>JAREYC010000013.1:10637500-20637500 GCA_030015325.1 Cryptoblepharus egeriae
TTCTTCCATCTTCTGGAAACTTTCAGGGAAGGAAATCCACAGATGAGGTGACCCTACAGAAAAGGCCTCATTCCTAGTCTGCACTTTAAGCGATGTTTAATTGAATGCAGAATGCAATGAAACAAACTGTGTTGAAGTATCTCTGTTCTATCAAAAGTTATAGCCAAAGTGTGTGAGGTAGGGTGACGGGACCCTGGAAGAAATGAATCATAGGGATGACAGGCTGGCCTCCTGATACAAACCCTAGGGTCACCACTGCTTTTGAGCCATTCTAGGCAATAAGAACAAAGCAGAAGAAGTAAGTTCCTACTTCTGGGAGTAGGAGAAAGTGGAGAGCAATAGAAGCATTTCAGACAAAGCCTCAAGTGCCAGGATGTCTTGAACAACCCCAAAATTGAGATGGATTTGAAAGCAGACAATAGAGAATTTAAGAGATTTATAGAAAATCCATAATTAAGATAAGCTACAGTGAGCAGCATGGGCTCTGGTCTCCAAATACTGAGATTCTCTCTGCCAACCAAGCTCCTGACAACCCTCTTTGCAAAATCTGGATCAGTCTGGTAGTGTTGGGGATCTGAACGCTGTTGACATTCCTTAGACTTCTCACTTTGGAGGCCAAGGACAGCTGGCTGGTCATGTAATACCAAGTGCATCTCTGGGTTTCCATTTGATTATCTCTAATAATAGACATATAAATGCATCAGATACTTTCCTATCATTGCATTTCTATGCAAGCTGTTAGCTTGCAGCTGCCACAAGGACACTCCAAGATAGTGGATGGAAAAAAGAGCATGCCCAAGAGTGTCCATTGTGCCACTCAAAAAGGGAGAGTGAAGAGCTCAAAGGTAGGACAAAAATGTGCTAGGCTGGCCTCAATTTTCAAAGCAGTATCTAAAGGCCAAAGTACAAATGATGAAAAATAACTGAGGTGATCACAATAGGCAACAGATTGCTGAAAGACAACCTCCTCTGCTTGCCATTGTTCGGTCTCAATCCATTCCTAGATTAGAAATGGGAAAAAAGAGAAGAAGAGGCAGATGAAGTTTAAAAGGAAGTGGAGATGAGATTGGTGGGCTAAAGTGTCTTAGGCACTCTCCTTTATACTTCCTTTCTATCTCTTTTCCACTGTTTCCATTTTCCAGTCCAGGTGAAGGAGAAAGCAGCAAAGGCAATTGAATAAATGGCCCCTGTTTCTGAACCAAGGAATGGAAGGAAGGTGCTGCATGATCAGATAAGAATTGGGCATTCTGCCTCAGGCACCAGGAAGACTAGGACTGGCCCTGAACTAATAGCATCAACAAGCTCAGCCTAAAAAAAATCCCAGGTTTTTTCTAACTTGGTAATCCTACTCCCCAGACAGGATTCAGAAGTCAAATCTCGGAGTGGGGAATGGACACATCTTGTCTGTTAGTGCACATGCACTTAAGCACACAGATGTGAATACTGAGGCTCCAGTGCAGCTGCCGAAGTCTATTTTGACTTGTTGATAGCATACTGTAAGAGCAATTCTATTTTTCTAGGGCATCCTTATCCAAAAAGACCATTACCTCCTTAGGTTTCAAATCAACAAGATGGGCCATTTCAAGGCAACAAAATTGAGCATATAACCAGGTGAAAACTTTTCACCAGGGTTCATTTGTGGAAGGAATGAAATGGGATTTGCAAAATGAACCTTGGCATAAGAACTTGGTATTATCAGCTTGTTGCTGTTTTCATCCACTGTGTGTTGGAAGTGGAAACCCGCAGTGGTTCAGCCAGCAGGAGATAGGTCATCGCTCAGTGGAAGAGCACCCACTTGGCATGCAGAAGGCTCCAGGTTCAATCCCTGGCATCTCCAGATTGCGCCAGGAAAGACCCATCTCTGAACCCCTGCTGGTCATCCTAAAGAACAGTGGATCACTGGCCTGGCTTTGAAGAAGACAAATTCCTATGGTCCAGTTTCAACTCCTGCCAGTAACTCACTGGGAAGTGGAATGTGACCTTTATTTCAATGAACTACATACACTTAGTGCTAGAGGGATGTTCAAATCCTGTCAGATTTTATTGCACGAGAAGTTATTTTCTAAGCGTTTATAATAAAAATAAACTGTGATTCATATGGATCTCATTTTTATACTGTTCATGGATAAAAATAAAGAAATGTTTTTTAAATGCAATAGGATGGTCTCTTCGTTGGGCTGAAAAACTTAAGACAGGAGCACCAAGAGAGTGTAAACAGCCCAAGCTGAAGCAAATATTGTTGCGTTGCTGGGGAACTCCAAGAAAATGTTGTTCTTCTGCTGCCACATCCAGACTTGAAGGCTGGATGGGATTCTTAAACAAACACCGACTAGCTCTTATTTTAGAATTCAGACAGTATGGGAGTTGCTGGAAAATAGCATTACTATTTCACGGGAATCCTGGCCCTTTCCAGGAAGGCTTCTCTATGCAAGACACACAACAAGTAATCAAAGATGATTGAACATTTTTCCAGCTTATTGTGTCAGAGTCACTTTTAGAGAGTCTTAAGAATTGGAAACTGTTCCTCTTGTGACATGCATAAGAATATGGAAACAAATTTCTTAGGAACTGTTTTGGTGCCGTTTCACTGACTGCTCTCAGAGCTGGCCAGGATCTCCCCATGAGATGAAGCATTATTCTGAGTGGTGCACCAGGCTCCTCTTTCATTTCTATTCTTCTTGTACACAGTCCTCCAGACGGTAGCCCATGGGCTACCAGATCTCTGTGGTTTTTGCTCCAAATATGGCACAACAGTGGTGAGGCCTTACTATCCACCCCACATACACCATTAGTCATACCTGATCTACACAGAGCCTCACAAGGAGCCACTTCGACCAGGAAATTGGAGCGCATAGCCTTCTGGTATGACAGGTGATGGAAACAGCTCCCCACTGTGATGCTCTGTAAAAATGGGGCATGGCAAACATTGGCAGCAGGTCTGTTCTAGCCAGGCCTTTCAGGCCAGGGCTTGAGATTTTTGTGGATCAGAAGAAAAGAGCCTGTCCAGGGCTGTTAAAGATACTTATTCTGCAGAAACTTAACATCTACTTACGGAGGCACATCCAAGCACTTAGAGGCATCCCCTAGAACATTTTGTGTGACTCTAAGGACAACACAGCCTGTGAGTGTCCAAGGTTTGAAGCAATGCAGTGGCCAATGCAGAGGTCTTTATAGACCTACTGTTTACATGACTGACTTATTAATAAATCTATTCTGACTGGCAGGAGATGGACTACATGACATCAGAGATGATGCATGTCTAAATACAACTGGGGTTCTCATCATTAAAGGATATCTTATCAGCCACTTATCAGCCACTGGCAACAGATAATGGGCTAGTCAGATGCCAGCAAGATATGATACCATCATTAGGGAGATGCTATAGTGGCCTGGGATCAAGAAGTGGACACTCCTTATAGCCTTTAAAACAAGATCAGGTGCAGTGGCCAAGGCCCATGGTCAGAGTATACCCTTGTTGCTTCTAAGGGGAACAGAAGAGCAAGAAAACAGGCAGTACACAGGAGATACCAAGAGACATAACGAAGGAGGTTAGCAGACACTCAGGTTAGAAGACGGTTGGAGAGCCTTCCACTGACCATTTTAGGGATGGAACGATAAGGCCTCATGACCCCCAAGGTGAAATCTCAGCACACCATAGTTTAGAGACCACAGCTCTTATAGAGATGTACATTTTACTCCTCTTGTAGAAATGTAGTAGGATTGCAGAAGAGAAGACAATGATTAGTTAGAGCAATGGTTCTCAATCTTTTTTAACTTATGTACCATTGGCAGCCTGTTTCAATAAATAATATCCTTCATAGCAAAATGTTTGCATTTGATATTGTTGCTGTTGTTTCAAATTTATATGTTGTAACTGAAAATAAATGGCCCAATAATGGAATTAAAAGGCAACAGAGTAATAGGTGAAATTACCGGTAAACTAATTTAGAACTAATTTGAATGTAAATTAATTTAAATAAATTGGTTTAATTTATTTAAACCAATTTATCTCAGTATGACCTTTCATGGGATGCCACCAATTTCTTCAGATGCCCAAATTAAAATAGCAGGCAAGTATTTTTGCATTCATATAAAGATATAAAATTATAAGAACATATCAAAGACAAAACAATTTAAATGTTACTTTCATGTTTATAGGATGGTCAATCTGAATGAAGTGCTTACCAGTAGAGGGTGTGTAGGCTACAATCCAGAGTAACTACGGGACCTTTTACACCTACATAGTAATGGTTGTGCAAAAATACATAGCGCTGTGCGTGGCGCAAGCGGTTAAGACACTGTGCCTGTTAAACAGCAGGCCAGGGTTCGAGACCCGGGTCGGTCCCACAAGACAGGGTGAGCTCCTATCCTTAGCCCAGCTCTGCGATGCCAGCTGGATCCAGTCGTATTGGCTCTGCCTTTCCATTGGACTAATTCAGTTGTGTGGAGAGGGGGGATTTGGTGCTTGGGTAACAGCCTATCCTCCATAACAATCTAACCCAGGCTTTCGTGCTTCGCATGCAGCGTATGCAGCGCTGAGCACAATACCATAGTCTTTCAAGACTGACGGAGGCCTGCTGCTGAGTAATGGTGCCACCTTTTGGAAACCTATGGGAAATGCATAGAGCAATCCAGAGTAAGTGCCTCTTATGTCTTCCCGTAGTTACTCTGGGTTGTAGGGGTAGAGTCATTACCAAGCTCCCTAGATCCTCCTAGAGATTTGCCTTTTCCCAGTTGCCCCCAAAGAAATAGGAAGGGGATTTCCCAACACCCACTTACCTCTCTGTCTTGTTGACTTTCCCAGAAACATCCTTACAGTGGAGTATGGCCCGCAGTAAGAAAAAGGTCCAGATCAACATTCTCTCTTATTGATTGATTGATTGATTGATTGATTGATTGATTGATTGATTGAATGAATGAATGAATTAATTAATGAATGAATTAATTAATTAATTAATTAATTAATTAATTAATTAATTAATTTTTACCCTGCCTCTCTTCTGGAAGCGGGACTGTTAGGCGACTAACAAAAAAATAGGTGCAATAAAAATTCTTACAGAATTTTGTCCCTTCCTCTGCTCAAAATCTGATAGCATGCACATGTACTCTGGACTCCTCTGTTATCCCATGAGAGCCCAAGTACCCATTGAGAGCCAGTGGCCTTGGTGTCAAGAAAGTCATTGGGGCCTGACATAATTAGTGTTTCAACGAAGTGTTTCTTAGCCTGCCAGAAAATCAGGAGCACTTGCCATTGGCCAAAGTGCCTTATGGGGGGAGGGGCAGTTTCCAACAATTTTTACACCATTATGAAAATCTCAATCCAAACAAGGAGGAGGTGACGGGGTAACATGTGTAGGCACATCCTTACTTGTGACTTGATAGGCATGGTTCAGATCAGGAGTTGTCTTAGGACAATCTTAGGAGTAGTGGTGGCCCTCCAACCTTCCCCTATGTTCCAATTAGCTTGAAATACCCCCTGAAGCAGTTGGCAATGATGCAGCTGGTAGATGCCTTGCCACTGCTGCGTATCCTTGTGAGTGGGGGGAGGCACTAGGGGTGCCACCCTTCTGCAAAAATGCAGAAGCTCTCAAGATTAGCCCTGATTCATATGTATCTCACACTGCTACTCCAAATGTCTGTTTACTACATCTGGAGTATTTATCCTCTGATCTTTTCCGCCTTGATTCATCCTCTGAAATTCTGTGGCACCCCGTGAATGTGTCTCGCTGCTGTTTGTTTATTTATGTCATTCAGCCATTTCATCCAATCAATGTCTGCAAACACATTATTAGAAAAGACGGGCAAAAATCCAGCAGTCCTTCATTTTCTGTGTCAAGATAGTTGGGCATAGCTTTGTTGGAGAAAGGAGAATTTTGTTCTGTAAGAGCTCTGTTGGAGAGCAACACCTGCTGCCCCAACTACCAGGGAGCTACCCAGTGTGCTTTTACTGATTCTGTAGCCACCTGTGGGTGAAATCCTGAAGCACTGTTGGGCTGGGTACAAGTCCCTTCTTTAGGGTTTTGAAGAAAGGAGGGCAGGCAGCAGACAGGACTGTAGGAAGGCAGATGGGGAGTGGGTGGCAAGGCCAGCACTTTTGATGAATCGTAGCCCCATTCCTGGGCAGCCCAAGCCAGTCCAGGACAGTTCAGATCTCCATCACAGTTTGAGGTGGTGAGGATCTGAGTAGACCCATTGGGGCTACTGTGATGTTACCTGGGGTAAGAGGAAGTTCTCTCTTGATTTGGGCTGGTGAAGCAGCAGCCCAAATTTGTGCTGCAATGCAACGTAGGCATGCAAGCCTGCCTGTTCCATTGCAAATTCAGATTGCACTGTGTGTTACCTAATTTTAATCATTACCAATTTAAGAACTGCCAAGGTGTCTGCATCTGTGTTAGCTGCCTTATAAAGGATGGATGAATTCCAAAAAGAGCCAGATTCCGATTGGGAGACATGTTTACCGTCATTGCTCAGCTGTCCCAGGTTACATCTGGCTAGCCTAAAAACTTTTACATAATTCACAGAACTCTGGATACTTCAGAGAGGGACAAATGTGACTTTTTTGGATTGACTTTTGCATCTTTTTAGATTGTTAGCCCTTTCAGGACAGGGACTAATGAGCTATTAGTTCACTTCCCCTCTAAACTGATTTGTGAACTTCTGTTGTAAAGCGGTATATAAATACTATTGAGTGATTGATGGATGGATTGAATTGTTTGCTCTTGTACAATCTGTGGCTATCAGTGCAGGCTGCTTGGCTGAGTCCACTACAGACAACAAGGATGAGGTGTCCAGAACAGGAGAAAAGAGTGAGAAACCAGCCTCCAGGCCTGACTGTCCTACCAGTTCCTGTGGTGCTGCACCGTCTGAAGAATTGTCCATGATGCAGGCACTTCATAGCAAACCCAGAAGATATTGTTGCATTGGGAACCAAACATGTGAACCAGCCAAACACATACTAGTGAGCTCAGTAGCAGATGAGGAGGAGGTTGCTGTCGCTGGGCCACCTGATGACAGGCTCAGTTGAAGAATGGAAAAAACCACAGCCATCCAGAGCCTCCAGGGGTGGAAGGTGGGGACTGTGCTTTACAGCTCTCTATAAGAAACATCAACCACAATCTAATGTCTTCTCAAAAGTAAGCTCCATTGTGTTCAGTGGGTCTTACTCCCAGGAAAGTGTCTTTAGGGTTGCAGTCATCATTGTTGTTTAACATTCAGCCTCAGGATGAACTCTGTGCAACTTGAACCCTTACATGCCAAATCACAACTGTGGTTGAGTCCTAAAATAGTTGGATTTTAATCACTATTCCTGTTCGTATTTACAAATTCAGCATCGGCATTTGCATTTGCTACACTAAAGTGAAAAAAGAAGAGAAGGAAAGAAGACAGTGGTAATAATAGGAGAAGGAATTTACACAAGGAGCCGTCAGGTTGACTGGCAGTGATTCCAGAATGAATGTGACAGACAGGACTTGAAATATGTTAAGTGACCTCATAAGTCCTGATGACTTCCACAAGAGACAAAAATGTTCAGCGATGTGAAGGATTAAGCTCACTCTACCTGTAGTCATGCCCACTTGCATATTCAGAGCTCCTGTCTTCCCCTAAAAAAGTTTTTGCTTTCTTCCTTGCACTTCCATCAAGAACTAGTTCAAGAAAGTATGCTGTTTGATCTAGTCTAAGGCTCATTCAGGAATGTTTATTCATCTCACTGTCCTTTCAAATCCCTCCTTAGAACCCATATTTTTCCCTTAAAGCTTCTGGCTTCCAGGCAAGCCTCTTACCAGCGGTCTGGAGAGGCCTGGACCCCTTCCAGCTCGGGAGGCAGGAATTAAAATTAAAAATGACAAAACAAAACAAGGCAGCAAAGATGAACAAGTGAGACATAATTTGAATATTCATCTAGCAAATCACATCTTCTGCTTGCTTAAATGTGCTGGTCTCGGCTAGCAGCGTGTCGCATTCGGCCTGTTAAGGACGCACCCAAGAACAAGTTGGGAATCTTATCAAATGCCAGAAATAATTAACACATGGTTAAATGTGGTGCTCTCTTGAGCTTAAGGCCCAGGTCAAATGACTCCCCTGGCATTCCCTCTGATTGCCTCTGGCTTCCACATTGACCTGACCATGAAGTGGATTGAGGTGGTATCCTCGGGCTGCAGATTTGCAGGGGTGAGTGCTGCTACTAATCAGCTCTTTTGCCTCCACCAATATTCCTTTCCCCCGTCCTCCCATGCTTGCTGGATCTGAAAAGGAAGAGGGGAATGGAGCTGAATAGGGAGGAGAAGAAAAGGATAGCCTAGAATATCTCTCCTCTCTGCCACACTTCCTCTTTTCTATTTTAGAAAGCAGGGGAGATAGAGAAGGAACAGCAACAATCCTGAGGTCCTCTGGTGGTGCAAGTGGTTAAGACACCGTGCCTGTTAACCTGCAGGCCAGGGTTTGAGACCTGGGTCCCCACAAGATAAGGATCTCCTGCTACAGGCAGGGGGTTGGATTAGATGATCCACTGGGTCCCTTCCAACTCTATGAGTCTATCCTCAACAACTATTGGTGTGCAACATCATGTAAGGTTACTGTATCTCAGATGCCAAAAAATCTTAGACTTTCCCCTCTTAAACTTTCCCACTTTATATCCCAGTAAACAAAGTTTACCACAGCCACCAGCTTAACTCAGATACACTACCTGTCACACCCCTTATTCATGGTGCACTACTCCATACAAAGCCCTGATTCAAATTTCTAAAAGCTCTTGCCTTCCTATTACAAGTTGCATGTAATTTGATTTTGCAGTTGTTGTTCCTATAATTAGGAACATTCAGTATTTATTCACTTACTGTATTGAAAAGGGGGGGCTGTAGTGGCTCAGTAGTTAAAGGTGCTGTGCCTGTCAATGTGAAGATTAGCAGGTCAGCTGTTTGAGACTTGAGTCCTGAAGAAAGAGTGAGTTCCCATCCTTTGCCCAGTTCCTGCCAACCTAACAGTTTGAAAACATGAAAATGCAAATAGATAAACAGGTAAAACCTTAGTGGAATGGTAACAGTATCCCATGTGCATGCGGTCCACATCTTCACAAAGGTGTCTTCAGACAATGCTGGCTCTATGGCTTAAGAAACAGGGATGAGCACTGTTCCCTTGAGTTGGTTACGACAACAAAGCAACCGGTGGGGGACACCTTTATCTTTATCTTGAAAACACCTTATATTGCTAGATGATGATGATGATGATGATGATGAGAGAAAGAGAGAGAGGGAGCAGAGGCCCTGCCTCCAATTCACAATCTAAACCAGCACACTTGGTAGGAATGAACAGCAAAGCTCTTCTAATCTTCCATGCATAATTACTGAGAAGTAAGCCCCACTGTGTTCAATTAGATTTAGGGCCCAATCATATCCAGCTTCTCAGAGTCAATGCACCCCCAATGGAGTGTGTACTGTATCATGTGCAGTAGGGAAGTCACAGTAAAGGAACATTTGTTCCCTTATCTCAGGGCTGCGCTGCAGCTGCACTAGTATTAGAAAATTGAATAGGATTGGGCTCATTCTCCAAAAAGTGTAGTCCAAGAAAATCTATTAAAATTAAAAGAGCTTTCCTTTACTGAACCATGTCCTATATGCATACAGACCTTTAAGGAGGGTAACCATATGTCCGCTTTATCCAGGACGTGGAAGGCTTTTTTTAGCATGAAAAATTTCATTGTCCACTTTTTCTTTGTGAGCAGGCAAAAAGTAGCCTTCTTGTAATTAGTAAATCACATGTAATAAATTACAGTATATGTAATATTTTTTACTTATTTTTACTTATTTTAAAATATACTTATTTTAATAATAAGTAATTTTGGGTGCAATCTTATCCTAGGCTGGCACAACTCATCAGACTTCCCATTACATGGTGATGTAAAGATGCAAGTACATGCAGTGGTGTAGCTTATGATCATGTAGCCTGGTGCAAAGCTCAAAATGTTGTGTGACATCATCCCCAGGTATTTTTAAAAAGAAAAATTGGAAAAAAACCTGCCTCCCTCCTCAATAGTTCACCACCACTTTCTCTACTAGTGATTTAGCTAAAGTACCTATTTGCTATCTGGAGCTGAAGAAGATTTCCCCCCCCCCCCACAACCACAAAATTAAATGTATTTAAGAAAAAAAATGAAAACTGTGTCCCTTATTGGTTAAGGAAACTGTGGTGGGGCAAAGAGGAATGGTTATTTTTTTTTCCTGCTAAATTGAAGAGTAGTACCACTTAGAAGTGCCTTTATACACAGTTAGCATGGCATAACTGTTTTGTGATATATGTACTGAGAGCTGATTCATTTTAACACCTTATTAGTTCCATACAGAATTTCGTCTCATTGGCTCTCAGAGCAATCAGTATCATGGGAAAGTTCATGTTAAGAAAATCCACTTTTGTTCCCTAGGGTTTTGTGTATGGTTAATTTTCTGGTTTTCATTTTCTGGTTAATTGGCCATAACGTTTGATAGAATATAGATATTCTAATGGAGTTTGTTTCATTGTATTCTGCATAATATTACCTTTCCAACGATATGTATATAACATGATGGTACTACCATTCATACAGACCTTGTTTTTCACACTTTTAGTCACTAGTGTCAAGCACAGCTTGTAGCCCCTCCTAAAACTTGTAGCCCAGTGCAACTGCACCCCTGAACCTCCCCTAGCTACGCCACTGAGTGCATGTCTGTGTCTTGGCCTAACCCTCCCCAAAGAGTGGCACACAGCACTTTTGTGATACCCCTGGCCAGCATGGGACTTGTGCTGGGGCATATGCCTGCCTAACTAGGGTTAGAATTACACCCACTGGACCTGATTGGAAGTTTGTGTTGTGTTTTTTTACTGGAATTCATTATTATTACTTGATAAGATTTTCTGTGTTTTTTACTGCTAATGAGACAGTTACAAATGCAAAAGAAGAAAAGTGTTTCACTTTACAGTTTTTCTGTAAATTCCAATTTAAAAATATCATCCATGCAAAATGGGTCCAATGGACCCGACCTGGGACGATATGTGTAAATCGGAATTTACAGAAAAACTAAATTCAAACACTTTTATGCTTTTGGATTTGTAACTGTCTCATTAGCAGTAAAAAAAACTCAGAAAGTCCTGTCAAGTACAAATAATGAATTTCAGTAAGAAACACAACACAAAATACCAGTGGACCCGGTTGGGATGATATGTATAAATTGGAATTTACAGAAAAACTGTAAATTCAAACACTTTTCTGCTTTTGGATTTGTAACTGTCTCATTAGCAGTAAAAACGTCAGAAAGTCTTGTCAAGTAATATTAATAAATTCCAGTAAAAAAACACAACACAAACTTCCAATCGGGTCCAATGGAGCCTGCGGTACAATGTGTTAAAAAAACCGGTTGGGAACACATGAAAGCAAACTGTGGGCTGGGGCCAGACATGGCCCTCATCAAGCCTCTATGCAACCATCAACAAGTCCCCTGCATTCAGCCCACAGGCAAGGCTACAATTCTCCACAGGTGAGGGGAACTCTGCTTTCTATAACTCCAAAAGGTATTTTGAAGACTGGAGAGGTTGCAAACACATCTTCTCTGTATGAATGAAAGTGCTTATGAACTGTTATGAAGATTTCTCCTTCCCTTTTAGAAAGAATTTTATCATCTGATTTGAATTCATTCATTCATTCATTCATTCATATATAAGTTCTGTCTTGCTCATATATTCTTTTATGTAAATTCTTTTTTACAGCCCCCAAACCAGTCCCAGAGGGATGATGTGGCCCTCCTCCTAAAAGGTTTGGACACCCCTGAACTAGATCCATGCTAAAATTATTGTACCCTCCCCTCGGCCAAGGCTTCAGTATCTCCACAGTCCAGTAAAAAAATGTTTGCCTTTATTTTATCTGTAGTAAGTCTCAATTCAAATCTCAAGTCTCAAAGCGAGCCTCTCCCCTCCTTCAGCCCTCCTCCACCTTTTCTTCTATGTCATAGCAAGAGACTGGAGAAGAAAGACAGCAACTGCCAAAAAAGTTAAGAACAAAACCCATTAGCAACCCTCTCTTAAGGATGTGCCGTGTGATCCATGGAGACCTCTGAGCCCAGCAAGAAGCAAGTAGGGCTGGATTCCATTGAAAGTTAAAAGGGCCCTCTTCAGATTCACCCTGAACTTGGAACAAAGGTTTAGTCCTCATTTTAATCTGGAGTAGGAAATTCATTCCTGACGGTGACCTCAATTGTCGAATGAGACAATGCCACGACCTCACTGCTAAAAGCGCCGGTCACTTGCAATGAGTTTTTTCCTGGTATTGTCAGGAAGAGTTAGGCTAGGTCTGATTTCCTGCTGAGTGAAGATCCTGCGAAGAATCCATTAAACCCTGGCAATTTTCTCCAGGTCATTGTTGGTGGATACAAATTATGAAAGCATCCTAGGAAGACACAAGGCCAACTGAGGAACCTGTCACAGGTGACTGCCCATCTCCAATGCTCCTCATTCTGGTCCTTGGATCGAAAACAGGAAGACAGAACAGAGCAAAAGAGAAAGTGTAGAGGAGAAGTGAGCTCAGACCTAACACATACACCCATTACTCCTGAAGCAGGTGCACTGCCATCTTCAGAGTAAGGAGGATCATAGAGTATGGAGTACGGGCTCAGAGGCCCAGAGTAAGGCCCATACTGCTCATATGTTGTTATATCCCCCAACACAAAGAGATGCACTGAGTTTTCACTCATCTCCTAGGATACAAGAGAATGAGGTTACTGACTGCTCCTCATCACAGATAGGATCCCTTTTGAAGCCTACATGGGATGACTGGGAGGTCTCATTGCAAATCTTGCAGACCTTCCAAGGAGCAGGAGGCATCCAAGAGAAGTTCTGAGGTGGGCACTCTCATAGCAGCAGAGGTGCACTTCAATTCCTCCTAATCCTGTGCCTGAAACAACTTGTTCACTATACATGTGTGTCAGCAGTATGTAGCAAGGCTAGAGTATCTCTGATATCCTAGAGTAATGGTAGTTGGGCATTTTTGCCCCTTTTAAGCTTAAAAAACTGTCCGAGACCCTCTGTCAAACTTATGGGGATATGACAGCACAGCGATGCCATAGCTCCTCCATGTCTACTGATGTAAGTCCATTGTATTCAGTGGGACTTACTCCCAAGAAAACCAAGTGCCAGATTCTCAGATGGTGAATCCCACCCTTTCACAACCCCCACCCTGACCCATACTTTGAGTATCACTGTCCTAGAAAGCCCCATTTCATCAAACCAAAGGCCCATCTAGTCCAATTTCCTGTATCTCATAGCAGCTCATCAGACAAGAGAACAACAGGACACTTGCTTCCTGATGCCCTTCCCTGCATCTTGGACAGGCCCTGCCAGCTATATTCCCAGCAGAGAGTAAGGACAAGAGGGCTGATCTAAACCTTAAACTCACTTCTTAGAGGGCACAATAAAAGCCTTCCCAATAGCTGCTACTCACCACTAGGGATGCTTCCCAAATTAGCCTGATCTGCAACATTCTCTTTGACTGGCATTGCTGATGTATTTTTTTTCCAGCTTCCTGTTTTATTTTATGACTGTTTTATTGCATTACTTGGTTTCATGTATCTTCTGAGTCTTGTAACTTTGGATATTTCCTTTACCCACAAAGCTAAATGCAATTATTTAAAAATAAACAAATGCAAATAGAATAAAACAAGAACCTAGTTCTGATGTGTTCTGAAACTTGTGCCTTGTGTGCACTACTTTAGAGCACAAGTGAAGCTTCTGCATAGAAAAAAAGAAACTTTGGCTTAATCCTAAAAATACTTTCTTGGGAGTAAGACCCATTGGACACGATGGGGCTTATTTTTGAGTAGACATGGTAAGGCTTGTGCTCTTAGCAAATCAGGGAAACAGAGAAACTTAGCAAGTCAGGGGAAAAAAAAGATTAGAAAAAGCTGCATGTTTAATTTTTACATGTTGGAAATTGTTGGTACGAAGCACCAAGTACTGGGACCCACTTTTTAGAATTATAATCTGCCAGGACCCACTGGAAGTAATATCATTGCTGGAAGTGACATCATCATCATCATTACAGCCTTCTAACCTAAGAGGCAATCAGCCAAAAGTCCCATTATATTTTGTGCTCATGCTGTTATTTTACATAGCTCAGAATTCAAATATTCCAGCTTGGAAATCAATACAGAATGCAGACCTGGATCCTTCTCTAACCACACAACTCTCCCCTCCTTTCCTGCATCCCCTCTTCCAATCTATTCAGGGCAAACCACCATGCCTCTCCCACACAGGGATCCCATCCTGTCCAGCAGCTCCATACCATTTATTTTCAACTCTGTTTTTTTCAATGGTGACTTAGGTGCTATGCAACCCACCAGAAATTGGGCTGTGACCTACCTTGTCCTGACCCACAATTTTAGAAAGCAAGATCTGGTGGAACATTTTATCTTCTAAGCCCGTTTATAGCCTAAAATTGTTTAATTCAGATGCAGATTTACCATAGGCTGCATTCCTAAAGACACTTTCCTGGGAGCAAGAACCATTGAACACAATGGGGCTTACTTTTGAGTAGACATGATTAGGATTGTGCTCTAAACAAAGTAGTGAGCAAGCAATTCTCATTGTTTCATATATAGTGGTGCCTCACATAAAGAGCTTAATTCATTCTGGAGGCCTGCTCTTTAAGTGAAGCAGATTTTTCCATAGGAAATCATGGAAACTCAGACGATTGGTTACACAGCTTCCAAAATATTCGTATAAAAATATTAACTGTATGTAAAAATGATGACAAAACACTGTAACTGAATTCAAAACATGCATTCAGTGTGCATGATCCTATGAAGTCTACTTAGGCTGCAATTCTAAAGACACTTTCCTGGGAGTAAGCCCCATTTAACACAATGGGGCTTTCTTCTGAGTAGACATAGTTAGGCAGGGTGACCAGATGCCAAACTCAAAATTCCTGAACCCCAAGGCCAAAATTCCTAATCCCAGGCCAAAATTCCTACCTGCTGAAAAAAATTGCCAATAAATGTATTTTTTTGGTTTTTGTTATTCGGTTTTTTGACCATAACTTTTGATAGGAAGGAGATATATCCAAACTGATTTTTGCATTGGATTCTGCTCTTCAATACAAATCCAACGACATATGGCATGATGAGGTACTGTGCACTATCGCGAAGTTTCAAAATGAAGCCAAAATGTAGGACAATGAAGCCAAAATGTAGGACACCCGGACAGGAGGCTAAAAATCCAGACAAATCCGGGTTTTTCCGGTCATCTGGTCACCCTGTAGTTAGGAGACTGCAATCAAAGACACTTTCCTGGGAGGCTTACCTGGGCTGCTGCTGGAGATTCAAGGTGGCTGGTGGGGACACTTGGGGGCAGTTAGGGGCAGCTGCCTCTGGCCCCCTTAGGCAACTGTCCCCAAGTTGGGGGCAGTTAGAGCCAGCAGCGCTGGCTGGCAGCCCTTTTAAAGAGCCTCCATGTGGAGTGTCAGGGCTGCATACCACGTGTGCCCATAGCACATTTGCTTGTTAAGTGAAGTGGAACTTGTTATGTGAAGCAAGATTTCTTGGGAAATTTTTGCTTGGTATGTGAAACGCTTGTTATGCGAGGTGCTTGTTAAGTGAGGTATCACTGTACAAATGTTTCTTTGCCTCACCTGGATACTGAGCTGAGACCTTCTGTGTCCACCAGTGAGCTACAACACCACTTCTTAAATTAGGATTAAGCCAAATGTTAACCAGGTCAGGTGTTTCCCAGCCAATGACTAGATTCTAAGCTCATACCTGGATTCTGTACATCGTCACACAGTTTCTTTTCTGGAATTGCAGAATTGTCCTATCTTGCCGAGGCAGCTTTGACAAGGGGAAGCTCAAAGCAGATGAAACATAAAGATTACAGCCATGGAAATTGCAGTCATTCTAGTCAAAGCTGTCAGTTCACACCAGAATGCTCTGGGAGCACTTAAGGAAGAGGGGAGGGGGAAGACAAGGTGAGGACAAAAATGTTTGGAGGATGGGAAGGCAAACAGATGTAAGTACATCAGCAAATCATCAGACCTGTATGAAACCAGCTCATGCATGTGTGTTCATTTTTTTCATAAGAGAGCTCAGTAAAAGACTATCTGATCTAGGTACTAAGTTGAGACACTGACATCTAAACTTAGACAGCAGTGGTGCTTGGAAAGTTCCTGCCTGGAACTATAGGCAACTGCTGCCAATCCAACTTGATCGTGTTCGTTTAGATGGCTTAAATACCTGACTCCCAGCCCAATCCTGTGCAAATCTACTCAGAAGTTGGTCCTATTATGTTCCTTGAGGCTTACTCCTCACGGCGTATCTGACTTCAGTCTCAGTATGGCCATGGTGCACTGGATGACATGCACAGGGTTGAGGGGAGGTGATACCACTAGCCAAAATTTTTATAGTCTTGGTATTCATCATGTTATATATTGTTCAATATGTAATTTCATGCAAATGCAATGATACAAACTACGTTGAAACATCTTTATTCTATCAAAAGTTATAGCCCAAAAAACAGTAAGGTGGGACAATGATACTTCACTATGCCTACCGCCCCAGACATTGTCCCACCTGCCACATGGGAGAAGGTCCATTAGGGGAGTAATGCACTGGCCTCTAACACTGGGAGGCACAAACCTTACTGATGCCACTGCTTTCTGGCCTCACATGTATAACGATCGTACCTCATTTTGAGATCCCTTCATGCTATCCCCAGAGTTGTAAGGATTCATCAGTCTTTTACTGCTCAGTACATTGCCTTCAATGGCATCCATTCATTTCAAGTCTAGAAAATCCTTGTGACTCTTAGCTCTGGAAAAGATGGAGAAGATTTCAGCATGTGTGTGTGTATGTATGTGTATGTATGTATTTTGAGATAAAGACAGCATGTGAATGATGGGTTTTATTTAAACAAGTAGCTAATTTAATATTGTGCTGATCAGGGCATTGCAGCGCTATCAGGTGCCAGGAATCAAGAAGAAAGTTGCAGATAGTCCCTAAGGCAAGTAAAGTGGGATAAATGCTGCAGCACCTTGGACAGCTCCCAGGTCCACCACCTATCTCCAGTAATGGACAAAACTAGACTGAGAACAGCCAAATTCAGCTTCCAAAGGTGAGGAGAACATAACAGGGGTCTCCAAACCTCAGATGCAGCCCTCAGCAAGCCTCAGTGTGGCCTCTGGCAAGACCCCAATACAGTGTCAGAGAGATGATGTGGCCCGCCTGCCAAAAGGTTTGGAGACCCCTGTCAAAAGGATCAGTCTTGTGCTTCTTGTACAGTCTTGGCTTGTGCTTCTGCTGCAGTCTCTGTAGAACTGAAGCTAATTCACAGCAGTCTATTGGTCTCTGATAAGAATGGCATTGAGAAGAAATGCTTGACTGCTAGGAAATACACTGGTCTTTGATCCCAAGGATTATACCATTCATCCTTGCTCTTCCCTAGACTGGATTAGGTGTTGGCATATCCACCATGCAGATCTGCAAATGTCTGTTGACCTCAGCCTTATTGTATCTGAGCCTGTGTTCAAGTTCAGACCTGGTGTCCAGAAATGGCACTGAAACTAAGGGGGAAAGTGCATGCTTTCAAGTCAAAAAATCCCAAGTTCAACAGCTGGAAAACCCAGATGTTGAAAAACTAGAAAACTAGAAAAACTGGGTTCTAGAAAACCCAGATGTTGAAAAACTTTGGTTTAAAAGCTGAAACCTCACCAAATGAGTTGAAGGCATGATTTATAATCCCTATCCCAGTTCATACATTTTCCCTACAATCCAGAGTAACTATGGGAGCACATAATAGGCATTATGTGTACCTGTTATTACTGCACCACCTAGTGAAAACCCATGGGAAATTCATATTGCAATCCAGAGCAAATTGCTCTTACACCGGAGCAAGGACTCCCTGTAGTTACTCTGGATTGCACCCTATGTCAAAATGTTTAGCAATGCTATGGAACTGGCCCTATCTAAACAAGCTGGGCTCCAATCCTCAACTGCTGTAGCCTCTGCCGCACACTACAAAAGTGCACCCAAATACTATTTGGAAACGGAGGAGTCAAATGGATGTTTTGGCCCCAGCTGTCAAATCTTCTGATGCAAAAGTGAAATGGAGAAAATCCACAGTATGTTTCCTCAAGAGATGTTTTTGCCATGGACCACAAATATCCAAAGTGCAACCTCAACCCATAGCTTTGGTTCAACCTAAAATATGATGCAAAGAGCCTTCAATATATCAGAGCATTGCTGCCCAAATCTGGCCTTTCTCCTGGATGGCAAAGCCAAGCAGTCTCTACCTGCAATCTGATGTGTCCGTCCCATCTCAATTGCTAATACACTACACTGAATGTCCGGATTCCACCAGCAAAGCCTATCTTGGCTCCAACCTAATCTAAAGCTCTGACTACAGTTTGAATCAAACTGAGGAGCCAGCATAGTGAGGATCCAAGCACATATGCTGGGTGCCACGGGGCTGTTGATGTGACTGGCAACAGAATCAGCCCTACAAAGTTAGCAGTGCAAAACATTAATTGCTTTTTAATTGCTGAGGAGTTTGCACCTCCTTCCCCTTTGGGTTTCTAATTGCAACAGCCCAGCTTATCCTTAGCAATAGAAAAAAAGATTATTTAAGATTGTATACCTGGTGGTCTGAAGTGTATCTACAGGAATGCACACGTAGGTGCATGCCATGAGTGCAAAATGGAGACATGGGTGCTCAAACCCCTCTCCAGTTTGCATCCACACCCTCCCCATCTCCAACAGGTCCTGGAGGGAGAGAGAGTCCAGGGAAGAGAGGAACTGGCAGGGAGTAGGACTGCATTGGAAAGTCTGAGCACAAATTTCCAGGAGGGACTCTCATTTCCTGAAATGGGGTTGAGTCATGAGTAAACACAAATGGGAGGCTGCCATGATGTGCACAGGATGCCTCCTGGAACATGGGCAAGTAGCATCATGTTGGGTGATAACTATCTTGGAAGTAGGTGCACCATGTGTAGGTTACTTGCAGGTAGATGCACCATGTGTAGGGTTTGTATTTGATTCAGGAAACAGGCTGGCCGGCCATGGCTCTCTCAGGGCTCAAACTCAAACAAGCGTCCTTTTTTCCACAGCAGTGCTTGGAAAGGCTTTCAGGATCTGAACCCAGAACCTGCTATCCCTAAAGTTCTGAACCCAGAATCTATTCAACCTCCCATCCCTAAGCAGTGCCCACTCCTCAGATCCTCACTGCAGACTATTAGGGGTCTTTATCACCACTCCTTTCCTCTGCACTTCAAACTTTCCTTCCCAGTTGGATTCAGTCTCACCAGCAGTGCCCCCTCCTCAAATCCCCACTGCAGCCTTCTGGGAGATTCCTCTCCATTCCTCTTTCTGCACGCCAAACTTCCCTTCCACCTTAGATTCATTCCCCCCACCAGTCCCCCCAAGATGACCAAATATTATAACTGCAAAGAGAAAAATGCCCCCAAAATATAGGACACCGAAGGAAAAAAGTAGGACATGACAAAATAAAAGCTAAAAACAGTAATATATATTGCTTTCAGGCAGTAATATATATTGCTTTCCAGGACACAAGGCAAAAAAAGCAAACATGTCCTGAAAAACAAGGAGATTTGGTCACCTGGCCCTCTCTTCAGATATCCAGTTTCATGACCCACAGTTTGGGAATCACGGATTTTTAGTATTTCCATTGTTTTATAAAGCAGTCACAGTTGTAAAACCTGGAGAAACTAATCAGAAGAAGAGCCATTAGGATTATGGGATCTTTTCTTCTAATGCTTTTTCTAAGTCTTGATCATCTCCAACTTTGCTGTTTGCCTCACTAAAAAAAGTCTTGGGAGAAAAAAATCCAGGGAAACAAATAATAGTTTTGAAAGGAGATAATTTAGATCAGGAAATGTTGCTTTTGCTGATCCAGTATGCGCATCTCTTTGGCCATGATTGTTTTTGGTGTTCTACAAGGAGGTGCTGACAGGGATGAAACCTGAAACCTTGTGCATGTAGAGCGGCTGAGCTATGGCAACATGTCAAGCAGACATTGTGGTTCACGTAGTTTGCCCCATTAAGAATCCTGCTAAGTTGAGTAAGGGATGGCAAGAGTACCCTCTGCTGGTACCTTCTATCCCATGCACAGGAAGGAAACTAGTGAACCACCATTGTTATGCATCATGCCCTGTTTCTCTCCCCCACCACCACCACCACTTATACTTTGCCCCATTTCATTTTGATTGGTCCCTTGACCTCTCATCAATGAAACATTTTCTTTATCATGGCTTCCCACAAAGAATCCTGTGGGATTTTGCTTACTGAGTATATTGATTTTTTTTTCTGATTGAAAGCTCAGAAGAAAGACCAGTTAGACAAAAGGGTCCCAAGAAGGCCAGTCAAAGACCTCCTGGTGACTGGTTTTGAATCTACTCCTTGAATTCTAGATAAAGGGAAATGTTGAAGCAGTGGAGACCTTCTACCCCATCACTCTTCTCTGCTCCCTCTTCTGTCCCATCTCCTCATAAAATCAAGTCACTGGGAGGACCAATAGCGTAAGCTTCATGGACTGGTCAGTCCTGGATCAGCCCTAGTCAGTGGCCCTTCACCACAGGATGCAGTACAGGATGCATCAGCACTGGAAAAATTGGACAGGGTTGAACCCTCTGTCTCCTCCACCTCATACTGATCAACAAATGTAGTTACGGACTGTTCTGAACCCGAAGGACACAAATCTCCTGAAGTCCAAATCAGACAGAACGCATAATCAGAGATTGCACCTAGAAAGGTCTCACCCCTTGAAAAAATAGCAAATTGGCTGGTAAGGGATAAAAAAGCTTGGTTTCCTCTTTTTAAAGTTTGCTAAGAACTATCTAATTTCAAATTGGATGCAGGAATGAGTTTAACTTTCCAATTAAGCTTTTAAAAAAATATATTCAATGCGTCTGCACAAATTCTGTTTATTTCTGCTGTTAACTAGTTTTTCTTGGGGGTCTTTAATTCTAACTTCTATCACCTGATCTTTGATTTTTAAATAGAATGAAAATAGGAGGACGTAGGGGAAAAAAGACTTTTGATTGCTGCCTCTTACTGGTAGCCAAACAAAAATAGGTTGATTTAGCATAGCTAATTCTCATAATCTATTTACATAAAAAGAATATTGTGCCAATTCCATTTCTCTGATACGGTGAGGTTACCCACCCATTAAGTCAGGGATATTGAATGTATGCTGCATCATTTCTTTGCTTTGGAAATCTTATTATGATGCAAGAGAACCATTAATGTTGTATATCTTTACGTGGTTTGCTGCAAACCCAGTGCATGTGCTCAGAGCGTGTCTACATTACAAGCCAAATTGTCGTGGCTTCAATCAAAGAACCATAGGAACTGTAGTTTGAAGAGATGCTGAAACTCCCAGGTGCAATTCCCAGCTATTGCCATTGGCTAAACTGGTTCTAGCTGGGGACTTGGCACAACACCACTAGAATAACCACTGGTACTGAAGCAACTTTTGCAAGTTTTATAGATGTCATTGAGCTAGTAGCATAGCTAGAGGGGGACAAAATGGCAAATACTACTCAATGTTGAATCCATTCTAGGCAGCAATGGCAATGTGAAGGAGATACCATTTGGTTCAGTGAGAGCTGTCCGTGCCGGTAATGGCTCCAAAGGCAAAAGGGAAGGTCTGCCTAGAGAACATATCATGGTGCCTGTAGTACTTTCTGTTTTCCCTTTTATTTATTTATTTATTCATTCATTCATTTATTCATTTAATTTATCAGATTTGCATCCTGCCTTTCTTCCTTAACCAAAGGAAACACAAGATGGCTAACAACATTTAAAACAACAATAAAACACAATCAAAACTAGATAACAATAAATACAATTAAAATACAATTAAAATACTATCAAACTATACAAAAACAGTAAAAACAATAAAACCCTGTTTAAAAGATAGGCTGGCAACAATACAATAACATTAAGCCTCATTCTAAAGCTAATTTTAAGCTCATTAAGCTAGCTACGCCACCACATCAAGCACCTATAACACATGCACTATGACCATGGAATATTTACGTTCTGAATGTGGCATGTTCTCCACATTCTACTGAATGATAGCAAGACCGAAGAAAGGGGAGTGGCCATATTCAATATTGCTATTTTCCTCTAAATACCTCTTTTCCATACTCGCTATCTTGGAGGAATGGTTAAATTCAGCAGACACTGATATTTTGTGATGTCAAGTCAGGCCTGATGGAACAGATTCAACTACTCCATTATCCTATCTCCCACAGAGGCCAATCAGATGCCCAGAAATGAAGGACATATAGATAGTCCAATTCCATGTGAACACCTTGGAACTGGTATTGCAGGGCATACTGCATCTGAACCAGGAGTTAGTACGTAGTCGTTGGGTCCACCGGCCATTGATAAGTTTGTCCTCCATGAATTTGCCTAATTGCCTCTGAAAGACATTTAAATGGCCTTGACCACCAGTGGCCTCTGCACAGGTGATCATATGTCCTTTTTCCAGGGCATGGATTTTAGCCTTGTGTCCTGGAAAAACTTCATTAACCTCCATTTTCTTGTGAGCAGGCAGCATGTAAACTTATTGTAATTCATAAATTATATGTAATGTATATTATATTGTATGTATGTATGTATATATGTATGTATGTATGTATGTATGTATGTATAAAACCAAAAAGTCACTGACTGACTGACTCACTCACTCACTAACTGACTAACTCATCAACAGCCAGCCAAAACCACCTGCCCTAAAAGCGTGAAATTTGGCATGGGTGTTCCTTCCATGATGGAGGCACCCAATAAGAACTGGTTTTTGGAATTTCCAACTGGAAGGGGGAGAAAAGGGGCGCAGCATGTTTTTCTCCCTATACTTTGCATTGAAGAATTCCTATCTGAGGGATGCCCTGGACCAAGAAGAATGAAATTGGGGGAGGGTTTTCTTTTTGTGACAAGAAACAATGTTGAGAAATTTAACTCTTAAGGGGCTGATTAGGGGTGTGATGTGTTTTTGTTCTGCACTTAACATGGAAGATTGACTGATCAACAACCAGCTGATGCACTGGGAGGGAGGATGCACAGGGGGCAATGGTGTGCTTGCGGGGATGTTGTGCATGCAGGAATGTTGCATATGGAGGGTGTTCCACATGGGGGTGGTGCACATGGGGAGATGGTGCTCATGGGGGGGACACTCTTCATGGGGGATGATGAGCATGGGGGACAGTATTCATGGGGGGATGGTGCTCATGGGGATGCTGCTCATGTGGGGATGTTGTGCATGGGGACGGTGAGCATGGAGGTTGATGCTCATGGGGGTATTGCTCACGAGGGATGGTGTTCAGGGGAATGGTGCTCATGGGGGAAGGTGCTTATGGGGGTGTTGCTCATAGGGGGATGTTGCACATGTGGGAATGATGTGCAGAGGGAAGGTGAGCATGGGGATTGATGCTCATGGGGGTGTTGCTCATGGGGAGCATGTGCATGGAGGCACAGTGCACATGGGGGGATTTTGCTCATGGGGGAATCTTGCACATGGAGAGTGTTGCATATGGCGGGTGTTGCACATGAGGGGACAGTGCACATGAGGGGACGGTGTGCATTGGGTGTGATGCACATGGGAGTTTGGTGTGCATGGGAGGATGATGCGCATAGGGGGACAATGTTCAGTGGGTGGTGGCATTATGGGGGGAATTTTACTCCCACAATGGAGGTACGTTTTTGCTAATACAGTGGTACCTTGAATAAAGAGCGTCTTGAATAGAGTGTTTTGTATAAAGAGCAAAATTTTCTCAGAAATTTTGACGCTTAAAGAGCACTGTCCCGAATAAAGAGCACTTCTGAGGATGTTTGGAACAGGCTTCCATGGCAAGGGAATTCACAGGCAGGATGAGGAGATTAGCTTGAGCTACAGTGGGGCCCTGGACAAAGTTTGGAATAGGCTTCCATTGCCAGGGAACTCATTGGACTTCCGGGGGGAGCAGCCTGAGTCAGGTCTGTATGTGGGATATGTGTGTGGCACTGTGGAAGGGGTGCCTTATCAATGTTCTAGTGCTGCTCACCATCAGCAGCTTGAGAATGTTAAAGTTGCACAAAAAGACAATAGATTCCATTGAGCCAATGGATAGCAGTGACTCCATTAGTGATTGTGAAAGAGCACAATCCTAACCATGTCTACTCCGATGTAAGCCCCATTGTATCCAATGGGTCTTACTCCCAGGAAAGTGTCTTTAGGATTGCAGCCACAGTCATCCCCTCTCTGTAACCCTCACACCAGCCATGAAAGATTTTCAAAGGTACAGTACAGTTCAGTACCGTCATCATTGGCATCCTTCAGTCTCAAAAGACTATGGTAAGGTGCTCAGAAGTAGAGGTCCTAAAACAGCGTCTTTTATGACTGAACAGGCCAATTCGAGAGTGGCAACCCCAATTGTCTGCATTTCCATTATTTCCTATGGGAAAATCTGCTTCACTTAAAGAGCGTTTCACTTAAAGAGCATGCCTCCGGAACAAATTAAGCTCTTTAAGTGAGGCACCACTGTACGTTATATATAATAGTTTTAAATTTAATAATAAGCAATGAAGAATTTAAATCAACCACATGAAAGCAATATATCTGAGTATTTTTAGCTTTTATCATGTCATGTTCTACATTTTGGGGGGTATCCTACATTTTGGGGAACATTGTCCTTTTTTTGGTTATTAGATATTGTCACCCTGCTTCTTCAGCCATTGCACCAATTGTTCCTTTGATCAGAAACCTATTTGCCTGCTTTGCAACCAATTATAAGGATGAAAAGATGGACTGAAAAAGCTCAAGAATGACTGTGAGAAAGAGCCATCTATTCTTATTACTTGATAGGCATGTCACATTTGGAATAATGCAACTCTAAGTAAAAAAATTTTCTTTGTGCAGATACAAACAATCTGGTGTTTTGTGGTTTTGTGAAGATGGTCCTTGCTTTTTGGGGTTGATTTTTGTGCTGATCCCACCTGGCTTCTGCAATTATGAAATCTGATCTTGAAAAAGAAATAATCCAATCAGTCTTAAACTCAAACTGAATCAGAACCGACAGGTGCTGCCTTTGGATGAAATGATACATGGCCATTTTGTCAGCCAGGCTCTCCAATTGGATTGGCTATTCAGGTATTCATTTCATTCTCCATCAGTAATGATATTGTACATTAGTGATCCCAAGGCAGCAATAGAAAGGGTTGGACATGAACCTAGACCCTTAGGTCAGCATTCCCTGGTCTCCTCTCCTTCCAAAGTCACCTTTGAAATAGTGCTGAATATAGGGAGTAATTGTGCTAATAAGGGCTGTGGGTGGTGCAAGTGGTTAAGACACTGCGCCTGTTAACCAACAGGCCAGGGTTCGAGACCTGGGTCGGCCCCACAAAACAGGGTGAGCTCCTGTCCTTAGCCCAGCTCTGTGATGCCAGCTGGATCCTATTGTATTGGCTCTGCCTTTCCATTGGACTAATTCAGTGGCGTGCAGAGGGGGGATTTGCTGCTTGGGTAACAGCCTATCCTCCATAACAATCTAACTCAGGCTTTCGTGCTTCGCATGCAGCGTATGCAGCGCCAAGCACAATACCATAGTCTTTCAAGAATGACGGAGGCCTGTGCTAATGAAGTATTTTCACTATCAGGATCCAAAGCAATGTTTTGTCAAAAATTCAATTCTACCAGAAGAGAGGGAGAGCGACCAAGCGAGAGAGAGAGAGAGAGAGAGTGCATGTGTCCAGAGCCTATTTTCAGGGCAGACATGCCCCCCCCCCTCACAGCTCCTCTGAGTTAGAACACCTAACGAGCAGGAATAATTGTGAGTAGACCCATAGGGGTCCATGATAAGCCAGAATAAAAACAGAAGTGATGGCAAAAAAATTCTGAGTCCTAGGCCAACCCCTGCCTCTCACCCTCAGGATACAGCACAACTACACCAACCCATCACAGGATACAGTACAACTACACCAGCCCAGTGAGCATGCTGTCCTTGTGCTGCTGCCTCTTCAGCACCAGTTAGGCCAGCGAGGCCTTCTTTTCCTGGGGATTTGGCCAAACTTGTGAGTTCAGGATATGGCCCACTTAGGCCAGCATAGCTGAGCCATTTTTCTAAGCTAAAGTCAGGATTGCAGCCTGTATCTGTTACATGGGGGTATCTTTCCGTCACCTGTGTCCCTGATGAACACCACCCTGTCCCAATTCTCCATAATCCAGTTTACAGCACTAGGGAACACATTTTTTTTAACTTTTAAAACATGCATTGCAGAAGGCCAAGGAAAAACCTGGATACAGAGAGCCCACCGTTTAAGTAAACAGGTCAGGCCCTTTTTCAAGACTTTTAATATTGTTTTTCATTCAAGGCTCTCCTGCTTCCTCCACAGAATTCCTACTATGAGCTTATCTATGGAAAGACAGAGAAACGATGCAACATTGTACTCTATAAATAAACTAGCCATGAAATTAATGACCAGCACATTTAGAAGGGGAGCAGGGAGGGGAAACAGCTATATTGGTATGCAGCCTAAGATCAGGCAGAGAAATTCAATGCCATAAGAGAGAGAGAGACACTGAAAATATTGGCAGGATTTAAGAGAGGATAGACATTTGTGAGATCAATGATAAGGGCTGTTACACACACTAAGATCTGGGATAATTGAACATTGAGCTTTGCAGCTGTTCACCCCCAGCCCAGAGGGAAAGCCAGTTTTTCTTACAGTTCCTGTTGTTGGGCATAAGAAAAGAGGGAGTGATGGTGTCCCTGCTTTATTCTCAAGGCAAGAACTGGCTTAGATCTACAGCAGAGATGTATCTTAAGGAATGGGGAACAGGCAGTGATGGGCTTCTGGGGGTTCTCACAGGTTCTATAGAACCCTTTGCTAATGAGTTCTGGCTCTGTGAATAATGCCTGGTTCTGAGAACCGGTTACTAATGGGACATAGAACCTGTTGTAAATTTAGGTTATTAGGACATAGAACCTGTTGTTTATTTGAATCCCACCACTGGGAACAGGCTATAGGATTAGGAGTTTTCTTCCCCATAGGCAGTCCCAAATGAAAATGCCTCCTGCATATGTCTGCAAGTGTTATCTCAAAGAGCCCATTTAGCCAAGCTAACCTTTGAAAGCCCCAACCTAAGGGCAGTCGTGGCCTTCTATCAAGAAACTTGTGCTGCCAGCAACCCTTTCTACTAATGGGAGAATCTCCCAGAGTCTGGGGGTACTACCATAAGGATTCTTCTTTTGGAAGGGCAGAAGAAACAGTATAGCCAATTGTTCCCCTGCCGGTAAGCCTGAGGAATCACAGGTCCAACATGTTTTAAAGAGGCCCACTTCTGTACTAGGACCTCTGGCAACTATGGTTAAAAGATTTCTGTGAAAGCAATGCTGTTTTAAAGCATACCCCTCTTTTCTCAGAGAAATAATTCAAAGTGGCATATAATGCCACTTGGCATATAATGCCACATATGATGCTAAAACAATATCAAACATGATAACACACAGTAATTTATAGTAGTACAAAGCAAAATGCTGGGCACAGAAAAGATACAGACAATGCAATCTACGCAAATTTGGCTCCATAGCATTGTCACAAAGCCAATTCAGAGCGAGGAAATGTTGACCTCACTCTGAATTGGCATTGGGAAAGGAAATAAGCATGGCTGCAATGGTATCCCTCAGCAAGAAAGGGAGTTGATTTGGGGAAGGCATAAGCAGGTGATTTGAGACTACAAAATTTGGGACTGCAGGTGATTAAGAATTACAAAAAGCAGGTGATTTGGGATGTAAATAAATTAGATATGGAGAATTTCCAAAGCATCCTTAGAGATGTAGACCAACTTGAAAGCAAGAACATGGCCTACATATTGGGTTAGGTGTTGATTAAACATTTACAACTTCAGTTCAAACTGTCTCTGTGACTTTTCTTTTCAAGGAATTAGTGACCTTGCTGTCAGGCCATCATGTCCTACACTGACCCAGACACCTGCCTCGCTGTGACATCAGAAGCCTTACTGTTCTTTCTGCTCAAACACTTCCCATCGGCACTTTTGTTCCAAAAGAAGAGGTTGCAGAACTTGCCTCTGCTCCATAGGGTGTGAAAAGGGCACAGTTCAGGTGAGTCATCAATGCCCTTGAGTGCAGAGAAGAGGATATGAACAACTCGCCTTTTGAAGCTTTGGCACCATCTAATCGCTGTGCTCTTCCCCTCCCTCCAATTTCACAACCGCATTTTCATTTTACAGCATCCAAGGATACCAAAGTCTGCCCTGGATATTAATGAAGCGCTGCCCTGCAAGAAGAACTCAGTCGGTTTTATTATAACCACCTTCTAAAAATAGGAAGAAAGTCATGGACATCTTCATAGGCACTGGAGGAGATGGCAACACGTGTTGTGAGGTTAGTGGTATCTTGAGCAGGACCTAGTTCCATCTATCCAGGGCCAGCAGAAGACCTCTCAAGGACTGAGTCAGCCTATCATATTCCTGGATGTCCTACATTTTGGGGTGCTTTGTCCTACTCTGCAGTTATAACATCTGGTCACACTGTGGGAGGAGGAGGCAGGGTGATTAGTACTGGATGAAGCTATGCCACCCAGGTAGGGGCCTAAGGGTGCTCAAGTCAGATGCATTAGAAAGAGAGAAGTTTATTCCTCTTGCTTCTGAAAAATATAGACAGCCTGCAGTATCTGCAGGTTCAGTACACACAGATTTGAATATCCATGGGTTCTGAGCCGATGGGGTTGACACACCTTTAATCCCCAAACACTTCAGAGAACAGGGAAGGACTTCTAGGAACCCAAATGTATGACTTTCTGTTGGGTTCAGAAGGCTTAGTGGCCCCAAAATCTGCAGATTAACACC
This sequence comes from Cryptoblepharus egeriae, assembly GCA_030015325.1. Classification (NCBI taxonomy): domain Eukaryota; kingdom Metazoa; phylum Chordata; class Lepidosauria; order Squamata; family Scincidae; genus Cryptoblepharus; species Cryptoblepharus egeriae. The sequence continues at coordinate 10,666,370 of JAREYC010000013.1, forward strand.
TGCAGATTTTGGTATCTCCTATGGGTTCCAGAAATGGAACCCCTGGGGATATTAAGGGCTGCCCTGTAACCATTTGTGCAGACCTGATTTCAGTTTGGAGGATACTTCTCTGAGATGATTTAGCCAATGCTGAAATTTCATATTATTTATATCAGCCAGGCCTCTTCAGTTGAGTTTTTAGCTTCCTTTCCCAGCCTGCCATATATTGGCTCAGTCCCTATTTGCACAGCTCAAGTCCAGATGGTTTCAAAGCAAAGCAAGACATACCTTCACCATATGGATTCTAGGGCCTGGCAGAGGCCAGCTCCTCCCCTGCTTCTGCCCTGATCTCAGCTCACTCATATTCCCACTTCTTGGGAATAATATTCCAGTCCCAAACAGCTGAAACTTAAACTAGTAAAAAAAGCTGTCAGGTCCTATAATGCTGCTGCCTTGCTTGGAACTTATGCGGTCCAAAGACGGCACAGTGAAAATATTGACTTTCCAGCTAATAAAACCGAATGCCATGAAAGCTACAACTTCAAACTTAGAAAATCCATCAATGTTTCATAAATATTTGAAAGGGCAGAATTGATTGGGGCCAGGGCGACAGCTGTACAGGAGGCCTGTGGCTTGGCAGAGGAGTGGAGGGGCAGGAGGTGTGGGGCCGCCAGGGTCAGACAGACAACTCAGTGTTGCCAGGGAAGAGGAACACTACATGATTATAATGATACATGACTATATCAAGTGAGTCATTGGTGTCCACAAGGGATCAGTTCTAAAAAACCCCAAACCCACAGATACCAATCTCCATGAGGAGGGCCCCAGAAGGTGTGTGGAATCTGTGCACAGTCTCCCTGTACTTTTAAACCATCTCTTGGATGTGAACAGAAGGCACTGCATCTGATAGGTCATATGAAGCCCTCTACCTGTGGGCTCAGCAACTATGGATACTGGAATCCATGGATGCCAAGCCAGCGGATAAAGAGAGACCACTATCCTATGCTATGAGAATAGTGTGACACTGTTTTCCACAAGCACATTCGGGTGGCATATCCATTATGTGAGGTGATGCAGCAGATGGTGGGGAGAGATGGTGATGGATTTGGAGTGCCAAATTAGAGATGCATTGTGGCAAACTCTGAGTATGCCTTTGCCTTTGTCCAGCTTCTTTGAATGCAAATCACATAAGAAGAGCCTCCATTGGATCAGGCCAAAGACTCATCTAATCCAGCTTCCTGTATCTCATAGCAGGCCACCAGAAGCCTCTGGGAGTACGCAGGGCCTATATTCAAGTGGCTTCTCCTGCATCTGGCATTTTGAGGTTGTCTGCATGCTACATCTATATTTATCTATGCACATGCACACATACAAGCTCCATCATGGCTTTCGATGGTCCTTTCCTCTAGGAATTTGTCCAATCCCTTTTTAAATGCATTGAGGCTAAATGCCATCACCACATGCTGTCCACTTTCCATGTCCACATCCTTGCTTTAACTACCAGGCATGGTTTCTTCCAACACAGAAGTGTAGGACCTGATTTGATTTACACCATCTTTGCAAATAAAGGAGCTCCTTCATTCACACAGTCCTAGTTTAAATCAAAGTTTGACATTCCACTACACTCACTGTCAGTGAAGAGTTTAGAGAGTTGATCGAGATAGGCAGCCTTTATGATAAGTGTGGCTGATGTCAACCTGGTTGATGTCATCCTTTCCTCGAGTCCCTCTTGGGATTCGTTTGGCCATTGTGGAAAATGGGATACTGGATAAAGTTGGCCTTTGATTCAGCAGGGCAATGATGACAATGACGATGATGCAGCAACACTTTAACACTTCTCAGTCACAGAAATGTTCAAAACAATTTGCAGAGTAAAATAGATGAGCACAGGTTTTCATAACACACACAAGGAGTCACCAAAAAATGGAATGAAACACTCCCCCCACCCCTGCTCAATATAGGGCATCACTTCAAATGTGCCTCTTTACTTAGTAGGGCTCAAGTGCTTATGAAATGCACCAAATCTTAACGTATTACCATCTTTTACATACCTTTGAAGTCCCTTCTCGCTTTTGTTCCACAGTGTGGTGCCTCCCTTCGGTTTCTACCTCATAGAGAATGCCTTCAGAAGAAACATTACAGTGAAAAAAAATATTTACTGTATCCCTCTTAAGAATTTCTGAAACAGGGCTGGGCCCAAAGAGCCATTATTTGTTGTGACAAGTTACAGATTGTTAGAAGCCAATTGTTCTCAACCACTGTAGCGAAAACAAAAACAAAGATAGAGATTCCATTGAGGGGGAAACCCACCTCCCCCACCAAATTGGAATCACGAAAGGAATATTTTCCATGTGCAAATTATTGATTGAAGAAAACTTTGCAATGTTAATTCAGCTGAGACTAAGTTTAATTAGTTTGGTCTAAAACAACAACACACACATTACTAGTAGGTTTTACAAATTGCACCCCTTTGCCAACAGCTACAAATCCATCATTTTATGGGTGTGGGAGTTTCTGAGGATGCAATCCTAACAAATTTAGGCCAGCCTAACTCACCTGGCATATTTTCCCATGGTGGTGTGGGAAAATCAGCATATCCTTGTGAACTTGTCTAACCCTCCCAGGAGTGGAGCAGAAGTGCCTTTTGGCACTTTTGTGACACTCTTAGGTCGGCCTACGACTTACACCAGCCTAACTGGAGATTAGGATTGCAGCATCATTTCCCCAAACAGTGCAGTGTAACTCATGGCAAGGTTTTGGTGGCAAACACAGATCCTATGCTGGACACCACCAGCACAGAAAGAGCAATAGAAGATGATAAAACATCAGAAAACGAGACCCATATACTATTGACAATCCTGCAAAATTATTCATAATGAAATGATGGAATGGGAGTTATGGCCCAATCCTGCATCAGCCAACAGAGGAATGCACATTACGGCTATTGCAAAATGTGTTCCAGCTGTGTGCACAAATGATCCACACATTTGTGGAACAAATGTGTTCCAGCAGGAACACTGGCTGAGAGGCCAGAAAAGTGGATCTAAAGAAGCAGTTGATCATCATGGACTCGCTGATAAAGGTAGGTCAGCAGGTGAGGCAAAACAGGACAGGAAGAGGACCAAAGAAGGAAGGAATGTAGTAGCAATGGGGAAGAATCAGGTCTGGGACAGAGGCATGTTGTGCCAGTGGTGGGCAAAATCCTTTCCAGATCCTATCCTGTGGCACAAGTCCATGCAGACAGGTGATGCTGGAACAGATCTGAGCAGATCCATTGCACCACGAGGGTTACCTGGGATCAGGGAACCCCTTATCCAAAGATGACCTCTGAACCACGCCTTCCCTCTTTGCAGTGTGTTGCATCAGTCTTTTTGCCACTGCCTTGGTTGGGACTCATGGGACTGGGCTGTTAGTTATCATGATTCACCAATCCTGTTGCTCTCAATGAGACTTTTCTTATATGCTGAATACTGTAAACAAACATCAGAGGTCCCTCTGATCCTACATTTTCCAACATGAGCAGCCAGATGCCTCCAGGAATCCCATGACCAATATATGAAGACAAATCTCATAGCCTCACCCCAACACCTGGGAATCAGAGGAATACTGCACCTCAACCTGGAGGTTCAATTTACGCAATAGAGATTGTCAGAGGCAGGATATTGGGTTCTATGAATTAGTGGTGGGTCAAATGTGCTGTTTTACTTTCCATAAATGCTGGTGTGACACAATGCCATCTAGTGGACACTAAATTAAATGATATGGATGCTTGTCGTACTTTCCACTGATGTGCAGGCCTCCCCCACTTATGAGATGGGTGCACCTTCCAAAAATGAAAACCATTGAAAAGTGGAACCCAGTCTTTTTCCAGCTTGAAAATGCAAAATGGCCTCCAAAAAGACATAAATCGCTTGCAAAAACCTAAATAACACATATTTATTAACACCTAGCCAAAATGAACAAAGACATATATAGGGAACTAATAACTTAAGTATTTGAATGATTGTTATTTACTGAAGCATGTCCTAAGGAAATCCCAAAAACTGTTTGATCACCATGTCACATGCAAATCAACATCAGGGAAGACAATTTTAGCCTTTAGACTGGCAGAGAGAGGAGTTGAAAGAGTTGAATGAGTGAGTTCTGGGTATAACTGAAAGGTGTTGAAAGAGCAGAACAGTCAAAAAAACTGTCAGAAAGTGGAGGATGCCTGTACAAGAGAAGTATGATGTATAGATTGCTACATTAATCCACCTGTCTATGCAGCCAAGTATCTAGCATCTTGCCATGAGATCAATAATATTCTTTCATCATTACTCCTCAGCAATTATCTCTGATATTGTATATACATGTGTCCAGTGGTGGGCTCCGGCAGGTTTGCACCTATTCTATAGAACCGGTTGTTAATGAGAGATTGGACATATAAAGCTTATATTGTTTTCCTCCTTTTTCCAATTTGATTTCAGCATGTTTAATATTCAAGATATTGAATATCTGATATTGAAAGATAGACTGCTTCTGAATATGGCAATTCCACATAACTTTCATGGCTAATATAAAAATAAATAGACTGATCTCTCATCCATTTGACAAGCCAAATGAACATTGATCATGGGGGAGGGAAATCAACTTAACTCTCTACAGATTTCAATTAAGCATCATTGAAACAACAAGGAAAACAATCCGGGGCAAACTCTGTTTGAAATCATTAACGCAAAATACACTACCTATTGAGCATGAGAAACAGCCCAGAAGGTGCTCTTTAGCGTTAAATGTTTACAGTTAAACCATCACAAGATAATGCAGTGAATTCCAAATGATTTCAATTAAGTAGGATAAACTTTCTTTGGATTGCAGCCAAACATGCTGAAATCAAATTGGAAAAAGGAGGAAAACAATATAAGCTCCTGAAAGGGGAAAGAACCACAAACATATGGTAGAAAACAGCCTTCCCTCCACCACTCCACATTATATATGTATCTTTTCTCTATTTATTGTGTGTCACAACATTCTGTTTATTGGCCAGTGAGAACCAGTTCATGCAGGAGGCGACTGAAGCAGTTACCAAGTGACAAACTGATGGGGGAAACCAACCTATCTATACCTCCCTCCATTACTCCTTCTGCAATTTGGGGATTTTAAAAAATATGAGGTATAGAGTGATAGAGGAAATGTGGGGGAGAGCCCTGTGCCAGGGCTGAATAGGCTTGGGCTGCCCATATGATTTGTGCTCTGGTGACTTCATCTTCATCATCTCCTTCCCTTTTGGATTATTAAAATTGATGTATTCCCATATAGTTTACTATGAAATATAGAATACGTAGATAGAAAGACAAAGCATGTGAATTACTATACAGGCATGCATCACTTACTAACCTTCCATTTAATGACCATATATGACAGTGGCCAAAGCACAACAAAGAGGATCTTAATGAGGCACTTAAGTTTCTTACAGCCTGCAGCAGATAGTCTGTTTACACAACAAAGAAGCTCTGGATGCAACTCTATCAACCTCCAGTTCCCTGTGCAGCCAGCTAGTGTCTTGCAAGAAGTGTCTGTTTACTCAACAGAGGCACTAGATTGGGCTGAATGTTTGCTTAATGATCCAATTGTATAACAACAGACACTGGAAAATGCAACCCTACTGTAAAGTGCCACATACCTGTGTGTGTGTGTGTGTGTGTGTGTGTGTGTGTGTGTGTGTGTGTGTGCTGTACCACTATCTATCGTAGAGTTTAAAGTAAAGATGTTCTAATTCCACTCTATATGGAATACAGAGGGGGGGAGTGGAATTAGACCATCTTTCATCCCGCATCTTTGTTTCTGCAGTGCGGAAAGACCATTCATAAGGGAAAACTGTCAGTAAATTGAGTGGAGACCAGTGTAGCAAGAAAAACAGCTCTAGCAATCAGACTTCCTTGAGTTTTAAAAAGCGATTCTCTGTAAACCAGTACTCAGAGGGGAGTTGCACACACGGAAAGATTAAATGCAGCAAATGTGGGAAGGCTTACTGTGAGAAATCTGGGACTTCAGAGATGCTCCCTCCTCATTGCTGACATAAAATTGGGCAAAGAAAGCAACAACAAAATCTTTTGGATTTAAACAGTGGTGTGGGGTGTGGATTTCTTCCTTGCAAACTCACTGGACCAAATCTTGACCTCCTTTGCTTCTGCTGCAATGAAGATTTTTGGAGGAAAAGTCCATCACAGGTTACAAGCCATAATGGGCATATGCAATCTGCTGATTATACAAGTGGGCAACTTCAGAATACCAGATGCAGGGAAGAGCTTCAGGATGCAGGTTTCTTGTTGTCTTGTACATACCTTCTTGAAGCATTTGGTGGATCATTGTGAGATACCGGAACCTGGACTGGATGGGCCTTTGGCCTGATCCAGCTGGGTTCTTCTCATGCCACATCACTGGACTTCAAGAGCCTTATTCCAATTGCATATAAACAACTAAATTAATCCCATTCCCCAAAAGGGGATCAGCTTCCCACAGCACGTGCATTTTCTGCATTCTAGGAGCTGCACTAGATCTTGCTTCAGTTCAGTTCATAATGAGTGGAAAAATTCATTGGCAATGTTTTAGTACCTTTCTTGGAGCACGTAAACACTGATGTAGCTGAAATCATTGCAAATGTCCCTTAGAAATAGCCAATTGTGAAAATGACATTGGACTTAGTCCAGCCAGTCCTTTTACATATGCAAACTACGATGCGTGGAACTGTTTCCTTTCTTTTTCTATGCTGGCCTGGAAATTTATCTTTTCAGGAGGCCTGTCATGATAGGAAAAGAAAGGAACAAACCTATTCCACATTCAGGTCCTCCTGTGTGCTGTTCCCCCCTCTCACTTTGTGTGTGTGTGTGTGTGTGTGTGTGTGTGTGTGTGTGTGTGTGTAAAATTGATCTATGGAACTCCTTGCCACAGGATGTGGGTGATGGCATCTGAATACCTTTGACAGGGAATTGGTACAGATTTATAACAGAAAGTCTATTATATATTACAAGCCACAATGGCTCCCTGCACCTTCTTCAAAGCAGAACTATCACTGAATCAAAGATGTGCAAAGGAGTGGCAATAGGATCCAGGGATCTTGTTTTTGTGCATCTTCTTGGCAGCTATAAGATACAGGATGCTGGGCAAGTTGGACTCATGTTCTGCAAGTCTTGCTAGCTAGCTTCAGGCAAGGTCTCTCCTTGACTGCAGTATCAGCATAGGTTGGTCTTGAAATCTCAAAGAAAGTAGTTACTGCTTCCTCTAAGGGCCATCACTGCACAATTCAGCTATTCACTGAAGCGTCGAGTAGCATCTAGATTGTGGCTCAAGTTGCTATTGCTTTAGCAGGGAGGAAAGTACCGGAGAGACAGAAAGCAGTAAGAAAAGGCAAGAGATTGATGATGGATCCATTATGTAAATAATATTGTTGAAGAATCCCATCGTGTCCTTGCAGCGTGGAGGGACAGATATTAATGGAGGGCTGATGCAGGCATAAAGTTAGCCAGCAGTAATGACAGGGTAACAAGTGACAGATTCCATGTCAGGACTGGACAATATCGATCCGGTAGGGTCCTGGTGAAGTTCTGTCACCAGGAAAGGACTTCATTGATTGATTGGTTGTGAGGACCATTTCAGCCAAACAAAGGCAAAGGAGCAAATAAGCAATGCAATCACACTGAACATCAAACAAGCAGAAAAGGCCAGAACATGGTGGGAAGAAATGGGGTTCACATAAATTATATGACTCTGTTGAGGACTGACACACAGGCAAGGCCAAAGGACATGTCTGCATTATAGATTAACCTGGCTTAATGGCCACTCACTTTCCCCAGGGAATCTTGGGAACTACTGTGGAGGAATAAAGGATATCACACAAATAATTGTTAGCATCCAACCAAACAACAATTCCCACAAAATGACAAATCAAATAACTGGGTTATTTAAAGAAGCAATCACAGTCAAATGGGTATAAGACTGATCTAATGGCCAATCCTAAGGGCTATTTATGACAACAGGTTTATAGTCCATGGTTGTAACTGTCATAGTACCCTGTCATAATCAAAGGTGCAGTACTGTTGTACACTTCAGCACCAATGGCCAGGGGACCAGAAGCCTTATGGATATGACAGCAGCTGCTAGATGATATGCTGGAGCAGGTAAAGTGGCAAATGGGAGAGTTTGGGGTAAGGATTGGGGAAGGGAATGGGCCAAACCAGGGGATGGGCTGAAGTCTGTCTTGTGCAGTTGTGGGCTTTCTCTCACTGGGGGTTTCAAGCAGAGTTCGGATGACAACCTTTCAGGCAGCTGTATTAGTAGCCTGCAACAACCAGGGGATGGACTAGGTGGTATCTAAGGTCCCCATCAAATTTAACTAAGAGAACTGTGGCTCCATTTACATGAGGATTTGCTTTCAGACAAGAATGGATAGAGTTCCAGAGGCCGTTTTGCAGACCAAGCTGTGCTGGATGGACAACCATATTTCCTACGACCAGATGATCACAAGACTGTCCCTGACTCAGCACAATTGGAGAGATGCTAAATCAGCTGGCAATAGGCGAGCATCAGGCACTGTGGGTGGAGGCAAAAGTTAATTTTAAACTAATTGACCTTAACATTCTGCCAAGCTGTCTAAGGAGGAGTTAGAGAAAGGGGGAGGCAAATACCCTATACCGCTTTGTAGAAAGCACTTGTCCTTTTTCCTTTCCTCTTTTTTTTAACCCCTCAGCACTGATTTCACATTATTAATGTCAAGGTTTTTAACAAAATTTGTCTTGGTCAATTAACTCTGACAGGGTTGTTTGTAATGTTCCTGCACCTTGTACTCAGCAAGGGGAGGGGAGGGATGTGAAACTAACTCACTAAATAGATTCTCATTGTCCAATGTGCGTTCAGTTCTCAATTTCAGAGTTTGTGTATTTATTTATTTAAGGGATTTATACCCCATCTTTTCCTTGTGAAGGCAAATGCCCAAGGCAGCTTACAAGCTTCAGATCCTCCCCTCCTACTGTCTGTGAAGTAGGTGAGGCTGTGAGGTAGGTAGGATAGGTGAGGCTGACAATAACTCAGGATCACCCAGAAAACTTCATGGCCAAGAAGGGATTTGAACCTGGATCCACAAGATCAGTCCAAGTCCCTAACCTATACACCATGGGACTCAAAGTGCGGTAAAGCGGTCACAAAAAGGTGGGATCTGCCATCTTGGAATCAGGGATCATTAAGTATGAGCTGAGGCTGGCCAGGGGAGTCAAGGATAACAAAAAGAGCTTCTTTAGATATGCCCAAAGGAACACGAGGAGAAACGAGGGGGCGGGGCTGCTCCTGGACAATGATGGACAACTGGTAACTGTAAATCAAGAGAAGATGGAGCTGCTCAACTCCTTCTTTGTGTCGGTCTATTCTCAGAAGGAGGGCTGTGCAAATGGGGGTGAGGGATCACTGGCTGATGCGGGGACGTACTTGCATCCCCAAAGAGGTAATGGAAACATAGATGGTGCAGAGCAGCAGATTAAGATTGACAGAGAACTGGTTCGAAACCACTTAACTGGCCTAAATGAATTCAAATCATTTGGACCAGATGAGCTGCATCCTCGAGTTCTTAAGGAACTTGCAGATGTCCTTGCAGAGCCTCTGTCGGTCATCTCTGAGAAATCCTTGAGGAGTGGAGAAGTGCCACTGGACTGGAAGAGGGCAAATGCAGTCCCAATCTTTAAGAAGGGAAAAAAAGAAGACCGGAGAAATTATAGACCAGTCAGTTTGACTTCAATCCCAGGGAAGATATTAGAACAAATCATTAAACTCAGAATTTGTGCACATCTAGAAAACTACTGGATGATCAAAAGAACCCAGCATGGATTTGCCAAGAATAAATCTTGCCAGACAAATCTGATCACCTTTTTTGATCAGGTTACAAGCTTACTGGACAATGGCAATGCTGTGGATGTCATTTATCTTGACTTCATCAAAGCATTTGACAAGGTCCTGCATGACATCTTAATTGGGAAGTTGGAAAAATATGGGCTAGACTAGGCAATCGTAAGGTGGATGCACAACTGGCTTGACGGCTGCACTCAAAGGGTTTTAGTAAATGGTTCTTTGTCAACCTGGAGATCGATTTCGAGTGGGGTGCTCCAGGGCTCTGTCTTGGGCCCAGTCCTCTTCAACATTTTCATCAATGATTTGGAGGAAGGGATACAGGGAGCCTGATCAAATTTGCAGATGACACCAAGCTGGGAGGAGTAGCAAACACAACAGAAGACAGGAGGATCTGGTTAAACTAGAATACTGGGCTGTAACCAATAGAATGAATTTCAACAGGGAGAAGTGCAAGGTTCTGCACTTAGGCAATAAAAACCAAAAACACAGGTGTAAAATGGGGGATACTTGGCTTCACAACATGTGAGTCTTGGAGTCGCCATGGATCACAAGCTGAAGATGAGTCTCCAAAGAAGACAAATTCAATTTTAGACTGCGTTAAGAGGACTGTAGCCTCCAAGTCATGAGAAGTTCTAGTTCCTCTTTATTCTGCATTGGTTAGACCTTACCTTGAGTACTGTGTTCAGTTCTGGGCACTTCAGTTTAAAAAAGATGCAGCCAAACTGGAGCAAGTCTAGAGGAGAGCGACAAGAATGATCAGTGGGATGGAAGGGAAGCCCTACAAGGAAAGGTTGGGGAACTTGGGATGTTCAGCCTGGAGAAGAGAAGGCTGAGAGGAGACATGATCGCCTACTTCAGATACCTAAAAGGCTATCATATGGAGGAAGGGGCTCGTTTGTTCTTAGCTGCTTCTGAAAGCAGAACTAGAACCAATGAGTACAAACTGCAATAAAGGAGATTCCGGTTGGCTATCCGGAAAAAATTCCTGACAGTGAGTGCGGTTTAGAAGTGGAACAGATTGCCAAGGGAGGTGGTGGATTCTCCCTCACTGGGATCTTTAAGCAGAGGCTTGACGAGCACCTGTTGGAGATGCTCCAGAAGAATTTCCTGCAACAGGCAGAGGGTTGGACTAGATAACCTACTTCCTTTCCAACTCTAGGATTCTATAATTTCTAAGTCATGGGACTTACTTTCAAGTTGACATGGAAGAGCTCTGGCATCACATTCCAATAAGTTTGATGGGGGCCCCAGAAAGATTTTTAAGTTTGAAAGGTGGTCTCAAGCCGAAATGCTCGAGTATCACTGCTATACACTATCAGGATGAAGGTTAGCCTTCCCACACCTCCTGTTGTACCAAATGCCACTCACTCTCTTACCAAGTGGCACACCATTCAGGACCAAGAACTATTTTCATTGCTGCTGCTTCCATGCTTTCTGGATTTCAAAAGAAAAAACCAGAAAGAGAAAGACTGAAGGAGAAAAGGTGTGGGTTAGAGTGCAGACACTCCAGGCCACTACTCTCCTCCCCGCTACACTTTCTTCTCTGCTCCATTCTCACACTTCCCTATTTGAATCCAGGGACCACCAGAGTAGATGGATGATGGAGGAGGTAGATAGATGGCAGAGGGCCTTAATCCAGCAAGCGGTGGGTGTACTCTGCTTGCGTTCTCCAAGTCCCAGGTGGAGCCAGTCTGGCTCAATCCGGATCCAGGGTATCCATACTAAACCAGATCGATGGATGAAAATTCCAAAGATAAATAGGCTCCACCTTCATTTCAGCTGTATATCAACCACATTTTGAGTTACTTTTTGTTGAAAAGTAGTTTATAAGAGAGTCAGGGTGGTGTCATGGTTTAGGAATTGAACTAAGACCTGGAAGAGCCTGATTCAAAACTTCATTCAGCTATGATACTTCTTAGGTGACCTCGAGTCAGTCACACTTATTCAGCTTCCCCCAACCCCATTTGGTAGTTGTGAGGGGGGGGGGGAGCTATGTGCACCATCCCTGAACTCCTCAGAGGAAAAGCAACGCAAAATGTGAAAAGTAAATAAAAATTATTATTTTTGTTGTTACTGATGTTACTTTGTTGATGATGATAACAAAGAAGAAAGCTTATGCATGGCTTCATTCAATTTGTCTTAAATAAAGCTTGAAAATAACATTCTTAACACATGAAATATTTTTTCTTCCTTCCAATATAACTAAGACTGAATTGGGAATTAACCCAGATGTTTTTAGCTCTTGTAGTCATACAAAAGAAATGTCAGGCTTTTCAAAACTCTTGAACAAGGGTGGATGGTGAGCCTGTCTCATCCCTACACAGCTTAGATAAGGTTTTGGGTCATGGCACATCCATTCAGCTTAAGTACCAAAGCCACGGAAATGATGCCCAGCCAGAGGGTCAGGTCTCCAGGGTCCATGGAGAACCTGAGCCAAAAGCTCTCTAAATGCAGAGGTTTACAAACCAGTCCTATCCCTGCAGAGAAGCTTTGAGGTCAATGATAACAGGGCCACATTTTCCCCAATTAAAAATCTAATGCTTGTAACATGCTGGGATTATGATTTATTTGTGTCATTACTTTGGAGTTTACACTCTATCCCCAGCCTGAAGCATGCTTCGTCTGAGCCAGCTGACCAAGAATAGCAAGTCAAACACCACTGAGCCCCAAAGATGGTTTACTTGGCCCTGAATGAGTCGGGAAAATTGATTTCTCAAGTGGTTATTCAAGAGGTTAGGACCACCATGGCTAGTCCAAGATCCCCCTCCCCCCGGAAACTATGGTTGTACACCAAATACCATTCTACCCCTTATCCAGTGTTTTACCGCTGACTTTGTTGCCCCTCCTTCTTCTCCCGCTTTCTGGATTCAAATGGATGTGAGGGTTAGGGTAACAGCGTTGGGCAGGTAACAGCGTTCCATGCACCCTGGCATATAGTCATGTCAGCCCCATGACTGCGAAAGTGTCTTTGGACAACACTGGCTCTAAAGGCTTGGAAACTGCATGAGCACTGCACACTAGTCGGACACAACTAGCAGTTAACCTGTGTGGGACCTTTATCTTTTTTACCTTTTAGACTTTAAAGACTACCTGCTCTCATACAAACATAACAGAGCTTGAAGATCATACTCAGAGACTCTAGTCTCTGACCCCACTATACTCATTCTGCCTCTTGCTGTTTTATTATTTTTGTTTCTATATTTACTTTGAGTCACACTGAACATCTTGGTAAAGAAATCAGTGAGAGCAATTAGGTTGATGAATACCAGTGTTAAGGCTCTGTGGTAACAGTGCTCCACACTTGATATCTGGCCCAGTTGAAGTACTAGTTCAGGGTTCAAATCCCTGTTCAGCTTCCTGGGTGACCTTGGAGTTGTCACAATCTCTCAGCCTAACCTACCAAACAGGGTTGTGTAGGGAAGACAAAAAGAAGAGAATAACCATTTACACCACCCTGAGCTCCTTGGAGAAAGGATGGTATAAAATCTGAAAATAAAATGAACAGGCACTTAGGGCGAAATCCAGAGTAACTACGGGGAGTCCTTGCTCCGGTGTAAGAACAATTTACTCTGGATTGCAATATGAATTTCCCGTAGGTTTTCACTAGGTGGTGCAGTTACTACGGGTGAACGTAATGTCTCTTATGTGCTCACGTAGTTACTCTGGATTGTAGGGACAGAGCACAATTTTCACCATGTCAGCTCAAAAGTAAGCCTCATTGTGTTGATTGGATCTTACTCCCAGGAGAGTGTTTTTAGGATTGCAGCCATAAAGAACTGTAATGTGTAAGGGGGAACATGCAACTTTATCATCTTCACAATTATTCCAAGAACCTATAGCCTTGGACCTACAGCAACTTTATCTTCTTCACAATTATTCCAAGGACCTATCATGTTGCCATGGCAGAAGTCTCAGGTTCCTCAAGAAGGACCCAAGCTGTAGCAGATGGAAGGCTAAAGGGTCTTAAAAAGATCAATCACCATTTTTATCTTGCCTTTACAAGTTCTCACTTCTTTTATCCCACATTGCAGATAAAAATCACTGCCTCAGACATGGGAAAAGAGATAGAGCTTTATTATATTACACTTAAAAAAATATTCAGAAGCAGTAGACTTCACTCTTTCATTACCTTGCTTCACCTTCAAACTATCCCCCCTTTAAATAAATTATGCTCCTCCACCCCACATCCAATACAGACACAATACTTGTATTTGAGTCAAAAAGGATACATGTTTATTAATGGTTTACAATGTGCAGCAGATACAACCTGATCTAACCCATTCCAACTCTTTCTTTAACAGAATGGGTTTTTCCTTGCAGAGCCAAGGCAATCCAGTTCTCCCACAAGGTACTTTGGCCCAAAGCAATGGTTGAACATCACCCAATCTCCTCTTTCTCAGCATAACCATGATGTTAACAGATCACCTGTTCTGATCACCACAGTGAGCCTTAGAGGGGCAATGCAGTTCTGGTTCTGTACAGAGGTGCTGAGGAGCAGACCTCTCCATCCAGCTTCGCAAGATGGATTTTTAAATCCCTGTGTCTCAAATATAACAGGATTGCTCACCAAACCTAAGCCTCTAGTGCTTCCCTTTACCCACACTGCCCCATCATGGGGGAAACTTGCTTTGCATGGCACCAATCTCTTTCCTCCACCAAAGATCAATCACCCACATCCTCTAAATATAAATAACAGTTCTCTGAAGACTGAGACATCTTCCCTAAACAACTAAGCAATATAGCTGGCTGAGAAATAAAGGCCTTCCCCCAATGATTACCTATCATCTCACATCCTACAATTCTTCCTCCTTGCCTGTGCCCTGGCTTCTCCCACTATACTCTGTTGCGATAAACCAGACCATAAAATAACCATGTCCAAAAAGCTCCTGATCATCTCAGCTGTGGCCTGACAGTTTTGGACAAATCCAGACATCCCACCATCATTCTTCAAAGGAAACACTATAATCTAAGCAACAGGTTGCTTTTTTCAAAATACTCTCAAAACCACCAAAACAATCTCAGTACACTCTCAAAATCACCAATTCTGTGGTCTTAAGGAGGGATTTGCCTCAGTGGATGACGGAAAAATCCACCCGCCATTTGGTAGAAGAACAACATTTTCACATTTTTTTCTCCACAGCTCCTCCCTCCCAGAACAACAAGGAGAAAAAACTAATTATGTGATATTTCAGTTCTGTGTTGTGTTAATAGCACCAGATCGTGGGTGACATTTCCAACTTCTTAGCCTATTTCTCTCTCTTATTGTTATCTCTGGTATGCGGAAAGCAGCCTTGGAGTTTTATATATCTCTCCTCCCCTTCATCTCGCTCTCTGTCCCTCACTCCACCCACCCCACGGTCACTGCATTCACTTTCCTTTATCAATGTGAAGCAAATTACATACCTAAATGGCCATATGCATTCCCGGCAACATTTCAAATGAAAATAGCAACATGCGAGTTACACCCCAACTTACAATCCAAAGATCGCTTTGTGAACCCCTTCCCTTCTCCTCTTACAAAGGCACAAACTGAAAAAGATCTTGGGACCTCCCTCGGGTCATGCCATGGTAAAGATTAAGAACTGCTGTTTTGAAGTATTTAAAGGTGAGATACTGGTGATTTCTATATGAATAACCCTACAATCCAGAGTAACTACGGGAGCACGTAAGAGACATTACGTGTACCCGTAGTTACTGCACCACCTAGTTAAAACCTATGGGAAATTCATATTGCAATCCAGAGCAAATTGTTCTTAAACCGGAGCAAGGACTCCCTGTAGTTACTCTGGAATGCACCCTAAGGTGCAATTCTAAAAACACTTTCCTTGGAATAATACCCATTGAACACAATGGGGCTTACTTTTGAGTAGAGATAGTATTGTGCTCTAAGAACAGTTGCACACTACTCACAGGTATGCCATTGGAGTATGGAGTGGCTAATTTATTAATACAGCAATTGGGGGATTTGAGCCCCCCCGAAACATGGTGTGCCTTAACAATGGTCAAAAAACTGATGATGTGCTTTGACAATTTTAGCTCCTTGTAAGTGCTGTGAAATAAAAATCTCTAGGCTTTTTCCCAATACAAGCCTCGGTAAGATCTACTGTATTTGGTTCCCTAGATCCCAGCCTGTGAGCCAGATGTGGTCCTCAGCGAGCCACAATGTGGGCCCCAGCAAGCCCACCATCTGGCCCTTAGGCAAGCCTTGTAATCAGCTCCAATAATTCTTATATGTAAATTTACTTAAATTTGAATGGTAAATTAGTTTTCTGGGCCCCCAACACAGACAGAGAGATGATGATTTATATATATAAATTTATATAACTACTGTAGTTAGATGATGTGGCCTTCCTGCCAAAAAGTTTGGAGACCCCTGCACTAGATCTACTTAAATGTTCCTCATCTCTCCCCAACTTACACATTCATCCAGTGACTTCCTGTTCCAGCAAGTCTTTGCTATTCCTCTATTAAAGTTACAGCAGCTGATGCAATGTGATATGCTCTCCAACCAATCTCTGAGCTGGGAGGAGGAATGTTGTGATAGGAATAAATAAAATTGTCATCATCATATCTGTTTTAATCCTTTTATCACTTTATTTCTTCCAGTCGTTTAGAGAGATTAGAATCTGCTGGTCTCTGCAGGAGGGTGGCTTGGAAGAAAACTTGTGTGCAGATTGAGATTCCTTTGTTGTCTCCAGGGACAAGATGGGGTGGGAAAATGTAAAGTGGGGCAGGTCACAAGGGTGTGCGGAGACTGACAGTGTGGTGAGAAGTAGGCAATATTGGAAGAGCAGGGAGAAGGAGAGTTTCCTTTCTGCAGATGACAAATTGAAAGCACAAGAAATGAGGGTGGGTTATAGGAGAGCTGGGAACTAAAAATGACTGCAGATAGTACAGTGATAAAAATTTGTGGGGGGGGGGAAGATGAAGATAGTAGAAGATAAAGTTAGACAAGGAAAGAAGATCATAAAGATCAAAATATCAAGAATGACATTGGGCTTTCTGGAAGTGGCCCATCCATTAGGCCTACTGAGTCAGCTGCCTCAGGTCATAAATGAATGGTGGTGCATACTCATTTATGCCTCAAGTCATAAATGAGAGGTGGTGCATACTCTTCTTCCTATCCTCTCTTTCGTCCTCTCCAACTCTCCACCCCCAAAACCTGGATTCAAAAAGAGAGGAACAGAGTGAAAGAGAAAATATGGAGGAGAAGATGCTAAAGCGTCTTCAATTATGCTTCTTAGAGCATAACTCCAAGAAGCACAAAATGTTACAAAATGAACGAATAGCCACTGGCTTTTTAAACTGGGGTGACAGATAAATTAAAATAAATTTCCAGTACCAAGCACTGATGCCAAGTTGGGATGGCAAGCCAGCCAGGAGACCCCAGAGATGAAGACTCCAAAGCCAGTCCCCACTAATTAGGATCCTGAGCCACCTGAAGAACCAACCCTTCTTACACCATGGACTTTGTATCTGTCAATGCTGATATTAAGCTAGGACAGGAGCCAGCTACCTATGGCATGAGTGCCAAACTTGGCACGCAGACCTCTGACTTGTGAGTCTGTGGAGCTGTATTGCTGCCCAGGATCTCAGATAGTACACAGGTTTCTCCTCCTCTCTGGGAAGGAGAGAGAGGATGTTCTCCTGTCCTGAGACAATGGCAGACCTGAGCACATGCAGGGGTGTGTGTATTTGTATATATTGTGTATGTGTATATACACATATGTGTGTTTAATTTCAGAACCCTGTCAGCACATGGAATAACACTGTAACATAGGTTCAGCATGACACCACTAAAAGGTTGCTGACCCCTGAACTAGGAGATGGAACAAAGAAGGAGTGCAAGACTTTAGACCAGGAGGCTGGACTTCTGATTTCCAGACAGACAGCTGGAGCCTGGAATGGACCTGGAAGCATTTAAAACTTCATTCTTGTCAAAGCAGGTGGCTCTAGATCCTGAAAGCTTGGCCTAATTACGTGTCACACCTCACGGACTTCTGCTTTCAGGAGATGGCTGTGATTGACCCTTAAATATATATACTTACCCACTGTGATTATCTCTGCATCCACCTGATTAGACAGTTCTGTCCTACAAACACTTCCACTACAAGAAGTTTTTGATGTCACAGAATTCTACTGTTTTAGTGGCAGCAGATTAACCAGATCACCCTTCTGGATTTGTGCATCTCACTTACGCAAAGATTTTAGCATTCCATTCAGAATGTATGTACCCTCCTGGGGATACTAACAGCAAACTGGAGACTTGTTTATACTATTTTGAGCTTCCAGCAGGAAACTCCACAGGCAGCCTTTTTACATGCTCTGTTTCTGAGCAGAGAAAGTTTCGAAAACTTAACAGAACCCTTTGCAATCTGACTTTATTTACACACTGAGCAAGGGAGAGTAGGACAGAGACACCCTGAGAGAGGGTGTTTGTAAAGGAACAGCAAGTCCTCCAAAACCATGGCTCTCAAAGTGGGAGTAAGGACCCCCTTGGGAAGTTGCAACTTCATTATAGGGAACGGTGGGCACCACCACCTTGGAATCTGGCACTGTGTCTTGCCATCTTGAAATGGAGCTCTGACATCACAATGATGTTACTTCTAGCCATGACATCACTTCCAGGTTGATGACATCACTTTTGGGGTGTCCTGAACACTTTTGTCATTCTCAAAAGGGAATTTTGGGCTGAAATGCTTGAGAACCAAAGAAACAGCATGGAATCACATCTTTCACAAATTTGAGCTGCTTGCATGGTCAGTGTGGATACAACAGAGGAAATGTTCTTAAAGGTCTTGTTGCATACCTGATTATTTTTTATGACAACATGATTATGCTCAAAAAGTTTGTGTAGCCAAGTATGGCCCAAGGTGCTGACCCAAGACAAAGGGGAAAAAACTGTCCAAAAAGCTGTTGGAAAAGACACTGTTCTGGATGGAATACAGAAAGTTGCTCTTCCCCTGCTAAACACAAGAGACTTTTCTTTTTAAAAGGTGCTTTAAGTCCAAGTTACAGGGATTTTGGTCTGCTTCCAGTCTACTTCTGACTTAAGCCCACTTCCCACTGATGGACTTGACTGCAAACCTTTGAATGTATTCAGTTACATGTACTTCTGAATTGATATGGATGTCACTTGTAGTTTGCCCATCACAACATCGCTAGAGAAAACGATCCTTTCAGACATTATTTTCAATGAACCTATAGCAATACTAAAAGGCTGAGAACCCGAAAGTACACTCAGGGCACAATCCTAGTCAATTTAGGCCAGTTTTTGGTTGGGTTGAATACAAACAGTTGCTGTATTGGGTTGAATACAGACAGTTGCTCTACTACTGCTAAATGTAAGACTGGTGTGGGGAGGCTAGAGCATGGTGGTGGTGTGGGGAGGCCAGCATATGTCTGCACACTGGCCTAACACCCCACCAGGTGTGGCACAGAAGTGCCTTAGTGCACTTTTGCGAGACCCTCTGGCCAGGATTAGACATGCCAGGATTTATGCCAGCCTAACTGGGGCTTAGGATTGCAGCCTTTGAAGGACAAAAACCAGCTGTTGTCATCAGATCCCTCCTTCCAAAGAGAAAGCAAGTTTCTCTGCAGGTGGCAAGCATGCACATCTACCAGTGGGTGCTGCCTGCCTTCTTCCAGAGAGCATCATAAAGGTTGACCTTCAAGCAGTTAAACGCAGCCTCGGCCGTTAAGTAAGTTATTTCATCCCCGGTGATTTAGCACAGACTGCAAAGATGTAGCCTGGGCACAAATAAAAATTGGTCTGCCACCAGAATTCCCCAAACACTATTGCTCTTTTCCCTTCCCTGCTTTTCCTCCTTCTTTCTGCCATTCTGTCGGCTCACTGGGTGCAGTATTTTCTAGCGAGGGGGGACAGGCAAGGTGGGTGCATTTATCAAAAAGAGTGCCGCCAAATCCGCAGCTCCCCTTTTGTCCGCAAGCTGGCAGGGCCCTGTCTGCAGTCACGGGAATATTATCTCTCCTCCATGCTGTTAATCTCTTTATGACATCATTTGGCCCTTTTGAACACCAGATTGATTTCTTTTCTTCCACTGCCAACCCCTTCAGAAAAATGCTTGGCTTGGTCAGAAACCTTGAAAACATCCATACGCTGAGTGCAATATGAGCAGGGATAAAGTCAAACAGAAGCAGCCATTAAGAGCAAGAGAGGAACAGGACTATTTGCTGGCGCAACCAGTGTTTCTAATGCAGCAGGCAAGCCGGCCATTCTCACAGGATGGCAAGATGTTGAATGGGGGGAGAGCGGAGAAGATGCTGCAAAGCAGAGTCATTCATTTTAGCCAGAACACTCTCATCAGTGAGATAGAAGGTGTGAACTGGAGGAACAGACATTTAATTAGGTTACAGCCAAGGCCTCCTTTAATCTGTAAAAACATAACTCAGGCACAGAAGCAAGTACTGGAGACAGTGTCTTAAGAATCTGGGCTTTCATTTTTTAAAAAGCTAAGTTTCTAGTCCATGTGAACTAAGAAGGTTGGCTTAGATACATGTGCTTAAGGAAATTATACCAATTGGAAAAGAGCATAGCTCCGTGATAGAACATGTGTTCTTCATTCACAATGTCCCTGGTTCAATCCCTGACATCTTCACAGAGTGTTTGAAAACCTTGGAGATCTTGTACCAGGAGATCTGAAACTTTGGATATAAAACATAGTAAGCTGGATTTGATGAATCAGTATAAGGCAGATGCACAAATTCAGTGGTGTAGCTAAGGGGGGAAGAGGGGGTCAAATGCCGCAGGTACCATCTAGGCCACAGCTCCTTTCACAGACAGGATGCCAGGATTACAGTATGTGGTAGTTGTGGTGACTGAATTGAGTCTGGAAGATCCAGGTTCGAATCTCTGCTTAGCCATGAATCTTTTTGGTTAACCGTGGGCTACTCACTATCACTTAGCTTCATCTACCTAACAGAGTTGTTTTGAGAACAAAAGGAGGAGAGGAACCAGATAGTATATACCACCTGGATCTCACAGAGGAAGGTCAGTACAAAATTCTGGGTTGGGGTATAAATAAATAATAGACCATAGCATGCCAGTTGCTGCCTCTGCTTCTCCTCCTTCCAATAGGCCAGATTATATGACCACATTCAGTGGCAAGGAGTTCCACACACTAATTACACACTGGATAAATAAAGATTTTTTTGTCTGTCCTTTCTGTCTTAACACTCAAATTTAGTTGTTCATGCACAGGGTCTCGTGAGAGTTTTGAGTGTCCAATGTTTTCAGGAAAAGGACATGGTTGATAGGCTGCTGTTTCCTCCCCTCTGAACACAGATTCATCACAACATTTATTTCATCTTCTCCTCCCACCATTACAAATGGCCACATTTCACTATCCCCAAAATCCACGTCAGTTCAGACCTTGCAAAAATAAGAAGCAAGCAAGAATGAGAATGGCAAATTATGGTCACTTCAGCAATTCATTTACAGTTCCTTTTCAGGCTGACATTCACTCCTGATTAATATGTTTTAATTTATTTCTTGTTTTTCCTGACTGTGCCCTTTTGTCCGGCGTCAACAGCTGCCTCGCCTTACCTCTCGGTGCGTGTCCAAGTGAAATACAGGATGGTATTTTTCTAATATTATGGTAAAATGCACAATAGATCACCCTAACACAGGCTGTGTGTATGGCATTAAAATGAGTAATGGGCTCTGGCCAAACATTTAAATATATTCATCCCCACATTAGTGCAGAATGAATATTAATATGATGGAAAATGCCTCATGTGATGAGATTTGTACATTGCGTTTCAGAAGATGGTTCATGTCAGCTTTATCTGCCCACCCATGCTTGGGCTGAAATCTCTATTTGTTTCATCTTTTGCCCTCCTGTCTTCCAAGACGGAAGATGAATCTATTAAGAGCAACTGAGTTTTATTTTCACGTTTCACTATTTTTTAGACCACCCTTTCTCCAAAGTGCTTGGTGCTGAGCACATAGTTCCTACCTTCATTTTGTCCTACAAGACCCCTGTGCGATAGGTGAGGCTGAAAGTGATCAGCCAAAGGTCACCCAAGGAAGCTTTGTGGCTGAGCAGGAATTTTAATGTGGATCTCAAGGTTGAAGTTTGATTCTTGAACCGTGACACCAACCTGATTTTCTGTAGCTGGTTTTAATTCAAGGTTTCACAGGGAGAGATGAAGGTTTGGCTGAGAAGCCAGATTCAGGGTCAAAGAATTCCTATCCAGGCAGCAGAAGAGAAGGCACATCATACAACCAAGAGTTCAGTTTCCCTAAGTGAAAAGTTGAACAATTCCAAAGAACACACACAAAGGCTGCAATCCTAACCATACTTTCCTGGGAGTAAGTACCACTGAACACAGTGGGACTTACTTCTGAGTAGACATGCTTAAGATTGCACTTAAAGGGAACAATCCTAACCAATTTAAGCTGATATAACTCACCTGACATACCTACCCATGGTGGTGTGGAGAGATCAGCATATGCCTGTGCATCGGCCTAACCCTCCAGGAGTGGGGCAAAAGTGCTTATAGCACATTTGTTACACCCCCAGGTCAATTTAGGACCTATGCCAGGGCTTATGCCAGCCGAACTGGAGCTTAGGATTACAGCCACACACACAAACATACACTTTATCCAAGAAATAAACAGCCTGTTCAACAAACTGTTCTCCCCACTCAATGACGAATAATTCCCTTATGGTGGTAGCATCAGATGTATGGAATGGCCCTCCTAGACATATTAGGGAGGCACCAACATAAGGACATTTTCAGCACTGTGATAAAACGTACTTACATTTCAGTTCTTTTCATGGATAACCTGTGATGCGATGCCAGCTGTCTCTTTTACTGCAGTTGCACTTTCTTGCTTGTGCTGTTTTGCTGTTTTTACGAGGAAGTTGTTGGGCTTTATGGTGGCGGTTATGATTTACACGAAGTTTTGCAGGTATTTTTTCATATTATGAGACTCTTGGAGACTATCAAGTGGGAAAGTAGCAAATACATCTGGCTGCTAGGCCAGAAACATCCAAAATGTTCAGAATTCTGAGATCAGGAACCACAGATGACACATGGCAGAGCCTGGTGATGTCATAAAATTGCCAACCTTAAAACACTGGAGGTGGGAATCTGATACCAGAAAAGAGCCTGACAATGGAGGGATGCCACTGAGCTCCTGCGTCTGTGGCCCACTTGGTCATAACCCAGTTTTTAGTGGACCCAATTTTTGCTTATAACCCAATTTAGTGGTTAAACTGATATGACAGATTAGGCTGTGTGCATCAAGGGTTAAACAACCTGCTATTTGAGGGGAGCATGGCTTCCCAATCAACATTATAGCCACAGAGGCATAAGAGGCTGGAAAGTGAATTTTTTTAGGTGAGCCCCAATGCTATAAGGTTTGGGAACCACTAAAATCAAACTTTGCTGCTTGTTCACCTAAAAAAAAACAACCCTCGAGAAGCAATTTGACAATTTTGTATATTGACTGCCATATATAAATTGATTTTTTGAGGATTATTTTCAATTTTCTTCTCCATCTTCTTTCTTCAGTGTTAAGGAAGGAAATGCACCCAAACATTTGCCATGCTTCTGGAGTGGTTTGTGAAAAGCTTGCGATCAGTGGAAACAAAAGGAAAATTGCAAGGAAAAAAATTATCCATGCACCATTTCAGATGACCTTTTTGGAAACAAGGAAGGACTGGTTTTTGACAGAGGACTGTGTGGAAGATTTGGGAGGAAAGAATTTTCAAACCAAACATTCACTTAGTGGCATTTGCAACAGCTACCATTAGGACAAAAAAATACAAATGCAAAGACATCCGACCTTTTATTTTCCCCCATCAAAGCCTATATTCCTAGATAATGGCAGGATAATAATAAAAAAAATATCCAATGTAGTGTGCATAGGAAAAGGAAGAGAACGAGTAAAGATGCAGGAGAGCCAAGGGGAGAGGACGAAAAGGTTATTATAAATGTGTCAAGCTTCTTTATAGCCCTTTATCAGTAAGCGAGGGGGGGGACAGAGAGAGAGAGAGAAGCACTGTTAGCGTGTTTTTTTAAAATTACTTGGCAGCTTGGCTTAGGAATGTAAATAATCTTTATATTCTCAAATGTTTGGGTTTCTAGGCACACACGCACACAGTCACGTCTGCATGCGCACCGCCTGCTCGCTGATCGTGACAGGCCTTTGAAGAGCTTGCTAAACCATCTTCCCATTTCCACGGCCCAAATCTGGGTCATGGAGAGAGCTGATGACAGATCTGCAGCCAACATCAAGAAGTTAAGGAAGGCCATTTGGGAGAAGAGCATGGCAGTTTCAAATCCTGCTCCCCAAATTCTTGGAGCAATTCCATAATTAATGAAGCTTTGAGTAAACGAGACTCAGAGGAATAAGAGGTGGGTGTTTTGGTCTGATCACATTTGAACCTTCTCCAGAACTCTTATCAAGGCTGGCCTTAGGGCAATATTAGGTGATGTGAATCAGACCTTGTGGTTTGGAAGGGAGCCATGATTCCGGCATGAAATCTTCCACATGGAGGGGATGGAGTGAATTTTGATCCTTTTACCTGCCCATCGATCCATTTGGGCTGAAGGGGACCTCCTGGAAGCACTTGGTGATAATGTCCTCACATCACTGCCCCAGTTCCTTTCCCATGCCCACCCACTGGAACACCCACAGGGCCTTTACAATTGCCCAAAGCTTTTGCAGTGCTCCAGGTAGCGACTGTCTAGTGTTGGGCCCAGAACCAACACTCTTTACACTCTGGGTATTGCAGGTACATGGCCTTATAGCATGTTTGCAACACCCAGCACCTGCACTGGAGTTCAGTTCTAGCACTCCAATTTGGCTAATTCTTTCTGCATTCTTGGGGCTATGAAATCCTTGCTGGAGTGTGATGGCTGGTGAAATATTTAAAAAAACATACTGAAAGGAATGGCAGTGATTTGATGATACTCTGCAAAAGCATTCCAGTGTTTAAACTGGAATTGAGCTTCTGAGAACATTCCAATTAAACATCCACAAAAACTCAAAAATTTGCAAGTAGCTGAGCAAACACGTTCCCAGAAAAGTTTGAAATTTTGCAAGTTACCGTTCCTTTTTTCATGCAGAATTTTGCCAGTGGCTGATGCTCAGAAAGACTGAGGCTGCAGTACTAAAGGCACGTTCCTAGGAGTAAGACCCATTGAACACAATGGGACTACTTTTGAGTAGTTATGCTTAGGATTGTGCTCTGAATCTCTTGCTGGCAAGCCTGAGCCTTTGAATATCTGCTAATATAGGCTCAAGCCTTTGAAATCAAGCTCAGACTTTTCTGGACATAGAAGGTTCTCAAGATTCAACTCAACATTGAGAATTCCCCTGGTTGATCTTTTGGAGTATATAAAACAAGTACAGAAAAATAAATATCTTGGCTTTGGATTTTCCATTATTGATTTTCTACTTGATGACTCACTTATCCTTCCTCAGCTGAATAAGATGATGATTAAATAATACGACCACTGATATACTAAAAAGATAGGTCTCTGCCCCAAGAGATTTACACTCTACCAGTAGATATAGATGCAAAGAAGATGAGAGAGGAAAGGACAGGGGAATAGAGTCAGGGAAAAACAGAGGGAAGTGCATGCAGCTGTTTCTGTTAACTTATAATTAAACTCAGTTCCAGTACATGAAGTTGTAGTGTTGAAAGCTTCAGAGAGATGGAGATCTGGATGAGAGCCAGGATGGTGAAGGGTTTGGGAGTAAGATTTAGGTCTAGAAGATCCAGGTTCAAATCTCTACCTGGACAAAACATTTCTCACTATCTCCCAGCCTAACCTACCTCCCAGTGTTGTTGTGAGGACAAAAAGAAAGAACTATGTACTCCTCATACTCCTTGAAGGAAGGGAAGGATACCAAGGGGGAAAAATATCTTCCCTTCTGCCTTGGCTAACATGGCCACTACGTACATCATTCAGCACTTTGTACATGTTCATTGTCTATAAACAGCAGAGGTGAGTTCAATGTCATTTAAAAATCTCAATAAGAGTAGCAATCAGTGCACTGCTTATTTCTCAAGAAATACCTTCAGTTGCCCCATCACCTGTTTTCAGTAAAGCTGACTGTCTTATTTTTAAATGTTGAGTGGAAAAGCTCAGGCGGCAATTGCCAAAAGCAGCTGAGATTATACGAAACATCGAAACATCGCTACAGACACAAGAGAACAAAAGACGAAGGCACAGTGACCCACACGCAAGCAGAGAGGGGGATTCGGCTCTCTTTTGGGGGATTAACTTTTGAGGCTGTTTTCAAAGAATCTTCCCTTTGGGAATAAAGGATTCTATGTTTTAGTTCCATGAGATGTTGAAAGCCACACTTTAAATTCTCACCACTCAAATACTGAGAATGGAATCCAGGCACTCAGATGACTCAAGAAAATTGCTTGAGGGCTATATGGTTAGGTTTCCATCACATATATGAGGTATCTGTAGTAACCCAACAAATGTTTTAGATCTTTCACCATTAATTCCTTGAAAAGAAAGATTCAGACTTTTCCTGGTATCTGCTCTTTTGAACCTAGAATTTGTGTATTTGATATATAGAATCATAGAATCATAGAGTTGGAAGGGACCTAGTAGGTCATCTAGTCCAACCCCCTGCCTGCAGCAGGAATTCCCCCTAGAGCATCCCCGACAGGTGCTCGTCAAGCCTCTGCTTAAAGATCCCTAGTGAAGGAGAGTCCACCACCTCCCTTGGCAATCTGTTCCACTGCCGAACCGCCTGAACCGTCAGGAATTTTTTCCGGATATCCAACCGGAATCTCCTCTCTTGCAGTTTGTACCCATTGGTTCTAGTGCCAAATGCCCGCTACAAAGGGCATTGCCACATCCATTGCTTAGAAGATGGTTCATCATGATGGTGACATGCTGGCCTCCTGCACAGGGTGACACTAACCCTAGTGACACAATTTCTCTGGAGGCTCACAGTAATGCTTTGGGGTGCTACAAGTAGCAAGGGGTTATGACCCACTGCAGAATATGAGATGAATCAGAGTAGTTCAAAACTTTTTGAAACTACTACTTTTTAATAGCACTGTTAAACTGCTCCTGTTGTGTGTTTTCATACACTGGTAGAAATGCTGAGCTATTGAGGTAGCATCAAAGTGGATGAAAAGCTTGTCACTATTCAAAAAAACCCAATCTTTGGTAGGTCTGCAGTGAAAATAAAATTAACCTAAAACAAATAGCAAACAATTACAAAAGACCTGGAGAATTTAAAACAAAGACAAGGACGATCAATGTTATCTCTTACCACCAAACGGGATGCAGAAGACATACAGCAGGTGCAATGAGCAAGCCTCAAAAGGAACACAAAAAACAACCGGGGTGGGATGAGATTTAGGATGCAAGCAGGAAAAAACAGTGATACAGCTGAGGATCATAATATTTGGCCATAACTTTTGATAGAAAGGAGAAATTTCACTGCAATTTCTTTCATTGCATTCTGCTGAAAAATGTGCATTAAATGATATGTAATATGATGGTATTATTCCTACAAATTGTGTGTGTGTGTTTTGCAGTTTTGTTAAACACTCTTTAGTATTTAAATTTTTGAAATTGCCATAGTCTTGAAATGATTTTTCTAGATTTTTACCTCATTTTTTAGATATTTGGCTATAGAGGCATTCCTTCCTCCTCCCCCCACCCCCCACTTATTGGATGGGTTAGCAACTGGAGCACCATCCAAAAGTGAAAACCATTGAAAAGTGTAACTCAATCTTTTTTAGTTTATAAAGGTTGCTTCCAATACATTTTCAGTTAGCAAATTGCAAATGCCCCTTTTATATTGCCAGTTCTTTCTACTACACAAAAATTTCTGCATATGGATTATCATTAATTCCTTCAGGAATAGGATTAAACCAGGAGCTACAACTTGGGGAGGGCAATTACGGCCTTTAGAACAGCAGAGAGTGGTTGAAATAGTGGAGCATGTGTTGAATGAATGAGTCTGGGGTATAATTGAAAGGTGTTGAAAGAATGGATCATCAGAAAATGAACCGTCAGAAAGCAGGGGATACCTGTACTTCATAATTAGATCCAATGGATACAAACTGAAAGGTGTGAGATATCTGATGGGACATCAGGAATAAATTCTTGATGGGAAGTTCAGCAGTGGATCAGATTGCCAAGGGAGGTAGTGGCTTCTTTCTCACTGGAAATATTCAAGTAGAGCCTCAACAGGGAGCTGCTGGAAATGTAATGCTCTATGAGGATTTCCTGCTACAACCAGAGAATTGGACCAGATAACCTTCAAAATATATGATTCAATGATTCTACATATAAAATCATCATGATTCTACGATTCAAATTATGCCAAATTCTGTGATTCTCTATGACTCTACAGATAAATCAGGGGAAACTTTTTAATGGCAAGAGGCAACAAATGAAGCCTCTTTCTTGTTCAGAGAAGTGCTGATTGGAAAAATATCACCTGTAGATCTTTGACTGTCATGGTTCATACAAGCACAGAGTTTTTGAGCCATACAATAAGTATACTGCCCAAATTGGCATTCTCTTTCATTCTGCATACAGACATAACAATGCACACCCCTCTTTTTCCAGTTCAGAGGTTGAATGGTGTGTGTATGTGTGTGTGATGGGCATTGCCTGCCCTGGATCTCAACAGGGCTGGTTGATGCAGTAGAAAAATGAGGCACAGAAGATCTTCTGTCAAGCCTATCTTTCATAATGGCCCATGAAATATTTAAATAATGCCATCCACTGTGATGCATGTTCCAACCCAACATCACAAATCTGCACTCCAAGGTGTGGGGCGTTTCTAATGAAAATGTTATATTTAGATGCAAGATAGCAAAAACCATGAGAAAGATCCACAGGCGGGGAGAGGGTGCAGTAAGTGGCTTTTGCAGGCTGCAAAAAGCCTCCACAATTCATGCATCGCACAAATAGTTGTGTATATTAAAGCAATGAGGACAAGCCGTATTGATTTAGCACAACCAGCAAGTTGTTCCAGGTGCTAAAACCCCCGGAAAATGGAAACGGTGGCAGGCTGAACAACAACACAACGAAAATGATGAAAGGATATGAGTGTTCGAAAAGACACACAGGACGCACCATAAATTCTAATAATCCATATTTCTTGAATGCTGCAGCGATTGACTCCCAAACAAAAGAGCAAACATGGTAATGTAACAAATGTCAAATGGGATAGCAGCAGGAATTCAATTTGCTCTGCCCATATATCAACTCAAAACTTAATGTAATGCTGGTAGTTAAGGTTGTACCCTCACTTAATAGCTATTACCAGTCTTGGGTGGGTTTTCCAGCCAACATAAAGCAGTGAATCATAAAGCAGTGCAATGACTGCGTCACAGTTGATTTGGAATAGGAGTGGAGGATGCCTCAAAGGAGAAAAGAAGGAAAATTAGTCAGAAGGGGGTCATGGATGGGCTGGATCAGCTTTCTTTGTTCAGAGGGAGACAGCCAAAGGAAGCCAAAGGAAGTAAACCAGAGAGCAGGCTTGCATCCAGAACCACTTCTCTCCTTTGTCCATTTCCTTGAATCAAAGGGTACATACCATCCAATATTTCATCAATTAAATAGGGATATGCCACTAACAGGGACATGCAGTCGAGGAAGGCAAAGCCTTACCTTTCAAACTCCGGTGAAAATAGCCTTACCAAAATTTGTAGCTATTCACTTCTTCTAATGTCAAACTGAGAAAGGGGCCAAAAAATGTTGAAATTGCATAAAGTTGCACAAATTGCTTATATGCCTGAATTTGCATAAATTGCTTAAAACATAAATTTCCTCATTGTTGGTTAGAATTGTGGGCATTAAGCAAATGGGGCACATGCTGTGAAATGGCAGATGCAAAACAGAGGCGGGTATGTGGCTTTTTAAAAATACCTCCTCAATCCGTAGTTGATTAAATGTGCAGAAATGCAGAAATGGTGGGCTTTTGTAAACATATTCTTGGGATGGGATTCTGGAACTGAACACAGTAAATAATTCACTCAAATCATGGGTCACTACTGTATATTGTCACTACTTTGTTATATTTCAGGATCATGGGTCACTACTGTTCATTGTTATATTTCAGGATGGTGTTTGAAGAAATTGACATATACAGGAAGCCTTTACTTTTTTTAGCCACCCTCAAGTGCGTTGCTGCATGAATTGTCTGTAGGAGTCCAATTTGTGTGAGTTGTGAATTGGCCATAAGAGGAACTGTTACTGGATCAAGTTCTGACTTTTGATAATTGTACAACTCCCTCTTCACATTAGCAGCCTTCTTAACTGGGCCAGCCTGACATGAGGAGGGAACCAGGGAAATCTGTGTATAATTCAAGTCCCCAGTGCACCCTCTGTATTCCTAAATGGACCGTAATTCCACAATGGACTGATTCAGCTAATTACTGTTACGCCTAAGCCTGCAAATAGCCTTGCTAACAACAGATTTCCTGTTTGACAGTCATTGTGGCTGTTGGCATGGAGAAACTGGAGCATTTGCATTACAGAGACAACATTCAAACCATATGCCAGAAGAGTCTTGCTAAACAGAGAGATGGACGCCTTTGTAGAACTGGGATATCCAAATCAATGGAACAATCAGCAATATAACGCAGGACAACAGGACCTTTCTCTTTCTTGTCTAACTGGGACAACACATCAAATTACATTATCTCCTTACAGGGCAGGAAACTTCCTTCCTTCATCCCTCTTCCATACCCCAGATTTGAAAAAGAATAAAGAACTGAGCAGAAGAAGTGTGGAGGAAAAGAGAGTGCAACATTGTTGTCCACTGGTCTCCAAACTGCAGACCACAGTATATGGGAAGAGCCCTTCCTATACCGATTGGTGCTTACAATTCTGCTGCTTACCATTCTGAAATATGTTGGTGGGTATTCAGATGGCATCTACAGGTTTAGTTGTCCCCCTTTCTTCCAGCACTTCCAGCACTATATCTTTTTCACAACACTACACCTACCTTTGACACGACACTACACCTATCCACAAAGTAATTACCATTGTTATTGCTGTCCTTCCCTTCATCAATAGTCCCTTCATCACATGTTTTGCCTCTCTCTCAAGGACATCCGCAAGGAGTCTGTCCAACCTCAGAGGGTCCTGGATTGACGGCAGGCTGCAAAGGTTCTGAGTGGCTGTTTATGGCACCGTAAAGTTTTTTATGTCTTGCATTTAGCCTCGTGTCTCTGCATTCACGGCATTAAATATATAAAATTTTACTCCAATGCCACCATGGCTGTGAGCGGGAATATTTAAGACTAATAAATAATAAGTAATAACAGTTTCAATGGGTTGAATAAAAAATGGTCACGGAGACAACTTGCTTTCCAGAGCCCAACAACACCACAGGCTCAATATGAGCTGGACTGGTGAGCCCTAATTCCCATGGAAGTGTGCCAAATCCAATTTGCAGTCGAAATAATGCACATTTGTTAATTGAGGAATTGCTCTGGACCTCAGGCATATGACACTCATGCAGAATGCCCAGCAGCCAACATTTGAAATTGAAATTGAGGGAAATGAGAGGCGAAGGAGCAGATCTGTGTGGCTTGCCTTATGTAACAACTAACACATACACAAACTTGCAGGGCAAATCAATGCTTCTGATCCAACTCTGAATTATGTAGTAAATCTGGAACGTGTGTGTTGTTATTCCTGTCATCCAGCCTCTGCAAAGTGGCCTGAAATCTACTATCACCTGAAGTAGTGTGCCAAATGCACACACACAATACATACACACATCACATATACACACTTAGTCAGTCTCATAAATGGGCTTCCTCAGTTCCTGTTCCAAGTGGTTTTTAGCACCATGTAAAGGACATCTGGAATATTTGGTGCTTTCTTAGAAGACAAACAAAATCTGTTCCTTCATTGACATGCTCACCTGTTCAGATCATTGGGGTTTACATTAGAGACCTCTTCCATGGAATGTAACTGTGATCACATCAATCCATCCCTCATTCTAGCATCCACATGGTACCCAATATCCACTACAGCAGTCTCCCAATTGCCCTGCCTCTATCAGAATTGACACACTTCTCCCTCGTTCCTCAGTTTTACTTTTCCGTTCTGTGAGGTAAATACTGTGTAACTCCAAAGAAAACAAGATGGAAGTATCATTACATGAAGACAAATTGCCTGGTTTGTTTCAATAGTACTAATAGCTAGACACATGGCCTCCCACCGTATTTTGTTGACCATTGCCTAGATTAACTTCAACTTCCTTTTCTCCTTTGGAGCAATGATTACACTCATTAATGATTAATGAGAGTTCTGGGCATGCGCAAGAGGAACAGCCTGCAGCTCTTTGGAGCAGAGCCAGCTGAGCACACTGGTGCCCAGCACAATTATACAGAATGCTGAGCATGCGCAGTGGGCCAGGACACACTGAGCCCACTGCACATGCCTGCACTTCCGGGCATGCATGCTGGGCATCAGCACACATGTGCATCTGGAAGGAGTAATGTGCATCCCAGAGGTGACATGCTTGACCCCTCTCCAGGTGACGTGCACACTCACATCATCCCTGACACCAAGACTGAATTACCAACATACCAATGCAGGCATGTTTCTATAAACTCTAGAATAGGAATATGACAAGCAGGCAGTCACACCAAAGGAACACAGGATGAATATTAACAGGGGGCATCAAACATCCTACTTCCTGCAAGCATGGCTTGATTCATGTCGAGTCACAAGTCTCCACTCTGGTGCCTTGACTGAAAAAAATGAGTCATAATGGCAGACTTTCAAAAATACCCAAATGTTTTTGCAACTCTAAAAGACTTGATTCCCTTTACAAAGTTCAACATGGAAAAAATGGGGCTGCTGCAAGAGTGTTTGTGTGTGTGGGTGTTTGTGTGTGTGGGTGGGTGGGTGGGTGTGTTGGGGTTCTCTTTATACACTTCCCTGCAGTCCCATCTCATCAGTATAAAAGGCATGAGGGGTGGGACAGACTGCATGAGAGTGTGGACAGAAGTGGCAAGAGGGAGGAGGAGGTTTTCAGCTGCTGGTTGTAAGCTCTTAAGCAGAGGCGAGGCTTACTAGGACAACCCAATCTTTTGCAGCTCTACTCAGAAATAGTCCCATGGCAGAATTCCTGTTCTACTGTACTATAAAATCATATTAATGAAGAAAATAGAAGGTAATGGGTGTGGTGGGAGGTGTGGAGAACCATGGATAAATGAATCCACAAATACTGGCTCTGCAGATATGGGGACACCTTTATTAATATTTACCATAATAATGCAAATGAAGCTATATGTGGTTATTATTCATAACATTTCAATAATGGCATTTTCCTTTTTGTCCTTCTTTCTTAATTCATCGTTCAAACTTATTTCAAACTGCTCATCTTCCTTCCTTTCCCCTTTTAAATCCAAATTATCTTTATGATGGCCAACGGGGAAAGGGATCCAAATTGCAAACCTTCACTTCTCTTGAGCCTTCCTTTTTTTCTTTTTCTTCTTCGTCCCTTGTTAGAATCTCTTAATCAAAGTGACAATCTGTCTTTCCCAGAAAAAGGAAACAGGAACCTTTGAACAGCGCTGCTGCATTAGCTCATTGCTTTGATGTGGGATTTAACTTGTGCCTTCAGCAATCTCTAGTGTCTGTGCACATACATGCCTGCACATAGATTGTGATGTTTTCCCCTTTTTTCTTTACACACGCACACAAGGAAGAGGCAACAGAGAAAAGAGTCATCTATAAACCTTACTGTACCAGTTGTGGCAGCTGGTAGAAAAGCAGGGCTATAGAGACCAAACCTTTCCCAGCTCTCAGCACAACTGTAGCCT
This sequence comes from Cryptoblepharus egeriae, assembly GCA_030015325.1. Lineage (NCBI taxonomy): Eukaryota > Metazoa > Chordata > Lepidosauria > Squamata > Scincidae > Cryptoblepharus > Cryptoblepharus egeriae. The sequence continues at coordinate 10,700,044 of JAREYC010000013.1, forward strand.
ACCAGCTGGATGTTAATTCTTGCCACACTCAAGATTCTTCCCACTAAGCTGAAGGAGATATCAGCTCATTCCTTATGGCACAATTTAATTAATGCTTCTTTGACCGATAGCCCTTCCCATATCCCAAGAGTGTTGGGTAAACAACAAGATTTTGGGCATGTCCAGATGGCAGTGTCAGACACACTCCCAATAACATGTTGTAGCTTTATCTCTGACTTTCCTAGGTGGATATATAGGAATATTTGGAGTCAAACTAGGCATGATGAAGAACGTTTTTTTCCTTCAAATAACTGTATATAAAGAGGAAAAGAACCCTAATTTTGATTTTAAGATTGGGTGTATCTAGGATTTCACCCCAAAAATGATGGATTCCTTACCGTGAATCCCAAGTTCCAGGAGAAGGAGTGATGTCATTCATAGAATGGGTGACATCCCCTCTCGGCCAGTCAGGACTGATCAGGTGATGACTCCTCCTTCCGGGGCATCTCCAAGATCCCAGAACTGTGTAGCTGAGCAGGAAATGCCTGTATTCTGCAGAATCCGATGGACAAGAAGACCTCTCGACCTGGAGAAGGAAAACTATGCTGCTTCCGCAGCTGAAAGAGCAGTGAACCTAACGTGGGAATGATTTTAGGGTTAGTGTTACCGAATTATTAGAAGACTATAGTTGGGACCCACTCGAGCCTGTCTTAACAGTGGCGGGCTGAATGACATCACTCCTTCTCCTGGAACTTGGGATTCACGGTAAGGAATTAATCATTTCCCAGGAGAGGAGTTCATGATGTCATTCATAGAATGGGATCTACCAGAGCCATAAAGAAGGAAGGGTGGGATAGACAGGCGGTGGGTCGCTAACCTCACCCAACTACCTGCTGAAGGACCCTTCTGCCCATGGCAGCTTCTGCGGAAGCCGAGGTGTCCACCTTGTAATGTTTAACGAAAGTGTGGATGGAGGACCATGTGGCGGCTCTACAGATCTCTTGAAGAGATGTGTAGTCGTCAAAGGCAGCGGAGGTGGCCGCGCTTCTGACGGAGTGGGCCGTAATCCTTTCAGGGGGAGTCTCACCTGCCGAATGGTAGGCCAAGGTGATGGTTGTTCTAAGCCATCTGGCTAAAGACAAGGAGGAGGCCTTTTTCCCGGTATTGGTACCGCCAAATGTGATGAACAAGGCTGCCACCAGTGCGGGTGGGGGGGCAGTTCACCAGTGGGGGGCTCCCGGATTGGGGCCTCAAGATGGCGGCTGCCGTGTTTGTGGGGGCAGTTCGCTGTCTGGTACAGCTCTGCTCCTCTTCGGGGCTGCTACCATGGGGAAGTGACGCCGCGGGAGCACTGGAGCCGACCTGGCAGGATCGGAGGAGGTCGGAGTGCCACAGGAGGGCTGGTGGAGGGTGACCACGTGGGCCAGGTAGCCCTGTGAACCGCAGCAGCGGCAAAATTTTAAAAGACAGAGAGGCCGGAGGGGCTGTGCACTCCTCCACGCCGGTTCCTCTGAGTGGCCCTGCCGCTCCAGCTGGGAGAGCGCTCCTGCGCTGAGGATTTCAAAATTCAAAAGTGCCTGGCTGCTTCTCCCAGCTGCTGCTCCAGCCGCCGGGGAAAGGATACCCCAACGCTGGGGTCTGTGGGGCACTTTGCCGGATTGCCGCTCAGGGCGGCAAGTTTAAAAATGCTCCTGCTACCCCTGCTTGGCTGCAGCAGCAGCAGGCAAACAAAGGGACCCCCACCTCCCACAAGAAGGGGGGCTGGAAGCCCAGTGCTCTCCTCCATAGCAGAAGCTGAGGGTCCAGATTGACCAAGGAGAGCTTGGGAGGGTGGGCAGGAAGGAGGAAAACAGAAAAATAAAAGGGAAAAAATCAAGAACTAAGAAAAATAAAAGGACGTGGCTGCTGAAAGGTTCCAGCAGCCAAAAACCTGACCGTTCTTCTGGTGAGTCAAAACTGATCTGTGATCTTGGAGACACCCCTGGAAGGAGGAGTCATCACCTAATCAGTCCTGACTGGGCAAGAGAGGACGTCACCCATTCTATGAATGACATCATGAACTCCTCTCCTGCAAATGAATAAATTTGGGGAATAAAAATTAATTATATCCCCTGTGACAGGCAGGTATCCCTATGTCATGTCCATCATGGATTGGATGAAAAATCCACTCCACAACAAGCGGACACCATTACCAACACAGTATAAACACTGAAGAAGCGTTGCCTTTTTGGGGTGTAATCCTAATCTAGGCCAGCACAACTCTTCCATCTCCCCAATCCTGTGGTGATGTAGGGAGCCATGCGCAGAGTGACCATATGACCAGAAAAACCTGGATTTGTCCGGATTTTTAGCCTCCTGTCTGGGTGTCCTACATTCTGGCTTCATTGTCCTACATTTTGGCTTTGTTTTGAAACTTCACAATAGTGCACAGTACCTGATCATGCCATATGTCGTTGGATTTGTATTGAAGAGAGGAATCCAATGCAAAAATCAGTTTTGAGATATCTCCTTCCTATAAAAAGTTATGGTCAAAAAACCAAAAAACAAAAACAAAAAAAATACATTTTTGGCAATTTTGGCATGGGATTAGGAATTTTGGCCTTAGGGTTCAGGAATTTTGGGTTTGGCAACTGGTCACCCTGGCCATGTGCTTATTTGTGTGTTGGCTTAACTCTACCCCAGGAGTGGCGCACAAGTATTTTACAGCTCTTTGATGACATCCCCAGATTAGCACAGGACTTATGTTGGTGTAAGCACCAGTCTAACTGGAGATTAGGATTGTATTTTTCACATATTTATACCTCCCTTCCCAGACCTCAAGGTAAGTAGTTCCTCCCCTCCTTTTGCCCTGACAATAACCCACCGTCCATGGATGTATAAGAAGTGTAATTTTTTTAATAGTGAAAAAGATACCAGAAGTATCAGACCCTTTAAAATGTTATCAAATCAACTCTTCCAAATTAATAGTACCAGCTGCATTACACAATAGGGCAGGTTGATGGCATGCTGCACATTTCACAGTCATGTGCATGAATTTAGATGCGATGAGTTACTCTTCCCTCCTCCATGCTTTCTGAAGTTGTAGCATCCCAGGAGGATTGTACCATACACTTTTTTATGAATATGTAGATTGGCAATCAGGAGTGGAGAATCCCTTCAACTGGAACAACTGGGATGGAAGAGCTTTTCAAAGAATGAATGTGCAATCTGAGGATGTAGGGGAGGCAGTGCCTCACCTATCCTACTCCAAGCTTCAGCCTTCCACGTGATTGTGCCACCCAATTATGCAATCACAGCAGAGGCTAAGCTGCCACTAGCCTAGAGGTACAACTGCTAGAGCTTAGCCTCTGCTGTGATCATATAACATCTCAGGAAACTGGGTGGTGTGAATGAAGAATGTTATTCCCTGTGATTATGCATACCCAGTTTCTAAGTAGTTGTGCGTTCACTCATATGGCTTTGCTTTCTCAGCCGCCGCAAAATCTCTATAGAGGGAAAATCTAGTGCTGAAGCAACAAGAGCTCAGTCTTCCTAGTGATCATGCACCACTCATAAAATGGGTAGATCATGTGCACAATCACAGGGAATCACACCGAGCACATGCTTCACCCATGGTTGCAAAATTGCTGGGTAGTGGGCAAGCTGACCAGATATCATAATCATGAAATAGGACAAGAACCCCCTCAAAATGGATGACACCCAAGAAAAATGTAGGACATGACAGAATAAAAGCTAAAAACACTCACAGATACTGTTTTCCTGTGCTTAATTTAAACACAGGAAAACAATTTAAGGCTTAATTTAAACACAGGAAGCATATTACTTATTAAATTTAAAACTATTACATTTAATTTATTATATATAATTTATTAATTACAAGAGAGCTCATGCTTCCCACTCACAAGGAAAAGGAGGATATTGAATTTTTTTCCAGGACACAAGGAAAATCCTGGAAAATTGGGACACATGATCACCCTGGTGGGGAGGCTCAGATCTCACCTGCCCCAACATGTCTCACCCTGTGAAGAGCAGTAGTTCTCAAAGTGAGGGTCAGGACCCCCTGGGGGATTTGCAATTTAATTTAATTTCAGGGCAGGGGGTCATGAAAAGCTCTGGATGGCAGTGGGAAGCCATTATCTTGGAATAGCTGCAATTCATACTTTCCTGGAAATAAGTCTCATTGAATACAATGGGACTTACTTCTGCATAGACATGGAGGAGCTCTAGCACTGTTGTGGAAATGACATAGGACTGAGACCAGGAACGTTGTGCAGAGAGTTAGCTTTATTAAGCCAGCTGTCCTCAGTGGGAAGAGATTCCACAAAATGACTGAGGCCCTGATTGCAAGGGGCATACAAACTTTATACCCTTTGTGTCACATACACAAGCATCACACATACATCTTGATTTATATTCATCATTACTGCTTTGATCATTTGGCAACAATATATTCCTGACCCCTGCTTCCCACAAGTAGCCCCCGCCCACAGGTGGGCAGATGCCGGTTTGGGCCTATTCGCCCAAACCGAATCTTCCCACGTGGCGGACGCTAGCGAACCAGAAAGAGCCGTGGCTGCCAGAACCGCGGGGACTGATTCAGTAGTGGACGCACTGCGCATGTGCCAAGCCTGGTGCATGCGCAGTGCGGCGAGGTTGGGGCCCTGCCCCGATCCGCCCCCTGACCCCAGCCCCGCCCCCTGACCCTGGCCTGCCCCCAACTTCCGGCGAACCGGATCTTGGGGTTGGCTGGGCCCACCCCTGCCCCCGCCCCCGCCCCAATAGTCACCCTTTGCAGACCATCAATCTGGCTCCAGTTTCTTATCTACATTGCAAGGCTAATTTCCTAGGGCATCCTGGCACTTCATTTTCATGTATATATTCTGCCAGGATGTTCTCGCAACATTCTTTTGGCCTTATCAAGTTGTGACCCTGGATCTGCGTTTCAGGGGCCACCAGCCCATTCTTTTATACAACTTTATTTCTTGACTATAATTTCAATTTCTATTTTTTATTAAATTCCACCAAAGCATCACACTGATGGCACTTCCTGTACTGCCCATGAATTAGTGGGGGGTGGGAGAAAGATTGTTGTTCTCAGAAGGGGATTCTGGGCTGAACTGAAAAAGGTTGAGAATAGTTAGCCTATAGCTTGCTGGAGGACTCAGCCTTCTGGAGCAGTTTTGCTTCAGATTGATTCATGTACATCATTCTGAGGCTCTTAGAACATGAAAAGATATAAATGGGCCAGATAAGTAAGTATATTGACACTGGGAGAGTCTGCTCTGAATCAGCAGTTTTTTGCATTCAGAAGATTCGGTTCTTCTATGAACAAGCCCGACAACATCTCTCCAGTCGATCCCAGCTGGACTCTCCTTTTAAGCTTGCACAGCAGTTGTTCCCAAAGGTGGCCAGCTCTTATCTCTAGCAAAAGGCCCCTGCCTGGGGGAAGCTCAACCCTTTTTATTTTCTTGTGCATCAGGGATTTTATACAAGCACTTCCACTAAAACTCCTCCTCCCTCGTGGCTCCTTTGAGCCGCCAATGGAGCGTACAAATGTTGTACAAAACACAGAACATGAAAGTCGGAACAAGAAGTCTCAAAAGTCTCTTCAAGCAAATGTTGCCAAAAAAACCTCTAGACTCAAGAAAGTGCCTGCAGCCTGCAAAGCAACCGCCCTGTGCGGTGCAATGCGCACGACAGGGAGTGATGCACCAGCCTCCTGCCCAAGTGATTTGGAGGCTGGCACCACCCTTGGTCCAATGAAAGGCAGGCCAAGAGGAGCCAATGGTTAGTTGTCTGTTGTATAATTGAAATCACAGTGCTATTCCTCTTCCAAGGCCTGGCATACATGTGTTTATACAACCTTGAAAAGCAAAAAAGGAGGATTTGATGGCCTCATATGAAGGCACAAGCAGAGGCATCTCTGGATGCGTGGAAGGTGCAGGCTGCACTGGCCGATGTGCACATACATATTGGTGACACCACCACTGACCAAAAAAACCAAAAATAGTGGGTTTAAACAATAATACCTTAAAGTTATATATCAATTGTTGGGTAATTCCATGCAGAATGCAATGAAACAAATCACACTGAGATATCTCTATTCCATTACAAGTTATAGCAAAAAAACAAGCTGAGTTGGGCGAAGGTATATCATCACACCCACCAACCAAGACATTGCCTGCCAACTTCAAGGGAGGAGGTCCATCATAAGACAAATGCACTGGCCTCCCGCAGCAGGTGACACAAACAAGGGTGATACCTCTGGGCGCAAATAGATTGGAGTATGCATTTGATCCAGTGACCAAGAGTGCATTCCAAACTGGAAAAATGTGGAAAACTGGGAGAAAAAGCTCATTAACATTAACTCACATAAAATTAGACACAACAATGGCACATCTTTAACCAAGTGCTTCTCTTTCCTGAGATTCAGTTTAGTGTGGATGGAGTTCGGTTTATGGGAGTTATTTTCTTCCCTGCCTCCCCCACCAGCCTGGCTTCATGCATACCCAATCAAATCTCTTGATTATGCAGATTAAACACAAAAACACAGTCCTCCCTGTGCTTCAAAACACTCCACACCTAAGACTGCAAAAAACAAGGGAGGGAGGAACCATCCCACCACTCATAACCAGAAGCATTAATTATATGTAATGATGGACATTCAACTCCCCGAAGCGGTTGCATAATTACTAATGCTAATGGAACTGTAGCATCCCTCTCTCTCTCTCTCTGAGAAAATTTAATTGGCAAATGCACGAAAAGGAAGTTTGCAGCCCTGATTCAGAGAGTGAGTCTGGATCCACGCGCAGGAGAGAGTGATGCCAACAGAGCAGTTATGAGGCCCTGCTCTATGCCTGGCAACCCACTATCCTCTTCCCATGTGTTGCCACTTGTGCTGTAGGGATCAACCTGAAGGCTGGTTTCCAGACTCTCCATCACAGCTGCTGCTGTCCAAAGGGGATTATTGTCACAGTGTAATGAGGTTTAATGAAATGAGGAAGTGTTTGAGTGGGGAAGCCTGCAGGGTACGCAGGGAGAGGTTAACCATGTGCCATTTTTGCAGGCTGCATTCTCCTCTTGTGCAGAAGAGCCAGAGCTCATACTATGCTTTGAATGTTGATGGTCCAAGGTAAGGTTGCCATATGTCCCCAAAAACAGGGACAATCCAGATTTGGGGGGATTATGTTCATATACAGGCAAATGGGACAGAGAATCCTATCCTGATTTTGTGGAAGAGAATTATGACAACCCTAGTACAGGGCTAAAATCTCCAACAGGGCATCATGCCTGCCAGATGGAACAGATAATTCTGAATGGACTGATGGGAGGCCCAGATTCACTCCAGCAGTGCTGGGCAAAGTCTCTGAGAAAGAACTGGAAGAACTGCTGGTAGTTGGAATTGACAGCGCGAGGCTAGAGAGAACAACGATGAGACTCAGTATAGCAACTGCACATCTGTTTAGACAAGCAATTTTCAATCAGTTGCTACAGCACATTGGCGTCACATTGCTACAGCACCATATGTCCTCTTTTTCCAGGACATGTATTCTTTTTTGACATTGTGTCCTGGAAAAAAAAAATCTTCATTGTCTTCTTCATTGCCTTCTTTTTCCATGTGAGCAGAAAGCATACAGATTTTTGTAATTAATAAATTAGACGTAATAAATTATATTATTATTTAAATACAAAAATTCTACTCACATGGAAAAGGAGGACAATGATAACTTTAAATTTAAATAACTTTAAATTTAACAATAAGTAATATATAATACATTTATATTTAATTTTAATACATTTTTAAAAATTAAATTTAACAATAAGTAATATAAGTAATAACCAAATGACAGCAAAATATGTGTTTGCTTTTAGTTAAGTCCTACATTTTCTTGGGTGTCCTACATTTGGGGGGGGCCATAGTCCTCTTTTTGCTGTTAAGATATATGGTCACATATGGTCATGCCACAATTGGTCTGCATGTGTGCTGTGAGAGTTTTGGGAATGCCTTTAGGAGCATGGTGTGAACTGTCAATTATCAAAACACAAAACAAACAAAAGAATCTGATGGTGTGTCTTGATCATTTTAATGCCTTACCAGTATCCAGATAAGTCATCTGGAGGGACCCACCTTGCCAGCACTGAGAGAGGTGAGGAGTGTGGCAGCTAAGAGCAGGGCCTTTTTGAAGGCTGCACTCCAGCTCTGTAATTCTCTTCCCCTGGAGCTTAGGACTGTTCCCTCCTTACTTTCAGCAGGGCCTTAAAACATTTTTATTTAAGAAGGGCTTTGATTAATTGCCAAGCTGATGTATCTTTATGTTGTTTTTTATTGTATTTTTAGGGTGTTGAACTGTTTTTTAAAGTTTTAAAATGTTTTATATGTTTTTTAGGTTGTAATTCTTAGGACACTCCTCGGAGGAAGACCTAGGAGTCTAACCTACTTTGAATTGAATATTGAAATACAAACTGTGTGAGGCATCATCCAGATGACCAGTCTTCCTGACCTCCACATGTGGACTTTGAAACAAAACTGACCAGTATTAAAGATTTTACAGTTTAATCCATAAAACCACTGCCCCTGTGGCATGACAGACTCCCCTGGTTTGGGGACTGGAAAAACTTCAAGCTCTGTTGACACATATACAGCCATAGCGGTTATAAGAGTATTCGATTGTCTGCTTCCCCTCCCAAAGACATGTACTTGCCAGAGGACATGTCCCTGCATTATAAGTTTCATTGTGCACCATAAACAGCTGGTGAGTTGGCAGATGGTTGGGAATCTGAAAGAGCTTTTCTAAAAGACTCCAAGGTCTGTGTAGGTTTGCTGTTATGATGGTCTTGTGCTTATTGCTGATGGACTCAGAATGCATAAAAAGGAGGCAACATATCCTCGCTGGTGTGGGAGAATGAATAAGAAAAAGGGGACTCTAAACCCTGTTGCACCTTTACACATTGCTTTAGGGTCTATGTAAGGTGTAAAGGGGGTAAGTGTACCTGAACCAGGGTGACCACATAGAAAGGAGGACAGAGTGCCTCTACCTTTAAGCATTTCATAAAAGAGGGAATCTAGGCAGATTTAACTCAACATAGCAGCACTGTCAAAATTCCCTCGTATTAAAAGGTAGAGGCACTCTATCCTCCAGTCTATATGGTCACCCTGACCTGAACTGCTGTTCATGGAGGGTACCTGGGCAAGGAGCCAAAGGAGCCAGAAATTTCTTTGGCTCCTTGCCCAGGTACCCTCCATGAACAGCAGTTCATGGAGGGTACATCTTACATTTTCCTATCTCACCTGGACTTTCTGCCCCAATGGAATGCATTGCTGCGGGCACTGTGGGCATACAGTGGCAGCTGACCAGCAATGCATACATGGCACCTCTTAACACAGTGGGAGGAAACTAGCCTGCTACAGATGTTCTTTGGCCCATGGATCATGAAGAAGTCTATAGAACGCAGCAACATGCTGCAGAAGTATGTTTTGGTATACTCAGGAACACTTTCTATTCCAGTGTGAGCCTAAACACAATGATGCTAATTTTCTGCCATGGTTTTCTATAATTAAAATATTTTAGAGGAGTGCATTTGTTTTTTTGTAATACTGTATAAACATGCTAATTCCATGTGGGCAGCAGTGGTGGGCCCAGCCTGGCCCAACAGCCAGTTCCCTGGAAGTGGACGGGGCCAGGCTGGGTCAGGGGGCAGGGCCTGGGTCAGGGGCAGGGCTGAAGTCAGGGATGGGGCCAAGGAAAATTTAAAGGAGAAATTTTTTTAAATCTAAAATTTTTAAAAAAATTAATTTTTTTTAAAAATCTAAGTTTTTGTTAGTGCCCCCCAGCAACCCTAACCACACTTTCCTGGGAGTAAGCCCCATTGACTGTCATGGGACTTACTCATGCAGAGTAGTCATGCAGCAATGGGGCTTACTTCCAGGAAAGTGTGGATAGGGTTGCAGCCCGAGAGCCCAATCCTGAGCATGACTACTCTGAAGTAAGTCCCATGACAGTCAATGGGGCTTACTCCCAGGAAAGTGTGGATAGGGTTGCAGCAGCCTCAGAGCCCAGTCCTGTTCAGGTCTACTCAGAATTAAGCCCTATTATAGTCTATGGGGCTTACCCCCAGGAAAGTGTGGATAAGTCTGCAGCATCCTCAGAGCCCAGTCCTGTTCAGGTCTACTCAGAAGTAAGCCCTATTATAGCCAATGGGGCTTACCCCCAGGAAAGTGTGGATAGGTTTGCAGCAGCAGCCAGCCATTCTTTCCCCAGCCGCTGGGGCTTGCCGGGCTGCAGCTTAGAGCAGCAAATTTAAAAGTGCCCGGCCAGCCTCTTTAACTCTTTAACTGCTGCTCCAGCGGCCGAACAAACCGGTTCCCCAGTTATCGCCCCCTCCCCGCAGCTACCGGATCACCAGCGGCTGGGAAATTGGAACAACCGGTTCTGGCGATCCAGGGCAATCCGGTCTCAGCCCACCACGCAGATAGACTTGGGCTCCAAAGGCTATTCTGGCTGTTGCTCCCTCTGCCCCACTCTGTTTTTCCCTTCCACTCCCCCTTTGGCAAGGGGCCCAAAAGAGATTTCATACCTCCTGATAAATTTCTTTCATGGATCCTGAGCTTCTCCCTTTTAAAATAGAGGACTCAAAATGTCACCCCCCAAAAATTCCCAAGAGGCAAAATAAAGATAATGAATTGGGAGGGGTGTAGAAAATAGGGACTGTTGGAATATGTAAAGCTGACCCAGGCCAGCACTGGTAGCCAGGCTCGTTTCTCCCCTGTACTTACTTCAACATGCTGACAACCCTGCAAAAACCTAGCCTGGGACTTTATATGCCACACTTATGGCCTTTGCATCAATAATACATACTAGTAATATTATTGCCCTTTGAGCAAGGTACTGTTTCATCAGCTAGGAAATTGTTCTTTAGTCCAAGTGGACCCAGCCTGTCAGGTCCCTGCTCAAGGTTATATTTGCAACATATAGGGTCCAGTCAGCTGTTATGTCTTGCTGGAAGGGGTACATATTACAGAACTGATTTTGATTATTTATTGACTTTCTGTTTCAATGGAAAAGAAAGGCTAGAAATCCAAAACTAAGGGGAAGCAAAAAGCCAGCGGTGTCTGTGGGGGGGGGGGGGGCTAAGGAGCCCTGGGCCCCAAGTACCACCCTCATGGGTGTCATACTGGGGGTGACAAAAATCACTAAAATCACTAAGATATTTCTGAATAAGCCCACCATGTCATATACTCTTGGATGCATATTTTCCAGCATAATCCAATGCAGAAAACTTACTTCCTATCAAAAGTTATGGCCAAAAAACAAAAACAAAATGAAGTGAAAAGTGAAAGTGAGCTGTATCACACCTTTACTCATGAGTAGACAAACGGACCTTAGTCTGTTGGAAAGGTCAGACTGAGAGGAATTCAATGCCTTCAGATGGTCGCCCCCCACATATCAACCCAGAAGGAAGTCACTGATAATTACATTGATCCCTACTGAAAATCAAACTGAGCTAGATAGCTGTTTACTCATGAGTAAGCAAAGGTCCCTTGGCTTGTGTTCAGTTCAGGCACAGAGGAATGCAAGGCCGCTAGAATGGTCCCATTCCAGAGAAAGTGGACCTCAACACATGCTACAGTAGGCAGCCTCACCCCTTCCAAAAGAGAATAAAAGAGAGGCTTAGGCTTCAATCCTAAAGACACTTTCCTGGGAGTAAGACCTATTGAACACAATGGGGCTTACTTTTGAGTAGACATGATTAGAATTGTGCCCTTACACAGCAATCCTAAACACACTTTCCTGGAAGCAAGACCCATTGAGCACAATCACCTTACCAATAGACAGCACAATTCTAACCATGTCTACTCAAAAGTAAGCCCCATTGTGTTCAATAGGTCTTACTTCCAGGAAAGTGTCTTTAGGATTGAAGCCTAAGCCTAGGGGTCCAAGTGAAACCAAGAGCTCCCTGGGACAAAGTCTATTGGTAAGGTGATTTTTATAATATGAAAATGTTAATTTCTAATTAATTGTATTAATACTGATAATAATTAAATAATTATGGGGGTGTAAAAAATTTGTGGGCCGCTGGGTGCCAGTTGACCTAGGTAGGCCATGTAAGAAGCCTCCCTTTAGTGAGGCAGATGATAAGTATACGCCAATCCACCACAGCTCAATTTGAATCTAACTCCACTTACCTGCCCCATTTGATTTGAGAAGGTGGGGGACAACGTACCAACCCTGCTGACTCTAATTTAAGCGGGCTCTATGGAACAGAGACAAGTTGGAGTCACTGCACACAGCAAACTGTCTGGACTCTTAATGCCTGTTGACGAATATCTCTTTTCAATAGGAAATGCAGCTCATAATTGTATCATGCTCAGTGGAGTTAAAATTTTTAGTTTTTTGTTTTTTAAAAAACTAGAAATACTCCATTTTATACTGTCGATGTCAAAAATCTTCCGCCACCTTGGACATAATTTTTCCAGAAAGATGTTTAGAAGTGAGGAGACTGGCTGGTAGTTTTCTCAGCTTGATATCTTGATATCTGTTGAATTTAAACTGACATTGACGTCGTCTGTGGTTCCATTAGAGAGAGAGAGAGCTTAGCGTCCCGCGGTTATTGTTTGCCTCAAGATCCAGAAAGTTACGCAACACTACAAAAATCCCTTGTGCAGGCATAGAAACATATGCGTCATATTATATTAGATGTCATATTTTACAGCGGCACCTGATATGAAGATGACACATACAGTGATACAGTAATCATATTTCCATCTCATTGCCAGTCACCTAAGAACTGAGTTCAAGATTGAACTGAATTATTCAGATTGAATGCCAAATAACAATGAACTTTAATGGGGAGCTTTTTAGCAGCATGCATTTGCATTGCTATCAAAGACAGCATACGTTTGCAGGCCTCCGTCAGTCTTGAGAGACTATGGTATCGTGCGCTGCATACCCTGCATGCGAAGCACGAAAGCCTGGGTTGGATTGTTATGGAGGATAGGCTGTTACCCAAGCAGCAAATCCCCCTCTCCACACCACTGAATTAGTCCAATGGAAAGGCAGAGCTGATACGATTGGATCCAGCTGCGTCACAGAGCTGGGTTAAGGACAGGAGCTCACCCTGTCTTGTGGGGCTGACCCAGGTCTTGAACCCTGGCCTGCTGGTTAACAGGCACAGCGCCTTAACCGCTTGTGCTATCAAATTTCCAAGCTCCAACAGATGCCCCATCCTACAAGGCAGAGGCTTCCATCGTGAGTCCAAGGCATGTGCATGTTACCATCCAAGCATTTTTCTACATTTGGGGCCAGAACAAATTCTGCATGTCGATAGCTGGTAATCTGCAAACTGAAGATCAGAGGTGTTTGAAAATTGTGTTATTTTACTCACAAGTAGGCCCACTGTGTTCAGTAAATCTTAGGCTGTATTCCTATCGAACTCACTGGATACAAGGACTTCTAATCAATTTCTTCTAAGAAAACATATACCGTTTGGCTGGGGTATTTTTAAGATGTTGTGAGTTGCAGTTCTACTTATGGAACCAGTGGCACAGCTAATGATCATGTATCCCGGTGCAGAGCTCAAAATGTAGCCCCGGAAGTGACATTATCCCAGGGTATTTTTTATAAAGAAAATAGAGGAAAAACTTGCCGTCTCCTCCTCAGCAGTTCATCAACCATTTGTTCTGCTAGTGGCAGAAAGCTAAAGCACCTATTTGCTATCTAGAGTCAAAGAAGATTTTGTTATTCCCCACAACAACAAAATTAAATTTAATTAAGTAAAAACGTGAAAATTGTGCCCATTATGAGTTAGGGAAACTGTAACTGGGGCAAAGAGGAATAGTTATTCTTTCCTTGCTAAGGACATTTAGAAGTGTCTGTATAACCTGTAAACATGGGTAACTGTTTTATGATATAGGTACTGTATATGATATTTGTACTGAGAGCTGATTTATATTAAGACCTTTTTAGTTCTATACAGTATCAGAATTACAACTCATTGGCTTTCAGAGCCATCAGTAACATGGGAAAGTTTGAGTTAAGAAAATTCACTTTTATTCCATAGGCTTTTGTGTTTTAATTTTCTGGTTAATTGGCCATAACTTTTGATAGAATATAGATATGCCAATACAGTTTGTTTCATTGTATTCTGCATAAAATTACCTTTCCAGTGATACATAATATGAAGGTATTACCATTCATACATACCCTGTTTTTTCACAATTTTAGTCACTAGTGTCAAGCTCAGTTTGTAGCCCCCTAAAGCTTGTAGCCCAATGCAACTGCACCCCCTGCACCCATCTAGCTATGCCACTGTATGGACCTTTGATAATTACCCAGCAGGTTAGGAGAGCATCAGCACAATCCAGAGCAACTAATCTGTCCACGTAAGAGCCGTTGGGTTGCCCTATCTATCACTAGGGTGGAGCAACTGCAAGATCCTCCAGCCCAGTTACTCTGGAAGAGGCTTAGGGCAGAGCAAGGCAACATAGGGTGCCCTAAGAGAGGTGGACCTGCTCTGCCCTAACTGGGGTAGCCTAAGCAGCTCAGGAGAGGCAAGTTGAGGGCATGTTTAGCATTGTCTAGGGCAGAGCAGTTACTCCATATCCAAAGCCTGTTTCAAGGCAGAAATGCCCTCTTCCAGTTCCTCAGAGATATACCACCTCAGGAGCAAGTATAGTAATGAGTAGAACCATAGGGGTCCATGGTAAGGCCTGAGTAAGAATGGTAGTGTTGACCAAAAATCTGAGTTCTTGGCCTGCCTCTCAACCTCAGGATATGGCACAACTATGGCAGCCCACTAACCTCAGGATACAGCAGGCCACTCCAAGCATCCATCTTGCACTAGAAGAACTGCAGCTGCAACTGGTTGTCAGGAACTGCTGGGCTTCCTTATAATGTAGGCACCACAGCTGTTCCTTCTTCAGTGTGATCTGAGGGGGGTCTACTCAGGAGCAAGCCCTCCCCAGCTGTCACTGACTTAGCATGCTCTGGAGCAGTTAGGGCAGCCCAGGCTTCCTGACTCTCTGGATGCAGCATAACTTTCTGCTCTGGATACAGAATAGTTAGGAGAGAGCAGTTAGGGCAGAGCAGGTTGAACTTGCTCTGGATTGTGCCCCATATCTCTTTCTTTCCTCTCCAAGACCACCAGTGTATCTATAAGTGCCCACATAGTTCCAACCTTTAAATTTTTTTCTCAGGAAGTTGGGCTGCAAAGGTTGAACTTGGGTCTATTTGGGGTCACTGCTGAACTCTACCCTTCCATTTCTGGGATCGGCTCTTATTTGCTAGGCTTCACCCCTTTCTTGCTTCACCCTTTTTCCCTGATTCCCCCCATTTAAAATCATTGTCAAATTTAGTGACATCACAGGCCACGTTATGTGACATTGTGAGTTCCCACTCATCTACATCTGACCTAATCTTTTCTAACACAATCTGGTACTGAGATAAGTATGTTAAAAAGGCACCACTGGGCAATCTTAATGGATGGAAACATATGGAAAGAAAAAGTATATTTACATATTCTTAGCAATGTTCCTAAATTGATATTGCAATCTGCTACCTTACCACTATGTTTTCCACTTCCTTAGCATTTACCTGTAATCTTTTTTCCCTGCTGTGTGTTTTTCCCTGGCATTCTGTATTGAATGTGTAATTTGCATTTATTCTCTACTTCCATGTATTGTTCTATTCTCTAATTTCATTTTCAAGGCAGCCAAGCTTTGATATTTGATTCCATCACAAGGCATTAATCACGAGTCTCATCGTTCCTTCCTCTGTTCCATGAACTCTCATTGGGGGTGGAATAGAATTAAAATAATTGTCAAAGGAACCTCCACACCAACGGGGGTTATGTAAATTGCACCCAACAATGTCACCTAATCAGGTCGCCCTTGCTTACACGTCCCAGTTTCACCAAGGGAAATTTATTGCCTTCTCCAAGATCCGGCATTTCTTACTGCATCTGAGTTGACGTATCATTCCACAAGGAGGCTCTGCTTAATGGGCCTTGCTCTCTTCTCAGCTCTTATCTGCACTTCACTAGTTTTCTGTGTATGTCCCTGAACAGAGTTAAAAGCAAAGCAGGCCTAACAGAAATGTATGTGTTTTTTTCCCTGCTACATTCTTGAAAACAAAGTTAAGGTTGCCAGGTCCTTACCCAGAGATGGTTCCCATCTCTTTAAAACATTGGTTCTCAAAAGACAAGTGATCCATGAGAACCTAAAAAGTGATCTGCAAGGTATCAGAAAAAAATATGATCTTCAAGTACTTCTAGCTCTCTGCAACAGGCTGGGCAGTTTTCCTCAGCATCACATCAAAACATAAATTGGATGACTCCGATCCAGAATTGTAGACCCCACCATCATCGTACAGGATTAATGATGAAAAAGTTGCCTTTGGTGGAGAATGGACTGCTCACAGACACAGTGAATATTTTCATTCTCCATCATCTCTGGTGCTCAGTGGAGAAGTGTCATCTAAGCAAGTGCACCTTCACAGACTACCAGAAAGGACCATTACTATTTTTCTTGAAAATAGGTGCTGGTACTCACCAACCGGGACTTACAGGTACTGTGTGTGTGTGTGTGTGTGTGTGTGTGTGTGTGCTGGTAGTCATCCACATAGATACTGGTACTCACACAGATGTGCTGGTACTCCATGAAAAACACCTCTGGAAAGGACTATCAGAGTGAAGAATGCGCACTCAACTGCCACATCTGGCCCTAAAATCTTATTTGAGAGACCCTTCTCCACAATGCAGAGAACAGACCACCTGCAGTTGCAGCCAGCAACCAAAGCAGCAGTAACCCACAAATCTTTATATACGTAATATATATCAAACATATTATTACAAACATATATCTCTGTTATATGTGGTCCATAATGATACCAATTCCAATGATTCCATAGGAATCCTACAGCTTTAAATGTTTTTGCTTAATGTTACATATATGCAACAAAAACCAAATGTGTGTAACTGTGGGCTATGTAGAAATGGAGTAAAAGATGCATGGCACTAAAGAATATGGAGCCACTGAAGACACACAAGGACCCAGAGCCAACTAAGTCTCTTCCATATAAACGGGGTCACCCCTTGAGGTTATCCTTCAAGTGCCATCCCAACTAAAGACAAATCTCTCATGACAAGCAATTGCATTCATGGTGTGAAAATGCCCCAGGCTCTCTGCCTGTGAAACCTCTGGGGGTACACACTGTTGTGCTGCCATCCTCTTCCCCCACCTCTCTGTAGGTTCTTACCTCATCTCCCATGTCAGAGTGTTCTGATCCTGATTCCTTAACAAGGATAAAGCTAAAGCTTCCCCTTTATTCATCTATTCTAACCATTTTTAATCTGAATCTCTTTTATTTCTGACATGCTGAGATCTGGAAGCCTTGCCCTGCCTGCATCAGAAAGAACTCCTTTTCTTCCTCTTGTTTTCAACCTCCCAAACATTTGTAAACTTCAAATACTTTGAAATCCGTATGTTCTAGAATCTGGCTTCTGTTCTCATAGCACAGCTCTCTGACACCAGGCAAGCTCAACCACATTGGGCTCTTCTTTCAGAAATGGGGCTATAAACATCTCTCCCCCTCAAAAAATCATCTGCCATGGACTTCATTTTCATGCTCCAAAGCCAATACTTCTCATGCAAATCCGATTTCATGCTTCCCTCCCCTTACGTTATGGTCTTCATCCTGAAAACTCTATATAGCTCCATCAGCATTGCAAGCAGCAAGTCAAGCTGTGAATAATTGGGGTTCAGTCCAGTTCAGGTTCATCAGTATTTTTTAACTATCTATTTCTGGTCCAGGTTTTAACAAGTAGTTCAGTTACTGGTACAGATACTTTGAACCTGCTTTGGACCTATCCAGATGTATTTATTGCGTCACAGAATAATATGGAAATTTTTTGATTATAATAATTTTTTGACTACAATATAATAAAACTACTACTACATATACTACTATATATAGTACTATTTTATTGACTACTATAATAATTTTTTGACTACAATATAATAAAATGGCAGCCAACGTATAACCCACTTATGAGCCATATTTTTTGACAAAGAAGAGATACAACAGAATAAAAGGGGGAGAATAAATTGTTAAACCAATTTGATTGGTAAAATTTGATTCTCAAATTTTTAGCACCAGGACTTGACTTTTCAAAATGACACTCTTATCATAGCGGTTGTCAAACTTTTAGGACTGGGACCCACTTTTTAGAATGAGAATCTATTGGGAGCCACCAGAAGTGATGTCATGGTCAAGCAGGAAAATGTTGAGTGATCAAAGGCTAACAATCACTACCAGGCACCACCATATGTGAATGCGAAACAAGATACAGTCATTCCACAGACATTTAACCACTTTGGGCACAATCCTAACCCATTTAGGCTGGCCTAACTCACATGGTACATCTTTTCTTGGTGGTGTGGGAAGATCGGCCTAATCCTCCCCACTATGGGGCAGAAGTGCCTTAGAGCTCTTTTGTGACACCTCCAGGTCAGCATAGGACTTATGCTGGAGCTTATGCTGGCCTAAGTGCAGGTTAGGATTGCAGCCCAAAGACTTGGAGAGGAAAGAGAGCAGGAATATTCACACTAGCAAATCATACAAGTAACATTTATAAAACATAGAGACAAAAAATGAATAGTGAGTAACCACAGGCAAACAACAGGAAAATATATTCAGGCAGAGCAATCCCCATTTGCACTGGATCAGATAGACTAACTCAGCGTGTGCTGAATCCAGAGAAGGAATGGAGAAGAAAAAGAGAGAAGAAGATGTTTGAGTTACTCTCAATCCAAGGTTTTACTGTCATATTTTTTGGAGCAGTGCAGGCAGCTACCAAGACAGCTCTCATGTTCCTAAAGGCCCAGCATTACTTACTTGAATACAAATCATAGCAGCCCGGAACAGATAGAGAGGTGCAGAGATTGATTATGCGCGTTACATGTGAGTGGAAAGCCTAGCCATGGGCATGAAGGAGCTGTCTTCATAGAGAGTCTTCTTGGGATCAAAAGCAGGTATGGCAAAGAAAAGTGCAAAGCCAACAAGAGGAGGAATATTATCAAACTCAAACACATTTTTGCCGTCTTGGAGCCAGCTGGGAGAAATGTTTTGCCGTGAAAGCAGAAAATAAACGCCCTGCTCACAGCTTCTAACACAGCCCTGTACAAAACAAAGAGCATCCGTTCCAGTTACCATAGGATTCAGGGTGAGGCTGCTTCTTCATCAGCTCTTTCTTGTCACTCTTTTTCTATCTCATTGCCATCGTCTTTGACTCCTCCTAGTCCTCCATGTGAAACACATTTCCCCCCTCACATCTTCATACTACAAAATCAATGACAGGCAGTCCTCTCCTGGTAGAATCAATTTTGCAAATGTGGACACATGGTACATTACATGCAAAACCTGGTGAAAAGGTGTCAGATGCATGTTTAAACCCATTATTAACTCTGGATCCCCAGTGATCAAAGAAAAGCACTCTGCATACAGACTTGTATCAACACATCTTCTGTCCACATCTTTCAGGGCCTACAAAGAAGCTTGCTGGCATTTACTCTTGCCCAGTGGCATCACTAGAGACACTCAGTGCAGGAGGCCAGCACGTTACCCCATGACAGACCACATCCCATACAGCAGGAAGAATAATGTTCCAGGTGGTAGCCGTAGTGGTACACAATTGCCCCTCCCCAATGGTTCTTTTAACTATAACATTAATAAAACAGAGAATGTGTTTTGTTTCACTGCATTCTCCATGTGAAATTAAAGCAGGCCTCCATCAGTCTTAGAAGACTATGGTATCATGCTCGGCGCTGCATACACTGCATGCGAAGCATGAAAGCCTGGGTTGGATTGTTATGGAGGATAGGCTGTTACCCAAGCAGCAAATCCCCCCTCTCCACGCCACTGAATTAGTCCAATGGAAAGGCAGAGCCGATATGATTGGATACAGCTGCATCGCAGAGCTGGGCTAAGGACAGGAGCTCACCCTGTCTTGTGGGGCCGACCCAGGTCTTGAACCCTGGCCTGCTGGTTAACAGGCACAGTGTCTTAGCCACTTGTGCCACCCACAGCCCTATGTGTGAAATTACACATTAATTATAATAGTATTATTGGTATTAGTATTATTGGTATGTGAAATTACACATTAATATGTGAAATTACACATTAATTATAATAGTATTATTGGTATAATGATAGTAATGGTTTTATAACAGTGTTATTCAAAAATACCAAAATTTTAAAAAATTATAATTCCTAGTTGGGCAATTAAGTGGCAAGCAATTCTTCATCATCTAAAACTGTTCCATGTATACAGCAAAAGCAGGGAAGCAGGGCCAACAGAGAATAGGTGGCAACTCTAACCAAACTATGACTTCAGAACATCACAACTTTTGCTGAAAGTGATTCTGAATGTCTGCAAGGATAATGAGCTGGCCCATACATCAATGCTATCCCCTTGTCTTGCAATATAGTTGAGTGATTTCAAAACATCAGTGTTTAAAATCCCTCTGCAGTCTCCTCAGAGCCATCTTCTCCTTGTCACTTCATCCTTTGAAACATTCTGAAAGCAAAACAAACAGCGACTGGATTTCTTCTTTTCCATAGACTATGGAGGGTTCCTCAAGCTTCCTTCTTCAATCATATCTTTCTGATTTATTCACATTGTTTCCCCTTTTCTCATGTTTTCATCCTCTTTTTTTGCATTTAAGCCCAAGGCCACAGAGGGATCCTATGTTACCAGACTGCGTAGCAGTGAAGCACCATTAATTTCTGCCACTTCTCCATCTCATTTATCCTCCACAGTTTGGGGTCTTCTGTTCAAATTCTAAAAGTGGGGTCTTATGGGAAATTCAATGATGAGATCTAGGTTCCAAAAAAAAAACATTTTAAATCCCTCAATTCTACTTCAGTTACCATTTGCTACTTGTTTCCTTGAATTGGGGCTCATGTCACATTATGCCCCAGTTCTCGATCCCTCATAGCCTCAATCCAGGTCACTGTATTTGCATACTTAGACTCATCTCACCATCATAATTTTGATTGTAAGCTTCTTAGGGCAAGGACTTTTATTTGGTGACATGGTTCTATAATGTCATTGACATTGTTTTAGCTGGGTGTTGTTGTTTATTAAAATGTTTACCTCCCACCTTTCTGTGGAAAAACCTTCACAGCTGATCCAACACTTGGGCCCACCACACTTCCCTTCAATTCAGTTCCCTCTTCTTTTTTGCATCCGACAGACAGACAGATCCTAATAAGTTCCTAAGGAAATAGCCTAAGGGCACAATCCTAACCATGTCTACTCAGAAGTAAGCCCCATTGTGCTCAATGGGTCTTACTCCCAGGAAAGTGTCTTTAGGATTGCAGCCTTAGGAGTAACAACCATTGAACACAATGGGGCTTACTTTTGAGTAGACATGGTTAGGATTGTGCTCTTAGTTTATCTCATAGACAGACTACCTTGGCTTTACCATACCATTTTATATAGAGTGCTGTCTGCATCTAGCCCAGATGTGTACCCCAATATGGAAAAGTTCTCAAAAGGAAAGACTTGATTGAGTATGGAATGTGGAAGACTCCAGTTGATGTGAAAGGCTGCCCATGGAAGACTCCAAAGCACTGACAATTAGAATATACAATATTGGGCTAAAAGACCCATGGGTTATTAGTTGGGATAATAATATTTCTAGTTCCACCACACATCACATGGCATCTCACTAACCAGCCTGGCCCAAGCTGTCACCCATCTGTCAATGTGATATTGAATGACGGATCAGAACAAGCTCATGGATGACAAGCCCGGGACATCTTGAAGGCTGTCTTAAGTGGCCCGCTGGTTTTACGTCTCAGCATTAATCTCCCATGACAGAGGGACCCAGTGTGAACGAGCCAGCTGTGCAATGCCAGCTAAATAGGACAACGTGTCATACATACTAAAGGGGACTTGAAGTTCTGGGGGAAAAAATCTCTCTGGACAGCTCAAGTGCACAGCAAGGGAAGAAGTGCACCCAAAAGAGATGCAAAGAATTGTGGGGTAAGGTAAGGTACCATCCACTTTCCTGTACAAGGAAAGGAAGAATCAGCGGTCTTCTGAAAGAGCATGACACCTTTGAGACATGAGTGTGGTGACATTGGAGGAGCAAAGATCACAAGCAGAAGTGACTCTTAATACAAGTGCATCTGGTCAAATTCATCCCAGTCACTGGCATCCCTGGACATTCACAAATAGGTTTTTTGCATCCCAGTAATTTGCATCACACTATAACTGGGCAGCAAACAAACTATAACTGGGTAACATACCCCATATTATGCTGTATATCCTAAGCCCTTTATCCAAGCCCTAACTTTTCTTTAGTGCTTGAAAAAATTTAAAACTACATCTAACTATACACAAATGGGGAACAAATGTTCAGGGGCAGAGAAGGGTAAAGGTGTTCCCCACAGGATGCCGTGCTATTTGGGACTGACTCTAAGGGTGGTGCTCATCCCTGTTAACATGCTGAAGAGCCAGCATTACTGAAGATCTCTTTGTGGTCATATGGCTGGCATGACTAAACACCAAAGGCAATATAATACACAGTTATCTTTCTACAGAAGAGGTACATATTTATCTACTTACATTTACAAGTGTCCCTTATTATCCACTAGGGTTCCATTCTGGAACCTCCCACTGATAAAAAAAAATCAGTGTATAAAGAAAACAATGGAAAAATAGGTTTAAAGACCTATTCCAGGTTTTTTGCTCCTTTATTGTACCTAATTGGCACATAGGTAGTTCTACATAGGTAGAATAAGGTAGTTCTTCAATATCTGCAGGGGTTTGATTCTGGGACTGAAAAATGGAATGGTTGCTTGCATGACTATCTCTCTACAACAGTAGAAAAGCAGTTTTTAAAACTGTGATTTGCAGTGACCATCTGTGTTGAGTCAAATCTGTGTATTAAAAAATACAGTATAATAAGGTTGGACCTGTATATACTTTTGAACTACGAGGCTGACAGGAGCTGGGTACGTAATGAGAAGCTTAATCCATGGACCTTCAGGCTGAGAAGCACAACATGTTTAACCACTGAGCATGGGTTTACCATAGTTCCCTCCCCCAGGACCAGGCAGGACAAGAGGAGGGCAATCTGGAACAAAGTCGTCCCCTTGTCCTGCCCAGTCCTCTCTATTCTCACACAGGCACTTTAGGTTTCCCTAGATCAGTACCAGGAAAGCCAGTCCTGTGCTGACCTGAGAACCGTAGTGCTAACATGCCAGGCTCACACATGCACATAGGGTTCCCAGCTCAGCGTTGGGTAAGGTGGTTCAATGCTGGAATTGGGAACTGCGGACAGTGCCTGGGATTGCCAGTTCCTGCAGGATTGCCAGTTCCCAGGTCCCAGCTGGGTCATGACAATGGCTGGGTCATGACCCTAGGCCACTGCCCACAAGATTGCCAGTCCCTGTATCCTAACCAGGTCATGATCCTTGGACCTGGGTATCATCTGAATTTCCAGGTGATAAGCAGTGGTGGGCTCCTGCAGGTTCGCACCTACTCTATAGAACCGGTTGTTAACAAGAGAGAGGACATATAAAGTTTAAAAATAGCCATTTAAAAGTGGCTGCCAGATGGGCAGAGAACCGGTTCTTAATTTCTTTGAAGCCCATCACTGGTGATAAGGCAACCCTCACTGACCCACCAGAAACCTCAGGGAAAATAATGGGTGCAAATATCTAGGGTTGCCCATGACCAGGACACATTTGGCAGGGACACAATTATCCAGAATACAGTGGCCCTATCACTGTTACAGTGATATCACTACCCTATGGAACAGAGGAATCACCTGCAGCTTTAAATTCCTTATTGAGGAAGCACCTGTATGTAGCTATGAACCTGGTGGTCACCCCCTTGCTTCATGTTCCCATCAATAAACATCTGACAGAGGCAGAGATAATTCCTGCAGAAGTGCTCAGCAAACATCCTGCCAGGTCTGTTTCTTAGGTTGTATACTCTGAAGGTAAAATACATGTACCAAGCTGACTTTCTGTACAGTGGCAGGACTGTGATGTCCCAGGGCACTATAATTATTCACCAGCTGTTCCCCTAATTCTCTCTCTGAGGATTGACAACATTCACTCCTGTCTGGCCCAATGACTCCCTTTGATTTACACTTCAAATATTTCAAGGGTTGTGTTTCTCCATCTTCCCTCGTGGCACAGACACCCTCTGCTCTCTCTTCACATCTATGAATCACCATAGAATAATAAGCTCATTTGTGAGTGGCAGACAAACCCAGAGGACCAAAGAGCAGGCTAATTCACTCCAAAGCTCTCTAAAGCCGATTTGGGCCTTCAACAGGGTTTCCTGATAGGATGTTTTTCCCTTACTGTTCTCATTCTACAGAGCCTCCAGCAAGAGGACAGGTAATACTTGCTTTTCCAAAGCTGGATCCTTTAGCTTTTGCAACCTTAAATGGCACAATGGCAAAGCAAAAGGGTCACACTCTTAAAACTGGGGCCTGATTGTCCATCCCAACTATTCATCCCCCATGAAAAGGTTCATAATTAGAAAAGAAAAGGTTCGTAATTAGAAATGAAAAGAAATAATTAGAAATGAAAATCTATTGTGGTGTTGATGTAAAGGTGAGACCGACAGCCCAATCGAAACATTCTCATACAGTAAAGTAGCAAAGCCGGCATCAGTTTCCTGAATTGTCCAGGATAATTTTTACTGCTGGAGGTCTCCTTGGGGTAAAGGGATAATTTACTAATGCAAGTGTAGATTGATCTGTGTCGGCAGTTCAGGACCAGGAACAGAGACAGAATGACAGTGTGCAATAGTGCCACTGATTCCACCCCTTCCCTGGTCGAATCCCTCCATATTCACCCCATCATGCCCACCACATCTCTGTTCTACCCTCCCTGCTCTTCCCCTGCACATGACTTATCTGGTCCAGCGGGCATCCCTCTTTCCTCCAGCATCTGCAGGAAGGGTCTGACTTTCCAACCAGTGCACTGGCTATTTACAGCACTTCCCAGAAGAATGCTTCCCAGTGCTTCCCAGAAGAATGCATGTTCCACCAACGCACCAGCTGAATAGGACTGAGCCAATAAATAGACACAGCTAATATACCTGTGTTATACAGGAATAACACAGTAAACATGTGTTATACATGTATAACACAGTAAATAGGGTGAGATCAGAATGAACTACTAGTGGCGTCACTAGAGTTTGCACAACTGGGGGCAGGAGGCAGGGGCATCACCAGGGTAGTGCAGCTGGTACAAGCTGCACTGGGTGATGCACGCCAGGGGGGTAATGCGCTGGAGGGGTTTAACACTCTGCCAGAAGCTAAAGCACTTTTTGAGCCCAGCACACCTGCTCAGAGTCCAGGCATGCACAGCACACTGGGCTCAGTTCACTCTGCTCCAAGGTGGGGCCTTGCCT
Source organism: Cryptoblepharus egeriae (assembly GCA_030015325.1). Taxonomy (NCBI): domain Eukaryota; kingdom Metazoa; phylum Chordata; class Lepidosauria; order Squamata; family Scincidae; genus Cryptoblepharus; species Cryptoblepharus egeriae. The sequence goes on from JAREYC010000013.1 coordinate 10,725,463, forward strand.
TGAAGCAGAGCAAACTGAACACTCAGAGCTGTGCATGCAAACTTTTGCATATGAGCAGTTCTCCTCTGAAGCCATCCCCCCTGAGTGATTCAGGGTGGCCAACTTCAGTGATGCACTGCACATACACTGAAGTTCATGCATGGGCAGTGCAGGGGGTGACATGGGCAGTGCAGGGGGTGACACAGACCCTGGCGATGGCCCTGCCAGATGGCCAGCATGTCACCCCATTGATGGACTTCTTCCCATCAGTGGGTGATTTTACATCCTGGGAATTGGGTGTCATGATGCACCATCTCCCTACCTTCATTGGCTTATTGGCTATAACCTTTGATATAATGGAGATATTTCAATACAGTTTGTTTCATAGCATTCTGCATTGAATGATATATAACACAGGACAGTATAATTCTAAAATACCTAGATTATAAAAAATTTTGGCATCACCCCCCTATGCACATCTGCGTGTTTGGTCCATTTCCCCACCCAATTCCACACTCCCTTAGCAACACAACTGAAGTGAAGAAATTTGAGTACGTGATGACATTTCTGAGGGCAAACAAAGTCAATGCAGAGAATGAGAGTAAGAGGGCAAAGTACTGAATAGGTTCGAGAATGCTGTCAGTTGCCATGAAATCATCAAAACAAACAAGGGATGTTTCTAACACTACCCACTCAATACACTTCTGTGATCATGCTGTTATTTGGTAGGTTGCCATGATCACAGCAAACAAAATGTATGTTGTTCATACATTCATACACTACACAGGTGCAGATAGGTTATCACTTAGTTAAGAGGCCAGCTTGGATTGAATTTGTACACTCTGGTAACAGTTAGTGGCTTCAAATATTGCCAAATATTTTGTCAAAAGCCAAGCGCCTCTTCTCACTTGCACAGTGAATTCTCCGAACGGGTATGTCATGACCTCACAGTAGTGGGATGTTCATGTAAACCTTCATGGAGGGAGATGAGTAAGGCTGCATTCCTAACTATGCCTTCCTGGCAGTAAGTACTATTGAACATAGTGGGACTTACTTCTGAGTAGACATGCTTAGGGTTGCACTGAAAGTGACATTTCCAGGTTTACATCAAAATTTCAAGAATAAATGTTCATTCTTCCTTCCTCTGATTTGCTGGAAGTTCTAGATGTCCATAGACCAGACCCAAGGCTAAGCTTATGCCCTCACTACAGGCCTAGAGGAGCAACTGATAGTTTTGGCTTCAAAAGCCACAAAAGTCACACTTGGACAAGACTGTGCAGCTGTTGGAAGCACCCCCATCCAGTACCTGCACTGCCAGGGAATCAGAGGTGCTGCATACAGGCCCCACAGAGGAAAGGGGGCAAAGGAGCCCTGCTAACTGGGCAAGAGACACTCTTTCAAGTGGGTGCTCCTCTTTTATTTAGCAGGGGAAGAGTAACTGGCCCTACACACCCCAGCAATGTCTGGTCTAGTGGCTTCTGCTGGTGTTCTTTTTGCATTTTAGATTGTGAGCCCTTTTGGGACAGGCACCCATTAGCTATTAATTAGCTATATTTTTTTCATTTTCTTATAAACCGCTTTGTGAACGTTTCAGTTGAAAAGTAGTATATAAATACTGTAGAAGGCATTGAGGTCCATGTGATCAGCAAAATCTTACTCATAGCGAGGACACAACAGATAGAAGCTAAGAGCCATTACTGGCTGGCCAGCTGTAAAAGTGGGAACCATCCCTAATGCTCAGGAAAAAGCCAGAAGTTGGTGGTAAAGGAGGACAGGGATGCAGTTGCATCCCCCTCCCTTATTCTCCCCTGTACCCAGTCCAAGGGAAGGAAGCCTGAAGTCATCAGGCTACCCTTCAGGAGAGTGAATCCCACTATCCAACTATCTAAATTGCCAACAGATGGGATATCCATTAGATTTCCACATTTCAACAGCTTAGACACAATATTCACACAAAGTTAGATACTACTATTGGCAGATTCACTGGAGGCCTATCAAATGGTAGAAATCATGTATGGAGTCACATTGCCAGTTAGGCTCATCTCAGTCTGTCTTGGTTCATTCTTGATCTGTTGCATATAAAAATGTCTATGGTGAGCATGGGGACTGAAGAAATGGCTGCCAATGTCTCAAAGTCATGGATGCCGCACAAAATGGGGAAAACTTTGTGTATATCTCAGATCTCCATGCCAGTGGTGTTATGTGAGCCACACTGGTTGACCTCCACCAGGAGGGTGCCATACCAATTGGCAAACATCTTGGTACTCTCAAAAAATACCCATTATGTTATATATCATTTTGATTTCATGCAGAATGCAATGAAATAAACCAATGTGAAATATTTCTATTCCATTAAAGGTTTCAGCTGCCTCACTAGTACGCACCACCCAGGATATTTTATCAGGAGAGGAGGTCCATCATGAAGCTGATGTGCTGGCAACATTGGCAGGCCATCATCCATATTACTTAGGAAAAAGAGAGGATGTTTATATTTCTTCTACAGGCAACCCCCACTTATTGGATGAGTTAGGGACAAGAACACCAACCAAAATGAAAACCAATGAAAAGTGGAACCCAGTCTTTTTTGGGTTGCAAATACAAAATGGCCATCCAAAAAGACATAAATATCACTTGTAGAAGCCAAAATAACATATATTTATGATTAACACATAGCCAAAATAGATTTGAAATTCTACTAAAATAAACAAAGGGATGTGTGGGCAATGATGTATTTGAATGATGGTTATTTACTGAAGAAAGTCATAAGGAAATCCCAAGAAGAATTTGATCACCATGTCACATGCAAATCAGTATCGGAAGACAATTTTACCCTTTAGGCCAGCAGAGAGAGGTTGACGAATGAAGCATGTGTTGAATGAATGACTCCTGGGTGTATTTTAAGACTGATGAAAGAGTTAAATTTTGGAAAACTGGTAGAAAGGGAGGGACACCTGTACTATGTTCTGCAAAAGGAGAACTGCCTTAAAACCTCTATACTCTCTACAAAATCCTATTATTATTTCTAAAAGATTCTTCTGCTTACTCTACTCACTTATCCTGCAATATTCCTGTCCTCCATTGATTCAGGAGCCCAAAGGGTGATGGTTCTCTTGATTAAAGTTATAGAAGGACAACATCATCACCTCAGAATATGTTATCAATAGTTTATATACCTTTAAACTATACTTTAAACTATACTTTAAAGCTATACCTTTAAAGTTGTAGGGTGTGATATGCCACACTCTGCAATGCATTGAACCTTATGCATCTCTACTAGAGATGAACCCTGTGCATCTCTACTAGGCAAGACATATCCACACATATGCAGAGTTTAACTTCTAAAGACCTTGGGGAAAGGAATTGGGCCCTGAAATATAACCAGTGTAGAATCTTGTGATGCCATTTCTGATGTGTCCAAACATCTGAGAGGAAGAAACCAGAGATGACACAAGGGGATGTCACCAGGTCACCCTTCAGGAGAATATCACTGATCGACCACTACCTTCCAACAATCTAAATTACCAACTGATGGCATGTCTATTAGATGTCTATATTTCAGCAACATAAACATAAGCTTTTGCCAAGCTTCTAAAACTATAGAAATAGCTGATAAAGGGATAGTTCCCTCCACAAATGGCCTTATTAATCCCTACAAATCAACTGCCTGGGAAGGAAGGAGGCATTGAACTTTCACAACATTTTAAGAAGGAATCCTCAAGGGTCTTTATTTGTGTCAGAAGCACCTTACATGTGCTTTCATACATGGGTAAGAATTTACAAAGAACATTACAAGGAATTAAATTAGTTGTCAGGTGCCCAAAGCTGGGCTACTTTGACAACATTTTTCCTTGCCAACATAGGAGCTTTCATGATGTATCCCCATTTCCTCATGTTTTCCTTGGAATCATAAAGTTGGAAGGGACCAACTGGATCATCTAGTCCAACCCCCTCCCTGTAGCAGGAAATCCTCATCTTGTGGGGACCCAGGTCTCGAACCCTGGCCTGCTGGTTAGCAGGGACACCCTACAATCAAGGGTAAGCATGGGTGCACGTAAGAGACATTACATGCACCCGTAATTATGGCACCACCTAGTGAAAACTTATGGGAAATTCATATTGCAATCCAGAGTAAATTTTTCTTACACCGGAGCAAGGACTCCCCATAATAACTCTGGATTTCGCCCACAGTGTCTTAACTACTTGCACCACCAGAGGACTTGACCAAGGGTTGTGGCAACGGTGGGATCTTCCTTAGATCTTCCTACCCCAGCACACAGTCTATTTAAGGATTTCCATACAGGCCATGGTTGTTTATGGCCAAGCAATGGGGATGAATATGGACCCATTCACTTGGTATCTCTTTCCACAGGTGCTATAAGCAATGCTTACCACTGCTATAAGCAATGTTGTACAAGAGGGACCATTATAACTGAGCGGAAGGTGGTTTTCCATTGTTTTAACTCTCAAAGGTTTGTTCTTTGTATTGTTACTCTCTCTTAAGTTGTTTTGCAACCCAGCCGCAGCCAAAGAACTTAACTGGGCTCCCCAACTGTGCCGTCCTCGTGCTAAGGATGCTCCTAATTTCTCCAGATGGAGATGAAAGCAGAAAGAAGAGAAGCATCTGCCTCTTTCAGGCATTAATCCCTCTTTGTTTTCCAAATAGCCCAGGAAGCTCTTGGCTGGCAGTTTTATATTCCTGACTAAGAGCCTTCCTTGTAAACAAACCAGCCATTTCCCACTGCCTCTGCTTTGCATCAAGAAGTCAGAGAAGCTGAATTCTGAAAAGCATTTTTAAAAATCCTTCATTTACATAATTAAGCAACTGATGATTCTCCACGCATGATGGAAGGGCTTCTTTCAGCAGTTTGATTGCAAAATGGGATGACGTGGAAGAAGGGGGGACATTTTTCCTCTAAAGGAGAAAGGGCCTCAAGCTTGTGGAGGTGGAAGAAGAATTACCGAAAATGAAGGCACCATGAAATCTAGCGCAACCTTTCCATCTACAGCAGCATATCTCTATCTCTGTAACATTTTGGAGGGGAAAGGCCCCGAAGGGGAAGACATGACGGTGGCTTAGAAAATGATGCATAGTGTGGAAAAAGTGGGTTGGGAGCACTTTCTCAAATAACAAGGACAAGGACTCATCAAACAAAACTAAAACTAGGGGTCGTCTAATGGCAGAAGAGATTGGAAGTACTTCTTCACTCAGCACTTAATTGATCTATGGAATTGGATGTCTCAAGAGGTGATGGTGGCTACTAGCCAAGATGGTTCTAACATACTGGTGTCCTGCTTCTTCGGATTAGGCTTGTGATGGGATTCAGCAAGTTGATTTTCTGCTGCAAAACCATTGCTTCCAACACAGAGGCACAAGCATGTCAGAATCTTTCTTCTGAGTGAACGGTATCTGTGACTTATGTGATAAATTTGGAGCCAACCCAGACCTCCATAGGTTCAGATTAAAAGATGCATAGAGGCTATATGGTTGCAATTGCCAGACCATAAGCTCTGTCTGTACTATTAAGAAACCATTTTTGTAGGGTCCACACAAAAAAACTGCAACAATTTGTTGTTGACAAAGGATAGCTGGACATAAAGGGACCCATTACATTCAATAGCTTAGGGTCTCATCAAACCTATATCCGGCCCTATCACTGAATGAATATGCGAGGGTTGGGAACTTGGACAACGGGCATGATCTCACTGCCACATGTTGGATATAATGTGAGAAAAGAACTTTGATGTAACTGAGATGGGGCTCCTGATTCCTGGTTTAATAAACCATCACACAGTGAAAACAATTACATTGTTAATTTATCTTCTCATATGAACCATGATGTTGGAAAACACTGTGCATTCTATAGATTTCTAGATAATCATGATGTATCCAATGTTTTCCCCTTAATCATCAGTGTTCCACTTACAAATGTCAAATTTCTGAAGTAATGCTGAACTGAGCTACTGACATACATGTATTTTCACATACAAATGTATATAGTGTCGTTGTTAAAATTAGGATCAGATTAAGACCTCAGTTCAATTTTCTTCTTGATGTTTGATCAGGCCTCCTTCAGTCTTGAAAGACTATGGTATCGTGCTCAGCGCTGCATACGCTGCATGCAAAGCACAAAAGCCTGGGTTGGATTGTTATGGAGGATAGGCTGTTACCCAAGCAGCAAATCCCCCCTCTTCTGAATTAGTCCAATGGAAAGGCAGAGCCGATACAATTGGAGCCAGCTGCGTCGCAGAGCTGGGCTAAGGACAGGAGCTCACCCTGTCTTGTGGGGCCGACCTAGATCTCGAACCCTGGCCTGCTGGTTAACAGGCACAGCGTTTTAACCGCTTGCACCACCCACAGCCCACATTGTGAAGATAAACAAGATGAAAAACCACCTTTTGATGAATACCTAGCCATCTTGGGTATCCTTCGTTAGGAAGGAAGGTGGACTATAAATCAAATAAATAAAACAATGGGCTCCTTGGATGGTGGGAGAAAAATTCCACTTCTTTGATGGCATCTAATAATGTTCATCTTTTCAAATGATTTTTGTACTCTCTTTACAAAAATGTTTCCTTTCCCTTGCTCTCAATTGGTTTCTCTTGCACTTGCATAAGGAGGGCTAGGTAGAGGGCCACAGATGCCAGGCTTCTGGGTCATGGGAAAATCTTTCTCTTCTGCTCCCCTTCACAGGCATTTAAAGCAGTTGCAAACTGCTGCTACTGGCTGACATTTATTTTGCTTTTTTCCAGCAGAAAAAAGTAGTTGTCAACTTCCAGTGGCTTGTGGCTGCTCCGAATGCCAGGGGTGCACTACTAATATTTGGAATTTCCTTGTGCATTGGCACAAGGCAGTGAAGCAGCAAGAGAAAGCAAATATAACCCAGCAGGTTAAAAAAAAGAAAAGTAGGTGCCCAAACCAAGAGGTTTAAGCAAATATTTTACCCAACTGCAATAGCCACTTTGGAACTGAATTATTAGAATATACCGTATATTGGGCTGGCAAGAAGGAACCAGCACATCCATATCCTCAGGACATTCCTAACCTTTCACGCCAAACCATCTCCATCTTCTGCTAGCAGAACTTTGGTGTGCAAGAAAGGTCAACTACTTAAGCAGTCTGAGTCTAAGCTGCATCTCAAGATGAAACTATTGCTGCGCTAATGGCAACAATTTGTAAAGAGGCAAGCTAAAGCAGCAACCTGGAGCCTCCCCAGCCCCCTATATTTATTTATTTCCAGATATGTGGAATAGCACCCATCTCCTTCCTACCTCCCCTCCTCTTTTATTGCTATGTTTCAATCAACCAAAGTGCTTGAGACAATGAAAAGAAGAAAAAAGAGGCGGGAATGAATGGCAGATAAATAAAATTAAAAGGTTTCTGAATGGATGATGCAGACACCGGCTTCGGTGTCAGGCATACAATTAGGCCACGCCACATTCTGCAGTGCTGCACTTGACAGACAAATCAATCCTCAGCCCATTCTAAACAACTGGCTAATGAATAAATCAGCAAGGTCGCTCCTGTCGTTGCCTTCAACAGCCAGCCTGAGCTGGACTCTTCCTGCTGGGATGGTGGCTGCCGTTCCAGCAGCCTCATGTCACTCCAGAGCAAGGGATGAACAACTCAAGTGGTGCAGTGGTTTTGGATTCTATTTCTGACCCTCATATAGACTCAACAGATGACTGAAAGAGTCAGCCTGTACTTCTGCACTCGTGGGCTTCAACCTCAGACCTTGCTGTTGGGGTGGTAAACCTCCCAAAAATTTCATTGATATTCCAAGTACAGGATCATGTTGAGATTTGGAATACCATAGAATCATAGAATCCTAGAGTTGGAAGGGACCTGGTAGGTCATCTAGTCCAACCCCCTGCCTGCAGCAGGAAATCGTCCAAGAGCATCTCCAACAGGTGCTCGTCGAGCCTCTGCTTGAAGATCTCCAGTGAGGGAGAGTCCACCACCTCCCTTGGTATATATCTCCACTGTTGCTCCCTTTAGGCTGCAATCCTAACCTCCACTTTGGCATAAGCCCCAAAATAAATCCTCTGTTGACTTGGGGGTGTCACAAAAGTGCTGTAAGGCACTTCTGCCCCATGCATGGAGGGATTAGGCAGATGCAAAGGCATATACTAACCTTCCCACACCACCACAGGAAGATATGTCAGGTGAGTTAGGCCAGCCTAAATTTGTTAGGATTGTATAATGACAGTCATCTTCCCAAGAGGAATATAGTGTGCAGAGCTGGCCCACTCATGTTCACCAATGGTGGCAGTCTGGTGGTAGGGAGGACACATTTATCTGCCTCCCACTGATCCTCTACATGGATTCAATAAGGAAGTAAAAAGGGAGTTGATGTATAGAGAAGAGGAAATCACATTTCTCCTTTACACCCCTTCTCCTTCACACTTCCTAATGCACCCTTTCTCCTTCATAGTTCCTCTTCCACATTCCTCTCTTTTCCTTTTCAAATCCATTTAGCAGAAAGAGGAGAAGAGTTGTGATTAGAGGGGAGATGGCTGGTATTAGGTACACCATCTCAGGTTCCAAAGGGTCTTGGACTGATCCTGGTACTATGTTGACCAGAAAGGAATCTTACATCAACAACTTGGCAAAAGGAGCGGATCAGATTTTCTAGCAACTTTAGCAGGGCCCCGAGAATGCAGATTTTACGTGCTGTTTTTCTCTAGCCCCAAAAAGAACGGTCTGCAATTTTTCATAGGAGTTATAAAATATGGGACAAAACTGTCAGTGGAAGCTTAATGATGTTCACACGCCCATTGTTCCCACCATACTGTAGCTCTGAGATAAAGCCATATGCCAGCTGCATTTTTGGTACTGATTGATGGGCATGAATCAACGGTGTTATCTCTCACTTTTTGGTAAGTGAATGCTGATTACAGGGCTGATTGCTAGATTGATGACAACTGCCATATTGCCATTACAATGGCAGCATCACACAGGAAATTCCAGTGGTAACATGGTGGGGCAATCTATTTTAAGACCTACCTAAAGTATTGTATATTTGAAATATGTGTCAAACCTGAAGCCGGTTGGTTTAAAAGTTCACACTTTTATCATGTCCATTGATTAGAGACCACAGATGGTGATGTTCTCCCTTAATAATGCACATGACAAGCTAGTGTAGCACAGATGTTCAGGGTATACACCAGCAAATCCCATCTCTTAAAAAGTTCTCTTTTAGCCTAATTTTTCTTGTAATTTTTTTATACAGTTACATACAGGATCAGCTGTAGCCTGCATTTTAGTGCAAGTCTTCCTGGTGCTTGAGACAGCATACCATATGTTGCTTTCATCACCTGCTCCCTGGATTAAGAGAGGGGGGAGTAGAACAGAGTGAAGAAGACACTCTAGCCCACCACTCTCCTCCACATTTCTTCCATGCCACTCATTCATGTGCCACATCTGCCACATGGCCAAGAAGCCATGGAAGTATGGAGCATAGAAGGTGAAAATCACTGGATAGCTCTTCGGGGTTCTTTGGTTCTTTTCCTAATGCAACTGCCAATAGTAACTAATTGTCTAACAATTCATTACTACAAACAGATGGCCAAAAAACCAATCCACAAAACTCAGAAGAGTCTCTTGAAAGTGATATCACAAGAGGCACAGACCATAGAAGACAGTGTGCCATGAGAAAAACATTGAAAATCGCTGAGTTCTGCAGTAATAGATCCAATAAGGTCATCTTAAGTTCCTAAATAAGATTGCCATAGCACAATTCAGTTCTAGCTGAAGGATAAATCACAGGTAAGGAGAATCTTAAGCAACTGCTACTATGCAGAGTAGATAGGTTTTGGTGCAAGCCATCAATGGTCTGGCTTAGAGTAAGTGGCTTCGTATGTAGTTTCAGGATCACTGAACATAAATTAGTTACGCCTTACCTATTTGGAGATCCAAGTATGCACTCTTGCTTTGTACATTTAAAACACATTAGGGCACAGCAGTATTTTTGTCACAATAAAATGTAGACATGTAAGTTTGAAATCTGCCTTTTCTACAACAAAACAGTTTCTTCAGGGTTAGGCAGGGTCTTCTTTCCCAGCAATGGCATAACTGAATGGGGTGCAATACAGAATGGGGTGCAAAGAGGCTTACTGCAGCAGGCAAGCAATCCTGCCCCTCCCTTCGGAGCCATATTGGGGGGAACAAAATAGAGGCTAGTGCAGGGAGACAGAGAGGTGTTCGCCTCTATTTTGCTCCCCCTACCCAAAAATGGCACCAAAGGAGGTGGGAGGAACCACTTGCATGCTGTGGTGAGGTTCCCTGCAAAACCTAGTCCTTGACTCCCTCTCTAGTTATGCCACTTTCTAGAGATACATAGATAAATCCAGGGGCACTCTGTATGGAAAGTGCTGTTTAGCAGAGCAACAACCCCATCTAGAACATCTCTTGTCCCCAGTATTTGTAATAAGGAGGTGGTGATAGTGTTAGGCTTTCCGTATGGCTGTCCAGGTTGGGGGCTGGAAATTGTAGTTCTACTGGGGGTAACATATGCAAAGCATCATCCATGCAAATGCCCTGATGTTATGAACTGGGAGACAATTCATGGGGGAAAGACAAGCTTTTTCTGAACACTGGCCCAGAAAGTTTGTGACAGCCAAACACCAAATGGATAACCAAGCCACATGGCACTGTCTCATCTGTTCCTTGAAGCATCACACAACACCAAAGATATCATACGGAATTATTTGGCCCATGAGCAAGAACATGTCACCGCGGATATCACAGAATGTGGTTCACTCAGATCAGAAACATATCTCAGGCCAAATTAGATGTTCCACATGGCATGTCATTGGTTCATCCTCTTTTTGACTGAGATGGAAAATATGGGCTACACCAGATGACAAGCATGAGGAGTGACACCACTATTCACGGAAATTTTTAAATCTCGGTATTTTCAAAAACTACCATAATATTATATATCAATTGATTTGTAAATTCATCCAGAATGCAATAAAACAAACCCCATTGAAATATCTCTATTCTATCAAAAGATATAGATAAAAAGCCAGCGGGGTTGGGGCAATGGTACATGGGGAGAGGGGTTAATATGAGGCCTCCACACACAGTGATACAAACCCTAATGATGACACTGTGCAGAAGAACCAGTCTTTGTAACCTGGTGGGACGGCAAGCTGGAGCAGAAAGACTGATTTTATTTGGTACACATGGTGCAGATGGTACCCCTATTGATGTCACTGTTCAGACACACACCAAAGACTAGAAGTGCTCATCATAATCTCTTTTGTCTCCTTCCAATGACTTTCTGTGGGATTCCATATCTTCCAAAGCCAGTGACAGATGAGTTAACATTCTGCTGACTTCAGCAGGCATAGATATGCACAAAGAGAGCCTTAGAAAATCCCAAATGAAGACTCTCTCTCTCTCTCTCTCTCCTCACCACCCCTATGTATAGTATTTTGTATGTATGGGCATTGAGTGGTTGCTCAAACTGTAAATCCGGCACTAAGACAGTAAATTTTAGTTTTGTAAAAACAAACATCCATTGTCAGGGAGTATGTGAACCCAGGGCTTTGCAGACAGCAGGGCTATTAAATGCTGCTGTCAGAACAGCTTTATGTGACTGCATCAGCTTTTGCAGATATGAGTGAGAGGGAATTTATGGCTTTTGGGGAGTGCCACCAGCACTCAGAAGCCTGGGAATACGAGGTGGCAGCAGCTGCCATGCTACACTCGTCCTCTCTGCTCCCAGTGAGTTACAGCAGCAAGCAGGATGATGGCCAGGCATGACAATGGCATGCTTTCAGACGAAGCAGAACACAGGTTGTGCCCATTGCATCATAACAACTGGTGGCAATAGCTAGAGGGGAGCAGAGCAGAGCAGTCAGAGAAGTCTTGATTCATTACTCAGATTCTTGGGGTGCAATCCTAACTTAGGCCAGCACAACTCATTGGTCTTCCTGTTCCAGTGATGATAAATGGAGGCAAGTGCATGTCTGTGCACTGGTTTAACCCTTCACCAGGAGTGGCACAGAAGTGCCTTATAGCACTTTGGTGACACCCCTGGGTCAGCAAAGGACTTATGCAAGGACTTATGCCACCCTGATTGTAGCTTTACAGTGCAATCCTAAGCATATCTACTCAGAAGTAAGCCTCACTGTGTAAAATAGAACTTACTCCCAGGAAAGTGTGGTTAGGATTGCAGCTATAGCCATGAAAATTCACAGGCTCTCACTGCACTGTGGAGGTCATGTAGCCAGCAAGAAATGCCAACAAGGGGTTTTCCAGGAGCCCAGATGAAATAGAACCATAAATAGACTCATCATTGGACATTAATGGAAGATATAATAGGAGTAAGGAGGACATTTTAAACTTGCCTCCCCGTGGTAGGACCTAAGGGCTAAAGAGATTAATTTCCTGACAGTAGGGAGTGGTTGCTTTCAGAAAAAAAATGTGAAATCTAAACCCTCTTATTAATCTTACCAGCTGTCAAGCCAGAGGTCCCACCTGTCATTTTAAGAGTTCTGAAGCAGATTGCTCAGCACTGTCCACTCTGTTTCTCAAACAACTTCCCCTTCCAGTTCATTGTGGGGCAAAACTAGAGATTTGCTCGCTGTTGTTTGGTACTGAGACACTTCTCAACAAAGGGGCTGAAGGAAGGTAGTTTATTAAAAGAAAAACTCATATTGCCTAGTTAAATATTGTTTGATGAACAATGCTAACTTCCTAACAAAATAAGCATCAATGCAGCAGGTAGAGTCTCCCAGATATCATCACTTGGAACTGGTTGTTGAAGTCAGGTTTGCATATATTTGTAGATACAAAAGTAGGGCAACAACTACTTGTTTTTCAAGGGACAGTTGACCCAAATGAAGATTACTGTCATTAATCAGAAGGTTTGTGTTCAGTTGCATTAACTGGTCACTGGATCACTCCGAATGATCAATGATGGTTCCATCAAGAGGCTGAGCTGAATGTGTAAAGGTAAAAAAGTCCCTGCAAGAAGCCTGCTTGTTGTGACTGAGCAGTGCTCATCTCTGTTTCTAAGGCCAAGAGTCAGTACTGTCCATAGACACCTCTATGGTCATGTGGCCAGCATGACTTTATCTTTGCAGGTTTCACAACGCTGCTTACCTTCTTGCATTTTTGCAGGAAGCATGGTACCTATTTATTTACTTGCATTTGCATGCTTTCAAACTGCTAGGTTGGTAGGAGTTGGGATGAGTCAGGGGAGCTCCATCATGTGGCATTTGGTTCTCAAATTCCCAAACAGTCAACCTTAAAGTTCTTCATGCTCAGAGTCTTAACCCATGGGCCACTGCACTCATTTAGCTGCATGTATGCAGGCCTAGAAAGTAAGCTATAGCCATTCATGTCCTTGCAGAATCTCATTTTCCATTCCAACTTCCATTCCAACTTCTGGGGAATATTACTAAAGTTGAAGGCAAGCTGAACAACTTCATATTCCCTGCCAGTTAATTACAATCTTCAGCAAAATCTGAAGTTGATGGTGTAAAACTATAGAATATGTGGACAACATCTGCTGAAGTCAGAGGCTGAAATAGAGCTGTCATGGAGCGGGGGTCTCACTGACCTTTGTCTTCCTCTAATCTCTATTTCCTTTTGCTCACCCCACATGCTCTTCAGCTTTCCCCACAAACATGCATTGCCTTCCTTCCTTTATCCTACCTACAACATCGGCATCTTAAAAATAAAATTCAAATTGTACAAAATAAACCCTTAATTTTGCAATCAGAGGGAGCTATGCAAATTAAGGAAATTTATGCAATTCTGTCCAATTTGCATAATTTGTTCTTATCACAGAAATTGCTTTTATTTATTTTTAGTGTGGCATGCTATATCTAGTTAGTCTGGAAGGTTGGCATGTAGGTGTTGTCCCCCCATTACCTCAGGTTTATTCTTGTACTCCCTCTAGATTGAAGTGCAAATCTGAAATGAAGATATGAAGGATGTCTCACGTCATGATAGATAATTGGTCCATCAAACGCTACTGAGACTTCTAGTAGCTGCTCTCCAGGGCCTTAGTTAGGGACCCGTTCCAGTTGTCTATTTGAGATTAGCTAGAGATGCCAGGCTTGGTCAAACATCATATCCAGTGGTGTCACTAGGGATGCCATCATGTTATAAATCATTTAATTTGTAATTTAATGCAGAATGCATTGAAACAAACCACACTGAAATATCTGCAACGAATCAAAGGTTACAACCAGAAAACAAAAACATTTTATCACATCTTCCAGCCATCAAAACATCTCATCCCAAAGGTTCTATTACATAACTTACCTGTAATTAATTATATGTAATACAAGCATCCCCACTTATTGGACTGGGTAGGTATAGGAGCACAATCCAAAAGTGAAAATAGTTGAAAAGTGGAATCCAATCTTTTTCAGCTTGCAAATGCAAAATGGCCACACACAAAAACATAACTATGACTCGCAAAAGCCAAAATAACATATATTTATTAACACATAGCCAAAATACATAACATATTACATTAAATTGAACTAGGGATGTGTAGGAAATGAGTAACTTATGTATTTGAATGATGGTTATTTACTGAAGAAATTCATAAGGAAATCCCAAGAAGAATTTTAATCACATCTCAGTCAACACCAGGGAAGACAATATTAGTCTTTAGAGCAGTAGAGAGAGGTTGAAAGAGTAAAGCATGTGTTGAATGAATGACTCCTGGGTAAAAATGAAAGGTGTTGAAAGAGTGGAACTGTCAGAAAATGAACTGTTAGAAAGCAGGGGACATCTGTAGTTTTAAATTTAATAATGACCCTATATTTTTCTTGAGTTTCTTACAGGGGGGATTTCCTCTCTTGTGGTTCTGACATCTAATTACCCGGAGCAAAAGCAACTCAAAAGCCACAAAAACCACACCATAAAATCTGGGGACACCCACAGTACATGATAGTCCACTCGTAAGTCTGCGGCTCAATTTTCCTTTCAAGGTATTTTCCTATTTCAGTCAAATCTCAAAACAAGGATAATTCTCGGGAAGTTTCTGACACTCAACAGCACCCTCTGCTGGACCATTTCATCCTGCTTAACCTGGCAAGGAAACATCCGCAGGTTGGAAAAGTGGTGCCATCTCAGCAGGAAAGCTTGGAGAAGAGAAGGAATGGATCCATTGAAATGCTTCCTATAAATAGCCCGTAAAAGGAGAATGATTGTTCTGGCTGCAGGCTGTCCATGGGCAGCAGAGAAACGGGTAACGGAGGAGATGAAACTCAGCCGCCTGCAAGGAACCCGCTAATGGATGGCAGCAGGTCTGGCCTTGCCGTACTTTTACTGCTAATTAATCTGGTTCTGCATGAGAGGAACAACTGTTACATCCGTGCGGAAAATAAGCACTTGGCACAGACTGCTGAGAAAAGGGCTCAGAAGACACACGGGGATGGGAAATTCATGGTGGGCCAATACCGCTTCAGACGACTGATGTGGGTTCAAAAGATTGGATGCTCCTGCGTGCAAAAATATAAACAGAAAAGTTCCCAGCAGATATAAAGCTAGCATTAAAAGTATGTTAGCCTAGCATTTTCTTAGGCATGCTAGTTTTCAATGTGCGGGGTTTTTAAAAAAAAACACACACACAGATATATAATGGTGTTCTGTTACATCACACATGCAATTATAATGTCATCATTTGCAGCTGGAAGCAGTCACCATATCTGTGACACTTACCCTACAATCCAGAGTAACTACGGGTGCATGTAAGAGACATTACATGTACCCGTAGTTACTGCACCACCTAGTGAAAACCTATGGGAAATTCATTTTGCAATCGAGAGCAAATTGTTCTTACACCGGAGCAAAGACTTCCCATAGTTACTCTGGATTGCACCCATTGGCTACAGTCTTAGCCATACTTACTTGGGAGTAAGCTCCATTGATTATAATGTTGTCCATTATAGGACTGTTAGGCCATAGCAGCTGCCATCTGATGGTCTTTCAAGCTTAGGTCAGAGTAAATGTCTCAAATCTGGACACAAAGAGAAAGAACACACCAAGAACTTCCATACACTTTAGAACAGTTAACACACTTGAATTGTTAGGACACCACAGGTAGGATAGGCTTTATCACAAGGTGATCTTGGAACACTGACTAAAGTTAAAGGTTGTTGTACCCTACAATCTTCAGCGTAGTGAGAGATCTGAAATTGGTGTTCTCAACTAGTGGTACTTGTACCACTAGTGATACTTTAGGTGGTCCAGCAAAGTACCATCACTACCCTGACTGGTTCTGCCAAGGGGAAAGAGTGTTTAAATATGTGCTGTGCAGCATGCCGTACCTACCCCACTGCCCCATCTCCTCTTATAAGTGCCTTTTGTTACACAATACTGAAATACTGAAGTGTTTAGGTACACACAAATAGTTTTATTTTCTCAGAGTCAATTTTATTTACTTTGAAACAGTACTTATAATGACCTGATAGATGTGCAGATTGTTATGTTTAGTATTCCCATGATGGCTTGTTTGTCACTCACATTTTTTGGCTGTTTTGCTATTGAATTTGTAAAATTTTGAGAAAACTAAACCCCAAATAAAAACTTTCAAAGCACACAGATGCTGCTGCACCACTTGAAAATCCATTATCTAATGTGAGCTTTGGATTAGCTCAATTTATCTCCTACTTTGGGGATATCAAAATATACTTTGTTGCTCAAATCTGTGTGTGTGTGTGTGTGTGTGTGTGTGTGTGTGTGTGTGTGTGTTCTAACCTGTGAGTTTCAAGTTCAACACTGAGATGGAACTGAGTTAACTTACCCAAACGTGAGAAGGAACATCCACTGTCTAAGATAATGTTTCTAAAACCGTAGGTCATGAGCCAATTTCAGGTATGTCCCCATTCATTTCAATAGTTTTATTTTTAATGTATTGACTTGGTGCTACCATGGTATGTGTCTCAATGCTAAAAGTATGAGAACCACTGGATGTGTACTGAAATTATCTTATGCTTTTTAAAGACAGATTCACATCTGGGTGCAGGAGGTAACACTCGCACCAGACAACAAGCTTTAGGAGGCAACACGTTGAGGGTTTGCACGAAGGGTCAAAATCTGAAAAATGGGGTATGTATGAAGAAAAACACAATCATGGTATATATCATTGGAAAGGCAATTTAATGCAGAATATAATGAAACAAACTACACTGGAATAACTGTATTAATCAGAAAAATGAAAACACCAATTGCCTATGGAACAAAAAGTAATTTTCTTAATTCAAAACTGACCCATGAGACTGTTTGTTCTGAAAATGAATGAGCTGTAATTATGATTCAGTGTGGAACTGATAATGTGTTAATATGAGCAAGCACCTATTTCCATATACTGTATCATAATAGTTTCCCTTTCTAACTGGGAAAAGAGGCACTTCTAAGTGATGCTCTGATTATATTGAGCAGGAGAGAATAACCATCTCTCTCTGCCCCAGCACAGTGTTTCTAATCAATAAAGGGCATACTTTTTTATTTATTTACCAGCAAAAGCATACCCGCATTGCAGGAGTAAAATTCCCCGTATGCCATCCCTCTACTGCACATCAACCACCCATGCACATCATCCCCCCACGCGCATCAGCCCCCATGCACGTTAACCCCTCATGTGCAACATTCCGCATGCGCATCAACCCCCATGCATCAGTCCACCATGCGTATCAACCCCCCCTGCACATCACCCCCCATGTGCAACACCCCCCCATGTGCAGCATCCTCCCTTGTGCATCCTCTTCCTCCGAACAACATCCCCCAGTGCACCAGGCAATGAGCACCAAATTGGCTGGATGTTGGTCAGTCTTCCATGTTAAATATAGAACAAAAACACATTGCACCCCTTTTCAACCCATTAAGGCTTAACTTTCTCCACATCAGTTCTTTGTGGGTGTTCATGTGAAAGAAAGAACACCCTGAATTTCATGCTTCTAGGTCCGGGGGTTGAGGCAGAGCATCCCTCAGTCACCGATTCTTCAATGCAAAGTATAGGGAGGAAAACACGTTGCGCCCCATTTCACCCCTTCTGGTTGGAATTTCCAAAAACCAGTTCTTAGTGCACCCCTCCGTCACAGAAGGAACACCCACCCAAATTTCACGCTTCTAGGCCCAGCGCTTTTGGCGTTGATGAGTGAGTCAGTCAATGAATCAGTCAATAAATCAGTCAGTCAATGAATCAGTCAATAAATTACTTTTCTCTTATATATATAAGAGTTTTTGTTATCGGGCTTCAAAAATTTTTCTGATCCCAGATAGGAGATAGGTGCCTATGTACACAGCAAAAGAGCACAATCCTGACCATGTCTACTCAGATGTAAGACTTATTCTGTTCAATGGGTTTTACTCCCAGGAAAGTGTGTTTAGGATTGCAACCACTGGGAAGCAGCAGAGGTACTTACTTATTTGGGGGAGTGCAGAAGCAGGTTTTCTCCCAATTTTCTCTTACAAAAAAAAAACCCGGGCGTATCACTTCCAGTTGTGTCATCACTTCTGGACAACATTTTGAGCTTTGCACCAGGCCACATGATAATTAGCTGTGTCACTGAGAATGGATATTTAAATGCTCGGTAGACTTGGCCTCCACCAAAGGATCTCAGAGGCCAGGCCTATTGATGACTTCCAGCAGCTAAAGCCAAGGCAATGGAAGCAATCTCTCTCAGGTACAAATAGCACTAGCTATGCCAACGGTAAAAAGTTCTGCACTTGGACCAAAAAAAAATCAAAGATAATGTTAGGGTAAGGGTCGTCCCCCCCTTCGTCCTTGCAGCAATCCTGAGAGGTATGGCTGTCCTATGGTCACCTAGGACACTTTGTGACACTTTGAACCATGTCCTTCCAGCTCTCAGTCTAACTCCCAAACCTAATAAAGGCATTACCCTAATTTGAATTGTTGATTTGTCTCTTCTAATAGACCAATCCTGCCATCTACGTGGATCTGTGAATCTCACTCTTGCACAAACTGGTAAGTTAGAATCATAGAATCATAGAGTTGGAAGGGACCTGGACTAGGTCATCTAGTCCAACCCCCTGCCTGCAGCAGGAAATCCCCCTAGAGCATCCCCAACAGGTGCTCATTGAGCCTCTGCTTGAAGATCCCCAGTGAGGGAGAGTCCACCACCTCCTTTGGCAATCTGTTCCACTGCCGAACCGCCCTCACCGTCAAGAATTTTTTCCGGATATCCAACCGGATATTGAGCAAGGACATTATCTTAACATTCCCCTGCCCATCTGCTACCTTTGTACAGCACCCAAAAAGCCTCAGATCACATGTATCTAACCATTAACATGCACTGACAACAGCCACATGCCTTCAGAAGGACAACAGACCTTTGACTATTTTAAGCATGATGTTCTCCCCTTCCTAGGCTTTTCTAGGTCAAAGAGACAAAGTTCTTTCCATGCATCCTAACAGAGATTTTACATACATTCCAAAACCCCTGACATTTTTATTCCTCCTCTTGGTAGTATACCAACTTCTTTGCTGGTATTAAGCCATGTTTATGTAAGCCTTTGCTGTGATATAGAAAAGCTATGTTATATCTAAAATCAGGGGAATGGCCAGTGGCATTGCTAGAGGGATTCAGGGAGTAAAAACTATACTGGGTGACTTATATGAGAGGCTGATACCACTACTGGCCAAAATGTTTAAAACCTTTATTTTTAAATAAAACCTTCATTGAATATATCAATCAATCCATAATTTCAAGCAGAACAAAATAAAACAAATCATGTTGAAATATATCTATTCTGTCCAAAATATATCTATTCTGTCCAAAGTTATAGCCAGTGGGCAAGGCAATTTTTATTGCTACCCACCAGCAGGGGCATTGCTCCACCCACTGCATAGGAGAAAGTCCATCATGGAGATGATACACTAGCCTCCCATACCAGGTGGCACAATACTGTGATGCTACTGATACACATAATGAAGGAGAGAGTGCAGCACACCTTATTCAGCTGTGAAAAATGTCCAGCCGTTTGCACAATAGTCCTGAGTGCCATAAAAGCTGAAGCAATCCAGGAAAAAAAAACACACAGAGATACTTGAAATTTCAAGTGAAGTTGCAAACTGCACCCTCTCCTCACATCAGAACTGCTGTGCACATTTACAGCTTAGGAGCCGGGGTGTTGATCTTTGTGATGGAGAGGCCAAATGTTTACCTGAGGACTTCCAGACTGCGGACAGATAATCATCCAGACCGCACAAATAGCTTGTAATGGCCAAAGCTGAGTGCGGAACAAAACCCCCTGTGATTCTGAAAGGCAATACAAGTCACTGGGGGTACAACAGCAGCAGAGCTATGTACACAGCAAAAGAGAACACTGTTTTGCTGAACGCTGCATGGCACTGTTTTAATTCATGTTGAGTGAAACTGGAATGAATGGCCGCCCATCATGCTTTCCTCACAAGCGCTCCAAGGCTTTGTGTAGCCTCTGTCCTTTGTGTAAAGATAAACTGTAGCCATGTTCAGACATTAGCTCTCTCAAACCGTGTTTTAGCATTCCATGTTTCTGTTGCAGTGGGTCACTAATGCTGTCCTCTCCCTCCGTGATGACCCAACAAATGCCTCAACAGGGTTGATGTTTCTCATCATCATTCAAACAGCCCCCTCCCACTCTGATCCTTCCCCATCATGCCCCATCATGCCACAACTCCGCCCTCGTCCACTGACTCTGCCCCAGAACATCTCCTCCCACCCTCCCCCAACTTCCCCATTAAAGTATATGCTGCTGCCCACTTGTCTGGACAACTGGCAGGCAGCAGAACACCAGTGCTAAACCAGCAATATTACAACTGTTAGCTCTAGACCAGTGGTGCGGACTGCAAGCATGCTTTACAACACATTTACGACAGTGGTGGCAGTGCACTGGCAGTCGGAGTATAGGATTGGGCTGTCAGTTTGTATATTATAAATAAGCTTACAACTTTGCATACATATAATTATACCAATAAACAACTGAAATAAAGAAATAAATTTTCTTCTTGAAAAATAAGTTTAAACATCTTGGGGTGACCTCTTGGACATTCCCCTGCAGCCTGACGCCCTGGAATGCTACTCCCTGCCGGCCACCCTCTTCATACACCACTGATGTGCTTTATGGAGAAGCTGACTCTGCTACCAGCCAGGCACACATTATAGCTTTGATGCTAAAAATGTCTGAGTTTGATCAATGCCTGGGTGGGCGACCACCCAACGAAAGTTTCTGGAAGGAAGAGTAGGTTTTTTAAAAAAAAAAAAAGTATTAATACAGCAATTGTGGAATTAACATCCGCCTATTTACACAGTTTTGAAAAGCTGGAGGAAAAAATTGTCCTCCTTTCAAAACTAGTTTTTAAGTGGGCGTGTTCTCCAAATCTGATCCTATTATTACAGCTGAAAGCTATAATTGATTGATTGGGGTGTTTAATCTACTAAAGTTTTAATTGCAGATTAAATTTTGCACTTAGATATGAATTGGCAGCTGCTGGCAGGCAAAGAGGCTAGGACTTTGGAAAGCTCTGCCACCACAGGGGGCTGCTTCAGTGGAGCAGCCCCCTCCTCTACATGTAGGTTCAGCACAAATAAAACATTACTGTGGTTTCCTTTCCAGTTTCCGTGCAAAGCAGAGCCAGCCTGCTGACTGAGATGGTCACCTCTGGTGTAGAACAGCACAGGTTATTTCTGCCACTCTTCCTTCTGGAATTTTCTGAAAAGAGAAAGGGTTTCAGATTGGAAAAGGAAGTGCGGATGAGAGGAGGGTAGCCCACCACTCCACATGTCCTCCCCCCTCCTTTGAATCCATGGACTCAGAGTCTAATGCAAAATACTATTTTGCCGAGACCAATACCTTTACAAGTTTCCCTTATACCAAGTGACACCAAGTTTACCAAGACCAAGTGACAGCAGTGATTTGAGGCCAACAACACCACCGCACAAAGCACCACACCCAGAAGTAGGTGGCAGTGGCATCATCATGTCAACAGCTACTGGGATGGAACAATTACAGGATAATCAGACTGGGGGGTAGACAGGAGGGCCATCCAACAATAATGCTCCAATTGCCATAGACAATTTCATGCTGGAGTGACAGCTACATGTGCCTATGGACACTCCACTCGCCACCCTAGGCACAGGGCCCAACTGAGCACAATCAGCCAAACTACCCAAGGCTAGCCCTGCAGGGAGTGGGCTAGTGCAGGGATGAATCCACCTTTTGTGTTTGGAGCAAGAAGGGCCATGGGTCCATGGGGTTAAGGGCCCCTTAACTCCAGCACCCAGATCAACCAGGCATATAGACCTGGACTCCTGCCTAGTCTTGTATCCCAAATCTACCTGCCAGGTAAACCTGGGTTCCCATTACTTCCGGAGCCATCTCTTCCCAGAGGGTAGACCCTGTCTCTCATCCAGATTTTGAGCCCAGATCAACCTGCTTGGCACCCCTTCCCAGATTGCCCTCTGGATCCACCTCTTCCTTAAAGTTAGACTTAGGCTTCCAGTCCAATCTTGATATTGATTCCCTGTCCACTGGGTGATCCCCTGGCACCCAACTTTGTTTCCCATCCCAAAGGGCATCCTCCCCCACTGGCACGACACTTGGGAGGCAAACCATCCATGGCCCTCCCCCTTTGGATCCCCCCTTTGAATCCACTCCTGAAACAGTGGTTCATGAGCAACTGAATAAAGAGTGGGGGAGGATAAAAATACGGTAAATTTAAATTGTCTTCTTAGCAGAAAGTGCTTCAAATGCATTTAAGTTTTAGAATGCTAAAAAAATGCTCTGTCGAATCTTTAAAAATAAAATAAAAAGCTGTACACAGAAATCACAGCCTGCGTCTTCAACTCGCCACGAATGAAACTCCCCATCGCTTTTTGTAAATTGGACGAAAATTGACTTTGATGTCACCAAGTTATGAGAGTCTGAGAATGACTCGCTTAGCATGTGCAGGAGTTAACTGCCTTTGTGGTGCCTGGGCGCTGTATTTGCATATTCTTTTCCACTTAATTAAGTAACTGTTGCAAATTGTTTTTTTCTGTTAATTATTTCAGCTATGGACATTATTATTTTCCCTTTCGTATGGCAGAGTCTATTTCAGAGGGTTAATAGTCCCGCTAACTCTGCTTCCCCACAACTGTTCCTGGCTGTTGATAAGGTTCCATCTGCTTTTGTTACACCAAAAGCATCTCCTCCGCTTATAATTGGAAACATCCTGTAGCAAATAATCTCCAGAAGCACTGATATGATATCCCAGACGGTAATATTCTCGCTTCCCTCTGTGGCTAATTTCACAGAAAGGCCCGCTGACAGCTAGTGTTTAACAAAAATCTATGTATAGAGATGTGGCAGGGGAGGCAGTATGTTTCTTAGGAGCGAACACATTCGGAGAAAACAAGGCGCAAGAAAGAGGCTCAGAGAATAGCAGCCAAGGATGGATTTTAGCATCATAGAGATGCAGTTTGCAGGGCTGGACCAGCCATGAGGTCAAAGGAGACAGCCAGCACAATCCAGAGCAACTAATCTGTCCACATAAGAGCCCTTGGGTTGCCCCATCTATCACTAGGGTGGAGCAACTGCAAGATGCTCCACCCCAGTTACTCTGGAAAAGGCTTAGGGCAGAGCAAGGCAACATAGGGTGCCCTAAGAGAGGTGGACCTGCTCTGCCCTAGCTGCTCTGCCCTAGGCAGTTCAGGAAAGGCATGTTGAGCACATGTTTAGCATTGCTTAGGGCAGAGCAGTTACTCTGTATCCAGAGCCTGTTTCCAAGGCAGAAATGCTCTCTTCCAGCCCTCAGAGTTATACCACCTCAGGAGCAGTTTTAGTAATGAGTAGACCCATAGGGGTCCATAATAAGGCCCGAGTTAGAATGGCAGTGTTGACCAAAAATCTGAGTTCTTGGCCAGTGTGGCTGCAACCCCAGCCTCTCAACCTCAGGATATGAAACAACTACGGCTGCCCACAAACCTCAGGAAACAGCAGGCCACTCCAAGAAGCCCCTTGTATTCATTGTAGAATGTACTGGCATCTCATCAGGGACTCCTCATAAGGCAGACACCCAATGGCGTCACCAGACTGGTGCAGCTGGTGCAGGCCGCATTGGGTGACGTACTCCATATGAGGTGATGCGCCGGAGGAGTTTGACTGTCCTTTGGCAGGCCGCAGGTGTCAGCGTGCCCATTCAGGCCTGCTCCAAGGTGGAGCAGCAGCCAGAAGCTGCCACTCGTCCTCAGAGCTGGCCCGAATGGCCAGCTGCGATGCACTGCGCAGAAACACACTGAGCATGCCAAACAGTTTCAGAGAAGACTTCCTTAGAGCGGAGAAAGTCCGTGCCTCTGCACGGCCATTCAACCTCGCTCAGGAGGCAGAGCGGCAGCCGAATGGCTTCAGAAAGAGTACTGCACAGACACCAACTCTGACGCCTGCACAGTTTCCTCTGAAGCCAAAAGGCTTCAGAAAACTACTGCACAAGTGTCAGAGATGGTGCCTGCACAGTATTCTTTCTGAAGCCAGTTGGCTTCAGAAACAACTGTGCAGGCACCAATTTTGGTGACTGCGCAGTCCAAGTAGGGGGTGCGCACATCCCAGGGGTGACGCACAGACTTCCGCACGGGGTGATGCGCAGAGTCGTGTCACCATTGTAGGCACCACAGCTGTTCCTTGTTCAGTGTGACTTGAGGGATGTCTACTCAGGAGCAAGTCCCCCCCATGTGTCAATTACTTAGCATGCTCTGGAGCAGTGAGGGCATCTCAGGCTTCCTGACTCTCTGGATGCAGCATAACTTTCTGCTCTGGATACAGAATAGTTAGGAGAGAGCAGTTAGGGCAGAGCAGGCTGAACCTGCTCTGGATTGTGCCCAGCATTTGGTTTTCAGAGTTCTCTAGTCAGGCCTAAGAAACCTGATCCATTATTAATCTAGAGTAATGGTGTCCAAACCTCAGTCTGACAGCTAGATGCGGCCCTGGCAAGACCACTCCATCAGGCCTACGGACAAGCTTTGTAATATATCTAATACACTCTTATATGGAAATTTATGGATATTTATTCAAATTTGAAATGTAAATCATTTTTCTCCCCCCCCCCCCCGACACAATGTCAGAAAGGTTGCAATCCTAAAGACATTTTCCTTGGAATAAGATGCATTGAACACAATGGGGTTTACTTTTGAGTAGACAAGGATAGGATTGTGCTCAAAGAAGATGTGGCCTTCCTGCCAAAAAGTTTAGAGACCCCTGATCTAGAGTAACTGGAATGATTTCCTGATGTTTACTGTGTAGCCAGAGGTCTGATGCAATTTCCAGATTGAGCACCTCATCCCTGTGTCACAGCAATAACAACACTCAATGACCCACAATGGCCCTCATACAATAAAGGGAGCATTCCCTCTATATTGCTACTGTGGTGAAAATGGAGGTACAAGCAGATAGCAGGCAGGCTCTGCCATATGAATTAAATTGCTTTGGTCCATTTAACCCAGTGTTGTCAGACCAACAGCTACTCTTCAAGGTCTTTCTTGTCACCTGTTACCTGATCCTGTTAGCTGGAGATGCCAAGGACTTCCTGCAATGGTGCCTTCTCCATGCAAAATATGTCCCCAGCACTACAGCTGTTCCGAGCATTTCTGGATGCTGAGGAAGCTGTGGGAAACCTGGACAACATACACAACTACAACCCTTCCTATAAGAGACTTGCAGTGATATTGCTCATCCTTCCGTGGAAGTATCTTAGAAACATCTCTGCTACTCTAGTCTAGGGTTTCTCAATGTTTGTCTTCCCCCAACCATACCACTTTGCATGGTCCACCAGTCATAAGTGCCACCATATGCCACATAATGTCTTTGCCCGAGGCAATGCAACAAACACTAGTAAGAGATTCAGTGCAGATCCAGAGAGGCTTTTCTGAGCACACAAAAGTGCTGGCTGGACCCACCAAGCTGAGCCTCTTATCACTGCTTGTTGTGCTGTGTTGTTGATCTCACTACCAAGTGGTGGAGTCTCACATGTATCACTGGATAACACCTCAAACACAACTGGTGGTATGAATACCACTGATTGAGAAATACTGCTCCAGTCCACTACTTTTCTCTACACTTGCAGTCTGGATCTCTAGTAACCTACAACAAGGGGAAAATGGTATAGAACCACAAAAAAGGCTTGTTGGAGTGACTGGAAATATATTTTAGTGAGCATATGCAGAGTCAGTATGTGATTTTCTTCTACTTTTATTGTACCTTATCCTGCCGGCTTTCACTTCTCCCACTTGCAGCATCAGCACTTTCAATATTCTCTCTTCCTCTCTCTTTCCACTATCTTTCAGTAAACTCCTCAGTCTCCACTAACAGCCAAAGGGTTACACATGAGTTTACTGCACCATTCCTATTGCCCGACACCCCTGGGAGCCTTCCCCAAGTCCTAATAAAGAACTCTGAAACCAGATGCTAATGTCGGATTATTCAGGTAATCTCCCCCAGATACTTCCCTGGCGATGGCTGCTTATAAATAATGAATTAGCCCTTTACTTATTATTTCTCCTGCCCTTTGGGTCTCACCTCGAGTCTCAGGAAGGAATACAGATTTCAGGACGATGATATCCATTTATTAATATCAGCTGCCGCCAAATACTGCACTAGAGATGAGTCTTCGGCAGGCAACTCGTGCTACAGTGAAAATTGCAGGGATGTTAATGCTTCCAGTTTAATAACTAAGCACTGGCCAGAGTCTCACTTGCCAGTTCCATAAATTGGATTTTAAAAAGCAGACCTGTGTATCATAAGTAGTAATACAAATCAGGTGCTAGTGCCAGTTCCTGGAATGCTTATGAGATGAGAGACTCTCTCTAGCTTCCTCCAAAGAATACTTTCAATACAATGGGTATCACTGAGGACACCCCTTAATTCCCAGGCCTGAGCAAAGCCCAGTTTACCATTTCACTGCTGCCATGCCATACGATAGAAACAAAAGATCCATGTGTGAAGCCCTGTCCCATGACGCATTAGGAAGTACCACTGCTGCCAGTACTGAGGGTTCAGGATCAACTCAGCCAGGTCCAACCTTGTCAACCCCTAACAACATCCCTGTTAGTGAGGACACTCCCTACATCCCAATCCCTGTCTTTGAGAAATACAGATTGTGTATTGCATACACAAGGTTGCAGTAACCATCATTCTTTTTAATCTCTGGAAATTAAATGCCACTGGAATGGTGGGAAGTCTGATGCACTATCTCAACCTTTAGCATCAACATATGTACACCAGCTAATGACTAGATGTTACTTTAAGACTATCACTGAGGCTAGGAAGACTTGGGACAGCCCTGCTTAAGGCTAGCACTCAAGTGCATCACCTGGCGCTACTACTGAGCAATATATTGTATGGCATTTTGGCAACTTGGCTCCCTGAAACACCAATTACAGTCATGACATAGGAAGACTTGCAGGTTGGCCTGCCTTAAAAAGGGCATCATACTTCCCTTTAAACTTTGAAAGTTTTCACCTCTGATATCTGCAGATCACCTTTCTTTTTTCCTGATCAGTTGGCATCAACCAATCTGCCTAGGGGGGGAATCTATAAAGACATGAATGGATGAATCTTGGATTGGGTCTCTCTGACTATGTTTTTGCAAATAACCTGACAGGGCAATACTGTCAATATATTGAACACAGTTGGAAGACTGATCCCTGTGTTAAAAAGAAAAATTTTTTTACAAAGTATTGTCAAAACTTCCCTGGCAGAGGAAGCAATTTTGTTCCACTTTGGAGTAATTTTCTATAGATCTCTTGACCTCTGGCCTCTTTCCATTAACACAAGGATGGTTTCAGCAGCAATTTGAAATCCTTGCGCTAGAAAGCGAGTATACTGTGTTTGACAGAACCACTGAAACTATCTGCTGTCAGAGCACAAATATGGAAATTGGATACATCTAATAATTCCATGGGTGACACCTGAAGAAACCTTTCTAGATGCCACTGTAAGGCCTGAAGTCTCAACTCATCTCTGGCCTTCATATTTCCATCAACACAAAGTTGCCAGTGGCACTTTATTCTTTTTTAATCAGGTTCCCAAACCTTTTTATTATAGAATATGATTATCATATTCTATGCTGCGTAAGAGACAGGCATTCTATGGAAATTTTGCCAATATTTCCCATAGATACAGAAATATAATAGCTTTGCCCGCTGACTTTTTGCCTGAGCTCCAAAAGTTAAAAGGCAACAGATCTGCCTGCCAAAAAACAAAAACAACCAGTTGGCAATCTTATCTCACCTGTTAAAGCACTTGTTAAATAAGCTCTGATACCTGAAGCTGGTTCACTGCTTGATAATTTAAACCTGGATTATTAAGCTGAATTACTGTCTGCCAAAACTCAAGTTGAGTCCTGAATCACGTCACCCATAAGTCATGTGGCAGATGCCACAACTCGTTCAGAGCCATCTTTTGAATCAATTTGATTCAAGTCTGAGATATTTTTTCAAAAGCGAGTCAAGCTATAGAAGCAGCAGATGAAAAAAACAAGAAGGCAAACACCCTCAACTCAAGCACACCCAAAAGTGATTATTGACTCTAGTCTATTCTGTTCTTTTTGAATTTTTAGGGTAAAATCCCTCAGTCTCAAGTTCTACATTTCTGGCTTAGAAGTCTTGAAGCCATCCAAGTTATGAAACCACATTTTCATCAATTGAGCCAGTCATCTGATGCGAGTATATCAATGGTCACAACTGCTATGCATTACCTGTGGGTTCAATAATTGAATACCAGTTGCAGAGACAGAGCCATCACTATGGGGCAGAGGGGAATTTCTCAAAGCAATCAGTTAGGTAATAGATACAGGTGACCCCCCTCCCCACTTTCTGACACTTCGTTTTCTGATGGTTCCACTCTTTCAATACATTTCAATTATA
Organism: Cryptoblepharus egeriae; assembly: GCA_030015325.1. NCBI lineage: Eukaryota > Metazoa > Chordata > Lepidosauria > Squamata > Scincidae > Cryptoblepharus > Cryptoblepharus egeriae. Next base: position 10,754,314 of record JAREYC010000013.1, read on the forward strand.
CTAAGACACATTCATTCAACATAAGCTTCACTCTTTCAATCTCTGCTGTTCTAAAGGCTGAAATTGTCTTCCCTAGTATTGATTTGCATGTGACATGGTGATAAAACTGTTTTTTGCATCTGCTTATGACTTTCTTCAATAAAACTCAAATACATAAGATATTTATTCAAATTTTCATCATTCAAATACAGGGGTATCTTGTTTTATGAGTGACTTGGCTTTTCCCCCCAAATCCAGAGTAACTATTTTTTCCCCAAATCCAGAGTCTCCACATAAGAGACTTTACATGCACCCGTAGTTACTGCACCACCTAGTGAAAACCTATGGGAAATTCATATTGGAATTCTGAGTAAGTTGTTCTTACACCGGAGCAAGGACTCCCTGTAGTTACTCTGAATTTTGCCTATGACTGTTTTGGAAGATGAGCAAAAAATTTTCAGCAATTCTGATTTCGTTAACAAGCAATGACTTGGTTAACAAGTAATGTATTGGAACATTTGTTTCCAAGAAACTGATTTCCAAGAAACTGGTTTAACTAATTTCATATGGTACAAAGGCAATTAGTTACCATGATAAAAAGGAAGACAATGAGCTCTGCAAAAGCTGACCTTCTGCAAAATTTAAAAAAGCTGACATTCTGCAAAAGGTTCTCAGCTTTTCCAAAAGCTGGATTCTAAACAAAGCCAACTCTCACTCTCTCTCGCTCTCTCCCCTCCCTGCCTTAAAACTATCACCCTGACATTTTTTTATTATTTTGTATTATAGTTCTGTATTATAATCATTTTTATATGAATACTAGCGAAAAGCATACCCGCATTGCGAGAGTAACATTCCCCATACGCCATCCCCTCATGGCACATCAACACCCCATGCGCAACATCGCCCCATGTGCAACATCACCCCATGCGCAACTTCCCCCATGCGCAACTTCCCCCATGTGCAACTTCCCCCATGCGCATTATCCCCTCGCATGCCCGAACTCCTCATATGCAACATCACCCATCTGCATCAGTCCCCCATCTGCATCAGTCCCCCATGCGCAACTTCCCCCATGCGCATCATCCCCCCATGCGCATCATCCCCCATGCACAACTTCCCCCATGCGCATCATCCCCCATGCGCATCATCCCCCATGCACAACTTTTCCCATGCACAACTTTCCCTATCCGCAACTTTCCCCATGTGAAACTTCCCCCATGCGCATCATCCCCCACGCACATCAGTCCCCCACACACATCAGTCCCCCATGTGCAACTTCTCCCATCCGCATTAGTCCCACATGCGCAACTTCCCCCATACACCACTTCCCCCCACGCGCATCATCCCCCCAGCGCATCAGTCCCCCATGTGCATCAGTCCCCCATGCGTAACATCTCCCCATGGGCATTAACCCCCCCATGTACAACATCTCCCATACGCAGCATTCATCCCAGTGCAACCCCCTCCCTCCTAACAACATCCCCCCAGTGCACCAGGCGCCGAGCACCAAATTGGCTGGATGTTGGTCAGTCTTCCATGTTAAGTATAGGACAAAAACACGTTGCCCCCTTTTCAGCCCCTGAAGGGTTAAATTTCTCCACATGGGTTCTTGGTGGGTGTTCAGGTGACAGAAGGATCCCTACCAGAATTCCATGCTTCAGGCCCAGCAGTTGGAGCAGAATGTTGATGAGTCAGCAATTCTCAATGCAAAGTATAGGGAGGAAAACGCGTTGCACCCCTTTTCACCCCCTTCTGGTAGGAATTTCCAAAAATCGGTTCTTAGTGCACCCCTCAGTCATGGAGGAAACACCTACCCCAAATTTCATGCTTCCAGGCCCAGCGGTTTTGGCAGGGCGTTGATGAGTCAGCCAGTCAGTCAGTGATTCAGTCAGTCATTTATTCAGTCAGTCAGTGACTTTTCTCTTTTATATATATAGATTTTGGGTTGTGGAACGAATTGTCTGAGTTTCCATTATTTAGTATGAGAAAATCTGGTTTGGATTACAAGCATTTTGGATTACGAACATGCTTCCAGAATGAATTATGCTCGTAATCCAAGACACCACTGTACATAAGATATTCATTGCCCATACATGTTTTTCTTCATTTTACTGTAATTTAATATGTATTTTGGCTATGTGTTAATAAATGTGTTATTTAGGCTTTTTTGGTGTTTGCAAGCTGAAAAAGACTGGGTTCCACTTTTCAACAGTTTTCACTTTTAGATGGCACTGCGATCCCTAACCCATTCAATAAGCAGAGGATGCCCGTACATGAAATAACTGCAGCAAAGAGACCATTTCAGAAGTCAGATTAAAGTGAAAGATGGCATGCATCCTCTTATTCAATGCATGTACAGCTTGATGCTAAATGTGTCTATGATGTTGTAATTTACCGGTATAATGTTAATTTTGCTAGTCATTTGTCACCACTATTGCCATTACATTCAGTGATATGCAGGATATTCAGCTTCATTATCAAGCTTTCAAAACCTGAGCAAGAGAGGACTTGGACCAATCCAATTATGGTCTTCCCATATCAAAACTGGATTCTTGACAGTCCTGCACGACCTCTTCTCATTGTTTTGCCCCATGGATCCTAAGGCCGACACTGCTCAGGCTGTTACAAGATTGTGACGACACAAGAAATAGGGGGAAATGTTTGGGGGTGGGAGTGATGGGGCATATAAGCAGGGCCTATGAGAGGTGGGTCCAGCAGGTACATTGTTCTGGGGCCGGAGAGCTATGGAGGGGCCCATGACAGAAGGACCATTTGAGTGTTTGTTACTAACAAATTAATATGGTATATGTGCACACACATATACATACACACATACACACATATACATACATTGCCAGACAAGTTGATTTTGATAGCGTTATTAGAAATTTTGCATATAAGAAAGCCAGAAAAGCTCTTATTAAATAGTTAAATTTTTTTCTAATTTTTCCTTGATAAGATTATAGTATTTTATATTGTCATGTTACTTGTATACCGGTATGTTTTAACACAATGTTTTATATGATTATTAAATGAGCACTTGTTGAAGTTTGTTGCACATCAATTAGCCGCAATTTTTTTTTATTTCAAAATAATTTTGCAATTCTTAGGGGCCCCAAATGGGTTTTGTACCGCCTTAAAAAATTTCTCTTGGAGGCGCTGCATATAAGGTCCTAAGAGAGGCACAAGATTGGTAGCACAAAAAAAGACTGACGATTACTGTGTTAAAACATGTAGGTTCTTGTCACCTCCATAACACTTACAAACTCCTTCCTCTCCTTCCAAACTGGCCTCCTTTTTTAGGGCAGGGTGCAAATCTCAGCTGTTTTTGCTGGCCACTCAAGCCTGTGAAGCACTTTCAAAATTACTGGTGTGATCACATAATGATAAAATTGCTTGATCACTCAAAAAGCTTAACCACTCCTTTTCCATTGGCAGAAAAGAGCAACATGTGCAAGCAATGCTGCTTACTAAGTTTTTCTCTTAATCTTGGAACATTTAACCATCTGCGCACCCCATGTTATAAAACGTCTTTATAACCCAACAACATCACCTTTTACGCTGAGACAATCACCAATGCAATTTCACCTGTGCTCGCTTGTCCACCCAGCTATCTGCACAGAAACTGCCTAGAGATTTATGTCTGAGGGGGACATAATTTCTATTATCTCCAACATTGAACACAGTGATAGAAACTCCCAGGTCTGAAGTACAAAATCAATTTCAATAAGTTGAAATTGGCATAACCAAGTCCAATTGTAAGGAAGGCCTGCCGAGGAGATGGGGCATGAAGAGGAGGAGATGGGCCGCAGGACAGAGGCTACCCTATCTGAACAGAAGACACCAGAGGCATGGGTTAGCTGGAGGGAGTCAGGCGATTTGTTGCCTGAAACTGGAAAATATGAAATCATTGCATCTAACTCTAGTTAATGAACCGTTGTCTAAATGAAAGCACTAGACACTCCTTAGACATGTCAATCCATCTCTGCATCAGCATAAAGGGAAGAACGTAAGTTCACTGTTCCCTAGACATTAGGCTGGGTAATATATATCTTTAAAAAATACACAGGGTGCAATCCTAATTAATATTCAAGCGCTAGCAAAGCTGTGCCAGTGGGACATGTACTGCATCCAACATTTGGGAAGCAGTTACAGAGGCCTCTTCACAGTAAGGGAATCTTTGCTCTCTATCCTTGGAATTGCATTGCCCTTGCCATGGAGCTGGAAAATTGGTTAGGATTGCAACCATACTGATTTATTATAACTAGTCAAAGCATACCTGCTTTGTGGGAGTTAAATTCCCCATACTGCACATTAAATACCTATGCACATCAACCCCCCATGCACATCCACCCCATGCACAACATCCCCATGTTCATCCACCCCATGCACATCATCCCCCCATGCGAATCAACCCCCATGTGCATCAACTGTCCATGCACATCATCCCTCCATGTGCATCATCCCTTCATGTGCATCAGTCCCCCATGTGCATCAACCCGCCATGCGCATCATCCCCCAGGAGCATCAACCCTCCCCATGCACAACATCCCCCATGCACATCATTCCCCCATGTGCATCATCTCCCCATGCGCATCACCCCGATCTGCAACAGGCCCCCCCTCCGCGACCCCCACATACGAAGCATCCTCCCCAGTGCAACCCCTCCCTCCAAACAACATCCCCCCAGTGCCCCAGACACCAAACACCAAATTGGCTGGATGTTGGTCAGTCTTCCATGTTAAGTTTAGGACAAAAAGACATAGCACCTCTTTTCAGCCCCTTAAGTGTTAAATTTTTCCACATCGGTTCTTGGTGGGTGTTCATGTGACATAAGCATTTCATGCTTCTAGGTCTGGGATTGGGGCAGAGCATCCCTCAGTCACCAATACTTCAATGCAAAGTATAGGGAGGAAAACACATTGCGCCAGATTTCACCCTCTTCTGGTTGGAATTTCCAAAAACCAGTTCTTAATTACTCCCTCCATCACCCACACCAAATTTCATACTTCTAGGCCCAGTGGTTTTGGCTACACATTGATGAGTGAGTCAGTGAGTGAGAGAGTCAGTGACTTTTCTCTTATATATATATAGATTCATTATATACCACCTTTCTCATAGAATCAATACAGTATACCTAGACAGACTGTCCATTTTCCATATGGTTCTGTGCTCCATCTTAATCTGTAGATCTTGGTTACTTTTTCATGTTCTTCCTCTTCATTTCATGCATCAAAAGATTTATAATCCAGATCTATTATCCAAACCATTTTGATTTCTGCTATTGTTATGTCTACTCTATAATTTGAAAGATGTTTCTCAGTTTGGATGTGGAAATCCTACAGTGTTTTAACCTCTTCATTTTCAATAACCTCGTCTGTTTTGTGATCTCACCATGTCCTGGGTGCAACTAATTTGTATTTCTTGCAATGGTTCCAATACACCAGGCGTGCTACTTGGTTGTGCCTTTTCAAGTAATCAATCAGTCTGCGGGATTTTCTGTTGTTGTTGCTCTTGTTGTTAAGAATATTTATGAACCACTTTTCAACAATGAATAGTGCATGAAGGGCTTGACATAGCAAAACAAATAAAAGACTCCCTGTTGCAAAATGCAACAAAAGATGCAGAAGAGGCACCAGCAATCATGAAAAAGATGCTCTGCCAGAGTAAATAGGAACAATCAATGGCATTATGAGGGGGTGCAGAAGGGATGGGCTAAATGGGCCAAAAAAATTTTTTTTAATCTTGGTAGTTTTTGAATAATACCACCATGTTATATATCAATTGATGTGTACTTTCATGCAGAAGGCAATGAAACAAACTGCATGGAAATATCTCTATGCTATCAAATGTTATAGCCAAAAAATAGTGGAGGTGATGCACCAACACACCCACCAACCATGGCATTGCCCAACTACTGCATGGCAGTAGTTAGTCACAGGGATGACATGCTGACCTCCACACCGGGTGATACAATCCCTAGTGATGCCACTGGGGACAGTTGCTCTCTCCCTGCTAAATATGAGAACTATTTAAAAAGGTTACCCTTTGTCTAGTTAGAAGAGATAACCATTAAAAAGTCTTTTACTGACTCGGTCTTGTGGGTTCACATGAGTTTTACATGTAGCACCACCAGAGACAATATGAGTCCAACTTTCAGTCTCTCCGAAATAAGGCAGAGAACAGAAACCAAGATTGAACTGCTCTATAGAGAACAGAGGAAGAAAGACAGAGAAAGAGAGCGAGGGGCTCTTGAGTGATCCTTTCTAATAGATTCAACTCCTATCATGTTTTCATGACCTTTGTAGAAGGCAATTTAAATTCTAATTGTCCTGTGAGCACCAGCAGAATCAATTAGTGACAAGAGCGACTAATTGTTCGGTGTGGGTGGAGACACTGGAAGGGTTCCCGCGGTTCAGCACGCGGTTGAGAGCTCAAGGGATTTCTGGGATTGTTAAAGGTTTTAATCAGACCTCCCATTTTAATAGCTTCCGTGTTTTGCTGCACTTGTCAAGGTTCATTAGGCTTCGGGAGGATTGTATATGGCCTCTTTTGCTACTCTCAGACAATCTGTATGCTCAAAACGAGGTCTGGGTTTTTTTCCGACTTAAAACAGTTTAGAACTTTGTCATCCTGGCTTGGCCTGGCCATGAGATGCACAGAAGTGGACACCTCAGGGAGTAGAACAGCAGAGGGTGTCTTCCACTGTCAGCCAACTGTTTTTATTGCTACTCCTCCTTCTTCAAACTGGTCCTAAGTAGAAGCTTAGCGGAAAGGGGGAAGAGCTCATTTCAGTGGCAGCCCCAAAATGGCATGAGATCAACCACTGCCATCAACCCACCTGAAGGCTGGAGAGAGTGACTCATTTTTGATAACTGGCCTCACTGAACTTAATTGCTCCTGCCAATATCAGTTCAAGCCTCAGACCTCAGAATCATTGTATAATAATAATAATTTTATGCATAATAAATTGGGGGATAATTGTAGCACCAAACTGAAAATTTGGGTTGCTAAAGAGTGATGGAAAGATCAGATCACTAATTGCCTCAGGTAATTGAAAAATCAGATACTGTAGCTGCTGATCACCTTGGAAAAGAGATCCTGCAATTTGCAATATGGCTGTTTCAGAAGAGGTATACAGTACACAGTTATTTATGTGTACTCCACATATGAGATCAAAATAGAATAAAAACTAGGCATCCCAAGTCTTTGGGGAAGACTCAATGACTAGATAAAAGAAACTAGTGAACAACATCTACCTGACTGCGAAAATCAATAATAATAATAAAAAAGGAAAGGTTGATCAGTATAAGACCTGGTTGTGGCTCACGAGTGGAACACAAGAAGGAGACAGAAGGCCTGATACTTGCTGCCCAAGAACAGGCAATCAGGACAAATGCCATCAAGGTCAGAATTGAAAAGTCAACCCATGACCCAAAATGCCGGCTCTGCAAAGAAGTGGATGAAACCATCAACCACATTCTAAGTGGCTGCAAGAAGATCGCGCAGACTGACTACAAACTGAGGCACAACTCTGTTGCCCAGATGATCCACTGGAATCTATGCCAAAAGTATCATCTGCCAGTGGCAAAAAACTGGTGGGACCACAAGCCTGAAAAAGTGGTTGCAAATGAACATGTTAAACTTCTGTGGGACAAGGTCTTGGAGCACAATACTCCAGATATCACCATCAAAGAAAGGAGTAAGGTGTGGCTTGTTGACATCACCATACCAGGTGACAGCTGTGTATTTATGTTTGATTTTCAATAAAATAATAATAATAATACCACAATATAACAGGTTCAGACGAGATACTCAGCAGACCCCACCCCACACACTTTTGTAGAACCAATTCAGCAACAGCCTGCTTGCCACATGAAGTTTAACCAAATCACTTTGTAACTCCCAGCAATAAAATGTGTCCACCGTTGTCCAAATAATTGAATGAAGAAAAGCAAAGTTTAAAATGATTGTGGTTGGGGGAGGGAGAGAATAAAAGAAAGAAACAGAAAGAGGAACCTAGTAGAGTCTGAATAGGAAAGTGGACTGGGGAGTGATGGGCCCCTTGAAGCAGAACGAAATGTATTATTATTTTTAATGGAAATTCAAAAAGGAGCTTTTGCAGATACATCAGGCAGAGAACGAGCAGGGAAATTGCTAATTCTGTTTCACGAAGATGGTGGGAGGGATGCTGATATTGTTCTTAAAGGAGACAAATGCATGGAGATACTCTTGATGGGGATGGGAAACGGGAGAACTTTGCATATTGGCAAAAAGTGATCCAGTTTGTAAAGTTCCTGGCTCTTGTGTTGAGGTGGGGGAGATGCTCTTATGGGGCTGGTACAGGGCTTTTTCATGCCTGTGGCTTTGGCACTCCACAGCTCTTTGGAGAGATACCAGGTCATTGCTAGTTTTGCTGCTCAAAACCCACAGTTTGGGAACCACTGATCGAAGGCTATTTGGGAGCCACTGCTAAACTCCTACTCTTTCATATTCATCTACATTATTTTACCATTTACAGTGATGCCTCACATAAACAGCTTAATTCGTTCCGGAGGCATGCTCTTTAAGTGAAACACTCATTAAGTGAAGCAGATTTTTCCATAGCAAATCGTGGAAACCCAGATAATTGGTTCCACAACCTCCAAAATATTCATATAATATGAATTATATGGAATTGAATTCAAAATATGCAAAAACACTGGAATTGAATTCAAAATATGCATTCAACGTGCTTGATCCTATGAAGTCTACTTAGGCTGCAATCCTAGAGACACTTTCCTGGGAGTAAGCCCCATTTAACACAATGGGGCTTACTTCTGGGTAGGCATGGTTAAGAGGCTGCAATCAAAGACACTTTCCTGGGAGTAAGCGAGCCCCATTTAACACAATGGGGCTTACTTCTGAGTAGACATAGAAGATTGCAATCAAAGACACCTTCCTAGGAGGCTTAGCTGGGCTGCTCCTGGAGGTTCAAGGTGGTCAGTTGGGGCACTTGGGGGCAGTTAGGGGCAGCTGCCTCTGGCAACTCCAGGCAACTGCTCCCAAGTTGGGGGTAATTAGAGGCAGCAGAGCTGGCCGGCAGCTCTTTTAAAGAGCACGGAGCGTCAGGGTTGCATAGCATGTGTGCCCATAGCGCACTTGCTTGTTGAGTGAAGCGGCACTTGTTATGTGAAGCAAGATTTCTTGGAAATTTTGCTTGTTATGTGAAACACTTGTTAAGCGAAGCGCTTGTTAAGCGAGGTACCACTGTAGTTCGTTCTTGCTACTAGATTTCCCTTCCTGGGTTTTCAAGGTTTGGCATCACCAGGCCCTGCCTCAGAATTTTCAGATTTTGGAAATTCTACTGTTGGGGGGGGGGGCGGGGGGGAACAGGCACGTTGGGTTGCAGTATTTTCCATGCAAAGTCCATAAATGAAATCTTTGATATCTAGAGGAAGCAGAATTAGTTGTCAGATGGTGGGCTCTCATTGGCCTGCAGGAGAGCCAGTTTAGGGCAATTCATTCCTTCTGAAACTGTGAATCATGGCTACCTGGGCAATCATGGAAACCAACCAGAGGAACCACGGAACCCTCTCAAAAAACCCGTTATACATTGTATAGAAATGTAATCCTAATGAGGAACAGCAGCCAATGGCCCAGTGGATCAAGAAAGTGAAGGAGAACAAAACAGGTATTACTTCTGCCCCAGATAATCTACCACCTGAGGCAGCCACCTTCATAAGCATACAGCATGGCCAGCCCTGTGAACTTGATCATAATGTTTCAGATACCTCTTTCCCTAGTTATCTAAAAAGAACTGAGGGGAAAAAGCTTTCCGTCCTTGAAAAAATAAAAATGGCTCCTTTGAGATTTCTGCATAGCTATTTTGTATTTATCCAAGAGCAGGTGTTCTCAGACATCATGAAAGTGACTCTGAATCAGCTAAATGAAGAATATCCAACATGCTGACAATGAATATTGCTGGTGTAAATGAAAAGTATGGGGAGGGGCAGGAGGAGAGAGCAGCCCACTGGAAAAGGTATTCCAGTTGCCAAGCTGGGAATTAAATTGATTAGCCTTGAGCCATCCAAAAAGAATGTTGATACCAATTGAACTTAAGTGCCACCATTATTTTGCAGAGCCATTTTCTGATCTTCGGCTGCCAGAAATCTGAGCCATGTCTGAAAATAGCAAAATGAACAGATCACTTGCCAAGTCAGAAAAAGGCAGCCAGATTTCCACAGGCGGATTCTGGCATGGATTATACAGGTACTATGCTTCAGGCTTCATCCTTGCTGTTGGCATCTGATTCCTGGTGCCCTCCATGACACTGGTCTTGATCAAGACTGGCATCAAGGATTAATCAGGGTGAGCACTGGCTGTGGGTCCATGCCCATCAGATGGCCAAACTGGCAAGGCCAGTGGTCATGCCCAATAGCAATGGTAGTATCCAATGTGCCATCATGAGATGAGAGGGGCACATTATGGGCAACTAGTGAAGGACACCAGTAATCTGGGACATGCACAGATCTTGAGGAAATTCCTTGCCAGCACAAACATGCCAGGATTTGTTTCCTGTGGCCAAGTCTTACAGCAGTGGCTCAGAAGATTCATTCTCTACACATGGAGAAGCTCAAGCTAGGATTTTCAGATGACCAGGTACGTCAAGAAGGCAACAAGAGGAGGCACTCATAGGATTGGACCATAGGTCAGGAGACAAGTGCTCAGGGGGTTACTTTTTTATCATTTCAAGGATAAGTAAAGCAAAGGGGTGATCACTTTTGATCAGGAATGTAAGAGAAATTTTGTGACCTTAATTAAACTTGCTTGGGTTGTTTCAAACCACCACCCAACATTCTATGCCCAGATCAATATTTCCATTCATTTGAAGGCATAACAAGGTTAGAGAGGTGAGTAAAGTAAATAATTAACTAATTTGCAGCTTTTTCAAACCCAAAGAGTCATTTTAATCTTGGGAGTAATTAGCTGTGCTGTTGACATCAATCACAGCTGCAGCAATTATTTAAAGTATTTGATTATTCAGTCTGGAAGGATTAAAAGAAAAAGAAAAAGAAAGAAAAGAAACAGGATTGTACCAAGTTATCCTTTTTCCAGTCAGTCTGTAAACATGTAACATGAATGCATTACTTGGATGTTTGCTTGCAGGAATGAGACACCTGTTCTTTTCAGTGCTGGGTAGCTACTGACAAGCTGCATTTCACTGGGAAAAAATGCTCAAAACACACAGAGAAGTTTCTTTAAATGACTCATATGCTTCAAAAGTCAGTGTGGTGCAGGAAAACTAGAGTATTGCTAGTGCACCATGTTCAAATCCCTATTCAGAGTTGGCCCATACCAGTGGTGGGCCCAGCCTGCCCCAACAACCGGTTCTCCAGAAGTGGGGGGGCCAGGCTGGGTCAGGGGATGGGGCCAGGGTCAGGGGTGGGGCAGGGGAGGGCACACCACCTTAACCCTTAGTTTACAAAAAAAAATTGTATCACTTGTGACCGCATCAATCAGTATTAAGCCCCTGAGTTCAGTGTAATTTATTCCTATGCATTATGCCTTGTTGTGCTCTCAGGGGGAATGTGTACCACAAATAAGAACATAAAAGCATAAGAAAAGCCTCCACTGGATCACACCAAAGACCCATCTAGTCCAGCTTCCTGAATCACACAGAGGCCCACCAGCTGCCTCAGGGAGCACGTATGACACTTGCATCCAGGTGCCTAATACAGCAGACACTACAAGTTCCACAGGTGGTGCTCATACCACTGGTTGAGAAACACTGATCTACAGTTTAGGACCAGAGTCTGTGGTGTCCCCTCTGCAGGCTGAGGTTTGCCTCTAAGCCCCTACTTAAGGCTACAATCCTGTCCACACTTTCCTGTAAGTAAGCTTCACTGAATATAATAGGACTTCTCAGTAGTCAAGCAAAGGACTGAGCTCTTAGTAACCAGCCTCTGGCTGCAATCCTATTCACTTTCCTGAGAGTAAGCTCCACAAACTCTAATGGGACTTACTTCTGAGTAGCCAAGAATAGGATTGGGCTCTAATGCTCCACTCCTCTGCACACTTTCCTGGGAGTAAGCTTCATAGATTGAAATGGGATTAACTTTTGAGTAGTCAGGCATAGGATTACAAGCTCTTAGAAACCAGCTTCTTTCCAGGGAGTAAGCTTCACTATTATAATGGAACTTACTTCTGAGTAGACAGGTGATTGGGCTTTGAGGCTACACTCCTATCCTCACAGGGGAGTAAAATGTACTGACTTTAATAGGATTTACTTCAGAGTAGGCAGTGGACTGGGCTCTTGGGAGGGCAGGATGGGAACTGGGGCTATTTCTTCAGGTGTCCCCCATACTGCCTCCCGAAAATCTCTGGTGGAGAGATTTCTCAGAGGGGCAGGATGAGGTGGGGAGATCTCTTGGGGGGGGTGCAAAAGGACTACAGTGTGGATATGATTGCAGCCTGAGCCCAATCCTAACCATGTCTACTCAGAAGTAGACATGTCAATGGGGCTTACTCCCAAAACTGTGTGGTCAGGATTTTAGCCTTACAGTCCAATCCTATGCAGGCTTACTTAGAAGCAAGTCTCATTCTAGTCAGTGGGGCTAACTCCCATGTAAGTGCGGATAGGATTGCAGCCTCAGAGCCCAGTCCTAACCATTTCTACTCAGTAGAAAGTCCCATTATAGACAGTGGGCTTACTCTCAGGAAAGAAGACAGGGCTGGAGGGAGAGATCCAATCATCTGCCAATCTCCTCAGAAGTAAGTCCCATTATAGTCAATGGGCTTACTCTCAGGAAAGTGTGGATGGGAAAGTAGCCTCAAATCCTAATCCTATGCTACTCAGAAGGAAATCCCATGATAGTCAATGGGAATTGCTCCCAGGAGAGTGTGGCTAGGATTGTGGCCACAGGCTGCAGTCCTCTACTATACAGTGTGGCTTACTCCTGAATAGTTCTCCATGCCTAGTACTGGGCTGCAAAGGCACCTGGGGAGGCAGGAAGGCAGGCAGGCATGGCCCCCACCAAAAGCCCTGGAGGAGCTCATTCTCACAACACTCAGAGGGGGAGGGAGGTTCAGAAGGAGGAGGGAGTGGAGCTGAACCTCTGGGAAGACAGACCCAGAGCCCCTTTAAGAGAAATTCAAACACACTTGCATGCAATTCAAAGATGATGACCCCTCTTTAACAACCGGTTCTACACATCGGTGAGAACCGGCTTCAGCCCACCTGTGGCCCATACGAGGCTGATTCAGTTGCCCCAGACAGAGGATCGGCAGTGACCACCCAACATCACCCTCCATCATTCCACTATACACTGCCTTTCCCATTAATTTGATTTTTTTTTTTTTGTCCAGCTTTAAACCAAGATGATTAACATAGGCCAGGTTGAACATATAGAATGGAATGCTTAACCATTGCATAGAAGTGGGAATTTAGGCAACTTTAGGCGATGCCAGCTGGGCAGCCGGCTGGCTGCGCAACCGATTATCTCGACCTTCGGGTTGGCCTATGTCCTTTGCTTAAGGACTGCCCTGAGTCAGGCTGGGAACGCCCTTAACATTCAGGGTAACCATGTGGAGAGCCACATGCCCAAGTTAGACCGCACTGCTACTTAGAACAGTCCCTGTTTCATTTACGTATTAGAGTGGCCCTTACTTCCAACACCTTGTCTGGTCTCTTTATTGTGTCTGTCTAGGGCAATCTGGTATCATTCTGGCTGCATTTGCCTCTGTGCTTTATTTGATGATGTTCACTCTCATTGATGGCCGGGGTTATCCTCTCTTCTCTCACCAGATGTGGTTACTCACCTCATCAACGGTGGCAGCTCTTGGCAGTTTCCAACAGTCTTAAACTGTGTTCCCAGATGTTCTATGGTGTTCTCTACCAATAAGCCAGAACACCTGCCTGAGGATATCCTGCTTCCTGAATTTTGAAAAGATGGGAATAAAACCAAAGAGGAAGTGTGGAGGAGAATGTATGTGTGGAAAAGAGGATACTTTCCCTTCTGTTCCTCAATTTTTAAACCCATATGGGGAAGAGGAAGCAAGTGGTGAAGGAGGCAGCTGACAGGTTGCATGGCAAGGCATGGAACATGTAGAGAAGCCAGGCGTCCTCTAGACGCATAGATCTGCCACCTCCTCCCTATAGCAGTGCTCAAACGCAGTGTGTCTCCGTTGATCTTGCAACCACAACTTATTAATTTAGGAATGAACCAGAATTTCCATTGAAACTAATGTAACACACCTATCCACAGAAACTCAGAAACTAACATAACACACCTATCCACATTTACCTGAGAGTAATTCCCTTGACTATCATGGGATTTACTTCTGATGTGCAAAAGCTTGTGTTGCAAATCCTACCAAGAATCTGCCACTGACCTAACAGCCAAAACAATTCCATCAGGTACTAGTTGTGTATTGTTCGGATAGTCTTCCCATTGCTGTCATGCAAAACACCTTGGGAAGGAAACAAGTCCCACATTTATTTGAATGACTCCATTTATTTCTCACTGTGCAACTGATAGCGAAATACATTTATTTCTATATCCTTGGGATAGGAGGAAGGATTGTTTTGTTATATGTGCCTTAGCATACATTTATTTTCTCAATAGTTCTTGTTTGAAAGGGATTTCCAGTTCCTTGAGTGGACACACAAGGCTGTGAGAAATTGCTCTGCAGGGTTCTATTCATGCAACATAATGGTCCCACAAAAGGACCATAATTCTGTATAACAGCAAACACATAATCCAAGCCATTTCAGGAGTTGCCAGACCACACAGGGTGAATTTAGCATTCCCGTGATCAAGTCTGGCAGTCCCTCTTCAGAATCTCAATTCTTCCATAAAGTATTTAGGATTTGTCCCCTTAAAAATCTGTGTGATGTTTGGATGGTTGGAGACGTATCAATTTCACTCCTTCTAAGAAGTGTTCAGGAGACCCCCAAATACAGGTTCTTCCTGGGGCTGTTATGAATTATCAACTGCTCTTATCAGAAAGCCTTTACCTATAGCGGGGATCCAAACAGTCAAGCATGGTGCCCTATACTCTTGGCATACTGCCTAAGATGCTAAAGTCTTCAGTGGGCCCTACCTATATTTTCTTATTGCCTCTTCCTTCCTTGGGCTGTGGATGGCGCAAGCGGTTAAGACGCTGTGCCTGTTAACCAGCAGGCCAGGGTTCGAGACCTGGGTCGGCCCCACAAGACAGGGTGAGCTCCTGTCCTTGGCCCAGCTCTGCAACGCCAGCTGGATCCAATCGTATTGGTTCTGCCTTTCCATTGGACTAATTCAGTGGCGTGGAGAGGGGGGATTTGCTGCTTGGGGAACAGCCTATCCTCCATAACAATCCAACCCAGGCTTTCGTGCTTCGCATGCAGTGTATGCAGCGCCGAGCACGATACCATAGTCTTTCAAGACTGACGGAGGCCTGCTTCCTTCCTTGATCCTTACTCTTCATATCTCTTAGATTCTAATGCTGCAATCCTAAAGACACTTTCCTTGGAGTAAGACCCACTGAACACAATGGGGCTTACTTTTGAATAGACATGGTTAAGATTGTGCTTTCAGTCTTTTTAAATTGCAAAGCTGCCTTTTCAGTGCTTTGGTAGAAAGACAGTAGTACATAAAAGGAGCAGCTAAATCAATAACAGTAAATGAGACTTGTTTTCATTATTATTTGTCTTTGTTTGCTGGATTTAGCTCAAATCCAGTTTTTTCTTTGTTACTTGATCTCAGCCATCCCTACCCCAGTTGCTGCTGTAATGCCTGGAATGTGGAACTTCATCTCCTTGAGGGCTAGCCCCAAATTAGCAACTGTCCACCAGCCCAAAGATTAGTGTTAAAGCTAATTTGCTGTCCTTTTCAAAAACAACCACCAGGAGTCTCTCGAGTTTAAGATGGAATCTTATTCAAGGCTTTCCTCCTGCAGTCAGACCAGGTGCATTTGTTTCCTTTTTGTGGGATCCACAGATCTCCAAAGATCCCAAAGCTCTGACTTCAGCACCTATCACTGATTTACTATTAGTTAATTTACACCTGGCACTCATTTACTTGAAAATTCTTGTGTTAACAGAGCCATTCTCACTGCAGCTGCTAATTCTTCTGATCTCAGCTGTATGGTTTGCATATGTTGCATTTTACCTTTGTAAAGGCACAGGTGACACCTGAGTGCAGGTTATGTCAGACCAAGTTGCCTGGGCAGCTTGTCACTGAGAATACCCAGGGTTACTCTGAAGTGCTTCCTTTGTTTCACCAAACCACCAGGTTCTGATGCACTTTTTGCTTTTTATATCCTGACACCACTAAATACCATATTTATTTGAATCTAACACTCAGCTTTTAAAGCCAAATCTAGTCTCCAAAATCAGGGTGCACATTAGATTTGAAGATGTATTCGATTTGAGTAAATATATTTTGATTACTAGTATAGGCCAGTATTTAGCTTAACAGTTTACTATACAGTAACTAAAATATATAACATAAACCAATTGTATAAAGTTGCAGTTAGGTAAAATAATAACATAAACCCATTATCATATTATTATTATTGTCATAAAACTTGTATGCAGTAAAATTAAGTTTTCTATCAGCTTTGCAGCTGCCTATTGCAGTCACCAGTAAACTTTTTTTTTTCTTAATCTGAAGCCTTTTAAAATAGGGGTGCACATTAGATTCAATGGTGCATTAGATTTAAGTAAATGTACATTCTGCAGATCCAAGCCAGTCAGCTTTCATTTCACTCAATAGGTCTTCTATCCCTACAATCCAGAGTAATTACAGGAAGACATAAGAGGCACTTACTCTGGATTGCTCTATGCATTTCCCATAGGCTTCCCGTAGATGTGAGTGGCGCAAGTGGTTAAGTTGGCATATCTTCCTGTGATGGTGTGGGAATGTTAACGTATGCCTGTGCACTGGCCCAGGAGTAGGGCAGAAGTGTCTTACTGCACTTCTGTGAGACCCCTGGCTCAGCACGGGACTTATGCCGGCGCTTAGGCTGGCCTAAATGGAGATTAGGATTGCAGCCCAACTCTGTAACTCAGGCTGGCTTATTGTAATGCACTATTTACACCTGTCTAACCTTCCTTCACAGCTGTGATTCTCTGCACTTGATCTTTTTGGCCATCTGTCCCAGTCTGTCTTATGCTTTCTGTTAGCATTACAACCATGATTTGTGCCAAGTCTTCCCCCCATCCTGTGCACGCATGCACACACACACACACACACACACACACACACACACAGAAAATCTGGGTCTTTGAAGCAGAATAAATGGGCCAGAATTAAATGTCATAATGTATTCCAGGAGTAAACTATACACACCTCTGAGAGGCCCATTTTGCATTTCATTTTTTAAAAGGCCTATATTGGCTTGCAATATTAATTATTAAAAACTTCACACATATTAAAAGCTTTTCAGTCACTATTAACAGGCTGGGCTGAGTGAGCGGCAAACAGCTGGTGCCATCAGGTCCTAATGATGCCTGAACAGGAATCTTAAAGGCAGGGGCAAAATGTGTTTGTGCAGAGCCAATTCACAACCCCTTGATTAAGGACACAACTATTATAGTGACCTCATGCACTTTTGCCTCCTAAGAACTCAGCAGTCATATTTCCTTCTTGCAAAGTCACACACTGTGGCACAAGAATTGATTGATTGATTGATTCCTTTCTTTCATAGTGAAACTCACGGCATATCAGCATTCTTAGAGGGAACAAGGGAGCAAAACCCTTAGGACACCACACTAAAAAAGCAGGCCTCCGTCAGTCTTGAAAGACTATGGTATCATGCTCTGCGCTGCATACGCTGCATGCAAAGCACGAAAGCCTGGGTTGGATTGTTATGGAGGATAGGCTGTTACCCAAGCAGCAGATCCCCCCACTCCACACCATTGAATTAGTCCAATGGAAAGGCAGAGCCAATACGATTGGATCCAGCTGGCGTCGCAGAGCTGGGCTAAGGACAGGAGCTCACCCTGTCTTGTGGGGCCGACCCGGGTCTCAAACCCTGGCCTGCTGGTTAACAGGCACAGTGTCTTAGCCACTTGCGCCACCCGCAGCCCAGGACACCACACTGGCAGGTGGCAAAATCTATCACCTGCCCAGCTGCACCCAGCTGCAGTTGTCAGTGCCACCACCCACTTAAAAAAAATTCGGACCTCAGAATGCACCTTTTAATGAAGGCTTTGAAAAGCTTCCAATGTCCCGATCACCTATGGCAAAGGTGGGCATTTAACGAAGCAGACAAGTTTGCCTTCTCTGCTATTTTCCTCTCCTCCACACTTTCTGTTCTGCTCCATCCCTGGATCCTCCTTTTCTTTTTTTATTTCAGGGACTGTAGGCAAAAGATGGGCACACCGCCAAATAAGGGTCTTCATTGAGTCCTTCAAACTACTGGACAAGGGGTTGTGCTGTGGCATACCAGCTTGGGTGCTAAACAGTCTTGGGCCAGACTTGTAAAAGGGGGAAGACTTGATACTGTCTTGCCACAACAAGAAGACAAATAACAGGAATGAATAGAAGCAGAATTTATTTTCTGCTTGTAAATCTGAGGATTGTGGCGCAGCTCTGTCTGCTTCTGTGATGGGATTCTCATGAAGAAAAGGAATACAGTATGTGTTTTCCTGCAGGCTGTGGGATTTGAGTGCAACTAAACAAAGTAAAACAAAACAAGATCAGGCGAGCCTAACTGAAATAATAAAAGAAATACACACTCTGGGTTTTTTTTCTCTTTCCAATTTTCCTCCACCCCAGACAACATGGGAAAGTATTGAAAATTTAAATCACAGCTCTGCCTAACCTCAACTGACAGCTTCCAATGCAATAATCGGAGGCCGGCTATCTCCTTGCAGCAAAACCGACAAACCAACTAAGGGAAAGTGATA
Organism: Cryptoblepharus egeriae; assembly: GCA_030015325.1. NCBI lineage: Eukaryota > Metazoa > Chordata > Lepidosauria > Squamata > Scincidae > Cryptoblepharus > Cryptoblepharus egeriae. Next base: position 10,773,170 of record JAREYC010000013.1, read on the forward strand.
AATTTTCAATTTTATTTTAAAATATACCAGATGGGAGATTTTATAGGAGTCATAAATATGTCAAGAGCAATGTTGGCATATGATTGGAGATTACCCCCACCAAGGGAGCCGCTCTCCCTGTTTAGAAATTCCATCAGATTCTTAATAAGAGGCTCCTGTTAGTCTGCAGTAAAATAGTCCCTATATTAAACCAATTGAATTTCCATTTACCTGACTACTTCTTCTTCTTCTTTTCTCCCCAACGAAGTTTCAAGAATAGGAGGCTCTTTTACGCAGTTTAGAAAGGGGGCAGCGAATGACAATGAGATCTCTAGGGATCTGATTAGACAGGAGAAGTGGTGCAACTGTGCATGAGCTATACTCAAGAGAAGGTTCTATGGAAGTCCTCTTCCTAAGCAGGGCTGGCTCATCAGCAAGGCCAACAAAGAATCACTTCAGGTGGCAAACCCACTTGCCTCTGTAGACCTTTGTTGCTACTGCCAATGGGTCTACTCAACCCTGTGTCAGTTATTTAGCCAGCACAGAATAAAGCAACCCTGTTGCTTGACCAGGAGACCCAATGTGGCACTCTGGATTTGGTGAAGCAGAGGTCCACCAGTCTTAACCTCCTTCTGCTCTGCTCTTTCTCCCACCTCCCTTTCCTCTGCCCCAGTATGCCTCCTCACTCCCACTTACCATTCCCTGCTCAGCACTAAACTGTAGCTGTGGACATCATGAAATGGGCATCTGGGTCACTCAGGGCAGGGTCACATTAAGCTGGCACAAGCACTGGCCCAGTGGTGAGTTGTGCAGACATGCCTTGTAACATGTTTGCAGCACTCAGTGCTGGTGGAGGTCTGGCACTGGCCTGATAGGATCTGGCCCTCAATCAGTAAAACAACCACAATACAGTGAAAATAGCATTGAGCAAAACCACGTGCAGCGAAACCCATGGACAGAGATCAGCACTCTTTGCCCATTCATTCAGAAATTTCTGGACAGAGATCAAACGTCTAACAAAGCAACACAACATCTGGGTTATCTGGTGAAGGAGATTGACAGCAGACTCAGGATAGACCAGAAATAGCACACAACTAGTTAATAGCGGAGGATAAGTCTACAAGGGTCTACTATGACTATCTGTATTTACTTGAATCTAATGCACCATCAAATCTAACACACACCCCAATTTTAAAAATCTTGAGATAAAAATGTTTACTGGCAATTGTAATACGTTGCTGCAAAGCAGGTGGAAATTTAATTTTACTGCATATAACAATGAGTTATATGACAACAGTAATGTGATGGGTTTATGTTATAATTTTTATCTATTTATACTAGGTAATAAAACCCATACAACAATAGATTTATGTTACATTTTTATTATAATATAGTAAACTCTTAAACTTGATACCGACCTATACTTATAATAAAAACACTGTATTTACTTGAACTTAATGCATCATCAAATCTAATGCGTACCCTGATATTGGAGACTTTGGCTGCAATCCTAAACACACTTTCCTGGGAGTAAGACCCACTGAACACAGTGGGGCTTACTTCTGAGTAGACATGTTTAGGCTTGTGCCCTAAGGTTGCAATCCTAAAGACACTTTCGTGGGAAACATGGTTAGAATTGTACTCTATGTTTGGCTAAAAAGAATTAATGTTAGATTTGAATAAAGAGGGTAATGACACTTGAATTACACTATGATTTGATGGGGTTAGTCAAATTATTTTAGCAATTTTAACAATTTTTGTGACTTTGGTCACCTCCAATATGTCACCCCCTCCCCCCCCCCCCGAGAGTGGTACCCAGGGCCCCCCAGTCCTTCCTAGTGTTGCCAGTGCAACAGCATCCATAAAAGCAGCCAAGTGTGATTATGTTTCTTCTTGCCTCCTAAACCCCAACCTTCCCAAAATATGTCTTCATACAAACATTTCTGCAATAAAGCACTTTTCTGCAACCTTATACCTAGATGGCAGACTCTGCTTTGATGAGCCACAATAAGTTGGTAAAATTGAAACAAAGATAACGTAAGTGATTGTTTTTGCAGAGCGCTTTAATATAATGCTTTACTGATTTGATCATATTGCTACCAAATTATATTGCTGGGTTGGAGAATTAATAACAGATATAATATCTAATGCATTTGCAGAATGATGTTTTACAGTTATAGCCAATCCATAATGCAATTATAGGGCAGCAGAGAGGAACACGATTACAGGCAATGAGCAAGAAACCGTTTGACACAGAAGGCTGTACGATCCTTTCCACCTTTGCCCAGTCTTCTGGTAATAGTAAAAGCTATCATCCAAGTGGGTCTCCTTATAGGGAGGAACAGTCAATGGCATCACTAGGGTTTGTGTCACTCAGTGTAGGAGGCCCATGCATCACCCCCATGTGGTCCTCCTCTCATGCAGTGGGCAGGGTAATGGCTAGGCAGTGGGCATAGTGATGCACCACTGCTCTGCACCTGCTAGTTTTTTGGCTACAACTTTTGAAAAAATATATATTTCAACATGGTTTGTTTCGATGTTTTCTGCATGAAATTATACATTGAGTGATATATATCATGATGGTATTATTCAAAAATACCAAGATTTAATAAAAATGGAGCCAGTAGTGGTGTCACCCACGCACACCGCAACCCTGATAAAATCACTCCCTTTTAAACAGGAGTGTAAAAAGGTTTTTTAAAATATAATCATGTCTGCTGCCATAAGAAATATAGAGAGGCTTCAAAGCTGCTATCTCACAGAGATCCCAGGGGTATGTATCCAAACAGGGGGAAAATTCACCCAGCACGCCCTCTCCAAGCAGGCACCTACCGTATAAATTACACACCAAATTAAAATAACTACCGCCGTGCTTCCATCGTGTTTATGGGTTAATAAATTGTGCCTCATGAATGACTAGATGCTGACTCAGGAAGCCCTAACTAAGTGCCATCCATCATGGGCACATCCTGCGAATAGCAGCATCTTCACTCCTGCCCTGGGATGTAGCAAATGAGCCCTTTTTCATCTCTCTGCCTGATTGAAAATATGAGTCTGATGGGGAGGGGGGACAATTTCCTCTCCCTCTCCTTCCCTGCACAGTTAAAGCCCTGAGAGGATATTGAAACTTCAAAGCAGGGACAAGAGCTCACTGTTTATTGCTGCTGAAGCTTCGTTTTACTCCCAAATGTAAAAGATTCTCTGAGTCAGAGGAGAACATGGTGGTGTTGCATCGGAGTGGGACCAACCCACTCAAGGCTACTTCAGTACCAGTGACAATAGAAGGCACCCTACTTAACTTTATTGGTCTACGCTCATGGCCAGAGGCACAACTAAGTTGGAGGCTGAGAGGCACCTGCCCCAGATGCTACGCCCAGAGGGGCATTCCTGCTGCTCTGATTTTGTCCTATTTGTGGAGAAGGAGCTGGCAGCTTCATGCCTCTCATTCCTTCTCCTTTGAAAGGGAGGCTCCACAGGAGAGGGAATGGGGAGGCAAACCAGCCAGGATCACAATCTCTAAGTAGAACGTGGAACAACATCTTGAGAACCCACTACCCCCCTATTCATAGTTGGGAGAAGTGGTTTCTTCAGGTGAGGGTGAGGCAGGGCTATCCCATGCATGAGGTTACCTGGGAGGGATGCCTTAGGTGGATTTGTGGAGGGCGTTCATCACCATCCACCTTCTTTCCTCCACTTTCTGCCCTCTGGATTTGAAAAGGAAGAGAGCAGAAGAGGAAGGGTAGAGGAGATATCTCTTTCTCACTCACCACTCTTCTCTCTTCTCCTTCCACACTACTACTACTTCTCCCTTGCCCTCTTTATTTCTAAAGAGAGGGAGTAGAGCAGAAAGAAAGGACTGACTGGTCACACTCCCTGGTAAGAGGAGGTAGTATTTGGTACATCACTTTAGCCACTGGAATATCTTGGACTGGTCTTGGGGGGTGTGCTGTTAGAAAATGGTAGATTAGTGGGGGTACCTGCCTATTATGTCTGCCCAACAACCAAGCCCCTGCCACGCACTGCTCTTCCTCTCCCTGCTCCCTAATTTTTCAAAGGCCAAACCTAGGGAGTAGTTTCTAAAGGGTTTGTGTCAGTCAGCATTGATCTAAAATGTATTCACTCAGCATTGATCTAAAATGTCTTCTGGGAGAGACTACTCGTGCTCAGCTCACATTCCTTTCAGTGAATCTGTTTGGGAAAATTTCCCCGTAGATTGTGCACCACATCAACTAGCAAGAAAATAATGCCACTGGATTATTTGACATCCAACTGCCCTATGGTGACCCTACCGCAGATGCCTGGCCTTTCCAGGATAATACAAGGGAAGTGATTATCAGTACATCCGCTCTGATTGGCTGGATAGCACAACCTCATGGATATATTATTCAACCTTCTTCCTTATACAGGGGATCAACAAATTACTCAACTGCGAAAGCAATGTTCTCTCTGTACAAGGTTTTGATTTATTTGGAAGAAAGTCTAACTTTAATTATACTCTACCGTCTCAAAGCATTTTCAAAGCAAACGCATCAATTCTCTTCCATTGACTGCCACGTGATGTCGGGTCAGGGAACCACAACAGAGACAAGACAGCAAGATAGTATCTTGGAAAAGAAACAAAGTCCACCAGCCAGAAGCAATCTGACAGCTAAGAGTCTTTGCCAAAAAAAGAAAAAGCTTCAAATATTCATTATATGATTCACTCACTTTTCAGTGATATTTCCTGGGGCAGAAAACAGTTGCATAGAATGCTGCTACATATTTTATTATTAAGTCTGGTTATTACAAGATTTCACTTAACATAAAATTAATTTCTAGAATTTTTGCTGTTTTTATTTTACATAAATGAAATCTTTCAATGGAAACATTAATGAAGGGGGTGTGCCACATCATGTGTCCCAAGGAGATTATCATCTAAATGTCAACAAAAGGGAAAATGGCCCATGATGGACCTCCACCTGTGGAGAGAATAGGGCAATATCCCAGGTCGTGGGCAGTGGTTGGCTCCAACAGGTTCGCAGCTACTCTTTATTTATTTATTTTATTTATTTATTTTAAAAATTTATATCCCGCCTTTCTCGGGCAAATTAGCCCGACTCAAGGCGGCTGACATAAAACATAATTAAAAACATAAATAGAACAATTTGATAAAAACAATTAAAACATACAAGCTAAAAAACAACATAGATTAAAAACAATAAAACAGAGCCCCCCAACCTCTGCCCCCTAAAAAGCTTTTTTAAAATAAAAGGTTTTAAGGCTCCACCTGAAGTTCTGTGTTAAGGGAGCTTTCCTCAGTTCTAAGGGGAAGAAGTTCCAAAGCCGGGGTGCCACCTCCAAGAAGGCCCTATCTCTGGCCGTCATACCTCTCACATCTCTTAGTGGCGGCACAGTCAGTAGGGGCCCCTCAGATTACCTTAGGTGATGGGGTCAGCTTGTACAGAAGAAAGCGGTCCCTCAGGTACCCTGGAACCTGTTGTTAATGAGAGATAGGACATATAAAGTTTAAAAATAGCCGTTTAAAAGTGGCTGCCAGATGGGCATAGAACCGGTTGTTAATTTCTTTGAATCCCATCACTGGTCATGGGCAACTGGGCATGGTACTGTATCATTGCTTGCCCCAATGGCTTTTTGGATATAACTTTTGATATAATATATTTCATGCAGTTTCATTAACTTTCTGCATGCAATTCCACATCAAGTGATCTATAACATTATAGCATCCTTTTTTATAAAAAAAATGTGACCAGTAGTGGTGTCACCACCCCATGCATGACATTTGATGCAGCCTGCACCCCACTAGCAACACCACTGGGGAGAAACATGGGTAATAGAGAATGGCTATGAGGAGGTGCATTTGGATATATTTGAGCTTCAAGAACACCAGCCCATCTTACCCGAAATACATTGTGTCTTTTGACTGGAAGTTCCTCATTAAGGTCTCCAGTAAAAAGTGGAGACCTTGTTATCATAACCTTGTTATCTAAATTCTTGTTACCTATCCTAACCTGTCCTAACCTTGTTATCTGAATTCATTTTAGTGGGAGAATTTGAATATAGGACTTTTCTGAATGCTAAACACATACTCAACCATTGAACAATAATCTTTCCCATAAATATTTAGATATTCAGAATTGTTTTACACCAAGTCAGATAGTTGCTTCATCCAGATGTGCATCGCCTACACAATAACTAGCAAAGCCATGCAGGGCTTCAGGCAAGATATTTTAGCAGGTGTGTCCTATACTACATACATAACATCCTAATCCTGTCATCTGTTTTCAACAGTGGATTGCCAGACATGTTTGGCAAGTGAGTAAGCTGAATATAAAATAAACAGCCTTCCTTTGCTGCTAGACATAACTGAGACTGTTTTAAACATGGGATTTCATTTAGTTGCTATTACTGGTCCTATCCTCCACAACGGAAACTTCTGCACACATGGCTGGCCCACCTATGGAGCTGGTCCATCTATGAAGATGAGGCAGAGGGTCCACTTGTGTGCCTGCCCACTTTCACTGCCTCTCCTGCTCTCTGGATTCAAAAAGGGAAAGCAGAATGGAAGAGGAAGTGTCTAGGTCAGGGGTATCCGTTTCACACAACAGGCAGCATTCATCATGCCTGCTGAGGATCTGAAGTATCAAGTAATGTTATTAAGGAGGAAGTGATGTAATTAAGCAGCTCGTGACCAGAAACAAGCACTCTTTCTCAGAAACTCATTACCTGCAAATGAAAGAACATATACAAACCTTGATCATCTTTTCCAAAATATTTCCCAATCATCATGCAATTTGCCCTTTTAGCCGCTGATGATAGTCCTGGGGTCAGATTTTTCACCCCTAAATGAAAACCTGTTATGCTGCTGTACCACATGTATAATATACTCAAATTGTAGTCTGTAAAATTTAAAATGAGTTAAAAGGTAGAATTCTGCTCTCACAGTGGCTCTGGATATATTCCTCTGAAATGTTACAGTAAATCTTCCTCCATTTTTCATATGCTGCAGTAACTGAGCTTTCTTTAAATTAACTTTCTGGAAAATAATTCAAAAGAGAGATATCTGCATAAGGAAACAATAAGCTATTGTCATCTCCAAATCATTCCATCCATTTGAAAGTTTCAGCAGACAACGGGAAAAGAGGTCCTCCGTCTGTACTGAGTAGCATTCTAATAGCATTCCGAGAGATGAAAAACAAAATGTAAATTCAACAAGTGAATATTCATAAGCTAGAACTTCATAAGGCAACTTTATATTTAGATTCCAATGCTCCAGTGTGCCCCTCCAAAAACCCAGGGGTTGTTTTCTTAGACTGCATTTCTGATGCTGATAACTGATATTAGCAAAGAAACCACTTTGTTATAGAGATGGAAGGGGGGAGCATGTCCAGAGATTCCCGTTGCTGGGAATGTTGCTTGCATTGATGTGGAACAGGGATTGCTTTCAACCACAGACAAGTCTTAAATCAAATGAAGTGAGATTTTAATACTGAAATTTATCAGAATAAGCATTGCATGCCTTATTTTGCATCAAGACATCACTCTGGAATATAAAGCTATCAGTGTTATTATATCATTATTGCACATGCCAAACTGATGAAAATCACATTGTAATCTGCGTTTTGTAGTTTTTACTAATAAAAAGTACCAAGTCAGTTCTAGAACAACACACTAGTACATATATATCCCTAAATATAAAATTATCAGTATTGTGTATGCAAGTTTATTATGCATACAAAGGGTGTAATCCTAACCTAAACCAGCACAACCCATTGGTCTTCTCATTTCCATGGTGATGCAGGGAGGCAAGCGCATGTCTACGTAGTGATCCAAACCTTCCCTAAGAGTGGTGCAGAAGTGCCTTACAGCACTTTTGTGATGTTCCCAGACCAGCACAGGGCTTGTGCTGGGGTTTAGGGTGGCCTAACGGGATTAGGATTGCAGCCAAAGTCACATTTGCAACAAGTATCTACCTGGAACATACATATTATTAGTGTTAATTATTGTCATAAATAGCATGCATTTTAAAATATTATGTTTCTATAGAATCACCTATACTGTTGGGATGGAAACTTCCCATCACAACATGTAGTAGAGTAAAAAAGGGGGGATCATAGATATCTGCAAAGTTTCTGAATTATTAAGATACTATTATTAAAATACTAAAATACTAAATACAACCTCAGATTCCATTATTGTCGATCTGGCAGCTCTAGCAGCAATGCCTTTCCTTAGCACATCTACTTTGGATCTCCAAGTGGATTATACAACAGAATCTACTTTATCCTATAGCTCAGTCCCCATCTGGAGTGTGTGTAATCTATTTTCCAGATTGGAAGATAATTCTGGTCTGGGTCATTTTCATGGTTATAAAATTTGATTTGGTGACTAAAAAAGGAACAAATCCCCAATTCTTTTCACACCATATCCGTCAGGGTTTGCCCAAGACCTCCCAAGACCTAAATAGTGTACAAAAAGAGTGTACCCAGTGACACATCAGCAGACATTTCTTTTCATCCTCCTTTGATTCAAAGAGATAGAGGGGGAGCAGACGAGAAAGAGGGAGGAAAGTGGTGGGTTAGCATCCCTGACACTCTAGCCTGCCACTCTCCTCTCCTTCAGTCTTCAGCTTTCACTCCCTTTACCCAGTTCAGGGTTTGTTTGTTTATTTGTGTGTTTGTTTGTTTGTTACCCAAAGAGAGTGAGGAGCAGAAATAGTGGTGGGTGGGTAGACACTCCCTGACAATCTGTTGCATCTTATGCAAGGTATCACCTGCACACAGGTGTTCAAGATCCACTTTCACATTATGAGCTACCATGAGACTAGGGATGCAATCCTATATGCCTAGCTTCTCAGAAGTAAGTTCCATTATATTCAATGGGGCTTACTCCCAGGAAAGTGTCTTCAGGATTATTAGAGCAGAGTCTATGGGTCTTTATTTACCTTTTGGCCATGTCTTTGAAAAAGGAATTCCTTTCAAAAATTAAACAGAGGCTTGCAGATATTGAATTTTAAACCCTATTTAACTAGGTTGTGCAGTCTTGTTCCCCTTTAAATTTTCACATCCTCCTAATCCACAAACAAATGGTTCCTTATCCATCTCATTTAAGGAGCCTGAAGAGATGTCATGCAATTACACAAGCCAGATACAACATCACTCCACTGGCAGTAGGAAGGTATCATAAGGTTCCTTTTTTGACCAGCATTGCCCCTGTTCTCCAAGGCAGGTGGAAACTGTCATATAATCTTTTTCTTGCCCAATTTGTACTGCTATGCATTTTATTTATCTGTAATTTAACCTAATGAGAAAGGCTGGGATTTCAAAACAAATAATGACATGTTGCTGGTCACTGCTTATTTTCTTTTCTCAGTCTCAGAAAAGTATCGGTTGGGATGATATGATTTACTTGTATTTTAATTCTCGTACAGTGGCGCCTCACGTAACAAATTTAATTCATTCCGGAGGCATGTTTTTTACATGAAACATTCTTTACGTGAAGCAGATTTTCCCATAGGAAATAATGGAAACTCAGACGATTGGTTCCACAACCCCAAAAATATTCATATAAAAATATTAACTGGATGTAAAAATGATGAGAGAACACTGGGATTGAATTCAAAACATGCATTCAATGTGCATGATCTTATGAAGTCTACTTAGGCTGCAGTCCTAAAGACACTTCCCTGGGAGTAAGCCCCATTTAACACAATGGGGCTTACTTCTGGGTAGACATGGTTAGGAGGCTGCAATCCAAGACACCTTCAAAGTGTCTCCCCACTTTCTCCTTCTCTCCATCCTGAGCCTCTCTCTCCCCTGCTCCCTTCTGGTGAGCCCTGAGCTGCTTCCCTCTTCTCCACTGCTCTTCTCTTCCTCTGCCCAAAGAATGCCCAGCCACAGGAGGAACCGCATGGAAGTGTTGCTTTCACTATGGGCAGGCGCGCTAGGCAGCCCTGACGCTTTTTAAACAGGCTGCCAGCCAGCGCGTCTGCCCCAACTGCCAACGAATGTGTTCTTTCCATGAAGCACTTTCTTTACGTGAAGCAGAATCCTAGAGAAAATTTTGTTTGTTACGTGAAACATACTTTACGTGAGGCGTTCTTTACGTGAGGCGCCACTGTATTTTGATTCAGTAACCCACCTGGAAAGCCAAACACTCCCCCCCCCCAAAAGAAATTTGAGTCTCAGACTGAAAAACTGAGTGTTGGCAGTGTGAAGCGCAGGGCAGGGCCTCAGTATACAGATGCATCAGCCTTCATCTTACTTTATCATGGGTTGTGCAGGTCCGACCCAGAGACCAGGCAAAACTGCCATTTGAGATTTGCAGGTGTAATCACTGTCTTTGCACTAATGTTTCTCTGCACTCTCCCCTAAAAGCTCCATCCAGAGGTATAGTTCATAAATGTGAATATAATCACAGAGGAAAATGCACAATACCATATTGACTCAAATCTAATGCACCATTGACTCTAACGTGCACACTATACTCATAATCAAAATACTGTATTTACTCAAATTCAGTTAATCATCAAATCTAATGTGCACCCCGATTTTGGAGACTGAATTTTGATGGAAAAGGTGAGGGTTAGATTCAAGTAATTACAGTATTTCATGTAAAGAGGTATCACTGGTGTTCTTGTGTTAAACCTCTGGTTGTTAAGGCTTGTCCCGCAATCAGATCAAGCTTTTCATCCCTTTGTTTGAAGAAGAAGCAGCGAAGGAGAGATTTGCAAAACAGGACAAAACGACAATAGTTCAAGCTGTAAGGCACTTTTGAGAAGCTATCTCAATTCCAATGTGTTAGAATTATGAATCTAACCATTGGTTTCAGGTAAGCTAAGCTGAATAGACTGATCAGATTTGAACATCTGCCAGTTGGTTGGTGACAGTTGGAGAACTGTTTGGCAGTTGGAGCTCAGCTGTTCATCAGAGCAGAAGAAGACTGGTTAGCTCTGAGGAGAATTAGACTGAACAACTTAGGGCAAAATCCAGAGCAGTTACAAGTTCACGCAGTTACATTACCCTCTAGTGTTATCTTATGGAAAGTCACCTTAACTGCTCTGGAGCAAAGGGCTTAATTTGACTTTAGGATATGGGCCTTAATTCATGTGTATGACCTGGATTGTGTTAGACTACTCTAAACTTGTAAATGCAATAAATAGTTAATCTACTCCACTGTGTCTGTCTTCTCTCTTGTGGCACCTAAACAGTCACAAGGACACAACTATCAGTCAATATACGGACACAATGCACTGTCAAAACAAGGAAAGTGAGAATACATGCAAATACTGCTGGGCGTTGATAGGTCCTTTGTCCCTAATATCTGGCATTCAAAGGGCTACATAATTTTACAAAGCTGCCTAAACTAGTGATCTCTAATACACCTTGTTACCATTCATCCCGGTTGTTAATTACACCTTGTGCAAGATTGCAAGCAATTCTTTCCTTCTATTCATCCCAAATCCAAACTCTATTCGAACTAATATTGGTAGTCAGTGGTATACTGCCTCTGAACATGTAAGTTTCACATTTCCCTTATGGCTGGAAGGTAATGATATAACTCTCTTCCCTTATGAATTTGTCTGATGCCCTTGTGAAACCTTCAAAGCTTATGGCTACTATCAGATTTTACACCAGGGAATTTTACAAGTAAGATGTACATTTGCCTGCCCAAAATTGGCTGTCCATCAGTTTAATTGGATGACCCTGAGCTCTGGTGTTATGCTAGAATTCTCCATGCCATGTATAAATAATTTTAAAAGCCTCTCCTTTTTGTCATTGCTATGTAAAATTTCCCTTCCCCCAAACTTAAAAGCTCTGTAAATAATCACTCATTTAGGGTCAGTCCAAGATTTCTACATCCATGGGTAGACTTACCCTACAATCCAGAGAAACTATGTGAGCATGTAAGCGACATTATGTGCACCCATAGTTGCTGTACCACCTAGTGAAAACCTATGGGAAATTCATATTGCAATCCAGAGTAAGTTGTTCTCACACCGGAGCAAGGACTCCCTGTAGTTAGCCTGGATTTCACCCCAGGAAGGTGTAACTAGATGCACTATGTCCCAACAGCACATCCATGGCAAGGCACTCAGTCCATAGGCTTTGAGTGGGTGGTAGACTGGGAGAGCTACAATGACAGGCTCATCCATAGCAAGACAGCTGGTCCAGAGTTGCAGATATGTAGTGCAGAAAAATGTACTAAATTTTTCTTGGATGTCCTACATTTTGGTGGGCCTTGTCCTCTTTTTTTGGTTATGGCCAGTGATGGGCTTCAAAAATTTAAGAACCGGTTCTCTGCCCACCTGGCAGCCACTTTTAAATGGCTATTTTTAAACTTTATATGTCCTATCTCTTGTTAAGAACCGGTTCTATAGAGTAGGTGCGAACCTGCTAGAGCCCACCACTGGTTATGGCATATGGTCACCCTGCATACCAGATGACACTAAGTATATTGGTATCCCCTCCATCTCTCAGCTCCTTCACACCTCCTGTTCCACTCTGCTCCCCTCTTCCTTTTTGAATCCAGAGAATGAAAAAGAATCAATGAAGGCAGTGGCTCAGAGATTGACATCCATCACCACTTAACTGCAGCCAACAACCATCTCATCAGCCTTCCACTGAATAATTTTCTTTCTCCATATAAGAAGCTTTCGGGGGGTCCTCCACAAGTGTTTATAAAATGATCCTTAAAAATTGCTACAACTTTTTCAAAAACCCAATTTCTTCTTTGGCACAACAATTATGCTGGAAGTTCTCTGGCAGATCCAGGGGTCAGCAACCTTTCCGCAATGGAGTGCCGAACTTATGTTACAATTTTATTCTGCATGCCGACATGATTATAAAATTGTTATTTTGCGTGTCAACTTGATTATAAAATTACACACACATATACGCACACACACCCTGTATATATATAAAAATTATAATAAATAATATATTTTCATTCATTATATTTATATAATTTATATGCATATATATGCAGAGCTGGGGCTTTTCTGACCTCTTGCCAGCATGTGGCTCCCTCTGCAGCCCCCATGAGGCTTCTCCATCTCTATGGTGCTCTGGAAGCTGGAGATGCTGGATAACAGCCTCTTGCCATCCTTGCCATGTCTCTTGCAAAGAGGCTAACTTCTGAGCAAAAATGATCAGGATTTGGCTCTAAGAATGAATGCCCTTTGCTCTACCCCTTCTTGGGAGTAGGCTCCATCGACAGCAAAAGGGCTTACTTCTCAGTAGAAAAGTACAAGACTTAGGATGGAACACTCTTCTCCATCCCTTCCATTCTGATAGTGGCAGGGTGGGGAGAGATAGTGCTGTTCTGGGCACCAGTGACAGTGACGGGCAGCTTCCTGCAGGCAACTGGGACAGCAGCAGTTGCAACACCTCCTAGCTGTGTGTGCTGGGGTGCCTTGGTGTGCCGCCAAGCATCATTCCAAGTGCCGAGTTTGGCACTAATGCCGGGGGTTGCCTACCACTGGTATAGTCTTTAACTGGACAATGTTGTAGTGGCAGGAAGTTGAATGTTTAGACTGCGCTGACTTGATGTTGTATTTTAGTGCCAGGAAAAAAGATATCAAATACTTGTACTTTTTCCTTCATCTTGTAAGTTTGTCAAATGAAAAGATTGTGCCTGAATTGTCCACCCTCCGGGTCTCCCTGTAGGATCACAGTGGTTTTCTGCAATGAAAAGCATTCCTTTGTACAATGCTTCTTACCGTCAGGTCCCCAACAAATTATTGTAGCAAGAATGTTTCTTAAAACAGTATATAGTCCATTTTTTCTCCTGGGCAGGAGAAGGTTAGTATATCTGCAGCACTATGAAGGTCAGGAAGTGGAAATTTAATAAGACTGTAATACACAAAATTGTGATAGCCTGAACCAGATGCTATAAGTCAATGTCAAACAAAACATCCTGAGTCCATTTTTCAATGCACCGTAGGTGCAAATGTGTGCATGTGTATGTAGATATTGGCTATTCCAACTCTTTCCAATTGCCAGTTTTGCAAGCAGTAAAATTACTGTGCAAACCCCAGAAAATAAATTGAGTTAACACCCCATTAAATACAATGGGCTTTATATGCAAGGCATGTCAGGGGAGGGAGGGTTAGAACATGCCCAGATTAAACAACCCATGTATGTATTGCCCCCTTGGTAGTATATTGATAGATATATTTATCTGTCAGCTTCACTGATTTAGGTGGAAAGAATAAAAAGGCATCTGACAGCAAATTTTGCAATCAAGATATTTCCCACAGTTAAAAAATAAATAAAATAAGCCAGGAGGGTGGCAGAATGAGTTTCATTTGAAATATGCTAGAACAGCAGATCTGTTACTGCTGCCTGTCACCTTTGACAGACGCCACAGGCCTTGGGGAATTTGCAAGGAAATTTCTCAGTTATTTATTGTCTCTCCTTTTTATCAGGAAACTTATTTTCCTATTTCCAACAGAGATAAGTATCTGTGTTTACTGCTTAGGTTTGTTGACCTTGTCAGGATTTCAGCCTCCTGCAGAAATTGGGCAAAGAGAGAATGGGGAGGTAGGGGAATCGCTTGGGGATTTTTTTTCCCCACCCACCTTTATTTTTATTCAATTCATGATGGGTAATAATTTAAGCTCCTTTTCCCCTCTTGTGTTTTGCCTTGGCTCCACACATATTATATCTGCAGGGTCTGAGCTTTTTAATCTTTATTGTTTGACTTAGTACAATTGTATATCCTTCTTCTGCATCTGATAGCAAACTCTTCAGGGCAGAGACCTATCCTCCCCTTCTGCACCATGCACATTGACGGTGCTGTCTAAAAAATAAAAATTAAAAGTAATGCAAATCTTCATCCAAGCATTTTTTCCTGCACTATGGCAGGGTCCACTATTCTGGATTGGAGTCATTCAATCCATGTTTAGATGCAACATTGAAGAAACCGGCCAGCTTGTAATGCAAATGTTTTATTTAAAAAACTAGAGGAATTTACCCATCATTCAGGGAGTAAAATTTCAAGAATTTTTGTGGGTTCAATGGCAGACACTGGAAACCTCTGGGCACCAATAGGCACTAGGCACTGGAGGATAGCAGGGGGCAGAGCTGGCACCAGTGGGGAACACTGGCAGACATTAGTGGCACCGGCCACCCCTCCCAGGCATCATTTGGCAGTGGGTACTACTGGGTGTCAGCAAGCAATGGACAGCACCGGGCACCACCAGGCATCCCTACCAGGCACTGGGTAACAGCAGGCAGCAGCAGGCACCACCTGGCACCAGGTGCAGCAGACACCAATGGGTAGGGGCCACCAGGCACTCCTACCATGATGTGGTGGTGTGCACTGTCATGAAGTTCCAATTTTGGGGTGCCACAGCCCTGCAGTGAGTATCACCTCCCCAGGTGCATAACCTGGTTTGGGTTACACCCCCTGCACTCCCTAGCAATGCCCCTGCCCCCTAGTAACACTTCTGGGCTACATTCCAGTGGCAGTCAGTACCCCGTGTTGCCTGAATCTCACCATTTTGCCACCCTTGCAGTAACTTACATGCATGCCCTTGTGGAGAAGGGAGGGAAGGTAGGTGTGCCAGCAAGCAAGAAAGGGACCAGAAAGTACCCATATCTAGGGAGGAGAAAGAGAGAAGCCCTTACCAGAGCTGGGTGCACAGCCTCTCTCCCTTCCCCATGCCACAGGACATGAAGTATGGGTTAGATCCGTGATTTTCAAACAGTGTGCCATGGCACACTGGTGTGCCACAAATGGTTTGCAGTTGTGCCACAGAAGCTAGGGGGAAAGGAACATTTATTAATGAGGCAATTGGGGCTGTGAATTCTCCTTCAGAACCATGGTGTGCCTTGTCGATGTTCCAAAAACTGATGGTGTGCCTTGAAATTTTTATCATGTTGTCAGTGAGATGAGAAAGGTTGAAAATCATTGGGTTAGAGGGGCCTCCAAAGTTTTTGGCAGGAGGGCCACATCATCTCTCTGACACTGTGTAAGGGGCTGTAAAACTAATTTACATTTCAAATTTACATTAATTCACATATAAGAATGTATTGGAGTGGATTACAAGGCTTGCCCAAGGACCAGATACATTGGTCTTGTTGGGGGGGGAGACACACTGAGGCTCACCAAGGGCAGCAACTGCCCATGGGCCATGTTTTGGAGACCCGTGGGTTAGATGATTGAGCTGGGAAGGAAGCTGGTTTGGTGGGGCCACATCTGTGGTCTGTCCTTGACTGGAATGTCATTAACCAGCACATTCTTGTAGTTCTGTTATTAAAAGAGTATTTATATACCACTTCTTAACAAAAGAAAGGAAGGAGCTACATAGCAGAATAATTGAAAAACCATGGTTGCTTCTCCCAAAGGAGTTCACATGCAAAAAGAAAGACACTAGGAAACAATGGGGAGGTGCGATGCTCTTTGATCCTATTATGGAGACTGGCAGAAATCCTGAGAATCAGAAATTGCAACTGTTTCTTGAGGGCAGAATCCAGTCCATAGTCTATTTGAGGTTTTGTTTCATGTTCACAGTGGAGATTTGCTCTCTCTTGTGTGGTTTTTACTGGAATGCTACATCCCGGTTTACATAATGACCTCACAACTATTTGGAAGGGTTTTTTCCCATTAAAGGCAAGCATCTAGGAAGGAGTCCATCACACAAGCACTCACTACACATGCCCAGCAGTGCATTCACGGGAGAGTGTGGGGGAGGTGTGGGAAAGAGCATCTAAATCTTACACAGGGCAACTGAAGCACCTCAGACTATATATATGACAAGAAGCAAGGATAATTAAGTAGTGATCCTGTTGAAATGGGAGTGATTCCCTCTCATGCAAAGGCTTGATCAGTACCTGCTGAGAGCCAGGTTGGTTCGTGATTAGGGAGCTGGACAGAGACCTGAAAAAGATCCAGGTTCAAATCTCTTCTTAGCCATGAAACTTTCTGGGTGTCTGTGGGCCAGTCACTCGCTCTCAGCCTCATCTACCTCCCAGGGGTTGTGTGAGGACAGCAGGATGGGAGGAAATAAAGCTTTGTTAACCACCTTGAGCATTTACTTTGGCCTGGGAACAGTAGGGTTTATCCTCAATCAATCAATCAATCAATCAATCAATCTTTTCTTATTTAAATTAACTTATGTTGAATGAATGAATGAATGAATGAATGAATGAATGAATGAATGAATGAATAAATAAATAAATAAATAAATAAATAAATAAATAAATACCTGTTACAGATGCTCTAGGAGGATTTCCTGCTACAGGCAAGGGGTTGGACTAGATGACCTTATTGGTACTCTTTCAAATCTATGACTTTGTGATTTTTCCCTTTCCCTGAACCTCCACCCTCCATGTTAGAAGGGATGCTGGGCCTGCTAAGGTCCAGAGAAAGGCCCCCAAACTATCTGGCAGTGGGGCTGGAAGACCCCTGAGAGGGCTGGAACAGGACCAATGGAATCTTGCTGACTTTCTTCATACCTAATTTATTTTCCTCCTCCTCTTTCTTGCCTCAAGTCACAAAACTGTAAGGGTATCATTGGTGTGTGACCCACTTGCAGGGTGCCAAGCTGCACAAAACTCATTCTCAAGGATATTGGCTGCCGGCCCTTTTTTACCTGCAAAGAGGCACAGCAGGGATCTTGCTAAGTCCTGATTCCCAAGCAATAATTTACAACTGACTTTCCATGCTGGCAGGATGACAGCTTTTACAAAGGCACTTTAGAGTGCCCCCTTCTCTTGACACGGCTGCAATTTGACTGTACTTTCTGCCTGGCACCCAAGGTGGTGATTGACTCTGAGATCTCCAGGTGGCCTTGGAATAAAGCTACCCTTGAGAAAGGAGGGGGTTTGAATCCTGAGGAATGCAGAAGACTGTGCCAACATCTTCCTCCCTCTTGTGCTGGGAAAGGCTCCAACACATGCAAAGCCAAGAAGGGCCACCAGAGGGCACTGCCTCCCCCCACAGGGACTGCCTTTCCTTTTCAGACATCTGGAAATCTCAGTCTGCACTAAGCATTGTTGTGAAATCCTTTGGCTCAGACATGCAATGAGAATCCCTCCTCCTTCACATTTGTTGCATTCTCTCTCTTTCTCTCTCTCTCCCTCCACTCCTTATATGCACTGTGGGAATGTGTGGAATTTACAGACCTCAGCCCAGATATACACACACACACGGAATAAACAAACCAGCTGCTGAAAGGTCCTCGGCAAACAAAGACAAATGAACTTCATAAGCTACTGCCCCTCTCCCCAGCAATAAATCTTATCTACCGCTTGCCAAGACCACCCCTTTTTTAAAAAATGTAGATCTTTAAAGGGCGGGAGAGAGAATGAAATCAGATTTCAGATATGTTTAAAAAAACAGCCTTGTTGGATCAGACACAAGGCCTTCTAGTCTCATTCTCAGCCAAATGTTTTTGGGAAGCCCACCGACGAGGCATAAAGACAACAACCTACAACCGGATCACAATCAAGGTAGTCCCAAGACCTCCTAGTGAGTGAAACAGTGCAACGGATATTACCACCCGTTGCTAGCACCATGGGCTGTGGGTGGTGCAAGTGGCTAAGACACTGTGCTTGTTAACCAGCAGGCCAGGGTTCGAGACCCGGATCAGCCCCACAAGACAGGGTGGGCTCCTATCCTTAGCCCAGCTCTGTGACGCCAGCTGGATCCAATCGTATTGGCTCTGCCTTTCCATTGGACTAATTCAGTGGCGTGGAGAGGGGGGATTTGCTGCTTGGGTAACAGCATATCCTCCATAACAATCCAACCCAGGCTTTCGTGCTTCGCATGCAGCGTATGCAGCGCCGAGCATGATACCATAGTCTTTCAAGACTGACGGAGGCCTGCTTTTTTTTTTTTTGCTAGCAGTGTGGCAATCGCTGTTACCCCTCCTTCTGCCTTGTTTTCAAAGACAGACTCAATCTTTGTTCCCCAGCTGTAAAATGGGGATAATATCAATGGTGGGCTCCAGCAGGTTCGCTACTACTCTATAGAACTAGTTGTTAACAAGAGATAGGACATATAAAGTTTAAAAATAGCCATTTAAAAGTGGCTGCCAGATGGTCATAGAACCGGTTGTTAATTTCTTTGAATCCCATCACTGGATAATATGCCATAAAGTAAAGGTGTCCCCCGCAGGTGGCCCTAGCTATTGTGACTGACTCTAAGGGCAGTGCTCATCCGCATTACAAAGCCAAAGAGCCAGCTCTTGTCCAAAGACATCTCTGTGGTCATGTGGCTGGCATGACTAAATGCCAAAACTAAGGCATACAGAATGCTGTTCCCACTGAACTGGTACCTATATAACTAATTCAGTGATTTTCAAAAAGTGTGCCACTGCTGTGCCACAGATTATCCTCAGGTGTGCTGCGGGAATTTGGGGAGGGACATTTATTATTAGGAAAACTTTGGGATTTGAACAGCATGGTGTGCCTTGTCAAAGGTAAAAAACAACTGATTGTGTGCCATGAGTTGAAAAAGATTGAAAGTCACTGATCTAGTTCCTTTCAAACTGCTAGGTTGGCAGGAGCTGGGCAAGTAACAGGAACTCACTTCATCATGCAGTACTCACGTCCTGAACCACTAAACTACCAACCTTCAAGTTGACAAACACAGCATCGGAGCTACCGCAGCCTGAAACTTACCAAACAAGGTTGTTGTACAGCTGACAATAACACATGTAAACAGATTTGCACAGTCAAAACATATTATAATATATGAATGCAAAAGACTACTAACAACGAGGGCCAAACACAGCATTACAAAGAATGTGAGAGTTTGACCCTTGCTTTTAATTATTTTTTTGTGAGTTTGACCCTTGCTTTTAATTATTTTTCTTTTAACAATCACAAAATGGGAGCTGAAAATGGCTCAAAATCACAGTGGGAGGTGAGGACATTAGCTTTTAGTCCCATCATGATCCTGACCCTATCCGCCCACCACACATGCTATTTATAGCTTTGTAAAAAAATGCTTCCATGGGCTTTCAATGCAATTGGGGTCAGAACTCTGTGAGGGCCATTCTGCAGGGTGCTCTCACCCTAATTTAAATGAACAAAAATAAAAGCAGGGATTAAAAAAATCACACTTTCCCCATAATGTATAGTTTGACTTAGCAGAAAATAGCAACTTTTCCTATTAAGTAAGGGCATTTGGAGCTTTCTCAGTTAGGGAAGAACTCTGGGTTTTGCAGCTTGTTGATTAAAAGGAGTGTGGTATGTGGGAGGGAATCATTCAAGTACATATAGTTACTTTTGAGGAGCAAATACATCTGTAAATGTGTACTATTTGTCTGAGTTCCCATGTTTTGTTCCAGAATTCCCAGTGGATTAAAAAAATCAGAGGATACCAAATAGTGGAAAGATTTAAAGACCCTCAAATGCATTGATATAGACACTGTATCTTATTCAGTCACTATATGGGGTGAATTATAGAATCTAATGGAAGAAAAGGACAGTGGCATGTGATTTTGCACTCATGTGACAAGCACCTCACATAAAGTACGTTCCGCGTAACAAGTCTAAATTTCCAAGGAATCCTGCTTCACATAACGAATCTGCTTCACATAACAATCAAACCCCTCTGGCGCCTAATGGGCACATGTCATCATTTTTACATTCAGTTAATATTTTTATATGAATATTTTTTGGATTGTGGAACCAACCATCTGAGTTTCCATTATTTCCTATGGGAAAATCTGCTTCATGTAAAGAATGTTTCATGTAACAACCATGCCTCCAGAACGAATTAAATTTGTCACGTGAGGCGCCACTGTATTCCATTATCTGCCTATAGAACCCTCACAGGGTTGTTGTGAGGAAAAAAAGATTTTTAAAAGTTATGTAAGTCACCTTGGGCTTTTGCTTTGGATTTGGCATGAAGCTCCCCACCCCTGAATCAGAGACCTTAGAAAATATTCAGTGCACTAACAGCATCACTGGTTCTATTCTACAGCAGGGTGGGTCAAACCGTGGTTCACAAGCTAAATGCAGCTCTATGACATTGAGAGCAGAAGCCTTACCATGTCTACTCAAAAGTAAACCCCGTTGTGTTAAATGGGTCTTATTCCCAGGAAAGTGTTGTTAGGATTGCAGCCATGTTGGAAATACAGTAGGTTGGCTGAGCTTATTTTTGCATCACAATTAATATAAAAAGAAAGAAATGTTCAAGCTTTATAATTACTGTGAGTCTGTGGGATTAAAACATATGTTTAATGTTTTAAACACTAAAAAGTGAGCCAGGATGGTGTAGTCATTAGGGAGCTGAACGGAGACCTGGAAGAGATCCAGGATCAAATCTCTCCTTGGCCATGAAGCTCCTTTGGTTACCTTGGGCCAGTCATTAACCCTCACCTACTTCACAGGGTTGTTGTGAGGACAGTAGTTGGGGAGAAGCTAAAGATTTTTAAGCTGCCTTGGACATTTGCTTTTATTTCAGTAAAGAAGGCTGCAATCCTAAACACACATTCCTGGGAGGAAAGTCCATTGAACCCAATGGGGCTTACTTCTTATACATGGATAGAATTGTGCCCTAAATAAACAGTTTATGGTGAGTAAATATATTTAAATGTACCATTATTGCCACTTAAACATCATTTTTGTGGCTGTCAAATGCCTAGTTTATTGTATGTGGATCTCACATGGCCACCCATGGTGTACAGAGCGCTGCAGTGTGATTTTTCCCTTCACCAATTGATTAATGAGCTGCAGTCACAAATTCCTATCTTTTCCATCATCATTATGGTCATATAGGGCCAATATTTATAAGAGAGGAAAGGGAGAACCTCCCTTTCGCTCCACTGTGTGTGAGCACGTGGATCACACTAGTACTGAAAAGACAGTTTTCCAGGAAGAGAACTGGAGGCCCAGAAGGGTAGCCAGATTCTTACTCCTTGTTGATTGTCCTTGGACTTTGGATACACTTCCTGCATCCATCCCCCAACAAGAGAGGAAAAAATACCCAATTCAGTTAACAAAAAGGAAAAAACTAAAATTAAAAGGCAGCAATTTTATGTGCCACACACAGAAAGCAATGCTGACTTCCTGTGGCTGGAATGTCACACCCAGAGCAATCGTTAAAAGTGTATTTCGAAAGGGCAGGATGACAGGGCTGGGATTGATGCTTGAAAGATATTTCCTGGACCTCTAGCCATGGATTTCCTTGCAAATAGCCTGAGCTGTTATTAATTACAACAAATAGATTAGACAAGGGAATTGTCTTGTGCTGAAACAATTTCACAGCTACAACATTGCCAGCCTACCTGAGACAGCCGTGAAGCTGGTTGTCTTCCTATTGTGCAGTATCTGAACTGCAAAAAGCCATTTCAATCCTATATTTTACTGTTTTGACCAGTGAAGATGAAGGGTTCTGACCTCTGATCCCTGCTAGACCACCAGTGGTACAGTAGAGTCACATCAGGACAAGAACAAGTACCATCATGTGAGGATGTGGCTGGATGTTTCAGATCAACACAGGGACATATAGACTTCATCATCTCTCCAGCTCCTCATCTGATGCTACATTTTAGCAGCTGACAATGGTACAGTGATTGCAAGACTTTTAGTGTGGTCAAGCTGACTGTAGGACTATGGACAAGCTCACTTCCTGGCTGGCAGTAGAAAGGTCACATATATGTTTTTGCAAGCAGCATGAAAAACTAATTATGTGATGAGGTAAGCACAGTGGAATAGAAAAGCTGGCAAGACAGATGTTAAAAACCACAGAGCTAAAAAGAGATCTTGCCAGACAGACGAAAAAGAGGGGAAAGAAATGTTTAATAATCATCTCTTGAACTTTTACCCATGTCCAGAATATGCATGCACAGAGAAGTAGGACATAAGATACCATTAAAAGAGACGTTCCCTAGCTGTCCACCAGAGCTGACATAAGCTTGGAACCAGTGGCATCACTAGAGTTTGGGTCATATGGTGTGGGAGAAAAGAACATCACCTCCATGATGGACTTCTTCCCAAGTCATGGGTGGGCTCTGGGTGGTGCTCTGTGTAGTGGGTGTTGTGATGTACCATCATGCCACTCCACGGTGTTTACTTTTGCTACAAATTTTGATAGAATACTGTACAGATATTTCAACCCAGTTTAATTCATTGCATTCTACATGACATCATGCAGCAAATCATACATATTTACAGTGGTTCTCAAAGTGGCAGTCAGGACTCCCTTGGGGTCAATACTTCATTCCAGGACAATTGCAAAAAGCTGGGTGCCACCATCTTGGAATTTGGCACTGGATGTCACCATCTTGGAATGCAGCTCTCAGGCTGCAATTTGTACTTTTCTGGTAGGAAATTTGTCCAAGTGTTGAATTTTGTTCATGGGACTTACTTCCAAGTAGACAAAATGGGACTAACTTCCAAGTAGAAATGGAGGAGCTCTGGCATCACACTTACTTTTTGAAGTGCTCTGGCATCACTTCCTCTTTGATGGCATTTTTGGCAATTACATCACTTCTGGGGGGTTCCAAACAGATTGTCATTCTCAGAAGAGGGTCCCAGGCGAAAATGCTTCAGCACTATAAACATGAAGTTATTAGTGGAAATATCAAAATTTAAAAAATTTTGGCCAGAAGAGGTGTCTCCCTGCCCCATGCACATCACCCAATGTGGCCCACACATGCCTAGCAACATCTAGCTTGGAACCCAGTCAAGATCAGATAACTTGCTAAGCCATGTGGGGCTTGTTAAATGTAGAGAACAAAATGGAAAGTGTTCATGGTCCTAGTGCCCAGTACTGCAAAGAGCATTTTGTGTCTCCAACACAAAACATTTTGTGTCCATATTGGACAGTGGTATAAACACCAACAGTTCAGACACCACTAACTTCAATTATTTGCATATTCCAATTGCCAAATTGTTCATGTGCTACATTGACTACTACAGTAAAGGTGTTTGTGGGTGCTATCTATGTTGATGCTGGGCACAGTAGTGCTGTTTCATTGCACAGTGCTTAGTCCACCCCTTGTTACTTCTTAAAAAATAATAGCCAGCAGCAGGAGGTGGCTAAAAAAATGTGCAAACGCACTCAGTAGCTGGCTGATCGGGGGGGGGGGGAGAAAAACATATCCTGTGACATTTGCTAATGCTGTGTGTGGTGGTGATTGAGACACAATCCCATCCCATTCACCAAGGAAAGTCCACCAGAGCCCAGGACAGTTCAAATGATAAGCACTGCCAATTGTTTCATTCATCAAGGCCTTCAGCAGTTGAATAATTTTGTTGCAGATCTTTTATGAATACACACTAGATTATATTGTTCATTGTTCACCACAATGTTCATTTTAAACTGGGTAGCATATGTACCACATATAATGTAGACTGATTACTTCTTGACAGAGTTGCCCCGTCATCTGCCCCTACAAACCCAATTTCGCTGTCTTTTTGGCAAAGGGTAAAATGACGCCATTTGGGGTCCACTGCTAAACTCCATTCCAGTATCAATTTTCCTCCAAGCCTCTCCAGAAACTCACCTCAGAAATCTCAGGTTTTTAGATGCATCTGAAAAGGCAGCTTTACACTTGCCATGTGGTTCTTGCATTTTGGACCATATATTTCTTTCCACAAAATAATTCCTTAAACACTGCAATCAGTACAATGGTTCTTCTCTTGGCAGCAGGCAGATCCATCCTATACTGGGTCTGATTAAACCCAACTGACTTTCAGTCAGATATTAGATCTGGTTTTTACATCAGAATTGTGGGCTTTTCAAATTCTTGCCAAGAAGTCTTGATATTTTCAAGGGATACTGGTTTTGCTTCCTTATTTCCTAACATTTTAGTCATGTCGCAGAGATGCTAAGAGACATTTTACTCGGGAATTATGAAGAGTAGAGAAGCAGTGTTTTGTTTTTTTTTTTTGCATCCCTCGTACAGCAGTTTTTTAATACTTGTGAGCTAGGAGTTGCAACAATCACTAGGAGTTGCAACAATCATGATGAACGTAACTGTGAATGGATCCAAAAAGCCCACCCAATTTCACAGATAGCAATTCTCATTTATAGGTGGGATGTCAATCAGAAAAGTCCCTTTTATTTAAAATTCTCGTCTTTGTGTTTGTTTTGGAAAGACAGAGGCCCACATTAATGACAAACTTCTGTCTTTCCACTTCAAACAAAAAAGTCTCTCCATGATCCTGGCAGAGTTTCTAAGGAAAAAAAACACACACACACTTCAAACGGACTTTTGCATTTTTTATTTCCATACTCCAATTCATCAAATTCATTTGACATTAATCCAAAAAGCACATAGGCCATTGTTAGCCAAGATATGAGCAATTCCCCACATTTCAAATATGAATAGTTTTCATTCTCTACTTATGTTCCATATGCTTATGTCTTAAGAATTTGCACAATTCGTGCTTCACCCAGGCACATGTTCCATCATCCCCAGTCTATTACCAATTATGCAGTCTCATCATCTCTGCCTATCCTCATACCATCTCAGCATATTAAGTTTATGAGAGCACCAGGAAGGTGAGCATCACTCTTTCAGGTTAGTTTCAAGCACTGCTAAAAGAGAAAAGAACCAGATAATACAATAGCTAGAGACATGTGGAAAAGAAATTAAGCCCAATCCAGGCAGTAGGAAAATGTCAAGGGAGTGTCTGGCATGCAAAAGGCAAGCAAGTTTCAATTCCTGGCATTACTGGGTAGGAAACAGAAAATTCTCTGAAACCCTGGAGGTCCTCTTATCTAAAACTCAACAGAAAGTGGTCAATTTCATCATCAGGTGGCAACACACAGGAGGGGGCAACCTTGACTTCAGGCATTCCTAGAACAAATAGGGGGCTCTTCCAACCCTCTCAGCCTCTAATTAAGCCTCTTTTGTACTGGCACTTCTTTGAAAACATTTTATTTCCACTCCACTTCATTTATAACTCACAAAGGCATTCAGATCAGAATTGAGAAATCCAGCAGACATTATTAAGGGAAAAGAAAAGCCTCCAAGGATGGAAAATATGATTGCCCACCTTTTGGAGAGATCTGGAGAGCTGAAAAAACAGGACTTATTTGCAAAGTGCTTGGATGCATTTCAGGCTCCAGAGGATACAGCTCAGCTTGGACTAGTGTGAAAAACTTTCCTCCAGGGAATCCCATATAAATTACTGACGGGAAGCCGCCTGCGGAAAAGGAAGAGGCTATCACCTTCTGCAGGCTTCAACTCCTACATGCCAATTATGGAAGGGAACTGATAATGCAGCTACAGAGCAGAGTCAAGGAAGAGAATGAGCTTGCAGCTATATTTTTATCCCTTGCATTTGGGTTTTCCACATGATGACAGTGTCATTGGTCATCTGTTGCTTGATGCAGAGTCAGGCCTTGAAATTGGCTGAATGGGAAGCTGGGTCCCTGCCCTCTGAGATGGTGTGATGTCCTCACGTGACATCTGTTGCCTCCCCTATTCCAACTGTCAAGAAATGTTTCACTCCATTCTCCTCTTCAACTAGGAGGGGCAGCAGCAAAAGAAACTGGCAGAAGACAACCAGCTATGTTAACTTCACGGATGGGCTGGCCCTGGCAACCAATGCCCTTCTGTAAGAAAGCCCACATAGCAGAACAGTGCTTGCTAGAGGGCACCATCATGTCTACAGGTTGCCCTATAAGCATTACGTACCTTCAAAACATCAACATATGAATCTGTTTCAATACATACAAAACATATTAAATTCTCAAAGCTGGCAAAACAAGTTTAATAAACAGTCAAGGCAATGGGCCTATTGATGCAACATCTTTGTATATGAGTTTGATAATGTCTTTCAAAAGGACGCAACTGGTAACATTTCATTCACTGAAAAGCAATTAAAAATCAAATCAGAACATATTCAGCCTTAAGCAAGTGTTAGAAGAGCAAAGCTCTTTCAGAACAAAACAAAACTTAAAATTAAATAGATGTCTGACAAAAACATGGTATTTCATCAACTCAGAAACATTTCAGTCAACAAGTGGATCTTCTTACCTTTGTCTCAATTTTTTTAAAAATGCCCAATAATGAGATCTTCTCGTCCCGCTGGGCTAAGTAATTTTGACAGGATCACAATTACTCTCTGTTGTTTTGGATCAGCTAGCCAGAAATAGTGCTGTGACAACACAAAGCATTTTCCTCTATTGGAAAAGAAGTGTAGAGGTCGGCCTGCAGCCAGATATTTTGAAGTGGAGTCACTGTAGATCTGCCAGGACATAAATGCAAGAAGCCTGCTATGCTTAAAATGTATTTAACTGCCTTGTTCCTTAGAGAGTAAGTGGGTGGAAGAGAGTAAGTGGATGCATGCTTATTCATGTATCTTCACAGGTAAAAGGGGTAGAGACTTTCTTTCTTAAATGAACATTCATAATTCAAAGAGAAACTGGAACTTCCCTGGGGGATATATTGTAAAGTGCTCGACACAACCTACAATGTTGCTAGGCCACAAATGGGCAAAGAAGGTGGCCTTGCAACTGCAGGAAGAAAAGGTATCCCACATTATCCCATAGCCTTGGTGCCTGGCAATCTACTCATCCTTCCAACCAGGGCACTAGGCATCAGTACTAGGCATCACTGGTCACTATTGGGCATCCCATCCAGGTATCAGGTTCAGATAATGTCTACACCAGGTGGCGGACATTGGTACCACCAGACACTGGTAAGTAGTGGGTACCACCAAACAGTGAGCAGCAGGCACCACCAGATACTGGACACCAGGCATTCCTGCCAGACACCAAGCACCACAGGGCACCAAATCGGTTCTTAGAGGCTCCTTACATCCCAGAAGGAGTACATTCCCCCAAATTTCATGTTTCTAGGTCCAGGGGGTGGGCCTGGGTGTTGATGAGTCTGATTCTTCAATGTTAAGTATAGGGATGAAAACACATTGCACCCCTTTTCACCCTTCTTATTGGAATTTCTAAAAATTGATTGGCAGTATTAGCCTACATCACAGAAGGAATACCCTCCCCAAATTTCATGCTTCTAGGTCTGGTGGGTTTTTCTGGGCACTGATGAGTGTGTGACTCTTCATTTAGATATATAGATTTATACCCCATCTTTCACAGTAAGGATAATCAAGGCAGCTTCATACATCTGCCATTTTTATAAGGATTCATCCAGCAGTAATGGGTAAGAGACAATTTCTGCACCAGAGGTCTTCAATAATATTTAAACCTATAAGAGCACTAAGTTTTCATGCTGGCAAAACATTGTGATCCACCAAACATTAATCTGATGTAGATTCTCCTATAGTACTCTTGAAAGTAGGACCCTTCCACTAGTTCCATTCTTAGACTACACTATTGCATTCACAAGCAGCCTCATATGCACAGGGAGTAGAAGTGGCCAATCCACCTGCACTCCCCTCTAATGGCACATCTGGGATAAGGGTGAACATTTCTCCTTCATAGCTATAACATAAATAGCCTTTCCCTATTCAGCCCACATTTATACAGCATGGTAAAGCAGACATAAGTCACAAACTGCCTCTACCAATCCTCCTGTTTTGAAGATCTCTAATCTGTTAAATTGATCTCTCCCTCCCCCCTCTTCTTCTCTAGCCTCCTGTTTTGAATCCATTGGTACTCAACGTGGGCACTGGAACCCTTTTGGGTGACCAACACACCAGGTTACACAGTGAAGCTACTGCTCCCATCCTGCCTGCAAGGAAAAGGGAAGGAATGAGTCAAGCACTGTTAATCTTACCATTGAAATGTTGCTTCCAGTCAGTGGGTGTTTTCCATACATTGTTGCTAGAGAATCCATCAGAGGAATGTTGTAATTGATGCATAGTTTGTACAGACTCCATAATTGTTTTTGCATTTTCTCCTTTTTGAACATTATCCATCCATTGTCAAGCTACTACTACATGAGTATGAAGGCACCACCACAAACAGAAGCACAGTGGGGGCAATATTATTGAAATCACAGAAGTGAGCTAAAAGCCACATACTTTTGGCTGTCAAGTTCAGTTTGGAATTGAAAGGCATTAAGAAGGACAGACCACAGAGACAGGTAGAGGAAATTGTTCCACCAATCTTGCTACATTGCAGTGGCATCCTTTGCAAGGTCTGGGGAGTATGGGCCCTGGGTACCACCTTGGGAGGGAGTGACACTGGGTGTGACCAAAATCACAAAAATAATTCAAAATAACCCCATCATGTCATATATTATTGGATGTGTATTGTCCAGCAGAATCCAATGCAAAAAACAGTTTTGAAATACCTCCTTCCTATCAAAGGATACGGCCAAAGAACAAGAAAAATGCATGGAGTCCTATAGAAAGTGAAAGTGAGCTGTATTGCACCTTTTCTCATGAGATGGCAAATGTGCCTGAGTTGCCTTGAGAGGAATCTAATGCCCTTAGAATGGTCCTGATCCTATGAACACAGCCCCTACAACTCAACCCAGGAGGAAGTCCTTGATGATTGTATTGAGCCTTATGAAAAGTGGAACTGAGCTGAACAGCTGCATTTACTCATGAGTAAGCATACATGCCTTGTGTTCAGGTCAGGAATGCTAGGCCACCACAATGGTCCTAATTCAGTGGAAGTGAATCTCAAAAAAGGAGAAGGGAGTAAGGGCTGGAGCAACAAGCACTCCAGAAAGCAACCTCACCCTCCCACCTCCCAAAAGAGGCTTAATTAGTAAGGTAATTTTTAAAACTATGAAATTATTAATATCTAATTAATTGCATTAATACTGATAATAATTAATTTTGATGTATGGGTGTCACTTGCCAAAAATTTGTGGGTGTCACATGCCAAATGACCTAGCCACGCTATGGCTGGAGTCATGATTTTTTTTTTTCAATGCACATGCTACAAGTGAAATCTGCAATGAAACTTAGATATTCAAAGGACATGATATCTGCACAGATTTCCACATTAAGCTTCTGCAATAAGTATTACTCCAGTGTTTGTGTTGACCAAGACCATGTGATTCCCTGGATGCATTAAACTGAAACAAAAGTTCATCTCTCTGCAGGAAGGAGGATTCATTTTGCATTCGCCTCAGTTACCATGTATTTCTTCACCTCATGTCTGAAGGCCAGTTTTAACACATGAACTTGAAGCTACACCACATAGACCTTTGAATGAATTCTGTAAAGAGAACACATCAGTTGATGTAAAGCTTGTTCCCAACAGTCATTTGACCTGGATCTATTTAGGAATTTATCTTGTTAAGCGAGATTGATGTGATGGGAAACTCAGTAACCGCTGCTTACTGAGTAAGAGACACTCTTTCAAGTGGTTGTTCCTCTTTTATTTAGCAAGGGGAGAGTAACTGGCCCTACAGACCCCAGCAATGTCTGTTCTAGTGGCTTCTGCTGGTGTTCTTTTTGCACTTTAGATTGTGAGCCCTTTTGGGACAGGGACCCATTAGCTATTAATTTTTTCATTTTCTTGTAAACCACTTTGTGAACTTTTCAGTTGAAAAGCGGTATATAAATACTGTAGATAGATAGATGAAACATTTTTTGTTTATCCCTTTAAAAACATACGCAATAACCCCCTGCTTTTTACAGATTCTGTGGCATTTTCTGTGACCTGAGCAGCTACAAAGCACCAAAATACCTCTGTGAAAATCAAGGGGAAGCAATTAACAGAAACTGTAGCAAATATACTGCCAAGTACTGGCTTCTTCAAAAAAAGTCACCTGAACAAGTCAGTTGGACCACATTATCAATGGAAGGCAGAAGACATTAATTAGACTCATTGAATACATGGAAATGGCGCAACAAACACTCTCTTCAAACACAGCACATCCCCATGGCTAATTGTGCTTTCACAAAAAGTAGGGATGAATATAAAAAGTTGATCTTTCAGAATAATTCCTTCTATATTTATATTTCTGGATTCAAACTCCATAATACAATCAGAAACATGTTTGATAAGGAAAAATATTCTAAAGGCAGGATCAGTGGGGCTGAACATGTATTGTATGTCCCTAATATAGAAAAGCAAATGGTGAGAACTGACCCATACATAATTCAAGAAGAACCAGTCTTCTTGAATTTAGTTTATATCTGGTTACACTTCACATTTCCAAAACAAAAAGCAATATATGTTCAAAATACATTAGCTAGCAGGAAACATTTTTTACGTATACTAGCAATTCCCAAAGCTCACTAGTATAACAGAAAGTTCCTGCAGAAAATTCCAGGTTCAATCCTTGGTACTTCTAATTGCAACAGTATTAAATACATTCTAAGAAAGACCGTTGTCTCAAATCTTAAGAGAACAAATACTAATGCAAGTTATATTTGGGCTGAATGGTCCAATGGTTTAATTCATATTAAATAGCATCATATGGTATATCTAGTGGAGCAATGAGCATTTTTAGGTTTGGGGGAGAGTGGAATAAAAATAGGGCAAATGACCTGGGAGGGATGAGGCTTAAACCTTCCAAACCCACCAGGGTTGCGGGTGTTCTTTCAAAATGGATGATGAGATCTTCCACTGTGATGCCTACATATGACCTTTAAGCAGCTTCATATGTCTACGTGATGCAGCTCAAAGCCCAAGGACAATACAAAGTTGCCTTATACCAAATCTGACTACTGGTCCATATAGATCAGTACTGTTTCAGGCCAGTGACTCTCCAAGGTTTCAGGCACAGGGAACTGTACACGGGACTTCTCTGTGGGCTCCAGCACTCAACTATCGTCACTTCCCTGTACTTGCTCTGAAATAGTGTGAACACTGTCTTATCTCCAAATGTAAAATATGGTATCTGCTAGATCTCATTTGGTTGCTTTAGTTTTGCTAGTATGTGTTAACAGGCACAGCAAGAACATCCACAGCAAGCATGAGACCTTTGTTATATAGTTTATTTCTTCAGAATGGTCAGAAGGAGGACAAAAGAAACATGTTACTTCTGTCTCCTATGTTACTCCTACGTGTCTGAATTAACACAAGGAAAACAGAAGAAACATACTCTCCTCTGCTCATTTCCTGTTGATGGAAAGAGAGACAAACAGATCTGAATAATAAGACTCCTGGCATGCAACAGACTAAGCAATGAACAACAAAAGAGAAGAACGGCATATTTGGTCTTAGTCCACCAGGAAGGCTTTACAGTCCCACTTCTGGCAAAGAAATGCTGGCCAATCCTCTGCTCTCCTGATTAGCATTGACCTTTTCGGCAGTAACATACTTCTGCAGACACTTTCAAAACACAGAAGCATAGCAGTCTTGACAATTGACAAAGCAGAGTGTATATACCACAAAGATGCAGGAAAAGGGAAGATCTGTCTGTCGGAACACAAGTGGCAGAACATTTCAGAGCTCTGTGTTGCCATAACAAAAAGGCAACTTTGACTTAACAGAAGGAAGCATCGTCGTTTAAAGACTGCAGATAAAAAAGAAAAAATATTTATTAGTTTATATCTGTCATGAAGAAAAATATTTTATTAAGATATTAAGGGCATCCTAACCTAGGCTGGCACAACTCATTGGTCTTCCCATTCCCCTGTGATATAGGGAGGCATGTTTTCTGTACACTGGCCTAAGCCTCCCCCAGGAGTGGCACAGAAAGTGCCTTACAGCACTTTTTGAGACACTCCCAGGCCAGCACAGGACTTGTGCCAGGGTTGACAGTCTAACAGTAGGTTATGACTGCAGCCTAAGAGAGTTAAGCTGGACAGTGACTCAATTCAGACACTACAGGAATCATGGTTAGTGTTAGGCCTAAATTGATATCAGCTGCAATTGGTTGGCAGCCTAAAATCAGAAACATGGATATGCAAACATTGGGTGGTCTCAGCTTTTCTGCTGTCCATTCATGGCACATCTGAACAGACGAAGCATGTTGTTGCTCCCCAGGAAGGAAATGCCTGCCAAATGAAAAATGAAAGGAGTTTCATGATCTCAAGGAATCTCATATGAGGTCTGCCTTCCTGGCAGTAAGATCTGTCAGTCTAATTCAGTAATTCAAAAGATAGAGTTGGGGCAAAAAACGAAGCATGTGAAAAAATGGTCTAAATGTTGTGGACTAAATGATCCACCTCGCTACTCAAGTCTCCTTGCACTCCTTTCTCACCCCCTTCTCTGCCTATTTAAAAATCAGAAAAGAGAGAAGCAGGACAGGGTGATGCAATGAAACTCTACAATAGACTTGGGAAGACAGACAGCTTTTGAGGGTGCCATGCATGAACAGGAAACCCTTCACTGATCCACTGTTCTAGCCAGCCATTTCACTGTACATCATTAGGACCACCTAGAATGTGGCCACCCTAACTAAGACTGGCAACAGTCCTGAATTAGCTTCTTACATACTCAGTCAGTCTTCCCAATCAGAGTCCTTAAAGAAATTAGTTGGGGGAAAACACCTGCCTTGGGCTAGAAAAAGGGGTTTTGTGGCAATGCCCGGCTTTTTCAATGGTAATGTGCGCAGGAGAGAAAGTACAAAATGGGCCTTGTAATATGCCATTAATGCATTCTGTAAAATGAATAGCATCTATTAAATACAATGCTGCAAATTGTTACAGGTCTTTATGACTGAAAAGCTTAGGATACTCAAGCCAGAGCTCTGAGGAAGGAAGGAAGGAAAACTTTATGTTTAACATTTTACACATACAGGCTGGTAAAACTGCCTATGTACAATTCCCCTTGCCAGCAAGTTCATTCAAAAGAAAAGCCTCAATTTCTCAATATATTTAGACAGATTAGAAACACATGTGATAAAGCCCAATGTAAGTGGCTCAGAGATAATGGGAATTTTGCACCCTAGCAGTCTGTCAAAGTTGGGAAAGGGATTAAAATATTTAATACTGCCTGCTTTAAATATTAATCAAGTTATTATAGTATCAGTCTGTTATAGAATTTCTTCTCTGTACATATTTTCCAAAAAAGAAAAAGCTGAACAGTCACGCTCCCTTCAAGCTACTGAAGCCAAGTAGATAGTGAGTGAAATAATGATGCAATGACAACAAGTGGTTCATAAAACTTTCTTAGATTTTTCCAGTTAAAAGCTATGGTTTCAATTTGCCTGACAAAGGGGGGCGGAATAATTCACTGGGGTTTTGGTAGACTCATGTTTTGGTAGACTCAACATACTGATTTGCTACAAGAGAAATTAAATTGTTGGAAACTTATTTTGTTCCCAACATTCTTTGACTCCATCTAGCCACATGTTTCAAAGGAGCTGCAAAGCTCTGAAGGGAGCTTGTCAAACATCTGTCAAAAAAACCCAGATTTTTGTGAACATATTCCTGACACACGACAATTGCATTAATAACCATATCTCTTTGAACTGGACAAATCTTTTGCAAGGGGATGTCAGGAGTTCTTATTACTTGCAGCAAAT
This sequence comes from Cryptoblepharus egeriae, assembly GCA_030015325.1. NCBI lineage: Eukaryota > Metazoa > Chordata > Lepidosauria > Squamata > Scincidae > Cryptoblepharus > Cryptoblepharus egeriae. The sequence continues at coordinate 10,807,416 of JAREYC010000013.1, forward strand.
TTACATGTGACTGCAAAAGTTAAGTGTTTAAATTTTATTAAATGAAGTCTATCTGCAACTAACTATAAGTGTCTCATTTAGTTGCTTCTAGGAAATAAGTTTTTTAAACAAAACTGGTGGGAAAGAAAAATGGGTGAATAGCATTTTGTTTTTTACATGTTTTACTGCAAATGGATCAAATATGAAGCCAGTTTACCCTAAAAGCAAAAAAATGTCTTACATTTTGACATCATAAGAAATGATAACTCCCAAGACTTCTCATGACAGGAAAGAGCCAACATTAGGTTAATGGTCTTGGGCACAGCCATCCAAACCCTCAAGCAGGGTTTGCTGGCAAAATGTGTTAAAGGAAAGCATCTGGTTCAGGGCCTGAGGTGTCCCTCCAAAACCTGTCTGACAAGAGACCTCTAAAATCAGATACCACATTCTGTTGCAAATCAAATTGCCTGCTACCTGCAAATCCCTCAAGTCACTCCTTTACAGCTGATACATGTACTAAAAATGCTTGTTAAAATGAGAACGGTGATGAGTTAGAGAGCCCCCAGACCTGTGATCGCAAGCTGTTCCTCTTCATAAAATAGCAACATAAGTGCCGTTTCTCTTTTTGGAGGGGAGTCTAGCTGCCTTAGAACTGTGGCCTATTCCATCTGGCAGTTCCCTGGAAGGGCGATAGTTTTTTCTGCTTAAGCTAAGCTATAATGGGGTGCACACAATTAATTTCACCATGCAATTATTACAAAAAAAAGTCAGCAAGAAAAAGGCTGAGGACCTCTGACCTCCTATGGCACAGATGGACCTTGGCTTCGAATACACCAAATTAAAATGCCATCTGATGTTATAGCAGCAATTCAAAATATAGACACAGGAGTGTAGCTTTGTGTGTTTAGAAACAAAAAAGCTAAAGCTTTTAGCTAAAAAAACCAAAACAAGCCTACAAAAAATGTACAGCCACATTACTTCCTCCTGAAATATAGGAGATGATAAACACTAGTGGCAGGAAATACAGTAGTCTGGGAAGACTTGATTTGTTGTTCCTATTATTCACCAACTAGGTAGAGAGAAGTATAGCCATGAAAAATGTATAATGTCAGAGTTTCAAAAATACTTTATGTTTACTGCAAGTATTTCATTTTCTGCTGAATAATTAACACACTATTGGTCTTTAGATTTCACTGAAACAAGGGTGGCCAAAAAGATCAGATGTCAGCACCCCAAATATTGTCCCTCCCCACAGCTAATGGCATGCTACTGCAACCACCTTCTGAAGAGAAAGAATGAAGACAGAAGAATGAAATGCAATGCACCTGCCAATCTACAACCTAAGGCTGTTGTCTCAGAGCCCAATCCTGGGGCTTGGGACACAATGGCGGCTGGGTCAGACTGGAGCTAACCCAGTACCAAGAGAGACTGTACTAGCACCAGGCCAGCACTTCTTCTCCACAGCTCAGCTGTCAGCATGGACTGCTGAGAGGTGGAGAGCAGAGAGGGAGACTGGGCATGGGCAGGAAGCATGCTGTGGGAAAGGAGAGAGGTGGGACCAGTGAAGTTCTGCATCACTGGATTTGGAAGCTCCATGAAGGGTTCTTTTCCCTTACACTGAAGCTCTTCTACATCAGCTCTAGAACTTATGCAAGGAACCCTTAGCAGCCACCATAGCAGCTATTCTGGTGCCATGAAGTCCTGGCACTATGGGCAGCTCAGGATTAGGCTGCCGATCAGTCAAATAGATGGGCAAGCTCTGCATTAATACACAGAAAGCTATCAATGAAATCTAGTCTATGTATCTGAAATTGAGCTTTGAAAATCAACAATTTAATGTCAGGAACTCATTTCAGCCATAGCAACAATCATCATAAAAGTCCTGATAAGGCTCACCATCACTAGCGTTCAAGGTGGTTTACAACCTCCCGGACAGTGGCTATAAGGTTTTCATTCTCTTGTGGGTTTGCCAGAATAATATTGTGCAGTCGATTCATATATGAATCAATAGTGTCCATTGTGGGGATCTCTCCACTTCCTGAAAGACAAAAAAAACAAAAAACAAAAAACACAGAAGGGAACAGAATACAGCATGTTGAGAAGAATTTGGCATGCCTGGTATGAAAAGAGATGGAAACTGAAATGAAAGAGGCAATATCATGATCCTCAAATGCAAGTCACTCAAAATGAATGCTGTCTACTCATACTAGTACATATAAATTAGCAATAAGCCATTCTAATAGGAAGATGGTATTACCACAATGTTTTGTATTCCAATTCCTATCAACAGATCTACAAAGACCAACTTGGAGAGCAAATTCCAGATCAAAATGTTTAAATCTTTGTAAAGAGCCAATCTCCATTTAAAAAAACCAAAGATTTTATTTTGAATAGGTTTAAACATGACAGGATATGAATGCAATCATCTGTGGTGAGAATGGCACAAGAGAAGTAATACTGCATCAATAAAAGAAGGTGCCCAAGGACACCCAACGTAACGTGTAAATAAATTATGCTTTTGGATTAGTCCTAGCAGAAGCATGTGAACATATGTTCTCCAGCACAGCAAATATACTAAGTGGCACAAGATTCTTACTTTCAGAATGTAACAATATAGATCATTTATGGGGGGAAAGGAATGAAAAGGATAAGGAAGGGACCTGTGACATTTAAGATATTCTCTCCTATTTACTCCTGTCTTGTTCTTGCAGTACTATCTTCTCATGGCATATATCACAAGGTTCAGAGTGCAGCATTTGTAAACTACTTTATGATTAAAAGTGATTTATAAATATTCTTAATATCTACAATTATTGTTACTTTGACAGAGGTCATTTTTTAAACTGATGGCTATGATATTCCTCCCTAAGGACCTCCAAAACATTTCGGCAAAAAGATAAGAATGTAATATGAGTAGCATGTTAACCACTGAGAGGCTTTTGCTTAGCAGGATCTAACTTTCTGAGAACCTGAAGAGCCACTGCCAATAAACATAGATAATACTGAACTGGAAAACTTTTTCACCTGGCAATGGGACTCCAGCAAAGCTGCTGGTCAGAGCCTGCCGTATGGTCTCCAGGTGCTGCTGTAGCACAGTGTTGCGGCTGCGCTCTTGTATCACATCTACTTCCAGCTTTTCCACGGCTGTGCGCATGCTCTCCACATGCTTCTGTAGGGCAGCATTCCTTTCCTCAAATTCCATATTGGACTTGCGCAGCTGACGCAGCTCTGCTTCCCGTGCTGTCAAGAACAATTGAAGGGGAAAAAAACAACACACAAAATTGTAAGTGATTCCTACTGTTCATCAGCTCATCGTAAAAAATTTTGAGATTGTTGTTGTTGGGCTGTTCCCCAAAAGCAACACAGACATTGAATAAAATGTGACAATACAATGGCAACAGATAACAAAAGATCTCCAATGGAAACGATTCTAATATGGAAATGAATTGGAAAGGAGGGACTGGTCTCGTAAGTGACAATGAGCAGAATCCTAACCATGTCTACTCAAAAGTAAGCCCCATTATGTTCAGTGAGCATTATGTTCCAGGAAAGTGTCTTAAGGATTGCAGCCATTATCATAAACCAAACCTATACAGCAAATTATGGGGAAGGTATACCCTCCTACCTCCTAACATTGCTAAGGATATAAGAACAGCTGTGGCTGTATTGTTATATAGATTTACAGTGCAATTCTACGCTTGTCTACTCAGAAATAAGTCCCACTGTGTTCAAAAATATTTACTCCCAGGAAAGTGTGGTTAGGATTGCAGCCTATATGTTACATCAGGAGTCAGCAACCTTTCAGCAGTGTAGTGCCAAACTTATGTTACAATGTTATTTTGCGTGCCAACATGATTATAAAATTGTTATTTTGCATGCCAACTTGATTATAAAATTACACCCACCCTATCTATCTATCTATCTATCTATCTATCTATCTATCTATCTATCTATCTATCTATCTATCTATCTATCTATCTATCTATCTATCTATCTATCTATCTATCTATCTATCTATCTATCAAATAAAAATATTTTCATTCATTATATTTATATAATTTATATGCATATAAATGCAGAGTGGGAGCTTTTCTGACCTCCAGCCAGCACGCGGCTCCCTCTGCACCCCCTCCCCTCCAAGGGGCTTCTCCATCACTATGATACTGTGGAAGCTGGAGCCTGATCCTATCTTTGCCATCCCTCTTACAAAGGCTTACTTCTGAGTAAAGATAATTAGGATTGGGCTCTAAGAATGTCCTTTGCCCCACCACTTCTTGGGAGCAGGCTCCACTGACTGCAAAAAGGGCTTACTTCTGAGTAGAAAAGTGTAGGACTTAGGATGGAACACTCTTCTCCATCCCTTCCATTCTGATAGTGGCAGGGCGGGAAGAGACTGTGTTGATCTGGTCTCCAGCAATGGTGACGGGCAGTTTCCTGTGGGCAACTAGGATAGCAGCAGTGGCAACACCTCCTAGCTGTGTGTGCTGGGGTGCCTTGGTGTGCTGCCAAGCACCATTCCGAGTGCCGAGTTTGGCACTAGTGCCAGGCATTGCCTGCCCCTGCGTTACATGATTCAAGATCAAAAGGGAGAAAAGTAAGAACCATCAGGGCTGAAAATATATTTGACGCTGATGTAAATCAACCAAAGTAACCAATCAAAAGAGCATATAACAAGTTACTGCAGAAACCTCTTTTACCAAAAGATCCCAGGTAATTTAATTGCTCTTTGCTACTCTTACCTTATGACTTAATTCAAGTGTTACCAGAAGTCCATATCATCTGACTGATTAGTAAAATGCCTTCTCATTTTGAGAACCAATTCCATAGGGGTCAAGTTAATGAGATACTCTGTGGGCAGCTCAAACCAAGGGAGGTGGTGGATCTTCAAGCAGAGGCTAAACGAGCACTTGTCTGGGAATGCTCTAGGAGGATTTCCTGCTGCTGGCAGGGGGTTGGACCAGATAACCTACTAGGTCCTTTCCAACTCTTATGATTCTAAGTTGGACAGGAGGTCCTGCCCCAGTTTTGTGGAAGAGAATTATGCAACCCCAAGCATAAAAGAAACCAATTGTTCTGTCTTCACAAAATTAATGATAGCCAATCAATTCCTCATGTTCTGCTTACCTTTACTGTGGTTCAAGAACTCTTCTGTGAAGATTGGGATATCAAAAACAGACCTCTCCTTTGTATCGGCCTCCTTCTGCACACAATGACAATGTAACACCTTGATCATTTTCCACCATGAAACAGACAGATAAGCTCAATGCCACAAAAGGGTCAAATCAAAAGCAACATCAATAATGTCACTGAATGTTTTTTCCCCAAGTGGAAATGGTGCAGGAGTGCAGGAGTGAAGCCTTACTTAACCCTTTTCCCTATGCTGCAGTGCTGATGAAAATGCCCCCAGCCTACTCCCATTTTTACCACAGGAGAGAAGTTAATGGCAGTTTTGCTCCCAAGGTTGTTGTGGGCAATGGAAGGGAAATCATTTTCATCAGGACTCATCACTGGCATCCTTCAGTCTCGAAACACTATGGTATCGTGCTCTGATTGGAGATCCTAAAACAGCATCTGGTGTGGCTAAAAAGGCCAATTCAAGAATGGCAATCCCTTCCACACTGAGGACAGATAAAGTCCGTCCCCTGCCCAGCCACCAGATTTCACTGCTGCTGGGTCTGCCGAACAAGTGTCTCTTCGAGTTGGAGAAGGCCATGCTGCATCTTTTGCCTCCAAGCTGAACAGTCAGAAGTCAAGGTTGCCCAGCTGTTAATGTCCATTCCCAAGACCTTTAGATCCCTCTTGCAGATGTCCTTATATCACAGCTGTGGTCTCCCTCTAGGGCACTTAAGGGTAAACATACTCCTTCCCACCTTGCAAATATTTCCATTTGAAGAAACCAAAACATGCAAGGGCGAATCGCATTTTAATGGCCATGCTTAGGTTGACTGAGGCTGCAATCCTAAACAGCAGTTAGGCTGGCAGAACCCCAGGCTTACGACCTTTGCTGACCTAGGAATGTTACAAAAGTGTAAGTCACTTCTGCCCCACTCGTGGGGGGATTAGGCCAGGGAATAGGAATATGCTGACCTCCTCACATCAATACCACCACCAAGGGAAGATAGGTCAGCCTAAATTGATTGGAATTGTGCCTTCAGAGAACAGTAAAGATACCTGATGAAATTCCTCCAAACAGAGCATCAGGAAAGCAGGATGAAAATCCATCAAGCTTACAAATACAACACTCATGCTGTTGTAGTTTTAGCCAAATATATCAATCTTAGAGAGTTTTTTGCTCTTACACAAATTTTCCACTGTCTGGAGCCTCAAAAACATATACAATAAGCCTTCTCATGAGGAACAAGTAGTAGAAGCCAAACAGGTGCCAAATAGGCATTTAAGCTAAGGGAAAAAACCCAATATTTTGTTCTGTCTACCTTGTTAGCTTTGGTCTAATATTGTTTTTAAAAGTAATGCTGAAGTATAAAATAAAGTCTTATAGAGTACATCTTTCTTCCCCTTTCTAGTTATGAATAAAAGGAGGTACTGAAAGAAATACAGAACTGATAATAGAATAGCAGGCATTCTTCACCAACTCATATGTTCATTTTTACTTGATGGAGGTTACTTAAGGGAAAAGAGGCAGTCAATTGCTATTCTGCCATCTTAACACATATGCTCATTTCAAAGGCACTTTAAGAGCATTAGTCCTATATCACACACCACATACTGCAAAAAGTTATACGATCCTAAAGTGCTATAAGCTAGACCTTGCCAAGTACAGCTCTAATGTGGTTTTATTGTCTCACCTGTGCTAAGCCTAAAAATATAGGGACATTAACAAGAAGGCAAGCCAGGAGAATTGAGATGCAGTGCTGCTTGCCAGAGGTCACTCTTTCAAAGGACAACTCTGTCTTTAGGACCACTGATATCCTACCATTCATCACTGGCATGTAACTAAAATGAGAGCCTAAGGGTGAATAAAAATGTGATGTGGGAGATCAGCAATCAGATCACCTGACCTTCTCTCCTTTTAAAGCAGCTGCAGTGGATTCAGATTTTGATTAGAGCAATGGTACAGGAAAAGGGAGTTTTAACCAATTCCCCAAGCAATTTTGCTGGTCCAAAGTAGCCCTCCCCAAAACTGTTAGTGGCCCCAAAAGGAAAGATACACAGGTATATATAGTATAACTGCTAATTTTTTTCCCAAGCAGCTGGTGGCTGCTTCAGGGAGGCAATTTCAATCAGGAAAACAGCACGATAGCTGTGGGAGGGTTAAAATCCATCCCAGTGATGCTGCTCAGAATGGAAGCTCCCCTGCAGCAGATTTTAATGGGGAGGGGGAACAGAAAAAAGATCAAATCTCCCAAAAGCTGACCAAAAGTATAAATTAAAAACAAGGTAAATATTGCATTTTGTTGCTTTCCAACATATAATTGGAGGACAAGAACGCGGTAACATTAAGAGGTATAAAAGAAAACATGTTTCAATGCCACTTAGGTAAAAACTAGGCTGACAAAGGTGTAATTTGTATATGAAATTTAAGATGACAAGAGGTGTAATAAAGAAAGCAGGTTCTTATTTCAGAGGCCTGACTCCTGTGGTCAGAGTTTTGTGTCATGAAATGAGAACACTTTTATTGGAGGATTATTTTACTGGGCTGCACCAAGTTTAATTGGCTGCAGAATTATCCTGTCTGTAGAAGCATCTCAAGTGCAATGTACAATGTTTGGTTTCTGTACAAATGGCAACAAAATGGCATGCATTCCAAACATTTTGTGCCATTCTGTAAGGAATCTCATGGATAGGGATAGGACTCATAAAACATCCTGGACCTACTCTGCATCATACACACCTATGTATAGCCTCTAACAGCACAATCCAGAGCAACTAATCTGTCCACATAAGAGCCCTTGGGTTGCCCTATCTATCACTAGGGTGGAGCAACTGCAAGATGCTCCAGCCCAGTTACTCTGGAAGAGGCTTAGGGCAGAGCAAGGCAACATAGGGTGCCCTAAGAGAGGTGGACCTGCTCTGCCCTAACTGGGGCAGCCTAAGCAGCTCAGGAGAGGCAAGTTGAGGGCAAGTTTAGCATTGCCTAGGGCAGAGCAGTTACTCTGTATCCAAAGCCTGTTTCAAGTTTTGCCAGTGTACCTTCAATTTTAGTGCAACTACTGTTGGTGTAAACCTCCAGAGAGAGTAGAGATATGGGCAGGGTGAGGAAGAGTCCACATGTGCCATATCCTAAGTGTCCTACAGTTAATACATTTCAACTCCTTCCATCCCGCTTATTTCCTATAGCAGAGCAGAGAATATAAACTATGCTACCATTGCATGCTTTCCTCAATTCCAGGCCTTTACAATGTCAACAAAGCACAGTTGTCATATGGATGACAATATATGGTAGGAAATGGGGTTGGCAACAAATAATACATAGCAATAAAGAGTCAGAGTGCAATTGAATAGAGATTGAATATCTTGATGGGGTTCTGGAAAAAGAACAGATAAAGATTAAAAACCAATACTCATATTCCACCAATTTTCTACAAGTCCCACTGATTAAAGATTCACCCTTGTTATTTACTGAGAACCCATTCCAGAATCCCCCACAGATTTATGTTAAATCAAATCATGGTTAAAAAAAATCCAGGTCCCTTGTTTCTAGCTATCTCCCCTATCCTTCCCAAACACTTTCATGATGCTTTCTGGCACGATGCAGGGCCAACGAAAAGGTCTTGGTGGGATCCAGAAACTGCTTCCTGGAACAACAGACTCCCTTGCAGTCCTCCAGCTTGTCATACAAAGGTAAGGGAAGCTTATTTTTCCCTTTTAAAAAACTTGTTAAACTATGTTTAAATGGACTGGTTTTTTTTAAAGAATACAAATGGCCATGACCATCTGCGTTGAATCAAATCTTTGAGTTCTGGACCATGGGTTAAAAGGAGGTTGTACAGAGCTGTACAATAGTATTTCAATCATTACTCAATGTCCAAAACGAAAAGGGGAAATTCTAGCATTCATGGCTTGTATTTGTAGTTTACGGACAGAAAGAGTTATTCTTTGTTTGTTAAACTGGTGCAATTGTAATCAAACTGAAATATAACAATGATATAATTAGGCAAAAGAAAAGCAGAACAATTTTCAGATAGCTGAAACAACTTGGTTGCTTAAATGTGTCAAGAAATCAACCCACCAAAGCATACCAGTCAGCAAACACCTTTCTCCTGCTTTTACCAGCACCACGGCCTTTTGTATTTGAACACCTTGGACTTTAAATGAGGTGTCAAACATGATTTGGGGCCAAGCAAGAGAACTAAGTGGTTAAGAGCCTACAAGGGAATTCTGGCAGTTAAAGCTGTGGTTTATATTGTTTGGTGTCTGCCTCATAAAAGGGGATAGGCCTAGGTGAAAGGAGAGCTGTTTGGCAGACAGCCAGGAAAGACAACAGCTCTGTGGAACTTCAGAAAAGCTCAGTGTTTGCTTGAGCAAACTCTAAGGCAGCCATTGTATCTTCTAATAAAAATAAGCTGACACTCCAAATAGGATAATAAAAGGTAGATGGAAATAGACAACACACATACAAGAAGAAGGAACACACACAACTCAGAAATATAAAGCAGGAAACCAAAAACGCTGCTTGCCTTCTGCCACCATCTGACAATTACAGGTGTTCCACCATGAAGCAGATTTTAAAAATAAATATACGATTAATGAATATGCATGACAATTACTCCTTTAGAGGTATCTAAACTGCTCTCATATTAATTTCAGCCAAGATTCCGGTATTGTGATGACAGATCCCAAGTTGGCACAATCAAACAGGTGGGACAAGTGGCTGAGTGGGGCACAGATAAGACTTGTGACCTCCCAACATTTAAGATGGGAAGCCAGATGTCCCCTTATCCAGTTGCCTGTCACTCCTTGGTTTCAAAAAAGAAGGAAAAATGCAAATGAAAGAAAAGCTGAGGGGTGGTCTTGGATATACTCTAGCTCATCACAATCACCTACAAACATTGCTTTTCAAATTCAAGCAGCAGGAGGAATAACAATGGTAGTGTTCCTTCCAATTTGATGCCAATTGCCTCAGGCAATCTCTGGGATGGACCAACCTTGGGGGAACATCAGAACTGAAGAGATATCATTTTGTAACATTTTCATTAATCTCTGAAAACACAGGGCGCAATCCAGAGTAACTACGGGGAGTCCTTGCTCCAGTGTAAGAACAATTTGCTCTGGATTGCAATATGAATTTCCCATAGGTTTTCAGTAGGTGGTGCAGTATTAAAATGGGTACACGTAATGTCTCTTATGTACTCCCGTAGTTGCTCTGGATTGTAGGGATAGTCTCCTATACCATTGTATGTGTTCTCCCCCACCTTACTAAACACATACAATTCTCCAAATGTGCCTCTTCCCCATGCAATTTCATTCAATAATGGAATAAAGAGGAAAACTCTTTATAATTATAATTCCCTAACATCCTGTATGTAAAATACCAAAAAGGAGGCAGAAATAAAATTTGAACCAGCCCTAAACAGACCCTACGATAACTGGCATTCAGCTTGAGCAAGGGTCTCCAAACCCCAGCTCAGGGTTTTGAAAATTGAAAACTGTAAATTAGTTTTCCAGCCCCCAACTCCATGTCAGAGAGATGACGTGGCCCTCCTGCCAAAAACTTTGGAGGCCCCTGGGCTTGAGGAATGGACAACAAATGACGCATATCCAGAGACCCAAAGGAAGAAAGCTATGTGCTGTATAAGCACTGACCCGAGTCCTCCAAGAACAACCTCCCCACCACAAGCATTTAAGCAATTAAGCAAGATTGCTTGGGCTCTAAAAGGCAGGGAAATTTTGCTTAACAGAAGAATGGTAATGAAAACCATCAGCACTCTTCCATTATCGTTTACATTCATGTGTATGTAAAGGATCCTCTTGGGGGTTCCCATGCACTTAAACCACTCCAAGGCTCACTTGAGGGATTAGAATCATACGGATTTGATTACCACTTCATTGCAAAAGGGCTAATTTGTTCAGGCTTAGTGTCATGGCGTCATTTATAATAAATTAAAAAAGAGACACACAAAACTGATTGCTTCTATCAGTGTCCTTAAATGGATATTTGTACTGAGTGACATTCTGGAAAACAATGAATCCAGTTTTTAACACTGGCCCTAGTACTAAGGCACTAGAAATAAACCCAAACCTGATTATTTAAACAGATTCACTGGGGAGAAGAGGGGACAGACAAGATTTCTCCCTTACCTCATTAGCTAAATTTATCCTTATATTGTTATTACAAAATATACTGCTTTTTAGCAAAAATGTTCGCAAAACAGTTTACAGAGACAAATAGCCAAATGGCTTCCTAACAAAAGAGCTCACAATCTAAAAAGATGAAGAATAATCAGACCTTAGAAAAGACCCAGCACTGGAATGAAGACAGACAGTTACTCTATTCCAGCTAAATGCAAGATAAGCACCACTAAAAAATGTGTCATTGTCCAGTTAGCAGGAGAGTCAGCAAAATTGTCACTCTGCCCAGAATATATTGTCCTGGTTATCTCAAATTTTGAGGAGTTTCTTGTCAAATGATCAATTTTTAATGCATTTCATTGCTCTTCAATCTACCCCTGACAATGTGTATATGATGGAAACTGTCAGCCCAAAAAAAAATCCTAAATGTTTGCTTGGGGCAAATAATCTTTTTAGGAGCAGAAGGAACTGTGTTTTCCACTCTAAAGCATTTATGTTGCACAAAATGGCCACACCTCATAAATCTATCCCCTGAAGACAAAATAAGGCTGCTGCAATTCGTTAGGAGTTCTATCTGTAGGTAACAGAGTCAGTGGGAGATTTCAGAGAAGAGAATACTTGGACAAAAAAGCCTACTGATGCAAGGTTGTAATGCAAGCTAGAGATATGCAAAAAAAGAACATCAAGATATGACCCAAGAATGTTAGGGGGAGGGGATTTAATAAGTTGTCTCTGGAAAAGGTATAATTAGCAGAGACAGGAATTCCAAACTTCTTGTTCCAAAGTTTTAAAACTAGTTATTTAGTCTAACAACTTTTTAAATAAAAAATGGATCTGGCCCAGAAACCTAATTTAAATTGGTCTTTGTTAATTACTCCAGGAGGAGTCTTGTATATACACATGCACACTAGAATCATTTGTCCATCCCACTCATTACACATACCAATAATAGCTCTCTGGGTCAGTGATCCTTCCACACCCTACCTGGATCCTAGGACTTTCTGCATGCAAAGCAGCTGTTCAGTCACAGAGCTATTGCTCTGTAACTAACCTTAGCACCATTTATACTGGAAGAGTCAAACAAATCTTACAGACCAAGACCGTTTTATCTTTTTCAGTTTCTATTACTTGATAAATATAAAATCTGCATACTAATCATGTTATTCCCTTTTGGGGGGAGATATGTTGTGCTGCTGAAGATTAAGACTGCCCTGCAGGCCTCCTGATAAGGTATAAGGACAGGCAACTCAAATCTAAGCTTCCTGGTACCTTGAGGAACAGTAGTGTCAAAATGGCAAGCACTGTATCCTATAGACACTGGGAAACCACTGGAAGTTCATCCATTCACCTAAGTAAAGGCACAGTAACATATTGCAAAGGGACTTTTCAAGTTTATGCTGGCTATTTTGCCAGACTTGAAAGCAGTGGTGTCATTAGGGTTCACATTATCCAGTATACTGGATCATCATGTCATCCCCATGCATACTGCATGTCATCCCCATGCAGTAGGTGGGGAAACAACCTGGATGGTGGGCATGGCTATGTACCAGTGCCCTGCCTCTACTGGTTTTATGGCCATACATTTTGATAGAATAAAGGTATTTCAAAGTGGTCTAAAAAAAGCAGGCCTCCGTCAGTCTTGAGAGCATGGTATTGTGCTCGGCGCTGCATACGCTGCATGCGGAGCACGAAAGCCTGGGTTAGATTGTTATGGAGAATAGGCTGTTACCCAAGCAGCAAATCCCCCCTCTCCACGCCACTGAATTAGTCCAATGGAAAGGCAGAGCCAATATGATTGGATCCAGCTGCGTTGCAGAGCTAGGCTAAGGACAGGAGCTCACCCTGTCTTGTGGTGCAGACCCAGGTCTCAAACCCTGGCCTGCTGGCACAGCGTCTTAACCGCTTGCGCCACCCACAGCCCTCTAAAAGTGGTCCATTTCATTGTATTCTATTATATTATGCATCCAACAGCTCATATATAACATGATATTATTCCTAAAAGGGCTATTATTCCTAAAAGGGCTATTATGATATTATTCCTAGGGCTGTGGGTGGCGCAAGCGGTTAAGACGCTGTGCCTGGCGTGGAGAGGAGGGATTTGCTGCTTGGGTAACAGCCTATTCTCCATAACAATCTAACCCAGGCTTTCCCAATCTAGGCTTTCCCAATCTAAACCAGGCTAACCCATAACAATCCAACCCAGGCTTTTGTGCTTTGCATGCAGCGTATGCAGCGCCAAGCACGATACCATAGTCTTTCAAGACTGACGGAGGCCTGCTTTTATTCCTAAAACATATATTATTCCTAAAACCCATGATTTTAGCCATTTTGGTCAAAAGTGGTGTCACACCCCCCCCCCCCCCAGTGGCACTAGTTACCTAACTTACACCATATTGCAGTGGTACTCAAACTTTAGCTTGGGACTCACATTTTAGAAAGACAATCTGTCCAGGACCCACTGGAACAGATGCCATGGCTGGAAGTCACATTATCAAGTAAATTAAAATAAATAATTGTAAATACAGTGGTACCTCTCATAACAAGCGTTTCACATAACAAGTCTAAATTTCCAAGAAATCTTGCTCCACGTAACAAGTTCTGCTTCACTTAACAAGCACTTATGCAGTTCTGACACTCCGCACGGAGGCTCTTTAAAAGGGCTGCCTGCCAGCGCTGCTGCCTCTAACTGCCCCCAACATGGGGGCAGTTGCCTAGGGGTGCCAGAGGCAGCTGCCCCTAACTGTCCCCAAGTGCCCCCACCGGCCACCTTGAACCTCCAGCAGCAGCCCAGGTAAGCCTCCCAGGAAAGTATCTTTGATTACAGCCTCCTAACCATGTCTACCCAGAAGTAAGCTCCATTTGTTAAATGGGGCTTAATCCCAGGAAAGTGTCTTTAGGATTGCAGCCTAAGTAGACTTCATAGGATCATGCACATTGAATGCATGTTTTGAATTCAATTCCAGTGTTTTGTCATCATGTTTTACATCTAGTTAATATTTTTATATGAATATTTTGGGGTTGTGGAACCAATCGTCTGAGTTTCCATTGTTTCCTGTTGGAAAATCTGCGTCACTTAAAGAGTATTTTACTTAAAGGGCATGCCTCCAGAACGAATTAAGCTCTTTACGTGAGTCACCATTGTACACTGATGTAAACCAGGTGAATAACCTAAAACAACTCCCTCCCAAAAATCAGTTTTTTTGTCCTACCCAATGTCCTGTTCAGTTTATGTTCTTATATTTAAACCAGTTCAGTGTGATTTGGTACTAAATCAGTTTTAAATCCAGTATGTTTTTTAATTATGATAGACTGATATTAAAAAAAATCATAACACCCTTAACGCCCCTTTCTTCCCCTCCCACAATCATTAAAATCCCAGAGGGATAAAGAATTTAGGCTGAGGGTAGAGGAGTTTGGATTAACATCTGAATTTACAATTAAAAAATATGCTGAACCCAGTGGAGGGGGGAGGCTTCATTGTGGAACATATGCTGAGCTCCCAAGTGCAGGGGATCAGGACCTTCCTGGAAGCCTAGCACTCACCTGGACTGACCTTCCACAAAGCATGTTTACTCATGAGTAAATGCAGTTCCACATTCAATGGGGTTCAATGCATGTGGAACTTTGAAGGACTTCTTTTTGAGGTGATTTGTGGGAGTTGTGTTCATTGGATCAGAACCAGATTCTTCTCAGCCTGCACTTTCTAATGATCTAAGGGAAATTCACTTCCATTTCAGTTCCCGTTGAGTTAAATGCAATTATTAGGGAAATCTTTCTGGTGATTTTGGTGGCTGAGTTCATTGGATCAGGACGATTCTGGTTCCTTGGATTTCTCTCAGCCTGTCCTTTCCAGCGGAGTATGGCACATTCACCTACTTGTGAGTAAAGCTGCAATATGGGTTTCTATAGCTTTCAACCTATTTTTTATTCTTAGTTTTTTGGCCATAACTTTAGATAGGATGCGTATATTTCAAAACAAATTTTTGCATTGGACTCTTTTCTTCAATACACAACCAGTAATATATGACATGATGGGGGAAATGTGCACTGCAGCCCTCCAAGGTGCATCACTGGTGTGGGCCACATCCCACACACTCCCCAGTGATGCTCCTGTTTGCAAAGCTGAAATGCTCAAGACGCAATGCTTTACAGCATGTTCACAATGCTTAGCACCAGCACTGGAGCTCAAAACTGGCTCTATGGGCCAGTAAATTGGGCCATAAATTATAAACCCTGTATGTGTACATGAGACACTATATCATTTGGTTATGTACATCTTGAATTTTAATTTCAAATAACTTTTAAACCTTCTTGTAATGCTAACAGCTACATGATACAAATATGTAACAGTTTTTTTATTTGGCTCTGTTAAGCTGCTTCATGAGCTATTTTGCTGAGAAGTTTTATATATAAGTATTATTTTACGGTATATAAGACAATTGCATTGACTTGTTTATAATTGCATTTTCCTAGCAGGCAATTTAGTCTGTTCCGCTGTGGGAAATAGTTACCCATATGTCCCCTGGACCCCCACTTTTTAAATTATTAATAAGAGTCAGCCTCCTGTGCATTGGGAAGAAACAAAGTATTTACCTCGTGGTCATGGGCAGCCTGGCGGGCTCCTTCTGAAAAAAAACAAAAACAGCAAATAATAATCCAGAGTGAGAAGCAAAATGAATTCTGAAGGGAACAAATTGGCTGAGAAGCCAAAAAAAGCATTCCATTGTTTATAAAGCATGAGAGAAGGTGTACAAATTTGTGAAAGTTACAGTTTCCCACTTTGAAACTGCTGCAGGATACAGAGAAGCAGTGGTATCTTGATTTAAGAGTGACTTGAATTAAGAGTGTTTTATATATGAACAAAATTTTCTCAGAATTTTTGACTTGATTTAAGAGCCTGAGCCAGGTTTGTGTGGGATCTTTGTGTGACAGTGTGGAAGGTGTGCCTTATCAATGTTCCAGTGCTGCTCCCCATCAGTAGCAGGGGAATATTAAAGTTACAGGAAAAGACAAAGATTCCATTGAGCCAATGGATAGCAATGACTCCATTAGAGATAGTGAAAATCATCCTACAAAATTCCTCCTCTCTTGTCTCCCCTCACATCAGCCATGAAGGCTTTCAAAGGTACAATACAGTACTGTACAATATTTTCTTTATTGTGGTGTTTTGTATTACTGTACATTACAGTATTTTGTATTACAGTGTTCTGTATTATATTAGTGTTTTGTAATTATTTTTATATACAGTCAATATTTTTATATAAATATTTTTGGTTGTGGAACCAATCATCTGAGTTTCCATTATTTCCTATGGAAAAATCCACTGTGTATTACAAGCATTTTGAATTACAAGTGTGCTTCTGGAATTAATTAAGCTAGTAAATCAAGGCACCACTGTACTTCCTTCACTCCCCACAAGAGAGGTAGAAAGAAGTTGGTTGAGGCCATTAAACCAGAAAATCCAATTTAACATTCTTATATTACCCTTCCTTCAAGGAGATCAGGGTGGTGTATACTCTTCCTCCTTGCCTTTTGCCCTCACAACAAACCTGCAGGGTAGGCAAAGCTGAGAGACAGTGACTAGTCTCCAATTACCCAAGAAGCTGCACAGCTCTGTGTGGATTGGAACTTAGATCTTCAGTCTAAGTCCAACTCCCAAACCACTAAGCATTGCCTGCTCTAAACAAAAAAGTGGTTCAAATTAAATGAAAGCACAATCACAGGCTGCAAATAGTGATATAATACCTGTTAAATAAGTGAAAAATTGATTAGCCATGTTATAGTATTTTAAAGAGTACTTGTCGGGAATTACTGTCTTCGTTTAATACCTTGTCGATGTGATTTCCCTTTTTGTCTGTCCTGTGCTTTCCTACTAAAGACTTTATAAGCCTCAGTCTTCTGGTACTGCTCCAGTTCCCTCATGTAACGCTCTTTATCTCTGTCAGCTTCATCAAGGTAGCGCTGTAGCAAGAGAATAGATCATTTTTGTCTAGAACTTAGACCAAATTAAATAGGCAGAAAACTTCCACTGCCATAATCCCTGGATAAGAAGAGAATGAAAGAATGAAAATTGTCAGGAACTGAATATCAAAGACCTGAGCAACTGCCTCCTTATGTCCAACTGCAACTTTTAAAATAAGAGGATCTCTTTGCTCTTCTAAATAACCTCTTTGCCCAGGTGGATACTAAGAATCATAGAATCATAGAGTTGGAAGGGACCCAGTAGGTCATCTAGTCCAACCCCCTGCCTGCAGCAGGAAATCCCCCTAGAGCATCCCCGACAGGTGCTCGTTGAGCCTCTGCTTGAAGATCCCCAGTGCGGGAGAGTCCACCACCTCCCTTGGCAGTCTGTTCCACTGCTGAACCGCCAGAACCATCAGGAATTTTTTCCGGATATCCAACTGGAATCTCCTCTCTTGCAGTTTGTACCCATTGGTTCTAGTTCTGCTTTCAGAAGCAGCTATGAACAAATGAGCCCTTTCCTCCCTGGAAAAAGCATACGAAGCACTGGAAAAGCAGTTGAAGCAATCCTCAACTGTGAAAGCTGTATCCGCTGGATATAGGTTGAACCCATAATTTTCTATATAATTTTGTCTGAATGAACATTTATTTACTTGTGAAGGTTAAAATAGCATGTTAGAATGAGTACACTAAATTTTTTATCTCAGTGGACCTGGGCTTTCAGTATAGTCCTGTCCCTTTATGATGAGGTCAATTAAAAATATAAAAAGAACCATCTCAGATTCAAAAAACAAAACAAAACCCAAGTGCATTTGCACATACACAAATCACACCTCCCTATCCCTGAACAAGATGGATTTTAACATTCATAACCTTGATGTGTTTAAATATAGCTTTAAAGAAATATCAGTGTTGCTTGGAGCATTCTGTCACATTTGTTCATGAATACAGTTTGGTTGCAGAAGACTTCAAAGGGAACTGTCAACATGCAATGAACTCAAATAGTGGTGTGTGTGGTGCCTTTTTCATATTAAAAAGTTTTCTTTTCCTGCATTGACATCCTCCTTTAATCAAACTGGATTCAGGCCTTTCCCCTTTTCCCATAGTTTGAACTTCTGCCTCTAGGAGAAAGTGGTGGAGAACCGGATAAGTATGGATGGTGATATTTTCTCCAGAAAAAAGGCAAAGCTGAATGGAAAGAATTTCAATGCTTATGATTTTATCTGTATATCTACAGTGTAAACATTTTTAAAAGGGCTATAGAGCTCAGAAGGTTAGCTTCTTCTGAGGCACGGCTGGGTTTGGTTCAAGAGTCAGAATGCCCTCTACAGCAGGAAGAGATTAACACCTTGGACTGGTTCTGCCTCTTAGTCATGAGAGAAGTATGTCCCAAAGGGCCAAGAGTGCCCCCTCTAGCAGAGAATCCTATGCTCTCCAATCCACAAACTATGACAACATAAAAAAGTAATTGCTTTTTATTGCTTTATATTGGCCACCTATTTTTCATTGTTCCCTTTTACTTCACCTGGTCCATTTGATTTTTAAGTTCTAATTTTCATTTTGTCACGAGTCCCCTACAATAATAGAGATTCTCAAGGGCCCAACCTATTTAAGCAGCTTGATTTCATTACCTCCCCCCTGTAGTTCCACTGCAGGGCTTCCAACAAGGAATCCCATGCTCTCAAGTACTTCTTCCTTTTGAGCAGCAGCTTGTGCAACTCAGGCTTGGCGGTTCACTTCCCTCATCACCAGTTCACAGGCCCACATCCAGAGGTAATGTCACTGCCAAACATTATAGGCTGAAGGCAAACCAGTGTGTGGAATGGCACAGGGAATAAGCCAGAAGGCTCCTGCTCATAAATCCCATAGTGGGGCAGATTTATTTATTTGTTTTTAATTAAAGTTGATTAATGAAGCATGTCTCCTCATTTAAAACCCTGGAGAGGTAAGCTTTCTCTGCCATTAGCAGCCTTTCTTCCTTTTGGCAGATTTTTCTCAATTGTCTGTCTGCATCCTGTTCCTTCGCATAGAACTGTCTCTGAAACATCACCCACAATGATGAATTTAAGAAATTAAGTACTTCTACTAAGTCATCTGATTGGCCATTTCCCCACAAACACTAGCCCTGCCATACTACACATTTCCTTCCCAAAGATTTAAAGAATGATGTTGTATTGTACGTACAGGATACACCAAGTCCACAAAAAATGATATAGTTCAGTTTAGATCCTTCAACTGGTTATTTGAACACATTTCCTGCAGCATTTCTATCCTGAAGCTTACCAGTTTTTCACCTGACTGAGATTAAAATGCATAAAGCTCTCCCCAGTTAAGCAAACAAATCACCATCAATTCCATAATAAAGATGGATAACATGGTGGTACCCTTTTCTCCTCAGGTGGGAGTTTACTCCATTCATTGCCCAGCATTCTGGTAATTTCTGGGAATGGAACTTCAGGTCTCTTTGCTCGAAGCTGCTCTCTCCGCTCATTCATAAACCGCACATAACCTGTTAGAGGAGATTTGGGAGCATTGGTGTCCCTTAAGGGTTTCTTCCTCTTTCGACCTTTGGACCAGCCTCCTCTTTTAGTTCTTTGCTATAGAAGGGAAGAGAGAGAAGAAAATTTATTTTCATACATGTAAATATTCATTGTTATACCTACATTAGCTTCTAAAACAGTAATTTTCAACCTTTTTCGTCTTATGGCACAGTGATAAAATTGCCAATGGAATTTCAATGCAGTTCTTTTTTCATTGACAAAGCAGGCATTGTGACCTGTGATTCACATCCCCTAATGATCCTTCCAATCTCCCATGGCAGACCTACAATCTATGGCAGACCAAAGTGCCATGGCACAGTGGTTGAAACATCACTGTTCAAAAATGTGTCCATGCATATAGCTTTAGCACAAACATTCAACTCATGTTCCTCTCCAAGTGGTAAATTCTGCTTTAACCTAACAATAGTGCTGTGCACTATGAGACAGATCAAAAAGTAGGCTGAATTTGACAACAGTGAAAGCTATTGGGACAAGAAAGCTAAAGCTTCAGTGAAATTTAAAGACTGATGGGACAAGAGGCAGTTTAGTATAAAGACTGGGTTTAAAGGTAAAGGTGTCCTCTGCAGATTGCCCTGCTAGTCGAGACCAATTCTAATGTGCAGTGCTCATCCCCATTTCTAAGTCAAAGAGTGCAGCGCTTCCGTGGTCATGTGGCCAGCATTACTATAAGCCAAGAAACACAGAACAGTGTTACCTTACCACTGAGGTGGTTCATATTTATCTACTTGCGTTTGCAAGCTTACGAACTGGTAGGTTGGCAGGAACAAGACTAAGGACTGGAGCTCACCCCGTCTTGCAGTCCTCACATCTCAAACTGCTGACCTGCCAAACCACTAAGCCAAACGCAGCCCTTAAAATTGGATATAATCTCAGGAAAATGTGCTCTCTCATTGGTGTAGTCAAACACAAACATTCAGAGAGATACTTTCATGAATATAATTGGGAGGCTTTAAAAAAATAATTTTCAAAATGCATCTTTTTGACTCCCTAAATTTTCAAAAGACCAGACATAGGGAGTGATACCATAAAAGATGGAGTAATGAGCATCAACTTCACATTTAAAATGATGCAAGCCTTTCATGAGCCAAGGTAGGTTAGGAATGATGTCTCCCCTCATTATATATAAACCACTTGGGGTGCAATCCCAAGGGTCTTTTTCAGGGGTTACACACCCATAAGGAGTAACAGCACCTCTGTGGGCGAGTACCAACACACACACTCAGAGACACATATGTGAGTACCGGCACCTATTTTCCAGAAATATAGCACTGTGCAGTCCTAACCAACTTTCCAGGACAGGCATAAGAGCAATGCAATAAAGGAACAAACACTGCCTTATCGCAGGCCTCCTCCAACTTCAGGATGTAGTACATAGTGATGGAAAGTTGGTTAGGATTGAGTCCTTACAGTCTGAAGCATTGGAAGTGACAGAATAAGACAGTGTTGCTTTCTCTTTATAGAGAAAGAGAAATGGAAGAATGTTAACCAGACTATTAAAATTCAATTATTTAAAAAGAAATGAATGGGAAGATAATTCAAGTGGAGGATGAAAGCTTGGATTTCTTCTTTGTACATTTCTTGCTCACCTCCTCCTCAGGCCTTGGCTCACTATTTTCAGCTTTATTAGATGACTCATTTCGATGCGCTTGAGTTTGCAGCAAGTCCTCTGCAAAATCTGGATTGTTGGCAGACTGGGAGGCACTGCCACCACAAGACCCTTCTGTGTGATTCAATCTGGAAAAAAATTTCAGGTAATTATGCAGGATAATAGTGAGACTAACCGGACAAGATGCTCCCCATTTTACACCAATGGTATACTCTGAGCCACTGCAAATATCAAATGAATGCAAATGCAAAAAAAGTGGCTATAAGAGCACTTTATGTTTCACCTGCCAGAGCAATTTCCATCACACGGTCTACAGCCATTATCTGGTATTTAGATAAAAGTGTTCTTATAGTACTGTGGGAAACAACACAATCATATGAAAAAGCTTTTAAAAAAATGGAACTTCTTTAATCTCAAAATGCCAAGTGATATTTCATTCAAGTCAATTATGCTTTGAGGAGATATGATGGAGTTTGGGGGTAAGGGACTATATTTTGTCCTCATAGGCTGAGCTTTTACCATCTGTTCTGCTCCACTTTTCAAACCCTATACAAGGAAACCTATACAAGGCTCCCTAGAAGGACACCACCTTCAGCGGAATCCAAAAAGAAGGTGACTTTGGGAAGCATGCAGAAATTTGGTTTTATCACTTAAAACCTCTTTAGTCAACAGCAGAGGAATTTGTTTAGCTAGTCACCAATGCCAGACAGAATGCCTACATCAATAAATCAGGCAACAGTATTTATATATTGCTTTTCAACAAAACATTTACAAGCAGTTTACAGAGAAAATAAAATAAATTGCTCCCTGTCCCAAATGGGCTCACAATCTAAGAAGATGTCAAAAAATACCAGTAGAAAACACTAGAAAGACACTACTAGTGGGGGGAGGGCCATTTACTCTTCCCCTGCTAAAAAAAAGACGAACACCCACATGAAAGAGTGCCTCTTGCCCAGTTAGCAGGAGTCCTGCTAACCCTGTTCCTTGCCCTTAAATCAAGGGTGTCTGGCAGTGGTGGGCTCCAGCAGGTTTGCACCTACTCTATAGAACCAGTTGTTAATGAGAGACAGGACATATAAAGTTTAAAAACAGCCATTTAAAAGTGGCTGCCAGATGGGCATAGAACCAGTTGTTAATTTATTTGAATCCCATCACTGCATCTGAGTCATTGCAGCAAGAGTTAGTCTCTTATATGAGGAAGGCTCCCATTGTATTTTCATGTTTTTCTGGCCTTTGTTATCACCTGAAAAGTATATCTAAAAGGCAGCTGCACCATCCCGTAAGCGCTTTTGAACACATTGGCTTCCTGAATTTACTCCCTTTGTAGAAAGCTTATTTCCAACAAATATTTTCTACCAAGAATTAGCACCTGATCTTGAGAAACTGAGAAAACCGCAACTCCAATGAAGCTAGGGAACTTGGAGGTAAAAAAAATCAAAGAAGGAACATGTTAGGAAATCACTGACAACTGAGCCTAGTTGTAGAAGCTGATGTTTTAAAACAAGAGTGCAGAGAGTTCTATTTTACAAATTATCACTGGAGACATGGAGTGGGCCAAATACAGTGGTGCCTTGTAAGTCAAACTTAATTCTTTCCAGAAGCAAGTTTGTCTTACAAAGCATTCATCTTACATAGTGGATTTTCCCATAGGAAATAATGGGACCTCAGACAATTGGTTCCACAACCCACAAATATTCATATAAAAATATTAACTCTATATAAAAATGATGACCAAACACTGTAATCATATTCAAAGTATAATACAGAACACAATTACTGTAATAAAATACTGTAATATACTGTATGTACAATAAAGCAGAAAACGATGAGTAATTTTCACTGAAAGAGTCACTGGTGTGGACGCAATGTGGTCTACTCAGAATCAAGTCCCATTGCATTCCTCTGGTGGGGATCCCAGGCATTTAAAGGTGGGGGAAGAGTGGCACTCCAAGCTTTTCCTTGCATGCAAAACGGGCATGATCCAGTGGTAGGCTCCAGCACCTACTCTTTAGAACCGGTTGTTAACGAGAGATAGGACATACAAAGTTTAAAAACAGCCATTTAAAAGTGGGTGCCAGATGGGCACAGAACCGGTTGTTAATTTCTTTGAATCCCATCACTGGCATGATCCCATGGGGTCTACTCAGAATCAAGCCCCACTGCATTCCCTCTGGCGGGGATCCCAGTTATTTAAAGGTGAGGGAAGAGTGGCACTCCAGGCTTTTCCCTGCATGCAAAATGGGCATGATCCCAGAGACAGACAACGCTGCTGGGTCTGCCTGAGGCTTATTCCCTGGAAAGTGTGCAAAGGACTGAAGCCTTGGGACACAATCCTGTGCATGTTTCCTCAGAAGTAAGATCTATTACACTGAATGAGGCTAACTCCCAGGAAAGCATGGAGAGGTTTGCAGGCACAGCCCACCCCCTTCCATTGGAAATCAACCCACCTCAAGCTGTCTCCCTTGCCCGGAAGAGGAAAGTCCTGCAGCTGGCCATGCCCCCTGGGTGCCCTATGCTTTGGGGTCCTGCAGGGAGGCCCCAAACATATGGCTGTTTGTCTCCTCAGAAGTAAGCCCCAGTACAGTCAATTGTGCTTACTTCCCAAGAAAAAACAGAGAGGATTTACATGACTTCTGTGATTTATATCACTTCTGTGTCTTCTGTGGCAGGAATAGAAGCCTGAGAGGTTGCAATCCTCTCCGCTTTTTCTTGGGAATAAGACCCATTGATTGTACTGGGGCTCACTTCTGAGGTGACAAGCAGGGATATGCTCAGGGCCTCCCTGCAGGACCCCAGAGAGTTGAGGCAGAGAAGCGCAGCACCAGCCAGGCAGGTATTAGGGACCCCCCCACCCCCCGCACTGGCTGCAAGAGAACTACCAGCCGGATCTCATCTCAGCCCCACTCTACCCCAAGCCTGCCTATGCTGCCTCTGGTGCTGCAGGCCGGCTGAGAGGTCCTGCCTCTCTCTCAACCCCCCCCCCCCTGCGCCTCAGCCACCAGACCCTGGCCAATCAGGGTTTGTCTTTCAAAGCACATTCATCCCAGGAAGCAGGAATCCTTGGAAATTTTGATTTGTCTTTCGAAGCATATGGTCTTAAGGGGCATTTATCTTATGGTACCACTGTATACTTCAGCAAAGACTGGAAGAACAGTTGCTCACCCAGCTGGAACAACATCATTACTCTCCTTTGATCCATCATCTTCTGGAAAATGTGAAGGGGGAGATGAGCTAGACATTGGGTTCTCCATTCCCACTGCAAAAGGAAACCATAGAAGCAAATTTAATGCTAATATTACTTTTATATAGTCTATCTGGCAGGATGTACCCTGATTTTAAATATTTTTAATAAGTACATCTCATTAATTTCAGTAATTTTTACTTTTACAGGACACAAGCCCAGGACTGTAGCTCAAAGATCCAATGTTCAGGTTTTACAGCCCTAGTACATACCAATAAAGCTTAGATGAGGTTCTCAAACAAGCTCCATTTAAATAAACCATGCAACACTGATTCTTGATATACTGTTTCATTAATGGACTGCATATGTGCTTCAATTACCTGTGTATTGCATTTACAGTGTGGCTACTTTATTTGAATTTGCAATAAAGGCAGCAACCCCACAAGCCATTTAAGCTTGATAACTTTAATGGATGAAAGAGACTTAATGAATGCTTAGTAGTAGCAGAACATTTTCTTTTAACTTCTGGAAATAAGCACAGTGCACTGAATGCAAGTCCTCAGCCAAACAAGAACACCAATTGCTTTGCAGACACTTGTGTTCCACTTGCCTGTCTATTAGCAGTTTCAAGCTAGATAATATTATGTAATAAACAAATGACAACTATTTTCCTTTATAGTAGCCTTACTATAAAGCTAAGTCAACAACGTATAGCACACAAAAGCAACTGAAGGCTTCCAACATACAACTAAAGATCACTAGGTTATTACACCTATGCATATTCTTCCTAACCTCTCTTCCCTCTGTTTGCTAACTATGGGCAAAATCCAGAGTAACTATGGGGAGTCCTTGCTCCGGTGTAAGAACAATTTACTCTGGATACCAATATGAATTTCCCATAGGTTTTCAATGGGTGGTGCAGTAACTACGGGTGTACGTAATGTCTCTTATGTGCTCCCATAGTTACTCTGGATTTGGGGGGTATGGCAATTATTATTAACATATACTGCTTTTCAACAAAAAGTTCACAACAAAATATGTAAAAGAACCAACCCAATTATTTTCAGTAAAATCTGAATTTAATTTAAAAAGAATATTCTCAAATCATTTTTCTTGTATATACAGTTTAACTGATGAACACACAATCGACCATGGCTTGTATTCTGTCTACTATACTTCATGTGACCTGCCAAGTTGGTACTAATTTTTTTTTACATCTGGGCTTGGCCAGCATTGTCTCTACTTTCAATTTTGCAGGGGAAGCAGCTGGACATCAACCATGCACACCAGACCATATAAACACAGGAAACTAAAAGAACACAAACTACTTTCTTGCTCTTGGGCTTTGTTTTATTTTGTCCATATGGCTGGGCACTGAAAGTCAGGTCCCCCAAAAGAAGAGGTCAAATATTTGTGAACCTGCAGACAACATCAAGCTATTCTTACAGGCAGGAAAAAGGTATGTTCCCACTGGAACAAACAACTGGAAATGAATAAAAATGTGCATAGGATGCCAGGGGTTGATCTGCTAGCATCAGGACTTCCAGAACATTTCCTGCCATGGCTGTCTCATAGCACTGAACACAATTGCAATCTCCTCTGAACACATTATCACACATACTCAAAAGTTGCAGGGTTGTACAAAGGCTCACAGAAATATAAGGATGTTGTACTAGCAAGGCCAAAAGTTAATGCAGCAGATTGGATGGTTGTTAACTTTGAAAGAAAAGCAGGATCCCACCTCAGGACCCTGAAGCTGACAGTTGAGAAGGGAAAGTCACATTGATAGGCTTGTCCAAGCCAGGTCCTTCCTTCCTCTGTACGGTCATCGTGATTAAAAGCCTGAATTCAGATCTAAAATTTAGTCACACCCTTGATTCACAATGCCTTGGTAAAGCAGCTGTAGACAGTATTTCCCAAATTTATACTGCTACTACTATGACAACACAACAGGAATTTAGAGGGGTATTATTAATGAATACATCAATTAGTCGCTCCCTGACTTTGTTTAACAATAAAAGGCCACTTCTACACATCTATTTTTTGCATCATTGCCAGTATTATAATATACTAGTGAAAACGTACCCACGTTGCGAGAGTAAAATTCCCCGTACGCCATCCCCCCCACTGTGCATCCGTCTACCACTGCGCATCAACCCCCCATGGGCAGCATCCTCCCTCCAAACAACATCCCCCCAGTGCACCATGCACCAAAGTGGCTGGATGTTAGTCTGTCTTCAATGTTAAGAATAGGACAAAAACACATTGCACCCCTTTTCAGCCCCTTAAGGGTTAAATTTCTCCACTTTGGTTCTTGGTGGGTATTGATGTCACAGAAGGAACACCCTCCCCAAATTTCACACTTCCAAGTCCAGGGGTTGGGGCAGAGCATCCATCAGTCATTGATTCTTCAATGCAAAGTATAGGGAGGAAAACACGTTGTGCCCCATTTCATCTCCTTCCAGTTGGAATTTCCAAAAACCAGTTCTTAGTGACTCCCTCTGTCACGGAAGGAACACCCACCCCAAATTTCATGCTTCTGGGCCCAGTGGTTTTGGCTGGGTGTTGATGAGTGAGTGAGCAACTTTTCATTTTTATATATATAGAAGATAAAGATACAAAAAAGGTGTCCTCCACAGTTTATACTGCTAGTTGTGACCAGGTGCAATGGTCATCCCCCTTTCTAAGCCTTTAAAGCCAGTGTGGTCCAAAGACACATCCATGGTCATGGGGCTGGCATGATTGTTGAAGGCACACAGAACCCACCAAGGTGGAACCTATTTACCTACTTGCATTTACATACTTTTGAGCTGCTAGAATGGCAGGAATAAAGATACATAGATGTGATTTATTAGGGAAACTGGAGGGGAGGTTAATGTGCTCTCTGTGTGCATGAATGTGTGTATATACACACACATATACAGTGTATACACACACACACACACACACACACACACACATACTCGTAAACACACACACACACACCCAGGTACGGTACTTTGGTTTATAAGCATAATTCCTTCCTGAACATGCTTGTAATCCAAAATGCTTGTACTGTATATCAAAGTGACTTTTCCCATAATAAATAACGAAAACTCAAGACTATTCATTCCACAGCCCAAAAATATTAATATAAAAATGCTTACAATACTGTAATATACAACTTCAGTGTTTGTGCTGTATGGTGATGGTGTCCATTTGTTGTCGATTGGCGTTTCATCCAATCCACAACGGATGTGACTTGGGGAAACTTGACTGGCCTCTCTTAGGGGTGTGTTGCCAGGACGTTGCCTTTCCCACTAAAGTGGTACCTGTTTATCTACTTGCATTTGAATGCTTTTGAACTGCTAGGTTGGCAGGAGCTGGGCGAAGGAGAGGAGCTCATGTTCCTTGAGGTAATCTGGTCTTGAACTTCTGACTTGCTGAGCAGAATTCCGGTCAGTGTGCTAATCCAAGAGTACTAATTACTGAGCTACTGCAGCCCTCACTATATTACAATACTGCAATATACCAGTAATACAAAATAATAAAGAAAATACAAATTGTAAAGAAAACTAAAACAAATTAACCTGCACCTAAATCTCTCACTTCTCTCAGGCTGCAATCTCCCCCTTACACAGGAGTGAGCCCCACTGATTAAAGTAATGCTTACTTTAGAACAGACATGCAAAGCTAGATCTTTCAGGTTCCTTTCCATAGGAATGAGCCCTACTAATTGTAATAGGCTTACTTCTGAGTAGACACACATAGGCTGATCTCTCAGGAGAAGCTGAACAGGTGCTGGCAGAGTGCAGAAACCGGCCATATTCTGGCCAGGACTATTTTTCACATGTATTGCAAAGCAAAAATTAGACATGTTAGCTTGTCTTGCAAAACACTCTCAATCCAAAACACTCTCAATCAAGGTTTTACTGTTTATAAAAGATTCTCCTGGAATCACCAGTTGTCAGATTCTAATTAATAATACTAGAAACTATTCAGACTTCTTGTTTTTCAGAAACAATGCAGGATAACTTTGTTGTTTACTTATCTATTTACCTATCCAACCCAAGCAAGAGGATTCAACTTCTTCCCTACCTCTAAATATTGTGGTAAAAAAATATAAATCACTACATTTCACTGTTATGATTTTCCATACAATGTTTCCAGTCTAAATGCATTTCTTCATGAAATGAAGAATGACATTAGCGATGAATACAATACAAGTCAACTGGGGGAGTTACAAACATTACATCTACCTTTGTTCACTAGGTCTATTAAGCAAGCATGGATAGCACAGACATACACTTTCCTCCCTACGTCACCACAGGAACTGGAAGATCTGATGAGTTCTGCTAGCCTAGGTGAGGACTGCACCCTTATTTCTTTCTTAAAATTAAAATAATGTAGAGAAATTTATGTTACTGAAAGGCAGGATATATTTTCACTACACAAAGTAATGAAAATAAACTGAGCTGATGGATATAACTACTGCATCTTCTTGCTTGTGGAAAAGGCAATATCCTAATGCCATTGCTCCCATTTTTCAATTCCCTGATTCCTCAACTACAGAACAAATTCTGAACCATCCTTTGATGAGGATGTGAGCACTACCATTCTAGTTGTTCCAATAATATTGGAAAACCTGTCTATTCTGGATGGCTGCTAAGCATTTCAGTAACTTTTGATTACTTGGCTCTGATCCTTTTTGCAGAGTGAAACAGATGAGCCGACATTCCTAGCCCCATGTCACTGTTTAAGTTCCAACAATCCCCAAAAGCATATAGTAAATTTCTGGTTTTTTTCAATAGTTGGAGAGATTTAGGGGATCTGTACAGATTTTAATATTAAGCAAACGTTATTCTGGAAGAATACCACAAATACATGAGGCTGCCAATATTAATATCACCAGACATTAAGACTGTGTGCAAATCAGTACAGCTGCACAACTGGACAGCTCGTGGACGGGAGACTGCAAGCTGATAAAGCTGTCATGAGACATCAGTGCCAGAAGGTGTTGACATATACAGTCTGGCCCACCTAAAAACTGATGGAAGTTTGGAAGGCATTTCCTCAAACCAGACATTGATGACCATACCATGATGACTACCTGAAAAGAGAAGAGTTCTACAAGCTGCCCACAGAACAGTTACCTACTTTACAGGGTTGTTGTGAAGAAAAAACAGGGTTTATTCCTTGTTATCCATTAGGTTCTGTTTTGGAACTTCCCGTGGATTAAAAAAATCCATGTATAAAGAAAACAATGGAAAAAATAGGTTTAAATATCATCTTCCAGGTTTCTTGCTCCTCTGTTGTGCCTAACTGAATAAGATAATGCCTCAATATCTGCAGGGGCTTGATTCCAAGACTGAAAATTGAATGCTTGCATGACTACCTATATACAACAGTAGAAAAGCAGTGGCCATTCATGTTGAGTCAAATCCGGGTACAAAAAATGCATGTATAACCAGGTTGGACCTGTACATGGAAGGAGCCTCAAAACACTACAGTGGAAATGACATTCCCAGCAGTTGGGTGTATCCCAGGCAACTCTGGAAATATTTCAGTGGCTAAATCCTTCCACCACCAGAAAACTCTGGACTCAGTAAATAACAGACACAAGAAGATGCTGGGTAATTAAGGTGATCAGCA
This sequence comes from Cryptoblepharus egeriae, assembly GCA_030015325.1. Taxonomy (NCBI): domain Eukaryota; kingdom Metazoa; phylum Chordata; class Lepidosauria; order Squamata; family Scincidae; genus Cryptoblepharus; species Cryptoblepharus egeriae. The sequence goes on from JAREYC010000013.1 coordinate 10,837,585, forward strand.
TTTCTTCTGTTAAACCTTCTCTTTGGCTTAGCCAAGGAGAAGGGAAGAGACTGAACGATTAAATGCAGTCACTAGGATCCCATGGCAACAGCAAAAGTCTTACCCTCTGTATGTAAGTGTTCTCACATCATGATACAGAGGGCAAGCCAACCCAAACAAATAATCAGAAAAGAGTTCATGTTTCAGCTTCTGGAGGAATTTCTTAAAAGATAACCTGAAATAGTTTGTATTTACCTTCCATGCCTTTTATAAGGATTACTGAGAGAATATACATGAAAAGCTCTAGGTAAACAATAAATAGTATGTGCAATGTAGGACTCAAATAATGGCAACAAAGTTGAAGGATCAAGCATTACATGTTGTCCCACATCCAATGATACCTAAAAATACATGTGTGGTAGGATATCAATATATCCTGTTGCCATATAAGGGCAGCCTAAGTTAAAAGCTTTAGGGCAGCTTTAGATCAAGAAGAAAGGTACTGAAGCGATTGCTTGAAAGCAGTCGGAAACACACAAACAGTTGCTAAGAAGCCATGGAACACACATATACATATATAGGCACAGCATCCTAACTGCTTGCGCCACCCACAGCCATGTAACAGCAGTAATAATATATAGTTGCAGGATATATATTCACCAGGTAGGTACATATGCACAGCCTATGAAGAATTTAACCAGAACTGAAAAATTAATTAATTCAAAATGGGGCAAACTTCATCAAACCAAACTCACTCATGTCGGTTAATAAAATCATTGTTTGAAACAATCAGTGGAGGGCCCATACAACTTTCCCAAATTTTCAACACATACTAAAAAGCCTCCTAGTCCTTTTATTTACAGAAATATTTGTTTCACATATTTTGTATTTTATGAAAAAAAATGTAGAGCATTTAGATTTCTGACTTAAGAGCAATCTGATGAACATTATTGTAGTTGGTAATGAAAACAAAAGAGTCTTATCATACCTTAGGATTAACAAACTTTACAGAATAGAATACAAATGCCGTTACAGAATAGAATCTGATTACCGGTAATCTGGTGCATTAAGTCTTTGAAGTTCTGTTGCTTTTGCTGTAACAAACTAATACGGAATTTAGTTGGAATGCAGCTGTTCTGCACTGTCATGATAATTTGGACAAGTGTGATTAGCCTCTATGATGGAAAGCTTTCTAACTATGGGCTGGTGAGAAATGGCTTATGGGAGGAATAAACTTGGAAGCATGTTTACTTTCCCAGTTCTTTTGGAATCCACATCAGTGGCAATGTTGAGTTGCAAAAACTTTCAGACCTTCTCCCTTGAGAGTAAATCTGAGCCAGAGGGAACTTTATAAAAAAACAGTTCAGCAGAAAAATAAAACAGTACATGTACTTCCATTTTCATAGACAAGAAAGAAAATACCATCAATCAGTTCTAAGATGCAAGACACATACCAGTGTGGAGAAAGTGTTATCTACTGGTATGGCTGTCTGACACACACCTTAAACAACCTCTCAGCTTTCATAGCTGCCAGCCACACAAGCTGACATGCTTGCCTGACTAAGACTGATACAACACTTGTGCAAATCCAACATCCCTTTATCTGCTTGTGACCATGCTTTTGGCAATTTTTCATTCCAAGCCCCTTTACAAGTGAGAGATTAAAGGGCATCTTAATATTCTGTGATGCAGCACTTCAGATGTGCAAGCCTATAGATACTCCATCTACTGAAGGAAGAACATGCAACTGTGCCTTCTACTACTTTACAAGACAACTGTATAAAAAGTTACTTTGTAAAACCAGATGTACAAAGGAACTCCAACAGAGCAGAGATAGCTGCTGTTCATAAGTGCACATTTTAGCAAAACACAACCCTGCTTGTAGTACAAAATGACTGATAATAACACACAAACCCCAACAATACCAGGCAGCATGTATAAGACAAGACAAATTCAGACATAAGGAGCCACCGGATTGCACAGTCAGCTCTTCTGCACATATGAGAAGGAGGAAAAAGCTTTTGCTTTCCTTTTTTTTAAAGTGCAAGTGTCAGGTTCTACATTGACTAGAGGTTTCTTTATATATTTACTGGAATAAATATGAATGTTGGAGTGAATATAAAAGAAATACACCAGGTCCATTTTTACCACCTCAGAGAGAATAAATTTCGGTGACACAACTTCAGAGGAACACATTTAAGTTAGAAATGAGAGAAGCTAGAATAATCTATAGATTGCAAAGATCTCACCACTTACATCTGCTTTTCTTTCTTATGGCTTTAAACCTTTAAAAGGATTTCAGTTAGCATTTAAGATATTGTATATGTTCCACCTTCAAATATGCCTTAGAATGGATTATGAAATTCTAATTAATTTCAGCAGACTATCTAAAGAAAAGCCCTTCTCTTTATTTTAATGATCTAAATCTCTACTGCTTCATTTAATATTCTTTCAAAAAGCCCAAATTTGTGTGGCAATGCAAAATATGGCTGGATAATTTGGCTGGGCTCTGTGCCATGAATGTTCACAATTCAAAACAAGGCCTCCAAAGCATTTCCTGTGACCCATTTTCACAAATTATCAGCACCACTCTCTCCCAACATACAGATTTCCTCCCTGCTCGGCTTTGCAATCCTCACTACAGCTGTGGGAATAGACATTTCCTATTACCACATATAGTGCCATCAATGAACATCTACATCTTGACCATTTTACATTAAAGAATCCCTGCCACATATGATTAATATAAGAAATTTCTGCAGTCCTCATGGCTACAGAACAAATTTGAAAATGGCCACACTTCTAAAAGATAACAAAATTACTCCTTTTTATCCAAAATATCCAATGCTTATGAATGCTGTATTAATGAACAAAAACAGTTTGATGGCATGCTCATGAAAATTATATAAGAGTTATGGTCTTGTCATTTGCAATAGACCCATTGTGTATTTTTAAACAGAACAAAGCTGCCTGATCTGGCTCACATTCATAGTTTGCCGTGAGCCTTGAAAACAGGCATCAGCTTTGTACTTTTCACAAAAATATGTGAAACAAAGACCTTTAAAAGCCCTTGATCATAACTTCCCATATTGCTAGTGAAGAAAAGCAAGAATATCACTGTATTCACAGTCAATTATTTACATGTTGGAGAAAACCCTGACATATACAGCAAAAATGAACACACAAATGGCTGACAGCGTGGAAGGTTAGTTGTGCTTGCTTCCCTTCCCTTTTTCCTCAATTATAAATGGCTTCTTGCAACAATTTATGTGAATGATGTATTCAAAATCCCACATTGATCTATTTTAATTGATTTTTCTACTCTGCCTTTTCGCCAGTAGGGGCACTCAAAGCAATGCCAATTAAAAAAACCCAATGATTCAGCATCCGTTAAATGTCGGTCAGTGTCTGTGAGTTGGTGTCAGCATTTACCATTCTAAAGAAAAATATCTTATGCTCTGGCTGGAAGATCTCCAACAGAGGGGTTCTTCTCTGTCGGGAGTGGGAGCAATTCTAAATTCCCAGGAGAGAAAATTCTATCACTGTCGACAATGTTATGCCTCTCTATCATAGCCTTCATCAATGGCAGCATAGTTAAAAGAGAATACTTTGATGACTTCAAAGGACCAATAGAATTTTAAGAAGGAGGTGGTCCCTCAAATACCCAGGACTCACTTTATAAAGGATCTTAAAAATCAAAACTAGCACAATGAATTGCTCCTGGAAGTAAACTGGCAGCCAGCATAGGTACTGGAGGAGACGTCCAGCTGAACTGCCAAGCTGAACTGCCAAGCCCTTAAATTCTGCAACAGTTGCAGTCTCTGTACAGTCTTCAAAGGTAACCCCATACAGAACTCCTCTTCAGGGTGGCCTGACGTCACCAGAAATTGGGCTATTTCACCAGACATCAGGTGAAAGAATCCAATTGTCCAGGATACAGAGAGATAGCAGGGTGCTCCAGGGATGTTAGGGGCTGCCTCGGCACAGCAAATATTGGTGCCAGCCGGCTGGGCAGCCACATAGAATCATATCATGGAATCATAGAGTTGGAAGGGACCCAAGTCATCTAGTCCAACCCCCTGCCCGTAACAGGAAATCCTCCTAAAGCGTCTCCAACAGGTGCTTGTCAAGCCTCTGCTTGAAGATCCCCAGTGAGGGAGTGTCCACCACCTAATCTGGCAATCTGTTCCACTGTCGATCCGCCCTCACCATCAGGAATTTTTTCCTGATATCCAACCGGAATCTCATTTCTTGCAGTTTGTACCCATTGGTTCTAGTTCTGCTTTCAGAGGCAACTAAGAAAAAATGAACCCCTTCCTCCATATGACATCCCTTCAGGTATCTGAAGTGGGCAATCATGTCTCCTCTCAGCCTTCTCTTTTCCATGCTGAACAGACCAGGTTCCCCCAACCTTTCCTTGTAGGGCTTCTCTTCCATACCACATAGTCAGACCCGGGTCGCTGAAGGCTGTGCCAGTAGTGTTTTGGAGGCAGCGCTTTCTATAAAACGTGAACCAGGCATGGGTGGAGCATCCGCTCCTAGAACCTGGCCTGGCTGCGCACCTCTGGAGAGAGTGAGAGCAGAGGCACATCTGTTCTCCTACAGAAGGGTGCAGTGTCTCTGCCCCCAGGGCCTTCCATTCTGAGACGGCAGCAGAGCGGGGTGAGGGGAGGAGAGATGTTGCCATTCTGGGCACCAGTGTTGGTGACAGGCAGCCGCCTGCTAGCACTTGGTGAAGTGGCAGCAAGCATTATGTCTGCCAAAGGTGCCTTGGCGTGCCAGTAAACACTGTTCTGCATGCCGAGCTTAGCACGCATGCCAGGGGTTTTCTACCCCTGTTCTAGATATCAGTGTTTCCAATTTGATAATACGTAAGAAGGGCCCGTGTTACAAAAATCAGACTTATTCAGCCAGTGAAATGAGAGAGTAATAAAATCATAAGTCTCAGATGCTGGCAAACCACATTCTTAAGAGTTCTAAAATTCACTAGGGTGGGGTTCCTAATGTTAAAGAGACCAAAGAAAACACACAGTATTCAGAAAGCAGTAATGTATTTATATCAAAAGGCAGGCATAAAACATACTTTTATATATTTGGTCATAAGCTTCCCAAACATAACAATTAATAGAAAAAATAATAAAATACTAAACTACCTGAAATCTCACCATAGCAAGTCTTCACTAGTAACTGGTCCAGGCTTAGCTTAAGATAAGGAAAACATATACAGCACAGAAAACTACACACTTACAAACTAAGTAACAGGCAGAACAAACAGAAAGGAGAAACCCAAAAGAAAAAAGTACCCTCTCCTCTAATTCCCCTTACCAACTCCTTTTTATGGGGCTCTTGAATGCCCTTACTTAATTGGGCTTACCATCCAGCCTCCGCCTCCACAAGCATGGCTGGTTTCCAGATCAAATGGCAGCCCTCACCAAGAGATCTCAGCTGCCAACAATCTACGTGAAGTCCTACCCGACTGATGCCAGGAATGCCATTGAACCACATAAATCTCTATAGCATATAGGTTAAACGATGTACACCAAAACCATAAGTGAGCTTTACAGTGGCTCCCATCAACAATGTGCGCTCTACTTTCTAGCCAAAATACCAAAAGTATGTTACATGGATGAATATATGGCAGCTTTTCTGGGTCTTAACTGCTGACAAAGTCCAGGTTCTTTCCAAAGAACTACAGGCATCCCCATTTATTTATCTATCTATCTACAGTATTTATATGCCGCTTTTCAACTGAAAAGTTCACAAAGCGGTTTACAAGAAAATGAAAAAAATTAATAGCTAATTAATAGCTAATGGGTGCCTGTCCCAAAAGGGCTCACAATCTAAAATGCAAAAAAGAACACCAGCAGAAGCCACTAGAGCAGACATTGCTGGGGGTGTGTAGGGCCAGTTACTCTTCCCCTGCTAAATAAAAGAGGAACACCCACTTGAAAGAGTGTCTCTTGCCCTGTTAGCAGGGGTATTTATTGGTTGGCTTAGGGACCAGAGCACCATTCAAAAATGAAAACTGTTCAGAAAAGTTGAACCCAATCTTTAGTTTATAAATGTTGTTTCCAATGCTTTTATTAGCTAGAAAATTACAATTAGACTAGGATTAGACTAGGAGCTACAACAAGAGGGAGGGCAATCTTGGCCTTTAGAACAGCAGAGAGAGGTTGAAAGAGCATTGAACGAATGAGTTTTGGGTATAATTGAAAGGTGTTAACAGGAATGAATTGTCAAAAAACAAACCATCAGAAAGAGGGGGATACCTGTATCAGGCTAACAAAATTACCAAATCTAAAGCATGGTCTCTCAGTAGATCCCCAGTGTTCCTAAGGTAATTTCAGACATCATAACTGCACACTAAGCTTTGCTCATTTATGGGGCTTTCTAAGATCTAACAAACGAAATCTTAGTGCAAAATCTTGACCATGAGCACCTTCTCAACATGTTCTTTGCTTGTATGTAGAGGAAAGATGATGATCTCTCAAGGGGATTTAACACTTGCATACGCTCAGAAAAGGGTTTTACTGAACAGCAGCTCTGCAGTACTCTGGTTTGCTTGATAAGATTATGTGGCTAGTCAGTGAAAGAATTTGTGAAAGGTAAAAATGTATTATAACAGGGACCTCCAAAGGTTTTGACAAGAGGGCCACATCATCTCTCTGACACTGTGTTGGGGCCCGAAAAACTAATTGACATTTCAAATTTGAATACATTTACGCAAGTTAACATATAATAATGTATTGGAGTGGATTACAAGGCTTGCCCAAGGGCAGGACAGGGGGTCTTGCTGGAGGCCACATTGAGGCTTGCCAAGAGCTGCATCTGGCCCGTGGGCCAGGGTTTGGAGACCCATGTATTATAAGAACCCTGTTTCCAAAAAAATAACAAGTGCCATTTTGTATTTAGCAGCATTGAAGAAAGACCATGCTTCTGGGTCAAGCTGACCCAGACTGCAGCATGACATTAGAAGCTTTAGGAGGGGGGAAGAAAAAATAATTCATAAATCCTGAAGTTTATTCTATTGACTGCTCAAACTTTGACCCATGTTATACTGTGGCCAACCTAGGAGAAAAACAGGATGAGTGGTGGCTGAAATGTAGAATGATGCTCTAAATATCAGACTGCAACTTGGGCAACTCCATTCAGGTTGCCATGGTTTTCGCAAAGCATAAAATTATAGTATACTAAGAAGCAGCAGGTTTTGAATGTGGTCTCCAAGCAACTGCACACGTTGCTACATGTGATAGAATTTCTAGATAGGGCATGTTCATTAAAAGGGTGTGAGGAGACAACCTTTACAGCAGTGCCAGAACTGAATGTCAGAGCAGTATCAGCGACATTTTTGCCACAGGTGGGGAGGGGGGTGAGATGGATAGATAATGCCTCAGAGATAATTTCAGTCCATATGTTCAAAATCAGAGCAAATATTATCTGGAGAAATAATCTGTCTAATAAACTGCTCATCAACACCCCACCCCTACCAAAGTGAGTCTCTACTGTGAGTCACTTGAAAAAATGGAACACTCAGTACTAGGAAAGAGTAAAAAGACATACATAGAAGTACAGACAACTCTTTGGCAAGGCTCGGAAGCCTTTTGGTGGGCAGGAAGAATTTCCTTCCTATGCATGTTCTCTTCCTGAAACCTCTGTTCTTTCTTGGCACACTAAAGAACTCTTAACTAGGGACAGGCACAAAAATATGCTCTTCACTCTAACACCCATACACAAGACAACTTGTTTTTTATGAATGGTTTTTTGTTGTTAAGCCTATGCTTTTCAAGGACTAAAGATTGAATCAATGACAAGGATGACGAGGATGACGACAGTGGCATAACACAAACAATAATGTAAATAGAATCTTGTTCTAAAGCAGACACCACACTGAGAGCCATATAATACTAATGACTAAGTATGCACAAAAGAATCCAATCAAACTAAACACAATTTGGTAGATGAAAATAACTACCTCGCAATCTAATTAATCCCTCTCCCTATATTACTGTGTTCTTTTCATTAAGGCAATAGCTCCAGACAATATAAAACTGGAAAATGACTCACTAGTTAATCACTACATTCTCTTCAGAGACCAAATGTTTTTAAGTTTCATCATAGTCGATTTTATCTGATTCCTGCATTCAGTAGACAATTCCAAAGCTGCATGCGAAGCACGAAAGCCTGGGTTAGATTGTTATGGAGGATAGGCTGTTAGCCAAGCAGCAAATCCCCCCCTCTCCATGCCACTGAATTAGTCCAATGGAAAGGCAGAGCCAAAGGCAGAGATTGGATCCAGCTGGCGTCGCAGAGCTGGACTAAGGACAGGAGTTCACCCTGTCTTGTGGGGCTGACCCAGGTCTCGAACCCTGGCCTGCTGGTTAACAGGCACAGTGTCTTAGCCACTTGCGCCACCCACAGCCCGCATGGAAATTATTAATCACTCATTAAAAAAACACACCTGACCACCTTTGTTCAGGATTTACCTTGTCCCTTTCCCCTGACCTTTTAGGCATGTTAAATAAATTAATGTTTTTTTAAAAGGCTGCAGGATTGTCATCTCTACTATTGTAATCTCCAGTTGTTTCTGCTTCCTTAGAGATTTTAGCTTTTCCTACAGAAACACCACAGTGGTCACAGAAACACCAATGGTAGTGTTTCGATGAGGAAGTGTTTCGATGAGGCAGAGAAGAATTATGTTCTCTCATTAATTTACTTGTCCTTTTAAAATCCCAACACTGTTCTTAAATTTTTTAAATTAAGAAATCTAAGCCCATTTTTTATTTATTTAAATAAATTTACAGCCCATCTTTCCCACGCCAAAGCAAATGCCCATGGTGGCTTTCAAAGCTTAGTTCAGGCTATCATGCTGTTCTCACTACAACCCTATGAGGTAGGTGAAGCTAAGACTGGTTGAAGGTCACCCAGGAAGCTTAATGGCCAAGAGGGATTTGAACCTGATCTTCTGAGCACAATCCTAACCATGTCTACTCAAAAGTAAGCTCAAGTGTCTTCAATAGGTCTTACACCTAGGAAAGAGCCCTTAGGTTTGCAGCCTCCATGTCTTAGCTTAACTCCCTAATCACTACACCATCCTGGCTCTCCATTAGGAAAGAAAAAAAAGAAACCACCTTCAGTCCCTCCCGATGAGGAAAAGAAACACAAGATTAATAATTCATTGACCTAGAACCAGCCTTATCAGAATAAGAATAAGGAGAAACTGAGCAACTGCTTTGGACAGTGGATTCAGGAGGAAGTAATATTTTTCTTTCTTCAATGAACCTCTGCATACAGTTATTATTAAAAACAAAAACGTAACAAAAACCTCTCTAGCCCTGATAATCATTTTGACTTTTCACTTTACAATTAAAAGTATTTTAATACCAGCACTGCTGTCATGTATCTATGATCTACCAGATGTTTAGGGTAGTAATCTTAGACCAAAACAGAGGGCAATCCTAATCAAGTTAGGCCAGCACAAAACACCAATCTCCCACTTCCTGGGGTGATATAGGGAGGCTGGGGCATATCTGTGCACTGGCCTAACCCCAATCCCAGCTGTAGCGTAGGCACTTTTGCAACAACCCAGGCCAAGACAAGACATGCCAGGATTAGTTTCGGCCTAACTAGGGATTAGGATAGCGGCCCCAGTCTACAATCCTATCCACATTTTTCCTGAGAATAAGCCCCATTGACTGTAATGGGACTTCTGATTAAACATGCAAAGAATTATGCTCTCAGACCTTGACCTAACTTGATTTAATTTAACATGGGTTCCATGTTTCAAGTTGGAATTGTTTTTTGCATTATATCCATCCTTTTTCTTTTTCCCCTGAAGACTGCTGGATAGAAAGGAAGACTCCTGACCTTTGAACAATTGCAGAAAAGAATGTCAATAAGTGTAGCTTGTCATTCAGGAGTGAATAAAGTATGACATACCACTGACATACCACAGTGAGTGGGTCGGGAGCAAGAGGTGGGAGCAAGCCCTGTTTTCCTGGCATCTACCCAAATCTGTGCAATGTCTGGAGGCACAGATCTGTGTAAACCCATCAGGCCCTTTACATCCTTACCTAAGGTAAGGGGAAAACCTTTTCCTTATCTCACGGTAGTGTGGCAGCAACCCCAAGGCAGGCATATCAGCCTGCCTGCTCCAGCACAACCTAGGATTGTGCTGCCCATGCCCTAGATATCAGTGATTTTCAACCACTGTGCCATACAACATGGTGTGTCAAGCAGATGGTCTACAGATGTGCCGTGAGACTTTTGGAAGGATCATTTATTAGTATGGCAATTGCGGAATTTGAGGCTCCTACCAGTAAAATGATGTGTATTTTGCCAATGGTCAAAAAATTGATGGTGTGTCTTGACAATTTTAGCACCTTGTCAGTGTTCCCCAGAATGAAAAATGTTGAAAATCTCTGCACTAGACAAGGGTAAATGATCTAGCTCAATAGATTAAACTAGAATGGGAAATTTTACCAATGACAGCTATTAACATTTTATCTATCAGTATCTTGAATACTGACACAGTAAAACTACCATCAAGCACATTGCTTTCACTTTCAACAAACTGAAGGATGCAAGGAACAACAGACATGCCTATAAACTCAGTACCAATTCTGTAACTCTTAAAATGTAGTGAACATGAATCTGAAAGTATTGATACATAAACTTTGAGATCTTGGGAGTTCCACAACATAATGAAAATGGCTTTTTACTTGATTTCTTGTTTGAAATCCTTCAGTGCTATTTTTATTATAGTTGACAATGTAACTGCAACTACAATGATCACGGTAACCAGATGACAAACCCAAAATTCCTGAACCCCAAGGCCAAAATTCCGACCCACTTAAAAAAATTGCTAAAACATGTTTTTGTTTTGTTTTTTGGCCATAACTTTTGATATGAAGGATATATCTCAATTCAATTCCAAAAACCTTTATTGGCATATAGATATCTCAAGAGCAATTTTCGCATTAGATTCTGCTTTTCAATACGAATCCATCGACATATGACATGATGGTGTACTGTGCACCATTGTGAAATTCAAAAATGAAGCCAAAATGTAGGACAATGAAGCCAAAATGTAGGGCAACCAAACAGGAGGCTAAAAATCCTGACAAACCCGGGCTTTTCTCATCATATGGTCATCCTGACAATGACCAGAAACTATTTTTAAACTGTCAAAATTTTAACAGAAGTTTGTGGATTATACCAAAGATGATTCAAGCGAAGGAATGCAGACAAGGGTAGGTCAACATTTCCCAAACTTCTAATAGCAGCTGAAGCACACTTCTTCTGATTTCAGGAATGAGGTATGCATCACTTATACCGGAAAGTTTACACTTAGGGCACAATCCTAACCATGTCTACTCAAAAGTAAGCCCCATTGTGTTCAATGGATCTTACTCCCAGGAAAGTGTCTTTAGGATTGCAGCCTTAGTGTGTGTAAAATTAGCTGCTTTCAAGAAAGCCAAATCTATGTCTTTCACCTTCCCTGAAACTGGATGAAAACTATTAACTTACGCAGTGGCAAATGCAAAATTACTTGCCTTCACAGAAAGCTGTCTGCATCAGGAGTAACTGAATGATCAAGTTAACTCAATGCTAACTCCATGCACAGAAGTAACAGAACTACCAGTTTGTCAACCAACTAAAGCGAATGGAATGATCAAGGCCAGAGCAGTGAATAATGTACCTTGTATTGTAGATGTTACTTACTATGGGTTCACAGAAGCTGTTACTTTTCAGAATTAGTACTCGTTGGAATGTACAGCTTGGAAATTGCTACTAAACTCAGTATGTAAAAGTTGAATTCAGTACTAACTAATCAGAGCAGTTCTACCTGAGAATCTCCAACCAGAGCATCTCCAGCCATTCTATGGGAAACAGTAGGAGCTCAGCAGCATCTGTTTTGCATGTTGCAGGTCCCATGTTCTAGCCATAGACATTCTATCTAGCATTACCAGAGAAGACTGAGAGAGATCCCTGTCTGAGATACTGAAGGACTGTTTCCAATGATGTAATTGACCTAGTGGAAATGTGCATAAGTTGTTTTGTGGCTCACTTTCTGACAAATACAGCCAAATCAGAATTATTGAACTACCTGGCTTGTACAATACCATATTTTAAAAAGATGACACTGAACCAGCAACAGATTATTATTGCTCTAGGATGAGTGTGTTACCACAACTACTTATTACAAATATTTGGGTTTTGTGCAAAAACAAAAACAAAAAAACTCCTTTGAGTAGCTATAACTTCAGAGGAACATCATTAAGTTGTTTAAGAGTCTTCTGGCAAGCCTCTAAGAAAGGAGCAACAAAATCTTTGTCAAAAAGCAAAAAATGTTTTGCAGCAACAACAGTCACGGCAAGTCAGAATTGCCCAAGAACTCTGGCAAACAATTTCAGGGCAGTTGAGTGATGGTATGCTGCAGATCCACTTAATCCTAGGGAAAGGAATGCAAGGCTCTGAGCATCCAGAGTTTATATCAAGCCCTAACAATGCTATTAATATTCAGGCTCCAGAAGCAGTTGCCAAACATCTGCAGAAATCTATTTCACCAGCCATTCTGAATTGACCCACCACACATTGCTACTCCCATCTTCAGACATCAGAGTGCTTGTTGTGCAAAAATGAAAGTGGCAAATTAACTCTTCTTCCTGTTACCTGATTTAAGACCATTACTACTACACTAGAGAGCATGTCATTTTTACATCAGATGAACATCAACACCACACTAAACTGTGAGAATATCATCAATACCTATGTAGTAACAATCTCTATTAAGAGATACATTGCTTTTGTCACCAGTTTTATAATGTCCAGAGATTACAACAAATAAAACTAATCTACAAATCTAATAGCCTTCCTGCAATTTTTGAGTACAGTGCAAAACAATCTTCCTTAGAAAATGCTTTCAAATATTTGAAAATGGGCTGTAAACACAGGACTCCAGTTCCAAGAGATCCAATTCTGCCAGAATGCCAAACAAAAGACAGGGAGGAAGATCTGCAAGGGAGGACAGTGTACTCAACCCTCCCATAATGCCATACCCTTTTCCCTTGTATGGCTTCAGACCAGAATAAAAGCAGCTGTAGAGATGGGCAAGGAAAAAAGAACTGGAGACAAAAACCAGCAGGTAGGTAAAAGAGTTAACTACACTGCTTATGTTTTGCCCATCATCCCTTTCCTGCATTTGTTCAGCTTCCATAAGTACCTTCACTTTCGCATCTTTTGTCAAGCACTAAGCAAAACCTAGACATCTCCACTAAATCTACTGTCTGGCACTAGAACACCACTTCTCAACTCAAGTTGTAGTATTTAACACCAGAAAAAGTAAAATGAAGACAGTGCTAAAGCAGGGTAAAGTTCATGATGGAATGCAATTCCATTAGAAAGAGTTTGTGCAACAATGATTCTTGGCCAAAACCTTATTACTGTAAGAAAATATCCTTTATGTTTTCCTTTATTCAGGTTCTGAAATCACTGAAACAATTCCTAGATCTCATTTTCAATGCAGTCACAACAACTTTTTCTTAAAATAGCAGATTCAGATTTATTGGAAATTTTCCACAGAAAGGAACTAATAACTTCAATACCACCACTGACAGAAATGTGATCTTTTACTTCTACCCTGGAACCATTCTTTGATCTCCATATTTCACTGAAGACAGGAATATGTCTGTGGTTATTTGGAAACTATTTTAATACAGTTTCAGTTCAAGTTAAAGCACTTGAAGTGACCACTCTAAAATGCTATTCCAAGGAGACACACCTCTGGTTTAAATAAGTGGTAATACTTATAAGAAGTTCTTATTATGTGGAGGGACTGTAGCTTGGTGGCAGACTACTAATATGCAGACACAGAAGGTTCCAAGGTCAAACTTTGGTATCTCCAATACAGCATTAATTCTTGACTAGATGGCAAGTATAACACTAAATTCCTGACTAAAACCTTGGAAAGATATTGCAAGTCACCATAGATCAGGGTTCTGAGCCTGTGGTGCCTATAGCCCTAAGGAATGAATGCACAATGTGGCCTAAAACAGTTTTATTCAAACTGAGAGTGAGGGTTACAACCCCCTAATTCATGTAAAAGTTCTTCTCTTTAAGGGAAAGGAAAAAAGCAGCAGCACTAATTAAAATAAACTTTATACCCCGCCTATGTCCTAGAGAGACCCAAGACAGCTTACAAAAAACAATCCATAAAAATATCATCAATAAGATTCAATTCATTAAAACATTTAAAATATATACAGTAAAACACTGATTAAAACCATAATAAACGAGTTGTGTAGTACAAGTAGCCAGACTAAAAAACCAGCAGACGAATAAGCTCAGAATGCTGTTCTGAGGAGAGGGTGTTCTACCTCACCACTGTGGGAGGTGGGGGGTATTTTTAACCTTAACAGGAGTGCTGTCAAGGTCTGTGGTGTGGGGAGCTCCGTGGAGTGCTAGCGGGATTCCCCAGAGCTTGAAACTAGTGAAAGTTTACAGCTGCGACTAAACCAGAAGTCAGACTTTAGTGAAATTAATAGATACCGTATTTGCTGGCTTAAAAGATACACTATTTCCACCACCACCACCCCCGCCCCTCCAAAGGGGGTGGAAATGTCTGACTGTATCTTATAGAGCAAAGGGGCCAATTCTGGAGCACCTTCTGCAGCTTTGCTCTGCCCCCCTGGGCAGAGCAAGCCTATAGGAAAGCAAAGGGTATGCTGCGGAGGTGGGACAGAGACTTCCCCACAGGCTCCTCCCCCAAAGAAATGAGAGCCAGAGGATCAAGATAGCAGAGCATGGAGGAAGGGAGGCAAAAACGTGGGCACTGGGGGGAAGGGATGGAGGACACAGGCTAGGAGTCCCTGCTGCTGCATGTCTGTGCATCCCTCCCTGGGTTGGAGACTTGCTCCAGAGTAGACATGCACAGAAACTGGTCCCTGGTGTTGCAATCCTAAATAGCCTTCCCTGGTTTGGAGACTTGCTCCAGAGTAGACATGCACAAGACCTGGTCCCAAATGTTGCAATCCTAAGCAGCCTTCCCTGGGTTGGAGACTTGCTCCAGACATGCACAGGACATGGTCCCTAGTGTTGCAATCTTTTGCATTCCTGCTTACCTGCCTCCCTCCCCACTTACCTGCCTCTCTCCCCACTTATCTGTCTGGCTGGATCCCACACCCCCAAAAGAAACACCCCCACCCTTCCCTATCTACCTAGATCCCTCACCTTTCCCTACCTACCAGGATCCACCCGCCCCCAAAGAAACCCCCTTCCCCCAATCTTACCTTCCTTCCTGGACCATTTGCAATCAGATTTGTGCAAAATGTTGGTTTCTGATCATGTGCAATGAGATTTGTGCAAAAGTCACAAATCACTGACACTAGAGGTGAGTTTTTGGGGTTTCCAGAAAATTAGAAGAGTGCTTGAACCTTAAAGTCTTTCATCATTTGTTAATGACAGTGATGATGGTTCTTAATACCACTGTTTACTTTACATGGTTGAATTATTCTGCTCGTATTAGTACACCATTTGGTTCAGAATATTTTTTTTCTTGTTTTGCTCCTCTAAACTTTGGTGTGTCTTATGGTCCGGTGCGTGTAATAAGCCAGGAAATACGGTAACTCATTTTTGAGTATAAGAATCATTGTAGCACATTTTCTTCCTCAAGAAGTGAGTATACGTTTTGCTGCGCTAAAATAAAAAACAGAAGCTGTTTTCCCACAAACTCTACCAGGGTGAGATAACCCAGGTGCAATGCTATGTCCCTTACACACAATATCACAATATGTAACACACTGTCAATGCCGTGAGAAAGGGCATCCTTCCAAACTCATGACCTTTTCCTTGTGCATAGGGAGTCAACATTTTTGTCAAGAGCAAAAGCATGGTTGACAACATGGAATTTGGGTGAAACAGGAAAACCAGAGTTATTGTTTCAAGTTCATGACTCATCAAAGTGCAACAAAATTAACCGATTGACCACCCACTGTCCCTCAATCATTACACCAGTAGAAAGGTTTTCCATCTCCAGCTACAGTGCCATTCATTAACATGGCAAAGAATCTTATGTCTTAGTCACAAGACACAAATGAAATATTTGAAAGGAAAATAATTCTATATTTCGTATCAAACTTCCCAGAATTTAAAAAGCAACTGCTTTTAATCCATCTTCCACCACTCTGTGACATACCCTACAAACAGAGTAACTACAGGAGCATGCAAGAGACATTACATGCACCCGTAGTTACTGCACCACCTAGTGTAAACCTATGGAAAATTCATATTGCAATCCAAAGCAAGTTGTTCTTACACTGGAGCAAGGACTCCCCATAGTTACTCTGGATTGCGCCCATAATGTTTTTTCTGCGCTCAATCCAAAACCAGTAAGCTTTCAAGAATAGCAGAATTCTGTAGTTTAGAAATCTGACTCTTTCCCAGTCAGATCATGTCTGTGCCAAAGAATGCAGTCTACATCAGTGTATATTGCAAGAAAGATGCTTCCCTCTTAGTAAGTATAAAAAACATGGCTGCCGGCATTTTCATTCTCTTTACATAAAAAATTATAAATGTTTTATAATTTGTTACGAAGAGAGCAGTAAGAATAGGGGAATTAGCTTGTGCTCCTCTTTGGTTCAATACAGGATCTAGGCAGGACTCAGAACAGCGTCATGCAGAGGGGATGCCCCTATTAGAAAGAGACCCACTAAGGAAAACTTGTCACAAAGATGCAGATTTTATTATCATAAAGCATTAACTAGTATTACATACATTCAATAGCATGAGAGTGAAGTGTACCTGTTTCTTGCATAGTGTGTACCAAGGAGAAAGGGGGGGGGCAAAGGAAGGGGAAGAGAGGGAGAAGCAATATCTACCTTCTTTAGGCCATGCCAGGATCCAGGTGGAAGAGAGTGATCCAAGGGGGAAGAGAGATGATCCAAGGGGAAGAGAGATAGAACAATAGGATACAGGGTTTTTTATACCCTAGGTCCAGGAAGGACATGCCCCTCTAGGTGTGGTCACCAAGGAAAAGGGCAGGCCTGGGGGGGCTGTTTACCTTACAGGAAGGGGAAGGCTGGAAGACCACCACCTGAGGACCATCACCCAATCAGGACCAAAACAGAATAGGCATGTGTAGGTATGGTCAAGATTTGAAAAGAGAAAGAATGGGGAAGAGGTGATGTGACTGAAACACTCTTGGCAATGGAGGATCAGACTGACTTTCACATTAGCATATAAATGGCAGGAGGCAGAGTAGTTAACAAAGGAGAAAGGATTACAGGAATAGTTGTGTAAGCCCCAAAGACTGATTTAGAAATGAGAGAGGGGGAAGGGAAATGAGAGATTTTGAGCAACACATTTATAATATTAAATTAATAAATGTATAATATTGTAAAAGAGCACTTCTCATAACAAATTAATCAGCACTAGGGTTGGTCTATTCTGCAGCGGAATACTATGCCCCTGTATGGCTTAATAGCTGCCACACTAATACGATTGATGCCACACTAAATGAAACCATGAGGATCATAAGTGGTTGTATAAAATCTATTCCTACTTGTTGGCTCCCCGTTTTGAGCCACATAGCACCGCCAGCTTTATGAAGGTAGGATGCCTAAGGGAAGGATTATAACAAAATTATGAGAAACCCACTTATTCCTGTGCACACTGATCAATTGACAAACTTCAATACAGGAAGCCCTCTCTGGCACCTACACAACCACTATATAACCAACTTTAACATCTACACATAGTAGGAAGCTAAATGAGCTGCTGAATGCCCAGATACAGGCAGTTATATAGATGTCCCTACATGAAAGGTGCCAGGTTTTGACCTACCTCGTCAGCATTGGTCAACTCTGAATGGGATCCATACCCAACACGTTATCTGCCAGGATTCACTGTTTAAGGTTTTGTATCTATCCCTCAGTGTGACTGTGGTGCTTCTTAACAAAATATTCATCACATTGTGTCTGAGTGTTCATCAAGAGCTTACACTGGCCCACTGATTTTTTTAATATAGACCATTCTGTCCTTGAATGGCTAGGTGGACTGCCCTTTAAATCTGATTTACCGTAAGTCCATGTATTTGCCGTATGCTAAATAACTAAACAAATAACTGCACCAGAAATGCAATATTTACACCATATTTTCCTATATAGTCAAACCATTACAGATTTGAATCTGTATAATAAGCAAGTCTTAACAAATAAGCATCTTATTGCTTATTTGAATCTTAACAATAAGCAAAAGTACATGGATATTGGATAAGCTGACAGGAGTTTTAATTTTTATTGGGATTTTCAAGTCCAGCAACTGAATTTGTCAACTCTTTCAAGACAAGTGCTTCCTGAAATTGAAATGCTTACATTTTAAGAACACCTGCATGAAAAATACTTTGAAAGGAAAGGCAAATGGAAATCTCTCAACTTCCTGTAAAAAGATTCAACTCCCTGTAAAATAATTCTCATCTACAGAGTGATAAACTCATTTCAGGTCAACTACTTCAGACTTCAGCCAGGGGCATGCAAGATCAAAAGTTCCTCCATACAGGACACAAATACATACAACATAGAAAACATAGAAACAAGATGTTAATGTAATAACTAGTCGAGTCTCCTCACTGACATACTAAGGATTTTAAATAAGGGTTTTTGTGTTGTTGTTTTTTTAATAGAGTACTGGAATTCTATCCCTAACCCTTACCTACTCTCTGAAACAGTAATATCATATCTTCTAAGCTACTGGTGAAAAAAACAAGGCAAATGGCCCTTGGGGGCAGAAGAAAAAACTAATTGTAAATGGTCTCCATATGAGGCACTGCTTTGAACATAAAAATTACATGTCACCATGATATGCCCAGAGAAGAACAAGCTGAGGCAGAAACTCTGTGTTACATGCTTGCCCAACATTTTCCATTTAAAATACTAAACAGTCCATTAAACAGGACCCAGCTGTTTCAACAGAAATATGTGAAAGAAATGCTGTCTCAGCTTCGTGATGAGATTTTGAAATCTCATGTCCTTGAAATATAGTCCTTCCACTTCGGATCAATGTAAATTTGGGGAAGTCAAGACAGGTGGCAAAAATATCCAAATACTGAACTCAGGAACATTAATGGAAACAGAATTCTTTTTGCATTAAAAAGCAAAAGAAAGAAGTTCAGCCACTGAAAAGTACATGGATGGAGCAATAAAAAGCCACAATGTCAAATCTCCTTTCATTGTTTGTACTGTAACTAGTCAACAAGCATTTTAAAATGCTGACAGTTGCAAAGCATTATTAACTAATGCAGCCAGAGAAATAACAAGAACAGAAATCTTGGAACAGGAACAATGGCTGTATTTATGCAGCTATTTAAGAACAATTAGCAAATTAAAGCACACCCAAAACAAGCCATCCAAGTTCATTCCATCAGTTAACCCTGGGTTTATAACTTCTTATGGTGTTTTCCATGACTTTAGAATTGCATGACTTTTTGGAATGAATGACACAACTAGACCTGATTCAAGGAATGGACCACCTTAACCTAGTGGAAGCTTCTTTAGAAGCTGATGAGGGCATTCTAAGATAGGCAGGGGAGTAGTTATAGCATGGTTCCTCTAAAACGTCCTTGCTCTGTCAGGAGATAGGAGCCATGATACGTACAAAAGCTATCTCAACCATCTTGAGAAGAAAAATACGGATTCTTCAATATTCCATGCCCCCCCCCCCGAATGGTTGAGTAGAAGCAGCTTTTGTTTTTTATACCCACAGATTGGAGATACCAGAGACTGAAACTGGGACAATATACATGGAAAGATGTGCTCTACCATCAAGCTATGGTTCTTTCTCCAATGGTGCTCATGGTAGTTCAAGAAGATTCAAAAACTAAACGGTCCGCTTGCACACCTGTGTGGGAAATAATGGTGGTGTTCAGAGATAACATTATAATACTTACTGCTATGAGAGTAAGCCATATGGTTTGAGTATTCCATTTTTCTTTTCACGAAAATAGAAATCCAGCTCATGTACTCAACAGAAACATGCTCAGAACAAAATTTATGAAATTTTACAAGTGGCCGTTGAAAACTGTTAAACATAAGCTTAAACCAAAAATCAGTACTCAGTACTAATCAGTATGTGTTGTTTAGTCGTTAAGTCATGTCCAACTCCTCATGACCCTATGGAATGCAGCACTATCTGTAATACTATCAAACCAAGTTCATCCTCTGCTGTCCCCTTCTCCTTTTGCCTTCAAGTTTTCCCAGCATCAGGCTCTTTTCTAAGGAATCCTCCCTTCTCATGATGTGTTACTGTGTGCAGTGATCTTAGAGCCCAGAAAAATAAACTCAGTCATGACTTCCATTTCTTCTATTTGCCATGAACTGATGGGACCCAAAGCCATGATCTCGAGTTGTTTTAATGTTTTGTTTTAAGCCATATTTTGCACTTTCTTCTTTCACCCTCATCAACAAGTTCCTTAGTTCTTCCTCACTTTTTGCCTTTAGACTGGTATTGTCTGCATACCTGAGACTTTCCCAGCAATCTTAATTCCGACTTGTGATTGATCCAGCCCAGCCTTTTCCTCTCCATATAAATTAAATAAAGCAGGCCTCTGTCAGTCTTGAAAGACTATGGTATCGTGCTCAGCGCTGCATACGCTGCATGCGAAGCACGAAAGCCTGGGTTGGATTGTTATGGAGGATAGGCTGTTACCCAAGCAGCAAATCCCCCCTCTCCACGCCACTGAATTAGTCCAATGGAAAGGCAGAGCCAATATGATTGGATCCAGCTGGCGTCGCAGAGCTGGGCTAAGGACAGGAGCTCACCCTGTCTTGTGGGGCCGACCCGGGAATCAAACCCTGGCCTGCTGGTTAATAGGCACAGTGTCTTAGCCACTTGCGCCACCCAGGTGACAATATGTATACTGCCTTATTGCACTCCTTTTCCAATCTTAAAACCACTCTGTTGTTCCTTCTGTATATGGTTCTGTTACTTCTTGATCCACATACAAGTTTCTCAGGAGACCAATAAGTTGATCTGACACTCCCATCACTTTAAGAACTTGCCACAATTTGTTGTGAATCACTTGCCACTTTTAAAGTCCCATTAAAAAGAGAGGCACTGCTTTAAAACCATTATTTCATCAATTGCTAGTATGAAAAATACTGTGGTAGAACAAGCAGAAAAGCTATTCAGAACCAACATTTGTTCCATGCCAGTGTTCCTGGTCTCCTATTATAATAAGAAAAAAAATCTCATCTCCCACAGCATCAAATGGTTGCTACTACTGAACAGTTTTTGTAACAATGAAAGTAGTCAACCATTACAATCTTGAAGCATAATGCCCTTGACCTAGAATGCTATGCATTTTTTCAAATTGTAAAATATCTACATGTATTGATATGGTATCTACATGCCTGATATGGCCTGGCAACCAAGATTTTTTTCTGCTCACAGGATCAATATATAATCTTTTAAAAACCTATTAGCAACTTTTACAGTATACTGTAAAGTATCCCAGAGTTTCTCAACCCCTGGGCCAGGGACCACCAGAGGTCCTTGGCAGCTGCCTGACCAATCCAAGAGAGAACTCCTCTTAGAGCCTCTTTCCCAACGCATAGCAGGAAAGTTCTGTCAGAGGATAGCAGCCTCAGAGCCCAATCCTATGCCTGTCTACTCAGTAGTAAGTCCCACTGTAGTCAGTGGAGCGTACTCCCAGGAAAGCGTGGTTAAAACTGCAGGCTTAGGGTCTACTCAGAAATAAGTCCCATTATAGTCAATGAAGCTTACTCTCCAATAAGCATGACTAGGATGGTTTTGTACATTTTCAATGCATCCTGCATTGGAAAAGGTTGAAAATGCCTTCTCTGAGTGACATGCATTGAGACATTGAGTTCTCAGCTGCAATCCTATCCACAGTAATCTAGCAATAGCTATATTTAATAATTTGTTATAATGGGATTTACAGCTGGAGGCAGCTGTGCTGTGCTCTAGGTGGGGAAGCCCTCCATCCAGGTCACCAGAGGCAGAACTCTCCCGCCACCCCGGGGCTGGTCCCTGGAAAAAAATTTTACCCACAGAACTGGTCCCTGGGGCAAAAAAAGTTGAGGTCCACCGAGGTACCCAATGCTCCTCAAAACCAGTGTTGCTTAAAAATATACCCAAAAGAGACAGGCTTGACAGATGACCTGCTAGATGTATAAATTGTAAAGACAGGAGCACATATATTGTAGCTTAAGACTTGTTTGTATTTAACATGCAGGTAATTCTTAAGAGGGGAAAAAGTGAAATGTTACGGGGGGGGGGGGGAAGAAAGGTTTAGCTATGCAACGTATACCTAACTTTATAAAACAAATGTGAGATTTTGACAAGTTTAGTTGGTCTCATTTGCTAAGTCACTTAAACAGTATACAGTGGTGCTTTGGATTATAAGCATTAATCATTCTGGAAGTATGCTTGTAATTCAAAGCGCTTGTCACCCAAAGTAGTTTTTCCCATAAGAAATAATGAAAACTCAAGACTATTGGTTCCACAGTCCAAAAATGTATATAAAAGTGATTACAAAACACCGTGCTTTAATACAAAACAGTGTAATAAATAATAACACTGTACAGTACTGAATTGTACTCTACTTTTGAACACCTTCATGGCTAGCGTGAAGGAGACAAGAGAGAGGAGGGTTACTTTGACAAATGACTTTCACTATCACTAATGGAGTCACTGCTATACATCGACTCAATTGAATCTTCGCCTATTCGTGCAGATTTAATATTCCCATGCTGCTGATGGGGAGTAGCATTGTAACAATGTTACATTGTAACACAACCTTCCAGTTGCACACAGATCCCACACACAGAAATACCACACACATACCATCCACTGTCACACACATTTCCCCCTCTCCCGTGAGTTCCCTGGCCATGGAAGTATGTTCCAAGCTCTGCCCAGGCTCCCACCCCAGCTCAAGCTACCCCACAGTTCCTCCTGCGAATTCCCTGGCCATGGAAACCTGTTCCAAACTTCCTCAGAAGTGTTCGTCTTCCAAGACAGTGTTCTGAAACCAAGTCAAAATTTGAGAAAATTTTGCTCTTAATCCAAGTCACGCTTAAACCAAGGTACCACTGTATCAACCTATTACCTCTGTATACATAAGCTATACTGAATTCATATCCCCTAAACATGAACTAATCCAGTTTCAATAGTCTTAAATGAAACATTTCAGCTTCCAGTGATGGAAAATGTTTCGTTTCCTTACCTTTTTTCCTTTGCACATCTACTAGTCTTAGTTCTTCCATCTTAATTCTAGAACCCACCAAATATCTACACGTTAATAAACTTGCAGGCAAACTGATGTAATAAACTCAAGGTTAAATGCATAAAATTATAATTATCAGTTAAAAGCTTCTCCTGAAAAGCTTACAATCAGAGCACTGTAGTTATTCTAAACCAAGAACATCAATATTCTGAAAACACTGTGATATGGCTATGCAGTGAATATCCAGCTGACATATGAATTGCCTTTCTATCCTGCTATTGCTTTGTTGTAATCAAGGTATCTCAACAATAAATTAGAATAACAGATGCTTGTCTGAAGGACATTTATTTCAAAAAAATTCTCATTTCTAAGTGCATTGCTTTTTTAGCTATGATAAGACTGTTTTCTATTATCACCATCGTATACATAAACAAAGGATGATACCTGTGGGGGAAGGCAGAAGGGGGGAAATCATGGACAATCATTCTACACAGGGTCCATGGAAAATCATTCATGTGAATCTGCCACAATGAGCACAAACTGTGGTTATGCACGCCTTAAGCTGTGTGAAAAAAATCCATGAACTCATTATGTGCATGCCAGTAATTTCCACCCATGGAATTTGAATCACACAATGCAAGCATGATCAAACCATGTTGCGGAGGGAGAGGGAAAGGGAAAGGATGCACAGATCAAAATGAGCCTCCAAAGTCTATGTATTTCAAAGTGAAAGCTGCAGAAGCTAAAAGCTAGGTCTTTCTATTTTCTCCCAATTTTAGAAAGGGAAGAAAGAAGCATAATTGTCAGTTGCTGAAGTTAAGAAGAGAGAGTCCTATACAATACTAATCTGTATTGATTCTGATAACATTAGCCACTTTCCTTTCTTGTAAAACTGAAGAGCCATCCATAGGAAAGCCATCAATAAGCCTATGCACGCAAACTACTTCAGAGTTCCCTGCTAACTGATTAGTTTATCCAGCTTCAAGGGACTCTTCCTGCAGACAGGAAAGTCATTTTATTTGGAGAGCAGGACTCCGTCAGTCTTGAAAGACTATGGTATCATGCTCAGCGCTGCATATGCTGCATGTGAAGCACGAAAGCTTGGGTTAGATTGTTATGGAGGATAGGCTGTTACCCAAGCAGCAAATCCCCCCCTCTCCATGCCACTGAATTAGTCCAATGGAAAGGCAGAGCCAATACGATTGGATCCAGCTGGCATTGCAGAGCTGGGCTAAAGTTAGGAGCTCACCCTGTCTTGTGGGGATGACCCGGGTCTCATACCCTGGCCTGCTGGTTAACAGGCACAGCGTCTTAACCGCTTGTGCCACCTACAGCCCAACTATTTGGAGAGTGGGATGGACAACCGAGTGCTAGGCTAGGTTTTATCACTTCTATTTTGCATGTAGGGAAGGTCAAAGATTGTGCTATCTCCAGCTCTTGTAGGATCTGACTCCTGTATTTGGGGAAACTGTATTTGGAAATGTCTGGAGAAAGGCTTGTCAAATATCAGCCAGTTGAACATCATAATATGTAAAGGGAGTGGAAGCAAATTAAGAGACAGTAGGTTGGGTAATATGAAGTTGTGGTGGCTCATGATGTTTGTGAACCTGAGGGTTGGTGGTTCTAACTGAAATACTGCATGATGGAGAGAGCTCCTACTACTTGCCCAGCTGCTGCATGGAAATGCAAGTAAATAGAACACTGCAATGGAAATGCAAGTAAATAGAACACAACAAACCTTATGGCAAGCCAGCCAACTGTTAGGACAACACAAGAAGTCAACTGATCTCAAAATATTTTAGGAGAGGGACTAAAGCACAGTGTTACAGCATATGCTTTACATATAAGAGAGCACAGTTTACATCCTGGCAACTCTATGTAAAAGTGGAAAAAATCCAAGTCTGAAATCCTTGAGAGTTGCCAATGGTCAGCATAGAAAACTAAGCAAGATGGATCAATGGTCTGACTCTGAAACAAACAAACATAGGTATTTATATACCGCCTTTCAGGTAATTTGATTTTCGCCCAAGGTGATGTACATGGGCAGGTTTCCTAACCCTTGAAAGGGTTTTACTATTGACTGAGGTTCTCTATTTCAAGAACTCTTAAATTCTCAGATGTTTCCATTAATGTCTGATCTTATCTTCTGATAGTTAACAATGGCTCAACCCAACTTACTAGCTAGAGCAGATTCTTTAAAAAGATTTATAAGGTTAAGGTAAAGGTAAGGTTGTCCCCTTAGGACAGGGGTCCTCAAACTATGGCCCATGGGCCAGATATGGCCCCTCAGGGTCCTCAATCTGGCCCGTGCACCCCTCCTGCTCGATTGCAGGAGCCAGGGACCTCCTGGCTGGTGCGTGAGCCTGTTGCCGCTTGTCTGCAGTTCCAGCGGTTCCCGGACGGCGCACACACCCCTCCTGCTCAACCACTGCGCCAGGCTACAATCCTGCCACACTTTCCTAGGAGTAAGCCCACTGATTATCATGGGACTTACTTCTGTGTAGGAATGTTTAGGATGGGGATCTGAGGTGGCAATCCTAGCCACACTTTCCTGGGAGTAAGCCCACTGACTATCATGGGACTTTCTTCTGTGTAAGAATGCTTAGGATGGGGATCTGAGGCTGCAATCCTGCCACGCTTTCCTGGGAGTAAGCCCATTGACTATTCTGGCCCCCGATAGTGTCCCAGGGACAGTGAACTGGCCCCCGGTTTAAAAAGTTTGAGGACCTCTGCCTTAGGATATAATGCTAGTTGTGACCGACTGTAGGGTGCAGTGCTCATCCCCATTTCTCAGCCGAAGATCCAGAGCTGTCCAAAGATGTCTACATGGTCAGGTGGCCAGCATGACTATACACCGAGAGGCATGGAATGCTGTTACCTTCCCTCCGAAGTAGGACATATTTATCTACTTGAATTCACATACTTTTGAACTGCTTGGTTGGCAGAAGCTGGGCAAGGGTCAGCAGCTCACTCTATCTTGTAGGACCCCGGCCTGCTGAATCACAGGCACGGCATCTTAACCACTGAGCCACTACAGACCTGGTAAAGTCAGCACATGGCCTTAATTCACCCTTTGCCTCTATCCTTATAGTTGATATGGCATACTAACTAGTTCCAGCTCACATTAGCATTTCTACTTGACCTTTTAAAATGAGGAGCTTCATAAGACCACTTAATTCGCAAGTATCCTTTCATTCACACAACCACAGTGCTAAGAAATGGCTGAATGGCGAACCCTTGTTCTTTCTCTTTAAAAATGGCATTGGTTTTGTCCAACTGGCACTGGTTTTGGGATAGGGCATAACCACCTTATATGCCAATTCCAGCGGCTTCCTTATGAGGAAGTTGATGCCATGACTTTCTCATTAGGGAGCTCTTTTAATTGGCACATTTGGTGGCTGCGCCATACCCCTAAAACAAAAGCCAATCAGGCAAAACCAATGCCACTTTTTAACTAAGTGTCCCAAAAATAGTTTCAATTTGTTCAAAGATCTGGGCAACTAAAACAAATTGTTTCTTTGTAGACCTGTGTAATCATTTTGACAGCATTATAAATTGCTGCACTGAGTTATGGATTCCCTCCCTCTCTTGGTTCTGAGTTTTTAGATTGTGTATTTTAGTGGGGTTGTTTCATTGCTGCCAGTTTGCCAGTACTCTTTAGGGGTTTTAAAAGTGTGATTACTTTAAGCTGCTTTCAATCATGAGAGAAGGGCAGGGTTAAGTGTTTTAAATATATACAGTGTACATCTTAAACACACCACTCCAGCTTTGAAGAATAAATTGGCTTAGTCCAACATTTTTAGGTCCTTTTGCACTGGGAAGAGAGAGTATGGGCTTCCTGCTGCTGCCAGCATCTCCACTTTCTATAGCATTGACAAGGATGTCCAAATCTGCTAGCTTACTAATGCCCAATAAAATTAGTCTAGCATTTCCTGATACTAGGCAAAAAAAACAAATCACAGATAAACAGCTTTATGAAACAAATTGACATGCCATCAGTGACCTAAGGATTTGAAGTAAAACCAAGGGAATTAGCAAGAGAAATAAACTGTCAGAACTAGGGAAATCTGAAACGTACACACTACAATTGGTGTACAAAAAATCTCCTAAATAAAATGAGGGTTCAGCATCTTGCTTTGACAGCATTTGATGAAAAGTAGGCCTTTGGAAAAGACCAGATCTCTCCTCTCCTGACTTCAGCTATACAGTTTTCATTTATGATACTACTAGCAAAAAGCGTACCCGCGTTGCGGGAGTAACTTCCCCATACAACATCCCCCATGGGGCATCAACAACCCATGCACAACCTACCCCCATGTACAACATTCCCCTGTGTGCAACTTCCCCCATGCGCATCATCCCCCATGCGCAACTTCTCCCCATGCGCAACTTCCCTCCATGCGCACCATCCCCCCATGCGCATCATCCCCCCATGCGCATCATCCCCCCCATGCGCATCATCCCCCCCATGCGCATCATCCCCCCCATGCGCATCATCCCCCCCATGCGCAACTTCCCTCCATGAGCAGCATCCTCTCCAGTGCAACCTCTTCCTCCGAAAAACATCCCCCCCCACTGCACCAGGCACTGAGCACCAAACTGGCTGGATGTTATTCAGTCTCCCATGTTAAGTATAGGACAAAAACACCTTGCCCCCTTTTCAGCCCCTGAAGGATTAAATTTCTCCACATGGTTCTTGGTGGGTGTTCAGGTGACAGAAGGATCCCTCCCAGAATTCCATTCTTCAGGCCCAGCAGTTGGGGCAGAATGTTGATGAGTCAGCAATTCTCAATGCAAAGTATAGGGAGGAAAACGCATTGTGCCCCTTTTCACCCCCTTCCGGTTGGAATTTCCGAAAACCGGTTCTTAGTGCACCCCTCCCTCACGGAAGGAACACCCACCCCAATTTTCACGCTTCTAGGCCCAGCGGTTTTGGCAGGGCGGTGATGAGTCAGTCAGTGAGTCACTTTTCTCTTTTATATATCTAGAAGACTAGCCCTTGTACAACTCTTCTACTTTAGGTTCAACCGTGCAATGTAAATGTAAGGAAGAAACTATTTTAAAAAGAAGGGTATAAGGTAGCATAGGTAGAAGTCAATTTTAACATTGCACCTGGGCTTGCTCATTCAATACATCACACACTGGTGCCAGATATCATGTAAAATAGGAGAGAAGTGAACAAAATTCAAAACCCTGAACTAGAAAATAAAATCTGTACACACAAACTGCATTGGTACATTGCATCTGTACACACACAATGCATAAAGAGCATTGGTTACTTTTTCTTAAACTTCATAACAACCAATTATATAGGTGTCCTTCAAGATTAATCACAAGTGATCTAACACAAACAAACCCAATTTGCTATCCAAAATGGACACCCTAGCTAATCTATTATTTATTTAAAATAGTCATACTCAATCTTCCTACCCCATCTGGATCCCAGGGCAGTTTACCAGAAAAGATAATAAAATAGGTAAGCAAATTAAATTTGGTCTGAATGAAAACTTAACAAGACTTCATATCTATTTTGCAAACACCATCATAAATAAGACTCTTTTAATTGGCCTACTAAAGACAAGAAATATGGTGCTAAGTATTGCATAAACAGGATATCACTACACAAGGCAATACCCCTAGCTGCCACCTACTTAATAGCTTGGCAGACAGTCAATTGCATACACATAGAAGGTTTTCCAGTTAAGATCTTAACAAATGGGCAAGTTCATTCAGGAAGTCAAAATACTTTCACTTGACTGTCATGCAACATTTCTCAGTACAGCTTCAGATGCAGGTAATTTGCCAGGAATTAATATAGTGGTATTCAAAGAAAGCAATTCCTGGAAGCTTTTACCCATAATTACAGAACTACTGTAATTGTGCGTAAAATTGAAAATTCACAAGGGTTCAAGCACTAGTGGAAATAAATCCAAAAGGAAATGTGACCTGCTAAATATATATGTTTCTTATCTACGAAAAGACAAGCTTTGCTCCAATTAAAAGACAGAGCTCAATCAAGTATTTTTTTCCTATTTTGGGAAAAAGGTGTTGTGAGACAGTTTTAAAGGAACAACGCTTTCTCAGGCAATTAAAGATAGCAATAGCTAGAGAACAGTTTTTATTTAAGCCTATTGTATTCAGTAAGTGGGGCCAATTCTATCCAGTTTTTCAATACCAGAGCAGCTGAGCCAATGGGGCATGTGCTGGAATTGGAGGGCAGTAAGAAAGGCCTCCTAAAGGTTAGAGAATATTTGTTCCCTTACCTCAGGACTGCATCAGTGCTGGAAAGCTGGATAGGATTTGGCCCTTGGACTGTAATCTCATTTCACTAAATGGAAACACACACCTCTACCACAACCCTATACACATCTACTCAGAAATAAGTCCCATTATGCCCAGTGGGATTTGCTCCCAAGAAAGCAGTTATACAGGATTGTAGCCAAAAAGCCATTGCTTCAAAAGAGTAATGCAGTATCACTTGAAATGACTGCAGGTGTATCTCATACTTCTGCTATTGCTTGTGGCTTCACTTTTCATCCCTACTATTGCTCACTACTTTCATGCGATGTGAATGAATTTTTCCGGCTATGATGGGATAGAACAAGGGGGATAGAAGCAAGAAAAATCTGTTCATGCTGTATTTCTAGTGGTCAATCTTTCACAAGTAACAAGAGGTTTAAAAAGCTAGATTTCCAATCAGATTTAAAATATTTTTTCACTTTAACAAAAATTATTATCTTTATATATAAAACTGAAGAGTCACTGACTGACTCACTCAATGATGACCTTCATCTCTATAAGAATTGCTGACTGATCAATGCCCAGCTCCAACCCCTGAATCTAGAAGCATGAAATTTGAGGGTACTCCTTCTGTGATGTAGGCATCCACTAAGAACCAATCTTTACAAATGTAACCCCTAAGGGGGTGAAATCGGATGCAATGTGTTTGTCCCCATACTTAACATTGAAGTCCGACTGATCAACAACCAGCCCCAACCCCTAGTCTTAGAAGCATGAAATTTGGGGAATATATTCCTAAGAAATGATTTGGTGTCTGCTGGTGCCCAATGCCTGATAGGGATGTGTGGTGCCCAATGCCCACTGGTGCCCAGTATCCAGCCAGTTCCCAGTAGTGGCTGCTGCCCATTTCACAGTGGTGCCTGCTGTCCACTGTAGGTGATGACTGGTAAAGATCCTGGTGCTTGGTAAGGATCCCCCAGGAGCCATTGACCACTGGTTCTTGCTGCTCACTGGTGCCCGGTTATGCCAGGTGGCGCCTGCTGCCAGGTATTCTCAGCAGGGATACCCACTGCCCAGTGGTGCCTAGTTGGGATGGCCAGTTCCTACTGCCTAACAGCACGCACTGTATGATGGTGCCCACTGCCCAAAAGTGCCTGGTAGGGATGCCCAACACCCGCTGTTGCCCACCACTGCCCCCTGGAACCGTCTGGGGCATGGTGCCTTTCAGTGCCCACTAGTTTCTCACACCCAGTGCCTAGAGCCCACAAATATTCTTGAAGTTTTACTCCCGCAGACAGGTAAATTGCACTAGTTTAATATACACTTCAACCTGGAGATTACCTCCTTTTTTGTATCACATATGACTGCCAGGATCCAATGGACCCTGTATTAAAGTTTGGTGCATATAATGAATAAATGCTGTATCAAGTTTGTTTGGGACCCTGTAGGAAGCTAGTGTTGTGTTTTTTAATGGAATTTATTATCAATTATCCCAGTGACCGTGTTGGTACACACCAGGTTGAAAGGTACCCAGTTAGCAGATACAAGGCTCCCCTGAGCCTTGACATAGCTTTGTCTCTTAATTCCTGAGAACTGGACCATACTGCTGTGCTGCACAGAAGTGGGCAAGAATGATGGCCTTCTTACAGCACATCTAGGACATAGCTCTCCTCTCTCCTGTACAGGTATACCATCAACTCTTGGGGCCCAAATCTATTCAATTTTTCATTACTGAATGCAGCCTTGCCAACAGGGTATGGTTTCTTCCTGAGGTGCGGGTATTCACTAAGGCTCCCTGACTGGAAGGCATTATCACTGACTGGAAAGACGGATAGGATTGGGCCCTTAGTATCTGTGCTATTTGTGGGAGGGCCTCAGGCTGGCCAAACTAAGGAAATTTAATATTCAGGAAATTTGATATTATTCAGGCATCTTTTGTATTATGACA
Organism: Cryptoblepharus egeriae; assembly: GCA_030015325.1. NCBI lineage: Eukaryota > Metazoa > Chordata > Lepidosauria > Squamata > Scincidae > Cryptoblepharus > Cryptoblepharus egeriae. The sequence continues at coordinate 10,868,991 of JAREYC010000013.1, forward strand.
GTTCATTTTTTGATGATCTATTTCAACACATTTCAAATATATCTGGAAATTCATTCAATGAATTCTCCACTCTTTCAGTCTCTTTCTAGTCTCAGGATTAAAATTGCCCTTTCCTCATGTTGATTTGCATAAGACATGGTGACACACACTCACACACGTGTACATGTACGTGTGTATACGTGCGTGCGCGTGTGTGTGTCTCAGTCAAATTTACCTCCTGGTCTAATCCATTCCCAAAGGTTTTAATGAGAGTCCATGAGAAATGTATGTGATACAGCAAGAATTTACAAGATAAAAATTCATTTTCCTTCTACTAGCTGAAAGCAAAATTTCTAAAGTAAGACCAGGTTTTGTTTTAGCCTTCTACCACTGCTCCAGTCCCCAACCTGTCAAATGAGCAAGGGACACCGGTTTATGCATCATACACATCAAGCACACAATAAATAAGAGTACTACATATTTTATATATTGACACTGACAATCCACAATACTCTCCCCAAGTCTGCATGTGGCCAAAGAAACACTACACTCACAATGGCAAAGAATCTAGCTTGCATACAGATAGTACGAGATTTAAGAAACCTGAAGCAGAATTTTGCCAAAAAAGTGAGATGAACATTATCAAGACCCCTCTTTCTTTCTCACATAGACTTGAAAACACTCAGAAAATAAAGCTATAATTCAAGCATCATTTCAAAATACAAAGAAAGTACAACAATTCATCACTGCTTCCACAATGAAAGAGTAAGGGTGGGAAAGGAAATCTGTCCTGGATCCCCACTCCAACCTTGGGTTTACTAAGAGGGCTATGGCACACTGTGCAAAGGCTACAGCATTTAACTGAATGGAAATTGGGTAGAGGTGGCTGCAGAGGATGCTTCACAAGGGGCATCTGTTACACTGATATAGTTCTGTAAGGTTCTCTGTGGTGAAGCATCACCTCCAAGTTGCAGGCCAGGAATTTCCTTTCCACACACAATTCCTGTTGGGGGAGAGACAGAGGGAGGGGAAATTTCTGTGGAGAAAGGGCCCCACCATGTACTCCCTCCCCCATTCAAACCTCTGTCTGAAGTGGGCTGAGCCTTCCAGCTTCCCTTCAGCCTGAGAGGGATGCCACGCTCCAGCATCGCCCACACCAAGCAGGCCCAGAATAGGGGCCTTTCACCCAACATGCCTATCTCTGTCTCTTCACCTGCCCCCCAGGAAAGATTGTATGTGGAAACATGGAGTGTGTATGTGTGTGTCCAGGCCTCCGTCAGTCTTGAAAGACTATGGTATCATGCTCGGCGCTGCATACGCTGCATGCGAAGCACGAAAGCCTGGGTTGGATTGTTATGGAGGAAAGGCTGTTACCGAAGCAGCAAATCCCCCCTCTCCACGCCACTAAATTAGTCCAATGGAAAGGCAGAGCTGATACAATTGGATCCAGCTGGCGTCGCAGAGCTGGGCTAAGGACAGGAGCTCACCCTGTCTTGTGGGGCTGACCTGGGTCTCGAACCCTGGCCTGCTGGTTAACAGGCACAGCGTCTTAACCACTTGCACCACCCACAGCCCTACCTGTATCCAGACCAGCCACACACAATCCCTATTGGAGTGAAGGGAGGAGGCGTCTGAGGGCAAAGGTCCATATACTGGTCCTGATAATGGGGTAGGAGATACTGGAGCAAAGCACTCCTCTCTCAGGTTGAAGGGTAGCAGAAAGGCCCAGCCCACCTCAAACAGAGACTTCAGAATAGGGGAGGCCCATGATTTTCCTCCTCAGAAGCCTTCTCCCTCCCTCTGCCTCTTCACTCCCCCAATGTGGGTGTGTGTGTGTGTCCAGGGTGTGTGTCTGTCCATGTCCAGAGTGTGTTTGGCTGTTTGTGTGTGTTTGGCTGTTCGTGTGTATGAGTGTGTCCAGGGTTTGTTTTTGTGTGTCTTTGTGTGTGTCCAGGGTAGGTGTGAATGAGCATGCATCTAGAGTTTGCGTGTGTACCTCCAGTGCGCATGTGCGTCCAGGGTGTGTGCAAGTGACTGTCTTTGTGTGTATGTGTGCGAGTGCGTCCAGAGTTTTTGTGTGTGTGTGTGTGTGCTCAGAGTGTGTGTTTATGTATCTGTGTGTGTGTATGTGTAGGAATGTGAGTGCATCCAGGATTTGTGTATGTTGAGGGGGTGTGTGTGTGTGTGTGTGTGCACGCGCGGGGGGGGGGTTTGTGTGTGTCTGTGTGCAAGACCAGGTGTGTGTGTGTGTCCGTCTGTGTGTCCAGGGGGTTGTGTGTGGCTGTGTGTTTGTGTCCAGGGGATTGTGTGTATGTGTGTCCAGGGTTGAGTGTTCATGTGTGAGTGGTCCAGGGTTGTGTGTGTCATGAGTGAGTGTCCAGGGTGTGTGTGTGTGGCTGTGTGTGTATCCAATGTGTGCGTTCCTTGGTGTATGTCCAGGGTGTGCGTGAGTGTCCATACACAATCCCTGTTTGAGGGAAAGAGACAGAGGGAGGAGGGAAGGTCCCCATCTAGGGCCTGATGGGGCTGGGAGCTGCTGGAGCCTGAGGCTGAAGGGTACCTGGAAGGCCTGCCCACCTCAGAGGGGAGAGGAGGGGAGGGGTCCACTCACCTCCCCCCACAAGCTCCCCCTGGCCCCTGGGCTCCCCCTCAAGTGGGAGACAACACCTCCCCCCACCCCAACTGACCTGCGGCCGAATGACGCTGAGGGGGGAGGGCCTCCCCTCTAAAGACTTCAGCCCTTCACCCCCACTCAGCCTCCTTCATCCTCCTGCCCTCTCAAGAGGGGCGCATCACCGCCCCTCACCTCACGCGGATCCCTCCGCCGCACTCTCCACGCTCGGCTCCTGACTGGACGAACCAACGGCTCTGGCACGCGCCCCTCTCGCCACAGAACAACCGCCTCAGCCGCAGGAGACCCACCTGTACCCACAGGTAACCAGGGACTATTTGTGGCGGAAGGATACTCCGCGCAGGCGCATAGAGGAGTGAATGATCCATGGAAGGCAATGTATGCTGGGGATTGTAGTTCCAGTCTCCTCCCTAGAAACAAAGCGAGCGTGCCGTGAGAGGGCCCGCTTGTAGCCACGCCCCTTTTACAGCCTCAACTGTCTCATGCGCAGTGAGACCACGCCCCTTTCCCGCTCGCGCTCTGTCCCAGGCAACGGTTGGGTTGTCGGGAGCCGAGGGGGCGGAGCCGAGGGGAGGATAAGGTGAAGCCACGCCCCTTTCCCCGCGAGCTCGCCCACGGCCTCCCTACCTCTCTCTCGCGCGCTGAGGAGTGGTGGCGGTTGGGCGTCGCGAGCCAAGGGCGGGGCCGAGCGCGAGCCGAGCGTCAGCTCGAAGCCACGCCCATTTCATTCAATTCCTGAGGCGGCTCAACTGTCACACACTGTGAGGCCACGCCCCTTCTCGCGCTTCGAGCTCCCCGCCCCCCTCGCTCTCCCTGTCAGTCCGAGCGAGCGGGCGGCGACGGTTGGGTGTCGCGAGCGAAGGGGCGGGGCGGAGCGCGAGCCGAGTCCTCGCCCGAGAGGCCGGTAGTTTGTAGCTGAGGGAGCGAGTTGTTGTGTGCGCGAGGCCAGCCTGGCCGGCCAGGCAGCGGGACCTTCGGCTGGGCTGGGAGTTGGCGGGCGGCGGCCCTGAGGAGAAAGAAGCCCCCGCTCCTTCAAGAGGTAAAACTACCCCCTCCACGAAAGACTTCGCCTCAGGTTGCGTTCAGGGGGGACTGAAGAGTAGCTGGAAGTGCCTCCCAGCAGGCGAGGAGGAGTCGTTGGGACGCTTGGCCGGGGGCGGGGGTGTGAGGTGTGGGGGGGGTGTGAGGTGTGGGGGGGGCGTCTTGGCTGAGAGAGAAGAAGAGGGGGGCTCTGGGCTTCCCCTTCCTCAGCTCGAGGGGTGCTTGCGGGAGGGGTGCTTGTCCGCCCCTCCCGCAAGCACCCCTCGAGCTGAGGAAGGGGAAGCCCAGAGCCCGCCTCTTCTTCTCACTCAGCCAAGGCGCCCCCCCCCCACACACACCTCACACCCCCGCCCCCGGCCAAGCGTCCCAACGACTCCTCCTCTCCTGGGTCCCTTCCTGGGCCTCCTCCGGCTTGGCCCCTTCCGCTGTGTTGTTGGCAACTTCACACAACAACCCCCATCCTCCAATCAAGTCTCCGAGTTCATTCGGATTGAATTGGGAATTTCGCTTGGAATTCGGATTGAATTGGAAAATTCACACTGAATTCGGATTGAATTCCGATTGAATTGGGAACTTTGCCCTTAATTGGGGTTCAAATTGGAAACTTCGCACTGAATTCGGATTGAATTGGGAATTTAGCGTTTAATTCAGATTGAATTGGGAACTGTGCATTTAATTCGGGTTTAAATGAGAACTCCGCACTTAATTAGGATCTAATTGGAAACTTCGCACTGAATTCGGATTGAATTGGGAACTTTGCCCTTAATTGGGGTTTAAATCGGAAACTTCGCACTGAATTCGGATTTAATTGGGAATTTAGCGTTTAATTCGGATTGAATTGGAACTGTGCATCTAATTCGGGTTTAACTGAGAACTTCGCACTTAATTAGGAGTGAATTCCGATTCAATCTGGACTTTCAGTTTGGACAATGCGGATCCAGTTCGGATTCAACTCGGTTTCAGTTCAGAGTTCCGAATTAAAACTGCCAGCAGCGACGCTCCGTCCTCCTCCTGGCCGCGATGCCATCCGACTGTGAATGTTGCGTCTGGCGCGGTTCGATTCTGTGTACGTCCCCCTTCCAGGAAATCCTGGCTGAGTTCACCGTGGGGAGGGGGGCGGGGGTGAAGGTCGGGGTAAGCACGCAGGGGACCGCAGCCCGGATTTTTGGCTTGGCCTGAACACTTCGGAGGCCTGTTAACAGGGGAAACGGAGACCAGGCGCAGTGCAAGCCTGTGTGTGTCTACTCAGAAGTAAGTCCCATTGTACTCCACGGGACTTACTCCCAGGAAAGTATGCCAAGGATTGTAGCCTAAATGTTTTAACTAAGTAAAAGATTGGAGGGATTCTTGCCTCCCTCCTCTGCCTCTGGAAGAGTGGAAACTGTGTTCCTCCTCCTTCTCTCTGGACACTTGTAACTGCTTATAAACACAAAGGGATTCATTCTCCCTGTCTACTTTTGGGTTAGTTGATGATCTGGGGGCAGGGGAGGGAAGAGGAAAATAGATTGCAAAGAAATGACTTACTGGTTGAAAAAGAACTTGGCAACTATTTCCTCGCTCCAGTTAGCCTAGCTTGGAAACAGTGAGGTGGGAGAGGGTGCATCACTGGACAGGCATGTAGCTGTCTCCATAATGTCCATCCTTTGCCACAGTTCAGGAAACTGTTGCCTGTCTGACTGCCTCACCTCACTGCCAATGCGCTCCTAGTCTGGTGCCACAAAGTCCAGCAAGGGGCTGCAGACTGACTGTGAGGCTTGGAATTCTGAGTGAAGCAGATCATGCATGCCAGGACTGAAAATCTACATTTTCCCTAAAATTCCAGTCTTTGATTAGAAGTCCAGGGCAGTTTTCATTTCTGTGATCAGTCAGTCCATTTTTTCTGACTCAGAGCATTCTACTGGAATGATCTTTTTCTTTGTCTTTTCTGTGAGGGAGGAAAAATAACACAGACAGTCCTAGTCTGTGGTTTCTGGTTGTATTCCTTCATTGCCAGAGGGAATGCCATACAAATATTGTGGTGGAGTAAGATTTCATTCTCTTCATCTCTTGTCAGTTTTGTCTCCTTCATGAAACAGTAAAGTATTCCCAAGTGTATTGATTACAGTAAAACCTTGCATTGAGAGTAACTTGGATTGTGAGTGTTTTGCAATACAAGCAATCATTTCTAATAAATTTTGACTTGATATACAAGAAATGTCTTGATAAACAAGCAAAAAATAGTCCGAGCCAGAATATGGCCAGTTTTGGCGCTCCACCAGCACCTGCTCTGAACTCTACTCTGAAGTAAGGGCGCAATCCTGAGTAACTACGGGGAGTCCTTGCTCCGGTGTAAGAACAATTTGCTCTGGATTGCAAAATGAATTTCCCATAGGTTTTCACTAGGTGGTGCAGTAACTATGGGTACACGTGAAGTCTCTTACGTACTCCCCTAGTTACTCTGGATTGTAGGGTAAGTCTATTACAGTCAGCATAATAGTAAGTCCTTTACACTCCTATGTAAGAGGGCAATGGAAAGGAGCCTGAGAGACCTAGCTTTGCATATCTACTCTTAAGTAAGCCCTATTATAATCAGTGAGGCTCACTCCTGTGTAAGAGAGTAGACTGCAGCCTGAGAAACCTGAGAGACTAACCCCACAATCCAGCGTAACTACGGGAGCACATAGACATTTACATTGATGTAGTTATGGCACCACCTAGCGAAAACCTATTGGAAATTCATATTGCAATCCAGAGTATATTGTTCTTACGTCGGAGCAAGGACTCCCCATCGTTACTCTGGATTGTGCCCTAAGTGCAGGTCAATTTGTTCTATTTTTCTTTATTTTTTGCATTTTCTTTATTTTTTTATTATGTTACAGTATTGTAATCATTTTTATATGAATATTTTGAGTTGTGGAATGAATCTGAGTTTCCATTATTTCTTATGAGAAAATTTGCTTTGGTATACAAGAATTTTGTATTATAAGCATGCTTCCAGAATGAATTATGCTTGCAAACCAAAGTACCACTATATTTAATTTGTGTTTCCATCTTCCTTTATCTAGTTTTTTTTTTCCCCGCCGTGGGGTATTTGGACTGCTTGTGGATAACAGAACTCAGAAAAGTACTCCTGAGTACCCCATCTCCATTTTATATAACATGGATTAACATTTGACATAGAAGTTATAATGTTTGTGGAAGGCTTTTTGAGCAAAAAAAAGTGCATTCACTTTCCTGACATAGAAGCAAAGCACCTGTTCCTGTGATATCTCCTTTTTGTAAAGAAAACCAGTCATAATTGGGACAACAATAGTCCTGGAAACCTGGCTTCTTAGAAGCTAACAATGGTACTTCGATATTTGCATTTTTGTTCTATTCTTTTTGAGGACTGGTGCCTAAAGATAGTTACTGTAGCTTTTAGGACCTTTAACCCTTAAATGCCCGTCCCAAAACAGCCTAATTTGCATAAATTATAAATGCGGGCCCAATGGACCCGGTTGGTCATATAAGGGTTACACTTTTTTCAGGTAACCAGTATTCGGACTATTTTATGGAAGTTTACAGATTCTTTTTTTCAAATCTTGGGTGAATTAAGTGATATCTCTCACTTATTCTATCCTCTGATGTTTCTGGGATGGGAATTCCTTTTTCAAACCTTGTTTGTGTGTGGCCTCATTTCACTAAAGTTGCTCATCTGAAATACATTGTACATACTGGAGAAGACTTCATTACCACTAGTATATAGATTACAGTATCTATACCAGTCTATTGTACAGATTAAAGAAACTATGAAGCATAAGAAGCACTGAAAAACATATATAAATATTAAAGGTTAATAATATTAATTTTTTAAATTAAAGGTTAATAAAAACATTTTAATTTTTAGAGTTGTGAAAAAACTTAGGCTGCAATCATAAAGACACTTTATTGGGAGTAAAACCCATTGAACACAATGGGGCTTACTTTTGAGTATATTGTACATGGTTAGGATTGTGCTCTTAATATGTTGAATGACAGCAAAAACATCTTTGTCCCCACCCGCCTCTTCCATTTAAGCTGCAATCCTAAAGACACTTTCCTAGGAGTAAGACTCATTGAAGACAATGAGGATTACTTTTGAGTAGACATGTGTAGGATTGTGCTCTTAGTCTCCCATTGCACTCCATAGGATTAAACAAGAATGCCTTTTTTAGAATATAAAATTCACAAGTACAAGCAAACAGCAATTATTCTCGACACTCCAGGCTAGATTGACTGCATTTGCAAAATAATTTAGAGTTACAGTTGTTGAGTCAAACAAGGAGTCACAATCTTAGACCTTTCCTGTGTTCTGAATGGATTCATCCTTCTCCTTATGTTGAATTGCATGTGAATGTGACCAGTAGAATGTCACAACATAGATAAGCAGAAGCAAGATGATGCACAAGGAAGGAAAGTAAGAGGCAGGTCTTTCCTGTGGGCACTCTTCTATACAGGCCCCTTCTTCACTAGTTCCATCCTTCCCTGTTAATGGCTCCTCAGGTTTTGAGAAGCTTTAATAAATTTTTTCATGGGTCTTGGATAAGTGTTTACCAACAACAAATGCATATTTTAAAGCAGGTGTCTCTAAACATTTTTGGCAGAAGGGCCACATTTTTCAGTGTTGGGGTCCAGAAGAAAAAAAATATTTACAGTTCAAATTTGAATAAATTCACATAGATAAATATATTAGGGTGCAATCTGAACCAATTTAGGCTGGCCTAACTCACCTGGCATATATTCCCATGGTGGTGTAGGGAGGTTGTTGTATGCCTGTGCACTGGCCTAACCCCCATGAGTGGGGCAGAAGTGCCTTACGGAACTTTTGTGACACATCCGGTTTAGCAAAGGACTTATGCTGGCCAAACTGGAGCTTAGGATTGCAATCTTCTTGACAGAATTTATGAATGAATTCAAATGAGTTCATAAACACTTTCCAACACTGTGATCTTCAAACCAGTTCATTAGCACTTTAGTATACACAAAGAGGAGATGCGTGCAGTCTCTAGCCCTCAAAATACCCTCCTGAAGTGTGGAGAGCAGATCTTCCTGTGCCTCTGACTTGCCTGAGGGCCAGATGGAGGCTGACCAAGAGCCGTATCAGGCCCCAGGGCTGGTGTTTGGTGATCACTGTCTGCTTTTATAAAGGAGCTAGGCTCTTTTCCTTCACCTATTTTATAGTAGAAATGGAAAATTAAAGTACTGTATTTAAAAAGGTGAACATTTTGCTAAGGGTTTAAAAAATTTTTTTGCACTTGTATATTTTTCCAGCTTGCAGTTCGCTTAAATGTTTTTAATAGCAAAATAGCTGCTGATGAGTTGTACAGATCAGACAAAATTTTGACCAGCAGCATTTTTTAAAGAAAAAAGTCACTTGATCCTTTGTAGCAGAAAATATATTAGAAATGAATTACTGAATCCACCAATGCATACTTTCCATGTGTAATCACTGGCTCATTTCCCAGTGGGGTTACCTTTTTGTCAGGGAATCCCAAAATTATGAGTAATATCAATAACTAACATCCCAAATTAAACATGTGTAGATCTAAGCTGCACAGCTTCAGACATTTATGTAGTACAGTATTGAGATGCAGATGAGATTGTCAGTGTGACAGCCATTCCCTTCATAGATATCTTTAGCATAGAATTATTGAGGTATGCTTTATAATACTAAGGCTGCAATGCTAACCCATGCTGGCAGAAACCGAGGCATAAATCCTTTTCTGATTTGGGCACAAATCACAAAAGTGCCAAGAGGGTGGTTTGGCCAATGCACAGGCATATATCAACCTCCCCACACCACCACTGGAAGATATGCCAGGTGAGTTAGGGTAGCCTAAACTGATAAGGATTATGCCCTAAATGGCATAACATGAAAACTATATCAATAAATCAGTGATTTGGCCCAAAGGTTTCCCCCAAAAACTACTTGTGTTAGTTTTCTTGAGTTTGACTGGTGTAATGAACATGCATGTTTGTGACACTTGTAAATTTTAGTTGGTTGTTCTGAGATGAAGATAACTGTCATCGGTACTTTTTCAAAGTTCCTTAGAAGTTTATGGCACAATCAATCCTCAAAATAAATATATATACAACTTTATTTGTGTAACCATTTGGTCATTACAAAACATTTTGGCTGATTAAAATAACATTTGTAAACAGAATTGTAAAAGACTATTTTAAAATATTTTAAGATATTTTAAAATATTTAAAAGACTATTTTAAAATAGGGTCAGTACAAAGAGAATTCGTTAAAATTTACATAAGAAAACAGCTATACATCATACAGGGAGCTTCGACCTTATAATTTTAGCTTCCAAAGCAAATTTTGCAACTTTAAGGGTAATGTCGTTATCAGCATCACCCTAAAGAGATCACCCATAAGAGATAGATAAGTGGTCTGATAAGTGGTCTGATCGATAAGTGGTCTGAGATCACCCATAAGAGATCGATAAATTTTGCTCTGGGAGTATCCAATAGTGGGCATCGCAGAAGATAGTGTGCAATGTCATCAACCTCTCCTGAATTGCACTTACATAGTCTAAGGTCATAGGGAGAGTTGTTGAATCTGCCTTCTAAAAATGCAGACTGCATGGTCTGGAGACGTAAGGCAGAAAAAGCCTTTCTCAAAGCACAATCAATCAATTTTTCTCAATTTCTGTGGTGGTATCAGGAGGCCAGCACATGTCTGTGCACCAGCCTAACTCCGCAGGAGTTGTGCACTTGTGTGATGCTCCTATGTGATGTTCTTATGGTAGCTTGGCACTTATGCCAGTATAACTGGGGGTTAAGATTGCAGCCTAAGCAACTCTCTTAGTAATAGTATATTCATGAAATATTGAGCCTTCAGTAAAATAGCAGCAACATCTGATCAGTATAATGGAGCTTTAAACTTACCCTACAATCCAGAGTAAGTACGGGAGCACTTAAGAGACATTTACGTCAACCTAGTTACTGCACCACCTAGTGAAAACCTATGGGAAATTCATTTTGCAATCCAGAGCAAATTGTTCTTCCTTCTGAACAAGGACTCCCTGTAGTTACTCTGGACTGCACCCATGTCGTTTTTAGTTCATGTCAATTGGTTTCTAAAAGTTATGTATTAAAAGTGGTGGTGGTTGCCTATAGATACAAACCCAAGTCCATACTGCTATGTTTCTATACATTCTGCTCTTGTTGTTCTGTGCTTTTCTCCTGTCTTCCCGTCCCTCAGGGTGTTTCTATTGAAATTTAGATTGCAAGCTCCTCAAGATATGCACTTGTACTTTTTGTTTATGCTATGGGCTGTTGGTGGCGCAAGTGGTTAAGACACTGTGCCTGTTAACAGGCCAGGGTGAGCTTCTGTCCTTAGCCCAGCTCTGTGACACCAGCTGGATCCAATTGTATTGGCTCTGCCTTTCCATTGGACTAATTCAGTGGCATGGAGAGGGGGGATTTGCTGCTTGGGTAACAGCCTATCTTCCATAACAATCTAACCCAGGCTTTTGTGCTTCGCATGCAGCACCGAGCACAATACCATAGTCTTTTCAAGACTGACAGAGGCCTACATGGTTGGCAATTTATAAAGTAGAATAATTGCAGCTGAAAGCAAAAACACTGCAAAATTTTATTTACATTGATGAATAAAAGAATAAGCTTCTTAAAAAGGTATAAATTATCTTTTAAAATGTCTGTAATGCCTTTTGAACATGCTGTCTAACATATGGGAATATCAATCAGGAATGCTGAGGCAGTTGCAGTTTTTTCCATAGATTTTCTGATGGTGTTTAAATGGTATTGTAATCTGTCCAATACCTCATGAACAAGGCTAGTTAAAAATCTAAATCAGCAAGGAAGAGGATGAATTCTACTTTGAAATGTTTTTTTACATCTATTCTGTCCTATCTACATTTCTTATCTGTTAAGAGCCTTTGTACTACCATTTAACCATCTGTGAATTAAAACTCGGTTTGGCATTAATTGATGTTTATTAGTCTCTTAGGCTGTAGTTTTGCTCTGTCAGCAGGAATCATCCAGTGCAAGACAACAATTTAATAGTCATTTCTGGATCAGGTGGACTTCTGTCTTGTCCAGGTTTAGTGTCAGCTTTTTAGCCCTTGAAGTCCCATCTGCTTGCAGATAGCACACCAGGGCTTCAACTGAGCATTGGAATTTGGTGGAAAGGAATGCCAATGTTATTTGATGGAAAAGGTCAGCATATTGCTGATTCCCACCTCCAGATCATCAGACGCCTTGTTCTGCTGGTTTTATGTAGATTCCTATGAAACACTACAGACCAGCAGTCATGGTCAGGGATCCCTATGCACCATCTTCTGGGACTGGTCAACTTAGAAGGAACCAGTGGTGTACCTGGCAGGGGGCTGAAGAGGCAACATCTTCTGCCTCCCACAACCCTCCGAGGAATTCTGAGGGTCAGGGAGGTTGAATATGGTTTTCCCAGATGTCAGAAGACCTTTTAGGGGCTGAAAATTGTAACTTCCTATTTTTGACATCCAGGTAGCTTTCTGAACACCTGGAGGGGAGACTGTAAGTATGGTGGCACTTAAAGAAGGGGACAGCACTTCTGGAGATGTGTGTCCTGGCTTTCCAGGAGTGAGGAACATCACTGGAAACCATCCTCTGAAGAACACCATGATCAGTGGTGTTCAAAGCTGCTGTGAGCTTCAGTAGGTCCAGCCAGGAAGCACTCTCTACCTGTTCAGTCTTTGATTTAGGCTAGCTCAAGTGCACTTTAGGATTGCAGCCTATCTGTCACTGGCCTTGCTCAATTCCAAGATGGGCCAGCCAAGTTACAGTAGAAAGCCTTGGGCCAGCATAAGTCAACATAGGCTGCCCTAAGACAGATGGACCTGGGCTGGCCTAGCTGTGCCAGCCTAGGCAGTTCAGGAGAGGAAAGTTGAGGGCATGTTTAGCATGGCCTAGAATACTGCAGTTAGGCTTCATCCAGAGCCTGTTTTCAGAGCAGACATGATCCCTCTCAGATCCTCAAACTTAGACCACTTTAGGAGCAGGAATAAATCTGGATAGACCCATAGAAGTCAATGATATGACAGAGTAAAAATGAAAGTAGCAAAAATTTTGATTCCTTGGCCAGTGTAACTGCAACTCCTGCCTCTCAACCTCAGGATATGACACATCTACACAAGCCCCAGTGAGCATGCTGCCCTTGTACTGCTACCTCTTCAACAGCTGATGGGCTGGCCAGAGGCCTTCAGTCCTGTGGATTTGGCCTAATTTGTCAGCTCAAGCTATGGCCTACTTAGGCCAGCTTAGCTGGGCCATTTTTCTGGCCTAAGTCAGGATTGGCCTAAGTGATTTGCCAAAGTAACTAGGACATCATCCCAAAGCTCAGCCTGAAGCCAGACTTAAAGGGATCCAGATAATTAATTATAATTAGCTTCATCCAAAGCTTTCTAGAGCTGAGACTTCACCGTCCCAGCATGAGACGTTTTCAGTGTTGGGGGCTACCTTTTGAAGCACTTGTAAGTTCCAGGTGCCTGGGATCAGGGCCATGCTGGAAGCCTTGCACCCCCTGGACTGACCTTTCACACCAGGCAAAGTGTCTGATTAATCACAAGTAAACCTGGCTTTGCAGTGAGGAGAGAATGTCCTGCTGGGGTAATTTTGGGGGGCTGTGCACATTGGATCAGGATCCCTCTGGTGTCCTCGGATTGCTCTCAGCCTACCCTTTTTACTGGACTATGGCACATTTGCCTACTCATGAGTAAGTCGCAATATAAATTACTTCCATTTTTCCCATGCATTTTCTATGCATATTTTTGCTTTTCAGTTTTTTTTGGACATAACTTTTGGTAGGAAGGAGCCATTTCAAAGCAGATTGTTGCCTTGGATTCTGCTCTTCAAGATGAATCTAACGACATATGACATGATGGGATAGTGCGCACCATTGTGAAGTTGAATTTTTTGTGGTCTCCAGGGTCAAGATGGTGGTCCTTCAGCCTTTGCAATCCCCCTGTGTGGGTTCAGTGACACCCTGTGGGTCGCAACCCCCACTTTGAAGATCACTGGTATAAGTTATTCAGTGGTGAAGAAAACACACTTTGTTCAAAATTGTTTTCTTCATAAATTTTTGATGTTATAATTTGCAAGTTTACAATTTCAGATCTGTATTTAATTATCCTAGAACAGTATTTCTAAGACTTTGTGTCAGAACCCACCAGATGGGTCATGAGGCAATTTATCTATTTGTTTCAATATTTTATTTTTAATATAGTAGAATTGATGCTACCATGTAAGATTGCATTTGGGAAATGTTACAAATTTTTACTGTTAAGAAGCTACTACTTATGCAAAAGTAGGTATACAATTACAGTGGTACCTTGTAAGATGAATGCCCTGTATGATGAATGCTTTGAAAAACAAACTATAATTTATATGGGATTCTGCTTTGTAAGACGAAAGTGCTTTGTAAGTTGAATCCAGATTGCTGGGACCTCCTCCTGCCTGCAGTACCAGTGATCGGTCAGCAAAGGGACGCAAGGCAACAGCGCAGTTTGAGTCTCACCAGCAAGTATGGGGAGAGCTTGGAGCTCCCTCTGAGCCTCCTTTTGAGCCTGGAGCCTGCCTTTAAGCCTCACCACCCAGTCTCCTACAGCCTCCTCAGACCAGCATTTGAACCCTTGCAGCAGCCAATATCGGGAAGGAGGGAAAACCCCTCCTGGACCCCCGCTCTGGACCCCCCTCAAAAGAAACCCCTTCCCCCAAAGAAGCTGGACCCCACTACAACCATCCCTCTTCCCCCCACTACCTTTCCTGTCTGGACCCCATTCCACCCCACTTTCCTGTGAGTAAGTCCCACTATTGCATCCACACTTTCCTGTGAGTAAGCCCCACTTTTGCATCCACACTTTCCTGTGAGTAGGCCACACTGGATATAATGGGACTTGATTCTGAGTAGACAGCATAGGATCTTGCATCCACAGTTTCCTGTGAGTAAGCCCCACTACATACAATGGGACTTGATTCTGAGTAGACTGTATAGGATCTTGCCTCTTTTGTATCAAGGCAAACTGCCTATCTGGTTTGCATAGATAGATCTCACAGAGAGTGAGAGGTTCCTTGTTAAAATTGCTCAAAAAGACATCAGTGACTTTTTTAGTGAAAATTAGTCATCCTTGTCCGTAAAGGCTTTTCTTTTCTGTTTTACTGTACAGTATATTACAGTGTTTTATTACAATAATTTGTGTTCTGTATTATATTACAGTGTTCTGAATTTGATTACTAGTGTTTTGTCATTATTCTTACATACAGTTAATATTTTTATATGAATATTTTTGGGTGGTGGAACCAATTGTCTGAGTTTCCATTATTTCCAATGGGAAAATCATTTTGTAAGAAGAACATTTTGTAAGACAAACATGCTTCCAGAACAATTTAATTTTGTCTTACAAAGCACCCGTTTATAAGAGTTAAGAATGTATAAATGCTGAAGGCCGGCAATGTAGAATTGTGTAAATGTTGAAGTCTGGCAATTTGAGCACTTAAGTGATTGTACTTGATTTCAATTTATATGTCATTCTTCTTATAATAAAAACTGTATATCTATTTTTCACCTCTTTGAATCTACTTTCAAATGGAACTTATTCCTAGGTATGTGGGGCTAGAATTGCAGCCCAGGATTGTTAAACATTTTCCTGTATATAAAACACCCCCATGCCCCATCCACCCTGTGTCCCATTCCCCCGTTGCACCATGCCCCCAGTCCCATTGCGCCACACCACCGCTTCACCATGCAATACCCTTCCCCACAACCGTCCTGTGCTGACCTGGGGGTGTCACAAAAGTGCCGCAAGACAGTTTTTACACCACCACTCTTAGTGGGTAAGGTTAGCCACAGATACCCAAGTGCGGATACCTGCACTTGGCTCCCTCCATTGCCAAAGGAAGCCTAGGTTGTGGTGATGAGTTGTGGTGGCCTAGGTTAGGATGAGTTGTGCTGGCCTAGGTTAGGATTACACCCTATGGGAATGCAGTTAGAAACAGAATGCTAAGTGTTTTTTTCCAGCCAAACAATTCTCATGTGAAGCCACTGAATTAAATTTATACAATCCAGGGAAAATTAGCACTTTAAAATCTCATTTCAATGGAACAGATTTGCAAGTGTTCAACTCTCTCTTTTTTAAATTGGTGGAATTTAAAATTGTTAGTTGTGATGGAAACTTTACCATTGCATCTCCAAGTATATAAAAGCAAAAGCCCAAAGTCGCAATACAATACAGGTACAATGGTACCTCAGGTAACGAGTGCCCCGGGTAAAGTATGTTCCAGGTAAAGAACATACTGTTCCCCAGGGCCTCTGCCTCAGGTAGTGAGGCGCTTCAGGTAACGAACACCGGCTGGCAGCTCTTTAAAGTTTAAAGAGCTGCCAGCCTGCGCTTGTTACCTGAATGAATGGGTCAGGCAATGCAAGGTCTGTCCCTCTGGGGGGGAGGGTGCTTGGAAGGACTGGGGGGGTCTTCTGGGGGGGGAGAGTGTTTAGGAGGACTGGGGGGAGATAGAAGCAGCCCTGAGTAGCAGCTGCCACTTTAAAAGCCTGGCGTTCGAATGCCAGGCATCCTGCAGAGCAGGCTGGAGGGAGGAGCATCCCCTCATCTGCTCTCCAGCTTCTTCAAAAGCTCTGTAGGAAGCCTGGCGTTCGAACGCCAGGCTTTTAAAGTGGCAGCCGCTACTCAGGGCTGCCTGTATCTCACCCCCCAAACACTCTCCCACCCTCCCCAGAAGACCTCTCAGTCCTCCCCAATGGGGCTTACTCCCTGGAAAGTGTCTAGGATTGCAGATTCCTAACCATGCGTACTCAAAAGTAAGCCCCATTGTGTTCAATAGGTCTTACTCCCAGGAAAGTGTCTAGGATTGCAGATTCCTAACCATGCCTACTCAGAAGTAAGCCCCTTTGTGTTCAATGGGGCTTACTCCCAGGAAAGTCTCTTTAGGATTGCAGCCTCCTAAGTCTCTTTAGGATTGTGTCTTTAGGATTGCAGCCTAAGTAGACTTCATAGGATCATGCACATTGAATGCATGTTTTGAATTCAATTACAGTGTTCTGTCATCATTTTTACATACAGTTAATATTTTTATATGAATATTTTGGGTTGTGGAACCAATTATCTGAGTTTCCATTATTTCCTATGGGAAAATCTGCTTCACGTAAAGAACATTTCACGTAACAAACATTCCTCCAGAACGGATTAAATTTGTTACGTGAGGCTCCACTGTATATCTGTTCCACCTTTCTGGTCATTGGATTGCTCTTTAGACTTTAATTCAAAGCAGTGTACATAGGAAGGCTGATCTAAAACCCTGAAGGGATTTCTACAAATATAGGAAGGTTCTGTCTTTGAAGAATCAGCTACACTCAAGATGGAACATTCACCGTCTGCTTTTCACTGCTGGCCTGTGATGTTTGGCATGCTGGCTGACAAACTTCTCCTTTGATTCTTCCAGGAAGGGTAACTGAGATAGCTTCTTTTCTCCATCAGGGAGGAGATGGAATAAGCTTCAGCAGCCATTTTTCAAGGTCTCACCCATGCACAGAACTGGCTTCTGGTTATCTCGTCAGAATATCTGGTCAGCTCTATATCTATCTGGTCAGCTCTTCTACCCCCTTGACCAGTGGTATTCGAACATTTCAGCCCAGGACTCGCTTTTGCTGAAAGGGGAACCCCTTACCTTCTGCTCTTCTACCCTCTAGACCAGTGGTATTCAAGCATTTCACCCCAGTACCCCCTTCTGAGAATGACAATCTGACAGGGACCCTCTGGGAATGAAGTTGTGACACCCCCAAGAGGGTCCCTACCCCCTCTTTGAAGGCCACTTCTCTAGACCAGACCTCACCAACCAATCATTTCCTAATTCCCATTAAGCTAGAAAGCTGGTTCTTGTTATGATCACTAAGAAAATATTACACTCTGAGACAGATTGTTTTGCAAAGAAGGCAGTAAAATTCCTTATGTGGCTTCAGCAATACAATGATAAACACTGATCAGCCTGTGAACTATGATACCCTGTGGAATTCCTGAACTCATGAATCCTCTGGAATTCCTCAACACCTTGAGCACCCTGGAATGCCAGCTCAGTGTCTTACTTTAAAGCTCTGTGCACATGTCAGGTTACATAATTTGAATATGCTGAAATTTTATAATGGCAGGAATCTTCAAATCAAGGCCCTTGGGCACAATGTTATGCAGTTTTTAACAGGATATGCAGAAGGTGAAATTGTATTTGTACATTCCAGTCATTGCATTAAACTACCCTTTGAATTTAAAAGACTGCAGTATGCTTTGCTATGGAGTATGCTTTACTACCAATATGTTCCAGGAACAATCCTTAAAAAATGTTGGCATAAGTGTAAGGCTAGACTGCTTCTCTCATGGGCAATTTTATGTAGTGTGTTCAAGAGTTAGTAAACCAAATAACATAGTGATATTAGTGCCAGAATGTAAAATTGCAAATGTAGCTTACCAAGTAGTACTAGCCACATAGATACACTGTTCTTTGAATCTTAGATATTAGACAGCCAACAAGGTAGAAAATAAACACTAACTGGGAAAAGAGATAATGTTTCAACTTAAAGAGATGGTTCTTTTATTTTTAGCATGGGTAGGGGAATTGTCCATATTGTTCCTGCCTAGCATGGCATCCCTTAAGTAGCTGTTGCTGTTCTCTCCTCTATATTGCATTTCATTACAGCACTGGCTAACACAGTATAACTCTTTCTCAAAGTGCAATATATAATTTTTTTATAGCGGTACTAGAGGTACAGAAAATTATTAAATATAAATCCAATCTGTACTAAGGATTTAGGTTTAGTACAAGTATTTTATCTGCAAAAGAATTAAAAAATTCCTTTTCCCCCACAAGATTGCTTGGGAAAGATGGCATGTCAGGGCAAGCCTATTAGGGTCAAAAGAGTAGAAGCACTTTTGTGTTCCTCTTGGAAGCAAACCTATAATGTAAAATGTAAGTAAAATTGCTTCTGAAATTGTCAGGTTAAGTATTTTATCTGCACAAGAATAAAATACTAATACGAAACAAGCGCATGATAAAATACTCATATGAAATAGTTGAAGCAATTAAATGCAAAATGTCAATCAACACTTGTAGATTTATAGATATATAGGTTACTGGCAGAATAAACCCATTGTTAGTGTGAGTAAAATTTCAGGTTGGGCAGTGGTGGGCGCCAATGGGCACTGCCAATGGACTCTGGATAAACTGGAATCCTGGGCTGTAACAAATAGAATGAATTTCAATAGGGAGAAGTGCAAGGTTCTGCACTTAGGAAATAAAAACCAAAAATACAGGTATAAAATGGGGGATACTTGGCTTGGCAGCACAACATGTGAGCGGGATCTTGGAGTTGCCGTGGATCACAAGCTGAACATGAGTCAGCAGTGTGATGTGTCTGCAAAGAAAGCAAATGCCATTTTAGGCTGCATTAAGAGGACTGTAGCTTCCAAGTCACGAGAAGTTCTAGTTCCTCTTTATTCAGCATTGGTCGGACCTCACCTTGAGTACTGTGTTCAGTTCTGGGCACCTCACTTGAAGAAAGATGCAGCCAAACTGGAGCAAGTCCAGAGGAGAGCAAGAAGAATGATCAGCGGGATGGAAGGGAAGCCCGATGAGGAAAGGTTGGGGGAACTTGGGATATTCAGCCTGGAGAAGAGGAGGCTGAGAGGAGACATGATTGCCCTCTTCAGATACCTGAAGGGCTGTCATAGGGAGGAAGGGGCTCATTTGTTCATAGCTGCTTCTGAAAGCAGAACTAGAACCAATGGGTACAAACTGCAAGAGAGGAGATTCCGGTTGGATATCTGGAAAAAATTCCTGACGGTTCGGGTGGTTCGGCAGTGGAACAGATTGCCAAGGGAGGTGGTGGACTCTCCCTCACTAGGGATCTTTAAGCAGAGGCTTGACGAGCACCTGTCGGGGATGCTCTAGGGGGATTTCCTGCTGCAGGCAGGGGGTTGGACTAGATGACCTACTAGGTCCCTTCCAACTCTATGATTCTATGATTCTATGCTGCTGGAACCGGGCAGTGGGCACTGGCCACCAACAAGCGCCAGGGAACGGAGAGCACCAGGGGGAAGTGAGGGGGTGTAAAAGGTACCAGGTACTTCTACCAGGCACCATCGGGCACCAGTGGGCAGGGGGCACCATCAGGCAGCAGGCGTCAGTGCCAGGCATCAGATATCATCAGGCAGTGAGCGCTACCAGGCTTGGCATCGGCATTCTTACCAGGCACCACCATGCATCAGACACCACCACACAGCAATCAGTGGGCACCAGCAGGAACTTGGCATCCCTACTTGATACCAATGGGCAGCAACTGGCAGCAGACATCTGCTGACACCAGGCACCAGCCAACACTAGGCATCCCTACTGGGCACCAGCAGGCAGCAGCTGGGAGTAGACATGCAGGAACTGGGCACGACCATGCAGCAGTGGGCACTGATGGGCACCACCATGTCTTGGGCGCACCCATGGGCACCAGGCATCCCTGCCAGGCACCAAATCAGTTCTTAGTGGACCCTTACATCACAGAAGGAATATACTCCCCAAATTTAATGCTTCTAGGTCCAGGGGTTGGTGCTAAGTATTGATCAGTCTTCAGTGTTTAGTATAGGAAGAAAAATATGTTGCACCTCTTTTCACCCCCTTAGGAGTCACATTTCTAAAAGTTGGTTCTTAGTAAGTGCTCACATCACAAAAGGAATACCCAATTTACATTCTTCTTGGTCTCCTAGGTTTGGGCTGAGTGTTTTCAAGTGTAGGGACAAAAGCTTGGTGTGGCACTTTTCATCCCCTTCCACTTTGAATTTCCAAAGTTCAGTTCCTAGTGGGTGCCTACATCACAGATGAAACATCCTTCCAAAATCTCATGCTTCTATGTCCAGCAGTTTTGTCTGGGTGTTGATGAGTTAGTTCAATTTTAAATACAGTGTACTTGCGAAATGTACCCATGTTGTGGGAGTAAAATTTCAAAAAAAAATTGTGTACCTGTGCACAACACTAACCACCACCACCCCTGGTGCAACACATACCCCCTTTACAACAGTCCCCCATGCAACACCACTCCATGCTCCCCATGTAACTCCCCCTGTGCAACACCCCCATGCAATATCACCCCCCGCCAGGCAGGAGCAGGGTTTGGGGCTGGGTTTTATCAGTCTTCAGTGTTAAGTATAGGACAAAAACACATTGCACCCTTTTTGACCCCCTTAGGAGTTAAATTTCTAAAGATTGGTTCTTAGTGGGTGCTCATGGCACATAAGGAACACCCTTCCCCAAATTCATGGTTCTAGATCCAGGGCATTGACCAGTCAGCAATTCTTCAATGTAAAGTACAGGGAGGTAAATGTATTGTGCCCTATTTCACCCCCTTCTGATTTGAATTTTCCAAAAGCAGTTGTTAGTGGGTACATATGTCACAGAAGGAACACCCACTCCAAATTTTCACACTTCTAGGTCCGGCAGTTTTGGCTGGGTATTAATGAGTGAGTCAGTTAAATAAATTTTATATAATAAATATAATAATAAATTTTATACAATATATATAATAATCTATATAAAAGAGAAAAGTCATTGACTGACTGACTCATCAATATCCTGTCAAAACCACTGGGCCTAGAAGTGTGAAATTTGGCATGGGTGTTCCTTCTGTGACTGAGGGATGCACCAGGAACTGGTTTTTGGAAATTCTAACCAGAAGGGGGTGAAAAGGGGCGCAACATGTTTTCTTCCCTATACTTTGCAGTGAAGAATCGGTGACTGAGGGATGCTCTGCCCCAACCCCCGGACCTAGAAGCATGAAATTCGCGGAGGGTGTTTCTTCTGTGACATCAACACCCACCAAGAACCAATGTGGAGATATTTAATCCTTAAGGGGCTGAAAAGGGGTGCAACGTGTTTTTGTCCTATACTTAACATGGAAGACTGACCAACATCCAGCCAATTTGGTTCTCGGTGCCTGGTGCACGGGGGGGATGTTGTTTGGAGGGAAGGGTTGCACTGGGTAGGATTCTGCACATGGAGGGCTGTTGTGCAGTGGGGGAAGTTGCGTATGGAGGGTATTGCAGATAGGGGGTGTTGCAGATGGGGAGGTGATGCGTGTGGGGAAGTGATATGCATGCGGGGTTGGTGTGGGTGGGGGGATGTTGCAGATGGGGGATGTTGCACATGGGGTGAACAAGGGGGATTGTTGCGCATGGGATGGAGGCACATGGAAGATGTTGCAAATAGGGGATGATGCGCATGGGGGGTTGATGCTCATGGTGGGATGTTGCGCAGGGGGTTGATGCGCATGGGGTGGCTGATGAGCATGGAAGAATGGCATACAGGGAATTTTACTCCCACAACCCGGGTATGCTTTTGCTAGTAAATTTTACATATCATATATAAAATATATAATTATATATTATATAATTTATATGTATATAAATTTTATATAACATATAATTTATATAATATATATTTTTCATTTGTTATTGTTTAGTTGGTGATGAGAATTTTATAAATTCTCAGCACATCATCTTTATATCTTATAAGCTTTGCTTTTTACATGAGGTGGATTTAATAAAGGTATATCACCATATGGAATATAGTTCTGTACCATTTAAAGCACCTGTTCCTACTCTGCTTCTGTTGGTAACAGTTGCCATGCAAAACGTTCTGACACAGCTTGCAGATTTCAGGTGAAAATGCTGAATGGTTAGCTGTCTATTCTTCACCCCAAGGAATCTTTAATTATGGTAAATTTGTGCTGTATCCTTTACCAATGTTGCTGTGATTTGTTTGATGTAATGCAGAAGAGATTTAATCATTTTTTAATGTTTGTGTTGTTTTCTGCAAGGGCATAGAATCTAGTTGCCTTTCTTATTAGTGTTGCTATTTGTATGACAGTCAACAGGGTGGTATAATCTTTAAACAGCACGTAGCTATATTGGAGTAATGCTGAAACAGAAAGATAGCATGCATTTAATATTATGTTTGGTTTTTTAAGTATTATCACTTTGCATGTTCTAGGAATGTATTTTTCATTGTGTCATATGAGATGGACTTTGCTATTTGAGTTGTTGGCTCTGATAAAAATGGTACACAGTTTGATTGCAGAATGGCAGATATGGAGAGATTTGCTACTGAGGTAGATACTAGGGGAAGACTGTAGCAAAATATGTTGCTGTAGATACAATATAATCAAAAGCTGTATTAAAACAAGATCTATGGTCAGAATGTCCTGCTGCATGTTGTGTGCTGTTGGTATACTGTATCTTAGTAGGGGGGAGGGGAATGCATGCTGCTAAACAACATCCCTACATCCCTAAACAACCGTTCTACATCCCTTCCTCAGCTGCTTCAGCTAAGATGAAATGTACAACCATGAGAGAGAAAAAATGAGACAGCTTAAAATTGCAGCAGTAAGGGAAAAATCATGACAACGCTCTAGCTTTATTTTAATATGAGGAAAATAAAGGATGTATAGCATTCAAAACCAGTTCAGTTCAAAATAAAATTGTTTATTTCAGTGCTACCTTTTTATGAACTGGATTTCTGCAGTAACTCTCATATCAGTTACGGTATTCCTTATTCCTGTCTAATGCTTTAAAATAGTATTATAAGCTCATAACGGTTCAACAGAAGTCTGTGATCTACTGGAGACAGGTACAATATCATTCAGATAAACTAATATTTCAACAGTGTGTTTGCGCAAGGATATTATAATTTCACCAACTGTTACTGACATGTTGCTCGCTACCATTTCCGTTTTTCATTTAGATTAAATTGCTAGTACAAAGGAAAATAGGGGAAAGTCTATTAAAAGATAAGAAAATAGAGCTGGTTTTCGGAGAGCAAAGGCAGCACAGGATCAAATGGCTGAGTCATGGATGAATGATGGATTGAGCTACTGAAATGATTAGAAATTCATATTGGCAGATAAGTAGCATTCTGCACTTCTAAAAGTCTCACTGTGCTGTTGCATTTGGAGGCATTAATGTAGAAGTAGTGTGCAGGGTAAACAGTAAGGCATACTAACTAACCTTTTCTAGGTGGCACTTTGTTTAAAATTTTAATCTAGTATAAAGTTATGTCAGTATTCTAAAATGATCTATTTTTCTTTAAATTAAATAAAACTGTGTGCCAGTTGTGCTAGAAATAATTCATACATAAAAAATTATGTATGTGATCAGTCCCGTTGATGATAAGAATTTGCATCATTCAGAAATCTAATTTGTTTGCCATGACAATGGATTTCTTTTTAAATTAAAGTGATTAAATACAAATTTTTATTTTATTGTTTATGCTTTCCATGTACATAATTTACTAATTGGTTGGTGCTTCTAAATAGATACAGTTAGAAAACTGGTTTTGAGTCACTTGCAGAAATCAAATAATAACGTGTATAAATTGGAATTAAATGTCACTTTGATGGAATTGGCGATGGCACCTATGAAAGTTCATATTTCTAATTCCCAGATTTAAGCCCTTCAACAAGTACAGTATATAACAGTTGTGACATATGATGAAAGATAGCTACTTTCTCCTCAGTTCACTTTTTAGAAAAAAAATTAATGTTTGATAAACTCAGAAAAGGCAGTAAATTAAGTCATAAGGGATTGTTATCTTCTTTTCAGATTGCATTTTTAAGAAACTTATACCTGGAATTTTACATGAAAAAATTCAAATAAAATTCAAATTTTTAACTGTGGTGGAGTTAAAAAGGTTTTTTTCACCTATTCCTCTTTGTGAAATGTGCACTTATCTAGACTAGTGCTTCTGTCTTATATAAAAACTAGCAAAAACGTACCCGCGTTGTGGGAGTAAAATTTCTCTCTTATGCAATCTCCCCATGTGCATCCCCTCAACTGCGCATCTTCTCCCCCACTGCACACCACACCATCCCCCCCGTGCAACATCCCCTATGCGCATCATCTCCCATGCGCAACCCCCCACCACACATCAACCCCCCACTGGGTAACACCTCTTTACAACTAGGGTTCAACTACAGACTAAAAGGAATAATTTAGTATAGCAGCTTTAGAGAATCAGGCTGCAATCCTAACAACCAGTTGGGCCAGTATAAGTCCCAGCACAAGTCCTGTGCTGGTCTGGGGATGTCACAAAAGTTGTCATAAGGCACATCTGCACCAGTCCTGGGGAAGGGGGTTACACCAGTGCACAGACATGCACAGTCTCCTCACACCACCACAGAAATGAAGAGATAGGTGAGTTATGCTGGCCTAAATTGTTTAGGATTGCACCCTCAAAAGAATAAAACACTATACACTGCCAGTGGATGCTACATAAGAAAGAGGAATCTTTAAGTAAGGCCTGCAGCCAAGGTTACATTTATCTACTACACAAATGTCAAACACAATGCCCATGGCCAAATCTGGCCCACATCACCGTTATATCTGGCCCATGAGAACGTCTTAGGCTACACTTTCTGGGGAGTAAGCGTCACTGACTTTAATGGGACTTACTTCTGAGTAGACATTGGGTTCCTTCCCTTGGGAAACACCATTAACATTAACTTCGACCCTCTGTATGAAGTGAGTTTGACACCCCATTCTAACATGGAAGCAGAGAGCAGAAAACATGGAAGCAGAGAGCCATAAGGTAAAGTAATTGAGACTTGGCAGGCTTTCCAGAGAAGCAAACCAAATGAAAAACAGGTGAGAAACATTCATAGTGGCAGATTCAAAAAAGGGGTTTTGTGGTGCAATCCCAGTAGACTCTGGGTAGCCTGTCAGGAAGAGACATTGGTGGGAGGAGACTGAGAAGCAAGAGAATAGGCAAAAATGTGATTTTCCTACCTACTTGCTGGAATTGGCATGGAGATTTCTGGGTAGCTAATAGGATGATAATGTGTACACAGAACATATACAGTTCTCAAGTTTGATGGCAAAAGTATGAACAATACTTTTCTAATAATTTTCTGTCCTTAAATTAAGGGCAATCTTTGAATCTCTGGATTCCCTCCAAACCAGTCTTCTTTTCCTTAAAAGCTCTTGCAGGTGAAAGCTCTTCAGTTTCTTTTGTATATAGGAAGCATTAGTGGGGTTAAAATGGTGGTCTCAATCTCTTGAGAAGAAATCCTATTGCTTGGAAGAGGCCAGGCACTGTAATAGTATGGCACAGTGCCCAGAATTTGCACCTGAGTGAGAGTTAATGACTAGAGCCAAGCGCTTAAATGCTTCCTGTTCTCCCCTGAGAAGAGGAAACTCCAAAATTGGGCGCGTGTGTTGCAAGTCCGAAAAGATGGCTTATGGCAAGGTGTAATCACTTGGGGAAGTTCCATAGGGTTCTTCAGGTAAAGGGAGTTTCTGGAAGGAAGAACATTTTCTTTTCTTATTCCAGTTTGATGTAATCTAATATCAACTTTGGTCAGGAGGACTGCATGGGATTGGGCTTCATTTTTCCTACTCTGTCAGAGTAAGCGCCCAAGTGCTATAAGATCACTTTTTTCCCACTCAGAGCTGTCTTGGTTGTCATAGGCCAAGACATATTTCATATTTCAATACTGAATTTGCTTTCCCAAAGTCAGAGATGCTGGAAGCCCAGGCAATTAAGGCATCTCTCTGCTATACCTTTACCACCTTTTCCATTTGGGAGAGAAATGGGAAGGAGGCTTTCTTTTGCTTACCCTCTTTCTAATATCTGCTCTCTTGCACCCTGAAAAGAATGGATGTTTTATCTGTCAGCAAAGGAAGTTCTGACTCTTGTCCATAGTGGACCCATCAAGCTTTAGCAAGCCCTTTGCTTGAACAATGTGATAAGAAGTGCCAGCTGCCTGAGTAACACCAAGTGCTTTTGGAAATAGACGTTTTTTCTCTTTCTCACCATACTGGAACCAAGTTGGAATATACCAGATAGGAAATATGATCATTCTCAAAATGGAAGTCCTCTCAGTTCTGGTAATAGTATATTGCAGGCTGATACAAAAAATCGGATAAGATTATTTTTGTGTATAGACAGAATTTCACTACATCTGCACAGGTACACAATAACCACACAATAACTGTAGTTAATAGGTAAAACAACCCCTCTTTTGTGTTGTAAATATCTTTGTATAATAAACTGGGAACTGAAAAATACTTTCAGCAATATGTAAAGCCGTACTATCTCACTATAACACCATGAGTTTACAAAAACCAAATTCAATGGCTGAGTGATTAGCCAGGGTGATTAGCACTGGACACATATAAACGACTGGACAGCAGTGACTCTAGGAAAAGGGTGCAAACTGCACATTACTGGGTAGGTGGGGTTTGAAAGCCAAAATACAATGAATGTAGCGGTTGGGGAAAAAAGCTGCAGAGACTTAACAGAGCCAACAATCAGCGTGAGGAAGTGGGGGAGACTTGGTTAAAGATTGCAAATATTTGTGTGCTTCTTTTTTAGAAAAGGATGTGATCTTAAAAGCTTTATATAGTATCATTCAAGATTAAGGATTTAGTGTTCAAGTTTTCAGTTCAAAAAATAACACTTATGTAAGGATTTGGCCAGCTGAAAGAGAAAAAGCCTATTATTTTGCTCAAGATTTGTAGGATTTGTTGATCAGTGTACAAAATTGTGTCCTTAACTGAAGGCTAAATTGTTGCTATGAAAGCTTAAATTGAATATGATTTATATATTATCACAAGTATGATGTATAGCAGGGGTGTCCAACCTTTTAGCTTCCCTGGGCCGCATTGGAAGAAGATGAGTTGGTTTGGGCTGCACATAAACACTAGCATCTTTTTAAAAAAAAATGTAGGACAAAATATAGGAAGTCCTATATTTGTCTTACATTTTTAATACTTGGAGTAAGTCTCATTGATTTTAATGGGGCTTCTGAGTAGGCATGAAGTAAGTTTCATTGATTATTATGGAGTTTTCTGCTGAGTAGCCATGCATAGGATTGGGCTCTCACTGCAACTTGGGAGTAAGCCTCATTGACTTTAGCGGGGTTTACTTCTTAGGAGGCATGATGCGTAGGATGGGCTGTGATCCTCTCCAAGCTTAACCTTGAAGATATGCTGCAATCCTGAACACACTTGGGGAGTACGATCCAATAGGTACAATGGGCCTTACTTTTGAGTAGACACGGTTAGGGTTGCAGCATATCTCCAAGGTTAAGCTTGGAGAGGATCACAGCCCATCCTATGCATCATTGGGCTCTCACACTGCAATTTCGGAGTAAGCCTCATTGACTTTAATGGAGCTTCTGAGTAGGTCTAGTGCAGCAGGCAGCACCTGGGATAGAGGCTGAGGTGGTTTTGGGGGAATGTGGGTGGGCGAGCGCTGCAAGGTCTGCAGGGGTCTGAAGCGCTTTGGGTAGGAGGCAGGTAGGGGGAGGTACAGGAGGCAGGTAGGGGGAGGAGCCAGGCAGCCCAGACCAGCTTTGTGGTGGCTGCCCAGGGCACTGTGCAGAGAAGCATGCAAAATTTGAAAATGGCTGCTGCCACAACTATTTTTTTAAAAGCCGGTTTTTCCAATGGTGGTGGCCAGCTTTGCAGTAGGGCCGCATCCACCCTCGTTCTGGGCCACATGCGGCCCCTGGGCCTCGCGTTGGACACCTCTGATGTATAGATTTATTTGGCATATAAATTAGCACTAGCTAGTTTCCAAAGAACCTCAAATATTTAAATAATTCATGTCTTGGTTTTGAAGAGCTGTACTTTTATAGGATTTTGTTCTGTGCACTGTTGTTTGGGCAATAATATAACAATACAATACAGTTTCTACCCTGTCAGGAGAGATGGTCGCCATTGCAGTAAGTTAAAGAACATATAGTATTTGTTCATAACTAAAGTGCATCATTTGTTTGCATTGTCTTCCTGACAGGAAACCATTTTATAAAGTTTACCCATAACTTCCAAAGCTCCCATTAAATTGCCCAAATTTTGAAAGCTCACCAATTTGTGTTTTGGTTCTCTAGTCAATGCTACAATGCTATCATGCTAGAGACATCAGGAAATTGTTCTTCCCTGTCCGTATGTTGCTCTCGTTATGGTTGTTGTTAATTATGTATACCATTGTGTTCTAGTTATGAGAGTAGATATTGAAACAGTTATATGATTTTTCTTCTTCAGTTATTTGAATCATTGGTTTTTATATACAACAGCCTTTAGGATTCCAAAGTGGTGTATGTGAGAACTGCATATTATACTGCTGACACTGGAGGTGTCAAAATGTTCCTGGGTGGAACTCCCCCACTCCCTCACGCTGATTGTCGGCTCTGTTTAGTCTCTGCAGCTTTTTCCCCCAACTGCTACATTCATTGTATTTTGGCTTTCAAACCCCACCTACCCAGAAAAGTGCAGTTTGCACCCTTTTTCTAGAGCTGCTGCGGTCCAGTCGTTTATATGTGTCCAGTGCTAATCACCCTGTTGCTTCTTACCACACTTTGTATACATCCATGTTCCTGCCTGCAGCTGCACTATTGGCAACCATCCCCATATACGTTGAATGACAATTAAAGTGTCTTCATATTATTTAACAATATTCATTTAACAATAATAGCTAAATCAAATGCACACATGTTAATGTGTAAATTTGCTTTAGCTGAGTATTGTTAAATGATTTAAAGATGCTATATTGTGTTAATATGAAGTAGGCTAACTCGTGTTTAGAAAACACTAAGTACACTGCTTAAAGCAAAACATTCAGTTTTATTGAACTTCCATTCAATATGATGGGTACAGGGCTAAAATGTATCAAATGTTCTCGTTGTTACTTAGCACTTTTTAAAAATCACCCTACGTTTATTTTTTTATGAAATATACCTGAATGTAACAACCTGAATGTGCTTACCTGAATGTAACAACTTTTTTGAAGTATGAAAATGAGGCATGCAATACAGTCTATATTGCAGGAAATTGATCTTATTTCTCTCCCCAATTAAAATCTTTAAGGTAAAAAGTTAAATTCTATGGCAAGAGTATCCGCCTTTAAAAATATATTTTGTAAATAAATGGGAGATGATCTTCACTATGTTGGTCTTGAGATATTGAAAAATGTTAAATAGCTGAAAGATGACTTAAAACTGATCACATCTGAGTATCAAATTTATTGTCCAGACATCATCTGACAAATAAGAAATACATTCCATCTAGCATCCTTTTCTGTTTATCGAGCAGTCTGGCATTTGATGCAAGTATTACTTCAAGTGCTTGGCAGTTGGCCCAGAGGTCGCTTAAACCATGTTTAATGCTGCTGTTGCAGAATAGAATAAATAGCTTAACTGTGAACATATAAGGGATTAAGCTGTCTTCAGTCTTTAAGATCTGGTTTTTAGGGGATCACAAAATTTTAAAAAGTTGCAGATGTCTGATGTTGGGGGATGAACGGTATAAATGAACAAGTTATTTCTATTCATTTTAACTGGGCAATAGAAATGGCAGTAAATGTAAACTGATAAGCAAGTTGTTCTGAACATGTATTATAGTTTGTAATATAAAAAGAGACTGAGCACATATTTTGAAGTTTGTTAAATGTTAATAACTGTGTTGCTTGACTTTAATTAAATGGTAGCTGCTTATGCTGGTGTATCTGTGCCTCCTGTTAGAAATAGATTTTAATAAACCCACCAAATGTAGATTGACAGGATGTGTTCCTCTTGCTGGCAAATATCTCTGCAGTTCAAACAAAAGACCCTGCTCTTTCTCTCCCATGCTCTCTAGTTCATCTCAACAGTGGACTGGCAGCAAGTCACAAAGATTTTAGGTGGGAGACTATGAGCACAATCCTAACCATGTCTGCTCAAAAGTAACACAATGGAACTGGCCCTGCAATCCAGAGTAACTACGGGAGCACATAAGAGACATTACGTGTACCCGTAGTTACTGCACCATCTAATGAAAACCTATGGGAAATTCATATTGCAATCCACAGCAAATTGTTCTTACACCGGAGCAAGGACTCCCCGTAGTTACTCTGGATTGTGCCCTAAATCTCAAGAAAGTATCTTTAGGATTGTAGACTTTCTCATTTCTTCCTAGAGATATCAGGAATTGAATGATAATGAGCTGTTGCCCTTTTCCTGTATCGTCACTTGTCTGAAGCTGGCTGGCGTCAGAAGATGCACTGTGCAGGCGCCAACCTTGGCACATGCGCAGTGTCCTCTGAAGCCACTTGGCTTCAGAGGAGACTTCCTCCTCTCCAAAAAAGAGGTCTGCGCGTCTGTGGGGCCATTTGGCCTCGCTAGAGAGGCAGAGTGGCACTTGCCGCTCCGCCTCCCTAATGAGACCAAATGGCCTCGCAGAGGAGACTGCACATGCACCAATGTTGGTGCATGCACAGTACGTCTTCTGAAGACATCCTTGGTGCGTGCGCAGTCTCCTCTGAAGCAGTCTCCTCTGTGGGGCCATTTCGCCTTGCTAGAGGGGCGGAACGGCACTTGCAGCTCCGCCTCCCTAGCAAGGCCAAATGGCCCCGCAGAGGGATGCACTGCGCATGTCTGAGACTTTGGATATGTGCAGTGCGTCTGCGCAGCCATTGGGCCTTGCTCCGGAGGTGGAGCAGCTGGCCTCGCCTCTGGAGCAAGGCCCAATGGGTGTGCAGAGACGCACTGCGCATATCCAAAGTCTTGGATATGTGCAGTGCGTCTGCGCACAGCATCAGTTTGGCTAGCTCCGAGACGGAGCAGCAACTTCTGCCTGCTGCTCCGCCTAGGACCTAGCCAGAATGAGGGGGCACCGGAAATTGGTCTCAATCCTAGCGCCAGCTAACGGTTCGCTAGGATTGGGTCCAGTTTAACAACTGGTTCAGCCCACCTCTGATGTGTAGCCTTCTGAACCCCCGCAGAACCCCTTCCAAACCCCTTCAGAAGGCCAAAAAGAGATCAAATGTCAGCCCTTCTTGGTTTTCAGCCAACAATCAAGTGCCAATTTTCAGCCTTCAGAGGCTTTCTGAAGACTGACACAACTCTAATCACATTTGTCAGGACAACAAGTCAGGAAATCTGTGGGTGGTGGCCACCATGAGATAAAACTGCAGATCCTGAATGTGTGGATAAAGAGGTCCCTCATGTAGTCATTTCCCCCTCCAATCAATGGCCCTAATAGCTTTTCGTTCAGCCTTGCCATGACTGATAAGCATGAATTGATCAGGATTTAAAGATCCATAAAACTATGTTAACTCAGGTGATTTTTGGTCTTGAACAAACCCCTCCTTCCCACAACTGTCTCTATAGCGAACTGCAGTTGAACAGGTGGAAGTGTTCTGAGACATTTGTAAGGAAACATAAGAATCCATGGATAAAGTTACAACTTTATCTGACATGTGCGACAGGTAGCCTTACCCTATTTTCCTCCCTCCCCTGACTAATGCAGTGGGGGCAGAACTTATTGTGGGTGCATGAGCCTGGAGTAATTTTAAATGTTTATAATAATAGCACTTATAACTTTGATAACAATTTATACAGTAATATTTCTCATAACTTATTTCTTTAGCTCTGATTTGTTAACAACGTTTGTTTCCCTGCCATGATTGACTGCTATTGCGATCAGCGATAGCAATGTATTCTGGATAGCAAGGGGCCAATCAGACCCAATTTACAGCACTACTTTGTTTCTTGTCTCATTTTTACAATGTCTCCTGTAGCACTATTTCATAAAGCACTGGCTTTCTTGTACTGCAGTGGTACCTCTCATAATGAGTGCCCCATATAGTGAGTGCTCCACATAACAAGTAAAAATTTGTGTGGGATTTTGCCTCACAAAACGAGCATGATTCGCATAACAAGTGCCCATTGGCTCAACTCCCTCTTCTCCCTATATTGGCTGGGCTGTGGGATTGAGGCGGGACTTTCTCTTCCTGCCTGAAGTACATGAAGAGGCCAGCAAAGGGGGCTCAGGAGCAACAAAGAAGGCTGCTCCTGCTGCCAGCAAACTTGTGGCTAGCCCAGCCTCTGCACTGCAGCCTCCATCAGGTAGGTGGGAAAACTCCTCCGGCACCCCTCTCTGGAACCCCCCTCAAACAGATCCCTTCCCCCCAAGGAAGCTCCCCCTGCCTGGACTCCACTACAACTTCCTCTCTTTCCCCCCACCACCTTCCCTACCTGCAGTTTTCTTTTCCTGTGACTAAGCCTCTGTGGATTCAATGGGGCTTGATTCTGAGTAAACAGCATTGCATCTTGCCCTTCTGCTGTTGCTCTTCATTCAAACTTGGAGTCAGTCTGTATCCTACACACTTTCCTGTGAGTAAGCCCCAGTGGATTTAATGGGGCTTGATTCTGGGTAGACAGCATACAATCTGGCTGCCTATCTGTTGCAGACTGCCTATCTACCGTATATACTCGATTATAAGCCGAGTTTTTTTGGGCCCAAAAAGCCCCCTCGGCTTATACTCGGGTGAACTGAAAAAGTGGCGGGATCAAACCCCATCATGTCATATACCGTTGAATTCGTATTGAAGAGCAGAATCCAATGCAAAACTCAGTTTTGAGTTATCTCCTTCCTATCAAACGTTATGGTAAAAAAACCAAAAAACAAAAACTATAAAAATAAAATACTTTTTGGCAATTTTTTAAGCAGGTAGGAATTTTGGTCTGGGGTAGGAATTTTGGCCTTGAGGTTCAGGAATTCTTGTTTTGGCATCTGGTCACCCTGTCCTATGCATGTCTACTCTGAAGTAAGCCCCACTAAGTTCAGTGAGGCTTACTCCCAGGAAAGTGTGCTTAGGATTGCAGCCTATGAGTTCCAAGAAGGCAGCCTATGACTTCCAAGAAGTTCCAAGAAGGAAAAGGACCATTTCCCACCCTAGACTTATACTCGAGTCAATAAGTTTTCCCAGTTTTTGTGGTAAGATTAGGTTCCTCGGCTTATACTCGAGCATATACGGTAGTTTGCATAGATAGATCTCACACGCAGAGACGTTCCTTGTTAAAGATGCTCCAAAAGACACCAGTGACTCTTTTAGTGAAAATTAGTCATCCTTGGCCATAAAAGTTTTTCTTTTCTTCTTTACTGTTCAAAATATTACAGTGTTTTATTACAGTAATTGTGGTCTATATTATATTATAGTGTTTTGAATTCAATTCCTGTGTTTTGTCATCATTTTTACATACAGTTAATATATGAGTATTTGGGGGTTTGTAGAACCAATCATCTGAGTTTCCATTGTTTCCTATGGGAAAATCTGCTTCACTTAAAGAGCATTTCACTTAAAGAGCAAGTCTCCAGAATGAATTAAACTCTTTGTGAGGCACCACTATATATCCCTTGTGTTTTTAGAGATATTGGCTGCAATCCTAAAGACACTTTCCTGGGAGTAAGACCCAATGAACACAATGGGGCTTCCTTCTGAGTAGACATGGTTAGGATTGTGCTCATTGTTAACCAATGTTAACGTAGGTCAACTATATATGGCATGATTGCAATTAAGGGGAAAAAGTTCGTTTTGTTTTGTCAAGCAGGTGAAATGCTAAATTTTTTATGAAGTTTTAGGAAACAATACACAGAAGTTGACCACAAATCTGTTTACATTCTTGTTTTGTCTTCACAGTAAAATGTCCTTGATCATTTAGAAACATGGAAGGCAACAGCAACTGTCAGTTTGTGGCAGCCCCTAAAATTCCTCACAGGACGTCTAACAAACTTTTTCTTTGAAGATCAGTGCTAATGAATTTTATTTTATGCATACTCATTGCACCAAGCCTCATTTCCAGGTACTGTTGCTTAAAATCTTTGTATTTAGTTGCTGCAAATCTGATTTGCATTTATCTGATGCACTTTCCATTTGTCATATTTTCACAAAATAAACAAGGAATGGCATGAAGATGCAGCAGTGATGACTGATAACCAAACTTTTCAGTAAGAAGAATATAACATATTGAAAGCTTTGTGTGTGAGAGAGTGAAACATCTGAATAAATCCTATTGTGTTTGCACTGTTAAGAAATTGGCTTAACCTACATTCTTAACGCACTTCTTTTTCAATAAGCAGTATTTCAAAGACAAATTTCTGATCAAAAGAATGTCATAGTTCTGTGTGTATCTTTTTCAGCATTTATATCCTGCCCCCTCACAATTATTATGGGTAGATTAAAGTTAAGAATATAAATGAATCTTTTTCAAAAGATGGAAACGCTGGCTTCTGTGATTATTTTGAAAGCATAAAATAATACTCTTCTATTAAAATGCTTTAAGAACAGTCGCTCTTGATAGGGATTTCAGGATCAATAAATTGTTGTATCATCTAATGTATCCTATATTATATACCCTGACTGAAAATTAATTTGGAATGCTTCTAGGATGTATCTTTTGCTTTATAAGCAAGTAAATACTTGTGTTGGGGAAGAGGTTTCTACCTTAAGGGAAAGAAAGTCCTCATCCATTTTATGCATTGCTCAACATAACAGTTGCCTAAACTCACTTTGAAAGTAATATAGAGCCAAATGGGATAATTTGCCTTTGATGTTGCATGCCTTACAGAGATATATTTTGGCAAACTACTAGGTTTTTACAGATAAATAGTATGATTACTGGTTCCCTGACTTTTAACAAAGTCTTTGAGGTGCAGTAATGTAAAATGTTGCTTGCTTATGTTTGTCTATAGTTTTTCTTGGTGATAGCATGAACTTTCCCCCCCCCCCAGTAAAGTACTTTTGCACATTTCATATTAGGACAGCCTATTTTACTATAAACCAGCTCTGCTACGTAGGCACTCAGATATGATCACTTTTGGTATAAATTTGTTTGCTCGTGTACAGAACTAATACATTAAATCTTGACAAAGCCATGCATGGACCAAGCAGGAGTGTCATGCCATTCTGGTCTGCATACCCAGGATGTGATAGACAGGTGTGTTGTCAATAAGTTGTCAGATTCAGTGACAATTGTCTCCTTCTGCTATTCTATATGATACTGATAGAGATAATCTTTGGAGGATCTTAAGAGACTTATGCCACTGTTGTGCCACCCCCAGATCAGCATATACAGGCCTAACTGGAGGTTATGATTGTAGCCTATTAGTCTTTAGGAAGAAAGGTAGTTGTTACTGGGGTTTTCTTAAGGCGCATGTATCACGTGCATATAGGTACCGTATTTCCCGGCTTAGTACACGCACCGGACCATGAGATGCACCAAAGTTTTGAGGAGCAAAACAAAAAAAAATATTCTGAACCAAATGGTGTACTAATATATTTAATAAAATATAGCAGAATAATATTTCAACCATGTAAAGTCAACAGTGGTATTAAGAACCATTATCACCAAGGAAAGACTTTAAGCTTCAAGCACTCTTTTAATTTTCTGGTAACCCCAAAAACTCATCATCTCTAGTGTCAGTGATTTGCGACTTTTGCACAAATCTCATTGCAAATTATCAGACAACATTTTGCACAAATCTCCTTGCCAATAGTCCAGGAAGGCAGTTAAGTTGGGGGGGGGGTTCTTTTGGGGGGGTAGGTAGGGAAAGGGTAGGGGATCTAGATACATAGGGAAGAGTGAGGGAGGCACAGGCATGGAGCAGGAGGGACCAGATCTTGTGCATGTCTACTTTGGAGCAAGTCTAAAAGCCAGGGAAGGCTGGTTAGGATTGCAACTGTGCAAGGGTGACCAGATGCCAAACCCAAAATTCCTGAACCCCAAGGCCAAAATTCCTACCCCTAGGGCAAAATTCCTACCCGCTTAAAAAATTGCCAAAAAATGTATTTTTTTGTTTTTATATTTTTGATTTTTACTTTTTTGGCCATAACATTTGATAGGAAACTGATTGTTGTATTGGATTCTGCTCTTCAATACAAATCCAACGACATGTGACATGATGGGGTAAGGTGCACCAGGATTGGCCCTATCACTCTATCAACCGCACAGATATTTCTCCCCCCCCCCCCCTCTTTGGGAAGAAAAAAAAGTGCGTCCTATAAACTGGGAAATACAGTAAGTTGACTTAGTTCAGGGACTGGATGCAGTGGCATGAAATAAGAAGAAAGTCTGTACTTATAATGACATATTGATTTATTACCATATGTAATCTTCTATATATATAAAAAAGTCACTGACTCACTGACTCATCACCGCCCTGCCAAAACTGGTGGGCCTAGAAGTGTGACATTTGGGGTGGGTGTTCCTTCTGTGATGGAAGGGTGCACTAAGAACCGCTTTTTGGAAATTCCAACCGGAGGGGGTGAAAAGGGGCGCAACGTGTTTTCCTCCCTATACTTTGCATTGGAGAATTGATGACTCATCAACATTCTGCCCCAACTGCTGGGCCTAGAAGCATGGAATTCTGGAAGGGAGTTCCTTCTGTCACCTGAACACCCACCAAGAACCCATGTGGAGAAATTTAACCCTTCAGGGGCTGAAAGGGGGGCAACGTGTTTTTGTTCTATACTTAACATGGGAGACTGACCAACATCCAGCCAATTTGGTGCTCGGACCCTGCTGCACAGGGGGGATGTTGTTAGGAGGAAGAGGTTGCACTGGCGAGGAAGTTGCACATGGGGGGAAGTTGCGCATGGGGGGAAGTTGTGCATGGGGGATGATACGCATGTGGGGATGATGTGCATGGGCGGAAAGTTGGGCATGGGGGAAGTTGCACATGGGGGATGATGCACATGGGGGATAATGTGCATGGGGAGAAGTTGCGCGTGAGAGTTGATGCGCATGGGGAAAGTTGTGCATGGGGGATGATGCACATGGGGGTTAATTCGCAAGGGGGTTGATGTGCATGGGGGGAAGTTGCGCATGGCGGAAGTTGCACATGGGGGATGATGCGCATGGGGGAAGTTGTGCATGGGGGAAGTTGCGCATGGGGAAAATTGTGCATGGGGGAAAGTTGCACATGGGGGTTGATGCGCATGGGGAAAGTTGCGCACGGGGGATGATGCGCATGGGGGTTGATGTGCATGGGAGATTGATGCACATGGGAATGATGCGCATGGGTGGAAGTTGCGCATGGGGGAAAAGTTGCGCATGGGGATGATGCACATGAGGGGAAAGTTCTGCATGGGGCAAAGTTGTGCATGGTGGAAAGTTGCGCATGTGGGGAAGTTGCGCATGGGATTTGATGTGCACAGGAAAAGTTGCGCATGGGGGTTTATGTGTATGGGGAAAGTTGCGCACGGGGGAAGTTGCACACGGGGTTGATGCACACGGGGGGATGATGCGCATGGGAGATTTGTGCATTTGGGACTGATGCGCATGCGGGGAAGTTGCACATGGAGGAAAGTTGTGCATGGGGGAAGTTGTGCTTGGGGAATTGCGCATTGGATGTTGATGCGCCGTGGGGGGATGGCATGTGAGGAAATGTTACCCCCGCAACGCGGGTACGCTTTTTGCTAGTTATACAATAAAAGGAGGTTCCATCAGCAGGAAAGATGAGAATTTGTTAGCCTTTTAGGAAAATTGGGGAGACCACTGCAGAGAATACCAGTGTAGGGGCATTGTTTAGCAATGATCAGTGTCCCATAATACTAATTTCAGCCATTGTGAACCAAGTGCAATATGCCTAATGATTTTTCTCCTGCTACTTATGTTCCAGGACTCTGCAATGATTTCTCTGAAATGGCACCTGTAGAAAAGCAGTTTAAAGAAGAAATTGCATAACTGTTCGCTGAAAAATAAACTTCCATTTGACTTGATGCCTATTCCTATAAAAGGTAGGGTTGTTGGCTTACAGTTAGTACTGACATATTGTTTGTCTTTTTTTCTTTGTTATATAAGAATATAACTTGCCTCTTTCAATTGACAGTGTTCTATGAATTATTGTAATGCAGTAGAGTAAGTAAAATTGAAATGTCGGGGGAACAACAGTCAAAAGATTATACTTTTGGGAATGACATTCTTAAAGGAATTTTGAAGGAGTATCTTGTACTTTGTCCTGTTCATTATCCTTTATAAATGATTCACAAGCAGGTACAAGCTTTTAATTTGGGAGATGGAGATATGCCACAATCCATTAGATCAGTAGCTGATCAGGACTGTATGTTGTTGAGTCCCCATCTTCCTGTAAAAGATGTTGATTTATCCACCCTATTGAGAGAATGTTGTGTTAGAACTCCCTTTTAAATTGCCCTTTTATTTCATGTTTTGGCAATGCAGCTGGAATACCATGGCTGACAGTTGCTAGGAAATGGTGGCTGTTTTGCTTGAATCTCGGTGTGATGTATTTGTTTAATATTCATCTATTCTTTGTTCTGTGTGAATAGTTTGTCTCAGGTGACATGGCATCTTGTATGCATTTAGTTGCCTCTGACTGCAATCTCCAATTTTCTCATGCAAAACATAGACATTAACCTGTTACTTCCTATAAATAACTCACTAAGCAAGGGTTAAAAAATGGAGACGGAATAAAACAACTACTCCTTTAGGACAATCTCAGCAAGAGGATCAGCATCCTTATGCATCTCCTTGCAAAATAGTACAAGCTGTGTAATGACAGCTGTAGATACAAGCTACAGATTGAGTTTCCTGCCTGTTTGACTGTGTTGTGCTTAAAAGGATAGTACCATCATCTAACTAAAACAGTGGTTTTCAGTTTTTTTTTTTACTCTCATGACGCACTGCTAAGGTGCTAAAACAGTCAGGGGAGACCACAAGTTTTTGAAAATTGACAAAGTGCACTGCAATGCTTATGAAGGCTCACATTCTCCAATAGCACTATTAATAAATGACTCTCATAAATTTCCATGACACATCTGCAGACCATTAGCAATACACCAGTGTACAAATGGAACAGTGGCTGAAAACTGCATCTCTAAGAATCAGCAAAAGAGAGGCCCCCTGTCCATTGGAAGCTACAAATTGCCCTCTTATAAATAAATGGCAAATTCTGTCTGTCGGTCCATCTGAAACCCCTCTAACTTGGGTCATACTTGCTGTACATAGACATAATTTTCTGGAATCAGGATGTTCCTGGGATTGACACAATGCATCCCAACCCCCACAAACAACCCAACCCCACACTCCACACATACACACACAACCCAGCTCCATACACACACATCCTAATCCACTTTTTAACACACAGACAATGTATCCCAACCCCCACATATGACACACACAACCCAACTCCATGCACGCACACAACCTAACACACACCCCCTCTAACCAACTGCTCACCCACTTTGCCCAGAAACAGGATATTTGAGACTGGCCAATAGTTGTTCAAATTAATGGGATCCAGGGAGGGTTTCTTCAGGAGGGGGCAAACCACTGTCTGCTTCAGAGCAGGAGGCAGCCACCTTCTCCAACCCCACAGAGATGAATTACCACCCACCCCGTTCATTTGGGTAGTCCACCCTAGCCTGATCTAATCAGCCAAATTGGGCAAGGGTTGAGCGGGCAAGAAGACAGCCTCACACTCCAGAGGATTGTGTCCACATCCTCAGGTTCTAAAAGCTGAAAAGAATCCCAGAAGATGGATTTGACAGGTGCCCCAGGGACATCACTAGATGCTGTTAAAGTGGCATCCAAATTATGCCAGATCTGATATATTTTGTCCATGAAGAGTTGGGCCAACATGTCACAGTGAGCTCCTGTGTGCTCCACCTTATCTGTGGGGGTGGCAGATGCAGTAGGCCCAAGATCACATGGAAGACCTCAGCTGGACAGTTCTCCGCAGATGTGATGGTGGCAGAGAAGTATGCCCTCTTGCCAGTAAGCCCTATCCTCTGCACAATCAGAAATGGCACAAGTCTTTCACCTTCATCACTCTTAAGTTTCAACCTTGCTGTTTCAAAGCCTACAGCTCCCCGGAAAACCAAGGAGCTGCTTTCAATCTACAGCTGGGCTGAGGCTGCTGATGAGCAAT
Organism: Cryptoblepharus egeriae; assembly: GCA_030015325.1. NCBI lineage: Eukaryota > Metazoa > Chordata > Lepidosauria > Squamata > Scincidae > Cryptoblepharus > Cryptoblepharus egeriae. The sequence continues at coordinate 10,909,395 of JAREYC010000013.1, forward strand.
CTCATCCAGGGCCATGGTCATCTCTGTAGTCCAGAGATCAATGAGGGAGCTGGGTGACTCTCCAGCTCTGGCAACAAGAAAATCCCAGAGAGCCTTCAGGAAACCATCAATCTCCAGGACTGGACCATGAAATCTTGTCCCCCGCCATTCCAGAGGCTACAGGCTGCGTTAAGCCTAAATCCCACCAGGTAGTGATCTGTCCATGGCAATGGAGTGATGTTGATCTCCTCCAAAATCTTTGGGCCCCACCAGAAAATCAATAATGAGGAGGCTGAACTCAATTCAAAGGGGATGGGGTTCCATAGCGCAGAAGGAGAAATGATTTGTTTGGGGCAAAGTACACAGCATATCAAACTATTTGCCTTGGCTTATGAAGTTCTGGAGGATTTTGTGTGGGAGAAGTTCCTCTTGGGTTTGGGAAGGGTCAGAGAGTGCCGTTTGGATAGGAGTTTCTCAGCTGAATATGCTTTGTATGCTTTGGACAGGAAATGTAAAGGGCTACTATTTGGGTAAATGTATTTTTTCTCTTGAGAACTACTGCAGGATGTTGAATGGGAAGTAGTGCTTGGCTTTGACTTCATACTTTATCAGGAAGGTTCTCTACTGCAGAGCACATTTTTTCCACTTGACTCATTGGGTGAAATCTAAATGAGTGGTACAACTTCTAAATTTATGTACAGTCAAGAATAATATGCATTTATCATCAAAAGGAATAAATTTGAAGAGGAAGATACTGCACCCCTATAATGGTAATATATCATAAAAATTATATTTTGAGGTGATAATGATTTTAATTTATATCAGGTGGCATCACATTCTGCAGGTTCAGACAGTGACAGTCCACACCCAGCTCTTGAGCTTCGCATGCCACTTGTAATGCTAGTACCCAGTATGCATTGCAGGGTTTTGCCCCAGGAGCCCAAATTAATTTATGTCGTATTTTTTAGAGTTCATAGTCACGCACATACACACCAATCCTGACAACATCTCTCTCAGTTGATCTTACGGCACAAGCAATTTCATTCCTTCAAGTATTCCATCTCCAGTCATTTCGGGTTTTAAAATACAAAGGGGCTTCAATTGCACCTGGAAACTGACCAGCAGTCAATACAGATGATAAAGCAAAGGTGTGATGAACTTGCTTTAACTTGTGCCAAATTGTGCATTGCATTCTGCAGTAATTAATGTTTCTGATAAAATCTTCAATGACAGCTACACATACATTACAGCAATCCAAATGAGATGTAACCAATACACAGACAACCATAGTCAGATGTGACCAATTTGAGAAAGGATGCAGCTGGCATTCCAGCCTAAGCCAATTCCTTTATCATCTATTAATATTAACTTTCCCAAAGATTTTTTTAACCCTGTAGTGAATGATAAAAATCTACCATAATGGAAGCAATAAAACTGTGTTAAGAAAAAAATAATGTATATGCAGTTGCTATGGATATTAGCTAACCATACATTTGGTGCAAAAATTCTAGTCTGCAGTGTGTGTTCTGTTTTCTGACAACACAGTAAATAGGAGACTATATTGACTCCTTTCTTCCAATTATAAAATAGTGCCTCAATTATTATATGCAGCATGTTTCCAGAGAGGCTTACAATCAATAATTGGGTTCTGGGAGGGGAACAATGAAGTAACAAACAATGGAATTGAAACGAGAGGGGGTTCTAGGCATTAAAGGAAAATATGTTGAGTTGTGTAAGACAGCAGAGAACAAAAGATATGGTCGCTAGACAAACAAAATCAAGGGCTAGTTCTATCCCATTTATGCTGCTGTACTGCTTCCCTTCTTTCCTTTTTCTTTAGCACTTCTCAAGCTATAAAAGCGATTTATTTTTCAATATAAACTTTAAATTTTTGACTTATCTGGAAGAGCTGCCTCAGAAAATCATTTGGTGGCAAACATCTCCATCAATGTGACAATACACCAGTATTGTGACAATACAGAATATTCAGTTCTCAGTCAATGTGTCTGAAATGGGTTAGCATTTCCGTGTTCGTGGATCCTGTTGGGGAAATGGAGATGGGTTTTTAATATGCCTATTGCATGTACTTTGTTCTGCTTGGGGTTATTGGCTCATGAAATTCCTCTGGAAAGGGGGAAAAACTTCAGTTCTATTTATATGAAAGATTGATTGGACTACAAGGTTATTTTAAAACAAACTAAATCTACTGGTGCTTAGGCACACTTTTGAGTACTGAGTAAAATACTGAGGGATTTGCTTAATCTTTTTTTTTTTTAAATAGTAGATTTTAAGGCTTTATTTCCTGGCCATTGCTGATTTCTTTACCCAATGCTGCCTACTTTGACATTATATAATAAGACATGTACATATTTTCTAAAGAAAATCATGGTAGTTTAGAAAGAAAAATCATGGTAGTTTAGAAAGTGCTAAAGAAAAATCATGGAAGCTTATTGGTCAATACTTCATAAGTTAAATGATAAAAATTAGGCATAATATGTGAACAAAACTGGTGTATTGTGATATGCTATACAGTGTGATAAAGTATGAGAAATCTAAAAATTCAATAATGAACAAATTTATACAGTATAAAACAGCTTTCATTTTATGTTTAATAAGGGCCAAAAATAGGTTTAAAATAAATAAAATTTTAATCTCTTTTAATGATAATGGTATTTCTGTCTCTCCCATTACACTTGCCATTTTCCACTTCCAGAACTGGTTAGCTTTGATCTCTGAAACAGTAAGTACTATATTACAGAATCATGAGTTTAGTTGCTTGCCAAAAATAATTTTGGCTTTCTGGAGTACATGGACAAAGCTGAAGAATACAAAAATGGTATACCACACAGGACAAACACCAAAGAAGTTGCCTTCAATTTGCATAATTCTAAGAGTTGACCTAGGCCAGGATTAAAATTGAGTAATGGGCTGCATAGCTCTAATGCTTCTAATGCTGTTTCATCCTTTGTCATGCAACAAATAGTTCTGGGGGGATACAAGCTAAGGGCAGACAAAAGCCTTAGTGTTTATATAGAAGCCCAGTTCTATAAATTTTTCTACACTGATTCTTCTTTAGGGATCTTTCAAATCCTTCAATCAGTATTTAATTAGCAACCCCATTTTTATTTCAGTTGCACATTAACTTAACACATGGAGTAGAATAGAGTTACTTGTGTATGCTGCCCCCAGCTTCCATACATTCAACAGTACACATAGCTCTTCTACATGATTGCGAATCTTGATCACATAGAGTTTAGTCACTAGACATACAGGCATACAATTGGTCATAGATATGCAGAGTTCATTTTCTGAAAAAGGCATTGAAATGGAGAGGCAAGCCCAGCCTACAGACCACCGCCACCACCCCATAATTAAAGGTGAGAACTAAGCTACAAGCCTCAAACTGATTGGTGCACATGGGGGAAGTTGCGCAATGGGGATGAAGCGCAATGGATGGGTGTGGCACAATGGGGGGATTGCATAGATGAGGTACATTGCATAGATGAGGTACTCCAGTATAGATGAGGTTGCATAGATGAGGTACTCCAGCATAGATTGCATAGATGAGGTACTCCAGCAACGCAGGTACATTTCACTAGTCTATATATATAAAACTGAAAAGTCACTGACTCACTCAATGACACACTCATCAATGCCCAGCCAAAACCACTGGGCCTAGGGGCATGAAATTTGGGATGGGTTTTCCTTCCACGGTGGAGGCACCCACTAAAAACTGGCTTTTGGAAATTCCAATCAAAAGGGGGGGGTGAAAAGGGATGCAACACTTTTTCCTCCCTATACATTGAGAATCCCTGACTGATCCAGGCCCTGCCCCAACCCCTGGATCCAGAAGCATGAAATTTGGGGAGGGTGTTCCTTCTGTGACATCAACACCCACCAAGAACCAATGTTGAGAAAATTAAGGGGATGAAAAGAGGTGCAACATGTTTAGGTCCTATATTTAACATTGAAGACTGATCAACATCCAGCTGATGCACTGGGAGGGAGGGTGCACAGCGGGAGATGGTGTGCATGAGGGCATGTTGTACGGGAGTGTTGCGCATGGGTGTGCATGGGGTATTGCACATGGGGGGACGGTGTGCATTCAGGAAGGTGCACTTTGGGGATGTTGTATGGGGGTATTGCGCATGAGGGGATGATGCACATAGGGGCTGTGACATAATGCGCGTGGCAGAGGCTGCACATAGGGGATGTTGTAAGAGGATATTGTGCATGGGGATGATGAATATGGGGATGTTGAGCAGGGGGGACAGTGTGCATGTGGGGACGATGCACATGGTGGTATGATGTGCAGTTGGAGGAATATGTACAGGGGGAATTTCACATCCGCAATGTGGGTACGTTTTCGCAAGTCTACACACACACACACACACACACACACACATATATATATATATATATATATATATATATATATATATATATATATATATATATATATATATATATATATATATATATATATATATAAAACTTTAGTCACTTACTCAATGACTCATCAACGCTCAGCCAAAACTGCCAGACCTAGAAGCATGAAATTTGGGATGGGTGTTCCTTCCATTATGGAGGCACCCACTAAGAACTGGTTTTCAGAAATTCTAACCAGAAGCGGGTGAAATTGGGTGCAATGTGTTTTCCTCCCTATACTTTACATTGAAGAATCCGCGACTGATCAAGGCCATGCCCCAACTTCCAGACCTAGAAGCATGAAATTTGGGAAGCACGAATGCCCACCAAGAAACTATTTTGAGAAATTTAACCCTTACGGGGTGAAAAGGGCTACAATGTGTTTTTGTCCTATCCTTAACTTTGAAGACTGACTGATGAACATCCGTCCAATTTGCTGTCCAGTGCCTGATGCACTGGGAAGGAGTGTGCTCATGGGGGGGGGTGTTGCACTTGGAGGGGTGCACAAGGGGGTGATGTGCAATGGCAGGTTGTGGCTCAATGGGGGAATGGTGTATGGGAGGTATTTTTCTCCTGCAATGTGGGTACATTTTGCTAGTAATAAGATATTTGTATTTTCCTCCAAAATGAAGTTGTCCAAATAATGGACAGCCATTATTTGTACTGATTTATACATAAGTGGTCATCACAACAATGTCTGAAATTACATTCTTTAACTTATATGTCAGTATCATAAAAAATATATATTTTTCTATTGTGTTCCTTTTTCACCCTAACTCAAAAACTAAACTATTATAATTCTTAAAATCCAAATGACTAGCATATGAAGAATATTTATCATTCAATGCTTCAAAAGCTAAGAGTAAAGCGAAATTAAGATAAAAATAAATTTTTATGTAATTGCACATAAGAAAAATATTTTATCAAAACTCAATTTTAAAAATGGGATTGTTATTCAAATTCTATAAATTACTCCACTGAAAAAATCAGCCTCTGAGATAGTACTAGGAAACAAATTTGGAATGATATTATATGAGTTCTGGTTTTGTTGAGCGAAGATGTATTGTCACAGGAATAAACAGTTCCCAATTTTTTACTTCCTGTATCTTCACATGAGAGGTTTTCCTAAAATAGCAATTTGTTTTATCTTTGAAACTAGAAAGAGTGAGACAGAGCGTATCTCTTTAACTGTGTTTGACATAACTTTGCAGTGTCAACCAATTAGTGAAAACCTAGAGAAGACTGTCTTGTGAGAAGGTGAAGCTGTTTCTATCCAGCTTCAGTTCTCTAAACTTACGTTGTTTTGAACAATCTACCTGAGATGAAAGAGTAACTCTTACTAATTTGGTATACAATAATATACTTTATATATATATAAATGTAAAGGTGTCACCCACAGGTTATATTGCTGGTCGTGGCTGACTGTAGGGTGTGGTGCTCATCCCAGTTTCTAAACCTCTAGATCCAGCGTTGTCTAAAGACACTTCCATGGTCATGTGGCTGGCATGACTACCAAAGGCACAAGAAACTCTGTTTTACCTTCCCACTGAGATGATACCTATTTCTCTACTTGTATTTACATGCTTTTGAACTGCTAGATTGGCAGGAGCTGGACTAAGGACAGGAACTCATCCCATCTTGTAGGACCCAGGTCTCAAATTGTGCTCAGCAGTTCAAAACCCGAGTACTGCCAAATGGGGGCTCACCAACTCCTGCCACCTTGCAGTTCAAAAGCATGTAAATGCCAGTAGGTAAGTTTGAAAGCATGTACAGTGGTGCCTCACATAAAAAGCTTAATTCATTCCGGAGGCATGCTCTTTAAGTGAAACGCTCTTTAAATGAAGCGGATTTTCCCATAGGAAATAATGGAAACTCAGACGATTGGTTCCACAACCCCCAAAATATTCATATAAAAATATTAACTATGTAAAAATGATGACAAAACCCTGGAATCTAATTCAAAACATGCATTCAATGTGCATGATTCTATGAAGTCTACTTAGGCTGCAGTCATAAAGATTTTCCTGGGAGTAAGCCCCATTTAACACAATGGGGCTTTCTTCTGGGTAGACATGGTTAAGAGGCTGCAGTCAAACACACATTCCTGGAAGTAAGCCCCATTTAACACAATGGGGCTTACTTCTGAGTAGACATAGTTAGGCGACTGCAATCAAAGACACTTTCCTGGGAGGCTTACCTGGGCTGCTGCCGGAGGTTCAAGGTGGCCGGTGGGTGCACTTGGGGGCAGTTAGGGGCAGCTACCTCTGGCACCCCGAGGCAAATGCGCCCAAGTTGGGGGCAGTTAGAGGCAGCAGCGCTGGCCAGCAGCCCTTTTAAAGAGCCTCTGCGGGGAGCGTCAGGGCTGTATAAGTGCTCTTTAAGTGAAGCGGAACTTATTATGTGAAGCAAGATTTCTTGGAAATTTTTGCTTGTTAAGTGAGGTACCACTGTAATTGCAAGTAGATAAATAGGTACCACCTTGGACGGAAGATAAACAACATTCCATGCACCTCAGCATATAGTCATGCTGGCCACATGACCACAGAAGCATCTTTGGACAAAGTTGGCTTTTTGGTTTTGAAGCGGGGATCAGCACAGCATCCAACAGCTGCCAACTTGCAGCCAGTCACGGCTGGCAGGGCAACCTGCCAGGAAACATTTACCTTTTTTATTCCTTTTTATAATATATTTTTGCAATATTAACGTTCATAGAAGTTTCCTATACAGTGGTACCTCGGGTAACGAAAGCCCCTAGTAACGAAAATTCCAGGTAACAAAATGGCAGCTGCAGGGGCCCCTTGCCTCCAGTAATGAAATGGCTTCATGTAACAAACACTGGCTGGCAGCCAGCCAGTGGTCAGAGTGGGAGCCATCAGCTTGCCTGCTTTCCTCTCGCCTCTGGGCTGCATCTGGGGGGGTTTTCCCCACCTCAATAGAGGTTTTTTCCATCTCTGGAGGACTTCTGTGTCTCCAGGGGCAGCGGAGGGGATTCCCTGTGCGTGCGCATCTCCTAGCATCATTTCCTGGTTGGCGTGCACATAGACTTTAAACACATAGAGTCTATATCTATGGTGTGCAGCATGGATAGGATTGCAGCCCCCGGGGTGTTAGGATTGCAGCCTAAGTTGCCTTCATAGGATCATGCACACTGAATGCATGTTTTGAATTCAATTCCAGTGTTTTGTAATCAATTTTACATAGTTAATATTTTTATATGAATATTTTTTGGGTTGTGGAACCAATCGTTTGAGATTCCATTATTTCCTATGGGAAAATCCGCTCTACGTAAAGAATGCCTCCGGAACAAATTAATTCTGTTACGTGAGGCGCCACTGTACATAGATATGTTGGTTTTCTTTTGACCCTGTGATCAAATTTTGGAACCATACAGACTTTTGCAATATTGATAGAGACATTGGGCACAATCCAGAGTAACTATGGGGAGTCCTTGCTCCAGTGTAGGAATAATTTACTCTAGATTGCAATATGAATTTCCCATAGGTTTTCACTAGATGGTGCAGTAACTACGGGTGCATGTAATGTCTCTTACATGCTCCTATAGTTACTCTGGATTGTAGGGATTGTTAATAGAGTCAAATTCAGATTATGGCATCCATAATGATCAGTCCTTTTTCCAAAGTACTTTCAACTCTTGAAAAAAAACTGCTGTCTCTCCATCTTATAATGCTTTGGGTGCAATCCTAACTTAGAACAGCACAACTCATTAGTCTTTCCATTCCTGTGGTGTTGTAAGGAAACAAGTGCATGTCTGTGAACTGGCCTAACCCTTCCCCAGGAGTGGCACCAGGGGCACCAGTAGGGTTGACATCACCTGGTATGGGCCAGTGTGTCATCTTATGCAGTGGGTGGGGCAACAACCTGAATGGTAGGCGTAGTTATATGCCAATGCCACGCCTCCACTAGATTTTAGCCACACATTTTAAAAGAATAAACATATTTCAAAGTGGTTTGTTTCACTGCATTCTGCTGCAAATTATGCACTCAACGGAATATAACATATGCTTATTTCTACAAACCATGTTTTTAGCCATTTTGTTGTTGTTTTTAAATTTTAATTATATTTAATTGACAATCCACGACAATAACAAAAAGAAATATTTATTCTTCTTTCAGCCTATATGCACTGATACAAAGAATAATTTAACATTGTACACAACTCTATATAAACCTCATAATCTAATACAGAATAGATCAATAAACCAATGGATCTTCTAATTCACCCATTTCAAGATTTGGTTTCATATCCAACCTCAACAAAGGGTGCCAAACTCCAGCCAAATTCCAGCAAAACTATGTCTTTTACCTTTCCTCTCCAGACTCTTGATTACATTGTCAATTTCTCCATTAGAGCAGTTTCCCACACTTTTCGCATATATTTTTTAAAAGAGAGCCCTTTTAATTACGTGTGATTTCTACTCTTGCTACTCCAATAAGAATCTCCACCAACTCTCTGTTGATTATGTTTTCATTTCCATCAGTAAATAATAATAAAAGAGTATTACATACTTTGATATGTCAACTTCTCTAGCCACTTTATCACTTTTTTCTAGAACGCTACTACTTTTGGGCAATATAGCCACATATGTTCCATAGTTCCTTTTGCTCCACATTTTCTCCAACACATATCTGATATTTCCTTATTTATTTTATGGAGTTTTGTGGGGGTCATTTTGGTCAAGAGGGGTATCACCCCCTGCAAGGGTGACACCATTCTCACAACCTAGTGACATCCCTGATCAGGACCATTTTGGAAGCCTTTTACTGACCTTCCATACCAGCCAACTCATGCTTGCTTCCTTGCTATTAAACACAGCTGTGCAGTTCACTTTCATTTTCAATGCATTTGAATGCAATCATCAGGGACCTCCATATGGAGTTATTTGTGGGGGCTATGTTCATTGGATCAGGACAATTTTGGTGTCATTGGATTCCTCTCAGCCTGCCATTTCTGATAAACTATGGCATGTTTGCTACTCGCAAGTAAAGCCGCAATATGGGTCACTTTCACTTTCCATAGAGTTCAATGCATATTTTTGTTCTTTAGCTTTTTGGCTATAACTTTTGATAGAAAGCTGCTATTTTAAAATGGATTTTTTTGCATTGGATTCTGCTCTTCAATACAAATCCAATGGTATATGACATGATGTGGTTTTCCACACCATTGCAAAGTTGCAAATTGGGGGTCCCATTGCACGTCACCCCTCTGGGCATGTCATCTGGTGACTGCACCCACCTAGAAGGGAGTAAGGATATCATATACCAAATTCAAACTGATATGTGATCAGTATGACCTTCCACAACAGCCAAGGCAGTTTCACTTTCAATAGGGTTCAGTGCATATAGAACCTTGGAGGAGGGACTTCCTTCTTGCGTAACTGGTGGAGGCTGCCCTTCTTCTTCTCATCCTGCCCTTTTCAATGATCTTAGGCTGCAATTCCAACCATGTCTATTCAAAAGTAAACCTCATTGTGTTCAATGGCTCTTACTCCCAGGAAAATATCTTTAGGTTTGCCTACTCATGAGTAAAGGTGAAATATGGATCCATTTCACTTCCCATAGTGGTCAATGCAATTATCAGTGGCTTCCATCTGGGGTGATTTATGCACCTGCATTAAATGGATGCCTACCTTCACATTTTTTAAATTAAAAGTGCACACCTAATATAAATATACAAATATGAGACATGACTGGGATGCAAAAAGAAGGCATGCAGAGATATCCAGTCCTGGGATTCAGTTGCCCAAAGCTCCTGTCACTGAGTTTATGCTGGGAGTCTTGGTGAAAGTAGTGTTCTTACTGCTGATTAGGGTTAGACTAGCTCTCATCTAGGAGTGATACTTAATGGCTGCTCTTCATTTTGGAGCACATTGGGAAGATCCCCCCAATTAGCTGAAGGTAAAACATTCAACATGCCCAGCTGAGGAACAACCAAATAAATGTGCGCTCTGGCATGAAGTATATTGTGATATAAAAGCTTATGATAGGCTGATGGTATTGCACTTGCCAGTGATTGCAGTATACACTTGTCTATATTGCCCGCTAAATGAATCAGACATTCATTTAAAGGAAGGCTTATGCAGCAGAGAGTATTGAAAACACATGTCTAATAGTTGCATTCATTTTAATAGGCTCATTCATTGAGCTAGCCTGATTAATTAGTACATGTCACCATCTGGTACTTACTGAGACTATTCATTTTTTAGAATGCTAAAATTGTAGGGAATAGTGCACATCAGTTAAGTTCCTTTTAACTGGATTATGTTAGTATAAAGTATTAGTGTGGGAGGTCTTCAGTGTGATCCAGCCAACTTGCATTTGAAGGAGACCTGCCAGCCTGAAATTTAGAACAAAGAAAACAGTGCCTGAAATGCAGAGACTATAAGGGAGACTGCATGTATTTCTTTCATTAGACAGACTGTTAATAGCAGAAGAACAATATAAGAAATAGCTTGTAAAGAGTAGAGGCTTAAAACTCTCAGTGTGCAAGTTAACAATGGTTATAATGCAGATTTATTTCCCTAACCTTTCCCCTGAAGTCTTCATTATCAAAGTTAAAGCACCAGCGTTCTGTTTTCCCTCAGCTATGTGATCCGTTTTTCCTCCATTACACAAATATTTAAGTGGGGTATGCATGCAGGGCCCAAAAATCTGAGAATAGGCTGTTTCAGCTAGAATTTTCATAGCCTTGTACTATTTATATTTTGTATCTTAATACAATACCTTAAGGATATCATATACCAACTTCATGCTGATATGTGATCAGTATGCTCTATTAAGGTAAAAGGTCTCACTCCCCCAGTCACATAGCTAATTATCATGTAGCCCGGTGCAAAGCTCAAAATGTTGCCCCAGAAGTGATGTCACAACCAGAGGTGATGTATCCCTGGGTGTTTATAAAAATAAAATTGGGGGAAAACATGCCTCTTCCTCCTAAACAGTTCACCACCCATTTGTTCTGGCATAACTAAAACACCTGTTTTCCATCTAGAGTCAAAGAAGACTTTGTTGTCCCCCACAAATTTAATTAAGTAAAAAAAAAGAAAATTGTGTCCTTTATTGGTTAGGGAAACTGTGCTGGGCAAAGAGGAATGGTTATTCTTTCCCTGCTAAATATAAGAGGAGCACCACTTAGAAATGCCTGTATACCCAGTTAGCAACTGTATTGTGATATATGTATATGAAAATGAGAGCTGATTTATATTATCATCTTATTATCTCCATATACTAACATAATTACATCTAATTGGCTCTCAGAGCAATCAGTATCATGAAATGTCTTATTTTTAAAAATCCATTTTTTGTTCCATAGGCTGTTTTCATTTTCTGGTTAATTTGCCATAATGTTTGATGGAATATAGATACTTCATCTATATTCCATAAGTGCAGTTTCATACGTGCAGTTTATTTCATTGCATTTTTGCATAAAATTACATTTCCAGTTATCTATAACATAATGGGTAGCCTTTATACATATCCCATTTTTCACAATTTTAGCCACTACTGTCAAGCTCAGCTTGTAGCCCCCCTAAAGGTTGTAGCCCAGTGCAACTGTACCTGGTGCACCCCCTAGCCACACCTCTGCACTCCCCTCCCCCCCCAAGTTGAATCTGGCTGCTAAGTTTTTATTGCATGTTTCTACTCTTGGTGCTTGCTTGCTTGCTGGTCACTGTAGCTGATTTACCATTCTACCATATTACTAGAAGGAAATGCTGAATATTAGCAAGTTAAAAGCAGATTCCTTTTTGTCTCTGCACAAAACTTGTGCTGAAACAGACAGGCTGGAATACGTGTGTTGTATCGTGCACAAGTTTTGGGACTGCTCCTGTGCTAAGGGAAGGGAAGGCTTGTCCTCTTTTCAGCAGTAGAGCTATAACAACTCCAATAGATCTAAGAAGTAGGCCACCTTTGGAGGTGGACCTGAGTCTGAGTAGATGGGAGCAATCAGAGGCTGCTCTTGGCTGCCCAGGAAGCTGGGTTTGTATCTGACATAACTGTCAGATCCTCCGTGCTGCCCCAACCCCTCCTCTGCCCAAGGCCAGTACAGTTTCCCCCTTCTGCCAGCCTGCGTAGAATCCCTGGCTTGAGGTGTACACTAACAGAGTTAGGTTGGTGCACCTCGGTCAGCACCTCGGTAAGAATTGCACTAACTGTCTGGAACCTATGCATTAGAGCTTCAGTGTGTCAAGAAAAACAGAAGTTAAACAAAACAAGCAACAAATTGTTAAATTTTTATGAAGTTTGTCCAAATGTATATTCATTTCTTTGGTGACAGTATCTAACCACCTCATTCTCTGCCACCTCTTTCTCCTTCAATTTTCCCCATCATCAAGATATTTTCTCAAGAGGCCTCCCTTCATATGATGTGGCCAAAGTGGTTGAGCTTCAAATATGAATATTAGATGTCAAACTAAGTACATTTAGAGTGCAAACCTAACCTATTTAAGCAGGCATAACTCACCTGGCATAACTTCCTATGGTGGTGTGAGGAGGGCAGTGCATGCCTGTGCACTAGCCTAAAACCCCCACACCACCACAGGAAGTTATGCCAGGTGACTTATGCAAGCCTAAATTGGTTAGGATTGTGCCCTTAAGCTCCAGGTAAAGGTGTCCCCCACAGGTCGCCTTCTAGTCATGACCGACTCTAGGGAGTGGTGTTCATCCCCATTTCTATAGCCATAGAGTCTGAAGACACCTCTGTAACTTAGTTATCCAAAGACACCTCTGTGGATTTGTGGCCTGCATGCGCACAGAATGCTGTAACTTTCCCACTGAGATGGTACCTATTTACCGTACTTACTTGCATTTATATGCTTTTGAACTGGTAGGTTGGCAGGAGCTGGGCTAAGGATGGGAGCTCACTACATCTTGTAGTGCTCAGATTTTGAACTACTGTCCTTCAGATTGACAGGCACAGTGCCTTTAACCACTAAGCCTTTGCAGCCCACTAGCCATTGCAGCCAATGCCAGAAAATAATGTAAAAGGATAAAATTTTTACATTTTTATAGTATTGGTGCTTGAAAGCTGGAGTAATCTTTTCAGCATTCTCTTAAATATTTCAGGAAGTGGTTTTTTAATTTGATTTTTAAAGGAAAATGAATTGTAGAATGTTAAAGTGTCATATTTTCTTAGGATTTATAAAACAAATATGTACTAAACAATATCACTTTAGTAACAGCCAAAGGCAACATTTATAAGGTCATATCAAGGAAGCTTTCACTGTGTCTTAGAAGAGTCAAGATTGTGAACTGCTGTACAATGAAACAGTCAAGCTAAGATTTTGTGCGCTGAATTAATACTTGAAGGATGTTTTATGTCATAGCTCCATCTGGTGCTTGATAAGAGGAAGTTGCTTGTTTTCTATAGGTACTATCAATATCACTTGCCATAAAGAAATAAAAATATGTGCAGATTGGCAGATAACTGCCCAATTTCATTACTAGTACTTAACCATGTAATAAATTAAAGGCCAACTCTGGGTATATCTGGGGGAGGGAGAGAGATATGTGAAAAATTTTGTAATGCAATTGCCAATTTGCAGTGAATATGAGCACATTCCAAAAATAGCTGCAAACAATAAAGCAGCTATTAAATCAAGATCAGAACAGTATTTTTGACTAAAATAGATTTATTTATATCATTTCTCTCTGCTCAAACAGATAATTCTTTGAAACTAATTAAGAGCAAACAGACATCCAGTTTAATGCACAATGCAAGATGAATTATAGTAGTGTTGACATTGATATTTTTTCTTTGAGGTTAGTCATTTCTAAAACATGTTGCAGTCAATTTTGAAGTGCTGTATTGACTGTTCATTAAAGCAAAACACAACTGCCTGCTGGCTGTCTCATTTTATGCAAGCTTTCTATAAGCAGATACCCCCTCCAAACCTCCCTTCCGCCTGCCCCCCCCCCCCAAAAAAAAAAAAAATTCAGCAATTTTAAATCTGGGAGCAAAAACGGGAAAATAAGAGAGTGCAGTGATTTGGTTAAAAATCATATGGATTCAGATACTTAAGATAACAAATAATATCTCCTACCCAGTTGTATTTGAAGCAGTTACCTATACAAAATATTGCTTCTCAGTGGAACCTGTATTACTGCAAGGAAGAGAGAATTAACAGACCAGTTATCAAAAGTAATGTTTTGGTGCTATCAGTTGTATAAAGCATTGTGTCTTATGGCGTACTCTATAACTAGAAATTATGGTAGAATAACTGTATAAAATTTTAACCCCATCCTGCCCTGAATTCCATTATCTCTCAGAGCATGTGTGGAGATCTGTCTACGCTACTTGTCATTTGTAGCATTTGTCTAATTGTTCTTGACTACAAATTTAGCAGAATTCTGTTGAAGGATTTGTAACAAGCAACTATAAATTAGTCTAAATGAGATGGACAACATTTCTTTTCAGCTGATAGACTAGTATACAGTAAACCCTTGGATTGAGAGTAACTTCGATTGAGCGTGTTTTGCAAGACAAGCAAACATTTCTAATAAATTTTGTCTTACAATACAAACAAAAAAATAATCCCAACCGGGATACAGCCTGTTTCTGAGCTCTGCTATCACCTGCTCAGCATCTCTTGAGAGACCAGCCTATCCATGTCTACTCTGAAGTGAACCTAAATCAGTCAGTGGGGTTCACTCCTGTGTAAGGGGGGGCAATGGAAAGGAGCCTATGGGCAAAATCCAGAGTAACTATGGAGAATCCTTGCTCCAATGTAAAAACAATTTACTCTGGATTCCAGTATGAATTTCCCATAGGTTTTCACTAAGTGGTGCAGTAATTATGGGTCCACGTCAAGTCTCTTCAGTGCTTCTGTAGTTACTCTGGTTTTGGGGGTAAGAGACCTAACCTTGCATGTCTACTCTAAAGAAAGCCCTATTATAATCAGTGCAGCTCACTCTTGTGGGGGCGGGGGGCAGATTGCAGCCTGAGAGAGATTAACTGCAGGTTAATTTGTTTTATTTTTCTTTATATTTTGTAATTCTTTTACTATTTTATATTACATACAGTATTGTAATAGTTTTATATGAATATTTTCGGGTTATGGAACAAATAATCTGAGTTTCCATTATTTCTTATGGGAAAATTTGCTTTGATATACAAGCATTTTGGATTACAAGCATGCTTCTGGAACAAATTATGCCTGTAAACCAAGGTACTTATATTCCAGCCCAAAATGATTAGTTTTGAGTAATATGATCAGTACCTTCCCAAGTTCATCTTCCAACTGGGTTTATTTATTCTATTATTATGTGCCATCTTTTTAGTGCAAGCTCCTTTCTGTACATCTTGCATTTCAATGATTTATTTATTACATTTTTCTTCAGTTTTCAGGGAATTCACTGTGGTGGACTAGTTATTATTGCGATAGCCAGTGAATTAAATTAGGCCAAGAAGTGACCATTAAAATCAGTGGAAGGATCATCAAGCATCAGTCCTACTACAGTAAATTAAGAGGAACATCTCCACAATACAAGTATACACAGAGTTTTACTTCACTTATTTTTCTTTCTCTCTTTTTTAGGATGACAAGGACTTCCAAATGCAACCAATAAGTAGCGTGAAAACAAATGAATGATCTTAACATGCACTGAACAGCTCTGAATATCAGGTGCTTAGCCCTGAGAAAATGTCTGCTTGCAATGCCTTCACTGAACATGTCTGGAAACCTGGTGAATGTAAAAATTGCTTCAAGCCAAAAAGTCTGCACCAACTGCCTGCTGCATCTGAAAAGCCTTCAGTCTCAAATGCAAATCTGAAAGCCAATGCAAGTCACGGCAACCACCAGCGTGCTAGGAATACAGGGAATTTCCGACCTCCTGTGGCAAAAAAACCCACTATAGCTGTGAAGCCTACCATGATGATGGTAGATGGGCAAGGTATATGTGGTGAGGCCAGCCCTCAGGAGCTTTGTGAGAACAAGTCAGTTACTGTAGGATGGAATAAAAATAAGACTGTCCTGAACAAAAAACCACTGAATAATAATAATGAAGATGAAATAGAAGGTTACAGTCATATTCATAGGCCTTATGGGAACAATGATGGTGTAAGTAAGGCATTGAACAACAATAATGGACTGACAGAAGTTTTGAAAGAAATTGCAGGCTTGGATACCACATCTCCCGTAACAGGAAATGAAATTAATTCAAGAGAAGCATTCTTGGGAAGAATAAATAGTTGTTATAAAAAGTCCCTAGAAAGAAAAATTCCTCCAAGCTGTATAATGGGTGGAATAAAGGACTCACATAACAAGCATGTCGTTCTCAGTGGAAGCACTGATGTAATAAGTAATGAAGGTGGGCGTTTCTGTTATCCAGAATTCTCCAGTGGGGATGAGAGTGAGGATGAGATGTTTTTTGGAAACATTCATGAAGATCATGAAAGCTGGGATGAAAGTGATGAAGAGCTGCTAGCGATGGAAATTCGCATGAGAGGACAGCCACGCTTTGCTAACTTTAGGGCCAATACTCTGTCACCTGTCAGATTTTGTGTTGACAAAAAATGGAACACAGTGCCTTTAAGGAACAAGTCTCTCCAGCGGTTTTGTGCAGTAGACTATGATGACAGTTATGATGAAATTTTGAATGGTTATGGAGATGACTCTGTGATCCTTTATGGGCAAGATAGCATGCAGAGCATGGTGTCATCAGATTCCACATCACCAGATTCGTCTTTGACCGAAGAATCTCGGACTGGGACCACCAGCAGTTCTTCTCAAAGACTCTGTAATGGTGGATTATCTCCCAGCACTCCCAAAGATATTAAATTAATTGAGGAAGGGTATGAAAGATTTTGTGATGATCAACAGTTGACAGCTACAGCTAAAAACCCTCAAAATGCTACCAAAGCTTTGGAAACACACAAGGCCGTGCTTGCCCTTAGACTAGAAGAGAAAGATGGCAAAATTGCTGTACAAAATGATAAGCAAGAATGCAGAACTCATTCAGGGGTGGCAGTTCAAGCAACATCTACAAATTTGGTTCCCCTAGAAGAACAGGCAAAACCGTACAGAGTAGTAAATATGGAACAACCCATATGTAAGCCATACACTGTTGTGGATGTATCAGCAGCCATGACCCATGAATGTGTAGAGAATCAGGCAAGAAGTGTAGATACAAAAAGTACTCAGTCTAATCCAAGTTCACCTGATACTCCAAGTACAAATGTCCTATCTCATTCTGTACCATCTGGGCAAGTAAATACCAACCTAAAAAAATCTAGTGCAGTCAGGTATCAGGAAGTTTGGACTTCAAGTACTAGCCCAAGACAAAAGATTCCTAAAGTAGAATTAATTCCTAGTACTCCAGGACCATCTGTATCTTTAAGAAAGAACATCCACAAATCTGCCCCCACTTCACCTACATCCACAAATATTTCTACAAAAACAATTCCTGTAAAGTCTCCCAATTTGTCAGAAATAAAATTCAATAGTTACAATAATGCTGGCATGCCACCTTTTCCAATTATTATTCATGATGAGCCAACTTATGCTCGGAGTGCCAAGAATGCAATCAAAGTTCCTATTGTAATAAATCCAAATGCATATGACAATTTGGCTATCTATAAAAGTTTTCTTGGGACTAGTGGGGAGCTTTCTGTTAAAGATAAAACTACAAGTGTGATCAGCCACACATATGAAGAAATAGAAACAGAAAGCCAAGTGAATGAGAATGTATCTAGCAAATCTGCTGAACTTTCCCAAGCTAAAGGCACAGGTAGCAGCACTGACAGAAAACTGGGTTCTGTTGCTCAGAAGGTCCAAGAGCTCAATAGCTGCCTTGGAAAAGGTCAGATTTCTCCAAAAGCTTCAGTTCCCAGCTCCCCAACTAAAATTCAAAGAAATGTTCAGGAACCTACATCCAAAATAGAAGAATCACAGGAGATACCTAGTGGCAGTCGGGAAAATGCTTGTATAGTGCTATCACAGATTGTTGCTTCTATTCAGCCTCCACAGTCTCCTCCGGAAGTACCTCAGGCTGGGACCAAGTCTTGCAGTGTGGAAGAACTGTATTCCTTGCCCCCTGATGCAGACATAGATAAAGGCATCCCAGTGCGACCAAAATCTCTCTTTACAACTCAGTCCAGTCCTGATGCTGAAACAGTCAAATCTACAGAAATGTTGCCCAAGGAAACTCTATCAAAGTCTCCCACCCCCCAACCCTCCAAATCTGCAGCAGCTTCCCCAATTGCTATAAGTCCTAAAACCGAGCAGCCTCCCCCTTTCCCTCCACCACGGTCCACATCTTCCCCATATCATGCCAGCAAAGTGTTGCAAAGGCATTTCAGCAATTGGACAAAACCAATGAGTCCCACTAGATCAACAGAGGCTGAATCAATATTGCATTCAGAAGGTAGGCGAACTGTTGATGCAAAACCAAAGCGTTGGATATCATTTAAGAGTTTCTTTCGTCGCAGAAAGACTGAAGATGAAGAAGACAGAGAGAGAGAGAAAGGGAAACTGGTGGGTCTTGATGGAACAGTGATTCACATGCTGCCCCCACCTCCTGCTCAACGCCATAATTGGTTCAGTGAGTCAAAAACAGACTCAAATGAAAAACCATCCATAGTATTTATGTTTAAATGTGAACAAGCAAAGATGGAGGCAAAATCTGATCACAGTCAGACAGAGATGGAATCAACAATTGATGCAATTATGACAACAGATGGGGAAGAAAGGGAGAAGTCTCCAGAAATTTCTGAAGGAAACCTAAAGAGTCATTCTTCTTCATCTCTGATTCCAGATGAAATTCTCAGGTAAAAGATGGATAGAAATTGTTAATTTACCCCCTTTGTTATATGCATTTCCTGTATAGTTTTCTTTTTTCAGGGAGGATTTAAAGACTACTAAATGTGTACAGCATTCCCCCCATATCCACATGGGTTCCATTCTCCACACACTAATACAGAAACTGTGGATACAGGGAACCCTATATTAATAACTGGCCTTACCATCTGTATCTTTTCACTTTGAAGCAATGTAAGCACATGTGTTTCTTGCTTAATGAAGGAACATTTTTGCTCAAATGAATAATTTGACTTTCAGGCAACCAGCCTTCACACTACAGGGAGGAGACTATCAGTGCAATCCTAACCATGTCTACTCACATGTAAGCCCTATTGTGTTCAATGAATCTTACTCCCAGGAAAGTGTGTTAAGGATTGCAGCCTTAGGCTGCAATCCAGAGCAAATTCAGCCTGCTCTGACCTAACTGCACTCTCCTAACTATTCTGTATCCAGAGCAGAAAGTTATGCTGAATCCAGAGAGTCAGGAAGCCTGGGCTGCCCAACTGCTCCAGAGCATGCTAAGTAATTGACACAAGGGGAAGACTTGCTCCTGAGGAGACACCCCTCAGATCACACTGAACAAGGAACAGCTGTGGTGCCTACAGTGGTGACATGACTCTGCACATCACCTGGTGTGGAAGTCTGTGCGTCATCCCTGGGATGCGCGCCCCCCCCCCACCTGGACTGCACAGTCACCAAAGTTGGCGCCTGCGCAATTGTTTCTGAAGCCAACTGGCTTCAGAAAGAGTACTGTGCAGGCACCATCTCTGACACCTGCGCAGTACTTTTCTGAAGCCTTTTGGCTTCGGGGGAGACTGTGCAGGCGTCAGAGTTGGTGCCTGTGCAGTACTCTTTCTGAAGCCATTCGGCTGCCGCTCCGCCTCCTGAGTGAGGCCGAATGGCTGTGCAGAGGCACGGACTTTCTCTGCTCTAAGGAAGTCTCCTCTGAAGCTGTTTGGCATGCTCAGCGTGTTTCTGCTCAGTGCATCTCAGATGGCCGTTCAGGCCAGCTCCTCAGACAAGTGTCAGCTTCTGGCTGATTCTCCGCCTTGGAGCAGGCCTGAATGGGGGTGCTGACATCCGGGGCCTGCCAAAGGACAGTCAAACTCCTCCGGCACATCACTCCATATGGAGCGCATCCCCAATGCAGCCCACACCAGCCGCACCAGTCTGGTGACGCCACTGGGTGCCTGCCTTATAAGGAGTCCCTGATGAGATGCCAGTACATTCTACAGTGAATACAAGGGGCTTCTTGGAGTGGCCTGCTGTATCCTGAGGTTTGTGGGCAGCCGTAGTTTGTTCCATATCCTGAGATGGAGAGGAAGGGGTTGCAGCTAGGCTGGCCAAGAACTCAGATTTTTGGTCAGCACTGCCATTCTTACTCGGGCCTTATCATGGACCCCTATGGGTCTACTCATTACTATACCTGCTCCTGAGGTGGTATAACTCTGAGGGCTGGAAGAGGGCATTTCTGCCTTGGAAACAGGCTTTGGATACAGAGTAACTGCTCTGCCCTAGGCAATGCTCAACATGCCCTCAACTTGCCTCTCCTGAGCTGCTTAGGCTGCCCCAGTTAGGGAAGAGCAGGTCCACCTCTCTTAGGGCACCCTATCTTGCCTTGCTCTGCCCTAAGCCTCCTTCAGAGTAACTGGGCTGGAGCATCTTGCAGTTGCTCCAACCTAGTGTTAGATAGGGCAACCTAAGGGCTCTTATGTGGACAGATTAGTTGCTCTGGATTGGGCTGATAGTCTCCTGTAGATTTTCAACCCCTGAGCCATGGCTTACATTACTGTGCCATGAGACTTTGGGGAGAGTAATTGGGGGATTTGATTCCCTTCCAGAAGTATGGTGTGCCTTGTCAGTTGTAAAAGAACTGATGGTGTTCCTCGATAATTTTAGCACCTTGTCAGTGTGCCATGAAATGAAAAAGGTTGAACATCCCTGCTCTAAACAAAATATTAGGAAGCAAACTGTCCTGCTAAGGTTCTGTTAGTCTCCTCCTTGTAGTGTGTAGCTGGTTACCCTGCTTCCTGTTTACATTCTGTTAGTATCCTACTAGCATGCAAACTGGTTACCATGTCACATTTTCAGTTAACTAAAAATAATATTTAAGCAAGAAACACCAAGGCTGTCATTGCTTCTAAGGAAAAACAAAGGCTGGGGAAAGGAGAGGAATCTGCAGGTAGGTGAGCCTGTGGCTAGTAAATCTGCAGATATAGGAGAGGATGTAGGGGATTTGATAAAGAGTTTGAATAAATGCTTCCCAGTAAGGTATGAAAGTGGAATGTTGGTAAACATTATTCTGTAGTCCAGTGAGGAGCCCCTGCATACCCTGCTGTTTGTGTATACAGGGAGCAGGGTTCATGACATAACTTCCTTGTTTCATTAAATGTTCCAAATGATGGAACACTGGGTTTGATTTTTAAATAGATTTTTCAATAAAATGCTTAATAGTAGAATCTGAATCTTTCACAATGTGCCAGAGAGTTTTCTGTGTGTGATCTGTTCATAAATTAAGCTTTGTTACTATCTGAGATCTTATGCAAACACCAATATATACTGAACATTCCAACCCTATGCACATTTAATTGGATGTAAGCTTTACTGTGTACCACAGAGTTTCCTACCAAGTATATATGCATAAAATTGAAGCCAAAGAATATTAAATAATCTCTTCTTGAAAATTATGTTTCCAGGATTAAATGTTTTCGACTGAAAAAGTATTGCATATGATTAACTATTTTGTGTGTGTACTGTTCTCTGATTCCTTGAAATAATGACTTTTTCATCCATTGCTAAACTAAGAATGAGGAAAGAAGCTGAATTTGTAAAATGCTAAACAAATTTATACTCTTTAATTACTTCACAGACTTTTCATAATTTGATTAGCAGCATTGAGATACCTTTTCAGTTTCTGCATATATGTGATATATTAAATTTCAGCCTTTTGCTAACCAACTATCTATGCTGAATTAATTAAAGCTATAAATTATAGAATATTGAAGAAACTTAGGGTGCAGTCCTAACCTACGCTGGCACAACTTACTGGTCTTCCCATTATGGTGGTGATGTAGAGAGGCAAGTGCATGTTTGTGCATTGGCCTCACCCTCCCTCCCCAGGAATGATGCAGAAATGTCTAACAGCACTTTTATGACACACCCAGGCCAGCGCAGGACTTATGCTGCGGCTTAGGCTAGCCTAACTGGGGCTTAGGATTAAAGTCTTAAAGCCTTTAAAGCAGTGGTCTTCAGCCATTTCAGCCTAAGACCCCCTTTCAATCTTTGGAATCTGTCGAAGACCCCCCTGTGAAACTTGCTACCCCCAATACGGGACACAAGGCAAAAAAGATCTGTCCTGGAAAAAGAGTTCATATGGTCACTCTGCCACCCAAGTCCCCGTGCTGTCTTCCACTCCACTGTCCCCAATTGCCCACAAGCCCCCAGACTCTACACCAGCCAAAGCATTTGCTTACTCGCAAGTAAACATGGCTGTGCAGTTTCAGTTTCAGTGGAGTTCAATGCAAAGGGAAAGATTGGAGAACTTCCTGCTCAGGTGATTTTGGGGGCTGCGCTCATTGGTTCAGGACCCTTGGTATCCTTGTATTACTCTCAGTCTGCCTTTCCACTGGACTATGGTACGTTTCCCTACTTGCAAGTAAAGCCGCGATATAAATTACTTTCATTTTCCTATGCATATTCATGCTTTTCAGTTTTTTGGCCATAACTTTTGTCAGGAAGGAGCTATTTCAAAATGGATTGTTGCATTGGGTTGCATTGCATTGCTCTCCAAGATGAATCCAACAACATATGACATGATGGGGTAGTGCACACTATTATGAAGTTGATTTTTTGCAGTCTCCAGGACCAAGGTGGTGGTCCCTCAGCCTTTGCAACCCACACTTTGAAAACCACTGCTTTAAAAAATTGCTAAGAAACTTGAAACCATATTTGATGGAGAATACTAAGCACTACATTATACACTGAAAAACCAAGTTGTTGACCTAAAATTGAAAGTAAAATAGGATTATGAGATGTCCTGAAGGGATATCTACAGTAGAAACCAAGTTTTTGTGTTTGTTTTATCCTGCAGTGGATTAAGAAAGGTGGCATTGATAATACAGGGCTAGAACAATTCAGAGTAATTGTGATGACAGTTCTGAAAAGACTGTTTCATCATGACTGTGGCACCAGGAGAATCTGTGTTGGATTATGGGAAAATATTTGGCTCTAGGAGATGACTGTCAAATATTTTAACCTTCATTCATTATTGTGCCTCTTTTCCAGTTGAATATACCAACTAGATACCTATTGCCAGAGATGTGGGCTGCAGTCCTATCCTCACATTCCTAGAAGTAAACCCCAATTAATATAATGAAGTTTACTTCTGAATAGACCTGGTTAGGATTGCACTGTTGGTTAATAAATTATAGTCAATAATGTATTTAAGCTTCAAATTCTCTCTGTCCATCTATCTATCTATCTATCTATCTATCTATCTACAGTATTTATATACCGCTTTTCAACTGAAAAGTTCACCTTTCTATCCACAGCTGCTTTTTTTTAGTTTATTGGCCCACCAAACCCCATTTTTAAAAAAGTCCGTTGTGCATCACATCAAGCTTTGTGGAACCATTTAGCAACAATAGAAATATTAACACCAAAACAATACCAGTAAGAAAGTTCAGTGGCACAGCTAATGTTTGTGTAACCCAGTGCAAAGCTCAGAATGTTACAACCCATCATGCCCAGGCTTCTAAAAAAAAGAAAATTGGGGTGAAAACTGGCCTTCACCCAATAGCTCACCATCCACTTGCTCTGCCACTTTCACCCAGCATAATTAAGTCATCTATCTGCTACCTTGTGTAAAAAGATTTTGTAGCCCCCCTCCACAACAAAATCAAATTTAATTATGGCTGCAATCCTAAAGACACTTTCCTGGGAGTAAGACACATTTAACACAATGAGTCTTACTTTTGAGTAGTCATGGTTAGGATTGTGCTCTAAGTGAATAAATAAAAATCGCTGGGGTGTGTAGGGCCAGTTACTCTCCCTCTGCTAAATAGAAGAGGAACACCCACTTGAAAGATTGCCTCTTGCTCAGTTAGCAAGGGTCCCAGTAAGTGTGCATAAAAATTGCTACCTGAAGCTACAGTCCTATGCTTGATTGAACCTGTTGGCACTTTTTTTGGCTTTGGATTGGACCTTGGCTTAGTGGTTAAAGGCACTGTGCCTAACAATCTGAAGATTAGCAGGTCAGAGGTTCGAGACCCAAGTATTTATTGCAAGACAGAGTGAGCTCCCATCCTTAGACCATCTGCCAGTCTAGCAGTTTGAAAGCATGCAAATGCAAGTAGATAAATAGGTACAGCGTTCTATGCACATGCGGGCCACATGTCAATGGAAGTGTCTTTGGACAAAGCTGGCTCTAGAAATGGGATGAGCACCACACCCTACAGTCAGTCACAACTAGCAGCTCAACCTGAGGAGGACACCTTTACGTCTTTTATTGTATGCAGGATTGAACTTCTGGCTAATGATCTGGAAAGGAGAAAGGGAAAGGAGGGAGCAGGTATTTCTGAATGTGCATATGTACTCCACACTGTCTTTTTCTCCCTAAATGGTTGCAGTTACGAACAATTCAAGGGAGTCTGAGCAGAGGGACCAAAGCATCTGATAGATGATGTTGCACCCAGTCTGCAAGAACCAGGTCAGGCCTGTCTAGGATCCAACTGCCATTTTTCTCAGTTCAATTTGCCTGTTGATTACTACACCTCTTATTTAGGGTGGAGGAAAGAAAGCACCTACTGTCACCACATTTCTGCTATCCACAGAATTTGATGGATCATCAAGTTATGATTCACTTTACATTGGCATGAGTGAAAAGAAGCTGTGCCTCTTCACTTTCTAAGATCTTTGCATATCTTTGCCCTCATCGTCTTCATTCTAACCATGGAGAGAATCAGCGATACTGGTCTTTTCAATTTTCTGCAGGGGATTTCTTTGTGCAAACCTAAGCGTTCTTCATATCATCCTCAGATGAAGAAGGATGTCACTGAGCGAAGTGTCAGCTAACCCACATTGTGCATGTACTGTTTGTGTTGACTCCTCACAGCCCCAACCTAATTATAATTAGAGAATATAATCCTAACCTTATCTACTCAGAAGGAAGCCTTAATGTGTTTGATGGGTCTTCCTCCCAGGAAAGTGTGTTTAGAATTGCAGCCAGAGTCTCATAAGGATTCCATATAAAGTTAAAATGTGTTAACATCAGGCTAGAAATTATTTCTGAGAACTCTTCATTCCTTCCTCTCCCCTTCAAAAATACAATTTGCAGAGTGATTTTTAAAGCCAGGATTTGTATTTTACTTTGTGTTCCATAATTTTTTGTAGTCAGAGTTCATTTTAGAAAATTCAGCATTTTTGGTAAACGTTTGCAATTTTCTTCCTTCTCTTATTATTTTGTCTTGGCAAAGAGTTGTTTTAATTATAGTACAAGTCTTTCGTCAATGCTAAAATAAAAAGGTGGAGTTCATCACCATTTTAAGTGGTCCTCCTTTTACTTTGCCATTGCTGACCCTGGACTGCAAATGCCTGGTTTTACTTTAACCTAGGATTGGAAAGCACAAATAACCTCTAAAACCAGTGTAGTTTGGTTGCCTATGATAATTATAATGTTATTTTGCCTATAGAGACGTTTCAGTGGATTCACCTTAAAGGAAAATGCTAAAATATTATGTGTACAAGTAGGACTTTAGAATAAGTAGGACATCTAAGAGGCTAGAAATTTGATCACTTTGACAACCATGTGAAAAGAACCAACACTAGTAAAGGAGTAATTTTACATCAAAATGAATTGTCTTAACATAAATGGAGTAATACAAACACTGTTAGACAAAAGCTCACGGGCCCACATGTAGACATTATGTAATTATTTTGTAGCTGAGTTGGACTTGATCCAAGATTTCTTGTTTCAGTGAAGTCTCCCATTCTATTTTTGAAAATCCACAGTTCCAAGCTACTTGCCAGATT
This sequence comes from Cryptoblepharus egeriae, assembly GCA_030015325.1. NCBI lineage: Eukaryota > Metazoa > Chordata > Lepidosauria > Squamata > Scincidae > Cryptoblepharus > Cryptoblepharus egeriae. The sequence continues at coordinate 10,935,644 of JAREYC010000013.1, forward strand.
GCTACAAAAAGTACCTGGGAATCAGTGCTCCGCAAGCTTTTAAATGTTATGATTATTTCTGCTCTTCATTGATTATCACTGGATAAGAAGCTTTATGCAGCTTCCTTCCTGCCTCTTTTGTCATTCATTTCTAACAGGATAGCAGCAGTACAACACCCACCCACTATTTGTGTCAGCACTACTCTTACTTGGATAGCTCAGCTTGGCATCACAGGAAATGTCGACAGTCATAAGCATCATTAAAAGTCATTCTTGCTCAGTCTGGCAACAGTAGCCACCTACTCCTTATATTTGGCTAATTTGTCTACTGCTAACTTTTGAATCACCAAGAGAATCTTTGTTTCTTTCTATGACTCACACAGAGAAATGTGGAACACAGTCTTCATGTATCATAAAAAATGGAAATCATCAACCACAGTGCACAGATGAGTCATTTTTAGCAGGTGTTTGATCAATGATAACATTGTTGTCCTGTTAACTATCCCATTTAGGAACTGTGATTCATCACAAGGGACAGCAGTATGCCTATGCACAGTTGTTCATTCTGAAAGATATCTTTCAAATGAATAGCTATTTTGACCTTTATTAAAAGGTGATTCTGATTATTTTATTGCTACATGATCACCAGAAATCTGAGAATTCAACATTTTGGGGTTAAAAAATTCTCTTGACCGGAAGCTGTCTCAGTTGTGATGCTGTGGTTTTTCAAACAGTTGGAAACTTTCTGTATGACCTGGTTTGCTGAGGAACCCCTGAGCAACTGTTATGGAAGCTGTGAAATAGTGGCTTGTCCAAAACAATCCAGTGGACTTCATGGCTGACAAAGTATTTGAAACAGTTTTCCTTGTTCAACATTTTACTCACCATACTCCCTTTTGCTATCTGCTAGTCTATTAGTGCTTATGGCTTCACTTTTATATTTCCACTAATGTTGGTGTACATTTATCAAGAGTATTTGGAATAATTTTAAGCTTTCAGAATCTTTTCACCTGAATATATGAGATTTGGCCTTTGGGTTACTCTAGAAGCCTCTGATTTTTAGAGATACAAATGTGCAAGAGATTTGTCTGCTGACAGGCAGAGGCAATGAGAATTTGAGATTGTCATTTCTCAAGTTTTTCTAGTTCCTTATCTTGCTGGAGTTATAAATTTCTTTGCAGCTTCTTAAAGGTGAAACTGAGTTTTTATTGGAGGATTTCATCTGCAAGCCAATTTGTCACCTCAACAGATACCAAGTAGTTTTTTCCAGTCTGACAGAGTTCTGCAGTTTGTCAGTGACAATCTTGTGCTTAATTCTCCTAAGACTTAAGACACATTGTCACCTTCCTCTGATTGTGTAATATCTGTGGACAGTGGAGAAATATTTCACTGATATGAAAAAAAAATCATTTGAAGACTTGGAAAAATCATTTGAAGAATCATATATATTCTATATGAAATTTTCCCCCTAAAGCCACAAGCGACAATGGATAGTCTCAAAAAGCTATTGGTGATGATGAAGGTTGGGTTATACTTTATCCAACTGAAAGTCATACTTCAGGCATTCATCTTTTACATACATCTCCATATTTCTTCCTCATTTTTCATGGTTCTGAAACCTGAAAATGCCCCTCTCTCAGTGCTGCTATATGTCTGCCTGTGTTGCCCTTGTTTATTTCTACAACTGTTTTCTTTTTTACAGGGACCTTTCCCAGTCCTTACTGCTCTTCTATTTCAGCTCAGATTTTTAACATGCCTTTTCCCCTCCCATCCCTTCTACTACAGATAAGCTGCTGGGCTTGTTTCCTGTCTTCCGGCAATCTCATGGAACTTTTAAAAATACTTTTCTGAACTAGTTTGGTTCAGCTGTGGCTGGGTTTGAAAAATGCTGATGCAAAGTCAAGCTATGACTAACAGGTCTGACTTCATTCCTAAAATGGAAAAGTTTATTTCCAACTGAAAGTGTAAAGAATATTGAAGGGTTCTTTATTATGAGTCCCTTATAACAGATGTCACCGCATTTCAAATCACAAATCATATTAAGTTGATTAACATGAAACAATAGAAACATTTTGTGCTGTTCATATCTTCCTACCTCTGCTACCCCTAATGTGAAACCCTGGCTATCATGTTGTTGGTAAGCATTTATTTCAGTGGATGATAGGTTGATTGACTCCAAGCAATAGCTAGCAATTCTTATGTAAGTCTAATTGGAGTAGTAGACAGATACAAAGATCCCAGTGTTCATCTTAAGACAGCTTACTAGTGTCTTTGCACTTTTCTTTGCCCACTTTAAACATTGTGTTTTATATCACTGCAGAAATAAATCATCTGCAGGAATAGAGCTTTGTACTTTACAAGTGCTCTGCCACTGAGCTACATCTCATCCCCCACGCGGACTTATTCTCCATTTTTGCACAGCCAGTTTTAAAATCATACTGGTTTTGTATGACTGGCTAACACTGAGAACTGGCTACATTTGACTAGTTTTCCAATAGTCCTGTTATTATCTCATTTATGGAGATTACTTTCTTTTCTGCATTGTGACCCTACCAAGTCTGATCTAAGTGTGTATGGCTTCATAACAATATTTAATTCAATTACCTAGGAACTAAGAAAATGGAACATTTTGTATGAACTACTACATATATTCATTCCCTCTCTCCCTAATGCCTTAGTAGAATGATCCTGCAGTCATACAGCTATCTCAATAGAATGTTCCCATGTTCCTGTGATAAGCAGTTACCAGTCTGCATACCTGAGTGGAAGCCATTGGGGGCTCTTCAATAAACTGATGTAATTTCCCTTGCCTAGTTGCATTGTATAAGCAGGGAGCAGCTTCAATGTAAGCTTTATTTGTCCTAAAATTATCCATTTTCTACCTTTGATTATTCCTGATACATAAAGCACTTGCTTCTTTAAGGAATATTTTTAGTAACAGAAAATCAGTTTCTCTTTTTCCCAGATATACTGTATCTGATAAGATACGAGACAATTTGGCCTTCCTTTGTGTAGTAACAGAGTTGAGTAACGATAGACGGATGTCTTATGATTGCTTTTTCAGAACCTCTCCCTTTTTTTACAGCTGTGAGCAAGTAGAGAGATGTTTCCGCCTTCTGTCAAGACTGCTGTCTCATTGCAATTTTAAAGTAGATTAAAATAAAGTGTATATTGTTAAAATAAGATCTCCATTCTTCATGGGCCAGAGAGATCATTTGGAAGAGTTGTCACTTTCTCCTGTCTGACTGGCAGCATAACCAAGTATAAAGAGCTATAGCTATATGAACTCTACATTGCCTGCTGTGGTAGGGCAAGAGTTAAGAGGGCAGGGCTTTGCTTATGCTAGGCTTTCCTAAAGTCTTTTGGCACATTCCCCAGACCATCCCCTGGAGGTAAACATCAAGGTGCAGTAGGTGATATTATTCCAAGCAGAGATCAGCCTTTGTTGCTTACAGTTTTGCACAACTTGTAGCTCACAAGTCCCCAGTGGAATAAATGCTTCACCAGAGTTTCGAGACATGATTAAGAGGCTCAAGAAGGCCCTGAGAGATTTTCCTTTAATGGGGAACTGTGTGAGTGAGTATAGTGGGTGAGTTCCTTTTTTAAATTTTCCTTTTTCTAGTTGTTGATTTACTTTGGCAGCATATTCTCAAAATGTACCTAAGAAAAGTTCACATATGTCAAGAAGAGCTAAGAATAAGTGTTTCAGTATAGAACACAATTCAATATGGTTTTCGGAGATACCACTACGTGTTAGGAATTCTTGTTTCAAAATAATGTAGCTCTCAGAAGAGGGTTACTCTGAAATAACATCTATCTATTGGAGAGTCGATGAGAAAAAAAGACAAGATTTGTTCAGCACAACACAGTTTTCATACCTTTTGGTTTCCAAAGTGAATTTACGACTTCTCTCTGCTTTGATTTTGGATGTGCCTAAATGTGTAAAATTATGTAGGCTAACCCTTTAATGTTTGAAATGTTTTTGCACCTGTTTATGTTGTTCTGATGCATGTAAAGAAATAATTCATTTAAATGAGTGCAATCCTAACCTATTCCAGCACAACTCATGGGTCTTCCCATTCCCATGGTGATATAGGGAAGCAAATGCATGTCTGTGCAGTGGCTTAACCCTACCCCAGGAGTGGTACAGAAATGTCTGTTAGCAGTTTTGTTAGCCCCCCAGGCCAGCACAGATCTTGTGCCAAGGCTTCAGTTTTCCTAATTGAAGCTTAGGATTGCAGCCTTAATCATCAATACTGATAGTTAAATGTACTGATGGTTAAATGCATTTGTACTTCATCCTTTTCCCTTTGTTGACTAGCTTGATTTTGAGTATTTTGTTGGTATTTAAATGAGTTTGAAAATGGAGAGAACACATACGTGTGGTTTTGCATCATGTGTAATGATATGAGGAAGCTTTAATAAAGAATTGCTTAGAAATTGCATGTTGTGCTTTGGTCAACTGCTTTTAGGCTGCAATTTTATAATAGTTTCTCAATGTAAAATCTTAGCTTAGAATTGGCAAAAAGGAAATTTAATCCTTTCAGTTGGCATAGGCTTCATACACACCGTGTATACTAATTTAAGTTCTGGTTTTGCTGCTGTACAGTTATTTGAAGACTTTGCTCTTGATTATTTGTGAATTAAGTTTGCAGCCTTTAGTTGGTTGGAAAAAAATGACAGTATTTTTTGTAAAGTGCATTTGAGTTGGAATAAATCATCAGATATGCTATATGAAAGTCTCTTTAAAGTACAGTTTTCTCAATCCAGTTTCTTTGCAAAAATCTGAAACTGTGTTTAAACATTCCTTTGGCAAAGATAGAGTATATTTTCTTTCACAGCAAATCCCTTTCATGACAATAAGACAACCATTGCAGTTGCATTAATAAGCTTAGGCTGTTGCCTCTCCAGCACACACTACTTTTGACTCTGAATTAATGTAGTAATGAAAGTGGACACTTTGGTTGATTGGTTTGTATTGCTAGGACCTGTATGAAAAATCAACATGGCAATCAGCATCTTTTGGTTCCAGGGTTCTTAAAGTTCCCAAAGGCACATACATGGATGTAATCCAGGATAGAACTTTGCCTTATTATCAGAAGTCTACAAAGTGTAATGCCTCAGGTGAACTATATCTTGTTTTTGTTTTAGTCAAGTGCCTGATAAGCCAACAGTGGAAAATTTGTCCCCTCGGATTCCAAGAACCACCTTTGAAAAGCATGTCAACAACAGTAATGCATCTATCACTCCACTGTCACCTCCAGAAATACCACAAGGGGAAGAAGAAAGGGAAGAGATGTCTGATTCTTCAGACATTAGTGCCTGCAGTGCTACTTATAGTAACTTAGGTAAGCACTTTGCATCAGCACACAAACATAAATTACCATTCAATTACTGTTTTTCCTAGTGTTATAATTGTTGCTTGAGCTACCATTTTCACAACGAAAACTTCCTATAAATATGTGTATTGTTTTCATTTTATTTTTATTTATTTTATTTATTTTCTTACAGAGACATGCAAACAAACTTTTGTAAACTTTCAGGTCTTAGGTTAAGTAATACTACTTGCTCCCTTTTCAGATTCCCCTTGCAAAATATTTTCTCTTCTTGGCAAAATTCTCAGAAGTAAAGACTTTTTGTCCAATCTTACTATCAAGCAGCCAATCTTCTACCAAGCAGCCATACTAAGGAGCATATGTTACATGGAATGGTTTGAGGAAGGGTGATCAGACAGCCAATGAAAGCAAAACAAGATAGCCTTTAGTTAGAGTGGGCCACCTAATTACCAATGGGTTTGCTCCAACTCCGTATCTTCTTAGGTTAAGTGCAAAGAGAGAAAGGGGATGGATCTGGGCCAGGAAAGGATATAGAATCCAGTGAGTTTGACTTCCACTGAGATCATCCCTCCAAATCTCCCACAACCTGGCCCTGCTGCCTCCTTATCTGCTGTGACATGGGCAGATTCATTACTGACAGACACATGGAGTTGCTGAACCAGAATTACTGGTTCCAACATTTTTACCAGTGGCATATCATTTGCAAACTTTACAAGAGTGGATCATAAGTTCTGCAGTTGTAAAGGTCCAACAGGACTGCACCATTAAATGTAAAATATTCTTTTTTGCTTCATGGAGCACAATCCAAACCATGTCTACACAGAAGTGCTCAATGGGTTTTACTCCCAGGAAAGTGTCTTTAGGATTGCAGCCTTAGTTAAATTGCTTCCCTTCCCCAGCTACCCAATCATGATAACCAGAAAGATAATTGTACTATAATCTTGTAAATTACTTTCTTCAGAAAGGTTTAAAGACTGTAAGGCATGCTGTTTCTCTCCTTGCCCAAAGCTGCATATTGAAAAGGGGTGGCCTGCAAAGCATGAGAGGAATGTATAAGGTTAGGAGCTTGGCACAAAGTTACAATAGTTTCTTGGCTTTTAATCCAACAGTATAAATGATTTGCTGTGATGAGAGAAGTTGAAATTAGTCTAGGTCATAATCATGATTACTCATTTCCATTAATATATTTTTAAGTCGTTAAAAAAACTTATATGATCAAAGTATATGGAATATGAATGAACTTTCATCAGTATCATCACATCATTACATTTCTTGTAAGCTTCTTTCTCCATTACAGTTCTATGAGTCTGTATTCAGTGCTTAGCTGAATATTGTACCACTAGAAGATGACAACACTTGCATTTTATATTTTGTATTTTAGCTATGCTTTTATATTTACATTTTCATTTGGGCATTCTGGACAATGTGTGTTACAGACCAACTCATTGCTCTCTTAGTATTATCCTAAATAACCCTCATAATCTGCAGGGGTTCTTTTCTCAGAACCTCCACAGAAAAAAAGCCACAGATATTTGAAGCCTGCCGTTTCCTCCCCCCACAAAACCTGACATATCTACCTGTGGTACCTGCAGGCTTCAGAATGAGTCTTTGAGTTAGTTAAAGGTGACTTCTGATTTTCTTTAAAAAAACAGGAGTCACTTTTAAATGACTGGGCTTTATTCGGAAGCCTGCAGAAGCCATGGGTGGATCCTCTGGCTCCAGGTCAGGCTACAACTCATGTTTTGGACACACTGATGAAGAAATTCACAGTTACCTACAATGTATTCTCTGGTCCTGAAGTACAGGTCTTTGAGTCTAAAGGATGACTTTGTGTATAGTCTTAAAATAAAAATTAATGTGTGTCTTCATTCCCACAGTGAAAAAAATTCCATACACGTTATACATTCGCTCTATAAGTCACAGTTATTGATTTGTATTTTTAATCATTACTTAGGGCAATCCAGAGCAGCTATGATACCTCCAAAGCAACCACGGCAGCCAAAGGGGGCTTTGGATGATGCCATTGTATTTGGAGGAATATCTGACCAAGAAATGGCTACCAGCATACATTCAACACCACCACCACTGCCGAAGAAAACTATACTGCGAGCTCATACTGAACCACTTCCAAAAGAATCGCAAAAACAAACCCTTGAAAGTAGCCTTTGCATTATGGCAAACCCCACCTATGACATTGACACCAACTGGGAAGCAAGTAGCGCTTGTTCTTCCGTCAGCTCAGAACATAAGACAGTGGACAATGAGTCAGGAGATTCTTTGGACAGACCTGCAGAAAAAAGACTTGCCATTGCCTCTGCAGCCAAAAACTTTTCCAACCTCAGTATTAAGGACAAGTGTTCCAACAGCACAGAGTCTCTATCCAGTAGGCCTGTCATTCGCAGCAAGCATGACAAGACTGTCCAGAAGCCTCAGAGACAAGCACTTTACAGGGGAATTGAAAACAGAGAGGAAGTGGTGAGCAAAATCAGAAGCCTTCACGTGGATTCCCTGAAGAAACTTTCTGTCAAATGTGAAGACCTGTTTATGGCTGGACAGAAAGATCAACTTCGATTTGGGTTAGACAGCTGGTCAGACTTCAGATTGACCAGTGACAAGCCATGTTGTGAGGCAGGTGATGCTGTCTACTATCCAGCTTCTTATGCAAAAGATCCACTCAACAACTATGCAGTCAAGGTAGGAAAATAGTTCAGGAATAATCATTCCATCAGTCCAGATTAACAACTTGTATGAGTTGTTAAAGTGAATTAAGTTGAATAAGTTGAATTACTTTAATGTTGACTTTGTGATTTACCCTACAATCCAGAGTAACTACAGGAAGACGTAAGAAGCACTTACTCTGAATTACTCTATGCATTTCCCATAGGTTTCCCATAGGTGACACAGTAACTATGTTGGTGTAAAAGGTTCCGTAGTTACTCTGGATTGTAGCCATAGTCTTGTAGCCATAACTGGGAAATATGCTGTGTTCTGATTGCTGATCCAAGTAACACTGGTTTTGGAGCAGCAATTTTTAAGATCATGCTTTTATAAACATGATCATTTCACCTATATATCTTTATATATACTGTATAAAATTGAAAAGTCACTGACTGATTCACTCACTCATCAACACCCAGCCAAAACCTCTGGACCTAGAAGCATGAAATTTGGGGAGGGTGTTCCTTCCTTGATGGAGGTACCCACTAAGAACTGGTTTTTGGAAATTCCAACTGGACGGGGGTGAAAAGAGGTGCAACGCTTTTTCCTCCCTATACTTTACATTGAAGAATCCCTGACTGAGGGAAGCTCTGCCCCATCCCTGGACTTAGAAGCATGAAATTCAGGGAGGGTGTTCCTTATGTGATGTGAGAACCCATCAAGAATGAATGTTGAGAAATTTAACCCATAAGGGGATGAAAAGGGGTGCAACATGTTTTTGTCGTATACTTAACATTGAAGACTGACTGATCAGCCAATATGGTGCTGATGCACTGGAAGGGATAGTGTACAGGCGGGATGGTGCACACAGGGGATGATGCACATGGGAAATGGGGTGGTCTCATGAGGGAATGCGCATGGGGAGACGACCGCCATTCGCCATTTGCATAAGTCCCCTATGCGCATCAACCCCCCATGTGCATCAACCCCCCCATTCGCATAAGTCCCCTATGCGTATCATCTCTCCATGCGCATCAACCCCCCATGCACAACAACCCGCATGTGCAGAAGTCCCCTATGCGCAACAACCCCTGTGATCAGAAGTCCCCTATGCATATCAACCCCCCCTGCGCGTCATCTCCCCTTCCAGTGGGAATTTCCAAAAACTGGTTCTTAGTGCACCTCTTGGTCACAGAAGGAACACACTCCCCAAATTTCACGCTTCTAGGTCCAGTGGTTTTGGCTGGGCGTTGAGTGAGTCAGTGACTTTTATATATGTGTGTAGATTATTTGCATTGGACCACTATCTTTTCTTTTTTTACCTTTATAACTATTTAAAAAGACCCAAAAATAAATCATTCCTGTCCATAGTAATATGTTCAGTTTAGTTTGGTTTTCAAATTAGTTTACAATTTCAAAAATAAATAATGCAGTGATGAGTCAGAAACTGGTCAGATAAAAAAATCCACTGGTTCCCAAACTATGAGTTGGGACCCACCACATCATGACCTGATTCTTGGTGGATTCTGAAACAGACAGCTGACAAGGAAAATGAATTGGAAACCAAAATGGAGTAGCACATGCTGGTAGGCTATCATGCCTTGATCCTCTGCAAGGCCACCAGAATGATTTCAATCTAATGATTGTGGCACTGAAACTCCAAAAGGCAGCACCCCATTTGCAGAAAAATACTTTAAAAATTATTTATTGGTCAGATACACTGTGCCAGATATACGATGCAGCCCTTCATGCCAAAATGTTTGGAGGCCCCTGGGCGAGAGGAAAGATGCGCTAAGACATCACCATGACATACCCAGCATATCAAAAGGCTTCTTTGCACCAGATAATAGGAGTTTGATCCAATACATATGTCCTATCCACATTTCTGTTCAGACCCCACAGCCTATATGAACCTACATCAGTCTTAGATGGGTCGGGAAACTAAAAGCCTCCAGTACTATATGAATAGGAATATTGCAATGCTTTAGACTCTCTAAGAAAGCAATTTGCTAAGCTACTGTTTGGTATAATTATACAAATACATTTATATCATCATAACATTTGTTTTAAAGTGAGTGATACAATATCAGTCAACACATTTTTGTACACTTAGAGCGCAGTCCTAACCATGTCTACTCAGAAGTAAGCCTTATTTTGTACAATGGGTTTTACTCCCAGGAAAATGTCTTTAGGATTGCAGCTTTAATTAAAAAATGAAAAACTAAAGATCTGAATTAAAATGCTAATTTTAATCACCTGATTATATAAAATCATGTTTAATATATATATAAACATTGAACCAAAAAAATTAAATACCGTACCCAGTTCACGGAGTTCAAAAAGTATCTCAAATTGCTATCAATCGATATCATGGGACTGCCTCATAGATTTAAACCTTCATGAGCATGACATATACAAAGGAATCCTTGAAGTTTTAAGAATTGTACACCATGGGCCACATGTTCAGCAGGTGCAGCTGCATTGATTTTTTTATATGGCAGGAAGCCCAGCTAAGCTAATTGAAGGCAATACGCTAATTTACTCTCATTCTCACAAAGTTTAATTGATCTTGAGAAACTGTTAGTGTAATTTTTCTTTAACTTATCATCATCTCTTTGTAGAAATAGAAATGAGCCATAGATTAGTTTTAACACAATTTCCAAATATACATTGATATCCTGTCACAACACACATGATCCGTTCCACTCAGTGGATTATGACGTACATAAATATTTGATTTGTTATGGTTAGATACAATAATAAAGCTTTTCTTAAATGTGATAGAACTATAGCTCAATGGTATCAGATCCTGTATTGTTAATATAAGTCAAATGGTCCAATGCATAGGTAAGCAACTAGAACTTTTACCTCTTTTTCAGACAGAAAAGCTCAGCAAACACTGTGATATTTACTTAAAGTGAAACTAGATTAATAAATAAAATTATTCTTCAAAATACAGAAAGCCAAGGACTACTGGCTTTTTTGTAGATGCAAATTACAGAAGTATTTCTGATGTAGTGTTTTTGGAGGATTTGGCTTCAAATTACCAGCTGGATTGTGAAGATCACAGCACTGGCATAGCTATGCTAGAAGGGCATGTGCTGTGTCCTGGAATGGGAGGGGGGGCATTACAGAGCGGTAGACAGAAGATTCTGCCTCATCTGCCTTTTCTAGTGGGGGCTTCACTGTCCTCCCATTATAGGGAGGCTCTGCCTCACCTGTCTCTCATAATGGGAAGGCTCATCCTCATCGTCCTCCCCTTGTGGAGAGATTTTAATCAATATTAAAATCAATATCAATATTTAAATATTGACTAAAATCAATATTGAAAACATCATAATCAACCATATAAAGTTCAGCAATTAAAAACACAACAAAATAGTATATTTTGGTGATGGAGTTTACTCTGGGTAAATCTTATCATCTGTGTGTCTTAAGAGGAGCCAAAAGGTATTTGGGTTTGCAGCACTAACAACGCAATCCTAAGCATGTCACTGTGTTCCATTAATCTTACTCCCAGGAATATGTGTTTAGAATTGCAGTTTCTCTAAGGCTACAATCCAGAGTAACTACAGGACCTTTTACACCGACGTAGTTATGGTGCCACCTATGGGAAACCTCTGGGAAATGCATAGAGCAATCCAAAGTGCCTCCTACATCTTCCTGTAGTTACCCTGGATTGTAGGGATCATGGCATAAAGCTACATTAGGCTGCATTTACTAACCATCCTCAGAATAAATTCAGGGCTGAAGAGTGAATTCAAATCACTACATTGTACTACACAATGCTTTGTTTGCTTTGGACTGAAATATATATGATATTTACATACTATACGTGATATACAGACATACATTCTTAACTAGAAGTAAGGGCACAATCCATAGTAAGGGCAGTGAGGAGAGCCCTATCTGGGCTGCCCCAACTATTCTGAATCCAGAGCAGAATGTTATGCTGCATCCAGAGAATCAGGAAGCCTGGGCTGCCCTAACTGCTCCATACTAAGTAGGCACCAAGTCAGTGACACCTGAGGAGGACTTGCTCCTGATGAGACCCCTCCCCCCATCACACTGAACAAGGAACAGCTGTGGTGCCTGCATTATAAGGAGTCTCTGAAAACCAGTAACAGCTGCAGTATGAAACTCCAGTAGAGTCTCCTGAGCTTCTTGGAGTGGCTTCCTGTATGTACAGGTTATTGGGCTGCCATAGTTGTGCCATATCCTGAAGCTGAGAGGCAGGGGTTGCAGATAGGCTGGCCAAGAACTCAGATTTTTGGTCAACACTGCCATTCTTACTTTGCCTTATCATGGACCCCCTATGGGACTACTCATTACTATACCTGCTCCTGAGATGCTCCTGAAATGGTATAACTCTGAGGAGCTGGAAGAGGGAATTTCTGCCCTGGAACCAGCTCTGGATACAGAATAACTGCTCTGCTGTAGGCAATGCTAAACATGCCCTCAAATTGCCTCTCCTAGTTCAGATATTTCAGTGTAGAAATAAAAAAAGAAGCTTCATTTGTTTTTTTCTTCAAATTTCAGTTTGTAACTTTACAGGAAACTGAACATCTCAAGTGGTTTCTGATGCCAGAGCATCCGTGTTATTTTTCTGCCTTATACAAAAGCACAGTTTACATAGTACGGCATGGAACCTTGTAACATGATACAGAGATTTTGTACTTGGCATGCTTTCCCCAAGTTCCATTTCAGGTCTTTTTCCTTGATCAGATTTTGTGCTTGATGTTCTAGCATGCTAAGGTGCAAAAATCCATGTAGGCAGGACTGTTGTTATCGACAGTCCTAGCTATTCAAAGTCAGTCTAAATAAAAATAGCAGATTTTAATATAACAGAATAGCAGATTTTTCAGAAGAGGGCCAGGCATATGTTTTTGTTAAACCTAAGAGACAAAATCTTCTCAAGAGACTCAGGGTACAATCCTAAACAATTTAGGCCAGCACGACTCATCCATCTTCCCATTCCCATGGTCCTGTGGGAAGGCCAGTACATATCTGTGAACTGGTCTAAAGAATGGTGCAGAAGTGCCTTATGGCCCTAGGCCAGTATGGGACTTTTGCTAGAACTTGTGCTGGCCTAACTTAGGGGTTAGGATTGCAGTGCCAACCACTTAGAATGATACATGCCAGTACAGTACTTAATACTTGCATTCTTCAATGTGTATTAGATGAGAAGGATCGTGGTGGCAGGCCTACCTATGCCAACCTACACCCTTGTACTGTTTAAGTAGCTTTACATACACTTAGGGAGCAATCCAGAGTAACTACGGGGAGTCCTTGCTCCGGTGTAAGAAAAATTTGCTCTGGATTGCAATATGAATTTCCCATAGCTTTTCACTAGGAGGTGCAGTAAGTACGGGTGCACGTAATGTCTCTTACATGCTCCCGTAGTTACTCTGGATTGTAGGGCTAATCAGGGTCCTGCTTTTTGCAAGTTTTCGAATCCCAACATACAATTCTGCACGTTGTATCTGCTCACACATTGTATACAAGATATACATATGTCAAGAACAGATCTGTCATGATATCACTCTCTGTCATGATACCTGCTAACATACCACTCTCCTCTTTGCAGTCATTCAGCCTGTGCTTACTTTGAACGTGTACATATTTTATATTAATTTACAGTTTGTTTGCAGCTTTTTAACCCCAAATCTTCACTTGTTTATGGTATTTCAAAACAATGTGACAATTTCTCTTTTAGTGAAGGGTGGGTAAGAACTCTTCCAGGATTTGGAAAATGCAGAAGTAATCTTTCTTGCATTAAGCATAGAAAGACCTCATTTCTGTGAAGTCTATATTAGGTTTACATAGATCAGTGATTTTCAATCAGTGTGCCATGGCACACTGGTGTGCCACAGATAGTCCTCGGGTGTGCTGCAGGAATTTGGAGATTGACATTCATTAATAGGAAAATTGGAGCATTTGAACAGTGTGGTGCATCTTGTCAATGGTAAAAACAACTGATGGTGTGCCTTGACAATTTCAGTGCCGTGAGATGAAAAAGTTTGAAAATCACTGACATAGATTATGGGTGCACTTTGGAAAGGCAGAATATAAATCAATCAAAAAACCAATTATTTATTTTAATCCTGAATCAATATGCAGTCTACCAAAAATTACAGAATGTAAATGTATGCTGTGGTTCTCGTTAGTGTTTATCAAACTTTTCAGGTTAATACAGTTAAAATCCCTCTTCTTCACAACTGATCAATGAATTGCTCACCAAATTGTGAGAATGTGTCTGAAAACCTGGCCTAGGGAGGCTTTAATGGAGTAAATGGGCAAGTTCCATACTTAACTTTGTACTGGTTTTGTTCCACACCTTGTTTTCTTGGCCCTTGCTTTTTTTCCTTGGATCCCCTGCTCCCTTTACCCCTCAGGCCTTTGCCCCTTTATCTGTTTCCCTTGCCCTTGCTTTTACTTTTCTTTCTCAAGTTCCCCCCGCCCCAATTGGTCCTGGTCAGTTGTCCTTCCCTTAGCTGCTTCCATTCCTCCTTTGGTATTTGTTTGTATGTCCCTTTCAGGCAGAATTCTCCCAAAGCAGTTTACATGAACAGTAATTAAAAATAATAGTTATAACTGCAGTTAACTGTACTGATGCATTTCAAGACTGTACTGCAAACATTTCTAAGCAGAACTTTGAAACCTTTAGATTTAACTTGCCCAGTCTGATCTTGCTACTTTGAATGACAGTGAAACTCATTAAATTGCATGAGAAGCGATGGGAAACACTCCTATCTCCAAAAGTTCATTTCTTAAAGGTATTGGAGTTATTCAAGGTTCCATTTTCCTTGCACTCAGGTTGCCAAGGTAGCAGCAATTCAAAGTGCACTAATGACTTTGCATTATCACATTTAAAACTGATCCTTGTACTGTTTTCTTCCTTCCCTTTTTAGATTTGCAAGAGCAAAGCTAAAGAATCCCAACAGTATTACCACAGTTTGGCCATCCGCCAGAGCTTGGCTATTCACTTTAACATACAGCAGGACTGTGGCCATTTCCTAGCTGATGTGCCTGTTCGGCTTCTTCCATGGGAGGATCCCAGTTCACCTGAAGACGAGGAAGGAGAGCAGGAGGAAGAGGAGCAGACAAAGAAAGAGAACCCCAGGTCAGTAAATGTTTCACAGAATGACAATTCAAGCTCGCAAGGAACCATCAGCAAGCAGCGCAGCAGAGTCGTAGTTATCACTCGAGAGGTTCCCTACCTGACGGTGGCAGACTTTGTGCAAGATTCTTCAGACCGTCACACAAGTAACCCAGATTTGTATGAAAGACAAGTGTGCCTATTGCTCTTGCAGTTGTGTGCTGGTCTAGAGCATCTGAAGCCGTACCACATAACACATTGTGATCTGCGTTTGGAGAACCTTTTGCTAGTGGACTACAAGACAGGGGGAAGCCTTCTGAACTGTGAACCTGTGGAGCCCAACCCCAATGCTGCTTGTCCTGCCAGGCTTATAGTGAGCAATTTCTCTCAAGCCAAGCAGAAGAGCCACATGGTGGATCTGGAAGTTCTCAGGGACCAGTCTCGTCTTGCACCAGAGATAATCACAGCAACACAATATAAGAAATGTGATGAGTTTCAGACTGGCATCCTCATTTACGAAATGTTGCACCTACCAAATCCCTTTGATGAAAATCCAGAGCTGAAGGAGAAAGAGTATACCCGTTCTGATCTGCCCAAGATCCCTTGTCGCTCACTGTATTCCTTGGGGCTTCAGCAACTTGCCAACTGCTTGTTAAATCCCAATCCATCTGAGAGGATCCTCATATCTGAGGCCAAGGGAGTCCTTCAGTGTTTGCTTTGGGGCCCTCGAGAGGATTTGTTTCAGACTCTCAATGCCTCTTCCAGACTAGCACAAAGAGAAACTGTGCTCCAGAACTGGCTGGACATCAAACGGACGCTGCTAATGATAAAGTTTGCTGAAAAGTCTTTGGACAGGGAATGTAAAGTCAGCCTTGAAGACTGGCTTTGCTGTCAGTATCTAGCGTTTGCCACTACAGATTCACTGAATTGCATAGTGAAAATCATGCAGCAACGCTAGTTAGTAGGAACTGGTTTTACTTGGGCACACTCCAATCTTGTCTCCAGCCTGAGGTGAATGCTGTACATGAGTGCTAAAATTCTAACATAAGGCTGAAAATCACCAGCACTGAGCAAACAGATCTTGGTAGGAAGCTCTGTTTCCTGTAATAGGTGTAAGGGAGAACTTGTTCTAGACTGAGATTCATCACCTACTATAGCTGGATGAATGACTGAACAAAGAAATGTGACAACTTAAAAAAGAAGCCACTCTCTCTGAATAACACCCTCTAGAGCAGTGGTTCTTGAGCATTTCAGCACAGACCCCCTTCTGAGAATGACAGTCTAAGACCCACTAGAAGTGATGTGATGTCACAGTGATGCCAGTGCTCCTCAATGTCTACTTGGAAGTAAGTCCTGTTGTGTTCAATGAGACTTACTCCTAGAAAAGTATGGATTGCAGCCTAAGTGCTTCATTCCAACATGACAGTGCTCAACTTTTTGCAATGCCCTGAATTGCAAAGTTGTGTTTCCCCACTTTGAGAACCACAGCTCTAGAGGCCTGTCCCTTGTGTGTAAATTATGCCCTGCCAGTGACGTTATCCAGTAATGTCTATAAATAGATTGGGGCAAATTAGTCATGAATGAGCCACCAAAAGGTAAATCACTGTTCACAAGGCATAACCTGTGACCCATTTCCCATGAAAGATTTGGTCAGTCCAGCCCCATCCCAAAGAATGACGCAGCCAACCATAGCAGTCATAGTTCCATCAACAGTTGTGACTGTTTTCTATCCAGAGACAGCAGTAAGGAGTCAGTCAGAAATAATAAGCTACTTTATTATTAACAAATTGCCCTTTTTGTGACACTTCCTGAAAGGCAAAGTACACATTACCTGCAGAACCATAGCATTTGTTCAACAGTCATGGAAGGCTGATGATTTACTCAAAGCCTCTTAACCCAGTAGCAACTGAGCATTTTTTCATTCAGTCGTACCTGCCCACCCGCTTTCCTCCATAGGGTTTCAGTTGCATGTTTATCATTGCAGTTTGTAGTTAGCTCCTGCCTATGTCCTCATTGACCCTGACTGTTGATTGATCTGCCACTGGTCATCAAATATTTCCAATCAGAGCAGAGGGGATATATCTTAATCTGACATAGTGGTTCTGCTATGAATTATTGATGAACTGTTAATTACAGTAGTGTTAACCAAGAGCAGTATCAGAGCCTGAAGGCTAATGAAGGAAACAAAGATTAGAAGGACTAATTCTCTTGACCTATCAGGCTGGCACATATCCTAAATTATGGGTTAAAATGTCAGCCTGTTGTGCATGTAATCTTGGCCTACTTAGCCAAGTATGGCATGTTGGAAAAGATGGCAGCTAACTATGATAGCAGGAGGCAGAGTAGTTTAGTGCTCATCTTTGTGTAACAAACAAAGCTGTTCAGACAGCAGTGGCTTCACTGCAGACGTGATTTTCAGGGGCAAGAAAGCAAAATGTACAATTACTGTGAGAACAATTACATTTGGCAGCCACAACAAATACTGTTTAGTTTCCCCCATGGTAGTATTTGGTTACACAGCTGCTATCAGTAACCAGTGTTTCATATTTGTTGCTGTGTCTGCCAGTGTCATGTCTGTAAACATCATTCCATTGATTCTGAAGGAACCACTGAATAAGAAAATGACATTAGCCAAACAAGCCCAACTTCTTAAAGAAATGTTTGACCTCTAAACCCTGTCACTGGCTCCCTTCCCTGAAACAGTGGCCTTTTCTCCTGGAGATGGTACAGATCTACTATACCTGATCTCTCTGCTCAGTATTTAAGCCTTTTTGAATAGATCTGTTGCAACCCAGTACTGAGTTCCTACCACAGGGGATGGTTTTTGGAATGTGGACAGCTCTAGTGTTGAGCCTTTGCTCCTCCTCCTATGGATATATGTGCAATTTTTGGATGTATTTTATGGAAAGCTGTGTTGTTTACATTGCATAACTGACTTTACCATATGCTAGACCTACCCTCTTTCCTTTCATGGCACATAGATGCACAAAATTATGTGCACTCTTTCTCTGGATGGTATTTCCTTCCTCTTATTATTAAGCTGTGAGTAATCTGTCTACTTTAGCCTTGGAGACAAATAGCCACATTATATAGCTTATGCACATTTGGACCAGAAACTGAAAAGCAATCCTGTAAGAGAGTAGTCCTCAACCTTTTTTGGACCACAGACTGGTCCTGTGGAAAAAATTTATTCCATGGACCAGTGGATGGGGGAGCTCTGCCTCTGGCGATTTGAAGGAAGAGCCCTGCCCCACAGAGCACTGCCACCACCAGCCAGGCAAGGAAAGATTCTTCCTGGCTGGTGGCAGAGTGCTATAACAAGAAGCCCCTCTTCAAGAGACCTGGAGTGGGAGCATCTCACCCAGAGAGCTCCACTGCCTGCCAGGGAGATCCAAGCCTCGCCCAGCTGGCAGCAGATTACATCAGATAGTTAGCCCTTCCTAAGGTATCCCTGCTGGTTGATGCTTCTCCATGCTGATGACAGAGCACTGAGACACAACACTCTGTCGCCAGCCCAGAGAGACAGCAAAAGGTTGGTAAAAGAATGTTGGTAAAAGAGACAGGTTGGTAAAAGAATGCATTGGCCATGGAGGCCCCCTTGCAGGACCTCACAAGGGGGCTTCCCAAACACAGTGGTCTGTTGTCAGCCCAGAGAGAACTATGGCCAGGAGCCTTCCTTGTGGATCTCCAAAGGGAGTGCTCTCCAGCTGATGCCCTCCTCTTCCCCTGAAGGGAGGCGTGGACCTCCCTGGCTGAAGGCAGAGGCAAGGACCCAGAGGGGAGAGCAGAGAACTCTGAAGGTAGAGTGTTCTGGATTGTTCTGGATCACTCATTCCAGTGATCCTAAGGGAGAGCTTCTTTGGCCGGAGCATGGCTACTACCAAGCCAGAAGAGGCATGGACTGTGCCTGGCTAGAGACAGCTGTTCTCCAGAGTCATGCCCAGCCTCTTAAGGCCATGAGATCTGGCAGTGACCTCTGACCTGGGTTTGAGGACCCCTACTGTAATGAATAAAGTTTGGTAAGGTCAAGTCTGTGCTCTTGGAGTAAGGTGCAGATTTCTCACTGATCCCTACAGTTAATGAAAACCTACATCTCTTATGCAAGTCATGCATTTTAAAAATCCTCTAAATTTTCCTGCATCAACATCCATTGGCTTCTGAACAAGAATTGGATAATGTTATGGAGAGTTGTGTTGATGTATTGCTTTAAACAACTTAACAATTTTGTTTGTACATGAGCACCTATATTGACACATAAAGTCAAGCACATTAAGCCTAGAATGTGAGACAGCCATTTGGCCCCCTAAAAGGAGCATTCATTCTTTATAGCATAAACAAGACAGTCAGCTCACATCTTACACCCAACTGATTTGCACAAATGCAAGTGTATGTACTCAGCATCCTCAAAAGACAGTGTTTTAATTGTGCAATTAATATATACCTAATTACTGTGTTTATATCCAGAGTAAGCCTGAAATGGAAGAACAAAGCTTTGTTCCCTTAGTTATCTCAGTTCCTGCATGTCTCTCATTCTGTGGCTTAAGTCCTAAAAAACTGTCTGTATTTGTTGGATTTAACATTCTTTTGACTCCCTGCGATTTTGGCTTTACACGCCCACCTCTAAAATAACCCTCTCATTAGATGCGGGCCAACTATATATACAACTCTGCTTCACACAAGCATTCATACCTGCTTGAGGTCATCTTGCTAATAGCCAGCCCTTTCTGCCCTCCACACTTCGTAGAAGGTACTGCTTCTCATTTTATGAATACTTTTATTTAATATCTGCATGCACATAAGTTCTCACTTAATCAGCATGCTTTTAGAGCAGCACATGGACTACTGACTATGGCGGTAGGCACATTCCTTTTACACCACCTGGTATATTTATGTATATAAAGACACTTGCTTTGTGCCACTTTCATGTTGACATGCACATGCAAAGTAGACTGTTGAATGTGTTATATAACCATGTGTATTTGATGCAACGGACCCCAAAACTTCATAGATCTTCTCTAAAACTCTCCAGTTTCATTTTGTGTTTTGATACTAATTTGAATCAGTGTAAATATTCTACACTCCAAGCGAGCATAGATATTTTATCACTGCAATCACTTTGTTACATAGAACTGAGAACTTTGCTAATGGAGGAGAGTGATAGGATTGCTGTGAAACCATGCATGGAAAGAAGAGTGGAAAGCAATCTGGCCAGAGTTTCCATTCTTGGTAGAGCTTCAACCTACCTTTGTAAATATCATAGAGAAGCCTCATGCATTTGTTGAGCATCTGCCATTTTAGTAATGAAATGCAGCAAGTAGACACCTGAGTAAGAAACGAGGACAAATGAATATTTGAATAACAGCCAAATCCAGAGTAACTACATGAGCATGTAAGAGACATTACGTGCACCCGTAGCTACTGCACCACCTAATGAAAACCTATGGGAAATTCATATTGCAATCCAGAGTATATTGTTCATACACTGGAACAAGTACTCCCCATAGTTACTGGGGCTTTCACCCTTTATGAATATAATTTCAGAGCAAGTGAAAATCCATAATTGCCCTCATAATTGGCTGATACAAATATCAAGAATGGAAGCTTGACAACACAGATGCATGCACAAAGTTTGCTTTTTGAAATAACTCAGCATTTTTATTTGAACCCACCACAGTTCAAAGAATTGTGATACTCAAATAGCCATAACTGATTGTAAATATATATTTTTCTATATACATATATATTTACAGATTTTTAAATATATATTTTCCAGAAAGCCACAATTCAACTTATTTTAACACAGAATCATCAAATTTCCTGATGAAGGTCTGGGAAAGTCAGTTGATTTCAGGAACTGTGTACTTGGAACTTTTAATGATGTTCATCTTTTCTGGAGAGGTAACCTGGGTGAATGATATATTGCACTAACAGTGCCTTATCACAGAATTGGAGCTTTATGGGAGAAGATTCCTCAATAATAACTTCTGCTAGCTATCAGGTTACTGTTTAATGTTTCCAATACTAAACAAACAAAAAAGACAAAGACTGCAGTCCTGTACACGCTTATCTGGGAGTAAGTCCTGTTAACATCTGTTGAACTATTCAACCTTATATCAGAACTCGTTGTAGTTAATGGAAAGTCTAGGTATGAAGGTACCAAATCTGTTGACTGCTAGAATTGCCCCAGGTGTTGAAATTCATTTGTTGAATTTTGGCTGAAGATAAACAGGGAACATGTTCAAGATTACCATCTTGAAAGGGTAAAGTGACTCACTGGCTGACACTCACTGCTTATTTCAGCTCTCTTCATTCTTTTTGGACATTCAGGGTAGAAAATTCGGATGCATACTTCACTTGGACAGTAAAGAAGGCAACTTCGGTGTTTGTACCATGTGAGATGGTGTCTGCTTGTTGTGCATTGGAGTTTTCTCCAATCCATGTTGGACATGAGATGGGGAGACCTGGCCTGTAATCCATTCAAACCTTTTTGTGTAAACTGAAAATCCGGTCACATTTCCAACCACCACCCAAAGTTAAGTTGAATTTTTGCCCTTGAGAAAGATTGATAAAGGGGCAGGAAAGTCCAAAGCATCGCTGAACTCTTTGTTCCATGTGCTGATGACAACATTTTTTTTACAATGTGGTAAATGGAGATTATGGCCTACCTCTTGGCTTCATTAATTGTACAGTGATTTGAGACTCATAGTGTTGTCTTTACTAAGTTTACTGGAATCCCACACCATAATCTAGCTACAGCCAAAACCCTGATCCTGAAATAAGGTTCTCTTTATATATAAACATAATTATTTTAAATAATAAATTCTCAATATTCTATCACTTCCAGCCTGATCAAGAAACAGAACTTAGGCTGGGGTTGTGCAGAAGCAGGCTGGACTGTCAATTTGAGATTACTCCTGTATCTAATCAGATTATTGGAGCACTTAAGCCCAGCATTATCTGAGCTTAATTTTAATATAAAATTGATTTGTAGGGTTTAAAATGGATCTTTTCTACCCTACTTTGGAGAGTGACTATTAGTATGTGCCCTATTGAGCTTCACCTCCAATCTGAGAACCTGTGTCTCCAGTTTACCTCTCACGTTCGTCATTTAAGTGAATGGCTGCCATTTGCTCCTAAGGAGACAGTGTTGCAGTGAGACCATCCTCTTTTAATGAAGTTCATGCTTCTTGCAATTGCAAACATTCCATCAGGTATGCACAGTGCTCTTCACCAATTTTTTTTTTTGCCCTTTATAAAATAAAAGGAACTTTACCTGACAATTGCACATATACAGTATATACTACTGAGATTACTGCAATTGTGGTCAGTGCCTCTAGCTAGCAGGGGTGGGGGAACAGCACAGTTACATTTCTTGTTAAAAGATTGCTTAGATATTTTAACACAGAATAAGAAATAAGTGAACTTAGAGAAGCCCAATATACAGCCCAATTCTTCCAAGTTAAGCCGTGCCCATTGATTTTTGTTGGTGAACACTGCGTAGGATTGCAGCTTTGGATGCTTGGAAGACTAATTGAAAATTATTTCAAAAACACCTAAAGGAACCTCTGCAGAAAAGTATTTGCTACTCCATCCAACTTTTGGTTGGCAAGCCTCTGGCTGAGAGGAAAACAATATAGTCAAATAGAGGAAGAACAGATGGTGGTTCACAAAACTGCCAGCTCACTTGTACCTGAGCATTTCTCTTTACTCCTGTTGATACCACTTCCAACTCCTCAATTATCTCTCTAATCTAGAAAAAGATGGAAATATTTTCATAGGGAATAAACTTGTGTGCATCCATATTTTTATAACTGAATTCTACTGAACAACAAAACACAATCCACGTTCCCCATTCCTTTTTATGCTCTGTGTGTATATTATATATAACATATAATATATATACTGTTTTTTGAATTTTAAAAATTCATAATAATGTAGACATCAAGCTGAAATGTCACTTCAGGTATCCAATTATTTAAGCAAAACAGGTCAAGCTTTGAAAGTTTTATAGCTTTCATATTAGGAGGGATGTTTTCTTTGGATGTAATTATGCTGAGCTTTTTAAGCATGTGAAAGGGATCCCTTTGTTTTCATTCAGAAGAATAAACTTTTTAAAGTTGCAAATCCCAGCATAGGTGCCATTTTAATGATATTTCTTTACAAATGTCTCAAGGTGGGAATTATTATTTTTCCTTTATACAACTCCATCTCCCCAGGGTAAGCTTTGTGTTTGGAGTTCACTGCATTGCTATATCCAGTGCTTCATATCTATATTTACACATTTTTATAGATATAACTCCTGCTTTTCCTTTGTGATCAAAGGGCAATTACACCCTGGTTTGCTGTGGTACTTTGCTGTGTACTCTGTGGCATACATGTAACTGTGTAAATAAAGTAGTTTTATAATACTGAAACCTCAGGTATGTATTTTCTATCTTTTCCTGTGGCATTGCTGTACTGGGAATTGTTTGACTTACAAGGAACATTTTTTTAAAAAACGATGGGCAGAATAAAAACTTGGAACAATGTCTTACACAAACTTTTTGACACCAGTTGGGATGCAAGTGCCTCAGTTTTCAGGACATCAGCTCTTGCCTAAGAGCACAATCCAGAGTAACTACGGGAGCTCTTAACATTGACATAAGAAAAATTTACTCTGGATTGCTCTGTGCATTTCCCATAGGTTTCCCACAAGTGGTGCCGTAACTGTCAACATAAGAGCTCCTGTAGTTACTCTGCATTGTGCTGTTAGGGTACTCAGCAGCTGAGTACCATAGCCTTGTGTAGCTAAACAGTGCCCATAAAAAAACAGTGCCCAGCTCAACCATACCATGAGGGACTATTAAATCAACACCTTCTGACTGGCTACCAGTACCATCTAATATACCACCTCCACATCTTAGAAGACAACTAGTCTTAAAAAGGGAGTGGCAGAAGTGTGAGGCAAACCAACTACTACCTATACATGATCAATTATTTAGACTCAAATCTTAGAGGAAAGATTGGGAAAATGGAAATTGGGGCAGCAACTAGTGTGAGAAGATTTTGATATTGAGACAGTCTGGCACCAGGATCCAGTACAGCATCCCTATAACTTTGTTCTTCCCAAGAGTGCTGGACAGCACTTGATTGGATGTGCATTAACCATGGCATATGCCAATATTGGAAATGCAAGTGAAGGCTGATTGGCAATCCTGACTGTAACTATGGAAAGGTTCCACAAACATTACATTATATTGCAATCAAATGCCCTCTTAGAAAGTACTCTGGCTTCCAGCAGGAATTGCACCAACTTGAAAGCACTGCTGAACAATGGTTAAATGACTTAGATACCATAGTGCCAGACATATGCCCATATCCTGTTTTTATATGTGTGAATTCCATATTGCGCTGCTGTATTTTGCCTTATGAATAAACAGGAATTGTCAGTGGCAGTAAATCTGTTGAATGTGAGGTTTTTGTGGATACTTCCAGGCATGAGATCATCACACAATATTCATGTAATAGAGCTAACTAGCTACATTTCCCCTGTGGCTAAATGATTACACTTATTAATGGAGAATTCCCAGTAATGAGAAAAGCATGTAGTTGTGGATAGTTGGTAGCATTGGTGTTCTGGAGAAGTCTCTGCCCAATTCAACAAGAGAAATGAAAAGAGTAAAGGAATCCGACTGCTGAGTCTCCAGAATTCACCATATCTGCTGCCATGTGTCCTGAACAGTGCAATCCCACAGGTCACTGCAAGAAGGAAAGCAGGAACTGGCTGGAACTACAAAGAATTCTCAAGGGAGTGTTAATGCAAATGCAACCTTACTTCTGCTGCAGTCTTTACTTCTGCCCCAACTTACTGGATGTGAATTTGCATCACCACTGTTTGATCTTGTGCTCCCCTTCTGGGGTGTCTTTGGCATTATCCACTCCTAACTGGGTGGAAAGCTAATTTCATAGCCATGATTTTTGATGTTCTGCAAGCATACCATAAGGCTTTCCAAGCTGGTATAGAGTGGCAAAAGGCACTGAAGTGTCTTCGATCTCACACCACCACACTAGAAAAAGTTATGGTGAAAAGCCCTTTTCCATATCTGCCTCTCCCTGCGTAGGTGAATGTATTCAAAGAAAACTGGTGGAGCTCTCTTTATCCAAAACCCTGCCAGCCAGTGGTGGTCTAGACTCCAGAGCTGTGATTTTCAACCAGTGTGCCATGAGTGATCCACAGGTGTGCTGTGGGAGATTTGACTATTCAATAAACATTTATTAATAGGGTTATTGAGGAATTGGACCCTCTTCAGCAGCATGGTGTGCCTTGTCAATTATCCAAAGATTGATGGTGGACCCTAACGTTTTTAGGACCTGGTCGGTGTGCCATGAAATGAAAATGATTGAAAATCACTGCTCTAGAGCAGGGGTCTCCAAACTTTTAACTTCAGTGCTCCTGGAACTTTAACAAGGGTGTAGAACAGGGAATTACAGCTTGTGATCTGTGAGATGAGAAGTTGCACCTACTGAATTTCCCTCCTTTAAAGGTCCAGGAGCCTTGAAGTGAAAAGCTTGGAGACCCTTGTGCTAGAGGATCTATGTTTGACTCAATATGACAATCTTATGAGCTCATCTTCCAAGGATGGAGCCCCCTTCTGAATCTGAAAAGAGGAAGATGTTGATTTTACCATAATCTGGTGCTGGAGCACCCTCTAGTGTCAGCTGGAATTATAGTACATGCACATTTCTGCAAAGGACATTCAAACTGAACACTAGGTACAGCAAAAGTGTTAGCGCAGAATATCCATGATGTACCATGGATCATGAACATCCATTTTACATTGGGCTTTGTTGGGTACATTAAAGCAGATGCAACTGCAATAAGCACTGGAGCAGCTCAAGAACTTTGAAAGATGAGACCCCTTGAGGTAGCAGTGAAGTAGCAATGGGAAAAAACCTAATAATGATGGAAAATAAAGGAAAATTTAGGATTCCTGGGGCAGAAGGTAAAGGAATAAAGTGTGAAGCCAGAACTGATGAGGCACAGGGGAACATTAATACTATAAGAAGTGGTCCTGAATAGGGACTACTCCAACAATAGAGTACTAAATCACAGCCACCTTTTACAACAGAAGAGGGGAAAGGAGGATTGAAGCTGAGCTTGATCATGGACTCCTACAGCTGTATATGATCACAACGACATAATTTTGACTGAACTTAACCAGTGTTGTCTAAAGATGTCTCTATAATCACGTGGCTGGCCTAACAACGGTGACCAGATGTCATAACTGCAAAAGATAGCAAGGGCCTCCCAAAACAAAGAGCACTCAAGGACAGAAGAAAATAAAATATATAGGGCAGGAGAAAATAAAAGCAAAAAACTCATATTACTTTCATGTGGTTACAGTGGTGCCTCACATAACAAGTTTAATTCGTTCCGGAAGCATGCTTGTTATGTGAAATGCTCTTTATGTGAAGCGGATTTTCCCATAGGAAATAACGGAAACTCAGACAATTGGTTCCACAACCCAAAAAATATTCATATAAAAATATTATTTATGTTAAAATGAGGTCAAACCACTTTAATTGAATTCAAAACATGCATTCAATGTGCATGATCCTATGGAGTCTATTTAGGCTGCAATCCTAAAGACAATTTCCTGGGAGTAGGACCCATTTAACACAATGGGACATACTTCTGTGTTGGCATGCTTAGGAGGCTGCATGGAGGATAGGGGGCTTACCTGGGCTGCTGCTGGAGGTCGTTGGGGGCACTTGGGGGCAGTTAGGAAGTTGGGGGCTGTTAGAGACAGCTATTAGAGGCAGCAGGCACCAAGTTGGGGGCAGTTAGAGGCAGCAGTGCACTGGCCAGCAGCGCTTTAAAATAGGCTCCATGCAGAGCGTCAGGGCTGCCTAGCATGCCGCCCATTAGGAAGCAATGGTTCCTGTTTCTCTGTGCACCTGCCTTTCGCTTCCCCAGATGACCCAGCCAGGTCGCTTTCAGGTTGCCTGGGGCTTGTTAAGTGAAGCGGGCTTGTTAACACTCTCAAATTTGTGCTTGTTTTGTGAATCATTTGTTATGTGGAGCACTTATTATGCGAGGTACCACAGTATTTAAACGCTATTTATTTATTATTAAATTTAAAATATTACATATAACTTATTAATTACATGAAGGCTACGCGCTGCCTGCTCACAAGGAAAAGGAGGTCAATTAAGATTTTTTTCTAGGACACAAGGCCATGTTACATCCATCACGGATTGGAGGAAACTCCAATCCACAACAAGCGGACACCATCAACACATGGTACAAATGCTGAAGAAGTTACCTTTTTTGCCTTTGACGAAAGGCATAAAAAAAATGTTCTGGAAAAAGAGGACACCCTGGATCATTATCACCAACAAAGCACAGAACAATGTTACTTCCTGCTGAAGTGGTACTTATTTATTAAATTGCATTTCCATGCTTTCAAAGAGCATTTCGCCTCCATGTCTCTAGAGCCCTACTCAGCCAAATTCTATCCAGAGAGGAGTGAGAGTTCATGTGTAAATGAGAGTAAAGTGGAGAACAGGTAGGAGGGAGGGAGAGTTGGCCAAGACAGAACGTGTGGGATGCTTTGGGTTGACCTGATTTGAGTCTGGGTCCTCTTAGAACTCCCTAGAGATTATCACAGACATCAAATGAAAAACTAGACAACCACATTAAATTACAGGACACTGTATATCCTGCTCCCTAAGAGAGTAAAATATCAGTTACATCTGTTTTTAATTCACATGGATCATTTTTTCAATGTTGCTGCATTTACCCTGCTAGTAAAACACCAATGGAGCAGGAAGAATGAGAGTAATTAGTCACAGCAACATTTATTTTTTACCTAATGACTAGAGCTGTGAAAACATGTTCCTAATATTTTGGGTGGATGTGTAATTTGACCTGTCAATCCTGGCTTGTGTTCTGTCATGTTATTTGATCTCTTATGTTCTCAAGTTGTCATTTTTGGGTTTTTCTGTGTTTGTGTGGTGTTTTGTGTGAATTTAACTGTATTGTAGCTGTCTTGTGTGAATTTAACTGTATTTGTGTGAATTTAACTGTATTGTAGCCAGGAATACAAGGAATTAAGTGCCCTTTTGAATAAACTGAAAGGTACCTCTAGTCCAGCATTATATATCTCATAGCGCCCAACAAGAAGCAGCTCAAAAGTAGGATATAAAAACAAAACCCTGTCCTATTGTTTGTTTTTGAGACATTGAAGCTACAAACCTTTCCATACTTTCCAGGGAGAAAGTCCCATTGAGTATAATGGGGCTTGCTTCTGAGTAGACATGCACAGGATTGGGCTCTTATGTTGCCTGAATGCTCCCAGACTGTTATTCTTGGAACTATCTTGGAACATGGAAGCTCAGTTTCATTAACATAACAGCCCTTGATTCTTGTTCCTCTCTAAACTGACCTAATTCAACTTCCACCATCACCTTCCAGGAGAACTAGCATCTGGCACCCAGGGCCACAAAAAATTTGAAAATCCCCCATAATACCATTCCCAAATTTTATACCCTCTCATATGGCATCTTAGAACAGAGGCATCAAACTTGTTTCATACAGAGGATCAATATTAGCATCCATGGTGTCTGCTGAGGGCCAGAAGTGACATCCTTAAACAGGGAGCAGACAATGGCCAGAACAAAGTGTTTTCTTCTCACAAAGAACTCATAAGCTGCAAATGACAGAAGAGAAAATGTGCAAATCTTGTTCATTTTTTCAAAATATGAGAGCCCATTTATAAAGCTGGGAGACCCCAGTTATAAGGGGGGCCAAAACAATTGCCTCTGGGGGCTGCATTTAACCCATACACCTTTATACCCCTGTCTTAGTGGCTTTCAAAAGTCACTTCCAGTTTGATGAAAACCAGAAGTGCTTTTTGGAGGGCTCCAAGATACCCCTTCAAATTATGATACTTGGGGAAATGTACCCCACTGCCCTTTTACTATCCCATCAGGCCAGGACCATATTGTATATGCATTGGTCATAGCCAGGCTGGACAACTGCTGTGCACTTGATCCTGCATGCAAAAAGTGGGTAAGCAATGCTGCCACCGAATTGCACCTAGACCTTGTAGATCATTGGTACTCAAATAAGGGTTGGGACCCCCTTGGAGGGTCGCAACCTCAGGTCAGGGGGGTTGGGAGAGGGTGGGATCCACCATCTTGGAATCTGGAACTGGGCTTTCCTGGGAGTAAGTCTCATAGAATACAGTGGGACTTACTTCTGAGTAGACATGGAGGAGCTCTGGCATCGGATCCCAGTTTATTTAAAAGGGGATCCTGGACATTTTTTTTTAAGTTTGAAAGGAAGTCCTGGGTTAAAATGGCTGAGTACCAGTTTTAGATCATGCCACTCACCACTTTTACCCTACAGTGCAGGGTAACTACGGGAGCACATAAGAGGCATTACATGCACCCATAGTTACGGAACTACCTCGTGAAAACCTATGGGAAATTCATATTGCCATCTGGAGTAAATTGTTCTTACACCTGAGCAACAACTCCGCTGAGCAGCAACTCCCCATACTTACTCTGGATTAAGCCCTTAGTTTTACAGGGGCTCCTCATTAGTTTCTGAACACAGTTCAAAAGTATGGTTACTATTAGTGTACCTGAAGGGTGTCCTTATGCTGTGCAAACCTCCCTGTCCATTAAGGAAATCAGGAATTGTTCATGTCCACAACTGGACAGCTGATCTGGTTGCAAGATCTCTATCTTATTATCTTACGCAATACTGAGGCTTTTCCTGAAAAAGTAACTCAAAAATAATTTACTGAGTAGTTCCCAAATGTCTTTCAACCCACGACTTACTGGGCCATTGACCACATCTCCTTATTAGTACTACAATCCTATATATTGTAAAGGGTGGTTTACAAAAGGCTTTCTTGGTTGGTTTTTGTGTCTTCCTGGGGACCCACAGCTCAGTTTTGGAACCACTGGCCCAATCCTGTCCAGCTTTCCAGTTCTGATGCAGCTGCAATGGATAAGATCACAAAGAACACAACCTAACCAAGTCTACGCAAAAGTAAGCCTCATTGTGTTCAATGGGTCTTACTCCCAGGAAAGTGTCTTTAGGATGGCAGCCAAACACTCCCTTAGTTACCTTGGGGAAGAATCCATGACTGCCCACCACCACAAGATGCAGTGCCCATCCTGTTGGGATGGTTGCATTGGTGCTGGGACAGTTGGTTGGGACTGGGCCACTGGGCCAATTATTTAATTGCCATGTGACAGAGAATTCCACAGGTTGACTTTACATTGTGAGACAAGTGCAATTGCAAGGAAAGAAAAAAGCACTTGATCCTTGTGCCTCCCCAAATTGCAGAAACTGAGGTGCACCTCTCCAGTCTGCACAGGAAAACAACACTTGATCTTAGCCAAAAGGCCAATGATTCAACACCTTTCAACAGGGTTAAGACAATGGTTTTCAGGATGTTTTCAGTGTGGCTGCTGTATTTTTAAATTCACCTTCATTCCAAATATATCATTAGATTGCCATCTAGGGGAAAGATGAGAAAAGATTAGGGTTTCCCCCCCCAGATTTCTATGGTGTGTATGGTCTGTTAGTGTGTATGGTCTTCAAAGTGGGGGTCAGCACCTCATTGGAGGGGCATGACCTCAGGTCAGGGGGATGGTGAGGATGGAATCCACCATCTTGGAATCTGACAGTGGGCTTTACTGTGGGTAAGTCTCATTGAACACAATGGGACTTACTTCTGAGTAGACATGGAGGACCATCCCAGTAAGTTTGACAGGGGACCCCAGACATATTTTTAAATTTGAAAGAGGGTCCTGGGCTGAAATTCCTGAATTCCACTGGTCTATTATTGCTGTGGCTAGAAATTCCTCACCTTAAATTTTCAGGAGTCTATCCTATTCAGTAACAATAACTTTATCACTTACAAATGTAATGGAGGAGATGGGAGGTGACCCAACTGGAAACATTTCTGGGGGGGCCACATTCATAACCAAGTTTTGTAAAATCTTAAGAGATGTAAATAAAATATATTATAAACTGTATATCTCTATGGTGTAATGGAAAGCAATAAAAATGTGCACTTAAAAATGCATGCATGTTAATAAACCAAATGCCTCCAAGCACTTCTTCTTCTATACTGTATATATAAAACTGAAAAGTTGCTGGCTGACTGAATAACTGACTGGCTCAATGACTCAACGCCCAGCCAAAACTGTCAGACCTCGAAGCATGAAATTTGGGGAGGATGTTCCTTTCATGATGTAGGCATCCAATAAGAACCAGTTTTTGAAATTCCAACCAGAAGGTGAAAAGGGGCGCAATGCCTTTTCCTCCCTTTACATTGAAGAATCCCTGACTGATCAATGTCCAGCCCCAACCCCTGGACCTAGAAGCATGAAATTTGGGGAGCATATTCCTTATGTGATGTGAACACCCACCAAGAACCATTTTTTAGAAATTTAACCCCTAAGAGGCTGAAACGGGGTGCAACGCATTTTCAGCATATACTTAACACTGAAGACGGATCAACACCTAACCCCCAATCTTGCACCTGCCCAGTAGGAGTGTCCATGGTTGTGGATGGTGTGGGGTGCATCTGGAGGATGTTGCACAGAGGGGAGGAAGTGCATGTAGGTGGTGGTGCATGAAGGGAGTTGGTGCACGGAGAAGTGGGGTGCACGGAGGGGGATGGTGATGCACGGAGGGAGTATTTGACTCTTGCAACAGCAGGTAAATTTTAATATAAAATTGCATAAAATAAAATATAAGAGGCCTTCTAAACCTTTTTTTAAGACTTAGTTTGTGGAACTTCTTACCACAGGATGTGTTTATGGCTTCTAGCCTAGATTATTTTAAGAGAGAATTGGACAAATTTATGGAGGAAAAGTCCATGGGTTATAGGCCATGATGGGTATGTGCAACCTCCAGATTTTAGAAGTAGGCTACCTCTGAATCCCTGATGCAAGGGAGGGCAGAAGAAAGCAGGTGTCCGATTATGCTGGATGCTCCCTAAGTCATCTGGAGAGCCACCATAAGATGCAGCAAGCAGGACTTGAGGAACATTTGGCCTGATCCAATTGTGCTCTTATATTCTTTTTATTTGGGCTCAAGGGATATAGCACAGGCAGGATTCTACACAGATACTCACTAACAGTCCGTGTCTACTCAGAAGTAAGTTCCACTGAGTTCAGTGGGATTTACTCCTCATAAACATGAGGATTGCAGTGTATATAATAAATAAAATATAAAAACAAAGTATATAAATAAATAAGGTCTCACTGCTCGGAGATGCTTCATCAGATAAGCACTAGGCTGCTGTATTTAATGTTTTAACACATAATTTTCAGTTAATATTGCATGAAATTAAATAACTTAAGAAGAGTAAGGTTTACTTGGTTGACTCCCCAGTCCCTTTGACTCACTTATGTCAGCATTTGTTCCGGGGGGGAGGGGGGGACTGGTCTCAACAATCAGAAACTGGCTTTTCTGTAGAAACTGCAGTAACAGCGTGGTGAGGGCACATACCCCAGTAGGAATGGCTTCTTGTCTTCAGAAAGTATGATGCCTGTGGGATTGACAAAAGCATCTGGCTGTCCCTTGTTGGAATCAGGATGCTGAATTGGATGGGTCTTCTGGTTTGACTCAACAGGGCTTTTCATTGATTAAACCCCAAAGGGTAAAATATCTGCTGCAAAATTAAGCTCTCATATAGTAGTGATTGGCATTTTTACTAATCTTGAGAGCACAATGAGGGATTTGGAATTTGCTTCATCCAGAGCCTGAAGGATAAATTAGTTCATTTCTCTGTGCAGCAACGATAATTTTGTGTTTGCATTTACCATAGTAACTACAATCTACATCTTGGATACAGGCTGTCGTGTAAAGATTCCTCTTCTAATGTAATTAATTCATTAGTGAAGTTATTTAATCTCCACTTTATTTCAGTCAAAACCATAGGAATGCAACGATTCATAATTAAAAAGAAGCCTATGGTGCTAGTCTCTACTCTTATCAGGTTTGACTTCTTTGAGCAGATATTTTGGGACATCTCACCCAATTTTTGCTTTTAAACTAACAAAGGATGGCAATATCCAAAGTGGGGAGAAGGATGTGAACACTGGCAAAGGAATGAGATATCAAAAGCTGGTAGCAGCTGCATTAATAGGTTATTTTAGTTACATGGGGCTCAGAGACTGGTGGACGCAACCTCCTCACACTGGGTCACAGCCCTGCAATCAGGGCTATGAGACAGAACCTCTGTGTTGAGGGCCATATTTGCATACCTTAGAATAGCAGTTACTAGGGATAACCCCTATAGAACTATCTACCTTCATGGCCTGCATACGAGCTTCTTTAGGCACCCAATTGCCTGGATAATCCAACCAGGTTCATATGTCCGCCATACAAAACTCTGGCTTAATATCAGATTTGTATGTTTTTTTTTAGTTGCATAAGCAAATTTAAATTACTGCTTTTTAAAAAAATGCCATAATTAGGTTGCAACGATAGAGGTAGTTTGTACTGATGGAATGTTTAGAATATTGGACTGTTAGGTTATTTGTGTGTGTGTGTGTGTGTGTGTGTGTGTGTGTGTTTGTTTGTTTACTCTTAGTAGTTAGTGACAATTATACAAGTAGGCAGACTGGGGTTTTGTTTTGTTTTTTAATTATAATTATTTGGCTTCTTCTTCATATGCATAAAATTACCTTTAAATGTTTCCCTCTGTGCTAGAAGTTCAGGGAATGGATTAGTTCCTTTGGGACATTTCAAAGTAATTTAGTGCCCTTAAAAAGCAGTAAGCAAAACAGGAAAGCTGAGTATCACAGACTGATAGCTCTTTCATTGATGTGACTACATCCCCTTCCAGAGTAGGATGCTCATCACAAAATAGCCATCATGATTACTGATCCAATGGCCACATCAGCAACTAAGCAACTAAGGAAAATTGCCTCCAGGAACACAACTCTGAGATGAGCTGAGGAAAAGTTACAGCAAAGTCACATCTGATATAAAAAGAGCTGCTACAAGAGACAACAGGTCAAAGCAATCTCACAGTCCTGAGAACCAGGACAGAGCTGTGGTTAGGGAGCTGGACAAATCTCTCTTTAGCCATGAAGCTTCCTGTAAGACCTTGGATCACCCAGCCACATAGGAATTTACTGTCAGGGCAAAGGGATAAAAGCTTCGTAAGGCACCTTGGGCATTTGCTTTGGCATGGGAAAGGCAGTGTATAAAACTCTTAAATAAAGGGAAACAGCATCAATAGTGTAGACATTCACACAGGTTGGTAGAGTTGGGGGTTGGCATGAATAAAGAGCTGCACATGGAGGTAACTCATTACTGCATCACCTCAGATATCCATGACAGGGCTTGGGCCATCCCTGAAAGACAGGAAGCATGAAAGATTAGCCTGTGTATCAATCTCCCACTGCAAAGCCAGCCCAAGTCCTCTTGACACACAAGGCAGTGTGCCAAGTATTGCTGTCTCTTACCTGTGATATGCTAGCTGCTGTTTTTTCCACTTCTTAGCTTGGAAAAGAGGTGGCTGGATCCAAATTGCAAGTGTGAAGAAGAAGTTATAGCATCAGAGATGTTTGCCCCTCTTCCAAGCCAAAAAGTGGAAGGAGTCCCAGCGTCAGTGAAGGTAAGCGGATGAATGGAGGCCGACACCCCACCAATTTTCTTCCTGGAACAATACTCTCAATGAGGTTAGTTCAGATCTAAGAAGCACAACAGTTCTAGCAGAAGAATAAAGCAGCCTCTTTTCTATTATTCCAATTACCCCAGTTAGGAGGATTCTGCAGTGAGGGACTTGCATTCCATGTCACACAGTCTGCATGATCTTCAGTAGTTCTAGAATAAAAGCTGCAATACCTATCCAAAAACATCTTGCAACTAGACTAAGAGTTTCCAAAAATGACTTATTTCTTAGGCAGAAAGGGGTAATTTCAGACCATTTCAGAGCCACAGTTAGGTTCTGCCCCACCACCAGATTTTCTTTTGTTTATCCAGGGTTGGAAGTCTTGTGAAATCACCAGGTTCCCATCTCACAGGGACCTTTACAGTTTTGGATGTATCTGACCTGGCAGTCCTCTGTTCTCCTTTTAAAAGCAGGAAGCCTGCAGACACCAACATTCTTCACATTTCTGAATTGCTGTATTTCCACTTTACCCCTTCCTTTAATTATACAAAAACCCATCAGTGTTTCACAAATACCAAATAGCCACCACAATAAATCTGCAAACATAACTCATTTTCTAGGAGCAACCTTATAAATATGAACGGGTGAATGTGCCATTTTGGAAATTAGAAACATATTCAATTTCAAGCTCTTGGGGTGGTAAGTTTGGGTAAAATAGCCACCATTTATCACTAGCTATTCTAAACAAAATTGGAAAAGAAAATGAGGGCACTGAAATGTTGAAAAATTGACTTTATGTCGCTTGTGGAATATTTAGAACGATGATAGATTTTGCAGTCATTATAGGGAAGTTACAGGGTAAGGCTGCCACATGCCTTGTTAATAGCCAAAAATCAGTTTTCCCCTACAAAATTGCTTCCCATCATCCTCACAAGCATTTGGTTCTCCATCATTTCTTTTCCACTGCCTAGCTAGTCTATCTTCAAGATCCATTTGTGGATCCATTTGGCGCCTTCTAGGACACTTCCTCCTCAAAAACAGATCTCCTCTCTGAATTTTCACCTTTCACCAAAGAATTCTTTTTTAAAAAAGAAGAACCAGTAAGTGCTATTAATTCCAACATCCTGTTTGCATCTGTAACTAATCACAAGCTCCTGGAAAGTCTATCTATCTACAGTATTTATATACCACTTTTCAACTAAAAAGTTCACAAAGCAGTTTACAAAGAAAATGAAAAAAATAATAGCTAATTAATAGGAGGAACACCCAAGAAAGAGTGCCTCTTATCCAGCTTGCAGTACTTGGGTCTTTAACCACCAACCTGCCAGGTGATGAGAACAGCATCTTTAACCATTGAGCCACTGTAGCCCTTAGTCCTTACTATTACAGCAGACAAATAAGATACTTAGAAAATAGAAAGGATTCTCAAAAGAGAAACTGTATCCCACTTCCAGTTATAGAAACAGTAGCATTTGAGATTTCACAACTGAATTGTGAGACCAGGAGGATTTTTGGCAGGAGGTTCACATGTCTTTCTTATACTATGTTGGGGCCACATCTTAAAAAAATTGATTTACATTTAAAATTTGAATAAATTTACATAAATGAATATATTAGTGATGATGACACTTGTGAACAAATGAATGAATTCAAATCAGTTCATAAACACTTTCATACATAGAGGAGGTGTGAGCAGCCGCCCCAATCCTAAAAAATACCCTCCTGAGGTGGGGAGAGAAGAACTCCCCTCATCTCTGGAGGGTTTGCCCAAGGGATGGATGAAGGGGGGTTGCCAAGGGCTAAATGGAGGCTTGCTGAGGGCCAAATCTGACCCCAGGGCCGGGGTTTGGATAACCCTGAACTGAAGCATGAATTCCACACTTCGGCCCCCCAGTCAAAACACATATAATGTATGACGGTAATGTTCAGGTGGAATTACACTTACATTCATATGCTCAATATTTCTGAGCTATTTTATAATAAGGTTGTCCTGTCCATAAGATCAAATATTATGCCAGGTGACAACTTAGTAGATAGTCCTTGCCTCTGCTTCTTCCATTCCCTGTACAGTTGTACCTTGCTTAACAAGTGATCCACATAACAAGCAAAAATTTCTCTATGATTCTGCCTCACATAACAAGTGTTGTTTCACTTAACAAGCACACTCATTGGCAGTTGGGGCAGATGCACTGGCCGGCAACCCTTTTAAAAAGTGTCACGGCTGCCTAGCGCATCTGCACATGGAGAAAGCAACACTTCTGTACTGTTCCTCCTGTGGCCGGGAGTCCACTGGACCGAGACAGAGAACAGCAGAGGAGAAGAGGGAAGCAGCTCAGGCTAGCAAGAAGGGAGCAGGGGAGAGAGAGGCTCAGGATGAAGAGAAGGAGAAAGTGGGGAGACACTTTTGAAGTATCTTTGATTACATAAGGAAGTGTCTTTGATTGCAGCCTCCTAACCATGTCTACTGAGAAGTAAGCCCCATTGTGTTAAATGGGTCTTACTCCCAGGAAAGTGTCTTTAGGATTGCAGCCTAAGTAGACTTCATAAGATCATGCACATTGAATGCATGTTTTGAATTCAGTTCCAGTGTTTTGTTATCATTTTTACATCCAGTTAATATTTTTATATGAATATTTTTTGGGTTGTGGAACCAATTGTCTGACTTTCCATTATTTCCGATGGGAAAATCCACTTCACGTAAAGAGTTTTCACATAACAAGCATGCTTCCAGAACAAATTAAACTTGTTATGAAGCACCACTGTATTTTAAAAAACCCAAACAAATAAAAAATAGGAGAACAGAAAAGGAAGAGTGTAGAATTATGGTAGCCTTGAGAGTCCCAGACACTCTCTCCTCCATGCTTCCTCTCCTGCTCTGTTTCTTTTCCCCTACTTGTTTTTTTTTTGAATATATGAAGCAGAAAGAATGACCAAGCTAGCTGGCACACTGCTGGGTAATAGGGGTGACATTTGGCACACCACTTCAAGTGCCAACCTTGTATATAAGTTCTCAAATCTATAACCGGAAAACAGCTGCATTAGCTTCTGCTTCATTAGGTTTCCTAGCATGTCTTTTAATTACATCATCAACAGAATAACCACTTCCAACAAATGAATAACTTTAAAATTGTTCCCAAAACACACAATAGGCATTGCCTTGTGTCGCCTTAAAAAAACAAAATCTTGGAGCCTTAGCTTTTGAAAGTACCAGACTAAATTATACTGTTAACACTCTTCATGTGCAGGTGCATCCGTGCTTGACCTAGAAACACTAGCCAATAATCAAAGAAACTGATTCAGCAGAAATGTGGCTTGCGAGCAAATAACAGGCTACATCAGTTCCATAAAAAACTTCTTTTACCCCTCAAAGTGCTTTTGTTCTTGGCTTGCTCATTCTCAGCTTTGCCATTCTGGTCCGCCTTGTCTGTTCTTCAGATCAAATCTACTTGCCTATTCTTACCTGGAAGTTATTTTTTAAAAAACAAAACCACTTACCTTTTTTATTGACCACTGAATGGAGGAAGTAATTGGTGACCTCACACTCTTATCACAGCCCTCCAGCTAGGTAACTACGTGCCATTTGCCAGTTTTCAATGGAACCTTCTTCTAGGAACGTTTCCCATTCTAGGAGCTACTTGGTTTACTCAAATATATGGCTGTCTGAGCTTAATACAACTTACAGAGAAGCAGGTATAGGATTGCAGCCTAATGGGGGAAAGCCATAGATAGACATCAGTTAGTTGCCTGGCCCATTAACCAGATCTTCCACCTTCAAGAACATAATTCTACAGACATTAGTGGGTGATAGATAAGGTTTTATCTCCACGCAATGAGAAGTTTCACCTACTGAATTCTGTGGACTGCGCTGAGATTAAAGCTGCAGATGCCCTCTATCTTAACTGGTTTCTAGCAGTGCAATACAAACAAATTTTAAAAGTTGTACAGGCTCTTGTGAACCTAAAGTATCCACTCACAAATGATGCTCTCCATTGTATCTCTGTATGATTCACCATTCTGTCCTTGCCATATCCAGTCAGTCTCAGCTGAGGGCAGAGCAGCATGAGATGGCTGACCCTGCCAGGTTGGGAGAATGCAAGTCCAGCAAGCAGATGAGAACATGTTAGGGTTCCTTTACAGTGTAGAACAATGATTTTAACTGTTTTCATCTCACGACCTACTGACAAGGTACTAAAATTGTCAAGGAGGACCATTTTGACAATTGACAATGCACATTGTACAACCACCAGAGGGCCCACATCTCCCCAATGGCTCTATTAAAATGATCCTCCCGTCCTGCATCCATTCACGGCAAACCACTGCATTCAATTCACAGCATATAATTCACGGCAAATTCATGGCCAAAGCAAAGTGCCTGAAAATGGCTAGTATAAAAGAAATCAATGTCTGGTCAAAATCAGACTGAGTTGAGCAAAAGACTGAGTATGTTTAATATTAGAAAGTATAGGTCACTCATAGCTCTCTTGGAGAACTGACCCTGAAACAAGAATTATCTGACCATTTAACAATTTCAGCACAACATCCAGCCTGTCACAGAGTTCAAAATAACTTGTTTCTCAAGTATACAAAAAGTGCAAAGCACGTTTGCAAAATCAAGTACAAAACAAGCAAATTTAAAGATGAAAACACAACATCAGCCCAGCACAAACAATTAGAAGCAAATACTGTTACAGAAAAGAGGAACTCCTTTCAAATAGCTCTAAGGTATCTAGCTAGGGATAGAGACTGACCAGGAGGATTTGCAGCCCAGTCCTACATGTGTTTTCTCAGAAGTAAGCCCCACTGAATCTAGTGGGGATGACATCCATGAACGCCTGCAGATGATTGCAGCCTCAGTGAACAATCCTAACCAATTTATGTCAGAATAACTGACCCAGCTCCCCGTTCCTACAGTGGCATGAGGAGGCTGGCCCTTGTCTGGTCACTGGCCTAACTCCCGCCCCCCAGGAGTGGTGCAGGAGTATCGGACAGCAACTTTATGACACTCCCAGACTGGCACAGGACTTCTGCTAAGACTTCTGCCAGCCTAACTAGGGCTTAGGATTGCACTGTCAGTCTGCCTTCTGAACCTGCTCTGTCTCAAGCAAGACGAAGATTAAAATCATAAAATCATGTAGTAGGTCTAGTCCAACATCCTGCCTGTAGCAGGAAATCCTCCTAGAGCATTTCTGACAGGTGCTCATCGAGCCTCTGCTTAAAGATCCCCAGTGAGGACTCCACCCCCCCCCTTTGCAATCTATTATTGCCAAGCTATTATTGCCTTGGCAATCTATTATTACCAAGATTATGTTGTCACAGGCTACACAAAGAGCTATCCACACAGTGCATTGGACCCTTAATTAGTATTACATTTCTTTGCAGATATACCTATGAATTTCCCCATCAACAGTACAATTAATGCAGTTACCAATATTGGTAACTGTATGGAAGTACATTTTCTATCTAGGGGAAGTCAAATGGTCCTTGAGGTCCAGGGAAGCCTGAATGATCCTTCAGAACTATTATTGATTTAACTAGTTATTTATTAAGCACTGATAACACCAATAAAAGAGGGAAGTTCTAGCCTAAAATCCTTATTCAAGCAATAGGGAAGGAGAGAGAAAAAACAAATTCACAAATTTCAGGTACAAAATGAGACAGGGAAGAATAGTGGTTAGATTTTGAGGCAGCCATTTTCAACCTTTTTCATCTCATGGCACACCAAAAAGGTGCTGAAATTGTCAAGGCATCAGTTGTTTGTACCATCAGTTGTTTGTACCATTGACAAGGCACACCAGGCTATTCAAATCCCCTAATTTTCCTATTAATAAATGACTTTTCCCAAAATTCCACGGCACACTGGTTGAAAATCACAGTTGTAAGGTCTCACTTTTACTCAGCAATTAAGATCAGCAGGTAATCTGAACTCCACTGTGTCTCAGACTTCAGTCAGAAGGTTGTTATGAGGTTAAAGAGGAGCTAAAACAGACCTGCAGGGAAGAGAAGCAAAACCATTCCCCCAACCCATTTCTGCTGCTTTGCAGCATCTGTCTCCTAATTATGAAGTGATCCAGACTGGGAAGAAAATTGCTTCAAGGAAAGGAACACAGCCGTGTGCGTTGTGTTCCCTTCACCCACACACAGTGATGGGCTTCAATAAATTTAAGAACCGGTTCTCTGCCCATCTGGCAGCCACTTTTAAATGGCTATTTTTAAACTTTATATGTCCTATCTCTTGTTAAGAACCGGTTCAATAGAGTAGGTGCGAACCTGCTGGAGCCCACCACTGCCCACACACTCTCTTTCATGTGTCAAACACTGACCTCCACCTGCACATTCACACACTTTATAGGCCTGGATGAATGAAACAGCCACATGACTATAAGGAACAAGTCTGCCCTGCTGGCTTCAGTAATCCTGCTGTGGCTTCTTTCCCAGGTTGTGCATGTGACTGTTTG
Source organism: Cryptoblepharus egeriae (assembly GCA_030015325.1). Classification (NCBI taxonomy): domain Eukaryota; kingdom Metazoa; phylum Chordata; class Lepidosauria; order Squamata; family Scincidae; genus Cryptoblepharus; species Cryptoblepharus egeriae. The sequence continues at coordinate 10,976,808 of JAREYC010000013.1, forward strand.
TGTGTCAACTTCTGCTGTGGACACTCACTGAAGATCTCATCAGCTCCTTTCCAGGCTTAAAAAAACTGTCCCATGATTTTTCTAATTATAGGACTGGACCCTGTGATTTTCCACTGTTGTTGTTGGACAGAAAGGGAGGCAGGATCTTCGGCAAGTTCACAGCTCTCAGGCAGGCAGCCAGCCAGTGCCAATGAGCCAAGCGTGCCTGGATGCACGTGTGTGTTTTGAGTTGCATCGTTGGCTGTGTGTGCCTTGAGCTGCATTGTGTGGTTGTGTGCATGTGTGTGTGTAGCTGCACTCTGCAGTTGCATGCATGTATGCCTTGAGCTGCAGTGAGTTGTTGCTGCAGGTGTGTGGATGGAGCTGCATTGCGGGGCTGTGTGCGTGTGTGCCCTGAGCTGCATTGTGTGATTGTGTACATGCTCATGTGTGTGTGTAGCTGCATTATGTGGTTGTGTGCGTATGCAGTTTCATTGTGTGGTTGTGTGGATGTGTGTGTTTCGAGTTGCATTGTGTGGATGTACTGAATTGCATTGCGTGGTTGTGTGGGTATGTGTTCTGAGCTTCATGGCATGGTTGTGTGTGTGGAGTTGCATTGTGCGATTGTGTTAAACTACATGGATGTGTATTGAGTTTCATAGTCTGATTGTGTGCGTGGAGCTGCATTGTGTGTGCATGTGTTTTGAGTAGTTGTGTATTTGTGTGTGGAACTGCATTGCATGGCTGTGGGGATGTATTCTGAGCTTCATTGTGTGGTTGTGTGCACTTGTGTGAAGCTGCATTGTGTGTTTTGAGTGCTGGTGTGTTGAACTATCTGCATTGCATGGCTGTGGGGCTATGTGTTCTGAGGTTGTGAGGAGCTGCATTGGGTGGTTGTGTGTGTGTGAAGTGGTTGTTGCTGCCATTCTAGAGACACTTTCTTGGGAGTAAGACCCATTGAACGCAATGGGGCTTACTTTTGAGTAGACATGGTGAGGCTTGCGCTCTGTGTGGGTGTGTCAGGGCGAGGCGGGGGCCTAGCTTCAGCGAGCCCCAAGCAAGGTACGACCCGCTCCTCGGGGCCGGCGGCCATCTTGGAAGCCCTCCCAATTGAGCGCGTCACGCGCCATCTACCGCCGCCATCTTAGAGACCCTTTCCAGTCACGTCACGTGCTGCGGGGGCGGAGGCCATCTTGGACGCCCTCCCCGTTCGGTCGCGTCACGCGCCGCTTGCAGCAGCCGCCATCTTAGAGATCCTCCCCTTTAGACACGTCACGCGCCGACTACGGCCGCCATCTTAAGCGCCTTCAGCGCTCCTCTCGCCATTCTTTCCTCCTATTCCCCCTCCCCTCGCTAGGGGCGGGGCCAGGGCTGGGGAGCGCAGGCCAGCTGGCGAGGCTGCTGCGGTGGCAGGAGCTGCTGGGTGTGGAGGAGGCGCAGCGGCTGCAGAGGCGGCGGGGTCGTCGTCGTCGTAGTGGCGGAGGCGATGGGGCAGTGCGGGATCACCTCCTCCAAGACCGTCCTCGTCTTCCTCAACCTCATCTTTTGGGTAAGGGCCGAGCCGGGGGAGCGGGGAGAAGTGAGCGGGTCTTGGCTGAGGAGGGAAGGGGGAGGCCAGACCCCCGTAGCCCCCATGACTCCTCGAAGCGTGGGAGGCGCCCATCCCTTTCTCAGTCTCTCAGCCTTACCTGGGAGTAAGCCCCATAGACTTCAATAGGACTTGCGTCTGAGTAGACCTGCCTAGGAGGGGGCCCTGAGGCTGCACTCCTCTCCACACTTTCCTGAGAGTAAGACCCATAGGCTGCAATGCGACATACTTCTGAGTAGACCTGCTTAGGAGGGGGCCCTGAGGCTGCACTCCTCTCCACTCTTTCCTTGGAGTAAGACCCATAGGCTCAATGGGACTTGCTTCTGAGTAGACCTAGGAGGGGGCCCTGAGGCTGCACTCCTCTCCACTCTTTCCTGGGAGTAAGACCCATAGGCTGCAATGGGACTTGCTTCTGAGTAGACCTGCCTAGGAGGGGGCCCTGAGGCTGCACTCCTCTCCACACTTTCCTGGGAGTAAGACCCATAGGCTGCAATGGGACTTGCTTCTGAGTAGAACTGCCTGGGAGGGGGCCCTGAGACTTCACTCCACTCTTTCCTGGGAGTAAGACTCATAGGCTGCAGTGGCACTTCTGAGTAGGAGGGCGCTCTGAGGCTACACACCTCTACTTTTGGCGACTAAGCCCCATTGGTTATAGCGGGGCTTCCTTCTGAGTAGACATGCATGAGTTGGGATATAGAGGCCCAATCCTATCCACATTTATTTGTGAGTAAGCTCCATTAATCATCACGAAACGTCTGAGTAGATTGTTGGGTTGTGCTGTTGTGTCCTTTTAGGATCCTCACAACAACCCTTTTTGTGTGGTAGGTGAGGCTGAGACTCACAAAAGGACTTCCTGCTGATCTTCCCTCACTCTGTAGGGAGATCCTTTTCTTCTCCCCACCCCAGAAACAGCACAATGTTAAAGCTGTCCAGAAAGTACATTGTTTGAGATGAGGGAGCATTTTACTTCACTGTGCCCCCCTCTTCAACACAGTTAACTGTGGGTTGATCTTTCCCACATTCTTTACACATGAACTTTCTTTACACACACAGTGCGTGTGTCACAATACACACTTGTCTAAACCAGGAGGAAATTAGAAATGTAGGGTTGTGGGGGAGATACACCAGTGCCACCACTTCTCTTCATTGGGTGTTCCTGCTAGAGTTGCTATTGGGTGTGTATGGGGGGGAAATCAATGGGTTTTTTTGTGGGGAAAGAAGATTCTCTGTGCTCACTGTTAAGTTAGGATGCGTGTGTTATTCCAAACATGCCTGGGGCTGTACAATCTTAAAGAACCTAGGCCACATACTCCTTAAAAGAGAAGATGTTCTGGGAGCTGGGTAAGGGTGTTTGTTTGGGGGAGGGGGAAATCTTGTACTGAGCTTCCTGGGCTAGCAATTCCTGGTGCATCAAAAGGGCACTGTTGTTGCAGCAGTATTTTTTCCCTAGCCTATATGCGCATGCTCATTTCCCATTGGTGTCCTTGTTACATGCTCTGGTGGTGACCCAGATTTATCTAGGCAGAGGGGGCGGGAGGGATGTTGAAACAGAGAAAAGTCGTAAGGGCACATTTTCGCAAAGGGTGCCAAGCCTGGAAGCTATCTTATTATACTCCAAATAAAAAGCAGGAATGAAGCGGGTAGCAACTTTTGATAGAATTAGTGTTCCAGGCAGCTGGAAGGAATCCCATTTGTATGTAAAACCAGTTTTTACAACTAGTATGTAAAACCAGTTTTATGTCAGCAAGTGTCCCCCATTGTAGCTGTCTTTAGAGATGACCTAATTCAAAACCATGAGTTCAGAAATGGCTTGGAGATTGAGTACCCACTCCTCTATTCCTTTGCGGGCCCCCATCCAATCACCACAACACAAAGAGAGTGGGTGAAATTGGGGTGGAAGCCAGGAGCTGGAGTTATCCTTATTAAGGTTACATACTTGCGCATGTGTTTTGGCTCATCCTTAAAGCAGATCAAGTAATGAGGGTATAATCTGTTGTTCAAATGTATGTGCATATTTGGGGATAGGGTGAGAAGAGATGAAATGCTTTGGTGAAAGAAGAACCTGTTTATAAATGTCTAAAATGGTCTGAAAGGAAGTCACTGAAACAAATATGTAGATTGCTACTTATGGGACTGGTTGTCTCCTTGTTAGTGTTGTCTGATTTTCAAACTGGAAATTTCTGGATTCTGGGTGTCTAATTTTATTCTTTCAATTTTGCTTTTCGTTGTGATAAATTATTATAAATAATGAATATTAGAAAATTTAATGATGGGGAATAAAGTGAACAGGCATCTTGAGGACACATCAGAGTCATTTCATTACTTTACATCTTTCCCATAGTTGGAAAGAGCAGACAAACCCATTGCAGTTGCTTAGCAACTGCCAGATTTTTTGATCTGGATGTGTGTGTACATGGGGTGGTCTTAAACCACTGGGACATGAGTTGCTGATTAAGAGGCTGGGAGTTAGCATAGCTCTGGACCCATGAAGTATGGCTGCATGTGCCATTTACAGGCGCTATGTTGATATCTCCTATTACAATTATTTTCTTACGTCTAAGAACGATGTTGCAATAGTTCAGAGTTAACTTTCAATTCCTTCCACGCATAAACATCATATTTAGGTTAGTAGATCAGGAATTGACCAAATGTTTTGAGAGAGAGATGGGTGGTAACATGAATGGTGCATATAAGTTCATTATGAGCTACTTCAGTGAAGTAAATGCATTTTTAAAAGTGATGGCATGTACAGTACACTCTTTCAGGGCCAAAGGCTTGGAGTTCAAGTTACTGTAATTTCAGATCCATATTACCAGCTGTTCAAAAATATTAGGGTTTGAAAGGACCAAGGAATGTAGTAATGCTACTAAACACAAATAGCATTGCTATAAATATTACTGGTAAAAAAATTCAGTTGTTGCTGACTTGCAGCCCTTCAGTGTTACATGGCAAGTCCTATCTCTTAGTCTGTCCCTTGCGTTTTTTCCCTTTTAATTCGATACTGTGAAATATATGAATGTATAATCTGGTCAGTTTAGAAGTTGTCTCGGGGATTCTGAAAGCTCTACCCGAAGTCCTGGAAAGTATAATGATAGGTTTTCTGACATGGGAGTATCAAAACAAGACCAAATGAGCTGTCTAATTATATAACCTGTAAATAACCATAAGCAATGATGCTAACATGTTTGTGTTGATGTTTATGTAAAGCCTGCCTCTTAGCTATGATTCTTGGAATGCAGTTCAGAGTGTTGGACTGGTACAGATCATTAGAACAGGCCCAGGAGTGACAAATGTGCCTTCAGGTACATTTGCAATGACTTGGGGGTAAGGAAGGCCAACACAGGATGCAGGCTAGCCTTCCTGTGCCAGATGCTACACTGGGCGAGTGCATGCATGAGGGGTCTGGGAGGGCAGGGGAAAGGCAGAATGGAAGCTTTATGGGTAGCGAAGACTGACCAGTAGATGGATTGGGCTCAGGAGGGAAATGGGAACAGTCTACAGCACTTAGGCCAGATCCTAAATTCCTTTCTAAGCAGCCTGGCATTATATCACTCTTCTCAGATCTGTGCTCACAATTTTGCTGGCACAAATCCAAGCAACCTCATTGTGATAGCTCTTATGTGACACAGAGAAAGGCAAAATTTCTTACTCCACGTCGTGTCGAGAGATCCAACAGGCCAGATAGCCTTCCTGTTCCATCACAGTGGGTCTAGTAGACTTGTTCCTTAGTGTATACAGTGGTACCTCTCATAACAAGCGCCTCACATAACCCCCCCGTGCCCGCACGCATAACCTCCCCCTGTACCAGTGCGTATAAACCCCCATGTGCATCTTCCCATGCGCAACCCCCTGCATGCACAGCATCCTCCCCAGTGCATCCCCTCCCTCCAAACAACATCTCCCCCACTGCACCGGGCACAGAGTACCAAACTGGCTGGAGAGTGGTTAGTCTTCCATGTTAAGTAAAGGACAGAAACACATTGCACCCCTTTTCAGCCCCTTAAGGGTTAAATTTCTCCACATCAGTTCTTGGTGGGTGTTCATGTCACAGAAGGAACACCCTCCCCGAATTTCATGCTTCTAGCCAACTCAATGCAAATATTGATTGTTGGGAATTGAAAAACTGAGGTCAGCCTGAGCCTGGTGAGGTGACCGTCTGAGGTCAGCTTGAGCCAGGTCGAATATCACAGCCTTGAGAACACCCAAATATGTTGCTAGACTTTGTGTGGTGGTTTTTAAGAGGTAGGATTGCACTTTATATAGTATTCAAATCAACTGGATGCTACATATCACCTCATTTTTTGTTTAATTGTACAACCCACAGAATGACATTTCTCAAGAAATGTTTAAAAAAACCCTGAGTTTTAAGAACATTATATACACATATATAAGAGATATTCGGTAATGTAATAGTAATGATTGGCACATGTCATGCCTGCTGTATACAACCTGGGTTCTCCTTTCTTGTTTTAGCAGAGTGTATTTAGCATTGTACTTGCCAAGAAGAACCGAATAAGATAAGGTTCATTGCTATTCAAACTGTTGAATTATTTCTAAAGTTGATACCTGAGCACTGCAGCTCAGGTTTAACTCAAGGGAGAAGTGCAATTTGAGTACCCTTTAGAAAGAGGCTAGATGAACCTATTGGTAGAAATCAAGACTGTACTTGCTGAAACTATATCAAGTTTAGCAAATTGAGGCCTCCCTCCCTTAACTGTCCCTTGGTTAAAGTACCCTTACATTACATAGCTTCATTTTGGAAGGGTTCTGCTGGTCGGTGTGAGCATCATTGTTCTTGTACAAGGAGTGTGATAATACTGAAGAATCTGTTCAGATTACAAAACCACATGACTCAGTGAACACAAGAGAATTAAGGCATTGTTGTGTCTTTAGATATCTAACTTTTATAAACTTTTCCACAACGATAGACTTATCACTGCTCTTAAGCAACTAGCGTTCTTCACTGGATAAAGAGGATTCTGTAAATGTTGTAAGTTCTGGTAGGTTTACTTGATACAAATGTTCTTGATTAGACAGTATGAAAAGCACCTGGATTTTGGTCAAGGGTAGGAATTGGGAGGCATAAAATTCTCTCTTCATGGTTCTCTTCCCCATCCCCATTAACAAAACTTGTATTGAAATCATCTTTTGTATGCGAGTTTGAGCCTCACTTTTATTAGGACCAGATGTATCTCATTCTTGTTGTAGTATTTACATCAGTGGTGGGCACCAGCAGGTTCGCACCTACTCTATAGAACCGGTTCTTAACAAGAGATAGGACATATAAAGTTTAAAAATAGCCATTTAAAAGTGGCTGCCAGATGGGCAGAGAACCGGTTCTTAAATTTTTTGAAGCCCATCACTGATTTACATTATTATGACATTAGAGTTTCCTTATATTTCACAGCATTTTTCCCTTTCTAAAAGAGCATCTTAGAGCATCTGTATGGCTCTAAGTAGCAAGAAGACCAATTAAAGAAGGAAATGTGCTCACTTCAGCCTTGTGTGGCTGATCTTTACTATAATTCCGATAGTCTACTGATGTACAAGTTTCCATAGTTTTCACTGTTCATCTTCCTTGGCTCCTTTTCAAGAGCATTTCTATTTCTGAGGAAGACTAGTCTACAAGGTTGTTAGTTATGTGTTACCTTAACTATGTCCCAATTTAGAGGTAATCACTTTTGAATACAAATTGCAGAGAAGCAGTCATAGGAAAGGATCATCTCTTGCGCTTTACCCTACCCAGAAGCATCCATCTGGTCACCATGGAAAGCAAGATGTTTCTTTGTCTAAATAGCGGGGCTTTTCTGATGTGAAGTACTAAACCTTGGGGCTTATAGGAAAGTATAGAAAAAGTATACTGTGTATACTATGGGGCTTATACTGTAGAAAACTGCAGTTTTGACTGTCTGCTGTATTTAAAGTCAAGGACAATTCCTGATTCTATTCCAAGCATTTTGCCCAGCAGAATGTATAGTATATTGACCTAGAATTCTTGGGTGTGTGTTTATTTCTGTTCCACTCTTGTTTTTAATTGATAGTTTCACTTAGAAGCTTCCTTGCATTTTAACAAGCTGTTTTGTTCCTTCTGTATTAGCAGATAATGTTGATGCTTCTTTTAAAGCTAGCATTGGAGACCTGTAAAGCATCTTGTAACATTGACAGTGTCAATACTGATTTAATTGGCTAAGTGAACGACATCCCCATGGACACTGCAGAACCTAATTAACTTGAGTTGGCTAGTTTACGTCCCTAGCATTACATTGGGGCCATGTAATGGAGCAAAATTTAAATGGCTGTGTAGTACTTTGGGTCAAGTAGCTGGCTTAGAGCCAAATCCTATCTAAGTTTCCAGTGCTGATGAACAGTGGAGAATGTGTTACATCATGAGGTGGGGAGCACTCACTGAAGCCTTCTCAAAGTGAGGGAACATTTGTTCCCTTATTGGAGCTGCATTGTGGCTGCATCCCATTGGAAAGTTGAGTTCTTAGACTTTTATGACTGAGGTTAGAAACACCAGTGTAAGGTTGGAACACTTGATTGTGTGACTGGGGTCATACTCCATGATGCCAATAATTCTTAGTGTCAGCTTATCCTTTGATAGCAAAGGTAGAGCTGCTCAATCCTGTAGGAAGTGGTAAAAGTGTCCTCCATAAGTTGCCCTGCTAGTCATGACCGTCAGTAAGGTGAGGTGCTCATCCCCTATTTCTAGAGCATAGGGGCCAACGTGGTTCAAAGATAAACAAAGAACGCTGTTACCTTCCACTGATGTTGTACCTAGCTTTAAAATGATGTAAGCTGCTGAGCATAGTATCTAAAATACATGAGACTGGAAAATAACTGCCCTTGAGTCTAACTTGAATTTTCTTTTATGTTGCTTCCTGACTACTTCCTGACAAACATCTTCAATCCTTTAGAGATAACCTCATTAGCAAACTATTTCCATGCTTCATTGCTAGGCAACAGTTAATAATTACAGTATTCCCCATCTCTTCTTGGATGGTTCTCCAATCAAAAAATGTACTCTGTATAAAATATGATATTCTCACCCAGTCTGGTGGTTATTTACATTTTTCAGAATTTATAGTGGTATTTAACTTTTGTACTCTAGCTTATGTATCGAGAACCCTTATAGTTGCTGCACAGTGTGAGAATACTTTCCAATACGTCATGAACCTCCTTTTTAATAAAAGTGGCAATTTAGCAAATCTTCTACACTATGCCAGGCTGATAGAAACAGTCAACACTTTATCTTCCAGCACTCAGTCCTGGTTCTATTTGAGTGTCCATTTGAAGTGAGGTCCAAGCCAGAAATTTCACCTGCTCCTTTCTGTTACTTTTGTCATTTTGTGTGAGAGTTTGTAGAAGTGCAAATGATTGAATACTTTTGCATTGCTGAGAGAGTAGCATCCTTGTCACGTTTAAAGACTATAACCTTTACTGTAGCATCAGCTTTCATTGACCACAGTCCACTCCTTTGGAAGCATGAAGTGTTACATTCAGTAAACAGGTATTTATACAGGGAACACACAAAAAGAAACTCAGCTGGGTAAACTGGTTATTCAGAAACAGCAAGTATAGCTTCTGCATTTTAACAGTTTGAAATGTGATGATATCTCAAAACAGCATTAATTGATATCTTCCTGATGGACGATGTTCCATTTGCTCTTAGAGTCCTGAAAATCCTATAGGCCCAGTATTATTTTTAAGAATGTGCTTTGGTTCTGCTTTTCATCATTCATAGAGATCTCATCTGCCTGTACCTGAAACTGTTTTAAATGGATGTTCTGTTTCCGTAGTTTGTCTTGAAGAGCCTGAGACAGAGTGGGAGATATTAGCCTCTTGTAGCCGGAATGCGAGCACTGGAAGTTCTGACTGTTGTGCTTCATTTTCTGGAGCAGTACTGCACCAATCTACAGTGTCAGTGCAGAGAAGTTAACACATGGATGCACACAGCATCCCTATGTGTGCACTCCACCACCTTCCTTGCCCCCTTTCTCTCATTCCTTCCTCCCTCCCTGGCCACCCCCTGCCAATCCTTCTTAGTGATTTTTCCTTCCATTACAAATCTTGTGGCAGACTACTTGCTAGCAGTTTCCTTTGCCAATTGTTATTCCCATTCCCCTCTTATCTAGATATAGATTTTGTTACCCTTTTTCCCTTATTGTTTGTTACTAAACCATATTCATTTATAAATGCCAATAAAGGTTATGTTATGTATATAAAGTGTGTGTGTGCACCCAAGAGATTCAAGTGCCCTGGAGAAATCTGCATATGAATGCTGCTGGGCAGATTGTGTAGGAGTGAGTTGATGTGTAAAGGAATATAGGTTCATTGTGTAGTCAAGGAAGATCTACCTGGAGGATATTTTTAGTTTTGTGGAATAACTGACTTTCAGAAACCTGAATCTTGAAACTGATGTTTATAATTTTGTGGAGAATTGTATATCGTATCATTTGACCTATTTTGTATTTGTCTGAGAATTCATATTACAGGCCATCTTGAACAGTATATGAATCTCTAGTGATCTGGTTGTATGTGGAATTTCTGTTTTCAGTTATCAAATCTAAATGAACCTGTATAAAAGAATAATTTGCATCCATTTTAGACTTTGAGGCTGTGATTGTGCTTTTATTTGTTAAAGGATAGGGCTTCAATGTCATATAAGGATTGTAAAAATAATGCAGTCCATGACATAATTTATGTAGCAAGTGAAGTGAGAATTATTTGGGAAAATATATTTTTAATATCCCTGCTGTGATTGGGTGCATTCTTATGTAAGCCTACTAGTGTATAGGTATTATTAGTCTCAGTGAAACCTACTCCATTCAGATTATGTTGATGTGCTTGCCAGGTGACGTATGCAAATGTGGAATATATGCTGGGCTTCTGCCTGTAAATATGCAGTTAGAAGTTAAATACTTTGCATCACTGGTAGGTAGTTTGGGTAGATATGACTCTGGCAATGCAATGAAAGCATTTCATGAAATATGCCCGGGAAAGATATTAGAGCAAATCATAAAACACACAATTTGTGCACATGTAGACAAGTACTCGGTGATCAAAACAACCCAACATGGATTTACCAAGAATAAATCTTGCCAGACAAATCTGATCTCCCTTTTTGATCGGGTTACGAGCTTACTGGACAGTGGCAATGCTGTGGATGTCATTTATCTTGACTTCAGCAAAGCATTTGACAAGGTCCCTCATGACATTTTAATTGGGAAGTTGGATAAATATGGGCTAGACGGGGCAATCGTTAGGTGGATCCGCAACTGACTCGATGGCCGCAATCAAAGGTTTTTAGTAAATGGTTCTGTGTCAACCTGGAGGTCGGTTTCAAGTGGGGTACCCCAACGCTCTGTCTTGGGACCGGTTCTCTTTAACATTTTCATTAATGACTTGGAGGAAGGGATACGGGGGAGCCTGATCAAATTTGCGAATGATACCAAGCTGGGAGGAGTAGCAAACACAACAGAAGGCAGGAGAAACCTCCAGCAGGATCTGGATAAACTAGAATACTGGGCTGTAACAAATAGAATGAATTTCAACAGGGAGAAATGCAAGGTTCTGCACTTGGGCAATAAAAACCAAAAATACAGGTATAAAATGGGGGATACTTGGCTTGGCAGCACAACATGTGAGCGAGATCTTGGAGTAGCCGTGGATCACAAGCTGAACATGAGTCAGCAGTGTGATGTGTCTGCAAAGAAGACAAATGCCATTTTAGGCTGCATTAAGAGGACTGTAGCTTCCAAGTCGCGAGAAGTTCTAGTTCCTCTTTATTCAGCATTGGTCAGACCTCACCTTGAGTACTGTGTTCAGTTCTGGGCACCTCACTTTAAGAAAGATGCAGCCAAACTGGAGCAAGTCCAGAAGAGAGCGACAAGAATGATCAGTGGGATGGAAGGGAAGCCCGATGAGGAAAGGTTGGGGGAACTTGGGATGTTCAGCCTGGAGAAGAGGAGGCTGAGAGGAGACATGATTGCCCTCTTCAGATACCTGAGGGGCTGTCATAGGGAGGAAGGGGCTCATTTGTTCATAGCTGCTTCTGAAAGCAGGACTAGAACCAATGGGTACAAACTGCAAGAGAGGAGATTCTAGTTGGATATCCGGAAAAAATTCCTGACGGTGAGGGTGGTTCGGCAGTGGAACAGATTGCCAAGGGAGGTGGTGGACTCTCCCTCACTGGGGATCTTCAAGCAGAGGCTCGACGAGCACCTGTCGGGGATGCTCTAGGGCAGGGGTGTCCAACACGAGGCCCGGGGGCCGCATGCGGCCCTCCTGCAAAGCTGGCCACCACCATTGGAAAAACCAGCTTTGTGGCAGCAGCCATTTTCAAATTTCATGTGCTTCTCTGTGCACTGCCCTGGACGGCCACCACAAAGCTGGTCTGGGCTGCCTGGCTCCTCCCCCCCCCCCCCCACCTGCCTCCTGGCACTCAGAGCACTTCAGGCTCCTGCAGAGCTTGCAGTGCTCACCCACCCACATCCCCCAAAAGCAGCCTCAGCCTCTATCACAGCTGCCCTTGAGACCTACTCAGTAGTAAGCCCCACTAAAGTCAATGAGGCTTACTCCCAAGTTGCAGTCTGAGAGCCCAATCCTATGCATGGCTAGTTAGCAGAAAACCCATGATAATCAATGAGACTTACTCCAAGGTTGAGCTTGGAGAGGATCTCTGCCCATCCTATGCATCATGCCTACTCAGAAGTAAGCTCCATTAAAATCAATGAGACTTACTTCAAGGTTTTAAAAATGTAGGACAAAATATAGGACACCCTACATTTTGTCCTTCATTTTTTAAAAAAGTTAGTGTTTATGTGTGGCCCAAACCAATTTGTCTTCTTCCAATGCGGCCCAGGGAAGCTAAAAGGTTGGACACCCATGCTCTAGGGGGATTTCCTGCTGCAGGCAGGGGGTTGGACTAGATGATCTACTAGGTCCCTTCCAACTCTATGATTCTATGACAGTAGTATGTGAGCATAAATAGAATTTTATTTACTAGTATTGGGAAGAGTTTGATTCAGGATGTTTACAGTAAGAAGCTATTGCCACTTACAGTAATTTACACAGTAACAGTATTTCTAGCTCCTGGAAGATACCAGCTGTTGGGGGCGGAGTGGGTCAATTTTTGCTCTATTTGGATACGGTTCTATTGATTACCAAGATGAAAAAGCTTTGACATTTATCTTATCTGTTATGACTATTGAATGGAAAAATGAAACTATTCATTTTAATAGCATTATCATAGTAATATTCATGCTAATGAACAGCTTGAATTAAATGGATATGATTGGAAGCTTTGGTTGAGTACATGTGAAATGATCTATAGCAAGGGTGTCCAAACCCTAGCCTGGGGCCAAATGTGGCTCTTGGCAAGACCCTTCCATCTGACCCACAGGCAACCCTTATAATGTCTCTAATACACTCTTTTATGTAAATTATTCAAATTTTAAATGTAAATGATTTTTCTGGCCCCTCACACTGTGTCAGAGAGATGATGTGACCCTCCTGACAAAATTTTGGACACCCCTGATCTATAGTGTAGTACTAATTGTGTGAACTTATGTGAGAAATCCTCTACCCAAGTAAAATTTATTTGCAAATTCCTGAGCAATATCCTTAAAATGTCAACATCAGTTTTCATAAGTGTGTTCACTTATGTAGAGCCCAATTTCCTGACTCTCCTTACACTTTTGACTGTAGGCAGCTGCTGGCATCTTGTGCTATGTGGGAGCCTATGTCTTCATCACATATGATGACTACGATCACTTCTTTGAAGATATCTATACACTCATCCCTGCAGTGGTTATCATAGCAGTGGGAACACTCCTTTTTATTATTGGCCTGATTGGCTGCTGCGCTACAATCCGGGAAAGTCATTGTGGACTTACCACGGTAAGTCAATATTTATAAAAGCATTTTATTTCCAGGTAATAGTGTTTCCTCTGAATGAATAGCATTGTCCTGTGTCCGTATATGATTCTGTAGAAGCGTGGTCCTATTAGGCATACTGCTCACACTTCAGCATCACTGCTGGCTCCAGGTGTTGTAAAAAATTTCCCAAAGCACTCTGGTAACTTTTCTCACCCGTGCTATGACCAACACCAGTCAGCCTCAGTGTTGAGAAGATAACACTGGAGGAAGAGCACTAGCCAGTGAGTATTGCAACTGGTTGGCAGCGAGGTCTTTGGGAGCAGAAGGAAGGTAGATGGAGAGAAGATTACCAGAGGGAAGATTGGGTCAAGGAGGTGGACAAGTGTTTCCTAACACTTGGAAGGTCTCTTGGAAAGGTGAGATATAAATGTATGGAAATGTGGGGTGCAAAATGTATGAACAGATAATGGTCAGTGTATGGAACATAATGTTGAATCTTTTCCTGCTTTAGTTTGTCCTGTGTATAACAGCAGTATTCTATACTTGATTACAAATTGCTTTTAACACTATCAAAATAGTGATCTTCCTGCTATATAAACGTTTTGCTTACATAGTTGCTTGTAAGTGTGTATTTATGCCTTCCAGAATGTATTATTTACCAATTCTTTGGATTTGTTTTCATAATCAAATTGGGATACACCTGTGTATTGGGTGGGCGCAGGGCAGGGCACAGGTCTATAGTGCTGGGCTGAGGAAGCCTTGTTTGATGCTATACTAGTGAAAGCAAGTGGATATGCCCAGCAGCCAATATAGTTGTAGAAAGGCATTTTCTTCTACCGTGTGTTATGAAAAATGCTCTTATTCTTTTTATTATTATACTAGTGAAAAGCATACCCGCGTTGTGGGAGTAAAATTCCCCCATGTGCACCAACCCCCCATGCGCAGCATCCTCCACAGCACAACCTATTCCTCCTAACAACATCCCCAAGTGCACCAGGCACTGAGTACCAAATTGGCTGGATGTTGGTCAGTCTTCGATGTTAAGTATAGGACAAAAATACGTTGACCCATTTTCAGCCCCTGAAGGGTTAAATTTTTCCACTGGGTGTTCAGGTGACAGAAGGAATTCCCTCCCAGAATTCCATGCTTCTAGGCCCAGCAGTTGGGGCGGAATTTTGATGAGTCATCAATTCTCCAATGCAAAGTATAGGGAGGAAAACGTGTTGCACCCCTTTTCACCCCCTTCTGGTTGGAATTTCCGAAAACCGGTTCTTAGTGCACCCCTCTGTCACAGAAGGAACACCCACACCAAATTTCACGCTTCTAGGCCCAGCGGTTTTGGTAGGGTGGTAATCAGTGAGTCAGTCAGTGAGTGACTTTTCTCTTTTATATATATAGATATAGAATAGATTGTGAATTTGTTGTGCAAAGCCCTTCACTCCCCCTTCACTTCTTAAAAACCACTTTTCTGGTCTATACCAGAAGTCTCACCCTGCATTCCATTCTCCTTCTTTGTCTTATTTCATTCTACATCTTGCTATTTATATGCTAATATAAATTTGGAAGTCAGGTCCAAAGAGTGGTCTCATCTACTTCCCCCATTGCTGGTATCCTACTGGGTACCATGCCATGTGGCAGGACCAGCTCCTCCCAGTCCTGCTCTCTTCAAGGCTTGACCACACCTAGCTGGGTGTTCCCTTCTTTTGTTTGGTTTTAATTGGGTGGTGGTCTTCAGGTGGTGGTCTTCCCTTTTTTGTGATGTAAAAACCACATGGTACCTAGGGTATAAAAGATCTTGTATCCTCGTTCTACCTCTTTCCTCTGGATGCCAAGGACCAGACTGCATAGCATGAGGAAGGTAGGTTTTACTCACTCCATCTTTCTTTCCCAGCTCCCTCCCCTTACCTTTTCTTTGTCTCCCCTCTTCCTGTGGTACACATTATTCAAAGAACAGGCACACTTCAGTTCATGGCATTGAATGTATGTAATTTTACTTTATGCCTTAAAACAAAGTCTTTTTCTTTGTGATTAGTTTCCCAAGTTGTTCTCTTTCTAATGAGGGTATCCCCTCTGCACGATTCTGTTTCAAGAGTCTGGCCTTGTGGTCCTTACATATATCCAAGAGGGCAATAGTTAATTCCCTTAACTAATTTTAAAGCCCTTTTGGTAACACAGTCGCCCTTCTAGCCTATCTGCATGCTATTCTGTTAAAGCAAAAAGCATGCAGTAATTGTAAGACGCTGCATGGTTGTTTCCTTGGTTAAAGCAGGAGCCATTTCATGCTGTTCTGATCATAAATGTAATGTGTCACAGGGGCCGCCTGAGATAGGTTCCCACATCTGCTCTTTCTGTAAATTTGGGGAGGAATATACATCCCCTCAAATTTACAGAAAAAGCAGATGTGGGAACCTATCTTGGATACTGGGGGACACTTGTTCTTGATTTTTAATGCACCTTGCTGGGTTGTATTTCCAATGTCCCTTTGTATTGAACTTGGTATTTAAGGGCAAATGTTTGAGTTTAACTCTGTATGTGAGACATGATTGTCATTTTGTGTAGGCAAAAATGCCTGAAGAAATTGAGATAGTGGACTTGCTGATAACGTGATGCAACATGAGCCTTTCCCCACATTGCAAATGTGTAGTAGAAGTTTATTCTACAAATGCATCTAACAGAACAAATCTGTTAGATAAGATTAAAAAAACTGTGTTGTAATATGAACTGCAAGTCTTGTGAATCGGAGTATAGTTTCATTAAATATGGATATTGCTCGTCTGACTTGAAGTACAAAACAAATAGCAAAGTATTGTATTACACATGCACAAATGTAACACGAGTTACCATAGAATTGTACTCCCAATAAGTATTTACCTGAATTTTGATTGGCAATTTTGATCTCTTTGAAGTGATGCTTTCTCAAATTACCAATAAATTTGAGTCTGACTATGCATTTTCAGTGTCTTATGAGTTCTCCTTTTATAACCAGTTGCACAACATGTTGTAAGATGTACCCTTATATCAGTGGTTCTCAATCTTCCTAACGCCATGACCCCTTTAAAAGTTCCTCATGTTGTGGGGACCCCCAACCATAAAATTATTTTCATTGCTACTTTGTAATTTTGCTACTGTTATGAATCGTAATGTAAATATCCGATATGCAGGATGTATTTTCATTGTTACAAATGAAATATGTATTCTATACACATATTGAATACAATGGGATTTATTTCAGAGTAGGCATGCATAGCATTGGGCCCTGAGGCTGTAATCCTATCTACATTTACAGGGGAGTAAAGGCTCCCCTGACTATAATGGGATTTATTTCAGAGTAGGCATGCATAGGATTGGGCCCTGAGGCTGTCAGTCAGCCCCAGTGCACGCACAGCTATAGCCTGAGGTCTGGCAAGCCTGACCTGGCCCCCTGCACCAGGGGTCTTTAGGCGACCCCCAGGAAAGCTCTAGGCAACCCCCCAAAGGGGTCCCGACCCCCACTTTGAGAAACGCTGCCTTATGTGCATTCCCTCATAAAATTCTGTTCTGTCTTGCAGTTTGTGATCATCCTCCTGTTGGTTTTTATCACTGAAGTTGTGGTGGTGGTTCTGGGTTATATCTACAGAGCAAAGGTAAATAGACTCCCTAGTAGTACTGTTAGTTGCATGTGGTATTCTGTAAAATTATAGTATATCTGCTTGCAGTTGATTGATCTATTAAGTTTTAATTATAGATGAAAGATGTTGTCTGCTCACTAAGGGTGCAATCCTAACCTAGGCCAGCACAACTCACTGGTCTTTCTATTCCAATGGTGCATCTCTGCACTGGTCTAATCCTTCCCCACAGTGGCACAGAAGTGCTTTACAGCACTTTTGTGACACCCCTAGACCAGCACAAGACTTGTGCTGGGGCTTATGCCAGCCTACCTAGAGGTTAGGATTGTAGCCTAAGTGATATTAAAATAATTGCAGCACTTCAAAGAAACAACTGTGGTAAACCAAAAGGTTTGATGGTGGTAGGAAATTAATGTGTTTAAAACAATGATTTTCAGACCTTTTGGCACTGGGACTCTTTTGTTAAAATGACACTATCTGGACCCACCTTGCCTTGGGATATGAACAGTAATACTGTAATGGGGTTCACATTCATCAGATCAACACCATTCTGGTGGCAAAATGTTCTCTGCAGCCTGCCTTTCAAAGTGGAACCATGCACATTTGCCTAGTCACAAGTAAACATACAGGTGCTGCTATCTTTCTGTTTCCATAGGGTTGCCAGTTTCAAAAATGACCAAAAATTGACTCTCAACCATTGGTGTGTCCTGCCCCGCAGTTTCTGTCTTTGCTTTTGCCTTCTAAATGCTCTGTGAAGTGTGAAGAACTTGATTTCAAACAAGTTTTATTGACCCTTGTTTTCACAGGTGGAAGCAGAAGTCAATCACAGCATTAAGAAAGTGTATGATGCATACAATGGAACAAACCCTGATGCTGCCAGTCGTGCTATTGATTATGTTCAGAGGCAGGTAAGAACCAGTGTAAATATCAGGGCACTGTAATGCTTGGTAAACAGAGAAAATGAGAAAAATATCTGCCAGTACAGTTCATTCAATAGTAAATTGGTACTTGCTGTATGCTATCCACAGAGACCAATACTGAGCAAGTCCAACCCTCATATTTGGGGGGCTGTACACTCTGCAGATACAGAGGGACCTGAGTGCCCTTTGTGGAGGAAGGTAGAGTACAAATCCAGTAACTGAATATTGGTTTGATTGTCCCTATAAAGGGCAATTTCTTATATGGGAAAAAACAGTTTCAAAGTACAGTGGCACCTCGCGTAAAGAATGCCTCACATAAAGTATGTTTCACATAACAAACAAAAATTTCACTAGGGAGAACACATTTCACGTAAAGAACACATTCATTGGCAGTTGGGGCAGACGCGCTGGCCAGCAGCCTGTTTAAAAAGCATCAGGGCTGCCTGGCGCACCTGCCCATAGTGAAAGCAACACTTCCATGCTGTTCCTCCTGTGGCCAGACATCCGCTGGGCAGAGGGAGAGAAGAGCAGTGGAGAAGAGGGAAGCAGCTCAGGGCTGGCCAGAAGGGAGCAGGGGAGAGAGAGGCTCAGGATGGAGAGGAGAAAGTGGGGAGGTATCTTGGATTGCAGCCTCCTAACCATGTCTACCCAGAAGTAAGCCCCATTGTGTCAAATGGGGCTTACTCCCAGGAAAGTGTCTTTAGGACAGCAGCCTAAGTAGACTTCATAAGATCATGCACACTGGATGCATGTTTTGAATTCAATCCCAGTGTTCTGTCATCATTTTTACATCCAGTTAATATATATGAATATTTTTGGGGTTGTGGAACCAATCGTCTGAGTTTCCATTATTTCCCATGGGAAAATCCGCTTCATGTAAAGAACATTTCACGTAGCAAACATACCTCAGGAACGAATTAAATTTGTTACGTGAGGTGCCACTGTATGTGTTTTTGATTCCATGGTTCTTCCCCCCTATTCTCTTAGCCTGTACAGTGCAGAAATTAAAGCATGTCATAGAACATCAGAACTGGAAAGGACAGGAGGCCATTTAATCTAACTCCCTCCTTGACACAGCAATATCTCTGGCAAACTGTGGCCCCAAACCTCTGTTAAGACCACTATGACTTTACCAAATGTCTCATCTCCTAGAATGGAAAGAAGTATGGAAAGGGCTGTGAAGCACATTTTGTTTAAGTTGAAATGGCATAATATTTATAGACAATGTATGGTCCAAATGATCCAGCCTTGGATAGAGAAGCTATCATAGCTTCCAGGACTTGCTTCTGAAAGCAGTATGGGGTGTGGCAGCACACAGGGTTCAAGTGCTCTATTTAGGAATTGGGCAGTACTTGAGTTAACTTCCATGTTATGCATAGAAGCCCTCAGCATAATTCCAGTGCTGTAGTGAGCATCTATAGGGTACAGTTGGAAGATTAAGTGTTGTATAAGATACATGGATGGAAGAGGCATTTCATTCCACAAAAGAAGGTGAAGCTAAACTAGGAGAACACGAGGATAATAACAGAGCATACCCAAAATGGCAACTTTGCTACTGCTAGCCTGAAACTGCTAATGGGAGTGGGGAGACATTCACTTACCAAATATCCCTGTGAGAGAGCACATCCTGACTTCCACAAGACATTCTTCATTCTTTCTTGTAGCTGCACTGTTGTGGGATTCACAATTACAGTGACTGGGAGACGACAAGCTGGTTCAAAGAAACAAAAAACAACAGTGTACCCCTCAGCTGCTGTAAAGCGACCCTCAGCAATTGCACAGGAAGCTTGACTCATCCCACAGACCTTTATGCTGAGGTTAGTATGTCATCCTTCTTTGAATAATACAATAAAAGCAACTATACTGTGAGAGATTAAGCTGAACTTAAAACACTTGGGCAATAACTGTCAGGGTTTTTCTCCTTCAACAAACAGTGGCTTGTTTCCCCAGAATCTAAGTTTTCAAGTCAGGCACCGCCAGCATCCCTTGAGACTAATGCATTGGAAGTCTAGAGGGGCATAAAAACTGGAAGTTTTGTGCTGCTGTTGCAAGTTGAGTAGAGTGTATACATTCCCTACCCATTTCTGCTCTCCTCATTTCTAGAATAGACAAGTATGTCCTTTTGCTAGGCACAAGGATCAGGTAGCAAGTCTTCCAAAATAGATATCCAACTTCTATGAACTAAACTTGTGGCCTGCCTTGTCTGGAACTGGGGGAGTTATATATATTTTGGTTGGAGTCAAAGTTCAGTAAGTCTCAGGAAACATTGTCCTGAATGTAAATCCATCTTGATTTCAGGGTTGCGAGGCCTTGGTGGTCAAGAAACTACAAGAGATCATGATGTACGTAATCTGGGCTGCACTGGCTTTTGCTGCCATTCAGGTAAGCAAAAGTCTCTTACTTGTTTTCTCTGCCCCATTTCCTCTAACCATTACAGTGTAGATGTCAGTGTCCATATGTATGTTATCTAAACCTATAAAACATGAGCATTTTAAAAAATACTTGCACTGTTCTCTGTGTAAACAATATATAGGCCAAAATGCAAAGAAACATTAGGACTGGATTTCCTAGACAAACATGAAAAAGTTTCAGTTTGAAATAGTTATATCACATAACACTGCGTGGATGGTGTAATGTATTCTTTCTGTTGTAGAAGTTTCTCAGGTCTTCTCACTTTGGTATGGTAGTAGCTCTGAATTTCTTATATCCTGATGCAATACAGGAAGTATCTACTGTATTTCCTGGCTTATAAAACGCATTTTTTTTTACTCCCAGATGGGGGTAAAAATCCCCCTGCGTCTTATAAGCCAATTATGCTGTTCTCTCTCTCCTTCCCCCCCCCCCCCCTGCACATCTTGCGCAGCTAGAACGCCACCACCTCCAACACACCCATGCCTCTCAGACGCTTGGGCACACTGGGGGAGGTGGTGTTCTGGCTACCTGAGGCAGGGAGAGGTCTCGTGCAACCTCCGGCAGCCAGAACACCACCTCCCTGAGAGCGCCCAAGCCTCTCAGAGGCCTTGGCGCTCTGACGGAGGCTCTGCCCTAGCCTCACGAGGGTGGGAGAGATTGCACGAGGTCTTTCCATCTATCACCCATCACCACTGGGAGCATAATCTGGACCAAACCAGTATAGGCTAGTGCACTCCCCCCTTCCTGCAGTGGCATGGGGAGGCTGGCCATTCGCACCCAAGAGTGGCACAGAAGTTGCAATTTGCAACACCACCAGGCTGGGGCATGGGACTTGTGCCAGTCTAACAGGATTAGGAATTGCACTGTGAGTGGGATTGCACTGTGAGGGTTCGCACACAACTGCACTGTGAGGGTATGCCTGCAAAAGGGGCTCATCTCCCAACGCATATGTTTCCCCTTCAACTGTTACATGAAAAGGGGAAAGTAAAGAGATATTCTCTAAGGCTGACCTTAATTAGTAGGCCATGTAGTAGGCCATGTGGACAGAAACAGAATTGTAAATTGGGAAATACTCTGGTGGGATAACAGACTTGAAAATCTTGATTCAAGTCTCCACCCTATTAAAACCTTGATATATTCTGATATGTCAAACAAAAGACTTGCAAGCCAGATTTGGACAACAGAGTTGGTCTTACACCTGTTACCTGCTTTACTAAGTTCCAGCGAAACTGCACTTTGGATATTTGTTTAAGCTGACAAGGCAATGCCTTTTGCAGCTGACAGCTTGGGTTTTCCTGAAACCAAGTTAGTGTATCTAATTAGAAAATCTTGATTGCCAGAAGAGAGAGAATGAAAGTTGATTATTAATTGTAAATAAATACTCGATCATTTCTATTTGACTATTGTGCAGGAAGTAATTGGGATTTCTTTAACCTGCCAGTGTAACCAAAGGGCAACTTGCTGTCATATAAACCTGCCCACTCTTTAAGAGATGTACCTGTGATTCTGCTCCAGGTGCCCTAACCACCCGGAGCATCCAAGAAGGGTCTTCTGTTGATGCCACCCTACTAATGTTATATCTTCCCTGGAGATGTTCAACTGGCACTTATTTACTGATGTTTATGTATCAGCTGGAGGCCATTTTATCTTTTTAGAAGATTATGGTTTTTTCTTGCTGTTTTCTGGGATTGTGGGTTTTTTTGGCGGGGGGGGGGGACAAAGAGAATTCTTGACCATATGCTCCTGAAATAGTATAGTTTTGAAACCACATGTGTGTCTGGCTGGCTTTCAGAAAGCTCATATTTCATGCATAGAAAGGTTTGTGTACTCATCTGGTGTTTCTTCCTCCATAGCTTCTGGGCATGTTGTGTGCATGCATTGTGCTATGCAGGAGAAGTCGGGATCCAGCATATGAGCTGCTCATCACTGGAGGAACTTACGCATAGAAGAAGCTGCAAACCTAAGCTTGAACTTCATTTTTCTCCTCTCAGAAAGTGACTTGGCTGGGTCAGCTGCTGCAATTCTCTTGCTGACATCAGCTTGGCAAAAGCACACCTTCATAAACCAGGACGGCTAAGCGTATACACTGGTGATGGGCAAAGGTTTGGCTTTCCATATCCCCATTACCCTGCTTTCCACATCCCTATACACTTTAGTAACCAACAAGGTAATTTTGGAGCCCTTTTACACAAAAATGCAAGCTGGCATGAAAGCTAAAGGGTTCTTGAACTTGGTAAGTTACTGCTAAACATTTGTCCTGAATTGATTTCTGTATAGCTACAGAATTTGTGATTCTTCCGTGTGTGGAATAATTGGCCAAAGTTGTAAGAGGTCTGTTGGCTGTGTTAATTTTGCAATAGCTTTTTTTACTTTCTGCCTCTCACCAGTGTTTTGTCTTCAAAATGAAAAGAAAAAAGCATTAAGTTCAGAACACTACAGAATGACTATTAAGGAAAATTTTAGAATCACATGAGTGCATTTCTTAACCTTAAATTCAAATGAACAAATCTTCCAGACTTTTAGTGTGTTAAAGTACAAGCTGGCTTTTCAGGAGTATAATGTATGCACTACTGTTCTATAATAAATATTTTCATTTTTTCTATGAAGAGCTGTTTATATGTTGAGTGAACAGTTATTGTAGCAAAATAGTATGTGAATGTGAAACGTAAATAGGAAACCTTATCAAATAAATCTTCTGTAAATCTCCCTCCAAACAAAGCCATGGTTAACATTTTTTGGGGGAAGGGGATCAATACCTTCTCAGAATAATTCCAGGCACTAAACAAAAATAAAGGTAAAATACTACTTCCCATTCCCAATTGCAGTGTTTTCTAGGTGTTGCCACAAACTGTGTGGATCCAGCAAACTATTACATGTGGGAATCTGTCATTCAGCATTTTATTCATATTCACATCAAACACATAATTGCATTTTGATTTAGGGAAAAAACAATTGCATATACAAAAAAGCAAAACAAAATGAGATATAAATTGTATTTGCTATTCTCTAAATGACACTAGATGTATAAGACTGTTGCCTTCTTAGCCAATGTCCTATATGTAGACCATTCCCCCATCTTTCCTTGATTGTTTTAGTTTGAACCAGGAGTCTTCAAATCCTGGCCTGGGGGCCAGATGCAGCCTGTGGTAAACCTCTGGTCCACTGAGAGCTTATGACCCGCTCAACAGAATTCGACCAGAGCTGTGCTGTGCATCCAAAAGGTGTTCTGAGGGTCTCAGAGTTAGAGTTCCATCCAGAAGTGCATGCACATCTTCCCTGGGCCGTGGTAAGTTTCCCATGGACCTGGACCATGGTCCTCAAAAGGTTGAGAACCTTGGCCAGATGTTTCTCTGCTAAGTGGGATAGAATGAGACGGTGATCAAGAGCCAGTCTGCCTGCTCTGTAGCTGGATCACTCCGCTCCAATTATGTCATGTTCCTCTAGTCATGAGGACAGTCTGTTCAGAAGGTGTGAACCATACAGTTTCCCAGGAAAGAAGAGAAGGCTAATAGGGCGATAATCCAATGGAAGGGTCCTATTCCCTTTTTTGAAGATCGGGATTATCAATGATTGAAGCCAAGAGGGACAATCAGATTTGCTCAATAAGTTGTATTTAAAATATCTCTGATCTGCATTTTTAGTCTACTCATTCTGAAACTTAGGGAATTTCAGAGGTTTTGCATTCAAATATCAGAACAGCTGTCACAGCCGAACAATGAAAAACTCTTGGCTGCTGTAAGTCAAAGGACACAGCAGCTTATAGCGAACCTGGATCAAAGACTGTCATGTTCCTAGGTTAGGAATGTCTTCTCTTTCTGTGCCCTCAACTCTCCAACCTAAACCTACAGTAGTTATTTAATGAAAACCTCACTTCTGTCAATGGTCTGAGGCATCTGCTGCTTTCCATACAGAGGTATCCCATATTTCTTGCATCACTATACATTACTGACTCCTATTTTAAAGCCACTAGCTGAGAGAAGGTTAAACGTTGCCACTTTTCCAAGATGCTTCTGCGTTGTCAGCTCTATGCAGTCAAAACCGTCTCCCCTTTTGCCTGAAAGCAGCTGGTAGGTCCTTTGCATGCAGCTTTGGGAAGTAGGAAGGATAACCCAAAGAATGGACTTTGTTGTTCCCATTTTCTTAAATCAGATTACAAAACCCAGAAGAGCACCAAATAAGCCTGCTTTCTTTGGGGCTGCCTTTCTCATTGTAAACGGGAACCCTTGTCAGAGGCTGTCTGGGTGAAGTAGGGATTAAGTGAAAACAAATACATTGTTGCTTTTTACAGCTCAATAGCTAATCAACATCAAAGGTCCTTATTTCAAAGGGAAAAGCAGGAAAAAATGTTGTACCCCTTTTCATCTCCACCTCCATGGGGGTGAATTTCTAAAAATTGGTTGATAGTACGTGCCTACATCATGGAAGGAATGTTTTCCAAATTTCCATGCTTTTAGTCCTGGGGTTTAGGGTAGGGTTGACTCAGTCAGTGACTCTTCAATCTATATATATATATAACTGAAAAGTCACTGACTGGTTCACTGACAAAATTTTTAGAAATCAGTTCTTGGTGGTGATCCCCTTAGAATAGAAAGAATATTCTATAGAAAAAGAATATTCTTCCTGAATTTCATATTTCTAGGTCCTTGGAGAAGAATCCCAGAGAGATTGATCTCAGTCAGGGATTCTTCAGTGTAAAAGTATAGGGAGTAAAATGTGTTGCACACCTTTTCACCCCCTTCAGGTTGGAATTTCCAAAAACCAATTCTTAGTGGGTGCCTCAGTCACGGAAGGGACACTCTCCCCAAATTTCACCTTTCTAGGCCTGGCAGTTTTGGCTGGGCATTGATGAGTCAGTTACTTTTCAGTTTTATATATATAGACTAGCTGAGTTTACCTGTTATTGTGGGAGTAACATTTAAAGAATATTTGTGGACAATGGGCATGGCTGTTCACACGGTACCAGTGGGCTCCAGGTACTGCCACCGGCCACCAGCAGGCACTGGATATAGGGGGACAGCAGCACATAGCGGGCACCGCCAGGCACCAGTCACAGAATATCAGACACCACTAGGCACTCCTGCTGGGCATTACACATTCCTACCGGGCACCAGATACTTGGTTGCCTACATCCAACATGCTGTTGATCAAATGATAAATGCAGCAGTCTCTGCTTTTGAAGCATTATTGGATAGGATTGACAGTCTGTTTAGAAGGAGGAAAAGTCATCCTATGACCATTCTGAGGTCTAATAAAAGGTATCTGTGGAACAGACAATTGGTTTTCCTTAGACCTCCATCTGCTTCTTATTATGTGTGTTCAGATTCCCAGCTGCTGAAATCCAGCTTATCTATTCTTGGTACCCAAAGGAACAAATGCAAGGGCATTTAGTTCCCACAAAAAGAGCTTTTAGTTCCAAACAGCTGAGAATGTGCTTGCTAAATGCAGTTGTGACAAGCCCCTTTTTCTTCTTGGGTAGATAATTACAGAGATAGCAAAAGAGAGAACCACAAATAAAGATATATTTATTGAAGATACACTGTGGAATCCAATGCACTCAAGTTGGGAAGCTATATAAAAATACCTTCTACCTTTGAGGCCTCAATTGAAAGATCAGCAAGGGATGCCTCCCACCTTCACCATTTCTCCTCATTCTCTGGATTCAGACAGGAAGAGGGAACCCAAGAAGACAAGGAAGCATCAACAGAGGAGAGAGCCTGTGACACCCACCCACAATTGTGCTGTGTCCTCCTTTTTCAAATCCTGAGGCCAAGAAAATAAGATGTGGTGGCACCAGCTGTCCTGCCATTGGGTCAGGGAAGAGGCAGCAGGTTAATACTTTAGCCTTGTGCATCAGTGCCTTCCTGGGCTGATGATCAGCAGGAGGCAGAGGGCTACTTTGACCTTGTTGTAGTATTCCATTCGTTGGGAAATGGAAATTGGAGGAATAGGAATAAAGAAGAGGATGGCTGCCTAAAAGGAGCATTTGAAACAGGTGTTTCGTGTCTCATAAAAATTCTTGAAGTGCAACTTGGCTTCTGCAAAGGTTATTAGCAGCCAGCTACAGTGATGCCTCATGTAACAACTCATTCTGGAGGCATGTTTGTTACATGAAACGTTCTTTACGTGAAGCAGATTTTCCCATAGGAAATAATGGAAACTCAGACGATTGATTCCAAAACCTCAAAAATATTCATATAAAAATATTAACTTGATGTAAAAATGATGACAGAACTCTGGGACTGAATTCAAAACATGCATTCGATGTGCATGATCTTATGAAGTCTACTTAGGCTGCAGTCCTAAAGACACTTTCCTGGGAGTAAGACCCATTTAACACAATGGGGCTTACTTCTGGGTAGACATGGTTAGGAGGCTGCAATCCAAGACACCTTCAAAGTGTCTCCCCACTTTCTCCTCTCCATCCTGAGCCTCTCTCTTCCCTGCTGCCTTCTGGCTAGCCCTGAGCTGCTTCCCTCTTCTCCACTGCTCTTCTCTCCCTCTGCCCAGCGGAAGCCCGGCCACAGGAGGAACAGCATGGAAGTGTTGCTTTCAGTATGGGCAGGTATGCTAGGCAGCCCTGATGCTTTTTAAACAGGCTGCCGGCCAGCGCGTCTGCACCAACTGCCAACGAATGTGTTCTTTATGTGAAGCACAGTTTGTTACGTGAAGCAGAATCCTAGATAAATTTTTGTTACGTGAAACATACTTTACGTGAGGCGTTCTTTATGTGAGGCGCCACTGTACCTGAATTGCTTTAGTTTAGAAGCAGATTTAATGCTCCTTTTGAGGTTCCTTACACCGTCAGCCATAGATCTCATGCAGAGGTCCATGCGGCACCACAGTTTTACAACTTGTAGGCTATACTTTTTCGTTGTGCTTCAGAAACGGGAAAGTCTTTTTAACTATAATTGAAACTTATAATTGGGAAAAGAGTTGGGCTTCTCAGCCATGAAGATCAACATGCACATGTTGGGTTTTGCTGCTTTAAAAAACGCAGGCATCTGATAGTCCTCAATGCAAAGTTAAGTTGAACTGACAATTAGTGGAAAGTAGATTGAAGACGTTTTGATTTGGAAAGGAATACAAAACCAAAAGAAAAGTACTTTGTTCATCAGAGCTTCTCCAGATAGGACCCAGGCACAAATCCTTGCTGTCCATTCAGTTCTGCTGTCCACCAGCCGTCCTCCCCGGCTGAAATGATAGTTATAATGTCACCTTCTTGGATATCCAGCTCATCTTCATTCTGGAAATAGAATGAACCAAACAAACAGATTCCAGTTTAGCTGTGTTTTCTATTGTACCAATGGCAATCTTTTTTCCTGCATTAATGATAGAAACATCACGAGCTACAGACTGTTGAAATTCCTACAACATGCTCCCTTTTGGTTACCATCTACCTGATGGAAGAGTTCTCCATAAACCTTTGATACTTGCTGTATTACCATCAGCAGTATTGCTCCACTTTTGGATTGTAGACTTTTTTAAGAGTTACTATTAGAGCTTTTTGAACCCTCAGTAGCAGTAGTGCTTCATACACCATCCACCAGTAGATGGAGGGATAATGGGTGTTCTGTTAAGGGGTCCCAGAACTTCCAGCAACCACCTTTGTACATAGCTTTGAACATTAACAGAAAACTTGAAAAAATAAATAGCAGCCTCCCAAAGTTAAGCTGCTGTTTCATTCAAGAGTATGGTCTTCACATTGCTCTTTAAAGCTTTGATATTACCTGGGCTGTGTAATCATAGAGCACTCTGTAGTCCTGGGGTGGAGCAGCTTCTCCTTCCTGTCCAATGCGAATTGCTGCATAAACTTTCTCAGCTATGGATACAAAAGGGTTAATGAGCTCAGTTGCAGAGGTCTATCCATCAGCACTCAGTAACACAAAATCAGGCCTCTCCATTCACAGGCATAGCTGCCCAGCTGCTGGGAGTGTGCAGCAGGAGCAATTTTAAGGCTGCATGTCTGCTAGACATCATTAGATCCATTAGCATAGCTTTTATACAACAGTGCACAAATACCATAGGAAATATTTGCAATTGCGGCTTGCCATTTTTCTTCCGCACTGTCCAACCTGATCCCAATCTTGTTATGTTTTGAAAAGGTAACCATATGTGACTGAATGCACACCCCAGTGAAAACAAAGCCTTGCAGAGAAATGGCATTTTTCTGAGATGGTGAGAAAGTGATTGATTAAATAAATAAAGATACTCAATTGACAATACCAAATCAAATTATTGGTCCATTTAGTTTAGCATTATCTATAACACTACCTATATCTCTCCATAGGTTCTTGAGAGAAGGATTCTTTCTCAGCTTAGCCTGCCAATAACATTACGGGGGGGGGGGGGGGGTATGCTGAGACTGCATACTCAGCAAGGGGGTAACTTCACTACAGATCAAAATTGTGACAATCTAGTATCATGTAAGTTATCATCTGATGCATAATGCAATGAAACAAACTGAATTGAACCTTGCTTAACAAGTAACAAGCATTAACAAGCAAAAATTTCTCTAGGGTTCTGCCTCATATAACAAGTATTGGTTCACTTAACAAGCACACTTGTTGGCAATTGGGGCAGATGCGCTGGCCGGCAGCCCTTATAAAAACTGTCACGGCTACCTAGTGTGCCTGCCCATAGCGAAAGCAACATTTCCACTCTGTTCCTCCTGTGGCTGGGCGTCCGCTGGGCAGAGGGAGAGAAGAGCAGTGGAGAAGAGGGAAGCAGCTCAGGGATAGCCAGGAGTGAGCAGGGGAGAGAGGCTCAGGATGAAGAGAAGGAGAAAGTGGGGAGACACTTGGAAAGTGTCTTGGATTGCAGCCTCCTAATCAAGCTCCATTGTGTTTACTCCCAGGAAAGTTCAGGATTGCAGGCTAAGTAGACTTCATAGGATCATGCACACTGAATGCATGTTTTGAATTCAATTCCAGTGTTTTGTCATCATTTTTACATCCAGTTAATATTTTTATATGAATTTTTTTGGGTTCTGGAACCAATTGAGTTTCCATTATTTCCTATGGGAAAATCCACTTCACATAAAGAGCATTTCACATAACAAGCATGCTTCCAGAAAGAATTAAACTTTTTATGTGCGGCACCACTATTTCTATTCTAGTAAATGTTGTGCTCCAATAACCAGATCAGGAAAACACCACTTCCTTGTGTATCAAAAAGCTGATTTTTCTAACTTAAAACTGACTCACAAGACTGATTGTTCCAAGAGGCAATGATGTGCTGGTATGATACACTAGGGAACCAATAAGGTATGAGTTGGCTCTCAAGAGCTAATGCTCAGTGTGAGTGTCATCAAGTTGGCCACCGGTTTTTGTTGGATACTAATTTGTTGGGTGACTATGGCTGCATTCCTAACCTCCAGGTAGGCCAGCCTAAGCCCGGCATAAGTCCTGTGCTAGCCTGCGGGTGTCCACCAAACTGCCATAAGACACTTCTGCCCCACTCCAGGGGGAGAGGTTACACCAGTGCACAAACGTGCACTTGTCTCCCTCCATCACTATGAGAACAGGAAGATGAGTTTTGCTGGCCTTATACCCTTATACAGTACTGTTAAAGTTAATGGAGGGGTTTCACCAACTCTAGTGATGCTATTGCATTTAGGCTGTGCATACAATATTGGAACTTATTCTGTTTGATCCCAGTATGGGAGTGGGTCCATCGTGGATGTGACACAGTGAACTCTCATACTAGGGGACACAAACCCTAGTGATACCTATGCTCCCTGCAAATGCCCACAGTTGAAGCTGGGATCTCATACATGAGGTCATGTGTTATACTGCTGAGATTTGGCTCTTCATATCTGTTACTTGAAGTGAGTGGGAAGACCAGCCCTGACTCATTCAGGTATTCCTCAACCACTACTACCTCACAGTGTGTGTTTCCCATTTGCTTTTCAGGTAACTTTTGGGATAATGAAAAAATAAGCTACTTTCTATTTGAATCCCTGTGAATGGGTGCATAAAAACTAGTCTAGACTAAGGTTGGCTCATTGTTCTTGAGACTTTCATTCCTACTGGGACAAATAATGTGTTTCATTTTAAAAAAACATACCAGGCGGTGCTGTGGGAATAATACTGTCGCTGGTATGTCGGCTGTTTCCATGAAGCAAACCAGAGAATCTGGGGAGGCACAAACAACCAATGGTGAGTTACAGAAAATGCTTTAGGTTGGTCCAAGACCCAGTTGTCCTATCCTGCCCACTACTGGCCCCTTCCATGTGCTTTAAATTGCTCACACTTTATCATTTTATGTACAAAAGTGTTTCTCAGTTCCTTCATGCTCTGAGGTTGGTTTTGAAGTACAGACCACCTGAAGTTCTGGGATATGGGACAATGAGAATTGTTCTGGGATATGGGACAATTTAACTTCATGCAGTGGATGGACATGGAGTCCCACCTTCACCTTCCTGCTTCCTCTGAAAAGAATGGCATAGAAGAGGATATATGAAGGTGAATTTCTGACACTTGTCTAGCTCATTATTCTCCATTTCCTCTTCTCAGTTTCCTTTTTTTGAATATCCAAAGGAGGAAGAACAGATCTGGTCTATATTGGTCCCACTCTCAAATCAGCACATTATTAAGCAAATGGGGAGGGGGTAGGCTAAACAGTGCAAAGCAACAATTGGCTTGCACTATATGGCACATATCTACAAAAGACTAGAAAGCTTTACATCTCAGTGGGGCTATATCTGGGACTCATTGCACTTCCACTGCACCACAAAGACCCTAGGAACATCACAGATCTTCAATCAAAGCTCACTCTAGCAACATGCTAGGGAAAGGTTCCACCTGGGCAGGCCAGTAGATCCCCTTCCCATCCCAATGCTTGATCCACAGAGTGTCCCCCCCTTTTCTCAAGATCTCAGCTGGAGATTGCCTTACTTCTTCATCATTCCGCAAGTCTGGATGGGACTGCTGCAGTTTTTAGCAGGGACAACTCTGTTGTAATAGTTCTCATATCCAATTGCGGCTGTACAAAGAAAGGCAAGAAAAAAACTTAAGAGAAGCTCTTTCCCAGCACACGCACAAGAGTAAGCAAAATCTACATCATTTACTTCCCAGCACATGTATTCACAGCACAATCCTAAGAACATTTGGTCAGAAGTCAATTCAACTAAATTCAGAGGGGCAAGGGAAACGCCTCCAAATCTATTATGAAGCTGAAACATTTACATCAACTTAGTCAATAAGTGACGTAGGCTGCAATCCTAACTTCCATTTAGGCAGATCTAAGCTGTGCTGACCCTGACCCAGGCATGTCACAAAGTGCTGTTAAGGCACTTCTGCCTCACTCCTGAGGGGTTAGGACAATGCACAGGCATACACCGACCACCCCAAACCATCATGGAAAGATAGGCCAGTTGAGTTAGGCCTAGGGTTGCTATAATCCTCTTCCACAAAACTGGGACAAGACCCTCTGTCTCATTTGTCAGTATGTGAACACAATCCCCCCAAATTGGGATTATCCCTGTTTTTTGGGATATATGGCAACCCTAGTTAGGCCAGCCTGATTTTTTTAGGATTGTGCCCTCAGGTTACAATTCTATCCATGCTCTCTTGGGAGTAAGCCCCATTAACTGTAATTGGACTAACTTCTGAGAAGACATGCATAGGATTAGGCTACAATTCAGCAGCAAATGTGTGCCAGCAGCAGTGCCAACACTGGAGGATAGAGAGCACCAGGTGACACCATCAGGGAGTGACACCATAATGACTGTCAGGAGGCTTATCACACTGCAAGTCCCACAAGCATTGTCGCAGAGGAATGGTCCCACCTCAGCTTGAAGGACACATGTGCACAGTTGGGGGCAGGGCCAGGACTGTACTTGGTGACACCAACTCAAGATTCTGACAAGCAGCAAAATATGGTTTAAGATAAAGGCCACGATGGTCATGGCATTGACGTCAGCTGAGGCTATCACCTTAGGCAACATTCTGGTGGGGCAGTGTCCACTTCCACGTAAATGTTTTGGCCACCCCCTCCTTGGTTTTGAAAAGTGAAAGGGAAATGGCAAAAGAGGAAGTGTGAAGAATGTGGAGAATGGTGTGGTCTAGCATCAAAGACACTCAGTCTAACCCATCACACTCACACTTCCTTCACACTTCCGCTTCCACTTCATTTCCAACTAACTTTTCAAATCTAGGGAGAGAGAAGAGGAGGAGGAACAAGAAATCAGGGTGGGATTTGTTTCAGTGCCTCAGGCACTGAGGCTGCAATCCTAAACACACTTTCCTGGGAGTAAGACCCATTGAACACCAGGGGGCTTTCTTATGAGTAGACAAGGTTAGGATTCTGCTCAAATTCATCTTGGGTCAGCCCTGCCAAAGCCCAAGAAAACAGAATAGTCACCTGTCTAAACAACAACGTGGGTGCTCTTTTCTGGGAATGGTGTTCACACATTTGTGCCACAGCATGCATCTTCTTAGAAGAGGCATTCCTTCCTTTGAGTTTGAGAAGGAAGAATGCCTTGGCCAACAAGCATCAGTAACTGATGGATTTCTGGTATATAATTAATATTTTTAAATTCTATTGTTTGGGAAGACCTTGGTCTACTGCCAGATTTTTTAAATCAATTATCTTAATCAACTTGCTTAACCTGCTAAATATTGCAGCCCTAACCAATCTTGTCCCACAATGCCAGGGTTTCTTGTCCTTATTTTTGAAATATGCATCTTGAAAATGCAAGATGGAAGAAAAGACCTTTATATGTGGTTACCTGGAGGCTCCATGCCTGTCATCTTATTCTGAATGAAGCAATTTATATCCATTTCAACATTGCAGTTCTCCAGGCTGACCCGAACCACCTCATACAGCTTTGGAAAAAGAGCAAGAGACATCAGTTTTACTAGGTTTTTTTTAAAAAAAATAATATATACCTGTTTGGTTCTAAAGATCTTGGTTCAGAGAGTGACGTAGTGTAGTGGTTAAGTGACTGACAGCCCAATCTTATCCATCGCCTATGCAGCTGAATCAGAGTGGCTGCACTGCATCCTGAGTAGGAATCGAGCAGGTTGGATGCCTCCTCAAGGTAAGGGCAGTGATGGGGTTCAAAGAAATTAATTACTAGTTCTATGCTCATTTGGCAGCCACTTATAAATGGCTATTTTTAAACTGTATATGTCCTACCTCATGTTAACAATCGTTTCTATAGAATAGGTGAGAACCTGCTGGAGCCCACCACAGGGTAAGAGGACTTAGTTATTGTACCCCAAGGAAAGATCCAGATGGGAAATGGGTCTACTGGGACCTTCACCTGCAAATTTGCCTTTTTGCACTGCCTGTGATTTCCAGTATACTTCAGGGGCAGCCTCATGTCAAGCACATCAGATCAGCTTCCTCACAGAAAGCCCACAACTGGTGCACAAACTGAAGCTGTGCAAAGGCACATCTGTGCATATGAAATAAAAATACTGCCCAAAAGATATGTTTAAATGATAGTTTGAAAATGTTATGCCATTCCACATGCTTCTAAATACATTGCCATTATGAACGTATTTGGCTCCATTCTGAGGTTCCTTTCCTCTTTAACTAGGTGGAAACAGGAATTATTTCCATACCTCATCATCCTTCACACATTGCATGGAGAGCTGATTACTATGAACCCATAAGGAATTCCGGAGAATAGTGATCCGATCACATTCTTGCAGCTGAAATGCCTGAGGTTCAGAAGAACATAAGGAAGAGTTCTGAGTTCCTTGTGGTTGTGGAGTCTTTCCCAACACACCTTGCAAAAAGTCAAGCAGACACGGCTACACTGGTTTGCACTGGGGAAACATATATCATAGTGAACCAGACAAACTGTAGCTTATCTGGTGTCATATATGTAGCATTACATGAGTGGAGCCAAGGAGTTTCCTATGTAATTCAGGGAATTCCCTGTGTAATTAATCTGTGGACTTCCTTGCCATAGAACGTGGTGGTGTCAAATGGGACAGATGCCTTTAACTTAGATGACCATCTAAAAATAGCCTAATTTGCATAAATTATAATTGCTGGACAAAAAATCCAGTTGGTCATCTAAGGGCTACAAGGCATTAAACATGGAGGAAAGTCCATCACATGTTACATGATAAGTATATGTGACCATCAGCTTCTAAAAGTAAGCTGTATCAGAACACCAGATACGAGGAGCTCTTTGGGGCCACACATTTAACACAAGCAGTCCTAGAGGGTCATTCTCTGCTTGTATATTAAATTGCTGGATTCCTCAGCAATATCTAACAGATCCAGTTCTTATTACTTACTTCACATGTGCTGATGTGCTCCTGTTCCCATGCAGTCCTGGCCTGATCCAGTAGTTCTATGTTCTGTTTGTATATCCTTTCTGCAAAGGGAAAGAGAAGAAAAGGAAATAAGCACCTGTGTGTCTTATGGGATGGAATACAGCAGTTCTTTGCAAAATATCCTAGAACGAGGCCCTCGTGGATTATGTTTCTGGAACTCATCCCTGAAATGAGGCTAGAAAGCAGTGCCTTGAAAGACTTCTAAAGACTTTCTCACCCCACCTCCCACCCCTTCTATGGCCTTCTCCCCTCCAGATCCAACACCTTCAATGGTCAGAAGATCCTCTGCATGCTCAAACAACTTGCCCTGTCAGAACTGGACAAAGACATCCTAGCAAACCTCAAGTGCCACCTCCCCTTCCTTCCTTGGCTGCACACCAGCTGTTTGTGTTTCTGTGTGATGTCCAAAAGAGGGACTCTGTATTTCAGATCCATTGCAGCCAAGGGCTACAGCTCTGGGGCACAGCATGCGCTTCATGCAGGGGCGTCACTAGGGTTCGCATCACCTGGTGCAGGAGGCCAGTGCATCACCCCCATGCAGTGGGCAGGGCAACAACCTGGATGGTGGGCATGGTTGTGTCATTGCTCTGCCTCTGTTTCGTGGCCACACGTTTTGATAGAATAGATATATTTCAAAGTGGTTTGTTTCACTGCATTCTGCTGCAAATTACACATCCAACAGTATATAACATAATGGGATTATTCCTAAAAACCATTATTTTTAGCCATTTTGTTCACCCCCTCAAGGGTGCTCCCTTTCGAACAACTTATTGCAGTGGTTCTCAAACTGTCTAGCTTGGAACCCACTTTGTAGAGGCTCAACCTGTCCAGGATCCACTAAAAGTGATGCCATGGGTGAAAGTGAAGTCATCAAGCAAATTAAAACAAATAAATAATTGTAAATACTTTTAAAGTTAATCAAGTAAATAATCTCAAAAAAACCCCACCCACCCACCCAAAAAAAATTCAGTAAGATTTTCAACAACCAGTTCAATTTTAAAGTTCCTATATTTAAACAGGTTCAGTATGATTTGGGATTAAATAAGTTTTAATCCCAGCAAATTTTTTTTATTTTTGGGTGACCATTTTTGGGTGACCATTTTGGGTAAACAAGGGTGACCATATTTCATAATCGGACAGAGATGAGGTTCCCCCCACTAATGTAGGACACCCAAGAAATGTGTAGAACATAACAAAAATAAAACCTTAAAAGACTTGTGTATGTTGCTTCCATATGATGAAACACTATATTACGGAATATTACATTTTAAATTATTACCGTACATATAATTTAATACATGTAGAGCACAATCCTAACTATGTCTACTCAAAAGTAAGCCCCATTGTGTTCCAAGGGTCTTATTCCTAGGAAAGTGTCTTTAGGATTGGAGTCATAATTCATTAATTCCAAGTAGGCTATAGGCAGTTTTAAACACTATGGCTCCAAATGCAACCCCCACACCACTCTAGTGACGCCAGTGGTCTCATGTGCATTTGAGTCCAGGCTTAAACTTTG
The DNA here is from genome assembly GCA_030015325.1 of Cryptoblepharus egeriae. Lineage (NCBI taxonomy): Eukaryota > Metazoa > Chordata > Lepidosauria > Squamata > Scincidae > Cryptoblepharus > Cryptoblepharus egeriae. Next base: position 11,013,005 of record JAREYC010000013.1, read on the forward strand.
GCATCTTGAAAGAATCAGGCTTTGGTGCAGTGCTGCCAATCTATCTGAGGCTAGGTAAGCCTATGAGTCAATGCAGAATGAGGCATATTCATCTATACAAAGAGCTCACATATCTCACTCTTTCCCCCTTTGGAAAGAATGAACTGGGAATGTATGAAGAGCAATTGTTTCTGTGTAACACACCAACCCCCTGAGTTTTATCAGTATAATGCAGATAGAAAGAGAGAAGATAAAAACACAACAGAAATATCTCTCCATTGCAAATATTAGCTATGGTGCTGGTTTTTATCTTATAGTGCTGGGTTTTAACTTGCAGTGCTGGGTTAGGTAAAGGTAAAGGAAAGAATTCTCTCTCTCTCTCTCTCTCTCTCTCTCTCTCTCTCTCTCTCTCTCTCATATTCTCTGTTTGTGAGCCTTACCTGGAGCAATACTCTATGGCCAACAAGCTGCTCCTTAGAATCTTTGCAAGCTCTTTTTTTCTAAAGGTTGCTACTTTTCATGGTTCATTTGAAAACATAAGGTCCGCACAGGCAAACAGCATAGACATCAAATTTTAATACAGCATATAACATAGATCTTCTGCAGCCAAGATATTAGACATCATCAAAAGATATTCTGTTTCAAGAGTATCTAAACAGTACCTGCTTCGTTTGCTGCCTCTTTGCATTGTTTTGCTTTGGTCTGACTCTGAAATAGAAAAAGAGAACATTGGCATGGTCCTGCAGAGTCTACCAGGACCAGCCCAAGATAGTCTGGAGACTGAGCCTAAGGCCAGGAGTCAAATACTGCCCACTAGAACCTGCAGTTCACTAGGCTCCTCCTCTGGCTCCCTGAATTCCCAAAGCAAAGGAGAAGGACTGGCAGTGCAATCCTAATCCCTGGTTAGGCCCACAGAAGTCCCATTGCTGGCCTTGGGCTGTCATAAAAGTGTTGTACGGCACTTATATACCACTCCTGGGAGGGTTAGATCAGTGCACAGCCATGCGCTGGCCACCCTGCCACAGTAACAGGAAGACAGGTGAGTTGTGCTGGCCTAAATTGGTTAGGATTGCACTCTCAGAAGTGGAAGTGTAGAGCAAAAGATCAAAGGGGTCTAGAGTGTCAGAGACTCCTGAAATCACTCAGGTTCTATCTTAATTCACTGCTGAAAATACCTTTTCTGTTTGCTTTTGGTTGCCCACAGCACTGATCCGCTCGAAGGCTTGTTCAGCTTCATCAGCGTCTTTGCACTTCTGCTCGTACATCTTCTTTGACTGTTTGCAGAGAGATAAATGCAGGAAATAAGACAGGAAAAGGAGGTAGGGCGGCCAAAGGCTTAATGCTTGGGACAGCATTTGGCATGCCAGCAGCTGCTACCCACTTCACATCCTCCTGCTCCTTAGACTCATAAAGAAGGGAATGGAGTAGTAGAGGAAATGTGAAGAAGAGCGAGGATCAGATATTACTTTAATAAGCAGATTTTTAATATTGGCCCATATCCTAAGGTAAAATTAAGCCCTTTGCTCTGGAGCAGTTAAGGTGCCTTTCCATAAGATAACACCAGAGGGTGACCTAACTGCATGGACCCATAACTGCTCTGGATTTTGCCCATCATATTTTTAATACTCAGAAAAACTCTAGATTAGATTAGATTAGATTTATTTATTGGCCAAGTATGAACTCCATACCCGGAATTGCCAGGATGGGGAAGGGGAAATAACAACCTTAACTTACAGTACAATCCATACATCTCCTGAATTCTACTGTGTTCAGTGGTGCTTTATCTCATCTGAATATAGATTAGATTAGATTTATTTATTGGCCAATTATGAACTCCATACCCAGAATTTGGCTTCAGCAATGGCTGCAGACATACAAACACCAACACACAAATATCAAACAATACATACAGAGCATACATCAGATAGAACACTACTTCAGTATTTCCAAAAGTCCCTCAGCAAAGTTGATGGTTCAGCAGTTTAATGGCACAAGGAAAAAAACTGTCCTTGTGCCTAGTTGACTAAGTGTACAGAGTCCTATATCGGCATCCAGAGGGAAGAAGCTCAAACAAAATGTGTCCAGGGTGAAGAGGGTCTGCAGCAATACTCATGGCTCTCTTCTTGACCCGAGCGATATATAGATCCTCCATAGAGGGCACACTGACTCCAATTATTTTCTCTGCTATACCTATGGTTCTTTGTAGTTTTTTCTTGTCCAGTTTGGATGCTGTGCCAAACCAGACAGTGATGGAACTGCAGAGAACAGATTCAATAATTCCCCTATAAAACAGGGTCATCAGCTCTTGAGACAGATCGAATTTCCTCAGTTGATGCAAGAAGAACATCCTCTGATGAGCCTTTTTAATGATGCTGCTGATGTTAGTTGACCATTTCAGGTCTTGGGAGACTACAGAGCCCAAGAACTTGAAGGACTCCACCACTGAAACCACATTACCACAGATGGAAAGTGGAAGTAGCATAGGGGGGTGCTTCCTAAAGTCTACCATCATTTCCACAGTTTTTTGTGAATTAAGCTCCAGATGATTCCTACTGCACCACAGAACCAGTTGATCAACCTCCCGTCTGTATGCAGATTCATCACCATCACGGATAAGACCAATGACCGTTGTGTCATCTGCAAACTTAAAATTTTAACAGAGGGGTCCGAAGAGGTGCAGTCGTTTGTATAAAGGGAGAAAAGCAACGGGGAGAACACACACCCTTGAGGAGCTCCTGTGCTGATAGTTCAAGTACTAGATGTAATTTTCCCCAACCTCACCTGCTGCTTCCTGTCCGTCAGAAAGCTAAGATAAGTTCCATATTAGAAGTGGTATACTTTCCTGTGTGGCAAAAGAAGAATACCTCGCCCTAAATGATGCATAACACTTGAATGCACCATCTAAAAACATACAAAGTATAAGCTTTTACCTTTAGAACTGTGTTTTTCTTGTAAGTACATTTCCCAGATTTGATCAGTTAAGGCTGCAGTTCTTAACACAATTCTAAACACTTTCCTGGGAATATAAATAAAATACTTATATTTCCCTTTAAATATAATGTCCTACTTCTGAGTAGACTTCTTCAATCCTATATAGGACTGGGCTGTAATTTGATTAACAAAAATTCATACTCTGTATTTGTTTGCTTCATTTTTCTTTCACTGGATCACACTTATTTTTTAGGTATGTAATATAACATTTAATAAAAATATGGAATTATTTTGTATGCTGTACAATATGTAGTGTCATAATGCACAACATACCTCCATGGTCTTCTTGTACATTGAGAGTTTGTTCTTGTGCACACGGTCCATTGTACTCTCATACTGTAAGAATCAAACAGGACAGACATTCATCTTTTATCCTCTAGAGGCAGAATCATTTGGGCAGTTCTTCAAACATTTCTGAATACAAACACCAGGACCACCTCAATGCCTCCTGCATATGGAGGTATGACATGTCCCCTTTACATAGGATATGTCCCCCCTTTACCTTGCAGAATGCCCAGTATCATTTGTACGACAAGTGGGCAGGTTGGGCCACGTTAGGGATACTGGTACTTTAACAATTACATAGAAGAGGAAATCTTGCCCAGGCCATCAATTAATCAACTGAAACACATATTTACTAATTTATTTAAGGTTTCTTTTATCACAAATAGTGTTGTCAGACTTTGCCTTTGCTTGAGGCATGTTGTTAATTGGGGCTGCCATCATAATCCCCAGTTAGGCCAGCATAAGTCCTGGCCCAAGTTCTGTGCTGACCTGGGGGGGTCACAAAAGTGCCGTAAACCAGTTCTGCACCACTCACCAGTGCACAGACATGCCCTGGCCTCCCCACAACACCATGAGAACAGGGAATGGGTGAGTAATGCCAGCCTAAATTAGTTAGGAACTCACCCTGAGTGTGACAAACTGAGATCCACCTCACCTTTTTCCTTTGTTCCTTCTGTCGTTCTCTGAACTCTTCGAGGCTTTTCAGCTCGTCTTTCAGCATAGTGGCCAATTGGATGTGTAAGTTTCCAACACTTTCAATTTCTATAGACAGAATGTAAAGATGGTCATCCCGTTTCCCCCAAGATCAGAATTCAAATGGCATTTTTAATGGCAAATACTACTTAAAATAGGTTTATAAATAGGAGGTTCTTGAAAGGTTGTCATGTTGCTAGTATTTTAAAAAACCCATTTCTAAAGTGAGTCCTGGTGTTGTCACAAGCTTGCCAATAAATAAATGTCACAAGCTTGCCAATAAATTATATGGGTGACCACTCTGGTGCCAGTGTGGAAACCAGGAGTAATCGGGCAAAGCCCAGAGCCCCAAAATGATCTAAGATTAACCTTTGTCGCATGTCCATTGGAGAAAAGAAGCAAAATACTGGAGAAATTGTCATTTTTGGACAGTTGGTAGGCCAAGGTTATAGAAACTCACAGAGAAAAGCGTGACTATTAATTATGTATCCACAATCAAGAAGCATTTGTGGCAAAAATTTGCAGGAAGAAATGGAAGGTCTGCCAAAAAGCCTTCCTCCTTTATAGCCCAAGAGCACACATGAGAATAACAGGACCCACGTCACACATCAAAAGGAAGTACTTCACACAGCACATAATTAATCAATGCCATAGATTATACCGATGTCTGCCAGCCTACCATCTAAAAATAGCCTAATTTGCATACATTTGCATACCGAGTCTAATGGACCCGGTTGGTATTCTAAGGGTTATGAGGACTTTAAAAGGGAATTACTATAAACAAATTCATACTAGACAAGTCTAGCACTGAGTCATCATGAAGGTGATATGCTACCTTTAGGCTGTGGTCCACTAACACCTCTTGCACCATCAGGACATCCACAATTGAGTTGAAGGAAGAGGTGGTTTCCTGTTGCCTGAATTATCCCACCCCAGCAAGCAATAAAAGTATTAATTAATGTGCAGAGTGAAATGGATGGACAGCCAGTAGGTTGGAGAGGCAGTGGGCAGGCTAAGGTTGCAGGAGCATCTCATCAGTTCACTGCTCCTCCAGTCACAGGACAAAGCAGCAAATTCATCCCTCCTCGTGGCTGGGCCAGGCTTACCCGCTTGCAGCAAACTCACAAGTTTTCCCTGAGATAAGGGTATTGTATAACATTTGCTTTGTTACCTACAACCTTTAATTCAAAGCTAGCCATGCCATTGTCAAAAGGACTTCCAGTGCAACTTTCTCATATACTTACGTTGCTTGAGAACTTCAAATGATGCCTTCAGAGTACTGCGGAAAAGAATAAATTGGAGTTAACTTTCTTAAATGTCAGTGTATGTTGTCAGCCATGGAAATCTTGCCCACCCTTTCCCAAAGTTCTTACTTGCAGACAGGGCTTAAGTTAGAGGGGGCAAAACACTAAGTTTTGTAGGAAGCCTCACTGCAAAGTGCAAGCAGGGTTGCCAAATCTGACAACCCCTGAACTGGGTGGATTATTTCCATGACAGACCTTGACCTGGTCTGTATGCATTCATAAAGTCAAAGGCATACAAGCCTACACATGTACAGCAGAGGCCATGTACACTTCCTGTGCTCCATCCATATGCATGAAGAATACTTTCCGTTGCTTTGCAAACGACGACAAAATGGCAATGTGCTGTTCTCACAGGAAAACCACACTTCACAATTTCCTACACTTACACACTTTCCTACAATAAGGGTCAAAGAACCCAGTCAGATTCAAGAGCAGCAGCCTAGCAGCCCAAGCCTAGGTATGTCTACTCAGAAATATGTCCCACTGAATTAAATGGAACTTCCTCCCAAGTAAGTGTGTATAAGATTGCTGCTAAGAAGTCTCAGTTTGTGTGTTTTTTCATTCTTTATAGCCCACAAGGTAGGCTTACTGGTAGCATGAACATGACTAAGGGCACAATCCAGAGTGAGGGCAGTGAGGAGTGCCCTAGCTGGGCTGACCCAACTATTCTGTATCCAGAGAAGAGAGTTATGCTGCATCCAGAGAGTCAGGAAGCCTGGGCTGCCCTACCTGCTCCAGAGCATGCTTAGTTGGCACCTGGTCACCAAGTCAGTGACACCTGGGAAGGCTTGCTCCTGGGGAGACCCCCGTCAGATCACACTGAACAAGGAACAGTTATGGTGCCTGTCTTATAAGGAGTCCCTGGTGATCTCCTGCCAGTACAGTACAGTCTGCAGTGAATACAAGGAGCTTCTTGGAGTGGCCTGCTGTATCGCCAGGTTAGTGGGCTGCCATAGTTGTGCCATATCCTGAGATTGAGAGGCAGGGGCTGCATATAGGCTGGGCAAGAACTCAGATTTTTGGTCAACACTGCCATTCTTACTCTGCCTTCTCATGGTCCCCTATGGGTCTACTCATTACTATACCTGCTCCTGAGGCAGTATAACTCTGAGGAGCTGGAATAGGGAATTTCTGCCCTGGAAATAGGCTCTGGATACAGAGCCTCTGATACAGAGCCTCTATTTGATACAGAGCCTCTGCTCTGCCCTAGGCATCGCTAAACATGGCCTCAACATGTCTCTCCTGAACTGCCTAGGCTACCGAGCTAGGGCAGCCCATGTCCACCTGTCTTGGGCAGCCTATGTTGCCTTAGGCTGCCCCAAGCCTTTTCCAGAATAACTAGGATGGCCCATCTTGCAGGGTAGCAGGATAGGGTAACCCAAGTGCACTTCTGGATTGTGCCCTTAAGTTGCAGTCCTAACCAAAGCTGGCATAACTCATTGGTCTTCCTTTTCCCATTGGGATTTAGGAAGGCAAACGCATGTCTGTGCACCCACCTAACCCTCTCCCCAGGTATGGGGAGAAGTACCTCACAGCACTTTCGTGACAGGACAGCACTGAACTTATGCCAGGGTTTATGCTGGCCTAAGTGGAGGTTAGGACTCCAGCTTTAGGTTTCAATCTTTAATGTCCTCTTTTTCCTTGTAAGTGGACAGCATGTAGCTTTCTTGTAATTCATAAATTATATGAAATTGTTTTAAATTTAATAGGAAATAATAGTGTTTAAATCAATCACATGAAAGCAATATACTTTCATAGAATTTTCTTACTTTTTCTTGGATGTCCTACATTTTGAGAGGGCCCTGTCCTCTTTTTTTGTTATGATGTATGTTCACCCTGAGGGGAAGGGTCTGGTGATGTCACAAAAGCACCAGCTCTTGAAAAATTGGGGGGGATATGGAAGCAGAATGGATCCCATTGACAGACTATTAATGGCTTGAGATTAATCTTTGCCACCATCTCCCTAAGAAAAAAGCAAGGAAGTCTGTAGAAAATTGGCCATCCTATCCAACAACTTTCAGTACAAAAACACTTTTTTTCTTATATTTCCCTATCTGGCCTTTATTGTTGACCCACAACTGCCCAAATCATGCTTCTGTACGCCAATCTATTGGGACCTGTGAGATTTGTGGGTACCAGCGGACAAGTCACAGGGAGATTCTCTTCCTGGGATTAATGTTTGTCTCTTCAGACAAATGTCCCCTGGGTGGAAGCAATGGACCTTGCCAGTGAAGTACCAGACTCCCATTTGGATATAACTTCTGGCACTGTCCATTGTTATTAGGTCATTGTTACTAGATCACTCAAATCAGCCAGCCACATCACATCAGGTTGACACCATCCACCACTTGCAGACATCCACATGGGCATCTGCTCATAGTCGGCTCAAGATAGCAGATGTCGCCAGGCCAATCTGGAGAGAATAGTGTTACTGAACATTACAGTGTTTATTTATTATTATTTATTATTATTATTGTCATTATTAATTATTAACTATTATCAAGGTTTCTTTTCCAAGGTTACCTTCCTCCTTTTGCCCTCCCCAAACTCTGCAAGGTAAATTAAGGTTAAGAAAGAGCCAGAGCTCATCAAGTACAAACCTGAATCTGGTATTTCCTAATCAAACACTCTAACCACTGCACCTCACTATTCACCCCATCTCTTGTGCATATCATAAGAATGCTGTTTCTCATTTTAGAAGCAACTTGGGTCAAATCTTCATAAGTTGGAAAAGTGTAACTGAGAGCAAAACAACAGGAAGTTGACAAGGGTCACAGTTTGAAAATTGCAGATTTATATGGTTGGGTCTATTTGTCCCATGTTGCCTAGTGAAGCTTCAGCAACTTCTCTTATTTATCATTATTACAGATGGAAAAAAGTTTAGCAATCTCAGGGCACAATCCTCACCAACTTTCCAGCTTTGGCATAGCTGCGCCAGTGGGGCATGTACTGCATCCTGCAGTTGGAGGTGGCAGTTACAGATGCCTCCTCTAGCTGCTTTGGAGCTGCACTGCCCTTAAAGTGGTTCTGGAAAGTTCGTTAGGATTGTGCCCTCAGATTATTAATACATAAAGCTGCAAGTAACTAGAATATTCAACCTTGCTTTTATGTATTTTTTTCAATTTTGTTTATTGTTTATTTTTTATTATTCCTTTTCCTTTTTTCTTCTTTACTGTGTTTTCTCTTATTTTCCTTTTTCTTATTATAAATGATCACTTGGTGGGAGTGCAGTTGCACAGGTATGTGATCTTTCATCCAATAAAGTCTAATACTTGCTCTCTTCTTTCTGAAAACATCAAAAGGATTTTTTTTAATTCCCTAAGTAGACCTTTGGACTTTTTAATGCTTTAAAATAATTTATTTCATTAGCTTCTTACCAGAGTCTGAGAGAAAAAGCCATGCCAAATATTTCATTAATTTTCCTTCCTTCTGACAAGGTACTGCCAGAGTTCAGGCAGAATCTTAACTTTGGGTTCATCTGCATGGCCGGATTGAAATGCATGATTTCTCAGCACACCTCACCTTTCATTGGGGATCTGTCACAAGTCTACAAAGGCCAGTGACAGATTGGTGCTTAGATGTTGTGAGCAGGGCTCAGGAAATCACTAAAGTGCAGGTTGGGGTGAGAGTGTGATGAATAGACTAGTACAAAATGATGCAATTAAGAAATTAGTTTGAGAATGGACTGACACAGGTGCCCTCTTAGGTCTACAGGACACTTTCAGTCAGTTGACCCTAAATCTTTCCACCCTAACACTGGTGACCTCTCAAGAATCCATCTCTTTTCCCAGTTCCTACACTGATCCAGTGGCACAGCTAGGCAGGGTGCAGGGGGTGCAGTTGCACCAGGCTACAGGTTTTAGCGGGGCTACAAGCTGAGCTTGACTCTAGTGACTAAAATTGGGGGGGGGGGGGAACAAAATCAACTCCAGATAGCAAACAGGTACTTTGGCCGTGCCACTAACAGAGCAAATGGTGGTGCTGAGGAGGAGGAGGCAGGTCTTCCCCCAATTTCCTTTTTAAAAATACTTGGAGATGATGACACTTCTGGTTGTGACATAACTTCCAGGGCTACATTTTGAGCTTTGCACTACATGATCTTTAGCCATGCCACTGTGCTGATTATTATTATTTCTTGCATTTCTTGCATTGCCACCAGTACATGAATGTTCCTCATCACCTTTACTCTTGTTCCATGTTTATTATGTTGCAAACCATTGCTTCAGTGCCGTGAATGCACTGATAGAAAGGCGGTACATAAAAACATGAATCAATACATAGGGGTAAGAAAGGGAATTCGGGACATAAACAAAATTTAAATTGCTAGATGCAAGTTCCAACAACAAGGCATCTACGATAATTCACATCACAAATAATTTGCCATAAGATAGTCCAAAAGGGCTCACTTGATTTCTGTTTGGCCTCCTGCTTTTCGAGCAATCTGAACAAGCTCTTTTCCATACCGTTCTTCTGCTTGTGCCCTGTGGGGAAAATATCTGTAAATGTTTTAAGCTCAAATTCATCATTTTATTGGTCCTCCCCTCTCAAATCAATATTTTATTGGAAACAATGGGAAGATTTCCCACCCACCCCCAGTGCATGTCTAGGCCAAGATCGCCTAGGCTTACTCTTTAGCCCACCACTCTCCTCTCCTACCCCCTCCATGTTATCTTCCTTTTCAGTCCCTTATTTTTCAAATCCAATGAGAGGGAGGAGTAGCTGACACACAAGTAGGTAAGGAGACTGACATCTGACATTTGCCTCAAGATCCAGGAGACCTTGGAACAGCCTTTTAGCTCAGTGCTATTTAATCTGAATGGCCTTAACTCTCCAAGAACTTTCCCAACTCAGATACCATCAATCGCATCGGATCTTCTGCCTGCTAAACATGTGTTCTACTGACAAGTTATGGCTCAGATGATCTACAGACTGAAGAAACACAATCTGTCCCCAACCTATGATCCCATCCAACCTTTTCGTCAAAAACTGCCACAGGTCAAGAGCTATTTAAATCTCTCCATTTCCACCATCCATAAAACAATTTAACTACGCAACATTAAACTACTTTAGCAGTGGAAACGAAGGAGTCCTTTCCATGGATTGGAAGAAATTGTTACTCACATCTTTTAAAATAGCTCTAGAGAGAAATGTCCCCTTTGACTCTATGGTGATTCATTGCACTCTATTATGTCTATTCCACCCACCCACCCCCCTTCAAAAAATCAGCTCAGAATTAATTTCTGCCCAAAGGTCTCTGAGGCCTGATGAAACTAAATGCCATCACCTGAATGAGACTTGTGGATGATCTGACCCTGTCTAATGGAGATACTCTAAGGTGGATCACACTGGCCTGAACTATACATCCATGAATTATTTTTTTTCAAACACTCATTTCAATACCAGCTGTATTCATCCACACAAAAGTGAGGTCAATGAACAATATTAGATGTTCAAGGCAGTTAGAGGGTAAGTACAAGAAGTTATCATGTGAGACTATTGCCTCTGTATGTTACCTCTGTTTGATTAAGTCCTCCACATCTTTGGACATCTTTCTTCCGTCAAGTAATCTCTGCAGAAGGGCATCATACCCAGCATGAACAGTGAATTCTTTGCACTAGGAAACAGACATTTTGGGTATGTGTTAGCAAACATGTTTCTCAGCCTTAAAAGCAACAGAACCTGTTATGCATGAGATGATATTCCACAATTTGATACCTGGGGCAGAATATGGAACTTGAGTACATCTTTTATTTGTTTTGTTTTAAATAATGTGAGTTTCTATCTATTTCTATTTCGGGGGGAAATAGACATGGAGCACAATCCTAATCATGTTTTCTCAAAAGTAAGCCCTATTATGTTTAATGGGTCTTACTCCCACGAATGTGTCTTTAGGACTGCAGCCATAGTCCCTCTCAATCCAAAGTTTACACAAAGTATAAAGAAAAAGTGTGGAGAAGAGGAGAGAAAATATATATTTTAAAAGCACTTACGGTGGTTAATATTTTTTTACATCACTAAGGCTGCAATCCTGGCATAAGTTCCCGGCCTAGCGATGTTGCAAAAGAGCTGTAAAGCACTTCTGTGCCACTGCTAGGGGTGGTTAGGCCAGAAATGAGACATGCACCGGCTCCTTGCAGCACAGTGGAAATAGGAAGTGGGTGGGTTTTGCAGACCTAAATTGATTCGAATTGTGTCCCTAATAACGAAAGATTAATAAAGTCTTGAGGAGTAATTGTTTGTGACCTGACCCAGCATTGGAATCCCTCCAAGCTATGCAACTTTGAGCTGGCCAAGTCATCCCGCTCTTGATAACATCCAATCTTGATTACTGCAATGCACTTTATGGGATTTTCCTTGAAAATTGTTCAATCAGTTGCAAAAATGGAAGCCAAACTGTCAACTTGGACCCACTGAAATACTGATAAGTCTCCAATTCTGAAAGAACTTTACTAATGATTCCTGATTTTGCTAACAACAATTCAAGATACCAGTTTATACTTTAATCACCTGAGGACCAGGATACTTAAGGGATACCTTCTCTCCTCTCATAAGAATGTGCCTTTCCTTAAAGATCTGTAGGACAGCCATTTCTCAAGGCTCCATCACCTGCCACCTGAAGTGCAGTGCATGATTGATTATGATGATGATGTTATTGTTTCTAATGTATATACTGCTGTCAGTATACATGGCACTTTTGAATAGGAGCACAAAGGGAGTCCCAGAGACTAACAGGACAATCCAGAGCAACTAATCTGTCCACATAAGAGCCCTTAGGTTGCCCTATCTAACACTAGGTTGGAGCAACTGCAAGATGCTCCAGCCCAGTTACTCTGGAAGAGGCTTAGGGCAGAGCAAGGCAAGATAGGGTGCCCTAAGAGAGGTGGACCTGCTCTGCCCTAACTGGGGCAGCCTAAGCAGCTCAGGAGAGGCAAGTTGAGGGCATGTTTAGCATTGCCTAGGGCAGAGCAGTTACTCTGTATCCAAAGCCTGTTTCCAAGGCAGAAATGCCCTCTTCCAGCCCTCAGAGTTATACCACCTCAGGAGCAGGTATAGTAATGAGTAGACCGATAGGGGTCCATGATAAGGCCCGAGTAAGAATGGCAGTGCTGACCAAAAATCTGAGTTCTTGGCCATCCTAGGTGCAACCCCTGCCTCTCAACCTCAGGATATGGAACAAACTACGGCTGCCCACAAACCTCAGGATACAGCAGGCCACTCCAAGAAGCCCCTTGTATTCACTGTAGAATGTACTGGCATCTCATCAGGGACTCCTTATAAGGCAGGCACCCAGTGGCGTCACCAGACTGGTGCGGCTGGTGTGGGCTGCATTGGGTGATGCGCTCCGTATGGGGTGATGTGCCGGAGGAGTTTGACTGTCCTTTGGCAGGCCCCGGGCATCAGCACCCCCATTCAGGCCTGCTCCAAGGCGGAGCAGCAGCCAGAAGCTGCCACTTGTCTGAGGAGCTGGCCTGAACGGCCATCTGAGATGCACTGCGCAGAAACACACTGAGCATGCCGAACAGCTTCAGAGGAGACTTCCTTAGAGCAGAGAAAGTCCACGCCTCTGCACAGCCATTCGGCCTCACTCAGGAGGCGGAGCGGCAGCCGAATGGCTTCAGAAAGAGTACTGCACAGGCACCAACTCTGATGCCTGCACAGTCTCCCCCGAAACCAAAAGGCTTCAGAAAAGTACTGCGTAGGTGTCAGAGATGGTGCCTGCGCATTACTCTTTCTGAAGCCAGTTGGCTTCAGAAACAACTGCGCAGGTGCCAACTTTGGTGACTGTGCAGTCCAGGTGGGGGGGCGCATCCCAGGGATGACGCACAGACTTCCGCACCAGGTGATGTGCAGAGTCATGTCATCACTGTAGGCACCACAGCTGTTCCTTGTTCAGTGTGATCTGAGGGGTGTCTCCTCAGGAGCAAGTCTTCCCCTTGTGTCAATTACTTAGCATGCTCTGGAGCAGTTAGGGCAGCCCAGGCTTCCTGACTCTCTGGATTCAGCATAACTTTCTGCTCTGGATACAGAATAGTTAAGAGAATGCAGTTAGGGCAGAGCAGGCTGAATTTGCTCTGGATTGTGTCCTTACAAGCACCAGGGAAACACCAGAGGAAAGGGATGGAAATGGAGGCAGGGAGGAAAACACCTTATTTCAGTTTCACGCACTTTAGTTGCAGCAGAAGAGAACTAAGATATTGAGCCAAAGCCTGGAAAAGGTAGGATTTCAGAATTGATGTGAAGAGAGAAAGCATAATGCGTGCGGGTGTCTCCTAAGACAATTCCATGGAAAAGGGATGCAAAGGAAAAGGAGATAAAATCATTTGTAGGAGCAGAGACTCTCCTGGTGGCAGAGCAGAGTTGGGGGTGGCAGAGATGGCAGGCACAGGCTAGTCGGGCAGCCTTTTCCATTGAGGATCCCCCATTGTAACTTCCTCTCTCGGGAAGTTCATTTTGCCCCTTGTCAAAATTACCCTATTATTCTGAGCTTCTAAATTAGATTTCAGCTTTTCATTGGCATAATGGTTTTATGCTAATGGAAGGAAAAGAAGTAATCAGATGACCTAGACAAAGCTAGAAACAAAACTGAGCTTTAAGAATCAGATCACATGTTCTGTACCAAGAGGAATCTTCTGACATTGCATGACTCATTTAATAAAATATTGGAAAATGTACACTTAAACCAGTGCACTGGGCACTGGGAACTACTTTTTAAAATGGGGGAACAGCTCATTTTAAATTTTAAAATGGGAACGCACTGGAAACAACTTTTAAAAATGACACTCTATTGTGACACACTTAGGTTTACCAACTTATTAAAAGGAGTTATAGAAAGAAATAATATTGTAATTATTTACTTATAAGAAATAGTAACCAGGAAAAAGACCCTGAAACATTTATCTCTATATATTTACAGACTGCAAACTTTAGGAACTGAGCTCCTTGAAATGCAATTGGCAGCTGTCTTGCAAATTGCAGTAGCTGATCTCCTGCATTGTGGAGCTGCTACAGTATCTGTTTTTTTTAATAGGCTGAGAGCTTGATACAATTGATTACAATTGATTTTTTTTGTTTGTTTCCTGGAATGTTAGAACTGATTTTGGGTATATTGGGCGTCCTGATTCAAAATATGTAAACAGTTTTTCTCTATTAGCTATACTTTTTGAGATAGAGCGCTTTTGAGTGTCTAAGAGTCTGTCAATCAAAAGTCTAATTTGCCATAGGGTGCCATGATGTTTATATCTCAAAAAGTAGAGCTAATAGGTAAAAATTACTGTTATATTTGAAATCGGCACACCAAATATACATAGAATCAGCTCACAAAACCTCAGAAGCAAAACCACTGTTGGGCAGTGTTATCTGATCTTTAAATCATCAATTATCAAGTTGTGACCCCCCAATAGGTCCCAACACACAGTTTGGGAGCCACTGATTTATACAGTTTCTCCAGCAAGTAGACATTCTTCTGCTTCCAAGACTTACAGAGCAAAGCTAAATAAACACAAGACATCATCGCAATGAAAGCAGTCAAACCCTACAACAACTCCCATCACAAGGCAGCAAAAACATATCGCAAATATAATCAACTTTTTTTAAACAATCAATAGGACTATAAGAAATTGTAAGAATAGCCTGAAGCACACACTCTTCTTTCTACCTCTGAAGGCTTTCCCCCCAAAAGATTAGAAGGTATGGTAAAAGGACTTTCTGGAGATACAGGTCCATAAATGGGGTACCACCAAAGGGAAGACCTTGCACCTCGTTTACATCAGAGATTCACAGAACTGGCCCAGAGAGTTCTCCAATCTAAAAACAGGACACTAGCAGACGATTGTGTGAGTCGTGTGATCCTAAGCTTTCCTGGGAATAAGACCCATTATGGGGCTTCCTTTTGAATAGACATGGTTAGGATTGTGCTCATAGACATCTTTCCTGCCCCTATTAAATCAAAGCTTTTTCCTTGTGATAGAAAAACATTCCAATCCGCAAACATATAATTGTAAAATCAATAACTACCAGCAAACCTACTCTTGCATTTGCCATTCTTGGACTGATGCCAGATGAAAGGAAGATCAGAAGGTCTTCAGAAACCCCATCCTGATCAGTTGTCTGGTATTTCTGCTGCTACCACCACAGTGCTCAAGTATCCTCTCACCTCCAGCTGCACCACCTCACCACTTCAAGGCTGCCCTAGACTGACTGACTGACTCATCTCATTCAAGTCACAGCTCAACACCAGCTAGATTTTTCCAGGGAAATATCACTGCATTCAAGAATACAGGAATATAGGAACAAAGCATCCTCATGCTGAGTCAGACCTTTGACCCATTGATCTTAGTGTTGTCATTTAAGAGATCAGTGGTCAGCATCTCAGGCAGGGGTCTTTCCTTGCTGTGGGAGCCAAGATCATTCTAACTGGAGACACAAGGACAGAAATTAAGATCTTGTGCCCCCAGAGTATGACTCTACCATGCTCACAACTGGAACAATGATTTTAACCAGAAAATTTTGGGTTGGGGACTGGATCAATCTATCCAATAAAGGACAATGCCAATTGTTACGTCAGAATTACCCCTCCTCCATCTTGCAGGAAAGGGGAAACAGACTCATTAAATTAAACCTTCACAAGTAACAAAATACATTTTTTTAAAAAGAAACTGTAATCTGAAAGTCATCATGCACATTCTGTGGCTACTGCAGACCTCCAGAGGAAGTGTATTAGCTATGCTACACAGCCCCTTGTTTATGTGGTTCTCTTGCAACACTGGAGGCCTATTATATTACAAAATCAAGGTGCTCAGAAACAAAATTATAAAAAAGACCATTATTACTGTATTGCATCTCTTGCTGACCCGTTGAATCATTTCAGGAAACCCATGCAACCACATATTTATTGCTTCGTTTTTATTCCGTATTTCCTCTGATGAAATTAATCTCCAGTTAATCTCACAACAACCTTGAGGTTCAGCTCAGTCATGTCTCTTGTAGGGCAGTGGTGGCAAACCTCTGGCACACATTCCAGGGAGGGCACTCAGAGCCCTCCCTGCTGGCATGCAACCATAGGGCCGCCAGATGCACCCCATCTTGGGGTCTGCTCCTGCCCAGATACATGGGCGCACACACTGTGCACCACCATGCTTAATTTGACTCTGCTCCAGAGAGGGCACACTATGGCACATCCAGGCACACGCACTAGGTGCTGGTCCTGTCAGTCGACACTTGGTGCTCCAGAGAGGGCACACTATGGCACATCCAGGAACATGCACTGGGTGCTGGTCCTGTCAGTCAGAACGTGGTGCTACCACTGCTGTACCACATTCAAGGTCAAGGCCACCTTGAATGTCCTTTTAGGAAGAAAAGCACGGTATAAATTGAATTTATTTATTTGATTAAAATAAGGTAGACTAGGCTGGTGTCAACAGTCCTGAACTGAGTCAGGTGGTCTGAGTCAGTATGGCAGCCTCAACTACATTACATGAATTTTTAATTTTTTGATTCTTTCATCTGACCATTTTTTTGACCATTCCAGCAGTGGCCTCATCTGTTCATTCTCACTATGCTGTTATATTAGGTGGGGAAGGGGTTTAAAAAAAACAGTATGTTTTTTTGTATGGGTAGTTAGTACGGGTAGGTGAAGAACCACAAGAGATGATTCAGCTCAGCCATGTCTCTTGCTGCAATGCATAAAAATCCACTTTTAAAGCACTTAGGTTACTCCACCTTCTCTCAAAATGATGACCAAGAAATGATGTTACAACTAGAAAAGAAGTTCTATCTTTTTTAAAAAGGAACATTGGGGACAACCCTCTGAAAAAAATCAGTCTCGTAGGTCAGTTTTGAGTTAAGTAAATCCACTTTTTGTTATATATATATATATATATATTGTGTTTTCATTTTCTGGTTAAATGTCCCTAACATTTTATAGAAAGCAGATATTCCAATGCAGCCTCATTCATTACATTCTGCGCTAAGTTACTTTTCTAATGATACACAACATGATGGTATTATTATAGGCTGAGTCTCCATTCTAGGGTTCCATTCTAGGAACCTCCAAAGATGCAAATTTTCATGTAAAACAATCAGCAATTAAAAGATTAGGCAGCCCTTTAAAATATCCTGTTTACCATGGCAATGACGAGGCAAACAATCAACCTCACTCTGTGTCAGCTGGAAGACAGACTCCTACCTTCTCCCAATCCACCCTGGAGAACACTAAAAAATGCAAAGCTATTGGGGAGTTACTATTACTTTGTATTTTTTTGTGCTCCAGGGGAAGGAAGGATTCTGCCTCGGAGCTGAAATGATGCACCTCTAAGCATCATTACAGGGAGGTTGATTGGTTGCCTGCCTGCCACATTACCATGATCAGCAGGCTATTATTTGCCTAAAGGGATGTTTATTCTTTAATTCAAAGGGATTACCACATTTGTCTTGAGATAAAACGGTGGGTGAAAAATGTACTGAAAATTAAGTAATACCTGTATTCGTACATACCAACATTTTCACAATTTTGGTCACTAGCACCAGCTTACTGCTCCCCTAAAGCTAAATACTGTTATCAGTGACCCTGATTGAAATGTTTGATACAACTGAAGCTGGTTTTACTGAAATCTGACTCAGTAAATCAGATGCCATTTTGGCGGTACAGTTTTGCTGCTGTTTTTGATGTTTTTTAGAGAGCACCATCATTTTGAGGGATCATATTCTCATGACATTTTTTTAAAAATTATAAATGCAGGGTGCTTATTTTTTAAAAAATGAACTATCACATAAATAGATGTCTCAGTTACCATAACTAAAACCAACAGACACTGTGGTGTTTGCAAAGAACATAACACATCATCTTGCCAAAGTTAATTTGAGCACAAGAATGGGCTGCGGTATTTCAATTCACATATTCTTTAATTATCCTTTCATCCTTTCATCCTAGAGATAGATGCTAAAGAAGACGCTAACATCACACGAACAGTATGCTTCTTGGAGCTGTCTCAGACAAATGCATTTTACCTTACCACTTATTTAAGAACTAATTAGCTGCAAATGACGGAAGAGAAAATGCAGAAATTCTGGTTATATTTTTAAGATACGTACTGGAGAGCCCAACACAGGGGGTTGCCCTTTCAGCAGTGGCACCTCAGCATGGCTCAGCAGTTGAGAGAGGCTAATGTTTGTGCAAGGAAAGCCCAAGGGCTGGATAAGGAGCTTCCATGGGCCACATCCAGCCTGCAGGCCTTCTTTTAAACTTATGGGCCACTCATAAGTTGTCCACAACCTACCATCTGAACTACTTCCAGGTTTCAACTTCCAGGTTTCAAAGGCAGTGTGCTGGTGAAACCGGGTTGCTGGGAGGTGGGCTACATTTTTCCTTCCCTGTGAGCTTCCCATTATGGAAATCATGAAAGTTTATGCTAGTGTAAATGCATTGATCTTCAAGGTGGTAGAAAGCTATCTGTTCTTTTTGGGAACCAGATCAGTGAACTAAATGGACCATTGTCCAATTCAACACAACATTCTTAACGTCTTTTGAAACATAAATCCATTTGAAGCTGCCTTTTTGCTAGTTAAAGCAGATCAATTCCAACAACTTAATTTTTAAAGTACGGTACTATCTAAATTCCCTTTATCCATCCTTCCTAGCAGCAATGTTTTGTATTTGTTCAGCTAAGTGTCAAACAGGGTGGGGAAGCCAAGCCTCTGTTTGCGCAACTGCATTTTGGGGTTGTAGTTATTTTCTTTCTTTTTTTACTTGCATTCCCGGAACACTCAGTAAAAAGAGTGTGTAATGATTTTTTGTGTCTCCCAAAAGTTGATTTTCAGTTCTTTCTCCAAGATGGACACTTCTTGCTTTCTACACCAACTAATTGGTTCTTCTTCCAGCATTATTGTAGAAGCCCTTGGAGAAAACCCATTGGCAGCCAAATAAATAGCAGGAGCATAACAGAACATGTGCTGTCACAGTGACCTCTTTTTTTCAGGACATATCCTCTTTTTCAGCCTTGTGCCCTGAGAAAATCTTCATTCTCGTCCTTTTTCTAATGACCAGGTAGCATGTAGCCTTCTTGTAATCGTTTGGAAATTGTAATATTTTTACATAATCATTTAAAATATAATAATAAGTAAAATAGTATTTAAATTAGCCACAATGAAAAAATATATGGGAGTGTTTTTATCTTTATTTTGTCATGTCCTACATTTTTTCTTCAGTGTCCTTCCTTTTTTTGCAGGAGCCTTGTCCTCTTTTGCAGTTTTGACATCTGGTCACTCTGTGTACATACATTTCGCAGTTCAATTTTACCAGAACTCATTTTCAGTTCCCACCAGGTCAGATTTGTTCCAAACGGGTCCTTGTATAGGAGTGCCCCCTCGGACCTATGCAGTACAAGACCCCCACCTGTGGCTCTCTCCATGCTAAACAAATTAGCTATAACTTTAGCCCTAATGATTTTTGTTGGACATGGTCTTGACTAAATTTAAGATACAATCCAGAGCATCTAATGGCATCTAAGGCTGCATATGTATACACACTGGAAATAAAGCCAATTGAACTCAATGAACATATATGCATAGGATTGAGCCAGTAAGCTTTTGAATCCCCAGCTGTTGTTCTGAAAATCTACATAGGGGACAAATTTTGAAAAATTTTCTCTCAAAGTTATACCATTCTGTACAATGCAGATGTGTGTGTGTTGCTTTGTCAAAAATGAGTTCATACTGTAAAGATGACCAACCGGATTTTTTGTCCGGCAATTATAATTTATGGAAATTAGGCTATTTTTAGATGGTCATCTAAGGGTTTAAACACAATTTGTTATGATAATGATTAATGCTTCAAGTTGCTGCTCTGTATGAATGTTCCCACAAAAGCAAAAACTCTTGTTGCTGGAACTGGCTGCAATACTGAAGGAGAGGGAGAAGGGATTCCTTGCACCAGCGGCCAGACACCTGAAGGGACTGGGCAACTTGCCTCCTCTAGGAAAACCAGTAGTAAAGTTGGCACAGCGGGAAAGGGGGAGGCTATATGTATGTTTATTCAGAAGTAGAGTGATTGAATTCAATGCAGCTATGCATTAGGTTGTAAGTATCACTCACCTAGCACTGTCACCACAAGGGTGATTTCCCCTCCCACCAGCTCTCAGCAAATGCAGTAAAGCTATCTTTGCAAAGAAGCCACTTGTTGCTTGATTCCAGCTTTGCAAAATAGATACAGTGGTGCTTCACATAACAAGTTTAATTTGTTCCAGAAGCATGCTTATGTGAAATGCTCTTTATGTGAAGTGGATTTTCCCATAGGAGATAATAGAAACTCAAGACGATTTGGTTCCACAACCCAAAAAATATTCATATAAAATATTAACTGGATGTAAAAATGATAACAAAACACTGCAATTGAATTCAAAACATGCATTCAATGTGCATGACCCTATGAAGTCTACATAGGCTGCAATCCTAAAGCCACTTTCCTGGCAGTAAGCCCCATTTGACACAATGGGGCTTACTTCTGGGTAGACATGGTTAGGAGGCTGCAATCCAAGACACCTTCAAAGCGTCTCCCCACTTTCTCCTTCTCTCCATCCTGAGCCTCTCTCTCCCCTGCTCCCTTCTGGCTAGCCCTGAGCTGCTTCCCTCTTCTCCACTGCTCTTCTCTCCCTCTGCCCAGCAGACACCCAGCCACAGGAGCAACAGCATGGAAGTGTTGTTTTCGCTATGGGCAGGCGCGCTAGGCAGCCATGACGCTTTTTAAAAGGGTTGCCAGCCAGCGCATCTGCTCCAACTGCCAATGAATGTGCTTGTTAAGTGAAGCAACACTTGTTATGTGAGGCAGAATCCAAAAGAAATTTTTGCTTGTTATGCAGATTACTTGTTAAGCGAGGCACTTGTTAAGCAAGGTACCACTGTAATTCAATTCAGTTTGTTTCATTGCATTATGCATCAGCATTATGCAACTTACAAACTGCAAACTGATGCAACTTACAAACTGCAAACTTACATGCCTGCAAACTGATGGGAGCTGAAGGGTACAGTGGTAGCCCCTTTTTCCTTCCTTTCCTAAATATATCTGTATGGTCAGTGGTGTACTGTTCCTACAGGCTGCCATGGCTGGAGCCATGGGCACCACACCGAGAAGAGATGCAAGTGTGCCTACATGGGGAAGTTCAGTGAGAGCTCAGGTATCCTCTGAAGTCGGTTAGGTTCTGTTGCCTGAACTGAAGAAGGTGCATGTGCCCCAATTGGGACACGCATGTGCTGTCCACAGCCAGCTGACAGCAAAAGAAAGCCAGAGAGGGAGAGTCACTACAGTGGTGCATGTGCATCATGACATAATGGCATCACAGGATGTGAACATATTGCACCTGGTACACCTCAGATGTAGGTGAAAGTTGTATCCTGTGAGAATAAGGCCCAAATCCTAGCCAAATTTCCAGCTCTGTCACAGCTGTGCTGGTGGGGCATGTGCTGCATCCCACAGTTGGGTGGCAGTCATGGAAGCCTCCTCAAGGTAAGGGAAGGTTTGTTCCCTTGCATTGGTCTTACCTCAATGCCTGAAAATTGGTTAGGATTGGTTAGGAAAAAGATAAAACAGCCAACCAAAACAAGGACTGAAGTCCTAGAAAAGCCTGAGAAATAGAAACAGTAAGAGAAGCCCTTCGAAAACAATGTGCCTGCCAGCAACCTTAAAACACCCATCTAAGTTCAAACATGACAACCAAACAAATCACACCCAGTGAAGCTTTAGGTCAGGACAACCTATCCCAAACATAACAGTAATGCCACAACTGAAAAGACCCTGTTGTGTGCCCTTGCAAAACTAACCTCAGGATATGAATGTACACAAAACTGAGCCTTACCATGCTGTAGTAGCTCAGTGGTTGAGACAACATGCTTGTCATAAGAACATAAGAAGAGCATCTGCTGGATAAGGCCAAAGGCTAGTCCAGCTTCTCACAGAGGCCCACCAGATGCCTCATGGAGCACACAAGACACCTGCATCCAGATATCATTCCCTGCATCTGGCATTTTGAGGTTGTCCACATCTGCTTGGTTGTCCACATGAGGTTGTCAATTTGATGGTTGGCAGGGCCTGAGTTTAAGACCTGAGTACTGCAGGATGAGGATGAGTACTGCAGGTGAGCTTCTGTCTCTAGCCCAGCTCCTGCCAACCTCACAGTTCGAAAGCATGCAAATGCAAGTAGATAAATAGGTACCACTTCAGTGGGAAGCGAACGTCCTGGCGAGAAGCCTCTGAGACAGGTTGGCCAGATAGCTCCTCTGGTGGCACAGGTGGTTAAGACACTGTGCCTGTTAACCAGCAGGCCAGGATTCGAGACCTGGGTCTCCACAAGATGAGGATTTCCTGCTACAGGCAGGGGGTTGGACTAGATGATCCACTGGGTCCCTTCCAGCGCTATGATTCTATGATTTTAATGTCACATCAATAATGACACTGATCTAGATGATCTAGAAGATGACACTGATCTAGAAAAAGTTGACTCTGCACAGGACAAATGCTTTAGATATTGCCTTGAGGCAAAAGCCAAAAAGGGACTTCACCAGTGGCTTGCACCTTGCATTGGAAAGTGTGCATATGTGTGCCAGCCACCTTCCCCCATGGTCTCTGGAAACCAGACAGAAAACAGACGATACCACTTTTGTCACTGACAGAGCTGTAGTTGTTAGTTATGGGTGACAAGGGGGAGGAGGACTTGTGCTTCTTGGTAAACCAGCCAGCAGGAAGTCTTCACTCAGGTGTTAGCTGGGCACAAGTGTTTGTCCTCCCAGCACATCCCCCATCAAGTCCTATCTGTGGAGCCTCCTCTAACTGATATCAAGGTCTGAGCCATTGACAGTACAATCCGATACATGTCTACTCAGAAGTAAATCTCATTTCTTTCAATAGAGCTTACATTAAGGAATGCATTCACCAGATTGCAGCCTTGGGATCTTAAAGTATCAGACTAGCACCTTGAATTGGATCCAAAAACAAACATGGAGCCAGAATTAACAATGGTGTCCATGTGTCCACTGCCGGGTTTTTTTTTTTTGCATCACCCAGCAAGGCCACTGCAGTCTGCATCAGGAGAAGGTATTGGACCATCTTAAAGAGCAGCCTTACAGTGGCATAGCTAGAGGGGGTTACAGCACTACGTTTTTTCAGGGAACCTCACCACAGTAAGAAAGTGGCCCTATCTCCTCCCCTTTGAAATTATTCCAGGCAGTGACTTTCATCCCCTGGCTCCCCAAACCAAGAATGGCTGTGAAGGGGAGGGAAAGGGAGGGGACACTTGCATGCTGTGGTGAGGCTTCCTGCAAAAAAACCCTAGTACTGTGCCTTGCAGCCCTTCTAGTTATGTCACATGCCCCACACACAGCATGGTGCAAGAGTCCAACTGGAAAGCTGGAACTGGGAAACATGCCTTCACAGCAACTACCTATGCCTCCTGCTTGTGCTTTGTTGCCCAAAACAGCTGGTCTCATGGACAGACAGTCCCTACTAGGAGCATCTGTGAAGCAGTTCCCACTGTTGTTGTGCAATAGTCTCTGATGCCCAACAGACAGGAACAGGAAGGGTACCAGTCATGCCAGGAACCATATATCCAAACAGCAGGAAGTTTCTGTCCCATTTCAGCATCTCACAATCCCAGAAACAAACATATATAACATTATTAGTATAATTAGGGTTTAGTACTAATTTCATAAAGCTGTAGTGACACAAGTGCTGTGCCTGTTATCTGACATGTTGGGGTTCGAGACCCAGGTCCTACAAGTTGGGATGAGTTCCCATCCTTAGCCCAGTTCCTGCCAACCTACCAGTTTGAAAGCAAGGTAATGCAAGTAGATAAATAGGTACCACCTTGGTTGGAAGGTAAAAACAGCATTCCGTGTGTCAGTAATGCCGACCCCATGACCATGGAACCGTCCTTGGACAATGCTGGCTCTATAGGCTTTGAAAAGGGGATGAGCGCCGCACCCTGCAGTCGGTCACAACTAGCAGTACAACCTGCAGGGGACCCTTTTACCTTTACTAATATCATCATACCGTAATGCTTTATTCAGAACAAAAAAAAGATACTAGTTAAGATGGGAATATGAATGTTATTCCAATCCTATTGTAATAGCAAATTTAGATCCATATTCTAGGAGCTATAAGGAATAGCATAGGAAATTGCCATTTAAAAAGTTTGTGACATCATAATCACAGGTGTACATGTGACTGGGACATAAGTCTTGCTCCATTCAGTCACTCTTACTTCTGGGTAAGTGTCTATGGAATTGCAGCCTTAGCAATATGATAAAAATGTCAATAATAATAAACAAAGATTAATATATGATTTTAAAAATTAACAGTATCTCTTGATAAGAGTACCTTGAATGAATTTTCAAATCAGACTTCTGGATTAATTTTTATCATCAGCTTTTTGCGTTATTTTCTAAACAGTGTGGTGACTTCATGGAATACTCTTTTTGGTACAATATTTTACAGTTTCATAATTTCTAATTTTTCTTGCGTTGATGTTGTCAAGATAGGCCAGACATATACCCGTACAACCAATGAATTGAGAAGTTACTAGTTTATTCAAAGCATTTGTATATTGCTCTTCAAACTCACCACAGGAGTTTAGCAGGACTATGTTTTAAAACTAATCAACCAATAAAGTCAACAGGAGATGATAAAACACTACAATGACACAACCACAAAGCAACTAAATTAGAGCAGAATCAAAGATGGCCAGTTGGAATGAGTGTATCTTCATTGCCTGCTTAATAGGCTCAACCCAGCAGTTGAGCCAATTGAGACTCCTAGAATCGATGGTACCCATTGGGTACCATCACCAAGAAGGCCCTGCACCGTGTCCTTATAATATTAGCCGTTATGGCTCTGAAACCTCCAGATTTGTTGTTGGAATGTAAGAATCAGATACGCTAAACAGATCCATTCTGTGTTGTGTAATGTTGAGAGTAGGCCATTAGACCTACAGCAAAGTGACCTCACAAAATATATTTGAGGAAACCATCAATTCTTTGGGTAACCCATTTCTCAGTCCCGCCATAAAAACAAAATGGGGGAAGGGGAAATTATCTATACTATCTTGAGTTCTGAGGAAGAAAGGTGAGTGGAAATGTTGTCAATGTATGTTGGCCACCAAATTACCTGTTTACAAATGTGCCCAGTAAGCACTCTGAGGGCCCAACTGTATCCAACTTTCTAGTGCTGCTGAACTGCAATGCAGCCCTTTGGTGAAGGAACAGCTTGCGGAGATCTCTCCCAACCATAGAATGCAGTGACACGGCTTCACCACCTTTGAAAAACTGAGTAGGATTGGGTCCCGAATATGATCAAACACAACCAAAGGACCTATTGTGACCATTTGTGCCAGGCATGCCTAACTCTCCTGAAGCATCACTTCCCAGAGTGGAAGGCAAGAAACTTACCCAGAAGGCATCTTTAAATTGCAGGTGCGTCATGACATGGAATGGACCGGCAGGGTCTCAGCAAGCTTGTTCTGTAGTGCAACAAGTCAAAGGAAAGAGGCTTCCACCCGCTTTCCACTCTAGAGGAGGAAGAGAACTGCTCTGGTTTGCACCGTGCCTCTTTACAGCTTGCAAAGCAGCATTGTGCGATTGGAGGAAGCAATGTGCAATGACTTGTTACTCCGAAGAAAAAAATTCTGCTCCAAACCTCACAGATCTCCCCTTCCTCTTTCCTTCTTCATGCCCCACCCAGAATGCAGTTCCATTACATTTTGTCAAACAGTGAGTGTTCAAATGAGGAAGCAGAAATGTTGCGCCTGTCATCCTGTCACCTTCATCTGTGTGCAAGTAAGCTCTTTTTTAAAAAGTGATGCTACCATTGATTAAGGTCCAGAAAGCAAACAAGCTATCTCTGATCATCAAACAAGACAAACTGTGGGGAGAAAAAAGAAGTTGAGAGATCAGTTTCAAACTGTGGCATTTATTTTGATGCAAGACTTTGGAGGATTTCATTTTTTGGCACCAAGCAGAATTCATGAGCACAGGAAGCAGAGTTGTGGTATTGCATGCTCAGCAATTGCGGCAATAACTGAAGCATTTTCCTTAACCCGCGTTCAATTTAAGGAAATGTACAGCATTTGCTCGCTGTGCCGGTGATTGGCTCGGAGCAGCGTGTAGCCTTCTGATGTGCTGTGTGAGCTGCGCTCATTCATTGCAATTGTGAAGATGAATGAAGGGAACAGCATACACAGAGTGCCACTGGAATGCTAATGGGGCGCCTTAGCTTGGTATCATTGTTCAAGATGCTTTCAAATGGGCTGATTCAGATGCCGCTCACAGACAGCTCCAAGGGCTCCCACGATGTCCTTTGTCAGGTCCTTTGCAGAGAATGTGATGGGGATTCTTTGCTGAGCTGCTGAATTAGAATGTATCAAGAGATCTGATTCTATTTCTATAGGCTTGAATAGAAACAATAGCTTTCTGTCCCAGTGCAAGTGTTAACTGCCAAGGCAAAGAAGATTGGGTTATCACTGGTTGCCGCTGCTACAGATTGTCACTGGCAATGCAATCCCAACCCTGGTTAGGCTGGCATAAGTCTTGGCATAAGTCCTGTGGTGGCCGGGGGGTGGGTGTTTCAAAAGTGCCATAAGGTTGTTGGGGTTAGGCCAATTCACAGACATGTGCAGGCCTCCCTATGCAGCTGTGGGAATGAGGAGATGGGTGCGTTGTGCTGACCTAAATTGGTTAGGATTGCACCCTGAGTTTTGCATACATTTAAGCTTTATATTATATGGCCCTGAAACCTCTAGATTCGTTGTTGGGCTGTAAGAATCAGATACGCTAAACAGATCCATTCTGTGTTGTGTAATGTTGAGAGTAGGCCATTAGACCTAGAGCAAGGTGACCTCACAAATTATATTTGGAGAAGCCATCAATTCTTTGGCTAACCCATTTCTCAGTCCTGCCATGAAAACAACATGGGGGAAGGGGAAATTATCTACACTGCCCTGAGTTCTGAGGAAGAAAAATGAGAGGAAATGTTGTTGATATATGTTGGCCCCTAAATTACCTACTCAACACCTCAGAGACAAAATTGTGCTGTGCTCCCAGTTGTCCATACTAGTAAGAAATTCAGAAGCATTGCTGGCTCAATTCTGGCTTCTTGGGTGGTGATCAGAGCCCTGGAGTCTTTACGTGTCTTTTTAAATATTTGCTTTATTTGTAAAAATGCATGTCAAGGAAGGGATGAAGGCAAATAGAAAAGCAAGTTTCCATCAGTTTCTATGGGAAGCACTCCTGTACCTTCAAAGTTGCTGTCAATCTCTTTTTCTCCAATACCAACATCCATCTCTGCCATTCTCACTCAGATTTCATCTGTTTCAGATTCAGTCTGCCTTACAGTAAATGCTTCTTTTTCCACGAAAGGGGAATTGATTGAGTCATCTCAACCCCATACACTTTCAGATGGAGGTTATATGCAATCTACTTATAAGGCTCTATGTCCCTCTTTTTTATAGGGATATTTCCCTTTAGTAATCATTTGTTCATTGGTCAAATCCTACCAACACAAGCTTTAGGGTCAGGCTTTAATGCTGGAGCCCATCCACAATATCAAATTTCAAGTTTATAACACCAAGAACATATTTGTGGTATCCCTGTTTTGAAAACCAAGGGTGATGTTCAATGCCCAAAAGTTTATTCCTGCCATCAAAACAAAGCATTGGTGTCCTACAGTCTGTTATCAGCCATTCAGTGTTATCAGTATGTGAAACAGCAGGTTGTGTGCATACCATGCCCTTTGTGTTACCCCTTTCTAAGTGGGAAAGAGGCACTCTTTCAAGTGGGTGTTTCTCTTTTATTTAGCAAGGGAAGAGTATCCGGCCCTCCTCTCCCCAGCAATGTCTCTTATTATTTTTCTACTGGGGTTCTTTTGCATTTTAGATTGTGCAACCTTTTGGGACATTAATTTTTTTCATTTTCTTTATAAACTGCTTTGTGAACTTTTTTTGTTGAAAAGTGGTATATAAATACTGTCGATATAGATAGATATAGACGGAGTGTGTTGGCCTAGCCATACATGTACCCTAAAGATTCATCATTTTTTCCCTAAGAGAATGAATTCAGAGAATGAATTCAGAGGGACACTGGGGAAGAAGCTGAGCACTGATGAAATACAGTATGACCATGTTCAGAGGGTCCATATACCATAACCAGATAAAGGCCTCCAAAAATATAGGTTGCTCAAGAAAAATGTAGGACATGAAAAAATAAAAGCTAAAAACACTAATATATTACTTTCATGTGCTTATTTTAAACATTATATTACTTATATATAATAGTTTTATATTTAATAATAATTTATTACATATAATTACAGGGAGGAAAAGGAGGACACTGAAGTTTTTTCCAGGACACAAGGCTAAATTCAGTACATGTCCTGGAAAAAGAGTACATATAGTCCTACACACAAACAGGTGTAGACTGCCCATTCATGTGCATTGGTCCAGCTACTCTAGCTCTCCTTCCTTTTGCTCTGGCAAACAAGAAGCAAATATATTATCGCAGGCCATTTGGAGGCGAATAAGTCCAAGGGAATCTGCAAAGTCTGCTTTCCTCTAATAGTGCTGTGAACGCTTTCTGTTCCAACTGAGACCACAATGTCTGCCTGCACCTGCTCAGAGCTAAAGGGTGTTGTCTTTTTACAGAGAAAGCAAGCCTTTGATTCTTTGATTGGCAGGCATGCAAATCCACTTCCTCGGCAGCAAAGCCAATGAAATCAATGAGTCTATTCAACAGCCTGAGAAACAGCCTTGCTCTTTATCTCTTGACAGCCCCAAAAATGAGGAACTGGGCCATTTTCCCATAATGCAACCGTAAGCAAATGGATCAAGGATTTGTTAATCTATAAATAAGTTTCTTATTATGCATTTGCTTTTAAAAATGGGAGCTGCAATGCCCCGTTTGAAGCAAGTCTTCGACAAACTCAGCAAATGTTCCTGCACAAGCAACCTCTTGGGCTCCCAACCCCACTTGCAATATGCTGATGTGCTTATTTCTGACATTATTCCACCCCTCCTCCATAGAATTTGGGGTAGTTTCAGTGGTGTTTCCCATTTTATCCTACCTCAAAACATTCCTTGGAAATCGACAGCAACTAGTTCAAGTCACTAGTATATCTAAACTGCAGACTGAGGTGGTACTACACTATAGGAATGGTGATCCAAATGCCACCTTTATTTCCACAATAGTGTGCCAGCCACAAATCCTCCTCAAGAGCCTGTAATTGAAAAGGGGGAACAAAGTACCTGTGGAGTATGGCTGGAGTATCAGACACGATAGCCTACCACTCTCTTGTTCCATTCTCATTTTCTTCTAGAAAACCAGAGGAGAAACAGCAGCAGATGGGTCAGCTGCATTTGGCACAGAAAGCAGTCCAGTTATCGCCGAGTATCTAAGGACTTGTATGATTAAACTTGCCCATAAAAATGCCTTTCCTTCCATGTAGAAAATTAGCACAAAAGGTTTGACCTATCTGATATATGCCATAGTACCTGCCTTCTGTTGGAAAGGAAGTGTGAAATAATGCCAGCCTCTGTGGAAATGTGGGTTTGAGGATGTGTCCAGAAGGCATCTTCTTACAGGCTGTGTAGCAACCAAACAGCTGTGTTCATTCAGATTTTAAAAACTCTGTAATCTCAAATTCCCCAGCTACAATCTGTTATATCAGTTTCTCAGGCTTTACACCAACAGCTGGTGGTCCTGTAGGATGGTGATAGTTAGAGGAATAGATTTTTTCCATGCTGTTTTGTTTTGTAGGTTTTATCACAAGGGAGAGAACTTAAAGTAGCATCACTGTAGCATATGCATCCCTACTGCAATAGACATTTGTGCATTTTGGTATCTCTGTTGTGGGTTACCCTTGGTAAGCTAACACCCCCATGCCTTAGGCAGGAGGAATTTTTCAACTGTTAGGACTTTTTACAATAACCGCCCTTTCATATACTTTCTACTTGAAGCCCTTTCAAAATGCTGCCTTGCAACTTAAGTCCACAATTCAAAACTTTCAACACCAATTACAAAGTTGGCCTTTTTGTGAAGCCTACTGGTGTGGTTTCCTCAGGCTGTTTGATGGTCACTGCCATAGGACCAGTCTCTACTTCTCCTTCCACTTCTGAAAAGGATTAGGGGAAAAGAGCAGAAGAATTATGCCAGAATTAAAAGGAGAAATCTAGGATGCCAGACAATTTATTTGGGAGGCTGTTTCTTTGGGAGGTCTTGTAAAGGCTAGGCATAGGAGGAGGGAAGTAAAAATGGTAGCAGAAAATCAGGGCATTTATAGCAACATAAAGGTGAAAAAGGAGTTCATGTGGTTTCCTCCTTCCTTTCCCATCTACTGAACATCCAATGAGGCTGGTGAACACATGAGCAATGATCCCATGCTGTTTTTAGTTTACATGTAGCACACTGTTAACATGGTCAGAAATACTTAAGTGCTCTAAGTACAGGACTAATATTTTAATGTTGGCTTTTGAGTCATCCTTCAGTCTCATAATTGGAAATTTTTCACCAGAGTGTAGTTTTTTATGATAATTGTTCTTCTGTATTACTTACAAAACTGTTAAGGATCACGATATGGAATTTACTGTAACATCTAAGCGTGGCCACTTAATATTTATGTAGAAAACAACTCACAAACAGAAACTCCTTATTACCTCTGAGCAAGCGTAATACAATGTATGCTTTTCCTCTGGGATCAAAACTGGTATCTACCTAACTTACCACTGTAGTTAATCGTTAGTTGTTTTAAATGACTTGAACCAAAGACAACAGGAAAAAATAGGACATCTGAATACAATACTTTAATCTTACAAGTGACTAGTGTTTTCCACTTAAATACAGTACATTTTCTAAAGGTATATCATTACAGTATCTATCTACAGATGTAGATATAGATACACCTACAGTATCTATTTGCTATTTAGATGCAAAAATAAGATTCCCAGATCATATAAACACCTTATACAGAAGTTATTTAATATACATAGAAACCTTATAGATAAGGCTTTAGTCCCCCTGAAATAATCCTATAGGAGAATTAGGAATCTAAAGTCAAACACACACTGTCCCCCCTTTCCCCTCAGGACCTAAAACCTAAAAACCTAAAACCAACTCACATCAAATAAAGGTAATTATCTTTCTCACATATGCTATAAAATTATTTGCATTTTCAAGTTTCAAAAAACAATTCGAACATGAATGTTTAAGAAGTGTTCCTCTTGCGGTACCAAAGTTTTGAAGGCTAACACAAAATAGAAACTTAAGAATGTAAAAAATGCAGCACACACTAGTATGTCACAAAAGACATGTATTTTTTTAAATAGTGTTCAACTTTGAAAGCAAAAATACAACTAGAACAAAGAACAGGTAAAGGAGAGTTTCTCTGGAAACTAAAGCTCTTCATGGTAGAAACTTTCATCATGGAGTTGTCTGCCATAATCTGTGGCCTCACTATTGAGAAATAAGTCCTGATTCTTAAGAATCTCCGCCTCTGAAAGCTTTTTGTTACCATCTGAGTCCATTTCTTCAATGAGGTGAACAGCCTTTAGAACAAACAAAACACTTGGTAAATGCTCAGGCACTTATAAGACATCTGCCATACTGCATTAGATTCATGGCTACTATGGGAGGAATCATTCCCCTCTTTGTAGTAACAAGTACGCAATATACTTGTAATGGCTATTTTAGTTAATCAACAGTTACATCTGTTAATCTCTGTAAAAGAATTATGCAGTAGCAGTTAACAATGTTTAATATTAGATACAATTTGATCATCTTCAAATAACTGACTGCCACTGAATTTCATGTTAGGAGTTTTAAAGCAGCTGTGTCTCCAGGGAGCTTTTAGAACAAATGCTACAAGAAAATCTAACACCCTGTAGAATCAAATGACTCCTTTTATATAGTATCACTAGTTCTTGAAATAACAGCTTCATTCCGCTTTCTGATTTATATGCTTTTCCTTTATTGCCTATTCATTTTCATAAATGCAGGTAATTCACTTTGCAAATGTCTGTAGCCTTTGCTCTCCTTCAAAGCATTATTAATGCAGAACCATTCTCATGTCAGAAACCTTTCCTCATACAATTCTAGATCACAGTACTGTTCATAGAGATAAATGTCAAATGGTAAAATTGTTACTCTGACCATCAAGATCAACAGCAAGTTCGCAATTCCTACCTCGTCCTGAGCAATACCCTCATTATTGGGTACTACCCAACTTAGCAGCTCGTTAGGGTCAAGCTGTCCATCCTTGTTCTTGTCGTAATCATTTACAAATCGATTCTTCTCAACAAGTATCCATTCTGGGTCTTCATTCTCAGCTAAAACACAAGACGTACATCTTTAAGCCTTTTTGGACTCACGGTATAGTTTCCTTTAATTCTTAAAAAATAAAAAAAATCAAATTTCTTTTTAAGTTATGGAATCATTTGATTTAGAATTATAAAAGGCTGTTAAAATTCAAAGAATCTAAAGGAAAATGAAAGCAAGGAGCGCAGTCAAACTCAATGAACCAGAATTGAATCTTGCTGAAACAAAAGGTATCCATCTCACTCCCCAGAGGAGATTTTGAATAGATAACACAAGTTTTAAAGCACATAAACTTCAAACATACATGCTGAATTGCCAGGATGGGGAAGGGGAAATAACAACCTTAACTTACAGTACAATCCATACATCTCCTGAATTCTACTGTGTTCAGTGGTGCTTTATCTCATCTGAATATAGATTAGATTAGATTTATTTATTGGCCAATTATGAACTCCATACCCAGAATTTGGCTTCAGCAATGGCTGCAGACATACAAACACCAACACACAAATATCAAACAATACATACAGAGCATACATCAGATAGAACACTACTTCAGTATTTCCAAAAGTCCCTCAGCAAAGTTGATGGTTCAGCATTTTAATGGCACAAGGAAAAAAACTGTCCTTGTGCCTAGTTGACTAAGTGTACAGAGTCCTATATCAGCGTCCAGAGGGAAGAAGCTCAAACAAAATGTGTCCAGGGTGAAGAGGGTCTGCAGCAATACTCATGGCTCTCTTCTTGACCCGAGCGATATATAGATCCTCCATAGAGGGCAGACTGACTCCAATTATTTTCTCTGCTATACCTATGGTTCTTTGTAGTTTTTTCTTGTCCAGTTTGGATGCTGTGCCAAACCAGACAGTGATGGAACTGCAGAGAACAGATTCAATAATTCCCCTATAAAACAGGGTCATCAGCTCTTGAGGCAGATCGAATTTCCTCAGTTGACGCAAGAAGAACATCCTCTGATGAGCCTTTTTAATGATGCTGCTGATGTTAGTTGACCATTTCAGGTCTTGGGAGACTACAGAGCCCAAGAACTTGAAGGACTCCACCTCTGAAACCACATTACCACAGATGGAAAGTGGAAGTAGCATAGGGGGGTGCTTCCTAAAGTCTACCATTATTTCCACAGTTTTTTTGTGAATTAAGCTCCAAATGATTCCTACTGCACCACAGAACCAGTTGATCAACCTCCCGTCTGTATGCAGATTCATCACCATCACGGATAAGACCAATAACCGTTGTGTCATCTGCAAACTTAAAATTTTAACAGAGGTGTCCGAAGAGGTGCAGTCGTTTGTATAAAGAGAGAAAAGCAACGGGGAGAACACACACCCTTGAGGAGCTCCTGTGCTGATAGTTCGAGTACTAGATGTAATTTTCCCCAACCTCACCTGCTGCTTCCTGTCCGTCAGAAAGCTAAGTATCCACTGACAGACAGGAGCAGATACATTAAGGTGGATCAGTTTAGAATAGAGGAATGATGGGACAATAGTGTTGAACGCTGAGCTGAAGTCCACAAAAAGGACCCGTACATTTGTCCCTAAAGAATCCAGATGTTGCAGGATATAGTGTAATGCCATATTTACAGTGTCATCCACTGACCTGTTAGCCCTGTAGGCAAACTGAAGGGGGTCTAGCAACGGGTCTGTGATGTCCTTCAAGTGGGCCAACACCAGCCTCTCAAAGACCTTCATTACAACAGATGTTAAAGCAACAGGTCTATAATCATTCAGCCCACTGATGGAAGGTTTCTTAGGAACTGGAACAATGATGGAGTCTTTAAAACATGAAGGGATCTTGCACCACTCTAGTGAAATATTAAAAATCTGTGTAAGGATGGGGGCCAGTTGTATGGCGCACACTTTCAAGCAGAGAGGAGTTACCCCATCTGCGCCTGGGGCTTTTTTAGCCTTCTGCCTTTGAAGAAGGCCCCGCACATCTTTTTCGCAGATTGTC
Organism: Cryptoblepharus egeriae; assembly: GCA_030015325.1. Taxonomy (NCBI): domain Eukaryota; kingdom Metazoa; phylum Chordata; class Lepidosauria; order Squamata; family Scincidae; genus Cryptoblepharus; species Cryptoblepharus egeriae. Next base: position 11,047,558 of record JAREYC010000013.1, read on the forward strand.
AGAGGAGTAGATACAGGAGTAGAGATAATTGTGGAGGAAACAACGCTTGGTACATCTGAACCTAAATAAGTAACAGAAGATGGCGATAGATGTTTATCAAACCTACAATAAAACTCATTCCAAGTCCTCAGCCAATTTATGGCTCTCCAGAACAGAGGGGGACATTTTCTTGTAGCCTGTGATGGTTTGTAAATTCCTCCAAATCGTAGCAGAATCATGATTTGAAATTTGTTTTTCCAATTTTTCACTGTAAGATCTTTTCGCCACTCTGATCTCCTTATTCAATACATTCCTGGCATGGTTATACAGAGATCTGTCCCCTTTTCTATAAGCCTCCTCTTTAGCATGTCGGAGTTGCCTGAGCCTTACTGAAAACCAAGGTTTATTATTATTATATATATGGGAAGTTATATATTATATTATTATTTATATATATTATATATTATATATAATATTAAATATTATATATATTATATATATTATATATATATTATATATATGGTGGGCACACATAGGTCTTCACAAAAACTAATATAAGATGTCACAGTGTCAGCGAACTCATTCAAGTTGTCCGAAGCAGTTTCAAAAATACTCCAGTCAGTGCAATCAAAGCAAGCCTGCAACTTTAACTTTGCCTCCTCAGACCAACACTTTACTGTTCTGACCACAGGCTTTGCAGCTTTCAGTCTCTGCTTATAGGTTGGAATAAGAAAGATCATGCAGTGATCAGAAAGACCAAGGGCAGCACGAGGGACAGAGCGATAAGCACCCTTAACAGTGGTATAACAATGGTCCAGGGTGTTATTGTCCCTGGTAGGACAGCTAACATGCTGTTTATATCTGGGCAGCTCTTGAGTTAGATTTGCTTTATTGAAATCCCCTAATACAATAGGTATGGAGTCTGGATGATTCCTCTCAGTTTGAATAATCAAGTCAGCAAGATCCTGTAGAGCACAACTGTTACAAGCTAGAGGTGGAATATAAATCCCTCCCAGGATCACTGAGGAAAACTCCCGTGGGGAATAGAACGGTTTACAATTGATAAATAAAGCCTCCAGATCTACACTGCAAGTTTTCGCTAACACCTTTACACCAACTACTATTTATATAAAAACAAATTCCACCTCCCCTTGTTTTGCCAGATGATTCCATCACACGATTCTGCTCTATAAATCTGAAACCCCTGGAGATCAATTGCACTGTCTTGAACAGACTCACTGAGCCAAGTTTCCGTAAAACAAAGAGCAGCTGAACGAGAAAAGTCAAAGTTAACCCGGTTAATAAGGTGCAATTCGTCCATTTTGTTGACCAGCGAGTGGAGGTTTGAAAGATGGATAGATGGTAGTGCAGATTTTGTACCTCGACGCCGTAACTTGATCAGTGCACCAGCACGCCGCCTTCTCTGATGCTTCCTCCAAGTCCTGCAAGGAGCCTCACCTCCTCTGACCAAAGAGGAGACTTTACAGCACACTTCATCTTCAAAAACAGGAGGATAGAAACATGAAGGAGCTCTGCAGCTTAGGGCACAATCCAGAGTTAGGGCAATGAGGAGTGCCCTAAATGCGCTGCCCCAACTATTCTGAATCCAGAGCAGAAAGTTATGCTGCATCCAGAGAGTCAGGAAGCCTGGGCTGCCCTACCTGCTCCAGAGCATGCTGAGTAGGCACCAAGTCAGTGACACCTGGGGAGGGCTTGCTCCTGAGGAGACTCCCCTCTGATCACACTGAACAAGGAATAGCTGTGGTGCCTGCCTTTTAAGAAGTCCCTGATGAGATGCCAGTACCATCTACAGTGAATACAAGGGGCTTCTTAAGAGTGGCCTGCTGTGTCCACATAGAGCAATCCAAAGTGCATAGAGCATCCAAAGTGCCTGCTACATCTTCCCGTAGTTACTCTGGATTGTAGGGATCATGGCATAAAGCTACATTAGGCTGCATTTACTAACCATCCTCAGAATAAATTCAGGGCTGAAGAGTGAATTCAAATCACTACATTGTACTACACAATGCTTTGTTTGCTTTGGACTGAAATATATATGATATTTACATACTATACGTGATATACAGACATACATTCTTAACTAGAAGGGCACAATCCACAGTAAGGGCAATGAAGAGAGTCCTATCTGGGCTGCTCCAACTATTCTGAATTCAGAGCAGAATGTTATGCTGCATCCAGAGAATCAGGAAGCCTGGGCTGCCCTAACTGCTCCATGCTAAGTAGGCACCAAGTCAGTGACACCTGAGGAGGACTTGCTCCTGGTGAGACCCCCCCCCCCATCACACTGAACAAGGAAGAGCTGTGGTGCCTGCATTATAAGGAGTCTCTGAAAACCAGTAACAGCTGCAGCATGAAACTCCAGTAGAGTCTCCTGGGCTTCTTGGGGTGGCTTCCTATATCTACAGGTTACTGGGCTGCCATAGTTGTGCCATATCCTGAAGCTGAGAGGCAGGGGTTGCAGATAGGCTGGCCAAGACCTCAGATTTTTAGCCAGCACTGCCATTCTTACTCTGCCTTATCATGGACCCCCATCGGACTATATTCATTACTATATATGCTCCTGAGGTGGTTTAACTCTGAGGAGCTGGAAGAGGGCATTTCTGCCCTGGAAATAGGCTCTGGATACATAGTAACTGCTCTGCCCTAGGCAATGCTGAACATGCTCTCAACATGCCTCTCTTGGACTGCCTAGGCTGTCCCAATAAGGGCAGCTCGGGTCCACCTATCTTAGGGCAGCCTGTGCTCTGCTCAAGCCTCTTCCAGAATAACTAGGGTGACCCATCTTGCACTTGGGTGATAGACAGGGTAACCCAAGTGCACTTCTGGATTGTGCCCTTACTTTAGTAATTATTCAGAAACAAACACAGCCATAGGCTGCAATCCTAAGGACACTTTCCTGGGAGTAAGACCTATTGAACACAGTGGGACTTACTTTTGAGTAGACACGGTTAGGATTGTGCCCTTAGTGTAAGAAACATAACCAGAACAGCTACATATTTTTAGGTCCCAAACCTATCCAATTTATCAGAACCAATGGAGAGAACAATCCCTTATCTTGACGAGGCCACTATGACGTTTCCCCATTGCACGATGTAGAACATATCCTGTTGCGTAGAACATAGTGCATGATCACTGAGAAGTTGGATAGGACTGGGCTCTTAATGTTTAAAAAAAGTAGCCCTGCTACTCTGAAGGTTCAGGGCCATAACAGCATTACTACTGAAAAAGAAAACCAGATCTTTACTCTTTCCAAAATGTATCTAACCAACTCACATTTAAAAGGGAACATGCAGTATGACAAGTTTAAGGGGTCTGTTATTCAGGAGCACTTTTTTCCCCCTCACAGCACAAACATACTATATGAACTAAGAAGAAAGAATATCTTAAGAATCTCTTACGGTATTTATACCTTCCCTCCCAAACTTCTAGGTATGTATTCCCTCCCAACTTACCTTGGTTGTGCCTACATGGATGAAAGATGGAGCTATGGCTTGGCTGCAAATTTTGATGGTACATGATCCAAACCAATCAGGAAAGATGGAGCTATGGTTGATGTGCTTGGCTGCAAATTTTGATGGTACGTGATCCAAACCAATCAGGATGGCTGGAACATGGGGCATTCCCCACCATTAAGATTCTGGGCTTCATGAATCAGAAGTTGAACCACTTTTGCTTCCAGCCTATCCACACTCCCCTTCTTTAACCACGATGGATTTTTATTACATTTATTTCCTTTTCTATGGAGAGGATCAGATACTGATTGAGTTGGTAAGGAATTCTTCCTGCACTAGTCCAAGAAAACTCTGCATAACTGTTCTGCATAGCAGTGGATGCTGATTTTTCTGCATTGTGCTATACTGTTTGCAACCAGGCTGGTCAGCTGATAAATGTGAGGATCAAGCAAGAATTTTTATGAGGAGCACCATACTTCCCTGACGTTGTGTCAGGGCCTCCATAAGGGACTTTAGGGTAAGGCTCCATAGACCAATCCATGTGGGGGGGGGAGAGAACAGCTTGCTATTCCTCCCTCTTGTAAGTGGCTGGAGGGTCCTGGTGACCAGCCCACACTGCTTGGCTTTGAGGCACATCCTAGCACTACCACATACAAGTAGAATTTTCAGTAGTTAGGGTGGCAGCTCCACAGGTTCCCTAACCTCATAAATTTCAAGTCTGTATTCTTTGCTTCTGGAAGCTGCAGTGAGCAGTAAATTTCCATCTGCTGTAATTCAGGTGTCACTCAGTTTATTCTCTTTCTAGTCCAGTCCCTATTGCACAATTTTTGTTTATAAAATACAAATACAAAGGTTCCAAAGAATACAAAGAACATGTTTTTAATTCACAACACAAAGAGGTATTTTCTAACCTCACCCCTCTACTCACTCACTCGGATCTCTTCTATAGTCACCAAGAAACTCTTCAAGGCTCACAAGTCCATCACCATTTTTATCATGTTCCTCCAAAGCCTCCTGAATAACAAATTCCTGTTGAAGATAACATAATTAACATAACCTAATGGACCAAACACTCCCCTCATGGTGGATGTCTATTGGGTTGAGACTGAGCTTCAGAGCTCAAATCACATGACTTCTGGATTCATGGAGTAATCAGAAGTGACATTATTAATGCCTTATAAGACAGCAGAAAACCTGGGGAAACCCTCCAAGGTTCACCCCCACCTTGCTGCATAAGTGGGAGACAATGTTGTAGCAGGTTATGGTCTGGATCCAATCAATTAGAATTTTTTTGTGGGTATACAGCACACACACACAAGATAATTCCCCAGCTGATAAAAGCAGCAGTACCCCAAGGCTGCAATCTTAAAGACATTTTCCTGGGAGTAAGACCCATTGACCCAATGGGGCTTACTTTTGAAAAGACATGGTTAGGATTGTGTTCCAAACCACCTAAAAATTGCTTCACTTAAAACTACCATTCCTTGACCAAGCAAGAAATTGCAGAACTTAAGGTGACATCAACCAGGAAATTATGAACATTTTGAGAAATTTTTTAACATCATACACAATTATACCTCATTTCATAAAACTAAGTGACACACTACCTGCATTTAAAAGGTAGGTGATGAGTGAGCAACAGAACCCAGCTTCTGTGTTATGTTTTAAAGCACGTCTACTCAGCTGGATTCTCCTGGAGCTTAAAATTCACATTTGTGTACTTCAAAGCCCAGAAATTAATTTTCAGCAGAATTGGGAAGCAGCTTATATCCTAAAGAATAAAACCTACACATGGATCAAAAAACATTCTGGACAAAAATGCTTCTCAGAAAACTATCAATGATTACAAAAAGCATAACCCAGCATGAATTCTGAAAGTATGGAATTCTCTCGCAAACTCACTTTCATGTAGTCTGCTTCCTCAGGATGTTCAAATGCAATGAATTCAGTTAGATTCAGACCAGAAGTTGAATCCCTATTAGCCTTTTCAAACCTCTTCTTATCCGTTAAGTGGAGCTTAAACACAGTTTGAAAAAGAATAATTATGAGAATTGCAGGCAGAAACCTTACTGTATTCATTATAGTTTCAAAGTATATGCATGCATTTTCCATGTCTGGGTAAAATGAACACATTTATTGCAGGATTGAACTTTTTCATGCTGAGAAGAGTATAATGGTCTATCTTCCTTATTTATCAGTATCCAGAGCACAGATGGAAGATACAAAAACACTAACAGCCCAATTCCAAACTGAGCTGGTACAGCAGGGCTCCATGGCCCAACACAGCTTAGCATATGGCTGGTGGTCTTCTAGGGGTGAAATAATATATTTTCCCTTATCCCAAGAAATGCCCTAACCTTCCCCATGGGGCTTCTTGGATTCATAACACCTATATGGCTAGCACTATCTGGGAAGTTCTATGAAAGCAGGGTATTGCAGCAGCTAGTCTACCAAATAATTAATTTTGGGCACAATCCAGAGTAACTACAGGGAGTCCTTGCTCCGGTGTAAGAACAATTTGCTGTGGATTGCAGTATGAATTTCCCATAGGTTTTCATTAGATTGTGCAGTAACTACGGGTACACGTAATGTCTCCTACGTGCTCCCATAGTTTGGATTGTAGGGTATGTCTACTATAGATGTTTCAGGCAGTCGTTGGCTTTCTAGGAAGGGACCCCCAACATTAGTGGAGGTATTACTGTATATATCTAATTTAACCAATTAATCCAGGTGCTGATATTGATATTGCCACATATTCAGAATCAGGTCCTTACATGTGGAACTATGTAAACTATTCAGCCATTAAATAAGTACTGAAGTTCACAAATTATATACTACAAAGCAGTACAGAAACATGATAAGAATTTAGGTATATAGCCGCTGTCTTTTTCATCCATGTCATTTCAGAAAATTAATGGCTTATTTTAATAAGAAATTAAACAATTTGGGTTGTCCTTTGGAAATTGCTAGGAACTGAACTTGCTGGATTGTATGTCATTAGAAACAAGACTATGCCTGCCACCTCCTGGTGAACTGAAATGTTATTTACCCATCAATTTTAAACAATTCAAAAATAACAGATTGGTATGTTAGCAAGGTTAATTTCTTGCATATAGTCTTGAGGTAATCTAGTGATGAGCATCTTCCTGGCTAAGAGTATATTAGTTATAAAAAGAGCTACAACCAATTAAAGAAATCTGAATCATACCAGTGACTCCATTAAACCAATCAATTAGATCATATTCTTATTCTTAAATAGCACTGGTTTTATCATCTGCAAAAGCGTATTTTTAAACAACGCATGAGTCATGGCAAATATCTTAGAATAGTGGTCTCCAATCAGTGTGGCCATTGTGAAAAAAATGCTGTCTGCCTTGTGAACAGAGCGCAGCATTCATGGCTCCCTGTAATCTCCCTTTCCTATCTCTGCACCATCATTCTTGGTAGATGTTTCTGCTGTTCGCTGCCCCAGCAGGCTCTGCACCTCAAATTCAGTAACTTTGCGCGCAGTGATCAGAAAGGAAGATAACATGGAGCCACATAGAAAGGTATACTCCATTCACAGACTGCATTTTCTTTGTGCCAAATCTGCCCATGGGTTATAATTTGGAGCAGCCTGCTCCATAGCCTTAGAACAAGCATTCATTCCCTCCAGTGTGCGTGAGCAAATACCTCTTCTAAGAGAGCAATTTGCTACCCTCAGGTTTTAGAAGCATGTATTTTTAAGGCTACAATCCAGAGTAACTATGGGACCATTTACACCGATGTAGTTATGGTGCCACCTACGGGAAATGCATAGAGCATTCCAGAATAATAGCCCAATCCAGAGTAGCAGTTGGATTTCCCTATCACTCACTAGGGTGGAACAACTGCAAGATGCTCCACCCTAGTTACTCTGGAAGAGGCTTGGGGCAGAGCAAGGCAACATAGCGTGCCCGAAGAGAGGTGGACCTGGGCTGCCTTAACCGGGGCAGCCTAGGCAGCTTAGGAGAGGCATGCTGAGGGCATGTTTAGCATTGCCCAGGGCAGAGCAGTTACTCTGTATCCAGAGCCTGTTTCCAAGGCAGAAATGCCCTTGTCCAGCTCCTCAGAGTTATAACACCTCAGGCACAGGGATAGTAATGAGTAGACCCATGGGGGTCCATAAGGCAAGAGTAAGAATGGCAGTGTTGACCAAAATCTGAGTTCTTGGCCAGTCTAGCTGCAACCCCTGCCTCTCAATCTCAGGATATGGAACAACTACAGCAGGCCACTCCAAGCATACACCCTTCTCTAGAGGATCTGCAGCTGTGACTGGTTGTCAGGAACTGCTGGGTTTTCTTATAAGGTACCACAGCTGTTCCTTGTTCAGTGTGATCTGAGGGGGATCTCCTCAGGAGTAAGCCCTCCCCAGTTGTCACTGACTTAACATGCTCTGGAGCAGTTAGGGAAGCCCAGGCGTCCTGACTCTCTAGATGCAGCACAACCGTCTGTTCTGGATACAGAATAATTGGTGCAGCCCAGCGAGGGCTCTCCTCACTGCCCTTGCTCTGGATTGTGCCCCAAGTGCCTCTTACGTCTTCCCGTAGTTAACCTGGATTGTAGGGCGTCTGTTTCTTAATTAATCAAGGCCAGCTTTTCAGTCAAATCAAAAGGTTTTTTAAGGATTGACCCAACTAGTTCCAGCCCAGTTAATACACAGCAAATTTGCATATATTTGCCTTGATCCAACAATGAACAACTTGAGACAATCAGGCAATTCAGATGAATCAACTCACCACAGTTTGTTGAACTATGAATAATCCCCAGGATGACACCAAAATAAACACAAACATCTTGGTTTGTTAAATCCTGGTTTGTTAAACCCAAGATATCAAAGTTGGGAAACTGGTTTTACAAGCTAGAAAGTGAGCAAAGCAAAAGAGGTATGCAGCTCATATGCAAACCTAGGACTATTAGCTAATCTGGACCAGGACAATTCCTACTTTAGGATAGCACCCACTATATGTAGTTTTACACGTATTTGCAATAAAACTAAACTATTGCTGCAGCAGATTGGATTGTTGGAGTGGAACTTTCCAATATTTAGGAAGGCAAAAGGAAATAAATTGAGATAAGATCAAAGCTACTTGATGTACCTGCCGGAAAGATTCTTCTTCAGTGTCTTCCAGAGTAGTATCCTCATCAAAATCTATTACACGATCATACATTTGAATATTGTATTCTTCCCAGGATACAAGTCCATCTCCATCTTTATCATATTCACTAAACTGCTGCTTAGCATCTTCTATAATATAATGTTTAAACGACTGCTGGATCCAGGTACTTAGCTCATCTGTGGAGATGAAAGACATTAAACAGATGGTTTCACCCAGAAAAGATTAAACGATGTCACTATCTTCTAGATATCTTTAAGAAACAGGCACCTTCTTTATTTCACATTTGATATTACCCACCCTGTTAGAATAAAGTAGAAGTCTTTATGAATAGCATTTCTCCCACTGATACTATGTGGGGCTGCTAATTTGCCACTTCTACAGTTACAAGAGTAGCAGTGAAACTCAGCGAACTTAAATTCATGTTAATTTGTTCCCACAGCAGCATATAAGGGACAAGAGACCTTAGAAAAATAGCAGAGGTCTAAGAAAAGGAGCAGCTGGTGAGAAAGGAAGACTAGGGGGAAAATCACCTTACCCTAGAGGTCAGGAAAAGATTATGCTGCTGGCAGAAAGGAAATGGATAGACAAGGGAAATTTGCCAGAGCACTGCTATCCTGGAGATCAAATAAATCACTGGTTGAGATCGTCCATACCTTCTGTAAGGAGCCCATCAGCATTCAAGTCTATTTTTTTTATAATAGCTTTCAGTCTTTTCTGTTGTTCATCTGGACTCAGCTTGCCAAACTCTTCCACTTCTTCCTTTGGAGGAAAACAAAAGTATGTAATTCAGGTGGCTTATTATCCTATATACAAGGCAAATTATTTAAATTTTCACATAGACTAATTTTCTCACAACCAGTTATTAACATAAAAAGGGATTGTGCCACATATAGGCCTGTTCCTAAACGGAAACAAGAAGCCTGTCCAAGCAAACAACACAGGCTGCAATCCTGTATCTGGGAGTGAACATTACAGCAAGACTCACTTCTACATAAACATGAACAGAACTGGACTGTACCATTACTATTTGTACATCTGAAAGTATTGCTGCTATAAGAAACTGAATCTAGCCCTGAAGTTGTGAGATGGAATGACTAGGCTGAAAAGTAGACAAATTATAGAATTTTTTTAAACATTAAAAGGACAGAATTAAAGTTCATAATTTACAGGGAGATCCTACAGCCAAAGGGAAGGACACCAACTTTGCAAACAAGATATCCCATGTTCAATTACTTAACATCTCCAGGTGAGTATGGAAAATACCACCTTTCACCTGAATCCCTGAAAAGAGATTCTGCCAAATAACAGTAAACTAGATCAGTGTTTCAAATTTTATCCCCCACTATACCATTTTGTGTGGTCCACCTATTGATTTGATTTGAAATACAATTGAATGTCATTGCCAGTTACCTCTAGGTTGGGAGGCCAGACACAACACAAATGTCATTAATAGGCTCAGGGTAGATGGAAGGAGTTTTTTTTGAGTTTGCAGAAAGCCAGAGGTTGAACTTCTGCTTGCTGAGCCAAGATTGATGTTGTTGTGCTGCACTGCTTGTCTCACTGCTGGGGCAGCAGGAACCTGGGCCACCCTCTATTTTAGACCAGGGGTATGGGTTTCAATGGCTGAGAAATACTGACCTAGACAGAACAAGGGTCTGTGCAAAGAAACATCATATTACCTTACCAGTGACAGCTGCCAAGTACAAAGTATGTTACTCCAGCAGCCCTACTCATCTAGATAATAAAGAGGCAAGGCAGAAAATCCACATGATCCAGTACTATCCAAACAAGGCACTCATTGCCTTATACCAAGCCCTTTCATGTTTCAGGGACCAGCAAACATTCCACTAAAAACAATGCTCTGAAATGTAATAGAGGAGACTATGGTTGCAATCCTAAACAAACTTTCCTGGGAGTAAGATCCTTTGACTATTATAGGGCTTACTTTTGAGTAGACATGGTCAGGATTGTGCTCTAAATCAGGGAAGACAGAAAGCTGACCCAAGACCTTTCCATCCTATATGCTATTCTAGATTAATACTGTACATGTACAATTTTGGTTTACAAAGGTGAATACATTTGAATTATTTCATAAGCAATTAAGAACAGAAGTGCACACTGGATCAGGCCAAAGGTTTGTCCAGCTTATTGTATCTTAGTGAGTGGTCCATCAAAGGCTCCAGGGATTGCACAAGCTCCCTGCATTCTGGCGTCTTCTCTGCATCCAGTATTCTACGGTAATCAGAGTTTCTAAAACCCGGAGATTACACATTCCTATCATGGGTTGCAACCTGTGATGGACTTTTTGATTTACTCCAGAAATTTGGTCTAAGGAATCTAGTCCCACATTCTATATACATGCTGGGTAAAGAAAAAAGGAATCTAGTCCCACATACATTCTGGGTAAAGAAATATTTCACTTTGTGCATAGGTAGGGTTCCTGATATGAAAAGGGGAAGAAGACACAGAATGCTTCTAACCATTCTATAGTATAGAGTTCCTTTTTCTATACAATGATTAAGGACAGAGGCAATATGTCCTCCTTTATATCAGGTCACTTTGATCCTGTATTAGAAACAATACATCTATAACTGTAAAAATGTGCCTAGGGTTACTAGATCTAAAGGACAGAATGCCTCCACCTTTAGCCATGGGAGGTTTGGCAGATGCACTTTTTAAAACCTTGCCATATTGAGCTGCACCTGCCAAAATTTCCTCTTCTATGATGGTTCTGCTCTTTCAACACCTTTCCATCATACCCAGGACTCATTCATTCAACACAAGTGTCTCTCTTTTAACCTCTCTCTGCTGGTCTAAAAGCTAAAATTGTCTTCCCTGATGTTGATTTGCATGTGACATGGTGATCAAATTGTTTTTGGCATAAACAATCAGTGGGGCATGCCTATATTGGCACCATGTCTGTGTTTCTTCACAATGAATAATTACCGTACTTGTAAGGAGTTCTTTCCCATAAAGCGCCAGTTTAAATGTGGAGAAAGTGCCATATATTTAGAGTTACAAGATACAAAGAGGAACTCACGCACACAATGCCCCTGCTACAATGCAGAGGAAATTGGCAGGTGTAGCTCAACATGGAAGGGTTTTAAAAAGCTGTAGCTGCCAGGATTACCTCTTCTATACATTGGTTAAAGGTATAGGTACCTTGGATTTGTGTCCCTTTTTGTCAGTCATTATAAGGCACTTCTCAATGTTTAAACTGTCTTTATAGGAAAGATTGCTTTCAGTAGAGTGACCACAGTTGGGGGCAGGAAACAGACAGCACCTCTTCCTATAACTATGGTACAGGAGAAATCTGAGCCCGGGTGGCTCTTTAAACTCTTCATGTTGAGCTGCTCCTGTCCAAATTCCCTCTACTGTGCAACAGCTCAACAAAGGTAGAGGCACCCCATTCTTGGTGTGACCATATGTCATCACCAAAAAAAGGATAAGGACCCCCAAATTGTAGGCCATCCAAGAAAAATTTAGGACATGACATAAAAGATAAAGCACTCATATATATGCACTCATATATATTGCTTCCATGCACTTAATTTAAACACTATATTACTTTTTATTACATTTTAATAAATTATGTATAATTTTATAACATAAAATTTATTAATTTTAAGCTTACATGCAGCCCATGTTCAAGTAATAGAAGGACAATGAAAGTTTTTTTCCCAGAACACAAAGCTAAAATCCAGGACATGTCCTTATTGGGGGGCACACACAACAGGACATGTAGTCACTCTGCCCATCCTCCATTGTATTTGATCCTATATGGGAAACATACCTATGAACTGGAATAGCTCAGGGGTGTCCAACCTTTCAACTTCAAGGCTCCAAGACCAGGATCTTTAACAAGTATGCAGAGGAGAAAATTTCAGCAGGTGCAGCTTTTCATCCCACAGATCACAAGCTAATACTGCTGAAATTCCCTCTTTTAACAAGCTTGTTAAAGGTCCAGGAGCCATGAAGTTAAAAGGTTGGACACCAATGGTACAGAGTTACCACATCCAAAGGGGAACAGAGCACCCCTCCCTTTAACCATGGTTTTAAAAGGACACATCTTGGCAGGTGCAGCTCAACATGGAAGGGTTTCAACAGCTGCAACTGCCAAGATTCCCCCTTCTATACCACAGTTAAAAGGAGAGGCTCTCTGTTTCCCTTTGGGTGTGGTAACCCTATACAGGTGTCCCTTATTTATCCACTAAGTGTCTGTTCCCAAACCTCCCTGGATTAAAAAGAAATCTGTGTGTAAAGAGAACAGTGGAAAAAATAGGTTTAAAGACCCACTGCCAAGTTACTTGCTCCTCCATTGTACCTAATGCAATAATGTTGTGTTTTAATTAAGGGTCTAAAGGGGTGTGATTCTGGGACTGATGAATGCAAGGACTGCTTGTATGACTCTCTCTCTAAAGCAGGCCTCCGTCAGTCTTTAAAAACTATGGTATCGTGCTCTGCGCTGCATACAAAGCACGAAAGCCTGGGTTGGATTGTTATGGAGGATAGGCTGTTACCCACGCAGCAAATCCCCCCCTCTCCACGCCACTGAATTAGTCCAATGGAAAGGCAGAGCCGATTCAATTGGATCCAGCTGGTGTTGCAGAGCTGGGCTAAGGACAGGAGCTCACCCTGTCTTGTGGGGCCGACCCGGGTCTCGAACCCTGGCCTGCTGGTTAACAGGCACAGTGTCTTTACCACTTGTGCCACCCACAGCACATACCATCTCTCTACAACAGTAGAAAAAACACTTTTTAAAAAATGTGACTTGCAAGTCCGTGCATAAAAAATCCTTGTATAACTAGGTTTGACCCCATACTAGATATAGTTGTGTTTCCCATACAGCGTCAGGGTGACTGGGTACAGCGAAGGATGGGGTGCCTCTACCTTTAGCCGTCGGAGGAAATCTGGGCAGGTGGAGCTCAACGTGAAGGGTTTAAAGAGCCACAAGGGTTCAGCCTTTCCTTCTACTCCCTAGTAAAAGGTAGAGGCACTCAGTGGTTCCCCAAGCCAGACACAAAGCAAGGCACAGGTCCATGAAAGGCCACTGCAAACCATGGTGTTAAACTGCTTTTTTTACTGTTGTAGCGAGACAGCCGTGCAGGCAACCATTCTATTTTGGGTCCCGACATCCACCCCCTGTGGATATTGAGGCACCACCTTATTCCATGAGGTGTAACGCAGGAGCAAGAGCCTAGAAATGGTCTTTAAACCTATTTTTCCATTTTTTTCTTTATACACATATTTTTTATCCACTGGAGGTTCTGAAGCAGATAACGAAGGGCATCTGTATGTGTGCTGAGCCTGTGGAACTCCTTGCCACGGGGTGGAGAGGCTGCACATGGAGAGCGCCTCCGCATGCCGTGGCAAGGAGTTCCACAGGCTCAGCCGGAGACACTCTGACAGAGGCGCTCGCTTCCCCTCTACGTGGCCGGGAAGGGCCGGGTGTGGAGAGGCCGAGCGAGGGCCTCCCTTGTGGGCCGCCCCGTCCCCAGGCCCCCCGACAGAGCCACAGCGAGGGCCGCTCACCTGGCCCCCCAGCAGGGCCTCGCGGTCGTAGTCCGGCCGGTGCTCGCCGCTCCCCAGGAAGGGCTGCCGCTCCCTGAGCCCTCCGTCTCCCGCCGCGCCCAGTCCCCGCAGCAGCAGGCCCAGCCCCAGCAGCAGCGGAGAAGGCGGCGGGGGCCGCATGGCGGTGCTCTGGCTCAAGCGGAGTTCCCGCGGCCGCTGGGAGGAGGGAGGAGGGAGCGGCTCGGCCTAGCGGGCCTGGCCCGCCTCACGCGCCTCCCTCTCGCCTGCCGGCTCTGAGGCCTCCCGCTCCGCCCCCAGAATGCCCTCCCGGGCCTGCAGGTTCCCACGGAAGCCTCCCAGCCACGCCGCCTCCGGGAGACGCCACTGCCAGAGGGAAGCAGCCCCCAGCACCGCCACCCCCGCCACGCACCACAAGCACCGAACAGAGGAAGAAGCGCCACGAAATGGAGGGCCCAAGAAAAATCTAGGACATGACAGAAGAAAAGATGACCATCCTCATCTATCTATCTATCTATCTATCTATCTATCTATCTATCTATCTATCTATCTATCTATCATAATCATCTACTTACCTACCCACCTATCTACCTACCTATCTACCCACCTATCTATCATCATCTACCTACCTATCTACCCACTTATCTATCATCATCATCATCATCATCTACCTATCTACCTGCCTACCTATCTACCTACCTACCCACCTATCTATCTATCATCTACCTATCTACCTACCTATCTATCATCATTTACCTACCTACCTATCTATCTATCATCATCATCATCTACCTATCTACCTGCCTACCTATCTACCTACCTACCCATCTATCTATCTATCATCTACCTACCTATCTATCATAATCTACCTATCTACCTGCCTACCTATCTACCCACATCTATCATCATCATCATCATCTACCTATCTACCTGCCTACCTATCTAGCTACCTACCTATCTATCTACCTGTCATCATCATCTACCTACCTACCTATCTATCATCATCAACCTACCTGCCTACCTATATCTATCTACCTACCTATCTACCTACCTACCAACCATCATCAGCTACCTATCTACCTATCTACCTACCTACCTATCTATCTACATCCTCATCCTCATCTTTCTTACTATCCATCCCTACTCTCATCTATCTATCCACTCTTAACTGTTATTACATTAAAAACTATTACATATAAATTTATTAATTACTAGCAAAATGTCCCTGCGTTGCAGGAGTAAAATACCTGCCTTATGCAATCCCCCATTGCATAACACACCATTGTACATCAGCCTCATGTGCATCAACCCCCTATGCCCTAACCCCCCCATGCGCATAAACCATCCATGTGCAAAACATACACCCCATTGCGCAACCCCGTCCCATTGTGCAGCACCCCCCATGCGCACCATCCCCCCAGTGCACCCTCCCTCCCAGTGCATCAGGCACAGGGCACCAAATTGACTGGATGTTAATCAGTCTTCCACGTTAAGTATAGTATACATGTTGCATCCCTTTTCAGACCCTTAAGGGTTAAATTTCTCAACCATTGTTCTTGGTGGGTGTTGATATCACTGAAGGAACCCCCTCCCCAAATTTCATGCTTCTGGATCCAGGAGTTGGGGCAGAGCATCCCTCAGTCAGGAATTCGTCAATGCAAAGTATAGGGAGGAGAGAGCTTTGTGCCCCATTTCACCCCCTTCTGGTTCAAATTTCCGAAAACTGGTTCTTAGTGACTCCCTCCATTACTGAAGGAACACCCACCCCAAATGTCACACTTCTAGGTCTAGCCGTTTTGGTGGGGCCTTGATGAGACAGTCAGTTCGGTTGCAATCAGGCAGCCATTATTGGGCTTGGGGGCAGTGCATCTGACATAGCCCCAAATCCAGAGTATCTATGGGAGCACATTAGAGACTTTACATGCACCCGTACTGCGACGCCAGCTGGACCCAGGCTTTCATGCTTCGTATGCAGCCCCGAGCACAATACCATAGTCTTTCAAGACTGACGGAGGCCTGCTTTTTAGTTACTGCACCACCTAGTGAAAACTTATGGGAAATTCATATTGCAATCCGGAGTAACTTGTTCTTACACCACAGCAAGGACTCCCTGTAGTTACTCTGGATTTCGCCCAGTCTTGTGCAAGACACAATGTTGGTGTGTCAATGTGTGTAGGTGTGCCCAATTATGCACGTATCAGACTGTAAAGATATATACAGACTTGTTGGTTTGGATCCTGCCTTATTGAAAGTGCAATAAATCAATCCATGGCGTGCCTCACAACATATAATTTTAAAAATTCAATATTAAGCGTTCCCTGGAAGGCTGGGAAAATTTGACTACAGGACTTCTGCGCCAGATGATCAACCTCTCTGTGTTGTGAGTGGTGTGTTGTGAGGTTGTGGGTGGCACAAGTGGCTAAGATGCTGCCTGTTAAACCAGCAGGCCAGGGTTCGAGACCCGGTTCAGCCCCACAAGACAAGGTGAGCTCCTGTCCTTAGCCCAGCTCTGCGACGCCAGCGGGATCCAATTGTATCGGCTCTGCCTTTCCATTGGACTAATTCTGTGGCGTGGAGAGGAGGGATTTGCTGCTTGGGTAACAGCGTATCCTCCATAACAATCCAACCCAGGCTTTCGTGCTTCGCATGCAGCGTATGCAGCGCCCAGCACAACACCGTAGTCTTCCAGGACTGACGGAGGCCTGCTGTGTTGACCCAAGGCTGACTAGAGCTGCTTAGCAACAAAATTAACACTCTTCAACCTTGGCAGCCTTCTCAGCAAGTACAACATCATCTGTTTTGTGATTGTTGGAATTAATCAGTGATTTTCAGGGTAATTGTCCACATTTGCTGTTTTTCTTATGTTTTTTTAAAGTAGCTTTTAAGTTGTGCTTCTGTTTCTTCTGATTCTGGATTGCAGTGTTGCATAGCATCCTGCAACTGGGAAGAATTTGGTGACAACAAACAGTGACATCCCAGGTCAGGGAAGATGACTGCAAATTAATGACAAACTGCTCAAATTGCACTTCTTCCCCCATTTTACATTTAAAAGTAAAGTCTGAATAATGGGCTTGGATAAGATCTGCTCTCTTTTCTTTTACTGGAAAACCTATCACTTAACTTTGATTATGGGTAGGATTGATTAAAGAAATATTTGCCATTAACTGAGTTTTAATAGTTAATAGGCCTATAATCTAATCAACCTCCATTAGCTATGCCAATGGGCATGTGCTGCAACCTGCAGTTGGGTGGCAATCAGTGGCCTCCTCTAGGTAAGGGAGTGTTTTTTTAAGCTGCAATGCATTTTATCTCTATATTCAAGCAAAAGGAGAATACTGTACCTCTTCTAAGACAGTGGCTATCTGTCAATTAAGTCAGAACATATTTTAAAATGACTATCTTTTTTAAAAAAACACAAAAGTTGCCTATGGGTGCAATCCTAAGCAGAAGTAAGCCCCATTGTGTTCAATGGGTTTTACTCCCAGGAAAGTGTCTTTAGGATTACAGCCTATGTAACTCTTAGGCTGGAATCCTAAAGACACTTTCCTGGGAGTAAGACCCATTGAACTCAATAGGGCTTACTTTTGAGTAGACGGTTAGGATTGCACTCTTAGATGACCAACGGGATTTATTGTCTGGCAATTATAATTTATGCAAATTAGGCTATTTTTAGATGGTCATCTAAGAGTGTTAAAGGGTGTTGCTTTAGTTCAGGGCTTGCCAAATTTTTGAATATTTTATTAAATGTTTTATTCAATGTGTGGAACCTTTGTTTTTATAGTAGGTACTAGTGGAATTTACCCATTTCTGTGAGAGAAAAATTTCAAGAGTATTTGAATATTTTATTCAGATTATATTTATTCAAATACTCTTGAAATTTTACTCCCACAACTACTATAGTACTTACTATAAAAATCAAGGTCATACACACCCCTGTGTATGTTTGCTCTTGTCACTTAAAGGTGTGAAGCCTAAGATCTTGGACTAGTTTCAGCACCTATGATAGGGAAAGCACTCAGAGCACAGTCCCCTGCATATTGATTCAGAAGTTCCATTGTACTCAATGGGGCTTACTCCTAGGAAAGCATGGATAAGATTGTAGGTTTGCTATACTAATGTGTTTTTTTTTGTATTTTCTGCTTGCTTTTTAATCACCTTGCCCATCCTTTGTCAATCAAAGGTCTATGTGAATTCTAAACTGCCTTGTTTTACTTAACCCCTTTTTGTTTTGGTGCTTTTCTCCTTTTAACAAGTCTTTGGCTGCAATCCTAATCTCCACTTAGGCTGGCGTAAGTCCTGACACAAGTGCTTACTTGGAGGTGTCACACGAGTGGTTTGCCCCACTCCTGGAGGGTTAAGGCAGTGCACAGGCATATGCTGACCTCCACACATAATCACAGGAAGGCGAGTTAATGCTGGCCTAAATTGGTTAGGATTGTGCCCTTTGTTAGTATTTTAATAGATCTGGTTGCAATTCTTTTGGGAGGGAATTGCTTACCTTGTTTCTCTAGACTTCTAGCCTTTGCTACTGTCTGGCTTTTAAGAAGGCCTCCTGGGATTTAGGGGCTCTCCATTACAGTATGCTGGGAGAGCATTTCCCCAGGTTACATTACATCCCCTAAGGTAACATCCATCTGTCTTGTTTTTCCTGGCCTTCAGTGGTGCTGAGCAACCTAGCGTCCCAATTTAAACCCCAGAGCAAGAGGGACTGGAAGTGGATGCTGTTTGCTGGATACTGTGCCTATCAGTTGTGCTGGTGGATGACTGTAATAAATAAATTGAAAAACTGTGCCTATCAATCTACTCCATTCATTTACATAAAATAACTACTGTTTTAACTAAATACTTATTTTATTTAATAATTAATTTTAAACAGTTAATTAACAAGCATTATTTCAAAGAATTAATTATTTTTTAAAAATAAGGTTTTTTTTTAAAAAAAATAAACATTTACTTAAATCTAATACACCATTGAATCTAATGTGCACCCTATACTGATAACAATAAAGCACTCCATCTGCTTGAATCTAATCATCAAATCTAACGCACACCCTGATTTTGGAGACTAAGAGCACAATCCTAACCATGTCTACTCAGATGTAAGCCCCATTGTGTCCAATGGGACTTGCAGCCTTAGGCTGCAATCCTAAAGACACTTTCCTGGGAGTAAGACCCATTGAACACAATGGGGCTTACGTTTGAGTAGACCTGGTTAGGATTGTACTCTAAATTTGTCTGAAAAAGGTGAGTGTGAGATTCAAATAAATAAATAAGTGCAGTATAATAATAACATGCTGGTGTTTTTTTGTTTTTTGTTTTTAAACACATTAGAAAACAAATGCAGCAGTCCTAACCTCCTAAGGCTACAGTCTTAAACGCACTTTCCTGGGAGTAAGATTCATTGAACACAATGGGACTTACTTCTGAGTAGACATGGTTAGGATTGTGCTGTTAGTTTGAAATATTACATATAATTTATTACATGCTATATAATTTATTTATTACAATAAGGCTTATGTGCTGCCCACTCACAAGGAAAAGGAGGACACAGGGGCTGCAATCCTAAAGACACTTTCCTGGGAGTAAGACCCACTGAACACAATGGGGCTTACTTATGAGTAGACATGGTTAGGCTTGTGCTCAGAAAACGTTCCCCCAAGATGCTAGTCTAAAAAGAGGACACGTCCTGGAAAAGGAGGACAAAGTTTACTATGCATAGTACAAAGACAGATGGCTTCAGCCACTATTAGAGCAGACTGACGATCAACTGCACATGCTCAGTAAAAATAGGTCGTGGTCCCTTTTAGAATTCCAAGTAAGGGCAAAGGTAGGGGCAAGCGGCTTCAGCGACTGTTATTGCGCATGCTCTGAAACAGACCCGCGCATGCCCAGTAGTCACCTAGCGGGAAACTGGCTCCAGAGAGGGATTTTAGCCGCCGCACCGGCTACCGGCGAGACGAGATGACGTCACAGCGGCGGGACGCACGCAAGCGGAACGGCGCTGCCAGGAGGAGAGTGTGAGTGTCAGCTGGAGCTCCGCGGGGGAGGGGCGGGAGGGGGTCCCGGAGACAAGATGGCGGCGGGCCGGTTTCTGCCTTCTCCAGGGCAACCTCAGAGGGCTGGGCTGGCTGGGCTGGCCTGGGCAGGGAGTCTCCCTTTCCCTCGGGGCACCTGCGACCAGCTGAAGAGGGGAGGGGGGAGGGGGGAGGCACTGCTGTCACCCAGGGGTGCCCACCAAGGGTACTCTGCTCTCCACACCTCCAGCCTGGGGTGCTCCAGGGTGGCAGCAGTGCCCCCTGCCTTGCCTGAGCCTGGCCTCTGAGGCTAGCTCCACACACCCCACTGTCTCTTACCCGGCGGTGGGGCACCACCAGTGGTAGCCGGTGTGGGTCTGGTGGTAGCCCTGGGGTAGCTGGTGTAGGTCTGGTGGTAGCCCTGGGGTAGCCGGTGAGGCTAGCTCCACACACCCCACTGTCTCTTACCTGGCAGTGGGGGCACCACCAGTGGTAGCTGGCGTGGGTCTGGTGGTAGCCCTGGGGTCCTGCCACTCATTGCACCACTCACACAAACAGCTGCCGTTTGTGTGAGTGGTGCAATGAGTGGCAGGACCCCAGGACTACCACCAGACCCACACCGGCTACCACTGCTGGTGCCCCCACCGCCAGGTAAGAGACAGTGGGGTGTGCCAGGCTCAGACAAGGCAGGGTGTCACTTTGGTGACCCACTAAGTGTTGGGTTGGGACCAGTGGTGGGCACCAGCAGGTTCGCACCTACTCTATAGAACCGGTTCTTAACAAGAGATAGGACATATAAAGTTTAAAAATAGCCATTTAAAAGTGGCTGCCAGATGGGCAGAGAACCGGTTCTTAATTTTTTTGAAGCCCATCACTGGTCGGGACCCACAGTTTGGGAACCAGTGTTTTAGAGCAGTGTTACAGGTGCCACCAGCAGTAGTCGGTGTGCTACCTGCAGGACGCCTGTCACTCTGCGGTACCATCAGGGAGGCGACACAGCAAGCGGCAGCCTGCAGTCTAGTCACATTTGTGACACATCAAGCATTGGGTTGGGACACACTTTTTGGGAAGCACTGTTCTAGAGTCCAAACAACAGCCCTGGGGCCAGATGCGGCTCTTGGGAAGCTTCCATCTGTCCCTTGGGCAAGCCCTGTAATCCTTCAGAGGGAACAGCAGCTCTGCTCTCCACACCTCTGGTGGGCGTTTTTGAGGGCTGGGGAGGCTGCTCACGCCTCTTCTCCCTGCCTGTGAAAGTTCTTATAAACTGGTTTGAAGATCACCCTCTCTGTACGTGTTGGAAAGTTTTCATGAAATGATTTGAATTCATTCATTCACAAGTGTCATCACTATTATATTCGTTTATGTAAATTTATTCAGATTTGAAATGTAAATAAATTCTTTACTTCTGGATCCAAACACAATCACAGAAAGATGATGTGGCCCTTCAGCCAAAAGGTTGAGAGACCCCCTGTTCTAGAGCAGTGTTTCTCAACCAGTGGTACAGGTACCACCAGTGGTAATTGACGTGTTACCAGCAGGCAGGTAGAACTTCAGAGCATTCTTTTCCATGCTCAGAAATGATTTCCCATCCATCCTGAGTCTCCTTATTGGTGTTTGCTTGCATCGCTTCTGACCTGCCAACCCAGATGTCATTCCCTGTTACTTTCAGTGGTACTTTAAATAGGTGGACTGTGTGAAGTCATACAGCAGAGGGCAAGTGTTGAGAAACAGTGGCATGTGACACTTGAAGAGTTTAAGAACATAAAAAAGAGCCAAAGGCACATCTAGTTCACCTTACTGCATCTCTCAGTGCCCCACCAGATGCCTCTGAGATTAGGGATTAGGCCTCAGGTTCACCATTAATAATGACCCTCCTAGTGCATTGCAATATGGGCCATCCCATTAGGATTGATCTGTGTTGGTGATCAACAGCACCAACATAAGCTGTTCCCTCTCAGTCAAAGCCATAACTTGGACATAGGGCACAATCCTAACCATGTCTACTCAATAGTAAGCCCCATTGTGTTCAATGGATCTTACTCCCAAGAAAGTGTCTTTAGGATTGTAGCCATAGTAATATACAGTGTCAGGATGCTGACCGATAGTTGTGTCCTTGTGATTGTTTAGGTGCTGCAAAAAAGAAGACAGGCTCAGTGGAGTAGATTAACTATTTACTGTATTTTACAAGTTTAGAGTAGTCTTAACACAATCTGGGTCATACACATGAATTAAGTCCTTCAGTCTAATTCTAAACTGGCAAAGAATGGGCCAATGAGATCCATAAAAACCAGATCTAATATTGTATCAGTATAATATTTGCCAGGCTTTCTAGTGGGAACGGCTTTCAACTAAGGCTACAGTCCTAAAGACACTTTCCTGGGAATAAGACCCACTGAACACAATGTGGCTTACTTTTGAGTAGACATGGTTAGGATTGTGCTCTTAATCTCCTTACAGGCTTCACAGTCCATATACAGAGAACAAGGCTTTAATTTAATTCCTTCAGATTGCTCCACAGTTTTCTTCAGAGCTTGAAAACATGGATGCCCCAGACAATGATGCAGTAGATGGATACAATTGTCATGGGATGGTTTGTTTGTGAACACACTTCCAACAGATCCATCAGGCCCCAGCAGGTATAAATCTCCCTGCAATTTAGCAAGGCTGATGTTCCATCAGTGCCTTTTATCCCATATTCAGAGGCAGTAAATGTGCAGCTATAACCCTCCTTTGTTATAGCAGTCTCTGACAGGTTATATTTCAGGCGTGGTACACAAAGTATTTCAAAGCTTTTCTTCAGTCCATGTAGGAAAACAGATTCTTTTCCAGTGATGGCTGCTGATTTAAATAGTTTAATAGTTAAATCATGTACAATGATTTAAGTAGTTTCTTGCTTTTGCATATTTGCAGTAGCACCACATAACAATTATTATAGCCTCTAGATGTTCCTGTCACGGTCAAATTAGTCACTCTGGATTGCCAGGGTTCTGGGTTTTCTTTCCCTTTCTAGAGCAACAGTCCCTTAATAAGTGCTTGGGACTCCACACCAAAAACACCTTTTTATGGTGTAGGCCGCTGTCTCAGTTGATTCAGCAGTACATTCCACAGCTGCTTTCTCCCTGATTGGCTCTGATGAATGAGGCTTGGATTCACAAAGCAGTGCAGTATCCCTCCTCCTCTTCCTACCTTCGGCCAAAAGCCGGCTTGTCATACTAGCAAGGGTCAGCTCAGCTCAAGGTAAAACCTCCAGATTTACCACAAACTGGTCATAGCTCTTGTTCAAAGAGCACAGTATGATATATGACAGTATGACAAAGAGCTCCAGCCTTCAGGCTGGAGTTCAGAAAATATTAGCTCCTTTTCTGGAGCTCTTGCAGGGTCCTTTTCATAAATTCCAGGTGAGCTAACAAACCTTCTCCTGGCTGGAGGCACTTAGTAACTTCTGCATGAGGTGAATCTGCGCACCAACACTGCTCTCAGCATCTCAGCACTCCTTTGCTGAGTCTATACCATCTATGTGGACCAGCTGCTGGTCTTCTAGAGTTAGCCCAATAAAACACAAGGCCTTCTCATTTTCTTTATGGAACCATTCAATGACCGCAGCATCCTCATCCTCATCAAGGGTAGCCAAATCAGGTGGACCAGCAACCACCTTCCACAGAGACTGATGCTTCAACTGCATGCGGACCTTCTGCGACCAGGTTGCGTAGTTCTGGCCATTTACTTTGCACCCGGCAACAGAAATAGCATTCATTTCCATAACTGTACAACAGTAGCAGCAGCAGCACTCTCACAGCACCCATTTCATAGGACCAGTACAGCAGTGACTGGGCCTGTAACCAGTGTCAGGATATTGACTGATAATTGTGTCCTTGTGACTGTTTAGGTGCCACAAGAGAGAAGACAGACACAGTGGAGTAGATTAACTATTTATTATATTTATAAGAGTAATCTAACATAATCCAGATCATACACATGAATTAAGTCCTTCAGTCTAATTCTCCTCACAGCTAACCAGTTTGCTTCTGCTCTGATGAAGAGCTGAGCTCCAACTGCCAAACAGTTCTCCAACTGTCACCAACCAACTGGCAGATGTTCAAATCTGATCATTCTATTCAGCTTGGCTTACCTGAAAATAACAGTTAGATTCATAATTCTAACATACAGTGTTGTTGTAAATGCTACATCCAAGTCTGGGGTCTGTAGACCCTGGCTCTGAGGCCAGATGCTGCCTCTGTGAGCCTGCACCTGGCCTTTGGGCAAGCTCTGTTATCCTCCAGGGGCAAGGGGAGTCTTGCTCTCCACACCTTAGTAGTGTATTTTGAGGGTTGGGGGTGCTGTGTGAAAATGCCTATGAACTTGTGAGATTATCCCCCTTTCTCTGTGTGTTGGAAAATAACTGATTTGAATGCATTCATTCACAGTTCTATCTCTAATATTTATTTATGTAAATTTATTCAGATTTGAAGTGTATATAATTTTTTTCTTCCAGCCCCCGTCACAGTATCAGAAAGATGATATAGCTCTCCTGCCAAAAAGTTTAAAAGCATTATCCCCACTTAGAAAGTGCTATACAAAGGTAAAGGTGTCTCTAGCAGTGTGCCCTGAGAATTGTAACTGCCTGTAAGGGCGGTGCTCATTCCCATTTCAAGGCCAGTGTTGTCTGAAGACATCTCTGTGGTCATGTGGCCTGCATGACGAAACATGAACGTTACATGGAACACTGTTACCTTCCCACCACGTTGCTACCTTGGCTGCCAACAGCTTCCAAGAGTGTTTCTAGGAAACATCCATGCAGACATTTGATTTACCGTACTGCCATGTATGCCTTACGCTAAATAAAACCTTCCCACCAAAGTGGTACCTATTTATCGACTTGCATGTACATTCTTTCAAACTACTAGGTTGGCAGTTGCTGGGCAAGTGATGGGAGCTCACTCCTTTTTGAGGGGTTTGGATGTAGAACCACTGACTCTCAGGTTGATAAAGCACGGTACCTTTAACCACTGAGCCACCAGAGCACAATGTATTTTAGAGAAGGTGACGGACATGGTGAAGTGAGCGAGTAGGTGGTGTAGAAGAAGCACTGGGACACATTGCCATTCATATAATCATGTATACCAGTGATTTTCAACTGTATTCACCTCACAACACACTGACAAGGTGCTAAAATTGTTAAGTCACACCATCAGTTGTTTGAACATGGACAAAACACACCATGCTGCTGGTAAAGGGCTCAAATTCCCCAATTGCCTTACTGACCAAAATCTCATGGCATACCTATAGACCACACATGGCACACCAGTGTGCCATGGCACAGTGATTGAAAACCATTCATCTATGCCCAGCTTGACATTTGGGAAAGGTGGGAAATAAATAAAAAGGAAGCAAATGAAGCAAGTGGAGGAGTGTCTCCTTCAGCAACAGGTGGAGTTGCAGTGATGGCATTTGAAGATGGGATGGCATCTTTTGTGAACAGTGACACTGTGCATTAATTTCAGCAGGAAAAGATACTTGAATCATCTTTAAAGTGCTTGAAAATGCACATATGAATTCTGTCTGATTTTTTGCAAAAGCCTCTGGCTCGTTTAAGGTTATTTTTTAATAGGTAAATTATAGTAAATAATGGGATTCTTTGCAGTGTTATTGAAACTTTGATGATTGCATTACTGGGATTATGTTCTGCACAACCCCCCATCCCAAGATTATTTTCTTGGATCACAGTATTTTGATTCTTATTGCTAAGTGATGCTTCCTTGATGCGACTGTGTTGGACTATTTGTGACATATTGTGCCAAATGTTTTCGTTTTGTAACTTTTTTTTTCTTTTTCCAAAAGTGACTACACAGTATATCAAGACTAAAACTTAGGCCAATAACGGACATAACTTTTCCTTTCATGGTATGAATAGTACTTTTTTCCCCTGTATCTCTTAAAGCCAGAGTCCTGTGGTGCCTCAACGTCTGTATAGTTTATTGTGGCATGACAGGCAGACTTATGTGTTTTGCTGCCTGAGGTAAAGGACCCTGCATGGCACCCTTCTTTCTATGCAGTCAGCCTTTGCTACTGTCCTTTGTTTAGCTTCTGCCCTTCCTCCCTGCATGTTTTTGGTGGTCACTGCAGGCATTGTCTTCTTGCTCCAGAAGAGCTGTCACCATCTGCAAGCCTACCCCTGCATGATGCAGCTGCATGGATATCTCCTCATTCTGTCTCCTCCTCTGGAAGGTGGGAAGGTTCTTCTAGAGTACATTCATTGAGATTTCCAGAGTGGGCAGTGTTACTGAAAAAGCTGGCCACTCTACAAAGCTTGCACCGTTTTGGAGACTCTGGGCTGGGAAATCTGTAAGATACTATATCATCTTGTAAGATGGTGCATTTTGTAATATGGTCCACCCTGTAAGATAATGCTGATACTAATGAACCAGAGCCAGCCCAATGTCTGAGATGATGTACCGAGTGCTAGTCTTGCTGCTCTCTAATGATGTATCAGCCACTGTTTCTATTGCTCCTCCATGCTTCCTGGATTCATAAGAGGAGAAGACTAGAACAGAAATAAAAGTGTGGAGGAGAGGAGAATAGTGGACGGAACTCTAGCCACTAGAGCAGTGATTCCAAAATTGTGGTTTAGGACTCGCCAAACGGTCATGAGCTTGAAGTCTCTCCTTCAAGCTGACATGAAAAATATATTGGAAACTGATCCACATTGTTTACTTGTGAGTATCTTGGCTCTTATCTCAGACCAGGCAAAGGGCCACCTGAATAGTCCTATTCTGATGAACATGAAGTTCATCATCCCAGCAGGTGTCTTCCTATAGCAAAAAGGATAAAAATAGCTGTAATCTGGTAAGATGAAACTTATTTTTAAAGTCTTGTAAACTTGGTGGATCCTGATAAACTGCCATTTTTAAAAGCGTGTACTGTTTCTATTTGGGGAACCACTGCACAAGAGCATCTCCAACACTATCACATCACCTTCCCAGATTTGAATCTGTGCGACAGGAGAAGCAATGGAGTTGGCTTTCTGGGCAGGTCAACATGCCTGGAACAGCTCATTGTGGTGCTTTTAGGGCACTGCCTGGTGCCATCTTAGAGGCTCATTTCCTGCTACTATATAGAAGAGGAGTAGTAATGAGGACAATGCTGCATTAGATGCATTTCTGTGTGTGGCAAATTCTGCCCGCAATCCTGTTGCTCCTTCCCTGATGAACTTGACCAGCCTCATGGCATGGGCTTTCATAAATGAGGTTGTTTTGTCTGGTACACTTAGTGAATCCAATAGAGAATGTGTATGTGTATTCTTGTGTTGAGTGGAAGAAAAAAACCACATTAAGGCCAAACGTGTTCTTTTTGTCATGAAGTAGTATGTTACAGCTGAAATGTTTAATTGAGCCAGGCCAAACTGTATAAATACAGTACATACTACAAGCAAGACAGATATTTTAAAATGAAATTAAGACTGGGGGCTTTGCCCCTCCAGCGGAATAAGGATTTAGCATTCAGTTATCAATCAATCAACAAAATGATCAGATTTACTACTTGATTGTGAGTTTGTGTATTGCTAAACTAAAAACTAAGATCAGGTAAAACAATTATGGTATATTTTTCTGGATCATTGAAGGATATGTTAGGAGTCAAAACAGAAAACCAGTAATCCTCAATGGAGGATTTATACTACACAAACCCAATGCTTGTTGCACTCTATTTTAAAAACTTCATGATTTGACAGTGTTTCTGGCACATATTCACACCTATGATTATATTTTATCCATGGTTACTGTATATACTCGCGTATAAGCCAAGTTTTTAGCACATTTTTATGCTGAAAAAGCCCCCCTCGGCTTATTCTCGGGTCAGCTTATACTTGTCATAAGATGGGCAAAGAAGTGGATTTCTGTGGTAAAATTAGGTGGCTTGGCTTATACTCGGGTCGGTTTATACTCTAGTATATATGGTATATAGATATGATTATATTTTATCTATTGCATTTTGAAAATTGTAAATATAAATAAAGTTCAATGCTGACAATGTCCCTGTTTATTTTAATATTTTTTTTTAAAAAGCCTAATTCTGGAATCTAAGAGCCTGAGAGCAAAGAGTATGGTACTCTACATTTGTACTAGAAAGAACTACAGTAATCTCATGGAGATAGAGGTACAAGAAGCAGGATTAAGCAAATAAAAAGTAGACCCATTTAAATATATATATTTTGAGTGTACCCTCCTCGTAAGCAAAAATTAAGGCTTTATACTTCATGTATTATGGTCACCTAATTATAATTTCTCAGCAATATTTATATTTTTTGTTCTTGTACAATTGGCAAGGAAAGAACATTCTGAAAAATCACATTCTGGAAGCAACTAATATCAGGCAAAGTAGAACACAAGCCTAACCATGTCTACTCCAAAGTAAGCCCATTGTGTTCAATGAGTTTTACTCCCAGGAAAGTGCCTTTAGGATTGTAGCCTTAGAATAAGATAGAAACAAAATTGGTACAAATACACGCATTTTCCTTGTTCTTTCCCATCATTGATTTTCTGTTAGTAAATAATACCTGGGTTAATTTCAGTCTTTGGGAATGGTATGAACATAGACCCTTTCTATTCAAGATTTGATATATTGTATTAGGCAGCAGTCCTAAACACACTTTCCTGGGATTAAAAACCCCATTGACTACAATAGGACTCACTTCTGAGTAGGTATGCTTAGGATTGCACTGCTACTGCGATCTGCTTCTTAACATAAAAAAAACCCAATATTGACATCAAACTGTTTCTTAAGATGTCTGAGGAAAAGCATTTTGATTTTGTGCCAGCCTGCTCAGTAATCAATAAGATGTTCATACAATTTGCATATGTATCACCAACATAATGTCCTGCAGCATCTCACTGTGCTAGCACAGCTAACAGTCCTTATTCCATCCTAAAGAATTATCTGCTGGGCCAGCAGAGCCCACAATTGCATTTGAAACATGATGCAAATATTACCCGACTTTCTGCTTAAAAGAAGTGCCTTCATTTGCAACTCAGATATTTATCTTTATATTACACAGCTATGACGACTTCATGGGGTCAGCCAAAAATGTGATAAGTGAGTCTGCTGATGTAGAAGATAGTTATAATATAATGGTAAGTTATACATCTAATATGGCAGTATTTTTAGTGTTCAAATTTTTGTTGTAACTGAAATCTTGCTTGTTGATGACTTGTCTGCATTTAATCAGATCCAGTGTTTTAGGACATTGCTTTCCAAATGCCTGCCGGAGGGCATAACTGGGGTTTGGAGAAACCCCCCTGCTTATTAAGCAGAGCTTACTGTTCCACCATAGGTTCCCTATAAATCTGTGTTAAAGGAGGGCCAGCAGAGTTGGATTAGAAATATAAGTGTGGGTCAGGTTGCATAGGTGGAAGTTGGTCTTTCGAGTAAATTTGTCCTGGACTTTATATATGTATAGTGCTTTAAAAGCAATAGCCATCTCCCTGTGTTTGATCTCTATTCCCACCTGATTTCTTTCATTGTCAAATACATTCTAGTGATTTTTGGTCCTCCGAAATCATATGTGCCTCATTTCAGAGTGATGTGAGCATATTCTAATGCTCACTGAGGGCAGGAGGCTTGAGTGTAGGGCAAGATCCATTCAGTTACTACAGCAGCACCATTTAGAAGAGAATCTGAGTATTTTTTGCTATGGATAGTAGCAGTGTCTCAGTTTGCATGTACAGTGGCGCCTCACGTAAAGAATGCCTCACGTAAAGTATGTTTCATGTAACAAACAAAAATTTCTCTAGGATTCTGCTTCACGTAAAGAACATGCTTCACGTAAAGAACACATTCATTGGCAGTGGGGGCAGATGTGCTGGCCGGCAGCCTGTTTAAAAAGCGTCAGGGCTGCCTAGCGCACCTGCCCACAGTGAAAGCAACACTTCCGTGCTGTTGCTCCTGTGGCTGGGTGTCCGCTGGGCAGAGGGAGAGAAGAGCAGTGGAGAAGAGGGAAGCAGCTCAGGGCTAGCCAGAAGGGAGCAGGGGAGAGAGAGGCTCAGGATGGAGAGAAGGAGAAAGTGGGGAGACACTTTGAAGGTGTCTTGAATTGCAGCCTCCTTATCATGTCTACCCAGAAGTAAGCCCCATTTTGTTAAATGGATCTTACTCCCAGGAAAGTGGCTTTAGGACTGCAGCCTAAGTAGACTTCATAAGATCATGCACGTTGAATGCATGTTTTGAATTCAATCCCAGGGTTCTGTCATCATTTTTACATCCAGTTAATATTTTTATATGAATATTTTTGGGGTTGTGGAACCATTCGTCTGAGTTTCCATTATTTCCTATGGGAAAATCTGCTTCACATAAAGAATGTTCCACGTAAAGAACATGCCTCCGGAACGAATTAAATTTGTTAAGTGAGGCGCCACTCTATTTCCAACAGGAAAACATGTTGTCAGAAGCAGATCAGGGATGAATGTTTAATTTTAATTCACAGCACTAGATGGCACACTGTACCTTTCATTGAAGTTGTTACAACATGAACTGTGTCCCATCCATTGATAACTGTTTTGTGCCCTCTGAAGGGGAAATGAGGGTCCATTTGAATATGGACTTTATTTCTGTGATGAGTGCTGGTGCATGGAGAAGTTCTGTAAAATTTATCCCATTCATTCATCTAAATTTCATCTCTAGAGTATTTATTTCAGTTTTTCTGGCCCTCATGCCAGGTGTTTGATGTGGCCTTCTAGCTTAAATGCTGTGGGACCCATGATCTAGCAAATTAAAATAAATAATTGCAAATAATTAAAGTAAAACAAATAAGGGACATTAAGTTTGGGATGCAAGTCCTGTTCCATCATGTGAATAATCTCTGTAGCCCACCAACAATAACTTCAAACCCCCCCTCCCCATGAGTAAAGATTTTTAATCCTGCCCAATGCCAAATTCAATTTAAGTTCTTATATTTAAACCAGTTTATTATTTAGGATGAAATCACTTTTAAATCCAGTTTGTTTTTGTTGGCTGGATGGGATTAATGCTGTTTTGAATATCAATCTTTTTTAAAAGTTTAAATAAAAATTTAAAAATTATCAATCTTTTAAATACAAACAGCATTACAAATCCAGTGGGCAGAAAATTAAGCTCAGTTGGGGGTGGGTGGGTTTGGATTGTTAGAATTTGACTGGCTTTACAAGTCTGAAAAAGAGAAAATAAAATATACCTTACTAGCTGAAGCCTCTGTGTCTGTGTGTGTCTGTGTGTGTGTGTGTTAGTGTGTGAAGGGGATGCCTTTGAGCTCTTGGTGAACTTCACATGCTCAGGATTGGGATCATTCTCTTACCCTTGCACTTCCTTCACTTGACCTTCTACACCAGTTAAGGCATGTTTGTTTACTCATGAGTAAACACACACATGTGGCTTGCAGTGCAGCCCTAACCCTCAGGCAAGCATATGCTCCAGCACAAGTCCCATGTCGGCCTGGGAATGTTACAGAAGTGCTGTAAGACACTTCTGTGCCACTCCTGCGCCTCCTGGTAGAGGTCATAAGCCGGTGCACTGGACATGTGCTTGCCTCCCTACATCATCACAGGAATGGAAAGACCAATGAGTTGTGCTGGCATTGGTTAGGATTACATTCTTGGTTTCAGTTTCTTTAGGGCTCAATACATTCATCACCTAGGAGAAAGACTTCCTTCTTGGGTTTTTTTTTTTTTTGAAGTTGCATTATCAGATCAGGATAATGCTAGTGTTCGATTCTCTCAGCCTGCCCTCTCAAACAGATTAAGGCTGCAATCCTAAAGGCACTTACCTGGGAGTAAGACCCATTGAACACAATGGGACATTTTTGAGTAGACGTGGTTAGGAGTGTGCTCTAAAGCAAGTTCATATTCTCATGAATAAACATGTGATATGGCTCAGTTTCACTTTCCCATTGGGCTCCATGCATTTCCCTTGTTGGCTTAAGTTTTGCAACCCCACCTACAATCAGGTCACAACCCAGAGTTTAAGAAACCCTGACATAGAGGGTGCACTAGAGAGAGGTGTCCGTGATTCTTTTTTTTTTTTTTACAAGCTCTGGTTGCTACAAGAGATTTTCAACTGTGTGCTTAACGTGTGGGTTTTGCTACCTTCAGATTGGGGGCCCTGACCCAGAGTCATACACTGGATTTTGCATTGTACCCTCTGATTAATTACTGGGTGCTGTCAGTACCACCAGCACTGAGGATATGTGGTAGGTCCAGTCTGAGACCATTGTTGATTTGCTTCTCCTAATTCACCGTTAGCTATGGCTCTTCATTATTAGCTCATTAACAATTGCCATAAATTGCTGAGGCCATCACAACGTAGGAGCTAGACATGCACCCCAACCCCATTTTTCTAATACTGAAATGTTTTAAAATACAGAATTATAGAGAAAACTCACTTTATATTCCTATATATTCTTAGCACATAAAATTTTATCAGAATTTTGTAATTTTCTTCAATTTTCCGATAACTGCTTTGAAATTTCTAAAGTTTGCAAATGAAGATTAAGCCTGTAGTCTTATTTAGTTGTGAGTAAGCCCTTCTAAAGAAAGTGGGACTGATGTCCAAGCAACTGCAAATAGGAATGTTAAACTGTTGACGGGATTAATTTCTCTCTTTCAGGCTTCTTTTCAACGCTCTAATAGTCATGACAAAGTCAGGAAAATAGTGGCTGAGGAAGGCCGCACAGCAAGGAATTTGATTGCATGGAGTGTACCACTGGAAAGCAAGGAAGATGATGGTATGCATTAACTATCCTTCTGAGATTAATTATGACAATGTGAGTTGATTGCCATGAATTCCATTAACTTCCCGGTTTAGGTAGTATTAGTGACTTTGGTGGCTAAGACAAGTGGTAGTAGAGGTAATACACAGTTCCTGAGTTGCTGCCAGCAATCATTGTTCACTAGAGGGTAAAGCAAGTACTAGGAGATATTCCCAAGCTGCCATTACTTGTAAGTGAAAGGGTCCAACTGCCTACTGGTAATACCAGGTCTTGCCAGCTTGGGGAAAATTGGGCCCCACAGCTTGCTTTTAGCAGGTGTTGGAGAGCAGATTGGTGTGGGTTGGACCCATAACAAGCTGGAGAGAGCTGGTGGAAGCACCAGTCTTGGGTGTAAAGCACCCCAAAACACCTGTCCTATTTACTCCCCTATTTGCTATTAATGCAAGTTGCATCACCATGAGAATATTTATATTTTATATTTATATAATCCAGCCTGTGAATGCCCCTTTTTTCCTACCTCCGAGAACAGGATATTTTCAGGTAAGAAATTCCTAATGTTTTATTAAAAGCATTAAAATGTTGATACTGATTAAAATAATTTTGTCTCTTTACAGGAAAACCTAAATGTCAAGGAGGAGGAAAATCTAAGAGAATAGCTCAGGGCACACACAAAACAAATAAACAGGTATATGATCAAGTTTTACATTCAAATTGCTTTTTATATATCACTAGAAGATAGTGTTGTTGTCATACCACATATAGTGTATGTGCAAAATGTAACAGGACTGGTGGTCCTATAATATAAATGCTTGGAGCAGAGTAGAGACCACGCTTAGTGGTGATTGACTAGAACAGGGGTAGGCAACAGTTGCTGAGCTTGGCACAGCAATTGGTGATTACCAGCATGCCAAGGAGCCCCTGGCAGACAAAGGCAGGAGTGCTGCCACTTCCCCAATTGCCAGCA
This sequence comes from Cryptoblepharus egeriae, assembly GCA_030015325.1. Taxonomy (NCBI): domain Eukaryota; kingdom Metazoa; phylum Chordata; class Lepidosauria; order Squamata; family Scincidae; genus Cryptoblepharus; species Cryptoblepharus egeriae. The sequence goes on from JAREYC010000013.1 coordinate 11,081,385, forward strand.
TTCAGTTCCCAGAATGGCAACATCTCTCCTCCCCTTACCCCATCTTCCTGCCATCAAAATGAAAGGCCCTGGGGAAGAGTAGAGCTCTCTGTAATTAAGGACTGTAATAGGGCTTCTAGGGGCTGTAGTGGTTCAGCAGTTGAAGCCGTGCCTATCAATCAGCAGGCTGAGGTTCAAGACCTAGGCACTACAAGACTGAGTGAACTCCCATCCCTTGACCAGTTCCTGGCAACCTAGTAGTTCAAAAGCATGGAAGTTAAGTAGATAATTAAGTACCACCTTGGTGGGAAGGTACAGTAACAGCATTTCTCCTGTTTGGTCGTGTTCTCATGTGGGCCACATGACAACGGAGGCTTCTTTGAACAATGCTGGCTCTATGGTTTAAGAACCAGGATGAGCATCATTCCCTAGAGTCTGTCATGACCTGTGGTGGATACCTTTACCTTTAATAGGACTTCTAGGCAGTGATCCTTGTTATAAGATAAGGTCTAATCCAAGCATTGTCCCTATTGTATCTGTGAAATATTGAGGGTATGGTTGAACCATCTGTTTCTTTAGACTGAAACAGATTTATATCAATTTCTTTTAAACAATTCCAGCATTTCATTATTAACCACTCCCAATTACTGTATTCCAGTGTTTTCTGTAATAATAGATGATAATGCTTGTGAATATAGTAATTTCAAATTTTAAATGTGATTTGAGAGGGCAGGTAGGAAGTAATAGAAGTTATTACATACGAAATAAATTGCATGACAAATAGAATCACAATTCAAACTGAGAAAAATTAGTCATGTAATATTCAGATCATTTTATAATATGCAAAGTTTCATTTCATGCAAAGTTTTCTTTGCATGAACATTTCAATTGCATGTGATTCAGCTGAGCTTCTTGTCCTATGTACTCTAGGTGTGTGCATGTCCTAAAACTATTGGATTAGGACAATTGTATAAAATGTCATTTTTACAGTATAGGCTGAATCCATGGTAATTAGGCTCCAAGGCAAGCTGCACCTTTTTCCTAAATTTGCACATTTCCCTAAAGCACATTTCCCTACATTTGACCCCAATTATCTGAGGATCATAAAACCTTCATGATTTTTGGCTAGAAACCTACCTTCCCTTTATGTATGAGACCACCTTATAGGTGTGTATCTATTGTAATATAAATTGTACTGGTTTACCTGCATTTTGACCCTTGAAAGCAAAATAACACTTCAGATCTGGTTTCTTGCACATACACTAATAATTGTGGTTGCACTTAAATTCTGTTTTATAACTGATCTGCTACAATGATATTCAATACATGCATTGTAAACAAGGCATGAATTTGAAGTACTCAGGAAAAAATTAAAATCTGTCAATTTGAAATAAGTGGAGGGGTGAAATGAGCATCCAGATGTGACAAGTTTCCATTTCATAATTTAAGGCAGGGTTTCTCAACCCCTGGTCCAGGGATCACTGGTGGTCCTTGGCAGCTGCCTGACTGGTCCGCAAGAGGACTCCTCTATGTGCATCTTCCCCTCCTCACAGCAGGAGGTCTCTGTCAGAGGATTGCAGTCTCAGAGACCAATCCTATGCCTGTCTACTCAGTAGTAAGTCCCATTGTAGACAGTGGAGCTAACTCCCAGGAAAGTGTGAATAGGATTGCAGCCTTGGAGCCCAATCCTATGCCTGTCTACTCAAAAATAAGTCCCATTGTAGTCAGTGGAGCATACTCCCAGGAAAGTGCAGATAAGATTGCAGTCTCAGAATCCAATCCAATGTCTGTTACACAGAAATAAGTCCCATTATAGTCAGTGAGGCTTACTCTCCAATGAGTGACTATGATGGCTTTGTGCATCTTCAATGTATCCTGCACTGAAAAAGGTTGAAAATCCCTGCTCTGAGTAGACATGCATTGAGACATTGGGCTCCCACCTGCAATCCTATCCACAGTAACCTAGCAATAGCTCTATTTATTATAATATGATTTACAGCTGGAGACAGCTGGGCTGCACTCTAAGCCCTCCCTCCAGGTTGTCATAGGCAGAACTCAACCCCCATCCCTGGGCTGGCCCCTGGAAAATATATTTTCCACAGAACCAGTCCCTAGGGCCAAAAAAGTTGAGGACCACTGCTCTAAGGGAGACAGCCATTTACACTGATATTTCAAACCTCCAGGAGATTAAAAGGGCAAAGTTAAAATAAATACCCAACTGTTCCACATCACAAATTATACTGTATTAATCACAAAGCAAAGAACTGCAGAAGGAAAATGATAGCTGAATATCACTAATGGAAATGTTACATCTTCCCTCGGGGGCCATTCAGTCATTTCAACACCAGGTCTGAATAGCAAAGGCAAGGTTTGTTTCCATATGTTCGGGGTGGGGGGTGTCTTCAAAATCCCTTCACATTTATTATTCAAGAGTATTTTAGAAAGGGGTTTTAATTTTACTATGATTTTAAAAAATTGTTGGGAATCTCAAAGGCACCATGTGAACACTTAGATTTGTGGTTATTTGATTTCCTCTATAAACTGCTTTATGGAATGTTTTGTTGAATACTGTGTGTGTTGTTATTTGAACAGTGTGATAGAAGTATACCTCTCACTTTCTTCTCCAACTCCACCCTCATCCTGTGATCAGCTCTGTGGATCTGTGGCATCAAGTTGGGAGAGGGGAGTGATGGTCTAGATTTGGTTCTCAAACATTTTGATCTCCTGAGCTGATTGCAGTCTTAAAAGGCGTCATGGAGAGCTGTGTCAGTACATGCTGAGTTGTGGAAAGCATCAGCATTCTCAGAGTGGTGTAGCATGAAGCCTCACACCAAATTCTGGCAAAGAGCTGGAACAGAAAGAGAATGAAAAATAAAGGGGAAATGGAAAGGATGAATGAGCAGACTGGACAGGGGGAAGATGGTGGCCACTTATGGTGTGATCAGGGAATCACAGGACTTATAAGAGCACACTTTCTAGAGTGTTTCTAAGTTGGAAATAAGATAAAAGGTTCATAGGGGAGGGAGCAAAAAAAAAAACATACCAGGGAGAACAAGGAGGGTATTATTAAGGATTATTAAAAATTATTAAAATTATTATTAAAAATTATTAATTATTTAATTATTAAATAATTATTAATTATTTAATTATTAAAAATAATTTAATTATTATTAAAAATTATTAAAAATTATTTTCATGGAAATGATTTTTAAGATTTGTAAATGTGTTAGAGATTCTGTGTTCAGGACTAATTTTTGGGTGGAAGGGGGCTGTATATGTGGCATAGTAGTTGGAGCTTTAATGCCCTCTTGTCACCTCAGAAAAAAACCAGTGTTTTCAAAAAGACCTCAAACTACCACATTTAGAAAAAACCCTGTGTGAGAAAGTGTCATACTACAAGTACATTTGGTTTAATTTAGATTTTCCAGTCAGGTGGAGAAAGACTTGTAATTTTATGCCAATGTTATTTCCAGAAAGTGGAGTTAAATTTATTGCCGTGTGATTATGATGGAATATTAAAGATTGCAAAGGCCCTTTTGAGGAGATAACGCAAATGCCTTTGAACATTTTATTTTCATCATCCTGTAATTGCTTTGGCAAACATTCAATGGTTTCGTTTTGTTTACCCCTAACTTACCATCTCATCCTCTATAAAATTCATCATTTCCATTGGCATGGATTAAAATTCTATCTCATACTGGTTTTGTTCTTAAATAATGGCTCTATAGCTGAGCTGAATGCAGATTTAACTACTGTGAACATTTAGTATGGGGATTTTTAAAATTTCTTTCCTGAACTCAGGTTTGAACCTGAGTAAATTCTTGATAAGATAATTTTTTAAATAAATGGCATCTTATTTTTGTCCTGTAGACTGGATTGTTCAAAATTTTGGTGCACAGAAAATACAGCTTCTTATCAAAGTTTCTGAATTTTTAAAATGCTGTCTCTCTGGGTGTCTCCTTTTCAGAGTACTTCATCAGACTGTAAAATATCATCAACAGTTGGAGAAAAAATTTTTGACAAAAGCCCCACAAAAGCCAGGCAGCCTCGGAAAGTGGATCTGAGAGCACGATACTGGGCTTTCCTTTTTGACAATCTGAGACGTGCTGTTGATGAAATATATGTCACTTGTGAATCTGATCAAAGCGTAGTAGAGTGTAAGGTAAGGATTTTCTGAAAAAATGGCTATTGCTTGATCATTGCAGCTGGTTTATAAGAATTAGAAGAAGGCTACTGAAGGCTGCAGGGGTTCAAAGCACTTTCCTAATGAGGAAAAGCTGATGTGTTTGGGGATCTTTAGATTACGTCGGAGTAGTCAATCTGGCACATGTGCCACTAGTGGCACACATACACTTTCTAAGTGGCACATAAAAAGTCATCATATAGTTTTGAAAAACCCCATCTTGTTATGCTGCTATTGATTTACAGTGCTGTTCACCCAATCCATGTTTTAGTTCCCAATTTGTACTGTAGGTGGCACTGTTGCAATTCAATCTACAGTATGTTCACATTCTTTAGTTTCCTGTTTAATGTCTTAATTACACATTGTTCCTTTTCTGTAGAGATAGCTATCGCTCTTCTCATTCACTTGCTGGTGGCTAGCACAGGAGATTGATGGCTCAGTATAAACAGTGTCTGGGTGGGACATAGTCATAAGTTGGCTTTCCCCCTCTAATTTTAGATGGAAAACAGGCACAAAGTATAGTATATTTTTTTTTGCTCGGTAAGCTGAAAGCCTATTCACTTTTTTATAAGAATCAATGTATTTGCCATTTAATTTTTTATAATGAGCAAAAGATTTGGAAAAATTAAAGATCATAAAACCCAAAGGGGTTCAATTCTTAAATACTGTAGCAGGAAATATATTGTTTTCACTTTAAATATGATTGGACATTTTGAGTCATTCTGGAAAGCTTACCATTATATCAAAAGAGAACTTTTATCAGTTATGAATATTGAGTTTTCTGCTGCTTTAAAAAAGAAGTTGTCAAATCAGCTGCAGGATTAGAGTACAAGTACACTGAAACTTTGAGTCAGAGGAAGGCTTGATAGCTTCCAAGCTGTCTGTTGGCCTAACATAATTTTGACATTTTGAAACTGAACTGTCTTTCTTCCCCAGTGATATATTGAAGAGAACTGATATGCCTTGTAATGTAATCAGATTATGATTTTCTGAACTGTTGTGGCTGAGAGAACAGTAGTTTATTTGTACCTTGTCCAGAATTCCAGTCTTACGACTCACTCTGTGTTGAAAAAGATATCTTTGTATTTGAATCTCTGCATGTCTAACCCTAACCAAAAGCATATAAAATACTTAGAAAATACAGTGGTACCTTGGGTAAAGAGCATTTTGTGTAGAGAGCAAAATTTTCCTCAGAAATTTTGACTTGCATAAAGAGCACTGTCTTGGGGAAAGAGCATTTCTGAGGAAGATTGGAACAGGCTTCCGTGGCAAGGGAACCCATGGGGGGATAGATGAGGGGACTAGCTTGAGCTACAGTGGGGCCCTAGGCAAAGTTTGGAATAGGCTTCCATGGCCTATTCCATGGGGAGTCTGGGAGGAGCAGCCTGAGCCAGGTTTGTATGTGGGATCTGTGTGTGGCAGCATGGAAGGTGTGCCTTATCAGTGTTCAGGTGCTGCTCCCCATCAGCAGCTTGGGAATGTTAGTTGCAGATAAAGACAGAGATTCCATTGAGCCAATGGATAGCAGTGACTCCATTAGTGATAGTGAAAGAGCACAATCCTAACCAAGTCTACTCAGACATAAACTCCATTGTGCCCAATGGGTCTTACTCCCAGGAAAGTGTCTTTATGATTGCAGCCATAGTCATCCTCTCTCTATAACCCTCACACCAGCCGTGAAAGTTTTCAAAGGTACAGTTCAGTACTGTATAGTATTTTCTTTAGATTAGATTAGATTAGATTAGATTTATTGGCCAAGTATGAACTCCATACCCGGAATTTGGCTTCGGCAACGGCTGCAGACATACAAACACCAACACACAAATATCAAACAATACATACAGAACATACATCAGATAGAACAATACATACAGAGCATACATCAGATAGAATGTATTTATTTCAGTGTTGTGTGTTACTGTATATTACAGTGTTTTTTAATGTGTTATATTACAGTGTTTTGTACTTTTGCATGTTTGGACAGCTTGTAAAATGCATCTGGCTATATTTGTTTGTTGTTGTTTTTTTAAAAAAGTTGGCTTATTGTGGGAGATGAGGCTTTCTTTCATTTGTTTGTGGGGGGGAAGCACTAAAAGCTGGTTATAATCCTACCAGATCTTCAATGTGATGACATCACATCTATTATTGAATAGGGTCAGCCCAAGGCAGCAAAAGGACAGTGTAGTTCCCCCTTCCAATCAGTACTAGATTCCTAGATTTGTGGTGGTCTAAATATTGCACAATATTCAAGCTTTCCTGAATAGGGGGGACTGGACAACAGACTGGTTGGCCACTCTCTCTCATCAGTTTCACATGTTGGAAGGTGAGGGTGCAGGAAGGTGGCAGCAGTCTTTCCTTTGCTTGCACTTGGAGGATGGGAGGAAGAAGCATTGCATTTCTTTTCCATTTGGGTTTGGAAAGAAGCTCCCACGGGGTATCTCCGTAGCAATGGCTTTTCATCCCCCTTAGTGAATCACATTTTTGTGATAAAGAAAAGTTTCTTTTGAGGACAAGAGGCAAGAAGGGAGTAGTGCTGTGAAAGAGGCATAATAGCCCCACTAATGGCCCATTTCTTCTAATAGCAGCATGTACAACAGGCCCTGAAAGTTTCCTCATGGGGACCATCTGGAACTCAACAGTTTTACTAAGATAATGGGGTATCATTGAAAATCACCCCTCTGCAGCACATAAGTGCCTTTGTTTGTACACAGTGAGTGTAACTCAAGGTAGTCCTAGATTGTGGAAAGGGCACAAAAAAACAATAGTTTCATACCATCTTTTTTTAAAGCCATTACAAGTAAAATACTTCTGTGGACCTAAAAATAGTGTGCACATGACCATGTTTTGTGGTGTTTGTTACCTATTCTCCATTTTTCTGCTAAAATGTACACATAACAGTTTACAAAATGTAAAAGCATGGCCAATACAATAACAATAAAATGCAAAGCAAAACTCAGAACTGACACTTCAGAACTGAAACAAAGTGGAAGTATTCATAGGTCCTTGATCCTCCTGCATGAAACAATGTCAGATGACTTTTGGTGTTGTATGAAGGATTAGTTTTTATCCAAGTTTGATCTGTTCATCAGGTCACTTGAGGGGATGGATTGGCATGAACATCTGCTTTCACCCATCTGCCTGCACCCACTGCTTCTCCTCCCCTCATCCTGTTGGATTGGGATGATGGAGCAGGATAGGAAGTGGAGAGGAGCACAGGAAAAGAAATAGCAACAGCAATAGTAGATGCACAGCTACATGAAGTGCTGGCATCTTCAGCACTGAGAGGTCTTGGACCATTCCTGGATTTTTCCCTCTGAATTTGCAAGTAGCAAGAGGATTGTGTCCATCAGTGTTTACGTTTTCTTGCCAGACAGAAACAAGAGCAGGCAAGGCATGTCCTTTTTGAGTCCTTTGTGAGTTCTCAATGTGCTATAAATTGTTAATGATGAGAATGTCCTTTTTAAAAATGGTGTTTGTCATACTGTCTGCAGCTGAGGGGCTTTGCCTTTGTTCTTTAAGTTCTGTCTAAACAGACCCACTTCTACACTTGCTCATCTACAGATATCTGTGCAAGTTGATCGGTCTTGTTGAAATGTTTTTATTTGAATAATATAGTGATAGTTGGTAGTTAAATTTTGCCTTCAGTCATTTGCTTTCCTCATTCATTGTAAAACCCAAGGAATGAGTGTACTGTTTTAATAATAATCCAGGTTGCATGTGTATGTGCAATTTGATGAGAGAATAGTGGGGAAGGATTATTGATTACGTTGTAGCAAAGGATAATGTTTATAGTATTTGAATGGGACTCTGGTGACTGTGTTTGCGGTTGAAACTACAGACGAAAGAGTCAGAAAAGATGCAAACAGTGGGAGTGGTTGCAAGAAAATCTGCTCTTGTGTATAATCTCTTTCAAGCATTGGCAACTGCATTGGCAAACGCCTTCAGCTGTAGCCAGTTTTGTCTCTGTAATGATGTGGAACTGAGATGCTCAGAACCAAAATACTTCTTTGGAATGAGAATGCAAGAACACACAGTTCAATTGAAGTACTTTTGCCTTTGCCAGGAGCGGGAACAATGTTAAGAAAATGAGTTGCCTTGGTGACTTTGGCGGTCGTATTCTTTGTAACTATAGACCGGTTATTTTCAACCAGTGTGATGGGGCACTAGTGTGCCACGGATAGTCCTCAGGTGTGCCATAGGAATTTGGGGATTGACATCTATTAATGGGAAAATTGGGGGATTTGAACAGCCTGTTGTACCTTGTCATTGTTAAAAACAATTGATGGTGTGCATTGACAATTTCAGTGCCTTATTAAGTGTGACGTGAGATGAAAAAGGTTGAAAATCACTACTATGGACTGTAAATGAGATTAAGTAATGCTGAAGCATGGTTGGACAGTATGAGAATGAGCCTCAGAATTGCACATTTTCTCCTGCAGTTTGTGCATTTTTGACCAGGGTTTAGTTCTGGTTTGTGGGTAAAATAAAACAATTTAACTTTCAGAAAGACAAACAAACAAACAAACAAATAAATAAATAAAATGGTTTGCCACTAAACCAAAACTGAAAGTTGTTATTGGAGTGTTGATGCCCATGCCCCCAGGCTTACTGGTGTCAGGTGACTGGGTATTGGTCTATCCTATCCCTTGGCCAGAGAAAGTGAAACCCAGAGTATATGAAGCTTATCCCCAGATAATTTTGGGGGATGGTCCATTCACACAGAGGAGATTGTTGTTTAGTTACAAACAAGACCCAACAGTTAATGGCCTGGATGGTAATAACTTGCAAATAGAATGCACCCAAAAATGATCCAGTATCCAGTGTTCCTGCTATAACTGACTAAGGGCAAAATCCAGAGCAGTTACGGGTCCATGCAGTTACGTCACCCTCTAGTGTTATCTTATGGAAAGTCACCTTAACTGCTCCGGAGCAAACGGCTTAATATGACTTTAGGATATGGGCCTTAGTCAGGCCATCTAGTACCAGAGATTTCCAAGGGCAGTTCAGATTACCAAACTTGAAGGTTCCAATGAGTGGATAATTATAACTAGGTCTGCTTGATCCAAGAAATTGATGTTGGTGCAGTTGATGTTGTGCATATGATGCTGGAGCAACTGGATCTTGGACTCTTCTTAATCATAATCTATCTAAATAAGTGCTCCCTCTTTTCCTCACCTCTCTTCTCAACTCTCTTATAAACCCTTTAAGGATTTGTATAAGGATGCATTTGACCTTGGGAAAATAATGGGGTTTTAAAAATGTTTGCCGCTATAGTGCAGTAACGGACTACCCATAAAGGTTCCTTTTTGTCAGCACCTTCTCAAGTGGTATGTTTCCACTGCTTCAGCACCATGGGGTATATCTGCTACATTCAGGCCTGTAGGTGAACTGGAGAGCTGTATTGATGGCCAAAACCCTAGAGCCCAGCGCACTAGGATTGTGTGTCAGTAGGACAAAGGGATGGCGCCAACCATCCTGCTGTGTGCGCCAGTAACTAGAATTAATTACAAACCAATCGAATCCGTTGCAGCCAATTGGTAAACTAATTGGTAATTTTAGCTGTACATCTATATGTAGTTATCTGGATGCCTGTAACAACGCTTTCAGAGTCACTTTTGTTCTGCTGCCTCCTGCTTGACAAAATGGCCTTCATAGCTTTAGGGAGAAAGATGTGCATCAGTGACTATGGGGCCGCTCCAGCTGCTTGTCCTGTTTGTATTTCCTTGTTCGTAAAACAGGACTCGGATTACAGCAGCATGGTACTGCTCTGATAATTTTGGATAACAGCAGAGTGAACCATTCCTTAAAATAGGCTCATTCAGTCTAGCAAAAGTAATTTCTGCCATCCTAGACATCAAAATATAACTTTGTTTCAGGCTGATGATTTTCTTCAAAAGGGGTTCAAATAATAATCAAAGACCTGACTTGAAAATAAGTCACTTTTCTTTGCAGTCACCTATTATGTTCTATTGCACCAAAATGCAACCACCTTAAAGATTATGGCTGCTATCCTATACAGACTAAGTAAGAGTAAGCCCTATTTAATTCAGTGGGACTTGAATTCATAGGATGGTGCTGCAAAGTTCATATGGAAGGTTGAGTCTGTATTGTTGTAAAACAGTGTATTGGCTCAGATTTGCTCATCGAGTCATTCCATATTAACTCAACCAGAGGTGACTGACTCAGATTTGACTGAAAATAATTGGGTTGGTACTTCTACATATATAATGGTCACATGCCAAATGTTGGCCACATGTGAAAAATCCAAAGGGTTTGTGTGCTATGGCCCTTCAAAACAAGGGTGACATACCCCTTTTGACACTCACAAATTGCTTATTTTCAAATTGCATATTTGGATGCTAATATCGCAGAAGTACATGAAATTTTCTAGAGGAATTTTGATATAATTGGATATAATTTTGATAGAGTAATTGGGCTCCAGCTTTCTGAATCTGTCATCAGAAAAGGCCTCTCTCTTCTAGTTTTGGAGATATTGGGCAAAAAAAAGTTGAACATTTGAATTTAAAATTTTAATACGAAGGAGGTGAGAAAAACTGAATTTTTGAGTAAATGTTTACAAGATATATACAATTATGCAGAAAACATTTTATTACCATCCAGTTTTACTGGCATCCAAAATGAGGATCTTTTCATGGGCGTAACTACTTTTCCAAGGGCAAATTCACCATGTGGCAACTAGCAATGGTAATAAAACTTCTTCTGATGACAGATTCAGAAAGCCCGATCCCAAATTATATATCAAAATTCATTCAGAAAACTTCATTTACTTTTGAAATATTCATATCCAAAGATGGATACATAGGAAAATACACAATTTGCGAGCGTCAAGAATGAGTATGACACCCTTGTTTTGAAGTGACATAGCACACGAACCCTTTGGGTTTTTCACTTAATATTGGCATGTAGCCATTATATATGTAGAAGTACCAACCCAATTATTTTCAGTCAAAACTGAGTCGGTGACCATGTAAGATTTCTGAGACTTTGGTTGAATTCATATGGAATGACCCTATCTTGGTTTCATGGAACAGAACTGGTGAACTGATGGTCTGGTGTTGCAATCCACTATATTTTGCTTAAAAGTATATAGTTCATTTTAACAGGTTCAATAATACAGGTGTTTCCTTTTTTTGGTGCTAATTCTTTACTGTGCTTTTCATCCTGGTTATGATGGGCAGTGCTTGTAGCTAATGGGGGCAGTGCATTCTTGGTACCAGCTCAAAATGCTGTCTCCTGGGTAGAGCTGTTCTACCCAGCCCTACCTAGACTTTTGGGGTATGTATCCCCCATGCTATATGACTGTAATGCTAGTCAATTAAGGAGTTTTTTTGATTAATAATCAAATAATGGATGTTCATTTATCTAGATTGAATAAAACCTGTGTATAATAGTTTTGTATTGTGTTGTGTTTTGATTATAGCTTGTTGTTTTGACAAACATTTCTGTTGCAGGAGGTGCTGATGATGTTAGATAACTATGTAAGAGATTTCAAGGCTTTGATTGATTGGATACAACTGCAGGAAAAATTAGAGAAGGCAGATGCCCAAAGCAGGTAATTAGACAAAGTTACCATCACTTCAGTTCATTCTACCTAAGAAATTCCCAGATCTGAGGTAGACCTAGTTTAGATATCAGGCCAAGCTTGGGTTTAGTTGTCAAGAGTTGTGACTCATGTCTCAGTTGTGACCTCAACTCTTCTTTCAACTCCCTCCCCGCATCCTAGTTCGTACAAATAACATTTTTCCATGATTATAGGTGGTTGAAAATGGCGTTATTTAACTTTACTCAAAAGCCACTTTGATTCAGTAAGACTTACCCTAAAATCCAGAGTAACTACGGGAGCACTTAAGAGACTTTACGTGCACCCATACTTACTGAACCACCTAGTGAAAACCTATGGGAAATTCATATTGCAATCCAGAGCAAATTGTCCTTACACCGGAGCAAGGACTTCCCGTAGTTACTCTGGATTGTGCCCATAGGCAATCAGTAAGACAAATTCAATCTAGTTCACCCAAACAATTCTAACCATGAATCAGGGAAAACATGGAAAAAGCAGTTTTTCACTCAACCAGAACTCAAAAGCATGCTTTGCACTGGGTTTTCATTTCTGGTTTGATGGAAAACTGTGGTTTATGGTAACTACTCTTTGCCCAATATAGATGTTATACCAACCTATGGTTGTCTTAAACAAAAAAAATGTGGAAAGGAAATGGAGTGTGCAGAACATTTAGAGCATTAACAATAAACAATATTTTCCCAATGATAATTTACAGTGATTTTTGTTTTAACATGGCTGAATTTCAGAAGTATTTTCCTTTGATGCTAACAAAAAAATTGAGGTTATGTCTTGTGCACTCTTCTTATGCATATCTTTTACATTTCTGATTAACCATTTGCTTTCTGGCTTAATGAAGGGAATTTGTCAAATTCTTGGAGAGAGAAAAAGAGAGAGATCTATGAGCAGCCCTTCCCCTGATAGCTCAATAGGGCCTTTAGATTCAAAAACATTATGCTGCTGAATATTTGAAAACACGTTTGTTGCAACTTTGGTTGGCAGCATGAGGCCTGAAGGCTGTATTCTGGAAGCTTTCCTTCCAGAGAGGCTGATGAATTTGGCTCTCAAGTTGGCCTATCATTGTGTTGCAATATCTCAGCTATGCAGTCTGGAGGAAAAGCATGGCTGAACCTAATACAAAATTTAGACCTTGCACTGCCCTATCCCTTTTTCTGGTATTTGGCAATGCAGCCTTGATTTGAGTTGAGGTAGGGGCATCACTTCACAACATTACTATTGCTGCTTAGTATTCTATGTTGAATTTGCAGACCAACTTCACTGGCATGGGAAGTGAAGAAGATGTCTCCAGGACGCCATGTAATTCCAAGTCCATCAACAGACAGAATCAATGTAACGTCAAATGCTCGAAGAAGTCTAAATTTTGGGTATAAAAGTTAAAATTCCTAAGTTATTTTGGAAATGAAAACAAATGTTTTAGAAGAATTTGTTCATTTACACAGCGTTCTTATAAAAGGATTTGGTGCTAGCTCTATATATTCCAAATATTGATATGTATTAAAGTTAAGAAAACAAAACCAGGACTGCAAACCAGTTCAAAAACTCTGGAACAATTACTCATACATATTTTAATTAAATGGTTAAATCTGCATAAATTTGCATTTGAGAAGATGGGAGTTTCTTTTAAAGAAAAAACTTTGTTTTTAGGTGATTTATGTATGTTGCAGTGGATGCAGGCTTATAAAGGCATTCCCTATACTCATACACACAAATGGAAATGTCTCTTTTAAGACAGTGCTTTCATTTATAAGTATACTAGCAAAAAACGTACCGGCGTTGCGTGAGTAACTTCCCCATACAACATCCCCCATGGCGCATCAACAACCCATGCGCAACTTCCCCCCCTCCCGTGCGCAACTTCCCCCCCTCCCGTGCGCAACTTCCCCCCCTCCCGTGCGCAACTTCCCCCCCTCCCGTGCGCAACTTCCCCCCCTCCCGTGCGCAACTTCCCCCCCTCCCGTGCGCAACTTCCCCCCCTCCCGTGCGCAACTTCCCCCCCCCTCCCGTGCGCAACTTCCCCCCCCCTCCCGTGCGCAACTTCCCCCCCCTCCCGTGCGCAACTTCCCCCCCCCTCCCGTGCGCAACTTCCCCCCCCCTCCCGTGCGCAACTTCCCCCCCCCTCCCGTGCGCAACTTCCCCCCCCCTCCCGTGCGCAACTTCCCCCCCCCTCCCGTGCGCAACTTCCCCCCCCCTCCCGTGCGCAACTTCCCCCCCCCTCCCGTGCGCAACTTCCCCCCCCCTCCCGTGCGCAACTTCCCCCCCCTCCCGTGCGCAACTTCCCCCCCCTCCCGTGCGCAACTTCCCCCCCCTCCCGTGCGCAACTTCCCCCCCCTCCCGTGCGCAACTTCCCCCCCCTCCCGTGCGCAACTTTCCCCCTGCAGTGCAACCTCTTCCTCCTAACAACATCCCCCAGTGCACCAGGCACTGAGCACCAAACTGGCTGGATGTTATTCAGTGTCCCATGTTAAGTATAGGACAAAAACATTGCACTCCTTTTCAGCCCCTGAAGGGTTAAATTTCTCCAGATGGTTCTTGGTGGGTGTTCAGGTGACAGAAGGAACTCCCAGAATTCCATGCTTCAGGCCCAGCAGTTGGGGCAGAATGTTGATGAGTCAGCAATTCTCAATGCACAGTATAGGGAGGAAAATGCATTGCGCCCCTTTTCACCCCCTTCCGGTTGGAATTTCCGAAAACTGGTTCTTAGTGCACCCCTCCGTCGCGGAAGGAACATCCACCCCAAATTTCACGCTTCTAGGCCCAGCGGTTTTGGCAGGGCGGTGATGAGTCAGTGAGTCAGTCAGTGAGTGACTTTTCTCTTTTATATATATGGATAAGTATATATAATCAGTGGTGGGCTTCAAAGAAATTAACAACCGGTTCTCTGCCCATTTGGCAGCCACTTTTAAATGGCTAATTTTAAACTTTATATGTCCTATCTCTTGTTAACAGCCGGTTCTACAGAGTAGGTGCGAACCTGCTGGAGCCCACCACTGTATATAATGGTATACTCCAGTTTAAAAATCACTTGGGAAGAGAATCTCCCAGACCGGCATGATTTAACACTAGGCCCATGGGTTACATGTAGCATGCAAAGCCCTTTTTGAAGGCCCTCCATTTGCTTCAGCCTGCATCCTCTGTCATCTCATGTTTCAACAGCTTTTCAGTCTCCTTGGAGCATCATTCAGGGATTCTCCTTTGTAGAATACCAATGAGATCAGAAAGCAAACCATGCATATTCCTTCATTTGTTTTGGTGGCTCAAAACCTAGAATTAATTCCCCTGCTTTCCACTGGCTGTTAAAATTGGGACCATCTTGTCCTAGAGTTTTCCAGTGGAGAATAGGAAAAATCAAGATATGGATTAAATACAGCAGTTGGGAAAGATTCTTGGGGGAGAAGAATTTCCAGAATCCTAGAATTTTCACAGCTAAATAGGTTACACTGAGGCAAACAGGGCCATTGGATAAAATTGGAAGCAGTTGTGTAAATGCAACTTTATTTGTCCAGATTTTAGGTAAAACAGGGTGACCATATAGAATGGAGGACAGAGTGTCTCTGCTTTAAGCATTGCATAGAGGAGGGAAGTTAGGCAGGTGCTGTCTTCTATATTGAGCTCCGTCAGTCTTGAAAGACTATGGTATCGTGCTTGGTGCTGCATATGCTGCATGCGAAGCATGAAAGCCTGGGTTGGATTGTTATGGAGGAGAGGCTGTTACCCAAGCAGCAAATCCCCCCTCTCCACACCACTGAATTAGTCCAATGGAAAGGCAGAGCCAATACGATTGGATCCAGCTGGCGTCGCAGAGCTGGGCTAAGGACAGGAGCTCACCCTGTCTTGTGGAGCTGACCCGGGCTCGAACCCTGGCCTGCTGGTTAACAGGTACAGTGTCTTAACACTTACACCACTCACAGCCTGCCTAAATTCCCATCTTCTATGCAATGCTTAAAGGTAGAGGTACTCTGTCCTCCATTCTATATGGTCACTTTGAGGTAAAATTACATTTATTGTGAATCTGACCTTTTTTTTGTAATGCCACTTAAGTTGGCTGACCCAGTGGAAGCAAAGAGGAATTGGAAAAAGGGGATCTGAGTCAGTAATGTGTAGACAATATCCAAATACAGTATTGTGTAACATTGTTGGATGCATTTTTGGATGTGATTTTATTCCCCACTTAGGGCTCCATCTGCAACAGTTACTTCTAATCGTCTAGCTCCATCAGGTGTGAGTTGGGCAGACAAAGTAAAAGCAAATCATACCACAACAGCTCGGAGCTCAGAGGTGGTAACAACACAAACATGTATGCCAACACCAGTGCCAAAGTCTTCACGGAGAAACGGCAAGTGTTTTTATAAGAGCTTGTTACTTAGAATTGTTACGATAACCACTGAGTGACTGATCTTTGCTAATTAAAACCTCAATTTACAGTATATTCCTTTTATTGAATGAATGTGTGCAGATTAAAGTATGGTATTAAAAATAATCTTCACTGTTTTACTGACTTATTCCATGTATTGATCTGTTATAAGATAGACTCTTAGTGTGTTTGAATGATGAAAAAGATTCAGCTTAGTAATGTCCTCTAACTATTGCAGAAGGATAACTGTGTGGATCCGTTGCAGGAAACCAAAGATGGAACATGCCTTATGGCATGTTTGTAACAGTGTGCTTGATTGTCCTACGAGCACAGGCCAGCATATTGTGGCTGTTATTGTGGCATACGTAAAAGCATATGCTGTTAAACCTGTGAAATCCAATGCTTTCTTTGGAGTAAGCCTTGTTAAATAAACTGGGACTTATTTCTAAATAGTGGAATTTACCCATTGTTGAGGGAGTAAAATTTCAATAATACTTGTTGGTTCTGGGCATGGCTAGGCACCAGTGGGCACTGGACCTTGTGTGGTGAGCACTGTTCACTGATGAGCACCAATAGGCACCAGAAGGTAGTGGGCATACCTACTGGGCACCAACAAGCAGTGGGCACCAGGCATCCTTATTAGGCATTGGGCACCACTGTGTAGTGTGCAGTGGAGACCACCAGCACCAGGCACCACCAGGCAGCCCTGTTGAGCACTGGATATCCCTGTTGGGCAGCAGGCACTCCCAGGCATCAGTTATTAGTATACCCAGATGCGTTCTCTATGCGGCTTTGTGCCTCGAGACAGGGTTAATCCGGTTAAAAACCATTGCATGGCTACGATCATTTAAATTCTGGTTTAGAATTTTATTTAACCCCACAGGTTTAATGTATCAGTTATGCTCGGATCCCTTAGAGATCACTGATCTTCTAACTAAAATCAAGTCAGTAGGGCTGGATTCGACTGAGCTAAGCATGATTGACCGTGATGCAGCGTATCTTATTGCTAAAGAAAGAATTCTTGATATCGAACAACAAGAGTTGTTCAGTGTTGCCAGAACTACGTGCTCACCGTTACGTTTTCATATCCCAGTTAGTTTTGAAAAGCCGGCCTTCTTCTTCTTCCACCTACTGTACCCACAAGCCCATCGGGCTTTTGCACTTGGTAACACTCTCCCATCAGCCTTATTATTGGGTAGGTTTAATAACATCTCCTACTCTGAGAGGAAGTGCAGTTGTGATAGGGATAGCATTGAGACCTTAATTCATACAGTTTTTCACTGTCTGCTATACAATGATCTGCTGAAAAAGCACCTAGGTTTACTGTTAGCAAGGATGCAGGAGTGGGAGGAATCTATCATGCTCGAGTTTTTGCTTTCAACTCATGAGATTGAGACCCTTGACATCATTGCCTCCTTTTTCTCTGGGGTGGTTGCTAGGCAGAGTACTGGGACTTAGGGCAATATATGAGGAATTGATTGAGTTTGGTTATGTCTTATATATGCGTATGTCTTTGTACTTATGTGTTATGCCAATAAAGGTTGACTTGACTTGACAGTTATTAGTGAGTCCTTGCAACACAGGAGGATTATGCTCCCCAAATTTCATGCTTCTAAGTCCTGGGGTTGGGGCTGGGTGTTGATCAGTCAGTCTTCAGCACTACATATCGGGACGAAAACATGTTGCATCCCATTCACCCCTTTCTGGCTGGAATTTCAAAAAATTGGGTCTTAGTGGGTGTCTACATCATAGAAAGAATACCCTCCACAAATTTCATTTTTCTAGGTTTTGCGGTTTTGACTGGGCATTGATAAGTGAGTCAATGACTCTTCAATTTTATATGTATAGTATAGCATAGACTAAACCTTCCTAGGTGACAGGGCTCCTTAAAGTATGACTGTGTTGACTGCATAAGATGTTACTGTAGTTTTTCTTGTTGGTAATTAAAAAGTGCTTTCATTGTTATTTTCAAGGCAAAGAAAAGTTCTTGCTGGCTTTTCTGTGTTGCTGTGTAAATCGTCTGGGACCAGTAGTTTAAAAAAGTGTCAAGTTTCGCAGGTTTAGAATCTTACAAATGGTTGCACAAGAGCAGTGTTTGGCTAATATCTCCAAGGAAAGCTGATAGATAAATAGTGTGTCTGTAGAGACTAGCCTGAAGGAACTACATTAAAAGTGATAATGGATGACTTGTTCTTTGAGTACAGGTGGTGTCTCAGCCTGTTTAGTTTCTTTTGTTTGAGAAGGCTCTTTGGGTAAGAGATGTTTTATGACTGGACATTTCTGAAATAACTCCCTATTGCATAGATCCCTATGCATCTTTTGTTGACAGGTATGGAATAACATCTACTTAAGGGAAGTTTTCTCAATGTAGGAAGTTGCCTTATGGTGTCATCTAGCTCAGTATTGTGTACACTGACTGGCAGACTTTTTCAAGGAGATGTCCTTAGCTCTGCAGGGTGATGCCTAGGACTGAACCCATTGTTTTCTCCATGCTGTTATTTTATTCTGCTAGTTACTGTGTGTTCCAAGGAAAATAATGTAATCTTGCTATTGTGTGTCCAGCATTCTGGTTACTCATCTTTACTGAGACCTGTTGTTCTACATTTGCTTCTCTCTAGTGGGCAAAGGAGAGCATTGCCTTTTTATTATTAATCCAAGAAATCTGCTAATTTGATTTGGAGTAGTTTGGGTTTTTTGTCGGTCCCTTCTAAAATATTTCTGTTGAGTTCAGGAAAGTTGTTTTCAGCTGGAAGAGAGGTAGAAATTGCATTCTGCTAATTTTCTGCTCAGTGTGATGGATCATTTTAAAAGAAATTATTAAACATAAGCATCCAATGGTATACAGAGCTACAAAGGATGGTTTTGGCTTGTTGGTTGATAGTAAGTTTTATAGGGCCATTTTTCCAGACAGAATGAAGGCATAAAGGCCAAGTGGTTTGTGTGTTGGGGGAGGGAAAAACACACAGTAACAGATGGTTTGTCACTTTCATGTAATGCAAGAGGAGGCAGAGAGTGGGAAGCTTAAATGAGACTAAAGAATTATCAGAATAGGTCCAATGAATTATTCATCAACAAAACTGGGCAATTAACCAAATCTCACTTGTGGTACTGGGACTGCCCATGAAGTGTGTCATACTTGGAAACACATTTTGTGAAAGCTTCCCTGACTATTGCAGTTTGTCACTCTGCTGGGGGCTCACCCACTTCTCTGAAATATTTTGCATCTGGTATCTTGACAGACACATAATTAATGTGTTAATCCCAATCCTCTATTAAAATAAATTTTAATGAATTTTTTTTACCCAAATAAAGAAATCTAAAAGTACACTTCTATTAAAATTAGAAGACTTCACTAATTTAATGGCACTTACTCCCCGATCATTTTGTGTAGGATTTCAGGCTTTAAAATCTGGAAGTCCCATTGAGTTCAATGGAAATTACTCCTAAGTAAGCATTCAGGGCTGCAGTGGGTCAGTGGTTAAAGGCACTGTGCCTGTGCAATCTAAGATTGACTGGTCAGTAGTTCAGTAGTTCAGGCTCCTGTCCTTTGCTCACCTCCTGCCAACCTACCAGTTCAGAAGCATGTAAATGCAAGTACTGGTAGATAAATAGGTACCGCATCAATGGGGAGTTAATAGCATTCCATGCACATATGGGCCACATGATCACAGAGGCATCTTCGGACAATGGTGGCTCTATGACTTCAAAAATGGAGATAAGAACAAAGCCTTGGAGTCCGTCCTGTGATGGATGCCTTTTCCTTTAAGCATGCATAGGACTGTATTCCAGAAGTCTAATCCTAGCCCCCACAAGTTCAGAAAATGCAGTGCCACCAAAGGAGTGCATACTTTATGCTGTGGGGAACCTGATACAGCTTGACCCCATAATGGAGTGGCAGTTGGCTCATGAAGCTCCAAATGAAAATGTATTCACACTAATGTTACATATTGCATCCTTTCCATGACAAGTGTGGATTTAGAGATTGTTATAGAGCTTCTCAAATGGGAGCATCATTTTGTTGCCTCTGCAGGGGGTGAGGCAATGTTGATGGCAGTGCCAAGGCCCCAAGGCCCCTGTGATCATGCTGGTGCTGGAGGAAAAGGGACTTTGTAACACTGAAGGTCGCTCTTGCCCTCTGGAGGGTATAGGGAGCCTATGGACCCCTCTGCAGGCCTCACATATCAGAACTGCTTCAGATCGCCGTTTTGATCCGCTTCTGTTTTTTGGCTGGATAAAGAGCTTCTGAGGGCCATATCCAGCACACGGGCTTTGCATTTGACACCACTACATTATACAGAAGTAGTAAAATGTAGGACTGAATAGGAGAGAGAGACCATGAGGCAGAGATTCAAAATATAATTAGGTCTTGTCTGGGCTTGAACATTGGGCCTTGGACAATTGGGCTTGGGCAGAGGATTATTGGGTTCTACCATCAGCTTCCCTTGCCACTCCTCCTCCCATTCTTGGATTTTAAAAGGAAAAGCAGAATAGAACAGAAGATAATGTGTTCTAACACTGCGACTGCAGTGTTCTAACCCAGTTTGCTTCAAAACTTAGCTCCGTAAAGGAGGGCAGAACATAAAATAAATAGATCTCCCCTCCATTGTCATGCCTTCTAGCGAATCCCTGCTTCTTGCCCCTTTCCATCTGTTCATAAGTTTGAGATTTTGTTACAGATGCATTTCTTTCAGATGCTGTCTTTTGATTTAACTTTGGTTTGTTGATGTGAAGGACCATGAGAAAAGTGGCTTATGGAAATAACTATTAAACTCTATATGCTAATACTGGTCTTTCCTTGCAAACCTGGGCAAAGATCTTTTTATTGGTTTCCTGCGCATGATTTGCTATTCTGCCTGACTAATATTCTTTATAGATCTTTCCGTTGTTGAAATGGTTCTCCAAACCTTTTTAGATATAAATGTTACATTAACAAATATTCATAATTAACATCTTGCCTTCTTTGGGTATTAAATTTTGATGAAGAGATTTCTCCTGCAACCATTTTCTTTTATTGTTTCTATATTTTATAACTTGCAAACATTTGGACTGGCAATTTATTTGGTCCATGGATGAGTTCCAGTTTTTAAACAGTATTTCTTTTCAAAAAGTGCTTCTATTCCTGTTCTTTTCAAAACCACACCCTTCCTAAAAATAAACCTGTGAATCTCTTAGAAACAAAATGTTTGTTTTGAATCAGGGTATCATACTGCAAATATATTGTATTTGAATTGAAAGGGGCAGCAGTGGTTCAGCGATTAGAATGGTGGGGTTAGAACACTGCTTGATCAAAATTCTGATCAGCAAGGAAGCGGTTCGAAGCCCAGTACTACAAGCTCCTAAGGAGCTCCTCACCTTAGCCCAGCTCCTGCCATCCTAGCAGTTTAAAGGCATGCAAATGCAAGTAGATAAATAGATACCATTGGCACTGACACCCTTCAGTCTCGAAAGGCTATGGAGAGTGTCCTCTCCAGAACATGATGGCCTGGGTAGATTAATATGGAGGTTAGACTATTACCCAAGCAGCAAATCATCCCTCACCATGTCACTGAAATTGTAGTCCAATGGAACGGCAGAGCCGATACGAATGGTTCTAGCTGCGCCGCAGGAGTTACCAGAACGTGATTGTACACAGTCACAAACTGCTTCCGGGACTCTGGCTCCAGATTTTGCCTCAAAAGACTCCTGAAGTCTTTCCCATAGCTGGGTATAGCCGCATGGCAGTGGAGGTTTGAGGTGGCAGTTTTCCTTCTCCAGACAGCCCACCTTCAGTGGGGTTTTGGACAGGTTTAGTCTGGGGCCAAAAATGCTAATTTGCATTTCAAATTTGAATAAATTTACATATAAGAATGTATTGGAGTGAATTACAGGGCTTGCCCAGGGGCTGGATAGAGGGGTTTTGAGGCTTGCTGTGGGCCGCATCTGGGTTTGGAGACCCCTGAACTGCATGCAAAATCTATTCTCTACCCCAAAGCTATAAAAGATGTAAGAGACGTGGCATCACAGAGGGAAGGAATTGTAGACATAAAGACAGCAGTGCAGAAATGAGAGTCATCTGAGGAAAGAGACATTTTGATGCGTTAGGGTAGTATATACCTGCCAACTAAGGATAATACTGAATTCATCTGACAAAATAGGCTTTGGTCTAGAAGGTTTATGACATAGTAAATCTGTTACTCTTTAAGATGATGCATGGCTATGTGTAGTTTTTAAAAACAGTAACACACCATGTAGCTTCAATTCTGTTATGGCTCCATTTGCAGAATTGCAGAATTTGCAGAGTCAACTAGTGAATAAACTAAGGTGCTAAGTTATTTTATTCCCTTTGCTGAAAGGAGGGCATTGGTAAGCCAGACCTGATTCAGAGGAGAGCAATTAAGATGGTTAGAGATGCGGAAATCAGAGGAAAGGTTAAAAGCAGTGGTGTAGCTAGTGTGGCGGAGGGGGTAGTCTCTCCCTGCTTTCACCCTTGGGGGATGTGACATACTGAGAGTTGACCAAAATCACAATTAACATCATGGGAGTTCAGAAACACTCCATCATGTTATATACTGTACCTTTGGATGTGTATTTTACAGAAGAATTCATTGCAAAAACCTGTTTTGAGATATTGCCTTCCTTTCAAATGCTATGGCAAAAAACATGGAAAACAAAAAATGCTTGGAGCTCTATGGAGAGTGAAATGTGGCACTAACTACCTTTAGTTGTGAGTAGACATGCCTAAGAGTAGACCCCTGGAAAGGGCAGGCTGAGAGGAACCCAACACCACTAGAATGGTCCTGATCCAATGAAAGCAGCCCCCATTAATCACTCCAAGGAAAATGAAGTCACTCTTCCAAGCAAACTTGAGCTCCTGATGCCCGGGTGGTATTTCACTGAGTACTATTCCCTGGAAGTGATAGCAGTGATGGGTTCTGATGTTCATCCAAAAAATTATGGGCTCCAGGTATCAAATGACCTAGCAATGTCACTGGTTAAAAGTTAAAAGTTACTGAGAAGAGAAATTATAGGGTAATATGAAGATAACTGTCTTCAATATTTGAAGGGCTGTGCCATATACCTGACTCCCTCCCAACATGGTAAGTCTGTGTCTAAGAGAGAGGGATGTGACATCATGATGCTGCCCAAGTCTGAGAAAACAGATCTAGAGGCAAAAATCTTGTGCAAGTAAGGGGATTATTGCAGAATACAACAAAATACTGTTACTTTGCCCTGCATATCAGGATCTTGTCCTGAGCTTCCTACAAATCCCTCATAGTTCTCTTCAGTGGGAAGGAGGTATTTTAACAATGTTGCTCACCAGGAGCTTTGCCGAGCTAAGGTAGTTAGGTTGCCAAGCACAAGAGGTGTGAGAATAAGACTCTTCACCTTGGCTAGGGTGAATAAGACTGAGTCCATATCCCTTTGCCAGGGCAACTAGCTATCAGGGAAACTGCCCCCCTCAGGAATTTCTAGAGGATGGTTCAGATCTGTACTGAGTAGGGGATTGGCCTAGATGACCTCGAATATCAAACTCTAGCATTCTGTGATTCTACAAAAGCCTGTGCTCTTGAGAACCTTGATTTCTATATGGAGAGTTTTCTTGAATGTCTACATATTCTCAAGGAGAATATAATTCTAACTGCATGATGGGACTATTCTTTTTTTGTCTTTTTAAAACCTTTCCTTCTTTCTAAGGCAAAATATTGTTGAATGTGTGTTTTCTATATGTAAAATTTGTTTATTTCTTGATTTGGTTTCTCATCATGTGATGTAGAGCGAAAAGATGCTGAAGGATGGGAAACCGTCCAGCGAGGAAGGCCCGTTAGATCCAAATCTGTTGCGTTGGTGACAAAAACAACTTCTTCTGCAGAATTATCAAGGTTCAAGGATGACAGTGACAAAGAAAACGTTGTGCTTTATTTATCAGAGAATAAACAGAAAGGTTTATTAGCTGAAGAGAGTGTATCTAAACATACAGAAACCATCATGAAAGATTCTTGCCCTGTGTATGAGCACCTGCTTGTTGAAAGGAATCAGGTAATCATTTAAGATAACCACTCCGAAGTGATTTATTTTAATTTTTGGAAGCTTATTCTGTGAATTATTGTGACCTTTTTTAAACCAATGTAGCTTGTATGTGTGATTTTCATCCAGGAATTGAAATGGTAAAAGGAATAAACCATCTTCCCCCTGCTCCATGGCCTAGAACCACAATTGCTGGGCGATCATATTGCACATCTCTTATGTTATGTCTAATTTGGCTCTCACTCTGCAGCTTGAAAGTGTGGGATGTTGGGCTTACTAGTCTTTTAAAACAAAATTTTAGTTTGTTGAGTTTGGTTTAAAAACTAGTCTTTTAAAACAAAACTAGTCTTTTAAAATAAAACTAGTCTTCAAACAAAAAACAAAACATGCAAACATTTGAAGGTTCACTAATGAAAAACCTTCCCTTCTATACTTAATCAAAGGTTTACTCTACTGGGATGTTTTTAGGAACCAATACCTTTATGTTCCTCTTTTCACATTCCTTCAGAAATAACTGACTGGTGGTTAAATGAAGAGGTGCAGTTTTATTTGAGGCCTCAACCTTTAATCCAGTGTATGTCTTGTATTAGTTCACAGCCCGTGTATTAGAGGACATTAAAGTTTCTGACAACAACAGTTTGCAAGATGGGTCTTTACATTCATCTTCTGAAGTGCCCATTGTTCTCATTGAAGCAGCACATATGGCTAAAAGTCCACAGGTAGAAGAAAGATCCTCTGCCATTTCCAGTAACAGAGAAGAGAGTCAAGTGGAAAAAAATAAGCTAGAAAGTGAAATGGATCCTGCAGATATTTCAAATGTGAGTTCTAACACAAGGTCAAGAAAGGCTTGACATAATTCAAACGTGCTTTGGCAGCTCTTGGGGAAGTAAAAGAGCACTGGGAAAATTTCACTCCATAACAAGACAGGAAGGGGAAAATTGCAAGGTTGGACTGCTTTGAAATGGAGTCCTTAGAACTACTGTATGCCTGGCATTTTTATGTTTGCTTGTTTTCCCCCCAGAGAGCAGCTGTGTTGGAGAGAAGCCACACTGGAATGTGGTGGGGGAAAATGGGGTTTATTTGATGAAGGATCGTTGGTAGGAGAGAAGTAGCTACTTTGAAAGAGATCCTAGGAAGCAGTATCTAAGATGTAGCCACTCCTTAAGAATACACTATTGATTTGCACATTCTGCAGTCCTAAAGCAGTGTATTCACCCTTTTGGGATAGTTCTGATTTGGATTATTATTACTTTTTAAACTAGTCCATGGCAGAAGTTCTTGCTAAGAAAGAAGAGTTAGCAGATCGTCTGGAAAAGGCCAATGAAGAAGCAATTGCCAGTGCCATTGCAGAAGAAGAACAATTAACAAGAGAAATTGAAGCTGAGGAGAACAATGACATTAATATTGAAACGGACAATGACAGTGACTTCTCTGTGAGTTTGAAGTTTTATTTTGCAATAAATACCTGTTGCATATTAGATTTATTTTTGCACATGTAGCCTATTTTAGTTATCTGGTCAGTGTGTAGCTTGCACTAAATTCAGATTTAAAGCAGAAAGCAGTGCTGTCTAATCCCACCAGTACTGGTTTGCTTAAGGTTTTCTTTCTGTCTTGCATTATGGCATTTTAGGCTAGTATGGGCAGCGGAAGTATATCTTTCTGTGGCATCTCCATGGACTGGAATGATGTTTTGGCAGATTATGAAGGTAAACTTTTTCGTGCTGAATATTATGTAGCAAGAATGTTTGAGGCATTTATATATTCCATAAAAAGAAAACATTGCCCATGGTGTATTTACAAGATAAAATTCAATAAACATTATAAACCGCATTAAAATACATAGTGAAAGAAAGAACAGCATAAAAACACAGAAAAACAGTTGCTCAATACTGTCAATTGGGAGCGGAATAGAAATGGAGCCAAAGTATCTCTTGGAAGTCTAGGTATAATTACAGAGGAGACTCTCGGATCTCAACCAAACATGTATCCTGATGTTGGAGGGATATGCAGAAAGACCCACCCGCCCTGAACTTAACAAGCCCAGCGAAGGCAAAGGCTTTCACCTATTCTTGATTAAAGGTTTTGAGGGCAGTAGTTTTGCAAATTGTGTTGGAACATGAGCATACATACAGAAATGTAAGTGATGGTTGTTGTTAACCATGACTACGGGGAGTGTCATGATGGGCTTCTGCACTTTAAAATTTACTCCTGCACAACTGCTAGGGGGGGACAACAACGGGAGGTGAGGGATTGGAATCAAGAATATACTTATACTTGTATCTCAACATAAACTTTATTTTTGTTCTGGTTATAATTCTGTGTGTTGGGGTGTGTGTGTTTGAATAAAATAAGCATTGTGCACATGCGCATTCACATGTGCACACACAACCGTTTAGCTTTTGTTTCACAAATTTGATCTGTTTTCTGTGCAGCTCGTGAATCATGGCGTCAGAATAATTCTTGGGGTGACATAGTAGAGGAAGAACCAGCCCGTCCACCAGGCCATGGGATACATATGCATGAGAAACTATCTTCACCCTCTCGCAAAAGGTGTATAATTTTAAATTAGTTGATTATTTGATTAGTTGCAAAGAATCAAATTCCATATTTAAGTAATGATCATTTAAAAAGTCCTGCCAAATAGTACTGAACCAGTGACTCAATAAAAAGCTACTTTCTTGATGTATTTATAGCTTGAATGTTTAACATATTTTAAAATTATGTTGAAAATATGAACTTGCTATTGGTAAATAGGTATTGTTTCAGTCACTGTTTTTAAAGCTGATGTTTCTTTTAATTAAAAACATCAATATGCATTTGTTTTGGTTCTTTGTCTCATTGGGCTCTTATATTTATTTTCAAGGACAATTGCAGAGTCTAAAAAGAAGCATGAAGAAAAACAGATGAAAGCTCAACAGCTGAGAGAGAAGTTGCGTGAAGAGAAAACACTAAAGCTTCAAAAATTAATGGAACGGGTAAGCTTGTTTTCTGAGGTTTCAAATCCCATTGTAGATTTCGGGTTGTTGAACATTATATTTTGTCCATTTTTGCATACTGTATGCAAATTTATTCTCTAGGCAAGCAAAAGATGCTGGTAAATATTACGCATGGTTTCCAGATCACTTGGTTCTGTTTAGGAAATGCATGGAGAGCTTTTGGGTTGTGTATAATGTTACATTAGACCTTTTAAAAGGGTTGATGTGCTTAATCTGAAATGATTGCCAACTCATGAAGCGTAATGCATTTTATGAGATCTTGGTCTATTTTCTCCATGACCAGTGAGTTAGATGAAGTTTCTCCAAACAGTATTTTTAAAATGCACTTTTATGCAATTGTCTATGTGTGTGTAATCTTTGCATTTACATATACATTTGCATGATTGAAATTTGAAGTTGAACATGATTGAAATTTGAAGTTAAAGTTAGAAATTTGCAAGCATGTAAATGTTAATTTTTTTAACTCCTTCATGTAGGAAAAAGATGTCCGGAAATGGAAGGAAGAATTATTAGATCAGCGGCGGAGGATGATGGAGGAAAAGTTACTCCATGCTGAATTTAAGCGTGAGGTTCAGTTGCAAGCAATTGTGAAAAAAGCGCAAGAGGAAGAAGCTAAGGTGAGCCACTCACAACAGATACATATTTTTCTAGGGCAGGATCTCATGGGAAATTCTGCACAAGTTCACTGAAATAAATGGGAGCCGTACAAGAGCATAGGAGGATTCTGCTCAATACATTTATTTCACTGAACATGGTTAAGAACAGCAGCAGAACATGGTCTGTTTCTTGACTCAGAAAATTATCCCACCCTACTCAGAATCTTTAGATCATATAGTGGATGTTAGGGGCTAAAATGGGATTTTTCTTCTCCATGGCTGCCTTGATGATGCAGCACAGTATGTGCTGTGCACCATTGCATATTTAAAATGTCTGGCAGGTGGGTACCTATAGGAAATCTGGGAAGAGCAGTTGTAGGAGAGATTCCACCTTTTTTAGAATTCTTCTGGAGAGTGGAGATTGTTCCCTGAAATCTGCATGGCCCTGCAGTTCAAACAGGAGCCATACTCGGCTCTTTTTATGGCAGTCCAGAGTTCAGCAGCGATAATGATATTGCTATGTGCTCCAGAGCCTCCCCCGTAAAGCCAAGGTAGGATTCTGTACAGTCCCTGTAATTTTTGCAGTGAATATTTGAGGGAAGTCCATGGGACTAGGAAGGCTAGCAGGAGGCTGGTTGTATTTTCTGAAATTGGTACAACTCATTAGCTGATGATAATTGGTGAGAACCAAAATAATTTATGATATAAAAGGAACAAGAGGGGCATATGAGTCAGGCTTGATCAGAGGAATAAAATATTATGTTGGTTTGATTGTATTGAAATAATTAGAGTTGATCAGTCCACCTATCAGTACAGTGCCTCACATAACAAGTTTAATTCATTCCAGAAGCATGCTTGTTATGTGAAAAACTCTTTATGTGAAAGGGATTTTCCCATAGAAAATAATGGAAACTCAGATGATTGATTCCACAACAAAATAAATTCATATAAAAATATTAACTGGATGTAAAAATGATGACAAAACACTGGAATTGAATTCAAAACATGCATTCAATGTGCATGATCCTATGAAGTCTACTTAGGCTGCAATCCTGAAGACACTTTCCTGGGAGTAAACACAATGGAGCTTACTTCTGGATAGACATGGTTAGGAGGCTGCAATCCAAGACACTTTCCAAGTGTCTCCCCTCTTTCTCCTTCTCTTCATCCTGAGCCGCTCTCTCCCCTGCTCCCTTCTGGCTAGCCCTGAGCTGCTGCCCTCTTCTCCACTCCTGTTCTCTCCCTCTGCCCAGTGGATGCCCAGCCACAGGAGAAACAGCACATAAGTGTTGCTTTCGCTATGGGCAGGCACGCTAGGCAGCCCTGACGCTTTTTAAAAGGGCTGCCAGCCAGCGCGTCTGCCCCAACTGCCAACGAGTTTGTTTGTTACATGAAACACAGTTGGTTACGTGAAGCAGAATCCTAGAGAAATTTTTGCTTGTGATGTGGATCACTTGTTAAGCAAGGTACCACTGTATCTTGTTTTTGAAGCATGTGGGGATGAGAAGTCTGGCAGAGCTTCTGGCCATAGAGATATATTTATTTCTTATCTTAATTTTGAAATGTGCTGAACAACAGTAGTTTTAGCGGGGGTACTTTCTTTAGGAACATTCTGTCTGGTGAATCTAATTGGCTGAAATCTTGACTCAGTATAATACCTTTTGTATGTGGATAATAAATTTTAAAATACAGATACCTGGTTTTGTACCTTTAAATGATAGTTCTTTTTGGAACAAAAACCTTATTCATGAGAAAGATCAGACTGTTAACAGCTGTGGTTCTGTATTTGCTTGGCTATAGCTTGTGTGTTGCAGTTGATTTGATTGTGCTGTGGAGTTGACCTGTTCGTAGATAAGCTTGACTGAGGTAGAGAACACAATCTGTGATTCTTGATGTTTCGGCTCCTAAGAACAAGACAATTGGCTTAACCCATTAGTACAATGGTTACTGCTTCTGTCACTTAGTGTGTAATGGTTTGTTTTTAATTTGGTTTGTCTTCGTTATTTGGTTAATGCTCATGTGACTTTTGAAATCATGTTAACTACATAACGTAACATAATTCCCAACTAAGCAGATGTGTTAAAGTCTTGCAAATGTTCCAATGTCAGATCTATTCTCCCTCTTCCTCTTGGAGATCAAGATTAATTGGGTCAGAAGTTCCAGCTGATGTGGTAAAAGAAGAAGGTTGTGACTCCTGTTGCCTTCCCTTTTGTTTCTTAAATTCCCATGGCTGGATGCTCACTGAGCCGCAAAATCCTTTCTGTAAATGTATTCTACTTACTAAATAAAGCAGCAAATCGGTCTTTTTTGGGCTATTTAATATTTTTGCTAATCATTTCTATCTTTGGATTGTTGCAAATATAGGAAACATATGTCATAAAAGAATGTAAAATATTTTCTTACTGTTTTTACTTCTAATAGTTTTGGGCTTTGTTTTGAAAATATTTTATAGTTTGCCCTGCATAAGGGTTTCCTCCTATGTACAATATTTGCCTCGTTTCTTTTTACTTACTGTACTTTTACAGTATATGGAATAGAAATGTTAATTAAGACATGGAGTATGTTTCCATAAGGACTGGCATTTTGTTAATGTAAAGCGAGATGTTTTTGACAAAGTGTATGAATAGTTGTTTTAGATTCAAGGCTGTCATCAGATTGCAGTGGCCCAGGGTAGGGTGTAGATCTGGTTTCTGTGTATGTGTGTGTGCCTGAGTTTTCTCATTCAGTTCTTCCCAGCTTACCTAGTGGACTGCTAGATCCGGCCATCAGAGGTGAGCCACTCCAACCAGTGACTTTGTCCCAGGCAAATAAGTATTAATTTAGGGCTCCCTAAGACAATTCATGGGAACCAGGATGAATGAAAGAAAATGCCCATAGAAGCTGAAACTTGCCAGGGCGCTTCCTCCTCCCATCCCGCCTTAGCAATCCTGCATTATTGCTGATCTCCATGAGACAAAGCTCACTGACAGACTAACCCATGCTTTTCCGCTGTCAAGAACTAGAAAATATTGTGTTGTGCAGGCACTCTGTTTCCTTAGCAATGTTGCAGCTCGCATAGATCTAAGAATATGGAGTTACTTTCTAGAATAGGGTTCTCCAAACCCCTGCCCTTGGGCCAGATGCAGTCCTCGGCAAGCCTCCTCCATCCAGCCCTTGGACAAGCCCTGTAATCTTCCAGAGGTGAGGGGAACCCCTCACGCCACACCTTGAGGGCCTCAGAGGCTGCACACACCCCCTCTTTTTATGAAAGTGCTTATGAACTGGTTTGAAGATCATCCTGTGTGTGTGTGTGTGTTGGAAAGTGGAACTGATTTGAATTCATTCATTCATTCACAAGTTCCTTCACTAATACATTCATTAATTCAAATTTATTTTATTTGAGTAAATTTATTCAGATTTGAAATGTAAATAATTCTTTTTTTGTTTTTGGTCCCCAACATGGTAGCAGAAAGGCAATGTGGCCCTGTAGCCAAAAAGTTCTCTGGCCCAGTTCTATGCTGTCATGACTTATATGGAAGTAAACTCAGACATCTTATTCTGTGTTAGGAAAATAGTGGCTATTATTTCCTGCAGCCTGTAGAGCCAATTAGAGTCTATTGTGAGTGATTTAATTAAAGCTTTGTTGCAACTTGCCAAATTTAGGTCACATTACCTCATTATTCTCTTCAGCCGTTTAAAGAGTTGGAGGCATTCCTAGTTTGGGAACAGGTCTGGTGCACAGAGTTAAAAATACCTCTACTGACTGCTGACTTATCATTTGGAACATCTTGGATTCTGATAGGATGAATTTGTTGCAAGAATATATTTATATTACAACTTCTTCCTTTTCACGGCTAAAGTTAAAGTTAGATCTGATTTAGCTATACTGCTAAACTTCCAAGACCTTGCGTTTTCTCTGCAGTCTACAGGTGTTCCTTATCTCCTAGGGGCGCAATCCAGAGTAACTGCGGGGAGTTCTTGCTCTGGTGTTGGAGTTCTTGCTCCAATTTGCTCTGGATTGCAATATGAATTTTCCATAGGTTTTCATTAGGTGGTGTCTCTTACGTGCTCCCGTAGTTACTCTGGATTGTAGGGCTGGTCTCAGTTCCCCAGATAAAAAAAACCAGTGGGTTAAAAAAATGGAAAAATAAGACTTAAAGACCCACTTCCAGGTTTCTTACTTCTCCATTGTGCCTAATGAAATAAGTAGTGTTTTAATATCTGAAGAGGTTTGATTCTGAGACTGAAGAATGGAATTATTACTTGCATAACTGCCTATCTTCAACAGTAAAAAAGCAGATTTTAAAACTGTGATTTGCAGTGGCCATTCGTGTTTATTTATACACAAATCCCTGTATTAAAAATCCATGTATAACAAATCCATGTATAATCCATGTATAACATGTATAACAAAGTTGGATCTGTATTTCCTTCTCCCAATGGCCATATGGAAAAAATTGGGATGGAATTGGGAAAGAACAACACCATTTGCTTCAATAGATAGAAGGTGTCAGACAAGAGCAGACAAGAGGTGTCAGTGGATCTGAAAGTGATGTTCTTGATTGCTGTGCTCTACTGCATGTGGTGCCCCTTTGTATAACTGCTTCTCTAACCATGAGATCTTTTCAGACCATTCTTGACATGGACTGCAAAGAATGTTTACAAACCTTCAAACTTCTGAAATGGTAGCAGTTCTGTTTCTTTGAGAAAAGTGAAAATTGTCTAACATTAGAAAAACCACATGTTCTGGAGAAATGAGCAGTTAGTGGGGGAAGGCTAAGGATGGCACAGACAGTAGAGAGGTTTCAGGGAGTCTTGAAGATTGGCTGTAATGAATTGACTAAAAAATAAGAATATGATGGAAGGTTGGTTGAAGAAGAAAGCAGAAATGGTGGGCAGTGTGTACTTCGAAATAACCAGCAGATTCTTGGGTTACAATCATCCTGCTGATGTATAATTCTCCAGATGCTGTGTATTTCTAATACTGTTATTTTAGCAGTTTGTTTTTCCTTTTCAAACTTTGATTTTATTTCAGGTAAATGAAATTGCATTTATAAACACTTTAGAAGCCCAGAATAAACGCCATGATGTTCTGTCCAAACTAAAGGAGTATGAACAAAGATTGAATGAATTGCAGGAAGAGCGCCAGCGGAGGCAGGAAGAGAAGCAAGCCCGTGATGAAGCTGTCCAGGTAAAACTTAACTATGGCAAAAGCAACCAATACCTTTTGTCTTCCAAGGATTCTACTCTGATATCCTAATTTTTTGCCTGGGGTTAGAGGGATATTACAGCTCACCAGGGTGGTCTGGGGGCAGGATGTCCTCTACAGCTGAGGAGACCACACTTTGGGATTGACACTGCCCCGTGGTGGTAGGAGAGGCATCTCCCAAAGGATCAGAAATGCTCCCCTTCCTCTCTCTACAATAGAAATTCTTAGATAAGACATTCCCATTTTCTATTCCATATCTGAGAGCATCAGGAATGATCTGTTAAGTGATTTCCATTTTGTACTGATATTCACGTTGACATGGCAGGAAGAAAATTTGAACTGCTTACTCTCTAGGAACGTAAAAGAGTTTTGGAAGCAGAACGTCAAGCCCGTGTGGAAGAACTGCTAACAAAAAGGAAAGAGCAAGAAGCTCGAATTGAACAGCAGCGGCAGGAGAAAGAGAGAGCCCGAGAAGACGCAGCTCGTGAAAGAGCCAGGTAGCTTCCTTGTCTGTCTTATACATTGCTCTGTTCAATGTTTTTATGGTACACAGTGAGAAATGGATGCTCTTGGTTTTTTTGTTATTAGACAAACATTAAATGCATTTTAATTGATGTGATAGTGAGAAATATTTTAACATGATCATGTGTATGCATACAAAACAATCATGTAGTTTACTCTACCACTGCTCTTGTCCATTTCTCTGTTCTCTCCGTTGAGCATTTTTCTAGGTTGTGAGTCCCTTGGGGTAGGGAACCATTGCTCTCATTTTTGGGAGCACCATGTACTTAGAGATGGTGCTATATTAATTAAAAACAGCATGAAGCAACATTTAGGCTACAACACAAGATGTAAGCTGATCTCTTGCTGTTAAAAGATGAGTACAAGCTGAAAACACACACTCCATCCCTTCCCTCCTTCCAATAAAATTTTCTCATTTTCTTCGAAGCAAAGCAGGCCACAGAAAGACAAGGGATAGCAAAGGCAGGAACATATCTGCTGTTATAGAAGGCTATGACATCAATTGATAATAAGACTGGGCAGTTTAGGATTGGGCTTCTCCTTCCATTGACAAGTACTTTAAATTGTCATTAATATATATTTTTCTCCTATTTTAAATGCATATCATCTTGTTTTGGTAGAG
This sequence comes from Cryptoblepharus egeriae, assembly GCA_030015325.1. Lineage (NCBI taxonomy): Eukaryota > Metazoa > Chordata > Lepidosauria > Squamata > Scincidae > Cryptoblepharus > Cryptoblepharus egeriae. The sequence continues at coordinate 11,115,426 of JAREYC010000013.1, forward strand.
ATCGAGAAGAGAGGTTAGCTGCTCTGACAGCAGCTCAACAGGAAGCCATGGAAGAGCTGCAAAAGAAGATTCAACTGAAGGTATATCCTGAAGTTTGTTTTTAAAAGTTTCTGCTAAAAGTTGTTTCTGCTACTTTCTGTATGGAAAGTGATGGGTTGGCCAGTCCTGTTTAGCCTGTACTTACCCAGTAGATATGAGCAATGGGAAAAACTGAGGGAAAGAGACAAAGAGTGGGGGGGGGGTGAACAGGATATGAAGAAGACCATAAATACCGGTAATCATAAATGACCATCTTAATGTATAATTGCTTTATTGTGTAATATTTAGGAAGATGAGTATTGAAAAATTTCAAATTTTAGTTTCCCTTCTTAGTTTTTTATATTTCCTGAAATTCAACTACTACTGTGTTTAGTACCACTGTTTAATATTTTTTATTCATATGCCTATTACAATTGCTGTGATATCCTTATGAGGTTCAGCAGCCAATATGTATGGACTATTTATGCCCGGGGTATTTAATACTGGTTTGATACCAATAGTTTTATCAGGGATACTTTGACTAGTGTTGTATTCTTTGCTACTTTGAATTTATTAAGCATGATGAGAGCATTCGGCGGCACATGGAACAAATAGAGCAGAGGAAAGAAAAAGCAGCTGAATTAAGCAGTGGAAGACATGCAAATACAGACTATGCACCTAAACTCACACCATATGAGCGGAAGAAGCAATGTTCATTGTGCAACGTCTTGGTAAGACATTATTCAGGTGGGAATACAAACAAGATTATTGTTCCATTTTGTGAAATGAAAAATATAACAAGATTCAGCCCAAATGCTAGTTGTCGCCACAGTGGAATTTTTAAGGTAACATGGGGAAAATCTCACTTCATAGAACTTGCTGGGTGGGCTTAATTAGGGTATTGTCTGTTTCCTATCTGCAAACTGCGGGTCGTAATATAGGTCTATAGAGTTCTAGAAGGTTAGGTACCACCATCAAAAAAGATCCACTCCTTGTTATAGTACCCTTAATTACATAAGGTACTAGAGATCATTACCTATTGTAGTTCTTATTGTAGTTCCTTCACTTTTAATAAATTGTCAAGAATTGTATCTGACTATATCCAATATCTGGTCATATAGAAAGTAGATGGAAGTGAGTAGCTACAGGATACGTTTACCTTGTTATCTTGAGTGCTCCCTGAGGCATCTGGTGGGCCACTGTGAAATATAGGAAATGGAACAAAATGGGCCCTTTGCCTTATCCAGCAGGGATCTTATGTCTTTTGCTATGATTTATAATATTTTTGTCTTACTGACAAATGAACAGTTTTGATGGATTATGCTAAACTTTTCACTTAAAAGTTTAATCTCTTGATTTTTTTTCAGATTTCCTCAGAGGTCTATCTTTTTAGCCATATTAAAGGAAAAAAACATCAACAGGCAGTGCGAGAAAATAGCAGCATCCAAGGACGAGAGCTTTCAGATGAAGAAGTGGTAGGTTTTTGTTTTTTAAGAAAAAGCATTCCCCCAAATATGTTGTCTGAGCTGTAATATTTAGGAAATAGTGGTACAAATTTGTATGAGACTATATAGCTTGCCCATTACTGGCACTTACCTTGTAGTGGCTGGTTCTCCAAACACAGGGGGGTGGTCACTCCCTGCCTTTTTCCCTTCAATTTGTGCCTCAGTCAGATGTGTAGAGAAGGTATGCTGCACCCACTTCGTCCCTTTCTTCTTGGAATTGGCTTCCCAGAACCTCTGCCTCCTTTTTCAGAGGTTTCTGAGGAACCCTCCATCATCCTACATTCTCTTTTACATCAGAGGCACAGGTTTTAAATTTCTCCTGGTTACCATCATATGTGCACTGGGCAGGAGCAGTCTAAAATGGTTTTTGTGAAATAGCACTACACTTAATACAAAATTGGGCTTATAAAACAACAATGTTAAATTCTGCTGAGTTAGCAAAATATCACCTTCATGAACCTATTAACATGACAGTGGAGTATTTGTAGATTGTCCCAAGTGCATCTGACTGTGTTTTCAAGCCCCTAATTCCTCTGGAGCTCTGTTGGGTAACTGGCTATAGAGTGTTCTGAGCATACTCAGAAGCTGCCAAGGAAAATGCATGCCAAGGGAAAGCCCAGTTTCATGATATGGCAATGTTATTTTGCAAACACAGTTTGCAAATTGTGGAAATATATTGCCTCTGGAAATAGGTTAACTTTTTTCCACCAGTCCAGAACACTGGACAAAATTTACTTCAGCTGGAAATAAAAGTTTTTTATGGCTAGTATTGTTTCTGTAAAATTTCAAAAATAGAAGTAAATGTTAGGGGTGAGTGCAAGCTTTGTTGCTTTTGTAACTTGGTTTCATTTTATTTTTAATCAATGAAGGTATCTGTAGGTGAGTGCGCTTGTCCTACTTAAAGTTATTGCTTGTCATCTATGATGTCTTGATATTAAATGACCCTTCTTCTTTGACATAAGATTTTATTTATGTCAACTCTGACCTAATGAAATTTCACCTTTAACCTTCTGCACTTGACACTGGAGAGCGTGTACTTGATCACATTTTGTGATGCACATTTTGTTTTAAGCCTGGATCAAATCATAGCTGCCTACTAGAGAGAAAAAAGAGACCTTCTTTAGCTAAGTCACTTCAGCATGGGATTGTCACATTGTTTCTTGAGTTGTCACAGGAACCAGCTAAAAAGTTTTGATTTTTCTGTGATCAGTAGGATAAAAATCCAGCACATTTCAGTTACCTCATTGGAAGTGGTGCCGAAATATACCTTTCATATTTTATCTGATATGTTACAGTTTTAATGTTGCCCTCCCCCAAAACAATTACACCTTTTTCTATATTCCATTATCTTATTTCAAAGATAGGAAGAATATAGGCTTCTAGGAGCTATTTTTTGTTAGCCAGAGCATGGATTGTTTTAATGGTGCCAGTGGTAAGATAGGAAGGCATTTATGTTGCACAGTTGTTGTTTGGAAGGTGAAGCCAGTTGTAAAACGGCAGCTTGTAAAATAATTGTAAAAATAATAATTTTTATTTACTCTCACATAATTCAGTGATGTATACTCTAAATAACTCCATCTGTGGTCTCTGTGAAGCTGGAAGGAGATTAGAACCAGGGTTCCTAGGAGAACATGAAAAGCCATTCTTGAATTGGTTTGTAATTCATTTGCCAATCCAACCACTGTACTTCACTGTAGTTATCAGCCTTTTATATCCATAAAGAGCCAGCAAAAAAGAGCAAGCTGGAAATGTAATTGAAAATGATGGTTCTCTCCCTTCCCTTCAGTCCCCCAGGGAAAAAGGCGAGATATAAATAAATAACTTCCATAGATTTGTTAGCCTTTATCTAATCACTTCTGTAGCTAATAAGACTGTTTTCTTATGGCTGACTGAGCAGATCTTTCTGTTCTTGAGAATCTACTAAGGCTCATGATTTAACAACACTGACACTTTGCTGTCAACCTTCTCTCCATTAACGTGCACATAAAATTGCATATGAAGAAGAGAAGTTTCTTCAGTCTTTCTTACTTTGGTTTTTCAAACCACTTACCAGGGTTTGTGGTCTGGGGAGAGGGCGAGAGGTGGGCAGTGACTTGGGCTGTTAGCTGCCTTGTGTTGGTAGCAAATAAGGAAAAATTATTTGCCAGCCTCCAATCTTACAAGAAGTCAGACTGCATTATCTTTTCTTAACATGCGTCTTCTAGTAGAGTACTGGCATCTTTATCCTCTCAATTCTGTCTGTCATCTTTCCATCAGCGAGTATTGTTCTGCTTTAAAGGAACTAGAACTTTGAAGGATCTCGCCAACCCCACAGTCTTTGGGCATACAGACCCAGTAGTGGACAGCACCTGTATTTAATAATCTAAAATATGAGTTTAAAAAGTATTGTAATTCTGCATATATCTTAAAAAAATCTTCATGGGCATTTTGTACAAATATACTAATATTAAATATGTAAATATACAAATACATGTAATGTTGCCCATTGGTGGTACAAAATTTGGCTCTATGTGTAGCACAGAAGTTCTGTTGTAAATCACTGTTTTAGGAGACAAATGATAATGTGCTTTCTTTTTTTAAAAAGATGAACTACTAATGGAGGGGTTGATTAAAGATATTGATTTAAATAAGCCTTGGCAATGTAATTTGTCTTGATTTTAAATGAATCAACCATATATGGATGGATGCGTGAACTCTCCCTAAGCTGGAATTTCAGTGAAAGGACAAGCAGGCAGTTAATTGTTTCTCTGTTATGTCTTTCCTGGTCATAACAAAGATCTTTCAACTGTGTATAACTCTTCTACAAGTATTTCATTCAGTGTGATGATTCTTCTTACCAGCCTTTTCACTTTTCCATTTTGTACTTGAATATCCACTTGATGTGACTGATGCTTGAAGGTTTTGTTGTGATCTTGATCCTGCTGCATGTGCCCAAGTTATAGGAACCAGTCCTATCCCAAGTCAGACCATTGGTTTATCTTTGCTCAATATTGCTGCATTGACTAGAAGTAGCGCATCAGGGTCTTTCCAACCCACTTGGATATATAACAGATTAAAATTGTCACCTTCTACAAACAAAACAGATGTTCTGCCTCTGAACTACAAACCTATCCTCTCTGTAGTCTCATCCTAGAAAAATCAGTTGTGCGCTGAGCAATTAAACTGTACTCAGTCACTGAAGCTTGTTCAGGTATTCAGAGCACATTCAGTGATTGCAAAAGGGGGGCTGGCAGGCTTTACTCACCAGACCCCATGATGAGTGTCTGTATTATAATACATAGAAATCAGAGATAACTCATATTAAATCCTTATTAATTCCACTCTGTTTCATAATAACATCTTATTGTTTTTATAACAGTGTATTTTTCATTTTCTGGTTAATTGGCCATAACTTTTTATAGAATACAGATATTCCAATGCAATTTCGTTCTTTCTAATGATTTATAACATGGTGGTCTAATTCTTCATATTTAGTTTTGCCCAGTTTTAGCCACTAGTCTCAAGCTCAACTTGTTGCCCCCTAAAGTTTGTTGTTTGGTGCAGCTGCTATCTACCTGTTCTCCCTTAGCTATGCCATTGCTAAAGAAAGGTGAGATTGAGGGGTTATCCATCTCTGCTGACCTTTTTTTGCAGGCAGTGATAATTTGATTGTTTCTGAGAAACTTTAAGGGAATGTTACAAAAAATTGTAACAAAGAAGCTTAATCACTTGCATAAACGTGGCTTTTGGCTGAATTTCTTAGTGAAGGGCAGGGTAAAAAACCTACCTTTATTTGTTAAGACGTAAAACAGTCAATAAGTAAGATTACAGCTGCAATCCTAAAGACACTTTCTTTGGCATAAGACCTATTGAACACAATGGGGCTTACTTGAACAGACATGGTTAAGATTGTGCTCTAAGTAAATCTCTCATTCTAAAATAGTTTATAAGGTAAATGTTCTAGGACAGTAGTATTCAAAGTGAGGGTCAGGACCCCCTGGGGGGTCACAGCCATTTCAGGGGGTTGCAAACGATACTGGTATTGAAACAACTGAGTAGACACCATTGAGATCTGGAAATTCATACAGTATGGTTACAATTAAAAACAACTTACTATTTCTGGTGATAGGCTTCATTAAGGAATCACTTGATGTGAAGTATCTCCAGGATAAACTCATAATTTTATCTTACTAGTGGAATTTACCTGTTGTTAGGAGAGTAAAATTTCAAGAATATTTGTGTGCACCAGGCTCCACTGGGCACCAGGCACTGGCACTGGGCAGCAGGCCCCTGGGTGGACACTGTAAGATGCTGGGCACCAGAGAACAGTGATTAGCACCAGCAGGCAGTGGACCCCACTGTGTAGTGGGCAGCATCCACTACTGGGCACCATCATGCAGTGGGCAGCAGCCACTATTGGGTACCAGTGGGCAGAAGGCACCACCAAGCATCCCTGCAGAGTACCAGGCTTGGGACATCAGACACCACTGGGTGGCAGCAGGCACTAGGCACCACAAGGAATCCCTCCCAAGCACCAGATATCCCTGTTGGGCAGCAGGCACCACCGGGCAACAAAATTGGTCCTTAGTGTGTCCTAACATCACAGACTGAATATGCTCCCTAAATTTCATGCTTCTAGATCCAGGGATTGGGAGTTGGATGTTGATGAGACTGATTCTTCAGTATAGAGATTAAAACAGTCCTTTTCATCCCCTTAGGGTTACATTTCTTAAAATTGGCTCTTAGTGGATGCCTACTTCACAGAAGGAATACCCTCCCCAGTACCCTCCCCAACGCTTGTAGGTTGGGTGGTTTTGGCTGGTGTTAATGTCAGTCAGTAACTTCAGTTTAATATATATAGATTCCAGCAAATATAGATTCCAGCTAAATACTATGGCAAAAACAGCATACCTGAGTCTAGCAACTCCAGTATTGGCAGTCTGCTGTTGACATTCTATACCTTCCAAGCTTCTGGTTGGACTTCTGTTTTTCACACATTAGATCTGCCCACTGTGATAATCCTCCACTTTGATCTGCCCTTTGAAGGAATGACAGCTAGTTGTGATGGAACGTGTTATTACTCCACTTTTATTTAGAAGGAGCGAAGGAGCTGCTGCAAACTGAAAGCCGAGATCTCTGAGAAACTTCATTTATGAAGTTGCTTGATAGGTTGAGACGCATGGTGTATTTTGAGCTGTTCTGTTACTGAAAATGAAGCCTCCTTTTGCTTCTCTGAGAAAGATGAAAAAATGCATGGGTTGAAGTCTTTAGTGTTCTTATAGAAATGTCTGTTACACTGCAGATTAAACCAGGAAAGATGCTTGAGGAATGGAAGGTTGTTTCCATCCATAATTCCCACCTAACAGTCAAATGTATTTATCATGAAAAAGTGTAAGGGGAATGGAATGTCACCTTAAATTGAAAGATGGCCAACATATATTTTTCAAAGAAGTGGCTTTTCCACTGATACTCCGCTACAGCTGGTGTTCAAAAGCATACTGTTGTTGACCCTAGAGGTAGCTTATAGCCATCATGTCCTGTCCTCCTTTAGTTTATCCATTTGTGTTTTAGAAAAATCTAAGACCAGTGACCATCACCACATCTTGTGGCAACATAGTTCACAGATAATGTAACAATGCTACAAATACAAGAGCTTCCAAAAAAGATTCTCTACTACAGTGCCAGCACTGGGTTGCTGGTTGCCTTCAGACAAACTCCTGTTTTTGGTCCTCATGGCACCGTCTGTCCCACCCCTAATGTTACATTAATTGCCACTGAGGTTTCGGTCCTCTGATGTATGTAGATACTCAGCCAATGCCAACACGACTAGTTGCCTGATACTACTGCTCACTTAGTTGCCAGGCAGGCCTGAATGGGAAAATACATTCCATCTTTATTAAACAGGTTTAATGGTTTATTATTTTGTTCCTTTTTTAATGCAGAATCTAAAGCTAAGTGGAAATCCACTAATACTGTGTTTAAACATCACATGCCCATCTTTTACAGGAACACTTGTCCTTAAAGAAGTACATTGTTGATATTGTAGTAGAAAGCTCGGTCCCAACAGAGCCCATAAAGGATGGTGAAGAAAGGCAGAAAACAAAAAAGAAGGCCAAAAAGCTAAAGGCACGCATGAACTCAAGGTATTTGATTTTTTCTTCATATAATTTCACTGTAAACCTTGTTTTACTTTGTCCTTCAAAAAAAATTGCTTTGAAAATCTAAAAGAAAAAAACTTTAAAGTTATTTGCTTCAGGAACATCTTGAAAATAACACTGATGAGCCTAATTTATGGCCACTTTCTCTGATTGAGGAAGAAAACTGAATATCGATCTGAAGCCCTGGCTTTCACCTGTTAAGAGCTTTCCTCGTAATTGGATGCCAGAGCCCTGCCAAAACTGTAGCCTCTTCTAGCATACAATAGTATGTTTAAGTATGCGTAAACCATGCCTATTTTTCTTCCAAGCTATTGATTTTTAAAATGAAGTATCAAAGAAAATCAATAGTAATCAACAAATAGAAGCCAGTCAGCTGCAGTGTCAAATCCCCAGGCTGGGTTTAATCAATTTTGTTGCCTGCCACAACAAGGGAAAGTTAGAAATATCTTAAAATGGAAACTGGGCTGTCAGACCTGTAGTTTGTCATTGGCCTAAAATGTGACATCCGCAGATCAGAATAAAATGAGGAGCATCATTCGATCATGAGCTGCTGGGCCTGTCTCAGAGCTGAAGTGTCCTGTCGTAGGTTATCAGCACTTCCATATAATCTGTCATTGATATGGTTGTTCTTTAAATGGCTTCCTATTTAAAGGTTTCTGTTAACTTACTTGAAATCCATTATAGGCAATGAAATATTGTTACTGTTATTTTTAATTGTCAGTGGGACATAACATGAATCAATTCCATAGTTGCTTTCTTGTATTGGTATTATTGAGATGTTGGTTTTAAATTGCAATATGATAAAACTACTACGTTGCATTTCCATTCACAAATCTTTTTTGCTTGCTTGACAGCCAATTTCTTGCATATATTCATATTTTATTGGGTGGTGCTATGTGAGTTGTGTGACAACTTCTGGATAAATTGGTATATTTACAATTGTTGGCTTTTGCAAATATAACAAATTTAGCATAATTAAATAATTCTCAAAATTGGGTCAAAGGCACCTTTTCCTCTTTTATTTAACTGGTCCCCCTCACTCCAGCAGTGTCTTTATAGTGGCTGTCTGCTGGTGTTTTGTTACTCTTTTTAGATTGTGAGCCCTTTTGGGATAGGGAGCCATTAGTTATTGATTTTTTTTCCTATAAACTACTTTGTGAACCTTTAATTGAAAAGCATTATATAAATGCTGATTGGTTAATAATTGGTTTGTTGACATTTAATAGAACTGATAATTGGTGTAAACAACCAGTAGTGCCAAGGAAAGAGATTCAAAGTATCCCCAGAGATACTTTGGATATCTTTGTAGATGCAGTGGCGCCTCACGTAACAAATTTAATTCATTCGGGAGGCATGTTCTTTACGTGGAACATTCTTTACGTGAAGCAGATTTTCCCATAGGAAATATTGGAAACTCAGACGATTGATTCCACAATCCCCAAAATATTCATATAAAATTATTAACTGGGTGTAAAAATGATGACAGAACACTGGGATTGAATTCAAAACATGCATTCAATGTGCATGATCTTATGAAGTCTACTTAGGCTGCAGTCCTAAAGACACTTTCCTGGGAGTAAGCCCCATTTAACACAACGGGGCTTACTTCTTGGTAGACATGGTTAGGAGGCTGCAATCCAAGACACTTTCTTCTGCAATCAAAGACACTTTCCAAGTGTCTCCCCACTTTCTCCTTCTCTCCATCCTGAGCCTCTCTCTCCCCTGCTCCCTTCTGGCTAGCCCTGAGCTGTTTCCCTCTTCTCCACTGCTCTTTTCTCCCTCTGCCCAGTGGACACCCAGCCACAGGAGGAACAGCATGGAAGTGTTGCTTTTACTATGTGAAGGTGCTCTAGGCATCCCTGACGCTTTTTAAACAGGCTGCCGGCCAGCACGTCTGCCCCAACTGCCAACGAATGTGTTCTTTACGTGAAGCATGTTCTTTACGTGAAGCAGAATCCTAGAGAAATATTTGTTATGTGAAACATACTTTACGTGAGGCATTCTTTACGTGAGGCGCCACTATATATACATGTCAGAATATTCATCCACTTCAAAGTGCAGAAAAAGATTCTCGACAAAAGAAGTTCAAGTGCAAAAGTTTTAAATTAATCTTATCATAGGATAGAAAAATCTGCACTGAGATCACTTGCACTGAGCATCTTGAGTTAGTGAAAGAAAAGTAAAATAGCTGCCATCTATCCAGCCAAAGCTAACTCTGAACTAAACAAGGGCAGATAATTAAGGGGCAAAGACAGCCTAGGGCGTACATTTGGTGGAGATAAATATTTGCAGAAGGTACAAAAGCTACTTCTCACTGACTTTGTGCAGACTTGAAAATCAACTTCCGTGCTTGTCACTCTAATCATGTCATGTCTCTCTCTCTGAATCCTTCCTTTCTCCTGTTAGATAAAGGTCAAGCTTTTTATCCTTGTCTGAAAAGCTTTTCATATTTTTGCCTCTCCCTGCTTACCCACCCATGTCTGTCTGGGTGCACCCAATCTGCTTATAGGATCTAACAGATTTCAGGAACTACAAGAAGCAAAGAAATAAATAAGAAGTGCAATTACATGATCTTTACAACATCAAAGGAAGATGCCTTCAGTGCACACTGACTGCTATGAATTTATGCATTTTAAAGTCTGGGCTCTGTATCAGGCGAGTTGTGTGAAGATCTCACTCCATTGACAGAAAGGTCTTCAAAGTTCAGTAACTTAGCCAGTGTACCTGATTGTGCACAATTTCAGTCCTAAAGTGTTATACTTTGGTTTCTGCAATAGCATGAATTCTTAATTGTCCAAGAGCAAAAAGAAAGTAAGGAGTGGTGCAGACATAATGCTGCCAATGGCCCACCCATATTTTAACAATTGGGAGTAGAGAATAGGAGGATGCAGCCCTTCCCTCTAGATTGTTCCATCTCTTCTTAGCAGTCTTCAGTGGCCAGCGATCTATGGTTAAAAGAATGGCATAATCACTGCAGAATTAGGAGCATAAGCCCTTTTGGATTCACTTAAAGGGCCATAGTTAACCATTCAGTTTCCCTCATCTAACCAAACACTTTCCCTTGGCTGGTTTATTTTGTTGGTGGTTTTGTTATGTTACTGTACTTGATTGTTATGTTTTATTATTAATGTATTTTTTATGTTTTTAAGTATGTGTTATCTACCTTGGAGGCTTTGGTAGCAAGGGGAAATGTGGGGTAAAAAGTAGGATAAAAATATGGGTTAAATACTTGGATATTTAGGTAGTTCACAAACAGCATAGCCCAGTTGCCTCCCAGTTTGAAATTCAGCATCAAAATGCATCAAACATGGAGGTTCCATTCAGCTTCCTGGCTGATAGCTATGAATTAAACCTGCTACCTGTGGATTTGACCTGTGTTCTTCATAATAATACTTAGCATGAGCAGAAGGCAGCATGTCTTTTGAACTTAGTAAGGCTTTTAAAAATTGTTTGTGTTGTTGGCTGAGTTGATGAATCATCATTTGGCCCAAGCCAGTTCAAGCTGAGTTAAGCTGGAACACAGTTCAAGTGGTGTCAAACATCATTTCTGCCTCTGGCACTTAACATTGAGCCGTTGTAAACTTGAATATTTTTAATTGTCTGAACAGGTTTGTGCTGCTTTCTCCTGCTTCTATTTCCCTAAAATAAAGCAACCATTTGTATATGACTTTTGTGTTTACATAGAAGAAAATTTCTTCTGTATAATGCAAAAATTTTTTCTGTGTAATAGAAGAAAAATACAAAAATTTCTTCTATGTAATAAATAAATAAATAAATAAAATACATACATAAATAAAATACAATAAATAAAACAATAAATAAAAAATACAAAAATTTCTTCTATGTAATGCAAAAAAACTAATGCAAAAAAAAATGCAAACATTTCTTATGGGATCTCAACAATATAATATCATTTTTAAAAACCTGTCTATTCATGAAAAACTGACATCCTGTGCTATATTTCATTATTATTATTTTTCTCCCTTCTGCATGATATAGTGCATATTGGTGTAATGTTTCACTGTTTGTTTAAAGTAAAGGCAAAAGTCTATTTCAGTAACTGGTGGGGTTGTCAAGACAAAATTAAAATTAATCTCATTAGAATTAGTCTCATTCCCTGTGCAATGTAGAATGAGACTTATTGCAACTAATAATGAATATTTAAATGTTTTTTCTCCCTCAGGGCCAAGGAATATGAAAGTGTACTAGAAGCAAAAAACTATTCCTGTGACTCACCTTACAAAGCAAAGTAAGCATTTGACCTTTGATTTAAGGTCATCGTCTAATACATATATGAAATTGTGTTCCTGAAATATATAAATAGCTGATGTGGCAACTGACCTTCCTATATTAGTGTTCTTCCTTCAGATTAGTTTCCTGCCACAGAACATCAGTTCTGCTTTTGCTTATGAGCTTAAGTGTGATATGTTTTTTCCCAAGCTAAGAGAGAAGGTTATGGTGATCAATATACCGGATATTATGTCATGGTCTGACTGTCCGTAAGGCTGCCTGAGGCTTTCAAAAGGGCAGTAGTATGAAGGAGAAGATCAAGTAGTAGGTTAGAGCTTTGGAAGTACGCTAGCCTACCGTTTTTGCTTTCTCCAGGTTTCCACTGTTTTCCTCTTCTTGAATTTGGGAACAGGAAAAGGAGCTGGTGTGCTGCCAGTTTGGGAGTGGCAACAATTGATACATAGCATGAGGTGGTGGGAGGTTTTGGACTGCCTCCATCCTCTGCTTTTCATGTAGGACTTGGAATGTCCTGTCGCCCCTTTGACCACTGCCCCCTCCCACTGCTTCTCTCACATACCTAAATGTGAATAAAAGCCATGATAGTTATGAAACCAATCTGGTTTAATGCTGGAAGAAAAAACTGATAAGGTGGCATTAGATATAGTGTTTTCAATGGCCGTGGGGTAGCCATAACCAAACAAAATTTAAATACACACTTAAGCAGCATCCCTCAGTTATTGGACAGTTTAGGGACCAAAGCACCATGCAAAAGTGAAAACTGTTGAAAAGTGGAACCCAGTCTTTTTCAGCTTGCAAGTGCAAAATGGCCATCAAAAAAGACATTAATATCACTTGCAAAAGCCTAAACAACATATATTTATTAACACATAGCCAAAATACATAACAAATTACAGTAAAATGAACAAAGGCTAAGGTTTAATTGAAACCTTAGCATTGATACAATTGAGTTTTATTATAAATTAAACTTTATTTAACAATTTTCTTTTATTGGCAAGCCTATCCTGGATCAGAATTTCAGTTTCTGTAAAAATTTCTGACTTGACCAGATATAACCTCAAAAGAGGACAGTGCACCCCAAAATAAGGACATCAAAGAAAAAAAATATAGGAAATGACAAAATAAAAGCTAAAAAACTTGTATTTTGATTTCATGTGGTTAAAACACTATGGCTGCAATCCTAACCTCCATTTAACAACACGCAGCTGTTGCTTGTGGAGGTCCAATATTACAACATTCATCATGAAAAAAACCCAGTCCCCTTTCCAGCATCTCTACTGATGCCTCCTCTTGCCTCTTCTTTCCTCAGCTGCCCCTACTCAACTGTCCTTTTGCCATGTGGACACCTTGCACACAGGTCAAGGCTTTTATGTAGATTGATAATTTATTAATTACCAGACATCTCTGTGTTGCTTGCAGGGACCATTCACACGCAAAAGGGGGACATTTACGTTTTTACCAGGACAAAATGTTTAAAAGGAAACATTTCCTTTTATGGAAAAGGAAAAATAGGTTTCCCTGATATGACTGAAATTAGAATAAAATAAAGCTCCTCCACAATCCCTTGCTATCTGAATTTTGACCTATGTTCTGATCTTCCTATAGTGGAAATGCCAATAGCAGGCTGAATGTGCTTTTTAGAAAGAGGAAATAGGATTACTTTTTTAGAGACAACAAACAGTTTGATTCAGAGTTCACCCTCTTAAAGATGCCAAGAAATTATTAAGTGATTCTATAACAATTGAAGTAATCTAAGAAATGGTAACTCTGTATTCTGTACCTGGAAAGAAAATTGGGAATAAGATGCTTTTGTAATACAGAAATGACAGTCTGCACCTATATAATCCATTTTTTTAAAAAAGGAAAAATTATTCTATAAAATCAAACATAAAACTTTTATTTGATTTTACTATAGTGGCAGAAGCTAAGCCAACACTGTAACACTGTATCTGAGATATGTTTTCATACATTTAATAATGTACCCCTCTTGCCAGAATACACACATTTAGTAAGAGCCCATAATCTTGTACTTGGTTGATTAAAAAAGTCTTTGCTAATAGCAGGGATTTATGATAATAAATTAACCAGCTTTAGATTAGGACAGTTTTACAAAACAAAATGCCTTAGCTGCAGTCCAGCTGAAGGTAATTATGACTGCAGATGCAGTTCCATACAAATAGTTACTAATGAGTAAGCCCCATTTTAAAAAATTGCAACTGGATTGAGGATCTTAGAATCCAGAAAGGCCATCTTATTTATAAACTCTGAACTCTTGTATTGGATTATGCCTCATTTGTTGGGTGCTACTATAATATAAACATTGTATTTCTCTAGTATCTTGTGATGATTAACCTCTCAGTGAAATATTACCAGAATGTAATTTTTCCAATTCTTATCTTTTATGTGAAAAGGCTTCAGCGATTAGTAAAAGACCTGCTAAAGCAGCTTCAAATTCAAGACAGTCAGAAGGTTTCTGTTCTGGATCGAATTTTGGGCGAGATTTCACGAATCCTAGAAAAAGAGGTAATTCACTCTTGTTAACTCAATAAAACTGTAGAACACATTGCAGCTTCATTTGGTTTTGATTACTCGGTTTTGGTTTGCTGACACTTATGCGTGTGGATATAATAAAAATAGTATTAAAATCACTAAATCCCCTACTTTGGTACAGGGTAGGTTTCATGTGTCTCTACTTAAATCAAAATTTACTTATTGAAATATCTACTACCGTGCTTGCACTAGTGCAGCCATCCATTGGATTTCCTTAACTTGGGGGTTTGTTTGCATGTTTTATCTTGACAGAGTATTACCAAACATGTGGTTTTATTGAATCGTGTATGGTAAGTAAAAATAACCAGTGAGAGAGTGTAACTGACTCGGGTCCCAATGATTGACTCATGAGAGCTGAAAAAGATGTTACCAGTCTGTTACCAATCTGAACTGGTGTATCATAGAATGTGCATCCATTTATTTTAACATCTATATCAGCTTCCTTGTTATGGAACCAATATATTTTTTATACATGAGACAATGACAATGCCATCCTTTCCCCACACTTCAAAATATAAGTAAGCTTATTCTAAATCAAACAAAATTGATTTATTTAAAAAATACATTTATTTATTCTAAATTATTCCCTTTCTTTGAGAAGAAAGCCCAGGATGGATTACGAAGTTGTAAGAGAGCAATCAAATGCTATATGAATGGCATCAAATGTACCCTGCAATACCATAGAACTAAAATTGGATCTACACAGAGCAAATTTTTTTGCCTAAAATACTTATCTGTCTGCCTCCCCATCCTCTCCTGCTGTCAAATTCAGAGCAGAATACAAATATTCAGAGTGGAATAGGGACTGTGGATTAGAGAAGAATGATAGATTTCTTAAACTGTGGGACAAATACCCATGTGTGGTGGGGCCATGACCTGGATATCACACCCACCCTTGCTACAGTTTGGCTCCAAAACAGTCCTTCCAGAAGCTGATTTTCTTACCAGGATGGGGATTGGGGAAGCTCTTCTGAGCTTTGTGAGGCTGGTGATCCACTCTAATGGCCTCAGAAACCTCAGTAAGCCACTTCCGATTTCCATCTAAAAACCAGGACTGACCCTTTGAAGCTTTTGCCCACCATTCTGAGGTCCCCAGAGTGAGGAGAGTGGGTGACTGGCTAGGCATAACTCAGAATAACCTCCCCATCCTCCAAGTAAGTTATTTCCACGTTGCAACCCACCACAGAAGACAAGGTGGGTCATGGTGCCAAGAAGATTTGGAACCAATGGATGAAAGAGGTGGACACTTCATAGATCATTATGTTCTTCTTCTGCATTGTTCTTTTTCTATGAGAATCCAGGTGGCAGCAGTGGAGGCTTGTGCCACTAAATAAAGGGACATCAGGCCAGGTGCTGAGAGGTTTTAGGCCAGCTCTGTGTGTCCTGAATATGTACATGAGCAAACCTGTCTGAGGGAACAAAGATTCCCAATTTTTGGAGTCCAAGCTCAGGAAGCCTTATCAACAGGATGATGGAATTCAGAGCAGAGCCTCAACAGTGGACCTTAAGTTTTGGGAATGGGGAAGTCATACTGGTGAAGGCATCTCTTCAAATACGTTTTCTCCATCTTACTTATTTTTTCCCACAGTCTGTGTTTCTCCCATTTCATTTACTGTTGTGAAAATCCTTAACACAAAACTGAAAACCCCAGCATCTTGGATTGGGTCTTATGGAAATTGATTTGTCTGGTTATTGGTTAAAGATGAATTTAACTTGGGGGTTTTGAATAGGCACGGAGTAACCTAAGCTCCATGTAGCTTATCAGCAGCTTTTGAGACATGTGTATGCCATTACTATAAGTAAACAGAATTTAAACAGATAGCCTTGACATGGGCATTTTTCCCCAATTACTGATCCTTTTTTTAGAATGCAGCCAGTTCACTGCTTGAACCTGGCAGTATGTCACACAGACCTTACTAAGTAAGTTTGTATCTGCCAAAGTTTATAAGCTGGTGGAAGTTAGAAGGCAAAATATTCCCTGACCCATGTCGCCAAGTGTAATGCGGTATAGTATCTGATTCTGGCAACCGCTCCATTGGTTCAGGTTCATTGAAATCCAGATACCACAAGCAATGCAAGAAAAATAAATATAGGTTGTAGAAGTCAGTGCCTGAACATGGTAGATCTCGGCTGTCTGGTTTCTACTCTGTATGTCTGCAGTGAGCTGGAATTGAACAACTGGAGCATGCTCACAGGAAAGCTCTCTATAATGCATCTAGCAGTGGGGATTTGCATGTGAGATACATGCTGACATCTACTCCTTATGCAGTTTGGAATTTTGGCATATCCAAAATATACCCTTCCTTTTTAATACTGATTTTGGGACCAATGCTGGTATAGGCTTGGTTCTCTCATTATCAGCATTTAGAAGCTTGGCCATGTGATCTTCAAACTCCCCTCATTTCTTGAGCAAATTTTCCCCTTCCCATTTTATCTATACTTAAGAGAAATATTGGCTTCTTATCTGTGATTAATCCTAGCCAGTGTACCCATGTAATCCAGGTTCTGAAGCCAACTTTTAAAACACATTATTCTTCCCCATTTACCTCTCCTTCCACTTTTCCTTTGTTGAACCCCTTCCAATCAGTCGAATTTCAGACTGTAAGCTCGTCATTGTGTAAATGACTTTGTAAAGGACCATGAATATTGGCTCTGTATAAAAGAACTAATAAGCACAAAACCCCTTCAAAACACTTTTGGGTCTTCTTCTCATTAGCTGGAAAAGCCATTGATGGGTGGGGGATGGTGGAAAAGCAGGTGCTGCCCTGCAAGTCAAGAGTCATGTGGCAACTTCCCCTTCTCCCATTCTTCTCTTCAACAAATGGGTGGCACCCTACAGCCCCTGCTCAATTATGTAGGGTCGTCTTAGGATGCTCTCATTAGTAGATTGAAAAGGCATCAGTAGTGCCCATCTCTCAGCTGATCCACACCACAACTGCCTTGGCAAAAGGTTGGCCAGGTCCCACATGGGTGGGAACATGCTCATCTTAGCCCATCTATGACCTTACCTCTACTGCTTCGAATAGTGGACATAGTGGAGTGAGAACATTTTGAAAAAAGTCACCACCATCATTAAATAAATAATTGAAAAGCTACCCTTTGCTTATATGGGAAGGAAAAAAATGCAGGCAGCTAGTGGCACTTTTATTACTTAAAGGTTTATTGTGATAGCTCTGACCCTATAATTGGATACAGTTTTCTATAAATAAATTTAAATCTTACATAGAAGACAAACTGTTCATTTAGCCTCAGGGGGATAAGGAAAAGCAAACATATGTACAATATTACAAATATCGGTTCTTGGTCCATTTAAGGCAAGGGTGTGTATATATTTTAACAGGAAAACATACATTTTTGTTGTTAGCCTTGATATCCATCAGCTAATAGAATAATAGGTATAACTCTTCTCAGGAATTTATAAACATGACCTTTTTCAAAACAAGCCTGTGGTTTTCTCAGACTTGTATTTTTCTGTTATCACAAGTGGGTATCTTCCTTGCAAAGGTGGAGTTGTAAAGAGTACGGATTGTGTTTCTGTCTATAATCATACAATTGCTAATTGTGTTGTAATACAGTAACCTAAACAAATGTTATTTAATTTTGCTCACAAATTCATGAAGAGTCGTTTTACTGCAGGGATTATTGGTATGGGCAACGAAAAATGTTCTGTGCACACACAAACAAAAGTAAATAGTACCATATAACTAATGTGAACCTAATTTGGTAGTGTAAAATTCAGATAACCCTTATATGTCTGTTACGCACTCATCTTAATTAAAAAAGGCTGCATTCAGTGGAAACCTTTAAGGTCCCTTTAAGTTCCCAGTCTTATCCAACATTTCATAAACGGGGAAGCCGTTTATGAAAACAAGTTCCCATACTTTGAAGAGGTCTCTGTGACTGCCTGCCCACCCCAGGATGCAGTGCACACCCCATTAGCGTGGCTGCACTGTCTTTGGAAAATTGAATAGGATTGGGCCCTAAATCAGTTATCAGCTACCTGGGCACCACAGTGACTGGATAAAGGAGCTAATTTTCTACTCTGTTCCCCTTTTCATTCCCAAATTCAAATACTGCTGTGCTGCCAGGTGACAAGAGACAGAATTTGGTGCACCATAACCAGCATTGTGGGTTCATGGATAGTTGGATTAGGGTGGCTAATGAATTAGTAGCTGCTGATCAGTTCTGTATGCTAAAGGGTATTACAAGAGTTTTTGTACTTACTGGCGCTGCAAACTCTACATTCTGGCACAACTGAAGATGAACTAGTGATAAATGGCTGATACTTCCTTACAAACGAAGTTAAGTAACTAATTTTTTCAGTGTTATTTTTCTTGCAATTTCTGACACTGCCAAACCACCCATTTTACTGAAACAAGAAAGGAAATAAACTGTCAGTGTTACAAATGTAGCAAAAAGAAAAAATGACATCCTCCTTCCTCTTGTAGTATCAGATAAAATAGAATCTGAATTTTCTTCAGCTGTGGAAAATTGGGGTGCATGCACTGACCTTTATCAATATTTATCAATATTTCCAAATTATTGTTACTGTGCTTGCTCATTTGGTAAAGATATTGTGCTTGTTGACCTGAAGGTCAGTGATTTGAGACCCAAGTGCCACATAATAGAGTGAGCTCCTGTCACTCATCTCAGCTCCTGCCAACCTAGCAGCTCAAAAGCATGCAAATCAGAGTAAAATTCAACCCATGCACCATCCCCCCACAGCGCATTAACCTCCTATGCGCACTATCCCCCATGCGCACCTTCCTCCTTGTGCTCTGTCCACCAATGTGCATCATCCCCAATGCGCGTCATCCCCCATGTGCAACAACCCCTGTACAACATCCCCCTATGTGCACCTTCTGCCCATGCACACCCTCCCTCATGTGCACTGTCCCCCATGCACACCATGTGTATCATCCCCATGCGCATCATCCCTGTACAACATGCCCCCATGTGCACTGTCCCCCATGCATACCATGCACATCATCCCCTATGCACAACACCCCCATACAACATCCACCCATGTGCACCGTCCCCTATGCGCAACATCCCCCATGCTCATGTGCATTGTCCTCCCATGTGCAACACACCCATGCACACCATCCCCCATGCACAACACCCCCATACAACATCCCCCCATATGCACCATCTCCCCATGCACACCATCACCCACTGTGCACCCCTCCAGTGCATTAGCTGGATGTTGATCAGTCTTCAATGTTAAGTATAGGACAAAAACATGTTGCACCCCTTCTCAAGCCCTTAAGGGTTAAATTTATCAACAACGGTTCTTGGTGGGTGTTCAAATCACAGAAGGACCCTTCCTGAATTTCATACTTCTAGGTCTGGAGATTGGGGCAGGGCCTTGATCAGTCAGGGATTCTTCAATGTATAGGGAGGAAAATACATTGCGCCCCTTTTCACCCCCTTCTGATTGGAATTTCTGAAAACTGGTTCTTAATGGGTGCCTCCATCATGGAAGGAACACCCTCCTGAAATTTCATGGTTCTAGGCCCTGCAGTTTTGGCTGGGCATTGTTGAGTCAGAGACTTTTCAGTTTTTTCTATGTACAGTTAGTTTTTTATATGTATAGGGTGATTGAAAAGGTACTCCCTATTTTAAAATACTAATAAATTACAATATAGGGAGTTACTTTTCATTCACCCTGTAGATTGAAAGGTCACTGACTCATCAACACCCAACCAAAACCACTGGACCTAGAAGCATGAAATTTGTGGAGGGTATTCCTTCTATGATGTAAGCACCCAATAAGAACTGATTTGGTGCCCAATGCCCAATGGTGTGTGCTATTGGTCACTTTTGCCTAGTGCCCACTGTTGCCCAGGTCCTGTTGCATCCGGTGGGGATGCCCAGTGCACTATTCCTGGTGCCCGTTGCGCACTGTGTAGTAGTGCTCAGTGCCTAGGTATACTGGTGCCTGGTAGGGATGCCTGATGCCCACTAGTACCTGGTAGTGCCTGATGCCCACTGTCTGCTGCCCACTGATTCCCAGTGGTGCCTATTGCTGGATGGCATCCATTGGTGCCTGGTATGGGTGTCTGGTGTCTTGTGGTGCCTGCTGCTGCCCCCTGCCCACATGTGCCTGTTGCCTGGTGGTGCCCACAAATATTTTTGAAGTTTTACTCCTGCAACGACAGGTTGATTCAGCTAGTGCAAGATATAAAGTATATAAAAGGGCATATACATATGCCCTTATAAATATAGTGTAAATTTATAAGCAGGCATATAAATAAGCAGGAAGGTAACAGTCTTGTGACAGCCTGGCCAATTTCCTCAATGTCGCATCTAAATATGATGTCTCCAATCCATAATAGCAGACCCACCCCATACAGAACAAGTGCTATGGAAGTTGCCATTGTCTTTTACAATTGAGAAATAGTCTAAAATTGTTTTGGCATTTCCACAAGGGTTTTTAGTGACTGGCTGCTCCCATGTTCAGGGTAAGCATTAAGGCAATTTGACCAATTTGAGCCCTGTATCTGGAGGGGTCCTGCACCGGGGCAGCAAGTGGAGCTCCCACAGCTATAACCAGCACCTCCCCCTGTAGCTGATGCTCCTGCATGGAATCATCCATGCCAAGGTGTCATAAGAAGCATGTGGTAAAGGAATATTTTTCCTTAACATTGTAGTTATGTGGTCTTACATTACATCTGGAAAGTTGGTTAGGTTAGTGCCTGAATCTGACAATTCGTGCTGTTTGTTGAGTTCTATCATTTTTTTGTTGTCCAAAAACAAGTTGTTTAAATTCATGTTTAAACTTTAGAAAGTGGAGTAAATATTTATCTTTATGCCAGTATTCAGTTGCTAGTAGATTGTTTAGTCGGAAAGAGTAAAAGAAAGGAACAGATCTCTCATCCCCTCCCCAAAGCATTATTCTGCCTTCAGTGAAGTCTCATTATTTTTGAGTGTCCTAATCAATAAGGTCATGAAAGATTGATTTCAGGAGCTGTCACACTGTTTATGACACAGATCATATATGGTCATTTATTGAAGTGGGCAGTAATTCTCTTGTTAACTTGTGAGTCAAGAAATCGGTGGACACATCTTGCTTGTCGGGGGCGGTGAAAAGAATCTTGATAGTGTCACTCATTGACTAAGAGGAGGAGACTGACACTGTTAATTGAATTTCCCCAGGGAGCATTAAAAAAAACCACACAAAAACCCAATATGATGGTGTAAGAGGGAGGAGTGGAAACCACCCAAGCTGTCAGTGTGGGAGAACTGGTTTCATTGATTTAACTTTACTAATGGCTGGGCTGGATAAAGAATCACCCAGAGGGAGGACAGAGTTCATTGCAGGGGGTTCTTCCCTCTTACTAAAAGTCTTTCAAACTTGCAAGTGGCAGCAAATTTTTTAAAAAGAAAGAAAATTATATAGTTGTTACAAGAAATCTTTTAAAACTCACTATGGCAAGAGAAGGCTGTTTTTAAATGTGACAAGAAAATAACTACAATAAACTATTTACATTATTAGACTGTTGTAATAACTGAACAGGTATTTTCTATACTTTTGCTTAAATACAGTAAATGTGGGTTTTGATATTGGCATCGGAAACTAAAAGAATGATTTAAGTATTGGTGCATTTAACCTTTATGCTGTTAAAAGAATAAAACTTGAGGAGGGGTCAGTTCAGCCAAGTTCAACTAGGGTTCGTAGTTCATCCCAAATTAAACACTTTTTCAGGCTACAGTCCTTTGCAAACTTATTCAGAAATGAACTAAATAATGCCATTCTAATGCCATTCTTTGTGCACCTAGACATACTGATTTCTCTATAAAATGAGGAATGAAAGTATCTTCTGTATTCCCAAGCGTAGAATGTAGGATAGGATCTGTGGGACGTAGTTCAAATGGTGGTTATTAGTTGCTTGCCTTACATTATAATTAACACTTAAGAATGACAGGAACTGTTTAAAGTAGAAATGCCGTCATGCTTTCTCTTTTGATTTTTAATAAGAGTGAGTGGGATAAAGCAGGGGTCTCTAACCCTGGGGCCAGTTGCATCCCTCTATGAGCCTCTATCTCGCCCTTGGCAAGCCCCCTCCATCCAGCCCTCAAGCAACCCAGCCCTGTAATCTTCCAAAGGGGAAGAGGAGCTCTGCTCTCCACACCTTAGGAGAGTATTTTGAGGGCTGGAGAGGCTTCTCACATCTCTTATATTAAAGGACTTATGAACTGCTTTGAAGATCACCCTCTCCATGTGTGTTGGAAAGTGTTTATGAACCGATTTGAATTTATTCATTCACAAGTTCCATCACTAATATATTCATTTATGTAAATTAATTCAGATTTGAAATGTAAATAAATTGTTTTTTTCTGGCCCCTGACACAGTATCAGAAAGATGATGTGGCTCTCCAGCCCAAAAAATAAAGTATTTAAGGCTGGAACATGTGTCAAATGTCAATAATTTTAGTCCATATGTTGTCAAATCTCAGTATACATTCTTTATCTGGACGCAAACATACTTATGACTTCCTCCCAATCATTGTCCTTGAAGTCAAAGGAAGAGAAAAACAGTGGGTTGTATCTTAATAAAATGAATCATACCTATCACTGAAATCAATGGATTGTTAAGTTGTGACAACTTACATGTCATTAATCTTACTGGGTTTTAGGAATCCTAATTTTCTTGAGATATAATCAGCTGTGTGGTAGGAAAGGCCCGCTTTGGGGTAACAGCTACTCAATCTGTACTGTTATCTAATAGTATTAAGTTACTTTCTTCTATATTGGATGCATATTTTTACAAGACTGAGCCATGCCACTTCTGACCTCTGACAAGCAATCCCTCAGAGACCACTAATGGCTTTTTCCCCAACGTGTCAAACAACATTTTGGGGTTTTATTTAATTTTTTTAGATAAATCTGCAGCCCTCTGCTTCCCCCAGTCATGATGTCAGATATTTACATTTGAGTCCAGTGTTTGTCGTAACTTTCAAATACATGGGGACTGTGGGCAGACAGTGTTTATCAGAGTGCAGAGACAGTCAGGAATGGTCAGGTCTGGTTATTTACGTTAGAATCTGCACATTGTCAGGCCTTTGTGGTATAATGAGTGACCCATTCCTAAGGCTACTGTCCCTTGTGTATGTGTGTATGCTTCAAGTTTTAACTGAAGATTTGTTTTATTTGCACTTTAAAGGTTAAAGAGAGAGGTTCTTTCCAATCATTTCCCTTAATATCTGGAGTGCGCAACAGATCTCGTAACTTTAAAAATTATAAGTTTTAAACTTCTGGTATTAGAGAAATGGAAGGTACATGGTGGCTTAGTGGTTTAGACGATGAGAATGAAGAGTCTTAAGTTCAACTGCCTAGGAGTTTGAGACCCAAGTACCACACGATGCATCCCAGCTCCTGCCAAAGTATGCAAATGCAAGTAGATAAATATGTGTCATTTTGGAAAGGTAACAGCATTCTGTGCACCTCAACATTTAGTTATACCAGCCACATGATCACAGCTGAAATAACATATCAAATGGGAAGCTTCTTAAGTTCTACATTACTCTTTTTTAAGCAGATGATAAACAAAAGAATGGAGGGAGGTGTGCATGTTGTATGAGTCCCAACAATCCTCAGTTTCTAAAATCTAAAGAGTGGGGAGGTTTTTTTGCAGACTTAAATCAGCTCCTGGAATTTGCTTCATTTCAAGGTTTATTGAAACATTTCAGTATGCAGACAGGACCACATAGGTAAAGTAACCCCACCCACTCACACATTTTCTGGAAATGCGACAATAATGATACAGTACTGCCTTTCTGGTCATTAGATTTTGTCTTTGACTTTATTCAAGACAGTTTGTATAAGGAGGCTATGCTAAACCTCAGAAGGGTTTTTTCCAATAACAGGAAACCAACCACACTCAAGACAACCAACCACACTCAAGACAAATCATTCAACAGTCTGGTTACTATACTGGCCCTGGTACCTCCTGCACTGGCAGCCAAGAGAACTTCTTCAATCACCCAGAAGAGCAGATGGAAAAACTCAGCTTAAGAAGCAGCCACTTCTTAAGATCTCACTGTGCAAGGAAGGGAAGTGATCTTGAACTAGCAACCTTCAGCTGTTATCTTCAGACAGAGGCTCCATCCCCTAGATCAGACCTCCTTCCCATACAAAGCTTGTGGGTTCATATGAATATGAAGCCTATGGGTTAGTAAACACAAAGTTACACAATATACAAAGTAACACAAGCAGCAAGCTTTCAAGTTCAGTAGATGATCAGGAAGATGGCAAGAGAGGGAGGGGAACATCAATCGGCTTTTAGGTTTCTGCTAATGGGCTGTTTTTTTCAGACAGTACCATTAATGGTTTTTTTAAAGCTCTAATAATAATAATAATAAAAAAGTGTGTTGCTAACAACTGCCTCAAGTGTGAGAGAGCGCCTTTGCTTTGAGTTGCATGTACTAGAGGAGATTTTCAGCATCATAGTGCTGAACAGTGTTGCATTTATTGTGGCATTTCTTTCCCTACTTTTCTGTATTACTCTGGCCTTTTTGGCAATGTTATTTTGAAGAGGTGAAGCTTCAGACTTCCCCTAAAAAGGCACAGTTGTAACTAATGGAAATCTTGAAGTGGGATGGGATGTTCTGTTGTTTCTTTCCAAGTAGTTCATACAACAGGTTGCTGGGGACTCTGGGCAAAGCCTTCACTGGGTTCTCTGGTGCCACCTATCCTTACCCTGCCAGAATACTGAGTGCTTCCACTGACACTGGTATTCAGGGTTCAAAGGCTCAACCTGATGAATGTGAGTCTTTAGTATGTGTCTAACCAAATGCCACACTTGATTGATAGTGCTCAGTGGCAACTAAGGGGTTCACAGCTGCCTCATTCATCCTCTAAACAGCTTCTTTCCCTCTAGTGAGAGAGGAGGGCTTTAAGCTATAGTGTCTCCTCCTCTACGCTTTGTCACATTTTATTTATTAGATTTGTATTCTTCCTTGCTCCCCAAAGGGCATCCAAGGCAACTAACAATCAATAAAAACATAATAGAATACAGTTTAAAACTGTAGAATGTAAACAATAAATGCAATTGCAATAGTATAAAGTATGCAGCCAGCAATAAAGTACTGTGTAAGGACAATTTCAAATTCAGCTGTTATGAGACCCCAAAGGCACTCTGAAATAAAGCAGTCTTTAGGCCCTGCCAGAAAGTTAATAGTGAGGAAGCTGATCTTAATACAAAGAGGAGGGAGTTCTATAATGTAGGCATCACCACTGAGAAGGCCCTATTTCTGGCTGCCATTCCCCTAACCTCTCTTCATGGCGGCACAACCAACAGGGCCTCCTCAGATGACTTCAGAGAATGAGCTGGATTGTACAGAAGGAGGCAGTCTCAAGTACGCTGGTCCCAGGACGTTTAGGGCTTTCAAGGTCATAACTAACACCCTGAATTTGCCTCTGAACTGAACTGGCAGCCAGTGTGGCTGCTGAAGCAACGGCATGATAGAGTCCAAATGCCAAGCTCCAGCAATTACCCAGCCACTGAATTTTGAACTACCTGTAACTTCCAAACCGTTTTCAAAGGCAGCCCCATGTAGAGTGAGTTACAGTAATCTATTTTCAGTGTCACCAAGGCATGGGCCACTGTGGTCAGATTTGATTGAGACAGGTGCGGTCACAGCTGGTGCACTTATTAAAGCTAGGCAAAGGCACTCCTGGCCACAGCTGACTCCTGGGCGTTTAGGTGCAGCTGTGAATCTAGGATCACCCCCAGCTGCAAGCCTGCTTCTACAGGGGGAGTGCAATCCCATTCAAAAAAGCAGGCCTCCGTCAGTCTTCAGAGACTATGGTATCGTGCTCTGCGCTGCAAACGCTGCATGCGAAGCACGAAAGCCTGGGTTAGATTGTTATGGAGGATAGGCTGTTACCCAAGCAGCAAATCCCCCCTCTCCACGCCACTGAATTAGTCTAGTACAATTGGATCCAGCTGGCGTCGCAGAGCTGGACTAAGGATAGGAACTCACCCTGTCTTGTGGGGCCAACCTGGGTCTCGAACCCTGGCCTGCTGGTTAACAGGTACAGTGTCTTAGCCACTTGCGCCACCCACAGCCCACATTCATTCAGAGCAAGATGATATTCCAGCACCTGCATCATGGACTTCAGAACCAGGAAGACCTCTGTCTTGTCAGGATTTAATTTCAGCTTGTGTTTCAGCATGCTCTGTTCCTTACTCTTCCTATGACAGAACATGTTATGAACATGTTATGAACTGTGCATCTGTTATTGTTACCTGTTGAATTTCTTATCTTTATGACCTAACAAAATCGATAACATTTAATAACTACGAGCGTATAGTAGGAGGAGGAGGTCCCGAAGTTTTTGTTTGTTTCTTTTGAAATTCCTAATGTTCACTAGAGGGGGCAGCATTGGCAGTAATATAGTGCTATTCTTAATGCAATGTTCAAAATCATAAAAAAGTTTACCTGTTAAAGATTGGCAATTTTTCACATTCATTTTAAAAATATTTTTATTCAAATAATTACCATATATAAAATAAAAATTATATTTGTGCATTACAACAGCAAAGCCACAAGTACAATCAGTTAAATTTTCTAACATATCCAACTATTCACTTGACAGCCACATTTATTTTCAACATACTCTTAAATTATCTGTATTTGAGCACAATCCTAACCATGTCTACTCCAAAGTAAGCCCCATTAAGTTCAATGGGTCTTACTCCCAGGAAAGTGTCTTTAGGATTGCAGCCTTTGTTTACACGAAATACAGCTAAATACAACTTTCTTTTTCTTTCTTTATTAAAAATTTTAAAAAATATAATAGCTTGTCTATAACATAATTATGATAGCTGCATTTATTTTCTGAATTCTAACTTTTCACATTCATGACCTGATTCTATGTATGACCTATGGTATATGACCTATAATGTGTAGTTCCTATGCAGTATTTGGATTGCTGATTATCTTCAGATCAGAACAAACATATAAGAACAGAAGGAAAGTCCTGCCGTATCAGTCCAAAAAACCAATAACTTATTTTGTCTAACATTTTGTTGCTTACAGTAGCCCACTTTGGGAAGCCCTAAAACAGGAGAGAAAAGCATATATAGCTCTTGCCATTATTCACATGAAACTGGAATTCAGAGGCACACTATAACTGAAGCTGGAAATACCATATAGCTGTCATGCTTAGTAATCTTCTATGAACTTGATCAATCCCTTTTTAAAGCCATCCAAGCTCATGGCAATAACCACATCTTATGTCAACACATTCCACAGGCATGGTCCTATGTGGGGGGAAAAAATTCCTCCTTTTGTCCATCCTAAATCTTCCTAATCAGTTTCATTGATTGACCCCTAGATTTTACTATTGTGAAAGAGAAAAGCCTCTTTTTCCCTACTTTGCATAGTTCTATCTCAATTATGCCACATCACATTTTTCCAAGCTAAGAAGTCCCAAACATTATAGTCTGCCCTTGATAGTAAGATGTTGCAGCCCTCTGATCATTTTGGTTGCCCTCTGTTACATATTTTTCATCTCTCCAATAACCTTTTTGAAGTGTGGCAACCAGCACTGTATGCTGTATAACAAATGTGGCTGAATCAGTTTGTATAGTGGCACTATAATCTTTGTCTTATCCTTGATTCCTTTTCAAATGACTCCAGCATGGAATTTGCCTTCTTCATTTCTGCTGTACATTTACACCGTGGCCTCAAAATATCTTTCTTGGCTCGTCACTGACAGCTCAGCTTAAAATGATAGTTTAGAACAGACACAAGAAAATATTTCTCTACCCGGCATGTAATTAATCTATAGAACTATTTGCCACTGGATGTGGTGATGGCATCTGGTCTAGATGCCTTTAAAAAAGGTTGGGAGAGATTTCAAGAAGAAAACTCCATCACGGGTTGCAAGCCATGATGAAAACAGGAGGTATGTGCATTTTCCTAAAAAATAAGGAGGAAAAAATTTGGTATAAGCAACCTCCTATTTTTAGAAGTAGGCTACCTCAGAATGCCAGGTGCAAGGGAGAGGATGCAAGTATCTTGTCTTATGTTCCCTGAGACATATAGTGCACCACTGAGATACAGGAAGCTGGACTATATGGAACCTTTATCCTGATCCAATGGGATGATACTTATGTTCCGAACCCACAATATATATATATAGTGAGTGTAATGATGAAGCTGGAAGATTTGCTGGCAGTGGGTCATTGTATTGTAGTGTACCACAAGCCCCTGTTTCCAATTATCCACCCTGTTCTTAAGATGGGGAACCTGAACCAGACAATGATCTTAATTTCTGGGCAGATTTATGCAGAAGAAAGTGACCTTTTTAAGTACCTTGAACACAAGCCACTTAGGTGTTCAAAAGTTCAAACCAGCATTGGATTGTGCTTGGAAACATCCCATGAACAAGTGTACAGATTTCCACACTTGCACAATGTGTTCTATTGGCAAAGTCACTGTGCAAGATACAGCTACACATTTTTAACTAATGAAATGCACCCATGTTGTACCCATGTGCACCAACACCCCATATGCATTTATCCCAATGCACACCATGCCCCAGTCCTATACCCCCATGCGCAACATCCCACGTGCACATTATTCCCCCACACAAAATCCCCCAGTGCACGTTTCCTCCCAGTTTATCAGACATCTGGCACCAAATTGGCTGGATGTTGATCAGTCAGTCTTCAATGTTAAGTAAAACACATTGCACCCCTTTTCACCCCCTTAAGGGTTAAATTTCTCAACATCAGTTCTTGGTGGATGCTTACATGACAAGGCACACCCTCCCCAAATTTTCATGCTTCTGGGCCTAGCTGTTTTGGCTGGGCGTTGAGTGAGTGAATCAGTGACTTATAATTTTATATATACCCCATATATACTCAAGTATAAGCAGAGTTTTTTGCGCCCAAAAAATGGGCCCAAAAAGCCCCCTCAACTTATACTCGGGTGAACTGAAAAGTGGCTGCATCAAACCCCGTCTTGTCATATACGTTGGATTCGTATTGAAGAGCAGAATCCAATGCAAAAATCAGTTTTGAGATATCTCCTTTCTATCAAAAGTTATGGCTAAAAACAAAAACTATAAAAATAAAAAAATTACATTTTTGGCAGCAGGTAGGAATTTTGGCCTGGGGTTAGGAATTTTGGCCTTGAGGTTCAGGAATTTTGGGTTTGGCATCTGGTCACCCTGTCCTATGCATGTTTACTCTGAAGTAAGCCCCACTAAGTTCAATGAGGCTTACTCCCAGGAAAGTGCGCTTAGGATTGCAGCCTATGAGTTCCAAGAAGTCTACAAGGAAAAGGACCAGTACCAGTACCTGCTGCATTTCCCACCCTAGGCTTATACTGGAGTCAATAAGTTTTCCTAGTTTTTTGTGGTAAAATTAGGTGCCTCGGCTTATACTCGGGTCTGCTTATACTCGAGTATATATGGTAGATGTGTTTTTGAACAGTCTTCAAAGGAAGCCCATTAATAATGTGTGATAGTCACCCAAATCATGTGGTGCTAGCTCTTGGATAAAAATGGCCAGACTGTCTTGGTCTAAGAAGGACTGTGGCTGTTGCTTCAATGGCACTGAGTCTTGTGCATCTTGAGATACCTTGAAACCTAAGATCAAACCCAGACCATTCATGCAGCTGACGGAGGCACTCAGCAAATTGGTGCACATGCATGTATGTTTCTATGTTTGCCCCAGCTCAGCCTCCCTTTAACATCCCTGCCCATCTCTGCTGCTTCTTCTCCCAATCCCTGAATTTGAAATTGAGTATGGTAATAAAATTGGAGGGGAAGTGTGGACCAGAGAAGCATGATGGCTAAAGAATCTTTGAAATCTCTGAGCATCATGTCCCTGTGAAAAATTAGAGTTCATAACCTTCCCCAACATCTTCTGCCATTAAACTATATTTTCTTAAGGAAGAGGAATGTATCCCAAATTCTGCCCACACTAAAATAAGGTCAGAATAAAGTTTACTGATTGTTCATTCTTTGTAAAATAAGTGTTTTTGAATATACATCAGCGTGCACTAATTATTTTAAGCGGAGAATTTTCCTTGGCACAGAAGTTAGGTAATTAGTTTTGTGTGTATGTGATGGTGGTGGTGGTTTTTGATTTTATTTAGAACATCCTTAGTCTAGGATCCCTGCCAAGAATCATCTGCCTGCCTTCAAACTGTAGGAACAGAAGTCTGAGGTTAGGGGCTGCATTAAAAAAACCCTGAAAAGCTCTAAAGGCTTTTAAAATGTGGTGTTTGTTGTATGTTAGTGTGCCTGCTTCTTCTGTTGATACTGTTGTTTGTGCAAGTCATTATTCATTCAATTTAGTCCGTTGAACAAGATCGCAAGTGTGTGGTGGGGGAGCAGAATCAATAAATCTTCTGTGGCTACCATCCAAATATAATTTTCTCATTCCCACTTTACCTGCAGAAAGACAAGAGCTTATGACAGGTAGTAGGGCCCGTATAAAAGCCCTGTACTGGACCAGTGCCCTTCCTTGTCACCTGCCCTGTGATGGTACATTTGATGTTGTCACTGCCACTGGTACAGAAGGGTCAGGTGTTAGCCTGGTCATTTGGGCATGAAACCTGAGCTAGTGACTGACATGACAACTGATGCCATCCCTGACAGTTATCTGTGCATATTGTTCCGCAGTTTCAACCTTCTCTTTTGCAATATAGGGATAATAAATGTATACCTACCAACATACATGGATAGTATGAAAGATTGACATAGGGTGAAATCCGGAGTAAACTACAGGGAGTCCTTGCTCTGGAGTAAGAACAAGTTACTCTGGATTGCAATATGAATTTCCCATAGGTTTTCACTAGGTGGTGCAGGAACTACGGGTGCACGTAATATCTTTTACATGCTCCCTTAGTTACGCTGGATTGTGCCCTTTATGGTTATTTTTCCGTGGCATCTTCAGCCTTGCCTTATTGACACACTTAACAGTATTGTTGCCATCAAGACTTAAAAGGTCAAACTGAACAGGAGACTTCTATGACGGGCATGAACCAAAGGCCTATCTCCTAAAGTGAAATTAAGCCTCTTGCTCTGGACTCTGGAGCAGTTAAGATGACTTTCCATAAGATAACACTAGAGAGTGACGTAACTGCGTGGACCTGTAACTGCTATGGATTTTGCCCTTTGCCTGTTGCAATACTCAATTTCACGAACATTGAATGTCAGCTCTAAACTGAACTCTCCTCTGCACAAAAGGCCTTTTCCATCTCATTCTCTCTGCAGCCCTGTATTACTTCATTCAATCTCCAGCATGGAGTTTAAAATTACCTTTGTCATACAATGATTTGTCTTTTGCTCTGTGTTGTACACTGTGCCTTTTATACTTTTTGTTATTAAACCTCACCATGCTGTTTCTTCTTTGCAAAATTCTCACCAATTGCCAAACTATGCCTCTTGCTGGTTTTCAGGAAT
This sequence comes from Cryptoblepharus egeriae, assembly GCA_030015325.1. Lineage (NCBI taxonomy): Eukaryota > Metazoa > Chordata > Lepidosauria > Squamata > Scincidae > Cryptoblepharus > Cryptoblepharus egeriae. Next base: position 11,147,315 of record JAREYC010000013.1, read on the forward strand.
GTGATGACAACAAACCTCTTCTTGTAAGTCATGCTGAAAGTAAGCACAGGTCAATAGAAATTTCTTTGTCAAATAAAATTCGTATTCCAGGGTCTCGAGAGTGCAGGGAACAGGTTGCCAGACTGATCTTGACTTTGAGTTGAAAAATACTACGTATTAATTTTTAAACTGCACTTGGGAAACCTACCTGTGAGTGCTTGGAGCTTCGCAGAAATCATGTAATGATGTATTGTTGCCATTTCAGAGGAGCACTGTAAATGTGCTGAGGCACTATAAATGCAACAAGGGAAAACCATGATTTATTTTCTGATTGCTTCTTTGGCTAGCTTTAGAAGAGTTAGCTGATATCACGCTGTGGCCTCTTTGTTGATATCACATGCCGTGGACCAGAGTGGACAATACTTCTTCCCCCCAGTTTGAATACTACTTGTCTAGAGTTCCAGACAGTGAATCTTCTCCATACCTAAGTGGAGATGCCAGGGATTGAATATGACATGTTCTGCACTGCTACTGAGCAATGCAAGGTCTCTCTTTATTGTGGTATTGGAGGGGTAATAAGATACCAGCCTCCTTGAGACAAGAGAATAAGACGTTTATGTTAATACTAGCGAAAGGCGTACCCGCGTTGCGGGAATAAAATTCCCCTGTATGCCATCCCCCCATATGCATCAACCCCCCATGGATAACTTTCCCCCAGGCGTAACAACCCCCCATGCGCAACTTCCCCCATACACATCAACCCCCCATGCGCAACTTCCCCCATACACATCAACCCCCCATGCGCAACTTCACCCATGCGCATCAACCCCCCATGCACAAGTTATCCCATGCGCAACTTCCCCCATGCGCAACTTCCCCCCATGCACATCAACCCCCCCATGCACAACTTCCCCCATATGCATCAAACCCCATGCGCAACTTTCCCCATGCGCAACTTCCCCCTGCGCAACTTCCCCATGCACAACTTCCCTCCATGCACAACTTTCCCCGTGCGCAACTTTCCTCCATGTGCATCATCCCCATGCGCAACTTCCCATATGCGCAACTTCCCATATGCGCAACTTCCCCCCATGCGCAACTTTGCCCAGTGCGCATCCTCCCCCGTGCGCATCCTCCCCGTGCGCATCCTCCCCCGTGCGCAACTTTCCCCCGTGCGCAACTTTCCCCCGTGCGCAACTTTCCCCCATATGCAACTTCCCCCCTGTGCAACTTTCCTACATGTGCAACTTCCCCCCTGTGCAACTTTCCTACATGTGCAACTTTCCTACATGCGCAACTTCCCCTCATGCGCAGCATCCTCGCCAGTGCAACCTCTTCCTCCGAACAACATCCCCCAGTGCACCAGGGTCTGAGCACCAAACTGGCTGGATGTTATTCAGTCTCCCATGTTAAGTATAGGAGAGAAACACGTTGCCCCTTTTCAGCCCCTGAAGGGTTAATTTCTCCAGATGGTTCTTGGTGGGTGTTCAGGTGACAGAAGGAACTCCCAGAATTCCATGCTTCAGCCCCAGCAGTTGGGGCAGAATGTTGCTGAGTCAGCAATTCTCAATGCAAAATATAGGGAGGAAAACACGTTGCGCCCCTTTTCACCCCCTTCCGGTTGGAATTTCTGAAAACTCTTAGTGCACCCCTCAGTCACGGAAGGAACACCCAACCCAAATTTCACGCCTCTAGGCCCACCGGTTTTGGCAGGGCGGTGATGAGTGAGTCAGTGAGTCAGTCAGTGACTTTTCTCTTTTATATATATAGATTCACATGTATTCTGTAGAAATCAATGCAGAATTTTTATTTGGCTTCTTGATGTCCCAACTGGGGTTTTAATTTCCTTATTCTGTTGAAATGAATTTCATTTCAACTTTTGAGCTTCACTCAAGGCTTATTCTATGCAGCTGTACAGCTACTGACCTCTGCTGACAGCTCACAGCATTGAACAGCTCAGTACTTCCCTTGATCTTAAAGCAGAAATCAAATGGAGCTTCAACTGGAAACAGTTATTTCTCTTTGCGCAACAAATTCCTATGATTAGGGGGTTTGGGGGCTTGCATTTCTTAATTAGCAGCTCCTTGTGTCATGTAACAGGAGAAGGCAAGTTCCAGTAGCATTTTGCATTGTGACACAAGGGACTGCTGTCACAAGGACGAAAGTCTGAAATCTATCTGTGTGGGGCGGAGACCACCTGAAATAGAGCTTTATATCCTGGCCAATGTTCTATATCCAGTTAGGAACATCATTTCCTCTGTCCTGCTCCAATCTGTTGTTGTGCACAGTGGCCCAGATGTTCTCTTACACTGCATTCCCTGATGACTGCATACAGTTTTAGGATTTTTGTTCATTTTTACTGCATTTATGTACACCTTTCTTCCAAAGCATGAAAGAGGGATTCTGTAATAATAGCTTAAAATCTCAAGGTTGGAAAAGGGGAGAAATATAAGAAAAACCCAGTTCCAATTTTTCTTCTGGTGCATAATGCAGTAACGTAATAGACTTGTGCATAATGCTGGTGCATTCATGCTGGTACATAATGCAGTACATGGAAATGACTGCTGAGGAGGTACTTTCTGGGAGGGAAAGCGCTAAGCATTTGGCCCAGCCAAATGGATGGAGCACATTTTATCTTGTGCACACTTCCTCCTCCAATGCAACTAGATGGATACAGCCATATACTTGGGAAAGGGAGTGATTTTTAGTCCTAAAAAGAGCAATATAGGAAACTGTTTACATGCACATCACAAGGTTGAAAGGGCAGAGCTCTCCTACAGGGCCAGTGTAAGTTTCCCCATATTCACATCTAAAATGAGGTGAGCCAACCTGTAACAACCATTCACTGTCACATGCATCGCTGCTGCCTGTTCACACTACTACACAAACTAGGAAAAGCAGAAAGAGGAAAGTGGGAGTTTGTGAGAGAACAACTGGTCTGCTTTCCTGACTTCTTAAAATTAAATATACTGGTAAAAAGAAGTTGTGGTGGCAAAAAGGATGGGCAATTGCTGATGGCTATCTAGAGGCCATCATTTATGTACACCTTTCTTCTTCTCTGCCAGTCTCTACTACTCCATTCCTCTCTCCTCAAATCCAGTGGTGAAAGATAGAAGCAAACAGAGGTGCACACCCCCCCCCCATCACACACACACACCCATCCCAATTGGCTCTGGCAGTGCATTTCCTTTTTTCTGACATATATGCTTAGGTTTAAGTTGAGAAAAATAATCATGTGCCCAAGGCCACCCAATGAGTTTTAGTGAGCCAAGAACTGCTTGCAGCAGAACAACCAGCACTTCTGGAAAACTGATTTGAAGCCCAGTGGCTGCCAGTATGATTATATTTTGGTATTAAATCTACTGAGAACAACTACCTTGCTACCACAAATCTGTACTACCTTTGTCAATGTGCTGATTTTACTGAATTTAGAAGAGGGAGGTATTGATTTCTCTAATTGCATCAGCACAATCAAAACATTATATTTTAAGTTACCACTGTTTCTGGAATGATGAAGTTCAAAGTAGGGCATTTGTCTTGGGTTCTTAGTAATCCCAATGAGTTTAATAAAATGCAATTTTGGACTATTTTAAATGCTCATGTTTGCCATGTGACATTTAATACAACAGCCCGAGCCAAAGAAATAAAATCTTCCCTATAAAAAGCAAGCAAGAAGCGAGACTTAAGAAACTGCTGCAAATGTTAAAGCAGCCTTAAGGAGTAACTTTTCCAATGCCTCTGAATGGTCTTTGAACTGTACTTAGCTGGCATTTAGATAGAATCATCATAGAGACATAGGCATGATTAAACATATTTCACTGCCTGAAAACAAATTCTGCAGAGACTGTGACTTCTGTAATTTCATAAATACAGAATTGAGTTGAACAAGCTCAGTGTATTTGGTGTGTATGAAACGCATTTCATATACAGGCCTCAGATTGGACCTAATGTATGGGTTAAGCCTTCCAACCTTTACTGCTCAAAAAGTGGCAATTTAGGCGGTTGTCCTTCATTGGGACTTTTAAAGCCTCTCTCTCAGTTGGCCTCCCAGGCAGTTGAGATAGTACCATTTCTCCAGTGTATTTTCTGTCTAATGCATTTTGCCTAATACTTTGCCATTTATTCATGCTGGCCACATGACTACAGAGGCATCTTTGGACAGCGCTGGCTCTTTGGCCTGGTAACAGGGATGACCACCATACCCTGGAGTCAGTCACTAGTAGCAAGGTAGTGGGGTACTTTTACCTTTAAGTAGATTTTGGATTGTTGCCTTGTAAACACTTTTGATAGACTACAAAGGTATCTTGATTAATCTGGAAACACAAAGGATAAGGGGATAGATTACAAGTGCTTCTAAAAACTTCAGATCACAAGGAAAATCTCAGAAGAGGCATTCTCTTGGGTTTATGAAAGAGGAGTTCCTCTTTTAAAATTACGTGTGTTGCAATGAATGTGTGTATGCTTTAAAAATCAAGTATCTTTTGTTTCAGAGCTGTTTTAGCTTGCAGGCATGTGTATGCAAATATAATTGATTGAAGGATTGACTAAAATTAAAAAGCTTTAGTCAAGTTTTTTTAAACTAAAAAGTTATATTCAAATTTGCTCCTTCAAAGCAAGTTTCATTCTCTACAGTGTGTTTAAGTAATGTTAATTCATGTATGTTTACTTGATGTTAATAATTTGATTGCAATATTAACACTATAAAAAAGCAAAAAGAACACCCAAAACTAGTTAACCAGCTAATTTTGGTCCTTCCTGAATACCTGAATGGTACAGGTATCATTCAGAAAAGGGTGCTATTAGACGTCCTGCCAATGCCAGACCACACTGGAATCACTGCTTGTTAATGAACATGCAAACCATTGTTTCCCCATCTGTTGCCTCTGCCAACAAACACAAGGAGGCTCTTCCTCCTTGATCACAAAGGACATAATTATTGGCTCTGGAAGAGTCAAGTACAAAGACGGTTCATCCAGCCCGACTGCCACTGCACTGTAGGCCACCAAAGATTAACAGCTGCTTCTCCTTTGATTAGGTTAGATAATAACAGTTACTTTAGTTAATAATTGGATGGATTCCCGGCCTGCGTAATTCAGGTTTAGGCTGTCATTTTTTGCTGGCATGTAGCTGAGCTGTATTATTGGAAGAGAGCCTATAATCCTATTAGTTGCCACTGAAGTCAGAGCTGAAAAGATAAGGGGGATTCTGACCCATTAAGGTGTTGTATCAGGTAGGGAAATAACTGAGCCACACACATTCAGGGTTCATGTTTTATCCTGTGCTAGTAATCAAATTGGAATAGTATCATAATGGAGGGAGACAATGTATAATAAGAATTTTATGTGCTGAATGGCTTGTTTTTCTGTTTAATTTATTATGTTTATATGCCACTTTTCAGCTAATGTTCTTAAGGCTGTTCACAAGTTATACATTAGTATAATGGCTTACATTATTGTATGGGTAGTACAGGGGAGATAATGAGGAAAGTAAGCATAATTTAAGACCACTGCGTGAAACAGTTCTGGGAGGGAAGGAACCGCATAGCAGTGGGTCTTGGCCAGACCGAAGGCCAGTGTTGTATATTGTATACAGTGTTGTAAAGAATATACTGTACAGTACTGAACTGTACTGTATCTTTGAAAACCTGCATGGCTGGTGTGAAGGTTACAGAGAGGGGGAAGACTTTGGCTGCAATCCTAAAAACACTTTTCTGGGAGAAAGACCCATTGGACACAATGGGCTTATGTCTGAGTAGACACGGTTAGGATGGTGCTCTTTCACAATCACTAATGGAGTCACTGCTGTCCATTGGCTCAATGGAATCTTTGTCTTTTTGTGCATCTTTAACATTCCCAAGCTGCTGATGGGGAGCAGCAGTAGAACATTGATAAGGCACATCTTCCATGCTGCCAAACAGATCCCACATTCAAACCTGGCTCAGGCAGCTCCCCCAAACTTTGCCCAGGGCCCTACTGTAGCTCAAGCTAGTCTCTTCATCCCACCTGTGAGTTCCCTTGCCATGGAAGCCTGGTCCAAACTTCCTCAGAAGTGCTCTTTACTCAAAACAGTGCTTTTTACGCAAGTCAAAATTTCTGAGAAAATTTTGCACTTTGCACAAAATGCTCTTTATTTAAGTTGCTCTTTACTCAAGGGATTACTGTATATGCTTTGTACACTATATGTGCATTGTCATGAATGCAGTCAGATTTAGCAGACACCCCATTTGGTTCTTTAGTCTTTTTCAACTGAAGCTTCCGCAGACCAGAACTGCATCCATGGGAGCTGCTTGGGCTGCTTGGGATAGGCCATGACTTAGAAGTAAAACACCTGGTTTGCTTGCAGAAGGTCCCAGTTTTAACTCCTGGCATTTCCAAAAACAGAGTTGGGAAATCTGTTTGTTACTTTTCAAATGTATACCTATTGCAGTGCACCAAAAGAGCTTTGGCACCTTTCCCCAAAAGGTTATGCAGGAATTATAGTATCACAAATTAAATTTATGAAATCTGACCTTTAGACCTTTTGAATTATCTGACCTGATCATTCAATTAAATATTTTGACATTCATTTTACATTTGTCTTTGTCCAGAACACGGCGGATCAGGTTGCATTTCACATTGCCGGGGGATTTAACGCCTTAGAGCAAATTCTTCATGTAGTGACTACTTCTAGTGGCCTAAATGCAGTTTCACGAATTCCTCTGAAGTAAGTACAGTGCTTTGCTTGCCCTGTTTTTGAGTGGTCAGTAAACTAATGGCATCCATTTCTGAACTCTGCTCTTCTTCCTCTTGCTATTTATTGCATTGCAGTGGAACTTAAAGTTTATAGAGTATTTTTAAATGGCTGTCTAAACTTGATCCTAGAGCAAGTTTTCAAAAATTCAAATATGTCTTCATGTTGGAAGAAAGTCTCATTCATATAAGTCAGGAATGTTACAAGTAACTTCATAAATACATATTGTGGCAGCCTATAATTGGGGTTGTATTCTGGCCATTGGTGAATTTTTTTGTTGTTGGTTTATATTTGAAGCTATGCTATCCTCCTGCCGGGTAGTTGCACATAAAACATTTTTTATTTGGTCCATCTAGGTCTGTACTGTCTAATTGGGCTTGCAACAGTGTGGGCCATCTGGGAGGCAGCACCCACCTGAGGGGAGATGGAGATAAGCTGTGGAGAAGCAGAGGACCACCACCAGCTAGGGAGCACACCAGCTGATACCCCATTATACCTATAATGGGGGGGGGGCTGGTGGCCCAAGCAGGGAACCAGCAGGCATGCCTGAGGGAGGTGTGTGGCAGCTGGAGCAGTAGCTCCAGCTGTATAGCTGCCACTCACCATGCCTCCATAGCAAAGCCCTGGACAGTCCCAGATTAAGTCCCTGGCATCTTTAATTGAAAAAGACTTTTAAGATTGGGAAAGGTTTAAGACATTAGATAACTGTTACATCCATAGAGACTCGAGTCTCCATTCTCGGGGGTGTGGCAGGGAGTGGTGGCTTTACCTTAGGTGGTTGTGGATTCACCCAGTGAACAGAGGTTCAATACATGGAATAACTCAGGTTTGCAGCTCTGATACTTAGGCTGCAATCCTAAAGACACTTTCCTGGGAGTAAGTCCCATTGAACAAAATCGGGCTTACTTTTGAGTAGACATGGTTAGGATTGTGCTCTTAATGATAGAAGTTGGAACAGGATGGAGAGCATGTGCTTACTATGGTTCCTCCCCTATGTCCAAATTGCCAGGAGGCTTAAACAGGGTTAATTAACAACTAAGCTCAAAAATTGGGTTTGTTCATTTTTTAATATTCAGTATTATGTTGTATATCATAGTCTCCAGAATTGTTCCCTGTCCCCAAAGGGTTCACAATTAGGGAAAAAATACAGAAGAGACATCAGCAGCAGCCACTGGAAAAGACTCTAGGCTGGAGTAATCAGAGGCAATTGTTCTTCCCCTCCTAAATGAAAGACAGCACCACTTTGAAAGGTGCCTCTTTTTTAGCAAGAGTTAGGGTTAGAGATCAGTTCATCACTCTGTACGCATATAGGCTGGAGAGTGATAACTACTGTCTTAAGTATGGTTTGCTCACTGTAGTTATATTGCTTATCCACAGTTGACACACAAACCATAGTTTCACTTCCTAGCTTTCAGCTAGATACAGCTAAATACCTACAGTCCACATCTGCAGATTTAACTGACCATATGTACCAGATTTGGCATGTAAATGCATTAAAAAGGGAGGAAAGTACTAAAATAGCATTTACCTTTGCATGGTTTCACTTTGCAGTTTATTAAAAGAGCTAAAAAAATAAAAATTGCTCAAAAGATGTATTTCTGGGTCTCCAAGCAATATACCACATTCAGCCACATTCAATGCAATTGAATTACCATATTTACTCGAATATAATGCGCTATCAAATCTAATGTGCACCCTATACTTATAATAAAAATGTTGTATTTACTCTAATATAATTAACGATAGAATGTAATGCACACCCTGATTCTGGATTCTAAAAAATGGCTGAAAGGGGAGAGCGTTAGATTCGAGTAAATACAGTATTCCATTGTATTACATTCAGCATCTTTAATGGCTGAATGTGGTATATAATAATGCTTGGTAAGAAATGTGATTTTGATTTTCTCTCTCCCTGTTTTAGCAACCCTCAAAAGGAGGTTCCAGAACAGAACTCTCAGAGATACTAAGGTTCACTAAGAGATATTAGGCTATAGCGCAGGGTGACATCAGAGATCAGCCTGGTCAGGCACTGACTGAGAGTCCATACCCAGCTGATGGCCTGATTGGTCAAACCCTCAACAGTGGTGAGAGTGGTAGCTCCCAATGTGATATCAGAGAGAAAGAATTCCATGGGGGTTCAAGTGCCCCCAACAAACTAATGCAGACACTGACAGACATAAGAAAAGAAACCAAATGGTGATGGTTGACCTTGCTCTCTGTTGTTCTTGACAGGGGCATGTTAACAACGAGCTTAGGTAATCATAAAGGAGACTACAAACATATTTTAAATATCTGGGACAGTTTCTGGGATTACATGAAATGCAAATATTCTGAAAAATGTATTCTAAATATGTAGAGAATAAACAGTAAAAGGGGGGAGGAACACAGGCAGCAAGGGACTTAAAGAGGAGGAAGTTCCTAATGAATACAGAAATTCTTTCCAAATTATGTGAATAGAACTCTTTGTGAGAGTTGCTGAATTTCTGTGGTAACTTTGGCCGTGCTTCCAATGGCAGGTTTAGGACAAGCATACAGTTAATCATAGACAAACTTCGGCAGAGACAAATTTCATTGCTTCAAAAGAACTAATCAGAGGCTAATCTTAATAGGAAGATTCCTATGTAATTCCAGTAGGACCCTGTGTGATTTCCAAGCAAATGTGAAAACAATATATAATATAAAATTAGTTCTTGTTATATCTGCTGATTATCAGGTTAACCACAGCTGGCCCATTTAATATAATAATATCAATTCCACATTACACCTTTTTTCTGGAATTTCTCTTGGTTGTTCACTCACATATCATGGAGAATCCAGACACTGCATTCCCTTTGTTTTCCCTGTGCAGTTCCCATGCCCTGCCCAGCTATTAAAAGACCCCATTTCTTCATGCAGAAGTGGGAGATGGCAAGGGGTAAGGGAAGATAATTCTGGGTGCACTTCATCCTGAACCTGCTATCACCTCCCTCCAGCCTGTCATACACACAAACTGCATTGATCAGATCCCACATACTAAAAACAAATGGAAAGTTGATCATTCACTTCCTTACAATGCTCCACTGCACAGTTTTCACAAAATAGTGAGGGCTATTTTCAGGGACCATGTCAACAAAGCTGCTCCTTCATCATGTAGTTGCTTAAAATGAAACCAGACATCCTGCATTTCCAATTTTGCAAAAACCACATAGTGGGCATGGCAAGGGGCTTCTTTTCTTTTTTTCAGAGAGCCATAGAATCAATGGCTCTGTAGAGCTGCCCTGGCAATTGCCCAAAAGAGACATTAGATGTTGTTCAAAAGAGGCAGCCCCCTGAATCACTCCCCAGTACCAGTTGGCTGCTGCATATCCCCGCCCCGGTTCTTCATTGACTAATAAGGAGAGTTGATAACAGTTAATAAGGGAACTTCAACTCAATACCACCTGTAAGCTTACAGTAAGAGCCCATCTAGCATGGGCATGCACAGCATCTATGAAGGATTTCAGGGCTACTGTATCTTTAATTAACCAATTTCTAGATGCAGTTGTTCATTGTAATGTGTGGAAGCCCCAACAGCCACTTTAGAGTCAACCTTGCAAGCACTGGATTCTATGGTTTCACAGACAGATTGTTGAAGAAATTACCTGTTTAATTAGAAAGCTTTTTACAATCATCATACTTTTTTCAAAAATAGTATTTTTTCCAAAAATAATAATTTGTCTGCAATCAAAAGTTGCAGACAAATGCCAACTGTCCAGGCAGTTATATAACTGAGGGTAAGAACTTGTCTGCCAATTATAACAGAACTGGCAGATTTATAACCCCTCTTAAGCAAATGGTTTAAAATAAAAGGCCTAGTTGAGGCCCCTCAGAGCAACTTTATAGACATAAATTACTTTTGTGTTTTAAGAAAATATGATAAAAATATTTTGGCTTACGCATTTAGCACAAGATTTAAAACATAACTAAAAATATTGTCAATATGCCCTGGTGAAGAAGAGATCATAAGGTTGTACAAAGGCAGCATTTGGATGGTGGCTAGGTGAAAGTTAGGCTAGGAAAGTCTGGACACTACTGCTGGTAGCGTATGAATCTTGCCCCTCCCCATTTGTGAAGTTGAAGAAAGGTGAACTTAAAAGATGGGTTCATAACCTCATGTGTTACTAAAGACTATCAAGTCTGTGTCATAGTGCTCTCCCCAAATGTTTAAGCACCAGGACCTACTTTTTACAAAATTCCAATCCATTGCAGCCTACTACTAGACAAAAAATTGATCTGAAAATATTTTAGTATTACTAATAATTAAATTACTACTGGAGTTCAAGGACTGTTCCTCCAAACCTTTACAGTAATTCCAGGGTATCCAGAAGACGGAACTGGAGAACAAGATATGCAATCAGGGACTTCCTGATCAAAGGCTAAAACTGGGTTCCCACATGATCTATGGCATATTACTTACTAGAGAAAATCAGAAAATATGGCATTTTAATTTGGGGATATGAATATTACCTCATACCACAGGTTAGCATTCTAGCTAACCATTTCCTTCTGCAAACCAGCAAAGGGTACTTGTAAATTCTTTTAAAACATTTCAAAAAATTTGCAACCCACCAAAAATTGACCCACAACCTGCTGGTAGAGCAAAAATGCCTTAGAATACTTTCATGATACCCCAAGCCAACACTGGCCTTTATGCCAGGACTTGTTCTGGCCTAACCAGGGGGTTAGGATTGCGCTGCAAGACTCCTATACATCCTAAGAAACTGCTGGGGAAGAAAAGTTCACAAATGGTTTGAACTAATCTGCTAACCCCAATATGGAGGAAGTAAGACAAGTCAAACTTTGGGCTGCTCTGAGCAGAATTAGGAGATGTAGTAGTGAACATTGACCAAGAGGACTCTTGCAAGGCCCATATCTTGTTCTTAAGCCAGTTGTTGAGAGCATGGATTGGAGCAGTAATCCAAAGCATTTCATATCAGCCACATTAGCTGCCACTAGCCTTTTAACAGAGTAATGCACGTGGCCTTATCACTGAGTAACCGTTGGGTGTCATCAGGATCAAAGATCTGGTGCAGTTTATGCCCCACATCTCACTGCAACCAGGCATTGACCCAGGCTCCTCAGAGTGAAAAAATTAAGTATGATGTGTAGTGTCGTTACACTTGGCTTTCCTTGTCTCAGTCTTTAACACCACTTCTGCCCTCTAACATGCACAGGTTTTATTACCTGCTTGCCTCCTGTTACCTTTTATTTTTCATGCATATACCTTTACAAACCTGTAAATATAAGAGGAAAACTATTGCTGGCGCTTTACAAACTCCTGCAGGAGGCAGGGCAGGACAGGCTAATTGCAGAGGAAATAAATTTGCAAAGTCAAATAAGAACCTTCAGCAACGTGCACTTTTGGTGGATCACTCAAGCAGTGGTGTTTAGTGCAAGAATATTGCAAACATTTTATGTATAATAATTTCTTTTTAGTGCAAAATAATTTAAAACTCTAATAAAAGTTTATCCTACTGTGAGCACAATCCTAACCATATCTACTAAGAAGTAAGCCCCATTGTGTTCAATGAGTCTTACTCCCAGGAAAATGTCTTTTGGATTGCAGCCTGTATCTCACAAATGATCTTTTTGGCATTTCCACAAAACTGAATAAATTATTTATGTTAATATTTTTTTCATTTTATACATTAATAACTAGAGCCCGCTCCAGTAAATAATTTAAATATTTATACCTCTCTTAGAAGTGGATATGAGGAGATTACATGGGCTCGTCTCTACATCTCTGTCCCCAAAATCCTGGCAGCATGGTGCAGCTCAGAACTTTAATCCTATGTCTACAAGATAAAGCTTTATTATAATAATGATTTAATAGTATGCCTGTTGTTTTGAACTTGTCAATATGATTAGAACAGCAGGGCAGCCAATGCTTTGGAAAGTTGCACAGGCTGAGGAAGAGCATTCTCTTTTTCCTCCTATGAACATTTAAATGCTGTGTTTGATTATGAACAGTTTAATTAAGCCATTTTAAATGTTTCCGAATGTAGGGTTAGTTTGTTGTGTTTGAGAGGAATTGAGTTTCCTGATATAGTGCCTTCAGGTAAATGTTCTCATAGAGATTCTGGTTGGGCCCAACCTGTTGCTACTACTGCCACTGGGTCCCCTTTTCCCATTAGACTCTTCTTCTCCCTTCCCCTGCTCTGCAGAATATAGGGAGAAGTGAACAGCGGGGAGTGAACTTCTTCTCTCTCCTCCCCATGCAATGGCAGGTGAGAAATAAGGGGCAAAAAAGAACTACTGTATGGAGGTAGAATTTGAGGTTGCAAGATGTATGCCTATTCCCTTTCCTCAACTTTACCTCATTGGGTCTCCCCAGCCCACTTCTGGGGAACTACTGACAGTTCAAGGCCAGGGACTCTTTGTTTATTCATCGTCTACAAAAAATAAGTAAGAACTACTGTATATACAAATGGTTCACACGGACTAAGCAAAACCAGTATGAATGTAATAGGGCAAGAATCCCTGTCTCACATTCTGAATCATTTCACATATCTAGCTATCAGCAAACGTGGATTTGGTCCTGGGTGTACACAGCTGTCACCAGAGCTGAACACAATACTGATAACCAGCCTTTCCTTCCTGAGAATTGCATCTATATAATACAAGTATACGCAAACCCATGATGAGATGTTTGTATAAGACTTTGATTTAGCAATGCATTAAAGATTTGAATTTAAACAGTGAAGATGCCACTGCTGGAGATTGACAGAGATACTATTTATACAATGAGTGTATCCCAAAAAATTGAAAAGGGGCTCAATTCAGACATCTGGTAAGGAAACCAGTCGGTGCTGTGATTGTTGAATGGATAAACCATGTTTTGCAATTTCCAGGCTTTGGAAATGACAACCATGATCTGAAGAGTGTCTTTGGTGTGATGTCTGCATTGCTGAACCATTGTCATTGCTTCTAGAAGCTGCTACATGTAGACAAGCAACTAACCCATAAATAGTTGGAAATTCAAACCATAAATTGATATTTAAATTATGGCTGATGCAAATTAAAGTAATCATCTAAATTGACAGGCACTGTAATGACTGCATTGAATATGTCCAAAATGTAAGGAAAGAATAGCAACAGTTACTTTCTTGTCTGAGACTAGGAAACAGGCTGGTCTAAGATTTCCTCCCTTCTTCTATAGCCCTCCCTTTACTACCTCTTCTGCTGCGTTGCTGCTCTTCCTTTCTGGATTTAAAAGGTCTTTTTTACTTATCTGGCTGCTAAGGCTGGATTTCTGCAGCATCTTGTAGGCACAACATCTCTAATCTGATTTTGAAACCCAGAAGTTCAGGTCCACCCTTGTTATACACTGATTTTTATACACTGATTTGACTCAGCTTGAATGGTGACAACAAATCAGTTTTAAAAACTGAATTTCTAATGTTGTAGAAAGGCATTCCATTCTAATAGTTGACTGCCTGTAAGAAAAAAAGCTGTTTTTTTAACTGTTGTAAAGGTTTATTGAGATACAACTTGTGGGTCTTCAAACCTATTTTCAATTTTTTTTAAACCACGTGAGATTTTTTTATTCAGAGGAGGTTCCAGAATGGAACCATAGTGGATAACAAAGGGCACCTTTAGCTTTAAACTGGAGATTTGTAAAAAAGCTGTGGAAGGGGGACTGTGTGCCTTCAAGACCTAGCAGGAGGCCAGCTCTTCACTGACCCTCCTCCAGTAGGTAAAAAGAGACTCTTGGCAGTGGCAGTACTACAATCTCTGCATCACTGTCACTGCTCTCCTCTCTGTCCACACAAATACCTGGTACCCAAGTCCCCTGTGGGAGTTTGAGAACTATTGTTGTAGTCTATTGATCTCCAAACTGTCATCTTCGGGACCTTTAACAATTGTATAAAGGAGGAAATTTCAGCAGGTGAAGCTTTTCATCTCAAAGATCACAAGCTATACCTGCTGAAATTCCCTCCTCTACACAATTATTAAAAGTCCAGGAGCCCTGATGTTGAAAGTTTGGAGACTCCTGTATCTAGTCCATTTTTGTCTGTATTGCTGAATCCAGGGAACAGGAAGAGAAGTGATGGATGTTGGCAGGTGGGCAAGTGTTGTCCACCAATCACCTGAAGTGACCGTCTCAGTCAGCCTCATGGACAGGTTGACTGCTAGAAATCTAGAAGTAGAATGTTATTTGTCACAGGAAATGAGATTAAGCAAAGCCTGCCAAAGTTGCTTGAAGTTGTTTTCTGGTAAAAGGGCTCAGCGCTCAGGCAGTGCAGACGTATCATACACAGATTAACCATCAATAGCATTTGCTGTGAGGATAAATGGCTGGCCTTGAAAGAACTAGCTCCTTTAGGCATTTTGAAGGGATTGCTTGGTGTCATTTTTGATACTTTTTTATTTGAGAGATGGACAATACAGATAGATCACAGTCTCTTATATCTCAGTTTGTAACTGACGGTTTCAAATGTTTAGGCATGCATTGTGCACTATTAAAGTAAAAGATTAAGCAATGTGAGGTCAGAGAAAGAGACAGAGTGTGTGTAAATTCAATTATGCATATGCATTATGATTGAATATATTTACAATATTGAATCTGCATTCTGCTAACAGATCATTAGCAGAGGTTCTCAAATGTGGCTTGTTTTACTAAAACAGCCATTGATTTTGGTTGGCATCAACCACCCTCCTCATTATTAATTTGACATGCTCAGAGGAAGAAGAGATAACTGTCTCCTTTGGCTTGTAATGCCATATGATGGTTGTTTACCATGTTTCTTGAAAAGACTCCTACCATTTCTTACTTTCTCAGAAATGGCAGTAGAGATGAGACCTCCAGGATATCGGTGGTCCTGAAAGTATTTATTGGATTTGTAATTCGCCTTTTTCCCAAAGGGCACTCAAGGGGCACCTGCCCCTGAAGATCAGATTTGTAGGTATTTGATGAGCTCAAATTGCTCTGCTTTCTGCAGTTGTGATTTCAGCCGATATTCTTATTTGCGTTTAAACAAATCAGGAGCGTGCCTGAAATCAAGGGACGTACTGCTGAAATTGTGTCATATTAACCTCAGTCACCTTAACAAGATATTCAATAGGGATAAAATAAATATAGTTAAGGGAGGAGTGAGAACAGCAAGACACCCACATACATACCACCACCAGTCTACATCAGTTGCCTGTGGCACAAGCCTCCATTTTGCAATTGATTTCACCCCTCTGCTGCCATTTAACACTGGTTGCTTTCAAAGCTTTTCAGAGTAGCTCCCTGGAGACCAATATCTGCCCCCACTTCTCTTCTTACTTGCATGCTGCCTATCCCTGCGTTTTCTACCCTGTTGAATGTTTGTAAAAGAAATACCTAATAGTGGCTTCACATGTGTATTTAAAATGCTAAACACAGCAGGTATTTGTCTTGTCCCTCACTGTGGACAGATATTAAGACTGCCATTTGCACATGTGTGCATGTGTGTAACCATGTTGCCAGAACTGTTTCCTTCAACCATGCCGTATATGCAGAACATCTTAGCCTTGAGCATGTTCAATAGGCAATCAAACCCTTGTTACGAGATGGAGTTTCCAGTCGTTGGCTATAAAATTGTAGAAGTGAATTTAGTACAAAAGTGCTTCGGTAAGCACAATTTCCTGCCTGCTGTAATATTGCAAAATATTATTTGATATCACAAAATAAGCAAGGTTTTATTGGGATAAACTTCTGTTGAGTGGGTATTTGTAGGAGACTCCATTATTTGTGGGCTATGGGTGGCGCAAGCAGTTAAGACGCTGTGCCTGTTAACCAGCAGGCCAGGGTTCGAGACCCGGGTCGGCCTCACAAGACAGGGTGAGCTCCTGTCCTTAGCCCAACCTTGCGACAACAGCTGGATCCAATTGTATTGGCTCTGCCTTTCCATTGGACTAATTCAGTGGCGTGGAGAGGGGTGATTTGCTGCTTGGGTAATAGCCTATCCTCCATAACAATCCAACCCAGGCTTTCATGCTTTGCATGCAGCGCATGCAACACCGAGCATGATACCATAGTCTTTCAAGACTGACAAAGGCCTGCTTTTTTTTAGTGTTATGTAGCATCTAATACATTTTTAAAGCAAACTTAGGGGGTCTAAGACAAAATTTAGAACAATAGTGGGTGTTAAACAATCATGGCATTCAGAAATTTTTAAAAACCATTAGTACTCTGGATATATTTTTTTTTGTTCTGTTCATAGGAGAATGGAAATTAGGAAATTTCCCATTGACAAAAAACTTTTGACAGTGGAATTCTGTAAACCTTTTATGTTAAAGAGAAAAAAATCCTTCCTAAGTACAGCACCATACTCTGCTTGCCTTGGAGATCTTGTACAGAAGTGGTGACTGTTGACAGCTGTTGTTCCTTTTAATAAGATTAAAATAAAGAAATTAGTTGTGCTGACTTTAATCTGCCATTTAACACTGTGAACCACCTGGGGCCTGCTTCACTACTGGCACCCTCCAATTTTGAATTTAAAAGTGGTAGAACAGAACATGAGCAACAATATTTTTAACTGGATTCTAATTACAACAGTCTATAGTTAACAAGCTTATCTCACCATCCCCCATCCTTTTTTTAAAAATCCCTGCACATTGTAGTAAAAAATAAATAACAGGCAATGCCACCTTTTTTCAAAAGATGTTTGCTTTTTTAGAACTTTTTAGTGCTCTTTATCCTTGTCAGAATTTATCTGGAAAACAATAAAATACAGATTACTCTTATGGCATAGTTCATATTATGACAACAAAGTCTTGAAATTATTTCAGTTGCAATAATTGCATGTATTGTCAGGCTTTGGTCATGTTGCATTATTTAAACAACCAATCTGTCACTAAACTGCCTGAAATAGAACTAAAGATAATCAATTAAAAAGTTTTCAAAAATGATTATTTTTCAAAAAACTGAAGTTTAGTGTAATAAAATTAACATTCAGAAGAGAATCTAATGAGTCCTCTTCACAGCAGCAGTGTTTAAGGTACGAGTCATAGAATTAAGATTTCATTTGTTCATGGCTAGTTCTACGAGGCTGATTGTGGAAAGGGCAGAACAGAAGACTATTATGAATTTTAGACCTGAGTCCCTTATCTGGGTTAATCGTCAGTTTTGTTTTTCAGGTACTTAAAAAATTATTGAACCCCATGTTACACACTTATCTATTATCTTGCAAATAAACAGCTCTGTGTGTGGCATTTCGGAAGTTCATGACTCAAAAGAGCAGTAACAGCAAGGAACAGGGCTTGGAAGGAGAGAAGAATGTAAGAACTCCTTTCCCAGTGCTGGCTGCTGCAAAAGCCAGCCCCTGATAGCAAGGATGGACTGGGCAATTGTTGTGTCACATGGGCTGTATGGGCCACACTGGATGACATGCACAGGTGTGAGCATGACACCACTACAGGCCAAAATTTTTAAAATCTGATAATTTCAAATAATGCAGTCATGTCATATCATATCATTCATTCCATAATTTCCATTGCAGAATGCAATGAAATAAACCACATTGGAACATCTCTATTATTTAAAAATTTATAGCCAAAAGCCAGCAGGGATAGTGCAGTGGTGCATCTCTGCCCACCATCAGTGGTGGATCAGTGCCCACCTCTTGGAACACTGCCCACCCACTACATGAAAGGAGGTCCATCATAGGGTTGTGGTGCTGTCCTCCCATATCAGGCGACACAAACATTAGTTACGCCACTGTAACACCACTGTTAGGTAGTGAGGAGCTTTGGAAACCTGGACCTCCTTGAAACAATCCTTCCTAGGCTAAACTCCTCCTCGGTTAAACTCCACCAACTGAGTTTGAACCTTGACATGCCAGGAACCTTTTGCCATTCATTCACCATCTGCATGATGAAGAGAACCTAACAGGCAAACAGTGGCTGAGAAAATGGAATGCTCTGCTCTGGGTTCACAATTAGTCCTGCAAGGATCTGCATTCTGCAGCAATGGGGATAGACAGGGCCAAGAAACATAATAAAGTGCACTAAATAGTTTCCTAGTTTAAAAAACCGTTTTTGTTTTGGTAACTCTTTTCACATACTTAAGGCAGGTGTAAATGGTTCCCTGAAGGATACAATAGAAAGAACCAGTCCTTTTGTGTATGAGGTGCACTGTTATGGCCATTAGCAAGAATAAAAATAATTCAGAGCACTCTTGTATTGTGTGGTCTTTTTCCCCATTCTGCTTTTCTCACACCTTGCTTCTCTTCCGCTTGTTTGAGAATGCAGTGGTGCCTTTATAAACTGGCCCCCACTGAGCGTTATCAATTAGACAGAAAAATGGTGTTCATGTACCTTAACTCCCTGGTGAATTTGTTACTAAGGCCATTGATTGTCTTTCCCTATGGTTAGATTTCTTGCAAAGCATCTTCACATGTGAATGCAAAATTTTCTTTTTCTATTATTCAAAAAGGTTCAAATTTGTTTATTTGCTCCTTTCTTCCAAGGAGGCAGTGGCTGCTTCCTGGAGCATGTTTTTTGGGATGCCACAGCAGCTGTTTTTGACACAGCCCCCCATGCTCTGGACAGCTCAGGATTGGGTACTAGTTGGCAATTTTTCCTTTTTTACTTTTCACCATCTTCCTTTTTCCCCTTAGGTCACTCTTCAGTACAATCAGTGCTTACCACCTGGCCTGCAATAACTGTGTAGAAAACTGCGCCTATGTGTTGTTTAGTAACAAGATTACTTTTTTAATGGACCTGTTGATGCACCAGTTAATGGTATGTATTTTTTCTTCACTTTGTAGTTCCATTCTGCCAAAATACCACGCTTTGGGACTTATTGTGATAAATCCTTCAAAAACAAGCACTTACATCAGTTTTCTTTGATGAGTCCTAAAGATAAAAGAGTCATAGGAAAGTGGAAAGTGTTAGAAAAGGCTGCTAGTTTAAGTCTTTATTCTGACTGCATAATACTTGAAGCAAACCTTTATGACCTTAAGCATGCCATTCTCTTCTAACCTCAATTTTTCCAATGTGCAACATGGGGAGAACAACAATTACTTTGAAATTTTGGAAGTAAAGTATCTAGAAAATACATTTAGAATCATAGAATCATAGAGTTGGAAGGGACCTAGTAGGTCATCTAGTCCAACCCCCTGCCTGCAGCAGGAATTCCCCCTAGAATTCCCCCTAGAGCATCTCCTAGAGCATCTAGGCTCATCAAGCCTCTGCTTGAAGATCCCCAGTGAGGGAGAGTCCACCACCTCCCTTGGCAATCTGTTCCACAATCTGTTTGAAGTGTCTTACCCTTCTCCAACAAATGTGTGCAAATGTGAAGTATAATTATTTTAAGAAGTTGACCTTGGTAACTACCCAAGTGATGGGAGAAATCAATATTTCCAAAATATTTCCAAAATATTTTCAAAATATTGATTTCTCCCATCACACCCAGAACCAGTGGTTCTCTTTTATCACAGCTGACAGAAAGTTCCAGTTGTGTGAGTCTTCTGCTGAATTTTTCTTTAACAAAAGCTACCTCAATAAACTGAAAGGAAGGGCTCCAGCTACAAAACGGAGCCTTTCTCAGTCAAATGAAAATCCTGGAAGGGGGGAATCATTTGAAGTGCAATGGATGGATGAATGGATGGGTGAGGGAAACTACAGACCTGTTACTTACTAAAAGCAGTCACAGGTCTATAGTGGCTCAGTGGTTACCATGCCTATTCACCAGCAGGCCAGGGTTCAAGACCCAGGTGTACAAGATGGAGAGAGCTCCTGTCCCTTGACCAGATTCTACCAAACCTGCAATCCTCAGCAGTTCTAAAGTATGGAAATGCAAATACTAGTGTAACCTAATTATATGTGATTTCTTTATTTGCAATTTTGTATCAAAGCAATGAGGTTGGCTCTTTAAATTGAAACAAAAACTTCCCTTATGGAACAGTTAATGGCTTAAAAGCAGCCTGCTTACCAGGGCAACATGGCAGGCAATTAAACCTGTCTTAGAAAAGTTCACTGAGGTCAGTTTAATTTTAGATTACACCTGGGAGGCAGATCCCCTCCCTTCCTCCTTCTGAATTGCTGCCTCTGAGCTAAAACTGTTTTAAGGCACTTGAAAGGGAATTTGATATATTGCCTGCCTTGTTACCATGATAACTAAATGCCTTTATATAATGTGAAAATATTTAATTATGAAGCTTCCTGGAACCAAAAGTCATGAATGGGGACGTTCAACCTGTAGATTAATAGGTACCACCTTGGTGGGAAGGTTAACAGCATTCCATGCTCTTTGGCATTTAGTCATGCGGGCCACATGACCATGGAGGTGCCTTCAGACAACGCTGACTCTGGCTTAAGAAATGGAGATGAGCACTGCTCCCTAGAGTTGGTCACTACCGCAAGGGACAGCTTTACCTTTACCTTTTAATTGCAGTCACATACATGAGACTGGGCTCTTTTCTAGAATCAAAGCCTATCTAGGTTAAAGCAGTCACAGGCTGCATGGATGGGAAGAGTGTTTGGCTCTAAAAATCAGCACTTCCCACCCACTCAAACCTCCCACTTTTAGAGTCAGATCAGGTTTGAACAAACCTTCCTTTCACATATATAGAGTGGGGCTCAGATTCTGAGCCTCCACCAAAGAGTTTTCTTATACTCTTTATTTTTAATACTTAAAGTGCATGTCTTGATGCATAACGTAACAGGTTTGCAAATGAAACTTAAAAAAACACTTAATGGCAAAATTTCTAACTCCGCTTAATTTCAGAGGTCATTAAATATTTTATTAGAAACTCATTTTTAATTCATCATGACCTGCTCATCATGAGATATTTAGTCTAGGATTGCTGGTTATAAATTGTGAGTGTGTGTGTATGTTTTCATGAGCCAAGCAGTTTGTTAATTGAAAAGTTATGTACATGCCTTAAATAATTTACCTTGCATTGCTAGAATCAACAAGCCATAGGACAGTTGACAAACACTTAAGGAGAGACCCTCCAAAGGCCCTCTGTGCAGACAAAGGAAACCCAAACTCAACTTGTCAACTTTGCTTTTTAGTAATGACATGTTCATTGTTTTCCTCTAGATCTTTCTGTGTAAGAGAAAGAAGACAGGGTGAAATCATACAATTATAGATATGCTGCATTTAGGATCCTCAGCTTGTGAATAGATACAAGGCATAATAAAGTTGTTGTTTTTACAGCAAGGCAGTATTTATGATTGAAGCTATAACATAAATCCTTTAGCTGTTAATCCATATTAATATAAAATATCTGATGTAGCCACATTTTGAATGCTGTGGACATTTCTATTTGCCTGTCTCCAAAGATGTAGGTTGACTCTACATTGGCTCATTGCTCCATCTTTATCAGTTTTGTCTCTGCAGATCAGTTTCCAAGATTCTACCAATGGCCTTTATCACCTTGCCTGCAGACGTAGGGGACTGAACCTTAAACCCTCTGCATGTGAAATCACGTTATAACATTAAGCTACAAACATGCCTTGTAAGGTAGTTTAGAACTGGAAAAGACAACAGAAATCATTAGGGAGTTGGAACATCTCAAAGACAAAGGGCAAAATCCAGAGCAATTACGGGTCCACATAGATACATCACCCTCTAGTGTTATTTTATGGAAAGTCACCTTGACTGCTTCAGAGCAAAGGGCTTAATTTGACTTTAGGATATGGGCCTAAGAGCACAATCCTAACCATGTCTACTCAAAAGTAAGCACCATTGTGTTCAATGGTTCTTGGTTCCTGGAAAGTGTCTTTAGGATTGAAGTCTAAAATGTTTGAGGTTTTTTTTAGTTTAGGAAGAAATATGGCTAGGGTGTAAAAGTTTCTAAAACTTTTCATGGTTTAAAGACAGTATACAAAGAGATCCTCTCCCTCTCTCAGAGTAGCTGCCTCAAGTAAAATGGATAGGAAAGGCTACGCTATCAAAAATTTGTTTCATCTTGAAGTCTCAATTTTTGTCTTATAGCAACATTTAACTGAGGATATTTAAATTACAGTTACTTGCTGATTTTTTGCAAAGAGATGTTTCAATTTTTATTAAGACTTGAGTGTGAACATTGTGTTTCTTTATGCAGCCTTTAAATAAAATATTTTTAGTGCATGTCCTAAGGTTAAGTTATGAATTATATTTAAATATTTGTCTTTTTATGTTTAAAAAATATCCTGAATGGAACAAGACAGATTAATTTCTAATCATATGTTCTCAGATAGATCAAAGAGACATTTTCAAATGCTTTTAGAAATAAGCCGAGCAAGTCAGCAATCTGAGCCCACCTGAACTTGGTCTTAGGTGCTTTTGTTCATTCAGTTTGTACTTTCCCCTCAGAAGTGTCACTGCCCACAATGGATTAAATGTTCCCTTAGTTTTGTAAACCTGAGAATTAAGAGGTGGGGGGCAGAAACCCTCCATTCTTGTTTCCACTGCCTCTTATGTATGATACCTTAACTATGTCCAAATTCTGGACAAATTATGCATGAATAGCTTTCATTGTAACTTGGATAAAGTTAATCAGGAAATCTTAATTATTAGAACATTCTGCAGGAATGCACTTTTCCTTCTTGTTTTCACTTTGAAATTATACTGCTTAGATGCATGAAACATATGTAGGGCTGGCCTGAGAAACAGATATACATAAAGCCTTTCTGAGGTGAGCCACTATAACCTCCCGATTTTGTGCAAGTGTAGTTCTTACCATAACCAGCACTGTTGCCTCGTCTTCCTGCCAAAATGTTCATGTTAAAAAGCAGGAACTGGAAAGTAGAAATATGTGGTGAGAGATTGGTGCAGAAGATGCTCCAGAAATTTATTTTTATTTATTTATTCGATTTATATCCCACCGTTCTTCCAAAAGGAAGGATACCCAAGGTAAGGAGCCAGCTATAGCAGCTTAGCGTGAAATGTACCCTGAATCTCTTGGACATTTTTAAGCTCAAGATACTGTAAATGATTTACGGTATTTAAATATTGGCCAGCTACTATGCACTAGGTTTAATTATCAAATATGTATACAGGACCATTTTAATGTATGTTGGTGGATGTATTAAACTAACACATTTAGTCAGCTGTCCCGCAGAATGCACATTGCGTGCCCCAAAGGTCCATAAACTACCACATCTAGAGAACAATCTCATATGTGTATGTGTGTGTCTTTTTCCTAAAATACATAACACATCTTTCTCAAAAGGAAAATAATAGTTGCTATCATGATCTATGAAATAAAAAGCCAGGGCCAAGCAGGGGTGATGTCGGGGACAAGAATCATGCTCATCGGATGTTGATTTCATCAGACGTGGGACTTGGTTTCATATTCAGGCTTGCTAGCCATTATTCTCCTTCTGTGTTGTTCCTTCTTGTTTCTGTCTAAAGGCTGAAGGGCTAAGGGCTTTGTTTAGTCCCTGGTCAGGTAATGCCAGCCAGCTTTATCTTCCCTTCCACCACCCTGCTATTGGCCTCAACCCTGACCTCAGCAGACCACCCACCTTAGGAAGCAGCTTCATAGCTTAATTGTTCAGTTGGGGGTGGGGGAGAAAAAACTAGCAGCAGTATTTACTGCAGATATTCTCTCTAAAAGTACCCATTTTCCAAAATGTTTCTGTTCAGGCAAGCCCAAAGGCTTTATGTCTGCAGAAGCCATACCAGCCCTTCTGATTATGAGAAGAGGGTTCAGACACAAGGAATGAAATGATCAGAGATAAGAGCACAAGGTGTGCAAGACCCCTTCGTGCACATCCCCCGAAGGCATCCCACTTTAGAAACATATTCTGCTTTTAAGAGTAAAGGCAATCACAAAATATTATGCTGTGGTGGCAGCCAAGAGTTACCGAAGGTTAAACCAAAGGATTTTTTTTTAATTACCCAACCCTTCCAACATTTCTGCCCTGTCTTTCAGTCTGCCATTGTTAGCACAAACAGGGCTTTGAACTGTGTGTGCCTGTGTGAGATTCTCTGTATCAGATATTACACGTTAAATGTGGAGCTTCGGATATGTGCCTTTCAATAAAGTTTTAATCCTCTAATTTTTCTTTACCCACTCCCACCTTACCATATTCCAAGATGAGAATGGTGACTCAAGCAGGAGTTAATATCGGCAATTAATTGAAAATGTTTCTGGTTATTTCTTTCCCCACCCAACTTGTTGCACAGTTGCAGCTATGATTCTACACCCAAGAGTTGGGTTGATTCTCTCCTTTTATTGTTGTTGTCCATTTTATGGTGCTGTTTCTTCATTAAAAGGTAAAGGTGTCCCCCGCAGGTTGTATTGCTAACTGTGACTGACTGTTGGGTGCTATGCTCATCCCTGATTCTAAGCCAAAATATATGTCGAGGGACACAAAACCATTTTACCTTCCCACCAAGGTGGTGCCTGTTTATTTACTTGCATTTCCATGCTTTCAAACTGCTAGGTTAGCAAGAGCTGGGTAAGGGCTGGGAGCTCACTCTGTCTTGTAGCACCCAGGTCTTGAACCCCAGCCTGCTGGTTGAAAGGCATGGCATCTTACCCACTGAGCCAGTACAGACCTAGAAGCACTTTCTTCATTAGGCTCTCCCAAAGCAAATCCTCAGTTCTTCAAGTTTGCAGATATTGCATCAGTGGTAAAAACTGGAAGATTTGTGTGGCTGCTGTTTGCAATAGTCGTCCACTCCACGGAATCAGATTAATTGATCAAAAACACAGAACCTACAAAACATAGGTTAATGTAGGGCTGGCTTATTTGTGAGGCTGACTGATGTGGTTGCAGGTTCAAGTGCAGGATCCACTACTTTTGTAGGTCTGTTTCCTTACTCATATAAATTAGCACTATGTACACAAAATGTAGAGGTATTTCAGAAGGAGCTTTGAACTATATGTTGCATTATGAGATGTGATTATTATCTTTCAGCCTAATTCCAAGCATGTTTGCTCTGAAAAGTACTTTTCTGTATTTGTTAATGCATTTAATATGATAAAGGCTAAAATTCATATACTTTCTTGAAGATAAGTCTGAGGCCAATGGAACTTCCCAAGCAGGGAAGGATGGCAGCCCTTTGCACATATGATTGCCGCCTCTTGCACATAAAAGAGATTAATGAATACAGAACAGTTGCCAGGTTTACTCCACTCCCTTTTAGAGATTAACACAAGGAGAACTATCAACATTATGGCTCTGTCTTTACTAAGAAGTAGCAATAGAGACATCAACAGTTTAAACAGCAAAATTAAACTAAGGGTGTGTTCATGAGGATTTGGCCAGTGCTTCCTCCCAACAGGTTGATTCATGCTAATTCTCAAAGAATGCATATCTTTATAAAGGACTAAATGCAAGGTAGCGTGTTGTCCTGGGCTTTCCATTTCTACAGTCAATAGGTAGGTTCAGGAATAGTCTTATACAAAGACTGTTTCTGACAGTTCAGGGGATGCAGTTTATATGAGCTGGGCATTGGTGAGCTGGCAGGCACCAAGAGGATACTAGTTTGGTTTTCGTTTTAATCACAGTAATAATCACATGTTCATAATACTATAGTAGTTTCAGAACCCGATCAAAACCTTCAACATCTGAGTCACTTCATCAGCTGGAGCCCACAGTTACTCAGCAGTATGCTGGCTGCCACTGCTGCTCTGCTTCCTATATTCAGAAATTCCCTGTTCCAATTACCACCTCTGGCATGATCTAATAGTTGGCACTGGGCAGGCTCCTCAGCCTTGACTCCCCAACTGGAATAATAATACTTCTGGGATGGTTGTTAAGAATTCCATCAAGATAATTATGGCAATATTTATTACTTTCAAGTGTTAAATGTATTCAATTACTTTTGAGTGTTCAAATGCTTTGAACACTTGAAAGTGCTCCAAACAGACCAGATATTTATTATTGTTGTTGTTAATAAATATGCTTAGTTTCTAGATGAAAATGGCAGAATTCTCCCTCTCTCTGTGGAACATTAAAGAACACCTTTACTGTATCATTTCCATGCCCCCACTAATGGCAGTCAGTGAGGTGGAACAAGTAGGAATGAGGAAATGTCTAATGTAATGTCAGTGTGATGTAGACAAGTGTGCCTAAACATGACAAGGAGAAATTTACATGGCACAGTCATTTTCAGCTGGAGCCTTGTGTCAAATGGGATAACTCATACTGCCTATTGTCCTGTCACACTAAGGGCAAAATCCAAAGTAACTACGGGGAGTCCTTGCTCCGGTGTAAGAACAATTTACTATGGATGCCAATATGAATTTCCCATAGGTTTTCACTAGGTGGTGCAGTAACTACGGGTGTACGTAATATCTCTTACGTACACCCGTAGTTACTCTGGATTTGGGGGTATACTTGATAGTTGAAACTGCTCTGTGTTTACTTGCCGCTATTGGACATTATTGTGTTGCTATGTACAAAAATGTTTTGTTTTCAAAGTTACAGTATTTTGAATCATGCAGATAAGTATGGAAAATGAGTTTGAATTGGTGGAATGATGCTATAATTTCTCCCCTGTAGTTTTCTGCAAAAGCAAAATGGGGGACAAGGTGTCTTGAAAAAGAAAGATCAGTGTG
The DNA here is from genome assembly GCA_030015325.1 of Cryptoblepharus egeriae. Taxonomy (NCBI): domain Eukaryota; kingdom Metazoa; phylum Chordata; class Lepidosauria; order Squamata; family Scincidae; genus Cryptoblepharus; species Cryptoblepharus egeriae. Next base: position 11,174,515 of record JAREYC010000013.1, read on the forward strand.
ACCAAATCTTGAACTCTTAGTCTTTCCTTCTGAGGTACTGAATGGTATCTCTCTCTGGCACTGGCAAAGTTAAATTGTAAAGTAAGCAAGCAAGAGCATATTTCATGATAAAGAACCATTTGGCTCATCCCATCCATTGATCCAGTGGTGCTGGAGACATTGCCGCTTATGCTTCCACCACAGAATGGTACATTACAAGAGAGGGCAGAGATGTTTTAGCACTGAAGAAGCTCCCCCCATATCTATCCATTTGAGATTACATTTACTAGAGTAAATGCAACTGCAAGTATAAAATAATATAGTCAGCTAGTATGATACAGGAGATACAAAGTTGATCTTAACAGCATTATGCTTTTTAATGGAAATGCAAATATTATGGGTGGGACTGCAGAGTTGATCAGAGCAAAGGCTGTAGGGAAGATGGTGTTTAACCTTTTCCCAGCAGGCTGTTTGTGGTTAAAATTGTGTTGTCGCCCCCTCTCCATCTCTTGGCTTTTCTGTCTTGTAAGGCTGAGTGGCAAATCAAGGCTTTCCCAGTTTATGAGCTCATTGGGTGGCCTAAGACAAGCCACTCCTTATAAGCCTCAACTCATTGGAAGGAAAATATAGGGGGGAATCAACTTTTCAGCCCCCTCAGTGCATTTCCATTTCAAGGGGAAGGGATGGACAAACACCACCAGCATATTTAACATAGATCTCCCAAGCTCATGTGTTCTTTGAGACAAAAAATTTTAAGGAGAAAATAATAGAAAGCATATATAAGACAACATGAGAAGTGTCCATGGCTCCCAAATTATAGTGTCTGACTTACTAATTAAGCAGGTGCACGTGTTTTAAATACAAACTATCAGCTTTGGTAGACAATCAGAATCATTAGGCATGAATTACTCTGGTCTGTGTAAATTACTGGTGCAACATAATCTTCTTTTCTTCAACTGAACTTGAATAAGCAGCTGAAGTCTTCTCACTTTCTAGCTTGGCTCGCTACCAGGAACAGACTATGACAATGAATTTTAAGTACCAACTCTAGGCCCAGAGCTAATGAATAATAAAAAATTGTGCATGTTATTTTTTGTCACTAAGTGTTACCATCTTTCCCATGAGAGGCAGTAGTAATGTATGGTCAACTGTGTTTTATTCCACTGCTGTACAATTAGATGCAAAGACATCCAGAGAAATTGATTTTGCAGTTGGCTTTTGTCATGCATTTCAGGATTGAGAAATCTGAGTTATTTGTCTTTTATTCATTCTACAATTGCTTGACCCATTCCTTCCTTCTTCTGAAGTATCCCGTTGTCCATATAGTCTCCATGCAAAATTATCTGGACCTAAGTTTTGTGCCTTGGACTTTCTGGTCTATGGCAAGGTTTTGAAGATCAATAATATGGTAACCTTTCTGAAAGTGGGAAGGCCTTGGTCTGATCTGAATGGAAAACTGCCTGAGGACCTGATGATCTACCACGTTGTTCCCTTATGGAAGATATATGGATTTAAGAAGGAAATACAAGTTTGTGGAGCTAATAGCAAATAAGTTGTTCCTAAGTTTTCAGTTTATCAAAAACTAAGAGCTATCGTAGACAAAAACTCAGAGTTATTCTAAGAGCCCCAGGAAATGGAGCCCTCTATGGTTTCCCTTTGCTTTTTTTGGTTAAATACATCTTATGTACCAAAAAAATATAATCGAGAAAATGTTCATTTAAAAAAATTGTCTCTCTGTAGGTTCATGTTCCAGATGACTCTAATACCACCCTAGGAAGAGCTGCAAACAAGCAAGTCTTTGAAGGTTTAACAACTGGAGTTCTAAAAATTGTAGCTGTGATATTTGAGGGTCTAATCTCCAGTGGCCTTTATGGAAACAGCCAAACCTCTACACCAAAATTAATACAAGAAATGAAAAACAAGACCTCACAAATTGAAATCTTTAACAGCAGGATACAAGACCTTATCAGGTAAGGAAATGGAAAGCATTAGTCAATATACATATACAAATATGCCTTATACTGAGTCAGTCATGTCTATTTTGGCCTTCAGTGACTCTTCTGGGTCTTGGACAGAGAGAGGCCTTTCCCAGCATCTGCTACCTGAGGTCCATTAACTGGAAGTGTCAGAAATGGATCCTGGGACATTTTACATGCAAAGTGTGCTTATACATTTGCATGTCTTTTTGTTTTATTGTTATTCTGCCAAAACCACAAAGAAACTGCAGTAAGTCCTCTCTTCCTGAAACATAATTCACTAGCATCACAGCCTGTGCTAAAAGTTCTTAATTGAAATACAGCCGTAATTGGAAATTTTTTTCTGAACAACTATGGAAAAAAATCTGCTGGAATTTAAATTATCCTAAGTGTTCAGTATCCCTTCAAACTTGGTGTCTAGCAGTCACTCAGCACAATAATGCATTTTTTAAAAGTCATTTAATAAAATAAAAGGAATTAGTCATGATAAAAATGTTGTGCATACAACTGGCTACTTCCATTCATATTGATTTGTTGATTTATCAACTTTTAATAAATAATCCTTTATTTGATTATAAAAATTCTTTATTTTTTGCCTTTTTGCCTGTCAATGTCTATGGTGTCTTGATGAAATTAACCTTTCATATGCTGCTGTATAAGGGCACAATCCAGAGTAAGGACAGGAGCACATAAGAGACATTACGTGCACCTGTAGTTACAGGTTTTCACCTAGTGAAAACCTATGGGAAATTCATATTGCAATCCAGAGTAACTTGTTCTTAGTCCAGAGCAGGGACTCCCCGTAATTACTCTGGATTTCACCCTAAAACGTCTTCTTAGTACTTGTTCTCATTAAGGTGCAATTCTAACCTAGGCCGCTTCAACTCATCAGTCTTCCCATTCCCATTGTGATGTAGGAAAACAAGTGCATGTCTGTGCACTGGCCTAACCCTTACAACATCCCCAGGTCAGCCTAGGACTTATACCAGACCTTAGGCCAGCCTAAGGCAATTAGAACTTATCATTGGTTTCAGCAAGCAATGAGATCACCTGTTTTGATGATAAATTAGATAATACCAGGTGGAAGTTGGCCTCCATTTAATTATTTCATGTTACTACATTTCTGTTGATGTATTGTTTGCAATGTCAGAGCATTCAGTTCAGTATCAATATTATACAAAAATGGCTTTGTTCTCTCTCTTGTGGCAATTATTTTCTGATGCTCATTTGGGGGAGCGTTCCATCTACAGATTTATTCCCATAATATGTTGTCCTTCCTCTTTTCTGAAAAAATGAGATAATGGAGACTTTTAATTTTTCAAGACAATCTCACAATAAATTACTTCTTTCCATCTCTTTGAGTCCCTTCTGTTTCTACTGCTCACCCTAAGCTTCCTTTTGCAATGACCTCTTGCATTATATATCCTTGAAATTGTGAACTGAATACATAAATCATTGGTTGGCAGGGATCAGATTTAAATAGATTTATGTAAATTTTTATCTCTAAATGCAGGTTGTATCATTTTTATTTAAATAGCAACAGTGTCTTCTGTATTTACATGGATCTTCTTTAAATAGAAGTGTTCTGTTTATAAAGATTTTCTTAGGCAATTGTTGTTATTTAAAAATCTATCTGTATTTGTTCACCAAAATGAAACTTGTATGTTTAGCGTCTTTCCCATATCCATTCTCAGGTCTGGGCCTATGACCATCCAATGCCTCCAGGTTCCTAGTTCGGTGTGCCAGATACAGCCAGCTTTTACCTCCTGGTGTGTTAGCCATTGCCTCCACTGCTTTCCCATTATCTGGTTTGAAGGGGAAGAGTCGAGAGTAACAGACTAACTAGAATATCATTCTCTTTCTTGTTAAATTCTCGGAACGGAGAAGAGTGATAGAGAAACATGAGCACCCTCTGCAATTTTATATCAGAGACATAGTCCTCAGCTGAACTCATCATATTCATGCTAACCCTGTTCATTCATAGTAGTTTAATTCAGGATTCTTGTAAAGCCATGGTTAAATAAGTTTTCCCATGGTTTGTCTAAATTTGACTAAATTGACTAATTTGACAAGATTTTAGCTTTACTGGAAAACAGTACTAATGTACCATCCGAGCTGGACTTCACTTCCAAGATTGAATCTGGCTCCATTGGGTCATGGCTTCAAGCATTCCCAATCTAGACTTAGAAACCATGCTTAATTGCTTTCTGAATCACAATTTGTGCTGTGTCACATTGATATTTGAATTAACAATCCATGGTCCAAGTCATTGAAGCCACTGCACTTTTGGAGTCAGAAATGCTAAACGTTCAAAATGAAAGCAAGCAGCTCTAGCCATTGTCTGTTCTGCCTTCAAGCCTCCCTTCACAGCTTGGGTTCTGAACTGTTCATACAAACCATGTTTTGGTGCAGTGTCTGATTTGACTGTGTTAACTAGCTGAGGGTATACAAGACTTGACAGGATACAACCCTAATCAACTTGTTTAGTACTGGGGTAAGGGCAATCAATTCCAAAGTAAGAGAATAAACATTATTTTCCCTTGAGAAGAATTCGGTGATTTCCCACCCCCCCCCCCCCACCCCACTGCAGAATCCAAGCATGCCCCTCTGGAGTGGCCGGTGGGGCATATGCTGCATACTGCAGTTGTGGGGATAATCATGGAGACCTTCACAAGGAAAGACAATGTTTATTCCCTTATCTCAGATTTGCATTGTCATTATTCTAGAGCTGGAAAAATGGCTAGGATTGTGTCATCAAGGAACTAAAATTGAACATTGTTCTGTCCTTTTCATATATGTCAGTGATCATTCTTTTTCTTTTGTTTCCACATTAAGCATAAGAAACTTGTGTTCATTGTTTTCTCTCCTTTAAGAGTCACATTTTTCATCGCTCACGTTCATGTCTAATTCCTTCCTATCAAGCCCTCAGGAGTATGGGTTTCTAACAACCCATTTAAACAGAAAATACTAAAACAATGTATTGAATTTTAAACTGCCCTATTAAAATTATGAGGGTGACGTCCTGATTTAGAATCAGGTCAATGAAAGATATTCATTTTTATATGGCACCTTTGATGTACAGATTTGTATTTTATAAATTATTTCTGTTTTACAGATTTTTAGATTAGATTTAATAACTTTTATCTATATATATAAAAGAGAAAAGTCACTGACTGACTGACTGACTCACTCACTCACTCATCAACACCCTGCCAAAACCGGTGGGCCTAGAAGCATTAAATTTGGGGAGGGTGTTCCTTCCGTGAGGGAGGGGTGCACTAAGAACCGGTTTTCGGAAATTCAAACCGGAAGGGGGTGAAAAGGGGCGCAACACATTTTCCTCCCTATACTTTGCATTGAGAATTGCTGACTCATTAACATTCCGTCCCAACTGCTGGGCCTGAAGCATGGAATTCTGGGAGTTCCTTCTGTCACCTGAACACCCACCAAGAACCATCTGGAGAAATTTAACCCTTCAGGGGCTGAAAAGGGGGCAACATGTTTCTGTCCTATACTTAACATGGGAGACTGAATAACATCCAGCCAATTTGGTGCTTGGTGCCTGGTGCAGTGGGAATGTTGTTTGGAGGAAGAGGTTGCACTGGCAAGGATGCTGCGCATGGGGGGAAGTTGCTCATGGGGGGAAGTTGCGCATGGGGAAAGTTGCGCATGGGGGATGGTGGCGCATGGGGGAAAGGTGCACATGGGGGAAAGGTGTGCATGGGGGGATAATGCGCATGTGGGAAGTTGCGCATAGGGGGAAGTTGAGCATGGGGGGAGTTGAGCATGGGGGAGGTTGAGCATGGGGGGAAGTTGAGCATGGGGGGAGCATGGTGCGCATGGGGGGATGGTGCACATGGGGGATGATGAGCATGGCGGATGATGTGCATGGGGGTATGATGTGCATGGGGGGAGTTGCCCATGGGGGGTAGTTGCGCATAGGAAAAGTTGTGTATGGGGGGATGATGCAGATGGGGGGATGATGTGGATGGGGGATCATGCGCATGGGGGATCATGCGAATGGAGGAAGTTGCGCATGGGGGAAGTTGCGCATGGGGGAAATATGCGCCGTGGGGTGATGTCGTATGGGGAAATGTTACTCCCGCAACGCGGGTACGCTTTTTGCTAGTATATAATAAAAATGATCACAGAAAAAAGAACTTAGGCCATTTTCCAGCCTTCCTTCCATGTTGTACTGTGTTTACTGAACTTGGGCTTCATAAATGGGGCCCTCAGGACCAGTTTTTCCTCAGCAAGGTAGCTTGAGTTGTTTCAAATATCCAGAGCCAGCCCAAGATCTCCCAGAACCTACCAATGCTTCAAATGCTGCTTGCCTTCCATTACTTGATGGCTCTCCAGCCTTCGTCTTTTTTCTTCATCATCCTTCCACTCCATATATTGGACAAGGAAGAAGGAAGTTAAGCAGAAAAAGACACAAAGGGCAAGTAGGTGAGAGCAACAACTTCCAAACCATAGCACTTGGAGACTGACACTCCATAAAGTGTCCAAGAGTTGGTTACTAATGAACAGATAAATCATCATCATCCCAAACTGTAGGTCCCAAAGCTCTTTTCAGTGCCACCATCTTGGTGAAATCCAGGATAACCAGGAAGAAGAAGCTACCACAAAAAAGTGCTATTCCTATGTCTGGTGCTATTCCAATGTAGTCCTGAGAAATTCTCTTCATGCCCTTGTTGTTTCACCCTTCACATCCTGAACGCTACCACAATGGGACTCTGATGAGGTCTGTCCCTCTCAGTGATGCATCAGTGAAAATGCTATGTATACATTTCCATTACATGCATGGAGTTTTTCATCATGTGGGAGTCAAAGGGATATTTGGGGTAAAGGAACTAAAGGATAGCACATGCTAGAAAAATTGCTCTCCATGGAATCCTGTTTTAAGAGTTCATTTATATAGTGTCGAAGATTGTTGTAAGGAAGATAAATTCAAAATCCAAGTGTTTAATTGCAGGAAGTAGTCAAAGCAGATGGCTGTTATAGATCCTAGTGACCTTTTAAAATTGGTGCATATCCCTGCTCTCTCTCCAAATAGGTTTTTTCAGAGTGTGAAATTTCAGGCTGTTGTAGTCTCCAATTGGGAGGTCTGCTTATTGATATTTTGCGCTGCTGACACCTGACACTGATTGGCCTGAGTGCATACATACCCCTGAGCTAAGGTGATTCATAAGATTCAGGCCAGCATTTCACCTGAGGCCTTTTAAGGGTTCTGATTCTAATGAAGGAATGAAAGGCATGATGACAAGGTATTCAGACAATTAGAAGGAATTTCAAACAGGCAGTTTATATTATTCACAGCAGCAACTTAGGTCTTAATCAGTTTCTCAAGTGTAAGTGAACAAGTGTAAGGAAAATGCATCAATAGTACTAAAGATGGACCACCTTATGGGTGCTAGCAGTAATCAACATAGTGAGGTGAAGAGGTGAGAATAAAGAGCATGGTGCAGTTAATTCTTCTCCTTAACTTTGTTTCTGATTGCTTATTAAAATTTCTAACAGCCAGCTCTCTGGGTTTCAAATCACTTGTCCTGAAAGGAGTCCCATTAATATTTATGTGTTCAGTATGGTGGGCTATTTAGAGGATCAGAATCTTAAGGCATGTATAAACCGGCCTTTCCAAAATTATGCTACCTTTACTGGAGAGAGTCTCCAGATTATGCAGGTGAGTTGCTTTGAGGGCCTATAAGTACCTTAGAGGTTGCCTGCTGCTTCCACATATTTGTGAAGTTGGAACTGCTTGCAGGTTGGCATTTCTATCTAGTTTACTTTCAGCCATGGAAAGTGACATTACAAAGCCAGAGCCAGCCCAAGACCTTTCAGAACTTGAAGCAGCACATTGAATGCTGCTCTATCTTAACCAGCGGTGTAGTAGCCACCACCTTTCCTCCTCCTCTTGCTCCCTGGATTTGGAAACAAAGAGATTGGGGTGGAAGAGGAAGTGTGGAATAGAAAACAATCACATCTTGGTTTTAGAAGTAGGCCACATCAGAATGCTAAATGCAAGAGAGGTCACCAGAATGCAGGTCTCTTGTGCTCTCTGAGGCATCTAATGGGCCAGTGTCAGAGGGAGGAAGCTAAATGGGCTTTTGGCCTGATCCAGCAGGGCTGTTGAGTGTTCTTAGGTAGGCACTCAATGCCAGTTCACTGTCTGGAACCAGCTCCATTGCATTCTTGGATGGAACAGACCTGTACAAAACATCACTGTAAACCATTTGTTTTAACTGTTTATTCTATATTTATTCGATGCCTCCAAAATCTTTTGCCACAAAAAGTCCTCACTTATTCTCCTTTGCTCTGCCCACCATCGTACAATCAAGATCATTTGCAGATGTTATATTGTAATAAATTAGAGAAGGGATGATATTGTTTATGAGGACAGAAGTAAATGATAAAAACAAAAAAGGGGGCCCAGGAGCTCACGTTTCTTCTAAAGAAAGGATGTCTTGCCCCAACTGACTTGAGATCTCTGCTTACAACCACAATAAAAGAAATTCCTTCTAACTACAAAAGAGATTCTCGTTTGTTATTGGCTCAAAAGGCAGAGTGCATACATACTAGACTTTGGGGGGATTATGTTGTAATCAGATTGTGTCTGGGTAGTTTCATCCTTCTACTCCTGTAGCTGATTTTTCATACATTGAATTGTGGCAGAAATATAAAGATCACTGTGAAACAAATCAGTTCTATTCAGAGGGTTAAAAATTTTCATTCATTTTCAAATTTTCACTCTTTCACAATTTTCACACTTTTCAAATAAACTGTAATGGAAAAGAAATTTGATAAATACTATTGATCTAAGCATTCCCTTTCCTCTATTTTCTCTACTACACTCTCATACTGCAAAATTTGAAGAATAGTAATTTTGGTGAATGGGAAAACAAATGTTGAGGAAATTTTTCAACCCAAATCATTGCTAGTATTTTTTCCCCAGAAGTCTCCCTGAGAATGCAGGGAGACTATATGATGCATGTTCACTTAACAAGGCATTTGGGTTAGGATGATAGATGATACAGATGCATTCTCAAATGTGTTCTGGGAGGAAATGTGTAATACACAAGAGAAATCTATTGCAGAGAAGAGCTCCATACGGCCACTGCAAAAAGAGGTACAAGGGGAAAAAAATCAGAAAAACAGGACAGCAACTTGCCCTTTAAACTTAGCATTTTCAAAGACCCTCTCAAAATTTCCCAACACTGAGTTTTGTTCCGTGTTCTGATTTTAAGGTCAAACATCTTCTATGAGACTTTTCCATTTAGCAATTGGCAAACCAGTTGAAGTTTATGATATTCACTCGTTCATTCAGAGAAGTTATATTTGATTTGATATTGAGATATATGACTTATTCCTTGAACAGTGAATTATTCCTTGAACAATATGACACACCTTGAATACGTTTTTCCTTTTATTTCCTAGTTACGTGGTGAACATAGGATTAATTGAGAAGTTATGCTGCTGTTTCCTCTCAGTACAAGGCCCTATTGATGAAAATCCAAAGATAGCCACTTTCCTGCAGAATGCCACAGCAGTGTTGACTGGAATGTGCCAGCTGTGTTTTGCTGTAAATGGAAGGTAAACAGTTTTTTTTGCTATTGTCTTATCAAATAGTTCAGAAGATCAAGATATTTTGTGACTGTAACAGCTTGTTAGTAGATCTAACCATGAAAAGTAAGGTTAAGAATCAAACTTGAGTTAAAATATAAAAGTATCCCCTGCAGATTGCCAACTCTCGGATGTTGTACCGAAGGCCATTACAAGGCCAAAGAGCCATTGTTATCCAAACATGCCTCTGTGGTTATGTGGCCAGCATGACTGAAGATCAAAGCGCATAGAATGCTCTTACCTTCCCACCGAAGTGGTACCTGTTTATCTACTTGCATTTACATGCTTTCAGACTGCTAGTTTGGCAGGAGCTGTGCAAGTAAGGGGTGCTCGCACTGTCTTGCAATATTCGGATCTTGAACCACCAACCTGCTGACCTTCAGGTTGACAAACACAGCATCTTTAACCACTGAACCACTGCAGCCCCTTAAAACTCAGGTGCTACCCATGAAAGACATTTTAAAATTCAGTGGCATATTTTCCCTATACTTGGAGATCTTTTTTTATATATCATTAGTGGAATTTACTGGTTCAGAAGTAAAATTGTGGGCACAAGCAGACATGACTGGGCACTGGCAGGCACTGCTGAACACCAATTGACACTAGGCACTGGCAGGCACTGGGCACCAGGGCGCAGCAGCAGGCACCACACATCACTGGGTGGCACTGGCCATTCCTACCAGATACCCACTGGGCACCGCATTGGTTCTTAGGGGGTGCCTACATCACAGAAGGAATTCCCTCCCCAAATTTCATGTTTTAGGTCTGACACATTTGGCTGGGCATTGAGGATACGGTTAGTGAGGGAGGGGGGATCCAATTTAGGCTGAACTAACTCACATGGCATATCTTTCCATAATGGTGTGGAGAGATCAGCATATGCCTGAGAAGTGGCCTAGACTGCACATGTGGAGCAGAAATGCCTTATGGCACTTTTTGTGACATTCCCAGGCCAGCACAGGACTTATGCTCGGGCATATGCCAGCCTAACTAGAGGTTTAATTGGATGATAAAATCTATTTATTAGACCTATTCTGACTTAGACAAATTCAAGAACCAGGGACAAGAGAACTAAGGATACAAACTAGCAATTTAAAGTCTTTTAGACTAAGGTCTAAAAATGATAGTTTTACTGTTGGAATATAGTAAAGGATTCACTCTAATCCTGTGGCTAGATTCACTCTTAATAGCAACGTTTTGCTATTAAAATGAAAGGATCCCTAACTAAAGTATGTGTATTAGCAGTGAAATATAGATACATTTTTATAGATACATGTAATACATACATATTAAAATTGATTTAATTATGAAATTGACTTTATTTTTCAAAGTTTTTTTCTTTACATATTAGCTAATATTTTATGTCTTAGTTTTTTTAAGACAAGTAAAACCTTTTGAGGTTTACTAAAAAGAGGTTTCATTTTTCTCATATAAGCTGTGATTAGACTGGATCCTCCAGATAACTTTTCCCAAATAGCTTATGGTTACCAGATCCACCCAGTCATGCCTTTTATAAACTTTTAAACTTGCCATGAAAGCAGTGGTTCTCAAATTTTTTTAGCGGTGGAACCTACTTTTCAAATGACACTCTGTTAGTACTCCATAGCTTTATGAGCCTGAAAAATGGTTTTTTTCAGAGTTTTGCCAGCTGCTCAAACCTTGTTTTTATCCTTTTTACTATTGAGTGGGGGTGAGTGGGGGACCCCTTCTCAAATGTTTGTTAAGTTCCATTTTCATCAGACTTAGACTATCCTTGTGGTCTTGCGTTCCTCCTCTTTAATAAGAGTTGAGGTACATTTGTAAATATACATTTTTGGCTCAGTTTCCCTTTCTGTGGGGCTTAATATATTTTCCTTGTCACCTTGGACTTTGGAGAGAACCTCCTTCTCAAGATATGTTGGAGTTGCATTCATTGACTAGAACCATTCTGGTGGCCTTGTGTATCCTCAACCTGCTCTTAAATGGTCCTGAACATGAGAGGAACATGGGCTTCATTTAGGAGTCTCCATTTTGAACTGTATGTTGAGGCCTGTATGTATGAACTGTATGTATAAACTGACACTAGCCTGATGTTGAGGCCAGGGACTGGGTCCAAGGCTAATTCTTCCAACTCATCTGTTCACCTCTCCTCGGGTGAACTCCAAGCTACTGCTGAGCCATTTGTTATATGACCTCTTTGTTTAAACTCTCTCAGTATAGGATAGAGATGTGAGACAACAGTGAATAAGCATTAGCTGTACAGAACTGCAATCTTAAAATTACCATACCTAGCTGGATATAGCCTTATGGGATTTGACCCATGTATCTTTCTTTTCAGACCCATAAGTATAAACATACACACACACACACACACACCCCAACTATGCAAACAAGCCTCTGTTTGAGAGCAAGACTGAACAATTTCATATTTCAAGTTTGGATCTGTTGTGTAGAAGTGGAAGTTTAGTATAATAACTTAGGTTTTGAAGAATCCTTTTTCTGCTCAGCTCTCTCCTGCATATTACTGCAAATACCGGAGACTGAGAGGAAGCAGAAAGTTGGCTTCCTCTTTGTGGAATGGTAATGAGAAGAATTCATCTTCACTATGTGATTGCCGGTAGCTTCTATGTTTTCAGGAATGAGACTATTTGTCATACGGCATTTTAATAAAGACCAGTTTTTGCAAAACAGGAATGTAATGTGAAAGAGTGATTTTGTATGAGCTACAAAGATGATGAAGACGTTGAACTGTGTAACAGACACAAGTGTTGCAGGTTATAGCACTTCTTGGGTACAATCCAAAGATCACTGAAGTTACTGGGAACTATTCCAAAGGCTTTAGCAATCTTCACAGGGAGTCTCGTAAGAACAGAGTGCCAGTGGCTATAAAACAGGTTAATGGTAACAGCTTGGTGGTGCAAAATGTATATAAAACATCCCAATGTAGAGCCAGTATTACACATGCTCATTTATACATTTAGGAGTGCCAACAAAATGTTTTTTTCCTCTTATTGTAACATGGAAAACAGCTTGGGTATCTTTGTCAATTGCCACATCAATTCAGAGCTTGAGTTGTTGACTGTGTGACCCTAGAACATGTGCAAAAAAAGAAGAAGAATTAAAATCAGAGGTTAGGTCAAACAAGTCAAAGGATCTAGGCTGCTTTGTATTGTATTTTATTGCTGCAATTAAGAAAATGCCTGTTTTGGCTATGATCGGCAAATATAATATAATCAGTTTGTTTGAGTACTGGTTGTTCTGCTTTATACAGCCAACAGACAGCATGTTCAGCAAATGGCCCAGAGTGTGAAGCATATTCAAAAAGGAAAACCAAAATGCTCAAACCTGCATTTGCCTTCTGTATGTATTCCGCTGCTCATTTAGCACTTGTAGATCACCCTACTCCCCAGTGTACATGTCAGATGTATGTACTTTGCATATGTCACTCCATCCATTGGTATTAAGAATGGATTGACCCAATGTTTCTAAATTGTGGGTCAGGTCCAAACAGTGTGTTGTGAACCGATCATTGGTGGCTCATGAAACTGACAAGCTGATAGCTGGCAAGGAAAATAGATCAAGAAAATGAAACTGAGCCATACTGTGTGTTTACTTCCGAGTAGGTATTCGTGCCTGAGTCCATTTTGAAGGGTGGACTGAGAGGAACACAGTGCCACCCAGAATGGTCCCAATCTGATAAATGCAGGCTTCAAAAAACACTTGAGAAGAAAGTCCCCCACTCCAAGCTGACATATCTGTTGAGCCCTATGAAAAGCAAAGCTGAGCCATATGTGTTTGTGTAGTCATTAATAAACAACCATTCCTTGGTTCATATGGTAGGCCAGGTGAAGGGAAATGAAACTGGTCCAAGAAGATGCTCTTGGAAATGGCAGGTGGAAAAGACAGAGGCTGGCTTAACCCTTTCCAGGAGGTGGAAAAGGCAACGACTGCTTGACCCTTGATACCAGAGGTGTGGACATATACACTCATTAAGGCTTTTATATAAAAAGATTCTGAGGCCTTTTGTTGAAGGGAAGAGCTCTCTGCCACTGCAGGCTGTACCACTCTTTTCTCTTCTGTACCTCCTCCTTGTCTCTGTTCCTTTCTTCTTTTACAAGTCAGTGAAGCAGAGGAGAAGCAGGCAACAGCTACTTTGTAAAGATGGCCCAAGGCTGTTTTTCAGAGCTCACCTGTCAATGTGGCTGATCAAGGTGGTTGTCTCAGTCATTATACAGCCACCCTCTGCCTCCACCACTGCTACTACTTCTTTTCCTTGTACGGTGGTTTGGGACCTGAAAATTTGACCCAATGCACATCTCAACCCACATCAGTAGGGTCTCGCTGTCCCTCCTGGGAACAACTGGAAGAGTCTTCTGGTTGCATCCAGAGGTATTCTGTTGTCTACAGTTCAGAGGTATTCTGTTGTCTACAGTTCAGGAACAGATCCCTGTGAATACCAAGGACAAATTGTATTCACAAAAGAAGAAAACAGAGCAGAAGACGCATGGGTGCAGAATATTTCCTTTTTTGAATCCTGGAAGCAGGAGGAGGAAGTTGGTGATAGTAGCTGGCATGCCACTGGATAAGACAAGGCATCATTTAAGGAACCATCACAGGACCCAGGAAACCTCCACCCAGCTCCACTGGACATTTGACAGTGCAAAGCACTATGCAAAGAGATTGCAAGATTGCATTCAGTGTGCTGCCTCAAATGTTGAGAGGTCCTGGGGCAGCCTTGCACGAAGTATAAATAAAAGTCAATTATTAGTATTCCCAAGTTTCCCATAATTAAAAAAAATGCTGCTAGTGAATTAATGTTTCTCTAGGTATTTTCTTTTTAATTTATTGTAAACTGTTTGGCTTAAAATGATTATAACTGAGTTAAAGCCAATGAGAGCCTGTTCTTAGACAAATCTACGAATAGGAGGAAATCAAACGCAGACATTTTTAGTAGTGCCTTCATTTCCATAACAGTTTCCTACAGGCTGAAGCAGAGCAATCAAGGTTGAGTCTTTCATACTGATGCTTAGTTGGAGAGTTGTATACTTATTTCCATACTATATTTTTATGGTAGCTGGCAATTAAGGAAGCTTAACATCTCCCATAATATCAGAACAATACACAAATATAGAATTGAACAGAAAACATGCCATTCTTAATAAATAGCAACAATAAAAGAAGCTGTTGAAAAAGAATCAATTTCTAAATAGCATTTCTGTCATGATTTCTGAGTGTGCAAAATAGTTTATATATACTCGCAAGTGGTTAAGACACTGTGCCTGTTAACCAGCAGGCCAGGATTCGAGACCTAGGTTGGCCCTACAAGACAGGGTGAGCTCCTGTCCCTAGCCTAGCTCTGCGACGCAGCTGGATCCAATCGTATCGGCTCTGCCTTTCCATTGGACTAATTCAGTGGTGTGGAGAGGGGGGATTTGCTGCTTGGGTAACAGCCTATCTTCCAGAACAATCTAACCCAGGCTTTCGTGCTTTGCGCGCAGCGTATGCAGCGCCGAGCACGATACCATAGTCTTTCAAGACTGATGGAGGCCTACTTTTTCACTCTATTCTCTTGGTGTATTCTTTCTGACAATTGTACAGTTATCCCTAAACTGCACCTAAGGCTATGAATTCATAGCAAAGGTGAGATTTGGAACAAGGAAGGCCAACTTGACACCTGAATCTATCAGGTCATGCTGAAAGGTATGCCTGGAATAGGCACAGGATGAGGTCATGCTTAGGTAGCACTAGATGGTTGCACATTGCATACTAATCAAGACTACAGGCAAGTAGCAGAGCATGACTGAAGGCAGTTGGGAGGTGTTCTGGAGTGGGGGAAGGGCACTGGGAAGGCAGAGAAAGGCTCCATTGCAGGACCTCCTCCTTTATCCAGGGTAAGGGGATGAATGTCCCTTTTCCCCACGGAGCTGGCAGTGGCTGCACAGTGACCATTGGATGCAGTGACAGTAATTTCAGCATTGCTGCTCCTCTGGGCACCAAGCTGCTCAGCATTGGGCAGCCCTTCTCTTGGCCTCCACAAGGATTGTCTAACCATAAAGATAGTCTCTTACTAACAAAGGCCTGTGAAAACAAGCCAACCTTTGGCTGATGCCTGAAGATATTCATGAAGGTGCCCTATGGATTTCTATTGCAAAGTAGTTCCATAGTCAATGTGCAAATATGGAAACGGCCCTTTTTCTAGTGCTCACTCAAGTAAACTCCAGAGATGGCAGGTTTATATGGACAGTTACCATGGTTCTAGCTTTGGGTGCTTACAGACCATTAACTGGCCCTCTCCCAGTTTCCAAAGCTGACTATTTATAGAGAGAAAACACTAAACATTGTTGTGCAATGGCACTAGGTTACAACCACAAATTCTTAGATCACATTTTGTGATCTAAGGGCCCATCATTTTCAGCTTACCCACCCCAGAGGGCTGCTGTGAGAATAAAAGGAAAAAGAGGATCATTTGCATTCCTAAGCTTACTGCAAGAATGAAGTGGGATAATAAGTATTGCATGTGCTATATGTCTGAATTGCATTGCATTTAATGTGTCATATTTGTTTTGCTGATCTTAACTCACCTGCCATTTGCTCTCTCTGCACAATTGTTTGAATAAGGATTAAATGCATGTTACAGTTGGACTTAGGATTTCTTTAGTTCTTTTGATTTCCAGTTGGTTGAACCAGCTGGTTGAAGTCAGGCAGCAGTGAATTAACACAGGCTCAATTTTGGAGCCTGTATAGTACACTTGGACATATTAGTCTCCACTCTGGTCTCTGTGAATAGTTGACTTATAGCTCATACCTCTCTAATGGAAGTCATGTGGTTCTGACTGACACCAGCTATCAAGAATTAGTGCAGATTTGGTACCATAGGGAGAAATGGATTCTGACTGGCTGCTTTTGGATGATGGAATACTTAAGAGTTGATTATAATATTATCTCTCATTTAACACATCTCTGGAAACATATGAAAGGATTTTATTTTACCTGCACTTTCATTTTACCTGCACTGGTAAACAGTCCATATTTAGGTTGGCTGTTTCAGTATTCCTCAGTCACAAAAGAATAGATTTAAACAATAAATAAACAGGCGAGTGAAATATGAATTCTAAACATCTAAACATGCATCTTTTTCAAACTAATCACTCCATGCAAATCACTCTATTATTTAGCATAAAGAATATTTCTTTAAAAGCCTTTCTTCCCCCTATTTTTTCACTGTATTCTGGACTATCAATAAAAGAATAATACTCATGTATATACAGTGGTATCTTGTTTTAAGAGTGACTTGGATTAAGAGCAAAATTTTCTTAGAAATTTTGGCTTGGTTTTAGAACACTGTCTTAGAAGATGAGCACTTCCTGAGGAAGTTTGGAAGAAGCTTCCATGGCCAGGGAACTCACATGGGGGACTGGGTGGTAGCTTGAGCTATGGGGTTGGGCCCTCGGAAAAGTTTGGAATAGACTTCCATGGCCAGGGAACTCACGAGTGGATCTGAAGGGAGCAGTCTGAGCTAGGGGTGTGTGTGGGATCTATGTGTGGCAGTGTGGAAGGTGTGCCTTCTCAGTGTTACAGTGCTGCTCCCCATCAGCAGCATGGGGATGTTAAAGTTGCATGAAAAGACAAAGATTCCATTGAGCCAAAGCATAGCAATTACTCCGAAAGTTGTCCTTTGTCTCGTCTTCCTCACACCAGTGATGAAGGTTTTCAAAAGTCCAATACAATTGGTACTGTACTGTACAATCAGTACTGTAAAGTATTTTCAGTGTTTTCAAACCATTTTTAAATACAGTAAATATTTTTATATAAATATTTTTGGACTGTGGAACCAAATGTCTTGAGTTTCTATTATTTCTTTTGGGAAAATCCATTTTGGATTACCCACATGCTTCCGGAACGAATTATGCTCATAAACAAAGGCACCACTGTATACTAAGATGACTTTTTAATGAGATATTTTTGTTTTCTTCTTTGTTCAGGACCTGTAGCATATTTGACAGTGCCCACCAGGATCCCACAGGATTGACAGCAACTCTTGAAGCAACAGACCTTGTTGGAGTGTTGCACATGCTGTATTGTATTCTTTTCCATGGCACCATTGCAGACCCAAGCACAGCAAGTCCAAAAGAGACTTACGCCGAGACTACTGTGCAAGTGGCTCTTCAGAGCTTACGCTTCTTCAATAGCTTTGCCACTCTTGATCTGCAAGCTTTTCAGGTATTTTTTTTTTGTACAATGATTAATATCCTAATATTCATTGGGATTAATATCCTAATGATTTACCATGTTTACTTGCATTTAACACGGATCTTTTTCAGCCAAATTTAGTCTCCAAAATTGGTGTGTGCATTAGATTTGAAGGTGCATTAGCTTTGAGTGAATATGCTATTTTGATTATAAATATAGGTCAGTGTTTAGCTTACTATATTGTAATAAAATAACATATACCTACTGTTGTATCAGGTAGTGCATTTGGGTAAAAATCACAACATAAACCCATTGTCATACTTTATTGTCATAGAACTCACTGCTGTATGCAGTAAAATTATATTTTGCACCTTCTTTGTAGCTGCACCTTACAATCACCTGTAAAAAATTTTTTAATCTCATGCCTTTTAAAATAGGGGTATGTATTAAGCTTGATGGTGCATAAGTTTTGAGGAAATATGGTATATCCTGTCCATCTACCAGAGAATTCAGAGCAGTATATGTTGCCCAATCCCATTTTATTTTCACAGCAAACCAGAGAGGTAATTCAGGCTCAGCCCTCTGACGCTTTTGTCTACTTGTTTGTGTAACTCTTCTGCTACGTAGACAAAAAGGTAGACACCAGAAAAAGTGATTCTTTTCTTTCCAAAGCTGGTCTTGAGGACTAAGGAACAAGGGGCTGCAGCAATTGGAATCAATAGAAATATCTCTCTCTCTCTCTCTCTCTCTCTCTCTCTCTCTCTCTCTCTCTCTCTCTCTCTCTCTATCTCCCCCCCCCTTGTCATTTGAACACAAGTCCAAGCCATTGTAATAATTTGATTTCAACTAGAAGCTCAGTCAAAAGCAACATCTGATTTATTTGGCTTTGTTAATAAAATCTCCATGTTTAATAGCTATGAAAAGAAATATTTGTTGCTTGAACACTTTTTAAAAAATCAGATCAGCCAATGCTACTAACAAGAATCCTGTTTAACCTTATAATGCAGAGTAACTATGGGAAGACGTAAGAGGCACTTACTCTGGATTGCTCTAAGCGTTTCCCATAGGTGGCACTGTAACTATGTTGGTGTAAAAGGTTCCATAGTTACTCTGGATTGTAGTCTTAGTCAACTAAAGTGGAATTAACCCATTTTATTTTGCAAGCAACAAGTTTTGCTCTGATTTTGTTTTAATGTTTCAACTCCCATTGTGTCTTTTACATTCAACAGCTGCTGGATTTCCTCTCTTTTTAAACAAGGTTGGTTAGTAGTCGGGGCAGGCAACTATTTCCTCAAAGGTTGTGATCTCAAGTATGACCAACATGACAATTAACATTAGCACAAATAATCCCATGGTTCATCCATTTATCTTGAGAGTCTAAACAATTGCAAGGTGTCAGAGAGAAGAAATGCAGGATACTAAACTGCCATTAAAAGTGGTTTAAGGAGGATATATAGTTTCCTTGAAAAATGACTTTAACATTTATCTACAAACTTTGTTGCCCTGTGGCTTGTTGTTATTGGAGAAGGTTAAACATAGAACACTTGGCTTGAAGCATACAGAACATAAAAGATGACTGAATTTAGGCAAATGTCACCACATAATATCCTGAAGTAAATGATTGAAGCTGTGACCATCAGTGCAAGTCCCACATAAATTAATATGAGTTGCAGGAGGAAGGAGTTTCCCAAAGGTTGTGATTTTGGAAAACAGGTGCTATGAATTCATATCAGCCATGAATTCTAAATGGAGCCTCCAAATTCAAAATGGTAAACAGCTGGGCTGTATCCTTTTTATCTGTTATGACCTTCTCAGAAACATCTGGTTGGCCATGAGAGTAATGGGATGCTGGATTAGGTGGACCATTTGCCAGATGCAGCTCTGGTCTTCTTACAATATTCTGATATGATGGCCCCAAGGTCTGAAATTATTATAACCCAGACATATTTATTTGAGCAATGGAAAGCGTCTCTTTCGTGTTCCAATAGATCTGGAGGAAAAATCCATTTTATGCTGAATTTTGGACTACTGCATAGCCACTCTTAATGTATGCTTCTGCAGATCTATTTTACACAAACTGTAAGACAG
Organism: Cryptoblepharus egeriae; assembly: GCA_030015325.1. NCBI lineage: Eukaryota > Metazoa > Chordata > Lepidosauria > Squamata > Scincidae > Cryptoblepharus > Cryptoblepharus egeriae. The sequence continues at coordinate 11,194,347 of JAREYC010000013.1, forward strand.
GAAGCCAAGAAAAATATAAATGATGGGTATTTTCCCACAGGCTTGTAGGATTCTTTCATTCAAGTTAGTAGACTTTGATGTTTGTTCCTCATGCATCACTTTTCCCCTTTGACCTCATGTCGCTTTTTCTGGTTGACATGTTTATTAAATAGAGACTTTGGGCTGTGTAGATAAAATGGACTTCTCCTGGATCTCCCCAGCACAAGCAGTTTGCCTGTCTTCCCCTCCATAGTCATCACCCTGTCAGTAACACAGATTTACTTCTTTAAAACAATTACTGTTTTTCAAAAGTGTAACTTTTAACTATCTATGCAAAAATTCCAGACTGAATGTGAGATGTGTGGGTTGTGTTAATTTTTTTGTTGTTGTTGTGGTATGTTTTTTTTTTTTTGAAGGGGACAGGACAGGATGGGATATTTTTGAAAAAGAGCAGTTGAGAATTAGTCCTTGAGGCTTTGGAAGACTTCTTGGTAACAATGTCCTTGTCCCTGCAAGCTTCTCCACAGAAAGTGAGGTATTGCAGGTTTACCAGAGACAACTACAGCCCATCCATCTGGTGATGGTTGGACCATAGTGGCCATACTAAATTCCAAGATGAGCAGAGAGCTTTTCTGTTAGCTTAAAGGCCAACTATGCTGTTTGTTTATTACATCATCAATGTGCATGGTGCTCTGCAATAGAAAGCAGAAAGTGGCATAGCTAATGATCATGTAGCCCAGTGCAAAGCCCAAAATTTTGCTCCAGAAGTGATGTCACAACCAGAACTGATGTCATCCCCTGGTATTTTAAAAAAGAAAACTGGAAAACCTGCCTCTCCCAGTGGCAGAGCTAAAGCATATATTTGCTATCTGGAGTCAGGTAGCAAGTCAATAAGATGCTTCCACCACCACCACCACCACCACCACATCAAATTTAATTAAGTAAAAAATGAAAATGGTGTCCCTTACTGGTTAGGGAAACTGTGCTGGGACAAAGAGGAATGGTTATTCTTTCCATGCTAAATATAAGATGATAATCACTTAGAAGTGCCTGTATACCCAGTTAAGCATAGGTAACTGTATTATGATATATGAATGTGGAAATGAGAGCTGATTCATGCTGACACCTTATTAGTTCCCTACAGTATCAGAATTTCATCTCATTCACTCTCAAAGCAATCAGTATCATGAGAAAGTTTTGAGTTAAGAAAATCCACTTATTGTTCCATGTGCTTTTGTGTTTTCATTTCCTGGTTAATTGCACATAATTTAGAATATAGATATTCCAATGCAATTTGTTTTATTGCATTCTGCATTAAATTCCCTTTCCATCTATATATAACATGATGGTGCAGTATTATTATTCATACATACCCATTTTTCACAATTTTAGCCACTAGTGTCAAGCTTAGCTTGTAGCTCCCATAAAGCTTGTTGCCTGGTGCAACTGCACCCTCCTAGCTACACCACTGGAAGGCAGGCCCCTCACTCCAAGAGCTTGCAATGTAGAAACAAATAAAAGGGAAAAGTCAGGGGTGGAGGAGGAAGGCAAGGTGCACTGGCTAAGAATATAAGACACATCTTTATATATGCAAATTATTTATATATTACTGTATTTTGTCTCAAAGCGAATGAGTTTGGCTCTTTAAATAATGTCTCTAGCAGTTAATGATTAGAAACAGCTTGTTTGCCTTGGTAAAGTGGCAGGCAACAAATTTTCCACACTGTGTCTGCATAAGGATCAAGCTAGGATCCCTATCCTGAAAGGACTCCTCCCTTTCCAGGGAGTGATAATCCCTTCCCATTTGCATCTGAATAAAGAAGAGAACATCCTGAAGTTGTTTTAAACCAGGGAAAAGGAAACCAATTTTCTTCCTGAATCCTAACTAATTGATTCATTAGTTAACATAGTAAATTGCTTTTGTATGACACAAAAATTCACAGGGTTCTCAGAACTAAATGTTGTGATTACCTGTAGTACCAAAATAATTATTTCTGTTTGGTCCAACCATCACCAGATGGATGGGCTGTAGTTGTCTCTGGTAAACCTGCAATACCTCACTTTCTGTGGAGAAGCTTGCAGGGACAAGGACATTGTTACCAAGTACTTTCATTTATCCATCCTGAATTTATTGCCACTCAGTTTCATTGCTAGACCCCAGTTTCTCACATTATGGGTGAGGGACAAAAAGTTCCCTTGTTCTTTCTTATAGGACTTGGGGAAGCCCCCTCCCTTTTGCATGCTGCATATAAAGTTGGGCTTCTATATTGTAAATAGAATTGTCTTTAACACCCACACACAGTGTTAACTGAAATTATATTTTACACTGTTACTAAAATCAGGAATGATACATTTTCCATGACTTTTACTGAAAATTGGAATAAAAATTAAATTTTCTTGGAACACACATTGCCTGTCTGATTAAATTGGCTTTTTAATGGTTACAGATTGCCAGCTAAGCTATCTTTGACTTTTTAAAAATTAAAATGCAGACTTATTTACAGTAGCACATATAGGGTGTACCATGCTGAAAAGATGATAGATAAATGAACGGGATACCCTTTTGAATTTTTTAACTAACTCTCCCCCCCCCCCCCTCTTTATATCTTGTTTGTACTATACACATCACAAATCCTTGTTTAGGTTTTTCTCTTAAATAGTGCTTTTTGATTCGTGAATCCAGTTTAAGTCATCATGAACAAAACTATGCAGATCATATGATTTGAGTTGCCATTCTCACTGATTTCTTTTGATATCTGTAGTTGATGCAGTGACAGTTTTTTCCATATTGTCTTTTTCCTCCTCCTCAGTCTATCGTGGGTGCTGAAGGATTGTCCCTTGCATTCCGACACATTATAAGCTCTTTGTTGTGGCATTGTTCCCAGCATACCTGTGAAACTCTACTGCATGAAGTCATTGTGTGTGTTGGATATTTCACTGTAAACCATCCGGATAATCAGGTAAGGGCATCAGATTACTGCTCACCTGGGCTATAGAGTTGCCAACTCTTACCAAAGGAAGCTCTGATGCCTTTTCAGAACAGAAATGGCACAGAGATATTTGGTAAGTAGGGCTTTCTTAGTTGCACTGTTGCCTCACCTGGAGATGCCATACCAACCTACCTTTTTCTGAAATTCATTCAAAACAAATGAGAGGTAGGAACTGTGGTCCAACCTGCCAGTATTTTGCTCTATAAAGTAGCTGCAGGTGGCTCTGTTGGAGCAGTGATTCTAGGTGAGGAAGTGTTTAAGCTTTTCCATGAGGCGCATTCTAAGCTGCCATCCTCCTTTTTCAGCTCTTTAAAAATAGCTCCAGTGGAAATAGAAGGAGGAAGAGACAAGGCATGTTAACATGATAGCAAGGGGGCAGGGTTGATGCCTCACCTCTTTGCTGGAGAGGATGTTTCAGTTAGCCCTGATAAATCTTCTATTCATTCTCTCTCTCTCTCTCTCTCTCAGATTGATTTAATTAGCTTTTCCAAATGTAAATCTAAGCAGAATGTGTTTTCGTTCTTGGTTTTGTGGTATTTTGGTATTGGTTAACCAATATATTTTGCATACTCATTTGTCCTGCATTCATTTATATTTTTCTCTCTGGTGTTTTTTGGCTGAATGCTTTTATTTAGAATGTACAGATACAAATATCGGAGCAAGTGGATATTTCTCTAGTATTAATTAAAAAGCACTTGTTGGAGACTTTTCAAAAATAGTTCCGGGATTACATATTTTTGGGTCAACAGTGAATAAAGTTTCAGTGGAGCTTAACCTCAACCATGTAACTTTATAACGTTAATAATACAGTAGTTTGAGATCTTTTCCTTGGTTAGCTGCAATCCCCCGGAATGCTGAGTGAGGGCTTGTGCTTCTCAGAGCAAGAGTAAAAAAGCAATGTTTGAAATATGAAGCAGATTTAACTCCACTGAAGCAGAGATCCAGAACTCCCACTGAGTCCCTGCTGTTCTTTCATATGCTCTCTGGTTTGTGTCTTGGTAATGCACTCATTTTGAGTTCTCAAGCAGTGGCATTGTGCTTTTTGAATTCCCATTGCAATTCAACTTGGTCCAGTTGGCATATGAAAGTGTTACAAAATGCTGTCTGAACCATGTGAGGTAGGGGCATTTCTTTAGAGACAGATGTGACTTGTTAGAAAGGACTAGGCAATAGGAGTATCCCAGGAACAGTAAGGAACAGATTCCAAAACTTATCCATTGTGTGCTCATTACTGTTCACGTTTGCACCCTATCCAGTCCACCACCACTCTCCTCACCGCCACACTTCCGGTTCCACTCTGTCTCTCACTTGCTTTTTGAATCTAGGGTAAGGGAAAGTTTCATTGACAACAGCTAATGTGCCACCAGAGTGGCCAGCCCACATCAGATCAGATGTGAAGAGGTCTTGGGCTTGGCTGCCCAGTTTCCATCCCTCTCTGCCACTGTTGTTTTAGAAAGTTAAAGATAGGCTCAGCCTCTGAGATGGATCTCTCCCATGATTCACTCAGCAGCACCTACAAATGTTACTGTGGCCTAAATCCTAACCAACCTTTCCACACTGGCACAGCTGTACCAATGGGGCATATGCTGTATCCTGCAATTGAGTGGCAGTCATGGAGGCATCCTCAAGGTAAGGAAATATTTTTCCTTACCTTGGAGCTGCACTGCTCTTATCTCAGTGCTCAAAAGTTGTTTCGGTTTGTGCCCTGAGTCTTTACACTTGTCTTTGTTAGCAACCGCTGGGTCTATTCACTTATCGATACAGGTCCCATGATATATCAGCTCATAAGGGAAAGCTATGCAATAAGAGTAATGCTTCTGACCCCAATAAGTTAATCAAGAGTTTACCATAGATTTGTAGTTTCTAATTAAAAGATTTCTAATTAGCAAACTCATTGCATCTTGTGGCACTTTCCATTTTCTCCCTTCTATCTGATCTAATTAATGAACACAATTAGTATGTGTTGTCAACCATTCAGTTGATTAGCATTTTATATTGTATAATTGAATATGATAATTAAATTAACATGAATGACAAATGATTCGCCTTCCTCTAGAGGCATTACCATACTGGGAATTAAAACAACACACAGCATTAGCATATGCAAATGTTGGTGAATATTTTTAATTTGGCAAGTCTTTCAAATTGAAGTAGTAGGAGTGCACATTATCTTGCATGAAAGGATGCAAAGCTGGTTTGTGAATTTCATTTGTCTAGCTGTTTAGTGTATCATAAATCTGGTTATGGTATTTCAGTATACTGCATCAGCTGCTTACTTCAAATTGTCTAATCCAAGGAACTAATAACAAAAACACAATTCAGCTTGCACATGTAAAACAGACTGAGACACTATATATGGCACAGGGGATTTTTAACTAATTTCCTCCGTCAACCAAAATTTTAAATGAACACAGTCTTTCCGTTAAAACAACATCAAGTCCACTGAAGTAACTAATATCATTTAGGGAACAATCTTAACTTGTGCTGGAAAATTTAGGCCACCTGGCCAGTGCTGAATCTAATGCAAAGTACGCGTAGGCTTGGCCACAACTCAAGAGTAAAGGGATTTTATTTCCCTTGCATGGCTTGGCAGCACAACATGTGAGAGAGATCTTGGAGTTGCTGTGGATCACAAGCTGAACATGACTCAGCAGTGTGATGCGTCTGCGAAGAAGGCAAATGCCATTTTAAGCTGCATTAAGAGAACCGTTGCTTCCAAGTCACGAGAAGTTATAGTTCCTTTTTATTCTTCATTGGTCAGTTCTGGGCACCTCAGTTTAAAAAAGATTCAGCCAAACTGGAGCAAGTCCAGAGAGTGACAAGAATGATCAGTGGGATGGAAGGGAAGCCCCATGAGGAAAGGTTGGGGGAACTTGGGATGTTCAGCCTGGAGAAGAGAAGGCTGAGAGGAGACATGATTGCCCTCTTCAGATACCTGAAGGGCTGTCATATGGAGGAAGGGGCTCATTTGTTGTTAGCTGTCTCTGAAGGGAGAACCAGAACAAATGTGTACAAACTGAAAGAAAGGAGATTCCAGTTGGCGAATCTGGAAGGAGATAGTGACGGCAGTGGAACAGATTGCCAGGGGAGTTGGTGGACTTTCCCTTACTGGAGATCTTCAAGCAGAGGCTCCTGCTATAGGCAGGGGGTTGGACTATCTGACCTATAGGGTCCCTTTCAACTCTATGATTCTACACTCCATGTTGTGTGCCAGTGGCTCAGTGGTTAAAGTTGCTGTGCCTGTTGATTTGAAGATTGGCAGGTCAGTGGTTTTAGGCCTGGATGCTGTTATGAGCTCCCATCACTTGTCCCAGTTCCTGCCAACCTAGCAGTTTGAAAGCCTGCAAATGCAAGTAGATAGATACCAGTTTGATGAGACAAGACATGCCAGCCATGTTTCCCCATGTTGTGTCAATCATCTAAACCAGGGGTCTATAAACTTTTTGGTGGGACACTGTCTTTCTGATACTCTGTTGGGGGCTGGAAGAAAAAAAAGAATTTATTTACATTTCAAATTTGGATAAATTAATATAAATGACGGAACTTGTGAATGAATGAATGAATTCAAATCAGTTCATAAACACTTAACAACACACAGAGAGAAGCTGATTTTCAAACCAGTTCACAAGCACTTTCATACACACAGAGAGAGGAAATATGTGCAGCCTCTCAACTTTTAAAATACCCTCCTTAGGTGTGGAGAACAGAGGTCCACTCACCTCTGGAGAATTGCAGGGCTTGCCTGAGTGCTGGATGGAGGCTTACTGAGGGCTGCATCTAGCACCAGGGTCAGGGTTTGGAGACCCCTGATCAAAGCAGACCCCATCAAGAGCAAGAACAATGCTAAGAATATGATGATGGCTCCTTATTATGTGCCAGCCTGCCCAAGGAGTTACCTGGATCTGTGCCCACAATTCTGTGGGCACAAATCCAAGTGACCCATGTAACACTGGTCAGTCCAGGGACTGAGGTTAGGATCTGGCCTGCACTGCTGTGGCAGGTACCACCCATTCAGGAGCCCAGTCCATTTCTTGGGCCACCTTCCCCTAGTCAAAAATGCCCCTGCTTCTGCACTACTACCACCCTTCCAACTTCCTGTGCCAGCCTGCCATATAAAACATGTTTGTGCCAGTTCAAAAGCAGGCACAAGGAACTTACTTGCATAGCTTGGGGTGGGTGTTAAAAGTTGTTCTACCCATCACATAGTAATGCTTAATCTGAACCACGTACTTTTACTCTATTAACATTGGTCTTATTGGAAGTAAGAAAAATGAATATCTTGACTCTTCCTTGGGGTTAGTGTGAATGGAGCTTCCATTTTAGTTCCCTTACAATGTCTTGACACAGCATCACATCCCTACCCTTATCTCCAGGTATGGGGAGGAGGCGATGGAGGAGGGAATGCTTGCCTACCCCAACATCCGCAGCCTGCTCCAGCACTAAATTATTTTAGATGATTAGCTAAAATCATCTGGGCTGTTGGAAGTTGTTGTCATTAATGTGCCAGTGTCACATACTCCCACTCTATTTTCCATCAAATCCAAGTCCTTAACCAGTGTCTGAGATTTATGACCTCAAAGTCAGGGGTGTCTCACTTGTTTTATACAGCAGGCCAACTAACATTTATGGAGCCTGCTGAGGGGCATAAATGGTGTCTTTAAGTCAGAAGTAACATCACTGAACAGATTATGAGGAACACTTTTTTCCTCACTTAGGAAGAAAAAATATTCAAATCTTGACTTCAAATATTCAAATCTATTGTACAGATACAGGAGAATCTAATTATCATGCAGGCCACCTTTTGAGCAGCACTGGTTTTTCAGGTGTCCCTTTCAGCTGTGCTGCTTCAGCCAGTGTATCACTTTTGAGTTCAGCAGTTGATATATGCTGGGAAAGCCCAATTATCACACAAGCTGGACAAAAGGTTTTTTGGGGCCCTACCTAATCCAGGCATCTTATGTTTGTCACCTTTGAACTATATCTATGTGTAGACTAACAAAGTAGATCTTGCAAGACTCAGGCCTGTGATACGTATTAAGTGTTTATTAGCTGGAGTCAACCCAATGGATAGTATAAATAATGAAGGTTTATTAACTTAATCCAGTTAATCTGAAAGTTAATCTAGACAAATTGAATCCCTCTGTCCTTCTCTTTCATATCACAGCACCTTCCCCCCAACACAAACAAAACACAACTTTTTTCTTTTCCCACCTCTGTAAAAGTATGTGGGGAAAAGTAATGTCTGTAAAAGTAATGTAATGTATTGGATTTTATAACTGGTGTTTTTATGCATTGTTTTGTAAGCTGCCTTCAGTCCCTTCAGAAAGGCAGGATATAAATAAAGTTGATGATGATGATGACAAGCTTTTTTACTGCAGAGGCAAGGCTCTATCATCAAAGATTTGATTAGATGTGTTGGCTTTATCAACGTTTTAGTCTTCCCCTTTGCTTCCTGAATTCAGACAGTGTGCACATTCACCAAAACATGAATTGTCATTTAGTGGGGATTTTTCTCAGGGACATGAGTGTAGCCTCAGTACACTAAATGATGCTTTGCATTTGATGAAATGGATTGTATGCGCTGAAAGTAAATGCTGAAATCTTTGTCTTTTTTAAGATGCTCTAAGAGTTTTGTTGCAAATCATCTCTAGTAATGTTTAAAATAAGATGGTATGTTTCTATAGGAAGACTAACATTACTGATAAATTTTAGGTGCTAACTAAGAACACATTTGTCTTAGAGCAGTTCTAATGTCATGAGGAGAAAAATGAGAAGAGAATAGCCTGACCTGGACGATGACATCTCCTTCTGGTTGAGTGTCTATAGTCTGGAATTTGTTTATAGAGTAGCAAAGAAATAATGCAGATCTGACTTAGAGCATCTTGCAGTATGCTGATAACAGCTAAGACTGCAACCCTAACTCCGTTAGGCTGGCATAGGTTTTGGCACAAATCCTGAGGTTGTCACAAAAGTGCTATAAGGCATTTCAGAGCAATTCCTGGGAAGAAAGGCCTCCCCATACTACCACAGGATTGAGGAGAGCGGTGAGTTATGCTAGCCTAAATTGGGTTAGGATTACACCCTGAGTAAATGATTTCTTTTATGCAGTTATCAATAGCCCCACATGAGCATTTGAATTGTTAAATGGAATATAGTACTAATAGGTCCATATATAGCTGGTCAGGTTACTTTGCTTTGAAATCATCAACTGCTTTATACATCAACTAGCAAAAAGCGTACCCGCATTGCGGGAGTAACATTTCCCCATACACCATCCCCCATGACTCATAAACATGCCCCCATGCGCAACATGCCCCCATGTGCCACTTCCTCCATGCGCCACTTTCCCCCATGCGCAACTTCTCCCAGGTGCATCAACCCCCATGCGCATCATCCCCACATGTGCAACTTTTCCCCATGTGCAACTTCCCCCAGGTGCATCATCCCCACATGCGCAACTTCCCCCCATGCGCAACTTCCCCCATTTGCATGAACCCCCCATACACAACTTTCCCCCATGCACAACTTCCCCCCATGTGCCTCAACTCCCCATATGCAAATCACCCATCTGCATCCACCCCCCATGTACGTCAACCCCATGTGCAACTTTCTCCCATGTGCAACTTTCCCCCATGCGCAGCATCCTGGCCAGTGCAACCTCTTCCTCTGAACAACATCCCCCCGTGCACCAGGATCCAAGCACCAAATTGGCTGGAGGTTGGTCAGTCTTCCATGTTAAGTATAGGACAAAAACAGTTTGCACCCCTTTTCAGCCCCTTAAGGGTTAAATTTCTCCCCATAGGTTCTTGGTGGGTGTTCAGGTGACAGAAGGAACTCCCTCCCAGAATTCCATGCTTCCAGGCCCAGCAGTTGGGGCAGAATGTTGATGAGTCATCAATTCTCCAATGCAAAGTATAGGGAGGAAAACACATTGCGCCCCTTTTCACCCCCTTCTGGTTGGAATTTCCGAAAACCGGTTCTTAGTGCACCCCTCCGTCACCGAAGGAACACCCACCCCAAATTTCATGCTTTTAGGCCCAGCGGTTTTGGCAGGGCATTGATGAGTCAGTCAGTGAGTTAGCCAGTGACTTTTCTCTTTTATATATATAGATAAGTGGAACAGAAACAACCAAAGTCCGCATACCCCATGTCAGTGTTCCAATAGTCCAAGTGTTCATAATGGCCATGTTCCAATGTGTATGGCAAGTGCCATGTTCCGACCTTTTAGAACCATTAGCTTTTTAGCCTGAGCATCCCTATGAGAATTGCATCTGGAGAGGGAATAAGATAGCTGCAAAGAAACACAGTTAAGTAAAAAGGACTGTCTTTTCACCCTTCACTTAGCATAGAATTCAACTTTGCTGCAAATAAAAACATTGCTACTATTTCACTTCTCCAACAAATAAATAGTATATTTATTTATTTTTAATAAATAAATATTTATTTATTATTTATTTATTTTATATTTTTACTGTTATGTTAATTAAAAAACCTCTAACCTACCTTGGGCTCTTTCTGATGGGAGAGGAAAGGTGAGTTCTCAATATTCTAAATAATAATTTCACTCACATAGGGTTATACCCAGAATGGTAACACACAGTTTTCCCAAAGGGCTTTAAGATGTATTTCAGCTCATGGTATAAAGGCTTTCCTTGTTATTATCAAGGCATTTATTCGTATAAGGAAATAAAAAAAATAGAACAGAACTAGCCACTTACCCTAATAACTTTTTTCCCTAACTGGTTTACTGAAATTTTATCTACTATGGTGGGTAGGGAAGTGTGAGTTTTATTAAATGATTTTGTAAAAATTTATTTATACATATTTTATTGGTAGCTTCTTCAGTGTCCCTTTTTCAAGACAGAAAGGTAGGGTGTAAATATTTTAATTAATGAATAACTACAAAATGTGATTTATTTCTCTTTTTGAATGAACCCCAGTGGGTGGGAGGGGTGATGTGGACAGCTATTTGATAGATGGGGAAACAACTTGTCTAATTAAGATCAAATGCTGTTTGCAAATAGCCTGTTTTGACCAGCCATGAAAAATCTTGCTTGCCCTTTGATGACTCTTAGCACAGTGCCAGATTTTTACCAAGTCCATTTCAAAGTGGGATTAATTTTAAGCAGGAGATAACTGAGGGCAGGAGTGAATATATTTAGCTGTTCTTCCAAATTTCTCAGATCTTGAGTTCTTGATTGAATTGTTTTGAAGGGATGTTGGTCAGCTTCTTTCTGATGTATGCGCAAAAATAATTCTGGCTTACCTAACTAATATTGGAAACTTCTTCATCAGTCTTTCCACTGCATTGCTAGCTGAATTCTCTAGAAATTCTCTGGCTCTTCACATTTCTTGTTATATGACTTCCTTCACATGAAAGGAAGGACTCCTTCACATGATTCACATGGAAGAAGGGATGTTAGCTGTTCCATCAACACTGTAACCCTCTTACTAGACCCTCTAGAATCTGTATAGGGTAGCCAATCCATGAGATTATCTGAGATAGAGCCCAATCCTATGCTGCTCTGCTCATAAGTAAATCCCATTGGATCATACTCCCAGGATAGTGTGGATAAGATGGCAGCTATAGTCACTCACAGAGCAGTCCAACCTCAGACCCTGCAAAGTAATGCTACAGCTTTGGCACAGGTACACATCATCACACAAGGGATTTTTTGGCTACCAGAGGTCTACTCGGGGTAAATGGGCATTTGTCCCAGTAGCCACAGTGGGTCAACTTGGACCTCTGCCAGTTATATCACTGGTTGATCCATGCAGGTTAATCAGCCTCAGCAAGCTGGTTTGGATTTTGTCCCTGCTTTTAAACATACTAACACTCCATCTCCTCCCTGTTCTACCTTCCCCCACTCCATTCAGCTACCACCCAGTTCCTTCCCATGTGCTGGACCTACCTGCTTCAGTGGACCTCCTTCACTCCACCAGTGCATACAGGAAGCCTCAGGCCTGCCTGTTAGCACACCATCTCCTTGCACTGTCAAAAAGTGATTTAGATCGCTTTTGCAGCAGCTTGTGCTAGGAGAGCATATACTCCGTCAATGCAGACCTTCAGTAGGACTGAGTTATTGAGCAGATTTCCAAGGGAGTCTACCTCCCATCTATTTTCTCCATGGATTGGAAAAGGGGAACTGTGTAGAGGACAGGAGAGTGAGAGGCCAGAGTGTTGGAGATGTGCTGTTTTATCACTCTTGCCTCCTCCTCAGCGTCTCTAGCACTTTGTTCTTCTTTTCAAATCTTAGGCTGGGAGGAAGCGGAGAAGGAGTGATTGAAACTAGAGTTCTGCCAAGTGAAGGGGCAATGTTTGATATGCTGCCTTGGATGCTAGGTAGGAGAGCTAGCCCTAATAGCAGGAGCTGATTGTGAAGGAACAAAACCATACTGCATCATTTTTTCCTTATATTTTATTAATTTAAAATAGAATTAATTTTGAGATTCTTATATTACACCTGAAGCATTGAAGGAGAGATTCAGCAGCCAGAGAAAGGCACTGCAGTACTTCACTGTAGGATGGACAAGCCGTAAAGCAGGGAATAATTTTTTTTCAGAACTGGTATCGGTTTCAAAGAAGAGCATTGACCACAGCAGGTACATCCATTCCACTTTAGCTTTTGTTAAATCAAGTTTTCTAGGTGTCATTTTGGAAACCTACAAAGTTTGTTTGATCAGATGGTAATGAGACAAAAGAATTACAGTATGTGCCATACTATGGGAGGATACTACTTGTGCCTCAGTCACTTTTAGCAATCTCCAATACCCAGCTTATCTGTATACTGTAGCCCATCAGAAGGAAGTATGCTCTTATTTGTTGATCTCATCTTTGTCGTGTGAAGCATCCCAGCAATACCTCTGTGCTGAGGAAGTCAGCACACTGCCTTGACACTCCCTTTCCCAAATGGGTAATAACAATTTGTTCCTGCCACTATCTGTTCACAGCAATATTATGTGCTTATTCTCTTAAACGGTAACTGTTCTGTATTTTTAATTTCAACAATGGCCATTTGCAATTTGCCCTTGCCCTATGGAGTTTATAATCTAAAATTCAACACTGGAGGATAAAGGATAAATTGGATATGCATCAATTTCAGGTATACATGCTTAGGCATAGCATCATTTGTTGTTCTCCACATACAGAAATTTGAGAAAAGAGAGAATACCCTTCACAGCAGCCCCCTCTCTTCCACCATCCATTTGGTCTTTCATAGGCTGGGTACACTATTGTTATTTTTTAACACTCATATTGATTAGGATAACTTTCCAGGGCAGAGATGAAAGATTGGTTCCTGAGGTACACAAGCAGAAGGGAACTCCCGTGAGAGAATTCTCTGCTCTTCTTTCTGATTGCAACCCCTCAAAAAACTATAGCTGAGGGTCAGCAGATTCCATGGAACAATATGGGATTAAACACAGGGGAACTGCAGGAGGAATCAGCAAAAATGGAGCAGAGTCACCTTTTGCATAAGTAGAAAAAAATCAGAAGTAGATTAGTGGTGTACCAAAAGCCTCTGCTACAGGCTAACAGTGTAAGGATAAGATGACATAATGGAGAGGAAATGGGGAAGTCTATTTAGTACTTTTTAAAAAACATTGTGGGAGCTGTTGGGAGTTATGGGAAAGCACTCTAGTGTGTTAGGAAGCAGTTGAGAGACATAATAAGAGGTGGAAAATGGAAACAGAGCTTTGAAAAGAGCTTTGCAGCAGTCGAACAAATAGCATGAAAGAGAGCCTAAAGAGAGGAGTAAATTATCACTTTAAATTTTAGATAACAGTAATAAAATAATTTTAGATGCCTGCATGCCATATGGGGCTATATACTGCAGGGGTATGAATGGAAATATCTGAATGGAAAGACTTCATAAGTGGTATGGAGAAACAAAAAGGAGATAATGCTAAAACTGTAGAGGAACTGCAGCTCAGTGCACTGGTTCCCAAATGTTTTTGACTGCCTGTTCCCTTGACCTGCTGGGTCATTGGCGGCAGCCCCCATTAGGGGTCAAATCCCACACATTGTATAGGGAAGTTGGTTTTTTGCAAGCATTCCACGACTCCCCTGGTTGGTTTCCACAGCACCCTGGATTGCCACAACTTACCATTTGGAAACAACTGGCTTTGCATATTGTTGGTAAATGGATAATATTCATCCTAGGGCTTGACATTGTCCTTCTGAAGAAGTGTATTTATATTTAATACCATAAGTGTATCCTTTAAAGCCCTGTTTCTTTACTGTTATACTGTATTTATATATAGCTATTCTCAAGGTCTCAGGGTGGTTTACGTAGGCAGACTGAACATAAATCTTTTTTTAAAATGAGATTTTTGCAAGTATTTTTCCACATAGAACTATTTCATAGAACCTCCATTTCTCCAGAAATGTTTCCTTTCATAGTGCAGTCTTCATCCTGGCTGCCAGTTTTTGCACATTCATAGCCTTTTCAGGCAGCTATAACCAAGCTTCAGACTGGTGTTTCTCAAGGATGTTACTGGTTTTGCCAGCTGACTCTTCCACATGCCACTCATCTGCACAGACATGCCCACAGCCTCTCTCTGTCTTCCTTTCTAGTAACTATCTTGGTAACCATCCAACTATTCAGGCAAGGAGTCATCTCAACCTCCAGACAACACCTCCTACCCCCAAACCCCTATATACTTGAAGGTTTGCCTTCTCCCACAAATATCTGTCCATATACTTCATTCTTCATCAGAAACTTTGCCACAGGTCGCACCCCTGAGTGAGATTTGAATTGGTCATAGGTTTTCTGCCTCTTCGCAGTGCATTCATGCACTATGACTAGAGCAGGGACTGTCACATTTGCTATCGGTGCACATCCCCTGCTCAGCAAAGCTCTCTGAGTACCAAGAGCTGCTTTATTGGGTAACAGACTATTGTAACATACTAAAATACCTAACTTACGCCAAGTGTATGAGGCCTTTTAATACAATTTCTAGCTGAGAGATCCTCCAGCTTGGCTGTATAATACCAAACTCATTTAACTATATTACCACAGAGCAAAATAATAAAATAGTAAATCCCTTTCACACAGTATAAAACTCTTGTTAAATAGATAAAACAGATTTCTATTAATTGACCCTTTGTTGTCTCTTGTGCAACGAGATGGTTTGCTGGTTTTCTTCTCTTCTGATCTTTTTCTTGGGGTAGTTCTAGTTTTGTCTGAGCCTTGCACAAGAAAGTGAGAACTGGAAATGCCTGCCAAAAAAAGAAGCCATAAATGAGAGTCCTTTCAAGAGAGAATTTCTTTGCCATAAATAAAGCAAGAAGGAAGAATTCTCAGATCAAACACTACTTTTTCCCCACACCCTGACGTGGAATGAGGAAGCTTCAATGTTTCTTTTTGTTGTTTGTCAGGAAGGTTGTTCACCTGTTACCTTTTTCAAGGCAGGCTGCAACTATGACTTGTAGCAGTTTTTGCAGCCATATTTGATAAAATGATATTTGATAAAATGAACCAATAACAGTGCAATCCTAAGCATGTCAACTGAAAAGTAAGCCCCATTGTGTTTAATAGTACTTACTCCCAGGAAAGTGTGGTTATAATTGCAGCCTAAAATCTTTAAAATCGAATCCATAAGCAATAAAAGCCAGACTTATAACAATTGTCAACATTTCTGGGAAACTAATCCTTGGTGAAGATACTTTCTCCCATATCCCAGTCTTAAAGTATGAGAAGGAGTCTAATCAAATATGAATTCTGGTTATCTGTGAAATTGTTTTAGGAAAAGGCCGCAAATAAAGGAAAGTGTTCAAAAGAACATGTTAAATTTTAGATTCATATAATGAGAAGTAAAAGATCTCAGTAACTACGTCTTGTGCTTGATCATTCCAAACATCACCACAAAATTCTGAATTGGGATCAAATCGGGCACCATTTTTACTCAATCCATTGTATTCTGTGCTTCTAAAATCAAGCAAGCGTATGCAACAATAACAAAAGATGTTACTAAAATTACGATTTGAAAAAAAAATTGGGGTATCTTTAAACTCTAAATTTTCAAGGGGATATTGAGAAATCTTTCTGTGTTGTCCCTTCCCCGCCCCTTGAAATGTCAAAAGTGCAATGTCTTGACTGCATGGCACATCCTCACATATTTGGTAGTCTTTAAAATTCCGTTTGGATTTGGGAGAATTAAGGGGTTCCTATCTGTATTCTCTGAAGGGTTTTCAATTTCATTTTGGCTATTGAACTAAAAAATGTGAACTATTACTATGTTGATCTTGTTCTTGACCTGAACTGCATTATGAACTGAAAATGTGTTCTTAGCCAATTGTTAAAAGTTCTTTGAAAACTTGTAAATCCCTGTAATTTATGTTCCTGTGGCCTCCTCCACATCTTTTTGTCCTTCTGGTTTTAATTTGAGCATAGCCTTGCTGGGAGGGTTATACCTGTAAAATGCTTTTTTCTCCCCGAGTACAATTTATAATCACGGCCTTCAGGTTTTACAGTGTTCCTAAAAATATCGAAGTTTCTTCTGATACTAAAAAGCCAACTTTAGGTCAAGTAGCAATTTTGTACTTATTGTCTTACTAAGTGCATTTGGAACACATCAGATGCAAGCAATTCCCCATTTATCATCATGACTTTGCGGAGCATGCAAGTAGTTTCTGTGGACAAGCCCATTAATGGTGCTTCTCTGCGGCTTACGATATGCGCAATTATAGACCCAGTTTGCATGACAACAGTTCCGTCTATCTAAACAATTTCATTTTTTCAAGTCAACAGCCCTGATAGAAACCCAGATAAAAGTACAAATGGGAGGATCTTACTGCTTGCTGAAGATCAGCGCTGTGCAACATACAATTACCAGTTTTCTTTTCAGTCCTGCGTCGCTCACTGGCTTTTATCATTGCTTGTACACTTGAGAGTCACTGTGTTAGTAGCAGTCCCTCTTAAGGCCATTTTTCCTCGAATCCTCTGCGACCCTTCAGCAGCTTGTTTGTTCTGCATCACGTAGGTATTAATTTCTCCCCTTGCAATATTTCTTTCTGTCTTTTATGCTGTACTTACCATAGGTTAAAAAGTGTGTATGTATGATGTGAACATTTATACAGTATATATGGTCCTCCTTGTTGATTTAATACATTATTAAAGAGTCCTTTAACTTTCTGTGCAGAGGTTGTATTAAAAAGAAAGCATTTTTACAGACTGCTTTGCTCATTCTCTTACAATGCAATCCTATGCGTATCTACTCAGAAGTAAGTCCCTTTGTGTTCAGTGGGGCTTACTCCCAGGAAAGTATGATTAGGATTGCAGCTTTAATCAGCGTTCTCAGAACCATTAGGTCTTATTTGCAGGAGCTTTCACCATTCAGCTGGTTTTTTCTTTTCTTTTCACAAACTTGCCCTAATGTTTTTGTGCTGTCTGCATTTTTCAGGTGATTGTCCAGTCTGGCCGCCACCCAACTGTATTGCAAAAACTCTGCCAGCTCCCCTTCCAGTATTTCAGTGATCCTCGCCTCATCAAAGTGCTCTTTCCAACGCTCATCACCTCCTGCTACAACAACTCACAGAACAAGATCATTCTGGAGCAAGAGATGAGTAGTGTGTTGCTTGCCACATTTATTCAGGTACACAGTTTACTATCCCTTACTGACTGCCCCTTAGACACACGTTAGACATAAAAATACAAGATTTTCAGAGAAAACCAGGGAAATTTCCCCCCAAAGGAGAGGCTTAGATGTATGTCCAGGTTTTGTTTGCAGAGAAATTTGAGCTAAATATTATATTCCTTTCTTACTTAAAATGAATTGTTATTCTAATGCAGTGTACTGCACTTTAAATTACTTATACAATATATTTCATACTTCTTCACTTTTTAAACTACGTATTAAGGCCTACATCTACAGACAAAGGTACTGTTTGTTGTAATATAGTATGCCAAGCTAAAGGAAATAACATATACTGGTATATAAAAAATAGTACTTATATTACAATGATTAACTATTGATTAACTGTGCTTTGAGTGACAACACACAAACTAGTTAGACCTCACAATCTATAATTATGCAATGTTCACTTTTGATTAATAGTGTCTGCAAGGATTTGCAGTCCTTCTTATTGTACTGATAAATCAGCTCGCATAATATAATGTTGATCGAAATAAGCTTGTGTTTTACACAATTCTCTCCCCTTTGCTTTAAACTTAGTGGAATTGTTTGTTCATTATGGGGTGTGTATGTGTGTGTATAAAGGTTTAGTTCCCCGTGCACTATTTTTATGAAGTTCTTCTCCCTTTCAGAAGTGCTTTCTGATAAAGCTCTAATTAATGTATTATTACTAAAAAAATAAAAAAGAGGGGGAAAAAGAAGAGAAAGTATTTTCTCATTTGTCCAACTGTGGACTTCCAGTCAAAGGAGCAAATGGCATAAAAAATTTAATGCTCTTCCCATAGTCCAACATCTGCATCCCTCAGGATATTAAATGTATTTTTAAATTATTATCTAGCAGTGCATTACGACAGGAACATTTGGTCTCCCATAGCTTATTTTTGTACATATATTTCAGAAGCTACTTGCAAATAGTCTGAAGAAATGCTCATAGAGCTTCTGATGTTGTTCAATGCAGAATCAGATTTTACAAAAAAAGAACACTGAACCTTATGTGGCTCATGAGTTTGTTTGCTTTCACTAAGAGAGAGATTGGCATTCATCTGTAACGTTTGATTGGAAAACTATAGCATAAGTCAAATAGATCTTGATTTTTCCGAACATTAATTTAGGTACTTTAAACGTTTTGGTTTCTGGTTCACATGGATATATATACAACCTAGCAGCCTGAAGACATGTTCATTTCCACTAGGCTTTTGGAAATTGTTTAGTCATCAGAAATAAAATTCTAATATAATTTTAAACAAACAAACAAACAGGCTGTATAAGAGGCAAAGATTTTTTTGTTTTTTTCAGATTCTGTAAAATGAAAAACAGCTTTGCATTTGTTCTTAAATTTCAGTTTGCTATCATGAGGAGACACAATCTGTGCGCCTTCCTCAGGCAAAGTTCTATTTCTTTCAGTAGTGAGAGTCCTCCCTCTATGGGGGGAACTTGAGATATCTGACCCTAGCACTGGAAAATAAATGTTTACCATATGGGAGAAGGGGGGGGGTCAAAAAAGCACGTCTGGTTAAATGCATGTATAAAGATGGAACACTAAAATACAAAAATATAAAGAAGGTTTATTTAAAGTTGTTCCCTACTCCTTTACATTTGTGGTGCTGGGAAAGTATCTTTCCTACTATATGTTGTATAACATCATACTTTTTTAAAAAATTGTCTTCTCCAAAATGATCTTAAAGATAAAGTAGATAAAGCAAGAATTTTTTCAAGCCCTATTCTATCTAGGTAATGTACTCTTTGCTTGGTATATTGTCCCACAGAACAAAATCTAACTAGTATGAGCCCAATAAAATAGTTCTGATGAGGATATCTAAGACTCTAAGTATACATAATTCAAAGGGACCTTTTTGCAGAGAGTAGCTTATTTGCTGCAGTAAGAACAAAACTTATCATAACCCAGTAGTTTGCTCTTAAAACCCATTAGGATTTTAAATATTGACTGTTTGAGCATTGTTGAATTCATAGTATTGTTGCTTTTCATAATTGTTGAGTTCTAATAAGTCAGAGCTCTATCAAGTTCATGGCTAGGATCCCAAAAAGTACTTCCCACCTGTCCTTGAGCATGAATACTTTAAATAGGTTTTTCCTCTTTTTTCCCTTTCATTGGATGCACATGGCCATGCAATTATTGCACATGGCTTTTAAGAAAATCCTCTCTTTCCAAAGAAGATATGCCATGAGCTTCAAGAAAGTCCAGTTTCCCTTTCAGTTTTCATAACATGTTAGGAAATTTTTGAGATCATAGGCTATAATCCTAAATGCACTTTCCTAGGAGTAAGATCCACTCAACACAGTGGGGCTTACTTCTTAAGAGTATATATAGATAGGATTGTACCCACAGACAATATTTAAAAGTGATCAGGCCCACATTTTTAGATAATCTGTCAATGTGAAGAATTTATAGCCACTCAGTAAAATAATATTTTATGTTCATTTACATTTTATCTAGAGTTAGTCCTATTTGTATTTTTGTATTAATCATAATTATGACAAATAACAGACTCAGATTAAAACTTAATTATTGACATGGTCAATATTTATGTTTGGTCAAAATAAATAGTTTTGTGTGGGTGGGTGGGTGGGTGTGTGTGTGAGAGAGAGAGAGAGAGAAACACAAAGCCAAAAGAATCCCATCCTTCATTGAGCCATGTCTCTTATTTTGAAGGGCTAGTCCAGTGGTTCCCAAACTGTGAAAACTAGCCAAGGGAGCCATAAAATCCCCATGAAAACCTACCACCATATAGCAATGTGTAAGATTGTTGCCTAATTTGGAGCCATGGACAATGGCGCAGTAGGTAAAAGAAGCCACCACTCAAAAATATTTGGGAACCACTGGGTTGTTCCCATTTCCGTAGAATATGTAATAAAAATTTATATTAATGCAACTTTAAGTTCAGCACTAATTTTAGCAGTTTTTATTTTTAATTTAAAATTAAGCAAAACTATCTTTGCATCCATATTGGTATGTTTAAAGCAGGAAGCCTCTTTTCAGTGCCCCTATGGAAGGCCGCACTGCAGGTGTGTGTATTAAAATAACCCCGATGTAAGGAACAACAATGTACCAAAATTAATGAAATAAGAACAACACTAAATAACTATCAGGAACAGCAACAATTATGAATAACTGTTTGCAGAAGTGATTGCAACTCTACCTGGTGTATTCTGCAGTCAGCATCTAAACTGAAAAAAGGCTTTGAAGGCTAAGTGGGCTACTTGAGCATATGCCGAAATCTGATTGATTTCTCAAAAATATGCTGCTGTCTACCATGAGACCACTGCTTTCTCTCACCCAAGATTCTCTTTAGAAAAGCAGCTTTCCAAATTCTCCAGCAAAAGACATTTCCCAGTTTTATTAACAATGGACAAAATCCAGAGTAGCTAAGGGGAGTCCTTGCTCTGGTGTAAGAACAACTTACTCTGGATTCCAATATGAATTTCCCATAGGTTTTCGCTAGGTGGTGCAGTAACTACGGGTACATGTAAAGTCTCTTAGGTGCTCCCGTGGTTACTCTGGATTTGGGAGGATGAATCTTTTAACTGGCCGTTCCCAGGATTAAATTATGTAAAGCATAAAGTCTACCTCCGAACTTCAACTCTTCTTTGAAAGGGCTGGTTCCACAGTCTCCGGTCTATGACAGAAAAGCCCTCTCAGTCAGCAGGGCTAATTTTAAACTAATAGGCACTTGCAGTAAATTTTGCTGAGCTATCTGAATGACCATGGCTAATATATATGTGCTCTGAACTAATCAGGAAAATAAAACAGGAGGAGCCAATCAAAAATATTTTATGCTCCAAATTCATTATCTATTAAATATTTTATTTAATAGGTATGCATATGGCTGCTTCTTTTTTTTAAGTCCTCTTTTTCAAAGCTTGAGGCCTCATCAAGCACTTTGCAAATACAAAAATAGGCATTTTGATCAGCTCCGATGCATAAGTTAGCTATATTTCATTACCTAGAAGTCTTATGGTAGAACTTTTATTTGGGAATTGAGTCCACTGTTTTGCAGCAAACCAGAATCTGTTTTTACTGTATAATTTTTTTAAAAACCTATAGCAGTTGAGAAATAAATGCATTTAATTCTATTTCTATAGGATTTCACACAGAGTTCAAATCAAACAGACAACCAACCTTCTCATCAAAGAGGTAAACACAGTATATATCAACATATCAAATGTGCAGCTGCTTGGCAGACAGTGTGCTGTATTGTCATGCTTAGGAGGAGATCAGTTGCATCCTGAACATGATTGGCAGTTCTGTATCCTGTGGAAAAGCTATTGTCTTAAAATAATTTTTTAGTTTTTGTGTGACTGGATTTGGTAAAAAAATGTAGGATTTGGGAAGGGATTACCTTCGACCATTTTGGCTCTATAGTTTTGGGGTTCAAATAAATGCTCCTTACTTTCAGATCATAAGTTGTGATCTTCTCTCATGAAGCTGTACAATTTAAGTTCCAGGCAGTGGTAATGGTTCTCTCATTCACTTGCATGCACTGTTTTATGGCACAAAGTTGGACCCAGAGCAAAAAAACACAGGTGTACCATAACACTATCATGGAAATGAGGCCAATTCGCAGTGCCTTGCAACAGCTTCTTATTTGGAGTAGTTGAGACTTCCAAAAGGCACACATCACAACGTGCAGAAATTTTGTGGAACTGTCCTGTCCCACATTTGCAAAACATGGGATAGGATAAAATAATGTGGTAAGAATGAACAAATGGATCCTGGATTTTTAATAATTCCATAGATTCCCAAGCTAAAACAAGCAGATCATGATTAATTACTAGAAAATTTTTTAATCTAACTTCCAGTAAAAGAATGAAACTGTTAATAAAATTTCCAAATTTTCTTCTAATCAGTTATAACTATAATTCTTATAATTATTCTTTTATTATTTCTTGCTCTTGTTATATATAGTGAACAATCTTAATAAACTAGAGTTGTGGAAATATATTAAGTGCTCAGTCTTAACCAACTTCCCATCACCAAGGTAAGAGCAAGGCATCTCCGAGGTCAAGGAACAAACTACTTAAGAAAATATCTTAAGGAAGCCCCATGATTTTATTCCAACAGCAGAATGCAGCACGTGCACATTTGCACAGCTGTGTCAGTACTAGGAAGTTGGTTGGGATTTGGGCCTGGAATGTTGATAAGGATTTGGGCCTATATGTGTTGAAAAAGAAGGCATTATATTTTGTTTGAGGTTTTATTACTTTCAAGCAACATATACTGTTTTATCATCATGTAAAAAATACAATGGCCTGGGATAGAAAACCCACTTTCAGACTGAGGCTACAATCCTAAAGACACTTTTCTAGAAGGAAGACCCATTGAACACAATAGGGCTTGCTTATGAGTAGACATGGTTAAGATTGTGCTCTGATTCTAGTCATTCCAAAGACTTGATAAGCCACATTTTTTACCATTATTTTTCTTTAATAAGTGCCCAGCCTATCAGTTTTAGTCAGAAATTGGAGAAGGATTTGGCCAAAAGGTTTGGATGATAAGAGTGGTCTTGCATACAGACATGTGTTAAGTTACCGGCTGAACTGAAACAGAATTTTTGTAAGACACAGTTTCAGTGGCATTTGAGCCCATGCAAGTTGTCAAATATATTATTTTTGTTGGTGATGTTGGTCTTTCTTGTGCAGCCATTTTGTACTCTGGGGCTTGTTTGATAATGCAGTCTTTTTGGATTAACATTTTAAGGTCCGATCATGGAACAGGCAAGTCTCTATTATCTGTTACTCACAATCCCAAAATCATCTTATTATGTTATCTAAAGAAAGGGGTTAAGATTTGGACTGTAGTTTACTCAGTACTGACAAGATATGCATCACAGCAAGTGATGCATGGAAAAGTCTCCATCTCAGAACAGCACACCAAAATTTGGAATGTTAGCACTGCATCAAAATTGACTTCCTACAAGCAATCATGTCATGCATACATCAAATAAGACTGCAATCCTAAACTCCACTGAGGCTGGCGTAAGCCCCAGCACAAGTCTTATTCTGGTCTGGGAGTACTGTAAGAAGTGGTGGGCTTCAGGGGGTTGTCACAGGTTCCATAGAACCCTTTTCTAATGAGTGCCTGGGTCTGAGAACTGGTTACTAATGGGACATAGAACCAGTTGTTAATTTATTTGAATCCCACCAATGGCTGTAAGGCACTTCTGCGCCACTCCTGGGGGAGTGTTAGGGGAGGGTTAGGCCAGTGCTCAGACATGCACTTGCCTCCCTACATCACCACAGGAACACAAAGACCAATGAGTTGTGCGGCCTAGGTTAGAATTGCATTCTATGTGTATTAAGAAATACCTATTTATCATACTTCCAAATTACTTTGCAATCGTATCACATTTTTCATTTTATAACAAAATAGTTTTCTCTTTTTATCTTTTTCCTCCAGAAAAGATCTTCAGTTCTCAAGATTACCTTGAGCTTGCAAATCGATTTCCTCGCCAGACTTGGGAAGAAGCACGACAGTTCTTCTTGAAGAAAGAAAAAAAATAAGCTATTGTTTTAATGTTGATATGATTTAACCTTTGTAATTATTAAGCAATTTGTTACTTTCTCTAGGAAGCTGTTCTAAAGACTCTTTGTATACTCACAATGAATACACTGTATATATATTTATATAATATATTATATGCACTATTTGTGTCAAAAGACCTGTACATACTTTAAAATTCAGATATGTCACTTTGAAAATACATTTTTGAATTAATATATGCTACATCATGGTACCTTGTACCCTGTGGTGTAGTATCTCTTGCACTGCAAAGCTGCTAAATAATACAAGAGGCACAACTGAATGGAAAGTTCTTTAGCACAATCCCCATTGAAGTGAACAGGACCTATGCAAAAGCAGAGGTCTTATTCTCATTCATTTGAATGGCGATTGTGCAAGAGAACTTCCCAGTCAATTGTGCTGTGTTTTGTTCTATATAACTTGTAAAAAAATAATTTATTCTGTTTTTGTTACATGTTTTGTATAACTTTTTCTACAACAGGATGTACTTGGTTATGTAGAAAACACAAAATCATAATACTATTAAATCGACCAAGTACTACTGCAGTTAAACCTTTGGGTCTTGGTATCCAGATTACATTTAATGTGTAGGTGTTGTTGCAGAAGAATTTGTACATTTTTACCACAGCAATTCTCAATTTGCTGCTGTAAGAAGTTAGTTTTCAATAAAGTTTATAAAAGCAATATGACAGCCAGCAAGAGGATTTTCTTTCTTCTTCATAACAGAAGCAGCTCAGCATTTGAAAGACAACTTTAAGATAGTGGTTTAAAATGACTGGACCCTCAAAAAACTAACATTTTACGTAAGGGAACACAAAGCAGGAAAAAGTAACTAGCAAGGGAAGCTTCAGAGGTTGGTCAGGTTAGACACTGGCCAAGTGCCCACAATGTTCAGAAAGCTCATCCACACAGGCTAACCCATGAATCCCAGTTCTGATGACAGTGGCAGAACCTAACACACCATCAGGGGACAAGTGGAGACTCCAGTTTGTGTCCCAGAGCCACAGCAATCTGGTAGTGACACTGGTAGCTATAGAAAGCAATTGATGCAGATTCACTATTTTCAGATATTATTGGGATAAGGTATATCCAAAGAAATGTTAACATTCCCTAAAATTGAAAAGAAATTATTTGCTTGGGATCCTAAGCATGAATGCGGAAAAGAAAGTTCTTCATGAGACTCCGATGAAGAGCTGAAAGTGGTTGTGTCTGCATGGTATGGGGCGGCCCATAAGGTTTGCAGTGGTCTTCATGGATCATAGAAAAGTGTATTTTCTAGAATGGTACCCTAAGATTTTCTTGTTACAGGCCACTGCACCTTCACTTCTGCTGACGAACACATAGGCATGTTAAACTGAAGTCTTCCAGACAGCTTTCAAGAGTTGAACTCACCTAAAATTAACCAAAAGTTAAAAGTGTAACTTACATTTAAAGACTTCCAGTGGTGAAAGATTCACCACATTTAAAGACTCTGTTCCCAGAACAAGGAAGTCATTACTGAAAGAGAAACCAATCCAGGTGTTGACCTCAACATCATGTTAAAGACTGTCCTTAAAACACCTAGGTTATATTATCTATACACATCCTCCTCCTGTTTCCTTCAATGCCATTAATGTTCCATCCTTGGAACCTGATTTAAGGTCTATAAATCTTGCACTCTTGTTACTGGAAAATGATTTTAGAACTTTACAACAACAGCAGAGCCAGCAGAATGAGGACTGGTGCCCAGAACTCCTTGGATAAACTTCAACTCAATTTCTTCTAAGAGTGGCCTAGACAAGGAGGAACTGGAGCTCAGTTCAACAGTAAACAGGATCTCGGCAAACCCTCTGAACACTGTGGGGATACAAGAATCTACACAGGTGTTCCATAATCCCGTACCAGGGAAAGATTATTGATTAAACCCACCTAAGTGCTTCCTTCAAAGTGGGCGGTGGGACCTTGTCTGAACTGAAGAAAATGCCTTCCACCTTTTTGCTTCAAAAAAGGACTTGTCCATATAATTGTAACGACTCTGCGGATGGGATTTCCTGCAAGTTGTTATCCAACAGACTATATAAATACTAATGATCAAGCCAAAGTTTTTTTGCCAAAATGCCATAAATAATTAAGACAACTGTGATTAACCTCCCAAGAAACCAGCCAAGGATTGCAGTTAAATGTTTAATTGAAAGAGCTCTATTTGCCTGCAAGTTTCAAGGTTTAATAAAAAAAACTGGGTGGGCAAAGAGGGAATCTTGAACAATGGCAAATGGAGTTTTAAGTAAGACTCTCTCTCTCTCTCTCTCTCTCTCTCTCTCTCTCTCTCTCTCTCATGCATGCAGCTGGGTTCATGACAAGAAGGAAGAAAAAGAGGGTTCAGACATAAAAGGTGGTAGCAGCTGGAAATACCTCAAAGCCTGGTTTCTTACTGTCATTGCTGAATAAATTGAATCCCCTTTTTTCTTTGTTGGTTAACCTAGAAGTGCCACCATCACCCCCATCCCCACAATGTTACCCAATGGTTACCCAACCTTTGATTAAAGGTTGGGAACCAATGCTCTTTCTGGTGCTTCCAGAAAGGTAGGAGAGATGGATTTGAGCTGAGAGATGAATCCTCAGCTCAAGTGAGATGGATTTCTACCATTATGACACCACCATGGAGAAGGACTTCTCTTGGATCACCACCAACCAAACCTTAGTACTGTACTTGCAAGAGGGGTTCCCCTTTTGACCTTGAAGGATGAGCTCCTGTCTCCTGGGCATCCATAGATCCTTCAAAAGCATCACTCTACAAATGTTTCCATTACAGAAGGTACGGTATGTCCCAACCCTGCGGGTGTTTATGAAGCTTCGTATACTCTTGGAACACCTTGTGCTTTATGGACCTTGGAACACATCGGCCTGCAAAAAGTGAATCATTTTCTAGACAATATCTTTTGGTACAATCCAAAGACACACAAGGAAACAGTCGGAGTTAAAACCTTTCTCATCAACTGGAGAAGTTTTGAGTTTTTTTTTAAAGTATGTAGAACATTCCAGAATGCCATCTCCCCATCATATGGAAGAAGCCAACTGAGGAACTTCAGATCAGCTAATTGTCCTAGCAGTGTTGTCCATTGATGTGAACAAGGCCATTGCCAGCCTATCCTTCAGGTTGACTAAGATAGCACTGGGAAGGGGCTCACTCCTTGAATTCAAAAAGGAAATGGAGCAGAAGTGAGGAAGAGGCGCCATAGTCCACCACTCTCCTATCCTCCACACTTCCACTTCTACTCCTGTTTTACTGGAGAAAGGGAGGCATGGTGGAAGCGATGGCAGGTGCATCATTGGGCAAAGGTGTGGCAAAAGAGACATGCTACTTCAGGGCAGGGTGACCAGATCTTAAAACCAAAATGTAGGACAATCCGTTCACCAAAAGTCTGGATTTTCAATTGACAATCCGGACTTCTTAAAGTTTTACAAAATGTAGGATGTGTTTAAATCATTTAAGCACATCCTACATTTTTTTAATTACACCTGGCTCAGGAGTAAGCTCCATTTTCATAAAAGGCTTACTTCTAAGTAGACATGGGACTGGGGGGCTTACCTTGGCAGGGGTCAGGACTTGTGGGCAGCCATTTTAAAAATTAGAAGACTGTGCATGCAAGCAGCCTCCTTCTATAGCAAAGATTCCTAGAGTGTGTGCTGGCGTGGGCAGAGCATCCGGTTGCCACACACCCTTCTCTGGCCTCGCTCTGTCTCGCCAAAGGTCAGATCCAAGTCCAGGTCAGGCGAGACAGAGACAGACCAGAGAGGTGCACGCGGCAAGTGGATGCTCCGCCCATGCCAGCGCGCACTCTAGGCAGTGATGGGATTCAAAGAAATTAACAACCGGTTCTATGCCCATCTGGCAATGACTTTTAAATGGCTATTTTAAAACTTTATATGTCCTAGCTCTAACAACCGGTTCTATAGAGTAGGCGCAAACCTGCTGGAGCCCACCACTGATGCAATCAAAGGAGGCTGCGTGCATGTACAGTCTTCTAATTTTAAAAATGGCAGCCATGGCTCGGCTAAACTAAGTCACACCAAGCTGCGGCTGCCTGTAACTGCCCCCCATTGCCCTCAAACACCCTCCCACCCCCCAGAAGGCCAGACACTTGGCTATTGGGCCAGATAGTCCGGTCCAATAGCCAAAAACCGGACAAGTCCAGCCAATTCTGGCTTTCTGGGAAGCCTGCTTCAGGGACCTAGAGGACTTTGGTCTGGTCTGAGCTAACTGCACTGCAACACTCCTACCTCTCCAGATATATTAACTGGGGTTTGAAAGGAATGATGGAATTCTGACTGGCTGGTGAGGCAAGGAGCATGCCTGAAAGTGCCTTTACTTGGAAGAAATTTCCACAAAACTTAGGTACACAGCGGGATGAATGGTGAAGCAGTGAAAGTAGAGCAGTATTTCTCAAACTCTGAGTTTCAAGTTAATTTTAGGTGAGTTCCCATTCATTTCAGTGTGTATTTTATATTTTTATATATATTAGTGATGCATAGGCTGTATGTATGTATATGGTACCATCATAAGTGACTGCATTTGGGGAAATGTACAGATCTTGAGAGCATTGAGAGAGAATGTATTGTATGCATTGAGAGCAGACAAATAAATGTATTTCTTTTAAATACATTTCAAAGCTTATTAGAAACTTTTCTTTAATTGATTTGACTAGCCCTTCCCTTTGTTGTATGAGGTGCTAAACATTTGCTGGCTTGATGCGGTCACTTCTGCTCAGTGCATCACTTTGATGAAATCACTTCCGGTGGCGCCCTTGACTGTCATTCCATCTAAACCAGTAGTTCCCAAAGTGGGTCAGGACCCACTGGTGTGTTGTGATCTGATTTTTCAAGAGTAGTCAAAAGGTGATAGAAAGATCTCTTATATACGGTAACTCATCTCCTTTTATCAATGTTTGTTGGAATTGTTAAATAAGATTATAGTTTAAATAGGTAGTAGAAATCAATATTAGACTAAAGAAAGATAAATTTGGAATTCTGCATTTGCCATATAAACTTTCAAGATTATTTTTATTCTATTTTTTCTTTTTTCTTATTTTCCTCTTTCTTAAAAAAATTAATAAAAACTATCTAAAAAAATAAAAAAGAAAGATATCTACGTGACCCAACTCCTAAATATATTCATAAATCATATGGTGTTGCTGCTGCTAATTAATCTGCAAACAGCTCAACTTCTGTTGTTTGCAAACATGAGTAAAAACATGGAGATACTGTATATGTTGGAGGGTCTTTTTTGGTTATTACTAATAAAGAAATAGATTTCTATGAGCACAATCCTAACCATGTCTACTCAAATGTAAGAACCATTTTATTCAATGGGTCTTACTCCCAGGAAAGTGTCTTTAGGATTGCACCATATATCTCCTTTTTAAATGTCAGGTAAACCTTGGTGGGCCTCAAGAGAGTGTTATTTTAAAAGTGGGTCCTAGTGCTAAAAAGTTTGGAAACCACTGCTGTAGAGATTCATTTGCCTTACCTTAAAGGCTCTGTGACTGTACATACCCTGCTGGCACAGCTATGCCAATGCTGGAAAGCTGGTTACAATGTGACCACATAACTGCAAAAGAAGACAAGCCCCCCCCCCCAAAAGGAGGACATCCAACAAAATTGTAGGACATGACAGAATAAAAGCTAAAAATAGTCATATACTGTATATTGTTTTCATTTGGTTAATTTAAACACCAGATGAGTTATTATTAAATTTAAAACTATTATATATACAAGAAGCCTACATGGTACCTGCTCACAGGGGAATGTAAGAATATAAGAAGAACCTCCACTGGATCAGGCCAAAGACCCTTCTAGTCCAGCTTCATGTATCACAATCCATCAATCACTCAATCAGTTTATTGCATTGCTAAAAGCCATTACAATTAAATTAGTAAATACAAGTACAAAATATAAAATATGGTGATGCATCTGTCCTAAACTTTACAGGGCCTGACATAATTGAGTTTGTAATACGAAAACATACAGGATTTATCAGTCCGTGTCTCCAGAAGGTTCAGAATCAAGGAGTGTTTGTAACACATTGAGACAGATAGACATAGCTGCTCTAGCATATAGTGCAGTCATATATGTGATTTGAGGTTCAATATCCGCCAACAGATAACATATTACTGATAATGGGTTGTCAAATTGGATAGAGGCTAAAATGGGACCTAAAAATCTTTGTCTACGCTGTATATACAGGCGACAGTGTAAGACGTAACGTATCACATCTTCTATGGCTCCTGAAGCACAAATACAAAATCTGTTGTGCTTGGGTAGGGCTTGATATCTGCCGTCCTGGTAGGCTGTTGGCATGGTTTGAAATCGTAATGCAGTGAAAGCCATCCTTAAATTTGCATGAGTTAATGCATAAAGATAGTGAGGTCTCGAGTGTGAAAGTCTGAACAAGCTATAAATTTGATCAAACTTGGAGTCTTTCAGTAGAACCATGTCATTCATATTATCTTGAGTAAACAAAAAGTTTTTAAGAAGTGGTTTAAAATCTCCAAAAATATAAATATCAGAAGAGAGGGAGTTTGACCGTAGTAAAGCTTGAACTATTTTGGCCCAGCTGCCGATTTTCAGTTGTTCTATAAAGCACAGTTTAAGGAGGCGGCTATCTGGCATCATCAATAGTCTTTGGTAATATGCGCAAATGGCCATTTTCACTCTGGCATCAATAGAGACCATATCGGTTTCTGTTCTGAGGTGTGCGGCTGGAGTCCCTGGGGGGAGGGCAAGTATATATCTCAGAAATTTATTCTGGATAGGTTCCAAGGTAGCTATCTTAGAGCTGCTTATCCCCCATACCTCCACACCATAGAGAATTTGTGGTATCACTTTCCCTACGAAGAACTTCAGCGCTGGGGGAACTAATTTGCCTCCTCCAGAGTGGAAGAATTTAATGATAGAGAGCGTGGTTCTTTGCGCCATGTTTTTTGTGTGCTTGTATTGTAGGTTCCAATTTAGTCTGTTGTCAAATAAGACTCCCAAATAATTATAGAATGGGACCTGCTCTAAGTTATGGGACCCAATAGGCCATGTGGTGGGGGTTGAATGTTTTCCAAAAACGACCACCTTAGACTTTCCATGATTTAGTTTGAGTTGTTCTCTAATGGTATACTCATGCAGTTTCTTGAGTATACTTGAGTTGTTCTCTAATGGTATACTCATGCTCATAGTTAAGTGGGGCCGGAGTAATGTTGGGCTGGCTCTTCTTAATTTGCGGTATGATGTCCTTGCCTATGTCATCAGAACAAGCCTTTTCTGTTAAGAGAAAGAAGCCCGATGTCATCTGCATATAAAAGGATTGCAATTTTCCCCTTTTCAATAGCTGGAGGGAAAAAATTGAGGTGTGAAACTTCCTCGACAATGTTATTAAGATATAAGTTGAACAGGAGCGGGGTGAGCATGCATCCTTGCCGGACTCCTCTTGTGGTGTTGATTTGTTTGGTCAATCTGCCTTTAGGGTTAACTTTGACTCTTAATGACGTGTTGGAATAGAGCTGTTGGATCAGGAATTCGAGTTGTTTATCGATATTAGTACTATCCAACTTTTCCCAAAGGCGAGATCTGGACACCGTGTCGAAAGCTGAAGAAAAGTCTATAAAGGCTGCATAAAGATGCTTCTTTGGCTTGCTCGCATATTTTTGGATCAGGTGATTTAAGATGAAAATTTGGTCGGTAATGCTGAACCCTTTCCTAAATCCTGCTTGTTCCTGGGCAATGATGTTATTATCTTCAGCCCAGGATGACAATTTATCAAGCAGAAGCCGTGAATATATCTTAAGACTAATGTCTAGAAGCGAAATGGGACGGTAATTCTGAGGGTTGGTGGTATCCCCTTTCTTATGGATTGGAAATATGATGCTTTGTTTCCAACTGTCAGGGAAGATACCAGTATCATTAATGTGGGTGAAAAGTTTTGCCAGGATTGGGGTCCACCAATCTGGGTTGTTCTTATAGACCTCAGGGGGTAAGAGGTCAATTCCTGGTGCTTTTTCTGCTGCTAAAGTAGTAATAATCGCCTTCACCTCGAGCTCAGAGATGGATGGCCACTTCGGCAGCTTATCTAAGGAAGTATGAGATGCATTGGGAACACAAGTTCCTGAGGTGTTGTTGCTGTCAAAAATGTTTTCAAAGTATAAGCACCAGTTATCAGAAGAAATTGGAGGTGTGATGTAATTGTATTTAGCATCTATTAATGAGATGAGTGACCAGAATTTACGTTCGTCTTTGATCTTGCAGGCAGCACTAAGTTCTTCCCATTTAGATAACATGTAACACTTTCTTTTGAGTCTAATAAGGTCTTTGTACCTGTTCCTTGCCGCAGCAAGAGCCTCACAGTTAGTGGATGTTCTGTGCTTCCTTGTCCATCTCACTAGACGTAGGAGAAGCTTTTTGGATGACCTGCAGTCTGCATCATACCATTTGTCCCCCATACTAGTAGGGGGAGGTCTACTAGCTTTAATTACTAATAAAGGTTGTAGAGCCACAGATATGGAATTTAAGCCTTGTATGGGGTCCTGGGTGTTCAGAAGAATATCTTTATGTAAATCAAGCAGAGACCGACTCCCGAGCCGCTCTCTAACGGCAGTATCAATTGAGAGGGACCATTTAGCGCGTTTTCCTAAAGTGAGTGAATCTTCCTCCTGTTTAGAGGGAGTCCTTGGATTGAGGTCATTACCTGCAGAGAGTGTTAAACAGATTGGGAGGTGATCACTCTCCGGTCGTGCCAAGATGTCATAGTGGGCTATCAATAAAAGTAGGCTGAAAGAACAAAAAATATAGTCTATTACTGAAATAGGTCTACAATTTTTTTGAAAAGTAAAATGACCCCGTGATTTGTCCATAGAGCTGCCATGTAGGCAGGTTAATTGGAAGGTTGACATAAGGCCTACAAGGCTCCTGCCCTGTGAATTGACCACAGTATCTTGAGAGAGACGCTCGGGCCAGAAGACGTCATGGCAGTTAAAATCTACAGTACATGGTCCCATTCCAACTCTAGCGTTGAAGTCGCCACAGACCACATATGCGGCTTTTGGAAAGTTAATCTCACAAAAGGTGAAGGTCTCTTCAAGTCTGCGCCAAAAGGAGGCTGAATTCGAGGCTGACCCTGGAGGGCAATAAGCATCAATGCAAATCAAGGCTCCTAAGACCCAATTCCCTGTGATCATGACTGCTAAAATCTGGTCATCCCCAAAAATGGTTTCAGCTTTCATGTCCATTTTTTCATCAACAAATGTCACCAATCCACCACTTGCTCTACCTCTAGGGGCAAGTTTTGTGGTGGGCTGAACAAAGGCCTTGTATCCTCGTAGAAGGTAAGTGGTGGGGTCCGGATCCAAAGACCAAGACTCCTGTAAGCAGATGACAGAGAACTTGGCAAGAAAGTCCAAACAGTCCGGGTCCAGAGTTTTAGTCCGCCACCCTGCTATGTTCCATGATGTAAAAGTGCGAAAGCAGGGCAGGTTAGGGTTAGTGTGTCATAAGGAGCGGACCACTGGAAGAGAGGCCTGAGTATTGTCTGAGCCCTGAGAAGGAGATGGCTGTGGCACATTTGGTCTTTGTTGCTTTTGGGTAAGTTGCAATGCGGTAAACTCCTCTGGAAAAAGCACTTCCAGAGCTGGTAAAATGTGGATCATTTTTAAATAGTGCTCCCGGTCTCATGTCCAATGGAAATTCTATGGTCGGAAAGGAAGATGGAGAGACGTCAATATTTTCCAGATCAGCTTGGTTCCCAACGCCTCTCTTCTGAATCGGCTCTTCAGCACTCTTTCTTATATTTCCAAGAGCATGAACTACTGAGTCGCAACTGTCCGTCGACAAAATGGCCAGATCTAAGTTACTAATATCTCTGTGACCTGGCTCATAGTTAAGTGGGGCCGGAGTAATGTTGGGCTGGCTCTTCTTAATGTGCGGTATGATGTCCTTGCCTATGACATCAGAAGCCACATTAGTGAGACCAGAGGATGGTTGTTGGGCTCTTTTAGGGAGCAGAGGGCTAAGGCAATTATCACTATATTGATGCCTGAGTGGACATTGTTCAGACACATAGGAGTTGCTGGAGATCCTTTGAAGTTCTGTGCTCTTGAAGAGTATTACAGGAGGATTAGTCTCACAAAATGGCCCACCAGATCTTTCAGGGAGCACATCTAACACCTGCATCCAGGTGTCCCCCTCTGCATCTGGCATTTTGAGGTTGTCCACCTCTACACACACCACTCATGGCTTGTAACACATGATAGTCCTTTCCTCTAGGAATTTGTCCAATCTCTTGTGAAAGGCATTGAGGCTAGTTGCCATCATCACATCCTATGACAAGTAGAAGTGACCAACTATTCTATCCTGTAGAAGTGACCAACTACATACTGGGTAAAGAAATATTTTCTCTTGTCTCTCCTAAAAGGGAAAGGAGAACCATAAAGATTTTTTTTTCCAGGATTCAAGTCTAAGAAAGAAGGCATGTCCTGGAAAAAGAGGACATCTGGTCACCCTGATTAGTTAGGATTTGGGCCCAAGTTCTTTGCCAGGACGTGAGGCTGAAAAAGAGGATATATATCAGCTTGAGCCTTATGTTTCACAGAAGGCTAGACCAGTGGCATAGCTACGTGGGGGGCAGTGGTGTCACTAGAGTGGTGCAGGTGGTGCAGTCCGAACCGGTGCCGCATCCAAGGGGGGAGATGCGCACTGGGGGACTTAAAAATGCACATAACTTCGTGATGGTGCAACTAACCCCATCAAGTCATATACCGTTGGATTCATATTGAAGAGCAGAATCCAATGCAGGAATCCTTTTTGATCTAGCCCTTCCCTATTAAAAGTTATTGCCAAAAAACTAAAAAACTAAAATATGCATTCTCTATGGAAAGTGAAAGTGACCCATATTGCGGCTTTACGCGCGAGTAGGCAAACTGGCTTTAGTTCATTGGAAAGGGCAGGCTGAGCGGAATCTAATGACACCAGAATTGTCCTGATCCAATGAATGCCGCCCCTACAAATCACCCCAGAAGGAGGTCCCTGATTATTGTCCGTCCTGGACAAAGATGAACAACAGGTGTCTGGAAGCCAGGAGAAGGCAGAGCTGCTCAACTCCTGCTTTGCGTCCATCTATTCTCGGTAGCATGGCTGTGCAAATGGGGGTGCGGGATCATTGGCTGATGCGGGGATGTACTTGTATCCCCAAAGACGTAATGAAAACATGGATGGTGCAGAACAGCAGATTAAGATTGATAGAGAACTGGTTCGAAACCACTTAACTGGCCTAAATGAATTCAAGTCATTTGGACCAGATGAGCTGCATCTTCGAGTTCTTAAGGAACTGGCAGATGTCCTTGCAGAGCCTCTGTTGATCATCTTTGAGAAATCCGTGAGGAGTGGAGAAGTGCCACTGGACTGGAAGAGGGCAAATGTAGTCCCAATCTTTAAGAAGGGGAAAAAAGAAGACCCAGGAAATTATAGACCAGTCAGTTTGACTTCAATCCCAGGGATGATATTAGAACAAATCATAAAACACACAATTTGTGCACATCTAGACAAGTACTCGGTGATCAAAAGAACCCAGCATGGATTTACCAAGAATAAATCTTGCCAGACAAATCTGATCTCCTTTTTTGATCGGGTTACAAGCTTACTGGACATGTCAGTGCTGTGGATGTCATTTATCTTGACTTCAGCAAAGCATTTGATAAAGTCCCACATGACATCTTAATTGGGAAGTTGGAAAAATATGGGCTAGACGAGGCAGTCGTCCAGTGGATCTGCAATTGGCTCAATGGCCGCACTCAAAGGGTTTTAGTAAATGGTTCTGCATCAACCTGGAGATCGGTTTCAAGTGGGGTACCCCAGGGCTCTGTCTTGGGCCTGATCCACTTTAACATTTTCATCAATGAGTTGAAGGAAGGGATACGGGGGAGCCTGATCAAATTTGCAGATGACACCAAGCTGGGAGGAGTAGCAAACACATCAGAAGACAGGAGAAACCTCCAGGAGGATCTGGATAAACTGGAATCCTGGGCTGTAACAAACAGAATGAACTTCAACAGGGAGAAGTGCAAGGTTCTGCACTTGGCCAATAAAAACAAAAAACACAGGTATAAAATGGGGGATATCTTTATTCTATTCAAATGTGTGGCTAAAAAAACCAGTGGAGGTGGGGCACTGGCACATAACCATGCCCACCATTCATATTGTTGCTCTGCCCAATGTATGGGGATGATGCGCTGGCCTCCCGCACTGGGTGACATGACATGAACCCTCGTGATGTCCCGGGGGGGGTGGACACTAGGTTTTGCAGAGTGCCTTTTGTGGCAGCATGCAAGAGACCCTTCTTTCAGGGCCATTCCAAACAGGGAGAGCCAAACTGAGGTTTGGATTGGCTCCGAGAGGGCCTTTTTACCAAGGTGACCAGTTATCATAACTGGAAAAGAGGACAAGACCCTCCAAAGTGTAGGACACCTTTTTAAATTAATAAAGGATAAGTACCAAAATGTAGGACACCTAAGACAATAGTGGAATTTGACAAAATAAAAGCTAAAAAACTCATTTGTATTGCTTTCAGGTGGTTAATTTTGCACAGTATCAGCAATCCTAACTACACTTTCCTGGGAATAAGTAGCATTGAATAAGTAGCATGGGATTATTTTTTAGTAGACATGCTGAGGATTGCACTGTTTACGACTTATTATTAAATGTAAAACTATTACATATAATTTATTACACATAGAGTGCAATCCTAACCAATTTAGGTCAGCATAACTCACCTGGCATAACTTCCTGTGGTGGTATGGAGAGGCCAGTGCATTCTCTGCCCCAATCCTAGAGGGGGTTTAAGACAGTGAACAGGCATGCACCAGCCTTGCAACTCACCACAGAAAGTTAGGCTGGCCTAAATTGGTTTGGATTACACCCATAATTGATTAATTACAAGAAGGCTAGTGCAGCCAGCTCACAAGGGAAGAAAGGATACTTTTTTCCAGGACACAAGGCCAATAAAAGAAAGCATTTCCTGGAAAAAGGGACATCTGGTGACATCTGGCAGGGACGCTGCCTTGCATGCTTTGGCAAGGCTCCCTGCAAAACACAGTGCATTGCCTCCCTCTAGCTATTCCACTAAAATGCAAGCCCCCTTATGTAATGGAGTCAGGGTGACCATTAGGGCGGAGTGAAAAAACTTTTTCTCGAACTTCACTTTGCCTAAGTCATTATATGATGTGAAACTGGCTGGAACAAATTGTCTCCAAATTTCAGCCCCAACTGTTGCCACCTTCAGGTTCCACACCTAAGTGAATATTTGTATTGCCTTTTTGCATGCTTATTGCATACTAATGAACTACCTCATAGTAAAGTAGTAGTAGTAGTAGTAGTAGTAGTAGTAGTAGGAAAGACTACCTCTTCACCGCCTTTTCCAGAAGATTGATGGAAAGACATCTGGGCTACACCAGTTTTTTGAGTCAGAAAATAAAGCTATTGTAAACATTAAAATAATTTTTTTTTAATTTTTGAGTTAACAGTCCTTTCTTTGACCCCCTGTGTGGAAACTTATGACGATGAGTGATTGTGCTGGTTTTTTTTTTTTTTTTGCAGTGTCTTTTTTTGCCAAACAGCACCCTTTGTTGAGTTAGGAAATATTAAATTTTTTTTTGCCTTTTCCACTCCACCCCAGTGACCATACTCCTTGTGTCCTGGGAAAAAATTTCAATGCCCTCCTCTTCCTTGTAAGCAAACAACACGTAGCCTTCTTGTGATTAGTAAACAGTGCAATCCTAAACATTGCGTTCCATTGCATTCAACATTACTTACCAGGAAAGAGGGGTTAGGATTGCAATCATAGACTGCAGCCAAAGTGCTCCCACTTTCCTAGGAATAAGACCCATTGAACACAATGGGGCTTACTGTTGAGTAGTCATGGTTAGGATTGTGCTCTGTATGTAAAAAATTATATGCAATAGTTTTTAATTTAATAATAATACAGTGTTTAAACTGAGCACATGCAATCAATATGCATGAGTGGTTCTGGCTGCAATCCTAAAGACGCTTCCCTGGGAGTAAGACCCATTGAACACAATGGGGCTTACTGTTGAGTTGACAGGGTTAGGATTGTGCTCTTTATCTTTTATTTTGTGACATCCTACATATATCTTAGGTGTCCTACACTTTGTTGGACCTTGTCCTCTTTTTTTGGTGATGGCCAGTGGTTTCCCTGGCTGGAGAGAGCAGATCCCCCTGGACGTGTTTGCCAGCAGCAGGGCTTCCTCCCCTCCCCAAAGGAGCGGTCAGTGCAGCAGCAGCAGCAGCAGCAGCAGCAGAGCCGTATCGCTTGCAGGTGATGCCAGCAGCTGATAAGAGCCGCCGCCGTCTAGACAGCAGAATTAATTCAGCCACAAGATTGATGGCAGCCTAAATGCTCCCTGGAGACTTTGGGGACAGCAGCGCCCTCCACCCCCTCCAGCCTTCCAACTGGAAGCCAAGCCCACCTGGGCAACTGGAAGCCAAGCTCTACTGGGCACAGCCCAGGGTCACCACATGCCCTCTTCTCCAGGACGTGTCCTCTTTTCTAGTCTTGTGTCCTGGGAACATATCTTTAATTGTCCTCCTTTTTCTTGTGACCAGATGTCCTCTTTTTTCCTGGACATGTCCCAGGGGAATAAAACTCAAGTGTCCTCCTTTTCCTTAGAAGTGTGCAGCATGTAGTAGTTTTTAAAGTACATGTAATAGTTCTACATTTCATAAGACGACCATGAAATTAAGTCCGTGCCAGCAATATAGGGTGGATGCAAAGACAGGTATAGTAAAGAAGGTGTAAATGCTGAAGGCCGGCAACTTGAGCACTTAGATAGTACACTGAGATTGTACTTGACTGCAATTTGTATGTCAGCCTTATTGTGACACTGTCATAATAAAAACTGTATACGTACTTTGCACTCCTCTGTACATTAGTGTTCTTAGCTTTTATTTTGTCATGTCCCACATTTTTCTTGGGTGTCCTGCATTTTGGGGGTGCCTTGTCCTCTTCTTTTGTTATGGCATACAGTCGCCCTGCTTGTGAGCAGGCAGCATGTAGCTTTCTTGTAATTATAAATTAGATGTAATAAATTACATATAAGTTCTAAATTTAATAATAAGTCATATAGTGATTAAATTGACTACATGAAAACAATATACGTGGGTGTTTTGAGCTTTTATTTTGTCATGTCCTACATTTTTCTTTAGTGTCCCACATTCTGTGGGGTGGGTCCTGTCCTTTTTTTTGGGTTATGACATGTGGTCACCCTGTGATAGCCAGGGCATCTCTGAAAAGGGGTTTGGAGGGTGATATGGCCACACTGGCTTGGATTCATTTAAAGGGGCATAGCATAGCACACACATATATGCACACATGTGCCCACACACGCGTGCACAAAGAGGATAATGAAGGGAGTACAGTGGCTTGCCGACTGAGCATGGAGATAAAAGTTGGAGGTGGTGAAAGGGGTAGAGTGCTGTCGGAGGACCCATGCTCCACATAGCAGATTCACCACATGACACCCCCAATCAATTCTCCAGTACCAGTCCACTCTCATTCACCTTTTCTTGGTGGAGGAGCCAACCTTGGAAAGTTGGGGTGGGTGGTGTATGACTTCCCCAGGGCCTTCAGCACCTTGGGGCTGGTCATATGCATATATGGGGCTGGTCATATACATATCCCTGGTTTCATCTGTGAGTTGTAGGGCCCACTACAGAGAGGAACTGTACTGAGAGAAAGCTGAGGGGAAGTGCCGGCTGACAGTCTGGTGTTCTGCCCAAAATGTGCACTTGGGTTCTTCTTTTCTTTTGTCCTCCCCAATTTTTCCAAAAAACTTTACAAGCTTTGTAGGGCTGTGAATATTTTTGTAAGGCT
The DNA here is from genome assembly GCA_030015325.1 of Cryptoblepharus egeriae. Classification (NCBI taxonomy): domain Eukaryota; kingdom Metazoa; phylum Chordata; class Lepidosauria; order Squamata; family Scincidae; genus Cryptoblepharus; species Cryptoblepharus egeriae. Next base: position 11,234,386 of record JAREYC010000013.1, read on the forward strand.
GCGCACATACAAGGTTGTAAAAACAATGCATAGATAGGTGGCACAATGCATAGATAGGGGGCATGGCAAGATGGGACCCATCACTGTGTAGTTTTCCCTCACATGCAGGCTAGGGGTGCTGTCAAAGGCTGGCAATGGAAGCAGAATCATTAGCTTCTCAGAAGTCCAAAATTCAGCACCTTTCTCCATATAGTACCTTCAGTTCAGTGCCTCCCTTCCTTTTTAAATCTTAAAAGCAGAAGGAAGAGTGGCGAGTACAGCCTTACTTCTTAGCTTGGACAGACTCTGTATGTGGTTTGGGGAAAGATTCCTCATAAAGAAGAGCTTGGCTTGATCAGAGGGTTCAGGGAAGCTACTGAAAGGGCTTAGCCCAGCTCAAAACAAGAAAAATGAAGAAAGAAAAGGAGAGAAGATGAGAGAAAAAATAACTTTTTTCTTTTTTAAGTAGAAGATGAAAGGAAAAAAATATTTCCAGCAAAATTGAATGTGGGCCTCTGAGAATTATAAGTTTTAATGATGGGCCCCGTGGACTTTATTCCTAGGGTGGCCATAATTCTCTTCCACAAAACTGAGGCAGGACCTCCTCTCAAATTTGCCAGAATGTGAATGAAATCTTTGAAAACCAGGATTGTCCTGGTTTTCAGGGACATATGGCAATCCTATTAACTCCTCATACAAGTTTTCCTATTAATTCCTCATACATCCTGCAAGTTTTCAACTGGCCTTTTATTAAAGAAAATCTTTTTTTTGTCCCTCATGTAAAGGAAGCAAAATAAATTAAGCTAATAATTTATTAGCTGAGGTGGTTCCATTTTCCTATATAGATTATCCTGGCACAGAATTTAATTTGGCATAGTGCAGAGACAAGCCTGGTTCTGATTATCTCAATTTCAGGACCAAAAAGCCCATATTCCAGCTGTAATGTAGCAGAGATGTCATGAACCTGGTCCTGGAGATGAGGAATCAAATTTGTAGACTTATAAATAACATACTGAGAAATAATTACATTTCTCTGCTCCTCATCATTGCTCACTTGGGGGAAAGAGCATCCTTCTTGGTCCAATTGCCCATCTTAAAAATGGAACCATGACCGGCTGTTGGTATAGATGAAGACATGGATATCTTGCCCAAAGTGGGGGTATAAAAGGCATAAGCATGTGATCGTTCACACAAGCACTACTGAAGTGCAAGACACTGCTACACCACAACAGTATATAGACATGTGCACCTGCTACTCATTTCAACAAGTCCTTCACAGAAGAAGTTTCCAGAAGATCAGTGCAGAGAGCATGAAGAAAACTAAGATCTATAATAGTATAACTTGTGGTACACTGGAAGAAATCTTCCAAGTTGAGAATTTGAAGACTTGGAACCCAAGTCTTCCAAGGCAAGTCTGAGCTAGGCAGACCAATGGTCCAATTCAGCCTTCTATCTTCCTACTGAGATGGGGTAAAAGCATCCTTTTCAGATCTGGCAGGTATTCAAAGTACCCTGGCTTCTCCCAAAATATATACCTTGTGAGCCAATGACAGATCCTCCCTGGGTGGTTACCTCACTGAATCACGGGGTGAGGCACAGGCAAGAGGCAGGCACTGCAGGGGAGGGACAGAAAAGGGCTGTCAGGATTAAATTCAAGGGCAGCTTCACAGATTGGTATACAACAGAAAGATGCTGGAACTACTACTACGCCAGGTGTGACTAAGAAGAATCAGACTCCATCCCTACCCATGTTCTGTCATACATGTGTCCCCCCACTTTCTGATAGTTCTGCTCTTTCAATACCTTGCAATTATACCCAGAACTCATTCATTCAACACATGCTTCACTCTTTCAATTTCTTTCTGTTGGCCTAAAGGCTAAAATTGTCTTTCCTGATGTTGATTTGCGCATGATGTGGTAATCAAACTGTTTTTGGCATTTCCTTATGACTTTCTTCAGTAAATAACCATCATTCATTACATAATATACTCATTGTCCACTCATACCTTTGTTCATTTTACTGTGATTTGTTATATGTTTTGGTTAAAGGTGTAAAAGTAAAGGTGTCCCCCTGCAGGTTATACTGCTAGTCGTGACCAACTGTAGGGTGCAGTGCTCACCCGTTTCCAGATTCATAGAGCCAGTGTTGACTGACAGGTGGCTCACATGCACACAGAACGCTGTTACCTTCCCAGTACAGTGGTACCTATTTATCTACTTGTATTTGCATGCTTTTGAACTGCTAGGTTGGCAGGAGCGGGGCTAAGGATGCTTGGTCATCCCATCTTGCAGGACTCGGGTATTTTGGCTATGTATTAATAAATGTTTTGTAGACTTTTGCAAGTTAAATATATACTATATGTCATTTGCAGGACCATTTTTCTGAAATGTTTCAGCTAGCAGGTATATTTTAGGAAGACCATTTCAGCCTCCTAGTTTCAAAGTTCTGATGCACACAGACTGAGCATTTTTCTCTTATGGTATTTGTCCTTTTATTATTAAGGTCAAAATATCAATCCCACCATTACCTGCTGCCGTGACAATAAATAACAATAATTTACTTTGGTCTGTAAAGGCTCAAACAACTTCACCTCCTTCCACAAGATAAGTTAAACATTGGCAAGAAAAAAAAAAGAAATACTTAGGACGCAATCCTAACAAATTTAGACCAGCTCACAAGGCATTATCTTCCCGTAAGGATGTCGGCATATGCCTGTGCACTGGTCTGACCCACCATAAGTGCCTTACAGCACTTTTGTGACAACCCCAGGTCAGCACAGAACTTATGCTGGGGTTTATGCCGGCCTAAGTGGAGGTTAGGAATTGCAGCCTTAGTCCTGCAGATAGTTTTCCATGCAGGCTCAGGGAGAGAAAGAGGTAAGTTTCCCCTCCTGTGCCATCAAAGTTCAAGGTTTTTCCAGACATCTCATTGTGTAGCACAGCAAATGGGATGAAGCCACATGGTGGTTAGTGATGACTACATGGATCTGGTTGTAATGGACACAACACAATAAAAAGTCTGAGATGATAATGATGCTGGCTCCAACCAGCTGAAGTCAGGGAAGCACCAGCGGTTCAGGCTTTCTTTCTTCCCAGGGCCAGCCCAGGTCCTTCGAGCACCTGAGACAATGTGCTAAAAGAGGAAATGCAGAGGAGAAGAGAGGTGGGATAGAGCAGCTTGACACTAAACTTCCACTGTCTTCTCCCCACATTTCCTCTTTTGCTCTATTCTCCTATTCATTTCTGAATCCAGGAAACATGAGGAGGAATGGCAATGTGGGCACAGGTAGGCAATGGACATCTTCCAATCTGCTGCCCGAGACAACCACCTCCATTGGCCTCATGGAAAGGCTGTCCCCCCTCCAAAAAAGTACCAAAAATGGAAAATGTACACTAAAACTACTATTACATGATTTAAGTCTAATCCTGATGAAATCCAGAGAGGTTTGCATGGAGAAAAAAGAATCCATCCATAGACTTGCTTTTTTTCTGCTGTAGCTGGGGAAAGGCAGTGGACCTCAGACTGAAGAGCAGATATCGCCAAGATGGACGAGAGAAGAACAGGCGCTGGACTTTAAATAAAGATAATAATTTAAAGAGTTGAGTTTGCTCAGAGATCAGGATCTCATGCAGGGAGCAGGAGCATGCGAAAGTCCATGGGCTTGGGTGGTGAAGGGAGTTCCTTTCACGTCTCCACCGGGCTGGGGACCATGCTGTTGGGGGTGTCAGGGAGCTGGGAAGACAAGGAAGTAACGTCGCTGCCGGAGGAGTTTCCCAAAGAGCCAGATTCAGAAAAGGAGACCTGCAGGGCAGAAAGAGAAGAGATAGAAAGTCAGGACTGCGCAGTCCGGCTGATGTTGTTTGGAAGGACTGGCCTGTTTGTCATGAGCGTGGCAGTCCTTGGGGAGTGACAGAAGCATCTGGCCATCCAACACTTTCAGTCTGTTTCCAACATTTTCAACAATCTGTGCTCTGCAGTATTGCAGAGAAAACTGGCAACTCTCCCCAACCCAGTGGCTGAATGGAGAGCTGCAGCAGAGAGCATCAGGCTACATATAGGAATGGATGAGGAAAAAGAAGCCAAATGTGGGCCATGGATCTTACTCCTTACCAACCTTTACCGAGCACACTTCACCTCTGATTGAAACCAAGAGGAGCAAATACCTAAGCAAGGTATTGGCTAAGCAAGTACCAAAGGCAAAGGCTGTGAGTGAGGGGCTATTAGGTATTGCAAATACTGTGCAAAAGGAGGCCATATCTGGTGCACCCCAACAGATGCCAAGATGCCAACCCTAAATAGAACCATCATATAGGAGTTTCGGCCACCAGTTTCTGACAGTATATTGACTAGAGATACCTATTTCATTTCCCTCCTATATGATCCTCACAAAATTCACGTGAAAGGGTGCGTTTTGTATGAAAAAAACTGGTTAAGACCATTGCATGACACAGAAACTTGGACCACAAAGCAGGGCTTCACCTCCAGCACATTTTTTCCACACACACTCATCATATTTCCCACTGAGCTCCATTTTCAAAATCCATCTTCTGAATAAGCACTTTAAGGAGGTCTTATTCTGTGCCTAGCAATGTTTTTGATGGCTGGAGAATTGCTATCTCACTGCACCACAAATAGTTGCATAAAGATATGCAAGCAACCACTCATCGCTTTATTTTCTGTATACAAGAAAGAAAGCTATAAGGCCATAGTGACATAGAAGAGCATCTGCTTTTATGTAGATCTCACATTCAACCTCTCAGATGTCAAGGTAGGGCAGGGAAAGTTCCAGCCTGAAACACTGAAGAGCTCAATATTGGCAATACAGAGCTAGAATGAACAACGACCCAACTCAGTATATATTGTATTTACTTGAATCGAATGCTCACCTTTTTCAGGCGAATTCAGTCTCCAGAATCAGGGTGTACATTAGATTTGATGGTTAATTAGATTTGAGTAAATACAGTATAGTATTTTTATTATAAGGATAGGCTGAACATTACATTCAAGTAAATACAGTAGTAGCTGTTTCCTCTGCTAAATCCTGCCAGTCACATGCCAGAACCAAAATAACTTCAAAATATAAATAACAATGCAATTCAATCACTGTCATGTTATTCCCTCCAATAATTAAGTGTAATTCACTGACCAATTAAAGCCCACAATCTAAAGACAATTAGACAAAAAGGATTCTTTATAGAGCCATTTCCACTTTGACAAAAGGATGCAAACAATGTATATATCATGTATATGTGTGTGTATAAAATGCTATATATTTTAAAAATATAAAAACTTTATATGCTATATATTTTATATGCTATATATAATGCTATATATTTTAAAAATATAAAAACTTTAAAAAATTATGCAAATCTGATTAACCATGGCACCACTTTAGTGCGTCAAAATTGTCTCTTTAAAATCAGTCTGAGTTATTGATTGACAGTTGGCAGTCCTACCAGAAAGCTGTTTTCTTCCTCATTAAGGGGCATGAATTAAAAGTATTGACATTGTCCCTGGTTGCCTTTATAGACTAAGCAAGTACCAAAACAAAACCAAGGTACCAATGCCATAATCCAATATTACAGCTCCATTTGGCCTTTCCCTGAAGAAAGGTGGCCAACCATGTAGGAATCTTTCTGAATGTTCTCTGACTAGGCAGAAATCCAGTGGCGCAGTCTTATACGTATTTCACAAGTTGATGTATAGGACTCATATTTCACCAGGTGACTTTTCCAGTGCTAGCAAATGATTCTTTAATTATGCAGGCAGCTCTCTCATCTCAATTCCCCCATTATATTAACTAAATAATGCACAGGATTCATTTTTTGATTATCCTAAAGCATGCTCGTGATATAGGAAGGTCTGCATTAAGAAAGGGAGGGTGATGATAAATATTCCTGAGCATGTATACTTTCCTCAATGTTCAGCTGTAATTACTGTTAAAGCAACTTGGACAAACTATCACCAGTCTTGAACCACAACCACGATTATGGACAGTTCTAGGCAGGACCTATGTAGACCCAAGCATTGTTTCTGCTTGCAAGGTCAGATTGGATTGCATGTATAGCTTTTGAGAAGGATCTTTGCAACAAGTTTTGGGACCACAGTGGGCCAACATCCTCCTTTTATGATCTCTTGAACACAGGAGCAGATCCAGTGTTTGCGTTTGTGGGGGAGCCATGAACACTACCTTAAACCCAGAGCCTAGGTCAACCAGCCAAGGAGACCTGGACCCCTGCCCAGACCTGTACCTCAGATCTACCTACCTGGACTCTTAGCTAAACAGGCCTTCATGGCCAGGGTTTGATGGACAGATAGTTCCCTGTCTGGATTTTGAGACCAGATATACCTGCCAGGTAGACTTCAGCTCCCATTCTAACTCTTCTAGGAGAGAAAACCAGGGCTTTCTGCTGTGGTTGGCTGGCTTCCCATCCTGACAGTGCCCTCCCAACTGGTGACAGTTTGGGGAAGCACTAACCCATGTCCCCCCCCTTTGATCCACCCCTGCTTGAACCTGGGCATATGGCCTTCAAAAAAGACAGAACCACTAATAGTTACTAGTAAAATAACATAAGAACTACTTTCCATGATTATTTTCCCCATTAACAGGGTGACCATATAGAATGGAGGACAGAGTGCCTCTCCCTTTAACCATTGCAAAGAAGAGGTACAGTAATTGACACAGGTTTAGCTCATCATAGAAGGGTTTAAATTCTCTCTTCTATGCAATGGTTAAAAGTAGGGGCACTCTGTCCTCCATTCTATATGGTCATGCTGCCCATTAATAAATGTGATTGTTTAACCACAGGGAAAGTACAGATGGACCACAGTCAGATTACAATACTGTGTTAACTCATAGAGAAAATGTGAACAATGTCTGATAATCCCATATTACACACACTATTTAGAAGGACCCTGTATTTAAACCAGTTAATCTCACTAAAGGTTCAATCCTATCCAATTTTCTAGCACTACAGTGGGGCATTTGCTGCATCATGTATGGGTAGAGGTAGTCATGATACCTTGAGCCATCTATCACAGTCTAAAACACAATGTGCTTTTTAAAAAAAAATTGAAGAAATCAATTTCTCCATTATTTTATTTATTTAACCATAAAATATTTCTCCCACTCATTCCCTAATGGTCATTATGAGTAATTGACTATTTTTGCCACCTTGTACCAATTTTTAAAATGTTATCTTTGGTTCTCAGAATTCAGATCCCATCAAATTTCTATCCATGATCTTTGTTTCTCCAGCTCCACCATTCTTGATCGTCCAATGGTCTCCTGTCCCTTCAAACATCTCTGACCTTTCCTGCCACCTTATTCCTGAAACTGCCCCTCCATAATTTCTATAATTCCTTCAAGACCGATGTCTTTTAAAACCAATTTTCAGTGCGCTTTAGACAGAATCTTCGCCTCGCTTACTTTTTCCGTGCCACTCCTTATGTCCAGAATGGTCTGTTCAAACACCTATGCAAGTCCATCTGTCCTTCCATTCCCTTCTTAAAACTCACCTTAGCCTTTGACAGTCTCTTACTGGACAGTTCTAGGCAGGACAGTCTCTTACTGTCTTTTTCTTACCATAATACTAAGCTCAAGTACTTGTAACTGAAACAAGCACAAATTCTTCTGTTTAATCCCATCTCTCTTTATCTTCCCTCCCTGTTTTGTTTTCCTTTAGTCTATTTAGACTGTAAGAAAGGATCTGTCCTCTTGTGCACTTTATGATGGCTCCGTAATTGCAATATCATCTACCCTTATATAACAAATGGTAAAAAAGCATCAAAATCAATTGCATTAGCATCCAGGACATAAGATAAAACTTTATTATGGTCAGAAGACCAGCCACAAATAAAATATCAAAGTGTATAAATATACAGAGGTATACCATTATATACAGAGGTATGCTATCTAGCATCTGAGACAATTTGCTAAAAAGTGCCTGTTGTTTTCAAATGAACTTTACTGTCCCTACATCAAACAAAATATTTCCAATAGGAGTCATCTATGCCAATTACTATTTCTGTTCACAAAACTGTCCTTTCTCGTGCACCTAACCCTATTTTGGCAAAATCATTGATAAGCCCTTTCCAATGATAGGTGTTGTAACTGGCTAGCAAGCTTACAGGCAATCACTTTTGCAGTTGGATAATTGTCTTCCTAAATTAAATTAATCCAGCAATAAGAATGATTGGATATATGTGTACTAGCTAGTAAGTATACATGCATGCAACCACCTTCAGTTCTACATTTCCAATGACATATAGGAATAGCGTTCAAGGTTTTTTGTGCCATAACCCTCAAAATTAAATAAACTAAAATATGAGACTTGGAGCACAATCCTAACCATGTCTACTCAGAAGTAAGCCCCATTGTATTCAATGGGTCTTAGTCCCAGGAAAATGTATTTAGGATTACAGCCTGGGGATCCACTGACAATCCTTCCCCTCCCCAGAACTGAACCACCCATTCCTGCCCCCACTCCTCACCTCCTCATGACCCATTACTTTCTACCCCTTGTGTCTTCACAACAACCCTTTGAGGTAGAAGCCTTTGAAAGACTGCCACAAATCTTTGAAAGATTGCCACCAATGAGCAACACCATTGGGATTGCAACCCACAGGTTGTAAAAATATCTAGATATACTATTTGGACTCCAATCGATGTTGACTGACCGAAAAAGTAGAGGAAATTCACTCTATTATCACCCAGTTAGGTTGAGAATAACAACAATATTAACAAAATAGTCTCATCAAAATTCACCAAAGTTCAGGTCTTTAAAGTGTGCCACATAAGATGTGTGTCAACAAAGTCCCAGCAATTTTGCCCACCCAACCCCTCTCCCTTCAGTCCTGGGATGAGGAAATATGAACCATCAGTGGAAGTGGGTGAAATGATTTCTGAACAATGCACAGATGTCACATATACTACAGTACGTACATATGCTCTCTCCACTTGGCAGCGAAACAGGCTATCTTTCTTACCAGTTGCTGGAAGGCAGGCTGGTCCAAGTCACTCTGCAGGGCAAAGTCACTGAGGGCTTTCCAAGGAGGCTGGTAAGTCTGCACCTCCACTGCATTTCCCTGTACAGCGCTGTCATGGCGGATGGGGCTGCCAGCTACCAGTGGGGTTCCAGTCAGGCCTTGCAGGCTCTGTGGAAGGGGGGGAAGAGAAGTTGTCAGCAAAGACTCAACCAAATCTAACCATTCCCAGTGTGGAGTTGGGAAGTGGTTCAAAGATGCAAGGAAGGTGCTATAAAAAGAGACAGCTCTTTTTACCTGTTACCTGTTGAGAAAGCAATGCATCTAAATAAAACACAAACACACCTCCATTTGGAGGCCACACTACTGTAGTTTTCCAACACAAAGCGTGCCATAGTTGTCTCATATACTTGCATCCTCCTTCCCTGCCCACAAATGTCAGAGATTTGGGGTGGCTTCAGTAATAACTTTGCACATGCTCAGAGACACTCTTCCCCTTAGTGTACTCAACATTATGCAGACATGAGCACTGATAAACAGGTCCTGCAGATAATCATCATTCCCCTGCCGTCTCCCACGCTCAAGCTGACAAAAATATCCACATTGGAAATGTCTTATTATAGATCTATAAAAAGTGGCAGATGGGGAACGGATTCCAAAGTGCTCCAAATTAAAGAGAGATACAAATAGCACAAGCAAAAATGGGGTGGGCAACCCCAAAATGGTGAAAGAATCTATCAAACTTGTGCCCTGAGTTATATTAAAGCTGAAATTCTGATGCTAGCCTGCAAAATTTGGCATGGGTGGTGTAATGGGAGGTTTATCACTTGTTAGCCCTGAGTAAATCAGCTCTTTGTTGTCTTCACTTACCAAGAACCTCTCCTCTCACCAAGATGGGAAGATCTATCAATCATACAGAAACTCCCTCACCCACCTACATAGATGCTTTCAGCCCATCTAGATAAGTCACTGAATGGAAATTCAAGCAAAAACTAGATAAACTTCATCTGAGATTTGGAGACACCCCAACTGAAATTTTAAAAAATGGGAGTCTTTCCCCAAGAATCCCCCTTCCTTTGCTCAGGAGTATCAAATATAGAAAAGCTTCAAGGAGGGCTTTTACGTGCAATACAATTTGAAATCAAAAGCTATTTTAAACCATTTCTGTTGCTTTTAGTAAATTAAATACTGCTTTTAAATGGAGGGGCTCTGCTTTTTTAAAAAAAAATTTGCTCCAAGAAGTTTGGATTATAATTTTTTAACTTGCTTGAGCTGCAAGTTTGAGAAACTGAGTGTGTGAGTTTGAGATAATCTGTGCAAATTTCATTGAAAGGAAGGGGAGGTTGTTGTCTCATTTTAATATGGTTCCCTCGGGAGCCAACCCCCTCCATCTTATATTGTTGCCTCCGTCTTTGAAACATAGAAGAGAAAAATGATACTAAATGCCATCTGGCTAATAATTTTAATAGATAATGATCAAGATTCTTGCCATGCAAACACCCATCCTTTAGATCAGGGTTTGTTAATCTTTGTGAGATGACAGGCATCCCCCCAATAGATTACCCAATATGTCCCCACATGCCCCCCCCCCTTTGCCAGTCTATCAATATGACTCCCTGGAACTATTAGGGACAACTTCAAAAGATGTCCAAATTTGATTTCACTTTACATACAGATAGCTAGGAAAAAGCAATACATATGGATAGCGAGAAAAAGAACACGTACATATGAATACATATGGATAGCGAGAAAAAGAGTTCAGATAATGATAATAATCTGAACCCAGCAACATTTTTTATTGTTCAGAGATGAAGAATTGTCCCATATCCATTTGGTTCTCATTCCCCAATGGACACCCCTCCAGTTACAAATTTCTGCTTTAGATGCTGAGCATCAAGCTACCTTAAACAGGATCAGTCCTTCCCCTTCTCCCTGCCTTTATTTTGAGCTTTCCTGCAAGGGATCTTGTCAATTTCACAATGGCTACGCTAACACTGATGGACCCCATCAGTTTCAATAGTCTGTTTCACTATATTTGAGATGCTTTGCACTGGTTTTCTGGAGGAAAAACCAGATTTGATTTTTTACACAAGTGCTACCTCTCCAGAAAAACTCTCCTACCAAACTTCCATTCCATTTGTTTCAGTGAGGCTTAGGAAGGACAATTTTGCCTGCCCTTACAAGGCACATGGGGCTGCCCAACATGGCCATATATTGTATTTACTCAAATCTAACGCTCACCTTTCCCAGCCAAATTCAGTCTCCGAAATCAGGGTGCACATTAGATTTGATGGTTAATTAGACTTGAAAACATACAGTGTTTTGATTATAAGTATAGGGTGTGCACATTGTGATTTGATGGCACATTAGAGACAAGTAAATCCAGTATATCCTTACTCAAAAGTAAGTCCACCTATATCCACCCAGTGGAATTTACTGCCAAGTAAGTGCATAGTTTCTCTCTAAAACCACATTTCCAGAATTTCCAAGACATTATGCCAGCCATTCTTACAACAGCCCTGCAGGGTACGCTCAGCATAATAGCCTCATAACTACAGATAAATGTGGGGATACCTAAACATCTGCTTGAGTTTGTGTTGCAAGTTGAGCAGGGAAGGTATACATGGATTTTAGTTCCCAGGATAGGGGGTCTTCTCAGTGGCATAGCTAGAGGGGGTGGAGCAGTCAGTGTGGGGTGGGCTCCCAGACACCAAAAATGCAGGACATCCCAAAGATGTAGGGACACAAAAAATACAGGACACCAAAAATGGTGTCCCCTCTAAAGCTGGCTGCTCCGACACCCCCTTCCGGCTATGCCACCAGGATCCTGACCACCTGGGTGCCTCCCTTGGGTGCCAGCCTCCCTTGGGTGCCCCCTCCAGCTGCTCCACCTCTCCTACCCACCGCCTTGTCGCTGTGCTGCTGCTGCTGGAGCTGCTTCATGAGGATGCTCTTCTTCTTGTCCTTGCAGCGCTTGTTCTGGAACCAGACCCTGATGACGCGGGGGCTGAGCCCGGTCATCTCCACCAGCTGCTCCTTCATCAGGGCGTCCGGCCGCGGGTTGGCCGCGTAGCAGGTCCGCAGGGTGTGCAGCTGCTTCTCGTTCAGCACCGTCCGCACCCGCGTTGTCTTCTCCGCGGGCTGCTTGTGCAGGTGGCCGCGCAGGGCGGGCTGCCTCCCGGGGGCTGCTTCTGGGGGGAGAAGGAAGCACTCAGCGGCAGGGCACGAGCAGACCCCCCAAAAAGGAAGGACACAAACAATGCAGGACACCCCAAAGATGTAGGCACACCAAAAATGCAGGACACCCCAAAGATGTAGGGCATCAAAATGTAAGACATCCCAAAAATGTAGGACATCCCAAAAAAGTAAGACATCTCCTCAAAATGTGGAACAACTCCAAAAAAAAAAATGTAAGGAACCCCCAAAAAAGTAGGGACACAAAAATGTAGGACATCCCAAAAAAATGTAGAACACCCCCAAAAAAGGTAGGGACACAAAAAAGGTAGGATATCCCAAAAAATATGGGACAACCCCTAAAAGTGTAGGACATCCAAAAAAGTAAGACAACCCCAAAAAATGTAGGGACCCCTTCCCAAAAATGTAGGGCGTTGCCAAGTAAAAGCTAAAATACACTAAGTATAGATTGCTTTACATTTGGTTAATTTAAATCCTATAGCGTATATTATTAAATTTCAAGCCAGACCATATAATTTGAATGCAGTCCCAACCATGTCTACTCAAAAGTATGTCCCATTGAGTTCAACAAAATTTACTCCCAGGAAAGTGTGATTAGGATTGCAGTATTTGTTACATATAAATTTATTGATTACAAGCATAGAAATGACACTCTTGGGGGTGAAGATACAGGGTCACCTTATTGGTAGGACTAAAAAAGACAGGAAACACCCCCCAAAAATGTAGGACACCCAAGAAAAATGTGGGACATGACAAAATAAAAGCTAAGAACACTAGATATAGATGGTTTTCATGTGGTTAATTTAAACATTATAATGCTTATTATTAAATTTAATAATTTAATATTAAATTTATTCCATATAATTTGTTAAATTATTAATATAATAAATTAATTACAAAATAAATAAATGAATTATAAATATAAATAAATAAATAAATATAAATATAATAAATACATTTTAAAATAAATTATTTACAAGAAGCATGGAACCAATAATTTAATACCCTTGGGGAAACGACACCATATGTCATAATCAAAAAGGGAGGACAGGGATCCCCCAATATGTAGGACACCCAAGAAAATGTAGGACATGACGCAATGAAAGCTAAAAAACTAGATATAGATGTCTTTCATATGGTTAATTTAATACTATTAAATTTATATATTAATAAATTATATGGAACGGTTTAAAATTTATTAATGAGAAGAAGCATAAAACCAATAAGGTGACACATTTAGGGGAACGACACAGGGGCACAGGAATGACACCAGATGTCATAACCAAAAAAGAGAACAGGCCCCCACAAATGTAGAACACCAAAGAAAAATGAAGGACATGACCAAATAAATCATAGAATTAATAGAATCATAGACTTGGAAGGGACCTAGTGGATCATCTAATCCAACCCCCTCCCTATAGCAGGAAATCCTCGTCTTGTGGGTACACACACAGATAGATAGATAGATAGATAGATAGATAGATAGATAGATAGATAGATAGATAGATAGATAGATAGATAGATAGATAGATAATCATGTGGTTAATTTAAACATTATACTGTATATCATTATTAAATTTAAAGCCATTCCATTCATATAATTTATTAAATGTAATTTATTAATAACCAGAAGGCTACCTGCTGCCTGTTCACAAGGAAGACAATGAAAAAAAATTTTCCAGGACAAAAGTACAAAAAAGAGGACACGTCCTGGGAAAACATGACCTTCAGTCTGAGGGAAGGTGAAGAAGAGAGGCCCTCTTGGACAGCCTCTGTTTACTGCATTTCCAAGACTGCAAGTACCAAACTAGACCCTGGGGCTCATCTCTTAGCCCTTGGAGAAGGGAAGATGGGCACAGGGTGACCAGATGTCCTCTTTTTCCAGGACATCTCATTTTTAGGAAATTGCCCACATTTTGTGTGTGTGTGTCCAGGAAATATTCTTCCCCCGTCCCCTTTTTCCTTGTGAGCAGCGGCCTGTAGCCTTCTTGTAATTAATAAATTTTATGCAATAGTTTTAAATTTAATAACAACTAATACTGTATAGTGTTTAAATTAACCACATGAAAGCATCATACAGTGCATGAGTCTTTTTAGCTTTTATTTTGTCATCATGTCCCACATGATTTCTATGAAGAAACTAACACTGAGGTCATGTCCACTTCAAAAAGCCAAACTGAAAATGAATTAGAGATGGGCAGCGGGAAAGAAGGCTCATTTGGAGGGCATGGGGGGAGGCAGCATCTTTTGAGGGGCAGAGGGGGGCTCTCCTTTCAAAGGTGGGTGCAGCTGAAAGACCCCCCCCTTTGGGGTTCCAGTTTAAAGGTCCCTCCTTTATGATCCCAGCCTTTGGGGTCCCAGCCCAATGACCCCACCCCCATTTAAGATCCCAGACTCCACACTCCTCCTTTAGGGTCCCAGCCCAAAGACCCCTCTCCACCCATGGGATTTCAGAGCATTTCAGAAAAGCAAAGAGAACATTAAAAAAAAACTGAAATCCTATGGAAGATCAGCGATCTTCTTATTCCCTCCTTGTGTGCTACCTGGACCTGATTTTAATGCAGTTAAGAGCACAATCCTAACCATGTTTACTTAAAAGTAAGCCCCATTGTCGTAATGGGTCTTACTCCCAGGAAAGTGTCTTTAGGACTGCAGACTAAATCTTATTTATTTTTGCTTCTTTGGCAGATGTGCAATCTCTGGAAATCTGACACTTTCTCAGACAAAACCCCCCATAAAGTCTCTGCTCTGTCCAGTTGCAGCTGGGGGGTGGGGGGGAATCACAGCAACTGAAGCCCCTATGGTGGTGGGGAGGAGGCAGGACCTGATCCCCCTCCCCAACAAACATCCCCCTCTCCTTCCCTTTGCTCCAGTTTGGGAGATTGTCTCATCTCTGAGAGAACTTTAATTCGTGTTTAGAATCCAGTCTACTCAGAAGCAAGCCCACTGCAGCCAATGAGGTTTACTCCCAGGAAAGTGTGGAGAGGATTGCAACTTTCAACTGAATGCAAATAATTTCTAACCTTCCTGAAAAACAAAGATATCGAAAGCAGCAATTTCTTCTCTGTCCTTCCCCCCCCCCCAAAATATGGGCAAGATTTTGGGGGGATCAGGACAAGGGGGGAGGATAGAGCTGCAAGTTCTGCCCCCCTCTGAGAAATGCAATCCAATCACTGTTAAAATATAAAGGATAAAACCCCAACTATGATAAGATTGCGCAAAAATCAAACCCTGGCGGAGATTATAAAGCTAATTTAGAGCACAATCCTAACCATATCTACTCAAAAGTAAGTCCCATTGTGTTCAGTGGGTCTTACTCCCAGGAAACTGTCTTTAGGATTGCAGCCTTAGAACCCAAGCTTATGGTTGTCTATTCAGAAGTGAATCCTAGTGTATAAATAGGATTTACTCGCAAGTAGGAGTGCATAAAATTGCAACTTTCAATGGGGGGAAAAGAGCGATCTATCAAATAAGTGCTCATTCTTATACATGTCTACTCCGAAGTATGTTCTATTTGGGTCAATAGGGCTTACTCCCCGGTAAATGTGGATAGGACTGCAACCTTACAACGATCAGGAAAGCTCAGAAAAAATCTTTGGATTGCAAAGATCGTTCTGTTTTGGTTTGTCTCTCCCTTTCCAAAGCACAGCCATTGAATCCAATCGATATCTCTGTCTTCAGGGCAGGAGGAAAGGGTTTTATTTTTTATTTTTTCATAAAAGGGAACTGAATCTGAATCAGATTTCACAAAAACAGATGTCGAGGAGCCTGGGGGGAGGGGAGGGAGGGAGTCACACACATGAAATGGCCCAGTTTGGGCTGGACTTTGGAGAGGGGATCCTGGAAGGGGATCCATTTAGGGCTGGAAAAAATGATTCCTAAGTTCTGAAATGGTTTTAAAATTTAGGCTGCAATCCTACAGACGCTTTCCCCCAGAAGAAAGACCCACTGAACACAATGGGGCTTACTTTTGAGTAGACATGGTTAGTTAGGATTGTGCTCTAAATGCTCCCATAAGAAAGAAAGAAAAGAAAAGAAATTCCAGATAACTGGATCTCCTGGGTGAAAGAAAGTGTGAAGAGGCAGGTAGTGCCCTCCTGGATTTCCCTGATCTGCTTCCCCTCTGCCTTGCGACCTCCTTGACACTTGGTGGCCCAGATCCAGGAGCTGCGGCTGCACTTCCTGCTCTGGGCGAAGGGGGGGAAGGGTAAGAATGTCCTCAGATCATCCCACAGGGAAAGGGGGTGGGTGATACTACTAGGAGTATATGTGTGTGATGGACCTGGCTAGTCCTGGCTAGTGGAGGAGATAAATCAGGGGCTGTGGGACACAGGCTTGTCTCACATAAACTTACACAACCTTGTCAGGATCCTGCTTCTACCTACACATTTCGATCTGAGAGAACTTCACCAAGACTTAATACACAATCGTATGCCTGTCTTCTCAGAAGTAAATCCTCACAATCCTAAAGACACTTTCCCGGAAGTCAGATACACAGAACACAATGGGGCTTACTTTTGAGTAGACTTGTTAGGATTGTGCTCTAAGTGACGTCTGTAAGAGTAAGAAACCACTGAGTAACAAAGTAACTTCTGTAAGAGAAACATAAGAGTAAATAACTACTGGTAACTACTAAGTAACTGAGTAAGCAACGACTGCTAAAGAGAGTAACTACTGAGAAAGTAATATCTATAAGAGTAAACTACTGAGTAACTAAAAAAGTAACAGTGAGAGAAACTAACTACTGAGAAAGTAATGTCTGTAAGAGTAACCACCAAGTAAGCAACATCTGTACGAACTACTGAGCAAGAAATGTATGTAAGAGTAACTACTACTGTCTGTAAATAACTACTGAGTAACTGACATCTGTAATAGTAACTACTAAGTAACGTCTGTAAGAGTAACTACTGAGTAAGTAACCACTGAGTAAGTTACTTAGTTACTGAGTAAGTTACTTACTACTGAGTAAGTAACTACTGAGTAAGTAATGTCTATAAGAATAAGTAACTACTGAGTAAGTACCAGTAAGTACCGTGTAGTAGGAAGTAGGAAGTCATTCCGGTCCCGGCCGGCCGGAGACGTGACTGGGAGTAGGAGTCTGGGCTGCGGGGCAGAGGGCTGTCCCTGGGGGTCGGGGGTCCGGGTGGGGGTCCTGTGGCGTACCTGCGAGGGGGAGGCCCTGCCGGGGTCCCTGGAGGCGTCCGGGGCTGCGCGGAGGGCTGCGGTCGGCGTCGGGGCGGTCGAGGAGGAGCCCGTGGTCGGCGCGGCAGAGGAGCTCGTGGTCCCGCAGCGAGAACTCGTCCCCGGGCAGGAGTTGCCGGCTGCAGACGGAGCATCGGAAGCACTCCAGGTGGTAGACCCGATCGCGGGCGCGCATCACCAGGTCGCTGCTGCTGAAGCCGGACCCGCACTTGGCGCACTTGATCCCGAACAGCCTGCGGGGAGCGAGGGACAGTCAGGGGGGCCTATTCCACCTGGTGGCGTAGCTAGAGGGGGGCGCCGAAGTGCTTCTTGGAGGGAGTCTCACCCCTTCGGAGCCATTCCAGGCCGGGGGGGAGCAGAACGTTCTGCTCCCCCCGGCCTGGAATGGCTCCGAAGGGGTAAGACTCCCTCCAAGACGCACTTAGGCGCCCCCCTCTAGCTACGCCACTGCAGCCTCCCACTCAGAACGTTCATCCCCCGAAAGTTCCATCCTTAGAACGTTCATCCCCCCAAATTCCATCCTTAGAACGTTCATCCCCCCCAAATTCCATCCTTAGAACGTTCATCCCCCGAACGTTCCATCCTTAGAACGTTCATCCCCCCAAAGTTCCATCCTTAGAACGTTCACACACCTCTCCCCAACGTTCCATCTGTCTGGCTGCTCCCCCCCCCCCCCTCCACCAAACTTGGAATGGCTCCGAAGGGGTGAGGCATTCTCCAAGACGGATTCCTCCGCCCCCCTCTAGCTACGCCACCGACCAACAGCACCCACAGGAAAACCAACCCATTCATCCAAATCCCAAGATCCTGACCTGGGGCATCAACTGGTAGCCCTAAATCCGCTCTGGGAACCTGTTAGAAAGGATGTGGGGAGAAGGCCCCAAAGAACCCCCTCCATCCGGGGCAACTGTTTAGGACAGGCTTTGGGGGACTTCTGAAAGTGGAGCATGCATGCTCCTAGAGACAGAGATCTACGCTTTTCAGTGGCAAGTGCAGGAGTAGAACCTAATTAGAGGTGGCACCTAAAAGTAATACCATTAACTACTAATAAGTAATTATAAAGAGCACCTAACAATACTAATTGCTAATATTAATACGATCAAGTATTAATAAATCATTATAAGTAGCAGCCAATACTAATATTTAATGTAATCAATTGCTATTAAGTAATTATAAGCAGCAACTAATTATAAGTGGCATCTAACAATGTTTATAATAATTACTAATAAGTATGAGAGTTCAATTACTAATAAGTAATTATAAGTAGTGCCTAATGCTAATGACTAATAATTAATATAACCAATTACCAATATATAAGTAGTGCCTAATACTTATGACTAATATAATCATCAATAATTATAAGTAGTGCCTCATTCTAATGACTAATAACGAATAAAATCAATTACCAATAAATAATTATAAGTAGTGCTTAAGTATTATATTACCAATTAAAATGATCTTTTACTAATAAGCAATTTTAAGCAGAACCTAATTATATGTAGCTGCTTATACTTATACAGTAGCTGCTTATACAGTAGTAGCTTGTGCTAATGACTAACAATTAATATTATCAGGTACTAATAAGTAATTCTTAGAATTAGCAGGGCCTAATTCTAATAAATATTGCTATGCTTAAGGGTATTAATATTCGTAGGCATATTTTTCGTTGAGATTTGATTTTAAAATAATCATGTTATTTTCCTAAGAAAATGTGGTCTGTTTTGATCCTGCTGTCTGCTTGCCCTGGTTTGGGGGGGGGGGGGAAGATGCTTGATTCAAAAAAGGTGGAAAAAAGGTACTCTTTCATGCTCAGGGGACAGCAACTGAATGATGAGCAAATCCTTTTTGCAAAGCTAAAAAAACCGATATAAAAGTAATCGATTTAGAGGAAACTACATTGAAATAGTGAGATCAGCTATGCAATGGCTGCATTTTCCCGGTGGCGTAGCTAGAGGGGATGGAGCAGTCAGTTTTGGAGGGAGTCAGTCTTGGAGGCATCCGCAGTGTTGGGCTTCAGGGGGTTTTCACAGGTTCTATAGAACCCTTCGCTAATGAGCGCCTGGTTCTGAGAACCGGTTACTAACGGGACATAGAACCTGTTGTTAGTTTCTTCGAATCCCATCACTGATCCAAAGGGTGTTGGTACCCAGTGTGGTGAGGGTCCTGGTGGTGTAGCTAGAGTGGGGGTGGAGCAGTCAGTCATGGAGGGGTGAGGCTCCCTCCAAGACTGACTGCTCCACCCCCTCTAGCTATGCCACTTTTGATCTGGTGCCCACCAACCTTCCCAGACATCCATGCAGACTTTGCCATTTCCAACCAGGGCTGAAAGGGAGAATATATGGGGTTGGATTATTATTTTGGGGCATCCCATGGATGGAGGGAAAGGAGCATCACCTGATATAGTCCCTTTTGCAGTAGGTCTTGCCATCTCTCACGAAGCATGTGCAGGTCTCGTCCAGGTACTGGCTGCAGTCTGCACACTTCAGGCAGGCTGCATGCCACTCCAGGTCAGGGGACACCTTTAGGATGTACTGATCATGGATCTCACTCCCGCAGCCCACACACATGGCAATCCCGGGCTTTTCTATGGGGGGAAAGAGGAGAAGACACTTAAAAAGGATCTGATCGCTTGAGGGACTTCCCACCCTAAAAAAAAGAAAAGAAAAAATGAGGGTGCGGGAAGGAAATCCATATGGGTTTCAAATCAGCCTTAAAAAGAAACCAGCCAGAGTTTCCCATCCCCTACAGACAAACCAGATTTAGGAACAAACCAGATTTAGGAACAAATCTAGGAACAGATCATCTTTAGGATTTAGGAACAGATCATATTTAGTTGTTACCTACCAGATCCTAAAAGAAAATAAGAAAACGCTACTTGGGAAACTTGAATTCATTTAGGAATCTCTTTTGGGGGTGATTCACATCCTTCAACCCCCACAAAACGCATAGGGTGTCATGGGCATCAGTTCCAAATATTTGATCAACACAGAGGCAAATTGGGAGGAGGGAGATAAGGAGAATCGGATCAGCTTAGAAGCCCTGACTGGTCTGAATGAGGCTGCAATCCTGTCCATAAACCTCATTGGCAATAAAAGGAACTTACTTCTAAGTACATATGATTAGGATTGGGCTCTGAGGCTGCAATCCTATGCACATTTTCCTATGCAGTCCTATGCACACCAATCCTATGTCTGGCCTGAATGAGGCCGCAATCCTATCCATACCTCTCCTTTACCCAGGAGGAGTAAGCCCCATTGACTATAATAGGAACTTTTGAGTCGATGTGCATAGGATTGGGTTCTGAGACTACAATCCTATACATAGTTTCCTGGGAGTAAGTCCCAATGAGTCCAGTGTAACATCCCTCTGGGCTGTCAATCCATAAATAAAAGCAATAATCACCATTGCACTGTTTTTTTCTGCTTTCATATTTTTTTCTAGCCTGATCATTAATTTGGGGGAAATTACATAACATAAGCAGCCCAGGACAATTTTTTTAAAGCTGCATCAGATTCTGCAATAGCTAAAACCTCCAGGTTTTCTGCACTGACTAAGAAGAGGCAAAGCAATTCTTGTTTGCAAAATAATGATTACATTTTTCCCCCTCTTGATTGGTTATTTTTCTTGGAGGGGATCCATCCCCTTAATGAGGTTCTTGCAAATAAACCCTACAAAATAAGCTGCCTTCACATTCCAATGCTCAGAAATCCTTACAGGTAATATTCAGATTTTTTTTTGTTTCAAGACATATAGGAAGGAGATGCACTTACTTTTGGAAGGATCCCCCATAGCACCCAGGAAAGGATAAGGAAAAATAATATCCACCATGCAGAAGGAGGGTGCGCAAGCCTGGGATGCAGAAAAGGAGGAGCGCCTGCTCAGCCTGCTCTTGCCCAAACTAACTCTTGCAGCCTTTGGAGCAGTGGGGAGGGGAGCCTGCCCTGTCCCATACGCAGCATGACGTCAGCACGCCCCGGACCACACACCACCAGCCCTGGGAAAAAAGGAGGAGGCACTGCGCTGACGTCACCGGGTGGTTCTGCAGCCCCCAGAGGGGATTGGAGGCCAGGGAGATGCTGAGCGCTGATTGGACGGCAGGGAACAATGGAACGCAGGACTCAGAAGCCCAGGCAGTGCTGGGTCCCTGCAACAGCCCCTCACTCTTTGCTTCACTCCAGAGGGGGATTCCTGGGGAAGGAAGGGCTGCTCTGCACAGCAATTCCTCGGGTTTAATCCAGTGGATCTGGGCTTCCAAGCATCCTCCGAGCATCTTTGGGGAAATGAGTCTTCCTACAAGGAAGAGTTTATTTTATTTTCAAGCAGCCTTCTTGAATTGCACCCTACTTTACTTCTTGTATTTTATTTTCTTGTATTTTGAAAATATTTATATTTCTTGTATTTTGAAAATATTTTATTTTCAAGCATCCTTCTTGACTTGCAGCCGAGGTTATTTTTTGAAATAATTTTTATTTTAATATTTTATTTTAAAGCACCCTTCTTGACTTGCACACTTTTTTTCTTGCAATCATTTTATTTCATTATTTGATTTTCAAGCATCTTTCTTGACTTGCAGCCTAGTTTATTTCTTGAAATCGTTTAATTTCACTATTTGATTTTTCAAGCATTCTTCTTGACTTGCAAGCTAGTTTATTTCTTGCAGTCATTTTATTTTATTATTTTATTTTACAGCGCTGTTTACAATTTAGAGTACAATCCTAACCATGTCTGCTCAAAAGTAAGCCCCATTGTGTTCAATCGGTCTTGCTCCCAGGAAAGTGTCTTTAGGGTTACAGCCTTAATCTATTGGTGTTTACCAAATCAAGTCCATCTTTTTCATGCTCACTTTTATCTATCTAAAGTTAAGACTCTCTTCTGCTCCTAGACTGAATTCTGTTTGCACGTTTTTCAAGGAAAAAAGCCCCAACCATACCAGGCAATCCTACTGCAATCCCAAGAAGTGCAATCCTGATTAATGGTGCAATCCTAAGAAGTGACATTGTTGCTTACTCTTAGGAAAGTGTGTCAAAGATTGCAGCTCTTGATCCAAGATCACGCGCATTAGACACCAAATGAAGTCCATATCCTTAAGGAGATTTATACACCGCTTTGCAGCAGAAGAAGAGGACACTAAAGGGTTTGCAAAGAAAATAAAAGTGCAGCACCCTGTTTCAAAAGGCTTACAAACTTAAAAAAATTTAACTCAACAAATAGAAGTTCTACTGAATCCTATGGGATTAGAAACATAATTATATCCTCCCGTTAGTAATTCTCATTGTGCTCAATGAGACTTATAACCACTTCTAACCGCAATTCTAACCACACCTTCCTGGGAGTAAGTTCTATTGAATACAATGGAACTTACTTCTGAGTAGACATGCTTAGGATCGCACTGTTACTCCGAGGATACTGAGTATAAGAGTTTTAGGCTGCAATAGTACACATACTTTCTTGGCTCTAAGCCTTCTAGAACAAGGTGGCAGTTACTTCTGAGTAAACATGCATAGGATTGTGGCCTCTTACCCCCCAACAAGTATGCATAGACCTACAACTAGACAGCCTGATCCTAGCATGATTAATTGTCGCCAAGATCTCATCTCGTTAGATCAAATGAATGGGCTTTCCTTCCAAAGAGCTGTCCATAGGATGGTAGCCTTATTTCCAGCGCAATCCTCAGCATGTCTACTCAGAACCCATTGTGTTCAATAGTACCTATTCCCAGGAACGTGTGGATAGGATTGCAGCACTTCTTACTTCTGAGTAGACATGAGGAATGCACGGCTAGTGCAGAGCAGCACGATCTCTTCGCCTTTGCTGGAGAAACAGTTCAAAAATGGGGATGGAAAATGTTTTCCCTCTTCCTTTCCAAACCCCTTTCTTTTTCTGCAGAGAGAAAACACCAGTCGCTGGTGGTTCGTTTGCGATTCACCACTTTAAAAATAATTTTCCTGTGTACTTGACCCGTTGAATAAAGTCACGTCTGAATCTCCCACTTTTACTCCAAGAGCCACAAAAAATTCCCTCGAAAATAAGTTTACTTCTCTCTTGTCCCAGAAACTCCATTAATTTCATTTCATTCTGTGCAGAAGGTGGTGTGTTTTTAACTTTATTATTATTATTATTATTATTATTATTATTATTATTATTATTATTATTATTATTATTATTGTGATATACTATTTCACAGTCGCCACGTGTTTGAAATTGGCTCTGTTGTGATTCGGTTCCTATCCAAGGAATTAGGATATTAGTAGTTGTTGTTTTTATTGTTGTTGTTTTTTGTTGTTGTTATTATTATTGCTGTTGTTATTATTATTATAATTGTTGTTGCTGTTGTTAATTATTATTATTATTATTATTATTATTATTATTATTATTATTATTATTATTATTATTATTATGGCAGGATTGCAAATTCAGGCCGTAGTCAAAAGTCCCCTTCCAGCTTCACTTTTATCAATATATATAAATACTGTAGATAAATTATCAGAGGAAGAATAAAAATTCGATTTTGCTCCTGTTGATCTAGTTTTCTAATAGATCATCTTGGATAACCAGTAGATCACCTAGATGTAGTTCTGCCGCCTGTTTTGCGACCTGGTCATCTCAGGATTCCTATCTCATTTCAGGGATTCCCAACTTTTACAAAAAACAAAACAAAAACACAAAAACCCATGTCTTCGAAACTCTCTCTCTCTCTCTCTCTCTCTCTCTCTCTCTCTCTCTCTCTCTCTCTTCCACACACACACACACACACACAAAAGGCCTAGGTGTGGATGTGTCCTATGAAAGTGATCAGGGAATCCTCCGCAGTTGATTGGCAAGTAATCCCTACTATTTACTTACTATATGACCTACTCGCAGGTCAGCGGGCAGCCCTGCAAATGTAAACGCAAACTTATGCTACTGGTGGCTACTTGGGTGTCAGTTTCAAGAGAATCCACGAGCCTAAAAGCACAAGCCTCACCATGTCTATTCAAAAGTAAGCCCCACTGTGATCAATGAGTCTTACTCCCAGGAAAGTGTCTTTAGGATTGCAGCCCAAAGAGCTCAGAGGTAGGTCTCATAAAAGTCTGTGGGGCTCACTCCCGGGTACGCGTGGATAGGTTTGCAGATTTAGAACCCAATCCTACGCAAGTCTACTCTGAAATAAGTCCCATTGTAGTCAATGGAGCTTACTCCTAGGAAAGTGTGCATAAGACTGCAGCCTTAGACAGTTCAGTGAGGCTGAAATTGCCACTGTGAGCCACGGGAATGTATTGACTTTTTTGGGTTGGGGTGGGGGGAGAGTTTTATTTTTCTAGTTTTTGGATTCATCTCCAAAGGAAATGTTTTCCTTCACATCCGTGTCACCTGGTTCTCTTCTTCTAATTCTTATTGTACAGATCTTAAAAATAGATTGCTTCAACTGGTTAGACACCTAATTAGGAGGCTGCGATCCTATGCACAATTACTTGGGAGTAAGCCCCATTGAATACAATGGGACTTGTTTCGGAGGAAGCATGCTAGATCGGAGTAGAAGGTCCAAGTTCATCCACTGATCCCCAGCTGGAGC
The DNA here is from genome assembly GCA_030015325.1 of Cryptoblepharus egeriae. Lineage (NCBI taxonomy): Eukaryota > Metazoa > Chordata > Lepidosauria > Squamata > Scincidae > Cryptoblepharus > Cryptoblepharus egeriae. The sequence continues at coordinate 11,259,300 of JAREYC010000013.1, forward strand.
CCAAAAAGGGGGCAACACTAAGTTTTGCAGGGATCCTCTTCGCAGGGTGCAGTGCAAGGGACCTACTCCCCTCTGAGCCATTCCAAGAGGGAGAACGGGAAGCATCCTGGAATGTCACTCAGAGCATCCTGAACCTGGAAAGACTCAGAGAGCAGGAGGTCCCTTCACACTGCGGGAAGGCTCCCTGCAAAACTTAGTGTCCCCCCCTCGCCCCTTTGGCTACAGCCCTGGATCCACACTCTGCCAGGCCGCCCACTGGTCACCTGTTTCTCTACCTTTTTAGAGCTGGAACACTGAACAAAGAATAGTTATCTATCTATCTATCTATCTATCTATCTATCTATCTATCTATCTATCTATCTATCATCATCATCATCACCACCACCATCATCCTTCCTTCCTTCCTTGTTCTGTCCTGTCCCGATCACTCTGTAACTCGAAAGTGAAGTTTTTTCCAACAGAAGATGCATGTTTGGTGTCTCTTCCTCTGTGAAACCAAAAAGCACACCTCTGATCCAATCTCTTTTAGGCTTCAGGCCCCACTCAAGACCAATGTCAGGAATTGGGATTTTTTTTTGGGGGGGGGGCGGGCACAGTTTGAGGTTGGATGATCCACCTGGAACCCTCTTCCTTGAAATCCGTCTGCCTATTCCATAGAAAGAACTTGGAGCAGCCTAGTAGTTTAAGGGGAAAAAATGCTCTAAATATTAATTCCCTTTACAATCTGCAAACGGCAGTGCAAGCTTCTGCACGACTACTCGGGAGTAATGATCATGCTGTTCGATGAGGCTTCCTCACAGCGGTGTCCATCACTGCAGCTTGGTTTCTGCAAGTTGTAACCATCAACATGACACCCCCCCCCCCCCACCCCAAGAAGCAACAGTCCCTAAGACAGCACACAGCAGTTTATGGAAAAGAAACCAGCAGTCAATGGGTGAACTTACCTCCTTGAAAAAATATAGCAACTATATATATATCATATATGATATATGATCCTTTTACAACACTATATCCATAGTGCAGAGTGACCATATGACCAGAAAACCCGGATTTGTCCGGATTTTTAGCCTCCTGTCCCGGTGTCCTACATTTTGGCTTCATTGTCCTACATTTTGGCTTCATTTTCATCCTTCGCGATAGTGCACAGTACCCCATCATGCCATATGTCGTTGGATTCGTATTGAAGAGCAGAATCCAATGCAAAAATCAGTTTGGAGATATCTCCTTCCTATCAAATGTTATGGTCAAAAAACAAAAAAAAAAACACTTTTTGGCAATTTTTTTTTAAGCTGGTAGGAATTTTGGCCCTGGGGTTCAGGAATAATCTGGTCACCCTGCCACAGTGTTATCGACAGACAGACAGATGGGTAGACAGATTGCTCAGAATCAGATCTGCAATTTCATGATGATGATCTCAAAGGTAATCTAGTCAATTGCAATTTATTCAATTATAAATTGGAAATATAATGGGAAATAATGGTAGGAATCATGTATGTGTACACAGAGAGCTACACACATATGCAACACTCACACACACCCAAAGAGGCTTCCAAACATGGGTCCCGAATCCGATCCCTCCCAGCGCCAGCAAGTCCCTACTGATTTCAATGAGAAGAGGAGCCATCCCTGTGCAATCTACTAGCCTTCATCCCAACCCCCAAGCCCACTCCTGCAGTCCTGCCTGTGGGGGTCTCTCCCCCGCTCCAGCAGACTCTCCTCTCTGCTCCCAGCCTTTTGCTTTGGTGGAGGGACCTCTGCTGGGAGACCTGCTCCCATCCTCCCTTCTGGGGATGGGGCTCAGCAGGAATCTCTTCTGAAAAGCTGGGAGTGCTCTCCAAGATATGTGTGTGTGTGTGTTTGTGTGTGTGTGTGAGAGAGAGAGAGAGAAAGAAAGAGATCCATCCTGGTCCTTTTCTGCTTCCCCCTTCCCAGCAACTGGTATTCAGAGGTAGACTGCATCTGAACATGGAGGTTCCATTCTTAGCTGTCATAATGGGAAGGTCATAATTTTATCTAATCACTACTAAGATTATATCAGCAAAAGATGAGTTTGTGCAGCATTCAGCTTCCTACAGGGGCAGGGTGACCAGATGTCCTCTTTTTCCAGGATATGTCCTCTTTTTAGTCTTCATTGTTCTTCTTTTCCCTACAAGCAGGCATCATGTAGCCTTCTTGTAATTAATAAATTATATGTAATTATATGTAATAAATTATATGAAATAATTTTAATTTTAATAATGTAGTGTTTAACGACATGAAAGGAAAGGAATAAGCATGAGTGTTTTTAGCTTGTACTTTTCTTAGGTGTCCTACATTTTTTTTGGGGGGGGGACCTTGTCTTCTTTTGCAATTATGACATCTGGACATTCTGGACAAGGGCCAGGTGGATGACTCCAGAAATATCACAAGCTTGATGGGCATGAAGGTATATTATTATACACAGTGGTGTCACCAGGGTGGTGCAGCTGGTGCAGGCCACACCAGGTGACGCGCCACTGCAGGGTGATGCGCTGGAGGAGTTTGACACTCCTCCATGCCTCAGTGCACCCATTCTTGATGTCATATTAGGGCACCACAGCAAATTTAAATGGTTAATTTTTTTACTGTTAAGGTATCTCAATGCCAGGAAAGCTGGACTTGAATGCTGGTAAAGATGTAAGAACATGATGAGATAAAAAGATCAGATCCAGTATCCTCAAGGCCCACCCCTTTGCTCTCCTCCACACTTCCTCTTCTTCTCTGTTCCCATCTTCCTTTTCAAACCCAGGGAGAAGGAGGAGCTACTAGAAGTATCAAGTCACTGCACTATGCCTAGGTAATATTTGGCTCACCTAATCATTTGCTGGATGGTCTTAGTTGAGCCTTGAGGATGGATAATGATGAACAAGGTAAGCCTAGTAATAACCGGGGATGTGGAAAAGTGAGGCAACAAACGAGAACGAGGTTTTAATAAGTTGAAATAAGAGAAAAGAGCCCAGGGATCTGATTAATCTCCAAAGTGACTCATTAGAGTCCATTAGCCTATTAAGGAAATGAGTCTTACCAACTGGGATTAATAAATAAAAAGAATATACTCAGAAGTGTACAAGATTTTCTGCTGCTTCTTGTTTGGTTTTAAATACGTCTCCTATTTCAGTTGCTATAATCATTTTGGTTCATACCAACAGTGAACCAGGCATTGTGGAGAGATGGTGACTTGTGCTCTTTCTTGTCACCCTTAAACTGAAATTGACATGAAACAGACAGTGGTCAGGAGACTACTGGCTCCAATGAGGCATTATATTTATGGCCATAGCACTACTTTAATGTAAGGCGAGAGCTCTAGGCTGCAATCCATACCCTCCTCTCTCCAGAACGGATTGGTGTTATCCCTGCCTGAGAGCCCTATGGAGTTTCTCATTTTGTTCAATGACTGCTGTACTATATATTCATATTCTGTACTATCTTTATGCAAGTAAAAATAACATACTTTTGTACCTGTTTCTGCTGACACCCAAAGTTCTATGGGCCCTACTGGTATGAGAAAACACAATGTACATCATGATTTTAGATAGCTGATACTATTTGAGCTGGCCACCATAAAACTGGACGTGGGTAGAAAACAAGAACCCCCCCTTGCTTTCTGTCTATTGGACTGACAGCTCACAGCCCAATCCTATCCCATTTTCCAGGGCTGGTGCAGTTGTTCCAGTGGGATGTGAACAGCATCCTGTGGTGGAGAGACTGTCACTGGGGCCTTCTTAATGGATAGAAACGTATGTTCCCTTACCACAGGGCTGCATTGGGCTACAACAGAGCTGGAAAGTTAGACAGAATTGGGCCCTCAAACTATGTCCTTTTGGGGTGGAGAAGTGGTTGTTTTAAATATATTTTTATTTAAAATATAATAAGCCAGTGCAATATTAAAATCAATATAAGATTTTATATTTTACCTGGTTTCATACCAAAAAGACTACTGATAGCACACTGGAACTGTGGGTGAGGTGATAAAGAAAAGGGATTCATTAAAAAAATAAAACATTCATCAAATCTCAGCTTCTTTTCTTCCCTGTTCCCCCAACAGGCCTTCTCTTTAAAGTTCTGGATTTCTGGGTCTCGACCAAGTTCAGCCACTTCCTCTCCAGACCACAGATGACTGAGAGTAAACTGCAAAATCAGAAGTTTGATACCGGATACAGTTTGAAACACTGGCAACATCACACTGTGTTTTCCATGTGGATTGTTTTGGAAAGGTTCCTTTTGGCTTCCCACATACACAACATTAACGTCTCCAATGTGCACTTGGGGAATTGCATTGACAGCAGGTCTCTTTTGCCGAGCCTTGCTGTAGCTGACATCCTGTGGAAAGCTTCGGCTTATACAAAGGACAAAGGGAAAATGCCTTCCCGATAATCTGAGACAAAAACAGGAGTGTGGGAATTTGCTTCCCCAAAGAGGAAGAAATTTATGCATCAGCCACTGGGTCGGCCTGCACATGTGGCCATGTGAGAGTCTAGTCTCAGGGAGAAGACTTTTTGGAGAGGCACCTTCTGCCCAGAGTCAGAATTTGGAGCTGCAGACCCAATAGCAAGGTCCTGGTAAGCAAGAGACTGGAACTACAGAATAACCAGAAGTATTGGTGTCTTGGGTCAGGTCCAGTGACGGGATTTAAAGAAATTAACAACCGGTTCTATGCCCATCTGGCAACCACTTTTAAATGGCTATTTTTAAACTTTATATGTCCTATCTCTCGTTAACAACTGGTTCTATAGGGTAGGTGCAAACCTGCAGGAGCCCACCACTGGTCAAGTCCCAAAAGAACACAAATCCCCTTACCTGGCAGCGTGGCAATTGCTGCTTCCTTTGCTCTGCCTCTGGTTTTGAAAAGGAAGATAAGAAAGGAATAGAAGTGTGAAAGGCAAATGAGTGGTGGGCTAGAGTGTCTCCACTTCCCTGTTCCTTTTCAAATTCAAAAAGCATGAGAAGAAGGAGCAGAAGTAGGCAGGTGCAGGTGGGCATTGACTACCTTGGTGGCTGGACCTTATTTTCCTTATTTTCATAGCAGGATTCTCTGTCTGAAGAAACTTATCTCTCCATTCATAAAAACATGTTCAAGGCCACCATGCTCTTCTCCTCCAGGCTTCCACTCTGTTCCCCTTTGCATTTTTGAATACAAGAGTCAGAGGAAGATAACTGGGGGATGCTGGGCAAGGAGGGTGGTAAGACCTGAGCTGCACCTGAAACAACTACCTCAACCAGTTTTGTGGATGGGCCAGATGCTTGGAGAAATTGTTATTATAAGGTCCAGATAACCCCTGGTGACCTCAAGGCTGAAGCTCAGAGCATAGTGAAATACAGTATGCTGACTACAGTATGTAGATGTCAAGGGTAAAACCAGACACTGGATAGACAATGCCTTAATCACTTCCCACTTGTTTGCAAGTTACATATGCTGCTTTCTTCAAAGAGGATTTTCTCCCTCAAGATATTGATTTTAATTTCTGGGGTTCTTCAAAACTAAATGAGTGTGCATGTTCTCCTGGTAAATAGCTTCTTCAGTGGCGGTAAATAATTTACTGCTCGCAAGCCCCACCGGTTCAGAAGATCCTTCATCAACTGATGTGGCAAAATCTGTTTCAAGCTGTGTTTCTATTATCTCAGATCCAATTAACCATTTGGAGCAGACTAAAACATAACTAGATCAATCCAGAATCAGATTAATATCCAATCCATAATCACATTAATCACAATCTGTCCATAATTAGCCATCAGATAATCCTATTGGACAGGAGGTGACAGGCAGCATCCCATTATCTCATTAATTGTCTATTTTCAGGTTCTCACATTGTCCCTTAGCACAAGGAAAACAGTTTCTCAAGGAAAACTTTTTTAAAATCTAATTTTTTAAAAATGCAATTTTTTTGTGCAATATGTCAACAAATCCAAATGTCACTCTTCTGGGTAGGGGGTTTGCACTCTGGAAATGTTTCTTGAAGAGTCTCATTGATGTTGAAGAGAGTCCCTTGTCTTTGTTTTGAGGCTTGCATTCTCCATTTGATGCAAGGCTTGCTTGGAGAGGCCTCATTTGGAGAGCCGGATCCACAGGGCAGCTCCTGCTATCACCAGCACAGGTAGCAGTAGAATCTGTGTACAAAAGTGAGATGTGTTCTTCTTTTTCATGTGATTTTATTTAAATATTTATTACATTTCCACTCTTTTCGAAGAGGAAGAAAAAAGTTATAACCACTCGTACAATTTTGTAACCAGCATGGACATTCTATGAGGCTGGCACAGATGTATAAATCAGTGTATAAATCACTGCTTGACCCTGTCCACCTACCTGCTCTCATCACCCTTTGCCAAGCCTCCTCCTTATCCCATGTCCTGGGTTTGAGAATGAATTGGGGAACAAAGCAAAAGGGGAAAAGGAGAAAAGCATGATGGGGTAGAGCTGAGGTCTCCAAACCCCAGCACTTGGGCCAGAGCACCTTGGCAAGCTTCAATGTGACCTCCAGCAAGACCCTTCTATCTGGCCCTTGGGCAGGCCTTATAATCCATGCCAATACAGTCTCATAAGTATCCAAATTTGAAATGTACTGGTAAATTAGTTTTCTGACCTCCGAGACAGTGTCAGAGAAATGACACTCATGCCAAAACTTTGGAAGCCGCTGTGGTAGAGTACGGATCACAAACTCATTCCATACAATGGGCCGAATTTCATGGCTGAAAGTGATGTCGTTAAGAAGGAACTGATGTCATCTAGCACATAATGACCAGAATAATCAGATGATGACCTTTCAGCAATGCCATTTCTTTCAATGCTTCACTTCACTGCTTCGCTGCGTGGCGCAGTTGTGATGCTGGGAGAGCCCTTATCGTAAAGAGCTTCCACAGGCTGAATATGACCTTATGGTTGACATGCCTGGATGACAATGCTGGAGATGTTATATAGCATCCCTCTCCTCCTGCTTCTGCTCCCCTCTTCCATGTCAAATAGAGTGACTGAGAAGAGGAGTGGAAGATGAGGGTAACACTCAAATCTAACGCTCACCTTATCCAGCCAAATTTAGTCTCCAAAATTAGAACATGCTTTAGATTTGATGGTGCTTTAGAGTAAATACAATATTTTGATTATACTGTAAGTATAGGTTAGTGTTAAGTTGAACAGTTTACTATCTATATATATAACAACTAGCAAAAGTGTACCAACATTGCAGGAAGAAAATTCCCCATACGCCATCCCCCCACTGCACACCAATGGTACATGCACATCAACCCCCATGCGCAGCCACCCCATGTACAATTTCCCCCATGTTCATCAATCCCCCATGCGCATCACCCCTCATGAACATCAGTCACCCATGCGCATCAGTCCCCCATGTGCAACATCCCCCATGTGCATCAGCCTCCATGTGCATCAACCCCCCATGAGTATCAACCTCCATGCGCATCAAACCTGATGCGCATCAATTCCCATGCACATCAGTTCCCCATGCGCAACATCCCCCATGCACATCAGTCCCCCAATGCACATCAACCACCATTCGCTACATCCCCCAATGCACAACATCCCCCATGTGCATCAGTCTCCCATGTGCATCAGTCCCCCAATGCGCATTGTACCTCCATGTGCAACATCTCCCATGTTCATCAGTCTTCCATGCACATCAATCCCCCATATGCATCATCCCCATGTGCATTAACCCCTGTGCACATCAACCCCCATGCGCATCAGTCCCCCAATGCGCAACATCCACCCATGTTCATCAGCCCCCATGTGCATCAACCCCCCATGAGCATCAACCTCCATGTGCATCAACCCCCATGCGCAACATCCCCCATGTGCATCAGTCACCCAATGTGCATCAACCCCCATGCACAACATCCCCCATGCACATCTCCCATACACATCAGACTCCCATATGTACCAGTCCCCCAATGCGCATCGTACCCCCATGCGCAACATCCCCATGCGCATCAGTCTTCCATGCACATCAGTCTCCCATATGCATCATCCCCATGCGCAACAACCCCTCATGCAGATCAACCCCCCGTGCACATCAATCCCCATGCGCATCAACCCCCCATGCGCATCATTCCTCCATGCAAATCAACCCCATGCACATCAACCTCCCTATGTGCAACATCCCCCCATGTGCAACATCCCCTGCGCATAAACCTCCATGCGTAATATCCCCCATTTGCATCATCCCCATGTGCATAATCTTCCATGTTCATCTGCCCCATGCACATCAACCCCCCATGCGCAACATCCCCCCATGTGCAAAATCCCCCCATGCACATCAACCCCCCATGAGTATCGGTCCCCCATGCGCATTGGTCCACCATGCACATTGGTCCACCATGCACAGCATCCTCCCCAGTGCAACCCCTCCCTCTGAACAACATACCCCCCACCAGTGCACCAGGCACTGAGCATCAAACTGGCTGGAAGACCCCAGTCTTCCTTGATAAGTATCCTTTATAGGATAAAAACACTTTTCACCCCCTTTCAGCCACTTAAGGGTTAAATTTCTCCACATTGGTTCTTGGTGGATGTTCATGTGACAGAAGGAACTCCCTCCCAGAATTTCATGCTTCTAGGTCCGGAGTTGAGGGAAAGCATCCCTCACCCTACAATCCAGAGTAACTACGGGAGCACATAAGAGACCTTACGTGTACCCGTAGTTACTGCATTACCTAGTGAAAACCTATGGGAAATTCATATTGCAATCCAGAGCAAATTGTTCTTACACCGGAGCAAGGACTCCCCGTAGTTACTCTGGATTGCACCCTCAGTCAGTGATTCTTCAATGCAAAGTATAGGGAGGAAAATGTATTGCGCCCCATTTCACCCCCTTCCAGTTGGAATTTCTGAAAACTGGTTCTTAGTGCACCCCTCTGTCATGGAAAGTTGTACATGGGGGGAAAGTTGTGCATGGGGGGATGATGCGCATGGGATGATGCGCATGGGCGGGGGATGTTGCGCATGGGGGAAAGTTGCGCATGGGGGATGATGCGCATGGGGAAAGTTGTGCATGGGGGACAGTTGCGCATGCGGGGACATTGCACATGGGGGGATGATGCTCATGGGGAAAGTTGCGCATGGGGGATGATGCCTATGGGGAAAGTTGCGCATGGGGTATGTTGTGCATGGGGGAAGTTGCGCATGGGGTGTTGATGCGCCATGGGGTGTTGATGCGCCATGGGGTGTTGATGCACTTTGGGGGGATGGCGTATGGGGAAATGTTACTCCCACAACGCGGGTACGCTTTTCGCTAGTCCTCCATATATATAAACTTGCGAAAAACGTACCCACATTGTGGAAGTAAAATTCCCACATACGCCATCCCCCTGAGCCTCAATACTCCACACACACCAACCCCCTATGCTCATCAATCCCCCATGAGCAACAAACCCCCATGTGCCACATCCCCATGTGCAACATTCCCCATGTTCATCCCCATGCGCAAAATCCCCCCATGCACATCAGTTCCCCATGTGTAACATCCCCCATGCACATCAGCACTCATGCACATCATTCCCCCATGTGCAACATCCCCCCATTCGCATCATCCCCCATGCACATCAACCCCCATGTGCAACATCTCTTCATGCACAACATCCCCCATGCACGTCAGGGGATGATGCCCATGCGGGTTGATGCGCATAGGGGTTGAATGCACATGGAGGACTGATGTGCATAGTGTGGATGAACATGAGGATGTTGTGCATGGGGGTGGATGCACATGAGGAGTTGATGTGCATGGGTGGTTGATGCGCAGTGGGGCATGGTGTATGGGGAATTTTACTCCGGCAATATGGGTAGGCTTTTGCTAGTACTGTAATAAAAATATAACATAAACCCATTGTTATATAAAGTAGTGCATTTAGGTGGAATCATAACATAAACCCATTGTCATATAACTCAATGCTGAATGCAATAAAATTAAATTTTGCACCTGCTTCTTTGCAGCTGCACATTACAACACATTACAAAACTTTTTTTTTATTTCACGGAGCCATGGAGCTTAACATGGGGTAAGTAAGGCAGGTATGTCCAAATGTCTTGGAAGGTGGGCCATATCACCACTCTTACACTGTGAAAACTATTTACATTTCAAATTTGAATAAATTTACATAAATTTACATAGAAGGGTGTATTAGAGATAGAGAGGATTACAAGGCTCGTCCACAGGCCAGATGGAGGGATTTTGTTGCAGGCAACATTGAGGCTTGCTACGGGCTGTATCTGGCCCCAGGCTGGGGGTTGGACACCCTTGGGGTAAGGGCATGTTTATTCCCTTATCCTGAGGAAGACTTTGGTGTCTGCCCTGGTGTTTAGGATGCAGCAGTGGCCATTTTAGCATTCCTGATCCTCTTGTCAGCCCTGGGAATAGGATTGGGTTGTTAGATTCCAAGTAACAAGTTGCTCCACAGAAGAGTCAGCCCAGGATAAGCTGTCTTTAGGAATGAGTGAAACCTTATGCCACCTGACAACAGATATAGGTGCAGCACCCCATTCTGACCATCTGTGTTAGATCCTCTGAAGGGCCATAGAAAGCAAGCAAGCAGCTCCCTCCTCTGGGGAGTAACCAGAACAGCGCAGAGAGTTAAGCCCCTGCTTCCCAGTACAGTCTTCAGTTTGAGACTGCCAGGGCACTTTGCAGCCATTTTGATGGAGTAAATTCAGTATAGTAATAAGGAATTTTAGGGTGCAATCCTAACTTATGCCAACGCAACTTATCTGTCTTCCCTTTCCCATGGTGATGTATTTGCCTAACCCTCCCCCAGGAGTGAGGCAGAATTGTCTTTCAGCATTTTTATGATACCCCCAAGTGAGCACAGGAGTTATGCTGGGGCTTAGGCCAGCCTAACTGGAGTTTAGGATTGCAGACTATCATATAAGGGCTGAGATCCTAAATCGAGCTTTCTCTGGGTTCAGATGAAGAAAGATAGTACAGTACACTACTGCAGCCTCACCTCACTAGCTTTGTCTATGCAACAGAGGCTCTTCTAGGGTTTGTATTGCCCCATGTGGGAGCTCATTGCATCATGTATCATGGGATGGATCTCCCCCTATGCCAGACCATACAGAAAAAAATACAATACAGTTTCATATGCAATATAAAATACAATCTCACATGCACAACCTGAATGCAGTGGCATCACGAGGGATGGTGTAACCCCCATTCACTTCATTTTTAACTCTATACATGAAATTGAAATGTGACTGACAGACCGACTGACTGCCACCCAGCCAAAACTGCCAGCCCTAGAGCATGAAATTTGGGGAAGGTATTCCTTCCGTGATAAAGGCACCCAGATTTTTAGAAATTTAACCCCTAAGAGACTAAAATAGGTGCAACATATTTTTATCCAATACTGTACTCAATATTAGGCTCCCCCTTAAGAATCAGTTTTTAGAAATTCAAATCAGAAGAGGGGAAAAGGATGCATCATGTTTTTGTCCTATACTTAACACTGAAGACTGATCAATATCCAGCCACAACACCTGGATCCGGAAGCATGAACTTTGGGGAGCCACAAAGAACCAATTTGGTGCCCAATGATGTCTGGTGCCTGGTGGTGCCTACTGCATGATGTTGCCCACTGGTGCCCTGTGCCAGGTGCCAAGCAGGGATGCCCTATGCTTGGTAGGGATGCCTGGTGTGCCCACTGCTCCACAGTGGGTGCCTGCTGCCCAGTGGTGCCTGCTGCCCAGTAGGGATGTGTGGCGCCCAGTGGTACCCTGTGCCTGCTGTGCACAACCTGGTGGTGCCCAGTCCCTGGTAGTGCTTGCTGCCCACTGGTGCCTGGTAGGATTGCCCAATTTGCCCAGTGCCCAGTCGTGCCTACCACCCAATGATGTCCAGTGGTGCTGAATGCTGCCTGGTGGTGCCTGGTGCCACCTGGTGGTGCTTGCTGTTGCTCCCTGGTCCCTCCGGTGTCTGATGCCCACCAGCGCCTGCTGGTGCCCAGTGTGCCCAGGGCCCACAATATTCTTGAAATTTTACTCCCGCAATGATGGGTAAATTCCTCTAGTTTAATTATATAACAGTACAGGGCTGCAATCCTAAAGACACTTTCCTGGGAGTAAGATCCATTGACCACAATGGGACTTACTTTTGAGTAGACATGGTTAGGCTTGTGTTGCAGGTCACCTAACAAATCAGGGACCAACAAACAAGTGGTCAGCTTGATGGAACTCACTCAATTGAATAAACATTCTAGTATTAACTGATACATGGAAATAAGAGCTCATACTGGTAACTTATTGGTTCTTTCCTGTGACATATTAAAAACTCATTGACACTCAGAACAATCAATCTTGTTGATCAGTTCTGAGTTTTAAAAATCTATTTTTTGTTACATAAGTCAGTTGCAATGCATTTTTCCCTTTTCTGGTTATGTCACTATTAAGTTTGATATAATTTCAGTGCAGTTAGTTTCAGTGCATTCTGCACTAAAATACGCATTTCAAAACAACTTATTTTTACTTGTAGAGGTACCACCACTTAGGGACTGGAGCACTGACCAAAAGTGAAAACCAGTTAAAAGAGGAACCCAGACTTTTTCATCTTGCAAATGCAAAATGGCCCCCCCTAAAAGACAAAACGTAGAAATATCATTTGCAAAAGCCTAAATAACACATATTAATTAACACATAGCCAAAATACATACCAAATTATACTAAAACAAAGGCATATGTAGCAAATTACACCTTTTAAAAAAACAAACATGCAAACAAAAACAAACAAAAAACCTGATGAATCAGTGAGTCTACCTGATGAAAGAGTGAAATAACCAAAAACAGGGTGGCAGAAAGTGAGGGAGACCTGTAATTGTGATAGTTGCCTGTCTCAGCAGCTGCAGGAGCAACACTGCACACCTTCCTCCAGGTAGCTACCATCCTGAATACGTAGAACTTGTGGTTGCAAGGTCATCATAGAACAGTGGTGGCATTGGTGGCTGTCAAAGCATTGGTGGCTGTCAAAGTGGATGCCTGATGAAGGGGATTTACTAGGGACATAGATCCTGTTTCAAAGTGTTTCAGATAGAGGTTCAGAGGAAGGAGGGCTGCAAACTTTGCACAGCTGGGGGAGGCAAGATTTCAAATCAGAGACAAATCCAAGCAAGAACTCAGCACCTTGGATAGCTCAGAGGGGCAACTGAAAAGATGTCTCTTGCTACAGGGCTCAGAGCAGGCTCAGGTGTTTTCCCAGCAGATGTCTGAAGCTCACTCTCACCTGCTACACCACCCAATCTATTCCCTGAGCACCAATGCAGCAGTCCCAACATAGCACCTGCTGTATCCTGTGCAGACGTTTTGGCACGCGGGGGGCGGGGGGGGGGAACACTATTGGTACAAGTCTGTGATGACCAGTGAAGGTGGATCAAGGCCCAGGAAGGGGATTAGGATTTGGTAGATGTTGGTGTTAACCCTTCCCACCACAATTTGCCCAACCTTTCCCACCCTCACTTCTCTCAACCCCTACATGTCCTTACCTGCACTGGTGGACACCCAAAGTCTGTCTTCATGCAGATCTGGCAGTTTGCAGCTTGAAGTGGTGTTCAGGCTGCAGGCTCTGGTGGTGTTGCTTTTCTGACAGCTGCAGAGTTCATTATGCCAGTGTTTGGGTCCATATGGTCGGGTCCTTAGTTAAAGTGGTTGGCTCTTCCCTTTTCCTGGAGAACATTCTGTGCTTGCCTTATTATAAGACATTCACTCCAAAGCAACTGGGGATAGGATTCTGTATTATCACATAGAAACTCATTAGCTGCAAATAACAGATAATGTGCAAATCTTATCCATATTTTCAAGATATGAGAGAGCTGGGAGAACCTAATTAATGGGGTTGTATTTGGCCCACAGGCTTTAAGTTTGAAGCCCCTGAGGCGATTCCATTTTCAGGGGCATAACCTCATGCACCTATCTTGTAGAATGGTGCCCTAGATCTGGGAAAGTAATGGGGTCAGTTTTTCTTTAATCAATTACAACATGGTGGCAACATAGTTATGGGCAGAACTGTTTGCCATAAAGAACATAAAAAACATATTGGAAAAGGGGGAACACATATAAGAAGTCATTAAAATAACAACTGGAAGTTTTGCAATCCATTCTGATTGTCAAAACTGGAATATAAATCAAATAAACAAATATCAGGGAAAAAATTTCCCATGATCGATCCAATGGGGTGTGATTTGACAGTACATTCCCAGAACTGGCTAACAGTCAACTAATGTGGTTTAGCTATAGTTAGGCTGAAACTATGTAATAGCATCTTTACGATCAAGGTTGTGATGCTGTTTTGTCAAGATTTAGCCTGTGTTTTTCACAACTGTTGTGATGTCTGCGCTGCCAATGTGAATTTTTCCTAGAATTTTTCCTACAGCTTGTGATTCATCAGCTTCTTTGCAAATGAACAATAACAGATGTCTGTGCAATTTTAAAAATTCTCCAGTAGTGTGGTAAGCAGGTTTGGTTCTTAGACAATGATTGGATTTTGGCAGATTAAGCAGGTGAATCCTTTCAACTCGTTGTAGAGCTCTCTAATAGAAATATGTCATCTATGCTCTGAAGGGCTGCAGAAAGAATAAAATGTGGAGGAATGGCACATTAAAAAGGGAGCGTTGGCATTACGGTAAGGAAATTATCACTCCTCTTAATTTATATCTTAGCACACTGGACATACAGCACTTGTGACTTGAGTGCTGGGAGCTGCTGTAACTAGTCGATCAATCAATATTTTTTATTGTACTAGAAGATCATTGCCTCACAATATATCAAAGCTACTGAGGCAAATCCACAAGAGTGTAGTTTGTTGATACATCAGGAACACATGGGTGGTTGTAACCACAAATCATGGTTTGTCATTAAGAGAAGAGCTGGTGTCTTGAGTAAGACAACTGCATTTGTGGCTAGGGTAGACGTGGTCCATCCATGACATCAAGTAAAACAGTTGCATAAGAAGGCAGATTTATGGGGGAAGATCTCTTCCCACCTACTCCATTGTTCCTTCTTCTCTTTCCACTTCCTGGGTTGGAAAAGGAAAGGGTGACCAAAAGGAAAGGTGGACGGGAGGAGGATCAGTGGTGGGCTCCAGCAGGTTCGCACCTACTCTATAGAACCGGTTGTTAACAAGAGATAGGACATATAAAGTTTAAAAAATAGCCATTTAAAAGTGGCTGCCGAATGGGCATAGAACCTGTTGTTAATTTCTTTGAATCCCATCACTGAGGAAGATGCTAAGCTAGAATGCTGGAAAGTGAGAAGAGCAGAGACTGGCACAGGGGAGCAAAATTTGGCACGCTGCATTTGGTGTCACAAGAAAAGATCTTGAGATGGCCCTGAGATACACAGGGACACAGAGGCACACCACCAAATCAGTCATGGGTGACATCAGTCCAGGACCCATGGTGACAAAAAGTGTTGCTGCCCATCCCTACCACCACCACTGATGACCAGCAAGCCTCTTCCAAACTCTTGTCAGGATGTAGCTTAGACCCAATGGTTGGCCATAGCACATTTTTCAGTAACTACAGTGCTGTCAATTGCCACCTTTGTTACCTATAATGCAATGCATTTATCGCAGGCACTGCCAGTGATGCAATGGCAGGGGAAATGTAAAGCATACATAAAGCAAGATGTCACCAAACATTTTGCACTCCATTAGGAGTGCAAGAACACAAAGTATTAGGTAATGGATGCAGTGCACAGACAGGCTCATGTGGCAGAAGGTACCCACGTCTGAAGTCGTTTATGGATTTCTAGATCAGCATTTTAATTAATGGTAACTGGAAATGAACAAGTCCTCAGTGAAATGGCTCCAAAACGTTCTGCATGGTCTCAAATATTCCATTATGTGTCATGTAATCACTTTCCAAATTGCATAAATCTGTATTTCTTCTTGTGGCACATACTAAAACTAAGACAACTCAGAAGCAAAAATCAGTAGGTTTCTTTCTTTCCACACATAATATCTTCATTTTCTCATATTTTGTGCTTTGTTCTGTGACAGGAAACAAGAATATTTGGAGAGTATCCACACTGCAAGCAGTCTCAAAAGATGGAAATATTGTGGACAGGAGACAACCATTAATTGATTTCTGGTTCAGAGGGGTTATTATGGAGGCATGTGTGTCATAGATCCATATGGCCTCATGCTGCTAACCACATTGATCTGATTGATTGGTAACTAAAGGACATATATGTGCCCTTTTCTCCCTTCAAAAAGTATCTGAAAAGCTATACAAGTGATGCTAGAAGAAATGGACCTTGATTTTTAACTCTCCTTTTGCCTTAAACTGAGCATTCAGAATTAGACTAATGTGTACTTCTTGGGGCCCAATCCTATTCCAACTTTCCAGTGCTGATGCAACTGTTCCAACAGGGTGTTGCACTGCATCCTATGATGGAGGGTCAATCACAGAGACCTTATTGAAGTAAGGGAACATTTGTTTTCTTTCCTCCAGCTTACATTGTGGATGCATTGCAGGGTGACCATATAGAATGGAGGACGGAATGCTTCTACTTTTAAGCATTGGATAGAGTATTTAACAGGTTTAGCTCAACATGGAAGGGTTTAAAAAGCAGCACCTGCCTAAATACTCTCCTCTATGCAATGCTTAAAGGTAGAGGTGCTTTGTCCTCCATTCTGTATTGTCACCTTGATGCATTGGTGCTGGAAAGTTGGATAGGATTGGTCTTTAAGAAGCACAATCAGATCCAAAAAGAGTGTTGGAAAAAAATTGGTATGTAAATATTCTTAATAACTACCAGCGCCACCTTTTCTTTTGGCAGGGTAATGTGTAGTTATCATGTCTTAGGCAGAATCTACAGAGCTCTGTCTGGTAAGTAAAACATACAGGACAAACCATTATGTATTGATGTCATTATTGGTTCCACAAGCAAAAAACATACACCGGGTCCCAAGTTATGAATGTCTGATGAGTTATGGCTAGCTTAGTTACAGGTGGTTGTATCAGTACTTTTATGCAGACACAACAGGTCTTGGCTGCCAAGAACTGGCAATTTTGTTATTGTGTTCAATGGGACCTACACTTATAGGCCAAACCTATGGATTGTTAGTACTGGTGCAACAGCCAATGTACTAGAGCTAACCATCACAAATGTGCTGTAAAGCACATGTGCAATGACTTGAGAGTAGGCACTACTGTGCTGGGATACCTGTACTGTCCTGCTGGAACTGAATCCACATTGATGGTCCCTGGCATTGGTAAGTGATGTAGGCAGAGGGCAGAACAGAGGTGAGGAGGTTTAATAGGGCAGGTGAAAGTGAATCGGGTTGGTGTGGGAGTGGGAATGAAGAAGGAGGCCTCTGCCATATCCTGTTTCCCTTTCTGGGTTGGAAGCCGTATGCAGGGATTCATGGACTTGTACCAGTGATTATGCTGCACAGAACTTATTGAGTAGGCTGGGACTAAGGGAACAAAACAAATTTTAGCTCTGGGTACACTGTGGGTCATGTGGCCCCACTCTGTTAGTGCTGGATAGGATTAGGCTGCAATCCTAAAGACACTTTTCTGGAAGTAAGATCCACTGAACACAATGGGGCTTACTTTTGAGTAGACATGATTAGGTTTGTGGTCTTAGGCTGCAATCCTAAAGACACTTTCCTGGGAGTAAGACCCATTGAACACAATGGGGCTTACTTCTGAGAAGACATGGTTAGGATTGTGCCCTTATTGTCTGTTATTGTGGTAGATCGCTCCACCATTGTTTCAATCCATGGAGAACCTTGTTGGAAAACACAGTTGAGCTGGTTTAAGTTACTGGATCATCCTTTAATAATTAGAGACTTTTGGAGAGCTTTAATATTGAAGCTTACTTTTCAGGGCCAGCCCATCTATAAGCTTGAGGCAATTGCCAGAGGACACCTGCCTCCATCTGTCCAGTTCCACCGGCCTTTCTCCTCCTGCTTCCTGAAACAGGCAGGGGGGAAAAGGAGAGGAAGGAGGTAAGAGTGGTAACCTAGAGTGGTACGTATAATCCAAACCTATGCACGTCTACTCAGAAGAAAATCCCACTAGTGCTTACATCCAGGAATGAGTGGATATGATTGCAGCCTCAGATAATTTTCTTTGCACTTCCTCTTCAATCCTCCTTCCTTTTTGTATTGAAGGAACAGAACCATCATGGCAATGTTGTGGCATCCTACAAATAAGGGGAATTCATTGGATAAGGTAGCATAAGTCCTGGAAGATCTTGCACAGGCCTTGATAATGTTGAAACACAAGATACCAGAGCAAGTTATCTTGGGCAGAAAGGGAAGATATTTGGGGTTATCAGACTGTGTTATGAACATTTCATTACACTGATACTGTGGAAGGCCACAGCAGCCTGAACACTGTGGCAGCACATGACCTTGTCCATGTGGCTGCAATCCTGTCTTTGTGTCAAGTCTTTGTGCAGCTTGTCTAGAGAAGGATTAGGCATGTCATTGGTTTTGGAATTGATCTGTATCATCTGCTTTCTCCATGTGCCAGAACACAAACCACATTCCGAGGAGCTATCCTTTAATCATTTTCATATTGTCCAATGAAATTCAAATCCCGAGTAAAAGACGCCCGGTTCCTTAAAAACTCATGGAGGCTCGTAAATTACAGACGCAAATGAACGAGCCTCCAAAATCTGAAATGGGCTCTGCAGATTTAATGGGGCTTGCACTGCGTCTGAGGAAGGGGCGTCGGCTGAAGAAGCAGTAAATCTGTCCTCTGAAATGGGGATACCATACTAGGCTGGTGTTGCATGACTGGTCTTTGAAGCTGCCAGGTCACTTCAACAATTGGCAGGGCCTGCAGTAGCGGAAAAAAGGCTTACTGTCTGCTCTTTCAGACCCCGTTCCAGCACCTATGGACAGATGAGAAGAAGGGCCCCATTTTCTACCCTCCAAAATTTTGAGCAGATGTAAGAAGGAAAAAAAAAGATTTACTATATGTTCCATTTAGATATAAATGTTTGGTTTCTTGGTTTTGGCAAGATAGACCAAGGAGAACTTTCAGGAACTGGTGGAAAACAGACCTCATTTCAGTTTGGTAACCAGGGGCCATCAAATTTCCTTCTTCATAAGATGTATGGAAAGTGAAGGACAAAAGGTGTGTGTTTCAGAAAGATCTAACCTGGGGATACAAGATATTTCTCGTAGGCTATAAAGCAATAGAAAGGCCTTGAGGGGCTGTGAACATATGTGAAACACCAAAGCAGAAATGCTGTTGTAAGCTATCACAAAAAGACAGGTTTAAAGGAAGAAGTGGATCATACATAATCCTACTATGCCAAAATTGTTGCTTTGGGGACAAATAGCAACTTCAGATGAGATTTTGGGGGCAAAATAGTATGGAGGAGAGTATTAACCTACTTTTTTCAGGATGTTATACTCCTGCACTGAATTGGGTCTCTGCAACTGCTCAGGCTCTTTAAAAAAACCACTTCCACCCCATTTCCTGCTTTAAATCCATTTGTTGGAGATAGGTTTAATGTAATGTTGAGTTTGGCCCTTAGTCAGGTAAAAGAATGGCCACTCCCTTCTCTTTGCCCATGCTTTGGGCTGACAAACCTCTGTTGAACTTGGCTACAAGTCCAGAGCTATGTCCTGACTGAGTTGCCCAACAAGCACCACCTTCGAGGTGCATCTGATTTCAAAGGGTGTTCCTTGCCACAAACCACACTTCTTATGCTTACCCTGGCCATGACTTTGTCTGTGTCAGCCATCTTGGATCTGTCTCTTACATATCCAGTTGTGATTGCCAAGGTGGTTAAATGAACACCAAAAAATGTATGTAAGCTGTCAGGCAGCCCAGTCCTAACCAACCTCTCCGCGATGTGCTGCAGTCAGTGGGATTGTGTTCACAATCTGGCAAATGGGACAGAGGGTCCTGTCCCAATTTTGTGGAAGAGAATTATGGCAACCCTAGCCCAAGCTAATTCCTCACTGATCAGCACTGAAGCCTCATCACTGGCCACTTTCTGTCCTTGCCAATGCTAGTGAGTCTTGCACACCGCTGCCTGTCAGAGACCTTAATAGTGGGAACTGGATTCCTGGTCCTACAACAAGCTTTCTTCTGAATAAAATGAGACAATTTTTTCAAATGCCTCCAGTCATTAGTGTATAAGAGTATACTGGGGGAAGCCATGTGCACAAATCCAGTGCAGTGTGGTAATTTGTGTTGATATTTGACTGAAAAGACCCAAGTTCAAATTCCTGTGTAGACCATGTAGTCTTGTGTTAGTGCCTGCATGTTTTTTATTAACCGAGATTGTGTCAAATTTTTATCCTGGCTGACAATAATGTTGTGTTCTCGCATCCAAGTGCCAGCTGTAAGTCCCATTGATTTCAGAGGGATGTACTTAATAAGTGTACTCAAGACCCTGTCATGCAGGCATGATCTGATGCCTACTTTGCCAGAACTACAGAGTTGGAATTGGACCTACATTGGCACAATGCCTTAGTTTTCATTTCCTATTCTAAGATTCAAGTACACGTAACTGAAACAGTCACACATGGTTCTCCAATTTACCCCTTCTCCCTTCACCTGTTGTCACTTTGAGTTCGTATTTCTAGACCGTAATCCTCTTGGGACAGGGAGCAGACTCTTTGTTCTGTCTGCAGTGTTGTCCAAATTTTTTGGCAGGGATGCCACTACACTACAATCCAGAGTAACTACGGGATCATGTAAGAGACATTTACATTGACATAGTTACAGTACCACCAGTGGTGGGCTCCAGCAGGTTTGCACCTACTCTATAGAACCGGATAAGTTTAAAAATAGCCATTTAAAAGTGGCTGCCAGATGGGCATAGAACCAGTTGTTTATTTCTTTGAATCCCACCACTGAGTACCACCTAGTGAAAACCTATGGGAAATGCATATTGCAGTCCAGAGTAAATTGTTCTTACATCGGAGCAAGGACTCCCTGTAGTTACTCTGGATTGTGCCCATAATCTTTCTGACACTGTGTTGAGGGCCAGAAGAATGATGTACATTTTAAATTTGAAAATATTTACATAAATTTATATACAGTGGTACCTTGATTTAAGAGTGAATTGAATTAAGGGTGCTTTGTATTAAGAGGTAAATTTTCTCAGAAATTTTGACTTGATTTAAGAGCAGTGTCTTGAAAGAAGAGAACTTCTGAGCAGGTTTGGAACAGGCTTCGATGACCTGGGAACTCATGGGGAGGGATGAGGGTCAGGGTGGGGGGAGCATCCAGAGCCAGGTGTATGTGTGGGATCTGTGTATGGCAGTGTGAAAGGTGTGCCTTCTCAGTGTTACAATGCTGCTCCTCGTCAGCAGCATGGGAGTGTGAGTGTTAAAGTTGCAAAATAAAAAAAGACAAAGCCCAATCCTAACCATGTCTACTCAAAAGTAAGTCCCATTTTGTTCAATGGATCTTACTCCCACGGGAGTATCTTAAGATTGCAGCCAAAGATTCCATTGAGCCAACTGGTAGCAGTCACTCTGTTAGTGATGGTGCAATTCATCCCCACTCACTGTAACCCTCACACCAGCCATGAAGACTTTCAAAGGTACAGTACAGTTCAGTACTAAACAGTATTTTCTTTATTGCAGCGTTTTGAATTACTGTACATTACAGTGTTCTGTATTATATTAGAGTGTTTTGTAATCATTTTTATAGAGTTAATATTTTTATATAAATATTTTTGATTGTGGAACCATTTGTCTTGAGTTTTCATTTTTCCTGTGGGAAAATGTGCTTTGTATTACAAGCATTCTGAATTACAAACATGCTTCTGGAACAAATTATGCTTGTAAATCAAGGCGTGCGTGTGTGTGCCACACTTGAACTTGTACATTGATAGTGCTATATAAGGAAACCCAACACAGTGGGTTGTCTGGTCCTGGGCTGAGGGAAGCCAAGGGAAGGAGCCAAGAGAGAGGCAGAAAACTGAATACAACTTTAGAGTCTGAAGAGATAACAATGGAGTGGGCTACAGTCCTATCCCTGCTTTCCCAGGAGTGAGCCCACTGACTGCAATGGGGCTTACTCATGAGTAGACCTGCGTGGCAGGGAGGCTGCAGTCCTATTGACTGCAATGGGGACTACTCGTGAGTAGACCTGCGTGGCAGGGAGGCTGCAGTCCTATTGACTGCAAATGGGGCCTACTCATGAGTAGACCTGCGTGGCAGGGAGGCTGCAGTCCTACTGAGTGCAAATGGGGCCTACTCGTGAGTAGACCACCGTGGCAGGGAGGCTGCAGCCCTATTGACTGCAATGGGGCCTACTCGTGAGTAGACCACGGTGGCAGGGAGGCTGCAGCCCTATTGACTGCAATGGGGCCTACTCGTGAGTAGACCACGGTGGCTGGGAGGCTGCAGCCCTATTGACTGCAAAGGGGCCTACTCGTGAGTAGACAACGGTGGCAGGGAGGCTGCAGCCCTATTGACTGCAATGGGGCCTACTCGTGAGTAGACAACGGTGGCAGGGAGGCTGCAGCCCTATTGACTGCAAAGGGGCCTACTCGTGAGTAGACCACCGTGGCAGGGAGGCTGCAGCCCTATTGACTGCAATGGGGCCTACTCGTGAGTAGACAACGGTGGCAGGGAGGCTGCAGCCCTATTGACTGCAATGGGGCCTACTCGTGAGTAGACCACGGTGGCAGGGAGGCTGCAGCCCTATTGACTGCAAAGGGGCCTACTCGTGAGTAGACAACGGTGGCAGGGAGGCTGCAGCCCTATTGACTGCAAAGGGGCCTACTCGTGAGTAGACAACGGTGGCAGGGAGGCTGCAGCCCTATTGACTGCAAAGGGGCCTACTCGTGAGTAGAGGGGGCCGAGGCGGGGTGTGTGGTGTTTCCAGAGCGTGCCGCGAGAGGCGAGAAGTCTGTCTGTTCCCTCCCCCTCTCCTCCCTCCATCCAGTGGGTGGGGTTTGGGCTCTCATCGCTCCAGTGCTTTTCTTCCCGCGAGTGCTGAGACTCAGTCAGGCCCCTCACGCGCCTCCTCACTCGAACCCGTCGTCACACGCCCCGGCCCGGCCCACCGTGGGCCGGGCCGGGGCGTGTGACGACGGGTTCGAGTGAGGTGGCGCGTGAGGGGCCTGACTGACTGACTACCGGGGCCATGTTTCGGGGTCTTCTGAAGGCGCAGAGCCTCGGGCGACGGGGGGTGAGTGTCGGTCGCCCCGTGTGGAGGAGGGCGAGGGCCGAGCCGCGGCCTCCTCCGCCATCGCCGCCCTCCCTCCGCAGCAGTGGCGCCCTTCCCAGTGGGAGAAGGGTCAGCCCTCGGGAGAAGGACGGGCCTGCCTGCTGCCTGCCGCCCTTCCTCCACCAGGGGGCGCGCCATGCAGGCCGTGTGGGGCACCCTCCAGCCGGGCCAGAAGAGCCTGGAGGGGCCAGGCCAGGCAGGACTAGGACACCGCTGGCAAGAGCTGGGCTGCCCCGCACACGCCTCCCTCCTCCCGCCAGGGACCCCCTGAAGGGTTAAATTTCTCCACAGGGGTTCTTGGTGGGTGTTCAGGAGGCAGAAGGATCCCTCCCCAAATTTCACACTTCTAGGCCCAGCGGTTTTGGCAGGGCGGTGATCAGTCAGTCAGTCAGTCAGTCAGTGACTTTTCTCTTTTATATCTATCTATCTATCTATCTATCTATCTATCTATCTATCTATCTATCTATGGCTGCAATCCTAAAGACACTTTCCTGAGAGTAAGTCCCATGTAACAGAATGGGACTTACTTCTGAGTAGATATGCTTAGGATTGCACCCTCTACACACACACACACACACACACAGTATATGCAGGGGTCTTTTTTAGGGTACACAGCCATACAGAGTACCAGCACCTCTGTGGGTGAGTACCAGCACACACACACACACACCTGTGAGTACCAGTAGACAAATACCAGTATGTGTTTGTGTGTGTGTGCTATGTATAATTTGTGTGTTATATAGTGTTATTCAGTGATACACATTTCAGCCCTAGACACCCTTTCTAACTTAAAAATCTGTTCAGGACCTCCCCCATCAAACTTATCAGGATCTGACATCAGTATGACACCAAAGCTCCTCCTTCCCTACTCAGAAGTAAATCCCATTTTGTTCTATGAGAGTTACTCCCAGGAAAGCCCAGTGCCAGATTCCTAGATGGTAGATCCCACCCTCTTTTGACCTCTCTGACTTGAGGTCATGACTCCCCAAGGGAGTCCCAACCCCCACTTTGAGCTCCACTGGTGTAATTTTTAGAGGAGCCAGGGTTAGGATGGTGTAGTTAGAGGAGCTGTTGTCAGTGTAATATACTGGACAGAGGCTTCACTAACACCTGAATTCACATTCCTCATTCCACCGTGACACTATCCTAACCCTAAAGGTAAAAGTGTCCCCCACAGGTTATATTTCTAGTTGTGACTGTAGGGTGCAGTACTCATCTCTGTTTCTAAGCCTTTAGAGCCAGTGTGGTCCAAAGACACTTCCATGATCACAGTGCTGGCTAACTGCCAAAGGCTCATAGAACACTGTTTTTACCTTCCCACCAAGGTGGTACCTGTTTACTTACTTGCATTTGCATGCTTTTGAACTGCCAGGTTGGCAGGAGCTGGGCTAAGGACGGGAGCTCACCCCATCTTGTAGGACCCACGTTTCAAGCTGTGGCCTACTGGTTAATAGGCACAGTGTCTTAACCACTTGCGCCAAAACAGCCTTAATCCTAACCTAGTCCTAACCCTAATCTGCCTCAAAAGATTGTTGTGGGAAACACATGAGCAGGTTCCTCAAACTTTTTAAACAGGGGGCCGGTTCACTGTCCCTCAGACATTGGGGCCGGAGAGTGCTGGCACTGGGCTTTCCTGGGAGTAAATGTAGGACAAAATGTAGGACGTCCTACATTTTAAAAATGTAGGACATGTTAAAATGAAGCAAAAATGCTTGTATTTCTTTCCTGTACTTAATTTCAACACTTTTATATATAAATATTTAAATAGAAAAACTTTTAACATGCCTGATTCTCACCCAGACATGCAAGACGCCCTCAAAGCAGTTTCCAGCAACCTGTTACTTCAACATATTTAACTTAACATATTTTTCATGTCAGACTTAAGACATATAATTGTAAGACACCCTCAAAGAAATTTGCAGCAACACAAGGAATGTCAGTGACATGCACTAACACACACCATGCTCTCTCTCTCTCTCTCTCTCTCTCTCACACACACACACACACACACACACACACAAGCACAAGCTCACCTCAATTTTGAGCTTGAGGGTTAAGGAATTTTGCCCAAGCCTATGCATGTCTACTCAGGAGTAAGGCCCATTAGAGTCAGTGGGGCTTACTCCCAGGAAAGTAAGCCCAGCCCCCTGCATGTCTACTCAGAAGTAAGGCCCATTAGAGTCCATGAGGCTTACTCCCAGGAAAGTGTGGATGGGAAGGTGGCCTTAATAGCCCAGCTCTCTGCTTGTCTACTCAGAAGTAAGCCCATGGCAGCTGGGGGGCCGTGAGAGAGTGGCGGGAGGCACGCATGCCAGCCTTAAGCCCCTGGTAACTGGGGCGGCCACGCAAGGGCTGTGTGAGGCATGCGCGCACCAGCCTGAAGCCCTGGGACAGTCATGAGAGAGCAGCAAGAGGCATGCGCACCAGCCTCAACCCGGGCCCCTGGCAGCTGGGGCAGCTGCGCGCTCCAGCCTGAAGCCCCTGCTCCAGCTGCACGCGCAACATTTTGAAAAAAATTTTAAGAGCCAGCTTGAAGCTGTTCAAATTCCGGAGCCTGGAGGGGCTCTCTCCCTTTGCACAGGGCTGCCACGACTGGCGGATCTTCGCCACGGCAGCCTTGAACTGCCCCCAAGTGCCCACAAAGCACCTCCCAAACCCCCCAAAAGACCGGTGGGCCAGATTGAGGCCTCTGGCGGGCTTGATCTGGCCCGTGGGCCGTAGTTTGAGGATCCCTGCACATGAGCCTGAAGGAAGGATGGGATAGTACAGTCATCAGTATAGCAGATGTGGACTGATTTCAGTCTCAACATGGGAGAGCACCAGTGGTGGGGAGATGCCAGTTCGGGCCTATTCACCCGAACTGGATCTTCCCATGGGGCGACCGCTAGCGAACCAGCCAGAGCCGCGGCTGCCAAGAACCGTGGGGATCGGTTCGGCAGTGGCCGCCGCGTCTCCTAAAACACGGCTTCAGGAGACACACTGCGCATGCGCCAAGCCTGGCGCATGCGCAGTGCGGCTTGGTTGGGGCCCGTCCCTCGCCCCACCCCTGCCCCAGCCCTGACCCCGGGCCCGCCCTCAACTTCCGGCGAACCGGATCTTGGGGGTGGCTGGGCCCATCCCTGGAGAGCACCTGTTGTGTGTGTGTATGTGTGTTTGTGTGTGTGTGTGTAAAGAAAGTGCCAAACTATTCCCATGCCTCTCCAGCTTAGGGTGCCATACACAGTGGGAACAACAGCAACAATGGATTATTCATAGTAAAAGGCATTTACAGTATTGGTCTTCCTGCCCAAGGACTCATGATATCTGGCAGTACACCACTGGGCATAGCAAAGAGCTGCATACCTAAATTTCCCCAGTTTGAGTTTCATTTGCTATGAACTTGCTATGGGGCCATAGGCAAGCCTTGGAGCTACCAGGTGCTCCAATATGAAGATAGTAAAACTTGCTTTGCAGAGTTGCTGTGAGGATTTCATCATGGTAATGCATATGAAGTGTCTTGTGTGCTGAGAAAGCATTGTTCAAATGTTTTATCATTTTCACAACAGTCTTGTGCAGTAGGCTACTGAAAGAGAGGGTGACCAGGCCAGGGTCTCCTAGTAAGTGGCATGGATGAATGGGGTTAGGAACTTAAAAGAATCACAGGAGTTAGATCAGGCTGACTGTTGGGTATAGCATTTTGCTTTCTATACTGGACACAGATGAGCTTGGGAAGCCCACAGAAGAATGGAAATGCAATAGCCACCCCCACTCAATCAGTATCACACATGCACACCCAGCATGGCGACTGATATTCATTTGTATATTATCTCTGGACTTTGTTCAGTGTAGCCTTCATTGCTCATGACTGTTGGGGCTCTTACTCTAATCCTTTTAAAGCCTTTTAATGCATGTTATGGCAAAAAATGCCATGTAGTTTGTCTATTGCATTTTAGTCTCACTCACAAGAGTCTAGTTTTAATCTACATTGGCTCTCTTTGGTAAGGCATAATCTCTGGTCATCCTTCAGATGTTTTCACTGGCAGAGGCTGTTCAGGGTTTTCTTTCAGCCTTGCAGCCTGAGTATACGAGAGATTAAACCTGGTCTTTCTGCATGAAATGCTCTGGCATGTACTATTGCTCCTTCCAAAGTATACTCTCTTGTTTAAGAATACTTCTAAGTATTTTGTTGGTTGGATCAGAATGTTGGTTGGATCAGAATGAAGTCCATTGAATCTGATGTTTTTGAGGATTCACAGCAACCAGCAGGCAGTACATGGTCCACTGGAAATTGGCCAGTGGACCATGATCTTCCTTCTTTTAATGCTACAGTAAAACTTCACAGGCGGAATTACTCTGTAACTTGGTACTGTCATCATAGTCAGAGATGCAGAAAAAGTCTTGTTTGCATGCGTATGTATCATGTTATTAATTGAAGACCAAAGTTGATGAAGGGTTTCTGATCCATAATTAAAGGGCAAATCATTGGTGGTTTTTAATGGAATTAATGTGAAGTGCAAGGCTTTTGATTGAGGTGGGTTAAGAATGAATTGGAATAAACCTTGGATTTTTGTTCTACCACACTTTATTGGCACAGTTGCGTAGCGTTTAGTGTGTAGAATTTTACACAAGGGTTTTATTTTCCTTTGTTTGGGATGGACTGTAAATTGGAACTGAACCAATTGTATATTATATAGAAAGACAGCAAATAAAGTGGTTTGCTCAGTTGAAGAGAATGTCTTGGGAAGCTACCATACAAGGTCTACATTAAGAGAGAAGAACAACAAAAAACGAAAGGTAGTCACAGAGTACGATGGAGAGATAACATCAAGGATATACAGTGGTACCTCGCTTAACAAGTGCCTTGCTTAACAAGTGTTTCACTTAACAAGCAAAAATTTCCAAGAAATCTTGCTTCACATAACAAGTTCCGCTTCACTTAACAAGCAAGCGCACTATGGGCACGCATGCTATGCAGCCCTGACACTCTGCATGGAGGCTCTTTAAAAGGGCTGCGGGCCAGCACTGCTGCTTCTAACTGCCCCCAAGTGCCTCCACCGACCACCTTGAACCTCCAGCAGCAGCCTAGGTAAGCCTCCCATGAAAGTGTCTTTGATTGCAGTCTCCTAACTATGTCTACTCAGAAGTAAGCCCCATTGTGTTAAATAGGGCTTACTCCCAGGAAAGTGCCTTTGATTGTAGCCTCTTAACCATGTCTACTCAGAAGTAAGCCCCATTGTATTAAATGGGGCTTACTCCCAGGAAAGTGTCTTTAGGATTGCAGCCTAAGTAGACTTCATAGGATCATGCACATTGAATGCATGTTTTGAATTCAATTACAGTGTTTTGTCATCATTTTTACGTCCAGTTAATATTTTTATATGAATATTTTGGGAGTTGTGGAACCAATCGTCTGAGTTTCCATTGTTTCCTATGGGAAAATCCACTTCACTTAAAGAGTGTTTCACTTAAAGAGCATGCCTCTCTAACAAATTAAGCTCTTTATGTGAGGCACCACTGTACTGAAAAAATGAAACTGGAAGAGATCACTAGAAATGCAAGATCCAGGACTTTTCATCTCCGTTGACACCCAAAGTGGTAAAAAGAGGAGAAGAAGGAGAAGGAGAAGATATACCTCAGTAGCAGAGCCATGGTGGGGGAGAAGCTCTGAAACCTGTCATGTAAGCTGCCCTTGTCTCTCGCTCCTAGAACCTGTCTGGGGGTGAAAGCAATGTGAAGGAGATTCCTCTGTGTTGATTTTGCTTCTCAGAGACTGAGGGGCAGATTACATGGTGAGTTTCAGAGCTGTTCACCCTCCTCCCTGGCACTGTTACTGATATACATAAGAAGTTTGGGAAAGTGGCACTTCTAAAGGCAACTTCTTCAGCATTTGTACCGTGTGGTGACAGTGTCCACTTGTTGTGGATTGGAGTTTCATCCTATCCACGATGGACGTAACATGAGAAAACCTGGCCAGCCTGTCACAGGGGCCTTTTGTCAGGACATTGCCTTTCCCTCTGAAGTGGTATCTATTTATCTACCTGCATTTCATGCTTTCAAACTGCTAGGTTGGCAGGAGCTGGGCTAAGGAAGGAGGCTCACCCCATCCGGCAGTACTTGGTTTTTGAACTACTGACTGGAATTCTGGTCAAGCAGTGTTCTAGCCCCATGTTTTGAACCACTGAACCATTGCAGCCCTTAAAAGTGGCACTTAAAATTGACATGATAATTCTCCTCTTGTGGCATTTCAGTCTATCAGTTGTAAGTATAGAAATAGATGGAAAACTGTCATTTTTAGTAGAGGCAAAAATAGATTAGAGGAT
Source organism: Cryptoblepharus egeriae (assembly GCA_030015325.1). Taxonomy (NCBI): domain Eukaryota; kingdom Metazoa; phylum Chordata; class Lepidosauria; order Squamata; family Scincidae; genus Cryptoblepharus; species Cryptoblepharus egeriae. Next base: position 11,288,765 of record JAREYC010000013.1, read on the forward strand.
AAATTATAAGGAAGGAAGGAATCGGAAGGAGAGACTATATGGAAGGGAAGCAATTATCTTTTGGGGGGGTTGTAGTTAGTGGACAGAGGAAGGATAAAGGTTTTGTTTATAAAGGATTATGAATAGGTGCATGTATGGCTGACTGACGAACGCAGTAAGAATAAGAGTGAAAGATAAAGTGCATGGCACAAAAAGTATGAAATACATGCATGGACAGAGGGAATGAGAAGAAAGAGGGAATAGGTGTGCCAAGTACAACATGTCCTGACAGCTGGTTGGCCATACCCCATTTAAGGCATCTTCTGTTTATAAAGATTTATAGAAACTGAGCTAAGCAGAAGGATTGTTTAAAGAACAGCACTGTAGGTTCATTTTGGCATTTCATTTGATTGAAGACATTTGAATAAGTAAAAATCTGGTTTTGTTTTGGTGTCTCATGTAAACTCATGTAAAAGTATGATGTAAAAGTCTCATGTAAAAGTATGATGACACAAAGCAATGGGACTAGTGTGAAAACCTAAAGGTCAGCATAGGATTTCACATGTTTTTCACTGGATTCTTTCCCAGATGATACTGCTGTACATTTTCTGTACAGAGCTTGCAATATCATGATATTTAAGCTTTCTAACCTTACAGGGTAAGGGTCATTGTGAGTATTACATAAAGACAGAACAAGTAAAGCTGTTATTAATTCAGAAAGTATTATAAAAATACTAAGTTTTTAGTACAATGTAGCATACATCATCTTACCATAATATGTATTGGTCTGGTGACAGTAGTTGTAGCCCAAGTTGTACATAACAAATAGACTAGTAGTTAACTGTGCGATGCAGCCCTTGAGTGGGATTTCTCCATTTGTAGAAGAGTAACATGGAAGAGATTGTGCACGTTAGGGGAAAAAGCTGTGATCACTCTGAGAGAAAGGTAGTTGGAAGTTTAGGAAGTTGGAGGAAAATGGGGAGAAGCATTTCATTACTGTAGTGAAGTGGACTTTGGAGAAAGTCTTTAATGACTGGTAAAGATGAGTTTTCAAGTGGGAATCGAACCATATGAACTTCTGAAATCTGGAAGTAATTTACTTTCAGCTTTCTCTAGTATTGCACCCTTCACCACCCAGATTGCAAGGTGCCATGGTATGTGAATGAGCCTGTCTAACTAGCTGGACAGGATTATCCAATCCTATTCTATCTACAAATGTTATGCAAATATCTCTCTATTAAATAAATGTTATTGGTTGAATTAGGTTGGCTGGCCTATGTGATTTAATATGAAGACTTGAAGAATCTTAAATGTAAGCATTCAGTAATGATAAACCTTCCTCCCCTACCCCCTCTTGTTTTAAAGGTCTCATTGCTTCACCGTTTTCAGAGTACGCTGGTTATAGCTGAACACACAAATGAGACTCTTACACCTATTACGTTGAATGCCATCACTGCGGCCAAACGTCTTGGAGGTGAAGTATCATGTTTAGTAGCTGGCAGCAATTGTGAAAAGGTAAAAACAAACAACATGATAATTTCTGGAAAGATCCAGGTCCAAAATACAGAGTATAAATATTTTAAACAAATAATACATTTCTATACTTGAAAAGGAAGGAATAGGGTAAGGAGACTAAGAACTCTTGATGGATGACCTTAAACATAATTCTTAATTTGCTTCATAATATCTGCATTGTAACATTGACAACTGATCCAATTACATAATCAGTTTGGATAAAAAAGTGAGAATTGAACTGAAATCCTTTAAAATGTCAGGGTATGCGAAAATATGAAAATGCTGAAGGACTTGTAATGGGTGTGTCCATGGCTAAAAAAACCTAATGGGTAAGGTGAGAAATCAAGAGAGTTCTCATATGTAAATGTTTAGTAAAAACTGAATTTTGCACAAATCTTAGGATTTTTGTTTTTGCCAGCATTTTCCTCTTTCCACCCCTCCCACCATCTAAACTGGCGGGGGAAGAAGCTCCTTGTAGAAAAAGACTTTTTACTATTTATTTAAAAGGCTACAATTTTTAAATGTAATATCTAACCCCTTTCAATATGTTATGAAATGTGATTTTACTGTTCTGAATCTTGTGGATGACTTCTCCCTGTGGGCAGCATTCACTTCTTCATACAAATGAAGAGAGTGGGGAGCAGACTTATAAGGTATAACAGAGCTTGCTGTTTTGCTCTTTGATGTTCTGTGGTTGTGGACAGTGTCCTTGGTTGCAAATACTTGGTGAGAGCTCCTGTCACAGCAGTAACACTACATGCACAAATTAATAGCACAATACTCTTATTTCTAACAGGTAGCTCAAGAGCTAGCCAAAGTGGAAGGTGTTACAAAGGTTCTTGTTGCCCAACATGATGCATATAAAGGACTTCTGCCTGGTGAGGTTTCTTTGTAAATAACTCTTGTCATTTTGTAGTTGTGCTGGAAAATATAAGATGTTCTGACTAACATATCTAATCCTCAGAGGAGTTGACTCCATTGATTTTGGAAACTCAGAAGCAGTTTAATTACACCCACATCTGTGCTGGAGCATCTGCCTTTGGGAAGGTAAGCATATATGAAATCCACCCTCCAAATGTGATACCTCTATCCTTGAGCAATGTGACTCCATTTTTTAATATATTCTAAAAATGCAGAACTTCAGGAAATTTTTAATGGAATATGGGCATGAGAAATGTTCAGTGTATTGTCTTTTACATTTTATCAATAATATTAAGGCACTAACAAGATGGGGAGGCAACATGCAACAAAATGTTGCAATGTACCCAGTCCCCACACAGAGGAGTTCTTGTTTAGATTCCAGCTGATTAGAGCTTTCTAGTGCTATTTAGCTCACAGAGTGGAGGGGGGAAACACTATTGCCTGATACGTTGCAACAAAGTACACAGGTTAAGGACTGCCTGATACTTCTAAGTCAAAGTCCTTTTAATGTTTGGTATCAGGGAAGCAACACTTTTTAAAACAAAATTCCCAGTTCTTAGGAAGTAACAGGAAAATATATTTGCTTGGGGATGTAGAGTGTACCTGAAAATGCCATCATTTATGTATTTCATTATCTTGTATACAGTGGGAGAGACATTTCAGGAGAGTTCAAAGGGGGAAAAGTGCTTCTCCCCACCATTCAAAGCAGCTGTTTTCAACAATGGTACGCCGTGGATGGTCTTGTGTGCCCTAGGAAGTGGGGCAGCTGTAGGGTCATGTAGGGGATGTGCCAGTGTGGCGTGCCTTGTCAAGTGTCAAAAAACTGATAGTGTACCTTAACAACTTCAGCACTTTGTCAGTATGCTATAAGGTGAAAAAGGTTGAAAAACACTGTAATGCAATGAGATGAGTTTGAACCTGAAAGCTCACTTTGCTTTTAGTTTTGAAAAGATATATTTATTTTAATTTTAAAACTAATACATTTCTGCATTCCTAGTGAGTCCCCTAATATGTAAAAATGATTTCTTATTTTTGGGTGGCTTTATTTCACTTCCAAACTGAGTTTTATGAGAGAATGGTAACTTAAATTTTATTTGCAATTCTAATTGTTAGCATTACCTGTTTTTTATTTGTAAAAAATTTAGAGTCTTCTTCCCAGAGTGGCAGCTAAGCTTGATGTTGCTCCTGTTTCGGACATAATTGAAATTAAGTCACCTGACACCTTTGTGAGGACTATTTATGCAGGTGAGTCTCTGTCACTGCAGCTTGGCAGTGCAGTGGTTGGAGTGCACGAGTCCAAAATCACATTGGCAACAAGAACAATAAACAAGAAAACTACTTTTCTGACATGACTAATGGAATCGCTCCTTGCTCTATAGGATTGTAGTTCAAAGTCTTGCAAAACCAGATAGAGGTTTTTAATTAACAGAATTGGCTGATGTTTTTCTAATGTATTATATTTCTGTTAATGCACTCCTGATAAGATTTTGCAAAATGTACGCCATTCAGATAATTCTCTTTATTTAATATGGGTTACATTAGTTCTGATTTCAGCAAACCATAGCATTATTTTTCTTAGTTAGGGAGACATTGATATGATTATTTGTGATATTTAATTGACTTTTCCTAATTATTTTGCAGCCCTTGTTTGTCTAGCCTCCTCATGCTTGTCTGATTCCATAATTTAATTTGGACATGAAAGCATTGGCTTTTGTTTCTTTTAAATTTGTTATGGTAGGATTTCCTTTCCTTCCATATCCTCCTGCCTTCAGAGATTGATGGCTTATATTTAGGTTTAGGCCTAATGATTCTCATTGTAGAATCATTGACACTTCTTTTGTAAAAAAAAAAAATTATTAACAGCACTTTTTTGCTTTTCACTACCAATTTTTCCCTTCTCTTAATCTAATGTAGTAAAAATAAAAAGAATTGTAGTAAAAATAAAAAGAATTCACAGGTTGCATTCATATGTAGAGATGTGAATATTGGATATGTGAAATAATTCAAGTATATCTAATTTATTGGAATGTGGGGGCTTGTTTTCAAAGTTCGAATGATCTTTTTTTCCCCTGGTAGGAAATGCTCTGTGCACTGTGAAGTGTGATGAAAAAGTAAAGGTGTTGTCCATACGAGGCACTTCCTTTGAGGCTGCATCAACTGGTGGTGGTGGTGCTAGTTTAGATAAAGGTGGGTGTTTGGATATCCTTTGTCTTTCTTTGCTCAAATTGTAATCTTTTAAAAATAATTGTTGTTGAGGAAGGTACCTGGCAAATTTGCATATCTTATTCAGCCCCTGCACCCAGGGTGACCAGATTCCCAAACCACCCAAAAAGGACAATGTCCCCCCAAATTCCTGACATCCAGGCAAAATTCCTGACAAGTTAAAAATGTAGGACACCCCCCAAAAATGTAGGTCAAATGTAGGACATGTTAAAATAAAAGTTAAAACACTCATATTGCTTTCCTGTACTTAATTTCAACACCATATTACTTATTATTAGCTCCCTTTTTGTTTCCCAAACCAAAAGGCAGATGTTTAATTGATCCAAGCAGCCAGTCTTTCTCAGGCAGGCATGAACAGGTTTGGTCTTGCAGCCTCTTTTCCTTTGCCCCCTTACACAATATAAGCTCCATTGACTATAATACTTTTGAGTGGACACAATTGGGATAGACGTTTAAAATTTAAAAAGCCAGGAGTTTTCCACACCATCCCTCCTCTGAAAAGAGTGCCAACTTTACCCCCAGTCCCTGCTGATCTGCTTTGACAACAGCTGGATGAAAGGCCCCACAACCTGAGCAACTCAAGCCCTTGTTGTGAAATACATGCTTTTTTGGCAAAGTATATATTGGTGGATCCATCTGCAAAGGCATAGGAGCAGGGGAGGCTGGGGTTTCTCTGGTCAGTTGGCAACCCTGCTTTAAAAAAATTAATTCACCACCCTTTCTCTCCAAAGCCAAACTTACTGCAAGGTTTCAGAGCAGCTCCACTTCCAAGGCTCTCTCCTTCCTCTGCTCTGCTCTCCAGCAGCCTCAGCTGAGCTCCCTCCTTCCTTCCTTTGTAGCAAACAGAGTTTCTCTCTCTCTCTCTCTCTCTCTCTCTCTCTCTCTCTCTCTCTCTCTCTCTCTCTCTCTCTCTCTGGGAAGCAGGCTGCAAATCCTGGCACGATGCATGCTGGGAGATATAGTTGTTCCACTGATGGCTTGGAATGGTGCTTTAGCATGGGGAGGAGGGGGAAAGATTACAATTTTCTACCCTCCCTCCCTTCTCTTCCTTTAACTAGCAGCCTCAGTGTCTCAGATGGCTCAGTGGCTCAGATGGCCTGCAGCAGACCTAAAAGGCCTGAAATCCCAGGAAATGGCTGGAAATGCCCCCAGTTTCCTAACAAAGAGTCCCTAAAACTGGACCTCTTGTTCCAGGGCCACATTTCTGGTTCTGTCCAGGCATTTCTGGTCATCTGTTCACCCCGCATGCACTTGGATTGCTACCTGCTTTTTCTCTGTCATTCTCTCAGATTATCATACCACTAAGGTACACTGTTTTCCAATGCTTGTACTAATTTTAAAGTTACATGTAAATGATAGTAACACAAATAAACTTATTTTCATTCATTTATTCATTAAACCTTTATTGGCATTAAAAAAAAACTTATTTTCAATTGGGTGAACAGATGCAAGACCTAGTCAAAAGCCTCCTAAGATGCAACCCAAGGCACATGCATATTTGGTTGTAATTCTGGTGGAAATCATTGGCGTTTACTTGACTAAAGATGCTTCAGTTGGGGGGGGGGTGTCTATTTGTATGCAGAGTCCTAAGATTTGTAGCAGAAAATGTTTTTACACAGGGCTAGATATTGCACTGATACAGCTAATTTAATTTAAATAATAAAGGGTCAATGCACAGGCATTTTTGATAAATTGGGATCATCATTGCATACATCTGAAAGGTAGTAGAAGTGGGAAGATACTGCATTAGTGCTATGTAAAGTGTTCACTGGTTTTCTTTCCTTATTGTATATCCCTAGGGCTGCCTCTACCAGGTCCACTGCCTCAATGTCTTCATGTGTGGGAGTGTATCTGTGCCTCTGTGCAAAACAGAAAAGCCCCCTTATCTGCCTAGTATGTTCTATCCTTGCACATGGGTTTAAATATTAATTGCCACACAAGAAAAGAGTTTTTTGCTATCCCCTGCCTTCACATCATCCTTTCACAGCATTTAAAGTTTAAAGAGAACATTCTCTGTTTTTAGTTGTCATGATTTTTTAAATCCTGGGTTTATTTCAATTTCCTGTCTCCTTCCCCTTTTAATCAAACGTTTAGGCAGTGGTTCTTAAAACTTTTACAGGCCTAAGTTATAAATGCAAATGCTTTAATAGTGAATGGGCTGCGGTGATCTCCCCAATTAGCAGCTTGTATAATCCTTGATACTCTTAGCCTAATCTGCCTTTTCAGTTTTGCATACCCAAAAAAATTTGGTCACAATCCACAGTTTGAGAATGCTTGGTGCAAAATATAACTTTCAACATACTTTTTTGGCAAAAGTATAGCATGGCGAGAACACGATGGACTACTAGTAGCTATGAATTCACTCATAGTACAGAATCTGGCTTCGGACCTTCTGTATCTTATAATGCTCTGGAAACTTACAGAATTTCTTTCTTATGATTTTTGACCCAAACAGTCTCTACTCCTTCGCCAGCTGGTCAGTCTGAGTGGATTGAACAAAAGCTAACAAAAAGTGATCGGCCAGAATTGACTAGTGCCAAGGTTGTTGTGTCAGGTGGTAAGTAACGATCAATTGACTGGCATTCAAGTGAATTTTAGTGGCAAAAGGTCCAGTAAAATAGAAAAGTTGCAACACTTAGTATGACTGCGTGAAATTGTCTTACAATCTGTGGTTAAAAATGTAGTTGCAGTTGAAAAAAAGTTGACCATGTCCAATGTATTTTTTCATAATTAAATTAATTATTACAAAGTCTTGGTTTGAGAATGACCTTTAAATGTTACTGCAGATATTAGGCAGAACTACAGTATTGTATCTAATTTATTACACCCTACTAACAAGACAATGCAGTGGTGATAAAATAACCTATCCTTTCCAACTTGAGAACTGTAATTGTCAAGCCAGTAGGGGGAGTGCAGCTTCGCTTAATTTATGTTTTACAGTGTGGATAAATAAAAGAGTAATTCTTTGTGATGCTGTAGAAATACTTTAATTAAACTGAAAGTAAAGCAAATGACATTCAAGATTCATGAAGTCTGTAGTCTTTGTGGTGAAACTTCTTTCACTAGAATGCCTGCAAGTGCCTGATAGAGCATGTATGGATTATTGAGACGATATTTGATAAAACATATACTTGTTTTTCAGGGCGAGGCCTGAAAAGTGGAGAAAATTTTCAACTGTTATATGATCTTGCAGATCAGTTGCATGCTGCAGGTAAAGAGGGCTTTAATTGTTGGTTTTCAAAGCATTTGATGAAATTTTTTTTCACTTCATAATCAGCTGGGATTGCTGCTTTCCTGGCAAGTAGAGGGACTAGGGTGCAGAACTACAACATGATTTGTCCTGTACGGAATGCCACTATATTTTGATACGATTCTTCCAGTTGGGGACTTTCCAGTAAAGAGAAAACTATGTAGAGTTTTCAAGGTGGTACTAGTAGAATTCTGGACACATGCTGATCAGCAAGGCAACAATTTCCAACAGCAGGTAAGGCAGAGTTTGGCAGGCAGAGCTTAAGGCATACTTTTTTAGTGTCCTCAAAAGCCCTCCCATCTTTCCAGAGCACTCTCATTGGTGTTTGTTGTGCTGTGACTGGCCTCCAGACATCATCACCAGTTACTTATGGTGGTAATTTCAATATGTAGACCATCTGAAGTGGTACAGCAGGGGACAGATGTTAAGAAACATTGATGTCGATTGTAAATCTCATTCTCATCTTGCAGTGATATTTAATTTCTAGTTTCAATGTTTTCCATGAAAAAGTATTGTAATTGAATATGTTAAAGCATTACATTAATAGTGATTTTCAGTGTTTCTTAGATTTTTAAAAGGATTTTTTTCTTGTTTCTAGTTGGTGCATCTCGTGCAGCTGTTGATGCAGGTTTTGTACCCAATGACATGCAGATTGGACAGACAGGCAAAATTGTAGCACCAGTAAGTATTCAAATGATTCTTTCAGAGACTACTAAAACATTCCATAAGCATGCACCTGTTATTTAATACAGCCATAGCCATTTCATAGTGTTCAGGCTGGATGTGACCTGCTACCTTCCTCTCACCTCTTCTTCATGCTTCTTTGTAATCCATGGCTCTGTGGTCACTATGGCTCTTCCTTCTGTCTTTTTGTGATGCCTTGTCTTGTGAAATGTACAGGTCTTGTTGTTATCTCTGCCTCTCTGTATACAGTGTCATTGCATGAGACTAAGTGAAACCTGTCATAACTCATCACAGTATGTGACATCGTGATGGCTCATAGCTTAAGTGTGGCCTCCCAAGGTAGACATAGGGCACAATCCAGAGTAACTACAGGGAGTCTTTGCTCAGATGTAAGAACAATTTACTCTGGATTGCAATATGAATTTCCCATAGGTTTTCACTAGGTGGTGCCGTAACTACATTGATGTAAATGTCTCTTACGTGCTCCCGTAGTAGGGTTGGCCTGATTTGAATACTTTCTGACAGAAACTCTGTCTTATAGGATGAAAGTAGAGAAGTAAAAATAGTGAAATTGTTTGCTACCCCCTGGCTGACTGCAGATATGTTTACAGCCGAGAAAAATACCCTAAGACTAGCTGCAGTGTCCTCATATTGCCAAATAAGAGCTATTTTTACCACCTGATTGTTTTTATATTTCTTGCCTGGGGATTCAAGACAGAAGAATTTCATGTACCAATGATTTTAATAATTATGTATAGATAGTGATACAATCTGTCTTGAGTGGTACAAAGATTTGAGGGATAATTTTCTCATGGCCCAATCCTAAACAAGGCCTACACCTGTGGAATGTGTGTTCCACCACCATAGGCTGCTCGCAAAGCACTGAAAATTTCTTTATGACAGACCAAGGAACAGGCTAGAGCCTTTCCCAGCACCTGTGGAGTGATAGAAACTCACCAGATATAACAGTTACTGTCCACGTTGGAACAGGGAAAAAATTACGCTGAAGAACAGCACATGTTCTTAACACTTTATACAACTAACTACTGCTATTGAAGCTTACTGACAGCTCAGCAAGAATTTATTTTGGTGATCTCCAAAAGTGATACACTTACATATGTTGTACACTGTAATAAACCAGGTTACTGAAGTAAATCTTATTTTCCCTGAAGAACTAACATTGAATTATGATTGCGACGTAGGCCAGTCTCTCTAGCTCTAGATGCTTAGGGATGAAGGAAGAGATCTGAAGAGCAGGCAGTGTGGGTAACTCGTCTGGACCTATGGTGTTGATGGTGGGATTGTCATGGATTCTTAAATCTTTTTATAGACTTCTGAACAGACCCAGTGGGAAATTGGACTGGATGGATAGGTTTTGAGATGGGTGCAGAAGTGTTCATAAATGCTGCTTATTCAGTACTAAAGACTGGGGAGGTAGTAATGGCCTAAAAGGGAGACAGACATAGCCCTTTTGCTTTTTGCTTTTTAATTGTACAGTGAACCTTTAGTTTTACATTAACAGATACTGGGGGAGGGCGGGAAGACAATGTCTTTTTTAAAAAACTGCTTGTATTTTTATACGACAAGCAGGCCTCCTTCAGTCTTGAGAGACTATGGTATCATGCTCGGCGTTGCATACGCTGCATGCGAAGCACGAAAGCATGGGTTAGATTGTTATGGAGGATAGGCTGTTAACCAAGCAGCAAATCCCCCCTCTCCACGCCACTGAATTAGTCCAATGGAAAGGCAGAGCAAATACAATTGGATCCAGCTGTGTCACAGAGCTGGGCTAAGGACAGGAGCTCACCCTGTCTTGTGGGGCCGACCCAGGTCTTGAACCCTGGCCTGCTGGTTAACAGGCACAGCATCTTAATCGCTTGCGCCACCTACAGCCCCTATACATACATTGACATAAATACAATTTGATAGAAAGGCAAATTGGCATTGACACTCCTTCCCTACATCAGTCTGTTAAATTGAAGGTTCACCTTCAGATTTCAAGACCAATCTTTGCTTGGAGAATTGTGATTTTTTAAAAAAAAGAAACACATCTCTGCTAAGTACAGGCTTAGAAGCTGGTTTCTTGCAGAACTCTGTGAAAAACCCCACAAACGACTGAATTCCTTCAAGTACAACAGAAGCTTCCTTGAATTGCACTCATCTCGCTATGTGAACAAATGGCCAGTTTGTTCAGATATGTTAGAAGTGCACTCAGTTTGAAGCTTAACCCTTTGGGAACGTTCTTAGAAGTAGAACATAAAAAACATTTGTTCTTCATTGACTTAGAAAAAAAGCCCCAGTTCAATAGGACGATTTATTTGAAATACTAGGTTTCCGCTTATGTTTATTGCATATATTTTTCCACCCATGTTTGGGAACTAGGGAGGAGGACCTGAAACTTGTATTATAACTGCCCTATGTGTAACTGGCCCTCCTCACCCCAGCTGTTCTGCTGGTGTTCTTTTGCATTTTAGATTTTGAGTCCTTTTGGGACAAGGACCATTAATTTGCTTTTAATTTTTTCATTTTCTTTGTAAACCACCTTGTGAACTTTTTAATTGAAAAGCAGTACATGAATACTGTAGATAGGAATGTAGATAGATTATGCATTGGTTATATGTAATCGTATTGTGTATCCCAGGGGTATTCCTTTAGCTTAGCAGTTTGTAGGAATGCGGTGGTGTGTACTTATTTTAATAACAGACCAGTAGGTGTGCTCTTGAGAAATAAATTGTGATGGCTACAATCCTATAAACACTTATTTGGGATTAAATATCATTTAACTCAATGGGATGAGTAGACTTGCATGGGATTGTGCCACATCAGTGCTGTTAGTGAGGTAAAGATCAATTTAGGGAAAAAATTGCAATGATTGAGAAACTGCCTGGAATATTTTCTCTGAGGAGTCAAGAGTGTTGAAAAGTTGCTCTTGTGCCACTAACTTCAAAGAACTGTTTGTTTGCAGCCAGGACTGAATTTTCAGACTATTTTTGACTTGCTAAAAAGCTGAAGACTGACGGCCCCTTTCATCCTGCATTATCCAGTGTGGCTTTTAACTCTAAGAGAACTGTGTTCTCAAATTGATGCTCTGTTCCTTGGGGGTTGGTGCAGAAACATTAAATTGTACTAAAATATTCATATGAGAGTGCATTTAGCTGAAAGCAATTGATGTGCTGCTCCCAAGAGAGCAGAAGGAAATGCTGTATGGTCCTGCACTCAAGCAGACACCCTAAGCACACTTCTTAAGAGTAATCACGTGCCTTAGTTGATCAAAGCCCCATATAAGTTCTTAAAGTGAAAAGGATTAGAAAAGGATGAAACTATTTGAACTGGTGGACTATGCAGTAATATGAAGATATTGAATGGTTGGGATTTGAGTCATTTCTGCACGGTCCACTAGACACATTTAAACGCATTTAAATAAAGGTTGATTCTGACTTCATTGCTTTTAATCACATACTTGAAATCGGGGTTCTCTTATTGCCAAGCATTTATCTGTGGAGAAAAAAACCCAGTGTCTGATAGGAAATTTTCTGCAAGATTTTCACATGTTGGGGTTCCTTAATTATGGGACAGGTTAAATAAATGTTAAGGAAAGCATGGTAGGCAATGGGAAGCCTCAAGCAATGGCTTCATTTTGTAGCCAGCTGCTGTTTATGGTTGCCTGTAATCCTCTCCCTTAAATTCACTGGCACACAATGGCCAGGGGAAGAAAGATGGAGTAATTGTTTGCACCATAATTTGGAGGAGGAGAGAAACAATAGGAGTTTTTTCAGTGATTGGAAGATACTCCTTCTGTTTTGTATTGCCTTTTCTATCACAGCACAAGTGGGAGCTGTGAAAAGAATCTGTATGCTGTTGACCTGCTCTCTCCAAGGACTGTGTGATATTAATCTTCAATCTTCATAACTTTGAAAAAATTTTCCTGGCCTGGCCACCTGTATCGCTGATTTTTCCTCTGCAGTGCTATCCTGATTCCTCCCATCCAGCAACCACATAAACTCTGTTGCAGACTAGGAACATTCCTTATGGGAAATTCAACAAGAACTGCTTGTTACTATCGCTTCTGCTGTGCTTTCAAAGCCTAAGGTGCTGCCATTGGCTGGTATAATTTCTGGCCTATCAAAGAGGTACTGTTGATAAGCTTACAAAGGTGATGGAGGCCTATTTTACGTACCCTTGTACTGTCCAAACAGCTTGCTTATGCAGTGTTGAGGAACACCTTCCCTCCACACCCTCTTTAGTGGCAGATCTGTGATTGTTGAAAACCTCACTGGTTTTCATTGTGCTCATTGGTTTAATTCTGTTGATCAGATGTTTCAAGCTTGCAGTGGCCAGACAGCCCCTGATGTTTCTCTTTAAAACACAATCCTAATCATGTCTACATGAAAGTAAGCCCTATTATGTTCAGTGGTCTTAGTACCAGGAAAGTGTGTTTAAAAATACAGCCTTAATCTTGGAGAGGCTGAGATCGTAGTGCAAACTGCAATAGCAAAAGTGCATAAGGCATCCAGCACTCCACCTTGTTGAGAAGCATAATGTCATTCTATTTTTGATAGCAGCTATGAATAGAATGCTTTAGTAGTCTTGACAAAGTCTCATCCCATGACTATTGGCAAGTCTGTATCTGCCTTATCAGACAGGGATGTTTGAAAGATCATGGAAAATAACATCTTGTTGGTGAGAGTTGTCCCTATGTGCCCCCTGAAATCACAGGGTCTCTGAGGGTTTCTTTTTGGTGAGGAGCAGGCATTGAACAAAATGTGCATACAGTCTCCCTACCTTTTAGTGTCAGACCAATAGTGCATCTAGCTCAAATGGAATTTGGAACATTCTGCCTGCAAAGTATAATGCAAACATTCTGCATTATGCCATCACATCAGGTCCTTCCCTAATTCAGTTCCCCACCTTGGAGTCATGGTGGCACAAAAGTCAATGTGACATAGCCTCCCATGTTGTTACTGATATCATTTCAATGATGATGATCTCATGAGTGAGGCAGACAACATGGTTTGCAGTACTGACTTCCCAGAAATAATTTGAGAAGTACAGTATCATGGTGGTCAAGCCAAAGAGAACTTGCCGTACTAGTTTGCAAAATGTGTATTTTGGGCTGGAATGGGAGAATATACACCCATGCACAAGTATTTCAGGGAGAGTATACATACATGCATATTCAAACATTTTTCTGAAATGTTTGTTCTTTTCTGTTTCAGGAACTCTATATCGCAGTTGGAATATCTGGAGCAATTCAACATCTAGCAGGGATGAAAGACAGCAAGGTATAATACTAAAGCAGGTGAAAAACCTCATCTGATAAGGAATAATCTTGTAGGTTGGAAATGTTGATTGGTAATGGGGGATGGTGACAAACTTCCTCTCAGTGTTTTTCATCATTTGTAAAATGTTTTGGAGCTTGAGGATTAATTCTGTTCCAGAAAATAAATCATTTTTTGATAATCCTACATCATAGTAAATATGTGCAACAGTGCATTAATGGGGGAAACAATCTGAAATACATCAATTGCAGTCCAAGAAACCATTTGTTAGAAACAGGCTGAATTTATAGCTGAAACAAAACAGCCCATATTAGAATCCTATATAGCAGTTCCATGTTCATATATTTCAGAATCTGACACATGAATTCATGCATAACAATGTGCAATTTGAATTATGGACTTACTACTCCATAAAGTAAAAAACGCCTTTGACGTACTGGCATTTAGCCATTCAAATGGAAACCGAGTATAAAATGATGAAACTTTAAAAGCCTTAACTCATTAGTAGCTGAAATGTTTTGGCTGACATGAGAATTGCTCTGTCCAAGATTAGATATTAGTACCACCAGGGCAATGTGTTTGCAGTGTTTCTAAAATGAGACTCACTCCGGCCTTTTTAAGATGCTGGGTTTAAAGCAGTTTAATGAGCTAATGTTTTGCATGTAGATTTCTATTGGGGGGAACCTGTTCTCCCTCATTCCACATTTCTTTTTCATCTTCATGCTTTTCTCTTTTTTCTCATTGATCTTTTTAGAATCAAATTACAGTGGTACCTCACATAACGAGTGCCTCAAATAACGAATGTTCCACATAATGAGTTAAAATTTGTGTGGGCTTCTGCCTCTCATAACGAGTATGATTCGCATAACGAGTGCCCATTGGCTGGGCTCCCTCTCCTGTCTGCATTGGTTGGGCTGAGGCACTGAGGCTGGACTTTCTCCTTATGCTGCAGTACCGGAAGAGGCCAGCAAAGGGAGCTCAGGAGCCTCTTCAGGCCAGCAACAAAGATGGCTGCTCTGCTCCTGCAGCCACGCCACATGTGGCCAGCCCAGCCTCTGCACTGCAGCCTCCATCAGGTAGGAGGGAAAACACCTCCTGCACCCCCTCTGGAGCCCTGTTTTGTAATCATTTTTACATACAGTTAGTATTTTTATATGAATATTTTTGGGGTTGTGGAACCAACTGTCTGAATTTCCATTGTTTCCTATGCGAAAATCCGCATCACTTAAAGAGCGTTTCACTTAAAGAGCATGCCTCCAGAACAAATTAAGCTTTTTATGTGAGGCACCACTGTAATGTTTTGTTGTGCTTTAAGTAGCTCCCGTAAGAGTTGCTTAGCATTTTAAGCAAATATCGAAGCCAGTGTAGTAGGATTATATCCTTAGGACCTAGTTTCAGGGCAGATATGCTACACATTGACAACTGATAGCACTTGGACTGATGAGGTGGCAGTGACACAGACTCCCTAAGGGTGGAAGCTGGCCCTCCTCAGCATGGCTAGGTGGGAGTTGCACAGTGTGAAGTTCAGCAACCTAGAAGTTAGGCAACAATCTGGGTGATATCACTGAATAACTGAACATGGTCATGGAATTTCTAGATGTTATTACTGAATGCCTGGGCCCTAAGCCACCAAAGATTGGTGACCCCTGATTTAAAAGTGTCTTGTTCGCTATCAGTTGAGTACAATAGGCTAATGTATGCAGTGATTCATGGCTGCTGCATTGTGCCCCACTATGGAAAAGTACATTTCAGCAACTTCCATGGAAAGGGATGCAATATAACATTTTAAAATGGCTCTTATGTGAAATCCAAGTTCATGAAGCTAAGGAGAGGACAAACCTTGGAAACATCATTGGAAGCTATCTTATGTTTAACTTTGATTTGAGAGACATGTATCATTTGCAAGGGCCTGTTCAGAGTTTCAGACAAGAATCTTTTCCACTCTATACTGAAGGTAGTAAGGATTGAACCTGAGTTCTTCTGAATGCTGACCAGGTGCTGAGCCACTGAGCTACATCCCCTCCCTTTGTATTTTCACACAAATGATATACAGTGATACCTCGCTTAACGAGTGCTCTGCATAACGAGTGCTCCACTTAATGACCACTCTTATGCGGGGCGTTTGCCTCACTTAGCGAGGCAGATTTGCATAACGTGTACTTGCCAGCTGCCCTTTAAACTTTAAAAGGCAGCCAGCAAGTGCTCGTTAGGAGCCCCTCCCTGTCTCCTCCCTCCATTTCCCTGCTGCTTCCCTGGCCCCATGCGTGGCCAGAGAAGTGGCGGGGAGGAGGAAGAGTGCAGGAGGAGATGCTGGGGGTAAGTGATCCGCTCACCCTCAGCACCTCCTCCAGGGCTCTCCTGGCCCTGACCCCACCGGTGCCCCTGGAGAGGCACCAGAGCCCCTCCAGAGCTTCCCTCCCTGCTCTCTTTCCGGAACATGTCCTCTTTATTAGCTTTGTGAGGACATGTCCTGGGCAGATCTCTTCATGGTCCTCCTTTTCCTTGTAGGCAAATACCTTGTGGCCTTTTAAAAGGTGCTTGCCTATAAGTAGGACCATGAAGAGATTTTCCTTATAGACAAGCACCTTGTGGCCTTTTAAAAGGTGCTTGCGGCCTTTTAAAAGGTGCTTGCCTATAAGGAAAAGGAGGACCATGAAGAGATTTTCTGTTCCTTCTGTTGCAAAAAAACTCCTTCTGTTGCAAAATTCAGCAAGTCACGTAAAATAGCTTAAACTAAAGTCAGGAATAACAAATTAGCTTTATTTATAATTTAAAATGCTTTATAAATCTGATTTATAATGTTTAAATTATAAATTATAATTTATAATAGCATAGTGTTAATTATAAACTTATAGTTTATGTGCATTATTATTAATATAATAAATTATATGTTAAATTTATAAATTATATAAATTTATTTAATAAATGTAATGCTCATGAATAATTTATAGGCATTATTTATCTCATTTATATTAGGCAAAAATATCTGATCTTGGATGGAAAGCACCCTTCAATTTATCCTTAACTTGAACCAGCTGTATGAAACTTTATAGCGCAATCCTTACAAATTTAGGCTGGCACAACTCACCTGCTCCCTGTTCCTGTGGCAGTGCGGGGAGGCCGGCACATATCTGTGCACCTTGCAGACCTGCTCCTAACTCCTGGTTAGGCCAGCATAAGTTCTGGCATAAGACCTGTGCCTGCCTGAGAGTAACACAAAAATGCCATATGGCACTTTTGCACCACTGCTGGAAAGGGTTAGGCTAGTGCACAGACATGTACTGGTCTCCCCACACAACCATGGGAACAGTGAGATGGGTGAGATGTGCTGGCCAAAATTGGTTAGGATTGTGCCCTGCAAGCACAATCCTAACCATGTCTACTCAGAAAAAAAGTTGTCTTTAATGGGTCTTACTCCCAGGAATGTGTGTTTAGGATTGCAGCCTTCCTGCACTTTTGAGAAATTTCTAAACCAGTTTGGGATTTGTGCTGACCTAACAGGAGATTAAGATTGCAGCCCATATTGATAGCAGTTCCTTGGAGAGGGGGGAATCATAGTTGATACTGAATTTTAAAATTAATGAATGAAAGTAGTTGGGGTTGGGGGGCGACTTTCTTTAATAAACTAATTTTTTTTTAATTGGGGGTTTAAACTGAATTTATTGCTCAGTTTGCTCTATTATTTCAATTAGCTCTCTAACACTCTCTGTATGTGTTTTAAATTGTTATATTTTTACACCACAGTTCAGTGAAAAAGTTCACTAATCAAAATAAAGAAAATACTGGTACATATTTTGCTGGACCTTTTTCCCCTCAAAATTGTCACATATTTAAAAGTGAATCTTCATTTTCAAGCACTCAAAGTGTATTTTCCTTGTACCCAAAGTGTGCCCTACTTCTGTATTCATCCACACTGGATGGATTCTGCATTTACTCAGACAGATGAGATTTGTATAAAATGTTAAAAAAATTGCCCTGTACAGTCCCTTGAGTGGATTTCCCACCCCAGCCATGCTGAGAATTATCTGCTATTGTGAACTCAAACACTTCAGGATATTGCAAAGTAGTCCACGAAGCTTTCTGCAAGCAAAATGTTTAATTTATTTGTACTTAGGACAAGGTAGAAAACACATTTTTTTTTGTAAAGAGCAGACTATGTTTGCATGTGTTCTCTTTTTCATTATGGAATGAAAACATTTTCCTTTTCAAGGTTTTAAATTAGCAAAATTCTAGTTTATTCTAGAATTCTAATTCATGTTTATTATTGGTAATACAACCAGCATAAGACTTGTTATTTTTTAAAAGACCTATTTTTTAGGGAAATTTAATTACAGTAAGAGTGAATATCGTTATTAAGCCTTCATTGCACCAGTGCTTGCTTAGTGTAGGACAGGGTTCCCAACAAATGTGCTTAGGGCAGCCATTCTTAAACTGTGACCATGGCTTGCTAGTGATCCATGGAAAACCAGCCAGAGGAACCCAGTGTCCTATACAATGTATAGGACTGTAGTCCTAATGAGGAACCGCGGCCAATTGCCTAATAAGTCAAGAGAAATGCCAGTCAAAAAGTTTGGAAACCACTTCCTTAGGGTGTTATGGTACACAGGGGTGTTATGGTACACAGGGGTGCTGCAAGATGTCTCCAGTGGTCCCATCTATCTGTTCTCCAATTTTTTTGGCTAAGTTCCTTGCCCACATAGCCAATTATGAAGTATTTAATTACATCTTTCTGATATTGTATTGATATACCCTACAATCCAGAGTAACTACGGGAGCACGTAAGAGACATTACGTGCACCCGTAGTTACTGCACCACCTAATGAAAACCTATGGGAAATTCATATTGCAATCCAGAGCAAATTGTTCTTACACCGGAGCAAGGACTCCACGTAGTTACTCTGGATTGTGCCCATAGTGTTTTTTAAAATCTATACATGATTCTGTAAAAACTATTTTTGGCCTCCTTTTGAGTAATAGTTGCATCTTGTGCCACTGGGAAAAAAACTGCAGAGGAAGTTTTAGACCTGTCTTCTTTCATTTCTTTTTTAGACCATAGTTGCCATCAACAAGGACCCAGAAGCGCCAATATTCCAAGTTGCAGACTATGGTTTGGTAGCAGACTTATTTAAGGTAGGTTTTTCTCCTGAAGCTTTTGTATTCAATCTGCACTTGCATTCAGACTAGATGGCTCCTTTCTATACTTCTGGAGATTCTGCAGATGGAGATTTGAAAGAGTAGAGTGGCTTTCATCTCTACAGGTGCTGTATAACCTATTTTTCACCATGGTTTTATATCAACACAAATAAGTTGGCCCATAAAGATACAAATCCCTTTAGGTTTAAAAATAGACTGCAATGCAGCAGACAGACAATAAATCAACCTCTCCTCACTCTATGAGTCTTAGGCTGCAATCCTAAAGACACTTTCCTGGGAGTAAGACCCATTGAACACAACGGGGCTTACTTTGGAGTAGACATGGTTAGGATTGTGCTCTTAGAAAAGCTTGTTTCAGCTGGAAGGCAGACTTTTCCCCGTTTCGAGTGACACAACAGAATGCAAAGCAATTCTGAAGTGTTTTATCACTTTGCATTCTGGGGGTAAGAGGGATTTGTCTCCCAGCTGGGGAACAGCCCTACCATGGGAAGCAGGCTGTTTTAAATGACTGCCTAATTTTTAATTGCTTTTTGTATAATGGAACACAACCCTCCCAGATGCTGAGATTCAGCCTGTAACTTTCATAAGTATCATAACTTATATCTCTTCTGCAAGTTATTTCTGATACCTCAGTCCAAGAGAAAGTGACTAGATTTTAATGGTTGGTGTCTTGTATGTTTGTAAAATGGGTAGAAATCTGCCCTACTAGAGGTCATGAAAAACTGATTTCAGAAGAGAATTTGATCCTTTTATCCTCCCAGCATCTTAATAGATTATTTCAGAAAACAGTGCTAGCTTGTCCCAAAGGAAAAATGCTTGTTACTTGTGTTTGGTTTTTGTTCCTTAACATATTAGTCCAATGGTGGACCCTCGTTATTGGTGGGCTTAGCATCTATGAATTTCAGTATCTGTGGATGATGAGCTTGTGGTTAGTAGGTCTCAGAAGGTCTCCAGATCCAACCAGAAGTCACTTCCCATTTGCAGTGGCTACATCCAGCTGTGGCCAGATACATTCTCTAGCATTTTAGCCATAGTTTAATTATCTGCAGAATTTGGTTTCCTCAGGTGGTTCTGAAATTGATTTCCCAATTCTCTTTTATCATGTTTTATCATGGTTAGCATTAACTAATGAGATCTCACTGAGAGTAAAGGAAGTGTTTTTGTGTGTTTTTTAACCAGATTAAAGGTAATTGATTTCTTTGGCTTGTGACTTAAGGAGCTTTGTTGTATATGTTGCAGTTAAAACCCAAAATTAGTCATTATTAATTCCAATTAATGAAAACTAGAAACTGCAAATCATCTGTGGACATCCTAGTTCTAAGTATACATTTGCATCTCTTAACTTTTGGCTTAATAATGCACTGCATTTGATGATAGGCAGAGCGATACAAAGAAGTTCTTAAAGCAGAGATTATCTCAAGTAGACTATGCAGCCAGCTAGCGTCTGACAGAGAGTCTGTTTGCACGAAGATACTAGATTAGTGTAGGAATACTAACATTTGTAACAAGCATCTTCCAAGGCTGCAATCCTAAATACATTTTCCTGGGAGTAAGTCCCATTGAATATAATGGAACTTCTGAATAAATAGGGTTAGGATTGCACCCTTTGATACTAAAATGTGGGTAGGAATCCGTTTGCATGGTGGAAATGCAAGTGTATGTGCTTTCTCTCCTATCATATTCTTAAACTATGGTATGAGGGTGGTATTCTATCCCGTGTTATGTATATTGTAGATGGCAAGGGGACATGTCCACTTATCTATCATGCCAGAGACAACTAACTTTGAGTGGCATGAACTGTGTGACCAGGCTGCTCAGGTGCTGGACACTCCTGGGACACAATATTCACAGCACAAGCTTGGTGCATCACATCTCAGAATCATTCATTACTTTTGGCCTCTCTGATAATCCCTTAGGGTGCAATCCTAACATAATTTAGGCCATCACAATTCACCCATCTCCCTGTTCCTGCTGTGGTAAATATCTGTGCACTGGCCTAACTTCCCCAGGAGTGGTGCAGAAGAGCTGTAAAGGAATTTTACGACATCCCCAGGCCAGCATGGGATTTATGCTGGCCTAACCAGGCTAATCAATTTTCCTGGCTTTGAAAGTGTTGTTGACCGTCATATGGAGTGAAAGGTATATTTTCAGAGAGTTCAATGCCAATGTCTCACAGGAATGTGTCTTTCATATTTTGTGTACATTTTAACCTAAGCATGATTTCAGTAACAATTATTGGGCAGCCACATACCATGCTAGTGGATTGTTTCCCATATTTTTTAGCCATTTCTCCAAAGGCTTTGGTCTCCAAAATTTCATCTTTGGCAGCACCTTAACAGAAGTAAACACTGATTTCATTTACACTTAATGTAGGATTGGTTTGTATCATGTTTCTTGGGGAGACAGTTGTCGGGCTCCTACTTATGGAAGTGCAGAATGTTGTCATCAACCTAATTTCACACGACAGAAGTGTTCTGTATTTAAAAATAGGTACCAGTGTTGCTGAAGTTGTCTGTCTTTTACTCTTGTTCCTCTCCCCGCTTTTATTCCCCTGCATTTTTGGACTTTGTTAGCATGTAATCTGTGTCACTGGCATGGGCGTCTGGCATATCCACCAAGGAGAGGCGGCAGAAACCATGCCAGCACTTAATGCCATTCCTGAACTAATGCCTGCTGGCTTGGCAGTAAACAACAGGCCTTTTAATAAGCTGGAGACAAAGTGACATTCGGAAGAAACAACATGTAGACAATTTCCTTAATAAATTTTGTACGACCACATTATTTCCACCTAATGGAAATGTAGATCTCTTAAATAATTGAGAGGCTATATTCATCAGTTGAGAGTTCAGCTGGGATCTCTTTGAGTGAGGGCCCCTGGAAAGACAAGGTAACTGATATTTTACACAAGTGGCCAGCACAGGGTTTCAGGTGGAGTTGGTAGGCTTTTCATGCATGTCTGCTTTCCTAAGGACTAGTAAGAATCATCATGCAGCGTGGTCGGCATTCAGTTAAGTGGCAAACCTACCACAGGTGCCAAGGTCCTGGCAGCTGTTCCTTTAAAATTGCACTTTGCAAAATCTGTGGTTCATCTGCCTTGATCTCTTTATTTTGCTCACTTCACCAGCTGTTCCTTTTTAATATAGGGTTACCCTGCTTTGCTAGTGCTTATAAAATTTAAGTTATGAAATGTGGCGGAGAGGAGAGTTGTGAGACTTAAAGCCTCACAGCACTATCTTTGCATGCCTATTTCAATCTGTATCATAATTTGAATTTACCTTATTTTTATCTTGTTTGCAGGTTGTTCCTGAGCTGACAGCAGCTTTGAAGAAGTGAACACTTCCAAGGGCTTTGGCTGAAATGAGTGATTTAATGTTTCAGGGAGAAAACATAAAAAAATTAAAATCTTATGGAACTGAGATGGAACTGAGATAGTAGCAACTAATTAATTATTGCCAACATGTTTGATTTGGATGGTCTCTGAATGCCTTGTATTACACCTATTTTTGCCTTTTCAGTTTCCATTTGGCTATAAGCTCTTTCTTGAACAGTTTTCTAATTCTATAATAAAATATGCATCCAGTATATGATTTTTGTATTTTTTTTATGGTGGTGAGTTATCCATTTCCTGCCCTAATATTTGTGTTTTGTCAAAAATTGTTCACAAAGCAAAAAATAATCAGTAAATGGTTTCCTGTTCCCAAGGAGCTCACAGTCTAAAAAGAGATGTTAAAAAAAACTTTGCATCCATCAGTCTTGAGGAAGACTATGATGTTGTGCTTGATGCTGACACTGCATGCAAGACATGAAGGCCTGGGTAGATTGTTATGGAGGATAGGCTGCTACCCAAGCAGCAAATCCTGCCAGCAACTGCCATAAAAAAGATGAAATAAAAGCAGATGTTTGCTCTCCCCCTGCCTAAATATGAGGACACTACTATGAGAGTTGTCTCCTTGCTTAGTAGGCAGGATTAACTGCTCCACCTACACTACTCTAACCTTCACCATTGTGTTCTCAGGAAAAAAGTTCCAAGACCTGACATCTACCTCTTATGTTCTTACAATGAGTGACTGCTTAAATAGCAGTCAATAAGAATACAGAAGTGTCAATGATCTTTGGTAAGATCTTTGCCACTTCTATATGGTGGTTAGGATTGCAGCCTAAGTGATCTTATCAGAATAGTAGCCATTTTTTGCATTGTTAACCTTGCCTTCTTCCTCAGCTGAACAGAAAACACTTGGGAAAGACAGGCTAAAGTGACCCCTTAAGAATCTAATCCTAAATATCTTAAGATCCTAAGGATCTTACCTTTCAAATATTAGGTAGAGTCCAAAAGTTATATAAAGCAAGATAAGGAAACCTTTGTTGTGCATTTTCCTTGGTTTCTCATTCAGAACATTGGATATCTAGAGAAGGGTTGCCTTCCACCCACCCCAGTCTGGTGTTGGAACAAATCGCCTTGTCTGGAGTATGGGGTAGAGAAAATAACCAGAAAAATATTTAGCTTTATAATTTAACAACTTGCCTTTTAATCTCCTTGCTGACTTTCCCCCAAACCTTTCCACTGGTCTATCCCTTTCCTATTTTGCTAGTCCACCTGTTGGGATTTGGTTCATACCAGAGGCATCAAGTTGTTAAGAGGACTCTTGGGGTGTTGGGATTCTGCCAAAGAGGACAGTTTGCTCAAGAGGGGCACCTTCTGTCCAGATCTCTTCTACTCTTGAGTAGTGACAACATTATTTTCTCACCAATACATGGGGTTTTCAAGGGAGAAATGGTAGGCAGCTGCCACAAGTGATCTATTACTAAATATTTGTTTTCTGCTCTTCCATCAAACTGTACTGTGTAATTACGTATTTACTTTGTACTTAATAACTGTACTTATTTAGCTTGTGTCTCATTTACATCCTTTAAGGACACCAAAAAACAACCTGATCTTTTGAACCTGTGTTTTTGGCACAAAAATGGAATTGGGACCCAAATGTTGGAGTGTTCTAAACCTGTGATTCATTTCATTGCTAATTTTCTCCTGCTAGTAGTTTGTGTTTGTTTAAACAGGAATTCTTACAGCACAATCCTTGCATGCCTATTTGGATTTATCTGCTTATTAGCAAAATTTTCAGTCTTTATGTGACTGAAAATAGTTAATAGTCACTCCCTGCTTCTCTATGGAATCTAAATAACCCTTTGTAACAAATACTTTTCATATGTGATTTTTTTAGCAGCTGCTTTCCAAGGTTCCCTATAAAACCACACCACTAAAGCTGGTAGCTTTCTTAATAGTGCCACTAGCTTTACAGCAGCCACTTTTAATGTGGCTAACAAGTCCATCAAGGTCTATTGTGAGTCCTTGGAAAGACTAAAATGGAGCTACAGTACTTGATTCTCTCTTACCAAACCTGATTCCTTGATTGGTGACTAGGTGTTAATTTTACCTTGTGCTTATATCTCCCTCTCTATCATGTTCTGTGTCTTAATACATAGATGACAGTCAGGCAAAGCTGGTATCTGTCTTGGGGCGTGTGTATTCTACCCTATTAGTAAACTTAATCTGATTGTGATGTGATTAGACAGCCTACATAACTGGGAGAGAATAGCCACTGTAACAAGAACAAAAACCTCAGAGACAGCCTGTCTATGGTGGTTAGGCTTAGGAAGATAAAGAAACCACAAAGTTGAAAGAGACAAGGGGGAGAGACACGCACAGAACAGTTATACTAACAGAAAGGAAGCTTGCAAAGGATTGACAATAAATTGTGCGTATCCAGCAAAGCCCTATCTGGCTGTGATAAATGATTCAAGCCACAGGGAGCAGGAGACAGATCCTCCACTACAGGCCTTTTGAACGCATTTGGTTACAGAAGTACAGATGAGCTATGAAAGAAATAGCTGATACTGTGCAAGGAGGTGAAATGCTGCCTGAAAAGTCACACAATGCTCGCACCATCAACCTCATCAGGTGATACCTCCTTGCTGTTTCACAAGATATGCACCAAAAAGGGGCAAGTTCTCTCCTCTTGCTCAATCTTCACAAGGTGCTGAATATTTGGCAAAAAAACATAATTTCAGCTAGTTGTTGAACAAGATTTCAGTTCCTGTTCATCAAGTGGCAGTGTTCATTTCTGATCTTGTACTTGTTTGGCAGACATCAACAGTACCACACATTATGAGTTGGAAATAAAGGTAAGATGTAAATTCAAGCCACCATTTCAGACTTTAAACATGCACTGGGCTGGGTTAATACATATTATATATACAGGGTGTCCCATAAGTTTCCATACATGGTATTCACAAACGTCAATGGTTAGATCAGCAGTTTCCAGATGCTTGGACAGGACGTTGTGGTCCTGTGAAAAGGCCTCACAGATCCCCCATCTCACCCCACTTGATTTTTTATCTTTGGGGGCATTTGAAGGTCATGGTGTATCAGGAAAAGATACAAATCATCTCATGGATATCACAAGCATAACTTCAGTTGTGCTTATGAGCTCGTATACATGTTCTTCAGCAATAGAGGATAGGCATTAAAATGTTTTTTTCAAAACTATGGTAATCATGCAGAGCAGTGATTTTCAGCCTTTTTTATCTCACGGCACACTTAACAAGGCTCTGAAATTGTCACGGCACACCAACTGTTTTTGCCATTGCCACGGCACACTGGTTGAAAATCACTGATGTAGAGCATATCATAAATAAAAATTGTTTTCATAAAAAATGTTTATTTTTCCTGTGTATGGAAACTTATGGGACAGCCTCTGTGTGTGTGTATGTATGTATATACACACACACACACACACACACACACATACACACACACAGAGGCTGTCCCATAAGTTTCCATACATAGGAAACATATATATATATATATATATATATATATATATATATATATATATATATATATATATATATATATATATATATATATATATATATATATATATATATATATACATATATGTATACATATGTCCATATATACACATACGTATATATACATACACACACATACGCATGTATGCGGGAGTAAAATTTCAAGAACATTTGTGTGCCTGGATTCAACACAATCATGACTCCGCTCAACACCCCTCCCCTCACCCCCCATGCACCATTACCCCTCAAAGGTGGGCACCCCCCAGTTTGGTGCTCAGTGGTGCCCACTGTCCTAGTGGTATCTGGGAGAAGCCTGGTGCCCATTGCTCAGTGGTTCCTGGTGGTGCCCAGTGCCTGGCGGTGGAGGTAGCCAGGGGTGCCCAGTGCCAGCCAGTGGCCAGTGCCCATAACCATTCTTTAAATTTTACTCCTGCAATGATGGGTAAATTCAGCTAGTTCTGGTATAAGACAGATCTCACTGAACCATACAAATGAATAATATTGATATTATTAGATAATATACAGTAAAGGCACGTAAGACCAGCAGGTCCA
The DNA here is from genome assembly GCA_030015325.1 of Cryptoblepharus egeriae. Classification (NCBI taxonomy): domain Eukaryota; kingdom Metazoa; phylum Chordata; class Lepidosauria; order Squamata; family Scincidae; genus Cryptoblepharus; species Cryptoblepharus egeriae. The sequence goes on from JAREYC010000013.1 coordinate 11,315,192, forward strand.
CATTTGTTTTTTGTTTAATGCAGTGTTGTTCAAACTGTAAGTCAAACTGATATGTTGTGAAAATTTTCACAACTTTGGGAAGTGTGGAAGTGATCTACTATGAGAAGGAGAAATGGTGTTCTAGGAAAGTTAAAGGAGTGCAATTTTTCTTAGGAATGTTTTTAACTTTTCGTCAGTCAGTGGACTTCTGAAGCATGAAAACCCTGGGCCATCTCAGAATATTGACCAGGTTGAGATCTTAAAAAAAGCTATTATGGTGTAAACATAAGCACATTGAATCAGGCTTACAATTCAGTTGATTTTTGTAAAGATAGTTTCCAGGATGTGGCTGGTGTTCAAACCAGACCTGTTATCCAATGGCCATCCCGTAAGGGAGCCAAATGCCAACAACAGATCACAAATCTTCATAAAGCACACATGAAAATGAAAAATGCTAGTAATCAGGGGTCTTTTGGAGGGAGTACCCACTGGCACTGAGAACCAGCACCTCTGTGGTCTCTGAGTAGACATGTCTATGACTAGAAATAACTTCTTCATGGTGAGAACCCCCACATTTATAACATCTTCATGGTGAGTAACCCTACCTTTATTTCTAGGGGGAAAAGCACTAATAATGCTCCTCTTACTGAACATCTACATCTGACATCTACTCCTAAGGATGTCTATCCAGACAGGACACTATGAGGACAACAAAGAAGATGCTCCTGCAGTCACTTTGGAAACTAGTATGGTGGTTAGAAGACAATGAGGCTGTTTTTAAGGACCAAGTAGTACATGAAAGCAAGTAGTCTGGAGTGCTAAAAGCTAGACAGACAGATGGGTTCAACCTCAGCTACCAGAGATAATATCTGGCAGTGCTATTATTTTTAATACGTTTGTAAAGCAGCTAAAGGGACCCTACTTTACCAGTCACGCCAGGACACAAGTCCTTTGTTTTTTACTATGACTAATTAATTGGTGTTGGGGGACAGCTGTAAGAATGAATAAGCTGGAAAAACTAACCATTCCTGTTACTTTGTTAGATTTCTATAATGTTGATACTAAACTGCATGATGCCATGTAGTTGGAGGTGATGGAACCAAGTCCTGAGCTTACCATGTAAATAAGATAACTCTCTGGATGCCCTGGCAATGATGGAAGGATCTCTGGATAATGTTAACCTGTCTGTGTAGGTGTAGGTGTGCATAATGCAGTCATTGCTGGGCTGAGTGCAGTGGTAGAACTCCACATCACCACGTTCATGAACAATTTTGTCCCTAGAACAATCTATTTCTTGTAATGTGAACCCAGAACCTAGCTACCTGCTCTCCATCACTTCAATGCCACATTCTCCCTTTGGATTATGTTCATTAGGAAGTCCTACATATTTTTTCCTATCACCAGGTTTCTTATCACATGGCAGCTCCACAAAATAGCCTTAATCAATGAGGGTGGTTCAACTTGGGGGGGGGGGAGGAATATGAAGAGTGCAAATGGAGATTTGAACCCCCCCCCCCCCCCGCAGCACATGGTTAGGGTGCTGTGTGTGATACTGTGTGATTGGAATTCTTGCTAGAGGAGTGAAAGGAGGGCCAGGGAAGCAGTCCAAATGCTGGGAGAAGAAAGAGCCAGGGGAGAGATTCAAATCCCCTTATTTCATCCGTTGGAAGACTGGGGCGGGGGGAGGAGTTCCTTCCCAGGATATATCTCCTGGGAAAGTGATCTGGCAGGAGGCATTTGTTAAGTTAAAATAGTTTTTTCTTCAACTGATTAAAGCAAAAATACAAAGTTACCAGCTCCATGGTTAGAGGAAAAAAAGAAGAAACAATATACTGAGATTTTCTTTTCATCTTTTTTTTAATTAAAATCATATTTGTAAAATGTCCATTTTCACTCAGTTGTCTTGGAGGTGACAACTTTTTATTTGTCAAAATATTTTTTCCAAAGTTCATGCTAAAAATAAAAAGAGATCACGCTTTAATTTCTTTGATCTGCATCATTCAAAGTATTCCTTGAAAAATGTTTTTTTCCTGCTCCCCTTACCAGGAAGACCAAAAATAATTGCCATATTTATACAAAGGGGTGAATAGTCGCCATGTACAAAGGAAAACTGTAAGAAATTGTAGAAGGGAGAAGTTTACATCTGCTTGTACCATACCCTGCTGAAACCTGACCTGATAGAAGATTGTCCAAGAGTTCCATAAAAATTGTGGGATTTTTTGTATGCTCTAAAAAAATTTTTTAAGAATCTATACATCTTTGAGGTCATTGTTTAACAGAGTGTTTCCCCTCCTTCACTGTGGAAGGGTGAAGCCTGAGGACTTCAGATTACAGAAATGTCAAGTTTTCCGTGCTGGCTTTCAACTCATGCATTATTTTCCCCTAATGAATATTCAACTCATTCCAATCCACGCAAAATACCCACCTAGGGAGGGTTTTGAGGGCCTCATTAAAGCTTTAGAACGCCTTTGTGAGGCGACTCCTTTGTTTGTATTCCCATGGTGGCTCAAATGGTTATGGATCTGGGACCTTGTTAAACTTTTGTTTTTTAGATTCCAAAGATGATTCCAAAGATGTGTACTTGTCAATCACAGGTGCATTTTGCTGGAAGTGAATCACTGGCTTTATCTGAAAGACACCAAAGCTTTCTTGATTTTTCTTGTTGTAAATATTCACTCGGTGTTCCAGTTCAGGGCTGGCTTTTGTAGATCCTGCTGGACTTGGCAGTTTAAGGTTGACTGGATCCAGTCCTTTTTGTGTCAAGCAAGAATCTTCCGACAAAGATGAGAGCAGCTCTTGTACCACAGCATTGTTGACCCTGTGGGTAGAAGGATCTACCTGATCACATTTGGCTACACTGTGGGTCCTCTCCAAGGGGCAATACTCAGAGGACTCTTCCCTGGTTGTACTGCAGTCTGTGGAAGAGCCAAATGTCTGGCTGCTGTTGCTCTGGGCTCTAGTGATGGAGCTGTCTGTGGACCTGGAGGCACTGCCCGATGTGACACTGGTAGAAGTCCCATTGCTTCCTATGATCTTCATTGGCACTTCTACTGTGAAGAGGTCTGAAGAGATGTTGGGCTGGTGCACATCAATGGCAGCTGTTGTAATAACACAAATCGCAGCTTCAGGAACACCACTGTCTGTAATGCAAGCAATAACATACATAAGGTTACAAGAGCCTCTCTGCTTTTTTGGAATGACCACAGAATTATAATCAGAAAGATTCTTCCTTATCAACAGTCTCATTTCAAAGAGTGATTCGCTTTTAAGGTAATTACATTATGAAGACTGCAAATGAGGCATGAATGTGCAGGACCCACAAGTGGAGCCTACTCTGGCTCCATGAAGGTCCGGCCTTGAGCCAGATCTGTGCATGTAAAATCCATGGATAAATAGGCTTCACCTGTATATGTCACTGCAATACCAATGAACTCAAGGCAGTTTACATGCTAAAGTAATATTTTCATTTTAATAAATGCAAGAGGAAGGTGAAAAAGAGGAAGGTGAGCACAGTTTGGCTATTGTGGCCACTTATGACACAATTCTGGGAAGCAAAGAGCACCACCATTAGACTGATGCAGAGGGCTTCACTCTTACATGTCTGCTGCTGCTGCAGTCAGGTAAAATGACTGCTGATAGAGGATATTCTGAGAGGAGATGATCCAAATGGTACTCCATGCCAGACTTCTCTTGTTTACTTAGTACATGCAACTGACATATAAATGCATATTGGGGTAGGACAGTTAAAAAAAAATTTCTTAGTAACATTCTTCCTAAAAATTGGTCAACATTGGATGCTTGATTTCTTCTTTTTTAAGGTGGAAGTGTGAAGTATTCATGTATGAAACATGGTATAGACTGAGTATGCCACTTTTCAGAAGAGTACCTACTGCCGATTTAGACAAACTATAAAAATAAACCAAGGGGACACACACAAAGAAAATCCATTTTGAGTGTGACCCAGTAACTCCTTTAACCCTGGTCTTTCTTGGTGCTGAGTTATTTTATCCTTCATTCCTTCAGTTTAACCCCTTTAAAAGGTTCTCAGCAGGAGACTCATTGTCTGTTTCCCCCATGGAGAGTTTTTTCCACTTATTTCTGCCTGAGGCATGGAATTCATAAAATAAGCTGTTTAAATTTCAAAGCGCTGTTGAATCTTGCATCCTGCTCCAGAATGACCCAGCACCAAGTGGAACAGCTGTGCTGAAATGGCTGCTGCTGTATCCCACAGGGCCAGTGCAGCCACTGGTGTCCCTGTGTTCACTCTTATAGTCAGCTATGGGTCTCCTCCGTTCTGCCCCTGCTATTTAGCAGACACAGAACTGAGGAGGCCCATGTCAGACTTCCAAATACATAAGATTTGGTGACAGTGTCTGCTGGTCCCCATGTTCCCCCTCTCACTGCCCATTTCCACCCTCTCCCACCCCAAAAAGCCTTGCCACCAGTGAGCAGAGCAACCTGCCACTTGAAGGAGTAATCTGCGCAGCACCAACTTTCCTCGGTGTTAGTTTGACTGTCAGTGCTGGAGTTCCTTAATGCATTTTTGTGATGGCAGTTGGCAGGGTAGCACTGCATCAGCACAGTATTTCAGCCTTAATGTCATTATGACTGGCTTCAGAGTGAGTCTGCCCTGCCCATAAAATCTGTAGACAAAGAGGACTCACTGCTCTAACTTCTAGGCTAACTGAAAAGAGAGAAGGGCCAGTGTATGCCTACCAACAACACAAATTTCATTTTGAAAGACCGAGTGAAAAATTGCCTTACATGGTGTCAAGACATTTGTCCACTTGGTTTAGCTCTGCCTAAAATGACCAAGAGCAGCTTTGTGATCTGTTGATGGATACACCTTCTTTGGTTTTTCTGCTCTTCTAAACCCTTTTGGGTCAAAAGACTGCTTTAGCTTCATAAGTTTGTAAATTTCTCAACCAGGCACATTCTGCACATTTATTTGTCCTCAAGTGTTTGAAAGTTTGTTTAAATATAAGTGTTAAAATGCAAAACAAACTTACCACTGCTTGGCTCATTATAGTATTGACTGATGTAGTTGTTCATGTCATCTTTGACCATGGCCTCTGTGGACATATAACAGAAGAATTTTATGGAATCAAACTGTTGCTAGATTCCAGCTACACAATTTATTAAATTTCTCCATCACAAGAACCCATAATGCAAAAAACAGGACTGAGTTTTTCACAATGTGGTGAAGAAGTGCCTTTTGACACATACACATTGTGAGTTTGCTAGGTGATACTATAGAGCCAAATTTCAAGAGTTAGCAAATATCTGAGCGTTGCAAGCCTGGCCCAGACTATTCAAGAGTTAGCAAATATCTGAGCATTGCAAGCCTGGCCCAGGTATGTGGTTGTCCCAGCACAAGTGCTGCATCCTGGCCCCATCTCCCACCTCTGGCTGCCCAGCCCCAGAAATGCCTGCTGCCTGCCCTCCTCATCCCCAAATGCCTCACTCCCACCTCTTCCCCATGCTGTCCCCAGAGCCTGTATTGGTCCTATCTTTCCCTGAGAGTGGAATGAAAATACTTTATGACACTTTCACAACACCTTTTAACCAGCAAAAGGGACTTGTGCAGGCTGTAGGGGCACTTTGAATTTCACCCTAAGATAGTTTTATAATTGTAATTTTCTGCAACAGAAAAGGAAACAAAACAAAAATTACTATACTCATATGAAACCAATTGAAAAACACATACTATGGAGCATGTGGCAGGAACATCCAAGCTTAAAAGGCAACTTGATACGCCACTGTGTGGCATCACATTGTTTTAAAAGCATCTTCTTTTAAGTGCTCTTTTCAATACAATGTGTTTCAGGAAGAAAAAAAAACTCTTACTCATTTCTTTGAGCCATCTTCTCCCACATTTCCCTGGGTCACTATGGCTATAGCCCTGCCATTTTCACAGCACATTGTGGTTTGCAGGTGAAAGAAACAGATGTTTTCTGTGGCACACTTTCTCCACAAAACAAGGCCCAAACCACTAAGCACTTGGTACCTGAAATAGCTGTGCTCCTAAGATGGCAATCTAACCTGACACTGAAAGGAAACATGGCGGCCTTCCTGGTTTCATTGGCTCTTAAAAGCTTTTTTGGCCTCTGTTGATCTTTAAATGCCTGCAGTCAGAGGTGTGCTTTCTGCTAATGCTTGAGTTTAAGAAGCCTCAGTTTTGCTCAAGGCAAGATCACTGGATTATGAGTACATTGCAAAGCTCTTCAGCTATCAGCTGTTAAAATACACTTCATTTCAATCATCCATAATTGATACCAGAAATGCCATGCAGCCATCACAATCTATACCATAACTACAGAGATGGCAAGCGACATTCAAAGGCTATCCATGACCCTTGTCAATGTTATCACTGCAGATGACGGGGAGCTATAAAATATCTGAAAAACAGAAAGAACATACATCTAATGAGATTCTCTGTCCCCAAAATTTAGGAGGAAAGGAGAATTTGGAAAGCTGGGATAGGAGATACTGTACTCTTTGTCATAGCAACTTGAACTGCAAAATAATACTCTGACATCCCAAAAGAAACAGCTGCTTACTGCTTTCCCCCCCCCTAAGTCTAGAATGGGGTGCCCTACTTTTCAACTTCAGGTCTCTTGGACCTTTAACAGTTGTACAGAATAGGAAATTTCAGCAGGTGCAGCTTCAGATCTCACAGATCAGAAGCTACACCTAATGAAATTTCCTATTCTGTACAACTGTTAAAAGTCCTAGAGCCCTGAAGTTGAAAGGTTGGACACCTCTGGTCTAGCATCTCAAATTGCTCTTACTACACAGATAACAGCTTTTCAACACCATCAATACTGATCCACTACCAAAGCTTAGGAAAAGTACATGAGAATCCTGCTCTTTGGCACAGATGCCCATGACATTAAACTATTTATTTAAACTGAGTGACAACTGCAAGGCATCTACTTAAAAAGAAAAATGATTGATCATCAATAGCCCAGTCCAGATACCAGATGAGCAAGAGCTCAAATTGGGGGAATTTGTCACCAAACGACGTTACCACTGCAAACCTCAGAGTCAACCAGTGGCTCTGACAAGGTTGAGTCAGCTTGTCCATGCCAGCTGAAATAGTTGTCTCAAGAGATAGATTAGCAGTGGATACTTGCTTCTGTCCACCTACTTGAATAGACTGCTTCTCCTTCTCATTGCTGGATTTGAAAAACAAGAAAGGAACAGAGCTGAAGAGGAAGTATGGAGGAATGAAATTTCAATGCTCTCGGCTCATCCCATTTGCTTCTCCTCCACACTTCCAACTCTGATCCATTCTTTTTTTAATCCAAGAAAGGTTGATGTTTTTATCCAAGAAAGGTGATGATTTAGAATTAGACTTAAGTCTAAGATGATTTAGACTTAGACTTAAGGTCAGTGCTGCCAGATAAACCTGATGGAGCAGGAAGGAGTTGCTCTGAGCAGCACAATGGAGGTGGGCAGGCAGGCATGTAATGGGATGGGGGAGGGGTGGTCCAGGAGGTGGGATCTGCAGAGAAGGCACCTGCCATCCCCCCTTTTCCCCAACGAAAGGCTATTTGGACTTGTGCTAGCAATTTAGCTGGTGCAGACCCAAGTAGCTGCACTGGGCAAGGATGGGGCTCAACAAAGAATAAGGGAACAAATGTATTACTTATTAGATTTGTAATTTGCCTTTCTCTCCAAAGACACCCAAAGCTGGTTTTCTAATCCTCTGTGTGTGTTTCTTAAACTAAATGTTTTTCTGTTGTATTTACTGTTTCTATTGTAAGATTCAATGCTTTTTGCAAAACGTGTCAGACAAAACTTTTTGCAAAACTTGTCACCTCAGACATTTGCCTTTAGCAAAGGAAAGCTGGGACCTATCCTATAAAATAATAAATAGGTTTTCTCCATACTAATGAATTAAAAAATTAAATATCCAGGGGGAAAACTGTGAGAATATACTTTCCTTTTAATTTTGCTTTAAGCAGCAAGCAAGAGTGTGTTTTAGGCTGCTTCTTATTTTCCATTTTCATTGCTCCTGTTGAACTCTGGCAAAGAAGATTAAATTTCCTGGAGAAGAATGTTATTCTCTCTCTGGAGCAACATTTCTGAGACACAAGATACACCTTGTTGCCAGTTTTGTAGCTAAGAGATCATAAATGCATTTGCTCAAATGCTATCACTCCAACTATTTAGTGTTCTCTTTATTTTCAATTAACTGTATTATTAAGAAATAGAGACCTTCCTTGCTCCCTCTATCACTGGCAGGAGAAGAATAAATAAGTAAATAGAATATGCTGCACCATTTCAGTTTCCTTAACACCAAATTGGATGGAAAAAATGTATAAATTCACAGTACAAATTCACAGGGGCACTGCAGGTCATCCCCAGAAGCCACCTGTTACCAGTTCTTCTATACACTGCAATATTGTATCATGTGTTCTCATGAGATTCAAGCTGGTGGTACCTGGGAAAGCGAGGCAATGGTGCTGCTGTGACAGGATGTTGAAACAGCAGGGTAAGGTTGGGAACCACTGAAATAATATTCACTGTTTAAAGTTAGAACAGGGCCTTAATTATGGCAACACCTATTTTGTAAAACCTTTCCACCCCCCCCCCCCCAAGAGGTTTGGCTGGTTCAGTCACTGTCATGTTTTTAATATGGGGAAGGAAACATATCTGTTCTGCTTGACTTCCTACCAATTTGCTGCCTTCTCCTGTTGCTGTTTTCAGTTTCAATTAGCTTGTTATCTTCCTGTCAAATTTGTTTTAAAAGTTTTATGTTTCAGTAATTTTTACTCATATGTACATTTAATGAAGTAGCCAACTGATCAACTAAAATGGATACTGTTAATTGCCCAATTCAGAATGCAATCCTAACCACAAGTTAGGCTGTCATAAGTCCTTTGCTGGTATGGGGAATGTCACTTCTGCATCGCTTTTGGAGGGGTTAGGCCAGTGCACAGACATGTGCCAGTTTCCCCACCACAGGAACAGGGAGACAAGTGAGTTGTGCTAGCCTTAATTGGTTTGGATTGCACCGTTTAATGAGCTAACTAACAAACTCTGAGGACGACATTAACACAAAGTCAGAAGTTCCAGGGAGTTTATATAGCAAGGCAATAAAATTGTTTTAACAGAAGACAATGTTCCCTGACAGAAACAATTAACAACCAACAGGAAATGACTATTTCCTATACCTAAGATCTGACCAAAAAGGAAGATGTTTAGGATTTCTTACAACTCTTCAACACATTCTCCTCTTTACCTATCCTAAAGATTCACAGGATCAAAGGATTTCAATTTCAAAGCTCAAAGAGGAAACAACAGGAAAAAAGTTGATTTTTTCCTGATTGCACTAATCTAGGCCATTCTCTGTCTAGAACAGTTGTTCCCAAACTGTGGGTTGGGACCCACACAGTGAGTTGCAAACTAATTTTTGGTGGGTCATAAAAGAGATCACAAGGAAAATTTACTAAGCCCTATGGAAACTAAAATGAGCAGAATGTGCACATTTACACATGTGTAGATGAATGCACCTTGGTTCATTCATGAAGAACAGGCTGAGGTCCTTCATAGGGCCTTGAGAATCTCTTGAGAGATTTCTGCCCCCAGTTGACAAGGAAGCAGCAAATACTGACACTGAGCAAGCTGACACTGAGCAGCAAATATCATGAAATGCAGTAAGTTTTTGTATTTTCATGATAACGCAGCACAGAAAATTTCAGTTGCTCCCTGTGAAGCTTTAATTTACAGGCTGCCCCATAAAAATACCACATGAAGAGCTGCAGGAAGGAGAGAAGCAGAGTTCTAACATTTCTTTGGAATTTTGCAACCCTGCTTGGTGAAGTTGTCCATACTGAATGTTTCCTTTGTTCCTAATGGGTGGAGGAAATATAATTGGTTTGGGAGGGAGTATCCCATTTCTCATGAATGAAGCAGTTTTAGATCACTAGCAGCTGATTGTTCAAGGCAGAATATGGTCTCCAAACCTGATAGATCTTCAGGGAGTCTCAGAAAGAAATTCTGCACAGCAAATGGTTGCTCTGCCCATGTTATACCTTCACTTCTTCAGGCATCCCCATGAATGCTTCACAGATCCATATGTCTAACACACAATCGTGAACTGACCCATTGCAATGTAATGATGGTTTGCCTTCAGGCACTTTCCAACAAGCAGAGCTTTGACTGAATGGGGATAAGCCGCAGAGATCTCTAAAGCAAGACCACAATTTCCAGAGGGGTAGTTATGTTTGTTGTTGCAAACACACCAAGAACCTTACAGCACTCAAACCTATAGTCCAATGATTTTAAACCTTTTTAATTACATGGCACACTGACAAAGCACTAAAATTGTCAGGTTTTTTGTTTTGTTTTTACAGTTGATAAGGCACACTCATGCTATAAGTGGGAGGCTCACCCAAACTGGTGCATCTAAAGAAAAATACCATGGGCTTGGTATAAATAGTTATTACAGGAAATCTCAACATCATTCAAATAAGACAACACTACAATTATTTCTTGAAGCTGTAGTCCATATTAACTTAAAATAAAGGTTTTCGGCTGAATATTTGCAGACAGCTGCCTTGGTTTCCATCTCATTCACTTGAAAATTAAGTCTTACTGATTTCAATCAAATTTATTTTCAAGCAGCCTGTGATCCTAAGCACACTTAAGTATACTAATGTAACATACAGACATTCAGAAATGATTTATTTTGCTTGCTTAACTGCTATTTTTTATTCATGAGCCAGCCTCCATAAAGAGATGGAAACAACATGAGCTTGTGGCAACCTGGAAACACAGTCTAGAAAGTAAAAAGTTTAAGGCTGACTCTCAAAAGCACAAGAATACCAGCAAACCTACTTAAAAATGTGCATTGCTCTCGTCCATTCTCAACATAACCCCTCGAGAAATATGCATAAATTATAAAAAGATCCTCTTGAGGAATGTACTAAGAAATCTTATTAAAAAAGGAGAAATGGATTAAAAAGGCTACATGCAAACCTGGTTTGGAAAATGGGCACAATAACAGCACGGCAAATCATGAGAGCATGGATAGAACTGCTTCTGTATAGAACTCCTTATGGAACAAATCAGATTCGCTGCCCTGCTAGTGTTAATTACTGCATAATTCTGGGAAAACTAAATCAAACTTAAAGCCAAAACTGTAGCTAAAGTGTAAGTTTCAGATTTAGATTTGAACTTTTAACTACTGAGAATTACTTAAAATAAAGCTTACAGCATTTTATATTTCAGCACAAAATCAATTCATCCTGAAACTGCAAAGAACAAAATCCAAACCAAACATGAATATATAATATAGGCTGCGATCCTAACCTCTGGTTAGGCTCACGTAAGCCCTGGTATGAGTCATGTGCTTAACTGGAAGTACCAAAAATGCCCTACTTCTGCACCACTCCTGGGGGTGGGGGTTAGGCCAGTGTGCAGCATGCAATTGCCTTCCTACATCACCACAGGAACGGTGAGTTAAGCCAGCCTAGGTTAGGACTGCACCCACAGAAGACTAACAGAATTTTGAATTTGCTAAAGGGGAAGGTAAACATGTGCTTAAATCCTACCAACTAAAATCAACAAGGACTAAAACAGGCTTGCATGTTAGCTAGATTGCAGCCACCAGTATTTAAAATGTCACAGTTCTGAAAGCTAGCACTATAGTAACGTTTTCCAGCTTTTCACTATAGGACCATTTTATGAAGTTAAATATAGTGACTTCACTCTCAAAAAAACTCTCCCCCCAAAGCAACAGAAAATAAAGCTCTTGGGTCTATCATTGGCTTAGATCCACCCCTTCATGTTTTCCTGAATTCCTTGAAAGCCTTCTTTATTGCTTAATACTAATATGCTCATCAAAGATTTTGGATAAAGAGCTCTAAAAAAACCATGGTGCATCTATTTGTGTGTGATGGGTTACACATCAGACTATACAGTACTTATGGACTTGGTTTAGTAAGGCAGGTAGCACCAAAGACATACCATTGCCCACTTAGAGAAGCCAAGTTTTGTGGATTTCTGTAGAGTGTATGAGAGATTAGAAGGGCCTGAAGCATTCCACATATCTTGGATCAGAACTATTGAAAATGTACATCATTTCTTATAATAGCATACTTAGATTTGTATGCTGGTTGGATGGCAGACAAAGTGGGACCACCCACATAGAAAGTGGAGGTTTCTGAGTTCATACTGTATGCCTGAGGTCTGCAGAAGCCAGAAACTTCAAATAGCCCCAAACAGTAAGGGTATAACCCACAGAGAAAAAACACAGGCATCTACAAGTTAAAGAAAGTGCGTATTCCTAGAGGCATTGCTATATTCTGGAAACTTCTTGTGGGCTGTGGAGAGAAGCCAGGTTACATTGCATTTGATACTGTCACAGCTCCACTGATTCACACCCACCTCGAGGAGATCGCAATTCTGTGATATTCTCGGTAGCCTCGTCATCAGAATCTCCTCCAGCAGCCACAACTTTGTATCTGTTACTGCTCTGTTTGTTCAGCATATGAGGGACTTGGAGGGCAGCTTCTCTCTCTGCAGCCAGGTCCAGATCTTGCTGAGCTAGGTGAGCCCTCAGCTGTCTAATTTCAAACTAAGGCAAAAGGGAAGGAGAAGAAATGGAAAAGTCTAAACGGAGCAAGCAAGCAGAAATATAAGGTAATCACTACGAGAACAGTTGGTGCTCAGACATTTGAAAACTAATGTTCCCTCACCAATGGATCTCTCATTTGATCATATGTATTTTCCTTGGCCGGGAAGAAAAACAGGTTACAGTGGAAGAGCTTGGACCTGATCCTTCCCTCCCTGGCACAGATCTGCTCTCCCCTGGCTTGAAAAGCTACACCTCTGCCCTGTTGTGCCATTTACCTATGGCTGCTACACAGAATCCTTTTCTCTGCTATGAGGCCTAGTGTTGACTGGAGTTGGCCCAGCAATGATGTTCCTTCACCTCCAGTGCCAAAAACATGCTTTATAGTATATTTGCTACACCAGCATGGCAGTATGCTCACACTGCCAGGCCTATGAAGCTCTGGATTGGGCTCTAAAGTAAGTTGCCTCAGACAGCTTATTTGTAGAGTCACTTACATTCATTTTCCTGTTTCTTGGTTATGAAAAGGGGAGGAACAGAAGAGGCAGCAAAGAAGAGAGTGATTAGAGAATCTAACAAACTGCATAAGCAGGCTGGGACTGCATGGTTTTTCCCATCATCCTCTCAGCTTGACGCAAAGCAGGTCTCATTATCCCCTGTACTTTTCCCCTCTAGTGGTAGGACTTTGCGTGGCAAACTTATCTACAGTTTCATTGATAACAGGGTAAACTCAACAAACTACAATTGAATACTTACTATAGGCCCTGTGCCAATAAGATAAACTTTTTGGTCCATGAATGACTTAGCATAAATTCATAAAAATGTCCAAAGGAGGAAGATATATGTATACTACTTTTAGATGGCAAGTTACAGCAAAAGCAGATTTAGGTGTTATTTCAATACAGTGCTAATTGCCGTTTCTAAGCTAGGAATTTTCAATATCGCATTCAATACTTCTGCTTCATTGGTGTTTTCTAAAACTACATAAACATTAATGCTACAAAGATGCACTGTACAGAAAAAAACAGTTTTATAAAAGAAAGTTCACAGAGAAGTCAAAGTGATAAACACAGATTACATCTTAGACTGAAAACATAAAGCAAGCTTGAGTATTTATAGCTGAAATAAGAACATTTTTTTGCCTTTAATCAATTCAATTTCATCAACAATAAAAATCTTTTTTATTTAAGATACTCCTGTAAATTTAAGGTAAAATTTAAGATACCTGTTATCTTACAACACAGAATTGTTGAAGGTATCCACTTCTGTTGCTCTTCCTCAGGAAAGCTTAGGAAGTGCCCTATGTACCAAGTCAAACCACTGGCCAGCTACCTTAGCATTGGATTGATTGACAGCAATGCTCAGACAGGGATATTTCCGATCCCTGTTGAAGATTCCAGATATTGAAACTGAAACCTCCTGCATGCAACATGTGGGCTTTAATACCAAACTCCCTAACTGGAGATATTCTAGTCCAGTGTTTCTTAATTTTTATCCTCTGCTGTATTACTTCACAAGGACCATCTATGTGAAGTACCATCATAAGTAACTAGTGATGACATCACTGTCAGTTCATTCTGTGTTAGAAGACCAGATGCAACATGAGAAACAGTAGTAAGAGTCCCAGGATGTATTGAAGGGCTTTGTATGAGTGAGAAAAAGCATTCTTTGGGGCTTCCTTCTGCTGTTTGTTTGTTGTATACATTCCTGGACTCACTGCTGGACCCACCTCAACTACCACTGGTTGAGAAACACTCAAGGCCACTCTTCTCTCATTAATGTATCCTCTTCTACTCTCTTCTTATTCAAATCTAGGTAATTGGAGGATGTGGAACAGCAGAACCAAGTGATGGGTGCTTCTTGTCAGTCTGTTGCTTGAGGCAGTTGTCTTATCTGGTTGTCTGAGATAGTTGTCTTAAACTTGGTCTCAATGAGGAAGTAAGTTGAGGGAAATAATTCTGGCAACATTCCCATAAGACCACTATAGCCGTTTATAGTGTCAACCAAGTCAAGATCACAGAAGTCTGCTTCTTACTCAGAAAGCAGCATATTCCTACTTCTCCCCTTGCACAATCTGACATGAAAATCAAATTGCTGGTAAGGGTAACTAGATATATGAGTGATAGATACTAGAAAACTTGGCTTTCCAAAGAAAAACAGAATGATTGGAACAGAACAGAATAAATGAAATCAGTGGTTTTGCTGCCACCTTATGACCAACATACAAAAATGCAGCCATGGAGTTTTGTTTTCAGAGAGAGTATCCATTAATCTCCCCCTGGTCAAAGCTGGCCTGACAGGCCCTGAAATTTTGTTCTTGCTCCCTCTCCACACCAAGGTGGCCAAGAGGCCTGTCCTACCTAGTGCCTTCCTATCTCTAGGTGCTGTTCAAAACCCCCCTACTCAGTTTTCCCACTGCCTGCATGTGGTGCAGTAGTGACCCTCCTGGCCTCTCAGGCCAACTTCGCCTGAACTCGATACTTTGCAGAACTCCATAAGTTTTGTACAGGGTGGCCTCTCAGGCCAGCTTTGACTAACCACGTCTGACTAATTTCAGTACTTTTCGGTTACTTGATTAAGGTGAATAAATGAGGGTTTTTAAAATCAGATTTTGAATATTCTCTCTTTAAAGGTCACTGATCGCTTTAAGAGTGTTAGAATTGAGTTAATTAGGTACAATGACAGTTTTCTTACAGGGGCCTGTCAGGCACACTTCAAATGAACATGGGGAAAAAAGTGGTTTGACTGACGGAGAGGACAACACTTCCAAGTTCAGTAGGTCCCGGACTTACAAACAAGTTCCGTTTTGTAAGTCCAACACAACTGATGTCAAAGCACATTTCACCCAGTTTGAAAAAAACATGAAAACGTAGTGTAGTAGGGATGTTTGTATGTATGAAAGTCTGCATCTTGAATACTCGTAAATTGATGACTTACTGTAGTGATATTTTTTCTTGGTCTTTTGTTTTCTTGCCTTGACTCCAAGAAATAATAAATACAAGTTGAATTTTGACATCCAACATTTGGTTCCAGGAATATACAAAGGCAATTGATTACTATGGTAAAATCCCAGGCGACAAATCAATATAAAATAGTTCCCTTTCTAAAACTGTTTACTTAAAACAGCTTAGATCAGCTCAGAAGCAGAAGCTTCCCCTTACAAAGGAATTCAGAAGAGATTATTATTTTGTATTCATGTGATAATCATATTGAGATAGAGAGGTCTCCCAGATGAAACCTGAAACCAGAATTAACCCTTTATGAGCCATGGTAAGTAGCCAGCTTTTAAGCCATTAACTGCTACTGAAGGGAGGTTTATCTTTTTATTTAAAGAGCCAACCTCTTTCCTGTTGAGACAAAATCTCTAATAAATAAAACACTGATGATTATTTTACACCTGTACTCCAAAGGTATGCTGATCTTTGAATTTTTTCTGAGGCATACACTATCAGAACAGGGAATGGCATGCATTTGGGGTTATCCTTCCCACCCAATTTTCTTTATTTATTTAATAGATTTATACTACGTTTCCATTGAAGTATCTTACAATTGGTTGCAATCCTAAAGGCACTTTTCTAGGAGTAAGACCCAGGAGTAAGGGGCAAGTAAAAAGGGGCTTACTTTTGAGTAGTCATGGTTAGGATTGTGCTCATTATTATTGCAATCAGGAACTGCAGCAGATGGCAGCTTCCTCTTGCCAATATGTCCACTTAGGAAGCTTCTATTAAGTCATGCAGATGCACACACACCTACTTTATAAGAAATTTCTGTTTGGAAGCTGAGTGCAACATTCACCTATGTACTCAATATTCTATACAAAGCATGTCCAGAATGAATTGAGTTTGTATTTATTTAGCGTATGGCATATAAATGAACTTATGGTGAATCAGATGTTTATGTCCAACCATCTAGCCATTCAGTCTATATTTATATTCAGTCTTGATGGACACTTGGACACAATGTGATGAATATTTTATTGAGAAGCACCACAGTCACAGAGGGGTAAATAAAAGACCCTACTTAAATAGTGAGACCTGGCAGACACCATGCCGGGTACCAGAGCCTGTTTTAGAGTTGACCAATGCTGACAAGGTAGTTCAAAACATGAGACCTTTCATGTAGGGTCATCTATGTGACTGCCTGTATCTGGGCATTCAGCAGCCCACTTAGCTTTCCATTGCGTGTTAATGTTAAAGTTGATAGCTGTTGTAAGACAGTGAGTGCCAGAGAACGCTTCCTGGATTTAAGCCTGCCAATAGGGAGATGAGGAAGATTAGCATGCACAAGTAGAAGTGGGTTGCTCATAATTTTTTTGTATTCCTTAACAAAAGCATCCTGCCTTCGTAGAGCTGGTGTTGTTATGTGGCTCAAAATGGGGAGCCAGCAAGGAGTTGATTTTATACAACTTCATGGTATCCTCATGGTTTCATTAGTCTGGCATAAATCTTACTAATGTGGCAGCTATTAAGCCATACAGGGGCACAGTATTCTGTTGAGTTTGTATATTTTTTTCATCACAAACCCCTTAAAATATATGAAAATGTACATGCAAGAGACTAAAACTATATATGCAAATATATCAAATATATGAAACTAAGGTTTGTTCTTTTTTGGCAGCATTTATGTTTTTTTTAAAGGAGTGAAAATGCACACCTGTACATTTTGTGTGTGTGTGAAATACAAATATTGACATAAGTACAAAACAAGACACATATGAAAAGGACTTCAGCACTTGATCTGGCAGGAAACAGAACAAAAATGCACTTCAATCTACCCCCACTAGTTCATTGCATCGAGCAATTATTTATAAATATCCATCAAAGGACAAGGACCAATATCGTGCTCTAGGGATCATCTGCCTTTTATGACTAGACATATAAAAAGGGCCACCCAATCTTGTCTGGATGTTTTTAGAGTATCCATGAAGGGACAGCTAAATCACTGAATCATACAGTTCTTCCCTTTAATGGTCAGACAGCAGAGGATTATTGGCATAACTTTGGAGAGATCAATGATCACTTTAAACCAGAAATTTGCTCCCCTCTAATGCAATGGTAATAATTCTGCTCCATTCTATTAGTGTTCTGAGGAAACAATTCCCCTCTTTGAAACTCAGCTGCCACTGGGAAACAATCCAGTGTTTGGTTCCAGTGGTTTAGGCCGCTGTGGATGGCAAATAACAAAACAAAATGCACCCAAAAGAAAAAAAAGGCAGAAGACAGTAGCTCACAAAATGATTTATGAGACAGAATTAAAAGCAAGATGATCTTGGCAACCTTCCAATGGCCAGGAAAATGACTAGTAGTTAGAAATAAATTAAATCTATTGCAAAAAGGGTAGTGAACATTGCCAACATAAATAGCACTACCATTAAAACCAGAAGCTGTTTCACAAATTACTTATCATGTTTAAAGGGAACAAGAATTCCTTGACTACTAGTTATGATTTGTATTAAAAAAATGAAAACAAAAAGGGGGAAAGTTGTGTGGATTCACCAGAAGGTTGGTAGGGAACTCTCAAAAATAATTACAATGGCTTAGAAGTTATTTTAATTGTTGTATCATTCGTCCTCACTATGTCTGTAGAAGATAGAGTATGGACACAATCCTAACCAATTTCCAGCTCAGGGAAAAGGATAATGCAAGTCTTAAGGGAACAAACACTACCTTACTTTGAGAAGACCTCCATGACAGTCCCCCAACTACAAGTTGCAGTACATGCTTCACTGGCTGAGCTGTGCCAGTGGTGAAAAGTTGGTTAAGATTGTGCTCTATGTTTGTTATGCAGATACTGAGTTCCATCTTCCTTCAAATTCTTCCTCAGAACCCATCTATTCTGTGATGCCTATGAATCCAAACCTGACAAAAGGCTGCAGAGCCAATTACTCAGAAGCCCACCACGCAGAAGGAGCCATGGAAAGAGAGGAGCACAGCTTCCACAGATTATAAACATGTGGGTAAGTCAGGGTGACCATATGACTTGAAATTTCCAGATTTCTCCTCTTTTTTTAGTCTCCTGTCCAGGCGTCTTCCAAAAGGACTTCATTTTGGAACTTTGCAATGGTGTGCAGTACCCCATCATCTCATATGTCGCTGGATTTGTATTGAAGAGCAGAATCCAATGCAAAAATTGGTTTTGAAATATCTCCTTCCTATCAAATGTTATGGCCAAAAAACTAAAACTAAAAATATGCATTGAGCTCTATGGGAAAGTGAAAGTGCCCAATATCATGGCTGTACTCGTGAGTAGGCAAACGTGCCATTGTCCACAGGAAAGGCCAGGCTGAGAGTAATTTAAGACCTTCTCCTCCTTTTGAGGTTTAGACATCTGGGGTAAGTTTATAATGGAAAGAAGGCTTTTCATATGTTCTTCTCACAGATGGGGGTCCATATGTAGCCCAATTTAGGGTACATTTCTACTTTTGCAAAAGAAAAAGGTCTGGAGAGGGAGAGAGAGAACACAGATGTGCCTTACCCCTTGTTCTTGGCAGATCTGGGTTAATCTTTCCAACTGCTCATCTTGAATGATCTTTGCCTTCTCATATTGTTGAATTACCATCTCCATCTCCACCTTAACTGGCAGTACATAGGCTAGAAAACATAATAAAGAAATATTTCAGGTTTATAAAAAGATGGTATTGCATTTAGTTAAGGTGTCCCCTTAAATTTTATATTTATAGAAGATAGATATCACACCCAAATAATTAAAAATCACACCAACAATTGTGAGAGAAAGTGAGGATATAAAGTTATATATGTATATAAAATTGATCGCTGACTGATTCACTGACTCACTCACTGACTCATCAAAAAACAACAACTTGGCATCCATCAGTCTTGAAAGACTATGGTATCATGCTCGACGCTACATGTGAAGAACGAAGGCCTGGGTAGATTGATATGGAGGATAGGCTGTTATCCAAGCAGCAAATCCTCCCTCTCCATGCCACTGAAATAGTCCCTTGGAAAGGCAGAGCCGAAATGAAGGGCTATGTGTGGCGCAAGTGTGCCTGTTAACTTGTGCCCACTGGTAGTGCCTTGTGCCCACTGGTACCCATAACTGCCCGGTGGTTCTTGCTGCCCACTGCATGGTGGTGTTTAGTGGAGCCCACTGCTGCCCAGTGGTACTCAGTGGTACACAATGTTAAGACACTGTGCCTGTGAACCAGCAGGCCAGGGTTCGAGACCTGGGTCCCCACAAGACAGGGTGAGCTCCTGTCCTTAGCCCAGCTCTGTGAAGCAGCTGGCTCATCGATGCCAAGCCAAAACTGCCAGACCTAGAAGCATGAAATTCAGGAAAGGTATTCCTTCTGAGATACCCCCTAAGAACTGATTTTTTAGAAATTCAAACCAAGAGGGGTGAAAAAGGGTGCAGTGTGTTTTTGTCCCTATACTTAACACTGGAGACTAATCAGTACCCAATCCCAAACCCCTAGATCTGAAAGCATGATACTTGGGAAGAGTATTCCTTTTGTGATGCAATGTGACCCATAAGAAACAATTTGGTTCCTGGTGGTGCCTTCTTCCTGGTGCCCAGTGGTATGTATGTAGGTATGCATGATGCCCAGAGGTACCTGGCACCTGGTAGTGCCTTGTGCCCACTGGTACCCAGCACTGCCCGATGGTTCTTGCTGCCCACTGCATGGTGGTGCTTGGTGGAGCCAGCTGCTGCCCAGTGGTACTCATTAGGAATGCCAGGTGCCCATTGGTGGTGCCAGCTGCTCACTGGTGTCTGGTGTTGCCTAGAGTTGCCTGAAGTCCGAGAGGGTCTGCTGGTGATTGCTGGTGTCTGGTGGTACCTGATAGGAAAGCCATGTGCCCAGTGATGCCTGCTGCTGCCCGGTGGTACCTGGTGGTATCTGGTAGGGATACCTGGTACCTCCCACTGCCTGATGGTGCCCAGTGCCTAGGGATGCCCAGTGCTCAATGGTGACTGGTGCTGCCTGGTGGGTTTCCCACCACTGCCACTGATATCCTCCATTGCCCAGTGCCTATCGGTGTCCAGTGACTACTGCCCAGTGCCCATCGGTGCCCACCAATACCTGCTGGTGCCCAGCCATGCCCAGGGCCAATAGATATTCTTGAAATTTTACACCCGCAACAACAGATGAATTCTCCTAGTTACAAAATAAAATTTCTTGCAAATTATTAGAATGACTTACCATCAATAATTCTCTTAACTCTCCAAATTCGCAGAGTGATAATAAGGCTGATAGCATCCCATGGACTGCTAGGACCATTGGCAACTGTGGATGCCACCATAGGAGCCAAGGATAAGATAATCACAGCACCATCAAATACCTAATATGAGAAGAATTACACAAACACTGTCACATATTCTTTAAAGCAAAATATGTAAATGTCAAGTGCAATTCAAACTGAATTCAAATTTAAATCAAAGAAGGTTTTCAGGAACAGCTGCTCCACAAAAATTTTATTGTAGTATATATCATACTTTAAAGCTATGGTATTTATTTTCCTACAAAGACTGTGACAGTTTTTTTACCCATGTATTTTTTTAAATCCACAAGGGTTCTAGACGGAACCCTAGTAGATTACAATGGAAACCTGTAACTACTTAAAGGTTGAATGCCCTTTTAAAGTCCACAAAATTTATTGCTAACTGTCTATGGAACTCAAGACTCTGTTCTAGAACGTTACACAAGAACGTAAAGAATATCTGTTCTTAACACAATTGTCCAAATCAAAAGCCCACCTGTTCATTGTGGAGCAGCTGGTCTACTTTAGTTTGTATTTGACATAGAAGTACAATACAGAACACCTTGTCAGGGATAGAGAGTAATGCGATGCCACGTCAGTTACTGCAATCAGCCAAATTTCCTTTCTTGGGAAGTTTAACAATTACACCATCTTTCCAGTCCCTTGGGATAGGTCTCAGTAAGCTAGCATTCATTAAACAAGTTCATAAGTACTTGTTCCACCACTGGCCCGCCTTGTTTGATTAGCTCACTGTTACATCTAAAAGCAATCCTTAAGAGCTTTTAAATCTCAGTCCAGATGTGCAGAGCACCTTAGCCTAGTGAAACCAGAACTAGTAAGTGACAATATAGGCTGGGCAATACAAATAGATGAATTAATGGTTCAAACACAGCCAAACCCAGAGAAAAGTGCATCGTTTCACCGAGAACTATCCTAGTGCTTCTTGCTGCGTACAACAGCAACCAACTGGAAACATAATCATCTCGTCTGATTTCAACAACCACAACTAAATGTGCAGAAATCACTATGCATTATCTGTGGTGCCTAAACTGCTAATAAAATGGTCCCAAACTTTACACCAGTAGTTCTCAAAGTGGAGATCAGGGCCCCAAGGAGGAGGTGGGACATCACAACCTCATTCCAGAGGGGGTTACAAAAAGTTGGGTGCTGCCATCTTAGAATTGCCCACTGGGAACTGCCATTTTGAAATGGGGTGCTGTGCCTACTTTTTTGGGAATGTCTCATTGAACACAATGGGAGTAGACATGGGAGTTACTTCCAAGTAAACATGGAGGAGCTGTGGCATCACAGTTATATTACTTCCTATTTTATTCTGGCCATGCCAACACTTCCAGGGTGACATCACTTTCAGGGAGTCCTGGGCAGATTCTCATTCTTAGAAGGGGGTCACGGGCTAAAATGCTTAAGAGTCACTGATTTAAACAATATGGATGTGTTATTAAGATTAAAGATGCTTTTACTTACCTCAATTTTGTTTTCAATATAGTCCCATATACCAAGAACCACAATTCTCAAAATAGTCTAAAAAATATGAAAAGGAGGGGGAAAAGCAATTTACCATTAATAAATAATTTATTTCAACAACAATTACTTTGCACTTTGTCACAAACATGGGTAGGTTAAGGCATTGGTCAGGATCATCTCTGACCTGCACCTATGCAGACTGTCTCCTGTATACCTAACTCCTGATAGATAAGGACCTGAAAAGGGTGGGGGTATTTTTCCTGGCAAAGGGGTGTTATCTATCAGTGATGGAAAATTAGAAGCACTAGTATACTATCAGAAAGCAAGTGTGGCATGCTAGAGGTCCAAATCAAAGTTTTGTCCCAGGGTTCATAGCAAATTGGAGCTGGCTTTTAATGAACAATTACACAGTAATACTTTTAACAATTATTCCAATTTTCTAAAAAGAAATAATCTTAAGAAATAAAATTATAATAATGACTTGGAGCATCCAGGAAAAATTTTCCATAGCCTTACACAGACTGGGCTCCAACTTAGCTAAGGCCTATATCCTAAAGTAAAATTAAGCCCCTTGCTCCGGAGCCATTAAGATGACTTTCCATAAGATAACATTACAGGGTGATGTAACCGCAAAATTGATTAACACACTTTATGGCATTTCGATACAATCAAATGCATTCAAAGCATTCTTATTAATATATATATTCCACATTTCAACAAAAGTAGTTCACGTAGCAATTTATGTAGCAAAATATATCAGTAAATGGTTCCCTGTCTTCAAAGGGTTCACAGCCTTAAAAAAGAGACAGAGAAGCAACAGCCACTGGAAAAGAAACCATGCTGGGGTAAAGAGAAACAGCTGCTTTTCCCTTGCTAAATAGGAGAGGACACAACTTTAACTCTTAGTTTCCCATCTAAAAATAGACTAATTTGCATAAATTAAAAATGTGGGTTGAATCGATCCACCTGGGAATCTAAGTTAAAACTTACTGGGCTAACCTTGCCCAGTTAGCCTGTCTGTTGCTGTTGATCATATATAGATGGAAAAGGTGGAAGTAGAAGAAACATTTAAGTTGTAAGGAAGACCAGATGCTCTTTAATCATCTTATCTGCCTGATCTGGTTATCAGTTCACTCACACTGCAGAACACATTGTGAAGTTCAGGAACTTACAACAATAGCATAAAAGAGAAGCTAAGGAATTACCTAATGATGATGAAGATGAACAGCCCAGACTCCAGAGGATCTTCTGTTACACTATTTTGTGATAAACAAGATACTTCTCCCAATAAAATGAATGAAAATTACTCCAATTGGATGGGTATATAACAGATACTCCTAAATCACTGCTTTCTACAATCACATACTGATTGTACTGAGAGCCTGGATTGAAGACCCCAGGAGCAAAACTACACAAGATCTTACATGATTTTATAACAGTCTTAACAGTTCTGACCAATGTAATTTTCCTGCAGTCAATAATAGGCATCAAGACAGAGTGTACTAGTCTGAAAACCAATAGCTCCACCTCAGTAATAAGAATGCTTTGGCAGCCCGTTTGAAAAAAGATACAAAAATCAGACATGTGCTTCTTGTTGGTCTCATTCCAAACACCCAATTACTTTTCTCTCCTTACAAAGGCAGAAATAGACCACTTTCTGCCCTAACACCTTAGTAGGTGTCACTTTGCTGATACAAACTGCTCAATACCTGGGATCATTTGTATTTCTCTTAAAAAGATTATACAGTTGTGCCTTAGTATTTGCAGGGGTTTTGTTCTCAACACCTGTAGGGATGTTGAAATATGCAGATAAACAAATCCACAGGTCAGGAGACACCAGGACACAAATGTCTAGGGTGTTAGGAGTCCCAGAAAGGCTGCACGTGACTTCCTTGGGCCTTACAAGACCTTCTGAAGTCTCCAAGAGGACTTAGAAAGGCATTTCTGGTTTTCCAAGGTGGAAAAAAACAGAGGTACAGAGGCTTCAGAACAACCTCTGGGTATGACTGATAGCACAGTTCCCATTGCATTTGAAGGATACAGGCTGGGTCTCGGTGCAGGTCAGGGGTCCTGCAATGAGTCCAATCAACTTAGGACAAGTCCAACCTGTGCATGAATAGTCTCCATACCTTGGTGAAAATTTGAAAAAAGAATTCTCCTCTCATCCAAACTTCCTGCACTTTGCCAAAGGACAAAAAAGGACTTTGCAGCAGTCACAAATAACTAGTACTTTGAGAAAGCTTCACCATATTTTGGCCTCCTGCATTATTATGGACAGAGAAGAAGTCCTGAATGGGTCCTCTGCCTTTTAAATGCCAATGCAACTTTAAAGCACAGTTTTTGCGTAAACACTACAAACTGAAGATAGATGGAAGAGAATTCGAGAACATAACAGTTTCAGTGATGTGCAAAATATTCTAGTTTATCTGTAACATTGTCTGCTCTATTTCCCTGCAGCAAATTTGGCATTTGTCTGCTTTACTGTGTGGCAAAAATATCAAGATTTGAGAGAGAACAACAACTATTTAACCAGTTTTGTGAATTCTGATTCTGTGAATTAGCCACACTAATTAGTTCACCATACTGGATGTTCAGTAATTTGCCTTGCTTAAAGTACTGGAAAAAAGAGGTCCCTAATGAAGGGTTGAATGGTTCAGAACCAGTTCATGAACTGCAGAAAGAATCTCACATACTCACTGGCTCAAGGCTTTATACCAACAGTCTTACAGTTAAAGCTAACACAAGGCCAGTCCAAAACCTCCCAGTTTCTAAAGCAGGTGCCAAATTTCATGCATGCAGAGCTGCGAACCACTCTTGAGTAAAGTATTTGCAGCCACCAAACTGATTTGTTTTACATTCTGTCTTGGCTTCAGATGAGCTTCAGGTGCGATTAGTATCCATCATGACAGAGGTTCCCATGCTCTCAGGGTTTGTGAGGCAGGTGGCACCACAAACCTGGTGAACTGGTTTGTGAGGTAGGTGGCACTACAAAAACACTGGTGCCAGGGAGAAAAGGGTTTTTTCTTGCATAGGAGATCCTGGAAACCCTCAACATCCTCTACAGGTCTTCCCACACTTCCAAACTGCTATAAAATGCTTTAAATCCACTTGTGGTGTCACTGATTTTCACCCTTTAGAGAATCATACTGACCGCCAGCAGCAGTGCAATTGTGGTAATGGTGTCCACCCCCTTTAAGGGTCAAGTGACAGAATTTCCCTGGCTGGGGCATTGTTATGTCCCAGTTTGGGGAACCTCAGCAGTTTAGGAACTACTAAGTAGCAAAATGCAAATAGCAATTACCTGCCACCACTTCATATCTTTTAGAATATCCTCCATGGCAACTCTGTGGAATTGCTATTATATGTATCATTTATGTAGCACAGAGCCTACAGGATCAACAAGAATGCAGGTCCCTATCCCAAGGAACTTAACAATCAAACATTTTGATGGGAGAGGAAAATAACAGAAGGTGAGGATGAGGACTGGAGGGACACATGGAAGAAAATGGAAGAGTGCAAATAAGTATGCCCTAGGAGACCAACAATTCTGATAAAACAACAGAGATGCCAAAGTAAGCACTCTATTATACTCCAGAGGCCCACAATTCTTATCGTGATTGATCATATCCCAATTTCCTATGCTTTGACTGAAAATGCAGTAAGACGACAGATCTGTCAATACATATAGCTATTTATGACCTGTGTACTTCATAAAGAATTACCAGGACATTGTGTGATCTTATTCTGAAGCGCATCTGTACAATTTATGTCTTCCCACTCCCTCCTCCTCCACCTCCCCTTGGAACATTAAGGTCAGCTGGGGAAATTCTGCTTGGGAAACTAAACACATCTTGAATCTCAATGAAATTGATTTATGTGGGAAGGGGTGGAACACTCTCTGCCCTCTTTATCCAAATTTTCAAATTGGTTTAGAAGTGAGACCAGTAACATCGTTAAAAATTGTAACAAACCAATAAAATATCACTAGCAATCCGGACACATATACAATACAAAGAGAAAAAAGGGAGATAGCAGATCTGAACAGGCTTGACAGAAAATAGAAGCCCATCTGAACATTTGTAAGATCTGGTTTTGGTAGGTTTTTATTGAGAAGGTTGTTTATTGAGAAGCTCACAATCCTGAAGCTACTTATAATCCATCCACATTACTGGCTGCAGAAGAGATTCTGGGTGCTTTCAATTCTCTTCTAATTTCTTATAGGAATTGATCATAAATTTGATTTTAAAAAAACTCATCAGAGCATATCTAATCAAAGTCAAGGTGTCGCATGTTATCTCAAAAACGAGGTGTTACAGAAACAGAAAAAAATTACACACATGCTCAAAATATTTGCAAGACATCTTCATTTTAAGGCTGAAAACGATCATATTGACTCGGAATATAATGTGCAATCAAATCTAATGTGCACTCCATTTTAAAAGACTTGAGATTTAAAAGTTATACTGGCGATTCTAATGAGTAGCCTTTTAAAATGGAGTGTGCATTAGATTTGTGCCTTAGACTGGACCCCAGGGCTTCCACTGGCAGCAGGGCAGGAGGAGAAAGAACCCAGGCGTCTGTAGCTGGTGGTTGGGGGAGGATGGCTGAGGCCGGACCTCCCAAATCACCTCCCATCCTAATGTGCCTACTACATCTGCCAGGTTCCAGGGTTGTTAACACTAGAATGCAGCAGTTTGGCTTCCCTGATGACAGGGAGAGGGATGCTTGAGCCACTCTCTGCTCAATCCCCAGCTGCTTACTGCCCGGCAGGCACACCATCTCTTGCCTGGCTTGGAGGCGACAACAGGGGGATGCTTCTCCCCGCTAACCTGCTCTGCCCAAGCACAAGCCACTTGCTGCCTAGCTAAATAAATAAATAAACAAACTAACAAACAAATCCCATTAAGTTTATTATCTGTTGGGTGGCTATCTTATTTTTGCTTTTAGGGTAGACAAAGGTGAGAAAGTACCACAAAATCCATTTTATTGGATGAAACCAAGTTCCAGCATTATGAGAAAGGGAGAAAAATTCTCCCCATTCACTTTGTCCACACAAAAATTGTACAAACCATCCAGCCACCATCTTTTGCTCTAATCTAAAAGCCTGCCAAATGCTTTATTTTCTTTTTAAAGGGTAGGTGAATCAATTTCTTGGTCATTCTTGTTGCAGTCTCTAATCTGTTTCCAGTTCCAGTACATTCTTTTTCAGTTGCTATGATCAGTACTATGAATAGTAATCTGATCAAACTATAGGTTTCTATAAAGGCATAATATTAGTGGCAGTTTTTATTTCCAGTTCTTCCTAATAATCTCCAACAATTAATGTGCATATCATCCACACTGCTGTGTGTTCTACCATGGTCCCAGGAACTCTTTCCTGATTAGCCACTACTGGTCAAAACCTGTCAGAGCATGTATGAAACTAGAATACATGTGTGCCCCCGTATCTGTAGGGATTTCATTCCAGAACCTCTTACAGTTATGTGAAGCCACAGATATGGGAGAATTTCTGCCCCTCCACCCATGGCAGCCAATGGGAGCTCCACTCCTTTCATCTCCAGAGAGTCCCCAGAGCTCAGCAGAGGCCACAGACATCCATCTGCAACCTCTACTGGCTCAGACTGAAAAAGAGCTGAAAAATGAAGAGGTAAAAGTGACATTATAATATAATATTATCATATATATATATATATATATATATATATATATATATATATATATATATATATATATATATATATATAATTGACTGACTCACTCATCAATGCCCAGCCAAACTAATGCGCATGGTGCGATGTTGCGCATGGAGGGATGTTGCGCATGAGAATGGTTGCACATGGAGATAATGCACATGGGGGTTGATGCACATGGGGGAATGATGCACATAGTTGGATTATGCACATGCGGACTGATGTGCATGGGGATGTTGTGCATGGGGGTTGATGCAGATGGGGGAATGTTGCACATGAGGGGGTTGATGCACATGGGGTGGATGATCATGGGGGATGTTGCACATGGGGTGGATGCGCATGGAGGGCTGATGTACATGGGCGGTTGATGCGCAGTGGGGGGATGTCGTATGTGGGATTTTAATCCCACAACGTGGGTATATAAAGCACTTTTGCTAGTGCTTTATATAAGACATTGGGAGGCCAATAATATCTTATAAAATCTGCTGGGTTCAGAGGACCCACCAAAGCTTCTGCTCTGGACATCCATTGCCTTTTCTGGGCTCAGAGGACTCTTGAGAGGTGAGAAGAGGTGTGGGGGAGCCCACAAACTAGATCTATAGATAACTGAATTTGCAAATATGGGATCCATGATACAGGGTCCTCTTTATTTGTGGCCACAATCAATCTAAAATGTTGCCTACTTGGTCATAAGGTTGACCAGGGGAAGGTATCTAGGACCTGATACAAGAGATACTAAAATACAGCCACTATGTGCAACACCTAGATGAAATCTATCTCTCCAGCATTTGCATAGAGAGGCCTTGGAAAAACTCTGGTAACATTTTCACATTTTCTTTCTTTTATCTTGGAGATATAAGGAGATATAATGTTTATATTCATATATTTTTCTGTCTTCCTTGCTTATAAAATTAACATAATTCATGTTTCACTTACCTCTGAAAAGAACACAGAGAGGATTACTAGACTGATCCAGTGAATAACTCCAGCAAACTGTGATGCACTTGAAACTGCAATTAACAGAATATAAGGAAGGATAATTTGTAAATTTCTTACTAGTGTACTAAAATTATCTAAACATACAGCATTATATCTCTCCCTCAGACAGAAGCTAAACTTGGGGACAATGTAGCATGGCAACATGTAGCATGGCGACATGTCCAGAAATCCTGTTCCTCCTGTATCTGAAAACAGCATACTGTTCTCAGATATATGAAAACTGAAAAGATCTAATTATGGTATGCAGGCTTGCGTCAAACCTATGGCTTCCAATTCTGATTTGTTGTCAGTTTCATAATCACTGTTACATCCAACTACAAACGTTACATCAAACGACAGTTAACTTTGTCAGCCTCTGAGCCATACACTCCCAAACCTAGCGACTGGCTTCTGAAACAGATTCTTGAAATCACCCCTGGCTCACATTAAATGCATCACATAAATATTCCCTGAATGGCCTTTGTAGTATTCATTTAAGAAAATAATTTACATCAAAATATTAATTAAAGGGATCACATGGAAGTGATCAAAGCAAATCCAAAAATGCAGGGAGATTTTTTGTAAAGCACATTGCTCATTCAAACCCTAGAGACAACTGATAAGAGATTGTTAGAGCAAAAGCTGCAGGGATAGCCAGACCCTTTACTGCCTGGGATGGTGCACCAAAAGCCTTTTCCTGCGCTGTTCCTCCTCTAACTCACTGGATTTGAGAAAACAAAAATGGAAAAGAGGAAGTGTATGAGAGGAAAGAGCAACAGTGTCAGCATTCTAGTCCACCACTCTCATTCACACATTCTTGTTCACTCTGTACCTGACAGAGTGCACTAGAGCAGAACGGTAGCCAATAAGCCAGTTATAGTCTCCATTGCCAGGAGCGGTGTGAGTGCAGGAGGAAAAATAAGGCAGCACTTAAGAGATTCAAACACCAAGAACTAATTCTATTTACACATATATTCATACATGGCAGTCAGTTAAGAATCATCAGGAAAAAGAGCATTGTCAGAAATCCAGTCCAAAAATTTAACAAATCACCAGTTTGTTAAAACACGTGTAGCTTCATCAAAATCTTAACCCACACTCTTTACCTCAGAGTATGGGTTAAGATATTGATGAAGCTATACGTGTTTTGATGTTCTAAATTTTACCTCAGCAACAAGAGAAACTTATGTGCACCAGTCAGCACACCCCCTCTCAGCACATGCCGAGTTGGCCTGTCACCAGGTGCAATAAGCTGCACCTCCCCGGTCAGGTGATTAGGCCTAGTTCCACTCTGGCTAAGGCCAGACAGGCAATTACAAGCCTTATGTAAATGCCAAAAGTACCCCTCTTTCTTTTTAACACTAGGGAGTGGAAGGAAGAAGACCCATGGAGGGTGGTGGATGGAGATGAATGCCCCCAGCCAATCTACCACCAGAGACAGCGGTGGTGGCATGGTCAGAGCCAAGTAGTCCTCTGATACTACTGGACGGTTGCACTAACTGCCAGCCCAGGGTAACAGCCAAGGACAGAAATGAATCCTGGCCTTTTTTTTGTTTTAAACTGGGTCACCTTTGTGGTGAATTCCCATTGCTGGCAAAATATCAAATCAGAATGTACGAGTTCTGTCAGAATTCATTTGCATGTCCTTTGGGCCCAATGTTCCAGATGCAGTATTACATCAGCTACTGAAATACAACAAAATGTAACAGGGCTATTTTAAAATCAAATTGTGCTACTTTGTGTGCATGTTCCATTACTAAGTCGTAAAGTTCTTCTACAAATCTTACCTCAAAGTGATAAAATATTAAGATTCCTTCCCTCTAGCACTGCAGCCTGTGGAAGCACATAGTGCTCCTAGTTTTCTATATATATAAAAGAGAAAAGTCACTCACTGACTCACTCACTCACTGACTCATCACCGCCCTGCCAAAACCGCTGGGCCTAGAAGCGTGAAATTTGTGGTGGGTGTTCCTTTCGTGACGGAGGGGTGCATTAAGAACCGGTTTTCAGAAATTCCAACCGGAAGGGGGTGAAAAGGGGCGCAATGCGTTTTCCTCCCTATACTTTGCATTGGAAAATTGATGACTCATCAACATTCCACCCCAACTGCTGGGCCTAGAAGCATGGAATTCTGGGAGGGAGTTCCTTCTATCACCTGAACACCCACCAAGAACTCCTGTGGAGAAATTTAACCCTTAAGGGGCTGAAAAGGGGTGCAACTTGTTTCCGTCCTATACTTAACATGGAAGACTAACCAACATCCAGCCCATTTGGTGCTCAGTGCCTGGTGCACTGGGGGGATGTTGTTCGGAGGAAGAGGTTGCACTGGCAAGGATGCTGCGCATGGGAGAAAATTGCGCATGGGGGGATGATGCACATGTAGGAAAGTTGCGTGGAGGGGGGGAAGTTGCGTGGAGGGGGGGAAGTTGCGTGGAGGGGGGGAAGTTGCGCGGAGGGGGGGAAGTTGCGCGGAGGGGGGGAAGTTGCGCGGGGGGGAACGTTGCGCGGGGGGGAACGTTGCGCGGGGGGGAACGTTGCGCGGGGGGGAACGTTGCGCGGGGGGGAACGTTGCGCAGGGGGGAACGTTGCGCGTGGGTTGTTGATGTGCCGTTGCGTGGGGGGGATGTTGTATGGGGAAATGTTACTTCCGCAACGTGGGTACGCTTTTTGCTAGTAGACTGTAAGAGAGAAAACAAGGGGATCATGACTGGGACATTTAAAATTGTTAAAGCAGCTGCTTAAGTTAAGGGCAGAGCTTTGGAAAGTTTTCCCAATCAAGATTGTCAATCACAGCTGTTAAAAGCCCTGCAGTGGAAGACATACAGCAGCTGGAGGTAGGTGATTTCAATCAAGTAAACAGTGGGAAAAGTCACTACTCCACAGCTGCTTTTTAAGTTAAAATTTAAAGTCAGGAAACTCAGTTACAAATCTCCTGAATTTAGATCATTCGGACTTGCTGGTTCTATTGTAAGAGTAAGCAGTAAGATTTTTCAAGAATAATAATTAGAAGACACTTAATTGCTAATTAATGCAGAACTGGCTCTGAAGGAAGCAAATTTTCAATTAGGTGAAAATTTACTCATGTAGATCCTGTAACAAAATTTTAACTACCAGCATACTGTGGTTTGCAAACTGGAAGCCAGCCTTAGGGATATCTATTCCATCATCCTGGATTTTAATTTCTCTCTTTACTCCCAAGCTTTACCTGAGCATTACATGTTCACAGGTATTTACCAATAGTTAATGCTTATCAGATTCTTTCTTAAGCATTCTTGATTCTCAAGAAATTACAAACCTGATTCAAATTGTGCTTTAGACTGGAGCTCTGATAAGTGTTAATCATGGTTAATATTATAACACTAAACCACAGTTCAGATTTCTGGGGAAAGGAGGATGACTGCACTGGAAAGGGAATGTTTGGCATCAACAGTACATCTGCACTAGATTTTGGAATCAAGCTGAATCTTTTTCCCATTTTTTCCCCAGGATCTCAGATTTTTTTAAAATGTCAAAAGCCAAACCTTAACTCATGTATTTGATTCTAGACCAATATATTCTTTAATCCAAAAGAAAATAACTGAACAACAAAGACTATCCTATTTGCATGAGTTCCATAAACCACTTGACATTATAAGCATTTTTGAGACTGACCTAAGATTGAAAAATGATACAATAGAGTGATGAGTGAGAGACCATGTTTAATTCTGAATTTTCTAAAGCAAATACAGTGCTCTCCATGTTTGCTGGCACTTGCATACAGTGCAAAATATCCTTAAAGAAACTGGATGTTACATCCAACTGGATGTTGGCCTGATTCTTAAAATATCCAAAGCTTATGTTCATTAGCTGTGGTTTGGCAACATATCCTACAAACACATTTGGGATTTGGTCTGTTCATAATTAACAGGAAGGTTCCTATTTAATCCCATTTTTTAATTCATATTAACTACTTGCATGCAGATTTCAAAAATAGTTTTCAGAGTACATAACAGATTGGCTTTGTTTTCCAGGGAACAACATTTCAGGTTGTAGATGAAAGAATTTTAGACCATTTGAATATGGAGTACAAAAACAAAAGCTTCAAGAAAAAAATTAAAACTAGAAGTTAGTCAACCTGAACTAGGAAAAGACACTTTTAAGAGCTGAACATCTGAATAAATTGAACCATTTCTGCAGAATATAGTGCAACTGATCAGAATTGGACAGAGTGAAATGCCTATCAATGCAGAATTCTTATCTTTCTGTTGGATCATGCCATCTTTTGGCTGCCCTCTAGCGTGCAAACATACACAATGCAAAAACTATAAACAGATCCTAGAATCTCAAGGTGAATTCTCAGCTGCTACACCACTGGCATGCCAGCACACCAAAAGAGGGAATTAAATTAAAAGAGAGAAAACACTCCTAAACCTTCAATACAAGGAATGCTTAACACCCCCACATAATTTAAACATATGTAATTTTTCAGCATTCAGAAATTTTTATCAAACATCAATCAACTCCTAAAATGGAATGCATGTGAATTACTTTAGTACAGTGGTACCTCGTTTAACAAGTGATCCACATAGCAAGCAAAAATTTATCTAAGATTCTGCCTCAAATAACAAGTGTTGCTTCACTTAACAAGCACACTCATTGGCAGTTGGGGCACATGTGCTGGCCAGCAGCCCTTTTAAAAAGTGTCAGGGCTGCCTAGCGCACCTGCCCATAGTGAAAGCAACACTTCCGCGCTGTTCCTCCAGTGGCCAGGCATCTGCTGGGCAAAGGGAGAGAACAGTAGTGGAGAAGAGTGGCTAGCCAGAAGGAAACAGGGGGGAGAGAGAGGCTTAGGATGAAAAGAAGGAGAAAGTGGGGAGCTTTGAAAGTGTCTTGGATTGCAGCCTCCTAACCATGTCTACCCAGAAGTAAACCCCACTGTGTTAATTGGCGCTTACACCCACGAAAGTGTCTTCAGGATTGCAGCCTAATTAGACTTCATAGGATCACGCACACTGAATGCATGTTTTGAATTCAATTCCAGTGTTTTGTCATCATTTTACATACAGTTAATATTTTATGAATATTTTTGGGTTGTGGAACCAATCGTCTGAGTTTCCATTATTTCCTATGGGAAAATCTGCTTCACATAAAGAGCGTTTCATATAACAAGCATGTTTCTGGAACAAATTAAACTTGTTAAGTGAGGCACCACTGTATTTTGTATCATGCCAGAAGTCTTTGTTACAGGGCCAATTTAAAAATATTAATATTAATTACCAGCAATATATTTATGGTCACTTGGTTTTAAAAAAGTAGTCTAGCAATATCATCATAGTATTTGGCATTATAGTATTAATATGTCTTCCTATTTTCATTGTGGTGTGGGGAGGCAAGCGCATGTTTGTGCACTAGCCTAACACCCCCAGGAGTAGTGCAGAAGTATCTTACAGCTCTTTTGTAACACCTTCAGGCAAGCAAGGAGGTTTGTGACAGCATAACCAGAGGTTAGGATTGCACTGTAAATGTGAATACTCCTGGGTCATTTCCCTATTTCAAAGATTAAACCAGAGCATGAATAGAATCAAACATTTTGGTAGGAAGCAATAGTGGAGATCTATCAGGATCCATATGCTTTTAGGATTCACATCACTTTTACAGGTCTCCCAGCTCTGAAGATGTCCATTACTGCCATTACTTATGATTAGAAAAAAAATTGATACTCCCCTCCTCACAAAGAAATGATAATCTCATCAAGTACAACACAGACTGATTGAGTGGAGCATGTTCTCTACATGCTAGACCAGGGGTGCTCAACCCCGTCTCAGGGACCTGATGTGGCCCATGACAAGCTTCCCTGCAGCCTATAGAAAGTCCCCCCCATGCAACCCACATGCCAGCTCTGTATTGCTACAGTTCAAAATAAACAGCTTGATGAACTATCAACTCAGGAATCCAAAGCTAAGGGACAGCATGAAAATGTCTAAAATATCTTCCCCTTACCTGGATCATCTAACTCCACCTCTCTCTCTCTCTCTCTCTCTCTCTGGGTAATACCAACACCACTATATTCAGAAGCACCCTATCATTGAGCTATTGAATTCTCCAGGCATGTATTGAGCAAGCAGAAAATACACACACTCAGAAATCTCCTCCTGGATTCCCAGGAGACAACTATTGCCTGGGTGCTTCTCAGCTTCAGCTAGGGCACCAGCTGTGACAGTACTTGGATCATGCCAACCTGGCCACGGTGATCCATGCCACTATGACATCAAGACTAGACTATTATAATGCATTCTACATGGGGCTGTCCTTGAAAATAGTCTGAAATCTGCAATTAGTGCAGGATGCAGCAGCCCGTGTAGTCATGGCAGGTAGGCAGTTCAACCGTCAGGGCGCTTCTCCAGCAACTGCAGTGGCTGTTCATTCATTTTCAAGCATTTTGTGTTGACTTTTAAAGAACATACAGCTTGAGGCCAGATATTTGAAGGACCAACTACTTCTGTAAAATCCAGCTCATCCTCTCAGGTCATCAGAGAAGACCCTCTTACAAGTGCCACTACATAGGGAAGTACAAGGTGGCAGCAGGAAATAGAGTCTTCTCATTGGTGGCACCAACTCTTTGGTATTCTCTTCCTATCGAGTTACAAACTGCTCTCTCCTTGCATATCCAGTAATGTGGCTTGATTTTTCAGGCAAGCCTTCTGAATCTTGTCATTTTTAATAAAATCAGGCTTTTAGAGGCTAGTCCTTTTAAGTTGATGCTTTTGCTGTTTAGATATAAATTTTAAAGTTTTATGCATTTTTAGAGTATAGTATGTTTGATTTAACTGTGTTTTTACTTTATTTGTACCTGCGCTTTTGTAAGTCACTTTGAGTCTCCTTGGGGAAAAAAGTGGAGTAAAAATGTCATAAACACATAGAAAGTAAAAATATTAGAAATCCATATTTCAACAAGCAGCAATAAAAACCTAAAAAAATTGAGCAATTTCAAATTGTTTTTCCCTTCTTAAAACTAATACGAAGCATAAAGGTATAGGTGTCACCCACATGTTGCACTGTTAGTCATGACCAACTCTAGGGTACAGTGCTCATCCCATTTCTAGAACCATAAAGCCAGCATTGTCTAAACATGCCTCCGTGGATATGTGGCCCACATGTGTACAGAAAGCTGTTACCTTCCCACTGAGGTGGTACCTATTTATCTACTTACATTGGCATGTTTTCAACTGCTAGGTTGGCAGGAGCTGTGCTAAGGACGGGAGCTAACTCCATCTTGTAGGAACCGGGTCTCGAACTCTGGCCTGCTAGTTAACAGGCACAGTGTCTTAACCACTTGCACCACCACAGCCCTTAGAAGACATCAATTTAAAATCAAAGAATGGAATTAACCAAAAGTGTGAAGAGAATAGAAGCGGCATAGAGTGCTAGAGACATTTATTAATGCTTTCGTTCAGATAATTGTTACGTTTTCTATATCATTCCTGCCGGGTCATCATCAATGGATTTTGTTTCAGCCATTCAACCAGAGGTGTATTATTATTAGTACCTGTAGACTCAAAATGTATTCTAAGCACATAGATTACATCATGCAAGAGAGATATTCACTAAGTACTACCACCACATGCCGCTTGGAAAAAATTAGAACGGGGCAAGTGGAGAATACAGCATGCAATATTATGGTGCTGGCCAAGAAGAAACATTGGCACACTAGGGCTTTATCATGTTCTGAAAACTTGATGGTGTCCAGATACTCTACAAACTACATACAGGACAAACCCACCCCACCCACTACTCATCTTGACCCACATTCTCTTAACCTGAATAGTTCAAAGTCTTTGATTAAAAAACATATCAGAAAAAATAAAAGCCTGCTACTCACACTGGAGAAGCTTTATATCTATTAGAAGTTCCAGAGTCAGAAGAATCACCACCAATACTACACAGGCTACCAGGAAACTGTTGAGACTTGCACTGAGCAACAATACCTGCCACACAGCTGCTCGCCTCCCACAGCACGGTTTAAGCCAGTTAGATCTGAAGAAACAAAACAGGAGGGAGGAGGTGGGAAAAGAAAGAACAGAAAAAGGAAGATGGATAAAGAGAAATAGAACAGAAACATCTGGGTGGTTGAAGAGATTTTGAAGGAATCTCTCAGGAACATTGAGTTTATTCCTAGAAAAATGATGCTTATGTTTTGTTGTAATTTTTTGTTCAGTTCACCTATAGAATTAGAATGCAATTCAGGTATGTGTTTCCATACTGTGTATACAAATTCCAAAGAGATAGAATTCTGACGCAATCTACACATGTTGCAGAAGGAGGTAGCAGAATTATGAACTGATTCACTTCAAACTGTATTTCCCCCATTCCATATTTTTTAATCCCTCTATATCCAAAGAACAGCTTGTAAACCAGCAAAAGAGGCAGAGTGCTCTAATTTACTCCTTTCAGACACACTATGAAGGGTTGTTTCTTTCGTTTGTAGCTGGGAAGCATTTTAGAAATATGATCCCACACAAGTGAAACAGTCCAGAATTCTACCATCTCAGTTTACTCCTTCATCCTACATAATGAATAGACTAAAGCTGCAATCCTAAAGACACTTTCCTGGGAGTAAGATCCATTGAGCATAATGGGGCTTACTTTTGAGTAGACATGTTTAGGATTGTGCTCGTCTCAGTCTGTTACAGTATACACACACAGAAATCTTGCATAATCTTAAAAGACTAGCAGATGAAGGATGGCATAAGCCTTCATGAACTAGATCCAATGTCATCAGAAAAGACCAACTGCACCTGCAATAGTGAGAATATGCTCTACAGCTCTTCCATCTGTTCTAATCCAGCTTTTCCATAAGCAATGCAATCTGGAACTCTTTATATACTGCAATTTAAAAATACAGAAGTCCGATATTTTCTCCTGTCTAGTTTTTCTTACTGCAGCTATTACTACTAATACTATTCTTACTCTGTACTATTACATAGGTTTGCTCTGCAAGCGTTATATACCATTAACACAGATCATAGCATCTGAAGAATCTAAGTTTTCATGTAAATAGCATTGAGAGGTTCATCTATTGCAACAAAGACAATCAGATTGATTGTGGCAGAAGCTACCTTGGACTCTAGCTTCCACTTTATAAAATGTACTTTATCTACTGTAAAATCTAAAAACAAATTGAAAATTGTGTTTGAGTTGATGGCTGCAAATGTGTATGGCACACACAAAATCCTTTAGACAACTTGAGCAATACAAATGTGAACCGTACAGTGGCTTCTAATGTACTGGAGCTGAGGAGTTTATAGTCAACTGCATGTACAGGGGACTGCAACAAAAGGGTTAACATACCTTTTAGTGTCCCCTTGTGTTTCAGTCATGACATCAGAAACAGCCCTCTGAACATACAAACACCGCTTTCATTCAGATGATCAAGGCCTGGGTTGTGGCCACCATTCCTTCTCAACATCTGACGATATTTAATAAGCAACATAAAACCAGTACTTTATAGGGAAAAGGGCTTTACTCTTGATGTTTATAAACAAGCATAATCTAACTACTACTGTAATGACTGTGTAGATGATAAAGACCAACCAATTCTATGCTTGGCTTTAGATTTGGAAGTCCCGAGTTGCAATAATAATTACAATAATTAGCATTGGTATGCAATTTCAATGCGTACATAAGCACTTGTTTTGATGCACATCTTACAACAACTCTGTAAGGGAACTATTTTGATTAGCATAATGCAACTGAAAGGGAGTGGCTTGCCTAGGGCCACTTACTGGGTTCCCAGCAGAGGTGACATACAAACCTAGGAAAGCCTGACTTGCAGTTCTGTCTTTCTATCATCACAACATTACATGAGATTAAGGATGGATTTACTAGGTGGCTTTCAATAAAACTCTCTCAAGAGAGAACTACCTATCAAAGAGATATGATCTCAATGGACCACTCAGGAATACAAAAAGTAAGATAAAGTTTCAATAAAAGTAGTAGACAAGAGCCAACACTGGAAAGAAAATTATCAATATATTGTATTTTGGACAGGGACACTCTCTTTACTCTAGATCTATAATAATATTTCTTATTAAAGCAATATTCTCCCACATTTCAAAATTCCTGGCTTCATGACTAGCTGTTTAAAAATCAGCTAATGGGTAGGTTCTGCACATATTCTTTATTGTATTTAATTCTTGATCTTCTTCCTTCTTTACTACTGTGGCTTGCATTCTAAGTTTAGACAATTATGACTAAGATTGCAATCCTAAAGACA
The DNA here is from genome assembly GCA_030015325.1 of Cryptoblepharus egeriae. Lineage (NCBI taxonomy): Eukaryota > Metazoa > Chordata > Lepidosauria > Squamata > Scincidae > Cryptoblepharus > Cryptoblepharus egeriae. Next base: position 11,354,381 of record JAREYC010000013.1, read on the forward strand.
CTTTCCTGGGAGTAAGACTCATTGAACATAATGGGGCTTACTTTTGAGTAGACATGGTTAGGATTGTGCTCTAAGGCTGCAATCCTAAGAGAACATTCCTGAGAATAAGTCTCAATGGAACTTACTTCTAAGTAGACATGAATAGGAATGCACTGTAAGTTCCTTAGTTTTCAATGGGCCTTAGGCCAGGGGTGACCATATGGAATGGAGGACTAGAGTGACTCTACCTTTAAACATTGCATAAGGGAGGGAATTTAGACAAGTTCAGCTCAATACAGAAGGGTTTAAAAAGCAGCACCTGCCTAAATTCCCTCCTCCATTCTATATGGTCACCCTACCTTAGCCATAACTAACACAAACAGCATAAACCCAATATTCACATTCTGCCTTGTCTTTTAAAATCCCCTTTCATAGAAAAATTCCAAGATTTGACACCAGATGGCAGCGGTGCATATATTTTCAGTTATACTGGTACAGTATTTGCAAACATTTCTATTCCAAAGGAACATAGTATCTAAAGTCAATCTGCCTAAGACTGCCTTTGCCAAAAAGTTAAAGAGTGGAAGTGAAATTGGCATGGGTTTGTAATGCCAACAACAACAAATATATAATAGCTGGCATTGATTGAAAAATACAACACATGTCTGCTACTCACTGGGAATGCTCAAACCGACAACTCAAATTCTAAAAACAGCTAATTAACATCAATGGTAAGAACAGCAGAGCAGCACAGATCTAAGCAATGTCATCTGAAAAAACCAGCACACACTTTCCAGAATAAAATACTTCCAGTCGGTGATGAAAACTGGGAAGAAATTAAAAAGATAGTCTAAGCAACAGGTAAGAAAATCTGTTATCTTAGTAAACAGAATGTGAAGCACAATCTCTGCTGCTAGTTACAATTAATATTTATATACTGCTTTCCAATTTAAAAAGTCAACAAAGCAGAGTATAGTTAAAAAAATGAAACTATGGTTCCCTATCTCTAGGATATGGTTCCCTATTCTAGAGAGTCTCACAATCTTTTTTAAAAAGACTGGTATGTACTTCTCAATAGGTCATCAGTGAGTATGAATAGCCAGAAAAGTCATTTTGGAAAAAACACATATATACCCATTCTTTCTGGTTTCTGCATTTTAAGGCACTCTGGGATTCAGTAAAGCCCTCCAGCACAACTTTGTGGTGTTTTTTCCAATCAATGATGGACTGTTATATTTGCAGCCCAAAGCCTATTGGAATGTTGATAAGCAACACTCACATGCACTTTCCTCAGTTGGCTTTATGGATGGGCAAATGTTGCAACTACACTATAATCACTATAGCTTAACTGTCATTACAAACACTTAAACCACAGGTTATAACCCAATTTTTGGTGGCTCCTGAAATTAACCGGATAAATTAGGCTTATGTGCATCAAGGAATTTTAAACAAGCTGCTACTTGGCAGATCACTACTGCCCAATCTTTACTAAAGCCACAGAAGTTTAAAAAATTTTTAGGTTGATTCATAATGTTAAAAAGTTTGGAAACCAATTTAGGAACAGCTCTATTAATTAAGTAGAGCTAAAAGCCCAGCTTTTATTCTGTCTCTATAAAGGGCTGTTACCAGCTAATGCTTTTGATAACTACCTCACTCTTTTATCATTGTCCCCCAAGGCGAATACATGACAGTATCTTGGTAGCGAGTTGTCTTTTACTTTAGGTAAAACTCCCAGTATATTGATGGTGAAATGATATTGTCATTATTGCAACAATAATAATGATAAGATTACAGCAATAATACTGTTGTTGCAATAATATTATGGTGACTGTAAAAATTATCCTTGAAAATTAAGATATAAGTAATTGGAAGTTGGGCTTCACCCATAGAGATGGAAACACTGTAAATACATACTTGGCTCTCATGCAGCCAATGAACCTTAAACTCACATGTCCCAGAAAAGTGGACTGTCCTAGTTTTTTTTGGAATTGCATTCACATACTGGCACGTTTGACAGGGGTTCTGTGCCAGTTTCATGGAAGAGAATTATGGCAACCCTATTTCATGGGACATGGTGGTGAGAAGCCCCAGTTCACAGAGGACTTTTCCATATGATGTATATGCGGGTAGTTGCAGCAAAGAGGAAAATGAGTGTTTGAGAGAATCTCAAACATACAAAATCACAGCAAACAGGGATTCCTGGACTACAACTGTTTCCGTTCTAATTCTAAAGCTACTGTAAATACATCATCTAGCATTTGCCTGAGGTCTGGTGTCTGAGGGAGTGTGCCAAATCGTGTTGCCCCACCCTTACCATATAGCACACCAGATGTCTCTCTCCTTCTCTTTCATTCAGGACTAGCAAAAAGCGTACCTGTGTTGCAGGAGTAACACTTCCCCATACGACATCACCTCACGGCGCATCAACACCCATGCGCAACTTCCCCCATGCGCAACTTCCCCCATGCGCAACTTCCCTCCATGCGCATCAGTCCCCCTTGCGCAATTTCCCCTATGTGCCTGAACTCCTCATATGCAACTTCCCCCATGCGCAACTTCCCTCCATGCGCAACTTCCCTCCATGCGCAACTTCCCCCATGCGCAACTTCCCTCCATGCGCATCAAACCCTATGCGCATCAGTCCCTCATGCACATCAGTCCCCCATGCACAACTTCCCCCATGCGCATCAGTCCCCCATGTGCATCAGCCCCCTATGCACAACTTCCCCCCATTCGCAACTTCCCTCATACGCAACTTTCCCCCATGCGCAACTTCCCTCATACGCAACTTTCCCCCATGCGCATCAGTCCCCCATGCGCAGCATCCTTGCCAGTGCAACCTCTTCCTCCAAACAACATCCCCCACAGTGCACTAGAAACTGAGCACCAAATGGGCTGGATGTTGGTCAGTCTCCCATGTTAAGTATAGGACAAAAACACGTTGCCCCCTTTTCAGCCCCTTAAGGGTTAAATTTCTCCACATGGGTTCTTGGTGGGTGTTCAGGTGACAGAAGGAACTCCCTCCCAGAATTTCATGCTTCTAGGCCCAGCATTTGGGGCGGAATGTTGATGAGTCAGCAATTCTCCAATGCAATGTATAGGGAGGGAAATGCATTGCGCCCCTTTTCACCCCTTTCTGGTTAGAATTTCTGAAAACTGGTTCTTAGTGCACCCCTCCGTCACAGAAGGAACACCACCCCAAATTTCACGCTTCTAGGCCCAGTGGTTTTGGCAGGGCGGTGATGAGTCAGTCAGTGAGTCAGTCAGTCAGTGACTTTTCTCGTTTATACTCGTATATATAGATTTGAAAATGTAAAGGCAAACAGAAAAGTATGTGCGGAAAAGAGGAGCAACTCTTTTTCCTCACACTTCCTTTTCAGCTCTTTTCACTCTTTTCAATCCAAGGAACAGGAGAAAGTATGGAATGGACAAAGGTAGGCAAAGCTTCTATTTTGTCCCTGGAGGCTAGCATTTCAGTCATCTTCAGGGACAGGCTGGGAGTGCAGATGTCCATCAGTGTCCAGGGTGTTGATGCAGATCAGCACCCCCTGCCCACCTGCACCCCTTCCAGCCTTGGAAGAATTTTATCCTGGTCCCTTAAGGGGCGGGGAGGATGAGAAGACAATGACGCTGTCCCAAAGATCATGCGGCTGGGGACAGGAGAGAGATTTCAACTTACCTCCATCTGTGCCAGTCTCAGGGGGTTGCAGGGAGTCCCGCAGATGTACCTGCAGGGCTCCCCAAGCTTTAGAAGTGTTAATAGTGAGAAGAAAACAACTTCCTGTTTCATGAACTTTTACATTACTCAGGCTTGCAGAGTCCTCCCTCCCCGGGAGGTTGGCATAATGCAGGTAAGTTGAAACACTCCCCCTCCCATTCCAGGCAGTGATGGGGATTGCATCACTGCCTTCTTCCTGTCCCCACAAAGACAAAGAGCTTCTGAGGAGAAGTTTGGGAACAACTGTTCCAGAGTCTTCTCCCTACCCTGCCTAAAGGTGTCAGGAACCAAACCTGGAACCTCTTCAGGAAAAATAAGTGCTCTGTCAGCAAGCTCTAGTTCTTCATTACACAATTTCTTGTTTCTAGCAATGCCTCAGATTTACAGCACTGCTGTTATCAAAAAAGGAAAAAAGGTCCTATACAATTGCTGTTCTCAACACTGAAGGTGGGAACAATGTCACAAGAAGACAAGTGTTTGTTCACTCTCCAAACACTTACCTACCCTAGGGACATGTTCATTTGGGAATCAAAAATTAATAGACTGTAAACCACACAAGATTAACAAAGGAGAAATGTCATCAGAAGTCACCTGCACTTGACATCAGTGGTTTTGGACAACCTCAGGAAACTATACAAACAACTTGCCTTTAGCAAATGAATAAAGCAATTTATAAGCAGTAACTTATTGTGAGTCAATCCCCCCGTCAAGGTGCCCTGTCCTTCAACTGCTTAATGTGTTGCCATTAAACTATAAATCTGTGCAAAAAGAGTTTTGGGGAGGGAAAAGGTTGAACCAATTCCCACTAGCCTAAGCAGATCAATGTAGTTCATGGGGGGGGGGGGGGAGGTAGCAACAGCAAACACAGAGGATAAAGGGCACCCTGATCTCACTGCTACCTGGTTCCCCCCCCCCCCCACTACTTACTGCTGATGCAAGTCACCTCAGCCAAAGTTGGTTTGGCCATGCTTACAAAGCAGGTAAGGAAAAACAAAGGTTGGAGGGAAATGATTCACTGAGGCCACCTAACATTTTCATAGCAGAAGCAAAATTCACACTGATTTGCAGCTCAGTTTTTAAGCCATTAAGCTCCAGAAGCACGAGTGAAGGATAGTGATCTATACACCATAACCTGCATCCCTGGTCATGGACAAATTGCTACTTGATAAGGTTTAGATTTTATCCTCATACCCTCTAGAAGTTGGCTGGCATTTAAGCTGGTGTGCCCACAGAGACAGATTAATTTGGACAGATTCCTGACTATTCTAGGACAGTGTGCAATCACCATGGCTGGAAGATTCTACTGATGCCTTGGTAAACCTCTAGCATGGGGAAGTTGCTTATCACTGCTAAGCACCCTTTCCAATCTCATAAAGCCCAAGTATCCTGGTTTTCTGAAAGCTTGGGGAATAAAATCATTTGGAGACAGAGTGATAATGCAAAAAGCTCACAACAGGCCTAATTGAAAACAAACTAGAACTTGGATTAGTGTCTACTCTGTAGTGGAGAGGGGAGCAAAGAATCTTACTTTTCCACCACCATAGCATTGCTTAAGGACCCTTTGCTATCTGATCTCTTGTAGTGGGAAGAGGAATCATTGGTTGTTATGATTTGCTATGATTCTCAAAAACACTCTACTGACAAAGTCACTTGTTTTAGACTTTACTCCTTGACTAGATCATTTGGATGAGTCTGCAACTTGTCCTACAAGTATGAATATCCCGACAATCCAGAGTAACTATGGGAAGACGCAAGAGGTACTCTGGATTGCTCTATGCATTTCCCATAGCTTTCCCATAGGTGGCACCGTAACTACGTCAGGGTAAAAGGTCCCGTAGTTACTCTGGATTGTAGCCCATGTTTCATTTTTCATAGCCTGAGGATGTGTAAACATCTTCACTTGAATGTTTGCAGCTGGCCACTTGCCATCTTGATCGTTTTCCCATCCCAGAGTTCAAGGAAACGTGGGGGCTCAATTGAGGGGCAAAAATTGTAAGCTCCTTCCTGGCAGAGGGAAGATAGCATCTATCTTAAAGGAGACAGCAGTAAAAAAATAATAATTACCAACCTGTTTTGAACTTGCAATTCATAGGCTAGTTATTCAGTTAGAGGCAACCAACTTCAAAACTTTCCTGGATTAAACTAATTATCGCAATACTTTTCAATTTAGATTCCATTTCAGTTTTGGGGCTAATTCTGCCTTGATCACATGATGGATGATACATGCTGGAAACTAGACAGAGGAAGCCTGTCTCTGTTAGTTCTGCTAGACCTCTCAACAACTTCTGATACCATTAACTATGCATCTTCCTGGTATGGGTGAGCTGCTTTCCTTCCAATCAGTAACACCTCTGTCCTGTCTAGATTAACTCAGCATCTTTTTTTTTTTGCCTCATCCAGTACTATCACTAAGCTCAGGCACTGCTTCGAGACTGCTTTTGTCTCCCTGGGCTCAGATGGAACAGGGGAAGTGTTAGTGTCATCAGTATACCAATGATATAGCAGAAAACAAATTCTTTCCTATATTGTTCAATAAGCAAGGGGTTGTACTTCTGCTTTGCACTGAACTACAATGGAGCTCCAACTGGTGGGGAAAACATGTTTATTTAGTGCCCTTTCTGTAGGTACAACCAGCCTCCCCAGTAAAGTATCACCTGGGCATTGGTCACCTTTGTGGTACCTTTAAAGCACCTGGTCACAGATTTTAATTTTGTCATGCATTTGTTTTGGTCATATTTCCCCATAAGATTTTAAATTCTAAAAGATCCTGGAACTGCTTATTATCATTGTAATTAAGAATGTTAATATTTTTAATTAATGATTTTAAATTTGAAATTATGTCTCAAGGGGCCTAAAGGTGGGGTAAAATACCTCTATAAATCTTTTTTTAAAACAGAAAAATTTCTCTTTTCCTCCTGGACTGCAAGCTACCCTGAGATTACGAAGAGGGAAAAAAATCAAAACTTATTTGGTAGTCATTTTAGACTTACCCCTCTCTTTGGTACTCCTCGTCCAAATTTGACAAGAGCTGGGAACCTGCTACAGACAGATCTAGCGCAGCTAGTGGTAAATCCCGATAAGCAAAATTAACCAGCTGTACAGGTGCTATGCTTTTGGTTTCTTCTTCAACTTGTTGTGAAATTATTTCAACTTCTGAAACTCCACCTTCTATAGGAGGCCTAATGAACAACAAAGAACAAAATGTGAAACATACATGCACACACAATCAGCAAAAAATAGCAAACTACACACCACTGAAATCAGCCCTCACATCTATTTTATACCGTTAACACAAATGTCATCACATATAAAGAAAACATTATCTCAATCTACCTAAATGGAGACAGTTTCCCATAACTATCAAAGACTGCAGCAAATATGCAGAACAGCAGCACTCAAAACTGATTCAGAATTATTACTCTGTTACAGAGTATGCTATGATGTAAAACTAATTCATGTGACTCATTTGCATGTTAATATAAGTATCTCTCTGGCAGTAATCACTTGTATTAAGAATGGTACATCAGAATCAGCTCATTGATATAGGAGAATGCATTCCAAAATATTACTGCTTGATTCTTTTATAACAAAGATGTACAAGTATCAGTATAGTTGCAGTGGTTGGATTTTTTCAGGATTCTATCATTATAAAGTGTGAAAATAGTATTCATTGCTAGATCAATCTGTCCTAGTAGGAAAACATGTAGCAGGAAGAATCTAGAGAGTAATCTGACCTTTTACTGCTCCACAGCCAATAGAAACCTTAGGACTGACTTAAAACAAGGAAATAGGGTTAACATTCCTACATATCCATCCATCCTCATGGGAAAAAAATATACTGGGAAAGTCACCTTTCCCTGATCTTGCACACATCAAAAACAATTTGGCCCTCAATAAAGTTTATTAATATTAGAAGAAATGCTGGGCTACACTCACGTTTTATGCGAAACAACATAATGGCTGACATCTATTTGTTTCTTTGGGGAAGTGGTTATAACAATTCTTTACATCTGACTTTTCCTTTTATGATTTGGCTGCAGACACTGCACCAACCCCTCTCTGAAGCAGGTGATCAAAATTCTCTACTGATTTAAAATGACCTAGATAGTCATCTGGATAATATTAATAGTTCATGTTTTACACAAGGGGCCAAATAATTTGAAATTTTTTTGCAGGAACAAAGTGTCTAATAAAAGCTTGGAGCAAAAATGGAACTGAAAAACTGGAAAAAGTAAATGTCACCCAGAGTACTTTTTAAAAACATTCTCTTTTGCTAAATTACTAGGAAGGAGAAAAATTCATGGGTCAGGAAAAAATAACAAATCAGAATGGAAAACTTTTTATGATGCACAACTAGTTTACCTCATATGACACAGTGGAAAATGTTAGGCAATGTTAGATAAGGCAACTTCTTGAGCATTTGTTCTGCGTGTTGGAAGGGTCCATTTTTTCTGGATTGGAGTCTCCAAACCATGGCTGACACAACACTGGGGAAACCTGGCCAGCCTGTTGTAGGGGCCTGTCTACAGGATGCTGCCATTCCCACCACAGTGGTACCTATTATCTACTTGAATTTGCATGTTTTTAAACTGCTAGGTTGGCAGTAGCTGGGCTAGAGACAACAGTTCACTCTGTCCTACAGTACTTGTGTTTTGAACCGTGGCCATGCCGACCGTAAGATCGACAAGCACAGTGTCTTAACCACTGACCCATTACAGCCCTACATAGCTGAAAATGTTAGAATCCGGTTTTTAAAAGTCACCTGTATCACAACAGAGAATCACTGCATTACCTACCTTCAGATGTCTCAGAACTACAGAACTTCCACAATGTCCAAAGGAAAACATTACATTTTTCACTGACTTTTTGCATTGTATTGGAGGCTAGCCTTTGGCTGGCTGGCCACTGCTGGAAACAGAACACTGGGATTTGAATTAATCCAAAAAAGGCCATTCTTGCACTTCCAAGATCATAAAAGACTAAACAGACAAAACTGCACTGACAATATAAATGTAAGGGGAAAAATTAGCTTATTCAGGGAACAATCCTAACCAATTTAGGCCTGTACAACTCTTCCATCTCCCTATTCCCATTGTGGCATGGGGAGGCTGGTGCATGTCTGTTATTGACTTAACTCTCCTTTCTAGAAGTGGTGGGGAAGTGCCTTAAAATACTTTTTTGACACCCCCAGCCCATCACAGGACTTGATGCAGGCCTAGCCAGGGGTTAGGATTGCGCTGTCAGTTTTTAAAAATTGGGCTGCCAATTTTTCAAGTGCCCAAAGTGATGTAACAAAGGGGGAAAGATAGACCAACACTTAAACTTTAATATCTGTCAACACTTTAGAAAGAATATCTGGTAGTTTTTGGTTCACTGATTAAATGTGTGGGTTCTCTGAAATTGTGGGTTCTTATTCATGAATAAAACAGTGTAAAAAAGGTACTTTTTAAAAATTATTTTGGCTCAGTCATACTTTTTGGAAATGCTTAATTTTCTCAGACACCATTACTATGCAACTCTCTCATATTTGTACTTACTGCGGATTGGTCATGTTGGAAGATGCAACCAAAGCAGCACTTGTTTAGCTAGGCCCAGCTCCTCTGTTGTGATTGGCTAGCATTACAGGTTTCTTTAAAAGAAAAAAGCATTCAAGAAAATAATGAGGAACTCAGCAGCAGAGTCTCTTGTTATGCCATGAAAATGGATGCAAGTGTGGCTATATATACAGTATATAAAAAAACACATGAGCATAACTGACATTTATAGGACAACAAAAGGTCAGCCTGCATGGGATTTTGGTTTGTGGCACTTTGTAGTGCCAGCCAGTTGTCCTGCTTGTAATGACATGCAGAACTGAAGTGGTCCATCTACATATGAGTAGAAATAGGGTCCTTTGGGGACACAGACTGGTCTTCCCCCCTTCCTTCATGTTTATCATGCGGTCTACCAAATCTCGGCATGCACTTTGGCCTGCATCTGTGGGTGCTGCACTGCTGTACCACTTTTTTCCATTAATGGACTTTTTCCATGAGTGGATTTTTCCCATTTAAAAATTTAATTGTGGAGGAAGTACAGGTAGACCCTGGACTGACAACAATATCATGTGAACAATCCATAAACAATATGTGCCAACGGTTCGTGGCAACAAAACCTCATACAAAACATCCCATTTAGGAGTGCTCCTTCTTGAATACATCTTCTTATACTGCACGAGTTTTATGGTTAAAGTCAGGTTAAAGTAATCAAAGCTGAGTGAAATGTCTGCTAGTAAAGCCATCCTCCTTTATTTGTTTATCTGGTATCATCAGTTTCACTTACCTGCAGGTAGTATGACTGCTTGAAGAGACTACAAATGCTAACAAAAAGCAGGAAATTAATTGAGGCTAGTTAATTTTTGTAGTCTGTTCAAGTATTTCAGCTGTCTGCAGCCTGCCTGATGCGCCTTACAGTGACTTGTAAAAGGAATAAACCAAGGGTTACTTTGATCCGTACTCCTGCAGGCCAGAATATGGAACAAATACTGGGGTTCTGAGAGTTCATTAATTGTCTTCTGGATAGCTTTGAGCAAAGTGTAAGTACCTGTTCCATCTCAGGACAAGGAGAGCTTTCACTTGCCTTAGCTGAAATCTGCAGTGACATTGGAAAGGCTTCTGAAGCCAAGTCTTCTCCTTTTGACAGAAGCAATCTTTCTCCTACAGGAAAAAAGAAAGGAAAAAAAAATGTTTAAGGCAAATTGTGAAGGTATCATTCACCTCTGGGTCCAAGCAACCTTGGATTCAAGATTCTGATTGTAGAATATCTCTGACCCACAGAGAAGATGGAGGTTTCTGGGAACATATGAACTCTAGCAGTTTAGAACTTTTAAAAAATCTAAACAGGGGTAAGCAGGCCATTTAAAAAATGGCATGTTTATGTTGAAATAAGGGCCCTTGAGCTTATCCTTCAGCACATTGTAAATACAAAAACATTTTGTAACATGGCCTGCCTTGCTTCCATTTATTGAGTTTATTTAAGTATTATCAATTTGCAAGTCTGCAGTGATTCACAGTATACATTATACACATGATAACTTTTTCTGCACTTTTTTGCTTTTCAAATGGAGAATTTTAAAGTCCCTAATCCATTTGCAGAATTCATATCTAGATCATTAGCTTGCATAATTTATACTTACATTTATATAAATTGTGTTGTTCATTCTGAAGTGATTTTTATAGGTTGGGTAGAATTTGACTTGTTATCTTGGCCTTTGCTTATGTGCAAAAGGTCAAGGTTATCTTTTATTTTGCAAACTTGCCAGCAACACCCAGTAATTATTGCTGGATAAAATACTGCTGTTGAACCCAATACTCACTTGCAAATCAGAAAAACCAGTTAGTATCCATTTCAGCTATTCATCAAGGGCTAACCAAATATAATAGGGTTTCATTTATATACCGTTTATCTTTTATTATTTTAAAAAATTGAAGCAATTTTTGGGGAGATCACTGAGAGAAGTCACACTGGGAGAAGTCACAGTTCAGTAGAACCTGTGGATGCAGAGCGTCTCAGGTTCAATCCCTAGTATCTCCAGGTAAGGCTAGGAACCCTGCCTGCAATCCAAAGTTTGCTACCAGTCAACAGAAATACTTACCAGTAGTTAGACAGATCAATTGTCTGACTTAGTTTTATATACTCAGATTGGTCTTTTATTATGGAATATTACAGACTCTAGACCCAGTCCCCAATTTGTATTAGCTGTTTATTACTAGAAGTGGCAATTGACAGACTCAATCTTAGGAAAGCAAGTCTTTGTTTAGAAGGATAAGAGGACTGGTTAAAAATGGCTTAACCACACAACTCTGATCTTGTGTTAAGGAAAACATCCTTAAAGAGTTATATTAACAAGTCTCTCTCCTCCACCTCTCATTTCAGAGTTAGTATTAGTACTCTGGCCCCAGAGCATGGATTTTGATGACTAGCTCAGAACCTTGAAACAGTAAGATTTGAGTATGAAAGTTAAAAGATGCATTTGATTGCAATCTGTATTGAACAATTTATAAACTGTATGGTTATAGTCACACTGTTCCACACAGCAAAGTGGAGAAAACAGTTCTTTATATGTTGTATATTTGTACTGACCAGTAGTTGATGAACAATAGACTTGTTTAATGGATAATTTGGCTGCCCTCAGTCATAAGTCAGCCTGAAATCTAATTTGAGGAACAAATTACATGACTTCCAAGTCATTATTAGACCAAACAGGTTTCATTTTCCCTTAATGAACAGCAGCCAGATTGCCCTCATGCATATGAAAAGGTGGTTTAGGACTTTGACAGATAGGTTGGAGAACTTTAATCCTATCCTGAACCATGATGCTGAGATGGGTGAGGATAGAATCATAGAATAGAATCATAGAATCCTAGAGTTGAAAGAGACCTAGTAGGTCATCTAGTCCAACCCCCTGCCTGCAGCAGGAAATCCTCCTAGATCATCCATGACAGGTGCTCCTCAAGCCTCTGCTTGAAGACCCCAAGTGAGGGAGAGTCCACCACCTCCCTTGGCAAACTGTTCCACTGCCAAACCGCCCTCACCATCAGGAATTTTTTCTGGATGTCCAGCTGGAATCTCCTCTCTTGCAGTTTGTACCCATTGGTTCTAGTTCTGTTTTCAGAAGCAGCTATGAAGAAATGAGCCCCTTCCTCCATATGACAGCACTTCAGGTACCTGAAGAGGGCAATCATGTCTCCCCTCAGTCTCCTTTTCTCCAGGCTGAACATCCCAAGTTTCTCCAACCTTTCCTCTTAAGACTTTCCTTTCATCCCACTGATCATTCTTGTCACTCTCCTCTGGACTTGCTCCAGTTTGGCTGCATCTTTCTTCAAGTGAGGTGCCCAGAACTGAACACAGTACTCAAGGTGAGGTCTTACCAACGCAGAGTAAAGAGGAACTAGAACTTCTCGCGACTTGGAAGCTACAGTCCTCTTAATGCAGCCTAAAATGGCATTTGCCTTCTTTGCAGACACATCACACTGCTGACTCATGTACAGCTTGTGATCCACGGCGACTCCAAGGTCTTGCTCACATGTTGTGCTGCCAAGCCAAGTATCCCCCATTTTATACCTGTGTTTTTGGTTTTTATTGCCCAGGTGTAGAATCTTGCACTTCTCCCTGTTGAAATTCATTCTATTTGTCACAGCTCAGTATTCTAGTTTATCCAGATCCTCCTGGAGGTTTCTCCTGTCTTCTGTTGTGAATGCTACTCCTCCCAGCTTGGTGTCATCCGCAAATTTGATCAGGCTCCCCCGTATCCCTTCCTCCAAGTCATTGATGAAAATGTTAAAGAGGACTGGGCCCAAGACAGAGCCCTGGGACACCCCACTTGAAACCAATTTCCAGGTTGAGGCAGAACCATTTACTAAAACCCTTTCAGTGCGGCCATCAAGCCAGTTGCGGATTCACCTAACAATTGCCTTGTCTAGACCATATTTTTCCAACTTCCCAATTAAGATGTCATGCAGGACCTTGTCAAATGCTTTGCTGAAGTCAAGATAAATGACATCCACAGCATTGCCACTGTCCAGTAAGCTTGTAACCCGATCAAAAAAGGAGATCAGATTTTTCTGGCAAGATTTATTCTTGGTAAATCCATGCTGGGTTCTTTTGATCACAGTGTACTGTGTGCATTCATCAGCAGATCCAACAAATAAGGGATTAAAAAAAGAAGTTCTCCCTTATATCTCGAAAAAACCTATCTGTGTATAACAGATGATGAAATTTGATGCTGCATTGGAGCATGCCAAAAGTAAAGATACAACAAAAGGAAAAAAGTGCCTGTGTAAACCTGTTTTGCAACACATACAGACCTCAACCCAACATTTGCTGGAAAAATTTCTTGAAAATTGTTCACTTCTTTTAAAAAAACTGTATTTGGAAGGATTTCTATTTTTTATGCATAGTATTTTATCTGCATTGTTTTCTCTTGGTTTACTAGGATTGAATTTGCTCCTGGTTGAACTTGTTTCATGAACAGTTCAATGTGTCCCTTGATCTTGTGTCTACAAATCTTCTGACCCTCAAATTGGCCAACTGAATAATTCACCAGACCACTATAACACTGGCAAATTGGGCCTGGCTTGAATGAGGAAAAATAGAAAAGGAAATTTGAGGCCAGAGATTATTAGGAAGTTAACTTACTAACATTCTCATTTCTTATTTCAAAACAAAAACCACTGTTGTCTAAATTATTATCAACCTGTCTTTACCATGAACTCCCAAATCTGGACTGATGAAATTTCCAAATGCTATGGTGAACTTGACACTTTTCACTAATGTCAAATCTACCTGGTAAGTGGGCTCAAATTACTTGCAAGCCCCTATAGCGAGGATGTTGAACATATACAGGGTGCTGAAGTTAGCATTAATGGTGTTTCTCAAGGACCAGAGTCCAACCTTATGCATGTCTACTCAGAAGTGAGTCCCATTATAGTCAAATAGGAAGCAATCCTGAGATGTTGTACAGTAGCATTTAGTCCCAGGGCTTAGTCCCAGGAAAATATGGAAGATAACCTCTTGGGGGAGGGGCACATGAAATGGCAAATTGGGCCAGATTCAGCCCGCAGGCCTTGTGTTTGACACCTGTGCCCTACAGCCTAGTGATTTTCAGGATTTTCTCAGTTCAAATCAGAACTTTGCCATGAATTAACTGGGAGGGTGGTCTTTAGGCAAGTCAGTGCATCAGATACAAGACTTAGGGTACAATTCTAACCCAGGCCAGCACAACTCATTAGTGCCATGATGATGCAGGGAGGCAAGCACATGTCTGTGTACTAGCCTTACCCTCCCCCAGGGGTGGTACAGAAGTGTCTTATGGCACTTTTATGACACCCGTCAATACAGGACTTATGTCAGGGTGTAGGCCAGCCTGACTGTGGATTAGGATTGCAGCCTTATTCTAAATGGGGGTTCTTTTAATTTAGCAGGCATAATAACTGCCCCTATTCACTCAGACCAAGCCAATTGAAAATATGCTAGCTGTTGGTATACTTTTTGTTTAAAAAATTGTGGCAAATTTATGCGATAGGGAGCCATCTTTTATTTATTTTACTATGTAAATATTTTGTGAACCATGTTGAAAAGCAACTTTTATTGTAATTTTCTTTTTAAAAATCACCAATAAATTATAATAATACTTACAGGGCTGTTGTGGGAATTTCCATTAAAAATACAAATGGAAACCCTTCACACTCTCAGAGAGCACTGTACCAAGGTACAATGTGTCATAAATGCTACTCTACAACATCTCAGGATTGCTTCCTATTTGCAGTTTGAGAGGGCTCTCAGAAATTCCATTTATACTCATTTGCACTTTGTAGCGCAAGGTGGATATACCCGTTTCTCTTTTAGCACATCTGAAAGATAAACTGAAGTGAATTATAACTGCCCCAAGAAACTGCAGGCGGTTGTGTTTTGCTCCCTTCTTCCCCACCTTTGTGCAGGCATAATTTAAAAGACTGGCTCAAGACTGCATGACTGACTCAAAAGTGAGAAGGGTTCACTTTTTGTGTGAGTTAATTCTCCAAGGGGTGAGTTTTAAAATTTATTAGTTTTTTTATATATAAACATTTAAATGGTTTTCCAAATTCCAATATCTGATTTACCACACTTACACCTGAGGACATTATGCATTTTATTATGCATAATGCTACAGCTCATCCAACAAAGATTAACTAAAAAGTGAAAACAGTACATCAGTAAAGCCCCAAACTACCAGACACTCACAGCACCGTAAACAGATATCAGGAAGTCAAGTTTTCATAGTGAGTGAGTTCAGGATTGAGGCAACAGGTGTTTCATCCCAAGCCATACAGACTGAGAACAGACTTATTATCTGTGCAGCTGCTCATACACATAGATAGCATTGTCATCCTTCTGCCTGCCCTATCCCAT
Organism: Cryptoblepharus egeriae; assembly: GCA_030015325.1. NCBI lineage: Eukaryota > Metazoa > Chordata > Lepidosauria > Squamata > Scincidae > Cryptoblepharus > Cryptoblepharus egeriae. The sequence goes on from JAREYC010000013.1 coordinate 11,370,003, forward strand.
AAAAAATGGGACAAGAAAATGGTAACAGCACATTAACCAACTATAGTAAACTCACTGATGGCTGGGAAATTGCAGAACCCAAATACCTAAAAGAGGCACAGACTGCAACAAGAGGAAAAGGGGAAACCAAGTAGGAAAACATGAAAGGTAAAGATTAAGTGAGGATTCAAAATATTTGAAAGAATTCTCTTGGGATAAAAAAATGGCAAAAGTAATTTACCAACTGGTGAATTGGTTTAAATGATTACCCTCTGTGCTTTTCTTATACAGCAAGTTTTGTGACAGAAGTACCTGAGCCTCCATGCATTAGAAGCAAGTGTCTTACTCTCCTGGCCTTATCATTTGTTTGCACACTAGAGACGTATTGCACAAGCAATACTGGGAAATACAGCCTCTTTCCTGAAAATGGAATGGGGAAGGACACAGTGCACTAGACACCTTAAGCATGTGCCTTTTAAAAGAAGCTAAAGCTTCTGAATATTCTTTCCTGGAGAGTCTTTTCATCACATCTTCTAGTCAGACCTTTTGCCAGACAGGAATGCTTTGATCTCCACTGACATATTCCATCTCCACCCCAAGGAGGACACAGGAGGAGGTATCACCATCTCTGTGTGAGTACAGATGGTTTTCATGTTACTACATATATAGGCACGTCTGGGCACACTATAGGGTGTGCAGATGATAGTAGAAAGGCATGAAAGCAGAGGATCACTTTGTTTCTTGGTCTTGATTCAATTCATTTTAAATAGGGGGAGGTGGTATGGGAGATACAGTCATTTTCCTTAGAGATAAGCTTGGTACTTTGAATATTGTGGCCAAACTGACCAGTTTTATCCCAAAAAGTTTATTACTTACTTTTAAACATGCTTTGTTTGAAGACAGTTGCAGCTCAGAATCTATGGGACTGATTGTAGTTATAATTCAGTGAAGAATATCCTTAACATTTTGTGCTGCAACTGCTGCAGAGGTGAATTGCTGCAAGACTATTGCACATAGTCCAACTGAAATGCAAACACCCTGTCTTTTTTTTTTTGGAAAGAACTTTGGAATGCTACAACTGTGTGGATGTGCTATCCTCGTGCATAACAGAGACCCCTAAATACTCCTCTGTATCCTGCTGCTTACAGAGTGCAAGAAGAATTTTGATGACACAGTCTCACTCCATCAGTGCTCATCCAGAGAAATGCATTCAGTGAGAATTGGGAGGGGTGGGGCCACGTGCACTTTGAAACTTTTAGGTGAAGGCCTCAGAATGTTAATCTTTCTTTGAGAAATGGATAGCAGAAGGGCACATGTATATACAAGCATATGCAGCTGTCTATATTAAGTCAGATGATTGGTCAATCTAGTGTAATGTTGTCTGCTCCAACAGTATGATCTCCAAGATTATGGATGTTTCCCACCCCTATATTTAGAGGTAGCAGGGATTGAAAGTGAGGCTTTCTGCATCCAAAGTTCCAATTCTCCAATTTGAAAATGGGAAGGGTCTGCAGTTTTCCCCAAATAGCTGAGCTATTAGGATGACAACACCCCTGCCTTTTGGTTCCAAGCTGAAAGAGGAAGCAAGAGTTTTTAATTTTAAAAAAGAATTTGAGGCTTTTTAATTTGAGGCTTTTAATCTGTCTTCATCCATCCCTGATCTGGTTTTATTGCTGTTTAGTTGTTTTCTATATTGTTTTTAATTGTATTTTATTACTTGTATTTTATTATCATTGTTTTATTGATTGTTACCCAACTTGGGTGTCCTTCAGGGGGAAAAGGCAGAATACAAATCAAACAAATGAATGAATGAACAAATGAAATAAGAGTTGGCCATTTTGGCAGTGAGCTACACATCGTGGTGCCTCACATAACAAGTTTAATTCATTCCAGAAGCATGCTTGTTATGTGAAACGCTCTTTATGTGAAGCTGATTTTCCCGTAGGAAATAATGAAAACTCAGACGACTGGTTCCACAATCCAAAAAATATTCATATAAAAATATTAACTAGATGTAAAAATGATGTCAAAACACTGGAATTGAATTCAAAACATGCATTCAATGTGTATGATCCTATGAAGTCTACTTAGGCTGCAATTCTAAAGACACCTTCCTGGGAGTAAACCCCATTTAACACAATGGGCCTTACTTCTGGGTAGACATGGTTAGGAGGCTGCAATCCAAGACACTTTCAAAGCTCCCCACTTTCTCTTTTTCACCCTGAGCCTCTCTCTATCCCCTGCTCCTTTCTGGCTAGCCCTGAGCTGCTTCCTTCTTCACCACTGCTGTTCTCTCCCTCTCCCTCTGTGGATGCCTGGCCACAGGAGGAACAGCACAGAAGTGTTGGCTTTAGTTATGGGCAGGCACACTAGGCAGCCCTGACACTTTCTAACCCTAACACTTGTATTTTATTTCAGTAATATTTCAGCAACAAGATGGTTCACTGATACTGTTTTCATTTTAAAAATTGATTTCACATTTTAATAACACTCTTTCGCCAAATAATTCCAAGGAATGTACATAAGGTTTTTCTTCCTCTCTGTACTCCTAATAATCCAATTAGTAGATGAGGCTGAGAGATGGTGACTGCCTCAAACTAACCCAGGTAGCTTCGTGACTGAGTAATGATTTGAACCTGGGTCTTCCAGGTCGAACTCCAGAACTACACCACCACCATGGCTCTTCATAGGATACCCCAAATCAATTTGCCATATAGGAAAAACCAAGTCCAATTCAAACTGCTTCAACCTCTCCACTCATCACCTCAAACAAGTTCTGTAAAGCTAAGCCCATTCTTGTGCATTCTTGTGCTGGAAAAAAGAATCTTAGAACGAAAGGGTTACAAGAATTACTTTAATGCCAGTGTGGAAATATGAAATGAATAAGACATCAAGGGTGTGGGTTATACAATATCTGGTTATTGTTTGCAAATTAAAAACCAGGTACTGTCTAAATTTAGAAAGGAAACCCCAAGGTCAAAGCTAACTCTAAGATTAATAATGTTCAGAGTAGGCAAAACTACAGTATTTAGACAGCTCGTAAGAGGATATTAGCTGTTGAAGACTTTGACATTATGACATGGAGATGACAAAACTTTTCTGAGGAAAAAAATCCCAAATGTAAAAACCCCAAAATGTAAAACCTTAAAATGAAATACAAAATACGACCATACCGGAATCACCCTTTTAAAAAGCAAGGAAAATGAAGGGGCATATAAAAATTTTCCTTGCTTTTTAAAAGGGTGATTCCGGTATGCTGCAATCTTCCAAGCTGTCTGCAATCTCTTCTTGGTTAATCCGTTGCCCCATCTTTCCCCCAATATTGCCCCAGAACACAACTGTTACTGGTGGGGAGTGATGCTGCCCAATCATTATAGCTACAGAGGTTTGAGCAGGCTAGTAAAGCGAAACATTTTTAGGTGGGTTCCAATACTAAAAAGTTTTGACAACCACTGCTTTAAGTAAACTAGAGAATGAAGAAATGAGGTAAATCAAGTCTTCTTCACTTCCCCTTTTACCACTTTGGGTGTTGAGGGAGGTAAATCAAGTAGAGGAAAAAAATCCCAAAATTAACAATCCCAGTAGACCCAACCTCACTGACACACATAAGACAACCATACTTTTGCATCATAGCAATAGCTCTGCTTTCAGGCATCTCACCTTGTGCTGCAGAGTGATTCCATTAGTTGAAGTCTATCTCTGCCATCCCACTATCTAAAGTGAAACTTTTGAAGCTCATTATGTCTTCTGTGAAGTACTGTGATGCACTTTACTTTTACTAGGCAAATAGATTTCAAGTGATGAACAATGGTTCCTTCACACCTGGAAACAGAAAAACAATCATCATTAGGAGAGCAACAACAATGGCTCCTATAAATTAATTCTCAGAGCCAAAGCAAATCATTGGCTCCAACTTTTCTTTACTAAACAAAGAATACTTGTCTTGTTCAGCATTACTTTGCAAATCCAATAAAACAAATCTTAACTTTTCTTTATTTAAATACCAATGGGCATAGATAGGCTGCAGAACAGGATCACAGCATGGGGAAAGGGGTTTGCTGCTGGCTGCCCCAGAAGATAAAGTTCTGATCAGGGCAGTTTCCTCTCCTGGCATCAACTCTCTGGAGTTCCAAACAATAACCTTATTGGTTTTATCTGAAAATGCCAGGGATAGAACTCAGAACCTTCTACATGCAAAGCATTGCTTTATTGCCGAAATAGTCTCAATGGTCATCCCATTAACAGTCACTTAGACCAGCAGTTCCCAAAGTATGTGTCATGATGCCCCAGGGCACTGAGAGGCACTTCCTAGGGCATTGCAAGCTGTCCACTGTCCTAGCAGGGAAGCAGAGGCAGGAAGATGAGCATGGCAAGCAGCTCAGCACAAAAGGCATAGTTGTAATGCGTGGAAACTGTATGCTATCCACCAATAACTCTTTGGAATCATGCAATGACCACTAGAAGTGAGTAGCTGTTGATATATGGTAATCACAGAATGTGTTTCGTGTCACAACCACTCACTTCCAAGTTCTGAGGGTATTGCCACTCCAGAGACTTTGGGAACCACTGACCTAGAGGGACTGATATATGGGGCTGCTGGCACTGAAACTGGAGTTCTTGTTAGGAAGGAGAAAAGCAGATATATTCAGAAACTAGCAAAAGTGTACCCGCATTGTGGGAGTGAAATCCCACATATGACATCCCCCTACTGCACATCAACTCCCCATGCACATTAACCCCCATGCGCATCCACTCCATGTGCAACATCCCCCATGTTCATCCAGCCCATGCACATCATCCCCCAAGCGCATCAACCCCCTATGTGCAACATCCCCCATGTGCATCATCCACCTATGAGCATCATTTCCCCATGCAGATCAACCCCCCATGCACAATGGCCCCCTCCTGCGTAACCCCTCCCTCTGAACATCCCTCCCCCCCAGTGCACAAGGCACCGAGTACCAAATTGGCTGGAGGTTGGTCAGTCTGTTAAGTATACAACAAAAACATGTTGCACCCCTTTTCAGCCCTTTAAGGGTGAAATTTTTTCACATCGGTTCTTGGTGGGTGTTCATGTGACAGAAGGAACACCCTCCTCAAATTTCATGCTTCTAGGTCTGGGGGATGGGACAGAACATCCCTCAACCCCAAATTCTTCAATGCAAACTATAGGGAGGAAAATGTGTTGCGCCCCATTTCACCCCCTTCCGGTTGGAATTTCTGAAAACTGGTTCTTAGTGACTCTCCGTCACTAAAGGAACACCAACCCCAAATTTCATGCTCCTAGGTCCACCAGTTTTGGCTGGGCATTGATGAGTCAATGAGTGAGTCAGTCAGTGACTTTTCTCTTTTATATACACAGTACACCAGTAGATCAGCGTTTCTCAAAGTGGGGGTCAGGACCCCTTTGGGGGTCACCTAGAGCTTTCCTGGGGGTCGCCTAAAGATCCCTGGTGCAGGGGGCAAGGTCAGGCTTGCCAGACCTCCAGCTGTAGCTGCGCATGTACTGGGGCTGACTGACAGCCTCAGGGCCCAATCCTATACATGCCTATTCTGAAATAAATCCCATTATAGTCAGGGGGTCTTTACTCCCATGTAAATGTGGATAGGATTGCAGCCTCAGGGCCCAATCCTATGCATGCCTACTCTGAAATAAATCCTATTGTGTTCAATGTGTGCAAAGAACACACATTTCATTTGTAACAATGAAAATACATCCTGCATATCTGATATTTACATTACGATTCATAACAGTAGCAAAATTACAGTTATAAAGTAGCAACGAAAATAATTTTATGGTTGGGGGTCCCCACAACATGAGGAACTTATAAAGGGGTCACGGCATTAGGAAGATTGAGAACCACTGCAGTAGATTAATACTATTTTGTAGAAAAGAGATCTATCAGCCACATCCCAGATTAATCTGGGAAAGTATTCAGAGGACATACATCTAAAAAACCTTTAAGTGAGCAATTTCAATAAAGGAAACCTTATGCAAAATGTCACAGCTAAACTTTAGCAAACTATAATGTTCAAGTCTATCACCACACAAGAGGCCAACTTCTCCTCTTACCTTTGAACAAGCAACATCAAACCGTTCGCATTCTAAATGATTTCTATATTTAAAATAATTATTTTCAAACCATGTGTCATGATTCTGTCTCTCTCCCTTCTCTGGCAGTGACATGCTTATCAAGAGGCACAGATACTTGTGTCTCATCTTCTTCCTCTCCTAGGCTGTACATTGTAACAGAAGACACACAACACGGTAAGTGAAGGAAGGGTAAATTTACTTGTTCAGAGCTTGGCGGTAATGATCATGCTCATAGCTTAACGGTTCTGATTTTTCTTACAACAGGTCTCCCATCCAACGTGGATGGAACGGCTCAACAGGTATAACAACTCTGGTTTCCAGGTAAGTCAACACAAACAGTAAAGTCCAACAAAACCCAAAAGTCTCCAGTCCTCACTCTCTTCTCTTTTCTTTCAGGAAGTGGTCCCTTGGAACATCACTCTCCTTGGAGGTTGCAGCCTGCTCCGTCTCCCTTCCTCCCAGTCTCTGTCTTGACACTCAACAGCGGGCTTCCTTTGCCCACTCTTAGCCGGCTCTCCTTTCACTGTAGTAGAAGAGGCTGTTCCGGTTCTTGGGGAGGGTCCTGTGGTTGCGGAGCCTTCAGCTTGCCCCAACCCAGCTTTCCTCGGGTCTTCCCGCTACAGCTGATACACGCCACCCTTTCTCTATGGAAGCTCCTCCCGGACTGCCACTTTGCACGGCAAACCTTCTAACTCCCTCAAATCTCTTGGCCCCCCCTCCCATTTCCTCCCACCAAATTCCATCCAATGATTGTACGTCCCCATGTATGTACCACCGCAGGGATGGGCCCACGGTGATGCCTCTCCTTGCAGGTCCCCCTCTCCCTGCAGTCTTCCATAACTCCACCATGTCCTCCATTCTCCAAACTTCCACTGCATCGGGAAAGAGTCATATGTCCAATGGGGGGGGGAGGGGTAGTTGTGGCGGTCCCAAATGCCCAGGCTTTCTCCCATGTGCACCCCCACGGGTTCCATATTATAGTTTGTATATGTGTCCCAGTCTATGTCACACCATGCAAAGTGAAATACGGTATGCAGCTGTGAAGGGATTTTGAATCCAAAGTATTTTAGCGTCAGATAAGTACTTTTCTTGGAAAACTGCAGTATATTAACAATTTTGAGGTTTTTGTCTGTTCCATTTAAAGCTTTAATATCTCCAAAGTCTAAGCATTCTGCTCTGCTATGTGTGGTCATCATAAATAGTTCAAAACAAAAAGCATCTTTGATATTAGCATTTCTCCTAAAGGAGAGAGAGAAAACATAATTCACATGACTTATTGACTACATATGATTTTGAGATAGTTACCACTTAATGTTTGCTGGCTGATGGGTACTTGGAACTAGCGTTTAGTAGCCAAGAAATTTATGGCACACTCCTAACCAATATAGGCTGGCCTAACTCGGCCAGCATATCTTTCTCTGTGAGAAGATCAGCATATACCTGTGCACTGGCCTAACCACCCTAGGAGTGGGGCATGTCTCATGTCACTTTTGAGACATTTCCAGGACATTTGAGACTTTGAGACATTTCCAGGACAGCAAAGAACTTATGCTGGGGCTTATTCCAGCCTAACTGGAGATTAGGATTGCAGACTGAGCTCAAAGGGAAATCACTGTTTAAAATTGTGCCTCTGCTATAGACTCAATAGATGGCATTACGCAAGTCACTCCTTCAGCCATCCATCTATAATACAGGAACAACAATATTGACCTACTTTACACACTACTTTACAAGCACAAAATAATATTAAATGCTTTTCTAATACTCTAGCATTTCTAATACTCTAAAGCACTACAAAAGTGCTATAGAATAGCTTTTTAAGGCCAATGTAAAATAAAAAATGTGGTACAAACTCATCTTTGATTACAACACTTGAGAATGGACAGTGGAAAAAGAAAAGGAAATTCCATGTTTGAATAGTCCTACTTCATTCCATATACATATGGAATGCTACCATCAGGGCCAAACTTATGCAATAGAGGAATATTACCCCAACTGCTCTTTGTTGCTAGGCAAAAATCAATTTTTTAAGCCAACCTACAGTCTGAAGTGGCTCAGTCTGCAAAAGACAATATATTTTATGAACATGCAGAACAACTTTAACCTATTCTGTGGTCAGAGCACACCAGGGTGTCTCTTCAAATTCTCTATACTTCCCACTATTATGTAGAACAATGCAGCCTTTAAAAACCCACAATTCACAAAAAATTCTGATCAATTACTGTAATTCCAATCGCTTAACAATTCTTAACAATGACATTTTCAGTCTATTCTATACTACTCCAACGGCTGTTGAAATTCTTCTCAATTTAAAATTGGGATATTCTACCAAAAGGTAGTATTCTATAAAAAAAATTTTCAAGTACTATACATGACCCCCACACAGCCCAATAGTTATTCATACCTGCCTTTACAGATCCAATCCACAAATTTATAAAAAATATGTTTATAATAGTGACCATGCTGAAAAAGGTTTGAATATTGTATGCTGCACAATTTCTCTGTTATGACCAGATTTAAGCATTCTTTCCTGGCTGGAAAACTAAAGAAAAAGAAGAAAAGGAAAGTCAGATTCATTAAAAAACAGCAAACACTTTGAATCAAACAGCCATTCTACTCCAAATGAAATTTGCTAGTACTGAAAAATAGCTAGTTTCCACCATCTTTCATTAACATTATGGGCAACTTTCCAGGCAGGATGCATTTAATCTCTGTGAATTTGTAGCATAAAATGTATATCTTAAAGGCCAGCTGCATAACATCACACGGTCATGTTATTAATATGAAGTACTTATAATGATTCCAACATAATTCACTCAGCAGTTTAGCTCCTGATGACAAATATTCTTGCCTGTTTTAGACTGTACGTTTGCAAACAACTACTGTTACTTCATCCTGGTACCCCATATGGCAAAGCATTTGCCAGACTAGACAAAGCAATTAATCAGAATGTGGTGTGCCATCTCTTGCCTTCTGCTTCAGAAGAGCTCAGTGGCTTACAGCACAACACAGAACCAGAGATGCAATTAGACACTGACAACTATGGGATTAGACTGCATCCTGAAATAAAGGGTCTGACTGTCTCTGCCATGCAGAACACCAAGTTAACTTATGCATGACATGCTTGCTTCAGTACCAAGGATTGCTTTCATATAATACAAATACTACAGTAAGATCATTTTTGCCCACACAGGCAAAACCTGGGTCCTCTTGCCTACCAGACCTGTGGTTAGGCATCACTTGATGCAGGCAACCTTCCAGCGCCAACTCAGACCAGACGAGATCAAACCTGTCTCCCAGTCAGAGACCCCAAGTTGGAGTGCAGTGGGGCTGGGTCATGATTCCACCCTGCCTTCCCGTTTCTTTGAATCTTACAGGGAACATTCATACATTCAGTTTTCTCAGCCACTACAACACAAACACCAACCTAAAAGACCTGCAAAGTCAGCTAAAGGTTCCTCTAGTTTATCTATCTCCTGGTGCAGGAGATATCTATCAGTGGTGCAGGAAGCAAGGCATGAATTCAACAATCACAAGCAACTCTTGGGGAATATTTATTGAAATTGCAAATCACTTTTCCAAAGCAGTTTATAACAAAACAAAGATTGCAATACAAGTACAATATTATAAAATACAAAATTAAGACAGCTAAAATAAATAACATGCAAATATCACAGCACCAAAATTAAACCACCAATCAAACAGATGAAAATGAATAACTCCTTTGAAAATATCTGTCAACTTGCCACTTTTATGTCAACAAATCTGAGAAAGGTATAGACCTTACACCAATTACAAACTGAAATAATTGAAAAAAACATATTAAAGATTACACAGATTCAGAGGGGGAAAAACATTCCATATCCCAGGCAGGGGTCTCCAAACTCCACATTTGGGTCTCCAAACTCCACATTTCAGCAATCCAGAGGATTTTATGCAGCCCACAAGGTTCCCCAGCATCTCCGAGCTAAAAATAGCTCAAATGACGCACTTCCAGGTTTCAAAGCATGGGTTTATGCCACATTCAGTCACTAGAAGTGCTGAATATAATGCAATGAAAAAAATTATTCTCTTACATTGCATCACATTCAGCATTTCTAGTGGCATGACATATATCATGATATATATCTCTATGATGGGACACCAGGAATATAAAAGTTATTATCTAAATCAGTACTGGGGGAAGGGGTTGCATACTGCCAAGATGCTAAAATTGTCAAAGTACACCATCAGTTTTTTGACCACTGACAAATACACCATGCTGCTGGTAGAGGGTTTACATTCCCCCAACCACCCTATTAATAAATCCCTCCACAAACACCATGGGGCACTTCTGAAACAGCTGTGGCACACCAGTGTGTCATGGCACAGTGGTTAAAAATCACTGGTCTAATGGTATTGTTTAACACTATGCATTCTTGCTTAGAAGTAACCTCCATTATATTCAGTCATGGGATTATTCTCAGGTAATTGTGCATAGGATTGCAAACTAAGAAGAACAATTAGTGCAAAAACAAGAGATGGGAACATGGCAGTGGTAGAAAGCTCCTTCCAAAAAGCCAAGCTATGCATCATATTTCAAGACATAATTTACAAATTTTCCTTCATTTTTGTTCTACAAGAGTTCAGTTCCCCTCACACACAGAAGTCTCTTTCAGTTCTAAGAGAGCTGTTTAAACTGGAATCTGAAGATGTTGCTTTTCTCTTTCTCTTTCTCTGTACAAAACAAACATGTGCTCAATCACTGAGATACCATCCCATCCCCCAACACCCACAAACATACAAATCCATCTATCCAGCAACAAGTGGTTATTCCCATATATACCATATGAACTAGGTTTTAGTAATTGAGCCACCATTAAGTTTTCACAACCTGATCATGTCTCAATTAACTAAGTCTAATGACGTAAATTGACTCATTAATTTTGGGGGTAATGTATAAAGAGAGACAATGAAGCTAGAGAAAATAATTTTTGGAAACTCAAAATAGAGGGCAGTGTGCAAACTGATAGGTCTAAACGGATAGGTTTTTGCAAGTCTAGAACCAGTATTTTTCTTTGAAAGAAGACGACAATATGAAGAAATGAATATTTAAACAATCCTCTGTTCGTTGCTTAACAAATACAGCACTTTGCAGAAGAAAAGAGACAGGACTGAAGTTCCTCTTTGGGTACTCATGAAGCTCTGTGCCAACATTTTCCAGCCTTCTGGAAAATATCCTAAATAAGATTTACTAGAGGGAAAACTTGCATCTTTTCCAGATTCTCTCTCAACTAGTTAACTCTAGGACAGACATACCCAAAACGCAGCCCAGGGCCTGATGCAACCTATGGCAAGCCTCCATGCAGCCAGCTCCTTCCATCCAGACTGTGGGCAAGGCCTGTAAGGTTATTCTGAGGCTGGGTAGGCTATATGCACCCCCCTTTTAGTGCATAAAAGTGTTTATGAACTGGTTGGAAGATCACCCCCTTTCTTAAACTCACATGAATTCATTCATAAGTTTCATCACTAATATATTCATTTATTTATTCAAATTTACGTAAATCTACTAAATTTAAATTATAAATCGGCCACTTATTTCCCTCAGGTCCCCAACACAGTGTCAGAGAGATGATGTGGCCCTCTTGCCAAAAGTGAGAACACCCCTTCTCTTGGAGAACAAACAGATAAAAATTAGTCCTTTCAACTACCTCATAGCAATTCCGACTGATGAGAAGTGCTTTCGACTGTGATTCAGATATTCCCGTTTGGATGTCTTTTGGAATGCATTTAATAAGAAATATAACATATAATGTGTAAGTCATAGTTCCAACCAACACAGAGGTTGTAGGACTGAAAGCCTTAAAAAAACACTACAAAGCAAGGAAACGCGATATAAACCCAGTGCATGATCATACACAGGGCAAGCATGACCATAACAACTCAGATTTTTACCTCAGGAGGCAGATTGCTGTGGAGCACCCATCACTACAATTCCACCTTGTCTGCTGCTCCCTGGATTTGCAAAGCAAAAATGCACAGGGTAAGAAGTATGGAAGAGAATTGGGGAAGTTTGGTACACCACCAGATATGTTTAGGTGGAATTTGGTGTGCAATGTTTTGAGCTGGTCTTGGTCACAACACATTTCTTGTTTGGGGGAAGGGAGATAAATTAATGACTTGTGTAGGAGAAAAGTACTATATGAATGCTCACCCAAGTTACACAGAAAAAGAATATATATTTACAGTATTCAGTATGTATTTATAGAGTGCTCTTTATATCTTGTCCATCTCTTTTATCTTGGATTAAAAATTTTTGTGCTGTTTTTACAGGCAGTAACCTTAGAAGTACCACTTGACCCTTTCAAAAGCTCACTGAAAAAGGAGATGTAATCACTTTTTCACAGAAAAAAGAAGATGTAATCGTTTTTCCCCTGGAAGACTTTACTCTCTTATCTGTACTCATATTCCCATTTTGTTCACCACTACCAGGAAGGGGCAGTTTTTTTCCCCTTTAGCACATAAAACTGATTACAGGAGGTTCTGAACAAAGAATATAAAGCATTAATTCACACACCAACTGTTTAACCAAGAGCAGTTTATCAAACCTGTTAGACTTATATGCCACTTTTTGACAAGTAGTAATTACTCAAACATTTCTCTGTATTCAGTGGAACTTACTCCCAAATAAGTATGTGTACTGAGGTCACAATCCTAACCAACTTTCCAGCATTGAGGTAAGGGCAATACAACTTCTAAGTAAGGGAACAAACATTCCCTTAACTTGACTTCCGCCCAAATATAGGGTGCAGCACATGCCCCACTGGCTCAGCTATGCTGGAAAGACAGTTAGGAATTGGGTCTTGTGGTAAAATCCAGAGCAGTTATGGGTCCACGTAGTTAAGTCACCCTATAGCAGGGGTCCTCAAACTACAGCCCGGGGGCCGGATATGGCCCACCAGAGCCCTCAATCCGGCCCGCCGAGGCTTGCTGGCCGCCACTGGGAAAAGGGGCTTGGTGGCGGCTGCCATTTTAAATTTGGCATGCTGCTGTGTGTGCTGTCCTGAGGGCACAGCTCCTCCCCCCTCCCTGCCTCGCTGTTGCTGAGTGGCTGCCAGGCGAGAGCAGGCAGGGAGGGGGAGGAGCCATCCCCTCACGACAGCGCCGGGGTGGGTGCCCACCATGGCAAGGGGCTGCCTGTCTTTTCGCTTGCCCGCCCACCTGCTCGCCCAGCGGAAGAACTTGACTTGGATGGGGGGCTGCGCAGCTGAAGCGCCCCATCCACAGCTTCCTTGCCCGGCCAGGGGGCTTTGATGGGGGACCACGCAGCTGCAGCGCCTAATCCACAGCTACCCTGGCCAGCCAGGGGGCTTGGATGGTGGCCACAGGGCTCCCCAGGTAAGTGCCTCCCTTTCTTCCCCCGATCCCCACCAGCCTTCCAGTAACCCCACCCCCCAGAAACACCCCATTAGCCCTGCCAGTAACCCCTACCCCCAGAACCCCCACCAGCCCTGCCAGTAACCCCCACCCCCCAGAAACCCCCCACTAGCCCTGCCAGTACCCACCATCCCCAGAACCCCCACCAGCCCTGCCAGTAACCCCCACCCCCAGAAACCCTCACCAGCCCTGACAGTACCCCTCCACCCCCCAGAAACCCCCCACCATCCCTGACAGGCCTTCACCCCCCCAAAATCCCCCACTAACCCTGCCAATACCCCCCCAACCCCCAGAAACCCCCACCAGTACTCACCACCCCCAGAAACCCCCCATTAGCCCTGCCAGTACCCACCACCCCCCAGAAACCCCCCCTTATTGTCCGGCCCCCGACAGCATCTGAGAGACAGTGAACCGGCCCCCTGTTTAAAAAGTTTGAGGACCCCTACCCTATAGTGTTATCTTATGGAAAGTCACCTTAACTGCTCCGGAGAAAAGGGCTTAATTTGACTTTAGGATATGGGCTTTAGTGGTTCAGGTGAGGACAAATTACTCTCTTTCTCACTCGCCTAAATAAAAGACTAAGGGCAAAATCCAGACTAACTACGGGGAGTCCTTGCTCCAGTGTGAGAACAACTTACTGTGGATTCCAATATGAATTTCCCATAGGTTTTCATTAGGTGGTGCAGTAACTATGGGTGCACTCAAAGTCTCTTAAGTGCTCCCATAGTTACTCTGGTTATATTTCCAAAGTCCTGGCCCAGCTGGCAACTTATATTTTTCAAAAGCATTTATTTCTCCTTTTTGTAAACAAACCTGTACGCACAAGGTTTTAAATAAATATTTTTTAAAAATCATACTCTACCTCCAAAGGAAGAAACCCAAAATAATGCAATAAATTGCAGTAAATAAAAATTGCAATAAATCATCAGTATAAAAACCAGGACTAGACAACAAATCCACAAATCAAAGCATTTCTTTTCTAGAGCCTGCTGAACAAGATGATGACAGATAGAAAGTCATCAGGGAGCAATTTTCCTGGTTCTGGAGTTGGGTGCAGACACAGCAAAAATCCTCTTCACTGACCCCTGCCAACTACAAACTACAACCTCACTCCAAATTGAGGTACACAAGAACTCCCAAGTTGATCTTGGTGCACGGACTGTTTTGCTTCTATCAGTTGGAAAAAACTGATCTTGCACATACACAAAATTCAGGAGTGGATAAATCCAGGAGAGTCTTAAAGGGCAATTCAGCTCCTTCAGAAAATGCACAATTCCATTTAGAGCATGCCATTCATCTTTTTAAAGCTATTACTTGCTCTCCTCCATCCCATTACTTGATGGATAATTCAAGGATTCAACTATAAACTAACTATATATATATATATATATATAATGAATTATACTGTATGGCAATAGTCAGTGGCATATACGGTTAATAAGAAGCAATCAGTCACATTAGATAAAAACTGAATCTTCATATTCAATGATAGTATATCTTCATTGATCACATAGAGCAGGGGTCTTCAAACTCTGGGCCAGGGGACCAGATGTGGCCCTCGGTGAGCCTCAATGTTGACCTCTGCAAGACCCCTCAATCCGGCCCTTGGGCAACACTTGTACTCCACTACAATACATTCTTATATGTAAATTTATTCAAATCTGAAATGTTAGTTTTCCAGCCCCCCATACCATATTAGAGAGATGATGTGGCCCTCCTGCTAAAACGTTTGGAGACCCCTGTGCTATATGGACCCTTGATCTGACCCACCAATGATCTTTATATGTTCTTATGATTTCCAGTGACACAATTCTCCCTGTTTACAAACACAAGATTGTCTGACTAAACATATATGATTTACATTCTTTCCTGAGCTGAATTCCAGAATAATCTGATTAACTGCTTCCACGTTTAGCCTGTTATTAGTACATTTTGATCTTCTATCTGAAGAAACAGTACCAAAACCTTTAAATGATAGCCTATTTAGAATAATGATCACAGATCTTAAATGGTCCCAAGGAAGCAGGGCAAAAGGATTGGGGAGAGCTTATATACACCAAGAAGCCAACATGGAATGGAATATTTCAGGAGAAATTGTATTCTTACCCAAGTTTGGTTTCTACAAGATAATCAAATTGGGTTCATATGAGATAGCAACATTTTGAGGAACATGTAGGCAGGGGTTCACACTGTTTTAGTATAGAAAGCAGTTATTCAGAACAGAAATTTTTATGTCCTAATAAAAGATTTTGCATACCTAAATAGGACTGGATTATAAATGAACTTTTCATAAGAAGCTGGTGGCAGTTAGAGGACAAAATAATTATAACCAAGATAAAAAATATCCCATGCCAACCTGCAACCCAAGATGACAGTTTCAACTGAATTACTGGACAGGGTAACTCTGATCAACAAACAACACCATCTTGCAGTTGAATAGCTAAAGCTATGAGACATGAAATTCAACTTGCATCCTAAAACCTTTACAACTCTACTACCTCTAAAAACTTAAATCTAAACATATAAAGATTGTTGAACCTATCAGCACAATTTACACAACCTGAGGTCATTAACCACTGTATTTCATTTAATATGTCGTAATCTTTCCAGTTTTATAGAAATCAAATGAGTTACTTGAAGTCCAAATATGCAGTGCAGGGACATTTCAAAGAATAAGATTTAAGGAAAATGCTGCTACCAGTGGACAGAGACCAATGAGACAAATTGCACCCAGGAGTTCAGAATATCTGCAATACCTCAACTGACAGCAAAGTGTCTTTGGTCCTGGACAAGCTAGTTGTATAACAGGGGTGTCCAAACCCTGCACCAAGTCTCCAGGTAGCCATGGCAAGACCCTCAAATCTGGCCCATGGATAAGCCTGTAATCCTCCAAAGCTGAAAGGAGCTCAGCTCCCAACCTCTAGAGAATTTTCTGAAGGTTGGGGAGGCTTCAAATACCTCCTCTCCCTGTGTATGTAAGTGTTTATAAACTGATTTGAATTCATTCATTCATATAAGTTCCATCTCTAATATATTCATTTATGTAAATTTATGTAAATTCTTTTTTTCCTGCTCCAAACAGTGTCAGAGTTTGATGTGGCTCCACTGCCAAAACGTTTTGACACCCCTGGCATATAATCAAAGCTTTTAGTGATACTCCTAATCCAGATGGATATTGTTCCGTTTTTTTTACAGCAAAGCTAATAGTTCACTACCACATTTCAATTGGGAAACACCTTCTTTCAAACTTTTGAAAAACATGGTTACAACCACATCACAGGATGTGGCATTATGATCCACAACATTTGGCTACACAACTGACATAAGAAGTCAGACAACAATGATATTGGCCAAGAGCCAAAGAGTTGATGGCCAACTTCCAAACCCTGTTAAAAAGCCATTTCAGGCACCAGTTACACTGTCAAAGATCATTGTGAGCCACTGCTAAGGTAAACTGTCCGCAATAGTTTAGGAGAGGCTACCTTGAAACATTCTTCAGCACCCATGGCAAGGCCACTGCACTATATGGAACAAAAATGATGACCAAAAGCTAAGTGCTCCCATTCCCACCACTAATGAAAGAGTTCCACAAAACCACTTAACCTAAGGCTCCATAAACCTACTCCAGCACTTCCCTACAACTACCATTGAATTTCAGCTTTTTAAAAAGGAAATTAACCTTGTTTCATTGATATTACACATTTACCAAATTCATACACAGAACTAGCTTTGAGTTTTTTCTATTTCCATTTCTGTACACATGTCTTACACACACACACACAGAGAGAGAGAGAGAGAGAGAGAGAGAGAGAGAGAGAGAGAGAGAGAGAGAGAGAGAGAGAGAGAGAGAGAGAGATTCTGCCTTTCCTATTAAACTGTAAGTAAAGCTTTCGCTTGGTACTTTTTTGCTCCCTTCCTGCTGCAGTTGGTTTTGGGTGTTCAATCTGAAAGCTTTTAATTATCAATTACTACAGTTTTAACTACTGTAGTTTTAAACATTATATGCTGTCTTGGACACCGTTTTTGTTTTTTGTTTTTTTTGAAGGAGAAAGGCAAAACAGAAAGGTTTTTTAAAAAATAAAATAATGGAGCCAAAAGGCCATTCAACTGAACAGGGAGAATCTGAAGCAAGCATATGCGAAGAGTAAATGTATATAAACATAAACACAGCAGCAAATTACAAGCAGCAGTAATAGGGGACTAAACATCCTAGTTTTGCTAACTCAACACCTGTAGTGAAAAAGAAAACTATTATTACCATGAGCTGGCTTCAGCACGTAGTATTCAAAGTAGGATAGAAGTCTACTGAAATAAATATCCCAATTTAAGTCTAAACACATGGAAATTTACCAGGAAGTTTATTTCTACAGTAGTTTCAGAAGGAAGTTGTCCTTCAAAAGAATAGTAATTTTCACAACAGCAGCAATGCATCCTGGAAGGCTCAAATGTTCTCCCACTGAATGGTGCCATTTATTGTCAGCTCATTTATTATTTTGCAAGGACTGACATGTTTGTTGCATGCATAGAGCAGAAAGACATCCATTAAAAGCAATAACACACATATTAGATGTAAGCAAAAGAAGTGAGATCCCAACAGTACAGTTTGTGTCACTGGGTCTTGCCCAAATATATATGCAAATAAAGTTGTCATCTGTGCTTATTGCAGGCCTGTCCCCTGTGTTCAGGTTTCTCTCACAGCTTATTTTCCTGGTGTTTCACATTAGAAAGCTTCTGTAAGCAAGGACAGGCCCACCACTCAGCAGGAAAAGTTACTGACCAGGATGGGCAACTGGTCACTAAAGAGGTGTTAGAGTAGTTTTAACAGAGAACAATAAATAAAGCAAATGATCTTTTGTCACTTTCTCTTCCTGGTCTGTCCCTCTGTGAGTTATTCTACAGTAGGTTAAGCCTGGATACCAATCTGTTTTTTCACCTTGTTTGGCGGCTATTGTGGTTTTACAAATGCTGGATGTAAATCCTCAACAAGCTACGTAGATAAAATGTCTCTTAAAGCTTGGCCAGAGACAAAAGGGTTTAAAATAATCTGGTGGAAGCTCAACATGGGACACAGTAACATCCAGAAAGTGAACCTACTATGCAGAGACTGGTCCATTTCTTGACTGGTCCAGGGTCAGGTTGATGATGAGGTGGAAGCTGCTGAAGTCATGGTGGAATTTCTCAATGGCCTCTTGCCTGTGGGTTAAGATGATGAAGTTAGTGTATCCCAGGTGCATGAAGCAGAACAGATACATTTTTGCAGACAGTGATGTGTACACACTCATACACACACATACACACTGTTGAGTTTCAGTCAATAAACCAATAGTATTAAAAGAACACAAACAGAAAACTGCATTGGCTCTCCTAAAGATTGGAAGCACAGTTTACCCACAGAGATACCTATTTATGAGGAATATGCCACCACTGTGTGTACTCTTCAGTTTCAACCTCTCAAACAGCTGCCTTTAAAAAATGCTTGTCATATATCAGTGAATTGACATAGCTACATTTCTTGGCAGAAGCAATATGTGCACCTTCACAGTTTAAAAAAATGACTAGCTGTTTTGCCACCCCTTAAGTCTTTGAGGGAATTAATTAGAATGATCTTACTGTGCACACAGAATGCTGCACTTGAACAGAAAAGTTATTGAAAGCCAAAAAAATACAGCCTTCACAGAGTGCTGTACGCCAGATGTTATAACTGTCATTAGCTATCCGTCATGAGACTTTATCTTTTCAGTTGTCAAAAACCAACAAGGAAAATGGAAAGTTTATGGCCACATCCCAAAACAAACTACCCCAGAATTAGGAACAATATGGCTTGATGTCTGCTGTACCATTAAAAAAAAAACTCCTGCAAGTTGCATGACCGAGCCAACAACAAAGAGCCTCAGGCAGGCTTTATAAATTCAGTACTGTATCTGTTACTTACTGTTTACTCGGAATGATACATCTTAAGATGCAAGAATATAACAAGTTACTTTGATGAAAAAACTATGAGTGGGGGAAGATGGACAATCTTAGCTTTGCTTATCAGAGACAGCTGGTAACCAGGCCTAACAACAGGACTACAGCAGCAAGGAGTTCAGGGAGTTTCCTAGTAGTATGAGTTTCTCACACTTCTGCAAGGAATCTATCAAAGTTGCACCATCATAACTCTTCTAGGAGTTATCATTAACATTAATATCCCTAAGATTACTTACTTTTAAGTAGGTACCTCTAAGATATACAGTGGTGCCTCGCGTAACAAATTTAATTTGTTCCGGTGGCATGTTTGTTATGCGAAACATTCTTTACGTGAAGCGGATTTTTCCCATAGGAAATAATGGAAACTCAGGCAATTGGTTCCACACCCCAAAAATATTCATAGAAAAATATTAGCTGTATGTAAAAATGATGACAAAACACTGGAATTGAATTCAAAACATGCATTCAATGTGCATGATCCTATGAAGTCTACTTAGGCTGCAATCCTAAAGACACTTTCCTGGGAGTAAGACCCATTTAACACAAAGACAATCAAAGACACTTTCCTGGGAGTAAGACCCATTTAACACAAAGGGGCTTACTTCTGGGTAGACATGGTTTGGAGGCTGCAATCCAAGACACTTTCTTTTGCAATCAAAGACACTTTCAAAGTGTCTCCCCACTTTCTCCTTCTCTCCATCCTGAGCCTCTCTCTCCTCTGCTCCCTTCTGGCTAGCCCTGAGCTGCTTCCCTCTTCTCCACTGCTGTTTTCTCCCGCTGCCGAGTGTACGCCCAGCCACAGGAGGAACAGCGCACAAGTGTTGCTTTCGCTATGGACAGGCATGCTAGGCAGCCCTGAAGCTTTTTAAAAGGGCTGCCGGCCAGCGCGTTTGCCCTAACTGCCAACGAATGTGTTCTTTAAGTGAAGCACAGTTTGTTACGTGAAGCAGAATCCTAGAGAAATTTTTGTTTGTTACGTGAAACATACTTTATGTGAGGTGTTTGTTACGTGAGGTGTCACTGTACTCCCAATTAAGAATGAATAGAATTGCAGCTTTTAGGCAGGTTTCTCAAAGACTGGAAATCTTAAACAAAAGTAGAAAGCGTACTCAGCATTATACTTGGACATTTTATCACCTAAAATCTTTAAAACAGCAGCCACTTACAGAGTGAACAGAAAGAAAACAAGATGAAACTAGATCAGAGGGTTTATACAGTCTGCACTTAATTTTTAAATCAAAATTCTGCACAACTTTAGTGCACTTTCTGGAGTAATAGCAGAATGACTAACAATGCAATCCTAAGCATGTCTTCTCAGAAGTTCCACTGTGTTCAATAGTACTTACTCGCAAGAAAGTGGGGTTAGGATTGTACTCTTTGTGCGGCCTTTTCTATTCCTTAATATGTGCTGTGCCTGTTAACCAGCAGGCCAGGGTTCGAGACCCGGGTCAGCCCCACAAGACAGGGTGAGCTCCTGTCCTTAGCCCAGATCTGCGACACCAGCTGGATCCAATCGTATTGGCTCTGCCTTTCCATTGGACTAATTCAGTGGCGTGGAGAGGGGGATTTGCTGCTTGGGTAACAGCCTATCCTCCATAACAATCCAACCCAGGCTTTCGTGCTTCGCATGCAGTGTATGCAGCGCTGAGCACTATACCATAGTCTCTCAAGACTGACGGAGGCCTACTTTTTAATATGTGATAGTTTGAAGTGGATTGTGCAGATCTTGTGAACATTTGTTTTTCTTACAAGTATTTGATTGTTTCTTTGTCTAGATTACTATGCTTACATTTTAGCAAAAATAATTTGCTTATTTAATCTACACCAATTAACCGCTAAATCTCAAACCACTGAAATAAGAGCTGGAGAAAGTCCAGGCCCTAATTGCCTGAAATCTTGGTGCTTTCTATTAAGAATTTTCAGCTCTGTGCAGACACGATACCCAAAAATTCAATGGGAATTTAAAGCAGGACTGTGTGCTTGTAGCTGTGGTCAGAATCCTAATTTTCAAGTACTAGCTTCAAACTTTCATCAACAGTATGTTGATTTATGGAGCACTGGATCCTGATTTAACCAAAATGTTTAAAGACACATACTATAGTTTGCTGGGGCATCACAATTTTTACTATAGAACAGGGTGGGCAAGCTTGATCACTTTACGGATTCTGGACCTTTAACAATTGTATAAAAAAGGGAATAACACAGATGAAATTTTGTCATCTCATAGATGACAAGCAGAACCTGCTAACATTCCCTCTTCTATACAATATTTAAAGGTCCAAAATCCCTAAACTGGCTCAGTTTGCTCACCCCTGAGAAGATGGAAAGGATTATAAACATATCTTCACCTAGTAACTTATTCACTTAGTAACTTCAATCACTGTGTTGTGAATTGTTTAAAAGTGCATGCAACATAAGAGTTTAGGGAGGGTCATTTATTAGTAGGCCCATTGGGGGATGTGCACCCTACCAAAAGTGCAATGTATCTTCCCAACTATAAAAAAAGCCTTGATAATTTCAATACCTGTCAGCATTCTATGAGAAGAAAAGGATAGAAAAATGCTGTTTTATATCATCGGTCCTCAACCTTGTGAGGACTGGTTCCATGGGGAAAAAATTTCCCATGGCCCAGGGGAATGTGCACAGTTCCAGATGGAACTGTGCATGTGCATCAGTATGACTGGGCTGCACGTGCGCAGTTCACCCCACAGCCAGGAAAAACTGGGCATGCGTAATCCAGTGACTGGGCCATGCATGCCCAGCTGGGGCCAGGGCTGAGTGCACAGGCCTCTGGTCCAGAGTCCAGTCCAGGCGCAGCCTGGCAGCCAAGGCACCACGGACAGGTACGGGGCTGCAGACCAGAGGCTGAGACCTTTTATAGACCATTTTATAGGATGATAGTTCGTCTAGCTATCCTTTTCCAGCAGAAATAATACATCTGTCCCAAACCAATAAAGTCTTTGCGAGCTATGGCTTTACATATTTATATATAGATACACAGCAAAAGAGAAAGAGAGAGGCCTTGCCCTGCAAGATTACAGTTTAATCTGATCACACACTAGCAAAGCGTCAGCACAGGGTAGAAGGGAGGGGCAAATTCTTACTTTGACAAGCTGATGCTTTTGAGTGGCCAAGCAATAAGCAGATATTCCATCATCTAATTAAATGCTAATCAAATCTGAACTGAGTGCTTCCCTATACATGATCCAGATTCATGCAATATCCATCCTCAGGCCTCCGTCAGTCTTGAAAGACTATGGTATCGTGCTCGGCACTGCATACGCTGCATGCAAAGCACGAAAGCCTGGGTTGGATTGTTATGGAGGATAGGCTGTTAACCCATCCAATACCAATTATTCTGACTGAAACTAGCTTCCCCACAAAAAAGGTAACATTAGCAAGGTTCCACCAATATTGGCCAACCTGAGAAACCATTTATTTTTTTTCCTAGTAGCCATCACGACTTGGCTCTCTCAATTCCTGTTCCACTACGGAGCACTCAGCTCAGTGTGCCCCTTTTGTATGCACCACCTGGAAGGAGGATTTGCAGAATATGAATGGGAGAATTGTTGCAACCATTCCCTTTCAATCAACAGCATTGCTATCTGCCATTTCCTTGCTGTAAAATTCCTCTACTACTGCAATGAATACTAGAGGCTTTCTTTACCTTCTAATTAGAAGAATTAAATTTATGGAGACCGTATTCATGGATTCTGTTATGAAAGACTTTTGCCAAAGAATTTAAAAGAACATGGAGAAAGGGCGGGGAAGAGCTTCCATCATAGGGGAGGCAGAAGTTCACTTTGGAGATACTGACAGTTTTGATGGTGATCCATTCACCATCAATACTACTTTCTGGAAATCAAAATCATATGACACTTCTGAGAAAACATAAAGGAGGCAAAGGAGCTTCAACTCACAATCATATGGTATATTAACATGCCACTCTGAACAACAATGAAACCTTTTCAAAAGCCCTAAATGTAAAGGTAAAGGTGTCCCCCATAGGTTGCCCTCCTAGTCGTGATTGACTCAAAGTGCAATGCTCATCCTGTTTCTAGACCCATAGAGCCAGTGTTGTCCAAAGATCCCTCTGTGGACATGTGGCCCACATGCACATGGCATGCCATTATCTTCCCACCAAGGTGGTATCTATTTATCTATGTGCATTTCCATGCTTTCAAACTGCTAGGTTGGCAGGAGCGAGGCTAAGGACGGGGACTCACCCCATCTTGCAGTATTCCGGTCTTGACCAGCTGATCTTCAGACTGACAAGCACAGCACGTTCACCACTAAGCCAACCGCAGTCCATTTCAAAAGCCTTACTGTCATCCAGAGAGCCACTAGGAATGTGCCATCATTTGTAATCCAGCAACCAGGTGAGTACAGGCAGAGAAGAAAAAGACATTTTCTGGCACAGCCATTTGCACTGCATCAATTGCAGATTTGGAACATAGGGAGTGACTGCTTAGAGATCCATTTTTGCCAAATACAACTGAGTACTTGCAAACTCCACACACATACACCCGATATAAAATTCTACACCAAGAAAAGCTTGTTTTTTTCCCTACAAATCATGCAAATGTAATAAATTATCAAAGATTTACTTTGCACTGTACATTCTGCTTTCAGCATTCAATACAGCTTTCCAGGCAACCAAACGAAAACATTATTAGAAATATTTATGTACCACTATTTGGAGTTTGCATGATTCAGGGAGAACCAAATTCTGTGTCTAATCAATACCAGCATTTGAAGAAATGTGGGGCTTTCTAGATATATCAAATCTTAGGTATATGGTACCAATCCATAACCACACTAAAGCTGAAGTGGGGGAAGGTCAGTGGCCATTATAAAAAAATCACTAAGTAGTAACCCAAGCCAGCATTTCTCTAGGATTCTGCCTTACATAACAAGCGTTACTTCACTTAACAAGCACACTTGTTGGCAGTTGGGGCAGACGCACTGGCCAGCAGCCCTTTTAAAAAGCATCAGGGCTGCTTAGCGTGCCTGCCCACAGTGAAAGCAACACTTCTGCGCTGTTCCTCCTGTGGCCGGGCGTCCACTGGGCAGAGGGAGAGAACAGCAATGGAGAAGACGGAAGCTAGCAAGGTCTAGCAAGAAGGTCTAGCAAGAAGGTCTAGCAAGGTCTACTAAGGTCTAGCAAGAAGGGAGCAGGGGAGAGAGGCTCAGGATGAAGAGAGGGATGCTTTGAAGGTGGACACTTTATAGAAGAAAGTGTCTTTGATTGCAGCCTCCTAACCATATCTACCCAGAAGTAAGGCCCATTGTGTCTTTAGGAATGCAGCCTAAGTAGAATTCATAGGATCATGCAGATTGAATGCATATTTTGAATTCAATTCCAGTGTTTTGTCATCATTTTTACATACAGTTAATATTTTTATATGAATATTTTGGGGGTTGTGGAACCAATCGTCTGAGTTTCCATCATTTCCTATGGAAAAATCTGCTTCACTTAAAGAGGATGCCTCCGGAATGAATTAAGCTCTTTATGAGCACAATCCTAACCATGTCTACTCAAAAGTAAGCCCCATTGTGTCCAATGGGTCTTACTCCCAGGAAAGTGTGTTTAGGATTGCAGCCTAAGTGAGGCACCACTGTACAAGATAAAGTAAAAAACCCGACAGAACAATGTGTTATGGACAGAAAAAATATACCTATATTTTTCCCCATTATTTTCTGTGTTTTCATTATTTCCTATGGCTTCACATAAAGAGCGTTTCACATAACAAGCATGCTTCTGGAACAAATTAAATTTCTTATGTGAGGCACCACTGTATTTTATTGTATTTTCATTCTGAAACTTGAGATTAAAAGCATGAGAACTCCCAAACAAATTTACTACAGGACCATTTGTACTTTCCTGTGACAAAAGTACTTTCTGTTAAAGGTCCAGGATCCCTAAAGTGGCTCATACTAGTGCAAGGATATGTACTCAAAGAAACCATTATCTGCTGAGCTGGTAGTTTACCAGCACATTTAACAGCATGCATATGAACACATTCACAATGGTAAATACCAAGTCATAGCCAACCTCTTACTTTCCAACCAATATTCTTCTTAGAGGACAGAAGAACAGAATAACCAAATCTCAACATTTTACGTAGCTCATTGTTTCTGAGCTTTTTGGTCTGAACATGCCACTGCAAGAATCTTACGTACTGAAGTCACAAACATTAAATATTGTTTCAGTTAAAAACAGGAATCCCAAGAATTCCCAGAAAAACTCAACAGACTGCACAAGAGCACTTTAGGAAAGAAACATTTCTTAGCCACCATGGGCATAAAAGGTGCACAAAGGGATAGATATTAACTCTTCAAAGCAACCGTAGGCTAACGCAATAGAGTTATTAAAGTTAAAATGAAAATGCAGTAAAAAGAGCAAGTGAAAATGATCAGATTATCAGAGCAGCAGAGAGAGCAAAGAACCTCATTAGCCTCACTAGATTCATGCATGTGGACATTAAATAGGGAAGTAGAGGCATGTACTAATAATTTAAGAAAGGAGGAGTTCATTCCAACCAAGGAATTTTCCCTCCCACAACAATCAATAGAAATAACTACGTTTTAACATGAGATACCAGACAGGACCATCATCAATTTAAATATTACAGCTTGGTATATGAATTACTCCATTATAAGAGCTGAAAATTATTACCGTAAGATCATTTTTGTCTAAATTCCTACTTCAATAAAAATCAACAGCATGAAAAATACTTTTATTTTTAAATAAATTCCTACTTTTGGATAATACTTTATAAAGGCCAATGTATCTGAAACATTTAAAAACTGGGTGACAGGCAGATGCCATAGATAGCCATATAATTCCTTCTTTAAACTTACTTCAACTTTGCTTTATTGCTACTGAACATTGGGGGGGGGGGGGAGCAAGATACAAGCCCTGAAGGTCAGTGGGGCTGTAACTGCAGCCATTATCCTGCCCACTTTATGTAGAGAAAGGGTTCTTGTTTGACTGAAGCTGAAAAGTAATTCAGACAAGATGGATGTGCTGTCAATCAAGGTCCTGTTACATGCTGAGTAGAGGAATACAGTACATTTTAGACAAGGCTGAGCAAGACAGTGTTTAGGAGTGCTGCTGGATCTACCATTGTCCTTGGATGCCCAGGTAACTGCTGTGGCTGGGAGCACCTTTTCCAATTTAGCATGTAAAGCCACTATACTCTTTTCTAGAAACACCAGATCCAGCCTTAGTTATGCACAATCTGCTTGTCTGTAGGTTGGATTCCTGCAATACTCTTTGACATGGGGCTTTTTTTAAAGACACTATGAAGCTTCGAAATTAATTTACTATTCTTCAGTTATAACAGGAACTTGTTGTCCACATTTTTCTGATTACATTCCAGTTGCAACAGCAGACACTTGATATCTGGGCTCAGTTTAAAGTGTTCATAATTAACTTTTAGGGACCTAATTATCTTAAAAAATGCTGTTACCCATAAATATCTATCCATGTTTTAAGATCAGCTACTGAAGCCCTCCATCTTGGTTGAACTGAAGTCCCTCCATCTTGGTTGAACTGTAGTACATGATTGATTGTCGGACACCAGAGACAGGGCTTTTATGGTGATGGCACCAGCATTTGTTAACTCTCTTTTCCAGGAAGATCAGACTGGCCTCCTCTTTGTTTTCAGAAAGAATGTTGAAGAGAGATTGGAATGCTTTTCAAATGCTCTTGCACTGCTTCCAAGTTACCTATTTTATTCTGTTTTATTTTACTATATTTAGAATATTTTATTTCCAATCTTTTGCCACAGAGCAAGTCAAGGTGGCATATAAAACAGTCTAAAACAGAATTAATGCAGTATCACAACATCATATCTAAACGACAGTTTATCCTACACCCTTGTCAAAAGCTGAACAAAATAGTCAGTTTTAAAACAA
This sequence comes from Cryptoblepharus egeriae, assembly GCA_030015325.1. NCBI lineage: Eukaryota > Metazoa > Chordata > Lepidosauria > Squamata > Scincidae > Cryptoblepharus > Cryptoblepharus egeriae. Next base: position 11,397,382 of record JAREYC010000013.1, read on the forward strand.
TCTCCTCAAAGTATGCAAGCTATGGCCCAAACAAACATCAGGGTTTCAAGATGTATCATGACTGAAAAGATACTCCAGAAAGCCCCATCATACATACCCCCCTAGAGCAAGGCCTGAATTGATAAACAGCATACATGGGACATGAGAAAACACTCTTACAATATCCAGATCCACAACCATTTAGGGCTTTCAAAGACATAACCAGCATCTTGAACTGCATCCAGAAACAAATTAGGAACTAATACAATTCACAGAGAAGTAAAAAGATGTGATATCAAGCAACAAACTGCCTATCACATCTTGTACCAAATGAAGTTCTTTAACACTTTTCATAGGCAGCCCTACAGAGAGAACAAGACTGTAGTCCAACCAGGTGACAAGAGAAGGAATAACAATAGCAAGGTCAGATTACTCATTCATTCATCACCTTAGGTCAGATTACTCTGTGAAAGGGCCACAGGATGGCGAATCAGAAAAAAAGATGCTTACCATCACTGAGATCATCTGGATTTCCAAGGGAAGCTCCAGATTGAGCAATATCCTCACATGGCAAATTTGCTCTTTATGGGAAAGTGCAACTTCATCAAAAGCAAGTTGCACACAGAATAAGGGAAGACCAAATTGTAAGATTTCTACAGCAAGCCTAAATATTTCAGATAGTTGGAAGCAAAAAACTGAAATAAGGACCATTTATTTCTAATTGACCATGCACAAGATGAGAATGACAGTACTCTGAAGAAAATTCTGCTAAAACAGGGCCTGCAAAATACAATTAAGTGGTTTAAAGGTCTGTGTTATTTTTGCTATTAAATTCACAGAAGCAGAAAGAAAGAGGGACCTACAGGGAATAAGTCTGACTAGCTCATGCTAAGGGTCTTGCTCATTAGGATACAATTAGGATTTGCTCATTGCAAATACATTTGTTAATCAAGATGGAATCAAAACTTCATGATCAAGATATTATGTTACACTGGAATCTTTCCTTGAGAGGAACAGTTCACTCATCCTGCTTAAAATAATAAACGCATATTTAAAAACCAATTACAGCATAATGAAATTAATGAAACAGAACTGTTTACAAAATCATAGATATAAAGTAGTCTGGCAATAATTACTCAAATAAACTTACCAGACCCACTGCTCAAGCAACTCTCTGACACATAGACACATGCGGGTCGACAGGTGCATTTTTTGCACTTATTCATAAGGTAGCAATTTGGGAAATAGCAGCTCACAAGACAGATCTATAGATCAAAGCAGCAACATTCGCATAAATGGTAGCATGACTAAAGGGGAAATCCTCTTTAGTCAGAGGAGTTTCACAAAGCTTATCTTCTATGGATCTTCAACACTTCAATTTGATTCAAGATAAAGCCAGAGAAATTAGACAATCCCTACAATCCAGAATAACTATGTAAGAGACATTACGTGCAGCCGCAGTTACTGCACCACCTAGTGAAAACCTATGGGAAATTCATATTGCAAGCCAGAGTAAATTGTACTTACACCGTAGCAAGGACTCCCCGTAGTTACTCTGGACTGCATCCAATGTATCAGAATCTCTCTTTAAGGAAATATGCCCTTATGAGAACTATGAGAACTAATGGCTTGTCATTCTCAGAAGGCCAAACCATTACTGTCCCTATGTGCATCATCATTTTAGACTCTAACAGCCTAAGGGCACAATCCAGAGTAACTACGGGGAGTCCTTGCTCCGGTGTAAGAACAATTTGCTGTGGATTGCAGTATGAATTTCCCATAGGTTTTCATTAGATGGTGCAGTAACTACGGGTACACGTAATGTCTCTTACGTGCTCCCGTAGTTACTCTGGATTGTATCACCTGAAAGGGATTATTTAAAAGCCACTTGGATATCTCAAAAAGATGGAAATTAAAATAAAGAAAAGAGCTGTCACTTTAATGAATTTGGGGGCGGCCCAAAAATAGTGTGCAAAGAAGTGCATAGCAATGCACATTCATTACACAAAACAGCTGGTTGTGGAGTGTCCTTGGTCATGCGCTTTCTAAAAAATAGTTTTGGCACAAAAAAATCCAAAAGATATTAATTTATAATAAGACATTAATGAAAAAGCTGCTCGTCCTGGTTTCATGGATGCCAACAAGGCACAGTTTTAGGAAATACTGTACACTCATCACAATTGGGAATTCTTCTAAGGGTGAATACTTCTAATCATTCCAGGCCTTCCACTCACACAGAATATTGCTCCTAAACCCCTTTTTTCTAAATTATAGGACAAAATGACTGGTACAACAACTTAAGGTACCTGACCACCTTTAAAGACATTAAATTCTTAAGGGGAGATAATCCCCCTTATAAAAGACACCCAGTGAAAACCACATATATGAAAACCACTCTGAACTGCAAACCAAGCATAACAGTTATGGATCACTGGGATACTTCCCATAGCTTCATAAAGATTGGCATAGATTAACTCCTCACTAGTCCCAGGCTAACATGCTATGATTTTACAGTGACAAAGCAAAGGATGGCTTGCATTCAACCAACTCTAGGAATTCAACAGCAAATCCAGTCATCTGATTTGATAGTGGAAGGAATGCAGAAAGAATTTAAAGGCATCTCAGCATGCAAGGAGGGATACCTACCTAGTCCACTTTACCAATGGTGCAACTGATCATCTGGTCTTTAAGAGGACATGGTCTATATAAAAACACCCTTCCCTTTTTCCTGCTGGCAGAATTTGGAAAATGGGGGGGGGGGGATTGAGAAGAAACACCCTCCCTCGGGGAAACTATAAAATGTTCTTTTTGCATGGAAAGAAAGAAATTGCACCCTGGTGGAGATGGGAAGAGATGTGTTGCATTCACAGGGCTGTGCACCTTTCTGTAGAAACGGTCAAGAGGGAAATTCATTGCCCTAATCTTTACCTCTGCAGCCTGACTTCAAGAGAGGAATGCTTGGCTTCTCTTCCCATAAAGCCACACAATCTCTGACCAGAATTTTGGGTAGGAGAGACAATAGGGAATCCCCTCCAGGAGGAATCCCTTGATGATTTCAATTATGAGAAATGCCCCCATTAAAAAAATGTTATTTGGCTTCAGAAAGACCACCCACTGAAAGCCCCCCCCAACTCATTCCCACCCAGAGGGACCCACTTTAATGTGGGGGAGATAGCCTGCTCTTGTAAAAATAAGGGACTATAAGGGGAATGTACTGCTCCATAGCAAAGGATACCCCATCTTGTGTATGTGTGCCTGTGAGAGAGTGTGTGTGTGAGATTGTCTCTGTGACAGTGTGTGTGTGTCTGTGAGTGTGTGTGAGAGAGTGTGCGTCTTTGTGATTGTGTGTACATCTGTGAGAGTGTGTGTGAGAGAGTGTGCGTCGTTATGAGATTGTGTGTGTGAGAGAGAGTGTGTGTGTTTGTGTGTGAGAGAGGTGTGTGTGTGTCCCTCTGGCTAGGGACTGGGCTTTCCTGTTCCAGTGCTGGGCAGTGGGCATCTGGTGCCAAGGAACAGGGCATCCCCACTGCAGATGTCCACTGCCCAGCACTGGAACAGGAAAGCCCAGTTCCTAGCCGGGGGGGGGGGGGGAGAGAGAGATGCTGTGAGGCCAGGCTCTGCTTGCAGGCACCCCCTGTGCAGTCTCCAGTGCTCTGGGGGTTGGGGGACCCCAGCACCTCCCTGTGCAGGTGAGCACTTGGCATCCTGCAGAGGTCCTCCTGGGAGGGGTCTGGGGAAGGGGGGAGCCACATACCTGCTGCCCAGGATCCTCACAGGCACGCTCCACTCTGCTGCAAACAGCAGCTGCTGCTGCTGCAGCTCACAAGGATCAGGCAAGCGCGCTCCCCCTCCTCCTCCTCCTCCTTCCCCCCTAGGCGCGCACCCCTCAGCAGGCGCGTGCTGCTCTCCTGTCCTCTGACTAGCGCGCGCGCGCGTACACGGGTTCGCGGTTCCTAACCGGGTTTCTCCCCCTCAGACTTCGGACAGGCTCCAACGTGCGCGCTCCCGCTCGCACTCCTTCTTTCCCCCACCCCTCAGGTCGCCTTGGAAACAAATCCGCCGTTGGGGCGGTTGGGCTGAGGAGAGGCAGCGCGAGCGCTGCAGGGTCACGTGCTGGGCACAGGCGCCAATCCAGGCTGAGGGGAGGGGCTCGTCCTAGTAGTACTACGGCTGGGGAGGCTGAGGGCACCTCGGGAGACCCGGTGGGAGGGGCTTCCCCGCTGCCTCTCCAGCTCCAGAGGGAAAAACGGGCTCTCCACCTGTGAGGGGTTCTCAGTACTTCCTGAGGGAGAGAACTGGCACTACCCATAATCCTTTGCGGAGAGTGACCTGAACCAAAGTGGCACCCACTGCCTCCACCTCATACAATGCGCGTACATACATGTTACTCATACGTGTTGGAACCACACACGTACATGTTGCCCACACATGTTGGAACCACACACGTACACGTTGCCCATACATGTTGGAACCACACACGTACATGTTGTCCACACATGTTGGAACCACACGCGTACACGTTGCCCATCCGTTTTGGAACCACACACGTACATGTTGCCCACACATGTTGGAACCACACGCGTACACGTTGCCCATACGTATTGTAACCACACACACATACATGTTGCCCATACATGTTGGAACCACACGTGTACACGTTGCCCATACGTGTTGGAACCACACACGTACATGTTGCCCACACGTGTTGGAACCACACACGTACACGTTGCCCATACATGTTGTAACCACACACGTACACGTTGCCCATACATGTTGTAACCACACACGTACATGTTGCCCATACGTCTTGCGACCACAAACGTACATGTTGCGCATATGTTGTAATCACACACACACGTTGCCCATACATGTTCTGACCACACAGGTACATGTTACCCATATGTGTTGTGACCACACAAGTACATGTTGCACATATGTGTTGTAATCACACACACATGTTGCCAATACATGTTGCAACCACACACATACATTTTGCCCATACATCTTGCGGCCACACATACATGTTGTACGTATGTGTTGTAACCACATACAGTGGTACCTCGCTTAACAAGCACCTTGCTTAACAAGTGTTTCACATAAAGAGCAAAAATTTCCAAGAAATCTTGCTTCACATAACAAGTTCTTCTTCACTTAACAAGCAAGCGCACTATGCAGTGCTATGCAGCGTGCTATGCGTGCTATGCAGCCCTGATGCTCTGCACAGAGGCTCTTTAAAAGGGCTGCCAGCCAGCGCTACTGCCTCTAAGTGCCCTCAACTTGGGGGCAATTGCCTGGAGGTGCCAATGGCAGCTGCCCCTACTCCCCCCCCAAGATCCCCCACTGTCCATCTTGAACCTCCAGCAGCAGCCCAGGTAAGCCTCCCAGGAACGTGTCTTTGATTGCAGACTCCTAATCAGTGGTGGGCTCCAGCAGGTTCGCACCTACTCTACAGAACCGGTTGTTAATGAGAGATAGGACATATAAAGTTTAAAAATAGCCATTTAAAAGTGGCTGCCAGATGGGCATAGAACCGGTTGTTAATTTCTTTGGAGCCCATCACTGCTCCTAATGTGTTCAATGGGGCTTACTCCCAGGAAAGCGTCTTTAGGATTGTAGCCTAAGTAGACTTCATAGGATCATGCACATTGAATGCATGTTTTGAATTCAATTCCTGTGTTTTGTCATCATTTTTACATCCAGTTAATATTTTTATATGAATATTTTGGGGATTGTGGAACCAATCGTCTGAGTTTCCATCATTTCCTATGGAAAAATCTGCTTCACTTAAAGAAGATGCCTCCGGAATGAATTAAGCTCTTTATGTGAGGCACCACTGTACAAGATAAAGTAAAAAACCCAACAGAACAATGTGTTATGGACAGAAAAAATATACCTATATTTTTCCCCATTATGCAGAATTGTTTGCTGAACAAACATCTGAAATAATTAAAAAATACATCTATTTCAAAAAAATTTTCTGAGAGAGAAATATTTGCTTTGGGGGGGAAGAAAGAAAACAGCAAGTCTGTTTTAAAACTAATGAACAAATGTCCCCTTAGAAGTTAACTCTTGTTCAGTGAGGCTTAGGAAAGAATGGCTTAGATCAGGAAAGAATGGCTTAGGTCACAGCCTATCAGTGATTTATTTCAGGGAAGGGATAATAACACAAGGGACATTATTTAGTCAACCCTAAAAACAGAATGTTGGGTGTGGGGCTAATAAGGGTAATCATGGCAATAGTGACTCCCTATTGAATCACTAATATGATGGTAGTAGTGATTCTACACCAGTAAAGCCCTTGACATCTACGAGTTCCCTCAAGGATGTAATAGTTTGACTTATGTACTGTTATGTACTGTTATGTATTATTATTATTATTATTATTATTATTATTATTATTATTATTATTATACATAGGGTACAATCCTAGGCTAGGGGCGCAATCCAGAGTAACTACGGGGAGTCCTTGCTATGGTGTAAGAACAATTTGCTCTGAATTCCAATATTAATTTCCCATAGGTTTTCACTAGGTGGTACAGTAACTACGGGAGCATGTAAAGTCTTTTGTGTGCTCATGTAGTTACTCTGGATTGTAGGGTTAGTCAGCACAACACATTGGTCTTCCCATTCCCTTAGTGATCTACGGAGGCAAGTACATGTCTGTACACTGGCCTAATCCCTCTCCCCCAGGAGTGGTGCAGAAGTGTCTTATAGCACTTTTGTGACATCCCCAGGTAAGCACAGGAATTATGCCAAGACTTAGGAAGTTAGGATTCCAGACTTATATTATTTTGTATTATGTACTGTTTTAAAGTGTCTTATTCTGAAGGTCCTTCTGTGGGAAAGTCATTTTCCCCTAAATCAGGGGTGTCCAACACGAGGCCCGGGGGCCACATGCGGCCCTCCTGCAAAGCTGGCCTCCGCCTATGGAAAAACCAGCTTTGTGGCAGCAGCCATTTTCAAATTTTGTGTGCTTCTCTGCAGACTGCCCTGGACAGCCACCACAAAGCTGTTCTGTGCAGCCTGGATTCTCCCCCTACCTGCCTCCAGGCACTCAGAGCGCTTCAGGCCCCTGCAGACCTTGCCGTGCTCGCCCACCCACATCCCCCAAAAGCAGCCTCAGCCTCTATCCAAGCTTCTGCCTGCTGCTGCTATCCAAGCTTCTGCCTGCTGCCTCCCCCCAAAGCAGCCTCAGCCTCTATCCAAGCTTCTGCCTGCTGCCCTTACTTCTGCCTTACTCCGAAGTAAGCCCCGTTAAAGTCAATGAGGCTTACTCCCAAGTTGCAGTCTGAGAGCCCAGTGATGCATAGGATGGGCTGTGATCCTCTCCAAGCTTAACTTTGGAGATATGCTGCAACCCTAACCATGTCTACTCAGAAGTAAGGCCCATTGTACCCAGTCAGTCTTACTCCCAGAAAAGTGTGTTCAGGATTGCAGCATATCTCCAAGGTTAAGCTTGGAGAGGATCACCGCCCATCCTATGCATCATGCCTCCTCAGTAGTAAGCCCCACTAAAGTCAACGAGGCTTACTCCCAAGTTGCAGTCTGAGAGCCCAATCCTATGCATGGCTACTCAGCAGAAAACCCCATGATAATCAATGAGACTTACTCAAAGGTTTAGCTTGGAGAGGATTGCTGCCCGTCCTATGCGTCATGTCTACTCAGAAGTAGCCCCATTAAAATCAATGAGACTTTCTCCAAGGTTTCTCCAATGAGACTTTCTCCAAAAAATGTAGGACAAAATATAGGACATCCTACATTTTGTCCTACAGTTTTTTTAAAAAAAAGTTGTTAGTGTTTATGTGCGGCCCAAACCAACTCGTCTTCCAATGTGGCCCAGGAAAGCTAAAAGGTTGGACACCCCTGCCCTAAATGATTGTGTATGTACACACTATTATATTTATCTACTAAATCTATATATCATACATGCTATTATATCTATACTGCATACACGATTACATACATATACACACATACACACACTATACACTATACATGTATATGCATGTTCTCTACTATGTACATAATTGTTTTCTGCTATATACATGTAGAGAACAACTAGTATATATATTCTTAATTTTTAAAAAAATGCCTGTGTTCATATACAGTACACACCAAGCAGTTTATATAAATGAGAGAGAGTAGCTGCAGGACTAGATGATACGGATTAGAGATTATGAGTCCAATTCTATCCCTGTCTACTCAGATGCAAACCCCATTATAGTCAATGGGTCTTACTCCCAAGTAAGTGAGGTTAGGATTGCAGCCTATATTAATTCAACAGATTGTCCTATCAATGTTCCAGGAAGATTGCACCATGGCAGGAAAGGATACCTATTTCTACAGAACAGTCCTATAAGAAGATGACCTGGAAGATGCCTGGTGAAGTTTGCTGAATGGCTTAAAGTGCTGGTGAGGACTTGATAAATTTCCAGATGTGTGGAAAAAATAAACCATTTTAAACCATTCATAAGGAGCTGATCTTAAAGAATGATACACTAATCATTACTAGGTCACTACTTAATAGTATGTAATATGATGGCATAATATGGCATAATTTTCTACTATACAAGTAATAGATTAGGTCAAGATGTTCAATTCTTTCTAGTGTCATCTATCAGCAAGGGAAAGGCTCAGCTGCAGTAAGCCTACTTCCTGCAATATCAAGAATAAAGAGCAACAGGTAGAAGTTTGATCTTACTCAGAAATGAGGCCATTGTGTAAGAGAGTAAGACCTCTCTTTAACCTGCCAACCTGGGCCCTGTTTTACTAGAAACAAACATGTCTAAGACAATTCCATACATGTTTACCCAGGAGTAAGGGCACAATCCAGAGTTAGGGCAGTGAGGAGTGCCCTAGCCACAGTGACCATATCCTGGCACCCAAAAGTTAGGACACGGTCTCCCAAAAGTCTAGATTTTCCACTGAAAATCCAGACAAAATTTTTTTGGGAGGACCCTGTCCTCCTTTTTGGGTGCCAGGATATGGTCACCCTTTACTCAGGAGTAAGCCCATTGACTTAATGGGTTTACTACTGAGTAACATCAGGGCGTCCAGACGCCCAGAATTGCCCGGACAGGTCCGGAATTGCCCGGACGTGTCCGGCCTGTCCAGGCAGGAGGGGGACTTGTCCGGGGATGGGGGGTAGTGTACTGCTTTGCGACCACAAAAATAGATGCTCGGACTGGCCTGCGCCTACTGCGGCCGTCCGAGCACCCATCTTGTGAGAGATGCCCGCACTGCTCGCAGCAAGCAACAGTGGAGCCAGGCACGCTCACTGAGAGCGGTCTGCGATGTGATGCTTCACCGCCGCAGACCACGCTCGGAGAGGCAGAGGCTGTGCGCATGCACACAGCCTTTGCTTGTCGAAAAAACAGTGCGGGCAGGGATAGAGATGCTGTGCACATGCGCACAGCGTCTCTCTCCCAAGATGGGTGCTCGGACTGCCACGGTAGGCGCGCGCCTGTCCGAGCATCTATTTTTGTGGTCGCAAAGCAGTACACTACCCCCATCCCCGGACAAGGTAAGCCCGCCGGGGAGTAATGTTTTATAAAAATGTACATTTAAAAATTTTTAAAAATTTTTTTAAAAAATGTAGGACAAGGGCCCTCCAACAGTCCGGATTTTAAACTGAAAATCCGGACTTTTGGGGACCCTTGTCCTACATTTTGAGGTGTGGCATCTGGTCACCCTGAGTAACATGGATGAGGGCTGGGCTGCCGCTGGAGAAGTGCATGGCAGAGGGTGTTTGGGGGGTCACTCAGGGGCTGCCTGGCCAGCAGCGCAACTTTCAGCCGTCTGGCCAGCAGCCATCCTTAAATGTCCATTCCTGTGCATGTGCGCAAGTCCTAGGAGGCACGTGCCAGCTGGGAGGAGCATCTGTTCCAGCATGCACCTCCACTTCCTTTGCAGCCGCCTGCCCACAGCCCCAACAAGGACTTGTGGCTGCAGGCAGATCAGCAGCTGCTGCTGCGCGCCTGCCTTGCACGCCTGCGTTCCCTGCTCATCTGATGGCTGCACCGGTAGGTCCAGGTCCAGAGAGGCTGGCTGCAGCCCCTGAGTGACCCCCCCAAGCACCCTCCCACCAACATTTGGCTGGAAAAGTCCTTATTGGATTGGAGATGTCTGGCCAATTCCAGCTAAATGGGGGCCCTGGCCCAAGCTGGACTGCCCCAACTGTTCTGAATCCAGAGCAGAAAGCTATGCTGCGTCCAGCGAGTCAGCAAGACTGGGCTGCCTTAGCTGCTCCAGAGCATGCTCAGTAGGCACTCTGACAACTGGGGAAGGCTTGCTCCTTTGGAGACCTCCCTCAGATCACATGAACAAGGAACAGCTGTGGTGCCTGCCTTAGAAGGAGTCCCTGATGAGACTGCCAGTACAGTGTACAGCAGAGGCATAATGAGGATGTAGTGCTGGATGCGATCTGCCAAGGGCGACAAGGCCCCAGGGGCACCCGGGGGCACCACTGACACTCCTCTGGTGGCCTCCCAGTCACCCCCTCCCACGCTCCTCCTCGGGCATATTGCAGGGCAGCCATTTTTGAATTGCATGTGGCTCTGGGTGTTCCCAGAGCTGGTAACAGTGACGCGGGCCTGGAGGAAGCGCCTCCCCACCTCTACGCCAGTCAGAGCATTCCTAGCAGCCTCAGCCAACTCCCACTCCCAGTTCTCCAGGACTTGCCACTTGGTGCATGCAGCGCCCTGCAGCCAGCTATGCCTTTCCTTCGGCTGCTAGGCCACTCTCCCCTGGAGCCTGCCCACCAGTCAGCCCTGAAGTCTGAGCCAGCCAGCCCCAGCCTGACTACTGCTTCCAGAGCCCCAGTGCAGCCAGCCACTGGCTCCACAGAACTCCCACAGCCTCTGGAGCCTCCACACAGAGCCACAGGTCGCATTTTTGGTCGGCGGCCTTATGATGTGTGTGTCTGTGTGTCTGTGTGTGCGCGTGCGCGCAACAGTCTAGTCCTTTGCAGAGATCTCTACTGCTACAAGCAGGGAGTTGGACAAGATGACCTCCTGGAAACCCTTCTAACTGTTTTCATAGGGGTGAAATTTCAATCCTTGCCATGGCCAAAATTTTACCTAGGTACGCCTCTGGTCTACAGTGAATACACGGGGCTTCTTGGAGTGGCCTGCTGTATCCCCAGGTTAGTGGGCTGCCATAGTTGTGCCACATCCTGAAATTGGGAGACAAGGGTTGCAGATAGGCTGGCCAAGAACTCAGATTTTTGGTCAACACTGCCATTCTTATTCTGCCTTATCATGGACCCCCATGGGTCTACTCATTACTATAACTGCTCCTGAGGTGGTATAACTCTGAGGAGCTGGAAGAGGGAATTTCTGCCCTGGAAACAGGCTCTGGATACAGAGTAACAGCTCTGCCCTAGAAAATGCTAAACATGCCCTCAGCTTGCCTCTCCTGAACTGCCTAGGCTGCCCAGCTAGAGTAGCCCAGTGATAGATAGGGTAACCCAAGTGCACTTCTGGATTGTGCCTGAAGACTCATTGTGTTCAGTTGAGGTTATTCTGACATATGCATGTTCAAGATTGCAACCCCAGGGCTTGGAGAAGCAAAGGAAAGCATTCTCTTGCCATCCCAATGGTCAGTAAATGTTTGCAAAAAACAGCTTACACCAAGAAAATGAGAACAATAACTTCATTCCTGTTTTCTTTTGTTTTTGCCTGCTTGGGATATCAAAGATGCAGTGCACCTGCTTCAGTACAGAGCTTCCTATTTAAAAAAAGACTCTGGTGCTGATATAATGTAGAAATGTGCGGGTTTACATTCTGTACATCAGGGTCAGGAATACTTGGTAGGGACACAAAAGACGTGAATGATCCTAAAGACACTTTCCTGAGAGTAACAGCACAATCCAGAGCAACTAATCTGTCCACATAAGAGCCCTTGGGTTGCCCTATCTATCACTTGGGTGAAGCAACTGCAAGATGCTCCACCCCAGTTACTCTGGAAGAGGCTTAGGGCAGAGCTAGGCAACATAGGGTGCCCTAAGAGAGGTGGACCTGCTCTGCCCTAGCTGCTCTGCCCTAGGCAGTTCAGGAGAGGCATGTTGAGGGCATGTTTAGCATTGCCTAGGGCAGCGCAGTTATTCTGTATCCAGAGCCTGGTTCCAGGGCAGAAATTCCCTCTTCCAGTTCCTCAGAGATATACCACCTCAGGCGCAGGTATAGTAATGAGCAGACCCATAGGGGTCCATGATAAGGCCCGAGTAAGAATGGCAGTAAGAATGGCAGTGTTTTAAGAACTAAAAATCTGAGTTCTTGGCCAGCCTAGCTGCAACCCCTGCCTCTCAACCTCAGGATATGGAACAAACTACGGCTGCCCACAAACCTCAGGATACAGCCGGCCACTCCAAGAAGCCCCTTGTATTCACTGTAGAATGTACTGGCATCTCATCAGGGACTGCTTATAAGGCAGGCACCCAGTGGCGTCACCAGATTGGTGCGGCTGGTGTGGGCTGCATTGGGTGATGCGCTCTGTATGGGGTGATGCGCCGGAGGAGTTTGACTGTCCTTTGGCAGGCCCCGGGCGTCAGTGTGCCCATTCAGGCCTGCTCCAAGGCAGAGCAGCAGCCAGAAGCTGCCACTTGTCTGCGGAGCTGGCCCAAACGGCCAGCTGAGGTGCACTGCGCAGAAACACACTAAGCGTGCCAAACAGCTTCAAAAGAGACTTCCTTAGAGTGGAGGAAGTCTGCACTTCTGCACAGCCATTTGGCCTCACTCAGGAGACGGAGCAGCAGCTGAATGGCTTCAGAAAGAGTACTATGCAGGTGTCAGAGACGGTGCCTTTGCAGTATTCTTTCTGAAGCCAGTTGGCTTCAGAAACAACTGCACAGGCGCCACCTTTGGCGACTGCACAGTCCAGGTAGGGTGGTGCGTGCATCGCAGGGGTGACGCACAGACTTCCGCACCAGATGTTGCGCAGAGTCGTGTCACCACTGTAGGCACCACAGCTGTTCCTTGTTCAGTGTGATCTGAGGGGTGTCTTCTCAGGAGCAAGTCCTCCCCATGTGTCAATTACTTAGCATGCTATGGAGCAGTGAGGGCAGCCGAGGCTTCCTGACTCTCTGGATGCAGCATAACTTTCTGCTCTGGATACAGAATAGTTAGGAGAGAGCAGTTAGGGCAGAGCAGGCTGAACTTGCTCTGGATTGTGCCCTAAGACCCATTGAGCATAATAGGATTTACTTTTGAGTAGACATGGTTAGACATTTCTTAGGACAGAAAAGCAGGAGGACTGGATCAAGAGCAATGCAGACCTCTACAGATTTGTCAGGTTGCAGGATGAAGGAATGAAGAAGCACCAAGCAATATGAGAATTGTGGCAGAAGGAAAATTTGGATGTGGGGTGCTTGCTAAAGATTTATCCTCCTGTTAGTGAGGGAAACATAATGGAGTTTGAAATCATTGCAAGCAAAATTGTTTTGTATGGTTTCTAGCTATATAAGTGTTAGTATTTGGCTCAAATGCTTTGGAACATTGACCATTAATGCACAGGGGAATGCTTTGGAACAGTGAACATAAATGTACAGGAGAAAAATATGTATAGAAAATGTTTCTGAAAAGTCTATAGGGCATTGTACATGTGATTGAATACAGCTGTCAATTAATTTGCAGGCTGTAGTATGAAATCAGGCACTTGGAAGTAACATGACAGCTGTTCATAGTTGAATTCAAGCATCCCAACTGAATGCAGCTGGTTTGCAGGAGGAAATTTAGGCTGTGATGTACATAACGGAGACTTTCAGAGCTGAAGATTGACAAGTGTGTTTATCAACTGCTATTAATCTTCAGTAATTTTTAATGCTCAATTTTATTTTTTGCTATATTTTTATTTCTGGAAAAAGGAACATACAGTTGTACCTTAGTTTACAAGCATAATTCTTTCCGGAAGCATGCTTGTAATCCAAAATGCTTATATATCAAAACAAATTTTCCTATAAGAAATAATGAAATCTCAGACAATTCATTCTACAATAAAAAAAATTCATTAAAAATGATTACAATACTGTAATATAATACAAAATAATGAAGAAAATACAAAATATAAAGAAAAATAAAACAAATTAATCTGCAAATAAGTCTCTCATGTCTCTTAGGCTGCAATGGAGTGAGCCCCACTGATTATAATAGGACTTACTTTAGAGTAGACATGCAAAAGTAGGTCTCTCAGATTCCTTTCCATTGCCCACCTAACATAGGAGTGAGCCGCACTGACTGTATTAAACTCACTTCCGAGTAGTAGTTTCAGACTAGTCTATATATATATAAAAGAGAAAAGTCACTGACTCACTGACTAACTGACTCATCACCGCCCTGTCAAAACCGCTGGGCCTAGAAGCGTGAAAATTGGGGTGGGTGTTCCTTCTGTGAGGGAGGGATGCACTAAGAACTGGTTTTCGGAAATTCCAACCGGAAGGGGGTGAAAAGGGGCGCAACGTGTTTTCCTCCCTATACTTTGCATTGAGAATTGCTGACTCATCAACATTCCACCCCAACTGCTGGGCCTGAAGCATGGAATTCTGGGAGGGATCCTTCTGTCACCTGAACACCCACCAAGAACCATCTGGAGTAATTTAACCCTTCAGGGGCTGAAAAGGGGGCAACGTGTTTCTGTCCTATACTTAACATGAGAGACTGAACCACATCCAGCCAGCCTGGTGCACAGGGGGGATGTTGTTAGGAGGAAGAGGTTGCACTGGAGAGGATGCTGCGCATGGGGGAAGTTGCGCATGGGGGGATGATGCGCATGTAGGAAAGTTGCACGTGGGGGAAGTTGCGCATGGAGGGAAGTTGCGCATGAGGGAAGTTGCGCATGTAGGAAAGTTGTGCATGGGGGAAGTAGCGCATGGGGGATGATGCGCATGGGGGAAGTTGCGCATGGGGGGTGGTGCGCATGTAGGCAAGTTGCGCATGGGGGAAGTTGCGCATGGGGGGATTATGCGCATGGTGGGATGATGCACATGGCAGGATGATGCACATGTAGGAAAGTTGCGCATGGAGGGAAGTTGCGCATGGGGGAAGTTGCACATGGGGAAGTTGTGCATGGGGGTATTATGCGCATGGCGGGATGATGCGCATGGCAGGATGATGCACATGTAGGAAAGTTGCGCATGGAGGGAAGTTGCGCATGGGGGAAGTTGCACATGTAGGAAAGTTGTGCATGGGGGGATGATGCGCATGGGGGGATGATGCGCATGTAGGAAAGTTGCGCATGGAGGGAAGTTGCACATTGGGGGAAGTTGCACACGGGGGAAGTTGCACGTGGGGAGAAGTTGCGCATGGGGGGAAGTTGTGCATGGGGGATGATGCGCATGGGGGAAGTTGCGCACAGAGGAATGTTGTACATGGGGTGGGTTGCGCACGGGGGAAGTTGCGCATGGGGGATGATGTGCATGGTGGGATGATGCACATGGCAGGATGATGCACATGTAGGAAAGTTGCGCATGGAGGGAAGTTGCGCATGGGGGAAGTTGCACATGAGGGAAGTTGCGCATGGGGGTATGATGCGCATGGCAGGATGATGCACATGGCAGGATGATGCACATGTAGGAAAGTTGCGCATGGGGGGAACTTGCGCATGGGGGGAGTTGCACATGTAGGAAAGTTGTGCATGGGGGGATTATGCGCATGGTGGGATGATGCACATGGCAGGATGATGCACATGTAGGAAAGTTGCGCATGGAGGGAAGTTGCGCATGGGGGAAGTTGCACATGGGGGAAGTTGCGCATGGGGGTATTATGCGCATGGCGGGATGATGCGCATGGCAGGATGATGCACATGGCAGGATGATGCACATGTAGGAAAGTTGCGCATGGGGGGAAGTTGCGCATGGGGGGAGTTGCACATGTAGGAAAGTTGTGCATGGGGGGATGATGCGCATGGGGGGATGATGCGCATGTAGGAAAGTTGCACATGTGGGAAGTTGCGCATGGAGGGAAGTTGCGCATGGAGGGAAGTTGCACATTGGGGGAAGTTGCGCACAGGGGAAGTTGCACACAGGGGAAGTTGCGCACGGGGGAAGTTGCACGTGGAGAGAAGTTGCACGTGGGGAGAAGTTGCGCATGGGGGGAAGTTGCGCACGGGGGATGATGCGCATGGGGGAAGTTGCACACAGAGGAATGTTGTACATGGGGTGGGTTGCGCACGGGGGAAGTTGCGCATGGGGGATGATGCGCATGGGGGGATGACGCGCATGGGGAAGTTGCGCATGGGGGAAGTTGCGCATGGGGGGATGATGCGTATGGCAGGATGATGCACATGGCGGGATGATGCGCATGTAGGAAAGTTGCGCATGGAGGGATGTTGCGCATGGAGGGAAGTTGCACACGGGGGAGTTGCACACGGGGGAAGTTGCGCATGGGGGATGATGCGCATGGGGGAAGTTGCGCATGGGAGATGATGCGCATGGGAGATGATGCGCAATGGGGGGACGATACACATGGGGGAAGTTGCGCATGGGGGGAAGTTGCGCATGGGGGGAAGTTGCGCATGGGGGAAGTTGCGCATGGGGGAAGTTGCGCACGGGGGGAAGTTGCACGTGGGGAGAAGTTGCGCATGGGGGAAGTTGCGCACGGGGGATGATGCGCACGGGGGAAGTTGCGCACAGGGGAATGTTGCGCACAGGGGGTAGGTTGTACATGGGGGTAGGTTGCGCATGGGTTGTTGATGCGCCGTGGGGGATGTTGAATGGGGAAGTTACTCCTGCAACGCAGGTATGCTTTATGCTAGTTTCTTAATAAAAGTACAGTCGTACCTTGCTTAATGTTGTACCACACGTACATGTTGTCCACACGTCTTGCGACCACACATACATGTTGTACATATGTGTTTTAATCACATACAGTGGTACCTCACTTAACAAGCGCCTCGCTTAATAAGCATTTCACATAACAAGCAAAAATTTCCAAGAAATCTTGCTTCACATAACAAGTTCAGCTTCAATTAACAAGTAAGCATGCTATGGGCACGCGTGCTATGCAGCCCCAATGCTCCGCATGGAGGCTCTTTAAAAGAGCTGCCGGCCAGCGCTGCTGCCTCTAACTGCCCTCAACTTGGGGGCAATTGCTTGGGGGTGCCAATGTCAGCTGCCCATACTCCTCCCAAATTCCCCCACCAACCATCTTGAACCTCCAGCATTCCCCGTATGACATCCCCCCATGGCGCAACATCCCTCCATGTGCAACATCCCCCTATGAGCATTAGTCCCCCATGCGCATCAACCCACATGCGCATCAACCCCCATGCGCAACAACCCCATGTGCAACAACCCCTCATGTGCAACACCCCCGTGAAAATCAATAGCCCTTGCGCAACAACCCCCCCTGCGCAATAACTCCCCATGCGCATCAACTCCCCATACACATCTTCCCATGTGCAACCCCTCCATGCGCAGCATCCTCCCCAGTGCAACCCCTCCCATCGAACAATTAATATAGTCCCCCAGTGCTCCAGGCACCAAGCACCAAATTGGCTGGAGGTTGGTCAGTCTTCCATGTTAAGTATAGGACAAAAACATGTTGCACCCCTTTTCAGCCCCTTAAGTGTTAAATTTCTCCACATCGGTTCTTGGTGGGTGTTCATGTGACAGAAGGAACTCCTTCCCCGAATTTCATGCTTCTAGGTCCGGGGGTTGGTCCACAGCATCCTTCAGTCACCAATTCTTCAATGCAAAGTACAGTGGCACCTTCATGTAACAAACGCTTCACATAAAGTATGTTCCACATAACAAACAAAAATTTCTCTAGGATTCTGCTTCACGTAACAAACTGTGCTTCACGTAACAAACAAACAAACTCGTTGGCAGTTGGGGCAGATGCGTTGGCTGGCAGCCCTTTTAAAAAGCAGCAGGGCTACCTAGCGCTCCTGCCCATAGTAAAAGCAACACTTCGACGCTGTTCCTCCTGTGGCCAGGCATCTGCTGGGCAGAGGGAGAGAACAACAGTGGAGAAGAGGGAAGCAGCTCAGGGCTAGCCAGAAGCTGGGGGGAGAGAGGCTCAGGATGAAAAGTGGGAAGACACTCTGAAAGTGTCTTCGATTACAGAAGAAAGTGTCTTTGATTGCAGCCTCCAAACCATGTCTACCCAGAAGTAAGCCCCATTGTGTTAACGTTGACGCTTGCGTGGTGCCTGCCCTAAAGTGGGCAAGCCCGCTTCAGAGGAGGCACTGCACAAGTGTCAATGTTGATGCTTGCGTGGTGGATGCAAAAACATGGCGGACCGAACCGGTCCACCATGTTTTTGCATTTCCCTGTCGCTGGCGGTTCGCCAGCGGCAGGGAAACAGGAAGATCCTGTTCGGGCCAGTAGGACCGAACCGGGAAGTGCCCACCTGTGATAAAGACATAAACTGCCAGTGCAATACATGTACACATAACAGCAAAACAAGATAAATTCCAAAGAGGCCATTTATAAAGTTTGAAAAGTTTTGTTTTAACAATATAGTCTTCATATTACTGTATTTTTACATAGAGCACAATCCTAACCATGTCTACTCAAAAGTAAGCCCCATTGTGTTTAATGGGTCTTACTCCCAGGAAAGTGTCTTTAGGATTGCAGCCATAGTAAAGAAAGCCAAAACATAGTTAGGAACCCTTCAGAAACCATGACTGAGGCATCAGAGCAGATTCTCAGTCAAAAAAGATTGATAAATAAAATATTAGGGCAACTTCATACATTACTTTTTTATTTACAGCACACTATTTTGGCCTCCACCTCATAGTACAGCAGTGCTGAAATGGCCACTGCTGTGTTCTGCAGGTCCACGGTCAACTCAGATAAAGAAAAACTGATTCTCTTTCCCTCTTGTTGGACTCAGCACTCCTATGGATCTACTCAAATATTTAGCTGGCACAGAACCAAGGATACCTGTGTGCTCCGAGGCACAGAAGGGAAGACAAGATTTGGCAGCAGCCACTGCTTCTGTCCCTTTCCCCTCCCAGGCCTAAATTGCTCCTCAGATCACCCACTTTCACCCCTCCGGAACATCTCCCTGCCACTTCTGCAGGATACTCACTGTTGGTGGCTCCCACCAGATGTCCCCAGTGCTGACTGGTACTGGTGTCCTGTTGATATTATAATGCTATATGCCTTATGGCAAGTTTTTAACAACTGTTGCCAGGGCAGTGTGTGGAAGACCAACATTGTCCTGCCATAGGATCAGGCCTTGCGTGAATTACAGTAATGTTCAGTTTTAGTTTGAACCAAACTCTCACACAGCTTATAATACTCTAACATTACAAAATTGTTTTCTATTACACTCAGGGTGAAATCCTAACAAATAGGCTAGCACAACTCGCCTATCTCCCTGTTCCCATGGGAGGTCAGTGCATGTCTGTGCTCTGGGCTAACCTCCCCAGAAGTGGCGCAGAAATTCCTTCTTGCACTTTTGTTACACCTATAAACCAGCACAGGACTTATGCTGGCCTAACTGGGGATTAGGATTGCAGCCTCACATAATATATGGATTTAATATACATGTGTACATGCACCTTAAACAGCTGTGTAAATGCACTGAGAACCCTAATAGGCATCCAAAAAAGTACTAAGATAAGTGTTGCTAAGGGTGGGACCCTATCAAACAGTCATAACATATGTGAAATTTATGTCACGCCAAAGGGCTTTGGTAGCCAAGGGTATGGTTACCCGCCCTTTCTGCTTGACCTTACATCGTCCCCCTCCCCCTGATTTGGTAATCTTCTATAGCACAGTATTTCACGCATAAAACTGAAAACAACCCCCAGCAACAAAACTATCAATAAAAGAGGCTACTATAAAACAAAAAATAAAACAAGGTTTTATTTGCTGAAAACAATAAAGATAGAAGGAATGCTTCAATGAAAACATTGAAATGGACAGTTCAAATAGTATCATCCTTTAAAAAAGATAAATTAGCATAACATATTAGAGAGGGTTTCCATTTATCAAATTTGCCTCATTTTCACTTATTACAGTCAGTACATTTTACAACAGCATTGCACAACTTTTTATTTTTTTGCTTAAGAAATTTGACAAAAGTTTCAGGCTACAATCCTGGGAGTTCCTGGGAGTAAGACCCATTAAACACAATGGGGCTTATTTTTGGGTAGACATGGTTAGGATTGTGCTCTATGCCTCCCAGCTATCCTACTAAAGGCCTGTAGCTCCCAGTTTGGCTAGGAAATTTTATTGGCAACTTATTGCCTAATGATAAATCAAATACTGTCTCTCCACCTGCTCTGTTGACTACTCTTTTCTTGCTATCAACCATCCTTTTTCACCCTACATTGCCGAAGTATTGTATATAGCATGCCTGTCCAACACGAGGCCTGCATGCCGCATATGGCCCAGGATGAGGGTGGATGCAGTCCTCCCGCAAAGCTGGCCACCACCATTAGAAAAACTGGCTTTGTGGCGGCAGCCATTTGCAAGTTTCACCTGCTTCTGTGCACGCTGCCCTGGGCAGCCACCACAAAGCCGGTCTGGGCTGCCTGGCTCCTCCCCCTACCAGCCTCCTGGCATTATAGTGCTTCAGGCCCTTGCAGACTTTGCAGCACTCGCCCACCTGAATCCCCCGAAAGCAGCCTCAGCCTCTATCCCAGCCGCTGCCTGCTGCCTTTGAGATCTTCCTCTCCAAGCTTAACCTTGGAGATATGCTGCAACCTTAACCGTGTCTACTCAGAAGTAAGGCCCATTGTACCCAATGGGTCTTACAGGAAAGTGTGTTCAGAATTGCAGCATACCTCCAAGGTTAAGCTTGATCACAGCCCATCCTATGCATCATGCCAACTCAGAAGCAAGCCCCACTAAAATCAATGAGACTTAGAGCACAATCCTTACCATGTCTACTCAAAAGTAAGCCTTTTTGTGTTCAATGGCTCTTACTCCCAGGAAAGTGACTTTAGGATTGCAGCCTTACTCCCAAGTTGCAGTCTGACAGCCCAATCCTATCCATGGCTATTCAGCAGAAAACCCCATTATAATCAATGAGACTTACTCCAAGGTTTAGCTTGGAGAGGATCACTGCCCATCCTATGCAATATACCTACTTATAAGTAAGCCCCGTTAAAGTCAGTGAGACTTACTCCAAGATTTAAAAAATGTAGGACAAAATATAGAACATCCTACATTTTGTCCTACATTTAAAAAAAGTTGTTAGTGTTCATGTGTGACCCAAACCAACCCGTCTTCTTCCAATGCGGCCCAGGGAAGCTAAAAGGTTGGACGCCCCTGGTTTATACAGTATTCTAAAGATAATAGTACATAATACTGTACTATGTGGCTACATGGCAGACGAAACCAATCTCCATTGGTCATCTCTGTGAGTATTGATTGAGTAGGAATCCCACATGAGATCCATGTGGTGGTATAAATATGGTGTCATATGTAACAGGATACTTATTCCTTCCTTCCTGGTTTCATGCTTAACTATTAATTAGCTATTTTTCATTTTCTTATAAACCGCTTTGTGAACTTTTTAGTTGAAAAGCCGTATATAAATACTGTAGATAGAAAATACTGTTGATACCATACCAATGGTAATGGTATATAAAAGCAATATAAATAGCAGCAAATAAAAGCAGCAGGCCTCCGTCAGTCTTTAAAGACTATGGTATCGTGCTCGGCGCTGCATACACTGCATGCGAAGCACAAAAGCCTGTGTTGCATTGTTATGGAGGATAGGCTGTTACCCAAGCAGCAAATCCCCCCTCTCCACACCACTGAATTAGTCCAATGGAAAGGCAGAGCCGATACGATTGGATTCAGCTGGCAGTATTCATGCATGTGTGTGTATAGTGTACAGATGTCTTGGGGTGTCCCAAGACTGACTGTGTGTCCTTTTTTGTGGATTGTGCTTCTTCTGTGTCCTGCTTACATGGAAGTTTTTTCAGGGTGTTTCCCCCATGATTAGTACATGCTGGAGGTGTTTCTACAGATGCTGAGGAAGTGATTGACAGGGTTCCTGTGGTACTATGGAATTTTTAAACTTCTTTTTCCCCTCTCCATTTGGGCTGGACTAGTTATAAGATACCAAATACAGTTAAGCCAGTGTAGCTACACTGGTCATTTTATTTTAGTACTGTACTGTATTAAGATTGCACTATGAATGTCCTTCCAAGACACACACATAGAACTCTCTATTTTGTCTCTACCAGCAAGATTGCATTGACTATGAAGTAATTTACTGACTCAACAGAATGTTGCATGATGTTACATCAGTGTTGTGTTCTTAGCAGTAGCATCTTTCAAGATACATCAGCAGTTCCACTGGATCCTAACACATCCCACCCTGCGTGATTGCACCATAGAAATGCTCCCTTATGACTCAATATCATTGGCACTGTATCCTGCCAAAACATGAAACAAGTATTCCGGCAGCATAAAGCATTTTCTGGCTATTGCAGAAGGCAGCATGCTAGAGCAGGGTGACCATATAGAATGGAGGACAGAGTGCCTCTGACTTTAAGCATTGCATAGAGGAGAAAATTTAGGCAGGTGCTGGTTTTCAAAAACCAGCTAAACCTGCCTAAATTCCCTCCTCTATGCAAAGCTTAGAGGCGTTCTATACAGTCACCCTGTGCTAGAGTGCTGTATGGGGCCTGACTGCTACCCCATGCAATGAGCAGCCACCTTTGCACACTAATGGCCTCTTGACACCTGCCAGCACATATAAATGTATGCAGGGATTGCTTTTTGCAAAGCACTCAACTGGTAATATTGTGAAATCTGACCTTCCAAACCCAAAATGAGACAGTCATTCCATGTTATCTTGCGGTATGCTTCCTCAATTTTCTATTCTTATTTTTCTTTCAAAAAGTAGGGCAAGTTTAAAATCACAATCTGCTCTTGTCTGTTCAACCACAAACTTTCAATATGGAAGTCTATAATTCAGAAGTTTGATGGTGACATAATCATTTTCAGGTCACCAAGCTTTACCCTCTGTGGTTCCCCCAGCTTTGGACCTCACCGCATATCACTGAGATCAAGTTGGTCCCATGTTGGCACCTCTATGTTGTTTTGTGGGGGCTTAGGATTGTAAGTTAACGTACATGCTTCCTAGATATTATGTCTTCCACATATGTTCTGGCAGGGATGTCTCTAGGGTGGTGCGAATTGTGTGGTCCGCACCATGTGATGCACCCAGGCGGGTGACTCGCATGGGAGACCCAAAAAATACAACTTTGCAATGGTGCCTCAAAACCTATTATGCCATTTACCATTCAATTCATATTGAAGAGCAGAATCCAATGCAAAAATCTGTTTTGAAATAGCTCCTTCCTATCAAAAGTTACGGCCAAAAACCTAAAACATAAATATGCATTGACCTCCACGGAAAGTGAAAGTGAACCATATTGCGGGTTTACTTGCAAGTAGGTAAACATTCCATAGTCCATTGGAACGTGCACAATGAGAGGATATCAAGGACACCAGAATTGTCCTGATCCAATGAACGCAGCCCCCACAAATCACCCCAGAATGAGGTCCCTAATTACGCTGAAATGCATTGAAAATGAAAGGGAATTGCACATCCGTGTTTAGTAGCAAGTAAGCAAGCATGTCTTGACTGGTGTGGAAGGTCAGGGAAAGGGAGTACAAGGCTTCCAAAATGGTCCCAATCAAGGATGTCACTAGCGTGTTGGAAAGGGGGCATCCTTGAGGGGAGTGACCCCCCCCTCACTGACCAAAATGGCTAAAATCATGGTTTGTAGGAAAAAAAATCTCATCGTGTTGTATACTGTTGGATGGGTAATTTGCAGCAGTGAAACAAACCACTTTGAAATGTCTTTATTCTATTAAAATGTGTGGCTAAAAAAACTAGTGGAGGCATGGCAATGGAGCATAGCCACAGCCACCATTCAGGTTGTTGCCCTGCCCACTGCATTAGGAGTGATGCGCTGGCCTACCACACCAAGTGTTGCAAACCCTAGTAATGCCCCTGTGTACTGGTTATGTTCCAGGGTTCTGTTAAGGTACATAGCTCCAGAGAATCAGCTCTTGTTGGCCTAGCACTACCATCCCCACACAGAAGTGTACTGTATGAATGCACTAACCCTACAATCAGAGTAACTACGGGAGCATGTAAGAGACATTTACGCTGATGTAGTTACAGCACCACCTAGTGAAAATCTATGGGAAATTCATATTGCAATCCAGAGTAAATTGTTCTTGTGTCAGAGCAAGGACTCCCTGTAGTTACTCTGGATTACGCCTAAATGATTATAGAAGAAAGTGTCTTTGATTGCAGCCTCCTATCCATGTCTACCCAGAAGACATGGGTAGACATGGGTAGACAGCCTCCTAACCATGTCTACTCAGAAGACATTATGTTCAATGGGTCTTACTCCCAGGAATGTGTCTTTAGGATTGGAGCCTAAGTAGACTTCATAAGATCATGCACATTGAATGCATGTTTTGAATTCAATTCCAGTGTTTTGTCATCATTTTTTACATCCGGTTAATATTTTTATATGAATATTTTTTGGGTTGTGGAACCAATCGTCTGAGTTTCCATTATTTCCTATGGGAAAATTCTTTTCTCATAAAGAATGTTTCACGTAACAAACATGCCTCTGGAATGAATTAAATTTGTTACGTGAGGCACCACTGTATATGGGAAATTTAAGGGAAGGGGTAAAGGCAGTATTATGCTCACTAAATAGTTTGTTCCCACCTTAATAAATAAGTTCAAGAGCATCTCAATAAGCAGCTTGTGCTAGGTTCTTATTGTTAATTTGTGTAATTTCTTGATTAATATTTGATACAATTATAGAACTTTAAACACTATATTTTGCTTGTTCCTCAATGAATCCATGCCCAACGTGGGTAGGCAGCAGATACCAGCACGTCCTTGTACTGTGATCCATAGCTTGCTAGATGCCATTACACCCCTCTAAAGATTCCCAGTAAAGTGGTGGGAACTGGCTGTGCATTGATTCGTTATGAGACTGTGAGCCGGATTGGGATGCCTACTCCCAATACAACATGGAGCCGATGGGGGTCCACATGGGGGAGAGCTTGAAAATATGGGAACGCCCCAACTACCCTCCCTTGGATATACAGACTTTCCCAGACTCTGTGGAGGTGTGGCGCATGGAGGACATGGTGGAGATGTGGAGGACGGGAGGAAGAGGGGGACCGCCCCGTAGGGGCATTACTGTAGGACCCTCAACCCGGTGGTACGCCCATGGAGGGGTGCCGTCATTGACAGGTGTTTGGCAGGAGGAAATGGGAGGCAGAGTAAGGGAAATAAGGGAGCTGGAGGGAAAATTGTGGGAGACACTCTGGCGGGGGAGTTTGCCCTGGAAGGAGCCCAGTACATATAGGGCTTGGAGGAACGAGCCCGGAGGGGAGCAAGCGGCCCCAAGCCCGGGACCAGAGGTGCTCCAGAGAGGAAACGTAGCTGGAGACAAGTCGAAGCTGGTGCCTGGAGGAAGCGGGACAGCGCAGCCGGAGCTGGTGGCAACCCCATCCCAATGAGCAAGCGCCAATGTCCAGGATCCCCTCCCTAAAAGGAAAGAAAAGAGACGAGAGTGAGGCAAGGGTCTCTTTCCAAGTTGGACTTTAGTTGTGTTACTTACCTGTTGTGTGCGGTGTTGAAGCGTTGTGTTGAACCTGTAAAGAGAAGAACCCCATGTGAGTGAACCCTGCAACCATTACGATTTGTGCCTAGTAAACGTACTTTCTGTTCCATACTTACCTGTGAGTGACTCTTCTTGGGGATGTATACTCTGGGAGAGGAGGATGATGATGCCACACAGATTTCCGTGGTCCTGGAAGACCCATCCACGGATAGCGGGGGGGCTAGAAGGAAGACTGGTAGAACCCGTCACAGAGACAAACAAAGAAGAACATACCAAGCATCTTTGGACTTGATCTGAAATAACCTGGGTTCAGTGAACTCGTAGGACCTCGTGAGGATCCCTACCTATCCTACCTATCTAACATGGATCAAGCAGTGCAAGTTAATCCCAAAGGCTCCCCAAAGACTGCAGTGGACTCAATTAAGGGAGATAAGCAAATTACAAATGATCTGCTTGGACATATAGTCTTTCTGCAGTGATGCTGATTTACAGGTGACATGGGTATAAGAAGAAAAGGATATTTTCGTCAGAAAACACCCACACAGACACTCCTTAGAAATGCCTTCCATATATATTGATCAATTCATGTGCTCACCTCCAAAACTCCACACTTGTAAAATGACTCAAAGCACATAGGTATCGACTTACCTCATCTTCAGTACCTTCTTATTTACCTTTCACTTAATTTTAGCATAAACACATGTGTCAGAAGGAATGTACTTTGCTAACAATTTTTCCAAGTCTTCATGACTTAGAGAAGACTTTTCTCAGTAGTTGTCTTCTTTCTCATCTAGAGATATGGCAAGATGAAGTATATTATGACGCTATTTTCTTCATTTTTAACATTAGAATGATAATTTTCTTCCAAAAATCAGCTGAAAGTTACAAGGCTAAGAAAGGGCCCAGTCCAACTCTATTGCACATGGAAATAGTATGTGAAACGAGTTGCAGGAGACACAATGGAGATGCATATATTACTGCAATATATATTCATACAGAATAATATGGTACAGATTAAACTATATCCCAAGGTGCCCAGATGACTGGAAATGCCCAGATGTCTCAGGAAAAAGACAGGGCTTCCCAGAGAACTTGAAAAACCCCACCTTTGACAGGGTTCCAGGCATTCCCCCAGATACAGTTTGAATTTCCCAGAGCAGGTTCCTCCCCTGCCTCCTGGTTGACCAACAGCCTCACATGGGCTGCTCCGTCTACCCACCAGCCCACCTGCACCTGCTAACCCAGCCACCCTCTGCTTCCCTGCTCCCCCCAGAGCCCATCTGCTGCTTCCCCACTCCTCCCACCACTACCCCGCCGCTTCTCCACCCTGCTGCTTCCCTGTAACCCCTGCCGCTTCCCCACTACCCCTGCTATGCCTCTGCTGCTTCCCCTCCTCCTGCCACCCCCTGCTGCTTCCTCACTGCTTCTCCACTTCCCCACCACCCAACTGCGGCCTGCACAACCACAACCACCAAGGTAAGTATCCCCCACTTACCTCTCCTACCTCCTTTCTCCTTCCCCACTTACCTCTCCCATCCCTTCCCCACTGCCTGGGTCAGAATCATGTATGTTGAAGTCACTTGCATGGGTTCTGTTGCTGCAAACTGCCATGGGAGCATCTTACATGTCTGGGTCGGAATACTGCATGTTAAAGTTACTTGCATGGGGTCTGTTGCTGCAAACTGCCTTGAGAGTGTCTTACATGTCTGGGTCAGAATCATGTATGTTAAAGTTACTTGCATGGATTCTTAAAGTTATTTGCATGTCTGGGTCAGAATCATGTATGCTGAAGTCATTTACATGGGGTTTGTGAGACTGCTTTGGGAGAGACTTAAGGGCCTGGGTCAGAATCAGGTCTGCTTTGATCCACTTTTATGCCTTTGGGTGATGGGAACAGGTGTTGTGGTGGTTGGGTCTCTAAGAGAAGATCATGTCTGCTTTGAGCCACTTCACATGTGCATTGTTGATTAAAACAGCTCTTATAGAGAGGTTTTCAATTTTTAAAGTGTTGAAATCAAGTACAGTGGTACCTCTCATAACAAGCACCTCACATAACAAGTGTTTCACATAACAAGTATAAATTTCCAAGAAATCTTGCTTCACACAACAAGTTCCGCTTCACTTAACAAGCAAGCGCGCAAGTGTGTGAAGTTCTGCTTCACTTAACGCGTTCCGTGCAGAGGCTCTTTAAAAGGGCTGCCTTTTAAAAGGCCTGCCTCTAACTGCCTCCAATTTGGGGGCAGTTGCTTGGGGGTGCCAGAGGCAGCTGTCCCTAACTGCCCCAAGTGCCCCCACCGGCCACCTCAAACCTCCAGCAGCAGCCCAGATAAGCCTTCCAGGAAAGTGTCTTTGATTGCAGCCTCCTAACCATGTCTATTCAGAAGTAAACCCCATTGTGTTCAGTGGGTCTTACTCCCAGGAAAGTGTCTTTAGGATGGGAGCCTAAGTAGACTTCATAAGATCATGGACATTGAATGCATGTTTTGAATTCTATTACAGTGTTTTGTCATAGTTTTTACATCCAGTTAATATTTTTATATGAATATTTTTTGGGTTGTGGAACCAATCGCCTGAATTTCCATTATTTCCTATGGGAAAATCTGCTTCACTTAAAGAGTGTTTCACTTAAAGAGCATGCCTCCAGAACAAATTAAGCTCTTTATGTGAGGCACCACTGTACAGAAAAGCAATACGAATGATTTTAGCTTCATGTTAACATGTCCTACATTTCCCCTACATTTTGGGGGTGTCCTACATTTTTAATAGGGTAGGAATTTTGGCTTGGATGACAGGAATTTTTGGGAATTTGGGAGCAATTTTGTGTTTGACGTCTGGTCATCCTGCATATCCCACATGTGCATTTGATTTATGCCTAGGGTTCCCAAAGCAGCAAGTGATATACGCATAGAGGCCTGTTTATATCTCCTTTGCTTGGTCAGGGCAAATAAATACAATATTCATATTCAATTCAACAGCCGCTGGTTAGCTAGGAGTTCCAGAGTCTATTCAGCACAAGTCTGAGAGTCAAATCTGCATATGAATTCCAAGCAGCAGCTTCACACTGGAATCCCCCTTTGTGGTGTCACAAAGGCCCTAATGGCAGCTCTGTTTCTCATTGAACTTTATAGAATTCTTTGCTTGAAACATGTAGGACATTTAGGGGGCTGAAAGATCACAGAAAGGCCTTTCCATAATTCAAGATTACAGGTTCTTCAAATGTAGTCTGTTTACTTTCCTAACCCGCTTAGCTTCCCCTCTCCCACCCATTCTGGCAAAGTGGTTCAGGAATAGAAGTTGAACCAGCAGACATTTGGGATATTATCCAATCAGATAATTGGATATTATATACTATATTATATTTTTATTAATATGTACCATATTATATTTTTCTTGTTCACTTTTTGACCACTTTATCAAGATACCTAAGAGGTTTACAAGAAAAATTAAAAACCAGAACTACCATAACATGTATTTTTAAAAATCTATAAACAGCATTAAAACCACTATAAACAGCACAAACTTTATCTATATATATAAAAGAGAAAAGACACTCACTCACTCACTCACTCACACTCACTCACTCACTCACTCACTCACTGACTCATCAACACCCTGCCAAAACCGCTAGTCCTAGAAGCGTAAAATTTGGAGTGGGTGTTTCTTCCATGACAGAGGGGTGCACTAAGAACCGGTTTTTGGAAATTCCAACCAGAAGGGGGTGAAAAGGGGCGCAACGTGTTTTCCTCCCTATACTTTGCATTGGAGAATTGATGACTCATCAACATTCTGCCCCAACCCTTGGACCTAAAAGCATGAAATTTGGGGAGGGGGTTCCTTCTGTCACATGAACATCCACCAAGAACCGATACAGAGAAATTTAACCCTTAAGGGGCTGTAAAGGGGTGCAATGTATTTTTGTCCTATACTTAACATGGGAGACTGAATAACATCCAGCCAATTTGGTGCTTGGTGCCTGGTGCACTGGGGGGACATTGTTCGGAGGAAGAGGTTGTGCTGGGGGGATGCTGCACATGGGAAGATGTGCATGGGGGTTGATGCGCATGGGGGGATGTTGCACATGGGGGGATGTTGCATATGAGGGGTTTATGCACATGAGGTGTTGATGCACGTGGGGGATGTTGTGGGGGAAGGATGCACATGGGGGAAGTTGCGCATGCAGGGTTGATGCGCAGGGAGGACTGATGTGCATGGGGGCCTGATGCACATGGGGGACTGTTGATCATGGGGGACTGATGTGCATGGGGGGCTGATACGCAAGGGGGTTGATGCGCATGGGGGACTGATGCGTATGGGGGAAAGTTGCACATGGGGGAAGTTGCGCATGGGGGACTGATGCACGTGGGGGGATATTGCGCCATGGTGGATGGCGCATGGGGGAATTTTACTCCCGCAACACAGGTATGCTTTTCACTAGTTGAAGCAATAAAGTAGCCACAGTGAAGAGGGTCTTGACAAATAAAAATGCAAATTCAAAACCAGTACATATATTACTGAACAAACGTTATTTGTTGCTATTTACGTTGCCCAGCCAGTAGTTTGACAGACAGCAGTGTTCAAAATTGTTTTCAAAGTCAACTCTGTGCATACGAGCATTACAGTAATCATAATCTGAATTTGATCATGGCATGGATAACAGTGACTGAGGTGCAATCCTGAAGTGCACTTGGCCAAGCCTATCTAGCACTGGGCCATCTTACACCAGCCTAGCTGCACCAGAAAATGCCAGGGCCAGCATAAAACAACTTAGGCTGGCTAAGTCAGCTTGTGCTAGCACAAGGCAGATGGTCCTGGGCTGGCCTAGCTGGGCTAGCTTAGGCAGCTCAGCAAGGATATGTTGAGGGTATGTTACCAGTTGCCTAGAACAGTACAGTTAGGCTGTCCAGAGCCAGTTTTCAGAGCAGAAATGCCCCTTTCCAGCTCCTCAAAGTTAGACCATCTCAGGAGCAGGGATAAATCTGAATAGACCCATAGGAGTCCAGCATAAGAATGGCAGTGTTGACAAAAAATCTGAGTTCGTGGCCAGCCCAACTGCAATCCCTGTCTCTTAACCTCAGGATACGCCACAACTACAACAGCCCATTAACCTCAGAATACAGCATTCCAGCAGGCCACACCAACAATCCCCTTGCATCCACCCTCCACTGCAGAGATACTGCTGTACTGCAGTCTCATGCTACAGCTGTTACTGGTTGTCAGGGTCTCCTGGGCTTCCTTATAAGGCAGGCACCACAACTGTTCCTTGTTTAGTATGATCTGAAGCATGTCTCCTCAGAAGCAAGCCCTCCTCAGGTGCCATTACTTGGTGTTCAGTAGCCTCCTTGCCGATTTGGCCCAACTTTCTGCTCTGCATATAGCCTATTTGGCCCAGCCCAGCTGGGCCATTCTCACTGGTCTCACTTCAGGATTGCTCCCTAGGTCGAACTTATCTATGTCGCACCTGGTGAAACAGATGAATAGGACCATCTTACCCATGTTTCAAGAGCAGGCATGGGGAGTGTCAGCAAACTGGCCAGGGACGTCTCACCCACCATTCTTGCACTTTACCTCCACTGTCCTGCAGTCAGAGGCAATGTAGGGGATTCAGAGCACA
Source organism: Cryptoblepharus egeriae (assembly GCA_030015325.1). Lineage (NCBI taxonomy): Eukaryota > Metazoa > Chordata > Lepidosauria > Squamata > Scincidae > Cryptoblepharus > Cryptoblepharus egeriae. The sequence goes on from JAREYC010000013.1 coordinate 11,428,544, forward strand.
TTTTGATCTCACAGCCAGGAATGGCTGTGTTGTAGAGGGATGTTTGCACACCACAATGAGGCTCCCTGTGAAATTTAGTGCTTTGCAGCCCTTCTAGCTTCACTACTGTGTGAAGTCCTCTGGGCAGATTTGCCCTGGTACCAACCCAATCCTCTTTTTTTCTCCAGGCAAGAAGAGGATTGGGGAATCAACACTACAGCCTTATGACCCAATCTTATTGTGCTTGGGGGTATATGGTTGCAGAATATATGCTTGCAGTTGTTGTGCTTGCAGAGTACTATATGCTCCACCAGCATGTGCTCTCATCTGCATCAACAACTGCCAGAGCAGTTTAGTCCAGTATAGAGGTAAGGGGTAAGGGAGGGGTGGAAAGTGGACAGATTGGGCCCAAGAGGAGGCAGTATTGGCATGCTGGCACACGACTTATCCTGACTCCCTCTCCAAGCCTAATCAGCTGACATGGATTAACACACACTTGCAACAGCTATAGATTTGATCTACTTCAAGTTGACCCCATTATAGCTACTGGGGCTTACCCCAGCGCAAGGGGAACAAATATATCCTGACCATGAGGAGACCTCCAACAGCTAAAACTACCACATGGAATGCTGCACAGTTTACACCAGCACTGCTGCACTGCCATGTGGTTTTGAACCACATGGAAGTATTATTAGAATCTATCATAGAATCATAGGGTTGGAAGGAATTTAATAGGTCATTAAATTGAACTTCATACCTGTAGTAGAAAATCCTCCTAAGAATTAGGGTTGGGCTGTTAAGCAGCCATGGTGCTGAAAGATTAGGTACATCTTTTTCTTCCATCCTCCTTCACTGCCTGGCTCATTATCTAAACCAGGGTAGGTGCGAAGATCCTCTTCCCATCAGGCCTGGATAGAGGTCCAATATCACCTGAGCTGGCCATATGCACAACTCCCCTGCAGTTATTATCTTTATCCCTAGTCACCTAGGGTGCAATCCTAACCAATTTAGTCACCTAGGGTGCAATCCTAACCAATTTAGGCCAGCTTAACTCACCTGGCACATCTTCCTGTGTGGGAAAGTCAGCATATACTTGTACACTGGCCTAACCTCCCAAGGAGTGATGCAGAAGTGCCTTACAGCATTTTTGTGACACCTCCAGGTCAGTACAAAACTTATGCCAGGGTTAATACCAGCCTAACTGGGGATTTGAATTGCATAGTTAACTATCCATATACAGTATATCATTGTTTAACTGTTTTCAGTTGAAATTATATTCAGAAAAGAGGCTTATTTGTATTATACATATTCAATTAAAGTTTCTCTTTTGTTATTAAAGTAAAATGTATACAGTATATTGACATATAAATGAACCATTAAAAATAATTTAGATGGTCTGTGCCATGTTGCAGTTGAGGCCATCTTAGATGAGGCATTCCCTTCTTTTGAGGCAGTGTCTCATCTTGATAAGCAGTGTTTCCAAACTCTGGGTTGGGATCCATTGGTAGGTCATGACCTGATTTTTTGGTGAGTCATCAGAGTGTGATGGAAAGATCAGATACATATTTCCTCAATCCCTGAGGCTATTCAAAAATCAGATACTGTAGCTGCTAAGTAACCTACAAAAATCTTAGCTTCTGATGTTTGCAAGCATGTGTAAATATAGGCAATAAATGTTTGAGAAAAAATGTCTTTTTTCTGGTTAGTATCATAGAATCATAGAATCCTAGAGTTGAAAGGGACCTAGTAGGTAATCTAGTCCAACCCCCTGTCTGCCGCAGGAAATCCTCCTAGATCATCCCCGACTGGTGCTCGTCAAGCCTCTGCTTGAAGACCCCCAGTGAGGGAGAGTCCAACACCTCCCTCGGCAACCTGTTCCACTGCCAAACCACCCGAACCATCAGGAATTTTTTTCAGATTACTTCCGAGATTTTTTTTTAAGTCTGGTGAACCTAGGTAGGTTCCAATAATGTGTCATTTTATTTTTAAAAATTGGTCTTAGTGCTAAAAATGTTTGTGACTCATTGATTTAAAGTGTCCAAAAAGATGTTTGTTTTCCGAAAGGAACAGGAAAGAAAACTACTTATCTGATTGTGTAGTTTTTACCTTTTACTCTTAGGTTTTAAAAGTTATCATTTCTGTTCTTTGGTTTGAAAAATGATAACAATCCTTTGGAAAAAAAAGAAAAAACGCTCACATGTGGTTGTGGACTGTGTATGACAGAAAAGCATTCTCTCTCTCATTGTAGTAAAACCTGACTGTAATCAGTTAATGTAATCTTGTTGTTAACAATGTACCTCCCCGGACAGAAAAAAAGCCTTGCGGATGGTTTTCTATGTAGGTATAGTTACCAGAGTAACATCCAAGGGAAACAAAATGAAGGAAAATAATGAAGTTACTAACTTCTACAAACTTCCAAGTTTTATCACTGTATTTTACAGCTTCTTTTTGCTTGGTGAGCAGAGGCTGAGCACAGCCAAAAGAAGATGATAATACCAGTAGCTGCACCAATAATCATCTTGGAGTGGACTTTGTATCAGTAGCATTCTCGATTCGGTACAGTTCAAAAGATCAGCAGCCAATCATACGAAAAGCAAACCACACACACACAACACATTAATGCACATACATGTACACAACATATGGACTGTAGTACATTGGAGCTTGATCTGAAATAAGACGTTATATTTAAGGTACATAAGAACTTTGTTTTTTACTGCGGTGAATTAACAAAGCTATCTGTCAGGCAGTGGTGTTTCAAGATGGTAGATGGGCCTTGGATGGGCCTTGATTGTCTGTGAAGCAATCCCAAGATAGCAGTTAGGGTAAGCCTGGTTGTAGATGTGATTTGCCCAGAAAAAAGCATGTTTATTGGTATGATTATACCAATTGTATGTTGTATGTAAATGTCCATATAAGCTTAAAACACTCTCTCTCTCTCTCTCTCTCTCTCTGTAACTCTGTGTGATAGTTCAATAAAAGAAAATAGCCTCTCTACTATACTTATCTTATTTTTATCATTCGTTTCATGTTGTGGATATTACTAAAAATAATTTTGTCATGGATGCCAGAAATTTATGGATGCCAGAAATTCATTTGGCCCCAGGGGCCAAATGACCTTGGTACCCCACTGCTGTCAGGTAAGTAATTCAAATCTGTGTAGGTCTCTTCCCTGCCTACTCTCACAGCAGATGGAAGTGTTTGGATTGCACAAGGAGGAGATTGAATCAGGCTGGTGCACTGGCCAAAGGCTTAATCAGTGGTAGTGGCAGTGATAGTATTAAATGAACCACTCACGCATGTCATGGGGGCAGTGCAGTGCTTTCCTCGGGACAATCAGCAACTTGACCCCAGCTTGTGAAAATCTAAATAACCGGGAGGTTCATATTGAAATATAGTGTGCATTGGTTTTGAAATGAATGGAACACTGAACAAATTGGACCCATTTGGTTTAATTTTTCATTCATCATGAAATCATGAAATACGCTCATGGGGACTGAATGTGCCAAATGAACCAGTCAGGCCTCATTTGATTTGCGTAACAAAAGGCTTGGGGTGAGGTTACCTTGTAATGCAGCACAGCACAAGGCTTCTGACCTCAGTAAAAATTATTTTCATTTCAAGTCCAGAGCAACCAACACCATGTTTCCTCCACCAGCACCCAAAATGCCCTGGACCATTGTAATGTCCTGCAAGTACGCTATGAAAACTGATTAAGGTATAATTATGGGACTGAACTTGGAATGGTTGCTTGCAGGACTGCCTCACTACAACAGTAGAAAAGCAGTTTTTAAAACTGTAATTTATAGTAGCCATTCGTGTTGAGTCAAATCCATCTGTGTATAAAAAATCCATATATAACCTTTATATACAAACTCATAGAGGTCATGTGTGATTTTGCCAGGACCCCTGAATGCTGCCATTTAGGGCATTTTAGACTAAATTCTGAAGAAGGACTATCAGCACAATCCAATGCATGTTTAGTCAGAAATAAGTTCCACAGAGTTCAGTAGAACATATATTCCATTTCCCAGGTGTGTGTAGGATTGTAACCTACGTGCCCCACTATTGCATGTTTGCTTTGGAGACCTTTTGTCATGGCACGTGCAATGATCAGTTGAACAGAACCGCAAACACCTTTAAGGCAAGAATTCTTTTAATGTCAAGGTTAGAGTGAAGAAACTAAGTGCTCTGTAAGATGAACATTTTTCCTAAGGGGGTAAAAGTGTTTACTTTGTTAGTCTCCCACCAATCCCTCCTCTTATTCTGCTTTCCCCCACTAGCTTTGCACAAGGTCTCCTTTGGATCCAACTCTCATGGATAATTTTTTTAAAGACAAAAAAGAGTGCATTTGTTATTGGGTATGGGGGAAGATTACTACATCACATCATCTCTGTAATGGGGCTGACCATTGTCACTGTTTTCAGTTTCGTACCCAGATCAAGGGGGGAGGGGTACATTAAAGAGATCATCTTCAGTCATGTTGTTGGACGGACTCAGGACAGAAGACGATGAGTTACTGGTGAGTAACTTTATTTACAGGTTATGACAGTAAATAACACTTTGAGGTTAGATTGAGGTGTTTTAGGGCCTAATCCTGCACTGCTGGGGACAGGCCCATAGCCAGGATTGTAGAAGTGGAGGTGGGAAATGTTTCTGGAGGGGCAATTATGCCAAGTATTTATATTGGTGTATATCTATACAATATAACAGTAATTTGCATAGAATAAATGCATCTCTATATACAGTAGTATGTATTTGTTTACATAGAAATAACATGCAACTTATCTTTTCATTTTGCCTACCACCACAATACATAGGCCTGCATCCCTACAAAAGTACAAAACCCCATATCCCATATGCTCCCCTATATGTGAGGAATAAGGATCCATCTCCACCACTCCCCCCAGCATAGAAGTCCTGAATTCAATGAACTGTAAAGGCCAAGGCCCCAGATGATCCCATGTGTTCCTCAACAGTTAAGGATTCCCCTGCCCCTCCAAATAAGCATTATATTTAAAATATATTTTAAATTTAGTTTCTCCAAGGTTTCTCCAAAGAGAAACGTTTCTTCCCACCCCACTCACCTAACATCAATAGCTTTATAATAATTTATTTGCATGATCCAGAATAGAATATTCTCTAACTTACTCCCAACTGATGCCAGAAGACCAGAAGTAAGAAGCAGGCTCTTGGACCCTGCAGTGGGTCTGTGCATGATTTTCCTTGCCCCTCCTTGGAAAGACAGAGCAGTAAGAAGGATTGTTCTCCCCCTTGTAATGCAAAAGAGGATTGCTGATGGCCCTTTAGCCTTGGACTGACCTGCCTTTAGGGAGGGGTGATCACTCGGGGAACAAAATCTAAAATTGAGGACCTTCATTGGAAGGATAAGAGGTTGGGAAAAAAATGACAAGCCTGGGAAGAATGCTAGTGGGGCAGGCTGATGGCTCAGAGGGGCCAACACCCGTACTGCCCCCCCCCCCAGCTACGGACCTGGCTGGGGAAGGGTACTCATCCCCAGCTTGTTTCTCCCTCCCTCTATACTACACCTCCAAACCCAACCGACTCCAACTATCACTCTGCAACTGCCCCACCCTAACTGCCTCTCCTAACTGTTCTTCACTGCCCATCTTACGGCTTTTCCCCAACTGCCACACCATCTCCCAGAACTCTCATTAGGAACGTCTTCCTTTCTTATTTTACAGTGTGTTGGCCCTCTGGTTCACTGTAGCAGGTCAGATTATGCCCCTTAGGTCCAAGGCAAATATTGTGTAGTTCTGGCCTCCTCAGCACCCTTGGCTCTTCTCTGCCACACTGTTAATGCTTGTTGGTTCTGAGTTCCAGTTGGCTGCACCCTGATGGGACCCACTCTTTTCTTCTTCTTCTTTGTCTTAGCCATTATCCCACATAGGAGCAGGGTCTGCTTGTTTGCATGCCTTTCTTCACTTGGCCCAATCAAAGACGTCTTCAGGGGAGACATTAACATGATGTCAGTCACTCTGTCCATCCATCATTTCTGTGGCCTGCCACATTTTTGTTGTCTTTCCAGGTTGAAATACTGCTTGACCACCAAATTTTCACTGCTTCTAAGCATGTGGCTGTAACAACATAGACATGTCTCGCACATCTTCTTGGTAATGGAGCTACTCCAGTGGTGGGATTCAAATAAATTAACAACAGGTTCTATGTCCTCTGTGGGGAACCTAGAAAACAGACCCCAGAAGAAGAACTTGCGGAGGACCTAATGTTCCTAGAAATGTCGTACGAGGAGAGGGATCTGGACTGCCATTGTGGGACAGCTGTCTGGGTGCCAGTCTCCAGGATGACTCCAGAGGAACAGGAGGCTGCAGAAGTGAGGGAATGGTTAGCCAGGAGGAGACCAAAGATGGCCCCTGGAGAGGGGTTCACTCTTAGAAGGCCAGGGCCTGTTAGAGGGCCTGAATTGTGGTGGAACCTCCCACCCCCTCCCCAGGCAGAAGAGTGGAAGCTCCCCAGAGGGAGGGGCCCATGGTACCAATGAAAGAGAAGAAAAGGCAGGAAACGAGGTTATGGGCAAGGAGGAGCAAGGAGGAAGAAGAAGTGTGATTGTGCTTGTGCAACTGAGAGGCCTTGCCTAGAGGAGAGATTGGAATACTTACCTGTTCAGAGGACTGGCTATGTGGAGTGTGTGTACTTACCTGTTGATGTGTTAACATGGAGTTCTGACATCCTGGATAAAGCTGGGTTGAGTTACTTACCTGTTAATTGTTTGCAACTGTTCTAGTGAAGTGCCTCCAAAATGGATGGAAGTAAAGAAGTGATTGTTACTATACCTCACATGTCTCCTTGGAATTACTTAAACGGGGGGAGCGACTCGTTAGTAATGGGAACCCCAGGGGGAGAGACTTTGTCAACCCATATCACCCGGGTTGGGGTTCCTGACATCCTCTATATATATAAAAGAGAAAAGTCACTCACTGACTCACTGACTGACTCATCACCGCCCTACCAAAACCGCTGGTCCTAGAAGCGTGAAATTTGGGGTGGGTGTTCCTTCTGTGACTGAGGGGTGCACTAAGAACTGGTTTTCGGAAATTCCAACCAGAAGGGGATGAAAAGAGGCGCAACGCGTTTTCCTCCCTATACTTTCCATTGGAGAATTGATGACTCATCAACATTACACCACAACCCCCGGACCTAGAAGCATGAAATTCGGGGAGGGAGTTCCTTCTGTCATTTGAACACCCACAAAGAACCCATGAGGAGAAATTTAACCCTTAAGGGGCTGTAAAGGGGTGCAATGTGTTTTTGTCCTATAATTAACATGGAAGACTGACCAACCTCCAGCCAATTTGGTGCTTGGTGCCTGGTACAGTGGGGGGGATGTTGTTCGGAGGAAGAGGTTGCACTGGCAAGGATGCTGCGCATGGAAGATGTAGCACATGAGGGGTTGATGCACATGGGGGAAGTTGCGCATGGGGGACTGATGCACATCAAGGACTGAAGTGCATGAGGGAAGTTGCGCATGGGAGAAAGTTGCATGTGGGGGGCTGATGCGCATGGGGAAGTTGCACATGGGGGACTGATGCACATGGGATGTTGATGCGCATGGTGGATGTTGCGCATGGGGAACTGATGCGATTGGGGGACTGATGCGCATGGACTGATGCACATTGGGGGAAGTTGTGTATAGGGGAAAGTTGTACATGGGGGAAAGTTGCACATGGGGGACTGATGCGCATGGCGTGTTGATGCCTATGGGGCATTGATGTGCCGTGGGGGGATGGTGTATGGGGAAATGTTACTCCCACATCGTGGGTACACTTTTCGCTAGTAATAACCTAAACAACAGGTTCTATGTCCCATTAGTAACTGGTTCTCAGAACCAGGCGCTCATTAGCGAAGGTTTCTATAGAACCTATGAGAACCCCCTGAAGCCCACCACTAAGTTACTCCCATCTTTTGCGCACCCCCATATTCATAACATGGTCCAGGCTTGTTAGGCTGAGTGTCTAGCGGAACATCCGTATTGCCACGCTGTAAAGTGTTTGTTCATGTTTAACAGTTGCTGGTCAGCATTCAGCTCTGTACATGGCCACTGGTCTCACTACCGTTTTATAGATTTGTCCAGTTGGTCTCCTGCACTCAGATCGATGATGTCGATACATTGGCTCTTCAAGACAGCTGAAGTTTCACATCTGCAGCTGGTGAGGGTGCCGATATTGATGGTTTCTAACCATAATAATTGGACTAGTCTCTTTGGCCAGCTCTGTCTGTGAGCAGGTAGCCTGTAGCCTTTGCACTCTTCTCATGTCATTTGGGTGAGAGTGATGTGCGTTGCCTGCATGGGACACCCTAGAATTTGCAGTCAAGTCTTGAATAGGCGTAGTGTGGGACCCACTTTTAAAATCCCAATTTATGCATAGTGACATGGTGCTGCTGCTATAAAACATTTTGTCAGCTTTCACTAGTCACAAAGCCTATTATTATTTTTCAGCTCTAGATACTTAGGCTGCAATCCTAATCTCCATTTAGGCTGGCATAAGAACTGTGCTGACCTAGAGTTGTCACAAAAGTGCCATAATGCACTTCTGCCTCACTGCTGAGGAAATTAGACCAGTGCACAAGCAAACACTAACATCCCACCCCATCATGGGAAAATAGGCCATGTGAGTTAGGCCGGCCTAAATTGGTTAGGATTGCACACTTAGGCATTTAAGAAGGAAAATATGCCTCAGTGTAACTAGAAGCCATGGTAAGGCTAAGAAATACATTCCTTTTATTCCTACACTTCTTTATCAACACTAATGCAATCCTGGCTCCTTTCCTTCATGCCCTTGCCTAAATATTTACACTAGTCCAATTTGCTGACTTTGAGTCTGGGCTAGCCGCCTGGTTGTGTTTGTTTAGTAGCTAGTTGAATCTGGAGGCCTGTACTAAAACAAAGAGCAGAGACTTACAGTAGCTAGCAATTCTTGTGCCCTGGGCCAACCTTAACTCTGACATCCAAGAAACTGTTTTCCAGGGTTTTTAGTAACAACAGTATGCCAGTTCTGTAAGATGTTGTCTAGAAATCTTACAAGCAACCCTATGGACACCCCACACAGTCTCACACAAGTCTGGGGTCATTCTATGAAATAAACTAAAAAGCATGCAGAACTTATAGATATTAATGGATGATTGTCTACCTCATAAGTAGGGTTGCTATAATTCTCTTCCACAGAAATGGGACAGGACTCCCTGTCAAACTTGCCAGCGTATGAATGCAATCCCTGAAAACCAGGACTCCTAGTTTTCCGGGACATATGGCAACTCTACTCATAGGCAGCTATTAATTGAAAATTAGCTGAAGATCTGACTTAGCAACAACTTAATATTGCCAGCCATAGTGCATTTTCACACCTCCTCAAGAGATTCATGGACACCAGGTCCTCAACCTGAGGCAGTAATTTTTTGCCAGCATAGACAGGCTGGTTTGGGCAGGGGGGTGGATAAAGGTGGTGAGAACTTTTGGGGGGTGGAAAAGGGTTTCTGGGTGTGGATTGGCTTTGGAGATAGACTGACCCCAGGAGGGGAGAGGGACTAGCTATGGCAGTACAGGCTGAATTCTGACCCTGGTCACTGGCCCAATTGGCCTTACACGGCCTACTAAGATTTGTGCCGGCAATGTTGCTGGAGCAGATAAAAAGGATTCCCCATAAGGATGACTGAAGTGCTACATAGGGCAAGGGGAAAATATCCCTTTACCCAGAATTGCCCTGCACCAGCATGTACCTAGTGCTAGATATAGCACAGGCCACTCAGCCTGTCCATTCCAGAGCTGGTTAGGATTGGGTTTTCCAACACATTCAGACACATAATAAGTTCCATAACAAGCCCTTTTGTAGCAACATGTAATTTCTCTTTTTTAATTTACTTGATTTAATGGGTCTTTCTGAGAGGAAGTTTGCCTGTGGGGAACTGGGTATGACAAAATGGTGTTACAGAAAAACCCTTTTGGCTGCTCCTTTTACTGTTTCAAAGGATGTATCACAGCATTCTTTTTTTATGAGTACAGGTTCCAAGTACAGTGATATCATTTTGCAAACAAAGTGAGTCATCCCGCCATTTCTAGATAGAGAGATTATTTCCTACACTATGTAACAAAATGTTTCTCTGAAACAATCAGTTGCTGCTAGAGATTCGGTGACGTAGGCATTTTTTTCTCATTGGTTCAGCATGCCTATTTGTAATGCAAAACGGCATGCTCTCGTTTGTATGTGAGCAGTTACCATGGCTGCGCATGCAAAATGCAAGTGGCTTGAAGGATGGGGAAGAGATCAATTTTTTTAGTGCAAACAGCTGATTGTATGTCAAATTCTGGAAGATGCTGGAACAAATTTAATTCAAAATAGTGCAGTGAGCATGTTTAAAAATAAACCTTCAGATATGTTTCTTTAGCCAGTCAGGAAGCTCAGTCTGTAACTATCTGCCAAATAATGAAAAACAGTAACATAAGAACGTAAGCAGATTTGCCGCATCAGGCCAAATGTCCATATATTCCACCTTCCTGTGTCTCACAGTGGCCCAAGCAATGCTTCTGGGAGCACACAAGCGAACAGGAGACATGCATTCTGGTGCACTCTCCTGCATCTGGTATTTGATTTAGCCTATCTCTAAAATTAAGAGATTGCACATACCCATGCAGGTATTACCCTCCAGGATAGGCCTGGCCAAGGGCCTTCTGGTCCCAAATACTGCCATCCCCTTACCTCCTGCTCTAAGGACTAGAAAAGAAAAAGGGAGTCAGAGTGAAAGAGGAAGTGTGGAAGAGAAAAGTGTGATGAAATAGGGCAGTGGTCTTCAACCTTGATTGTGCCAGGACCTAATCAATCAATCAATCAATCAATCAATCAAGTGTGCCTGGGGATCTATCATTGGTCCCACCCTCCACCTAAGACTACATCCCTGCCCATCACTGCCCATTCCTTGTTGTTATGCCCTCCCAACTCTGTTCACTGTAAGCAAATATTCTTATGCGAGAGATCAGAAAAAGTTACCATGAAGCTTGACACTAGCGAAAGCTATTTTAGCACAATTGCTAAGAAACTTACAAGGACTGGGATACCATTTCCTGGTACCTGAATGGGAACACAGGATGCCTGCCTCTTTACCTGGTGGAGCTCCAATCTGGTGGTCGTCAACCTTCTATGTTCCTATAAGTCATGACCCTACAACTGAGGCTGTGCAACCCCACTGAAGTCCTGACACCAAGGGTAAAGTACACATTCCTGGGTATGATTCTAAAATAGGAGCAAATGGTTAGACAGAAGTGGGTGCCCCAGCCAACCCTTTAACTGAGATGATAGAGGGATGGACCCTCATTAATGGACAGGCCTTGCTCTAGGATTGAAGCACTGGTGATAAATGTGTAAGATTATATCTAATTGAAAAATCCAAAGTATTAAAACATGTACAAAGCATTTTATCCCAAAGCATATTTTAAATATGGATTTTTCTTACACCAGAAAACTTGATAAGCAGATAGAAAATTGCTTTCCAATATTGTGAATGCCTTTATTCCCTGCAACTATCTGAGCTCTCACAGAGGCTGCTTCCCAAACCCCCAAATACTGCAGTTATATACATGTCACCTAAAAAGTCTCTCCAAATCTTGGCTTTCTGATTCTGAGGTATAAATGACCCCATGCATTTTAAAACTGAGCATTTTAATGAGAAAAATCTTCTTCCCTTAGCTCCATTCTATCAATAGCTTTGCACACTATTCATTTTGGCTTTCCTGGCATGAAAACCTCATGAGGCCATTATTCAGACTGGACAAGCAGTAGGGAGTTGCAGCCATGAGACAGGGAAGGGTTAGTGTGTCCTTTTGCTGCTTGTGACTCTCCTCCTCCTTGTCACTTCCTTCTCCACTCTCTTGCAAGTCCTCTCATCTCTCCTGTATACAGATGGGAGGACAGACAGTATGTTTAAAGAGAGCTCTGACACACAGAAAACCTGGCAGCAATCCTTTTTTTCTTTATGTGGCAGACTTTCTAAATGGAGCAGGTGATTCAACTTGTGTTGTCTATTGTCACAAAGGAGTGACTCAAGAACTAATAATGACTCTTTTTACTCAAACTTGGAGAGGGTGACTCAAGTGACTCAACCCGAATCAAGCTCTACGGGATTCTTCATAACACTAGTTACTAGCATATCTGGATTAATAATAAGATGCATGCGCAGAGAGAGAGAGAGAGAGAGAGAGAGAGAGAGTGCGAGAGCGCTAGGGATTTTGCAAGGCTAGGAACAGAGATAGGTAAAAATTAAATGAATAATATCAGGGATGCCCCTGACAATTAGAGACACTTGAGAGCTACAGTGAATATGAATCAAACCAGCCTAATTGTGTAAATAAGCCATCATGGTGTTTATGGTCTCCGTTGCAGGCAAAAAATACAGCTTAGCGATGAAGCTACATATTGTGTAAAGGTTTCAGTTGGCTTAGGTTAAGTACTTTCACCCATGTGTCAAAAACAGTGAGGCTTCAGGCACTGAAATTATGTTGTATTTTCCACACTGATGGGAGAGATCAACCCTATCATGAATTTTGAAGGCATCGCAAAAAGAAGAAAAATCTGGATATATGTTACAATAAAAAGCAGAACTTTTTTTCTGGGGGTACTTACTGGCATGTTTTCCCACCTACCCCTCCCTGCAGCTAACAAATACCTAGTTGTATGGGGATGACCTGAAGTGAATACCGGCACCATTTTTCCTCCAGAAAAAAGCAATGATAATAAGATACAGTATTTTGAAATTGATGTTTTATTTAAAGCTGTCAAACTGCCTGCCACTTATTAGGTATGAGTTTGTTTCCTCCTGCTTAACACCAACTTCCTCATTCAAAGATTTTGAGCCCAATCCTATGCTTGTCTATTCAGAAGTAAGTCCCATTATCGTCAAGGGAGCTTACTCCTAGGAAAGTGTGGATAGGATTACAACCTCAATTTTTTAAAAATATAGTTTAAAGATTTAGTGACATTTCTGATTATATATAAATTATAATGTATAGGTAATTACCCTTCTAACTAGGCAAAGAGGCACTTTTTCAGGAGGTGGTAAGAACATAGGAAGAGCCATGCTGGATCAGGCCCATCACTTCCTGAATCTCACAGAGGCCCACCAGATGTCTCGGGGAGCAGCACAGACAACCACAAGATACTTGCATCTTGCTGACTTTCCCTTGCATCTGGCATTCTCTTTACCCTTGCACACCCCAACAAAGACATCAGACTGTACTTAGGTTTAACTTGGGCCATTTTATGACCAATTTTACTCTTAGTTATATTAAGGTGAGAGTAACTGTTGTACAAAGAGAGGTCATGGGTGACAATGTTTCTCTGCTCACTTTAATGGATGGAGTAGTTTCATACATAGAACAAATGAGTGAAGGAGCTTCCTTCTTCTAGGTCTGTCAGGGCTGGCCAATCTATACGGCCGGCCTGTTGAGGTGTTTTTTCATGTTGAGGACTGGCAGGGTTCACCTCCATCTGCCCAAATGCCTTCAACATTCCTCTTCCTGCTCTCCAGGAAGAGTGAATGAAGCAGAGAGAGGAACTGCAGGAGAAAAGCTAATCCACCATTCCTCCACACTTCTTCTTCAGCTTGAGTCCCCTCTTTTGAAGTCTAGGAAGTGGGAGTAGGAGTGGCAATGATGGCGACTGTTGCACCACAGGTGAATGGAGACAATGTTATTTGTCACTGCCTCCAGTGGTGTCTGGGCCAGACTTGGCTTGTGCAATCATGGGAGGTCTGTTTTTTGTTTAATTATTGGGAGCCACTTCCAAAAGTGTTCCTGGCAGTATGTGAATCTAATAAAACAAATCCAGTGTATGATTAAAGTTGCCACAACCCAAGATCTTGGCTTTGGTAAATCTATGAGAAAAAGCTGAGAAATCTCTATAGCTAGGATGGCACTATGCAGCAAGATACAGGAGTCTGAATATTGGCTGGTGGTTTCTGTGGAATCCCGAACAATATAAACTTCAATTTTTGAAAAAGAGCAGTCTGAAGCCACCTGAAAATGTGAGTACAATATTGAGTAAAGATTTAGAAACTGGGGCAAATTTAGAGGGTTCTCTACAGCAGGGTTTCTCAACCCCGATCCAAGGACCCCCTGGTGGTTCTTGGCAGCTGCCTGACCAGTCTGCAAGAGGACTCTTCTAAGTGCATCTTCCCCTCCTCACAGCAGGAGGGCTCTGTCGGAGGATTGCAGCATCAGCGACCACTCCTATGCCTGTCTACTCAGAAATGTCCCATTGTAGGCAGTGGAGCTTACTCCCAGGAAAGCGCGGATAAGATTGCAGCCTCAGAGCCCAATCCAATGCCTTTCTACTCAGAAATAAGTCCCATTATAGTCAATGAGGCTTACTCTCCAGTAAGAGTGATTAGGATGACTTTGTGCATTTTCCAGGCATCCTGCACGGAATAGTGTTGAAAATCCCTACTCTGAGTAGATATGCATTGAGACACTGGGCTCTCACCTGCAATCCTATCCACAGTATCTTATCAATAGCTCTATTTATTATAATGGGATTTACAGCTGGAGGCAGCTGTGCTGTGCTGTAGGTGGAGAAGCCCTCCCTCCAGATTGCCAAAGGCAGAACTCTACCCCCACCCTGGACTGGTCCCTGGAAATTTTTACCCCCACAGAACCAGTCCCTGGGGCAAAAAATTTGAGGTCCACTGCTCAATAGGTCAAGAAATTGTCCCCAGCCTTTCTCCTGGATCATGCACATGAGCTCTTCTTGTTACAGGTTTGTGAGTTTCCCTTTCCAACTCATCTGCAAAACCCATGAACGCTTCATTACAAATCCTGAACTCTTGGCATATTTTTCAAAACAGACAATAGCATGAACATTAAATTCTGGAATCAATGCTGCCTCTTTATTTGCACTTGTAGTATTTTTTTTTTAATTTCCACTACCTCAAAACAAAATACCTACTTTTAAAGTATGCTTTTCATCATTGGAATAACGTCCACTCTCTGTGAAAAATACGACATAACAGCTGTCAAAGAGAGACTGCTTTTTCACAAGAATAACACTTAAGCAACAGGTTGCCCTGAGGGTGGCCACATTGATTTAATCAAATCACTTGTGGGAATTAGTTTGAAATATAGGTACACATGCATAGATCTAATCAACTTTTTGAGCAAGAGCCAATCTGAAATGTAGGTCAGGGCATTACTGGAAAGAGTATTGCACTGTAACTTTCCGGAACGGTCTTTTGCGAAGAAAGAGAGAGCATCCACTTTGTCAGGATTGAAACAATTAAGCTGATATTAAATTCACATTTGTAACCAGAGAGCTGCTCTCGGCTTTGTCTGTTTCTGTTGCTATTTGGGAGCTTGCTTTGAAGTTCACTCAAATGTCACTGACATGGCATTTTCACTTTACGATCAAAGCCTTTAGAGTGACATGTGTGCTGTTCTGTGAGAACAAAGGGGCGTTTCTTTTGGCCCATACTTGGCCTCTGTGTACACTTTTGTCTATGTCTCAACCTCACCCACGTTGTGCTATGCAATCATATAAATCTTCAGCTTTAAGCATAAGGTACATAATGCCAGACCTTTCCTGCTGAATAAGCACTGCATTACCTGAAGTGCACAATTTAAAAAAATACATATATTTGGGCGAGCAGTTTGGGATTTTAGCACTCAGGTAAGACTCTTACAGTTTGCTTTTTTATTCATGCTGCTTACTGTTTTAAATTGTTTTTCCTTAAGTGCCTTTAAAGTTGATAGAACATACAGGTGTGGAAAGGAGTCTAGAGCAAACATGTTGATTGCAGGTCTGCAATGTAGGCAGTTGTCATTTCATGTTTTTGTTGCAGTATCAGGACACAGAAAGAAGCAGTAAAGAAGCAGAGCTTTCATTATCTTTGTACTGTAAGTATAGCTCTCTTTCCCCTTACAAAGCGGTGTGCTATATCACCTTTAGAATGGGGGGAGAGAGATACAGACATGATCGTCTGTGTAAATGTGAAAAATACTTCAAATGACAAGTGGGCTCGTCCTACTGTGTCATTAAAAATTTGATGCTGTGCTGGTAGAATTAGTACCAGGATGCAGATCCATTTCCTGCAATAAAAAAGGTTACATACCATGGTTTGGCTCAAAGGCTTCTTTGCAAACATTACTGCACAATAATGAAATGCTAAATGTTTAAAATAAAAAGTAAACAGCCTCAGGGATTAATAGCAGTTGTATTTATTGGTTAAATAATCCATCTAATTCAAAGTATTGTTCAGCTGATGACAGGGGCAAGTATTTCAAAAAGAAAACTCACCATACAATTATTGGGTTTCTAATAAGGATTATAGGAGATGTGTTTTGAGGCCCAATCCTGCTCAACTTTCCAGTGCCCTATATGCGCGCACTGGAAAGGTCATATATATATGACCATTGTTGGATATCACTGTGCATGCTCAGTCCTTATTGGACTGTTTAGAGGAGGTGACCTTCACTGTTTATTTACAAATGTATATCTAGGAAGTCAGATAAGTATGTAGAAGTGTCTTCCTTATTTTAGGGTACCCCTTCCTTATTTTAAGGTACCCCCTAGGCAAACTGGGATGGTTTATTTCCAAAATTAGATTTTCTACTAATTAATTCAGTGTACAACCAAGATGACAAGTTACATTCACTGATTTACTAATTTTTTTTACCTATTTTGAGAATTTGGGTGCAGAACCTATTCACAGTCCTCTACCAATGCCTTCCTCAATTTCTCAAGGCATGTGGTCTCCTGAACATATTCCATTATGGAAGATAATACTGTACTTGATGCTGTCTTTTATGATGTAGATATTGTGGAAAGGCAAAGGTACTTTTCAAACATTAGTGTGAAAAGTGACTTTTAAAAACAGAATGACTTTTAAAAACATGACAATTTCCTAATGTATACACACTATGTTACATGGTAAACTGGCCTGGTACATGTGAGACCTTGACAGTAGTTATTACCTTTCAAGGGTGCTGGGAAAGGTTTTTTGAGGTTAGGTTTATTGAAGGCCATTTTTAAGGTGAGATGGATTTCACCAGCAGATCTATTTATTTCTACTAAAAACAGCCGCAAACTAGTTGAAGCATCACTAGAAGTTGTATGTTGCAAAGGTCAAGTTGCACAGTTTTGAGGAGTGGTTAAATTAGTCAGTAGTGATTTGTGGAAGAACATCTTTCTGAAGCAAGTATTTTTTCTCAGAAAAACTGAGAAATAGTTCTTCCACATTTGCACCAAAAATTAGGGCTGAATGAACCCAATAACAATTCTATTCCCCCCTCCATTCTCTCCATATGTATGTAAAATTGCAGAAGATCAGTGGATATATAAAAGTTTTTAATAGTGCTGCTGTCAGCTAACTTGAATCCTCAGCAAACACTCAGCCAAGCATATTTTTATACTTACCATAAAACAATTCGAGTTTATGCCATCATGAGCCATTCTGGTGTTGCCCAAAACAACTTCTCTTCAGCTTCTCTTCACATTCTCAATTTACTTTAATTGGAGGTCAGTCTAATAGCTTGTTGACCTCAAAATAATGAGGGTGATACACTCTGGCACAATAGATTGATAAATGGGCACAAATAATTATTAGACCATAAAAAATCAGCATTTCCACAAAATGTTTGCAAGGATGCTTCATATGAATAGATCCTTACCTTTAAATGTAAAAATTCATTTAACAACAATAGCAACAACAATAATATTTCCTCATAAAAATTTTGGCACTCTCTGTGCCAACCACTGTTAACTCAAATGGCAGACCAGTGTCTAACACGACCAGTATGGTGGCACAGTCCAGAAGGTTGACTGCTACAGAAAATCTTGTGTTGCTCACTTATGGTTTTATTTATCCCCTTCCCTTCCCATCATCTTCCAGTTTCGCTATATAGCACTGGATGAGCAATTAGCAGAGAGCTGCAGGCTGGATGCAACCAAGAGTTATCTCGGTTTGCAGATTAGTGGTAGACTGGTTTGAAGTGTATAGCTTCTCATTTCTTCCAGACCAAATCAAATCCTGATTTCCACTGAGGTTTTAGAGGATGAGCCCAAACCATGGTTTTGCCATTTGTTTTCAGACAAATGGAAAACCATTGTTTGCCTCAAACCAGAAAATAGGGAAGGAAATGGCCACTTGGAAGGAGAGATGCAAGTGCATCAATGCAGACTGCTTTGGTAATCCATCCATCACTTGTCATTATGGAAAGATGTTTTGAACATAGATCTTGTAATTTGATCCATGTTAGTCAGTGACCCTGTTACTGAACTGTAAGAAGAAGATGTTTACTTCAGAATATACTTGTAGTTTTCCTTTTTCAATTATAGTCTTAAAAATTTGTTTTTGCACTTTGAAATTAAAATATCAAATGAAAACATTGACCAGGGGGGAGAAGTCTTACTGAAGGCTTGTTTGTATTGCCAAACAATGACTTGGCTTTATCTCTGAGCTAACCCAGGGATTTTCCACTAAACAGACCCTAAAACATTTTTCCTGCCGTTTTTGATATTCACATTTTTGGAATTTTCTGAATATATTGATTCTGGCCAAACAAAAGAAACATTAAAAAATCAGGTGTATATTTTACGCCTCTACCTTTGGTAGATGGTTACCAAATATTACCATACATAACAATATTTAGCAAGAGCTGTAGCATTAATTTTAATTGTTTCCAGAGAGAGGGTAACATATTTGCAAGCCAGAATGAAGCAGACTGATGCATAGCTGGAAATCATCCAAAAAAGTTGTTTAATTAGATAGAAGACAATGGATTATAATAAGGTGTTTTTGTCTTCAGGGCAATTTTCGAAGAATAGCCTGTGACCAAGAATAACAAATTGTTGTCAGAATAATATGCGAACAGGTAATTTCATGAAGGCTTTCATTTATTCCCATATTAATGCACAACAAATTGGAATTATGTACATTTGTACACCTTTGAATGTTCAGTGGTTGTTCATTGTTTTTAAGTGGCTGGTTAGTATCAATGCTTGTAACACAACAGTCTTAACATATATATTGTGCCTTTGAGTGTTAAAGGATCTCACACAGACCTACGATGTCCTACATTCCAGGCAATACACAAGTTCTGCAATCCCCTTTACATTGTAGTGCTTGAACTACAACCTGTTTATTCTTCCTTCTCCTTCTGTTGTCTGGATCTGAAATAGAAGAGAGGACCAGACCAGAGGAGGAAGTGTAGGGCAAAGGAGGAGCTCTGGGCCATTGCTCTGCTTTCTTCTTCTCTCTTTCACACTTCTGTTCCATTTTCTTCTTTTTCATCTAAAGGAATTGGAGGAACAACAACAGCTACACCACGAGGTAAGAGGGATGACATTTGGTGCTTCATTTGGCCCCAGCAGGACTTGGGATGGAGGAATTGGAGATTAATTGGAATTGGGGATGTGTAGGCAAACAGTAGTTGGCTTCCCCCCATCAACCTGTCAATAGAACAAAGCTAGCTTCATGGATAAACCAGCTCTGCCTCCGTTTGTGTGTGTGTATTTTGTAATCCTTACATCAACCATCTTGTTTAATTTAATAAGAATTAAATTAATACTGATCATTGTAGTTGAAAGGTGGTATAAAATAAATGCATATTTACAAAAGGAGTTCCATGAAAATATTCTGTTATTTTATGGCATATTTCTGACCTTAATCTCCCACACTGAAAGGCCAATTGGAATTGGAAGCCAATTCCTTTCCAATTGTTTTGTAGAATATTCCATGACTTCTGGAAACTGCTGAGCATGTTCAGTCTATATTATTGGGGCCAAGGGGTGTTACATTGTGATTTTAATTTATGAATTTATGTGTTTCTGCATTGCTAAACAGTCCCATGAATAGAAACCGCTACCTGATTTTGAAAGTGACCCCATTTGGCTTGTAGTCTGATAAGATTTCCAAGATGCAATCCTAACAAATTTATAGGCCAGCACAATCTCCCCAATTCTGCAGTGGGGTGGGGATGACAAGGTGTGTCTGTGCATTATCCTAACACCCTTCTGTGTCCATCTTTCAATGTGCAAATATATCAACAGACATGAATCCAACATTCCAGTTTTATTACACTATAATGAGATCAAATAGAAGGGAAGATTTAATTTAAATGCTGTTTTTTCTTTATCCCAAATTTTAGAACCTATGGAGAGTTCATAAAAATTACAATAATCTTGGGATCTTATAATAGAGCTTCTAGTTTTTGAGTTAAATAATAAACTGCAGTTACACTTTATAGTGACTCTTATAGTCATCAGGGCTAAAAGCTTGGGTTCACATGAGGGTCTCAAAATCTAATGACTTCCTATCTTCCCATGAGAACTCATAACTCAAAGGTCCTCTTTGCTTGATTCTCTCTAAAAGTCTGTGGATTGTCTCATGAGGCACTAGATATTACTAGGAATAAGGACAATTTCAGAATTAAGAATAATATAAAATTTAATTGGAATGATTGTCACTGTGTTATTATTGAAGGGTACGATTCAAGGTAGGCCCCTGCTCTAAAAGGAAATGTATATAACATCTTTCTAAGCATTGTAACATTTAGGAATTTATATTCGTGACATTAAGGAATAAAAAAGATAAGAGCCTGAAAAGAGATCTTGGTTTATTGTGTTATGAAAAACATGAGTTGAGAGGGCAGGTTAAGTCTTGGATGGTCTCAGGAGAAAGTTTTGCTTTGTTTCTTTTTGCAAAATGTTAAAGATTGGATATATATGTCTTCTCTTCCTCCATGAATTTGTCTAAGGACACAATCCAGAGTAAGGACAGTGAGGAGAGCCCTAGCTGGGCTGCCCCAATTATTCTGAATCCAGAGCAGGATGTTATGTTGCTTCCAGAGAGTCAGGAAGCCTGGGCTGCCCTACCTGCTCCAGACCATGTTCAGTAGGCAGCAACTAAGTGACACCTGGGGAGGGCTTGCTCCTGAGGAGACCCCTTTCGGATCACACTGAACAAGGAACAGCTGTGGTGCCTCCCTTTTAGGGAAGCCCTGAAGTTCCTGACAACCAATAACAGCAGCAGCATGAGAATGCAGTACAGCAATATCTCTCATGGGGGGTGGATACTTGGACTGGCCTGCTGTTTTCCCAGGTCAGTGGGCTGCCTGAGGTTGAAAGGCAGGGGTTGCAGCTAGGCTGGCCAAGAACTCAGATTTTTGGGGAACATTGCCTTCTTACTCTGCCTTATTATGGACCCTGTGGGTCTACTCATTACTATACCTGCTCCTGAGGTGGTATCACTCTGAGGAGCTGGAAGAGGGAATTTCTGCTAACTGCTCTGCTCTAGGCAATGCTAGACATGCCCTCAACATGCCTCCCTTGATGTGCCTGCCCCCAAGATGTGGTACCAATGTATGTGGCACCCGCCATCTACTAACCCTTTACAGACTTTATTGTGTTTTTTTAGGTATATTCCAGCAATATACATGAAAACAATAATTATAATAAATAACAATAATAAAATAAAATATTGCTGGTATCTAGAGATATACATGCTCTGAACATACAGTATACTAGGGTTGATGGTGTTTTAAGCTGAACCTGTATCTTAAGCTTGTTGTTGTTTTCCTCAGGTAGACAAGAGACAAAAGTTGATATCAAGCCATTTTGGGATCACTGGTAGGCCGTAGTTGGTTAGGATTCCACCTAGATACAAGAGGAGTCCCCAATTCTATAAGAGTTAGAAGGAGTTAGAAGGAAGCAGGGCCTGCCTCATTTCACAAGGCCTTTCCTGGGAAATCAGGTTTTGTGATGCTTTTGACCTGACAACCCTCATCTCTGCCTTACTTCTGGATTATAGCCAAATATTTAACTACCTGTAGTTACTACAGTAGTGCCTCACATAACAAGTTTAATTCATTTTGGAAACATGCTTGTTATGTGAAGTACTCTTTATGTGAAGCTGATTTTTCCATAGGAAATAATGGAAACTCAGACGATTGGTTCCACAACCCAAAAAATATTCATATAAATATATTAACTGGATGTAAAAATGATGACAAAACACTGTAATTGAAGTCTACTTAGGCTGCAATCAAAGACACTTTCCTGGGAGTAAGACCCATTGAACACTCAAGAACACAAGTACTTCTGGGTAGACATGGTTAGGAGGCTGTAATCAAAGACACTTTCCTGGGAGGCTTACCTGGGTTGCTGCTGGAGGTTCGAGGTGGCCGGTGGGGGCACTTGGGGACAGTTAGGGGAAGCTGCCTCTGGTGCCCACAGGCAAATGCCCCCAAGTTGGGAGCAGTTAGAGGCGGCAGCACTGGCCTGCTGCCCTTTTAAACAGCCTCCACATGGAGCATCAGGGCTTCATAGCGCACATGCCCATTAGACGCCAGAAGCGTTTGTTATGTGAAGCAGATTTGTTGAGTGAAGCATTCCTTGGAAATTTAGACTTGTTATGTGGAACATACTTTATGTGAGGCGCTTGTTATGAGAGGTACCACTGTATTAAGAAGTATTAGTATATGACATAAACTTTCTGCATACCTTCCTTTCTACAGGCTACATCCCTCCTGCCCTGAGATCCTGTGTATGTTTTCCCACTTGCCTCCCTGATCCCTAGTCCTAAAGTTTCTCCCCACATTCCCTGCAGTATACTGTACAGTTTCCTCAATATGAAGTTCTGTTTTCCTAGCCACTTCTGATTCTTGGGGTCACTACCCCATTTATTCCCCAGCCCTTGTCCCTGCCTCCCAAGCTTCTCATTAGAGCACCTAGCACTCCTGCTTATTCCTGTTTGAGAATTTACTTGAGCTGAGCTAACTTTTTGGGGTCAATCACAATAGCTGCTTGGCATTCAGCACTACCTGAATGACCTTCCTTTGAGAAAATTCTGTGACATCATAGCAAGTCAGCCAACAGCTCAAAAAAGCCTATAAATGTGTACAAAGATTGACAGTGCATCACTTTCTAGTGATGTACTTACATCAGTTATAGAGTTTCTTTCAAACTGTTTTGCAAATCATTAATTTTATGTGTATCGATATAGCATAAAGCTTGCACACCAAGCATCACATCGTTAACAAGTCATCACTCTGGTCCCACAAAATCAGATGCAAAGCTCTCCAACCAACTTTACAAAATCAGTACAAAAATAGTGATAGAAATTCAGGTTAGATGAGTTTATTTTGTCAACAAAGATCAGTACTGGATGAACAAGCAGATCTGGTTATGATTCTATAAAAACAACTTATCACTGTGGAGAGTGCTGAACTACTCTCCACCCTCCCTGGTATAACTTGCTTCTAGAGCTGAAATTTTCTGTGCAGGAAATAATAAAGACCCAAGTGACATTTATTTTTCCATGTTTAAGAAAGAAGAAATTGCCATGACTTTCTGCCCATTTGAAAAGTAGCATATCCCCCCCATGGCATTGTGTTTCCAAATAAAGACCTTATGCCGCCCCATTTTCAGGTGATGCTAGATATAACAGTGTCTCTGACACCTAATGTGTAAGATAACACATCCGTTTCAAGTGTGTGATGCCGTAAACTGACTCTGTTTTAATGGAAAATGCTTTGTCAATGTGTGAACCTATAAAAGTTATCTTTTTGTGGCTAAAATAGAAAACAATGATTGGTAAGGGAGAGCTGCTAGTTTGGCCAACAAGTCACATTATTATAATGATTTAACAATATCTGTTTACTTATATAACAGAAGTTCTGTGGTATCATAGGAACCCCTACTAAGTGGGCAAGAGACACTCTTTCAAGTGTGTGTTCCTCTTTTATTTAGCAGGAGGAAAATAGCTGGCCCTCCCCATCCCAGCAATGTCTGTTCTAATGGCTTCTGCTGGTGTTCTTTTGCATTTTAGATTGTGAGCCTTTTTGGGACAGGGACCCATTAGCTATTAATTAGATATTATTTTTCATTTTCTTGTAAACTGCTTTGTGAACTTTTCAGTTCAAAAGTGGTATAGAAATACTGTCGATAGATAGAATAAACTTTGGGTGAAGGTCTTTTACACTATAAAAGTACTTTGTACTTGATATTTGCTGTTCAGCTATATTCACGACATATCTCTTGGGGGATATTCCAGGCCTTGAAGAGGCCAACATTTCTGAGATGGCCAAACTATGAGGTGGTGTGAGGATGATGAGGCCTCAGACAACAGAGTGAAGGCATTCACTGAGTGACTCTATCCCATGTCCAACATTTCTCCATCTTCAGTTTCTTCAGTTTGAAAGGGAATGGCAAAATGAACAGAAGACACTCAGAGGAGGGAAGAGTCAGAGACATTCTAGCCTACACTCATTTCTCCTTGATACCTTCTCTTCTTTTGATCTCTTCCTTTTTGAGTCTGAACAACAGGAACAGTATGCAATCTGGTAAGGAGGGCAGCTAATCCTCTCCTCATATATTCAGAAAGGAAGAGGGAAATTGACCAAGAAGCATGAAGGGAACAAGAGGAGAGTGATTGGCTAGATGTCAATCTTTGTTTTTAATCTAGGAAACTGTGAGAAGATGGCAAAAGTAAATGGGTGGGTATCTGCCTCTCTCTCGACTTCATGGATGAGCCAGTATTGGCAAACCCCTTTCACAGACTTTAAGACACAAATCAGCACACAAAAAGAGCCAGAGAAGTCAACACAGTTTTTCTGAACACCACTTTTCTAGTGTAAGCCTTTTGTTTTGGGTTGTACAAGGCTTGTACAAGGCTTACATAGATCCTGTACAAGGGTTGCATACCCAGAACATCCTAGAGACAGTGCAAGGGGTTGGTAAGAATAGTTGTGCAACTGATAATCAGCCGGAGCGGATGGTGTCTTTTCTTTGACATTATTAAAGAAAATTAGCAGAACTTTCTTTTGTGTAACATGAGGGGGAGTGAGGTGTGGAAAAAAAACGCTGGAGTGAGATTATTGCATTTGATTCATGCAGGAAGAAAAGGCTACAATAAAATGTGTCCTTGTATTTCTTCTCCCTTTAGATCATGAAGAACTCTGTGGCAGCAGTTACAACTCTTTCTGTTTGAATGGTGGGATTTGTTATCTGATACCTACCATTTCCAGGCCTTTCTGCAGGTAAATGGAATGTGAGCCATCAAAATAGCAGTTTGCCTTTCAGATGTATTTGTTTTCTAAAGAGTAGGCTAAGTCAGCACAATGGATGCTTTAAGAAAGTGGATTATTTGGTGTGTGAGAGAATGATTACAGGATAGAAATGTTTAAAATAAATGGACTCCGTTATGGCTTTTATTTATAATTTATAATACATCCTTATGGCATGGTTAGTCTGTAAAGTTCACTGCCACAAGATGTGGTGATGATCTATCTATAGTTTGGATGGTTTTAAACAGTGATTGGCCAAAGTAATGAAGGTCAGATCTGTCAGTGGCTCCCAGTCACAATGACTAAAGAGTACCTCCAGATCTGGTGGGAGAATGCTTCTGAATACCAATGCAACAGAGAAGTATTTTTTCTGCTGTTTCTGGCCTTCTTAAACTCAGCTGGTGGGCCACTGTGTGAAACAGGATGGTGGTCTTTAACCAGGTCCACCAGTTCTTAAGATAGCCCAGCATTCTTCAAACTGTGGGTTATGACCCTCTAGATGAGTCATGAACTAATTAAGCCACTATTGAAAACACGAAGCTAAGAAAACAGGGTACAGAGCTACTGGGCAGGCCATGCTTGCGAGAGAGGCATGGTAGTTTGCAGTGAAGAGGAAGGATGATGGGATGCTGGGAAGGGAGGGGGGCTGTGTGGTCAGCAGCTGATGGTGGTGCTGGGAGATCTTGAGGACCAGAAAAAGCTTCTGCAAACTGCATCTGGGCTGCTAGCCTTATGTTTGACATCTCTAGGCTAGGGGGTTTATCCATTCACTTCCCCTTCAAGGGTGCCTCTCCATGTAACAGTTTCAAGGTGCTGCATGCAAAACCTACCCTTCAAAGGGTTACTGTTAAATCCCTGCCAACCAGAAGTAATTGGGGAGGGACGAGATGAGTAAAGTCCAATGGCACAATCCAGAAGTGCACTTGGGTTACCCTCTCTATCACTGGGTTGGCCCAACTGCAAGATGGGCCACCCTCAGTGCCAGATTTACATATAAGCTAAACAAGCTATAGCTTAGGGCCCCACTCTTTTGGGGGTCCCAAAAAATTTAAAGAAAAAATTGGATGTACATTTCCAAAATATAAGATAAAAAACAAATAAAATAAACCCTACGTATAGCAACAGTGTTTTGTGTTAATATGAGGTCCATAAATTACCACATAGCATATATTCAGCACAAAAAACAGCAACAATTTATTGTTGACAAAGGACAACCGGACATATAAATGGCCCCATACCCCATTACCTTAGGACCTCATCAAACCTAAATCCAACCCTGGCCACCCTAGTTATTCTGGAAAAGGCTTGGGGCAGCCTAAGGCAACATAGGGCACAATCCAGAGTAACTACGGGAGCACGTAAGAGACATTACGTGCACCCATAATTACTGTACCACCTAGTGAAAATCTATGGGAAATTCATATTGCAATCCAGAGTAACTTGTTCTTACACCGGAGCAAGGACTCCCCGTAGTTACTCTGGATTGTGCCCATAGGCTGCCCCAAGACAGGTGGATCTGGGCTGCCCTAGGCAGCCTAGGCAGTTCAGGAGAAGCATGTTGAAGGCATGTTTAGCACTGCCTAGGGCAGAGCAGTTACTCTATATCCAGTGCCTGTTTCCAGGGCAGAAATGCCCTCTTCCAGCTCCTCAGAGTTATACCACCTCAGGAGCAGGTACAGTAATGAGTAGACCACAGGTGGGCTGAAGCCAGTTCTCACCAGTTATGTAGAACCAGTTGTTAATTTGGGGGTGAAGTTAGCAACGGTAGCCGTCATCTTTTGAATTGCATGCAAGTGTGTTTGAATTTCTCTTAAAGGGTCTCTGAGGCTCTACTCCCCCCTCTCCTTCTGAGGGGGGCTCTTTCCCCCCTTCCCCTCCCTAAGGTTATTTTTTAATTTTAAAATACAAACAGTCTGTTCCCATTACCATCACCAGACACTCACTGCTGAGATGGGAGGGGTTTGGATCACTATATAAATGTCTCAAAGCTCAATACTTTCAAGGCAGGGTGAGGAGCTTCTTCATGCCCAAAACCTTTGAATGATGCTACTCAGGAAGTCTGTCATTGGTAAACATCTTATTTTGATTAAAAACCTTATTTCTAGCAAGTTTTCAGAAGTTATTTCCTTGTGCAGTTCGCAAAGCATGATGGGTTTCTCATATGCAAATGAGGCAGCCTCTCTGGGATGGTGTTTTTTTTTAATCAGGTACTTTGATAGACAGCTTTACAAAGGGGTCCTTGGGTGGGAATAGAGAAGCCAGAGCTACTGAGAAAGGTGTAGGTGAGTAGGAGTGCATCTGAGTGTTGTGAGGATGATATCCTCCAGGGCTTTTGGTGGGGGCCATGCCTGCCTGCCTCCCTGGGTGCCTTTGCAGCCCAGTACTGGGCATGGAGAACTACTCATTACTACCCAGTACTACTCAGGAGTAAGCCACACTGTATAGTAGAAGACTGCAGCCTGTAGCCACAATCCTAGCCACACTTTCCTGGGAGCAATTCCCATTGACTATCATTGGATTTCCTTCTGAATAGCATAGGATTAGGATTTGAGGCTGCTTTCCCATCCATCTTTCTTGAGAGTAAGCCCACTGACTATAATGGGACTTACTTCTGAGGAGATTGGCAGAGGCTTGCTTGGATCTCTCCCTCCAGCCCTGTTCCTCCAGCCCTGTCTACTTTCCTGAGAGTAGGCCCACTGTCTATAATGGGACTTTCTTCTGAGTAGACATGGTTAGGTCTGGGCTCTGAGGCTGCAATCCTATCCACACTTACATGGGAGTAAGCCCCACTGTCTAGAATGAGACTTACTTCTAAGTAAGCCTGCATAGGATTGGACTGTAAGGCTAAAATCCTGACCAAACAGTCCTGGGAGTAAGTCCCATTGACTTGAATGGTACTTACTTCTGAGTAGACACGGTTAGGATTGGGCTCAGGTTACAATCCTATCCACACTGTAGTCCTTCCCCCCAGATCTCCCCACCTCATCCTGCCCCTCTGAGAAATCTCTCCACCTGAGATTGTGAGGAGGCAGTGTGGGGGGCACCTGAAGAAATAGCCCCAGTTCCCATCCTGCCCCCCAGGAGCCCAGTCCACTGCTTACTCTGAAGTAAATCCTATTAAAGTCAGTACATTTTACTCCCCTGTGAGGATAGGAGTGTAGCCTCAAAGCCCAACCATCTGTCTACTCAGTAGTAAGTTCCATTATAGTAGTGAAGCTTACTCCCTGGAAAGAGTGTATAGGACTGCATCCAGAAGCTGGTTTCTAAGAGCTTGTAATCCTATGCCAGACTACTCAAAAATTAATCCCATTTCAATCTATGAAGCTTACTCCCAGGAAAGAGTGCAGAGGAGTGCAGCATTAGAGCCCAATCCTATTCTTGGCTACTCAGAAATAAGTCCCATTAGAGTCTGTGGAGATTATTCTCAGGAAAGTGAATAGGATTGCAGCCAGAGGCTGGTTACTAACAGCTCAGTCCTTTGCTTGACTACTCAGAAGTCCTCTTATATTCAATGGTGCCTACTCTTAGGTAAATTTGGGTGGTATTGCAGCAAGAGGCTGGGATTCTAAGACCCCAAATCTTATGTATGACCATTCAGAAGTACTGGTAAGTCCTATCACAGTTAATGGAGCTTACTTAAAGGAAAGTGTGGACAGGACTGTAGCCTTAAGTAGTGGCTAAGAGGCAAACCTTAGCCTGCAGATGGACACCACAGACTCTGGTCCTAAACTGTAAATCAGTGTTTCTCAACCAGTGGTATGAGCACCATCTGTGGGACTTGTGGTAGTGTCTGCTGTATTAGGCATCTGGATGCAAGTGTCATACGTGCTCCCTGAGGCAGCTGGTGGGCCTCTGTGTGATTCAGGAAGCTGGACTAGATGGGTCTTTGGTGTGATCCAGTGGAGGCTTTTCTTATGCTTTTATGTTCTTATTTGTGGCACACATTCCCCCTGAGAGCACAACAAGGCATAATGCAAAATAGGAATAAATTACACTGAACTCAGGGGCTTAATTGATGCGGTCACAAGTGATACCATTTTTTTGGGTAAACTAAGGGTTAAGGTGGCGTGCCCTCCCCACCCTGCCTCCTTACCCCAGCCCTGCCCCCTGACCCAGGCCCCGGCCCCTGACCCAGCCTGGCCTTGCCCACTTCCGGAGAACCGGTTGTTGGGCTAGGCTGGGCCCACCACTGGAGTAGACCCATAGGGGTCCATGATAAGGCAGAGTAAGAATGGCAGCGTTGACCAAATATTTGAGTTATTGACCAGCCTAGCTGCAACCCCTGCCTCTCAACTTCAGGATATGGCACAAGTATGGCAGTCCACTACCCTGTGGATACAGCTGGCCACTCCAACAATGCCCTTGTATCCACTGTACACTGTACTGGCAGTCTCTTCAGAGACTCCTTATAAGGCAGGCACCATAGTTGTTCCTTGTTCAGTGTGATCTGAGGGAGGCCTCCTCAGAAGCAAGCCCACCCTAGGTGTCATTGACTTGGTGTCACAGAGCATGCCTTGGAGCAACTGGGGCAGCCCAGGCTTCCTGACTCTGGATGCAGCATAACTTTCTGCTCTGGATTCAGAATGGTTGGGGCAGCCCAGCTAGGGCACTACTCACTGCCCTAATTCTGGATTGTACCCTAGGTCAGGGGTGTCAAACTCATTTCATACGGAGGGCCGCTTTAGCATTAATGGTGTCTCCTGAAGTCCGCAACAACATTAATGGTGTCTTCCGAGGGCCGCCATCCAATTTTTTGCATGTCTACTCAGAAGTGCCCTCCTTTCTCCTGGGCTCTTTCTCCTGCCCCGGGAAGCTGCTGCTGCTGCTGCTGTGCATGAGCCCTCCTTCCTCCTGGGCTCTTTCTCTGACTCAAAATCAAGTGTGCTCCCGCCACTACTGAGCTGCTTCTAGGGTTGGGGAGATCACTCGAGGGCTGCACGTGTGCCTGCAAAGGGCCGCATGTGGCCCTTGGGCCGCCAGTTTGATATGCCTGCCCCAAGTCATTAAGCAGGGGTTTACATGGCTGATGAAAATTCTAAGTAGATATTCCATAATTCAGGCCTTCTGTTATTCCACTGAGTAGCGGTGAGCTTCCTTCCATTATTGCTATTCCTATCACTACTGATTACCAAGATAGCAGAGTGTAAACAGAACCTTTTCCCATTTATAATTAGGAGAAGGAGCATGCTCAGAATAAGAATATGCTAGAAGAGAATGCTTCAATTTGCGCAGTGGTCTTTTCCATGAGTTACGCTAACTAGGACGGAGAAGATAGCTATGAAATCCTCTTGCACTGGAGGGCTACTTCCATGTGCTACCTTCATAGAAAACACAACTTGTCTTAGTGGAACTCTTATGGTGGCTGGACTTATGGTCGCCCAGGGAAGCAGGTGGGGAGAGTTTTAAGTGTTGTAGGAGAGGTTCAAAAGCTAATCAGATCAAAATCCTAGGCACATTTACATTCCTGTTTTACATTTAACGAGGCACACCATGCTGTCAGTGCAGGGCTCATATCCATTGGCACCTGCCCCAAACTCCTTATGGCATCCCATAGACTCTTTTTGGCACACTAGTGTTCCATGGCATAGTGGATGGAAATAGCTGAGCTAGAGCATCAAAGGCCTAAAGATGGCAAAGTGTTGTATTTCAGTCAGTAGCGTAGCAACGGGGAGTGTGTCCAGGCACCGCAACACACAAGGAAAGTGCCCTCTCCCACTTGTCTTTGGAGCCTTTCTGAGCAGTGATGGCAATGCAATCACTGTTGGCCTAATTGCTGCCCGCCGAGTCTTGGCAGAAAAACGAAGTAATGTTCTCTTGAGGTTGGTGATGTGTTACATCAGGTCATTTTCAAGAGAGATGATGCAAGAGCACCCCCCTCTAACTGTGTGTGGACTGCGGATTTGTGTACACAGTAAAATTACACCTTTTGAATAAACAAACATGCCCTTTCATAAAGCACATGAAGGAAATAATTCCTGTTTGCTTATGGATAATTCACCATTACAGAGCATTTGGCAGCAGTAGAGATTTGTGTTGGAGCAGGAGGAAACCTCATTGCCGTCTCATGGGCTTCTCTCTATAGCATAATAGCTTCTGAACCCCTAGGGCTGCTACCCATGCCGGTGACAAATCCCCTGCAGATGTTCAAATATTAGCTTCTCAGAACCCCACTCATTGTTTGGAAATAAGCTCCACTGAATTCAACAGGACCCAAGTAAATTACTGCAGTTAGAAGCAAGCAAGTCCCACCTAAATCAGAGACAAAAATCAATGAGGAAGGTTGTGACTAACAGAAATCTCATTGAAGTCAAAAGTAGTTTGAAGTAAATCCCACTTGAATTCAATTGGTCTTGCACCCTCGTGTTCAAGTTTGTACACTCTTCTGCAAGTGTACATTACAAAAAGTGTGCATTTCAAGTGTGCAATTGCAGTTATCTTTTCAAATGTGTAAAATATATTTTTCAAAGGAGGTCAATTTTGGGAGACATGAACCTTTTGGCACCATTAATAGCCACCTTTATTTGATTGTTTGTTTGAAAATATCTGATAGATAAATAAATATCAGATATGAGGACACATGCTGTTCATGCTCAGTTCTGGTATGGTTGGTTAACCAGCATCTGAGCCTTTCTTCCATGCACAAGTACAAATTGATGCTGTGTCTGGGCATGAGGCTGCTACAGTAGAAAGCATGTGTGCACAGGGGATGAGCATGACAGATGGCTAACCATAGATAGAGAGCTAGATTAGTCACAATCACAGGCCAAATCTGCCTCCCTGCTAACTTTAATGCACTCACCTCTAACTTATGGGAAAGCTGATGTTTTCGCCTGCTCAGGATCTAGAATTTACATACAAGGCACGTTAACTAAGAAAACCCCCTGATTTGCCTGATTAGAACAGAATTCTAAAAATAATAATATAGGTTCTGATTAATACTTCTAATCAGAAAGAAAGCAATGGGGGGTTGTATATGCATGAAATGCCTATTAAATAGGATCTGCTCATAGAGCCTGCTGCTGGCAACAAGAAAACAAAAATTCCTTCCCTTTGGCAGCTGAAGACTAATTTCACATGTGCCCCTGGAAGCACTTTTGGGGTTCATTCTCATTGTTACCACCACTGTGTAAAAGACAGAAATGCAATCTTCAGTACGCTCCCGTTAGGTATTTTTAATTTATCAATGTGCAGTGTTGAAATGGCTGTTGCTCTCACATCTAGCTATGCAGTGTGAACTCTGAGCTTGTGTCACAGCCTCAGAAGACTAGCACAATCTATGGGCCTTTTCAAAACAGTGCATTCATTTGGATAGCAATTGGTACACCTTGCAAAACCATCTCTGCAGCATGGCATCTCCTTTCACTGCCCTAGATTGGAGTAATCATAACTTGCAGGTAGCAAGACCATGTGAAAGAGTGATGCCCCTTGAAATTATACATAGTGTTTGTAATCTCGGTAACCTGTACTAAACCCTTAGTACTCATTAATAACTAGCCAAATTTCTTCTTAAAAAAATCATTTAGAATTCTTTATAGCCGTATGTTTCTTTCATAGGAGGGAGTCAGAGTGGGCAACACATGGAGTGCACAGCAGGTATTAACAATCACATCAAGACCTGCCCTCCTAGCTAAATTAGCTTAATTCCTACTTAGCAGAGATCGCTGCAGGATTTCTCCCAATACCATCTGTTGTTCATTCATATTTGTCCACTTGAAGACCCTTACACTAGGTCATCTTAACACAGTAGAACTGGCCCATACGTGAGACCAGACCGGGGAGGTTGGCATATGGGCAAGGAGTTCCTTATATCTTCCCACTGTCTCATCCTCCTCTGCACTCTCTGGAAAGCAAACTAAAGGAGTATGGGGGCATGACTTTCCTCCTCCAGTGGCACTGTCTAGAATCGTGACAGCAGAGACATAGGCAGCTGTAGTAGCTGTTACTGTTGCTTCCATCACTGCTAGGCCACTGTCACTTCTGCTTCCTTTTCTCCCCTCTGTTGAGAAGGATGCTGGGAATGGAGAAGTCCTGGAATCCTTCCAGCCTGGTTAGTACAAAGATGGCAGTGCTAATGTCAGGAAGCAGGTGGTAGACTTTGGAGACACTTTGGATGCTCAATCAACTTGCGCCCAACCTGTATCCTGAACCTGTATCCTTCATTGAAGGTGTTTCAATTGTTCAAAGGATTGATATTATTCAGGCAGGTGACCAATATGTCCTGTGTTTTCCAGGACATGTCCATTGTGTCCTGGGAAAAAAATCTTCATTGTCCTTCTTTTCCCTGTGTGAAGACAGCATGTGGCTATCTTGGAATTAATAAATTAATTGGAATTAATAAATAATATACAATAATGTAATAGCTGGAATTAATAAATAATATACAATAATGTAATAGTTTAAAATTTAATAATAAGCAATATAGTGTTTAAATTAACTACCTGAAAGTAATATATATGTTGGTGTTTCTTTAGCTTTTAGTAATATATATGTCAGTGTTTTTAGCTTTTATTTTGTCATGTCCTCCATTTTTATTGGGTGTCCTACATTCTGGAGTGCCTTGTCGTCTTTTTCATTTGTGACATATTGTCACCCTGTATTCAGGGAAAACCTTGGATTAAGAGTGACTGTATTGAGAATGTTTTGCAGAACAAGCAAACATTTCTAATAAATTTTGACTTGATATACAAGTGATGTCTTGATAAAAAAGTAAAAAAATGTCCCGGCCAGGATATATCCAGTTTTGGCACTCTATCAGCACCTGCTCAGCCTCTCCTGAGAGACCAAGATTGTCTACTCTGAAGTACGCCTATTAAAGTCAATAGGGCTTTCTCCTATTGCAGCCTATGGCTGCAATCCTAAATACACTTTCCTGAGAGTAAGACCCCTTGAACATAATGGGGCTGCTTTTCACTAGACATGGATAGGATTGTGCTCTTAGTCTTCCTTTGAAATGAGTTGGTTTTTTTTTTTATATTTTGTATTTTCTTTTTTATTTTGTATTATATTACAATATTGTAATCATTTTTATATGAATATTTTGGTGTTTTGGAATGAATCTTCTGAGTTTCCATTATTTCTTATGGGAAATTTGCTTTGATATACAAGTGTTTTTGGTTACAAGCATGTTTCTTGAACAAATTATGCTCATTAACCAAGACACTGTTATTTCCTTATGACAGTGGTTTCTAAACTGTGAGCTGTAGCCACCAATGGAGCTGGGGGAAATCCTCAGGAGAACCCTACCTTTCTATACAATGTATAGGATTATAGCTGTGGCTAGATCACTTATAGGTCATGGGTTGCCGGCAGTCAGAAGAGTTAGGGAGCCACTGCCTTATGAGTTACTTCTTTATGTACATGGCCACTAGAGATAGGAGACTGACTACAAGGTGGTGTTATTTTCTGATCTGAAAGTTGAATTCCCCCCAATATCCCAAAAATCTCATATAGGCCTTTTTGTTCTTTGGAGAGCTTCTGTGGTC
This sequence comes from Cryptoblepharus egeriae, assembly GCA_030015325.1. Classification (NCBI taxonomy): domain Eukaryota; kingdom Metazoa; phylum Chordata; class Lepidosauria; order Squamata; family Scincidae; genus Cryptoblepharus; species Cryptoblepharus egeriae. The sequence continues at coordinate 11,463,083 of JAREYC010000013.1, forward strand.
AACACAAGCTTTCAGTGCAACCCTCTTGTTGATAAATGGGAAAAAGGAAGGTGTATGGTTGTGCTACTACTTTAGAAGAGGAAGAAATAGGCTGACCTCTCTTTACAGTTTATCAGATGCACCTCTTGCATATGCAGTGAGATGGGGCTTGGAAGAGACGACCCACCCACTGCGACTTGTCATTCATTCCCCTTTGGCTGCAAAGTGTTGGCATTTGGCCACTAGATTTGGCACTGAAGAACAACTCACACCTGCTGCCAGCTGCTCCTCCTCCAGTCCCTGGTTGTGCATCGGCAATTTCAAAACAGCTGATGCAAAAGGTGGAATGAAACATGATGCAGATTGGATGACTGCCTGTTCTGATTTCCGAATCAATATGGGAGGTCAACCTCAGATAATCTAGCGAGGGCAAGTATAGGTGTTTGCTTCCACAGTCCCAAAGGATTAAATAAAGTAAGTGAATAAAAATAAAATTAACATCATATGAAAATACATAGTCCCAAATAATTAAGTCCCAAATAATTATTAAAGGCTGCAATCCTAAAGACACTTTCCTGGGAGTTAGACCCTTTGAACATAATGGGGCTTACTTTTGAGTAGACATGGTTAGGATTGTGCTCAAAGTCTATTACTAAAACCAACAGTCGCATTGATTTTAAAAACAACAGCAATATTAAGAATTACAATATTAAGAATTCAGTTCTACCCAAAAGCACAGAGACTGGATAATTCTGAATGAGTCCCTGGAAAGTTGCCAGATATTGAGAGTGTGGCTGGCTGGCATTCCAAGGCCAGTTTGCTGGATAATCAGCTTGAAGGTGGGAACTTCCATTCGCTTTTCCATCCATTTGGTGGGTAATGAAGCAGATAGGAGTACACTTAAAAAAATTAAGAGTAACTTTACAAAAGCAATCTTTTTGTGATGTATCAATTATTATCAACAGTTAATAAAATGCCACGTCACCATGAATGAATTTTACTGCCTTTTCAAGTTGCCACATTTTCCGTTTCAGTGAAGCAGAGTCATAGCAAGTTATAATTTTAATTCTTCTACATAAGATTTTTATTTTATTAAGATGTTCAGTGGATCAGCTGTACTGGATATGGCTGCCTCATAACTTCCAAGCAGTTGAGGAAACACACCAAATGTCATCATCTTCCTTGTGCGCCTCCTTGGTTGACCATATTCACTGCCTCCTTGTTGCGGCAGCATGTCAGCCATGATTTCAACTTCTCGCTCCCTGGATTCAAAAAGGAAGAATGGGTGGTACAGAATAGCCCATCATTCATCATAGCCCATCTTCCTTTTTTCTTTTCCATTTTCTGCTTGAGGCAATCATATTAGTCAGCCTCATGGACAGGAAAGTCCATTCTTGGGTAAATGCTGCTTTATTTGCAGGGTTCACTAGGATATCAATATTGATGTATTTTGAAGTCCTGCCTGATCCATCTGATGTGTTTTTAAGTATTTTTAAGGACTTGCCTGATCCATCTTTTCATTCCTACATGTTGCATTGATCTCTTTGTTTTCAAACAAATAGGTGACTAAGGGCAAAATCATAACCAACTTTCCAGCATTGGCGTAGCTATGCAGTTAGAGGGCAGTCATGGAGGGGTCCTCAAGGCAATGTTTGTAACCTTGAAGTTGCATTGTCCTTACTCCAGAGTTGGAAAGTAGTTAGGATTGTACCCTGAATCTGGAAGGTGGTTTGGTTAGTTGCTTGCTAGCATCCCAACAGACCACAAGGCATCATGTTGGCCAAGATCAGATTTCTGTGACTGTGAACCCCTCTGTGGTCTTTTCCTACCCTGATGATGCTTTTCAACAGCTTGCCTGTTGTTGCGGCCCAGCTGTGTGCAGTGGCAGCAAGGAGTGCCAGTCACAGTTTGTGATTTGGACTCTAGCCTGGCATGAGTATGCATTTAATGTAAACCTTTTGATTCTCAGGTGTGTTGAGAATTACACAGGAGCTCGTTGTGGGGAAACTTTGCTCCCCAGCATCAAGGACAACACAAGGGGTGAACTGTTTGCAGCAGTTTTGGCTTCTGTGGTTGTTCTGAGCGTCCTGGTAGCGGGAGCCTTCTTCTTTCTGTGCAGGTAAGAAAGCCACATTTAAGCTATTAACTCCAGGAAAAAGAGGGGTTGTTGTGCTATCTTGCTAATAGGGCACAATCCAGAGTAACTACGGGGAGTCCTTGCTCTGGTGTAAGAACAATTTGCTCTGGATTGCAATATGAATTTCCCATAGGTTTTCACTAGGTGGTGCAGTAACTATGGGTACATGTAATGTCTCTTACGTGCTCCCATAGTTACTCTGGATTGTAGGGATAGTGGCATAGCTAATGGAGCAACGGAGTACATTGCTCTGGGCACCACGCCTAGAGGACTGTGCTAGAATCCTCTAAAAGGCCCTTCCAGTTTTTGCTAATATCAGAAGAGCTTTTTGGATGCCTGTGGTATGGGGATCTGTTAAAAATTGTTGTGTCCACAATGCTTGATGCCTTAGCTATGCCACTGCCTGCTAATGTTTTCATGTCCATAACAATAAAATATCTGTGATGTATACAAGATTGTTCTTCAAGGTTAATGCAAACATGTCATCTTTTTATCAACATTCTTCCCCTTTTTCATTTTTTAAAAAGCTTTGCTCTGTAGCACCCATTTACAATAGTTATAATGAGCAAAGTGCTTAGTGATACACTCTTAGGCTATATCAGAGTCTTTTTCAGCAGCAAAGATCTGAATGGATTAGTGGCACAAACTAACCTTCACGTTGCCACCTTTTGAAAACATTAAAGTATGACTTGCTATAATAGCAGAAAACAGTTCTACAGTTTAAAAACATATTTTACACATACATGTTAATGAATATAATTTCTAGAACCATTCAAGGCTGCCCAATTTTTTTAGTTTAAAAGAGGTAAGTTTTAAAAGAGGCTACAACTGATCTATGAGGCTGCAAAAGACAGCTGTAAAACCAAACTTTACCTTGACACAAATTTTCTGGACTGATTCCAAGTGGTTTCAAAATATTCTGCTTGGTTGCCTGGAGAGAAGCTACTGCATAACATTGATAGCTACTAAAACAGTTGTTAGAATATCATTGGGGATGAGGAAATGAGATTTGTGGATTGCTGTGTAAGCTGAGATTTAAATACAAGTGCGTATTTCCACACACTTGTATTTGATCCAAATTTTTTGGTGTGTGTGTGTGTGATGAGGTAGCTTCATGGGTCTCCCGTATCAGCAAATCACAAGATTGCATTAGGTCTCCATTTAAATATATTGACCCACCACTGTAAGGGCTAATTCTTGTTATCACTGTGATGCCTATCCTCCCCCCTCCCAAGGTCCAAACTATGCTGTGCTTAGAGTCTATAGTAAAAGACTTTCCTTGCAAGATTTTGGACATCCTGGCTCAATCCATGCAAGGAAGATTTGCAGTTGCACACCAAATAAGGATCTGTGCTTGTTGAAAATAATGTTGCAAATAAGTGCAATGCAAGGCCATCTGTGAAGAATAAGACTCTGCATACGTCAGCTTCACAAACTGGCTTAAATTGGCCCCTGGTTCAATTTAGGGAGTTGAAGTGAGATCTGGAAGATCCAGGTTTAAATCCCGTTTTGGCCATGAAGCTTCCTTGGTGACCTTGGGCCAGTCACTTAACTCTCAGACTCATCTGCCTCACATGGTTGTTTTGGGGACTGCAAGACAGGAGGAACTAAAGTTTTGTGGGCCTCCTTGGGTATTTGCATTGGCATGGGAAAGACAGGAAGGAATGAATGAGGGAATGAATGATGTAGATCTAACCAGATTTGCCTTTAGTTATGATAGTACTTATAGGGCCCTACTTGTGCAAATAACCATCTTGTTTCTTGTTCTGTATTCTTCCATTATGATACACCTCTTTCAATGTGTCTAGCTGTTTTGACTGAACCAACACACTTGCTCTAACTTGCTACCACTAAAGACATTGCATTAGTGAGCATCTCTGTGTGCTTAGATATGTGTTTAGATATGTGTTTATAGTGAATCCATAACTGGAGAATTAGCAGGATGCCCAGTACTGAATGTAATGCAATTGAAATGATGTACAGCAGTTTGGAAAAAGGAAATAAATTATTTTTGTCCTCTTTTTCTATAATCACTGCCTGTTAGGAAGGGCCAGATTCCACGGAGCACGTCAGTAGAATGTGGTGATAACCTGGTTGAGGCAAGCAGCAGCAATAGTTGTGACAGTGAGTATTTTTCATATCTAGTTAATGAAACAGGGATGAGAGAAGCTGTGGTGTTGCTAGGAGGTGCAGGACACAGGCATGACATGCGGGAGGATGACTGGCCAAAATTTTTTAAATGTTGGTTCTTTTAAATACTGTCATGTTATATTTCATTTGATGTGATGTGTCATGCAGAATGCAATGAAACAAACCATATTACAATATCTCTATTCTATCATGCGTTATACCCAAAAAAGCCAATGGGACAGGGCAGTGGTACATCATCACATCTGCCTTTCAGGGCATTGTCCTACTTGCTGCATGGGAAGAGGTCCACCATAAGGGTGATGTGTTCACCTCCCAGACAGACAACCCAAATCCTAGTGATGCCACTGCTTAGAAGTGTCTTATGAAAACAAAACCTTATTTCTTCTTTTCAGAGGTAACTGATTAAAAGTCAAAGCAAGAAACTGCAGAACAACATGCCCAGCAGTCCTAGGAATAGCTAGATTCATGTTGGAGACTATGGTGAGAAGACTAAACCAAGAAGATATTCAAGATGAATTGGTGCTGCACCAGTCAGAAGGAAATTATCCATAAAATCTTTAATGGGATTAAAATATTGAATGGGATGCCTTCTTACTTCAATGGAGGAAGAGGTGTTGTATGCAAATTCAGCTGTCTTGGGAATTGCTCTTCGTTGTTGTAGGAAGATCAACCTAATTTTTAATATTCTAATGGGAAATATATTTATTATAAAATATTGAAAATTAGCATGAGGTAATACAGAGTTATGCCATGTTGCAAACCTGTTAACAGAAAGACCACACAAAGCTTCAGAAAGGAGGAGGATGTACCGGTATACACAGGATTTTGAATTTTTCCTTTGGGATACAAGTCCAGAATTTGACTTTTTATATATACTCCCACCAGATGTGGGAAAACATATAATAAAGTTAATATAAGAACAAGGAAAACATTTCAATACGGATATATAAGAAAATAGTGCAGTGTCACTCGGAAGCAGTGGTGTAGCTAGAGGGGGCAAAACAAACAGTCCTGGAGGGAGGAATGGTCAAACTGATTTAAAGCTGTATGTTTTACTGGATTATTTATAATCATAACTGGAGAAGACTGAATTAGATCTTAAGTTTAAAGTGCATGCTTAATAAATATATTTAAGAATTTGCTTCTTAAATACTGTGGCTCTTTTTCAGCTGTCAAACATTTGAGGCTTACCATGTAATGTGGCTCTCACGTTAAGCAAGTTTGCCCACCCCTGTGATATATAGCATCATCTCAGAGATATGAAGACACTAGCTGAATTTAATAAAGAACAATTTAAAAGAAAATTAAAATAATACATGGCTCCCATAAGGGTCATCTTATTGTTTTGTGTCTGGGGGGAAAAGGAACACACTTTCTATCTGATTAAGCAGAAATGTTATGAGATAATAAAGACCACAATAAATTAATATTTATGCATGGGAAGAAAAAGAAAAAATGTTAGGGCTGCCATCCAAATGCAATAAAATACATCAGGGGTAAGAGAGAGAGAGACAGAGAGAGAGAGAGTTGTAAAAAAGTAATTTTTTCCTGAGCAATACTAGTATTGGTATGTAGAATACTAGTATACTACTATAGTAGTATACAATACTACTAGTATTGTAGAATATGTGGGCTGTGGGTGGCACAAGCGGTTAAGATGCTGTGCCTGTTAACCAGCAGGTCAGGGTTTGAGACCCGGGTCAGCCCCACAGACAGGGTGAGCTCCTGTCCTTAGCCCAGCTCTGCGATGCAGCTAGATCCAATCGTATTGGCTCTGCCTTTCCATTGGACTAATTCAGTGGCGTGGAGAGGGGGGATTTGCTGCTTGGGGAACAGCCTATCCTCCATAAAAATCTAACCCAGGCTTTCGTGCTTCGCATGCAGCGTATGCAGTGCCGAGCATGATACCATAGTCTTTCAAGACTGACGGAGGCCTGCTATGTAGAATACTATGTGGTATTCATAAGACTGATTGTAACTAGATCAGTCTTTGAAAAGGGGGGTCTTGGGGGTCACATGCTCTAGGTTGCTTGCTAACTGAATTGCGTACAACAACAATTTTGCACACAGCAGCTGAATTTTAGTTTTATGTTTTAGGTCATTTGTTCTTGTATGTTTTGGTTTAATTATTTTTGTAAGCCTTCTTGAAGAGCCAAAGTGTTAGAAAGATGGGATACAATTCTGAAAAAAAAAACGAAAACAGCATCTCCTAATGATTATTATCTCATGTAATTTTCAGGAACCCTTAAGACTGTTCCCATGTACTGTGAACGAAGACAAAATTGCTAATATCTATCTATCTAATATTACAGGACCAAATATATTATGGTTTTGCAATTGTCAAACACACACTATAACAGGTATGTGACAATCCTGCAAGTACTGTTCAATCATAAAATACTGTTGAATCTTCCCAGAAACTATTAGATATATTGTGAAATTACTCTTAGCCATTCATTTTTATAAAAGAACAGATCAACTCTGTTTTTCTAGATAAGAACATTTTAAAAGTTTTTTATTATATTGAATAGAAATTTACATGAGCGGCAGGTCTTGAAAACGCAATAATAAGATAGATGTTATGTGAGCTTCCAAGTGTTAGAACTGGTTACTCTCATGTCCCATGTGGTGACAGGGTCCACTTGTTATGGACTGGAGTCATCCAGTCCATTATGGACACAACATAGGGAAACTTTGCCAGACTGTCACTGGGGCCTGTCACCAGGATGTGCCTTTCCCACCGAGGTGGTACCTATTTATCTACTTTTATTTACATGCTTTTGAACTGCTAGGTGGGCAGGAGCTGGGCTAAGGACAGGAACTCATCCTATCTTGCAGCAGTCAGGTCTTGAACTGCTGACCTGCTGATCGGAATTCTGATCAAGCAGGGTTCTAACCCAACCATTAGAACAAATAAAATTTTTAATAAATTTTATCAATTTCTCTTTAAAGATATAGTCAATGTCTCTGCAGGTCACTCAGAATTTAAAATAAATGATGAAATTTATTTGTAAAGGTCAGACTTGTGAAAGCATTGCTTAACCTGCCCAGCTGCCAAACCAAATATAATGATGAAATCTGTGAATCACCTGCATTTCCTACTTCAAAAACCATTGCTGCATGAAGCCAATGACTTTTAAACAGCAACTTCAACAGAGATTTGGGGAAGTGGCAATTTTTACGGTTCTGGTTGAAGTAAAAAAATACTGCCCCTTAAACCTCGACTTCCTAGTCCCTTAGATGTTAAAGTTGTCTCCTCAACTTTCACTCATGAGCAAACTTTCATTTTGTCCAATCTTATCCACCAGTGGCACCCAGAAAAGCAGTGGTGCCAAAATTGCCACCACTTACATCTTATGGGACTGAGATAGCCGCCAGTCTCCCCAGGTTAAGTGAACATTCTGCTAGCACAGAACCTAGGAGGACTTTGAAGGGTTTCACAGGCCAAGAAGGGGACCAAAGTCTCTGGCCCCCTATTGGGTCTGATCCACCTCTGCCTTGCCTTTCCTCTCCCCTTCCCCACCCTGAAGAGCTCCTTTGCTGGCTATTGGAGAAATGTACTGGTGGCCAATTTGTGGAGACTTCTCAGCACTGAGGGTCAATGCTGGTGTGATACCATCACTAGCACAGAACTGCCTTACATAACCTTTGTGACAGCAGTAGCCTAGACAGCAAAGCAGCTGCTATCCAAGTATCGGCTTGGGTCCTTAGACTCAGCAGAATGGTTTACATCTTCAGCATTGAACATGTTCAGTTGGAAAAGATTTTATAGGTGGGGCCAAAGAGGACTGCTGTGGACTGTGGCAGGGAAGATGGCATAGATAATGCTAGCAGATTTTGAGTGCTCTTCACCCTAAGTCTGGGGCTTCTCCGCCCTCCCCAAAGTTGCATCTGTCATGGATGTGAGTTGCAATGATCGGCTTCCTTAACATGCAGTTTTCAAAATGGCTTTATTTATAGGATCTGTGCACATGGAAGGGGATCTTTGTACAGATAAGTAGAACTGGCCGTTCTTGTCCTGATAAAGGAAGTGGCTGTTCCTGCCTTATGCTTAGTAGAAAACATTTATCATCTACTACTTTTTCTATCCTCAGTGGTCTCAGATGAAACAAATGCTAGAGAATAGCCAAGTTCTTGTCAACATCCAACAGGTTATTTTTTTTAAATACAGTACCTGTTTGGGAAACTTAATTCCTTTGTTTTATGTGTTGTAGGAAAAGGGCAGGAGTTGAGATTGCAAGATACAATGAAAAAGACTATGAACAGATTAAAAGACTGTTAACAGCTGAACAGATATTTGTCTCATACATTCTTATCTCTATTTAAAAATCATACATTAAAGAAAACTTCTGAGGATAAGTGCATCAGTGAGACCTGGTATTTTAGACTAACCATTTTACTGTGGCCATCAACTTTTATGGATCTGAATTATACATTTCAGTCCAAAGGTAGTAGATGGGACAATAAGAATATTGTAAACAGCAGGGCCAAAAGGCTTAGAAATCTAAAATCTATATGGGATTTTATCATAGTGAGCTCCTGTCGAGGAAGGATTATGCCACAACAAGCCTTTTAATTTATAAGAAGCACAAGAGTGAGCCCATATGGTTTGTATACAGGAAGGCTCAGGTTTAATACATAGAATCTTCTGGGTGGTTTAGGAAAGACCCCTGTCTGAAAGCCTGCAGAGTTGCTGTCCATCTGTGTAGGCCAAACTGAGCTAGATGTGAAATTGGTCTGACTGTGATGTTCTTTTTGCTGGAAAGGTGATGGGAAATGCTTCCTCTTCTGTTGAATTTCCATCCATTGAATTAATGTCATAAGTACCCTGTCAGGAAAAAGTGACAAGCCTATTGGATATGTGTAAAGAATCCTTGAAGGGCTTCTGACTTCTAATCTGAATGGCCACCCAATAAGCACAGTTCCTGGGTCATTGTGAAAAATTCCTAAGAACATTTTGGCAGAATCACCACTGGGTAGTATGTATATAGTGTAACACTGTCCAAGTTAGCCACAGATATAACTGATTGCAGCTTCTGCTCTTTTCATGTCTATACCATGTTTCACCTTAACTGACCACCTGGCCCATCCATTGCCCTTTTATTGTTTACCAAGTGAAAACGTTACATGCAAGAAAATGAATTAGTTTTATAATCCTGGACAAATCCAATTAAAAAGACTTGGAAAAATTGTCATACTGACCGATCAGCCTCATTTATTCTCTTTCATCTCATCCTGTGGATGTATCAGGATATTGCCTTGCATTCCAATCAGATCTACCCTGATATGCCACATAGTTAAATGTCTGCAGCATGTTTCCAGGCCCAGATTGAACTACTCCTGCTGCAGTACCACAGAACAGCCAAAAGCAGCTGAAATGCTAATGCTGCAAAAGTTATTGTACACTGCATTTAAAGTGTACCACACTGATTGGGTTGATAGGTGAAACAGCAGTCCGTATCATTCTGCTACCATTTCACTTATTTCTGGAAACAGTGATTTTCACTAGATGCTTTTGTATTTCCTACAGGTGACCTCAAAACTGAAGATGTAAGGGATCAGATCCACTGTAATTCTACTGAAATCAACAGGATTTGTTTCATAATAACGGAGTTTAGAACTGACTTCTTCAGCACTCTTCTCTGTTTGAAACTACAGGAGGATACACTGTGCATTAACACAGGATTGCTGTATGCCAGCTCAACCACCATGGTCACGCAGGTAGTTGCTATTTATGGCTATAGCATGGCAAAACCAAGACAACTGGACATGGGGGTCTGGGCCATATATGGAGATCCTCCTGGCCCATCTGTGAAGTCAATAACATTTTGGACCAGAGGACTTCAAGAAGTATTCTTATTGGAATGGAGGAGATAAAAAGCAACTCAGACAGCTGCTGTAATTAATAACATAATCCAATTAGCAAAGGACACTTTCCAAACTACAAGGGTTTTACTGATAGAAAAGGTTCTAATGATCTTATTTTTTTCTTAAATAGAGATGATTAAAAAATACAATACAAGCATCTAAGAAGGGAATTCCTTGTTTTAATTCCACCAACAGATACTTCACCATCCGCACACACAGGTGGTTTAAAGGTCCCACTTCATGAAACTTTAAATCTTGAAAAAAGTTGCTAATAAAAGACATAGCACCAGATTTTTAACATGGCTGCATAAGAGTCTTCAGTTGGTCATTGTATCAAAATTAGTCCATTGATTGCATGCAAAAATGGTAATACTTCAATTCCAAATATATGCAGGTTTCATGAATTTGGACTTACTAGCCAAATTGCGTGACTACTCGCAATTTTAGGACTGAAACCCACATTCCTCTAGTGTAGAACAAATAGGCAATTTTAAACTTGCATGTGACACAATATGTGTACCATTTCTTATTTAACTGAATTGCTTGAAAACTAGAAGTTCTAAAACCTCTGAGACAATTATCACTTTTGCTTAAAGAGATACTTCAGAAAGCATGTACAGTGAGCATGTACAGAGAGTTTTCCAATTTAAGCATCTGGACTGGAAACAGCCCAATATCTCCCATGATATCTTTACAAAAAGGTTTACACTTGGTTTGCTTTGGTTGAGCCCAGATGGATGAGAGTCATTACTGTGGTGTAGCTGTGGAGCAAGTCATCCTTGGCATTATTACATTCACGGAGTATGAAATTCCCAGTCACAATTCGATCACATCCTATCTCCCCATGTCCAAAAAAGCCAAAAAGGGGAGTGCTGGGGAAGAATTTCCTAAAAGCATCAGCTTCGAGGTTCCGCTTGGTTTTGTAATGCTCGTATCCCCTACCAATGCAGGCAAACATAAAGCCAAGGCTGTTGTGTTCAGGGATGTTCGCGGCCTTGAGGCGCTGCATTGCAGCTTCGGCTGTCCTGTCGTTGACAACGTCCTGATCTAGCAACACAGTCGCACTCTGGATCTGGGGTCCACTAAAAGTTAAGCCAGCAACACCATAGGACTCAGCAGCCTGACTGTTACTGGAAGAGAGAACAATGGGGAAGGGGTTGTGTCAGAATATGACAGCACCAACAAGACAACTCACAACTACAAAACAAGAAAGGTATATATAGTACTATATTCCCCAAATGTCCAAAACAGACATTACAGACCCCACAAACTACATCCTATTGGGGACCTGCATAAGGCAAGGTTATTTTTCCTGACAAAGGATAACACCCCTTTTTCAGAAAAAATAACCTTGCCTTTTGCCGATCCCTACCTATTGGTATACCAAGGAACACAACCGCTCATAATTTCTCTGTAGGAGAACACCATGAACTTCCAGTAATCTTGCATTTTCAAAATATAGGTGGCACCAGATTATATATATATATATATAATGTGTGTGTGTCCTAAAGCTCCCCAGGACCATCTCCCTTTCCCTCTTAATCTAGCAATGGGGTCACTACTTAAAATACTTCAAATTGCTTAGTTTGTCCCCAGTTGGCTTCTATAGCCTGTTCTTGCCTGTGCAAGAGCCAGCAAGGTCAGGAATCTATTCCTAAACTGAATTCTAGAAAATCATAATTTTAGGCAAGACCATAGGATGCCAGGCAATCAGAATTTAACTGCATACAGGTACACTCAACTTCTAAAAAAAAGAGAATTAAATTACTTAAATCAATGAATCATTCCAAATTATGCTTGCCATCATTGAACAGATATTTCAAATATTCCTTATGTGTAGACTGGCTCTGATAGCACAAGTGAAGTGAGAGATATATTGTATTCCATGTTTTGATTGCGACATGCTCACATTGTGATACTCCCTTTGAGCACAATCCAAACCATTTCTACTCAAATGTAAGCCCCACTGTGATCAATGGATCTTACTCCCAGGAAAGTGTCTTTAGGATCAATCTTACAGTCAACTACTTACAGCATAGTAATTTTCCCTATTCCTTGGGAATGAAATTTTACTTTGTTTTCAATGAAATAAGCAAACTGTGACAAAGACCATTTGTCAGCCATATATCTAGCCATATTTGCTTTCAGAATAAAGACAGAATCTGGCCTAATTCTGTATTTGCAGGTGACTAAATTTTTTTTTGAGGGGGATATGTTACATGTTTTCCTTGATTGGCTAAATTTGTTCATACTACTGCTATTTTTAATTTTCATAATTTCAATTTTGCAACTGAGGGATACATGTGAATTACATTTGGGAAAAGCAGGGATTTGTACGTGACTTTTCCTCCTAGGAATACCCTGATAGAAAAAGGAGAATCTGCACACTTTCTAACTCATCAGCAACTGCTATTTGTAAAGCAACCATGATAGATAAACAAAATGTGAAGTCAGAGAAACTTGAACTTTCTTTTTTTAGCCAAGCTAGCAAATGAGATCGATAGATAAAGAGCCGGTTTCTTGAGGCTGTTACCCTACAAGTTCAAATGCTGACAAACAGATAATATATACTACTGAAATTCTACCAATTGTCAAGAAAAGGTAAATGCAACAACAATGCACTTTTTCATAGGTGACCTTTAAGTAGAAAGATCTCAGTTTAGCCAAAGGTGATGCACATTACCTATCATTTTTTCCAGATTGCTTTTGGGAAGTAGGACAGAGGTTATTCAGCCCCACCAGGCACCTACCTATATTTAATGCTAACTGTCTGATTATGCAAGTACCCAGTGCTTTTTTCCTTAGGGAAAAAACGTGCAGGTACTCACAACAGTGGCATAGCTAAGTCATCCCCATATGACTAATTAATTAGCTCCTGGTGGGGGCAGGTGGAAAAAGGTTGAAACCCGAGTACTGGTGTGTATCCGAAGTAAAAAAAGCCCTTCAAGTACCTATGAGGCTCTTTAGAACAAGGCCACATTTAGAGTAAATATCAGTTCTAACTTGTGTCAATCAAGATTTTGTTTTGTGTTGAACTGCTGAATATCTACATTTTGCTGGAAGGGAAAATGTTGGCTGATGCTAGAAAGATTGCAATGCTGCTTACAGCCAACACAAAACAATCTTAAGGGTAAATAGTTTTTTGCACTTAAGCTAAAATCCTAAAGACACTTTCCGGGGATTAAGACCCATTGAACACAATGGCGCTAACTTTTGAGTAGACATGGATAGGATTGTGCTCTAAATGAAAGCTAATGCAACTGTCCTGCAAGGCTACAGCTATCACTGATCTTGGGATGGGAATATAAGTGAATCAGTAAATTTCACCAGGGCTGAAAGGAACAGATGGCAAAAACTCTGCTTTCCTTTCAACTTTAACTGCTATAAAGTTGTGATGTAACCCTAATTCACCCAAAGTGACACCATTCCTGATGCACTTTGCCCTTAGTAAATAGTATACCAAAGCTTATTAAAAAGGGACATATTGTTCTGACAACTGCAAGAACAATGTTCAAGGGATCAGAAAAAATGTTTGACTGCTGGAATGATGCAACTGTATAGAGAAGTATCACTTAGTTTAGCTCCAGCTATAGAAGTTTAGCTCCAGCTATAGAAGTTTAGCTCCATCTGGGCTTTGAGAAACTCAATCACTGGAAAGACATTCATTAGACAGGGAGGCAGAAGATAATCACTTGAGATGTAGTAAATCAACCTTTTGGTGGAAAGATATAACCTTTTGGTAGAACTCAACCAAGAGTTCTAGTGTAGTCCTGTGCCAAACCAGAAGCCACAGTGCTTCAGTGCTCCTGGGCTGGAGGAATGTTAGGTTTCAGAACATTCCCCCCAAAAAGGAAAGGCTGAGACAGGGGGTGGCTTTCCAGGAAATTATTAACAGTATTTATATACCATTTTTTCAACAAAAAGATCATAACATGGTTTATATTTAAAAAATCTATTAACTAAATGGCTCTAAATCTACATCCAGGATGCTTTTTTGGTTTGTGGATATTAGGCATCGTACGATTTCCAATCAGACAAAGAAAGCCACTCCTGAAAGGTTCTCAACAAACAGAACAGACACCAACCAAATCCACACTCTGCCTTGTGGCAGAGATTGAAACAAAGGCAAACTGTTCAAAACTGTGACTACCAAGTCAAGACAAACACAAGAGGTTTAATCTGCAAGGTAGCCACAAATAACCACAGCAGGTCAATAATCTAACTGGGGCTGACCATCCCAAACAATGAAGATGGACAAGGCTCCTCAAACGTATCACGGCTATTAAAAGAAGTGTTCTTTTTGGATGGCACAACATTTGTTCTCCAATCAATCAAGTTGCAATCAGACTGCTTTAGCAAAAGTCAAGAGCAATCTACACCTAAATACCAATGCTGATCCCTGAGGTGATGTTGTAGTCACTGAAATTATAATATAAATACAAAATTGCTGGGGATTCCCATGGCCAAGGAGAAAAAGGCCCCATAGCCCTCTGAAGACACCCACTGCTCATTAGTCAGAGATGTAACGCTTTCCACGTGTCCCCCAGCCAGGATGATACTTTTTTCATTCAAGCGGTTGACTATTTGGTCTAGAAACCGGGTAGCTCCTGACTTCCAGGTGTTGTAGCCAAACAGAAGCACCACACGAAGATCAGGGTTATTCTTCAGGCCTGATTACAAGAGGGAAAAAGTAAAAGAAGTACAAAGTTAACAGAATTGAGGCTCTGGAGGAACTGCATTCATTTGTATTTTCTAAGCAACATCCCCAAAAGGGACAGATAAGTGGCACCAACATCACAAAAGAAAAGCCTCTCCAAAAGATCTGCTGCAGTTAGGATGGGCCTTGAGCATTGGATGACCTCTCTCTCTTTCTCTGTATATGCAGCCGAGGGGTGGCTCACGTAGCCTGTAACAGGATCTCTGGTTTCACATCATACTCGGCAACCTTAACCAGTAGTTAAAATGTTTTACATGTAGGAATACACGAAAGCTGTTTTACAACAAGCAGCCCACTTCCTCTGCACTCAGTTAAATAACACACCCAGAATGCAGCCAAAATAAGGATCTGATAATTCCCTGAAGTCAAGAAGACTCATAAAAACAAGTTGGACAAGTTACTTTTCACAAGGCAATGCTCCAGGTTGGACAACAAACCTATTAAACCCCTTAGTTTACACTGTGTTTCTTTCACTAAGGGTGCCCCCTCCCCAATCCTTGCCTATTCTTTCGGCCACAGATAGTGGCTAAGTAAATAAGACTGAGGCCAATACAATATTTAAAAAAACACATGTGTGCTATATGACAATTCTCAAGGAGCTTAAGTGTATCCAGGACCATCAAGGAGAACACAGGAACCTTATCTGAAACCTTACTCAGAAACCTCCACTGTAGAAAGAGTAGCATGGAAAAGGTTCAGGAAGTAACAACAAAATTGCAGAATTGCTCCATTTTGGAATCAGTTTCAAAAACATTTATACAAGGGTAAGTAGACACTTTTAAACCCTGCACAGGACACAGTGAAGGACATCAAACAACACAGACTAGGATGGCTAAGAAAAGATGTAATGCATTATTTAATCCACCCCTCCTTTGCAAGGCTGGATATCATATACCCAAAGCAGAGCCAACAAGTGCTTTCCCTTTCTTTTTAAGAAAACATCTGAAGGCGTAAGCTACTTATTTTGCTGCTGAACTGCTGTTCTAAAAGAGCATTATTCTTGATGCTTAGCCAGAATCTACTGGCCTCAAGTATAAAGCCAGTTTGCTCTCTTGGCTACAAATAGCGGAAACCAACCACTTCTTTCTAAAAAATTCTGAAGTATTTCCACATGCTCATGTGTGCACCCTCATAATTTTTGTTGCCCTTATTGGAAGGAAAGTCAGTTCTTAGCTTGTAGCACTTGTATGTATGTACATGATGCAGCAAGCAGCCCTGGCTTCCCATCAAGAGAAGCCAAGCCCAGTTCTCTCAATATACCTATATGATACATGTTTTCCAACACAAAATGTTCACATTCACACTGATACTTTAAACATTAAAAACAAAATGTGCAAAGCAGCTTTTCTTCACCTTCTCAGCTCTGATTCTGTCAATCACCACTCCAAAGCAGTTCTTGGCTACCCATCATGGCAGCACTAGGATGTTCCAGGCCTTGCTCAATGGCATGTTTGGAGATCCTTAACTGTTTATCATTACTTAATGCCCACCAGCAAGGCCAGTGATTTTCAACCTTTTTTGATTCACACCAACAAGGTGCTAAAATTGTCAATGTACACCATCCGTTTGTGTCAACTGACAAGGCATATCAATACTGTTGGTGGCTGGCTCAAATTCCCCAATGGCCCCGCCAATAAATGACCTTTCCCCAAACTCCCACAGTGCAGCTGAAGACCATTTGCAGCACACCAGTGCTCCACAGCACAGTGAATGAAAATGGCCAAGATAGGCTATATTGGTCTCTAGGAGAGGGAGGAGCAACCTGTCCCTGCCTAAGACTAAGGGGTTGCTCCCAAGTAGCACAAGTCCTACTGCTTTGGAAAACCCCTAACTGCTGTTGGGATGGGGAAGGAGGTATGTCCCCTTCCCTTCTACCCTTCAAGACCAATTAAAATTTATAACTGTGTTTTGACCCTTTGAAAATACCAGCAGCATGTTAAGTTATTTTAAATCACAAAGTACACAATCATTCTGGCTAAGAGTGAAACCTGGAAGCTGGATTAGATGGGCCTTTGGCATGATCCAGGAAAGGCTCTTCTTATGTTAATCTGCACATTCAGCAACTGAACTTAGAAAGTGCTTGACAGACAAAGGCTGCAATCCTATAAACATTATCCTGGAGGTAAGCCTTATTGAACACAGCAGAACATCTGAGTAGACCAGCACAGGATTGTCCTCTTAAGGTTCCTAATTGAACAGCAATGACCACAGTGCTTTAAATATTACTTGCCTGCTTCAGCAAACTGGCTTTCATCGAGGCCCTTGGTCTTTGAGTCTTTATAAAAGTGGAAGGTCTGAATCTTCACCCCATCAATCTTAGGGAATAATAACGCAAATCCAGCTTCACCATCTTCAACTTCCACGGGCTGACTGTTGTGAGAACCTGTCGGGGTGACTAAAGAAGATGGTTTAGAAGTTGGTGAACCAGAACTTCTGTCTTGAGACTTTAGGTGCTGCTAGTCTATGCTTTCCACTTGTTTGTTTTGGAAATGCCACCTTGGAGGTACCACTTTTTTAACTACCACTGTCAGCAGAGAAACAGGTGCAGTGAACAAAAGTGGGCAACTCACTCCACAGTTGTCTCTGCAAGCAAGAGAGGCAGCGGAGCCAAATATCACCTACCACAGCTATAGCACAGGTTGAAAAGCACAGTTCCAATCTCACCTACCAGTATGCAGATCTGCAATACACATACCCATATTTACTAGAATATAATGTGCCATCAAATCTAATGCACACCCTGATTTTAAAAGGCTTGAGATTTTAAAAGTGTTTCCTGGTTATTGTAATACACAATTTACTTTTTTCCCAGCTATCACTGCTTTTGAAGGTGGCATGAGGCGAGGCAGCCTCATGAAATTCCATAATTACTCAAATCTAATTCACCATTTAACATGCACCCAGATTTTTGAGACTAGAATTCGGCTGAAAGGGGTGTGCATTAAATTTGAGTAAATACAATATATCAAAGTTGTCCAAAGTAAAACAAAGTGAAACTAAAGCATCGTTACTTCAACACCAAAAGGGGAAGGTTCTTCCTATCAGTGCCTGACACATTTCTCTGTCAACAGGAAGCCTGTTCTTTGAATATCAGATGTGTGCTTTTGAGATCCATAGGGCATAGCTCGGTTGTATACATCATGTCTGTAGGAAGGGTTGGGTTCAATCCCCAGCATCTCCTGATACATTGGACCGATGAGAGTTACAGCAGCTTCTTCTCTCACACAAACTCAGATCTCAGAAAGAAATCAATCTTTTTAAGAAGCACACATTTGAAAGGAGAGGGTGTGAGCCCATGCTCCTCTTAACGCCTTACCAAGCAGACTACATCACTAGATGCAACCTTATTAGTCCACTCAACAAAAAGATTGGTAGACAACGGAAACGGAAATGCATAACATTGTGCCTTTGTGTTCTATAGCAAACCCTCTTTCCTGCCCGAATCATCCCAAAATCATTTTTTTCTGTTGTAAAGTAGCATATAAGTTACAACCCAATGCATAAGTCCCTAGGAGTATGTTTCATTGAACACAAGAGGGATAAACTTGCACAGGATTGCTCTTCAACAGTGGAACACCCTGTCCTCCATCACTGAAAGAAGCTTGTTCTGCTTAGGTGGAAACTGACATTCACACCAAACAGTGGATTGTGACCATGAAAGGAAGCCCGACAGGTTTCTCAAAACCCTGGAAGCCTTTCTGCATACATTTCCTTTTAAGATGCGCATATAAAATGCTTTATACATGTGCATGATAAAGCTGTATTCTGCACTGAGTTTATGAGCCATGGCTTCTTGCTTCCTGTCTAAAAAGAAAATTCCTCAGTTTAGCATAGCTGTAATTTGGTAAACTATTACTTATGACAAACCATTTGGAACTGAGGTCAGTTTGGACTGAGAAAGAGTTCCTAGACAGGAACCTTGGATGGACAGCAAGAGTGACCCTCAAGCTAACAGATGAGGTCTGTCTGGTTTATGAACTGTTGCCTACCTGGCTGCAGAAATTTATGCTGCTGTACTGAAACAGTCTCACCCAGACACACTGATGCTCAGACTGAGCTTAGGAGGTTCCACAATGGAACAAAGGAACAACCACCTAATGAACTGGGTAGTTGACCAATTGACCTTTCTTAGATAATAAGAAATTGTACCTTTCTTAGTCAAGAACATAAATCAGAACCACAAATGAACATCAAATACTTACAGGACACTTCCTTGTTTTCAGAACAGTCTGGAAATGTGGCCACAATGGGGGAAAGAGACAGACTGCTGTACTACTGCTCCTCCTTACCTACAACTCCAGGTGTCACTAGTCCAAGGACTTGACATCGTTTTGGTAGAAGTTTCTCTAATGCAACAGCTGTTTCTTTACTATTTCTTCTTCGTGCTGCAATCAGAAAACAAGACTTTACATGGGGTTTAACAGCCACTAATAGTCTTCAAGATATTTTAAGCCTAACACCATGACGTTATACCCCAGCAGTGATCTAAGCCCTGACTTTTAACTTGCAAGTCCTCCAACCCATCATCTATTCAACCAAATCAGTTTTGGTGGCTTTATGGTTCCTTCACATTTTTCTCCCTGGTTATTGATTTGTTACTTTTACATATGTCAATCCTTTTATAAAGAAGAACATTCATGTTTCATACTTACCTTTTTTTTGCCCGTGACTGTGGCTTTCTTCATGTCCACTGAAAGTCTCTGCATCTGCTATATACAACACTGTTTGTGGCAGCACATGGACCTTCTGTAAAGTAAAACACACACAAACACACACACAGACAGTGTGTCACTATATACAAAGAGTCTTATATGTGAAATTCTTATTAAAGAAAATCAAGAATTGGTACAAATGGAAAGATACCTTTTAAATTCCTTCAGCCCGCTTTTGTAAAAAAAAAAATCTCTCATATTTAGAAAGGCACACTAGCACCAACACACTTTTATCCGACATAAAAAGAATAATTTATCCTCCATGGTGGCAATCCTACATGCACCTTCCTGGGAACAAGCCCTTTGAACACAATGGAATTTAATTGTGAGTAAACATACTTATTTGTATGGCAGGAGAGGCTAGTTTTTTTAGCTGTCTGAGGCCTTTGGAGTCTCCTAATGACACGAACACCAAGGTAAGGAGTTTTCAGCTCAGTTTTGTAGCTGTGTTTTGTTTGTTGGCTGTGGGTGGCACACGTGGTTAAGACACTGTGCCTGTTAACCAGCAGGCCAGGGTTTGAGACCCAGGCCGGCCCCACAAGACAGGGTGAGCTCCTGTCCTTAGCTCAGCTCTGCGATGCCAGCTAGATCCAATTGTATCGGCTCTGCCTTTCCATTGGACTAATTCAGTGGCGTGGAGAGGGGAGATTTGCTGCTTGGGTAACAGCCTATCCTCCATAACAATCTAACCCAGGCTTTCATGCTTCGCATGCAGCGCCTAGCACAATACCATAGTCTTTCAAGACTGATGGAGGCCTGCTTTTTTTGTAGCTGTAAACTAGCAATGGACTCAAATGAATGAGGTCCAGTATGAGTTTACCAGCCTGCCAGGTCCCAGAACGACCTGCAGAGCCTCCAGAAACAACTTCTGCTTTTGAGCAACTGCCTATTGGTTCTGAAAACCAGAAGTAGCTTCTTGAAGCTTCTGCAGGCCTTTCTGAAACCCATGGAGGAGCACAAACCAGAAGAAGCTTTTGGAGACAACCCTACCAAAACTAACATAGGTTTTATGCATTTTCTCATAACAATGAAATCACTTCCTGATGGAGCTTGGAGAATGTATTCCTATTGTTAAGCAACACATACCTGTAAGTGTAATGTCAACAGCCCTTAAATTTTTTATCACTTTAAACAGGAAAACGGAAATTTACTATAAACAGAGACTGAACACTATGTGACATCATGGTGATATTGACAAAATGACTTCTCGATAGCTCTCCATACCCTCTAAAACAGTGGTACTTGAACACTTCAGGCTAGGACTTTTCCCTTCTGAGAATGACAATCTGTCTGGGAACCCCTGGAAGTGATGTCACGGCTGGAAGTGACATTAAAGGTGCTTAGTGCCAAATTCGAAGATGGTTGCACCCAGCTTCTGGTGACCCCCTTGAAATGAAGTTGCAACCCCTACTCTGAAGACCACTGCGGAGTCTAAAACCAAGAGGTACAGTTCACCAAGAAGTTCTGCACAAACCTTATTGAAATTAACAGGAGTCTACAGAGTCAAAACAGACGACTACTACAAAATGCGCAGCTTGCTTACCTCAAGCTCCTCTGTTAATGCCCAAACCAGAGCATGGCTACCAGAGGGACCTGGTTCAACTGTGGAGACCCAGGCAACACTTTGCTGGGTTCTTAGAATTCGGCGGGAACACTCTCTCCATAACTGGCAGACACTGAAAAACACCAAGACTGGAGCCATGACATGATCTTGCTCAGCACTCAAAGGTGTATCAAGTTTCAAAACTCCCTTCATTTCCAGATACCAACACAGGCTGAACCTCACCATCCCTCACACTTGGTTCCGCCTTGGGTTCCCTTTGATTAGGGAAAAAAGGCGGAAAATAAATAAATAAATAAATAAATAAATAAATTATATATATATATATATATATATATATATATATATATATATATATATATATATATATATATATATATATATATATATAAATTAATTCCAGGAACCTCCGTGGTTACCCATTTTCATGTTATACAAAAGCAATTGTTTACTATGGTAAGAAGGCAGGCAATGATTCATAAATATGAATCAAGCTCCCTTTAAAATAGAGTTGCCAGAATTCTCTTCCACAAAATCCATGGTGGGTGGAATCCACCATCTTAGATCTGGCACTGGGATTTCCCGGGAGTAAGGGCACAATCCAGAGTCACTACAGGGAGTCCTTGCTCCGAAGTAAGAACAGTTTACTCTGGATTGCAATATGAATTTCCCATAGGTTTTCACAAGGTTGCGCTGTAACTATGTGGACGTAAATGTCTCTTACTTGCTCCTGTAGTTGCTCTGGATTGCAGGTAAGTCTCACTGAACACAATGGGACTTACTCTGGAGAAGACATGGAGGAACTCTGGCATCACAGTGATGTCACATCCTGGTAAGTTTGGCAAGGGGTCCTGACCAGATTTTTAAGTTTGAAAGGGAGTGCTAGGTGGATGAAATGCCTGAGTCCCACCATACTAGGCCCTTAAAGCCCACCAACAGCTGAATACGACCATGAATGGGGGTGAAGTGCTTTGTGCACACCTGTGCATGGAGGCACATGGAATGGTAAGCGCCGCCTGTGCAGAGGAACACTTTGTGGACCAGGAAGATGCGCAGCCCCATAAAGAGCCCATACCCTGTGATGGATTTCCCCCCCTGAAATCTGTCTAATTCCTTTTCAAGGCATCTGGGCCAGACAGCCTGTGGCAGGGAGTTCCACTGACTAACCACACGCTGTCAGGGTGACCCAGCGCACGCTGGAAAGCTCCGTGTCCCCTTTAGGGCTTGTAACCCGTGATGCACTTTTCCCTCCAGAAACCTCTCCGATTTTAAGACCCAACATCTTGTGGCAGGGAGTTCCACAGAATAATTCCACATTCTATGCCCAGGAGCTGCATGTGGCTGAGGAGAGGTGCTGTGTGGACCCTACTCCACCCACTGCCTAGGGAGTAAGTCCCATTGAAGTCAATCGGGTTTCTTTTGGTTAAGACCCATTGAAGTCATTGGGGTTACTTTAGGGTAAGACCCATTGAAGTCAATGGGGTTACTTTAGAGTAGGGAGGCTGTGCTGTGAGTGTGCTCCCCCAACCCTACCCCCACCCCAGCAGGCCAAGGCCTCCCCAGCCCTGCCCTGCCCTTCCTGCCCAGGCCGTCCTCCCCTCCTCACCAGGCGGCCAGCAGGAGGGTCTTGGTGGGGAGGAAGCCCAGCACTCGCTCCACCACCTCGGGGAGGCTGCTCAGCACGTCCTTAGGATCGGGCTCCATGGAGAGGTAGGCCTCGCGCCGTCGCCTGGCAACAGGGAGGGGGAGGGGAGCACAACGCCCTCCGGGAGACACGGCGCGCTGCCTAGAGCGTCATCACCATAGAGAGGGAGGGAGGGCAGAGCGTCCACTCGGTCCTCCAACACCACCGAGACGAGGGAAGGGAGCGGCACCCCACCAGGGAGAGGATGGGAGAGAGCGGCCCCAACAGCTCAAAGCGGGCGGGGAAAGAAAGATGAGCCTGCGCACTTCGGGCTCTACTGCGCAGGCGCGTCACTGGAAGCCCCTCCAAGGTGGGGGGATGTTTTGGTGACCCCCCCAAAAAAAATTCCAACAAAAGGGAAGCCTCAGTTTCATTGCATGGAATATTTTAATAAAAACTTTAATTAATTTAAAAATTAAAATGTTAAATTAAAAATAATTATTCTAATTAATTAATTTTTTAAAATTTATTTTTAAATTGAATTAATTTAAAAGCAATTCAAGTTTAGTAGTTATTTAAATTTAATAAACTTAAAAAATAAATAGTAAAGTAGTAATAATGAATACTAATAATATCAGTAACAATATCAACAATTAATCTAATAATTGGGTTAGATTATTAATTGATTTTTAAATATTAGTATAACTAGAGTTGTCTTTATAGTCTATAAATATTTTAATACATTTATTTATAGTTATCTTTTATCTATATTTTAATGTTATTCTATTTTATTGTATATAATTTATAATATATTAATTTCTTAATATCACTTAATTGTTAATAATAATACTTAAGTAGCTTAAGTTCGAGTGCGATCCTATCCCTGGCTACTCAGCTGCAAGTCCCACTGCAGTCAATGGGGGGCTTGTCAATGGGGGGCTTAGTCAATGGGGGAGCTTAGTCAATGGGGGCTTAGTCAAGGGGGGGCTTAGTCAAGGGGGGGCTTATGTCAAGGGGGGAATTGTCAATGGGGCTTGTCAATGGGGGCTTAGTCAATGGGGGGCTTAGTCAAGGGGGGAATTGTCAAGGGGGGAATTGTCAAGGGGGGGCTTAGTCAAGGGGGGGCTTAGTCAAGGGGGGGGCTTAGTCAAGGGGGGGAATTGTCAATGGGGCTTGTCAATGGGGGCTTAGTCAATGGGGGGCTTAGTCAATGGGGGGCTTAGTCAAGGGGGGGCTTAGTCAAGGGGGGAATTGTCAAGGGGGGCTTAGTCAAGGGGGGGCTTAGTCAAGGGGGGGCTTAGTCAAGGGGGGAATTGTCAAGGGGGGCTTAGTCAAGGGGGGCTTAGTCAAGGGGGGGCTTATGTCAATGGGGGGGCTTATGTCAATGGGGGGGCTTATGTCAATGGGGGCTTAGTCAAGGGGGGCTTAGTCAAGGGGGGGCTTATGTCAATGGGGGGCTTATGTCAATGGGGGGCTTAGTCAAGGGGGGGCTTATGTCAAGGGGGGAATTGTCAATGGGGGCTTAGTCAAGGGGGGGAATTGTCAATGGGGCTTGTCAATGGGGGCTTAGTCAAGGGGGGAATTGTCAAGGGGGGAATTGTCAAGGGGGGGCTTAGTCAAGGGGGGAATTGTCAATGGGGGCTTAGTCAAGGGGGGGCTTATGTCAAGGGGGGAATTGTCAATGGGGGCTTAGTCAAGGGGGGGCTTAGTCAAGGGGGGGCTTAGTCAAGGGGGGGCTTATGTCAAGGGGGGAATTGTCAAGGGGGGGCTTAGTCAAGGGGGGAATTGTCAAGGGGGGGCTTAGTCAAGGGGGGGCTTAGTCAAGGGGTCTTGGTCCCAAGCGAGGAGTACAATGAAGATTTTTTTCCCAGGACAGAAGGCCATAGGAAGAGCACATGTCCTGGAAGGACTCAGGATCACGTGTGCTCTTGGCTTAGCAAGATCCTATTTCTTACTTTTTTTTTTTTTGGTGGGGGAGAGAGCCCTTTTTTAAGCACATGGGCTGTGGGTGGCACAAGTGGTAAAGACACTGTGCCTGTTAACCAGCAGGCCAGGGTTCGAGACCTGGGTCGGCCCCACAAGACAGAATGAGCTCCTGTCCTTAGCCCAGCTCTGCGACGCCAGCTGGATCCAGTCGTATCGGCTCTGCCTTTCCATAGGACTAATTCAGTGGTGTGGAGAGGGGGGGATTTGCTGCTTGGGTAACAGCCTATCCTCCATAACAATCCAACCCAGGCTTTTGTGCTTCGCATGCAGCGTATGCAGTGCTGAGCACGATACCATAGTCTTCCAAGACTGACGGAGGCCTGCTTTATAAGCACCTAAAAGTGCTATTCCTGGATCTGCCATAAGAGGGACAGGGTGGGAAGGGATTAAGAGCCAACAAAATCAGCTACCAAGCAAAATAGCATCAGTGTACAGCAGTGCCTCACGTAAAGAGCTTAATTCATTTCAGAGGCCTGCTCTTTAAGTGAAACGCTCTTTAAGTGAAGCAGATTTTTCTATAGGAAATAACGGAAACTCAGACAATTGGTTCCACAATTCCCAAAATATTCATATATAAACATTAACTGTAAGTGAAAATGATGACTAAATACTGGAATTGAATTCAAAACATGCATTCAGTGTGGATGAACCTACAAAGTCTACTTAGGCTGCAAACCTAAAGACACTTTCCTGGGATTAAGCCCCATTTAACACAATGGGGCTTACTTCTGGGTAGACATGGTTAGGAGGCTGCAAAAGTAAGACACTTTCCTGGGAGTAAGACCAATTGAACACAAAGGGGCTTACTTCTGGGTAGACATGGTTAAGAGACAACAAAGACACTTTCCTGGGAGGCTTACCTGGGCTGCTGCTGGAGGTTCAAGGTGGTCGGTGGGGGCACTTGGGGGCAGTTAGAAGCAGCAGCACTGGCCGGCAACCCTTTTAAAGAGGCTCCATGCAGAGCGTCAGGGCTGCATAGCAAGCGTGCCCATAGCGCACTTACTTGGTTAAGTGAAGCAGAACTTGTTATGTGAAGCAAGATTTCTTGGAAATTTTTGCTTGTTAACTGAAACACTTGTTAAGCAAGACACTTGTTAAGTGAGGTACCACTGTACATATCCCCTTTCAGAGAGTTCATTTTTCAACAATCCACTCTTTCAACATCTACTCCTAATTCCCAACAGCTTTAAGACAAGTCCATTTTCCAGAAATGTTTGTGACAGCAGGAATTTGCAAGATAAAAAGCTATTTGCAGTTTGTTAATGGTAAAACCCTCTTGGGGGCAAGATTTGCCCACGCACGTAAACCACCTTGAATTAAAATCAGGAGAAATCCATTGACCAGACAAATGGTATATAAATACATGTGTGTATTTCTTTTACATTGTTTGAACAATTCCCTAAACCTCCTTGACCTTTGAATGTGAATGTTTCCTTCTATAAAAGGAGGAATATTGCAAGAATGATAATCTACCTTCATTCATTCCAAAATAACACCTTTTCCAGGGACTTTATTGAAATCTACTTTGCATCTTTGAAAAAAATTATGTTGTTTTTTAACATAAACTTTTTAAACAAGGAATCGTTTAAAATTTCTTTTGTTAATAAACTACTTTGCAAACTTTTAAAAAGTTGGTAATTTCTACCATCTATTGTGCTATTTCAGAAAGTCTTTGTATTGCAAAAATGTGAACCTGCTACATTTTAGATTTACACAAAATATGGTTAGGGGTGGTTCCGAAATAGTATTTAATCAGTGTGCGAGTAGACCATTAGCTGCTTTAATATTTTAGAAGCCTTTGTGTTAAGAATGCAGTAATAAGCTACTTAAGTAGATATAAAATGTATTTTGGTAGACTTTGTAGTGCTCCATGTTAAATCCACATTTATATCTTATTTTAGATGCCTGCTATTCCTTCTTTATCAAAACCAGGGCCAAGAAATACCCTACACTTCAAACTTCATTCTGGGAGTATGTTGTCAGAAATGCTAGCCAGAAACAGACTTCTTAAAATGGTTCTTTATTCATAAACTTGATGCAAGTTTACAGATTACTGTACACTGCCAAATAATTCTGCAATGAAAAATGAAACTCAAAACAAAGAAGCAAACCAAACGTGCACCTGCCATTCTGCTAGTCCATTAGAATATTAAAGAATTCAATAATGTATTCAAGATTTAGCCTCAGGTTTTGAAGAAGCTGTCAAAAGGTTTATAGAATTTAGCCTTGGACTTAAAGCTGCTATTTGAGCAACTGGCAAACAGGATTTATAGGAAGAATATGTACAACCAAGAAATGAGAGAGGCTGGAAGTTAACCTATCGCACTCCCTAAAAGATGGTGTGAAAGTCCATCACTAGGCCAAATCTATCCTTTTCTTACAAACTAAAAGACAGTTTACGACCAGATGCCTGAAGGCCCATCTGTAGGCATCAATGCACACACAATCCCCCCCAAAGGGTAGCAGACAGAATCAAGACTTCTCTGGACTTCTTATAAAAAGTGCTTACGCCTTTGATTCAATTCCTATGAACAAAAAGATCTATTAAATTTCAACTACCCAAAAATAAAACACACTTGTTTTTGTTTTAGGTAAGGCAATGATATAGCAATTACTGACCCACTGCAGTTACAGATTTAGATTCATTCCCTAAAAGGAAGAGCTGTTCTCAGTTTCCAACAAAACCATGGTCATGACTATGGCAACATTTTAAAGACTATGAATCAAGAGAGATTCCTGGGATCTGTTATTGTCACTTTTAGTTTTAAAAACATTTAATCTTTTTTTAAAAAGGAGTGTCTTGATTTGTGCCAATCACTTTTTAAGTTCCTTACTCTACAAATGATTGCAACAACCCGTTAATAGAAATTGAATGCCTAAAGAAGAGTTCTAGTATTTTTTAAAAATAACTTCAAGCTTTATAACTATGGCTCCTGTTTGTAAAGGAGATAAGGGGAGCCAACAAGTAGCAGAACAGCCCAGCAAAACTGATGCCACAGTGGGAATGACTAGTTGCAAGTTCTATTGGCACAGCCTGGCTCTGCTGAAAAGCAGCGTCAAAGAGCATCTTCTCTCAGAAACAGTTCATCTCCTCAACACAGCCATTAAAAAAAAGTTTAATGGTTTAACATACAGTGTTCCTATATATAAATTTGGCAATACTACAAATGCTTTTCATTTTAGGCCAGGAAAAAAATATCTGGTTTAGCAACACCTGAAAACTCTGTAACATATTTAAACTAAATGTTATTAAACTTGTTTGGCTTTAAATAAAATATATTGCAGTTTTCTGCAGTCTGCCAAAAAAAAAGTGCATACAAAAGTTTGGTGGTAGTGGGGGGACTATTGTTTGATCTTTCAGTAAATCAGTAATAACCTGGTTGGAAGAACTGATATTCTAAAAATGGGAGAGACTGGGATGCTTAATTCAGAGTGGCAAAACAGCAAAGTCTTAAACTGCTGAGTCCAGGATACTTGATAGAAGAGCAGAATTGTATGGCTGAAACGTATACTGGATGTGTCAGTCAACCAATTATCCACTAATTATCCATTAGCTAGAATCTTCAATATGGCTGTTACAGGGGCATTCATAGCTTGAATCTGGGTTGGAAGGAAAATCTTTTGATATTGGTCCAAATGTATGAAAGTCCACAACATTAACCATCTTCCTTTGGAGGTGTGAACCAGCCTGTAGGAGTAAAAATAAAAAAGAAGCATCAATGAAACTGCAATTTTCAAAGCAATGCCCATTTTATTAGAGGTGGTTTTCGCTATTAACTATCATAAAAAGTAACATGTTGTAGGATCAGTGACGAGTCAGGTACTTTGAGCGCCCAGTAAAATCAGTGCAAATTATAAAAATCCAAACTGGAAAAAAAATTATGGAAAAACACAGCAGATTTCCACACTATGTCATATGTATTTTAGCCAATTAGTTGATTTAGTTAATTAAAAAGCTTTTCCCTGAGCACTCAAGCCCAACACTGCCTAGTTGAAATACTGAAATGCACTTACAAAACCAATCCACTATTTGTAGTTAAAAGTGCAAGTAATTTTTCTGTTTGCTAACACACCAAAACCAACACAGATTCCCATCAAAAAGAATAAAAGTGTGATCTTAACCTGTGTTCCTGTAAATCAATCAGTTCACTGATTAATCTACAATTTTAAACTTAGCACTTACAAGAACTATGACTGCCCCAGAAAAGGAGAGCTCAAATAATTTCTGATCTCTGATGAGACAGATTATGGCAAGAAAATAAAACTTTGGAAAAGTATGAAAAGTACATACTGTACAGATAATGGGGTGGCTTAAAAACATTTCTGGCATTTCTTCTGAAGTCATACTTACAAAACTATGTGTTTTACCATACTATACATACATACCATACATACCATTTTTCTCATGTAACTGTACTAGAGATTTATAGGACTGCTGTGCTCTTGCTAGATTATATTGGTTCTGAAAGGGAAAAAAGAGAAATATGTTCAAACATATGTTCCAAAAACTATGCTAAAATCAAGAATCTCCAGTCTTCATCCTGTTTTGAACTGACATGCTGCGAGAAGGTTGAAAAGTCAGGGTCCATTAAGGACCCAGGACCCAGTTTCACACTGTGGTTTTGTGGAGAATTTGCGTTAACAGTAATTTGACATGACCACTCTGGGTTCTTCTGAAGGACATGTCTCTATGGTCTATATTCTAAAGTGAAATTAAGCCCCTTGCCTCGGAGCAGTTAAGATGCCTTTCCATAAGATAACACTACAGGGTGACGTAACTGCGTGGACCCGTAACTGCTATGGATTTTGCTCTGTGTCTATAAAGCTTGAAGTACTTTTTAAAAATTTCTCCGTGAAACTGAACTATAAGAGTTAATGAAGATGGATATGAAGTCATACAAAAGTAGTACAGTGGTACCTTTCATAACAAGCATTTCACAAAGTACGTTCCACATAACAAGTCTAAATTTCCAAAGAATCCTGCTTCATGTAACAAACCCCTCTGGCACCTAATGGGCACCTGCGTTATGCAGCCCCGACACTCCACGCGGAGGCTGTTTAAAAGGGCTGCTGGCCAGCGCTGCTGCCTCTAACTGCTCCCAACTTGGGGGCAGTTGCCTGGGGGCACCAGAGGCAGCTTCCCCTAACTGCCCCCAAATGCCTCCACCAGCCATCTTGAACCACCAGCAGCTGCCCAGGTGAGCCTCCAGGAAAGTGTCTTTAATTGCAGCCTCCTAACCATGTACCCAGAAGTAAGCCCCACTGTGTTCAATGGGTCTTACTCCCAGGAGAGTGTCTTTCATTGCAGCCTCCTAACCATGTCTACCCAGAAGTAAGCCCATTGTGTCAAATGGGTCTTTACTCCCAGGAATGTCTTTAGGATTGCAGCCTAAGTAGACTTCAATTACAGTGTTTTGTCACCATTTTTACATCCAGCTAATATTTTTATATGAATATTTGGGGGGTTGTGCAACCAATCTTCAGATTTACCATTATTCCCTATGGGAAAATCAGCTTCACATAAAGAGCGCTTGACATAACAAGCACGCTTCTGGAACGAATTAAACTTGTTATGTGAGGTAGCACTAAGAAACTGTTGGCTTACCATGAAACAACAGCCAATAAATTAATCTTCAGATTTTTAAATCAAAAGGAGTAATTTTTGGAACTATTTCTGGTCTCCTAGAATTACGGCTCTGCTACTTTCCACTTTTCCATCAATCAAGTACTATAGCAGATATGTCTAACTAACTCCACCTCTACGCTGCTTTTAAAAGCTGTATTTGACCAGGATAGTTTTCAAGCAAAAATTCCAGTTAACCAAACTCCTCGGCTAAAAAATAAAAACACAAGCATTTGTTTACCTTATTTGCTCCAAACTGTACTCTGGCTTTGCCTTTGACTAATGTGGCATTGATCTGCATGATGACAGATTCTGTAGAGTAGGCACTGCTCCAACCCTGAGGGGAAGAGAAAAAGAATGGATTTGTATTCTCTCTGCTCACCTGATCAAACAAGCCATCCCAAAGGCATTCGCTCTGCTAAACCAAGAAGACTGGAATTAAAATTGTAACTTTAGAAGAGTTATTTACTGTGGGAACCATTACCACCACTGCACACATTTTACACACTGGTAAGGGAAAGGGGGAAACGTCGCACATATTTCCAGCATCTGATGAAAGAAAACAAATTGTTCTTTCCATTTCAATAATAATATTTAAATTATTCTTATTAAATTAAACCAACCCTTCTTCTAGTAGCTGGAAAGAACTGTGCTCAGTTACAAGAAATATCCTCTTGCCCCTAGACATACATTTCCTGCTGTCTAAAGACTTTAGGTTTTTTTTCCATAGGTTAATCTTTGACAAAAGAAGGGTATGTATACTTATAGGGCTGTAATGGTTTATGACTGAAGCAAAAAGTCAATTTACATTACATTCAACTCTGCATTAGGTTTCCCAACCAAGGAACCTATGGAATTATGTGTGAGCCAATGGAACAGTGATGTTCTCTCACAACCTTTTAAAAAAGCACCTTTTTATGCAGGTGGGGGCAAATGCATTATTGTAAAATCCACTCTGGGTGCAAACCGAGGACAGCACAACTCATTGGTCTTCCCATTCCCACAGTGATGTGGGGAGGCAAGCACATGTTTGTGCACTGATCTAACCTTCCCCAAGAGAGGTGCATAAGTGGACAGTACTATTGTCTGGGTCAGCACATAATTTATGCTGGGGTTAATGCCAGTCTAACAGCTAGTTAGGATTGCTGTCTATGTCCTTTATCCCATGTGGAATAAGAAAGGGGAAACAAGTGTGAATTCTTTTTCTTTCCAATGAACTTGTCTATGTCTCCATCAGGGCTAAGCTTGGACATTACTTCTTGTAAACAACATTTATCCCTTAAATACAGGTCATCAGTGGTATCGAAACTGGCAGCACCCTGTTGAAATGCCAACCCCCATCACTGGTGCACTAGTCCTCTTTATCACCACTGAAAAGAGGAAGAATGAAGAAGAAGAAGAGAGTATGGAGGTCAGAGCAGAAGTCAATTTTGCACCATGTTTTGCTTCTGTATTTACCTGTTTAGTAAGAAGCTCCATGCATAATGCACCTCCTCCAAGAACATACCTATGGGACAGAAAAGCATACTGAGTATACGTAACAGAAGTCACTGCGAATGCCTGCAATCCATAGTATTGTTGAGCAGGAGACATTAGAAGGTTAAAAGTTATGTCAACCAAAGACAAGCCCTCATTAACTAGGTCTATTGGAATCATTATGGATACAAATCAATAGAACTGGTGAGGGTGCAGCTGCACTGCTTTGGGAACTCAGAGCATCAAAGCTATTAAATCCATGTTTTAAAGCTGCTAAATCACTTTGGTATAATTTATATAATAAGCACTGATGTAGTGCAACTGCATATAATTTTTGGGCACTGTTTTGATGTTATCAGATACATCAAAACAAAAAACAAATCCAGTTTTCAATAATTTTCAACAATTTTCTGCATTTTATTAGTCTTTGCTCTGTAAATGACTTCAACATCTTGGTAGATTGGACAAGTAAAACATTAAAAATATATCTGTTTTATCTGCCTTTCTCAAGTTGGTTAAAGAAAACCAGCACCGTCTTCCTGTAATAATATTGCACACAATTTACTGTGAAGTTAAGAATGTTAGAATGGAAAGTTATTCCACCCTAAAAAATTATTCCCCTCCCCATAAACAGACATGTCACAGTCAAAGAAAATCAAGTTTGCTAAACATCAAATGCTGTTAAAAAGCATGTCTGAGTGCTTCAAAAATGCCACAGCTGTTGCATTGCCAGGCAAAATGTGAGCAATAGTGAGAAACTGCTTACCAGTATTTGCACCAGTATGCTTAGATTTAGCAACTGCAGTCAACCCAACTGTCTTTATAGTGTTGTGTGTGAGTAAGAGGGAAGGTGGTGAAACCACAGACAGCCTGCCAGTGGGATAACTGAGCTGGAAGTACAACAGAACCACCTTCTTGCAGGCAGCTGACTCCCAGGCAAGAATTTCTGAATCAGAACAGAATGCTTTGGAAGCATGGTGGAGGCAGAAGTCAAGGGAACGGTCTGGCAGGTCACAACACCAGCATCTTTTAGTGGAACTGAACTGGCATCTCTTGAAATCAATGAAATTCCCTGCCCCTGATTGGAACAAAAGTATGGGGCAAGCAATTTTTTTCTCTCCATTGCTGTATGTCTCACATAGAAAGCAGTACAGTAGTTCAGAGGTGTGAAATTTGAAATTTTTGCTTTAATGGATTTCACTGCTGGCAATCTAGCACTGACAAGAGTCTGGTTCTACTACTCTTTGGAAATTTTCATTTCAACACAAAGCTCTTTTTCTTAATGTTCTTCTTCCACAACCTTGGGAACGGCTCCAGTACTGCAAACACACACACATCCCAACCTATCACATTTAATTTCTTCCTATGCTCCTTCAACCAGAACTCAGCTGGAATACTGCCCTGTCTTCCACCTGCTCTGTTGGAAGGGACAGAAAACCAAAAAGCAATTTTCTCCTAAAGCCGAACAAGCAATCTTAATGTGAGAAATTTCAAGCAGCTTTGGGGGTAGCTTTCAGCCTCCTTCTGTGTTTGGAAAAAACTGGTACTTACCTTGTAGCAGTCAGAACTGATCTGCATTAAGAAAAGTGGAAGAGCTCCAGAAGCCTGTATCCTTATGTGACACAAGACGATTTCATCTTGCACCCCCTTCCTGCAGCTTATATGGAATATTATCCTCAATTTCACAACCTGCAACATAGGCTAGGCCAAGAGCCTTGGCTCAATGTCACCAACCAAGCATCATGGCTGTGTGGGGTACTAAACCTCTTCATCTATTGTTTTATTTTACTTAATTTGTTTTAAAAAGTGATTGTCAGTCACTCCGATTCCTTGTTTTTCAAAAAGAAAGGTGGGATGTTAAATATACAGTAGGTACAAACCTGCTTTGAATACTTTTTAAAGAAGCATGCAGAAATGTTAAGCATCAATGCTTCATCCACTTACTGTATATAGGAAACAGAAACTGCTTAAGGCTGCAATCCTAAGAGCACTTTCCTGGGAAAGTGAACTCAACAGAACTTACTTCTGAGTAGACACATAGGATTGCACTGTTAGATACTTGGTCTGCTTAGAGTACTGTTATTTTATGTGCCAATCCATTCAATTTTGACATCCATTCAACTTTGTGTGAATGGTCCTACTTCCATTTTAAATTGTCTGCATTGCGAACGCTGTAATGTCAACAGTTCAGTGTATGTGAACTGCCTTGAATATCTTTAGTGTAGAAGGGTGTGGGATAGTTCGTTCCAAGTAATTTTATATTGGTGGATCAAGTAAGGGCTGTTACTCACTCATAATGGATCTTTGCATTTGACAATGTTCATGATAGAGCACAGCGGGATCATTTGCTCAGATGCAGGTTCCCAGAATTCATCTTATAAAAATCAGAAATCAAATCAAATCTTACCCGCCAGTGAGTACAGGAGAGACCACTCTTACAAATGGAGGGTCAAATGGAAAGTTATCCTGAAAGAAATACCAAAAATAAAACACATGTAAATTTTAAGTTTCCTCCTTTGAGGCAAAGGATTGTGTTTGTTCAGGAATAAAAGTCTTAAAGCGCATCTTTAAAATCCTTAAAAAAACTTCTCACAACCACATAGCTAAACATACATCAAAAGGAGCAGCATTAAAAACCACTTTGAGCAGATAAGCAGATTCAATGAGGGAAAACACTTACATGGTGGCAGACACACTCATTTACCTTAAACGAAAAGTTGAGCAAAATATATTCAACACCTTCTTTTTCTTTTAAGACTTGAAGATCACTATGCAGTGGGCTGTCTGGATCAACCCTAGCAATTGTGACAAGAGAAAAAAATAATGCAGCTGGAGTCCATTTTGAATAGTTATTTTCACTTTCATGTAAACTATTTACAAAGTATTTTCTTTAAAATGCAAGCCACGCTTCTGAAGGGCAGTAAGCTATTCATTTGTTTTATCAAGGCCCAAAGAATGCGCAGACTGCATGTAGCAACACTGAAGCTGCTGTGGAATTCACACACCTACAATTCAGATCAATTAAAGGTGCAGCAAGTACACAAGACTAGCCTGCAGATGAGATTCTACCAATGAGGTATACTAGAAGCCACTTGTAGTAGCTTCCTCTTAAGTTGATGTGCATAGTCAGCAAACCCAAATTATATTTTTAGGTATAGGGCAACTCTCATGAAGTTAATATTCCAGCATTTGATATTCACTGGATACAGAATTAAACCATAGCTTCTTTCTACTTAAAATCCTAAACATATAGTGAAACCAGAGTTTACCAGCCAAACTAAGCTATGTCACCAGAAAGTACAGAAAGATGCCAGTAAAACATGCTTGTCACACAGTAAGCCACAGGGCAAATACACAACCTTAATCAGTCTCATTGGTGCAGAACCTCCAAGTTAATAGAACAGGGGTCTCTTTACTATGACCCTGGAGTCACATCTCCACCCCACCAAAATTTTATCTGGCCCACAGCAAAATATTTAATTCGTTTCTTTGCTGACATTTTTACTCATTTATATATCACTTCCCAGTTTAAAAATGGCACTTTCCGTTGTAATTACTACATTTTTCTTTTGTTCTGAATCATATGTTGATTACAAAAAAGATCTAAGTAAAATTTTATTCATTTAAAGTTCATTCATTCATTCATAAAACTTTTTTTTTTGGGAGGGAGCTGTGAAAATGTGTAAAACTTACAAAGCAACACTTGTATTGAAAAGCAACAACTAAATGTTGCAGCCATAAAAATAAAGTGATGTATTAAGCAGTAACACTGTTTTCAGTCTCTGTAACCTATGTCTAATTATGTTTTTGAAGGTGCAATATCGTATATAGCTCCAACTATACAATAGCACAATCCATGGGTGTATTTGTAGAGGGTAGGCAAGAGTAAATGAACTTACTTTAGAAGTTTCACATGCCACTCATACAGGCTGTCATTTACAAGTTCCACTGAATAAATCCCTATGAAAAATGGGAAATAGAGGTTACTTGATTCAGTCATTTCCTAAACACACTATAGCTGCCATCCAGAAGTCCATGAGATTTGAATGCCCAGGAGAATTCTCCATAAGCCGGCACGTCCCTTTTGCTTCATTTGCCTGATTGTTGTGCTAGCAGTTATTTGGCTACATCCAAGCAAACACTCCCCATCAAATACCCAAATACTGAATTATATGTTCAAAAGCAGATGTTTTAGGAATTTGGGGATCATTTTCTCCTTTACTCTTTGTCTATTCAATTTGCCATGGCTTTGTTTGTAGTCAGCTGGAGACATGTTAGGTTCTAGCACCTTGCAGGGTGGTAGTTGAGGACAAAGGATAAAAGTTTGTAAGCCACCTTGAGCATTTGTTTTGGCAGGGGAAATGCAGGGCATAAATCCCTTAAATAAAATAAATAATTTTAGCAATTCAAACACTTTACTCTCTGTACAGAGAAGGACTGTATTCACTGTTTTGCATGAGAAGCATCTAAATCAATTCAGAACTGGTGTGAAAATATGTCTGAACTAAGAATAACTTTTTAAAGCCAGCAAATGAACTGGAAAGTTGAAGAATACTGAAGAACCTGAACTGAACTCAAATTATTAATGGATCAACTCCCTGAGAAGAGAGAAGAAAGAAGGGAAGTTTACTCTGTTAAACCAAGTCTCCCGTAACTAAGGATTAATCCAATTATCAAAAATTGAAAGTCCAGAACTGTCAGTTGGTTTAAAAGGTTCTTTTTTAAAAAGTCAAGATAATTTGTCTATATAAGACAAGACTGGCTTGTATAAGCTGATTGCTGCAGGTCTTGAAAGCAACCATGAGATGCCACAAAGCAGGTGCAAGATCAGACCAAGCAAACGAAACACTGACCTACAGTTGCCTTTTATGGCATGTCTTTTGCTCCAACAATTAAGCATGCTGACCAAACACTTGTTGGGGCTTCCAAGGACTTTATAGTTTTAGACTGAATGTCTTTGCTGGAAAAGACAAAAGAAAGTATTTCTTTACCTAGAGTGTAATTAGTCTGTGGAACTCCTTGGCACATGACGTGGTGATGGCATTTGGCCTAGATGCCTTTAAAAGGGGAATGGACAGATTTCTAGAAGAAAAATCCACCACAGGTTATAAGCTGTGATGGGTATGTGTAGTCATCTGGTTTTAGAAATAGGCTAACTCAGAGCACCAGGTGCAAAGGATTAATGATTGATTGATATTAAGTACAGGATTAATTGACTGACTGATATTCTACCTTTCTTCCTTAAAGATTAAAACCTAAGGCAGCTAACATATGATAAAATGCAATTAAAACCAGATAGAACAATAAATGGGATTAAAATACAGTTAAACTATAAGATGCCTGTACCCTGTTGTGTGTGCTCCTTGAGGCATCTGGTGGGCCACCACAAGGAAGCTGGAACCTTTGGCCTGATCCAGCAGATTCTTCTTATGTTGACTTCAATACAGTCTTTCCCTACTCAAGGCAGGTTACAAGATTAAATGCCACAGATCTCAGTGGCACTGCTTCTTTCCTTTTGCATAGAGTTGGCCATTAAGACACCTACATATGAATCTTTTAACACCAATTGGATACCAGGTTAAGCCACTGGTTCATACAGCATGGGTTTGGCAGCAGTTCTCAGGCACAAACCATCACTGATTTCCAGTAGATCCCTGTCTAAATACAACCTTTTAAGTCGTATGAGACCCTAGTGCTGAACGGCAGAGCTGTGATAGAATATTCCAAAGCACTTCACCATACTCTCAGTGCTTTCTAGGGATAGTCAGCTAAATTTTGTTCATGTCTACCTTTCGCCAAAGAAGTGAAAAAGTCAGCAGAGGAAAACAATGTCCACATAGGCCACAGACACCAAAAGAGCTTTGCAGGCAATGCAGGAAGACTGGACTACAAAGCGCATATCAAACGTAGTTTTGTCCCTCATTGTGAGGCATCTGTGAACTTCAATAGGACCCATGGGGCTTGAGAGGGGAAAAAGAGAAGCATGAGCACACCAGGCACACAACTATTAATACGAAAACAACAACCATTCAAGCTGATGAACCCTGATGAAAATGGCCCCACTCAATTGTTACTAGCCTCAGGAGGAAAATTCCCATTGGCACCTATGAAGCTTCTCTCCTAGGGCTAATATGAGCTCAGGGGAAAGCAGTCTTATCACAGTTCTGCTGTGGCTTAATGGCTAAGGGGCAGAGCTGCATGCAAGGTCTTTGCTAGCTCAGGTCTTATCATGATATAAGCTTTGTAGGTGGCTTTGGCTTCTTGGCTGCCTCTTGGCCTCATGTGGAATATGCATAGAACCACTCTATAAGGCAGATCTGTAAGATAGATGAGTTGTAAGGACTAGACCTCAAGAAAGGGATGATTAGCATTTCATATCAGAAAGCTATATGATCACAAAATGAGGGGAAAGGGTCAGATATTCCTCCTTGTGTGCTATGGAAAGTCTCTTTCAAGTTCATACACACATCCACAATTAAACCATGCATTTAACACAGTGTGTCATTTGAGCTCAGTGGGAGGTGGTTGGGGTGCAGGAGGATGTAGCACCAAAAAAAATCAGCAGCCACCAGTGAGGTTACTCATTCTCCTGGAAGCCAAACTCTGATGAATCATGTGAATCCTTTGTATGAATCATAAATTAAATAAGAAGCCCCCACATCTGAACCATGTAACAGTCTAAAGCCTGGGAAGCTGTGAACTGATGATTCTCCAGTCTCAAGCCATTCCCATCCCAAGACATAATGATTGATATATGGTCTTTGCTCTCAAACACACTCTTTCTCCATGGTATTACTGCTATGCACAACAAGAGCTTATGCCTATAAATAGCCAACATCCTGGTAACTTTAAAAGATCAACATCTTAAGGATCTATTCTTTCTAGCACTGTGAGGTTGCTGCCCCGCTAGGTCACTCACCCTGCCTGCAAGATGAAACAAGGCATATCAAGAGTGAGTTTGCACAAGTGGGTGGCGCAAGCAGTTAAGATGCTGTGCCTGTTAACCAGCAGGCCAGGATTCAGGACCCGGGTCGGCCCCACAAGACAGGGTGAGCTCCTGTCCTTAGCCCAGCTCTGCGACGCCAGCTGGATCCAATCATATCGGCTCTGCCTTTCCATTGGACTAATTCAGTGGTGTGGAGAGGGGGAATTTGCTGCTTGGGTCACAGCATATCCTCCATAACAATCCAACCTAGGCTTTCGTGCTTCGCATGCAGCGTCCGCAGCACAGAGCACCATCCAACAGTCTTTCAAGACTGACGGAGGCCTGCATTATGCACACTGTGCAGGTCTTGCAACTTTGTTGTTTAAGTCACTTTAACCTGAAATCAGACACACCAGCTTCTGAACAGAAGCAGTTTAGAGCTATTGCATTTTATGTGCTTCAATAAAAGATGCAGAAACCAGCTAATGAAAAATAAACATTTGCTATTTAAATTATTTGCTTATGTTCCACAATCTCCTATTAGTTCAATCAACTTAGGCTTTCCTTTATAGCCAAAGAACCAAGGTTGCAAAAAGAGAGAACTGCCTTGGATGTTTTCAAGTCTTGCCTATGACCTCCACACCAACCCAACACTGTGTCATTTGAGCTCACATCACAAAGTTAATTTCCACCAATTAGGTGTGGGTCTTTTAGCATGCGCTTGATGACTGTACAGTGAATGAGGAAAATGTGGCAGGGAGTACTGAATGATCAAGGTGGATGAAAAGGGGACGCTAATTAGGCCGTCCAGCACATTCAAATGCTTTGGAACCAAGATGTTGCACTCCACAAATATAAAACATGAATGATTCCACTGAGACCATACAGAAGAATCAGTGGCACCTTTTCGATTTCTAAATAAGTAGTTAGAATTACATAACATTAGCTACCTATTTTCAGTCTCTCTGGCACAACTGCAAGGGCAACAGCCAGCTTTTGATAAGAAAGACTCTGGGAATTCATTGTAGTTTCTGCAGCTGCACAGACACAGGCAAGGCATACACCTTGGTAAACACCAAGCATCTGTTTCTTTGTACAGAATCAAACAGCCATTAGTGCCTTTAGATACAGCTTGGCCTTGTTGAAAAATGACTACTGAAGATATTCTATACAGAAAGACCTCTAAACTCCATATAGTCCTGCCCTGAAAAGAATGGGCATTGGATTCTTTAGACCATTTCAGATAAAAGTAGAATTAGCTGACTAAACTGTTCCGTAGGATAGAAGTAACTTCTACTGGGTTTACTCAGTAAAGTATGCAACTCTCTTACACAGAAGTTGAGAATTTTAACTGAGAAAAAGGAAGGAACTAATCACAGGTAAAATACAGTAGACGAAGAAACTAAAACCACCACTTCAACCATTTTAGACATGGGGCATTTAATTATGAATCCAATGTTCCCAAAGTGTGGGTCTGGTACCCACCACTGGATTGCAACACTGACTGGGTAGATTAGGGTATGTGCATCAAGGGTTAAACAAGCTGCTACTTTGGGGAGGAGAGGGAAGGAGAGGAAAACACTGTTGCACAATCACCATTACAGCAATGGAGTCTTGAACAACTGGGAAAATGAAAAAAGGTTTTTAAAGATGGATCCCAATGCCAAAAAGTTTAAGAATCATTATCTTATATGAATGTTCAATAAGCATACAAAAACAGTATTAATTTATAACAGTTTACCTGACTTGTAACTCTGTGACCTATATATATCCCTGAGTTCTTTCATAAGTCTATCTGAAGCCTGGACAGACCCCGAGACGGCACCCTGAGAAAAGAAGAGAAGACCTTGGTTTTCTTCAGATTTTGCAGAAGTTACCAGTGTTATTGTTTTTGAAAGCCTACTGAGAACAGTAATGCACTTAAATTATTATTAAGTATCTGGGAGAAGGAAGGCATACAGAACAGTGCAATCTCGCTGAATACTCAAATTTTTCTCACTATGTACCCAAGCAGAAGAGATCAATGATTCCCAAGTAGGGGAGTGCAATGAATTCCTTATTTTTCCTTTCCAATACTTCTGAGATTCTCAGAAAGGCAATGTGACCACTGGGTTAGCCTCTCATCAGCCTTGATTAGCAAATGAAAAACTAAGAGATTCTAAGCTAAGTGTTCAGCAGCAAAATAGAAACTATAGGCTGCTAGTTTTTCACTGGCACAATCTCCAAAGAGCTCCATTTCTTTTGCCTGGAAAGCAACACCTTTACTCATATAATTCTGCCTGCCCAATCTCTCCAAACAACGACATCTCATTCGTCAATAATCTCTCCAAACAACGACATCTCATTCCCAACCTTTAGCTTGTAATTACCATAAATATTTAACTGCTTTTTGGTGTAGGACTGGCAACGATAAATGGATAAGAAACAGTTAACTTGATCTGTTTGTGTCATTTTACTCTCTCCTTTTGTCTCTCAGCTAATGGGACTATGATGGCTATGTTTGGAGCTGTGTTGCCTAATTCATGGGAGGAACTGGGAAGGAGGAGAGGTATAAGATGCCAGAATTTGATTTTTTGTGGTGGCATTCCTAGATTACCGGTATTTAACAAACCACAGTTAAAACAAACCATGGATTTGTGTGATGTATAAGTCAACCCACCATGTGAACAACTTCCCCTTTCATTTTACCTTCCCTTTCCCTCTGTCCTTTCACTGCTACAACCACTATATAAGATTGTGTATCACTTTGAATTATT
This sequence comes from Cryptoblepharus egeriae, assembly GCA_030015325.1. Taxonomy (NCBI): domain Eukaryota; kingdom Metazoa; phylum Chordata; class Lepidosauria; order Squamata; family Scincidae; genus Cryptoblepharus; species Cryptoblepharus egeriae. Next base: position 11,504,598 of record JAREYC010000013.1, read on the forward strand.
TGGTTATACTCTTACATTTAGGTGGTCTTGCCTTTGATTCTTTCGTATTTTTTCCAAGATTGCAAGATTCTCTTTCTCAATGCCATCATCTTCAGACTTCTTGCCATCAACAGGTTCTTCTTCCTTCATATCATAATGATCCAGATCAATGTCCTACCAGCAAATTAAATGCACTGTTTAAAATCAAGAAAAATTTAAGGCCAGCTCAAGAGCTGCCATACCTGAGACAGTGTGCCTAATGCCACTCTGAAGTGCAGCACCTTTCCAACTGGAAACACACCAACCATGGCCTCCCCCCACCCCCAAATCTCTGGATTCAAAAAGAAGATAGAAAAGGAGAAGGGTGGAAGAGCAAACAGTAGGCAGAGGATGCTTCTCAGCAACTTGCCACCTGAGGTGACCATTTTTAGTTGGCCTCAATGACAGCAACATACAGATGTCTTTCAATGGCTAGTTTCCGTCAATGTTTCTTAAACTGGTGTGCGACATATATATGGGAGTGAAAACAGTTGAATGCTTCTTATTGGAAGAGGTGTTCCCATAAGTAAGATGGAATTAGAGCCTGCAATGGACTTACTTCTGAGTAAGTTAAAGCACCCAATTTTCATACACCTCTACTTATCAGCAAAAGTCAAGCCTCAGTGTTTGCCACGGGTGGGATGCTATGGCAGCTAAAGGGGAGACACATAGTTCCCAACAGCTACACACACAGTTATCATAGCATGGAGATGAGAAGGTACAGGAGGAAGGGTCCCCTGAAGATGGAGATTTGACTATGGGGAAGTCTTCAGAGACACACATCACACTTGCTTGGTGTGGAAGACTGGGGTACAAATAGTACAGTTTCCAATACTCCTCAGTTTCTCATTCTCTTTCTTTGGCCAGGTGAAAAAGAATGAGGAGAAATAAAAGGTGCTTGAAGGCAAGATACACCACCCCCTGCCACTATGCACATACTTCACCCATATCTTCCTCCTCCTCTTCCTCTGACGTCACCTCTTCAGTTGTTCCATTCTAGAAAACAGCAATACCAAAAATTTTATTTTAGTAAATAGAAATGAAATTTTTGCCCAAATTCTCGCTCTCTGGAAAGCAAGAACTCACCTACTAAATAAAAGCACACTAAAGCTGTAATCCTATAGATTCTTACCTGGGAATAAGTTCCTTTTGAAATAAACGGGACTTCTGAGTAGACATGCATACATAGGAGTGCATTAAAAAACCAGATTACACAACGATAAATTGTGTTGGTTATAATAAAGAAGTTTCTAGGAGCCAGAGGTCGGGTTTTCTTTGTTATAAAACAGACTACTGCCCCACCACTATCCAACAGTATGACAGAGCCAGTTCCATTATCCCATCACTAGCAGAGATCAATATGAGTGAGAAAGCCAAACAGAAATTCAGTATTTCAACTGCTGCTTAACACAGAATACACAATCATTTGGTTCGACACACCAGCGACACACTCTGAAAAGCACAGACATCATCTTTATACCCTACAAAGAATTTTACATTAACATGTCTGGTTAGCAAAGCGTACAGTGGTCCAACAGTCTGTGCCTGGGATATGCCAGTTAACCGCAAACACAGGAGAAACACTCTGTATTACCAGTTGGGAGAATTTACCTGTCCTGTTGGCAATGGCTGATCTAACATTTCAACGTCGGGATGCTGAGGAAGATTATACAATCTGCAGAGGTCACATATCAATCGTTTCAGTTGCTGGAGAAGCTACAAAATAAGTTTAAGATCATATTAATGATTTTTAAATGTTATGGTCAGGCTGTAGTAACCATCATTTTCCTTTTGTGCTATAGCTAATATGATTCATCTCTCTTCAGGAAATGTGCCTATGACATAATGAGGAACAACCTCAAGTAGAAGGCTCCTTAATAGAGGCCTGAAGTACTGCTGCAGAACTGCACCTTGATGATCATAAACAATGGCCTTATTCTCAAATATATAAGCATATAAAAAAAAATCCCTGATATACATATTATCCTGGGTTTGACTTCATAAATAGCATATAAAAAAGTTTTCCATTTGGTTAGATCAGTGATGCAGGTTGGTTCTTTATTATCTGCAACTTGTCTCCTACCTGGAGACACCAGCTGTGTTTAGTTTTACTTCTTTTGAGTATACAGGCAAAAAATACTCAGTAACCTGAGCTTTGACTGCATGAACGTAGCTGGAATCTTCATAGGGGAAAACATGCACACAAACACACGATTTGTCCCACTATGTAATCCTAACTTGACATCAATAGTTGCACAGAACAGCAACAGCTGGGAATAAGGTGACAATCTGTGACCATCTGTGGATCTCCATCAGTACATCAGGTGCTTTGAGTCTTTACAGTCTGCTCAACACAGCTTGCAAGAAGCTATTTTTAGCCTGCAAAACCCTGTTCCCTTTTAAATCTCTCTCCCTGCAGAGGAAGGCTTAGGTAAGATACATTCAGCAAACATGTGGCAAGGAAATAAAATCCATCTGCAGTCTTACTAAGTTGGGGCAAAACAAACAGCAGTTACTATGTTAATTCTTTATCGGAGTTACAGTTGCAACTCTAAAAATAGTTATCCCAACAGTATTTTAATCAATATTTTCCTATGAAGGGATTTTAAATATGAAGCCATTGACATTCATGCAGTGCCACTGTTTTCCCGCTGTCTTAAGAAACGCCAGAATTCATTTTCAAGAAATGAGCAAAAACATGTAGCCCTCATTTTTGTAGGGGAGGAAAAACACATGTAATTACTAGTCTATTTACCAGATGAGACTTGTAGCAGTTGAGGCTTCCTCAAACCACATAGCTCCACCAGTAGATTTTTTAAGTACCCCAAGGTGACCAAGGCCAGCACACACATGCAGCATGCACAGTGGCAGTTCCCCAACTTGTGCTAAGTACAGGGCAGGCTAATGCAGTCTCCCTGTTCCAGTGCAAATTAGGATTGAGAGTGTGACTATGGGCTTTCCTGTATCTTGAAAATATGATCAAGATTTGCATTATTCTCTCTTCTGACAATTGCAGCTAATGAATTCCTAAGTAAAAAATAAGTTCTCGTTTCTGGTCATCACCTGCTTAATGATATCATTTCAGGCCATTAGTGGGTGCTAGAAATGCTATCGAGCGCACTGTATGAAACTGCTGTTTTAGATTTCCTCTTAGGCAATGGATATATATCTATTGGCTACCAATGAAATAAATAATAATTTAACTGAAAGTTAATTTAACAAAAGTTAAGTGATCTCTTACCAAAGTATTGCTCTTTTTAATATCCTCTAAACGTTCCAACACCGTAGTTAAGTTGGGGTCATCTGATTCCACAAACCATATTGGTGATGAAGACGGATATGACTCCTGTTAAAAAATTAAAAATATTTCAGCATTTCTGGAGAACAGTACTTCTTAAAAGGTTTAGATCATAAAATGTCTATAACCAGACTGCAAGATTAAGGGCGCAATCCTAACCTAGGCTGGAACAGCTCTTCAGTTTTTCTGTTCATATGGTGCATGTCCATGCACTGGCCACCCTCCCCACCCCAGAAGTGGTGCAGCATTTCATAAAGATGCAAAGATTAAATTTCAGCATCTGGAAAAGCTGCCTATGAGATTATGATAAATTCAAATAAAAAATACAATTTTCTAAATGTGGCATTAGACAGGCAATCTTCCTCCGAAACCTTATGGAAATGTTTGCTCCTCTCTTATAAGTATAGAAAAGCCCTCTGATAAGTAAATGTTGTGCATGACTGACTAGTGAAAGGATGATCTCTCTTGGCCAGAAACATAATAGGAAATTGGGAATTGTAGGAATTCAAATGTTTACCTCTCCAGCTATGGACGTAGTTATCACGTTGACACAGCCCAGAACAAAAACAAGCAATCTCCAATGTGCCACTATTTTATAGCTGTTTTCAGCAAAGTAAATTTTCAGCAAAGAAATTTCAAACTTTCTGATCAATATACATATTAAGATACTTGCACTATTTGGAACAGAAGTTTTTTTATTATTTATACAAGATTTCCATCAGCATCTTACAAACTGTAGACATCATCCTCTGAGGTCATAATAACCTTTTAAAAATCAGTTCTGCTCTTAAATTGGAAATGCTCATTACAACCATTCATTTATAAGAATTAATTATGTTCTGATGAAGAATATTATTGTAGGTTTTCCCCTCCACATTAAGCTAGTTTCCTTTGGCCCCTGGGTTTTCTCAGAAGAATGATAAGTGCTGTGAAAGGTATTGGCTGTCTTACAATCTCACTCTCTGTAGGGATGTAAATTGTATTGCAACAGCTCTCAAATTTATTAGCACCAAGACCCCCATTTTAGAATCACAATCTGTCAAGATCCACCAGAAATACCATAATACCAGTAATCTGGAAATGTTGTCATGGTGGGAAGTAGCAAAATCAATTTAGACGTCAAACTTAAGCCGTGATCAAAGATCCCGTTACTCAGCATGCTTGTGCTTTTATTTTACACAGTTAGAATTCAAACATTCCAGCTCGGAAGTCAAATCAAACTAGGATCCTTCTCCAACCACATAGCTCTCCGTACCATTCTAGCCACCATTCCATCTTCCTCCCTATTCAGGGCAAAGCACCATGCCTCTCTCCCACTGGGAGCCCACCCTTCCCAGATGCCCTGAAACCCGCATTTCAGCTCTGTATTTTCACAAAGGCAGCTGAGCTAGGTGATAAGCAACCAACCTGAAATTGGCTCACGACCCACCCAGCAGGTCCTGACCCACAGTTTCACCCCTACTAACTGGGCAAGAGACACTCTTTCAAGTGAGTGTTCTTCCTTTATTTAGCAGGGGAAGAGTAACTGGCCCTCCACACCCCAGCAATGTCTGTTCAAGTGGCATCTGCTGGTATTCTTTTTGCATTTTAGATTGTGAGCCCTTTTGGGACAGTGACCCACTAGCTATTAATTAGCTATTATTTTTTCATTTTCTTTGTAAATCACTTGTGAACTTTTTAGTTGAAAAGTGTTATCTAAATACTGTAAATAGATATGGCATTTAATTCTATATGGTTTACCTGTCACACTCAATATGCTCATGCACATATTTAAGAACAAAATGTAAAGTGTGCCTTAGACCTTAAAAAACTGGTGCTGTTTCTTGGTACGTGACAAGGGATTTCACAAGAAATAAAGTCAACAGGTGTACTTAAATCTACCCTTCCCCATCTCAGTCTGATAAAAAAATTCTCTTTCCTTCCAAAACAGATTGTTTTGGCCTACCTGTATCTTGAATCCAGGCAAGATTACTAATCAGTAGTAAAATGAAGGTTTCAGCAAACTTTGCTAGTCAAATGACGTTAAAAACCAGATAAGATGTACCATAAATGTGTCAAGACTGCTAACACGCCGATCCTCTAAAGTCAGATACTGATGGGGCATATGTAAAAGTTGGTCATTTAAGAGCGCACACATACTTCTAAGCTCCATAAATATGATGCCTCCACTTTCACATGCCTGGAGGCATAAGATTGCAACAGCAACCTTACTGCTAAGCAGGGCCAGGTCTGGTCAGTGACTAGGTGACCTGGGAAACCAATCCACACTGGTCTATTAGGGAAAGACTAAAGACTAAAACGACTTCATTATATTATCATATAATAAAAAATCATAGAATCATAGAGTTGGAAGGGACCTAGTAGGTCATCTAGTCCAACCCCCTTGCTTGCAGCAGGAAATCCCCCTAGAGCATCCCTGACAGGTGCTCGTCGAGCCTCTGCTTGAAGATCCCCAGTGAGGGAGAGTCCACCACCTCCCTTGGCAATCTGTTCCACTGCCGAACCGCCCTCACTGTCAGGAATTTTTTCTGGATATCCAACCGGAATCTCCTCTCTTGCAGTTTGTACCCATTGGTCCTAGTCCTGCTTTCAGAAGCAGCTATGAACAAATGAGCCCCTTCCCCCCTATGACAGCCCTTCAGGTATCTGAAGAGGGCAATCATGTCTCCTCTCAGCCTCCTCTTCTCCAGGCTGAACATCCCAAGTTCCCCCAACCTTTCCTCGTAGGGTTTCCCTTCCATCCCACTGATCATTCTTGTCGCTCTCCTCTGGACTTGATCCAGTTTGGCTGCATCTCTCTTAAAGTGAGGTGCCCAGAACTGAACACAGTACTCAAGGTGAGGTCTGACCAATGCTGAATAAAGAGGAACTAGAACTTCTCGTGACTTGGAAGCTACAGTCCTCTTAATGCAGCCTAAAATGGCATTTGCCTTCTTTGCAGACACATCACACTGCTGACTCATGTTCAGCTTGTGATCCACGGCGACTCCAAGATCTCGCTCACATGTTGTGCTGCCAAGCCAAGTATCCCCCATTTTATACCTGTATTTTTGGTTTTTATTGCCCAAGTGCAGAACTTTGCACTTCTCCCTGTTGAAATATAGCCCAGTATTCTAGTTTATCCAGATCCTCCTGGAGGTTTCTCCTGTCTTCTGTTGTGTTTGCTACTCCTCCCAGCTTGGTGTCATCGGCAAATTTGATCAGGCTCCCCTGTATCCCTTCCTCTAAGTCATTAATGAAAATGTTAAAGAGAACCCGTCCCAAGACAGAGCCTTGGGGTACCCCACTCGAACCCGACCTCCAGGTTGACATAGAACCATTTACTAAAACCCTTTGAGTGCGGCCATCAAGCTAGTTGCGGATCCACCTAGCAATTGCCCCGTCTAGCCCATATTTTTCCAACTTCCCAATTAAGATGTCATGCAGGACCTTGTCAAATGCTTTGCTGAAGTCAAGATAAATGACATCCACAGCATTGCCACTGTCCTGTAGGCTCGTAACCCGATCAAAAAAGGAGATCAGATTTGTCTGGCAAGATTTATTCTTGGTAAATCCATGCTGGGTTCTTTTGATCACCGAGTACTTGTCTAGATGTGCACAAATTATGTGTTTTATGATTTGCTCTAATATCTTGCCTGGGATTGAAGTCAAACTGACTGGTCTATAATTTCCTGGGTCTTCTTTTTTCCCCGTCTTAAAGATTGGGACTATATTTGCCCTCTTCCAGTCCAGTAGCACTTCTCCACTCCTCAAGGATTTCTCAAAGATGATTGACAGAGGCTCTGCAAGGACATCTGCGAGTTTCTTAAGAACTCGAGGATGCAGCTTATCTGGTCCAAATGACTTGAATTCATTTAGGCCAGTTAAGTGGTTTTGAACCAGTTCTCTGTCAATCTTAATCTGCTGTTCTACAACATCCATGTTTTCATTACCTCTTAGGGGATGCAAGCACATCCCTGCATCAGCCAATGATCCCGCACCCCCATTTGCACAGCCCTCCTTCCGAGAATAGACGGACGCAAAGTAGGAGTTGTAAAAAGTAGGACGCAAAGTAGGTTTTTCCCCACTCCTTTCTTAAATCAGTTCCTCGGCATTTAAATATGATATTATCAATTTATTTTCAAAGTGAGGCTCTTGTGAAGACGAAAAAACAGCTGCTGAGTGCATAAGTTGTGAATTGCAACTTGGGGTTTTCCAGGATACGTAGCTGTGAATGGAACACAGTTCATTTCTTACTGTTCAAAATATAGTTCAAAATGCTTGAATCTAACATTTGGATGGAGGCATACTGGCAAAGGGATCAGCGGCCTCTGAAGAAAGCTTTATGCCTTCTTATACACCAAAGGTTTAGTGATCAGCACAGACACTATCTGCAATATGGCACCCTATGCCTGTAAAAACCAGGTAATCAGCTATCCTCAGTGATGCCCAAAAATTCTATATTGGCAGCTGGAACACACTGCATCAGAACTATCCCCCATGGCATAAAATGATTCTAACTGCCTATGACAAGCTGGCACAACCATTTTCAATTATCTAGTGTGTGTCAATGGCTTCATCTGTTTATTGCATAAGAACCACACACAAATACAATTCTGTGTCCCAGGGACAGTTGTTCCAGACGGAACAGACAATTCTCTCTTGAAGCAGCATGAGCTAAATCACATCTAGTTTGCTGTAAACACTTCAGCACCTCAGTACCAGAGACATGTCAACAATTTTGAAGAAACTGTAAGAGGAACATCTCCCCAAGCAGAACGGTATCTGGGACAAAGCATGAATTCTAAGGAAAGTACCCTTCAGGGCAGTATTCTTCAACCTTGGGATTGCAAAACCTTTGTGTCCTCACTTGTGGGTCATGGCAGCTTATGAGAATGAAAGAGATTGAAAATCAGTTCCCCAAAACATCACCAACTAAGAGCACAATCCTAACCATGTCTACTCAAAAGTAAGTTCCATTGTGTTCAATGGTTTTTACTCCTAAGAAAGCGCCGTTAGGGTTGAGGCCTGAAAGGGGAAGCATCTAATATATTCCTCCAGGTACCAGGAGATGATGTCCTCCTCCTAATTAGATTCTTAGCTATCATGCAAACAAGCTTTCACTAGTGCTGGGCTTCATGTAAACCTTTTTATGCTCTTTCTACAAACACAGGAAGAGTCACAGTATCTACAGTGGCTCAGACAGTAAACCTAAATGCACTTACTTGGGAGTAAATCCCACTGAGCTCATTATTTATTTTGAATAAACTTGTAGAGGATTGGAATAATAGACAGGTGAAAAGATTCATCAAGAGACTTAATTTATACTTACAGAGTATTTTAAAGGTGCCTTTTTTGTCCTATTCTCTCTTGGACCAATAATATCCAATTTTATCCTTCCCAAATGGATAATCAATAAGTCATGTGGTAGCATTCCAGAATTCTTTTCCTCTGCATTTCCCCTAAATATCCTTGCTGAGGATATCTACATTTCCCCTCTATGAGTTTCTTCTACACCACAATTAAGAGTAAAAAAAAAAAAGGCAGGCCTCCGTCAGTCTTGAAAGACTATGGTATCGTGCTCTGTGCTGCACACGCTGCATGTGAAGCATGAAAGCCTGGGTAGATTGTTATGGAGGATAGACTGTTACCCAAGCAGCAAATCCCCCCTCTCCACGCCACTGAATTAGTCCAATGGAAAGGCAGAGCCAATACGATTGGATCCAGCTGCGTCGCAGAGCTGGGCTAAGGACAGGAGCTCACCCTGTCTTGTGGGGCCGACCCAGGTCTCGAACCCTGGCCTGCTGGTTAACAGGCACAGCATCTTAACCTCTTGCGCCACCCAAGCCCCAATTAAGAGGCCCAACTCTGAAAATACAAGCCCCAACTCTGAAAATACAACACACCCTTCTCAAGGCCAATGTGCTAGGAAGGCAGATGACTAGTCAGTGCTCTCTGCAAATGAATAAAAAGCACTTAAGTTCCACACACACTTCAAGTCTGAAGTCTATAGTCAGGACAAGCTGAGAGGTGACATCGGTGATCTTCCAACAAGAAAGGGTGTCATACAGACCATGCTGGGAAGAGAAATAAGAAGTGTGACATCTGAGCTACTCCTTCAATATGATTTCAAGCCAATATGAGAAAAACTCTATTTAAGAATTAGTAAAATAAGAAATAAAGTAAGAAGAGTCCCATTCAGTTCAAAGAGTCCCATTCAGTTCATATGAACATCATATTTCAGGCTGCACTTCTATACACACTTTCCTGAGATCAAGCCCCTCTAAACACAATGGAACTTATTACAAGACTTCTATGCCAGTTTTCCGTGGCTTACAACAATAATTTAAAATAGCTAAAAATGAATATAATAATAAAAGGTAACTTAAGACAATCTGAAAATAGTATCATGTGAGTAGATTGACTACAAAAGCTGTTATTAATACAAAGGGTCATAAAAAACCAGGGCAAAAAGTACAATAGACGTGTTTTAAACCCTGCCAGAAATTATCTAAAGGGAGGCTGTCCTAAAATTTTTCTTTGTTCTATAAACATGGTGCTGCCAACAGAGAACCTTGGACCTTGCCATCTTCGCTTTCTGAGTAGTCATGCATAGGATGCTGTTAGTCACTCCTGTTAAACAGGCTTTAGTGAAGCTAAATAAGGCATGAGTGTCAATACTGCATAGTGGTCAGAGTATTAGATTAGAACTCGGTGGACTCAAATTATGATCCCTACACTTCCCCTGAAGTTTACTGAATGATTGTGGGCTGCTCCCCATCTCTCAGCCTAACAGAGGAGAAAAGAGCAAGCAAAAATTGCAAACCACCACCAAAAAGGCTCTCTTAATTAGCACCACATATTCATCTCTGTCTTTACAGAAAATGAGACTTCATCCCATATCCATGTATGATGCAAGTTGAGAATGCCTTATCTATATATATAAAACTGAAAAGTCACTCACTGACTGACAAAACTGCTGGGCCTAGAAGTGTGAAATTTGGGGGGGGAGGAGGGTGTTCATTCCATGATGGAGGCACCCACTAAGAACCAGTTTTTGAAAATTCCAACTGCAAGGGGATGAAAAGGTGCAAGGGGATGAAAAGGGGCACAAAGCGTTTTCCTCCCTATACTTTCCATTGAAGAATCCCTGACTGAGGGACACTCTGCCCCAACCCCTGGACCTAGAAGCATGAAATTCGGGGAGCATATTCCTTCCATGAGGGGAGCAACCACCAAAAACAGACTTCTAGAAATTTAACTGACTTCTAGAAATTTAACCCCTAAAGGTCTGAAAAGGGGTGTAACACATTTTCTGCCAATATATAACACTGAAGACTGACTGATCAACACTCAGCACTGGGTGGGAGGGTGCACAGAGGGTGATGGCACGCATGAAGGGGGTGGTGCGGATGGAGGGGGTTGATGTGCAGTGAGGGGATGGCATACAGGAGGAATTTTACTCCTACAACATGGGTAGGTTTTAACTAGTCACCTATATATAGTATTTTCCAACGCCAGTGAAAGAACATTAACACTTCACAAAATCATCTATGAACTAATGGTGACATGACATACTGCATTAAATCTCCTGCTTTTGCTGTCAAAAAGGGATTTATCAGGTTAGACCTATCTAGAGAGTTCACAGACAACATGTGACATGGGAGTTTGCATTCACGGACAACATGTGACGGACAACATGTGACATGGGAGTTTGCAAGCACTGGAGAGCCACAGCTTTCTGAATCAAGATCAAATTTTTACTGTACTAGAAGCTCACCTTGTGTTTTCCATAAGATACAAGAAGTCCAAACAGATAAATGGAATGTTTCTATCTTGGCTATTGAAAGATAGCCAACAACACAAGATTCTAATATCTTGTGGACAACAGCAGATATCCCCTTTGTTAACAGCATTATAAATATCTCAATATGGGGCTTGTTGAGGCCTTTGTATATCAACAGAAAGCACCAAGAAGATCCAAGAGGGATCACTCTCTTACCAAATGAGAAATATGGTTTGCCCTCTCTAACAGAAATGGTCAGTATTCCATTTCCAGAGCAATTTGGCAGAGCTAAAACCTCCATGTATGCACAGAACAGTCCTTTATTCTTCCTAATACTTGATTTTTGGCTCCATCACATACCACATCAAAACAGCAATGAGCCAAGCAGAACATTAGGTCTATAAACTGATGTCATCGTATACCCTAGGCAGCAAGGCACTTTCTGACATTTGCCAACTCACAACACCAGCTGACTACCATTATCTCCACAACTATTAGAAAACAGTGAACACTACTAAGTGAATCAATGAAGATTCCCATATTTCATCAAATTAAGTATGACCCTTCCAGATACCTCTTGAAGTGTTTTAGTGAGTAGCACTTCTCAACATAAAGAAATTAAATGGGACAGCATAAAATTCCATAGTGCAGCTCAATTCCATAAATACTTACTCAGTATTGTAATATATACATAGTGTTTTGAATATAATGTACTGTATACTTATTCAAAACACTAAATTCAATGGAACTTGCTTCCAAATAACTGTGCAGAGGATGGTGGCCTTAATATTGACCTTAACAAACCACCTGCTTTAAAGAAATATACAAAACAAATCTATAAAGCAGTATACAAATATTGTTGTTGTATAAGCCAGCCAACAAAGAATAATACCTGTCCATACTTGGTTAGTCAGAGTTCCTTGACCGCTTGGAGTGTCAAGCTGCTCGCCAAAAGAGTTATTTCTGGCTAGCAGCCACAAGAGTTGCAAGAAGACAACTTCAAGGTTATTTCCAGAGGAAAAAATTGCTGCAGGTTTTTTTGTGACAGAACACACCTGAATGTGTGTTAACAGTTCATAAGTTTTAATCAAAACACACGTTTTGTGAACTGGACGTGTTAGAAATTCACAAAGAATATTGGGTATGTGCGATTCATTTGAATGTGTTCTAAAGCAATAGTATTCAACTGTTTCATACCTAGGAAGTATTTTAGTCCCAGTTTTCTGCAACAGGAGACCATATTTTCAAATTCTTCGTTAAGCCACATGCCCTTTTCTCCATTTCAGTCCTCCAAAACTCACTCACTGTCATCCAAAATGAACAAAAAGGTATATTGCCACTAGTATGGCTTACTTTTAAGTCACCATGCACCTGCAGTTCCACCTGCCAGCTTATTAGGGGCAAGCGTCCTTGGTACTTGGCAAGTATACCCAACAGGTCACATCCACTCCCTCGGTGTCACAAGCACAAAGCTTTGGACCCCAACACTGAAATGAAATAAATCACTTGCCTTTCTTCCTCATTGGCCATTCATAGTTCAAATAATCACCCATACATGCCATAGAGACAGTTCCAGGCTAGCAATGCCATACTTGCCCCAATAGCCTACTACCAATGTGGTTTTTTTTTTACACAATTAGGTGAAAAGTAATGCCACATTTGGTTTGCAATTTGTGCATGAAATAAATCAAACAAGTACTGGAGAGACACACAGGAAGATCAGTATCTTGACACACAGGAGACAAAGATGGAATTCCTTAGAGGAAATATGGGGTGTTGAGGAAAAGGCCATTGGTAAAAATTGCTCCCTCCTTGTGTGAAATGGAATTCTGAGTGTCTCTGTCTAGCTGCAACAACAGAAAGTAATCCAGGAAAAAAACACCCCAGCTCTGAGTAGACAGATCTTCATATTGCAACACTAGCATGTCATAAATGAACCACAACAAGTGAAGTCTTGTTGCAAAAAACTGTTTCTGATGTGTGTTACCAGAGTGAACGGCAGCATTTCAGCTAGCTGGAGTAACACCAGTAGTGCCACATCACAGGGTGCAACTGAGGGTGTGTGCCAATACTTCAATATACTCATATTTTACTTACTCCATCAAGTGACTGTTATTGATATGTTTTCATCATCTGTGAAATATAGCAAAACCTCTTAAAATGATGATTTTAAAATTATAAATGTAATTTTTTAAATAAAACTTTGAAGCAAGGATTTTTCTGCCCCCAATTCTCCTAGAATTCAAAGGCAGCTGAATAACCGTGGCCTAAAAAAACCCAAAACATGAAAAGAGGCAAGCTAAAGCCCGGACCATACCAGGGTTTCCCCATACTTTACCCATCTATACCCTTCAGTGAGTAGCAAAGCTTGTCCACCATGCCAGTCTTGCACACTGCAGGACACCATATTGAAGTTATATGGCCCAGAGTTTGCCCTGCTGCCTTCCAATCTTTGAACTTGGTTAGTTCAAATTGAATCTGTGAAATACTTCTCTTATTTCTTCTTAAAGGGGTTTCTTCTCTTATTTCTTCTTCTCTTATTTCTTCTTAATACTTCTAAAGGGGTTCATACTTTTATAAAAGTGCCATAGAAGCCAAAATTATACTGCAGTTCTCTTATCACCATTGGAGGTACATTTTCCTTTCTATGCATCTCTTAAAGATACAGGATTTGGCAACACAATGGCTTCTGAAGCTTAACCTGCATGAGTCCTACAGTTGGATTTACTTCTAGCCTTGTGCTTGCATCTTCTAAAATAGTCATCTACAGACTATTTTTACCTGTTAATTGTGGTTAACAGGTAAAGTTTCCCCCTCCCCTCAGCAGAAATTAAGAGTGGTGATCCTATATCCCTGTCTGCAGATCACAACCCTCTTGTTACCAAGCCCTATACAGAGTTGCTACCTGATGCAATTAAAGCTTCACAATAGACAAGAATGCAATGAAGGCAGTTTCCCAATAAAAGGCAGCATTAGGAAGAGAAGCACCTGTTACATTTTTGGTGAATCATGCAAGTTTAATCATACAGGAGTCCTAATCACATATAGTCAAGGCTTTGCCCCACTTTTCTTTATGCCTTCAACATCCTCAGCTGTTTCCCCCTCATATCTTCCTCCTACTGCCAGTACTTTCTTCAGCCACCTTGGGGTCTCAGACAACATCCTTCCTTCTCTGCTGGCAGATACCATCAGAAGGCTTTGCAGCCCTTCAACCAGGCTAGCTTTCTATGCACCTACCTTTAGGTTCCTATATACCAGTCTACTGCCAGGTATTAGCTACCCTGCTCTTTCACCTCTTTTAACTTGGCTTAAAAGTATATCTAAAAGTATATATTTAACTTGCTAGAAGTATATCTTGAAGTAGATTTGCTGCCAGTCAAGATGATACTCACTTCCCACAGAGACGATGGCCAAGACAGGTTGCCTGCTTCATTTCCTCTGCAATTCTAACATCTACAAATGTCCAAGGCTCTGCATCATCATAGCTGGAGGCCTCCCAATGCATTACAATATAGATGGGAGGGGACCATCAGGCCTTTTAAAAGCATCACACCTGAAGCACAGTCCCAAATGCCCTCTTTACAGGAAGAACGTTTCTCCTACCATCACTGTCAGTGTCAGTATGCAATTCTTTGCCTTCAACTACCAGTTATGCTGTTAGCCAACCCACAAACCACACTAGTTATGTAGCTGAAACCTCATCGCAAAATCATACAACCATAAATCAGTGTTTGTTTATACTGGAACTTTCTCCAGGAATGCAATCTACTCAGACGCCCCCACCCCAAAAAGCTGCATGACCTACACCCACCACTCCTTGCCTCTGCCTCAAATGTCCATCACTACTTTTAGGCAATAAACTATGTTCATTTGCCATTCTGCACTCTAAAAATAGCGGAAATAAGTTTCCTCAAATGCCTTACTCCCCATAGGTTTATATGAGTAAATAAGTCCACCACATTATAAAAGTTAAATAAACCATGTTACTAGCACCACCCACACAGATCTCAAGTATACATACTATTAGAGAGTGTCTACTGATGGTATAGATTACCTATTTCAACCAACAACTCCCAGCTTTCAAGACAGCATTTCCTCCGTTAGTGGAATGGCAAGGTACTTAGCTCACACTACATTTAAAAGCAAAGTGTGCAGTCAACATGCACACTCCTAATACTTCCTGGGCTTCCACCTAGTGTGGGTGGAAGACTATGACTTAATCCCACGTCAAACTAGTCAGGGAGGGGCACTTTTCCACCTTGCCCCATAAAGAGAGAAGGAGGAAGGAAAGAGAAGAACGTGCAGGACAGCATACAAGAGGAGTGGATCATTATCTTTCTAGGCTTATGGCTTCTTTGGTTTTTTTGGAAGCATGTACCTTTGGTAAATGGAAGCATTTACCTTTAACCACTCCTAAAAATATTAGATACACTTAAACAGATCCAGCACGTTTTCTTTCTAATCACCTTTTCCAAAACATGGAGATGTAATATTTTTCCCAAAAAAAGGAGAAGGCTAGAAAAGTCATATACTTGGAAAGGAGCAAAGAATCAGAATGTGTGTGAACAACAACAGAGGGGAATAAACATTCAGAGAAGGGAATTATCAAGGAATTGTTCCTATAACTATAACAATGCTAATGCTAATATTGTGTCAATGCTAATATTGACACAAGGAACAAACATCTTGTGTCTGCCCAAGATCCTGTTGAGACAATTACAGAAATAGTGAAAGGAAAACTACATACACAGAGACCGAAATCCATACACAATCCACTAAACGTTTTGGGTTACAAGTGCTTCAGAGCAGGTCCCAGGAATCCGCAAATATCACATGCTTAGCTTAACACCCAGAATAGCCACTTCAACCCCCCACCACAGCTCTAAAGGTGGGGTAGGAAGAAAAACAGCCCCACCTTTTAGATCCTCTTCCATTTTTACCTACAACAACACAGATCCAGGCCCTATTTTCAAGTCAGGAAATCCAAAAGTTTCCACAAAACCTCCCAAAAACCAGGCTCCAAGAGTGCTGAGTGGGGCTTGTCCCACACTTGAGTCAGACATCAGTTCCATTTGTCTCATTGTCTCCCACCCACTACTTTTGACTCCTAGCAGTGGGTGTGGGGTCTACCCAGGGGTGGAGATCACCTACCTCTGGGATCCTTCATGCCCTCAGAGTGCCCCAACCCAACCTGCCAGCCCTTGCTGGAAGGTCAGCCTAAGACAGAGTGTCCCCCACAGTCACCAGACCCATATGTTAGTTTCTCTCCCACCCACTACCCCTGACTTCTGGCAATGGGTGGATGGACCTCCTCAGTAGTAACCTGTAAGTAAGGGGATGTGTGGGGAGTTACCCAGGAGTGGAAACCCCATACTCCTGGGTACACTTCATGCCTCAAAGTGCCCCTAACACACCCTGTCCTTGCTGGAGGGTCAGCCTGAGAGGGAGCTCTTCATACATTCACCAGCCCATTTGCTAAGCTCTTTCCAACCCACTACCCCTGAGTCCTGGCAGACAGGAGGGACACTTTATAGGTAGAAGATGAATGTGTATGGGGGCACCCAAGGGGGTAGCTGGGTAGGTACAAGATGGGGGATGTTGGCAACATGGGAACCTGCATAGGTGGGGGATGAGTGCGTAGAGGGGGCTTTCAAGACATGTACCTAGGTAGATAGGAAATGGGTGTGTGAGAGGGATACCCAAGCGGGTACCATGGTAGGCAGCAGATGGGTGGGGGATGTTGGTGGCTACCTGTGTAAGTAGGACATGAGTGTGTAGGGGGGATACTCAAGGGGGTACAGTGGGAGGTAGAAGATGGGTGGGGGATGTTGGGCAGCTACCCACATGGGTACATGTACAGGGAGGAGATGAATGAGCAGGGGTTACCCAGAGATGTACATGAATATGTGGGAGATAGGTGGGGGTTTTGGGGGGCTACCTGTGTAGTTAGGAGACAAGTGGGTGGTGTTGGGGGCTACTCATGGGGGTACCAGTGTAGGTATGGGATGGGTACAGACCCATCCCATACCTACACTGGTGGGGGGGAACCCAAGGGGGTACCAGCACTGGTAGAAGATGGGTGGGGGATGCTGGGGAGGTTACCTGAGTGGGAGATGGGGGGCTACCCAGGGGGTACAGGTGGGGATGTTGGGCTACCCATGGAGGAAGCCATGGGAGCTGGAGAAGGGTGGGGTGTTGGGGGCTACCTGGAGATGAGTGGGGTGTTGGGGCTGCCCGGGGAGTCCCTGTGAGTGCAGTGAGGGGCGCCCCCAGCCCTGGTGTGCTTGGTGCCCTGAGTGACCGTCCCCCCATCCCGAGGGACCCACCGTGATGTTGCAGTGTATGGAGAGCGGCTGTGGCGGGAGGGCTGGGGCTGGGGCAGCGGCGGGGGCGGCCTGGGGCGAGGGGAGGACGAGGAACTGGCAGTGCAGCTCGTCCAGCTTCCAGGAGACGATGCGGAAGCGCTCGTGGTCCTTGTCGAAGATGGACTCCAGCAGCTTCAGCTCGGCCTTCAGCCCAGACACCGACATCCTCGCCTCATCTCCGGCTCCGGCTCCGGCCTGGGCCTGCCCGCCTCACTGCCTGCCAGCCAGCCAGCCTCCCGCGCCGGCGCAGCACCGACAGCGCCCGACCCTCACCCAGGCTGCCTGGATGGCTTCCCGGCCCCGCGGAGAGAAGGAGGGAGGGAAGGAGGGAGGAAGGAAGGCGCGACTGGAGCCCCTCAGCGAGCCCCGCACCAGCCTCCACCGACTAGGCCCTGCGCCTGCTGGACTTCCCGGCTAGGCTGGGCTGGGTCGGCCTCTTCCTCCCAGCAGGCGAGCAGGGTCAGGCCCACCCACGGGGCAGGGTTTCAGGCTGCAGACCCCAAACACACCCCGCAGGAAGAGGCCTCATCCCTACGCAGGGCTTACTCGCGAGGAAACCCACGCTCAGGCACGTGGCGCTTACTCACAGGAAGGCTGCCTCTCTTCCCAGAGCCCCAAGGCCCGGATGCGTCTCCTTCTCCCCCTCAGGCAGTTCTACTCGGAAGTAAGTCCCGTTATAGTCAATGGGGCTTACTCCCAGGTAAGTGTGGGATGGAGTGCAGTCGTACAGAGCAAGCCTATTCACGACTACTCAGATGTAAGTCCCGTTACAGTCAATGGGGCTTACTCCCAAGTAAGTGTGGGATGGAGTGCAGCCACAGAGGAAGCCAATTCATGACTACTCAGAAGTAAGTCCCGTTACAGTCAATGGGGCTTACTCCCAGGTAAGTGTGGGATGGAGTGCAGCCAAACAGAGCAAGCCAATTCATGTCTACTCAGAAGTAAGTCCCGTTACAGTCAATGGGGCTTACTCCCAGGTAAGTGTGGGATGGAGTGCAGCCAAACAGCAAGCCTATCCATGACTACTCAGAAGTAAGTCCCGTTATAGTCAATGGGGCTTACTCCCAGGTAAGTGTGGGATGGAGTGCAGCTGAATGGAGCAAGCCTATCCATGACTACTCAGAAGAAAGTTCTGTTATAGTCAGTGGGGCTTACTCCCAGGTAAGTGTGGGATGGAGGGCAGGCAAATGGAGCAAGCCTATCCATGACTACTCAGAAGTAAGTCCCGTTACAGTCAATGGGGCTTACTCCCAGGTAAATGTGGGATGGAGTGCAGGCGAACGGAGCAAGCCTATCCATGACTACTCAGGAGTAAGTCCCGTTATAGTCAATGGGGCTTACTCCCAGGTAAGTGTGGGATGGAGTGCAGCCGAATGGAGCAAGCCTATCCATGACTACTCAGAAGAAAGTTCTGTTATAGTCAATAGGGCTTACTCCCAGGTAAGTGTGGGATGGAGTGCAGGCGAATGGAGCAAGCCTATCCATGACTACTCAGAAGCAAGTCCCGTTACAGTCAATGGGGCTTACTCCTAGGTAAGTGTAGGATGGAGTGCAGCCGAATGGAGCAAGCCTATCCATGACTACTCAGAAGTAAGTCCCGTTACAGTCAATGGGGCTTACTCCCAGGTAAGTGTGTGATGGAGTGCAGCCGAACAGAGCAAGCCTATCTAAGCAAGTACTGTTATAGGCCATGGGGCTTACTGCCAGGTAATTGTGTTCCAGAGACCCAAGCTTCTCCTCCTCCTCCTCCTCAGGCATGACTACTCATTATTGTCAGTGAGGTTTACTCCCAGGTAAATGTGGGATTTCTAGGTTAGCTGAGCATTCCTCTACATGCATTTCCAGCCATTACACTATACTATCTCATTGAAAGTATTTTATACAAATGATTCAAAATTATGTTTTTCAGTATAAGCCAGCCCAGATAGTGCTTGGTCACAGTTTGGTCCTAATCCATAAATAAAATATGTTACGTGAAAAATTACTTTGCGTTGTCTCTCCTACATCTCCTGTCAATTAACGCACCATAAAATTGCAGGTCACTGTTCTGGTCCATTAAAAAGAATCCAATATGATCATTATTCTGATGATACCAGTATTTTATTTGTTTTTCCATGTTCAGTATATCCTGCTTGTTGGCTGTATAAATTGCCAAGAAAACTAACAAAGTCAATAAGTAGTGTAAATCAATGCCAAAATAAAACACAACATGAAACACAAGACACCTTCATAAAACTATGATCCAAAAGTAGATACTGTCAGCAATATGTAGGATTTCACCAACTGGCCAACCCCCATTATCCTTCCCCAAAAAGCCTTCCAGTTCAGATGCGTCTTGGGAAGGAAGACCCACATACAAATTGGGAAGGAAAAATGATGGATCTCTTTCAGCAGGACGTTTCACAGCTGAGGGGCCAAAACAGAGAAGGCCCTGCAGGTCTTGCACACAACCAGAGCTTTTCCTGATTATCTTAATTGATGGTAAGATTTGCCAGGCTGAAGAATATCCTTTATATTTTCTAAACGGGCAAAACATATTGGCCATGGTTTCTCAAACATTGCCACCTTCTGTTCCATTTAACAAGTTCCAACTATTCAAAGTACCACCAGATATAATTGATGATCACATAATCACCAATTATTTCTGGGCTGGAAGTCTAGATGTAAAATGACAAATACAAGCAAAGGCTCGAGTGTGGCTTCCACATCGGGGATGCTCGTCGGGGATGCTCTAGGAGGATTTCCTGCTGCAGGCAGGGGGTTGGACTAGATGACCTACTAGGTCCCTTCCAACTCTATGATTCTATGATTCTATACTAGTAAGAGGCTGAGAGGACAGGAGGACTTTTCTGAACACATATTTTGCTGCTTTGACCTGCTGCGTCAAGCCTTCTATCACTTTTTTGGTGTCACATTCACTGCTAGTTCTCAGGTATCCAGGAGTCCTGGGAGTACCACTAGACACCATCTCAAGTATCATTGGTGGTACCCAGATCACTGGTTGAGAAACACTGATATACAAGGTGTGACAATAAAGGAACAAGACTTTTCTCAAAATTGTTTTATACAAAATCTACAGAGAAATTACACATTGTCCCCTTCAAAGTAATCCCCCCAGAGTTAATGCACTTCTGCATTCGCTTCTGCCACCCACAGAAGCACTCAACAGTGTCCTTCTTGAGGCTTCTTAACTCCCTCATCACAGTGGCTTGATATCTTATATAGAAGCAAAATGGGTTCCTTTGAGCACAGTCTTCAGCCTGGGGAAGAGCCAGAAGTAGCATAGTGCAAGATCTGGGGAATAAGTAGGGTGGTCGAGAACTGTGATCTGTTTGTTGGCCAAGAACTGCCTTACACTGAGCGCAGTGTGTGCAGGCACATTGTTGTGGTGAAGCAGCCACAAATTGTCTCTCCACAGAGCCCGCCTGCTGCGCCACACCCAGTCATGGAGGTGATTGAGGACCTGCTGATAGAAGTGCTGGTTGACTGTCTGACCCTAAGGAACAAACTCATGATGGACCACTCTCATCTGGTCGAAAAATACAATCAGCATGACCTTGATCTTTGAGTTGGTCATGCGAGCCTACTTGGGACAGGGTGAAGTTGGAGTCTTCCACTGCAGGTTCTGTCTCTTGGTTTCTGGGTCGTACTGGAAGACCCAGGTCTCATCTCCTGTGATGAGCTGGCCAAGGAACTCCAGATCGTCCCCAATCTTCTCCAGCAAGTCTTGACAAACATTGACCAGGTGCTCCTGGATGTCCAAAAAAAGCTAAGACATGATCTTGGCACACACCTTCCACATTCCCAGCTCCTGCACCAAGATGGTTCTCACGGACTCCCTGTTCAGGCTGAGCTCCTCCACTATCATCCGCACTGTAAATCTGCAATCACTCCGCACCAGATGTTTCACTTTGTCATTGTTTTCAGCTGTCTGTTGAGGAAAGCCATCCTGATTTGGGGTCATCCTCCATCTCCTCGTGGTCACTCTCGAAGCATTTGTGCCACTGGAAGATTCACAGCCGTGACATTGCATCTTCTCCATAAGCCTCTTGGAGATGTTTGAGATACTCGGTTTGGCCCTTCCCCAACTTAACCAGAAATTTCAAATTGTTTCTCTGCTCCATGTTTGTGCCACTTCCAATTGTGTGACAAGGCATAACAGCAGTGTGATACACAACAGCCTGAAACAGAAGCATAGAGTGAGGTAAACAATATGATAGCAGAATAGTGGTGAGATGATGTGCAACACTGACATAAGCAGTTAGCCAATTGGCACTGAGGCATGAGTGTGGCTTCCACAGTCTTTATTGTCACACCTCGTATTGTCACACCTCGTTCTTTATTGTCACACCTTGTAGGCATTCACAAAGAACCACCATCGTTTTGACCTGACCCCAAAGAAAAAGTAACAATGGAGAGTGGAGAGATAAGCTACATCCATGAAGTCCCAGCAAAAATCTTGCAACATTTTTTACCATTTCCAAGTTCCTTTTAAAGACAACATCATGTAGTTATGTGGCTATATATGTGATTCCCATACTGTGAGTTGGGACTTACCAGTAGGTCATCACCAGATTTTGCTGGGTTGCAACATCAACAAGGAAACTGTATTGAACTCTATGGAAATGCAAACAGAACAGTATGTGCATGTTTTCTTGCATGCAGATGAATATGCTTCATGTCACTTTTAAGAGCAGGCCAAGGGGAATGCATTGACACCAGAATTATCTTGATCTGATGGATGCAGTCCACAGCAAACTCTTGAGAAGAAAGTCACCCTCCCCCAAGATGTCAAAAAAATGTGCATGTGTATTTACTCACAAGTAGGCAGACATGCCTCAATCCACTGTAAAAAATGAATATAAAGCCACCAGAATGCTCCTGATCTGACAAACATGGAGATCAACAAATGCTCCAGAAGGAAGCCCCCCTCCCACTATAGTAAAATGGATAAAAACAGAGGCTTAAGTAGCTGGCTCCTAATTATGGCCACCACCTGATGCACAAAGAGCATTAGTTTTAATGGGTGTTTCAGACTTTCTGCTTTATGAGAGACACAGAATACATACTCCACTTTTTCTATGTCAAATTTAGATACAAACCATACTCTGCGACCAAAACTTTGGGCAGATGACTGCTCACTAGCTTTATTTGTTCACTAAGAGTTCCTGAAATAAAACCTGGCCAGTACAGTTTTCTCACTTCCAAGAGAGAAGGTGCATTTCTATAAGTTCACTCTGCCCTCTTGTGGGTATGAAACTTTTGCAACAGAAAAAAATGAGTGCTCAAGCCAGGCTGGAAATGCTTGCCATCTGCAATGAGTCATGTAGGCAGTGATCTTTTTGGCAAGCAATATATTTCAAGAAATGGTAATCGGTGGCAGATTTGCAGAATTAACTTGTGTCTAATCACAGTTTATATAAACATTACCTCCGTCTCTAAGGCAGGAGCTGCTTATGTATAGGAATTGTTTTCCATTGAGTCCCAGGCAGCTCAATCCAGAGCAACTAATCTGTCCACATAAGAGCCCTTAGGTTGCCCTATCTAACACTAGGTTGGAGCAACTGCAAGATGCTCCAGCCCAGTTACTCTGAAGGAGGCTTAGGGCAGAGCAAGGCAAGATAGGGTGCCCTAAGAGAGGTGGACCTGCTCTGCCCTAACTGGGGCAGCCTAAGCAGCTCAGGAGAGGCAAGTTGAGGGCATGTTGAGCATTGCCTAGGGCAGAGCAGTTACTCGGTATCCAAAGCCTGTTTCCAAGGCAGAAATGCCTCTTCCAGTTCCTCAGAGATATACCACCTCAGGAGCAGGTATAGTAATGAGTAGACCCATAGGGGTCCATGATAAGGCCCGAGTAAGAATGGCAGTGCTGACCAAAAATCTGAGTTCTTGGCCATCCTAGCTGCAACCCCTGCCTCTCAACCTCAGGATATGGAACAAACTACGGCTACCCACAAACCTCAGGATACAGGAGGCCACTCCAAGAAGCCCCTTGTATTCACTGTAGAATGTACTGGCATCTCATCAGGGACTCCTTATAAAGCAGGCACCCAGTGGTGTCACCAGACTGGTGCGGCTGGTGTGGGCTGCATTGGGGATGCGCTCCGTATGGGGTGATGTGCCGGAGGAGTTTGACTGTCCTTTGGCAGGCTCCGGGCGTCAGCACCCCCATTCAGGCCTGCTCCAAGGCGGAGAATCAGCCAGAAGCTGCCACTTGTCTGAGGAGCTGGCCTGAACGGCCATCTGAGGTGCACTGCACAGAAACACACTGAGCATGCCGAACAGCTTCAGAGGAGACTTCCTTAGAGCAGAGAAAGTCCGCGCCTCTGCACAGCCATTTGGCCTCACTCAGGAGGCGGAGCGGCAGCCGAATGGCTTCAGGAAGAGTACTGCACAGGCACCAACTCTGACGCCTGCACAGTCTCCCCCGAAGCCAAAAGTCTTCAGAAAAGTACTGCGCAGGTGTCAGAGATGGTGCCTGCGCAGTCCAGGTAGGGGGGGCATGCATCCCAGGGATGACGCACAGACTTCCGCACCAGGTGATGTGCAGAGTCATGTCACCACTGTAGGCACCACAGCTGTTCCTTGTTCAGTGTGATCTGAGGGGTGTCTCCTCAGGAGCAAGTCTTCCCCTTGTGTCAATTACTTAGCATGCTCTGGAGCAGTTAGGGCAGCCCAGGCTTCCTGACTCTCTGGATTCAGCATAACTTTCTGCTCTGGATACAGAATAGTTAGGAGAGTGCAGTTAGGTCAGAGCAGGCTGAATTTGCTCTGGATTGTGCCCATAGGTTCAAGCAGTGCAATCCTAAGTATGTTTACTCAAAATAAGTTCCATTGTGATCAATAGTACTTACTCCCAAGAAAGTATGGTTAGGATTGTTGGCAAGGTCAGCCATCCATGTGGCCAACTGATCACTGGCCTGATCCAGTGGAGGCTCCTCTTACATTCTTATGAGTGCACAATTATAATCAATTTTCCAGCACTGGCATAACTATGCCATTGGGGCATGTGCTGCATCCATTAGCTTGGGGGGGGGGAGGCATGAAGATAAGACAATATTTTTTCCCTTAACTCTGAGTTGATGTACCCTTATTCTGGAGCTGGAAAATTGATTAGGATTTGGCAGAAGATTGGGGGAGTCCATCTCTGCCTGTATATGTACGTGTTCGTATGCTTTACATATAGTATTTATGTCAGATTAAGAGCACAATCCTAACCATGTCTACTCAAAAGAAAGCCCAATTGTGTTCAATGGGTCTTACTCCCAGGAAAGTGTCTTTAGGATTGCAGCTAAGGCTATATGCCATGCAATTATGGACATGGTCAATGATGTCTATTATATGGCAATATCAGTAAGAATCTGAAATGATCCATGATATTTGTGAAGGTACCGGGGGGGGGGGGGGGGAGTCTCCTTGAACACTTTTCATAGCTGTTTGGTTCAGTATGTCCAAGGGCTATGGCAACCCTGAGGTTCATTTCACCAATCCTGCTGCAGTTCAGGAGGTATAGACGTTACCATATTTGCACAGACTCATGTCTGTAGACATGTACATTAAAGCTGGGGAAATGCTAAAAATAACACCAGGCTAGCAATTGTGGGTAATTTGTACTATTGGCCTGGCATAGGGGGAAAGGCATTACAGTATAGCTCAGAAAAATTAGAAATTCAACAGAGAAAAGGGAATTTTCTAAACAGTGGGCACATCTGTAACATATATGTAACATGTTGCTATAAGTAAATTGAATTTATGGTTCACTGTATATAAATGTTGAATACTATTATAAAAGTTCTGAAACCACCACGTATTGCACTCAACAAGTACAACCATGTATATTGTACTGCCAACAAGTGCAGTACCCAAACCTCCTCAGGAAAGTGATGAACTCAGTAACCGCATTGGCATCATCACCTTTATCATCCTATATTCTAGGCCTAGATGGGCTTCTCTTTCCATATGTACAATCCAGATGAAGATGGTCATAGTTCAGCTGAAGTTGGAGAGCATTTGATTAAGTAGTGATAGTTCATGTGGAAAGATAGTCAGGAGATGGCAGCAGAGGAACAATAATACAAAAATATCATAATACAGAAGTTTCCAATAAGACTTGACCATGCCCAAATCAATTTGAATGCAGAGAAAAGAATGTACATTTGCCACCGATACTGTGGGTTTAGGGCTTGTAAGAGGGTCCTCCAATGAATGTGAACATCTGGCAGAGATTAACCCCCTGACAGCAGCCCAATTGTGCAACATAGAAACAGGGTGGTAAATGGGAGGCAGAGGCATATCTAGGACATGACAAGTAGGGCATGTGCTCTGGATGCCTTCTTAAAGTAGAGATCACTGAGCAACAGCTTTCTGGCTGAGTCTTGGCTTCCACTGAGTGGCCACTACAAACCTACAAGCACAAGGCTATGATCTGGGGCCTGCAGTGGCTCAGCAGAAACAGAAAGTGGGCCAGAAGCTGCTTGAAAAGAACAGGATACAGCAGTCACATTGTGAAACCACCACATACTCCGAAGTGACGTCACCCTGTGTTGTGATGTCATGGCATCGCCTGAACATTTTAATTCAACTTTAGTTACAGCCCACTTGATGATTGACAACTACCTGATTTGGAAGATATTTTGTGAAATAAAAAAAAAAGAACAAGAAAGCCTGTTGGTTTGTTGATGTCACTGCCACATATCTAAAGAGCACCCCCCCCCCCATAAAAGCCAATTGCTGAGGTCAGCCTGCCTTTATTCTTGCAACGGAGAATGGATGAGAGTCCTTCCAGCCCATCTCTCCTTTTCACATGCTCCTGATAATGTCAGGTAGTCTAATAACTGAAGAATTGCTTGTACTGTATTCATAATTCATTGGCCTCCAGGATCTCTACGCCACTCAAGATTAGACTGCTTTCTCTATAAATCATTCAGCTTGTTACAGTTCAGTGCAGCTATATAGAGATCAGAGCCCATATATTTCACATAAGATGTATTCACTTAAGTTTTCTTTGTACCTAGCCCCACTTCCATGCATGATGTTCTTTCTAGCGTTGCAACTCAGCAGCAGTTCAGCCGTCTTGAATTTTAAAGATTAATTTACCACTCGACGAAGATGATAGGTTTCTTGCTGGGCTGCAGAAACAGAAGCTTCATTTTTTGCTACAGAACATAATATATACCTAAACTCAAAATACCAAACAACTAACTAAAGAATCTGAGACTGGTTCAAAGAGAGGACAAATAAAGGTGGTAATCTGGGAATCTCAGTATCTCTGAGGCCAGGAAACTGTTAGAGAAGGAGCCGTTCTCTTCTATGTGTCTTTGTGTATATCTCTTCCAATGGAGGAAGTGGGTAGAGGTGGTGGAAAAAAGGTAAGTGTCTTCAGAGGCAGCTACCTTCACAGATGGGCCAGCTATAACTTGGATGTTAACCGGAGATGGAGGAAATTGAACCAGGACACAAAACAGTTGATCTGCCTTTGAGCGGATGACACCATCAGCTTGAGGCTACAATAATCACTGGGGGAAAATGAAGTAAAAGGTCTTAAAGACTTGGTAGGGGGAATGTTTGGTCAGTAGCTAAGAGCTGATTCATGCACCAGTCAGGAGATTGAAAAGTCTCAGACAGGAGATGAGCTTGACAATTAAATACTAGGACCTGACCCGTCTACTGAATCCATGGGTACTACAGCCAAAGTACTTGTTTGCCCTTTTGCACAATCCTAACCAAGTCTACTCAAAAGCAGTTCAATGTGTTCAGTGGGTCTTACTCCCAGGAAAATATAATTAGGATAGCGCCCCTTGTGTCCAAGCAGATGAAATCAGCCTGAGTAAAAAGAGGGATGAAATTCCACAGAATACTAAACTACTTTTCTCACTGTAAATGCATATCCATTCTTGCATCCTATCTTACTTTATTTCAAAGCCATAAAAATCTCCAGCCAAGCATGGCGCATGAAACCATGTATTAAATTCTCCTTCTGCTGTGTGGCAATCACATGGAAGCCTCTCTGTGTCAAATAGCTGCATTTAACAAAAGCCATTCCACACTGTGTAACTCTGCAAAATCTTTCCCCATCAGGGAGCCAATTTTCTTTTGCATTTCCGAATGTCCCTCTGCTCAATATGTCATTAAGGATTTGTCCCTTAAGTGATGAATGCCAAGCCACATCACAAGGTTATCTTCCTGAGCAATAAGAACACCCCAGGAGGATTCACAAAACTATGTTCTCCCTTGAGACATGATGATGGATTTGCAATGGCAAGTGTGTAAAATAGGTTAGGTGGAGCCCTATCTGATCTGCCCTAAATGCATGTTGCGTAGTTTAATGATTGTACAATGATTTATGGGGCCAGTAGGAGGCTATCTTCTACTAGGTTCTTAGTCTATCTCTCTTTCTCAGTTCATCTCCAGCTTGGAATTGAGAGCTTAGTACAATAATACATCACAAATTAGCTTCAAAACAGCGTCCTCAACTCTCAGTGTACAATAGCCCGAATTTGCCTTTATCATTAAATGTGGCTTCAGTTCCGGGGAAGCGTAACACAAGTTAAAATTAAAAAGAACACCTGGAAAATCTGACCAGACTCATATTTGCTAAGGGCCCAATCCTACCCAATATTCTAGCACCAATCTATTCCTGATGTTCCTGTAAGCGAACAAATCTTCCCTTACCTTGAGTATCCCTACATAACTACCCCCTTCCCTGCAGATGCAACACATATAGCTGGCTGCAGCAGCATTAAAATGTTGGATAAGATTGGGCTCCAACTTTGTTGGTTGCCTTCAGAACTTACCTGATTTATTAGCACATATGATATGGTGCTGTGGGTGGCGCAAGCGGTTAAGACACTGTGCCTGTTAACCAGCAGGCCAGGGTTCGAGACCCGGGTCGGCCCCACAAGACAGGGTGAGCTCCTGTCCTTAGCCCAGCTCTGCGATGCAGCTGGATCCAATCGTCTTGGCTCTGCCTTTCCATTGGACTAATTCAGTGGCGTGGAGAGGGGGGATTTGCTGCTTGGGTAACAGCCTATCCTCCATAACAATCTAACCCAGGCTTTTGTGCTTTGCATGCAGCGTATGCAGCGTCAAGCACAATACCATAGTCTTTCAAGACTGACGGAGGCCTGCTTTTTTTTGATATGTAAATCGTAGAACCATAGAATAGAACCATAGAATCATAGAGTTGGAAGGGACCCAGTAGGTCATCTAGTCCAACCCCCTGCCTGCAGCAGGAAACCCCCTAGAGCATCCCCAACAGGTGCTTGTCGAGCCTCTGCTTGAAGATCCCCAGTGAGGGAGAGTCCACCACCTCCCTTGGCAATCTGTTCCACTGCCGAACCACCCTCACAGTCAGGCATTTTTTCTGGATATCCAACCGGAATCTCCTCTCTTGCAGTTTGTACCCATTGGTTTTAGTCCTGCTTTCAGAAGCAGCTATGAACAAATGAGCCCCTTCCTCCCTATGACAGCCCTTCAGGTATCTGAAGAGGGCAATCATGTCTCCTCTCAGCCTCCTCTTCTCCAGGCTGAACATCCCAAGTTCCCCCAACCTTTCCTCGTAGGGCTTCCCTTCCATCCCACTGATCATTCTTGTCGCTCTCCTCTGGACTTGCTCCAGTTTGGCTGCATCTTTCTTCAAGTGAGGTGCCCAGAACTGAACACAGTACTCAAGGTGAGGTCTGACCAATGCTGAATAAAGAGGAACTAAAACTTCTCGCGACTTGGAAGCTACAGACCTCTTAATGCAGCCTAAAATGGCATGTAGTTGAGAAGGGGGGAGAGCTAGTCAAAGAAACCCAGAACCAGGACAGACCATCATTGCCCAAACAAATGCCTAGCTTCAAAAAGAAGCCTTTATAGCAGTATTTCTCAGGGTTTGTCCTTAGCTGTTCCACTTCACATGGTTCACTTCCTCGTATTTGAAGTACCATTAGAAGTAACTGATGATGCCATCATTGCCAGTTACTGCTGGATTGGGAGGTAAAATGTAACATACCAAACCCCAGTAGAGGCTCAAGGTGGAGAGGAGGCCTGTGCCACATACTTTGTCTCATTGCAAACCGGCAGG
The DNA here is from genome assembly GCA_030015325.1 of Cryptoblepharus egeriae. Lineage (NCBI taxonomy): Eukaryota > Metazoa > Chordata > Lepidosauria > Squamata > Scincidae > Cryptoblepharus > Cryptoblepharus egeriae. The sequence goes on from JAREYC010000013.1 coordinate 11,534,108, forward strand.
TGTCCAGAGATCCTGTGATTACCACCAGACACCACATCATGTTGTAGCTATGCAGACAACTTGGGGCTTATGGGCAAAGTACCCAAGGCTCTTTATAGCACAGTAGATAATTCTTACTTGACACTTAAATCTTAAGTTTTAAAAATGTGAATCATATTTTAAAATATGAAACATAAAAAACAATAAGGAATCAAATGGGGTCAACACTGTGATAAAATTGTTGCCTTCTGTTATCTCCTGCCCAGCTATCACACAGGAATGACAAATGCCAATGAAATGCATCATTGCTCCAGCTTTCTCAGGTATTGGGAGTGAGTCAGGAAAATATCCATGAGACAAGGAACAGCGAAGCCATTTTCTCTCCCATTCTTTATGAGTAGTCTTCCTTCTGAAAGACCCATTATGTGAGTAATAACTCAACTGGAGGACTAAGGGCCATTGTCTGTTTGGCCATGATGGAAAATGTTAGAGATTAAAAATACGGTCACATACCAAAAGGTTATTTCCCTTTGCAAAGGTATGGAAAATTGACAAATGAAGCATGAAGAACAGATCATGATCTCCTGCCAAGAACATTTACGTTTAAACTCAAAGTGCAGGAGGAGACAACAGCCAGAGCAAGGGGATTTTGATCATGCACAACACAACAGACTTCACTGGATAGAAACAGAGGGTTCTGTCATATTACAAGCTGGCCATACCTTCCAACTTTAGTATTTATTTTAACATTTTTATTATTATTTATTTTAACATTTTGATACCACCCTCCCTCCAATGAGCTCATGGTGACATGCACAGTTCTTCCCTCCTGTCATCTTCACAACAACCCTGTGAGGTGGGTGAGGCTGAGAGAGTGACTGGTCCAAGTTCACCCAGGAAGTTTAATGGTTGAGCAGGGATTTGAACTTGGTTCTTCTAAGGGTATTTGTTTTATTTCTGTGATATGTGTTGGTGCTTGGAGAAATCCTGGAAATCAAACTTGGAAGAAAACAAAAGGCAGAGCATGGCAAAAATGGCTGTTTTGACTCATTAGGATCCCAGGTGGTAAATCCCAGTGGAAATATTTATGATGCCTGTGAATGAATAAGATCCAGTCCAGCGTTTAGAATCAGGGATTTCTTCCATTCCAAGAACAACAGCTGCTTTTCGAGATGAGTGAAAAGTGAGTCCTGTGATGCCAAACCCTGCAGCATCTTCTTAAAATCCAGCCCTCTTTTGGTCAGATCAAAACTCTTGGTATTTTTCATCAGCCATTAAAAATGTAGTAAATAAGATCTTCAGGTTCAGAACAGCTCCCAAACAGAGGTCCTTGAATGCTGAAATGCTATTAGTGTGTTCATCAGTGACCTGATCTTCCGACAAAAAAGAAGAGAGGCGCCACTCAAATGCCATGTTGGTCACTTGGAGCAAGCAAACATATTAGTCATTAGAGCTCTCTGGACATCCTGAGTCTTTCTCCCACCTTACCTCATCCCTCCAGTCAAATTTCAAATATCAGCAGCTATTTACAATTTTATCCATCCTGTTAAGTAGTGAGGCAAAGAAGGCTGGAGTCCAGTCCATCAATCCATTGAAATTAATGGTTGGTGGGGCCACTGTCTATGAAAGATGGAGCTTTCAGGGAAAGATAATTGAAACTACAAGCGAAGAATGGAGGCTTGCCAAGGCCGGTTGGGACACTGCCAGCAACAGGGTGAAAAATATCCACACTGTACATTTTATGTCTCGGAGGGACCAGGCTTGGTGGCCAAACACCGATCCCAGAAATTGCTCAGCACATGGAAATGTCACGACTGAACACGGAGGGTTTATTATGGGCTCCAGCAACAAGGCCAGCATTTTAAAGAGGCAATTTGTGATGGTGATCTTGCAAGAAGGCTTTGCTCTCTTCACAAAATAGTGTTGCTACAGACAGGCTTACCAGGGTCGTTCTGACCCAGTCCTGGCCCATTTATATATACAGTGGTGCCTCACGTAAAGAATGCCTCACGTAAAGTTTGTTTCATCTAACAAATAAAAATTTCTCTAGGATTCTGCTTCACGTAAAGAAAGTGCTTCACGTAAAGAACACATTTGTTGGCAGTGGGGGCAGATGCGCTGGACGGCAGCCTGCTTAAAAAGCGCCAGGGCTGCCTAGTGCGCCTGCCCATAGCGAAAGCAACACTTCCATGCTGTTCCTCCTGTGGCCGGGTATCCGCTGGGCAGAGGGAGAGAAGAGCAGTGAAGAAGAGGGAAGCAGCTCAGGGCTAGCCAGAAAGGAGCAGAGGAGAGAGAGGCTCAGGATGAAGAGAAGGAGAAAGTGGGGAGACACTTTGAAGGTGTCTTGGATTGCAGCCTCCTAACCACGTCTACCCAGAAGTAAGCCCCATTGTGTTAAATGAGTCTTACTCCCAGGAAAGTGTCTTTAGGACTGCAGCCTAAGTAGACTTCATAAGATCATGCACATTGAATGCATTTTTTTAAATTCAATCCCAGTGTTCTTTCATAATTTTTACACCCAGTTAATATTTTTATATGAATATTTTGGGGGTTGTGGAACCAATTATCTGAGTTTCCATTATTTCCTATGGGAAAATCCGCTTCACGTAAAGAATGTTTCATGTAAAGAACACGCCTCCAAAACGAATTAAATTTGTTACGTGAGGCGCCACTGTATTTGAAATGCAGAAATAAAACAGGGAAGTTCTTTGATGCAGGACCAGTGTTTCCAACAGGACACTCCACTTTGCTGAAAGCTCTACTCTGGTGGTTCTCAAATGTTTTAGCATTGGATCACACTTCTTAGAATGACAGTCTGTTAGTCTCAACTGGAAGTGATATTGTGGCCAGAAGCGGCATCATCAAGCAGGAAAATTTTTAACACTCGCATTTGACAGAATCAAATGAAATCAATTAAGTAAATTAAAAATTTACAATAAATGTGTCTTTAAAATTTATTTAAAATTGATAACCATCTTAACCCTCCCAACCAGTCACTGATCTCATTCTTTTAAAAAAAAAATTGTTAAAATCAATTCCAAAGGCTGCAATCATATCCTCACTTTAGGAGTAAGTATGTGGGCTTACAGGAATAAGCCCTATCTTTTGACAAAACTTTTGACTACCATTAGTAAAAGCACATATACAGTAGCTTGTTAAAAGTACAGTTCTGTAACATTTCCCCAGATTCTGTAGCATACTGATTTTGTTGCATACTGTAGCATAATATTTAAAGTGAACATTAAAATGAATGAAAGAAATAGGCTCATGACCGACCTAATGGTTTCTGAATCACAGTTTGCGAAACTATCTGCTCTGTGTTGCATTCATTTCCTTTTCAACCGTTTGGCCTGCCCCATCTCAAACATCAGAACAATAAATCCCATTGAAGACAATGGTGTTTGCTCTCTGGTTGGTGTGTGCAGGTTTGCAGACTTACTTGCGAGCTGTGTCGTAATGCAGTTCACCCATTTCTTCCTCTTCATTTGTACTTGTGCTTTAAAACTTTGTAAGCCGCCGTGGGTGTTTGCTTTGGCATGGGAAAAGCAGGGTATAAATTCCTAAATAAATAAAATAAATAAAAAAATTTGATATATAAAGTGCACTTGTCATTTAACATAGCTGTAAGAAATAAAATTAAAACAGCTCAAAACGTTTTCGAGAGAATTAAAAATAAATCTCTGATGCCATTATTAAAAGAAATGTTTTCACCCTGGCTTGTGAACAGTCAACATTGAAAAACATTTTCATTTGGTGTCTGAAAGATAAAAGAGGATCAGAAGCTAGGAGGCCTCTAGGAAGGGCACACGTGCCACAGTTTGGGGCCACACCAGAGGATGGTGTTCTTAATTCCAAGGATTGCTAGCAGAAGCAGTCACAGCAAAGACACAGAACCTCTTTTAATGAGGCCCTTTTTAATGCATCTTTGAATTTGGTCTTCACGTCTTACAGTTTCTCACTCAAGCAAGCCACTGAAGCATATGCATCCAGAGAACGGGCGCAACTCTCCATCCAGACAAGTGCATGTGAGAGCAGTAGGGGTGTCAGAAGGATTGCATCTTTAATGAGAGTGAACCTTAATGCTGAAAGTTGCTGTGAGCAATTCATTCGAAGGATGTTTACGGTTGCAATTTAAGTGTAAGAATACATCTGCATGCCGATGAGGTGCAGAGAGCCTCCAGGTCTAGCATGGAAATGCCATTTGAGGAAAGCAAACAAGGGTTGCAAACTCTGCTGAGACGGAGGCCACTGAAACAGGAAGACGCAAAGAATCTAGAGATTGGCAGAAGAGGTACTTATTTTCTGGCACCTACTCTAGTTTACAACACTGCCAAAGCTGACCCAACACCTCTCGGCGTTGGAGGCACCATGCAACAAACACCCTGGTACACAGGAGGACTATTTTGAGCATGTGAAAAGTGCATGCTAGAGCTGAGTCCACCTCACTTCACTTCCTATTGCATTGAATTGTTGGTCTCGCTGCCAGGTGGAAGGGTCTGGAGGATTCCACATATAACTGGACACTATCTTACGTATCATTTGTGGTACAAGTACAGCTGGTTAGGAAAAACTACTTTATTTGTGCTGTTCTCCACACTTCATCTCGGACATTGTTAAGGTAAAGGTCCAGAGTCAGGCACTTTTAGGCAGGCTGAGGTATGGTACTGAGCCCAAGCCATTCTTGTTTGAAAAAGCTAAGTAGGCTGCAAGCTTGGAAAGTGCAAGAGCTGTGCAACCAGAATGATGATTGCACTATGAAGGGAAACATCTGGAGAAATGTAGGATCCTGTGACTTTCCCTTAATAGAATAAAAACTTGTGAAAACTACCCTTGGAAAGACAAACAGGTTTATGCTGAGTCTATTCTTTGACTCAAGTCTATGTCTTTAAGAAAAGCAGTATATAGCTACTGTAATGAAAATAAATTAAAAAGAGATGAATGAGTGCATGGCAGACTGGCTAACTTAATTCAGGCCTGCAAGATCCAACTTTCATTCAAGTTTTATATATTAGATATCTAATAGATATCTAGATATTAGATTTAGATATAGGGAGAGAATGAATGATGAGGACAGCTCTTGCCAAGAAGCAATGGGTTTTTCTCCATTGCAGAATTGGGGCCCTTACCAGGGCCTCCAAGGGAAATTTTTAAAGGAAAATTTTAAAAGAGTACAAAACCCATTTGGGGCTCCTAAGAATTGCAAATTTATTTTGAAATTAAAAAAATTGAGGCTAATTACTGTGCAACAAACTTCAACAAGTGCTCATTTATTGATCATACTAGCGAAAAGTGTACCCACGTTGCGGGAGTAACATTTCCCCATATGCCATCCCCCCACGGCACATCAACACCCCATGCGCAATTTCCCCCATGCGCAACTTCCCCCCATGTGCAACTGGTACACATGGGGTGTACCCGGGGTGGTACACAACCCCGGCACACTGCGCATGCGCGAACCCCGGACGCATGCGCAGTGCGTCTCCTCCAAGAGACACACTGCACAAACGCCAGGGTTTGTGCTTGCACAGTACATCTCATCCCACGGGAGGAGATGCATTGCGCACGTGCCAATGTCGGCACTTGTGCAGTGTGTCTCCTGGAGGAGACGCACTGCGCATGCGTCTGGGGTTGGCGCACGCACAGTGCGCCGGGGTTGGGGCCCACCATTGCCCTGCCCCGGCCCCACCCCCTGGCCCTGACCCCTGACCCTGGCTCCGCCCCCAACTTCCGGCGAACCAATTATTGGCGAGGGCCGTGGGAGGAGGCCATGGGAGGGGCCGTGTGTCTCCTCTTCCCAGCGTCCAAACCGGAACGCTGGGTTTTCAGGCGACCCCACCGCTACTGGTTCGGTAGCGGCGGGATCATGGGAACAACAGGTTCGGCCAAACTGGTCCAAACCGGCTTGGGCCCATGCCTGACTTCCCCCCATGTGCATCATCCCCCCTGCGCATCATCCCCCATGCGCAACTTCCCCTATGCACAACTTCTCCCCATGTGCAACTTCCCCCCATGCTCAACTTCCCCCATGCGCAACTTCCCCCCATGCGCAACTTCCCCCATGAGCATCATCCCCCATGAGCATCATTTCCCTGTGCGCATAATCCCCCATGCGCAACTTCCCCTATGCGCAACTTCCCCCCATGCACATCATCCCCCCATGCGCAACTTCCCCCATGCGCATCATCCCCCCATGCGCAACTTCCCCATGTGCAACTTCCCCCATGCGCAACTTTCCCCATGTGCATCATCCCCCCATGCGCAACTTCCTCCCATTTGCAACTTCTCCTCAGCGCAACTTCCCCCATGCACAACTTCCCCCATGCGCAACTTCCCCTATGCGCAACTTCCCCCCATGTGCAGCATCCTCGCCAGTGCAACCTCTTCCTCTGAACAACATTCCCCCAGTGCACCAGGCACTGAGCACCAAATTGGCTGGATGTTGTTCAGTCTCCCATGTTAAGTATAGGAGAAAAACACGTTGCCCCCTTTTCAGCCCCTGAAGGGTTAAATTTCTCCAGATGGTTCTTGGTGGGTGTTCAGGTGACAGAAGGATCCCTCCCAGAATTCCATGCTTCAGGCCCAGCAGTTGGGGCGGAATGTTGCTGAGTCAGCAATTCTCAATGCAAAGTATAGGGAGGAAAACGCGTTGCGCCCCTTTTCACCCCCTTCTGGTTTGAAATTCTGAAAACCGGTTCTTAGTGCACCCCTCCCTCACAGAAGGAACACCCACCCCAAATTCTAGGCCCAGCGGTTTTGTCAGGGTGGTGATGAGTCAGTGAGTGAGTGACTGAGTGAGTCAGTCAGTGAGTGACTTTTCCCTTTTATATATATATAGATAAAACACTATGTTAAAACATACCGGTATTCAAGTAAACTGACAATATAAAATACTATAATACTATATGTGACAATATAGAATACTAAAATCTTATCAAGGAAAAATTAGAAAATTTTTTAACTATTTAATAAGTGCTTTTCTGGCTTTCTTATGTGCAAAATATATGTGTATGTACATGTGTGTGTGCACATATACAGTGATGGGCTTCAAAGAAATCAAGAACCGGTTCTCTGTCCATCTGGCAGCCACTTTTAAATGGCTATTTTTAAACTTTATATGTACTATCTCTTGTTAAGAACCGGTTCTATAGAGTAGGTGCAAAGCTGCTGGTGCCCACCACTGCACATATACCGTATTAATTTGTTAGTAAGAAACACTGAAATGGTCCTACAATCATGGGCTCCTCCATAGCTCTTGGGCCCCGGAACAATGTACCTGCCGGACCCCCCCTCATAGGCTCTGGCCCTTACTGTGGCAGCTACTGCATGTGCCTATTGAGAAACTGCTGGCATCCAGGGTTGGTTGGTTGTTTGGTGGAGTGGTTAAATGAGTGATCTCAGATTGATTGAGGCCATGCAGTTCCTCTTCTACTTAGCAGAACAAGGCCTCAAGTCTCCCAGGATCTAAGAGTGAATTAGCTTGTCTTTTCCTCTCCATCCTCTCTGAAAAAGGGATGACTTTCTGTCCTTTAAGTGGATAAGGTTAGTGAACATTTAGCAGAGAAGGCTTGAATTTCAACATCCCAAGGAGTACGTTTTACCACAAAGTGGGGAAAAGAGGAAAATAAATGAGAAGAAAATGTAGCAAAAGGGAGCTTGACATCTGTTACCTCACCATTATTGGCCACTTTTCTTGCCCCACTTTTCTCAGGGGTCTCCTCACAAAATGAATCTTTCTCAGCTTCCAAATGGGAACATCAGATTAAGCAGCTGAATAGCATCTGAAAAGGAACCAAGGCTAGGTGCATTGAAAACCACTCTTAAAAATGGGTTTAATAATTGCAAGTTTCCCGTTTCTAATTTGCAGCACCCAATACATCAGGGACTGAACTGTGGAGAAGAAGGTGGGGCAGAAAATCTATTGGTGGGGCTGCAAAATCCCTACCTAAGCTCTGCTACACTGAGGCTACTATCATAGGTCTCCTCGGCTTAAGGCTATTCTATGGTTCAACCACCGGTGCAGGTCCAAATTGACCCGTATCAGTGGATCATGCCCAGGAAAGGGGATACAGATATGTTGTGTGTCTGCATAGTCAACCCCTGATTTGCCCACTCCTGCCTCTGTTGCCACCTGTGCCTGCCCTGATCGTCCCCAGCACCATGCTCAACTGCATGCTCCTCACCATTCCATGCAAGGAATGCTTTACCTTTCCTCTGAAATCTATACAGTATATATACAACTGAAAAATCACTGACTCGCTCACTCATCAACGTCCAGCCAAAACCACTGGGCCTAGGAGCATGAAATTTGGGGAGGGTGTTCCTTCCATGATGGAGGCACCCACTAGGAACTGGTTTTCAGAAATTCCAACCAGAAGGGGATGAAAGGGGGTGCAGTGCGTTTTCCTCTCTATACTTTACATTGAGAATCTCTGATTACTGCCCTGCCCCAACTTCTGAACCTAGAAGCGTAACAGTTGGGGAGGGTGCTCTTATGTGACATGAGCATGCACCAAAAACTGATGTTGAGAAATTTAACTGTTAAGGGGGTGAAAAGGGGTGCAACGTGTTTTTGTCCTAACATTGAAGACTCTGATCAACATCCAGCCAATTTGGTGCCTGGTGCCTGATGCACTGAGGGAGGGTGCACTGGGGAGGTGTTGCACTTGGGGGATGTTGCTCAGAGGGGTGATGTACATGAGAAGTAATGCGCATGGGAAGATCTTGCTAATGGGGGTGATGCGCATGGAGGGTGATGCGCATGGGGGTGATGTGCATGAGGGGGAAGTGATGCGCAATGGGGAAATGGCGTGTGGGGGGTATTTTACTCCTGCAACACAGGCACATTTTGCTAGTGTTACCTATTGATCCACTTGCATTTACATGCTTTTCTGTTAGGTTGACAGAAGATGGGAACGAAACAGCAGTTCACATCATCCCATAGTAACGGGTCTCAAACCTCCAACTTGCTTAGTACCTGCTTAGTATGTGCTAAAAAACAGTTCCAATTTTTTTCTTTTTACAGAACTAGGAAGGACTGAAGCATACTAAAATGAAGAGGGAGATTCAAAGGCCAATAAAATAAGACTAAAAGATTGGCCTTGGCTTTTTTAGGAACCTTTGGGACACCTGATTCTCTGCAAGCATGTCTTTCCGAAACAGTGAAGAAGAAAAGCATTTAAATATTAATAATTCCTCTTTTGCTTCAGGACATTAGAAAGCTTTGCTGACTTTGCATTGGAGAACTGACCCAACAAGCTGTTCTTCGTCGTTGTATCCTCCCCCAAAAAGCAAGTACAGTATTGATTTTTGCCAATATTATACATGGGTCAAGAATCTCCTGACCTTTTCCATCTCACTTAGCCAACAGAATGTGTTGTGTTGTTTATTTATTTATTAACAGAAACCCACTGTCTTTCTTCCAAGTATGTTTGTGCAATGCTTCAGTGAGTTTCCTATGATCTTGATGGAAGTCATACTTATGGACACAGGGCTTGCCTGTTTATGAGGCCATCCAAGGCTGATGCCCTCTTCTTGCTTCCATCTATTCGCTTCTATCACATCTCATCTGGACTGCAAATGGAAGAGGCCTTCTGATGCTCTAGCTTACCTCTCCTCCTTACTTCCTCCTCTTTTTCATTCTCTTCTTCCTTTTGAAAGCCATTCAGGTAGGTGGTGATGTTTTGTGTATCATCCCAGGCACAGAGAGAGAACTTAAGTTGGTCCAAGACAGGATGACCATACAGAATGAAGGACAGAGTGCATGTAACTTTTACCCTTGCATAGAAGAAGGAACTGAGGCAGGTTTAGCTCATTGTAGAAGGGTTTAAAAAGCAGCACCTGCCTAAACTCCCTCTTCTATGCAATGCTTAAAGGTAGAAGCACTCTGTCCTCCATTCAGTGGTGGGCTCCAGCAGGTTCGCACCTACTCTATAGAACCGGTTGTTAACGAGAGATAGTACATATAAAGTTTAAAAATAGCCATTTAAAAGTGGCTGCCAGATGGGCAGAGAACCGGTTGTTAATTTCTTTGAAGTCCATCACTGCCTCCATTCTATATGATCTGATCACCCGTGTCCAAGAATATTGTATGAACAACAAGCTCATGACATTGAATATTACTGCCTGTAATCTGTATAAAACTGCCTATTTGAGATCTGTGCCTTAGGCAGCTGCCAAGCACCGGCCTGCCAAGCACTAGCTGCCATATCACCAGCCCTGAGTGCCCCAGCTTCTTAAGATTTTAATTTTATATTATGAAATGCAATTAAACATAATCAACCCTTGTATTCTGCCATGTTCTATTAGGCACTGAGCTTCTCCTTCACCATTACATTATGGTGCCAAGCCTAGAGCCTGGCCTTCTAACAGCCCCATCTAAACCAGTTTTCTGGTGCTAATGCAGCCATAAGGTAAGTGATCAAACATTCTTGTAGCCTGAGAAGGCTTCTGTGACTACCCCGTAGTGCAGGATTGCAGTGTGCACACTGTTATCCTGGTTGCAGTGGAGTTGAAAATTTGGTTAGCATTGGGTTAAGTAATGGTTTTTTAAAGAAACTCAAGCTGGACATATTCCTGGATGCAGAAAGGTCATTAGATTTAACATGCCAAAATGTGCTCAGAACAATCAAGAGGTTGCCTGAAACAAATGAAGCTGCAGGAGTTGAGGGGTAGAACACTTTCTCCAGGGATCTGCAGTTTTTGGGAGGCTTTCCTCCTGTTTGCACAAAGTGTGCAGTAAATATAAACCCATCAGGCATGCAGACTGCACTTGGTGAGGTGAGGAAATAGGGTACTGCATATATATCGACGCTGAAAAACGTTGGGCTTTTTTCAAAAGACTTCCTTCTGGTTTCTGGAGCATTCTCATCTGGAAATGTCAGCCTGGTTATTGTTTCATGTGCTTAGGTCACTTTTGATGTGCATAAATTTTTTCCATAATCTTGATAATTTCATTATCTCATACTCAATCTAGGGTACATAAAGCCAAGATGAAACTGCTGCCTGCATGAGAAACAAGAGGAAAGATGGAGAAGTCAGACTTTTTGGGCACACTGACAACTGTAACCCACAGAGAATTGAAATGAACATCACAAATGCACATTTTTTTGCCTATTTAAGGAATCAATCAGCAGAATGACAAATGGCTTAATATGGATATGCAAAATTGCAGTTGCAACAGCCAAGGAAGGGGGCCAGCTCTGTACTTACCCTTTCGTTTTAATGAGTTGATGAAGAAGTGGGTGGGTGGGGGAAAATAACGTGATACAGAGGGGAGCTTTGCAAGGGGTGAGCAAGTGCCAACACCATCTTGGTAGTAAATTTGCATTCCAGTGCCATGGGACCCATGTACCAAATATTTGTGGTGAAAGCACCCAACTGTGGGAAATTATTTGTGGAACTGTGAGAACACTGTGCCACTCTGCACATGCCGCAGCATTCTTGTACAGGTGTTGTCAGGGCTCCCCAAGACTTCTTTTAGGAGAGTAAAGGGCTCCAGTGACCCAAAAAGTTGCTGATCTCAATTGTAAGCTCCACTAATGGTGTAATATAAATATAGTGGTGCCTCACATAAAGAGCTTAATTTGTTCTGGAGGCATGCTCTTTAAGTGAAATGCTCTTTAAGTGAAACGGATTTTCCCATAGGAAATAATGGAAACTCAGACAATTGGTTCAACAACCCCCCAAATATTCATATACTAACTGGATGTAAAAATGATGACAAAACACTGGAATTGAATTCAAAACATGCATTCAATGTGCATGATCCTATGAAGTCTACTTACGCTACAATCCTAAAGACACTTTCCTGGGAGTAAGCCCCATTTAACACAATGGGGCTTACTTCTGGGTAGACTGTGGGTGCCGCATGTGGTTAAGACACTGTGGTTAACCAGCAGGCCAGGGTTTGAGACCCAGGTTGGCCCCACAAGACAGGGTAAGCACCTGTCCTTAGCCCAGCTCTGCGACGCCAGCTGGATCCAATCGTATCAGCTCTGCCTTTCCATTGGACTAATTCAGTGGCGAGGAGAGGGGGGATTTGCTGCTTGGGTAACGGCGTATCCTCCATAACAATCCAACCTAGGCTTTCGTGCTTTGCATGCAGCGTATGCAGTGCTGAGCACGATACCGTAGTCTCTCAAGACTGATGGAGCCTGCTTGTCCCATAGCCTAGGGAAAAAATTGATTTACAGCACAGGTTGTTATTAATTGGCACTTATTTTCCAATTTGACCAGCAGATGGCAGTCTGGAGGCACTGACCATATCAATATTAGGCTGATTCTTGGGATTTGGAAACAATTCTGGTTTGACAGCAAATTGAATGCATGGATCAAAGAACCAATTAGTGCTTAAAGGTGTTTGTCTTCAGGTACCATGACTGCAAAGACTATGGACACATAAAAGCTAGGAATCAAAGTGAAAGTCAGGTGGTGTTTAAAATGCTACAAGCAAGTGAAAACATAGGTTGAGTATCTGGTGGAAAAATATATCTATACTTTTAAAATTTTTTTCTGCGTTTGGTCATATCCTGCTGTATATGCAGTATTATCAGTAACAGAATAGAAATGGAGAATTGTTGGAGATACTTAATTAGATTGTGTGTGTTGGCAATGTTTTCAGTTTCTGGAAAATCGCTCCAGTGCAAAAGCGGTAAATGAAATTATATACATACATTTTGACAACATAATGAATAAATGATAAGTGATGTCTGCATTTTCTGCAGCATCTGTGCCTGGCCTTGAAACCCTTGGAAAGCAGAGATCAGGAAACGTGAACGGTCACATTAACAAAGGTAGATTAATGTCATAATCTGTCTTCCTCCACAGTAGAAGTTGCAATGGACAAGTCTAGCCATTCTGCACAGGGGCCATCCCATAATCCTCATCAATAAATTTCTGCCATCTTTGGACATAATGGGGTTTCTGAGAACAAGGCATCAGACACAGTGATGGGCTTCAAAGAAATTAACAACCGGTTCTCTGCCCATCTGGCAGACACTTTTAAATGGCTATTTTTAAACTTTATATGTCCTATCTCTTGTTAACAACCGGTTCTATAGAGTAGGTGCGAACCTGCTGGAGCCCACCACTGATCAGACAGACACATTCTGTCTATTACCCAAACTTCTGCAGTGACAATGAGATGGACTCTGACTGGTCCAATCCCAGTTAGCTTTCCAGATGATTCAAAGCCCATAAAGTTTGATTTCATGCACAAAACTATTAAATATTTTATAAAATTATCTTCAGTTGAATAAGATGTATATGAAACATAAGATAACTTTGTGTTTACGCCTGGGAACCATCCCCATCATCCAAAATCTGAAACTTTTCTGGTCCCAAGCATTTTAGAAAAGGGATATTCAACCCAAACTTCCAACACTATGTGCACAATCCTAACCGTGTCTACTCAAAAGTAAGACCAATTGTGTTCAATGGGGCTTACTACCAGGAAAGTGTCTTGAGGATTGCAGCCCTAAGGTGCAACCCTAACCATTCCTAGCCTTCCCATACCCATGGTGATATAGGGAGGCAAGTGCATATCTGTGCACTGAACTAATCCACCCCCAGGAGTAGTGCAGAAGTCCCGCTGCTCTTTTATGACATCCCTAGCTCAGCACAGGACTTATGCCAGGGCTTAGGGAGGCCTATCTACAGCCAAATTATTAACTATTATCCAAATTATTATTAATTATTGAATTATTATTTGATATAATTATTAAGCCAAATTATTAATATAATTATTAAACCAATAAATTATTGAACCAAATTATTATTAATTTCTGAATTATTTGACATAACCCACAGCTGTTTCAGTCTCCAGATTTCCATTCTGTTTCTCTTTTCAAACCGCGTCAACTAACATGCCACTGGGAGAGGAGCATTTCATGCATCAAGGCACCACAGAAAAGGCGGTGGTAGCTTTTGATGCACGACCTAAAGCACAGGAGGTCATGGGCATTGCCCCGATCTCAAAGGATTGTCATGAAAACATTGGGTACAACATGCCCTGATCATGTTGTTCATAATCATGCAACTTTCTAATGCACCACATCCACATCGGATCTAGCAATTCAATTCTCCTACACCTGATTTGTGGAAAGTCAGCAGGCCCTTTGTTTTCTTTGCGAACAAAAACCCCTTCCCTGCATTCTAAAAAGGCACAACTGCCGTGAAGGACAATGCAGGCGGAGAGTAGCTACCAAAATGGAAATTGCCTGCATAATGATTTCCTCCCTGTCACAACTTATTATAGCTTGCACAAACAAGTCACTCCTGACATTTCTAATGAAAACAGAATCTCTCCATGTACAAAGATGCTATGAGGCTTCGGGAATTAAAACTCCATTGAATTATAGATATATAGTCCTCCTCTATTTTTGTTTTTAAACTTGCTGATTTGAAACTTTTCCCCTCTCGTTTGCCTGCAGGGCACTTAGATAATGTCATCACAAATTATTGTTTTTCAACACAGTGCAGATGATAAGACCAGAGGCACTAAATGAGCTTAACAGGAAGACAAGATCAGGCGTTCACGGAAGCCATTTTCCTTCACTTGTAAATAAGTGGATGTTCATCATAATGTACCAGGGAAGACAAAGGATGTGGGTCATTCAAGGATCCTTTATAACTATAATTTAATCTCAAAAAAGCACCATCTCAAAATGTCTCTGTGTGAAAGAATGAAAATGCAGGTCTACACTGGACCAACTTCCAGAAAGATAGCCATGTTAGAGCACAATCCTAATCATGTCTACTCAAAAGCAAGCCCCATTGTGTTTAATGGGTCTTACTCCCAGGAAAGTGTCTTTAGGATTGTCAACTTAGTGGCAACAAAGAGAACAAAAATCTTGTCATATCTGAAAGTCACACCACAAGAACATAAGAAGAGCCCTGCTGGATCAGGCCAAATGCCAAACTACTCCACTTTCCTGTAGCCACCAGTGGCCACCAGATGCTTAAGGGAGCACATGTGACAACAAGAAACACATCCCTCCCCTGCATCTGGCTTTCTATGGTACCCTAGTTATGAAATCAGAACTAGGCTTACCTGCACATACCTGGCTTACCTGTGATGAACTTTTCTTCCAGAAATTTGTCCAATCCTCTTGGGCATCTAAAGAGAGTATCTGGGCCAGATATAATCACCACATCCTGTGGCACCAGACACACATCATAAAGGGGTGCATTTTAGTAAACAGTGCATGGAAGTGATCCATGAAATATGGAGAAATTGTTGGGAGCTCCAGTGCAGTTCAGATACAAACTCCAGTGCAGTTCAGATACAGTTCAGATATATACCCTACAATCCAGAGTAACTACGGGAGCGCGTAAGAGACATTTATGTCAACGTAGTTACGGCACCGCTTAGTGAAAACCTATGGGAAATTCATATTGCAATCCAGAATAAATTGTTCTTATATCGGAGCAGGGATTCCTGTAGTTACTCTGGATTGCACCTTTGGCCCTCCATGAGCTATGTTTCAATTTAGATTTAATAATTGTACAAGGGCTAAGGGCGCAATCCAGAGTAACTACAGGGAGTCCTTGCTCCAGTGTAAGAACAATTTACTCTGGATTGCAATATGAATTTCCCATAGGTTTTCACTAAGTGGTGCCGTAAGTATGGGTGCACGTAATGTCTCTTACGTGCTCCCGTAGTTACTCTGGATTGTAGGGTAAATCTCAATTTATTTTAAAAATTAATTTTTTAGGAAATTAGTAATTTTAATGGACAAGGAGTCACATGGTCCCTTGTTTTCATTTGGAATAATTGCTTCCTGTGGAACCACTGCAGGATTGGATTATATTGAATTGTTTGGATCTAAGAGCCGGGTGTGGGGGAGTTAGACCAGGCCAAAGGGAGTTAGACCGGGCCAGTTTCATTTCCAAAATCCTGCAGTGGTCTACCAGCTGTTTCTGAGAATCACATATGCCAAAGAAAGAGGTCTGACCCTTTAGATGCTTCACATAAATTTTTTTGTGCTCCACAGAGCCTCAAAACCTTTGAGCTTGGAGGTGTCACATAGCTCTTGATACCTAAGGAGAGGCTTGTCCTGAACTGTAACTACAGAGACTGAGGGCACCGGCTTAGGGTGTTATGCCAAGAGAGGGCACATGACTGCCTTTCAGGCTTCTCTCTAGTTTTATGGAGGATGTGTTGGTGACTTCATGCCTCCAGGGTTCTTTCTCCTGTGGTGGCTCCGCTTGTAGGACAACCTCCACCTCAGGGGGTCCAAAGCCACTGCAGTGAGTGTCCTTCCTGTGGGGAGAACCCAAAAATGACATCATATGACACGGTGTCACTATCCCAGATGTGGAGCAGTATGTTACACCTCTGGAGTTATCCTTCATAAATTTTGTCTATTCCCAAACAAAACCATCCCCAGTCCTGACCAGGATTGTAACTCCTACAGGGTGTTTTAGAGGAAAAGAAAGCACTTTTGATTGGAAGTGCATCTCTGGAGCATGTTGTGATTGCCAGAACTTTATGCATTTCTTTTAGCCCTTCTGAAATCTCCTGCCAGTCAGCTTCACCAGATGACCCCCTGCGACTAGTGTTGGGTTTGTCTTTCCTTGTCAGTGCTTGTCTTTCCTTGCAGATGTATTCAGCGCTTTTCAGGAGATGTGCATAATGCGTTATCATGTACATTTTCTATCCCATGTTACTTGGTCCAAGTGGAAAAGTCTGCAATCAGGTTGATGAGAGGATGAAGGCGACCTGTCACATAGATGGAAAAAGAAACCATGGATGAAAACCTCCACATGGAATCGCACTCACAGAGCCATAAATTCCTGTAAAAGCACAATCAGCACATGGTTTTAAAAAGGAACATTTGCTCTAACTCTAATTCAGGTGAACAAGCCTTGCCACATATCAATTTTGTCCATTTGCTTTTTATGTCCATCCTGGAGCACATTTGTAAACAAAGCGTTGTTGATCAGGTTGCAACTTTATTCCCCTCCCTTTGCTTTTGAAGGATAGCTGCTCCATTTAAATGACGCATGTTCTTATTTGGGAGATATCATTATAAATAGGAGGCAGCCACGCAGGTCCTAATTTGTAATCAAGGTCTGCCTTAAGGTTATACCAGGACATTTGGAATCATAACGGTTCAACAAAGCAGAGGGAAAATAGCTTGTGCTGGCAGGACTGGATTCAAGGCTGCAGTTGGCAGCCACATCTCTGCTGCTGCAGCTGTCTCTGCATTAGGGCCGGCCCCTCCATTAGGCTGCCTGAGGCTGTTGTCTCAGGCAATGAATTGGCAGGGTCCACAACCATCTGCTCACTCATCTCCAATTGCTTCTTCTCCTTCCACTCACTGGGATCCAATAAAGAAGAAGGGAATGCAATGGAAGTAGAGAGGATTGTCCAGCCTTCAGCATTATATTTGATATCCCTTCCACTTGTGGTTTCTCACCATATGGCAATTAGCATTCAGTCGCTTTGCCTTCTAAGGTGGTACGGTTTGGTTAAGGGCAGCAACAACAGAAGAAGCTTCTCCCTTACTGCACATTAATGGGGGTAAAGTTGCCCACTTCTGTATACAGCTACCATTTCTAGTGTCAGTGGCGAGACACACAGAAGCATACAAAAGATTTACTTGCCATTTTTTTTAAAAAAAGTTAATATTTGAAAAAATTTAAAAATTTAAAAAATAAAGTTCTGGAGTAGAGTTTCTCAATGTGAAATTCTTAGGGCAGATTTACTGAACCTGGAAGTAAGGTCCAGTGAGCCAAACTGGACTTACTATGGAATTACATGCATTGGATCGCAGTACTGCAGTGCAATCCTAAGCATGTTTACTAGGAACTAACTCCTATTGTATTCAATGGTATTTAGCAAGTAAAGGGTCCCTAAGTTGTTTCTGTTTCTTAAAAAGCTTTCCACTAGCCTAATAGTTAAATTTCTGTTGTGTTTAACACAGTTCCCAGTTTCAGTCCATGCCATGCCCAAAATTGCATAAGAGTTAGATACCTTTTTGTGTGATCTTTTAAATTTTAATCAATATCGTCCTTGCAAGAACACCTTTTATGAAGCTGACATGTACAATCTTTCTCTCTGCTCTTATCTGATGTTGTTCTGGCAATTTCATAGTTCACCTCTTCTATCCCTTTACTGATGGAAATCGGAATGTGATACAGGAACAGGTCCACTCAAGTGCTGGAAAAGTGGAATGCTCATTTTCACAAGAACCTATAGCTGTTTTATGTTTGTTTTAATATACAGTAAAACCTCACATTGAGAGCCTTTTTGCAAGACAAGCAAACATTTCTAATAAATTTTGACTTGATATGCAAACGATGTCTTGATAAAAAAAGCAAAAAAATTAGTTCGGCCAAGATACAGCCAATTTTGGTGCTCCGCCAGCACCTGCTCAGCCTCTACTGAGAAATCAGCCTACGTACATGTCTACTCTAGAGTGAGCCCTATTATAATCAGTGGAGCTCACTCCTGAGTAAGGGGGGATGATTGCAGCCTGAGAGAGCCCGAAAAACCTGAAAAACCAAGTGCAGGTTAATTTGTTTTATTTTTCTTTATATTTTGTATTTTATTTATTGTTTTGTTTTATACTACAGTATTGCAATCATTTTTATATGAATATTTTTCATCTGAGTTTCCATTATTTCTTATGGGAAAATTTGTTTGCTATACATTCATTTTGGATTACAAGCATGCTTCTGGAACAAATTATGCTCATAAACCAAGGTACCACTGTAGCCATTTTGCTCAAAATCTCTTTTCTTCCATATCACTGAAATATAGTTGATATTATTTGGGTCTGTGTGTTTTGTTCCAGGAAACTCCGTGGTTGTTTAAAACAGTTTAGTTTCAGCTCAGGGGCAGAAGCTCCCCTGGCACAACAATTCAGAAAAGATTATGATAATTCTAAAGGAAATTATAATCAATTCTAAAAGAAATTATAATTATATATGGGGGAAGGAAGGGGTCTCCCTCTCAGCTGAAACATGACACTAGCCTGTACCCTTTTTGAAGCAAGATTAACTGCCTGCCACTTTACCATAGTAAGCAGACTATTCTTAACTCATTAACTGCTTCTTAAGGGATGTTGATCAACCTCATTCAGGTTGAAACAAAATTACTTGTAATTAAATGCTGATAATTAGGTTATGTACCTGTAATCTATTTGCAGAATTACTAAAGCAGTTGTGCATAATAGGGAATTCACACCTGACTGTGATAGCAACAATATAACCTGTATAAACAATATAATGTCTCAAAATTCAGTCATTGCGATAGGTCTAAGTCTAGCCCATTTATGATGCTGATCAGCAGCCCTGTGCCAATCTGCGTGGAGCATGGGGCTGCCACAATGCAAACAATGGCTGCTGCAACATCCTCCTCTGGCAGCTGGCACTGTGTCCTCATCCTCGAGTAGCCCTGCAATGGAGCTAGTCAACTCTGCACTAGTTATTTAGCCAGCACAGAATTGAGGAGTCCCATGTTGGGCTGTGCAGCCCAAGAAAAGACTCAGATTCGGTGGAGCCAAGTTCCTCTGGTCCTGCCTGGTCCCTCCCCACCTTTCCCCATCCTTACCTTGCTGCCTTTCCCAAGCCTCCACTCATCTCACAACTGCCTAGTGATCTGGGAGATCACCAAGCGATGGACCACCAGTGTCCTATCTTCAACTTATGCCAAGGAGGCCTTTGGCAGCAAAATCCCCCATTTGACATAGCATAGCCTGAGCCAGCTCAGTCACTTTATTGTGCAGGGATTTACTTTGCATTGGGCTGCCCCAATCCTAAGAGGCAGAAATACCTTTTATGCCAGTTTTATTTATGTATGCATTTTTGCAGTCTCAGTGTTGCCACCAACTCCAGGATAAGTCTTTAGATTCAATGTCACATCCATTTGACAGTGATGTGAAATTGAGTGGCCATCACAGTTTTCTTTTTTCTTTTTAACACAGTGTTAAGCCATAATTTTTGCAGTGATCATCCTGAATCTGTGTCTGCCTCATTCCTTCGCTGCCAACTTTGCTGTGGGCATCTTCAAGCTTGGGTAGTCTCCTGCCTGTGCCTCTGGTACTTGTAGGCTGGTAGACATCTGAAAGCTTATTTAGCCAGTCCAAAGAATGTTATGACCCAATGCATTCTGTGTACTCTACAGGGACAGTGTGAGGACTGCAGTGGCTCAGTGGTTAAAGGAGTTATGCCTGGTTGATTTGAAGATTGGCAGGTTCATGGTTCGATACCTCGGTGCTGCATAATGTTGTGAACTCCCATCACTTTTTCCATCTCTTCCCAACCTAGCAGTTTGAAAGTATGCAAATGCAAGTAGATAAATAGGTACCACTTCAGTGGGGAAAAAAGCAATGCCCTGGCATCAGGCCCCTGTGCCAGGCTAGCCAGGTTTTCCCATGTCACATCAATCATCTAAGAAGCAGGCCCATGAGTGGGAACAATGCTAAGAAAATGATGACAGGGCAGTGGTAAGGCACATGATCACAAGAGTGTGCCCAACAAATCCCATCTAACCCATTGTTGCTGAGCTACCCCTTATGTTGAGTAAGGGAACAGAAGTGGTGGATTGTGACGTGTTCAATATTCTAGCCCACCATTCATCAGATGCAGTCTTCTTCCTTCCTGAATCCAGGGTGAGGGAGAAGGAATAGAGGTGAGGGAACAGATGTGTTGTATGAAGGATAGCATTTGGCAGAAGCAGGACCGATGCATCCTAGATAACTGTGTCCTGGTTATCTACTGATTACAGATCAGCAAACTACTGATTACTTGAGTCCATTCTTTTTTGCATCCCGTTCATTTGTGCCCCAATATATATCTATTTGTATTAAATGTCCTTTTTATTTTTAAAAAGAAAGGGTAGGGTTAGTACAAGGGAATGACATTTCTAGAGGGTGGAGTGGGGAGTGAGCTGCACCAGCTGATGTGCACAGGGGGTGACATGCATTACTAACTAAAATTTTAAAATCTTGGTATTTTTAACTTTACACAATAATGACATGAATAGTTCCATCATGTTATAAGGTGCATAATTTCATGCAGATTGTGATAAAACAAACTGCCTCTGAATAACTCTATTCTGTCAAACATTATAGTAAAAAAAATGGGGGTGACATTGGTGCACCATTGTGCCCACCACCCTGAGCATTGATCCCCCTACTGTATGAGAGGAGATCCATTAAGGGGGTGACATGCTGACTTCCCATTTTCAGGGTGACCATATAGAATGGAGGACAGAGTGTTTCTACCTTTAAGCATTAAATAAAGGAGGGAATTGAGGCAGGTGCTGTTTTTTAAACCCTTCTGTGTTGAGCTACACCTTCCTAAAATCCCTCTTCTATGTAATGCTTAAAGACAGAGGCACTCTGTGCTCCATTCTATATAGTCACCTTGCAGGTGATACAAATACTAGTGATGCCAATGGGGCTGCAATCCTAATAGGCTGCATTCCTAAAGACACTCTTCTGGGAGTAAGACCCACTGAACAGAATGAGACTTTTGAGTAGACATGGTTAGGATTGTTCTCTTAGGGTGCAATTTTATCCACGTCTACTCAGAAGTAAGCCTATTGTGTTCAATGGGTCCAGTGGCATATCTAAGGAGGTGAAGGGGGTGCAATTGCACTGGGCTACAAGCTTTAGGCGGGCTACAAGCCCTGCTTGACAGTAGTGACTAAAATGTGAAAAGCAGGGTATGTATGAATGGTAATACCATCATGTTATATATCATTGGAAATGTAATTTTATGCAGAATGCAACGAAAGAAACTGCATTGGAATATCTATATTCTATCAAAGGTTATGGCCAATTAAAAAGAAAATGAAAACACAAAAGCCTTTGGAACAAAAGTGGATTTCCTTAACTCAAATTTTCCCATGCTACTGATGGCTCTGAGAGCCAATGAGATGTAATTCTGGTACCGTATGGAACTAATAAGGTGTTAATATAAATCAGCTCTCAATACAAATATCATATACAGTACATATATGATAGAACAGTTACCCTGTGCTAATTGGGTATACAGGCACTTCTAATTGGTGCACCTCTTCTATTTAGCAGGGAAAGAATAATTCCTCTTTGCAACCAGCACAGTTTCCCCAACCAATAAAGAACACAATTTTCATTTTTTACTTAATTAAATTTGATTTTTTGGGGGGAGGTGGAGGTGGGAGAAGAGTAGGGGGAAAAGGTCAACAAAATCTTCCAGATAGCAAATAGGTGCTTTAGCTATGCCACTAGTAGAGTAAATGGGTAGTGAACTGCTGAGAAGGAGGCAGGTTTCCCAAATTTTCTTTTTAAAAATACCTGGGGATTACATCACTTCCAGGGCTACATTTTGAGCTTTGCACCAAGCTATATGATCATTAGCTATACCACTGAATGGGTCTTACTCCCGGGAAAGTGCTTAGGATTGCAGCCTTTGAGAATATATAACATGGGGTGTGCTTCCCAGTTATAGTAGATGCAAAAGACTGGGATTCCCCCTCCCCAAAAAAGCCATGAGTGTCCCAGGATACCAATGATGGATTTGAGCAGGGCATTACAGTGCAGGATGCCTAGTACTGGCATTTGGCCTGCCACTTTGGATTATCCTGTAATGCTCTCCCAGTGAGATTTCTCTGGATTTTTTGTAGCCTTGCTCTTCTTCAGATCTTGGGTGATTTCCTTCCAAAGTTACAGCAGCAGTGACTGACAGAAGGTAAACTGAAGCTCAGCTGTGCCCCAGTTGCCCTTGGCCATCCGCAGCTGACTTGAGCTTTGCCAGGAGAAATGCAGAAAGCAGGAGCTGTGGATTTCTTGTCCTCCAGCAGCAGTTTGGTCTCTTCATGTTTGCTTTACCTGCTCCGTGAACCATCCAGTCACAGCTGTGTGGTGCTGATTCATCCTCTGCACCTTTTTTCAGGAACCTCTGAAGGCGGATCAGAGAGTTGGGGCTCCCTCCGCAAATACCTTCAGCAAACATGGGAAAAGTCGTGCTAAGTAAATGCCACGGACTAATTGCATTTCACGGACAGATACCACAGGGGGTGCAGTTGAGTTATGGTGTATTAAGAACGACTGCTTTGGGGCCCCAATTCCCATTACTGATGACAGCTGTTGGAGCCGTGGGCCATGAGCAGATGAAGTATTTCATTTTATAAAGTGAAGGGCCAGAATCTGAGAAAGTAAAAAAATATGTCCTTCCCCTTGTTTTCCCTAGATGTCAGCTTAAGAGCTTAATTCCACCGTAACCTGATTTGTCAGAGAATTACTGTACTGAGTTGACAGCTAGTTGCTTAAAGCACAAGCTCCTTGAGTTGTAGTGAAGCTATGATATTTCTAATGAGGTTGATCACCAACTAATATTGGAGGCTTTAGACTCCATGAGTTCATTGCCTTGGCCTTCACAGCCTAGGAGACATAGAACACAATCCTAACCAAATTAGGCCTGCCTAACTCATCTGGCATATCTTCCTGTGATGGTGGGGGGATGTCGATGTATGCCTGTGCTATAAGCTATAAGTCTGTTAACCAGAAGGTTAACAGAGACCCGGGTCTCCAAAAGACAGGTTAAGCTCCTGCCCTTAGCCCAGCTCTGCGACGCAGCTGGAATCCATCGTAATGGCACTGGACTATTTCAGTGGCGTGGAGAGGGGGGATTTGCTGCTTGGGTAACAGCCTATCCTCCACATCAATCTTCCCAGGCCTCTGTGCTTCTCCTCCCGCTGCGGGAATGCACAGTGCGCGCGCCAGAGTCTGCGCATGTGATGTGCATCTCCTCCAGCGGGAGAAGACACACTGCGCAAGCACCAAGGTCGGCGCTTGCGCAGTATGTCTCCTCCCACTCCTCGCACTGGACGCACGCAAGTTGGAGGAGACGCACTGCGCATGCACCAGGGGTTGGCGCATGCGCAGTGTGCCGGAGTTGGGGTCTGCCCCCAGCCCCGCCCCCTGGCCCCCGGCCCCGCCCCCAACTTCCAGCGAACCGGATCTTGGGCAAGGCGGGGCCCACCACTGTCGAGCACGATATGATAGTCTTTCAAGACTGATGGATGCCAAGTTTTTAAGTTTATAAGTATTGGTTTATAAGCATTCTGTTCCTGTATTGCCCATACTATAAAAGTAGACTTATTAGAAATCACATCTGCTGCAATCTTAAACACAATTTCCTGAGAGTGAGACCCATTGAACACTATGGAGCTTATTTTGAGTAGACATGGTTAGGATTGTGCAAGACAATCTACACACAACCTTTAATATTATTATTAAATTCTCCTTGGTACCTTTGTTCTCCTTGCTCCTGTCTTCCAAAGCAGGAACTTCTGCCTTTCAAAGTAGAACTGCATCTCAGTGCTTGGCCCTTTGTTATTTCCTTCAGTGAACCAATCTTTCATACTGGAGTTGGGAGGGTTTCAATGACATGTGCCATTTTTAGAGCAATTGTTCCTTGAAATCCCTTCAAATTTGCAATGACATACCCATATTTGGAACTTGTGCACACATGACTTTGGACCATGAACATGATGCTGCAAGGACCTGGGAATATGAGATACGTTTTCAGCTCTGTGTAGGATGACACCTTAAAAATTACTGTATATACTGATGATTTCCTCTTCCACAAATAATCCTTCCCAAATGAGCTCAGTCCTTCCCTGCTGAGCTCAAAGTATTGAAATATTTTTCCTCTCCCCAAAACTACTGTATCTTCAGTGCTCAGTGGCATAGGTTGAGGGGGTGCGAAGCACTAAAGTTTTACATGTGGCCCCCTCTTTTTCAGAGCCATTCTGGATGGGGGGATCAAAATGGAGGGATTTTTTTCCGGTTCTGAAGAAGAAGAGGCCGCTTGACCCCTCATGCCATGGTGAGGCTCCCTGCAAAACTTAGTGCTTTGCCCCACTGATAAAGCTGTACAGGAGTGGGATGCATGATCATTTTTGCCAATGTTCATAGGCAGCCAGAAACTTTAAAGAACACTTGGGAGAGAAAAGTGAACAGCAAAAGACAACTCCTTTTCTTTTGGTGAAAAGCCTACAGTAGATTTGGTTACAGAAATACCACTCTGAAAAGAAAGTATTGCTGAGATGAGTGAAAAAGAACCACAGGCAGCAGGACAGATTAACAGCAGGCAGGGCCTCAGTGCTCTCGTGTACTGATCTCTATGGAGTAGAGGAGAAAACCATGCCAGGAAAAAGTACTCAGAACAGGCTCATGCTCAAAGTTACACTTGTTTAGTCAGAGTTTGTACTTTTTTCATTTTTATGTATATTCTCACTTGGGGAAGACTTCGGTTTTTAAAAGGAAGCTTCAGTGCCTCATATATCCGCCCTGGCAGTGCTGTTTAGTCTTGCTGGCATCTCTGTGAGCTGCTGTGTTTCTAGAATAAGAAGTATTCATGTATATTCTCCATCTCCAATACAGTGGTTTTAAATAATGTAAGTGGTTATAAATAAGTCCTACTGAATTCAGTGGAACTTAAGTCTGCAATCCTAGCCACACTTTGCGCATAATCCTAACTGTGTCTACTCAAAAGTAAGCCCCATTGTGTTCAATGGGTCTTGCTCCCAGGAAAGTGTTTTTAGGATTGCAGCCTTACTCTATTAGCTCTATTAGGTATTAGTTCCATTGATTACTAGCAAAAGCGTACTCGCGTTGCGGGAGTAAAATTCCTCATATGACATCCCCACTGCGCATCCACTTCCCATGCACATCAACCCCCCATGCACATCCACCCATGCACAACATCCCCATTTTCATCCCCCCATGCGCATCAGTCCGCATGTGCATCAATCCCCATGTGAAATATCACTCATGCGCATCAACCCCCATGCACATCAACCCCATGCGCTTCATCTCCACATGTGCATAAGTCCCCCATGTGCATCAACCCTCTATGCACATCAACCCCATGTGGACCAACCCCCATGTGAATCAACCCTCATGCACATCAACCCCCATGGTCACCATCCCACCATGCGCATCAACACCCATGTGCATCAATCCCCATGCGCATCAACCCTCATGCCCAACATCCCCCATGAGCTTCAACCACCCATGCGCATCATCCTCCCAAGTGCATTGACTCCCATGTGCATCAACACCCCATGCGCATTATTCCCCTATGCACATCCCCCATGTGCAACATCTGCGATGTGCATCAACCCTGCGTATCAGCCCTCATGCGCAGCAGCCCCCATGCACAAGAGCCCCCCATGTGCAGCATCCTCGCCAGTGCAACCCCTCCCTCCAAACAACATCCCCCCAGTGCACCAGGCACTGAGCACCAAATTGGCTTGATGTTGGTCAGTCTTCCATGTTAAGTATAGGACAAAACACATTTCACCCCTTTTCAACCCCTTAAGGGTTAAAATTTCTCAACATTGGTTCTTGGTGGGTGTTCATGTGACAGAAGGAACTCCCTCCCCGAATTTCATGCTTCTAGGTCCAGGGGTTGGGGCAGAGCATCCTTCAGTCACCGATTCTTCAATGCAAAGTATAGGGAGGAAAAAGCATTGCGCCCCATTTCATCCCCTTCCAGTTTGAATTTCTGAAAACTGGTTCTTAGTGCACCCCTCCTTCATGGAAGGAACACCCTCCCCAAATTTCATGCTTCTAGGCCCAGTGGTTTTGGCTGGGTATTGATGAGTCAGTGAATGAATGAGTGAGTGAGTCAATCAGTCAATCAGTCAGTGACTTTTCTCTTTTATATATACAGAAGATAATGGGATTTCTTCTGAGTAGATATGAATATGATTGGGCTGCAAGCTCCTCAAAGGATTCAGCTTTCCACATCTTTCAACTTCTTTATAACAAATCTCCAAACACTGGGAAAATTCATCATTTTGAAATTATGAGTAAGTAGGACTATTGGAAACTGTTTTATATCAAATCAAACCATTGGTTGAGGTAGCTTAGTACCATTAGCAGTGATTGGTGGTGACTGTGGCATTACTGGTGGGGGACGAGGGGGGCAAGTGCCCAGAGTGTCATGCCCCTGCAATTGGTGGCACCTTCCTTGTCCCACCACTCCTTCCCACCCCTGTCTGGGGACTTTGGAGAGCCAGGGCGACCATGGATTCTTCTGGGGCCTCTGGAGACCTCGATGTACTTACAGTTTTGGGCTGAAAATCACAAGTTGGGTTTAAGGCTCTCTGGATACTTCTGGAGGGCCACAGATGGTGGGGTTAAGGGAGATGGCAAGGGAGATGGATGGCATCCTGCGGTTCTGGTGCCAGGTATCACAGAGGCCAGGATCACAAGTAGATGGTGCTCCAGGATTCCAGATGGGGACTTTTCCTCTTCCCTACCTGGAGATGCCTGGAAATGAATCAAGGACCACCATCGAGGAACAGGTGTTTTTAGAATACATGTGTGGGAAATTGCCAGAAATGTCCAACAGAGTTTGAAGTGCTGTAATTAACCAGAATTGTAGCTGCTTTGCATGAGAATCACTCCACATTCAATCATCAGTATCCCCTGATAAGACTGAGAAAGACTCCCCCACTCCATCTGAAAGCTGTGAGCGCTACTGAAACATTACTACTGCTACTGCTAACCCTGGGACAGGTTCCTCAAGAATGATGGTACCCAAGTGATTCAGTGTTGGTTATCACTTTCTTGTCCAAAACTGATTACAAGATCTGTAGTTCCCACTGATTGAAAGGTGTCTCTTTCCAAAGGCAAAGAATTTTCCAGCCATTAAGGTACTTTCCAGATCACTTTTAAGCACCTGTTCAGATTAGACACATCACGACCAGAAGACCAGCAGGGAGGTATGTCTGTGCCTAAGGCAAAGAGCCATGCTGCCCTGGCCCAGTGGTGAGCCAAGATGCAAAGAACCATCTTTCTGCTATTCCTTTTCTAGATCCTGCCTCTTAATTTAAAAGAAGAGGGGAATGGAGCATAAAGGACATGTGAAGGACTAGTTAAAAACTCCCCTTTGCTCCTCAGTCATTCAGTTCCCATCTTCCTTTCTCAAATACAATGATTGTGGGAGGAAGAGTAGCAGAAGAATTACCAAACTGAATTAACATCTTGCTGGTACAAAACTGTACCAGGAAAAATTTCACAGGATCCTGTGCAGACTTCTGCCAATTTGTGCCCCGTGGCACTCACCTCAGTCTGCTTCATGTTAGGGCCACCCTGATCAGATTAGCAAATGCATTATTAATGGCTTACTTCAGAATTGTACAGAACTGCAGTGAGGCTGAGCAATTTGGAAATTGCAGAGGTATTTGCAAACCTTGAAGTACAAAACATTTTCATCGGTTACCAAACTGAATTAACATCCTGCTGGTGCAAAACTCTAGAGTTGCCTGGTTCACAGGATCCTGTGCAGACTTCTGCTGACAGAAGGAAGAATAAGATCCCATTCCAGAGACACAGGGCTGAGTTGGCTCCCTTTTATCCAGAAACGTTGATTTGTAAGCCAGACGCTTTCGGGTAAGCCTGAGTCAGGCAGCCCACATAGCAACTTAAGGAAGAGACCAAAGCAAAAGACAATCAGAAAGGCAAACAGATGACGTGAGCAATACCACCACATGGGTCAAGGTTAAGCAGAAATGGGGGATGTGAAGACCACAAGCAGCTTTTCAGTCCGCAGGAACTGACAGAAGTCTATCAGTGGGTCCACAGAAGATCCACCCAAGTCCAGAGGGTCAGTGGTTAAGTAGTTGGTGAGGATCCCAGAGGCAATTAATGTAGTCCCAAGAGCCAGGCCAAGATCTTCTATCACCAGCAGCAACTCTGCCTTGTGCCTCCCCCCTTTATCGAAAGGCACCTCCCTTTCTTGCTCTCGGATTTGAAAATAGGAGGATAGAGCAGAAGAGGCAGTGTGGTGGAAAGATGAGTGGTGTGCTAGAGTGTCTTCTTCAATCCTTTGTTCCTTTTGAATCCAATGGTTGAGAGGAGGAGAAGCAGTGGAGGTAGGGGTAGGTGATGGAGGCCTCCTGCTGCTCTCCCATCTGAGGCTGAAAGACAGGACAGCCAAGTGAGCAAGTAGTCTGGGTGATAAGTGACTCTTGACTGGAACCAGCCCTGAAGCAGCATGTCTAAGAGACCAGCAGGAACCTTAACTCCTCTGATCATCTGATGTGACTGGGCTGCCAAATTGTTGTACGTCATCCAGGCATTACTGAGGTGGGAGGGGAGAGGCTGCAAAGCCTCATGAATTGGAGTCAGCAGTGTCCTCCCCGAGCCCTGCTGGACCCCTGGGGGTGACCTGACTCCAGCAGTGTCCACCTCTGAGCCCTGGTTGAGGGTGAACTGTTGCGCTGCCCTAGTGGTGGAGCCTCAGGTGCCTACTCCTGATTCTCTAGTTTAAATCCACCCCACTCCTGGCGTCTTACTCTCTGGTTCCAACCCTTAAAATTTCAACAGAGCCAGGGTTGCAAACTACAGTCAACTTTAGGGCAAATTCACCCAATCAAACCATCAGAGAGATAACAGGAAACTGAATGCAACTATGAGGTGGTAAAGTTTGCTTCACAACAAACCAATCCTCATTAACTCTGCTACTGCAGAAATCACTGACAGCATATAAAATTTATATTCTGCCTACCCAGCCCAAAAAGATCTTGCAGCAGTTTATAGCCTAAAGCCCCAACAATAAAATAAAATGAATAGTGTGTAGACCCGCTGAGAGTGTGAGAGGTCAGAGAATGATCATAGGCTGTCGGTTTTTATAGCATTGGAATACAGCCTGGGGAGAAGAATCATATGAGCCTTTGTTTTTGTCAGTTAAATGAGGTTGATCGTCAATTTGGCAGGTCTGTTCATAAGGTTAACAGGAACAGTTAACTGGCAGGGACACCTGCCCCCAAAGCATCTTTCTCTGTGTCCTGTATTGTGTAACCTCACTTGAATTCTATACACATTCACCTGGGTGCAAATTAGACTCAAATTAATCGGACTCTTTTCAGAGTTGACATGCATAGGATAGCACTGGGAATGTGCATCCAGAATACAAATGTACGGTGCATGAAACAATTGCCTGCACATGTTTGTATGGAGAGAAAACTGGAAGTGACATCACACCCTGGCCTTATAAAAAGTGAGTATTTAGGGGTAGGGGGACCTGCCTCCTGCCACCAGGAGATTTCGACCCACTTGCTCTGCTCATCTAGTTGTTGCCCCTCCCAAGAACAAATAAAATTTAATTAGTGAATAAAACTTGAGTCCCTTACTCATTAGAAACACTGTGTTGGGATGAAAAAATTATTCCCCCCTTGCATCACTTGAAAAAGTGCCTCTTTACCCAGTTAGCAGGAGTAGCTGCATTATGATATGTGGAAATGAGAGCTGACTCATATTAACACCTTATTGTTTCCATGTTGTGTCATAATAACATTTCATTGGCTCTCAAGAACAACAGTGTGTTTTGAGAACAATGTCTTTTGAGTTAAGTTTTGAATTAAGAAATTCCTCTTTTTGTTCCATAAGGTAGTTGTGTTTTCATTTTCTGGTTAATTGCACATAACATTTGATAGTATACGAATATTCCAATGCCATTTGTTTCATTGCATTCTGCATTATATTACCTTTCCAATGATATAACATGATAGTTTATTAGATAGTATTATTCATTTTACATAGTTCAAGCTCAGCTTGTTGCCCTAACCCAATAAAATTGCTGACTGGTGCAGTTGCTACCCCCTGAACTCTCTTAGCTATGCCACTGATCAGAACACCTCTACTGACTCATGATGCTTTCCTAGACTTGACTGATGTTCCTGTGGTGTATTTTGGATACAAAAAAGACCACCTCCTTGGATGATTACATGTTGCTTTTCACATGTATAATGACTCTCTACATGGCTTCATTTCTGATCTCCATTGCGGGCAGCACATGAACACCTGGATTGGTGATTAGGAACTCCTGCTTGGAGCTGGGGATGGGATGGATGACCTTCCAATTGCTTCCTGCCCTACAGTTCTCTGAGAAGCACCACTGCCTGGACATTGGCACAGAGTTCTCTCCAGTCCTATTGCTGGCTGGACAGAAAGGCAGCCCTCCCTGCCTGCCAGCTCCAATGCAGCCTTGCTAATAAGGCAGCTTTTTAAATGCTGCCCAGTCACATGGATAATTCACTTGTCTTCTGCAGATGTGCGCACTGGCCCATTGATACCACTCTTCCTTTCTTTTATCACATTTTAAACACATCATGATTCCTCTTCCACATTTTCTTCTCTTTAATCAGCTGCAAAGGGGGAGGGATCACCTTCCCCTGGAGAGCTCCCCGAGGTACAGAAGACTTTCTGGGTCCTACAGTCTCTCTGCTTCCAGAATCTGAATGCCTCCCATGCGCTGCTGTGCTTTGATTTCCCATGCCTGTGCTCCTGGACAGCTGAGCCCATCTCCGGCAACATCCCCCACCAAAGACCAGTCATTCACCTCCCTTTATAACTGCCATGAGGAAGACACACTGGCTCTTCTTCTCTGCTGTGGTCTCCTTTTGCATTAAAGGTAAGTGCTCATTTCTTTCCAGTACAGTTTGTGGAGAGGACAGTAGCTTTGAAGCAGTAGCACATAGCAATCTGTCAGACAGCCGACGCCAAAAACTTCCAACCCAGTTTGCTTCTTTGTAAAGAAAATTGCATGAAAGTTGGGGGGGAAATTATTTTCCTGTTGTGGTCTGCAGTATTTTCATGGCCAGTATGATCGTAACTAACAAAATCAATGCCAAAGTGGAATGGTAATCCTTACTGGGAATTGAAAAGAAGGGTCTCCATTAAAAGTACAAGCTCCATAAAGGGATATTAATACTGAATATATGTTATATGCCAGCACCTTTTCAGCACAGGGTGAAAAACAGGGTGAAATACCTCTATAGAATTTGCTTGTAATGCAGTTTGATAAACAGGATTCAGTGGACTTTTAAAATGTGATCAAAATAGGTGTTAAAAACAATCAGTCGAGATGGTCTTCTTCTGGTTCCCAGTTCTGTAAAAAGCATGTTTAATGCAGTATTAATTTAGCAGTGTTGATTACCCAATCTGCACCCTCCTTTAACAACCAGTTTTGTTTTTTTGAAAGCGATGGGACTAAACTGACTGAAATTCGAAAGTTTAACTAGCACTGAATCTGACAGTGCTTTCCAAGATCTTTTCTTCCAGCAATCATTATTGCATTAACAAAGATGTTCTTATTGGTTTATTGAATATGTTCTCCGACAATTGAAAGCACTTATTGTTGTTAAGTGTTCTAAGCACAAGGGGAAAAACACCCCCCAAAAAGCCTGGCTGAATCAGAAAAACTAAAAAGTTGTGTAAAAATCCCAAGCATGTATATTCTGGGACTTGGGCCAATTTTAAAATGAGTACCTACTAAAAATTACTGCACACTAGTAATAAAATATCTGTGAAGATTCCAAGACAAGTAGAGTGTGCAACATATGTAGGCAACATTAATAAACCACGTTCGATATATATCATGCTGAGAAGTAATAACAATAACATTCAATAATTTAAGAAGGTGTAGAATCCTAAGTTTGATTTTTCGTCCTCTTATTTGTTAACGTTAGAGCTAGTTTTGGCACTATATATGAAAGGCTTGGTAGTTTGGCCAAGGAATCATGTTAGTATAAAATGTTCAAACTATTTGGAAGCAGAGGAGATCAACCTGTCTTTATAATTAAAGAAATAAGAGGACAGAGAAAAATTAGTTTAGTTAGGGCTGCAGAGCCAGCAAATTTCTCTGCCAACTTCACTGTAAAGAAATCGATCGATGGTTTGATCATCCTATTTCTTAAGTGATCCACTGCTGTGGTGGAAAGTAGTTATCTCAATCTCACTCTCTTTTTTGAAAATTAATAGATAACCACAAAGAATCCTGACAGTGGGATGGTGGAACTACAACTGCTGCAAAAATAGACAAGATGAAGGAGAAGTGTGTTGGGAGATCAACTGGGGTTTAAAACTGAACCCCCAAACAGTTGTCGTACTTTTCTACAAGTTTTCTATTTCTTTTTTCACTGTCCACTTGAATGAAGTGGCTCCATTGATGTCAAATATTGACTGGCCAAAGGAGAAGGTGTAGATCTGCTGGGATGGAAAGGAACACAAATTACACATATTGAGAGAGAAAAAGAGAGAGAGAGAGAGAGAGAGAGAGAGAGAGAGAGAGAGAGAGAGAGACTTGTATTACAGGAATTTGGCCCCAATTTCACTTAAGCGAAAATGTGGTTATGGCTGCAATCCTAAAGACACTTTCCTGGGAGTAAGACCAGTGGTGGGCTCCAGCAGGTTTGCACCTATTCTATAGAACCGGTTGTTAACAAGAGATAGGACATATAAAGTTTAAAAATAGCCATTTAAAAGTGTCTGCCAGATGGGCATAGAACCGGTTGTTAATTTCTTTGAATCCCCCATCACTGAATAAGACCCACTGAACACAATGGAACTTACTTCTGAGTAGACATGTTTAGGATTGTGCTCTTTGTTAATCTAGTTATTTTGCTTTTAGGACATGATGCAATTGGTGCTTTATTTAATAAAGAGGGAACGGAGTGAATAACTGACTCAAGATGAAACCAAACATATTTTAGGCCCACAAATGCTCTGATCTGTGAAAATATGCAAGTCAGTGTGCTCCTGACATCTAGTGGTGCTTGTTTCATAATGAGGGGCAAATGGCACTTGTCATGGAAGAATGGCTCATTCCTAAACAGGCGGGTTCCAAGTGCGCATTAAATTGATTTTATCATCCCTTGCTTCTAATGAGAATATAAAAGGTATGTTGTATTTAAAATCTCTTCTGCTTTCCAGGCAGGAAGCAGGAAAGAAAATCATCACACACAAACATACAAGCACACGAATATACATTAAAGCCCCTTTCAGTGTCACATGTGGAAACACAATTAAGGCCTGCCATGTGTGTAAAGGATGCATCTGTGAATGTGCCTCCTGCTGGTTTGTATGCCAAAAGAGCACCCCTTCATGTTTCTCAGTGTTGAGGATTTCACTGAGCAATGGTATATTGACCCATGGAAAATTGTTGGACACATTTGTGTCTGCTTCCAGACACAAGGTGGACACCACCTTGGAGGTTACAGATGCATTTTCACAACCCTGGCCATGATGAGAAACTGATGCATAGAAGACTACCTGGGGTGTCTGGGGCTGGGGCAAGCCCAGGGAAGGTGCAAAAACAGGTGGAGGAGAAGAACAGGTGAAGCAACAGCTACCCCAGCGCCCACTGCTGATATCTGAGGCCTTGTTGTTGGGCCAACGACCTTAAGTGAGTTGAGGGATAGCCAGCATGGAGACATCACCATTAGCATCACCACAATCTTCAGCACACTAAGGGATAACAGCAAAGAGGAGGAAGCATCAAATGTTCAAGATGTAGATAAGCCCTCACTATCAGTTAATAAATAAATAAATAAATAAATAAATAAATAAATAAATAAATAAATAAATATCACCTAGCCCCATTGTCTTCAAGTTAAGATTCAGGTTCATAAAGTTCATAGAGTGTGTGGTGAAGAGGGTCCCTAGGACCCTCTATTTTTCCCCATAGGCTCAATGATTCAGATTCTGCTAATTCATGTATCCACTAGGTTTTCCAGTGACCTAACTCTAGCAGATAAGCAGGTGGATATATCTACAAATTTTGTTTGTTCGTTTTTAGGTTTCTGTGTATTCAGTTCTGTATCAAAATGTGCTTGGATCCATTTGATCTATTAACTCACATGTACTTTTTAGGTGCACATTTGAATTGCTTTCCACCCTCTCGTAGAAATATACAATACATAATATGTTGCATTTATATCTCTAAGATTCTACAGACCTTGACTGTGAAATTTAGACCCTGCAAAAAAAAGTTGGCTCCTTCAGCCCTGAAGGCCAGCCTTTCCTTCCCTGAATTTTTTTTCACCTTGTTGTATCTTAGTTCTGTGTGTCTTTGGTGTCTAGTCTTGACCACAGAGACATCTTTGTTAATGCTGGTTCTTCACCCTTGCAGTGGGGCTGAGCACCACCTTTTCATTTGGTCAATTTCTTGGTCAATTTCATAAATATATTTCTGGCCATTCTTCCTTGTTGCAGCTTAGGATGATATGAAGAGGTCCGAGCCAGGTGGTCTTCCATCCAGGTGGTCTTCACAGTCCAAAAGTTGACCAAACCTGCTTAGCTTCAGCAGTGCAGCCTTATCATGTACCCTTAAGCTATGTCTCACTGCCAGGAATCTATCTGCTGCAGTTTCATGTACAATAGTTTAAGAGACATTTTGGAGAAACTGGTGTTCAAATTTCAGCAGCATGTGCCCTTAAAATATCTTCACACCTTCCAACATTTCAAGGAAAAAAGAGATACGGCTCATTCCTAAACAGGCCAGTTCCAAGTGCACAGAGAGACCATTCTTGTACCAAAGCTTGCTGCCTGGGCACATGCGTGCACTCAAAGCTTCACTGCACATGCTGAAGGCTTTACTCCATCTGCTGCGTTTATGCTTCAGTAACCCTTCCCGAAGTATTTTCACAACCAAAACAGATGCGTCCTTTCGTCTGATGATATGAGCGTGAATTCATATTTGCCCTACAATAATCTGTTATCAACAGTTCCAAATAAGCCTAAACCAGAGCCTATGGACTAGCAGAATGTACACTACGGGGCACACTGCATGGCACCTTCCTTAAAGACATGTGCACTCAGGACATGTATTCACCCACTTACCCAGAGATTTATCTTTGAGTGATTTAAGGCCAGCCTGTCCACAAGGGGTGACTGAGGAAGTCACTTGAGGTGGAGGACAGCCATCACTTTCAACCTCAGCTTTCCTTCTCCCATCTCCTATATTTGAAAAGAAATTGGGGAATGAAGCAAAAGAAGAGACAGAGAAAAAGATAATGGCAGGGGATATTGTTAGAAATACTGGATTTGCCACTGAGCTATCTTTTACCTAAATGAACATGTTACCCTTAAGCATCCCTTCCCATCCACCATCTTGCCTGTGCAAATGTCCTCTAATGAGGTGCCTCCATATTACCCTTGTAATGTTTAATTGGTACTGCATGTACCTTTAGCAGATGATTCCTGTGTCACCAGAAATCCGATGCAGTTACATCATCATTTCCAGGTTCTTTTGGGCCAGCTCTGTGGGTGGATCCAGACATTGCCAAAGCTCCTGGAGTCAGTGCGCATGTACCCCATTCACTGTTCTGACTCAGATTCATAAAGTAGGTGGGGTGCATGCTTGTGCACTCCCTGCTTTGCATGGATGTCCTCACTCTTGCTATGCCACTATAGCTCTATAAAGTTTCTTTCTAAAATAAAGTTTGGAGAGATCTGTGATCCCTTATCAACTTAGCCTCCCAATTTAGTTTGTTTGCATCTAGTTATTTTGCTGCTCCTCCTCCCCCCAAAAGTGGGGAAAGTGGGAAAAATATTAACTATAATATTTAGCCAGCTTTTAATGCCCTTGCCTTGCTCTCTGCTAGGGGAAATGGAATTTAACAGGTGGCCTTGCATGATTATATCCTTCAGCTGTCTCTGTTTAATATTTCATTCAATACAGAATTTGACATACTAACCATGTGCATATTATAGTGTTTTGGAGCGTCATGTTGTGTGACATTAAACATTAATCTATAAAGTGTTTAGCATGAAAGTGAAGATGTGACATGGGACAAAATGATGGGTATGTTCCTTTGAGACCATGAGAGATACTAGCTGGTGGTTACAACTAAGTATGTGAAGAGTCAGTTTCCTAGATCAGTTTTTTTTAATGTTTGTGCTTGGCTGTACCACTTCATCTGTTTGAAGTACCACTGGAAATATCTGACAATGACATTGCCATTTATTTACTTCTGGATTGGGAGGCCAGATTCAATGCAACACCAGTAAGAGGCTCATTGTGGGTGAGAGGGCTTTTCTGAACATGGAAAAGCAAGTTCTGGAGCCTCCTATCACTGTTTATTATCACATTCTGGGCTCATTGCTGGGCAGCAAGTGTCCAGTAAGAACAGTTTTCCTGCGAGAACACATGACACCACTGGTTGAGAAATACTGTCCTAGATAAATCTTTTTTTGCCTCTAGGAAGCCCAATCCTGTCCCCTGCCTTTCTGTGCAATACATACTGTAAGCACTGTCCAAACGTTTTTTAATTACCTCTCCTTAACCTGTTTGGCTGCTAATGGATCTCCTCAGACCCACACCAGCTATTTCAGTGGCATAGGTCCAAGGCACCTCGGGGGGTGTAAAAGGTGAATAGGATCTTGTGTGTGCCACTGCTACCAAAATCATCTCTCCTGTCCTAAACTGCACCTAGTTCAGCCTGGTCCACACTCTGATTTTCTCTCAAACCACTCCTTTCACCACCTTACCTGCTCTACCATAGGCTGGGTGAGCTGCTGGCATATATGTGAATGTGGCCACTAGAAGTGGCAGCCTGAGCACTGACATAACTTATGAAATGCTAGACTGGGATTTTCAGCAACAGAATACGGGATCTGTTGCCTTAGGACTGGGCCAGAAGTCTGTCAACATGATCCTTTCCATATTCTTAGCTAAATACTGATCTAAGCCAAGATTGTGGTGGTTTCTAATTGAATACACTTTTTGATTTATCTTTTTTTCTTCATAATAAAACAGTATTTTGCCTCCATTTTCTGATTCTGTTTCTGTTTTCCTTCTTTATAGGAAATGACACGGCAGATGCTGAGGAAAGGCTAATGAATCATCTCTTGAATACTTCACGCTATAACAACTTAATTCGCCCAGCCTTCAATTCTTCACAGCTGGTTGTTGTAGAACTGCAGGTTGTTCTAGCCCAGCTTATTAGTGTGGTAAGTGTGAATAAAACTTCCTTCTTTGCTGGCAAAATGTGCAACTATATAGTTCAAATGCATTGGGTTTGCAGGATTTCCTATTTTATTGCTTTGTTGTGGTTTAGTCATTCAATCATGACCCCATGGACTGTAGCACACCAGGTCCCTCTGTCCTCCACCAGCTTCCAAAGTCTGTCCAAATTCATGTTCATTGCCTCGGTGACACTATCAAACCACCTAACCCTCTGCCGTCCCCTTCTCCTTTTGCATTCAGTTTTTCCCAGCATCAGGCTCTTTTCTAAGGAGTCTTCCCTACTCATGATGTGGCTAAAATATTTCAGCTTCAGAATTTATCCTTCCAGTGAATAGTCAGGGTTGATTTTCTGGAGGATGGACTGATTTGATCTCCTTGCAGTCCAAGAGTCTTCATAATTCAAAAGCATCTGTTCTTCAGCAGTCAGCCTTCTTTACGGTCCAGCTCTCACAGTCACACATTACCACTGGGAAAAGCATAGCTTTAACTAGATGGATCTTTGTTGGCAGGATGACATCTCGATTTTTAATTAAGTTGTCTAGCCCTGTCA
Source organism: Cryptoblepharus egeriae (assembly GCA_030015325.1). NCBI lineage: Eukaryota > Metazoa > Chordata > Lepidosauria > Squamata > Scincidae > Cryptoblepharus > Cryptoblepharus egeriae. The sequence goes on from JAREYC010000013.1 coordinate 11,572,398, forward strand.
TAGCGCTCCCTCTCAAAAGTAGGCGTCTTTTGATTTCTTGGCTGCAGTCGCTGTCTGCAGTGTTCTTAGAGCCCAGAAAAATAAACTCTGTCATGACTTCCATTTCTTCCCCTTCCATTTACCATGAATTTAGCCTCCAGGAAGTTTGCAAAATCAGGGTTAACCTTAATGGGCATCTCTGATGTTCCATGAACATATGAAGATGGTTCTATCAAGTCAGAGCGATCCATGTATTCTAATGGCAATATGTCAGGTATTAATGTTTTGGGTGGAGGTCCTTTCATCCTTGAGTAAGAAAGACCAGAGCAATTCAAATTCAAAATACCTTCATGAAGTTGTCTAGGAAAGTAGATCAAAAGCAGTAACATCATTTTCAGATGTGAATATAATCAGAAGAACCAGACAAGGCCAAAAAATTACTGGAAACATGAATGTGATTAGGAGGATTTAAGGAACAACACAGATGGTCTTAACCTATTTAGTTCATTATCTTTGGGTGTTCCTGATCTTTGTGCTAGAGCCCATTAATTTGCCAACCAGCTGTAGATATCCTTTTCCCAGTTGTTCTGTACATTAACATAGTATCCAAGAAATGCTCAATTACCTTTTTGGCTCTGTCTGCTGGAACCAATGCATTTTTCAACCGAGGCTGAGTAGCTTCTTCATTTAAACGGCTTTTAACTAGCTGGTTTACAGGACTAACACTGAAATGGATGCTACCAGAGGCTAATTTATCTCCCATTCACCTGACAGTACTGCTGAAAATGACAATCAATTTCTTTTAGAGTGGGACTTCACTGTTTACACTAAGTTTATGTCTATTTCTGTACATATTGACATGTGCATGTAAGTGTGTGTGTGTGTGTGTGTAGCAGCTGAAAGGGGTAAATTTTTTCATGGTAAAGGTCCCCCCGCAGGTTAACTGCCAGTCGTTTCCGACTATAGGGTGCGGTGCCCCCGTTTACAAGCCTTTAGAGCCAGTGTTGTCCAAAGACACTTCCGTGGTCATGGGGCTGGCATGACTATATGCTGAGGCGCATGGAATGCTGTTACCTTTCCCACCAAGGTGGTACCTTTTTACATGCTTGCATTTCCATGCTTTTGAACTGCTAGGTTGGCAGGAGCTGGAGGTAAGGACACGAACTCACCCCATCTTGTGGGGACCCGGGTCTCAAACCCTGGCCTGCTGGTTAACAGGTACAGTGTCTTAACCACTTGTGCCACAGGTGAAGGAGAAAATCAAGAGATAGAGTTATAGCTGTAGCCTAGTGGAAGAACACTTCATTGGCATACAGAAGATTTCAGGTTCAAGTCCCAGGATCTTCAGGTAGCAGAACGAAAACATCTGAAAATTTACTGACAATCAGCATTAATAATACTGTGCTGAAGGACCAACAAGATGCCACAGTAAAAGAGAACATCCTATACACCCTATAATACTGATCTCCCCTCTGCTATTTTACCTAAACCTAAATCCAGAACATCTAATAACCCTGCAAATTTGGCATCTGTTTTGACCCTTGTTACATAACATTGTCTGTATTGTATATAATTCAGTATAGAGCTGCTGCATCACAAAACTGCAGACCTAAACATAACCAGGCAAGCAAAATGCAATGATTCTATTCTGGGAGGAAAGTCTGTCTCCTTGCAGCTAGTGGCCAGAGGGGGAAAGACTTCAGGCGGTGAAAGAAGAGGGATCAAAGTTACTGCTAACCAAAGAATGAAAGTAAAAACACACAGCTGTTGGGTCTACTATATTTCATAATCCCAGTGCATTTTGATGTGATCTTTTTTTCCAAGGAAATATCTACAATGGCAAGTATAGAATATCCCAATATACAATGTGTAAAAGAAAATTTAAATAAGAACATAACTCAAAACACATTGTAGTATCTTTGAAATGTCTAATACAGCACCATTAAAAGGAGAGAACATTCCTCAGCAAACATGTTGTGGACACAATGAAGCTATATTTAAAAGAGATTCCTTACTGAACTCTTCTTCAGACCAGTTTGCTGTGAAATACATTCACCCTTCCACAGGACATCTTTCTATGAAATCTGCAACTGCCTCTCATCTTGGCTGAGGACCTTACATATATGCAATGGTATTTCTATGATTTATAGCCTTTGCAAACTTCTCACAGCCTTTGAAAATACACAGTAAAGGCAGGGATTGATTGTTTTGATCCAGAGCAGTTTGAGCTCTGCGTGTCTACAGCGTTCTTGGAACTGTCACCCAGGCCCAACTAACCTTGCAGTCTCCCAATTCTAGCAGTCAGCTTGTGGCAGCAGTGCAAGTTGAGCAACAAGTGAGATGTATTTGCTGACCGTTCCCTCCTGGTCCATCCACAGTTGGGCTTCCCCAGAGCAGCAGCATCACTAAATTTTGCATCAGCTGGAACAGAAGGCCAGTTGTGTCATCCTCGTGATGCGTGATGCACTTTTCCCCCTATGAAGTTGGGGCAATACAACAGGCAATGGTGATGGACCATCGTCCCACACCTGCTTGTTTTATTGGCTATAACCTTTAATAGAATAGAGGTATTTCAGTGCTGTTTGTTTCATTGTATTATGTATGAAATTACACACAAAAGTAATATATGACATGATGGTATTATTCTAAAAGGGCTATAGTGGCTCACTGGTTAAGATGCTGGGCCTGTCAATTGGAAGGGTGACAGATCAATAGTTCAAGTACTGCAGGATGGGGTGAGCTCCCATGCCTTGCCTAGGGTGACCATATGACTGGATTTTTCTGGATTTGTTAGCCTTCTGACCAGGTGTCCTCCAAAATGGCTCCGTTTTGGCTTCAAGCAGAGGCTCAATGAGCACCTGTCAGAGATGCTCCAGGAGAATTTCCTGCTATAGGCAGGGAGTTGGACTAGATGACCTACTAGGTCCCTTCCAACTCTATAATTCTATGATTCATTTTTGAACTTTGCAATGGTGTGCAATACCCCATCATGTCATAAGTCATTGGATTCGTATTGAAGAGCAGAATCCAATGGAAAAAATAGTTTTTAAAATATCTAATTCCTATCAAAGATTATGGCCAAAAAACTAAATATCAAAAATATACATTGAGCTCTATGGGTAAGTGAAAGTGCCCAATATCACGGCTTTACACATGAATAGGCAAACGTGCCATTGTCTGCCAGAAAGGCCAGGCTGAGAGAAATCCAAGACCTTGTCCTCCTTTTGAGGTTTGGGCATCTGATCACCCTGCCCTTGCCCAGCTCCTGCCAACCTATCAGTTCATATACTGTAAATACAAATAGATAAATAGGTAGGTAACAGTGTTACATGCCCACAGCACCTCAGTACCCAGCACCCAGTCATGCATACCTTCACCTATAATTCTAACATAAAGATTTAAAAATTTATGGTCAGTAGTGATGTCAATACACATATGCACACCCTGTGCACATCACCAGTTTGGCCCACATCCCTCACACCACCTACCAACACCACTGTACCAGAGCCTGTCTCAGGTTGCAGGGCCCTCTTTGGGCACCCATTTCTAGATGGCTGCTGAGGGTGGGAGAGGTTGGGGGCTGATGTTCCATCCAAGCAATACTGGAGAGCAGGTAGAGAAGCATCTGAACTGTTTTTGTTTACCTATCCTGGCCTTCTGGATTCAAAGAAATTAACGACCAGTTCCCAGTGATGGGATTCAAAGAAATTAACAACCAGTTCTCTGCCCATCTGGCAGCCACTTTTAAATGGCTATTTTTAAACTTTATATGTCCTATCTCTCTTTAACAACCAGTTGTGTAGAGTAGGTGCGAACCAGCTGAAGCCCACCTCTTAAGCTGCTGAGTGTCTGTGTAGGAATAGTATGTGCTTGCACTTGCAAGTAGGGTTGCTGTATGTCCCCCCCCCAAATGGACAATCCCGATTTTGGGGGACTGTGTTCACATACTGGCAAATGGGATAGAGAGTCCTGTCCTAATTTTGTGGAAGAGAATTATGGCAACCCTACATGCAAGAGAGCTCCATGGGGGCCCAGCATATAGCCCCCTACAACTCGGCCCCAGCACTCCCTCCTCTGCTCCAGCTTTATTAAAGCCAAAGGAAAAATGCAGAGTTTTCTTTGGCCTGGTTCCTTGGCTGTGGTATTTGCACTTCTGCAGATCCATATTATGTCACTTATCATTATTTCGAGTCCATCCAAAGGCACAAACTTGCCCTTCTTCTTCCTTCGTTCCATTCCAGGTCCCCGGAGGCCCGTTCAGGCTTTGTGTACCTTGGATTTTGTACCACAGCTCTTGTTATGATAATGAAATTATCAAAACCATGAAGCATTTTGCACATCCGAAGTGCCGGGTGCATAAAATAATAAACAGACTGCAATTTCCAGATTACAGATCTCTGGAAACCAGCAGCAGTTCTTTTGAAAAAGCTCAGCTTTTCCCTGTGGAGAGGTGTGTGTGGTATACCACTACCGCAACCCGCCAATTGTAATCTTCATGCTTGAGAGGTTTGCATTTACTGTGCACTCTGTGCAAAGCAAGGGGGGGAAGGAAGAGTCTTCCAGAAATTGCTGATCCCTGGAGAAAGTCTGCTCAGTGCATTCCTCTCTTTCCCAAGCACTTGCTGCAGCAATTCTAATCTGTTTCTTACGGTCTTGCTACTTGCCTGTTCTGAGCATATTCCAGCAGTTGGGCTCTTCTGAAACCTCAACCGTTTTGGTGTTGCCGCTTATCTCATCCAGCTAAAAAAGCGATGGGAAGTTTGTATAGTTGGTGTTTGCTCAGTGCACAGCACAAGCCTAAGTGTGAGTTTCACCTGGTCCATCTCCATCAGGGAGGGCAATAACCAATTAACTCTGAGATTTAATCAGTTTTATTTGCAGCAGTCAGATCAACCAACGCTTCTGAGAAGCTAATGATTCTTAACACCAACGTAACACCAACTTAAAGCGTAGAAATCAAATTGCCCAAATAATACAAGTTTACTCAACACCCAGCAGCCTCTGATCCAACCTGGGGCTAGGCTGTAACTAATGGCCTTAGTGCCCAACAATAGCTTTAACAGGATGTATCAGGAAGCAGCTGGATGGCCAAGACTGAATTTAGATATGTACCCAATTCCCTCATATAGGCCATAGAATGCTTCTGTAAATATATACAATATTATTTAAGAATTCTTAACTTTAAGTTCCAGAGACATTAAAAAAGAACAAAGGCAGACACTTAAACAAAACTCTAACAAAAATAAAATAAATAACATTTTATTAAATAATAGGAGGAAAAACGCCAGTAATTAAAAGCTAACTCCCATCTTTCACCAAAGTTTTCACTTACAATTTGAGAACAGAGCTCCAACCTGCTTTCTCAGCTGTGGCCTGGCAGGCATCAATCTCAAGGAGAAATACTAATAAATTATTTGCTTTCTTACCAAGGGGAAGTTCTTATACTTAGCCAGACTTCAGTAGCTTATCAAGAACTGGACCAGCCTATTTGCTCTAAAACAGTGGTTCCCAACATTTTTTTTCACTTGCAGACCCCTTGACAACCCATTTTCATAAGCTGTACCCCTTATATTAGCCCCGTAATGCATTCTAATTCCAGCCCTGCAAGCCATTCCACTACAGTTCTGCCTTTTTCCTCCATTATTCAATTCTTTTTCCATATAGCCCAAAGGGAAAAGGAAAGTATTCCTTGTGATACATGTACCCCAATTGGGAACCACTGGTCTAGAAGCACAGGATTGTTCACTACTTGCTCAAGGAAAATTAACCCTTTATTGTGACACTAAGCAGGTCTAAAAGTAACTTTTTTGTGTTAGTGATACTTACTCCCAGGAAAGTGTTACCTTGGAAAGCCTAGCTGAGGATTGTCACCAGAAATAATATGATGATGGGGACTTCAATGCCTAGAGAAACTATTCAGAATACAAGAGTTTAGGATTTGTGTGGCTAGGATGAGGAGGTTATTCTTGCAAACCTCTGATAACTTGAGCCAAATATGACATTTAGTAACTGCTCAGGGTTTTTAAAAAAAATCTTTCTCTTTCTTCAGAATGAACGTGAACAGTTCATGACCACTAACGTCTGGCTCAATCAGGTAATTCTTTCTTTCTTTCTTTCTTTCTTTCTTTCTTTCTTTCTTTCTTTCTTTCTTTCTTTCTTTCTTTCTTTCTTTCTTTCTGGTGACATTATTTAACCATCTTATCCTCCGCCATTCCCTCCTTCTTTTGCCTTCACTTTTTCCCAGTATCAGGTCTTTTCTAGTTCTCACTTCTCATAAGATGACCAAAATATTTGAGCTTCAGTTACAGAATCTGACCTTCCAGTGAACAGTGAGGATTAAGGGGCTGGGGGTTACAGGAGTGCCTCCCCCCAAATATTTTGCATTGAGATGCTCAACTCCTAACTCCTCCAGCAGCAGCCTCAGACACCTTGAGGACCTGACCCAACCTTTCTTTCTTCCTTCATCATTTGTTCTATAAATACCAAAAGCACATTGTGAAATTAAAAAGCCACTTAACTATTGCCTTTTTTTGTAGGAATGGACTGACTACCGCTTATCTTGGGAACCTTCAGAATATGAAGGCATAAATAAACTAAGGATACCAGCTAAGAAAGTCTGGCTCCCGGACATTGTGCTTTACAATAAGTAAGTCTGGGCCAGTGGTGCCGTTGTACTGTCCCTCTATTCCAGCTTCTTTGACAATGTGCACAAGTGAGGCACAATGGGATAGTACTTAAAGTGAGGGAGAGACGTCTTTTTAATAGATAGAGAGGTAGCAATTGTCAGGGGTGTTGTCAGAGGTTAACCACTCTCCAAGGGCTCATACCCATCACAGACAGACAGACAGACTGATATTTTGCTTGTGCAGATTAAAAAGATGGGAGAGTGTTCAGAAATACGCCCAACTTAGAGAGTGGGAGGCTGACATATCATCAGGCAAGAGAGTGGGCATTTGGTACATCACCTGAGATGCTAGGAGGGACTTGTAAAATTCTAAGCATATTTAAATTATTTTAAATGTCTGTAAAAGTCCCATGACGCTGTTGTTAGAAATATGCTGGGTCACAACAGTAAAACAAGCTGGCCTGCATTGCTGTTTGAAACCTATAGTCTTCCTTAACTATATTTTCCTCTTTTCTATTTGTTTAGCGCTGATGGTACATATGAAGTCTCAGTATATACAAATGTAATCGTGAAAAACAACGGGAGCATTTGGTGGTTGCCTCCGGCCATATACAAGAGTGCTTGCAAAATCGAAGTGAAACACTTCCCGTTCGACCAACAAAACTGCACCTTGAAGTTCCGGTCATGGACATACGATCACACTGAAATTGACATGATTCTTAAAACGGGTTCAGCCAGCATGGATGACTTTACACCTAGTGGAGAATGGGACATTGTGGCACTCCCAGGGCGAAGAACTGTGAACTCCTTAGACCCAAATTACGTGGACGTGACTTATGACTTCATCATTAAGCGGAAGCCTCTGTTTTATACCATCAATCTCATAATACCATGTGTCCTTATCACATCCTTAGCCATCCTGATGTTTTACCTTCCATCAGACTGTGGGGAAAAAATGACATTATGTATTTCCGTCTTGCTCGCTTTGACTGTGTTCTTGTTGCTGATTTCCAAGATTGTGCCTCCCACATCACTAGATGTCCCACTGATTGGAAAATACCTGATGTTCACAATGGTATTAGTAACATTCTCAATCGTCACCAGTGTCTGTGTGCTGAATGTCCATCATAGATCTCCCAGTACCCATACAATGCCACCATGGGTGAAAGTGGTCTTCCTTGAGAGACTTCCAAGCTTCTTGTTCATGAAGCGTCCTGAGAATAATTGTGCAAGGCAAAAGCTGGGCGGCCGGAAGAGCTGTAAAGTGGACAGTTTCTGCTCTGACCACACTGACACATACAAGGCCTCCACCTATTTTGTGAATACAGCCTCAGCTAAAAAGTACGACCTGAAACTTGCGGAAAATCCTGATCAAATCGGCAGCCATCAAGACGTTCGGCTACGCTCTTCGATGAAGTTTTCTCCTGAAGTCCAAGAAGCTATTGATGGAGTCACCTTCATAGCAGACCGCATGAGAAGCGAGGACAAGAGTGAGAGTGTGAGGCTACAATTCTATCCACACTTTTCTGGGAGTAAGCCCCATTGACAAGAATGGGACTTAATTCTACGTATACATGCATAGAATTGGGCTCTCAATAGGGTGAAAAGGGCCAGCCTTAGGTAACTGCAGGGCCCAATTCAAAACATTTTTGTGAGACTCCTCTGCACCGACAGAGTCCCTCTACTTTCTGGGATAAGTGGTAGTGGTGAGACACTTGGCAACACTGTCAGTGCCAATTGTTTCTGAGGAGGAGGGATGAAGGGAAATTTCCTGCCAGTTGAACTCAGGGGTAGGCGAAAGGAAAGGCTGTCTAGTGGCAATGTTCTGTTCACCATGCCCTCCTTGTGACACCTTGACATGGAAGATTCTATGTCAGAGCATCAGCTATGGAGCAAGGTGTCACCTGGGGCTATGGGCACTCTGCTCAGTTCCCTGATGCTGGGCCCCTCAAGGCATTGAGCCCAGTTTGGCCAAATACAGGTGCAACCATGTTATTCATGGATATTTTTATGCACGGATTTGACTCAGCACAACAGCCACTGCAAATCACATTTTTAAAAACTACTTTTCTACAGTTGTAGAGAGGTAGTCATACAAGCAGTCATTCCATTTTTCAGTCCCAGAATCAAACACCTGCAGATATTGAGGCACTACCTTATTCAATTAGGCACAATAGAGGAGCATGAAACCTGGAAGTGGGTCTGTCAATCTATTTTTACATTCTTTTCTTTATATGCTGATTATCCACGGGAGTTTCTGGAATGGAAACCTAGTGGATAAAAAGGTACATCTATTCACTGCCCAAAGGCCAGCCATGCTCAGAGGCTTGTCCCCTTGTACAGAACAGAAATGAGAGTTTATCCCCCACACAAAATAGAAAAGCACTGCTGTATTGGACCCTTAAGACCATCATCATACTTCCCAGAGTGGTCAATCATATGCAAGAAACATAACATAAAAGTAGCTCCTTGCTGTTGTTGTTTGCAAGCACAGGTGTAGCCTAATTATATACAATACAATTTATTTATATGTGCTTTTGTCTCAAAGTGACTGAGGCTGGGTCTTTAAATTGAAAGATAAGCTTCCTTTAAGGAGCAGTTAGTGGCTTAAAGGCAGCCTGCTTACCATGGCAAAGTGGCAGGCAATTAAGCTTGTTCATGAACTTTTGGTTTCATTTCTGTTCAGCTGCGAGTTCAGCTCCTCGCAGGGCAGTTGGCAGCCACTTGAAAGGAAACTTGATTCATTGCCTGCACTGTTATCATGGTAGCTACCAGTAATTGTCTTTCTATAACACAAAAATAGTTAAATCATGTAGGTTCTTGGAAGCAAATGTTGGGAATGGGGAGGTTCAACCTGTAATGCTAAATTGCATCCTGATATGAAAGTTCATTGATGTGAAGCCCCATCGAGACATCTTGGTTCCATTCCGGAGATTTGTCTGGAAGATGGAACATATGTAGGGTCTGGTCAGATCAGCACTTTCATGCCTACAACACAACAGTCTGGGACTATGTGAGAGTACGGATGCAGCTATTGATAATGGCTGTAACTTGGATGTAACTCAGGAACTCTGTGTAAAATGGCTAGTGGCCATTGATAGATTTATTCTTAGACTGAAGTTACTTAGTTCTTATCAAATCTAGGGAGTGAGAGTCAGAGGAAAATCTGTGGAGGCAGGCTGGCAGTGGCCTTCAGGTTCAGCCGAAATATATCTCTGTATACTTACTAGTTACAGGGAACCAGTGATGGGAGAGAATTATGTTTGTTTCTGCCACTTGTCGGCTTCCCAGGCAGTTATTGAGCCATTGTGGGAAACAGACTGCTGGACTCAATGTACCTTTTGCCTGATTCAGAAGGACTTTCTTAGGATCGTGTCTCAGTTGACTTCATGGACAACCCAGCCATATCCTCCTGAGATGTTGAACTGCAAAGCTAGAATACAAGGAATGGCATGGAATGGTATTTTAAAAGAACCTCAAAATGGCTTTTCCATTTGGAAAAACAATTTACCAGGTGATTTACCAGGAAAAAGCAGCAAAAAATAGGGACTAGGGAGATGTTGGAACACCATCCCTATGAGGAAAGGCTTACATCCTAAAGTGAAATTAAGCCCTTTGCTCCAGGGCAGTTAAGATGACTTTCCATAAGATAACACTAGAGGGTGACATAACTGCGTGGACCTGTAACTGCTATGGATTTTGCCCTATGGCTTTAATTTTATATACACTTTCAGGGGAGTAAGCCCATTGGACACAATGGAGCTAATTGCAAACTAGACATGCTTAGGTAATTTTTGATTAGTAATCAAAATTTTGATATTGGTAATTTTGATTAGTAGAACATCCATGATAGACAAACTTCTTCATAAAATGAGAAATTAAAGTATGATGTTCGTAACTGCAATATTTGGTGAGGGCAGTTGGCTTAGTCAAATCTGTTTGACCAGTTTGTCAGATCTGTTAAGTCAAATCTGAGACTTAACAGATTTGACAAATTTGTGGAGGAAGACTTGTTAATTAGTGATGCTCAGTCTGCATATTCTCCATAACCCAATAAAAAACATCAGTAAGCTACCCGGAAGTGTCCAGAGAGTTATTTCTTGATTTAAGTCCTGCTTGTGAGGACCTGAGACATCAGGTTAGCTGCTGCGGAAGGCAGATTGCAAGAATATGCTTTTTGGTGAGCAGAGACCAGTTAGGTGGATGAAGTTGGCAACGTTAAATTCTGACCCTTATAGGTATACTTGGAAGCCACAGAAAGGTTCAAAGACTGCAAATGGCTAGCTAGTATTTAATATGACTGGAAATATTAAAACCATGTTAAAATCTATTGAGAAAGCCTTGAGAAAGCTAACGGACGGGTGGAGACTGGCAGAGAGGTTTGTGCCACTGATACATTATTAAATGTATTTAATTGGCTTTTTCCTTCAGGTCATTGAAGACTGGAAATATGTTGCTATGGTAGTGGACAGACTGTTTCTCTGGATATTTGTCTTCGTTTGCGTTCTGGGGACTGTTGGATTATTTCTCCAGCCACTTTTTCAAAACCACTCCATTGCTGTGAGCCCTTAAGCCGACTGAATTCAACACAGAAGACTCCATTCCCAACAGCTGGGCTTGACACTGATTTGAGGTCCACAAGTATAGTTTCCAAGTCTATTCAGCGTTTACTCAGATTTTCTACAAATAAAAAATATAGCATCATGATTGAATGTAATCCGTTTATTTTATGCGGGCTACCTGTCTCCCTTCATTCTGGCAGCTTATGATGAATGATGATGAAAAATAGAAAAAAATACTGTATGCTAAATTTTAAAAATACTTCAATAGTTAACCACAACAATATTCTGCCCAAATAGATTACACAGGCCTTCACGTGTTTTGCTGTCTGAAAATTAGACCGATTCATTGGTATATTTGTGGTTCTGAATCAAAAAATGGCATCAGTTTCACCTGATTGGCTCTAGTTTGGAGTGGATGGTGTAGCATAGCTTTCTGGAAGAAAGGCAGCATGCAAATAAATAAATAAATAAATAAATAAATAAATAAATAAATAAATAAATACATACATACATACATACATACATACATACATACATACATACATACATACATAGCCAATTATGCAATCCTATAACTACTCAAGAGTCAAGACCCATTATAAGTAAATAGGGACTACTCTAGGTAAGTGTGGATCTGATTGTGGCTTCAAGCAGTTTCCTTAGGAGGACACCATGGCGGTTCCTGTGCATTGCTGTCTATGCCCAGAATCACTCTGTTAATGATTGGGAGGACCCACTAACATGGTGCATTATGGCACCCACAGTACTTACTGTGCCCCCTCCACTACTGACAATACTGGAACAACTCTTCAACTAGCTATTTATTGTTGTCTCTCTTTTTTCCTTTTAAGAGTCAAAATATGCATGTTACTTTGAATGTATGTGCTGCCATTTTTATAAATAGTCTTCATTAGTCTGCATCTTTTTAATCTGCATACCAACAAGTTTTGATATAATCTAAGCATCCAACAATACATTATCTCTACCAATTGCCTTGATACTGCTCATTATAAAATACTGATAGAACTTAACAATGCTCATTCTGAGGATACTAATTCATGCCAAAATGGTAAGTTCAAAGCACATTCTTACCTGAAAACCTCATTATGTGACAAGCATCCTTTAAACTTATTCCAAGAAAGGTTGTGCACTTTATATGACATTTATTGTATGGGTTATAGGCTATAAAGTTTTAAAAGATACAGCCCTCTCAGGATCACTAATGTGATAAACAACACTCATAGTTTTCAATTTCTCTGACACTACCTTTGTAAAAAAAAAAATTCATTTGACATCTGTTCTAGGGTTGGGTTGCCATTGTTCTCTTCCACAAAATCGGGACAGGACCCACTGTCACAATTACCAGTGTGTGAACACAACCCCCCAAAATCAGGGCTGTCCCTGTTTTTCAGGACATATGGCAACCCTTCAGGGAGGCAGTGCTGAGAATTATAGAATTGTTGTTCTTCCCTTGCTAAATATAAGGTTACTGTAAAAGAAGCCTCTTTACTTCTGTCAGAGTTGTCAAGAGAAGGAGCTCTTGAATGGAAAAATACAGAACTTGGCAAGTGGTTGGCCATGGATGGCACTTGCTTAAAGTACTGATAGCGAGGCCAAAAAGGTTGCTGTGCAGGCTGGAACACTTTGAATCCAAAATCCACACAGTGCCCAGGGACTGTGGCCACCCTGTAGATGTGGAACCAGAAGTCAACACCCATGGTGAAAGAAAACTAAGAATTCCTTCAGCGCCCTGCAAGCATCTGGCAGATGAAAATAAGGACATGCTCATAATGACAAGCCTCTCCTACAAGGACATGATTGCATGGATGGACCTTGCTCTCATAGCTAGCATGGTTCCCCACCACCCTTTGTCCATTACACATTGCCAAAGGCTCAACAGCATTTGCTTTATGGTGCATTCATTTTCTCTTCCATAAGATCTGTGCCAGGACACTGTGTTCTTTTTTTGGTGAGAGATATGCCAGGAAAGCTTAATGGTCCTGCAGTCTTCTATCAACAGGGCCAAATGAGCTTCACTAGCAGATAAAATGGCCAGCTGGACAGGACGCAGCACCTTTGTGATTAAAGCCTTGATGCATGTGCCCCAGAGACATGACAGATCTACACTCCACTCTGATGTTCATTCTCTGCTTAGAGATTTTATTTCCTGATGTCTTGGAGGGGGAAGGGATTGTTGAACCCCATGAAAGACAATCCTATTACTTCTATCAAAAAGATGGCTTTTAAACAAAGTACTATTAAATACTGTATTTACTCAAATCTAACACTCACTTTTTCAGCTGAATTTAGAGCACAAGCCTGTGTCTACTCAAAAGTAAGCCCTACAGAGTTTGATGGATCATAATCCCAGGAAAGTGTCTTTAGGATTGCAGACTTTGTCTCCAAAATCAGGATGCACATTAGATTTGATGTAAATGTGTATTCAAGTAAATGTGGTATTTTGATTATAAGTATAGGGTGCACATTAGATTTGATGGTGCATTAGATTTGGGTAAATACAGGTAGTTGCCGCCTTGGTGGGAAGGTAGTGTTCTGTGTGCAGGCTACATGTCAACAGAGGTGTCGTCGGACAAGGGCTCTATGACTTCAGAAACAGGACTCTTTGACTGGCTCATGGGCTCTATGACTTAAGAAACAGGGATGTGAACCACTTCCGAGTGCCAGTCACAAGTAGGAAAGCAACCTGCATTTGATACCTTTACCCAAGTGCAAAAATAAGTTCTGCCATTTATCATGCTTAGGCACCAGAAAACTGTCCCTATTGAATAAGACCTGCTGGAGAGCTTATTATTGCAGTCCCGGAAGGAATAATGTGAAGCTCATTACTTTCTTTGTAGGAGAACGTGCACCTTCCCCAATAGAACATTCCATGGGATGGAAAAATAAGTGCTTTCCCTACTTTTGGAGGACATCCTGTTAGCATCAGTGGTGGAGCATCAATATTATATGCAGAAGATTTCAGATTCTACCTCTGGCATTGCTAGTGCCAGTCTGGGAGCAAGATGGAATAATGGTCTGAATAACACACCCGCACACACCTGCAATGTTTAAAAATGTGATTAGACTTTCTTTGCATGAGATTTGGAGCTGAGAAGCAGAAATTCCTAGAAATGCAGCAAAATGGGAAGAAAAAGAAGAATAGAGGAACTGCTTCATCTCCACTGTCACCATGCGGTGGTGTAGGAGTCTCACACTTGCTGCTTAGCTGCTTCCTATATTGGTACAAAATTGTTGCAACAGCTGGGGGGCAGCCAGCTGCATCCTATCAATTTTTATATCATAGGCATTTAAATGGACTGAAGGTTTGCTCAGGAAGAATCAGGTTTGAAATGAAAGATCCAACAGAGCTTCTGTAGAGTTCCTTCTACTGATCATCACTCACTAACCCTACAATCCAGAATAACTACAGGAGCACATAAGGGACATTATGTGCACCCGTAGTTAAAGCACCACCTAGTGAAAACCTATGGGAAATTCATATTGAAATCCAGAGTAAATTGTTCTTACACCAGAGCAAGGACTCCCCGTAGTTACTCTGGATTGCACCCTAAGAGCAGTTTGGGGTAGAGTCAGATCAGGACTGAAAGATCTGGATTCAAATCTCCATTCAGTCAGGAAACTAAGTCAGTGGGCAACTTTGGGGCCAAAGATCCTATTGACTGCAGGGTGACCAGATGCTTGAACCTCAAAAGGAGGACAAGGTCTTGAATTCCTCTCAGCCTGGCCTTTCTGGTGGACAATGGCACATTTGCCTACTCAAGAGTAAAGCTGCAATATTGGGCACTTTCACTTTCCTACAGAGTAAAGCTGCAAATTTTTGATTTTTAGTTTTTTTGGCAATAACTTTTGATCATTGGCATCCTTCAGTCTCGAAAGACTATGGTATCGTGCTCTGATTGGAGGTCCTGAAACAACATCTAGTGTGACTAAAGAGGCCAATTTGAGAGTGGGAATCCCTTCCACACTGAGGACAAATAAATTCCGTCCCCTGCCCAGGCTCCAGGTTTCGCTGCTTTCGGGTCTGTCTCTTTGCTTCAGCCTGCCGAACAAGTGTCTCTTCCAGTTGGAGAAGGTCATACTGGGTCTTTTGCCTCCACGCTGAACTATCAGAGGTCAAGTTTTCCCAGCTGTTGATGTCCATTCCCAAGGCCTTTAGATCCCTCCTGCAGATGTCTTTGTATCGCAGCTGTGGTCTCCCTCTAGGGTGCTTTCCCTGCACTAATTTTCCATGTAGGAGATCTTTTGGGATCCGACCATCAGCCGATCCGACCATGCCCAAGCCAGCGTAGACGCCGCTGTTTCAGAAGTGTGAACATGCTAGAGATTCCAGCACGTTCCAAGATTGCATCGTTTGAAACTTTGTCATGCCAGGTAATGTCAAGAATACATCGGAGACAGTGCATATGGAAGGTGTTCAGCTTTCTCTCCTGCCATGCATAAAGGGTCCAAGACTCGCTGCAGTACAAGGTGTGCTCAGGATGCAAGCTCTATAGACCTGGGTCTTTGTGTGTTCCTTCAGCTTCTTATTAAGCCATACTCTCTTTGTAAGCTTGGAGAACGTGGTAGCCGCTTTACCAATACATTTATTCAGCTCAGTATCTAAGGAGAGAGTGTCGGAGATAGTTGAGCCGAGGTACACAAAGTCATGGACAACCTCCAGTTCATGTCCAGAGATTGTGATACAGGGAGGTAGATCCACACCCTGACCCATGACTTGTCTTTTCTTCAAGCTGATTGTTAGTCCAAAGTCTTGGCAGGCTTTGCTAAAACGGTCCATAAGTTGTTGAAAGTCTTCAGCAGAATGAGCAGTAACAGCAGCAGCATCGGCGAAGAGGAACTCACGCAAGCATTTCAGCTGGACTTTGGACTTGGCTCTTAGTCTGGAAGGATTGTAGAGTTTTCCGTCTGATCTGGTCCGGAGATAGATTCCCTCTGTTGCGTTTCCAAAAGCATGCTTCAGCATGACTGCAAAAAAGATCCCAAATAAAGTTGGTGCGAGGACACAGCCCTGCTTCACTCCACTTCGGATGTGAAAGGAGTCTGAAGTTAAGCCATCAAAAACTACAGTGCCCTTCATGTCCTCGTGAAAGGACCTGATGATGTTGAGGAGCTGAGGTGGGCATCCAATCTTGGGGAGGATTTTAAAAAGGCCATCCCTACTAACCAAATCAAAAGCCTTTGTAAGGTCTATGAAGGCTACAAAGAGTGGCTGTCTTTGTTCCCTACATTTCTCTTGCAACTGTCGAAGGGAAAATACCATATCAGTGGTGGACCTGTTGGCTCGAAATCCACAGTGATTCAGGATAGATTCTCTCTGCAAGCACCTGAAGCCTCTTCAGTATGACTCGGGCAAGCAGCTTCCTTACAACACTAAGAAGAGAGATGCCACGGTAGTTGTTACAGTCACCCCTGTCACCCTTGTTCTTGTATAGTGTGACAATATTAGCGTTTTGATAGGGAGGAGATATTTCAAAACCGATTTTTGCATTGGATGCTGCTCTTCAATACAAATCCATCAACATATGACATGATGAGGTACTGCACACCATTGCAAAGTTCCAAAACAAAGCCAAAGTAGAGGACAATGAAGACCTTTTGGAGGACCGCCAGACAGAAGGTTAAAAAAGAGGACAAATCCGGAAAAATCCAGTCATATGGTCACCTAGTATTCAGTCGCTGGGTCAGTCACTGTGTTACAGACTACCCCATATAGTGGTTGTGATACTGAAAAAGAGTAGTACAAATGTACCTTAGCTCCATGGAAGGATGTTTAAATCAATGTTTAAATCAACATCATCATCCTTTTATTGGAGGAAAGATCTTGCAGACTTGATGCATGACAATTCTCATTTTGTAAATTAAATGTTAGCCTGGTATCCAAGGCCAGTAGACTGTTCAGTACCGTAGTGGTAACTGATGTTCAATTGGTGGATCAGTTGGTGGATGTAGCATCCCCACAATTCTCCTTTTTAATTTTTGTGTTAACTAAAGAAAGGCTCTGGGAGTATAAATCAGCACACAACATTTAAACTTGGACACACTGATGGATAGAACAATTATTAGATTAAATTTTTTTTTAATTTGAGAGCATCAAAGTTTTAAGACCTTGGGCAAATTAATTAAAAGGCCTTCCTTGGCCACCGGGATCAACCTAAGGCCAACCCACTCTACAAAGTTTTAGTCTGACAAGACAAATGCTCCTCTCCACATAAGGTGGTGTGCCAGCTCTTGCCACTCTTCCTCCTCCTCCTCCTTACTGGATTTGAAGAAAGAAGTGAAGTAGTACAGAGAATACTGGTGGGCTAAGGGACATGCAATCAAGGAGGCAGGGTAAGTGGAGCCTCACCTGGGCTTCCGGACTTAAGCTCCATGACTGGAGATGTTCTCTGGTTGCATCTGGAGATTTTGAGCCCTGAAATCTCTGCTCCTCAGACTTTCGCTTCTGCTTTTTCCCCTTTTGGTTTTTCAGTCCATGAACTAGAAAGAGGAGGCTCATAAGCAGAGAAGTACTGGCACCTTCAACCAAACACCCAAACTGCCCAACCTCTGGTGACTTTCTGGATGGGATGGCTTTTCCTGCCACCTGAATGTGAACCCATTTGGCACCAGGTAACCTTGATCAGGAAAGGAATTCCACTGAGTTTTATAGATCACCACCTCTCTAGTATCTGACGACACCCAGAGAAGGACCTTTAATGAAGATATTTTGGAAACCATGACGTGTGATAAACTCCACTATGAGAATGTTCCTTCTACAAAGCTACGAAAATAGGACAGTCTGTCTTCCATTCCAGATTTTTTTAAAAATGGGGACATATGGTCACAAATTTGAAGTGGTCCAGTATTGCAGATGAGATTAAAAATGACCCCTTGGCCTGAATAAGTTAAAGTCTAATGGCCCAATTCATAAACTTCGGGCAGCAACCTATCCTCACTCCCCCTCCTTTCCTGCTTCAGTCTTTCCGATAAAACATCCATAAACATCCAGCACTTTTGTCAGCTAATTCATTAATGGGCCCTGATCATCAGCTCCAAAGTGCTTCTTTTAATGCCATGCAAACTCAGGCATCTCTCATGTCAATATCTTTGTGGCATGCCCAATTCAATTATCCTATATTCATTAACTGGACCTGTTGGAACTGCTTGGCACCGACAATTCCGATTCCGTGCATACAGCCAATTGCAAAAGCTCTTAATGTGATCAGATTACTGGCTTCCTCGCTTATGCATCAGTGAACGGCCTTTCTCGTGCCTGCGGTAGCTGCACCCATTCGGTCCAGGTTTCTCTTGTCTGTGTGAGTAGCAGAAAAAGGGGCTGGGCTGCAAATATAGTAGGCTTACCTCCTACCACAGATCAGGGTCCCTCTGTCTGTCCACTGCCATGACTGCATCCATCAAAATCTAGGCTCTGTCTATTGCAGATCTTTGTATGATGCAGCCAGATGAACCCATCTCCACTACAGCTGGCTCCACTGATGAGTGGTAAATCAGAGCACCATGGGCAGGGCTGTTAAGCATCTTCTCTTAGTCTCCTTTTGCTTCTTCTTTAAAGGTAAGTGAGCCTTGTCTTTACTTTGTTGAGAATGGGGAAAGTGATTGTGAAGTTGAAGGCACTTCTTGTTTGTTCTAGTTTCACATCGGATGGATGTTGAAATCTGTTTATATACCTATTTAGTACTATGCTGTAAGATGCATATTCTTCAAGGAGGCTGTGCAGTTTGATTTGAGTTGAAAAGTCAACAAGGTGATATGTTATTTTCTAGGAACCAGAAAAAAGTAGGGACATTTTGTATTTATGATGAGATTCCAACAGTGTGGCAGTGTCTATAGCTTTAAATTGAAGCTTTGAAAAAGTCCACAACTCCCTTCTAAATTCAGACTTTCAGTCAACACATTGGTCACAAAAGCAGAGCAGGGGGAATTTCGATTCTAATACCAAAACATCAATTGCAGAGGGAACGGTGATCCTGATAAAGAAACAAAGGAAGGAATATGTGACTATTACTATTACTTCGGGGGGCTGCAATGACAGGTTCAGTCTTTATTCACCAAGGACAGTCCTGGTTTTCTAATGCCTACTTCTGATAAACTGCAGTACTTATTTTGCACTTGGGTCACATCTTTTTCATGTGAACTTGATAGGAGGGAGGCTCAAGAGAGTAAAGTACAAAAACACAAACCCCAAAGAAATGTTGCCAGGGAAATCATTATAGGGTCAGGAATAAGGATTGTTATTAAAAGTTATCAAAGCTTAAAATGCCAACCTTTCTGTATTTCTTATTTCTTTGAAAATAAAATTCAAATAAAAGCATGATTAAAAACTGAAAATGTCTTCCTTTGAATGTTTATAACTACAACTTCAAGTATTTCCAAATTAATAATCATTTATATCAGTAAGGAGATAGCCTGAAGTGTTTGATACTCTTACTAGGAAAGGTGAGACATTTAATACAAACAAGGGCTATGTAGATTTTTTTCAGACAAAATATCTGAGGACAGCCTGTTGGTGACATTTTAGAGTTTTGGGGCATCTTCATTTCCCCTTTTTAAAAAAGGCTAAAATATATCCAACAGAAGTGAAATTATCTGAATGTGTGTATTTGATGTCACATTCCTGTAAGGATGTAAAATTGTTCTATTGGTATATATGTATGTGTGTGTGTATGTATTTATTTATTTAATTCAGTTTTTATCTGCCTTTCTTCCTTGGATAAGTATTTGCTGGCACAAGAATGGGGTCAGGCTATTAAACAAAGTCACAAAAAATATCCTGCACGCATGGCTGGGTATAGTGTTGGGACAGTAACTATCCTATTCCACATAACAAGCACTTACCAGTAAGTATGGAAAACACCATTGCGCAACTGGCCATCTAATGTCCTCAGGATGACCAGATGCTCAAACCTCAAAAGGAGGACAAGATCTTGGATTTCTCTCAGCCTGGTCTTTCTGGAAGACAATGGCACGTTTGCCTACTCATGAGTAAATCCGCTATATTGGGCACTTTTATTTTCCCACAGAGCTCAATGCATATTTTTAGATTTAGTTTTTTGCATTGGATTCTGCTCTTCAATGCGAATCCAAAAACATATGACATGATGGGATTCTGCACACCATAGCAAACTTCCAAAATGAAGCCAAAATGGTGGACAATGAAGCCCTTTTAGAGGACATGCACACAGGAAGCGAAAAAAGAGGACAAATTTGGAAATTTCTGGTCATATGGTCACCCTGAATCCTCCAACATCTTTCAAGCTATCTAAATTTTCTTGCTCATGGTTTTGAATTGGAGGAGATTGAAGGAGTGGCTACTTCTGTCACCATTGATGTTACCAGTTCATTGTTACAGAAAAACACCACAGCAAAACAGTTACATTATTATAGAACAAAGAGTCCAACCCACAACTTCTTGGTGTGACTATTGCAAACCTCAATGTCTACCTAATATGGAGCAGGAACTAGAAAAGCACAAAATTGCTTCTAAATATGCTTGCGGACCATGCATGGGCAGCAGCTCCATAACCACCCCCTCCACTGGTAGTCCTTTGGAACTGTGTGCCATACAAATAAAAGGAGCTGTTGGGAGGCAGCAAAATCAGCCACATCCATATGACATGAGTGAATGCATTGTGTATATATGCACAGGTTTCTCTGGATTCAAGACAACCACTTCCTTCTATCATGGCAATCTCATGAATTTAAAAATGATGAAAGCATTAACCAGAGACCTTCAATATAGGCTTTGTAGGGAACGCTTAAATATTCCTTCTTAAACCAAAACAAGTGTAGATTAATAGTCATGCAACTTTTTTTACGGGTTTCATCTAAGCAGATGTGATTTTCAGTGCAATCCTATTAGAGCACAATCCTAACCATGTCTACTCAAAAGTAAGTCCCATTGTATTGAATGGGTCTTACTCCCAGGAAAGTGTCTTTAGGATTGCAGCCTAGCCCTACAATCCAGAGTAACTACGGGAGCACATAAGAGACATTACGTGTACCCATAGTTACTGCACTACCTAGTGAAAACCTATGTGAAACTCATATTGCAATCCAGAGCAAATTGTTCTTACACCGGTGCAAGGACTCCCCGTAGTTACTCTGGATTGCACCCTATTAGTGTCTACTCATAGTTCTATTGAGTTCAATGGGGTTTACTCCCAGAAAAGTGCCCTTGGGATTGCAGCCTTAATCTCAAGCTTCCCTTTCCTTATATGGTACCCATATAAGTATGTTGCATGAGTTTTACAGGGTTGGAGGATTTTCACCGCGAATATTCAGCAGTTCTAAAAATACATATTTTGCTAAAAGGTCCCCACTTCAGAGAGGAGAAAGTAACATGTCAACATTTATACACAGACAAAAATGGATTAAGTGATGCATATGTATCATACGCCCTAAAAAGCATTGCAATGCAGACAAATTTTCTTTTCCTTCCTTCCCATCCTGCTTTGAGTGGGTGTTATTGTGGTTAAAGATTCTTCCCTCTCCCAGCAGTGGAATAGCCAAGGAGTGTGAATAGGTGGCAACTGCATGAGACAACAAGCTTCAGGGGGACAACAAGCTGAACTTGCC
Source organism: Cryptoblepharus egeriae (assembly GCA_030015325.1). Lineage (NCBI taxonomy): Eukaryota > Metazoa > Chordata > Lepidosauria > Squamata > Scincidae > Cryptoblepharus > Cryptoblepharus egeriae. The sequence goes on from JAREYC010000013.1 coordinate 11,594,160, forward strand.
ACTAGTGGCCAAAATTGTGAAAACCTTTGTAAGTAGGAATAATAGCTCCATGTAATCTAACATTGGAAAGGTAATTTAATGCTGTGGGTGGCACAAGTGGTTAAGATACTGTGCCTGTTAACCAGCCAGGGTTCGAGACCCAGGTCCCCACAAGACAGGGTGAGCTCCTGTCCTTTGCCCAGCTCTGTGATGCAGCTGGATCCAATCATATAGGCTCTTCCTTTCCATTGGACTAATTCAGTGCGTGGAGAGGGGGGATTTGCTGCTTGAGTAACAGCCTACCCTCCATAACAATCTAACCCAGGCTTTCGTGCTTCACATGCAGCATATGCAGCGCCGAGCACAATACCATAGTCTTTCAAGACTGATGGAGGTCTGCTTTGATGAAAAAACCACATTCGAATATCTATATTTTATCAAAGGTTGCGGCCAATTAACTTGAAAACTTTTATTTACTTAATTAAGGCTGCAATCCAACACTTTCCTGGAAGTGGGTCCCATTTAGCACAATGGGGCTTACATCTGAGTAGACATGGTTAGGATTGTGCTCTAAATTTGATTTCATATGAAGAGGGGGTAAAAAATATCTTTTTTGACCCTCGGTAGCAGATTCTTTAGCTATGCCACATCTCCCAGCATAGCCCTTTATGTCTTAATGTGGCACAGAAGAAAAAGCAACACACAAACCAAGCCCTATCATTCCCCTTGTCCGTTCCATCTCACTTTAATTATATAAACTGAAACATAAACTGTATCTCCTGCTTAGAAAAAATCTGGGCCCTTCTTTACTGGCCACATGAACATTAGGAAATTAAATTGAGTCCACGTCCATCTGAATGATGAACTCCAGACCACTTTCCTTGCTTCTGTTTGATGTCTGTCTAGTGGGTCCATGGAAGAAAATAAGCACACTAGTTAAGGGCAGCTGGATAATAGCTTCTGATTTAATTTTCATTGAAAATGATGGCTGTCAACATGAAGCTTCCTAGATAGCTTGAGTCTCTCAAGCCAAGATTTTGGGAGGTGTTTGTTTTTCTCTCTGCCCCCCTTTAGGCTGCTGCTGTTCTGAAGCTGAGCACCAGCTGTACACTGAATTGTTTGCAAATTACAACAACATCATCAGGCCTGTCGAGAATGTGTCAGACCCAGTCATCATTTGGTTTGAGGTGTCCCTGTCACAGCTAGTGAAGGTGGTGAGTCAACGTTGTCTTTGTTGAAATTTTACTACGTGGCTACTAAATGTATAGGATGCTTATAATATAAAGATTTTGGCACTTGGAAAGGGGGTAGTGGGTAAATAGGGCAGAGGTCAAAGCAAATGGAAAAGCCAAATAATTTTTTTTTTAGTCACTTGGCAAGAAAAACGGCTCAATACTTTTAGCTTACAGATAAGGCTTCCAACACTTCTATGATTCTTTTTCTAGGATGAAGTGAACCAAATCATGGAGACCAATTTATGGCTGAGACATGTGAGTATAAAACAGAGAATACTCAGAAAGTTAAATGCCATTAAGCATTTCAAAGGTTTTACATAGATATTGAAATATAAAAATTATGCCGGCCTAAATTGGTTAGGATTGTGCCCTAAGTTCCACAGATTGTGCCCTGAGTCCTACAGAAGTCCCACAGATTGTGCCCTAAGTCCTAAGACATTAAACATGGGTTTAAATCTTCCATTGAACTCAAGACTTGAGACTATTGAACTATGCCCAATCTAGTGGTAAAACATTTTGATCGGACATGAACATATAAAGAAATATGGCCTGATCCATCAAAAAAAATGTTCCTATTTAGAATCATTTGGTAAAGGCCCAATGCAGTAGCATTCACTATGGCTGCAATCCTATCCACACTTTCCTGGTAGTAAGCCCAATTGACTATAATGAGACTTCTGAATAGACATGCATAGGATTGGGCTCTCAGTAAATTGAAACTTGCAGATCTGTCACGGTTGAAGAGGTCAACCATGATTTCAACACTATCAGGGTTATATTGTAAGCTGTTCCTATTTTCACTGCTGAAGTGGTCCACGTGTTCCACTTCAAATGTTACTTGAACAGCAGGACACACAAATGCAGATTAATATATGCATGTTTATGATTGGTTATCCCATTCCTTAATGTCTCCTCACTTCTTATTTAGCAGTTGAGGATATAAACTGCTTCCACTTGCAAAAAAAAATGCGCCTGATGTGATATGAAAATTATCCTGCATAAGCTAAGCATGGATTGACTGGAGATCTTCCCATGAAAGGGAGAAGCTCCACACTTACAGCATTTCCCATTACAATTTTATAGTGATGGGAGAAACTGGCTTCAGAGTCCTTAAAAGGAGGGTATAATCCTAACCAATTTAGGCTGGCACAACTCACTTGTCTCCCCATTCCTGTGGTGGTGTGCAGATGCTGGTGCATGTCTGTGCATTGGTCTAAACCTCCAAGAAGGAACCTTTCCTCCGTTATGGCACTTTTGTGTCACCCCGGACCAGCACAGGATTGTGCCAGGACTTATGCCGGTCTAACTCAGAGATAGGATTGCAGCCACAAACTCTTATTCCTTCTGGAAAATGGGCATCATCAAAGAGGCAGAGGAGAAGAAGCAACAACAAAACAACTTGCAAAAGAATTTTTTATTGTTCCAAAGACTGAATAAAAACAGTGGTGGTTTGCATGAAGCAAAGTAAAACAATAGCAATTTTATCCAGAACGAGCAAATCTTTTAAGTACATTTAAAATTTTGTTTTGTGGAAAGAAGGCTCAAAGATTGTGACTAACTGGAGCTCCTGTCCTTAGCCCAGCTCTGCGACGCCAGCTGGATCCAATCGTATCGGCTCTGCCTTTCCACTGGACTAATTCAGTGGTGTGGAGAGGGGGGATTTGCTGCTTGGGTAACAGCCTATCCTCCATAACAATCTAACCCAGGCTTTCGTGCTTCGCCGAGCACGATACCATAGTCTTTCAAGACTGATGGAGGCCTGCTTTTTTTTATGAGAAGTGTGGCTAACGAAGACGGAAAAATTTCAGAGTGAGGTGCATGCCTGACATCTAGTGGTGTCTGAATGGTTTGCTATAGACGAGCTGTAAATGTAAAAAAATAAGAAATCTCACTGACCCAGCACGGAGGACTTTAGGATCTCCAAATTCTTCTCATTGGCTTAAGTTATAAAAGTAGAAAAGTTGAAAGGCAATCTAAATTATATAGCATCATATTTTTCAATGCTCTCTATTGTTCCAGGTAAAGTTAGTGTCAAACCAGATGTGATATTAATTAGTTAATTTTAACTGCTTACAGCAGGGGTTCTCAAACATTTTAGCACCAAGGACCGGTTTCATGGACTGTTTTTTTCCAAGGAGCAGCAAAGTGATTGGGATGATTCAGGCACATTACATTTATTGTGTACTTAACTTTTATTATTATATTGCAATATATATTGAAATAATTATACAACTCACCATAACAGAGAATCAGGGGGAGCCCTGAGCTTGTTTTCCTGCAACTAAATGGTCCCATCAGGGGGAGATGAGACACCCAAAGTGTTTTGCTTATGTCCTCTCTCCTCCTTAACCTTGTTTTGGTTGCCATCACTGCAGAAACCCCTGCTTCAGAAAGGTAGGATGATGGAAACAGAAGCAAGCTTTTCAGTGCTTTTGTAGCAATCTCAGAATATTCCGCCTTGAATTTAATCCAGAATGTATTAAGATTTGAAGTGGTCTCAAACATACTTTTAAGGCCGCCATTATGTATACAGTGGTGCCTCACATAAAGAGCTTAATTCGTTCCAGAGGCCTGATCTTTAAATGAAAGAGCTTAATTCGTTCCAGAGGCCTGATCTTTAAGTGAAGTGGGTTTTCCCATAGGAAAGAATGGAAACTCAGACAATTGGTTCCAAAAGTATTCATATGAAAATATTAACTATGTAAAAATGATGACGGAACACTGGAATTGAATTCAAAACATGCATTCAATGTTTGAGATCAATGATCCTATGAAGTCTACTTAGGTTGCAATCCTAAAGACACTTTCCTGGGAGTAAGCCCCATTTAATACAATGGGGCTTACTTCCAGGTCAACATGGTTAGGAGGCTGCAATCAAAGACACTTTCCTGGGAGTAAGCCCCATTTAATACAATGGGGCTTACTTCCAGGTCAACATGGTTAGGAGGCTGCAATCAAAGACACTTTCCTGGGAGTAAGCCCCATTTAACACAATGGGGCTTACTTCAGAGTAGACATGGTTAGGAGGCTGCACTCAAAGACACTTTACTGGGAGGCTTACCTGGGCTGGTGCTGGAGGTTCTAGGTGGGGGCACTTGGGGGCAGTTAGGGGCAGCTGCCTCTGACACTCCCAGGCAACTGCTCCCAAGTTGGGGCAGTTAGAGGCAGCAGCGCTGGCTGGCAGCCCTTTTAAACAGCCTCCACACGGAGTGTTAGGGCTGCACAAGTGCTTGTTAAGTGAAGCTGAACTTGTTATGTGAAGCAAGATTCCTTGGAAATTTAGACTTGTTATGTGAAACACTTGTTATGTGAGGTGCTTGTTATGAGAAGTAGCACTGTAATTTCAAACAGTTAATCTTCTTCCAGCACAGACAAAGTTGATTTTCCTGGCTTATTCACAATGGGGTTGCGGATCCAATCTTTACCAGTTCAAGGCTCTTTTGTGGTTGGGAAGTAATGCTCAAATTCTTTGGAAAGTTGAGACAGGTGGTCATGCACCAGCTGTGAGAAAGGCGGCCCTGGCTCATTCCCATTCAAAATCTCAGTTAGTGTTTGAAACATGTCAAAAATCCCAACATTCACTTGCCTCCTCCATACTTCCAGTTTGGCTTTGAATGCAGCCACTTTATCTGCAGACCTGAACAAAGTTGTCATTCTCTCCTGGAGTGACAGATTGAGTTCTTTGAGCAGGTTGAATATGGGTGCAGTCCTGACCATGACCTATTATGTTGAATAGGTCTTACTCCCAGGAAAGTGTCTTTAGGATTGCAGCCAAAGTCACTCAAGTAAGCAAGTTTTGTGATCACAGAGCTGTGCAAACAGACATGAATAAAGAGCATGTGCTTTAATGTGGTTAATAACTTTAATCACATCTTGCAAAATGCCCATCCTGCAAAACAGAGACCTAGAGGTCCTGGCCCGGTCCTTGAGGAACTCTGACTTACAGGATCCTGTTTGCATAAACTTTCTCATTATATCCCCCTCTACTTTTCTGTACTGAGAAAAACATGTAACCTGCCTCTTTCTCTGTCCCTACTATGACATAATATATTTCATCTTACTGCTTTGCCTTACTGCTGGCTTAAATTAAATCACAAGCTCTAATATGGAATTTAAATTTAAATTAAATCACAAGCTCTATATGGCTTTCAATGGCCTCTGACATTAAACAACAACCTCTGCAATCTATCCAGCACCTGTGACAAACATCTTAATAAGCTTCATGGGTGGGCCTCCCACAGGGTGACCAGATGCCAAATGCAAAATTCCTGAAACCCAAGGCCAAAATTCCTACCTCCCAAGCTAAAATTCCTACCCACGTAAAAATTGTAGGACTCCCCAAAAATGTAGGACAAAATGTAGGACATGTTAAAATAAGCTAAAACACTCATATTGCTTTCCTGTACTTAATTTCAACACTAAACTACTTCTTTTTAAATTGAAAACCTCTTTGCAATACCTGTTTTCACCAACAATTCACATGTAAAAGCAGATTCAAAGGCGCTCAAAGCAGACACTCAGGGTGACCATATACCATAACCCAAAAAAGAGGACAAGGCCCCCGAAAATGTAGGATATCCAAGCAAAATGCAGGGCATGACAAAATAAAATTTGAAAACACTCACATGCTGAAAACATTCAAATGCTGCCTTGTGGAGCATTTGCTGAGCTCCAAGTGCACAGGATCAGGACCATTCTGGAAGCCTTGCACTTTCTGGATTGACTTGCTTACTCATGAGTAAAACCCTCACTTTCAAAAGGGTTTAATGCAGTAGAGCTTGAAGGGAGGGTTTCCTCCTGAGGTGCCTGGTAGGGGCTTCGTTTATTGGATCAGGTGAGATTTCTCTCAGCCTGCCCAAAATATGTATCTAAGGCAAGTTTGCCTATTTGTGAGTAAAGACACAATAAGATTCCTATTCAGTTCCCATAGAGATCAATGCAATTATCAGGGGCCACTTTTGGGGGTGATTTTGGAGTCTCTGTTCATTGGATCAGGACCATTATGGTGTACTTGGATTCCACTCAGCCTGGCCTTTCTGGCAGACTATGGCACGTTCACCTACTCATGAATAAAGATGCAATATTAGGCTCATAGAGCTCAATGCATATTTTTATTTTTTGTTTTTGGCCATAACGTTTGATCGGAAGGAGATATTTCTAAACCAATACTTACACTGGATTCTGCTTTTCAATATGAATCCAATGACAAATGACATGATGGTTGCGCACCATCACGAAGTTCCAAAATGAAGTCAAAATGTAGTGAAGCCAAAATGGAGGATACCCAGACAGGAGGCTAAAAATCTGGACAAATTTGGGAATTTCCAGTCATATGGTCACCCTGCAAATAGCTCCAGCTTAGTACAATATTTTGAAAGCCCAAAAGCTAAACTTAGGTGGCAAAAATGTTCAATGCATACTTAAAACTTGTAAATAGTATAGAGAGGAAGTGACTATTGTGCCTATTAAATAGGCAGTTTTTCTGAAGAGTGTAATTCTATCTGATTTTTTCCCACCCCTATGACTAGGTCTGGAATGATTACAAGCTCAAGTGGAATCCAGACAAGTATGGAGGCGTTCAGTTTATTCGTGTGCCGTCTCATAAGATCTGGAAGCCAGATATTGTTCTATATAACAAGTAAGATTATAGTATCTACCACTAGAACACTTTATATTGCAACATTCTGCATCAGGCAGAAGTCCTTCCCTAAGGTGAAGATCTGGGTGAAGATTTTTTACAGGTAAATAAGTTCAATGTGTCTTGCCTTCTTGTCATGATCCAAGTCAGGCTTCATGAAGGATGCAGCTACTCTGAGTAATTACCCAATTACACTGCTGAACTTGACACAAGTAACACTGCACCTCTTTTGGGTAATCTTCACCACCACGTTATGAGGCACATTTAGTAGCCTGCAAACTGTACTATACACAAATAACTTGTCCAGCTGAGTTGCATGATTGTTTGTCTTGTTTTGACAGTGCCGTTGGAGATTTCCAGGTGGATGATAAAACTAAAGCATTGCTAAACTATACTGGGAATGTCACCTGGATGCCACCAGCTATATTTAAAAGCTCATGTAAGATAGATGTCACCTACTTCCCATTTGATTATCAGAACTGCACCATGAAGTTTGGATCCTGGAGCTATGAGAAAGACGAAATCGACCTTGTTCTAGTCGGCTCCACTATGAACCTCAAGGACTACTGGGAAAGTGGAGAGTGGACCATTATTAAGGCACCAGGCTATAAACATGACATTAAGTACAACTGCTGTGAAGCAGTTTATCCAGATATCACCTATTCACTTTATATCAGGCGCCTTCCCTTATTTTATACCATCAATATGATTATTCCGTGCCTCCTGATCTCTTTTTTAACTGTGTTGGTGTTCTATCTGCCTTCAGACTGTGGGGAGAAGATAACACTGTGTATCTCTGTCCTGTTATCCTTAACTGTTTTTCTTCTTGTGATAACAGAGACCATTCCCTCCACTTCTCTTGTGATCCCATTGATTGGGGAATACCTTCTCTTCACCATGATATTTGTAACTCTTTCTATTGTCATCACAGTCTTTGTCCTGAATGTGCATTACAGAACTTCCAGGACGCACACGATGCCCAAGTGGGTGAAGACCATTTTCCTAAACTTCCTTCCTAGGATCATGTTCATGACAAGGCCTGCTGGAGAAGACGATGACAACCAGAAGCCAAAGTCTTTTTCTAATACAGAGCTTTCCCAGTTAAGCAGCTACAGCACTTTGGAAACCCAGTGTCTCAAAGATAGCTTTCCCAGCCAGGATGTAGCCTGCAGTTGTTGCCAACACCAAGGAATCAAATACATTAAACTGAACAGCAACTTGACACAGAGTTCCAGCTCCGAATCCATCGATGCTCTGTTCACAACCTCAGTGATATCAGCAGAAATGAGAGATGCAATTGAAAGCGTAAAATACATTGCAGAACATATGAGGCTCCAGAATGAAGCCAAAGAGGTATGAGCATGTTTTATTAAATTATTCAAACTTTATGTATATTACATTGTGAAATTGTGTGGGACTCAGAGCTGACAGAGATTACAGAGCTGCAGCTGGACTGTGCCAGATATGACTTACTTGCCAACACTGTCACTCCATGTGCAATCCAATTATCACAAGACCAGATCAAACCCTTCCTCCATGATATATGCTTGTTTTCTATGCAGAACAGCATTTTGTGGTATGGAGAACTCACGTTACATGCAATCAGAGGTGGGCAGAAGTGATACAACCCAGGCTGAGAACTTGGCATGAGACATATTCAATACTTGCCGAATGTACCAGTCATTGCAGAAGTAAAATTTCAAGTTTATGGGCCCAGGGCACAACTGGGCACTGGCAAGCACCTGGCACTTCCACTGCCACCATGTAGTGGGCACCCATAGGCAACAGTGGTAACAGTGAGTGGCAGGCAAGAGCACACAGCAGTGGGTAGTGGGCACCAATGGGCAGCAGGCAACAGTGGGCACCACTGGACACCCCTACCAGGCAGCAGTGGGCAACAGTAGGAAGCAGGCACCACTGGGAACCAAATCAGTTCTTAGTGGGTCTTTACACATCACAGAAGGAATATGCTCCCCAAATTTCATGCTTCTAGGTCCAAGGCTAGGGGCTGGGTGTTGATCAGTCTTCAATGTTAAGGACAAAAACACATTGCACCCCTTTTCTCCCTTTAAGGATTAAATTTAAAATGGGTTCTTAGTGGGTGTCTACATCATGGAAGGAATACTCCTCCCAAATTTCACACTTTTTCTATGTCTTTGGGTTTTGACTGGGTGTTGATGAGTGACTCTTCAATGTTATATATACTGTATATAGATTGATAATCTCCACTAAACCGTTTGCCTTTTAGATGAGTTTGTTGCTATTCATGCATTGTAGTTTAAACCTTCAGAATTCTGGTACATAGTAGTTGAAGGAGGAGGAATTGCAGATTCACAGGACAGGGGGAAAAATGCATCCGCCCCAACTCTTTCCTTTTATGGATTTGATACTACAGATCAACACCTTCACCTGTAAAGGAGTCACTCTAGCTCTTCATTCATATTCAAGTCCAGTAAGTAGAAAGTGAGAGCAGTGGAAGTGGATGATTGAAAGGGAATAAACTGCATCCATGATGCCACTTCAGACAATAGTCTCAAGCAGTCACATGGATGGCCAGGCCTTTTGACATGTTATCAGTATCATCCCTGAAATCCCAATCACAAGGCTGAATTTCCAACAGCAAGTCACTTGTGCTATATGCAGGATGAATGGTTTTAAACAGTTTCTTGCCTGCTCTTCAAGCATATTAAATTCCGTTATATTTGCCTTCATACAATTTGTCTGTTTGTATTTTCCAGACTCAAGATGATTGGAAATACGTTGCCATGGTAATTGACCGCATTTTTCTATGGGTATTTATCCTTGTTTGCATTTTGGGAACAGCGGGACTGTTTTTGCAACCTTTGATGATCAAAGATGAAATCTAGACAACTAACTACCCTCTAATAAGCAATTTCGTGTCTCCCGTCCAATGTTCACCTGCTCTTTCCTAAAGTACTCGTTTCTGTGTCTTTGAGGAGTTGAAATGTTATTTGGACATAATCGCTGTGAGATCAACAGACCTTTCTGCTCATTTTCTTCTACAAGGGAATTAAAACAGTAAATCAGCATTACTGTGTCAACTTTTCATTATTACATCCTAAAAATACTGAAGGAGGTTAAAAAATGTAATTTGCTGCACTGGCAAGTTCGTTTGCATGGTCCCAAGCTATTTTAAGATATTGCGTTAGCATGGCCTTAATCACTGTAACTTCCTCATCTTACATCAAGTGCTACATGATGAATAATCAAACTTCATATAGTTTACTTTTATATCTAAACTTCATGTAGTTCTGGCCATCCCTCCCCATCCCACCTCAATGGAGCTAAAGTACAGGTTCAAGCTTGTTATTCAGATTTTTTTAATACACGGATTTGACTCAACACAAATGGCCATTGCAAATCAGTTAAAAAACTGTTTTTTTACTGCAGACAGACAGTCATGCAAGCAATGATTCCATTCTTCAGCTGAGGCAGGCAAAGGTCCTTTGCATTTCTAATTGCTGACTGATTCTCTGCAACAGCAAGAAAAGCTGTTTTAAAATAATTGTAAAGGGATACGCTTTTTGAAAACCATGTCTACTCAAAAGTAAGCTCATTGGGTTCAATGGGTCTTACGCCCAGGAAAGTGTCTTTAGGATTGCAGCACTTATTTAACACATTGTTTGGTTTCAGGAGAGTCCCAAAATCAAACCTTCCAGATATTAACATAACCTTACCCTACAATCCAGAGTAACTATGGGAGAACGTAAGAGACATTACGTGTACCCGTAGTTACTGCACTACCTAGTGAAAACCTATGGGAAATTCATATTGCAATCCAGAGAAAATTGTTCTTACACTGGAGCAAAGACTCCACGTAGTTACTCTGGATTGCACCCTTATTCTATTAGGAGTAACGGAGGAAGAAGAAATCTGGAAATGGGTCTTTCCACTGGTTTTTTAATCCATGGAGTTTTTAATACACAGAGGGTTCTGGAAAGGAACCTTGGTGGATAACAAGGGACACCTGTACATAAAGGGCTTGAAAAATCTTCCTAATAAAGAAGGGTTATGGTAAGTTGGAAGAAGGGTCTTACTATGGAAGAAATTCAAGTGACGAGACGGAGGTTTTTAAACTATGAAGAGGTTATATGGTGAAGTTCAGAGATTCATTATTTTCTCTAAGCATTAGAACATGGGTTGATTCATAGTCACACATCACACAATGTGTGATGGCCACTAAGTTTGGGTGGCTTTGAAAAAGTAGATTAAAAGATATAAGCTATGTATTCCAGTTAAGCTGCTCTGTGATGAGGAGCAAGTTCCACTAGGTAGTGAATTTACTTCCATTTAAACATATACAGGTATGCCCTGGAAGTAACTTAAACCCATATAGTTATTGGCTACATATTAAGAGATTCTTTGGATTCTACTTCTGGTTTGTTTTACAGTACAGTACTTAGAAACATCATAACTTTTGAAAACCGATAGAAATAACTCACCTCTGAGCCTAAGGAAAATTTGTAAGTTATGGTAGTATAAATACATACCAATGCAAGCTTGGACCCAGGAACATCCAAAAACTATTTAGTTACAGTATTGCTACTACTAGCACAGGGATATTAATTAGCCAGGTTTTATATCTGAACAAGAGCTCTCCAGTGACACAATTTGTGCCCAGCACTGTACTGTATTGATGTGTAATTTTCTCTTGGTCCAAATGCAACAGAAGCAAAGCTATTCTTTCTGGCTATTGCTGAAATAATTTTTATCACTGGTGTGTTTATAAAAATTTTCTGTACCGGTATCATTTCTGAATTTCCTCCTGAAGCTCAGTTTTCATCTCCAACAACAATTGTCTAAGCTGTGTCAGTATTTCAGCAAGCTTATTACTGCTAAAATTATTTGGAAGCAAATCTTTTCATTGGTGATTTAAGTTTTTAGCCCAAGTTATCAGTGAAGCCAATTTAGTGCTGAAAAGGGTCTTAATTTGGCCAAGCAGCAAATGACTTGAAGGTTTATTACATGTGAGCTAACCTCATTGAGCCAAGGATTAAGCAGGCCTCCGTCAGTCTTGAAAGACTATGGTATTGTGCTCAGCGCTGCATACACTGCATGCGAAGCACGAAAGCTTGGGTTGGATTGTTATGGAGGATAGGCTGTTACCCAAGCAGCAAATCCCACCTCTCTACGCCACTGAATTAGTCCAATGGAAAGGCAGAGCCAATACGATTGGATCCAGCTGGCGTCGCAGAGCTGGGCTAAGGACAGGAGCTCGCCCTGTCTTGTGGGGCTGACCTGGGAATCAAACCCTGGCCTGCTGGTTAACAGGCACAGTGTCTTAGCCACCTGCGCCACCCCAAGGATTATTTCAGGGTATTTAGTTGCAGACTGTTATGTTTAAGGATGACATCACTCCACTCACCCACCCACCCACCCAAAAAGATACTACTGTGGAATAAAACTGCATGGCTAATGTGTGTCTGCTGTGGTCCTCTATACTGCATAAATTGCTTACCCAATCTGAAACATGTTACTTGCTTTAAATTATTTATTTTTATTTGAATTATATCCCACCTTTGTTCCTAAAAAGGATGCCTAAGGCGGCAGAAAGATAAAGGTTTAACATCCAGTATCTCCAATTAAAGATGCCAGGACTAAGCAACATATCTACTAAAGAGCTTAAGTCAGTGTAGCAGTTCTAACATTGGCAAGATAACAGTCATCTATCTGATCCCTTCCCGTTGATGTATTCTGTATTAAATATATTTTATTGTCTTCAGACCCATACAGAATGCATTGCAGTTGTCAAAACAGGACGTTACTAAGAGCATAAATATAGCCAAGCTAAATCTACGTTCAGGACAGCTAAAACAAGAAAACTAGCTCAAGCTGGCAGATTTCATGGCACCAAGGTCACTTGGGTCTCCAAACATGGAGAAAGATTAATTAGCACACTTACAGACTAAAAACTGGGTCCCTCAGACAGATTAGCCCATTTACTGACAGCATTTGATACAACAACCAGGGGTCTTTTTGAGGGGATACTCGCCAGTACTGAGTACTGGCACCTTTGTTGACCCCCAGGAGACATGCCTATGAGCCCCCCAGTAGACATGCCTATGATAGCATCGTCATGGTGAGTACCCCCACCTTTATTTCTAGAAAAAGCACTGACAACATATATGAAAACAATATATGAGTGTTTTTAGTTTTTACTATGTCACAAATTTTTCTGGTGTGTCCTACATTTTTGGGGGGAGGGGTTGTCCTCTTTTGCACCCCAGTCCAAGACCATCTCCACTGGCTCAGCAAAGAAAGTTGATTATAGTGTGTCCAAGTCGCCCAGTCGCCCTACTGTGTCCCAGTCACCCAACACCAGGTATATAACATTAAAATGATTACCAGCGATGGAAAGAAAAATTTTCTTCAGATTTTACTAATGAAAGTCAAGTCTCATATGCAAGATTTTGTTTATTATCATTAATACAAATTCAACTTCAAAATGCATTAATAGAATTTGAAAACTTAAATTCATTTTTAAAAACTAAAATTAAAACTGAATTTTTCCAGATATTTTGAAATCCCTCTTCAGCTCATAAAATAAATACATCCAGGATAGAATCCTTAAGCTGACATAGGAATTCTACAACTTTCTCAATGGGTGCAATCCTAAGCATGTCTACTCAGAAGTAAGTCCCATTCTGTTCTATAGCACTTACACTCAGGAAAGTGTTTAGGATTGCAGCCAATATCTCTAAAGTGCATTAATATAGTTTTAGTCATTCATATGCATTGTTTTTGCCTTAACAGTCATGCAAATATACAGAGAGAAGTTTTAAATTCCAAGATTTAACTTCAGCTAGCATGCTAATTTAAGGCCTGTTCAAATATTCATTTTTTTCTCCAGATGAGCGTGCAAATGAAAAAGAATCTGACCCAGCAGATCACAGCTTGTGGGCCAGTTCAGATAACAAATCATTGTTAGTTAATTCAGCTGTGAACCAAGTCTTTAAAAGCTCCCAAACTTCCTCCACCAAAACTAGAAAAAGTCTTTGTTAAATCACAGTTCTGCAGCTCATCTAAATTCAGAACTGCCATTCAACTGTGATTTGTTATCTGAACTGTGATCTGTCATCTAAATTCAGAACTGCCATTCAACAACCATTAACCTTGGTAGTACAATCACAATGCAACTTCATACCCTGGTTTAACAGTGGTTATAAACCATAGTTAGATGACACAGCTCAGTTCAGATCACAGTTGCAATAATATAGCTCCACGCCAGAGTTTGGGGGGTAGGGGAATGCAAAGACTGTGTTCATAACTCAGCAACTTCTATCATTAGTAATTTTATGACAAAAACTGTTGCCAGATTGTTATAGTCATAATCTGTTCATTCTCAGTTTCCCCACACAAACCCAGACCCACCATAAACAAATTACTTGAGTGGACTTACGTAGTGTCTTAGGCAACTCAGTTTACCTATTGGTTTAATAGCTGTACCTAACACAGATGTTGTTGATTATAATGGGTGCCCCACACAGAAAATTTTAAAACTTGAGAGATCAAAGATTCTTATGCCTCATTCTGTTTTTTTTAACCTGGAAGGAAACAGAATGCTAGGATGTATAAGGATAGGCAAACAACACATCACCCCAATTTCACACCTGAAAGTTTCATCCTGTGAAGTTCCCTGCAACATTGGGCAGAGTAAAACTGTTACATTCCCCATGCAGTGGACAGGTAGAATAGTTTCCATTGGAAGCGAATAATGACAAAAAGAGACTTCAAAAATAAGTAGCCCAGGGCCAACAACAGAACAACCAGAAGGGTATGTTGGAGCTTATTAGAAGTGCCACATGATGACCTAGTGTAGCAAAGTTGGTAAGGAGCTTGATTATTATAAACCAAGCAGTCTTGTTTCAACCCAACCAAATTAGTTTTTTGCTCTCAGCCCTCCACCTGCAATATGGGGACAACATTGTCCTGTCTTAACAGACGATTATAAGGGATTGATCTAAAATGTATGAAGTGTTTGAACACTTGAAGCATTCTACATAAAATGCCACATATGATCTGGCTTACATACATTTGATCTGGCTTTTACTTCTTTGCATTGTCCTGCAGGTAGTCTGAGGCCCCATCAAGACAGCAATGATCACGTTGTTGGGTTGCAACGTAGTATTAGAAAAGCAATGAATTACTAAAAAAAGAATGGATCTGCATATAAATTAAAGATATCCATGCTTAAACATAAGTGCTAAACACTAACTTAGCCACTAAAGATTTCAGGATGGCCTGTCGTGTGTAAGGTAACACCACTACTTTATTTTTTGATTAATACTCCTAGAAGACCTGGAACACTCTGTCCAAATCTCACAAATGTATTAGTTTGTGCTTCCAATATGGACTGGTACTATTATGCTTGCCCATTTATGAATGACAGGAATAAATAGTGCCAATGATCCAATAACTGAAACCAAAAGAAAGGTCCATAAGAACATGCGATCGAGCACCTGAGCTATAAACTTCCAGTCTTCAACAACCTGAGAAAATAAAGAGAAAGAATTAGTTTTAAACACATTCCACAATATATTTGAAAATGTATATTAGTTCATAACAAAACTGTATCATCTCTCTTATCGTAGTAACAACTGACATAAGTTCTGGGCATTTAGCAATTGTTGCCCATACATTTTCAGATAATATGTTTTAGCTTTTTAAAGATGCTAAATCATCATGTATCAGTTATCAGGTTTGACAGGAGCAGGCAAAGAACCAAAACAATATCATAAGTTATTCAACAATGACTGTTCATGTTGGAATACAGTACTTGATAATTAGGAAATGCCAACATTAAGGTTGTTCAAGCATGCACTTTTGTGAATCTTTTAGGACCCAACTTCAAATACAGTTCTTTTTATCTGCATGATTGTTTCATTCTGTGCACATGGCAAATTGATTATTACTGGTTATTGCCTGTGGGCCTTTGATATTACTTGCCTGATATGTTGGAAATTGAACAGCATCTGAATTTTACTCTTTGAACCCAATGCAAAGCTGTCAAAAGTGAGGAAGCCTCACTTCCCAAATATTGCCTGAAGAAGTGCTGTTCATCACGATGTCTTAGTTCAGAGCATCTGGGATGAGATTTTTCTAAGTATATGCAAGTGCATTCTGAAGCAGTGCTCTGATAAATTATTAAAAGCATAGGTAGCCTGAGCAGAAGGCACCACACTGGGCACACCAAGTTCTTAATGTTTGCCCTTATAGGACTCAGTTACTGGATTATCCATCTGCTTATAATAGCAGAGCTACTGCTATTAGAGTTCTAGAAATATATATGGTTTCAGGCAATGGGAAATTCTGGGTTAGGGGTATGGATGAGTGAACTGGGGGGAGGCAGATGTCTCAAACTTGTTTTATTAGTTGAACAGTTTGTTTTTTAAGAAGGTATTTCTGTTCCGTCCCTCGCTGATAATAGTTTGCATCGACTCGTGTCAGACATTGTACAATAGTGTCAAAAGCTTTGTCTTAAGTGCAGTTCATGGAAACATTGTGCAGTATAATATGGCCAAAGAATATCTTCAGGACCGTTCCAGTGACAGGATTCAAAGAAATTAACAACCGGTTCTATGCCCATCTGGCAGCCACTTTTAAATGGCTATTTTAAATTTTATATGTCCTATCTTTCGTTAAAAACTGGTTGTATGGAGTAGGTGCAAACCTGCTGGAGCCCATCACTGGACTGTTCATAAAACTGGCCTTACAAAAAATATTTAAATCACCAATCACGTGACCCTCAATCCTGCACCTGGAATTTTGGAAGTTTGCAGATTTTGCTTCTTTGAGTTGGATTCTTCAAATCACTTGATAGTTGTTGGGTTTATCATAAAAGGTGGCAAACGGGGATTAGCATGACAGCAAACTCAGTTGTTCAAAGCATAGAAATCACATGCACTGAACCCTGACAACCCCTCTAGTTCTTTTGCAGTTTCAGAGGCTTCAACCATCAATGGTTATGTTTCTCTTTGTAAACAAAAGGGTCAGAAAACTTTTCATCAATAGGTGGCCCTTAAGCAAGTCACCATTTCCTAAGCTTTAGCCCTAAATTTTCAAGATAAAAACAGTAGCCAATCTTACAGGGATTATTCAGGGGATGCACAAAATTTGTTCTAGAAAGAATGAACACGTAGTAACATATTCCATGCTAAATATTTAAGGATCCCAAAGTATGCAAGAAACTTTGCCCTGATGACTGAAAAAAGCAAGTTTTCAAGTTGCACAGAATTATTCTCCAATTTATAACCTTTCAGTACAAAAGCTTTGTTTTCTCATTAATATAACTGGTTCTGTGAAGACATCTTGCACGACACTCTAAATGTCCTCTTCTCTGATTTTTAGTGGCTAAAGGCCAAATCACATACCATGCTTAACACTTAAAGACTCAGCAAGTTTCTACCTTTTAGAAAAATACAAGGGTGTGTATGTGTGTAAAACTGTGGCTGTGAGCTGGGGAGTTCATACTTCACCACAGCCATGGTTCCACCCTCAAGTCATTGTGCTCTTGTAATATTTTACAGTGAAAATAGCTTCTATTGCCGTTTTCTATAGTTTAGCCCCAAGAAACTGAGCTGCAAAACAGGCATTTCCTATTTGAATCTCACAACTGTCGCACAACTATTTAAATCTCACAACTTGGTGGCCTTAGATAAGGTGCTCTCCATCAGCCTCCAGCTGTAATATGGGGAGAATAATGGTTACTTATCTTACAGAGTTATTATAAGGATTACATCAAGATATTATATGCAAAGTCTTTGCACACTGAAAAAGCTCTGTAAGTAGTAATATCATTACTGCTGATCTATATGAACAGCAGTATAGTAGTAGTATAATGTTTGCATTTTGCAATTATTTCATATTATTTTACAAGTGGCATTGCTTTTTGGCTTACAGAAGGGGTCAAAATGTGAGACTGTTTTAAAATCTGATTAAATCATTTTACATTAAGCATTGGAAGTGAACAAGTTTCAGTCCTGTACAATTAGAAACATCTGTGACTTGTTATACCAATATCATTTGTGAAACTCTTCTTTGATTTTTCCCAATCCAAAATGAAATAGGAAACTGAAATATTGCTGAAATAATAAACAGGGAAGTGATTGAACATGATTGCAAATAGTAACACGATGCACAGTGTTATTGTAATAGGTATGCCATCTCTGGTTTCTATTGAACCTGAAGCAGGTAGTAAAATTCACAACCACCAAGTGAAATATACAACTCTTGGCTATATTCAAGATTAAATTGCCAAGTAACGTCTTCTTGTGACTATTTCTTAAATCTTACTAACACAAGAGAATAATTACACATGATCTGAAGTACTGGTGGTGGGAGAACTGCCCCCCAAAAGGGTGCTGTTGCATAGATGCATAGACCATTGACTTCATTATGGTGAACATATCTATTTTGCTTTAAACTGCTTCTTATCAGTGGCATTCCTGGCAACTGCCCTGCCCAGGGCACAGCTCTAGGAACGCTATCCC
Organism: Cryptoblepharus egeriae; assembly: GCA_030015325.1. NCBI lineage: Eukaryota > Metazoa > Chordata > Lepidosauria > Squamata > Scincidae > Cryptoblepharus > Cryptoblepharus egeriae. The sequence goes on from JAREYC010000013.1 coordinate 11,612,522, forward strand.
CACCTGGAACTGCATGCTTTTCAGGACAGGGAGGCTGCAGCCCCATTCCTGACCCTCTAAACACAGAACTGGGAGTGATGATTTCCAGCCTCCAGGAAACTTTAGCTGGAGGCTGTGTGCAGACTTCCCAGCCCTCAGAATGCCTCTAGGGGTGGTGGTTTATCAGTACATCAACTGAGTGCTGTGGACTGCTGCCGGGAGAGGTGGATGGCAGTGTGATGCACCCTCCCCGGGGCATATGCACCCTCCCCGGGGCATATGCACCCTCCCCGGGGCATCTGCACCCCATGCCTCCCCCTCAAGTATGCCACAAGTTCTCATGCAAACTTACACTGTCATTTCTGTTGACAACAGCAACATCTACCTTACTGATCTTTGGAACAACAAATTGGGATTTCAGTTAGAATCTAAATGATTTTGTATACTTCTGTTTATCAGACCTTTTAGCAGCCAAAACAGCTGAATGCAAATGACTAAGACACACACCTCACGTACTTCATTCTCCTTGACGATGTGCCTTGTAATGTATCGGATTGATTTTAAAGCTGCTTCCAAGGTATTCCTAGGGAGCTCAGTTCCACTGCTGTTCTCCTCCTTCTGAGCAAAGTACCTATCTACATGGCTTCTCATACAAAGTAGTTTTGGAAGCTTGTGAAGAAATATCTTGCGGACCCAAGGTGCCATTGTATTGTGAGTGGACGAGGATCGATGATGGACGTTAATAGCAAAGACAGTTATTACTATGGATAATGTTACAAAAATCATTGTGAACACCAAATACTCGCCAATTAGTGGTATCACTTTAGAAGATGATGGTATGATTTCCTCAATGACAAGAAGAAATACAGTTAAAGATACCAGCACCGATGTGCACAGAGAGATTTTCTCACCTTCATAAGATGGAAGATAGAAGACAAGGACAGTCAAGAATGATAACCCTATACAGGGAATAATGAGGAACAGTGTATAAAAGAGAGGCAAGCGTCTAATTATAAATGAATATGTAATAAATGGATACCAGCAACATCCATCAGTTCTGTTTCCCCTGATGCCAGTTGCTGCAACTATTTCCCATTCTCCATTATCAAAGAAGTCTCGCTTGTCAACTTCATCATCCACTAGAATTATATCAACTTGGGAGCCATCATATGTCCAAGAGCCGAATTTCATTGAGCAGTTTTGTAGGTCAAATGGAAAATAAGTGACATCTATGGTGCAAGAACTTTTGTAATTTGCTGGTGGTGTCCAAGCAATGGTGCCATCATGTTTTACTACTGTTTTTGTAGATGTTCCTTCAAAACGACCATCTGCACTGGAAAAATGTTCTAACTATTAAATATGAAATACAAGGAAGCTGTTATGCTTTCTACAAATAATAATAATCAGTTAATATAAAACTATGTTCCAATGTTTACTGTGACAGCCTAGGAAATAAATTTATGCACTTTCAGTTGACAAGGTATTTTGAAAGTAAAAAACATCAAAAAATATTCCTAATTTTAAAAAATTGATTAATTTCAACCCTTGATTAATTTCAATTCATTAATTTCAACCCTTAAAAAACTTTACATTCAGTAGAGCAATTCCTGAGATAACTATCCTAATGGGCAAGTAGTGGCCCCAGAAAACAAAACCAAAACAAATGTTTCATAAAAAATAATATATACAAAATTCACAAAGTTTATCCTCAGTTGGCAGGATTACATATGTGAACACAATGAGACACGAAGGGGACAAAAAAATTATAAACAATGAAGTTAAATAGACAGAAAATATGAGATTTGCAATGATTCTATATACTATAGAGTAGTTGTTCTCCAAAAACAGTAACCACTGAATAACAATATCTTCTGTGCCACGCTGAATTCTTTAACACTGAAGAAGGCTACAGGAAAAGTGTTAATAAGCTAGTATCAAATGTCTTAACAATATTTAACTCAGTGGTATCCTGCTGAAGTGTTTATGCTGAAAAAACTGCTTTCAATTTAACTGCTGAGACAATATACAATACTATAAGAATCAATATAAGAACACCAATCAATAAAGCTTTAAAAAAAGCTTTTTATTGAGGTTGCGGGGAATATTGTTATTGTTTTTAACTTGTGTATGTTTTTAATGCTTTTAATTTGTTTTACTGAATTTTTTTAATGTGTTTTATTGTTAGCTGCCTTGAGTCGGCTATGGCCCAAGAAAAGTGGGATATAAATTTACTAAATAAATAAATTAAATAAAGCCTTTTTATTATTTGCTATAATCCTGTATAAAGAAGATTTAGGAGGTTTGATGAATCAGTGATATATATTTTTACAGTATAAGCAGCAGCATTTAGGGAAGTTTAATTCTGGTAAAACCTCCATTGGAATCTCATCTCTTAATTGAGTGAGTTATAACTTAATATAGACCTAATTCATGTTTGCATTAAGCATTCTGCTCTACCTGCATGTCAGTATCTCTCTTGCTTTCCAAGTTTGTAAAAGCATTTTGCTTTGAAAGCAGTAACGTGGATCATTGTAATCCTCTGTAATTTCAAATTATGGAATTCCAACTACTGTACCCAGGGGCATCACTAGGAGGGTGCAGGTGTGTGCTCTGCATCAAGATGACATGTTTTGGGGTGATGGGGGCAGTGGCACCTCCAAAAAGAAGGTTTGTGATGGTGCGCTCTACTCCATCATGCCATATGTTATTGAATTTGTCTTAGAGAGCAGCGTCCAATGGAAAACTCCATTGTGAGCTAGTACCTTCCTAGCCAAAGTTATGGCTAAAAAACTAAAAAAAACCCAAATTACAGCTTTACTCACGAGTACAGCCTTATAGTCTGCCAGAAAAGGAAGACTGAGAGGAAGCCAAGGACACCAGAAGAGTCCTGATCCAAGGAAGGCAGCCCCCAAAACGCTTGCTTGAAAGTGCTCCAAAAGGCAGCCCCCCAATACTGAAACTGGCTCAGCAGGTAATGGGAACTTTTAAAAAAAATTTATTTGTAATTCATGTTAATAGTCCAAACTTCTCTTCTCTCTCTACTCAAACCTCATCTCCTGCCCTCTTCCCTCTGGGGGTTTTAATGCTTTCATTTTGGGGGGGGGGGGGTTAATGCATGACCTCATGTCTTCTATTTTGGTTATGACATATGGTTAATCTGCCTGTAACCCACTTGGAATTAATAAATTATGGCTGCAATCCTAAAGACACTTTCCTGGGAGTAAGACCCATAGAACCCAATGGGGCTTACTTTTGAGTAGACATGGTTAGGACTGTATTAATCATAGATATTCAGTAATATTGCATGGAATTCAGTGATATTACACAGTAAGCACATGGAAGCAATATACACAAGATTTTATTTTTGTTATGTTCTACACTTTTCGGGGGGGGGGGACTTTTCCTCTGTCCGATTATGACTTATGGCCATCCTGGTCTAGCCAAAAACAAAAACAAAAAACAACTTGTTGGGTTTAAAACTGATTTAATCTCAAATTATACTGAACTGGTTTAAATATAGGAACTTAATTGAGCTGGGTGTTGGATAGAAGTGAAAATCTTACTGATTTTTTTTTGGGAGGGTAGAGTTTACTTGATTAACTTTATGTAGTGTATTTACAATTATTATTTGTTTTAATTTGCTTGATATCACTTCCACCCATGACATCACTTTTAGAGGATCCTGGACAGTTTGTCCCTCTAAAAAAGTGGGCCCCAATCTAAAATGTTTGAGAATCCCTGCAATAGTTTGTTAGAAATGCGGAATCCTTGAGGAGGGGTATGTGATCCCTCTAGTAACCAATATGGCTAAAAATAATGGTTTTTAGGAATAATCCCATCATGTTATATACTGTTGGATGCATAATTTGCAGCAGAATACAGTGAAACAAACCACTTTGAAATATCTTTATTCTGTTAGTGTGGCTAAAAACCAGTGGAGGCGGGGTAATGGCACGTAACCTTGCCCACCATCCAGGTTGTTGCCCCACCCACTGCATAGGGGTGACGTGCTGACCTCCAGCACCAGGTGACACAAACCTAACAATGCCCTTGATTGCACCTGGTTCTTTTCTGAAAAGCATGAAACATTTAAATGACAGTGCTCTAAACACTAACGGGCAAAACAAAAATGTCTTTCAGTGAAATTTGCTCATCTCTAAGTTTTTTACATTGCAATATTGCAAATTAAGACACAGGAAAACAATAAATGCTTACTTGTCATACAAAACAATATCTGGAATCCATATGGAATCTGATGGGACACGGATAGATGTTATTCCAGCATAGTCTTTAGGATCCCACTTCAATTTTACATCAACCCATTCCTATAAAGGAATGAAAATTGTGTACTTATATAAGCTTGTGGGTTTTTTTATATTGACCTCATTTCTATATATCTGTCTTAAAACATGTAGGTAGCAATCCTAAAGATACTTTCCTGGGAGCAAGTCCTATTGAACCCAGTGGGACTTACTTCTGAGTAGACATGCTTAGAATTGCACTGTTAATATAGATGGCATCTAAGATGCTGCCACTTATTAATTCAGAAAAGACTTTTACTTAAAAAACCCTAATACACATATAGGGAACTTTCTTATACAATCATACCACTGGTCCAACTAGCTCACCACCACTGACACTGACTGGCAGTTGTTCTCCAAGGTGTCAGATTATTTTTTCTATCCTACCTGAAAATGCTGGGGAGTGAAACTGGGATCTTATGCATGCAAAGCAGAAGCTCTTCCACTGAACTAGAAGTCCTCCCTTTCGGTATACCCTTTGACCCACAGTATTCACAATGGGACATCTTTTTTTGTTGTTCTTTTAGATGGACTTCCAATAGGTTTCAAAAAGCAAAAAGAAAACTGCATAAGAAATCATTTCATAACTTCAAATAACATCAATTGGGAAATTTTATTTCAGGTTAAAAAAGAAGGTATAACATAAATGAGAATGTTTTCCCCTAAAATGTTTCAGTGGTAACATTTATAGCCCCTTTATACCTTAATGGCATACAGGAAAATGTCTTAGGGTGCAATCCTAACCTAGGCTGGCACAACTTGGTCTTCCTTTTCCAAAGGTGACAGAGAGGCAAGTGCATGCCTGACTGGCCTAATCCTCCCCCAGGAGTGACACACTTGTCTTACAGCACTTCTGTGACACCCCCAGGTCAGCAAAGGGCTTATACTAGGGTTTAGGCTAGCCTAACTGGAGATTAGGATTACAGCATTAGTGCACGTTTAGCATAAAAACAAGTACCGTATTTCAATAATTACCTTTTCATTTAAACTGAAGATATATGGTAACAGAGGGAAAATAAATTGCAGGGAAAATAAACTGAATAGCTTTATTGGGGTAACTAGATAGGACATAATCTTCATGGAGAGCTTTCAATGACGAGTCTCAATGATTCAGCCCAGGAATTGAAGTCGACAACTTCCCCAATATGAACACATCTTTAAATATACAATACTAACCTGCTTCAACCAAACATTAGTAGTCATCAATTGATTTTTCTCATCCTATTAAGAAAAAGTTTTATATGTATAACATAGGACCATACAAGTATTTCTAGTACTACAAGTACTGTGTTATATTTCTAGATAATGAAGCACAACATATGACATACATTCTATCTGTAATACATAGTAGGTCCTTACTATTAGACAAATAAGCATAGAATATTCAGCATTTGACTTCCTGAATAAATGCAAACTCTTTAAAAATCTCTCAAATTTACAAATTGTTAAAAAATATATTATGAAACTATCTGTGGAAACACTTTGATACAGTGTTTCTTAGCAAAAATCCATTTTCAACCAGAGCAGGCATAGCTTGCTTTGTCTACAGGCTATATATACATAATTCATCATGTAGATATAGTCTGGTCACCTTATATCCTCATAGCTATCTTCACCAAAAGACAAGGGATATAGTCAAAGGTTAAGACAAGTGCATATATATTCATATACTGCATGAACAAATGCAGTGTTGTATACAACTACATACTTCATCTCTTAATCAACTAATCACATGCAACTCTGCATCCCATCCACATTTCTACTGAGTAGGGAGGTGGAAAACAGAATCATTTCTACTAACAGGCAAAAAACCAAAAAACCTGTGTGGAAGTGCAAAGATGTACACAATAAACTCTTCACAATAAACTCTAGCATGCTTGTACAATTCCCAGTATATATATATGTATGTGAACAGGAGCCAGGGGCGGGGGAAGTGGGAGAAAGTGGTAAGCTGTGGTATCCTGTGTCTGAATATCAGAGAAGATCAGTGATAGGACTAGTACAGACATTTGTATGAACTACAAAGACAGGATTTGGGAAGCTCTTTGCACTATCTAAACCTGTGATTTTCAACGACTGTGCCATGGTACGTTGATGTGCTGCAGATGATCTGCAGGTGTGCCATGGGACTCTGGAAGACCTATTTATTAATAGATCAATTGGGGGGAGTTGAGCCTCCTATCAGCAACTTGGTGTGCCTTGACAATTATGCCTGTCAACGTGCCATGAGATGAAAAAACGTTGAAAGTCACTGGTCTCAACAATTATGTAGATCTTTCAATAGGGCCAGTTGCTCTCTTAAGATTGGTTGCCTTCATTAACCAATCAACTCTGCACTAAAACATGTAATTTAAAAAAATTAACAGAGCTTGCTAACATACCACATCCACCAATTGGGAAATTGCAAGCCCAAATTTCACTTTGATTGTATCGTTCAAGCGTTCCACAGGGCGAACCCATCTTTCATAGTCTTCAAATAAATGTTTAAACAAACGATCTTCACTTTTTGCAATAAAGGAAGGTTCAAATGTACCTGCATAAAAACATAAAAAAATATTAATCCAGTTGCATGTCTTTACTGGTCTTAGCATGGGGAAATAAACAAGCAAACAATGGAGAAACCAATTGTTATATTTATGAAATCATCAGTTCAGATGTTTCTGCAGGTTTGGTAATAAAATATAGTGAGATAACCAGGCCACAAACTCTTGCCCTTATTTGTACATAAAGGCAGGAAAGATGAAACAATCATTTTTACAGCCCAATCTTAAGCCCGAGGCTGTCACAAAGAACAGCTGTCACAAAGAACAAAATGGCCATTGCTGCATTATGTGGAGATGAGGATAAGGGAACAAATGTTTATATTAAGCTCTGGCCATCCATGAGTCTTCTAGATCTACTTTCACTATTCAATGGCCCATTTTGGGCTTTCCAGGTCAGGAGGAGCCACAGAATGTAGTAAGAGGGAGCAATCTTAACCAGTTTAGGCCAGTCTAACTCAGCCAACACATCTTCTCTTGGTGGTGTGAGGAGGGCAGAGTATGCCTTTGCACTGACTTAATCCCCCCCAGAAGTGGGGGAGAAGCAAGGTGACCATATGTCCTTTTTTCCAGGACATATCCTGGATTTTAGTCTTGTGTCCTAAAAAAACACTTCAATATCCTCCTTTTTCTTGAAGGCAGGCAGCATATGTCCTTCTTGTAATTCATAAATTATACATAATAGTTTTAAATTTAGTAAGTAATATAGTGCTTAAATTAACCCTATGCAAGCAATAAGTGTTTCTAGCTTTTATTTTGTCATGTCCTACATTTTTCTTGGGCATCCTACATTTTGGGGAAGCCTCATCCTTTTTTTGGTTATGGCATATGGTCAGCCTGGGCAGAAGCACCTTCTGGCACTGTTGTGACACCCTCAGGTCAGCAAAAGACTCATGTCAGCCTAACTGGAGGTTAAGATGATAAGAGCAGCCCAGGGTTCCCAGACCTCCTGATTTCCCCAGAGGCCTCCTGGAATTGGGTCCCTGGTCTGGGGGGTAGGGAAGGGCCCCCACTCCTCTGGAAAATGGAGGGGCAGGAGGGCGCTCTGGGGAGGTTAAGGGCTGCCCCGAGTCGGCAACACAAGTAACTTTCATGTATTGTGTTGCTGCAAACTGCACTGAGGGCATCTTACATGTATGTGCCAGAATCATGCATGTTGATGTCACTTGCATCTGTTGTGTTGTTGCAAACTGCTTTGAGGGTGTCTTGTGTGTCTGGGTCAGAATCATGCATGTTAAGAGGTTTTCAATTTAAAAAGTGTTGAAATTAAGTACAGGAAAGCAATACGAGTATTTTTGCTTTATTTTAACATGTCCTACATTTTTTAACCGGGTATACATTTTGGCTTGGGGGACAGGAATTTTGAGGGACTCGGCAGGGAATTTTGGGTTTGGCATCTGGTCACCCTGGAAGAGCCTCCACTGGATCAGGTCAAAGGCCCATCTAGATCAACTCCCTGTACCAGCAGCCCATCAGATGCCTCAGGGAGCACACAAGACCTATATCCAGGTGCCTTCCTTGCATCAGGCATTTTAAGGTTGCCTACTTCTACAATGCATCTATCAATCAGTAGATGAGCATCTATCAATGCTCGTGGGCTGTGCGTGGCGCAAGCAGTTAAGATGCTGTGCCTGTTAACAAGCAGGCCAGGGTTCAAGACCCGAGTCGGCCCCACAAGACAGGGTGAGCTCCTGTCCTTAGCCCAGCTCTGCGAAGCCAGCTGGATCCAATCGTATTGGCTCTGCCTTTCCATTGGACTAATTCAGTGGCGTGGAGAGGGGGGATTTGCTGCTTGGGTAACAGCCAATCCTCCATAACAATCCAACCCAGGCTTTCATGCTTCGCATGCAGCGTATGCAGTGCCAAGCACGATACCATAGTCTTTCAACACTGATGGAGGCCTGCTTTTTTTTATCAATGCTCATACTCGCACATCCCAGTCTCAGTTTGATTGTACCCTCTGCGCTCTCTCCACACCTCTCCCCAAATCCTCCCTCTTGTCCATCCTTCCCTGCCCACTTCTCCTACCTTGAAAAGCCTCATTGCTAAGCTTCCCAACAGCTGCTTCACACTCACTCCACATTTTCAACATCTCACCCTGAGGCTCAGCACCAGTGTCATATTCTCTCCACTAGCACAGGAGTTCCTCAAGGCCCTTTTGCAACAGTGGTTGTTGTGTTCAGGATTGGCCCCTAATTTCATTAGCAAATCTGGCTCCTCAGTGTGCTAATATAAGAAATGTATTATGATAATCATCCACTGGAAATCAAACATGAAACGATATATTGAGACTATTGTTCCCTACACTTCAACACCACTGACATATGTCTCACCAGACATCATTTGCTGTCAGAGGCTTACCCTGGAGAGATAGCCAGATACCCATACAACTTCACAGCAGAGCATGACATCTGGCAGATGGCAGAATGCCACTGCATTCAGCTGTGATTTTTCCTCCCAACCCAGCAAATTAGCCTGCTTGGAATGAAGTGAGCAAATAAAAACCACACTAATAAAAATTGGAAAAGTTTAAAACATAAAGCCAAAAGGAAAAAAAGGTGCTAAGTCACATGAAAAATAAAAGTCAGGGGTACAAGAGCTAAACATGTAAAGTGTTTCAAAGTACAGTGGCACCTCGCTTAACAAGTGTTTCATATAACAAGCAAAATTTTCCAAGAAATCTTGCTTCACACAAGAAGTTCTGCTTCACTTAACAAGCAAGCGCGCTATGCAGCCCTGACGCTCCGCACGGAGGCTCTTTAAAAGGGCTGCCGGCTAGCGTTGCTGCCTTTCACTGCCCCTAACTTGGGGGCAGTTGCCTGGGGGTGCCAGAGGCAACTGCTCCTGACTGCCCCCAAGTTCCCCCACTGACCACCTTGAACCTCCAGCAATAGCCCAGGTAAGCCTCCCAGGAAAGTGCCTTTGATTGCAGCCTCCTAACCCTGTCTACCCAGAAGTAACCATGTCTATCCATTGTGTTAAATGGGGCTTACTCCCAGGAAAGTGTCTTTAGGATTGCAGCCTAAGTAGACTTCATAGGATCATGCACATTGAATGTATGTTTTGAATTCAATTCCAGTGTCTTATCATTTTTACATCCAGTTAATATTTTTATATGAATATTTTTGGGGTTGTGGAATCAATCGTCTAAGTTTCCATTGTTTCCTATGGGAAAATCTGCTTCACTTAAAGTGCATGCCTCAAGAACGAATTAAGCTCTTTATGTGAGTGACCACTGTATAGGGTTCAACCAGAACAGCATACAGTGGACTGAGGCTTCATTCAGATTGTTCAAGTTTCCCTTTCCAAAGCAACAGAATGCTTCTTTGGAAACATTTAAAGACTGCAGAGCTTTCAAGAGTCATGCTTTTCATGAGCCCACAGAAGAGTTTAGATTCAGAGACACTGTAAAGACCAGGTTCATCTGTTTGAAATTTTTTTGACAGTCCTGAATTTCATAATGACACATATTTATTAGTAGGAAAAGTTCCATTTTAGCAAAGATGGAAATGAGCATGCATTCCCATAATAATGTAATGCTGAACAATATGCATGCTCTCAAATTACATCAATGAACAGAAGATAAACGACTGTTTCCCAAGGGCTATACAGGTATTACTGGAATTTACTTGTAATTCCATTCTGTTTTAGGACGCCAACAAAAAGAGTAATTATGGGTGCAATCCTAACCATGTCTACTCAAAAGTAAGTCCCATTGTGTTCAATGAGTCTTACTTCCAGGAAAGTGTCTTTAGGATTGTACAACATCACCTCTGAGGATATGTGTCTGGTTTGCACAAATTTAATGCTTTGAAAAAGAGTAGTAGAATCCATCATTTTTTATCTCACAAATTTTTCTAGCCTACCTTGTATATATCAGCATTCACCAATAAATGGTCAATTCTGCTCAATTGTGTTCAATCTTTGCTGCTGCCAACTACTTTCTTTTTTATGCAAAACCATCTATTTGTTTTACTCCTGAAATTCCTCCATACTTACAGCTACCTACAATGCATTACAGTAGTCTTACCTACAATGCATTACAGTAGTCTTACCTACAATGCATTACAGTAGCCTTTTTGTTGGCATAAAAGGTAGGGAAAGGTAATAAACAAAATTATCCAAATAAAATGATCTTGTACCATACTATACAGTGTTGTACTGTTTTTAAAATAATTTTCCAGACTTTTTTATTATCTAGCCTACATGGTTTCAGACCATTTAGGAGGAATTGGGTTGATATGGCTCTCAGATCAACATGCCCCACTATTAATTATGTGGCTTTCAAAGAGAACCCCTGGCATTTGGTCTTCTTTGCCCTAAAAGGAGGCTTTCACTAGCAAGCTTCCTTGTCAGACATCTCATTCTGAAGTGATAGCATCAATCTTTCCCAATTTGTCCCTGCTTAAAGAATTAAACAGAAATAAGGAGGTGGTGCTAGCTGTTAACAATTAGACTATGGTATATCTCATCTGAGCACTATTTTTAACAGCTGGATAAAGTGCATTACTGTAGCCTTTCCTAGAAATTATCCAAGCATGGAAAACTGTGGCTATGCTGTTCCTGTCTAAGAGACTACAGCTAGCTTACAAGTCTTAGGGGGTAGTGTCCAAGAGCCCACTTGGGCGTCAATGACAGTACTAGATATAGGAGTACCAACAGCTTGCAGACCTGTTCCTTAGGCAAAATACACCATCTGAACAGCCTGAATAACATTTGGCCAAGGAGACAAATCTCCAGCCTACTACATTTCAATCTCTCATGATATGAATTTAACAAAGCAGAGAAATGTTCCCTTCTGACTTAGTTGAAAAATAGACATTGTAGACATTAATACCAGTACAGTATTTGTGATTGCTCAGGTTCGGACATCAAAAACTGTTGGCTAAATCATTATTTAACAATAATGTTAAATCATAATTACAATAATGTTCCAGACTATCACCATAAAGGCAAACATTTGCAGACTCCACTTGTGAATTTCAACAGCTAACTGCTCAGAGGAGCAGAAATCATGTTCATTTCTTAGTGACCAGTTTGGTCCTAGGTTCAGGCAGAAGCAAGCCCTAATGAATAAGGCTTGATCCCATATTAAAATACATACATTGAATTGCTACCCAAGAATTGTGAAATGTGACACTCTATAGCAGAACATTTGGGTTTTAGTCACTGCAATATGAAAGAAGGATCACAGCAGTTGATGGGATGAGATCAAGGAGCTGCTGGAAACAAAAAATATGAATGAATGAGAAAAAGAGGAAGTGAGAGAGGTAAAGGCAGTGCAGTAGGATAAAACATATTGACACCGTCTGTTCATTTTGTGGAGTTATGGATATGAATACAAATTGACAATTTATGTAAATATATATGCAAATGAAGTACAGGCCACATGCTCAAGCAAGTTGCAGATGCATCCTCTGATGCTGCAGGGGTTGTTTGCAGGTACACACCATCATTTGTTTTATCAGCTTTGTGCCTCATTTCCAGGAACAGTTAGTCAAGAATATATTGCTACCATGCAGCTGCTCCGCTCCACTATAAAAGTACAGTAATTGGGTTTCGCAATGATAACCATCAACATATTAAAACACTTTAATTTTTGAAGGTTAGAGCTGAAGTGGGTGAAGGAAAGTCTGGCCTGCAAGAGTCACCCATATGGCCATTCAGCTGCTCCTTATCAAGAGCTGAACTACAACCCTCCCCACTCCCCCAAGAGTGAGGAAGAAGAGTCAAACATATCTTTTTCTAGCTCTATTTCTATATTGTATTAATATGTAGGAAGAAAAAAAATTGCATTAAGCACATACAAGTGCCACTTTTGTTCCAAGTGAGAGGGTGGCAGCTCGAGGACAAGCCTTTTCTGTAGTAGCAACACAACTATGGAACTCTCTTCCAGGAGAAGTACCGTATTTCCCGAACCATGAGATGCACTGGACCATGAGACGCACCAAAATTTAGAGGAGAAAAACAAAAAAAATTCTGAACCAAACGGTGTACTAATATATTTAATAAAATGTAGCAGAATTAATATTTCAACCATGTAAAGTCAACAGTGGTATTGAGAACCTTCTTTAACATTTTTAATTGTTTAAATTGTTCTTAGTTTTTAAAATCTAATTGTATTTTAATTATGTTTTAATCTCTATTTATGATCATTTTAATGGTGTTTTGTTATGATTGATGTTAGCCACCTTGAACTCCCTCTTACAGGTGAGGAAAGGAGGGATATAAATTAAATAAATAAATAATAAATAAATTTAATAATAATACATTCAACTATGTAAACATTCAACTATAGAAATACAATTAACATGTACCATAAATTACCATGTACTGTATTTAGAGCCATCATCACTGTCATGAACTCCAGGGTTGAAAGAGAGTACAGTGGTTGAAAAAAGAATAGTTCCCCTGGTGGCTTCTCTGAATCAAATACCACTTACTTCTGAGTAGACCTGGAAAGGATTGTGCCCAAAGGCTGAAAAAGAGCACATGTCTTGGGGAAAAGGGGGACAGATGGACACTCTGTGCAGGCCAAGTCAATCCTGGATTGGCTTAAGCCTGGGTTGCCAATCTAGATTCTATGAGATACACACACACACACACACATATAATATATATATATAATACATATGAAATACACACTCACACATACATATATGTGTGTGTTTGTGTGTATTATATATATTTCATATTATATATGTATATTTTTTCATTCTCTTGGGGAAGGGGGAGTGTGTGCATGTGGGGGTGGCTTCTGGGGGTTATTGGAGGGAGGGAAAACTAGTTAAGTAGAGGGTTTCTGGGGGGAGCATTTAGGGGTGACAGGTGGGGATGGCTGGGACTAGTGGGTGCAGTGGGTAGTTGGGAAGGGGAGACACATTAAAATAAAGGAGAAATACTCACTGTTTTCCTGCACTTAATTTCTACACTTTTAAAGGGCTTTAAAGGTTGTTCAGAGCCAGAGAAACCTGAACTGAGAGGTTAAAAGGCTATTTAACTTCTATGCAGTCAGAGATTAACCTCTATGGCAACCAGGCAAACATCAAACTGCAGGCATCCTGCAGAGTGGATAATTGAGTGTTAAAAGGACCATCACTTTAAGAGACACACCAACATTAATCCCCATTGTTTTGGGGGAAAAAAAGCGTCTCTCCAAGCAGGAAATTACAGTACTTGAAATACTGAGGAATACTCCCTCTCTTGTGGCTTTTCAACTAAGCTAAAAACATATTCATTCTGTCTGATATTTGGTTTTTAATTGATATTTGCCCTCTGTACCTCTGAAATACTCCTTGACTGCTTCCCTAGACTAATTTGTTCCCCACTGGCTTAATAAAACTTTGTTAAGTTGGGTATACGTATGCTTTGGCATGGGAAATGTGGGATATAAATTTTTTAAAACTGGAAAACTTCCAAATAGCAAAGATATTATTATTATTTATTGGATTTATATCCTGACTTTCTCTGCACAAACTGACTCAAGGCAGCTAACAATGGTAACAAAACAAAGACTGAAAACACCTAAAACACAATATACAGTGGTGCCTCATATAACAAGTTTAATTCGTTCCAGAAGCATGTTTGTTATGTGAAACTCTCTTTATGTGAAGCTCTCTTTATGTGAAGTTGAGAGATATTTCCTTCCTATCAAAAGTTATGGCCAAAAAAGTAAAAATCAAAAATATAAAAACAAAAAAATACATTTTTTGGCAATTTTTTTAAGTGGATAGGAATTTTGGCCTTGGGGTTCAGGATTTTGGGTTTGGCATCTGGTCACCCTGGCACAGTTGCAATCCTAAGCAGCCTTCCCTGACTTGGAGACTTGCTCCAAAGTAGACATGCTCAAGACCTGGTCCCTCCTGCTCCATGCCTGTGCCTCCCTCACTCTTCCCTATCTATCTAGATCCCCTCACCTTTCCCTACCTACCACCTAAAAGAACCCCCCAACTTACCTGCCTTCCTGTACCATTTGCAATGAGATTTGTGCAAGTCACAAATTACTGACACTAGAAATGATGAGTTTTTGGGGTTACCAGAAAATTAGAAGAGTGCTTGAAATTTAAAGTCTTTCCTCATTTGTTAATGACAGTGATAATGGTTCTTAATACCACTGTTGACTTTACATGGTTGAAATATTATTCTGCTATATTTTATTAAATACAGTGATGCCTCACGTAACAAATTTAATTCGTTCTGGAGGCATGTTTATTACGTGAAATGTTCTTTACATGAAGTGGATTTTCCCATAGGAAATAATGGGAACTCAGACGATTGGTTCCACTACCCCAAAAATATTCATATAAAACTATTAACTGGACGTAAAAACGATGACAGAACACTGGGATTGAATTCAAAACATGCATCTAATGTGCATGATCTTATGAAGTCTACTTAGGCTACAGTCCTAAAGACACTTTCCTGGGATTAAGATCCATTTAACACAATGGGGCTTACTTCTGGGTAGACATGGTTAGGAGGCTACAATCCAAGACACCTTCAAAGTGTCTCCCCACTTTCTCCTTCTCTCCATCCTGAGCCTTTCTCTCTCCCCTGCTCCCTTCTGGCTAGCCCTGAGCTGCTTCCCTCTTCTCCACTGCTCTTCTCTCCCTCTGCCCAGCAAACACCCAACCACAGGAGGAACAGCATGGAAGTGTTGCTTTCACTATGGGCAGGTGCGCTAGGCAGCCCTGACGCTTTTTAAACAGGCTGCTGGCCAGCGCGTCTGCCCCAACTGCCAACGAATGTGTTCTTTACATGAAGCACAGTTTGTTACGTGAAGCAGAATCCTAGAGAAATTTGTTTGTTACGTGAAACATACTTTACGTGAGGCCCACTGTATATTAGTATACCATTTGGTTCAGAATATTTTTTTCTTGTTTTGCTCCTCTAAACTTTGGTGCGTCTCATGGTCCAGTGCATGTAATAAGCTGGGAAATACGGTAATTTCTTTCCCTACCACCTCTGTAACCTACTAAATGTAAATTACTGTACATTATCACAAGCAGAGCAGTCAAAGGAAAACCACAGGAGCAAATCTCATTTTGAAAATCAATGTTTGGAACTAGCAGCAGCATATCCTTTTTGAACTATTTAATACCTTGCTGGAGGTCAAAGGGCAAAAAGCAGCAGTGACCTATTACAAGTCAAACATCTAGTGATGTGCTGGTCATAGCTGACACACCAAGTTCTAGTCAGGACATTCTAAGTGTGAATCAAGCTCCTTCCATGGACTCACTAGCAGTGCAATCCTACATACATTTACTTGGAAACAAGTCCCATTATGTTCAGTGAGGTTTACTCTCAGGTAACTATTGTATGATCACAGTTTTAAGTGACCTTAGGAAAGTTATTCTCACAGCAACCCAAGTGCAAAATTGCAATACCTTAGTTATTGTAAGGATAACCATCAAATTAATACACATGGAGGATTCGGAACATCTGGAAAGTGCCACAATACATAAATATTATTCTTGATACCATGGCAATTTGTGAAATCAGGATGCTCCAGAATAACAAATGCGGTACACCTACACACATTATTAGTCCACTTTAATTTGCATGTAATAGAATCCTATGCACATTTATCTGGAAGTACTTCCTTCAGTGAAGTTGATGCTTCAGTGATAGCAGACTAAGGGCACAATCCTAAACATGTCTACTCAAAAGTAAGCCCCATTATGTTCAATGGGTCTTACTCCCAGGAAAGTGTCTTTAGGATTGTAGCCTAAATATGCAAATTTAACATTCACATCTTTGAAACATTCCAAAATAAGAAAATTATGTGCACTTTTAAACTGCGGCTAAAAAAAATAGGGTTTTCGCCCAGCACTTAAGAGATTTGTTGTGAAATATTAGAAATTAGCAAAATACTACTTATTTCTAATGTTTTTTTCTCATATTCACTACAAAACAAGACTTGTAGCAGCCTTTTCCAAACACAGAACAGAGGCTAAGATTCCTCAATGCTGATGTTCAACCCACAGGAACACAGCAGCTCATTTCAGCCAAGCAAGACACTCATACAGTATTTGTTATCCTTTGAAGTTAACATCACTTTTTAAACAGAACAATGAAACAATGTTATGGATTCAAACAAACAGCTTAAGTCAAGCAGAAGTACCCTCTTATTTTGAGAACATAAAATGAATATGGAGTCTGTGTACTGACTCTCTGCAATCTGCTTTGGATAATTACTGTTATTGCTATAATAAAATTCAGGCCCAATCCTAAACAAACTTTCTAGTGCTAATACAGCTCTGATATAAGGGAACAAATGTTCCCCTCCCTTGAAGAGTGCTCTTCAAGACTGCTCTCATTGTAGGATTCAGCATGTGAACCGTGCCTGCACTAAAATGTTGGATAAGATTGGGCCCATGGATATGGCAAGAAGCATTACTGCATTTCTTCTATTGTCTTCTCCAAGTTTCAGTTTTTTGTACAGTAATATTCAAAATTATAACATTAATCATCCATTCAATTTAATGATCTGTTTACAAAGACGCATTTTATTTATTTTTTCTTCATAACCAGCATTAAAACTGAAGGGAAGAGATTCCAGACAGTTCCATTTTCATACCCTTCTTAATTCATACACAACATTGCTAAAATTTAAAAGTGATCTCTGCCACTCGGAATATAGCCCTAAGGATTCAAAGCACACATTGACTTTTAAGAAGTATATACGGTACTATTAAATGCTCATACCGCTTAACAAGTGTTGCAGACAGCCCAAATATATTCAAACAAGATGAACTTGAAGCTAAAAAACACATTCCAGACTTTATATAAAGTTTCAGATTTACACAAAGTTTATTTTAAGCAACCTATCTAATTTCTGGGAGTACTTGACACTAACTTCTCAATAACTAATTTTTCCAGCAAAAAAATTCCTCATATATATTGTATGGAACAGCATTTAAAGTAATAGCATAAACAGTTTATTTATTAGATGAGAAAAGCAAATGTGTAAAGAAGGAAGCCACCACCGCAAATCTTCCGAGTGGTAATAAACGAAAGATCCTGTGGGATAAAAAATAATCCTATTGCATTTATGGTAACATGAGAAAGAAGGGGTTAAGTATCTTGACTTGGAGCAGACAGCACTGTAAGAAGACTGATTAAAAAAGGATAAAGGGCAATCAAACAATTAAATGAAATATAGTCTCAACATTCAAAATGTTCTTTCTGCAAAACACAAATTGGTTTATCCTGGGTCATTTCCATAGTACATACAGCAATATAATAACTTATTTACTGGACCTAGAGACATCCTGCTAATCTCTGCTTCTGCACTACCTCCCCAGGGTGGCAGTGCTGCTGTTCAAAGTCCTCTACTGTCCTTCAAATCAGATTTAAACAGCTGAAATCTTGCTGAAGTAAGAAAACATTCCAACCACACTAACATGATATGTGCCTTTATCTATTTAAATTCCTGCAGGATTTCTTCCCACCCCATCACAACACAAGACACACAACACAATTAGTTTAAAACTCCAAAATCCAATTTCATCCCAACATACAACAGAAACTGTCTTCAGTTCTTTATCAGCTTACTGTGCCAGAGTTAACCTAGAAATGCTAAGATTCACAGATGAACTCTTTGCTGGGGGTAGGGGATGGGGGAAGGTGCTTTCCTAGATGAGTGAGAGAATATAATTGTTAAGAGATTAAATAAGACCCCTTCCTCGAAAAGTAATTCCAAGATGCCTCTTTTTTGTCCAGAATGACACACATTAAGCGAGTAAAACATACCCTTGTTAAAAAAGATGAATCCCCAAGACTTCCTTTGCACTCTTCCAGTTTGCTACTAATTCAATCCTCCATGGGAAAAATTTGCAGTTATGAGACTTACTAGGCTTACTCGAAGGTAAGTGAGTCTAGGATGGCAACCTGAATAAACCGGAGGCTGCACTTCTATTCCCACCACCAAAAGTAATAGCTTGGAATAGACCGCATTGAGACCAGCAGGGCTTGCTTGCATTCAAGCAGGGACTATGGAGCGCTGCATTTTCACTGAAAGGGATACAAAGAACTCCTTATATAAGTAAGGATACCAAAGGAGGACAGACTGCTTCTACATTAGCCATGGTATAGATGAGGGAATCTGGGAAGGTGCAGATTTTTAAACCCTGTCATGTTGAACTGCACCTGTCCTAATTTCCTACCTATGAGATGGCTAAAGGTAGAGGCACTGCTTCTGTATCTGGTAACTCCTTAAGGGCCTATGTTTAAAACTGCAGCCCAATGCATACTTTCGGGCAGGATGACCAGATGCCCAAACCTCAAAAGGAGGACAAGATCTTGGATTCCTCTCAGCCTGGCCTTTCCAGTGGACAACGGCACATTTGCTACTCACAAGTAAAGCCACAATATTAGGCACTTTCACTTTCCCATAGAGCTCAATGCATATTTTAGTTTTATGGCCATAACTTTTGTTAGAAAGGAGATATTTCAAAACCAATTTTTGCATTGAATTCTGCTCTTCAATATAAATCCAACGACATATGACATGATGGGGTACTGCACACCATTGCAAAGTTCCAAAATGAAGCCAAAATGGAGGACAATGAAGCCCTTTTGGAGGACACCCGGACAGGAGGCTAAAAACGAGGACAAATCCAGAAATTTCCAGTCATATGGTCACCCTGCTTTCCTGGGAATAAGCCTCGTTCGGACTCACTCTTAAGTAGACTTGCAAAGAATTGACTCCAAGATATTTACAACACAATACCCTGCGCGGAATTGAGTAGGTGTACAGTATTAGGCTGCAAGCTGACCCCCCCACTTACCTGGGAATAAGCTCCATTGAAAACCCTAGGACTTACTTCTGAGTAGACTGTCATAGGACTGAACTCTGAAGTGGTAATCATATCCCCACATACCAGGGGTAAGCCTCACTGAAGTCCATAGGGCTTACTTTGGAGTAGGCACAGGACTGGGCTCTGAGGATGCAATCCCATCCACACTTACCTGGGAGTAAGCCCATTGAAGACTATAAGACTTACTTCTGACAGGCACAGGTCTGGGCTCTAAGGTTGAACTTACCTAGGAGTAAGTCCCATTGAAGTCCATGGTGTTTACTTCTCAGTAGAGAGACACAGAACAGTGCCCTGAGGATGCAACCACATCTACACTTACCTGGGAGTAAACCACACTGAAGACCATAAGGCTTACTTCTAAGTAGAGAGACACAGAGCTGGGCTCTGAGACAGCACTGACCTGAGAGTAAGCCCCACTGAGTCTATAAGGTTTCCTTCTGAGTAGACAGATACAGGACTGAGCTCTGAGGTGGCACTTACCTGGGAGTAAGCCCCACTGAGTCTATAAGGTTTCCTTCTGAGTAGACAGATACAGGACTGAGCTCTGAGGTGGCACTTACCTGGGAGTAAGCCCCACTGAGTCTATAAGGTTTCCTTCTGAGTAGACAGATACAGGACTGAGCTCTGAGGCAACACTTACCTGGGAGTAAGCCCCACTGAGTCTATAAGGTTTCCTTCTGAGTAGACAGACACAGGACTGAGCTCTGAGGTGGCACTTACCTGGGAGTAAGCCCCATTGAGTCTATAAGGTTTCCTTTTGAGTAGACAGACACAGGACTGAGCTCTGAGGCAGCACTTACCTGGGAGTAAGCCCCACTGAGTCTATAAGGTTTCCTTCTGAGTAGACAGATACAGGACTGAGCTCTGAGGCGGCACTTACCTGGGAGTAAGCCCCATTGAGTCTATAAGGTTTCCTTCTGAGTAGACAGACACAGGACTGAGCTCTGAGGTGGCACTTACCTGGGAGTAAATCCCACTGAAGACCATAGGGCTTACTTCTGAGTAGACAGGCACAGGACTGGTCTCCGAAGCTGCACTTCCCTGGGAGCAAGTCCCATTAAAGACCAAGAGACCTACTCCTGAGTAGACACGCCCAGCTGTGCTGTCCAGAGCCTGCTGATAGGAAAGAGCTGCACCATAAGAGGGGTCCCCGTCCCCTCCCTTTCCTTCCCTTCCCTTCCCTACAGGACCCCCGTTACCCGGAGAGGAGACGCCGCCTCCGCCGCTCCCAAGCTGGGCTCTCTGAGGAAAGGGGGAGAGGAGGAGGAGGAGGCAGGTGGGGACGAGCGGGGACCGCCGAGACTCGGCCATGGCTCCAGCGGGAGGAGAGGCGCGGCCGTCGCCTCACAGAGCAGCCCTCCGACAGCCACCAGCGCAGCATCTCCAGCGCGGGACTCCCGCCGCTCACCTCCTGAAGCGACGCCCCGCCCCGGGTGGGCGTTGACGGTGGGGCTGCAGCGCTGAGCTGACCCGCCACTGACTCACTCCCGGCTCTGCGCCTCCCAGGTGGAGGATGATCAGGAGAGGCCACGCCTAGGGAGGTCTCCTCAGAAGTACGCCCACTATAGTCAATGGGGCTTACTCCCAGGAAAATGTGCGTAGGAAGGCAGCGTCAACCTACCATCCTATCCACACTTTCCTGGGAGTAAGCCCCACTGACCATAATGGGACTTACTTCTGAGGAGACATGCCTGGGGCTGGTTCTGAGGCTGTAATCCTTACCTGGGAGTAAATCCCACTGACTGTAATGGGACTTACTTCTGAGGAGACATGCCTGGAGCTGGTTCTGAGGCTGTAATCCTTACCTGGGAGTAAATCCCACTGACTGTAATGGGACTTACTTCTGAGGAGACATGCCTGGGGCTGGTTCTGAGGCTGTAATCCTTACCTGGGAGTAAATCCCACTGACTGTAATGGGACTTACTTCTGAGGAGACATGCCTGGGGCTGGTTCTGAGACTGTAATCCTTACCTGGGAGTAAATCCCACTGACTGTAATGGAACTTACTTCTGAGGAGACATGCCTGGGGCTGGTTCTGAGGCTATAATCCTTACCTGGGAGTAAGCCCCACTGACTGTAATGGGACTTACTTCTGAGGAGAGATGCCAGGGGCTGGTTCTGAGGCTGTAATCCTATACACACTTGGGAGTAAGTCTCATTGATTGTAATGGGACTTACTTCTGAGGAGTCATGGCTTTGAGGTTGTAATCCTATCCAGCCCCACTTACCTGAGAGTAAATCCCACTGACTATAATGGTTCTGAAGAGACATGCCCAGGAAAGGCTGTGAATCCTGTCCACAATCCAGGGCACAGCAGTATGAAGAAGGCCAATTCCACACCCAGGGTCAGTCACCAAGCCCTATCCTTCCCACCATTCTGGTGCAGTCATGGAAAAATGTGTGCAAGGGAAGGGCAGGTTGGAGGCTTTGTGGTGGCTCAGTGGGAGCAGGTCAGCAGTTGCCCAGCTCCTGACAACCTTAGCCGTTTGAAAGCATATAAAAGCATGTAGATCAGGAGGGTCCAACCTTTCCACTTCAGGGCTCCAGGACCTTAAACCAGTATGCAGAGGAGGAAATTTCAGCAGGTGCAGCTTTTCAATCCACAGATCACAAGATAATACTGCTAAAATTCCCTCTTTTATAAGCTTGTTTAAAAAGTCCAAGAGCCATGAAGTTAAAAGGTTGGATACCACTATAGGTACCATTTAGTGGGAAGTTGACAGTGTCCCATACGCCTTTAGTTATGCCAACCACATGACCACAGAGATGGCTTTGGACTATTGATGACTCTTTGGCCTTGTAATAGGAATGAGCACTGTCCTTAGGGTCAGTATGACTAGTAGGGCAGCATTTCAGCCAGGGCCCCTCCTTCAAACTTAAAAATTTGTCTGGGAAACCCTGACAAAAAAATGGGTTTAATAAAAAAATGGGTTTAATTAAAAAAACCCAAAAAATGGGTTTAATAAAAAAATTAAACCCTGTCAAAAAAATGGGTCAAAAAAATCTCTGTGATGTCAGAGCTTCTCCATGTCTATTTAGAAGCCCAGTGCCAGATTCCAAGACAGTGGATCCCACCCTCTTGCAACCCCTCTGATCTGCAATCCTACGTGGGTGTCCTGACCCCACCACTTTAAATACCTCTGGTACTTAACTTCCAGCATTTCAACCTAACTCAGTCACCCTCGGGGATTGCCAAGCCCCCATGTCAATGTAATATTGGTTTGCAGATTTTTGAAGTGCAATCGGTTTTCAGGAAGGGAACATTGTTCAAAGGAAAGGCTTCTATTTTGCATGTAGAAGGCCCCACACTGAATTGCTAGCATCTTGCAAGTAGAGAAAAAAAATTCCCATCTTAAATCTTGGAGAACCTCTGTGATGAGAGGAAATTTGTGATTCAGGATGGTGACAGTGATGCAAGTATGCAGACCTCAAGCAAAAGTGGTACTATGAAGGCGTGGGGGGGTGTTGAACACCTCCAGGCAATAAGCAACCATTTATTTAGTCCAGAATGCAATAAATTCCCAGTCAGAATTCAATTATCTGCTACACCTGTCTACAAATAGATATGGAAAACTTTAGTGTTTTCAGCCTCACCTGAAGAATCTTAGGCTAGGTTGTGTGTGTTTGTAGGTTTTCATAGCCAGCAATAATCCAACATTTTCTTGTGTATTCTGCATTAAGAAATTATTTTTATACACCTTTAACTAGATAATGACCAAACCTGTATTTTTTAATTCAAGATTCTTGGTTCATTCACTGTTTAAGTAGAAGCAACTTTGAGAGCAACTTTGAACACAGGCAGGTGAACCACTGAGAGAAAGCTGCTTACGCAGTGATTTTACATCTACAGTGGCTTGTGATATTGATTGGATTGCTGTGCAGTAAATCTTGTTATTTTATACATTTGACATTTAATGAATTTTTTGTGGATATTTGGCTTCATGTAGGATGAAATTCTGAATTGCACAATAGGCAGTTTGCAAGGAATATCATACAAGCATGATTTGATCATTCATTTTTGCAATTTGTGGTCACTACAGATAATTCATAATATTAAATTGAGTATCATTTTTATTTCCTACAGCACAGCAGTATGTGTCCTGTTGTTGCCCTTTAGATGAGCTCAGAAATTTATCTTTGTAGGGCCTGTGACTTTCTGAGTCATCCAGCAATTAACAAAGCACCACTTTTATTGGTTTCATTGGTCTGTAATCAATCTGAAGTTCCAAACCAATTGTCCTGTTTTTATGGTCCAGTGGAGCTTATTGCCTGTTTGTAAACTCAGTCTTGACAATAAATGTTCTGTTTGGCATGTTCATTTGTATTAAATAGCATATCGTACCCTCCATTGTTGCACAGATGAAGACAGACATGCTTCCAACACAGAGGAGGAAAACTGAATCAATAGGAGCTGTATACCAGCACGGCTACCAAAAGGAACGGTTCCTTGAGGTTCTGTTGGCCATTTTCTGAAGTTTTTTAATATTCCTTTGAAAAAAGCTTGTCTCCAATCACAATGTATCAGGAGTTGAAACAAACTCCTCTCCTACCAGTTGTTCTTTGTGTGTAATTCTTTTAATGGTAGATATTAAACTGGTACCATATTAATGGTACATATAGCTGCTATTGATGGTGTTTTTGCTCTCTATACATGCTTGTGACATCTTTTTGCTCATGCCAAAGAATATTGTCCTTTCTCATCCCATGCTTACACACTGCTTAATTTGGTTGTGGTGTCAGACTGTTGGAGATTCTGGGGCAAAGGCCTGCACTACTGTATGGAGCCCCTGTTAATCCCAATCTTCCTCACAGCCCCTTCCCTAATCCCTGATAGATACGGGCATTTAATCAGAGCCCAGTTTGACTGATGCCTAATCTCAGCCTTGGCCATCCTATCTATCATATATTTTACAACTTAACTCTGCAAGCCAAGGCATATACCTCATATCCAGAACTGCACAAGCAGGAGTTTCAGAAGTGGTAGAATTTCAATGAAGCCTTTTTATGACCAATCTTCTCTATAATTTTTACAGGGAAAAGGCACAGCCCCAATGGAGATCATGGAGGCAGCTCCACTGTGCTCAGAAATAGCACCATCAATGATGGTGGTGTGCCAGATGCTGTATAATGGCAGGGGTATGATGAAGAATAACTAGTCCAAGTTTTTATTACACTTATCTCCTCTTACATGGGCTCTCACTTGTCTCCTGCCAGATTTTTAATTAGATCCATACCTGCTTAGTTTGAGCAGTCTTAAACACATGGGTTGTAAGAGTACTGCTACCACCATTTTGTTTTGTACCTCTACTTCTCCATTCTTTTTCTCTCCTTTCAAAACTGAGCACACATTTGCAGTGGTACCAGTTGCCCTTCTCACCCTACTGTGCTCTCTCCTCCAGGCATTTTTCCTTCCAGTGGGGCAGAACTCCACAGTTAAAAGTACGCATTCCTTACCTGGCTTTTAGTAGAAGTGTAAATGTGGCTACTTCCTTGCCTGTCTCTCTCTTTCCTACTGGGTTCTTGAATGTGGGTCTCATGTTGCTGGCTGTATTTTAAGTGCATCAAATGACTGACAATCAACAGTAGGTGCTTCTGGAGCAGGAATCTCAAAACCTTTCAGCCAGACAGCTGCATCAGAAACCTGGCATGGTGTTGAGGGCCAGAAAAAAATTTCCAGTATGCTGTATTAGAGATGGAACTTAGATGAAATAAATGGGTTCAAACTTCCAGAATTTCTCCAAGCACCAAAACCCGTCACAAAAATAAAGTGCATACTCAAAAATAAAGCACATACTCAAATGGACCACCCACGCTCCCACTTCCCAAGCACCTTCTAAGGTCTTCAGAGGGAACAAAAATTACTGCTGGATTTTGGGAAAACTAGGAAGTCATTTTTAGGCACTCGGATCACCTTCCAGACATGACCACAGCATAGCTCTGGTTGTCAAGTAGGTCAGAAGATTGCAGGGAACAGGGGCTGGCCAGGGGTCAGATAGAGACTTGCTATGGGCTGAATCTGGTCCCACAGCTGGGTTTGGAGATACCTGTTCTGGATCATGCACAGAGCCATCATATGCAAACTACAATGATGAGTTTTCTGAGGAATTCCCAAATTCAAGATCATTGAACAAGTTCATTGTGCTATTTTAACTAACCCTACAATCCAGAGTAACTACAGGAGCACGTAAGAGACATTACATGTACCCGTAATTACTGCACCACTTTGTGAAAACCTATGGGAAATTCATATTGAAATCCAGAGCAAATTGTTCTTACACTGGAGCAAGGACTCCCCATAGTTACTCTGGATTGTGCCCTGTAACTTTAAACCTCTAACAAAGTTATAATATTTTGAAGCACTGGGAGACTCTTGCCAATGTATTTAGCTGAGAAGCAACTTTTATATCTATTTGCTATCTTCTTACCCAGATATTAATATCCCATATATCCCGACCCTGCCCAAGTCAAAAGTATATCAAGATTGGAGGATTTGTAGAAAATTAACATATTAATTATTTCTTTGAGTTTTTAATGAGTTTGGTTACTTGACAATGGCAATTGATATCTGAAGATTAATAATTTTAATTTAAAGCCCGTAGCAAAATTACTTTAGAGAGAAAAAAACATGACCGCCTTTCTTTTAATAAAAGTAATTTTATACTGGAAGAGAAATTGTGCACTAGAAGAAAGTGATACACTTAGGGTAGTAGTTTTCAAACTTCTCAGTCTCTGGAACACTTCCCATCCTAGGAATTCCTGTTAGTACTTGTATGGAAACCTAAGGAACCCCAGAGCATCAGTGCATGTATAGAGCAGATGGAAACAAAAGTACTGTTGTACTTTTTGACCCCTAAAGAGATCGCAGGGAGTCCCAGAGCTCTGAGGAGTACAGTTTGAAAAAAACATTGGGTTGGAGTAATGAAAAGCTCTAAGCCAGGGGTCTCCAAAGCTTTCAGCCAGAGGGCCTGGTCAAATACTTAGCATGGTGTCAAGGGCCAGAAAAAATTTAAATATAAAATTTAAATAAATACATTAAAGAAGGAACCAAGATTAATGAATAAATGAGAATGAATGGGCTCACATCCAGTTCTCCAAGCATCAATACTCATCACAGAAATAAATCACATTCTCAAATGGGTCCCCCTTTCCCCATCTCCCAAGTGCCTTCGAAGGCCTTCAAACTGCACTTCTAAGGCCTTCAAACAGTTACTTTTGCTTTTTGGGAATTTCTTGGGAAGGTATTCAGAACACCCTCAAGGTATGATCAGAGCACAGCTTCACTTGTGTTTGGTCAAGTTACCAGAGGTTTGCAGGGGAACAGAGACTGGCTGTGGGCTGGATAGAGGCTGGCTGAAGGTTGTGTCTGGCGCTCGGGTCAGGGTTTGATGTTTCCTGCTTTAAGCCTTTTTTCTTGTTCTGATCTATTCCCATTGTCCTTTATAAATCTAGGGAGTGAGAAAAGGAGGAGGAATGATGGAAGTGGAAACATTTGACATCACAGACAACTGTCTCTGTTGGCCTCATAGATGGGCAGATCCCTTGTCAAACAATATACAGTGGTACCTCACTTAACAAGTGCCTCGCTCAACAGGGATTTCACATAACAAGCAAAAATTTTGAAGAAATCTTGTTTCACATACAAGTTCCACTTCACTTAATAAGCAAGTGCACTATGGGCACGCATGCTATGCAGCCCTGACGCTCTGCATGGAGGCTCTTTAAAAGGGCTGCTGGCCAGCGCTGCTGCCTCTAACTGCCCCCAACTTGGGGGCAGTTGCCTGGAGGTGCCAGAGGCAGCTGCTCCTAACTGCCCCCACCGACCACATTGAACCTCCAGCAGCAGCCCAGGTAAGCATCTTTGATTTCAGTCTCCTAACCATGTCTACCCAGAAGTAAGCCCCATTGTGTTAAATGGGGCTTTCTCCCAGGAAAGTGTCTTTGATTGCAGCCTCTTAACCATGTCTACCCAGAAGTAAGCCCCACTGTGTTAAATGCACATTGAATGCATGTTTTGAATTCAATTCCAGTGTTTTGTCATCATTTTTACATCCAGTTAATAGTTTTATAAGAATATTTTTGGGGTTGTGGAACCAATCATCTGAGTTTTCATTATTTCCTGTGGAAAAATCTGCTTCACTTAAGGAGCGTTTCACTTAAAGAGCATGCCTCCGGAACGAATTAATCTCTTTATGTGAGGCACCACTGTAGCTGCCTTCAATATTAGCATATGGGATGCTACTAACACAGTAAGACATGGACCAGGATCATTTTTTAAAATTTTATTATGTAAGAAAAGAAACAGATATGAGAATAACCAAGACATTAGAACTTACTGAGCAGTTCTGGATTGTATAAAGAAACCAATTCAATATTCCTCCCTGCTTTAGTCTACTAATGTGCAAGTAGTGAAGATCATTATTTATTGACACACCCCATCCAATTTTCCAGATGCTTCTTTTATTTATCTTTTTCTTTTTGTTCTTTATCTTTCTTTTCACGTTCTGCTTTGGCTTCTTCCTCTTCGTGTTTCTTTATCAACACTTCCACTTCTTTTTGTTTTAACACTCTTATTATTGTCTTCCCATTCTCTCTGGTCAGTGTTGCAATTTCAACTGAAACATTAATAATTCAAATATCAGCATGTGTATCTTCAGAATCAGAGTCAGCCAAGAAGTGTTGGCTATACAGCCATCCCATACAACTTGGGATGAAGGGAACAGCTTTGCATTATTATCAATTCAATGATTCAATCTTCTTCCTGGCATTTTCCCCATGTTATGGCAGGGTCTGCTATTCAGGATCAGAGTCACTCAATACACATGATAAATTTTACACATACTGAACTAGAATTATGTTCTGTTTGTGAGTGAAATACAAAACAAATATCTAACCAAGGATGAGTTCCCTGTTTCCAGTACCAAAACAGAAATGTTTTCAATACTAACAAGACTGCTAAAAGCAAGTATGAGATAATACAAGAAATATAGATTACTCATTGATGGCTACTGCTGAGATAAAACAATGTTCAATCTTTATCAGCATTCAAGATATTGCATCATAATTGCAATAATCAAACAAAATTTTGTCCCATATTAGTTGACAGGTGGCTTAACTGACAAAAACAGGAAGAAATCTTCATATGATATCTAGTGATGGACTTCAGGGGGTTCTCACAGGTTCTATAGAACCCTTTACTAATGAGCGCCTAGTTCTGAGAACTGGTTACTAATGGGACATAGTAACTATTGTTCTAACTTGTTCTATGGACACAGTACCTGTTGTTCATTTATCTGAAACCCACCACTGATATACACTGATTAATTTTTAAGTATTACAGTTACACTGAATATTAGCAATTCTACCAACAGGAATATTTGTTAAACTGATACAAACCTCTGCAGCAATCAACTGCACCCTCAGTCTTTATGTATGAAGTAACAACATTACTCACCTTTCTCTGCTGAGAGTTTACTAACATCCATGGTTTTGTTCAGGACTTTTACAGCTAAAGCAAGTGCAGATTCCAAGGTCATTTCTCCCTCTTTGTAGTCTTGTTTTAACATTGAGACAGCTGCCTGTTAAGATAATATAAATTTATCACTGCAGTTTTGCTGGGGCTGGTGGTGGCCTAGACAAGAGTGTTGAAGAAGAGCTAAGGCTCAGTATACTTAAGTTATTTGTACACTTTTCTAATTAGAATGTTGTTTCATAAATAGAAAAAAGAAGCTTAACACAAGAGATTACAATCACTTACCGCACTATTGTTTCCAATGCATGTGGCTTTCCATCCACCATAGTTCCCGCTCGGGTCACTCTGATACAGCTGGAACCCATAATGCTTATCCCAGCCAATGTATAGCAATGAAACTCCAAAAGGACGTTTTCCTGTTAGCATACAAGGTTACGGGTGATTTAAATTAAGTAGCACAATTTGCCAGAAGCCCTGCTTCAAGAGGAATGCAAAATCCTTTCCTGTGAACTTGGATTTAATTGACTGCTCTGTCCTTCAGTTACTTAAGATAAGCTCCAAAATGAATTCCCTACTGCTTCTATCCAGGATGTGGGGAAAAACATCCACATTTTGGCTTTTACATCACATCACTTGAGTCAGTGTTCAAGGTGATTAGTTGCAACATTATCAGGCTTTTAAAAAAAATATAGGGCTACTTATATAGGATATTCAAGGATTAATTTTGCTACTTTATTACTGTATCTAAAATCTTTACTGAACACAGATACATGAAACACAGTTTTAGGCATGGCAGGTGGCCTAATTCAAGTGTTGCATGAGAGTCCAAGAGCCTGAACAACAAGCTTCTGATCTTTAAAGGAGTTTTCTCTCCTCTACAAAGCAAGCATCAAAGGACAATCTGTTCTACTGGGTTGGCCCAACTTCATCAGATAAAATCAGTTGGCTTACAAATCTGCCACTTTCAGTACAAAGACTGGTCACTTTGAAGAGATGCATACAGAAATGAAACTATAACTATTGAGTAAATTGTAGATAGAATAGAGAAAATAAATACTGCTCCATGCACAGTTCAAACATCCCCCTCTAAGTTCCTATTTAAGTGACATGGTGATTTGCTTCCTGGATTGAATGGGATGAAGCTCTGGCCAATTGCTATAAACTATTTAAACTTTTCTTGGACAATGAAGATAAAAATGTTACCTCCAAACTGAGTGTAAGCTTGCTTGATATCACACAGGGCTGTAACCAACTGCTCACAAGGAATTGGTTCTTGGTACTGTAACAGGTACCTATACAATATAATAAACATTAGCAAAACAAGAACTTCTGGTAAATTTATTATAATACTTTATTCTAAAAAGAAATTTTACCAATATTAATTTGGAAAGAAATTGAACATGGCAGAAATTAATATGGACTCCATAAAATTATACACCCTGAGATCCTACGGAGAAATGTAATAAGCATGAAATAAACCTTACCAAGCTAGTAAAACACTTTGGTTAAGCTAACCAATTCATTTATCAAAAAAGTCTAGGAAACTGTTGATTAGTAGTTCAATTTGTAGGTCAAGACCAGTGATGGGATTCAAAGAAATTAACAACCGATTCTATGCCCATCTGGAAGCCACTTTTAAATGGCTATTTTTAAATGTTATATGTCCTACCTCTCAATAACAACCAGTTCTATAGAGTAGGTGCAAACCTGCTAGAGCCCACCACTGGAGACCCCAACTAATGGGTCAAGATCCCCAGTGTGACCCATCCAAAGTTGGATTGTCCTGGAGAAGGCTATTTTCTTTTCTACTTCAATAACTATTTTAAAGGAATGAGGAAATAATGTAGAAAGATGGGAAAGGGTTACGAAGAAAGGAGAGAAATGAGATGGACACAATTTGTTTTCTGAAAAATAAGGAAGGGTTCCAAGAAGCAGGTTGTGGTTAAGTGGATCGAAAGAGGTTGAACATTGTTGATTTAATCAACCTATTTTGATTGTCAGATTTTGTCAGAAGTAAACAAGATGGATAAAGCATATTGCTAAATCAGCAAATATCTGATTGCAAGGACAGATTGTACAGTATGACTACAATCTCTTAAACCAAAGCATGATTATATAAGTTCTGGCTATTCTTGATAAATGTTATTCTATTTTTTAAATGCTCTTAACTAGGAACACTATCCTTGTTTTAAATATTGCTCAGCCACTAAACAGCTTTGTTTCATTTCTACAGACAAAGGAAAAAACAGTAGGAGTCCAAAGCAAAAACAATAAGAAGCAAGTCCAGCAGAACTCAGATGGATCTACAATATTCTTAGGACTTGAATGCAAGAAGGATGTTAATTAGATCAGTTCAATAATTAGCTCCTTTTGAAAATGTTTATCTGCTTCTTGACAATACAGTTACCAAATGAATTTACATCTTAATAGGCATATTTCTGAATTATTATTTACTATCTATTTGCAATAAGCCTAGATTTATAGACATATTTACTTCTTTATAGGAATTTTAAAGGCTGAGACCCATCCTCACATACATTGTAAAATGCCATGCTCCTAAATGGCATGTGCATATATTATTACCCTCAGCAACATAACCACACAAAAGATGCACATTCTTAATATCATACAACAAATATTTTAAAAAGAAGCTATTTCAATCATTTTGTTGTATTACTGGGTCTTCATTTTTGAGGCCTAGGCTGGTTTGTCATATCTTTCAATCATTAAAGAAGAAAATAAATGCTATAAGTACTTCTGAAGAAATACCTTTGCGCAATCAGCCTTAGTTCATTTGTTAGCACGTTGGCATCTGAAGTTATACCAGCCACACTGCAAGCCATATCCCTGAAATAGATATGATCAGTTTGTTAGTAAATGAGCTTACCATTTTGAAAGACAGAGGTAGTATTTACAAATTACTACTGGACACACCAAATACCAGTAAGCAGCCCATGGTGGACGGGAGAGCTTTTTGAGTGCACATAAAGTGTACACCGTAGCTCTGCTGCTGAGCCAAGCTCTCTACTGCAGCTTCTCTCATTACATTGCTGGTATTGCTACCAGGCAGGAGGAGTCTGGAGGTCCTGCGTTTACCCACCAGTGTTATGAGTACAAGTAGTTGAAATACTGTTCAATATGATCTCACAATCAAAGAACAGCTAAAGGAATAAATTGAAGGTTGCAAATAGAAGCCTAACTATACAAAATCAAGACACCAACAGAAACAAAGTTTTTTAAAAATTTGCACAAAGTTGGGCAGGTCACAGAAAAAAAGATGCTTCAAAATTCATTCAGGTATCCAAAAGCATGGAATACACGCATTTAAAAGCAATTTATAACAGAATCAAACTTACTCGTTGAGCTTGTATATTTTTTCTGAAAAAAAGACTTCATCCAGTAGTTTGTGGATGTTGCGCCTTTCGGCTGCCAGTAACACTCCGTCATTTGCCAGGATTCCTAGGCAGGTGCCTGCATGCCCAATAGCTTCCATAGCATATTCAACCTGATATAGGCGACCTGGGGAAAACAATGTTTGTGGTGTCAATTATTAAGCCATACAAGAAGAAAACAATTTTCATTCGGCTGAAAGAAAAAGAACCCACCATCAGAGAATTCAAGTAGGGAATTAAAATCATACAGCTACTTTTATAGGTAATTATTTGGTTCTAAAATTATTTCTGAAATTTACTCCAAGGCAGCTATTACTAATCTGTGTGTTATGAGGGTGTTGTGGGGAGGCATCACAGGCTGCCTGTCAGCTAGAAGCAAAACCATGATGCTGCAATGGCAGTATGCGGCTCAGGCAGGCAGAGATCCTGTGTGTGGTTTCTGCACAATTGGGAAGGCTTCTCCACCCACCCCGAGTCCTTTACTGTTATTTGTAGTATTCTGCAGTCTCTAAAACCAGAAGTAACTATAATTATGCAGTCACTTCTGGATGCTGCATGCTGTGTCTGCAGTTTAGGGTAGGGGCTATTTGGCCAGGTAAATTGCTAAGTGCTAATCTAAGGAATATTGAACCTAGTTTCAAACAAATGAGTAGCTGCCCATTTGAAAGGACTAAGATAACTCAAGCAAACACGCATGCTTCAGAGCAGTAAGAAGGGAAAAAATCTTCAAGGCCTCCCTCCTCTGGGGTTCTACATCCACATAGTAATGTAGGTTGGAACACATTTAAATTACTGTATGCAAACAATCTGGATTCAAGTCACCCTTATTATGCAGGTCTTTCTGCCTCAGGCTACCAATGATGACTCTGCAGCTCCTTGTTTCAGCTGCGGACACAAAAGACCTTGAAAGAGTGTGTTTCTAGAGGGACTAGAGATATTTATAAATCTCTCCAGTTCTCAGAAATTCCACTGTCTATTCTGCTGCTGTTTCTTGCAGCTGCAGATGCAAGGAGAAGGAAAAGATGTTTACAAGTCTCTCCCTACTTTACAAGTTTCTCCTCAGATGACCTAACTTACTAGGAAGCCTTAGATAAAGCCACTATCCTTTCTGCATCTGTCACAAAAATCACACTATCTGGTCTACCCACCATAGATGTTATAAGGATTGTTTAGATTGTGTGTATGCAGCATTATGGGTGCTATATCTGTATTATGATCTTATATATGCTGTTCTAATAAGATTTTTTTTTTACCCCTGCTAACCGAGCAAGAGGCACTCTTTCAAGTGGGTGTTCCTCTTTAATTTAGCAAGGGGAGAGTAAGTGGCCCTACACACCACAGCAATGTCTGTTCAAGTGGCTTCTGCTGGTGTTCTTTTTTTTACATTTTAGACTGTGAGCCCTTTTGGGACAGGGACCCATTAGCTATTAATTAGCTATTATTATTTTTCCATTTTCTTTGTAAACCGCTTTGTGAACTTGTTAGTTGAAAAGTGGTATAGAAATACTGTAGATAGATAGATAACACATTCAAATAACTGAAAATACTCAAATCATTTCAGTATAATTTTAATTGCTTTTTATTTTGTTCTTTGAGTCATGTAATTACCTTCTGGAGAAAAAATTGTAGTTCTGGAATCATATCTTCGAGACTGCAAAGAAAAAAATAATTTTGCTTTTCTAAATAGCAAAAAGCAAAAATTTGCTTTTCTAAAATTTGAGAAAATCCAGGACTCATAAAGCAGGCCTCGGCCAGTCTTGAAAGACTATGATATCGTGCTCGGCGCTGCATACGCTGCACGCAAAACACGAAAGCCTGGGTTGGATTGTTATGGAGGATAGGCTGTTACCCAAGTAGCAAATCCCCCCTCTCCATGCCACTGAATTAGTCCAATGGAAAGGCAGAGCCAATATGATTGGATCCAGCTGGCGTCGCAGAGCTGGGCTAAGGACAGGAGCTCACCCTGTCTTGTGGGGCCAACCCGGGTCTCGAACCCTGGCCTGCTTGTTAACAGGTACAGCGTCTATAACCGCTATGTGCAACCGTCTATAACCGCTTGCGCCACCCACAGCCACTAGTGTGTAACTAACCCTACAATCCAGAGTAACTACGGGAGCATGTAAGAGACATTACTTGTACCCGTAGTTACCGTACTACCTAGTTAAAACCTATGAGAAATTCATATTGCAATCCAGAGCAAATTGTTCTTACACCGGAGCAAAGACTCTGGATAGTTACTCTGGATTGTACCCTAAATGTACCCCATGCAAGGTTTGACCCTCTTAGTCGGAGCCCAGTTACAGTCCCTGACTTAAGAATCATAGGAGAATAAAATCAACCCTTATACCTGGGATCGCATTCCCATGTACCAGATTATGCTGGGAATATATTTTTATACTACTATGGACAAATCCTCTTGGATTTTTGAAATGTTCCATTAGTTTTGTTTTTCAGAGAAATTCAAGCCCCAAATCTAAATATAATCATATATTCAAATGTAAGAAATATTAATTTTGCATGGCTTAACCAGAATAGATACACTTACCATGATGCTTCAGAATAGTGTGCTGGAAAAACAAAACAACCAAAGAGTTAGATAATAAACCTTACTATTATCACAGAGATTTTGCTTTCCTTTCTTTTTTTCTTTTAAACCAGTTATGCTCCTTGGCCTTTAATCATTGTTGTCCTGTCCACAGATGTGCAAAATTGAACCATGTTGTGTATATGCAATGCAGAACCGAAATGGCTTAATAGTAACCTTGTGCACTGAAATTTATCAGGAAAAATTTATCCCATCACTTTTTCCCTTGCTAAGTTTTGTACAGACAGGTTGACACTAATGATACAGATAGTCAGAAGCCAGAAATCCCAGTAACACATATACAAGATGGTGTCTCCTGCATCAGTACTGGACTGTTAAGAAACCCAGAGGGAAAACCCTCTACTCAGGGATTTCAGCCTGGGACTCATTCTCAAACTTACAATGCAATCCTAAGCCTGCCTACCCAAAAGTCCTATTATATTCAATGGGGCTTACGCCCAGGAAAGTGTTTTTAGGATTGCAGCCTGAAAAATCTATCAGGGACGCTGTCAAACTTACCAGGATGTGACATCACTATGATGCCAGAACTCCTCCATGTCTACTTGAAGTCACATAGTGTTCAATGAGATTTACTCCCAGGAAAGCCCAGTGCCAGATTCCAAGAAGGTGGATCCCACCCTCTTGCAACCCTCCCCCACTGATTTGAGGTTGTGACCACTTTGAGTACTACTGTTCTACTTCCCCAATAATATTACAGATGCATCTTTAGCCGTTAATAGATTTTATGGCCAAATGGACCATCAGCTGTCAGATAATGCACAACCTCCAATGCTAGTCCTACTCCTGCTTTTGCCTACTCTTCTGGCCCTTACTTCTCTGCCTGCCTGCCATGCAGAAATCAACCTAACAACAGCCCCGCAGCATCAAGCCCAAGATATATGTAGTCTAGCTTTTTGTATCTCACAGTGTACATAAAAATATGTACATAAAAGTATGTACACCTCAAAGTGTACATTAAACAAGAGAGTTGCAATCTTTTGCCTCTGCCCGACATCCAACATCATGAGATAACCTACTTCTAAAATCAGGAGGTTGCACCACCCATCATGGTTTGCAACCTGTGATGGTCTTTTCCTCCACACATCTGTTCAATCACCTTTTAAATGCATCTAATCCAGATCTCATCATCACAACCTGTGGCAAGGAATTCCACAGACTAACTACATGTTGGGAAAAAAATTTCCTTTTGTCTGTCCTTACTCTCCCAACACTCAATTTTAGTAGAAGTTGCCTGGTTTCAGTGCTGTGTGCGAAGGAAAAGAATCAATCTCTAATTGATGCACAGCCGTCCTGGCTCAGGAGGGAAAGGGAGTTGGCCTGAACATAAAAACAACAAGCTGGATCAGGCCAAAGATCCATGTACTCCAGCTTCCTGTATGTCACAGTGGCCCACCAGATGCCTCAGGCAGCAAGACAACAAAGAGACCTGCAAACTGAGGGAGCCTGTTTCTATGATGGGTTGTATATAATAATGATGCATCCAGTGATGGAGTTTTCTTCCTGAAACTTAACCAACCCTACACCAGTGGCAAGGAGTTTGAAACACTGAGGCTGCAATCCTAACCCGTTGGGTCAGCATAAGGCCCATGCTGGCATGGGGGTGTCACAAAAGTGCCATATGGCACTTCTGCCCTACTCCCGGAAGGTTTAGGCCAGTGCACAGGTATGTGCTGGCCTCCCCATACCACCAGGGAAGTTATGCCAGGTGACTTATGTCAGCCTAAATTGGTTAGATTGCACCCTGATTAAGAATCAGGCCAAAGACCTATCCAGTCCAGCTTCCTCTATATCACAATATCCAGCAGGTGCCTCATGGAGCACCTAGTACAATAAGAGACCTGCATCCTGATCCTTGCAGCTGGTATTCAGAGTCAGCCTATAGGAATTCCCCAGTTATTGGACAGGTTAGAGACTGGAGCAATGTCTGAATGTGAAAACCGTTGAAAAGTGGAACCCAGACTTTTTCAGCATGCAAATGCAAAATAGCCACCAAAAAAAGTGCTAAATATCACTTGCAAAAACCTAAATAACACCTATTTATTA
This sequence comes from Cryptoblepharus egeriae, assembly GCA_030015325.1. Classification (NCBI taxonomy): domain Eukaryota; kingdom Metazoa; phylum Chordata; class Lepidosauria; order Squamata; family Scincidae; genus Cryptoblepharus; species Cryptoblepharus egeriae. The sequence goes on from JAREYC010000013.1 coordinate 11,649,672, forward strand.
ACATGTAAATACATAAAACACATAACAAATTACAATAAAACGAACAAAGACATGTGTGGGCAATGAATATGTATCTTAATGACGGTTATTTGCTGAAGGAAACACAAAAAAACAGTTTGATCACCACGTTGAATGCAAATCAACACCAGAGAAGGTAATTTTAGCTTTTAGATCAGCAGCAGAGAGAGGTTGAAAGAGTGAAGCATGTGTTAATGAATGAGTCTGAAAGGCACTGAAAGAGAGATTGAAAAGGCTGAATGAACAAGTCCTGGGTGTAACGGAAAGGTGTTGAAAGACAGGCAGAAAGAATGGAGCATGTGTTGAATGAATGAGTCCCAAGTGTAATCAAAAGGCATTGAAAGAGAGGTTGAAAGAGAGATGCATGTGTTGAATGAATGAGTCCTGGGTGTAATTGAAAGGTTTTGAAAGAGGAGCTGAAAAAGTGGAGCAATTCTGAATGAATAAGTCCTGTGTGTCATCAAAGGTGTTGAAAGAGGCTGAAAGAGTGGAGCACATGTTAAATGAATAAGTCCTGGGTGTAAACAAAAGGTGTTGAAAGAGATGTTGAAAGAGTGGAGCATGTATTGAAAGAAGAAATCCTGGGTGTAATCAAAAGTTGCTGAAAGCAAGGTTGAAAGAGTGGAGAATGTGCTGAATTAATGAGTCTTGAATGTAATTGAAAGAGAGGCTGAAAGAGTGGAGCATGTGTTGAATGATTGATTCCTGGGTGTAAAGAAAAGGTGTTGAAAGAGATGATGAAAGAGTGGAGCATGTATTGAATGAATGAGTCCTGGGTATAAACGAAAGGAGTTGAAAGATCAAAGCATGAGTTGAACAAATGAGTCCTGGGTATAAATGAAAGTTGAAAGACCAAAGCATGTGTTGAACGAATGACTCCTGGATGTAATCAAAAGGTGTTGAAAGAGCAAAACACATGTTGAACAAGACCAGAATGGTTGGAAAACGAACCATCCGAAAGTGGTGTGTGCCTGTATTTCTGAAACCGGCCATCCCCATAAACTCTGTTGAGGCCCAGAAATATGTCCTCCCCTCTTCTTAAAAGTCATTGAGGTTGTATGTGATGAGCCATACATCTTGTGGCAGGGAGTTCCACAGATCAGTCAGACTCTGTGTAAAGCAAGGCTTCCTTCCTTGGTGCACAGAGGCCTGTCAGGAGGGGGGAGGAGGCACCCCTCACCCACTCCCCATAGGGTTGAGGCTGAGACACCCCCCCTCTAAAGTCAGTGGCGTAGCTAGAGGGGGGCTCAGCAGTCACTCTTGGAGGGGACCTCACCCCTTCGGAGCCATTCCAGGCGGGGGGGAGCCAAACGGAGCCGTACGGAGATGATGCCGTCAGCTCCGTTTGGCTCCCCCCCCCCCGCCTGGAATGGCTCCGAAGGGGTGAAGTCCCCTCCAAGAGTGACTGCTGAGCCCCCCTCTAGCTACGCCACCACCTCCACCACCATCCCCCTTACTCACCCTCAACTGGCTCCACCGGCTTCCAAAATGGCATCCGCGCATGCGCACCACCGCAATACCATAGACTCCACTAACTCCTAGAGCGGCGCCACCATAGACGCCACTAACTCCTAGAGCGGCAGTCCACCACTTACTCAGCACTTCCTGGTTCCATGTATAGGTGCTCGTAAGGGACAATTTAGAACTTTTTGCAAGCAGCTGCTCTTCTCACCACTCCCTGCACTGAAAGGGAGGCTCAGCTGGTCCTGCAAGGACAGGATGGGTTGGGGAGGGATGGGAAGCCCTGGGTTACTTAGCTTTACCTGAAAGTAAGCCCCATTGACTATAATGGGACTTACTTCTGAGTAGATCTTCCTAGGAGTGGGCTCTAGGGTTACACACTTTCCTGGGAGTAAGCCCCATTGACTACAATGGGACTTACTTCTGAGTAGACCTCCCAGGAGTGGGTTCTAGGACTACAATCCTTTCCACACTTTCCTGGGAGTAAGCCCCATTGACTATAATGGGACTTACTTCTGAGTAGACCTGCATAAAAACTGGGTTCTAGGGCTACAATCCTAGCCACACTTTCCTGGATGTAAGCCCCATTGACTACAATGGGACTTACTTCTGAGTAGACAAGCATAGGAGTGGGCTCTAGGGTAACAATCCTCTCCACACTTTCCTGGGAGTAAGCCCCATTGACTACAATGGGACTTACTTCTGAGTAAACCTCATAGAAGGTTCAATCATAGGAGGCTCTAGGGCTTCAATCCTAGCCACACTTTCCTGGGAGTAAGCCCCATTGACTACAATGGGACTTACTTCTGAGTAGACCTGCATAGGCGTGGGTTCTAGGGCTTCAATCCTATCTACACGTTCCTGGGAGTAAATCCCATTGACTATAATGGGACTCTTGGGCTACAGTCCTTTCCACACTTTCTAGAAGTAAGCCCCATTGACTGTAAATGGGACTTGTTTCTGAGTAGACCTGCATTTAAGTTGGATCTAGAACTTCAATTTTGTCCACGCTTTCCTTAGAGTAAGGACTACACTGACTACAATGAGACTTGATTCTGAGTAGATATGCATAGGATAGTGCTCTAAAATAAAAATATTTTAGTAGACTATTATCTTACTTAGTCTTATTATCTTAAAAATGAATATTAGTCAAGACTAATATTTTAACATTATATTTATATATCAGTATAAAGTAAATGTTAATATAATATTAATTTTACATAATATATAATTAATAGAATGCAGTATCTAGTTTTATATAATACGGTATATAATAGATATACTATTTAAATTATATGTGTTCATAGGCTTTCATGGCCAGCCGCTATCCAACAATTTAACATATCCAGGTGATATTATGGCATTGTAAAATCCATGCAGGGAGAGAGCGGCGAATGCATTGTCACTGGAATGCCACTGAAGTGAGAAGCATGTAACAATTACTTCCAAAAATATTTATAAAATTAGCAAAATTTATTCTGGATTAAAAATCAGAATTTCTTGTCATATCATTTGAAATTTCACTTTTTCTCAGTCTTTTTTTTTAGCATGTAATGTCAGATTTATGAGATTTACATGTCAGGTGTATGTTTTTGCAGTCTCAAACCAGATCTTCTCAACAGCCTCTTGGCCCATCTCAAAGAGTTTCATTAAATGTTTCCATCCAGTCTTGGCTGTGATCATTAAGTATTCTTCATTCTCAGGGTGCAGGAGAGTGGTGTACGCAGACATGACAAGAGACTGAGCAAATCTTCCACACACCAGGAGAAACAGAGCGTTTTTCTCTTCTATTGACAGAGGAGCAATGCTTTCAAAACCCGCAAGGACATGGCCACCCACACTGAGGGGGTCCTTGCTTTCAATCATCATATACATGATGGTTATTGCGACTTCAAAAACATAATAACCATAGCTCATGTCACTGAAGTCCAAGATACCAGATACTCTATACTGTGGTTCTTGAAGGGAAACAGGACTGGTATCCAGTAAGATATTGTGGTCGTTGAGGTCCCCATGATTGATACCTAAATGCAGAACAAAACAAAATCAATGTCATATAGGACGATGCCCACCAAACACTTTCTCCTCCTGCTCTCTGGATTCCAAAAGGAAGAGAGAGAGAGAGAGAGAGAGAGAGAGAGAGAGAACACAAGAGGAAGTGTGGAGGAGAGGAGAGGTGGATAAGAGCAGCTCCAACTGCTTTTCGACTTGGGGCACAATCCTAAAAAGTTTAGGCAGACCTAACTCACATGGCATATCTTTCCATGGTGGTGTGAGGAGGTCTGCATATGCCTATGCAGTTGGCACCTCCCCAGGAGTGGGGCAAAAGTGTTATGACACTTTTGTGACATCCCCCAGATCAGCACAGGACTTATGCCAGAACTTACATTGGTCTGAGTGGAGGTTAGGATTTCAGCCAAGGTCTCTTCAAATCCTGCAAGCCTTGTTTTTTGTTCAATGTTTTTGGTAAACTTCACTCCATATTGGGTTCCCTGTTGACTCTCCAATCTTGGATTTTTGATCACCTTTAGTTAAAATTAATGTTTAACCACAGACCCTACAGAAATACTCAAGAACGCAATGCCTTTGGTTGAAGCAAAGCAGTGAAGGTGTGATGTTTCAGACAAATGACAAGGGATGCAGAAATCTGTCTGTATGTCTATCTATCTATTGTACTTATATACTGCTTTTCAACTGAAAAATTCAAAGCTGTTTACAAGAAAATGAAAAAAATTAATAGCTAATTAATAGCTAATGGGTCTTGATAAGAACACAAGAAGAGCCCTATAGGATCTAAACTCCCAACTACTTCATCTTCCTGTATCTCACAGTGGCCAGTAAGGTGCACATTTAATTGGGTAATCTGGGTAAAGAATTTTTGTTCAAACTTGAGAGATGCAACTTCAAGAGCATTGACTCAATTTTAGTGGATGTTCCCTAACATATTCCCTGACATGATTACACATGACACTGTAGATAAGTAAAGACACACATAATAAGAGTACCAGACAGTTGCTCATAAAAATTACAGATAAAACTCATATCATACCTTGTGTTACCTTTATTAAGAGCTTTCAGCTATAAATAAATCTGAAATTTATAGTATAGTGCATAGTTGTTCATTTTGCCATTTTTCCTCGAATTCTCAGAACAACACTATATGATTAGGGCTGCAATCCTAAACACACTTTCCAGGGAGTAGGCCCCATTAAATACAATAGAACTTACTTCTGAGTAGATAGGCTTAGGATTTCACTGTAAGGCTGCAATCCTAACCATACTTTCCTGGAAGTAAGTACTATTGAACACAATGGGACTTACCTCTGAGTAGAAATGCTTAGGATTGCACTGTAAGTCACATTGTTCTCAAAGGCTTCTGGAAACAGTATAATGGTGCTCCATATTCACCGTTCTCCATGGAAATTACTAAAACATTCCTTTTTCCCTTGTTTAGGGCCTCTAATTGACCTCTGCCACATTACAGGACAGGCAGAGCACTTCTTTTATGAGGCATCCTTAAACATACATGATCTAGAAAAGAAAAATAAATACTAAAATCTAACATTGAAGTTGTATCAAATACTCACATGGCCTAAAAGTGCCTAGCTTTGGCACTATATTAGCTTTGAACTGCTCAATAACTTCCTTTATCACTTCCAGATAGGTGCTGTGAGCAAGTGCATAAATGTAGCGCTCCAGAAGAGGAACATTTGCCAGATTCCAGATAAATTCACCTCGATGCAGACATTTTGTCAGTGGATGATGAAATTTCTTTAAGGGGGGAACATAGTATATTCAAGTAACATTTTTACAGACAGTAGCATTTAAACATGGAATGTTAAAATATTTTAAACATGTATCTTGTCCCATCTCTTGAAACCTCACAATGCTACAAAGCTTCTATTCTAGGCAGGAATAAGAGCATTACTGTTGCTTACAGAGAAGAACATTTGATCTTTTAAAAAAAGATTGGGCATTAGGCTAAACACAACCCACAATCTGTACTACCCAAGATATCACCATATCCAACAGTCTTTGTTCATCTAGGTTTATACTGATCAGATTTGGGCCCTGCTAGGATTACCTACTATAAATACTATGGGTGCAATCCAGAATAACTATGGGGAGTCCTTGCTCTGACATAAGAACAATTTACTCTGGATTGCAATATGAATTTCTCATAGGTTTTCACTAGGTGGTGCTGTAACTATGTTGACATACATGTCTCTTACATGCTCCCATAGTTACTCTGGATTGTAGTATAAGACAGCCAACAAAAATTTTAAGATATCCAGAGAGGCTCTGGCTCTGTTGTGATTCTAATATACAGTAATTGTTATCCTATGGTTAGTCTGGATAATACTTTTGTAGCTGGACTAACTCCATGTGATTAAAGACATGTGAATATGCACCGCACAGCTTTACTGAATGTGAGATCAGATTACCTGTGTGGCACACAGATTATTTGAACTGCCCCCTACCCATGTTGTGAATCCTATATTTTCAGCTATGCATATTTATTCAGGTTCATCAATAAACTAAGGAGAACATATTTGTGTAATCAACTGTGCGAACCTATACATATCTACTCAGAAGTAAGCCTTACTGAGTTTAATGGTGCTTACATCATGGTACATGTATACATGACTGTAGCCTAAGACTACAATCCGATCCACATTTATAGTTAACTAAGCTCCACAGACTACAGTGAGCCTTAGGGCGCAATCCAGAGTAACTACGGGGGGTCCTTGCTCTGGTGTAAGAACAATTTGCTCTGGATTGCAATATGAATTTCTCATAGGTTTTCACTAGGTAGTGCAGTAACTACGGGTACACGTAATGTTTCTTACGTGCTCCCGTAGTTACTCTGGACTGTAGGGTTAGTTTTTAATAAATGTGCACCCAACTGGGTTATAAGATACCTTTAATTGAGTAAGAGCACAATCCTAACCAAGTCTACTCAGAAGGAAGCCCCATTGTGTTCAATGGGTCTTACTCTGAGGAAAGTGTGTTTAGGATTGCATCCTAAGACCACTACTTTGTAGAGCAGACCATTAGACTAATAGCAAGGAAGGTTCCTATGAAATCTCACCTCTGCAAGTGTTTGATCTAGCTTGGCTGCCAATTGCCCAATCTCATACAGAACAGGAGGACTCAATGGAACTGTTGCCACAGTTCTGCCTGGTAGGTATGTCAGCAGCCTCACTATGTACTCTTTGGTACCTGAGTCAGCATCCAAGAGGCAAAGAGATAGACCCAAGTTATTTTATCAGAAAAAAGAAAGGGTAACATCAGCAATCAGCTGGAGATCAAGAGTCTAGACTGAAAGAGAACAGAAGTGGGGCAAGAGGAATTTCTAGGGTTTCCAGTTCTCTAGAGAAGGAGTATCCAAACCTTGGCTCGGAGACCAGATGTGGCCCACAACAGGCCTCAATGCAGCCCACAGCAAGACCCTTCCATCTGGCCGATGGAAAGCCTTGTAATGTATCTAATACATTCTTATATTTTGATTTATGTAAATTTACTCACATTTGAAGTGTAAATCATTTTTCTGGCCACAGTTTTCTGACACAGTGTCAGTGGGATGATGTGGCCCTTCTTCCAAAATGTTTGGACACCTCTGGACTAGTGTCTAGTCCACCACTCTCCTATATTCCATATGTCTTCCACTCCCTTTTCTTTTCAAATTTAGAGAATAGTAAGAGAACCAGGAGAGGTTAGTGCTCCATTTTAATCTGCACCTGATGTGACCATCCCAGTTGGATCTTGCATGTCCCACCCAAGCTTCCTCGACTAAAATACAATATAATATTTAATAGAATAGCAAATCTAGCCAACTTTAGGCTCTCCTTACCTACTGACTCCAGAAACATTATTTCACCCTCTTTAGTTACACAGGGGGTGGGCACAGGAAATCCCTCCTCATTCAAAAACAACATGATCCGGGTCTGCACCTCAATGAGTCTGGGATTTTGGCTATCTTCATAATTGATAATTTTGATAACAAAATCTTCTGCACAGTCTCCATCCTCAAACTTAGAAATGCGCACTTGGAAATTCTGATCATCGTAGCTTGGAAGTGGTTTGAGCTCAGATACTTTTAATCCAAATCTCTTTTCCACCAATTCAACAACTTGCTTTTCACTGAATGATGGCTTAGTCAGGTTCTGAGGCTGTTGGTTACTTCCAGAAGACATTGAATATCTGGACAAGAAGAAAAACGTAGAAGGAAATGACACAACTGAATTGGATTTTATAGATTTGATAAGTGTCAGCAAACATTCTGGCAAGAGGGCCATACCAGCTCTTGGACACTATGTCAGGGGGCTAGGAAAAAATAATTGATTTATATTTCAAATTTGAATAAATTTATATAAATTTGCATAAATGAATATACTGTATTAGCACTGAAACTTATATGAATGAATTTTACTGAGCCTATTTATAATATACATGAGTATTATAATACAGGCATGAAGAACTGCATGAGAACTCCAAACTGAGAACTACAAACTGTTCCCCACCCACCTCTTGCACAGTGAAAACATACAAACCAAGCCAGAAACTCATGGAGATTTGGAGGACTTCATTGGTATCAACTCATCTATTTCAACAAATAAGTCATTAAATAGTAAAAAGAACAGGGGGAAAAAGAGAGAGAACACACATATTTTAAAACTAGCTGAATGTACCTGTTATTGTGGGAATAAAATTTCATGAATATTTGTGGGTTCCGAGCAAGGATGGGGAACCAGTAGGCACCAGGCACTGGTACTGAGTACCGGGGGTACCAATGGGCTGAGGGTACCATCCAGGTCACCCAGTGCAGGGGCTTAACGCATCACTCCCGGGACGCATGCACCCCCTTTGGGACTGCCCGACTGGCTTCAGAAAATTACTGGGCAAGCACCAACACTGATGCCTGTGCTGTACTCTTCTGAAGCCAATTGGCTTCAGAAGCGACTGTGCAGGCGCCAACTCTGACGCCTGCACTGTCTCCTCTGAAGCTGAAGGGCTTCAGAGGAGACTTTCTCCTCTCTAAGGTGGAGCAGCCTGATTAGAGCGGAGAAAGTCCGCACCTCTGCTTGGCCATTCAGCCTTGCTCTGGAGGTGGAGTGGCAGCTCTTGGCTGCCGCTCCACCTCCCAAGCAAGTCCGAATGGCTGGGCAGAGGTACATACTGCACATATCCAAGCCTTTGGACATGCGTAGTGCGTCTCTGCACAGCCATTGGGCCTTGCTCTGAAGATGGAGTGGCAGCCCGGGGCTTGGACATGCACAGTGCTTTTGGCTGCTGCTCCGCCTTGGAGCAGGCCTGAATGGGCACACTGACGCCTGAGCTGGCCGGAGTTGTGTCAAACTCCTCCGGCGTGTCACCCCCACGCAGTGCGTCACCCAGTGCGGCCCGCACCAGTCTGGTGATGCAGCTGGTACCATCAGGAACCACTGGGCAGCAGGTACCAGCCATCCCTACCAGGCACTGGGAACCACTGGAAACCAATACAGCAGGCAGTGGGCACCACTGGACTCTAAATCGGTTCTCAGTGGACCTGTACACCACAGAAGGAATACGCTCCCCAAATTTCATGCTTCTAGGTCTAAGAGTTGGGTTGATCAGTCAGTCTTCAATGTTAAGTATAGGGACAAAAACAAGTTGCATCCCTTTTCACCCCTTTAGGAGTTAAATTTCTAAAAATTGGTTCTTAGTGGGTGCTCATGTCATGGAAGGAATATGCTCCTCAGTTTTCACACTGGTTTTAACTGATCACTCAGTAACTCTTTGATTTTTTAATAGATTTAAATATATATAGAGAAAAAATTTAATTAATTAATTAACCTACAGTAAATAAATTATAATAAAAAATTGTTTTCTCACCCTCCATGGGTGGTGTATGCATGTTATCCTCCCGTACGCCATCCCCCCACTGCGCACCATTCCCATGTGCACTGTCCCCCTATGCACACCATCACCACCTGTGCACCCTCCCTCCCTGTGCACTAGCTGAATGTTGATCATTCAGTCTTATAGGAGAAAAACACATTGTACCCCTTTTCACCCCCTTAAGGGTTAAATTTCTCAACATTAATTCTTGGTAGGTGTTGATGTCACATAAGGAACACCCTTCCAAATTTCATGCAGAGCATCTGTCAGTCAGGGATTCTTCAACGTAAAGTATAGGGAGGAAAATGTGTTGTGCCCCTTTTCATCGCCTTCCTGTTTGAATTTCTGAAAACTGGTTCTTTGAGAGTGCCTCCATCATGGAAGGAACACCCTCCCCAAATTTCATGCTTCTAGGCCCAGTGGTTTGCCTGGGCGTTGATGAGTGAGTGAGCGAGCAAGACAATCAGTCACCTTTCAGTTTTATATCTATACACAGTATAGATATAATAGATTTTTTGTATATTGATTAAAATATAAAGAGAGAGTAAACTGTATCACACCATCCTATTTCCATACTTTTCTATGACTGACAAACAAAACTTAGCAACACTGAATAATACATTTACCAAGCCATCAAGGAATCTATATATATAAAATTGAAGACACTGACTGATCAACGCTCAGCCAATACAGCCAGACCTCGAAATGTGAAATTTGGGGAGGGTGTTCCTTCCGTGATGGAGGCACCCACTAAGAACTGGTTTTCAGAAATTCCAACTGGAAGGGGGTGAAAAGGGGTGCAACGCTTTTTTCTTCCTATACTTTGCATTTAATCCCAGACTGATAAAAGCCCTGCTCCAATCCCTTGATCTTGAAGAATGAAATTTGGGAAGGGTGTTGTGCATGGGGGATATATTTGTGCATGCGGGGTTTGTGTAACGGGTGTGTTGTGCAATGGGGGATACAGTAAGGTGGGTATTTTACTCCCTCAACGTGGGTACATTTTGCTAGTAGGTATATAAGTTTCATCCGTTCTGAAAGCCCAGTCTTCTTCATTAGATTCTAGAGAAATGGAATGCACGAATTAGGCAAAAGAAAAGTATATGAGAAAGAGTCTCAACCTGCATAATGTCACTGCATGAGGGCTAGTCAAAAGAGACAGGTAAGGGGCCATTTGTGGGCTAGTGGGATGTGAAAATTTAAAGGGGAACAAGTCCGTGCAGAGCCTGTTTAAGTAGGGATTGAAATTCAATATTTGTGAGCCTTGACTTGACTTTTGAGCCTTGACTTAACCACTCTCATCTCCTGCAGACCTGTTCTATGTATTCATCCCCTTTTCTAATCAATCAACATATTTATATACCACTTTTCAACAAAAACTTTTTGAGAGAAAACAAAATTACGGACCAGGAGCACAATCCTAACCATGTCTACTCAAAAGTAAGCCCCATTGAGTTCAATATGTCTTACTCCCAGGAAAGTCTCTTTAGGATTGCAGCCTAATTCAGGGAGTAGGGAGAGCAAAGGCTGGCACATCACAGGTTAAGGGGTAAGATTTCTCAAGCCACTTTAGATCCAAGAGCTCTTGGGCTAGCCCTGCTAAGGCAGCCTCCAGACTGTTCAGAATGTAGAATCTAAAAAATTGCATATTAGATTTCATCTTAAAGCTGCCTTACCTGTATAATCAGAAAAAAATAAGTGTAAGCCTTGATTGTGCCACGGTTTCTTCCACGATGCAAGGAGCCCGGCAAAGAGTGATAGTCTCACTTTGGTCCTGTTGCAACAGTGTGAAATATTAACTGGTTTATGCAATTGTAGGCACAGAAGGCACAGACAGGGGGGATTGTTCTTGGGGGGGCGGTTGAGACTGATGCTGTCAGTACAAAGTGCAAAGTGCAAAGTGAAAAGGTAATGCTAACTTACCCACTCTATATCACCAGTCTGTACTGATCTGTACAACAGCTTGTAGTTTTTGCAGGATCAGACTCTGTCCTTCCCATCAGAGCAGGAAATCTAAATTGCTCTTGGGGTGGGGGGAAGCTTAGAAGGAAGCTACTGATTGGTTATGGGTAAAGATTGCAAAGGTACTGCAAAAGGGGTAGTCCTTGCTGTCAGCCTTTCTCCTGCACCTTCACACTTCTTCACCAGGGGGCACTCTGACCAAAACAGACTGAGAATGAGTCTCATGGTTTGCAATAGGAAATCCAGCATCAAGGCATTCCAACAGGCCCTTTTACTCAACCACCTCTCAGAACAGGATGCCATATAAGCAAAATAAAATAAAATAAAATAAAAATGGAGGATCATCCAAGAAAAAACGTTGGACATGACAAAATAAAAGCTAAATACACATATATTGCTTTCAATTTATACACTATACCTGTTTCCTTATTTTTAAAATTTAAAACTATTGCATGCATGCATATATATATACACACACACACACACACACACAATTTATATATATAAATTGGGTGGCGCAAGCTGTGGGTGGCGCAAGCGGTTAAGGCGCTGTGCCTGTTAACCAGCAGGCCAGGGTTCAAGACCCGGGTCGGCCCCACAAGACAGGGTGAGCTCCTGTCCTTAGCCCAGCTCTGCGACACCAGCTGGATCCAATCGTATTGGCTCTGCCTTTCCATTGGACTAATTCAGTGGCATGGAGAGGGGGGATTTGCTGCTTGGGTAACAGCCTATCCTCCATAAAAATCCAACCCAGGCTTTTGTGCTTCGCATGCAGCGTATGCAGCGCCGAGCACGATACCATAGTCTTTCAAGACTGAAGGAGGCCTGCTTTTTTTTATATATATAATTGAAAACACTGACTCATCAACGCCCAGCTAAAACCGCTTAGCCTAGAAGTGTGAAATTTGGGGTGGGTGTTCCTTCCGTGACGGAGGGGTGCACTAAGAACTGGTTTTTGGAAATTCCATCCAGAAGAGAGTGAAAAGGGACGCAACGCATTTTCCTCTCTATACTTTGCATTGGAGAATAAGTGACTGAGGCGTACTCGGCCCCAACCCCCAAACCTAGAAGCATGAAATTCAGGGAGAGTGTTCCTTCTGTCACATGAACACCCACCAAGAACCGATGTGGATAAATTTTACCCTTAAGGGGCTGTATAGGGCTGCAACATGTTTTTGTCCTATATTTAACATGGATGAATGATCAACATTGAGCCAATTTGGTGCTTGATGCCCAGTGCAGTGGTGGGGGATATTGTTTGGAGGGAGCGCTTGCACTGGGGAGGATGCTGCTCATGGCATGGGGGGTGTTGCACACGGGGAAATGATGTAGATGGGGGATGTTCATGGGGGTGTCTTGCACATGGGGATGTGTTGTGTATGGGGAGGGGTGTAGTGCAAGGGGAGATGATACACATGGGGATGCTTATGCAGGAGTGATGCTTATGGGGGCGTTTTGCACATGGGGAGGGGTGTTGTGTATGGGGGGTGTTGCGCATGGGTGTGTGATGTGCATGGGGGTGGTGTTGTGTATTTGGGATGGTGCGTATGAGGGGTGTTACACAGGGGGATGGCACATGGGGAGCTTTTACTCCAACACAAGTACATTTCATGTGAGTGTGTGTCCTCCATCCTGTCCTCCATTTGTGGGGCCTGATCTTCTTTTGTGGTTCTGACAGATGGTAACCCGGTGGTGCCCCTTCCCTTGGAGGCTGAGCTCAAAGCCCTTTCCCAGCAGGCTTTGGCTCGGATCACCTCAGGGAGGCCCTGCTCTTGTCTCAGCCTCAGGGCAGGCTTGAGAACCACTTCAGAACTAAGAATCCACTGCTCCCCCCAGTCCAGCTACGGCCCTCCTGTCTGCGCTGCCTGGAGCCCTTCCTGGAGGGAACCACATTGCACCCCTTTCCAGTCCCTTAAGGGTTAAATTTCTCAACATTGGTTCTTGATGGGTGCTCACCAGTGGTGGGCACCAGCAGGTTTGCACCTACTCTGTAGAACCGGTTCTTAACAAGAGATAGTACATATAAAGTTTAAAAATAGCCATTTAAAAGTGGCTGCCAGATGGACAGAGAACCGGTTCTTAATTTCTTTGAAGCCCATCACTGGTGCTCACATCACATAAGGAACACCCTCCCCAAATTTCATGCTTTTAGGTTAGGTGGTTTTGGCGGGGTGTGGACGAGTCAGTGAGTATATTAGTCAGTGCATTTCACTAGTATTAAATTTTTTCAACTTATTCTTTTTACTAAGTTTTGATTTTGATATAAGGGAATATTAAATTTTCCTGCTTGATGATATTTATCACTTCCAGGCGTGAAATCACTTTCAGTGGGAACCATCAAGTGGTCATTCTAAAGTTAAGTCAGTCCCAGTGATCAAAAAGTTGAATTCCATTGTTACTGTGGTGTTGCAAACTGAAATTAAAAAGGGATACGGTTATTTATATGCTGAAATTAAGTGGCACAATTTCTTGAAATAAATTATACTTGGTTTATTTTACTATTTTAGGGTTATAATTTTTTACTATATTTTTCTTTCTTAGCTGCTTTGCAATTTTCAAAGTTTTGTGTGTAAATATATAGAAAAAAAATTAAAATAAGGTCTAATTCGGAAGCAATAAGTGAAGGTCTGTTTCCCTGGCATGATGGGATCGGTGGATTGGGGAAAAAGAAATAGATGGCAGGGAACTGAAGACAACTTAGAGCACAATCCTAACCATGTCTACCCAAAAGTAAGCCCCATTGTGTTCAATGGGTCTTACTCCCAGGAAAGTGTTTTTAGGATTGCAGCCTTCATGGAATATGAACGAGAAGGGTTGGGTGGCAACTGCTGTACAGGGTTGGATGGCTGTTGCTTCTCTGCAACTAGAGAAGCCTACTCAAAAAGTAATTTCAAAGGAGACATGCAATCACTATACAAAGATACTAAGAGACAATCCTAACAGTGCCTACTCAAAAGTAAGCCCCATTGTGTTCAATGGGGCTTACTCCCATGAAAGTGGGAGTAAGGACTGCAGCCAATAAGAACTTTGATCCATCTGATAGGCTTTTGGCCACAATACTTTTAAATATTACCAACATGTCTTTGAACACTAATTTATAAAATGCATGATACAGCCAAGGTATGGTACAACTTTCTTTATTAAAAATAATTTACATCAGTTAACATTTTATGCACAGTTGTCAGCAAACTGAACTTTGTTTCATAAGATTTCTATACAATACTTATTAGTGAACTTAAAACCATTATACTGTTTTGTTGGCTTAAAAGAGCAGACATTCATTTGCAGTTGCTTAAGTGCGATTAATATGCATTTACTTCTCATGTGTGTAATTCAAAAGACACTCTTCCCACGTGTGATAGTGAAGTCTTCAAACGATTAAAATACAAGTTTTCTTCCAAATCAAATTGAAGAGAACATTGGAAGATAAAATAGATGTTCAGTTTGAGATTTTGTCCACCTAGGGTTAGAGATCAGGCTTTTGACTTGTGAATTCACTCCAAGTCTTTCTGCATAAAGCACACTGTAACATTGCTAAGAAATGGACATAATTCAATTTTGAAATTTCCTCTGAAACCAACAGGACCAACAAAAAAAGAGCTTTGTCAAAAGTAGTTAAGGAAAAAGCCACTCAGCCACACTACCCGTATGCTGTTTCTGCCCTAAAAGATGGTCAAACTTCTGCCTACATCAAGGTGGTGTGGGAAAAATCTGCAAGTGCCCTTGTGTGCAATATTTTAAAAGTGACATGTAGCCATCTTACTGAAATCTGAGACATCACCTGATCCTATGAAGTTTTAAGGGATATTACTCACAGGTTTGCACCTTAAAAGCAGAATCTTAAGTAGAAACGCCTACGGGAAAACATCCAAACAGTTTTTTACATACCCTTGGCAATTTAAGAGAAAAGTCCAAAGAGCCCCCCACATGCTGAGATCTGTCAAATACATCAATTTGTGGGAAAAATGAAAAGCTAAAATCAAAAAGCCAGCTGCAGAAATTGTATGCTCAAAGATATCAGCAACCTGTTCTGAATACTTCTGTAATAGGGCTGTTGTCATTAATTTCAGGGCAAAAAATCAAGCCAATAGGACCATTTTTACAAGAATGAAAGTGGGCCACTTAAGGAAATTCATTGCCTCAACTTTCACCATGTGGACACTGATGGAAGAATTTTGGGTAGTTAACTTCATAATACTGTCAGTTTTTTTAAAGTACTTGCACTATTTCATAAAAATCAAATGGTGCAAGAGAGATGGACACTTGTGCTTCCACTTGAGTCACAAAGTATAAAATGTGAGCTCCTTGAAGAACCCAGCAAGCTTACAGTACAGAACTAGGAATCATAGGAGTGCCCAGCAGAGCAAGCCAGGTGCAGGCTTCATAGCAAACGATTTTGGAGGCTAGAAGTGCTGCTTCATCACAGAAGTTTCCCTTGGGCTGAAAAAGTGTAAGTAAGTTGCATGCAAGTAAGAGTTCCTTAGTGACAGTCAGCATTTGTAGTTGTCAGAACAGAACTGCATTGCTGTGTAGTTCACCATGCCAATGGTGCAGGAAAGAGGCATATGTTTCAAATGTCAGTGTACTGATGGCAAATCAATAAAAGATGCTAGTCTTAATAAAAGCGCACAGCACAGACTGATATGGTAAAAGATGGCAAGTTTTAGAAAGTACATTTTGGCAGAAGTCTCTATACAGCAAAACCAAAATTAACTGCACACAACTGGTGGGAATATTGGTAATTCATAATTGGGATCCATAATTATGTCACTGGTTATAAAATAAAAAGGCAATTTTAACGGTATGGAATGCTTGGAAGAATTTTGGACAAGACTCACTTTAAACCCCAGGTGTCTGTTTTCCTTGCTGAGTCATGAAACATACCCAATTATATCAAGAAAACTGTTCTTTGCAGTCTCAGGAAAATGCTTTCTCAAAGCAATGCTGACACAGTTCAAATAACAGCAGAACCGACACCTTTTATAATGGACAGTTTGGGCAAAAACACTGGAATCTTGAAGAAATGGATCTCCTGTCAGAATAAAGGAGAAGGAAGCTCCAAAAAACTACCTTAGCAGTATAAGTGGTTATTTGTAATCTTCTTTAAGGTGAAACTGTTCCAACTATTTTTGGTAAGTTACTAGACCAGATAGCGAAGCAAAAGGAAATCAGCTGCCCAAGAGGAAAACAAGATATCACAGCTTAGTTGCTCAGTAATTGTATGAAGGGTTTACAATTAGACACCTGTGAAGCGCCAAAGGAAAAATACAAGGATGTGGCAAAAGTTAATCTAAGTTTATGGGCCAGGTGCAATTCTTGGAAATCTTATCTTGATCATCGGCAGGGGAAGCACAGTATCCCACACAGAACAGACACCTTGTATTTTGGCTATCTTTACCCTTCGGCTCTATGATCCACAGACTACCAGCATTCATCTTTTGTGTTTAAGGAACTTGGAATACCTGAATGAAGAAAAGCAACTTCCCCCTTTAACAATTCAAAACACAGACTGCCCCTCCAAACCAACCAACAGCAATAGAAAAAGTTAAAGGTGCAAAAACAAAAGGAGAGAATAACTGCAGAAAGTCTTGCTTAAAATCTTCAGCACAATTTTCCATTTCAGGTTCCACATCATTTATTTACAAAGTGATCTAAGACAACCCCCATCCCTCCCCCATACTTACAGCTCTCTTCCACAACACACACATCAATTGTTTTAGCAATGTCAATAGCACCATTTTGAGTATTATTTTAAAATCAGGAAGGATCTTGCTGAAGTCACTACGACGATTCACAATCTTTCACATCCATGGACGAAGTATCTGAGCACAGTGGATGCAGTTCTGTCAAAAGGCTGAGGTCTGCACAAGCCATCGCCGGGTAGGCCTATACCCATGGTCCTCCCTAGGCTCTACAAGAGCCTTCGGACCACATAGTTCAGAATGCCACCATGTTTGTATAAAGTTATGTCCACATCACTGTCAAATGCAGCAACCACATGGAATACTTTTCCAGTATTTGTCTTGAAAAAGAGAAAAGCAAAAACAGATAATTAGAAATGGATATTTTTCAAACTTTTATCTAATGTTTTATAAAGAGTTACTTTATTCACAGAACACATGGAGTTTATACATAAACATGTGTAAGCACGTGGGGGTATGGTCAGTGATAAGATACTGCAAAAACTAAAACTGAGAGCCTTACAGCCACTTTCTGGCTGGGAAAAATTTCAGGTAATAACAACAGCAATGGCAAAATCTATTAAAAGTTAGAGGGAGACTGAACATCTGCTTCTAACAACTTGGGACCACCATGCTCTTTGGGAGTACAGGTATAGAAAATATAACAAATGCAGGCAGCAACAGGACTTCAAATGAACATGTTTCACTTCTCTCTGTGTCTTGGAGCCTTATTTCCTTTGCTCAAAAGTAAACCCATTTATTTAATAAGACTTCCAGCCCAATCCTAAGCCCTGGTAGTGTCCAGAGGAGCAGAGATGCCAAAATGGCTGCCACTGCATCCCATGAGGATGGGAAAGATGCCAGAATCTCTAGGGTAAGGAAACTTTTGTTCCCTTAATCCAGGTAAAGCTCTTGCAGCTCCAAGAAATATTCTCAGAGCTGTACCAGCTCTTGAGTTGCTACAGAACTAAGGAGACCTGTGATGGACTTTCTGGTTTGAGAAGGGACACAGATTTTGTAGAGTATGCCATACCTCCTCCTGGGCCCAATCCTCCACAGTTCTGCCATCATCTCTGTCCTGAAAGGCCTTTCTGCCAGCCTCTCTGCACTTATGGCTGGCTGCATGACCTTTTCGCCTTCCTGGTGCCCAGAATCAGTGCTGGCACTGCATCCTTTCCTGTCCATAAGACACAAGAATGTCTTATGGAATTTTTCCAACTGCAGTTGGTGCTAATGCTGCCTTGACTCAGGACTGGGCATTTAAAACTGTAATCCAAACTTACTCACCAGAAACATATACCTCTAACTATAAGAGACCAAATTTACTTTTTAAAGGACATAAACAAGTTGTCTAATATTATAAAATCTGGAAGAGATACCTTTACATCTAGAGTGATTCCAGGGGACAGTTTTTGAGGAAATGAGATAGAAAATTGTTCTTTGCCGGTCAGACCCAAAACACTTGTGTTTTCTCCAGGGAGGAACTGAAGTGGAGCAATGCCCATCCCAATCAAATGACCTTTGTGGATCTTCTCATAGCTTTCAGCAATAACTGCTTTCACGCCCTGTGGAAACACAGTTATGTCTGGTTTAGACAGTTTTAAAATCTTTATATATGCTCCACTACTTCTATAATCCAGATGTATTCCTTTGTCACAAAATGGAGAATCTTTTTTACTATGAACCAAATCTGGAATGGTGGCAAGGAGGCAGGTCTTGAGAAAGAAGGCTGTAAGTAGTCTTACAGATAAAGACTACTTGATAATCAAGTTGCATCTCTCCTTCCACTTTTTATGTACAATTATTGCCACTTCTAATACATGGCAAATGCAGGAACAAAATATGGCTTAGGCTGCAATCCTAAAGACACTTTCCTGGGAGTAAGACCCATTGAATGCAATGGGGCTTACTTTTGAGTAGACATGATTAGGATTGTGCTCTTAATCTGCCAGGAGTGTATAGTCTGTAAGGGTTAAGTACACATCACAAGTTTTAAATAGCCAATTTAGATAACTTTTTGAGAGCTCTTCACTGTGACCCCAGCAAATGTAATGGACTAAAAGCATAATCCATAACATGTTCCTTTGCTGATGCATTTTCAAGAAAGATTGAAACATCCAATTTAGCTCTGAAAAATTAAGAGCAGCACTTAATAGTAATCAAACCTGAAGCAACAAGCATGCCTGGGTACATAATTCAATATAACATACCAGTAAAAAAGGTCCTTTTGCAGCCCAATCCCTTGAGCTTCCTTGTCCATATTTTTTGCCAGCTAAGATGATGACTGGGATATTCTCCTTTTGATAGAATTCTGCTGCATCAAAGACATCCATCTGTAGTGAAAGGGAAGCAGGAGGCAAAAAAGATTGAATGATCACAGTATATTTGCAAAATACAGCTGCCCATTAATTGTTTGAACAACTAGATCCTCACCGTTACTCCTTTTGGGAAGCAAATTGTTTTAGGAGCTGGTTTCCCAATGAACTTATTTAGAAGCTTAATATTTGCAAAGGTGCCCCTTGTCATCACAGCATCATTACCTCGTCGAGCACCATAAGAATTGAATTCACGGGGTGTGAGGCTAGAAGGGAGACCATACAAGATACTCAGTACGTGCACCAGGAATGGACTTTGTTCAGATATTATTACATTCTTATACTGCCCTTCTCCAGAGATCTTGCACTTGGCTACCCCTACTTGTCTGTCTCACAACCAATCTACATGTTGCAATGAGCAAGGATGGTAAGCTGAGAAGGTACAGTTGAAAATACGTACATCTAGCACATAGTATATCAGTAAATCAGGAGGAGGTCTGATTCCACCAAAGTGCATATAAACTCTTCCACCAATGTGCACATTTACTGATTTATTAAAAGGGTTTTTTCAACATGAAGAAAAAAAGTTTGGCCCCAGGTGTGCAGGCTGAAGTGGTACAGTCCAGAGTTCTACCATCTGGGGTTACTGTAGTGCAGCTTATCCTGCATAACATACAGATATGGTCTCACTTATTAAGAAAAATAAGCAGAGACAGAGTGACTGTGGCTAGGCAAAATTGAAACTGTGCCTCCCCAAGCTCCAGCTACAATGTCATACTGGCACTTTTAAGAAGCAGTCCTATCTCATGTAACTCTAAGAAAGGTCAGGAGACTAAAGAATACAGATTTCTAGTTACAAACCAAAGGCATTGACGTCATTACCTTCTAATGCTGTCCTAAAACTGCAACTTAATGGAGTGTATATTAAATTTTATGTCTGCCATCTGTCACGCTAACACAGTACATCTTGCTATCTTTAGGATCTCATAGAACAGGGGAGAAAGAATAAGATTACTGCACAAACTGTGATCAACAGCCTGAAATTCAGTTAATCCTACTTAGCAACCTACTTTAGCTAAAGCAAATATTATTTAAACTGCCACGAAGATTTTCTGTCTCATCTCCAAGACCTCTCTGAAGGTACATACCCCTTGTCTGTCAAGTATCTGGCAGCAGCACTGCCCCTTGAGATACTCCCAGCAGGTGAGATGTGATCTGTTGTGACACAATCTCCCAAATACAACAAGACATGTGCATTTTCAATAGATTGGACTGGAAGTGGATCTTTGGCCTGTTGGCAAAGAGAAACAAAAACTCAATATGCAGCTTTACTGGTTGGTTAGTTTAATGCAGACTCAGACTCAAACCCATTTCAGAAGTGAAATGGTCCATATTCTGGAAGTAAGAAGCGTTGTTATCAGCACAAAGGTGCAATATCTTACATTCCACAATAGCAAAGCAGCTAAATTTGGGAAAGCCCAAAAGCAAGACTAGAAGACAGCAGTCCTTTCCTTCTGCTGATGTTCCAACATAATATGCACCTGAACATAGAGGTTCCAAATAACCACAATGACTTATGCCACTGATAAGTCTATCATCTTCCACAAATGTGTTTAGTCCCCCCTTTATAGCTATTTCAGTTATTGATCATCATCAGTGTTCCCTCTATCATGTGCAGCTGCACAACTCAAAATGGAGCCCTCTGCAGCTTATGTCACAGCAAACAAAACATGACATCATTGACAAGAGCTGCTCCATGTAGCTCCATTAGGGCTCTGCAAAACCAGTAAAAATTGCAGGGAAGACTGGTCATCATCATAACGTGAGGCAGTGAGTTCTAGAAAATGTGATATGCAAAGGTGGTATCTGGTCTCCGGCCTCTGTCGAACTTATACCAATTATTTTGACTTAGATGAGGCCATTTTATACAATGAAAGGGGAAAATCTACTTCACTTCCAGTGAGAAAGAGCATCAAGATATATTTCTTATGTTAAACTTTCCTTGTTTAGAATACTTACAATCTTATCAAAAAATGAAGGGTATCTAATGTAAGTGGACTTCCAATCCCATGTAAATAGATCCAATTCAGGAATTTCCAGAGAATTCCACCTTTTATTTCCTTTCTGAAAAAAAAAATTATAGTACTTAAAACAAAACAAGTATCTGGTGGAAATGATTACTGATTATCTTCAAAAAGGCCAGTTACAGGATAGAACATTGTGGAAAACAACATTGCTACACATAAAAAGCCAACACCAATTTTGACATCACTTGTGAGTTCTATTCCTGGTTATTTCAGCTTTCCACAATCTCAGTCTGACACATATAAACTTGGGTTGACTTCATTATATCAATCAATAATATATCTCTCCCACCCAATAGCAAGTCTGGAACAAAGATAGGTATCTGCTGCAGAGTACAAGCTCTGACTTTTCCTAAGGCTGACACCCAGTTGAAATGGAACTAGGTAGTCAATTTAATTTTCTTCATTCATATATTGCATGCTTTTCAATGCATGTGACACTTTAAGAAATAAAATATGCACATAAAACCAAGCTTATCAGTAGAGTTTTCCATTAATTGGAACAATAAACTACCTCCATTTTTTCCTTCAGCTCTTTAAACATGGATGTTATTACAAACTCTTCTTCCACTTGTTGAAGCTCTTCCCGAGTGGGCCAAATATCATACAGGAAGATGCTTTTGCCATCAGGACCAACCCCTAAGGAGACATTTTGTACATGGTGTAAACAGTCAAAACTATTACTATATAGGCTTCCCTTTAAAATATTACAAACTATCTCACTATCAGTGCACCTATCATATCCCTAATACTTGCTGAAAAGCACTGTACAGTGGTGCCTCACATAACAAGTTTAATTCATTCCGGAAGCATGCTTGTTATGTGAAACACTCGTTATGTGAAGCAGATTTTTCCATAGGAAATAATGGAAACTCAGACAACTGGTTCCAGAACCCCCAAAATATTCATATAAAAATATTAACTGTATGTAAAAATGACAACATTGGAATTGAATTCAAAACATGCATTCAGTGTGCATGATCTTATGAAGTCTACTTAGGCTGCAATCCTAAAGACTTAGGTCTACTAATCCTAAAGTCTACTTAGGATGCAATCCTTACTCCTAAGAGTAAGCCCCATATAATACAATGGGGCCTATCTCTGGGTAGGCATGGTTAGGAGGCTGCAATCAAAGACACTTTCTTCTGTAATCAAAGACACTTTCAAAGTGTCCACTTTCTCCTTCTCTTCATCCTGAGACTTTCTATCCCCTGCTCCCTTCTGGCTAGCCCTGAGCTGCTTCCCTCTTCTCCACTGCTCTTCTCTCTCTCTCTCTGCCCAGCGGATGCCCAGCCACATGTGGAAGAGCACGAAGGAAAGTGTTGCTTTCGCTATGGGCAGGCGCGCTAGGCAGCCCTGACGCTTTTTAAAAGGGCTGCCAGCCAGCAAGTCTGCCCCAACTGCCAGTGAGTGTGCTTCTTAAGTGAAGCAACACTTGTTACGTGAGGCAGAACCCTAGAGAAATTTTTGCTTGTTATGTGGATCACTTGTTAAGCAAGGTACCACTGTATTAAAGTAGAGGCATACAGGTACAAACGTGCCCTCAATTACTATTTCAAGCAGTGCTAGAAAATATAAACACTATTCTTAGTTCAAAAATGTCAAAGTATCAGAGGTAAAAAAAACCCACAAAGTCTCAGATTAAAAAAAGATAGTTACCTAAAGGCTCAGTCTGGAAATCAATATTCACAGTTCCTGCTATAGCATAAGCAACAACTAAAGGCGGAGAAGCAAGATAGTTGGCACGGATGCAACTGCAGAGACGGCCTTCAAAATTTTTGTTTCCGGACAAAACTCCGCAAGCAACCAAGTCACCCTGAAAGGTTAAAAATTGAAAGATCTCAGGAATCTTAAACATTATCATGGTTTACTTGAACTTTTCTTTTTTTGACGATAAAGAAAATGCTGAAGGCATTCTGAAATCCAAAAATGTGTCTAACAGAAGCAGGGGACGAAGATGCTTATTCTCTCATTATCTGGTCAACCATAAACACTGCCTATAACAAAAGTTAGCCCACCCTGAGGATACATCTTGAATTGCATTTGTTTCTAGCAGAAATATCATCCTCAGGTAGGCAAACCTGCTTGAAGGTAAGATGTCCCCCCTCTCTTGCTGCCAGTAAACAGAATGACTTAGAAGTCCACGGAGGTTACAGCTGATCACGTGTCAAAACCAGTGTTCCCACTAGGTGACCAAATACATTTTCCATATACAACAAAAACCACAAATTTTCTTCATTTCATACAAAATGAATGGATGCACATTTCTGCATGTCTAGAACAGTGGTCTTCAAAGTGGGGGTCGCAACCCCCAGAGGGGTTGCAAAGGCTGAGAGACCACCATCTTGGTCCTCGAGACCCCAAAAAATCAACTTTGTGATGGTGTGCACTACCCTATTATGTAATCGGATTATTCTATCATGTTGGGATTATTCTTGAAGAGCTGAATCCAACACAACAGTTTTGAAATAGCTCCTTCCTATCAAAAGTTATAGCAAGAAAACTGAAAAGCAAAAATAGGCATAGAAAATGCATGGGAAAAGTAGTAATTTATATCACGGCTTTGCTCGTGAGTAGGCAAACGTGCCATAGTCCAATGGAAAGGGCATGCTGAAAGCAAATCTAAGAACACCAGAAGGGTCCTGATCCAATGAGCACAGCCCCCAAAAATCACCCCAGAAGGAAGTTATCTCCCTGCTGCATGGCCGCATTTACTAGTGAGTAAGCAAACACTGTGGAAGGTCAGTCCAGGGGTTGCAAGCCTTCCAGCAATGCCCTGTTCCCAGGAACCTGGACCTTAAAAGTGCTCCACACTGCAGCCACCCAACACTGAAAATGATTGAAAGTGGCTCTACAGGTAATCTGAAATTTTTACAAAAACTTTTATCTGTAAAAAATAGTCCAAACTCCTCTTCCCCTCCCCCAAAGCCTAATTTCCTATCCCTATCCCTCTGGGGTTTTAATGCTTTTGGGGGGTGGCTTGTTTAAGGCTGTTTTTATTTATTTATTTTAATCGAGTGTGCTCTTTCTCCAGGGTACATCCTCTTTTTATCCATGTATCCCGGGAAAAAAATCTTCATTGTCCTCCTTTTCCTTGTGAGCAGGCACTCTATAGTCTGCTTGGAATTAATTTTATGTAATAAATTGTTCATGTAATAATTTTAATTGTAAGATTCAGTAATATAGTGTTTAAATTAAGCACATGAAAGCTGTTATATACAAGGGTTTTGACCTTTTATTTTGTATGTTCTTCACTTTTCTTGGGTGGCCTACATTTTGAGGGGAGGGGGGCTGCTTTCAGAAAGAAGGGGGTAGGGAGGCTTGAGGAAGGGAGGGAGTGCAGCCAACCTCCCTGTTGCTCCATAAGGGCCCTGATAAGTGCCTTCTAAGTCTGACTTCTCCCAGGAGAATGGGGTGTATGCTCCCAGGGTGACCATATGACCAGAAAAACCCGGATTTGTCTGGATTTTTAGCCTCCTGTCCGGGTGTTCTACATTTTGGCTTCCTTGTCCAACATTTTGGCTTCATTTTGAAACTTCATGATAGTGCACAGTACCCCATCATGCCATATGTTGTTGGATTAGTACTGAAGAGCAGAATCCAATGCAAAAATCAGTTTTGATATATCTCCTTCCTATCAAAGGTTATGGTCAAAAAACCAAAACAAAAAAAAAATACACTTTTTGGCAATTTTTAAGCAGGTAGGAATTTTGGCCTGGGATTAGGAATTTTTGCCCTGGGATTCAGGAATTTTGGCCCTGGAGTTCAGGAATAATCTGGTCACCATGGTGCGAGTGCATGGGTTGTGTGTATGTATGTGTGTGTGAGAGTGTATGGGGTAGGTATGTGTGTTGCGGGTGTGTGAATGAGTGCATGGGATGAAAGGTGCGTGCACGTATGCATGAGCGCATGTGGAGGTTGGGGGCAGTGGGATGGGAGAGAGCCCAGGGGCTTGGGGGATGTTGGAGTTAAGAGATGTCCTATAGGGTTGGGAACAGTGAGGTGGGAGAGAGCATGGGAACTTGGGGGCAGAGTGACCATATGTCCTCTTTTTCCAGGACAGGTCCTCTTTTTATTTTTATTTATTTATTTAATTGATTTATATCCCACCTTTCCTCCCCTGCGAGGAGGGGAGCCTTGTGTCATGGATTGGGGGTAGTAAGTTTGATGGGGGGGGGGGCTGGGCAGAGTCCAAAGATTGAAAGGGGGTCCCTGGCTGAAAACCACTGGTCTAGGTGTCAGTTTACTGTTTCAACGTATACCAACAAGTATCAAGACAGAGTGTTTCAAAAACACTAAATTGTCCACCTGCCAGCACAATTATAACAATGGCAACTAGGCAACAGTATTGAGGGATAGACTGCATCCTAAGTGTCCCACTACCAAGAACTGAGAAATTGTTTTGAAGGACACCATGATCGGCAACCCACTGTTATGTACTGTACTTGATTATTGTGTGTACATCATGTCTAGTTTTGCCATATGGATCAATATAAAAAAGCAGGCCTCCGTCAGTCTTGGAAGACTATGGTATCGTGCTCAGCGCTGCATGCGAAGCACGAAAGCCTGGGTTAGATTGTTATGGAGGATAGGCTGTTACCCAAGCAGCAAATCCCCCCTCTCCATGCCATAGAATTAGGCAGAGCCAATACAATTGGATCCAGCTGGCGTCGCAGAGCTGGGCTAAGGACAGAAGCTCACCCTGTCTTGTGGGGCCGACACGGGTCTCGAACCCTGGCCTGCTTGTTAACAGGACAGCGTCTTAACTGCTTGCGCCAACCACAGCCCAGATCAAGAGACCCATGAAAAGCATTTCTTGAGTTTTTTTTACAAAGTGTTAATAGACTTTTGGATTGAGACCATAGTGCTGGAAAGAACTATTCTCCTCCCTTTAAAAAACATACATCACCTTTGCTATTTATCCTACAGGGCAAAACAAAATAGTTCCCATATAGATAATAGCACTTCCCTTTTACACTGGGAAATTCAAATGGTTGTTATACTGGGGAATTCCTGATAAGTAGAATAAAACAGAATGAACCTTCTGAGAACAGAATTTTAAAAATCTCTACATTGTTGAACAAACCTTCATATATAGCAAATAATACTGGACAGAATTTCAAAGTCATACATACTTATCTAAGATTATTTGAGCCTAAGATTATTTGAGTGGTGACTATGATAGGCTACCCCATTCCAATGACATAAATGTATTTAAAACTTAGCTGTTAGAACATACTTGCAGTATTGCATTCTGAATGGCTTCTGGCAAAGGCGCTGTGTTTCCAACACATGTGGAACATCCGTAGCCAATGACCTCAAACCTATAGTGAAAAATCAAGATTTGGGGAAAATGTTAGATGTCTCACTAAATTCAATGAGGCCTAAGTAAAGGTAAAGGTGTCCCCTGCAGGTTAGACTGCTAGTTGTGACTATAGTCGGCTGTAGGGTGCAGTGCTCATCCTTATTTCTAAGCCTTCAGAGCCAGCGTTGTCTAAAGACACTTCTGTGGTCATGGGGCTGGGCATGACTGCTGAAGGCACACAGATCACTGTTTTACCCTCCCACCGAGGTGGTATCTATTTATCTACTTGCATTTACATGCTTTCAAACTGCTAGGTTGGCAGGAGGTGGGCTAAGGATGGGAGCTCACCCCGTTTTGTAGGACCCTGGACTCAAACCCTAGCCTGCTGGTTAACAGACACACAGTGTCTTAACCACTTGTGCCACCACAGCCTTTTTCACAGACCCTTCTCCCCTATAAATAAAATCAGGACTACTCTTAAATTATAACATTGCCAGTTATGCTCTGCATTATTCTGAGCTAATTAAACATGCTACAGTCACAAAACTAGATTTAGAACCAATGTATGTAAAGAATCAGCAGGTTACACACGCTGCTGCTTCAAAAGCTGCCTTTCCTATCTTCCAAACCACATAATTAACACTGTTAGGAGCTCAAAATAAATCAGATGTGCTGCTGGGAGGACAATTCAAATTAAATTTCAAATCAGTTTCAGAGTTAGGGCACAATCCAGAGAAACTACGGGACCTTTTACACCAACGTAGTTATAATGCCACCTATGGGAAATGTATAGAACAATCCAGAGTAAGTGCCTCTTACGTGCTCCCATAGATACTCTGGATTGTAAGGATAGGCTGCAATCCTAAAGACACTTTCCTGGGAGTAAGACCCATTGGACACAACGGGGCTTACATCTGAGTAGACATGGTTAGGATTGTGCTCTTAGTTAACTTTTTCAAATAACTATTCATAGATCATAGAGTTGGAAGGGACCCAGTGGATCATCTAGTCCAACCCCCCAGCCCGTAGCAGGAAATCCTTTTTGTAGGGATCCAGGTCTCGAACCCTGGCCTGATGGTTAACAGTGTCTTAACCACTTGCACCACCAAAGAAGAATTATATCCCTCTCTTGCCATTATTTGCAAAGTATGCAGGTTACAATAGGACAGATGAGGCAGCAAGTAATCCAAACATACCAAATCAATTTTAATCATATTTTTTTTTCTGGAAAGCCTGATTAGAACTGCCCAGGACCTTCTAACAGTACAATCCCAACAATCTTAACTTATGCTGGAGCAGGCAGGCTGTGCTACATTCAACACAAGTTTGGGACTATTGCTGTGCCACCATGGAAAATTTTTTCCTTTACCCAAGGTAGCATTACAGCAGCCCCAATGGGTTTAACTTTGATCTGCCCCACTTCAGAGGATTCGCCTCTTCCTTTCTGAATTTGAAGAAGGAAAACCACACACTTCCTCTTCATCTGCAGTTTTCTTTTCCTTTTCAAACTGAGGAAGAAGATGTGGCAGTTGCTGATGGTGGCTACCCTTCATTCAACCATCTGAGGCAGTCCCTCAACTGGTTTCATGGACAGGCCAGCACTGTTACTGCTCAAGCACAGGCAGCCTAATCCAAACATGGTGCTGTGGCAGCACAGGCTCCATGTCCCAACATAATAGCCTGCTATTGCCAGCTCTAGCTGCTGTGCAAGCTGGTGCAGGTGAGTGTGGGAACAGGCAGAGCAATGGGTGGAAGAGGATGACATTTGGCTTTGGGGTGTGTCTGGGTAGGGTTAGTGGTGCCAGTGCACTGCATATACTAAACTCCAATTTGCCAACCTCTTGGGCCTGAAAGCCCTACACAGGCTGGTCAGATTTGTGCCAGATAGCTGGGGCAGATTCAAGTTGCTCCATAGGGGAAGGTTGGAGTATTGCACTGGGTAACGGGAAAAATATCCACTTACCCCAAGGCAACCTCCTACCCTGCTTTTTGGATATATTTAGCTTGGCTGTATCAGCACAGGGTTAGGTTCATGTTCTAACACTAAGAACATGAAAAGACTGCAATCTTTTCATACACTCTAAATATATCCTTCTCCATACTTTTTAACTTTTATATTTACCTTTTAACCTTTACAATTAAAAATAAATAAATAAGTTCATACCCAAGTTTATTTAGGTATGGCAATACTCCACTGGAACTGAGATAATGGGTGACCATTCCACTCCCAGGCAATAAGCTAGTTCTTATGTAAGGTTTAACAGTCAGACCAGCTTCAACAGCTTTTTTAGCCAACAAGCCTAATGGAAAAAAGAGAAGTCAGTTAAAATATTTGGAAAGAGTAATCAACTCCAGATGACAAGAACATACTGCACATAAATAAGCTCATAACTCCAGCAGGCAGAAGGAATACAGGAAAGCGTCATATTTTCACATAGAAAGTCCCAGGTTCAATCTCCCCCCTCCAATTAAAAAAATAATTCAAACCATACAGGTCACAGGGCTTGAAATTATCTTTGCCTAAGACGTGTACACCCCAAAGCTGCTTATGATTCAGGCTTCATTATAGTCCTAAAGACTCAGTAAAATCCCTGCATATTGCACAGGGATCGCATGTAGGAACAGGGCAACTAAAACTGCTGCAACAAGGGCGCAATCCAGAGTAACTATGGGGAGTCCTTGCTCCGGTGTAAGAACAATTTACTCTGGATTGCAATATGAATTTCCCATAGGCTTTCACTAGGTGGTGCAGTAACTATAGGTGCACGTAATGTCTCTTATGTGCTCCCATAGTTACTCTGGATTGTAGGGTATGTTTCAATTCATCTGAATGGGATAAGTCGAGGAGTCTTCACAGGCTTCTTTACAGTGTAGGTGGGTCAGCACTGACACTCAATGTGTTCTTTCCTCTTTGAGTAAACCAAACATCTTCACATGGTAAATCATAATAGAAAACCACTATTAGGTGAGATGCAGGGTTGGCAGTTTACAGACTTTAGATTGAAAACCTTCACTGCGCGTTGCCAGTTTTGCGCACCCTGTACTGGAGGACTGGTTAGCACCCTGGGTGACTCTGCTGTTGCAACACCAGAACCTCAACTGTAGCAAAAGCTATTACAATACTTGTGCACCACTTAATAACCTTAATAACAGACTGCATATAAAACAGTAGCCTGTTTACACAAAAGCATTAGTCTTAATGCAAAGAGTATCTGCTCACCCAAAGGGTGTCCAATATGGAGTGTCTGTTTACACAAAGGCATCAGCTTGGGCTGATGGTTCACTGAATGATCTAGTTACATTACAGGGATTGGAGAATGTATACCCATCATTTAAATGGTGCACAACTCATTCTAGCTGTCTTCTATGTGCTGCATAAAACTGAGACTTGGATAGGATAATACACACCGAACTATAAGATTATTGCAAACTAACAAACAACCCCCCCAAAAAAAACCTCAAAAAAAAGATCCAAGGTGAAGCATACCTGCCCCTAGCATGACAGAGGGATTGCAGTTGTTTGTACAGCTGATTACTGCAGCAATGACAACTGAGCCATGAGTCAGCTTATATTCATTTCCTTCATACTCAACAGGGACCACATCGCCTTGCTTTTCAACTGGAATCTGGAAGCCTTTAAAGCCAACCTACATGACAAAAAGGTGATAACAAAAGATAATCGCACATCAACTTGTTTCACTATTTCTGCACTAATATGAGCAAAATTCAGACTATTTACCAGACAAGGTGGCTGGAAAGCTAAAATGCAGCCACACCAATGTTCTAGGTGGAAAATATGCATAGGGAATTTCTATTGGCACTAGTCTCACAGTACACATAGTTGACATTAAATATGCCAGGTGGGGATCATACTCATGCATAGGATTGGGACAGAATTTTGTCCCAAGTACATTTTCTGAACTCATGCTTGCATGTTTATTATGCCCAAGGGGACGCATACAAAGCTGGACACATCCTGAGATTTTCACGCACTACAACTGCGGGGAAAGACTGTGGCAAGAAAAGGGAAAGAAATCTTTCTCCAGGGGAGAAACAAAACATATTTCTCCAAAGGAGAAAAAAATTTAATGCTTTAATTATGTTTTATTGTAAGCCGCTTTGAGTCAGGCTAATGGCCCGAGAAAGGTGGGATATAAATTTTAAAAATAAAAATAAATAAAATATTTGCTAAGTAAAATGGTGGGATTTGCAAAGGCAGTTCTGCAGACCCATTTCAACTGCATACCTTCTCATTTAAGCATGCCTGGAAATCACTTTTCATATCCGTAACAGCCACTCTGTCCTGTGCCCTTTTAGGACCACTTACATGGGGTGTTATAGAACCCAGGTTTATGTGTACAACCTAAAAGGAGAAAGCCAGTTTAATCAAAACCAGTCCATAGTGATCTCTAGCTGTCAAGATTAGGTCCAGACATTTTAGTTAGCAGTTCAGACATTCTGGTATAGTACGTTTCTTTTTAGAAACAAGTTTTTAGACAATTTATGCAAATGGAATTTTGAGGAAAGAAACGTTAATATATACCTTAATAAAGATACAGATTATCTGAAAGAGGTAAGCCATGCTATAATTACCTGGGAATATTCAGGCTCTTCTGTGGAAAGCTGATAATTTCTAAGTAGTTTCACAGTTTTAAGATATGTTTCCATGGATTTAAGTTTGGCCTCATCAAAACCTATGAAAAATATTTGAAGACGAAGGAAATAATTTAATATTTGAAGACGAAGGAAACAAGTTCAAAATACAATCATTTGCCAATAGCAAGGGAGACAGTGGGGAAAATCCATAGCTGTTACGGGTCCATGCTGTTACGTCACCCTCTAGTGTTATGGAAAGTCATCTTAACTGCTCCGGAGCAAGGGGTTTAATTTCACTTTAGGATATAGGCCAGTGTCTCAGTTCACATGTGACCGAAGACTGATCTGGCCACTGCAACTACACCTCAGGTTTATGCTCTCCTTTCCTTCATAATGCTGATTCCCTCATGCAAAGCACAATAATCCAACTGATTATTGACATCTGTTGTCTTCAGTGCTTCCCATACATCACCTTTATGGAACTTAAAACAACCATGAAAAGTAGACATAATTCTCTCTTACTGCAGCTGAGGCTGGGAAGGAGGCATACAATCTCATAGTAAATTCATGGCAGACATGAGATTTGAACAGTGAAATCTCATTTGGTAGCTCTATGCTAAACCTCTAGAACCTCTCTCCCATGTTGCCATTATGTTCAAATTGACCAGATGGTTTGCACAAACCAGTTTGCCTCCAAGCTGACATCTGACAGAAGACAATTAAGGATGAGCCTTATTACACAACAGGCAACAGATTGTTAAGTGAAATGTTGACAAATCGATATATTCATTTCAGACCTACCTGTATGTCTTAAATGCTTTAACGTCACATTATCTACAGGGAAAAAGCTCAGAATAGCACCATATTCCGGACACATATTTGCTATTGTTGTTCGGTCACCTATTGAGAGTTGGGCAACCCCTGGCCCAAAGAACTCCACAAATTTTCCAGACACTCCTGCTTGCCTGAGTTGCTGGTGGAGGAAAACAAACCCAATTTAAATACTCCATGTGGAACCAGCAAAAATAGCATGACTTAAGAACATTTCAACTGACAGTTGCCATTCTAATAGAAATACATAGGCTGGTTTTAAAATTGTGAAGATTGTGTTTAAGATTGTCAAGGAAAAACTATCCAAAGGCTGAGACAAGGGGGAATAAAACATTCAACCTGAGCAGGCCTTGAAAGACTATGGTATTGTGCTCGGCGCTGCATACGCTGCATGCGAAGCACGAAAGCCTGGGTTAGATTGTTATGGAGGATAGGCTGTTACCCAAGCAGCAAATCCTCCCTCTCTCAATTGAATCCCCAACTCTCAACTGAATTAGTCCAATGGAAAGGCAGAGCCAATACGATTGGATCCAGCTGGTGTCGCAGAGCTGGGCTAAGGACAGAAGCTCACACTGTCTTGTGGGGCCGACCCAAGTCTTGAACCCTGGCCTGCTTGTTAACAGGCAGTGTCTTAACTGCTTGTGCCATACACAGCCCTATTCAACCCGAAAGCACACCTATAATCCTCTGCCAGGTGTCTTATGCAAGTGAGCACATTAAATTCCTTCTCTAAAGGAATCTTGCAGACATTGTGTAGTATGCCAAGTGCTTTGCATTCTTAATCATAGAGAGGATCCTTCCCCAAGTACAATGTTTGCCTTTTCAAGTGAATGCTGCAAGGGTTGTGGGCAGCTCAGCATGCATGTGGAAGGGCTTCAAGGTAAACCTCTGCCAACATCTTTAACAACAACTTTAACAGAGATAAACAATTCTCTCTCCCATAATGTGAAGGATGCTTTACTGGAAAGCTGAGCACCGTATGAAGCAGACCTATTAAAGGTAAGGCAGGAAACTGGAATGCACTGCTCTAATTGGATAGAATAGCTATCAGCGTCCCCCAGCCTATCAGCCATCAAATTTGGGGATCCTGTAAAACTACTACTGCATGTGACATTGTAACATGAGTGCAAACCACGGTTCTTCATTTCACCTTCGAAGCTCCTTCAACAGAGTCTGCATGATGATGTGTTCTGCTTAGCGTAGCACCAAAGAAAGTTCATATTTACCTTAGTAATGCTTAGGACAATGTCTATAGATGTAGCGAGTAGACTGGCTGAGCCTGTCAGTTCACAGCCAACTACTTCAGGCAAGGTGAGAGTGACCGGCATTCCTAGCATGACTGCTTCTGTTTCAATTCCACCCATTCCTGGAAGGAGAAATTGCACCACTTCACAACTTGCTAAGTAATTGATTCAATAAATGTTAAAGAGTATATTGCAGTCCTTTCATAAATGCTTTTTGCCTGAAGTCATAATCCTATTATTTTATTGCTGGGAAAAAATTCAGCATCAACCACATTTTAACCTAATTTCAATGAGTGGCCTCTTGGCAAAGATACTGGAGAGGATATAAAGCCATAATACTCAAACCATTTGTTCTTCAAGCCTTGTTAGGTTTCTGCTGCATGTCTAACACAGTACTGGTCAGGTAAGAATTGAAATACAGGATAGGTACCCTTTTTACATAATAACATCAGGTTTTTCAAATGCACTTTATGGCCAGACTCTATCTTCAGCCAGTAAGGAGAAGCAAGTAACTAACATTTTTTACTTGCCTCTCCCATCTTTCCCTGGTACCCCATGGGCCCATTCAGATATACATCAGCTTTTTGGCTCATATTGATCTGTTAGTAAGAAAGGAACATCTTAGGCTTGGGACATGGGCCAAAGGACATGGTGCTGCCACGAGATATACCCCCATCCTGGTCCAATTCCATCCCTGAACCTCCCCAATTCCCACTGATGACAGTCTTGTGCAATGCAAATGAGATGCAGGAATTTAACAACTAACAGCCAACAGAAAGAAACCATGGGTAGTTTCCTTACAGATGATGGGGGGGAATGATCTAGCACACTTGTTCTTAATTTTGAAGGGGCATCAGAAGGTCAATAAGCTTACCCCAGCCCAAGATGCCCAAACCATTCACCATTGTTGTGTGAGAATCAGTGCCGATGACGCTGTCTGGATAGAGGAAGCTTTGATCATCAAAGA
Organism: Cryptoblepharus egeriae; assembly: GCA_030015325.1. Taxonomy (NCBI): domain Eukaryota; kingdom Metazoa; phylum Chordata; class Lepidosauria; order Squamata; family Scincidae; genus Cryptoblepharus; species Cryptoblepharus egeriae. The sequence continues at coordinate 11,684,017 of JAREYC010000013.1, forward strand.
CCACCCTTGATAGGTATTCCAAGTTCACCTGGTGTGCCATTTCTGTCCCAGGAGGGATTACCGAGACATTCTTAAAATACTTGGAACCCCACTATTTCATTTTAAAGGGAGGAGGAAAAGAGAGAGAAATATAAGTTATTGTCACTCTTTTTAAACCAGGTAAATGCGATAACAGTATCTACATTGACTGAACACAAACAGTCAAAGACTTCTTTTGAAACAATCATATTCCGTATTCTTGATGAAGAAAGCAATGCTGCCTAAACAACACATTGCTTGGAGGAATTTGTTCTTATTCTTTCGTATTTTGTATTCTATTGTTTCAACATTATATCTGACCCTCTCCCCAATTTATCAGTCAAGCTGAAGCTCCCAAGGAGTGGAAGAAAAACAGGAAGGTTTAAAAAAATCTTGCACACAGTAACTGTATAAACACATTTTGAAGGGAAAGCACAAAATCCAAAGTGGAAGTTTGACTCACTCCGAAACATGTCAAATCTGAGAACAGATTTGTCATACTTATGACCAGCTGTCTTGTAAAAAGGATTATTTTTAAATAGGCCTATCAATTAGACATCACTGTACTGATTTCATACAAGAATTATGCTATTTCAGACTTTCTCCAAAACCACTTACTTTGAAAAATTGGAGTCTCTCTCTATTTCTACCAAATTCCACTTCCTGGTTTTTTAACACTGTTTCAGGCCTAAGGGAAAAAAAGAATCTATTGTCAGAATACAATAGATTGACATAATTGATATGTTTCTGTTTACTTTAAGCTAGCTGCTCAAATAAGAAGTCATTAGAAACAAACAGCCTCTAGGATCAAGTCCTAGCATGGGGAAGAGGTGCGGCTCTAGTAGACTATCTTAGATTTATAACAAACCCCAAGCAACTCTGATGTGGGCATGAAACAGGATGGTGGGTTGACATTATACTTGAAATAAAAATTGCTTGTTTTCATATATAGTCCTGTTGCTGCCAGTTATAAAACCAGAATGACAAAAAATTCTATGTAAGCGAAAGCAGGAGTTGTATCTACACTCTCTCATGTATCCACACATCTGTATAACCTTTACACACCTTACCTTTCAAAAAAAACCCCACTCTTCAGATATTCAATTTATATCCAGGCAGGGATTCTGACTCTCAATACATACAAGTACTTGTTAACTCCTCATGATGTATTTCAAATTAATGGAAAACAAATGTATCAAGCTACTAGTCACTGATAGTTATGGGTTACCCTTTATGTTCCAGGTCAGACTAGGAGAAGGGTATGCTTTAATTTATGGGATTTCTAGAGGCAACTAGCTGGCCACTACAAAAAGCCAATGGGCTTTGGACTAAATCTCTGCTGGATCTTTATATGCTCTGGCAATAAATCAGGATGCAACTCTGCATGATTTTGCTTTCATTGCTGCCAGAATCCTACCACAATCCACTTAATGCTTTCTTCAGGGAACTGCTCAGGAAGGAAATTCCTCTTTCCTCCTCTTGCTAGGAGTGACTACGCAAACACCAAAGTCCATTTCACGCAGCAATAAAAAGGTTAAAATCCACTTGAAGAACTAGGTGCCAGCATTTTTCCAAAGCAATTGACCAAAAAGCATGTATGCATTTGAAGTCTGCTTTTGTGGTATTTCTATCTTTCAGAACCTTCTGTACTGGGAATAGTAAATCATTAAATATATATTATTTTTCAACCACACTTTTATTTATTTCTAGTTATAGACCCTGGACACTTACAGTTGATAGTCCTGACAAGCTAATTATTAGGGTTTAGGGTCTTCCCTCCAACAGCAAAATGAATGCTTAGATACCGGTATATAGGAGTGACCTTCTCTATGTATAACTTGTGTTGAATCCAAATTCCTTGTTTTGTTGGCATAACTACCTATTCAATAAGGCTACAAATGCAGCAGCAATTAAGGAGAAGAGTAAAATTAGCTAATAACTGACAAGTGTCCCATGTAACCTCTTATCTGAGGGAAAATGGGAGCCTTGGGGTTGGAAAAATTGGGAATGAACTGCCAAAGTTCCTGGGGTAAACATAGATTTAAAGTTCCTGGGTTAAAGCTCCTGTCCCTGATGCTACACTTCCATTCTAGATCTGAACCCCATACAACTGCTATCTACAGATTGCAGAACTGGCATACATTCAGCCCATTCACTCAGGCAAGAGGCATTTCATATACTTTGGCTTTTAATGGTATCTGAAATTGTTCATCTCCACGACTATATCTATTTCCAAAGCAGAGTCACAACTGTAGCATAGAACAAAAGCAACTCCTGCATCAAAGAGAGAATTTTTTTAAAGCGAAAAGCTTACTCAGGCACAGGCTGAAGATGAAAAGGGCACAGTAGAGGTGTGTTCTCAATCTGCACTGATAGTTGTCCGGAGTTACGACTTGATTCTCCATCACATGGACCTTTGCAGCTGGTCTGACCTCTACATGAAATCTTCCGAGGGGCTTTAAGCGGAGAGAGCTTGGCTGGTGGCTTCTGCGGATCACCACCTCCCGGATTGGGAGCATTCTGTATTGCACTGTCATTTTTTAAAAAATACAATAAAAAAGCAATTTTTAGCAATTAGCAATTTTTACCCCTGCTAATTGATCAAGAGGCACTGTTTAAAGTGGGTGCTCCTCTTTGGTTTAGCAGGGAAAGAATAACTGGCCCTCCTCACCCTAGCAATGTGTGTTATAGTTGCTTCTGCTGGTATTCTTTGACATCTTTTTAATTTTTTCATTGTAAAGCGCTTTGTGAACTTTTTAGTTGAAAAGCGGTATACAAATACTATAGATATATGATTTATCAAAACCACTTCGAACTACTGGATATAGCCAATTATAAAATTTATAAGTTAGTTTTAAATACAATCACTAAAAAGTAAAATAATTCACTCCTGGTAATGAGGCTTGGGTGAACCTCAATAGAGAGTTAACTTCAATGCATTGCCCAGAACTGGTCCTAGAATGCTGCACTTGATAGATGGTTCTCTTTGCTCATTTGGGATATATTAGCAGAACAAAAGGGAATAAGTAATATATTAGAAACAAGAGGCTGCAGCTATTTATGACATTAACGATCCAACTCAATATCTTCATGTGATCTAAAATCCTCAGAGGATTCAGCAGCAATTCTGAATAAGAGTGGAAATTGTCTAAATTTGGAAACTAACCACTGATAAGGCAGATAAATCAAGTACCTGTCATCACTGCATCATGATGAGCTACATGTCATGCTGACTTCCTGACAGGAGTTTCCTACTGTCTCAGATTTTACTGCGAATACTGTATTGATTCTATTTTTGGTAAATAAGAACCACCATCTTTACAATAGATACCATTTACTGAAGTCAATCTGCAAAGAATGGTCCACAGTGAGAGCTGTTGGACAGGCAGGATAGACTTTTGCAGGATCTCCTCCAAGACGTTTCACTGTTTCCCTCATAGCAGCAAAATCCACCATTGCAGGAATTCCACTGACAAGAGAGAAAATTAAAAAGAAATTCTTACTAAGCATTCCCATATGGAAAAAATTCTAAGATATTAGCTTTAATATCTTAAATCCTAAGATAATAGCTCCATACCACATTAACTTAGTATTATAATACTGATGTATGATGGCTGCACTCAGATTTTTCTGGATCACAACCATTTTCCATGGTTTGAAGTATAGCTGTAGGAAAAAATCCTGAAGGTTCTCATGCTGCAAACTCCCTTCTCAAACACAAGCTGAGTTCGCCATGGAGGTCCAAAACATTATATATACACTGAATTCGATTTAAACAAAGCCTCCTCTTGTCCTTTTAACAAGGCCTGAAGACTTTTTATTCAGAAAAGCTTTTGAGGCATATGACATCTGATTTTTTTTACTGCTGTCTGCTTTTATATTGTCTGTTTTTATTTCCAGTTTTTTGGGAGGGGTTTATATTGTTTTATGGCTGTGGGCGGTGCGAGTGGTTAAGTCACTCTGCCTGTTAACCAACAGGCCAGGGTTCAAGACCTGGGTCAGCCCCACAAGATAGGGTGAGCTCCTGTCCTTAGCCCAGCTCTGCGTTGCCAGCTGGAGCCAGTCATATTGGCTCTGACTTTCCATTGGACTAATTCAGTGGGGTGGAGAGGGGGGATTTGCTGCTTGGGTAACAGCCTATCTTCCATAACAATCTAACCCAGGCTTTCGTGCTTCGCATGCAGCACCGAGCATGATACCATAGTCTTTCAAGACTGACAGAGGCCTGCCTTTTTATATCGTTTTTAATCACCTGTTTTTAAATTTATTGTTGTAGCTGCCTTGGGTGTCTTTCTGGGGAGAAAGGCAGAATACAAACCAAATAATTAAATAATAAAGAACAGCTTTTAAAAAGTAATTATGCTGCTTTTAAAATTGTGTTCTATGTTTTTTTCTTTTATCATTCACAGGCCATCTTGATTTTAATTCAAAAAAGATGGATACAAATCCTATGTTCTAGTGGCTTCTGCTGGTGTTCTTTTTTGCATTTTAGATTGTGAGCCCTTTTGGGACAGAGACCCATTAGCTTTTAACTAGCAATTATTATTTTTCCATTTTCTTTGTAAACTGCTTTGTGAATTTTTTAGTTGAAAAGCAGTATATAAATACTGTAGATAGATAGATTAAAAGAAATTATATAGAATTTAAAAATGGAGCAGAAAAAAGAAAGAAAATGGTATCTAGAGGCATTTTATACAGATCAACTATATAGATAAATTATAATTTAAGAAGAATTATGTTGAAAATAAATATGGTTGTCAGTGAATAGTTTGATAGGTTCAAAAATTTAAGTGATTGATGACTTTGCTGTTGTTGTAATGTATGAATAAAGTTTTGGTTTTTATTTTATATACAGTAATTATTTGAATAAAAATATTAGTTAAAAAATCAATATACAACATGAGTTGGTATGTGTGCAAAAGCACACACTGTGTAGCCAATACATTCATCAGTTTCTCCAGGGAAACCTAAGCACAGTTTAAAAGTTCAAGCAGTACATGTGAGTAGCCTGAGGCATGTGCTACAGAATAAGTTGCAGAAATACAGTATCCCATTATTTGAACATACAATTAGTCATTGCCAATCTAAACCTACATGAAGAGCTGGCCTTCTGACTATCTAAACATTGTGGAGGCTACACCCTTGGTGTTTAGAAAAGCCTGCACTGCTTGAAGAGATCAGGAGATGTAGAGAACGTATACAAAAGGAAAAATGAGGCTTACGTAAAGTCTTGAAGGAGGACTCTGGCAGGATAGAAGGGCACTTCAACATTGTTCTGTTTTATCTTCCAGTCCAAGATGTTTAGCACATCTTCTTTTTTCACTAGGAAGCCATCACATTTACGGACAGCAGCTTCCAACAGGACCCGTATGGAGTAAGGCAAGATATCTGCATAAAGATCAAGTAACTGGGTTGCTTAAGGAAATACTTCTAGATAGTGCTATGCAAGTACAGTGGTGCCTCGCAAGACAAAATTTAATTCGTTCCGGAAGCAAGTTTGTCTTACAAAGCATTCCTCTTACAAAGCAATTTTCCCGTAGGAAATAATGGAAACTCAGACAATTGGTTCCACAACCCAAAAATATTCATATAAAAATATTAACTGTATGTAAAAATGACGACAAAACACTGTAATATAATACAGAACACAATTACTGTAATAATATACTGTGCAGTAAAACAGAAAAGAAAAACCTTCACGGCCAAGGATGACTAATTTTCACTAAAAGAGTCACCGGTGTCTTTCTGCGCAACTTTAACAAGAAACTTCTGTGTGTGAGATCTATCTATGCAAACCAGATAGGCATTTTGCAGCAGAGCAGCAGCAAAGGCTTGTGCCTAAATGCAAAAGGGGCAAAGATCCTATGCTATCTAGTCAGAATCAACTCCCATTGAATCCCCTGGGGCTTACTCACAGGATGCCAGCCTGACCCTTTTGAATTTGCAGCAGCAGCAAAGGCTTCTGCCTGGATGCGAAAGTGGGGTGAGACTCCCTCCAAGACTAACTGCTCCAACTCGCTTCTAGCAATGCCTCCACAGTGGTCCACAGGGTCCTGCCTGGGTCTACAGTTGCTGTGCATAGCAAGCCTGGAAACATAGTCCTGGCAGGGAATGTGGGGGGGAAGGCTGGTTGTAGTGGGGTCCAGGCAGGGGGAGGCTTACAAAGCACATTCATCCAACAAAGCAGAATCCCAGAGGAATTTCAGTTTGTTATTCACAGCATTCGTCCTACAAGGCATTCATCTTGCAAGGTACAACTGTAATCTTGTTATTTGCCCGATGAAGAAACTGTGTACTATGTATGCAGGAGAATACTAGTGGAGAAAGTGGAAACAGTTATAGACTAAATTACAGCCAACCAAGAACCTGCTAGCCCCTTAAAGAGTAACCTATATATTTCTGCACAACTTTTTATCAATGTGGTTTTGTAGCTTTCCATTCTCTTATGCAGTACAAGAAGAAGAGATATGAGAATGCAGTACCTAAGTTTTCCTCTCTGAGATTTTCAAATTTTGGTGAGTATGAATATCAGGTCTATTCAAAGCAACATACACAAAAAATGTCAGCTGTTACAAAGATGTCAGCTGATCAACTGAATCTTTAAAAAACTTATTGATAATTGTATCATTAAATGGTCAGAACTATTCTTGCAAGGAGAATAACAGTGCAATCCTAAGCATGTCTACTCAGAAGTAAGCCCTACTATATTAAGTGGGACACAAGCCCAGGAAAGTATGTTTAGGACTGCAGCTTAAAACAAGTTGAAACTCAACAGGCACTGCCACATAAAGCATATTAAGAGCCCCAATTTATTTTATATACGATTAATAATAATTTGTACTAAATCCAAAATACACCTAGTGTGGATGGAAATACTATGAGTATGGAAATCCAATTCCCATCTTCTAGGCTCTCCACAGCCAGTTAGTGTTCCAGAGTGATGATTATTGCCAATCTATTAGCCTGGAGATTAATTAATCTAATGGAACTTTGGTAATCTCATGTGCCACAAAAGGAGGTCAACAAATATTAGATTGCATTGCTTACTTACGTCATTTTAAAAACCACAGTACAAATACACTGTAAGCTAGATCAGTCCAATTCTGTGCCATGTTTCTAACGAGCTAGAGTAGAAAATTGTCAACCACAAGATCTTCCTATGGAAAAATTTCAATTTCTAAAAAAGGACTGTTTCATTAAATTAGTAACATAATTAATAGTAGTGGATATGACACCCATTTACTTTCAGGCAAATTTCAACTTAGTTTCTATTGCCTTCCAACATTCCATATATAAGCCACACTGAAGGGGAAGTGTTAAAATGAACACTGGCCCGAAACTCTGCATAAACTTACCCTACAATCCAGAGTAACTACGTGAACATGTAAGAGACATTACGTGCACCCAAAGTTACTGCACCATCTAGTGAAAACCTATGGGAAATTCATATTGCAACCTAGAGTAAATTGTTCTTACTCCGGGGTCCGCAAGGACCCCCGTAGTTACTCTGGATTTTGCCCATAGTCTGTTCAAATCTTCCAATGAAGTTTGGGCCAAAGCTAGCAACTGCAATTTAACTCCTTCTGTAGCAGATGCTGACTTGTGTTTAACAGGAATGTGAGAGGAGGGCTTATAGCCCAGGAAGACCATATAAAATAGAGGACAGAGTGCCTCTACCTTTAAGTATTGCAGAGAAGAGAAAATTGAGGCAGGTTTCGCTCATCATAGAAGGGTTTAAAAAGTAGCAGCTTCCTAAGGCTGCAATCCTAAAGACACTTTTCTGAGAGTGAGACTCATTGAACACAGTGGTGCTTACTTTTGAGTAGACATGGTTAGGATTGTGCACTAAATCTCTGTTGTAACCGGAGTTCTAAAATTGGAGCATTGTGATGTCCTGCCTGACAATCCTTTTAAGGGGTGAAAATGCAGTGATGTGATCCCCAGGAGTGTGCCACTTTTGGGGGTATGTGGCAGAGCCTTTCTTATTCTGATTTTGTGACTGTGAAAATGTAGGTTGAAGTTATTTATTGGCTGTACACAATGGGTCTTCTCATTGATACGGTTAACCAAGAGACCAAATTATTCCCAACACAGTTCAATACCAAGAGTGCTTCAAGCCATTGCAACAGGAAGAGGTTGAAGCTTCTAATGAACTGAATGCTTTCTTCTGTGTTAATTCCCCTGAATACTTGCTTCTGTGTCGATTCTACTCCAGCCCCAGTCATACACCAGAGAAAGGAAAACACATTAATAGTTATACAAACATTTCTTCCAAATGAATAGCATATTGAAGGATTGTTTGCTTCCTTAACTTAAAAAATTTCTGCACCATGAAGTCATTCTCCTTTAAGAAGACTAGATATGTATTTTGGATAGGCAAACTGGACACTTCAATGTGATTAATGCAAGACAGTAACGAGCATTTTGAAATTTTAAACCACTACCTTGCCAGGAACTACAGCAGTGTCTATTCCATTTAATGATAATTCATAAAGACAAATGGCTATAAAAGAGAACTGCAAAATAGACTGCGGACCTGCTAAACCTGCTCATTCTATTTTGCTCCAGTCTGAAGACTAGTAACTGCTGCTGTAGGGTATAAAAAGCTTTATATGAGCTAGCTGTATTTTTCATAAAGTAGACAGTGTGTATTTCCTCCCTCATTAGGTGATTCATTCAAAAAAAGCTAACTGAACAAAATGCTGTATATGAACTGGCAAAGGAGTATTAAATTTAAATCACCAATACTAAGACAGAGAATGATCCTGTGATGTAATTTTCCTTTTTAAAATTAGGAACATGGATTCTTGTGCTCCATCTTAATGAATTTTAAATAATTTTTATAATTTTGAAGATTCTTCAACATGGGAGAGATGATATGCCCGTAATGGAGTATCTCAATTCTATATTTTAATATTTTTCATTTATTCAATATTATTTCACTATTATTCATATAGTGTGAATTGATCAGTATAAAAAATGTAAAATTTAGAGATCAAAGTTGCAAGATTCAAGTATGTTGGACAACTGCTATCAAGGCTGATGATAAACATGATACTTTTCTAATGTGTTGCATGTCTATCAAGATTATATGCACTAGAAAGTCTCATAGGAATTTCCACTTTTCATAACTGTTCTGTTGCTGGTTACTAAATTCTGACTTCATCCCTACCTGCTGGACCCCTCTTTAATCCTTCAATGCAACACTTATCACTTAATTTACCTCTTTCCAATTTCTGCAATGGAAAACATCCATTGAACAACTCCAGGAATTTCTCAGACACGCCTACTGTAAAATGATTGTCGAAACTCTGCTTTTGGCCTAGATCTTTTTTTATTGCTCTGGGCAAATTTCCTGCTTGATAATCAAGGCTGTCATGTGCCTTGAGCTGCAGCAGCTGGCAGATTTCATTCCCCCAGTGGACTGCACCTTTGTTCCTGGTGGGCGAGCTAGACTAGAGCATAATTGGCTATTACTGCCATATGACAGAGGACCTTCTAGAAAGTGGCAGCAGGCTTTTGCTATCAGTTGCTTAGAAACCTCAACAGTGCTGAGCTGCTGGATCTCAGCCGTTTCACCTGGTTTCAGAGAGGCTCTTGCAATGTTCAGTGTCTTGAACAACTTGCTTGGATTGTTCTCAACAGCTAACCCTTGAAGCAGATCTAGCATTTGTCTTGATGACCCTTTTATTCAAGTCATATACAGGAAAATGCCTTTTATTGAATCAGACCCCTGGCCCAGGTAGCTAAGGATTGTTCCTTCTCCTTCTCCAGAGTTTTATACAAGGATCTACCTAGAGAAGCCAAGTGACCTGGAAACATCTGCCTGCAAAGAAGTCTTATGAGAGACACTGAGTCTTATGCTCTACTCAAGGTCTGTATTGGGCCTGTATTTTATCTCTTTTTCTGAAAATCTAATCTTGTCAAACTCCTATCTGCCTAGTCTTGAACTACGCCTTTTTGACAGTGGATCATTTTAGGATTCTTCTTCTGGTCAACAGTGTAAGACAATTTCATCTTTTCATAAATTTGGTTTTCAGAAGTGGCAGAGGTTCTGTTCATGTTTTTTGAGATAATGGTTACAGGCCAACATTAGCTTGGCTGAACAAACTGATAAGCTAAAGCTGAAATTCTACTTATAATTACTCAGCAGTACATGGAACGTGGCAAGCCTTACTCATGAGAAAACATGCATAAGATTATTCTGACGAATTGAGCTAAGGGGACTGGAGTTCAGGAGAGGCATGTTGAGGGCATGCTTAGCACTGCCTAGGGCAGAGCAGTTACTCTGTATCCAGAGTCTGTTTCCAGGGCAGAAATGCCCCTCTTGCAGCTCCTTAGAATTATACCACCTCAGGAGCAGTTATAGTAATGAGTAGACTCATAGGGGTCCACGATAAAGCAGAATAAGGATGACAGTGTCGAGAAAAAAACTGGAGTTCTTCGCCAGCCTCACTGCAACCCCTTCCTCTCCACCTCAGGATATGGAACAACTACGGCAGCCCACTAACCTGTGGATACAGCAGGCCACTGCAAGAATCCACTTTCCCTATTAGAAGTACTACTGTACTGCATTCTCATGCTGCAGCTGTAACTGGTTGTCAGGAACTTCTGGGTTTCCTTATAAGGGAGGCACCACACCTGTTCCTTGTTCAGTATGATCTAAGGTGGGTCTCCTCAGGAGCAAGCCCTCCCCAGGGTGTCACTTAGTTGGTATCTACTTAGCATGCTCTGGAGCAGTTAGGGCAGCCCAGGCTTTCTCACTCTCTGGATGCAGGATAACTCTCTGCTCTGGATACGGAATAGTTGGGGCAGCCCAGCTAGGGCTCTCCTCACTGCCCTTACTCTAGATTGTGCCCTTACTCTCCCAGGAAAGATGTATAGGATTGCAATCTAATTTGGCCTAGAGATGGATATCTGAACGTACTGTTTCAATAATAATGGTCAGAGCAGAAAGTTTACATTGCAATCAACCAGATGATGCTTAAGTTATATTAAAATATAGAGTCTATATTGTGACCAGCTTTGTACCCACCTCTACAAAGGAAACTACACAATGTAGAGTTTCCTCTACAAAGGAAATTACACAATGTATATATATTTTTTTAAAAAAATCACACACAACACTTTTTCTGCTATAGGACAATTACTGTATTTCCCGGTTTATAAGACACACTTTTTTTCTCCCCAAAGGGGGGGGGGGAAATGTCTGTGCATCTGATTGAGTGATAGGGCCAATCCTGGAGCACCATACCCCATGTCATATGTCGTTGGATTCGTATTGAAGAGCAGAATCCAATGCAACAATCAGTTTTGAGATATGTCCTTCCTATCAAAAGTTATGGCCAAAAAAGTAAAAAACAAAAATATAAAAACAAAAAAATACATTTTTTTGGCAATTTTTTTAAGCGAGTAGAAATTTTGGCTTGGGAGGGTAGGAATTTTGGCCTTGAGGTTCAGGAATTTTGGGTTTGGCATCTAGTCACCCTGGCACAGTTGCAAACCTAAGCAGCCTTCCCTGGCTTGAAGACTTGCTCCAAAGTAGACGTGCACAAGACCTGGTACCTCCTGCTCCATGCCTGTGCCTCCCTCACTCTTCCCTATCTATCTAGATCCCCTCACCTTTCCCTACCTAACCCCCAAAAGAAGCCCCCAACTTACCTGCCTTCCTGGACTATTTGCAATGAGATCTGTGCAAAATATTGTCTGATCATTTGAAATGAGATTTGTGCAAAAGTCGCAAATCACTGACACTAGATATGATGAGTTTTTGGGGTTACCAGAAAATTAAGGGTACTTAAAGCTTAAACTCTTTCCTCATTTCTTAATGACAGCGATAATGGTTCTTAATACCACTGTTGACTTTACATGGTTGAAAAATTATTCTGCAATATTTTATCAAATATATTAATACACCATTTGGTTCAGAATATTTTTTTTCTTGTTTTGCTCCTCTAAACTTTGGTGCGTCTCATGGTCTGGTGCATATAATAAGCTGGGAAATACAGTAATTAGTTGTGGCCAACAGCTGGCTTGCTTGTAACAGAACTATGGAGGAACATCAAATCCAAACTGTTAATTTCAATTAATTTGGTAGTTTCCAATTTGAAAAAGGATTTGTTGTCCATTAGTGTTATAATTTTTTCATGAGTTAGAGGCAACACACAAACATTTCAATGAGCTTCTCTATGCCTGACCCTTCAGAGCATCAGTGTAATTGTTTCTGCCTCCAGTATAATTTGATTTTGTCACAATAAAAAACAGCTTCTCCCAGTTAAAAAAATTCTAGGTTAAATTAATATTTACAGTGAATGTTAAAAAGCAACTGAAGTATAAAAGAGGCTACCTTCTACTGAGACAGACTGTTGGTCCATCTAGTTCAGTATTTTCAAATACTAGAACTGCTTTCCGGGGTTTGGGGCTTTCCGGGGTTTGCCATATTTGAAGATTCTGGGGATTGTACGTGGGACCATCAGCAGGGAAAGGAGGTATACTATACTGCTAATCCAATTAGTTCAAATTTTGCATCAAATCACCGTTGATTTGCAAAGATAGTATAAACTTATCATCATAATGGAACAGGACATAACTAGATAAGACTGTCAAGTGTCATAAACCAAGACACAGATTTTGAACATTTCTGCAGAAAACTAGAATTAACTTATAGCATTAAAAAGTATTTAAATAATTCATCACAACATTTCAGAGGAACAACTATTTATAAGTAATAATCAACAATTTAAAAACTATTACCATATTTGGTGCCTCCGAATTTAGCAACATTGTAGAACTTCTTTTCTGTACCATCATCGAGTAGTTCAATTATGCTCTGGAATGGGCTGTCTGGAACACAAATCATGCAAAAAAAATTAGGCTGCAATTCTAGAGACACTTTCTTGGAAGTAAGACCAATTGAACACAATAGGGCTTACTTCTGAGTAAATATGGTTAGGATTGTTCTCTTGATTAAGCAATATTCAAGAACAGAGATTTGGAATATTTGAAGAAGAATTATTGTGGCATTTTATTTAATTGTGGCACAGCTGTCTATGCTAAATTAACTTCTTATTTGTATTGGAGTTAAACACAATTTACTTGCTCACACCATTAATTTCAATGACCAGGGTGGTTAGAACTGCTGCCATTGATAATTATACTGTACAAATGTTGCTACATACAGATAATTGTCCTCTCTTAAAAACCATGTGAAACATGACACAATTCTATGAATAATGTAGAAATGCTATGCACAATTTAATTCTTGCAGTGACTTGTGTAATAGTTTAAATTTATGTATTCTCTTCCAATGGTTTCTCAATGCTTTGTTCTAATTGAACAATTGGTACTTTGGAAATGGCAACATCTGAAGGAATAAAAAATACTTGATACACTACTGGGAAGATTGTCTCTAAAGTAAAAATTCAACACACTCATGATACACCATTCAGAGTTAAACAGGTTGCAATCCTACATCCCAGTAGTTCATAAATGGGTGTTGTGATGCCCTGATGTCTGGGCTGAGGAAGGTAGTGAAGTGATCGCCTGGGTTGTGTTGCTGTGCAGGGGCTTGTTTGGACTTGCAGGTTCAGAGAGCCCTGCACCAGCCTCTGGATTGCTCCCCATGCTTTGGAGGCCCATAAAATCACAATCGCATCTAGTTTTGTGAACACAAAGCCAACATGGTCACAATCATGATGATGAGTATCTCTGCAGAGACTGATGCAGGGTTCCCCAAACCCCCAGGAGGCCACTAAGTCTAGGCAAGTCCCTGCACAATGACATGATCCAGGCAATCAAGTCACCACCTTCTGTACATCTCCAAGACTTACAGTGGCTCAAACTCTCCCAGGGGGTTTGAGAATGGCTGCTACACACTCTCCCAGAAGTAAACACCCCTTACTTAGGGTGCAATCCAGAGTAACTATGGGGAGTTCTTGCTCCGGTGTAAGAACAATTTATTCTGGATTGCAATATGAATTTCCCATAGGTTTTCACTAGGTGGTGCAGTAACTATGGGTGCACATAATGTCTCTTATGTGCTCACGTAGTTACTCTGGATTGTAGGGTAAGTGGGACTTCATATTGGGACCTTAGACTAGACATTAACAGGATTTTGCTATTAAGCCTGCTGATTTTGATGAGCTTAAGCAGGCAAGACTGTGGCCATACCATGTTATTGCCATCTGACTATTAAATGAGTAGTGCCAAAGCTGAAATAAAGCATTAAAAAGAGTGAAGGCAGAATTTATCCCAAAATAATATACAGTACAAGCTTTCCATTGTGCAGCCCAGTGTCTGATTTTTTCCAATGTAGACCACTCTGTCCTTGAGTGGATGGGTGGACTGGACCTAAACATGGATTTATCACAAGTCCATGTATTTGCCATACACTAATTAAATAAAATAACAGTATAAGCTAAATACTTTGATCAGAGTTTAAGTGGAGTTTACATACCTCAAAATCCACTATACCCTACACTCACACATAAACACATTCCCCCTCATGAATTTTCTTTAAAATATGCAACCTATAAATATAATTTGAAAAAATAAAATATATTTAAAAGGAGAATCATGATCCAAAGACTTTTTTCCTGGGATGGCATAAACTACACCTACTTCATTAGCCATTAAAGTGTTTCAGGAGTACTTATACACATATACAGTAATCACTTCTATATCCTGTGCCATTTTAGTGTGCAGTTTGACTCTCACCAGATAGGGCTGATAGCATCACTGAGGGATGTTCATATGCATGCGTGTTTGTGTGTGTGGGTTTAACAACATCAGATACCAGCCCCTACATATCTTTCTATATCCTGAACTGTACCTGTGAAAACACAGAACTTCAGGGACTCCTGATGAACACTGATAGGTGAGTTGGCTAACCAAGAGTCACAATCAGATAAACAGCGGGTAATGCCACATTCTAGTACAGAGCACTATATACACTTGACATTTCTTTCATGGAATATAAACAAATCTTTAAATAGAAAATATTGTAAAATACATGCCATGGCCTCATTCTAATTGATAATGGCAATATTAGTAACTTTAATCCTGCAATGCCAGCTGGATCCAATTGTATTGGCTCTGCCTTTCCATTGGACTAATTCAGTGGTGTGGAGAGGGGGGATTTGATGCTTGGGTAACAGCCTATCCTCCATAACAATCTAACACAGGCTTCGTGCTTCGCATGCAGTGTATGCAGCGCCGGGCACGATACCATAGTCTTTCAAGACTGACAAAGGCCTGCTTTATGCCAGCACTGTACAAACTGAGTCATCTCAAATCAAATACAAGTTGGGCATCCCTTATCCAGAATTCCAAAGTAAGAAGTATTCAGAAATAGAACACTTTTGAGTTTCAACCTAATTTTTTTTGTTTAAATAAATACAGTTACAAACTGTGTTTCATGCGGTTATTATTTTTTAAAATTGCATAAAATTAGCATATGAAACATGAATTTGTGTTCAGCATGGGTCCCATCCCCAAGATCTCTCATTCTGTAATGTAAGAATTTGGAAGTACAGAAATATTTTATTTTCAAAAATGGTACTGATCCTATTAAGCTCTTAAGGCAGTGGTTCACAAACTTTTTAGTACTTGTACACACTTTTTAAAAATGACACTCTGCAGCCACTCAGGTTTACCAGCCTTTAAAATAAGTGAGACCTAGAAAGAAGTATTTTATTAATAAGTAATCATAATAACCAGAAAAGACTCTCAAACATTCATCTCCTTTTATGATTGCAAACAGCAAGAGCTCAGCTCCTGTCCAGACAGTTAGCAGCTAAGTATCTGATTAGTAAATATTTATTTATTAACCATATTTTAATCCCACCCTTATCTCTCAAATGTTTGCTTCAGCACTGGAGGCAATTAGTTTATTTTATATTTCCATCACCCACTGGTGACTGACCAAAAATCAGTTGCCAACCCACAGTTTGGAACCCTATGTTATCTGTATTTCCCTATTTTGACAATAAACCTTGCACAGAGAAACCTTCCCCTTGATGCTCTAGTTCTCTATATGAGAGCCTGCATTTTCCTTTACTGCTTTTACCTTTTTATTGTTTTCCCTGCATGCAGGAAACTAGTGTATCAAGGAACAGGTTATGCCTTCTTGACTGTCTAGTCCTGTACATGTGTCAAGAGGTCACACCTCTTCCCTTGACACTCGAGTTCTCAACATGTGGGGGCTGAATTTTCCATGACAGCTATTACTAGTAGGAATTAATACTACTACTCTGCACCTCCATATTTAATAATCCCTGCATGTAAAAAAAAAAACTAGTGCGTCAAAGGCTACACCTCCTTGACACTCTAGTTCTCTATATGCGGTGCTGAATTTTTTCCATGACTGCCACTATTGGGGGACAAAATAAACACTACTACTACTACTACTACTACCACCACCTTTTAACTGTCTGCAAGGGATACCCAATCTGCACCTCCATGATTTAATAATAATCCCTGCATGCAGATAACTAGTGTGCCGAGGAAGATTCTACACCTCCTTGACACTCTAGTTCTCTACATGCAGGGATGAATTTTCCATAACTCACTAATATGGGGCATAATAAATACTACTATTGCTACTTATTGACTGTAAGGAATACCCAGTCTGCAGCTCCATATTTTAATATTCCCTAATTGCATAAAACTGGTATGACAAGGAAGAGGCTATGCCTTCTTCCTGACCCTCTAGTTGTCCACATACAAGGACAAATTTCCCATAACTATTATTACTAGTGGGGCATAACACTACTATTAATACTATAATACTAGTACTATCACTACCACCACTACCACCTTTTTATTGTCTAAGGGATACCCAACTTGCACCTCCATTTTTAATCATCATCATCTGCTTGCAGAAAACTAGTGTGTCAAGCTATGACTTCTTGATGCTCTAGTTCTGTACATTTGGGGTTGAATTCCCCATGACTGCTATTACTAATGGAGCATAATAAACACAACTATTAGTACTACTACCATTACCACCACTGTGCCTTCTTCTTGACACTCTAGTTGTCTACATTTGGGGCTGAATTTTCTCATGGCTATGCCACTAGTTACATGGACTTACCTATGGCTACTATCCTAAAGACACTTTCCTGGGAGCAATACCCACTGAACTGAATGGGGTTTACTTTTGAGTAGACATGGTTAGGAGGCTGCAAACAAAGACACTTTCCTGGGAGCAATACCTATTGAACTGAATGGGGCTTACTTTTGAGTAGCCATGGTCGGGAGGCTGCAATCAAAGACACTTTCCTGGGAGTAATACCCATTGAACTGAATGGGGCTTACTTTTGAGTAGACATGGTTGGGAGGCTGCAATCAAAGACACTTTCCTGGCAGTAATACCCATTGAACTGAATGGGGCTTACTTTTGAGTAATACCTGGTTAGGATTGAGCTCAAAGGCTGCAATCTTAAACACACTTTCCTGAGAGTATAGAGCAGTATGGGACTTACTTCTGAGTAGACCTGCTTAGGGTTGCACCCTATTACTGCTCCCTTTTTATTGTCTACAAGAGATACCCAACCTGTTCTTGCATATCTTAACAATAACCCCTGCATGCAGAAAACTAGTGTCTCAATGGAGCTGCAGCTTGACCTGACACTCTAGATTTCTACATGCAGGGATGGAACTTCCCATTTCTACCGGGGGAGGGCTAAGGCTGCCTCCAGGATATGAGACCCCCCTGCAGCCTGAAGTGGTACAACCCTGCCAGGGACCACTCCCTGGGGGGGGGGAGAGCCCACTCAGGTAGTGGGGGGGGGGGACGCGTCTCCTCACACAAAGGGGAGGCAGTCCTGGCGAAGCGGGCGAGCAAGAGACAGAGCCTGGGGGGCGTCTCCCCCCACTCTCCACAGGGTGGTACTGACCTGGCCTGGCCGGTTCCATCGCTGGCGACCATATTCCTCCCACAGGCGAGGCGGGAGGGGACGAAGGGAGGAAGGAGCCTCAAGCACCGCGAGAGCCCAGATAACAGGCTGCTCCGATGCCTCCGCCAGCCCCCATTGGGCCCCTCAAACTCTCGCGAGAACTCCGCCAGAAGCAAGAAAGGAAAAGGTCTCCAATTCTCGCGAGACTTTATAAGGAGGACGAAGGGGAAAGAAGGTGGGGGGGGAGAGGTGAGGGAGCAGAATGGGAAATAGCGGCCTGAGCCGAAGTGAGCAAGACTCTCGCGAGACCTCAGGGATTGTCTGGAAAGGGAGGGAGATGAGCTGGAGACAGGCTCTCCTGGGTGGAATCTCAGAGAGGAAGCCCTGGAGGGTCACTAGGCTTGCCTGGGAGTAAGCCCCACAGGCTGCAATAGGACTGACTTCTGAGTAGACCTGCCTAGGAGGGGGCTCTGAGGCTTCACTCCTCTCCACACTTTCCTGGGAGTAAGCCCCATAGGCTGCAATAGGACTTACTTCTGAGTAGACCTGCCTAGGAAGGGATCTGAGGCTGCACTCCTCTCCACACTTTCCTGGGAGTAAGCCCCATAGGCTGCAGTGGGACTTACTTTTGAGTAGACCTGCCTAGGAGGGGGCTCTGAGGCTTCATTCCTCTCCACACTTTCCTGGGAGTAAGCCCCATAGTCTGCAATAGGACTTACTTCTGAGTAGACCTTCCTAGGAAAGGGTCTGAGGCTGCACTCCTCTCCACACTTTCCTGGGAGTAAGACCCATAGGCTGCAATGGGACTTACTTCTGAGTAGACCTGCCTAGGAGGGGCCCCTGAGGCTTCACTCCTCTCCACACTTTCCTGGGAGTAAGCCCCATAGGCTGCAATAGGACTTACTTCTGAGTAGACCTGCCTAGGAAGGGGTCTGAGACTTCACTCCTTTCCACACTTTCCTGGGAGTAAGCCCCATAGACTATAGAGGGATACGCTTTTTCCTTTTGCACAGCACTATACTGTGGAAACATCCACTCAGATTGAGCTTTGGGAGCGTCAGGAGAGACAAAAGGAAATGTTTATCCACACAAATGGAACTCCTTGCCACAGGATGTGATGATGGTGCCTGACCTAGATGCCTTGACATGGAGATCTGACTGATTTCTGGAGGAAAAATTCTGTCAGTGGTTAAAAGACATAGTGGATATGTTCAGCCTCCTGGTTTTAGAGGAGGGCTATCCTTTCCACCTTGTCCAACTGCAAGGGAGGCACCAGGATGCAGGTCTCTTGTTGTCTTGTGTGCTCCCTGAGTCATATGTGGGGCCACTATGAGATGTTAGAACCTGGACTAGATGGGCCTTTGGCCTGATCCAGCAAGGCCCTTCTACTGTTCTTATGAAAATTTTTTGTCTTGGTAGTGCAGATGAATCTTGTAAGGGCAAATGAGCAAGGCTGGTGCTGCAGGGCAGGAGGGGCACCACTTAGTTTGAGCAGTATTTGATGGGAGAAAAGAACAAGCCATTAGAGTTAATAGGGTTTACTCCCAAGTAAGTGTAGCTAGAATTGCAGCCTTACAGCCCTTAAAGCCTCAGAAGCGAACACCATTAGAGAAGCTGTTTTCAGCCACTCTGCCTCTGCACATTGGAATACCATAGGAATTTGGGAAAAGTAGGACATTTATTAGTAGGACCGAATGAGGATGTGAGCCTTCCTCTGGCAACATGGTATGTGCCTTTGGTGTACCTTGACAATCTGAGTGCCTTGTCAGTGTGCAATGAGATTAAAAAAATTGGAAATCACTGTCAGTCCAATCCTATTTGTGACTACTCAGAAGTATTTTTCAATGGGGCTTACTCCCTGGGAAGAGCTCTTAGGATTGCAACCTGTGTTTGTAAAGTGCCCTGTTTCAGGCACCCCCCACTTATTGGACGGGTTCAGGACCAGAGCACTATCCAAAAGTGATAACTGTTGAAAAGTGGAACTCAGTCTTTTTCAGTAAAATAAAATAACTCAGTAAAATAAACAAAGAATATCTTAAGTATTTGAACCATAGTTATTTACTGAAGGAAATGCCATAAACAGTTTGATCGTCATGTCACATGCAAATAAACACCAGGTTTGACCATTTTTTTTAGGCTTTAGACCAGCAGAGAGAAGTTGAAAGAGTGACGCATGTGTTGAATGAATGAGTCCTGGGTATAATTGAATGGTGTTAAAAGAGAGGTTGAAAGAGTGAAGCATGTATCAAATGAATGAGTCCTGGGTATAATTGAATGGTGTTAAAAGCGATGTTGAAAGAGTGAAGCATGTATTGAATGAATGAGTCATGGGAATAATTGAAAGAAGTTGAAAGAACGAAGCATGTGTTGAATGAATATAGGAATAATCGAAAGATGTTGAGAAGTTGAAAGAGTGAAGCATGTGTTGAATGAATGTCATGAGAATTGAAAGGTGTTGAAAGAAAGGTTGAAAGAGTGAAGAGTTGAATGAATGAGTCATGGGAATAATTGAAAGAGCGGAACTGTCAGAAAGTAGGGAATGCCTGTCTTAAAAAGTTTGGGAACTGCAATTCTAGCGATGTCCTTAAGTTGGGGTCAGAAGTAAGGAGTTAAAAATACTGATGAACCTGAAGGGAACCCAAAATTTTAATTTAACTTTAAATCCATTCCTGCCATTGTTTTCAACAGCAGCCCCAAGAAGTCCACAGAAGGTCATGCTGGGACTCAGAGGTCCATGCAGTACCCCCCCTTCGCCACTGGGGGCAGCAGCTCCTATTCTCTTGTAATACATACAATAGTACATTAACGGGGGGGGGAACCTGGGTGAGGCGGAACCATTGTGGTCGCCCTTGTTGCATGGCATGGCGGAGCCATTTGGGTGCCGTACTTTGGTCTTTGCTCCAAGGGAGCCATGGCTGAGCCCGGGGGAGAAGCCAGACCTGTGATAGTGAAGCACCGCCGGACTGCCCTCGAGCGGGTGGAGAAGTTCGTCTCCGGGGTCTACTTCACCGACTGCAACCTCTGGGGAAGGTGGGCTGGGGTGGTCCGTCCGCTAAAGTCTTCCCCTCTGGCTTCCACCCTCACACTCTAAGGGAGGGGCTGTTTCTATGAGCCTGTCATGTCCAGGGGACCAGAATCAAGGGAGGGGGGCAGAGTGCCTCCACCTGTAGCCACGTTGAGCTGCACCTGCCTCTTCTATACCATGACTGTACATAGTGTCCCCCTTTGCACCTGCTCCCCCTATGTCTGTGTGCAGATGATGGGGTCTCCTGCAAGGGTGCTGTGGTTGGAGGTCTCAGGGCTTCAGCCTTCTCAATGGGCTAGTCCTCAATGAGGAGCTAAGAGTACAATCCTAACCCTGTCTACTCAAAAGTGTGTTCAGTGGGTCTTACTCCCAGGAAACTGTCTTTAGGATTGCAGCCCTAAGCCTTTGTGTCTAGGGCTGCAATCCCAATCCCCAGTAAGGCAGGCATAAGTCTCAGCACAAGTTCCATTCGGGCCTGGGGGTGTCACAAAAATGCTCTGTACCACCTTTGGGGAGAGTTAGACCAGTGCACAGACATGCACTAATTCCCCACACCATCATGGGAGGAGGGAGTGGGTGAGTTGTGCCAGCCTGAATTGCATAGGATTGTACCCTATATGTAGGGTGACCAGATGCAAAGGGTGAAATGCTGCCTTAATAATACTTGGGCATTTCAGTCTAGGACCCTGTTTCATCTTAAAAATCTGTCCCGGACCCCCTGTCAAACATACATACTGGGATGTGACATCCCTAGGATGCCAGAGCTCCCCCAGGTCTACTCAGAAGTTCGTCCCATTGTGTTCAGTGAGACTTAGGGCGAAATCCAGAGTAACTACAGGGAGTCCTTGCTCTGGTGTAAGAACAATTTGCTCTGGATTGCAATATGAATTTCCCATAGGTTTTCACTAGGTGGTGCAGTAACTACGGGTACATGTAATGTCGCTTATGTGCTTCCGTAGTTACTCTGGATTGTAGGGAGAGACTGCAATCCTAAAAACACTTTCCTGGGACTAAGACCCAATGAACACAATGGGGCTTACTTTTGAGTAGACATGGTTAGGATTGTGTTCTTACTCTCATGAAAGCCCAGTGCCAGATTACAACATTGTGGATCCCACCATCTTGCTCCCTCCCTGACCTGAGATTGTGACCTCCCTAAGGGTGTCCTGACCCTCACTTTGAGTACCACTTTAGGCATAGTGGTAATCTGGACAGCTTGCAGCATTTTAAACACCTTCATGTTGAGCTGAACCTGCCAAGATTTCCTCATTTTTGCCATGTCTAAAGGTATAGGAACTGGGTGTCCCCTCTTTTATCTGGTCACCTTATTTATAAGGAGAAATCAATCAACCAATCAAACAACCAACCAACTGTATTTGTAAGCTATTCAGTGAAAAGTTCACAAAGCAGTTTGCAGAGTAAATGAAATCACTAATAACTCCCTGTCTCAAAAGGGCTAACAATCTAAAATTATGGAAAAGATCATCAGTAGAAGCCACTACACAAGATATTGCTGGGGAGAGGAGGGTTAGTTACTCTTCCCCTGCTAACAAAGGGAGAAACACCCACTTGAAAGGGTTGCTCTTGCCCAGTTTGTCCAGACTCTGCTCTATAGAGAGACAGTTTAAAGATATCTTCTGAACAAATTCTGTTGAAGAATGGCTGAGTTACAGCAATTGAAATAGTCCAAGTGTTTTTATAACAAACCAAAACATGCTTTAAATGACTCATTTCGGCTATATTATTTATATATTGGTAGGATCTGCCTTCTGCTGGCTCTGCTAACATTTTTAATGATTCCAGAAGACAGGAAGTTGCATTTAATATTGCTTCAGTGGATGGATAACCTTGCTTCATCCTTTTCATCTGCAGATTGTTTGGTGATACCTGCCCATTGACATCTCTCTCTTGCTTTAAAACTGCTCAACGTGTCCCATATGATGAAGCTATCAAACAAGAATTCCTACCCATAAAAGTTGGAGACTGTTTTGGAAGAACGTAAGTATTCCCTTGTGAAAAAAATTAAAGGGACCCCTGATGTTCAAACTGACTAACATATACCATACGTAGCTAAGGCTGCAATCCTAAACACACTTTCTTGGGAGTAAGATCCATTGAACAGAATGGGGTTTACTTCTGAGTAGACATGGTTAGGATTGTGCTCTGAATTTCCTATATTCTCTATGATGTCAGCCAAAAGGTGATGTATACTAAACAAGCACCTTCAATGTCTGTTTCTCAGAGCCAAACCAGAATATAAAATTTGTGACACTGGAACAAAGATTGCTAAATGAGTGGCAAAACAAACAAAACTGTCGGTTTGTAATGGGTTCTTTAGCTTTTGGGGTCTTTTTGGGTTGAGTGCTAAGACATAAAGAATAATATCTGGTGAGATTGTACAGTGACGCCTCACGTAACAAACGCCTTATGTAAAGTATGTTCCACGTAACAAACAAAAATTTCTCTAGGATTCTGCTTCACGTAACAAATTGTGCTTCATGTAAAGAACACATTCGTTGGCAGTTGGGGCAGACGCGCTGGCAGCCATCCCTTTTAAAAAGCGTCAGGGCTGCCTAGCGCACCTGCCCATAGTGAAAGCAACACTTCCATGTGGCCAGGTGTCCGCTCGGCAGAAGGAGAGAAGAGCAGTGGAGAAGAGGGAAGCAGGTCAGGACTAGCCAGAAGGGAGCAGGGGAGAGAAAGGCTCAGGATGAAGAGATGGAGAAAGCTGGGAGCTTTGAAAGTGTCTTTGATCACAGAAGAAAGTGTCTTGGATTGCAGCCTCCTAACCATGTCTACCCAGAAGTAAGCCCCATTGTGTTAAATGGAGCTTACTCCCAGGAAAGTGTCTTTAGGATTGCAGCCTAAGTAGACTTCATAGGATCATGCACATTGAATGCGTGTTTTGAATTCAATTCCAGTGTTTTGTCATCATTTTTATATACCGTTAATAGTTTTATATAAATATTTTTGGGTTGTGGAACCAATTATCTGAGTTTCCATTATTTCCTATGGGAAAATCTGCTTCACATAAAGAATGTTTCATGTAACAAATTAAATTTGTTACGCGAGGCGCCACTGTATTTGGAAGTTCAAAGTAATCTTTGCACAGGAAGAAATGGTCAATGTGAAAGTGGTGCTTCGCTTATTTCAGATGGCAAACCTGCTGGTTTAAAATAGAACTCAGTATCCCCAGAGAATGGGCTGGAAAGGAAGTGCACCTTCTTTGGGAAAGCGATGGAGAAGGAATGGTCTGGAGAGATGCTCAACCTGTACAGGTGAGTTGGAGGCATATCGTTCAGTCTATCTAAATACTGAATAAATATTTTAAGAGGAGAAGCATGAATTTTGAGAAATCTTGAAGCCTGCCAAAAGCATGGCTGGGAAGCAACATGCTTGTAGAATTCAGAGCCAGATATATGTGACAATATAGGAAGGAAGGTAGGTGAGGAGTTTGTATGGAGAGCAGAGCTTGCTTTGCAGCAAGAAGCATGCATTGGTTGCTGTAGGAAGATAAGTCCATATTGACTCTTAGCTTGTCATAAGCATATGCTTCTGTTGGAACATTATGACTGCTGTTCTATTTCCTATGGAATACATTTTTAATGCATTGTAACTAAGGGCGAAATCCAGAGTAACTACGGGGAGTCCTTGCTCTGGTATAAGAACTACTTACTCTGGAATCCAATATGAATTTCCCATAGGTTTTCACTAGGTGGTGCAGTAACTACAGGCACACGTAAAGTCTCTTATGTGCTCCCATAGTTACTCTGGATTTGGGGATATGAGTTTACTGAATCTCTTTCCCTATATCTGCCTTTCATTGACAGGGCTTGACTCAAGAAGGTGAGAAGACCAGCTACATTTTGGCAGATAGTCTGAAAGAAACAGACCCTCACAGGTGAGCAAAGAAGCTGCCCTAGCACTTCAGGGAGTCACACTCTTGGACTTGGGAAGGTTGAAGGATGAACAGATTGTCAAGATCTGGAGAGCTAATTTTGTCCATCTCTTTCTGACAAATTTTAGGGGCTTTCTATACACATGCAGTATATGTTTGTGTATGCAAATGTTTATATATATTGATTTCTAAGCAACAGTAAGTAAATGTTACACCTAAGTGCCACCTATCAAATTTGGGGCACTAGATAATTTTTTACCATGTGATTATTATCACAAAATAGATGTATAGTATATATGAAATTTCCACTGGCCCAGGACAGATGTAAAATTTTGCTGTGGTACTTAGGAAAATTATGAAAAGGATTGAGAAATGGTCTAGTGGTTCTTCATGGTCGGAGGTTCTTCATGGTCGGAGGTACTGTTGCATGGGCAAGAAAACCCTGTCCCTGACCCCTGTGGTAAACAACAGCAAGATGAAATTGCTGCATCTCCTTTCGCTATAGTTTGACACTGTATGTGGAAGCTGCCTGTAATGGTCTCTTTGGAGCTGGGAAAAACACCATGATTGCACCTCCTGATCTGGACAAGAACTTCACCTTGCACAAGGCAGAGCTAGTGGTCTTCAACAGAGATGTCCATGAGCTTCTGGTTGACTTTGAGATTCTTTTGGACATGGTCAAGGTAAGCCATATATTTACTTGGTTGTGTAATATAGCTTGATAAATTATTCACCATCAAATTTCTTCCTGGTCATGGATCAGTTAGGAAGATTGAGAACCCAAGAACTGTAGTCCCCAGTATTCAGACTCTCAGATCCCCTGATTTTCAGACCCTAGTCAACATATGTAGATAAATGAAAAACATCTCTGGTCCTCGGGGCACATGAAAGCAATAATGCTTGATCACAGGGACAAGGAACAACATTTTGTTAGGGCAGTTATATAGAACAAATGTGCATATATGCCTAATATCCATGTATGGTTATAAATGCAAATCATGCAGTGGAAAATATAAGGAATGGATGGACACTATAAGAAGCTGAAGAACACTTGTTGAAGTTTCCAGTTTGGCCAGAATGACCTTGTTTGTACCCTGGTCTTTAGCCTGCGCCCTGAATTTTCCCTAATTTTTCAAAGCTTGGGTGATTTTATCACATCACTAGTGAAAACGTACCCATGTTGCGGGAGTAAAATACCCCTATACTCCATCCACTCTGTGTCCTATCCCCCGTTATGCAATTCCCCCATGCGCATCATCCAACCAAGTGCATCAACCCCTGAATGCTCATCATCCCCATGTGCACCATCTCCTCATGCAAATCAACCCCCCGTGTGCAACATTCCCCATGCAAATCAACCCCTCATGTGTAACATTCCCCCAGCCCATCATTCTCCCATATGCTACATTCTCCATGTGCACCATCCCCCATGTGCAACACCTCCCATGTGCACCATCTCACCCAGTGCACAGTTCCCTCCTGTTGCATCAGCCTCCAGGCACTAAATCTTCAGACAGTGAACACAGTCTTCAGTGTTAAGTATAGGACAAAAACATGTTGCACCTCTTTTCATCCCCTTAAGGGTTAAATTTCTCCACATCGGTTCTTGGTGGGTGTTCATGTCACAGAAGGAACACCCTCCCCAAATTTCATGCTCCTAGGCCCGGCGGTTTTGGCTGGGTGTTGATGAGTGAGTCATTGAGTGAGTCAGTCAGTGAGTTTTCAGTTTTATATATAGACCTGCGAAAATGTACCTGCATTGCAGGAGTAAAATTCCCCCCATAAGCCATCCCTCCACTGCGCATCAACTCCCCATGTGCATCTACACTCCCCCACTGTGTATCATCCTCCCCATGCACATCAACCCCCTATGTGCATCAGTGACTTTTCATTTATATATATTTCATTTATATATATAATTATTTATATATAGTAAATATATATAAATAAATAAGATAAGGTATCCCAGGTGTGATTCTTGGCTGCATCAAACCTGAATTCCAAAATGAATTCCAAACCTGAATTCCAAAACCAGTCAATGCTTCAACTTTTCAGAACAGATTAATCTCTTCCTGTGGGTTGCAGGAAGGAAGAACGGTTGTATTGTAAGTTTGTACCAAGCCGAATAAAAAAATCTGTCATGGAATTATTTTTTTCCTTTCATTTAGCTTTTTGGGGAAGAAAACCAGCGGAGCTTTCAGGCACTTTATACAGCCAATCACATGGTGAATGTGTGTGATGTTGCTGACCCATCCACGTTTCCTGCAGTTCATGAACTGGCCTGTTCTATCTTCAATCAGAAGAATGGGGAGAGCCAACATATAGTCCATGCAATGGGCCACTGTCACATTGATTCTGGTAAAAAGAATAACTGGCAAATTGGCAAGATGGGTGTGGGAGGCTACATTTGTTATAGGAAAGTGGAATCCAACTTGCCTCATTTGTGTGGGTGAAAGATCCCTTTCAGATACACTATGATTTGCCACCAAGTAGCCTAAGCTTGGTTAGCATAATTCTGTTTCCAAGATTTCAGTTTTTTGAGCCCTCCACTGCCCCCTCCCCAAAAAAACCTTTTTAAAAATTGGAATTATTTGGCACGGATTGAGGTGGTTCAGGAGGGGTGAAAATTTATCTGAGAGTTTTGGAGATTGGGGAGGATGAATAAAGGTAGGACATATCAAAGAATTGTATGTACGTACATATGAGATGGGAGTCATAAAACATTTAAGGACATTTACAGAATTTAATATGGTTTAATGTTCTTTTTGTATTAGTAAAAGTCTGTGGTGGTGGCAGAATTAAGACAATTGCAATTACAGTAGCTTTTATTTTTCAGTAATTTTTCAGAGCAAGGGCTCAGGAATTGTCTGGAGAAGGTTTTAAAGAAGGGTAGAAAGAAAACCAGAAGAGGGGGTTTGCTTGGTTGGGTCAGGGTCATCCCATCCCTGAAGTTGTCTGATGTGGCCACCTCTGATGTTACATTGGTGGGAAGAATCCCCACCTCCACTG
Source organism: Cryptoblepharus egeriae (assembly GCA_030015325.1). Taxonomy (NCBI): domain Eukaryota; kingdom Metazoa; phylum Chordata; class Lepidosauria; order Squamata; family Scincidae; genus Cryptoblepharus; species Cryptoblepharus egeriae. The sequence goes on from JAREYC010000013.1 coordinate 11,711,864, forward strand.
CTTTTCTTTCTGCATTCTAGATTCCAAAATAAAAAGGAGAATGGAGTAGAAGGGGGAGTGTGGAGGAGAGACAAAAGGCTAGATCATCTCATAACACTAACCCCTCTCCTCCATTTGTCTCTTTCTGCTGTGTTCTCTCTGTCCTTGAATTCAGAGAAGAGGAGAAGAGCAATGTTATCTGCTGCCAGGCTAGGAAAGTGGGTGTCACATTTTCTTTTGCTACTACCCATATATGAGGACTTTTTCACACAATAAATGTGCATTTGTTGTATGTCACCAACCCACCTTCCCTTATGGGTTGTAGTTAATTGTGAGATAATTGCTGTACTTCTCTGGAGTGTGGATAAATTTATCTTGGAATCTGGGGTTTCTGGCTGCAGAATTAAGCACCATAATTACATCTGTGCAATTGTCTTGGCATGTGGCCAATTACATTTTGGTATCTTTAGTACAGTAACTGCTTTTCTAGATCTGGAAAGATACTGAAAATTGGGTCAGAGTTTCCAGACTCTTCCGCCTTGGGGGCACATTACCTGGAATTACAGGCTTTGTGAGTGTCTTGAAAATAAACATGATGGTGGCTTCTGCTTTCCACTTTCTTTATAGCCTGGCTGTGGCCTTATGAGGAGACTATCAGGAAGTGTGCACGCAGCTGGGTGACTGTCGTACGTCTGATGGAGAAGAACCCGACATTCACCTTTGTCTGTTCACAGGTATTATACACATATGCGCACATCTGCTTCTCAGACACATAATCTGGTCAGGTCCCCTTGAGCTGCTTTGTCCTCGTTTTCCTTATACCCTATCTTGTGTCAGTGTTTGTGCACACGCTCATGCATACACCTTTTGTTTGTCTCATCCTGCTATAAGCTAATTAAAAAAAACAGGAAGAGGAAAGTGCAAGTGTGTGAGGAAGAGGAGTGGTGGGCCATAGTGTCCTTCAGCAATTTCTCATTCTCTCCACACTCTTCTTGCTTCTTTGTTTTTTTAAGTGTAATGGCAAGAAAAGGAGACGGCAACAGTAAGGGAAGCAGGTGGACTGGAGACTGGCTGAAGTGGTAGGGTGGTCATAGGGTATCCAGGAGTGTCTCCCACCACCCCACATCAATCTGCCACCTGTTTTGTTTGAGTGTGGACAAGCATGACTATTCTTGTTAACATATGAGATTGTTGTCTTCCCTGTAGGCTCAGCAGTTTGAGTGGGTGAAGATTCACTATCCTGGGTTATATACTAAGATCCAAGATTTTGCAAAAGAGGGACGCTTCATACCTGTTGGTGGTACTTGGGTGGAAATGGTAAGAATGAGGCAGCTTTTGCCTGTCATTGCCTTTTGCTGCAATCCTAAAGACACTTTCCTGGGAATAAGACCCATTGAACACAGTGGAACTTACTTTCGAGTAGACATGGTTAGGCTTTTGCTGTTTGTAATGATCATACCCTGATCATGATCCGAGACTGTACAAGTCAGTCTGCTGTCTGCTTTTTTTGTACCTGTTCTGCAGTTTCTTTGGAAAAAGGGAAATTCATTTTGTTCTATATGCTTTGTATAGCTTGATCTTTTTTTAGGCACTTAAAATGGCAGGATGGGGCTAATTCCTAGCTGGCTAGCTTTTTTATGAAAGATTAGCGCTCTAGTTCTGATGATAATTTGCCTAATCTAGATAAAGAAAAGTTGATTAACTTGAAGCCTAGCATAGGTGACAACTAATGATTATCTCCCAGGATGGAAACCTTCCCAGTGGAGAGTCCATGGTACGTCAGTTCCTGCAAGGACAGCGATTCTTTCAGCAGGAGTTTGGGAAGAGCTGCTCTGAGGTACAGTACATGCTTATTTATGCTTTCCTTCCCACCCTTTATGTTTTCTTGGAGTACTTAAATCACAGTGCACACCTGGAAAACTCTGCCATTTCTGATCTCTCCACACTACACCTTTGCCCATGTTCCAAATTGGCTCTGAGCATGAACCAAAGTCTGTTAACCAGAAAATATGATCCTTTAGTCTGCTAAGTGGAGGTAAATCCAGTCTATATCTTGCAGATGTCTACAAATGTTTCTTTCCCCTTGTACACTCTTCTCTTTCATGATCAGTTCTGGCTGCCGGACACATTTGGCTACTCAGCACAACTACCCCAAGTGATGCGTGGATGTGGGATACACCGGTTCTTAACTCAGAAGCTCAGCTGGAACCTTGTGAACACTTTCCCAGTGAGTTGGGTTGTGTAAAGGGGTAGCCAGATGAGGTGGCATTTGGGGCTGGCCAAAAACAATTCAGTGTCTGATGTGCTGAGCCAAATGCTACTGCCTTTCTTCCTGTGTCCTCCCTAGATTTAAAGGGGAAGAGGGTAATGATGTGAAAGAAAAGTGTAGTGCTGGAATGAGAATGGTGGGCTAGAATTTCAGCTACTTAAGTCTGCACATTGGGGTGGCTCAAGGTCAGGTTCTGAGACACCAAACCTATATACACTTACTTGAAAGTAAATTCATTGAACTCAGCAGGACCTTTGTCTGGATTGGTTTGGCAGTTGATTTACTATTAAAATCTTCTCTTGTAGCACAACACCTTTTTCTGGGAAGGTATTGATGGTTCTCAAGTCTTGACCCACTTTCCACCTGCAGATTCGTATGGGCTGGCTGGTCATGTGGAAGAGGTGAGCGAAACTACCTTCCATGGTCCTGTTCCTAGTTGTTGATTACATGTAATATGGTGAGATGTGGAAGCTTCCATCAGTTCTCCAGACAGGCACCTGCAACAGATAGTGAGATCAAAGAAAAGACAGTTATTGTGACCCTGCCATTTTCTGCCTCTTTTTTGCTTTGGAATAGACGTCCCAATAAAACTGATTCTACATAATTATTTTTTATTTTTCATATTTTTAACACTCTTCTTCCAAGGAGCTCAATGTTTCCCCTGTTCTTTTGTCCTTACAACAACCCTGTGAGGTAGGTGCATCTGAGAGATAGCAACTGGCCCAAGGTCAGCTTCATGGCTGAATGAGGATTTGGACCTGGATCTTCCAACTCTTGAACCACTTCACTATCCGTGCTCCCACTGAGAAATTAGTACCGGTGTCCCTCACTAGGGTTCCGTTCCGGAACCTCTCATGGAAAAAAAGTCAGTGTATAAAGAAAACAATGGAAAAATAGGTTTAAATACCTACTTCCAGGTTTCTTTCTCCTCTATTGCACCTAGTTGAATAAGGTAGTGCCTCAATATCTGCAGGGGTTTAATTCTGGAACTGAAAAATGGAGTGATTGCTTGCATGACTACCTCTCTACCACAGTAGAAAAACAGTTTAAACTGTGATTTGAAGTGGCCCATGTGTGCTGAGTCAAATCAGTGTATAAAAAATACATGTTTTACTAGGTTAGACCTGTAACTTGTTTACAAATTTATACCTCACTCTATCACCCTGATGAGTGTTTCAAAACATTCTTCTGTTCTTCTAGATACTAAAAACTATGAAGAATAACAGGGACAAGGGCCTTGTGAACCATAGTGTTGCTCTCTTTGGATTTGGAGATGGGGGAGGTGGCCCAACACAGAAGATACTGGACAGACTAAAGAGAATGAAGGATACAGATGGATTACCCAGGTCAGTCTTCCTCTATTGCTCCATCTGTGCCTTTTTATGTGAACAAAAGTGAAATGAAGGCAAAGAATAGTTTACAATTGCACAGTTTGTATTAAATGAATAAATTTCTCTGAATGAAGGAGAACTGAGGCAGCACCAGAAAGGCTGGCGTAATGGGGGAGGAGCAAGATGTATTCCCAGAGAAGAATAACTACATTAAAAGGCCATAATAACCCTTTCTGCTGATCCTCTCGGAGAACCAAGGATCCTTTTTGGAAAATGGGAGAAATCTTGCATAGAATTTCCATTTCTTTAGGAATGATGGGCAAGACTTAGAGACCTAATTTGGGAAAGTGGACCGGGACTCAGAAATGTCTTGTAACCAGAGCTCAGGAGTGTCACTGTAGTGCTGCTGTCCCTATATTGTTTTGAGGTTTCGGCCCACAAAATCTGATAGTAGATGAGACCAGTTTTGCCTGAGATTTTGGCGTTGGATGGGTTTCTTTGGTGAAGACCCCCAATTTTCAGTTGATTTCTTTATCTTCCCACTCATCTACTTACTCTACCTTAGCCTTTTGCCTGCCTCTTCCTTCCTTTTCTCTCCCTCCACTTTCAGAATTGATTGCACCCTGCCACCTTCTGCTCCTCCTTTCCTTCTAGTTTGGCCTGGAAGGGAAAAGGTGTAAAATAACAGTGTAGCTACATGTTCTGAGTGGCTGACACTGAGCGGGAAAAGCAGAGGAACCATGACCTTTCATTCATCTGTTGAGCCTGCTGGATTCCTGAAGTCAGATCCTGTTTTGCATGATGGGAGTTGCACAGATTCCTGTTTCTCATTAAGACTCTGCTATATTTTACCTGGTATCTGTACCTCTCTTGCAGAGTTCAGATGTCCACACCTGACTGCTTCTTTTCTGCCTTGGAAAAGACAAAGGCTCAGCTGTGTACCTGGGTTGGAGAACTGTTTCTGGAGCTACATAATGGCACATATACCACACATGGGCAGGTTAGTGTATGCAAAAAGGAAACGTCACAATACCTATTAGATCATTGGAAATACGTAACTCTTACTAACTTGCAACACTCTGCGTCTAAAGATCTTCAGAATTTTCTATTTTGAAAGTTCCAGAAAGCTTCACTTTGAAGCTTGACACATTTGGTCTTGCAAATATCCCATTGGTTCTTTGGGTTCTGCTTCACTTTCTGAAGGCCACATTGCACATCACATGGTAGTGTTCCATGCCAGGCAACTCATGGCAAAAGGAGAAGTACAACAACAAAATTCTTTTCTTTGGGGAACAGCAAGCTTAAAACTTAACAGCTTATAGGTAATAACCAGTTACAGTGATAAGAAATGTCTTTCATCTTGAGATCTTTCACCAGTCTCAAATCTGCCTAAAACTCTTTTTTATTTTGATGATCAGATTAAGAAGGGGAACCGTAAGTGTGAATGCTTACTCCATGATGTTGAGGTGCTCAGTAGCTTTGCTTTGTCCATGAGAAGTTCTTTCCCGTACCCATCTGATAAGCTGCAGTATCTCTGGAGGTAAAGGTTATGAATGTAATAATTGAAACTAGTAGAATGTGGAAGCACTTCAGTCGGGGGTGGGGGGTGCGGGAACAGGATATAAAAGCATGTACTTCTGTTTCTTCTGTCTCAGGTTGTTGTTGCTGAATCAGTTTCATGACGTATTGCCAGGGAGCTGTATCCAGCTAGTCGCTGAAGATGCCATGAGATACTATTCAGGTGAGATGATAGAATACATAGCTGGGGAAAGATGCAGTAGGATTTACTGCAACAAAATAGCAGTGCTTGGTTTTGATTGTTGAAGGTCAATACAAGGCCTCCTGACATCAGAGACCATGCACCAAATTTCATCCTCTTCTTACTAGGCACATCCTCAGCTGCTGCTCCTTACTGGATTTGAAAAGAAAGGGATTGGAGGAGGTATAGAGGAGCAGACTGGAATAGTCTAGAGCAGTGTTTCTCAACATTTATCCTCTACTGTACCACTTCGCATGGTCTACTTACTCAGAGTACAACTGGATTTCAATGTACTAACTGAGTAAGCAGGAAGTGAAAGGATTAAAATTATGGTTGCAATATTTGTTGTTTTTTCATTTAGATTAATTCAACAACAATCACATCTGGTTTGAATAAATGTGTGTCCTCATCAGCAGATTCCACTTTTTTGTTTTTCACTCCTTTCCCAAAATATATACTGCCTTAACTCATTAACAGGCCAGTTCCTTACACAGGGACTATAGGTAGAGCATTTTGGGAGACAGGGCAGATAAAAATTCCTGTCTGAAATAGTTCAGGATGGTGTCAACCATCCTGAACTAGATGAATCAATGGTCTGATTTGGTAGGAAGGAACTTCTTATGTTCCTTCTTAATAAGAATTCCATTTCCTTCCCTAGAAATTCACAGCACTGGAGCCCGTCTTCTCAAGGATGCTTTGCAGTTTTTGTTTGGAGAACTGTTAACAAGTGGCCAAGAGACAAATGGAAACACCCTTGTTGTCAACACTTTGCCATGGGAACGGACTGAAGTAATCTCCAAAACCGGAACTGGAGAATATGAAACTTTAGGTATTGCTCTACTATTATGTAAGCAGGTTACTTGGAAGCAAATTCTGTTAACTAACATTATTATGTATATTTCTGTGTGCAAAGTATGTATATTATAATCATTAAGAGTTCTGCAATAGTTATGAAAGAAAAGGTGCTGTTCTACAAATAGAGGAGGTTAGACCACGCCCAATCTGGCTGCCTTGTCCATTGTACAGTTCCTGGCCATGCTTCCTCTTTACCATCATGTCCCATTTCCTCTGCAGTGTCTGGATTCCCCATTCCTTGTCTTCACAACTAGGGTCCTCATTCCTTAAAGTTTGCCCCTGTCCCCAGGGTCTATGCCATTTTTAAGTCCCACCCAACTTTAAGTTCCCATCGGCAACTTACCCTTCCTTCACAAAAACTGCTTTGTAAACATTCTGATAGTTTATCCCCCCATGTTCATGCATCACTCTGCACAGTCATGCGACTGCTCATGTTGCCCATTCACATGGGTCCCCTCACCCTGATGTCCCAAATGCAGGGAGTCCTAGGGATAGTCTCTGAGACACAAGACACCAAGCAAATTCATCTGTTTTGGGCAGGTAAAGGTTAGTCCATTAAAAATTGATCCAAACTTTTCCTTCTCTTGTCTATCTTCTCTTAGCTTTGGTGATGGTTCCCAGCATGGGATATTGTGCCATTCAAGATTCATTAACTTCTCCACATCCTGTGACAGTAACCAAAAAGGTGAGCTATCTGGATGGAAACCCATTTCTAACAAATGAATGATTTTGGACCACAAGAGTAATTGTTGTAAGCATACCTTCGGGGCAGTTAATGTGGGGGAATCTGAGGATTATAGTTAACTCTTAACTTTTCTCCTCAGATAGATGGTTCTGTTACCATGGAGAATGGCATTGTCCAAGTCCATCTGGATACTATGGGACGTGTGACATCCCTTTTGTTAATGTCTTCAAAGAGGTAACTTAAAACCAAATACTGACTACTGGGTTGGATCCTACTTAAACAAGCAGTGATGAAGGTCTCATTCTAGATTCAACCACCACAGTGCTTTTCAATCTTTTTTCCATCTCATGGCATGCTGACAAGGCACTACAATTGTCAAGGCACACCATCAGTCTTTTGACAATTGACAAGGCACACAATGCTGCTGGAGCATTGTGTGGAGCATTGTGTTCACATCCCTTAATGGCCCTATTAATAAATGATATTATCTAATAAATAAATAAATTTTCCAAACCCCTGCAGCACACCTTTGGACCACTTGCGGCACACCAGTTGAAAATCATTGAACTATCAGCTGGATTGAGAGTTAATGTGGTGACTTGTTTAGGGAGAGGTTCCAATGCAGATTTCCTGACATGAAGTCACTAGATGGTAATAAACATGCTGTTACCTTTTGGCCTTGGTGTCTGCTCTTCCAGTCTGCAGAATGGGTATTATAGTACTGTAGGTCTGAAGACTTAACCTTTGAATTGCTTGAACGCTTCATTCAAGCATTTACTCCTGAAACAAAAAAATGATGAATTACTTAAATTAAATTTAAATTGAATTAAATGCTTGCTCTTTCATTCATTTCAATCCCAGCCATAGATGCCTGATCACACATAGTCCTGCCTCTTGTTGTATTGTTGAATTCAGTCCACCCATTTTCCTTCTTGGCTGTACTTTCATTGTGGGGTACTTTCTATACATTTTTGGAGTGTGAATAAATTTAACTTGGAATCTGGCCAAGCTGAGGGAGAGGGGCTGATGTTGTAAACCCTGCTTATGTACTTCCCAAAGGTATCTAGTTAGTTTTTGTCGAAAGCAGGCTGTGTATTTGATGGATCTCTGATTTGATCCAGTGGTTTTCTTATGTTTTCAAATAAAGCCTTTTATGATAAGCCTTTTAGGTTTTAAAAGGACAATACTGGTACTTTAAACTGGTCCCAAATTGTTTTTCAATTCCTGTATGGTTTCTTGACTGTTCTGTGTGTTTTCTTTCAGAGAGTCAGTTCCTGAAGGCTGCCATGCTAACCAGTTTGTGATATTTGATGATATTCCATTGTACTGGGATGCTTGGGATGTTATGGATTATCACCTGCAAACCAGGTAGATAGCTGGCAATACAGTTTAGTAGTTCTGATCAGCGTGAATCAGAGACGTCTCTTGGTCCTGTGGACAGTAGTAAAGTGACACAGAGGGCTAAATCCATAGCAGTTACAGGTCCACCCAGTTACATCACCCTCTAGTGTTATCTTATGGAAAGTCATCTTAACTGCTCCAGAGAAAGGGGCTTAATTTCACTTTAGGATATAAAGTAGAGTAGTTTGCAGCCAAAATGGGATCAATTCTCTCCCTTTGTAGCTCATTAAGGATCCAATCCATACAGTTTTCAAGAGTCAAGTCAGCTGTGCCAGTGGGGTATTCACTGTATCCTGTGGTGGAGAGGCAATCACTTCTTATAGTCCCTTAAAGTTTCCTAAAGTATGGGAACATTTCATAAGTAGTATGAAAACTAATCATAAATGATGGTCCCATCACAGATAATTTTCTGCCCATGGAACAAGCAGGTTTTGTCATAACTGAAGTTGTGTTGATACTAACAGGACATATCGAAGCTTAAAAACCTTGCTGTGTTAATTGACCTAACCACAGCATATGATACCATGTGGAAGAATGGACTGTTATACAAATTGAGTCAAACTATCCCTTGTAAAATTTTCTATCATTTAATCAACAACATATTAAGTAACCAATCATTTCAAATTATAATGGGGAGGGGTGTCACCAGGACTGTGAAGGGGGGTTGCAGGCTGCACCAGGTGAGGCAGGGGCTGTCTGCCTGGACTTACTGATTAAATGGAGTCTTGTATCTACCTCTCAGTATGACTATGGTGCTCCTTGACAAACTATCACATTGTGTCAGACTGTTAAATTGAGAGCTTATGGCAGCCCAGTGTCTGATTTTTTTTTAATATAGTCAATTCCATCCTTAAGTGTCTGGGTGAACTAGACATTTACATCTGAGTTACCATATGTCCATGTTTTTATGTGATACACTAAATAAATAAATAAATAAATAAATAAATAAATAAATAAATAAGCAAGCAAGCAAGCAAGCAAGCAAGCAAGCAAGCTGGACTGGTGCTGGAAAATTGAAGAGGTTCAGCTACTGGAAATGCAAATCGTAAGGTCAACCTTATAATTTTCCTGAATTTGGTTTAAACACCTAGGCTACTTTTTCAGCCTGAAAAATAAAAACAAAGAAGATATATCGGTAATTGAAGATTACCGTAAATATGGATGATGCGGAGGTCAGCCAGACTGAGTACAGCAGAGGTCAGCCAGACTGAGTACTAGTTGAGGACTCGTGCCCATCAGGGGTCCACTAGACCAGAACCCCAAAAAAGCCAGGTCTACCTCCAGTACTGCTAGCACCACACCTTAATTCCCATTCCCTCCAAATCTAGTTTAAGATCAAGATACTTAACCACATTTTTAATTATAAGTAACTGAAACAATTGCCTATGCCTTCTGCCTGCCTCTGTCCACCTTGCCACTATCAATCTTTCCTCAGTGGCATTCCTGTTGTAAATATCCAAATTGTAAGTCCTTTGGGGGACAGACTTGTCTTTCACTCTGTGTAGCATAGTAGTATATGCATTGAAAACTACACAAAAACTGATTAAAGCCCATTGGTATCAGATGTAAAGCAAAGTTTACAGTACAATATTTATTTATTTAAAAACATGTATCCTGTTTTCCCTCAAATAATTCGAAGCAATTTTCAAATTCAAAATATTTACAAAATATGCTACATAATAAAAACAGGAAAAACTCCAAACAGCAGAACCTGATGAGTTTTAAAAATAATCAGAACCATAGCAGCATAAAACTGCCAGCAGCATAGTTATTGTTCAGAAGTAGCCTTTTGAACAAACCAAGTCTGAGACTTTCAAACTATTGTCACCCTCTCTTTCAGGAAGCCCATTGTGCACCTTCTTAAACCCTTGGAAATCACTCAGTCAGGGGGACTACGAGGCAGTGTGACATTCTCCCTGAAGATCAGTGAAAAAAGTGTCCTTACCCAAGAGATTATTCTGGATGCAGTGTGCCCCTACATCTGCTTCAAGACTCAGGTTTGTTAAGACCTACAGAGAAACACCAAACAACATGCAACTAACTAGGAAGAGTGAGATGCAGTGGTAGTGAGGGAAGCCAAGAGTTAGTTCTAGCAAATAGTACAGGATTCCTATTAACTATGGTATATCCTTGATATAGTTAACACAGGCCACTATTCAGAGAATACATGCTGATTTTTTATTATGCCTTTCAAGTAAAAATTGATATAGGATGCGGATGTGGAAATCTAAATTTTCATTTAGCAATGAAGTTTCTAGTCCTTAGAAATGGTTTAAGGTGAGGATCCACTTGCAAGCCTTTACCTGATAATGCTGGTGAAAGCAGATGGTTGCCTATAAAATATTCCTGTGCAATACAGGTCCAGCCTTGTTATACAGTATATGAATTTTTTATACTTGGATTTGACTCTACCAATGTAATGGCTGATGCAAATCACAGTTTAAAAACTAATATTCTACTATTGTAGAAAGTATGTTCCATTCTTCAACTAAGCCAGGCAAAGGTGGAGGTTCCTTTGCATTTCTAACTGCCTATCTACAATGGTAAGAAAAGCTGTTTTTTAAACAATGGTTAAGGGACTCCCTTTTTATTTTAAAAAATGCTTTTATTTAACACATTTTTGGTATCAGCAGTGAGTCCCAGAATCAAACCTCTGTGGATATTAAATGACTTTGGCTGCAATCCTGACCACACTTTCCTGGGAGTAAGTGCTATTGAATACAGTGGGGCTTACTTCTGAGTAGACATGATTAGGCTTAAACTGTACATTCCATTAGGCTCAATGATGAGCAAGAAACCTGGAAGTGGTTTCTTTAAATCTATTTTTCACTCTTTTTTATCCGTGGGTATTTTTAATTCACTAGCAGTCCTAGAACAGAACCCTAATGGATATTGAGAGACACCTGTTTTCATTTTATAAAGAATCCTTTTGATAAATTCAGAATGCTTGAAAACATTAGTGGCTATGGAGGGAGAGGACAATATGTTATCTTGAATTACACCTGTAATTCCTGTGTACATCTTGGTTTTTACAGGTTGACTGGAATGAATCTCACAAGTTCCTAAAGGTCGAGTTTCCAGTAAAGGTTCGGAGCCCAAATGCAACATATGAAATACAGTTTGGCCATTTGCAGAGACCAACACATTGGAACACCTCCTGGGACTGGGCTCGATTTGAGGTGAGGATCCACCTACAAGTCTTTAACTGGGGACCACGGCAAAAAGAAGATTGGTGGTGGAAGCTGACTAGATCAGTAGCTCCCAAATTTCCATGGTCACAGCACCCTTTCACTGCAGCTTTCTTGCCTCCATTTTGGATTGCAAGAGATCTCACATGATCTACGATGGTACTTCTTGGAAGAGAAGATGGGCACCACCATCCTGGATCAACTGAGATATTGTGCAATCCAAGAGTGGAGCTCAGGAGTGCTGAGAAGACGACAACAAGACTCAGGGATATTCCAGCACCCTGTGATGCTTGTGCCATTTGCTGTGGCACCCTTAGATGCTTAGCATTGAAGAACCATTGGAATAGAATATATTTTCTTCACGGAGGATTATTTTTATACAACCATGCCCCTATACCTGCAAGATTTGTGTTCTGGAAACCCCCCCTCCATGCGTATCTGAATCTGCAAATATGAGGGGATGCCTACCCAGCATCCAAAGGGTGCAAGTGCTAGGGTGTACATTGGGGGCCCTACAAGCCTGATCCATAGATTAATGAATCTGCAGATAATAGGAGCCATGTTTTGACTTCTTATAACATAATAGTATAAATATACCCAATCCTAGTTTCTTGGTAAAGACGCTGCAGATTACAATTTGATTGGATGAAGAACCATCTTTTTTGAAGCTATACTACCAGTTGTCCCTTGGGAGGCAGTCCATTCAAACAGTAGTATTAACTTTCCAGTTCTGTCTTCCATTAGCTGCCTTTGGAATGAGCAACTACTGAAACTTTGCTAACCTCTTGGTGACATTGGGTAAAACCAGCTTTGTTGTTTCTTTTTGAGGTGTGGAGTCACAAGTGGATGGATTTGTCTGAACATGGCTTTGGGATTGCACTGCTGAACGACTGTAAATATGGCTGCTCAGTACACAGCAACGTGATGAGCCTTTCCCTGTGAGTTGCAAAGCAATAATTGGGTTTTCAGGACGTTTGGTTTGGCATCTCTATAGAGGAAGCAACTGTACTTCTTGGCTGCAGAACTGAAGATTTTTTTTGTATCTCAGTTGTACGTGTGTATATATTTCCTGTTGAACATAAAAAATGGTAAATGAAAGATATATATTGGGGTTATTAAGGATGCAGGGTGTCAGAGGAGTCAGGGTGTTGCACAGTTGCAGACATGGGAAATAAATGTGGAAGGCATCTACCCAAACTACCACAAATTTCACTTTAAAAAACTTTTTTAGTCCTTATTGATGTGAGCATAACTGGGTAGAATATCAGAAGCCTAAGATTAAGGGGAGGGGTGAATAGGATTTATATAGTTGTCAAGTGTGGGCTTCAGTGTACTTGTTCCTTTCCATGTTTCACTGCCTAATGGAATAAGTTATGCTGAATTTGGTTCAGTGCAGTTTAAGCTGGCACAGAATTTACCTTTATACCTTGGAGAAGAAATCTTGGTATTGTATGTGAGCTTCTTTTATTTTAATAAGAGTATATTGGGTCTTGGTGGCAGAGAATAGAGGTTGAGGGAGATGGGCAGAATATTACGCAGGGACCATCAGGAAGTCTTGGCTAAAGTCCCCAAGTTTGTGTCCCAAGTATGCTTCCAGGTCTATTGCAAAATCATGAGTACTAACTATTAGATTATTTCCAAGAAAGAAAAATTTAACTTTCAAAAGACAAATCCCATACTGTGCAATAAATCTAGACTCCTGGAGTGCCCAAACATGCTCTCTATACAGCAAGCAGACCATATGTATAACACCAATGTTACTACAAAGGTTAATAAACAAAATCATGTCATCATGCAGATGACTAATAGTCATCATTTTATCATGAAGGTTAAGAGCACCAAAGTCACCAGATGCCACTGCAGATATTGGATGCCACCAGTTTACCTATGCAGCGATGCCTCATGTGGGTAAGTGAAACTAACCCTACAATCCAGAGTAACTACAGGAGCACATAAGACACTTTATGTGTACCTGTAGTTACTGCACCACCTAGTGAAAATCTATGGGAAATTCATATTGCAATCCAGAGCAAATTGTACTTACACCGGAGCAAGGACTCCCCGTAGTTACTCAGGATTGTGCCCCATGAAGCAGTTGTCTAAAAGCATGAGAGATCCATTAAAATGATTCCATAGCCTCTTCCAAGCATGATCAGGAGGTGGGGGGAGGAAATGGTTTTCTTTTTGCAAAGTGCTCTGACTGTGTGTAAAGCAAATGCTGTCTTGTGCCATTCATGGGCACTATCTTCTGTACAGGTTCCTTTCAAGAGGCTGGGGTCATTCGTCAGGCTTACAACCTGAACTTCCCTCTTCACACCGTGCCAAACATCTTGGCACAGCCTCCAGCCTGGAGTGCCTTCTCTGTGGAGTCTCCAGCAATTGTACTGGAAACTATTAAGCAGGTAGGAGTCCACAAGATGATAACATGTAAAACATGCCTGTTTCATAAGGAGAGACCATGAATGATCTTTCAGAAGTGGCAGGTAACATTGTGAGCTCAGTAAGGAAAATGTTTGTTTTTGTCTTGGATCCATCCAGGCTGAGGACAGAAGAGATGCACTGGTGGTCAGACTATATGAATCACATGGCAGTACTGTTGTCACCTGGCTCCAAACACTGCTCCCAGTCCAAGAGGCAATCATGTGAGCATGGGGTGGGGTAGAAGGTGCTAATGCTACAAGGCTGTCTTGCTCCCATTTCTTAAAATTGTGCCAATTCCTTTCTTAGGTGTGACCTCCTTGAGCAACCAGATCCTAGCAAACATTTGCCACTGGAAGAGCATGGCTTGAGGCTGTCCTTCACACCATTCCAAGTGCAATCTGTCCTACTGATCTTGAAGCAGCAAGTCAGAAGCTGAAATGCCAGAGTGCCATTTTTACCATTGATTTTATGATTTACTTGTACCTAACGTGGACTTGGGGCTAAATTTTAGGGGGTAAATGCAGAGGAATGGGTACTGAAGAAAGAAGTGAAGGCGTTTTGTTCAGAGAAGAAGGCCTTTTTAGTGAATGTTCTGTTTTTATTATAGTGCTTAAAATAAGTAGGTGCTACAAGAATTACAAATGTGATAATGTGATCTGATAATGCAGCATTATTGGAACAACCTATTAGAGAGGAAAGAAGAGGAAACTGAGGCTGCAATCCTAATCTCCAGTTAGGCTGGCATAAGCCTCATCATAAATCCTGTGCAGACCTGGGGAATCACAGAAGTGTTATAAAGCACTTGTTTGTGGGGTTTAGGCCTCCCAACACCAGCATGGAAAGATATGTTAGGCAGGCCTAAATTTTGTTAGCTATTTATGCTGGCTGTCTCTAAGCACTCAATGCTATGTGCTATAAAATTTATACAGAGGTTTAGAACCAAAAAATGTCTTTGGAAGGAATCTTTCTCTCTTATAGCATGTCTAGTCCAATGATATGAAATCACTGATGAATCAGCAGGTACAAACTATGCTCTTGATGCATTAGCTTGGTAAATAACCAGCATTCTTGTTGGGATGATCTAAATGTGAAACTGACATGTGTGAAACTTTCCTAAGGGGAATATAGGAAATGGCCTTTCTAGGATGATTGACAGTTCTGAAGGCAGTTCTGCAACCAATGTGGACTTTGTGCTGCTAACTGAATAGCTTCCTTGTCCAAATTAGAGAAAAGTTCCCACTTGAATTCAGAGAAGCAATGGCAGTAGACCAAATACACCATAGACCAAATTGCCTGTATAGTGCAATGAACTTTAAACCAGTTTCTGGGCTCCTTTGTGGATCAAAAGAGTGGCAAAAAGTAGGCGTACCATCCAAGTAATGTTCTGCTTTTTCCTGCTGCTTGTAATAGGATAAAGAGAATTCAAAAAGGGTTTGAGATCCAGTGCCCTAGAGCAATGGTCTTCAACCTTTATTGAATTTGTGCCACAACTCAAGTAAAGTATAAATTTGGGTCCCCATGGTTGATCCTGCCCCTCTTCCAGGACTTGATCTACCCATTTCCCTGCCCATGACTTCTGGGTGAGTCAGGAGCAGAAGGAGGAGGAATAAAGGTGGTCCTAGGGCAGGCTCTGAATAAAGGTGGTTCTAGGGCAGGCACACACACAGAACAGGCTTCTCAATGTGTGAATTCTAGCAATGCGTGGAGCTTGCTTATCTCCCTAGAGAATAATAAGGCCATCTCTTGTTTTTAATAGCTCTTCTGCACCACACTGAAGTTCCTTCTCAAAGCAGCATCCTACTTTCTCTGTTAGCTAACCAGGTGCTTTCAGAAAATCTACAAATAGAACTTGAATTGAACATGGAGATTTTACTTGCATATCAGGGCTGAATGATTGTCAGGGCTGAATGATTGTTCTATGAATTTCAATCAAAAATTTGTATATTAATAAAAATCATAGACCATGGTGAAAAAAACCTTTTCTTTTTATAAAAATTAATAAGATATTACTAGAGAGGCAGTGGGAGCATAAGCATAAGTGGTATTTATTTGGGTGTGCTGCTGGGGTGGCAATCCTTGTTTTATGTGATGGGTGGAAAGAAACCTATTGGAAAGGATGCCGCAGAGCTGAGTAGCTCTATGTGTAGTGAGAGCTTCTAATCAATGATTTTTGCAACTTGTTAGAGGAAGCAAGATATCAGATGCAGGAGAGGGCACTTGGGATGCAGGTGCTGTTATGTGCCCCCTGAGGCATCTGGTGGGCCACTGAGTGATACAGGAAGCTGGACTAGATGGGCCTTTGAACAAGCTGGCCCCTATCTGTTTATATACCACCAGACAGTCACTGTAAAGCTGCACTACTTGTGAAAATACTTTTATTAGTATCAAAACTGGACTCCAAAAATGTACAAAAAGAAAATGCATCACCAATATAAAGCAGTTGATGGGGTAACCATTGTTTCTAAAAAGTATTTTTACCTAAAAATTCAGGGGAAGCTTTTTCTCTGTTCACATGGACATATGACTGCTTCCAAAAAGGCGATACCATACAAGTTCTAGCAGATCAATTTTGATTCTGTACTTCTTCTGACGCTCTTATACCACTGCTGCTGCCGTTAAAGGAAAAGCTATATCCAAATTCCTATTAAAATGCAGCTGTTAGGAGAAGAACAAGCAGAACCATCCCAAGATCACAGAGTACACATGTCAAATGCAATACTTGCCCTTTTTCAGTGGTGCACAAGCCACTATATGTCATTCTTTCTACTCCCCAGCTTCAAAAAGGACAAATGGAATGATGTCTATTCCTCCTTCCCCCTGGCCTCTTTTCCTTTTCAAATCCAGGGAATGGTGGGGGAAGGTATAGATGCCGGTGTTCCTGCATCTTTATCATGTTAGGAGCATGCCAACCTTGTGAGACCCTAACATGGCCAAGTGTCATGAATTACAGAGTTGTGGTCTAGATCCCCAGCAGAATGGCAGAAAACAGAAATAATAAGCAGAAGCTCTTTCCTATAATTCCTGAACTGGATTTAAGATTCCATTACAAAAGGAATTGAGCAATAATCATTTATCAAGTGCAATAGAAGATTTTTCTCCCAGATTATTCATTCTGCACAATCAAGTAGAATCAGAGCATTTCTCTCCACCCTGTCTTAAGGGTAGAGAGTAGAAATTCCCAGGCAACAGAACCCACAAGAAGCGTACGCAGGGCTGGAATGGTTATTTAGCTCTCACTCGCCTGGATCTTGTGACAGTGGCAGCCACAGCTGAAAGAGAAAAGCAAAATCAATGAGGTGGTTGGCTTGCCAGATGTTATAATCAAGTTCCATTTGCTCCAGAACAGACCTGAAGCCTTAGAATACGTCTCACCTTTATTCTTTCGAGATGAAGCTCTCCTCTTTTGAGATTCCACTGGAACAGTGGTCACAGGAGGTCCATGTGACACAGAGATCTTTCTTCTAGACCTGGTGTTTGGTTTCTTGGTTCTGTTTTCCACTGTGTCATCATCACTATCATGAACAGATTTGGCCCTTTTCTTCTTTCCAGACTTCCTTATTTTCTTAACGCTATCCTGAAGAGTATTAATCTTGGTGTTCTTTTTCACCATCAGCTTTGTGACCTAGGCAGATACGACATGGATAAGTAATCTCAAAGAGAAGCCAAATTCCCCTCTTCAATCCAAGGTGTACATATGGATAAAATCATTACAATTCACCAGAAATAGTATGTGTAGCTAAGATCAGGAGAACATTCTCGGTATATTCTGCCAGGAACTCATGCAACCCAAGATACGAGAAGCCCTGGGATGTGATAAAGGGAACAATCATAAGTTAGGGCAGTGAGGAGTGCCCCAGCTGGGTTGCCCAACTATTCTGAATCCAGAGCAGGTTATGCTGCATCCAGAGAATCAGGAAGGCTGAGCTTCCCTACTTGCTCCAGAGCATGCTTAATAGGCACCAAGTGACACCTGGGGAGGGCTTGCTCTTGAGGAGACCCCTCTCAGATCACACTGAACAAGGAAAAGCTGTGGTGCCTGCAATTATAAGGAAGCCCAGAAGTTCCTGATGACCAATGACAGCTGCAGTATGAGAATGCAATACAGCAGTACCTCTAATGGAGGGTGGATGCTTAGAGTGGCCTGCTGTATCCCCAGGTTAGTGGGCTGCCATACTTGTGCCATATCCTGAAGTTGTGAGGCAGGGGTTGCAACTAGGCTGGCCAAGAATTCAGATTTTTTTTCTCAACACTGCCATTCTTACTCTGCCTTATCATGGACCCCTATGAGTCTACTCATTGTTATACCTTTTCCTGAGGTGGTATAACTGAGGAGCTGGACGAGGGAATTTCTGCCTTGGAAACAGGCTCAGAATACAGTCACTGCTCTGCCCTAGGCAATGCTAAACATATAACATGCCTCTCCTGAACTGTCTCAGCTGCCCCAGCTAGGGCAGCCCAGGTCTACCTGTCTTGGGACAGCCTATGTTGCCTTAGGCTGCCCCAGGTCATTTCTAGTATAACTGAGCTGCCCCATGTTGGACTTGGGCCACTCCAGTGATAGATAGGGCAGTCCAAGTGTACTTCTGGATTGCTGCCATAGTCAATTTTGACATAGCCAAAGGACACCTACTTTGCAGGCAGAAGGTCCCTGGTTCCACAGAAAAAAGCTGTCCATTAAAACCCTCAACAAGCACTGCATCAGATGGATTAATGATCTGACTTGGTATAAGGAAGTGGTCCCATTTCCTCTATTCATCTTTATCCACATAATAAGTATTATAACAAACAGCAAGACATTTTTGCCATTTTTAGGAATCTTTTTATATACAGTACTGCCTTTCTCCCCAAAGGGCACCCACAGCAGCTTATAACATCAAATATATAAAATGCATAATATATATATATATATATATATATATATATATATATATATATATATATATATATATATATATATATATATATATATATATAATATTTGATTAAATATATTAATTAATATTAATATATTAACTGATATGTATTTGATATTTAATCCCCTACCTAATCTCTCCCTTTAAAAGCTATGTGAAACATATGTCTTTAGACCTGTTTGGAATAGCTCTACCAAGGGAGCTGACCTCAGAGGCTTCATATTACAGTATACCTTATTGGAAATCCTTGGATTAAAAAATCTTCCATGAACAAAACTATTGGTTTCAGGAAATTTGTAGTAGAGAGGATCCAGATGAATGGAGCAGAGGGGCTTCTATGTCTACTGCAAACTAATTCCACCAAGAACAATCTTGGAGAAATATGCATTATTCCATAATATTTCTCACCTTAGGACTTGCTGGGTCAGCTTTTACCCACGAATGTTTCTTGCGTGATTTCTTCTCTGCAAAGAAAAGAACAAAAAACTAAGTTCAGCAACATTGTGAGGACCTTCCTGAAAAACTATTGTGTTTTAAAATTTGCAATGGGCTCCTGGGGGATTCTTTACTTCTTGTTTTGCTAGAGCCTTGGGTGCTGTCAGTGTGAAATGGTGGCCTGGGAAGGCAGAATGAACTCCAAAACATTTTAGGAGGTAGCAGGTCCTAAAAGGGTTTGTACCATTTGTAACTCCCCTACACCAAACAAAGCTGAGCTGAGTTTGAATCTGGGTTCCTTGGTGAAGATGTTCAAATTGGCGTGGCAAGAAAGAAGATTGAGGAGAATTTAGATAACGGTGGAAGCTACTGGTAGTTCTGGAATAACCTCTCTACTCTTGCTCCCAAGGATATACAACGGATGCTCACCTTTTGGGGCCATTGGTCCTGGATCCCCCTGCATGGAAGAAAAACGGTTCAGAATGTGACCAAGAAAAACACCCAGTTTTAAATGGCTGTTTTCTACAAACATAATGCAATCTACAGTCAATCCTCATTAACCATGTACTTCATTCCTACGGATTTGATTATCCACAGAAAACAAGTGTGTCTTACCCTGCATCACTGGCGGCCCTTTCTAAAATTTCTGTGGCATTCAGACGATATCTGTGGCTCTTCTGAAGCTATTTACAGAAGCCATTATGAAGCTACCATGCCATTCTGAAGATCTATGCTAAATAGCTACCACTTCCATCCATCCACACTGATCATTGGAGTCATTGGATCAATGACTCCACATCTGCTGTGATTTTCAGATATCCCAATGGATACCAAGACTGTATGTGGTTATTGTCAAGCTATCCTCCTTTCTGCAAAATATCTATAGAATATAAAATTTTGCAAAAAAAGTATTTTTTTTAGAATCTGGAACGGGAATCTGTGTATTTTGTTTGTTCAGTAAAATTTTAAAAATAAGGAAAAAAAGAAGTAGAAGTGGAGCACTGTCTTTTAGATGGGTAGCTGTGTACATCTGCCGCAGCAGATACAAAAAAATTCTTGAAGCACTTAGATACTAAGCAAAATATTTTATCACAAGCTTAGATGCATAAAGTGAAATTCTCAGCTGGATGGTTGAGACTATGTTTTGAGAGGTATATTTAAAAATTGAAATTAAAGACAGGAATTCTGAAGGCAGGAAATGAAGTGGCCTAGGTCTGTGACAAGATAAAAGTATACAAGATAAACACACCAATTTTCAAAACCCCAAATGTTGTTCATCACCTTACCTGGAACCAGATGGTCCTGCCGTTGGCATCACGCAGGGTCTTGCTGACTGGATTATAATAGCACTGAAACCACTCTCTAAAGGCTTCAGATTCTCCAGGGTTTTCTGGGCTATAACCTTTACCACCAAATGGGGAGAAGACAAAATGACGGAAGGCTACAAGAAACCTAACAAGTTATGGGAACTGCTACAAAATCTTTAAGAAGCTAATGGTGGGCCGGTGGGGCTTTGAGAAGACTCAGGTGTGATTTTTGTGTGTGTTATGTTTAAGAAACTAATCTCTAAAGCAGACCTCTATGAAGCCTCTCGGAGCATACTGTTCCACTGGGGGGGGGGGCTATCATTGTTATCATCAATCGCTCCCCCCACCGCATCTGCCCCATTCTGAGGCAGATTGCTTCCCATATTCATTCTGTCCCACTAAGTCTGTAAGGTATTCCTGGAGCAGAGCTGGCTAGGTTAGCAGAACACAGAAGCAATGGGGTAGAACGAATATGGGGAGCAATGGTTGATAACTCTGGCAACCTCCCCAGGAGAACAGTAAGCTCTGTTCATGCAGGGGAAGGATTAGCAAGGGTACCAGATCCAGCTGAGAGTCTGGAGAGCCCTGCTTCAGCCCATCACTCCTCATGCCTCTTTTCAACTCTCTCACAAGAAAAGATGACAGCAAGTGTGCTGCCAGGAAAGCAAGGTGTTGGCAACATTTAGTGTACTACATCAGGAATATAGGGGTCTTGGCCAACCCTGTGCCCCATCCCCCGTCCAGGTAATAGATCAACAATCTAGAACCTGCACCCTGAACACATCAAGTAATTCAGTGTAGAGACAGGCAGGACTGGTCAATGCTCGGTTCTTACCCAGATTAATGACCTCCATGGGCAGCATGTGACAGAGCTCTAGCAAATCTGGGTTCTCCTTTTTCCTCTTCAGTTTTTTGCTCAGGGTCACATCAGCGTACTGCAAGGTTGAGATGAGGGGTCAAGCAAGGAGGATCCCTGCAAACAGGCAATGTAGAAGGATTCCCAAACCAGACTGTTCTCATTATAACCTTCCTCCACTGAACATTTTCAGTGCATTGATCTACTGTATAATTTGATTCACTTAATTTCAAAGAATGTTTCCTTTTTCCAGAATCAAAATGATAACAAATGATAACAAAAAATTGATCAAAACAAAGGTTGGGTAACCTGATAACAGGAGTTTCAGGGGCAGCTAACTCAACAGTCAAATAAAAGATAAGAAATGTTTTCACTGTCATTCAAAAAGCAAATCCTAGAGTCAGGTGGATCATCTCCAGAAGAGGAGTCCACCATTTAGGGGTGCCATTACAAAAAAGAGCTCTGTCTAATGTGCTCACCTGCCAAACATGATAGTGCGAGAAAGAGGTGTTGCAGATGTTTGTCACATAATTCTCAGTAATATCCCAGATTCAGTAGTATCCTGGATGTGGGCCAATCAATTGAATCTCTTAAAGAGGAACCTGTTCCTCCTACATTTTATAGCTTTCTGAATACACAGCATTACATCACACACAATATGCCCCTGCCAGTAATTTTGATAGTTTATGCTCAGGGATGTTATTTATCTCCTACTATTCAACTTTTCCTTAAAATAAAAAAATGGCAGCTGCCAAGATTTGTTCCCCTTTCCTGACCTGCTCATGATGCTGCAGATTTTCCAGAACTGTCCGTGCCATCATAAAGGGAGGAATTTTTGACCTAAAAAATAAAATTAAAGTGGTTTGTGATTGATTTTTCAACGTTTGAAGACTTAAGGAACACTCGAGAGGGACACTCAAGGGAACACACACTTTTCCCCATAAAGACATACTGTGGGAGTTTTATTCCTGAGAAGTTTGAGAACCGCTGCCCTAAAATAATCCAACTCATGATCTTACTCACCGGAAAAGGATTTCAGCCCGGAGATAGTTGCCAATGCCATTGAAAAACTTCTGGTTGAGCAGAGCTTCGCAGATGGGCCTGCTGAAAGCTTTATCAGATAGATTCTTCAGCACATTCTCCCTGTGTTGCAGTGGAGTTGGTCAGGCAACCATGAACTCAGTAATAGCAAAGGCAAATAAATAATCATCACTTAACTGAACAAAGGTCTCAAAAATGCAGTGAAACTAAGCACCAAATTCATATCTACCAAAATCTGCCAGCATAACAAATGCACAACTGGTTTCATGGCTTGTGTCACTGTATCTTGAGCCATACAGCTCTGTTTTGCTCCCTCCAATTGGAGTGGCTCCAAAGTGGAAGGGCCCCTTGCAAGCAATGGTGAGACTCCCTCTAAGACTGACTGCTCCACCTTCTTCTGGCTACACCACTGGAAGCAGCCATGTGTCAAACCATGTGTCAAACTGCCTGTTGTGTTCCCTGCACATGATTAACTATGTAGATGTCAGGGAGAAGAGTTTATTCCAGACTTCATCCTGACATGGATGAAGTCAGTGGGCTTGACCAAAACAGCGCTGGCTTGACACACTGCATGGTGACCTGAGAACCACCCAGATCTTTGATTTTGGCACCAAAGATCCAAAATAGCGGACCCTGTCACTATGCGGGATAAACGCTAAAGAAAAAGAAGATCCTGACATGCGTTTTTCTTATGTGCAGGCAGGACCAGCCAAAAATGTGCTTTCTTGTATGCAGGCTGGATAAACCATAGTTGGCTGAAAGTGCAAAAACACACAAGCAGTGTGTGAGAAGCAGTGCAGACCTCACACACAATTTGCAGTGACTGCAGGGTGATCCTCACCTGAACTTCTCATATTCCAGGATCACACAAGGTCCTCGGTCCGGCTGCCAGGTGCCATTCCCTTCCCACCTGCCAAAGCGCCGAACGTCCACAAAGCAGAGGACTCTGGGTGGGCTCCCTTTGGTGTAGAAGCGCAAGTGGGCATGTTTTGGCATCTCAGTTACTGGGACTAGTTTGAAAGTGCCAGACATCCCAAAGCGGAAGACAATATCCATGTGCTCCTGTGCTCTCTTCTGACTAAGGGCCATGTACGGCTGTCCTCTCTCAGAAGATGAATCCTCCCTTTTGATTTGCGCAAGAGTAAGCTTCAACTCTTTTCCTCGGGAAGTGGCTGATACCACATACTCATCACTCTCAAATGGAACTTCTGGGTTCTTGCTCACCTCCGACTTCTCCACCTTCCCTGAGAAGATGAGCCCATCACACACTGTGTTGATGAACTTACTGGTTAGGAAAAGCTCTGGACCTTCAGGCATTCTAAAAAAAATAGAGAAATTGAGACAAGAGAGCACTGCAGTTAGATAAAACAGCATCCGTAGAGCAAAAACCTCAAAGGAAAACTTAAATTTCCTTTTGCCCAGCAGGCAATACAATCAATACAGGCAATCCCTCCCTTATTGGATAGGTTGGGAACAGGAACACCGTCTAAAAGTGAAAACCGTTGAAAAGTGGAACATGGGCTGCAATCCTAAGCACACTTTCCTGAGAGTAAGTCCCATAGAACAAAATGGAACTCACTTCTGAGTAGACATGCTTAGGATTGCACCCTTACAGTGCAATCCTAATCATATCTCCTTAGGGGTGAGTTCCATTGTGTTCAATAGTACTTACTTCCAGGAAAGTGTGGTTAGGATTGCAGCCTTAATCTTTCTAAATTTATAAATCTTGCTTCCAATGATTTTTAGCTAACAAGTTGTAAATTCCCTTTTTATTTTGCAAATTCCTGCTCAGGGTGACCAGATGCCGAACTCAAAATTCCCCCAAAATTCCTGTCCTGATCAGCTGAGGCTGCTGGAGAAGAAAGCAGAGCAAGGAGAAAAGGCAGCCTGGAAGTGGAGTTGCTCTGAAACCTTGCAGTGCATTTGGCTTTGGAGAGAAAGAGGGGGTGAATTAATTTTTTTAAAGCAGGATTGCCTATTGACCAGAGAAACCCCAGCCTCCCTTCTTCCTATTCCTTTGTAGATGAATCCACCAATATATACTTTGCACAAAAAAGCATGTAATTCACAACAAGGGCTTGAGTTGTTCAGGTTTGGGGCCTTTCATCCAGCTGTTGTCAGAGCAGAGGAGCTGGACTAGGTGTAAAGTTGGCAACCTTCTCAGGATGGGATGGTGGGATAACTCCTGGCTTCTTAAGTTTTAAGCCTCCAAGCCCAGTTGTGTCCACTGAAAAACATTATAGTCAATGGAGCTTATATTGTGTAAGGGGGCAAAGGAGGCTGAAAGACAAGCCTGCGCATGCCTAGATCACTTAAACATGTGCCTTTTTGGTTGCTGTCTCGTCTATTGCAATGAGATTTGTGTAAAAATTAAGTACAGGAATGCAATACGAGTGGTTTTTGCTTTATTTTAACATATCCTACATTTGTCCTACATTTTGGGGTGTCCTACATTTTTTAACCAGGTAGGAATTTTGGCTTGAAGGACAGGAATTTTGGGGAACTTGGGGGGATTTTGAGTTTGGCATCTGGTCACCCTGGCATCAACCCCCCCCCCCCATGTTTCATATAGACTATGCTGTAACTGGAGTGTTCAGGTCACATGAATTATGTGCAAAACACACACACACAAACCCAAACCCTTCAGTTTTGTGATGAAACAATTGTCTTTGTGAGTACTCAGTAAACACCTCTTGCTGTGTGGCTAGGAAAGAAGTACAGCAGGGAAGTTTGATGGAAAGAAGTACAGCAGGAGGAAGGAGGATCTGATGGAAGGAGGATCTGTATTTTTTTAAAGGGAGCATAAGAGGTGACAAGGCACTCTACATATGATCAGAGGCACTATCCACTGCAACTTAAAAAAATCTAACCTCTGGAACAGAAAATGGATGGCAGAGGGGAGCTAAACTCAAGCTTAAAGTAAGACCTGATGCCCAAATCTTAACCAAGATATATTAGCACACACAGTGTACACATACCTGCAATGCAATGAGTAGATTTAATAACAGTTGGAGCAGTTACACAACTCCCACTTTATCCAGCTGTGCAGCTGCAGACTGTTCAGCCCAGTGCTGGGAGCCTGGGTTGAAAAAAAAACAACTTCACAAGATCACACTCACTCCTAACCTTGATGGTCCACAAGTGAATCAGCTTTCAGCAAACACACCCTCTACTCCCATGTGAAAGGTGCGTCAAGCATGTTGGGAGTTGTAGTTCCTGGAGTGCACACAAGTTGTCCCCCCCCCCCCCCATGGGAAGCCTGCATGCTCAGATATCCAGGAAAGTTGTTGCAAAGTACATTGAATGGGTGGATAGTACCCATGCTATGTGATGGTGCAAATTCAAGACACCCCCTTTTTCAGAATGACTTCCTTTCCACCCTCTGAATGTTATTATACAGGGTGACCATATGTCCTCTTTTTTCCCCAGGACACTTCCTCTATTTAGCATTGTGTCCTGATAAAAAAATCTCCATTGTCCTCCTTTTACTTGGGAGCAAACAACATGTAGCCTTAATATAATTAATAAATTATATGCAAGAAATTACCATGTTTACTTGACTCTAATGCGCACCCCTATTTTGAAAGGCTTGAGATTAAAAAGTTTACTGGCAATTATGCGTAGCTGTAAAGCAGGTGCAAAATTTAATTTTACTGCATATAACAATGAGTTATATGACGATAATAATACAGCAATGGATTTGTGTTATGGTTTTTGCCTAATGCACTACTTTATGGTGGAATGGGTTTGTTACATATTTATACAGTAAACCGTATTTAAATTCTGACCTATACTTATAATCAAAATACCCATATTTATTCAAATCTAATGCACACACCAATTTCAGAGACTAAATTCAACTGGGAAAAAGGTGTCAGATTTGAGTAAATATGGTCTGTCTAATAACTTTAAATATAGTAACAGTGTTAACCATGCAAAAGTTAACTGAACGTTTTAAGCTTTTGCCATGTACTTGGGTATCCTACAATTTGGACACTGTCCTTTTTTGTGGTGGGACATTTGGCCACCTTGTTTATACGCACCTGGTGGCCTTCTCAGCACAGTGCAGAGCTGAGGAGGAGGGCTAGGACGATGCCAACAGCAGCAAGATAGTTCAGTTCCCTCCTTCCTTAATTGCAATCTTATCCACACTTAACATGGAAGTAAGCCTCAATGATTATAATGGGACTTAAGAGTAGCATAGGGCTGTGGCTAAGACACTGTGCCTGTTAACCAGCAAGCCAGGGTTCGAGACCCGGGTCAGCCCCACAAGACAGGGTGAGCTCCTGTCCTTAGCCGAGCTCTGCAACGCCAGCTGGATCCAATCGTATT
This sequence comes from Cryptoblepharus egeriae, assembly GCA_030015325.1. Taxonomy (NCBI): domain Eukaryota; kingdom Metazoa; phylum Chordata; class Lepidosauria; order Squamata; family Scincidae; genus Cryptoblepharus; species Cryptoblepharus egeriae. The sequence continues at coordinate 11,738,636 of JAREYC010000013.1, forward strand.
GGCTCTGCCTTTCCATTGGACTAATTCAGTGGCGTGGAGAGGGGGGATTTGCTGCTTGGGTAACAGCCTATCCTCCATAACAATCCAACCCAGGCTTTCGTGCTTCACGTGCTGCATATGCAACACCGAGCATGATACCATAGTCTTCCAAGACTGACGGAGGCCTGCTTTTTTTTTTAAGAGTAGCGTAGCCTCTCTCACCCTTCCACTAAGAGAAATGTCTTTTTCTCTTTTCTCCTCCTCTTTAAAGGTTGATCTTCTGTTCCAGGAAGTTGTAATCTTAGGGAACAAACTTTTCAGTAAGATTCACAAACTTCATAAGTGTCACTTTCTTGTAGAACATTGTGGTTTTTTAAATTTTTTTGCAACATTAAAAATTGCAGGCTGCTGTCTTGGTTTCTTTCAGGAATGCTAATGAGGGATTAATTTTGGGTGCTTGTAGAAGCTACAGATTTACCGTAATAAGTTCAGTTCCTGGAACACAATATTTCAGTTGTTACAGAATGATGTTAAAGTCCAAATGAGGTGCGACTCTAGAAAGTGTTGGCTGAAATTCAAAATATCTAAGGCTGCTTATTAACCCTCCCTGGTCCCCCTCTTCAAAAAGGGAGATTGGATACTCCTGGACACGGGAAAAAGCTGTTTCTTCAGTTTGTAAGGGGGAGTAGAAGGTGTAAGCAGTGGGTCCACATACTGCTGAGCTCAACTGAACATATTAGAATTCCAGCCAGGAACTGCGAGCCAGAATTCCATACTGAATGTATGAGAATTCGACTTCATGAATTCCAATTCATGCTGAATATATGATAATTCCACCCAGGGGGTAAAATCTACATTAGCTTGTTGCAGCTAAGTACCATAAGAGTATCTAGTATCTGGTTTGCCATGGGGCCCGGCTGGAAAAACTGGAGAGCTGGGCCCACTGAGCTTGTTTGTGTGCCTTTCCCAGTAATGCTACTTCTATGCACAAAGGAACCATGTTTCATGAGTAGCTAGGAGCAGGACTAGAGCAAGATACACCAAACACTATGAAAGCATAAGATTTTGCAAAATGGGGGCATTGTTTTCTTATGTTTACAATGTATAGAAATATAATAGACAGGCAAGCTATGAGCATATGAAGAGATGCAGAGATGTTAACCTTTCTCAAGTTTCTTCCCACATGGTGCAAAGTAGAAACTAGACACAGATGTAGTGGAATTGCCTCCCTGGTTTGCAAACAACTTCATCTTGCTGAGAATTCTCATTAATCAAATGAGGTGGAGTCAAAAGTGGCTTTCTCAGTTCCTGGTGACCAGTCCAGGATTGGAAGAAGAACAAAGAATGGATATAAATTCCTGGCTCCTTCATTTTATGTGAAAGATGAAAAATTAGACCAAGTATTGAAAGGAAGGGTAGAATTTGGAAGATGGTTGGCAGGAATTAAATGAGGCCAAGAACAAGAATGAAGAAGTAGAATGAGGACCAAAGCATTTCAGACTGCAGGAGGAGGTATCACAAGCTTCCTACAAACAACCCCCACTTCAGTGAAAACCAACATTTCAAGGAGTGGGCTTTCTAGGGCAGCAATATTTAAACATAGGAGATAATTTAGAAATGGTATTTCCTAGTTGCTGCCTGGCATGGTTCAGTCCATTCTATCATCCTATTGTGTGGCATGCATTAACCAGACTTGGGTTCAGTCCCAACAGCAGGAATTGTCTTCAGCCTGAAAAGTGGAAGAGATCTTGATAAGCACCATTTGCCAATAGCAGTTGGACCAAGTGCCTGTGGTACAGACGAGAACTCTCCCGGTGGAATAAATGTCCAGTGAAGACTTTTTGGGCAGCAGCTAACAATAAACTTATTCCAACCACATTGCCTTCTGTCTTTGAATCTTCTTACTCAAGCGTTTTCATTATAGCTTGGGCTTGCTTCAGCTCTGAGAGGAGGAAAGAAAGAAAGTCATAAACTGAGCAATATAGAGCAATTACAGAAATATACATGCTTAAACTTTCATGACTGGCCTTCACAAAATGGTTTGTTTTATAATTTGGGGGATTATAAAGGCTACAGTCTACCAAAAGCACTTCTATCTAACTTTACTCCTGCTTCTAGGGCAGGTCATGCTTCTAAACCAGGGGTCTAGAATCCTGGCCTGGGGGCCAGATGTGGCCCTTGATGAGCCTCAATGTGGCCCCGGCAAGACCCCTCTATCTGGCCCTTGGGCAAGCCTAGTAATCCACTTCATTACATTTTATATGCAAATTTATGTATATTTATTTAAATTTGAAATGTAAATTAGTTTTCTGGCCCCCAACACCATGTCAGTGAGATTATGTGGCCTTCCTGCCAAAACGGTTGGAGATCCCTGTTCTAGACTATGGTTTCTATATGCAAATCTGTGCTCTACCACTGAGTTGTAGTCCCAGTGACTTAAAACCAACAGAAAAAAGCTTGGACCATCTGAAAGCCTCACATATAGCACCTTGAATTCCACAATTGAATAAACAGTATATTAATAACCACTGGTGATCCTGGCCTCTGTGCCACCTGGGGCCAGGACCACAGAAGGCCATGCCCTAGACCGGCCACAACAGCACAGGCCAGATCCTAATCCCCAGCCTGAGCAGTGCTGCACAAGCCACTTAGACTTGTGTAGGCACAAGAGCTGAGACACAGAGCCAAGCAGCCCCACTGGCTGCCTGGGGCATTTTTCAGGGTAAAGGAATAAAATCCCTTTACTCTAAGTTGCACCTCAGCCTGACCAAACCTGTGCTGTATAGTGCAAGCCAGCTGGTTTGCCTCTTCCAGCGCAGGTTAGGATTGTGCCCTTAGCCATTGTGCCCTTATACTGTAGAGTAGTGTGAAGGGCTTCACAATAATAGCAAAACATCATAAAGGCAGCATTCTGCTTAGCTGCAGAGGATGACCTGGGAGCTTTATTACAGGCAATCTTTAATTCATGTAAGTCCATTTACCAAATTCATACCTGCAAGTAAGACTCTGAATTTATCTGCTGATAGTGTCATTGCAACAGGTTCCACAACTCCTTTGTCAACATCTTTCACATTCAGCTTAAGGTGAATGACAGGCTCATTGACCTGCTGGAGTTCGCTGGAGCTGAGTGTGTAATCCACTCTCCAGGATGTGGAATCTAGGCGATTCACTGCAGGCAGAATGCCAAGGGTTAGGAATACTGTCTGTGCAGTCTTTTGACTTCATAGAAAAGCTATAAAAATTCAACATTTCTTGTATATTTTGTGATTTAACAGCTCACAGTATCACTAGATGGTTATCTGCAAAGGGAAGAACATCCCAGACAAAGGCCAAATCAAAATAGCTGCTCTATTTGGCTCTCCATTTGGTCAAAATTTCCAGTCATAAAATTCAGTTTAATGGCTCAACTTACATCTTAGACTGCAGCCCCTAAGACTGTCCTGCAGAAGGCTCTGTTTCTCCTCATAAGACCTGCACAACCCAGTAGCATGTTCTGCAAGGGGGGGGGGGGAGGACGACAACAGGAAACAAAGTTCACACAGATAAAGTTCAGCAAGTACTTCAAACCTTTCTCCCCGTTCCATGCTGCTCAGCCCCACTATCAAGTTGCCTAGTATGTTAACAGGGGTCTTTCAAAGGAATAAAGAACAAGAATACCTTATTTCCTCAAATCTAACGCGCACTCTATACTTATAATCAAAACACCATATTTACTCAAATCTAATTAACCATAAAATCAAATATGTACCCTGATTTTGGCGACTGAATTCGGCTGAAAAATGTGAGTGTTAGATTTGAGTAAATACAGTATTAAAGAAAAATATTCTTGGAAATACAGAATGAGGGGAAGACTAACTGGAATAAGTCAAGGAGATCCTTTCCTCCAAAGTCTCACAAGGCTGCTTCCCCTTTCTATAGGAGATTTCAAAGCCTGCTGCAAGCAGGACCTCCTTGCCCCCCAAAACTGGGACTGTCCCAGTTTTGGGGGATTATTTCCATATATTGGCAAGTTTCACAGGGGTCCTGTCCTTGTTTTATGGAAGAGTTGAGTTTTTATGGAAACCTTAACTGCGAGTCTTATCAACCCACACCCTGTCCTCTAGCCTTATTGGCTTACCTTTGGGCAAACCCAACTGCTGAAGTTCACTAGACAGAGACTCGCTGTCGACATTGTGTTTGGCAGCACTGGAGAGGATGAAACTAAGAACAGCAATGGTGGCCTTTACATCCCCAGACTCTGCAGTGGAGAACAGACAAAGGATGGGGGAAAGGAGGATATGATTGCACCTCTAACAGCTTAAGGTATTGCGGAATGAGGTGGGGGGCACATTTACAGATACATAGAACAGTTGCACTATGAGGTATTAAAAACTGAGCTATGGGAGAGGGAATTTTCCAGTTGTTTCAACCACCCTGACTACACCCATGTAATAAAGCAAAAAGTGGCATTGGCCACACTGGGATCAATTCCTACACATCACGTAATGATGGAGAGACTCAGCTGAATTAATCCTAAAGGGGTCTTTCCAAAACCCGCATCTGAGAAATCTATGGCTGAAATTGATAATTGCTCATAGACATTGCAAACTTATATCTGAATGTCTCCCATGAGAGAGATAGCCACACACACAAACTGAGCAATATTAGGCTGAGACTTGTTGATAAGGAGCAGAGATCTTCAAAAAGGGTTGTGACTCAAGCTCATGTGAGGCACAGGAGTCAACATTTCATTTTGAAGCTCAGACCTAAATAGCTTGTGATCTGCTACAAGTGGGAAGATTAGCTGTACAGGTGTGATCAATAAGTATCTGGACTGGTGCCATAGTAAAGGAGCTACAATACGCAGAGTGAAGCCACTTGGCACAGATTGACCTTGACCCTCCTACCTCACTTCCTTTCTTTACAAAAGTGCCTGGTAGGAAAGTGTGTAGTGTGCGGTCGTCGCATTGACCATGACAGAGAAAACTGAGCAGAGAATCTGCATTAAATTTTGCCAAAAGCTTGGTGATACCTGCACAGAGACCTACGCAAAGTTGCAGAAAGTGTAAGGAGAGGAGGGTATGAGCCACACACAAGCGTACGAGTGGTTCAGACATTTCCAAGATGGCTGACAAAATGTCAACAGTGTTGAATGTTCTGGAAGAACTGCAACCAGCAGAACTGAGAAAAACATCGCAGATGTGTGTGCAGCTGTGAGGGGAGATAGTCGAATCACTATCCGTGAATTATTGGAGGATGTGGAGATTAGTTATGGTTCAGTTCAGTCCATTCTCACCGAAGATTTGGGTATGAGACGCGTATCTGCCAAGTTTGTGCCAAAACTGCTTTCAGCTGACCAAAAAGAAACTTGGCTTTCAGTTGTGCAAGATTTCCTTGATTGTGTCAAGAACAATGAAATTTTTTTGAAAATGGTTGTAACTGGTGATGGGTTGTGGGGTCTATGGCTATGACCCCAAAACTCTGCAGTCTTTGCAGTGGAAGATCCCTACCACTCAAAGACCAAAGAAAGCATGAATGAGTCAAAGCAATGGGAAGACTGTTGACCGTTTTCTTCAATGACAAGGGGATTGTTCATCATGAGTACGCTCCACGTGGTCAGACAGTAAACAAGGAGTGACATGTTGTGGCGTTTGTGGGATGCTATTCATCGGAAAAGGCCAGAATTGCATGCGTTCAGTGAGTGGCAATTGCACCATGACAATGCACCTGCCCATTCAGTGCAGCTTGTGCAGCAGTTTTTGGCCAAGCACAACTCCTCCAGGGCCGACAGCCACTGTATTCCCCAGATCTCGCCCCTTGTGACTTTTTCTTCTTTCCAAAAATCAAATCCCACTTGAAAGGACAAAGATTTCAGGACACTGAGGAAATCCAATTGAATGCGACGAGGCAGCTGCTGATTATCCCAGAAAACGAGTTCCAGGAATGCTTCCATCAGTGGAAACAGCACTTGATTAAGTGTGCGGCTTCCAAAGGGGACTCCTTTGAAGAAGATTAAATGCCACATTGTTACGTGTTGTAGCTTTCTTTTTATAGCACCAGTCCTGATACTTATTTATCACACCTCACATGTTGGGGTTTAAGGCGGATTCCATACATTTTTTACAAGTGGAAGACTACCACCACTCCCTGAATAGTCCCATAAACTCTGTGCTCTGTTTCAGAGAAGGATGAAAAAGCGCTCACCAAATTTGGCGTCTGAAGTGAGTTTTAGAATCTTCTCATACTGCAAAATAAAAACAAGGCCAGTTACAACAAGTCTTGGAAAAATGGTAGTGTTCTAGCTTCCTTTTCCTTATAAAACCTCAATAGTCTTACACCCAGTATAATCTCTATAGAGCATCCATTGTGGGGGAGACTCTAGTTTAAATCACTATATAATCATACAGTCTTGCTTAGGGTTCTGATGGTTTCTCAGTCTAATTTACCTCACAGGTTTGTTGTAAAAATAAAAGGGAGAGACGAGAACCCTACATCTCATGTGAAATTCCTTGGAGAAAAGTCTAGACAAATACACAACACTGAACTTTTTAAGTACAATTTCAATTATTAAGGATGTGTACCATGACGCATAAGGACTTCTGGGGAGTGTGTTTGTGACTGGATTAAGATTTTCCAACAAGACATATTTCCAAATTTCACTAGGCTGTAGAACCACAGCCTTTTTTTTCAAATGAACAAATTCTGAAAAGAAAGTACATTTGCAGATGAATAAGGGTACCATCCAGAGTAACTATGGGGAGTCCTTGCTCCGGTGTAAGAACAATTTGCTCTGGATTGCAATATGAATTTCCCATAGGTTTTCACTATGTGGTGCAGTAACTAAGGGTACACATAAGGTCTCTTATGTGCTCCCATAGTTACTCTGGATGGTACCCTTATTCATCTGCAAATGTACTTTCTTTTCAGAATTTCACTAGTTTCTTTCACAACTTCCTGACCCCTAATAATCATGAATTAGGGATTGCAAATAAGGAAGCTTACTACACGATCAGTAAGTAAAAGCCTTAAGGAAATGGCCTCAATTTCAAGTGGGACCTCAAACCTATTTTCTAGAGAGAAGATTCATTTTCTGTTCTTTAACTCAACATTGTGAGATACACAATTATTTCTCTTTTATGGTTATTACACAAATATAACTAGAATGAGAAGTAAAGAGAAACTTACATCAATCCCATTCCCAAGCAGATCCTTCAACACCTGTGCACAGATCAGCTTAAGTTTCACTGAGGACTAGAAATATAATAAAGTGGAATAAACAAAAGATATACAATCAGTCTTTGACCATAACTTCAGGTTCTCTATAAATGCCATGGAGGAACCAAGAAGGAAACGATTGTTCTGTGCTATCCTCTACTGTTTTTATTCCATTACACCAAGAAAGGGATTATGGGGACTGCTGTCTTTGACAAGGGGTAAAATCCAGAGTAACTATGGGGAGTCCTTGCTCTGGTGTAAGAACAACCTACTCTGGATTCCAATATGAATTTCCCATAGGTTTTCACTAGGTGGTGCAGTAACTATGGGTGCATGTAAAGTCTCTTATGTGCTCCCACAGTTACTCTGGACTTGGGGGTTTGTCACTCTATCCAACTCTGGCCAGGAGCACAGAAGTACTCCTGAAAACTGGGCAAAAAGGGACCTTTTAATTGATGGTTCTCATACCATCAGGGTATGAAGACCAACTAATCCTCCAAAACATTTGTGTCTTTATTTTTTATGAAAAAAGCATCTGAGGTCAGGAAACAATCTTTTCATTTAATTTTTCCGATTGTCCACTTTGCAAATTTTTTTTGTTGAAAAACAATTAATAATAAAAGCAAAACACCCTTCAAGTTTTTTTTATTCTTGCAGGATGAATAGAAAATTGCTAATCTCCCAGGAATAATTTAGCAACTACCACTGTTCAAGTACAAACTGAACAGTGAGTAGTAAAAGTCTAATAAAAAAAATGCTGCAACATCAGTGCCACTATGACATCCAAATCATATTAGAAACAAAAGAACTGTATATATCTTATGCAGAGAGTTTCACTTACAATTTTGGCCAAAGTGCTGATTTCTGCCAAGACCCAGTCAGGACAGTCCAAGTCACCACAAAATCGGAATCTCTGGAGGAAGGAAATGAAATTAGCATCTATGATCAAATATAGCTTGGAGAGCTTCTAGGAGACAATACTCCTCCCATGTTTATTTGTATTTCTTTTGACATACTGCTATTAATTTTTTTTGGGAGGTGCGGTGCCTTTTTGCCTGTTTAGCAATCCAAATTTTAGTCCATATTAGAAAACACAGGTTATTTCACCACTGCTATTATGCAGCTGAACTACACATTGCAAGCTCTTCCGATTTCCAAATTTAATCAAGTTCAAAAAGAGGCCAACACAGAACAATTTAAAGTTTTTGTTAATTGCAGAAATGTATTACTAAAAGATAGGGATTTTTATGTAATAAAAATACATAACGCTGCTTTCTACAATTCTCATTTTTTAAAAAAACACCCCCAAGCCAAAATGTGTGAAATCTTCCAAAAACCAACCTCTAATACCTCTACATATTTGATAACAACTCTACATGCACGTAGCTGCATCTGCTGACACTATACCACCTAACTAGAAGTAGAATTTAAAGCAATTATAATTATAATTTATAATTATAACATAAAAAGCACCCTTGGGGGGGAATACAATTTTTTGCACTTCTAACTTTGGAAAACACAAAATCTGCAAAAAAAAAGTTTTTACCCATCTCCGTTGCACAAGAAAAGGAATAATTTTGGCATCCAAATTCAAATTGCAGCTCAACAGTGGGACAGGACAGTATCTCAGACTCCTGTGTTGAATGCAGAAGGCAGCAGGTCCAATCCCTAATATCTCCAGGTACAAAACCCTGGAGATCTGCCAGCAGCATAGTCACTGCTATACACTAGGATTACTGGCCTGACAGCATAAAGCAGCTTTCTCTTCTTAATAGGAATTTGGAACACTCATAAACACTTATATATAAACACTTGTGTATTGATGTCATGTAGTTAATTTAAACACAACGTAACTATTTATAATAACTGTATCACATATAATTTATTTATTACAAGAAGGGCATATGCTGCCTGCTCACAAGGAAAAGTTCTTTCCCAGCACACAAGGCTTATAAAAAAAGACATGTCCTGGAAAATGGGACATCTGGTCACCATGTGCAAGTATATCTGCAGCAATCATCCTGTCACCCAGCCACAACCCTCCACTCACCATGGCTTCCTGCTTTCTGCTTCTAACCCTCCACCCTGGAAGACAAAACCAGCTGACTCTTCTCTTCCACCCAATCACTAAAGGACTTCTAGTACATCAGCTGACAGATCCTCCTGCAAAAGAGTGAGCTGGGTGTTAACTCTTGCATTGCTGCAGCTCTCAGGTCTTTCTTCCCATTGGCTTCCTTAGACAGTTAACATTTATATCACATCCTTTGTCAGGATCTTTGCATTGGATGTGAAGTATGCATCCCTACTGAATCATTTTTTTCATTAATCTCAATGCAACTCTCAATTTAAAGACTAAGTACAGAACAATACATGTGCCTGAAATAAATGCACATTCTTCTATTTTTACAATTCCTCGTCTTTGCAATGTTACAAGCTTAGATTGTAAGGATGTACAGGTCCAACTTTGCTATATACTGATTTTTTTAATGCATGGATTTGACTCAACTCAAATGGCCACACTGCAAATCACAGTTTTAAAAACAGCTTTTCTACTGCTGTAGTGAGGCAGTCATGCAAGCAATCAGTCCATTCTTCAGCTGAGCCAGGCAAAGGCATTTCTAATTGCTCATTGCCTATCTACAACAGTAAAAAAGTTGTTTTTGAACTATTGTTAAGGGACATACTTTTTATTTTTAAGCTTCTTTTAACACAATTTTTAGTATCAGCAGGAAGTCCCAGAATCAAATCCCTGCAACTACTGGAGTACAACCTTATTCCATTGGGAGCAATGGAAGAGAAAAAACCTGGAAGTGGGTCTTTAAATCTATTTTTTCATTGCTTTTATCCACAGGAGGTTCTGGAACAGAACCCTAGTATATTATGGGTAGGGTTGCCATAATTCTTATCCACAAAATCAGAACAGTACAAAACCACTGCAAACTCAGGAAGAGCCTGGGGTGGGGGGAATGAAATAAAGGTGGGGAAATACACCATGAAGATTTTTATAAAGGTTTGGGTACTCACCATGCAGATGTTATTTGTAATCATAGGCATGTCTATGTGGGTGCCACAGAGGTGCCAGTAGTCCATATGGGTGCATACTCCCTAAAAATCACCTTGAGGGTGAGGCATAATCATTTAATAATTCTTTTTATTGTCATTGTACACAAGTATACAAGAAAATTCAGGTGTTCTTTTCAGGATACAGACTCAACCGATCACTGGAGTGCTGAACTGTTGCATGAACATGTGCCGCCACAGATGATCCTCCTCACACCAATCCTGTGAGGCAGGTAGTTGTTCTGCAGGCAGCTTTTAGGACTCTTCTCTCCCAGGTGGAATAATTCATGGCACGGTCATCACATCTGGTATCAGGAAATGCCTTCCAAGCAGGAGTTTTCAGGTCAGCCAAGCTGTGAAATGATGACACTTTTTTGGCTCTGATGATCCATGACAGCTTTATCTGCTTGCAGTCTCCCATCCAGGAGCTGTACAGATCTGTCCTTGCTTAGCTATATTCAGCACTCAACCACCAGACCACAGTTCCTGTGCATGTCTACGCAGAAGTAAGCCCCATTATAGTGAATGAGCACTTCCTAAAGGGAAGTGAGGGTTGGGAGTTTTAGGACAGACGAAAGAAAATATTTCTTTACTCAGTGTGTAATTACTCTGTGGAACTCCTTGCCACTGGATGTGGTGATGGCATCTAGCCTTGACTCCTTGAAGAAGCGATTAGACAAATTTCCCTCAGGTGTTACAAGCCATAATGGGTATGTGCAACTTCTGTATTTTAGATGTAGGCTACCTCAGATCGCTGGATGCAGGAGCGGGCACTACAATGATGTCTTGTGTGGTCCAGCATTTGGTGGACCATGAAACACACTAAGCTGGACTAAAGGGACCCTTAGGTCAGATCCGGCAGGGCTTTTATGATCTGGACAGCTTCTTACCCGGCAGTGTCAAGGGTCCTGAGTTAGATGGACAAATAGTGTAACAACCTCCTCTGTTCTGTATTTGCAAATAATTTTCTACTACTCTGTTGTGTGGGCTCCTGAATGCTGGAGTCCGATTATGCCTTAGCTATAGGAAAAGTATACAGGTCATGCCTCCTTCTCCACTGAGCTTCTGTTCTGGAACTCCCAATGGATAAAAAAAATTAGTGGTTACCATCCTAGGGGAAAAAATAGCTTTAAAATGCACTTCCAGGTTTCTTACTCCTCAATTGTTGCCTCAATGCACTGGCACAGACACTATACCACATTCGGCCACCAGCCAGGATGAATAATGGAATCTTCTAGGGAATGAACTTCTAGTAATTTATTGCTGCTCAGCCCACGGATGTGTACATTTGGTCCCCGTTACAAATAATGCAACATTGGGCAGAAACTGATTCATGCCAAAAGGTAAGAAATTGCTTTTTTTCCTTGTTAAAAGGCATTTAAAGGTGGGCACCAGTATCAGTGGTGAGTGAAATTAGTGGATACCAAGGTCCTTCTGTATATTTGGCCCTACAGCGAACCATTTTGCACCCAATTAGGGAAAAGCAGGCCTTGGTGGAGCAGCTCAAGAATCTTTTTACATTAACACCTTTACTAATTAGGAGTTAAGAGATACAAGGCCGGCATGTACAACATGCTAATGACTCCCACTCAGACACCAGCTGCTGTCTTTGCTCCCCAAATACAAAATGGTGGATATTACCCCACTCTCGCAGGAGCTTTGGCTTGTAGGTAACACATTGCCATACCCGGACCATAAAGAAAGAAAGCAGACTACTTATAGTAACAATGATTAATTAAGAAAAAAAGGGAGTGATTTCAGTCTATAGTCAATCTATGCTCAAGATTTCAGTTCATTTAAGTCTATACTCAATGTACAGTATATGAATACTATTAGATTCATATCCTTATTTGAGTGTCTCTAATAGGAAGCTGAACCACTAATGAAGCTCTTCTGGCTCTTTTATAGCCTCTGTTTAATATAGTACATATTTGGGCAAGATGAAAATTCCTCCTGGAAGCAACAACACATTTGCTTCTTAGAGGATACCAATGGCTATTTAGTATTTTCTTTAATGAAAAGAGGCTGTGGCTGCAATCCTAAAGACACTTTCCTGGGAGTAAGACCCATTGAACACAATGGAGCTTACTTTTGAGTAGACATGGTTAGGATTGTGTTCTTTGAAAGTTAGTGCATTGCTGTAGGACAGCAAATATTTTTTTTCTTCCATTTGCAAGACTACCCCTTCTCAGCTACTCTCCCTTAGTAAAATTGTTGTAATTCCTAGTTCATTGTTTCACTGCCATATAATGTGTCATAGTTCTCTTCCACAAAATTGGGACAGAACCGTCTGTCACACTTACCAGTATGTGAACACAATCCCCTAAAACTGGGACTGTGTCTGCTTTTTGGGATATATGGCAACCCTACTGTGCCCCCATAACCCTTAATTAAGACAAACAAACCAGTTGCATTTCTCCATTTATTCTTCAATTTTGAAGTACATCACATTTAAGAGCTAGAATTCCTTTTGGACCAAAGGAGAAATCCTAGAATAATCAGTGCCAGAAGCATTGCTGTGGCCATCAGGATTAGCCCCGCCATCATTGCAGAAGTTCCAGAGGCAACTATGAATGACACAAATTCATTTTTTAAAATGACACCCACCAATCTTAATCTACAAGACTGCTGTCATAGGCTCAAAATAATTGAGAGAAAACCCCGTCAGTGGATTCTTATTAAAGCGTGTATTGGATCATGGTGCCTATTCTTTTATCAGACCCCCACCCAAATTTCTTTATTTGATAAAATAAAATGCTAGACAGGTCTACTAAAGCCAATTCTATTGAGATCAAAGAGATTATTCTCAGATAACGTGCAGGATTGTAGTTTTTATTCCTTCTGCTGTATGTTTAAACTACTTTACATCTTCCTCACATTTACTAACTCAGTATGCTTTTCAAATCCACAACAAATTCTGGTTCTAGATCCACATATGTCTAGTCAAAAAACTTTTCTTCTCTCTAGCTATGAAGAACAGGTCAGAAAATATTTTATATCTGACTTTTGGCTGAAAACCTGACTTTTGGTTCTGGGCGCAATCCAGAGTAACTATGGGGAGTTCTTGCTCCAGTGTAAGAACAATTTGCTCTGGATTACAATATGAGTTTCCCATAGGTTTTCACTAAGTGGTGCAGTAACTACAGGTGCACATTATGCTCCTGTACTTACTCTGGATTGTAGGGTCTGTTTCAAAGGCTCAGTATTAGCACAACAGATTATGTCAGAGCCAGGCCGGTATAGTGGTTTGGGAACTGGACAGAGATTAGGAAGATCCAGGTTAAAATCACTCCTCAACCATGAAGCTTCCTAGGTAACCTTGGGCCAGTTACTCTCTCATCCTCACCCACCTCACAGGGTTGTTATGAGGACAGCAGAAAGAGAAGAACTAAGTTTTGTAAGCCACCCTGTGCATTGGCTTGGGAAAGGCAGGGTATTAATAACTTAATAAAATAAATTAGTGTATGTCATAGCATTTGTACACAGAACAAGGTAAGTGGCTACTAGATCTGAATATCCGATTGAGATTATATCTACTTTTTAATCAGACTTAACTCAATGCCTTCCAAACACCACTCCATCACCCAGCAGCATGCCAGCTACCACCTCTGTTGCTCCTTTTTCTCTGGCTTAGTTACTACTTATAATTTGTTTCCCTTATTACCATATTTTGCTGTCACGTCCTTTGTTTTGATATGATGGGACTTGGAGGCCAGGTATGTATCAAACAGCACAATGGGGCCTAGTACAACATCAGATTCTGCTTCTTGGAGAGCATCTGCATATGACCAAGTTAAAACTCCTCATTAGCTGGAATAATGTTATCACAGCAAGATTCCCAGTTAAAGCTAGGATAGATTTTTTCCCACCACTTCAATTCTGCAAGGGAACATACCATGCTTAGATGCCACATCTCTGCGAATTCTTCTTCCTCTTTCCCATATATTCCATGCAGGAAGTCTCCTTGGCTGATCTCCAGTTTGACAATTCCTAGTTTCACAGCAGTTGCAGATGTCCCTGATGCCTTCAACTGGAATCCAACTGTGAAAGGAGGACAGCCAGAGTTAATGATACTGGTAACTTATCCCAACAAGTATCAGTTTTCCATTCTGAGAAAACATTTGTCATGACATCTTTCTGCATTTATGTATACTGTACCTCCCATTTTTTTTTCTTGGCATTGGTTACCAACAGTCCATTGAGCCTCCATGACGGATTAAGGCTAACATTGCCATTTATGACACCCCTACAACTGGGGTTGCAAATAGCCTTCTCTTGTCCCACCTGGTCCTCCCCAGCTCAGTACCACCCCCAGCACTGTGCATGTGCCAGCCAAGCGCAGAGTGGCCCCAGCTTGGTACTGGGCAGGGGAACTGTGGGCAGTGCTCAGACACTGCCCATAGGGTTGCCTGATCCCAGGTCATGACGCTTGGACCAGGGTATCACCTGGAAATCTGGGTGATATGGTAACACTAGTTAACGCTGCAAACCTAACTCCCACTTAGGCTGGCATAAACCTTGGCATAAGCTCTTTGCTGACCTGGAGGTGTCACAAAAGTGCCATCTGGCACTTCTGTCCCACTCCTGGGTGGTTAGGCTGGTGCACAGGCATACGCCAACCTGCCCACACCACCATGGGAAGATATGCCATGTGAGTTTGGCTGACCTAAATTGGTTAGGATTGCATCGTATGTCTAGTTAGCATTCCATAATAAGTAGACATTCTTGCAAGACATTTTAATAAGTCTCCTCTGCTGTCCCTTCTACCTCCTGCAGTCTACCTCTGAACTTCCATTTCCATTCCTATCAGAGAGTCAAAGAACCAACAACAATGAGGAACAAGTAGCTTTTAAAAATGGATTGATTAGACAATTCAAGTCAGTTACCCTCACTGTATCTCAGTGGTTTTCCAGCCTTGTCCCATTGGACAGAGATTGTAATAACACCTTGAACAGGTTCTTAGAAAGGAGAAGTAAATTGGATTGCAATATAGACTTCTTCCTTGTGCTAATATGTCAGCTCACTCACCTGTTACTAGCTCTGTTGAAGGAACAAGCTTTGTTTTCAGAATCAGGAGTCTGATCTGCTGCAGCTACTTTTAAGTGGCAAGTTATATAGATCTAGGCAGCAAGTATATAAAAACCGGTTAGCCCAGTTGGGTGAGGGATGAATTTCTTCCATGCAGACAAGCAAAATACTAAAACCAATAACCCTGCATTGCAACCTAGTATCAGGCTACAATATATTATGCAGCAGTCTAGTATCACCATTTATCACAAATATACACAATTGCAGCCTATTATCAGCAGTGTATATTTCTACTACTACAATGTCACCATTTAGATTGTGCTGTAAAGAAAACTTTCTCACCAAGTTGCGGAGATCTCTTGTAAATCTGAAAGCCTCTATTCTGAACTGGAGAGTGTCATCCTTGACTCTTGGAGTTAGGAAGGCAGAGCTGGAATCTGATCTCCCATCAACAAGGCAGCTAAGAGAGGATTATTTAAAGTTTCCAACTCAAGGAGTAAGTCTATGTCAGTTCAGCCTTACAGCCACCCCAAGCTTTCTGAGTATCAGAAGCAGTATGCTTAATACTCCCCCCATGAGGTGGAATATTGGCTATTACTTTTCCTGCCTGGATATGAGGAGAGGAGAGTAGTAGGTTAGAGTGTCAATGCTCTCGCCCACCATTGTCCTTCATACTTCCTTGTCAGTGGATCCTTTCTTTTCAGAGAAGCAGGATATATGGCAAAAGTAGACAAGACATTAGATAGCATTGGCCACTGCCAACAGCTGCCTGAAGTGACCTCATGGATGAACCAGCCGTGCATAGATCCTAAGAAGGCTTACCCCTTGTAGTCAATGAGTGCATATTGGGGACTGGAATCTCTTTCTGGAGTCAGGGTGGCCACACAGTTGTCAATGAACAGCCTCAGAGCCACATGGTTCTCAGTATTCACATCAGCCTGGATGTGTATCAAATCCCCCAGCTGGTATGCACTGGAAAGTCTCTCTGCACTCCAGTCATCTGAAAGCCAAGTATGTTCAAGTTTAAGGCCTAGAAGATCCTCACATTAACAGCAGAGGTTTCAGCACTACTGTCACAACCTGCAAACCTTCACCCAGAGCAGGCAGCGAATATTAGCATCTCTGTACTCAGAAAACATTCAGTCATGGATCTGAATGTTTTATTTCCTATTACATCTGGAGTAAATGATCTACAAGTTATAGGAAATATTTGCTGAGTGCTTCTGTAATTCCTCATAGGATCTAATCCTCCACTCTTTCTCCAGACCACAAAGGTGGGACTTAAACCTAATCTCACTCTCTCCATGTTCCATATCTGGATTGCACCGCATGACTGTTCATCTTACTGTCATCCCTTCAGCCAGATCATGATGAGGTGAATTGTTAGAGCCCCCCACCCCGAATTCAGCTGCCATAAAATTCAAACAATATACTTCCTGAAATTGATTTGTTGGCTCTCTCTACTGCTTCATAGCATTTCAAACTTTCTGTTCACAAGTGAACGCGCACCCCATTATTGCCCAGCCCACAGGTGCACACATTTGATCCCTACTGCATATATGCAATGTTGGGCAGAGATGGGTTATGGATTCTCACCAGATGGACAGGGTATATACATTGGCTTGATGGCTTTGCGACTTTCATTCCCTCATCCAGTAATTCCCAGTTTTATATAGGTACATCCAGTTTGCAGCAGGGTTCTTAACCTGCTGTAGGCAGACATCTGCACATGTGCACCAGGACATAGAAGTTGGTGGATTAAACTGGTGCACGGAGCCACCAACAGTCTACACAAAAATTCTCCAAACTTTCAACTTTAGGGCTGCAAGACCTTTAACAATTGTGCAAAGGAGGAAATTCCAGCAGGTGAGGCTTTTCATCTCACAGATCACAAACTTCAGCACCTGCTGAAATTCCCTCTTCTGCACAATTGGTAAAGGTCCAGAAGCCCTGAAGTTAAAAGTTTGGACATCCCTTGTCTATATTCTAAAACTAGCCCAATGCATTTAAGCTTTATTTACCATTCATCAGATGCAAGGAGAAGCTCAGTTTTGCTTCTGCGGATAGAGTTGAACTGAAAGGCGCCCATGTTGGCTTGATGGCTTTGCTGCTTACATTGTTTCTCCTGAAAGAGAATTTCAGGTAAGACAAATCCTATTGCAAAAGTTGATCTGAATTGCTACTTATTAGCATGGGTTTCCACAGGTTACCTTGGATAATGACACTCAATAGGAATTTCAGCTGGACTGGTTCTCATGACAATTGCGTTGCTGGCAGGGGTAGGTTTATAATGGAGGCTTATGCTGTAGACCAGAGAATCTGGAGTCATCTGAGCAAAGCAATGCAAGAGAATAATCAATTACATCGAGACACCAAAATACCACCGCAACAATAGTTTTGAAATGCAGGAGCTTGTCATAACACATTCACATTCCCCTTATTAATCACAGATAGTGGCTGTAATCCTAACCATACTTCCTGGGAGTACATGCTATTGAACAGAATGGGACTTATGGGTGGGCATGCTTATGACTGCACTGTAGGACACACACTGAGCAAGCTATTAAGGCTACAATCCTACATTTAGGTTGCAACCCTAAAGACACTTTCCTGGGAATAAGACCCATTGAAAATAATGGGGCTTACTTTTGAGTAGACATGATTAGGATTGTGCTCATAGTTAGGTTTTTAATGACTTTATATAGTTTAATTGTATTTTTATTTTTTTCAGTATTAATTGTTGTTTTTAAATGTTTTTAGCCACCTTGGGTTTCCTTATCCAAGGAAGAAAGGTGTGATAAAAATGAAATAATGTGGGATCAATCAATCACCCAACTGAAGGCAATTTATTTAAGGGATTTATATGATACCTTAGCTATGCCACAGCAAATGCTCAAAGGGCTAACCAAGCTTTAGTTTCTCCACCTCCTGCTGTCATCACAAAAACCTGGGAGGTACATTTTCTCCCATTAAAGTGCTTTTTCTGCCACTCATTACTATTTTTGAAACTTCATTTATGGACGCAGTTCATTTCATCCAAAACACTTGGTCAGTGTTTAACAGTGGTCCGTATTCCTGCCCTTCCACTCCCACAGAATACTCAAGTTATCTGCAGTGCTGGAGGTTCTTCATTTTCCAGGACAGACAGACATTGAAGTAGTAGTATCTACTTTTGAAATGGCAGAAGAGTGTCAGAACAACAAGGTCTCTACTGCCCAGAATCTCAAATCATAAGGTTAATTTAAAGCATTCAATAATCATTGCTTAAACTAGTTCTCTCTAGTCTAGATTGAACTGTAAGGGCATGGACATATAGACATACTAGCGAAATGTACCTGCATTGCAGAAGTGTAATATCCTCCATACACCATACCCCCATTGTGCAACCTCCTCCCATGCACATCAACACCCATGCGCTTCATCCCTGCAATGCACACACTTGTTCCCAGTGCATCAGGCACCAGGCACCAAATTGCTGGATGTTAATCTTCAATGTTAAGTATAGGACAAAAACACATTGTACCCCTTTTCAGCCCCTTAAGGGTTAAATAACTCAACATTGGTTCTTAGTGGGTGTTGATGTCACAGAAGGAACACCCTCCCCAAATTTCACACTTCTAGACCCAGCATTGATTGGGCTGGCCATTGATGAGTCAGTGAGTGAGTGGCTTTTTCATTTATATATATATTGATTATTCAGTCCCTTTTAATGGGAATGCCATATAAGGCCCAGGGAAGGAAAATCCTCAGTTTAACTAAACAGCTTAACAAGAACTACAATAACATGGTTGATTGAAACATGCACATTACCTGCAAGGTGCTGCCACACTCATGGAGCCCAGCTTCAAAGAGAACAATCTCCTTTGCATCATCAACAGAGGTGTACGAACAACCAGGAGAACCCAAGCTCAGGTCAGCAGCTTGGACCAGCCTCCCAGTCCCAAACAGGTCCCTGTTCACTGTCACCACCACCTGAGCCTCCCTACACTGGACTGTAACAGGAGTCAAGTCCGAAAATGCTCTTGGTTGGGAGACGTCCAACTCAGCCCAGAGATTGGACCAAGACGAGGAAGGGTCATAGGGCTGCCTGACAGGGGGTGCAGTTCTGAGAGGGGGCCGCCAAACATTTGGGTACCTAGCATTTGGGGGCCTCCAAACATTTGGGTTCCAGGGGTCATCGGAAACCACCTCACTGATAACCAAAAACAGCACAGTCATGGCCAACATTCTTGCTAATCCCATTCTGCCACCCTCAAGCTATCTTGCATAAGACAAGACTGCCTCCTGGACACTTTTATACTCAATCCCTCAAAGCTTAGTCTCACCTGATCCCAATAATGCTGCACCCAGACCTATCTGCCAGCCAAGTACAGACTGCCTGAATGAGTCCCAGCTGCAGTCAGTACAGCACTTGTTTACAGAGAAACTGCACCAGTTAAGGAAGGAAAGCTATTTTAGCAACAGTCCTGAAACTACCTCTAAGGGTGCAATCCTAACCATGTCTACTCAAAAGTAAGCCCCATTGTGTTCAGTGGGTCTTCCTCCCAGGAAAGTGTCTTTAGGATTGCAGCCTAAGTTGACAGTGCCCTGTGATGTTATTAAATGTACTGTATCTGAAGAAGGGTAACTAGTTGCATTGGAATAGAAGATAGAACTGCTGTATGTTTTAAAACAGTGCTTCCCAAATTTTTAGAAAAGGACCCATTTTTTGAAATGGCAATTTTTAAAACTAGATAAAAAAGCACTCTAAAAATTAATTATTAATAATAGTTGATAATTTGTTAACTAGTACTATGAATATATAGTAGTATTATATTATTATAATACAAAGTATTATCTTGACTATATTCAAGAGCATGCTCAAGAGCATACATGTACGTACACACGCACATATATAAAGGTCTCTAGCAGCCTCAAAAGCATCAAACTATATATCTGCATGATTAACCCTGAACCTATCCCTGGACCTAGAAGCATGGGCTGGGAGGTAGTTGGGTGGAATGGCTAGACCAGTGATTTTCAACCTTTATCACATCAACGTCTTGGGGAGGGTGACCACATGTCCTCTTTTCCAGCCTTGTATTCTGAAAAAAGTTCCTTGTGAGCAAGCAGCATACAGCCTTCTTGTAATTAATAAATTATAGTATATATAATAAATTATATAATGTATAGTTTCAAATATTTTCAAATTTAATAGGTAATGTAGTGTTTTAATTACTCACATCAAAGCAATATATGAGTGTTTTTAGCTTTTATTTTGACATGTCCTACATTTTTCTTGGCTGCCTTACATTTTGGGAAGCCTTGTCCTCTTTGGTGGTTATGACATCTGGTCATTCTGCTCATAAGGCATATTGTGTTTTGGAATGTGAAGGTGAATGTGGAGAAAATGGGACTTCATTCATATAGGACCTTTCCATAAAAAGGCCGTTAGCATGGCAGAAGATTTTTTTCTCACAGTCAGCTAAAATAGGTATTACTTATAGGTATATAATACACTTAGGCTGCAATCCTAACCACACTTTCCTGGGAGTAAGTACCATTGAATGCAATGGGAGTTACTTCTGAGTAGGCATGTTTAGGATTGCACTGTTAAGATAGCATAATATTGCTCATAATATAGGGTGATTCAAAACGAATGGGACGAAAAGACAAGCAACCTTTTTTTGTCCCATTCATTTTGAATCACCCTGAACATCAATGGGTGCAATCCTAAGCATGTCTACACAGAAGTAAGTCCCATTGTATTCTATGGGATTTACTCTCAGGAATGTGTGGTTAGGATTGCAGCCAATATCTGTCCCTAGGGTGATAACAAACATATCCATGCAGTGAGAAGTTTCCAAGTCAGTGCTGCCCAGATTCTGTCTTTAGGAGGAGAGAACGCTGGAGTTTTAAAACATCATTATATAATTTGCTAATAATAGAATATCCTTTTCAAACAATTGCAGAGCTGGCCCACTTGTTAAAATATTTATGTACCATCTATCACATAGATGCAAGCTGGTTTACATATGCAGGCTGATCATAAACCCCATTTTTTAAAAATAGGGTTTTTACAAGTGTTATTCTATGGAACTCATAGAATCCTCCCTTTTTCCAGGTGTTTCCCTTCATAGTGTAGTCCTAACTGTAGCGCCCTAGTCTAGACTTTCAAGCGTTCAAAGGAAGCTGCAAATCAAGTCTCAGATTGGTTCTCAAAATGTCCCAATGCTTCCAACAACCACAATTCTTTGAGTGCTGGAAACAGTTTTATCCCATTTATAAAAGGAAAGCATGGTGTATGAAAAAGTATATACAGTGACACCTAACGTAACAAATGCCTCACGTAAAGTATGTTTCACGTAACAAACAAAAATTTCTCTAGGATTCTGCTTCACATAACAAACTGTGCTTCACGTAAAGAACACACTCATTGGCAGTTGGGGCAGACGCGCTGGCTGGCAGCCCTTGTAAAAAGTGTCAAGGCTACCTAGCGTGCCTGCCCATAGCAAAAGCAACATTTCCACACTGTTCCTCCTGTGGCCAGGCGTCCGCTGGGCAGAGGGAGAGAACAGCAGTGGAGGAGAGGGAAGCAGCTCAGGGCTAGCAGAAAGGAGCAGGCAAGAGAGAGGCTCAGGATGAAGAGAAGGAGAAAGTGGGGAGACAATTGGAAAGTATCTGGGGTTGCAGAACAAAGTGTCTTGGATTGCAGCCTCCTAACCATGTCTATCCAGAAGTAAGCCCCATTGTGTTCAATGGGTCTTACTCCCAGGAAAGTGTCTTGGATTGCAGCCTCCTAACCACGTCTACCCAGAAGTAAGCCCCATTGTGTTCAATGGGTCTTACTCCTAGGAAAGTGTCTTAGATTGCAGCCTCCTAACCACATCTACCCAGAAGTAAGCCCCATTGTGTTCAATGGGTCTTACTCCCAGGGAAGTGTCTTTAGGATTGCAGCCTAAGTAGATTTCATAGGGTCATGCACCCTGAATGCATGTTCTGAATTCAATTCCAGTGTTTTGTCATCATTTTTACATAGTTAATATTTTTATATGAATATTTTGGGGGTTGTGGAACCAATTGTCTGAGTTTCCATTATTTCCTATGGGAAAATCCACTTCACACAAAGAACGTTTCACGTAACAAACATGCCTCTGGAACGAATTAAATTTGTTACGCGAGGCGCCACTGTATAGGAAATGATTTGAGGAAACAGAAATGTCCAATATCACTGCTCAAATTTAGCTCCAACAGAAAGATACTGCCTTGGGAAAATCTTTCTTGCACTTAATTGAGTGCTCCCAAATCAGGCAGATCCCTTAAAAACAGCCTATAGCAGAATATGTAAGTGACCTGAGAAACATGGTAACCTGCTCTCTCAGGAATGTATTTAGACCAGATAAGTAAAATAAAATACAGTTTATTAAAGGGTTGTAAAAAAAATCAAACCAACATATCAAAATAAAAGAAAAATCAAATCAACTACCAAATAGAGAAAAGAAAGGGGGTAGTGATGTCATAAAACAGCTAGGAGGTACTAAAGATCACCTGTATACAAATAACTAGGCACTTTCCTTGTCTGACTGGCTCACATAGTTACAAAGTCCTGGATCTGGAAACTACACTTGCAGCAAGGTGATTTTCTGGGAAGAATCACCTGCTTCTCTCCTTACCCTTTTGCAGAAAGGGAGCATGATTGACTCAGCTGTATAACTTGAGTGGGTAATTTGGATATTGGGAGATCAGCTGTCTTCCCAAATTTTCCACTGTTGGACATGAATTGGGCAGTATAATCTGATGACTGACTCAAAGCTAAGTTTGCTATTTACTGGCTAGCTGCAGAAGACGTTGTGCAACAAGAAAATTATTTGGCATATGCGTATTCATAATATTGCAGCCTAAGAGAAGTGGCTGGAATGAAGGTGCATGTTTGTTGGTGCAGGTTTACAAAGCTCATTTGCGAATGCATGGGCTTGGAAATAGGACCGAATCTTGCTCAAATGTCTAATTTTTTTCTCATTGTTACTCAGGTTAGAATTCAGAACCTGGGCAAATCTTTGCAGCCCAAATCCTGGATTATCTTCATATACTGACTGCAGTCTGGAAAGGTCAACATTGTGTAGTGCCAAGGTTTGTGCAGAGGTTTTGGAGAGGAGTTTCTGATTCTGCAGTGGTTGAAGGGAAATATAACATTGGATGTTGGAATAGGCCATTACAGGACTTATTCCCATAATTGGATTAATATCTAACAAACTGCACAGGTCCTTCAGGGTTTGGGCACAATCTTCAGCTTGTGTATCATTCAGCTGCCTTTGAAAAAATAGACGATCAAAATACTTCAGTGTATAGTTGGGAGCACTAGGGTTTTTCTCTTTAACGAAGGGCAAGGCATCTAGGAAACCAGCGATGGATGCAGCAAAACTTTCTTCTCTCTTGATGGCATGCAGAGCAGTGACCAGGCCCGGGATGTTAGACAAGAGGTTGTAACCCACTAGAATGGGGTGGGCTAGGGTCTGGAGGTAGGCAAGGAAGTTGTCTAGCCCTTGCTCACAAAGACTAGTCTTCAAATCTCCTCTGTCCAAAAGCAGCTGTGGTTGAAAGGACACTGTAAAGCAATTTGAGTTGTCTCCTATGGCTGCCAGGCGAAGGATCTTTCCAGCTGCAAAGAAAAGTGAGAGACTGGTTTTGTCCACACTGATGAGAATACATCCACCATGAATATTTTCCTGTAGTCAAGAACATATAAGAACCCAACTGGATTGCACCAAGGATTCATCTAGTTCTGTCTTCTGTTTCCCACAGTGGCCAGCCAAATGCAGGCAGCTCAAAACATGGGCACAAAGGTCACAGCTGTCTTCCACTGCTGCCCCACAGGATTCAGACAATAATTCTCCAATAATTTAACATATCTGACTGATTAAGATCATGGGTTATAAGACCATGTAAAATCTATGCTGTTAAAAAGTTCATTTTGTTCTGTAATTTTCAGAATTTTGTCACAGAAGTGAGCTCAGGGAGGACAGGTTGCAAGCTGTAAGCCAGAGATGGCATTAAAAACAACACACCCCAAGTGTTTTGTAGAGTTCCATTTAACTGACTACCTTTTAAAAGCAAATATTTAATTTCTATATAAAACTCTTTTATTTGAGTGTTCTTTTTAGGACTAGAAGCCAGGCACTGCTAATATGTAGAGCTTTTTCACTTCTGTTGATAATTTTTGGAATGTTAAAATATTTATATTGCTTCTCTGTAAAGTCTTGGGAAATAAAATCTGTTGTTAGAATGAATCTGTGTTGCTTTGAAATTGATCTGATGATCTGTTTCTATTGCATGAAATGGATTTAAAAAAACAGCATGGATTGTACACCAAGAATGCTTTTATCAACCAGATATGTTAAATTGTTGCATTACTGGTGGCCATGAAAAAATGAACATAGAATTCAGATTATTGACACTGAGTATGAAGGTTAAATATAGTCTTGACAACTAATAGCTCTTTAGGCATGCTCTCCATGCAGGTGTGTAATTCCCTTTTAATGTTATCTAGGCTAATGATCATTGACACATCTTGATCTATGTGAGTGCCATAGCTTACTTGTGAATTGTGTGAAACAGGAGCTTTTCTCTGATCTGAATCCTGACCCAGTTAGGGTGCAATTCAGTCCCTTGCACTGGCCCACAGTGTCATAAACATGCCATAAGTAAAGCATGTCTTTGACATTTAGAGAGAAGGAGAGGTTGGTGCAGGGAGAAGTGTTGGCCTCCCTACACTGCTGCAGGTCCCGGAGGGAAGTAAAATGTGCTGGCCAATCTTGACTGATGTAGGGTCTGGGGGAATGAGGAGGATGGGAGACATTCCAAGGTGGAAGTGGGTGGCAGGTAGGTATGGGTGGCAGGTAGCATTGAGGGTGGGTGGCCAGGGAGCAGGAGGTGGTGTCAGGACCCAGCCTTTGTGCAAGATCCAAGCCCTTTCTCCAGGCAGCCTGTGATAGTGCATTTGTCTGCAGCATTATCTGGGGTAAGGGGAAATGTTTTTCCATATCCCATGATAGCGAAGCAGCAACCCAAACTTGTGCTCAGTCCAGTGCAGGCACACTAAACACCAGTTAGGATTGCACTGTTAATTTCATTGGGTATCCCAAAATACTGTAGTAGTGGGAAAGAAGGAAAAAAATGCCCATCATCCTTCCACACACCATGCACACTTTTATAATTCTGGACCTGCTGAAATTCTTTCTCATGCTCAATTGTTGAAGGTCCAGGAGCCCTAAACTGGCCCAGATTACCAACCTCTGCTCAAGCAGATATGGAGATGGTTGTTGCCTTTACTGTATAACCTGTTTGTGAGTTCCCTTTTGGTCTCTGCTTAGCTACACAGAGAGCTTATTTAAGAGGACCATTGCATTGGCATTCTTCCATCTCGAAAGACTATGGTATCATGCTCTGAGTGTCCTCTCCAGAGCACGATGGCCTGGGTACATTAATATGGAGGATAGACTGAGGACCACAGAGGACCACAGGCTTGTCATAGTACAGTAGTTGTACATTCCTAGAATGTATGTCTGAAATGTTTTCTCATAGGAGAGATTCATGGAGATATTAATCTCAAGCAGTGAAGTGGAGAGATGGAGGGCTGCTTGCCTCCATCCACAGCTCTCCACTCCTACTCTCTGCATTCAAAAAGAGGAAAACAGAGCAGAAGAGGAGGTAAAGAGGGACATGTCCAGAGATATTCTAGCACACCTCTCCTTCACACTTTTCTGCTCTGGTACCATCTTCCTTTTCAGATCTAGGGAGAAATTAGTAGGAGAAGTGATGCCCCAGGTAGGAGGCTTATGGTACAACCTCAGATGCCAGAAAGTCTTCCCAGCTCTCTTCCCAGCAATAGGGCCAGGTCTCTTGGGCCAGCTCTCTTCCCAGAAATAGAAGGAAAATAGATGAAGAGAAATGGTTGAAGAACTGTTCTTCTGTTCCCTCCCTTCAGAATGTCCTCCCAGGCATTCTGAAGAGCATGTGTTGGGTGTTGCATTTAATTCAGTAAGTGACTGTAGGGACTTACGTAGAATCTTCAGGTCGAAGAACACCAAAGTGCCCAGACCTGGACTGAGTTCCACTGGGGAGCCAATGAAACAAGCTGTGGCTGTCCTCTGGCTACTCTCGAGCAAGGTTGCATCCTGAAAAAAAGATTTTAAAAAAGTGTTGTGATACCTGAGAGGTCAAGGGCACAAAGAACTCAACATGCTACAATAACTTTCTTGGGAAATAGGCAAAGAGAGAGACCCCCCTGCTCCCCTCCCACCCAGCAAAATATTCTAGCTGGTGGATTTCTCATGATGCAAGTCAGATCCAATGCTTGCTTTTGTAAAGGCACAGGATATTGGTTACAGATGAAATTGTAAGAGGAGGAGTGTCATGATTGTTGAAGATGTGGGAAGAGAACGGTTGGAAGAAGAAGGCAGATGACAAAGAAGTGAAGGAAAAAGGCATCTCAGCAAGAACAGACACTGAATATAAGTACAGAATACTAGTGAAATGTACTTGCATTGTGGGAGTAAAATGCTATCCCACTTATGCTATCCCCGCATTGCGGATCATTGCGCATTGCAATGTATGTAGGACATACAAAGGCTAGATGAATTTGGTGAACTGGAGAGAGAGATAAACAAAGAAGAGGAGAAAGATCAAGTATTGGAGAGTAGAACCTGAAAAGGAAAGGGAAATAGATGAACATGGAAGCATGGTGAAGAAAGGGCGAGGAGGAAGAGGGATAAGAAACCAAAAGAGGAGAAGGTTGGAGGTGGAGGCTAGAGAAGAAGAAGGCTAAAAGCAAGAGGAAGATCAAAAATCTTTCAATTCTACCCGAGTTCTGAGGACTAGGGCCCAATTCAGCACTGTGAGTGCTGGTTCAGTGCTGGCATGCACAGTAGCAAATGTGCCATAAGGCATGTTCACAAGCAGTACTAAGGGTTGAGTGCTGGAGGTAGTCCTGTACAAGCCCATGATAGGCCAGCTCTGACGATGATCACAGGATCCACTGCTCAATGTTCACCAAGAATGACGGGCAGTATAGAGGCAAAAAGGGATGTGGGGGAGATGGAGGAAGGGGAGGGAGGAGGCTTGGCAGGGAAGAGAAGGGGCAGGAATGGCAGAGCCCAGCTCACAGGATCTGTAGCCTGCTTGCAGCATGACACAGGGCTTCTTGATTCTGCACTGCCTAAATAGCCAGCAGAGTCAAGAAGGTCCATTGCAGAGCCATTTCTCTTACTTAGGGGAAGGGAACAAATGACCTTTTCTCCGAGGAGCTGCCAATGGTTGCTTGGTGTTCTTAGGATACCCAGCCATTTTGGCATTGTGGTAGCCCTACATACTGTACATCTTGGGATTGGGTTGCCCTTCCCCATGCCCCTGTAGAATCACTTGCAGATATAGCATGGTTATGGGTCCAACTACTGTAGGAAATCAAATCAAGGTTCTCCAAATAACTTCTACTTAAAGCCCAAAAGGCCTTTCTGCCCTTGGCCTGAAAGTTCTTCTGCACTCACCAGAGGTTCCTCATCACTGCTTTCCGCTTCTGGGCCACTGTCTAAAGAAACAGGGTCACCTGCAAGAGAAAAGGCAGGATATCAGGATAGACATATGCATTGTTACACATGCTCCCCAATTCTCAAATGTTGAGAAATCCTAGGAGCAATGCCATTCAAGTTTGCATTAAGCTCCACATTTGGTCTCCATGCTTACTTCAAAACAACTTATAAGTGATTCAGGTGCATTAATCTAGGAATCTTATTATTTTGCACAGTTGTGAACAGCTGTCGACTTACCTAGCCCTCGTAATGCCTTTAAGGGTGCAATCCTAACAGCTCTGTAGGCCAGAGCAAGTCTCTTGTGCTGGCCCCGGGGTGTTGCAAATGTGCTGTAACACATGTTTGCACTACCAAGAGATGAATGGAGACCAGATTAGAGTTGGATCTGTGTTGGATTCAGACCTGGTGAGTTACATTTATTTCGGCAAACGCAGCAGGTCAAGGAGGCATGGGGAGGGCAGGGAGGTGGCAGGAGGGAGGTGTTCTGGGGCAAGGGGAGGGCAAGCAGGCTGGAAGTACAAGGTAAGGTCAGCATTCCCAAGCAGTCCCAGCCTTCTCAGATTTGCACCGCTGATTAAGGTTGCACAGATCTCAGTAGACCTATTGGGACTGCAGTGGTTTTCTCTAGGTAATAGAAAAAAATTCCCCCTTGCTTCAGGGCAAGCCACGGACTGCCTAAAGTTTGCACTAGATCCACGCAGGCACGCTGACCTGGTTAGGATTGTGCTGCCCAAGACATAAAAGTATAACTTCTGGTTTTGCAAGAAACATTTTTTTCTGAGCGCTGCAAAGTCTACAATTCCAAGGTGTGGGAGGTATCCTTCCTGTATTTTAAGAATTTATATCCTTCCTTTTCAGGTAAAAACTGCTCAAGAATCCTCAAAAAACTAAAATTTCAATTAATATTAAAACAAACATCAGACAGTGTTAAAACAGCAGGCAATAAAATAGCAATAAAATAAACCCAGGCAACAGGTTATCTCATCAGCAGGAGGTCTGGTCTAGAGGGGCAGAGCTTCTGTTTGCCTGAAGATAAGAACTGAAGGTCACCAGATCAAGATAACCAGAAGTCAGATCCGAAAGAAGACCTTGGAAAGTGGCTGCTGTAGCTGAGATTTTCCATCTGCTTTTCAGTGGGAGTGAAGAAGCTATCTCAGCTGCCCTTCGCTTGAGAGCTGAAGGAGAAGTTTGTCAGCCAGCATCTCAGACATTGGGGGCCAGTATTGTTAACCAGACTGTGAATGTAACATCTTGAATGTAGCTGGTTGTTGAAAGATAGAACCAATCTGTGTTTGTAAAAATCCCTTCAGAGGTTTAGATTCGCCTGCCATGTAAACCGCTTTGAATAAAGTCTGAGGAGCAATCCAAAAAGACCAGAAAACAGTATATAAATGCCTATTATTATTATCATCATCATCATCATCATCAGTGATGTAATATTAGATGTGCTATATTTACTCAAATATAATGTGCAATTGAATCTAATGCGCACCCCATACTCACAATCAAAATACTCAATTCTAATTAACATCAACTCTAATGTATGCCCTGATTTTGGAGACTGAACTTGGCTGAAAAGGTGAGCGCTATATTTGAGTAAATACAGTATATCTTTTCACAAAGGTACTCAGAGTATCTGTGGTTTCCAGGTGGCCTGTAATCTATTCACTAACACAAGCCTAGACCTGTTTTGTTTCAAAGATGGAACATCAGCATCAAATACTTTTTTGTGTTAACTTGAATACAGTAAACTAATGCATAATTCTATACTCCATGACAGTGGAGCTATACAGTAGTTTGAGACAATGCAGAAGATAGTAGTGCAAGTCCAGGAGAGGCCTCCACGTGCACTGGAATAGCTAAGCTCTGAGCCTCAAAGAGGAGGACATGTTAAACGACAAAGGGAGGGCATGGAGAGGCATAGATGCCTGCAGACTGCAAAACTATTGTGTTGGATGCAGCACAAGCCATGCTGGTGCTGCTGCATTGACATGGGAAAACTGTTAGGATTGAGTTGTAACTTGGGTTGATCTGCCATTAACCAAAATGAAGACAAATGGCAAAAATGCACCAAATTGCTCCTCAAACCTCAAGTGAACCTTCTTTATAACACCAGTGTCTTCATTTACCTGGCTCAGTTGATTCAGAGATGAAACTGGGGAACCATGAAGCTGTGTCACTGACGACTTCTACATCGTTTCTGACTGCATCGCTATCTCCTTTGTCACTTCCTGTTGCATGGCTGACCCCTGCAGTTGCAGAGCTGGTCCCTGGTTGATCTTCTAGGCATCTAGCTTGACTGGTTGAGATCCTCTGTTCATGGTCATGAGGTCCAGTTCTAATCGCTTTTGGGGGGGTCTGTAAAGCCTTTTCTTGTACATTTTTTCTCTTTGCTGGTGACATTACTGAGCAGACCTAGAAGAGAAGAGGAAGTCCTTAAATGCTCCTTGATTTCTTCTTGAGAAGGAAAGGATACATTTACACACACGCATTCCCTCTAATTTGTATACTACCTTTCTCCTCCATTGGAAGGATCAACTATTACTTTCAGCAGAAACACAATAAAACCTTAATTAAAACAATAAAAAGTAACAAGGGAAAACTAGCAACTAAAACTAGACCACACCTGTCTACCTAAAAGTCTGCTTGAACAGGAAAAAAGGCCAAACTGTACTTGCATATAAAAATGCTTTCTAGAAACCACACGAGCCACCAGCTAGCTCCTAAAGGAACTACAGGAGCTGTAGTTTATATAAATTGATTTGATACAATTTATGGTACAATTTCTGGGCTTTTGGGGAGGAGGGGTCTTGTCAAATTAATATAAGAGCACAATCCTAACCCTGTCTACTCAGAAGTAAGCCCCATTGTGTTCAATGGTCTTACTCCCAGGAAAGTGTCTTTAGGATTGCAGCCTAAATCTTTCATAAAGTTGCTATGTTAACATACACACTTTTCTTCATTTTAATGTAAATGTTTTGATAACACTAGCATAACCTGGAAACCAGTCTTGACCCATGAGTTAAAGTCCAAAGGATTAGAGAGCACTGGCCGAGATGAATATCTACTCTGACTTAAGGCACAATCCAGAGTAACTATGGGACCACGTAAGAGACATTACGTGCACCCATAGTTACTGCACCACCTAGTGAAAACCTATGGGAAATTCATATTGCAATCCAGAGTAACTTGTTCTTACTCTGGGGCAAGGACTCCCCATAGTTACTTTGGATTTCATCAGTGTAAAGCCATTCCACATGTCTATCTACATCTGTCTATCTACAGTATTTATATACCGCTTTTCAACCAAAAAGTTCACAAAGCGGTTTACAAGAAAATGAAAAAAATTAATAGCTAATTAATAGCTAATGTCTACATGCTGGGGCCAGTCAGTGATCCAAACTCTGCCTTTTCTAAATTTTCTTAGGTCTAGCACAAAATCTTTCACCATTCTTTTCATCTACAGAATGCAGATGAATTGGGGTTATATTGTGAGATATGATCAAAGCATTCATTTTATAGGCATTGATATGTATCGATTAATGCTTGGACCTTTAGCAGAAATATATTCATCAGACCCTGTGCTAGCGTTCACTGCAAAGCTCTTTGAAGCTTACCCACAAACAGAAAGTGGGTTGAGGGCCTCTGAAGTTTAACCGCAACTGCGAAGTGAGTTCCTGTTTTAGTGGAAATTTTCAAAATTACTTGTGTAGCAGAAGTTAAGAGAAACGAAAGTTAAAAGCTA
Source organism: Cryptoblepharus egeriae (assembly GCA_030015325.1). Taxonomy (NCBI): domain Eukaryota; kingdom Metazoa; phylum Chordata; class Lepidosauria; order Squamata; family Scincidae; genus Cryptoblepharus; species Cryptoblepharus egeriae. The sequence continues at coordinate 11,770,205 of JAREYC010000013.1, forward strand.
TGCTCAGGACTTTAAGTCAGAGAAACGAAAGTTAGAAGCTATGCTCAGGAACTATGTAACAGCCCCGCCTCTTGCTGTGCTTTGATGACCATAACTATAAAAGTTGTAATGTAAACCATGCTCATGGCCAAATGTCCAGAGCCGAGTTGCTCAAGCATTTAGGCCATTCAGCTGAATAAAGTTTTTGAACCTCACTCCGCTTTCTCAGATCCTTGTTTAAGTAATTGAAATCAGGTAACAATATATTTACATTAATGATGGCCCCTGAACAGCTTTGTTTGCCTACTACTACACTGTTAATCTTTGTTGTTCTGCCAACCTGAAAAAAATAAGTTTCCATTTTAAATAATGCTGAACTTGAAAAAACTTTCTCCTTGTCTCCCCTTCTCATGACTCCATTGTATACTTGCAATGTGTTATAAGCCTAAGGTTTCAATCCTAACCAAATTTGAAGCATTGGCATATCTGTGCCAGTGGCCATGTGCTGTAACCTGCAGTTGGGAACAATCACTGATGCCTCCTCAAGGCAATATTTTTTTCCCTTACATCAGAGTTGCATTGCCCATACTCCAGAGGTGGAAAATTAGGATTGAATTCAGAAGGCTTATGGCAATCTATATAAGAAAGCAGATTTTCACCCTGGGAAGAATTTAAAACACATTAATGCTTGTGGAGTTGGGGTGGAGATTCCTTATATCTGCAGATCCATGGATAACTGAATCATCAGAAACAGGATCTGTGGATAGAAGGGTACACCTATATATAATAGAAGCAGAGGAAATGGGGCAGCTTCTGTGTAGTGACAAGAGGAACATGTTTGCTCTTAATTAATTATTCTTAATTACAGCTTCTTCCACCAGTCTCAGCTAAGTCAATGAAGTGGCGGTAAAACTGACTTGACCAGAGGATTAGAACAGCTCCTTCCTTTGTCAATTTCACCCCTTAAAAGCACTTTACCTTCTTACTTTCTTTTAAAAGCCTGCATATATTGGGCAAGCATCATCCCTAGGCCTATATTAAGAAAGAATTACACACCATCTTCTAAAAAGCGTTCCAAAGCTTCTAAGGGTGCAATCCAGAGTGACTATGGGGAGTCCTTGCTCCGGTGTAAGAACAATGTCCTCTGGATTGCAATATGAATTTCCCATAGGTTTTTCCTAGGTGGTGCAGTAACTACGGTTGCACATAAAGTCTCTTACGTGCTCCTGTAGTTACTCTGGATTGTAGGGTAAGACCTGTTACCACTGGTGCAGGTCACATTAGTAGGAAGATGACTGCAGTTGTTTCAGTCCCTCCAGGATACCTCATTGTTTGCACATTTTGCTACAGAGTAGTGAGATTCCAAAAATGAATAGAAAAACAAAGGTTGATCTCATAATAGCATAAGAAGAACCTCTACTGGATCAGACCAAAAGTCCATCTAGTCCAGCTTCTTGGATCACACAGTGGCTCACCAGATGCCTCAGGGAGCACATAAGACACTTTCATCCAGGCGACCCCCCTGCATCTAGCATTTTGAGGTTGTCCACATCTACACACCCCTCATGACTTATAACCTATGATGATCCTTTCCTTTAGGAATTTGTCCAGTTCTTTCAGGCATTGAGGCCAGATGCCATCACCACCTCCTGTGATCCTGTGGTAGGGAATTCCACAGACCAACTACACGTGGGGCAAATAAATATTTTCTCTGAAAAAGTTGTCTGTATAGAGGCAAGGATTTTCCACAGATCTTAAAGTATACAAACCGGCTCTCACCTTGTTTGATGCTCTTTCTAAAATAGCTGAGGCTGCTTCTGAAAAGAATGAAAACATGGAATTAGATTGGTCATTTGAGTAAAATCACTTGTTCCAATTTATGGTACTTCAGTTCTGCAGTGCTACTGACATGCCTGATCCCCATTTACATCTCTGTGTGAATTCTGGCCTCAATCTTTGGACTGAGTCTCTGGATTCTGGAAGGATCTTCAAGCCCTCCATTTTCCCTAGGGGGGCATGAGAAAAGCATATAAAACCCTTTAATCCACTCTTTTTGTTTTAATCAACTTCTTCAAAAATAACCTCCACTGTGGAATAAAAGCCACTAGAACATACTACAAGAGTGGGGGTGGCACAGCTTCAGTTAATTGTGGGTTGGGATGTACAAATGTATTTTTGCAAAATATTGCAAGACCACCAAATATTGCTAGACCACCAATGGTGGCAAATATTGCTAGACCACCAATGGTAGGTAGGGCAAGGAACAACCCCTGTCTGAAAACCTAGAGAGCTGCTACTGGTTTGAGTGGACATTACTGAGCTGGATGCATAAATTCAGCAGAATGTTGTTTTCCAGGCCACCAGTTCATCAAGACCACCATTGCCCCTTCTGATTTATGATGGTTTTCCAATATCTCATGCAGAAGTCTTTCCTAACTCTGCTCCTCCAATTCTCAGCTCTTACTGCCAGCTGTCTTCTGGGGCTGAGTGTCACAAATGTGCCATAAGTCAGTATTGGAATCTAGCTGAGTCAGCCAACACTCAGGTAGTGCCAGCAGAATGCTGGTCACCTGGACTGCTGGGTGGTGGAGAGTGAGTGGGGACATAGGAAAGAGGCAGGCAGAAGGCATTCGGGGGCAGGGGTAGTTGCGACACTCTTATTACTAAAATAGCCCAAGGGTTGCCAAAGAATCTTGTAAGGGGATTTCTTTCACCAAACAAGCTGCTAGCAGCTGCCTGATTGTGCACAAGATTCCATGACAGCCATTTTAATGCTGTGGCAGTTCTGGCGCTCTGGGCTGTTTAGGACTGGGATTCCCATACCATCTGTATATGCTCTGTTACAAAGTTTGGAGTGCAAACAGCTAAACCATCTCATCCAATTCTAGCACAACAATTGATGCAAGACATTCCCAATCTTACCTTTCTCGCCTGTCATTCTTTCTATCAACATCTGGAGCTGGGTTATGACATCTGTGAAATTCTCAGCCTGCATCTGGAACTCAACATTTGGTAGCGGCTTCTTTATGAAGCTCTCCAAGCTCTCTCTGATACAGAAGAGCATGTCCATCTGGTGATGCATATCCTGGTCAGAAACACTGAGCTGCCTCTCTGCTACTCGTTCAGCAGATTCCATCCTCTCCACTATTCTCTGTATGTCTTGTATCTTCTCATTTAGATCCTGGATTTCTTGGTTGTGCTGCTCCTCCAGTGTTCCTAGGAGTTGCTTCTCCTTCTCCTGCATCAGTACACTCAATGTTTCCTGGATCAGCTTTCTGGTTTCATTCTTCACCCTCACTTTGTCTTTCACAAGCTCCTGAAGGCTTGTACAGGTATCAAGATAAGTGCTCTTCTTCACTTTAAATTCCATGGTTATGCCTTGCAGCTCATCTTTCCTGTGTTGGATTTCGTGTCTAATGCTACAGTGTTGACCTGCATGTTTGTTATCCACTTTGGTACAAATGTAACACATAGATTTCCTGCATTCTGTGCAATAGTAACTGTGAATACAAGAGAGTCAAGTCCTATTACTATTAAAAAGCAGGCCTCTGTCAGTCTTGAAAGACTATGGTATCGTGCTTGGCGCTGCATACGCTGCATGCGAAGCATGAAAGCCAGGGTTAGAACGTTATGGAGAATATTCATATAAAAATATTAACTGGATATAAAAATGATGACAGAATACCGGAATTGAATTCAAAACATGCATTCAGTGTGCATGATCTTATGAAGTCTACTTAGGCTGCAGTCCTAAAGACACTTTCCTGGGAGTAAGACCCATTTAACACAATGGGGCTTACATCTGGGTAGATATGGTTAGGAGGCTGCAATCCAAGACACCTTCAAAGTGTCTCCCCACTTTCTCCTCTCCATCCTAAGCCTCTCTCTCCCCTGCTCCCTTCTGGCTAGGCTTGAGCTTCTTCCCTCTTCTCCACTGCTCTTCTCTCCCTCTGCCCAGTGGATGCCCGGCCACAGGAGGAACAGCGTGGAAGTGTTGCTTTCGCCATGGGCAGGTGCACTAGGCAGCCCTGACGCTTTTAAACAGGCTGCCGGCCAGCGCGTCTGCCCCAACTGCCAATAAATGTGTTCTTTACGTGAAGCACAGTTTGTTACATGAAGCAGAATCCTAGAGAAATTTTTGTTTGTTACGTGAAACATACTTTACGTGAGGCGTTCTTTATGTGAGGCGCCACTGTATTTGTGTGAGCCTGAGGGTGCTGTAAGGCACTTGTGCACCTCTTTTGGGTGACTCTCCAAATGTGGCTTGGGTGACTTGATCAAAGTAGACCCACTGAATCTATGCTTGCCTTATAGTGGGGAAAGAGAAAAGTTTCCCCTTTCCTGCAGTAGTGTAGCAACAGTCCTGATCCTTGCACTGAAGAAAGTGCAAGCTGAGCAAGTCTGCCTGTTTCTTTGCAAGTCAGGATTGAGGTCTGAGTAGCCCAGAGGCAGGGGGAGAGCAGGGAGGGGGTGTTTCAGGGTGACAAAGGGTAGAGAGGGGGTAGATCAAGCATGGGATCAATCACTGCCTTATATTGTTTCCTGAGCCTCCCCCATGTGACTTCTTTGACTTGGCCAGTGATTTACTTACCCTAGAGGTTCACATTTGTGGCTGGAGCAGGACATGTTGCTGAGCTTCTAAATCTCAACAGTGAACACCTTGCTGGGCTCAGCCTTGAACTCCTTCAATGATTCAGTTTAATGACTCTCCTTGCAATATTTCTGGTGGTATCCTAAACATGAGATTTAAAAGAATTCCATACATTCAAAACACCTGAATTCTGTCTCCTTTCGACAGTTACAAATGAAGCCATTCCCATCAGAAAATTTCTGTTAAACGCTTAGCTTAATGTAGAAGGCTATAAAAGCTTGATATTGTTAATCAATAATATAACTTGTTGATCGTAGGCCTAATCCTATAACTAGAAACACAAAGCAGCTTAATTCTGTCTCTGCCAGCAAAATGCCTGTACTATGTCAGCTAAACAGTCAGAAACAGTCAGGTCTTCTTCATGGCCGTGATCCGGTATCAAACTTGAAAAGTAAACAATAGCCATTACAATGGTTTGCCACAAAGAGTTTTGCTCCCAGGCCTAAAGGCAGCTCATGGTTATTAAGTAGAATGATGTTAATACTACCCAATCTTGTATGATGTGACTGAAAGAAGTATGATCATGCAAAAGAACACATGTCCAACACTGTGACAACTTTTGACCAATAATACTTAATGCAAACCTTTTAGCCAATTATGTATAAGTTAATTAATACAATATGTTGTAACCGGCTTTGCTACAATAAAAGGTGAGGGCCAAGAGCCATCTGGGCCACTCCTTGTTTTGGACACAAGTATGTTGAATTGTACAGTGACAAAATAATATTGGCCAATCCCAATATTATCTTGAGCACAGAATTGCTTCTTCTCAACTACTGCACGCTGTCCACCAGCATCCCAAGACCTGCTCCATCATGGACAGCTCAGGATCCACTAGGATATGTGTAAAATCTTGATTTCTTGCTCCAATGTGGATTACTTTGACTTGCAGCACAATCCAAACCATGTCTACTCAGAAGTAAGCCCCATTGTGTTCAATGGGTCTTACTCCCAAGAAAGTATGTTTAGGATTGCAGTCTTATTTTCATTGAAGCACATGTGCCATTTTCCTTCAGTTTAAAAAGATCCTTTTGGATTTTTTCACAATCCTTTCTCTGTATTCCAGAAATCAACCAGGGAGCTGGGTGAGTCACCAGCTCTGGCAACAGGGAAATCCCCCAGAGCCCTCAGGAAACCATCTGGATCCATCAGTCTCCGGGGGCAGACCACAGAATGTGGTCCCCCGCCTGTGCAGAGGCTATTGGCTGCGATCAGCCTAAATCCCACCACGTAGTGATCTGTCCATGGCAACGGAGCAATGGAGATGTCCTTCACATCCAGATCACCATCAACCTGACCAGAGGTGAACACAAGGTCCAGTGTGTGTCCCGGATCATGAGTAGGGGTAGATATCCTTTAAGAAAGGCAACCATGAAATCCTGAGCTGCAGATATTTGGGGTGCCTTGGCATGGACATTGAAGTCCCCCAGCACTAGGAGGTGAGGGCACTCCAACGCCACACTCAAGATTACCCTGGTCACCTCAGGCAAGGGGACTGTTGGGCAGCGTGGTGGACAGTACACCAACAGAATCCCTATTCTGTCTCGCCCCTCCAACACAACACGGAGGCACTCAAACCCTGTGAAGCGCTGGACAGGGGACCTGGTGAGAGAGACAGAATCATGATAGACTATCGCAACCCTACCTCCCCACCCCTGTAGTCTTGGCTGCTGCAGCACCCAGAAACCTGGCGGACAGATCTGAGAGAGGTCCACACTTCCGGCCTTGCAAGCCAGGTCAGCAGACTCATCCAGGACCAAATCCTGGATGAGATTGGTCTTTTTATTCACTGACCTGGCATTCAGAAGCAGCAGCTTCAGAGTCAGGGGACTGTTGATCAGATTGCCAAGGGTCAGACCAGTGGTGGGCTCCAACAGGTTCGCACCTACTCTATAGAACCGGTTGTTAACAAGAGATAGGACATATAAAGTTTAAAAATAGCCATTTAAAAGTGGCTGCCAGATGGGCATAGAACCGGTTCTTAATTTCTTTGAAGCCCATCACTGGGTCAGACGGTTGGGGTGGGGTGGGGTGGGGGTGGGGCAGAAAGAGAGATGGTCTGTCTCTGACCAACCCTCTTTCTCCTGAAACGACCTGCACCCCCATTTGCCATATCATCCAGGACCCGTCATTCTACACCCCCTCCCACACCCCCTCCTCCCTCGAGATGTTAAGCACATACTTTGGTGGGGCTGATCTATGGACAAAACTATGGTGCGTTAAAGGGAAACAGCAGAGGGCTGGAGAAAATGTTGCTTCTAGTCAGTCAACAGGAGAGCAACAGATCTTTCTTCTTCCCAGGGGCTTCTCCCAGTCCTGGACACACCCAGCCTCTCTCAGGAGATGGCTTTAATACCTGACAAAAAGGGAGATGCAGTCAACAGGAGAGCAACAGATCCCAGGGGCTTCTCCAAGCAAGCTTTTTCATTAAATGGAAACAATCGTATGACAAAATAAAATGCTACTCCAAAATAGTTGGTAGATGTGTAGATTTCATGCTTCAGGTGGGACTGCAGCCCCATCATTGCTACAGTCCTTGTAACACAGATTTGATTAGTACAAAATATCATATTGATCCAGCAGTGTTTTGCTCTCACCCACCTCTGTCTCTCTTTTCCCCCCTTCCTTCTCTCTTTCCACCTCAATCATCTCACCAGTTTTGATCACTTACATCTGCTAAGGACTTTTTTGATTGCCTGTGTGAAAGCTGAGGAGGTCAAGAATAACTCCGCTTCCAAAGAAGCCAGGCTACCTGGGTTTCTCACCACCCTACCTGACATTTGCAAACAGCACAGATTATTTTTTCACTGAAACCCAGCCTTACCTGAGCCTTACCTGGATCTTACTCAGATCTACAATGTTTGGCAAGAAGATTTCCTACCTCTTTATATCTTGCCTTGAAGGTAAAGTTTTAAGTTTCTATTTCTGGGAAAGACCCATCTCTTTCTGAGTGTGTTTCCTCCCTCCTATTTCCTGAAGTTGTTTGCTTGTTAGACATCTCTCCCCACCCTATCTTTCTTTTTCTTCTTTATTTTTATGGCAAGAAAAGAATGACTTGCACACTACATGGTGACTAAGGCTGCAATCCTAAAGACACTTTCCTGGAAGTAAGACCAATTGAACATAATGGGGCTTACTTTTGAGTAGACATGATTAGGCTTGTGCTCTTAATATATACATTAATATGACTTATACATGAATAGCTAGTTCTCCAGGTCTAGCCTGCAAGGCATAATTAATCGCAGGTTGTTAATTAGTAATTAATTAGCTTTTTCATTTTCTTTGTAAACTGCTTTGTGAACTTTTTAGTTGAAAAGCAGTATATAAATACTGTGGATAGATAGATGGCTAGATAGTGAAATCAGCTATGAAAATGTTATTTTGCAACTTAAAAAAAAAAAAACAAACCACAGAGGCAGCAGTAAATAATCACAGCTGAACTAAAATAATGGAAAGTTTGGTGTCAGTTTGTTGTACCTCCTGTACATCAATTCATCATTGTGGATCCAGTCCCAGGCACATTTTCAGTTGCTCCCAAAACCTAGACCCTGCTTTGCATGTTAATCAGGGCCAGTCCCTTTTTCTAATACCATCACATCTTGTCTAAAAAGTGTAACTTTGATGTTACCATAAAAAGGTGTGGTGTTCCTTACAACACATACAAATACACTTAGGGTGCAATCCTAACCATGTCTACTCAGAGGTAAGCTCCATTGTGCTGAATGGGTCTTACTCCCAGAAAGGTGTCTTTAGGATTGCAGCCTATAATGATACATGAGTGCCACTGAACATGATGTAGTAGTTTGTAGCCTGGCAGCCCAGTCCTACCTGATCCCACCCCTAATGATGTAGATGCAACCCTGGAGTCAAGGCCGGATTTCGGTTTGATGGGGCCCTAAGCTACTGAAGGCAATGGGGCCCCTTATATGTCCAGCTGTCCTTTGTCAGCAACAAATTGTTGCTGTTTTTTGTGTTGAAAAACATATATGCTATATGGTAATTTATGAACTTAATATGTATCTAAAGCCATTTCCACATAATAAAATATGTTTTTATCAAAGTAATTGTTGGACTGAAATACAATTAAAAAGTATATTAATAGTGAAATACAATTAAGAAGAAGTACTTGTACTATGTACTCAGTTTCCCAGGAGCAGCTCCTCTTTCCCCCCAAATCCTCCCTTTTCCTGGCATTGAGACTGTGTTCCTAGACAGACACTGGTTCAGCTAAAATCTGCTGGGAATTTTAAGAATTCTCTGTACAATTCTAATAAAAAATGCATTGAAAAAAATTTCAAAAATTTTAAGGAGTTTTTAAAATAATTTTCTTTTTTGCCCCCCCCCCCTTCGAGAGAGTGGGGCTGTAAGCTATAGCTTGTTTAGCTTATGCATAAATCCAGCACTGCTGGTGCATGCTGCATCCCACAGGGGAGTTTCACGTCCCGGAGGTCTCCTTTGTGTAAGTCTCAACTCCCCAAATGGGTCTACTTGTACCTATTCAACCTTCCTTGCAGGTGGAAGTCCAAGTGGACCTGGAAAGAAAGGTTGAGGCTGGAAAGGGGGATAGGATATCTGCAGAGCCACTGCCACTGATATTGTCCCCTCTCCAGCCTCAATCCACCCCTTCATATCCCAGTCTCCATTTCCACTGGTTCTGGTACCTCCAGAACCATGTACTGGGCCATAAGGCATTGCATCATGCTTCTGAAGTAGAACGAAAACATCTCTCAGGTCCTAGAAAACTGACAATAATTTCTTCCTCTTGTTGGGGAATAACTAATCCTAATACATCAGGAGCCTTACACACCATTGTCTACAAAACATAATCCTATAAACATGACCAAAGTCTATGCACATCTACCCAGAAATAAGCCCCTCTAGGTCCAATGAAACAAAATCCTGTGTAAACATGCACAGGACTGTAACCTTTCTCCACCATTATAAACATATTTACTAAGATGTAAGTCTTATTGTGTTCAGTTGTGTTTCCTTCCTGAAAAGTGTGCATAGGGATTAAAGCCTTACTTTCACTCTGTGTCCTTGCTGAATATAACCTAAGAGTTACAAACAACACAATCCTAACCATGAGCACAATCCTAACCATGTCTACTCAAAAGTAAGCCCCATTGTTTTCAGTGGTTCTTACTCCCAGGAAAGTGTCTTTAGGATTGCAGCCCATGTCTGCTCAAAAGTCAGCCCCATTGTTTTCAATAGGTCTTGCTCCCAGGAAAGTGTCTTTAGGATTGCAGCCTGGCAGCCCAGTCCTACCTGATCCCACCCCTAATGATGTAGATGCAACCCTGGAGTCAATACTTCAACCCTCGTCATACTTCAAACTCTTTGCAAATATCTGATTTAGGCTGCAATCCTAAAGACACTTTCCTTGGAGTAAGGATTATTGAACACAATTGGGCTGACGTTTGAGCAGACATGGTTAGGATTGTGCTCAAAGAATATAAGTGAAGACTCATAATCTTCCCCAGTGAGAGATACAGGCTGCAATTCTAAGCACACTTTTTCTGGGAGTAACAGCCCAATCCAGAGCAACTAATCTGTCCACATAAGAACCCTTAGGTTGCCCTATCTAACACTAGGTTGGAGCAACTGCAAGATGCTCCAGCCCAGTTACTCTGAAGGAGGCTTAGGGCAGAGCAAGGCAAGATAGGGTGCCCTAAGAGAGGTGGACCTGCTCTGCCCTAACTGGGGCAGCCTGAGCAGCTCAGGAGAGGCAAGTTGAGGGCATGTTTAGCATTGCCGAGGGCAGAGCAGTTACTCTGTATCCAAAGCCTGTTTCCAAGGCAGAAATGCCCTCTTCCAGCCCTCAGAGTTATACCACCTCAGGAGCAGGTATAGTAATGAGTAGACCCATAGGGGTCCAGGATAAGGCCCGAGTAAGAATGGCAGTGCTGACCAAAAATCTGGGTTCTTGGCCAGCCTAGCTGCAACCCCTTCCTCTCAACCTCAGGATATGGAACAAACTACGGCTGCCCACAAACCTCAGGATACAGCAGGCCACTCCAAGAAGCCCCTTGTATTCACTGTAGAATGTACTGGCATCTCATCAGGGACTCCTTATAAGGCAGGCACCCAGTGGCGTCACCAGACTGGTGCGGGCTGCATTGGGGATGCGCTCCGTATGGAGTGATGTGCCGGAGGAGTTTGACTGTCTTTTGGCAGGCCCCAGGCATCAGCACACCATTCAGCCTGCTCCAAGGCGGAGAATCAGCCAGAAGCTGACACTTGTCTGAGGAGCTGGCCTGAACGGCCATCTGAGATGCACTGCGCAGAAACACACTGAGCATGCCGAACAGCTTCAGAGGAGACTTCCTTAGAGCAGAGAAAGTCCGCGCCTCTGCACAGCCATTCAGCCTCACTCAGGAGGCGGAGCGGCAGCCAAATGGCTTCAGAAAGAGTACTGCACAGGCACCAACTCTGACGCCTGCACAGTCTCCCCCGAAGCCAAAAGGCTTCAGAAAAGTACTGCGCAGGTGCCAGAGATGGTGCCTGCGCAGTACTCTTTCTGAAGCCAGTTGGCTTCAGAAACAACTGCGCAGGCGCCAACTTTGGTGACTGTGCAGTCCAGGTGGGGGGGGCACGCATCCCAGGGATGACGCACAGACTTCCGCACCAGGTGATGTGCAGAGTCATGTCACCACTGTAGGCACCACAGCTGTTCCTTGTTCAGTGTGATCTAAGGGGTGTCTCCTCAGGAGCAAGTCTTCCCCTTGTGTCAATTACTTAGCATGCTCTGGAGCAGTCAGGGCAGCCCAGGCTTCCTGACTCTCTGGATTCAGCATAACTTTCTGCTCTGGATACAGAATAGTTAGGAGAGTGCAGTTAGGTCAGAGCAGGCTGAATTTGCTCTGGATTGCAGCCTAAGACCCACTGAACACAATGGGGCTTACTTCTGAGTAGACATGGATAGAATTGTGCCCACAGAACTTCTTTAAAACATTGTTGAGCTAGAATTCTGAGCCTAATTGAGCCCAAGCTGATAGAATCAGAAAACAAACCCCATTACTTGAAACAGGTGTGTCTGGCTGGTGGTATAAACATCTTCACAGCAGTCTTTATGGTAGGGTTCCTCTGTCAAGTGGGATGGGGTTGTTAGTGAGTTTTGGGTGTGCTTTTTTGTGTTTTATTGTTACTGAGGTGGTTTCTTATGATTTCTCTGCTAGAAACCCAAATGTTTGGAGGCCTTCTGCCAATACTGTCCCCCTTGTCTGGCAGCCCTATGGCTTTTCCTTTTCTTGGTCCAATCCCTGGGCTGAGGTGGATGTCTCCCAGCCAAGAGCATTGTCAGACTCGAATCCTGTTACAGTCAAGTGTGGAGAAGCCCAGGTGGTGGTGATGGTGAACAGGAACCTGTTTGGGACTGGGAGGCTGGTCCACGCTGCTGACCTGAGCTTGGGTTTTCCTGGTTGTTCGTACACTTCTGTTGATGATGCAAAGGAGATTGTTCTTTTTGAAGCTGGGTTCCAGGAGTGTGGCAACACTCTACAGGTGAGACAGAGAAGCTGATGAGGTGGAAAGGAGCCCCATGCATGGAAATACTGGAACTTATCCTGACCCTGATAAATATCTGTAATTGGGCTGTTCATGCATAGTGTTCGGTTATAGCACCTTATTTCTTTGACTTTCCAGATGACTCCAGATTCTGTGATCTATAGCATCACCCTCCACTATAAACCCAGTCCCGAAAGTAGTTTTCTTATTGTTAGAACCAGCCCAGTTGAGGTCCCTATTGAGTGTCATTATCCAAGGTGAGTGATACTAAAATATGGGCCTGCTTATGGAAGTGGTTGCATTCCCTCTGGAGGTGTAGGTATGCAGCTTCAGACTCAGTCTGGATCCTGGTGTCATGTTCCAGGATGCCCAAGTGGTGGGTGGTAATAGGCCTTTGCCTAATGTAGGCTGGTATATCTACTGTTAACTATATCAGAGTTAGAATCATAGAATCCTAGAGTTGGAAGGGACCTAGTAGGTCATCTAGTTCAACCCCATGCCTGCAGCAGGAAATCCTCCTAGAGCATCTCCAACAAGTGCTTGTCAAGCCTCTGCTTGAAGATCCCCAGTGAGGCAGAGTCCACCACTTCTCTTGGCAATCTGTTCCACTGCCAAACTGCCCTCACCATCAGGAATTTTTTCCGTATATCCAACTGGAATGTCCTTTCTTGCCGTTTGTACCCATTGGTCCTAGTTCTGCTTTCTGAAGTTCTACTTTCACTTTGGTTTGTACCCATTGGTTCTAGTTCTGCTTTCACTTATTGCCTAAGTGCAGAAACTTGCACTTCTCCCTGTTGAAATTCATTCTGTAACAGCCCAGTATTCCAGTTTATCCAGATCCTCCTGGAGGTTTCTCCTGTCTTCTGTTGTGTTTGCTACTCCTCCCAGCTTAGTGTCATCTGCAAACTTGATCAGGCTCCCCATATCCCTTCTTCCAAGTCATTAATGAAAATATTAAAGAGAACCGAGCCCAAGGCAGTGCCCTTGGGCACCCCACTTGAAACCAACCTTCAGGTTGGCACAGAACCATTTACTAAAACCCTTGGAGTGTGGCTGTCGAGCCAATTGCGGATCCACCTAACGATTGCCTCATCTAGCCCATATTTTTCCAACTTCCCAATTAAGATGTCATGTGGGACCTTGTCAAATGCTTTGCTGAAGTCAAGATAAATGACATCCACAGCATTGCCACTGTCCAGTAAGCTCGTAACCCGATCAAAAAAGGAGATCAGATTTGTCTGGCAAGATTTATTCTTGGTAAATCCATGCTGGGTTGTTTTGATCACCAAGTACTTGTCTAGTTGTGCACAAATTGTGTGTTTTATGATTTGTTCTAATATCTTGTATGGGATTAAACTGATTGGTCTATAATTTCCCAGGTCTTCTTTCTTTCCCCTTCTTAAAGATTGGGACTACATTCACTCTCTTCCAGTCCAGTGGCACTTCTCCACTCCTCAAGGATTTCTCAAAGATGATCGACAGAGGCTCTGCAAGGACATCTGCAAGTTCCTTAAGAACTCGAGGATGCAGCTCATCCGGTCCAAATGACTTGAATTCATTAAGGCCAGTTAAGTGGTTTTGAACCAATTCTCTGTCAATCATAATCTGCTGTTCTGCACCATCCATGTTTCCATTACCTCTTTGGGGATGCAAGCACATCCCCGCATCAGCCAATGATCCCGCACCTCCATTTGCACAACTCTCCTTCTGAGAATAGATGGACACAAAGTAGGAGTTGAGCAGCTCTGCCTTCTCCTGGTTTCTAGACACTTGTTGTCCATCTTTGTCCAGGAGCAGCCCCACCCCCTCGTTTCTCCTCCTGTTCCTTTGGGCATATCTAAAGAAGCTCTTTTTGTTATCCTTGACTCCCCTGGCCAGCCTCAGCTCATACTGAGCTTTAGCATCCCTGACCCCCTCCCTACAGGACCAGGCTATCTGCCTATACTCCTCCCTGGTGATCTTTCCAGTCTTCCATTCCCTATACAGAGATGCCTCACGTAACAAATTTAATTTGTTCTGGAGGCATGTTTGTTACGTGAAACGTTCTTTACATGAAGCGGATTTTCCCATAGGAAATAATGGAAACTCAGATGATTGGTTCCACAACCCCAAAAATATTCATATAAAAATATTAACTGGATGTAAAAGTGATGACTGAACACTGGGATTGAATTCAAAACATGCATTCAATGTGCATGATCTTATGAAGTCTATTTAGGCTGCAGTCCTAAAGACACTTTCCTGGGAGTAAGCCCCATTGAACACAATGGGGCTTACTTCTGGGTAGACATGGTTAGGAGGCTGCAATCCAAGACACCTTCAAAGTGTCTCCCCACTTTCTCCTTCTCTCCGTCCTGAGCCTCTCTCTCCCCTGCTCCCTTCTGGCTAGCCCTGAGCTGCTTCCCTCTTCTCCACTGCTCTTCTCTCCCTCTGCCCAGTGGATGCCCGGCCACAGGAGGAACAGCGGGGAAGTGTTGCTTTCGCTATGGGCAGGTGCGCTAGGCAGCCCTGATGCTTTCTAAACTGGCAGAGGTGTAACGAGGCAGAGGTGTAACGAGATTATAGTGTGGGATGCGATCTGCCATGGGGACGGGGTGCCAGGGGGCACCACTGACACTCCTCTGGTGGCCCTCAGTCGAGCCCTCCCATGCTCCTCCTCGGGCGCACTCCAGGGCAGCCATTTTTGAATTGCATGTTGCTCTGGGTGTTCCCAGAGCTGTTAAAAGTGACGTGGGCCCAGAGAAGCTCCTCTCCTGCCTCGCAACCAGTCAGAACACTCCTAGCAGCCTCAGCAGCAGCATATATATGATATATCAAGAAGGGGGTTGGACTAGATGATCTCCTGGGATATCTTCTATCTGTTTTGATAGGGGCAAAATTTCAGTCCTTGCCATGGGCAAAATTTTGCGTAGGTATGCCTCTGCTGCCTGGATATTGGTTATTGCGGGATGCAGAGGACCATGTAGTCTTGGAAGCTGGGTGATAATAACTGAGGTTATTTTTTTCAGAGAAGACAACATGAGCAGCAAGACTGTCAAGCCAACATGGGTTCCCTTTAGAACTACAATCCCTGCAAAGGAGAGACTGATTTTCTCCTTACGCCTGATGAAAGGTGAGGATTTGGTGATCACAACTGTATATCAGTTGGCTGTATAGTTTGTTGCTATAACTGCCTACTTCAAGCATAAGAGGGAGACCTAAACTCCAGAGTTATTTTTTGCAGTGTAACAGATTGACTGGTTATCAAGATTATTGCATTTCTTGATATTGTGCCTTCTTTGGATGTCTGGCCATGCCTAATGAATTTTCAATGAGTCTGCTGGATGCGTAGGTTGGTGGGAGTGTAGTAAATTAACAGGTTGGTCAAATCTATCTCTTGTCAACCACTTACTCTTTAACATTATTAAGGGTATTTAAACGTTTTGAGTTTAAAAACCATGGCCAATTTAAAAAAAACCACTACCTTGATGTTCTGTCTATGGTGGGCTTCTTCAGTAGTTGGTGTAATCAACAGGTTTACACTGACATATGAAGAAGTTGGCCACAGATGGCAGGTGACATATCAAGGTAGTACAGTGGCGCCTCAGGTAACAAGCACCTCACGTAAAGTATGTTCCACGCAACAAACAAAAATTTCTCTAGGATTCTGCTTCATGTAACAAACTGTGCTTCGCATAACAAACACACTCATTTGGCAGTTGGAGAAGATGCGCTGCCAAGTGCATCTGCACATAACGAAAGCAACACTTCCGCACTGTTCCTCCTATGGCTGGGTGTCCACTGGGCAGAGGGAGAGAACAACAGTGGAGAAGAGGGAAGCAGCTCAGGGCCAGCCAGAAGGGAGCAGGGGAGAGAGAGGCTCAGGATGAAGAGAAGGAGAAAATGGGGAGACACTTGGAAAGTGGATTGGATTGCAGCCTCCTAACCATGTCTACCCAGAAGCAAGGCCCATTGTGTTCAATGGGTCTTACTCCCAGGAAAGTGTCTTTAGGACTGCAGCCTAAGTAGACTTCATAAGATCATGCACATTGAATGCATGTTTTGGATTCAATCCCAGTGTTCTGTCATCACTTTTACATCCAGTTAATATTTATTATTGAGGATGCCAGGCAGGCTCTTCCAGAGAGATGCATCTTCCTATGGTGAGCTGTGTGAGATTCAAAAAGGGGGGCAAATGATACAGAATGTACTTGTTCAGATTTTTAAACCAATTGTTTCCATCAGTGTGAGTAGTTACTGCAATCAACATACTCACTCTTACCATCTCTAATGCAGGTGACTTAAAGTTAGAAGCAGAAGCTGATGTAGTGATGGGCCCTCTCTTCATCTCTGATGTCAAAAAGGTTTCCAGGAAAGCTCTTGAAGGTCATGCATGAAAATATAAATAATGTTGCACTTGCTTGAATTGCTCTGAATGGTCTTGCAGTTGAAGAAACAAGTTAGGAAATAACTATTGAAAGGAATAGATTAACTAGTTGTGGGTGAATCTTCTAAATCTGAAGAGAATCTTGCTATGAACTCAAAATGGCAACCATCAGTAACTTTACTACAGAACTAAAAGAAAAATGGGGTGTCTGATGTGGACATCCATAATATTGTTTGGGGTCAAGCAAATAGCATATTTTGAATTGTTGTTCATTTCTTTAGTAGAATATGAAAGTGAACACACTGTTCCAGTCTAGAACAGTAACCACATTGTCACTGAATTGGTCTTGAGCAAGGCATTGAACAACATGTGGAAGGAATTGGTTGATTTTTTCTGATTTTCTGATTTCCAGATGTGATGAAGAAAACCAATGCGGAAGTGCTGCTGTGGGTGATGGGAACAGCTGCTGCTGTTTCTTTTATTTCAGTAATTCTAGGTTTTGTTTTTGCCATTAAAAAAAGAAACAACTCTGCAGTCTGAACATACAAACAATTAAAAAACAAACTGACTACTTACTATATATTGGCTCTTTCAATGGTTAGAGAGCTGCTTTCTGATATGAGGAATAGAAGTAGGACACCACAGAATCTGGGGTCAATAGAAATATAGACATTTAACACAATTCATCTATATATATAAAAGAGAAAAGTCACTCACTGTCTGACTCACTGACTCACTCACTCATCACCGCCCTGCCAAAACCGCTGGGCCTAGAAGAGTGAAATTTGGGGTGGTTGTTCCTTCCGTGACTGAGGGGTGCACTAAGAACCGGTTTTCTGAAATTCCAACCGGAAGGGGGTGAAAAGGGGCGCAACGCGTTTTTCTCCCTATACTTTGCATTGAGAATTGGTGACTAATCAACATTCCATCCCAACTGCTGGGCCTGAAGCATGGAATTCTGCGAGGGAGTTCCTTCTGTCACCTGAACTCCCACCAAGAACCCATGTGGAGAAATTTAACCCTTCAGGGGCTGAAGAGGGGGCAACGTGTTTTTGTCCTATACTTAACATGGGAGACTGACCAACCTCCAGCCAATTTGGTGCTCTCTGCCTGATGCAGTGGAAATGTTGTTCAGAGGAAGAGGTTGCACTGGCGAGGCTGCTGCACATGGGGAGAAGTTGCGCATGGGAAAAGTTGCGCATGGGGGATGATAAGCATGGGAAAAGTTGCGCATGGGGGGAAGTTGCGCATGGGGTGTTGATGCGCCGTGGGGGATGTCGTATGGGGAAATGTTACTCCCGCAACGCGGGTACACTTTTTGCTAGTGTAATAATAAAATGTAGGCTCCCCAGTGAACTGGGGATCTTGGGGCAAAGAGCACAGGGCCTGTAGATAATTCAGAATTAAAGTACTACTGCTTCAACCATAATTATTTAACATGATCAAATCTATAGGTGATTTGGTCCTCATAATGTGAAACTAAATATAGCATCAGGTACAAGTCAAGCCTCATTTAAATGTGGGGATCCATTCCACACATGGGCACTGATAACAAGGAACATGCTATTTTTTAAGAAGTCCCAAACTGTCAGGAACTCAGAAGTGATCACCCCTTTTTGGGGGGGAGGGGGGGGAATCTGCCTCCTAGATGAAACAGAACTGAAAACGACCCCAATTTTTCTAAGGCAAGCTTATTGCCTGTCACTTTGCCATGGTAAGCAGGCTGTCTTTAAGCCATCAACAGCTACTTAAGGGATGTTTATCTTTCAATTTAAAGAGCGCACTGTCCCTCCATCTGCTTCGTCCCCCCATGCGCATTGTCCCCGTACAACATCCCCCCCATGTGCAACCTCATTCGCTTTGAGACAAAATTGCATATAAATAAATTGCATTAGAATTAGGTTATACCTGTATTCTCAAATACAAAATCATATCAACAAACCCAGGCTGTTGGCCCAATAGTTTGGCCTTGTTCCTCAACTACCTCAAGTTGCATAAGAAGTTAAGTTGTACAAGGTAATGTTTAATCCATTTCTGCCAAGCCCCCTAGCATACATAACAGAGGATGGTACTAGCCCTTAGTTTTAATCATATATTAATCATATTAATCATATATAGCAGCTCTATATATATATACAAAGAAGAAAAGTCATTGACTGACTCACTGACTCATTCATTAATGTCCTGCCAAATGCCCTGCCTGCTGGGCCTAGAAGCGTGAAATTTGGGGTGGGTGTTCTGAGGTGCACTAAGAGTGTGGGTTTTTATGCGCATGGGCAATGTTGCGCATGGGGTTTGATGCACATGGGGAGATATTGCAAATGGAGGATGTTGCAATTGAGGGTTGATGCGCATGGGAGATGATGCGCATGGGGGACTGATGTGCATGCGGGGAATGTTGCACAAGTGGGGATGAACATGGGGAATGTTGTGCATGGGGGTTGTTGTGAATGGGGGATTTGCGCATGAGGAGTTGATGAGCATGGGAGTTGATGTGCATAGGGGGATGATGCGCATGGTGTGTATGAACGTGGGGGATGTTGCACATGGGGTGGATGTGCAAGGGGGATTGATGTGCATGGGGGATTGATGCGCAATGGGGGGAGGGCGTACAGGGGAATTTTACTCCTGCAACTCGGGTAAGCTTTCTGCTAGTAGTCCATAAAAGGCAATTCTTCCCTAGATTCCATAGCAAGTCATAATTTAGTGCGTTGTCTGTTCTTGGAATAGCCTGCAGCTTTACAGAAAATATGTTATTATACCACACCCTTGTGCTGACTACCTTGTGGTGTTCACAGGTTGTCAGGTGAGAGCAGCAACTGGCCCTCTGCCTAGCAGTGATTAAATGCACCTAATTTTGTGATGCACCTAATTTTATTTTCTGGGATGAAAATTTGAGTCATGAATCCAGAGTATCGCCTAGGTGCTTTTCCAAATGCTGAAGGTGAACCAGTGAATCAGCAAACTGTAGTTTTGTCAGAGACTGATGTACTTCTAACTTGCTGCAGAGTAAATTGAGTATACCTGACACACAACTCGTTCACTGCTACCTGAATAAAGTTAATGTTATGTAAGGTAAATTGTATGACATTGAGTCATCCTGTAGAAAGTAGAAGTGAAAAGTTGGGTGAAGCCTTGTAGAGGCTTGATGCAGGAGAGTAACATAAATGGGCCCTGCAGGTATGATGGAGGGAAGTTAAGATCATTCACAGCAGTGGCAGATTTTTCAGTGGGAACTGAACCCTCACAAGGAGTCCCCCAAGATTATCAGTTTAGTAATCAACCACTTTGGCTTCTTCAGGTGTTCTGTGAGCCTGGTGAAGCAACTTGCTTAAATGTACCAGAACTGGAGGTCACAAACTCTTTTTTCCTTTTCAGTGTTGACTACTCTGTTTTGGAAGGGATTTGTTTTAAAATGGTATATCTATATTTTGTTATGAAGAAATTATTATGAACTAGTGAAAACATATTTGTGTTGTGGGAGCAAAATTCACCCCATGCGCGCCGTCTCCCCCTGCACAATCCCCCCATGCGCACCATCCCTCATGCACACCATCAGCCCATGTGCATCCTCTCTTCCAGTGCATCAGCTGGATGTTGATCAGTCCTCAATGTTAAGTATAGGACAAAAACACTTTTCACCCCTTTTCAGCCCCTTAAGGTTTTCTCAACATCAGTTCTTGGTTGGTGTTGATGTCACAGAAGGAACACCCTCCTCAAATTTCACGCTTCTGGGTCAGGGGGTTGGAGCAGAACATCCCTTAGTCAGGGATTCTTCAATGTAAAGAGGAAAACGCTTTGCGTGCCTTTTCACCCTCTTGCTATTGGAATTTCCAAAAAAAAAAAACCCAGTTCTTAATGGATGCCTCCATCACAGAAGGAATGCCCTGCCCAAAATCATGCTTCGAGGTTCAGCAGTTTTGGCTGGGTGTTGATGAGTCAGTCAGTGAGTGAGTCAGTGAGTGGCTTTTCAGTTTTTTATATATAGAAGAAGATTGAGCAAGAGTTGGTAGGGCAGAGAAATATTAGTCTAGCCAAGAAATTTAGGTGTGGCATGGGGGGAATGGGTACAGACTCCAAAAGGGATGAGTCATTTAGCAGAAGTTGAAACTTGAATATTCAGAAGTTGAAACTAAAATGTTCAGAGGCTGCTAGGACAGGCTGCAGGAATTGGGGCATCTCAGATCCACACATCCCACCCTTGGAGAAGCCTGAAGTTGAGGAACTCAGTGGTCTTTCATTGAACAAACCTTTCACATAGAAGCTGTCAGGAGCCGAGACAGGTGAAAGTTGCTGAGAAAGCTATTTACCAACTTTCTTTGCCATTGCACAATGGAAAATCCTAACCTAATACAAGTGATCAAGTGTTCAAGGGGGTGAAAGTGTGAGAAGGAGGTTGAGATGGGAAGGGGAAAAGAAAAAGCAGAGATCGAAGGAAGTGAAAAACAATCAAAGCAATCTTTTAATGCGTTAGTTATGGAATCGGGGTTGTAACTAAAGGGCCTTCTCCTAGACGGATTAGAAGGGGCTTCTCACACCTGAAGCACTAATTCACCCCATCTGTGATTTTTGTGTTTAATTAGCCTTTTTTACTTTGTGACTCATATATTTATTTATTATTTACTTTGTGACTTGTATATTTAACAAACAGAAGGTTATTTATGCTCCTAGAAAAATATGTTGTTAAAGAAAATCAGTGACCAACTTATGTCCTCCCTGAAACCTGGTAGTGTGCCAAACATAGACATTACTGACCCACCTTGATTCAGGCTCAAGATTTTTATCATCCTATTTTTGTGCTGCTGGATGAGACAAACCCTTTATGAATGTGGCAAGGTGCTTAAAAGGTCTTTTGAATAGGTTCTCATTTAATAGGCTTATTAAAGGGGATCTCTATAAAGAGGTAAAAACTTTTGAACTTAAAAAAAGATCAGATCTTATTCAGCTAAACCTTTTATGTTCTGAACATTACTCACAGGTAATGGACTATAAGAGTTTGTATTAGTGATTGGGAGAGTGCAGATTCTCTCCCTTCAGTTCAAAACCTTACCTGGTAGCCTTCCTATCTAGACTTGCCCTGAGCTGTAGCCATGTTCCATTCATTTATATGGATTCTTCACATTTTGGGAGACAAAAAATGTATCATAGCAAAATACAACCATATTTGTTGTGGCAGAAGAACTCTGTGTCTGAACAAACTTCAGTCAATCTTTAACTTTAAAAAAATGCATTTTTGAAGGGATCCTTTGCCTTGCTTCCCTCCTTGAAATTCTCTCCTTGCCTCTGAGTTAGTTTTTCAGTCCCATTCTACCCTTTTCACTTCAATTTCAAGGCAAAAGATTGTTCTTGGCCACTAAGTCCATGTGAGAAAATGTTTGAAATGGTTTTTGGGGATGTTATCTTCATGTAGGAAGACATTTGGAAAAATTAAGAGTAGAAAAAGTCAGGAAGGCTGAGTGAGGATTGACCCACATTCCAACAAGAAATGCTAAATGAAAACACCAAAACAATATTCCCTTTGCAGATTTAAAAGCGACATAGAGCACAGTCCTTACCTTGAATTTGGTTGGCGTGATTACACCGTCAATTACTGCCAGGTGAGGGTGGGCCTCACCAACAGAGTGGTGGTGGGCATTCTGGAGGGAGGGTTGGGGAGACGGTTAATACTCCTGAGGGATGGGGAGAGGGTCCTGCTGCACCTGTGCTTGTTAGGATTGGGCTGTCCAACTTTTTTTTTTTTTTAAAGATAGATTTCTGCTCTGATTCAAAGAATCAGAAAGCTTTGATAAAACACTGCTGTATTTCTGCCACATGGGAGAAAATGAAAGTCTTCCCTCCACACCAACAGGACTAGTCCATAACAATGTGTGGAGAAACAGAAACCACCAACAAAGTCATGCATGAGCTGTAGTGCTTCACTGTACCACACACTAAAAGTGTGCCATTTCCCACATTTGCCACCTGCTAAGCTGGCTGCTTGTATTTATATAGTACTGACACTCAATGGTCATAATTCAAATTCTTGCCACTCTTATTTTTTTTCAGGGAATGGGTGACGAATTTGGGTTCCTTTTGTGTGAATGGTGCCAGAGAGATGTCAAGGATCCCAAACTACTGCCTTGTCTGCACAACTTCTGCACTGAGTGCCTTGAAAGAAGCATGTCTGTGGGCAAGTGCCTCATATGTAGTACCCCACACTCCCAAAATGCAGGGACCCCTATGGAGAACAATGTACTCTTTAGAAACCTTCAAGCCAAGTTAGGTATCTACCAGAAGGTTTTGGATGGGAAGGACTTGCTATGTAACTCCTGTCAGAAGGCCACAGGGTTCTGGTGTCTTGAGTGCAATGAGCTCTTTTGTGTCACATGTTTTGGTCTCCACCAGAGATTCATAAAGGATCATCAAACCAAATCGCTGACAGATCTCAAGGCAGAATTTCGCATGGGGTTCCTTGCTTGGATCAGAAAGTCCAGCACTGTGTCTTGCTCCAACCATACAAATGAGCCTCTAAGGTAGGTAGAGTTCATCAGCAATCTATTTCTCAAGTGGAAGATCTATTTGGAATGCAAAGAACTGGTTATGTTGGAGCCAAAAGTTTGCAAACAAGAGTGTGAGGATGTCCAACCAGGGGAGAAGACCAGCTGAGCCCCAAAGCACAGCTGGTGAAACAGCAAGTGAGGTTTCTACCTTTCAAGAAGCCTTGTAATATAGGAAACTATATTCTGTCATGTAAGAGTCTGTTCCTCCAGCTCAGTATTGTTGACAAGGCCTTGCAGCAGCTCTCTAGGAGCAACACAGAGGGATCTCTCCCAATCCTATCTGGGGATGTCAGGGATTGAACCCAGAACCTCTGAATGCAAAGCTTGTGCTCTACAACTGAGCTACATCAACTCCCTCAATCCTGAGGGTCTTGGTCTTGGATGTACTTCAGTCAGGATCTCTTGCATCCTCAGGAACAGAATTTAGAGAAGGGATGCTTCCAGTAAAGCACAGACCTATATATAGGGTACAGTGAGGTTGTTCCTTTCCTATCAGTTGACCTGGAGTCCTAATTAGTTCTGGCAATATCAGAGGTCTCACTCATGTCTATGGGATGGGATGGACTAATGGCACAATCCTAACTTGCATTGGAACAGGCAGGCCTATAGCACAAGGTATGTGCAAATTGGGACACCTGTTCCAGTGTGGATTTTATTCCCCCGTATCCTGAGAAAGGCATAGGGTTATTTGGATTGGGGCCCACAATTTCACAGGTGCAAAGTGGCCCACATAATGCTGGTCAGGCTAAGGATGGGGGTTAGGGTCTAGCATGCACTTCTGCAGCTGGTTCTACTCTCTTCTTGGTCCTATCCACCCTGGGCTGCCTGTCCTGGCCCAAAAATGCTCCCTCCCCTCCACCACCCTGTGGTGGGCCCATGCAATGCCAGGCTGACCCATGTCAGCGCAAACTTATCCTGTCCTGGTGTGGTTCCAGCACAGCTATGTTTGTTTATGTGCATGTTTATGTGCTGGTCTACTTTCCTCTTGAGTAGCCATATATTTGCTTTAAAGCAAGCTTAGGACACTTGGGAGCCAGCACAAAGGACTTGTGCCAGCTAAGGGAGGAGGTTTAGATTGCCGTTTCCCTGACTCAGTGTAAGACAGCTCATATATTCATATGAGAGGGGTCCAAGCAATAGTAATGGGTTGACTGTATTTTTTTCATCCATAGATACTACTGCCCAGAATGCAAGCAACACATGTGCCGCATTTGTGCACAGCAGGACAGCAAACACATCAGTCAGTACTATGATATCAAAAAAGAAATCCAGAAAAGACAAGAGAAGTTGCAGAGCATGAGCCTTGAGCTGATGAAGAAGAAAAGCAATTACTCTGATATCTGTGAAAGACTCAAGACCCTTGTGGAAGAGAAGGAGAACATGATGGATGAAACCAGAAAGCTGATCCAACTCCTAGAAAAAGTGAACGAACAGCAGAAGCAAGAAGTGCAGGACATAAAGACCAATTTAGAACAAATGGAAGAGGTGTTGAAGAGGATGACATCCAGTGGACATCTGGTAGAGAAGATGCGTCTCTATGCCCAAGGACACGAGGTGATGGCTATGCACTCCTTCATCAGGAATTCCCTGGAGGAGCTCCAAAGGAACCAGCCACCAACTCTAGATTACGTGACTGAGACCAAAAACCTCACAGAGGGTTTGATCCAACTCCAGGCTGTGATTGAGAGAGTAACAGATAAGAAAGGTAAGAGGGTCTCTGAACATGTTTTGGTGCAGCTGTGATTGGGTGAGATGGTCAGATGTCAAATGCAAAATCCCTGAACGGCAAGGTCAAAATTCCTGCCTGAAGGCCAAAATTCCTATCCCCCAAGCCAAAATTCCTGCATAAATTCCTGCAATTACAAAATATTGTAGAATACACCAAAATGTAGGACAAAATGTAGGACATGTTAAAATAAGCTTAAAACACTCGTATTTCTCTCCTGTATTTAATTTCAGTCCGATATTACCTCTTTTAAAATTGAAAAATCATGGAACTCTCTATTCACTGTGGCTGTGAGAGAGACACAAACTCCATTATACTGGCACACTTTCCTAAGAGGAAGTCCCATTGTATAATGGAGTTTACTTCTGGGTAGACACAACACAACTAGCATGGGGCTCACACACTTTCCAATTCCTCCACCTCACCTGGGGCAGCCGGGAAGTTGAAGCTGTGGCGATGGAACAAGGCAGCAGTAGGAAGGCTATCAAGGAATACGAAGAGGCCAGCGATGGAGCACCGAGGCAGAAGTAGGCAGGCAGCTGACTCATGGGGCGGGTGGCTGCGGCAAAGTGGTGGGCGGTTGCAACTGCAGCCCCGTGAGGAGAGCATGCTGGAGGCCATTGCCAGCTTGCTGGCCAAGAGCGCTCTGAGCCACAGCGAGGTGGTGAGGGGGAGGAGCTTCCTTCTCCTGCTCACTCTTTATCCCGTCCGATGGTCCCCCCATGATCAGGACCAAAGATAGCACGTGCCCCAGACGCAGCCAAACAAGTGTGCACAGCTGCAGCACGCCAAATTTTAATGGCAGCCATTTTCCCGGAGACTGGCCACATTTTCCTGGGGGAAGGGATTGTTTTCCGGAGGCCTCCTGGAAATTCCGGAGGTCTGGCAACACTGGAGATGATGCGCTGTGCTCAACCAGACCATGTAGCTCAGTCTTGTCTACTATACAGTGAATGGCAGCCGCTCTCCTGTGCTTCTAACAAGAATTGTTTCCAGCTTTACCTGGAGATGTTGCTCAGAGTTGAGCCTCCTATATCCCACTGCCCTTTATTTAATTACATTGGTGTTCCCCTGATCAGTGGGTTAGGAGAGAAGCTGTTGCAGGAATGTTGAGGAAGTCTTGAGAACTAAAGAAGTCTGTTGTGTCTCTTAACCTAACGTGGAACAAAGATATTTGCTCCAGTGACCCATTTGGCAATTCACTCTTTTTCATTCTTTCTAGAAGCATCCTCAGCAAGTTTACAAAAGGCATCTAACCAGGTGAGTACTGTTTATATGTGATTTTATATGTGATTCTCACCTGGAGAATCTTTATCTATATACACAGGGGTGACCTGAGAGTGCACATCACCTGGTGTGGGGGGGGGAGCTAAGCGCATCACCCCTGGGATGCACATCGCCCCTCCAGGATGGCGACGCATGCACCATTCCGAGCACTGCCAGATGCATGGGTGAAGTTTGCCACTGTGCAGTGGCATTGGAGCTCTGGGGAGGGAGGGGAAACCAGCTCCTCCCTCCCCAGAGTGCTCTGGGAGCAATGCCAGTGCACAATAGGTGAAGTTCGCCCACCTGCAGTGGCATCTGGAATGCTCCTCTGAGGGAGGAGCTGGTTATCCCTCCCTCCCCAGAACGCTCCAGTGGTGCAGTGTATCCTTGGCGGGGGTTGACAAGCTGAGAGAGTGTCAAACACCCTTAGCGCATCTCACCTGAGACGTATCACCCTGATGCACTCCATATCAGTCGCACCACCTCTGCAACGCCACTGTTCAGACATCTTTTACACTGAAATCTAAAGGCAATACTGAAAAGGTGTGATTGCCATTTGGTCTATTGTTGCAAAATAGCTACAATGCTATTTTGTATTATATATTAAACAGCTATAAATACCTGTCTCTTGATTCTCTGAGAGGTTTGAAGAGGAGGAAGTGCAATTTTTTTTCTTACTACAAGGGAGATTGAAAGCTAGGAACCTCAACCTTTCAGACTCTCTGTGTTGTAAGACTCAAAGTGCCAGAGACTTGCTGCTAGAGTCCCCTGTTCATGAGATTTCTAGAGTGCCTTATACATTTCTAGTATACAGCTTATACAGCTTCTTATTCCAAAAGAAGCTGTGTTTTCCTTTTGCTCACTGTGAAAGCATCACTCAAATTATCTGAGGCTTCAGGTGTTGCTTGCATATGAATTAATCTAAGCACGCCCCAAGCCTTACTTAACCTTTGCAAATTCCTTGCAAGCCCCTGCGTTTGCAAAGGGGCTTGTCAGGATTGTGTTACAATCTTAACACAGGATCCTAACCTTATTGAGTTGTGTGAGAGGGCAGAGTTGTCATTGTTAGCCTGTTCTTCCCTGATGATGTTCTGATGTGCACAAACTACGGCTATTAATTTGTGTCTTACTTTACTATTGCATTAATCAGCTCATAACCTTTATTTTTTAAAAAATACCTAGAAAGAAAAAAAGAAATAAGATTTATTTCAGAACCCAGCCCAATTTCAAACACATACAGAGGCTGAAGGCATTTTAGTCTGACAGCCTATCTGCAGTCATATTGCAATACCCTCTAAAGCCCTGCAGAAAAGCCATGTTATGGCTGTAAATATTGGAAGCCAGTGATGGAATCAGGTATTCATAGAGATGGTATTACATAGATGAGATGCCTGTTCTTGTCTTGCTTGCTCCCCCCCCCCATTTTCCCAAATATTCTTTTAATTTATTCTGCTATATTTTCATTGAAATAATATAGTATGCTGCTTTGGATCCTTCCTGTTGGAGGAGAAAGGTAGCTTATAAATAGGTGTGTGTGTGTGTGTGTCTGTGTCTGTAAATGTATCCTTACTTCTCAAGTGTAAATCAAAGTTTTTAAGGGCTTGCTCTTCTCTTCTAGGGCTGCTCAGTAAAATCATCAGTGAAGAGAAAAAATGTAAAACAGGAAAAGGCTTTTCAGACCCCTGTAAAAGTAATGAAAACCGAACCTGAAGACAGTCCAGGGCTCAGCCATGCACCAGTGGGAGTTAAACATGCGGCTGGAAGTGGCCTAAAAAAAGAAAATAACATTGATTCATGGGTTCCCAGCTGCATCTCACAGACAAATGTCAAATGTCACAGTCCACTCACAGGTAATGAAGCCACTACTGTTATATAGAGAGTTTACTTGAGCAATTAAGTTAATGCATTGTCTTTGTTTTGGCAACTGGAAAAATCACCCTTAACAGCAGAATCCCATGCATGTTTAGTCAGAAGGAAGTCCCTTTATACACAGTGAGACTAAAGGCGTAATCCAAAGTAACTACGGGGAGTCTTCGCTCTGACATAAGAACACTTTACTCTGGATTGCAGTATGAATTTCCCATATGTTTTCACTGGGTGGTGCCATAACTAAATCGACGTAAATGTCTCTTACGTGCTCCCATAGTTACTCTGGACTGTAGGGTAAGGCTGCAATCCTAAACACACTTTCCTGAGAACAGGCCCCATTGAATACAATAGGACTTAATCTTAGTAGACATGCTTAGTCCAATTAGTTTAGGCTGGCACAACTCATCCACTCACCATTCCTGTAGTGGTATGAGGAGGCCGGTGCATGTCTGTGCACTGGCCTACCCCAGCAGTGATGCAGAAGTTGCTTGTGCAATGGGCTAATGGGAATTGTGCTAGAACATATGCTGGCCTAATTTAGAGTTCGGATTGCAGCCCCAGTCCTGAGTAATTGTGGATAGGTTCATTATCAAACTAAGGGTCCAATCCTATCCAACTTTCCAGGGCTGACTCAATTGTTCCTAAAAGGCAGGCATCTTGTGCTGGTGGTGGTCAGTCATGAAGGCCTCCATATGGTAAAGGATGGTTTCTTTCCTCATTTTGGGGCTGCATTGTAGCTACGTCAGCCCTGGGAAGTTGGATAGGATTGGCTCTTAGTCTTTTGTGTTCAACACAAATAGGGTCTGATGACACCTGATGTAATTCCATCTTGGAAATTAAACAGGTTTGGATCTGTATCAGTAGCTAGTTCGCTAGGACACTACAGACATTGCTCTAAGTTCCTTTGGGGAAAGAAAAGTCACAAATATGGTAGCAGTTATGTGATTTTGATAGAACATGAGTCCACTTTGGGAAGGAAGGAAAATGTTACACTGGAGTCAGCAAGTGGGTGTTGCATTTCTTTGGGGAAAATATGAGCTGGACTAATGTCACAGCGGAGCAGATAACAAGGCTCCTCAAGCAATTCATATCATCAGTACTTAAAGTAAATCTCGTAGCAAGTCTAGACACTAAAGGAGGACCTTAAAGCAAACTTGGGTGCCCTGTCTCTAGAATTTCTCAGTGCATGAGGATGCAGTGTTGCATGAGGATCCTCAGTGCATGAGGATACATAAAAAAGATATTGTGTATTTAGTGTCTTGCCTTTTCTCTTGCAGGTGCCTCCTATTGCCCAGAAGAAGAAAACAGTGATGATAAATCTGTGGTGAGTTCAGAAGGACTTTAGGCCAAGAACAGAATGGCTGCTGCTTTTCTATTCTGTGGTCCCACTGTGGTCTCAGAACCTCAGTGACTCCAATCAGGACAACTGTTAATATGTTGGAAACATTTGTCAGTGCAAAAAGGTTCTCGCCACCTAGAGAAGGACATCCTCAAATATTCCTATTGTGCTTCGCATGCAGCATATGCAGTGCCGAGCACGATGCCATAGTCTCTCAAGACTGATGGATGCCTGAAAGCAAATGGAAGACCAGCTTTTGCCTTCCTCAATCTCGTATGCCCCCTCAAAATTCATGTTATTGGGCATGAATAACATGTTATATATTGGACAAAAGAAGGCTGTTTACGAAAACTCAAGCCATAATATATTTAAGATTTTAATTATTTTGGTGCCACAGATCTAAGTAGACTCATTGGGGCTGCAGCAGCTCTCTCCAGGGTGAGTATTTCCCTTTGCCCAGGCCTATCTGCTTGCAGCCCGAAACTCATCCTGGATACAGGGCTGGCCTGCCAGTTTCCCTTTTTGCAGCACAAGTGAGAATTTAAAAAAATTGTACAAAAACTTCCTTTACACCTATGCAGAGTGTGGCTTCTGGGCCCATAACCTGTTGGATGGGAACAGAGTACTAACTACAATAAATCCCCGTCTGTGATTTAGGAGCCTTTCCTCTAACACCCTGGCTGTTTGCTACTGTTTAGGCACAAACAAAAATTAGGCCAAGTCCAAAATCAAGTTTCAAGAAGGGTTACTCAAAATGCATATTGGTTCATATTTACAGCATCTAGTTTTGACCAGAGTCCCTATCGCTTAAACTTACTAGGAGCTCTAAATAGCTGCTCCTGCTTGCATGAGAGAGAGAGTAGTGAGAGCAACTGTCAAATGCACTTCAGTGACAGTTAGAACACCTGGCCCAACTGCCAGATATCACTGTATATGGGCATTCAGGGCATATATGGGCATTCATATATGTTCTGTTGCCCCCTTCTGACTCATGCAAGTCAGTATAGTTATTTCCCAACAAAAGTATCCTAACTAGCTGGTTACAGTGCAGGTTATGCAGCCTGGATTCACCTAGGTAGGATTGGGCTGTACTTTAATTAATTTAAAATATTATAAAACTCAGCTAAAGCACCACCTACATCCTAGCAACAGATTATAATAGGTCACAGCACTCCTTATCTTTTCAGGATAGCGACTTGCTAGAGGATACCGATGACAAATTGGAGAGCAGCCAGACTGGAGGGACAACATATTCATTCAGCAGTCCCAAAGTGCTCAGCTCTGGACAAGGAACGTTGGTGTTCTTCGACATGAAGAATTTACGTAAGATCTTAAGACTCTTTCAGAATCAGATGCTCTTCAGAGTGCTGGGAAGGTTTAGTGGGAAGGACAAGGAATAGAAGAAAAGATCCTCAGCTGTACTCCTGGGAACAGGGCCAGCCCAAAACGTCCCCATACCTGAGTTGGCAGACACCACCATACCATAACTGGAGATATGGGTTGAATTCCAGTTCCTAGGGAAAAGCAGCCATTATGCCCATGTTGTGAGCTTCCTGGAAGCATCCCCCTGACCACAATGGGAAACAGATTGGATGCTCCTAAATTTGGTATGATCCAGATGGGCTTTTGTATGTTCTTGACTATAAGTTATTATCATGATGGATGTGTTATATAATCAACTCAAACTTTCCCTTTTCTTGCAGCTGGAAGAATCCTTCAACTAGTGGCAGTAAAAGACAACTCAGACATCTTTCCAGTGACAATTCAACCACAGCCATTTTTAGAAGGAGGGGATTTGAGAGCTAATCTTTGTGAGCGTGGGCTGGACAACTTCCTTGGCTACTTGGCAACTCTCTGTATGCCCATTCTAGTAGGTTACGACCTATGGTCTATGGATCTCCCAAATTTGGTCGAAAAACTTGAAGCCATCAACAAGGATAAAACATTTGAAGAAACAATTTTTGGTTTCCTGGATGCTTTTCCTCTCATTAAACAGAGAAAACCTGATGCTCCCAGTTATACACTGAAGAATTTATACCGTCACTGTTTCTCTGGTCAGCTGAATAATTCCATACCGGAAGACTGTGCCAAGGCTGTGATGAAACTGTGCACAACCTTAGATGTTAATGAAATGATGCTGGGAGAACGTGTAATACCCTATTCTAGCCTCCGATGTTATATCTCCCTTCAGCCGCTCCTGAAGGAGAAACTCCTCTTCAAAACTTCTGCACAGACCTTGGCCCTCCACAATGTTGACCTTTCCCGACTGCAGTTAGTGTACCAAGAAAACACAGCATTTGGGCTTCAAAGATTTTGCCAGAGTCTGAATTCCCAGCTGAGACCCACTGAGAAAAAAATAAAACATTTGAGCAAGATTCGATCCCATTTCCAAGCCCGCTCATTAGCAAATTGGATGTGCTCACCTGCAACAAATAAGTAATTCTCCTGAATTCTCTTAGGGCACAATCCTGTATAACATTTTTCTGAGAGGAAATTCCATTGAACTCAGTGGATCTTAACTCTGAGTAAAGAAACCTAGGATTGCATTGTCAAAACATTTGATCAGATGGATAGAGTCTTTATATAGCCAACAAAGCCACATGCATACAATCAGGGTGACCGTATAGAATGGAGAAAAGAGTGCCTCTACCTTTAACCATTGCATAGAAGAGGGATTTGAGCCAGGTGCTGCTTTTTAAACCCTTCTATAATGAGCTAAACCTACCTCAATTCCCTCTTCTATGCAAAAGTTAAAGGTAGAGGCACTCTGTCCTCCTTTCTATATGGTCACTCCGCATATAATCCTATAAGCCGTAACCCTATGAATATTCAGGAGTAAGTCCTCCTGTTTTCAGTGGAGTTTGCCTTCAGATAAGCAGATATAGGATTATATCTTTATTTAGTTTAAGAGTATTTGTACCCTGCTTT
Organism: Cryptoblepharus egeriae; assembly: GCA_030015325.1. Lineage (NCBI taxonomy): Eukaryota > Metazoa > Chordata > Lepidosauria > Squamata > Scincidae > Cryptoblepharus > Cryptoblepharus egeriae. The sequence continues at coordinate 11,802,374 of JAREYC010000013.1, forward strand.
TTTCTGACATGAAACACAAAGCAGCTTATAAGATAAGAATTCTGATGCATATAAAATACATGATATATATCAATATAATTTAAAAACAATAAAATACCAATTTTACAATTAGTGTTTACTGAATCATTGAGTTTATGGGGAAAATGGGGTTATGTCCTGGGGATCCTCTTCACCATACATTCTATGAACTTTATGAACCCACATCTTAACTTGAAGTCTGTAGCTCTTGGTGAGAGTAAGAACTCATTTTTCTCAAGTGTCCTATGTTTTAGACGGCCTTGACCTCCTTTTGCTGTTATGTCATCTGGTCATCCTGTCACCACCTGTCTCTTGGCACCTTCCCTGGGCTTGTCCCAGCCCCAGAGCAGGTCTCAGGCAGCCTTTTAGTCTTCCTCTCCTTGGCCTCTCATCACAAAGGTTATGAAGTTTCACTTGGAATCCCCAAAATGGGGGGCCAAGTCGGCACAGCCCTGTTAGCAAATGCCAAATCACAGTCAGATCTGATGCTTTGTCTGCTGAACCTATAAGCATGCAGAACTCTATTAACTCAATATAGTGTACAGGCCCTCACCATCCTAATCTCCTTGTTGTATCCCTCTTAATTGCTGCACCCAAAGCCTTTTCATCATTAATGTCATGTTCCTGCACCCTCTCAACTCTCCCTCTAGGTTCTTTTTCCTCAGGTTCCCCTTCTACTTTGGATATGGTGATGAACAGACGGACCGGGTAAGTATGAGAACAATCGGTTTACTCAGATTTGCACAGTTCTTAGTTACTTTTCATCAGTGATGGGATTCAAAGAAATTAACCGGTTCTATTCCCATCTGGCAGCCACTTTTAAATGGCTATTTTTAAACTTTATTAGTCCTATCTCTTGTTAACAACCAGTTCTATCGAGTAGCTGTGAACCTGCTGGAGCCCACCACTGCTTTTCATTATTAACAACAACTCTTCCCTCTTTTACATGCCAGGTTACTTCACCTGAGCAGTTTTCTTCAGGGCAGCGTAACACAGGTAAGTTTCCAACACAGTGATTGCATTCAAAAGAAACTTCCAACATGAATAACAACGTCCTCTTTGCTTCCAGGTATCAGAAAGGGTTCCCCGGGAGCCAAGGTGTCCAGCACTCTCGTCAGTCACACCTCCATCCTCCCAACTGCCGACTCCTGTTCTTTCCCCCCTTTTTATCCCTCTTCCATGACCCCATCCCTGGTTTCCTTCTTTCCCCTTCCAGGGTCTGAGATATGCTCGCTCTCCCTCCTCATACCATGGCGGGTCAGGTCCCACCGTGATTCCCTGGGTTGGCCTAAATCTCCTGCACCCCCTCCTTAGATCCAGAATCTCCTGCAGGGACCAAACCTCCACTGCATCGGGGAAGTCTCTTATATCCAATGGAGGGTAGGGGGGATGATGATACACTCTGATGCTCTCTGCAGTGCAGTTCCCCAAAGGGTCATATTTATGGTGTTCCAATCCACTTGACAATTAAGTGCAATCGTGTTCCTCAGGGGAGGCATTGCGGGAGTGTGTGTGTGTGTGTGTGTGTGTGTGTGTGTGTGTGTGTGTGTGTAGGGGGGGGGGGGTAACAGTTCTGTGGAAAAGGAGAATAAAGCTGCAAAATCTTGAAATGTTTTTATTACAGCAGGTCCCAGTGAACACCAGAGGATTTACTTCTGAGTATAAATGCTTAAGATTGTGCTCAAAGTGGTTTGCGGGCCATGACCTTTCTTTCTCTGCTCCCTAATGCTTGCCAGATTGTGGGTAGTAGCTGGAACTCAGGAGCAGGGTTCAGCTTGATGCAGGGTGACAATATGCGAATCCCCCCAAAGCATTAAAAAAACTTCATAGGAAAGAGGAAGGGAAATTAGGCGGGTGGGGGGGGGGAGGAGGAAGATGAGTTTGGACTCTCATAAGGATTTACAAATACTGTACCAAAAATATGCTTATATTCACATTATCCTTGCTTGGGGGGGGGGGGAGGCTGCCTTGTGAAGCATTTGCTGAGCTCTAGGTGCACAGGATCAGTACCATTCTGGAAGCCATGCCCTCCCTGGACTGACCTTCTACATCAGCCAAAGCATGCTTGCTTTTTTACTCATGAGTAAAAGCAGCTGTGCAGTTTCACTTTCAAAAGAGTTTAATGCAGTGGAGGTTGGAGGGGGGCTTCCTCATGGGGTGCCTCGTAGGTGCTACATTCATTGTATCAGGACGTGATTACTCTCAGTCTGCCCTTTCCAATTATTCTAAGACAAGTTTGCCTACTCAGGAGTAAAGGCTCAATATGCTCCCTTTCAGTTCCTATAGCAATTATCAGGGGCTTCCTTCTGGGGTGATTTTAGAGGCCATGTTCATTCTGAATCAGGCCATTCTGGTGTCTTTGGATTCCTCTCAGCCTGGCCTTTTTGGCATGTTTGTCTCTTCATAAGTAAAGCTGTGATATAGGGCACTTTCCCATAGAGCTCAATGCATTTTTTTATTTTTAGGTTTTTTTGGCCATAACTTTTGATAGGAGATATCTCAAAATGGATTTTTGCATTGGATTCTGCTCTTCAATACACATCCAATGACATATGGCACAATGGGTTACTGTGCACCACTGCAAAGTGCCAAAATTTAGGATAATGAAGCCCTTATAGAAGACAACAGGCTAACAAAGAGGACAAATCTTGGAATTTCAGGTCATATGGTCACCCTGGCTTGATGTTTCCGGTGATATATTCCAAGCTGCAGGTGGGAGAGACTGGAAGTAGGCTAGAATCATATCCATATTTTTGATTTTTTCCTCTGTGTCCCCCAGTTTCGAGTTCAAGCGTTGGCACAATCGTTTCAGTCCTTTTTTTGGATCCTTTTGATATGTTGAGTGGAGCCTGGAATAGCTGATGTTTTGCAGAGCCAAGGTCAGTGCAGAGGCCCTGGACAGGAATTTCTCCTCTACAAGAAGCTGAAGAGAGTGATAACATTGGAAGCTGGAATAGGCAATAATGGGATTTCTCTCCATCACTGGGTTAACATCTAAAACTGTCCATAAGTCCCTTAGGGACTTGGCACAAGCAGCAGCTTGGGTATCATCCAGTTGTCCCCAAAAATATGTACAGTACAAGTCCTTCAGTGTATAGCTGGGAGCATAAGGGATTTTCTCTTTAATGAGTGGCAAAGCATCTAGGAAACCAATGATGGATCTTTTAAAAGGTTCCTCCTTCTTGCTGGCTTCCAGGGCCCTGACCAGGGCTGGGATGTTCATTGACCAGAGGTTGTAACCCACTAGGATGGGCATAGTAGGGAGGGACTGAAGATAGTAGAGAAGGCTGCCCAGTCCAGTCTCACCAAGACTACTTTTAAAATCTCCTCTGTTTGTCAACTGGAACTTCACTGTAAAGCACTCTGAATTGACTCCTATGGCCACCAGTTGAAGGATGTTGCCAGCTGCAAGAAAAAAGAGTTTGCGTTTGTCCATGTTGATGGTAACACATCCATCATGTATGTACCTTATACATACATGTATGTACCTTATACATACAACAGCTCAGTTGAATCACACCAAAGGTTAATCTAGACTACATTCCTGTTTCCCAGAATGGTCAGCTGGATGCTTTCAAGAAGCTAATAAAGGTCACAGTCCTCTTTCACTGCCCCCCTCCCCAGATTCAGCAGCACACTCTGCACATGGAGGTTTGATTTAACCAACCCAACCAATAGCTAGCGACAGCCTTGTCCCCAAATGTGACTAATCTCCTTTTAGTCTTCTAAGCTGATGGTTATCAACACATCTTGATCTCTGTGAGGGCCATTTTACTCCACTTGACCCCCTTGCTTTGATCTGTCCTAAACCTAGTACCATTTAATTTTACTGGGTGTCTAGTGGGAGTTTTCTCTATCACATTTCCTTTTCTGGTCTGGTCCCCTGTTCCTTTTCAGATCTAGGAAGGAGAAGTGATGCAAACAGAGGTGGTCTACCAGGTAAGGGCTCGCAAAGCTACCTTAGGAGCCAGAAAGTTTCCAGAGGGAATAGACTTTCTCCTGTTCCCTGTCCCTCACATCAAACCCTTCCAGGCACTCTAAAGAGCAGGTGTGGGTGTTATGTTAGTCAGAGGCTGTTGGGGTCTTACATAGAATCTTCAGGTCAAAGAACACCAAGATGCTTTGTTCTGGAGTGAACATCATAGGGCTGCTGATTGAATACACTGTGGCTTCACTTGGGCTACTGCTGTGCAAGCTGTAATCCTGTAAAGAAGATCAGGAGTGCTGTGACATTTGTGACACAAAAGGTTCAGACAACCTAGAAACCATCCAATCACTTTCTTGGAGAGTGGGAAAAGAGAATTAGCTGCTCCCCACCATCCCCTGAATGAGGGCTTCAGTTGCTCAGTGGTTAGAGGCACCATGCTGGCAGTTCAAGACCCAAGTACTGCCACATGGAGTGAACTCCCATCCTTAGTCAGCTCCTGCCACCCTAGCAGTTCAAAAGCATGGAAATGCAAGTAGATAAATACAGTAAGTGCCACTTCGGAAAGGTAACAATATTCCATGTGCTTTGGTGTTTAGTCATGCAGGCAACAAGACCATGGAGGCGTCTTTGGACAGCGCTGGCTCTTTGGCCATAGAAATGGAGAGCACCGCACCCTATAGTTGTGGTGGGTGCCTATAGGTGGAAGGGCAACCTGCAGCTGGGGCAATCTGCCAGGGACCCTTTACCTTTACCCTCAAATAATATTGTGGTGTCTGTAAAGTTTACGGTATCTTAAAGACTAGAATTGTCTTGTGTAACTTTTTTCTAAAGTGTTTGGAAAGTCTTTAGTTTAGAACGGGTCTCCAATCCCTGGCGTGGGGGTCAAATGGCCAGCCTCTGGTCCACTGCAAGCTTCTGGCCCACTTGACTGAACACAACTGGAGGGTGCTCTGGTCATGTCCTGGGGGTGTTCTGAGGGCCTCAAAAATAACTTCCTGGTTTAACCAAAAACCAGAAGTAACTTTCTGTGTCCTCTGAAGGCCATAGACGGTGCTTGGGAGGTGGGGAAATGGATTTGAGTATGTGCTTTATTTATGTGGAGAAATCCTAGAAGAAAGGATATCTTGGAGAAATCCTAGAAATTTGAGCCCGTACATTCTCATTTATTCATTCATCTAGGTTCCATCTCTAATTTATTTATGTAAATTTTATATTTATATCTTTTTCATGGCCCTTGACACTGTGCCAGAGATTTGATGTGGCTCTTTGGCTGAAAAGTTTAGAGATCTCTGGTCTAGAAAACGAATATACAAAAGATATACAAAAGAATATGCAAGAGATATACAAAATTATGCAGGGAATGGGTAGAGGGTGTTCTTTTCCCTCACCAGAACCAGGGGACAGCCACTAAAATTGAGAATTAGGAAACATAGTACCAGCATTAAAAAACATTTTATTTAAGTTAGTGGAACTCCCTGCCACAGAATGTGGTGATGGCATCTGACATAAATCCTTTTAAAAGGGGGTTGGACATATTTCTAGAAAAAAAGTTGATCACAGATTACGGATTGAATGACTATGTGCCACCTCCTTGTTTTAGGCTTCCTCAGAATGTCAGGTGCAAGGGAAAGGTAATAGGATGTAAGTAACTTGCTGTCTTGTATGCTCCTTGAGGCATCTGGTGGGCCACTATGAGACACAAGAAGGTGGATGATATGGCCCTTTGGCCTGATCCACTGGACCTATTCTTATGTTCTCAAGACTGACAAATTTCTTGAGGTAATATTCATATCTACTGCCTCAGAGTTTTTGTGTAGAATGTTGGTTGTGCACCATGACATGTGGGAGGAGGAAAGAAATGGTTGTTAATGAGACACTGGAAGAAGAGGAAGAGAAGCTGAGGGGGAAAACACAATTGGTGCTGAGGAAAAACCCTGCAGATCCACTGCCGCCTGGGACTGAAAGCAATTCTGCTGTCACGGATTAGAAGATCCCCATTGAGGAGGCCTCCTCAGTGGCAATCTTCTAATCTGTGATAAATGTTTGTCTGATCTGTGACAAATGTTTCCTTTCCTTACCCCAAAGAGATCTCCAGCCTACTCAATGTTAGTGTTGGATATTGTGTGGGCCATGCAGCCTGCTTCTCACTTCACCAGTGCTGTATAGGATTGGGCTGTGAGATGTATAGTATCATAAACATGCCTGAGATTTGAACTGTGATGCTCTTCACATCTGCTGTAAATGTACTAACACTTGTCATAGAAGGACATACAGAATGGAGTGAGGCTACAGAGGAGAAGAGCAGCCTCTTCTTTCCGCACTCACCAGAGGTTCATCATCACTGCTTTCATCTTCTGACCCATTCTCCAAACTGGAGACATCTGCAAGAGAAAACACATTACTGCAGCCATATGTGTTGTAATGTAGATCCACTATGTGAGGAGGGAATGTGAGGAGGTCCTTCCCGTTTTCCCACTCCTCGCCACAGTAACTATTAAAAAAAATTTAATTTTTTTTAAATTTCATTTACTTTTTTAATTTAAAAATTAATGAGGAAAAATACATTGAGACATAATATGGAACAGGCAGAAACAGAACACGACAAAACAATTACACAAAAGGATTTCAAAAAAGAAGGGGAGAAAAATAAGAAAACAGAAACGTACAAATTATCTCAGAAATTATAACCAGGGCAGACATCATCATCATCATTTATTTAAAATTGCATTAGCACAATGCCATAGCAAACAGTACAGTAGTATAAAAGTAAAGAATAAAATAGCTTCTAGACATTAAAATATCTTTGGCTTATCCATTATTAGAGGCAAAAATTGTCCTTGTCTTTATTGCTGCCCCAAAAACTTGGCCAGCTGTGTTGTTATCTGCCTATTCTTGTCTTCCAGAAGAAAGGCAACGTAAAATTCCGAGGGCCGGCCGGGGTATTTTGCATCAAGGGGGAAATAAGTTCTCTGCGGGCATCGATGTAGATAGAACAGTGCAGGAGTGTGTGCGCGATTGTTTTGATACCCTCTCCACACAGACAGACCGTATTTCCTGGGCCATGAGACGCACCGGACCATGAGACGCACCAAAATTTAGAGGAGAAAAACAAAAAAAAAATCCTGAACCAAATGGTGTACTAATATATTTAATAAAATGTAGCAGAATTAATATTTCAACCATGTAAAGTCAACAGTGGTATTAAGAACCTTTTTTAACATTCTTTAATAATAATACATTCAACGATGTAAACATTCAACCATAGAAATACAATTAACCATGTACCATAAATGTACCATGTACTGTATTTAGAGCCATCATCACTGTCATGAACTCCAGGGTTGAAGCATAGGGGTTGAAAAAAGAATAGATTCCCTGGTGGCTTCTCTGAATTAAATACCACTTACTTCTGAGTAGACCTGGAAAGGATTGTGCCCAAAGGCTGAACAAGAGCACATGTCCTGGAAAAGGGGGACAGATGGACACTGTGCAGGCCAAGTCAATCCTGGATTGGCTTAAGCCTGGGTGCCTGCCAATCTAGATTCTATGAGATACACACACACACACAAAATTGTGTGTGTGTGTATATATATATATATATATATATGTGTGTGTGTGTGTGTGTGTGTATATATATATATGTGTGTGTGTGTGTGTGTATGTGAGTGTGTGTATTATATATATTTCATATTATATATGTATATATTTTCATTGTCTTGGGGAAGGGGGAGTGTGTGCATGTGGGGGTGGCTTCTGGGGGTTATTGGAGGGAGGGGAAACTAGTAAGTGGAGGGTTTCTGGGGGGAGCATTTAGGGGTGACTGGTGGGGATGGCTGGGACTAGTGGGTGCAGTGGGTGGCTGGGAAGGGGAGACACATTAAAATAAAGGAAAAATACTCATTGTTTTCCTGCACTTAATTTCTACACTTTAAAGGGCTTTAAAGGTTGTTCAGAGCCAGAGAAACCTGAACTGAGAGGGTTAAAATTCTGAACTAATAGGGTTAAAAGGCTATTTAACTTCTATGCAGGCAGGGATTAACTTCTGTAGCAACCAGGCAAACATTTCTCTTCAAACTGCAGGCATCCTGCAGAGTGGATAATTGAGTGTTAAAAGGACCATCACTTTAAGAGAGGCACCAACATTTCTCCCCATTGTTTTGGGGAAAAAAGTGCGTCTCTCCAAGCAGGGAATTACAGTATACATTTAGGCAGTGGGAGTCCTCCGTAGCAACCCTGCAGAAGTGCAGAGGGCATAGCATTAAGTCGCACAAGGGTAAAAGCTCTTTGGTATCTTGGGATTGAAAGAGTAGACAAATATTGTGCTTGGATATTAGATTGGCTTATTACCTGATGGCCATACCAGGGGCACAATTTGATGGTGGCTGATAGATCATTTTGATATTCAATATCATATAGGCGTTGTTTCAATAAGTTGCTTGCGCCATTAATTCCCATAGGTAGCAGGAGATCGGGTGAAAGTCCAAGGGAGAATAATTTTGTATTAATGTCTTTATTCCATACACTTCCGTGTGAGTCCTTTATCACGTAGCATAGCAGGCCAGAGGGGTCAAGATGCAGTTTTAGCCAATAATTAAATGTTCTTATCCAAGCTTGTGTGGTTATTGAGGAAATACCGCTCTCTAATCTCAGAGAGGCATTTGGGACACAACCCGGGACTGCAAATATTTGTCTTAAAAATTTGGCCTGAACAATTTCCAATTTATTTAGCCTACTGTTAGCCCAGGTTGGGATCCCGTACATCATTTGGGCTAAGGGTTTAGCTTTGTACACTTCTAGTGCAGCTGGTATATAATTGCGTCCTTTGTTGTAATAAAATTATCGTACAGCATTAATGGTACATGACGCTTTATCGATGGCATACTCTCGCTGTGCTGTCCATTTCCCTGATGCCTGAAAGGTCAATCCAAGGTATTTGAAAGCCCTGACTTGGTCAATTGAGTGTCTGTCCAATGTCCATTTGAAGGATTTTAACTGGCTGAAAATACCAGTATTTTGGTCTTGCTGTAGTTTACCTCCAGATATTCCTTCTTGCAGTAGTTCAAGAATGTCTTTAGCTGTCTTCGAAGACCTATTCTTGTTTGTGATATTACACTGCATCATCCGCATACAAAAGAATTGGGACGGACTTGTTGGCCACTTTAGGGGCATGAAATTCCGAAGATTGAAACTGCTCCACGATGTCATTCACGTACAAGTTAAATAGGATTGGGGCCAACACACATCCTTGTTTTACCCCTTTTGTAGATGGCACAGGCTCTGTGAGGTGTCCATCCGTAGTGCATCGTATCCTCATCCATGTGTCGCTGTATAGGCTTTTAATTAAGAAAAGCAGTCGTCTGTCCATGGTTGTAGCAGCTAGTTTTTCCCAGAGTCTTGAGCTGGGTATTGAGTTGAACGCTGCCTTAAGATCAATAAAGGCTGGGTAAAGCACACCTCCTTTTCTCCTTGCATATTTGTCGATGAGATGGTCTAGTACAAAGCAGTGGTCAATAGTAGAGCGCCCTGGGCAAAAGCCGGCTTGTTCTATTGCCAGAACATTTTCATCTTGAATCCAATCGGTTAGTCTGTTGCAAAGGTGTTTTGTGTAGATCTTGCTGATTGTGCACAGCAAACTTATTGGACGATAATTGGCGGGATCAGCTTGTCCTCCTTTTTTATAAATAGGGACTATTATAGATGTGTGCCAGCTTTCCGGTAACAAGCCGGTATGATCTATTGATGTGAACAAGGTAGCCAATACAGGGGCCCACCATGTCATATTAGATTTTAAAAGTGCAGCTGGCAAAAAGTCTATCCCTGGGGCTTTATTGATCCTCATTTGGTGAATGAGGCCTTCCACCTCTTTTGTTGAAACTGGTGACCAGATGGGAAGATGGTACAGTATAGCAGTTGGATGGCTATCCTTAAAGTGGGAATCAAAGAATAATGCTTTATAGTGCAGGACCCAATCGTTGGGAGCTATTGTACATATTGGAGCCTGATATCTATAATTCATCAGGACAGTGATTGTGTTCCAAAAAATTCTTGAGTCTTTGTTACTAGCAGCATTAATTAGAATCTGCCATGAACGTTGGAGGGCCTTTTGCTTTTTCTGCTTTATCAGGGATTTATAGAATTGTCTGCTACTTGTAAAGTTGTTTAGCAAGGATTGCAGTTGGGTTTTTCTATAATTGTGGTAGATGTTTCTCAATTTCTTCTTCACTTGCTTACATTCATCGTCGAACCATTCATTAATTTTAGAGGTTCTTTTAGACTTGCAGTTGGTTACCTTCATTGTCAGATGTGCTCCCATTTTGCTGGTAAGGGTTTGAAATAACTGTATTATAGTCGTGTTGCTCTTAGCAGAAAGGATGGCGTTTCGGATGGACACATATTCTTCCGAATTCAGTATCTGAGACAGCCTGGAGTCTACCATAGGTGTCCATTTGATCTTTCTGCAGCCCATTACCTCCAAGACGTTGTTAGGATAAGATTGGGATACTAGCCGGATATCTTTGTTTGGAGGTTGATTTAACTTCAGTATTAGAGGAAGGTGATCGCTGTCTATATTGTTGCCAACAACGAATTGGTCAACATTTAGATAAGCAAACTGCGAAATTGCAATGTAATCTATTACGCTGCCACCCTTCTTGGTGAGGTGTGTGTACTCGCCCGATGTATCGCCCTGAGCCGATCCATTTAATATTAGGAGACCCCTTCTTCTTGTAAGTTGGACCAAGTTGAAGCCTGCAAGATTACATTTATTATCTTTTGAGGATCTACATTGGCTCCCTGGGAAATGATATTCTAAGTCTTGCACTTGATGGAAACGGGCATATAAGCTTGTGTCATTGGCTCCTGAGCATGCATTGAAGTCCCCAGCCAAAATGAGCATTGCCTTAGGATGTTGAGATTCTAAGGATTCTATGTAATTTTCGATGTCAACCCAGACATTATTGACAATTAAAGTCTTGGAGCACGGTGGTATGTATACGTTGACTAATAAGAGCAAGAATGACTTGAACTGGATGTGACATGCAATTATATAAAAGTTACTGGGGTTCTTTGGAAATACTGTGATGTTTGATATTGGCATCACTTCACTGAACGAAGCTTGAAGTTTTGTGGATATAAGAATCCCAAGACCCCCCTTCGCACGGCCTCCTTTGAAGCTGGGTTCGGCTTTTAATGAATAACTTGCATATCCGTCTAGCTCTCTATCTTCCTTATCCCAGGTCTCTTGCAGGAGAATTAGATCGAAGTGTTTCAAAAAATTTTGAATAGAAGGATCTGTGGCTTTCCCTTTCCAGCCCGCTATGTTCCAGGACACAAGCGACAATGGGGATTATTGATTAGCTGGTTGTCAACATGCAATTTGAGATTGATATGAAAATGTTTCCTTGTCTGTGGATGAGTTAAGAGGGGTATTCACCTGCAAGTTTTCCTCATTTGTTCTTAGTGAAGAGGCACTCTGAGAAGGTGCTGGTATAATCCAATGGGCTATAGAATCGGATAGGTAGCTTCTGTAGTCTTGTTATTTAATGATCTGAGACAGGTTACTTCTCGGTCTCTTTTATCTTGTAGTTCAAGCCGAGTTGTTTCGTCTTTTGCTACCTCAATCAGGTCCACTAGTGAACTCCTAATGCTCACGTTAGTCGCCACCGGGAAGGCTGGGGTATCCAGGCGTCTGGCCTTGGGTCTAATTCTTTCCAGTGAGCCTGACTCCTCCTCGCTCAGCATCCTCATTTGTTTCCAGTTCAGTGAAGTGAGCGACTCCTTTTTTGAAGTATGAGACACATTGCTTGAGCCTCCTTCAAGGAGAGGGTAGTTCGTCTCCACCCTGAGTTGTACTGGGGCCTGGCCAGGTAACAACTGTGCATTTCCAATCCCCTGGATTGTTTGTTTATCTAAGCCAAAGTCGTTCTTGTGCTGTAGGGCATTCTGCCCCTCCAACTGTCCATTTTGAGTATTATAGTTTGCCCTGTGCTGCATGCTCATGGCAGCAGTAGCTGCGTAGCTAGGCTTGTTGGTGTGTGATGAGATTTTGCCTCGTTCTTCAGTCCGGTAGAGGGCTTCACAATTTATTGATCCATCTTTCGTGGCCCTTATCTGTGTTAGATATTCCTTTAATAAGTCAAGACTTTTTATTATTTTGTCCTGAGTTCCGGGTGACGGGGCATGAAAGGTGCGAAGGAGACTCTCCTCCTCTGGTACGAGATGCTCTGTGAAACTAGAGGTCCTCCCGGCGTGCTGCCGGGGAGCATCCCTCGAGGATGCTCGGGCACTGGGGTTTCCCCCTAACATGGTAGCCGCTCCTGTAATGTTCAGATAATCTGGTCCTGAGGTACTGGTATAGGTTCTGTCCCGTGGTTGTGTGTCAGTAACTTGTTGGAAAATTGTCGTTCTCAGGGGTTGAGGTGGAGCACAGTTTGCAAAGATTCTAGTAGTATGTATTCCCTTTTGTACCAGTTCCTCCTTCATTTTGTATATACGTTCTGCCGCTCTCCTACATAACCAAGACGCAGGTGCTGGAACCCCTAGAATAAAGGTATTTCATAGATCTCAAGTCAGTCATGGTGATGGTGCCTGGCAATTATAGAAATTATAAAGTATTATAGACATTTTTGAGTAATCTGTGGTATATTTCACACCCTACCTGAATAATGCTGCAATCGTTTCCTGGGACAAAAACACTTTCCTGGGACTAAGACTCATTGAACACAATGGGGCTTACTTCTGAGTAGATACTGTTAGGGTTGTGCTGTATACATAAGAAAAGCTTCCAAATATATACAAATATATGCACTCATAGTCATTACCTATAGTCCATTCACTCCATTCATTCAGTCATTGAAGTCAATCCATTCAATCCATTGAGTAATATGAAGGCACTTATTTTTCCAATATTTTAAGTTCCAATTCTATGGGCCTGCAGTGAGTTCCAGTGCTGGTGCTGGATGTCATAAACATGCCATTAAGAATGAGTACAACACTGTGTGAGGAGGGAATACTGGAGGCAATGATGGTGTGGATATTGGTAGTGTGGTTGGAGAAGGTGGGTTGAGGATGGAATTGGTAGCAAGGTGACCATATGACTGGAAATTCCCAGATTTGTCTGGATTTTTAGCCTCCTGTTCAGTTGTCCTCCATTTTGGCTTCATTGTCCTACATTTAATGATGTTTTATTCCCTGATGTTAGCCGCCTTGGGCTCCCCCTTGCAGGGGAGGAAAGGTGGGATATAAATTGATTAAATAAATAAATTTAAATAAATTTTGGCTTCATTTTGGAACTTTGCAGTGGTATGCTATGCTCCATCATGTCATATGTCTTTGGATTCATATTGAAGAGCAGAATCGAGCCACTTTTTTATTTTTAGTTTTTTTGGCCATAACCTTTGATAGGAAGGAGATATTTCAAAACCAATTTTTGCATTGGTTTCTTCTCTCCAATACGAATCCAACAACATATGACATGATGGGGGTACTGAGCACTATCGCAAAGTTCCAAAATGAAGTCAAAATGTAAGAGAATGAAGCCAAAATGGAGGACACCCGGACAGGAGGCTAAAAATCCGGACAAACGCGGGAATTTATGGTCATATGGTCACCCCGGTACAAGTGTTTTTAGCCTTTATTTTAATATGTCTTACATCTGTCCTACTTTTTATTGGGTGTGCTACTTTTTTTAAAAAACATGTCAGGATGTCTGCAATTTTGTGGTAGCTTGTCCTCTTTTTGGGGTTTGGGCATCTGGTCACCCTGACTGGTAGGTGGGGGAGGGAGGAGGTGGGGAGGGGAGAATTGGGCCGAGGTGGTGGATTGGAACCAGGAAGGAGGCGTCCACTGGAGCCTGTGCTCTGTATTGGCTGAAAAGACTGAGATGGAGCTGCTCCAGTCTGCACGGGCAAAATAACCAGACCTGTAAAATCTGTGCACCTTACTTGGGGAAGGGGATAATGTAATGTCTGTTGTATGTTCTGTTCCCACAGATGCAGAGCTGATCCCTGGTGGCTCGAACCAGCTGCAGCTAGCCTGTCTGGCTGATGTCACCCCTTCATTGTCATCAGGTTCAGTTTTGATAACTTTTGCAGCCTTCTGAATGACCTTTTCCACTTGCACATATTTTCTTTTTGCTGGTACATATTTTCTTTTTAATGAACAGTTCTAGAAAGAAAAAAAAGCAAGCATTTGAAGGTTCTTTTATTTCTTGAGAAAATAAACTAACATCTATCTATATATCTATATTATATGTATATACACGAATGTCTTGATTAACTCATAAATGCCCAGCCCAAACCCTGGGCCCTAGAAATATGAAATTCATGGAATATATTCTTTCCATGATGCAAGGACCCTCTAAATTCAGGGGTGAATTATAGAACCCTTTATATTATTTAAGCCTTGCTGGTAACTGAGACCAGTATGACCCTTTTAACCTCAATCAGTCGAGATCAGGATTCTCCCTGTTCAGTTGATTTGTGTCTGACAGACACGTTAGAAAGTTGTCATTAGCAGCTAATGAACTCAATTGTAACACTCTTAAAGTGACCAGTGACCTTCATTAGGATGTACAAAGAGAGAATACTTGAAATCTGATTCAAAAACCCCATTTATTAACCTTAAACAAGTAAAACAAAAAATACTGAAACTCGAAACTGATCTGAGAGATCACCTGTGGCTGCTTATGGAGTGTTGAGTTTTGGTGAAACTGATCTGAGAGATCAGGAGGGTCATTAGTGCACCCCATGCAGGCCAGGGGGGAAACTGTCTAGAGGGTTTCGAACAGCACCTAGAGATAGGAAGGTACTAGGCCACTAGGCCTCTTGGCCACCTTGGTGCAGAGAGGGGAGCAAGAACAGCTTTGTCGTGTCTGTCAGATAGATTTCGACTGACGGAGGGTTAAACCTTTTTAAGGCAGTATGGCAAGGGTGATGAACAGTAAAATACCAGTCATTTTAGTGTTTACTCTGAACAGTAAACTGAAATGTATTTCTGGCTTGTTGTAAAGTTCTGCTACCTCAACTGATCACAGATTTTGGACTACCAGCTCTCACCTGCTGAGGTGCTTCTTTCAAAATAGTTGGGAGTCCTTCTAAAAAAAGTGATAAACAGTGAATTAGCAACTGGGCCAATGGAGCAAATAGTTTCTTCCAGTTTGAGACACATGAGATACTACTTCAATCTCTTGTTAGTAAACTGAAAATAAATCAGACTGTTAAAATTCAATTGAAACAACAAAAGATGATGTACCAGCAGAATATTTTATCTATATACTTCACTCAGTTTTGAGTAATGATAACGTTCAGTGATGGCTCCTCCCCATCTAAGCCAAAGCACCCAATCCTACCATCACCACAACCTTCTCAGACCATCATACCTTCCTCTGCTGTTATTCTCCTGAACAAAGCCTCGAGTTGGTTTTTAACATCGGTATAGTTCTCACTCTGCACCTGGAAATCAACATCTGGTGGCTGCTTGCTTTTCAGTTCCTCCAAGCAGTCTCTGATGAAGGGCTGCATATCCATCACTTCCTGATTGGAGGCATAGAGATGCATCTTCTCCATCAGTTGTTCACTGGAACCCATTCGCTTCATCATGCCCTTCACATGCTGAATGTTCACTGTTATGTCTCGGGCATCTTGGCTGTGCCGCTCCTCCACTGCTGTTAGGAGTTTCTCCCCCTTTTCCTTCACCATCTGCAACATTGCATCTATCCTTTGCTGGATCAGCTCTGTGGTTTCATTCTTCACCTTCTCCTTATTTTTCATAAGGTCCTGGAGACTCCTCCAGGTTGCAAGGTAATTGACCTTCTTTACCTTCAGCTCCATGTTCATGCTCTGCAGCTCATCTTTCCTGCATTGAATTTCTTTTTGGATCTCACAGTGCTGACCCATGTGTTTTCCATCCAGCAGTGCACAAGTGCAACACATGGATTGGCTGCATTCCTTGCAATAGAGACTGTGAATCAAAAGACAATCGAGACCCATTACTGGTTTTCTTCCCCTTTACAAGATTGTTGAACCATGTCTCATATGAGCAAATGAAGAACACAGGCCTGAGGTGCTTAACAACTTAACAGAACACAGGCCTGAGGTGCTTAACAACTATCTGCTTAATGACAGACCGCATATACAATGGTGGTAAAAGCAAAATAAAGAGGCTCCTAATGAGGCAGTCAGGTAACCCAAAGCAGAATGTTTACACGATGAAGAGGCAATCTTATCTTCATCCAGCCTGTATAGGCAGTTAGTGCCTGGCAGGGAATGTTTGTTTAAACACCAAAGGCAATAGATTGGGCTGAATGTTCGCTGAATGACCTAACTGGATAACAGTGGAGATCAGAGAACATATCCTCATCTCTAAGTGGCTCACACCTCTATTACAGTCCAATCCTATGGACTCTGGCCAGCAGTAGAATACATGTTCCACTGCTAGTCACTGCTGAAAAGGTGTCAGAAAGCATTTTCCAGCAGCACATTCAGTTGTGTGCTGCCTGAATGCTGCAGGAACCTCCCCACCTATGCCATGGGAGCTCCAGCTGCCTACAGGAGCAAGTAGTCTACTGCAGATGTAGGAAGAGGCAGGCGGAAGCCAGAAAAGGGTGTGATGGATTGGGGAGGCTGTGAAAGCGGGTGGACTTAAGTTCTTCCAGGATCCATGCTCTCAGGATTAAGGGAGGTCCTGTAGCTTAGTTGTTGAACACATGCTTTACCTTCAAAATGTTCCAGGTTCAGGCAGGTGCCAGACATATTGATTATACTGAGCTATATGGATATAGGATCTGACTCAAAAGCCTACATTTTAAGGCTTCAGCTCATATATCTGGAGTAATGGGGCTGTAATCCCTAACATATGAAAGTTAGGTTGCTGCTTAGTGGGTGCAACACCTCTTCTGCTCAGCACCTTGCAGCCTTAGCTACCTTCTTGATAGTTAGCTTGCTGTTGCAACAGTTGTGGTTCAGGACCCTGGTTTAAATGTTAGTCTTTCCCCCTTAGTTGGACAGCACTTCACTCTTGCTGGCAAACCTGTAACTCCAGGTCCACCAGCTCTTTGCCTTGCAAATAGAACTTCCATGTGAAAATTAATTAAGTGCTGAAGAAATACTTACCTTAGAGGCTGATTGTTGTGGTTGGAACAGTCCATGGTGCTCAGTCTCCTAAATCCTGCAAGGAAATCTTTGCTGGACTTTGCCTTGAGATCCTTTAGAGATCTGGCTTCATGACCCTCCCTCTTCAAGAATCTCTGGTGGCACTGAAAACATGATTTGCAAAAGAATTCCTTGCAATTAGAGCACCAGAACTCTGACTCCTCCTTTTTACAGCTGTCACATATCAAGTCGCTGCACTCAGTGATCTTCTGGTAGATGCGTAACTTGGCCTGAAGATTTCCAAAGAGCAAATTGGGGGTGTCTGCATTTTGGGAGTGTGGGGTCTCACATATGAGGCAGAATCCAATGCGCTTACTCTCTTCAAGACACTCAGAACAGAGGTTGTGGAAGCAAGACAAAAGTTTGGGTCTCTCAACTTCCTTCTGACACTGTTCACACAAAAGGAACTGGAATTCATTGTCCATTTCCTGGCAAAAACATAATGAGCAGAAAGAATTTGCATTATGACCATTAAGTTCTAGTAACCATCAAGTTCTAGAGCAGCGCCTCCCAAACTTGGGTCAGGATCTACATGATCTTATTTTTGGTGGGTCACCAAAGGGTGATGGAAACATTAGGTAACTAATTGCCTCAAGACCTGATGCTATTCAAAAATCAGATACTGTAGCTACTAATTACACTGCAAAGAGCTCAGCTCCTGTCGTTTGCAAACCTGTGTAAATATAGGCAGGTAAATATCTGAGGGTCTATTATTACTTATAAACAAACAAATAAATTTTCTAGTTTGCTCTTTTAAAGAAGTCTAGTAAGCTTATATGGGTCCAGAAGAGTCATTTTAAAAAGTGGGTCCTGGTGCTTAAAGCTTATGAACCACTGTTTGGGAGCTAGATGACTGTAGGCAACTAAGGCTGCAATACTTAATACACTTTCCTGAGAGTAAAGACCCATTGAACACAGTGTGGCTTACTTTTGAGTAGATGTGGTTAGGACTGTGCTCTAACTCAGTGACTGTAAATGTGTGCAAAGTGGGTGTCAGTGGGGTAGCTAATGATCATGTAGCCCGATGCAAAACTCAGAATGTTGGTCTGCAAGTTATGTTGGAACTGGAAGTGATGTCATCCTGGGGTATTTTTGAAAACAAAACGGGAAAATCCTGCCTCCTTCTCCTTTGCAGTTCACCACCCATTGCAGAGCAAATAGAATCACAGAAGATTTTTTTCCTTCCCCCAAAGTCATATTTAATTACTGGTAATAAAATAATGAAAATGATGTCCCTTATTGGTTAGGGAAACTGTGCTGGGGTAAAGACAAATTGGTATTCTCTCCCCACTAAATATAAGAGGAGCACCACCTAGAAGTGCTTGTACAATGGTGACTCACATAACAAATTTAATTTGTTCCAGAGGCATGTTTGTTACGTGAAACGTTCTTTACATGAAGTGGATTTTCCCATAGAAAATAATGGAAACTCAGACAATTGTTTCCACCACACCAAAAAAATTGTGTTAAATGGGTCTTACTCCCAGGAAAGTTTCTTTGATTGCAGCCTCCTAACCATGTCTACCCAGAAGTAAGCCCGATTGTGTTAAATGGGGCTTACTCCCAGGAACGTGTTTTTTGGATTGCAGCCTAAGTAAATTTCATAGGATCATACACACTGAATGCATGTTTTGAATTCAGTTACAGTGTTTTGTCATCATTTTTACATGCAGTTAATATTTTTATATGAACATTTTGGGAATGGTGGAACCAATCAACTGTGTTTCCATTATTTCCTATGGGAAAATCCACTTCACTTAAAGAGCATTTCACTCTGGAATGAATTAAGCTCTTTATGTGAGGCACCACTGTAGCTTCACCTGGGTGAGGCAGGAAAACCTCTTGGCCCAGGAAGAAAGATCAGGGTGGATCCAAAATAATTGACAAGAAGAAGAAGCCAAAATGGGCTACTAAGAAAGAAACAAAAATCTATTTAATTGCTAGCTGATTGATGGGAGAGCTCTGCCATGCAGCTGGAATCAGGGTGACCAGATGCCAAACCCAAAATTCCTGAACCTCAGGGCCAAAATTCCTAATCCCAGGCCAAAATTCCTACCTGCTGAAAAAAATTTGCCAAAAAATGTATTTTTTTGTTTTTGTTTTTCTGTTTTTTGACCATAACCTTTGAGTGGAAGGAGATATCTCCAAACTGATTTCTGCATTGGATTCTGCTCTTCAATACGAATCCAACGACATATAGCATGATGGGATACTGTGCACTATCATGAAGTTTCAAAATGAAGCCAAAATGTAGGACAATGATGCCAAAATGTAGGACACCCGGACAGGAGGCTAAAAATCCAGACAAATCTGGGTTTTTCCGGTCATCTGGTCACTCTGGCTGGAATGTCTTGTACCAACATAGACTTACACAGTCAAATCCCGAGTAACTATGTGAGCACGTAAGAGACATTAGGTGGACCTGTAATTACTGCACCACTTATTGAAAACCTATGGGAAATTATATTGCAAACCAGAGTAAATTGTTCTTACACTGGAGCAAGGACTCCCTGTAGTTACTCTGGATTTTGCCCTTAGAATTGACCTGAACTAAGACTGAACATCTTGTTCTGAGTGTTTGTAAGTTATGAACATCTGACCAGCTTCTAATGTGTTTTGTGAATCTACTGTAGCTAGGCTGAATGTGAGGTTCAGGAGTCAGCTTTCTTATTTTTGTTTGGAACTGGAATTTATCTAAGTGCCTTAACTTAATATGCTTCTTTAATAAACTTTCTGTTTGGCTTTTAACATTGTGGTGGTTGATGCTAAATCATCCGTACCCATTTGGAAGAATCTAAGGGGAACGTTTGCTACCAATAACCACTATAGGACTGAGTACCTACTGTGGCACTTGAGGTGTAAATCTCAGTTCAGGCTTGTAGAGCCGGCTTCCCCGTAAACAAAATCCTCAAAGTTCTGGTCACTCGGGCTTGTGTAGCCAGTGAGGCAAACTTGGGGTCCAGTCGTACACAACTTCCAGAGTGAGGGGAGCGACGACTGGCACTTGAATCAGCTCTCATTTCCATTTACATATACAGTGGCGCCTCACGTAACAAATGCCTTACGTAAAGTATGTTTCATGTAAGAAACAAAAATTTCTCTAGGATTCTGCTTCACGTAACAAACTGCTTCATATAACAAACACACTCATTGGTAGTTGGGGTTGACGCGCTGTCCAGCAGCCCTTTTAAAAAGCGTCAGGGCTGCCTACCGCGCCTGCCCATAGCGAAAGCAACATTTCCGTGCTGTTCCTACTGTGGCCGGGTGTCCGCTGGGCAGAGGGAGAAAAGAGCAGTGGAGAAGAGGGAAGCAGCTCAGGGCTAGCCAGAAGGTAGCAGGGAAGAGAGGGGCTCAGGATGAAGAGAAGGAGAAAGTGGGGAGACACTTTGATTGGATTGTGTTGGATTGCAGCCTCCTAACCATGTCTACCCAGTAGTAAGCCCCATTGTGTTAAATGGGTCTTATTCCCAGGAAAGTGTCTTTAGGACTGCAGCCTAAGGCTGCAATCCAGAGCAAATTCAGCCTGCTCTGACCTAACTGCACTCTCCTAACTATTCTGTATCCAGAGCAGAAAGTTATGCTGAATCCAGAGAGTCAGGAAGCCTGGGCTGCCCTAACTGCTCCAGAGCATGCTAAGTAATTGACACAAGGGGAAGACTTGCTCCTGAGGAGACACCCCTCAGATCACACTGAACAAGGAACAGCTGTGGTGCCTACAGTGGTGACATGACTCTGAACATCACCTGGTACGGAAGTCTGTGCATCATCCCTGGGATGCGCGCCCCCCTACCTGGACTGCGCAGTCACCAAAGTTGGCGCCTGCGCAGTTGTTTCTGAAGCCAACTGGCTTCAGAAAGAGTACTGCGCAGGCACCATCTCTGACACCTGTGCAGTACTTTTCTGAAGCCTTTTGGCTTCGGGGGAGACTGTGCAGGCGTCAGAGTTGGTGCCTGTGCAGTACTCTTTCTGAAGCCATTCGGCTGCTGCTCCGCCTCCTGAGTGATGCCGAATGGCTGTGCAGAGGCGCAGACTTTCTCTGCTCTAAGGAAGTCTCCTCTGAAGCTGTTCGGCATGCTCAGTGTGTTTCTGAGCAGTGCACCTCAGATGGCCGTTCAGGCCAGCTCCTCAGACAAGTGTCAGCTTCTGGCTGCTGCTCCGCCTTGGAGCAGGCCTGAATGGGTGTGCTGATGCCCGGGGCCTGCCAAAGGACAGTCAAACTCCTCCGGCACATCACCCCATACGGAGCGCATCCCCAATGCAGCCCACACCAGCCGCACCAGTCTGGTGACGCCACTGGGTGCCTGCCTTATAAGGAGTCCCTGATGAGATGCCAGTACATTCTACAGTGAATACAAGGGGCTTCTTGGAGTGGCCTGCTGTATCCTGAGGTTTGTGGGCAGCCGTAGTTTGTTCCATATCCTGAGGTTGAGAGGAAGGGGTTGCAGCTAGGCTGGCCAAGAACTCAGATTTTTGGTCAGCACTGCCATTCTTATTCGGGCCTTATCATGGACCCCTATGGGTCTACTCATTACTATACCTGCTCCTGAGGTGGTATAACTCTGAGGGCTGGAAGAGGGCATTTCTGCCTTGGAAACAGGCTTTGGATACAGAGTAACTGCTCTGCCCTAGGCAATGCTCAACATGCCCTCAACTTGCCTCTCCTGAGCTGCTTAGGCTGCCCCAGTTAGGGCAGAGCAGGTCCACCTCTCTTAGGGCACCCTATCTTGCCTTGCTCTGCCCTAAGCCTCCTTCAGAGTAACTGGGCTGGAGCATCTTGCAGTTGCTCCAACCTAGTGTTAGATAGGGCAACCTAAGGGTTCTTATGTGGACAGATTAGTTGCTCTGGATTGGGCTGTATGTAGACTTCATAAGATCTACTCACATTGATCATAAGATCATTCTTGATCATAAGATCAAAACATTGAATGCATGTTTTGAATTCAATCCCAGTGTTCTGTCATCATTTTTACATCCAATTAATATTTTTATATGAATATTTTGGGGGTTGTGGAACCAATCATCTGAGTTTCCATTATTTCCTATGGGAAAAATTCACTTCACATAAAGAAAGTTTCACGTAACAAACATACCTCTGGAACGAATTAAATTTGTTACGTGAGGTGCCACTGTATTTACTTTTTATAATCTATCAGTATTTATATACTGCTTTTCAACTAAAAAGTTCACAAAACAGTTTACAAAGAAAATGAAAAAATTAATGGCTAATGGCTACATAATAATAGCAGGAAAAAAGACCCTCAAACATTAATCTGCCTATATTTACACATGCTTGCAAACGGCAGTTGAACTCTTTGCAGGACAATTAGCAGCTAAAATTAGCAAGCCAGGGTTTGAGGCAATTAAATATCTGAACTTTCCATCACCTTTTGGTGACCTACCTTCTCTTGAGTGGGTCTCAACCCACAGTTTGTGAGCCACAGATGGAGTTAATTTGGCACAAGATGGACTGATGCTCCTGGTGGCCACCCTTTGGCTACAATCCTGGTTTCAGAGATGATCTAGGCAAGGGCTCTGAATGCTTTGGACCACCACCCATATCTATCTGTCTGTCACCTCCCTTTGCACTTCACTTAATCCTTTGATTCTCCCCACTTTCTCTTCCTCAATGACCAAGGAAGGGTGCAATCCTAACCTAAGTTGGAACAAATCAGTCTTCACATTTGCATGGTGAGGTAGGAAGGCAAGTACATATCTGTGTATTGGCCTAACTGCCCCAGGAGTGGCGCAGAAGTTTGTAACACTCCCAGGTCAGCACAGGACTTACGACAAGGCTTAGGCTGGCCTAATTGGAGTTTAAGATTGCAGCCAAAGTCAGGCACAGCTTTTTGAAGCCCTGGGCTATCTAGGCTGTTTCTCCTTTAAGCCTGCCCTACAAAGTTTGCTGAAACACACCTTCCACTGAGTCTTACCTGCTGTGGCTCTGATGGTGGAATGTTTGGCTCTGACATTTTCTGGGTTTTCTGCTCTAAAGTCTTGCCACTTTCTGTCTCCGTCCAGATTGTTCAAGTTTCGATTTCATAAAAATGACACAACAGGCATGTTGCTTTCTGAGCCAGTTTCCCGTCTTCTCCCTCCCACTTCTGCCCCTAAAGATCTTTCCTAGAACTACAATCTCCTGCCCCACCTTCTTTGGCTTAGTTTCAGTCATTTGTCATCATTCCAGCAGGAAGAGAAAGGAAGATCTTACACTGTTTCCCAGTGACTTGGGTACACAATCAATGTATGCATTTCTGATCCTTCAGAAAGTGGGCTTCAGGGGGTTCTCACAGGTTCTACAGAACCCTTTGCTAATGAGCACCTGGTTCTGAGAACTGGTTACTAATGGGACTTAGAACCTGTTGTTAATTTATTTGCATCCCATCACTGGTTGTACCCCAATGATATTGAATGGACCGCAGCTTTCACAATCAACAAGACTGTGATTTTTTAAATGTAGTGTAAAAGTTTAAAAAACATAACACTATCAAGGTTGCTAAAATTATGCTTTCTATTTCTGTAGAACAATTATACTTGATGCACATTCTGATTTTGGAATTGTGATTTTTATTTTCATATTTTCCATATACGCATTAGAACAGATAACAACATAAGAAGATACGAGACATCCCAGTCTCCAAATTCCCCAAATGGATGGTGTCATGATAGATCCTCCATGGCAGTGGTTTTCAACCTTTTTCATATCACAGTACCCTGAGAAGGCACTGAAATTGTCAAGGCATACCATCAGTATTTTGACAGTTGACAAGGTACACTAAGCTGCTGGGTAGATGGGGTGGTCAAATGTTCAAATGGCTCAATAAATGATGTAATCTCCCACAAACTCCTGCGGGCTGTGGCACACCAGTAGAGTATTTGTGGCACACCACTATGCTATGGAACAGTGGTTGAAAATTGCTGAAAATTGAAAATTAATTTTTTAAAAAACTTATATTTTTCAATTTTAATATAAATAATTTTAAATATAATTTAATTATAACAATTAATATAATTATAAATTATAAAATATATAGTAAAATATAATATTCAACAAAATATAAAAATGACCTTAGAATGAGGCATCCCCCAGTTTCCTCAATGTTCTTGAGGTCTAGCTATGCTTGGTGCCCCAAACCTACCACAGAAGTCGTGAGGCCGAGCGGTTTGGGGGCCACCATTTTGTGTGTGTCTCTTCCGCTCTCCCTCTCCTCTGAGTAAAGCTCCCAGGCAGGCATCTGACCCAGGTAGGACAGGCTGGGAGGACAGAGGCACTACTGTTACACAAGCATTGCTCAAGCTCATCCTCTGGCAAGGAGTTCCACAGGTTAATTATACAGGCACATAACAAGAGCCCTGCAGGATCAGGCCCAGGTGCCTCAAGAGGCTCACAAGACTACATCTGGACATCCTGTAGCAAGGAGTTCCACAGATTAATAACACAGGAATATAACAAGGTGCCTCAGGTGGCTCACAAGACCACGTCTGGACACCCTGTGGCAAGGAGTTTCACAGGTTAATTACACAGGAACACAACAGGGGCCCTTCAGAATCAGGCTCAGGGCCCATCTACACCAGCCTCCTTCATCTCAAGGTGGCCCGCCAGGTGCCTCTGGGGGCTTATGTGACGACATGTGTACATCCTGTGGCAAGGAGTTCCTCAGGTTAATTACATAGGAACATAGTAACAGCCATGCAGAATGAGGGCCAATCTAGTTCAGGTTCTTGCATCTGACAGTGCCTCACCAGATACCTTGGGCTCACAAGACCACCTCTGCACATCCTGTGGCAAGGAGTTCCACAGACTATTCACACTGTAAAATGAAGTGCCCCAGTGGATCAAACCTATGGCCCATCAGTCCAGCTTCCTGGATCTCAGTGGCCCACCATGCTCAGAGAGCAGAAAAGGCCACAAGAGGTTTGGGCTTGATTCTTTGGAGCTTGATTCTTAGGACATACAAAAGAAAATATTTCTTTACCCAGTGTGTATTTAATCTGTGGAACACCTTGCTACAGGCTGGAGTCTCTGGGACAAGATCATCTCTGTTTTGAGCCACTTCACATGTGTATTATTGGTGAAAACAGGTCTTGCAAAGAGGTTTTCAATTTAAGAAGTGCTATTGTGTTGAAATTAAGTACAGGAAAGCAATATGAGTATTTTTGCTTTATTTTAACTCCTACATTTTTTTAACAGGGGAGGAAACTTGGCTTGGATGACAGGAATTTTTTTTGGCCAGGGGAATTGTGGGTTTGGGATCTGGTCACCCTGCATATGACAACCCAACCTTCCCAAAGACTAACAGGCTTTCATTCAACACACCCTGTGAATATCCAGTCTTTCCATAGTCTTTCAAGACTGACGGAGGCCTGCTTTAGGTAATGAGAGAATAAGCAAGGAGATGTAGGAACAAGCCATCCTTTAGCCTATGTCAGTTTTCTACCTAAAGGCATTGTTATCTCCAAAGTTTAGTCATGCCTAAAGAAATCATCTAGTAATAAATTTTCTTAAAGTGCAATCCAATGGTTTTCTTTGTGATAGCCTACAGTGCTGCCAAAATGGGCTGTGCTACATGTCATAGTGAGGGAACAGTAAACTGAGAGAGGAAAGGGAAATTATTTTCCCTTATCCCTCCATAAGCCCTGCAACTGGCAATGGGTCTCCTTGGATCTGTGCCAACTCTTTATATGGCACGAAGAGACAGGGTGCAACCAGATGAAAACAGAGGAGATGGCTTTTGACACAAGTTTTCAGTCCTGGCTGCCACCCTCTCCCATCTTCAACATGCCCCTGATTCACCTTCCCCTGATCTGTAACACCTATCCTGCTGATTCATGTTCGCTGATCTTGAGAAAGTGCCCAAAATATAATCTTGTGCCATTATAACCCTCTCCAATTGTTCTCTGGCAAATTGCATATAGCTCAGTTGAGCATTTTTAATTAATGTTCATGCTCACATGTATTAATGTCCATGATCTACTTTTCATCCACCCTAGAACTCAAGTTATCAGATATATGCTGCAATCCTAAAGATACTTTTCTGGGAGTAAGACCCATTAAACACAATGGTGCTTACTTTTGAGTAGACGTCATTAGGATTGTGCTCATAGTATTCCATGGTGGACCAGACCCATGCTTGCTTAGCTTCCCTGGTAGAGTTTAAAACTTTGTGCTTTTAGATCATAGCCTCAGGCTTCTGAATGTGTTGGTATGTCTTTGCACATCACAAAGATTCCCGGCTCTGTTATGACACTGTGCAGTTCACTGAGAAATGGGGTACTCAAGAAGTTCTAAGCCAAGCCAAAATGCAGGTGTCACATTCCAGATGCTGCAGATGGAGGAGGATCAATTCAATCTCTTGAGCCAGAACTAAAACAAAATTTATCCCAATAGACATGTCTATGACTTATGTGCTGTGCCATGTATGCTACTCAGGGAACAGCTTCCCCAAGTGGCCCATTCCTTGGATTCTGCTCTGGCCCATATTCATTCATTCATCTTCTTTGCTTCATCACCTTGAAGAGCTCTTCCAGCTTCAAGGCTACATTCAGATCTCCTTGTACTTTGAGCCTTCCAGAAACATAAGCACTCAACGGGTGGAGTTCACCAAGGATAAAGGCCTCTAAGTCACTTTCTGCTATCTCCAGAACAACATCAGGACTGTGGTCAGGGAGTCCGTGACCTATTCTTCCATTGCCTGTTGAAAGAAGGATCAACAATATGATTTGAACCATATCCAAGCTATGGACAGAAGTAATGTGACTTACAATAACAAGCTGTGACTTAAAATAACAAGCTGTAATTGTAATAATTACAGTTATTATCTGTGGGGTATACATTCTTGCTCCCCCATGGATTCCAAAACTAGATAAAAGGAAACCCTATATTTACTGTGGTGCCAAATATTCATGTTTTTCCTTTACACAATGGTAGAAGAGGACTACAAAAAGCAAGCAGCCTGAACACAAGAGAAAGGAGACTAACAGGAAGCAGGACATAAGAAGCATCTTTCTGGCTGTATCCCTCCTCTAGAATTCAGGCTACCTGCTTGTAATGTTCCTCTTCCAGCAATTTGTGAAGAAAGACCACATGAGTGCTTGGTGTACAGTAAAAGTAAGACAAATAGGAAATGGATGTGGGGAGCATGGAGAACCACAGATACAGGGTGCATCTGTATTTGCAAATGGAAGATATGAACTATTCTCTGCTCTCCTTCCGTGGATTCTGCTGCTACTCTTCCTCCCCTCTCTTTCCCCCCATCACCCAGGCCAAAAGATATGGTTGTCACAATGCTGCCCTGTGGACATTCAGTTCAACACTACAACTGTTTTGGTTCTGTCTCTGCATTAAAAGCTACTAGCCCTCAAAGGCTAGAATCTGTACATAGATCTACAAGCACATCCCTAATCCAGAAGATAGTCTTGAAGGCCTGGGCAAGATAACCCTGAAGCAGTGATGGCATAGTGTGCAGATATGGTTTTCTACTTGCCTCTGGGCAATTTCAATTTGCAAAGAAAAAAACAAAGCAACATGATTATAGTGATGTTGTGCTGGCCTAACTTTAACAAGTTTATAAAACTAAATAGACTTGCCTGTAGAAAGATCAAGGAAATATGTACTATGGTCTCCGCTGGGTAGCAGAACATTAATCTGATAGGAACCTCCAATCTGGTTAACTAAGGACTCAGAGAGGAACATCTCCATTGCCAAGAAGAATTCCTCAACATTCAACTTCTTTTTCTCACTGATGTTGCAGTTTATTATAGCATCAGTTGTTGGGATTGGCTGATTGATTTCATTCTGGATCTCCACATGTTCAGCTGGAAAAAAATAAGCAATCAAAGCAGGGTCTGGGGTCTGAAGGTTGATAACTCCCACAAGTGATGAAGTTCTATAAGGAGGTTCTTTAAGAAGTTCTTTAAGCCTCAAGGGGGGGCATTGGGATTGGATAGGGTGGATAATTGCTGCAGGGCCTATGCCACACAAGGTCCACATGGCTGGACCAATCCCTGAACCTTCAAAATTAGTGGTAGAACGCCATTAGAAGACAAGTAGGAAGAGCCATGGAGATGATGGATAACAAGTCTGTCAATGGCATGTCAAAGTCAATAGTCATGATGATATGCTACCTGCAGGATCACAGACAGTATGGTGCCTGAATGCCACTACAGGGCAAGGGACATCTCCTGTTTGCAGACTTCCTAGGCATCTGGTTGGCCAGAGTGGAAAACATGATACTGGATTAAATTTTGCCACAGATTCTGGTGATGGCACTTGACCTAGATGCCTTCAGATAAGGATTGGACAGATTTCTGGAGGAAAGGTCCATCACAGGTTACAAGCCATGATGGGTATACACAAACTCCTGGTTTGTCCAAAGACTTCCACCAAACTAGAACCAGTATTGCTCTTGGCAGATGCTCTGTTATAACTAAGATTCTGGCCACTTTCTTGAACATAGAAACTCCTGGAGGGGAAAAATGAACAATAGAATATTCTGTTTATTGAAACCTGCCTGTTGTGAGCTGCAATTTCTTGATGGGATTTGAACTTTCTGAACATCTCTTTGATGAGGAAGTTCAAAATATTTATCCCTCATTACCAGTGACAAACAATTGCGGGCACCTGTTTTGGTTATGGCACCTGTTATGGGCACACTAGGATTTCTTTAGACAAGGTCAGTCTCTGGTTGTTGACAAGTTGTTACCTGGCTTAAAGGCTCCATTTGGATTGGTGGCTGATGCTGCCAGAGTCTTGCCAAAGAAATGAAAAGCCAGCTGCTGAATGACACCATCCAGGCCTTCTAGTCCAGGGACTGAAGACATTATACTCTTGGGTCCTTGGGATGTCTGCAGCACTGCCTCTAATATCAGTTCCACCCTGTCCACCTCAAGACCCCAAGTCCTGGTTGTGTCATTGATTTCCAGCTAGAAATAAAAGAAGGCAGAGTGTTCAGTGGATAACACAAACCAAGGATAACACAAATCCACGGGAAAGAGGTCTATCAAAAGGAATTATGATGGGCCTAGGGCAGGGGTCTCCAAACTGGAGACCGTTGTGTGCACTGGAAACAACCTCCCTGGCACAACTGGTACCTACCACTCTGTCAGGGAGCCTACTATTGTTGTCTCTGTTCTGTCCCACTGTTTTTGTCACCCAGCCCCATCTGCCAGGAAATCTGGCTGCTAAGACCACTGGGTAATCGGAGGTTGGCATGAAAATTTGGGACCATCAGAGAGTCAAACAATAGGCTCCCCTGCAGAATGGTAAGCTCCATTCATGTGAGAGAGGGGTTTGCAAGGGTGCCAGTGTCCATGGTCCAAAGTTTGGAACACCATGAACTGGGATTGAAATCAAAGTCTATGTTTCTTTATTGAGACCCCCTTCGTGAAGCAACAACCTTTGTTCCACCCTGATTCTTATCCCATTCTTCTCCCTCCCTGCCCTGTTCTGCCTTCATTCCATGGATAAATGACTCCCAAGAGAAACTGAGGTACTACCAAGAGTTGATCTCCAATCCGCAGCTTCTCTGTATGGATCTCCCGCAGGTACTTCTTCAATAAGATCTTGGTCATAGCATTCTGAGCAGTCATTCGTGTAGCCACATTGAGATCTTTCACCATCATGACCGAAAGTACTGGGTCCCAAATGCGGAACTGGACGTCAGCCCCGACAGACACCAAAACTCCATCTTTTGTCATCAGCTGCAGGGAGTAGAGACAGCAGCATTGAAATCTGCTCCTGTATGGGGCATTTCCAAGCAGGTATTTCAGGCAATTAAGTGCATAATGGAAGAAGGTCCTCAGGGTAATGATGTAACATTCACTTTGTTTAAATTGCCATGAACATCTCACCTTACATGGTGGGATACTGAAGGCCCGGGTCCTCAAGTCCACTTGTTGCCAGTGATCAATGAAAGGCAGCAGCAAAACCATGCCTGGTCCTTTTGGAGAATGGATACGCCCCAAGCGAAACACAATAATGCGTTCATACATTGGAACTATCTGGGACAGGATGAAAGAAAAAAGCACAAGTTACAGTGAGCAGGAGTGTGCATTCCTTCTTTCCTACACTATGGTCCACTTTTGGGCCAAATCACAAATGAAATCTAGGGTTCATTTTTGCTTTTTTCCACAGAGTAAATTTTAGTGGTGATGAAATTCATGGATGATGGGAAAAAGATATGATCCTAGCAGACCTCATTCTCTACTATAGCTAAGACTAAGAGCACAATCCTAACCATGTCTACTCAAAAGTAACCCCCACTGTGTTCAATGGGTCTTACTCCCAGGAAAGTGTCTTTAGGGTTGCAGCCCAAATGTGCGTAACTGAAACAATTTCATGTTTCTCATATTCCACCCTTCCCCAGTGTTTATCTTTTGCCAATGTCTAGAATTGATTTTTGTTGGGTTGTCTGTTCTCATTCCTATCTTACCTTGAAAACAAACCAGCCAGAAATAGGGAAACTGAGGATGGTCAGCAAGAACACCAATACTGTGACCATCCCATGGCAAATCCATGACATGAAACCTTGTGGTGAATCTGCAGAAAGAAGTAGTGAGAAGTATAAGAGTGCAGCAAACCCTTCAGTATGCATGCTAAGACAGCAAGAGCAGTTCTGCTAGCCCCCAATCCATCTTTAGATGGTTGGCAGCCCAGTCCTATTAAGCTTCCCTGCACTGCTACAGCAGAGATGGTGTAGGCTCTGCTGGAAGTCTCTTCAAGAAAAGGGGACTTCCCTGATTCAAATCTCACTTCTAGCACAAACTCACTAACTCGGCAAATCACTCTCAGCACCAGTTCCTCCATCAGCAATATGGGGACTAATAGCAACCTACGTTACAGGTTTGTTTTATTTTGATATGGTCTTTACATGTGAAACAGTTTGCAAACTCATAAAACACTATACAGATGCCAGGTATTTATTGCACAATCCCATATGTTCCATAGTCCCAAAAGTAAAGAAAAATTCTCTTTCCTGCCTCATCTGTTCCCTCATACAGCTCCAGTTTGGTAGAATTCTTTATGTCTGAAATCAGAATTAGCGCTAGATAATAATTCTCAAATCAGAAAATAATTAATAATTCTCAGATAATTAAAGGAATTATCTACTGTTCTGCTTCAAAGTAAAGCAATCAAACTGATAGCAGATCCCAAAACAGTTTCCAAAAGCTGTTTCTCATTTATAGTCCACTGTTGTTATTAATAATCTCTTCCTTTACAGAACATCTCAATGTACATCGTGTTTTACAAAGTACAATACAATCATGTGGGACACTGTCCCAAGGAGCTTACAGTCTAAATAAAATTTGGCACAGGGAAAAAACAACAGAAGAAGGAAATGTGAGAAGGGTAAATTTGGAAAATTCACAAATATACATTTAATCGTACATAAGCTTCTTTAATGCAGGGGATACACTAACTGCATGAAAACGTCATTAACTCTGGTGGAGAAAAATAAATTGTGCTCTTCATTTCAGCACTTACCTGTTCCTGTCTGCTCGTGATCCTGGCTGTGTCCCAATGAGAAAAACCCTTTTGAGGATCCATTCAGCCAGTTGCTGGATTGTGGAAACCGATCAAAATCTCCCAGTGGAATGGCTCGGTAACCTGACTGGCTGAACATGTTTGGGTCAACTGAGTCTGAGATTAAATGTTTTCCTGTCTTACCACGGTTTTATTTCTTCTGCAGTGGTTGAGGAAAACTTTGCCCTCCCAGCGCTTTCACTCTGCAAAGAGAAACAGGTGTCTTATCTAGAGGTCTCTTTCATTGCTGTCATTTAAGCACATCAGAACCACATTCTTTGCTTTCATAAAAGCTAAACACAATCAGCATTCAAACCCATCAGATTTTTGTAATGTCAAGTTGTACCTTTATATTTTTCTGTTCCTATGGAAGACTTTGTCAGGAGATCACAGCAATATCCAGGCAATGAATAACAAGCCACCATGGTGAACTTTATTCTCATCTCAGCTACAGCAATTAATTTATCATTCCCTGTAAACAGCCCTTTCTATCATAATGCCTGGGTCAAACTGTTACAGAGATTTTACAATATCTGTCTCCAAATGCTATTAAGGGCCTGTTTTTTCCTTCATCCAATGGAGAAAAGCATGCACTTTTTTGCTCGTTCTGATACAAGCAACAGTCCCTGCTTTTGTCCTTCCTGGTTAGTGATATGCAGTTGCAAAGAAGAAGAAGGAAGGAAGATGATGCCCTGTTTTTGTAGGGAGTAAAAGACTGCTCCCTCTCGCATCAGGAGGACTCTGGTGCACAAAGGATCACTCTGAAATTTTTCATACAACATTCACAATCAAAGCTTTTGACAGGATTTCAGCAAAAGTGCAAAACTTATTTTTTAAAGTGGAAAGTGCTATAGACTCTCCATCACTCTTGACACAACCTCAAGACAAGCAGACTTACAGATCGGTTGGCAAGAAAAAACTAAGGAACTTCCAAGAGTACCATAGTCATTGTCTATCTGGACATTTTTATCTGAAATCTGGACTATTCTGAAATCCAAATTTTAATCCAAGATTAGTTTTCTGTAGTGTGAACACTAGAATATCTTGTGTATATATAGTACTGGTCAGTGATGGGCTTCAAAGAAATTAAGAACCGGTTCTCTGCCCATCTGGCAGCCACTTTTAAATGGCTATTTTTAAACTTTATATGTCCTATCTCTTGTTAACAATCGGTTCTATAGAGTAGGTGCGAACCTGCTGGTGCCCACCACTGGTACTGGTACTGCTGTAAGTTCTATTCTCTGCTTGGTAAGGTGTACCTGAACAAACATTGTTGGTAAAAGTCAAGGAAGCCAAGAGACACCCATATAGTTAAACAACAAAAAAACTAAGAGGAAGCATTTCTCAATATCTCATGAAATTATTCCAAAATCCAGATACCTTCCCATCCCAAGCAGTCCTTATCAATCAAGCCTTATCAGTCCTTATCAAGCAGTCTTATCAAATCCATTTTATCAAATCAATTCTTATTAATCAATATTTAGGGAATACTACAGTATTAGTTCTTCAGTAGTGAGCAAGCTTTTCAGTTCATCATTATGGCTGGCAGCAAGACAAACAAAAACAGAAGATGGGGGAGAGAGTTATTATTGGGCATGATGACAAACTTCCAAAGGCTGCAATCCTAAAGAAACTTTCCTGGGAGTAAGACCCACTGAACACAATGGAGTTTACTTCTGAGTAGACATGGTTAGGATTACAGTTTGAGGGCACAATTCAGAGTGAGGGCAGTGAGGAGAGCCTTAGATGGGGTGCCCCAACTATTCAGTATCCAGAGCAGAGAGTTATGCTGGATCCAGAGAGTCAGGAAGCCTGGGCTGTCTTACCTGCTCCAGAGCATGCTAAGTAGGCACCAAGTCAGTGACATCTGGGGAGGGCTTCCTCCTGAGGAGACCTTCCTTTCATCACACTGAACACGGAACATCTGTGATGCATGCCTTAGAACAGTGATTCTCAAACATCCTAATGTTGTGACCCCTTAATACAGTTCCTCATGTTGTGGGGACCCCCAACCATAAAATTATTTTCGTTGCTACTTCATAACTGTAATTTTGCTACTGTCATGAACAGTAATGCAAATATCTGATATGCAGGGTGTGTTTTCATTGCTACAAACTGAACATAATTAAAGCATAGCGATTAATCATAAAAACAATACGTAATGATAGATAGATAGATAGATAGATAGATAGATAGATAGATAGATAGATAGATAGATAGATAGATAGATAGATGTGGTATAGCTAAGAGGGGGTGACTGAGAAAGAAAGAAAGAAAGAAAGAAAGAAAGAAAGAAAGAAAGAAAGAAAGAAAGAAAGAAAGGGAGGGAGGGAGGAATGGGAAGGTAAGTACCTAGGTGAGAGGAGATCTCCATAGGATTGGGATCTCAGGCAGCAGAGCCAGCCACTGTTTCCTGGGAATAAGTCCCATTCACTATCATGGGACTGACTTCAGAGTAGACATGCATAGAACTGGGCTTTAAGGCTGCAATCATTTCCTGGGAGTAAGTCCCATTCACTATCATGGGACTGACTTATGAGAAGACATGCATAGAACTGGGCTCTAAGGCTACAATCCTCCCTGCACCCAAGGCTCCACATCATCTCACAGCTGCTCAGAGGCTCCTTCTGAGCTGCTTTTTCCAGCCAAAGCGGCTCCAGCATTTCTGCCAGGTCTTCCGACCTGGCCCCCTGCACCAGGAGTCTTTAGCTGACCCCCAGGAAAGCTCCAGGTGACCCCCAAAGGGGTCCTGACCCTCACTTTGAGAAACGCTGCCTTAGAAGGAAGCCCAGAAGTTCCTGACAACCAGTAACAGCTGCAGCATGCGATACAGCATGCAATACAGCAGTACCTCTAGTGGAAGGTGGATGGTTGGAGTGGCCTGCTGTATCCCCAGGTTAGTGGTTGCTGTAGTTGTTCCATATCCTGAGGATGAAAGGCAGGGGTTGCAGATAGGCTGGCCAAGAACTCAGATTTTTTTCTCCACACTACCATTCTTACTCAGGCCTTATCATGGACCCCTATGGGTCTACTCATTACTATACCTGCTCCTGAGATGGTATAACTCTGAGGAGCTGGAAGAGGGCTTTTCTGCCCTGGAAACAGGCTCTGGATACAGAGTAACTGCTCTGCCCTTGGCAATGCTAAACATGCCCTCAACATGCCTCTCCTGAACTGCCTAGGCTGCCCCGCTTTGGGCAGCCCAGATCCATTTGTCTTGGGACAGCCTATACTGTGCACTTCTGTGCCTATACTTCTGGATTGTTTCCTGAGGCACACTGAACACAATGGGGCTTAGTTTTGAGTAGACATGGTTAGGATTGTGCTCTATACGTATGTTTTAAATGTCATTAAATGGTGTATTAGTGTAATGGGGTGTGATGCTAGTTTGCCTCCTCATGGTGCACTCCGAATAGCACAAAAGTGTGAACTAAACAACTAGCAACAACTGGCAGCCAGACTACACTGAAGAATTGGCAGTTGACAGACAATTGGCGGCCAGACATCCTGATTCTCAAAATACATGGCAACTGAACATTAACATTTGATTTATCTTAAGTCCATGGACAGCATTTGCCCTTCACTAAATGAATGAATGAATAAGTAAATAAATAAACAAAAATTAAATAAATAGTGTAATGTTTAAAATAACCAAATGAAAAATAATATATATGAGTGTTTAAAGCTTTTATTTTATCATGTCCTACATTTTTGGGGGGTGTCCTACATTTTGGTGTCCTTGTCGTCTTTTGCAGTTGACATCTGGTTACTCAGAGTAGATCCACCGAATTCAAGAGGTTTTTAGTCTCTGGGAAGGAGGATCGTGGCTTGAGGCTGCGACCCCTCCAGCCTTGTAGGTGGGTGCAGCCTGGGGGACCCCTTCCTTCCCTCCCTTCTTCCAGCCCACCCTCCATCCTCCCTGAAGCAAGCCTTTCCCGACATGCTCGCCACTGCCCCTCCTCCTCCTCCTCCTCCTCGCTGGTCATCACCAGCAGAAAACGAAAGTGAACTCCAAGAGGAGACACCCCCCTTTCCCCTGGACCGGTTTCCTTCCACCCCGGACCCTTTTCAGAAGGAAGATCGACTCTTGATCCGAGTCACCAACAATGCAGGTGAAGATACTGTATCTCCTTTTCCTCCTCGCTCCCTCCTGGGTCTTTGGAACGTTCAGATGTATCCGGCACACAGATGTATCCATTTCATGCCCCAACAATCCTGCATCTCTCCCCCTCTGGGGTCTGTAGCTGGTGCTGGTTCGTGTGAACAGGATTACGCGTGTAAACACGCCTTCTGTTTTCAGGATCGTCCTGGGAGTGGGGAACTTGGAAGTGTGCCTGCGTAAAAGACTGGCAACCCAGTCCTAGGCAGGTCTACTCGGAAGTAAGCCCCTTAAAGTCAGTGGGGCTTCTTCCAAGGTCAGTGTGGATAGGATTGCAGCCTCAGAGCCCAATCTTAGGCATGTCTACTCAGAAGTAAGTCCCATTATGTTCAATGAGAATTACTCCCTGGAAAGTACAGTTAGGATTGCAGCCTCAGAGCCCAGTCCTAGGCACTCAGAAGTAAGACCCATTGTGTTCAATGAGAATTACTCCCTGGAAAGTACAGTTAGGATTGCATACTCAGAGCACAGTCCTAGGCATATCTACTCAGAAGTAAGGTTTTTTAGTCAGAGGGGCTTACTCCAGGGTCAGTATGGATAGGATTGCAGCCTCAGATCCCAGTCTTAGGCATGTCTACTCAGAAGTAAGACCCATTGTGTTCAATTAGTCTTACTTCTTGGGAGGTACGGATAGGAGTGCGGCCTCAGAGCTCAGTCCTAGGCAGGTCTAAAGTAAACCCAACTGTAGATAGTTGCACATGCACATCCACACACAGTGTGGATAAAATTGCAGCCTCAGAGCCCAATCCTATGTATGTTTACTTGGAAGTAAATCCCATTATGGCAGGGTGACCGTATGGGCAGAAAAAAAATCTTTTTTTCAGGTAGCATGTAGCCAGTAGCATGTAGCCTTCTTTTTTCAGGTAGCATGAGCAGGTAGCATGTAGCCTTCTTGTAATCAATAAATTATATGTAAAAGTTTTAAATTTAATAATAAGTAATACCATATAGCAGTGTGTATAGCATTTCAGCCTGAGACCCCCTTTCAGACTTCATAATCTGTCTGGAATCCCCTATCAAATTTATCAGAGTGTGACATCATTGTGATGCCAGAGTTCCTCTATGAGTACTTGAAAGTAAATCCTATTGTGTTCAATGAGACTTACTCCCAGGAAAGCTCAGCGCCAGATTCCAAGATAGTGGATCCCATACTCTGTAACCTGCTTGACCTGAGGTTGCAACCCTTAGGACAGAACAGGAAATATTTCGTTACCTAGAGCATAGTTAATCTGTGGAACTTCTTGCCACTGGCTGTGGTAATTGTATCTAGCCTAGAAGCCTTTAAAATAGGGTTGCCATAATTTTCCACAAAATCAGGACAGGACCCTCAGTCACACTTGCTAGTATGTGAACACCATCCCCCCCAATGAGATTGTCCCTGTTTTTTGGGACATATGGCAACCCAGCTTTAAAAGGGGGTTGGACAAATTTCTGAATGAAAAGTTCATCATGGTTTACAAGTCGTGATGGATAAACAGAACCTCTTGGATGCTAGAGGGTTGCACCAGGTTGTAGGTCTCTTGGGTGCTCCCTGAGTTGGGTTGCCATATGTCTCAAAAAACAGGGACAATCCCAATTTTGGGGGATTGTGTTCACATACTGGCAAATGGGGCAGAGGGTCCTATCCCGATTTTGTGGAAGAGAATTATGGCAACCTAAATGGGGGTACCCAATAGTTGTGTGTTTCATGGCCAAATGCACTTGCACATGACATGATTGGTTAATTAAAGTTTTAATGGAGGTTCTGAAGACTTCCTGGTGCTTGAAGCAGCCCCCATCAGTGACAATCTGGCTACCAAGAATTTGATCCTGTTGCTATTTGACTTCTACCAGAGTATTAAACTTGTTTGCTCTGGTGTGGTTTTAATTTGTAGAAGCTTTGTGTGGTTTTAAAGCAGTCTGGTCTTGGTTTCTTAACACTGTTAAATAACAGTGTTATTAGACTGTTTTAAATTGTTCTCATTTTCTTAGCTTTATAGATGTACTTTTTCTTTTTCTTTTTTCTTCTTCTTTTAGCTGTCTTGGTATTCAGCAAATATGTACCATGTGTGCCCCTTGCCCAGTGGTGCACCAACACTGGCGTTGCCAGGGACATGGGGGGTGTGTGGCCCACACTGGGTGACGTGCTCAAAGGGGGTGATGCACACTGTGGCCTGTGGGACCCCCCAAAAGGAACTTTGCGAAGGTGCATACTGCCCTATTGTGCCATAGGTCATTGGATTTGACTTGAGGAGCAGAGTCCAATGCAACAATCTGTTTTGAGATAGCACCTTCCTAGCCAGGTTATGGCCCAAAAACTAAAAAAGCCCCCAAATTTGCATATTGCGGCTTTATTTGCAAGTCGGCAAACACCTTAATTGGATGGAATGAGGAGGCCAAGAGTAATCCAAGGACACTGGAAGGGTCCTGATCCAAGAATCACAGCACTCAAAATCACCCCAGGAGGAAGTTTTCCCCTCCTTGCACTGAAGGACATGGAAAGTTCAACTGCAGTCACATTTAGTCGCGGGTAAGCAGATGTGCTGTGGCTGGTGTGGAAGGTGCAAGGGGGTGCAAGTCTCCAGAATGGCACTGATCCCAGGCACCTGCAGCTTGAAAGTGCTCCACAAGGCAACTTCGCAACACTGAAAATGGCTCAGCAAGTAAAGGGTTAATTCGTAAACCTTTGTGAGAGTCCAAACTTCTCCTACCACTCAAGTGTCATCTCCTGCCCTTTTCCCTCTGGGGTTTTAAGGCTTTTAGTCCTACATTTTTCTTGAGTCTTCTACATTTTGGGGGTCTCATGTCCTCATATCCTCTTTTTTTATTTTGAGTTATAGTTAATCCAGGGTGACCAGATGCCTGAACCTCAAATGGAGGACAAAGTCTTGGATTCCTCTCAGCCTGGCCTTTCTGGCAGACAATGGCATCTTTGCCTATTCATGAGTAATGCCACAATATTGGGCAATTTCACTTTCCCATAGAGCTCAATGCATATTTTTTTTTTTGCCATAATGTTTGATTGGAAGGTAGTATTTCAAAAATGATTTTTGCATTGGATTCTGCTTTTTAATACGAATCCAACAACATATGACAAGTTGGGGGTTCTGCACACCATTGCAATGTTCCAAAATGAAGCCAAAATGGAGGACAATTCAGCCCTTTTGGAAGACACATGGACAGAAGGCTTAAAAGAGGACAAATCCAGAAAAATCCGGTCATATGATCACCCTGAGTTAATCTGTCTATAACCTACTTGGAATTAATAAATTATACATATTAAATTACAGTATATGTAATAATTTTAAATGTAATATTAAGTAATAATGCATGGAATTTAGTAATATTACAGCAAGCATACGGAAGCAATATACACATGGTTTTTCAGCTTTTATTTTGTTATGTTCTACACTTTTCTTGGGTGTCCTTCAAGGGGGAAGGGGGCTTCTCCTGTGTCCGATTATAACTTATGATCACCTTGGTCTAGCAAAAATAAGAAAAACTTGCTGGGTTTAAAACTGATTTAGTCCCAAATCATTCTGAACTGGTTTACGTTTAGGAACTTAAGTTGAACTGGGTGTTGCGTAGGACTGAAAATCTTACTGAATTTTTTGGGGGGTGCGGGTGAGTGGGTTTGAGGTTATTTATTTGATTAACTCTAATGTATTTACAATTATTTGTTTTAATTTGTCTGATGATGTCACTTCCAGTCATGACATCACTTTTAGTGGATCCTGGACAGATTATCTCTCTAAAAAGTGGGTCCCAGTCTAAAAGGTTTGAGAACCACTGCAATAAGTTGTTAGAAAGGGGGCACCCTTGAGGCCACTGTGATACCACTATTAGTAGTGACTTCACTACTGATCAATAATGATCACTGATCAATAGTTACAGCACTATTGATCAAACCGGCTAAAAATCATGGTTTTTAGGGATAATCCCATCATGTTGTATACTGTTGGATGCGTAATTTGCAGCAGAATGCAGAGAAACAAACCACTGTGAAATATATTTATTCTATTAGAATGTGTGACTAAAAAACCAGTGGCAATGGCACATAACTACACCCACCATATATATATGTAAATACAAGATTTATTAAAGTGGTATATAACACACCTTTCCCATCCTAATGCTAATCCTAATGGCTAATGCCCAAGGTGGCTTACATTTTTTTATCCTTTTTGTCCTGTGAGGGTTGTATTCATTTGCTGCAGGGAATCTTAGTTGACTCCCTATCAGTTTCTTGATTTATTTAAGGGATTTATACCCTTTTCCCATGCCAAAGCAAATGTCCAAGCTTACAAAGCTCTAGTTTCTCCCCTCCGG
Source organism: Cryptoblepharus egeriae (assembly GCA_030015325.1). Taxonomy (NCBI): domain Eukaryota; kingdom Metazoa; phylum Chordata; class Lepidosauria; order Squamata; family Scincidae; genus Cryptoblepharus; species Cryptoblepharus egeriae. The sequence continues at coordinate 11,842,453 of JAREYC010000013.1, forward strand.
CTGTCCTCACAACAACCCTGTAAGGTAGGTGACACTGAGAGTGACTGACTGGCTCAAGGTCACCTTGGAAGCTTCATGGCCAAGAAGGGATTTGATCCTGGATCTTCAAGTTCTTGGTCCATCTCTCATCACTAACCATCCTCGCTTTTCAATGATGTAAATCTCTTTACAATGTTGCCTAATCTCAGCCCTTTCTCTTTTCCTCCCCCCCCCCACCCCAGGAAATGGAGGAAGAATTCCAATTTCTTTTGTGTGAGAGATGCCAGGGGAAAAAGAAGAACCTCAAACTCCTGGCATGCCTCCACACCCTCTGCACTGAATGCCTGGATGAAAACAAGCCCATCGGCCACTGTCCAGTCTGCAATATGTCCCTCCGTGAAGTCTCTTTCCAGGACAACACCCTCTTTTCAAACCTGCAGGAAAAGCTGAACACCTACCAAAAGATTACAGATGATAGTGCTTTGCTGTGTGATCGCTGCAAAGATGAAGCAGAATTTTGGTGCTCGGAGTGTGACAATTTTCTGTGCAGGAAATGCTATGATTCTCATCAGTTTTTCTTGAAGAAGAACAGCCATGAGGCCCAGTCACTGGCTGATATGAAGAACTACTCTGCCAGGGAGTTCCTGGATGGGGCAAGGAGGTCCAGCAATCTCTACTGTCCCAATCCCACCCATATCAATGAAGCTCCAATCTCAAGGTAATACCACCTTGGAAAGAAGGGGCCATAGCTCAATGGGAGAATATATGTCTTGCATCTAGAAGGCCTAGATTCAATCTACATAGGACTGGGAAAGAACTTTGTGTGAAACACTGGAGGGTGATGTTGTCATGCATAATACGCATTAGTTAGCTAGATGGACAGGCTTCATATGTGAAGCTCTTATAGTGATGATTTTTTATTTTGCAAGGAACTGTGAAGGATGAAAAGTGCTGTACTGGTTGCAAAAGTGCTATTTCTGAGAAACTTTCCCAGCTTAATGTTATCTGCCATAAGGAGAAGCTAATGCAGCCAGGACTGTCAATGGGCTAAAAGGATCTTAGTTGACTCACCCAATGAGTTTTTGAGTGCAATCCTAACCTACCAGTCCCTTGGCCTTGTTGCCACTCTGCTGGCCTAGAGCAGTGATTCCCAAACTTTTTCAACTGATAGCTTCTTTGACCTACTGAGCCACTGACAGTGGCTCTCCATTATACATACATTATACATTGGGGGGTTCTATGGAGCAATAAAGCACAGGTTGAGCTGTTTTAATGGTGCAGTAAGGAAAAGTTTTGACATCCCTGGAGCCTCACATGCTAATAGAATTGCCTGCTTCATAATAAGTTAATGACCAGAGAATCCACTGACACATGAGTAAGCCTTAGGTTAACAAAAACATGATCCCATATCATCTTTATATGTGCGATAATATTTTTATAGCTTTGATTGTAGGCTTTTTCTTCAAAAAATGTGAAGAGTTGTATCTGGGTGCGGTGAAGGACAAGGGGCCAAGACCAGAGGTCTTTCCAGATCAAAGAGTAGACTGTCACCCTTCCCATTCTCTCCTCTCCTCTCCTTCTTTTGGAATGTGATGCAAGAAATGGTGTTAATGTCAAGATTACAATACATCGGATGACGTAATCTTTTCTGTACAGTACAGTAATCTTTTCTGTGTCGTGCTTGTTTTGATAGCATCTATTGTCGGGGGTGCCAAAAACCTCTATGCTGCTCCTGTGCCCTACTGGACAACCAACATATCAAACTCTACTCTGATATCCATGTGGAAATTGATAACAGGAAGAAAGAACTGGAGAAGATGAGCAAAGAGCTGGCGGAGAGGAAGAGTATGTGTGAGAAGGTTTATAGCACCATCCAACACCAAGTGCAGCAGGTGGAGAAGGTGCGCAATGAAACCAGAGAACTGATCCATCAGAGGGTAGATGAGTTGGTCCTGTTTATACGCCAGAAAGGGGAGGAACTCATGGGGGAAGTTGACCAGCAGTTGCATCAGGAACATCAGTATTTTAAAGAGAAACTGCAGTACGTGGAGCACATGGTCAAGAGAATGACATCCAGTGAGCAATTGGTAGACAAGATGAATCTCTTTGCTTCAGACCAAGATGTGATGGAAATGCACCCTTTCATCAGGGAATCTCTAGAAGAGCTCAAGAAGGAGACACTACCAAAAATAGGTGCCCAGAGTGAGAAGAACTTCACAGGGGTTAAAGAGAAACTCCAGGCTCTGTGTAGGAGAGTCAGAGGACAGAGAGGTGAGATGCTTCCCAAACATCTCTGGACCATTCTTTCAATAGGTGTGGCTGCTGGTTTATTGGCAAGCTAGTGGGGAGAGATTACTCAGATATTTGGGCCTGTGTTCTTACCTGTTTGGGATCATTTTTGTGGTGCATAGAGTTCTATGTAAGCACAGATCTTTAGAGGGAATATAGTTGGTGAATTTGGTTTGTGCCAAATCTGGTTCATGCCAAAATGTCTGTTCGAAGAGAAATTTTGTGACTCATTGCTGTTGAGGTAGGGCAGGCACAAACCCATCAGGACTTGAGCAGTTATATCCATCTATTGTGCAGTTCCTCATACACATTACAATGATGATGTTGGTTTACCAGTTTATAAACCCAAAATGCTATGGCTTTTGTATATAAGTTCTTATCCCCATTCAGCCCTGTCTTTGACTTTGAAATCTATACATTATTATTGAATGGCATTTCAAAATAAACTGAATTTCAAAACAGCATTTCAAAACAGGCATTTCAAAATAGCCTGTTGTATTCCATTTTAAATCTGGCATTTGATATTTTTAAAAAGTGTAGATTAGTGGTTAGAGTGTTAGGTTCAAATTCCCTTTTGGTCATGGAGCTCAGTAGATGATCTTGGACCTATCATTATCTCTTGGCCTGACCTTCCTAACGGGTTTGCAATGAGGATAAAAAAAACATAGGAAGAAAAAAAATTAACATAACTTTTTACTTAATCAGCCCATTTGGTTCATCTAGCTCATTTTTGTCTACAGTATCTGACAGAAGCTCTCCAGATTTTCTGGGGAGTCTGGAATTTTATTTTGCCCTGCTTTGGATTGACCTTGTGACTTTCTACGTATTCTACCTCTGAAGTAGAACCCTTCCCTGCAGCGGTGGGAGGAAGGAAACGTGCATCAATCTCTCAGGAACAGACCAAAATAAGTCTGGATGTTTCATTCTTTCTTTCTTGTAGATGCTGCTTGTTCTGTGGCTTCTGTTCATGCAACAACTGCTCCGGTGGTCAATTTGGTAAGCTGGGCAAGGGACCATGGGTGCCATAGATGTCAAAGCTCAGATACTGCTGAGAATGTTGCGTGGGTGACTCAAGATTCAGCTATGCATGAGTGACAGCACATGGCAGGAAATATGCATGGTTCCCAATGTAGTAAACAAGACTTGGGCTTACAGCCATGCTTCCTCTCAGCCTGTGTGGGTTTCAAATGGAATTTCCCACCACAATTCACCATGCACAGAATTTCTCTGTTTTGCCTAGCAAGAGGAAAACTTGTTATAGAGAAAGGGTAGGCCAACATGGGGACTGTTTGTGACCCTAAAGGACCCCCAGTTTCTCCCACAGGGAATCTCCACTGAGCCTCTGGCCCATTGGACACAGTTGGAACACATGCTGGCCTGTGACTGCCGGTCGGATACCTTAATTGTCCCAAGTGCATCAGTTTATGTCTCCATATGTTTTTTGCTTTTCCTTGAGCATTATTTTAACCCCCTTCTCATTTCATCTGAACAAATAACAGTGCAATCCTAAGCATGTCTACTCAGAAGTAAGTCCCATTGTGTTCAATAGTATTTACTCCCAGGAAAGTGTGGTTAGGATTGCAGCCTTATGCCTCCATGTGTTTCTTGCTTGATCTGTATATTTTCACTGACGTGAATGGCAGACAGTTAATAATTCTCATGTGGTTCTACATGCCTGTATTATAGTTCTCATGTGTAGTATGAATAAACTCAGTAAAATCCATTCATTCATATATATTCCATTTCTAACATTCATTTATGTACATTTATTCAAATTTGAAATATAAATTAATTCTTTTTTCCTGCCCCCTGTCACAGTGTAACAAATATTTTAGCCACCCCAAAATGTTTGCCTGCCCCTGCTATAGAGGACATGATTCTTTCTATAGTGGATGAACTGTGACTCAGGCTGTAATCCTAACCTCCAGTTAGGCTGGCATAAGACCCATAAATCCTGTGCTGGCCTGAGGATGTCCCAAAGAACTGTCAGGCACTTATGCCCCACTCCTGGGCAGATGAGGCCAATGCACAGGCATACGCCATCCTTCCCACACCACCAAAGGGAGATATGCCAGGTGAGTTAGGCTAGCCTAAATTTTTTAGGCTACAATCCTAATCACAGTTTCTTTGGAGTAAGTACTTGAATACAGTGAGACATAGAGCACAAACCTAAAGATGGCTACTCAGAAGTAAGCCCCATTGTGTTCAATGGGTCTTATACCCAGGAAAGCGTCTTTAGGATTGCAGCCTTACTTTTGAATAAACATGCTTAGGATGGACTGTGAGGATTCCATCCTGAGCCTTTAGCTAGCTTACACATAGGCTTGTATTCTCTAAAATACCAATTAAAAAAGAATATTGAGGTTTTTTATTTAATATTTTGACCCCCTGCCCCTTAGGTGAAGTCTTCCTAGGGTAGGAAATGGTAATCTATTTCAAAAAATTTAAAAGAAACACCATGTAAAGGATTTTCTGCTACAGGTGGGGGCTTGGACTCAGTGCCAGATTTACATAGAAGCTAAACAAGCTATAGCTTAGGGTGGCGCAGGTGGTAGACACTGTGCCTGTTAACCAGCCAGGGTTCGATTCCCGGGTCGGTCCCACAAGACAGGGTAAGCTCCTGTCCTTAGCCCAGCTCTGCAACACCAGCTGGATCCAATCGTATCAGTTCTGCCTTTCCATTGGACTAATTCAATGGTGTGGAGAGGGGGGATTTGCTGCTTGGGTAACAGCCTATCCTCCATAACAATCTAACCCAGGCTTTCGTGCTTTGCATGCAGCGTATGCAGCGCTGAGCACGATACCATCGTCTTTCAAGACTGATGGAGGCCTGCTTGCTTTTAATTTCTGGTTTTGTTGCTTTTGCTATATAGGATGTTTCTCAAGATGACACCAACCAATCTATGTTTCAGGAGAAGGAGACACAAATACTGACACATACCCTCACCTTGGGAAGGACATCTCTTGACTTTGTAAGTTTTCTGCTAGTGGCATGCCTGATGAGTGATGTGGCATGCCATCTGCCGCTTTCTTATGATGTATCAGCTGCTTCTTGGGCTGCTGCTCCTTGTTCTCTCATTCCATTCAAAAAAGGAAGAGCATTCAAAAAGGATGAGAAGAATGGAATAAAAGATGGAGGAGAGTTTTGGGGCAGGACATCAAGCGGTACTTTAGTCTCGCATCTCTTCTTTCCTTGACAATTTTGTTCAGCTTCACTCTCTTCTTTTATTGAATGTTGAGAGAAGAAAGAGGAAGGCAGAGATGGTCTGTGGGTGTCCTTGCCAATCGTCATCTGAGATGATAATCTACATTGGTCTTGGGGTTCAGTTCCTTAATGGAAGTACAGTCCTAACCAACTTTCCAGCACTGGCATAGCTGTGCTGCATCCAACTCACACACACTGTGGGTGCAATCCTAACCAATTTAGGCCAGCACAACTCATGATCTCCCAATTCTTTTGGTGTTGTGGGGAGGCCGGCACATGTCCGTGCACTGGCATAATTCCCCCTGTGGAGACCACTGGCCCTTACCAGCCAGACGACACCCCAATAAGAGAGGGGAGAAGAGTGACCCAGCTCCACATCAGGACCCAGCCCCGCCAAACCGAGGCTCTGCTACTGATTAGGCTCTGCTACTGATGGTCCTTCTCAGACTCCAGTCACCAAACCCCCATAACTTACTCTTTATAGACATTCAAATGGATTCCTATTGCCTCTAATAGACTTTAGGACCATTGCAGATTACCTAGGCAAGGAGTTGTAATTTACAGTGGCATCCTAGGCTTATTTCTCCCTGAGTTCTGTTAGGCAAGGAGAGAGCATTACACCCCAAACGCTTCTCTTATAGAAGGATAAAGTTTATTTAGAATAATCATAATAGGTTTAAGCACCAAGTCAAGGAACACATTTGCATTGTAAGGCATCAAAGACAGAAATAAAAAAAATAACTCTGCATCTAACTTACATCCTATCACACACACACATCATAGGTTCAAAATCCACCCTAGGTCAGAGTCACCCATCTCCGGCTAGGTTCCTCCAAACCTCCAAAGTCCTCTGGTCTGCCAGAGATTTATCCCATGAGGTCAAGGGTTCTCCAGAGCATCCTTCTGCCAGAATAACAGGATAAAACAAAGGATGGCTCCTTAACCCAAAGTCCAAAATGGCATTTCTTAAGATTTTTGACGACTCAGAGAACTGATGATTTCATCCCATAGCTAGCTCTCCCAGCTGAAACCAGTTAGAATTACTTGGTGCTTGTTAGCAGCTATTTATATGAGTACAATCTATATGAGTTAGCAGCTATCTATATTGTACAAGTACCTTTGTTAGACCAAACTGTACTTGAGCACCAGGTTCACTCCCTACTTGCTGTCCAGGTGCTATCAGAAGTGAGCACAGGCCCTTATATACCTACGTTCTCAAACATCCGCATGTTACCTTCTGGGCCTCTGCTGCTCTTTGTAGTTTTCCAATTGACTCCTTATTCAACATGCTACACATCTGCTCACTTTGGTTCATCTAAAATGGATTTACATTTGGGGGATTTTCCCCTATTCTTCATTCCCCCCAACCAGGAGTGGTGTAGAAGTGCCTTATTGGTTCAGCCATGGCTCCGCAGTCAGGGTGTCTCTGAAGGGTCTTCTGTCTTGTCATAAGACTTTTTACTGATGTGACCCTCCTCCATGACATCAAATATTTGTTATTGCATTGTAGGTCCCTTCAGTGATTTCTCCAGTGAAACGGCCACTGAAACATGTTACGAAGTCTGTTCAGGGCTCGCCAAAAATGATGAAGTGTGAAGACTCTGATGCTGGGGAGCCCTCCAGCAGTCATCCCCAAGATGCGGCAACAGACTCTCACCATGATCTCCATGAATCAACCCCAGAGAATGAGCAGAGAGGAACCATCAACCTGGTTGAGGACTTGGAGAATCCCTCCGTAGAGATCAATGAATCAGGTAGGAAAGCAATCAATGTGGTCTTAAAAGCTGTCTATATCACACTATATAGTGACTTTCCCAAATTTTAGAATCCATAGATTTAAAACTCCCAGACTATGTGCTGGGCCTTAGAGAAATATGCAAGACGGTTGGATGTCTGGCTGCTAGCATAAGTGAAGAGTAGGGAATTCTCTGATTTGTGATAGTAGAAACTGGTCTCCATGAGGCTTGGCATGCGGGAGAGACATTCTGGAGTTTGGAGAAGGCGAGAGGAAGCTCTCTGACTCAGCCTGAACTTCAGAAAAGAGCAAGATGTTGAGTTACTTTACATGTCTTGGCAAGTTAAGTTTCAAGAATTTAAGTTTGAATAAGGTACGATGAATATGTCTGAGTTTGAAAGATTCTGAAAGTACTGTAATAAAATGAACCACTTTCAAACTTAGGAAATATTCTTTGTTTTTCTAGCAAAGGGAAGGGCAAGGGAATTCCTCTGATTCACATTGTAAAGTGAATCAAAGTGAAAGTGAAGTGAAACTTTCATCATAGTGAAAGCAAAGCCAGATTTGTTTCAGGGTCTGGCAGATCCTTGCCCTCCTTCCAGCTTCATCAAAGAAAGTGGGATATCACCAGAATATAAGAAAAAACATGCTCACCGGTGGCAAGTGACAAGCACATTTGTAGTCCTCCAGTGGCAAGAAGATTCTGACTTTGGGATTCTGAACTTGCCACCAAGTCTCAGGGTTTGTACTAAAATGTTAATTTTGAAATTTGTCTTTCAAAAGGCTACATTGTGAGCTTGTGGGCTTTCAGAGTAAAATGTGAATTTCCAAATCTTTTTAGTTCTAGAAACTTGTCTTCAGCTTCAATCCTAAAGAAACTTTCCTGGGAGTAAAACACATTGAACACAATGGGGCTTACTTTTGAGTTAGGATTGAGTTAGAACTTGGTTAGGATTGTGCTCTTATTTTATTTGTACTGTTTAGACAACTATTCTAAGAGATCAGAACAATTTGAAAAAATGGGGGCAATTGAGAATATCAATCCTAAACACACAATTAATGTATACTAAAATAGCATTAAAATCAATGTTATAGAACTTAAACAAAAGCCTTAGGGGGAAAAATATTTTCACCTTCTTCCTACAAAGTTACAAGTGTAGGACCTGTGTAGACCCCTCTAGAAAAAACAGTCCACAGCAGTGAGGTTAATGCTGAAAAGGCTCTGGCTGCAATCCTAAAGACACTTTCCTGGGAGTAAGACTCTTTGAACACAATGGTGCTTCCTTTTGAGTAGACAGGGTTAGGACTGTGCTCGCTGTTTCTTCTGTCGATCAACCAGATCTCTGTCAATGGTAGACCAGAGCACAAGGTCTTTTGATATTTATTTATTTATTTATTTATTTATTTATTTATTTATTTATTTATTTATTTATATCCTGCCTTTCCTCTCCTACAAGAGGGAGCCCAAGGCGGCTTATTGTTAATATTAGTATAGTAATATAAGTAATATTGTTACTTTCAGTGTAATAGGTGGACCATGTGAATCGGTACAGTGGAGAATAAATGTTGAGAAACACAGATCTAGGTAGACTGATTCAATATGCGGCAGCTACATATTGTTACAGAGGACACCAGGGAACAGATTCAAATCTTGCTGAGGTTCTGCAGTTCAATGATACATATATTGTTTGGAGCAAGCTTCAGTTGCCTGTGGTTGTTAAGGCTAGAAGAAATATTTGTCCTAAAACTCTGCCAACTTTTGCTTAAGTTTCGTTTCTCATCCCAGTTGGTACAAAGAGGAGGAAATGAATGCTCTGTAGAGTCTCGGTAATTAATTTTTTACTTACCAGTTCCAACTATAATTTGCGTATATCCATCAGAACTAGATTCTGGTTGTCAGTTGGGATTGGTTTGTTTTTGTAAGTAGTCTGTGTACGGCCTGTAGAGTCATGCACCCTAATGCACCATACGCATTCTAAGACACCCGCAAATCCAGAGTAACTACGGGAGCATGTAAGAGACTTTACATGCACCCATAGTTACTGCACCACCTAGTGAAAACATCCGGGAAATTTATATTGCAATCCACAGTAAGTTGTTCTTACACTGGAGCTAGGACTCCCTGTAGTTACTCTGGATTTCGTCCTTACTGTCTGAAGATGAAATGGATGTTTTTGAATCATATATTAATGAGGATTAATTTTGATGAGGAGGTTGCTAAAGAAGCAAGGAAGTTTAGAAGAGATTCTACAAGGTAGTAGGAGGAGCAGGAAATTCCTAGCTTGACAATGCTCCTTGAGATTTTACATCAGTTCCATGTTCTCATCTTTTCATATTTTTCCCACATGGCACTATGGCTATATTATCACACCTAGGGATATGCGTACTGCACATGTACAAATATGCATTCCCTGATGGACATGCTTGTTCTTTGTTTGCCCATAGAAACATGCATGAGAATAAAGTCCTCTTGTATTTCAGGGATAGAGATCAGTTGCCATCAGGGTATATTTTTAAGGTGGGAAACAACTGTAGTGATCTACAGTGGTGCCTCACGTAACAAATTTAATTCGTTCTGGAGCCAAGTTTGTTATCTGAAATGTTCTTTACATGTAGTGGATTTTCCCATAGAAAATAATGGAAACTCAGACGATTGGTTTCACAATCCAAAAAATATTCATGGAAAAATATTAACTGGATGTAAAAATGATGACCAAACACTGGAATTGATTTCAAAACATGCATTCAATGTTCATGGTCCTATGAAGTCTACTTAGGCTGCAATCCTAAAGACACTTTCCTGGGAGTAGGACCCATTTTAACACAAAAGGGCTTACTTCTGGGTAGACATGGTTAGGAGGCTGAAATCCAAGAAACTTTCTTCTGCAATCCAAGACACTTTCAGAGCTCCCCACTTTCTCCTCCTCTTCATTCTGAGCCTCTCTCTCTCCTGCTCCCTTCTGGCCAGCCCTGAGCTGCTTCCCTCTTCTCCACTGCTCTTCTCTCCCTCTGCGCAGCAGACACCCAGCCACAGGAGGAACAGCGTAGAAGTGTTGCTTTCGTTATGGGCAGGAGTGCTAGGCAGCCCTGACACTTTTTAAAAGGGCTGCCGGCCAGCACGTCTGCCCCAACTGCCAACGAGTGTGTTTGTTACATGAAGCACAATTTGTTACATGAAGCAGAATCCTAGAAAAACTTTTGTTTGTTCTGTGGAACATACTTTACGTGAGGCGCTTGTTACGTGAGGTGCCACTGTACATGGGTGTTGTACAATGATAGGCACATGGGTCCAAAGTCTGGGTTACGCTTCACCCACAAGTGACAGCAAGTGTTGTCTCCAGCAAGTGTTGGAGAATTTATACAAAAGGTACAAATATGAGTCGCTTGTGACCTCAGCCCAGGGTGACCATATGAATGGAAATTTCTGGATTTGTCCTCTTTTTTTTAGCCTCCTATCCAGGTGTCTTCCAAAAGGGCTTCATTGTCCTCCATTTTGGCTTCATTTTGGAACTTTGCAATGGTGTGCAGTACTCCATCATATCATATGTCGTTGGATTCATATTGAAGAGCAGAATCCAATGAAAAAATTGGTTTTGAAATATCTCCTTCCTATCAAAAATTATGGCCAAAAAACTAAAAATCAAAAATATGCATTGAGCTCTATGGGAAAGTGAAAGTGCCCAATATTGCGGCTTTACTTGTGAGTAGACAAATGTGCCATTGTTTGCTGGAAAGGCCAGGCTGAGAAGAATCCAAGACCTTATCCTCCTTTGGGCATCTGGTCACCCTGCCCCATTCCTGTTTTAGACAGCAACACCAATAGTCTTTGCTTGCAGTCCTTTTCAGTATAGATTAGGCTAGTATTCTATAAATACAGATCAGCATCATCTAATTTTTAAAAGCAGAATAATAAGCAGATGGAAAGAAGGGGTGACACTTGCAAACATACAAAAGGGTGAGTGTGCAATGTGGATCAGCCATTATCATGTTCTTCCCAAGACAACACCACTGTTGAACAGGTTTGAAAAACAGGCAGGACCCTCTCTCCTCATAGATATTGGTGACATTGGCTGTCTTTTATCTTTTTGCAGAGAATGCCAGCATCGTGATTAGCAGTTCCGAGGACACAGATGAAGATACTATGGTGTGTGCAACTAGCATCATGGCGCCCACATTTGAAATGTCATTGGACTAGAATAATGTCCAAAGGTGTCTAATGTCTAAAAGTGTCTTTCCACCAGCTTTCCACCTCCCTCAACTGACCTTTTACTTCTTCCAGCAGTGGAGAGGGAGCTCCTATTGCTCTCTAGATTCAAGAAAGCAAGATTTAGACTGTGCTCTCCTCCCATTCACTCTCCCCCCCACCCCCGATGTAACCAGAAAAAATAGACCATTTTCATCTTGCAAAGTCTACAATTTCCATTGGCCTTTTTGTCCTGTTTGGACAAGCTGTGTATGGCATACTTTAATAGTACCATGCAGAGTCCAAAACAGCAAAGAGGGAAGAAAGGAGCTCTCTCCCATAACCACAGGAGTAAATAAAGTGTTGGGGATAGAAGGCTGGCAGGGATTGATTTCTGGTGAAGGCTTTGGGAAATGATCTAACTTTTGGAGAGAAATTGGATAACTTTCAAGTGGTTCATTTTCTTGAGGTGAACCATCTTGTCTGTCTTCCATGGCAGACATAAGGTACTCACAAACTGACCTCGGTGCCCACGATCTCGCAGTGCCCAAGATGGAATGTCAAATGCTGCATTCTTACTCAAGGATGCGCCAGGCAATGGTGCATCAGAATTCAAAAAGAAAGAGGGGAATGGAAAATGAAGGATGGAGTAGAGCAGAGTGGTGGGCTAGAGTAGGGCTCTTTAACTACTGGCCCATGGGCTGGATCCTGGGGTTTGAAAAGCATCTGGGCTAGAGTATCAGAGATGCCATTAATGGTCACTGTGGTTTTGAAGGATAGTTACGCATCTCCTAGTAAATATAAAAGAATTACTATCTAAAAGCTGCCACTTTTTGCTAAATTAATGGCCAAAGGTTGTTGTGGGATCAACAGTGGGCGTGAGACCAGTTTCACTGCATTATTAAATGTATATCTTACCCATCAACACAACATGCATACTGTTGGGGTGGCACAAAAAGATGTACCAGTGTCTTGTGGGTTTCCTGAAAGCATGTGATGGGTAACTAGGATGCTGGATCTGGTCAGCTCAATCTAACAGGACTCTTTCTCCCTCCATTCTTGGTTCACCAGTACCCTCTTGTGGTCAGCTGAGTGAGAATTCTCACTTCCATCTGTTTTCTTTCAGTGACTCTCTGCTTCTTCTGGAAGTTGCCCCAACAGGCTGAACTTCTGCCTGCAGCAAAAGGAAGGGAGATCCTTTTCCAAAGCAGTGTCTGAAACTTTTGCCTGACCACTTCTTCTGCACATGGTCTTGCTTGCCAAGGTGGCTGCTTCTCTTGGTGCCTTTGCTGTTGTCGTCCTGCTTCTCTGCTCTGCGGAAAGGGTCTTTTCTGGCATGTTGTTTCTGCATGGATATTGGAGTAGTGGCTAAGGATTCAATTCTACTCCCTTTTTCCTGGGAGTGTATCCTGTTGCACAATAGGACTTACTGCTGGATATGCATGAGTAGTAAGATCTTGTGGTGTAAGAGACTCAGCTATGATCAGGAAGCCCTTGGCTTGAATAGTACATCTGCCACTTACAGAGGAAGATCGATCTACAGTATTTCTACAGATGCCTTATACTGAGTCAGACCAATGATCCACTTGGCTCAATATTGCCAACACGACTGGTAGCTGCTCTCTAAATGCTCTGCTTTTCTTAGGAGGAAAGGCTATAGCATTTGGCACTCGCAGCCCAGAGGAAAGTACCCTGGTGGGGGACATGCCTGAGACTACAAAATAATACAGGGGGTGGATAGAGTGGATAGAGAGATGCTCTTTTCCCTATCCCAGAACCAGGGACATCTACTAAAATTGAATGTTGGGAGAGTTAGCACAGACAAAACAAAATATTTCTTTACCCAACTGGTAATTAGTCTCTGGAACTCCTTGCCACAGGATGTGGTGATGATGTCTGGCCTAGTTTCCTTTAAAAGGAGATTGGACAGATTTCTGGAGGAAAAGTCATGGGTTACAAGCCATGAGGGGCACGTACAACTTCCTGTCTTTTCAGAAGTAAGTCCCATTGGTAGGTATTAGTTCCTATCCCAATATTGGTAGGTATTGGTACGTGCTTCCAGGTATGTGTGTGTATAATTGCAGCCTTATTCTGCAGTCTATCCAGTCATGCTGAACTTGCTTCTAACTTTTGCTTGTGCAGTGATATAGTTAATTATGCAATTGTCAGCTGTTGGGCTTGCTCCGTCCTCATCACAAGTGCCTTTAAGCAATGCTACTGATCTTTCTCATGGGTCCTAGACAGCTGCCAAATACCGCTAATGGTGGTTGCTGTAGATTAAGGTTGAAGTGCAGGCTTTGTTTATGGGATAGTAAAAAAATGCATTGCCTTGTTCAGCAATTAGTTTAACTACGTTTGCAGAGGATCCCTCTACAAAAAATTACTTTTGGAGGGTCCATCCCCTGTTTAGCCTACTGTATGAAACAAGTTTGACACCCTACTCCAGCTGGTTTACTGCAAGCGTGGAGGACAAAATAGCTAGATTTTGCCTGCCCAGTTTAAAACAAGTCCCTTTTTATCATCAGATGAATAATAAAACTATGGCAATAAAATATTTTCAAAAGGCATATGGAATTGTTTGCCATCCCTTTCATGTTTTTACTTCCCTCCCCTTTACTTTTGCCTTTCTCAACTGTATGTTCAGAAGAACTAGAAATGATGAAGCTGTGGTTATTTAGACTGAATCTGCAGCTACAATTAGCCTTTGGAAAATAGAAAATAGGAAAAAAAATGATTTCAGGAAACTCACCAACCAGGTTGGGACCAGTAACCACATTTTGAATTCCAAAGTGTCATTAATCTGTGAAACCTGCGACAAAAATGTCCAATAATATATTATTTCAAAAGGGGATTGGTCATATGTGTAGATGGAAGGTTTGTCAGAGGCTATTTGGTATGATGACTGGGTGCAATCCTAAGTAATTTAGGGCTGCCTAGCTCACCAGCCTACCTTTCTGTGATAATATGAGGAGGTCAGTGTATGCCTGCACATTGTCATAACCCCCTAGAAGTAGGACAGAAGTGTCTTATTGCACTTTTGTAACACCGCCAGGTCAGCATAAGACTTATGCCAGGGCTTAGGCTGGCCTAAATAGAGATTAGGATTGCAGCCTAGATTGCAGCCTACATCAAACTTCCATGGTCAAAGGCAGTTTACCCCTGAACAACAGTTGTTGAGTTGCAGTAGCAAAGAGTTATTTCAGTCAAACCCTGCTTGTGGATTTCTTGAAAGCACTAATTGAAATACATGGACTGCTTTTGGTCTGGCTCTTCTTATGTTGCCATTTTTTGAAAGACAGCCACAGTGGTGGGTTTAAACTAATCAGCCTTTGCACGATCACTTCTGTCTCCTTTCTCATCTGCTTGCTCAGCCTAGATCCAGTTTAGTCCATAAGACCCAGTTTCTGGATTCGGGACTTCAGAAGAAAGCAATATACAAACACTTTGCTGATGCAAGTGGGTCAGGTGTCTTTCATAAAGAGGCTTGGATATGTACACACATTCCTTGGGACCAGATACATATCCCAAATCAGGCTAAGCTACAGGAGTTTACAAACAGGAAATATATTTTATCGGGTCTTTTAAAATCTTGCATTCCCTTTAGTTTTTTTTCCCATTTCAAGCTTTGGCTGTGAGATCAATAAAACTGCCTTGTATGTTTGCACAGATGGAAGACACTGTCAGTGGGGATCTCTCATTGTAGGCAGTAGGTGTCACTCTAAAGCAAGAATTAATCTGCCTTCCTATATAATGCCTTCCTACACCCTTCAAACGAAGGGTGTTGTTCAGGGCATCTCTTTGCTGTGAAATAATCAAGTTCAAATAATCAGATTCAAAGCATAAAGCACCCTGAAATGAATCATGGGGTACAATGGGGGACAAAGCTAACCTGTGCTAGCATGACAGTGGACATCTCAAAGCAGACATGGAGGGTAAATCCCCCCAGCTAAGCAACTTCCCTTCCCCATTCGCCATTCCTGGACTCCTCTATTTGAACATGAAATTGCTTATTGTGAATGAACTTCTTTTTTTGTTCACAACAGTGCCCTATTTGTGGAAAAGCATCGGTGACGAATACCTAAGCAATGTGGCTACTTGGTAATAGGAAAGACCCTGTGAAAAGCCCTGCAAAGCTTCTAATCAATCCAACTATAAGTCCAGGACTTCTCATAGGCCAGGGGTGGCTAAACTTATTTAAGAATCACAAATGATAAACTTAGGATGGTTGAGAGCCGCTATATTTCAGAAACATTAAAATTCTTAGATTTATTTGCTATAGACATTAAAACTTATTTTTTATCCAGTGAAATTTCAAGTTTATATCCAATAAATAATTATAAAATGATTTTTTTGTTTTTATATTAATTGGGATGCTAATAGAGTTCAGCTAATATATTTTGATGAGCTGCACTTTATACTGCCAAAGCGTCTGGCTTGTGAGCCATGATTCTTGTCATCCATACTGGTTGTGTCAGTAGTGGCTTGGTGAGGGGCAGGTGTGGGGGAGAAGATTTGAGATGTCCTTCATCCTGAGTCTGCCTCAGTCTTCAGCCTGCAGTGGAAACATGTGGTATTGATCTACTTTCTGCCTGCTTAAGTTAAGAATTTGCCTCCTTGCACAATTTCTTTAAACTCAAAAGTGCAGGACCTCCAGTTTGATTGATAAGGACCACTTGAACAAAGGAGTTTCTTCATTTAAATCAAACCGAAGTTCCACACTTCCACAATTTAAGATACCACATAAAGAGCATGGTTTTTAAGAAAACTTCAGAGGTGGTTGTGGTATCTACTGGGCATGGTTACTGCCTGGTTTCCCAGGGTAAGAGGCAGTTTATGTGCTGGGTTCTTGCAATATGCCAAACTTCAGAATATAGTACAAGTCCAAACTTTTTATACAGTGTTACTTAACAAGCGCCTCACTTAACAGGTGTTTCACATAACAAGCAAAAATTTCAAGAAATCTTGCTTCACATAACAAGTTCCGCTTCACTTAACAAGCAAGCACGCTATGGCCACGTGTGCTATGTGGCCCTGACACTCCGCATGGAGGCTCTTTAAAAGGACTGGCGGCTAGTGCTGCTGCCTCTAACTGCCCCCAACTTTGGGACAGTTGCCCGGAGGTGCCAGAGGCAGCTGCCCCTAGCTGCCCCCAAGTACCACCTTGAACAGTCCAGGTAAGCCTCCCAGGAAAGTGTCTTTGATTGCAGTCTCCTAACTATGTCTACTCAGAAGTAAGCCTCATTGTGTTAAATGGGGCTTGCTCCCAGGAAAGTGTCTTTAGGATTGCAGCCTAAGTAGACTTCATAGGATCATGCACATTGTTTTAAATTCAATGACAGTGTTTTGTCATCATTTTTACATCAGTTAATATTTCATAAAATATAAAAAATATAATGACAATATAAACAAATATTGTCATCATTTTTACATCAGTTAATATTTTTATATGAATATTTTTTGGGTTGTGGAACCAATCGTCTGAGTTTCCATTATTTCCTATGGAAAAATCTGCTTCACTTAAAGAGCGTTTCACTTAACTCTGGAATGAATTACCACTGTATATGGATTACCACTGTACATGGCACCACTGTATATGGATTTTTTTATTCATGGGTTGGACTCAACACATAGCCTCTGCAAATCACAAATGAAAAAACTGTTTTTCTACTGTTGTAGAAAGGTAGTCATGCAAGCAATCATTCCATTCAGCCTTCCTACTGCTGATTGAAGTGGATCTCATTCTGATACCAATGCAGGTCTGAGAAGATGTGAAGTTGGGTGAGAAAGAGATGAAAAATAACCTCCACCCTCACCAATCAGCTTCACTTCTAGCTTGTTTTGGAGAGGATTGAAATGTCATGGTGAGCAGAGAGATGGATAATAGGAAACAGCACTGGGTATTGATAACCCCGAGGAAATGCAAGATTGCCTGCATGCAGAGAGGAAAATAATCTGGGGCTGCAACCTTACATGAAACAATTAGCTGCTCCTAAGCGGATGACTGTCTCTTAAGATAAGAATCCCGGTGGTCTCTGTACCAAGAACCAAGATGTAGGACATTAAACATACACTCCTTTCATCCTGCTCCAAGGCTAGTTCTCAATCTCAATTTGCATTTCAGCAGGTCAGTGGCAAACATGATGAGAGGGTTAGCATTAGATACACAGGCTGCAATCCTAAAAGCACTTTCTTGGGAGTAAGCCACATTGAACTCAATGAAACTTACAGGAAGCTGCTTTCTTCTGAGTGAGATCACTGATAGATCTTCTGAGTGAGATCATTGATTGATCACTGAGTGAAATCTTGGCTGCTTTGAATGTTCATAGGAAAAATCTCCACACCCCATTTAAAACAGCAGGATTCCAGCTAGTTGTGCCTAACTTTTTACATTACATTTATTAAATTCTTTATAAGGCATAAATCTGTGCCAAACTTCCAGTTATTTCAAGGGAGTTTACTTTCAAGTAAGTTAAAGTTAAAGACATTGTGCTCATCAGCCTGAAGGTTGGCGGTTTGACACCGGAGTGGTTGCCAATTCTTATAGGGAGGACTTCTAGCTTGTATGCCACTGTTGTGGTTCCAAGAATATGAAGGTGTGGGTGCGGAGGGTCTCCGCTCCTATCGGTAGCCCTGAAACTACTGTGAAGTCCATCAGAGATTGTCCTGCTTCCACCACTTCACCATTTCTTACTGTTGACCTGCTCCCACATCTCCATCTCTCACAATAGTCCACCACTTTCCCCTCTGCCACACATCCTCTTCTTGCACCAGTCTTCTCATTTTTTTCAAAACCAGGAAGGGTGAGGAAGAGAAACAATATCGATGGGTTCTCCTTTGCTACTCTTCTGCCTTGGTACTTGATCGGATTCAGTTGGGAGACATTCCATTCACACTTTCCATGAACATCTATCCGCCAGTTAAATGTGACTCAGTATGGGAAGACACTTGCAGATGGGCCAGCCAGCACTAGTCTATAAGACGTGTAGGGGTTAATATGGTCTGAGATACCAACTAGACCTAAATACAGGAATTTAAAGTATTGAAAGTGCATTTAAGAGCAACATAGCTAAAGGCATCTGAAAAACCCTTCGTGCTGCCATTCAGAGACCTTTGTTTTTTTGCCCAACCTATTCCAGTGAAGAATCTGCTCACGTTTTAATGGCCTGTGAAATAACAGTTACTTTTCAGAGCAATAAATAGCTTTTTGCCAGTCTGATCTGCCAAAATGACATATAATATGCGGTTTGCCTGATTCTTGGCTATGAATAATGCATTGCTTAATTTAAGCCATTCATAAAAACTCCTCAAAAGCCTGTGGCAGAGTCTTGTCCAGAAAGCACAAATCCACAGCATTTATGAAAATCGATTCGCCCCTTAAAAAGCAAGAAAGATAATTAAAGCCGAAGGGGCAGATGTTTTGTACTAATTTATGCTCAGTGATTTCAGCAGGGTTGGATGCAAGGATGTAAATTGGCCATGAAGTTGGTTGAGGGAGGCCAGCGAAGGCTTAACTAGGATTAAATTTTTAATCTTAATGCCTTTGAGTTTGTGTCCAAGTCTAATCCATGGGGAGGACAACTTGTGTGAAAGGGGTTTTGGAGAAAACCAAAGGGTTAGGAAGGTTATCCAAACTGGGGAAAATGCTTTTAAAATCTATTTGGATAACATGCTCAGATTTGGCATGCAGACCACCATAGATGATGAATTGCCAGGAAAGGTCTTCAGGCTGTATCTGCTCATCCTGTGCACTCCTTGCTTTGCTACCTCAATTTTTAAAGGGAGCACAGAAGAAAGCGGCATAAGAGGATTCATGGTGTCAGAAGCATTTAGCCCAGGGTTTCTCAACTGGTGGGTCCTGGGTTGTCCCTCCTACTAACCACTGAGTAAATGAGGAAATGATCCAGAACAAAGTTAAAAATATTTGACCTATTCTAGCAATTCCCAAACTTTGGGTTGCAACCCACCAGGGATGTGGCCAATGAAGTGGATCACACACTCTGAACTTCATGAACTAGCAGTTTGAAAGCATGCAACTACAAGTAGATCTCTAGGTACCACTAGTCTTTGTTGGGAAGGTAGTGATCTGGCAATATGCTCCTGTAGAAGGCCAGCTGGTTTCCTCAACGTCATATCAAAACATGGACTGGATTACTCTTATCCAGAATAGCAGACCCCACCACCATCCAGGACATACACTGAAGAAGTTGCCTGTCAACTGATCTTCATGAAGTCAGTCCTATAATTTCATTTAACCCCTTACTTTAACCAGTGATGGGCTTCAGGTTCTCACAGGTTCTACAGAACTCTTTGCTAAAGAGTGCCTGGTTCTGAGCGCTGGTTACTAATGGGACATAGAACCTGTTGTTAATTTAGGTTTTTAGGACGAACCTGCTGTTAATTTATTTAAATCCCACCACTGCCTTTAACCCCTCTGCACACACTATTTAAACTTCAATGGAAGAGTCCAAAACATGATCAAATCTCCCGTTAAAATCACTGAGGTACAAAACAGATGTATAGAACCAGTGATGGGCTTCAAAGAAATTAAGAACCGGTTCTCTGTCCATCTGGCAGCCACTTTTAAATGGCTATTTTTAAACTTTATATGTACTATCTCTTGTTAAGAACCGGTTCTATAGCGTAGGTGTGAACCTGCTGCTGCCCACCACTGTATAGAACCCATTAGTCACTAATGATTGAAATGCAAAGTTGCATGTTCGACTTTGGGAACACTATCTCCTGGCACCATCACACAAGGAGAGTCAAGTTGTCCATGACCAAAGAGAGGACACTGTCATGGACAACTAGACTCTCCTTGTGTTTCTTGCATATTTAATCATTATTTCAAGAACGTAAGTAGGAATTGCTTCCCAACAAAGCATCTCCAAACCAACTGAAAATCATAACAATAAAAAAAAACAGTTCTCCATCAGCAATAAGCAGCGAGCCACAGACAAGATTAATAAAATGTCACATGCAATATTAAGTATGTATACAGAACATGAAAGATTATTATTAAAAATATTTATGTACAATAAATATAATAAAGGAGGGGGGAAAACAGCGAAAGCGGCTCCTGAGGGGAGGAAAGGAGATGTACAGGGGTTGCGGCTGCTTCTTGGGCAACAGTTCCGGGACTAGAGGCGGCACCCGTGCAAGGGAACCACAACTGCCTTTTATTTGGTGCCCATGTGCCCACTTCTGCACCTCTGCCCTGCCAGGGAGCTATGATCAGTGGTGCCACCCAAGGCACAGGTTCAGATCTGGCAGCGGTGAGCGGCTGTGGTAACCTGGCTTTCCTTAATGTTCCTCTTGTCCCACAGGCAGGCAAGGAATTACATCAGCAACAAGTTCTCTTCCTCATGAGGCACCTCAAGCAAGTCACACTGTGGCAGACCCAGAGACCAGCAACATTTCAGGGATACTGACAGGAGTTGAGAACGCCATCCGCACCTGCACCTCCATATTCCTGGAACCACTACAGTGGTATACAGACCAGAAGACCTCCCTGTAAGAGCTGGCAACCAGCAAAGCATCCCTTCCAGTCCAGGCCAAGGTACGATGGCAGAAATTCAAGGAGCAGACTTGAGAGGCTCGCTGCAGACTTGGAGGGGCTGACAGCCAAGGTGTTGAGCAAAGGTCCTAGGACCTGTTGAAGGTCCTAGGACAGCTCAGGCCTGGGGAATTTGAATCTGCATATCTCTTGGCACGTAAACTTGATGTCCAGAAGAAAAAGGTCAACCTCCATCTCTACAGGCTTCTTACCCAAGGAAAGTTGTGTAAAACAGGGGAGACCCCTTCGTTGTGAAGGTTAGCGGACAGCCCCAAGCCTCAGAGAGCAGGGGAAGAACAAAGCTCCACCAGTTGGACAGATCCAAGCCTAGTTCCCACACCTGAGATCCAAAGAGAGCTTGGACAGGGAGGAGTGCCCTGATTCCGCCACCATGGCTGAAGTGGAGAAGATCTGCAACTTTTTGTTCAGTGTCATGGATTCCACAGCGCTCAATCTTGCAAAAAACATTGGCTTGTCCAAAGCTCTAGATGTCAGCTACAGCCTGGGGGCTTTGATGAAGCTTGGAGAAGTACTCAAGGAAAACATGAACCCCCCGATATGGTCCATGATGGACAACAAACGCAAGCGGATGAAGCTGAAGCTGAAGGCCTAAGAGGTCAGAGAAATATAAAAATATTTATTGCAATCCATTGAGACATCTATCTTCTTTTCTACTGTAAAATACCACATACATTGATGGTGCTATTACTCGTACAACAACAACAACAAAAAATGAAAACAACAATAGGGAGATGCTCAGCTTCGGTCATCCTCCAAATCTTCCAGGTATAAATGACTAAACTGGGTGAATCAGAGGCATCAATCCAGACCAGAGTTGAATAATTCAAACTGAGTCCTTTCATTGGCCCAAGGAAGATGGGGAAGTGTGAGTAGATGTCAAAACCATAAAGAGGACCAGCCCCATCCAAATGTAGGACACCCTAGAAAAATAAAATTAAAATTAAAAAAGCTAAAAACACACAGGTATATTGCTTTCATTTCAAGTGGTTGATTCAAACGCTCCCTGATGCACACCTTCCAACCATTCAACACAGGTGGCCTGTCTGTGATTCCCCATCACAACTGTGTAGGCTTAAGCAGGAATAAAGAGAATCAGCTCAGCAAAGGCCTGGTGTGTGCGTACCAGCCAGGTTGTTATTCTCAGAAGGGAGTCCCAGGATGTTAAAGAACCACTGATTTATTAATTACAAGAAGGCTATATATTGCCTGCTCGCAAGGAAAAGAAGGAAAATTGAAATTTTTTTTCAGGATACAAGGCTTAAAAAGAGGACATGCTGGAAAAGTAGGAAATGGTTCTGGATACCTTGGACAAGTAGGATAAATGGATCCACCCTAGACAAGGGTGGATCTATGGTTTGGCGGATATGGCTTGTCTAGATAAGTGGCTGAGATGGCAATTAAACCCATCTTGTTTCCTCCTGCTGTTCCTGCCACAAACAGATCCTGAACTGATTATCTCTAGAGCCATGTGCTGGAGCAGTGATTTTTTGTGGATGGTTTTCTGTGGTTATTTTCAGTAGATGGTTTGCAGGACTTTGGGGAGGGTCACCATAGTTTGACATTTGAGAAATGTGTGCACCCAACCAGCAGCATGGTGTGCCTTGTCAATGGTCAAAAAAACTGATGATGTACCTTAATAATTTTAGTGCCTTTTCAATGTGCCATGAGATGAAAAAGATTGAAAATCACTGTGCTGGAGAGTTGAAATCCCAGTCTTGTTTCCTGTAAGGAACACTTTGCTGTCACCTGCTGGGAATGTTGGCACTGCATTTCTTTTCCTTAAAAGCAAACATTTTTTCTTTAGTAATTTAAAATGGTGAACTGTTTGAAACATGGCAGATCCTTCGGGAGGTCATTGCAGCTTGGAGCCATTCCCTCTCAGAATCTATATATATAAAAGAGAAAAATCACTGACTGACTGACTCACTCATCACCACCCTGCCAAAACCACCAGGCCTAGAAGCGTGAAATTTGGGGTGGGTGTTCCTTTCATGACGGAGGGTACACTAAGAACCGGTTTTCAGAAATTCCAATGGGAAGGGGGTGAAAAGGGGCGCAATGCGTTTTCCTCCCTATACTTTGCATTGGAGAATTGATGACTCATCAACATTCTGCTCCAACTGCTGGGCCTAGAAGCATGGAATTCTGGGAGGGATCCTTCTGTCACCTGAACACCCACCAAGAACCCATGTGGAGAAATTTAACCCTTCAGGGGCTGAAAAGGGGGCAACGTGTTTTTGTCCTGTACTTAACATGGAAGTACTGACCAGCCTCCAGCCAATTTGGTGCTTGCTGCCTGGTGCACTGGGGGGACATTGTTTGGAGGAAGAGGTTGCACTGGCGAGGATGCTGTGCATGGGGGAAATTTGCGCATGGGGGATGATGCGCATGGGGGAAGTTGCGCATGGGGATGATGCACATAGGGGGATGATGCGCATGGAGGACTGATGCGCAAGGGGGACTGATCCGCATGGGGGTTGCGCATGGGGGAAGTTGCACATGTGGAAAGTTGTGCATTGGGGAAATTGTGCATTGGGGGAAGTTGCGCATGGGGAAAATTGTGCATGGGGGGAAATTGCGCATGGAGGAAGTTGCGCATGGGCGGTTGATGTGCATGGGGAAGTTGTGCATGGGGGATGATGCACATGGGGTTGATGCACATGGAGAAAGTTGAGCATAGGGGGATTTGCGCATGGGGGACTGATGCGCATGGGGGGAAGTTGCACATGAGGAAAGGTTGTGCATGGGGGAAAGTTGCACATGGGATGTTGATGCGCATGGGGTGTTGATGCGCCATGGGGGGATAGCGTATGGGGAAATGTTACTCCCGCAACACGGGTACGTTTTTCGCTAGTAGTAATATAAAGCAGGCCTCCGTCAGTCTTGAAAGACTATGGTATCGTGCTTGCTGCTGCATACGTTGCATGCGAAGCACGAAAGCCTGGGTTGGATTGTTATGGAGGATAGGCTGTTACCCAAGCAGCAAATCCCCCCTCTCCACGCCACTGAATTAGTCCAATGGAAAGGCAGAGCCAATACGATTGGATCCAGCTGGCATCGCAGAATTGGGCTAAGGACAGGAGCTCACCCTGTCTTATGGGGCCAACGCGGGTCTCGAACTCTGGCCTGCTGGTTAACAGGCACAGCCTCTTAACCACTTGCACCATATAAAGTGGTACGAATTAACTAGAAAGACTGGCTGCTTTTGGTGCTGTCCGCCCTCTATCTGGTTTCTGATCTTTAAACACTAGTCATATGCTGCAATCCTAAAGACACTTTCCAAGGAGTAAGACTCATTGAACAAAATGGAACTTACATTTGAGTAGACATGGTTAGGATTGTGCTCAGTGTGATCTAGTGATCTATCTGCACAGGTTTTGATAGCATCACTGTTGGTGAAAAGGAATCCTGTTCAGTGTCAACCTGATGCCTAAGGAAGGGAACAAATCCACCATTTTAGGGAGCAGACTATGAACTCCTTCCCAACCACAGGAGCTAGCATCACATTTGAAAGAGGAGCCTGTGATTGTCCCTTCTGATTATTCCCATAAACCCTCCCACCTCAGGCTCTCAAGCAGAATGTAATGAATGCTTTCCAATTCCATTGCTGCTCATCATGGTACTGAGCTTGATAATGGCAAGACAAGTGGAATTGCACGAATTACCTCCCAAATTATTCCCTTATCCATCAACGGAGACAGGCACCAACTCTGGTACTCTATCATTACAAGGAACAATGGCTTCCTCCCTACAAGACACCTTCCATCCATTCAACGCTGGCAGCCTGTCTGTGATTCCCCATCACGCCTGTGTAGGCTTAAGCAGGAACAAAGAGAATCAGTTCAGCAAGTTGACAAGGGTAATGAACATGTCTTGTTCCTGGAGATGTTTTTTCCTCCCCACAACAGGTCTGTCATGGCAAGGAATGGAGCAATGGCCTGGCATTTGAATCACTTTCCTTTCCATCCACGGTCATCAGGGGCCTGCAATGTCTGCAAGTCATATGGACGCAGCCAAGTAAGGAATAGCAGAGAGAAGTTGAAGGTTTTACAAAACATATGGAAGATCAGACTAGAACTGAACACAAGTGATTCCAATACTATTGCTTAAAGTCAGCCTAATGCTTTTCCCTTAACCCTCTGTCTGCATTCCTTATAGAAAAAAAACTGCTTCACGTAACCTACAGGTAGGGGTACAGTATTTACATCCTATGATTCTGTTCTGGTCAAATGTGCCCCCTTGTCTTTGGCATCCCTGAATATTCTTGTCAATTTTTCATTTTATCCTGATCATTTGCATCCTACTATAACTGGACAACAAAAAGTAACTTGGCAACTAATCTCATGTTATATATCCCAGTCCTCTTACCCCTTTTCTAACCCTATTTTACCATTTTAAAAATGGTTAAAAAAATTAAAAAAATACATCTAATATAAATAATTATTGTGTCATAAATGTGAAAAAGAAGGAAGGCAAATATCCATTATGGGACACATTTGACTGGGACACAGTTGTCTGAGGTGCCATGATCCTGTCACTTTATTGGCATTATAACTATATTCTGATTGCTGATAGTTTCCAAGTACACGTTGAATGTCCTATTCACAAAATTTGGTTCCAAGAAACTGTGTGATTAACTATTTTTGCATAATAAAAGGCAATTAGTTACAATGGTAACAAGGCAGACAGTGAATCAAGTTCCGTTTCAAGTGGCTGCTCAAAAAAGCTGACCTCCTGCAAAAACAGTTGAGCTCTTGCAAGCTTAATTGCCTGCCACATTGCCATGGAAAGCAGGATGCCTTTAAGCCATTAACAGCTGCTTATCTTTTAATTTAAAGAGCCAATCTCAAAATTGAGACAAAATCACATTTGAATAAATTGCATATACAGTAATTAGGTTATATCTGTATTCAGATTTTTAAGCCTACTCTGTGTGGCCCCATCAATGCCTAGTGTGCTGGCTTTATTTGGGAAAGAGGGGCTTGCTTTGGTGTAGGAATGTTATGGAAAAATTCACCTTTTGTTGGATTCTGTCTCAAATTTGAGGCTCTGTGTCATGCCCAGCCCATCCACCTTCAGGGATACCTGGTGTAGACACCTGCGGGATGGGGATCCTCCCCAGGTCAAAGTCTTTCTTTGTGAAGGAATCAGACTCAGAGGCAGCTGCAGCTGTAGAAACAGGTTTACTTTCATCCAAGGAGGTACAAGCTTGTCGGTTACTTTCAATACAAAACACTTTAAGCCATCTCAATGAAAGGAAACTGGCTGAGTGATGTCTATAGCTGGGCAACCAATCATAGACAAGTAGGTGTCATATTCTGGATGGCTTCTGAGTGGTTGCCGTCACCTATATAAGCAGCAGTTGGTCAGTCAGAGTTGAGGTGAGCCGAGCAGTGCTGTGAGGACAGCAAAGCTCTGAGGTGAGCTGAGAAGCTCTGTGGTACTGTGAAGTATTCTGAGGTGATTTAAACTGATGGACTTGACACTATATTTGAGACTTTGGACTGACTTACTGACAAAGATTTATGGACTCTGACTTGGCTCTAGTTGCTGTACTATATGACTAAATATGTATGACCTGGACTGTCTTGGATTATCCTGTTAGTTAGTTAATACAGTTGATAGAAACTACGCTGCTGTGTTTGTCTTCACTCTTACGCCCAGTACCAGTTACAGGACATCAGTCAACACCATGACTGGTGTGTTTACTATGTTTGCTGTATATTATGCATCAGGCTATCTCCTCCCCAAAGGGAGCAGTAGTCCTGCTTGGGGCCCATTAGAAGGCTAGCCTTGCATTAACCCGAGTTCATCATAACAGGAAATGGTAAAAGAGTGGGGGGAAAAACAGTTTTGGTTGCAAAACATTAACAAAACAATTGCAAAAAGCACCAAGAAGATGCTTGAGGTCTGCACATTCTCCCATACACTTTCTCTTTCACTTCCTTCTCAAACCCAGCTGCGTACATGATGGAGCAGAAGAAGCTGTGGGGCAGTGCTCTGCCAGGCAAGGAAGATGGCATTTGACGCATGAGATCATCTCGGCAGAGAGCAGACAGATATGTACGTTTCTAAATAGTCTGATTTTCTGAATTTCTCATTCCTTCCTACCCTTATAACTGGCTCTGTAGAGATCAGGTGAAGCAAAGCATCTGCCTGGATGTTCTTGGAGGCAGTTTACCTACTGTTTGGAGTGGGATTGTCACATCTTAATTACACAATGTATGTGAATAATGTCAGTATCCATCATGTCCAATCTACTTGTATTCCTTCTGCCCCCTTAAAGCGTCCCATTTCTTAATTTCTGTTCAGCCCACATGTATACACATTTGGTCCCTGTTGCATATACAGTATATGCAATGTTGGCCAGAAATGCTTATAATGCAGAAAATCTGGGCACTTCCAGACCATCTCTTTGTAGAGCATGACAACTCTGCTCATGACAACTCTGCCCAATTGTGTCGACAGGTGGAATTGAAGCATTTATTCTGCAGGACAGTAGATCCAGCGTGGTTATGGTGCACATTTGTGAGATTATAGTGTGGCTATAGTGCCCTTTATCTCCCTTCTGTTTTTGTTGTGGGGCACTTTAAAATGGGTACTTCTTCCACTCCTCTATTCTGGGTGTTCTGCTGACATCATCCACCTGCTTGTTCACCTGTATTTTTCCCCTGCTGGAATCATCAAGGCTGGAACATCTGTTCATAAAACCAATAATATGGTACTGCAGTGTCTTTGATTGCGGCCTCTTAACCATGTCAACCCAGAAGTAAGCCCCATTGTGTTAAATGGGGCTTACTCCCAGGAAAGTGTCTTTAGGATTGCAGCCTAAGTAGACTCTATAGGATCATGCACATTGAATGCATATTTTGAATTCAATTCCAGTATTTTGTCATCATTTTTACATCCAGTTAATATTTTTATATGAATATTTTGGGAGTTGTGGAACCAATTGTCTGAGTTTCCATTATTTCCTATGGAAAAATCTGCTTCACTTAAAGAGCGTTTCACTTAAAGAGCATGCCTCTGGAACGAATTATACTCTTTTTGTGAAGCACCACTGTAGTAGTATTACAAAAAGTAGTAATACCAAAAGTGTTCCTTGGACATAGTAGATAAGTGGCTCCCGATGTGTTGGTCAGAACCCACTGTCACAACCTGATTTCTTGTGTGTCACCAAAGGGTAATGGAAAGATCAGGTATCTAAGTACATCAAGCCCTGATGTTATTGAAAAGTCAGATATTGTAACTGCTAATTACCCTGCAAAGAGCTCAGCTCCTGCAGTTTGCAAGGTAAACTACTAATTGCCCTGCAAGGAGTTGAACTCTTGCATTTGAAAATAGAGGGAGATAAATGGTGGAGGGTCTTTATTTCTGGTTGTTGTTACTTATAAATAAAAAATAAAGTATTATTTCTTTCTGTATGTCCTTTTAAAAAAAATTGGTAGGTGCATTCCTATAGAATGTTGTTTTAAAAAGTGAGTCTTGGTGGTAAAAAGCTGTTTGGGGATTTACTGCCATTCTTTGGAATGAATCTTTCAATTTGGGGTGTGATGGCATGTGGCAAAAGTGAGGGGCCGGGCTGGACCGGGGCACATCTGAAAGTGCCCAGAGACAGATGAGTTATTTCAGTCCTGACATTTCAGTCTAGTGTGCCCCTTTCCAACACAAACATCCTCATTTCTTCCACATATTTCTTCCTCTTTTAATTACAAATAGCCAGCCAAATTCTATACAATCCGGCTCGTTCTCAAAAGTCATCTGAGGGGTTCCTGTTGGTTGTGTCTCTTGGAGAGAGAAAAGGGGAATGGTGACCAGAAACAGGATCTTCTCAGTGGTGGTGCCTACACTTTGAAACTCCCTCCCATTTGAATTAGGATCACTTCCTCACTCTTAACCTTCTGGTGGACTTTTTTATTTAAAAGAATTATTTATTTATTTATAGACTTTTTTTATTTAAAAGAGCCTTCAAGGCTTCATAACGGCTGCTTTGAAAAACATCTTTCACCTGATTCTCATTGATGACTACATGATGTTTTATATTATTTTCACTGCATTTTATTGTTTTAACTGTATTTATTGTTTTAACTCTATTTTATCATAGCTGCAATCCTAAAGACACTTTCCTGGAGGAGTAAGATCCACTGAACACAATGGGCCTTATTTTGAGTAGACATGGTTAGGATTGTGCTCTGAGCACTATCCTAACCAGGTCTACTCAGAAATAAGCCTCATTCTGTTCAATGGTCTTACTCCCAGGAAAGTGTCTTTAGGATTGCAACCTAAGTTTCTTTTTTATTGTTAGCTGCCTTGGGTGCTCTTTGGGGTAGGGTTGCCATATGTCCCAGAAAGCTGGGTTTTAGGGGATTACATTCACATACTGGAAATGTCCTACCCTGGTTTTGTGGAAGAGAATTATATGCCAAAGTAGGCAACCCTACTTTGGGGAGAAAGGTGGAGTACAAAGAAAGAAAGAGAGAGAGAGAGAAAGAGAAAGAATCAATCAATCAATCAATCACTTGTTCTTGGGAGCTGAGGATCCTGAAAGTGGCTTCATAATTTACTGTATTTACTCAAATCTAATGCTCACCTTTCCCTGCCGAATTTAGGGCACAATCCAGAGTAACTATGGGAGCACAGACATTATGTGCACCCATAGTTACTGTACCACCTAGTGAAAACCTATGGGAAATTCATATTGCAATCCAGAGTAACTTGTTCTTACTCCAGATCAGGGACTCTCTGTAGTAACTCTGGATTTCACTCAGTCTCCTAAATCAGGGTGCACATTAGGTTCAGTGGTTAGAGTACATGTGGTATTTTGATTATAAATATAGGATGCACATTAAATTTGATGGTGCATTAGATTTGAGTTCTGGGTGAGGTTTTGGGGCCATTAAAAGTTGCTTTCAGCGTTGATCATAAAATCACAAATTTATTAGTGGGTGGGAAAAGAGAGGAAGAAAAAGATTAGGGGGGACAGTTGAGGGCAGTGCTGGGGGAACTGATCTTGATGAGTTTGGGGTACCAGCCTTTCTTGGGTCTTACAGGTTGGAATCTGTTTCAAGCTGTTTGCTTTTCAATTATATTCTGGTTTTTTTTTTAATCCCCATCTCTAAGGTGGGCTGCTGGAGAGGGGGGAGGTTTAAGGAGGGGCCTGATGGTTGGAGATGTATTGACTTGATGAATATTGCATGGTCTTTCGTGGGAGGGGAGATGTCCTCACACACACCCATGAAAGAGTAGGTGGGACAGGCTAGGCACGTCCCCGACGTCTCGGGAGCGCGCGGGTGGCCCCCTCCTTCTCTCTCAGTGATAGATGATGATTGTTTTTTAAAGTGGGTTGGAATTGGGG
The DNA here is from genome assembly GCA_030015325.1 of Cryptoblepharus egeriae. Taxonomy (NCBI): domain Eukaryota; kingdom Metazoa; phylum Chordata; class Lepidosauria; order Squamata; family Scincidae; genus Cryptoblepharus; species Cryptoblepharus egeriae. The sequence goes on from JAREYC010000013.1 coordinate 11,872,773, forward strand.
GGGGGGGGCAGAGAAGGGAAGGGGAGACCAGCTTCCAGGCTGCACATCCAGGGCTAGAGCTATTCCCCATCGCCTTCTCCTCTTCCGATGGCAGGGATCTGAGAGTAGCACATGAAAGAGAGACCTTTGTGGGGGCTCAATGGACCCCCCAACTGGATGCCTGGAGTTCTTCAGATCTGGTCAAGAGAGGAAGTCCCTTCTGGATATGCTGCCCCTCTAAAGACATCCTAAAGATGCCCAAGATGAGACGGTAAGGAGTGGACCAAGCTGGGCATCCAAAGAGGAAGGGATGCTGGTACCCAGGTTGGTGAGGGTCCTGGTGGCGTAGCTAGAGGGGGTGGACCAGTCAGTCTTGGAGGAAGCTTCACCCTTTCTAAGGTGTGAGGCTCCCTCCAAGACGGACTGTTCCACCCCCTCTAGCTACGCCACCTCCAGGGTCCACGTCTGGGCAAGGTGTGGCAAGGCATGGAGACAACCTCTGGGTGGACTCTCTTCTCTGCAATGCCCTCGAGTTTCAGTTGGGGGTCCAGGCATGGGGGGACCTGAAGCCCTTTCCCAGATCCAGCCCCAGTCTGAAAATCAACAGGGTGTTTTAAAGGGTACAGCCAATCTGGGTTCATCGTGGGGGGTATAGACGTGTAGGGTACTCTGGACAGCCCCAGGTTGACCTGCCTATGGGGTGGGGAGTCCACAGATTCCTCCAGGGAAGGGTGGATCCCGAAGGGTAGGCTGAGAGGGGCTCCTGAGGGTTGCCGTCGAGGTAGGAGGGCATCAAGGGCGACATGCGCTCCAGAGAAAGGGGATCGCATTCTCCTGACAGCGGCGTAGCTAGAGGGAGGCGAGGCAATAAGTTTTTGGGGGGCCCTCCTTCGAAGATAATCCGGGTGTCAAACGAATTGTCTCTGGAATGACTCTGAAGGGGAGGGTCCACTTGAATCCCTTTAAACTTAGTGCCTCGCCCCCCCCCTCTAGCTACGCTACTGGCTGTCGGGGAAAGTCTCTCCAGGCTGGATGACAAGTTGGGGAAAACTGGTGGAAGGAAGAAAGAGGGAAGGGAAGGTAGGAAAAAAGGAAGAAAGAGGGAGGGAAAGGAAGAAAAGAAAGGAAGAAAGGGGGAAGGAAAAAAGAAAGAGGGAAGGGAAGGAAAGGGAAAGAAAGAAGGGAAGGGAACGAAGAAAGTGGGAAGGGAAGGAAGGAAAGGAAGGAAGGAAGAGGGAAGGAAAGGTAGAAAAAGGGAAGAGAAAGAAAGAAAGAAAGAAAGAAAGAAAGAAAGAAAGAAAGAAAGAAAGAGCTCCCACACTAACTTTCTGAATTTCTCTTCCAAAAGTTTGAGATGGTGCAGAAGGAAGGCGGAGGACAGGCGTGTGCGGACAACTGGGGGCGGACGGGAGAGTTTGGGGTTTCAGCCCTGATCCTTTTGTGGGTGGCTTCCCACCTTCCCATTTTTCACCCCACCCACCACCCCAGGGCTGCAGCTGGGCGGTGGCGTAGCTAGAGGGGGCGGAGCAGTCAGTTTTTGGGGAAGTACGTCTCCCATTTCCTCCCCCTTCTTGGAATGCCTCCGAAGGGGAAGGACCCCTTGAAAACTCCCCCAAGACTGACTGCTCTGCCTCCTTCTAATTACTCTATATTGGGAATAGCGAGCTGATCTCTGAAGGGATCGATCCTGAGGGTGACCATATGTCGTAGCCAAAAAAGAGGCCAAGGACCCCCAAATGTAGGATCCCCCAAAATGCAGGACATGACAAAATATTTTAAAACATCTATCTATCTATCTATCTATCTATCTATCTATCTATCTATCTATCTATCTATCTATCTATCTATCTATCTATCTATCTATCTATTATTTTCATATGGTTAATTTAAACACTATATTACTTGTTATTAAATATAAAATATTACATATAATTTATTAATTACAAGAAGGCTACATGCCTCCTGCTCACAAGGAAAAGGCGGACGATGCAGATTTTTTTCCAGGACATGACTTAAAAAGAGGACAAATCCTGGACAAAGCAGACACACGGTGGGGAGGGGAAAGCGGAAGCTCCAAGGCGGCAGTCCTCTCTCTGCCCCCTCCAGGACTGACTGGTTCTTGTCTCCCTGCAGGGTAGCGCGTCTCCCTTGGGTGCTGCTGGCTGCCGCGTCCCTGTGCCTGTGCCCGATCCAGAGCTGCCCTGAGCCTTGCGCCTGTGTGGACAAATACGCGCAGCAGTTTGCGGATTGCGCCTACAAGGAGCTGGAGGTGGTGCCGGTGGGGCTGCCCTCCAATGTGACCACCTTGAGCCTCTCTGCCAACAAGATCGCCTCCCTGAGTAAAGGATCCTTCTTGGAGGTAACACAGGTGACCTCCCTGTGGCTGGCACACAACAGGATCGGATCCATCGAAGAGGGCACCTTCGCCATCCTGGTGCAGCTGAAGAACCTGGACGTGAGCCACAACCAGATCTCAGATTTCCCTTGGGGGGACCTGGCCAACCTCAGCGCCCTACAGCTTCTCAAGATGAACAACAACAGGATGACCCACTTACCTGGTCAGGCTTTCCATACCTTGAGGGACCTGAGATCCTTGAGGATCAACAACAACCGCTTCACCACCCTGGCAGAGGGCACTTTTGACCCCCTCACCTCCTTGTCCCACCTCCAGATCTACAACAACCCCTTCAATTGCACCTGTCAGCTCATGTGGCTGAAGAACTGGACGGAGAACACCTTGATCTCCATCCCTGAGAAAGACTCCATCAGCTGTGCCACCCCAGAGCCTTGGAAGGATCTCCCCTTGGCCCAGATCCCCTACATGCAATGCACTCCACCCACCGTCTGGCTCACCTATCACCCCAACCTGGACCACACTCAACTCTACTATGGCTTTACTCTCACCTTGCACTGCCATGCCTCTGGGCTTCCCCAGCCTGTGGTCACCTGGCGCATCCAGACCTCCAGCCAGACTTTGGAGATCAAAGATCTGCTGGGTGGCAATGGGGGTGGTGGCAATGATCTGCCTTTGGAGAGGTCCCCAGCAGTGCAGGAGAGGTTCCATGCCTTCCCCAATGGCACGTTGGTGATCCCCCACTTGAGTAAGAAGGAGGAAGGCACCTACACCTGTGTGGCCACCAATCAGGTGGGCAAGAACCAGACTTCGGTCAATGTGGCTGTGGCTGATTCACCCAAGGACCCCATCAGCCCTCTTGGGGACCCCAAAGCTCAACCTGGGGAAAAGAAGCAGGAGGGCAAAGCTTCCAAGAACAGCATCATGAAACCTGAAGAAGGGACCAAGATCAGAGCTACCCCCAGGAGTTATTACTCCCCAGGCTCCAGGAATGCTAGTGGAGGGGAAAGGGCTCCCATCCAGCCCCCCAACTTCCAGAAGAAGTGTGGCTCCAGTGAGGCCAGCCAGTATGTCTCCAACCATGCCTTCAATCAGAGCTCTGAGCAGCTGAAGCCACATAGCTTTGATCTTGGCATCATTGCTCTGGATGTCTCTGAAAGGGAGGCCAAGGTCCAGATCACCCCCTACTATACCCAACCAGAGAAGGTCCACCTTCGAAGGCTCTACCTGTGCGAGGAGAACCTCAAGGGCCACTCCCTGGTCCAGTGGTCCCAGATCGAGGAAGGGGTGAACGCCTACTGGTTCCAGGGTCTGACCCCAGGCACCAACTACTCTGTCTGCATGACCTACGTGGGGGAAGATTGCCAAGTGCAGGTGGTCTTCACCACCAAGAAGGAGGTCCCTTCACTCATCATCATTGTGGTGGTGAGCATCTTCCTCTTGGGCTTGGCCACCATCCCTTTGCTGGGGGCCACCTGTTGCCACCTGCTCTCCAAGTATCAAGGCAAGACCTACAAGCTCATCATGAAGACCCAGAATCAAGATCAGATGGAGAAGCACATGGCTTCGGATTTCGACCCCAGGGCTTCCTACTTGGAGTCAGAGAAGAATTTTGAGGTGGAGGAGGAAGGAGAGGTGGAGGAGGAATTGGAAGAGGATGGAGGGGACAGGGAGGAGAGGGGGGTGGCTGTTGGAGGGGGGCACCTGGAGAGGGATGAGAGCATGATGGCCAGCTCCATTGCAGAATCCCAATCCAAAACCAACCAGGAGGAATTTGAAGTGGGCTCTGAATACAGTGATCGGCTTCCTTTGGGGGCAGAGGCGGTGACCATCTCCCAAGAGATCAATGGCAACTACAAGCAACCTCCACGTTGAGCTACCCCCTGGCACACCTGGGGCTCACGCTTTGCAGCATCTAAACCAGATCAGCAGCAGCAGCAGCAGGCAATTCTTCTAGGTGGGTCCTGGCCAGGGCATCGCTGGCTGGTCATCCACAGCCTTGGAAAGGTGCCATCGCAGTGGGGAAGGGCTTCTCCAGAGGGATCCCAGCCAAAGCTGGATTAGTTAGGGGTTATTTTGGGAGTTCCGCAAAGATTTGGCAAAGAGGAGGTAATACAGGTCCAACCTTGTTATACACTGATTTTTTTATACACAGATTTGATTCAACATAAATGGCCACTGCAAAATTTAAAAAATTGCTTTTTCTACTGTTGTACAGAGGCAGTGTAGCAAGTGATCATTCCGTTTTTCAGTCCCGGGATCAAACCCCTGCAGATAATGAGGCACCACCCAATTAGATGAAACAAACTAGAAGTGGATCTTTAAACCTATTTTTCCATTGTTTTCTTTATACACTGATTTTTTGGAAGTTCTGGAACTGAACCCTAGTGGATAACGAGGGACACCTGTATAGCTTGGGGGATATTTAATATATAAATATTAATTGGATCTGAGCCAAGAGAATGATTTTTATGGTTCCCACCGGGGATCCACGCTCCCGTTCCTCCTATTTGTATTAAATTAATTTCCTCCAATTAAAGATATGAGATTGACTATAAAAGATCAATTATATTAATGAAGATCAACTAATTTCCTCCAATTAAAGATATGAGATCGACTAGAAAAGATCGACTATATTAATTAAGATCGACTATAAAAGCCTTGAAAATTAAGAAAAAAAATAAACACCTTCCCCCCACCCCAAATGCCTTAAGTGTCCCCAAACTTCAGGGCTAAAAAAATTCCCTTGATGTCTCCAAAGAACGCGTCTGTTTCATTTCAGGAGGTTCCAGTTGTTGGACAGCTCCCAAGCCCCTTCCTTACCCTGCGAGTAGACCTTGCCTTTCCTCCCCAGGCTTGTGTGACTTAAGTTGAACTCGATCCCAAGCCTTGCCCAAGCTGATCTGTTGCCATAGGTTCACCTGCACCCTATACAGTGTTTAATGGAGCCGTGCTGTAGACATTTGAGACATGTATATGTTAAGTGTTGGCCCTATGTGGATGCATTCTGTAGAGTGTAACAGGAGGGGAGGCTTAAGAGACTGAGGGATCGAGCCCAGCTTCTGGTCTTTTGTTGACCTTCATCCCTCCCTCCCTTGTCCAAGGCATGTCATTCACAAGATCAGTATTTCCTATATGTTTATTCAATAGAGTAGTTTGCTTAGAGAAACGTATGTGCCCCCCTTGATGTGATTTGTGCTGTTCAAAGGCAAAAAAGTAATTATGATCGGAGGTTTAAAGGTGGGTTTTGCTGTTGACTTGAGAGTTGGAAATTGAAATATCTTTTTTTTTTGGTACCTGTGATTCTTTTTTTTAAATGATCTTTATTATTTTTCTGGGGTATTTTTGCCTCTGCTAATTATAAGAGAATATGCAACAGGAAAAAAATAAATTAGCACAATCTTCTCCAGGGCGAGAATAAACAAACAAAACCATAACACAAATGTTGGAGAATGTTTTTCAAAGGCAGCCTTTCAAAGCCACAAAGGGAACAATAAACACGTTTTTCGACTGCGCTTCTGTATGTGGAAAGTTAATAAAAACAGGTTTAAAGTGGATTTTTTTTTTTGCTCCTTCCTTTTGGTCTTGGAAATTTTGCCAAAGCGGATCCACCCCCCTAAGTTGGAATGAAAACTTGAATTGCAGGGTATATGGGAAAAAAGAGGACCAGATCCTTTTCCAGAATCTCTTTAAGCAAGAAATGGAGCGAGGGTTGCAATGGTATAGAACTAGATGTTTTTGAACATTTAAGGCTGTGATCCTATACACATTTTCCTAGGAGTACACATTTTCCATTGAACTCATTGAATTTTACTTGTACATGCACAGGATTGGAGTCCGTACCTAGATCCCATCTATACAAGATAAAGCTACGATCCTATCCACAGAATTACTTATCTGAGAGTAATTGATCCAAAATGTAACTTTTAAATTTTAAAAGATTTTCCCCATTGTTAACCATAACCCCTTCCTTTTGTCTTTAAAGGAGATGGGCTCTATTTGCCTGACATCTCATTAGATCTAATAAGTTTTGGTGCAATCCTAAGCACATGTACTCAGAAGTCAGTCCCATTGTATTCTATAGGACAAAGAACACAATCTTAACCGTGTTAAGATTACTTGTTAACTTACTCCTGAGTAGACGTGCTTAGGATTGCACTGTTACTCTCAGGAAAGTGATTACAGTGAAAGTGATTACAGCTTTAAATACTTATTAGCTACTATCCAACTGACCCTTCCCCTGCATTTTCTGGGGAATTTTAACCACGTGTCTATTCATTCACACGTATCCAGAACAAAAAAACCAGAACGCAGTGCATGGTTGTGGCTGGGTGAATGGAGGCTTCCTTTGAATTTTTTTTCTGCTCCAGGGTGAAGCAAAAGAAAAAAGAAAAGAAAAAAAGGCAAGATCGACCATTTATGGTAGGAAAAAAATAGTCAAAGGAGAAGCATAAAAAATTAATTCCAGTCGCTTTGAATAAATCTGGGCTGGAGCCACCTCCCCCCTGTGCTGAGTTCCCTGGTGAATTGTACTTAGGATAGTAGAAAGAGCCATAATTGCTGGTTGTGTGGAGGACATGATCATTTTTGGACCAGAGAGACAAAAGGAATTAGCATGGACACATTAAAAGGCAGGATCACCCTGTCCTATGCAATTAGACTTTTTTTAAAAAAAATTAAAAAACAAACCATGGGCTGATCTCCATTTCTGGGGTGTCTATGCGAACCAGTCACAGATGGGTGAAAAATGGGATCAGTTGGGAGAGCTAGTGCAGTGCCCCCCCCTAGCTATGCCACTGATGCTGTGCATGTCATTTGTGAACAGGTGGAGGCTATGCTATGCTGCACATCACAATGCATAAATGCTGTGCAGGAAGGCAGGTGAAAGCTTAGAACACCAATCAGTCTCATTTTCAAAAAAACCACGAAGCAATAGTGGTAGTTGTAGAACTGTATCCTTAGCATGTGCAGAATTTTTGTTGTTGTTATTGTACATTCGTTATTTGAGATTAGTACAGGTCTCCTTTAAAACATGATTAGGGACATCATGTATACACACACACACACACACACACACACACAAACTGCACAGCTTCTATTCTACACCAGGAATTTCACATTAGTGCATCCTACCTGAAGCTGCACTCCTATATGTACGTTCCTGGAAGTGAGCCTCATTGAGTATGTGGTACTTACTTCTGAGTAGACTTGTTTGGGATTGTGCTGTTACCCTATTGCAACTATGCATTATAACTATATATATTATATATTATGATATTATATTATCTATTATATAATATTTATATATTATAATGTCTTATAACTATTGCAATCATGCAGTCTTCAAATTTCTCTCCTTCCTGTAGGATAGAGAACCTCTTTACCATATGCATGGAGAGGTTTTTTTGGGGGGGAAAATCACATTCTTATAGCTGATTGATGCTTATCACTAGACTGATGCATGATTAGCATGCACAATGCATTTCTCATCCCTCAATCCCACCAATTTTGTTCCAGCTATTGTGGGAGATTTTACCTGTGGTGTAGCTGGAGGGGATGGAGCAGTCATTCTTGGAGGAAGCCTCATTCCTTTAGAGGAATGTTCTTCCCCACCCGCATGGCTCCAAAGGGATAAAGGGGTGTCCAGCCACTTTTCCAGGACATGTCCAGTTTTTTAGCCTCCTGTCCTGGAAAAAAACTTTTGTCCTCCTTTTCCTTGTGAGCAGGCAGCACACAGCATTCTTCTAATTAATAAATTATATGTATTCATTTTAAAATTAATAATAAGTAATATAGTGTTTAAATTAACTACATGAAAGCAATATATGCAAGAGATTTTAGCTTTAATTTTGTCACGTTCTACATTTTTCTTGGGTGTCCTACATTTCTGGGAGACTTTTTCGTTCATGACTTATGGTCACCCTGGATGAGGCTCCCTCCGAGACTCACTGCTCCACTCCCTCAAGCTATGCCACCAACAGGTGTTAAAGACAAACAGAGGTGAAAGGGATCTTATCAATTTCAAGTGATGAAATCTTGATTTGTGGCAATCCAATTCATGGCAATCCAAAATGCACAAGATTCAATTATTCCACATGGAAAAAAAATTCCATGTTTCAAAGTAGCACAGCCAGACTGTTTGGGGCATGGGGGATGGAGTCTAGGCGTAACCCTTTGCTCAATTATTAGAATTACTAGCAATGATGAGGGGAACCCCACCTTGCCTAATTCTCCACCCTGGGTAATTTGGCAAATGCTATGTGCCCTAACCTGGGAGAGACAACATACTGATGGCGATGAGATTTACTCCCAATTAAGCATGCAAGAGGCCTGTTAGACATCACAAGAGTCTTCCTTAGTGGACATGAAATGATTGTCCACTTCCCTAGAATAGGTCATTAATCACAGTCCACATGGCTGCACTGAACATACAGAAGCACATGAGGCTGCAGAATACAACAGATCCCTGGACTGCAAAGACAAATCTGGAAGAGGCATTGATGACCATCAGCACATGGAAGTTATGTCACACAGTGGAACAAGAAGCGTAGAAGAACAGTTGTCCAGCAAGCAGGAAAAGAAACAGACCACAAGAATGTTAAAAAACCCCAATCTGCTTGGACCATAATTGAATGAAGATCAGAAACATTTAACATGCACAATCAATCAATCAATCAATCAATCAATCAGTGTGCCTGTCTATTTTGCCGGGTCAGCCCTCTCTCCTTACCTAAACACCCATTTCCATTATGACATCTTAGACTTAGGATGTGTCTGGATACAGACACTGAGTATCTCCCAGCCTTTCCTACTCAATATTTATTTTATTGGATTTATACCCCACATTTCCCATGCCAAAGCAAATGCCCAAGGTGGCTTAGAAAAATTTTATCCTTTGGTTATTGATTGATTGATTGATTGATTGATTACTGCTGGGTCAGTGCGGATAGGATTGTCCCACTGTTTTATAAATTGGGAGCCTTGGCAACCTCTTCTTGAAATTATTAAATTACTGAGGTTTTCATTCCTCAATGAGAAAATTCATTTTCTAGGGTCACTTTTCCATTGTTTAGGACAGGTAAGTGAAAAATAGTCTTTTTTTCTATTACTAGCACAATGGCTTGATTTCTGTGTGGCTTAAATAAATACACCTGAAGCCCAAATCTGCCAAATTAGAACATACAAAATTTATTTGCATGTTAAGCTTATTGATCAACTCAAAAATAATATTCACAAATATTTGAAATTTGGCAGCGTTTATTTCGGTTTTATCAGTGTAATCATCACCCCAGTTTCATCATTTATTTATCATATATTTTTATGTGATAAATTTTGAAGCATAATTGAAGCTGTATTTGGTTTGGGGTCTTCTGCTCAACATTTGGATGCTTTAAACTTGTGGACACAATTTGATTTTGGCAGGCTTTCAATATGGGATCGTACTAAGTTGCTAGCTGTCAATTACTAAATACAATTTCATGTTGTCAATCAACACTATAGTATACAGGTACGTATCACTGCATGTTAATGTATTCTATGCCAACCATTAAATATGATATATCAAGTGGTTTCCAAACTGTCTTCTGGGGTCTTTAGAAGTTTATCATGAATTCTTCCTTGATGAGGGGACCATTACCACCATTCCTCTACAATGCACATCCACAGACTGTGGATTCACACAGTTGCTGGAATTATATATCATTTTTATACCACACTTCATCCAAGAAACTCGGTGTGGTGTAGTTTTTCCCCTTCCTTTTATGCTCACAACAACCCTGTGAGGTAGGTGAGGCTGACAGAGTGTCTCCAGGTCACCCAGGAAAATTCATGACTTCATGGAGATTTGAACTTGGTTCTTCAAGATGGAAATTGAGCTCCCAAACTACTACATATCATATCACAAATACTGATAAGTAAAAACTGTGCATATTTTTCATTATAGTGAAAAAGTTCAGAAGAATCACATTCTTGAAACAACAGAACAATATCTTTCTACTTCACTCTATCTCTGGATTCCCCCCCTCAAAGCTCAGTTTTTATCTACATAAAGTGATTATGAATGTCTCTACAAATCTTGACAGATACAAAGATAATTAATACCGTTTGTCAGGCTGTGAGGCTCACTTTCTAGCACTGCCAATTTAATAAAATCAGTGGGACTTGTCCAAATCTACACCCTATGGAATCCTGATCAGAAATGAAAAGGGATTTTCTTTGCTCTTAGCTGATAACAATATCAACATTTTAAAGCATATTAGAAATGTAGAAATTCTCATTATAGTTAAATGGCCTCTCGTGAGCAAGTTTTAATTGAGTTTTCTGCTCTAAGACATACAAGGAAGAAAGGAAATACAGTCATCTCCACATCCATTTAATTAGAGAGTAATAGATTACTTTTCCTTTATGCCCCCATATTTCTACTGGGAATCTAGTTATGATGAGATATTAGAATTAGATGACACAGAGATGTTTAGTTTGAGGCAGGGAGTGGAACCAAAATAGGGAAATGATACTGGGAGTCTCTCAAGAGATATGATGTTCATGTAAAATTGTCCATAGACAGTTGTGGGTTTCAATATGTTCGATATTACCATGATTTACCTATTTATTCAGATTGCTCTCTGTCCTAGCTTCCAGAGCATGGAGAATTTCAGAGTAATTCTATTCAAATTGCAATCTTATAGAATGGTGTAGTGTGGACCAGGGAGGGCATAAGGGCATTTATCCTGGGTGCAAATTTTTTTAAAAAAGGATTAATACCATATTTACTCAAATCTACTGCACATTAAATCTAATGCTCACCCTATACAGTGGTACTTCACTTAACAAGAGTTTCAAATAACAAGCAAAATTTCCAAGAAATCTTGCTTCACATAACAAGTTCTGCTTCATTTAAAGAGCACTTATACAGCTCCGCGCAGAGGCTCTCTAAAAGGGCTGCTGGCCAGTGCTGCTGCCTCTAACTGCCCCAACTTGGGCACAGTTGCCTTGGGGTGCTAGAGGCAGCTGCCCCTAACTGCCCCCAAGTGCACCCACTGGCGACCTTGAACTTTCAGCAGCAGCCCAGGTAAGCTTCCCAGTAAAGTGTCTTTGATTGCAGTCTCCTAACTTATGTCTACTTAGAAGTAAGCCCCATCATGTTAAATGGGGCTTACTCCCAGGAAAGTGTCTTTAGGATTGCAGCCTAAGTAGACTTCATTGGATCATGTACATTGAATGCATGTTTTGAATTCAATTCCAGTGTTTTGTCATCATTTTTACTCATACATTCAGTTAATATTTTATATGAATATTTTGGGGGTTGTGGAACAAATTGTCGGTGTTTCCATTATTTCCTATGGGAAAATCTGTTTCACTTAAAGTGCATTTCACTTAAAGAGCATGCCTCCGGAACGAATTAAGCTCTTTATGTGAGGCACTACTGTACTTATAATCAAAACATCACAATTACTCGAATCTAGTTAACCATCAAATCTAATGCACACCCTGATTTTGGAGACTAAATTTGGCTGAAAAAGGTGAGCATTAGATTTGAGTAAATACAGTACTTTTCAATGGGTTGCAATAAACTGCTGTTGGAAGAAGGAAAAAGACCAATTTTCAGAGAACAGTAATGTTAATATTTGCACAAATTAAAACCTGGAGATGATGACTTCAATCCTAACCTTCATTTAGGCTGGCTTAAACCCCAACACAAGTCCTATGCTGTCTTGGGAGTGTCACAAAAGTGTAGTAAGACACTTCTGCCCCACTCCTGGAAGGGTTAGGCCAATGCACAGGCATAGACCGAACTCCCCACACCATCATGGAAAGATAGGCCAGTCTAAATATCTTAGGATTGCTCCAGATAAATACATTTGCATATAATAGCATTAAATACATTTTACTTTTATTACAATGGTCCATGGGTTAGGAGGTGCAATACTTGCCTTGCCCTGGGTGCTGGAAACCTATGCTACACCACTGATCATATTCACATGTTCTTGAGAGTAAACCCAATTGATGACAATGAGATTTCTGAATAGACAAGCATAGGATTGTGTTTTCAGTGTTTGTTGTTGTTGTTGTTTTTTGGAAAAAAACATAACTATCATAACTATCCTTTTACGGATCCAGAATTTAACTCTGTTGCATTGCAATCCACTCCTCAATGTATGTTTAAACTAGAGAACGTATAAAGTTGATTCTGGAATTAGTAGGCACATGGTTTACAGCAGTGCACCTGTTCAATTTACTGACATGCTTTTCCCTATCAAATGTTATAACCAAATAACCAGCAGGGAATGGGTTGATAGTGCATCACCCTACGGGCCCCCCAGGGCATTGCCCTCCCCACTCCATCTTAGGAGGTCCATCATGGAGGTGATACACTGGCTTCCCTCACTGTGCAAACTATAGTTATGCAAACTATAGTGGTGCAATCCATAATTATGCCACTGCTGTAACACATTTCATTGGGATACAGCTATGCTGGATGCAATGGTCCTGTCATTCTGCAAGATACTCCCCATGTAGGAACCGTGGGAGGGGAGAAGAAGGAATTTAGATCCAGATTCCAGGTCAGACTTCAAGACTTGGCTCAGTACCCAATTCAGAGACTTTTAAAAAATGTCCATTAAAAAGACCGTTATTTACTTAATGTTGCCGAAGACCTTTTCGATGTATTTGTACTGGTTTGAGACACATTTTAAGCTGTACTGACTGTTGTGTTCCATGACCATCTGTTGCTTGTGCTGCCTTTATGGTGTTTACTGGTTTATTTTTTTAGCTGCCTGCTGTCTTTTGCTGTTGTTGTTGGTTAATTTGTTTTATTTTCTTTGTGTTGATTTTAATTATGTCTAAGTAGTCCACCTCGGATTTCAAGGTTGAGAGGTGGGATGAAAACAAATAAGAGAATGCAGAAATAAATGGGGTTCAACCAGGGCTTCGGAAATCTGGGTCCAAAGCTCTCCAGTCCTCACTATGTCAAACACCACATCACCACAGGAATGGGAAGACCAATGAGTTGTGCCGGCCTTAGTTAGGATTGCACCACAAGTCTTGTTCTCTTTCCTTGCTCCACCATAAGAGACAGCAATCCTAAATTTGAAAATTGGCTTCTGATAGAGGCATACCCCCTGATTTATTTTATGCCAATGTGCACATGTTAAACTTATTGAAGGTTTTGCATATATTGAAACCTAGGACCACCTTATTTCTGAGATAGTGTGCCAAATGTCGTGCAACCCTTATCTGGTGATGTTCCAGCCTCTGTTTGCTCCACTACCTACACTGGAAAAGGATGAAGTGGATGGAATCCAAGAGGAAATGTTGAGGAAAGCAGAGTGTTGGACTAGGGTCTCCAAACCCTGGCCCTGGGGCCAGATGCAGCCCTTGGCAAGCCCCCTTCATCTGTTCCTCAGGCAAGCACTGTAATCCTCCAGAGGCCAGGAGTCAGGGTGACAATATGACCAGAAATTTCCAGATTTGTCCTCTTTTTTAGTCTGGGTGTCCTCCAAAAGGGCTTCAATGTCCTCCATTTTGGAACTTTGCAACAGTGTGCAGTACCCCATCATGTCATATGTTGTTGGATTTGTATTGAAGAGCAGAATCCAATGCAAAAATCAGTTTTGAAATATCTCCTTCCTATCAAAGGTTATGGCCAAAAATAAAAAAATACACATTGAGCTCTATGGGAAAGTGATAGTGCCCAATATTGTGGCCTTACTCCTGAGTAGGCAAATGTGCCATTGTCTGCCAGAAAGGCCAGGCTGAGAAGAATCCAAGATCTTGTCCTTTTTAGGTTAAGGCATCTGGTCACCCTGCCAGGAGTGCTCTGCTCTCCACACCTTGGGAGGGTATTTAAAGGCCGAGAAAGCTGCACACACCTTCTCTCTGTGTGCATGAAAATGCTTATGGATTGGTATGAAAACCAGCCTCTCTTTGTCTGTACAAACGTGTTTATGAACTGATTTGAATTCATTCATATATCACAAATTCCATCACTAATATACTCATTTATGTAAATTTATTCAAATTTGAAATGTAAATAAATTCTTTTTTTCTTCTGCCTCTGACACATTGTCACAATGAAGGTGTGGCCCTCCTGCCAAAATATTTAGAGACCCCCGGGCTGGAGTGTCTCCAGTGCTCCAGCCCACCGTTCTCCTCTCTGCATTCCACTGCTGTGCCACACTTTTTTTCCTTTCCAATCAAAGGAGTAAAAGGTCCAGTGAAGGTGAATGAGCAGGTAGTGTGCCGGTGACTGAGCAGAAAGTCTGCCAATGTCTGCCAATCTGTGGCCTGAGGCAACTGTCTCAGTTGGTCCCATTGAGGGACCTTCCAATCTGAAGACAGCACAATCTTTCTGATTTGGCAGAGACCAGCAGCCATTTCCTTAATGAGCTCATTACATATGCATTTAATTGGGAATTACCTCCACAGGACCAATGGGATTTACTTCTGAGTAAACATACAAGGCACTATACTGGCTTAGTGGCTAAGATGCTGTGCCTGTTGTCCCACAGGCCAGTGTTCAAGACCAGGGTGTTACAAGTCAGAGTCCGCTATTGTCCCTTGCCCAGCTCTTGCCAACTTCAGTACAAAAGCATGTCAATGCAAGTAGATTAGAGTATGATCTTGGTGGTAAGGTAATAGAGTTATCATGTGCCTTGGCGTATAGTCATTCTGGCCACTTGACCAGAGGTCTTGGACAGCGCTGGCTCTTTGGCTTAGAAAGAAGGATGAACTCTGCACCCTACCGTCAGTCACAACAAGCAGTACAACCTGCAGGTGGCAATTTTACCTTTAAACATACATGGTATGGGACAGTCAAATTATAAGCCTGTATTTTCAAAACCAGGGGGCTGGCTATAAATGAGTCTCAATTTAAAAAAAAAACTCAAAAGGGATTCTCACTGCATTGGAAAAATATGCTATTTATGAATATTACAGAATTGTAAGAGAACGAGAAGTTCCCTACTCTGAGCTTTTCAACTTCAGTACAGGCCTTCAGATAATTTGGTTGATAGAGAATACAATCCTAACCATGTCTACTCCAAAGTAAGTCCCATTCTATTCAATGGGTCTTACACCCAAGAAAGTGTCTTTAGGTTTGCAGCCTTGGTCAAATTGGGCCCTGTGCTTTGGAGGGGCCCTGCAGAATCAACCATTTTTGAGATGCAGCGAGTATACCCAGTATGCAGCAAGTGGAGCAAAATATCAGCCCTCCGTCTCTCTCTGGATCTGGACAGCCCTAAATGGGCCTCCCAGAAGCAGTTGGTGATGCCAACTACTTGTATTTCCAGTGCTGTGTCTCACATGTGGCACTATCAATGTTGAGCTCACTGCAGTTGCAGATGTTGGTGAGTGGCGGGGAGCTTTGGGGGGTATGCCCCCCCAAAATACTCCACACTGGGCCCTGATATTACTGGGACTAGTCCTGCTCAATGCTCTCTCTCTCTCTCCCCATTAACTCCCAATAAGTACTGTTTCCAAGGCTTGACAATATAGACTTTTGCTGTTTCCTAGGAAAAATGCTACAACTTCTCTCTTTCCTTTATGAACCAAGCTCAGCAGTGATGCTGTAGGAACTTCGCACTGTTTGGGGCAAGCTCAGAGCATATAATACTATTAGGCACACTCTTTTCTTTTTTACCATAACAGCACATTTCCTGTTTCAGCTGTTGGGAACAGATGTGCATTTCCTCTGATAGTTTGAATGTTCATTGTATGTTGTAGCAACTGGGATAAGAAGTCATAAGGCACAAACTCCAGAGGCAACCTGCCTTTTCATCTCCAAAGGGATCCTTGCCCCTTCCCTAAGGAGTTTGTTCATCTCTGAAAGGCAGGGAGGGAAGAAATGTGGGGATCTGAGACTCTGGGATGCATGGAGACCCTTTTCATCTTGGCTCATTTTCTCTCGCTTCTGGAAAGGAGATAACTGGTCTGATTCAAGACCCAAATACCCCTTGGGGCTGAGTAATTGGAGGAGCAGGCCATAGGCAACTTTCATCCATGGGATGATTGGCTGACCTCAATTACCCAGGCAAGGGATGAATTGGCACTAAGTAGTTGGAAGGAGTGAAGCAGCGATTGGGGTGGGGTGGGGTGGGGTGGGGTGGGGGGGGTGACAACAACAGAATCTGCTGGATGTGCACTGGTCTATTTTCCATGGTACAGGGGAAAGAGACAGCAGAGGAGCGGAGTGGAAGATTTTGCCATCCTTGGTGTTTTTCCTTTTATATCTAACATCTGCCTATTGCACTGCCTTTGTTTTTCAGGCAGGGAGTGTGCATGATGGCAGTATGGGGGCAGAAAGCGGGCAGATTTTGCACCATTACTGCCCGCCAAATCCGAATCCCTTCCCGGAACTGATCCACCTTTGTGGGTAAATGGAGACATGCCTCAACTATTGTACTGACACAAGTCCAAGTTGACCCATAGAGGCTGCTGGGGCCAAAACACCCCACAGGATATAGTGCAATGGCATCACTGCATCAATGTATGAATAGTTAAGTTAGGGTGCCCCTTCTATAAATTTTTATTTTTTTATGATAAATTCTTCTCTTCATTAAAGAAAATAACTTCACTCCCAAGCCCCAAGTCTCGTAGGTAGTTTAATAGGGGTTTTGCTTCATCAGTTATTCATTGGGGAGAAAAAACAATCATCAGTCTACTTTTATTTCTTCTCCTCCACAGCCTGGAGGAAACAGAAAATGTGTGAATTATTAAATGAGTTTGTGCCGGGAAAAAAACTTACAAGCTGGAGAGACAGTGCACACGGATTTGGAATAAGGCACATATAAAGCCTCTGCTTGGAATATTAAAAGCAAAAAGGTAGTGGCATAGCTAAGAAGGCTGAGGGGGTGCATTGCCCCAGGTATCTTCCCTAAGGGGGTGTATTTGAAGCATCTGAAAAGCACTTCTGTTTTTTGTTGAAAACTGGATATGCCTTTTAGAGGCTTCTAAGATGTCATATGGGGGGTGTTAAAAGGGGGAAAAATATACAGTATGAGGGGTGCTAAAATTTGTGTTCTTGGGTATCAGATACCTTAGCGATGCCACTGCAAGAAGGAGGTGCACCCTATTGGCAGAAGGGTGCAGAATAAATCCTTGCTCAGCAAAAGATGCCAAAGGGGAGTTTCAGGCAGTTAGCATCAGTAGAATTTTAAAAAATGGGAATAAGGAGCATTTTACGCAGGGCTGACCAAGACCTTCCAACCTCTGAAAATCTGTATCAAATGCAACTTCCCATTGCAAGGTAGTGAAAGAACACTTGATGCTCCTCTTCCTCCACACCCTTGGATTCAGAAAGAAAATGTGACACTATAAAGAAGATGGGTGTCAAAGGGTGGGCTGAATGTGGTTTGTGGAAGCTCTTTCTCTGAACTTTGGACTCGCCCAGCACTACCACCAACTGCTCCCAGCTGCTGAACAGTGCTGAGATGTCACTGCTGAAAGCAGCCCACATGATTACTGGGGTCTTCCATATGATCAAGGATTCCTTATTTTTTATTTTTTATTGCTTATATTAATTTTTGTTGGTCACAACCTGCTTCATGACATCACTTCCCACTTAATGGCATTACTTCTAGTTCTCAGCAGGCATTGTGAATGCCATTTGGCCCACTACATGAAATATACAGTAGTTGCACCCCTCCTCTGTCCACACTCTCTCTTCTACTCCACTCTTCTTCCTTTGTGCTCTTTTAAAAACCTAGACAGCGAGGACAGAATAAGTGGTATGGGAGACAGACAGGCATTACCCACCAGTCCACCACCTGTGGCAACTGGACTCATTGAGGAGACAATCTGGAGGAGGATTCTCAGGCAGCAATACTTGCTGAATTGGAGAAGTGAGGAGGGAGGGATGTTAAAATCTTGATGTATCAAATAATACTATCATGCTATGGGTGGCGCAAGCGGTTAAGAAGCTGTGCTTGTTAACCAGCAGGCCAGGGTTCGAGACGCGGGTCGGCCCCACAAGACAGGGTGAGCTCCTGTCCTTATCCAGCTCTGCGACGCCAGCTGGATCCAATTGTATTGGCTCTGCCTTTCCATTGGACTAATTCAGTGGCGCGGAGAGGGGGGATTTGCTGCTTGGGTAACAGCCTATCCTCCATAACAATCCAACCCAGACTTTCATGCTTTCGTGTATGCAGCGCTGAGCACAATACCATAGTCTTTCAAAACTGACGGAGGCCTGCTATATATAATTTGATGCACAATTTCATGCAGAATGCAATAAATGGCATTAAAATATACCTATTCTATCAAACGTTAGAGCCCCCAAACCAGCAGGGTGGGGCAACGGTACATCACTACACCCGATGGCAGGGCATTGCACTGTCCACTGTATGGGAGGTGGTCCATCATATGCTGGCCTCCTGCACCAGAGGCTGCAAACCATATGGTACCACTGCTCAATTGTGCACAGCAAATGGTGGCATCTTTTCACATCTTATGAACATGCTCTGAGGTTTGCCATTTGCTGTAACTTTAAGAAACTCATTGCCCTCTTTCAAGAAGGGAGGGATCAAAAGTTGGCAAATTTCATCCTGCAATAAGAAGCGTCTGCTGTCCTTCGAGAGCCTGAGCTCATAAAAAGTTTGTCCCTTGAAAGTACGTAATCTGTGGCACTCGGGGAAGAAAACAGCCTAATTAAATGGAATGATTTGGTGGGTTTGGCTGAAGCATGGGGAGGGGGATCTGATGGCTATCAGGGGTCTGTTCTTTGGCGGTCATACAGTGTCCCACTTAACCCCAAAGATAATACTGATTGTAGCCTGGGAATGATCTGGGCTATCCGATTTCACAACAAAGAACAAAAAGTGCGCCACATTTTTAAGAGGCCTGTGAGAAATCGTAACCACTTTTCTGGCCCTGGAGGAACTGTAGGCAGGACTTTGCTGTTATTAATAATGTTTTTGGAATGCATGAGTCTGTGAGGACTCAAGGCAATGTTTACACAGATTTCTGGCTGAAACTCTTCTGTGAAAAAAGGAGAGCCTGGAAAGAGGTAAAAACAATGATCTTCTATTTTTATATACAGAAGCCTTTTAAAACGAGAATACATTTTATGATAGGTGTCTTCTTGATATGCTCTCTGAAAAAAGAATGTGTTTCCTAAATTGTTTGCTATGGTTTCAGGCTAGCGGTACTAAAGAATAACATGTGGGCTTTGATGGCGGTTAACTTGGAACAGTTAGTGGGGGAGCAGGGCTGACAAACTATGAGGAATCACACTGTCTAGGCTTATTCCTAGAACTGAAGGGTAGAAACACAATGATTTGCCATGCGTTGCAATAGAGACAATTACTCGGAATCATCCATGTGTTTTGGTTTCGAAAAGGTGACTCCATGTCTCTTGCGAGACAGTGATGCTTGGTTTATGGGAAAAACCTGAAGTCATGGGTCTGTTCTTGAAAATAGCAGATCCAGTAATAAGTCTGTGTCTGGGCTATACCTCTTTTTGAACTGCCTTGGGGAGCCTAACCAGTTTGTGGTGTTGGAGGGGCACTTGAAAGGGGGGTGGTAGAGTGGACAATTTGCATCTAGCCCAGGGTGAAAAGTAAGACACAGGATCCAAAAAGGGGGGCCTAGAAATTTCCTAGGATCTAACATTTTCCTATCTCACCTGGACACACTGCTCATGTGGGATGCTGAGGACATTATTGCAGGAGCTTGCCAGCAATTGCTGCCACCAGCTATATGTGCTAGGCCAAGGAATGCATACATGACACTATTTAATGGGAGGACACTGGCCTGCTGCAATAACTCTTTGGCTGTGAATCTGTTAACTGTGTACAGCAGCTCAGGGACACAGCTGAGGGATTACAGCTGCTGCAAAAGTAAATTTTGGTTTCCACAGGACTCTTTATATTCTAGTGTGAGCTTAAATACAGTGACACTTATTTTCTGGAATGATTTTCTATATTTAAAAGATTTTAGAGCAGCTTGGGAATGTATTTGGTTCTTGGTATTACTGACCCAAGCTGTTGAGGCAGTGCAGGCAGGTGGATCTGGGCTCCAAGTACTTTTCCAGCTCTTGCCTCCCTCCCTTCCTCCTTTCCCTCCCTTTTTGCGAAGGGTACCAAAAGAAACTTTGTACCCCTTAAAAAAATTTCTCAAATGTCCAGAGTTTGGGGAGGAAAACTGGTGCTCATTGCTTCCTCTGTCATGCAGATCTGCCCCTTATCTGAGGTCAAAATGAGAGAGACTGCTGTTGTTACCACAAGGACAAGGCTAGACAAGGCTTCTTGAAAGCTTCCCTCAGTTATCATGGAACGTCCCCCAAAGTTATACCCTAGCATATAGTCAGTCATCTAGGAGGAGTTTACAAACTAGCGGACACTGGAAGTGTCCAGGAATAGATTTTAGGGCAAGCAGGCAGTTACCGGAAAACCTTAAGCAAAATAAAAAACCCTTACATAACTATCTTATCGATCCCTTGCTGTACTTATGTCCAGGCAGCAATTGTAGATTATATATTATAGCAGTGCTTCTGGTTAGTCATAAATCATGACCAAATATAAACACTGAAGGCATGAAAGATGGTTGCAACTTCGCATCAGTGAGAAAAGGCTGCATGCTTAGCAACTAGTTACACACACTTTCCTGGGAGAAAGCGCCCACTGAACACAATGCGACTTACTTCTGAGTAGGCATGCATAGGATTCATGCAGATGAGTGCACGTCTTATGCAGTCAATCAACCATTCAAAAACAGAATGTAGATTCAGATTCTGATATTGACCTGTAAGTATATTCTGATTTTCTTGCTCTGCTGTTATTCCAAGGCTGAATGTTGAGATCAGCTCCATTTAGATGATTTCACTGACTCTGGGGAATCTGAGACTGAGATTTAACCAGAAGTTGCTATGACATGATGATCTGATGTCTATTGATGAGTCTTTCTGGCTATTTTAGAAATGTAATCATCTTTCCTTCAGTAAGATGTATTTACACAGTTATTGGAAGACTGGCACATTAAATGCCACTTTGGTGATGTGTCTGAGTTGCTAAAACTGAATTGAACTCATGTATAATGTCGAAACATTCAGATCTCTTTTCATGGTTACATCTGAACCTTTTTTTATCTTCTGCTTTTGGAAAGCCACGTTTCAGAAAGCAGAAGATATTATAGTTTGATTCCCCTTTTTCACTGCTCCCCCCCCTCCCTCTTGAAGATAAACAGCTATCCAAACTTGGGGAGACTGTGAGGTTTGCAGATGGTTTTATATAATAAGAGGAATCTGTTAAAACAGCAACCCTAATGTGGCTCCCCCCCCAAAAAAAGGTTTCTATCCCCCTTTTTCTTTATATCAGCTGTGGGTTGATATGATGCAGGTGAGCTGGATCACCCAAACTCTTAAAAACAAATTAAATAAATAAATGCACCTATGGGTGACTGGTGGTTCAATTTTCATTGATGCTGCATTGCTGGGGGAACCTTTACTTCCTCCCCCAAATCTTTTCCCTTTACCTGAATTACCCCATCTCACAATGCCTTTCAAAATACCATCTCAGAATGGTATTGAAAGGGGAATAGTGGCTGAAAAGGAATTTAGATTTGGAAAAAACGAAATAGAAATAAAAGTGTGTCAAATGCTGCCCTCTTATTTGATGTTGCTAGAGGCAATGGTGGCTGGAGTGATGATGTCACATTATGACTTTTGGGTTCTGGAGGATGAGGAGGCTCTCATTAAGTCTCCCAAGGAGAAGGAATGGGGCAATAGCAAGATCACCAAATCTCCAAAATGTGAGACAGCCTTTACACATCTGTGACTACTGCTGTTGCTTCTGCTATCACCACCATCATGGTTGGACATCATACAACACAAACTTCTAGCCTGGCACCCATGGTGGCCTTCCCCCTGACTTTTCTTGTTATGCCATTGCCTGGTTGTATAATCCTCACTTATCTTAATATCTTCTTTATAGGGGGAGAAATCATGGACCCACTATTCTGCTTAGTGGTTGCATTGCTCTTTGCGGAGAGCCAGAGCTGCCCAGAATCTTGCAGCTGCATTGCAAAGAAGAGATATGGCCGTCACATAGTAGATTGTTCTTACCAAGACCTCCAGGTGGTTCCTGTTGGCCTGCCCTCCAATGCCACTACCCTCACCCTGTCCGTCAACCAAATTAGCTTCCTAAAGGAGGAGTCCTTTATGGAGGTTGCTGATCTTCGGGGTCTGTGGCTGTCCTACAATGAGATTAGCACTGTGGGGAAGGGCACCTTTGCATCCCTGGTGCAGCTGAGGGCCATTGATCTGAGCCATAATCAGATTGCAGACTTCCCTTGGGGGGATCTGTACAACCTCACAGCTCTGAAGGAGCTGAAACTGAGCAACAACCGTTTGGAGAAAGTCCCCTTTGAGGCCTTTCACACGCTGAAGGAACTGGAGTCCCTCTGGCTGAATGACAACATGCTCACTGTCCTCTCGGAGGGGACTTTCAACTCCATGCCTATGCTAGCCTTATTACAAATCAATAACAATCCATGGGACTGCTCCTGTAAGAGCTGGTGGTTGAAGGGATGGCTTGAGGACACTTCAGTTTCCATGCCGGAGAAAGAATCCATCACATGCGCTACTCCCATGAATCTGAATGGTCTTGTTCTTGGAAAAACCTTGACACTGGACTGCATGCCTCCATCTGTGCAGCTGGTCTATCATTCCAGCCTGGACAACACTGTATTGCATGACAGTATCACTGTCCTATTGCATTGCAGTGTTGTGGGCAAACCACTGCCAGAGATCAGGTGGAAAATCCAAACATCCAGTCAAACCATAGCTATTAATGGGCCAAACGTGGAAGGCAAGAGGCACAACCTATTCGTTGATGGGATTTCCACGCAGACGAAAGAACGCATTCTGGTTTTCAGCAATGGATCCATGGCTATTTCCAAGTTCAGCAAGGCTGATGAAGGCATCTACATCTGCCAGGCCATTAATGAGGTTGGGTCTCGTGAGGTCTCAGTCAAGGTGGCTTTAACCAGCTCAGAGAACCCTGAAGAAGGTCTTCTCCAGAACAACATCCAAGCCAGCAAACCCAGAACCGACAGTTGTGACAAGGAAGAACTTCTAAAGTCTGATGGGAAGATTGTATTCATCTACTTTACTCCTGTAGGATCAAAAACTAGCAACAGTGGAGGATTTGTCTGGGAGCCATGGCCTTGGAGTCACTTGTTTCTGATTTTCGTTCTTGCTCTGTATAGCTAAAGCACTAGTAACCCACTATCATATGTACAAATGTAGTGCTGTATTATTAGAAGTATCAGCAATTATTATTAGATGTAAAGCTGAGACTTGTCTTTCTGATTGCACTGATCAGATCAGGGCTTCTGATTCATAGCAGTTATTGAAGCCTGGAGTTTGAGGAATCAGGTTTGACCCAGACCTGCTGGTGCCTGAAGTGGTGTGGAAATGCTTCCTCTTTTAATCCAGTGTTGTGTCAGCTGCAGTGGCATAGCTAGGGGATTGTGGGGGGTACGGACAGCACTGGGTGACATGCATAGTGGGGTGACACCATCACCAAAATTTTTAAGAACTTGATATTTTCAAATAATACCATCATGTTATATGTCAATGTGTAATTTCATGAAGAATGCAATGAAACAAACTGTGTTGATATCATTTTATCACAAGTTATAGCCAAGAAAGCAGCAGGGTGAGAAATTCGTACCTCACCACACCCACCAAGCAGGGGACATTTTTCTTCCTTTTTTAAAATACAAAGAGTGGGAAGAAGAGTAGCTGAGATGGTTTTACAGGAGCAGTTGCTCCCTGTTGATACTCCACCTGAGATGATCAATGCAGTAACGAGATTTTCATGATTTCACAGGGGTTAGAGGATTTAGGCTTAGATATAATCAGCAGTCTATGCAGTCATCATAGCCATGCAGATTTCTATGTTCTCCTGAATGTGTGGCATTGTGCTGGTAAGATGAGTGATACTATCACTTCTTAATTCTACTGATTGTTTTAAAAGACTGATTGAGAGAAAGCTTAGGCCACTGTGAAGGGATGGTGGGGAAAAATATATATAGTGCAGTTAATACAGAAATACATCTCTGTCCACCTGTACTGGACAAGCTTGTTTTGAGTGCAAATTGCTCTTATGTTTATTGTGACACCATTGATGAAAAAGCAACTACTGAATTGAGGTATGGCTTGATACAAGATTCATGAGTAATTCATTGTTGGAGGCGCTGGTAAAGTTTTAGTTGGTCAGCCAAAAGGTGTTTAAAACACACACAAAACAATAAACACAGATAATGCACAAAATATCTCAGTTCCGTGCATTGTACTTTTTTTCTGCAGTGTTGTGAGGTATGAACTTCATTGTGACTGTACCATGTAATTATATGCAATATATAATTAAAGCACAAACAAGAATTTATTCTGTAGAGACAGCACTGTTGTTTCATCTACACATAATGTAATAAAATTTTGTAGTTTTGCGCTGAATCATGTCACTGGTCTATGTTTTCATTAGTTCATTTGACAAGGGCTTTTTGAGGTTTCACGATAGGGATTTCTTCCAGCCAGGAGTCTTTCCCAAATACTAGAAATGCTTTTCATTGGGATTTCCAGGAATGAAATTGGGATCTTCTGCACTGCAGTGTCCTGTCACTGACACCCCATCAAGAATCAGGAGTGAAAATAATCCCTGGTTACTGATGGCTTTTGACATGCTGTGTTGGATACTGGAAGTTCTTGGAAGGCCTTCCTTAAATAAGACTTTTAGGAAAATATAAAAGCTAAATTTACCTGGTGTTGTGAGAGTAAAATTTAAATATTTGTGTGCACTGGGCACCACTGGGCAGCGGCAAGTGGCAGGCACCAGAGGACAGCAGTGGGCAGCGGGCACCAGTGACCACTAGCAGGCAGCAGGTACCTCCAGGATCCACCTGGCACCACCAGTGTTCAGGTATCCCTGCTGGGCACTAGGCACTCCTAGGTGCTACTAGGCACCAGTAGGCAGCAGTCACCATAGATTTTCATGTTTCTAGGTCTGGTGGTTTTTGCTGGGCTTTGATGAGTCAATGAGTCAGTGATTTTTCTCTCTTTATATCTATAGTGCTCTACCATATGGGTTGCCATAATTCTCTTCCACAAGAGACCCTCTGTCCAATTTGCCAGTATGTGAACACAGTCCTCCCAAATCAGGACTGTCCCTGTTTTTCAGGACATATGACAACACTAACCACCATCAATTGACCAGAACATTTTGTTTAATCTCCAATCTGGAGATCTCCACAGCCATTAGAACCCACCAAGAGATGATTCAGCTGCCTTGTAAAATGAGGGGCCCCATCTTTTTCTTTCCATAGCCCATCTCTTGCATATTTCTGTGTATAGGTTTGTTTCCTTTATATTTAGCTATAATCAGCCCCATTGGGACAATAACTGCTACTTCCTTGTGAGCTTTGAGGCTGAAGTGCATTAATTACTGAGACAATTATTACAACCCAGAAAACATAAGCATGTAAGCATTCATACTACTGGAATGAATGACCATGTTTTAGCAAGACACTTAATATTTTGGGGTGTTTTTTGCAGAAAAGAACTATTTATAGCAACATTCAAGGTAGATTGGGAATTAGCTTTCCAACTCTGTGGTTACACATTGGAAACAGGTGCATAGAATTATAAGTCATGGAGAGACATTTAAGATTTTCTCTGTATGGCTCCTGACTGTATGAACCTGAAGAAATATCAGAAATTTCTACCACGGAGCAAAAGGAATAATAAGCAAAGAGTTAGAAGAGACCAATTATGCCCCTCACTGAGCAACTGTGATCACAATAGAAGCCAGCCTTGCTGGGTAGGTGCTGCTGCTTCATTTTAAAATACAGTAGTTCTGAAGGGGTGTGGGTGGTGCAAGTAGCTAAGACACTGTGCCTGTTAACCAGAAGGCCAGGGTTCGAGACCCGGGTTGGCCCCACAAGACAGGGTGAGCGCCTGTCCTTAACCCAGCTCTGTGATGCAGCTGGATCCAATTGTATTGGCTCTGCCTTTCCATTGGACTAATTCAGTGGCGTGGAGAGGGGGGATTTGCTGCTTGGGTAACAGCCTATCCTCCATAACAATCTAACCTAGGCTTTCGTGCTTTGCATGCAGCGTATGCAGCGCTGAGCACGATACCATAGTCTTTCAAGACTGAAGGAGGCCTGCTTTTTTTTTAAGTCCTGAAGAAATGAATGGAAAAGGCACTGCGGTACAGTGGTTAGTGGTACTCTACAAATTGACACATTGGTCTTAACTGTTCTGATTTTTCTACATGCATATACTGCAGGCGGCAACATGAGGCATATACTACAGGTGACATCATTAGATTTTTCTAATCTCACTGCAAGTGGAGATGACTGGAGAAACAATAAGATAAAGCTTTGTGGCTGCCTAGACTTCCCTTTCATGAGAAATGCTGCTCCATATTAGTCAGCTGTGAATCCTATATTTTCATTTTAAAATATTTTCCTATATTTTCATTTTAAAGTTCAAATGCCATTTTAGGTTACATTAAGAGGACTGTAGCTTCCAAGTCACGAGAAGTTATAGTTCCTCTTTATTCTGCATTGGTGAGACCTCACCTTGAGTACTGTGTTCAGTTCTGGGCACCTCACTTTAAGAAGGATGCAGCCAAACTGGAGCAAGTCCAGAGGAGAGCGACAAGAATGATCAGTGGGATGGAAGGGAAGCCCTACGAAGAAAGGTTGGGGGAACTTGGGATGTTCAGCCTGGAGAAGAGGAGGCTGAGGGGAGACATGATTGCCCTCTTCAGATACCTGAAGGGCTGTCATAGGGAGGAAGGGGCCAATTTGTTCATAGCTGCTTCTGAAAGCAGAACTAGAACCAATGGGTACAAACTACAAGAGAGGAGATTCCGGCTGGAAATCCGGAAAAAATTCCTGACGGTGAGGGCGGTTCGGCAGTGGAACAGATTGCCAAGGGAGGTGGTGGACTCTCCCTCACTGGGGATCTTCAAGCAGAGGCTTGATGAGCACCTGTTGGAGATGCTCTAGGGGGAATTCCTGCTGCAGGCAGGGGGTTGGACTAGATGACCTACTAGGTCCCTTCCAACTCTATGATTCTATGATTCTGTGATTCTATGATTCTATACATACATCCTATACATACAGTTTCCATTTATTTAATGGGCAACATCTGACGAGGGCTGCAGTGGCTCAGTGGTTAGAATGCTGAGGTTAGAACACTGCTTGACCAGAATTCCACTCAGCAGGCCAGCAGTTCAAGACCTGAGAGCTGCCAGATAGGGTGAGCTCCCATCTTTAGCCCAGTTCCTGCCAACCTAGCAGTTCGAAAGCATGCAAATGCAAGTAGATAAATTGGTACCGCTTCGGTGGGAAAGCCAATGTCCTGGCAACAGGCCCTGTGACAGGCCAGCCAGGTATCCCCATGTCACGTCCATCATGGATTGGAAGAAACTCCAATCCACAACAAGTGGACACCATCAACACATGGTATAAACACTGAATCATAGAATTGGAAGGGACCTAGTAGGTCATCTAGTCCAACCTCCTGCCTGCAGCAGGAAATCCCCCTAGAGAATCCCTGACAGGTGCTTGTCAAGCCTCTGCTTGAAGATCCCCAGTGAAGGAGAATCCACCAGTGAGGGAGAAGAAGTTGCACTATCTGACTAGGATTGTTGCTTACCTTCCTTATTGCTTTGTAGTTGTTAAATGGAAGCCTTTTCCAAATACAAAGTTCTGCCATTATAGATCCGAGGCCAGAAGAGATGCTGATAAGCACGCACAGCAAAATACAAGGCCTTCACCAGGGTGTTACAATAATGTTTTGTTTATTCTCATCAGACAAGTTCCAACTCTCTGTACTCTACAACAGTTCTACTCCGAAGCTCACCTGGCCAGCTCCCACTATCCAAGGTCTGGTAGTTACTTCATAAAAAGAGGACACTGGGCTGGGAGAGGAAGGGATTATCCTCCTGGCTACCAGAGAAATATATGTGAACTAGAAAAGTTATACAAATGAAAGATTCTCAGGTTGCGTTCTTGGGTGAACGTGGGAGGGGAGATTTTAGCAGAACTGCTTTGAAGACATGCCAATAATCCCCAAGAAGAATATACTGACATTAAACATAGTCTATCAACATCACAGTGAGTGAAATATTTTTAAGAGGGGTTGCTCCCCATTTAGAAATTTCATGCTCCCCTTACCATTTTTACCATTTATTCTACTAGCTCCTTTGTAGCCTGTCTTACTAAGAGACATAAGCAACCTGAACTGCCATAGTGATTTTTCCAAGGGAAAATTCACCCAGAGAATTATTGTACCTATTTTACCAGCTAGGAGACTGTCATGGGGATAAATTGGGGGAATCACTTTACCATTCCTCATACTGCTTCAAAGATGTGAAAAGAAAAAAGGGACAAAAGAGGATGTTTGGAAAAGGAACATCCCTAAAATCCTAGTTACATCACCGTCATCTCCCCTTTTAAACATGGGAAGCAGGAGTTGATAAGGCGAGGCTTCTCATTGTTCAATCTCCCATTCAAACACTAGGGATCTTTTACCATTAAACACAAGCCCTTTCCCCACAGTTCTGGTTCCACCTGGCACATGTTCTAGTCTCTGGTTTACAGCATTAGCTTTCCCATTCTGGTTATCACAATGTGGTGGAACAAAGAATTTTAAAAGAATTCCATGGGAACAAAATCCCAAAATTCCACGTAAATTACATTTTACTTTTTACTTTGGGGGGGGGGGACTAGAAACTCTGCAATTTTAAGATCTACTCCTCCAAGCTTCCATGAAGAGTGAGAGAGAAAAGGGAAAATTCTGCAGAGGAAGTTTGAAAAGAAGGGGAAAATAAAGATTCATAAAATCACAGTGACTTTGGGTTGATCCAGCTGTTGGCTGGCCTCCACTACATGTTATTGCCAGTTTTGTGCCAGTGAACCATCCTGGGGGTTCTTAAGGAAACAAACCTTGCTTTTAAGGCAAGTAGGATGCAGCCTCGTGATAAGATGACACCAAGACAAGCAAACAGGAGAGTGGGACACATGGGAGAAGAATGGGATGCAAGTGCATTGTATCAGAACACGAACATCTTCCCCCATTCCTCACATGATCAATGTTTCATAAAGGCTTTTCCTGGACTGTCAGACTTTCAGAGGGTTTGTTTGTGTCCCATTGGCCTTGGCGTCTGACAGAGCCCTCTTCCTGTAAGGCTGAAGCGAGGGGTTGTGCAAAAGGGTGTAAAACAGGTACCACCTGGCACGGTTCTGCTTATATTTTGATGCCCTGGTTGACAACTTCTGAGTCTTCATCAGCTTGACCCCTGCAAAGAAAGGATCAAAAGAAATGTATACAAGAGACAACACAAATTCTCCAGGGAATCCATAAAGCAATGTAGACAATTTTCTGTGTACATACATATGAGTTTTTTTTTTGGGGGGGGGGGAGAGAAAGAGAGGCTTGATTCTCTCATCAAAGTGATCAACCTAATCTGGGGACACTGCTGTCGTATGAATGAGCTCCATATATGGGATCTTGTAGGGGAGGACATGGGATAATCTTCCCCAAAACGTAGTTGCATGCAAAAACTGTACAGTGGAGCCTCATATAACAAATGTAATTTGTTCCAGAAGAATGCTTGTTATGTGAAATGCTCTTTATGTGAAGCTGATTTTCCCATAGGAAATAATGGAAACTCAGAAGATTGGTTCCATGACACCAAAAATGTTCATATAAAAATATTAACTGTATGTTAAAATGATGACAAAACACTGTAATTGAATTCAAAACATGCATTCAATGTGCATGATCCTATGAAGTCTATTTAGGCTGCAATCCTAAAGACACTTTCATGGGAGTAGGACCCATTGAACACAATGCAGCTTACTTCTCAGTAGACATGTTTAGGAGGCTGCAATCCTAAATACACTTTCCTGGGCGTAAGCCCCATTGAACACTATGGGGCTTACTTATGAATAGACATTGTTAGGAGGCTGCATGGAGGATAGGGGGTTGCCTGCACTGCTGCTGGAGGCTGGAGGCCAGTGGGGACACTTGGGGGCAGTTGCCTCTGGCACCACCAGGCAACTGGGGGCAGTTAGAGACAGCAGTGTGCTGGCCGGCAGCCCTTTAAAATAGACTATGTGCAGAGTGTCAGCGTTGGGGGGGGGCAGTTAGGGGGGGAGTGTCAGCACTTGGGGGCAGTTGCCTGGGTCTTGTTAAGTGAAGCAGGATTGTTAATGGGAGCACACTCCCAATGGAAATTTGTGCTTGTTATGTGAATCACTCTTTATGTGGGGCACTTGTTATGCGAGGTATCACTGTAGTTTATTTTTAACATCTGGAATCATATGGGGACTTAAAGCTTGACTCCAGATATTTAAAATAGTCAGAACACTGTCTGTAAATGGAAAAACAGTGTTTTCTTCCCCAACTCTTTTAAGATATGGAAGCGTGTGTCTCCTCATAAATGAAGGAGAAACTTTCCACATGGGTAGTCACCACTGAGAGTGTAAGAGAGAGATTAGTTGTTGCTTCTGGAACTACAATGTCACAGTCCATCACCAAATTGCTTTTCTCATCTGACACCCTGCAACCCAGCTGGTGCCAGGATCTTACCTTCTTCTAAGTCTCCTGACTGGAGTCCCTTCAGCCTCTTGGGGCTGTGCAACTGGAGAAGCAGCAAGCAAAAAGCTCTCATCACTGGATGTGATTGGCTGACCTCAATTTTCAAGTAGTGACAATAAGTGCGGTAGCCTGGAAGAAGAACAGAGAAGGAGGAGAAATTAAAAGAAAACCATTGTCTGTAAGAGTATGCACCGAAGCACCGAGCATGTTAAGTGCAAACACACAGACTAGGTTTCAGGCAGAAATTTTTACTTTCAGCCTAGCACAGACCTTCCCTTCTATTTTCACAAAATAAATCACGAAGATGGAAGGGACCCAGAAGGTCATCTAGTCCAACCAGTGATGGGATTCAAAGAAATGAACAACTGGTTCCATGCCCATCCGGCAGCCACTTTTAAATGGCTATTTTTTAAACTTTATATGTCCTATCTCTCGTTAACAACCGGTTCTATAGAGTAGGAGCGAACCTGCTGGAGCCCACCACTGAGTCCAACCCCCCTGACTGTAGCTGGAAAGGTGGTGTGTCAGGCAAGCTTACTCATGCAGTAAAGTGAAGCAGGCCTCTCAAATGGTAGCATATTGGTTTAGGTTGCAATGCCTCCTCTTCCTGCTGTTTCCTGGATTCAAAATGGAAGGATGCAGCAGAGGCTAAACTAGAGAATTTCATTCTCCTGTCCCACACATTTCCTTTTCCATGTCTCTCTGCCCTCCTGCCTTTCCAAATCCAGGGAGAAGAAGGTGTGGCAGAGACTGACAGGGTATCAGATCAAGTGTGGCATTTGCTGTGCATCACTTCAAGTGCCAAAAGCCTTGGGCCTGCCCTGGCAGAATGGAAAGGCATTTCAGATGCAGGATTTGCACCTGCTGTTCAGGCTCAATTGCATTAAAATAGTGGATCCACTCCCACCTGTCCTCATCAGAATCCAAGCTGAATCCAGCTTGTGTGCCACACTTACCTGGATCAAAGGCCTCCACGCCATGGCTTAGGAGGCTAACATCCAGCTGGCAGAAGTGGGCCATGTTGTAAAGTGTAGAAATTACCATTCTCCAGACTCCTGCTAAGACTCCCACTAACACATTGATAGGAAACAGCAGGTAAGTCACAATGTACAGAGCTCGCCTGCATAGGAGGAAACCCAGATATGGCAAAAAAGTAGGAGATGGCTTAAGACACACAGCATTCATATCCTTTCCCCCACATCATCAGGCTCTCCTTCATGACTCATTCCAGTTTCTTTGCAGAAACACACCATTTACAGAATTCACATAAACAAGTTGTGATGGCCACCAGCTTAGATGGTTTAAAACAAAATAAAAAGGAACTGTTTCAGATTGCAGACAGGCCTAGCAATGGCTATTAGCTTATTGGAGGTTCGATTTGTTGGAGGCAAATACCAGCTGCAAGAACAGGCAAAAAGAGAGCACTTGATTTTATGTCTTGGCTTTCCCAGAAGCATCTGGCTCTCTGTGTAAGAAACATGATGTGGAGTCAATGGGCTTTTGGTTGAATATAGCAGGGCTCTTCTTAGATTCTGTTTAAAGTCCTTTGGCCAGGTATTAGGGCTACTTGTGCCATAAAGCTGCAGATAGGTTATTGTCCTGTTGAGCACCCTCTTAGCTAGTCTCTGGCCCTGCTGGGTACTCCTGACATTTGGTGGCTTCACTAGGGTTTGCACCATCCAGTACAAGAGGCTACTGTATCACCTCCATGGAGTACTTTCTACACAGTGGGTGGACCAACAGCCCTAGCAAAAACCATGATGATGCACCATTTTTCTGCCCCACTGATGTTTATAACTTTTGATAGAATGGAATTATTTCAATTGTGTTTGTTCCTTTGGATTCTGCTTGAAATTCTGAATCAAATGAATGAAAATCCCCCTGTGTATGGCAATGCCCTAAGGTTTTGCAGCTCACACTTTGGGAACACCTGATGTAGCTTTTGGATCTTAATCCACTAGCATAGCTGTATAGGCACCCAGGTTTCCCATTTAATAGGATGAGCAACTTCAGTGACCTGTTTGTCAGCTCTTTCGTTGGATGGCTTCGCTCAAGAAAACAGTAGTGGGCCAGCAGGTTCTGCAAGATGATGGCAACAACCAAGGTCAACCAGAAGGGCCTGGACAAAGACAAACAAGTATTCAGTTCTATTAAATCACATCTGTACTGGATTTAAATGGGCTTATATGTCAAAAGGTGAACTAGCATCAGCTTTGGAAAGATTATATTTTCTGTACAAAAATGTGTTGTGCTTCTTGGGTGCTAAGAATACATTTTCTCTCCGTAGCATTTGATTGACAGATGATGCATGAATTACTTAAATGCACAATGATTGCTATTATATCACGCAGAAGTTGACACAAATTAACATTGAAAAGCTGTCTTCACTTTTGCAGCACTATAATGTCCCCAGATTCCTTGGGAGTTGTTATGACTTAGCAGGGAAACAGAGATGAGACAGACTGTCCCTTGCCAAGAGCAATTTTAGAGCATCTCATTCTCCCCCACAACCATCCCGGGTCCAGCATGCAAATAGAGGCTTGTGCATGGCTCTCTTCCACACTCTGCATTACACACAGTGTCTGGGCAGAAGCACTCTTACCACATGTTCTCCACAATTTTAAAGAGGTGCATGTTGGTGCCAGATTGCAGTGGAATGGCTACCAGGAAGGTGAAAGCCACTATGCAGATGAAGATAACAATATGCTGGATGAGCAGACCTGGGGGTGGGTGGGGGAAGAGAAGAGAAAAGAAAAAGGACAGGTAGTCAAGGTTGTTGCAAACAAAGGAAGTCGAGGGATGAAAAATGGTGAGTAACCTGAAAAATATTGACACTACAGAGATCCTGGAATGGGTCAGAAGAGCCCAAATAAGCAGGTTTACAAGTTTCTACCACAAAGAAGAAACTTCAAAGAAGGTTCTGCTGACCTTCACCTTCAGTCCTCCTTGATGTTCATATCTGACTTTACCTCCATTCAGTGCAACTATTCACCCTTTCTGCCATAATTCAGGCATAACCCTTCTTTTCTTATGTGCATAGCAGGTAAATGTAAACCTTGTCCACATTTTCCAAATTTAGTCCACAATTGTCCACATTTAGTGGGTGGATAGAAGTGGGCATCCACTTCGTCTCAGCCAACTTCATGGATGGGCTTAGGTCCCTCACCAAGCACGCTGTCCCCAAAGTACAATTTAATGTCTCATTACCCAAGCAGGCAAATCCTGTCTGGAAGCCTGCAAAGCACATCCAGCACACAAGAGCCTGTTGGGAAGGCTTTAGTTTGCAGGAACGGTGAAGCACGTCTCTGACAGCACCTTGGTACAGGTGCTTCAGGTTTATCCTGAAAGCAGACAGGAGGAGATTAGGAAGAAGAAACACAATCAAGCCCTATGTTAAAAATCCTAAATACAAGTATGCAACATGAGAGTCTCCTTCCTCCAAATGCTGTTGAGATTAAACACTGGAAAAGGGTTAATTTTTTCTGGAACTCTCAAAATATAATGTATGGCTCTCTTAGAAATTTAGGGCCTGATTCTAACCAGCTTTCCAGCACTGATACAGGCATAGTGCAGCCCCTTGATAAAGGAATAAATATTCATTTTCCTTGTGGAGGCCTCCATGAATTTTCCCCTACCATGACAAGATGTCATGTACACCCCAAGATGCCATGTACCGGAAAGCTGGTCAGGATTGTGTCTAAGATGAGTGAAATATTTTGCTGGAGCTTCATAAAGTTTTGCTGGCTAACCAGTTTGTTACTGGATCAGCCGGTCCCTTAATGCTCAGTGACATAGTATGAAGGAAACCACATGAGTAGTTCAATGGCATGCTTCCACCATAAGTACGCTTCTTAAGAACAAAGATGGTGCAAGGAATTAGCTTGAAGAGCTAGCCCATTCATAAGGTCAATTGAGGCTTTTGCCTCAGGTAGCAAATGCTCACTGTGTGTCTTGGCTGCTCCTGAGTTTGAAGAGGAAAATCAAGTTAAAGAATGTGTCCAATATTCTCTAGCTAACCATCTTTTCCCACCCTCCTCTTTCTCCCTTTTTGAATCCATGTAATACATGGAAAAGAAGCACGGAACACTCTACTATCAACAAGATCCAGGGACTGGGACTCATATAGCCTCAGGAGAAGGGAGGTCTTGGGCCCATCTGTGGAGTCACAGAATTGTCTTCATCCATGAGTCCTTTTCTACAGTACCAAAGAGCCACTTTGCAGATGTGAGGGAACCATGGATGATAGAAACAAAGTTCTTACCTGTGAGTCACCAAGGATTTCATCAGCATGCAGAGAGTCAACAGACAGGAGATTACCAGGGAGGTGATGAAGCACACTAAAAATGGGAGCAGACATAGTTAGCAGAGATCCAAATTAAGGCATTGTGTTCTTCAAGGGGCCTGACTTTCAGAAGGCTACATACCAGAATCTTTTACAGGTCGTCAGTCTGGGCAGCAGAGTGGTGTGTGTTTGTGTGTTTCTGTGTGTGTGGGATGGGAGAGCCCTTCTCTGCCACTTACCTTGTCACTCCCTAGATTCAAAAAGAAAGAGTGCAAAGAGGCTTTTCATCACTTAAAAGTAGAATCCCATCATAGTGGTAAAGGATGATCCCACTTCATTAAAAAGCTCCACTTCTGGCTGTATTAAGGGTAGTATTTTTAAAATCACTAAGGCTGCAATCCTAAAGACACTTTCCTGGAATATGATCCATTGAACACAATGGGGGCTTACTTTTGAGTAGACATCGTTAGGATTGGAAGTCATTGCAATGACATCGTTAAGTCATGTTGCTATGTTGGCCCACTGGAAAGAAAAATTCACCTTCTAACTACATAAGCATCCAGTTTGGATTCAGTCATTTGTTCCATTTAGTACCAGGGACTCTAAACTTTTTGTCCAATGGGTTGCATCAAATACAGTATTGAGAACACCCCCCCCCCCCAAAAAAAAAATTTTAATATAAAATTTATATAATAAATGGGTTCAAATTTCTTAGATTTCTGCAAACACAATCCAATTGGGAAGGATGGAGTACAGCAGTTGAAAATCTTTGAAAAGTCTTATGTGGCTATTTTACCAGGACAACCACCTATAACAAACTGTATTGGTGGCAGAGGAAGGGGCAGACAATTTGTTACTACAGATAGTTGATCCACAAAGAGAGCCACAAAACCTGGAAGTCTCCTAGATGCGGAGTCCAAACTTTTTGGCAGGAGGATCACATCATCTCTTTGTGTCAGGGACAGGAAAAAGAACATTTAAATTTGAATACATTTACATAAATGAATACTGTATATCAGAGATGGAACTTATATGAATGAATTGAAACCAGCTCAAAACACAGAAATTGAGAAAGTGGTCTTGAAACCAGTTCATGAATTCACACACACAAGAGGAGGTGGGAACAACCTCCCTCAGAACAAGAGCTTCCTTTATCTTCAGGAGATTACAGAGCTTGCCCATAGGACAGAAGGAGAGGGTATATTGTGGTCACATGAAGGCCGCCAGGCTGGTTTTTGGGCACTCAGAACAAGAGTTTAAACCCTGACCTGGAGGCCAGATGCAGCCTATGGCTAGCATCTACAGTGGTACCTCACATAACAAGTGCCCCACATAAAGAGTGATTCACATAATAAGCACAAATTTCCCACTGGGAGTGTGCTCCACTTAACAAGCCCGCTTCACTTAACAAGCCCCAAGCAACAGCCCCCAAGTTGCTCTGAATGAAGCCTGTTTTAAAGGGCTGCTGGCCAGTTGGTGGCAGTTGCTTGGGGGTGCCAGAGGCAGCTGCCTCTAACTGCCCCCAATTGCCCCCACCAGCCTCCAGCCACAGCCCAGGTAAGCCCCTATCTTCCATGCAGCCTCCTAACCATGTCTACTGAAAAGTAAGTCCCATTGTGTTCAATGGGGCTTACTCCCAGGAAAGTGTTTTTAGAATTGCAGCCTAAATAGACTTCATAGGATCATGCAAACTGAATGCATGTGTTAACATTACAGTGTTTTGTCATCATTTAAACATACAGTTAATATTTTTATATGAATATTTTTTGGGTTCTGGAACCAATCGTCTGAGTTTCCATTATTTCCTATGGGAAAATCCGCTTCGCATAAAGAGCGTTTCATATACGAAGCATGCTTCTGGAATGAATTAAACCTGTTATGTGAGGCACCACTGTATCTGCCTCATAGCCAGCCTTTTGTTCCCTGCAAGCTTCTGGCCCACTTAACCAAACATAACTGGAGCTGTGTTCTGATCATGTCTGGAGGGTGTTCTGAGGGTCTAAAAATCACTTCCTGGTTTAAAAAAAAAACCAGGTAACTTTTTGTGCCATCTGACGGCCTTAGACCATCTGACGGCCTACTTGGGAGGTGGGGAAGCACATATTTGAATATGTGCTTTATTTCTGTGATGGTGCTTGAAGAAATCCTAGAAATTTGAGTTCATTCATTCAATTCAAGGTTCCATTTTCTAATGTATTTATATAAATTTTATATTTTTCTGGCCCTTGACACCATACCAGGTTTGCACTGGTGTGCATTGATGTGGTTTGCACTGTTGCGACTCCGTGGCAAAAAAGCTTAGAGACCCCTTGTCTATAAGATTTCAGCATGGGGTACAACAGCTGCACACAGGGAGGTGGTAGAGATTCCTGTAGGACGCCACCCCCATGGTGGCAACACTGCTCCTGAACTTCTACCATTTTCCTGATTAAAATGTACCTGATACAGTACATAGAATGTGAAAGCTTGCTAGTTGGGACCAACCATCAAAATATCAAATTCTGTATTTGTCTTGTGGATTTTTTTCCCTTCTAACAGATCAACACAGACACTGACAATTGTCTGATATCAGGTGTCACATCATGGAGTGCAGCCAACGGCAGGCATTTCAGATCTGAAGGAGCAACCCTGGGTTTATTAACTCTTGCTTGTTCATTCCTGCCTTGTTTCTTTCGTTGTCAGCTCCTCCTTACATAAGAATTTTTAAAGAGCTGTCCAAACTGTCACTGCAGAAGTGAGACATCCTAGTCAAGACTGCCATGACAGTCAGTACAAAGGGAACAGGGATGCAGCGTTAGATAAAGACTTGTAGGGGAGACATCTGAGCATCTGCTCTTTCAAAAGGTGCACTTCTGTTACCCTATGTGTGGAAAAAGTCAAGGCCACCAAAGCAGCAGGAAGAGACTGCTTTGGTGGAAGGTGCCAGGACCAACATTCTGTCTAGTGTCTTTGAATTTCCCCTTCCGCACACCATACCCCTGTAGTTCTGCTTGCTCAGTGCCAGCCATCTGTCCAATTCTACCAGATTTCAAGTATTTGTGAAGATGGGAAGTGTTGGCTGCAAATAATTTCTCTTGCCATCGCTTCTACCATTCCTTTATATGGCTGGCAAATGCCCAGTCTTGCCAATAGGATCGATGTTCCACTAAGCCACTAACACACAAAATATCCCACACTTCCAAGCGGCACTTTCATACCACAACATAACCACCGATTGCTGTAGTGCTGACCCTACAACACCAAGTTGAACATCTATCTCATTCTTGGATCTTTGGCAAAGCCACTAGGAACCATGAGGGCTAGAGATTTAGAATTAAATCATTCTTGTGATTCGGATAAAAGTTTCAGTCAAATGCAACAGTCTCCTCCAGCCTGTCTTGTGCCGACAAAAGTTTTTCTCGGAGTTATCATCCTCCCTGCATTTCCTTTACTGCTTTGCTCCCTTCTTTTTAAATTCAAGGGTTTGGGGGTGGGAGAGGAACAGCACTAATAAGCAAGGATAGACCCCCTCCCCACTAACAGAATGATTGAGGCGTCCATCTCCATTTGTTTCATTGACAGAATGCCCCCAAAACAGGTCCTTATTACCTGCTTATATAAATCACATCCAAGTCTTGGATATATAAATCATATCATAGATGCACCTCAAAATACAATATTTACTCAAATCTAATGCGCCACCAAATATAATGCCCATCCATATCTTTAAAGGCTTGAAATTTAAAAACATTTGCTGGCAATTGTAATGCACAGTTGTAAAGCAGGTAGAAAATTTATTTTACTGCATATAACAATGAGTTATTATAATAATAAATGGCAATGGATTTATGTTTTTATTTTTACCCAATTGCACAATTGTACACAACAATGGGTTTATGTGACACAGGGTGACCAGCAGTGGTGGGCTCCAGCAGGTTCACACCTACTCTATAGAACTGGTTGTTAATGAGATATAAGACCACAGGTGGGCAGATGCCGGTTCGGGCCTACTCGCCCGAACCGGATCTTCCCCCTGGGCTGAGGTTGGCGATCCGGTCACAGCCGCGGCTGCAAGAGCCGCAAGGACCGGTTCGCCAGCGTCCGCCGGTGCTGGGTCTCCTGGGGCTCGCCGCCAGGAAGCTTAGTGCGCCTGCGTCCAGCTGGACGCATGCACACTGAGCATCCTGAGGGTTGGTGCCAGGACGCTCAGTGCACATGTGTCCAGCCTGCGTCCAAGTCTGGCGCATGCGCAGTGCGGCCTGGTTAGGGCCGCCCCCGCCCCGCCCCCTGACTCCGCCCCCGAACTTCCAGCGAACCAGATCTTCAGGGAGGCTGGCCCCATCACTGGATAAGACATAGAAAGTTTAAAAATAGCCATTTAAAAGTGGCTGCCAGATGGGCATAGAACTGATTGTTAATTTCTTTGAATCCCATCACTGGTGACCAGATGCCCAAACCTCATAAGGAGGACAAGGTCTTGGATTCCTATCAGCCTGGCCTTTCCAGCAGATAATGGCACATTTGCCTACTCATGAATAAAACCATGATATTGGGCACTTTCACTTTCCCATAGAGCTCAGGGCATGTTTTTATTTCTTGTTTTTTGGCCATAACGTTTGGTAGGAAGGAGGTTTATTGGCTTATTTCCAAACCAAGTTTTGCACTGCATTCTGCTCTTCAATACAAATCCAAAGACATATGACATGATGAGGTACTGCACACCATTGCAAAGTTCCAAAATGAAGCCAAAATGGAGGACAATGAAGCCCTTTTGGAGGACATCCAAACAGGCTAAAAAAGACTAAATCCAGAAATTTCCAGTCATATGGTCACCCTGATGTGACATTTTAATCACAATATAGTAAACTGTTAAACTAAATACTGACCTAACTTATAATAAAATACCTTGATTTACATGACTCCAATGCACCATTAAATCTAATGTGCCCCTGGATTTTGGAGACTAAATTCAGCTGAAAAAGTTGAGCATTATATTCTAGTAAATAGGGAAGATACATCAGGATCAAGACTAGAAAGACTCACCTTCTATTGACCAGATATAGTGCTTAATGGTTTCCAATTCCTTGTCTCCAGGTAGACCTGCAGGATTGTCTGCGGGGACAAGGCCAAACTGGACAAACACGGCAGTCAATTCCTTTGTCATTCCTAATCTCACAATCTGGATATTGGGAACAAAGGCTACCAGAAGCAACAGGGCCACCTATGAAGCAAAATAGTACCGGTGAGGCTGGATGCCAGCTAAGAAGAACAAATTTACTTAAGCTACAACTCAGGTATAAGTTTACCTGGTAGATAGCAATAACAGCCATGGCTAGAGAGAGAATCAGCTTCAGGGGTACTTGGAAACCTGAAATCACCAGAAAGATCACAGCATGTACAGTGATACCTCTCATAACAAGCGCTTCACAATAACAAGCGTTTCACATAAAAAGTATAAATTTCCAAGAAATCTTGCTTCACATAACATGTTCTGCTTCACTTAACAAGGAAGCGTGCTATAGGCACACATGCTATGCAGCCCTGACGCTCCGCATGGAGGCTTTTAAAAAGGGCTGCCGGCCAGCGCTGCTACCTCTAACTGCCCCCAACTTGAGGGCAGTTGCCTGGGGTGCCAGAGGCAGCTGCCCCTAACTGCCCCAAGTGCTCCCACTAGCCACCTTGAACTTCCAGCAGCAGCCCAGGTAAGCCTCCCAGGAAAGTGTCTTTGATTGCAGCCTCTTAACCATGTCTACCCAGAAGCAAGCCCCATTGTGTTAAATAGCGCTTACTCCCTGGAAAGTGTCTTTAGAATTGAAGCCCAAGTAGACTTTATAGGATGATGCACATTGAATGCATGTTTTGAATTCAATTACAGTGTTTTGTCATCATTTTTACATACTGTTAATATTTTTATATGAATATTTTGGGGGTTGTGGAACCAATCGACTAAGTTTCGAGTGTTTCCTATGGGAAAATCAGCTTCACTTAAATAGCGTTTCCCTTAAATAGCATGCATTCAGAACAAATTAAGCTCTTTCTGTGAGGCACCACTATATGTGCACAGCATGGGCTTAAGCAAGACCACCCTAAACATTTCCCAGTTGCAATCTCCCTGTATATCCTGTTCTCTAAGCAAAATTGATCAATGCTAGACCAAGACTTTTAGCTACATCAAGCAACTGCCCCACGTAGGGCAAAATCTAGAACAGTTATGGGTCCACGCAGTTATGTCACCCTCTAGTGTTATCTTATGGAAAGTCACCTTAACTGCTCTGGAGCAAAAGGCTTAATTTGACTTTAGGATATAGGCCAATGTGTAAGAAGAGAAGATTCCCGAAAACAAGCCTTGCACCATTGTCACTTTTTGTACAAACTTATGCCCTGTTGGCAGCTCCCTAAACAACAGTACATACAAGAAACTTGAATTTGCATGCGAATAATGCCCTATAAAGAATGGCATATAAACTGCTAATAATAAAAAATTTATTGAAAGATCCATCACTGAAAGATACCTTCTTCTGGAGTGTAGATGTAAGAACACAGGTATGACTGGACCCTGGAGAGCATTCTTGGGCTGGGCTTGATGTTACTGGAAAAGACAAGAGGTTGGCTCAGTCAGAGAGGAAGTGTGTGTGGCATGGCTTTCATGGCTTCAGAATAAATCAAACTATTTCCCTATTATTTATTATATTAATTCTCTATTATTAATAATAACTATTATTTCAGAATAAATCAAACTATTTCCTTGCAACATCAACATTTGGGGCTTGTTCAGCCTTTTTCCAAGCCATTCTAGGTTGAGTTGGCCTTCCTTTCTGCTTTCTGAGGCCAGTTGATGAGCCAACCCCAAGTTTGGAATGCTAGATTTACCTTTTCATTGGTGTTCTTTTAGCAAGGATGTTCTTCAGA
Source organism: Cryptoblepharus egeriae (assembly GCA_030015325.1). Lineage (NCBI taxonomy): Eukaryota > Metazoa > Chordata > Lepidosauria > Squamata > Scincidae > Cryptoblepharus > Cryptoblepharus egeriae. The sequence continues at coordinate 11,914,884 of JAREYC010000013.1, forward strand.
TATTCTTCATAATAGCTGTTGCCAGGAACCTTACAAGAGAGCAACACAAAAACCATCTTACTCAGCTATAGAATTCCATATTCTCCAGAACACACACTCTACTTCTAATAGGAAGCTTGGAGTTGAAGTGAATGATGGCATAAGAAAAGCAGAATATCTCTTTCCCTGCCAATGAAATTTTTTTAAATCAAGTAACAAAAAATTGTTAGCAAAATGTGTATACTTAAAGTACATCTTTTTAAAAAAGTTTAAAATTCTTTGGTTAATGGGAAAGTTTACCTTTTTAAGTTCAGATTTTTAATTAAGTTCATCTAATCGAGGGGTCTCCAAATCTTTTGGAAGGAGGGCCACATCATTTCTCTGACACCAGGTTGGGGCCAGAAAATTAATTTACATTTCAAATTTGATTAAATTTACATATAAGATTGTAATGGAGTGGATTAAAAGGCTTGCCCAAGGACTGGATAGAGGAGTCTTGCCAAGGGCCACATTGAGGCTTGCCAAGGGCCACATCTAGTCCCTGGGCTGGGGTTTGGAGACCCCTGATCTAATCAGTAAAAAGCTTCTGGTTAAAAAAATTCAAGATTAGAATGGCTTTTTCTTCTATCAATAAAAAATGCAGGTTCGCAGAGAAAAATGAAATCACTTTGCTTCATGATCTTCCAAAAAAGCAGCTGCTTTGGAGTTTTGCAAAAAATTATAAAATTTTAAAAATACACCTTTGTTCTGTTCAATTAATCTGATAAAAGAATCTAGTATGTTGGATAGCTCTAGTACTACAATGGTCCTTACCCACAAGTAAAGCAGTTTATTGCTTTACCACCTCCATGTCTACTAGCTTTAACCGTTTGTTCGTCAGTCAAAATTGGGATTCTCCCTGTTCAGTCAATTTGTGTTAGAAAACTGTCATTAGCAACTAATGAACTCAATTCTAACACTCTTAAAGTGATCAGTGACCTTCATTAGGATGTACAAAGAGAGAATAATCAAAATTTGATTCAAAAAACCTCATTTATTAACCTTAAACAAGTTAAACAAAAAATGCTGAAATTTGTCAGATGCAGTCAGTCAAAATTGATCTGAGAGATCACCTGTGGCTGCCTATGGCCACCTATGGAGTGTCAAGTTCAGGCAAAATTGATCTGAGAGATCAGGAGGGTCACCAGTGGTGGGCTCCAACAGGTTCGCACCTACTCTATAGAACCAGTTGTTAACAAGAGATAGGACATATAAAGTTTAAAAATAGCCATTTAAAAGTGGCTGCTGGATGGGCATAGAACCGGTTGTTAATTTCTTTGAAGCCCATCACTGAGGGTCAATACTGCACCCCACACAGTAACTGCGGGGGGAAACTGACTGGGGGGTTTCAAACAGCACCTAGTGATAGGAAGGTACTAGGAGGGACAGGTCTCTTGGCCACCTTGGTGTGGAGAGGGGAGCAAGAACAGCTTTGCCATGCCTGACAGATCAATTTGGAGCGACGGATTAAAAAGGGAGTGGAAGAATGTGAAACAAACTGACTCCTAGCTATACATGAAGATTGCCATGATCAATTATTTAGACTCAAATCTTGGAATCTGTTGTGGAAATTGGGGCAACAACTAGTCCGAGATTTTGATATTGAGACACCAACTTAAAAGGAACTGCTGTCCAATGGTTAAATGTTTAAGATATCTGGCCATAGATCCAGACATACGCTCATAAACTGTTCTTTATATATGTATTTTGCCATACGAATAAATACTTTTATTGCTGACAAGCAAAATACTGCCAAGATTTTAACTTTATAAAACTGCAAAGCACTCAAGAACCAACAAGCCCGTTTTAAGAGACTGCTGGACATCTATTGAACTATCAGGTTAATGGGATTGGAGATTTAATAGCAGCGAGCACTTGAGAAATTAAAGGACGGGGGTAAGGGACTGCAAGGATAGACTATGCTGTAGTCCCCAGAGGAATTGGTAGAAAATATGGGTTTTAGGGAACATAACTCAAAGAAACTCTTAAAAGCTAACCATCAGTTCTGCTGGAAGATTCACTGGCTGTCTGGGCAGACTGATACAGGGCAAAATGGAGATGCAGCAGCAAACTTCAATCTTAAATCGTGCCATGTTTGATCAGTAGTCAAACAGTGAAGAAAATTGGGTTCCATCTGTTCAGAAGTCCAGCTAGTGCCATAGCCACATGCAAGATATACAGCAAGCCCTACTAACTGAACTGCAAGGAGAAAGTAAAGGCTTTGAAAGACTGATTTGATGCATCAGAAGAACATGTTATGAAACCCTTCCTAATAAAAGGAAGACTATGAAATATGTTTACTATTTTTAAATATGCAACACCAAGACACTCTTTCATATCTGAAGGAATACCATAATGATTTCCTAGTCATATGGGCCACAACTGAGTTTGGACTCAGTTTAGTTGCTCCAGTTTTTAGAGCTAAGTCTATACTACAGTTTTATACACACACACACACACAACTTGTTTATATATATAAACGAGTATATATATATAAATAAAACAAGTAGGGCTGCTTCAGATCTTCCCGGGATGGGGGGGTGGGAAACTTGTAGTAAATCTGACACCCTACCCCCACCCCCGTTGCCTGTCAGCACACCAGCTGTTCTTCCTCGATTTATAAAACAGAGCACTGGAGTGTAGAGGAAGTGTGGAGTGACACTCTAGCCCACTACTCTTCTATTTTCTCCTCCACACTTCCTTAACTGCTTTGTTGCTCTTTTGTTTTTTAAGGAAGAAACAGCAGAGGCAGGCATCTTCGGTCAATCCTCAGCCTGCCTGAGGGTCAGACATGCCAAACTCATTACAATCTGCCCTTATGCCAGGTAACACTTTTAACTATTTTGCCCCAGACTGCAATACCAATAAATTATTACTTAAACCAGGGAAAAAATGATCCAATTAAGTGACATTCCAGCTTCCAAACAGTTTCTCTCAAGTTCTCTGCATCCAATTCATGCTGCATATTTAAAAATGCCGTGCATAATTTCCATCTGCCTTGCCAGTCATGATAACAGTTGCATAGGTGCTAATTACATGGCAACACACGCCCGACTGCATCTGGTGTGAGAAACAGAGCACTCTACTGGGCTTGTCATTAGGAGGGCCTGTAGGATCCACCAGGGAGATCTGGATGAGAGCATCTGAAGCTGAATGGCAAGAACATTTTGTTCGTGACGAGAAGCAAGTGAATCCTACTCCTTATTCCACAATTGTATAAGCAGGATTTGATTAAACCTTAAAATGCCACTTGCAGATTTCTGTCTTTGAAAAGGCCAGGCGGCCGAGTTTCTACTCTTTGTCAAAAGATTTCTTTCTATAAAGGAAGAGTACGATGCCAGCCATAGAGATTACGGATTTTATTGCAAACACACACAAACCAGCTGTAAACCCTACAGAGAAACATTAGTTCTGCTCTGAATGGCAATCATTGATGCCCAAATCTGCTTCTGCTAAGGAGTTTATAGGATGCAAAAAAGTCTCTTTTGCCTCCGTAAAGCAGATTATTTTTATTTTAAATGAAATCCAACTCTTTTTCCCACACCCCTCCACACTGAGGGGACCTTGAATTGGATGGGATACACACACACATGATGAAAGAATGCAGTATATATGGAATATATCCCAATGAGGCATAGCATAACTCAGAGAACTATTTCAGGGCAAGCCAAAAGAGAAAGCCTAGCCTAAGATGATTTCTAGGCAAACCCATGCCACAGATGTGAACCACAACTTTTGGGCACATGTTTGCCATGGGTTGATTTTGGCAGAAATGGGACTTTAGGCATGCAGCTTTAAAGTCTCCCTATGCCACTATCCACCAGCTCAAGCCTGCAGTCCAGAGAATACTACCAGTTGACTGTTTATTAGATTTTTAGCCTATTATTCCTGTACGACTCTGGATAATATGGAAGGTCACACTCCTCACCCCTTAGTAAGCCAAGACCTCCAAGGCAGTACACCCACTTTCCCAGCATTGTGCCAGCCTACATCGGAGCAGAAAAGGAAGCAGGAGACATCCTAGCCATTCTTCCTCCCACTCCAAAGGAAGATGGGAACTTCATCTTCTTTTCCATGGAGGAAATGGAGGCTGGAGTGTAATTCCAATTCCTAATCTTAGCCAGCCTCACATATGGCCAATATAACAAGACAAGTTAAAGGGAATGATTGGCTAAACAACTATCAATAAGCTTTGCAGTTAGGCAGGGAGTTGGGTTTTTCAGTCTAGCTTGCTCTCCTATATACATGCACCATTACTTCCAAGTAAACACACATGGGGTTGTGTTGCAAGCCCAATACATTTAACTATTCAAACACCCTAAACATTACATAATTAGTAGGAAGATTACTATCCTTATGATCATAAGAATGGGCATAGCTACTGACTAACAGTGCAATCCTAAGCATATCTACTCAGAAGTCCCATTGTGTTCAATAGTATTTACTCCCAGAAAGTGTGGTTAGGAATGAAGCCTTGGGATGTAATCCTATCCATATTTTCATGGGAATAAGCTTCATTGACTATAATGGAAATTACTTCAGAGTAGACAAGGATAGGATTGGAGCCTAAGCAGCAAACTTATAGCATGCCAATAGCCCTTGCAAGCGTGGTTTTAATAGCAATCAAGAAGAGATCAAGACCTTAACATGCAGGTGACAGTTAAAATATTTCAACCTACTCCTGCGGTTCTAAGATTGCCCTCTTAGCACATGCAGCTATTAATTAAGAAACCAAAACCCATATACAAGTACTGTATACAAGAGCCAGTGGTGTGCATAGCATTATGTATGATTTTGCTCTAAGGGACTGAGCTATGAACTGAGAATTCCTAGTTTTAATCCTTACAACAACCCGGGAAGGTGGGTCTGTAGTATTATCTCCATACTGCTGAAGTGGGGAGTGGAAGCTAAAAGACTGTAGCTTGCCTGAAGCCACACAGCATGGAATAAACAGAGACCAGATTCAACTGGAGCCTTTCAGATTCATAGCTCAGTCACTTGACCAGACTCTTGACCACTCTAGGATTTCAGCTCAACATGTTTCTTACCACTTAAATACAAGAATCATTCATCAAAAGACAGCAAGGGGGGAAAGGATCCCAATTCATATACTATGGTTTTAAAGCAGTGGCGATGCATATAGAAAAATTAAATGTTTCACTGACATTTAACACACATCATCTTAGTATTTCAAATATTTCAGAAATGGGGAAGGAAACCTTTCTAATTTGGCAATAACTACCATTTGTACTCATTCCAAAAATCTCTGATATTTAGAGTGTCTTCGACTATTTGCATCTGCCCAACTCATCACAGCAACAGTTGGATCTGAAATACAGTCATTCACTAGAGAGTTATACAATAAGCTCCAAGTCTGTATTTGCCTCTCATGACAGGTTTTACAATGGATGTCATTGTAAAACTCTCACTGCCAAGTACAGTAGAATCTCCAAAGTTGACCACCTCTCTATACTGATTACCTTTTCTGTAATAAAAGCTATAAAAATGTTATCAGTACAGTATTGCCTATTTTTCAGTATGTTGACCACCTCCTTATGTTGACCAATTTCCTCCAGTCCCTTTGGTGGTCAACTTAAAGAGGTTCTACTGTATATAACAGCCAAAAACATGTTACCTTAACTTAAGGTGCAATCCAGAGTAACTACGGGGAGTCCTTGCTCCGGTGTAAGAACAATTTGCTCTGGATTGCAATGTGAATTTCCCATAGGTTTACACTTGGTGCTGCAGTAACTACGGGTACACGTAATATCTCTTACGTGCTCCCGTAGTTACTCTGGATTGTAGGGTTAGTGTGTTTTTAACAAAGTAGCCACGTATACAGAAACTTTCTAAGGTATAGCTTCACCTGGCAAGAAAGTTCATGATGGAGAAAGCTTCATCTGAAATATTTCTTTTCAAAGTGTACAAGGAATCAGAGTAGAGCAAGTTTAAAAAGTAATTTAAAAAGTGGTGAGCATTGCTGGAACTTACAGCATCTAACCTCAGAACCCAGTTTCCAATATCAGATTCTATGATTTGCCGCAGTTACCAGTAGTATGGGCAATCCAAAATGCAGATATCCAGGAACTGTAGCCCTGGTTATCGTTATTGTATCAGCATGTTGTTAAAGACAAAAACCTGCAAATATATTTTCATTTCTCTGTACCATCTCTTACAAGAACTGGTGATGCATCAGTTATCATTTTAACTTACCCTACAATCCAGATTAACCACGGGAAGACGTAGGCACTTATTCTGGATTGCTTTATGCATTTCCCATAGGTGGCACCGTTAACTACGTTGGTGTAAAAGGTTCCATAGTTACTCTGGATTGTAGCCATAGTAATGATTTTTATTGCATTACCTCCATGTCAACCATTTTCTTCCATCTGAAGCTCTTGATCAGCTGCATAGGGTACCAAAGACTCAGAATTACCAGGCACAAAATGATTGGAAGATAAGACAGGAGGGAATAGTATCTATAGATCTGAGAAGAGAAAAAGGGAAAATCTGGTAAGAGACACATTTAGTGAGGTTTATAAAAAAAACTTGCCTTTTACTTACAATTCACTATATGATATCAGGATGCAGCAACAGTCCACTGCCCGGAAGGCAGTGTGCAAGAGAGGAGAATGGCAGGCCTGGGATCCCAATTTCTAGTTAAAACTTTCCCTATTCCAGTGGTAGCTGGTCCCAAGTTCTAGAAGACAAGACTACTCAGAACATAGGTGCTATGCAACCAGAGGCATCCTGAGCATTGCACCCAACACCTTCCAAAAAACACCCAGCACAATTCTCCCACATTGAAAGAGTTGTCCGGAGTTGGAGCAAACAGGAAAAGTAGGCCTTGTTGTTTCACCATTTGCCTTTACCTTGGATGACTGAGGACATTCCACCTTTTGCCAGATTTGAACCACACAATGGCACCAGGACAGCAAGCAGCCAAAGAAGTACCCAGCTCTGTGACGGACTGTGGCACATGCAACTAAGGGATAGTAGAGAGCAGGGTAGTAGAGTAAAGCCATGATCTTCCAGTATTCTGGAGAGGGAAGGAAGAAGTGGACAAAGAAAAACAAGAGTTAATAAATCTGAGTGGTGTTGCAAAATATTCAATTCAATAATCCCAGTCTTTGGGATTATGCCAGTCATGCCGTCAGGATGTGGGGGCACAGTCAGCAGTGATGCAACCCTTTTGAGCTTCTAAAGATGTAGAACCAGCTTTCCCCATGCAAAAAAGTGCTGTCTGATGCTTATTAACTTGTCAGAACATGAGTGCTGGGACTTCCGAGAAGCATTAAAATTCCTAGATGTGTGGAGTCAGTCACATCTGAATAGTCAAACACTCCACACATAGAGCACTTGGTATGGATCAGGAGTACACTCACTCTTCACTCCCTACAGGAGAGACATGCATGACAACAAGTTTCAAGAAAAGCATTCTCCCCCTCCCCAAAACCTACAACGTGAGAAGCAAAGATGCCAAGATTGTGGAACTGTATTAAAAAGTGTAGTTCCCACAGAAGAAATTGCGGTAACCTCTTGGGAATGACTTTTTCCCTACTGGAACCTGCCAAATGGAAACTTGGAAATATGTTTTATTAAAACATTATAAATACATTAAATATAGTGTGCAGTAATATGGCTGGCCGTTGGCATCTGGAGAAGTTCCAGGAAAGGAACCCCTACTCATGTTGAAACCCACAGCTAAGCAAATCAGCAGGCTGTGGTGGACTACTTCACCTCCATATGCAATCAAAAGCATGTCATCCCCTGGATGATGGGGACACCCCCACTTCCAGAACATTCCCTGTGGGTGTCAGAAAAAGCACTTTTGGTTTTTCCCAAAAACCAGAAAGTGTCTCTTCAAACCTCAGGGAGGATTCTGAGGCCCTGAGAGACCACATACAACTGAGCTTCAGAAAGCCTCCTGGATGCAACCCAAGCACACTTCCAGTCATGTCTGGGAGCCCTTCATCCTGGGTTCAGAAACCTGAGTATAATCCATGGCTTCTGAACCCATTGATATAAAGGACCCATCAATACATTGTGCCCTGCTTGTAGCGACTTACCATGGTTTCAACCAGGAATTTTCCTCTGCCCTACCTGAAGATTCTGAGGATTGAATGTGGGAGCTTTCAAGTGCAATACAGATGCTTTGATCCCTCCCTTTATGGGGTCCTCCCACAAGATACCTTGATTGTGTGTTGAGGAATTGGAGATGAACGGCAGAGGGTCATTATCCAGAACCAGCACACATAATGAGGAGAAGAGAATGCCAAACACTGCTACTGTCAGTTCCTTGTTTCCCTCCTCTTCCAAAAAATTCACAGGGCTGTAGAAACCAGAAAAAGGTAGAATTAAAAAGTATGTCATATTTTCTGGGAGGAACAAATATGCAGGCACCAAATGAACCATCCTATCTCTGGCACCTGGAAACCCTGCTCAGCCCAGCCCAGCCTCCTACATGGGCAGTCTTCCATTTTCAAGCCTCAAGGACTAGAAACTTATTTAAAGAAACAAATTTAACAACTTTCTAACTACAAATTGGACCCAAATCTCCATTTTAAATGGTACCTTAAGAGTCCAGGAGCTCTATCCCAACAGTTTTGATAGAGGTTCTTCCGTTTTATCAGCAGAGATAGAGCCAACAGTATAGCCAGCTGCAAAAAAAAGAACGATAGAGACAGGTACATCAAAAGTATCACCATTAATTTTGAGAGCATCATCACCGTTCTGATGTCCCTCAGCCCAAAAGGCCAATGAAAGACCTTCTGCTACCAGAGGGAGTGCATCATGCGAATTAGGTAACGATCTGCTAGTTGCCTCTGCTGCTGTTACTCCTCCAGCTTCCTGGATTCTAAAGAGGATCTGTGGTCAGGAGTAGAGTAGTGGGCTAGTTCTTCAAATGCTGGGAGTGGTGAAATCTGGCATGAGATGGGCCAACCAACTGAGATGGGCAGAGGTTGGTGGTACCCATCACCTGAAATGATTGCCTCTACCCACATCACAGACAGCTCAGCCCTGTCAGACCTTCAGAAAGTAATCAAGTTGGCCAGCCCCAAACACCAGGCCAGCACATACTCAGATCAGTTTTATTCTGCAGTAAGATGTACTTTCAGCTGATGTCCTGAGCGCAGACAAAATACATCATAGGAGTAAAAGTGGAGAAGACAAGACACAACCATTTTTCAAACAGTTCTGAATCTTGACTAGGAAAACTGCCATTCCTGGCACTACAGCTGTTCAAAAATAAATGTGTAATTTTTTTCAGCAGCACACAGCCCCCAAATGTCCTGGACTGCCAGTGTGGGAATCTTTTTAACATAAAGTTTCAACAACTGTCAGAAACAGAAGCAGAAACAAAAATAAACATAATCAGATTTCAAAAAGTAACATTCTGGAAACCAAAAATATTTCGTAGGGGAAAAAATGTAAAGGAACTTATTACAGATCAACATAATTTAAGCAGCATTGTACAGGTGGAAAATGTGTGTTGTGCTAAGGCAGGAAAGTCCTGTAACACTTGTTGATAACAAGCATGTAATAGTGGCTCATGTGTTGCACTATAACTTGGGAAACAGGGCTTGGACCTGGCATAACTGCTCCTTGCCAGCTCCTGCCTTGGATCATAGGTGTCTTATCTTCAGATCAGCTGCAGTTGACCAGCACAGAAATTACTCCTTGAGAAACCATGGAGGCTAGCTTATCCCCAAGCACAATCCTCCAGTTGTTTTCTGTGTGTGTGTTAAATCCTTCATGTCCTTGAGACATATAGAAGGTTTTGGCATTGATGGTTTTGGTGTTGACAATATTGATAACCAGGAGGACTTTCCTATACAATTCTGAGTTGCCCGTTTTATATGTAACAGATGCAGGCTTTTTTCTTTCCCAAAAAAAGTCTATTTATATATTGGGTCAGATTTGGCCCAAGACAGAGTTGCCACATGTCCAAAAATACAGGGACAATCCTGATTTTTTGGGGATTGTGTTCACATACCGGCAAATGGGACAGAGGGTCCTGTCCTGATTTTGTGGAACAGAATTCATAGATTCATAGAGTTGGAAGGCACCCTGTCGGTCATGTAGTCCAACCCCCTGCCTGTGGCAGGATATCCTCCTAGAGCAAAGGTGCTTGTCAAGCCTCTGCTTGAAGATCCCCAGTGAAGGGGAATCCACCATCTCCACAATTATGGCAACCCTAGTCCAAGACCATCCCATATCTTACAGGAATGTGGTAAAAGACATTCCCTCCTTTACCTAGCAGTATTCCAATTGCTACTGCCACTTTCTTGCACTCCTTAGATTTGAAGAGAGAAGAACATAAAACAGAAAAGAAGAGATTGAGGAGCTACAAAATTGCCTCCTCTTCTTTTTTGAATTCTGGAAATGTCAAAAGCAAAGGAAGAGAGAGATGAGAGTCTCCCACTCAAGGAGGCATCTGAGACAACAGCCACAGTCAGCTTCGGTCTGCCCTCATTATAATGAGGCATTACAAAATGCGTACCGATACTGGAGCGATGCAGGTGTGGTAGAGATCATAAGGGATGGTAGGATAGCAGTCTTGGATGACATCAGGAGTCATGCTGCAGTCAAAAGAGGAAAAAAATTAGTCAGTATAAAATACTAGTCGTATTTCTCATACATTAGTCTCCAAAAGGCATATGGACAACTGAGAGCTATAAAATTGTAATCGAATCAGCGGTGCACAGCTAAGAGGAGAAGTCTAGAGACAGTCGCATTCCCAGCCCTAGGGGACAAAGTACTTACTTCTTATCTCTGGTATGTGCATCACTATAATAACCAAGGACACAAAAATCTGTATCAGGCATGCAAAGCCATTTTCTCATGCCTTGGATGATAGGAGTTTGAGGGTAGGGTTTACATATATTATGTTAATAGGAGGCAATATATATTAAAATTAAAGGGAATGGGGAATACAGGGGAAGAGCAACTCACTGAGATGGGCCTTAAAGGATGACTTAGTGAATAGGGATTAACAGGACTAAATATGCATAAGCAGCCTTATAATGACTAAAGGAGATGGAGAACCATGGAAATTTATTTGAAGAGTGGGAATGTACCATAATGGATAAGGAATTAGTGCAGGTGGGTCTCACAGATGCTATTAAAGGAGTAAGAGGGTTTTGTTAATGAAGAATTTGAGGAGGAAGGATAAAATTCGTTACTAACATTCCCAATTTTATTGCAAAGGGAACATGGCCAAATGCCAGTCACCACAGAATCAGGCTGTATGCATATCAACCATGATTTTGCAAGAGACCTGGCAGCCTGCCTCAAATCAAGGGGAAAAATGGATTTAAGCATGACCAAGGGTGCAGGACAGGCTTAAGGTCTAGTGTCTGATGCACCAACCTCTGCTCCTCCAATTGGTAAAGTAGTAGGCAAGAAAGATGTTTTGTGGTGAGCAGTGGTCTAGAGTGCCAAAGATTCTCTAGCCCAGTGTTTCTCAACCAGCAGTATTGGTACCATCAGTAGTACTTGAGATGGTGCCTGGTGGTGCTTGTAGGACCCCTGCCATGTGGCAGCAAGACCAAGAAGATGATACAAACAGCAATTGGAGCCTTGACTCAGTGGGCAGAGCAGCAAAGCATGCTTTCCTGGGCTTGAAAAAGCCTTCCTGATTATCTTGAGCTTTTTACTCGTGTTTGTCACATTTGGCCTCCCAATCTATATGTAACTAGCAGTGATGTTATCACCAGTTAACTTCTAGTGGTACTTCAAACAGGTAGATCATGTGCTGTGGATAAATGTTGAAAAACACTGCTCTAGCTTTCTACTCCCCCCCACTGCTCCCCCATGGTGTTCAATTTCTCTACTCTTGAAAATCACACAGTATAAAATCCATGGTATCTGGGATGCTGTTCATTCGAGGAATTGATCTTCCAAATTTGGGGGAAAAATTATTTGGTTTGCCAAGCCCTGTTCTCAAATGAATCAAAGAAGTCCATACACTCCTAGTCCCCAATATTTTTGGGCAACATTGCAGCTTTCCTAGGAACATTAGGAAACAGTAAGAAGAAGAAGAAATAAATTCTGTTTCTTTTCTAAAGAAAAGAGTGCATCAGACAGAAGTTTGCTCCTTTCACTAAACACGTTGATCTTCCTTCAAAAAGCATCCATTGATAGTGTTGTTAGAGGTATCTTCCAATTGTCCATGTTATCCATAGTTTTGTTACTTGTTTGATCCACAGCTGTTGGTGGTGGTGATGCACATCTGTACCCGCCAAAATTCAACTTATACAACATAATCTATTCTGAAGCTGTTCACACTCCCTACCTCAACTTTGTCCCATCTTCTACCATCAGTGGAGAGCTTCCAAAAGATAAGGACTAGAAGTCATGGACAGATGCAGAAAAAGAATACAGAGCCTCAAAGGCACTGGAGGAGAAGTATCGAATGATCACAGAGATGAGAGAGGATTTCAGGATAGAAGCAAGAAATTCAAGATGTATGGAGGAAAGGCAGAGTAACAACATTTGAAGGAGCCAAGTAAAGGATTATTGGAGCACCAGCTAGCGTTTGAGATGAAACACATACATTTTTGCAATGGCAGGCCTGCACTGAATTTTCATGTAATTTGATTTTTAAGTATGAAGTTCCCACTAGACACAAATCAGCTCTTACAAAAAAATCAACTTTGTTCCAAAATCTTTTGGCGTGTCCCAATACTCACCCTTCTTGCCTAGTGATTCACCAGCTTCTGTCCCCCCTCCATTTCCTAGATTGGGAAAGAAGGAGAAGGGGACAAAAAATAGTGCAGAGGAGAGCTGTGTCCAATTGCTGTCTTCTGTACTCCATACATTCTCTTTCACTTTGTTCCCTCCTTTCCTGATCCAATAAATAGGGAAAGGGAAGAAACAGTGGAGGAGAGGGGGCAGATTTAGGTGGGTCTCCCTATCAATCTGCTCTTTATATCAATCATTCACATTCCTTTGTCCTGCCAATTTTCAACATATTTCAGGGACATCTGACTAGGCCTTCTCTCAACTGACTAGGCCATGACATCTCCAAGCTTCACTTCAGAAATTGCACACGTGATGGATTAATCCAGTGTTTAATTAATCCAAAACTGTGCGCCATGGAAAACAGTCACGGGAGCTATGGAATTCTTGTTAAAAAAACCCCACCATCCTAAACAACAAATAGGATTGTAGCCTCAACTGAGAGCCCAAGCCAATGGCCCTTGTCTCTCTCTCAGTCAAGAGAGCCACCAGTCAAAAACATTTGGGAACCACTAAACCAACTGTGACAGAGCAGGCTGCAGCTCACATATTTGTTACTAACATTTTTAGCTGCCATTTTTTTTTCAGAAGACTACCAGGAATTAATTAATATAGTTTGGTTTTTCTTATCCACGGATTCATGACCTGGAGATTTGATCCAACATTGGTCTTGACCCTTGTTAGTATGGCCAAGTGATATCTCCCAAATTTGGAAGAGTCTTCCAGTCACATTCAGGAGTGGGATGGCCATGCGGGTTGACATGGATGATAGGCCCTGTATATACCGGGGCAGAGGTAGGGGTCTGGGAAAGGATCCTCTGTGGATACCTAGGGCCAACATATACTGGTAATCCCAGTGACTAAAAGGGATGGGGAAAGAGGTACCAGGGTTCAATCTTCTCTGGTCACTCAGTTTTGGGATGCCAGCTGTTAAGCTGTAGCCATGACCAGATCCTTGCTTTCAAGCATCTTGTTTTTATGTTGGACCATAATTCAACCAATTGCAAGATTGTTCAGCTGCAATCCTTGCTTTTCAGTGAAGATCTAGCACTTCATCCATAATAAAGTCATTCTGGCACATCTTCCCAGAAAAGCTGCTGCCCTGTGCACTATGTGGGGCTGCCTCTGTAGAAAGAAGGGGGAGATTTGTCTCGCCAGGGTCTCCTTCCATTGTTGATGAAATTCAGAAAGAAAAGGCTTTTTGGAGAGATGTTCCACAGAACATCAGTTTCACCGAAACAGGGAAGACAGGCTGACTCTGTTACAAACTTTCAGCACTCCTGCCTTTGTCCAAACCCAGGTGAGCATAAAGTTACAGCAGGTGAAAGACATTTTAGTCAAAGACTCTTCTGGGATCAGTGCCAGGTTTTTCCTCTGCTACTTTTATAACTCTGCTGGGCATATTGGCATTTGGGAGTCAAAGGAAGGGGTGGGAGAGCCTGATTGGGCTTCAGCTAAGGGTAACGGGGCTTCAGCTGAGGGTAAATGCCCACCTGCCAGCCTGACACCCAATAACCCCCATACTAGTTGCAGTATGAATGCAATAATAGGTAGTCAGGAGGCATTGATGAAGCTCTTAGAAGAACTCTGGGACAGCCATCTTCTTTGAATCAAGCCTACCTCACAAGTGTGTTGTTAAGGATAATATTTGTGCCTATCCATATGCATGTGTGGGACATAAATGTAATAACCACTAGGATGTTATTTGAACGGTCACATGTAAATATCTAAAATTACCCTACTGTGTAGACAAGTGAGAAACATGGTGGAGAATAATAAGACATGAAAAATACACGGTATTGCTCCTGGAAAGCTCTTTCTAAGATACACCTGAATGGGTACATACAGCAAGGGAGTTGATATAAAATCAAACCATGACAGCAAGCCCCCAAAGGAGATGCCTCTAAAGAAAATATACTAGCAAGCCTATATATTAATGGAGCTAATTACACCCAAGTAAATATGCAGAGAATTACAGCTTTATGGAGCTCTAGATTCACGGTACTGATTCACGGTAGAGAGGCCATTAAGCAGGCCTCCGTCAGTCTTGGAAGACTATGGTATCGTGCTTGGCACTGCATACACTGCATGTGAAGCATGAAAGCCTGGGTTGGATTGTTATGGAGGATAGGCTGTTACCCAAGCAGCAAATCCCCCCTCTCCACGCCACTGAATTAGTCCAATGGAAAGGCAGAGCCGATACGATTGGATCCAGCTGCGTCGCAGAGCTGGGCTAAGGACAGGAGCTCACCCTGTCTTGTGGGGCCGACCCGGGAATCGAACCCTGGCTGGTTAACAGGCACAGCGTCTTTACCGCCTGCGCCACCCACAGCCATAGAGGCCATACAAGTTTAACAACCAGCAAGATTTGGAAGCCAGGCAATCAGATATATTCTGTTGTCTCACACATATCCAAGGCTCCTGATTGCACATCCTTACTGTGTGCTGTACTACTCAGCGAGCAGCAGGAGAGTCCAAGGATGAAGGAAAGTCTGTTTTGAGAACTGGCACAGCCTAGGAAAATGGCAGTTCTCAGAGGAAAGGACATGATAAAATGGGTGCAGCTCTCATGATTTTGATGCTGATCCTGCTAACTGCTATTTTTATCAGGCTATGGAGAAAGGAACGATTGTGTTAAAGCTGGAGGAGTCGGATGTACCTGTATTCTCAAACCTAGAAACCTGAGATGCCTGGAGATAAAGCAAGAGGAAGGAGCTATCTGCTGCCTCTAATACCAATTTCCACTGCTGGAAACACACTGGAGGACCATGTGTATTCATCCCAGAGCCTCCAGTAACCTGGGGGTGGAACTGATGCTGAAAATTGCACTGTGTGTCAGCTGGCTATAATTATGGGACTTGCAAAAAACACCAAAAATGAGAGGACACCACTAGTGTGGATCCATTTGCATTGAAACATAAAATGTATAAAGTGTCTACAGTGCAGAAAGGAAGGCTTGCCACTTGCATCCAAAAAGTTGTTGCAAAAGTCCTTAAAGAGGTTCTCTTCCCCAAACATATTCACATTGATTTTGCCTTCTTTTATAAGTTTGTGCCAGTTAATAATCTTATCTAACTCTAAAAACTGTTAAAAAATCAATCTGCCTATATATTTATTTAAAAACTATCTGAATTTACTCATTGCAGGAATAAAATTTAAGGAATATTTGTGGGCACTGGTGGGCATAACCTAGCAGTGGTTGGACACCACCAGGCATCCCCACCAGGCATAAGCCCCAGTAAAAGTCCTGTACTGACCAGGTTTTATTGCACAAGTGCTGTAAGGCATTCCTACCCGACTCCAGTGTTTGTGTGTTAAGGCCACTGCACAGACATACTCTGACACCACCACATTATCACAGAAAGATATACCAGGTGAGTTATGCCAGTCTAAATTTGTTAGGATTGCATCCTCAGTTATTCAGTAAGTCAGTCAGTGACTCTTCAATCCATATCTATCTATAAATATAAAAGAGAAAAGTCACTCACTGACTGACTCACTGACTGACTCATCACCGCCCTGCCAAAACTGGTGGGCCTAGAAGCATGAAATTTGGGATGGGTGTTCCTTCCGTGACAGAGGGGTGCACTAAGAACCGGCTTTCAGAAATTCCAACGGGAAGGGTGTGAAAAGGGGTGCAACGCGTTTTCCTCCCTATACTTCGCATTGGAGAATTGATGACTCATCAACATTCCGCCCCAACTGCTGGGCCTAGAAGCATGAAATTCTAGGAGGGATCCTTCTGTCACCTGAACTCCCACCAAGAACCCATGTGGAGAAATTTAACCCTTGAGGGGCTGAAAAAGGGGTCAACATGTTTTTGTCCTATACTTAACATGGGAGACTGACCAACATCCACCCAATTTGGTCCTCGGTTTCCGGTGCACTTGCGGGGGTGTTGTTCAGAGGAAGAGCTTGCACTGGTGAGGATTCTGTGCATGGGGGGGGGAAGTTGCGCACGGGGGGATGATGCGCACGAGGGGATGAAATATGGGGAAATGTTACTCCCGCATCGCGGGTACTCTTTTCGCTAGTATATGTATAAAAGAGAAAAGTCACTGACTGACTGACTCACTGACTGACTCATCAACACCCTGCCAAAACCACTGGGCCTAGAAGTGTGAAATTTGGGGTGGGTATTCCTTCCATGACTGAGGGGTGCACTAAGAACAGGTTTTTGAAATTCCAACTGGAAGGGGGTGAAAAGGGGCGCAACGTGTTTTCCTCCCTATATTTTGCATTGAAGAATCCCTGACTGAGGAATGCTCTGACCCAACCCCCAGACCTAGAACCATGAAACTCGGGTAGGGTGTTCCTTCTGTGACACCAACATCCACCAAGAACCGATGTTGAGAATCTTATCCTATAAAGGGCTGAAAAGGGGTGCGACATGTTTTTGTCCTATACTTAACATGGAAGACTGACCAACCAATTTGGTGCTCCATCCCTAGTACACTGGGGGGGAATGTTGTTCGGAGGGAGGGGTTGCACAGGGGAGGATGCTGCGCATGGGGGTTGTTGCACATGGGGGACTGTTGCATGGGAGCAGTTGCGTATAGGGGGTGTTGTGGATGGGGATGATGAACATGGGGGGCATGGTGCGCATGGGGGAATTTTACTCCCACAACGCGGGTACACTTTTTACCAGTTTTATATATATACACACTAGCAGTATGAACCTGCCAATGTGGGAGTAAAATTTCAAGAATATTTGAGTAAATATTTCAAGAATGTTTGTAGGCATAGCTAGGTACTGGTAAGCATCAGGAAGTGACAATGGGTGGCATGTATTGGCAGGTATTGGCACCACTGTGCAATGACAGGCGCTGGGCACTGGTGGCTACCAGGGGGTAGTAGCAGGCAGCAGCAGGCATCATCAGGCATCCCTACCAAGCACTGGGTATCTCTACCATATACCAGGCACAATGAGAAGCACTAGACAATGGGCACCATGGGCGGCAGTGGTCACCATCTCAAAGCAGGCATGACTGGGCAAGAGCAGGCACCACCAGGTACCATTAGGTGGAAGATACCAGTGGACAACACTGGGCACCAGGCACCCATCCCAGGCACCAAGCATCCCTATGGGCACCAGGCACCACTGAACAGAGGGCAGCTGGTACCATCTGGCATCAATATGCACCCCTACTGGGCATGAGGCATCATAGAGCAGTGGGCACAGGCAACAGGCATTATTGGGTACCACTGGACACCAAATCAGTTCTTAGTGAGTGCTTACATCACAGAAGGAATATGCTTCCCAATTTTCATGCTTCTAGGTGCAGGAGTTGTGGCTGAGTGTTGATCAGTGTTCAGTATTTAGGACAAAAACATGTTGCACCCCTTTTCACTACCTTAAGGGTTGAATTTCTAAAAATTGGTTCTTAGTGGGAATCATGGAAAGAATACCCTCACCAAATTTCATGCTTCTAGGTCCAGGTGTTGGGGCTGGGCGTTGATGAATTCAGCAATTCTTAAATGTAAAGTATAGGGACAAAAATGCCTTTTGCCCCCTTTTACCCCTTTCTGGTTTGTATTTCCAAAAATCAGTTCTTTGTGGGTGTTTACATCATGGAAGGAATACCCTCCCCAAATTTCATGCCTCTAGGGCTGGTGGTTTTGGTTGGGCATTTATAAATGAGCGGGTGAGTGACTTTTCAAATTTTATTTAGATAGATAAAATATGAATTTTGTTATATTAATAGCTGCCAATACCAATTCATAAATGGTGGTCACCTTCTAAGAAGGTGTTTGTGCATGACCTGATATGACCTCCGTTTCAAATACTTACAAATTGGGCAGCAGTACGGGGGGGGGGGGTGGCGACTGTGCAGGATTGAAGTTGAAGTACAAGACAATTACATTCAGAAAATGTAAGAGCAAAGACTTTAAGGAATAGCATGGCTGAAAAAATTACAGGTCAAGGCCAATTGATATCTGCAAATATAAAGACGTATTTTTGCATCTGAATTTGAGTAGAGTAGTTTTTGGTTTACTTTCTTCCTTGTTTTGGCAATATGTCAACCTATAAGATGTCATAAGCAGTCACTTATCAAATAGAACATACTCGTGTAATGCCTCAGGACACTTTGCATGTCAATAGCCAAATTCCTTTGCATACCTATGCAAGTCAATGGCCAAATTTTGGAGCATGTTATGAGAGTGGAAAACTATTACAATTACAAAATGGATATTAACCATTGCTGTGTAATCAAATGTCACTGCCGGTCAAACCATTACCAAGAAGTTCAGTGAAAGCTGCAAAGAACATGCACAATATTTCGAAAAGATGTTTGCGTAGTTAGTTCAGCTGGAAGCACAAGGAGGAAGGATCTACCTGTTGAAATATGTTTGCTAGCAATCAAAGCTTGTATATTGCACATTTCAAAGAAGCTCAATACTCACTCATCTTGGGGTCCTATTGGTTCATATATGTACCAGCTATCATAAGAATAATTGCCATTGAAGCCCAGGTTGGGATCATCCATCAGGTCCTGCGAAGACATCTTGTTTTCTTTGGTCCAGAAAGGAAAAAATGAAAGATATTAAAAAATCTGTATACTTTTCTTTAGGTACAGGTTGAACCCACAGAGGTTCTTACAAATGCTTGTCTTGTAGCTGATATCCTCCAGTTGTAAAGACAAAGAATCCTGTTATCCTTGGCTGCTGGAGTTCTGTGGCTCCAGACACACCACCTCTTTCTTTCTCATTGAGCTGCCTTCTCACTCCCTCCCCCCCCCCAGCTCCGGTAGAATTTGGTTCAAAGTAACTTTGTACTATTTTAACAGCTGATGAAAACAAAAGAGGAGGAGGAGGGGAGCAGAGTCTGATGGTGGAGATCTTGCCCCATGAAAGACGGAGTTGGAATTGGAACAAGGAGATTATAGAAACTCCAAAGGTACGGTTAGCTGGATACTCCACAGTTACTTGTCTGCCTGTGCGGCACTTGATTTAAGATACAGAATGAAACAGGTTTGGTTTTTTTTTTCTTTTTTGCTACTAAATAAAGCTTATGTGACGCTCAATAGCATGTCAGAGGTCAGGCTTTCCACAATAAGAGGTGGATCAAAGAATTCAAAAGCACAAAAAGAAAGAAAACCACAACATCACCAGTGAGGTAAGCAACTTTGCAGATCATGCCAATTCCTTTTCCATGGGTCTCTTTAAGCCCTGGCCTATTTACATAGTACAAATTGGAAACAGGTCCTATATTACTGTCACAAGGGGGTAGTACTACTCCTTATGACAGGCCTATCTATGAGGCACAGTGAGAGGTCTGCCACAGGTAATGGCTTTGAAGCAGCACACGCTGTTGCTGCTACTCCTCTAGATTTAAAGAGGAACAGAGTAGGAATTGTGAATTACAACTGAATGCTGTATCTCAAAATATGGAAAGCAGAAGAGGAGTAACTTGCTTTCCGTTGAGGAAAGTGTAGAATTTGAAGTGCTGGATATTTTCACTTCCAACATGTTGCAGTGTCATAAACCTGGTGGACCCTGTTTGGATCAACATAATTGCTTGAATAGTTTCCTGGCAATTGCTGCCAGTTCCTGGAGATTCTGGGCCAATTCTGGACTATTGTAAACTCTAGCTGTATTGTATGCCGCAGAGACCACATTTACATCTCATATATTTTAATTCAATCTCTTTCATTTCCGACTGCATTGTGCTTTCCTCCTGAACTACCAGGGAGGTCAAAGGAGTTTTAGGACCTTGCAGCATTAGGACTTGTCCATTCTTTTAAGGCAGCCTGAAGCAGTGGAAGATCTCCAGATGCATCTGTCTTATAGTCAGTCTTATCCTCCCAGAACACAACCATATCACATTAATATTGTCTCTTTGTGCATGGGGGAAGAGGACATAAATGAAGGCATTGAAAGCTGCCACACATGAATACACGATATGCATACATATGCACAGTTCTATAGCAAATTCCAACTAAAAAGAAATTGAATAGCTGAAGGTTTGTGGTGCATTGGTTCCTGTTCCACATACAAACTTAACTATATTTGGAGTTAGGCAAGTGGAAAGTCTGTCTGCAGAACATGAGTAGCCATAGATATCCATGGCAAAGTCTTTTATTCATTCTTAAAGCCATGATTATGACTGGTAGCAAATTCCCACTGCATGCAGATGCATTTCTTTTGGTGCGCTGTTAGCCTCACAACAATCGGTCTCATTGTACAGCTCCTGTTTCTTGCATACTAAGAGAGGGAGAAATACTCCAACAACTTCTTCACACCATGCACAACATTATAAACCTCAATCATGCACTGCTAGGGAGAGGCAAGAGTGTGGCCCACCTTGGTGACATGCATTGGGGATGTGTATGACACCACAACTGGCCAAAATAGTTAACATTAGGATTTTTTTAGGAATACTACTATCATGTTATACATCTGACGTTTAATTTCACGCAGGACGCAAGGAAACAAACAACATTGAAATCTCGATACCAACAAAAGTTATAGCCAAAACAACAAGCAGGAGAAAAGTGGTGAGGGAATGATGGCATTGCCATGTTCACCTCCTAGGGCACTATCATGCATGGGAGGAGGTCCATCATCAGATGGTCCTACTGCACCAGGTGACACAAACCTTAGTGATGCCACTGCTTGGTCCATTCCTCTTCTACCCACCAGAACCACCACTAGGTAATTTGGAGAAAGGTTTTGATAAGGTTTTTGTGACCTAATACTAAACATGTACATTTCCAGGAAGGCATTCTTAGAGTTTAGGAGCACACTCTCTGTTCCAGAGCCTGAAAAGGGGATTCATGAGAATCAGAAGAGCACAGCCAGCCAAGACTTCAATGGCAATGAGAAATGAAAGGAAGGACTCATGCTTGCTTCAAAGTCAGATTCATAGACGTAATTGTTTCATTATTAGCAGAATTACAAAAGAATAAAGCACTGAACTGCCATAACCATACAAGTAATATGAACTATTTATTCCTCTTATTCTAGCAAGACATGGTTTGGACTGTGAAGCAAAAAAGAGAGACTCTCAAAAAGACACAATGTAGTACAGTAAATCTTTATTAGGACCACCCAGAAAGTCACATCTTAAGGATGTTTAATAAGGATAAGGTCCCGTTTCCAACCTTCAGTTCAGTGGCTGGCCCAAATAGGACTGAAATTTCTTGTAACAAAACGTGATTTTTGAGTTTAAGGCTGAAGCACACGTTAATACACATGTATCCCATTGAACATAATGAAACTTTCTGTTGAGCAGATATGCATAGGCTTATGATGTAAATCTGAATTTACAGAAGGTCTGTTGACATTCAAATAACCACCATGGGAATGCCAAATTCATTTCATACAGAGGGCCAAAGTTAGTTTCATGGTGCCTGCTGTGAGCTGGAAGTGACATCATTAAGCAGATGATAGCCAGAAATAATGTTTGTTCAGAAAAAGAAACTAATTTGTGTATTTTAATTTTTTGCAGCTCATCTTAGTCAAAATTTCAAGAAAGAACAATTATCATCCTGGGAGCGCCCAATTCTAATGGGTGCTGGATGAATTGCTTTTAGGGGCTGCATCTGGCCCACATGCCTTATGTTTAACACCTCTGATCTAGCATTTGGTACTGGAGGATATTTTTTGTTAGTTTGAAATAATGGAGCCAAATGGTCAACAATGGAGCCAAATGGTCAATAGTGGAGCCAAACAGAATGTATGTTTTGCAGCTGTAGATAAACATGCCACCTGGCCACCGTGATGCACAAGCAGTACTTCATTTATTGCCTAGGGATGAGGCCATTGTCTATTTTATGATGACAGTAGTTGTGCAATGTTTGGGTCATTAACTGCTCCATAGAGTAAGGAAAATATTGGATGACAAGTTGCCAACCTATGTGATAATTGGCAGGTTTAAGCTTGATCCCATAGCTTAAAAATATGATCAAGACTTTTTCTGTCACTTGCAGCAAGATTTTCTGTCACTTGCAGCAAATGAATTCTTAAGGGAGAACAAAGTGCTTACTTGTGGTCACCACCTGCTTCATGACATCACTTTCTGCTTCATGACATCATTTCCTTCCTTCAGGAGGCCACACATACATTAATGCAGGCCTGCTGTATGGTAACTTGTTACCCCTGCTCTAGCCCTTTACATTTCATCTCCTTTACATTTCTTCATCTGCTCTCTTTTCAAGGAGTGGTCAAAGCAGCTGCTGGGTAAGGGGAAGGTAGCATTTGATGTGCCACCTCAAGTGCCAGAAGGCTGGAAGCATTGCTCTATGTACATTGGCAGCCGGCATAAGTTTTCTTCCAAACCTGTGTGTGCTTCCTTTTTTGGACAGACAAATCTGTGCAGATTTTTCATTTTCTTTGTAAACCCACTTTCTGAACTTTTTAGTTGAAAAACAATATATAAATATTGTAGATACATAAATAGATGGGGGATCTGATGGCACAATGGTAGTAGTCTCCACTTCCATTACGAGATAGTGCTGGGGATAAAAGGCAGGTCACACAGTGAGTGCCTTGTGAAATCCAAATTCTTGTGCTCTCTTGCCACAGCACGAGGTCCATACTCCACCCTACATTTGCCCGAAACCTGATCTCTTTGCTCCTCTGGCTAACCTCTGTCTTGGAAAGCAAAAGCTTTGATCAAGACAGCGACGGAAGAGATTGATAGCCGCAATAAAGCCCCTACATATTCTTCATTTTCCACTATCTATCACTCCCTGGAGAGCATTTTGCCTCTCACCAAAATGAATAGAACAACAGGGAAGGCTGGAGGAGGAATTGAGAGATGAAGCAGCCATCCTCACCCAGCAATGGCAATATATTGCACACAGCTTTTAATAAAAATGATAAGACATCTGACTTGGGAACAGCTTTTGATTTCTTTAAAGGGAGTTAATTTAATTCAATTTAAATTTGCTCAGAGTTGCAAAGGCAATAGAGCACAACTCAGTCAGTAATGCAGACTAAAATATGTCTTGGCTTAGACCAGGGGGGTTTCCAAACCCTGCCTGGGGGCCAGATGCAGCCTGCAGGGAGCCTTTATCTAGCCATAAAAAGCCTCTTCACTGGTGGGTGTCAGCAGGTTCGCCTACTCTATAGAACCAGTTGCTAACATATAGAGTTTAAAATATAGAGTTTAAAAACAGCCATATAAAAATGGCTGCCAGCCCGGCATAGAACCGGTTGTTAATTTCTTTGAATCCCATCAGTGCTCTGGTTCCCCACAAACCTATGGTCCACCTGAAGACTTTAGGCTTTCTAAGGTTAAGAGAGTCCTCCCCGGTTCTCAGAACATGCTCTGGGTGTTTCCTGTGAGTAATGTTGCCATATGTTCTAGAAAACCAGGATTGTCCAGATTTTTGGGGATTGCGATCACATACAGGCAAGTTTGACAGGGGGTCCCGAAGCAGTTTTGTGGAAGAGAATTCTGGCAACCCTAAATACAGTAGTTGTTCATGTGAACATGAATTCAGAAGTGCAGGCTGGTGATGGCCAAGCAGCCGCCGCAATTTCAAGTCAAAACAATCAATGGTCTTCATTTTCATAGGAGCATTAGGGTGCCAAGTCAACACTGACTTTTCTTTGCAACCCCCACCCCAGGAAAGCAGAGCCTCATCTCATTCTGCAAAGTACCAGATGGCTTCCCAGCAGAGGATGCCTGGGTGATTTTTGAAATCGTTTTCTTGCAGCAGCAAAACTCTTCTCCAGCATGTCGGAAGAGCTTTGATTTAAAAACACTTTGCTGCCTTCATTATCATTCTTTTACTCCCATTTGGCTGTTTGTGCAGGTGCCGCTTCCAACAAAGCAGCTGCGAACGTGCAAGGGATTATAGCTAAGATACAAAGCTATTAAATTTCAACAACACCTGTTGGTGGATAGGCAGGTCCAGGCACTCTGTTCTATGAGATCCCTAGAACTGTGTTCTTGTGTGGCTATGGCACTTCACGCAGGGTGACCACATATCATAACCAAAAGAAGTGGACAAGACTCCCCCAAAATGTAGGACATCCAAGAAAAATGTAGAACATGACAATTTATTCACTGAGTCCAGAGTTTTCTTACCTGGTGGAAGGATTTAGCCACTGGTGTAGTGACCTGTGGCACACCCAACTACTGGGAATGCCATTTCCACAGTAGTCTTTGAGGCTCCTTCCATAAACCCCCCTTTTTAGTCCCCACAACAACCCTGTGAGGTTGGCAATTGTTCTATGGGCAACTCGTAGAACTCTTATCTTTCCAAGTGGAATCCTTCAAAATATTACAAAACATAAGCTAAAAACAAGTCATATATATTGCTTCCATGTGATTATTTTTAAACACCTTATCATTTATTATTATAATTAAAACTATTACCTCTAATTTATTCATAACAAGAAGGCTACAAGCTATCTGCTTACAAGGAAAAGGAAGACACTAGTTTTTTCCAGGACAAAAGGCTAAAATCCAGACATTGTCTGGGAAAATGGGACATGTGGACACCCTGTACTTCACTAGGTTAACAGGGATGCCTTTCTTTTGCTTCCCACACCTCCATGTCCTGTCTGCCCGCCCATCCAGGAAAAATCTAACAGAAACAAATGTACTCTAGGAACTTTTCTACCTCCTCTAATACAGGCTGCAATCCCATAGAGTACAATGGGGCTTACTTTTGAGTAGACATGTTTAGGATTGTGCTCACAGTGATTTTCAACCAGTGTGTTGTAGCACGTTGGTGTGCCGTAGATGGTCCTCAGGTATGCCACAGGAGTTTGGGGGAAATCGTTTTGTAGCGCACAATCCAGAGTAACTATGGGGAGTCCTTGCTCCAGTGTAAGAACAATTTGCTCTGGATTGCAATATGAATTTCCCATAGGTTTTTACTAGGTGGTGCAGTAATTATGAGTACACGTAATGTCTCTTACGTGCTCCCGTAGTTACTCTGGATTGTAGGGTTAATAGGAAAATTGGGGGATTTGAACAGCCTGGTGTGCCTTGTCAATGGTACAAACAACTGATGTGTGCCTTGACAATTTCAGTGCCTTGTTAGTGTGCCGTGAAATGAAAAAGGTTGAAAATCACTGCTCTAACAGAAGGAGCAAAAATATAGTTTTATCATTTCATGGTATTTGTCATGGGAGGGAAAAGCTTCACCTGTTGAATTTCTGCCAGTCATAGAAGGTTGCCGGAGCCCTGCCAGAGAAGTGGTGATCACTGATCTCTACTATTTCAGCATGTATTAATGTTAATGACACTGGCGGGTGGTATCCCATTCATTCAATGACAAAATTCATCAACTTGGATGTAGCACCATCATCAAGGCAGACACTGAACCTCAGAGGACGGAAAAGAATAATAAAACTCTGAAGCATGTCTAGGACACATCAAAGCAGTGGATGGTGGAGGAAGGGTAGGGAAGTTGCCTGAATAATCCTTAACCTCGCTTCACCGAGGTCAACAAAACAAAAATCACAGCATTCCCAGGGTGATTCAGGTTTAAACACTGCTGGTGGGAAGCTGGTCAGAGAAAGTTCTTGGATTGGAGCTGAATCTTTCCTGACAATCTGGATGCCTTCATAAAAATGACAGCAGCTAATGAAGCTTGTCAGTGCTTTGTGAGTTCTTAAAATCTCAACCCTGAAAATGCAGATCTTGATCCTATACAGCCAAGGGCAACATCACTTTAGAGCAGGAGGTCCAAACTTTTCGGCAGGAGGGCCACAACACATCATCTCTCTGATACTGTGTTGGGAGGCCAGAAAAATGATTTGCATTTCAAATTTAAATAAATTTACATAGAGCGTATTACATATATTACTCTTTTTACATTACATGTTAAAACAGCATATTACATAAAAAGAGTGTATTAGAGACATATCTGAAAGATTACAAGGCTTGCCCAAGGGCCAGAGCAAGGGATATTGCTGCAGGCCGCATTGAGGCTCACCGCGGGCTGCATCTAGCCCTCAGGCCAGCGTTGGGACACCTCTGCTTTAGATAAATGAATTTTAGTATTTACATGTAATTGATCATAGCATGTAAGTGATCCAGGTAATTGATCACAGCATTATTCTGTCCTACTCAGATGTAAAGCCTATCATGTTCAATACGTATTACTCCCAAACTGGCACAGGACTGCAGCCTTTTAACTCAGAGATGAGACTGGGTGGTTGTGGTTGGGGGACGGGACAACAAATACATCATTCACAATCACCTTGGACTAGTTCACAAAATCCAAGACACAATAATTGTGAATACTTCCTATTAAAAAACAATCAAGCCCACATTACAGTTTGATGTATTATTTGCTTTGAAGTCATGGCAATTAATTCTTTGTTGAAGCCAACCATCCACTTGGTTGGCTGGGGCCAAAACTCTTCTCTCTTCCCTAATATTCCTGAATGTGGTTGATCCTTCACTCACACAACTTGCCTTATTGACAACAGTCCCAGTAAATTGAAACAAAAACCATTAACGTGCTTGTGGATTGAACATTTCAGCAGCCAATGGTACATCTAAGAGGGAAAAGCAGCAAAGAAGATCAATTTCCCTGCAATAATAAAAAACAGACACTGTGCAATTGCTAGAATTTCAATCAAATCTACAAAATCTGTCAGGGTACAGGGAGATTAGTGAACTTGTTTATTTCTCCATCAAGGAGAGAGGCTTCTTAGAGGAAATAATTCTTGTAATACTTCCTAACACTAATTAGCCAAGACAAATTCTAAAGGAGATTTCTAAAACTCTGTACTTTGGCTCACTGGGAATGTCGCTTTCATAAGAAATCAGTCACTCCCAACTCTTTCCAAACAAATATTTGGGCAGCCCAAACCATTGTGGAATTATTTTTTGTTCTAAAAATTGTTAGGTGGAGGTGCGGCTCTGTGAAATTTCTAAGAGCCACAGTTCCATCGACAAGCAGGCCAAAGTTTCTCAGCAACAGAAATAAGAGATTAAGAGAGACTCAATAAAATGGAGCCTTACCTTGGTGTAATTAAGATTTCCAAAGGCAGAACCAAACTAGCTTCTTTGCAGCAGGTAAATGGTAATTTGAGCAAAAACAATTCCTATTATCCACAGACAAATGGAACATAACTCCAAAAAAAGAGATTTTATCTCTTTCTTATATTTTGTTTTGCCCTCCACTGAGGTCCCCTAAGAACATGTTGCTTCCAGCTTGACTAAGGTAAGTTAATTCCAGCTGCTGCAGCTGTTCCTGAGACTCTCCTAATCTGATCAGAGGATCCCAGCAGAGATTCCACAGCTCAGCCATGCAAACTTAAAGGCAAAGTTCATCTCATTGTAGAAGATCTCTAACTGCCGAGGAACTTTATCCCCTCTGCAGCTAAAGGGCTTGGCTTGAGGCCAGTCCGAGGCTCAAAACATTAAAAACAACCAGCCTAATCTAACCCCCTTCTTTGATTATCAACCACAACTCTGGAGAGCCAGCAAAACCCCTCCCTGGAGCATTTTGTCCAGTCTCCTTTTCTCTTATTAATCCCTGCTTTCTGGAAGTATTGTGAATCATGTCAAAAGCCTGGAGCATCAATGCAACAAGCACTAAGCCGATCTTCTTTTGTAGTCCAAATACTATGACAATAAAGTCATAGTAGAACATGAAGCTTGCTGTTTGTGTACAATTACATTGCCACTATAGTGGCATTGGTCATGGCTGGCTGGGGCCAAAATCTTTGGTCCTTTGCAAGCATCAAATGACACCCCCTTAGCAGGCACCATCACTTCCACCCATTGGTGGATTTGAAAAAGGAAATGGAGACTTCTCTGCTCTGTCTCCCTTTCTTTTTTTAATTTCAGGAGCAGGAGAAGCAGCAGCAAAGGAAGCTTAGACAGGAACAAGTAGTGGGTGCACCATCTGCCTGAGGCAACTGGCTAATTAGGCCTCATGCATGGGCTGGTTTATATATCAGTAGCAGCCCAGAACAAGGCTACCAAGCTATTCCTGGGCAAAGACACAGTGGTCATAGTCCTACCCAACTTGCCAGCACTAGCAGAGCTGCACTAGTGGGGCACATGCTGCATCCTATGTTTGGGGGGCAGTCACAGAGGCCTCCTCAAGGTAAGGCAATATTTGTTTGCTTACCTCAAAGTTGCATTGCTCTTCCCTTGATGCTGGGAAGTTGCTTAGGATTGTGCCCACAGTTGAATGACATTTGATTTAACAATGCAGAGTTGCTATTTTTTTCTATTTTACAGAGGATTTTATCATGTTGCTAGTTTTACTTACGTTAGGTGCTTTAAGATTCTTTGATGGAAAGATGGATAAACATTTTAATACATTAATTAATGTTGTAAGGTAAGGGCTGTGGGTGGCGCAAGCGGTTAAGATGCTGTGCCTGTTAACCAGCAGGCCAGGGTTCGAGACCCGGGTCAGTCCCACAAGACAGGGTGAGATCCTGTCCTTAGTCCAGCTCTGCAACGCCAGCTGGATCCAATCGCATTGGCTCTGCCTTTCCATTGGACTAATTCAGTGGCGTGGAGAGGGGGATTTGCTGCTTGGGTAACAGCCTATCCTCCATAACAATCCAACCCAGGCTTTTGTGCTTTGCATGCAGCGTATGTAGTGCTGAGCATAATACCATAGTCTTTCAAGACTGACAGAGGCCTGCTTGTAACCCTTAGAATACCAACCGGGTCCATTAGACCCGGTGTGCAAATGTATGCAAATTAGGCTATTTTTAGATGGTATTCTATGTTGTAAGGTTGCCAACTGATTTTAGAAAAAGATGACCCTGCCCTTATATAGATAACAGTAACTTTGTCTGTAGACTTCAGGCCAAAAGGCTTTTCTTAGTAGAGAGAAGCAATGTCTTCCTGCTTGTTGTCTTTAGATCAGCTTGGTGTTGGGGCTGATTAAACCGTTGGCAATCCTAGACCTAAGGTTAAATATAAATATGCTGGTTTGATTAAAAATGGTTATTAATAAGGATATGAAATACCCCAAAAAGACCTTGCTCAAATGCTGGTGGTGGCATCACCAAAGCAGGGCCTTTTTGTGGTAGCACCAAATCAAGTTGCTAGTTGTCCAAAACAATCCTGCCTCTCTTGCTTTTTCCCCTTCGGTCAAAGGTTAGTCCCATTTTTTAGCAGCTGCTGCATTTTGTCGCTTCAACAGATCTTCTACCCCCATTTTTCAAGGTTGTTAATCTTGTGACTCCCCTTGAGAAATCTTAGGTTTTTTGACATCTCCAATCTGGCCACCCTAGTGCCAATATTTTGGAGTGACTTCTTGGGGAAGCTCCACCTGGCTGTGTTGTGAGTAGTGAAATCAGCTGAATCTATGGGCTGGGGTTGGTATTTTTAATGTTGATTTGCAAGGGGCATTGAGATAGGAAATATTGTTTAAAATTATGGCACCTACAATTTTTAAGTCTGAAGTACGTAGCACTATCCATTTTACCATCATATTTGCTGGCTGTGTAGACGCGGCCTGCTTTACTCCTTCTCGGAAGTGCTGAGTTTTTTTTCCATGCGCTTTTGCCTAAGGA
The DNA here is from genome assembly GCA_030015325.1 of Cryptoblepharus egeriae. NCBI lineage: Eukaryota > Metazoa > Chordata > Lepidosauria > Squamata > Scincidae > Cryptoblepharus > Cryptoblepharus egeriae. The sequence goes on from JAREYC010000013.1 coordinate 11,945,106, forward strand.
ATATGTTGCATGAACAAACCTTTGCTTTCTGGGCATGGCAGGTATTGTTTGCTGGAAGACCAGCAGCAGTTTTGTTACCTAGGCACATTGCAAACAAACAGAGAGGTAAAGTCTTGGCTTCCTCCTCATCTCCTTGTCTTCCTCTGAATCCCTCTATGAAACAGAAAAGGGTCCTTCTGTTAGTGCTGCCTATTGCATCAATAGCCACGACTACTGCCTTGCAAGGAGGAAACCATCTGACGTTGACTGCTTCATCTTCTTTTCCTCACAACTTTCCTTCAACTGAGAATGTTTAACGTAAATATTCTACAACTGTGAGGCGGCTAGAGAGTGAGAAAAGATTTGGGAATTTTGAAAAAGTTTGAGGAATAGTAAAAAAACTTAGGTAATAGGTATGGGAAATTCTTTTTAGCTGAATTGTTGTGGCCTTTGAAATGCTGGTGGCGCCAGGACTGTGGCTGCAATCCTAAAGACACATTCCTGGGAGTAAGATCCATTGAACATTATGGGGCTTACTTTTGGGTAGACATGGATAGGATTGTGCTCTAAGTGAGTTACCTATGTCTTCTGGATGATGGTGCCACCAAAGCAAGGACTCCTTCTTGGAATATGGAGACACCAAAACTAGGTGTGTCACAAAACCAGAAGTAGATTGTGGGTTCCTCTTTGAATTCTTTTGAACTTAGTGCTGTGACGTTTCTCCAACTGCTCATGGCTAGCAAAGCAGAGGAGCCTCGGGTCCCCATGACCTTGCAAAAGTCCCGTTTGAAGGCTGAGGTGAAGGTTCTGGATCTGGACTTTGAATTGGTCAACGTGCAGTTTAATGAAATGGGGAGGTATGCTTTGAGGCTCACTGTGGAGAACCCATTACTTGAAGGGTCTGGAGCTGGGGTACAGCTGCGGCTCAACGACGGAGATCCTGTTTACACCAACACGGCCACCACCGACATCATTGAGCAAAGCACCCTGAATGAAGTCTATGCGTTTGAGAAAAAACACTTCCTTTTCACCTTGCCCAAAGGTAAGGAGAAGGATGTGGGTGAGAAGAAGCCCAAATCTAAAAGTCTTCCACAAGGCCAGCACAAAACCTCCTTAAGTAGTGTGCCAGCTGCCATTACCTTTACCTGAGAGTATCAATTGGACATGAAAGCATTTCAAGGGCAGTTTTGGCCTACAATTTCACCTCAGCCACATTTGTTGCTGATACTGGGTCGAATTACAAGGGGTTGCTGTGTTTAATGCTTTTGATACTCAGCTCAATATTTACATGGCTGGAGCAAAATGGTTAAATAATAGATTATCTGAAAACCACAGTCTTACTGTACTGATCCTTGTTTTAGCTAAGAATACATAGCGCTGATATGGGGCATACTCTATATAGTAAAAGCCCCAAAACATAGGAAAGGCCTTATTGGATCAAACATCCACCCAGCTCAGCATTGTTTCCATTGGTGGTCGGCTTGATGCTTCTAGGAAACTTGCAAGGAAAGCATGAAAGTATATTGTTTGTTATTTATTTTCAGTTCTTTGACACCCTACATCTTATATTTAAAGGTATACTGTCTCCAGACATGGAGGTTCTACTTAGCCATGTTAGCTAATATTATCGTTCCATCTATGGCCATGAATTTGTCTCATACTATTTTTTTAAAAAATCTAACCCATGTTGCCACATCCTTTAGTTGTGAGTTCCATAAATTAATATGTATGTGAAGGTTGTGGAGTTCAGCCCCTGAGGAGATGTGATGACCTGAGCGGGTGAATTAGGGAGTGTGCCTGCTTCTTGGCCACATCCTCTGCTTCTTCATCTGGGGAATGTAGCAAAAGAGAATGTGTGGAGAAAATTTCCTCTTTCATTGTGTACCCCTCTTCCTTTTCAAATCCAAGTTGTGCCAGGACAGTGAAAGGAGTAGTGGTGCTTGTGGGGAAGGGTGCACTTTTGGCACATTGCTCAGGTATGGGGAGATCAAGGGCTAACCATGGCTAGAGGAGATATTCACTATATTAGAATTCTGTGCATAGCAATTGCTTTTGGTGTTTCCCTTTGACCAGGTTTCTGCAAAAATGACAAGAATCACGATGCCAGGCTGAGAATTGAAGCTCTGCGCTTCCGTGGTTCCTCGCTGAAGACCAGCATCAAAGCAGGAGAAGCCTTTTTTGCCATTTACCCCCGCACCAACCAACCTCGGATGAATCTCTTTGCTAGCAGAGACGAGGACCTGTACAGTTACAGTGATATCATGGCACTGCTACGAGTGGGTGATGATGACCTGGCAATGCACTGTGGGAAGCTGGCATACACTGTGTCCTTCCACGAGCATCGACCAATCGTTCCCAAGAGGGAGACACCAATAACTCCTCGCCGCCTTTCACCCTTGCCATCCACTAAGGAAGAGGCGATGTATCTTGCAGGAGCCAGCTCCTCAACACCCTTCCAGTCTCTGGAGATCCCACATCTAGTTTATGCTGGCTCTACACCAGGGCCATCTCCTCGATTTTTGCCATCTATGTACACTCCTATGCACAGAAATTTCAAGGTGAGAACTCAAACTATTTCTGCTCTGAAATGTTTTAGACTGGTCGTGACTGAGATAATGCTCAGTAACAAAAAGAACAAAAAAGTAACAAAAACATTAGCCTTTGGTTTAGGCTTGTGATTCCCAAACTATGGGTTGCAAGCCACTTTTTAGTAGGTTGAAAAAGCCGAAGCAGCTACTCTCATTATCTCTGAAGCATCTGCTAGGCTGGCTCCAGCCCCATCACATCATGCTTTTGTTGCTCCGGTCAACACAAAGCCATGGACTCACCGCTGGCTGAAACTCTTACTGATGAGAACTTCAAAAATCTATAAACACTCAATCTCTATAGGGACTGTGATTGTGAGCCCTTTGGGGACAAGGATTTTAGATTGTGAGCCCTTTTGGGACAGGGATCCATTAGACATTAATTTTTCATTTTCTTTGTAAACCACTTTGTCAACTTTTTAGTTTAAAAGCAGTATATAAATACTGTAGATAGATAGGTAGAACTGCTATTGCCATAAATCTCTTATTTTAAGTGACCTCCATTTTTGTATGGGAATGTGTCTTTTTTTACGGTATCAACTTTGTTAGGGTTGCCATAATTCTCTTCCACAAAATCATGACAGTATCCCCTGACACATTTGCTAGTATGTGAGTGCAATCCCTGAAAACCGGGACTGTCCAAAAACCAGGACTGTCCTGATTTTCCAGGACATATGGCAACTCTAAACTTTGTAGAACTGTCTTATTTCAACACCAGTTATGATAGAGCAGAAGCAAGTGATAATTTGCTTCCCATTGGACCCAATAGTGCCTGGGAATGGCCAGTACCTATACAAGCTGCCCCACATATCACCACTGCTGCTTCTGCCCTTCTCCTCTGGCTTCCTGCCTTTTAGTAAGTTAGAAAACTTCATGAAGGGAAAGAGGAAGTAGTGAAAAAGTTGATCTAGCTACCTAGACTTGTTTTCCCCTACTCTGTCTTCCTTACCCTCACCTGGAGCACAATCCTACTCATGTTTACTCAGAAGTAAGCCCCATTATGTTCAATAGGTCTTACTCCCAGGAATGTGTGTTTAGGATTTAATAAAAGTAGGCCTCCGTCAGTCTTGAAAGACTATGGTATCGTGCTTGGCGCTGCATATGCTGCATGTGAAGCACAAAAGCCTGGGTTGGATTGTTATGGAGGATAGGCTGTTCCCCAAGCAGCAAATCCCCCCTCTCCATGCCACTGAATTAGTCCAATGGAAAGGCAGAGCCAATACGATTGGAGGATTGCAGCCTTACTTTTGAATGGCCAGAGTAGGAAAAAGGAGGAGGAAGAGGAGATAATTTTGCTGTGGTGGAGGTAGTGGACAGAAATGAAGGATGTGGCAATATGATGCAGTGGAGGAACTACATGGAAGATATAGAGAAAATGTAGACCCTGAAAAGTTGAGAAACACAGGGAAGATGAGGGTTGTGCGTTGTGAAATATGGCCTTGGACTAGGCTTGGCAATACTCATTTTGTCCAACAGGAATGCATGACTTGTGATGACATTTGCTATCTGGTTTTTTAGCAGGTGGTTTCTGAACCAGAAGAACCTCAGTGTGGAACTTCTGTAAAGGTTGTGAAAGACATATCAGATGAAGATCAGTCTTCGACTCCATCATCCCGCTCCTCCTCACCACCTATGCCAAGGCGGTTGCCAAGTGATGCCAGTTTGCACCTCCCTTCACCTGAATACAGCCCTGAATTCGACTTTGCAGATGCCCTCTTAGAATTGCAGGTAAGCAACAGATGTGTGCAGGCTATGAAATGGACACTTCTGAAAGCTTAAGTTTGCTCCTTTCCCAGCCCTATCTGGAAATGCCAAGACTGAACCTGGAACCTTTTACATGTAAAAAAGAAAGGTATACTACCACTGAGTGGTGGTTTGTCTAGATCAGTGTTTCTCAAAGTGGGGGTCGGGACCCTTTTTGGGGTCACCTAGAGCTTTCCTGGGGGTCGCCTAAAGACCCCTGGTGCAGGGGGCCAGGTCAGGCTTGCCAGACCTCCGGCTGTAGCTGCGCGCGCACTGGGGCTGACTGACAGCCTCAGGGCCCAATCCTATGCATGTCTACTCTGAAATAAATCGCATTGTGTTCAGTGTGTGCATAGAACACACATTTCATTTGTAACAATGAAAATACATCCTGCATATCGGATATTTACATTACAATTCATAACAGTAGCAAAATTACAGTTTTTACAAAATTACAAAACAGTTTTTACAAAATTACAAAATTAAAGTAGCAACGAAAATAATTTTATGGTTGGGGGTCCCCACAACTTGAGAAACTTATAAAGGGGTCACGGCATTAGGAAGATTGAGAACCACTGGTCTAGATCTTTTCTCATGATCATATCACAAAACGGGCATTGGGGAGCATTAGAGATGAAATCTAAACATTTTCCTGGAAGCCCTTGAAACCTGTAGACTTGACTCCAGTGCTTTTCTCTGTGGCATTTAGTGGGAAAAGTATATGTTGTGGGAGGGGAACCCACTCCTTTATGTCTCTAATATATGGCCAATTGGCAGGCTGCAGATGATTATAACCAAGGCCCTGATTGAGTTTTTCTGGCCAACGTCTAACTGCAAAGGAAAAAGAGATCGATATTAATCATCAGTGAGCTGTAGTTATTGTAAAGGCAAGTTAAAGCACGGAGCACCACAGAGGGTGAGGGATGGAGAGACATTAGCATTTGCTATTTATAACCTCCGATCTCAGCCTCCAGGGTGATGGCAGTCCACTAAAGTGGTGATAAAACTGCACTGGGCTCTGATGTCACTCTAGAAATATCTGCCAAGACAACTATTAAAAAATTAAAAGCCATGTGTTAGCTCTGTATGCCCTTGGTTAAGGAAGAGACTCTTGGCTGCATATCACTAAATGGGGGTCTAAGGGATTTTAGCTTCCAAAACACTCAACGTATCTAGATTAGAGCCACATTAAATTTAATGTGTGTCCCTGAAGGGGTTTCAGGCAGCCCTAGGGTTCTTAGGAGTACATTTTGAGAAACACAGGGCTAGAGCATTGGAGATCTGTTCTTTTTGGTGAATTGGCCAGTGATGCTTTCATAAAAGCCAAATGTTCAAATACTAGATTTGCCTTTCTTGGTGTATGAATATACACTGTGTTCCTTGTGCTTCTTGAATCTGAGCTGTTGGAACTGTGCAGGTTGGATAGTTAGAAGATAGTTGCCTTGGATAACCCATTGCAGGTTGGGTTGGGGGTGCAAGACTGGGCAGACACTGTTAAAAAGTTTAAAGTTCAGGAACCTGCAAGTTCTGGGTAGCTTTGCCAGCCAGCCATAACTTGTAGTTGCAACTAATCCATTTACTCTCCATGGAGACATGCTGGGAGGAGAGACAGGAGGGATTTCCTCTCTTAAATGCTGGCCTATGGAGGAAGGACACAAATGGCAACAGTCTCCACTATTGCTTGGATGACTTGGGGCACAATCCAGAGCAACTACGGGTGCACATAAGAGACATTACGTGCATCCATAGTTACTGCACCATCTAGTGAAAACCTATGGGAAATTCATATTGCAATCCAGAGTAACTTGTTCTTACTCCAGAGCAAGGACTTCCCGTAGTTACTCTGGATTTCACCCTTCATCCGGTTTGTTCTCAAAACTGGCAATGGAAATATGGCTTTGGAGCAGGAACCTGTTTTTTAAAAAAAATTTCACATTTTTATATCATCCTTGTAAAAAAAAATACTTAGGCTGCAATCCTAAAGACACTTTCCTGGTGCAAGACCCATTGAACACAATGGGGCTTACTTTTGATTAGACATGGTTAAGATCGTGCTGATAGTAACCTCATCATGAATGTTTAATTTTCATGTCAGTGTGCTCTTAGAGTGTAATCCTATGCATGTCTACTCAGAAGTAAGTCCCATTTCATTCAATAGCTTTTACTTTCAGGAAAGTGTGTGTAGGATTTCAGCCTTAAATTTCCTTTCTCTGTGCAGTACTATTAATGCAGTTATGAAGGATTGGGATGAGATGGAGAGGAGAGCAGATTGGTTACTGCATTGATTTCAGCTATAGAATGATTTTGTTCACTATGCAGATGGACTTGGGTGGGTTAAATTCTGCATGCTGGTGGGAAAAAAAGACCTCTGTCAGCAAGTAGGTGCCTAGGAGGTAGAAGTGGGGTGGGTCAAATTGAACTGAAGATGGATGAGGAATGATTGATGAAGAATTTATGGGCACTGCTGTGCAAGCAATCGACTGATTTCTGAGCAGCAGCATGGAGGTCAAATTTAAGGGTGAACAAGTCAGCTGATCCGGTGATGTTTTCAGAAAAGCAGTGGAAATGGGGAATGGAACATGTGGTCTAGTTATGGCCAGAAATAGATCTTCACAACCTTCTCCATCACTTTGCTTGCTAAAGCAAATGCAAAGCATAGATTCCATAGCTGCCATCGTATGCACTGAAGAATGTCTTCCAGAGCATTACTTTATGTACAGATTTAGTCTCTCCTTATCTGGGAATCCGTTGCATGTAGAAAGACCCAGGTGTTTTGCAATAATGTGGTAGAGACATAATTAGAAATATCTTTCCATCCAGACAGTAAGATGTTGTTAGCAATTTTCTCCGATGGTTTCAATGTGTCTCTATAATGTATTCGCAGTCACGGACAGGAAAACTCTGCTGTCTATGCAGGCACCTCTTCTTCATTACAAGAAACAAAGCTGTAGCAACTTCAGTGTGTGCACTGGAGATTACTCCAGCATTAGGATGCATAAGTCAACCCTAGCATGAACCAGATTAATCTTTCACAAAGCTTCAGTGTCCAGCTTTGCGCACACTGGAGAGAGAGGGGCTGTTTCTGCAAGAATCTTTAGTGTACAGTAAGATTGTCTTCAGTATTAGTAATTTATACAGCCATGCGTGATGCTTTGAGAGTGTTTAGAGGATCAATGGAAAGAATGCTGGACTTGGAATCACTTGCCAGACCATTCTTGAACTCTTTGTACAAATTACTTTTCTCTTTCACTCTCTGTTCTACATTTGTAAAATTAAATTAAAAATTGTACTTTAAAACTGGGATATCCCAAGATCTCATGGTACCTGAGGTGGTGTGCCAAATGCTACTCCTGTCCATTACCTGGTATTACACCAGCTGCTCTCCCTGCTTCTCTTTCTCCTTCTTCCCTGGATTTGAAAAAGAAGAAAACAATGGAGCAAAAGAAGAAATATGGAGGAGAGACTCGGCAGCCCAACTTAAGGGCAAGGTAATGTCAGTTGCCGAGTGAATGAGGAGTAATTGATCTGTGGAACTCCTTGTGGTTATGGCATCTAGTCTAGATACACTGTGATATAGGAAGCTGGAATTGGTGGGCCTTTGGCTTGTTCCAGTGGCGCTCTGTGTTTCTTATGTGAATTTTTGGGCCCTTTATTCCCAGATCTCCCACTGCCACCCCCTTCTTCAAATCTGCTGTGGACAGAACCAGCTTTGATATGCTCTTGCTTGCAATGATTACAAAATTCCAGCAATTTTAGCCAGTAGAATGAAGATATTACAAAATCGTATGTGGTTATTACAAGATATTACAAGATCACTGTGGTTACATACCAAAAAAGGCATCTGAGTGATAATATTCAAATATTACTGGATTTGGTGGAGTATTATGATGAAAGGATAGAGAAACAATTAGCAAATATATTTTTAGACTTTGAGACGTCATTTGACATAAATGAAGGTGTTTTAACTTATGTAGCCCCTTTAACTCGAATGTGGAATGTCTGTAGTTTTGTAACTGCACGTAGAGGACAATAAATGTGTTGTAAATAAATTTTAAAGTAAAATTTATGTACATTGTTTTTGGAAAAAAATTGTGTAGTGATGCAGACTCCAAGGTAATTGGCTTGATCTTTTTGCTTTCAGTAGGTGTATAATAGGACTTTCTGTGAATTTTTCTTACCAGCAGTTCGTACAGAATTTTCCAAAGAGATTTTTCTCCTTTTGCTATTATTTTGGCCAATTTAAAACAATTTTATGGTGGTGTATGGGCATCTGGATAATTAATTTCTCCCTGTGTATGTTTTAAACTGGCACATGATGGATGTCTTACTAATATGTGTTAATGAATGTATTCATTAATGCACGTGATTAAAGGTTTAGCGTGCCAGGTTGTAACCCAAATCCTATTCACTTGTGTCTAGCTACGTGCATTCAGCAAGGTGTCTGAAAATATCAGAAGCCTTTTACATGGATGATACTTATTAGTTTCCTGGCAATGTATAATTGAGGCAAACACTGTTTCTTTCTTTCTACAAATTCAAGTTTGTGCATTTTTAATTTTATTTTTTGCTTTTCCTACAAAGATATTTTGGTATCAGCAAAATATTGAATGTCCAGTTGAACAAAATATACGAGACAACTGATAGGGCATGTTTAGTGGTCCTGCTGATTTAAGGAATATTTGGTGGTCCTGGCAAGAAGAAGACCATATGTTTCTTGGAATGAAGTAGTACTGCATATATGAAATGGAACTGCCATTAGACCTTGGCAGTGGGTAAAGTAGGGAAAAAAATCTATTAGCAGTATACATACTATCTATTATATATCCATGATGGAGGGAGCATTCTGTGCATGGGGGGACTGATGTGCATGGGGGGACTGATGTGCATGGGGGGACTGATGTGCATGGGAGGACTGATGTGCATGGGAGGACTGGTGCGCATGGGAGATGTTGCACAATGGGGGTTGATGCACGTGGGAGATGTTGCAGAATGGAGTTTGATGCCCATGGGGGGGTTGATGCGCATGGATGGTTGATGCCCATGGGGGGGTTGATGCACATGGGAGATGTTGCACATGGTGGAGTGGATGCGCATGGGGGTTTGATGCGCACGGGGGTTGATGCACATGGGAGATGTTGCACAGTGGGGTTTGATGTGTATGGGCAAATGATGCGCATGGGGGATGTTATGCATGGGGGAGTTGATGTGTGTGGGAGATTGATGCACGTGATGGGATGGCGTACGAGGAAATTTTATTCCTGCAGTGTGGGTACGTTTTTCGTTAGTTGCTAAATAAAATTGGAAGATCTTTCCAAAAGCAGAACACTGGGAGAGGAGAGCATTTACAGTGCAATCCTAAACATGTCTACTCGGATGTAATCCCCAATGTGCCCATGGGGCTTATAGCCAGGAAAGTAAGTACAGTATAGGATTATTGCCAAAGTACCCCATTATAAAAAGAAATGATATGGGGGGAAACTAAGAAAGAACGTGTGGATTCTCTAACTTTGCAAATGTATAAAACTTTGTAGGAAGAGGCAGAAAAGGAGTTGCAAAGGTGGTCACTGGCATGCTCCCACAGTGGCATTTGGCACACCATCTGAGACACTCAGAAATCTTGAGCCTGCCCCAAATCCACTGGACTGGTGGTGGGCTTCAGGGGGTTCTCACACGTTCTACAGAACCCTTTGCTAATGAGTGCCTGGTTCTGAGAACTGGTTACTAATGGGACATAGAACCTGTTGTTAATTTATTTGAATCCCATCACTGCACTGGACTGCATTTTGTTTACTCAGCACATTAAGAGTTGCTTTTGACCCCTCTTATGTTTTTCATGAGAGCCCTTTTAGGGGACAGAACTTGTTGAAACAGATTTGATAAAGAGATAGTAAAGATTATGTAGTTTAAATTGCTACTAAATTGGTTAAGTTAAAGCTCCTGTTTAACATGTCCTTTAGTTTAAGAGGACCGTAAAGGTAGCTGAAGTAAGTGTCAGACCTTTACAAGCAAACCAGTGGATTGATGTGTTAAAAGCTGCAGAACGAAGGGCTGATCATGGTGTGGTTGATTAATGACACTGTGGAGCTGTTCAAGCATAAAGTGTTTTCAGTGCGCCTAGGCCCTCTTTATAGCATTGCCTGTGTGCGCAAAGAACTATTATTGCTCCCGTTTGCCAAGGAAGAATTTTCTATTAGCCCATGATGAACAGCAATGCCGTTTCCCTTGCTTCTCCAACTGGCTCATTGATGGATATCTCCAGACCGTGGCCAGTGTTTGTCAAGACTGTTGTTGGACCAACGACAACCTTGTGGGAGGGCCTGTGCTTTTCTTGTACCCTCTGTGTTAAGGCATTTGTCATGCTAAGCATTGGCATGAAGCTTTGTGGGTTGGAGAGAAGGCAGAAGAGTGAGCCTGCTCCATTCATGGAGAAGCCAATGAGGCTGAAAAACAAACTACTTTAGCAGAACATGCAACGTCTCTTCTCTTGGTGTCACTGAGGCATTGAACACTGCTCAGCAGAGCGTAGGGCTAGCAATTTGTACAGTTTTGAAGGTCTATTAGTTGGGCAAGGGGCAGCTCTTGATAGATTTATCAGGGGTAATCACAGAAAAGAGATGGATCGAGGGAAGAAAGTACAAAGAATCGTAGTCTCTACAGCAGAGATGTGCTACAAGTTGCAAAACTGAGTCATGTAAAATGCATTTTTCACAGCTTAGAATTTGAATCACGCATCTCAAAATCTTGGGCACTAACTCAGGACATGGGGTTTTACCTTAAAAATGTAAATACTTGAATAGACTCGAGCCAAGGCTCACATCTGTGTTTGCAAATCTGTTTTTGTGTGTTCTTGTTTGCTTGATTTTTTTCTTGACTTGTTTCTTAGAAAAAAGAAACCCAGACTCAAGGCAAATGACTTGAAAAATAGCTCTAGATGAGTAGCAGTGGTTGGTGTTTTGACTCATGGGCAACTTGAGACAAGAAAGGCAATGACTTGGGACTCAAGGCCAGTCAGTCAGTAAACCTTTATTAGGCATAGGTGAATATAGATACCATTAGTAAGGGACTCAAGTCTTGGCACTGTGATTCAGGCCCATACCTGCTGTATAATACTAAGATCAGACCAAAGACTGATAGATCAGATCAAAGACCAAGGTGACGGAGGGCAATATGAAAACACTCTTCAGATCGCGCAGAAGAAGGCAAAGGTTTGTTCTGTCCTGCTCCAGAAAGCTGTGCTAGATCTAATGAGCTCAGGGTGATCACATGTCCACTTTTTCCAGGACATGTCCTCCTATTGAACCTTGTGTTCTAGAAAAAATCTTCAGTGTCCATTTCCTTGTAAGCAGGCAGCATGTAGCCTTCTTCTAGGTCATAAATTAGATGTAATAAATTACGATATAGGGTGAAATCCAGAGTAACTACGGGGAGTCCTTGCTCCGGAGTAAGAACAAGTTACTCTGGATTGCGATATGAATTTCCCATAGGTTTTCACTAAGTGGTGCAGTAAATATGGGCGCATGTAATGTCTCTTACGTTCTCCCGTAGTTACTTTGGATTGTGCCCATAATGGTGTTTAAATTTAATAATAAGTAATAGTGTTTAAATTAACCACTTGAAACCAATACATATGAGTGTTGTTAGATTTTATTTTGTCATGTCCTACATCTTTCTTGGGTGTCCTATATTTTGCAGGGCTTTGTCCTCTATGGTCTATGGTTTTGACATATGGTCACCTAAATGGGCTGCAGTTACAAGAGGGTAGATTTCAGCTCAACAGAGGAATCATAGCTTAATGAGAAAAGTGGGTAGTCACAAGGACTGTTTTAGAGGTCATCCCTATGTATGTATGTAGGTATGTATGTAGGTATGTATGTATTTGATTTCTACCCTGCCTTTCTCAGTAAAACTGTCCCAAGGCGGCTAACAACATAAGTGATTATACATTTAAAAACATTTTAAAAAACAACCCATCACCCAAAATTATGCTAAAAACCAGTTAAAAATACTACTAAAAACACAATCCCTCCTCCAGATGTGTCCCCATCATGTGTAGTTGGATGTTTGAGGAAAGTGGACGCAAACAGGGGACACTGTGCATGACCTTCTGCTTTAAAGAATTTACCTGGATGAATCTGGACAAGACTTATGTGGATGAGAGCATCCAGAAGGGCAATTATAGGGTTATTTGAGGCTGGCTTCCTGGGGAAATGAATACTTGCTTGATTCATTTAAGAAAAGGAAATTCTGAAAAATCAGTAGAAAACAATCATACATTAGGATACGGTAATTATTAGGTATTCAGCACCACCAGTTCCTTGTCTCTGTTAATAATCCCTCAGCAAGTGTCAAGTGGCTGCCTTTACAAGACAAGTAAATGGGCTTAAAAGGGAGGAAATTGCTTTCCTTTTAGATATATGAAAAAAGAAGGTGATTGTACCACTGACAAATATAGAAACTGTAAAACTCACTTATCAGAGCTGACAATGGCTGCACCAGCCTGCCTGCCGCTTTAATTGTTCACTGGGTGAACTCGGATTTTTTCCCCTGCATAAATGGGAATGGAATGAATTCTGCAAATGTTAGCCCTAAGGGGTCCTGGAATCAGAGCAGTTGTTCCCCCTCTGGAGTAAGTGTTTCAATATCTTTCCTTCAAGGCCTTTGCTTTTCCTGGAAAACATAAGGGAGGGTCAAAACTGGGATGAGGGAGGGAGAAAATCAAGAATAGCCCCACTCTCGGTTGCCACAAAAACAGCGGGATGTCTAATGAGCTCCCACAAGGCCCCTCCGAAGAAACAACTTGAATACCAAAAGATGCCACTTTGCAAATGACATTTACATAGCGCACTCCCTCCAGCAGTGCGCTTCTGCTGCAATCGATATACTAAAAATCTTTCTTTAGGAGGGACGGAATAAATGTGAGGCACCAATGAGAGCCAAATTGATAATTCAGTAGCTTGGGCTTTATTGCACTTTTCCTCTTGGCCATGTTTAGTTCAGTACAAAGATACTGTGTGTGATCTGGTTGGAACAACTGGAACTGGGAAGCTGCTGTGTTGTTCAGCACATCTTTGACTGCCTGTATCAACAACAAGTTACATTGCAGGAATGTCTTCTTCTTTTCCAATAGGGTAGGAGAGGTCAGTACTGGGGTGGAAAGTACATGGTCGGGGTGGGAAATGGGGCTGGGATCTGGTGATATGCTGGATCCCAACCCTGTTTCCCAAGTGTTACAGATCAGATGCTGGCTGGTTGTATCCGCCTGTCTGTGTACTGACTCCAGAATCAGTGCAGGGCTGTGTAGACCCATTGGGAATAAATTTCTTCATGTCCCCACTGTAGCTTGCGGCAGCCCCAACTGAGTGCTGGTTGCAGCACAGGCATGTCCACCTGCTTGCTTCAGCAATTGTTTGGACTGCGCTATGAGACTCTTGTTTTTATGGTACATCTGGCCATCATTATTTGGACTGCCACCACTTGTTTCAGTCATCACCAACTCAGACTGGGATCTTTACGGAAAATACGCATCCTTATATTGATCTGTAACCACTGTGATTGCAAGTACCAACACATGGTGGAAGACCATAAAAGGGTCTTTTGTGTTAAATTTGTGTTAAATTATCTTGCCTCTGTGCCCCTAGGCCCATGCTGACACCAGAACCAATTATTGGATGTTAATAATCATCACACTGTCACTTCTTTTTTTAGAGGTTGCATCCAACCCGGCATAGATGTTTTATTTATGTATGAGTTAAACAACACTGATTAAAATTTTCCTTTGCTTGGGTCAGGCAAGAAAAAGGAATGACTCTGTCAGTCTGCTAATTGCATTCTTCGATGGAGTGCCTTTAAGACATATTTTAAGGGCCTGCTCCTTGGCTTGCTCTTTTGTGTAGCTCAGCAGTCTCGTTCAACCCCCCTCCCACCTACAGACAAGAGATGGAAGTTGGAGAAGAAAGAATAGCACAGATATTGTTTTAATCTCTCTCCTAAAGATAATTGCTTTCTGATTATTCCACGCACCCCCTTCCCCAGCTTGTTCAGAGAGATGGATTTCCCAGTGAAATTGCTTTCCATGTTTCAGTCAGAGGAGACAGGATGGGGCCACTGTCATTCCAGCTATGCATTAACAGACCTTCAAATGAGATTTCACAGCCTCAAATCAGATTATTTCGAGGGCTTCATTGACTCCGGAGAGCCGAGATGGACACAGAATGCAAGCAAGAAGCAGACCCACAAAAATGAGGGCTTTGGAAATTCTCACCAAATGTTTGTAGTGGGCCAAAAAGGTGGGGAAAAACGAATATGCAAATTTGAATTTGAAATTTTCAAATTTGAATTTTAAAATTCAAATTTGAATTAACTTAAAGCTAACAGCTTATTGATGGTTGGTTTGGTGCAGGGCTAAGAGACTGATGCAAATAAGGCCTTCCTTGTTCAAATCTAGCTAATGCCATAAATTCACTGGAGTAGCTTTAGGGAAGCCATTTGCTCTCAACCTCAGTCTTCCCTATCCACATTATGGAGATAAGGTTGTTGCAAGGTTGTTGCAAGCCGTATATCCAGATAATACTCATGAAGAGTTTTGTGCGCTCAGAAAGTGCTATATAATTATGAAATGTTATTACTATAGCATAAGCTTTTAAGGACTACAGTTCATCAGATGAGTGAAAATTTCAGTTGACAGGACAACTCTGAGTTGCAGAATCAATTGCAACAGGAAATGCAACAAAGGCTACAATCCAGAGTAACTACGGGATCTTTTACACCGACCTATGGGAAACCTATGGGAAGTGCATAAAGCAATCTAGAGTAAGTGCCTCTTATGCCTTCCCATTGTTACTCTGGATTGTAGGGAAAGCTGGTCTTCCAGGAAGGTTAAAAATATCCAAATATTGTAGCCCTTTGCAATTGTGATCAGCTTACTATAAATGGTCAGTCATTCTAATTCTAATGTAACAAAAACTTTGTCTTTGGGCGCAATCCAGAGTAACAATGGGGAGTCCTTGCTCTGGTGTAAGAACAATTTGCTCTGGATTGCAAAATGAATTTCCCATAGGTTTTCACTTGGTGGTACAGTAACTACGGGTGCACATAATGTCTCTTACTTGCTCCCGTAGTTACTCTGGATTGCAGGGCATATTAAGATCTGGAGAGATTATGCTGAGTCTCCTTATCACGTCTCATTGTACAGATCTAATCTCTCATTGAAGTTTTCCTGTTTGAAGAACTGACTTCTTAAAATCTCCAGTAGAGTGTGTCCCGGGGCTTAATAAAGTTTTTCCAAGGTTTCTGAATAGAGCCATTTTCGCTGTCAGATGCACATTATGTACATTTATTATTTTGTGCAGGGGCTGACATTTTTTGGTCCTATGTAGACCCTGAAGGTCACAGATGGCAGATAACAGCAAATACCCTTGCAGGTATTCTAAGGTCAACCGTTGTAATGAAATAATTACAAATACAATATTTAATAAATGTCATTACCAGCACTGAGGAGCTATGATATATTCATGACCCTGAAGATTTTAATCTCTGAGGAAAACCCTCAACATCACCTAAATAATTTTTCTAAGGTTTAACTATTTGATTGCAAAAATGTGTACTACCTAAATCACCCCCCTGCCAAGTGCTTTTGAGATCAGAAGTAAATGTCCAAAATTCTTACATGGAATATATCAGCAGCTGGTTCTCGCAAATTAGGCTTCAGATTGTTTTTGCCTTGCCCGGCTGAAGAGTTTTGCCTCCACTTTAATGATCTTTTAAGGATGTCTTTAGGATTGCAGCCTAAAACTGACACTTTCCTGGGAGTAAGATCCATTGAACACAATATGGCTTACTTTTGGGTAGATATGATTAGGATTGTGCTCTTAGGGCAAAATCTAGAGTAACTACGGGGAGACCTTGCTCCGGTGTAAGAACAACTCACTCTGGATTCCAATATGAATTTCCCGTAGGGTTTTAACTAGGTGCTGCAGTTACTACAGGTGCACGTAAAGTCTCTTACTAATGCCTATATCCTAAAGTGAAATTAAGCCCCTTGCTCCGGAGCAGTTAAGATGACTTTCCATAACACTAGAGGGTGATGTAACTGCGTGGACCTGTAACTGCTCTGGATTTAGCCCATACTCCCGTAGTTACTCTGGATTTGGGGGTGAGTTCTTTTAATATGAAATTGTTTCCCATTTATTTCAGGGATCCATGCATCTTTCTCTCCAGGTAATGATTCTGCAGTGAAAGCTTCAGTATATTATGTACATTTTGTGCATAGAGAAAGCCCCAAAGATGATGATGATTACAGTATTTATAGAACACCACATTTCAGTAAAACATATTTACCAAGTGATTTATATAGCTAAAGGAATGAAGTTTCCTGTCCTAAAGGGGTTCACTACAAATATGCAAAGGCGACAGCAGCAAAAAGCAACTGGAAAAGAAGCTATGCAAGGTGCATTAGAATAGTTGTTGTTCCCAAGTCTGGCCCAAGACCTTCTGATTTCTGAGAAAGAATGCCTAGTGCTGCCCCCCCCCCCACTTAATCAATGATGTGCCATCCTCACTCCTCCCATCCTCCAGTGTTCATCATTCCTCCCATATTTTCCCCTCTCTATCCCTTTTATTTTCCAGTCCAGACAATGGAAGGATAAAGAGGAGCTGTGGAGGGAGATGATATCATATTGAAGAATGTTTTAGTAACATCTCTGCATTAGCCGGTGGAGAGAAAGGTAACCAATTACTATCTCCCCACCTGTACAAGCCATCAATCTTCATTGACCTCCCACCTAGTAAAATTCCTATGACTTATTCTTAGCTCCCAGATCTTTTAAGGACTGCATTTTATCCCAGTCACTAATAAACTCCTGCATTCTTGTTATGCTGTTGTTATGACCTGTAATGGCATTGTTTAACCCCTGTCCTCTGCCTAATGGCTTGTGAAGACAGATCCCAGTCTACCAATCCATGTTGTCTTCTTATTGTGGCTCATTACAGGATGCATCAGTCATTAACTAGCTGGAGGTCTGGAGCAAGGAAGGGCAAAAGCAAATTGTCTTGAAGAGGAACTTTGGAGTCAACCCTTGGACCCCAAAGAGTTTCATAAAAGAGGCAGGGGAAGGGAAACCTCAGTTAACTGTGAGAGTTATAGCCAAATCCAGAGCAACTAATTTATCTATGCAAGAGCCCTTGTGTTGCCCTATCTATTACT
The DNA here is from genome assembly GCA_030015325.1 of Cryptoblepharus egeriae. Classification (NCBI taxonomy): domain Eukaryota; kingdom Metazoa; phylum Chordata; class Lepidosauria; order Squamata; family Scincidae; genus Cryptoblepharus; species Cryptoblepharus egeriae. The sequence goes on from JAREYC010000013.1 coordinate 11,962,614, forward strand.
AGGGTGGAGCAACGGCAAGATGCTCCACCTCAGTTACTCTGGAAAAGGCTAAGGCAAAGCATGGTAACATAGGGTGCCCTATGAGAGGTGGACCTGCTCTGCCCTAGCTGCTCTGCCCTTGGCAATTCAGGAGAGGCATGTCGAAGGCATATTTAGCATTGCCTAGGGCAGAGCAGTTACTCTGTATCCAGAGCCTGTTTCCAAGGCAGAAATTCCCTCTTCCAGCTCCTCAGAGTTATACCACCTCAGGAGCAGGTATAGTAATGAGTAGAACCATAGTGGTCCATGATAAGGCCCGAGTAAGAATGGCAGTGTTGACCAAAAATCTGAGTGCTTGGCCAGCCTAACTGCAACCCCTGCCTCTCAACCTCAGGATATGGAACAACTACGGCTACCCACTAACCTCAGGATACAGCAGGCCACCCCAAGAAGTCCCTAATATTCACTGTAGAATGTACTGGCAGCTCATCAGGGATTCCTTATAAGGCAGGTACCCAGTGGCCTCACCGGGTGTGGCCGGTGCGTGCCACATTGGGTGACGTGCTCCATATGGGGTGGCACGCCAGAGGAGTTTGACAGTCTTCTGGCAGGCCTCGGGTGTCAGTGTGCCCATTCAGGCCTGCTCCAAGGTGGAGCAGCAGCCAGAAGCTGCCACTTGTCCTTAAAGCTGGTCCGAATGGCCAGCGGAGGTATACTGTGTAGAGATACACTGAGCATGCTGAATGGCTTCAGAGGAGACTTCCTTAGAGTGGAGGAAGTTCGTGCCGCTGCACGGCCATTTAGCCTCACTCAGGAGTATTTGTTTAGTGGTATTTTCCTGACATTGCCGCTCCACCTTCAGAGCAAGGCCGAATGGCTGCACAGAGATGCACAGTGCAAGTCCAAAGGCTTGGGGGTATGTGCACCAGGTAGGGGGTGCGTGCATCCCGGTGGTGATGCACAGACTTCTGCACCAGGTAATGCACAGAGTTGCATCACCACTGCAGGCACCACAGCTGTTCCTTGTTCAGTGTGATCTGAGGGGCGCCTTCTCAGGAGCAAGCGCTCCCCAGGTGTCACTGACTTAGCTTTCTCTGGAGCAGTGAGGGGAGCCCAGGCTTCCTGAATCTCTGGATGCAGCATAACTTTCTGCTCTGGATACAGAGTAGTTAGGAGAGAGCAGTTGGGGCAAAGCAGGCTGAACTTGCTCTGGCTTTGGCCATTAGTAAGGACCATACTTCTGCTCACATTTAAAGAAGTAAGGCCTGAACATCATTGCCTCGTGCTTGAGTCACTAAAGCCACAATCGTAAGTACACTTTTCTCGGAGTAAGCACCATTGAATATAATGGGACTTGCTACTGAGTAGATAGGGTTAGGATTGCACCCTTAGCGCACAATCCCAACCTTGTGTTGAGTCGGTGCAAATCCCTTGCACCAGCCCAACAGTGTCAGGAAAATACCACTGAACAAGCTGGCACTTTAGTGCCATTGCTCTAAGTGCCAGTTGTCCTGCCAATTTCACAACTGCTTTATTGCACACTGATTGGCAGCGAACATGAGCAGCTTGGTCAATAGTCCACCCAGCTCTGCTCCTAAAACCCTGTAGATGCCACAGTTTGAACCTGGTACTTAGAATCACAGAGTTTGAAGGGACCCAGTGGATCATCTAGTCCAGCCCCCTGTTTGTAGCAGGAAATCCTCATCTTGTGGAGACCCGGATCTCGAACCCTGGCCTGCTGGTTAACAGGCACAGTGTCTTAACCACTTGCACCATCAGAGGACTTCTGCATGCAAAGCATTTTCCCTACTACTGAGTTACAGCATCTCCCAAACATAAAAGATGGTACCAAGGTCCATAATCCAGCACCCTGTTTCTAGCATTGACTCTAAATTTCTGAAAGAATGAGGCCATTCTTGCCTTTCAGTGTCACATATGGAGTCTTTCCTCATTTACTCTGCTATGTTTAGCCTGTGTAAGCAGGTCTCCATCTGGTTTTAAGGGTGCCTGGGGAAACATTGAGTTAGGGAAAGCTTATGTTGTACTCAGTTCATCTTCATACAACTGAGCCCACTATAATTTTATGAAGTCTCAGGAGAAGGATAAAGCTGCTGGGTTATAACAACTGCACATCAATCACATGCACTGCTGGGAAAGACAAGGAATCTTGCTGGAGCTCTCGCAAGTGCAACACCTCTTCTGCAATGTTATCGTCTATATCACCTCTTCCATAGATTGGTGGTAGGAGCAGATCTTTGTATTGCACATATTGTAACTACGGGAGCACGTAAGAGACATTAGGTGCACCCGTAGTTACAGCACCACCTAGTGAAAACCTATGGGAAATTCATATTGCAATCCAGAGTAACTTGTTCTTACTCTGGAGCAAGGACTCCCTGTTGTTACTCTGGATTTCACTTTAAATTGTTCTTACACCAAAGCAAGGACTCCCTGTAGTTACTCTGGTTTGTGCCCTTAGATATAAATACATAAAAATTAGATACAAAAAGATATAGATATAAAAATTGTTAATATGTAAATGAAGATATATAGATTTATTAGATATCTTTCCTTAGATATGTAAAGATATAAAAAGTATTAATGCATAAATGAAAAAGATGGATGAGTGTAACAGAACAAAAAGTTAACACAGTCGGCTCATCTATGGGGCCAACTGAGACTATTGCTTCAGGCATATGATTGGCAGAGGAGTGTCCCTGTCTCCTCCTTTTCCCATTTGTAGTCAAAAAAGAAGAATGGAAGAAAGGAGAGTGGGATTGGTGAGCAAGACTGTCAGAAATTGCTGTGATTTTTTTTAAAAAATTTTTTGAATTGAATTAAAGAAATGGTCTGTCCACTCTGGGCTGGCAAATGTCTGTTGATGTACTTTTTGGGAGGAGTGATTCAAGATGCAGTTATATCCTGAAAAAGTGAGCAACTGCAGGCTTCAGGACAGTGATGCTGATGACATCACAAGACCTTTGTGATGGAATTAATCACAGGAAGCTGCAATTCAGCTGCATCCCACATATGAATTGCCCACCAGTGGGCAAACTCACCCACTGTATTCTCTTTGCCTGACCTCTTATTAGACTATGAAGAGGCTTCATAGACCTTAGAATGGAGCATGTCTTCTGTTTGAAAGTGCAGAAGGCAGTGATAGTGATCGGTGTTGGAGTCACGCTTCCTTCTGACCCAGAAGTGCCTTCCACATAGAGAAGGAGAGCTTTTCAACTACTGTAGTAGTTAAAAAGCAAGAAATGTATAAGCAAAAAAATTTTGATGATGAGGAGGAGTCAGCAACAGTTTCTTCTTATAATCCAGAGGTGAGTTGCCATATGCCCCTTTCCAATCCAATCCAGAGAGGCTGAATGAGAGTTGAGGGAGGAATGGGGAAGAATATGGGTGTATAAAAATACATACATACATACAGGTATACTGTTTCGCACAGTGAAACAGGATTCGGCAACGTGACAATTTTGGGGAATATTTGTGGTAGGCAGTGTGAGACAGATGATCATAGAATCATAGTTGGAAGGGACCTAGCAGATCATCTAGTCCAACCCCCTGCCTGCAGCAGGAATTCGCCCTAGAGCATCCCCAACAGGTGCTCATCGAGCCTCTGCTTGAAGATCCCCAGTGAGGGAGAGTCCACCACCTCCCTTGGCAATTTGTTCCACTGCCGAACCGCCCTCACCGTGAGGAATTTTTTCCGGATTTCCAACCGGAATCTCCTTTCTTGCAGTTTGTACCCATTGGTTCTAGTTCTGCTTTCAGAGAACCAGATCTCAACTAGGACACACAAAGCCATTTCATCAGAGGTTCACAAATGTTGGTTTGGCAACCAAGCCGTTAATTGTGCTGCCATCCATACCATCACTTCTACAAGAGTCTTCTGGCATGTACAGAGAGGGCTTGAAAGAAAAAAAAGTTGCTCTCACTGTTCTTGGTCATGGGTAGTAAAAACAAGGGGAACCTCTGTTGCAGGTCTGGATTATTGGTGCAGGTCAAGGTTGACCTGTTTGGCTAATAGGGGATTACCCCAATTATTCTAGTAGGGTGACCATGTAGAATGGAGGACAAAGTGCCTGTACCTTTAACCATTGCATAGAAGAGGGAATGTAGGCAGGTTTAGCTCATCTTAGCAGGATTTCAAAAGCAGCACCTGCCTACATTTCCTCTTCAATGCAATGGAGGTACAGGTACTCTGTCCTCTGTTCTATATGGGCACCATGCGGCAGGAATGCAGCATCCTTTATGGGATGTAGCTAACTAAATTTTGGAATTCAGTTAGCATTGGCAGAGGATGGTGGTGAGGGAGATCCCCTACTAATACATGGCCTGAATCAATTTGCAGTCAGGTCTTGTCCTGGGTGCTATTGAGCGCTGGGTGTTATCCAGCACCTGATTGCTATCAAACCACCTGGGTGGACTAAGTGGGTCTATCTTTTTAGTATTATTTTATGTAATGATCACAGCTGTCATCTCCACCAGAGATGTCTCTGGATGCTTGAGAATCTGACCTTGTTCTTCATCCATCCCAGCATAGAAGGTCTCATGGCCTTGCATGCTCTGTGCACTGTGTTCTCATTGCACTTCTGGAATGATGCACAAAGCAGTGATTCCTAGGAAGAGGTGCATGGATTGGCTTTAGGTGGAATGAGCAACTAGCTGCAAATAGGGTGAGCATTGTGCCTTTTCATGAAACTGAGAATTCTCTTCTTTTTTTGCCTTGGAATCCTGTGACTTCAGAAAAAACCAGAAAAGCCCCGCAAAAGAAAATCATTCAGTTTGTTTTCCTGGGGAACTAAGAAGGTAGGTGCAATGGGCTAATTCAGCTTAGAAGATTAGTATTGTTTACCCTGGTTGGATGTATTCTAGCAAATTGATAAGGATCTTTTGTAGCTTATTGTGGTCCTTTTCAATTTTCCATATGGACCTTCCTCTGGGCTGCATCTTTTGACCATTCAGGAACTATCCTGGTTCTAGATCCCCCTTTTTCATGGGTTGATAGGCTTGTGACAGCACCAGATCCTAACTTATGACATCGTCGGACTCCACTTCAGAATCCTTGGGAAATGTTCAATATGTGAGCATACATTCTCTGACTGATTTGAAAGGGTTGATAGTGGATGAACTAAATTAGGAACTAGATAGGGTGCATCTCAGTTAACATCAGAACCCTGCTGTGGTTCTTCCTGCTGGATCAGTTCAAAAGCCCATCTAGTCCAGCTTCCTTCAACTCGCAGCGGCCCACCAGGTACTTATGGAAGTACACCATACAACAAGAGATTTGCATACTGTTGTCACTCCCTTGCAGCTGGTATTCACAGTAAGTCTACTTCTAAAATCAGGAGGTTACATATACCCATCATACATGTAATCTGAGATTGACTTTTTCTCAAAGCTGTCCAACTCCCTTTTAAAAATATCTAGGCCAGATGGCATTACCAACAGGGTGACCATATAGAATGGAGGACAGAGTGCCTGTACCTTAGTTTAACCATTGCATAGAAGAGGGAATTTAGGCAGGTGCTGCTTTTTAAACTCTTCTGTGTTGAGCTACACCTGCCTAAATTTCTTCTTCTGTGCAATGGTTAAAGGTACAGGCACTCTGTCCTCAGTTCTATATGGCCACCCTGATTACCACATCCAGAGGCAAGGAGTTACACAGACTACTGTGGTATTGCTGGACATGACATTTAGATGTCCATCAACCGTAGTACAACCACCACCACATCCAGTTCTTCATGGTTCTCTGCACACACACCATCCCTACACACTCATTTGTTTTGCTTCTTTACCCTGAAGCCAAGCAGGTCTGAGTTTTATTGTGTACTCAAACAGGAACATGAGTCTCTTCAGACCTTTTCTTGCAGGTGTGATTTGAATTTGAGTGTCTCATGAATGGTTCATAATGATTGGGAATAACAAATTCCCAGACTTTGGTTTGGAATGGATGCCCCTTTGCCCTGAGAATGGAATGCAGCCATGAGGTTGCTACATATGCTATATGGCCCTCTATATGCTGCTCATTTATCCCTGAGAGATCAGCATTGTTTCTGCCCAAATAGCTGTTAGTCACAGCCTGTTGCCTCCTGTGATTACTTTTGCTTTGATTCCCATCACGAGATGATTATGGCTGTCGCCTCACATTCAGCAGAGAGGAGTCTCCCGTTTAACCTTTCATTTTCTTCTCTCAGCCATCAATAGGCCCCATGGGAATAGCATGGGGCTGGCCAGTGGCCTCCCTTGCCAGGACAACAGAAGACAGACTGGCATTGGGCCTGAGTATACCTGTATGTATAAAGCTCATGCGGATCCCCAGCATAAAACCTAGCCTGACCAAGGAAGAAGGGAGAGCTGGCAAGGCTAATGGCTGGAGCAGAAGCAGGTCAGCCCATAAGCCACAGCTGATGAGAACTGTGAGAGCACCAGGTGGTGGGAAGAAGGACCCCAGTGATGTAAGCCCTTCCCCCACAACCCTACTGAGGCCACATGGGCCAGGCTGATAGAGGTGAGGCCAGATTCAGAGGTACCCAGTCCCAGCCACATCCTCCCGTGGTACTATAGGTCCCCCATAACATTGGACTTCACAGTAGGAGGTGGTATATTTTAATAATGCTCAGAAGAAGAATGTGGCTTCTGAGGTCCTCAGAAAAGGGGATGATCCTTAACCTCTTCAGTTCCTGGGTCTCACCCTAAGCAGAATGAAGCCCAGATCTCCATTCATGTTTGTAGTCTTGCCAATGTGTGTGATATAGCTGAAAAAATTAAAAATAAAATTTAAAAAGCAAAGCTAATGCATAGCTGAGCTACTTAAACAGATCATAAGAAGAAGTAATAGTCCCAACCTGTTCAGTATTAGTCAGAATCTATGTGGAATACTACATCCAGTTTGGTTGTTTAAAGGAACATATTGATAAGCTGGAACAAGTTCAGAGAGAAGCCATCTATTAGGTACAGAGATGTTCAGGGATAGTTCATGTGGTTCAGAGGTTCAGATTAGGTTCAGAGATGCTAGAATTGCCTTCTCTGAGAAAGGAGTTGGACTGGATGATCTCACAGAACTCTTTGGGTTCTAGTATTTCATTATTCTACTTCCCCAAGCACTGTTTTAAGTTCTTTGTGACTTTCTAGGTTCCAGTACTAGAAAGGAAAGAGTGCCTGTTGGAACTGACTGGGCAGAGGATTCAGGACTCAGTCCAATCTGTGTTCTTTTTTCCTTTTATTGAAGTAAGACCCATCCTTTCTTATTATAAACGAACACATGCAAAGGCAATATTTCGTGCAAAATATTCAGTCTGCAGCCATTAAAATACTGTTTCAATCAAGACATGGTGAGTATTGTGTTGACAAGCCGGATCTACACTGTTAAAAACACTCCTTTGCAAGAAAGAGTGCTGATCTTAAATTAATTTCTAAGAATTCACATTTTGGAAGCTCACTTTATCACAAGTCTGTCTCTTTATATTTTTTCTCATGTTTTAACGCTGGGGCAGCAATGGAAGGATGTGAGAGGGTAGAATGGGGCAATAGATGTACGGAGTGTGAACGTGTGGGATCTTTGTTTCTATTTGAAGTGACACCAATTTGGCTGGTAACCTTGTACTCACCCTTCTGACTGTCATCTCCAATTGGGCAAATGCTTGGCCTAACAAGAAATGAGATGGATCTAGGCTTCCTCAATAAAGGGTTTGAATGTAAAGATTGGAGCATCATTGCAGGTTAGAAATAAACTTGGAAAGGAGATGCAGATACGTCTCCACTTAACTGAGCGCTGGCTCCAGACACATACTTGAGGCGCTGTGCCAAATATCCCCCCACTTGCATCAGGAGCAGTTGGAGCTGCCATTGCAATTTGTTCTTGAATGGGAAGAGGACTTGGCAGCTCTGATGTTCCTTCCAGGCTGAGAGCAGATTGACTGTCAGCCAGGAGGTCACACAACTACAGCTGCTGCCATCTCCCCTTCCTACTGGGCCTGGGTATATCCAGATAGAATATTTAGTCCAGGGTTGCCACATTTTTGTCACTCTTTGTGGAGGCCTCCTTCAACAACTCCATCCATCCATTTTTCATTGGTGTTTTTTCTCATGCTTTAATCGTGACACTGATTAATCAGAAAAATCAGTTAATCATGAGATCAACGTACAGCTCTGCAAAAATGCACATGGATTGTCAGTGCTACCATGCTGTGTTTTTAAAAGATCTGTGGCCAAGACAGCAGACAATGAACAAAATCAAGTTAAGATTCAGGCTGCAATCCTAAAGACACTTTTCTGGGAGAAAGACCCATTGAACATAATGGGGCTTACTTTTGAGTAGACATGGTTAGGATTGTGCTCTCAGTTTGCGATCTTATACATACTTTCCTGGGAGTAAGCCCACTGAATAGAACAAGACTTCTGAGTAGAAATACATAGAATTGTGCCCTTAGGTTAATAAAATTAGTTGCATGAGTGGGGCTGAACCGAACCCACTCTTTCCCATACGCTAAATGATCCAGGGTGCTGTCCTAACCTAGGCTGGCTCAACTCATTGGTCATCCTGTTCCTGTGGTAATGTAGGAAGGCAAGGATATGTTACACAAGAGTGGGTGCATAAATGCTTTACGGCATTTTTGTGATACTTCCAGGCCAGCCTGGGACTTGTGTTGGGGCTTATGCTGGCCTAACTGGGGCTTAGAATTGTAGCCTCAGTTTCTGCTAATTTAATATCCACTGGGTTATCCAGGAAAATGACACTATTAAGTAACAAGAACTGACCTGTATCTCTACAACAGTTTGGAAGGAACATTGCAAGAGCAAAAGCTACAACTGGCTGGAACAACAATTAGTACTTCTGGAAGTGCCCTGGTTGCTCTGAAAAGGACTGCACACACACAAAGACACTTGTTGCCATAAAACAAACATGAAAGGCTTGTTTGCTGATTTAAAAAAGTATCCTAGGGCTGGTTTGGAATACATGATTTGCTGTGGCTGGCACTGAACTCATCTGGGCTCTGATTTGTTATGGTTAGCTTGTTCCTTTCCAGTGAACTGTGAACACTGATTGCAGATGGGAGAATAGGTGCAAAGATGTAGATGAAGATTTGTTATTCTAAGCCGCTTACATGTATGGGCTTGGCATTGCTCTCTGATCCATATGGCTAAGCCCTTATTGTGATGCATGCCATGTGCTTTTATAGCAAGGACCATTCCTTGCCCATTGTAAAACTGTGTTGAGGGACAATATAATTCCATTACGCTATTATGTTGCTCAGTTGATTTTTGTGTGTGTGTGTGTGTGTGTGTGAGAGAGAGAGAGAGAGAGAGAGAGAGAGAGAGTTTTTTGAGTGCCTTGGTATGAAATCCTAACTTAGGTTGGTACAACTCACCGGTCTTCCCATTCCCGTGGTGATGTAGGGAGACAAGCGCATGAATGTGCACTGTCCTTCCCTGCTTTCTTCCCCAGAAGTGGAACAGAAGTGTTTTATGGCACTTTGGTGACACCCCTCCCCCAGCTCAGCACAGGACTTTCCGTGATTTAGGCTTGCCAAACTGGAGATTAGGATTGTAGCATTCCTCAAGTGTGCCAGCTTGCAGTCCACTTTGGCTGCAATCCTAAAGACACTTTCCTTGGAGTAAGATCCATTGAACTAATTGGGCCTTATTTTTGAGTAGACATGATTAGGATTGTGCTCTTTGTTGAATTTCAGGTTTCTGCTGAAGATGCCTGTTTTTGTATTTTCACATGATTTAGTAATCTTTAAGTGAGTTTCAATCGTTGTCCTCTTTTGTACCACTTTTCATGGTCCACCTGTTTTGAAGTACCACTGGAAGTAACTGGAAATGATATTGTCACCTGTTACTTCTGGGATTGGAAGCCAGATGTAACATAACCACCACCAGTAAGTGGCTCAGGATATATGGGAGAGCTTTCTTGAGCACGGAAAACCAGTTCTGTCCACTGAGCCAAGCCTCCTACTGATGCATTGTGTTCAGGGATCCTGCAAGTACCACCAAGCACCACTTCAAGTACCACTTGCTGAGAAACACAGATCTATAGCATTATCAGTACAGATATATTTCTGGCTGTTTTTTATTGTTGTTTCAATGTCTCGTCTTTGAAAAAATATATTTTGTTACTTATGCCTTGTATATTTTATAGGGAACAATGCTTAGTGTTTGTTTTCTTAATTCCCTGAGTTGTGCTGCAAAGGTATTTAAATTGAAGGGCAGCCCATACTTGCTCTGCATAAATAATACAAAATATGAGTTACGCTCTGCATAAATATGTACAAGTATTTCAGTGTTAACCTGACATGTTGAGGGTTTTTGCATGCATTCCAAGCTGATGTCTGGAAAAGCTCAAGCCATTATACCATCATTGGGCCCTTTAACTAAGGTTCACAAGAGCCCCCTAAAGGTTAAAACCTTGCAAACACTGACCATTCCCAAATGTTTGTCACGCGTCAGTAAGAACAAGATCCTTTTGCTGCAGGATGACTGATTTGTAATCAAATCTTTCAACCTTCACAGACATTTTCAGGCATGTCTTGATTCTGCTCACAAGCATCAGGGGAGGGAAGTTCAATATTTTAAGCTGTCTTGGTGGGATACTTGCAGTTGTTTACTGAAAATTGTATAAATATTTTTCTACACATCCTTTTCTCCACTCTTCCTCTCTTTCTTTTGGGGGAACCCATGAGTGGGATCAGGTTGGTGGGGACCCTGCATCAAAGTCCAGCATAAGTATCCCCATGATACTACCCTTTTGCTAGTTCCCCTTGGTGGTACATGGCTCAGGGTGGATAGGAGGACTTTATTGAGTATGGAAAAGCATGTTTTGGAGCTCTGTCCACTGAGCCAAGCCTCCTACTACTATTTGTTGTGTTGTGTTCAGGGATCTCGCAAGTACCATCAAGGACCACTTCAAGTAACACTGGTTCTTATTAAAGTCCAGTTGTTGGTCTAGGAACCCAGGGGTCTCCAAACCTTTTGGCAGGAGATCCACTCTGACACTGTGGATCAACTGTGGATCAACTGTGTTGGGGGCCAGAAAACTAATTTACATTTACAATTTGAATACATTTACAAAAATTTACATATAATAATGTATTGCAGTGGATTACAAGGCTTGGGAAAGGGCTGGATAGAGAGGTCTTGCTAGGGGCAACATTGAGGTTTGTCAAGGGTTGCATCTGGCCCCCAGGCCAGTGTTTGGAGACCGCTGGTCTAGCCCATAGGGTCCTCTGATGGATGTGGGCCCTTGGCCAGGCTCCAACCTGATGCTACCACTGAACCAGAGGACAAGAAAGAGAGATGATGGAGACTGTTCCACTCCTTTTTGGCAGCAAAAAGAGGGCCACATTGGCAGTGTTGCTCCAAGTGCTTGGTCACTAATTTAGCTGTACTTGTAAATTTAAAAATGCAAGACCACCACCCAAAATGGTACTCTCCTCAGCCTTTCTTATTGCTTATACCTTTCCATGCACTGCCTTGTCAGCTGAGATGTATTAACAACCTTTCCCTGCCCAGTTTTGATTGGCAGCAGGGCAATCTACATGTGTGCAAAAGGATGGCTGGCTCTTTGAATTAAAGGAGGAACACTTTGCAAGGCTCTTGGGAACCCTGCTTGTCAATGCAGCCAGATGAGGTGCTAATGAAAAGCTGATTGAAAAGGGTACTTCTGCCTTCCTTCATTTGCAAGTCAAGACAGCTGAGAGATTTCACTTTGCTCTGCTTTCTGCTGGCTCTCCAGCCAAGACCCTCCAGTTATCAGGGCTATGCCTGAACACGAAGCCAGTGCAAGCAGTCTGTGTATCCTTTTATTTACCATACTTCTGTCACCTTCATTTATTGTTATTTATACAGTGTTATCCTTGTGCACGATGTTCAACTGAGTGAAAGAACTGGTGTTGCAGAATGTCTAAGGCTACCCAGTGGCGTCACCAGGTTGGGAGACTGGTGTGGCACATCTATGGTGGATGTCCTCCCATACAGTGGGTGAGGCAATACCATGGATGGTGGGTGTGGTGATGCACCTTCATTCTGCCTCTGCACTTTTTTTGCTGTAACTTTTGGTAGAATAGAGATTTAAAATGTGGCTTGTTTTGCTGCATTCTGCATGAAATCACACATCACATATATCACATCACACATCACCCCTGCTAACCGAGCAAGAGGCACTCTTTCAAGTGAGTGTTCCTCTTTTATTTAGCAGGGGGAGAGTAACTGGACCTACACACCCCAGCAGTGTCTGTTCAAGTGGCTTCTGCTGGTGTTGTTTTTTGCATTTCAGATTGTGAGCCTTTTTGGGACATGGGCCCATTAGCTTTTAATTAGCTATTATTATTTTTCCATTTTCTTTGTAAACCGCTTTGTGAACTTGTTAGTTGAAAAGCGGTATATAAATACTGTAGATAGATAACATTATGTCATTATTAGAAAATACTAATATTTATAGAAATGTATTAGAATATTAGAAAGTATTATTAAAGTATTAAAAAAGAAAATACTAAATACTAAATAAATAATACTAAGTAAAATATTAAATAGAAAAAATTTAAAAAATTTAGTCAGTAATGGTGTCACCCCCCCCCCCACTGTATGCTACCTAATGCAGCCTACACCCCTGCATCTCTCTAGTGACAGCACTAAGGCTGGATTGACAGGGGTAGATTGGCTTGGGCACAAGGGTTGGAAAGGGACAAATGATACTGCCCAAACCTCCATTCAGTGATTGTTGGGACCACTTTGGGCTCAGCCACCACATGCTCTTGCCTTCTATTGCATTTTCAGTGTCAGAAAAAGATGCACCAGAAAAAGATGCATGGTGATTGGGCCTGAAAAGCTCAATGATTTCTGAAGGGAGGTGGCATTTTTGCATTGGGGTGATGCAACTGCATCATTATGTCACCCAAAACTTCCAGAACACTATCAAATGCATGTGCTGCTGTCGCCACCACCACCATTACTTTGCATTCCGAAGATGGAATGTCTATGAACTTAGATATGCTTTCATATAGGTTTTGATCAATGGAACTTAAAGCACAAGGTTATGCTTTAAAAGATGGAGCTGGAAACCAGAACTTCTGTGGTTTGCATCTTGTCTCTGCCTTGGACGCACTAGTAAAACAATCATACACATGTCTGCTCAGGAGGAAGCCTGATTGAATTAAGTGGGGCATACTCCCAAGGAAATGTGACTGTGTTTTAGGTAGCTCCCCTCTCTCCTCAGCCTCAGTTTTTGCTATGTGCAGTTTGGGATTATATTATAAACCCAACACACAGAGATGTTATAAGAATTACAGCAAAATAATGCTATACTTTACACAGGTTAAGTATATCAGAAAGTGATGTTCAATATTCAACTGCTCAATATTGTAATTTAGTTGCAGTGTGTGCAATAGCCATAAGGATCAATTCATGAAGACATGAATATGTTAACAAGATAGGCACATTGAGCTTGTGCAAGTATTTCAGTAAAGTTCTGCTGACTCAGTCCTCTTTTTTTACATTTCTTATGCTTCACCCCGGCAGGTCAAGGAAGATCCTACTGATCCAGAAGAGCCAGTGTTCACTTCAATGACCAATGACTGGCACTTGTCTAATCCTGACAAGGAATCCATCACTTTTGTGCTTCATGGTGCTGATAACCTGCCCCCTACCCGGAAGGGCCATGTTCCCAATCCCTATGTCATTGTGTGAGTATCATTTCCTGGTCTCTTTATTTTGATGTTTCCCTGAGGGCAAAGCGCATGGTGGTTAAACTTGGCAATCCTCTTGCAGTCCCTTAGCTCACAATGGAGCAAGCTCTCTCTTTTAGTAAAGGTCGGTTTCATGCATAGCAATTCTTCTGTGTGGACATAATACCTGCACAGGCAAAGATATACATGTCATGTGTGCTTGGCTGCATGCCCAAACTCCCTCTTCCTGCATGTACATGGGACAGTACATGGCAGTTAATTGTAATAGCCACAGTAAAAATGCTTTTCCTGATGTTCTTTTCAGTCCATTAATAAATCACACCATCAAATCTTCCTTCTACTTTCACACCCCTTTCCTTCTTCCAGGTGCTGCTTTTATATCTGAGGGCCTTGCTGCTTCCGACTGGCTACAGCTGTGCCACAGACTGCAGTCTAAGGCCCTGGTGTTAATCCCATGTTTGCTTGCCCTCGCAAGGGCAAGCTAAGGCAAGGGCAAGCTATTGATACTGCACCCTAATTCCTCAAGGGATCTTGCACATTCCCATTACAGTCCTCCCATCATTAACAAAGGCTGCAATCTAACCTCTAGTTAGGCCAGACTAAGCCCCAGTATTAGTCCTGTGCTGACCTGGGGGTGTCACCAGAGTGTCGTAAGACACTTGTGCTCCACTCTTGGGGAAGGGTTAGGCCAGTGTAAAGATATGTGCTTGCCTCCTTCCATCATCATGGGAGCGGGATGACCAATGAGTTAAGCTGGCCTAGGTTAGGATTGCACCATAAGAATTGGTTTTAGGTTAGATGAATTTGTGTTTTGTTTTATGAGATGCAGAACAGGAGCAAAGAACATTGACAGTAATGAACAGGAGCTACTAATATTAGACTATGGAATTAAAGCTCCAGATTAATGGAACTCTTTCAAGTATGCTTTCACAGAGGAAGCAATGGCCTCAGTCCTGATTTAAGAGTTTATCAAAGGCTTGGGTGCTTTGATCCATTTGGTGCTCATTTTCCAAAACTGGAGATAAATGGAGTGTGTCAAACAACTTGGAGGATAGGCTGATGCTTCTTAGCCTTTTAAATTTTACATGCAATAAATAAAATAGCACAGGGCTGCATTTCCTTCTGTGTGTTTAATAGATGCATCCTGGGACTCAATTAAAGCCTGGTAACTTTGGTTGGGCAGATTAATTGAAAGGGCATCGCTGAGTTGTTTTAAGATGAAATGGGAAGGGTGTCTGAATTCTGAAGAGAGCAGTGGGCATTTGAGACGGAGAATCTCTCTTCGCAACAAAAAGAGAAATGAAAGAGTTCACTGTTTGCATAGCAGCAATGCAATCAAGGGTTCACATGCTTTTGCTTCTTTAAGAGGGATGTTGATTTGGTGTCCCTGAATCCCAAGACCTTGAGCTGGTAGGTTGGGCAGTACTTATTCTGTAACCTGGAATTCTTGTATTTGGTGCAGAAGGCCTGCCAGGTTTACTTCTGACTCTTGAAATTAGGAAAACTGCATGTACAGTGTAGACACCCCTCACTTTTTGCAGTTCCGCTCTTTCAACACCTTTTAATAATGCCGAGAACTCATTCATTTAACTCATGCTCCACTCTTTCAACCTCTCTCTGCTGGCCTAAGGGCTAAAATTGTCCTCCCTAATTTTTATTTGCATGAGACATGGTGATCAAACTGTTTTTGGCATTTCCTTTTCTTCAGTAAATAACCATTATTCAAATACTTAAGATATTAATTGCCCACACATATGTTTGATCATTTTACTATAATTTGTTATGTATTTTGGATGTGTTAATAAATATGTGTTATTTAGGCTTCTGCAAGTGATATTTGTGTCTTTTTGGGTGGCTGTTTTGTTTTTGCAAGCTGAAAAAGACTGGGTTCTATTTTTTCAATGGTTTTCACTTTTGGACAGTGCTCCAGTCCCTAAACATTCCAATAAGTGGGGGAAGCCTGTATAAGAAGTCAAAAGGCGAATGGGCAGACCAGTCCTAACCTACTGGGCACAGCTACCCATATGGCCTTTATTCATCACAGGTTAGAAGGAGGCTGAAGATCTACTTAGAGCAGGGAGATTTTTTTCCCTTACACTAGGTAAAGCCTCAGCCTACATTATGGAGTTTCTTTGTATAGGGGGCACAAATCTGGGAAGCCAAGTGTAATGCCGCAAAACCTGTCAAGGGGTTTAGGACATAGACAAGACCAGCTTCTCTGATCCTTCCCTCTTCCAAGCCTGATTCATCTGTTTCCCATCCACCCAAAAAGCCTCTTCCTGCCACCCACCCCTTCTCCACTCACTGGTACTTACCTTCACGGGTAGGGTGACCAAAAGCCCAAACCTAAAAAGGACAAGGTCTTGTAATCCTCTCAGCCTGGCCTTTCTGGCAGACAATGGCATGTTTGCTTACTCAAGAGTAAAGCCATAATTTTGGGCACTTTCACTTTGCTTTAGAGCTCAATGCATGTTTTTTATTTTTAGTTTTTTGGCCATAACTTTTGATAGGAAGGAGATATTTCAAAACCGATTTTTGCATTGGATTCTGCTCTTCGAATCCAATGAAATATGGCATGATGAGGTACTGCACACAATCACAAAGTTCCAAAACGGAGGACAATGAAGCCCTTTTGGAGGACACCCAGACAGGAGGCTAAAAAAGAGGAGAAATCTGGAAATTTCCCATCATATGGTCACCCTGTACAGGTGGCCAGGTGAAGATGAGCTCTCTCTTTCTCTTGTATCCCTAGAAAGCCATCTCCACGGTTTTATAGTATGCATGTAGCACAGTAAGGAAGGACTGGTATTTTTCCAAGTATAGATCCAAGGTGTTACCAGCAAGGATAAATTAGCACCGATGGGAACAAGACTGATATGGCATGGCTCCACAGCAGAACTCTTGTCGCCAAAATCTGGAATGATTCTCTAGGGTAGGATTAAATGCCAAGCAGTGCTTGGGAAGGGTCCAGAAAATAGAATTGCAGGAGGGGCTGCAGGCCAAGGCCATAGTGTATTGGTTTATGGGCCTCTCTTCATACAATTTGTCCAAAGGTTAATGGCATTTTTTCACAATTACCAGTAAGTATAACAAGTTGAAAAGCAAGTGGATTTTTAAAAAAAGAAAGATAAGATTATAAGAGGACAAAAAAGGAAGAGATATAATCAAAATATATAAATTATGCAAGGCATATAGAAAACTGATAGATACTTTTTCACCTCCATCTCCCAATAACTTGATTATAAGCTCATTGGGGGAGAGTTATGTGTAATATGCACAATGACAGCACAAACTAAATACAGTAATAGGCAATAATTTTATTCATGAGGCATTCCCATGCCTCACCTGTTTGAGGCATGAAAAATTCCAGTGATAGCAACAGATGAGATTCTAGCTTCCTTTAGAGAAGGAATTATCAATGATTTGTGGTGTCTGTCTTGATTTAAAAAGATCTGGGTTGAGGCACATCTAGCAGCAATCTGCCTACACTGCTTTCCAGATATCTCTGCATCTGAAAAGTACTGCATCTCTTGATTGGTGCTGTCTTATCTTCTTCTAAATAAATTTTAGAAGGCTGCTTTATACTGGAACAGATCATTGGGCCTTTTGGGCCATGGTTGTCAGCTCTTATTGGTAGCACCTCTCCAGGATTTCAGGCAAAAATGTTTGCCGCCATTCCTGGAAACAATAGAGAGTGAACCCAGGATCTTTTGCATACACAGAAAGTATTTTTCCGGTGTGGTCCTGTCCTTTTTGAGCAATCTGGGTGAAGAATCCATGTACCTTGCATTCCTCTTCCCTTTCCAAAAGTAGATGGATATACAGTATTTTTGAAGGAAATGATGGGGTAAGTGTAAATGAAAAGTGGGGGAGGGAGAGCGAGAGCATTTGTCTGACAACCCAATCCTATTGTCCACCATGCTATAGCATTTAACTGAGCCAAAAAGGCATGGAGGGGTAGGAAGCACAATTAGGATGCCTGGGAGAGGTAAAGAAAAGTACCTTTCCATTGGCTTTATGATAGTCTAAGAGTCTCAGGCATACACCTGCTAGTTAGTTGATGGAAGTCAAGATCAAGAAAGGGGAGCACTGGCTGAAAAAGAGAGTCGGATCCTAGTGCACGAACTCTACATCAAACTGTCTCCTGTCCTTCTCTTCCTGCCTCAACCTTTCTCAGCCCCCCCTTCCTGGCTCAGGCAGGGTGACTATATGTCCCATTTTCCCAGGACATGCCCTGGATTTTAGCATTGTGTCCTGGGAAAAAAAACTTCATTGTCCCATTTTTCCTTGTGTGTGGACAGCATGTAACCTTGTAATTAATAAATTTTAAGCAATAAATTATATGTAATTGATTTAAATTTAATAATAAGTAATATAGTGTTTAAATTAAGTACATGAAAACAATATATAAGTGTATTTGGCTTCAATCCTAATCACCATTTAGGCTGGCCTAGGACCCAGCTTAAGTCCTGTGACCTGGGGATGTCGCAAAAGTGCAGTATTGCACTTCTGCTCCATTCCTAGGAAGTTAGGCCAACGCACAGGCATACCCAAACCTTCCTACACCATCACGGAAAGATCACGGAAAGATAGGTCAAGTGAGTTAAGTTGGCCTAAGGCTGCAATCCTAACCATAATTTCCTGGGAGTAAGTACTATTGAACACAATGGGATTTACTTCTGAGGATACATGCTTAGAATTGCAGTGTAAATATCTTAGGATTGTGCCCTTTAGCTGTTATTTTGTCCTACATTTTGGGGTCCTTGACCTCTTTTTTTTTTTTTCTTGGTTATGATGTATGGTCACCCTTCCCGCATTGCCAACTTACCATGAGTAGCTGCTTAATGCATCACAGCACTGACCAAATATGATAGCGTCCTGGAATCCCTTATCCGAAATGGGATCCTCTCCCACCCAGTAAATCCTGCTAACTGGGCAAGAGACACTCCATCAAGTGAGTGTTCCTTTTTTATTTAGCAGGGGAGAATAACTGGTCCTCTTCACTGCCATAGTATCTTTGCTCGTGGCTTCTGATCTGCTGTCATCTTTTCCATAATTTTAGATTGTGAGCCCTTTTGGGACAGGGAGCCAGTAGTTATTTATTTTCTCTGCTTTGTGAACTTTTAGTTGAAAATGATATATAAATACTGTTGTGTTGTTGTAAAGGATCTAATTACTTTGGAAAGGGAAAGAAAATATGGGATGCAGTGATTCTTCATATGGCTCATTGCAAGCTGCTCCTATCAGT
This sequence comes from Cryptoblepharus egeriae, assembly GCA_030015325.1. NCBI lineage: Eukaryota > Metazoa > Chordata > Lepidosauria > Squamata > Scincidae > Cryptoblepharus > Cryptoblepharus egeriae. Next base: position 11,981,532 of record JAREYC010000013.1, read on the forward strand.
TTCCTTCTCTGCATCAATGCACACATGTACAGTACAGAGACTGCAAAAGTCTACCTTTTGCTTTCTTGCACATTTTGGGTTGCCATATGTCCTGGAAAATCCTAGGACAATGTCCTGAGGACAATCCCAGTTTTCAGGGATGTTCAGCTACCGGCAAGTGTGATGGGGTTGATGTCCTGGTTTTGTGGAAGAGAATCATGGCAACCCTATGCACATTAGAAAAACCTGGTGAGAACCAAGTGCATTTCACACACTCTTTGCCACCTCTGTGCTGTTTGCATGTGTGTATCTGGGTATTGGTGGGGTGGGGAAATACTGATAGAAGCAGTGGGCGACAAGCCTCATGGAGTTTAGCGGCTTGCAAAATCATATGGTTGTCAGTCAGCCAAACAGAGCCTGTGAGAAAAGCAGTAGCTGGCAAACAGGTTTGTGCATGCTCCTAGCAAAATCCCAAAATTATTCAATTAATTTGTGAGGTCCTGCTGAGTTGGAAAAAACAGATATGCTTGAGGGATGTTTGACAATCAAATGATAAGGCTGTGATTCTCAAAACCCTTTAAGACGTAAGTACAATGCAAAGGGGATTCTTAGGCCAGTTCATGGAGGGGGAGAGGTCGGTCAATGGTCACAGAAAGCAACTGAGAGCATGATGCCACCAAGAACTGGCTGTTTAGGGTCAACAGTGGAGGACAGTTATTGCCGGTGGAGGAAGGTTATTGCCTTTGTCTTGCTTTTGTGAGTTTTCTGGAGCCATCTGGTTAGCCAATGTGTGAAGTGGGAGGCTAGACAAAAGAGACCCTTTTTTTAGATCCCAAAGGAGTCCTTGTACATGCTTCCGCTACCATTTAGACATTCTGTAAGTATTTAGATATTGAAGCAGAGGCTAGAAACCTTTCACAACTCCTTGTTCAAACCAGGGATGAAAGGACTGTTGCTGACTCACAGAGAACATGTTTCACTGGACCAGCTGTTCCCTATTTGTCCTCTACCCTTACTGTCCAGAAAATTCCTTTATGCGGTAATTAATCCCACATGAGAACTTCCATGTGCTTCACCATTGTTTGGGCTAGATTGAGACGAGCGGACCAGTCAACTGATTGACCACACAATCCTAACCTTGGACAGTCTGGAGTGTCACGCTGGAGTGTCTCACATTTGTGATGAGAGCAAGCATTACGATGGAAAGGCCTGTACTAACCTGACAGTGCTGCATCCAAATCTTTGACTCTGAGCTACATAGGGGTATGGGAAGAGTGAAACGGAGATCAGGCGGTGTTTCTGAGTTAGAGGGGGTAGGGTGAGTGGGATGGACCTGGAAAGGAGTGGGGTTGATGAAGGAGGCCTCTGCCCATTCTAACCTTCATCCCAGGTCTACATGAGGGATCTACATGAGGGATGCAAGCTCTACATGAGTGTATGCAAGCTCTACATGAGGGATCTTAGACTTGCCCCAGCAAATTAACTGAAGCAGATCAGAGTAGCCCCATTGAACAGGATGGAACTCAACAGGTTAAGAGAGCAAATGTTCCCTAACCCCAAGGAGACCTCCAGATTGCTCCTAATCTGCCCTGGATGTGATGCAGCTTGGCCCAGTTGTGCCAGCACATGTTAGGATTGGCTCTGCCCACTTGTTAGCTTCACTGGAGAAACTAATGCCAGGGTCAAACCATATTGTTAACCTGGATGGACAGGCATGTCTAGACTATCCTGCCTTTTGTTGGGATTGGATCTGATTCTTTCTGCTCACGTGAGTCCATCTAATACATATGGGGTAGACAGTCAAAATCTAGACATAAATGATGCTCTATGGTTGGGCATCCCAAAGTCTTGAGAGAATGGACCTTGTTGCTCCCAGAATAATATTATCAGTGTGTATGCAATATACAGGGTGGGCCAAAAGTACAGTTGTTTCACTATTACAGTTGTTTCACTATTGGTAAATGTAAGTGTAAGCCTACTTGGCCCATTGTGTGTGTGTGTGTGTGTGTGTGTGTGTGTATTCTATATGTATGCAAGGAGTGTGGGGGTGTTACAGGATGATTCTAGTTACTCCTGCCCACATATCAGTCTTCTATCATTTATACAAATGTTGCATTTCTGAATGATACATTGCAACAAATGTCACAGGAAATGCCTGTCTTTCCCAACCTCAGACTTGCCTGCAGGCAGGAGTGACTTTTAAAACATGAGAGAGCAGCAATGTGTGAGATTAATACCAACAAAACTACAGAACATGTTGCCTCCCTCGCTTGCTCCCCCCTTCAAGCATAAAAAAAATGAGAGAGGTAGAATTCATGTCATGCTTGAAGCACCAAAGGCTTGGATAAAAGTGAGATAAAATGGCTGTGATTCGTATCTCTTGTCTGCAACAGGCCTAATAAAAACTTGGAATTGTTAGACCAGAATATCCATGGAGCATCTGGGTTATCATAACCTGTTTTCTAGTCACTGGAGTTTGCGACACTTGGTGTGACAGTTCATTGTGATACTCCCATGACTATCCTGTACTCCAGGATATTAGCCTTAGGTCTGATACATGGAAATTATGGTTGACCCATTCTAACATTTTATTGGATCCTGGCTGTTTCATAGTAATACCTCATTGATTTTTGGAGTAATTAGTCTGATTGGTCAGATTTGGAAACCTGGTGCTAACACTAGTCGTTGGTTGAGCTGGTATTCCAGCTAGGGGGCAGGTATCCAAAATAGTTCATGCAAGGAATCTGGACTTGGAAGACATTATTTGCAATAACAGTAGAAGAAAGACTTCAGGACCTTTTAGCCTTTGCTTTTCAGACATCAAGAGAACTAGAACAGCAGCTGAATCAAGATCAGTTGATTCTGGATAAGGTTAAATGTGGGGCAGGAGATCCACAAAGGGATCTCCCCCCATTCTTTTTTAATGGAAAGCATCGGGGGGGGGGGGGGGGCTTTTGAGTGGTGCTGTGATGTTGAGGATGCTTGACTATTTTTTCCCTGCATGGCTTCCTGAGATAAATGGCTATTAGCTTGACAGTGGGGGGAAAAGAGGAAATCTATAACCCACAGGTTTCCACCTTGGTGGTTAATAGCAGATTCAGAGTGTAGGGGTACAGATCAGCATTCTTTGCAGTATGGAATAACACAGCTTGGGCCAAAAATCCTGCAGGGTATTTATGCCATCCTATTTAGGGTGCAATCCTAATCTAGGCCAGCACCACTCACTGGTCTTCCTGTTCCCATGGTGGTGTGGGGCTGTTGGCATGTACCTGTGCACTAGCCTAACCCCCTAGGAGATGCGCAGAAGTGTCTTAGGCATTTTTGTGACATCCCTAGGTCTGCACAGGACGTCTGCTGGGGCTTAGGCCGGTCTAAGCCAAGGTTAGGATTTCAGCCCTATCCTTTCAAAAAATCAGAATATGAAACAATTCAAATTCCAGTTTTTAATCAGTTCACGTTGGAGCAGAGGGGAAGGAGCGCATTGACATCTGCCCCAACCAGTGTCCAAACAGCTGCTTCTGGAGAAGCCCAGACCAATTTCCATAAAGCAATTATGCCCAGATAACCACAAGAGACTTAAAACATCAATAGCCTAAATGGTAACATGCAGGCTGTGCATGAATGTTGCATCTCCGTCTCTGCCTTTTTGACAAGGTTCCATCACTATGTAGCTATGGTAACATAGGGCAGGAGCATGAGAGCCCATGGAGGTGGCGGGGAGGGGGAAGGGGGCAGAAAGGGGCAGGAGCCACTCTGGATGCTGGCGGGGGCGGTTGTGAATTAGGCATGCCATGTGCATCAGGTGCTCTTTAGTAACCATGGTGAAGACAGCAAGGTGGAAGGAAATCGGTTATTGTTTGCAAGGATGCTGGCTGGTCTTTAGGCACATGCAATGTAGCCGTGAGCGCACAGACGAAAGCACTGGGCAGACTTTGGCCTTGGAGGAATGGCATTGGCTGACGAGAGTGGTCCCCTAATGAGAAAGCAGTTAAGCATCAGGAACCAACCCAGCCATCAAAGCTGCATTTTGACAATGCGCATTAGTAACATGCAAATGACAAGTGGGATGGAGCGTAGAAGAGCGTAGAACGATACATAATTTATTGGCATTTTTTTTCCCAATATACTATACAATATATAATTCCCAATATACAATTACAATTAATACTGTAATTGTAAGCAGGGATTTATTTTTCCCATTCCGTTATTTTTTGTTCTGAACATTTGCTTAGCACTGTGTTTACTCCTTCTGAATTCTGGTGCAAGGAGAATCCCTATAATTTGAGAAGTGTGGCTCATCTCAGTTTTCAGTTCAGTTATTGGTTGCTCCCTCCCCGTATTCATGTTATCAATGCATGCATGCCCATTGATAACATTACAAAAGTGCAATGTTACTGTGATTGTTCCGATGTTTGTATCAAAATTTAATTTGTATGGTGTCTTACAGAAGCACACCCATGTGCTCCTGAACATCAGTAAAATACTATACAGAAAGAATCTTGGTTAAGACAACTAAATGTCTTAATAGACATATATGTCTGTCTGTCTGTCTGTCTATCTATATGACAACTATATGTCTTATAGAAGGCATATAGACATATATGTCTTAAAGACATATAGATGTCATAACCAAGATTCTTAAAGCTTTTTTGCTTTAGTGTCAAAGGTGGGTGGTGCAAGTGGCTAAGACACTGTGCCTGTTAACCAGCAGGCCAGGGTTCGAGACCCGGGTTGGCCCCACAAGACAGGGTGAGCTCCTGTCCTTAGCCCAGCTCTGCAACGCCAGCTGTATCCAATTGTATTGGCTCTGCCTTTCCATTGGACTAATTCAGTGGCATGGAGACGGGGGAATTGCTGCTTGGGTAACAGCCTATCCTCCATAACAATCTAACCCAGGCTTTCGTGCTTTGTATGCAGCGCCGAGCACGATACCATAGTCTTTCAAGACTGATGGAGGCCTGTAGACATGTTGTAGTTCACATGCATGCCTCTCTCCATTGCCACCCCAGGACACCTTTCGAGCAGGTGTCCCCACGACCTGACCTGGAAGTAATTGCAGTGATAGGGTGATGTCAATTTCTCTGAAGTAGGTGGCGTTGCTTCAAGAGAGCATGCCAATACATGCTGGGGTGGCTGCAGTCAGTGTCAAAGTGGCACAAGAAAATGGACAGGATCTGCTGATGTGGTGCTGCCACTTTCCACTAGAGCAGGGATATCTAAACCCACTTCCAGGGGCCAGATGTGGCCTCTGGCCAGCCTCTATCCAGCACCATTCCCTGCAAGAGTCTTGGCCATTTGACAAACACAAATGGAGTTGTGCTCTGGTCATGTCTGGAGTGAGTTCTGAGGGCCTAAAAAACCCCAATATTTTCAGAGCAGTGTTTCCCTTACAAGACAATTCTAGCACAGCTCAAAATTTTCATTTCAGATAGAGAAAGTTCTCTATCGTATACATTTATCCAGGCTTTCCTAAGGAGTATGCACTGAATATTCCTAAAGGACATGAAGTTTTGTCTGACAGTTTCCCCTTCCTTTATTTGTTGTAAATGCTTTTCTTCCAGAAGTGAAAGTTCTAATAAGGCAACTCAAGTAATTGCCCCTCTGGGCTGCTGCTTTTCAATTACATTATGTCCCTTTTCATTCCAGTGCCTCTTAATCTTTATTCCTCACCAGCACAAATGGTCTCAACAGCATTTGTTGGGTCGTAAAGCAGGCCCTGTGCATCTGTTCAGGCTTACTAAAATGGGAAACGAGCTGCGTTATGTATCCGGAATGGAAGGGTTCCAGAAAATACTGCAGTAACCTTTACGGAATAACATTTATGGAAAAGGAAATTAGAGAGAAACTTGTTAAGGTTTGATGAAAAGTCATGGGTGGTGGATTATATGTGCCGTGGCCCTTCATTCTGTTCCAGGGCTCACATCTTCAGTTCATCCCTACTCTTCCAGGTGCATGGAAGGGGATAAAACTCCTTCTTCCACTCTGGGGAAAGTGGAGAATTTTATCAGGGGGTGCAAAGTTTCTTTTGGGACCCTTTTGAGGTACAAAGATTTGGGGGCACATTCTCTAATGCAGAATCTATAGAATTTGAATCCTAAACGTGCTTACTGAGAAACAGCCCCCACTGACTTCAAAACCCCTTTCTTGCTAGATAAGTACACTTTGGCTGCAGACTCAGAATGGTTCCCTACCTGGAATAAGGACACACTGTGAAGCAGTCACTAGGTGTTCTGTAATGTGATGGAGACCATAACTCTCCATGTTGGTGCAAGACATGCAAGAATGAGGTGGGAGGAGGAGGAGGAGCAACTCCCTATGTTCTTTGTTCTGAATCTTCCACTTCAACTCAGCTTCAAAAAAAAAATTCAAGGTCTTTATAATGGTTCCTTTCATTTCTGCTGGAGTAAGAGCATTGTCATGCGAATGTTCATTGTCACAGCAATCCATCTGACCATTTAAGGTGGGAATCAGGGTTTATAGGGAATTAAGGTGCTTAAGTGCAATGAGCTTTTAAAACAACACAACGTGCGCCAATTGTTTTTTTCTGCACCCAAGTTCTGCTACATTCAGAAGTCACTTATTACAAGGACAAAATACCTCGTATTTTAATGGTCAGGGATTTGATTTGTATACTGTGCCCTCTGTTTGCATATGGACAAGGAGTGTAAAAGAAGATAAAGAAGATAAAGAGTGTAAAAGAAGATATTGGGAAGGTGTTACACAGTGGATGGTGATGTCAGACTGGATTAATGGTACCTACGGTATATGGTGACTTTCCCTCCCTGGGATGACCATCTGGTCCTTTCATTACTGGCTTTTAAAAAGGCAGTTGAAACACATTTGTTTTGCCTAAATGTCCTTTGATTCTGCTTTCTTTTTTATGATACTTGTTCAAACTTTGAATTCTCACTTTTCTTTTTGCTGGTTTGTTGTGTTAATTTTTACTATTAATGGCATGCTCTTGTTTTTTGGTGTGTGATGTTTTAATGTCTTACCTGTATTGGTGGTTAGCCAATTTGATGGCATCATACATAGGAAGGTTGCAGAATTTTTGTTACTGCACTCCAAGATGGTTAGGGAGGCATTTTTTAATTCTCTTAACAATCCTGTGAAGTAGATTAGGCTGAGTGACTTACTTAAAGTCATCCTATGAGCATTGTGGAGGACCAGGAACTTGAACCCAAATCACTGGTTCAAGTTAATCTGGATTCCAGTGTATCAGTTATACCCATATATAGTAACCTGAACCAAATAACTGTTTCTATAAGTTTCTATGCCAATGGTATATGGTGGAAACACTATACTAGTATTTCTGGTATAAAGCTCCAGGACCAGTGAATCAACCAGTGATCCAGATACCAGCAGTAAGCAGTACTTGAGGTGGTGTGTGATGGTACTCGCAGGATACCTGCCACCCAATAGTGACTGTGAGACTAGGATCACAACACAACAAATAGTGATATGAAGCTTAGCTTAGTGGGCAGAGCTTCAAATAATGCTTTTCTACCAAAAAAAAAAGCCCTCCCATCCACCCTGAACCTCTTGCTGGTGTTTGTTGGGTCACATCTGGCCTCAGAACCCAGAAGTAACAGGAGATGATGTGAAGTAATAGATACTTCTGATGGTGCTACAAATAGGTGGACCATGTGAAGTTGTACCGTGGAGTACAAACATTGAGAAACACTGCACTATACAAAATTCAACCATTATATCACCCTGATCCCTAATCCTTCTGTTATACATTAAATTCCTTCCTGAACTTTGACTTGACTTGAACTTTGACTTGCCAGAGATTGGGGTTCTTTTTCCTGGACAGAGAGAAATCTGCAAACTTTTTCAAAATATTGCCTTTCCCCAAAGGACCTTTCGTTGTGTTTACTTAACTATTGAATGAACCCGCTCTGCAGTTTTTAGCTTTGTCTTTTAAATGTCTGGGTCAAATGCTGATTTCACTGGAGTAGAATAGATATTTGTTGAGGCTGAATTTTCATCGCTGCAGTTAGGCAGAGAGTAGGTTGATTTTGTATTTTAATGCTGCAGTGTGTGTCTTTATTTATGAAATCTATCACATTTCATCTGACCTTTTTTCAGAGGCTCACAACCATGAGATAAGCATCATTTGCCTTGCCTTCCTGTGCCAGAGCTCCTCTTTTGTCAGAGACATGTTGATTCTAACCCATTGTTGCTCCTGTGCAGCCATGCATGCAGTCAGTGTGTGATGTTGAGTTACTCTGTTCAAAGTCCAGCCACACAGAGGCCTGCAAAAGTAGGTCACTGTGGTAGGAAGAACAAAGCATGTCATGCCTGATGTGACTCCTGAAAAATGGATCCCTGCAGGTGGTATACTGTTGGATGCATCTGTGGCTTGTGTGCAGGTTGAAAGGAGCAACACAGCAATCTGGTAGCTGGATTTTGCGAAGGGCCTCTTATCATCAGAACATGTTATATTTGCATATTGTGACCGTACACCATCCAGGCCTACCAGCAGCAAGGCCAAAGCTGTCCCTCTGGTGCCAGTGTAAAGAGCAGTGCCCACCCGAGAAGATACGTTCTGCAAAGAGCTGGGGAGGAATACAGCAAGGATAGTGATGGAGGCTGTAATTGAGCCAGAGGGAAGCTGGATGCAGTGATGAGATTCAAAGACATTAACAACCGGTTCTATGTCCTTCTGGCAGCCACTTTTAAATGGCTATTTAAGAAATTAACAACCAGTTCTATAGAGTAGGTGCAAACCAACTGGAGCCCACCACTGGGTGGATGCATTATGCTGGTATGCACTTTATTCTGTGCATACCTCTTCCAGGGCCTAATCTGATGATATGGGAAAATGTGGATTTGTGTCAGCAATTTCACTAGTGCAGATCCAGGTAGACTCAATGTGCGGGCTGTGGATTTCCCTGGGACTCATGTCTTTCCAGTTCCCCATGGAACGGGGGACATTGGCATGGGGGAACTTGGAGGATTGGGTTATCAATTACAAAGTATGCTGAAATGTTCAAACAATAAAATTTCTGCTTGTCACTAAAAAACCATTAAAAATGATGCCTGGTGAACATTTTGGGGAGCAGATAAGTCCATTTCCTGGACAACATTGGCTTGACTGTATTAGCAAAAGAGGCCAGAGGAAGGCCACAGATGAAGCAATACTGTTGTGTTAGCAGTACAGTAGAACCCTTTACATTGACAATGCTAGAGCGGTGTAGGGATGTGGGCTGCACCAAATGGGGTGATACCATTATGCGCTAATAAATTTTAAATCTTGGTATTTTCAAATAATACTATCATGTTATATATCAATCAGTGTGTCATTTCATGAAAAACGCAATGAAAGAAATAATGTTGAAACATACCTCTTTTATTAGACGTTGTTGCCAAAAAACTGCAAGGGCGATAGTATATCACTACACCCATCTCCTGGACCATTGTCCCGCTCACTTCTTGGGAGGAGGTTCATTATGAAGTCGACACGCTGGGTGACACAAACCCTACTGACATCACTGACTCTTTCTAAACTTTGCACTTCATTCTTTGTCTGCTCTTAGTACAGTTTGCCCCATGTCCTGGACCTGCATGAGCCAGTTGGTCAAGCATTGCATCCACACTTACTGATCTATCAGTGCCTACAGCAAAACTTGATTAAATGGGGCAAGACAAGTTGCTTCCCACATTCAAGGCCAGTGATCAAAAAGGGCCAAGTAGATGTTGTCAGCGCCTTTGGCCAATCATTTCTTCTTGCATCAATGTTGCATCTTTGATTTGGGGAGAAAGCAGGATTTCTGAACAAGCCCTATTGATCGTTGCCTGCAGGTCACCCAAGGAGTTTTCTTTCTCTAAAGTTCAAGGAAATTCTGCATGCTGTTCCCCCCCCCCCCGGTCTTGGCTCTACCCTGAGTGCTTTGGCCGTTCATCTGAAGAGCTGCCGATACCTGCCCTCCCCCCGCAATGCAGGCAGAGGGGGAAAGCATCCTTTCATCCATTATTGATGCATTGGTGGTCCAGGCAGCTCTTTGGGGGCTGAAGAGTGGGTGGGGGAGGAGAAGATTAAAGGGGTCATGTGATCAGGTGGCATGCATTTTCCTAGAGGGTAATACACTGCCTGGGCAAACATCGGGCCAATTATTGGATGAAATGCCAGCAGCTACACTTAGAAAGAACAGGGGGAAAGGAGGAGGGGTAGGGAAGGGCAGGGGAGTAGTCCTCCTGGCTCTGAAAGCAGGCATCCCATTAACACATTCTGGGAAAGTGGACTGGGGGCTCCATTAAAAACATCCCATCTCTCCAGCAATAGTTACAATAGTGGTGGGAGGGTGATATCAAATGGCTGGTATGGAATGGTCATTAAATTTTCATTGGCTGAGAAGGGGAGGCCAGGATGAACTTGCAGTTGGGGGAAGATGCAGAGAAACAGAAGAGAATCTGAAAGGCAGAATAGCCCAGAGCAGCGGTTGGGGGAGGGGAGCACATAGGAACATTTCAAGGACAAAATCTTGTCCATTTCTGGGAATGAACCACTCCACCATCTGCTGTCATCCTTGCTAGGAAGGAAGGCAGTATGTCCCCAAGGCTTCCAGCTTCCAGCTGAGTCCCTGTTGTTCTAACCTATAGGCTTGGAAGAGTCCCCCTGGCTCCTTTTTCTTGGCTACCGAACAAACATTCAGAGAGAGATCATTTTCTCAACCATGGTGTGGGTTTTAAATATGGAGAAGGCTGGGAATGGTGTCGCAAGAAGCATCCGTCTTGTTGAAGAATTGGTGACTAATGAAAGAAAATATGTTTTGATCACCAGGAAAGGTGCATCCAATTCATTTGTCAACTGGTTTTAAAAGATTATTTTTGGTGCAATTGGTGGCACTGTCTTAAAAGAGGTGGCAGGTCTTCAAACTGTCTTCAAATGCAAGTGGCACTGTCTTAAAAGAGACATTCCATTGTATGTAACAAAGAAAGGGAATGCCTCCTAAGAGGCCTGCTGCAACTAGTTCAGTAACAACTCATCCGAAGAAAAGTGCCTTTTTCAATTTCAAAGCTCGCATTTTAAAGGCTGTTTTACTTTATCCCCTGGGAATTATGAGAGTTTTGTTCACTTCAGTCATAGAATCCTAGAGTGGGAAGGGACCTAGTGGGTCATCTAGTCCAACCCCTGCAGCTGGAAATCCTCCTAGAGCATCTCCAACAGGTTCTTGTCGAGCCTCTGCTTGAAGATTCCCAGTGAGGGAGAGTCCACCACCTCCCTCAATCTGTTCCACTGCTGAACCGCCCTCACCGTCAGGAATTTTTTGGGATATCCAGCCGGAATCTCCTTTCATGTAATTTGGACCCATTGGTTCTAGTTCTGCTTTCAGAGGCAGCTATGAGCAAATGAGCCCCTTCCTCCATATGACAGCCCTTCAGGTATCTGAAGAGGGCAATCATGTCTCCTCTCAGCCTTCTCTTCTCCAGGCTGAACATCCCAAGTTCCCCCAACCTTTCCTCGTAGGGTTTCCCTTCCATCCCACTGATCATTCTTGTCGCTCTCCTCTGGACTTGCTCCAGCTTTGCTGCATCTTTTTTAAAGTGAGGTGCCCAGAACTGAACACAGTACTCAAGGTGAGGTCTGACCAATGCAGAACAAAGAGGAACTAGAACTTCTTGCAACTTGGAAGCTACAGTCCTCTTAATGCAGCCTAAAATGGCATTTGCCTTCTTTGCAGACACATCACACTGCTGACTCATGTTCAGCATGTGATCCACAGTGACTCTAAGATCTCGCTCACATGTTGTGCTGCCAAGCTAAGTATCCCCCATTTTATACCTATGTTTTTGGTTTTTATTGCCTAATAACTTCTCCTAATACCCTTGTACTTCTCCCTGTTGAAATTCATTCTGTTATAGCCCAGTATTCCAGTTGTTTGCAGTGTGGCCCTATATTGAACTTCTCCCAGTGTGCTGCTTCAATTAAAGTTATAATTTTGGACAGTAATTGCTACATTTTTAGAAACTGATCATAAGCGGCTCAAAAAATAAACAACATAAATTGATAATTATGGAGAGCTCTATTTCTGTAAATGCTTGTTGCCTGGCAATTAACACTCGAGGCTACTGCGCGTGGCGTGTTTTGTGAATGCGTCTTGATGACTATCTTTAACACTTCCCCTCCACCTCTCCTCCGAGTATCTTACTCCCTCTTCATGGTTCCTTTAGCGATTTTTTTCTCCAGTATGTGATAATAGGCATTCATATAACTGGGTAGCAACCTGCATAATAATGGTGGCCATCTCCAGGGAGCTGAAGTGCAAATGATGAAACTGATTGGATGGACCAATCTGAATCCTAAACTGGAAGGCAGGCATGGCTGACAATTAGGAGGTACTGTGAAAAGATGTGTTTCGTCAGTAAGGAAAGTTCTAGAAATTCCCATTAAGCACACTAGCTATAAGTAGTCACTGGCTCTCTGGGCAAGCCATGAATCATGTCCAACCTGCCACTGGAACAGGTCCGTGAATTGTGTTTCCTGTTTCTTCCACCTGCTGACAGGTCCCAAACAGGCAAACTGAGTAAATGCATACCCTAAACTTTCTCCGGACTTTTGAATCTCAGGCTGTAGGGTTCCTGTTGCTTGTAGGATGCTGGGAGGGCCCAACAATACCTGGCCAGAGTTGGTGCACTAAGGTGCACCTAGTGTGTCTTAAAGACACATTCCTGGGAGTAGGACCCACTGAACACAATGGGGCTTGCTTCGGAGTAGACATGAGTGGGACTGTGCTTTAAATGGAGTACTAAGGCTAAACAAAAAGCCTAATCCACTGTAACTCCTTCCACAGCAGTGTGGCTGATGCTGCATTTGATAGGGGTGATTTGACCTTCGGAAACCTCCTCAGAGATCCCCAGAGTCTCTTCAGAATATCCCTTGCCTTTGTATTGCTCTATGGTTAAGGTTGCCACATGTCCTGGAAAACCAGGACACTCCCAGTTTGGGGGGATTGTGTATATACACTATCAAGTTGGACAGGAGGTCCTGTCCCGGTTTTGTTGAAGAGAATTATTGCAACCCTACACAAATTATGCCTTTGCCAGCCTGATGGAGCTATTCAGATCTTCCCCAGTGATCTGGCACAAGTCTGCATGAACCTGTGAAGGCAGATCAAATGCAGGAAAAGATTAGATTTCAGCACTGCTGCTGAGACTGACCACTTCCTGGTCCCAATCTATCCACCTTTCTCCCCTCATTGTCACCCTGTTTAGCCCATCTCAACCTATTCTGCCCACCTTGGCCTCCTTCCCACTACTTGTGTGATCTTTCCTAACATGGTGGGCATCTTCAGTTGCTATCTTGCAAAGCCAAACGCTCACTACTCATAGAAGTGGCCACAGACACCTTTTGTGATTGCCGGTAAATATCTCGTACCAATGTGCAGGTTCTATAACTGAAAACCAGGCTTCTCTCCAGACTCTGGTTCCTTGGAAACTCTGGAGTTGCTTGATACCTGACTCTCTGTGGGAAGCCAGGGTGAGATAACAGCCAACCACTCACATTTCAGCAACTATCAAACTTTGATGCTTGTGTTTGGGAGGTGGGAGGTGACTGTCTTTGAGAATCTATCTGTACACAATTCCTGATGCCTGTGAAAACTTCATTTAGAAGGTCAGCAATGTGCTATGATGTTACCTGACAAAAATCTGTGGTCTTGACAAAAAAAACCCTTTTTTTAGCATCTGAGTTGTTGTTATTGATGTTGTTTAGTCATTAAGGGCACAATCCAGAGTAACTACGGGGAGTCCTTGCACCGGTGTAAGAACAATTTGCTCTGGATTGCAATGAGTTTCCCATAGGTTTTCATTAGGTGGTGCAGTAACTACGGGTACACGTAATGTCTCTTATGTGCTCCCGTAGTTACTCTGGATTGTAGGGCCAATCATGTCCAACTCTTCATGACTCCATGGACTGCAGCACACCAGCACACCAGCTCTCCTTTTCCTCCACCAACTTCCAAGACTGTCCAAATTCATGTTCATAGCCTTGGTGACACTATCCAATCACCTAATCCTGGGCCATCCGCTTCTCCTTTTGTCCTCAGTTTTTCCCAGCATCAGGCTCTTTTTTAAGAAGTCCTCCCTTCTCATGATGTGGCCAGAATATTTGAGCTTCAGCTTCAGTATCTGTTCTTCCAGTAAATAGTCAGAGTTGATTTCCTGGAGGATGGACTGATTTGATCTCCTTGCAGTCCAAGGGACTCTCGAGTCTTCTCCAACACCATAATTCAAAGGCATATATTCTTCGGAGGTTAGCCTTCTTTACAGTACAGCTCTCACAGGCATACATTACCACAGGGGAAACATTGTTTTAACTAAATGGAACTCTGTCAGCGAGGTGACGTCTCCTTTTCATTAAGTTGTCTAGACCTGCCATTGCTTTCCTCCCCACAAGCAGGTGTCTTTTAATTTCATGGCTGCAATCACCATCTGCAGTGATCTTGGAGCCCCCAAAATAAACTCTGTCATGACTTCCATTTCTTCCCCTTCTATTTGCCATGTATTTATTGGACCTGACTCCATGATCTTGGGTTTTTTTTTTAAATGTTCAGTTTTAAGCCACATTTTGCACTTTCTTCTTTCACCCTCTTCAAGAGTTTCCTTAGTTCCTTCCATTAATTCTCATGGAAGAAAAATGAGAATTAATCAGGGTAGTTAGAAGGAAAGCCACACCACGAGATGATCGCTGGGCATGTGATCCTTGAAGGCCATGTTCTACGCAGTGCCTGTTCCCAGGTCAATCTTGTCTGTCAAGTTGCACTGAAATGGATTATCAGGCTTGGCTCGCATGGAGGGGAGGGGGTGGAAGAAAGAGAAGGGAATAAAGCAGACTTTCAAGCTCCCTTCCCTCCAGTTTCATTAAGAAGGCTTACAAATCTTGTTTCAGAAAAGAGCCTCTGTTTGTTTTTCCAAGACATCTCAGATTTGGTGGGCTGATGTGTGTGATTTAGTGGAATTACCCTGTTGCCTTTCAGTAGATTGTGTAAGATCCAGTGGAACTCAGCATGGCTTCTGGGTTTGTTCCAAGCTGAACAACTGCATTAGTGGAAGCATTTTCTGAGTCCTGGGTCCTGAAATGAAAGCAGGTTCTGGTCAGACCAGGGTGATCATATGTCCTCTTTTTCCAGGACATGTCTCTTTTTTAGCCTTGTGTTGTTGGGAAAAAATTCTTCTTTATTCTCTCTTTTCCTTGGGAGCAGGCAGCATTTAATTCATAAATTAAATGTAATAAATTACAGTATATGTAATAGTTTTAAATTGAATAATAAATATAGTGTTGAAATTAACCACATGTAAGCAATATATGAGTGTTTTTAGCTTTTATTTTGTCATGTCCTACATTTTTCTTGGTTGTCCTACATTTGGGGGTGTCCTACATTTATACTTGTCCATTTTTTATTATTTTATATGCTCACCTGGATCATACATGAGGCCGTCAATCTCAGGGAGTGAACGTACAGAGTGCCCACCTTTCTCCCCTATGCACCCACCTTCACCTTTCTGGATTCAAAAAGAAAGTTGGGAACAGAAGTGTGTAGGAGAGTCAAGTGAGAGGAGATATTATAGGCAAGGGGTCTCCAAACCCCAGTCTGGGGCCCAGATGCAGTGCTTGGCAAGTTCCAATGTGGCTCTCAGCAAGACCCCTCCATCTGGCCCTTGGGCAAGCCTTGTAATCCACTCCATTACATTCTTATATGTATATTTATGCAAATTTATTCAAATTTGAAATGTAAATTAGTTTTCTGGCCCCTACACAGCGTCAGGGAAATGTGGCCATCCTGCCAAAAAGTTTAGAGACCCCTGCACTAGGCAATAGTTTCTTCTCCTCCATACTTCTTTCTCTTTATACCATCTTCCTTTTGAGTACAGGAAAATGGGGAGGAAAGGGCAGCCGTGAAAGTAGATCTAGAACAGGTCTAAATTAGGCCCTCAATATCTGCAGGGGTTTGATTCTGGGACTGAAAAATGGAATGACTGCTTGTCCAACCACCTCTCTACAACAGTAGAAAAGCAGTTTTTTAGACTTTGATTTGCAGTGGCCATTCAAGTTGAGTCAAATCCGTGTATAAAAAATCATTGTATAACAAGGTTGAACCTGTATTTGGATGAGCAGTCCTAACTACATTTCCCGCATCAATGTAAGGCCATTGCAATTCCAAGATAAGGGAATAAACTTATCCTTACCTTGAGGAGGCTTTCATATCTGCCCCCCTATTGCAGAACTCAGCACACGCCCCTTTGGCACAGCTATGCTAGTGCTGGAAAGTTGCTTAGGATTACACCCTGAAAATGTTTTATTGTATTCAATAGCAAGGATGGGAGTATGAGTTAAGTGACTCATGTCGGAGACATGAAAGCACATGTTTTTCATTGATTTGTGCTGAATTGAGTCACATGTGTCAAAGATTCAGGCAAACATACAAGTCTGGGGCTAGTGCCATGGAAAGTACCATGAATTTGGACAACTTGAGGCACCCAGACATGGCTTGGGAGTGGTGCTTGCTTATTTCTTTGTCACCCAACAACCCTTGTGCAGTGTTTATTTTTTTCTGTGGAACCACAGCTAACTTTTTGAATGAAAAGAATTTGGGACTTGAGTCTTTTAGAGTCCACAAAATGCTCTGGGCAAATTGGAAAGTCGGCTTGTTGGGACTAATTTTCAAGTTGAGTTGAAGGAGGTGCGTGACTTGGTTTGAGTCAAGTTACACTGGATTTGCACATCTCTGTTCATTAATGTTTCCTCTCAGGTGTACACAGGACGGCAACCGCACTTTCTTAGCCACTGTGCCAGTGTTGCAGCCCTGGGTCTGGTTTGATAGGTGAAGATTTGTCTTCTTGTTAGTGATGCATCTTTGTACCCGTTGTTGAGTGTTCTCTTTTCCCCTTCTCCTTTCCCAGCAAAACCAGCTCAGATGAAGAGAACAAATTGCCAGCCCAAGCAGTGACTCATACGGCTTTGATGCCGACGCACACGCCTTCCTGGGAAGAAAAGGTGACTGTGGAGATCGATGCACAGACGGCGGGTGAAGAAGGTGTGAAATTCAGTAGCAAGACACAACAAGTGTTTACTGGGTGGGTGGAAAGCTCAGGCAAGCGAAGAGGAATCACACTACATTTCAAGCAAAGCCACAATCTGTGGCATGGATATACTAGGCATATGAAACAGATGTTCATCATTGTGATACTTTTTTCTACTATATTCTGCTTCTCCTATCCATTGCTAGATATTGTGTTTAGAAAGACATATGCCAATCCCCTTCCTTGTTGGCATCCAAGCTGCTCTTCTGCTTTTATCTCTTGCACTATGGCTGCAATCCAGAGCAAATTCAGCCTGCTCTGACCTAACTGCACTCTCAACTATTCTGTATCCAGAGCAGAAAGTTATGCTGAATCCAGAGAGTCAGGAAGCCTGGGCTGCCCCAACTGCTCCAGAGCATGCTAAGTAATTGACACAAGGGGAAGACTTGCTCCTGAGGAGACACCCCTCAGATCACACTGAACAAGGAACAGCTGTGGTGCCTACAGTGGTGACATGACTCTGCACATCACCTGGTGCGGAAGTCTGTGCATCATCCCTGGGATGCGCACACCCCCCCCCCACCTGGACTGCACAGTCACCAAAGTTGGCACCTGCGCAGTTGTTTCTGAAGCCAACTGGCTTCAGAAAGAGTACTGCGCAGGCACCATCTCTGACACCTGTGCAGTACTTTTCTGAAGCCTTTTGGCTTCGGGGGAGACTGTGCAGGCGTCAGAGTTGGTGCCTGTGCAGTACTCTTTCTGAAGCCATTCGGCTGCCGCTCCACCTCCTGAGTGATGCCAAATGGCTATGCAGAGGCGCGGACTTTCTCTGCTCTAAGGAAGTCTCCTCTGAAGCTGTTCGGCATGCTCAGTGTGTTTCTGCGCAGTGCATCTCAGATGGCCGTTCAGGCCAGCTCCTCAGGCAAGTGTCAGCTTCTGGCTGATTCTCCGCCTTGGAGCAGGCCTGAATGGGTGTGCTGACGCCCGGGGCCTGCCAAAGGACAGTCAAACTCCTCCGGCACATCACCCCATATGGAACGCATCCCCAATGCAGCCCACACCAGCCGCACCAGTCTGGTGACGCCACTGGGTGCCTGCCTTATAAGGAGTCCCTGATGAGATGCCAGTACATTCTACAGTGAATACAAGGGGCTTCTTGGAGTTGCCTGCTGTATCCTGAGGTTTGTGGGCAGCCGTAGTTTGTTCCATATCCTGAGGTTGAGAGGAAGGGGTTGCAGCTAGGCTGGCCAAGAACTCAGATTTTTGGTCAGCACTGCCATTCTTACTCGGGCCTTATCATGGACCCCTATGGGTCTACTCATTACTATACCTGCTCCTGAGGTGGTATAACTCTGAGGGCTGGAAGAGGGCATTTCTGCCTTGGAAACAGGCTTTGGATACAGAGTAAATGCTCTGCCCTAGGCAATGCTAAACATGCCCTCAACTTGCCTCTCCTGAGCTGCTTAGGCTGCCCCAGTTAGGGCAGAGCAGGTCCACCTCTCTTAGGGCACCCTATCTTGCCTTGCTCTGCCCTAAGCCTCCTTCAGAGTAACTGGGCTGGAGCATCTTGCAGTTGCTCCAACCTAGTGTTAGATAGGGCAACCTAAGGGCTCTTATGTGGACAGATTAGTTGCTCTGGATTGGGCTGCCTGTTCAAAAAGGAAGGAGGAAATTTTCTATCCCACTTATCTCCCTCTTCCACACTTCCTCTTCTTTCCTCTTTCCTCTTCCTCTTTCCTTTTTGGGTCCCGGAAGAGGGAAAGACTGGTGGGTTTGGGTGGAAAGCAAAAGCTGAAATTTTTGGAGGGGGATGCTATAACCTGATAAGTTATTTATAGTGTGTATGGATTATGAATATCTGCAGAGGTCTCATTTAGGAGAAGGAATTTTCTTCAGCTGTTATCTAGATTACCTGGGAGTAAGCCCCATGAACTATCACAGTCTTCACTTGTGCTAGAACAGGCTGGCTGGCTCAGTCTGCACTGTATCCATCACAAGGATCTGGACCTTCTGTGCTGCCGTGGGGAAATAAAAGCTTTTTCCCCTTTCCTGGCAGAAGGCAAGCTCAGCTCCAATAGGTCTAGTTGGATCTAGGCCAGTGGTTTTCAAAGGTAGTGGTCAGGACCCTCTTGAGGGTCATAACTGCAAGTCAGGGGGATTGTGAGAGGCTTGGATCCACCATCTTGGAATCTGGCAGTGGGCTTTCCTTGGGCAGTGGGCTTTCCTGATTGAACACAGTAGGACTTACTTCTGAGTAGACATGGAGGAACATCCCAGTAACAGGGGGTCATCCCATGACAGGGGGTCCCAGACAGATTTATAAATTTGAAAGGGGATCCTGGGCTGAAATGCCTGAATACCACTGAGCTAGGCCACATTTGGAGGCCTCCCTATGGAGGTGGCCTAGATCCAAGTAGACAGGAACAAAGGATGCTCCTGGCTGCCTAGGGATCAAGGCTTGGATCTAGCATAACTACCAGTTCCAAACTCCACCCTCCCATACCCTGGAATGCCCTTCCCTGTCCCAGAATGTTACCTTCCACGTTCTCCCTGCTCTCCCCAAGTCCTTAATCTGGCCAGAATCAACCAGTGCAACTTACTGTTTGCCCTGTTCCTGCAGTGGTGCAGAGAGTAAACCCCCTGGGAGTGGTGCATAAGTACCTTACCACACTTTTGAGACATCTGCAAGCTGGGGTGCTGTGTGTTTCCTTCTTCCAGCTCTGTTGCCTTTACCTGACTGAGCAATGATGGTTGTTAATTTGAGAGTTTTCCCAAGGCGGTGGCCATTTACCCGGTGACCTGATCTTTATTGTTCCACGCTGAGCAGTGTTATGTGGGAAACCATAATGATGCTAATGGTATTAGAATTTGTGATCAGATTAAAGTCAGACTAGGGAAATGAAGCCAGCGTCGGCCAGTCATGCCACTCCATATAATTCCATTACACCTGTTGCTTAAATGAAATAAAGCATCGTTTGATGCACTTCTGTCTCTGTCTTAACCAGGAATGATTTAGAAAGACAAGGTCTGCATCATTTCAGAGTCATGTCCTTAATTGGTGTAAATCAAATTCAGAGGAGTCACTTATATTAGTGAGTGGGGGACTTATATTGGTTGGCTGGGAAGGGGGCTGCATCTCCCTGTGAATCTTTTTTGTTTTGCAGACTCTGTCTCCAGCCATATACTGGCATTCTTGAATTATATACCCTGCTATCCTAACATCCCATTAGGCCAACCTAAGCCCCCGCATGTCCTGTACTGACTTGGAAGTGTCACAAAGTGCAGTGAGACACTTCTGCCCCACTCCTGGGGGAAGGTTAGACAGGGTGACCATATATTCTCCATTCCCAGGATAAGTCCTGGATTTTAGCCTTGTGTCCTGGAAAAAAATCTTCTTTGTCCTCCATTTCCTTGTGAGCAGGCAAAATGTAAATACAGTAATAAATTATATGTAATATTTTTAAATTTAATAAGTGGTATAGGATTTAAATTAGCCACAAGAAAGCAAAATACACCAGTGTTTTTAGCTTTTATTTTATTACTAGGAAAAAGCATACCCGTGTTTTGGGAGTAAAATTTCCCCATATGCCATCCTGCCACAGCGCAACATTCCTGCATGTGCATCAACCCCCATGAGCATCAACCCCCCCAAGCACAACTATCCCCCCATGCGCATAAGTCCCTTGTGAGCATCAAGACCCAATGAGCATCAACCCCCCATTCACATCATCCAACCATGCACAAAAACCCCCTTGCGCATCAACCCCCCATGCGCTTCAACCCCCCATGCGCATCAACCTCCCATGCGCATCAGTCCCTTATGCGCATCAAACCCCCCATGTGCATCAAATCCCCCCATGCACATCATCTCTCCCATGTGCAACATCCCCATGCGCCTCCCATGCGCGTCCCCCACGCACAGCATCCTCCCCAGTTCAATCTGTCTCCCCCATGCACCAAACAACATCCCCCCTGTGCACCAGGTATCAAGAGCCAAATTGGCTGGATGTTGGTCGGTCTTCCATGTTAAGTATAGGACAAAAACACGTTGCACCCCTTTAATGCCCCTTAAGGGTTAAATTTCTCCACATTGGTTCTTGGTGGGTGTTCATGTGACAGAAGGAACACCCTCCCCAAATTTCACGCTTCTAAGCCCAGTGGTTGTGGCAAGCGTGTTGATGAGTGAGTGAGTCAGTGAGTGAGTGAGTCCAGTCAGTGACTTTTCTCTTTTATATATATAGATATATGTAGTCGTGTCCTACATTTTTCTTGATGTCCTACATTTTGGGAGGCTTTGTCCTCTTTTGGGATTATGACATCTAGTCACCCTGGGGTAAGGCTAACCTCCCCGCACCATCATGGAAAGATCAGCAAGGAGAGTTAGACCAGCCTAAATTTCTTAGGATTGCACCCTAACCAGGTTTAGTTCTGTTAAAGACCAAAGCATACAATGTTTCAGAGTGCCAGAAAGTGGATTGTAAAGTATGTCTCTCTGTCTTTGTCTCTCTCACTGTGTGTTATGTTGTGTACAATCCTAACTTAGGCTGGCCTAACTCACCGGGGTTATCTTCCTGTGATGGTTGGGGGAGGTCTTGTGGACTTGCCTAACTCCCAAAAGAGTGGGCCAGAAGTGCCCTTACAGTTAGCACAAGACTTATGCCAGGCCTAGGCCAGCCTAATTGGAGGTTAGGATTGCAGCCAAAGTAATTTGATTGCTTCATCATGTATCTACCCATGTAGTCAGCTGGCCAGTGGTGTACCACCAGTTGCCCATACCCTTGTATCACTAATTGAAACTCATGCTTCTGTGCTGGATTTTAATCAGAACCACTTTGAGAGCTAAGCATGGCTGAGAATCAGGTATACATTTCATTAGAGAGTAGGATAACCCTTGCTGTGTGAATATTCTATGGGTATTTCCAAGACAGCTCTGGCAAAGGAGGAGTTAATTTTTCTGCCTCCCACATACAGAGAATTTTTAGGCCAAGGGAACGTGTAGGTGAGGTGCAGAGCGAAGTTACATTAATTTCTTGTCGAACCAAAGTGTAATGTTTCATGGTGGGCAGCCAACATTGCCGTGATATCCTGGAGTGTGACTGAAGGCATGGAGCAGCTTGAGATGTGATTGCAGCAAGACAAGAGAAAGCCAAGAAGGAAGGGAGGGGTGGTAGGAAAGAAAGGATACAAGTGGTGGGTGGATGCTGGTGGAGTGGCAATGGCAGCTATTCAGGGCCTATTCAGTCCTGTTGCTGTGGTGACAATCTCCCCCCTTCCCTGATGGGGTCATGCAGAAAGAAAGTCCCTGTTAATGAAGAGGAAAATGAGGCCCTATTCTTTGCTTGTCAAACCTCCCACAAGCGACAGGCCTTTCCTTTCCTCCAAGTAACTGGAGGTATAAAGGATGAGGGAGGAAACGGTGCTGTGAGGATTAATGATGCATGTGGGGAACTCTCTTCAAACACAAAGCAACAGTTTCCTCCTGACCCAGAACCATGTCTCAGCTCAGTGAGCAATCTGGAGCTTAACCTAGTTCTGAAATAATGGCCAGGGTGGAGTAACCAAGATATCACAGAGTGACCATGTTGACCCTGCAAGATGCAGTAACCTTGTAGTCTTCCTTTCCTCCTGACTGTCAAGCCAGGGTCAATCTTTGACAATCTCTCATCAAATTGGTCCATGCCTAGAGGGTCACCACATTGGGGCAGCCACATCGGCACCTCTTTGCATAGTTGATGCTCCAACATGGAATCTTCCATGCTAGGCATTGTGAGGAGAGCATGTTGGGTGGATAGCTCTCTGTCCCATCCTGAGTCCAATAGATGATGAACACTGGGCCACACAGGAGGACCCACAAAAATGTTTTAAATTGGGCCCCATCACTCCTAAGGCTGGATCCTTCATCAAGCAAGCAATGTTGCTGAGGTTTCCGTGGTCTTGGGAAAGTAGATCTTAGAGCAGAATATTCCACTTCTGTCTGAGACTAACAGTATTGGTCCATCAGATGATAACAGTGATAAACCTGTTCAGTTTTTTCAGAAACACTGTGTATGCTGTGAAACATTTTCTGTAGTATATCTGTGTTGGCAGGAGGTGGTATTGGATAGGATTGGACTGTAACAGTTAGTTACTGTTTGCTGTTGGTCAAGAACAAATTTGATTCCCTACTTGCTGTTGCTTGTGCTAATTGTGCTGAATTTGGCTGATGAACCTCAGTCAACCTCAGCTCCTTAGCTGCAATGTTGAGATAGTAAATCTTCCTTTCCAGATATGATGAAAGGATAATGTGTACTTCGCACACTCTGAAAGTTCTATACAAATGTCATTATCAGTGAAAATAATGAAACAATAACAAATTGTGTTATTGCTGGAACCATTCTTACACAAGTGCGCATACACACACACACACACACAGATATAGATATAGATATACACACACAGGATTAACAACAGATATGTAGCTTGGTTATAATATGCTTCTGTTTTTAAGGTTAAAATACAAATGCTTCCTGTTCTATGAACCCTTTCCAGAGTACTTTTTGGTTTTCACTGTCTGGCTTTTTGGCTTTCACTTGAAATACATCAAGTCTTAGCAAAAACACGTTTCCAAAAATGGGTGCTAAAAGTACAAGAGAAAAACAGATAGTCCTCACAGTAGAGTTGGTAATATATTTAAATACACAGTATAATCTGTAAAACTAAAATATAAACAAAACATTCAAATCACTCGCACTGTGGCCCTTTTCCTCTTCTCTGAAATGGTGATGAAGTACAATTCAGCACCAAGGAGAGCAGCTTATCACAAGGATGACAACTGAGGTCTCCCCAAGGATTTCTAAAGCAAGTTTGGGCATTTTCACAAGTCATGCTAAGGAAAGAAAAGTGCTACAGAGAGTGAAATAAGTTTGTTTTTAATCACAGAGCCTTTTGCTCATTGTGGATTTTTTCCACGTTCAGTTTAGAAATGTAGGAAATTCACAGGGTCACTGTGCCAAATCACAGAGGGTTCTGCATCTGACTAGCGATGTGCAAATTCCCATTGGCGCTCTGCAATTTACACTCCCTTTTTACTGCATTTACTTGAAAATACTGGGGAAGAACCCCAGGGACTCTTTGGAGTGCTTACAAAAAGTTAGTGGATTGATCTGCCTGTCTCTCGCCTTGATCGCGGTGCCCAACAAGAAACATATTTTGTGGGTGATGGGTAAGAGTGATGAGATGTAGAGGAGTAACACTAGGTTCTGCAGGTAAAAAAGGGAGCTTTGGATGTACTGATTCAGGTCTGGGAGGTTTGGAGCTGGCCTAGAAAGAGGGAGGGAGAGAGAGAGAATTTAAGGATGCAGGTCTCTTGTTATCTTGTGTGCTCTTTAAGACATCTGATGGGCCACTGTGAGATACGGGATTCAATCACAGAACTCCTGCATAACATTTATTTTGGCCAAAGATACTTTGCTATGTCTGGTTATATTTCCTCCTTTTCTGTCCAGATGTGTCCCTGACAATCGCTGACAAAGACACCAAGGAGTTGTTAGCAAGATACGATATTCCTGTGAAATACTTGCGTCCCTTTCATCACTATCACTGTGCACTAGTACTGGTAAGTCAGATTGTATAGAGACTATTTTATAAGGCTCTGGCTGGTGCACACATTCTTGCGCTACCCAGATATGGCCATCATCTAGGAGCCTTTTCAAAGTTCAGAAAAGGCAAATGATCCAGCCCTAACAGGTAGATGTATCTGGGCTTAATGATCCTCCATGTAAGGAGAAAAAATATCTGCTTATAGAAAGCTAGCACATAAGGGAAAATAAAGAGAAGAATACAATATTTGGGCATTTGAAGCAAGATACCCTTGTCACTACCTGTTCTCACCACTGCCTCCTGATTTAGCAACATGAGCACATCCTTCCAGTCTGCCCAGTTCCCCCACTACCTTGTTTGGTTTTAAAGTGAGAAGAGAGAGAAAGCAAAAGAACTGGAAAAATGTAGGAACATCTTCACTATGTTCTCCCCCAATTCCTCCTCCTTGCCACCCTTTCCTTCTTTTAAAATTGGAATCAAGAGGTAGATAAGAAGAGTGTGACACCGAGTGAGGAATATCACTGAGTAAAACAGCAGTGACAGGCAGTGGGGCAGATGGGCCCTATAACACAGTTCCCCCCATCGCCAGATCCTCCTGTCCCTTAGGCAACCATCTCAGTTCACCACATTATTAAGCCACCCCTGGGGAGAAGACGTCTGCTGTAGCCTTCTTGATTTACTAGCTTGTGTTTTTCAGATGTTACTGTTTATCAAATGTACAACCACCCACCTGCATTAGTGGTGTAGTCACCTGACAGCTATATACTGTAATGTGCTGGCTCTGCCCTAATTCCCAGCTTATGAAAGAACAGCCTTCTACAAGAAACATTTAGTTGAAGTTCTTTGAGGTCAGGGAAAATAAATCTCATGCATCTGTTGTAATCCATGATGGGAAATTGTTTCAGATGTTCAGGACCACACAGTTCTGAGGAGCATTGACAAGGAAATAGGTTAATCAGAAGCTACTTTAAATTAGGGAAAGGCTTGTAATTCCTGCTCATGTTATATATCACTTGATGCATAATTCCATGAAGAATGCAACAAAACAAACCTGATTTAAATATCTTTATTCTGTCGAACACTATAGTATAAAAAAGCAGCAGGGGTGGGGTAATGCTTGCTGCCTGGGGCGTTGCACTACCTGCTGCATGTGAAGGATTCCATCATGGGGTGACACACTGGGCTCCCACACTGGGTGACCCAAACCTTAGTGAAGACTGCAGGCTGTGGTGTGTAGTCTTTTGCTCAGCCTCTCAGACGCAACAGAAGAAAAGATAAGGCAAATACGAGGTTTAACAACCCAATCCTATGCATTTGTACTCAGAAGTAAGTCCCATTATAGTCAGTGGGGCTTACTGCCAGGGAAGTGTGGAAAGCAGGCCTCCGTCAGTCTTGAAAGACTATGGTATTGTGCTCAGCGCTGCATACGCTGCATGCAAAGCATGAAAGCCTGGGTTAGATTGTTATGGAGGATAGGCTGTTACCCAAGCAGCAAATCCCCCCTCTCCACTCACTGAATTAGTCCAATGGAAAGGCAGTGCCAATACGACTGGATCCAGCTGGCGTCAGAGAGCTGGGCTATGGACAGGAGCTCACCCTGTCTTGTGGGGCCGACCCGGGTCTTGAACCCTGGCCTGCTGGTTAACAGGCACAGTGTCTTAACCGCTTGCGCCACCCACAGCCTGAAGTGGAAAGGATTGCAGACTAAAAGTAACAAAAATGAAGGTGTTGTGCCTTTATGCTTTATGAAGGTGTTGTTCCTTCTTCCTCTGCCCGCCTTTAGGTCTTGATTTCATACCATCCATTTAGGAAGCATGGGTCTCAGATTGATTTGCAGGGTCAAAGGCATCTTACAAAAGCAGCCTGGCACACTATTTGCTTTGAAGCAAATGAACAGCTATGGGAAGGAGTTTGCATGGGTAACCACATGGAAGAACTTGATAGCGGCAAAGAAAGGGTGTTGCGAACAAGGCTAACTGAGGCATTCTGCCAAGTTGGATGGGATGGCCTTGAAAGCCGACAACATAAAAAGATGTTGAGCAAAATGAGAGCTGGGAAAAGCTGTCACTCTATGCTTTCTGATAAACAAACCCCTTTAGAAAGCCTGTTATGGTTTTCAGTTACAATGCAGGAGATATGCCTGCACATATGAATCTACCTTCTCGGGCACTGCAGTGCCCCAAATTAGGGACACTCCATATTTTCTAAGTTTGCAACCTTAAATTGATAAATTGATTCAATTATTTTTTATGTTCTATTGTTTTTTATGATCTTTCTTGGATGTTTTTTCTTTTATGATCTTTCTTGGATTATTTATGAACTCAAGAATATTCATCTTTGGTGGACTAAATGGATTGTTCTGATTAACAGTAGATATTTTTCACATATAAAATGAAAAAAATGTTACATATGTAAAATTGGAGGTGCTCAAGGCAACTGACAATGTAAAAATAAAAAAATAGCGGAGCAGACTTCTGATGTCTTTGCCTGCTACCTCTTTCTCCGTTGCTTCCTTCTTACATGTTAAAGAACCTTTTTAAAGAACCTTGAGAGGAAGAAGTGAAGAAAGTTTCTGAATTAGATCAGACATATGATGTCTAAATAACACAAGAACTGAAAAAAGACAATTAAAAGAACCATCCTCTTTTCCCTTGCACAGGAAGGAATGCTTCTTGTAAGGTACAACCTGGCATGATATGTGCATGTGTCATGTAAAAACAAAAAGAATTATACTCTAGATTTTACACATTTTACTTTATATATATATACTAGCGAAAAGCGTACCCGCATTGCGGGAGTAAAATTCCCCCGTATGCCATCCCCCATATGCATCTTCCCCCCATGCGCATCTTCCCCCCATGCGCAACTTCCCCCATGCGCATCAACCCCCCATGCGTGACTTCCCCTCATGAGCATCAACCCCCATGCGCATCAATCCCCCATGCGCATCAATCCCCCATGCGCATCAATCCCCCATGTGCAACTTCCCCCATGCGCAACTTCCCCATGTGCAACAACCCCCAATGTGCATCAACCCCACATGCACAACTTCCCCCATGCGCATCAACCCCACATGTGCAACTTCCCCATGCACATCAACCCCATGCATATCAACCCCCATGCACATCAACCCCCATGAGCAACTTCCCGCATGTACAACTTCCCCTATGCGCAACTTCCCCATGCGCACCAGCCCCTCATGCGCGCCAACCCTCCATGTGCAGCGTCCTCCACAGTGCAACCTATTCCTCCTAACAACATCCCCCAGTGCACCAGGGTCTGAGCACCAAATTGGGTGGATGTTATTCAGTCTCCCATGTTAAGTATAGGACAGAAACACGTTGCCCCCTTTTCAGCCCCTGAAGGGTTAATTTCTCCAGATGGTTCTTGGTGGGTGTTCAGGTGACAGAAGGAACTCCCAGAATTCCATGCTTCAGGCCCAGCAGTTGGGGTGGAATGTTGCTGAGTCAGCAATTCTCAGTGCAAAGTATAGGGAGGAAAATGCGTTGTGCCCCTTTTCACCCCCTTCCGGTTGGAATTTCTGAAAACCGGTTCTTAGTGCACACCTCAGTCACAGAAGGAACACCCACCCCAAATTTCATG
Organism: Cryptoblepharus egeriae; assembly: GCA_030015325.1. Lineage (NCBI taxonomy): Eukaryota > Metazoa > Chordata > Lepidosauria > Squamata > Scincidae > Cryptoblepharus > Cryptoblepharus egeriae. The sequence goes on from JAREYC010000013.1 coordinate 12,009,717, forward strand.
CTTCTAGGGCTGGCAGTTTTGGCAGGGCGGTGATGAGTGAGTGAGTGAGTCAGTGACTTTTTTATATATATAGAAGATATATAAAACAATCCAGAGTAACTGTGCACAATCCAGAGTAACTGCGGGAGCTCTTAATTGACATTTACATCGACGTAGTTACAGCGCCACCTAGTGGAAACGTATGGGAAATTGATAAAGCAATCCAGAGTAAATTTTTCTTACATTGACGTAAGGGCTCCTGTAGTTACTCTGAATTGTGCAGTTATTTGACTGGATGAAAATCTTAATATTTTCTGTGAAGAGTTTGTTATGCAAGCTCTTACACTTTCTTCTTCCTGCATTAAAGTCTGACCTTTAGTTCCTTACACCACTTCCCCTAATTTGCACAGTGAGTGATTTTTATGGAGTGTGCCTGTATTGATGGGGTAATAATGATTAGTAACCCTGTCATTTCTGGGAAGTCTTATTTGCAAGCAGTGGCAGGTACAAGTTTGGATCTCCTTGTGGTTCTTTGCATTTATTTGACTGATGCATATGTTGCTCCAAATGATGCATGTATTGCTCCAAATATTAGACCAGCCCAAGTATCCACATTTTTTTTGGTACTGAAAAAATTGGGACTTCCTTTTGAATAGAAACGTATAGGATTTCTGGAAGGCAACAATTTGGCACTTTTCTCAGCAATGTAAACTTTAAAAATTTTCATTAGGAGATGGGGTAGACAGTCACAGATCATCATGGCTTGTGAAATATTTAAATGCCAAACAGAAATGATTGATGCTATTGATCTTTCTAGAAAAGCTCTAAGGAATCGTGAGCTTTAATTATCTCTTCCTTCTTTATTGCTAGTTATGGCTGTTTGGGGCCACTGCAGAGCAATCCAGCCTGTTTGTAAGCATAAAGCCCCTTGGTTTATTGCCTGGCTTGTGATCTTTCCTTTATGCTCTCTTTTCACTTAGTGGTTTTGTTTTTCCACCAACAGCCTCGGAAAAAGGACCCAAGAGGGACAAAACTATATACTTCCATCGTTCGGAAATGCAGCCTCATCCCGCGCTATGGTGGAATGAATTATGCTGGTTTGGAGGTAAGATCCACAGCTGAAATTCCAAAATGGCAGGTAGCTGAACTCATAGTGATCTTTGCAGATCTTTAAGGGGTGTCATCAGATCAGGTTTATGGCTCTGTCCTTGACTAACCATCAGGACTTCCCATTAGTAACTCCACCCTAGTTACTCTGGAAAAGGCTTGGGGCAGAGCAAGGCAACATAGGCTGCCCCAAGAGAGGTGGACCTGCTCTGCCCTAACTGGGGCAGCCTAGACGGGCATATTGAGGGCATGTTTAGCATTGCCTAGGGCAGAGCACTTATTCTGTATCCAGAGCCTGTTTCCAAGGCAGAAATGCTCTCATCTAGCTCCTCAGAGTTATACCACCTCAGGAGCAGGTATAGTAATGAGTAGACCCATAGGGGACCATGATAAAGAAAGAGTAAAAATGGCAGTGTTGACCAAAAATCTGAGTTCTGGCCAGCCTAGCTGCAACCCCCGCCTCTTGACCACAGGATATGGAACAAATATGGCAGCCCACTAACCTGGGGATACAACAGGCCACTCCAAGCGTTCATCCTCCACTAGAGGAACTGCAGCTGTAACTGGTTGTCAGGAACTGCTGGGCTTCCTTCTAAGGCAGGCACCACAGCTGTTCCTTGTTCAGTGTGATCTGAGGGGAGTCTCCTCAAGAGCAAGCCCTCCCCAGCTGTCACTGACTTAACATTCTCTGGAGCAATTAGGGCAGCCCAGGCTTCCTGGCTCTCTGGATGCTGCATAACTTTCTGCTGTAGATACAGAATAGTTGGGGCAGCCCAGCTAAGGCTCTTCTCACTGCCCTTACTCTGGATTGTGTTCTAAGTCTGAAGAGATCTATTGGGTCTACAGCAGCCCTACCAAGGGAAGGAGCAGCCACTTTCCTGCAGTAGTAGTCCCAAAACTTCAAGCACAAGTTAAGTTTGGGCTGCCTGATCTCTCTGTTCCATCAGGTAAATATATTTCATTAGGTTTTTTTCAGTGTTCTTCCGGCACAATCCATGTACCAATGGATATGTATGCTGAGTGGATGGGGAATGTTAATGCCAACGTCTATTCATCATTTAGAAAAAAGTGAGATGTTGCAGGTGCATTTGTTCCTTCTTCTTGCCAAGCATATCCTTCTCTTGGAATGCAGTGGTTGGTCTGTTGATTCTCAAAAATACCTGTTTTTTCTTTTAGCCCAACCTGCCCTCTGGAGGTGGAACACTAAAAGGCACTGTGGGCACTGGAAATGATTGATGTGGGGTTGTGCATGCTTGATGTGCATATACATGGATCGATTATTAATATTTGAGCCAATGAGCCTCCACCCTCCTTTCAAGCAAAAGCTGCTGATGAACAGTTCAGCACTTCACACTTTTCCTGTCTGTCAGAAACTTGTCTGCAAATGGAATTGGCATTGCTAATAGCCAGGGAAGGATGACAGCCATTCGATCAGCTGTCCAAATCTGCCCTGCTATATGCTGGAGCATGCCTAGGATTGGGGGGGATTATCTGAAATCTCCTTCAGGGCTGGGAAGTAGGAATCGATCTCAGCTGCTCTCTCTTCATATTTACATTCAGCAAATGATGATGTCCTCAGGTGAAAAGGATTTTTAAGCTTGAGGTGGGTCTGATTAGTGCACAGATCAAACTTTCCCATATTCCCCTTTCCAAGGGGATGGCATCATCTCTATCTCTTTGAGAGCAGAAGAGGGTAGTATGCAGGAGAGAAGAGTGTAGGATGAGATTAACATCACTTTCTAACACCCAAGATGGCACACCAAGTGTTATCCCCCTTACTTTGTGTTGCACTACCAGTCTCTACTGGTACATTCACAACCATTTGTCCTCTCAATCACTGAAACTGAAAAGAGGTGAATGTAAAGCTTTCTGTCTCCCAAGGATAAAAATAATGCTGCTACTCTCCTTGTGTTTGTGCAAATCACGTAACACCTTGTCTTAATTTATCCTCATCTGTAAAATATGAGTATGAATTGGTTCACTTTAGCTAGGTTTTTGTCCAGCATTGCTAGCTAGTCTTTTGAGTTTTGGGTTAGGAAATTAGACGTTGTTTGGTATAAGCACTCCATGATTTCCTTACACATCAATCTGTGTAGTTTTGGTTTACATAAAGTTTAGGCTCTGGGAAAGGATCATCTGCACTCAGTAAAGTTTAGTAAAAGCTCAGTGCTTGCCTTGCTATGTAAGCTTGGCTCATTCTCAGTGTGCCTTGTGTTTCCCATGCTATTTAAAGGGCTTGCACAAGGAAGGAGTGAGTTTGCTGTGGTCTGAGGAGTGGATCCCAGAAATATCACCCCTTCCTCCAGATTGGTTTTATAAACAAAAGATGAAACCTAGGGTGTGATGTGAAGAATCCTAGTTTACCAAGTGCTGAGCTTTAAAGACAGACAGCTGTCTGAGATAAAATTCAGCTTCTGGAATAGAACCCTCATAAAGTTGGGGGTGCCCCTCTAGTGGTACATGTAGGTGTTCAATGTATATGTAGGTGTTTGTTGTATGTGGATGGAGTGCAGTTTGTAATTTGCTCCAACCAGTGAACCTCTGTGTGTGGTTGTGAACCTCATTGTGCTTGATGGGTCAGACAGAAACAGTCTAATCAGACACAAAACAGATTCCATGAACATGAAGTCTACCCACCTCCTGGATTAACCTACTGAGTTAATCAAGTCAAGGTGTCAGCTTTTCATTTTAAGGCAACTGCAACTCCAAAATACTGTAAGGATATACTTTAAAAGTAGTCATCTGGGTGTCCTCGCTGATCATCTTAGTGAAAAGAATAGTGATAAGCATCCCAGATAAGCATGTCTCAGCCCTCCATTTTGCTGCTGTTGGAACTGTGACCACTCACCAAAAATGCCACTTAAGACAAATTGTTGGAAAGGTCAGAGGGATGGAGATGGAGGGAGGGAGGGAGAGAAGAAGAGTGAATGGAATAACACACTTGGAAGGGGAAAGATGGGGAGACACACAAAGGACACCAGCTGCTTCCTACCCATGGCAACCTGTTTTGGCAAAGGAGGAGGAAGCTGCTCAGGAGATGTCTCCCGACAGTTCCTACTGTGTTTCTGCCTTGGGTCCTTGTCTCCTGTTCTTTTCATGATCAATTGACTCTTCTCAGGGCCATTTTCTCTTCCTTTTTCTAGTCCCTCCCTGGTCTCCATTCTTATTTGTTTGACAATCCTGTTTTTTTCTGTTCTACTATTGTACTGGAGAGGAAGAAGAAAATGGGGAGGCAAGGAATGTCTCCATCCACCACAAATTTATGAAGTCTGTTCCCATATCACTAAGGCAGCATTTCTCAAACTCTGGATTATAAGCCAATTTCAGGTGGGTCACATAGTACCTGACTCGGCTATCTTTGAAAATACAGATCTGAAAATACAGAATATAGAGCTCTGATCAGGGCAGGCTCCCAGTGTTATCTTTTCAATGAAATCTTTCTTACAATACAATCCTAAACATGTATACTCAGAAGTAAGTCCATTGTGTTTGGTAGGTTTTACTTCCTGGCAAACGTGCCTATTTTTTTAGCTGCAGTAATCTTCCTTCTCTCTGATTGTAGGTTTTCCTCCAGGGGATCAATGAACCTCTAGCGCAACCAATACCCCCTGTCTTTGCTGTTGCTCGTATAGTGAATAATGTGAACGCTTACATGTGAGTAGTGTGGTGAATGAGAACTTGGCTATGACAAGCTGCTAATTTTTAAGTTTGTGTGTATCCATTTGGACTCTAGGAAATGCAGGTTCTAATTCTGAATAACTTAGTGCAAATTAACTGGTGAATGTGGAAAATGAACTATTTTGTTATGGTTTCCACATTTACAGTGCTACTCAGTAGTAAGTCCCATTGCATTCAATGGGACATGCAGGTGGAACTTGTTTATGCATGGATTTTATATCTGTGGATCTCCCAATGCAGACCCTTTCCCCTGGACATACATTGAGCCAGAATCAGCCCCACCTGAAACTTTCAAAAAAGTCAGGTACTGTGCTCTGGTCCCTTTGGAGAAATTTCTGAAGACCTAGAGGTTGTGCACATCCCCCCAGAATGGCTCAGAATCCGCTTCAGAAAGGCTCTTAGAGCTGAGCAAATGTAACTTCCAGTTTCCCAAGAGAATCTGGACGTGATAGTTTTATTCCTTTTAAGGTACTTTGGTAGAGGGCTGTGGGTGGTGCAAGTGGTTAAGACACTATACCTGTTAACCAGAAGGCCAGGGTTTGAGAACCACGAGACAGGGTGAGCTCCTGTCCTTAGCCAAGCTCTGCAACGCAGCTGGAACCAATCATATTGGCTCTGCTGTTCTATTGGACTATTTCAGTGGCGTGGAAAGGGGGGATTTCCTGCCTAGCCTCCATATTAATCTACCCAGGCCTTCATGCTTCTCATGCAGCATCGAGCACGATACCATAGTCTTTTGAGGCTGATTGGATGGCAATGCAAGGTAGAGTAACCCATAGATTAACTGGTTAGATTAACTGATCAATAAAAAACATTTTGATGACAAAAATAGTCAGCAGGTTTTAAACACTATTTTTGAACTAATGAGAAAAATCTTGTTCTTCATTTAGGGATGAGACGATTGCTAATCCACCTGTTACCCCAATCGAACAGATGGTTGTCAACTTTCCAGATCCTAAAATGGAGGATTTTGATGTCCCACGAGTCACTAACAAAGGATACCCACAGGTAAAGGCAAAGTGTTGCTTGAGGGATTTCTCTGTGAGATAAATTTAATAGGGCGGGAGAAAAACCTAGATGAGTAGCTGATATAACACAGTGGGTAAGAGATTGATTTCCTGATCATATTTTGTTCTTGTATGGACTCACTTGGGTAGGGTTGCCATATGTCCCCAAAAACAGAGACAATCCTTATTTTTGCGGATTCTGTTCATATACTGGCAAATGGGACAAAGGGTCCTGACCCAAGTTTGTGGAAGCAAATTATAGAAACCTTACACCTGAGTGACCAAAAGCAAGCCAGTCTCTGGATCTCAGCCCCTTAATTATATTCAGCCATATGTCATGCAAGTTCTTTAAGCACACAAAAGCCAAGGAGGGGGCTGAGAGGGATGGAAATGGTGGCAGCCCCTGCTGTCATATCCTAACTCTCCATCCTCATTGTCTGGGAGAACCAACATGGGTACAGGTTCAAGGAGACCCTTTGGGGCCACTTAAGTATTACCCAGTAGACCCAGGTAATACCCATAAGTTCCCTTATCCTGATTAGACCTGGCTCAGCTTCCCAGCCCCATAGGATGCATTGGACTCTATTTCAGCATCATTCAGCCCTGGGTGATTGGAAGCACAGGACTGGTCAGCCACATGACAAGGCTGGTCCTGATTCAGATGCTATCATTTTCAACCAGCCTCAAGCATATTGAGAAGTAACAGTCGGTAGTAGTTTTATTCAGTTCAGAGGCTGATTCATCTGTCCTTTGAGAGATCGAGGGGGGAAACTGGGCTCTCTTAGCATGTTCCTCACATGTTCCTCTTACTTTGTACTTCTGGATGAAGCCATCATTGAGAAAAGCAAGCCTACTGTTTCCACAGGCTCAGAATGATGCGCAAATGACCCTGACTTTTATTACTTTTGCTCTTGATGGTTATTTGTGTAGCACTTCATTTCCCATCATCTTAAGGTCAACGGGATGCCATTATCACAGCCGACTTGGTAATCAGCGCAGCCAAATCAATTTGTATATCATTGTTCTCCCCGTTTCCTATGAAAGAAGTCCCGTCTTACTCAACTGACCTTTCCCCCCTTTTCCCCACTTCTTGCAAATCTCAACTGCTGCTTTTGTGTGTGTGTGTGTTCAAAAAAAACAAAACAAAAATGTCCAGAATTTAATTTTACAATTACAGCCTAATCCTAACCACATTTACTGCTGTGCCACTATCCCACTGAAGTTCATATCCCACTGAACTATCCCACTGAAGTTCATGGGAGTTTTACACTCAAGTAAGCAAATATAAGGGGTTGCAATCTTGGCTCTGAGCCTTATAAAACCAAGATCTTATGTCTGGTTGAAAAATAGGGAAAGACAATACTATTAAATATTAATTTGTCAAATGCAATATTTCACACCTTTTTCTGTGGTGTGCTAGATGTTTGGGCTGTGGGTGGCGCAAGCGGAAAGACACTGTGCCTGTTAACCAGCAGGCCAGGGTTCGGTTCCCGGGTCGGCCCCACAAGACGGGGTGAGCTACTATCCTTAGCCCAGCTCTGCGACGCCAGCTGGATCCAATTGTATTGGCTCTGCCTTTCCATTGGACTAATTCAGTGGCATGGAAAGGTGGGATTTGCTGCTTGGGTAACAGCCTATCCTCCATAAAAATCCAATCCAGGCCTTTGTGCTTCGCCTGCAGCGTATGCAGCACCCAGCACGATACTATAGTCTTTCAAGACTGACGGAGGCTTGCTTTGCTAGGTGTTTGGATTTTTAAACTACTGGTACATATCCAAGATTATATTGTAAAAACCAGGGAGAAGAACCATTAAAAATTAGCTCAATTCTGTATCAAATTTATTTATTTTATTTTTTATGTTATTTACCGCTTCATTCAGTCTGAGTTCAGATGCTATTTATGCATGTTTTGTGTTGAAGAATATTGAGCTCCGTTGCTTGCACATAAATCAGTAAGGTTGCCAAATTATGTACACTTGCCTGGAAGTAAATCCCACTGATGCAATGGGGCTTCCTTCTGAGTAGACATGAATAGGATTGGTAGTAAGCCACTCTTACAGACAAAGGACTTCCTTCTGCATAGAAAGCATAGGTTTGTGCTCTTAGGGCCCTATCCTGTGCATGTCTATTCCGAAGGAAGTCTCATTATAGTCAGTAGGGCTTACTCCCAGGAAAGTGTGAATTTTCACAACCTCAAAGTGCAATCCTAAGCAAGTCTACTCAGAAGTACATTAACAGCACAATCCTAAACATGTCTGCTCAGAAGTAAGCCCCACTGTGTTCAATTTGTCTTACTCCTAGGAAAGTGTCTTTAGTATTGCAGCCTAAGTTTCATTGTGTTCAATAGGACTTACTTCCAGGAAAGTGTGGTGAGAATTGCAGCCTCAGTCTCTTAGCCGTTACATTACACCAGATCCCAATGTGTATGTTTATTTTGGTGACTAAGGGCGCAATCCAGAGTAACTACGTGGAGTCCTTGCTCCGGTGTAAGAACAATTTGCTCTGGATTGCAATATGAATTTCCCATAGGTTTTCACTAAGTAGTGCAGCAACTATGGGTACACATAAAGTCTCTTACGGGCTCCCGTAGTTACTCTGGATTGTAGGGCTAGTGTTGCTTGCTGGAAGGCTCTGAAGATGGTGTGTTCAGGGGTGGATTTCATCTCAGCCTACAGTAAATTTCCACTTTTGCAGATCCTCATCTGCTGTTCAAAGAGGCTCTGGACTATGTCCACATTATCTCTTGCATCTCTTTCTGCTGTGATTAAAGGAACACCAACAGAAGTTGATCCCTTTGCATTCATAGCACTTAAAAAAATCCCCTCCGGGGAGCACTGCTGGAGCCAAATATTAGTGTAAGGAGGAAAACATTGGAGCCAAGTCCTATAAACCGTGGTGTCATCATGATCTGGCTGACAGCTCTTTGGCTAGGCTGGGGGTCAGCTAGATTTGGCAAAAAACAAAGCCCCAAATATGCAGAATAGTGTAAATGATTTAACTGAGCCATCTGGGTTGAAAAATCCCTTTCCTTTTCTCTCACACCTGTCACGTTAGTTAGAAAGCCTTACTATATAGAAGGTTTTCACCGAGGATGTACGTATTGCCAACCAGATGGACCTCTCTTGGGTTTCAATCTCTCTCTGCTTTGTCTGTAAGGTTTCCTGGTACTGTAGTAGAATAGGTTTGGTTCCTGGGTGCAATGAGCTGGAATCATAGTAACCTATTGTAAATTGATCCCCTATCTCGGGGTCCTGCCTATCAGTCATCATATTCCAAATCTACCAAAAGATAACCATATATAGGTTATCCATATTAGGTGAAGGGTGAATCTGCTGACACTAATTTCTTTATCACCTACCTTGTACATTTTTAAAGCATTTACTGTATAATACACTTTTTGGAAAAACATGAACACAGCAGGAGGATGCCACACACACACACCCCTTTATTACATGTGTCCACTCGGGTTCTACCTCCACTGGGCAAGGTGGACAGAGAACAAAGGCTGTGCAAGCATTTTTATAGGGCATTTTCAGTAGAGGAGGGTACAAATGACGAGGGTTACAAATGAGTGAGGACTAAGCTTGGACCCTGGTTTGGCAGTTTTTGCACAAGTGTGGGATTCAGGGGATAATGACAATCAATGGATGGGCAGGCTGGAAGGCAAACTTGCAATGTGTCCTTCACTCTTTTGAGACTGTGCACTGTCAGGGCTGCTTGAAGTTATTGCTTAGTTGCATAAAACATATATCATTGCTACATTCCGCCTTTATCGTTTCAGCCTCTGGCCTTGTGTTATTATTTTTGTATGCCCAGAGTTGCTGGCCTTGCTGTGGGGACAAGATTTTGCTAAGGGGAATTGGACCTGGATCTTTTGGATGTAACAAAATATTAAAACAGTCTCACTGTAAGAATTTTAGAACACATATCATACATAGACAAGCAATTATTGCTTACAAGGCACACAAGGAAACAGTTTGGACAAGGCATTTCTTCATAACAGGAACTGTTTTGGTACACCAAGAACAACGATAGTGTCCTTGGCCTTGCAGCTTTTATCAATGCAAGAGGATGGAGGGGGCTGGAAAGTTTGGAATTAGGCATAATACCTGTTTTTTCGGCTACACAGTGTAAATTTTGGTGTGTAACCAGAATTGGTTTGGTGTGTAAGTAAATTTGGTGTGTAAGTGTAACGCCAATTTTGGAATATGTCAAATCCATGAAAAAATAAAACTTTTTCCCCCACCTCTAACCATAGCAAAAAAATTCCAGAAACTACAGCCTGCTAATATAATTATTATGTAAAGATTAGGATGTTACCCTGCTAGTCATGATTGACTCTAAAGGCAGTCACCCACCCTTAGTAAAAGGCTGAAGAGCCAGCATTATCTGAAGACATTTCTGTGGCTGGCGTGACTAAACACCAAAGATGCACAGAATGCTGCTACCTTCCAACCAAATTGGTACCAGTATACTGTATTTACTCAAATCTAACAATCACCTTTTTCAGCCAAATACAGTCTCCAAAATCAGGATACACATTAGATTTGATGGTTAATTAGTTTTGAGTAAATACAGTACTTTGATTATAAGTATAGAATGCGCATTAGATTCTATGGCGCATTCGATTCAAGTAAATATGGTATCTTTTACATGCTTTCAAAGTTTGCAGGAGGTGGGCAAGATCTGGGTCTTCACTGCATCTTGCAGTACTTGGGTCTAAAATTGCCAACTTGACAACATTCCGGTTGAGAAGCACAGTGTGTTTAACCACTGAGCCACCGCAGACCTCGATACAGTTAAAAAAAACAGAATTTTAAGCAAACTTCTGAGTTCTCAAGAATTTTGGATGTTCAAAAAGGCAAAAAAATTGAAAGGGTGGGTGGAGGTGTGTCTAGTGAAATGGCAATGAAGAACTCTAAATCATGGAAATATTAATGTGGGAGGATTTTTATAGAGTTTTGTTGAGCTACCTCACTTGGTACTCACTTAGACAAGATTTTGGTATGCACCTAGGTCTCCAAGATGAAAATGACTTAGGGTGCAATCCTAAACCAGGCTGGCACAACTCATCTGTCTTCCTGTTCCCATGCAGATGTTGGGAGGCAAGCACATGTCTGTGCACTGACCTAACCCTTCCCCAGGATTGGTGCAGCACTTTTGTGACACTCCCAGGCCAGTATGGGACTTTTGCTGGGACTTAAGCCGGCCTAACTGTGGTTAGGATTGCAGCATTGGTTAAGCTGTGGTCAGCTGATAGTGCTAGAGAATGTCATTATTATTGCTGGCTGGGCTAGCTCAGAAGCTCAGTGTTTATATGCATTTTGTCTTTAAGAACACAAAATAATGAATAATGCACAATGTTCTAGGGTTTGAGGTTTTTAACTTTTAGATTTGCTTTTAAACCAAACCCAATCATTTATGTACATAATTCTTAAAAGCTGCCAGAGTCCACAGAGGCAAGCCTATTAAAACAAAAATTTAAGCATGTCTCTTGTGCTGTGAATCTCTAATATGCCTTTTCATAGCAAAGCAGTGGTTTAAATGTTGGATATCATCTTGTTCTTTTCCTCTGTCTAGTTGGCCTGATCACTTTCACCACCTCCTCCCTGCCTCTTCTGGGTGTCAAATTTCTACTGAAATTTTTTTTATCTTATGGCTTTCCAGAACTTGATCAGGATGGTTGATCTCCCTATGTTTTCCTTCACATGTGAGGGTTCTGTAAATGAAGAGGTGGGCAATCACATGTCTCTTTTTCAGTAATTTTGCCTTTTGGCTGAGGAATCCGAGTTTGTTTACTGGGCAAGGATTCCCTCGCTCCCTGTTGTTAATGGGCAGCCCAGTCATATGCAAGTTCCCCTCTACAGTGCAATGGTGCCAGCATGTCTTAAAGGAAACTGGCAGGGAAATGCTGGAGGACTCAGCAAATTAAGGGAGACATCCTTTTGCTCTCAGGAAAGCCTCAGCATCCACAATTCAGATCTACTGCTAAATAGGTAACACAAGCCCATTTTGCACTATATCAGTGGATCAAAACAGGAATGGGGATAGTATATAGCAGGATTTCACAACCCCTGGTCCAGGTACCACTGAAGGTCTTTGACAGCTGCCTGACCAGTCCACAAGATGACTCCTCTATGTGCCTCTTCCCCTCCTCACAGCAGAAGGGCTCTGTTGGAGGATTGCAGCTTCAGAGACAAATCTTATGCCTGTCTACTCAGTAGTAAAACCCATTGAAGTCAGTAGCACTCCCAGGAAATGGTGAACAGGATTGCAGCCTCAGAGCCCAATCCTATGCCTGCCTACTCAGAAATAAGTCCCATTGTAGTCAGTGAAGCTTACTCCCAGGAAAGTGCAGATAAGATTGCAGCATCAGAGTCCAATCCAATGCCTGCTACTCAGAAATAGGTCTCATCATAGTCAATGAGGCTTACTCTCCAATAAAAGAGACAAGGGCCTGTATCCTAAAGTGAAATTAAGCCCCTTGCTCTGGAGCAGTTAAGATTACTTTCCATAACACTAGAGGGTGACGTAACTGCATGGGCCTGTAACTGCTATGGATTTTGCCGAAGGATAGCTTAGTGCATTTTCAGTGCATCCTGTTTTGAAAAGGTTGAAAATCCCTTCTCTGAATAGACATGCATTGAGACATTGGGCTCTCACCTGCAATCCTATTCACAGTAACCCAGCAATAGCTCTATTTAGTGTATTGGGATTTACAGCTGGAGGCAGCTGTGCTGTGCTCCAGGTGGGAGAGCCCTTCCTCCAGGTCACCAGAGGCAGAACTCTCCCACCACTCCTACGTTGGTCCCTGGAAAACTTATTTTTCCCAGAACCAGTCCCTGGGACCAAAAAGGTTGAGGTCCACTGGTATACAGCATGTGCTGCTGCCCCTGATCTCACCTCCCCAAAGCCCAATCTGCCCAGCTCCTGCTGCTACCCTCTCCCCACCACCCTTCTATTCTACTCCACTTCCCATCACCTGGTCTGGTGCAGACTGCTTCTTGCACTAGCATCTAGTAGATGCTGGCTTCCTGCCATTGCTCCCAGCTGGTGTGCTGTCACAATGTGCTTTACAACATGTTTGCAACAGCCTGTGCCATCACAGTGAGTGCTCTGCTCACACAAGTGGGGGATAGGACCAGGACATAAGTTTAGGAACATGTAACTGAAACAGTTGCTTACATGCCCTGATTTCCTTTTTTCTTCAGTCCTTTTCCTCTGTCATCTCCTTACAATCTAGATTGCCTCTTGAGGCATGGACCTGTCATTAACATGGACCGATGTGTGTGTGTGTACACATTGATGACACACTAATAACAATAATAACAGACTGACAGTTTGGTGGGGTATTCATATCTTGCAGCTGAGGTTTGGATTACCTTTAGGGTCCTTGCAGTTCTTTGCATCCTTTTTTGACCATTTCTTTTCCTAGCTGTAACTAACGTATAAGCCTTGCGCCCAGAGAGCTCAGAATATTGATTTCTCCTACTGAAGTGTATGCAAACAGAATCAAGACAAACACAAGCGCAGCCTGCAAAAAGTTGGAGATTTCAGAGCAAATCAATCTGCTGCTCACACTCAAGCTTTTGTTAATGATCAAATTGATGCTTTTGGAAAATCTGGCTTGGAATGTGCAGAAAAGCACTATTTGAGTCCAGGTCAAATACTGAAATGTTTGTGCAGACCTTGTAATAAGTAGTGAATTATCTAGTGTTTCCAAATGATTCAAATACATTATTTGAATACATTATTTGAATATAATCTTTACATATTCTCCAATATAGGCTGACCTCTCACATTGGCAACCACATCTGAACTAGTGTCTTCTTGGGAGAGTGTGGGGGAAACATCCTTGGGGTGTTTCCTCCCCAAACAAGGCAGAGACCCCATCTTCCCTATTAAAGATTTTCATTTTTACAACCGCAGGGCAGGGTGAAAGATGTCTTCATTTTGGCTTGGAAATGCCATAAGCAGGGGTTATCATTAGCGGGGTTGAAGCGCTGATCTTGAGGAACTGTTTATGAAGGCTTGTATCTCTTATTTAGCCTTAGAGGCAGAGGGAGGTGGTGGAGGATGTAGCTGTGACATGGGGCTGGAGGAATAGACCAGCATGTGAAAAACCCCCAAGTGGTTTGCTTACCGTCATAAATCATGCTTCCTGAGCACAGGATTGCATTTAGCAATTGAATTACAAATTAATCTGCAGACTGGGAATTGAGCCATCTTGGTATTCTTTCTCCCTTTGTTGAACGCCCCTTTTAGTATGTTGTTTAACCCCTGGAATGCCAGTATGCAGCATGTGCTGATGTTCTGCCAGTGGCCACATGTGCATACCCAGAAGGAACACTCGGACCTGCCTTACAAATTGTACAAGATATATTGTGCCTACCAATGACTCATATGTCATTATTTTCCTGTTAGACATATTGACCCATTTTCTTTAGCTTTTACTGTCGGAGCTGAGTGTATAGTCCATTTATAATAATAGTTCACAGCCTCTGGATAGACAGGATAGACATCATGGCTGGCCCATCTATAAGGTAGATTGAGGCATTAACTTAACTTAATCCACTCACCCACCTACTACTACTTTCTGTATTGAAAAAGGACAATGGAAATGAGGTAGAAAAAGAGTGTGAAGAGAAAAAGTGTGATGGGTTAGTATATTTGATACTCTAACTACCGAATTAACCCTAGTCACCATTCGTAACAATGGTTCTCGTTTGGTACTCTACTTAATTTCGCTCTTCTTTTTAATCGAGAGAGCAAAATGAAGGTGAAATGTAGATGAAAGCAGGTGCCTCCCCCTGCCAACCCACAGCCTGAGGTTAATGCCTCAATCCGCCTTATGGAAGGGCAGCCCAGAACCTGGGACTCTCCTTTAAGCCAATGTCCTTTGGTAGCATAATTGCAAGTTTATTGTTATCAGAATCCCGTATATTTCGTATGCATCACATCTGATTGAGTCAGTGACCAATGTTGCTCCCTCCTGGTGTTCCCTGTCATATTTGGCTTTGTGTATGACCTTTGCCATAAATCTTCATTGTCATCAAGTGCTTATCACTTGTTCAAAGATTCAGGGTTTTGGTTGTAAATCCACCTGACAGCCGTCACCCATCTCTTTGTTGCATCTCTGCACATCAGAAGCTCACTTGGTTTTAATTTCTGGTAGGGATAATTATCTTCCTCCCTCTCACCTTCTCTTGGATGACTGTACCATAAACACTTTGTCATCGATCTCAGTGATGGGGGAACTACTAGATGTATTTTGTGTTTCTTGTACATAATCAATGCATTGCCATAATCAATGCATTGATAATGCACTGGGCTCTAAGGGACAGTTAGTGGTTGTTGTGGAAAGGGCAGTTACTCTGGTTACCGAGGTTAATGGTTTTCCTTAGCAAGCGTATGTGTTGGCTAATCATATTTGATCACTCTGCCACCCCAGCATGTCCTCTCGCCTGCCATTTCCAATTAGAATCTGTAGACAAAAGCTCTGGGTTCACCTTCAGCCAAGCAGCAAGGCTGACATGTGCTTTTCACCCAGAGCATTCCAGAAAAAAGTCAACTGTGCCAAGATTAACCCTTTCTCAGCCTGGGGTTGCCAGCCTTTGTTCTATGATATTTGCAGAAGTAAGAATTGGCGTCATGTAGGGGGGTACAAAGTCAATCAGGACTTTCTCAGGTAAATCAGGACTTTCTCAGGTCAAATCTCCTTTATGCCATGGATTCTCTAGGTCAGGGGTCTCCAAACCTTCAACTTCAGGGCTCCAAGACCTTTAACAATCATGCAGAGGCAGTAATTTTAGTAGGTGTGGCTTTTCATGTCACACATCACAAGTGGTGCTTGCTGAGATTTCCTCCACTAAACAATTTTAAAGGTCCAGGAGCCCTGAAGTTGATAGTTTGGAGACACTTGCTCTATGTGACCATAGGTGACCCATGCATTCTCAGTCTCAGACTTCTATCTTCAATACAGTGATCTTTGCTTATTTTACAGATTCATATAGCACAACATCAAGATAATAAATTGAAGTCCTTGATATACTGATAAAGTGGAATGTAAATTATATATACGGTCTTCGGTTCTCTTTATATCCAAATTCACTATATGCGAATTTTGCTTATCTGCAAGAGGCAGAATTGCCACCATCTCTCATTATCTGCCAACTCTATTGTCATTATTGTACTTTGCTGGTGTCACATCAAATGGTTATTGGCCTGTGGTGGAGAAAGACACATTTGCGTCTGCTTCTGGACATAGTGGGAACCATCTTGGGGATTCCATTGGAACCTTCACAACCCTGGAGATGATGAGATGCCCATGATAAGAGGTCTCTAGAAAATTATCCAAGGGCTAGGCAAGGGAAGAAAGAAAGAGGTGAACGAGGAGAAATGATGAAACAGCTGCCTTGAGTGTCCTTTTAGGAATAAAAGCAAGATTTAAATCAAATAATATTTGCTTCCCTTCTGCTGAACTCTGAGACTTGTTGATTGGTCAATGGGTCAATGAGTCAAGGTATAGACAGGCCTCAATGAGTCAAGGTATAGACAACATAGAGAAACTGCCATAACCACACAAGCTCTTGAGATTACAAATACCCACAGACTTTATGTTGATTCAGGTTCATAAAGTCCAAGACTCCCTCAGAACCTAACCCTGTTTTCCCCATAGGCCAAATGTTTCAGTATACACTAATTCGGTATCCACTACATTTTCCAAAAAAATTAACCCTAGTGAATTAGAATTGTCTGCATGCTGCTCTGTTTATTGGTGTGTTGAAAAGACTGGGAACCATTTAAAGAACTGTGTGGATTATTTTGTTCTTTGCAATAACCCCTTTGGGTAAATCCCTTCATCAGGGGCCTTCCATGAATGGTCCAAACTCCAAGTCATAATGACCTGCCTTGTGGTTTTGACATCTGGTTTTGCATATGTAGAAATGCAGGTGGTGGTTCCCTTGTGAACTCTTGGATTCTGTAAGAACAATATTCATTCAAGCTGAAGGCAGACCGGCAAGTTGCCCTTGCAGCATTTGCTGGGATGAGCTTTCTGTAATGGGATAAGGGTATTAAAGGGGGCTTTTCTGTCAATATTTGCCTGATGAGGGGAGACCTATGTTAATGCTGCCCCCTTGAGAGCCAGCAGATGCCTACTTGTGCAAGGCTTGGAAGGAACAGCTGTGGATGCTTGCAAATGCTGAGAGACTGCAGATACTTCCAGTGCTAGTAAGCAATTGCGAAAAACAGAAAATTGTCCAGTTGCATGTGCTTTCAGGTATCCTCTTTTTGCTGCAAATAATAACAAAAAAATACATTACTTTGGCACAAACGAAAAAGAAAGCATGTTAGGGTAGGAGCATCAATCATACACAGCAAGAAAATGAGGTTAGTGGCCATTTAATATGTGAAATGGTCCTCAGAGAACCACATGCTCTGGGACTGCACTTGTGAAGGCCATTTATAGTGTATGCTATGCTTTTCTGTGCAGAAGGAAATCCTGTTGTGTACAATGGGAACAGCAGTAATGCAGACGTTCCCAAATTCGCAGGGAGAGTTTGGAAACCTGGAACTATTTCTAGGGATGGAGACGGGATAGCAATGCAGTTGTCACATTCATACTGGTGGGAGAATGGACAAGATTTTTTTTACTTACCTGTAGCAACACCCCAGTTTGGGAACTTCTCCAGAAAAGTGGTCTAGCAATCCTAGAAACACATGATTTAGGAAGGGGTCATTCAGTCAGTCATTCATTTGTTAATCGTTAATTAATCTGTGGAATTCCTTGCCACAGGATGTGATGACAGCATCTAGCCTCAAGGCCTTTAAGAAGGGTTTGAACAGATTCCTAAAGGAGGAAACCATCACAGGTTACAAGCCATAATGGGGTTTAAGAGCCATGAAGTGTGTGTGTGTGTGTGTGTGTGTGTGTGCGTGTGTGTGTGTGTGAGAGAGAGAGAGAGAGAGAGAGAAGTAGAAGTAGAGAGAGATTTTATAAGTGTACAGAAAAATGTAGATGTGGGCAACCTCAAAATGCCAGATGCAGGGGACAGCACCTGGATGCAGGTGTCTTGTGTGCTCCATGAGGCATCTGGTGGGCCGCTGCGAGATACAGGAAGCTGGACTAGATGGGCCTTTGGCCTAATCCAGCGGAGGCTTCTCTTATGTTCTTATTCATTCATTAAATTTAAACCTCACCTTTCCTAAGCAATAGGTATCATATCCCAAGGGTTATCCTATTATATCCCTAAGTGGCTTGCACGATCTATACTGAAATATACCGGTACATTATCTTATTAAGAACTCCCACGTCATGGAAATATTAAATCTTCCCAGGTAAAAAATGTATGTACAGAGTACGCTTTCTGCTGATATTTTACTGCATTCTTCTCCAAACCTCAGATTTCACCAGCTGGTGGACCTCCTGAGCAACCAGGATGGAATACATCCTTCTTGTTCCAAGGCAGGGATGGAGCCACTGCATTCTCAGATGATACTGCCCTGGTGATTGAATACTATGAACCAAGTAAGTTTTTCTTCTGTTACTTGATCTGCTCATTCTGCGACAGTGGAAAACCGTGAAAAGTGATGAAACCATTGTATATGGACATGGAAGCACGGCAGGTCAGAGTTAAAGCGCCATAAATACTTCTTGGAGACCAAACTCAACCCAAAGGTTTCCAGATATACTTGAGGCTTTAAATATCATCATTCACAGACTTCCTCTCCTGGACTTCACCTCCCAATGTGATAGCACAGTCCTTAAAGCAGTGATTTTCAACCAGTGTTGAAAATGCCATGGCACACTGGTATGCTATGGATGGTCTGCAGGTATGCCATGGGAATTTGGGAAAGGACATTTTTAGTAGGACAATTAAGGGCTTAATGGTTAAAGATGCTGTGCCTGTCAATCTGAAGATTGGCAGGTCACTGGTTCAAGACCCGAGTACTGCAAGACAGAGTGAGTTTCCATCTGTAGCTCAGCTCCTGTCAACCTAGCAGTTCAAAAGCATGCAAATGCAAGTAGATAAATAGGTAGCACATCTGTGAGAAAGTAAGAGCATTCTGTGCGCATTCTAGAGTTGGTCACGACAAGCAGGGCAACCAGTGGGGGACACCTTTACCCAATAGTGTGGTTTGCCTTCTCGGTGGTCAAAAAGCTGATGGGACCTTAACAATTTTATTGCCTTGTCAGTATGCCATGGGATGAAAAAGATTGAAAATTACTGCCTTAAAATAAGTATCTGCCATTTATTAATGGCAATATTTATATACCACCATTCTCATAGACTCCGGGCAGTTTACAGAAGCAGGCTGACTCATTTTTTAAAATGAGGTTTTTACAAGTGTTATTTTATGGGAGAACTCCCAGAATCTTCAATTTCTACAGAAGTTTCCGTTCATGGTGCAGTCGTCATCCTGGCAGCACAGCTTTTGCCTTCCACGGAGAGCTCCAAATCAAGCTTTAGACTGGCTCTCAAGATGCTATCCATTTCTTGCCATCTGAAACCTCCACGTATTTTGGACCACTAATCAGCATACCAGAGAAAGGAATAACAAGCTGCTGATGCATTTTCTTCTTTATCCCATCCTCAGAATCAGGCTCAAAAGGCCAAAACAGGCGCCTTGGTGTGTCTGTGCTGCCATTGACTAACCGTGTGTATCGGAGGCTGACGGCAGAAAGCAGCAAGAATGGGGTTCGAGTAGAAGACCTTCCAATCCTGGTGAGAACTATGGAGCATGCTGAGATAGCCTAATGGGCCTATAATGTCCCCTTTTGGTGAGATCTTTACTCAATAGGACAAATGTTGCCATTATCCCATTTCTCCACTGATTTGTGCCCTCCTTGAGAGCCAAAGAACAGAACATTAGCCAAGAACAAGCCAGCTTGATCCAAAGATCTATGGTAGATTGGAGGATGCTTACTAAAAAGAAAAGCTTGCGGGAAATTTTTTAGAGTGTTCTTCACTTGTTCACTATGGAGGTACAGGTCCAATCTTGTTATACATGGATTTTTTATACACAGATTTGACTCAACACCTATGGCCGCCGCAAATCACAGTTTAAAAAACTGTTTTTCTACTGTGGTAGAGAGACAGTCATGCAGGCAATTATTCCATTATTCAATCCCAGAATCAAACCCCTGCAGATATTGAGGCACTACTTGATTACATTAGGCACAAGAGAGGAGCAAGAAACCCTGAAGTGGGTCTTTAAACCTATTTTTCTCATTGTTTTCTATATACGCACTGATTTTTTAAAAATCCTCATGAGATTCTGGAATTGAACTCTAGTGGATAACATCTTTGGCATAGCCACAGTGCAGCCCTGTGATAAGGAAACACATGTTCCCATACCTTGAGAAGCCTACTCCTCCATCACAGGATGCTGTTCTCATACCACTAGCACAACCAGTACCAATACAGAAAATTGGATACATTTGGGCCCTCAGCTGGTCTCAAAGAGTGACCTGGACTGGGTTTTCAGATTCCCACATGGCTTTGGCCCCCATTGCTATTTTGTGTTGCAATATCCCAGTTGTCCAGCTCTCATCAATGTGAATGCATTACTCCCAGTCTCTCTAACTGAAAGATTTTATGTCTTGATTCATTTTCAGACTGGATATCAGTTATCGTTCACATACCCACCTATTAGTTCTCTGGGGACCCAGATCCAGTCTAGAAGGAAACAATTGCTGGCCTAAAGAGGAGAATGGTATCCTGAACTTTATAGTCTGTACTGTCTTCTCTGAGCCCATTAACCACAATGATTAAAATAAAAACTTCAAAGATAATAGACAAGATGTTTCCACTTCCCAGATCCAGGTAGCAAGAAACAAGGGGTGTCCACCATATTAATTCTTGCTTATTAGCTTCCCAATTATCACCAAGAACTTGATCCAGAACAGCAATTCGCTTTGCAGACAACAAATTGGATTAATGTAATATATTCTGAATATTGCTAATAATCTTTTCCATTTCTTGTTTTCTTAGAATACAGATCTGAGAACCCAATCTGGCCAAAACCCAACCATCCAGGTTGGTCTACAGCTGATCAGTTCTGAGGTGAGGTTCAATAGGATATTTGGCTAGATTCTAGCCAGAATATCTGGTAAGATGCTCTATGAAGTGGGTTGAAAAGGCAAGACTGGTCTTCAAGATGGTGCCCAAAATAGTGAGTCCAGTGTGGAACCAAATGCAAATGGGTCTGACAGTTTTCCATGGGCCAATCGTAATGCCTGTTTGATGCAGCACCAGCACAATATTAGAAGATAATGAGAATGTAGTGAAAAGTAACAAGAGGTAGGTGGCAATTCTGCCCCTTCAGATAAGCAAATTAGCCGATAGTGAATTTGCAATGGCTTCGGATCTGGGCAGTGGGGGGATTCAAAAAAATTAACAACGGGTTTTATGTCCCATTAGCAAACCAGTTCTCAGAATCAGGTGCTCATTAGCAAAGAGCTCATTAGCAAAGAGTTCTCACTCATAGAATTGAGTGAGAACCCCTTGAAGACCACCACTGGATCTGAGAACCTGAAGAGTTTTCAGCTAACTCGAAGTAACTAACCTATGTCTTATCCTGATTCTATTTCAAACTCTAGAAGCATGGAAGCATGTTCTGCCGCTATATAGAAATGAGTTCCCTTGTGCAGACTCTCACAAGTTGGCAGCAAGGCAGCTCAGTGTGCTGGTAGAATTGGAACAGTCCCTATTTTGGGGGATTGTGTTCACATACTGGCAAATGGGACTGAGGGACAGATTTTGTGGAAGAGAATTATGTCAACCCTATGTGTCTGAAACAGGCAACTCCTATAGCAGGGTCATGAGTATGGGTGTTGGTTGATATAGTCTCATAAAGCACTCATTTCTCCCCCCCCCCCCCCCACAATCTATAGTGAAGGAGGCAAAGTTAAAACAATTTTCAGGATGAATTTTCAAGCCTCCTAGGAACCAGCTTCAGCTTGTCAGTCCAGATCATGTTATCTAGGGTGGTGAAAGCATTTCAGTCCTTACAGTCTGCTGCAGCATCAATAAAAAGTATGCTTGTGTGATCAGTTAGAATGCTAAGAGGACTTCTCAGCCTCATAGAATTGAGTGACCCACAGATCACAGGGTGTTGCAACAGGTCACTATGCAATGCAACCCTGCCATGGTCTGGTTGTACCTACGCTGACGGCCATGTCCCCTTGGCTTCATTTTCTTCCTGTAAGTCTTACACTGCAATCTTCCCACTTTCCTGGGAGTAAGCTTCTCTGAACATTATGGGACTTCTGAGTAAACATGCATCAAAATCTTCTTTGACTGGGTAGCTATGCCACAGCTGGCTTTCGCCTACTCCTAGTCAAGCTCCTTTAAAGGCACATGGCCCCTCTTCTCCCTAACTCCAACTCTCATCTTGTGATGCACTTCTGTCCATGACTTTCACACTTCTATCTCTACAGCCCTCAACCATCCCACAGGGTCCTTCTCTCTCAAATGACACTGCCTTTTCCCCTTTCCTGCTCTTTAGGCTTGCAATTGCCTGATCCCTTCCCCATCAATTCTTAGAAAGAAACCTCTTTCACATCCACTCCTATACTAACATTCAATTTATGGATTGTTTTTATGCTTGTCACCTCCTGTGCTTTTTATGCTTCTTTTGCCCTGCACCATGCAATCTTATGTGCATTTACTTCGAAGTCAGCCCAGTGTGTACAATGGGAGTTGCTCTTGGGTAAAAGTTTATAAAGTTGCAATCTTCCTGTTTTCTGTTGTTTTAATTAAAGTGGTGTGTGTCTGTATGTGCACATACATGCATGTGTGCATGCATACACCAGTTCACATGTGTCTTCCACAGTTCTGCTTTAATCCCCCCTTCCAGAATATAGTAAGAGGAGGAGGAGGTGTGCAGGATGAGGAGATCCTATGTCAGCCGACACCATCTGAAGGTGTTCTTGAAGATTTTTCCTGCTCAACATAGCACAATAATCTTAAATTGATATCAGTATCCTACAGTATCCTAAGGCACAGTATTGGGATTTTGACTTACTAAAGACAAGCATCAGAAAACTGATGCTGGCCCTGGTTTGTAGGGACTGCTGGAGCATATATTCTTCTACACCTGTAGAAAACTGCATAAAAATGCTGGTGATCTATAGCGCTGCTACTGCTGGTGCCAGAACCCACAAACCCCGTTGCTGCCTTCCTTTCCTCTGCAAAGTTAATTTGGGACAGGACTTAGAGCTGGCAGGTTAATTCCATTGCTCTTTCCCCCTGGAGAGCCCCCATGGCTGGGGCAGAGCTGTCTGGTGAGGTACTTTGGAGTAATGGCCCAGGGGGTCAACGGAGAGGGGCCTACATGTGATGAATTATTCACAGGGGTGTCGGTAAGTGCAGAATTAATCCCTTTCCTTCCAGCTGGCTGCTGCACTAAATTATCACTCCTAGTCATGCGGGAAAATGCTGTGGAATTCATTTAGTTGATTGTTGTTTTGATCTAGGAACTGTTATTTTTTTCTCCCTTCCCTAGCACAGTCCTCCTTCTCTTCCCCCTTCCCCCAACTAATGTATGTACAAGAGAGGGAGGGAACAGAAATATCAGGTGACAAACTCGGCTTGATTTTCTTGATTCTGCTTTTAAAGCTTGTTTCAGCAAATTATCCCCATCGACAATAAAAATGAAATAATTTGTCACTGGAGGCACAAAAGAAATGGAGGTGGAACTTATATGAGTGGATCAAGCAATCACAGTTTTGCATGGTTCCTGGACTTTTCTGCGAATTAACACTTCAGAGTCTGGGCACTTTTCTGAACAAGGCAGAAATCATAATTTCAAAGCTGGCTGGTAGGGCAAGCAGGCACTCTGGATCTACTGGTTGCTCCAAAGGTGATAAAAATTTTCTGACCACCCTCCTCTTTGTATGAAGTTTTTTCCCCTTTTGTCTTCCCTGGCTTCTGGGAAAACAGCTTCTAAGCTCACCCCAGCCTTTTTTGAAACATGGGTGGAACATTGAACCAAGAGCAGTGTTACACTTTGTGTTCATGGTTGTACACATGTGTGGCGTAAAAAAAAATACAGAATACGTGATTGTTTGAACTCCTTTTGTGATGCCTCCCCTAGCTGCTATTTCATGCTAATAGCTCCCAAGCTTCCTGGAAGCCTCAAGTCAGCCTACCCTCATATAAAGGGTGCTGACAGCAACAATGTTAAAAACTGAAAATCATGCTGACGGGAAAAGCAAGGAAGCAGTAAACTCTTAACTAAGCCATCAGTGAATCCCCTGAAAGATTTTTGTTTGTTTGTTTTGCTTTGGACGATGCCATTTCTGAGCTGAAGTTTGCTTTTTAAAAATCAGGCAAAAAAATCTTGGTTTGATTTGATTCACTCACTTTCCTGTTTTGTTTTGCTTGAAACCCTTGCACATGCTGTTGTGTCCATGCATGGAAATTATTCAGATCCTCAAGTGTTCCATACACTTCAATGATTTAGGGTTGCCAATTTTTGGACAATTCCTGTGCCTTTTTGTAATAGTCTGATCTGCAGGTCAGGAATCTCTGGTGATTGAGCACTTTTCAGTTTGGATTAGAAAGCAGGGTCATACAGAGCGATCAATTTATGGTTTATGTCCATACTCCAAGGACTCCTTAGGTTTGTTCTGAAGGCACCACTGAAGGTGCCTATGTTTGTGCTCATATGGTTACATGACATATACTTAAGATGATAACCCTAAGAAAAATCTTTTTCTGAAAACTTAGAGAGCTACTGTCACTCAGTGCAGACAGTGGTGAGCCAAGTGGACCAATAGTCTGATATGGGATGAGGCATCTTCTTTTGTTCCTGTGGACCCTGCCCCAAAGAGCTTACACTCAAAAGTTCAACAGAGCAGGATGCATCAAAGGGAAGGGACAAAAAGGGAAGAATTTGCATACGGGAGCTCCTTCAAATTGCTATCAGCTGCTCTTTTTTTCCAGCTGTCTCTTCCCTGGAGACAGGTGACCAGACCCCCAACCATGCAATTGCTCCATTGAGGAGCTGCTCTTTTCCAGTTACATTAGAATATGCCTCTGCAAAGCCGCCGAGAACTGCAAAATCTACATTTGCATTTGCCTTCCATGTGCATCGTGTACTTTGCTGGTCTGGGACACGCTGCTAAGCTTTTATTCAAAGACATTTGTAGAGTTTAATTAATTCTAATAGGAATGACGGTTTTGATCTTTCATTTCTTGGTCTTGCTTTCTGTCATTTTAAACTGTTTTTAACATGATTCTGTGTGTGTGTGCCTGTGCATCTTTTAAAAATACACAAAAGGACCTCCTGCCTGATAACAGTGAAATGAAAAAGACTGCCATGTGATGTGACTGTGTTTTAAAGTGACAGGTGCTGACAGATTGCTAAGTGCGCAGTGGGCTACAAGGAGAGAGGAAACATAAATTAAACTGATAATGTATGATGCTGGGTAAAAGCCACCCTTTTCTATGGGGTGGCAGTGGGGGAGGGACGTCTTTGGCTGGGAATCTTTGCCTGTTTCATTATATGATCCGTCTCTAAATATATCAAGCATAAGAATGTAGAATGAAAGCAAAGTTGTTTTTTTTAATACTGTCCTTCTTCAAAGGAGCTCAGGGCAGCATACCTAGTTCCTTCCCTTCTTTTGTTCACACAACAACCCTGCAAGGTAAGTGAGGCTATGAGTGACAGGTCCAAGGTCACCCAGGAAGCTTCATGGTTGAGCAGGGATCTGAAACTGATCTAAATCTAAATCCAGCATCCTAATTTTCACAGTGACCCACCAAATACCTCCAAGATTACACTGCAATCCTGACATACTGGAACAGGCAGGCCAATTGACCTGTGCTGTATCCAGCTCAAGTTTGGGGGTACTGCTGTGCAACCATGGGGCAACAAGAATGTTTTCCCTGTATAATGCTGCAGCAGCTCCAATGGATCTACTTAGATCTGATCCACCTCAAGAAGTGGCACAGATCTGAACAGACTAGTTGAGTCTGTGCAGGGAATGGGGCTTGGGCCACCTCTGCTAACTGGGCAAGAGACACTCTTTTAAGTGGGTGTTCCTCTTTTATTTCGCAGGGGAAGAGTAACTGGCTCTACACACCCCAGCAATGTCTGCTCTAGTGGCTTCTGCTCGTGTTCTTTTTGCATTTTAGATTGTGAGCCCTTTTGGGACAGGCACCCATTAGCTATTAATTAGCTATTAATTTTTTTTCATTTTCTTGTAAACCGCTTTGTGAACTTTTCAGTTGAAAAGCGGTATATAAATACTGTAGATAGATAAATAGATAGACAGACAGACAGACAGACAGATAGATAGGATCCAGCACAAGTGCCAGGTCCCAGCCCCACACCGGGAACACCCACTGCCTGCCCTCTTCCCAACCCCCAAACACCTTCCAGTTGATGGTACAGCAGTTAATTGGCTAAAATTATATACAGGGGTATGTCTTTCCATCAGTGTTTGCCAGCACCTATGTCCATAAATGCCAAATAAATTACCAGGAGGGAACAATTACTAAAGGAAATGAAAGGCAAGAGGTTGAATGGGGCAGAGTCGTCATTCTCTGGCAGGTGCCTTCCTGCACTATTCTCCCTGCTCACCATGGTTAGAAACCTTGATCACTGCAGAAAATATAGAGGATGATAGAATTACTACTGAATATGAATGGATTGAGCTGGCCTTCCTTTGTTAGACAGTTAATGAGTGGGATACAGCCTGGCTACAGTAAAGTGGAAGAGAAGGAGAGAGAGAAAGAGAGAAATGGTCTTTCAAGGCGAATTTGTCAGTTTCCGCTTGCTTCTCCCAGAGGAAGGTTTAGGGGAGAGGCAATTGAATTAAGGGCACATGCAGTTTGGCTGGCCAACCTGTTCTGGTTTTCCTGAGCACAGAAGTGGGAGTCATAGAATAATCCCTTCCAGCCCACCCTGGACACCATCTGTGCACTGGCTTGGCGTAATTGCAAGGAGCAGGATAAACTGTTGCATTTTGCATGAACTTATTTCCTCTTGAGCGTCTGCGTGGGTACTGGCATAATTGCCACTTGGTAGCCCCCAGCTTGACTGTCTTTGAAGCCAAGGGAATCTGGCCAAGGTCAAGGCCTCCCAGCCTAATGAAACATGCACTGAGGACCACATCTGATGGTGTTAATGAGACGGTGTGCGGGAAAGTTGTCGGGACACCTTGAGAGCAGCCTTGGAAGGCCTTTTATTCGGTACATCCATCTCCCTGGGCCAGACTCTGGGGATTCAGGGAATGGAGAAAGGGAAGACCTTGGAGGCTAAAGGTTCTGTGCATCCTTGCTTTCTCATTACAGCTCTAATGAGTCATTGCCGCCTGCAGTCACAGGATGGGGAAGTGCTGAGGGCCACTTCGCCGCCAGCCATCCACAGTGACCAATTTAACAACTTAGGAGCAGATTACTGGGAAATGAATAGGCTGTGTGTGGGGGGCACGTTGGCGGATGCAAAGGGAGACTGGCCTCCTTAGGAAAATGATTGAAGTTTGTTCTAACTGAATCCTCTTCAATTAGTAATCCACCCTTATTTGGTTAGGGACCATCTGCTTGGCATCGCTTGTTTGCACTGCTGATGAGTTTTGTTGATAGCAGCATCGTAATTGATCTGTACATCCATGCCAGAGTGGAGTGACTGTAACTCCTCAGCCAGTGAGACAGTGTCTGAGCACACCCTGTATGCAGCCTTGTCGCTGATCAGGCGCAAACTGTGATTGGAGAGTCTGGTAACTTATTTCCAACCTGGGGAAAAAGGAGAGTGTATATGTACATGTGCCAAGCCTGTCATTTAATCTGGGCGTTGCAATGCGTTTGGGAGCCACACAACCTGCAGGAATGAACGAAGGGATGCTTTGTGTCTGCACACACCAATGAAGCTATTGTTGACACAGTGCCCCCAATGGGAAAAAATGACAGGCATGGGGAAATACTATCAA
Organism: Cryptoblepharus egeriae; assembly: GCA_030015325.1. NCBI lineage: Eukaryota > Metazoa > Chordata > Lepidosauria > Squamata > Scincidae > Cryptoblepharus > Cryptoblepharus egeriae. Next base: position 12,037,431 of record JAREYC010000013.1, read on the forward strand.
TATACCCCTGCTCACTGAGAGAAACTCCAGGGGGAAAGGAACTACTCAGGTGTTTGTTTTCCTTGGAAAAGCGCATTTTGGAGTCATGATACTGTGGCCATATTTACATTATTTACAGGTATATAAGTGGTAATATGTGTAGACAAATGGGGCACACTCCTACAAGGCAACAGCCACCGCATATCAGATCCTGGGAGAGAGCGAGAGAAATTGAGAGAGCTTAATGCCGCAATGGGGCCAAATTGTAACACGAGAACCGAATTTCTGCCTCTGTAAAGTAATGTGTTCTTACACACAGACACCTTCCTAAATTTATTCTCTCTCACTCACTCACTCACACACACACCTCTCCCTAAACTCCAATGGCCTTGGTGCTGGCCTATTGATTACCATTTTTAAATTAGATTTTTTTTGTTAAATTTATGAAACCCGAAACATAACTGAACAAGAAAAATAAAAACACAGCCTAATTAATCTGGACCCAAAGCTTTAATGGTTCACTGATCTTGGCTATCTAGTAAACCTTGCCCTTTATGAACATCTCTGATTTTTTTTTATAACAATGTGACTGCTAGGTTCTCTTGTAATATTCTTTGATTTCTTACAGAGGCCAGACACGTTTCTAACTTCATCTACCACAGATGTCCTTCCCCTCCTGGATCCTAAGCTGGTGGATCAACTTGGGAATATCAAAGAACCATGGACACCACCCCCTGTAAAGGAGGTAAGAATCTCTTTGGTGTTCTGTTATGCACCTTTCCATTTTCCTGAATGATTAGATGTTCTGAGATAGTGGGTTGATTTTAGGATAGCTGATTATTTATTTAATGAAGATTCAAGTCCTACCTTTATTCTGTTGGGTCCAAAGTGTCGCCCAATTAAAAGCATTTAATTTTAAACCAAATAATTAGCAAGATGCATGTCTCAGCAAGACATATATCTAAAGGAGGCCCGCCAAGAGACCTTCCCGAAAGATCTTTCGGGATGAATACATTTATAGGGAAGAAGGTAACGCATTAGGTACTTTAGCCCCAAGTTAAATAGGGCTTTAATCAGCCCTATTATCAGCAACTTGAATCATATAATCAGCAACTTGAATCATGAACCAGACAATAACTGGGCAGATGTAAATAAAATGTATTGTGACTGTGCAGACACCTTAAGCAGAAAGTCCAACTTTGTATCCTGCATCACATTTCCAAGGGTTGCCCCCCTTTTCAGGTAAATTTTCCACTCTAGCAAACCTCTCCAAAGCACAGTGCTCCCTTTGAGGAGATACCAGTCAGCTGTCACTGACCATAAATGAGCCATTAGATTGCCAAAGTCATCTGTGACATACCAGGATAGCAGACTTATTATATTATCCAATAGTGCAGGCATTCAAAGTAGGCAACTAGAGTAATGGGGAATGTTGTTATTGAGTAAATGTTATTGTTGATGATGATGATGGTCTTGTAAGTGAATTATTTGCAAATGGAAATGAACAGGAGGAGAACAAGTCATTAATGGCCCATCCTAAGGTAGGTTTATATACTACTGCTAGTTCTGCCAGTAGAGATTTGCAACAGGGTTGCAAAAAAGGTCCCAGGGTGTGTGAAGCTCACACTGTCAAGAGCTCCAACATGGAGGCTGCAGCAGGTCTGTGCTTGGTGACAGTTTTGGCCTGGCCTTCTGACCAAGGTAAGTCAGTGCGGGAGGCAGGATGAGGCCATAATGGGGCAGGGAGGAGGGAGGATCAGGTTCAGGAAGGGAGTGATTTTGGTGGCAGCAGCACCTGTTGAATCCAAACCCCTTCCTTGGCTTAGTTCCAGGACTTGCACCCGTCCTGCAGGTCTCTCTCCCTCTTGCAAGATACAGCACACCTCTTGTAGGATTATTGCTGTAATAATAAAATTATTATAATTCCTCTGTCCATGTGCCTGATGCTATACAATGAATGAGAAGAACAGACCATTTATGTATGAATATGTTGCTTGAGCCAAATGAACTGTTTTACTAAATGTCTTGAGCTGTGAAGTCTGGTATTTCTTAGCACTGATGTGACTTTAAAAAGGAATTGGACACATTCCTGATGGACAGATCCATCATTGGCCCCATCACTTGATCTGACCCTGTTCTCTTGGCCTAAATCTTAAAGGTAGACAGTGTGTTCTGATTTCATTCAATAACGTGACCAGCTGTGGAAGTTTCAAAGTTTCCGGTTTGATCCAGGCATCCAATTCAGAATCCATTTAGCCAATTCCTTGCTATTAGAGCTGCATTAGTCTCTAGGCTGCCGCCATCCCTCCAGCCAGTACCTTTCAGCTCTGTGAATATATGGCTGACATCAGCAAAGCTTGGTTATTGATAAAATTGTGCTTCTGGGTTACTAGTGCCGCCACATTTGAAGCCTTACACACACCATCCATTTGGATTTCCGAACTACATGTCACTGGAACTGGGCTATTAGATCTCCAGGCAAATGGAGGAGAGAAAGAGAGGATTGAGGAGGAGAGATGAGGATGATTACGAGGCTATACTTAAAAAGCTCCTATAAGGCACTTTAAAAATGATTGATTTATGCACGGCAGAGTTTGCCCTCTTCATGTATAGGCTCTGTTCAGTGCCGCCAGAATTCCAGATGTGCTGCAGTTGTTGTCAAAACAAGACTGTTGTAATTGCATTGCTCTGCAGGTCTTGCCCCAAGGATAGCCTTGGGGAATAAAGATTGAAAGGCAGGGTGGTGGAAGTGAAGCAGTGGATCAGGTGTGTGACTCTGCACAGGAATGCTGTAGTTGTGATGGGGTGGAAAGTTTGGGGCATCATAGGTAAAGCACCTGCTGTGCAGGTAAATGATTCCAGATTCCATCCCTGGCATCTCCAGATAGGGCTAGGAAAATACATTGACCTGCAGTTCAGACCCACTGCAACTCAGTGTAGGCAGGATGGTGGACCAAGGAACTCCCCCTGGAATTGAGAATTGCTCCCGCCTTACAGAGTTTTTGGTGGTGCCTGAAGACATCTTTAATTAATGTCTTTTTTAAAAAAATTAAATTAAAGTTTTTATTAATGCAGAGGCTGGGGGGTTTTCCAGGGTATGGTGTGTTTTTAATATGCTTTTAAATATTTTAAATATATATTGATTGTTTGTGCTTTTACCTTGTTAACCGCCTTGGGTCCACTTGTGGGATATAAATAAATAAATACGTATGACACTTTCATATGTTCAAAGAGAACATGATTTCATATAAAGGCAGATTCACAACTTACACCAGTAACTGGTGTAACTATGATCAACTATAATTAGTACCCCATCACTCTCTTCTCCATCACCTGTCCACCCCATTTCCCTCTTTCTTGCTGAATCCAAACACAGAGGGATCGATAGAGAACGGCTGCTGTCCAAAGCTGCTTCATGGATGAACCTCCTGGATGGGCCTGGATAGGGCAGGGGTCTCCAAACCTTTTGGCAAGAGAGCCACATCCAGTGGTGGGCACCAGCAGGTTCGCACCTACTCTATAGAACCGGTTCTTAACAAGAGATAGTACATATAAAGTTTAAAAATAGCCATTTAAAAGTGGCTGCCAGATGGACAGAGAACTGGTTCTTAATTTCTTTGAAGCCCATCACTGGCCACATCATCTTTCTGTCATGATGGCAGGGGCCAGAAAACTAATTTACATTTCAAATTTGAAAATTTTTTACATAAATTTGCATATAAGAATGTATTGAAGTGGATTACAAGAACTGCTATTGGAATGGATTACAAGGGCTGGATGATCTTGCCCCTGGGGCGGGGTTTGGAGACCCCTGCTGTAGGGGGCTGTAGTGGTGCCTCCAAATATGCAAATTCCTGCACTGAATCACCAGCAGACCACAGTGTCCCTCTACTCAGACCCTGATGCATATTGGGCACCAGTACTAAAGATTCAGGAATCTATTTGACCAAGTAGACCTTCTGATGAATATGAACCCTTGGCTAGTGCTTAACCTCACCAATCTCTGATGCTGTTTGTGCTCTGATTGACAGAATAGACCTAGGGCACAATCCTGAGTAACAACGGGGAGTCCTTGCTCCGACTTAAGAACAATTTACTCTGGATTGCAATATGAATTTCCCATAGGTTTTCACTAGGTGGTACCATAACTACATCAACATAAATGTCTCTTACATGCTCCCATAGTTACTCTGGATTGTAGGGTTAATGTGAGAACTGATCACAGATTGATTTCTTGGTGGGCATGCTGTGGTTTTAAAGCAGCCATGGGAGCATTAAATTGTGATTGGAGCACTGCAGGAGGGGGTTCACATGACCCTTGCTATTTCCCCATCTAATCACTCCCCAAAGCTGTTATAAGCCCCCCAGCAGAAAAAAAATGCAGGTCCCTGTATTTTTCCCTATCCAGGCTAATAGCAACTGGTGGGGGCAGGTGGCTGGGGAGGATTAGATCTGCAAAACAACGTGGAGGACAAAATTAACTCTTGCAGCATATATTTTCAAATCCTTAAAACAGCAGCATAGGACTGCTTTCTTTAGGGAAGAAAGGGGAGATCCTGATTGCAAATCTTTTGCATCATTTATCAGCCTGCTCCTCCTTTCCCTTTAACAGCATTTTCAACATGTTATTCCCTCTCTTTTTTTGCTGCCTATTTTACCCTCTAACACACTCTGATGTCAGCATCTGTTCCATATTAATTTGAGCACCACATGTGAATGAATATAAATGTCTTGATCATATTTAAAAAAGGCCTGGCTTTGTCTCCACCAATCAATTCTCAGGCCATCAATGAATTCATCATCATTCACATGGCCTGCTTTGCTCTTCTCCATCATTATTCAACCGGCTTCTGAATAGTTGCTTGGCCATGCCCCCCATGTGATAGAATATCTCTGGCATTCCACACACAGGAACAAAAGCTGGCAATAAAGCAAAAAGCAACCTTCCTGCAGCTTTGTGGCTTTCCCTCCCTCCTCATCATAGCCATTCAATCCTACTGACTTTTATTGCTTCACCTTTTCTTTTAGATGTAGCACCACCAAACAGCAGAATGAACCACTCAATGCAACACTGCTAGCTAGGAAATTCAAAGGGAGTCTCCATAGGAAAAGAAATATGGGGGGGGGGAGGGTTACAGAGCCACTGCAGTTAGTGCCCCTCTTCTGGAAGTGACATCATAAGACATAATTTCACAAGAGATCATGATGTCACTGCCCCATGTGTGATACCCTAGCTCACAACACCTCCAGATGCAACCAAAACACACCCACAAAACTCAATATCTGTGGGTTTGCTATCCAAGGGGATGGATAGGTCTGGGAATGAATCCTATGCAGACATTGAAGACCATCCTCTTTGTTTTGAAATATCTAAAATATAAAATATTTATTTATTTATATCCTGTCTTTCTCCCACACCAAAGGTGGTTAACAACAATAAAAACAGTAAAACAATTAGCTCAATTAAAATATTTCACCCAGGACCAGTAAAAAATATGAAAAGGTGCCAGTTCCCAATATTAAAAACCTTTATGAAAAGGATACCTTAAGGCCTCTTTGAAAGCTTTCCAGAGAAGGAATTGTATCCTGTAGTTGCCCACTGTGGTCTATTGGACCTTTTCAAAATTTAGTTTTGTGTTTTTGGTGGAATCTTTTATTATTATTTGACAACAAACTATGATATTTTTACTGCTAGTTAGACAGTTATGAATCCAGAAGCATGAATGTTTTGAATTTACAGTTTTTCTGTAAATTCAAATTGAACCATCTAATCCCGCATGGTCCATTGGACTTTTCATGGTTATTCCATAGAAAGTTCCATTGGACCTTGGCAGTCTTAGGTGAGAAAAAAAAACCGGGATTCATCGGTTCAATATTTTGCTAGCTAAAATTATAATCAAAATTCATAATTTCACAATATTTATGCATTTCACAACATTTATTCATTATATGTACCAAACTATAGTACAGGATCGTACAGGGTCCATTTATTGGCCTCAAGGTCCATTGGACATTTGTTGTCTTAGGTGATAAAAATAAAGCCGGGTTTCTAATTAATTTCAGGGGAATTCCACACATGGGCGCCACCAAGGAGGCCCTATTCTTGGCCACCATCCCATCTCACTGGAGATGGTACCAAGGACCCCTCACATGATCTGAGAGGATGGGTCGGACTATATATTCCAAAGATTATTATCTATGGCCTATATCCTAAAGTGAAATTAAGCCCCTTGCTCTGGAGTAGTAAAGATGACTTTCCATAAGATAACTCTAGAGGGTGATGTAACTGCATGGACCCGTAACTGCTATGGATTTTGCCCTATATATTACTGGATGCCTCAGAAATGCACCAACCACTCCCACCTGGTAGTACACCCACTGCAGAGTCTGCCTTCTAACTCTGGATTTGTAAAGGAATGGAGAAGATTTGTGGAGGAGAGAAAAACATAGTTTATGGCAAAGGCAAGATTTGAGTGGGGAGTTTTCCATTCTTATGATTTGTCATTCATAGCTTTATTTCCAGGACAAATAAGAGAATTATTAAAGGGATAGAACAGGAGACTCTGTAATATTGTCTGCATTCAGGGCATCAGGTGTGATTTAAGGAACAGTAATAAAACTGTCTATTTTCTTCTCTGACCACTTGAGAAAATGATTCCAGCAATAGTAAACTAAGCTGCCTCTTGAAAATCCTCATGTTACAAAAAAAAAATTTGTTTGGCTAAGATATATGGTTGGCAATTTCTCTCACCACCCTTCCTGGTTGCCGAAAAGGAGAGCACACATACACAAGCAGTTTTGGTTAGAAAAAGTACCAGGAATGCCCAATGGATTTGCCTCTGGGCCTTAGGCAGAATTTTTTTCTATTTGAAATTAATTAGGTTGGTGATGACATTCGCACTAGGACTGACTCAAAGAGGGGAGCAGAACACTTAATGAACATGCTTGACAGCTTTTGGGGATTGCCAAAAATGTGGAGGGGGGGTTACCTGTGCAAACCTGTGCAAACATGACATAATCGTGATCGGTCATCAGATGGACTGAGTCCTCTCCAAGGAGAAGCCCAAGAAGCATATCTTTCCATTATTACAGCTTGATCAAATTTGGCTGCCCGTGATGTGATCATATAACCAAGCACTGCATGTTCTCTGTGTGGTTGCAATCAAATAGTGCATGACAAAGAAGGTCTAACAAAAGGGGAGGAATGGAACAGATGCAGAAGCAGATTGACCTGTTCACACATTTTGGCAAATTGCATTCCATCCATTGGACTGTAGTGAATGACTGACTTTCACTTAATAGCCATGTTTGCTGCTGCACGCAAAAAGGATCTGCTTTGCCCATCTTTTTAAAATAATTCCTGGGCATTCCTAGGACATTTGCCATTTCTCTAAGGATTTGTCTAGCAAGTTTTATGTCTAACGTCAAAACTCCAGCTTGCTAAATAGGAAAAGATTTTTGACTTTAAATGCTTGACTTTAAAAAAAAATATTTTATATGAGTTTTATGTTCATGTATGTATGTTCATGTATGAATACATGAAGTTATGTATTCATTCTTATCAGATATTTGAGAGAATGAAGCCATTTTTAGCCTGGCTGCATTCCCTTTGACTCTTATGGAATATATTTTACGTGCAATAAGCCATAAGCTGCTCATATCAAGATTAACTGAAGTGTTGCATTTAATGATGTGGCGGTTTGACTTCTTTCTTCCAGATTTGTCAAAGTCGGATGCCATATATATATATATATATATATATATATATATATATATATATATATATATATATATATATATATATATATATATATATATGCATATTGTCCTCTACATATATGATCAGCTTTCAGCTTAAGACATCTTTGTTCTATGCCCCACCAGTCCTTCCCAAATGGGTGCTCTTCATCATGTGGGGCTCTTCATTTTAGAAAAGAGATCCCTAAGGAAGCGGCATGATTGAGCCATACAAAAATTATGCAGTGTATGGATAGAGTGGATAGAAAGATACTATTTTTCCTCTCTCACATCACCAGAACCAGGCAACATCCATTAAAACTGAGGCTTGGGAGAGTTAGAACAAACAAAAGAAAATATTTACTGGTATTTTCCCAGTATGTCATTAATCTGTGGAACTCCCTGCCACAGAATGTGGTGATGGCATTTGGCCTAGGTGCCTCTGAAAGAGAATTTGACAGGCAAAAATTTCCAGGTAAGAATAAGGATCCTTGCGCATTTGTAAAGTTACAGGTGGTCATGACACACCTTCCTTTTTAAAAATTCTTTTTTGGTAATTGTTTTTCGGGAATTTTTTTTAAAGAGAGATTTGGCTTTTTGAGTTTTGCAGAATTCCTTTTCAGGCAGATGGTCAGCAAAAGAATAGGAGAGGAAAAGGGAAAACTTGGGAAGTATGTCCGAACAGCTTGCAATCTGTCAAATCCAATAGGAGATTTCAGGCAGAATTGTATAAGGCTTTGAAAGGTGTGAGATAGTTTAGTGTATACAAAGGGCTGATAAGAAAAAGAAAAAAAAACTATTCCTCTCCTACCAATAATAAGAAAATATAAATTCTGAAAGAAAATTCAATGCAGGCTCTAGTGTAAATGTGAAACAGGTCATGGCGTTGCTACGGTTTGCATCACTCAGCAGGAGGCTGTTATGGAAGTAAGTTCCATTAAAATCAATGGGGCTCATTTCTGAACTGATATGCAGGGGGGTTTGACTAGCAGGACCAATCTTGGGCTTCAACATATATTAACTTTTTAATCTGATTTTTGATATATACTTCCATGCGGTTTTTAAATGAATTTTTTTAAAAATAATGTTTTGATTTTTCTATATCTATATTGCAAACTACCCCAAAGTATTGGCTTATCCAAAATCGAAGAAAACAAAGTAAAATTTGAATACCGCAGCGAATCTGCTGGTTGTATCTCATTAGGAAGCAAATGATCAATGCCATTTAGGCTCAAAGAACTTTGCTAGTCACCCAGTGAGTGTTCCAATTCTGTAAATTAAACATATATCTGAGGTCTGCGGGTCTGCTGTTTACTGCTAGCCCTGGGCACAAGATCTTTCTCCAGCAGAGCACAATTAAGAGTAAAGCAAGCAAGAGGCATTGAGCTTCAGGGTCATTCCAGAGTTCAAGAGGGGAGATGGATGCTGGCCTCTGATTATAGTGGTCAGAGTGCCATCCAGTGGAGAATAAATGTATTTAGAATATTTAAAAACCAAGCCATGTCAGGGACTTTTCTCTAGCATATATTGTTACCTCTTTACTGCTTGGTAAATATTGCATTTGATAAAAATTATTAATTCAACAGGCTATTTGAAAGTTAAATGTTTTCTTCTTCGATGGGGACAGTATGAAAGAGGAAATTAGTAAATCAGCCATTGCAAATAGTTCAGGAAGATTGTAAGCCAGGATGGTTTAATAGTGGATAGGGAGTTGGACTGAGACTTGGAAGATGCCAGTTAAAATCGCTCTTCAGCCGTGAAGCTTTTTGGGTGACCTTGGGCCTCGCTCTCTCTCGCTCAGCCTCATCTACCTTAAAAGGTTGTTGTGAGAACAAAATGATCAAAACTTAGTAAGTGTTGGCATGGAAAAGGCGGGATATAAATCTGGTAAATTAAATTAATAAATAAGGAGACTGAAAAATGTACTACCACTTTAAGGAGATTTTTCTCATTTATTCCTGGGCAGGTGACTAACCCTACAATCCAGAGTAACTACAGGAGCACATAAGATATATTTATGTTGATGTAGTTACGGCACCACCTAGTGAAAACTTATGAGAAATTCATATTGCAATCCAGAGTAAATTGTTCTTACGTCGGAGCAAGGACTCCCCAAAGTCCTTGGATTGCACCCTAAGCAATGTTTACTACTTGTCTGATGGTGGGGATGCCATTGACCAGCTAATTACATTTGCCATCAGAAAGTGACCTCCAGGACTGGCCCAGGACGTTATTGACACCTAAGTCAGCACTTCAACTGCCATCCTCACCTTGGCAGCTCTCATTCTTCCTCTGGTCCTCTTGATTAAAAAAGCAAGTAGATCAGACCAGGGAGTATAAATGTGGAGGATAGTGGTAGACTGAAGTATGCTGTGGTTCATGACTCTCTTTTCCACCACACTTCCTGTTCTATCCCATTCTTTTCTTCATTTTTGAATTCAGGGTGGAGTGTTGTGGGTGTGTGGATCAACAAAGGCAGGCACCTTCTGCCACTCTGTGGCCTGAGGCATCAGCCTCAGTTGGCCATTCTTTTTGGATATATTTTGCTTCATATTTGAGGTTCGAAAGCTTTAGTCACTCCAAGCTGCTCTCCACACTTCTACCACCCCATTTCCCTCTTCAAATCCAGAGAGGAGGAGGAAAAGCAGTAGAGTTGATGACTGGTGAACCACCAGGTAAAAGGATGCCATTTATTAACCTCCACTTATTAACCACCATTTATTAACCACCAGGTAATTCTTCCTATGACACTGCTGGGAGATCTGGGCCCAGGGCTGCTTTCAGGCTTGAATAAAATTCAGGCATGAATCCAGAGACTTCCTGAACAGAAACTTTGATTCTGTGCTACACCATCTCTCAGAACATAAATTCCTACAACCAGGGTCTTTGTTGCTTCTGCATTAAAGCACTATAGCTATCTATGGTCCCACATTAATTTCAGTTATTATCATGATAATTGCTATGCCTTGTGTTTCTGCTAACTGCCTGCCGGCTAATAGAGTAAAAGAAACGGGGAGGGGGGAGAGACAAGTGGGTGGAGAACCTATTTGATATTGTTCCACCAAAATGCATTTACTGTGGCTCGGTCACATGTGACTGGAGAGGATTGTGAAAGGTATTTTCCGCACCTCCCAGCTCTAATCATTCCCATTGTGGCTCAGAGCAGAAATTGGCTTCTGTTTCAGGCCAAAGTGGTGGTAAGAAAGCCACCATGATGTGCAGGACAATGGGAACTAATGCTTTACAAGGTGTTGGATTGTGCTAACCTTGGGGAGAAGGCTTGCCGTGATTCTGTGCATTACTGCGCTAATCCTGGGCTATTATCAGCCACCATCCTGAATGCTTGCTTATTACTAAGGTGAAATTCCCTACTCTTTTTACTGGCTGCCCATAAGTGGCACTCAGAAGAATTCCTGAGTAAAATTATTGGAAGAATAATTTGGAGGGGAATTGAAGAGAAAGCCCTCCTTTGTAAAAGAAAATTACAGTATTGGAGGCCTTTTATAACTCAATCCTATTGCAAGATATTGTGGCAGACTCTAGTTCAGATAATCCCGTAGGCCACCTTTTTCATTTAGCATATGGCAAATACATGGACTTGTGATAAATCAAATGTTAATGTGCAGTCCATCCAGCCATTGAAGGACATAGTGGTCTACCTATATTGAAAAGAAATCAGACATTGTGCTGGTGTAAGCTCTTGATGGACAGTCGGACACAATGTGTTGAATATTTTATCAAGAAGCACCACTGAGGGATAGATGCAAGACCCCATTTAAACAGTGAGTCCTGGCGGGCCACCATCTCAGCAGCTTCTTCACCATTCTGTGAACCACTTTTGCCAGCATAAGGTTCTTCCACAATTATGGGTCAGGTGGCAGTGAGAGTGAATCGAGGCAGAGAAGGGGGGTAGTTTGGGATCAGGAGGAGGAAGGCTCTTTGTGGCACTAGCCAGTGCTAGATCTGAAACTCCCTATCCCAGTACACACTCACCCCAGGCATTCCTTAGAATCACATCGGCAAAAGAGCTGCCATAGATCCAAGGAGACCCAAAGAGGATCAGCCAGTAAGGTAAGTAAAAATGTCCAGCAAGATACGTAGCCTGCCCGGCCTGGTTTCTGTTCATTCACAGAATGCATTGGATATTTTTGCATTATTTGGTCTGGCAGAGGCCAGGATTGGGCTTTTAGCTATACCAAGATTGGGCTATACCAGCTATAGCTATACCAGGGTTGGGCTTTTAGCTATACCAAGATTGGGCTATACCAGCTATAGCTATACCAGGGTTGGGCTTTTAGCTATACTAGTATCTTTTCCTACCAGTCTGCCAGATGCCATCATTCCTCCTCCACCAACTAGCTAACCCATCACTGTTCTTTCATTCAGTCTTCCTCTTTCTCTCAATTCCCCTCCTTTAATCCAGGAGAGGGAAGATGAGGAGGAGAAGCGAAGCTGGGTGGGAGGAACTTGCCTGTCTGCCCAACTGAGGCAACAACTTTACCTGGCCTCATAGATGATCCGGTCGCAGTGATGATTAGGCTCTTATAGCAGTTGGGATAGCAGATGGAGGTCAGATTTCACTCTGGTATTTCTCTCTACCTTATGGCACAGCTTTTCTAAGGAATTTATGCCTGTTCAGGAATAAAAAATGAGATTGAATATGTGCATATGTCCCAGCTGTTTCTCCTTGTTTTCTTTATTGGTGTCCATATTTTGCAGGCGTCTACAGTAGAAATGGGTTTTCTGCATAATACTACCATTGGTAAATACTACCGTTTGTCCATCAAGTAGCAATGGTTTGAAACAACCATTGCTTCTGTCAACATCCTGAACTCTCACAAAGACTGTCAGGAAACAGTTTATTGGTGCATGATTTGCTGCTAATTCCACAAGCCAAACAGACCTTTCAAGCACTAATTAACAACCCAAATGAAAGGAGCTCATTAGTAATTGTTGTTGCTAGCTCATTAACAAGCCCAAATTATTTTGAGCTAATTAGAATGCTGAGCCAAGCTGGATGTGTTGGCCAAATCCAGGAAGACAGAAGATCGGCAGACAGTGTGTATGGAATGCTATCATATATCCTGCCGTGTTGAATGGCAAGTTGGAGAGCTATTTTACATTTTTTGCTTCATTAGCCAGAATGATCCATAGATTTAATCAGTGTGGACTGATGGGAGTGTAAAGGTTGTATAGCTAATTGATTTGTGCTCCTTGGTTAAATGAACAGACCAAATAACATAGGTCTTTATACACTCCATAAAGATATAAGCATTAAAATATATAGGGTGGGTAAATGGCTTGCCGCTATTGGGGAAGAAGATTACTGACGTTATCAGAAAATGGGGGCGATAATAGGATTTCATTCTTCTGTGAGCTGCAGTTTCTCAAAGGCAAAGAGCCTTCGCAAAATAAAAGCACAAGCATCTGAACAAAACTGCAGGCTTTGGGAAACGGAGGGAAGGGAAGGGGAAGGAAGGAGGGAGCATGGTAGGTTATAGTAGCTCATAGTAGTAGTAGATCATAGTAGATAGTAGTAGTAGATCATAGTAGATCATAGTAGCTGGCTGGAACTTTGCAACATCAGCTCAGATCTCTTGATCCTTTCCCTGTCATACAGACTGGTTTAACTCGGTAAAAGCATTATATTTGCATGACTATTATGATCTAGAATCCCAACCCATGAATGTTACATCTCTTGATGTAATGTTAGGACTCTTGTGATCCTAAAGATGAGGGTTGACCCTTTCCATGGACCATTTTGGGAAGCATCCAGCATGACAGCCCTTCTGTCAGATACTTATAGAGATATGAACAGTATAGAACCCTGTGATATCTCCAGTCCCTTCTTTCAAGGAAGGATGTCTTCCCATATATCCCTCAGCTCTGGAATCGTACCATCCCCATATCTCCAGTCTCCCATACAGCAGAGACACTGCAGTCCTATCAGAACTGACACAGAAAACTGCATACTCCCATTAGAGGCAGGACCTAGGACTAGTGCCAGCACATAATGACTGGGAGACCTTGGAAAAGCTCTGCACCCATGGCACCCCCTTCTGCCTCTTGATGGTACAGTGGGTGCAAGCAGTAAAGTGAGAATTCAGGGGCATGGGCAATTCAGGGGCAGGAGAATTCAGGGGCAGTGAAGTGAGAATTCAGCCTTTTATGAGCATGGACCACAAAAAAGTGCTAGACCTGGCCAATGCTTAATGCTAGCACTGCCCAAGACACATCTCTGCCAGACTATTTCAGTCCTCAGTAGGCATGATGCTAGAGTACTTGCCACATCTTTGGCAGAGGCCCTGCTGGTCAATCTAACATACAAGCATATGCAGAAACAGAACCAATTTTTACCGGGAAATAAAAATGGAAACTTCTGCTGTTTTCAATGAGACTTACAGCACAATTCTAACCATGTCAGTTCAAAAGTATGCCCATTGTGTTCAATGAGTCCTACTCTCAGCAAAGTGTTTTTATGATGGCAGCCTTATTCTCAGATAATTATTGTGTACAGATTTGGATCACTGCTCTTGTGACTGCACAACCAAAGTGTGCTGTCTAAGGTGCTGGTGTTAGTATGGCATGCTTGGCTGCTCATCTGCTTTCCTAGAAGTAGAAGTATGCCCTTATCTCCTGCTTCTGGATTTTCCAGAGTCCTCTAGTGGGCCACTGGGGGAAACAGGATGCCAGACTAGATGGACGCTTGATCTGATCCACTGGGACCCTTTCATGATCAGAGCACACAAACCATTTCCACCCAAACAAAAGACATGTTGAAATCACAACATGTTGATCTGGAATCTAAAAGCAGGGGTGAGGGAGCTACCTGGATAATCCAAGGCAGATAATTCTACAAAGGGGGTCTCACCAGGAGCAAGGCCTGTCCTGTATTCTCAACTGCCATATGTTTAACCTGTGCAAAGAAGTTGTGAAAAATGAGGGGCTCAAACAGCATGAAATGGGAGAGGTACCATCCACAACAACTCTCCACAAAGTTCCCCAAATTCTTTCTGGGACCTTCTGATGTTGAGAAAGTTGTTTATGTAGTGAAAAAAGTTTGCAAAGTCATGCCCAAAAAGTCAAGGAATCTGCTTTTCTGTCTCTTCTTTGAAGGCTGGATTCTTATTAATGTAACATTTTTTCCATCACGGTCTTTGAGCCCGATTTCTTTGCCAACGTGTCTACCTTTGAAGCCAACATGCTTGGTCAGAGGCCGTGGGAAGCCATGTGGTGGCTTTCATGTCACTCAGCATTTATTGAAAGGAACAACAGAGGCAAAGAGCGACATAGGGGAATGAGAAAATCGGTGGGGGAATTTGTTCATCACCATCTGGGGTGGTTATTTCCTCTGCCTTATCTTGGCGAAACAGACTGAGCCGAGCCTTTCTGAGCTGGGAAGCGCTTTTCTGTTGTGAGAGTTTACTAGTGTAATCCGAAGGCTTTTATTTCCTTGTTCAGTGGACTATCAGTATTCGGCAGCTGGGACTTCAGCTCATAGAGATGGCCATCTCCATGCCCCCTCAAAATCACTGCTTTTGAATGGGGAAGGGAGGGACGGGCAAGGAAGATACTGTATCTCCATTAAGTTGGCCTCAGCCAAGATTAAATGTGTGTTGCTACAATCCAATTAACTCTCAAATTGAATAGCAATGCGGAGGATAATAAACCTCGACAATCTCCAGCATGAATGTCTTCTGCCTTCTCCCTCCTATACAAGCCTACGGTAGTGTCTTCATGGCTGTAACCTGGGAGCTCAGCTCTGGTTTAATCAGATAAAAGACAAGTAATTGTGGGTGACACCATGTAGGTGCTAGGAAATCACAAGACTTGGTCATTCTATTAATGTGTTCATAAAAACAGGACTGTTTTAACATTGAGAATGATTCTGTCTCTGTGCTGCAATTTATGCACAGATCCTTGAGGCTGGGTTCCTCCCACTGATTTTCTGACTTTGCTGTCAAGACCAATATTTGACCCATGAAATCTGTGTGTGATTATTTTGTGACCAATTAGTATTAGTCTTCACAAAACTGCACTACAGGCTTCAGCAGAGGTTGTCCGTGCAGCTGGAAAATGTTTAACCTTGTGCTGTCAGAGAATCTGTACTTTCCATGACATTGAAATTGAAAAAGAGAAATTGGGCAATCACTGCACTGATTCTCTTTTCAGAGGTGTCCAGACTTTTAAATTCTGGGCTCCTGGATCTTTAACAAATATATAAAAGAGAGAATTTCAGCAGGTGCAGCATCTCGTCTCATAGATCAAGAGCTGCACCTGCTGAAATTCTATCATCTAGAAGCTTGTTAAAGGTCCAGGAGCCCTAAGTTTGAAAGTTTGGACACCCCTGTCACTTAGATCAATGTCTCTCAACCATTGGTACAGGTACCACCAGTGGTTGTTGAGGTGGTATCTGGTGATACTCTCAGTATCTTGTCAGGATTCTTGCATTTGACTTAAATGACACTGGCTTTTAAAACTTGCCTCTTTCGTTACCCCAATATGACTTGATTGTTGTTTCTTGATGCATGAGACTGATGTATGCTCCACAAAGTGCCAGCACATGCACAGTTGAACTCAATTAGTACACGTCCAGCCCAGAAACCTGTCCTGGCATAATACCGAAAGGAAGCAACTTTCCATTATCCAGGGTTGATTGGAATCAAGCAGGGTCAACTTTAATGGGCAGTCCTCTTTCCTAAGTCATTACAGTTCTGTCTCCAAGGAGAAGAGCATGGATTGAGCTGGCATTAGTAATTAAAGGCCTTGAATGCATGAGATTTACGGGTGTCTACCTTCAGAGTCCCACCTACAGGAGTGATTATTCCATCAGGCCATGCTCAAGCATCACCACTAGCTGCAATGCATGCCCATTGATTGCAGGAAGATAATTACTATGTGCCTTTCTTACTATCTAGACATTCTGTAATGCATTTGTAATCACCAAGAAAAAACAGGCTGTTGTCCATGGATTGTTAGAAGTCCATGCCTCAGCTGCCAAGGAAGGCTTACTGTTGTAACAACCCTTTCGATAAAAGCCATAAATTATTTTTATTTCTTCCAAAATTCTACCATGTCAAGAGAACAGAGTTTTGCTCTGGACAGGAGAGTTGCAGAAGGGTGCTCTGCAAGTTTGCTATACCTTTCTAGGAACAGATGGTGTGGTCTTATAGGCAGCTATAAGCTTATCCTATTTTTTGGAGGGGGGTTGGCTATCCTTTTCTCTCATTCTTTACCCATTGCCAGAAGTTATTTCCCCAATTTGTTACCAATGAGGTAAACAGAGGCAACAATAATTTTGTATATGAAATGTTATTGTTTGAGGTTTGTCTTTGTGGGTCTTTTGTGCTACATTTTACAAGAGACATTTCCTTAAGCTCTTCTTCTAAGCCAGAGATTTTCAACCAATGTGCCATGGCACACTGGTGTGTCGCAGATAGTTCTCAGTTGTGCCATGGGAATTTGGGGAGTGACATTAATTAACAGGAAAATCGGGAGATCTAAACAGCCTGTTATTCCTTGTCAATGATAAGAACACCTGATGGCGTACCTTGACAATTTCAGTAACATTTTAGTGTGTTATGTGATTAAAAAGGTTGAAATCACTGTTCTAAGCACTGATGTTTAGTTTTTCATGGGATGAATCAGTTTGGTGTTATCTCTTTTCTTTCTCTATCTGGCCCTTTCTGAATGTTTCCCCTGCCCCACATCTCAAATTGAATGTGTTGAAGATCAAACTGAAAAAGTGCAGGGGAAAAAAATCATGTCATAGAATCACCCAACTTAAAAAAATTAAAAGCAACTGTAGAGGGATCTCAATCAGATGGGGGCAGCTGGGGCTATTCTTCCTAGTCCACTTGTAGTGTCTAAGAGGGAAAGAGGTCAAATGGAGTTCTCACTTTCCCTCTGACCATAGTCAGAGCATATAAAGACATAATAAGAAGAGTTTTGCTGAATCGACCCATCTCATCCCGCTTTCTGGAGCTCACAGCCCATCAGTTGCCTCAGGGAGCACACAAGACAAGAGGTAAACCTGAATCCTGTTGCCACTTCCTTGCACCTGATTTTAAGATATTGCCTGTTTCTAGAACTAGGGAGTGTACCCATCATTGTTTGTATCCTGTGATGGAATTTTCTTCCATAAAATAGCCTAGTTCCCTTTTAGTCTAGTGCCATATCCTGTGGCAAGGAGTTCCACAGATTGATTACATGGTGGTTAAAGAGATTTTCTTTTGTCTCTTATGTCCTTAGGTTCTTTGCTGAAGCAAACTCCCCCTGCTTTCAATAGGGCCTGAACAAGTCCCATAAAGGCCTGGGGTCTCATAAAAGTGCTGTAAGGCACTTCTGTGCCACTCCTGGGGAAGGGTTAGGCCAGTGCATAGACATGCACTGGCCTCACCATCCCACAGCAGAAATGAGATAGTAAAGTTGTGCTTGGTGAATTTGGTTATGATTGTGCCCTCTGACATATACTCGCTTTTGCCAGTTGAGATCTTGTCCATTGGACACATTGTGCTTTTGAATGGGGATTGTTCCTTCAATGACCATAGCACAATATTTTATTTTTCAGACTTCCTACATCGAACCTGAGTGCAAGAGAGCTAGCCATGATCTGTCAGTGGAGAGTTTATCTCACACTGTAAAGTTGTATGTCTTGTGCAAGGGCAAATACAGGGCTCCATATCACAAAACTTGTCTCTTGAGGGAAAAGGCTGCTGAACCATCTCCTAATCCAGATCATAGTGAAATTGTAGCCATCTGTAGGCATCAACAGAGAAGGGCAGTATTGTTACCTTCACAGTTACCTGAGAGGGGACATGGTTGAAACATCAAAAATTATTCATGAATGGATAGAGTGGGTAGAGGGAATTTTCTTCCCTCTTACACAGTATCAGAACTAGTGAACTTCCACTAAAATTGTTAGGAGCGTAAGGACAAACAAAAGAAATTGTTTCCTTACCAATGATGTAATCAGTCTTTGGAACTTCTTGCAATAGGATCTCGCTTAGATGACTTACCGGTACTCAGATTTTAAACTCCATCATCCTAACCGAAAACTCCATCAACTCATTTGTTTTAGGGAAAATTTATTTAAGATAGGAGCATTAATACAAAACATGCCCTTATTTCTCTTTCAGAAGACTAATATGGTCAGATGTTGCCCCATGCAGTAATGTGCACTTTTGCCCCACTGCTCAGGGCATTTTCCAAGGGATCTATGAGGTTATCCATCTTTTGCTTCATTGTTGATCAATAATAAGACCCTTTATCAGGGTTTTGTGTGTGATATGAGCACATTCTAGGGATAAGTGAATTTTCCTTGTTCCATTTCCTTCTGTGAGTCACTCAGCTCTGTATTCCTCCCCTCCTAATTTCTCCAAATAATTCTGGAATTGGCGTTTGTAACAGCTTTCTGTTTTCTGTTTTTCTTGCATCATGTTTCCCCATCATGTCTCTTTTTCTGATGTGCATGTGTGCATTAATCAAACACTACAGAATAGCTATCAGTTCATTGACCAATCAAAATATTGATTGCTTTTAGGAGTGTTTCAGCAATCCTTACATGCACATGGTCTCAATACGGTCCCGGGGGAAAGAAGTTCTGTACATATGCTATTTAGGCTGCAAAAACCACATATCCAGTGACCGCTGACATCATTAATTTAAGATATTAGTCATACAGTGTATTATCAGTATGAACTCCCTCTCAACAACATGTGTTGAAGTATTCATTCATTCAAAGAGCTGAAGGCTCTTCTTATCCTCACAACAACCCTGTGAGGTACGTCAGACTAAGAGATGGTGCTTGACCAAAATATCTCCTGGTTATCTTTATGGCTTTGCATAGATTTTAATGTGAATCTTTCTCATCCAAAACCATACCCATTGCTCTACTGATGTGGGCATTGTATGGAAGAAACAACTGATTCTGTTCCTAATTCTTGTGTGGTTCAGCTCCCACAGAGCTGCAGTCCAGCTGCACTAAATAAATCCATATTGAAGAACCATATCTGAGCAGCATTTTGTTTACAGTCTGTTTAGTTTGAAATCCACTTGCTACAGATGGGGCAGCATATTATTGTGCAGTGATACGTTGCACCTTTCCTAAAGGACAAAGGCATTTTGATTAAAAATTAATTTCCAGAGATGAGGAATAGATCAATAGGTGGTTCCAGCCTTGTTTGTTTTTCCAACTTCCATTTGACAGGTTCTGCACCATGCAAAACACAGAAGGAAGCAAACAGCGCACATTATTTCTGAAGTTTCCTAATTCCAATCTATGTGTTGTTATGGTGTCTCGTGCAGTTGGCACAAACCTGCCATGTGTCAGCAGAAACAGCATGTAGTATTGTGGCTGATGGCTTGTTCTTACAACAGCAGCTGTTTAAGGCCATATACCCCCAAATCCAGAATAACTATGGGAGCACATAAGAGACTTTACGTGTACCTGTATTTTCTGCACCACTTAGTGAAAATCTATGGGAAATTCATATTGGAATCCAGAGTAAGTTGTTCTTATACTGGAGCAAGGACTCCCTGTAGTTACTCTGGATTTTGCCCTAAATCTTTGTTGGTTCTCTCTGATCCAAATGCTTGATTGGGGTCAATATATTGGCCATGAACAAAGCTGATTTACCACACTAGGGCTGCAACCTAAAGGCACTTTCCTTGGAGTAAGACCCATTGAACACAATGGGGCTTACTTTTAAGTAGACATGGTTAGAATTGTGCTCTAGGATATTGCTGTTCTGGAGGGAAACTGTTCTTCCCACTTGTGTGACGCTGCATCCAGCCAGGAGTTGGCAACCTGAATGTACTCTGAAAAATTGGCAAAATAGGGGCAGAATGTAGGCCAACCTGTCCATGAGGCCAAATGAGGTGGTCACGTCAGATCCATGGGGTTTGGTGGGTGATGGCCACAGCCCAACTCCATTGCTCTTTCTCTTCCCATCCACCCTGGCTCTGAACCTGAGGAGGGAAATGTGTGGAGATGAAACAAAGCGGTGGGCTACAGCATCCCTATCCCACCATTCCCCTTACCATTTTCCCTTCTGTTCCATTCTTTCTTTTTGAACCCACAGTGCTGGAAGAGGAGAGGTGTTGAAAGCAGCAGTGGCCATGTAGCTGGACAAGAAGGGTGGCATTTGATGTAGCAGAGTGCCATGCAAAGTGGGATGGTGGCATTTGGTGCATCATTTGGGTAAAGGAGGCCTGACACTCCTTTATGTGAGTGTTGATGCCCAAGTACAGTCTACACATCCCAGGGAAGGTCACAGAGGATGGCATCTGAAATGCCAACAACACTCAGAAGTTAATTAAGTGTTTGAAGCTTTAGAACAGAGTGTCACAAGAAAAAGAGCTGAGGCAGCAAAAGGATCCAAGATCCAACAGAAGGAAATCAGAAGAAGCAAGTGGCAGAGACTGATAACTTGGCCTCTGATGCCTCCTTTATACCCAGCTGCTTGAAAAGATCTCGTGTGCTGACAGCAGAAGGACATAGAAAGTGATTGTCTAGCGCAGGACAGAGCTAAGTGGAGTCATGACAGCCCTGGATGAGCACTTGGGAAGTGGAGTTAAGATAGCCCTTGATGAGCAGAGAAGGAGGTTGGTCAGAGAGAGGAATGAGGGGTTGGAAATGGAAGAGGAAGGAAAGGAAAGAAGGATTGGTGGAAGCAGAAAGAAGGAGAATAGGCACAAAGCTGTGCAAAGGAGATAGGAGGATGCCTGCAACTACCCATTACTTCCCTCCTAATCTGACCCCACCACTTATTTTGCAGCTAGACTCTAAGACCAAAAGAGACTGGCTGAAGAAATTATATGGGTGGGAGAGATGAAGCAGTAGGTTTGCCCCTTTTCCATCATCCTAGATGAGAAAAGGAACAGGGAAATGGAGGAAAGGCCTGAAAGTGTGGGTGAGAAGTGTGTGGACTCTCCAGATGCTCTAGTCCACCACTCTCCATACTTCCTCTTATGCTATTTGCCCGTCTTCATATCTAGGAACAGCAGGAGGTTGTAGGCAGAAACGGACACTCCCCAACAGGCAACTCATGTGCCCTCCTAGACAGAGTAGTCCTCTTTGCTCGTCACATCTCTGCCACACTAGTTGTGCTGGTGTCCCCCTTGTGCCTCTTTTTAGACTAGGCCTGGGACTGGAAACCCATCTTTTCATTCATTTTCCTCTTCGAGGCACAAAAGGAACTTTTCTGTTGAAAAGCAATGAAAGAGGACAACTGTTAAGCATTCTTACCTCCATGGTTTTGGAGGAGTCTTTGCAGCCTTGTTCCTAAGAGGATCTTTGTTGTAGCAACAGCAGCAGGTACAGCATGAGTTGCCAAAAGCATCATAGGAGTGCCATAGGAATTATCTATGCTGATATAGCCACTGGAAGATCCTGGTTTCCTCCACCCCTGGCTACATGATTTTTCTGTAAGTCAAGGGTCTGCCTTTGCTTTTCTTTCCAGCAGGATTATTCAGCCTGGGGACTGCCTACTTGTGCATTTAAGGATTGTCCCTGGCAAATTAGGTAGGCAGGCCAATTTGTTTTGTGGTTCTGGAGTTTGCTCAGTCTGTGGAAGGTGCTGTTGGGAGTGACAGGCAACACCTGGCAACAATTTAAGGCTTGTTAATCTCATCACCGCCCTATTTGGAGGAGGGTAGAAGCAACTGCTGGGTTCTGATTTCAGGTCAGGTGGAAAGACCTTAGCAGATCTGGGCTGCTTGGAAATTGCAGATGGCACTGTATTACCGGCCTTTCTCCTCAACAGTGAGTAGTTGGGCTGCAGTTGGAGGAAGGGGAGCGAGATTTATAGGCTTTCCTGTGCCTATAGATGCTTGGGCTAGTTTCCAACAAATTAATTAGAGAGCTCATCCCTTCCTGTTCTGGCAGCACTTTGCTTTCTTATCATGCTCAAGTGTTTGCATGTGCATGTTTCCCCACACAGGGGCAAAAACTTGGAACTTTTTGTTGAAAAGCAGTATATAAATACTCTTGGTTGGTTGATTAGCACTTGACACTGCAGTGTCTTTGCAATGTCTTCAATTTAGCAATACACAGCAAGCAGCAAAACTACTGCTCCTGCAACAAGGCCAGATAGCCATAGCAGGGGTCCTCAGCAATCCCCATCTAGCCATCCCCATTTACTGCCTCCGGTCTAACTAACTCCAGTTAAAACTCTCAGCTCGTCTTGCTTGTCTGTGCCCTGATCAGATTGTTGCCATCGCTCTGTAGCACACTTCCTTGATTCAAAAAGAAAGGGGAAGAGAATTGAATGATGGGTCTTGCACTCTGGACATTCTTCTCCATATTTTCTTTTTATCCCATGTCTTGCTTCCTTTACAAATCCTGAAACAGCTGATGTCAAGCCATTTCAGTGCAGTTAAATCCATGGGTGTTTTTTTACTGACTTCCTTAAGAGTGCATTCCTCTGGGAACAAGTAAGTATGCATAGGTTTGGGTCATAACTAATTAAACTTAGGATACAATTCTTTGTGTGCTGTTCATTCCACAGTACTATTTTCTCTTTAATTGAGATTTATACATTGAAATAACTGTAGAGAGAAGCCTGCCTTTAGTCCTTTATATTTTGTCCTTGGTATGATGTTTTCAGCAGAGGTTATCTTCATGTTTCTCTGAAGCTTCCTTTGCAGGATTCCATAATTAAGTATACTGAATAAAGGTGTTCGTGAACAGCTCTTATTATAGTTTCTGACTACTAAAGCTGAGTTTATAAGCCAAATTAGGGTGCTGCAAAACCCTAATCCACTGAAAGGATTAGTGCTCCAAAAGTAACATAAGAAGATGCATTGTTGCTAGTACTGGCCGTTGCAGGACTTGAGAACTCCCTTAACCAAGTGCCAAGAACAAGTGATGTACAGTAGGTAGGCAGGCAGTAATTGCCTCTGTCTTGTCCTGCATCTTCTTCTTGGTGACAAAGTGCCTGTTTTCTAGCAGATACAAGAAGATTTCCCGCGCCATGACGCCATTGCTGAGATCCTGCCGCAGAATGAGATCCCCAGGTAAGGCAAAACCACTCTACTTAATAGGATAGAAAAAGTTTTCATATGGTACAAGTTAAGTATGCTCTCAAATCTGAAACTTCTTGAGCACCAACATGAAATAGAAAATTCCACACCTAACTTCATGTGGTCACAGTCAAATTTCGGCACAGAATAATTTATTCAGCATCCCCAGAAGGGAGCATGAAGAACCCTTCAGGCTATGGATATGAAATATAAATGAATGTTATGTTTCAACTTGAGTCTAATACTATGGGTCCTTGTTATCCATGGGAATCAGTTTTGGGGCAGTTACTGTCCAGTGAATCCTAAAATTGAATTTGTGGGTCTGGGACATCAGAGTCCCTCAAAATGTGATCAGAAGATCCTTCCAGACATGTCCACGTACTTTTCAGAAAGCTGTGGCAGGCCAACTGAGGTGGAAGGGGGTTGTGTGCAATCTCCATTTGCCATAGAAGGCCTATGTCATAACATGTCTAGAAGACTTGAGCCATATTTGAGAGATACAGATTTGAGTTGTTCAAATCTGCAGGTTCTGAACATGTGGATCAACCTGTATACCATAATCCAAAATCCGAAGCACTTCTGGTCCCAAGCGTTTTGGATAAGGGATTCTTAACCTGCAAAGGATTGGTGAAGGCTTCTTGCTAAATTGATAGTCGCTCAGGGCAAAAAGCTTCCAGTACTGATATGCTTTTCTGAATTTCTGTGTTCAGCCGACCCATCATCCAAGAGATCCACGACCACCAGGACCAGGTAAGAGATTGAATGGTGTAAAGGGGTACATGCTTTGGTGGGATTGTAGCTAGTGGTGCTGGTGGAAGACAATTTACTAGTAAAGTACAAATGCAAGGAACGGAGGGTTGAGTTTGGACTTGGAAAATCCAAATTTAAAATGTAACTGATCTTGGAGGGATGCTACTGTCTCTCAGCCAAAGCTACCTTGCAAAGCCTAAGTAAGGCCTGCTCTGCACATAATGAGGATTTATTTAATCTTTCACTTTGGGAGGTATGCATACAAAGCAGAAGTTGGCAGTCTACTGCATAAGGCTTGGCGTGTTTTTCCTGAAACTCCGTGCCTTCCCGGCCAACATGTGTCATTCCCCTCAAGGAAGTTTGCTTATGGTTTGAGAACCCCAGGAACAAAAAATTACAGGCTACTAGAACTTGGTTGCCCAACCTCACCCCAGCTTCAAACACACACCCTCCCAGGAATACTTAATGTAGTGAGAGGAAAGCAAGTAAGGATTTGATTCTCCATTGGAATAACTGAGATACAGAGCACATTTCTACAGATATGCTACTTGTGCTGCTTATAATATGCTTGCACTATAGAAATCCAAGCATCTTTTGCATTTGAAGCAGAAGTCTGCCCTCTGCCGGTTAGAATTACATTTGCCAAAAGGCCCTCTGGAGCTGATAAAAAATAGATGAAAGTGGGAATACATTATTTCCCCAGCAAATGAATGGCCAAAAAGCTGCTTACACAGACCAAAAAGCTGCTTCAGAAGAAATACCGGTGTACATAACTGAGGGTAGATGCTGGAGGGTAGACGCAAGGATCTCAATTTGTTCATAAAGGCAACCAAATATTTGCAAATCTTTTATTAGTGATGTAAAACAGTGTTCCTCAATGTTTGTTCCCTGCCATATCATTTAGTCCACCTATTGGACATACTACTGGAAGTTACTGGTAATAACATTATCATCAGTTACATCTGTGTTGGGAGGCCATATGTGGTATGACAAACACAAGTAAGAGGCACAATGTGGACGGGTCACAGGAGGGCTTTTCAAGTACTCAGAAATTATGCCTTGAAACTCAGCCCACCAAATCAAGCATCCTACAGTAGTTTGTTGCTTTGCATCACTGATCATTCTGCAAGGTGTCAGTTATCTGGAGTATCCTGAATAACTCTAGACACCACCTTAAGTACCACCAGTGGTTCCCATACTACTGGTTGAGAAACACTGGTCTAGAAAGAATCTCTAACAGTTAAAGAGTAGATTGTCCTGGACTAGACGATTGGCCTAAAACCTCCTGGTATTTGAGGTGGTATACCAAATATTACTCTCAATTACTCAATGACATTTCAGCCATTACCTTCTCCCTTTGTTCTCTGAATTTGAAAAGGAGAAATGGAGTAGAAGAAGTGTAGATGGGAAGGAGGGAGAGACAGACATCTCTCCCTGATTATGCTGGCACAAGTCCTGTGCTGGCCTGGGGGCCCACAAAGCAGTTTTTTGCACCATTCGTAGTGGGGTTAGGCCACTGCACAGACTTGCACGCCACCTCAAGGATGGGGAAATGGATGAGTTGCGCTGTCCTAAATTGGTTAGGATTGCTCCAAGAGAGAGAGAGTTGTGAACTAGAGTGTCTTCATATCCTTATCCTTTCAGAAGTAAAAGAATTAGACTGATGCACAGGTGTACAGAAGTTATTCTACCACCAGTACTTAACTGGAGGCAGCCATCTCAGGGCACATTCCTAATCAATGTAGTCAATCTCAACTCATCCACTCCCAGTAGTGCTGTGAGGAGGCTGGCATATGTCTGTCCTAGTCCCCCTGGGAGTGCTACAGAAGTGTCTCATGGCACATTTAGGACACCCCCAAGCCACCATAGGACTTGCGCCTGGACTTTGCCACCTAACCAATGGTTATGTTTGCTGCTGAACTTGCAAAACCTGATAGATCAGTTGGTTTATTGAATACTAGCGAAATATACCTGCGTTGTGGGAGTAACTTACCCCATGTGCTTTCCCATTGCTCATTGTCCACTCATTGCTCATTGTTCCCCCATGCATGACATCCCCCATGTGCATCAACCCCCCCATTGATGTGCATCGTCCCCTGTGTGCATCAAAATACCATGTGCATCAAAAACCTGTGTACATTGTCCCCTATGCACATCATCCCCCATATGTATCAAAATCCCTTGCGCATCAACCCCCATTGATGTGCAACCAGTGATTGGATTCAAAGAAATTAGCAACCGGTTCTATGTCCATCTGGCAGCCACTTTTAAATGGCTATTTTTAAACTTTATATGTCCTATCTCTCATTAACAACCGGTTCTATAGAGTAGGTGCGGACCTGCTGGAGCACACCACTGTGTGCAACATCCCCCCATGCGCCACATCCCCCCAAGTGAACCCTCCCTCCCAGTGCATCAGGCATCAAATTGGCTGGATACTGATCAGTCTTCAATGTTAAGTATAGGACAAAAACACGTTGCACCCCTTTGCAGCCCCTTAAGAGTTAAATTTCTCAGCATTGGTTCTTGGTGGGTGTTGATGTCACAGAACACCCTCCCCAAATTTCACACTTCTAGGCCCAGGGGTTGGGGCAGAGCATCTCTCAGTCAGGGATTCTCAATGTAAAATATAGGGAGGAAAACGTGCCCCTTTTCACCCCCTTCCGGTTGGAATTTCTGAAAACCAGTTCTTAGTGCCTCAGTCATGGAAGGAACACCCTCCCCAAATTTCACGCTTATACTGCATATGTGCATCCCCCAGATTAATCCAAAATAAATATTCACACTTACCATTCTGATGCACCATGAATGTGCCTAGCCAGTATCCACCAGCAGGGAGCTCCTCTGAGCCACAAAACGAAGCTGAGCTCCCCTATTGCTGCCTACACTTGTGTTCCTACACCACCTTCTGCTCCCAGTTTTACTAGGAGCAGAAAGGTGGATATCAGGTCTATCAGCTTGGAGGACTTGGCTTTGCAGAGACTTGCCTTTCAGAGGCTGATGGATGGTTGGTATAGCAATCAGACCCCACACCAAAGGATATTGTCCATTGAATTTTGACAAGATGCTTCACGTACTAGGAGGTTTGGGGTCAATCCTAGTTGGCATTGTCCTAGCGGTATATACCCCAATTATCATGGCCCCAGTTATAATGGTAGCTATAAAATGATTCCCATTCCTAACAACTTGACCTCAATAGCAAAATATGTAAGGCACTACATTGGAATAGAAAACGGCCACAAACAGTCTTGGCCTTGCAGTGCACAGTAAAGATAACTTTTGTTCTCTGTGGTCATTTGAGACTGACAGTTAAATCAAATGGAAATAGACAAAGATGCATTGTGGAATGCAACCCCCTTCCATGAGCATCTTGTCCCTGGTACCCTAGTATTGTTCTGCCTTGAGGAACGGGGCCTTCATCTCAAATGCCTTTGCAGCACATTACAGGGAGGGAGTCAGGAGGTCAGGCTGACACTGTGCACAGCAGACTCCAGCACCCTGTTCCATTGTCAAAATGAAGAAGAGAAATTGGGGCTTTCTCAGAAATCCCAGACAACTGGTCTCCACTGTCTCTAAACAAATAAGCCATGCTTATCTCTTGACATCCTCTTGAAGGCCACAGCAAGGCCAGGATCTTATGAGATCGGCAATCTCATGCAGGGACAGCTCTACCAGGGCCATCCTTCCCTAAGGCCCATCTGTACGGAGGGCGCAGCATCTGCTGACGGCATTGAGTCATCTAATCTCTGCTTCCTGGAGATACTTCCTCCCACCCCTGCAAGGTTGCTTTAGCAGGACAATAATTTTTGGCTTCCCCTAGATCTTGGGAATAACCTGGGAATAGAAATTGCCCTGGGAATTCAGGGTTAAAAGTTGCCCCATGGTACATTTTAAGGATATGCTGGAAATTAATTCTAGTAGCAGTCAGAATTGGGGCCTTTCCACAGGTGATGTCCCTGAATGCTTTTCTACAACACATCGGCTACTCACCGCGTGTGCGAAAGAAGAGGAGGGGGAGAGCAAGGCATGCCCAAGCCTTGGAGGCAGGGTTGTCCAATGCTCCCCCTCTTGCTTTTGGATTTGCAAACTGCCCCCTCTGTCCCCCCCATTTCCTGGAACCAAAAAAGAGAAGGAAACGGGGCAAAAGAAGAAGGGTAGAGGCAGGGCTGCTGAAAATTGCTGATGGGCCCAGGGTAAGATGCCTGATTCTCTTCCTACATTCTCCGTAATGCTTTGGGTTAATAGACATGCACTAAAAATGAATTAAAGCTATCGTGGAAACACAGGCTGAGATTGAGGCAAACAAATAAATAGTTTTGTAATGTATAGTTTGCTTTGACATGGCCTGGGTTTTTTGGGAAGCCCTAGCCCCAGAGATTTTACCTGCATAGAGGAGAGGTAGGATAAAACATAACGAGGCAAGTAGTGGAGTAGAGGTGAACTCAGCTGCCTGGGGTGATTGCTTCACAGTGCAATCCTGTGCATGTCTACTCAAAAGTAAGTCCCTTTGTGTTCAGTGGGGTTTATTCCCACAAAAATATGTGTAGGATTACAGCTTCAGTTGGAGCAGAAGAGGAAATGCAGAGGAGAGATAGTCAGAGATGTTCTAGTGCACTATTTTCCTTCACAATTTTTCTTCTAGTCCAGGAGTGTCCAAACTTTTTCTCAGGATGGCTACTTCATCTCTCTGACATTGTTGGCGGTTGGAAAACTACTTTGTATTTCAAATTTGAATAGTATTGTATTGGCATCCATTAGTCTCGGAAGACTATGGTATGCTCAACGCTGTATGTGAAGCACAAAGGCCTGGGTAGATTGCTATGGAGGATAGGCTGTTATCCAAGCAGTAGATCCCCCCCCATGCCACTGAAATAGTCCAATGGAACAGCAGAGCCGATATGATTGGTTCCAGCTGCGTCGCAGAGCTGGGCTAAGGATAGGAGCTCACCTGGACTTGTAGGGACATATAAGAATGTATTAGAGAGGATTGTCCAAAGGCCATATTGCCACGGGCTGCATTGAGGCTTACTGTGGTCTGCATCTGGCCCCAGGCTGGGGTTTGGACACTCCTATTTTAGTCAGTAAGCCAAAGCTTGGCTCTCTGAGATGTCAATACATTCTTAACTCGAAACATCTTTAGCTGTTCTATTTTATTTAATTATTTGTATCCTATACTTCCCATGCCAACTCAAGTGCCCAAGGCAGCTTACAAAGCTTTGGTTCCTCCCTTCCTGCTGCCCTCACAACAAACCTGTGAGGTAGGTGAGGCTGAGAGTGAGTGATTGGCCGAAGGACACGTAGGAAGCTTCCTGGCCAAGAAGAGATTTGAATTCCTTGGTTCAAATTAACCACTACACTATTGTGGCACTCAAATGGAGACTTGAATTTTCCTCAATGCTTTTCGTTAAGCCACATGTAGGTTTTTTAATACAATTGCCTTTGGGAAGTCCTTTAAATGTACTGTATTTGAAGTTTTCTTCCCACGTGTATTCTGTTCACATGACATCAGTACCTTGGGGTACATCTGGCACAGGCTCATGAAGCAAGACCACCAACCACAAGCTATGCCACAAAGCAACCTGGTGTAAACATGCTGACTGACACCAGACATGTTACTGGTGTAAACTTACTAAACACCAGACTTGTGTTTTGTAAATTAGGTGCACTTAAGTGAATTGTAAGTGTAGGATGCTCACTGCTCTTTGCCTGCACATTGGTGTGCCTTCAAAAGCCACCATGCACATACATTTCAAGAGGTATAAGGGAATGGTTGAAAAGCAATAGGGAGGGTTGATACTTAATGGTAGAGTTCCTCCTTATATACTTATATAGAGAGAGTTCCTGCTTAGATTCAGTCCTTGCACTCTCCAGATAGGACAGAGGAAGACGTATGTCTGCAACCCTAAAGAGCTGCTGGCATTGATCCTGAGAATAGGACCAATGGGCTGAAAGTATAAGGGCCATTTCCTATGAATCCCTCCCTTTAGAGTGACCATACATTGAAAAGAATATTCACAAGAATCCTTTGTGATTTAAAACCTTGTATTTTTGAGCCTTCAGATAAGGCCTGTATTCTGACCATTAGATGAATGCATGAAACTGTCTTATATTTCACCAGACCATTGATCTATTTGTCTGCACAACTCCAGGGTCTCACTAAGGAAGATATAAGAAGATATTTTTTTTAATCAGTCACCTGTTCAGACACCAAACATGGGAAATTTTGCATGCAAACCAGGTGCTGTTACTGCATTGCATCTCTTCTTTTTTCCCCTAGCAAGATGATTTCCCAAATAATGCACCAACAGCACAACAGAAGCAGCACCAAAGCGCTTTCATTTTGAAAATGGAGGAGGGAAGGTGAATGGGAGACCAAGGCCTCTCAGCTGTGAACCTGTTGGCCTTTTTCTCTGCAGAATACTTGCATTCCACTTGGAAGCTGACAGGGAAGGGGGTGGGAAGACAAGGACAAGAAGAGGACAAGGTCACACTAGTGTGATATCTGGGGATCCAATAGAATTAACACAGCTGTGTGAGCTGAGACAGGAGGAAAAGAATGGACATGAACAATCCTGGCAAGGTTAAAGAAGAAGGAGGTTTTTGTCAGATTGCCCAGAGAGGCAGCTTAAAACTGGAAGACAGAGGAATTGCATGCATGGACCATCCAACGAAATGTAGACAATGATGGCATCAGAGGTCAAATGGGTGGGCGCTGGATAAGGGCTGTTACCATCAGAGGACCACTGATGATAGATGTCGTGCCCATCGAAAACAAAGGGGGTGTCACAAGGAACCCAGTGCAGGATTTTTGTCTCGGTAATAGATATTGGCAATAGGCTGGTCTGAAGAAGGGTGCCAGATACAAAAGGAGTTTTAAGCACCAGGTACCAAGCAGGGTGACCATATAGAATGAAGGACAGATTGCCTCTACCATTAAGCATTAAGTGTGTACAAGAGGGAATTTAGGTAGGTTTAGCTCAACGTAGGGCTGTGGGTGGCGCAAGTGGTTAAGACGCTGTGCCTGGTAACCAGCAGGCCAGGGTTCGAGACCCGGGTTGGCCCCACAAGACAGGGTGAGCTCCTGTCCTTAGCCCAGCTCTGCGACGCCAGCTGGATCCAATCGTATCGGCTTTGCCTTTCCATTGGACTAATTTAGTGGCGTGGAGAGGGGGCTTGCTGCTTCCTCCATAAAAAAAAAAAATCCAACCCAGGCTTTCGTGCTTCGCATGCAGCGCAGAGCACAATACCATAGTCTTCCAAGACTGACAGAGGCCTGTTATTATTAGCTCAACATAGAAGGGTTTAAAAAGCAACATTGCCAAAATTAACTTTTCTATACAAAGCTTAAAGATGGAGGCACTCTGTCCTCCATTCACTGTGGTCACCCTGCATAGTTGTCTACAACCACTGGTTCTCCTCCTCCCACTCACTGAATGCAGAAGGAAATAGGAAACATAGCAAACGGTGATGTGTGGAGGAGGAGGGCTTTGGGTTACAGCATGTCCAGCTAAGAGATGAAATAAAAATATATGGTTGAATTCTATGCAGGGACAGTGTGTTGCATGTCTCTGATGCCATGCCCGCCTCATCCAATGTGTCATCCTGATGAAGAGCTTGATGGAGAGGCTTTTGGATGCAGCAGACATCACACTGGTAGCCCTGCATTTTTGAGCTTGCATATCAGGTGGTGCAGGGTGACCATATGACTGGAAAAACCTGGATTTGTCCAGATTTATAGCCTCCTGTCTGGGTGTCCTACATTTTGGCTTCATGGTCTTACATTTTGGCTTCATTTTTTAACTTCGTGATGGTGTGCTGTACACCATCATGTCGTATGTTGTTGGATTCGTATTGAAGAGTGGAATCCAATGCAAACAATCAGTTTTGAAATATCTCCTTCCTATCAAAAGTTATGGCCAAAAAACAAAATATAAAAACAAAAAAATACATTTTTTGGCAATTTTTTTAAGTGGGTAGGAATTTTGGCTTGGGGAGGTAGGAATTTTAGCCTTGGAGAGGTAGGAATTTTGGGTTTGTTATCTGGTCACCCTGAGGTGATATGCTGGTCCTTCTCAAAATAGGGCTGAGTCATAGAATCATAGAGTTGGAAGGGACCTAGTAGGTCATCTAGTCCAACCCCCTGCCTGCAGCAGGAAATCCCCCTAAAGCATCCCCGACAGGTGCTCGTCGAGCCTCTGCTTGAAGATCCCCAGTGAGGGAGAGTCCACCACCTCCCTTGGCAATCTGTTCCACTGCTGAACTGCCCGAACTGTCAGGAATTTTTTCCGGATATCTAACCGGAATCTCCTCTCTTGCAGTTTGTACCCATTGGTTCTGATCCTGCTTTCAGAAGCAGCTATGAACAAATGAGCCCCTTCCTCCCTATGACAGCCCTTCAGGTATCTGAAGAGGGCAATCATGTCTCCTCTCAGCCTCCTCTTCTCCAGGCTGAACATCCCAAGTTCCCCCAATCTTTCCTTGTAGAGTTTCCCTTCCATCCCACTGATCATTCTTGTCGCTCTCCTCTGGACTTGCTCCAGTTTGGCTGCATCTTTCTTAAAGTGAGGTGCCCAGAACTGAACACAGTACTCAAGGTGAGGTCTGACCAATGCTGAGTAAAGAGGAACTAGAACTTCTCGCGACTTGGAAGCTACAGTCCTCTTAATGCAGCCTAAAATGGCATTTGCCTTCTTTGCAGACACATCACACTGCTGACTCATGTTCAGCTTGTGATCCACGGCGACTCCAAGATCTCGCTCACATGTTGTGCTGCCAAGCCAAGTATCCCCCATTTTATACCTGTGTTTTTGGTTTTTATTGCCTAAGTGCAGAACCTTGCACTTCTCCCTATTGAAATTCATTCTATTGGTTACAGCCCAGGATTCTAGTTTATCCAGATCCTCCTGGAGGTTTCTCCTGTCTTCTGATGTGTTTGCTACTCCTCCCAGCTTGGTGTCATCCGCAAATTTGATCAGGCTCCCCTGTATCTCTTCCTCCAAGTCATTAATGAAAATGTTAAAGAGAACCGGGCCCAAGGCAGAGCCTTGGGGCACCCCACTTGAAACCAACCTCCAGGTTGACACAGAACCATTTACTAAAACCCTTTGGGTGCAGTCGTCAAGCCAGTTGCGGATCCACCTAACGATTGCCCCGTCTAGCCCATATATATCCAACTTCCCAGTCATAAGACACAGTGCCAAAGGGGAAAGGAAATTAGGCAAATTCTAGGAATCTTTGTGGTATCACATATTGAAAGAAGTGAGGACCAAAACATATGGGTGTCATGAAATGAAGAACTTTTCTGAGAGCCATTTATACCTGTAACAAGGGTTAGCTGACTTGGATTAAAGCATCCTCATACCTGAGGTTCAGTAGGTAGTCTGGCAGTGTCACAAGAATGCCAGGCTTTGAGACAGTGAGTAAGGATCTGCCACTTGAATGAAAGCAAGAGATGGCCCAGCAGCAAAGGAGTGGAGTTCAGCAGTAGCCTCAAAATGGTCTGAGAGTAACCATTGCTTTATCTCTGCCTGTGAAAAATTGTAACATTGGAGAAACAGGTTCCTTTTGGGCACTCTGACACCTCTAGATATAGCAAAATTCAAGAATCCATGTTCTCATCAGAGACCTGTTTGTTCCATATTTCCCGTATTTTCTCTTCATTTCAGATATTTTTAGATATATTTTACTGTTTTTTTACTTAACTGTTAAGTTGCTTGGGCAATTGTTAACAGAGGAAGGATGGGAAATGAAATAAATAAATATCTTTTGGGGCTGCTAGGAAGTTGAAAATTACCGTAACGCTATGCAGAAGATGGCTGATGACATCCTATCCCTTCGCCGGCATGTTGCCAAACTGGAGTCTGAGAACAGCAACCTGAGACACAACCTGGCAACGCATGAGGATGTGGGGCGCATCATCTTGGAGGACATGGACCTTGACGTCATGACCAAGGCGGAGATCGTGGACAGGATAAGTAAGGACAATGTCTCACTGCTCCTTTGCTCTCTGGGCATGGGGAAAAAACATTTTCACCGGTGATAAAGGTGGTGTAAAGGATACACCTCCCTTGAAACCGACAGAATCCAAGGACTCTGATGTACTTGCTACTGGATCCTTGAATTTGACAAGATTTTAGGAGGGAATTCAGAAGCTCTGGCTGCAATCCTGAGAGTAAGCCCCATTGAAAACAATGGGACTTACTTCTGAGTAGACTTGCATTGGAAGTGCTGTCAAATAGTTATGTGACAGTGTTCAGATTTGGTACACCAACTCTGAGCACAATCCTAACCATGTCTACTCAGAAGTCAGCCACATTGTGTTCCATAGGTCTTACTCCCAGGAAAGTGTCTTTAGGATTGCAGCCTTGGTACTGACCAAAGAATTGTGCTTTGATCATGCAATGTAAATCCTTTTCATCAAATTGGGTAATTCAGATACGAACTATTTGAATTTTAAAAACTGAATGGATTCTAAATTTTTACAAAAATGGTATTTTTGGCACAACCCAATAATTCTCTAGCTCTCCTATTCCTATGGACTCCCACTGTACATGCTTTGAATGGAGAAAATCCCAGATTCAAACCCAGCATCACAAATCCAAAAGATCTCAGAGAGCAGAGCACAGCAGAATAATCTCTCTTTTCTAAAAAATGTTGCCGGTTGGTGTATACATACTGGTCTGGATGGACCAGTAAAGAAATTACTCCATCAAAGATAGCTTCATATATTTTTAGCCTCACTTCTTAAATTTCTAAACAAGGATATCTTCTTGTTTCCCTGAGATTAGTCTATCACTTTACATCATAACTATAGTTTTCCCTGGTAAGTATTTTGAAGGCTGTGCATTCTTTTTCTCAGTGTCACTGAAGCGCAAACTCTCATCTGGGGTTCGCGACATGGTCAGGATGAAGGACCGAGTGCAAAAGTTGCAGAATGAATTGATTCGGGTAAGCAGTTAGGTGTTTTCCTCTTGCCAATGACTTTGGAGTTTTGTCTTGGAGACATCAAAGCCCAGCTTGAACCTGCCGAGCCTCCTTTGGTTTGGGTTAAATGAACGTGCATGAGAAGGAAGGCACTCTTCTCCTCCAGCCAATACTCATGCATTAGAATATGTGTATGTCACCCTATATTGTGGTACCAGTCCATCCATAAAGCGGAGATGGTTGCCTACTGCCACGTACCACCCTCCTTCACTTTTCTTGCTCTCTGGATTTGAAAAGGAAAAGAGATGGAGTAGAGGAAGATGTGTGAAGGAGAGGAAAATGTAGAAATATTTTGTCCATCCCTCTCCTTCACAGTTCCTGTGTAGGAATTGGGAAAAGTGTCAGGCCATGGAGGCAATATGGTCCATGCCACATATTAAGGTGAGTAGCATTTTGTTGCTCTGTCTGGCACTGATCACTGGCACTGTAAGTTCTGATCATGGGCACAGAAGTGGGTAGGACTACCATGGGTAGGACTGCATCACCTCACACTGGCCACGCTTCCTCTCTCACCAGAAAAATGATCGGGAGAAAGATCTGATGATGCTGCAACGGGCTCACCAGCAGCAGCAGATAGCACTGAGGAAGTACCAGGCCAAGATAAGCAAGATGAAGGCTCTGGAAGATGCAGTAAGGCAGCAGGAAAAGGTGAGGAACAGCAGGCCATTGAAACATACAGGCAAAAATTTGGAATTATGTGGCATGGATGAGTTGAGAACCTGAGCTGTCGGCTACAGATCTTGCTTTGGCCATGACAACAACTTCATCGTGGCACTAGGACCAGCCTATCCATGAAGCCAGCTGACGTGGTTGTCATATGTGATATCTTGGTTATGTGTGTCTTTGCCACCTCTGGTCCTCTTCTGGTCACTGCATCACCCTGCACCAGGTTGCTACATGGCCATTTGGACCCTGTGTATCTGATAAAGTGGACTCAAGTTCACATAAGGCTCAGGCCAGGAGCTTGAGGTGCTTCATGGCTCAGTTCTTTCACCTTAGCCATGAACTCCCTGACTGGCATCAGATAAGCCACTATCTC
Source organism: Cryptoblepharus egeriae (assembly GCA_030015325.1). Classification (NCBI taxonomy): domain Eukaryota; kingdom Metazoa; phylum Chordata; class Lepidosauria; order Squamata; family Scincidae; genus Cryptoblepharus; species Cryptoblepharus egeriae. Next base: position 12,073,942 of record JAREYC010000013.1, read on the forward strand.
ACAGCACTGTTCCTTCCATTATGCAATGCTGGGATGATTAATTAGGGCCCATCCATATTAATGACACTTGTAGCCTGGCCTTCTGGAATTTTACTCAAATCCCAAGTTTACAGTTCCTAGTGACCCTGATCTAACAGAAGTCTTAGGGAGAGCTGGCTACGGAGTTGACCACCTATTTATTTTTCCTATTTAGTAATCAACATATGTACTTGTTACCTTAACACGTCTCAAAGCACTCAGAAGTGATGTACAGATTTTTCAAAGGAAACCAGTATTTTCAAACAAGCCCATTGCTATATTATAAAATGGTACAAACCAAAAATCATACAGCCACTCATGAGGGCTATAGAAAACAATCAGGGTCTGATGCAATGAAATGTGGACCTCACTATGCAGCAGTTTGGCAGGATTGGCTTAGGTAGTGCATGACTTGCACATAGCCAAGGTATTATCTGAGGCATAGATAGTACAGTGAGCCTTACTTATCCATGGGTGCTGAGTTCATGGTTGGTGAACTTTGGGTATCTCCCAAAAGTCCCCTCCTGTTTGATCCAGCAACTTCCAGTTGTGTCTGGAGGTATTCTGAGGTGCAGGAAGGCCATATGTATCCTCAGGATGGCTGGGAGTGCCCCCCTTCCAGTAAGTTATTGCAGCACCATGCTCCCCTCCCCCCAATTTAATTTCCTGTGGATTTCATTATCTACGAGGAGTCCTGAAATGGATCCATGAGGATACGGAGGACACATTGCATGGAGTTAACCCTCCTCAGCTGAAATTGCTCACTCCTTTTCCAATGACAGGTAATTGAGAGAATGGAGAGGATGCTGGAAGAGAAGATGAAGGAACGATACAGAGATGTTCAATCATTGCCAGAGGCAACCAATGGTGCAAGTAAGTAGAGCATTGACTATGTTTGAAGTGGTTGAAGCACTTGTGGTTGAAGCTCAGGGTGTGTGCTTCAGGGCAATCTTCTGAAAGTTCAAGCAGTGATGAATGCAGAGGCTCTCAGAGTTTTGTCAAGGCAACACAACATCTGTGCCTTGAGCATATGACAGGGTGACCATAAGACCGTAAAAATCTGGATTTGTCCGGATTTTTAGCCTCCTGTCCAGGTGTCCTACATTTTGGCTTCATTGTCCTACATTTTGAAACTTCGCAATAGTGCACAGTACCCCCATCATGCCGTATGTCGTTGGATTCGTATTGGAGAGCAGAATCCAATGCACAAATCAGTTTTGAGATATCTCCTTCTTATCAAACGTTATGGTCAAAAAACCGAAAAACAAAACCCAAAAAATTACATTTTTTGTCAATTTTTTAAGCGGGTAGGAATTTTGGCCTTGGGGTTCAGGAATTTTGGGTTTGGCATCTGGTCACCCTGAGCCTCAGCCTGCAGCCCTGCTTCTTATAATCACCTAATGGCGTATCATCATTAAGGATGGAAAGAAATGTCCAGTCCTTAGTTTTGGGAATGGAAGTCTATGCATTAGGTAGCACTGTAGCACAAGGGATATTGCACAGATTATAGCATTGATCAATCTACAGAAGGTAAAATGTTCAGCCTCATATCTTTTGCAGCCCTGAAGGCTGCAGAGGCTGAATTCAGCTTGCCCCTTCCCTTTTGGGGAAGTAAATATGAGTGGATAGAGGGTCTTGAAAGACAGAACCTCTGTTAATTATAAAACCCTCTTAAGGGTTAGAAAGCCTGCCCGTGTAAACTGCCTTGAAATAGTCGGAGGAGAAATCCAATGACCTGAAAGGCAGTATATAAATACCTCTGTATTTCTGTCTGTCAAACATATTCTGTCTTTGCATCCAGTTACAGGTGACACCTGGTCCAAGGATCTCTACGCCACCCTGATGATGGAGAACATGAGGCTGCGGGAAGAGCTGGGCAAATCCTCTTCTGGCCGTTATGCACCCATTATATTGCAACAGCAAGCTTTACCAGTGAGATACTTTATCATTTATTTCATTATTTTTCACATATTTATATGACCCTTCCTCCATGGAGCTCCTGGTGGTGTGCATGGTTCCTTCCATCCTTTTATAACAACCCTGAGAGAGGTGAGGCTGAGTGACTGGCCCAAGATCACCCAGGAAACTTTGGGGATTTGAACTTGGATCTTCAGGTCTAACTCCCAAACCACTATACCATCCTGGTGCTTTTACCTTGCAACTGGGATGCAATAAAGTTTTTTTCAACCTGTGGGTGGTGGAAAGGCACAGTTGGGGATGAGCTCAGTGGATCCTCTGGTACAGAAGCAGTGCATCCTTAACTTCATTTTGGCATTCGTCCATGGACCTGTCCTTGAGTAGTCCATGCTCACTCCATCTCATCCCAAGCAAGTAGCTCTGCATTGCAGGGGTTGAGGAAGGCTATCTGGGCTGGCGGGGGGGGGGTACCATAATAATTGCTGGTGGCTAATGAATACTTACTTATTCTTATAGCCTGGTTACACCTTGGCTGCAGTATCTTGCACCTAGATTTTGGCTTACTTTCTTCCCTTCTTTACATGTTTCAGTTTCTGCATCCTTGTAAGAAATTATTACATGCCTTTGTGCATCCAGCAAGCCAGCTGGGAGACCTTTTGTACCAAACTATATCTCCACATGTTCTCATCCACTTCTTTTCACATCTAGGGAGGTGGAAGTGGAGCAGCAATGGTTGAGGGAGGGGAAGGAAGTTAGATGAACACAGATGCTTGCCACTAATCTGCTGCCTAAAGCAAATAGTCTCAGTTGGCTCCATAGAGAGTGTCACCCTGAGAACTGCTACCCTACGTCCAGCATCCCTGATTGTTCATATGGGGGAATTACTTTTATTCATTTATATGTATAAAATCCATGTGCATATATCCAGACACGTGAACATTTAAAGAGCTTTTCTTTCTTGCGTTTGATGGAATTGCTTCTTCTTCTGAGATCAGGTTTGGCATGTAACTTGTGCATTATCCCAAAACTATATATTCTTGCTTATCCCATGTCAGTCAGTGTTCTTTTTTTTTTTTTTTTGCTACCTACAGGATGCATTTAGCGCCAACACTGAAAAACTTTCCTTAATTTCCAAACTGGAGAGAGCTGAGGCACGAATTCGATCCTTGGAATGCCAGGTAATATCTCTCCATCCGATAGCATACCAAGGATAGAGATGGGAGTGGTCTGGCCTGGGTGTAAAGTACCCCTGGAGTGTTAAACACATCAGTGAGTGGCTGGTAGACTTGGTTTCCTTTAGGGATCTTGGAACAGGTACCAGACATACCTATTGCTTTGAGTGGCATGGGTAGACCTGGCCTCTGCCTTGAGATGCCCTGGTGGGGGCCATGTCTACTGGCTGCACAAATCAGAGGATCTCAAGGTAGAGGCCATGCCTACCCATGGCTTCAAACACCCATCCTGGGTATCCAAAACCCTAGGTATGCCACTGTTTCCACATACCTCCGATCCCCAGGTATTCCTCTCTCAGTAGTAGCTCTTCCAGTCAATCCCTGCATTCTCATCTGAGGCCTGAACTGGATGCTGATAGAGACGACAGAATGGATGAACTGGCACTTTCAGTCAGAGCACTGATTTGCCCCAGCAGTTCACCTGAGCCTCAAGAACCAGCCAGTGTGAACCAGCCGAAGAGTATGAGTGAGAAAGGTGGATCGTTTGTTCTCCCTTTCACAGCTAGAGGACTCCGCCAGGAAGTGGGGGCGAGAAAAGCAGGACTACAGCAACCATCTTCTGGAATATGATCGTGGATATGGCCACTCACCAGCCTCTCTTTTAATACAGGATTTCTTAAGGGTGAGTCTTTGGCTTTGAATGGAAAGGAGCAGAGTGTACCTGGACTAAGTATGTGACCATTGTGTGGAGGTCTCTCTGTGTAGTTGATTCTGTTGAATCTGGGACATCTGCTGATTTTATTTTTCACTTCTGATTTAGAAAAGGTCAAAATAGGTATTGTTGAAATTTTTTTTAAAATGTATTACTATCTCAGGACAGGGTTAGAGTTTGTCTTTGTTGTTGTTTGGAATTGTGAAATTGTTATTAAAATTGTGCTGTTATTCTGAAGGCTCAATCCTAATTGTTAGCATGTTCAACGTTAGGGCCGGCTCATTTGTGAGGCCAACTGAGGTAGGCCAAGCTGGCAGTTGGGTGGGGAGCTTAACTATAATCTCCCCACAGGATTGGGCAGGACGACAAGTACAGAAAGGTGGGACGTTCTTTCTGCACATGTCTACTCAGAAGTAAGCCCCAGTATAGTCAATAGGGCTTACTCCCAATCCACCTCCCTGGGCCCCTTACCTTTCCTTACCTACTCCACCCCCCCAGGGCCGCCTGCTTCTTGCACTCCCCACCTGCCAGGCTGGGACAGTGTACTGGTGGGCAAGTGGGCGGGCAGCCCTGTGGAGGAGCGTGCTGTGCACAGGCTGGGGAGTGAAGCACGTAGCCCTGGAGAAGCCTGCTCACCATCGCCAAGCTAGGACAAGTGCTCCAGGGTTGCAGGCTTTTCCTCACTACCCAGGCACTGGGGGGCTTACAAAAGCACAGCCCTGGGGAGGAGTGCACTGTGTGCAGGCTGGGGAGGGGAGCACGCAGCCTTGGAGCACACTTGTCCTGGACTGGTGCTGTTGGGCAGGCAAGCGGGCAGGCTTCTCCAGAGCTGTACACTCCCCTCCCCAGCCTATGTACTCCTCCCCAGGGCTTCCCGCAGGCAGACATGGGAGTGCTCCCTGGCTCTGGCGCTGCTGGCTTTTCTGGGCTGCCTCAGTACCTGGGACTAGGGTTACCATTCCCGGGACCTTGCATACCTTGAACCCAGATATGGCCCAATTTTCCTGGAGGATGGCAATCCTAGATTTGGAACCATCCACTCCACTCAATCTTTCTTTTCCTTTCTCTGCATCCTTAATCTGAAAAGGAAGAGGGGAGATGCATGGAAGCATAGAACATGGCAGAGTGTGGGCTACAATCTCTCTTTCCCTCTCTCTGTCTGCAGCAGAGTGCAGAGTCGCAATGAAGTGGCTAAGGTTGCGTGCAGAAGCTAAATCAGAGAGCTGTTTACACAGTGTGTCATTAACATTATTTACTGCGCCACCCCTCCCCAGCTACACGATTGGGGGATGACATGTTTTAAAGAGCCTCAAACCAAGGCTTCTCCCAGGAGCATAGCCAAATGGGGTTGGCACAGTAAATACTACAGGTGCCCCAACATGCCATGTGAGTGGCCCTTCCCACTCTGAGTCAGGGCCATTCTGGGGATAGACAGCAACACATAGGCACCGCTGACCTTCCATGAGGTCATGCAGAGTTGTGGCTCAGTCTTATTGATGGCCTTTACTGATGAAACACCCTCCTGTTGATGCTGGCAGGCAGCAAGAGCTTAGGATTGTGATGTTGTTTTAGTTTCATCATTTCATTAGATTGCCTTTAGCCTTGTCCCCATTTGCGTATTTACTGTGACGTTCACTGGTCCTGTTTTGTGTGCCCCATCTGTTCTGGTTCCTATAACTTTCTTTGATATCTGTGTTTTATTTCATTTTGCTCATTGCCAATGTGACCTCCAGCAGCAAAGAATCCCCCATGGGGAACTGTGAAAACCACATCAGCACCACTGCACTGCTGTGCAAGGATTTCATCAGGTTGGATAATGCTGGATTCAAGATTTGATCTCCAAGAATCAATGAAACAACATTTGCTAGTTTCACTGCCCCATCTACCAATGCTTGAAAATGTACAAACCAGGAGGATTTACAGTAACTTTTGCATGGGGAAATCCTTGAAGATGCATGTCCCCCTCCATGAACTGAAGCAGTTGGAAGACTGTAGTGTGTTTCTAGCTCAGTAATGTGCACCTCTCCTATATCCACAGGAGGAGAAGGAGAAAGAAGGGAGAGGTGATGAAGATGACAGGATCAGAAAGGTATATACATTGAAAAAGGGAAGACCATGCAACAATAGCCCTGGGCAGGTTTGGCTCCTCCAAATCAAGGCTTGCTCATTGATTCAGGATTAAGTGGTTCAGGTTTTCCATCTTTCCTTGAATCTGATCAAGACCAAACAAGTTTCAGAAACTGAGGTAGCAATATTCCCCACAAGTATCAGCTGGGAAAATCTGACCAACCCAAGGACTGGTTTGAAGATCCAAACCCTCTGTGGCCAGTTCACCAAAATGAGGGCAGTGGACAGCCAGTGAATTCTTACCACTCTTCAGGAGTGTGGATCTACCTTGGCCTGATCCAACTGTCCTGATCCAACTTAAACATTTCCAACTCTTGCACCATATCATGATGTCCTCCAACTATATGTGACATCAATTAGTCACACCTATCCAAGGTTCTCATCTAAAGCAGTCCATGATACTGCATTCAGGCAATATGAGACTCACTCAGGTGATTGTCTCAGGTAGCAGACTGATGGGGACACACTGCTTCCCCCACTGCTGGATTTGAAAAAGAGAATGGGGATAGAAGACAGGAGGTATGGAGGACAGGTTGAGGCTAAATAGCCTAAAGGCTGAAATTCCACCACTACAGTATCTGCTAGGGAAGGAGAATGGAGGGGACGAGCTGATCACTGGTCTTTCAATTATTTTAGGAGCTGATCACTGGCCTTCCAGACCTTCTTCCTTATTTATGTATTCTGGAGTTTTGTTTTGTTTTACTTAGGTATACACAACCCCATTTTTGCACTAAGACCTGCATCTGGGGGCTGTTCACAATACAAGAAAGCAAGTAAAGAACCTCCAAACATCCTTGATCTTTGGGCACATGACTGAAGTAGAAATTAAATTTAATTGGCATGCCCCTAAAACATTCATAATAACATTTTCATCCATTTCACCCTAATTAGAGTTGTCCTGAAAAACAGACAATCCCAAATTGGGGGAATTCTGATTTTGGTTCACATTCTGGCAAACGGGACAGAGGTTCCTGTCCCAATTTTGTGGAAGAGAATTATGGAAACCTTAATCCGAATGTAGGTTTAGGGCAAGCATTTCCCCAATCCTATTTGGCAACCAGGACTAGAGAATTGGCCCTCCGAATTGCACACCGGGCAGGAAGGAAGGCAGATAAGTAGGGCAGAGATACTTTAACCACCTTCCTGATGTGTATTCTCTCTTTCACAGAGGACTGGTGCAGATTCTCCAACACTCAAGAAGTATTACAGCCGCCACTCTTTTTCGTAGCCCTGCAGAACTTATCACATTGTACACACTGTGTGGGAACAGGAAAGATTATCGGCTGCACTGCATGCCCTGGATCAGAACTCCTTCCTTGAGAAGCTGAACAAGGTGTAATCATCTCCTGACAGCTTCATTAAAGACTCCACAACTGGACCCCAAATCCTGGCATTTGCATAGGATACAAGGATGCTAATTTGTTGGGAGGAAGGTTGATAAACTGGGAAGGGACACAAATGCAGTGAAGAGGGAGAGATATTGACCAAGCTCTCATGAATGAAAGCAGGCAGGATACTTTCCACTACATACTTTCTGCTTTCCACCATCATCTGACCTTCTAGGCAAGCTTTGGTCCGACAGTGTTTATTTAAACCGGGGTACCCTTTTCTGTTTCTATACACAATTCTGCAAACAGAGTTGTAGACCACAAAGAGTTCTTTCATAACTTTCAACTGTTGTGCTCCAAACTCCTGCAGCACAACTACAGATCATTCTCAGCACACTAGTTTGAAAATTGCTACTCTAAGATGTCACTATAACTTAGATCTGGGGATGCTGCAGAGATGACAGTTTGATGGTTTGCTGGGTGGTTAGGAGGGAGGAGAGAGTGAGACAGGGTGAGGTTCTGACACTTATGTCAGGTAACTGACTCAATTTCTTGTGCAGCTACCTGTAACTCCACTTCCTTAGGCCTCCAGAATTGGCCTAGACCTACAGTGCAGAGTAATTACGGGAACACATATGTCGACGTAAGAGACATTTACATCGCTGTAGTTACAGCACCACCTTGTGGAAACCTATGGGAAATTCATATTGCAATCCATAGTCAATTTTTCTTTCATCGATGTAAGAGCTCCCGTAGTTACTCTGGATTGTGCCCTAAGTCTGAGAAGAACCATAAGGGCTGCTATTGCCTTATCATGGGGAAGGGAACAAGTTTCCCCTTCCCAGTGGTAAAACAGTAACAGTCTCTAAACAGACAAGCCAGACTGCCTGTTCCAGCGCAAGTTAGGATTGTGCTACCGCAGCCTGGTGGTTGGCTGATTTTTTTCCCCTCTCTCACAAATCAGTTAATTGAGAGGGTATATTTGGGTTGAAGACAGCTCTGCTTTAGAAGGGGAGAAAGAACTAGGAATCCCTTGTCACCACTGGCAGTGGCGTAGCTAGTGGGGGTGGCAGGGCATGTTCTCCCAGGTTCCACTCTTGGGGGTGATATATCATTACAGGAATGGGAGTTCATCACAGGAATGGGCAGACCAATGAGTTGTGCTGTCCTAGGTTAGGTTTGCACCCTTTCTGTGTTTGTGTATGTGGGGAGGGGGTGTTATTGACAAAATTCACTTTGTGGGCTGGCTTCCCCTATTTTATTATTTTATTTAAATTATGCATATTTTTAATTTTAATTTTTTAAATTAAAAATAAATTTTTAATAAAAAATTAAGATTTTATTACATATATACATTAACCACAGAACCCAGGTCAGATAGATGAACTCTGGGCCCATCTTGAAAGCCCAAATCCTGGCAAGTAGATCTGGGCTCCTACTCTGACTTCTGGAGGGCCTCTTCCAGGCAGGTTAACCTTTCATGTGCCAGGGCAGTATGTCACTGAGTACTATGTATGGGAATGAAAGTGGGTGGGGTGTTCTGGTGTTCATCCTTTGCTTGTGAGAAAATATTAACTGCATTTGTTTTCTGGTTATTATTATTATTTCATGTTATATTACTATGTCAGCCTCACCTACTTCACAAGGTTGTTGTAAGGACAAAAGCAGGGGAGGAACTATGTGCACCACTTGAGCTCCTTATAGTAAGGGTGGTAAAATATGAAAATATTAATATTTTTATTGTATTAATTATTATTGATACTAATTAGATGATTCTGTCATATGGGGTGTAAAAAATTTAAGGGCCCCACGTGTCAAATAACCTAGTCACGACCATTGGTACCTATTTTATCTATTTTGGGAATTAATCAATACCAAAAAGAGCAAGAGATCTTTAAGACTAGGTGCAAAACAAGGCTGGGCAAGAACAATACACAAGACAGAAAAGGGAGCTTAAAAGACACAAAATTTTATTCAAAAGAGGAGCTGGTAAAAGATTCAATAAAATAACAATTATCTCTACCTTTGTGCATGTTCCTATTTGTGTAATGGGTGCATTTAAAGTGTATTTGGCACAATAGAAAAATAAGAAAAAGGGAATTTGCACCATGGGGGGAAAATTGGAAAACCCTCAGCCTCAAAGGTATGAATGAGGGGTGAAATAGAGAGGCCAGGTGTTTTTTTAAAAAAACCTAGACAGCAATAATAGCTAACTGGATCCAGGATTATTGGGAAACTGTCCAGGAATTCAGCAATTTCACATGAAATGTGCCCAATCTAACTGGATACAGCAACTCACAAAAGGGGGCCTGCTTCAGAAAGACTTTGCCTTTCTCATCAAAATGCTCCAGTAGGAATAAGAATTTGGGGTGTTGTCTCTATGCAGCTCATGGGGAAGGCATGTTGTGTTGCCCAAATTCTCTTATTAAGTGCTTATTTGGGGTTTTAAGTATACCCATTTTGGTGTGTGAATGGAATCTAGGTGGACACTGTTCCAGCCCTTTCCTGACACACAATTAAAAAGTGGAAACAGCCAAAATGAAAATGTATTGAAGGTCGGGTGAGAAAAAGGTAAAAGCAGGAAATGGAGGTAATATAATTACAATGAGATAAGAATGTTTGGTGGATCTTTTCTGGAGCATCTCTAAAAGATGTCTGTTAAACCTCTGCTTTGAAGTTTTCCAGGGCAGTGGCTTGGTTAGAGGGGATGCAAAGCATTAAATTTTACAGGGAGCCTCACCGCAGGATACAAGCAGCCTCAACCTCTCCCCTATAGAGCTGTTCCTTCTCTCATACTCCACATTTTAAAAAAAGATGGACTCTGACACTCTGGCTTGTCCAATTCTCCTCCACCATTTCTTTTACCTCTTCTTTCTTGATTCCAGGAAACAGGAATCAGTGGAGTTAAAAACTGGTGCATTGCTGGGTAACAGGGTGGCATCTACCACAGCAAGGAACCAAACAAGGGAGCTGGAATTTTTTTCATCTCAGACGATGCAAAGGAAGGCTGAGCACCGCCAACAACACACACCCCTTTGCCCGAAAGCCCCAACTCCATCACCCATGCTTTCTATAGGAATTTAAATATATTCAAAGTGAAGAATATTTAATGCAGTGATTTTCAACATGTAGTGCCATGAGAATTTGTTAAATTTAGTTTTTCATTAAATAAATAACTTTTATTAATAGAGCCCTTAAGGGATGTGAACCACCCACCAATAGCAAGGTGTGCCTTCAGTGTGCCATGAGATTAAAAAAAGGTTGAAAATCACTGGTTTATGTTTGGGGCACTCTAAAACAAGTCTGTTACTCTCTGATCCCATGTGACCCTAATACTACAAGAGGATCTGGCTAATGAATGCCTTAGTTTCCTTTTCTAATCATATTGGCATAAGCTAAGAGCAAAACTGGCTGAGAGCCAGGAATAGATGTCCCAAATAGTCAGCTGAGTCCTGGTGTCTTGTTTGTAGATTCAGGGAGAGGATGCCACTGGGATCCCAATGACATTTTTAGACGATCTGCACAGACCCAGCATCTCAAATTTGTGAAAGAGGTGCCTAGCCCAGTTGCAGAGGCTGGTAGAAAAATCCTTCCTATTCATGGATGGGAATCAAGAGGTCGTAGAGTCAGATAGATTGGTTTATCTGGGACCAAGATAAGATCAAAGGTTGTGCCAACGTCCACTCCCCTCTTGGTTTCTATCTTGAAGTTTTCAAGCATCTAGAAAGAAAAGAAAAAGGATGTGGGAAACATAGAGGTGGGGGAGTTCACAGACCTTTTTTCCCACTTCTCATAGCAGCTCTATGATTAACATACTTTTGGGGATGAAACTATACATTTCACCCAAATGCATGTAATGCTATTTCTTAAAGGAAAAAATAGTTTTGGAAAAGACTATTTTTAGTGGAGAAGTAGCAGATATATAGAAATGCTTAACCCTTTATCCATCCAGCATTTTTCCCCAATCACCACTAAAGACTGAATTTCTTTAAAGACTGAAATTATTTCCATCCCTTCCCAACAAACAGTACATTGCGCTCTCTCTCTCTCTCTCTCTCTCTCATCTCATCTCATCTCATCCTATGATCATCCCCTGTAACTCCTCTAGCAACACTGGGTCTTCCGTAAACATGGCATTAGCATGAGAAAGCAGGGTCAAACTCACATGGATCATGAACAAGGCCATCTCCTGCTCTGCAATCCTCCGGCCAAGGCATTGCCGTGGTCCAAAGCCAAAACCGAGCCCACGGAAGTGTTTAGGATCCTCATTCAGCCATCTTTCTGGGTTGAATTGCTCTGGCTTGACAAAGTACTTAGGGTCCCTTCCCATTGCATAAGTTCCTACCTGGACCAAGGTCTGTAAGGAGGAGAAGGAAAAACATTTGTAAAGTATTGGCAAAGGTTCTCATTGCATAATCTCAAGGGGATATTGGGGAAATAGTTGCTAACTAAAATGCATCCATTTTATACTACAGTATTTGACTTTTCCCAAAGAATCCTGGGAACTGTGGTCTGTTTCCCTTTTAGAGATCCCGAATTTCCTTTTAGATATCCTGAATGGTGACAAGACCATTACAATCTGGACTGCTGTGTCTTGGCCAAATGCATCCTGGACATTCAAACCCATCTGTTTTGCATGCCAGACATTTTTGCTCCAATATATGTATATTAGACGTACTGGGGGTAGGAAAAAGGAGACACAAAAGGGAGCTGACAACTGAGCAGGTGCAAAACAGAAGTTAGGAGGTGAAGGTTGGAGATTGGCGTACTTCCAAATAAATAGCTGTAGTAGATATTCCCGAGGTCAAAAGACAGTTCAAAATCTCTACTGCAAGACTAAAGCTGCTTCTATCAGCCTCCCCTGCCTTCCATTTGGACCCTAAAACTGGCCTCCTTCCAGAAGACTGCAATCAGCTTTCTAGGTCAGAAAGATTAAGGCTACCCTGTGTTGTAATCAATGTTGAACTTGGGAAGAGCCAGCTTGCAATTTCTGCTCCACCAAGAAGCTTACTTTGGGCCAGTTATTCCGTTTCATCTTGATCTTGTCTGAGAACAAACGGAAGAAGGACCTGAGTTTCTTGGAGGATGAAGCTGCAATTAATCATAATGCAATAGTAAAAAAAAAAAAGAATGATATTCTCCTATACTGGCTGCTCACCTTGGCAGGGATAAAATAATTCTGAAGGATAAGCTCTTGCGTTGTGTATCTCTGCACAGTTACTGCAACTGGGTGGAGTCTTGGAGGAAGAGAGAGGAGAAAAATAATTTTCCATTCAGCACCAGTACAGGACACTGGGTCTATATTGCAGTCTTGAATTATTATTTGTTTAAATTATAATCTCCACGGTCTACTGAAGTATTGTATTTACTCAAATATAACGCCCACCTTTTTCAGCTAAATTCAATCGGTGCGCATTAAATACTGTCTTTTGATTATAAGCATGGGATGTGTGTTAGATTCAATGGTGCATTAGATTTGAGTGAATACATGTAGAACTGCATTGCAGATGGTGACCAGAGGCCACAACTGGCTTTTTAGCTCAAATACTCTAGAGCCCTGAAGCTCTAATGATGATTAGTGGGCCAGATTCTTCCTTTTCTTTTCCACCACCAGCTCCTCTCTTTATCTCCCTGGTTTGAACACATAGGGACTGGCAATAATGACATTTACTGAATTGTTCTGTCAAAGGAAAGCTCTCGTCTGTCTACCTGAGTGTTTCCTTAATGGCAGCTTTGAGTAGTGGGACAGCTCTCAGCATCTTCAGCAGGTCACCCTGGCCAGCTTTCTTGGCTGTGATGATCTCCGTCCGCAGCTGCTCCTGTACACCAGGTGCTCGGGCTAATTCAAACATGGTCCACTGGAGGGTCATTGAAGTCTAGATGCAGACCAGGGGTAAAAACCAATTATGAGAGGTGGTCAAAGTGAAAGGAAAGATTAATCTGTGAATACAGCCCCTAGCTCACATATCCTCCACCTTTTCACATCTCTTTTTGAATCTGGAAACAGAAGGAGGAGGAGATGGTGGAGGCAAGAACCACCACCACCACTAACCTGGTTCATTGCCAGAGATTACTTCTTCAATCAGCTTCAAGACGGAATAATGGGGGAGATGGCTTTCCCTCTCTCCTTTTTTTAAAAGATAATTTTTACTTTTTTTCCAAAAGCAAAATAAAGATATTAAAAAGAAATAAAAAAGAACAGAAAATAAAACACATAATAAAGATAGAATTGAAAAAAATTATAAGGCAAGCACAAACCTCTAAATCCACCTTTCTTCAATCTCAAACCAATTCTCTCAACCTAAAAATCTATTCAAAACAATCTACAATCTTATTTAAAAATTCCAACAAAGAGAGAAAAAAGGAGATAAAAAGGAGATTTTAAAATTGTTATATATTTTTTATCTTTCTCTTTTTACAGCCTTGCCCTGTATTCCACTCATCCTAAATCCTGGTTTGCCTGGAAGAATTCCTAAACTTGTTTCTAGAATTGTAAAATGAAGATTCCTTTTGAATGGTGTTTTAGTGATGGGCATACGGACCTATAAAAGCAGGCCTCTGTCAGTCTTGAAAGACTATGGTATCGTGTTCGGCACTGCATACGTTGCATGCGAAGCACGAAAGCCTGGGTTAGATTGTTATGGAGGAAAGGCTGTTACTCAAGCAGCAAATCCCCCCTCTCCACGCCACTGAATTAGTCCAATGGAAGGGCAGAGCCAATACAATTGGATCCAGCTGGTGTCGCAGAGCTGGGTTAAGGACAGGAGCTCACCCTGTCTTATGGGGCCGACCTGGGTCTCAAACCCTGGCCTGCTGGTTAACAGGCACAGTGTCTTAACCTCCCACAGCCTCCCACAGCCATCACCCTATAAGCCCACCCTACAAGCCCATCACAAAAAACTCAAAAGAAATCTTCATTTTACAATTTCAGAAGCAAGTTTAGAAAACTGATTGAAGAAGTCATCAGAAGAAGTCTGTGGGGGAGAAACTATTAACAAAGGCATGACAAGGTAGCGATAATCATGTATTGAAATATCATGTCATGATCCCTCCCCACACAAAAATTCCCCCCATATAAGAGCATAATAGCTCATAGCATAATTCCATATCAGAAAAGTGCCACTGCCTTCATGTAAAGAGCGTGCCACAGCCACTCCTCACCGTGTCCACCCCTCCTGCCATCATCTCAGTCACACTGGCTTTGATGTCTTCAATAGGAAGCTTGTCCTGCACCAAGAGGCTGGACAAAAGTCCCGAGTATTCTCTGGTATTTTTCTGGTTCATTCGGAGGTCTCGGTAGATATTCTGTATGCACTTATCAGCTGTGGGGGCATAAAAGCAGGCCTCTGTCAGTCTTGAAAGACTATGGTATCGTACTCTGCGCTGCATACGCTGCATGCGAAGCACGAAAGCCTGGGTTGGATTGTTATGGAGGATAGGCTGTTACCCAAGCAGCAAATCCCCCTCTCCATGCCACTGAATTAGTCCAATGGAAAGGCAGAGTCAATACAATTGGATGTAGCTGGCGTCGCAGAGCTGGGCTAAGGACAGGAGCTCACCCTGTCTTGTGGGGCCGACCCGGGTCTCGAACTCTGGCCTGCTGGTTAACAGGCACAGCATCTTAGCCACTTGTGCCACCCACAGCCCTTATGTGGGGGCATAGAGGAAGCAAATATGGGTGCATATGAACTTACAAACATTGAGTAGAGGTGTTGTATAGGAACACACTCCCCACATTCTATTTATACTAATATCTGGAATTGAGAGGTTAAGGGAGGAAATTTTTGACCCAATATAACAGTTTCTTATGCTAATATGTTCAAGGACTAAACCTTGGAAATGAAAACATTTTTGAGTGTTGAGTTTTCCTTTGCTTTTATTCCTGGCTCTGTTTCAATGGTGCCATTTTCAAAGGTCATGGCTGTAAATTCTTACCATTCCAAATCTCTAGCCAACCCAGATTAACTTATAAAACAGACTTAGACTGAGATCTTAGAATTATAGAATCCTAGAATCCTAGAGTTGGAAGGGACCTAGTAGCTCATCTAGTCCAATCCCCTGCCTGTAGCAGGAAATCCTCCTAGAGTATCCCCGACAGGTGCTTGTTGAGTCTCTGCTTGAGATCCCCAGTGAGGGGGAGTCCTCCACCTCCCTTGGCAATCTGTTCCACTACCGAACCACCCTCACCATCAGGAATTTTTTTCCTGATATCCAACCGGAATATCTTTTCTTGCAGTTTGTACCCATTGGTTACATTGGTTTGTACCCACTGCATTAAGAGGACTGTAGCTTCCAAGTCACAAGAAGTTATAGTTCCTCTTTATTCTGCATTGGTTAGACCACACCTTGAATACTGTGTTCAGTTCTGGTCACCTCACTATAAGAAAGATGCAGCCAAACTGGAGCAAGTCCAGAGGAGAGCGACAAGAATGATCAGTGGGATGGAGGGGAAGCCCTACGAGGAAAGGTTGGGAGAACTTGGGATGTTCAGCCTGGAGAAGAGGAGGCTGAGATGAGATATGATTGCCCTCTTCAGATACCTGAAGGGCTGTCATAGGGAGGAAGGGGCTCATTTGTTCTTAGCTGCCTATGAAGGCAGAACTTTAGTCCTTGAACATACGTTTAGTCCTTGAACATATTAGCATAAAGTTTAGTCCTTGAACATATTAGCATAAGAAACTGTTATACTGGGTCAAACCTGTTCTCCCTTATCCTCTCAATTCCAGAGAGATTATAGTTCTAGTTCTGTTTCCATTACCTTTTGAGGGATGCAAGCACATCCCTGCATCAGCCAATGATCCCGCACCCCCATTTGCACAGCCTTCCTTCTGAGAATAGACAGACGAAAAAAAGGAGTTTATCTTTAGTTTATCTAGATCATTAGGAGGTACTATCACCATCATTGTCTTCAAAGGCTGGGAGAATTATTTAGTGTTTCATATGGGTATCTTTCCTCAGTTCATTCACATATGCTGTGAAGGTACCCACCTTGCATGAAGATGATGTCCCAAGCCCGCACGTGGTCCAGCCAAGCCTTGGCATTGATTTTGCGTAGCAGGTTTGGTGGGATGTACAGCATTGGCGCAGTGGTTTGGAACATCAGCGTGACAGCATCAATGAACCTCTGGGCCTCGGGATGAATGAAGTCCTCCAGAAGTCCTAGGCGTGTGCCATAAAGGACATGGCATACAGCTGCACAGGGAAAGGACAGGTATAATTGCCCAGAGCACCAACAGTATGTTTTCCCAAAAGGAAAGATAAAAAATACAGCAATGGGGAGGATAAAAATACAAGCACATGTTCTAATCTAAATCTTTTTTAAAACATCTAGCACAATCCTGCATATGCTTTTAAAAGCATTTTCAGTTGCAGTATTAGGGCTCTTTTTACATATAGCTCATGAGATTAGACCTGTGCTCATAGCCTAAAACAGTGATGTTTCAACCTTTTTCATCTCAAGGCACATTGATAAGGCATTAATATTGTCAAGGCACACAATCAGTCTTTTGACAATTGACAAGGCACACCATGCTGTTGGTGGGTGTTTCACATCCCTTGATGACCCCTTTTAATAAATGCTATTTATTTGATGAAAAACTAAATTTACTAAACTCTCACTGCACACTTGTGGACCTCTTGCAGCACACCAGTGCGCCATGGCACACTGGTTGAAAATATTCGTGGATCTCATAAATCTAGTCCATCTCATTGTCATTCCAGCAATACGGAGTCCGTAAAATTTGAAAAGCTATTGACACAACTGCGGAAAAAGATGATCTGAATTTAGGATCAGTTCCTTAACTGAGGCTGTCATCCCATACACACTTACCTGGGAGTATGTCTCATTGACTGTAATTTCTTCTGAATAGACACGTATAGAATGAAAACACTGAAAATAAGCTAATCCTGGCAGGTACCTGTGTCCCTCCAACCTCCCCTCACTGGGGCAATCTGACCCCGACCTTCCTCTGCTCACTCACACTCAAGGGCGAAACGGAAGAGCTCATTGGTCAGGTCAGCTGTCCATCTTCCCTGTCCACTCCTTTTGATCTGCATATGCACTCTCTTGACAAAATCTTCTCCCACCTCATTCAGGAGAGGCACAAAGTTATCAGTCACCTGAATGGACAAGGCTTCCTTGTTCAAGATCACGCGGTCGTGCCTCCAGGATTCTCCACTCCTAGGAAATTTAGAAATCAGTTTAGAAATACCTTGGCAAATGCATCAGTTTGGACCTCACATAAACAGATCACCAAAAGCTTTTCCAGAAAATGTATCATTCAGCTTTTTGAGATAATGTGCCAAATTTTCAAGTGGACCAGGCATTTGGCGTTACAAGATCCCCAATTGTGCACAAGAGTTGAATACACAGCATCCATGTCCATTCTGATTCTTCTGCAAAGTTCCCATTCGCTTAGGCCTCTTCACCACAACTTTTCTATCTACAGGCTGGTAGATAAGTCAACCCACCCCTGAAGCCCTCTTACTTGAGCAGCACTCCATACGGCTTGTTACGGAAGTCACGGTATGCTTGCCAGGGTGGAACCTTAAACCTCTCCGGATACATGCCTTCGGATTTAAAGAGAGTGGCAGCATCTTCAGGATCAATGATGTTAACACTTTCATAGATGCCCAGTTTCTCCCTGTGACATGAATAATGACAAATCTGAAACTGAGACGAGAGAGAGAGAGAGAGAGAGAGAGAGAGAGAGAGAGAGAGATGCACAGAATCTTGACATCTTGAGTTGCACAGAATCTGTCCTGGTCACCACCAGCCTTTCCATCTGTGGACAAAGAAGTCCTTTCCAACTCTAGGGTTCTATGATTCATGCTAGTCTTCCTGGAATTGGCAGTCAAGGGCTTTCTAGGAAAATCAGAACCACATATCCAGGGTTGCCAAATGTAATGCAAGTCAGAGACTGATATTACTGAGGCTAGATCTGGAGATGTCATAAGACAAGGATTGCCATATGCCTCCCAAAACAGGAACAATCCCAATTTTGGGGGATTGTGTTCACATATTGGAATACATGGACAGAGGATCCTTTCCCATTTTTATTGAAGAGAATTATGGCAACCCTACATAAGACTGCCAATGATGGAAAAAGAGGGGATTGTGACAGGTCCAGCGATAAAGCTGTGTGGGTTGAAGCCATCCATCTGAAAGCAGGATAGAGAATCTTGGTCATTTGGGGCCAACTCTAGGACACCTGATTTAGCTTGAGCATCTTGCTCTGTGATTGCTTTTGCCTTAGTATCCTTATTGCTACCAAGCATTGCTTTTCCTCAGTTGGTTAATTGAAGGCAAAATTAAAATGGGGGAGCCAACACAGCACACAACTATTTGGCTATATTCTCAAGGAACACCCTTCTGCATGGGTAATCACTCCATGTTTACTCACCAATGAGGCCCACTCAGGAAAGGCTCCCTAGAAAATTTAAATTACAGACATGCTGCTTGTAGGTTCAATCACGGCCGGCCCATCCTAAAGGCTGGCTGAGAAAGCTGGCATGATACCTGCCAGGTGATACCTGTCAGGTGAAAGCTTGGCATGATACCTGCCACTGGTCACCTCCATGGCTCCATCTATACACCTAACTGCCTTTGCCTGCCTCCTCTCCTCCTTCTTCTGCTCTATGCTTTCCAAAAGAAAGAGGAGGACAAAGCAAAGGAGAATGATGGGTTCCAGCCATGTGTCCAACTTGTGAGTTTTTCCAATTGGTGAGATGGAGTCACAGTATTATTTTTTCTCATTTTAAAGACCATGTAAATATAAACAAACTGTAAAATTAATACATAGAATTCACAGCATAAGATTTGGTGATGGCCACTCACTCTGGAAAATTTTTAAAAGCATTAAACACAGTTAGAGAGGAAAAGTCAATTCTCATCAACACAGGCCATGAAAACACAAATGAATTTCCATGTATTGAGGCAGTATGTATATCTGAATTTCATATACTAGAGTTTAGAGTGAAAATTGTCACTCTTTAACCCTTAGATGCCCATCCGGATCCAGAGTCTGGAAATGCAAATTTATGCAAATTGGGCTATTTTTAGATGGGCATCTAAGGGCTAAGTCCTACTTTTCTACATCCAGAACATATAATCCAACTGTCTCTACTTATTTATTCTTAGTAAATCATACTCTCTGTTTTGCCTTTTGGGAATATTCTTAATTTTTTTTCTTGTAGCATGCACATGTACCCTAGTCTTCTTCAGGTCATTCCCCACAAACACACATTTTCAGACACCTGTAAGCAAAAGCACTGATTGGGGAGCCAAAGTGTTTTGACTTTAGTGTACATTCCTGCAGTCACTTCTGTGCAGCTTCCTTGCCACATATACAGTGCAATCCTAATCATGTCTACACGGAAATAAGTCCCATCGTGTTCAATAGTACTTACACCCAAGAAAGAATGGTTAGGATTGTATCCTGAGTTGCAACAGTACTCTAATAACCACAATCAAACCATTTGTGAGGTTAAGCATTCTCAGAAACAGGCTTTATATTCTCAGAAACAGGATTTATAGTTGTGCCACATACAGCAACACATATTTTCCACCTAAGATCAAATGGACTGAAATGAACAGGAGGTAAATAGAGGCCTCATGACTTTAAATTTACATCCAAACTTTTACCATTTTATTGTAGCGGGCAGAGTAATGGGAGGAGAAGCAGAGAAGTAGCCAAGTGCTATTCCTTCTCAAGCTATGGAACAAACAATCAAATATTTTTAATTATTAATATTTAAAACTATTGTATATGCTGTTTTTCAACCTAGGAAGTTCAGAAAGTAGTTTACATAGCAGAATAACTTAAAAGATCTGTCCCTATTCCCAGAGAGAGAGAGAGAGCACAGAAAGCATCTCCTGGGATGGATGCTGCACCTGGTTGAACAGGACAGATGCTTTCTCCTTGCTAAATATGGGAAAACTACCTTTTAAAATGGTGTTAGTTCAGTTTACCAACAACACAATTTAAACACAGAAAGATAACACATATTCCAAGATAACCAAATCTGGATTTCTGAAAGCAGATACCAAGAAATTGATCACCATCCTAGTGAAGGTACCTGTTGCTGCTGATGCAAGTTAAAACTGTTATTATGGTCTAAGTTACCCTCTGAAAGCAACTTCTTTAGAATTCTTTTATTTGGGTGGGGATGGAGTTGGTGGGAGGGAAGATGAAGTCTGCAGCCTATAAAGAAACCTTTACCTGTAAATGGGCCCAAATGTCTGGAACTTCTGTATCATCACATGGTGGACGTTATGGAAGCCATCTTCCCGCCAGAACTTGTACAGATTGAACCAATTGGTTTTCCAGGAACCTGGCAATTCACTGTATGGTCTTGCCTCCTTGCCTTGAAGGGGAGCTGGGTATACCTGCCCAGAGGCCATGCGCACCCTGCTGCAGCTGTAAGGTTGAGCATCTTCAGACCCTTTGGCCCATAAGTTCCTTGGCTGACCCAAAACTGGTATGCGGACACTGTTCTTGGCTAACATTGCAACAGCAAACAGAACCAAAGGAAAGAAAAAGTATTGGTCAGCCAGCTCACAAGGCTGAAGTCCTTCAGATTAATTCACGGTCTAGTTTTTATACTAGTGGAGGCTTTTCTCTCAAGGATACAGATCGTTATTACAACCATCCCAGCCCATCCTCCCTCAATTCTCCTCCCTCTCTCCTCCTGTTTCAAAAATCTTTTAGCTCATTTTAAATGAAGAAATAAATGCAAAACAACCACAAAAAGAACGAAGAATTATAAATTATTCCCCCAAAATCAACATCACCTAGGCTGAAAATATTGGGGTTACAAACATTCATGGGAGTTATTCTTTTTCCCAATATATCATATTTTTGCCTTGCATCTCAGAAATATTGCTTTCTCATTTTAGCACTGATTTAATCCCTTCTTAAATATTTTTCTCCAAATCACTTTGTTTGTCTTTTCTTTTTCTTCTAATAAATTGCACACAAATATTCTGGTTGCTTCACGCAGCTTC
The DNA here is from genome assembly GCA_030015325.1 of Cryptoblepharus egeriae. Taxonomy (NCBI): domain Eukaryota; kingdom Metazoa; phylum Chordata; class Lepidosauria; order Squamata; family Scincidae; genus Cryptoblepharus; species Cryptoblepharus egeriae. The sequence continues at coordinate 12,095,221 of JAREYC010000013.1, forward strand.
TCAGGTCATTTCAATGTTCAGCCAGTGGCATGATTCCAAAACTTCTCCAATTATATTGTTCAAAGTCAAACCCAAAATAAACCCCTTTCCAAAATATGTGTGTATCTCAAGCTACTACCATCAGATGTGCAAGAAATTAGCCTGACATTTCAAAAAACAGCAGGGATGTTACTAGAGGAGTGAAGTGGGTGTGATCCACATAGGGTGTCATCCTCAGGAAGGGTGACACCAAGACCCTTCAACTGCTGCCACATCCCTCACCCCACCCAAGATAGTGCAGTATTGATAGCTGGAATGCATTGATCTTTGAACACTTTTTGGCCTGCTCAAGAAAGAACATGACGCACCAATGAAACCTCCAGGGAATTGGCTGAAGAGCACTTACCCTACAATCCAAAGTAACTACAGCAGCACATAAGAGACACTACATGCACCTGTAGTTACGGCACCACCTAGTGAAAACCTATGGGAAATTCATTGCAATCCAGAGTAAATTGTTCTTACACCGGAGCAAGGACTCCATGTAGTTACTCTGGATTGCGCCCTAAGTTGTGCTCTGGTGATAAATGCAGCCATCTGTTCAATTGTGGCAACACCTGGCTCTGCCCTTTCCAGGTTGCTTCTGGTCTCCCTGGTTCTTGCACATTTCTGAGTGAGATTTTGGGTGCTCCAGATGCTCAACCAGCCTTGCTGGCCATCATGTTGGATCTGGGGCAGTTGCCCACCATCTTTCAGAGCAGGCAGATCAGATGGCAAGCCGCTGCCCCAGAGATGCATCAATGGCCAGTTTGGCTGCCACAGTGCTTGAAGTCATATGAGAGCCAGGCAACCTGGTAGCAACCCAGAAAAAAGTACGGCCAACTGCTATGACCTCTGGATTCAAAGACAGCTGGAAAGAGTCTGTGGAAAGGGGTTGGCAAGAGTAAGTGGCTGTTGTTGTTGCCCTCACTCATGCCTCCCTGTGACCAGTAGCTTCCAACACCATCCCCAAGTCGCCCAAGACTGGGGGCTTTCATGTGGAAAGTAAGATTGCTTGTCTAATTCTTGGAATATCTATCTATCTATCTATCTATCTATCTATCTATCTATCTATCTATCTATCTGTCTGTCTGTCTGTCTGTCTGTCTGTCTGTCTACTGCTTTTCAACTAAAAGTGCACAAAGCAGTTTACAAAGAAAATGAGAAAAATTAATGGCTAATGGGAATATGATTTAGTGTGCTGATAACTGGGTTTGGTAATATATGAATTGGTCTATATTATCTTGAACCAGCAAACTCCTGAGCTGCAAAGAATGCTTTTATGTAAAAGCATAGGGAGCCTGCATGGGGAAAACAATATGAGTGCATAAGACTCACTTTCACTGATGAATGCAGTCGTTCTTGCTCTGTGGGTGTTACTTCGGAGGTCTGGATATGCTTGGTTGCAATCTCAGTGTATGAAATCTTCAGGGGTGGATGGTGTAGCAAAATGACAGGGAGTCATGGACTCAAGTGAGGACTAGCCTGCTTACAGGGTATGGCTGCTCAGCTTTTATTGACAGTTTACCATACAATTTTAATTATTGACAGCTACATAAGTAAAATAGAACAATTGGCAGGACTAATAGAACAGTTGGTGTCATGAAGTACAAACAAGGGAGGTACACAAATAAGTGATTCAGTCAACACCATTATACATTATATTTGCAGAGAACAAATTCTAGAGAGGATGTTCACTGGACTTTGACTTTGTTAGGGTAACCTACAGTGTACCTTAGAGATTAAGTTTCATGGGTGCAATGTTCCCTTAGGTTCTCTTCTTTTAACCAGTTTGACTTGACTTTATGGGATGTGACCAGAGATGGGCTGCCCCATCCCAAGATCCGGTACGCAGGAAGTGGGAGGGGCCAGCTGGGGTCTGGGGGTGTGGGCGGGGCGAGGGGCGGGACTGGGGAGGGGCGAGGGGCGGGGCGACATTGGCGCCTGCGCAGAGCCTGCTTAGAAGCCGGCCTGCCAGCTTCTAGGCAGGCTCTGCGCAAGCACCGACGCCGGCGCTCACGCAGAGCCTTCCCAGAGGCTGGCAGGCCGGCCTCTAGGTAGGCTCTGCGCAAGCACCGATGCCGGCACTCACGCAGAGCCTTCTCAAAGGCTGGCAGGCCGGCCTCTAGGTAGGCTCTGCGCAAGCGCTGACACCGGCGCTCATGCAGAGCCTTCCCAGAGGCTCTGCACGAGCGCCGATGTCGGCGCTTGTGCAGAGCCGCGGGCGTGGTGGGCGCAAAACATGGCGGACCGTACCGGTCCACCATGTTTTGCATTTCCCTGTCGCTGGCGGTACGCTAGCGGCAGGGAAACTGGAAGAAACGGTACGGGCGCGTAGGCCCATACCGGTAAGTGCCCACCACTGGATGTGACCCTTGCTCGTCTGGCCTGCTTTTCCAAAATTTTCCATCAAGGAAAGACCAACGAACCAAAGATCTGTTTTCCCATAATTCCTGGGCTCTGGTGGCAATTGCACACCAACACATGGAAAGGCCTTTCTGCTATAAAAGCGTTGCTCAAAAAATACATGTGTTGGCCAAAATGTGTATCCAAAATTAAGTTGTGTTTCTTGAATCTGAACAGGGTGAACAGATATAGGGTGCAATCCAGAGTGATTACAGGGAGTCCTTGCTCCAGTGTAAGAACAATTTACTGTGGATTGCAATATGAATTTCCCATAGGTTTTCACTAGGTGGTGCCATAACCTAGGCCACCACGCGCATGTAATGTCTCTTACATGCACCTGTAGTTACTTTGGATTGTAGGGGTACTCTTTTTCTAAGACAGGCCCTCTTTTTTAGCCTCATGTTAAAACAAATAAAAAAATTGAACTTACATGTCCTTCTTTTCCCTGTGAGAGGGTGCCTGCAGGCAGTGCATAGCATTCTTGTAATTAATACATTATATGTATTTAATTGTATTTTTTTAGTTTTAAATTTAATAGCAAGCAAGATACTGTTTAAATTTACCACATGAGGTCAACATCCACGTGTTTCGTTTAGGTTTTATTTTGTCATGTATTACATTTTGGGTACCTTGTTGTGTTTTGCAGTTATGACATCAGGTCATCTGAATGTGTGTCTAAGCAGCCTTGTCCTTGTATTCCTCATGTGTGCATGGCCCAGGTTCTGGACTCCAGTACATTGTCCAAAATGGTAGAATCTATCTATGTGTGAAGGGTGTCCACATCTTCTGGCCAACTTTCTGTGTCAAACAAGCAAGCTGAATAGCTGAATAGAGGGAACTGTCAACGTTCAACTGTCAATTGTCAACATTCCAGTTACCATTAAAAATATGGGAAGATCCTGTAGAGGGGTCAAAAATTAGTAAATTTTTTTTTACTAATGAATGTTCTTATATTGTGGGCTGTGGGCTGTTAGTGTCTAGAGGCCTCATCCACTTTTTTAGTGATGTGGTTTTGTTATCATCACTTTAAAACTCCACCTCTGCCCTTCAATATCTACTAACATTTCTAAATAGGGACATCTTTATGATGTCCTTCTTTCAGGGCCAGCTGAAAGTGGCATGCCAAATTTTGTCTTCCTTATTGAAAATGTAAACAACAACCAAAAACATAAGTGTAAAAGTCCATGACAGGTGCCTAACCAGAATCTGTCAAATGAATGGTGTGGTGTAGGCATGCGTTAATACGCAAATGTCACAGGAGTGAAGAGTGTGGGATCCTACCCAACCTATCCTTCTTGCAATCCCTTCCTTGAGCTCCTTTTTTCCCAACCTTACTTCTGCTACTGGAGCCAGGATAAGGATAAAATTACACCAGGACACAGATTGCAAGCAGGTAAGCCTGCTGTTTTATACTTTCATTCTCCCTAAACCTGTCCCACTGTAGACAAGGAGTGAAGGCTCACATGACACTGTAGCCCAGGGGTGGGCAAATCCCAGCCTCTGTTACTCCCAATTCAGCCCTCGAGGAGCACCCTGTCTCCAACGAACCTCTGGCTCATCAGAGACTGTGGAGCCCATTCTGGTTGCAACATTCATAATTGTCCCAAGTGCATCAGTTCATGTGTTTCTGGCTTGATCTGGATGCTTTCACTGTGCAAGAAGTGTGCATAGCAAACAGTTCATAGTTCTCCTGTGGTTCCACGTCTGTATTTTTGTTCTCCTGTGTATTATAAATAAGCTCAGTAGAATATAATCCTTCATATAAGTTCTATCTCTAATGTATTCATTTGTGTAATTTTGTAAATTTATTCAAATTTGAAATGTCTGGCCCCTGACACAGTGCCAGAGAGTGGCCCTCCTGCCAAAATGTTTACCCATCCCTGCTCTTGTCAAGCTTAGGAGTTTGTTTCGGAGTCTGCTGAAAGTGAAACACTTTCCCAGTAGGTGGCAGGCATCACCCACATAAAAAACCACATTATTCTTTACTGGCTTGAAGTAAATAAACACTAGCAAAGTATACCCATGTTGTGGGAGTAAAATACGCTGCCCATGTGCATTGTCATCGTTGTCCCCCCCCCCCACATTGCACATCATCCCCCATTGAGCATCATCCCTCCCATGCGCATCAACTCTCCATGCGCATCAAACCTGAATGTGTAACTACCTCTATGCACAACATCTTCCATGTGTATCAACCCGCATGTGCATCAACCCCAGTGGTGGGCTCCAGCAGGACCTACTCTATAGAACCGGTTGTTAACAAGAGATAGGACATATAAAGTTTAAAAATAGCCATTTAAAAGTGGCTGCCAGATGGGCAGAGAACCGGTTCTTAATTTCTTTGGAGCCCATCACTGATCAACCCCCATTGATGTGCAACATCCCCCCATTGATGCGCAACACCCCCATGCGCATTGTCCCCCATGTGTATCAACCCCCCATGCGCATCAACCTCCATTGATGTGCAACGTCCCTGCCATGTGAACCCTCCCAGTGCATCAGGTACTGGGCACCATGTTGGCTGGATATTGCTCAGTCAGTCTTCAGTGTAAAGTATAGGATGGAAACACATAGCACCCGTTTTCACCCACTTAAGGTTTAAATGTCTCATTATTGGTTCCTGGTGGATGTTGATGTCACAAAAGGAACTCCCTCCACAAATGTCATGCTTCTAGGTCTAGTTGTTTTGGCGAGGTGTTGATGAGTCAGTCAGTGACTTTTCAATTTTATATATTGTACAGTATATAGGTTTACTGATCTGTAGATCTCTAGATCTTGCAGTAATTGTAGTAATTAGTATGTAGTCACAAGGGTTTTACAACACAGTAGTGTGTAGTCTAATAACTACAATCACATCCAGAAGTAGCATCAGGGATCAGACAGGTAAGGTTAAACCCTAGACATTAGTGGGTCCACCTGGCCTGAGTTTAACATTTGTACTCTTGGTACTGGTGGCAACTGTCATGTCTGATGTATCATTGGAGCACCAGGGGAGAAATAGAAGTCCAATGCAGTGCCTTACTGGATGGCTTCTGGTGACATGACTGTCTTCACAGTCATGCTAAAACTCAGATTTCTCCATTGTTTTCTATGGGAAGTTGAGAAGCTAGTGTGTAAAGCAGGGGTGTCCAGCCTTTTAGCTTCCCTGGTCTGCATTGGAAGAAGACGAGTTGCTTTGGGCCGCACATAAACACTAACAACTTTTTAAAAATGTAGGACAAAATGTAGGATGTCCTATATCTTGTCCTACATATTTAAACCTTGGAGTAAGTCTCATTGATTTTAATGGGGCTTACTTCTGAGTAGACATGATGCATAGGATGGGCAGCAATCTTCTCCAACCTAACCCTTGGAGTAGGTGTCATTGATTATTATGGGGTTTTCTGCTGAGTTGCCATGCATAGGATTGGGCTCTCAGACTGCAACTTGGGAGTAAGCCTCATTGACTTTAGTGGGGCTTACTTCTGAGGAGGCATGATGTATAGGATGGGCTGTGATCCTCTCCAAGCTTAACCTTGGAGATATGCTGCAATCCTGAACACACTTTCCTGGGAGTAAGACGCACTGGGTACAATGGGCCTTACTTCTGAGTAGACATGGTTAGGGTTGCAGCATATCTCCAAGGTATATCTCCAAGCATATCCTTGGAGAGGATTACAGCCCATCCTATGCATCATTGGGCTCTCAGACTGCAACTTGGGAGTAAGCCTCATTGACTTTAACGGGGCTTACTTCTGAATAGATCTCAAGGGCAGCAGGCAGCAGCTGGGATAGAGGCTGAGGCTGCTTTTGGGGGATGTGGGTGGGGGAGTGCTGCAAGGTCTGCAGGGGCCTGAAGTGCTCTGAGTGCCAGGAGGCAGGTAGGGGGAGGATCCAGGCAGCCCAGACCAGCATTGTGGCAGCTGCCCAGGGCAGTGCACAGAGAAGCACGCGAAATTTGAAAATGGCTGCTGCCACAAAGCCAGTTTTTCCTGTAGTGGTGGCCAGTTTTGCAGGAAGGCCACATCCACCCTCATCCTCAGCCACATGCGGCCCCCGGGCTGTGTGTTGGACACCCCTGGTGTAAAAAAATGTCCCTGGTGTTGGACATTTTCTGGTGTAAAGGAACCCAGAAAATACTCTTATCCTTTTCTACCTCTGTGCAGTTGCAGCAAGATAACCAGATGTCATAACCACAAAAGAGGACACGCCCCCCAAATATAGGACACCCAAGAGAAATGTAGGACATGACAAAATAAAAGCTAACAACTCTCATGTGTATTACTTCTATGTGTTTAATTTAAACACTAAACTTATTATTCTATGTGTTTAATTTAAACACTAAACTTATTATTGCATTTTAAATTATTACATCTAATTTCTTAATTGTAAGAAGGCTACATGCTACCTGCTCACAAGAAAAAGGAAGACAATGAAGATTATGGTATGAATTTTCAGTTAAAGCATGCAGTGACTCAGCTGACATCTGATATCTCCAGCAACTGCCTATGATGAACCCATAAATCATAGGATTCTTTGGATTCCATGAGAGAGAGAGGGAGAGAGAGAGAGAGAGAGATGAATCATTCTTTATGGCTGAAATTCAGAACCGGAGAGTGCAAGCAGGGGCATTTCATCCTCATCTTCAGCCCTTTTTGCTTAAGCTCTCATATGTGATCAGTCACTAACACACATTTATATCTATGTATCATTAGGAAGAACACACCTGGGAAAACACCTCAAGTTGCAAGAATAGTCTGAATTTTCAAAATACTTTGGTGGGCTCCTTGTGTCAATACTTCTCTTACTCAACCCAGAGGTCAGTTTCAGAAATTCTAGGTTATCACACAGTGCTCTGAGGTAGAACATTGGAGGTGAAAGTGCTTGAATCTCTCCTGTCATTGTTCATTTATGCAATAGAAAACTACTCCACCTAATTTGTGAATTCATCAATGTAGTTCATATCATAAACAAAATATCTGGAGTATTTATGCATCAGCCACATCTTGATATATAGAACATCCTCAGCATAGCATGATACTTAGTAATGTCACTGCCGAGGACAATGAGTCTTTAAATGACCCAGTTTTTTTCCCAGTAGCCAATTCCTTTCCCCCATTTTTAAAAGTTGCCAATCTTGAGACATCATCAAGTACTTCCTGGTGATTTCACCAGATCTAATACAGAAACTTCAATGTTTTGGAGCAACCATTGCTCCACTAACATTAGTTAGTCAACTAATGGTCGACTAACACCATTGCTCAACTATGGAGAACATCTCCACTGATGAAAAGTCGCTGCCAAATTTATGAAAACTTGAATTTGACCAAGGCAAAGGGTATAATCCTAAGCATGTTGAATCAGAAGTAAGTCCCATTGACTTCTATAGTAATTACTCTCAGGAAAGTGTGTATAGAATTGCAGCCAAAGTCATGCAAGCAACAAAGGTTTTGCTTAATTCATGTTGTGCATATTTCATGGCAAAATTCTCAGATAAAGAAGTTATAACAGTGATCCATCTAGAACACATGGCATTGGATGGGGGACTATAGAAAAAAATGCTGAATGCTACTACACCTGCTTTTTTTTTTTGCATATTATTTTAATTCATTGTCCCATTCAACAACACATTCATCCATGTGTTTCCGCTAATGGGAAGTGACCTTTGTTTTTCAAAGAGGAATTGGAAGCAATTGGAAGAATGAGCCATTGTTAGGAAGAGTGTTGAGGGGTGGAGCAGCTTTAACATTATGCTGTCAGTTGGAAGGAAATGCTTGACTTGGCATTAACAGTTTGAGGGAAAAGCGTAATAGGGTGGAAGAGGCCAATGAAATAGAAATAAAAAGTTGGAATTACACCAACAGACATGTATATGAAGTATCTTGTATTGCAGAGTTGAGGCACTAAATCCTAAAAGGATGGTCAGGAAAGATACTGGGAGGTGGGAAAACAAGGTGGGCTTAAGGGATGGCATGGTCTTCAGGGTTTGATCCAGTGTGGTTAAGAATTAGGCACTAGCCTGAGCTGTAGTCATTTTTCAGCAGGCCAGCCATTCCCCCATGGCTGAATGGAGCAGCCAGGGACCAGGTGAAGGCTGCCTGGGCTGCTGAGTGGCGGAGCCAGGGAGTGGTCCTGGGTGCGTGTTGCCCAGGAGCTCATTCAGTTCCAGCGCTGCGTCCCCTCGCTCCCTCCCTACGAGTTGACGCTGAAGAGCATTCTTATTGTTAAGGGTGGCCCTGAGTCAGGCTTTCCCTGTTTTTGTAGCTACCAGCACGACTTAGATAGCTGTTCTCTGTTTTTGTTAATACTGTTAATAGTTAATAAAGTGGCCCTTTAATCCATATCTGTCTGTGGCTGTTTATTCTCGCCGGTGGGGGTAATCCCTATTTTTGGGGATTGTGTTCTCATACTGGCAAATGGGACAGAGGGTCCTGTCCCAATTTTGTGGAAGAGAATTACGGCATCTAGTCCAACTTCCTGTATCTCACAGCAGCCCACCAGATGCACCAAAGAGCACCCAAGACAGCAAGATACCTTCAACCTGGTGCTGTCCCTTGAATCTGGATCACTTTATTTCTTTGGTCCTTTTGCTTACTTTTTCCTTTTTAAATCTAGGGACTGGGACGATGAGATGGTGGACCATGAAGTGCAGGGGGCAGCATTTAGCAAGTTACCTCAAATGTTGAGAGCATACCCTAAGAGTAGAATACTATAGTTATGAGTGCCTTCATCTTCCTCCATGTACATGATGGACATCTGGGATCTGTTGAGCCTTGGTAGTCTCCCAGGAAGCCTTCTCTCTGGATCTGACCTGGATGAGGTCATCTGTTTCTCTTACTCCCTCATATTATACATTTACTCATCTCCTTATACATTTACTCATCTCCATGGGGGTAAAGAGGGCAAGGAGAGTGGCCTAGCAAGCTCTGCCACCATGCCAACACACTCCTGATGCCCTCACTCATCCCCAAGCATACAGCACTTATATTTATACTGGATTCCCAGCATCCTTATGCAGCTGGGCTTGCTATCATGCTCTCAGCCCCCTGCCACCCAAAGCTACAGGACTCCTGTCCCCTAAAATTTAGCATTGGGTCCAAAATTTGACAGATGGCTTGACAATTATGGAGACCCTGATTTTTTAACAAGATCAATATGGAATGACATGTGTCCTAATTCTATGCCAGTCCCAACAGTGAACCTTGGGGAACCTGTGAACCTTGGGATTCCCTCAGTGAGTCAGGGAATCGTAACCGTAAACAGGGCAAAGTGGCTCCTGGAGGTCATAGTTCCTGGAAAGTATGCTACGCCCATTGGTGTGAAAGGTGCTTAACTCTCAGTTTGCAGAATTATGTAATAAGTCCATTCTTCTCCAGTACCACTACCACGTACGTAACTTCTGATCGGTATACTTTTGTCCCTTTTTCCCTGTTGTCAGAGGGTGAGGCACACACACCCATGAGCCTAGAATAAACGACTGTATTATTTCTAGTATATGATTAAAAGGGACATTCCTACTTCCTTCTGACGTCTGCCGTTCTTTCTGTAATAAGAGAGAAACCAATAGACAATTAAATGCACAATGGGTCAATTTGCTCAGAATTCCGTCCTTCTACTTCCTGAACAGCACAAACCAACCTGAATGACATAATGGAGCAAAAATGGCAGCATCACCTGGTTTGAGTCACAGCACATGAGTCTCAATCTTAGGGAACTGTATTGGCTCGGATGTTCATAATGGGAAGTCAATTTATCAGAAGCATATCCTGCTACCTTGTTATTTTGCTTTTCTTCCTGGCAAACGTTTGTTACTCTGCTCACCATTGGTTACTCTGCTCAACATTTGTCTGCCAGAAGGAAAGCAGGTGTGGTGGATTACAAGATGCTGGTACAAATCTGCTTTGAGGATGCTGTATAAGCATCACTTAGGTGGATAGGGCTGGCCCATCCAAGGGACCAACTAAGAATGTCGCCTCAGGGAAGGGTTGGTGGGGCTGTAGCTGTCTCTATAACCATCCTCCACATGACTTTTGATTCCCTATATTCAAAAAAGAAAATGGGATGGAGTAGAAGAGGACATATGGAAGAAAGGAGGGGGCTAGAGCTGGTGGGCTAGAGCTGGCTGAGAGGCTAGACTGGGGGTCTAGAGCTGGCTTTCTATGCCTGATGAAGCATTCTTTGAAGCTGACCACAACTTTTATGTTTTTTTTTCCTTGATTCTTTTAAAGGTATTATCTGATTGTGACATCTGGAGTTTTCTTTTTTTTAAGCAGTCCAACACAATTACAGGCAATCTTTAAATAGGTCCATATTTAGATCTTTAAATATGAACAAGGAAGTTCATGTCATATGTGAGTTCCTCATGCTGTGAATGAAGGAAGTGGTTGCCTGCAGGATAGCAAATGGGCGTAACTGAATGAGGAATGGAAAGAGCAACTGCAGTGATAACTATTATTACTCTTGTTTTCTTATGAACAAAAGTCCTAATATAAAAAGCAAAACTTTTTTATTGATGCCTTGAAGAAGCACACTTAGCAAATGACATGGTGGGCAATGTCTTTTCCATAGCCATTCCAACTACTGAATGGGCTCCATTTCTCACAACAAATCTGCATTCAGATTCCTACAAATTGGACTGGGAGGCCCCTTTTCAATTAGTGGCTCTTTAATACCGTATTACTCGCATCTAATGCACTATCAAATTTAATGCTCATCCCTATTTTTAAAGGCTTGAAATTTAAAAAGTGTTTGCTGGCTATTGTAATGTGAAGCTGCAAAACAGGAGCAAAATTTAAATTTACTACATACAACAATTAGAAATTAGAAAATAATATGACAATGGGTTTATGTTATGATTTTTGCCCAGTTTCACTACTTTATAGAACAATGGGTTTGTTACCTTTTTAATACAATATAATTAAACTATAATACTGATATGCTGATCTATACATATATCAAAATATTGTATTCTGAATCCAGAGCAGAAAATTATGCTGCATCCAGAAAGTCAAGAAGCCTGGTCTGCCCTAGCTACTCTAGATTTCCTAAGAAGGCTCTAAGTCAGTGACACCTGGGGAGGGCTTGCTCCTGAGGAGATCCACCTCAGATCACACTCAACAAGGAACAGCTGTGGTGCCTGTCTTAGAAGGAAGCCCAGATGTTCCTGTCAACCAGTAACAGCCGAAGCATGAGAATGCAATACAGCAGTACCTCTAGTGGAGGGTGGATGCTTGGAGTGGCCTGCTGTATCCCCAGGTCAGTGGGCTGCTGTAGTTGTTCCATATGCTGAGGTTGAGAGGCAGGGGTTGCAGCTAGGCTGGCCAAGAACTCAGGTTTTTTTCTCAACACTGCCATTCTTATACTGCGTTATCATGGACCCCTATAGGTCTACTCATTACTATACCTGCTCCTGAGGTGGTATAACTCTGAGGAGCTGGATGAGAGCATTTCTGCCCTGTAAGCAGAGTAACTGTCCAGAGCAGACTCTGGATACAGAGTAACTGCTCTGCCCTAGGCAATGCTAAACATACCCTCAATATGCCTCTCCTGAACTGCCTAGGCTACCCGGTTAGGGCAGCACAGGTCCACCTATCTTGGGAGAGCCTGTGTTGCCTTTGGTTGCCTCAAGCCTTTTCCAGAATAATTAGTGTGGCCCATCTTGCAGTTGGGTCAGACCAGTGATAGATAGGGTAACCCAAGTGCACTTCTGGATTGTGCATTTACTTACTTACTTACTTACTTACTTACTTACCTACTTACTTACTTTCTTACTAACTAACTAACTAAACTGCCCAGGGACAGTGGACTTGAGGTGGCATCAGGCAGTTTTCCAAGATGTACAAGTACCAGTACATTCAATAAAATTGTAACTGCCATGACAATGTCATTGTGGTTCAGAGAAGAATGACTAGAGGGCTGTAGAGCAAGACCTAGGAGGAAAGGTTGGGGGAACCTGATATGTTTAGCCTGGAGAAGAGAACACTGAGTGGGGACAAGACAGTCCTCTTTAAAGGCTTGAAGGATGTTGTGTGGAAGAAGGAACAATTTTGTTCTCAGCTGCCTCTGGGAACAGAACTAGATGAAATGGGTGCAAACTATGAGAGAGTAGATTCTAGCTGGAGCACATCACCCCTGTGAACCCACCAGTCTGGGAACCACTGTTATAGAAGTACTGCTGCTACAAGTATAGGGTTGGACTAGATGACCCACTGGTTGGTTGGACCAACTGGTTTCTTCCAGTTCTATGATTTTTATATCTGAAACTACTTTTGTCTCTACTAGATCCCATCTACTTCTGCAGCTCAAGCATTATATAAAACATACGTATCTCCTCCCCTTCTTCCTCTTAGTCACGTCCACTTCCAGTTTTGCATATAACAAATCTCTGTGGGCAGCCACTGCCTCTCCTGGGGGCTGTTTTGTCTACTAAATACAGAACTGGCTCTGCAATGGTCAAAGACTAGAGAAGTTCATTGTTTTCTGAAGGAATTTTAGCAGATTACAGTGTTTGAAACCTTGGGTTCCGCCTTGATCTCCACCTAAATAATGCTGTTTCGTTTGCATTGCTTGCAAAAACAGGAACTCCCGATACACAATAAATAAATTCCATCTGGGAAACAATAGCTTGAATAAGCTATTCTTGGTTTGTCCAAATAAGAAATTAGCTTGTGCCTGTTTGGATTAGATCTTTCCAAAGAATGAGATGATGGAATAAAACAGGCAGGGCAATCTGTCGAAAAGGGTCTATGGGCAGCTAGCATCTTCAAGAATATTCAAAATCCCTCTCCAAATTTTTTGTGTTCATTAAACCACACACACACACACACACACACACACACACACACACACACAGTTTGTAAAAAAAACCACAGTTACTTTTTATCTTATTTTATTTATAGCAAACAAAAGTTAAAAAACTGATTGGGCTCTTCTGCTCTTCATTCTCCAGCCCCACCATTTGGCTACCCACCTGCTCTTATAGATCTTCAATTCAATGTCTCAGGAACTTGAATTCAATTCATTTGTTGGGCTTGAATCAAGATAAAGATTTCTTGTCTCCCTACACTCTGTTTTGTTCAGGCTAATGGCATCACTAGGAGAGTGCAGGAGGGTATGGGCTACACCAGGTGACAAAGACTGGGTGTAAGTGATACCAGCACTTGCCAAAAATTTTAAAATCTTGGTATTTTAAAATATAATCTCTATATACAAAATTTAAAAGTGACTGACTGACTGACTGACTGACTGGACCTAGAAGCGTGAAATTTGGGGAGGGTGTTCCTTCTGTGATGGAGGCACCCACTAAAACTGATTTTTGGAAAGTCAAACCAGAAGGAGGTGAAAAGGAGTGCAACTCTTTTTCCTTCCTATACATTGAAGACTCACTGACTGATCAACATCCTGCACCCACCCTTAGACCTAGAAGGATGAAATTTGGGGAGGGTATTCATTGCGTGATGTGAGCACTCAGCAACACTAACAACCAATTTTTAGAAATTTAAGCCCTAAGAGGGTAAAAGGGGTGCAATGTGTTTTTGTCCTATACTTAACATTGAAGACTGACCAATCAAAACACAGCCCTAAGCCTTACACCTAGAAGCATTAAATTTAGGGTGTGTATTCCTTCTGTGATGTAAAGACCCAAAAAAAACTGATTTGGTGCCTGGTGGTGCCCTGTGCCCACTGTCTAGTGGTGCCTGGGCCCTGCAGGAGTGCCTGTTAGTACCCAGTAGTGCCTGATGCCGGATGCCCAGTGGGGACCAGTAGGGCCTGGTGCCTACCGTGCAGTGGTACCCAGTGCCCAGTGGTGCCCATAGGAATGCCTGATGCCTGGTAGGGATACCTGGTGCCCACTTCCCACTGGTGCCTATTGGTGCCTGCTGCCCACTGTGGTCTGATGCCCACTGGTGCACAATGGTGCCCCTTGCCAGATGGTGCCAGGTGATGGCCTGTGTCCAGTAGTGTCTGCTGCAGCCCGCTGGTGTCCCCTGCCCACTGGAGCTGTTGCATGTGGTGCCCACTGTGGTGCATGTGGTGCCCACTGCCTGCAGTGGTGTCTGATAGGGATGCCCAGTGCTCAGTAGGGGTGCCTACTGATGCATGCTGTTGCCGCCACTGCACCATGGTACCAGTGGTGGGATTCAAATAAATTAACAACAGGTTCTATGTCCTAATAACCTAAATTAACAACAGGTTATATGTCCCATTAGTAACTGCTTCTCAGAACCAGATGCTCATTAGCAAAGGGTTCTATATAACCTGTGAAAACCCCTTGAAGCCCACCACTGCCTGGTTCCCGCCAGTGCCAATGCCCACTGGTGCCCACTAGTTCCCTGCCATGCCCAAGGCATGAAATTTTACTCCCACAACGGCGGGATCATTTCCCTAGTTATGTTATATATCATGTGTAATTTCACGAAACAAACCACACTGAATTTAGTATCTCTATCAACAGCTATACCCAATCCCCTTGGGGCGGGGCATACAGCAGTGCATCCTCACATTCCACCTAGGGCATTGCTCCACCCACTGCATGGGAGGTCTGAAGCCGATCATGGGAGTGATACCCTAACCTCCTGCAGTGGGTGATACAAACCCTAGTGATGCCATGGATCAGGCAGAAAAACTATTATCACCTATTGTCACTGTATGAATTATCGTTCTACTGATCTCACACATTTAGCTTTGCAAATATATATTTGCAAATATTTAGCTTTATACGAGCAATTTAGCAATTATTTAGCACAAAAAAGAACTTCTCATTTTTCATGATGAAACAGGAAGTGCTCTTTATCTTTTTAAAAGACTTTTGGCAGGGGCGAGTGGGAACCCCCAGGCCCTACAAAATCCCCAGGACTGCAGCACTGGCTATAGGTAAGTGCTTCCATCCCTGGTAGCAGCACAACCCTAGGGATCATATTGCTGGATAGCATTGTCCTTTGTCAGTGGGTGGTTTCCGGTATCTAGCCCAGCCCAATGAGACATTGCACATGTTTAATTAGCATGAACAAATTGTGGTGTGTTCAGTTATAACTGGAGCAGGTGCAGATACTTGTGAAAGACAGGGACTCATGACTCTTGATGACATCACCATGCACACAACCATTGCCCGTTTCTATGAGTGGATTTCCTGCGGGTACATAATAGGCATGAAAAAGATTTCCTGTATGTAACATGGCTCACGTTACTACAAACTTACTAACCTTGAGCTCAGGCAGAAATGAGTCACAGCCCTGGCATCTGGTGATGTCTGGCAGCTGTAAATGCATCTTCCATGGATGTTCTAGACAAAACAAAAGGAATCGGATGGAAACAGCCACCTGCACCCTGGGTGATAGCATCTTTAACATCACAGATGGCTTGATGAAAAATAAATTGACTGTAGGTCTGATCCTATCCAACTTTCCGATATGATGCAGATGTGCCAACAGAGCATGTGTTGCATCCTGCTTCCTAGGAAACTCTGGAATCCTAGCAAAAACCAGCCACCTACTACAGTAGTGATTTTAAACCAGTGTGCCATGTATAGTCCTCAGGTGTGCTGCGGGCATTTGGGGAGGGGCATTAATTACAGTGGTACCTCTTATAACAAATGCCCCATATAAAGTATGTTCCACAAAACAAATCTAAATTTCCAAGGAATCCTGGTTCCAATAACAAATCTGCTTCACATAACAAATCCCTCTGGTCCCTAATGGGCATGCGTGCTATGCAGCCCTGACGTTCCACACGGAGGCTGTTTTAAAAGGCTGCCGGTTAACGCTGCTGCCTCTAACTGCCTCCAACTTGGGGCCAGTTGTCTGGTGGCACCAGAGGCAGCTGCCCCTAACTGCCCCCAAGTACCCCCACCGGCCACCTTGAACCTCCAGCAGCTGCCAAGGTAAGCCTCCCAGGAAAGTGTCTTTGATTGCAGCCTCCTAACCATGTCTACCCAGAGGTAAGCCCCATTGTGTTCAATGGGTCTTACTCCCAGGAAAGTGTCTTTGATGGCAGCCTAAGTAGACTTCAGTTACAGTGTTTTACATACAGTTAATATTTTTTATGAATATTTTTATATTTTTATATGAACATTTTTTGGGTTGTGGAACCAATCGTCTTAGTTTCCATTATTTCCTATGGGAAAATCTGCTTCACATAAAGAACGCTTTATATAACAAACATGCTTCCGGAACGAATTAAATTTGCATTGTGAGGCACCACTGTAATAGGAAAACTGGAGGGATTTGAACAGCATAGTGTGCCTTGTCAATGGTAAAAACTGATGGTGTCCCTTGACAGTTTTAGTGTCTTGTTAGTGTACCAGGAGAAGAAAAAGGTTGAAAATCACTGCTCTACAGGATTGTAGACCTAATGGAAAGTCATAGTCAATGGCCCACTTTGGCCTTGTTTGGGATCTGTTCAGGAAACACTGGTCAAAATATCAACATTATGACCCTAGGCAAATTTCTCAATTTGCCCCCTGATGAACCTGATGCCTATTCTAGGCTTAAAATTTTTCTAAAGCAATCCGTAAGCTCTCCTGCTCCTGATGTAAGAGAAGTCCCAGATCTCTGTTTCCCCTTCCCCACTATATCTCTGCTAACGGATATTTATTCCTTTCACTAGAGAAAAATAATAATGTTCCCCAGTGAGGGAAATATGAAATCTTATTGGGCTCAGGCCCAAACCTAGAACACCCACGAGTCTTGTGAAAATGGTTTTGGGTAGGGCTGTTCTCAGATGAAAGCAGGAAACCAGTAGATATCCTTGCATGCCAACCATTCAGATTCAGAAACAAAAGAAGTAGGTTTGATCTTGGTTTCTTTCGATGGAAACCTCTGTGAGTAACTAGAAATGACAGGGAATGAAAACAAATACTTATTTCATAAATGCTCCATTTATAAGTACCAGGGAAAAGCCCCTAACAACAGGTTTTGGATGAGAGCACTGAAGACTTTGGTTGCCTTTGACCTCTGGTTATGAATAAGAACCACACTGAGGAGGTGGATAGCCTTAGTCATAAGCAATCCTGGTTTCAATGCTGCCCACAGCCAGAACCACATAATGCCACCTCCACTTTCTTAGCTGGAAGCCTTCTGAGGGCCAGAGGAGTCTGCAACAACTTCTGGTCCTCCGAATGCCTTTTGAGGGCTCCAGAAGCCCTACCATCGCTTCTGGTGGGAAGGGGATAGGGCAAGGAAGGTGGCAGTGCCCCTTCAGGCATGATGCCAGTGGAGTTTAACCCCTTTGATCATAACTCCCCTCAGGTAAACCAGTAATTTAAATTACATGCCTTAAATTTTGGTCAAGGCTAGACCAAACCCAAATGAGCCAGGCTCTGAGCAGCAGCCCAGATCTAGAAGACCTTCAATATCAAGTTTCCACATGTTACTTATTTGAAGGGAGAACGCTTTAACCTGAACATTTACAATCCCAAATATATGCCTTCTTATGCCTGGTAACTTCACCACAGTTATGTGATGAGGCCACTGGTTGCGTCCAGACTGAAGAACAGCAGTGTAGACTGGTTGGGAAGTAGCACCGCTTCCCTGGGTCTTAATTTTTATTGAACTCTTAGCTTTAATACAAACAAAGCATATCACTTCTAGTCCGGTCAATGTTAATCATATTTTATTGAAAAATTAACATGAGTAGAATGAAATCACAAGGCAAATACAGTTACTGGCAATACACAGTTTCTTCATGAATCATAAATACATTGCATTAAAGTGCATAAAGGAGGGGGGTAAGGGACAAGATAACTTATTGCAGGTAATGGAATGACTCTTAAATCCAAAATGTTAGTAAGTTGTAGTGCAATAAAATGATCTGAGATCTCCTTGGCTTGGAAGCAGGATTATAGGAAATTGTCTCGCAAGCCGAAAAGGAGATCGCAGTGATATTTCACAGTTTATTCTGCAGGATATAATTTAATCAGATATGCTCACAGAAGGAGATGTAACTCTATAGGACAAAGGGAAGCAGAGTTGTGCACGTGGAATGGCTCTGAGTATGAAAAGTCATTCATGATTACATTTGCCATGCAGAGCAGGCAGTTTTCTCAGTATCACGGCAAAGCATTGCCACGTTGCGGCGGGGGGGGGGGGGGGCTGGTTTCCCACCCCTGTCTTGATTCTCTTGACAGGCTGCTACACACAGAAAGCCAATCAGTTCTTGTTAGGTATTGAATGCATGGCCTTGCCCTCTCCCTTTCCCCATCAGTTTTTGTGTGACTCAGTTTCCAGGGAAGTCAGCTTAGAGCACACACACTTTGGGGAAATGGAGAGAGATAAAATATCCTGCCTAAAATATTGCTCCAAAAACCAGGCCTGGATAATCCAGCAGGCCAGCTGAGGCTGATGACCATTGATGGTCCACCCCCATTTTCCCTTCCAAACCTTCATTTGTACTCCCCCCCCCAATAATGCCACAATAAATCCATGTATAATGTGCAAATAGCTTATTCATTAGTAATATGGTTTTTGTTTACATCTATGCAATTTGCATTAACAGATCATTCTTTGGCAAGAGTTGCATACATTTTGAAGTTGGTTTGAGCTTCACTTCAAAGAGTCAGGTGTGGAGGGAGGAGAAGAGGGATTTAATATAAATATCCTTCTAATGCTGCAAGAAAACAAAGGACTTTCCAACATATAACTGCATGCAAAGGACACTCTCCCCATTGGGGAAACAAATGCCATGTGGAGAAAGGGTCTGGACAATCTGTATATGGGCAGGGGAGACTTTAGGTGGGTCAAAGATGGTTTGTTGATAGAGCAGATCCAGTTTCCAGTGGATGACTGGCTGTAGGCCCATTGCTCTTCCTTGCAAATGGTGGACTAGGTCAGGGCCTGTCTGCCATGGTGGAGTAGAGAGGTGATCACCCTGGGTGGGAGCTGGGAAGGCATTGTGTTGTTTTGTGCTGCCTGCCACTTCCATCATCTCACAATATCTTTCATACAGCAGGAGTTACAGAAGCTGTTGTTTCAATGGTCAGGCTGCACCCTCCTATGCCATTTACTGGCCACGCTGCTGAAAAGATAGGTGGTGGGAGCAAAAAAGAGACAGTGGGGACATTCTAGCCAACCCCATTTGTGGCTCATGGGGTCTTGGCAGCCAAGGATAAAGGAAGGAGGAAAAGGGCAAGTGTCTCCCCTAAAGCAGAGGCACTGCTTTACTCATTGGCTCAACTGAGACATCACAGCAAGTTTTGGTTAAGAGAATTTAACTATGGTTTAAAATGATGTTCGGGTATCAAAACTATAACCAGCAAACCTGAATCCAAAACCACAATTAAGACTTTCTTGCAAATTAGGTTTTTGCTGTGTTTTGTAGTGCTTACAAACCGTGATTATGGCCTCCTGTGCCACACTTTGAAGGCTGCTGTAAGTTGATGGAGCAAAGTGCTGAGAATTCTGAAAACCAACCCAGAGAGGTAGTTATTAACCATGGTTTGCCTGTTGTTCAGTTTGAAGTTCAAACTATGGTTTTGGAATCTCTGAAATTATTCCAGCCATGACTTTCTTGATTATTCTTCACCAAGCTTCCATCCACTTTGAGTTCAACAATAAAAAAACTCAAAAAAGAGTAAATCAGAAAAATCCATCTTTTCTGTCTGTACTAAATAGTATTTGCATAGATAATCTAAGCCCAGATAAGAATCTCCTTTCCTTTCAGTGAGACAACTCAGTTTCTACTTCATCATAAGGGTTTTACTGAACAATTGGCCTCCTCATTAGCGGGCTGTGGGTGGCGCAAGTGGTTAAGACACTGTGCCTGTTAGGCAGCAGGCCAGGGTTCAAGACCCGGGTCAGTCCCCACAAGACAGGGTGAGCTCTTGTCCTTAGCCCAGTTCTGTGACGCAGCTGGAATCAATCATATTGGCTCTGCCTTTCCATTGGACTATTTCAGTGGCATGGAGAGGGGGGATCTGCTGCTTGGGTAACAGCCTATCCTCCATATCAATCTATCCAGGCCTTTGTGCTTCGCATGCAGTGTATGCAGCGAGCACGATACCATAGTCTTTCAAGACTGACGGATGCCTGCTTTACAAGGCCTCCTCATTCAGTTAACCCATTTTTGCCCAATGTTGCATATATGCTGTCGGGAGGGCATAAATGGGTTTTATTTAGGAATGATACAGATGAGACTACTCACTACTGCACTGGCACCATGCTGGAAACTTGCTGCAGTACAGGTTGAGCAGGGGTAAGTGGACAGTCCTGTGCAAATAACACAGATCAAGCAGAGATCTGCTTCTTCATTCAACATTTTTCTGCCAAAATTCACCCCCAAGTAACTCAATTTCTCCCAACACAACTCACCTCACTTGCTATGAACCCAAGCACTGAATTTTGTGTCAGACCTTCATAGCCCTTCCATCTTATCCCAATACTTTCTTACTCTCTTTGATCATTCCGTACCTTGCTATTATGGATGCCACAACATTTCCACCAAACAGCAATTGCCTTTGTTTCATGAATTGGCTCTGAAGTGCCACCACTGGAGCCAACAAGACCCAATGATAACAGAGGCACAATGTGGTCATTTGTGCTGGTAAGGTGAATCTTCATAGGCTGAGCAAAATAACAGCTCCCAAACATAGTCCTAGCCAGATGGAGAAGGATGGTTTGGTGGCCCAGTTAAAAGGTGACTCTGTTGCGATCTTCAATGCCATCTTCTTCGCAGTAGGCATCACCAAGTGTTGAGTCAAATGTGTCCGACTGAACCAATCCTCCTGAGAAACACAGGAATAGTTGCCATACAGTTCATCTGTCATCTTGTCTATGAAATATATGCACTGGGGGTGGCCACCTCCACAATGTGCAATGATTTTGTTGTTCTGGAACCAGGTGTAATTGGCATGGTGGGATTCAATGGTGCAGTTCAAATAATAGCGGGACTGTGGTGGCACGGTGACAGCTTCAGGTTGCTCATATCTGTCTTCTGGGCAAAGGGGAAAAAATGGAAAATAGTCAATGGAGAACAAAAAGAAGTTCTCTTAATATATCACCCTCTTCCTTTCTGACATCAAGTCCCATGGGAGTCTTTAAGACTCCTGGGGAACAACAGGGCTGGCTGGCAACTCCCTCTGTCAGGGAAGGGTGTCAGGATTTGCTGCAAGGACCAGGCCTCCAGTGGTCTTGGTCCAAGCTATGCCTTTTGCAACAGATTGTAACTGGACATACCATTTGTGCTGCTTTTAGAGGCACAAACATCTGGAGAGACATCACGTGTTAGAGCTTGTAGCAGTGATCTAAAGAAAGCAGGAAAGCCAGGTTAGCATAATCATTGAAATAATCACATTAGCTTTGTATTTTATGGAACTTGGAATAAACTCCAGGATATGATGAGAAAGGCTATCTAGATTCAGACATTGCTTGTCTCTGGAGAACAGCACTGAAAGTGTGGAAAGCAGGAGGGCTTGCTGAGATAGTTTCCACTGCACCCAGAAACACCAAACCCACTTTGGTAGTAAACAAACAATGCTAAACACATACCCACACACCACTCCTTATTTCTAAGAATTCCAAATGACATATAAAAAGTAGAAGTGCTAACAGACAACTATTTAATAGTAGAGAAACTTTGTGCACACCCATTCCAGTTGACATCCCAAGCTCAAGGCAAGTTTGATCTCCAAAGAACAATAACTTTGGGTAGTCAATTGGAAGGCACCTCTGCCACAATAGTCATATTGAATATGGGTTGCCATAATTCTCTTCCTCAAAAGTGGGACAATGAACACAAACCCCCAAAACTGGGACAGTACCGGTTTTGCAGACATATGGCTACCCTACTTCTGATAGGGGCATTTGTAAGGCCAATGGACAAAAATACAGGAGATTGAGGGACGCATATACCCATTTCTGTGCTGATCCAGGGTATGAACAGAAGTACATTTCCCATCACTCCATCCGCAGTAGGGATCTCTTGCCAGCACACAGCTCTCACAGTTGTTCTTATAAACTCCACACATGGCCAATGGGAATCGAACTACCTCAGCTGCAGAGGCCACATATAATTCATTCTGTAAAAGAAACAGGATGGCTTGTGATAAGCAGGCACTACGAAAATTGTAAAGAGAAGGATTTTAAACTCTCTAAAGGATAGTTATTGTCTTAAGGCAACAATCCTAAAGACTCCTGGGAGTAAGATCCATTGAACACAATGGAGTTTACTTTTGAGTAGACACGGTTAGGATTGTGCTATAAGACTGTGCCAGTAATCAGAGAACGGCAACATTCTCTGGGTGCAAGTGAAAATGAGCAATTGAGGCAGATTGTTGGGGGAGGAACATCTGCCTGTTATCTGCTGCTCCTCTTCCTCATCACACTCCCACTATTTGAAAAGGAAGACAAGAATTCAGGAGAACAGTGGAGATTAGTGGTGGGCCAGTGTGGCAGAGAAAGAAAACAATGACACTAGGTCAAGGGATGTCTAACACATTTCATATGAACATTAGCTATTAATTACCATATCTCCCGGCTTATTACACGCAACATGAGACGCACCAAAGTTTAGAGGAGTAAAACAAGAAAAAAATATTCTGAACCAAATGGTGTACTAATATATTTCATAAAATATAGCAGAATAATATTTCAACCATGTAAAGTCAACAGTGGTATTAAGAACCATTATCACTGTCATTATCAAATGAGGAAAGACTTTAAGCTTCAAGCTTAAAGCTTAAGCTTCAAGCTTAAAATTTTCTGGTAACCCCAAAAGCTCATCATCTCTAGTGTCAGTGATTTGCGACTTTTGCGCAAATATCATTGCAAATGATCAGACAACATTTTGCACAAATCTCATTGCAAATAGTTCAGGAAGGCAGGTAAGTTGGGGGGGTTCTTTTGGGGGGTAGGTAGGAAAAAGTGAGGGGATCTAGATACATATGGAAGAGTGAGGGAGGCACAGGCATGGAGCAGGCAGGACCAGGTCTTGTGCATGTCTACTTTGGAGCAAGTCTCCAAGCCAGGGAAGGCTGGTTAGGATTGCAACTGTGCCAGGGTGACCAGATGCTAAACCCAAAATTCCTGAACCCCAAGGCCAAAATTCCCACCTCCCAGGGCAAAATTCCTACCCGCTTAAAAAATTGCCAAAAAAATGTATGTTTTTGTTTTTATATTTTTGATTTTTACTTTTTTGGCCATAACCTTTGATAGGAAGGAAATATCTCAAAATTGATTGTTGCATTGGATTCTGCTCTTCAATACAAATCCAACGACATATGACATGATGGGGTAAGGTGCTCCAGGATTGGCCCTATCACTCTATCAGACGCACAGACATTTCCCCCCCTTCGGGAAGAAAAAAAAGTGCGTCTTATAAACCGGGAAATATGGTAGCTATTATTTTTCATTTTCTTATAAACCACTTTGTGAACTTTTTAGTTGACAAATGACAGACAGACAGACAGACAGACTGACTGACTGACTGGTCATACAGGGAGTCAGATTGCATTCATGGTGCCTGCTGAGGGCTGGAAGTGAAACAATAAAACAGATGACGGACAGAAATAAGCAGTTTGTTCTCACATAGAAATTTATGAGCTGCAAATGTCAGAAGGGAAAATGTGCAAATCTTGTTCATATTTTTGAGGTGCAAGAACCCAATTATTAAACTGGGATAGTACAATCATAATGGAGGCAGATAAATTGCTTCTGGATGGCACCTCCGCCTTCATGCCTTACATCTGACAACACTGTTCTAGCTGACCACACTTTTCTTCTCCATACTTCCCTTCCACTATGTTCTCCTCTTTCTTTTTGAAACATGCCTTGAAGGGGCAAGGGGCAGAGGAGAAGCAGGCCTGAAGTCTACCTCCTGGCATGACTCCCTCAATCAGCTCAATGGGAATTATCAACTTGTATCTTATACATTGAAGTCTGTTCCACTCCATCAGGAAGAACAGATAGTACATTTCCACATGTTCTCATGAGAAGTTTATAGTTTCCTATGACTCTGGTTGTATGACAACTTTCCAACCACCACATTTCAGATAGCAAAAGTACAGCAGATGCGTCCTTACTGTTGTGTTGTCCAAAATCATAGATTTGATGCCACTAGGTTGTTGAAAGGGCTGGATCTCCATAATATTCATGGCAGCATCTGCTAATGCTACGACCTTGTGTACTGTTCCTTTGTCTGCAGAAATAGAAAAGCCAGGATTGAGGAAATTGAGATCATTTGCTGTGCTGGAGCATAATTGTAAGAGATGGCTATTGTCCTTTTGCCAAGAGTTTTTCAGTCACCTGCTTGACCCCTGGTTTGATCCAGAAGGGCTATTCTTATACAAAAATAGATAAATAGTAAGTGGGAAATACCAGGTGGGTAGAAGACTGCCAGCACAATTCTAACCATGTCTACTCAAAAGTAAGTCCCATGTGTTCAATGTATCTTACTCCCAGGAAAGTATCTTTAGGATTGCAGCTTACAAGGGAACCAGCAGATGCAAGTGAAACATCATGGTGAGATATCAATCTCACTTCATTCACTAGTGAAACCTCCTTTCCTTTCTGAATTTAGGAGGAGGTGAAGTGGCAGAGGAAACAGCTGCCACAGAACTGGATTAGCAGGGGCAACATTGGTTGTACCTTCTTAGATGCCAGAAGGGCTTCAACTTGGCTTAATTCACTTCTGACATTGACCAATATTGGAGCAGGGAATCTGAAAGTCCATCTATTCCTGTACAAACTTGCCTGACTCTTAAAATCTTCTTTACCTCTAACTTCCAAAAATACCTCCCAACTTTAGAAGAGATGTGAGTTCCAAAAAGGCAACGTTCTCATCCGCAGTGCCTCCATGAGAACACCCCTCCCCACCTCATCCATTCACTCAATGTCTTCCTCGATGAGAAAATTATATTCTGAACAGCCTGTAAAATACCTGTGGCTAAGTAGAAGACATCGTAGGTAACCCCATCTGCTGCTGGGACCTTGTGAACTCTCAGTTTCTCATAGTGATGTTTGCTGTAAAAGAATATGGACTGGTACTTCACTTTGTGCGTCACTTCAGGATAACGGTCTATCACGCGGAAAGTATCAGATGGAGTTGAGACTTCTAGACACTGTGAAGAGAGGAACACGGACAATGCTACTGGGGTATGATTAGTGATCAGATCTTCATACGGTACAGTGCAATCTTAAGCATGTCTACTCAGAAGTAAGTCCTATTGGATTCAGTGGTGCCTACTCCCAGGAAAATATGTTTAGGATTTCAGCCATAGTTAACAGCAGTCATGCCTTTCAACACCTGGATGCTCCAAAGTCCATTTTGTTTCTAATGTACAACTGGCAGACTCTATTTACATGATTTCAAATCTATAAAAGCCATAAGTATTAGACAGTTGCCTCTTTTAAAAAAACTGCACTGTATGGTATGTTTACTATAAAACAAACACAGTCACAGTTCCCTTCAAGATGTTTACCCCCACAACTCAAAGTCCAGCAAAGCTGAGCTCTATGCAACCCAAGTGAAACCCAAGTTCACCCAAGGGAAACCCAAGACTCTGCATTTCTGAAAGCCTGTCAATGACATTTGACATCATCATCATCATGCATCTGGAAATACTTTGCTTGCCACACAGCAAACAAAAGGGTCTGTGCACACAGTTCCAATCTGGTTAGTTTGACACCAGAAACTAAACTCTGGAAGAGTCTCTCCTTGCCCTCCAACCATTGCTACTTGGACATTCAGCCTATGTATGCTTTTCTTGCCAATACTTCCCACATCATAGCCCATTCACTTAAGGGCAGATTGGTGGGGTCTACCGAGACAAGCAGCTATGATCACACACTGATAAACATCCACATATCCAGTCCCACACTTTTCAGTTCAGCACAACATCACATATCCACTCCCAGAACATGTCCCATTACCTCCACATAGAGGGAAGAAAACCCAACTTCCATCAATAGCAGAGAGCCATTCACCCATATCACTCTTACCTGTCCAGGCCGCACAGATGGAGAAGCTTCTCTGAAGCCTTTGAGAGGGGATGAGTCAAAGATTTTGGCAATTTCACCAAGAGTATAAACACATACTGCTGAATAATCCCTGTAGGGAGGAAGAACAAGTGGCAAATCAGCTCTTTAGCAGTGTCAACCACCTGCCCAACACCTTTCATTTTGCTGTACTTCTAAACCCAGTTGTATTCATGTTAGATATAGTTAATAAGAAAACCTGATCAGTGCTTCTGTGACATTTTGGGACCACAGATCCATTTCTGAGCACAGTTCAGAGGCTCATGTTTACTTTTAAGACCCTGCAACTGGGGTGAGAGATACCTGAACAACTTATTCCCACATGTAGAGCTGATCCAAAATCTCCCGGCATCTGGACAAAATCACACATGTGGTTTCTATTACCTGGATGCACACCAGCTATTGCCTCTGACACTTCTCCCATTCCCTAGATAGAAAGGAAGGAGTACAGAAAAACAGTGGGCTAGAATGTCCCCATTTCTGGTGTTCACCACTTTCTTGTCCTCCAAATTTCCATTCTATTCATCCCTTCTTTTTACAATCCAGGGGGGAAGAACAGGAGTAGAGAGGTGAAGGCCACCATGGATATAATCCCATGAACATCTATTCAGAAGTAAATCTTATTGTGTTTGATGGGGCTTACTTTCAAGAAAGTGTGGTTAGGATTGCAGCCTCAGACTTCTGGATTGTTGGCTCATATGAAACTGTCCATATCAAAAATTCATCTTGATGTCCTCACTTTATAGGAATAGAGCCTTCTTAATCACAGTGCCTTAGGTTATAATCCCATACACACTTTCCTATATTTTTAAGAACATAAAATGAAATTCTAACAACCTGCCTGTCAAACCTTCTCCTAGTGTCATGCAGGAAATCTTCAATGAGGTCCAGACAGCAGATGAAGAAGGCACTCACCACTCATTCAAGAAAAGCCCATAGATCTTTGTCTGCTGCCAGTCATCAGAGTCCTCAATAAAGACGTCCTGTAGTCTATTAAAGTGACGACCAGAGGCCGCGTGATCACACAGCAAAGTAGATTTCAAGAATGTGCTCCATTTAGCACCTGAGAGGGAGCCTGGGCCTCCCTTGTCTTCCTGCAGAGATGAAAGGGAAATGGAACCTTAGGTCAATCCTTTTAATTCCTGAATTTTAATTACTGTACCATGGTAAACTGGTGTGTCACAGATGGTCTGTGGGTGTGCCGGAGGACTTTGGAAGGCTCATTATTAGTAGGCCAATTGGGGGATTTGTGCCCTATTATTAGTAGGGCATGGGCTGTGGGTGGCACAAGCGGTTAAGACACTGTGCCTGTTAACCAGCAGGCCAGGGTTCGAGACCCAGATCGGCCCCACAAGACAGGGTGAGCTCCTGTCCTTAGCCCAGTTCTGCAACGCCAGCTGGATCCAATTGTATTGGCTCTGCCTTTCCATTGGACTAATTCAGTGGTGTGGAGAGGGGAGATTTGTTGCTTGGGTAACAGCCTATCCTCCATAACAATCTAACCCAGGCTTACGTGCTTTGCATACAGCATATGCAGCGCCGAGCATGATACCAAAGTCTTTCAAGACTGACGGAGGCCTGCTTTTATTAGTAGGGCATGTGGGGATTTGAGTCCCTATCAACAGCATGTTGTGCTTTGTTAATGATGAAAAAACTGATGGTGTGCCTTGACAATTTTAGCACCTCGTCACTCTGCCATGAAATTTAAAAGACCAAAAATCTCTGCCTTAGGAGAAGTTTGGCAGTTACAGAGCCAGAATCTCAGGTCACTCCCATACTTTACAAAGCCAAGTTAATTTTTTACATTATACAAATCTCTGTGGCTCTGGAGCAAAAACGTTCACTTTAATAAGAGATTCTACTCATCTTGTTTGCCATTTTCAATAAAGCCCCTCCAGATTTTTATGTGCAATTATTTTATTCACTACTCTAGTACACCATGGGTTTTGTAGTCTCATCCAGGGGTGTCACTAAAGTTTGCATCAGTTGATATGGGAGACCAGTGTGTCACCTCCATAGGGTTGTCATAATTCTCTACCACAAAATCAGGACAGGACCCTCTGTCACACTTGCCAGATCCCCCAAAATCACAATCCCCAAAACACAATCCCCCAAAATCAGGATTCTCCCTGTTTCTCTGGATATCTGGCAACCCTATACCCTCATGGCATACTTCCTCCCATACAGTGTGTGGGCCAATTTCCTAGGGACCCTAGGGACTCCCTAATGACAAGTCATTGCTTCCCTGCTAGTTTTTTTGGCTATAACTTTTTTTTGTCCTTTTTGGAAATAAACAGCAGATTAAACACTTTCAATTAATTTTTTTAATAACTAGTTTATTTTAGTGCATAAAGAGGACTGTGGTTCACAAAGACTTCATCTGAAATTAATCAAACTAGTACCAATCTAGAATGTAGGATATAAGGTGTATACCTTATAGGGACTTGCAAAAGGCAAGGTTATTTTTCCTGACAAAGGGTGATATCCTTTATCAGGAAAAACAAAATTGCCCTTTTCAGGTCCCTACTTATAAGGTATAGGGTGTAACACTGAGACTTTTGCTGAAACAGACCAATATGGGTATCCCGCTGGGTGCAACCTAAGAAATACAGAAGTACAGACATTCAGAAACTACTATAGAAGTAGTTCTTGCAACAGGTGCCTCAACCTAGTCCTATGCTGAGGTCAGTACCAGGTTCAAGGTGAAGCAGACTGACGGCCATATCTAGCAGACATCCCTGCAACACACCTGTCCTCCCCCCCGCCCCGGTCCACCAGCCACTATTCTTCACCTTGCACAGCTGACCCACTCTGGGGATTCTCCTGGAGGCTGCTTCATTCTTCAACCATTCTGGATTGTTTTCATTGAAGAAGAGGTAGATTTTGTCATTCAGTGCCTCTTCTTGCTTTATAACAGTACCCTTAATAAACTCTGGGTCTGCAGATGGAAGGAGAAGACAGAAGAAACTTGAGATGAGAAGGCAAGTAAGGAAGTTCATCCTAAGCCAAGGTTGTTAGCCATCTGGCTAAGAGGGATTAGGCATATACTGTAGACAAAGAAGAACCGGTCCTTCAGCAGACGTATTAGCACCAATTAAATAAAAGCTGGCTCAACTGGAAGGGGTAAGTGTTGTCACTTTTGTGGATGGACCTTATTGCCAGGGCCCTGTTAAACCATCTTGGATAACATGCATTCCAAAAACACAGAAGGAAGAGTCAGGGCACAGACAACATTCAGGGGATTCCGTAAGTTCTATCAGCACTTGCTCTGGGGGAAACATGCTATGATTTGTGAGGTCCCAATGGAGGAGAAAGCCCTCACTGTAATTTTTGTTGTGTACTAGCAAAGCCTGTCAGTTCCTCTTTTTTCCATAAGATAGAAGGAAAAGCCCAAGAACTTAAGTACCAAATGGAACATTGTCACCGGAGGCTCATTAACATGAGTTCCCCAGAGTTAAGGGGATTTCCACCCTAACAAAACAAAAGCACCTGTTTTAAGCTACTCCCTCCAGAGCCAGGAGCTACGTGAGCTACGTGGCCTATGTTCACAAAATCGGTTTATCCTTTGGGTTCCTTTCTCTGTCTTCTAGCTCAGCCATATTCAACTTTGTTGGTTTTATTGCTACAAGCTCTAGGTATAACCCTTAGCCCTTCTCAGGTTCCAAGGGGTCCCTGTCAAACAAGGATGCATACTTTTATGCCACTTTAATGCCCTCTCAAATCATACAGTCTAAATCTGTGGACCACTTCAAATGTGCCAGGGCTCCTGGGGATGGGGGGTGAGGCATGTGGTTCCAATTGAGAATGGCTTCTCTATCCCACCCCTGATCTCTCCTTCATAATTTCTCTGGATTTGAAAAAAGAAAGGAATGCAGCAGAAATGAAGAACAACATGAACAAGCAAAGAGGGCCAACATGTGGCACACCACAGTTTATAGTATCAAGAGGTCTTAAGCATACCTTGTATGTTCATGCAATTACTTTTGAGTAATTAACTTTTATTAAGTGTTTTTCCTAAAGTGCTTAATATTCATTATTGCAGTAATCTATCTGTCCACCAGTTTTCCTGCCATATTACTAGGCAGATGAATTATGGGAAGATGTAAGGTTCCTGGTTGAACCTAGACTTGTCAGTCCAGCTTATCTCAAAGGTAATTGTGAGGATATCACAATGGGTATCTCATGCATGGACAACATCCTGGACTACTTGAAGGAAGAATGGGATATAAGTGAATTGAACAAATGAATCACCAAACACAGATTAATTATGATGGCCTGCTGGTAGAAATTCCTAATTATGCACTTTTGTTTCTATCACTTTTGCTGTAGAAGTTCACTGTGATCAGCAAGCATTTAATAGGCAGGGGACTTAGAGCCAAATGCTTTCCCAAGTGGTGTCCAAGGCCTGAGTGGTGCCAAAATGGCAACCACAAAACCTTTTGTTTGCTGGGCTATGCCACAGTCTCCTCAGGATTCTTACTCCTTTACTGGTAATGGTACCAATGGTAATGGTACCAATGGGTTTCCTCAGATCAGCATCTGCTTTTGAGTGGGGACAGACCAGAAGAGGCCCATGTAATTCTGCCCAGGCCAGGAGGGAGGCTAGTGACAGAGTCTGCTGTCATTTCTGCCCCCCTTCTGAGCCCAAACCTCCCCTGCCCCACACAGTTCTGCCTTCCCTTGCTTTTCCCCTCATCCCCAAAATACAAACTACCGCCCGCTGTCAGTGCAATCCTAAGTAATTATGGCTATCAGTGCAATCCCTGGTTAGGCTGGCACAAGTCCTTGCGCAAGTGCCGTATTAGTCTGGGGATGTGACATAAGGCACTTCCACACCACACCTGGCAGGAGGGGTTAGACCAGTGCACAGAGATGTGCTGGCCTCTTCACACCATTGTGGGAATGGGGAAATGGGTGAGTTAGTGCTGGCCTAAATTGGTTAGAATTGCACACTGTGTGATTTATTGTCAGGTCCTCCAGGATATTCTCCACCCAGTGCTGGGCCCAGAACCAACTGGCAACAAAACTCCTTTTCCAGATAATACCATAAAAAGGCTTATGGAAGCCAGAAACCTTGCTGGAGTTCAGCACCAGCAACAGGGCCAGATAGGATTGGCCCTTATGCAAGCGCACAAATGTGATGTATGAATTCCTGTCTTTTCCTCCTCCTTTCTCAAAACTATGAAGATATTTCATCTCCACCCTCTGCATTTTAACCTTATCTTCTCCTTATCTCTGTGCCTCATTGACCCAAGTTGGCTCTGCTATCTCCTGAACAGATGGGAAAAGAGGATCAAGGCTGTGCTTGGGATATCTTGCTTGTCTTTTATTTAGAAAACATTTAGTGGAGAAAGGAGAACTGAGAGGCATGGTGATGTTCTCCCAACCTTGAAGACAAGGCTCTGCTTCTTTCTATAGTACATGGCAGGACAATATATTAGAGCAGGGGCCTCCAAACTTTTTGGCAGGAGGGCCACATCATCTCTCTGACACTGTGTCGGAGGCAAATTACACTGTGTAATTTACATTTCAAAGTTGAATCCATTTACATAAATTTACATATCAGAATGTATTGGGGTGAATTACAAGGCTTGCCCAAGGGCCAGATAGAGGGGTCTTGCCAGGAAATTGACCGTAGGTATTTGGTGAAAGTTATGGGAAATCAGGGAGTGGGTCTGGAGGACTGTATTAAGGACCTGGCGCTGCTTCCCTGGCCCCATAGGATATAACAGTCATCATTTTGGTGCCAATGTAGCCCTAGGTGCTAGGAGAGTTTATAGGATTGGGCTGTGTATCAGTCAGCCAGTCAGTGGGAAAGCAACAACCATTTCAATATTGGAGTAATCTCAAAGGCAACATAATGTGCAATTATCAGTAAGTGCATGGGTTGTTTTCTGCTCTCCTTTTTCGTTTTTTTAGTTGTTTATATATTGCTCGATTGGAATTTCTTTTTATTTGTATACTTTTTTTAGTATTGGAGCACTCTTTTTAATATGGTGAAGCTGGCTTGGGAGCCTCACTAGACACTAAAACAAATAAATACTGTATAGTCATACAATATGCTAACAACTGAATTCCAGCTTTTGTGGACGTGGGAAGATATACTGTAATGAAGGGAGAGGTTTTGAACATTCTTGTTTCTTACCAACACTTTTTTTCCCATGGAAGAAATGTCAAAGTAGTTAAAAAGTTAGTTTTATATCGTTAGTTTTATGGGTGGCCAAGCGGTTAAGACACTGTGCCTGTTAACCAGCAGGCCTGGGTTCGAGACCCGGGTCAGCCCCACAAGACAAGGTGAGCTCCTGTCCTTAGCCCAGCTCTACGACGCAGCTGGACTAATTTCCATTGGACTAATTCAGTGGCATGGAGAGGGGGGATTTGCTGCTTGGGTAACAGCCTATCCTCCATAACAATCCAACCCAGGCTTTTGTGCTTCGCATGCAGCGTATGCAGCACCGAGCACAATACCATAGTCTTTCAAGACTGACGGAGGCCTGCACATATCGTACAATCATCTCACTAGTATTCATGACTCTGCTTCAATGAGGGAAATTGCAGGAGGTTAAGGGAGCCCCATGCCCACCCCATTTATCCAATCATCCAAGAACAGTTAACTCACGTTGCATCACAAGATCACTGGTATAAAGTTGAGAATACCCTTTGATCCTGCGAAAACGGGGAACATTGCCATTGAGCAAGCGTGGCTTGACAGAAGAATAGACGTTATTGCCTGCAAGGTAGAAAGGGAGCAAAATCATGAAGAAAAAATCTAAGTGCAAATCAGAACTTTTGAGGCCAATTGAGACTACTGCCTTAGGCAATCAATTAACAGGAATGCCTGCCTCTATTTTCCTGCACCACCTCTCTTCTCCCATGCCCTAGTTGTGAAAAGGAAGAGGGAAAGAAGAAAAAATACAAAGAGTAGTGGGCTAAACCCAGGCATTTTGCTATGCTGTCCCAAGTGATCTTGAATCTTCCATACAAGGGTTGAAAGCATTTAGCGATTCACCTTCATTAATAAAAATGATGGAAATTGAAGATCTTTAATTTTTTCTTGTTTTCAAATTGCATATGCCAAGCCAAGTCACAAAGGAAACAACCTCAGCCTTTGACTCAAGCACCACAGAAACCCAAGGAATTCAATTAAAATTTAAAATTAAGGAAGAGATGAGTAAGGTTGTCAAGGACAGGAAAGGAGGAGAAGGAAATCCCACACAACACACCATGAGTAACATTGCAGCTCTTTTTTACTCTTATTATTGTACCCTCTCCCTCCTCCAAGCAGGTCCAAATAGCTGAAGATATTATAATTGCATTTCCCAGTAATGGTGATGAAGTTCAGAACTGGGAGGCTTCAAAATAGCATAGTTCCTCAGAAGAAAACTTTCAAGCTCAGTCCAAACTTCTGCATAAATTAACTCCTTCATTTCCAGAGCCTATAACACAAGGGTTGCTGCAAAAGTCTCTTGGATTGCCCAAGAGTTGACAAAACCTAGGCATGCTGCCTAACCATGAATTAGCTCCAGAGACGCTTTCAGACTTACCATCAATAAGGACAATGCCATTCTGGCTAAGGGCAAAGGGGGCCAAGCCCCGTCCATCAGTTCCTGAACTTTTCTCCCCATTTACCTGCAGGAAGACACAGGCAATGTTGAGTTAATATTCTGAAAGATTCTGTATTGACATACTTCAGGTGCAAGTACTCCCAGGGGTGTCCCTATTGTTCAAACCCTTCTCTTTTCATACAATCAGGAAGGAGTAGGGTGCCAAAGTATAGAACACCAAAGCCATATTACATACCCAGTTCCAGCAGGTGGGACTGCAGGCATTGGAGCCACAAATCAACACCTTCTCCCCAGATTTTTGAAGGAGTGTGATATAGTTTTTAGCATCCTCCTGAAAAGATAAGGAAAAGTGAAGACAATGGCAAAGAAGAGAATCAGAAGCCCAACAACTCTACCTAAAGTACTACATCAAGTTTCTGGCATGGCCATTTAAAAGTCCTTGAATGACATGGCTAGGAAATCCCTCTGCTTTGTAAACTTAAGAGAACTTGGCCAGACACAATGTGACACTATGGTTTGCATCAGCCACTGACTCTCATGCACCTCCCACTGGTTTTTGGCTATAACTTTGAAATATTTTAACATGGTTTGTTTCATTGCATTCCACATGGAATTCTGCATTTTGCATATGATAGATATATAACATGATGACAGTATTCAAAAATACCAAGATTTAATTTTTTTTAAAAAAAATAGTAGTGTCAGTCCTCCCACTCTGGGTTATCTGTCACCTGTTGCACTCTCTGTTACCTGTCAAACCCCCTTCCAGTTATCTGTCACCCCCTAGTGATGCCACTGGCCAGCAATATTTATTTTGATTATGTTTAGCTTGATTTTTGACATAAGGCCCAAAGGTGGCATAACGTATACACATGAAGAATAACATCCTAGTAATGAACACTTTTTAAAAATCCAAAAGAGGAACAGAAACAACATCATAATAATGTAATGTTGCAAATCCAACTCAAACACAACAAAACAAATCAATTTATATTTTAATATACAGTAGTCTTCATTATCCTGCAGGGAAGTAGTTAACAACCCACTGCAAATTAACCCACAGTGCCAGGACTCCTGTGGCACTGACGTGGCTCCCATGGTATCCTGAGCACCACTAGCTACTTCCAGTGGTCCTTTTAGAGAAGGGAATTTTTGTCTACTTCCCCAAGTAAGGAAAGTAGCCCCACAATGGACAGAGAGGAATGAGACAAGAGCAGTGATGGGATTCAAAGAAATTAACAACCAGTTCTATGCCCATCTGGTAGCCACTTTTAAATGGCTATTTCTAAACTTTATATGTCCTATCTCTGTTAACAACTGGTCCTATAGAGTAGGTGCGAACCTGCTGGAGCCCACCACTGGACAAGAGGCCATGCCATGACTATTAAGACCCTCTGAATTAGCCTGGGAACATTAGCTAGTGGGTCAATGTGTGGGGAGATCTAAGCTTCCAGTCCACTCCATCCAGTTGCCCAAGGAGAAAAAGAGATTAGTTTCATAGGGAGATCACCAACCTCCATCTTATTAGTATCAGCTTAGGCCTTGCTGTGGATTAGTACAGGAAAAGAGAGATAGATACATCCTTCGACAGATGTTCAACAGCAAACATCCTTTAACAGATGTCTAGAGACATTACTCCCAACTCACCGGGTCTTCACATTGCGATAGGTCAGTAGAATGGAAAGCCTCCTGAAAGAGAAAGACACATTTTATTTAAATTTAGTACCCTCTGTATCAGCCAACCCTAACCTTCAAGATCCCATGGACTAGTGAGGCAAACATTAGAATTATCATGAAATACATGCAACATGTCCATCCCAGAAAATGCCAAATCTGATTGGTCAGTTAACAAGATGACATCCATCACTTTGAAAAAGTGATTCACAGCTGGTCACTTATGACACTGTGAAGAGACAGAGGGCTGGTAAACAAAGGGTAAACAGGCCAAAAATAAGTATATGGTGGGATTCTCTTGGGGAAAATAAACACGCTGGACTATCTGAGATTGTCTTCCATATTGTGCTGAAACTGGGAATAATGGACACAGCCCCGTTTGTAAGTGGGATGACGATGGGATGAGTACGGTGCATATACAATTAACCTATGGAATTCATTGCCACGGAATGATGTGACTAATAACAATTTCTTAGCATGATGGGGTAGAAAACAAAAGCAAATTCATCTTGGAAGCTACAAAAGCATTTGCAGAGGCAAATCCAACAGCCAAATGTTGAAGATTAAATAAAGATTTTTTTTCCCTGACCTGCCTGGTTTATAAATTCCCACATAGCATCTGTTCATGGATAAAGGATAGAACCTCGGGATTATCAATCTGGTTCAGAGGGGAAATTATTTTATTATTGTACTCGTGCTTACCACAAACACAAGAAAATTAGCAACTTTCCATCCCCCTGAAATTGCCGGAGGGAAATTAATCACTGAAAAAACTTCCAATTTTCCAGGCTGGCACCCAAGAGAACCAATTACTTGTTGGCTGCAGAGAATGAAATGTGCCACTGGAAGCATTTCCAGTGGAATTTGGTTAATTATGGTGAAGGAAGGATTGATTTCATTAGAAAATCGGAATTAATATGTTAACTCTTATACCCACATACGTAATGGGGACAGCAAATCATGCTGCAGGTCACCTTACCCTGGAGCTACTTGAGTTCTGGAAGTCATGGTAGAAGAGGTTGTCCACTGCTCCTACAAGGACAGAAGAGGTCCCTTCCTCGTGGTAAAGCACTGCATGGTTGTCAGAGGTGTTAAACTGGAATCGTTTTTCTCCTGTCAAAATGAGAACAAGAAAGTCAACACCATCACACAAATTATAGAATGACGGGTTCTTTTGGAATTCATCCTGAGTAGTCATCACAAGGTTGGTGACGGGATCCAATGCAAACTGAACTTGCTAATTTGACTAACTTTTAGAATTAAAGGAATGTTTTCCAGAAGAACAGCTGGAAAAACCAGATTTGGAGCAGGTCGCTGGTATAGCAATTGTACACCATCATTTCCTTGGCCAATGTGCTGCCCAATATTTTCAGAAGATGACATGATAATCATTCTTAGGTGGATTGCCAGGTGTCAGGTGATGAAGTTGGCAGATACAGCTGGACTTTGCTTTGCATTTCTTGAATGCCCATCAGTTTGGAGACAGAAAGTCCAATCCTATCCTTGTCTACTCAGATGTTAGTCACATTATAGTCAATGGAGCTTACTCTCAGGAAAGTGTGGATAGGATCGCAGAATTGGAGAGTGGCTGTAGGTTTAGCTCCTTATGGAGTCTTTCTGGAAAAGGATTGTAGGAGAGACACTTTGTTTCCCCATTTGGGAGGGAAGGGGGTGCTTCAAAAGGCTCTAAATCAAAGGCAGGAGATTGCCAATGCTTCATGCCCCCTTTTTTCCATGTGATGACCACTGCCACACCTCATCTTAGAACTCCCCATTTTAAAAAGGCCAGGCTGGAGATAGAAACATATGGAGACAAAAGTACAGTAGAGAAGTGTCCTAGAAGGTCTCCCAGGAGCCTCTCTAGGTCACCGCTCTACTCTCAACTCAACACTCTTCCTTTTCTGCTCTCCAAGCACTGCCTTTTTAAAATAAGGAGTGCAATTGGTACCAGGGCTAGAGACAGGATTAGAACAGTAAGAGCTAGAGGGCAAGTGTGGGACACCCACCCCCCTCTCATTACTCTTCCACCAGAATCAGCTGCTTCATGTCCGGATGAGCAGGCTGGTCCTGCACTTAAGCTCTGATTGTGTATTTATAAGCAAGGCAAATCTTAGAGAGACAATTTGCATCTTCAATGTGATATCAGCCAGATGGTTATTCCTATAAGCAGAACCTCATAAGCAGAGCCGTAATTTCAACCCACAAGTTTTGACCCCAAAAGGGAAACACTTTCACACCGAGGCATCTTTCCATAAATATCTGAATATTTTACTATCCTAAATGGACGTGGCATGAAAATGGCTGCTGAATCATCCTGATACAGTAGCCGTTGTTGCCCTTGTAATCATTTATTGTGGAGTATCTTCTTTTTCCCCAATTGTCCGGTAAGCATAACATTCATTAATTAAAAGCATTTGCTTCAAGTGGCATCACTACGGTTTGCGTCACCCAGTGTGGAAGGCCAAGTTATTCCCATGCAGTGGGCGAGGCAACAACTAGGATGGTGGGCACAGCTATGTGCCATTGCCCCACCTCCACTGGGTTTTTTGCCATACATTTTGATAGAATAAAGATATTTCAAAGTGGTTTGTTTCACTGCATTCTGCTGTAAATTATATATCCATTACATTATGGGGCATATGCTGAGCTTTAAGTGCATAGAATCAGGACCATTCTGGAAGCCTTACACTCCCTTGGACCAACCAAGACATGCTTGCTTACTCGCAAGTAAACCCAGATGTACAGTTTCACTTTCATGCATGTGGAGCCTTGGAGGTGGGACATCCTTTTGGGGTGCTTGGTAGGGGCTGCATTCATTGGATCAGGGCCAGATTCCTCTCAGCCTGCCCTTTCCAAAGATCTATTCCAAGTTAGCCTACTCACAAGTAAAGGCACAATATAGATCCATTTCACTTCCCATAGAAATCAATGCAATTATCAGAGAATTCCTTCTGGGGTAAATTGTGGGGGCTGAATTCATTGGATTACTTTCAACCTGTCCTTTCCAGCAGACTCATGAGTAGGCAGACTTTGCCTACTCATGAGTAGAGCCACAATATGGGGCACTTTCATTTACCATAGAGCTCAATGCATATTTTAAACGTTTTTTGTCATAACTTTTGATAGGAAATAGGTATTTCAAAACGAATTTTTGCATTGGATTTTGCTCTTCAATACAAATCAAATGACATATGACACAATGGGGTACTGTGCACTGTTGCAAAGTTGCCCTTTGGGGGGATACCACAGTCCTCCAGTGCATGTTGCACCCCCCCAGCACACCACTTGGTGTAGGCCACACCCCTAGCAGAAGAGAGAAACCACAGACACATTTACAATGGTGTTGGTATGGGCAGAGATGTATGTGCCACACTGGATTACACACATGGAGGGGTAGCACCACTGCTGGTCAAAATTTTTAAAACCTTAGTATGTTTGTCTAAGGCTGCAAATCCTAAAAAACTTTCCTGGGAGTAAGACCCATTGAACACAATGGGGCTTACTTCTGAGTAGGATATAGCACGGTTATAAAGGATATAGCAAGGTTAGGCTTCTGCTCTAATGCCATCATGCTATCTATAACCTTCTCAATGCAATCACTTTGTAAGCCTCAATCACATCTTCCTTTATTAGTCACCTTTTCCCACTTATGATTCCAAACATTTTAGCCTTGACTGTGAAGAAGGTGTTCCAGCTCACTGATCACTTTGGTGGTCTCATATCTGTAAAAGCACAAAAGTCTGCCAGCCTATTTTTGTATTTTTTTCTCTTTCCAACCAATCATCTAATCTCAGCTGTACCTTTCCATCTTCCAAAACAAAACCACACTTTGTGCTGTCTAGTGCTTGGGGAATGAGAATAACAAATCAATACTATGGAAACGGATCCCTCAAAATACACACACGCGTATGCACACCACACCCCCTTCTGACAAGCTGCACATTTTTGGCTCCCTAGAGGGCATGATATCATTAAGCATAAGTAGCAGCAAAGCCTCTTTTCCCTTGGGCACCATGAGTCACCCGTTGAACACTGATGAGGGGAATCCTCATTATGGCAGTTGGTGATGTAGTGTTTGGTTACTAATCATCCTCTCTGGGATTTTATAATCCTCCTAACTCCTCTGCTAGAGGTTCAGCAAAAGGATATAGCAAGGTGATCACCCTAGCAGAGATTTTCAGGCTCCATTTGGCTGCATTGGTCGATGACAGTGATCCCCATCCCCACCCAATCTGCCATTAGCAGATTTTTCCAGTTTTTAATGGCTTGTTTTTATGCGTGCTTCATAATCTGGATGGCCAGTGCACACAGCTGGCTACATTCATTTCCTATATTTATGAGCCTTCCTGCCCAAGCACAGAAGGTGGTTTGCTTTTTCATGGGATGACTTGCAATCTAGCAAACTTAAATCCTGCAGCTGCCATGGGAACATGAGCCTTGCGCACTATCTATGGTTGTACGTTATTGCACAGTTAGCATGTCATTTCCAAACCACAAAGTGAATTCAATTCACGCAGTCGGGAGCAAACCCATAATTCATCACGGTTTGAATGATGAGTAGTCAGTGTTAAAGGCAGCTGTGCTTTAAGCTGGGATACAGTGATACACCATCAAGAGGAAGGGGTGACTTAGAAACCATACGTGGAAGACTCTAATAGCTTCAGCCTTACGTATCTGAAGGGCTGCTTAATCTGCATCAGTGGCATCACCATGGTTTGTATCACTTGGAGCACAAGGCCAGGGCATCTCCCCTATGATGGACATCCTCTCATGTAGCGGGCAGACAATGCCCCACGTGGTGGACGAGGTGATGTACCATCACTCCATCTCCACTGCTTCTTTACCAATAATTTTTTATATAATAGAAATATTCAAACATGGTTTGTTTCATTGCATTCTGTATGAAATTGCATATTGATTGATAAATAATATAAGGGTATTATTTGAATATACAAAGATTTAAACATTTCTGGCGAGTATTTGCGTGACCCCACTGTGTCACCTGGTGCAGCCTGCACCCCGTAGTGATGCCACAGTTCTGGACACTATGCGACAATTCCTTGCTACCTCCCTCCCAGTCCCAGTTTTGCTGCACTGCATCTCAGTAGCTTGTAAAGCAAGCCCTTCATCACAATTACTGGGATTTTCCATACATAATAGATAAAGAGATTATGGAAGTGAACAGGGCCAACCCATCCATGCACCTGACAGCAGACTCAAGAAGCAGATTGGCAGGGAAGGTTGCCTACATCTGTCTACTCATCCAGTTGGATCCAAAAAGGGCAATGGGAACAGAGCAGACAAGGAAGTGTGGAGAAGAGTGGAGGGCTAGAGTACCTCTGACACTTCAGCCCATTAAGCAGGCCTCCGTCAGTCTTGAAAGACTATGGTATTGTGCTCAGTGCTGCATACGCTGCTTGCGAAGCACAAAAGTCTGGGTTGGATTGTTATGGAGGATAGGCTGTTACCCAAGCAGCAAATCCTCCC
This sequence comes from Cryptoblepharus egeriae, assembly GCA_030015325.1. Taxonomy (NCBI): domain Eukaryota; kingdom Metazoa; phylum Chordata; class Lepidosauria; order Squamata; family Scincidae; genus Cryptoblepharus; species Cryptoblepharus egeriae. The sequence continues at coordinate 12,136,313 of JAREYC010000013.1, forward strand.
TCTCCACGCCACTGAATTAGTCCAATGGAAAGGCAGAGCCAATATGATTGGATCCATCTGGCATCACAGAGCTGGGCTAAGGACAGGTGCTCACCCTGTCTTGTGGGGCCGACCTGGGTCTCGAACCCAGGCCTGCTGGTTAACAGGCACAGTGTCTTAACCACTACCATCTTCTAATCCACACTTCCTCATCCTCACTTTTCTCATTGGACAGAGTGAATGTACCACCAGCAGTTAATGCAACTGACAGACAACTAATGAAGAAGGTATTGGGGATGCCATCCCAAGCCCCAGGAGGTTCTTGCTGAACCTGGAGAAATTGTATCTTACACTCCAAGAATATTTAGCAAGTCATTCTCAAATGATAAAAATATCTGTTGTGGTTTACTGGAAACAAAATATCAGAAAAGGCAGGAAGAGTGGATGTGCCAACTCAAGTTTGGAAAAAAAGTTCCTGTCTTTGATGGCACAGCGAGTGTGGCATAGTAGCTAGAAGACTGAACTGAGAATCAGGACATTTAATCATTTAAAATATTTTGATAGATAGTGTTAAAGTCAAATCCTACAATCCCATTGCTGGCACTCCACCAGCACTGAGTGTCACAAACATGCTGTGAAGCATGTTTCTGCGCACCAGTGCTAGTCCAGTGCTGCAGCTAGTTCAGTACCAGCCAGCGTTCCACTGCTGGCTCAGATGTGTCATCTGGCACCACTGCTCCCTCAGATGTGTTCACCTGAGTGGTGGCATAATAGGAGCCAGAGAGGAGGCATTCCAGGGAAGGAGGAGGTGGAGGTGGGGGCAGAGGATGCAAGACCAGTGAAGTTCACTTCCACCAGATCCAGAACTATACAGAGGCTTTTGATTCTACAGCAACTGAAGGGTCAGTTGCAGCAACTAAAGAGTTAGTTATGGCCATTGCAGTGCTACTTCCCTTAGTTGGGGAAAAGAGACAAAAGTCCCCTACTCTTGAGGAGCTACCAGTAGTAGCCTTCATTGCTCAGGATACTACATCAGCCATTTCAGCATCATAACAGTCTGGTACTGTGGGCTGCATAGGACTGGGCTGCCCAGCAAGCTACTACATTTCAGCCTCAGCTCTAAAATGCAGATAAAAACTTTCCCACCATACAGGATTATAGTAAGGACTATATTGATATAATGAACATGAGGCTTTTTGCACACTCCAAATGCACTGGGTTGGGATTATTAGAAAAAAAGAAGTGCCTGACTGAGCCTATTTCAGAGGGGTTGGGAAGTGAGTAGAATGACAGCCTTTGTTCTGCTGTATCAAGACTAGGAGACCAGGCACAAGGGCTGGACAAAGGGCAATGCTGGTGGCAGAAGGGAACGCAGCCAGAAAATAAACTAATCACTTGCACATGGGCACGCTGGGTTGTGCCCAAAGGTCAGGCAGCACACGTCATCCAGACCCAGAAAACACCAACATATTCCATGTATCAGAGATTCACTCGTGGGTATTAACGATTATGGCAACACAGACCCATTTATTGTTTCTTGGCCTCCCCAAGCTGTTGTCTGGCCTCACTTCCCTACTCCCACATCCAGTTACCGCACACCGGCTGGGGTGCCAAAATGTCCCTCCCTGCCAGATGTTTGACACTGTGTTCTTACAGAAAAGAAGTCAGCAGCAGAAATTCCAGTCCCCTTGACCCTGTGCTAAGCCAGGGCACTTTTTAATGCCCACATTCCAGAAACACAGCAGTGAATGCTTGGCAATGAAAGCATTGCCAAAGGGGGCAAAGGGGAGTTGAAGCCAGGCAAGAAGCAAAGTTCTGAAAAGATAGCAATGTTCTGCTGGGGATGCAAGATTTAAAATGTTCCAGAGGCCACTTCATCACCCTCTTAGTCTGGGGGTGGGGGGCAGCTGAGGTTGATCACCAGCTAATGCTGACTTAGCCACACAGCCGGGAGCTGAGCTGGAGGTCATGTGTGCATCAGTGCCATCTGTGGAAGCCTGTTTTGGACACTTGACAAAGCACTCCATGCCCCGCGCCTACACATGACAGCTGCTTCAGTGGAAAGCTAAAAGTTCCGATTCTCAGGAAGACAACCTTGGAAAGCCACAGAATTAAGAATAGTTCCTTGCCTGGAGGAAAGAATATTGTCACCCTCCCTGCTGGGAATGTGTGAGCTAGTACTTCAAGCCACTCTTTCCTTTCAATGAGACGAGAGCCATGAGCAAGGCTGACCCAAGATATCCTGGTGCCTGAAATTAGCACATGGCACACCTGCCACCACTGTTGCTCCTCTCACCCTCTTGATTCCAAAAGGAAAAGTAGAACAAATTAAACGGGAAAATATGAAGACAAATAGTGGGCTAGAGCGGTCATTCTCAAACTTTTATCTTTAGAATGACAGTTAGTCAGGGTCCAATTTTTAAGTGATGTCATTAACCTGGAAGTGATGTCATGTTCAAGCAGTCAAGCAGCTAAATTTTTTAACATCTATACAAATAACACAATCAAATCATATTAATGAATGAAATAAAATTAAAAGTTTACAATAAGTACAAGTTTTTTTAAAAAACTATTTTAAAGAACACTCCTAACCCTTCCACGCTGATGCTATTTAACAAAGGCTTCCATCCTAAACACACTTTCCTGGGAGTAGGCCCTATTGAATATAACAGGACTTACCTCTGAGAAGACAGGCTTAGGATTGCACTGAAAATTTCTCAAACTTCTAAAATTTTTTAAAAAGGTTGCCATCCAATCCACACTTACCCAGGAGTAAGCCCTTTTGACTATCATTGTTTAAAGCACAGACAAAGGAGCTTGTTCAAAAACAGATCTGTAACATTTATCCTAATACATGCTTCAATCCTAACATGCTTCAATCCTAACTGATCTATTTACTGTAGCATGGAAGGAATGTTATGTTTCTACATGTGAGGACAAGCAGAACAGCCACTATTATCTGGCATAACAAGGTACCCATTGAAAGTGCCCTGAAACATCAGCTTCCACAAGCTGAAGTTCAACTTCCACAGCTTCTCTTTCTCTCCTCTTTCCTCAGCATGTGGAAATATGTGAATTATTGACATGATACAGAGGATTGGCACATTGGGGCTGTCCTTATCAAAGGACGAATCTGGGTGTTGCACACTCTTTTTTTACGCTGGCTCATGGTTCGTGTCCGGTGTGTTATGAGCCCTGAGCAGGCTGAAGAAATTAAAATCACATGGTCAACACAAGGCTGAACCTGCTCACCCTAATTCATGCAACAGGTCCTTTGTATGGCCACGTTTTAAGGATAGGCTACATTGACATCTCCTCACTGTTCCTTCAAGAGCAAGTGGAGCATTAATACCAGTGGGTGCAGTGGAATGTTTTGAAGTGTAGGAGCTCATCATGACACCCCCCCCCATCATAGTCTTGCTCCATTAAGACTAGAACAACAAAAAACAAGTGTCCCCAAGTGGGGGGAAACTTTAGGGGAACAAAGAGCCCAGTGCTATCTACCTTTTCAGTGCCAGTTTAGCTACAACACAATGAACTCATACCTGGGGGAGGAGGATCCTTTACCCACCCACTCCCCACCGTAGGATGATGAGAAAGACCATCTGTAAACTTGGTCCCATTTGCTATCATGAGATGTCTCCATTCTATATCAAAGCATTTTAAATTAAAATTTTAAATATTTAAATACAAATTTGGTGCGTAATTGGATGAACATTAGTACAAAGAAGTGCTTGCTGGATAGAAACCTGCTCATTTTGCACCTTTGACCGAGATAAATAGTCCTTTTCATAGGTTCAAGGAGAGTGTAGAATGGACATGTGAAGTGGAGAAGGGGCATATCTGTTGTCTTTGCCTCCAGCCTGGCTGCATTCATCAGCTGTGCTCAGTGCCCAGGGCTATTATGCATAATGTACAAGCTATATGAGCACTTGTACATTATGGGCTCAATCCAGAGTAACTACAGCAGTTGTTGCATCGATGTAAAGTTTACTGTGGATTGCTCTATGAATTTCCCATAGGTTTCCACTAGTTGGCGCTGTAACTGTGTCAATGTAAATGTAACTTGCGTTGACACATCTACTGCTACAGCTGCTCTGGATTGTAATGTAAGTGTACTCTCTGTGCAGTTGAGATCCTGCATTTTGCATGTGGCACCTGACTGTGCACATAGGCTTGATGCAGCCAAGTCAGGGACAGTAGATGTGATCCCAGTTTCCAAAAGCAATTTTACACCCTTTTCAAACACATAAAGCAGGTTAGTGCACACAAATCACTTTTGACTCTTGAAGGATGCAGATGCATGTTTACTTGGGCTACAAGGTTGATTCCCAAAGAAACATAAGTAAGATTGCCAACTTAGCTATAGCTATAGGTAGCTATAATCTAGCAAAGCTGATATGGGTTTGGCCAGTGCCGGGATGGGAGACCTAGGTGGTTTTAGCTCTACAGTACAAGGCAAGATGGGAGGGGTGTAGATGGTAATACTTATTTACAACTTAGCTAATTTACATAAATGTAAGGCAGAATTCCTGCAGAATTCTCACGTGGGGATGCCATCACCGAGAAGGCCCTTCCAGGTGTTACTATCCATCATATTTCCATGAATGGCAAATCATGCAGAAGAACATCTTTTAAATTAGCTAAGTGCACAGTCCTAACCACGTCTACTCAAATGCAAGCCCCATAGTGTTCAATGGGTCTTACTCCCAAGAAAGTGTCTTTAGGATTGCATCACACTAACTGGTGTGATGGACAAATAAATATATATACAGACTAAATGCTGAAAGTTATCTCTTTCATTTGGAGAACTGCTGGATTATATTGTGGCACTAACATTCAGCCACATCATGGATTTTGTACCCTGCTCTTGTCAACACATTCCAAAGTGTGGTTCACCTCAAAAAGCTGTTTTTAGGTTTACACAGGAGGCAATGTTCACATTGCAAAAAGAAAACATCCTGCAAAACACAAAAACAAGGTCATCCGCTGTAAACGGCAACTCCTAACTTCTATGTTTCAAACTGCCAACAAAAGCTTGCATTGATTGAGATATCAGTTGGCAAGGCTTGGGTCCAGTCTGCACATAGCTGACAAAGTAGTGAAGGTCATACTTGGTTGAAATTTAAATTTAGATGGTGCTGAAGTTGGATGATGAAAAAGGAAAGGGCATTAAAAACAAACAAGGCTTCTTATAGGACCATTTTGACAATGTTATGGTACATAACATTTGCGTTAAAGGAATATATCCAGTTTCGGGGGACTGGAGGACCAGAGGAAAAGCTTTGCAGTGTAACTGCTGATATCTCTTATTCTGATGGTGCAGTAGGTAATATCACTGCCACAGGTTTTGGGGGCTCCTGGCCAGGTGATGCCAGAGTTTGATGATCTGGCCAATCTCCAACATGCCTCCAACACCTCCAACCTCCTTAGTTGGGTGGAGTATCTGAGGCTTGATATTACACTGTTGTTTTTAAGTACATATCTCAGACCTGAGTGGCCTTTTCCCACCAGATTCATCATTTTCTATCCACCAAGTCTAGACTTTAGACAGTGGCTTATGCAGAGATTCACCACATTATTCAAACCTAATCCTATGTCTTATGTCAAGCCTGTGGTTATGGACACATCACCATTCATGTGCTAGAGGGGGAAAACAACTGCTGAAGAATAAGCACATCATCTCAGCTCTGTTGTGTTAGCATGAAATTGATACTGTTAATTATCTGTGGGATTTGTGTCAGTAAGAACCGGGTTTCAACAGGATAAAGTCAGCGTTATTTTTTTAAATCAATATTTTGGCTTTGAAATAGAGATTCAAAATGGACATTTTGATTTTAAATGAGAACATACTGCTGAAATGCCTCTTTATTTCATCAGACTTTGTATTCCATACATTCTTTTTTGCACATATTCCAACTGGCCCCAGGCATGAATGACTTTTCTTTTCTGTTGACAAGTTACTCGTGACCCCACCAAGATTTAAAGATCTTTGCAGCAGCTTTTTTTCCTGTCTGAGTAACCCTTGGCTGACTGCCTGACTCAAAACCAATTTTTTGCAGAAATCTTTCAAAGGGCATCTGTGTGCGTGTCTGCATTTTTTTCAAGATATGTAATATTGTTGATAAAGAGAACTGCATACCCTTCTGACATTTCCCTAAAACATTTTGAGGAAGGGCAAAAGCATGTAGAAGTATGCTAACTTCTGCTAACTGGTCAAGAAGCACTTTTTCAAGTGTAATTGGCCCTTCTTATCACCGCAGTGTCTTTCATAGTAACTTCTGTTGGCGTTCTTTGGCATCTTTCTAGATTGTGAGCCCTTCTGGAGACAGGCACCCAGTGGTGGGACTCCAGCAGGTTCGCACCTACTCTATAGAACCGGTTGTTAACGAGAGATAGGAAAGAATCTATAGTAGGTTACGTTTAAAAATAGCCATTTAAAAGTGGCTGCCAGATGGGCATAGAACTGGTAGTTAATTTCTTTGAATCCCATCACTCGTGGCACCCATAAGCTACTTCATTTTCTGTAAACCACTCTGTAAACCACTTTGTGAACTTTTTGTTGAAAAGCGGTATATAAATACTGTTGATTGATTGAAAGTTCCAGGAACAATCCCTCAATCCTTACTGATAGAGGACCCCTGATCTAGTACATGTCCCTAGTAAATTATCAGGACTGGCATGAGAGATATGCCTAGTTAGGTAGAGATATGCCCCCCTCCAATTCCTTCGTGAAGTCAGCAGTGGTGCCGGTGGACCAATAGAAGCCACTTCCAACCCCTGGCACAGTGGTATGCTGCAGATTGATTCACAGGTATGCCATGGGAGTGTAGAGAGAATCAGTAGGGCAATTGGGGAATTGTAGCCCCTTTCCTGGTGTGCCTTGTCAATGGTTAAAAAAAACTAATGTGTGCAGACTGAAGGTGGAAAATATATATACAGCATATATATAATTTTTCTACTTCAGTGTGATTACATATATATAAAATCCTTCTTCAATATGATTATATATTTATACATCACCTACTATAGATTCTTTTCACCCAGATCCAGCTATTCAGCCCTCCCCAACAGCACAAATACACACAAAACTTTAAATAGAAGGAACCCATTTTCCCAAATACTGTTTTTCCAGGCGCCACAAAGGAAAACAATAATTTTCTGGAGTCAAAGCTGTACTTTCGTTTCTTTCTTTTGCCAAGAGACATGCAAACAAAAACTATTTTGTTTCAATGTGAAGATAACCAAGGTTAACTCCTAAGTAATAATTTAGCAGCACTTGGAACTGGATGAAAGAAGTAATCAACAAAACTTGTTATCTTTTAAAGAACTAAGACTTGTGTGTAGTGGAGTGTCAAAAGGGTTGACTGTGGAACAAAATAAAGTCACGTATATCCTACTGACAAGTTCTCCAAGTGCCAGCTACTCCTAATAGTCAGAAATAGTCCCTTTTTTGGTACTTCTCCCTGCCAAATATCAGTACTGTATATTGCCCTTGGAGGATGACCAGGTTGTGAGCACAGATTGCCAGTGTCATAATTTGAGGTTCTGCTGTCTGCTTCATCATCCAGAGATAGGGCCAGCCCATCCACCAAGCCAACTGAAGAAGTTGTCCCAAGGCAACAGATTGGCCAGGGCACCCACCGCCATCTGACCACTCACTTCCATTGCCCTTCTTACTCCCTAGATTCGAAGAGAGGGTAGAGATAAGTGATAGGCTGGAACCAGTGGTGGGCAGCAGCAGGTTCGCACCTACGCTATAGAACCGGTTCTTAACAAGAGATAGTACATATAAAGTTTAAAAATAGCCATTTAAAAGTGGCTGCCAGATGGACAGAGAACCGGTTCTTAATTTCTTTGAAGCCCATCACTGGCTGGAACCCTTTTCTTCCCTTGCCCCACCCTTCTCTTTTTTCCAGTCCAAAAAACTAAAACTAGTAGAATGAGAAGCAACTGGTAAAATTGTAAGAAACGAGATTCTGATTGGATATCAGGAAAAATTCCTGATGGAAAAGGCAGTTAGCAGTAGAATAGATTGCCAAGGGAGGTGGTGGACTCTCCTTCATTGGAAATCTTCAAGCAGAGGCTTTACAATTCCCTGTTGGGATATTCTAAAGGATTTCCTGCTTCAGGCAGGAGGTTGGACTAGATGACCTATTAAGTACCTTCTAACTCTATAAAAGAGTGAGAGCGCCAGAGATCAGATTGGCGCATCTTTAAGGAAGAAGGCGAGCATGACTGGTGATGCCCTCCACCCATACCTAAAGTCTTCTGAGGCTGCTGCAAGACCTTAAATGTCACCTCTTTTTAGCCCCAAAACTGTAAGTGCATTTTAAAGAACCACCACAGATCTTGGAAGGCACTTGGAGGGGACCACTGGCCACAAATGACCTCCTCCAATGGCAGTAAGAGGCAAGGAAAACACCACTTCCATTGAGGACATTTGCCCGACTTAACCCCCCACCAGGTATACCATTGGTGAGCAACTGCCATGTCACCTCTCACCACTGGGAAGTTTTGATCAAACTATCAAGTGAGATACGTTTGGCAGGTGCTGGAAACAGTCTTATCAGTGGTGACCCTAAGCTGTGTAAGATGAAAATGACTCCTTTACTTGCAGCTCTAAAGAAAAAATCTAGCCCATCACTTCTCCTTCCATCCAAATCAGAGTGGGAGTAGAAAAGTGGTAGGAACTAGGAAGGAGGGGGTGGCTAAGGCAGGAGTCCCACTGCACTAGTAATACGTGGTCAAGGTAGGAAAAGGAGGCAGAGCCTCATCCAACTCCGCAAGAAAAATAAAGGGGTATCTTTAAAGTGATGTCCTGTTCTCACATGTTAGGGGAAGAATATTTGTCTTCACCCAATGGTTAAGGGGAAGAATATTTGTCTGTCTTCACCCCATGGTGCATTTCCAGTGCATTTCTAATGCCTCTTCTGCATCTTCTTTTGGATTGCAAGCCCTTTAGGGACAGGGAATCATCGATTGAGCTATATAAACCACTTTGTAAACTGCTGAAATACCATCTATAAATATTCATAAGAATAATAAGTGCAGTTACTCATATTCAGCCTGGGAAAATGCTGTTTGTTACAAACTACAAACAGAAGTTTCCAAAACCTTTGTCCCCCAATATTTGAGTAGAGGGAAGTCCAACTCCTCAGTCCAGTCACACATCTGAATGTATAAAAGGAAGCCCGAAAGAGGAGGAAAAAATTAGATAAGAGACAAAACTGCACTCTTTGGCTCTGAGCAGGGAATATATATTTGAGATGACAATTATGAATGGGAAAAACTGAAGGTTTTTCCAGGCTAAGCCTAAAGCATCAAATATCCAAAGGTGTTCCTCCAACATCCTTAGTCCATAGATCAAATTGGCAGTATTTTCTACTGTACATCCCCCTGGCTTTTCTTTCCCTTTGCATAAACGCCAGGAACTGCCAAACAGGGTTGACGGTAAGGGTAAAATGAAAAGGACACTTTGTGCTTTCCAGAGCAGTCCAGAAGTAATGTGCTGGGAAACATACTGTAATCTGAAGAGGAGGAAGGAAAGAAAGAGGACATTGTAGGAAGGCAAAAGAAGTACGGGTACTAAAAAAGAAGAATCAGTACTTTCAGAGCATTCATTGAAGCCTTTCGAGCATAATCTCTATCTCTTGTTATAACATTAGTTGCAATAATTTGTTCATGCTGACATTTACTGATTGAACTGCTTAGGGTTTGCTCCACTTGTTGATTACTGGATGGCTACTGTGCTGGACTAAACAGATGTTGGTCTGATCAGATGTGATAGATAGAAAAGGTCTGGGAATAAATCCAGATCTCTGGACTCAGGAGGAAGTCAGATCAATGGTGTTGTGGAATTAAAATGTTGGAGGTGGGGAGCTCCAAGCTCAGAGGGCAAAGGAACAAAACAAACTCCCAAAAGAGAATTATTTTATCTTTATGGGAACAGAGTGGGCAGGTTTCATTCCCACGTGCATCACTGTTGGCAGATTCTCAGCCCACAGAAGACTACACCCAATGAACTTATTTGTCATAGCACTTAATTCACCACTGTATCTTCTCCAAGACCTTTTTTAGCATCTCTGGTACTACAACATGGAAAATACGTAAAAAGCATAAAGTCTGTCAAACCAGAAAGTCTCAGTGGGCAGGGGGAAGGCTGAGCTGGCTTTGCCCCTCTCACAGATGGGCAACCACTTTCCGCTGTAGTTATGGGAATAAGAACCACCAAGTAGCTCTGACACCAGTGACCCGAGGAGCCACATCTGACCCAGGAGGATTTTTCCTTCTCACCCCCACAGTCTGGGTTTTTCAGGTCCCTGGAGAGAAGGCAGAAAAGATTTGGAAATGAGATCACTGGTGAATTGTCATGGGTCAGGACTGTTTGGAAGAACTCAGTTTGATATATGCAGAGTCTAACATTTGCCAGTGATCAATGCTGTTGGATGCCAGACACATACATAAACACACCTGTGCAAATTGTTTCCCTTTCCTATGATTTTTGCACATTACGCATCATTTTGGGACATACTATAAACATAATTTCATGGTTCCCATCACTAAAAAAATTATTTATGGTTAGAAAACACTCAAGGGAAAGATGTTCTCTTTTTTGGCCTTTTCCTTGTGAGCAGGCAGCACATAGTCTTTTTTATAACTAATAAATTGTATATAACAGTTTTAAATTTAATAAGTGACATAGGCTGCAATCCTAAACACACTTTCCTGGGAGTGGGCCCTATTGAATACAATGGGACTTACTTGTGAGTAAACAGGTTTAGGATTGCACCAATAGTGTTTAATTTAACTACATGAAAGCAATATACATTTTAGCTTTTATTTTGTCATGTCCTACATTTTGGAGGTCCTTGAACTCTTTTCCAGTCATAATGCAGGTCACCCTGCATACATCTAACCCAGTACTTTCAACCTTTTTCATCTCATGGCACACCATCAGTTGTTTTTACCATTGACAAGGCACACCACACTGTTCATATCTCCAAGTTTTCCTATTAATAAATGTCCCTCCCCAAATTCCACCGGCACACCAGAGGACTATCCATGGCACACTAGTGTGCCATGACACACTGGTTGAAAAATCACTGATCTAACCAATGCTCTGCCCCATCAGCCTAGTCCTTCATGGAAAATGACACATCTGACAACAACATGGTGAATGCAGGGTGAAGAATGTGGCATAACGCTTTTATCTACATCTATTTTCTTCCTTTGATTACTGTGGACATAAAATAACATGCCAGCACGAAATCAGCATACAAAATAACAGACAGTAGACCCTTTATAACATAGAAGTCTTCTGTGAGGCTGAGTCTTAATTTAGTTAAACCACATCAAAGGTGACTGAAATCCTCACAGTCACAGTCCCAACTTTTAGATGCATGTGAAGATTGTTTGTCCTCCAGTCCTCTTCCCAGCTCCACCTCTGAACGCTGAATGGCAATAGTAGTTGGTTGGAATCAATGATGGGCTTCAAAGAAATTAACAACCGGTTCTCTGCCCATCTGGCAGCCACTTTTAAATGGCTATTTTTAAACTTTACATATACTATCTCTCATTAACAACCGGTTCTGTAGAGTAGGTGCTGCACCTGCTGGTGCCCACCACTGGTTGGAATCCATTTGGCAACTGGAGGAATAAGAATTTGAGTGACCTAAATTCCTGAACACCTAAATTCCAGAGTTCCACTAAGCATAACATTTTTGTGACCAAATCCATTTTTTGGTGTATCCTAAAGACACTTTCCTGGGAGTAAGAGCCACTGAACACAATGGGGCTTACTTTTTAGTAGACATGATTGTGCTCTAGTGATCTGCAGGGCTTCCCACATCTCCCCAGGCCCCCAACTTCCAAAATCTGGCAAAAAAATCTCCCCCTTTCCCCATAGCATCATGATCCAATGGATCACATCACTGCCTCAGCTCCTTTTCCACAAAGACTTGGAGAGAGAGTAAATTTTTCCCTATGTTTGAGTACCACCAGACCAACAAATATAATGGCTTCAAAGACGAGCAGATCAACTCTACTAGTCTTTGAGTAGAGTTGGAGGAAAAAGACACAAGATACTGATAGGGTGGAGGAAAAATAGAGGCTGCAATCCTAAAGACACTTTCTTGGGAGTAAGACGCATTTTGTAGAAATGGTTAGGATTGTGCTCTAAGTTTCCAGAATAGCATCAGGAGACAAATGGGCTTGGGAACTTTAATGCAGGGTTCCGCCCCCCAAGTTTCTCCCCTCCCTATGGTGAGAATGTTACATAATGACAAACTATAGCAGAAGTCTCCAAACCCCAGCCCAGCGGCCAGATGCAGTTCTCAGTGAGCCTCAGTGTGGACCCTGGCAAGACACCTCTATCCATCTCTTGAGCAAGCCTTGTAATCCCCTCCAAAACATTTTTATATGTACATTTATTCAAATTTGAATTGTAAATTAGTTTTCTGGCCCCAACATTATGTCAGAGAGATGATGTGGCCCTCCTGCCAAAAAGTATGGAGACCCCTGAAGTATGTGGCCCTCCTGCCAAAAAGTATGGAGACCCCCTGGAGACCCATGAGGATTCACAACAGTAAGTAAAACATAGACTGGAAGGGGAACCAGATCTCATTGCTCTGGAGGAAAAAGGAAGCCCACCATCTGAAAGTGTAGCAGTTGACTTTTTTCCTAGATGAGTCAGTGTCTGTAGATGACTTCCTGAAGATCTCTTGCCACCAATATTTTTAGAAGGCACCAAGTATAGACACAGACAGGCTGCAGGCAGCAACTTTTTCAGCCAATCATTGACTATTAATCCAATTCAAAGTGGTATATCAGTAGAGAGGAAAAACTCCTTTCCTTTTTATGCACATATGGCTTTCAGTGACTCTACTATCCCCCTAAAACCTTAAACTCAAAGTTTCCCAACACAGCTTTGGTCTTTAGGAAACCGGAGTGGGGAACACATACAGCAAGTCCTCAAAGTTCTTGACAATTGGAACATAAGGAAAACAACTTATAAAAGAAACCTATTTTGTTTACACATAACAAATATAGTTATTTGTTATGTGTGAACAAGAGTTACATTCCTACAGCATATTTTGGGTCACAAAACCCCAAATTCTAAAGAAAATCCCAGAAAAAGGCAACACTTCTAATATTAAACACTGAAATAAATATAAATCCACATGTGATGAACGCACAGCCAGAGAAAACCACACATATAGGTAGAATATGCAATGTCCACACAGACTGTGGCCCTGGCCAGAACTGAATTTTTTCCCTTATCTAAAGAAAAAAAAATTCATTTACGTGAGGACTTTATTTATGTGATTTATACCCAGAGCTTTCCATGCCAAAGCAAATGCCCAAAAGGGCTTACAAAACTATTATAGCATCCTTACAACAACCCTGTGAAGTAGGCGAGTCTGAGAGAGAATGACTGGCCCAAGGTCACCCAGGAAGCTTCATGACTGAGGTGGGGGGATTTGAACCTGGATCTTCTAGGTCTCAGTTCAACTCCCTAATTACATCTTTTTGACTCTCAAGAGAGTGACGTGCTGGACGCTTGTACCCCACCTTTCATCTAAAGTTCGCCCCTCCTTATTTCTTCTCCATCCCTCTCTTACTTTTAAGCCCAGGATGTGGGAGGAGGAGGAACATTAGTTGGTCAATGGAGGGGGTGGATGCTCATCCAGTCTACTACATGATGCAACTGCCTCACTTGACCTCAGTGATGTGTCAGCCCTGTATGTGTGGCAGAGTGTATTGGGGTATTGCCAACCCGGGACTTGCCAGCAAGGTTTTGGACCTGTTGCTTCCTCTTCCAATAAGAAAGTCTTCAGAGCAGACTTGATGCACGGAAAGTAATCCTCCCTGTAATTTTCACAAAGCACCAAAAAATGGGTCATGCCACCACTGGCACAACAGAGACCCATAGTTTAAGATCCACTCATGAGCAATTTATAACTTACTACAGAGAAGTTAGACCCTCTATCTCAGTAATAAATCTCTTTCATGCTGCAACCCAATAAAGAAATAATGAAACGGGGGGCCCTTCACTGATCCTGCCCCTCAGGGGACCCAATCTTGAACAATCTCCATTTATGAGCACCAATTCTGAGAAAAGTATTGAAATAACTTCCCAGAGAGGAGAATCCAGTACAGTAATGCCAATTTTCAGACTGGAGAATTAAAAGAAATCCAGCTCCACACACTAAAACAAATTCTCAGAGAAACAGACAAATTCTACAACTCTGAAGCACACACACCACACCACACAGTCCATTAACATTCTAATTATATGTTAAGTAAATGTATGCAAGACTTACATATAGGGTGCAATCCAGAGTAACTATGAGCAGTCCTTCCTTTGGTGTAAGAACAATTAATTCTGGATTGCAATATGAATTTCCCATAGGTTTTCACTAGATAATGTAGTAACTATGGGTGCATATAATGTCCCTTACGTGCTCCCGTAATTACTCTGGATTGTAGGGTTAGTTAAGTTAAGAAAGTGTATGCAAGAAACAGTTGCATGTGGCTTTTGCGGATCTCATGACAACATGTGATCCAATTAGCCCAGATGGTTTCAGCTGTGTGGTTTCAACTGAGAACTAGGACAAGTAGTCATTTAGGATGTTAATAAAAGAGGTTTATGTAACTGAAGTGGGGATGGTAGAGAGTGGAGCACAAAAACGTGGCAACAGGACCCTTTACTCAAGTGAGTCCAATGTCTAATAATTCCCAAGACAGTGTGTAAAAAGGTTGACCTTCTTAGTCATAGGCACATCAACCATAGCCTCTTTTGTTCTCCTCCAGCCTCTGGGATTTAAACAGGAAGAAAACAGTAGAGAAGGTTAGAGGAGAGGAGATCTGATCCTGATCTAGATTTAGGGAGAGGAGAAAATCTGTCAACTCAGTTGAGGCACCAAGCATGCTTTAGATGCAACATAAAGGTTTACAGTATTTGGAATCCTACTCTTGTTCCACTAATAATGGATAGTACAACTTGTTCTCAACTTCTTATCTTGATAAGACAAGAAGTTGAGGAAGGTAATTGTTCTAATTATTTTGGTTTGGATTTGTGTTTTTTTTAAAAGATATTTGGAATTGGCATTCAGCTGCAATTAACTGGAAAGTCTTGAAGAATACTTTAAAAATTCAGTGTTTTTCAAAACATGAAAAGGGAATCTCCCCACTTCCGGGTTTAGGCATGCAAAGTGTTCCCTTAAATTACTGAGGGAACATAGATATGAGGTCTTGGCAAGACACAATAGGAAACCCCCCTAAATAAAGTTGAAAGTCTGTTTTGCTTGTAACTACATGTTTGTGTGGCTGTGCCAAACAATTCTGGTTTTCTACAACGCATCTCCTGGTTTTTCACTGGCACTGGATGATGTGCTTCTTGAACCTCCTTCCCTGATTTTCTGATGAAGTACATCCTCTGATCATCTTTAAACCCATCTAGGAAAAAAGTACAAAAGTACAAAAAAAAATTCCTTCTCCCATATTTCTCCTGCAGAGCGAAAAGCAGCAGAGGTTGGGAGAAGGCAATTTTAAGCAGAAAAAAGTCACATCATGGATGAAGGGTTAAGACTTCCCTGTCTTTAGCATACTAAACAGCCAAAAGCAATTAGTACACACTGACATCTAAAAAACAGTTTGTGGTTTGTAGACTCAAAGCATATATAAGAGAACAAGTGTACACTTATTCAATGGCGCATTCATATAATGACACATATGTACACTGGCTCCCAAGTTATACAGTCCACATTTTTTTAACAAATGTGATAAAGTTGAGATAGGAAGAGTTGACTATGAAATGACTATGAAACTAATTCTATATCTATGACTGTGTTTTGACCTATGTACGTTCAGACTATAGATCTCTGGAACGAAATTAGTACATATGAATGGTATACAGTATTAGTTTCTGTTACTTCTGTTGGACAATAGCTGATGGACAAAAGGGGGGTGTTTCTAGCATAATTCCTCTTCCCCAATCTTTATTAAAATGAGTTCTCAATGGAGAACTCATTGATTGGTGTCCTTTAGCTTCATTTGGTTCTCTTTACGCTTTTTACATTTATTCCTAAAAAATTTTTTTTAAAGTGACAAGTACCAAGAGTTACCAGCTATGCAAGACTTTGAGCCAAGAATTCATATTTATTCCATTTCAAGGAACAGGTTCAGACTTTTTTTATGCCATACTTTTGAGATAAAATATTTTGGCAGGGATTGAAAATCTATTTTCATTGTCATGAAACTGGATTGCCATTTTGCCATTAAGATTTCAGAAGCTATCCACACAATTTTGCAGGGGTAGCTACTAAAAGATTCCAGAAGTGCTATTGTCAGACTTGGGTGTTTAAAAAACTGATATCATACTTGGGACCTCAGCTTGCACCCCAAGTGTTCCTTGCTACGGAGTCTATACTACATTAGGCATGCAGATTCATCACACTGAACTGGAGGATATAATGCTCTTCTGTAAAATTGCTCAAATTGAATAATGTAAACAGATTTAGGAACATGCTGGCATGAGGTCATATGGATATTTTTGAAAAAGAGGGTTATTCAGGAAAGGAAATCCTTCTGTCTTCCCAGTCCCAAAGTATTAGTCAGAATAATTAGTATTAGCGCTCCACCTGGCTATGCAATTCCCCAGGGATCCTGCAGCCTTATCAGACACAGTTTTAGCAATTCACGTGCCTGGATCTTAAGTATATTACAGAACCTACTGGCATTTCAAACATTATTTCACCACCTTCTGGAATCTGCCCAATAAAAATTATCCAGAAATAAAATGGGAAAATTATCCAGGAACAGCTTCACAGAACAGTTGGCAACCTCTTCTAATAAGTGAACCTGTTCAAAAGGAAATTGTATTGTTTAAGATAACATCAAGGGCTATTATGTAAAACATAATATTCTGACAAAGTTCAATGTTCATTTCTATGTTCACAAATAGGAATACAAGCTAAGGAGGTTCTAGCAGAGCTGATGACCTCCTGGTGCTGAAGGGAGCGTGCCAAATGTTTCCCTTGTCCTTATTAGGTGATGCACCAGTCCCTGCTTCTCCCAGTGGAGGTTAATGGTAGGCATAGAGGTAAGTAGTCCCCATCAATCTGGTTCCTTAGGCATCTGCTATAGTTGGCCTCAGGGGTGGGCCAGCCCTGATTTCCAGCCTGATGTTCTAAATGAATTGCAGCTGCTGTTGACACCTGGCATCAAAGAAACCTTAGTGAAATCCAGTAAGGTCTTTGCTGCTCTGAAAGACTCAAGCTGGAAGACAGCAAAAATTCATACCTTACAAGTTAGAACCATGCAGGAAAATTCACTGAACATATAGAAATCATTCGTGTTTACTAGAAGAACATAAACCAACATTATCCAAGTATAAATAGACTGTCACTTACACCTTCTAGTGCTGGGAAACCATCTTGGCAGATTCAGCATACAAGTTTCAGGAAAGGAACCATAAGATTTGGGCTCTAATTTAACTAGAGGCACCATCAGATAACCTGTTAGCTTGGCATCCAAATATAGACATATAAATACTCGTGTATTCTAGGAAAGAACTCCAGTACTCAGAAACTTCGTGTTCTTAAGATGGGGGCGAATATCCAAACCACACAGACTGTATTTTACTAGATATTCCATATGATGGATAGTTTTAAAAAATGCTACATGCTATTCTTTGTCCATATTTGGGTGTCAAGCTGGAGATCAAAACCCTGGAGTGAAGAATGGTGTAATCTGGACAAATGCCTACAGGAGTGTCTCCTAATAATATGGCGCTTGCAGAGGTGGAGAGGGAGCTGAAGGATTCCCAAGCATTGCTACCAAATGGGGCTGCAACCCTGACCAATTTTACAGCTCCAGTGTAAGGGAACAAACACTGCCTTACCTTGAGGAGACTTCTGTGACTGTCCCCAACTGCAGGATGCATCGCACCTGCCCCACTGGCACAGCTATGCCAGTGTTGGAAAGTTGCTTTGGATCACACTCTGGGTTTTTCAAATTCCAGGGAACTTCCTGTACTTACCATCAACCCTATTCAAGCTAAATTCTCTTCCAGCTAAACAATCCACCAGACTCACTGAGGCTGCGATCCTGTACACACTTTCCTGAGAGTAAGTCGCATAGAAGACAATGGGACTTACTTTTGAGTAGACGTGCTTACAATTGCACCCTAAGTGATTTTGCTGCTTCAAGGGATAGAATAAAGGCAGGAAATCTATGAGCAATTTTCCCAAAGTATAAAAAGCAGGTGCCAACACACACACATGGCACCCAGTTCTCTGCCTTTCCACTAAGCCTTGCTCAATTACTAGAGCAATTGCCACATTTCACAAGCAGCAAGCCAAATCATATAAAGGCATTACACTAGCAGGATAACACAGATTTTAAGTTCCCCTCAGCAAGCTGGTATTTGGGAAAGCCATAATTTGATCACCTGACATATATTTTTTAAAAGAATTAAGGCCATGGGAAACCACAAGTTGATCGGGGCAATGGGACAGAGTGGAGGGCATGCTTAACCCTTTCCCACTTGTGCCATTTTCCTGTTCAGGACTGACCCAAGGACTTCTGGCAATTGAGGTGGTATGACAACACAAGCACAGGACAACCTTGCTCATAGAAAACAAATAAACAAACAAACAAACAAACAAATAACTAACTCAGATTCCTGTTTGCCCCACAGTAAAAAACACAATATCCAAAACACAGTTTGCCCCTGGGTAAAAAACACAATATCCAATCCCAACCAACTTTCATGCAGCCCAATTGCTCCCTTATCTCAAGGAGGCCTCTTTTGACTACTCCCTAGCTCACATTAGCATGGCTTTCATATATTCTTATATAACTTTCATATAACAAAATTGCAATCATAACCTGCTGGCCATCAGAATAGGGAGGCACCCATGTCAAGCTCTTATTATAGTGCAAATTAAATATCAAAGTCTCAAAATCATGCTCAGAAATGGAATTTATCTGGGAGTAGGTCTTTTAAGCTCAGTAGGAATTCTGAGTAGACATGCATAGGATTGGACAGTTGATTTATGATGCTGAATTTACTCAGTCTGTTTATCCTATACACTTCAGTAGGTTTTAAGGCTTTTAATGCATTATTTCATTATTATTTTTATATGGAACCATTTTATTCTTATTGATTCTTATTGAAGGCTTACATTGTGTTATTATTGCACTGAAATAGGACGCCAGACATACAAATCTGCTTAATAAAAACATGCACAGAAAGTTCACATGCAGCACAATCATTAGCCAATTTATTCCGCTATAAACCATTCAGTTTAATGGGATGTCACCCAGCAGTTCAGCACTGTACTGCATTCAGATAATCTCAGGTTAAACCTATGGCATCTCCAGGTAGGGCTAGAAAATGCCAGCCAGAAAACCTTGAGGGCTGCTGCCAGTCAGCACAGCCAGTACTGCCTTCATTGGCCCAAATTCCAACTCAGTGAAGGCAGCTCCCCTATATACTGTGCATGCAGTTGAGATTGCTCCCTATTACTTGTGCTTCAAAAAAACACATGGGAGAAGATGCCAGGGGATTCAGGCCACAATCCTATGCACACTTAGGACTCAATCCTATCCAATTTTCCAGTTCTAGTGCAATTATGTCAGTAGGGTGTGCACTGCATCCTGTGGTGGAGGGACAGTCACTGGTGCCTTCAAAATATGGGCTTCGGAACATGCATTTCTTTATCACAAGGTTGCATTGTTAGCTATACCAGAGCTGAAAAATTGGATATGATTGGACCCTTACCTGCAAGCAAGAGCCACTTGATGGAGCTTACATCTGAGTAGACATACCTGAGTTAGTTAGCCCAGCACTTTTAAATGGCTATTTTTAAAGTTTAAATGTCCTATCTCTCATTAACAACTGGTTCTATAGTGTAGGTGTGAACCTGCTGGAGCCCACCACTGATGGGCTGTTAGTGGAATTTACTCCAAATGAAGTAGATTCAGAGCTATTTGCAGGAGGAAGATGTCATTCACCTCTGAATGCATGCAGGCACTTGTTGGATATATACTGTAAATAAAATGTTAGAAGAAATACACTGGATCAGACTAGATAGAGACCCATCTGATCCAGCTTCTTGTATCTCACAGTGGCTCACCAGATGCCTCAAGGAGCACACAAGACAACAAGATACCTGCATCCTGGTTCCACCCTTTACATCCAGCATTCTATGTAGCCTAAGAGGCTGCTCCAGTGGTGGGATTCAAATAAATTAACAACAGGTTCTATGTCTCATTAGTAACTGGTTCTGAGAACCAAGCACTCATTAGCAAAGGGTTTTATAGAACCTGTGAGAACCCCCTGAAGCCCACCACTGGACATATCCATCATGGCTTGGAATATGGAGTTTTCCTCCTGAAATTTGTCCAATCCTCTTTTAAAGGCATTTAGGTTGGATGGATGCCATCCCCACATCCTGTGGCAGGGAGTTCCACATAGTAATCCCACACTAGGTATATCCACTTTTGGGGGGAAGCATGTGGGGGAAACATGGAGATTCATAGTATATTCAACATGGATATACCTAGTGGGGGAAACATGTTAGTGGGGGAAACATGGAGATTCAGCTCTGAAGCCACTGTATAGCAGAGCCATATATAGCCCATCCCCTGATTTCACAGGACTTTAGGGGTCCACACAGCCAATGATGAGCTCTAGGCTGTTGACACAAACCATGACATATAACTGCAAAAGAGGACAAGGTCCTCCAAAATGTAGAACATCCAAGAAAAACGTAGAAAACAGTGCAAACCTAAGCTTGTCTACTCAAAAGTAAGTACTATTGTATTCAATGGGGCCTGGCTACCCCCAGGAAAGTGTGATTAGGATTGCAGCCATAAACACTCATATACAGTATATTGCTTTCATGTGAATTTTAGCACTAAATTAAATTTAAAACCATTAGATATAATTTATGAATTACAAGAAGGCTACATGCTGCTTGCTCACAAGGAAAAGGGGGACAATGAAGATTTTTTTCCCCCAGGACATTAAAAAGGGACATATCCTGGAAAAAGAGGACAGATGGTCACCCTGGGTCTGGTGAGCTACTGATGCGCTCCAGGCTGCTGGCATATCCATGCGTCTCCTACAGCACGATATTATTATTAAATTTAAGACCATTACATCTAATTGATGAATGACAAGAAGACTCCAAGCTGCCTACTCACAAGGAAAAGGAGGAGAATTAAATTTATATGGGGGGGGGGGCAGAGGACAGATTGTCACACTGGGTTCGATGAGCTACTGATGCGTTCCAGGCTTGCTGGCACATCCATGCGTCTCTATAGCCCAGGCGATGTGGTTTCTTTCAGTGCCTGCCTGCCTGCCTCCCTCCTCCCGAGGAGACCGATCCCTCCTTACCCAGTGGTGCAGAGACGATCCTGGGGTTCATGATGTGATGCGCCCCCACCAGGGATAGGAGCCAGAGAGGCACCACCAGGGTGCCTGGATGCCTGCAGCGCATACTCCCCCACCTGCCCAGCCACTCGCAGGCTCTCCACTAGATGCGCCCAGCCATAAATACAGGCTTCGGCTACACACTCCGGATACTGCAGGCGGGGCTCAGTTCCCTGCAGGGGCGGGAAGAGGCAGACAGGTGAGCCTTCAGGTAGGGATTCTGGTCCCTGCCAGGATCACCAGATGTCCTCTTTCCTTAAGTCTCCTGTCCTGGGGAAAAAATCTTCATTGTCCTCTTTTGCCTTGTGAGCAGAAGCATAGAGCTTTCTTGGACTTAATAAATTATATGTAATAAATAAGCATGTCTACTCAAAAGTAAGCCCCATTGTGTTCAATGGGTCTTACTCCCAGGAAACTTTAGGATTGCAGCCTAAGAGTATGTAGCTTATACAGGTCCAACCTTGTTATATGCTGATTTTTTTTTATACACAGATTTGACTCAACACAAATGGCCACTGCAAATCACAGTATTAAAAACTGCTTTTCTTACTGTTGTAGAGATGTAGTCATGCAAGCAACCATTCCATTTTCAGTCTCAAAATCAAACCCCTGCAGATCTCAGTCTCAAAATCAAACCCCTATTCAATTGGGCACTGTAGTGGAGAAAGCAACCTGGAAGTGGATGTTTAAATCTATTTTTCCATTGTTTTCTTTATATACTTTTTTAATCCATGGGAGTTTCTGGAATGGAACACTGGCAGATTACATGGAAAACATCTACAATATACTATTTATAAACTATATATATTTTATACACAGTTTATACTATAGTTTACTATATTTTATTTATAGTTTACTATAAGCATTATGGCTGCAATTCTAAACCCACTTTCCAGGGAGGCAGACCCATTGAACACATTGGGGCTTACTTTTGAGTAGACATGGTTAGGATTGTGCTTTCTTACCCTAAAATTATCAAGGCACACCATCTGTTTTTTGACCACTAACAAGGCACACCAGGCTGCTTGTAGGAGGCTCAAATACCTCAGATGCTCTACCTCCTTCTTTACCAAATTCCCACGGCACACCAATGTGACACAGGACAGTGGTTAAAAATTGCTGCTTTAAACTTATGTTTACTCAAAAGTAAGTCCTATTGTGCTCAGTGGGTCTGCCCCCCAGGAAAGTGTCTTTAGGATTGCAGCATAAGGGTCTTATCAGTGTGCTGTGAGATGAAATAGGTTGAAAAATCATTGGTTTCAACTATGGTATATACTTTATACTATAAAACATATAATAGTTTTAAATTTAATAGTAGATAACTGTTTAAATTAACCACATGAAAGCACTATACATGAGCGCTTCTAGCTTTTATTTTGTCATGTACATGTTCTACATTTTTCTTAGGTGTCCTACATTTTGGTAGGGCCTTGTCCTCTTTTTTTTGGTTATATGATCACCCTGGCCTTAGGAGATTATCAGTGCAATCCTATTAGTGTCTACTCAGAAGTAAGTTCCATTGAGTTCAATGGGACTTACTGCCAGGAAAGTATCTTGCAGCCTTAGGCACTCAATCCTAAAGACACTTTCCTGGGAGTAAGACCCACTGAACTTAGTGGGGCTTACTTCTGAGAAGATGTGCTTAGGATTTTGCTCTGTGGCTACATCATAACCACATTTCCCTGGGAGGAAGTACTATTGAATAGTAGTAGTAGACATGCTTGGGATTGCACTGTAAATCAAAGCTGGTTTGGCAGACTCAGACCCCAAACCTATGTTTGCCTACTCAGATGTAGTAGACAAGACAGCAATCCTATCCACACTTACCTGTAAGCCCCATTGATTATAATGGGACTTATTTCTGAGTAGATATGTCAAGGTTCGGGTTCTGAGGCTGCAGTCCTTTCCACACTTAACCTGGGAGTAAGCCCCACTGACTATTGTGGGACTTGCATCTGAGTAGACATACATAGACTTGGGCTCTAAGCTCTCTTCGATAGCTGTGAACTGTGATAACAATGTGGAACTTCCATGTCTAGGTGCAGAGTACCTCTAAATACCAGGAGTGGCTCAACCATGTGTCTTGATGGGCTTCACAGAAGTATTTAAGGAGTTTATATCTTGCCTGTCCCATGCCAAAGTAAATGCCCAAGCAGCTTACAAAGCTTCCACCCCTCTTGCTGTCCTCAGAACAACCCTGTGAGGTAGGTGAGGCTTAGAGTGAGTAGCTGAAGATCCCCCGGGAATCTCTCAGGTCTTGGTCCACCTCCCTAATCATTACACCATCCTTGTAGATATAGCTAAATAGCCGCTGCTAAGAAACACACATGTATTGCAGGAAACCACAATGATCCATTAGAAGCAACGTCCAAAGCACTAAGTATTGGCAGCATCACATTATTCTTGGATGCTGTGGGCACCAGGCATCTTCTTAGAGCAAAATCCTATACTTGGAAATAATCCCTTATTAAGCTTAATAAGACTTACCAGGTAAGTGTGCATAGTATAGCAGTGATTGTCAACCTTTTCTGTCACACAGCACTAAGACTGTTTAGGAGCACCATGTGTTTTTAAATAACATTTTTATTATTAAAACTAGCTAAATGTACCCATAATTGTGAGAATAAATTTTCAAGAATATTTGTGGGCACAGATAGGCACCAAGTGGCAGGCACCAGTGGGCACCACTAGGCACTGGGCATCCCTACCAGGCACCAGTGGGCAGCAGCACCACAATGCACCCCTACTGGGAACCAAACATCCCTACTTGTCACCGCTGTGAACAACTGTGCAGTGGGCACCACGAGGCACTGAACACCATCAGACACCAAGCACTCCTACCTGGCACCACCGTGCAGTGGGCACCACTGTGCATCCAGCATCCATCCTGGGCACCAAGCAGCACCGGGCATGCCTACTGGGCAGCAGGTTGCAGTGGGCATACTTACTGGACAGAGGACACCACTGGGTAGCAGCTGGCATCACCAGGTGGCAGCAGACTAAAGGCACCATCAGGCATCCCTACTAGGCACTGGGCATCTCTGCCAGGCACTTGGCAGCAGTGGGCAACAGGTACCACGGGCACCAAATAGGTTCTTAGTGGGTCCTTACAGAAAGAAGTCCCTCTCCAAATTTCATGCTTCTAGGTCCTGTGGTTTTGGCTGGGTGTTGCTTAGTCAGTCAGTGACTCTTTGATTTTATATACATAGATAAATGAGTAATAAGATGCAGAAATAACAAAATGCATTAGCATAATCTTACATGGAATAACACACCAGATTTGAACATCTGAATAAAAATGACACAAGTTCTGCCCTGCAATGATCCTACTGCCAAACTATGTTCCCCAAAACTCCTATAGTCTATTTGTGGACCATTTGCCACACAGCAGTTGATTTACAATGGTGTGAGGGTTGTACACTTGTACTTCTAGTTGAAGAAAGGCTATAGGGCAGGGCTCAGATTATAATAAGGTTCTCATAGGTGATTGCACTTATCCTCTACACATATCTCCTGTGAGTTAGACTTGATTCACCCTCGTGGTAGTGGGGTCAGGATAGTAGTTTGTGGTTTGGTGATAGTAAGAGGATGATCAGATTAGAATAATGTTCGGACATACAGTTCTCAGACATACAGACGATGAATAAGCTCTCAAGGTGAACCTTGGTGGGCTACAGCTTGCAGGGCTCCCCTCCCTCCTTTGTTTCAAATCGGCTAGTAGAATTAAAGCCCTTTTGTCCAGTGGGATCCTAGCCAAACTAGCTAAAGTGGTATATTTATATCATGATATTTTTGCAGATGAAAATATTATATAAGTAGCAGAATGAACCCACGATTGTAGGAGTAAAATTTCCAGAATATTTGTGGGCTCCAGGCTTGGATGGCCACAGGGGAACACTGGCAGTGGGCAGTGGGTGGTGGGGACCCCCAGGCACTGGGTACCGATAGGTACCACAGGCAGTGGTGGACAGAAGCAGGCACCAATGGGGTTCAGACACCATTGGTCAGTGGGCATCAACAAGCACCAATGGGCTCTGGACATCCCTAACGGTCACCATAGGGCAGCGGGCACCAACATGCAGTGGGCAACAGGCACAAGCAGGCAGCAGGCACCACCAGGCACCAGTGGGCAGTGGGCACTGGGAATCCTTACCAGGCACCAATGGGTCATTGGGCACCCTTACCAATGGGTCATCCTTACCAGGCACCAATGGGTCACTGGGCACCACTGAACACTGGGCAGCTGGCACCACCAGGCGCCACTGTGCAGTGGGCACCACCAGGCAGTGGGCATCAACGAGCACCAATGGGCACTGGGCATCCCTAATGGGCACCATTGAGCAGCAGACACCACCAGTGGGCAGTGGACACTGGGCAACCCTATTGAACACCTTACTGGGCACCACTTAGTGGGTAGGGCACCACTGGGAACTGGGCATCCCTACTGGGCATCAGGCAACTTTACTGGACACCACTGCACAGTGGACAGTGGGCACCACTGTGCATCACTGTGCAGTGGGCACCACCGGGCAGTGGACATCCCTAGAGGGCACCATTGTACCATTGGGCAGCAGGCACCAGCAGACATCATCCCACAATGGGCTTCATGCATCACTACTGAGCACCTAGCCTGCATACCAGGCACCACCATTCAGTAGGTATCAGGCACCAATGGGCAACTTTGGGCACCACTGGGCATCAGTCTGCACCACCTGACACCCCTACTGAGCATCGGGTATCTCTGCCAGGCACCAGGCACCAACCACCACTGGGCACTTGGCACCAGTGGACAACATTGGGCAGCAGGTATCACTGGGCACCAAATCACTTCTTAGTGGGTGCTTACATCACAGAAGGAACAGCCTCCCCAAAAGTCATGCTTCTAGGTCTGGTGGTTTTGGCTGGGCAGTGAGTGAGTGAGTCAGTCAGTCAGTTTTCAGTTTTATATATACTGTACTGTATATCATTTGTTAAGAGCATTAATGCAGTTCTTTCCAACAAGGAAAGTTCACAAAGTGATATACACAACAAAATAAGTGAAGAGATAGTTATTTGTCCACAAAGAGCTCAAAATATTAAAAGATTCAAAGACAGCAACATACAGCCATTGTGTTGGATGAGTTGAAAAAGAACTGTAGCTGTCCCTGGGCTAAATGTAAGAGAGTCAACCTTTATAAATGTGCCTCTTTTCCCAGTTAGCAGAGGATGTGGAGAGCTTCAGAGCATCCAAAGGACTTCACATATAGATCAGTATCTCAATATTGAGACAACTGCAGTGTAGGTCAGTCTTACAATTGCCATACTGCACATGGAAGTCTTAAGAGAGAGTAGATCTGTCTCATTCAGTCCTAGTGAGTTTATCATGGCAGAATCTCAATTTATACAGAGGGATGTCCTGCCTTCCAGTTTAGCATCAGGCTGCAATCCGAAATACACTTTCCTGGGAGTAAGATCCATTGAACACAATGAGGCTTACTTTTGAATAGATATGGTAAGGATTGTGCACTTACCCGTTACTTACTTAGGAGTATATTCCTTGAACTCAGCAGGGCTTACTTGCAAGAAAACATGAACAGAACTGACTGGCAGACACTGCAGTCTTCAAGTAGCCAGGGATCAAATATGGAATATCAAACATATCTTCTAATTAATCATGTATGTGCATGACCATAGTGTGCATTATGACTTTTATTGTTTTCTCATGCAACCATTTTGGTGCTTTAATATAGAAGATAAGTTGAAGCTAAGAGAAAAATAACTTGGCTAAGGCCATATGGTGAGTCTGTGGCATTGATAAGCAAAATTGGAATTCACTTCCCCTAAACCTAACACCAATTGTTTCACCACTTATACTTCTTTAGGTTCTATTCTATTGCAGCTAACCAAACTGCATTGGCTAACATTACTGTACCAAACATAATAGATCTCCTAACAGGGGCTAAATGTTTGGAATCAAGCCTGTCAGATCTAGATTTAATCTCATTTTAGCCATGAAGGTTACTGAGTGACCTTATCAAATCACAGAATCCAATTTACATCACAGGGGAGGTTGTGAGGATGCAGAAAGACAAAATCATGTGTGCCACCTGGAGGAATTGCAATGTAATTGTTTGCTTAGGCAAGAGAGGGGAGTATTCTGCTAAGCCTTTTTTTCTGATCCTTGTGCTTTTTCCATCCAAGTGTCAGGAATCAATTCAACAGGGGATTCCCAAAGGGGATTGTTCAAAAGGGTCTACCTCTTTTTGGAACTGATCCCTTTTCCTTGCCTTTTGACCAAGATATAAAAATCTTCCATTTATTCAGTGCTGGTATAACATAATGTAATTCTTTTAATGTAATGTAATGTAATTCTACACACTTTCCTGGGAGTAAATCTCATTGAATTTAATGATATTTATTTCTGAGTAGGCATGCCTAGGATTGTATTGTTAACAGACTCTGCAAGTTTCTGCAGTTCAAATCTCACCTCTTCCATAAAAAAGCAGGCCTCCGTCAGTCATGAAAGACTATGGTATCATGCTCAGCGCTGCATATGCTGCATGCGAAGCATGAAAGCCTGGGTTAGATTGTTATGGAGGATAGGCTGTTCCCCAAGCAGCAATTCTCCCCTCTCCACGCCACGGAATTAGTCCAATGGAAAGGCAGAGCCGATACAATTGGATCCAACTGGCGTCGCAGAGCTGGGCTAAGGACAGGAGCACACCCTGTCTTGTGGGGCTGACCTGGGTCTCGAACCCTGGCCTTCTGGTTAACAGGCACAGTTACTACCCACAGCCCTACCTCTTCCATAACTTCATCAAATACCCTTAAAAGTACCCTTAAGGAAGCCATTCACTCTCAGTCTTTCCAGCTGCAGTATAGGAATAATGCATGCTTACTTTACAGAGGAGTTGTAAGGATTACATGTAGTTAAGGCTGCATCCAGTGGCAGTGTAGTCTGTAGAGAGAACTCACAAATCCTCCTATGTCACCTTAAAGACCACAGGTACTGTTATTTCAGCATAGTATTCCAGGTTGTTTCTCCAGGTGCAGAAAACACTCACTGAGACCAACATTCTGCATGGTGAAGTAGACGCTACTGTAATAAATACAAAAGCTTATGCAGTAAAAGATTTGCTCACTTTTAAGGTGTTATGTGACTCTCTGCTATTATGGTAGACAAAACCAGCTGTCAGAATTTATTAGAATTATTATTAGAATTATTGAAATTATTTGATACCTTTGAAATCATTCTGTGGGCTGCCTATAGTGAAAGACACGCAGCCAAGCACCTTACAGAGATTAAACAACGGCTGCAGACACACATTCCCTGACAGATGCTTCCAATCAACATTCACAGGCTCCCTGGAGAGGAGATGATAACATCACAATGCCCCTTCTCCTTTCCCAGGGGTTTGATGGTTATCAGTGATTACTTAAGGCTTGTAAAGCCAGCCAAAGCTAAGACAGGAAACTCTCTTGGTCTTCACCTGACCCTGTGACAATAATAAAGAAGCCCAAAATTATAAAATTAAAATAAAATTTTAATTCTTCTTCCTGTGGGAAAGGAAACTCAGATGGATCAACCAATGTCAGAATACACGTGCTTGATTGCTTCATTGTACTGATGTGTAATGTCATGTCTTGCCACACATTTTTCCATCTCAGCTCAGGAAGCCACTGAAGATAAAATCTTTGATTGTATAAATCCTCTTGTTATGAACAGAATCATCTTATTATGTAGAGAAACAGTTGTGCTATAAAAGGTCTAGTCAATTTGGACAAAGCACTCAGTCTTTTTGTAAGATAGAAAACTCTGTCTGGCTGAGTCCAGAGCTCTGAATAAAGAAATCTCTTGCTTGCATCATCATCTCCTGGGTCTTTCCTGCTGATACCTACTTCATTCCTATTACAAAATGGGGGCTCGTTGTGCCGGGATTATTGGATCTGGACCTTTTCCAGGGAATTGAAGTGGTACCCAGGGGAGAGGGCTCTTGAGGCCCCCCAAGCCGGTGAACAGTGTGCTATCGGTGGAAACCGGTCCTCAGGTTTCTCCAAGGCGCCTCCAACCAAGTTTGGTTGGGGAGAAAAAAAGAACACCGGTTCCCATCTGATCAGAACCTGTCAATCGCCTTCGGTCTCAGGAGTACAAGCAACAGATCTACAGGAACCAGGCAAGTATAGTAACGCCCGACCCGAGATACTGCCTGAAGAGTGCACTGGTTGAATCCACTGGCTTGGAAAGGCCAGTCAGTGGAGCCCACTCAGTGACGCTGAGGGGTGGACCTGTTGGGTGACCAACGGAAGGGGACCGAGTCCTAGGTAAACTCCCGGAGCCCGGCCGTTCGCTCAGAAGGGAGGATTCGTCACCCTCTCTGGCTGAAGAACAAGAGGCCCGTTACTCCTTGAAGGGCACCAGACCTATCCTGAAGCATAGGCTTGGATAGGTGAGACCTTTCTGTCTTGAAGCGTAGGCTTGGATAGTTGGGTAAGATATGCTAGCCTCTATCCTAAAGAATTTGGGAACGGGGGGAAGAACCTGACCAGACAGGACGTGGTAGGGAGGTAGCCCCTAAACCAACACCCAAGATTGGATAGAAGAGTCTTATCAGACTTTAATTAGCAACCAAAAAGTTTTGTATTACCTGTTAAACTATGACAAAAGTTGTTTTCTGTGGCTTAGTTTAACTGTATTGCAAGCAAAGATTTTTATTTCTAAAGCTTAAAAGTTGTACTGAGATCCTGTCTTATGCGGGGAGGAGGGAGGTAGAAACTGTGTGAGTGAAAAGTGGTTGCATGATTGACACAAGTGAAGGCGTCAGACCCCAGACGCGTGTTGTGTGTGATTGTGTGAACGTACCAAGTGTGATTGACACCGCCGTTCTTGTTGTGAGCCACTGACGAGCCTGGCCACGCAAGCTGGAGGAAGAAGTGAAAGTTTACCCTCTGTGTTCCTTACCCCATAAATAAAAGACCCTGATCCTCCCCTTTCCCTATTCTGTCTTGTGAGTGCCTTTTGTCTGTGGCCTGAGGACAGACCTCAGAAAACAAAAACAAGTGGCTCTGTGAGTTAGAAAAAGTAAGGAAGGCCCTTGGAGTTTGGCTCCAGGAAGGGGGGGGGGGTGGAGGCGACTAAGCCTGCCCCATTACAGGGAATTTTAAAAGTTGTAGATTAATTTTGTGTCTATAGTGCCTGTCAGTGCTTGCTTTGCATTGTTAGATCTATTTATGGTTTTCTAAAAGAACGCAAAAGAAAAGGTATTACATTGGGGGAAGAACCCCCCCATCTCTCTCTCTCTCCCCTGGGCTGGCTGTGATGGGATGGCTAGCAGAGCTGCCAGAGGGGAACAGGGATTTGGTGAACAACAGCAAAGTGGACTTTAAAAATTTAGTGTTTAGTGGATTTTAAAA
Source organism: Cryptoblepharus egeriae (assembly GCA_030015325.1). Taxonomy (NCBI): domain Eukaryota; kingdom Metazoa; phylum Chordata; class Lepidosauria; order Squamata; family Scincidae; genus Cryptoblepharus; species Cryptoblepharus egeriae. Next base: position 12,167,127 of record JAREYC010000013.1, read on the forward strand.
TTTGTGGAGGGACTAGCATGGCTCAGGTGTGCAGTGACACTGCACATAGAAGACCACAGCAGGGTCAGTTGTGTGTAACTGTAAAAAGAAGTCTGATACCTGAAGAAATTGCTCTCAGTTGTGTAAATTTCTGTATGTTGTAGTATAAGTGGCACCAGGAGGTGAGCTCAAAAAGCTTCACAAAGAGCAGAGAATCCTGGGAATTGTAGTTTGCTAAACAACTATGGTGGTGTCCCTTGCTTGATTGTGTGGTGGTGAGAGGCTCAGGGCCTCTGCATGGAAAACAAGAGTAGTTAAGAGTTTGGTTGGGGGCAGTGAGTTCTCAAAAAGAGCTCGTGACAGAGAGGAGTAAAAACAGGGGGTTATAAATACAGTAGTTGTGTGGCAACTAGAAGGCAGTGGACTGGAGTTCCTTATTAGGTATAAAAAAGGTGCATGTTCTGAAGACTGTATAAATCAGTGTGTGGTTTGTGCAATCTTGTTGCCTTGTTAAGTTGTGTAGCAGGTCACACAAAGTAAAAAAAGTTTCACAAGCATAGTTAGATTTTAAGCAGCAGTCTTGGTTCTTGGAGGCACATGGAAAAAAGAAAGTCTTTTCAGTGGTGAAGTGTGAGCAGTAAGTTAAGAAGTACACTTGCCCCTTAAGATGTGTGAAAGCAATAGTCTGTGGGCAGTGGTCTGTGCCATAAGTGGTCTAGAGGTTTCTTTTTGAGAACTAGTTAAAAGAAAAAGTCCATGTTAAAGTTACTATTCTGTCTGGAGGTTTTTTTCCTTGCATTGGTTCTTTGTTCTAAAAACACCATCTGGGTTTACAATGCTTTGGGTCAAAAGCCATATTGTAGTTTTGTTGATTGCAAAAATATTTTGCTCTAAGCTCCCTGTATTGGCAAAGCTGAATAAAGCCTCCAGCAACAGGTATGAGTTACCAAAATTTAAAGAAATTGAATTCAAAAATACTTTTGCAATAAACAGCTATTTATATTGAGTTATGGTCAAGGCCAAAGAGAAAGGAGAGGACTCTTAGTGTAGTCTGCATAGTGTCACAGATCAGTCAAAATGTGTTGCCCTCTTCTTCAAACATAAAAATAGTGGACCTTAACATGTTGTGTTTTGCTGCTTGTGAGGTTCTAAGAAGTCAAGCAAGTTGGTCTGATTAATTGTCTTGTGGTTCAAGTTGCACCCTCTTTTGCCAAACAATAAGTTCTATAAAATAGCTCTGGAGGCCAACAGTAAAAATAGTTCAGAAATAATTAATTGAAAGTTCTGGAGTTGTATGTGTTCAAAATATCAGTGTAAGTGTTGAAACTGCCTCTGAGCATGGACAGAGTGCAAAAACAAAATTCGCAGTGCTGGAGATGTTTTAATCTCTTTTCCAGGAAAGACCTTGCCTTCAGGGACTTTCTAATCCTGATTCACGCATAACCATGGTTTCTCCCACAGAAAAGGAGGGGGGAAGCTATCAAGAGCTATTTTGCTTGGTATCTGTTGCTCTGCTCCAGATTCTCAACTAAATAGCCTTTATGTTCAAAGTATACGTTCTCTGTTTGTGGTGTAGTCTTTTTGCTTGAGTGCAAATTGTTGTATTGGAATGTTCAACTTCATAATATTTCAAAGACAACCTTTTAGGCAAGTCCAAGACAAAAAAAGAATTGCATTTAACTAGTATCACTGCATGTCCTCTTCCTGCAACTCATTAATCTGTATGGCTATCTATGTTTCAAATGTAAATGTTATTGTCTCTCTCTCTACTCCCCGCAGGGAAAGAGTGCAAAAGCCATTAAATTTCCATTATTCCAGCAGGTCAAATAAGAGCCTGATCCAAGGTACAAAGTGTTAAAAAATGCCTGCCTTATAAAACAGAACAGTCTAGATCTGATTGCGCAAGATACCTTGATGTATCGAGGAGATTAGAAAAGGAATGTGTCCTCAGTGCAGATGGTAGCAAGCAAATTTGCTTAACAATGTCCATAGCAATCTCCTAATCCTTTTGTTTCAGCAGCAAAAAGGAACAACAACAACAAAAAGGAAAGAGTTAAACCTTATTTCTTTGCAGACTAAGCATGGATTTTTAATAAAACATTGCTTTTCAGAATATAAAGTTAACTGATTTATCTTGCTTAAATTACATTCATATCCACATATGTGTATCCTAGTATTATGTTGTATGTGTGTTGTGTGTCTTGCATTCTTATTTACAGAGCCAATATGATCCAAAGTACAGAGGTTACAATAAGAGTACCATAAAAATCTTATTTCCAGGACTGTGCTAAAAGATGTTAACTATCAAAACCAAGCAAATGTGTGCCAATAAAACAACAGGAAAAAGAAGATGTGGCTGCCTGCATCATATCAGATGGATCAAATGTGCCATGAATTACATGTTGTTTTTATGTTGTCAGTCCTGTGTTTTCTTGCAGATATTAGATGTCAAAAAGTCAAAACAAGCCTTACAAAGGAAGCAAAGGAAGTCAAACAGTATACAACAGTCTTGCAAACAGTCCACATATGAGATTGCCTGTGTCTACAAAGAAAATGGGCCCAAAAGCAACAACTAGAAGGCATGACGTAAAGTGGGTCTTCCACATCCCTACTTTGCAGGGGTGTCGTACAGCCTTCTCCTAGCAAACTTAGGCTCCAAAGCTGCAAAATGTCAATTGAGCCTCCGATATTGACTGCCAACCATCTAATGTTGAAAGGCACGACAAAATAGTGAGTTTTTCACTGCCAACAAGGTGTCGCAAAGCCTTTCCAGCTTCAAGGCCATCCAGGTGAGCCACTGAGGCAGGCTGGCAAGCATGTAGCCAGTGCATGCTTCCATGCAACAAGAAGCAGCGGTGAGCCGTGTGTGACATGCAATGTGGCCTGTGCGCTTGTGTTCCTGTACTTCTGTACACCTGGCTTTAACTCTGGCCCACATCAGGCACCTTTTGCAACCAGCATTCCTGATCCTGATCCGTGTTATAAACAATGGAACTTCAATCAAAGTATGAGTCTTGGTGTTAGACTCTAAGCTCAACAGCACAAGAACTCTGTTGTGGCTGTCCAGTGTTGTGAATTCCTAAAGACTCTTGTTTTCCACAGGTGTGTGGCAAAGCATTCAAAAGGTTAATTTGCAAGGACTAGTAAAGTATAACTTCTATTTGCAGTTGCAGATAAAACAATATTACATCAACCATGGAGTGGACTCTGCTGTTGAATACTCTTCCTGTGTGCATAGTCTTTTAACAGTGCAAAGACTTAAAATAAGTATTGTGTTTTGTTTGTATTGTATCTCTGTAAATTCTTGTCCCTTAGTTTTTGTATGTTAAATGTTTATGTTGTCTTGTGTGTGTGTTGGAAAGGTAAAAAGGACCCCCAGCCTCAGAAATGCCCTACTGACTGTAAAAAAGCAAATTTAGAAAAAGGTCCCAAAACTAGACAGTTGTGCATTATTGGACACTACCCATTTACCTTCATATATAAATGGGGTGTCCAAAAGGGGGGAATATGGTAGACAAAACCAGCTGTCAGAATTTATTAGAATTATTATTAGAATTATTGAAATTATTTGATACCTTTGAAATCATTCTGTGGGCTGCCTATAGTAAAGGACACGCAGCCAAGCATTGGGCAACGGCTGCAGACACACATTCCCTGACAGATGCTTCCAATCAACATTCACAGGCTCCCCGGAGAGGAGATGATAACATCACAATGCCCCTTCTCCTTTCCCAGGGGTTTGATGGTTATCAGTGATTAGCCACTTAAGGCTTGTAAAGCCAGCCAAAGCTAAGACAGGAAACTCTCTTGGTCTTCACCTGACCCTGTGACAATAATAAAGAAGCCCAAAATTATAAAATTAAAATAAAATTTTAATTCTTCTTCCTGTGGGAAAGGAAACTCAGATGGATCAACCAATGTCAGAATACACGTGCTTGATTGCTTCATTGTACTGATGTGTCATGTCATGTCTTGCCACACATTTTTCCATCTCAGCTCAGGAAGCCACTGAAGATAAAATCTTTGATTGTATAAATCCTCTTGTTATGAACAGAATCATCTTATTATGTAGAGAAACAGTTGTGCTATAAAAGGTCTAGTCAATTTGGACAAAGCACTCAGTCTTTTTGTAAGATAGAAAACTCTGTCTGGCTGAGTCCAGAGCTCTGAATAAAGAAATCTCTTGCTTGCATCATCATCTCCTGGGTCTTTCCTGCTGATACCTACTTCATTCCTATTACACTATGGCACTATATTATACTGCATTATATTTTAGAGATATAGTATTTAGATATTAATTTGGGAATGGCCATTGTGCCCTCTGCCCTGGATTGCAAAAATGAATGGATGAGTAGCTTGCCATCTCTTTTAATTTTTGCAGTTTTGTTTACTTTTTACTCTCTGCAAGAAGAGTAGCATATATATTTTATATAAATAAACTTACGGCAGAAACATGCTACAACAAGAGGAAATTTCCTACTTGATTTCTGAGTCTCATTTAGCTGTTATCAATCCAGGAGTCGGTAAGGCTGGCCAAGATTTTGTGGGTGTTTTTTGGTTTCGTTTTTTGAAAACTTGTCATTCACATTCCTGTCTATGATATCCCTTGAGGAAGGTTATCATAATAATACGGGAGCCTGAACCTCACCCAACAAACGGACTCCCGAAAGTTATTGCACACATTTCTTGTGCAATGCAAAGAAAAAAAGATCTTTGGTAATTTAGACACTGCTAATTTGTCTGCCACCAACTGTTATTATACGCTATAGACAATTTTGTGAACGCAAATGTCTTCTTCAGTTGGAAAATACGTATGTGTGTACACACAGAGACACAGAAAAGTAATGAAAAATAAAATGCAAATTGTGAGTGTAAAGGCCTTGAAGTGCATGAGACAATTCTTGTATTCCAGAGTGATAACTGTGACACAGACATGTGACAAGAATGATAATTCACAACAACACCAAGTGGCAATAACACTAGCTTTTTAGCAAAATGGGGGCAAATCCTAAAGCCCACAGGAGCTTTTGGGCTGCCCCAGACAATCCAATAGCACTGCCAACCTATTGCCCCTTACCTGGCTTCTCCTTCCGCAAATCAAACAGAAAATATAGGAGTTGGCATTTCCTGCCTTACTAAAATATCCTGCTCCAGTAATATAAAGGGCTATGCTGGTGATAGCATAGCTGTTGGCAGGGACTTCTATGCAAGGCAGGCCTTTGTTGAGCCAGACTAAACCTGTCCAAAATCCCACTGAACATGGGTTGTCTTGTGAAGGAAAACTCCCACCTCAAACCTCCACTGCCTTGTGGCTATACCCATCTATGGGAAAGGCTTCAGGAGTTAACCTCAAGGCAAAACCTGGAGCTGGAGTCCCAGAAGCAGTTTGTGACTGTGTACAATCACATTCTGGTAACTCCTGCGACGCAGCTGGAACCAACCTTATCGGCTCGGCCGTTCCATTGGACTATGTCAGTGACGTGGAGAGGGATTTGCTGCTTGAGTAATAGTCTATCCTCCATATTTAATCTACCCAGGCCATCATGCTCTGGAGAGGATACTCAGAGCACAATACCATAGTTTTTCGAGACTGAAGAATGCCAATGATGAAAATGTCCCACATGGAGGAAAGAGTGATCTTGTTCCTTTCCCTTATCTCATAAATCTAAGCAGGAAATTGAGAGCATCATGCTGGCCGTGATCCCAGCACACTCAGCATTTCCTGTTTAACTTCAATAACATTCATGGCAGTAAGAGCCAGGTAAGGATGGCTCCATCCATCCGGAGCAGTGTGATGGGGAGGCCACAGACATCTGTTCACCAGTCATTGGCATCAACCCCAAACTGCTACCTGATATTAATGGACTTGTTTGCCTCATGGATGGACCAGCCCTGTCAAACCTTGAACTTGAATGGCCTCCTGATGCCAAATCCCTTGCCATCTTTACCGCTCCTCTCTTTTCACCCCTTGAATTTGAATGGGTAGAGGGATGTGTACTGGAAATATTGGAGTAGAGAAGGGGTGTCAAACATAAGGCTTGTTAGCCCAAAAGCTATTAATCTGGACCCTATAATAGTTTGACTCTTCCAGCTTGATAACTGGGATCACTCATATATTGAAAATAGGAATGAGATGTTCAGATTTGTCAAGTGCAGCTGATATGTGAGTACTTTCTTTTGGCCATCACCTTTTTAATGATGTCACTTTCTGCTTCATGATGTCAGTCCCAGTCCTCACCAGGCATCATGAATGCTAACAGCATAAGAGCATAAGAAGAATCTCCACTGGATCAGGCCAAAGGTCCATCTAGTCCAGCTTCCTATATCACACAGCAGCCCACCAGATAGGCATCTGGATAGGCATCAGATAGCCATATGATCAGATAGGCATATGGAGCACATATGACACCTGCATCATGCATTTTGAGGCTGTCCAGTTCTGCAGGTTACCCCTAATAGCTTGTAACCTGTGGTGGTCCTATCCTCTTAAGAATTTGTCCAATCCCTTCTTAAAGGCACTGAGGTTAAATGCCATTACAACATATGAAACAAGGTTTGACATCCTGGGCTGTAGCCCAGCTTTGACATGCTTTGACAGCTTTGACATGCTGTAGCCCACCACTCCACTCCATTCCTTTTTACACTTGTTCTGCTCCATTCTCTTCATTTTTCAGTCCAGGGAATTGGGGAAAGAGCAGGAATTGTGATGTTGGGAAGGCAGGCAGAGGTGGCTGGTGTCACTGGCTGAGGGCTGAATCCTATCCAACTTTGCCAATGAGACTTGTGCAGCATCTTAGGATGAATTGGCAGTCATGGAGCCCTGCGCAAGGCAGGGAAATACTAAGAGCACAATCCTAACCATGTCTACTCAAAAATAAGCCCCATTGTGTTCAATAGTTCTTACTCCCAGTAAAGTGTCTTTAGCGTTGCAGCCCGACTCCTGTACCACAGGGCTGCACTGCTGCTACATTGGTACTAGAAATTTGGATAGGATTGGGCCCTTCTAGGAGTCAGCCTCCTAGACAGGCCAGCCCTGTCTAAATAGAATCAAGTTTCCTAATAAATTATAATTCAACCATTTCACAGCCTCTTCCTAAATATTTTTTCCCAATTTGCTTTTGCTTCAAGGTCAGCAGCAAAGTGTTCCTAGCAAACTGAAAAATGTCATTTTTCTGGATGTTTGTTTTTGTTTTGGTCATATTTGTATCCATTTATCTTTTTGTATCATAGAAATTAATTCGTTAATTAATTTATAATATAGCATAACAATATCAACTTTAAATATCTTAATAAGTATGCTTTCTTCTCTTGCCACTTATTTCTATTTTGAAACTTTATTTAGAGATTTAGCTCATTTTGTCCCAAACTCTGGGACAAAAGTTAGAATTGAGTGGGTTAGAATTGTTTTATGCAGTGAAGTTAATGATGCTTGAGCATTACAATTTTTCAAGATTAAAAGGAAACAAAACAGATTAGGGAGGACTTCATGATTTGGATTGCAAAGGATTGATGGCTCATAAACATTAACAGATCTGAAACTTCATGGGAACAGGATTCTGGGAGTAGTGGATAAACTCAGTGCTTGTCATTGTTTTACAGCCCTTTAGGGTGAAATTTTCATAATTGATCTAGATGTCTGGGGTGAGTTAGAGGCTAATGTCTGGTGTGTGTTAGAGTTTTTAATGTTACCCTTAGAGTCGGCATGCAGAAGAAGAACTTGGAGACAGCATCATCCAATGGCAGGTTGAGCAGGTGCCTCTAGATAACTTCCACTTTGCATTTCATTTTGATTTTAAGCCACTAAATCCTACGAGAAACTTGATGATATTCAGAATTCCATCATGCTTTTGTTGCATATCCCTTGTATGCAGTGATGGGATTCAAAGAAATTTACAACCAGTTCTATGCCCATCTGGCACTGGCAGCCACTTTTAAATGGCTATTTTTTAATTTTATATGTCCTGTCTCTCGTTAACAGCTGGTTCTACAGAGTAGGTGCGTACCTGCTGGAGCCCACCACTGCTTGTATGGCCCTCAAAGGCCAGATCCAGGACCAGGTTCAAATGCCAGGTTGATCTGCCCCCATGCCTCCATTCTGGCTTGAGATCCCACCTAAGAAAACCTGGGTCTTCAGTTTGGATGTTTGTCTTTTCACAAGGGCCATCCTATCCATGAGGCTGACTCGATGCAACAGATTGGTAGAAGATGCCAATTTGCCCCCACTCCAGTGCAACTTCTCCACCTCACCCCCACCTCCCAGATTGGAAAAAGAAGAGGTAGTGGATCCGAAGAGAATGTGCACGAAGAAAATGTTAAGCTACATAGCATTGGAAACATCAAAAAATATGATAGAAATAATGGGAAAATGCAAACGAGATAAGAGTGATGGGCAAGCCCACTTTAGACAGTCTACTCTCTTTTCCACATTCCTCTTGTGCCCTATTACCCTCTTCTTTTTTGAATCCGAGGATGCAGTGGTCACTAGGCACTCCTTCCAGTCTGCTGCCAGAGGCAATTACCTCTGGCAGCCTCATTGATGGATCAGCCATTATTACATCTCATTCCTTATAACAGGGATCTCCAAACCTTTTGGTAGGAGGGCCACATCATCTCTCTGACACTGTGTAAGGGGCAGGAAATATTATTTACATGTCAGATTTGAATCAATTTACAAATTTTTAAATATAAAATTGTATTAGAGACATTACAAGGCTTGCCTGCAGGCCGGGTGGAGGACCACATTGAGGTCTGGATTCGGCCCCAGGACCAGGGTTTGGAGACCCCTGCCCTATAAGATCAATGTTTTTTCCTGCCTGCTTTAGCTGCAATGAGTGGAAAATTACAGCCCAAAATCTGCTGTCGTCATGACTGACTTCAGCAGTAAAGGGTGTGTTTTTCTTTTTCAAAAATACATTATAACATCTCAGGAAAAGAACCCAATAAACAGGATTTTCTCAGTAGAGAGCCTCTCTGTACTGGAAACAAATTGTAGCAACAGACAGGAGGTCATGTCCTGTATCCCTTTAAGAGACAAGATTACCATACTCTAGAATTCACCTCCAAGGTCAAAGTCACAGTTAATTTCAAAGAACTGAAAAGTTACCAACATTTCCATTAATCATAACAGGTACCCATCATTCAGTAGCAGGTCAGAAATTGCATTATGACAAGATCAAGGTGAGTGAAAAATATTTCCCATTCAAGATTTGGATGTTGTTCCTGCAATCTGTATAAACATACACATTATTGGAATATTAGTTCCCATATCAGGAATAAGGAGCCTAGGTGAATCAGGCCAAAAGCCCTTGTAGCTTAGCATCCAGTTTTCCATAATAAACTAGGAATTTCCGGGAACTCCACAAGCAGAAGACCCTATGGCCCTGTCCCACCATTGCTTTCCTGAAATTATTATTCAGAATCACCTTTTCATTCCTTGTGAAACATGCACAGGGAATGCTCAAGCCAACCTTCTGGTTTATATTTGAATTTCTGAACACCAATCTTCATGTTCACAACAGAAAGGTGGAGGTGGTGATGACCCACTGCTCTGCTGCTCTGGTTTTCAGGGTATTATTCTTAGCAGAATAGAGATATTTCACTGTTGTTGTTTCATTACATTCTGCATGAAATCCTGCATCAAATGATATATAACATGATGGTATTGTTTGAAAATACCAATATTTTTTTTTTGCTAGAGTAACATCACAATGCATGTACACCAATGTGGCCTTTACCCCCACACTCTTTATTGATGCTACTTCATAAGTTGTAACAGACATTCTCTCTCATGTACTCAGAACTGTTTATGGCTCCATCCTTCAGGTCAGTGCCCCCCATTATCCCGGAAATCATCTTCCCCAAAAGTTAGTGCGTACAGGAATTGGTTGCTTGAACCTCTGGCAACTGAAGGATACCACAGAGTTCAGAGCTGGATGTATCCCAACCATTTTGAATCATTGGACATGGCAAATACCGGGCTTGGGAAAGGACGGGATGGGGTGGGGACAGGATGTTTCATTCCCTTAAACATGATGCTTGTTTTTCTTCTTTGCCTTTTTTACTTGTAAAGAGTTTGACAGAACTTGTAAAAATATACTCATTACTTAGCAATGTTTTCATAATGTGAAGAGTGGTTTGGGCACCCAACATAAATGAGTATGGCTGCCCGGCAACCTGCAGTTTTTATTTCCAGGGAAAGTGTGGAGTCAGAATGTACATAATGCTATCACTGTCAGTGTACTTCCCTTCTTTTTTAAACAGCTGGCAGGAAAGTCCAGATCAGGACCAAAGGATCCCTTCCTCCTCCCCACCATGCAACTCCAATCCCCTTAAGTGACTTACTGTAGTGGTGCTATTGGCACCAACCATTAAAACTATAAACCACTCACATGTATTATTTTGATATAATACCTAAAATAATTCTGTAAAGTCTTATTATTTCTGTAAAGTCTTCTTATTATATATCCCCAGAAACTGATGGCGAAAACCGAGGCTAACAAGCTTGTCTAAGGCCACCTAGTGAGGCAAACAAAAGATATGAATCTGGAAAGTCCAGATTTGTGGCTCCATCCCTTTACCACTATATGACACCAAGTTCTCACAGAAGCTCCCATAGCAAATAGTGATTGCAGTGTGGTTCTCACGTTGCCTGCCATGCTTGTATACTGGTGTAAATAATCACTGTCCTTATTTTGTTAATTTCGGTTCACCTAAGAATAGTCACCCGCTGTACCTCTTGTATTCCATCCTCGGTCTTTTTGTTCACAGACCTGAATCTGCCCATGTAGGCTCTAATAGGAAAGCTCTGTTCCTGCCTGAGTGCATCAGTTAATTAGCTCATCAAAGCAAAGGAAAGTGCTTTAGGTGCCTGTGAACCTTTTGGTGAGTTCTGTACTAATAATGGTGACCAACTTTCAGCCCACGGCCCTTGGATCCTCATTTGATCTCCTTTTCTGTGCCTGTGTGCATAGGTAGAGCTGTCTATTGAGGATGTCATGCTATCTTTCTGACACACCTGAGGTTTATCCACAAAGGTTTGTGCTGAAATAAATTGGTTAAAGCACAATCCTAACCATATCTACTCAAAAGTAAGCCTCACTCTATTCAATGGGTCTTACTCCCAGGAAAGTGTCTTTACGATTGCAGCCTTAATCTTCAAAAAGTACTCTGAGATTATGGGGGGAATGACACCAAAAGGTCTGGAGCCCAGATTTACCTGAAAACTTGGTCTAAAGTACTCTGACAATCCCCAGGCCTTGAAAAAGACCAGGATTAAGTCCAGAAAGGGAGAGCCGGGGTAGGCTATCTCTCTGGGAGTTGTAACATCATGTAACCATCATGGTCATCCCTTTTATGCTACAGGAGGAATTAACTGATGGAATAGGGAAAAAAATCGAGCTGGGATTGGAAATACTGTAAATCTTTAGGCAACACCTGTGGCCGGAACAGACACAATGCGCCACACCTAGGTTATGAACATATTGAAACTCCAGGTAAGAAAAATGTAGTCACACATGATGGAAATTGACCCCAACCTGTTCTACAGGGTTGTAAACACACTGTCCTCTTTCCCAATGTGTAATTTAAAAGAAATTGTGCTCCTATACGGCACAGGCTCTGTCCTCTAATCTCAAACATTTAATAATTGGCTGTAGTTGCTTAATAGAGTGGACAATAATCTCTGGACCTGTTCAGGGGAGTTCGGTCCTAATTCTGAGCCATGGCTTGGACAGTAAGGGATATGGCTCTTCCCGATATACTCTAACACAAATTAACACCCCAAGATCATTTTTTTTAAAGTTTAGACAGGTGGTCTGAGCTTCTTTGCAAGGGTGAATAACAGTTTATTACCAAGTTTCTCATATGCTTCCAAAGTATTTAACTTCCTCTTCCATATCTGAATCCAGAGTGAAATCATTACCGCCCACAGAAATGAATTATAAAACATATCTATGTATGAGTTTGACTTTCTGTTTACAGTTACTGCATCATATCCATTACTATTGATATTGGCAGTGGCCCTGGTCCAAGAGAGCCTTTCATAATTATGTATCACACAAGCACAGAAATAACTTCTTAGAAACTTGAGTGAATCACTGCTGCATGTTTAAGATCCTTTCATTTTTCAGCGCAAGTCTACCTTGACTGTAAAGCCAGACACTTCCTATGTGAAAGCTGAGATAACCAAGATGCTAAAGTGTAATGACCGCATCATAAAACTGCCTTACCAAGAATCAGCCAATACAAATTTCCCCACTTGGGCATCATCAAGGGGTATTCACAGACTCACCTATATTTAATGAAGGGCTTTATTGTTAAGTGCTGCTGAGAAGTCTTGGAATTATAAGGAAAGCTTTGTTTTAATAATCCTGGAAGGTATTTCATTTTCACAACAAAGCTTGGAGGTAGGTCCTTACAATTCCCATATTATATATTCCAGAAAATCTGGGTCACCCCTCCCCCCCAAAAAAAATCCATCAAACTGTTGGGAAGATTGGCAATTCTTCTGTCAGATACTCAGCACCAGCCCAGTGCCTGTGGCTGTGTGTTAAATATGTTGCAACATTGCCAGGGAATGGGCAGGGACTATAAAAACTACTACTGCGCATTCACCTCTCAGTCTCTGGTTTTGAAAAGGAAGTGAGAAAGGGAGAAGAGGAAGCTTAGGGGATATGGGAACAGTGGACTGTAGCACTGAAGACTATCTAAGCCCACTGGTTCCCAATCTATTGTAATACCATGTGGTGTTGTAGTTAGAGGTGGTCCACAATAACATGAGAAGTACTCTGAGATGTCTTAGAAAGGTTACCTTTGATCACTTTCAATATCTCACTAAGCAAGTGTTCCCATACAAACCACCAGAGAGGACTGCTCACAACCACAGCTGGCTCCAAAGCATTGGCTATAAATGGTGGTGGTCCATTCTCCATCCATTCTAGCTTGGTTGAGGGACACCCACAGCCCCTGGTCCACCAGAGAGGGCAGAAAATTGAGTCCACAGCTGGCAAAAAAGCAGCAATCCACAAATCTTACTTATCAATATTGCTAAGATGATAATTTATTGTTAATAATAAATTTTGTATCTATCACAATTTAATTTTTGTGTGTGCAGGGAGTAATGAGGTTGCACAGCCCACAATTTCTATTTCTATTCTAACAAGCACAACACATCCTGTATTAGTAAATATGTGTTGATATGGCAACTTTCTTAGATTGTTTTATTGGAAGCAGGTGTGTCTGGGACCCTGGAAGGGAGGAAGCCTGTCCCACTGAAAGTGAAAGAAGAAACCTGTGGCTTCAGTTAAACCAGAGTTAAAAAAAAGTGCCCGGGGCATACATGTAAACATGATGTTTTGGAAAAAATGAGACAAGATGGAGGGGTCCAGTCCTGCTGCCTGTTACTGTCTTTGTTCTCATTCTATGGAATGTTACCCTGCAATGGTATATATAATGCTAAGGTATACACATAGGCTTACAGAAGCTTGCTTAGGTCACGATTCATTGTCAGGCTAAGATGGTTCAAACTACAGGATTAAACAGGAGGCACATGATGGAAATTTTTTATCTGCTAGGACAACTCAATGGAAAATTAGAGTGGAAACAAATGGTGTGGAATAATTCAGGAAAGATACCCTTGTTCAAGGCTGAGATGCAGTTCTACTATGTCAAGGAACATTTTCAGGAGTTGTTGCCCGCTTCCTTATCTTCATGTACTTTCTTCCCTTCTCTTCATGTACTAGATTTACACATTGCTCCTCTGCTTGTTGCTCTGAGGCTGCAAAAGGAAGATCTGGTGCTATCTAGGCTGCTTCAAGGATTTACAGAAAAGAATACACTACTCAGGTTATGTTCTGTACTGCACTTTCTGAACAGCACCAATAATACTTAATAACACTAAGCATTGCCAAGTGTAGAAAATGCTTCACATCCATTATCTTGAGGATGTAGTTCTCACAACAATCCTGTAAGGTGAGCACATATTATTATCCCAGTTTTGTAGATGGGAAAGGCTGAGAAGGAATGCCTTACTGGAGTTCACTGAGGCTGCAATCCTACCCACACTGGGGACTAAGCCTCACAGACTATAATGGAACTGCTCAGTAGACATTCATAGAACAGTAGGATTGGTGGGGTCTGCAAGAGTTTATGGCAGAGGCAAGATTCAAACTGAGAAGTCTTGCAAGACTCCATAAAACAATCTTGGATATGTCTACTCTGAAGTAATCCTGCTTTTAATGGGACTGACTCCCAAGTGTGTTACAACTTTGGCCATTGTGCTACGACAACTCACTGTAGCACAGATCTTGTAATTTCTACTCCTGTAGTCTTTTGAATGCTCCAGTTATTCAGAAGGAGGAAGATAGATAATTAAAAATTAAAATTTTAGTACAAGTTTCTTGTATTAAAAGAATTCTTGCTTTTTCCAACCGAAGCTACATTTTCCACACATTGTTCAACTGTTCCCTCAGTGTATTAAGAAAAAGACTAAGAGGAAAGAACTAGACAGAAATAATGCCAAAGTTGGCCCAAAACCAATGACAGCCCAGGCAGTGCATTAAGTGTTACCTGCCAATGCACCATCACTTGCCTCCTTCCCATATCTGAATTCAAAAAAAGAGACAGTCTAGCCCAATTTCTTTTCTCTTTTGTTCTGTTCTTTATGATTCTAAGAAAGCTGGAGATGGTCCATCCACACATGTATGGACACACACCCTTTGCAGATCCACAGCCCAAGACTGTATAATTGATGAACTAGCTTAGAATAATGCATATCAGTAAATATATGCTGATTTACACCATTTTTAGGGACCAGAAAAATTTACAATTTTTAAAGCATACACAACCCGGTATAAAAGAAAGCAGCTGGCTTATAAATACCTTTATGATTCTGTAGTAACTGATACATGGGTATTTCACCCAGGATGGGGGCTGAAGACCAAACAGCACAGCAATGTTGTGGGATAATTCCTTCAAACTGAATCAGCCACCCCCTTTTCTGTGAACTAAAACTCAGCAAATCTGGCAAGCAATTATACTCACTTTGACACATCTAAAATGTGAAACATTTTAGAGTCCCTTCCAACTCTAGGATTCTATGATTCTATGAAAATTCATCAGTGTGCCCTCTCCCTTCAAATCACCTTTCTTAAAATTCTATTTTGAGTCTATCACTATTTTTCCAATGCCCATCTCTGTAACACCTGTTGCAGATTCCTTCTAAGTGTTCAGAATTTAATTCTGTAATCTTGCTGGGATGCAAGTCCCTCACTCCACCACTGCGTACCAGGTTCTTCAGGTGCTGTGATCCTTTAACAAGCAGCAGGAGGGAAAATAATTCCTACTCTTCTCCTGCTACCTACCTACCCTTACTCCCTCTCTGTTTGTCCAAGCACCTAGCTGGAACAGCTCAGTACTAATTCTGGGGGAATGGTGCCCTCTGCTGGATTACTATCTTACTGGTAAGCAGACTATATCTGACTGGTAAGCAGCTAACTTGGCTGTGGGTGGCATAGGTGGTTAAGACACTGTGCCTGTTAACCAGCAGGCCTGGGTTCGAGACCCGGGTCGGCCCCACAAGACAGGGTGAGCTCCTGTCCTTAGCCCAGCTCTGCAACGCCAGCTGGATCCAATCATATTGGCTCTGCCTTTCCATTGGACTAATTCAGTGGTGTGGAGAATCAGGGAGCAAATCCCCCCTGATTTGCTGCTTGGGTAACAGCCTATCCTCCATAACTAACAATCCAACCCAGGCTTTCGTGCTTCGCATGCAGCGTATGCAGCACTGAGCACGATACCATAGTCTTTCAAGACTGACGGAGGCCTGCTTTTAAGCAACTAACAAATCTACACTAAAAGGAATCTTTCTCCCAAAGTTTCCTGAATCAAACTCAAAAAATGTCAGTGGAAGCAACATGCTTTAGAAGCAAAATGGAAACTGCTGTGTCTGAAAAGGCCTCCTCTGTCCTAGGTGATGCATATCGTTCTGCTATGGTGCAGTATTTCTTTCAAGCTGGGCACAAGGGCGCTAACCAGTAAATGTCACTCGTGGGGGAGGTTGTAAAGAAGGCTTTTTCCTCAATCTGGCACATAGACCAGGGTTAGGAAAACCATGGTTTATAGCAGGGTTGTCCAACACACGGCCCGGGGGCTGCACGCGGCCCAGGACAAGGATGGATGCGACTCTCCTGCAAAGCTGGCCACCACCATTGGAAAAACTGGCTTTGTGGCAGCAGCCATTTTCAAATTTTGCATGCTTCTCTGCGCACTGCCCTGGGCAGTCGCTACAAAGCTGGTCTGGGCTGCCTGGCTCCTCCCCCTACCTGCCCCCTGGCACTCAGAGCGCTTCAGGCCCCTGCAGACCTTGCAGCGCTTGTCCACCCGCATCCCACAAAAGCAGCCTCAGCCTCTATCCCAGCTGCTGCCTGCTGCCCTTGAGACCTACTCAGCAGTAAGCCCTGTTAAAGTCAATAATGCTTACTTCCAAGTTGCAGTCTGACAGCCCAACGATGCATAGGATGGGCTGTGATCCTCTCCAAGCTTAACCTTGGAGATATGCTGCAACCCTAACCATGTCTACTCAGAAGGCCCATTGTACCCAGTGGGTCTTACTCCCAGGAAAGTGTGTTCAGGATTGCAGCATATCTCCAAGGTTAAGCTTGAAGAGGATCACAGCCCATCCTATGCATCATGCCTCCTCAGAAGTAAGCCCCACTAAAGTCAATGAGACTTACTCCCAAGTTGCAGTCTGAGAGCCCAATCCTATGCATGGCTACTCAGCAGAAAACCCCATTATAATCAATGAGATTTACTCCATGGTTTAGCATTGAGAGGATCGCTGCCAATCCTATGCATCATGCCTACTCAGAAGTAAGCCCCATTAAAATCAATGAGACTTACCCCAAGGTTTTAAAAATGTAGGACATCCTACATTTTGTCCTGCATTTTAAAAAAGTTGTTAATGTTTATGTGCGGCGCAAACAAACTCATCTTCTTGCAATGCAGCCCAGGGAACCTAAAAGGTTGGACACCCCTGGTTTATAGCACCAAGAAGGTTTCTGCTAGCGATAGGAAATCCACTACATCCAGACCTGAAAGAAACAACAAAGCAGTTGAGGAATGGCAGCTTTAATGAAATAACTTACAGATCAAGCAAACTTGACAGAGTTGGTGAGAGGGGCACAGACAGAACCATCGCTAGAAAGGAGGCAAAGTTTGCAAGCTCATACAGAAGATGAAAGAAACCTCACTGCTTTGCAAGCCCTTCAGGCTGAGTGCAACCTGATGGTCTTTAAAGGGGAACATCAGGATCCTATTGTCTGGTCTGCAGTGTACAGTCTCCCAAGTTGGAATGCTGCAAAAAAGTAAATGCATTTTTTCCAGTATTTTAGAATGACTATCTCATCACAGATTCTGTTTGGACAAGAAAAGGGTAGGCGTGGGAAAGATTCTGGATTGCTTGAGGTAAGGATGATGAAGCACAATGCAGTGGATGAACAATGACCATTCAAAGATTGGGTAAAGAAAGTAGAGATCAGACACATAACAAACTCCCTGTGTCCAAAGTTCTTTCCAAATTACAGGCATTAGGGGGCTCCTCCTGCAAAGATGAGCTCCAGGGCAGCCTGGATGTCCCCACCAGTGGCCTGCAGTGCTCGGAGGCTCAGTTCATCGTCATGAATGCCCATATCTCTCAATTGTTGGAGCTGTGGCTGCCATTGACTCTGCAAAAGAGCAAGGACACAGTTATCCTCAGACATAGCTGTATAAGTCAGCTGGGGATATGAGAGGCCTGAGTTCAAATCTCTGCCAAGTCACAAAGCCAATTGGACGGCTTTGGAGTAGCTGCTGTTGGTTTAGCTGACCACGCTGAGAAGAAAGCCAGTGTGGTTTGATTTTCTAGAAAGCTAATGAGCTGGGTTGGGAAAGAGAGGTTTCAGTGTCCTATATAAAGATATGAAAGATCTTGGGTGGCTTTGGGTGTGTCATGCAGGCCAACACACTGTGTTAAGGGCACTCCTAAATGCTCCTGCCTTAAGTTAGTTGTCTGTGTGCAAGATATTATCTTATAACAAACCCCCCATCATCCCACCCACTAGGAGTTCCTCTCTTGCATCTGTCTAGATTGCCAGCACTAGTGCATCTCAAGTTGTATCTACATCTTTCAACCCTCTTCCATCTGGGGCATCTTCTTCAAGGATTATTTGTAGTATAGACTTGGACTGTCTTGCACAGTGCATCACACAACTGAATGTTGTAGGCAAAACATCAGCCAGCCCATCCTGGAAATAAAGAACAGATAGCTTGGCTTACTGACCTGTAGGTTTGGCTGCCCAGAAGCCTGTAAAGCATGTTGTAGGGCCTGGCTGAAGAGGTCGTTGGTGATGGGTGTTCCTGACTGGACACTGGAAGACATGGGAGATGTGCCCGAAGAATGCCCCTAGAAACAAGAGAACAGTGTTGATGTCAGTGATACTCTAGCTACCATTCTCTGCTCCTTAGCACTTTCTCTTTTAGACAGCAAAGAAACACTATCAAAGACAGGCTGATGGAAGTTGGAGTTCCCTGCTAATATCCCAGTTGTGTAAACAAGGTATGAGAGTAGAAAAGCTAGGCGGTGCAAGCCCCTGCACAACCAAAAGCCAAGGAGTAGACTGAAAACCAATACAGGGATCCAACAAGGGATTTGATTTAATGGCAGATGCTGAATAGAGGTGAGAGACATAAGAGCCACGAGGATGGCTGCAGTGGTCAAAGTGAGAACTGAATTTATTGATGGATGACCCTCTTGTAATTCTACATACCTGAGTCCCGGGGGTGGGGGTGTGTGAGCTGCTCTCTGGAGTGCTGGCCAGGGCTAGGGCTGTTGCCAATTCACTCTGTGTGATGGGTCGAGGCCCTGCTGCCCCAGTGTAACCGAGGGATGCTGGACGGGATCCAGATGTGCTGCTAGAAGGAGTGGTTCTGGTGCTCTGTTATGAAAATGTAGAAGTTCGGTTAAGTACTATTTCATAGAATCATAGAATCCTAGAATTGGAAGGGACCTAGTAGGTCATCTAGTCCTACCCCCTGCCTGTAGCAGGAAATTCTCCTACAGCATCTCCAACAGGTGCTCGTCAAGCCTCTATTTGCAATTATATATTGTATATGTATATATATGTATTGTACTCAATGCTTAACACGCTGATTCTAGTTTTCATTTCATGGAATTTGCTCCTCTTTGGAAGAGAAAGATTTGGGGGAAACTGAAACAAAATGAGGAGTACCAAAACAACTGAGAGTTGCAAAACTTTCCCAATGAAGACAGGTTAAAGAGTATGAAGCTTGAGGTTTAGAAAAAGAAGACATAGTGCACAATCCAGAGTAACTACAGGCAGTCCTTGCTCTGGAGTAAAAACAAGTTACTCTGGATTGCAATATGAATTTCCCATAGGTTTTCACTATGTGGTGCAGTAACTATGGATGCACATAATGTCTCTTATGTGCTCCCGTAGTTACTCTGAATTGTAGCTTAAGTGAGGAGACAATGATCAAGGTTTACAATACTGAATTTAGAATACATCAAGATTCAGATCATGATGTAAGGAAAGGGGAAAGGAAGATGTTTTTTTCCTTACTCTATTAATGCTACAATTTGGATTCAGTCCATGAAACTGATTTGCAATTCATTCCAGTTGGACAGAAAAAAGCACCTCTTTACACATATACAGAATTAATTTATGGAATTTATTGCCATAGGATGTGGTGATGGCCACTAATAGGTTTTAATAGGGGATGAAACAAAGTTAGGGAAGAGAGCTCTCCCAATGGTTATTAGTCTTTTAAAAAAAATTTATATCACGACTAATAACCATTAAAAGAAAACAATTTTTACTAGTCATCATGGCTAAGTGGAACCTCTGAACTCAAGAAGAAATGAGCACCTCTGAATACCTGTACTGAAGGGAAATCAGTGAGATATATGCTGGATTATATGGGCCTTTGGTCTGATCCAGCAAGTCTTCTGTTGAGCAGAACTGAAAGCAACAGCTACAAGTACTGATTTCACTTGTGAACCTTCTGAAAGGACCACTGTACAAAAGTGACCTTGGAAATACTGTAGAAGTGCAGAATGAATGACACTCTGCACTAATACGAGTGAGTCAACTTCCTGAAGTCAGTAAATAACAGAACAAGTAGTATTGATAATTTTTCTTCAAGGAATTCCAACTGCAAAGAGTAGTAAAGAAAAAGATATGGTAAAAAGCAGAATTAAGAAACAGGGGGCTCCAACAACACATTGACTGAATCATACTGAAGTATATATTGCATTGATATACACATCATCACACCGGTATGGTTTAATCACAATGAGCACTATATCCAAGCACTGCTGACTTTTCCAATGCAGTGAATCAAGCTGACTGTTACAGAATCCATAACTTAACCCTACATGATTATGTGCCTTTGGCTTACAAATCTCTCTTGGTTAAAAGAGAAAAGAGAAAAGAAAAGCGTGTGTGAGAAGGACTGCAAAAATGTCAGATGCAGGGGAGAGAATGTGCTCTCTGAGGCATTTGGTAGGCCGCTGTGTGATACAGGAAGATGGTAGATGGGCCATTGGCTTAATCGTGTGGGTTCTCTTCTTATGTTCTTAAAAGGGAAAGGTGTATGTTGCATCTGTCTCCTCCAGACTTCTACTTTAGAGTTGCTGCCAAAATGATGCCCACCAAACTCTCGCCCCTTGACTTTACCTGATGAAAATCATCTTCATCATCAGAGAGACCTTCAAACAGGAAACCACCTATCCAAGAGAAGAGTCCACAGTGAAGGTACAGTCTACCCCAAACTCACATCCCACAGCGGGGGGAGGGAGGAAAGCTGCAGAGCTATTTTCAAGATGCACCACTCACCTGGCATATCCCTGTAGGAGCTAGAAGGCATGCTACGGGATGAGGTCTCTGGAGTGGGCAAGGGTGTGCTACCTGCCACAGAATGAAGAACCAAGATGATAGCATTAACCAAAGCAGGATGAGTTGGGATGAGCCTAGAAAGATAGAAACTGGTGATGAGCATTGTGAAATTGGGGGTGTTGAAGCATAAAAAAGCCTGGGTTCTGTGCTAATTCAGATTCAGTATGTGTCCTACTTCTAAACTCCAGCCCAGAAACAATCTTTAAAAATACTTCAGAGATATTTCCTATTATGAATTGCAGGCCCTTGCAGTCCCACTGTTAGATTATCCAGAGAATTTGGTACAGTGACTTCCTTGAAAATTTCTGACACACAAGATCTATATCTCTTTAGAAAGAAAAACAAAATGCAGGGAAACTTTCAAATAGCAGAACAAGAGCCTAATCCTAGCCAACTTTCCAATACTGACGCAGCTGCCATGCTGCCCCAAGATAAGTGACCAAACATTTCCTTACCTGGTTGAGGCCTATATGACTGCCCCTTACCATTGGATACAGTGCATACCTCCTTGGCACAGCTGAACTGGTGCTAGAATGTTGGCTAGGATTGGGCCCTTAGTTCTGAAAGGTATGTTTAATACATCTAAGTGGAGGGCTCATAAGACAAGCTACAATAGCAGGTCTGGTTTAGCCAGGGAGGGATGGAAAAACTTGCCAATGAAGAAGGCAAGCAATGTTGAAACTATGACTGTTACTTGGGCCTTGGTTTGTACTGATCTGCGTACTTACGTGTCCAACATAGCTGGATCAGCAAAGACAGAGAAAAGGTCCTTATCCTGCAAGACTCCTGTTACATACAGAAACCATTACAATTAATGAGAGGGATAATCTGACGAGAGCTGATGTAGCACAATGGCTAAGAGATTAAACTGCAAAGCATCCTTGGTTCAAATCTCACTTTTGCTATGAACTCACTAGGGCTGCATCCTCACCCAGTTTGTAATTATTTTTGGTAATCCAAAAACTTGGGCTACGCGTAAGTAAACCCCCCACATTCTCATCCCCCCCAAAAAAACCTGAACGGGGCTGGCATCTGAGCAGACATGCATAAGATTGTGCGGTAAGATGTGCAGTAGGATATTAGCTTTACACACTCAGAAAAGACTGTAAACATATTACTAAATATCTAGCATCATGACATCAAAAAAGGAATTGGTAAAAAAACCAAAACAGACTGCTAGGGTAGGAAGACTAAGCATGGTTAGAGCAATAGGTAAAGGGACACTCCAGGAAGGAGTCATCACCTCGTTTAAGATCAGACCTGCTTCTTCCGGGGAGGGGCTTACCCATCTGGGAATGGCAAGCCTTTCATAGAATCATAGAATTGGAAGGGACCTAGTAGGCCATCTAGTCCAACCCCCTGCCTGTAGCAGAAAACCCTCCTAAAGTGTCCCCGACAGGTGTTCATTGAGCCTCTGCTTGAAGATCCCCAGTGAGGGAGAGTCCATCACCTCCCTTGGCAATCTGTTCCACTGTCGAACCACCCTCACGGTCAGGAATTTTTTCTGGATATCCAACCAGAATCTCCTTTCTTGCAGTTTGTACCCATTGGTTCTAGTTCTGTTTTCAGAGGCAGCTAAGAACAAATGAGCCCCTTCCTCCATATGACAGCCCTTCAGGTATCTGAAGAGGGCAATCATGTCTCCTCTCAGCCTTCTCTTCTCCAGGCTGAACATCCCAAATTCCCCCAATCTTTCCTCATAGGGCTTCCCTTCCATCCTACTGATCATTCTTGTCTCTCCCCTCTGGACTTGCTCCAGTTTAGCTGCATCTTTCTCAAAGTGAGGTGCCCAGAACTGAACACAGTACTCAAGGTGAGGTCTCACCAATGCAGAATAAAGAGGAACTATAACTTCTCGCAACTTAGAAGCTACAGTCTTCTTAATGCAGCCTAAAATGGCATTTGCCTTCTTTGCAGACACATCACACTGCTGACTCATGTTCAGCTTGTGATCCACAGTGACTCCAAGGTCCCACTCACATGTTGTGCTGTCAAGCCAAGTATCCTCCATTTTATACCTGTGTTTTTGGTTTTTATTGCCTAAGTGCAGAACCTTGCACTTCTCCCTGTTGAAATTCATTCTATTGGTTACTGCCCAGTATTCCAGTTTATCCAGATCCTCCTGGAGGTTTCTCCTGTCTTCTGTTGTTTGCTACTCCTCCCAGCTTGTTGTCATCCGCATATTTGATTTGCTTTCTCTCCTGGTGAATTACCTTTCTTATGTTTCCTACATAACTGAATAGGAAGGGTTGAACTGAGAAGTTGGGAACTCACAGAATTTTATTTCCTTCTTATTAATATTTATTTTTCCAATGACATTAATGTGCAAGTGGATTTACAAGATGTAAGAGGACTGCTTCCTGCCCAGGAATGTATAATCTAAAATTCAGAAACAAACAGGAAGATAGAGGAAGCAACATGTACAGTATAGAGATGAAGGGGTTATGGCAAAATATTAGTGAAAAGATGGATTTTTAAGGAATTGAATGAAGTAAGAGAGGTGGCATCACCAGAAGTTTATCTAGCCCAAGCTTTTCCCAATTATCTGGAACATTTAATAGGAAGTGGTCATGCCTTTCCATACAGACTAAACCCACTTTGGCCCAACTCACCCAAAGCAATGGGATCACTGCTTAAGCCAGGCGTAGCAACAATGATCTGATCCAGTGATTCCTTATTTCCTAGCATCTTGAATACCTGAATTGGCAACAAAGAGGTATCAGCCATGTCATGCTAGTAATCCACAATAGGTAATGGAAAACCCCAAAATTATTGGCACACCTACGCATTATCGGTTTGTTTGTCCCACTGGGCAAACAAATATGTTCAGAGCAAAATAGATTCAGAGAGGCCAGTCATACTC
Organism: Cryptoblepharus egeriae; assembly: GCA_030015325.1. Taxonomy (NCBI): domain Eukaryota; kingdom Metazoa; phylum Chordata; class Lepidosauria; order Squamata; family Scincidae; genus Cryptoblepharus; species Cryptoblepharus egeriae. The sequence continues at coordinate 12,190,917 of JAREYC010000013.1, forward strand.
ACTGAGTCTCTGAATACATGACTGCTATGCAAGGCAGTATGTAGGACCCGGAACTCTCGTACAGCTGCAACTTTATCCACAGGCTCTGGGGTAAGGAAAGACATGTCATCAAACCTCTGGATAAATCACTCAAATCCTTAGCTCAAAATCACACACTCACTTGGGGGAATAGGCAAACCACTCTCTCCATCTCAACTCCAGCTGTTGTAGGAGAATAACAGTGTCTTACAGGACCACTGTAAAAATTCCATCAAGAGTGAAGTATGCTGTGCCCTGCACATTAAAAAAACTGCTATATAAAAGCATCATTAAGAGAAGGAGCTGTACAGAAAGGAAAGGTTCTTTTGCTTGATACTGTCCTTTCCTTCTGTCTGCATAACTGTCTATTCAACCCCAGCCCACCAATACTGCCCCACCCAAAATTCTCACCTGGTTTCTGTTCTGGCTCAGGCCAGGACTTGCGGAGGACATGGACTGTGGAGCCTGACTGGATCCCATAGAATTCCAGTGTTTGGTCATCCCGTAGCTTGCGGCCACAGTAGATCAGATCTGAAAGACAACTCAGGCTTGTAGCAAAGGCTGATGTCCCATCAATTATTATGGTCTTAGCGGCCAAGGAGAAGGTAGCAATAGACTGTATGCTCTCAGGATTCTGAGCGATATGGCTGTAAGACTACAGGCAAGAACATGAAATAGAACTTCCTTTTTCCAATTTTCCATACAAATTTCCAAATAAGGAGTAGCTTCAAATCATAGGCAGTGGTAACCTTTAATAGTTAACCTCTACACTGGTTAGGGCATATTTTGAATGTCTGGCAAGCATCTTGGTTCAAAGATGAACCAGAAATCTCTGGTGAGCTGCCAAGTTCAGGATTCTAAACTGAGCTTTGGCAAGGCAGAATTCAGGTCATGGGAAGAAAACAAAAATGGGCAACTTAGCTGAGAATTTCATGAAGCCTGGGCAGAGTATCTGCCAAGAAGCCTGCTTCTAAAAATTATTTGATAGGATTATGGTGAAGTGGTCTTGGTAAATTCAGATTCCCATTAGCAGGCCTCCGTCAGTCTTGAAAGACTATGATATCGTGCTCGGCACTGCATACGCTGCATGCGAAGCACGAAAGCCTGGGTTAGATTGTTAAGGAGGATAGACTGTTACCCAAGCAGCAAATCCCCCCTCTCCACGCCACTGAATTAGTCCAATGGAATGGCAGAGCCAATACGTTTGGATCCAGCTGGCATCGCAGAGCTGAGCTAAGGACAAGAGCTCACCCTGTCTTGTGGGGCCGACCGGGAATCGAACCCTGGCCTGCTGGTTAACAGGCACAGCGTCTTAACCGTTTGTGCCACTCATAGCCCATAGATTCCCATTACCTTATCTGCAAAGAGCATCTGCCAAGAAGCATGCTTCTGAAAGAAGTGCTCAGTTGCAGGGGTTGAAACAAAGATATGGGAAGTTTCTGAATGGCAACTTCCAAGATGACAATAGGCAGAAGGGCATTGGGGGCTCAGCAGGTGAGAGAGTAAGACCCAGCAGGCATAAAAAACAGATAGAGCTCTAAAGATGCTTATTCAGAGGCAAGAAGTTACTTTGATTGGGTTATAGTGGAAAGGGCTTGGTTCATTCCAATTTCCATTATCATATCAAAGAACCTTTGCCTGGCTGGATGGCAATTCCAACAGAAAGACAAAAGTGATGCATGTACCATACCTTCCACTTTTCTTAGGCTAGTAAGACAAGGCTTACCAGAGTCCCAAATGAATAGAGGTAAAAGTGTAATTTCCCCTCCCCACCCCACCTCCTGATGTCCAGGGAGTGGTGTTCATCCTTGTTTCTTAAGCCAGAGCTAGTGTTGTCTGAAGATGGTTCCGTGGACCTGTGGCCCACGTGCACACAGAACACTATTATCTTCCCACCAATGTGGTACCTTTTCATCTACTTGCATTTCCATGCTCTTGAAGTGCTAGGTTGGCAGGAGGTGGGCTAAGGAAGGAAGCTCACTCCGTGTTGCAGTATGAGTCTCGAACCACTGACCTGCCAATCTTCAGTTTGGCAGGCACAGTGCCTTTTACCACAAGCTACTGCAGCCCAAGGTCCCAAATGAACACTTAAATCCAAACTGGAGTGGGGAGACATCTGTGGTAACAGGTATTGCAGTGCATTTTCCACTACTGGCCTACTAATTAGAGAGGAAAACTTGCATGTAGCCTTTTCCAATGACAACCGATAGGATCAAGCCCTTGAAATTTATGAATTATCACACATATTAAAATTGTGGCTTACCAATGAGCTCTGGATCAGGGACAGATTCCTGTAGCTTCCCAGTTATGAGCTGTTTCAGGTAGGAGATACTGCAGCCACCCAATGGGCACTCACCCAGCTCTGTTTCCGGCAGCCGCAAGATTGATTTGGGAGCCAGGGGCTGATCAGCAAGTTTCACAGCAATGTAACACTCAGAGAGAGACATGGTGTCAGAGTCACTGGGAGAACTTGCTTCAGTGAGGCCCCAATCCGAGCTCCAACCGGAATCTGTAACAGGAACCAAAGAAAAACAGAAGGACCTGGTTTGATTCAGATTGCACTGATTTACACCTGAAACATTTTGTTTTAAAATCTGAGACTTGGAAGAAGGGCAAAATGAGATTGAAGGAATTCTTGTTAGATAAACAAACTCTCCACCCAAATCAGAGATATGAAGGGAAAGATTTTTGAGCCAAGACGATGCAGTAAAACATCATATACAACAATCAGATAAATCCCTCAGCTAAAAATATCACAGAGTTATTATGTGGATAAAATTGGATCACTGGGGCAAGTCTGGAAGTGAACACAAGCATGCCTGATCATTCTCCATAGGTCATTACCAAAACACATATGGTGCAATCCTAAGACTGTCTACTCAGAAGAAAGTCCCATTATATTCAATGGGGCTTACTCACAGGAAAGTGTGTTTAGGATTGCAGCCATAGTGGATAACCAGAACAGAGAATCATAGATATCAGGTCAGCAAATCCTTTCAAGATGGTGCCAATTTGGGCAGTGGACACAAATGTGTCTGACCATTCTCCATGAAACATCATCAGTGCTCACGGTGTCAGTGGATAACAAGAACAGAGTACTGAGTGGTTCTCAAGCATCTCAGAAAGGATTTCCCTTCTGAGAATCTGTCTGGGGAAACCCCCAGGAGTGATATCATCAACCTGGAAATTATAGCTGGAAGTGACATCAAATAGAAATAGACATTACTGTGATTCTAGAGCTCCTTCATGTCTTCTCAGAAGTAATTCTCATCATTTAGATGAGGTTTGCTCAGGGAAAAGTATGGATTTTAGCTTGAATGCCCCAAACTTATCTAGTTTTAATTAATTGTATCTTAGTATCTTCTGTGTGCTCTTTTTAATTGCTGAAAGCCACCTTGAATGTCCTTTTTAAGGTAGAAAGGTGTGGGATGTATCTATGGATTTAGGGCTGCAGTTGGCTTTGTGGTTAAAGGCACAATGCACATCAATCTACAGACTGGCAGATCAGCAGTTCAAGACCTAGGTACTAGACACCCATTCTGAGCCCAGTTTAGCAACTACCAACCTAGTAGTTTTGAAAGCATGGAAATGCAAGTAGAGAAATAGGTAACACTTTGGTGGGAAGGTAACAGCATTCTATGCACATGGGGGACACATGTCGATGGAGACAATGCTTGCCCTATGGCTCTAGAAACAGGATGGGCACTGCACCCTAAATTTGGCCATGACTAGCAGAGCAACTTGCAGGGGACACCTTAACCTTTTTATTCCTTACATGACATAAGCACCCACTAGAAAATGATTTTTAGAAATTTAATGCCTAAGGGAATGAAGAGGTGCAACAAATTTGTCATATACATAATATTGAAGACTGACTGATCAACACCCAGCCCCAGCCCCAACCCCCCGCACCTAGAAACATGAAATTGAGGGAGTATATTCCTTCTGTGATGTAAGAACCAATTTGGTACCTGGTGGTACTTGCTGCCTGGTATTACCCACTAATGCTAGGTGTTTTTGCATTACTGCTTGATGCCTGGTGCCTGACAGGGATGCCCAGTGCACAGTAGGGGTACCAGGTGGTACCTATTAGTGCAAGGAGGTGCCCTGTAGTCCCCAATGGTGTCCAATGCTGCCAAGTAGAGATGCCCAGTGGTTCCCATTGCCCAATAGGAGTGCCCGTTGCTCAGTTGGGGTGACCTACTACCCACTGATGTCCAGTGCCTATTGCTGCCCGTCACTTGTCCCTGATACTCTTGAGTGCCTGGTGCCTGTTGCTGCCCAGCTGTGCCCTCTGGCATCCAACCATGTCAGGATTCCATAAATATTCTGGAAATTATGCTCCTACAACGGTGGGTTCAGTCTGGTAATATATGTATATATACTGTGGGTGTGGCACAAGTGTGGGCTGCGGGTAGTGCAAGTGGTTAAGACACTGTGCCTGTTAACCGAAAGCCAAGGTTCGAGACCCAGGTCCCCACAAGACAGGATGAGCTCTTGTCCTTAGCCCAGCTCTGCAACACAGCTGGAACCAATCATATCGGCTCTGCGGTCCCATTGGACTATTTCAGTGGCATGGAGAGGGGGGATTTGCTGCTTGGGTAACAGCCTAATTGCCATATCAACCTAGACAGGCCTTGGTGTTTCTCATGCAGCATGAAGCACAATACCATAGTCTTTCAAGACCGATGGATGCCAAGTTTTAAAAGTTATGCATACATGGACACTTGCATATATAGATATAGATAGATGTACATATATATGTACAAGGGTGACTGCTGCCTCAGAGCCCACCGTCAGGCGAGTCTCCTCAGAAGCAAGTCCCCTTAGAGTCAAAGGGGCTTACTCTCAGGTAAGCATGGGGATGAATGCTGCCTCAGAGTCCACCATCAGGCGTGTCTCCTCAGAAGCAAGTCCCCTTAAGAGTCAAAGGGGCTTACTCTCAGGTAAGCATGGGGGTGAATGCTGGCTCAGAGCCCACTGTCAGGCATGTCTCCTCAGAAGTAAGTGCCCTCAGAGACAATGGGGCTTACTCCTAAGTATGCATGGGGGTGACTGCTGCCTCAGAGCCTATCAGGCGTGTCTCCTCAGAAGCAAGTCCCGTTAGAGTCAAAAGGGCTTACTCTCAGGTAAGCATGGGGGTGAATGCTGGCTCAGAGCCCACCGTCAGGCATGTCTCCTCAGAAGCAAGTGCCCTCAGAGTCAATGGGGCTTACTCTCAGGTAAGCAAGGGGGTGAATGCTGCCTCAGAGCCCACCATCAGGCATGTCTCCTCAGAAGCAAGTCCCCTTAGAGTCAAAGGGGTTTACTCCTGGGTAAGCATGGAGTGAATGCTGGCGCAGAGTCCACCATCAGGCGTGTCTCCTCAAAAGTAAATGCCCTCAGAGTCAAAGGGGCTTACTCTCAAGTAGGCGTTGTGGTGTTTCCAGCCTTAATGATGGCGTTATCCTCCACAGAAGCCCTCCTGGGGACAGAACCAAGTCCCCTTAGATTCATATCTGTGTGTGCATAAGTACACGTGTGTATACTAAATTCCAAAATGGTGGCACCCAGTGTCAGCTTCCAAAATGGCTGCTCCCAGCCTCTTATGACCCCCCACTTTGGGAACCACTGGAGCGGCAAGTGAGAGGAATGGCTCTTCACAGAACTCCCTGGATTCCCACCAGGATGAAGCAGCCATTTCAAGAAGCCTCCAGCCAAGACTCTGTGTGCCCCATGGCCTCCCCCCAAGACACCAGCCCCCCTTCAGGCAAGCCCCCCCCATGCAGACCCTCCAAGAGGTTAACAGTCTTCACCCCCAATACCTGAATGTTTACCACCAACCGTCTCAGCCAGCCGGAAGCGCTTCCCTGATCCCGAGCGAGGCATACTGGGAGTTGTAGTCTCACAGAAGAAGAACCCTCCACTGCCTCACGCGCAAGCCAGGCAGCGGTCGCCTTTCTAAAGGCAGTACGAGCCCGAGGCTCCGCCTTTTTAGAACAGCAGCGGGGCATTCTGGGAATTGAAGTTCAAGACCTTAAAAAGGTTTGCGGCCATTTTTAAAGTTTAAGGAGAATAAAAGGAGGGGGGAGGAGGGAATGTGACGGGATTGTGACGTCAAAGGAACCACGAATCAGAGGAGACGGGAGGCGGGGCCGTGTTGTTGGGAGCCAATAGGAGCGCGGGAGCCCTATTTAAAGAGGGAGAAGGCGGGGCGTAGTTTCATGAGAGGTTTTTGCCTCTCTCCGGTTTCCTAGTGTGTGTGGAGATCCTCCAAGAGGCTCGTGAGGGGAGCTGGAGCAGCTCTTGTGGGGCGCGAAAAAGACGCCTCCTCAGCGACTTCAGACTCAGCTGCCCTCCTGAGCTCCTTTCCTGAGGCTGCAGCCGAAGCCTCAGAGCCCGGCTGGGATGCCCCGTCCCCAGGAGGGCTTATGTGGGGAACAACGGCATAATTAAGGCTGGAGACACCACAACGCCTACTTGAGAGTAAGCCCATTGGCTCTGAGGACACTTGCCTCTGAGGAGACATTCACCCCCACGCTTACCCAGGAGTAAGCCCCATTGGCTCTGAGGGCACTTGCTTCTGAGGAGACATTCACCCCCATGCTTACCCAGGAGTAAGCCCCATTGGCTCTGAGGGCACTTGCTTCTGAGGAGACATTCACCCCCATGCTTACCCAGGAGTAAGCCCCATTGGCTCTGAGGGCTCTTGCTTCTGAGGAGACATTCACCCCCATGCTTACCCAGGAGTAAGCCCCATTGGCTCTGAGGGCTCTTGCTTCTGAGGAGACATTCACCCCCATGCTTACCCAGGAGTAAGCCCCATTGGCTCTGAGGGCTCTTGCTTCTGAGGAGACATTCACCCCCATGCTTACCCAGGAGTAAGCCCCATTGGCTCTGAGGGCTCTTGCTTCTGAGGAGACATTCACCCCCATGCTTACCCAGGAGTAAGCCCCATTGGCTCTGAGGGCACTTGCTTCTGAGGAGACATTCACCCCCACACTTACCCAGGAGTAAGCCCCATTGGCTCTGAGGGCACTTGCTTCTGAGGAGACATTCACCCCCACACTTACCCAGGAGTAAGCCCCATTGGCTCTGAGGACACTTGCCTCTGAGGAGACATTCACCCCCACGCTTACCCAGGAGTAAGCCCCATTGGCTCTGAGGGCTCTTGCTTCTGAGGAGACATTCACCCCCATGCTTACCCAGGAGTAAGCCCCATTGGCTCTGAGGGCACTTGCTTCTGAGGAGACATTCACCCCCATGCTTACCCAGGAGTAAGCCCCATTGGCTCTGAGGGCACTTGCTTCTGAGGAGACATTCACCCCCATGCTTACCCAGGAGTAAGCCCCATTGGCTCTGAGGGCACTTGCTTCTGAGGAGACATTCACCCCCATGCTTACCCAGGAGTAAGCCCCATTGACTCTGAGGGCACTTGCTTCTGAGGAGACATTCACCCCCATGCTTACCCAGGAGTAAGCCCCATTGGCTCTGAGGGCACTTGCTTCTGATGAGACACGCCTGACGGTGGGCTCTGAGGCAGCAGTCACCCCCAATGATGATGTGGGAGTAAGCCTCACTGACTCTGAGGGCACTTGCTTCTGAGTACACATGCCTGATGGTGTCCCTGGCCAACGCCCCCCCTACTCTTATCTGGTGTAGCTCACAGCTCACAGGCCTGATATGCAACTTTCAACCACTATACTGCACAACACTGGTGTGCAACAGTTGTGCGGCACGTGTTTTATTTGAATAAATGTAGAGCTCTTGTTCACAGCATCGGTTGCCCTTCCAGTGTAGGGGCAGGGCTGACGAAGTTCTGTTTCCTCTCACTAGAGGGGCACCCAGACCTTTTAGTCCAGTTCTGCTTTCTAGCCACAGGGCAAACTGCATGGAAGCAGGAGAGGCTTTATAGGGGTTTCTTCCCCAGCAGCAGTGCCTGTTGCGGAGCGGCCTGAGGGCAGGTGATGAGTGTCCAACTCAGAGAAGCCCCACGCATACCAGATGGCCAGTGTAATGGAGTCCCCAAGTGGGGCAGTGAAGGAATGGCACGGCACAGCCCCAACCTTCCTGCTGAGTGTGCGTGGGCTTTTGCAGCAGCTGGGAGAAGCGGCACAGCAGAGCCCTGTTCCTCCCGCTTAACAGCGGCTGCCTCCCGCACCACAGAGCTGTTCCGCAGCTGGCGCGGCATAGCCCCAGCCAGCACTTTTGGCTCCATCCCTTTCCCCACACATAGGGGATCAGCCCTGGGCACCACCTTAGCTCCACCCCGTGGCAGAGAGTTGTGCCCACCATTTTGGGATTTACCTCAGTCTGAGCCTTTTTAAATTACCTCAGTCTCCAAAGGATGCAAGACTACCAAGCAGGCCCAGATGGCTGACATGATTGCTGGCCCTGCATGCACCAGCAGCGTGGCGTGGTGCAGTCCCATGGCTCAACCATCTGAGGCGGAGCAGGTCGACACGGTGCAACCCTAAACCTTGCCGCTAGCTCACAAGGCTACAGTGGCTTAAAGGTGAGCGGTGCAGCGCAGCCCCGCTTCAGTGGTGGGCTCCAGCAGGTTCGCACATAGTCTATAGAACCGGTTGTTAACGAGAGATAGGACACTAGAGACATCTGCTAGACCAGGGGTGTTAAAACATATGGCCCAAAGGCTATGGACGCCCTATGGAAGAAATGTTTCTGACTATTGTGTGGTTGTCTGATCTCCCAGTCACCAAAGCAGTGGTTAAGCATGGGTCTCCAAAGCGCAGCTGTGAGGGAAACATTTGGCCAGCGGGAGAATTTGATCTAGCATATGATGGGGAAGATTAACTGTCTTGACACAATAGGACACTATCTCTTAGCATACTAGAACAGCACTGCCGGGATGGTCACATACATAGCTGGTGTGTTGAAGGTCTCAAACATGATCAATGTTATCTTCTCCCAGTAGGCTTTTGAATTCATTATTACTTCTGTAAGCAAGACTGGATGCTCCTTTGGGGCCACTTGCAGCACACTGCAGAAGGCGTAATGCCAGATCTTCTCCATGCCATCCCAGTTAGTAACAATGCCATGTTCGATGGGGTACTTCAGGGTCAGGTGCTCCCTTCTGCTCTGTGCTTCATGTCCTACATAGCTGTCCTTCTGGTCCATCCCTAACTCCTTGATGCCAGGGCCACCCCACGATAGTAGAAAACACAGCTCTGGGGGCATCCTCTCCAGCAAGCCCTGCTTTGCACACTCCAGACCCATTATCTATCACTATGGTTGCCATCTCTTCTTGGCCATTGTGAACTCTGCAGACTGCAAGTGAACTGATTACAGGTGTAAATCAAACACACCTGCATATAAGAATGGTGTGGGTAGTTAAGTATGTCAATTCTCATTTATGTTATTAACAGGCTTGACAACATATTACCATTAGAAATCCCAGTTGGCAAAAGGTACAGGACTGAATTGTTTAAATTTCAGGAACTTATTCAAGGGAGCTATATGATAAGAATCTCCTGAAGAATCTTTAGATAGGGCAAGAAGAGATGCCTAAGAAGAGACACCCAACCGAAACTCTGGAGAAATTATCTGACTCTGGAGAAGGTTCATCGACCTGCAAATCAAAGGCATCTCCTGACCTCTACAGTAGAGGCATCTCCTCTACTGAAGTCAGTCATACTCAGCTGAACATATGAGAATTAGCATGCCTTTAGAGTCTCCATCAAGAACTCCCAAATCTATTTCTATACTCACATCCCCAATGGCTTGGCTGTAGACGGGCCATAAGTGGAGGTGCTTGTTTCAGGTGTGCAAGATGGGATTACCAAGTTTGAATAAACAGAATGGGCTTACTTTTGAGTAAAGCAACACCATTTCCAAACACCTCTAACCATAGGATTAAAGCATTAGTACTAAACAGATTTGTATGTATAATCAGGCATATAAGGTCACACTGATTACATCATTAGTTGACTGCAGGGAGATAAGAGAATAGGATATTCATGTAGTCAGGGTGCACCTCATCCCAGATGAGCCATTGCCACAGTCTCCTGCCACAGTAATTTTAAGAGCCATTCAAGCCTGCCACAGTAATTTTAGCTTCTACTTGCTAAAAGGTATAGAAAGCAGATCACACAAACTTTCTCTAGAAACAGCTTCTTCAAGCACAGAAGTGCAGGATGTCCAGTTTGACAATGTAAACAAAATAAGCTCCTTCATCATGTGGCTCCTTTAATCCATCAGAAATCATATGGTAAGAATATGGTAGGCATCAATTTTTTGGTAAGACAGCAAAGGAGTCAAAGCAACATTCTAGTTCACACCACCACCACCATGTATGGCCCATTTCACCATGGAGAGGTGCTGGGGGAAAATCAGCTTTCACCCACTAGTAGGTCCAGACCCACGGTTTGGGAATTGTTGGTCTAGATTGGGGTGAGCAACCTGTGCCATTTAGGAATCCACAACTTAACAACTGAGATAATAAGTAGCACCTGCTGAAATTCCTTCTGTTGTGAAAGGTCAGTATCCCTAAAGTGGCCCAGCTTGCCCATCCTTGTTCAAGACAATAACAGGTCTGTGACTATTAGCATATAGCTAGTTTTTGTGGGTTGTGAAAAAACTTTGCAAGCACCCTTGTCTTGCCTCATTTGCAGATGAAAATTGCTGGAGTGGAAAATTCAGAAAAGGAGAATGTTTTGTGGCTGGAATGCTAGCCAGTGGTATACTGTCATTTAAAAACTAGCAGGTATCACTTTGAAAAGATATTCCCCCTACTCCCTCATGGATGGAAGCCAATGAACAGGTTTGCTTTTGAATATAATTTGAAACACAGCATCAGTTTAATTTGCTGCCAGGATCTGTTCTTACCAGCACAGAGCTGCCATTTTTTCTACTTCAGTCTACAAAATGCCATGTTACCCGCAGGATAAAAAAAATTGGGAATTATAAACCAGGTCCAAAAACTGACATTTCTTCATTGACGCTTAAGATTTATTTTGGTCATTTTCATTGCATTAATAACATATCCAAGAAGATAAACAGCTAAAAAGTGTGTAGAAATCATTTAAAGTACGATCCTAAGCATGTCTACTCAGAAGTAAGTCCCATTGTGTTCAACTGTATTTACTCCCAGGAAAGTGTGGTTAGGATTGCTACCTTAGGGCAAAATCCAGAGTAACGATGGGGAGTCCTTGCTCTGGAGTAAGAACAACTTACTCTGGATTCCAATATGAATTTCCCATACGTATTCACTAAGTGGTGCAGTAACTACGGGTGCACATAAAGTCTCTTACTTGCTCCTGTAGTTACTCTGGATTTTGGGGTTAGATAGCTAATATTAACAGAAGAAAGTTAATAGAGATTTATGAGAGATGTGATTTTCATACTAGTTCCTTCTACTCCAAGTGAAATATTACACTGTTATTGGATACAGATCCACATGGCTACTTTGATGTGCGCAAAAGGACTGTCAGATAGAATGGAATTATTATGGCCCCACTGAAGAGGTTAAAGTTGAGAAATATTCATTAAACCTCCCACATTTTCTAGGTATGAATACATTTTAAAAGCATTTGCGGAAGACAATGGGTGGGCCATATTCATCATACTCTTGCTTGCTGATGCACATATGCTGGAAGGCGGAGAGAGAAGCCAGCATGGAGCCCCCAATCCAGGCAGAGTATTCATGCTCTGGTGGGTTAATGATTTTGATCTTTGTCTGGCTAGGGGCTAGGGCCAAGATCTCTTTCTGCATCCGGTCAGCAATGCCAGGGTACATGGTGCTCCCACCAGACAGCACCGTGTTGGCATACAGGTCATTACGGATGTCCCTGTCACATCTCATGATGGAGTTGAAGGTTAATTCATGGATGCCACAGGACTCCTGTCCCACAAAGGCAGGCTGAAAGAAGGCCTCAGGGCATCTGAAGCGCTCATTACTAATGGTGATCTTTATGCCATCGGGCAACTCATAGCTCTTCTCCAGAGAGGATGAAGAAGCGACTGTGGCCATCTCCTGTTCAAAGTCTAATGCCACATAGCACAGCTTTTCCTTGATGTCCTTCACAATTTCTATCTCAGCTGTGGTGAAACTGTAGCCTCTCTCTGTCAGGAGACTCTTAAGGTAGTCAGTCAGGTCATGGCCAGCCAGATCCAAGCGATGGATGGCATGAGGCAAGGCATAACCCTCATAGATTGGCACAGTGTGTGTTATCCTATCCCCAGAGTCCAGAATGATTCCAGTCATACGACCAGAGGCAAACAGGGACAGCACTGCCTGTCTGGCCACATACATAGCTGGCAAGTTGAAGGTCTCAAACATGATCTGCGTCATCTTCTCCCGGCAGCAAAATGGATTTAATGGTGCTTCTGTAAGCAAGACAGGGTGCTCCTCCGGGGCCACTTTCAGCACATTGTAGAAGGTATGATGCCAGATCTTTTCCATGTCATCCCAGCAGGGGATGATGCCCCATTCAAAGGGGTACTTCAGGGTCAAGTTTTCCCTCTTGTTCTGTGCTTCATCTCCCACATAGCTGTCCTTCTGGCCCATCTCTACTATGATTTCCTGCTGGGGCCGCCCCACAACGGAGGGGAACACAGCTCTGGGGGCATCATCTCCAGCAAACCCTGCCTTGCACATTTTAGAGCCATTATCTATCACCAAGGTTGTATTTTCTTTTTCAGCCATTGTGAACTACTCTACCAAATGAACTGATTATAGGTGTAAATAAGACCAAGCTGTACTACCTGCAAATATAAAAAAGTTTGGTTCTGTTATTAACAGGAATGTTAATTTATTAATCCTTATTAGAAGTCCCACAGCATAATCCAAACCTGTCTTTTTTCCCCAGGCTAGTGGCATAGTTAAGTTATCTATCTGCTATCTGGAGCTGAAAAGGATTTTGTAGCACCCCCTACAACAAAACTGAATTTACTTAAGTAAATAAAAAGTGTGTCCTTTATTGGTTAAAATACTGTGCTGAGACAAAAGAGGGAGGGTTATTTTCTCCCTACTAAATATAAGACGAGCACCACTTAGCAGTGCCTCTTTACCCAGTTAGCTGGGTAGTGTATTATGATATACAGTATAGAAATAAGAGCTTACTTGTATTAGTTCCTCACATCCATAGTTAATGGATGTTAGTTCCTTACATTGTTCCTCACATAGGAACAATGTTCATTACATAGTTAATTACATCCAGTGCTTTTTTTCTAGAAATAAAGGTGGGGGTATTCAGCAGGGGCACTCACCATGAACGGCAGGGATACGCACAATGAAAATGTTATTTGTAATCATAGGTATGTCTATTTGGGGGCCACAGAGGTGCCAGTACTATGTACAGGAGCGTATCCCCTCAAAAAGACCCCTCATCATCTCATTAGCTTTCAGAGCAATGAGTGTCATAGGTCAGTTTTGAGGTAAAGAAATCCATATTTTGTTAATTGGCCATAACTTTAAGGTTGCCAAAATTCTCTAAGACTGCAGTCCTATCCAACTAACCTGATAGTAAGTCCTATTGAAATAGTGGGTCTTATTATGACAGGCATAGAATTGTGGTCCATGGCCTGGAGGGTGAGGGAAATTCCTTGCAACTCTGCAAATGATTCAGCCCTGATATTTGCCTTTACTGAATACTTGGCAAACTTCCTTATTTTTGTTATACAGTCTAGTATTTTGGAGTCTCTGGGACTGAAGTTCTACCTAACCCTGCCCAGCACCAAGCAAAGCTCTCTGCAAGCACACATCTTTTCCTTTAACCTGGTTGCTGCAAGTTACTAGTAGCAAAATTTCTTTTCTCCTCCTGCTGGCCAGCATAGCAAATTGCTATCAGAGTTTGCAAACTGGGGGTCTCTAAACTTTTTTTTCCCCAGTATGAGGCCATATTGTATATCTGACAAGGTGCCGAAGTCTGGAATATCAATAAATTGTGAATACTTAAGAAATGGAAAAGGTAGCTTCTTCAATAGAAATATCTCTCTGCATACCTGGCCCATCAGCAGATTGCTCTGGGCTAGGACAGTTAATCTTCCCCATCATATGCTAGATCAAATTCTCCCACTGGCCAAATGTTTCCCTAGCAGCTGTGCTTTGGAGACCCATGCTTAACCACTGCTTTGGTGACTGGGAGATCAGACAAGCACACAATGGTCAGAAACATTGCTTCCATAGGGTGTGCCCAGCCTTTGGGCCGTATGTTTTAACACCCCTGGTCTAGCAGATGTCTCTAGAACAGAGTGACCAGGTGTCCTCTTCTTCCAGGACATGTCTGTAAAAACAAACTGCTAATCAAAACCATAAACCAATTGGCCCTGCCAGTGGCTTAGCAGTATTTTAACACCAATCCAGGTCATGGGTTTGCACCTCTGCAAGCTGGTTAGAAATTTTCTGATGTTAATATATGCTTTGAGTGGAGGAACTAGTTGTTCTGGTAACATCTCAACAGCGCCTTGGGCTCAGCTCCGGCTTATGCCTCAGGGCACAGGTAAAGGACTCAAAACAAAATTATGATTAACATTGATAGTGATTGAGTATTCAGGTCTGGATTCAGCTACATGCACAAATCTCTCAGCATCCTCAAAAAGGCACACATTAGAAGTGCTTTATTCTAAAGTTAAGGTGGTTATATACAGAGAAACGTACTTAGATTAAGCAAAGTAAATCACAGACAATATACAAAATAATGAAAACGAACTTCTATCTCTTACCAAGTGTAACTCACTTCTCCTGGCTAAATTTTATCAGTTCACCACCACGGTCAGTAATGCCAAAGTCTTTAATGATATGTGGTGGCATCCAGGAGGTGAAAGAGAGATGCCTGGTAAAACGGTGGATCTTTATACTTGACTTCCAATCCCCAACCAATGAGAATTCGGAACCTGCCCAATCTTACAATAGGATACGTGAGTAGAAGCCACATACTCATGGTGTCTTGCCCCCTCCCTCCTGACTCACATGTTCAATCAAAAGTGTCCTTGACCAATAAACTAGTTAAGAGAAAAAATACCATCTAAAGTCTGGCATGGCTGCTACCACTCCCCAAAGACAAAATTTATCTGCATGCTTGAAGGAGCACACACCCAGACTGTATCCTGTTGAAGCTAGATTTACTACATGAAAAAGCTTACATTGCATTGAGCCATTGATTGAGTTGATTGAGCCATTTCTGTCACAAATGTCCTCTTCTTTAGCCTTGTATCCTGGAAAAAGTATTCTCCTCTTTTCTGTGAGTTGACAGCACACAAAAATGGTTAAAACTTGGGCATCTGTTACCGCCTTGGGCATATGTTGTTAACAGAGGAAAGGTGGGATATAGATTTTTTTAAAATAAAATAAAATAAAAATAATATGTTTAAATTAACCACATAAAATCCATATACAAGTATATTTTAGCTTTCATTTTGTCACATTCTACATTTTGGGGTGCCTTGTCCTCATTTGTAGTTATGGCATCTAATGGCATCTAACCCTGCTGTAGCAGGCAAGCAAGCATTGGACCCAGATTACTAATTAAAGACAATAGTAATAAAATAAATAAGAAGTTTGGAAATCCTTGATCTAGTCATCACTGACGATACGAATCTAGTGAGACCTCCTGTCAACAAAGCAGGTGCTCTAATTGTTACCACTAGATGCTAATCAGGACTGTAAACAACTCCTACACTGTGTTGACACAAATTCAGCTCAAATGTTCACACCTCTATGAATAAGATGGGCAACTTCCCAATGTTAATTTATATGATATATTGTTCTGGCAAGCTGCTTTAGCATATGCCGATAAAACACCAAATTCAATTCACAGAATCATAGAATCCTAGAGTTGGAAGGGACTAGTAGGTCAACTAGTCCAGCCCCCTGCCTGTAGCAGGAAATTCTCCTAGAGCATCTCCAACAAAGTGCTCATTGAGCCTCTGCTTGAAGATCCCCAGTGAGGGAGAGTCCACCACTTCCCTTGGCAATCTGTTCCACCTCTGAACCAATCTCACCGTCAGGAATTTTTTCGGGATATCCAACCGGAATCTCCTTTCTTGCAGTTTGTACCCATTGGTTCTAATTCTGTTTTCAGAGGCAGCTAAGAACAAATGAGCCCCTTCCTCCATATGACAGCCCTTCAGGTATCTGAAGAGGGCAATCATGTCTCCCCTCAGCCTCCTTTTCTCCATGCTGAACATCCCAAGTTGCCCCAATCTTTCCTCGTAGGGCTTCCCTTCCATCCCACTGATCATTCTTGTCTCTCTCCTCTGGACTTGCTCCAGTTTGGCTGCATCTTTCTCAAAGTGAGGTGCCCAGAACTGAACACAGTATTCAAGGTGAGTTCTCACCAATACAGAATAAAGAGGAACTATAACTTCTCGTAACTTGGAAGGCAAATCCTCTTAATGCAGCCTAAAATGGCATTTGCCTTCTTTGCAGACACATCACATTGCTGACTCATGTTCAGCTTGTGTTCCACAGTGACTCCAAGATCCCACTCACATGTTGTGCTGCCGAATCAAGTATCCCCCATTTTATACCTGTGTTTTTGGTTTTTATTGCCCAAGTGCAGAACCTTGCACTTCTCCCTGTTGAAATTCATTCTACTGGTTACAGCCCAGTACAGTTTATCCAGATCCTCCTGGAGGTTTCTCTTGTCTTCTGTTGTTTGCTACTCCTCCCAGCTTGGTGTCATCCGCAAATTTGATCAGGCTCCCAGTATCCCTTCCTCCAAGTCATTGATGAAAATATTAAAGAGAACCAGGCCCAAGACAGAGCCCTGGGGCACCCCACTTAAAACTGATTTCCAGGTTGACACAGAACTGTTTACTAAAAACCCTTTGAGTGCGGCCGTCGAGCCAACTGCAGATCCACCAAACGATTGTCTCATCTAGCCCACATTTTTCCAATTTCCCAATTAAGATGTCATGTGGGACCTTGTCAAATGCTTTGCTGAAGTCAAGATAAATGACATCCACAGCATTGCCACTGTCCAGTAAGCTCGTAACCTGATCAAAAAAGATCAGATTTGTCTGGCAAGATTTATTCTTAGTAAATCCATGCTGGGTTGTTTTGATCACCAAGTACTTGTCTAGATGTGCACAAATTGTGTGTTTTATGATTTGTTCTAATATCTTGCCCAGGATTTAAGTCAAACTGACCGGTCTATAATTTCCCAGGTCTTCTTTTTTCCCCTTCTTGGGAGTACATTAGCCCTCTTCCAATCCAATGGCACTTCTCTACTCCTCAAGGATTTCTCAAAGATGATTGACAGAGGCTCTGCAAGGACATCTGCGAGTTCCTTAAGAACTGTAGGATGCAGCTCATCCTGTCCAAATGACTTGAATTTATTGAATTCCTGACATTCCCCTTTGGCCCAACTCTGGCCTATGCCTCAGGGTACAAGTAAGGACCTAAACAGGGTTGTGGTAGCTATGGCTGGTTGTGACCAGACTTATCAGTTATCAGATCAATCTTATCAGTTGAACCAACTATGATTGATTGTATGCTATTTCTTATAAGCTATTTCTATTGTATGCTATTTCTTATAATCTCTTGTATGCTATTTCTTATAAGCTATTTCCAAAGATCCCCACTGTACTCAGTAAAACACTCCTTTAGGGTAGCATGATTTTTTTTCTAGAAAATACAGTGGTTACATAGAAATAGGCATTTAGAATTAACAAAAAAGATGTAGCAATTTTGTTAATTGTAGAATTAACAAAAAGACCATTATCAAGAAGCATACTAAAATAATAAATGCTGACTTCAATCATCCCAGGCACCATATTTTTCAGCTTATGAGACGCACTTTTTTACTCCTCTGTGTGCCTTATAAGCCGAGTTGTGTAAAAACGTGCATAAAACTCCATGTGTGCCTTATAAGCTGAATTCTTGGCTTCCCCCTCACTGCCCAGGTCTTGCGCAGCCATTGCATCGCCTCCTCCAGTGCGCCCAAGCCTCTGAGGCTTGGGCAGGCTGGAGGAAGCAGCGCTGTGGCAGCATGAGAGGGGGCGCACCGGCCAGGGATGCAGCATAAATTTAAAGGAGGAAAACATTTTTTCTTTGTTTTTCTCCCTTAAATCTAGCTGTGTCTTATGGTCTGGTGTGTGTAATAAGCCAGGAAATACGGTAACTTGTCTCTCCTGGATGGATCTTATCAGTTGAACCAACCATCATTGAAAGAAATAACCAAAAGACCAAAGTCCAAGAGAATAACTCCACATAAAAAGTGAACCTTTACACAGTACTTGTTACCCACCCACCAATCTTCTGGTATTATGACACCTAGCCCTCCCTGATTAACACTCACAGCTACAGACCATCATACAGTCAAGGTATCCTTGACCAATTAACTAGTTTCTCCACTCTCAAAGGAGCAGATTTTTATTATTCCCATCAGGCTACACTCTGGAGAAACTGACTATAGGTAAAATGTTCAAAGTGCTCTTAGAATGCAATTTTAATCTCCGGTAGGGCCAGCCTAAACCCCAGCATAAGTCCTGAGGGTGTCACAAAATTGCAGCAAGACACTTCTGCCCCACTCCTGAGGGGGTTAGGCCAATGCACAGTCATATGCCAACCTTCCCACACCATCACAGAAAGACAGGCCAGGTGAGGTAGGCCAGCTAAATTTCTTAGGATTGCATCCTTAAGCAGCTAGGTTATTTCTGTTACACCAGGGGTGTCCAAACCATGCTTTGGAGGCCAGATGTGGCCCATGGTGAGCCTTTATGCAGCCCTTGGCAAGACCCCTCCATCCACCTTCAGGCAAGCCTTGTAATTCTTCGACTCTGTCTGTTAATACACTCTTATATGTAAATTTATTCAAATCTGAAATATAATTCATTTTTCTGGCCCCCAACACAATGTCAGAGAGTTGATGTGACCCTCCTGCCAAAATGTTTGGACACCCCTGCGTTAAACTATTGAACTCTGGCTCTTCCGCTCAAAGAGCAGAATAAAGAAAACAGTAGATTTGCATCAACCCATATTTCATATCATCTACCACAATGTTGTAACTGTTTACTGTCAGTCGTGTTAAGTTGACTGTAAGTTTACAGTCACTTTAACAGTAACTATGGCTGCAATCTTAAGTGCACTTTCCTGGAAGTAAGCCCCACTGACCTCAATGGAACTTATTTCTGAGTAGACACTAATAGGACTGCACTGAGGGTCTCCTTCCTGGGTTTCTCTCCCTGCAGCAATGTCACATTGTAGGAGGGAAAAGCCTTTGAGTACCACTGAGGAGAGAGGTGTGGAAAAGGAAAAGTTGTTGAGTCCTTCGCATGACAGTCCCTTTAACTATTTTTGTTGACAAGTGCAGCACTGAAATAAAAACACCAGATAGAAGCTGTTTTGAATTGGTTCTGTATTAATATAAGTAAAAAGCAGAACAAGAAGTCCAGGTTCACTAAACAAAGTAAAAGTCTTTACATGGAATACATTACATATCCAAGGCTGTATTTCTTGTAGTTTCACAACTTCAGCTTTGCAGATGGTTGGCAATGCAATACATGCAACTTTATCACGGTAGAGAATTACTTCTACCATGGCTCAGGCCTTCACTGGAACATACAGGGCTTCACTGGGTCTCACCCTGACCCATACATGCAGTGATGGGATTCAAAGAAATTAACAACCGGTTCTATGCCCATCTGACAGGCACTTTTAAATGGCTATTTTTAAACTTTATATGTCTTATCTCTCGTTAACAACCACTTCTATAGAGTAGGTGCGAACCTGCTGGAGCCCATCACTGCGTACATGACAAACTGAGCTGACTACTCACAGAGCTTGCACTGAACTATTATAAACTTAACTAGCCCTTTTATTTTGTACCTCAGATGATCACTTTTAGCCAATTGTTGCAGAAACCTGAGTTGCACAGAATTATGTTGCACACATTTAGTTCATGCTGCAAAAATTCCAAGTGCCAGTTTTTGTAATACCTGACAAAAGTTGTGAAAGCCAGGGTGGTGTTTTAGAAATTGGACCAAATTTGACTGAGACCTGGAAGATCCCCTTGTTGGCTATGAAGTTTCCTGGTCCAAGTCACTTGGATCAGTCACTCACTCTCAGTGACATCACAGGGTTGTTGTGAGGACAACAAGAAGGAAGGAGCTAAAGCTTTGTAAGGTGCCTTGGGCATTTTTGTTGGCAGGAGAACAAATGAATAAATGGAAGTTGAGAGCAGTAGAACAGGTGAGCTCTCAGGAAGCGATGTAGGAAGATTTAGGAAAGGCAGTTGATACATTAGCATCAGTTAATGATAGTAAGGGTCAGTGATGGACTCCAGCAGGTTTGCACCCACTCTATAGAACCGGTCCCCATTCCGCTATAACTCATCAGCGGATAACTCATCCGCTCCCCATTCCGGTGGTGATGTGGGGAGCTGGGTACTGGTGTAACCTCCAAGAAATGGCACATAAGTGCCTTATTTACGAAACCCTTATGCCAGAACAGGATTTGTGCTGGGACTTATGCTGGACTAACTGTGGGTTAGGATTGCAGCATAGGCTACTAAGTGAACATTCACCCTAATCTAGTTGCTTTTGTTGTGGGAATACACAATTTCTAGCTGTGGAGGCACATGAGGAGAAAGATTGCCTCTTCTTTGCATTAGGAGACCTTGTGTTGTGTGATAGGCTCTGGGAGCCCTGACTGTTAGGTTCCTCTTTGGTGTGTGGTGACCACTGTTGTTAAGTGGTTCACAGGTGGGCTGAAGCCAGTTCTCAGGTTCTACGGTTGTTAATTTGGGGCTGGTTGTTAATTGGGGGCCATCATCTTTGGATTGCATGCAAGTGTGTTTGAATTTCTCTTAAAGGACCTCTGGGTCTGTCTTCCCAGAGCTGAAGCTCCATTCTCCCAACTTCCTCCCCTTCTGAACCTCCCTCCCCTTCTGAGGGGGGCTCTCTCCCCCCTCCTTCCCCTCCCTAAGGGTATTGTTTATTTTAAAATGCAAACAGACTGTTCCCAGTACCATCATTCAGACAAGGCATTGCAGTCATTCCACAGACACTAAACTGCTGAGATGGGAGGGTATTTGAATCACTATAAACTCAATTCTTTAAAGTAAGGGTGAGCAGCTTCTTAATGCCCCAAACCTTTAAATGATGCTATTCAGGAATTCTCTCTATGCTAAACATCTTATTTTGATTAAAAACCTTATTTCTAGCAAGTTTTCAGTTGTTCTCTAGCAATATTTTCAGACGTTATTTCCTTGTGCAGTTTGCAAAGCATGATGGGTTTCTCATATGCAAAGGAGGCAGCCTCTCTGGGGATGGAGAGCTTTACAAAGGGCTCTTTAGATGGGGACAGAAATGCTCAGCAGCTGGAGGCAGTTAAAGAGTTAAAGAGGCTGGTCGGGCGCTTTTAAATTTGCTCTAATTGCAGTCCCCAAGCCCCAGCAGCCAGGGAAAGGACGTGGCTGTTTCTGCAAACCTATCCACACTTTCCTGGGGGTAAGCCCCATTGGCTATAATAGGGCTTACTTCAGAGCCCAGGGCACAGGTCTGGGCTCTGAGGATGCTGAAACCCTCTCCACACTTTCCTTGGAGTAAGCCCCATTGGCTATAATAGGGCTTATTTCTGAGTAGACCTGCACAGGTCTGGGCTCTGAGGATGGTGAAACCCATGATAGTCAATGGGACTTACTCCCAGGAAAGTGGCTGGAACTGTAGCTTGAGAGCCCAACATGACTACTCAGAAGTTAGCCTTATGCCAGTCAATGGGGCTTACTCCCAGGGTGGAGTGGAAAGGGCAGCAGCCTCAGAGCACATCCTATGCAGGTCTACTCAGAAGCAAGCCTCATGCCAGTCAACGGGGCTTACTCCCAGGGCAGAGTGGAAAGGACAGCAGCCTCAGAGCACCATCCTATGCAGGTCTACTCAGAAGTAAGCCTCATGCCAGTCAATAGGGCTTACTCCCAGGGCGGAGTGGAAAGGACAGCAGCCTCAGAGCACATCCTATGCAGGTCTACTCAGAGGTAAGCCACATGCTTAAAATTTTTTTGAATTTTTTAATTTAAAAAATTCTCTCTGGCCCCACCCCCTGACCTCGGTCCTGCCCCCTGACCTGGCCCCACCCACTTCCAGAGAACTGGTTGTTACGGCAGGCTGGGCCCATCACTGTCTGTAATGAGGCGACACACTTCTTGTCATTTCTTGAAGTGAAACAGTGCTTGACACTGTATGACACTGTGGGCTGCCCCTCCGTGTGACAGTATATGGGCTGTGAGACTGTGGGCTGCCCACTTTTGTGATACTGTGAGGGCTGTGTGGCACTGCATGACACTGTGTGAGGTGTGTGACACTGTGTGGTCTGTGATGCCTGCCCAGGCCCTGTATTGCTTCAGCAGTGGCGGAGCTGGAGGGACCCCCTCAGAGCACTCAGGGGGGTCCCATTTGGGCCCTGCTCCCCCTGAGTGGTCTGAGGGGGTCCCTCCAGCTCCGGCCCTGCTCCCCCTGAGTGGTCTGAGGGGGTCCCTCCAACTCCGGCCCTGCTCCCCCTGAGTGCTCTGGGGGGGGGGTCCCTCCAGCTCCGGCCCTGCTCCCCCTGAGTGCTCTGGGGGGGGGTCCCCTCCAGCTCCGGCCCTGCTCCCCCTGAGTGCTCTGGGGGGGGGTCCCTCCAGCTCCGGCCCTGCTCCCCCTGAGTGCTCTGGGGGGGTCCCTCCAGCTCCGGCCCTGCTCCCCCTGAGTGCTCTGAGGGGGTCCCTCCAGCTCCGGCCCTGCTGAAGCAATCATGACATTCTTTAAGCAGTCCGTCGTTAAGCGACCGTTAAGTGGGCGTGTCTCCTCCGCCAGCAAAACAGCCGTTGATGACCGTTGAGCCCGCCACGCGCCGCCTCAGTTGTATCCCTCCTGCTCATTGGCCACCCGCGACGAAGCCCCGCCCAATAGCGGCGGTTGGCACCTTAGCCCCGCCCCTTTCCCCACTAGCCCCGCCCCTCTCACCTCTCTCCGCTTTCATTCGTCGCCTTTACTTTTCCCCTGTGAACTCGGCCACATTTGGTAGCCCCGCCTCCTTATCCCTCATCAGAGAGGCTTAGCTAGAGAGTCTTCGTATACATAGCCGCTCTAGCTCGTGACGTCTCTATGATGATAGGGCTTTGCAACGGCAGCTGTTTTTGAACCGGAACTGCCGGATTGAGTGTCTGTGCCCCCGCCGCCCCCTTCTCCGGTGGCACTCACGTTAGGAGGCGGCACTTCCGGTGTGTGGTCAATAAGGTCCCCCACCTCCCTCAGCCCACTTCCGGTCTGAGTGCGAGGGGGAGGGAGGGGGTTTGGGGGCGCGGCTCGGGCTGTTGCTGAGGCTGCCCCGCGCCAGACCCTGCTAGAGGTACGGAGCTGCTGCGCAGGCGGTGGCTGGGGAGCTCCGCTGAGGTGAACCAAGGAGGGAGGTGGGGAGGGGGAGGGAGGTGGGGGAGGGGGAGAGCCCAGCAGGGCCGCCCAGGGCTGTGAGGGGGCAAAGGGGTTCCATCCAAGGTGGCTTTACTCTTGAGTAAACCTTTTGTGTTCACTGGAGGGACGCCTTCCTTCCTCATGTGAAACTCTAAGCGGGGGGTTTAACCGTCCACTCAGCATTGGGAGCTCCATTCCATGCCTAGGTCTACTCAGAAGTAAGTCCTGTTCTAGTCAATGGCGCTTACTCCCAGGTAAGTGTGGATGGGATTGCACCCCCAGAGCCCAGTCTCTTGCCCATGTCTACTCAGAAGTAAGTCTTTTTCTAGTCAATGGCGCTTACTCCCAGGTAAGTGGATGGGATTGCACCCCCAGAGCCCAGTCTCTTGCCCATGTCTACTCAGAAGTAAGTCCTTTTCTAGTCAATGGCGCTTACTCCCAGGTAAGTGGATGGGATTGCACCCCCAGATCCCAGTCTCTTGCCCATGTCTACTCAGAAGTAAGTCATTTTCTAGTCAATGGCGCTTACTCCCGGGTAAAGTGGATGGGATTGCACCCCCAGAGCCCAGTCTCTTGCCCGTGTCTACTCAGCAGTAAGTCCCATTCTTGTCCATGGGGCTTACTCCCAAGAATGTATGGATGGGATTGCAACCTCAGAGGCCAATTTTCTATGTATGTCTACTTGGAAGTAAGTCCAATTATAGTCAAAGGTGCTTACACCTTTGTGTAATTTTGGGATAAGATTGGTTGCCTGTGTCTCACTTGTATGGCACTCCATCCATTCCCCTTGTAAGGTTGCAACTCTATTTATGCTTACTTGGGGTTAAGACCTACTGGTGAATAATGGGACTTACTTCCAAGTAAACATGGGTATAGGATTGGGTCGTAAGTGTGCCTTGGAGAGAGCTGCCTGATGCATCTAGATTGCAGTTGTGGTGGCACAGATGCATGTCAAGTGTGTTTGTGTGTGTGTTGCATGTGTACAGGGGAAGAGGAGTGTTTGTGTGGATCCAGGCTCAGGTGTGATGTGATATTTGAAAAAGCTTGTGGATTGGAGGCTATATTGTTCACAACCTTGTGATACCTCTCATTTTTTGGCCAAGGAATTGAATTTTCCCAAGCATGTGAATTAGAGATTGCTTTTAAGATTAAAAAGAATGGACTAGCCCTTCTTAGCACAACACTCAGCAGCCAACCATATGCCTTGTGGTGGAGATGTATAAGGGCATACTGGAGAAAGGCTTTTGCCTGATTTTTCTTGAACTGTTAACCTTTAACAATTTGTATCAATGAATTCCATTATGAGCTGAGAAATTATCTTTGCAGTTTCTCCTGAATCCACCGCCAAACAATTTCATTTCAATTATTTTACTAAGTGGTAAATAATTACAGTATTCTCTTTTCCTGCTTTTTAACTGGGAAGAGTAACCATGTTATGAACAGGAGTAGGTATGTGGGCAAAATGCTGATTTTGATAGATGGTTCTGAGTAGGGAAAAATACTATTTCTGGAAGTGGACTTTTCAAAGGCAACTTTCCAAAAGAGAGTACTCTTATTACATATTGTGGGAACAGCTGTTATGTTGGGAGGTTTTTTAGAGTCTTCTTGTAGGATAATAAGAGATGGAGTGAGCAAACTCCAGCATGTACAGTATTTCTTGGGTTTGGTCTGTCCCTTACTATAGCAGTTTTGTCCCAGAAAGAAGAGTTGGGGTGCACAGTTTGACTGTATGCAGCTAACTTAATTGTTAAGCAAGACTGGGTTGGGGCAAATGTGATGGATATAGAGTGCTGTGGAAAGTGCTGTGGAATGTCAGGTTGGAGATGTGGTGGAGAAGTGAATGTTGAGTGAATCAGATATGTTCAGAAAGAGTTACTGGATGGTGTCAGAGCTGATTATTCTGGAAAATTAATTGAAGGGACAAGAATGTTGGGGGTGCATTCTCAGGATATTTGGGGGGAATATTTGAACAGCAGAGGTTATGAGTGCCCTGGGAGGGTAAGTTTCTGGTTATTTTAGTGAAGGCTGTGGATGACCTTTGATCCTTTAGGTATTGTGTTTATAGTGGTGTGCTCTGAAGAAGTAGCTATACAATGTCAGCAAGATTTTATTTCCCCTTTAAGTCTGCAGTCCAGAGTTACTTGCCAGGAAACAAGTCCTGTTGAACTCGGCAGGGCTTGCTTCTGTGTGAACATGTTTTGAGTTTGGTGACTGAAATGAGATGCCCACAAATGATGGCAATCTTATTTAGTCTTGTATATGATGTGTTTTCAGCAGTGAAACAAAAGAGATGCAACAAAATATTACAGTCGTTGGAATGGTATATTTTATATTAATCTCCAGTGCAGCTGAGAAATGCACTTCTGAGAGAAGAATATTAAGCAATTTTGACAGGTGTTTGATGAATGTATTAATACATAAGGAGTGGCGGTCTTAGCTGAAGTGCCTTTCTTTGGTGCTGGAGGCTAGTGGAGCTTTGCATTCACATCTAATTGCAACACTCGGCAACAATGCGTCAGTCTTGCTGGAACCTGCCAAGTAGGGTTGATTTTGTTCTGGGTGAGACCTGCAGGAACCAGAGACGTGCATGCAGTGTATGATTCTGCACCTGAGGTGTTTGCCTGACATGTCAACAAAATTGATGCCAAGTGATGAATTACAGTGTTGTACTTCTTTGGTTTATGGTCCTTGTTCACTCTTTTGTGAATTTCTTCACCTGAGGCACAACAGGCAACATGCAGTAATGTACTTCAAATATTAGGACTATATTTGCAAGCAAGACTATATTTGGGAGTCAGTGATGAACAGGTTTTTAGTATTGTATCTGTATTAATCAACATTTATTCTGTGTGGCAGTATCATGTGTATGTTTAATATTCTTACACCCAAGGGTGCTTTCCTTGCACTTTGTAAAGCGTTTAGGCACCACTTTCAAGATTACTGTATTGTTTCTGACATTCCAATCTAACTGAAAGCCTGAGGTAAAGCACTATGTATGGGGGATGTTGATAGCTGATTGCATTATGATCTAGACAAGTGTTTCTCAAAATGCGAGTCAAGACCCACTGGGTGGATTGCAAGTGCGGATCCCCATTTATTTCGATACTAGTGAAAGCGTACCCGCGTTGTAGGAGTAAAATTCCCTGTACGCCATCCTCCCTATGGGTATCACCTCCCCGTACACAACACCCCTCCATGTGCAATCCCTCCCTTCTAACAACATCCCCCCCCCCAGTGCACCAGGCACCAAAAACCAAATTAGCTGGATGGTGGTCAGTCTTCCATGTTAAATATAGGATAAAAACACATTGCACCCCTTTTCAGTCCCTTAAGTGTTAAATTTTTCCACAGCTTGGTGGGTGTTCCTGTGACATCACCCTCCCCAAATTTTATGCTTCTAGGTATGGGGTTTGGGGCAGAGCATCCCTCAGTCACCGATTCTTCACTGCATAGTATAAGGAGGAAAACGCATTGCGCTCCATTTCACCCCCTTCCGGTTGGAATTTCTGAAAATCGGTTCTTAGTGACTCCCTCTGTCACAGAAGGAACACGCACCCCAAATCTCACGCTTCTAGGCCTGGTGGTTTTGGCAGGGCGTTGATGAGTGAGTGAGTGAGTCAGTCAGTGACTTTTCTCTTTTCTCTTTATTTAGAAAATATATTTTGAGGAATTGTTACATATCTGTACTTGGCTACTGTGTTAAATGCTTTACATATCTGAAGAGGCTACTGTGTATATGTGTTAAATAATAAACCAGTGGGGCTTACTTCTGGATAACTATGCTAGGATTTCAGCCTTTGGGATGTTTTGAGAATATTTGTTTTAAAAAATGCTACTACTGTTATTATTAGCAAGCAAAAGAGACTGTATTCAGATGCAAAATGTTCATGCGAAACTATTGTCTGGTGTACTTAGTTTAGAAAATCGCCAGATCTCACTTATTTTTACATTTTTATGTGAAGAGTATTTGTGAATCAGGTTGTTGTGAGACTCATTGAAGGTCCTGTAACAGAAAGCAGGATTGATATTTAATAAAACAGACTGAAAATGCAATTCTCTTAGTACATAGTATTTAGAAAACTTGACAAAATGGCTGAAGGATGCTTGCATGCACAGTGTAGGTGATAAAGCCAGTGCAGGTGTTCTTTTGAGTAAGGAAACAGTCACATAACTAGTGTAAGACAAAATCTAGATTTCAATGAAAATGTGACATCTGTGAAGGTGTGAAGAATTTAGTAGTTTCCTACCCTGGAGAGCTTTGCATTTTGCATTTTTGCTTGTAGGAGGAAAATAATTTATACAGGCCAATATTTGTGTTTCAGATTGTGTTGCTCTCTGAAGGCTTTGGCTGGAGTCTTATCCAGCAGAACTCCCGTCTTATCACAGCCATGTTAACAACAGGATGAAGTTGGAGGCTGTAGTGGAACAGCTGCAGAAGCAGCAGCAGCAGCAACAGCAAACCACTCTGCAGATGGATTCCAGGGAGAGACAACAGAGGCAGATGCGAGAAGCTCAGCTGCACTATGCTCAACAGCTGACTGTGCAGCAAACTGCTTTAACATCCACATCTAGCAAGGCTTCAGGTGGCCCAACTCTTGGTCCTTCAGCCAGAGTCCCACCAGTGCTTGGGGTGGCCCGAACATTTGATCAGAGCAGTATGAACTCAGAGGATGATGAGGAAGAAGAAGGAGAAGAGGATTTGGATGATGGCGATCTTGAGGATGATACTCCAATAACTGGGAAAGATGCATGCTCTGCTTTGAAATATTTTCATGCTTCCAAAGTTGCCCCCCACAACCAAAGAGTGGCTTCTTCCTCTAACGCCTTATCTACTCTAGGAGCACAGAGAGAACCACAGGGAAAAGAAGAGCAGGGTAAAGAGGCTACTGTTCCTTCATATTCTGGCTCCCCATCCGGGAGACAGACCTGGAGAGTGGATGAGCACCTCAAACAGGTCAGTGAAAATGTACAACCTCAGAGGCTTGTTGGTAAAGCCAGAGAGTTTAAACTTGATGGGACTAGAGGCAGATGGATTTGCACAAGGTTTCCACACTGGAAGTAGTGTTGAAAAGTGGTTTTTCTGCCTGTGAAATGGTAGGAAATACTATATCACCTCATGAACTGTAAACCAAAAAATCTTATGCAGTTGTTTGAAAGTGTTGAAGTAAAATAATTCCTAGGCTGCCAATCCATTCTTTGCAGCATTATTAGAAGCTGAAAGAAGGGGGAAACCTTCAGTTTTCGCTGGAGCGGGCATATGGAGAAAAGAGGAAATGCATGGCAGGAATGTGGTGAACCCTTTAATTACATAGGCTCCGGAGCTCTCTATGCTTTCACATTTTGCTTGCAGCAAACATTGACATCGGTATGGCTTCCTGGAGACTTAACTGTTTTGTTCTCTACACCACTGTGTGATTTTTCTTTGGTTAAATAACCAAAGTTTTGAGTGTTTCAGTTCGAAAGCATGCCATTGACAATCCCATCCAAGGTCTAGGATCTGAGTTAAAGGATCTCTGGGTGCTTTGGAGGGTTTGTGAACCATCTTTTTTTTTTTGGGGGGGGGGGGGGGGGAGAGAGATTGGCAGTATTCCAGTAGCATTTCCTGTATGCTTATTACTTAATTGTGATTGCTATGAACAGTTCCAAGGGGGGAAGCTGCACTGTTAACTAGCTCCAAGTTTAGCAGCAGTATGCCTCTAAATACCAGTGCTGAGAAGCAACAGCAAGAAAATGCAGTTTGCTCATGTGTTCTTCTTCTGGGCTTCCCAGAGATGTCAGACTGGTCATTGGTTAGAACACCCTCAGTCCTTGGTCTATTTTCAGCAAGCCAGACTATTGGTGATAGGTGGTTAACTTTCACAGTTGAAATGTGCTTGGATGTATAGAAATCTAAGCTGGATGTCTCTGGAATGGTTGGATATAAACTGTCCATGGACAAAGCTGGATAACCTATGTCATTGTAATTAGCATGATGTGAATGGTCACAATTAACTTTATGTGAAGAGGAACTGCTGTGCTAGCTGTTTCCTATAGGAGCATGCCCTAAATACTGTAGTTTCAGAAGTTTCTGGCCTTGAATACTAGAAACTGTTGGTGATGAAAGCGAAAGCTGAGTGCCTCCTGTTCGAAGATTAGCAGTCATGTTGGAAATGGGATACCATTCTAAAGAAGCTGTACTAGACTATTCTTGAGAACTTTGGCATCCCATACCGGCAAATCTCACTATAAGGCACTTCATGATTATATTGCTTTTTCAGTTATATTCATGTTTATAATTTTTGGCACTTGCTCTTAAGGTGGTTTTTAAGGATTGACAGTTAAATAAGCTGACTCCAAGCTGAATCTAATGAATTCTATGAAATCTGGTGAACTAAGCTGGTAACATTTTATTACCTGTGCTTAGCATGTTTGTGCAATATAGCATTTGTGCGTGTATCATTAAAAATAGTAGTGTAAACATGTTTTTAGGGTTTTCTATGCATTGGCAAATTAAAAAATGCTAATTTGCTTGTAAGGTGATGACCTACCTTAATACAGTACAGGTTTGTTGCCTAGTTATAGACATATCTGCTTGGGAGTAAATCCCATGGGGATCACTCTCAAATATTCAATGAGTGTGATGAACTTCACTAGCTTAGATGAGCGTTTTAATACATACATGAAGGAAAAGTCTGTTAATGACTATTAGCAGTGGAATCAAAATGGAACCAATTGATTCAGTTGTAGTACGTTTCTAAATTCCAGTTGCTAGAGAGCAACAATAGGGTATAAGGCTATTATTGCTTTGAGCACAATCCTAACCATGTCTATGATTTAAAAAGCCCCATTGTGTTCTTGGGCCTTACTCCCAGAAAAGTATAGGCTGCAATCCTAAAGACACTTTCCTGGGAGTAAGAACCATTGAACACAATGAGGCTTACTTCTGAGTAGACATGGTTAGGATTGCACTCATAGTGTCCTTCATTTGGGTTGGGGAAGTTGGATCTTTGATCTTATCTAGTAAATTTATTTTTACATTTATAAATTAGCACAGGATTGTAGTTGTAGTGTACTACTGAAAAGACTGCTCAGCTCCTCAGGCTGCTTTTATTTTGTCATGAGTTGAATGAACTGCAAAGTACATGATGTTAATAGGGCCAATTTACACTCTAGCCAGATCTGCTTACTTAGTTTTAGGGCTTGGCTTCTGTTTGTATCTTTTCTGCATAGTGCTGTTGTATGTTAGCTATTTCACAACCCTTTGTGGGGTATAATGAGGGGCTCTGCTGGTAGGCATATTTGGTTTGATCACCTTGGAAAAATGTTAATATCTTCAAACATACCATCACATTTCAGGAATGTGTAGTACATCATTTATGCATCTGAGAAGCACACAAGGCAAAGATTGTCACTAAAGTGCAAAATACCATTTTGTATTGTTGGGCCTATAGCTAGTAGAGCAAGGCTGAATATTTATTGCTATCACTAAAATTGAAGGTCAGACAAGTGACTGGCAATGTAATATAACAGGTTAGGATGAATATTGTCTTCAACTTTGTAAGAGTTCTTGAGGACTTCCAGTTAAGGAGGACCCCCTCCCCCTGGTAAAAAAAGGCAACTTCAGCATTTATAGGTGATTTATACTGTGGTGGTGACTTGGGGAAACCTGGCAGGCCTATCACTAGGAAAAAAAGGCTTTCCCATTGAAGTGGTACCTATTTATCTACCTGCATTTGCAAGTTTTTTAACTGCTAGGTTGGCAGGAGTGTTCTAGCCATTGAGCCCACTCTCTCTTCCTCTAGTAATTGGTTCTATTACTATATATAGATGAAGTAAACTGACATCTTGTTTTACGTCTTTTTTATTTGGTTTGTTCCATAAGGTTTGACAAGGGAGGAGATTGGGTACATGTTCACCAGTAAAATAAAAACAGTTATTTTTTTTACACAAACTGCTTATCAGAACTGCCTATTCAATCAGCCTGTATAATTTTTTTCCAGGTTTTCTTTTGGTTTTGTTGGCAGGGCCATTTCTTATAAAGATTTAATTCACATCAGAAATGTTACTTGTTTATGTCAAATACTTATATGTTGCTTTTCAATAACAATGGCCTGTAAAGAAGCTTGCAAAACAGATTAAAACTGAGACAAGACCAAATTATTTTTTTTAAATGTAAACCACTTCAAACAGTAGTCAATTCTTAGTAGTAAATTCCTGCTGTATTTGCTCCTATGCAAAGGATCTAAATATGATTGTATGTTGTACACACTACTGAAAGTAACCTGAGAGTCATGCACTTAGAAAACTTCCCATTTATCATTTAATGAATAGCCTGTTCCCTCGCAAGACCCTGTCCTTGTGAGAGGAGATCCATTTTGTGGTGCAATGCTAAATTCCAGGGCTGTGAAACTGAAATGATCCTTTATATGTTATTTCTGAAAGATCTTGTTTTAGGATGCTCATAGATACTTAAGAAAATTAAAGGATAGGTTGCTGAAAATTAGAGGATGTGGCTACTGTGAACTTTGTCCCTGCAAATGTTTGCCCATGGAAATAATTGTTAAGCCCATTTTCTCTTCTAAAGGACACAGATTTATATATTTTGAACTCATAAAACATTTCTGTATTTTCATCCTGTATTTGCATACCGGAAATCCAACTTTTCATTCTCAAGATCTTAAAATGAAATCTGTGATATGACATCAGCGTTTTGGTAGTT
Source organism: Cryptoblepharus egeriae (assembly GCA_030015325.1). Taxonomy (NCBI): domain Eukaryota; kingdom Metazoa; phylum Chordata; class Lepidosauria; order Squamata; family Scincidae; genus Cryptoblepharus; species Cryptoblepharus egeriae. The sequence continues at coordinate 12,222,961 of JAREYC010000013.1, forward strand.
TGATTCTGTTAAAATAGGTATTAAAATATGTTACTACTAACTACAGTAATTTTGCTGACATTTAATGCATTATGAAAGATAAGGCATGGAATAGAGTTAGAATGTACCCTATCCCTGTCACTCTTCCAAAATCCAAGGGGGAAAGACAATTTTGCACTTTTTACTCATGTTTGCTTTACCATCCATGAAACTGTGTTATACTTATGCAGGTGGTGTAAATGGAATTGCACTCTTAGTAATGTTGCTCTCTCAAAGAGTCTATTTTGGAAGTGCAACTTAAATCAGTTTTCACATTGATCAGAATGTGTGTTTGATCTAAAAATGGCTCTCTGGCTTTCTGTTCTGCATTTAGCATCATTTGGAATCGACACATTCCTGACTAAAAGGTGTTCTTGGCGTAGCCTGTTAAAATTATTCATGAACCTTCTGTTCTTGAAGACAAATTGCACTTTTATTTTTTCCTCTCTTTTTTAAAAAGTGAACGTCATCCTGCTGCAGAGAAGCCAACATAAAGTTACTCCGCGTGTTTGGTTACCTAGAGCACTATGGAAAGGAAGGAGGGTGTTGATGCCTGGCTGCTTTTAGTTCCATTCAGCCTCCCTCAGCCAAGTAAATAATTGTAAAACATACTTGCAGACAAAAGAGCTGGCTCAGCTTATGACAGAGGGGCGGTAAGAATCTTGTCAGCACAAAATGAGGAGGGAGGGTTGGCTGCTTGTCAAGATGCTAGCAAATCCCAAAAGAAAAGTGGAGGGAGCCTGTTCAGCTTTTTTTTGCTTCCTTTCCTAACACTTCTCAAATTCCTCTGGACCCAACTGGCAAGGACTACAGCAACTTCAGTAGAAAAGGGTTTTCTGATTTGCCATGTGGAATGAAAATAGGATGGTGATCATGGTGTTCTTTTAGTATCACACTTATTGCTGATGGCTGAGTGTGGGCCCCTGACTACTTCTAGGCATAGCTAAGCAGTTTCTCAGGTTACCAGAGAAGAGAAAAGTTTGTTTTGAGTTCCAGTACTCCAGCTGCACATCATAGCATTTGGGCTAGGATTTACATGTAACCCACCATTTCAGGAGTAAAATCCACTTCCTTTTGTGTGACATTGTGGAGTATAAACAATGCTGAGAATTTTCATGTGGTTAAATGAACTAAAGTGTTCTAGTTTGTGGTTGAACAGAGTAGAAAGATAGGATTTCCAATACAGAGCACTCAGTGCATGGTGATGATCAGCCCTTTTAGATGTGTCAAAATAGTGCAAGTCAAGCATGCAGTTGATATTTAGCCTTTGGATTTTGCTGCTCTTTTTAAAAAAAGGAAAAAAGCACATGCAGCACAAATGCCAAATTGAGATGCATCTGAAGAATTTGGAACTTGGGAGTCTCTGCAGCAAGCAGACATCTCTGAATTTAAAAAAAATCCTCAATTTGCCTAGTTGGAGGAGAAAACGTTGGTTTAAGGGCTTTTCTTGTCAAAAGGAGGTGTACAGGTATCACTGGTTATCTGTTAGGGTTCTGTTTTGGAACTTCCTGTGAATTAAAAAAATGTGAATAAAAACAATGGAAAAATAGATTTAAAGACCCACCTTCAAGTTTCTTGCTCTTCCATCACTCTTAATGGAATAAAGTTGTGCCTCAATATCTTCAGGAATTTGATTCTGGGACTGATATGCTGATATGAAAAATGTGTAAAAAGAAGTTTAAAAAAATAAAAAGTGGGTTCCTTTTCAATGGTTAAAAAAGTTTTTCTTATTGTTTTAGAGATCCAGTCAGTAAATAGAAAGGCCAAAGTCTCCTGCCTTTGCTTGGCTCAGCTGAAGTATGCAATAATTGCTTGCATTATTGCTTCTCTACAGCAGTAGAAAAAGCAGTTTTTAAAAACTGATTTGCAGCAGCCATTCATATTGAGTCAGTGTATAACAAAAATCTGTGTTCAGACAAGCTGGACCTGTATTGAAAACATGAGTAGTCCCTCTTTACTGCTATCTTAATATCTTGAGTTTGTTGTGTGATCTGAATGGTAATTTCCCCAAATTTTGGAAAAGCAAATTAGGAATCTGGTAAAACCAGACTTTTGACATGTAGGAACTTTCACTTAGGGTTGAAATGCCCTAAACATTTTTTGCTAAATAGATTGAATAATGGGCTATTTATAAATAGGAAGAAGAAAAGTCTGCTGTGTTTTGGATTGTAGCTCTTTTTTGCTTTCAATTTTTATTACTTGGATTCTTTATCAAATTCTTCAAATATAGTAATCCTGTCCATAGGTCTCTCTGCACTAAGTACCATTGAAACTTGATGGGAGATACTTTTGAGTTGACACACAAGCATCAGTCTATATAAACACCAAGCATTTACTTAACAAAGGCTCTTGAGCATTGTTGGTCTAATTTAGATTGTAATATACACTTAACAGCTAGGCACACTTAACAGCTGATGATTACTGATTGTGGTTCTCCCAGAGAATTTGTATGCACACAAGCCTGCAGATGTGGCTGTATGCAAGATGCCTTATCTTTTCACTCACACAGCAGGCTTCCGTCAGTCTTGGAAGACTAATGGTATCGTGCTCGGCACTGCATACGAAGCACGAAAGCCTGGGTTAGATTTTTATGGAGGGTAGGCTGTTACCCAAGCAGCAAATCCCCCTCTCCACGCCACTGAATTAGTCCAGTGGAAAGGCAGAGCCGATACAATTGGATCCAGCTGACGTCGCAGAGCTGGGCTAAGGACAGGAGCTCACCCTGTCTTGTGGGGCTGACCCAGGTCTCAAACCCTGGCCTGCTGGTTAAAAGGCACAGTGTCTTAGCCACTTGCGCCACCCACACCTGCAAGTTTGGTGTGTCTCTTTCTGTGTTTGGCTTTGTGCTCCCTATGGTGCCTAGTTTTCCCTCCTGCATCATCCAAAACAAGAAGGAATAAGCAGAAGCAGCAGCTGCTCCAGTGAGCAGGCATGGCTCATTTTTGCATCCTTTTTGCATCCGTTCCAGTCCTTTTTGCTGCTCTGCCCAAGCGTGGAAGCAGAGTGAGTCTCGCAGAGAGAGAGAATAATTACAGGGGATAGTGGCTGCTATTGCTTCCAGCAAGCATTGGCTTAATTCGTCTTGTCATTCTGCCAAAAGAGAGAAACCCTATTTTTTTGTTTTTGCTATGTAAACTCCTTTGAACTCTCTTGTATAAAAATAGGGTATAAAATCATCAATTTTAAGAACTATGTACTATTAAGAACAGTTCTTTGCTGATAAAGGTACTCCTAACCTGAGCCCCAGATTGCAAAATGTCAGTTTCTGAGGTCATCACTGTTCAAGATGAATGGGCACAACCTGCCCCATCCAGTCTATGGGTGCTGTAAACGCATACATTTTGACTTTGTTCCTCCCCACTTCCAGGATACACTGCTTGATTAGAATTCCAGTTAGCAGGTCAGCAGTTCAAGACCCGAGTACTGGAAAACAGGGTGAGCTCATGTCCTTAGCCCAGCTTCTGCCAACCTAGCAACCGAACACGCCTGATAGCATCCGTTAAACTCGGTGCAGCTCTTAAGCTGAAATGCACAGGCCTATTGCCTAAATACTAATTACCAGTAAGTTGTTGTCTGGAGGATATTATTTGGGAAGGGGATTTGATAAAGGAGGTAGCAGAAGAAAAGGACCTTCTCCCTGAATCCCATCTCTCCAGACATGGATGATCTGATCTGGTCATTGGGTGCATTCATATGCAAAGACTTGAGCTTATTGTTATATGGATGGAGGGAAAAATTAATCCATGATTGCAACAGAGGATAACTTTGCATTCCATTTTTGATGAACTCTTGAGATGGTTGACTTAAGCAAATTTCAGAGCTGAAAAGTTATAGAAGTTTACAAGGCTGAAAAGGTTATGGTGAAAGAGGCACACAATATACACGTGGAATTTAGTCTTTTTTTTCTACTAGCAAAAACGTACCTGCATTGTGGGAGTAAAATTCCCCCTGAACGCTGTCCCCCCACTATACACCGTCCCCCCATGCGCATCATCCCCCATGCATAACACCCCTACAACATCTGACCATGCACATCTTCTCTCCATTTGCCCTGTACAACATCCACCAATGCGCACCATATGAACACCCCCATGTGCGTCATGCCCATGTGCATCATCTACTATGCATAGTAACCCACACTCAACATCCTCCGATGTGCAGCACCCCCCTGCTCATCATCCCCCATGCACAATACCTCCATACATTCCCCATGCGCATCATTCCCCCATGCGCAACACCCCCCATGCACAATACCCTGTACAACATTCCTCCATGCACCTCATTCCACCATGCACATCATGCATACAACATCTCCCCATGCACATCATCCCCCCCCGGGCAACACCCCCATGTGCAATACCCCAGTACAACATCCCTCCAATGCGCACTGCCCCCTAATGCGCGCCGTCCTCCCATGTACAACACAATCATCGCCCTATGTGCAATACCCCCATGCACATCATCCCCCATGTACAAAACCCCCATATGCAACACCCCCATACAACATCTTCCTATGCACATCATCACCCCATGCTTCCTCCCAGTGCATCAGCATGTTAATCAGTCAGCCTTCAATGTTGTCATGTTCAATGACAAAAACAAATTGCACCCTTTTTCAGCCCATTAAGGGTTAAATTTCTCAACATCGGGTCTTCGTGGGTGTTGATGTCACAGAAGGAATACCCTCTCCCAAATTCCATGCTTCTAAGTCCGGGGGTTGGGGCAGAGTGTCCCTTAATCAGGGATTCCCAATGTAAATGTATAGGGAGGAAAATGCATTGTGCCCCTTTTCACCCCCTTCTGGTTGGAATTTCCAAAAACCGGTTCTTAGTGGGTGCTTCCATCATGGAAGGAACACCCTCCCCAAATTTCACACTACTAGGCCCAGTGGTTTGGGCTGGCCATTCATTGAGTGAATCAGTCAGTCAGTGAATGAGTGAGTGAGTCAGTCAGTGACTTTTCAGTTTTTTATATATGTAGATTTCTCACACTTAACCATGAGATTAATTACATACTTCTCAAGGATTTAGGAAGCTGCAGATGTCTCTTGTACCAATAAGAGACAACAGGATTATTTTCCCGCTCTTACAAAAGTAAAGCAGGAGAAGGGGAGTGTATATGTATAAAAGATAATTACTACTCTTTGGTTGCAGTGCTCAAGAGCTTCCAATCCAGGGTAATAATCCTGATCTTATCAGAGTGTTGCACTACAACAGTTTTTCTTTAAGCAGCATCTGGTTCACTTCCGAAGGCTCATCTCCACCCAAAGAAGGAATTTTTGCTGATTTTCTGATAGTCCTCAAGTTACATCCTCTTAACTCAATGTGTGTGGCAAAGCAGTAGGATGAAATCAAAATGGTTCCTTGGATAACATTTCCTTGTCTTAAGATGGATGAACATTACAGATGAAATCAACAGTCTGGAAGGAAAGCAAAGCTTGAATGTTCAAATTAAGGCTGCGGTGTGGTAGGAAAAACCAGCCATAAAGCCTGCAGTTGGGCAAGATAGGCTTGCATCTGTCTGCACAGTTTTGTTGCTCCTGGAACTTCTTAGATGTTTTCATGAATTAAGAAGACTTTTGGCTCATTATTTCCAGATTGGACCTTACAATTTTGATCAGCACCCATCAAGCTTGCGGCTATAAATCAGTGCTTTCCAGGGGCGTCACTAGGGTGGTGCAAGTGGTGTGGTCCACACCAGGTGATGCTCCCGGTGGAGTGATGCAAATTGGGAGACTGCCAAAATGCAACTTTGCAATGGTGTGTCAAACTTCATGCAGCTGGATTTGTACTGAAGAGCAGAATCAGATGCAAAAATCCAAAAAACTTTTTAAAAAACACCTAAAAAAATAAAAATATGCATTGAACTCTGGAAAGTGAAAGTGACCCATATCGTGGCTTTATTCATGAGTAGGCAGACATAGAATCATGGAATCCCAGAGTTGGAATGGACCTAGTAGGTCATCTAGTCCAACCCCTTGCCTGCAGCAGGAAATCCTCCTAGAGCATCCCCCACAGGTGCTCATAGAGCATGCTATAGTTCATTGAAGAGGGCTGGGTGAGAGGAATCCAGGAACACCAGATTTGTCCTGATCTCATGAACACAACCTCCACAAACCACCCCAGAAGGAAGTCTCTGATGATTGCTTTGAAATTCATTGAGAATGGATGTGAACTACATAGCTGTGTTTACTGACGAGTAAGGTAAGCATGGGTTTGTTGGAGTGGTAGGTCAGTCAAGGGGAGTGCAAGACTTCCAAAATGATCCTGATCAGGAATGTCACTAGAGTGTCCAAAAAGTGGCATCGTTGAAGAGGGTGACACCCATTGTGACCTAAATGGCTAAAATCATGGTTTGTAGAAATAATCCCATCATGTTGTATACCTTTGGATGTGTAATTTACAGCAGAATTCAGTGAAACAAGCCACTTTGAAATATCTTTATTCTATTAAAATGTATGGCTAAAAATTCCAGTGGAGTTGGGGCAATGGCACATTACAATGTCCACTATTCATACTTTTGCCCAGCCCACTGCATGGGGATGATGGACTGATCTCCCTCACTGAGTGACACAAACCCTAGTGATGCCCCTGGTGGTTCCCAACTGTGTTCTACTTTGACTTCTAAGCTGGAATATTTGTATTCAGAGTTTTGCAAAGTAATTTGGATTACTTTGGACCATTGGCTGATTGTGACTTAGATTCAAAGTCTAAATTGACTATGACATCACTTTCAGGTTAATGACACCACTTCCAGTAAGTCCCTAATAGATTGTCATTCTAAAAAAGCTGGCCTTGCTGTTAAGCAGTTGATGAACCAATAAGACTGCAGTCCTTAAAGACACTTTCCTGGGAGTAAGACTCATTGGACACAATGAGATTTACTTTTGAGTAGACATGGTTAGGATTATGCTCCAAACTAGGTCTTCCAAAGGAAAGATAATTTTTGAATAGGAATCATTGTGAAGAAATCCAGAAATTGAAAGTAAATTTTGTTGTTGCTGTGGGGTGTTGCTGTGGGTGTGTAATGGCATGCTTCTGCAGTTTCAAATTTACTACTACACTAAGTCTTTTGTTACTGGATTTTTTCCCACTGCGATTGTCTTCAAGTCCTCTCCTCAGTCTTTCAGAACCTGCAGTCCTATACTTTACTTCTTAATAGTAAGCCTCACTGAGTTCAGTGGTACCTTTGTTTAAGAATTACTTGGATTAAGAGCAAAATTTTCTCATGAATTTTGACTTCGTTTAAGAGCATGTTTGAGGAAGTTTGGAACAGGCTTCCATGGCCAGGGAATTCATGGGGGGACAGGACGGGACTGGGGGTAGCTTGAGCTATGGTATGGCCCTGGGCATAGTTTCCATGGCCAGAGATCTTGCAGGGGTGGGGGAATCTGGAGTGAGCAACCTGAGTTAGTTGTATGGGTGGGATCTATGTGTGGCATTGTGGAAGATGTGCCTTATCAATGTTCCAGTGCTTCCTTCTCCCCATCAGTAGCATGGGAATGTTAAAGCTGCATATAAAGGCAAAGATTCCATTGACTCTGTTAGGGATAGTGAAAATCATCCTCCAAAATAACTGTCCTTTCTCTTGTCTCCCTCATTCCAGCCATGAAGATTTTCAAATATACAGTTCAGTATTGTGCAGTACTTTGTTACTGTGTTCTGTATTATATTACAGTGTTTTGTAAGCATTTTTATATATAGTAAATATAAATATTTTTATAAAAATATTTTGGACTATGGAACCAATTGTCTGAGTTTCAGTTATTTCCTATGGGAAAATCTGCTTTGGATTAAAAGCCTTTTGGATTATAACCATGCTTCCAGAACAAATTATACTTGTAAACTAAGGCACCACTGTATATATATACAGGATAACCATATCCCTAGTGGTAATAGGAACCAAGATGCCTCATGGTGTACTTTCATGGTTTCTGGCACGGAAAAAAGCTGTTTTGGGAAACATCAGCAGATAACTGAAACTCTTTAAGTAAGCACTCATTGTGAAATCAAATTGTTGTAAGAGATGCACACTATTCTCACAAATAGTTTTTTCAGTATTTTAATTCTAAGAATTGCAATGTCAATTCTATAAACTTTGCAGCAGTAAATATTACAGTGACACCTGCCAAGAGGGCAACGAGTCACTTTTAACTTGATCCTCTGTTTAAATAATGACTTTTTAAGGGACAGGGAATTATTTATTTTGCTATGTAAACAACTTTAAACTGTGATGTTGGAATATATAAATATTAATAATAAAGCTGTGGGCTTTTCCAAGTCTTTGTTTATTCCTCCAGAATAAAGGTCCATGGACTTTGATGGATTGAGATCTCTAATACTATTATACATCATTGTGGGAGTAAAATTTCAAGAATATTTGTGGGCACTGGTGTATGATGGTGGGTACCGTTGGACACTGGAGGGTACCATGGGGCACCGGTGGTCACCTGCACCCACACCAGGCACCACTAGAACTCAGTGGGCACCAGGCATCATTAGGCAGTGGGTACCAGCAAGCACCACTAGGTATCTCTACCATGCACCAAACATCTCTCCCGGGCACCACCACGAGTAGGCAGTGGGCACTACTGGGTAGTTAGTGGTTACCAGCAGGTAGTGCATCTCTGCTGTTAATGTTAAGTAAAGAGACAAAAAAAATTGTATCCCATTTCACCCACTTCTGGTTGGAATTTCTAAAAATTCGTTCTTAGCGGGTGCCTGCATCATGGAAGGAAGTCTCTCCCCAAATTTCATGCTTCTAGATCTGGCAGTTTTGGCTTGGTGTTGAGTCAGTGAATGAGTTTGTCAGTGAATCAGTGAGTCGTCAGTGACTCTTCAGTTTAATCCTGTGTCTGATGATGGGGATAGAAATGATACTTTTGGGCTTTTGATAGCTTTACCATTGGCTTCCATGGGAGGCTTCCTACTGTAACTTGCCAACTTTGCTGAAAAGGGTTAACTGTCTTTTGCTATGTAGGTGAGTGGGTGGCAGGGAAACTGAAATTGTTTTGGACATCTGAATTCCACTCTAATAAGATGTTCCAGGTGGCTAGGGAGTAATCCTAAAATAGCTGCATCTCTAATTGCTTCTGTAAAGTCAGGCTGGCAGACTCTGGGGAAGAGCTACACCATGCAGTGCTTTGATAGCAAACTACCCTTAAAAGGTGTGTTTGGGGTAGAGTTGCCAGCAGGTTTTGGGCTGCCCTGAAGGTCTAAAGCTGTCCTTCCTCTTTTTAGAATGAAATATTTCAGAATCATTATAAATGATATCAGTATGTTAGAAATTTCAGGCGACTGCTAGGAACTGAAATGGGTTCTCTTACTCTTTTTTTTTCCTTACTCTGCATTTGCTAAAATCATTTTTATTTTTAAGATGTTGGTTAAAAAAGAACTGAGACTTTTATTTGTATCACTTAGCCAGATAGCATGTTCAGAATAATATGTAAGAACTAGTGAAATGTACCCATGTTGCGGGAGTAAAATACCCCCTGAATGCCATCCCTCCCTCTACGTAACATCCCCTCACAACCATGGCCGCCCTACCGAGCAGGTGTAGGATTTTGATCAAACTTCAATGTTAAGTATAAGCCAAATATGTGTTGCACCACTTTTCCGCCCCTTAGGGGTTAAATTTCTTGAAACTGGTCCTTGGTGGGTGCTTCCGTCACAGAAGGAATGTGCTCCCCAAATTTCATGCTTCTAGGTCTGGGTTTAGGGCAGTATGTCCCTCAGTCAGGAATTTTTCAATGGAAAGTGCAAGGAGGAAAACATATTGCACCCCATTTCACCACCTTCCTGTTGGAATTTCTGAAAACTGGTTCTTAGTGTGTGCCTCCATCTTGGAAGGAACACTCAAAATTTCACGCTTTAGGTCCAGCGGTTTTGGCTGGGCATTGATGAGTCAGTCAGTGAGTAAGTGAATCAGTCAGTGACTTTTCAGTTATATCTTCTATCTATATATAAAAAGAGAAAAGTCACTCACTGACTGACTCATCACCGCCCTGCCAAAACCGATGGGCCTATAAGCGTGAAATTTGGGGTGGGTGTTACTTCCGTGACTGAGGGGTGCACTAAGAACCGGTTTTCAGAAATTCCAACCGGAAGGGGGTGAAAGGGGCGCAACGCGTTTTCCTCCCTATACTTTGCGTTGAGAATTGCTGACTCATCAGCATTCCTCCCCATCTGCTGGGCCTGAAGCATGGAATTCTGGGAGGGATCCTTCTGTCACCTGAACACCCACCAAGAACCATCTGGAGAAATTTAACCCTTCAGGGGCTGAAAAGGGATCAACGTGTTTCTGTCCTATACTTAACATGGGAGACTGAACAACTTCCAGCCAATTTGGTGCTCAGACCCTGGTGCACTGGGGGATGTTGTTCAGAGGAAGAGGTTGTGCTGGCGAGGATGCTGCGCGTGGGGGCAAAGTTGTGCGTGGGGGGATGATGCACATGGAGGAAAGTTGCGCATGGGGAAAATTGCACATGGGAGGCAAGTTGTGCATTGGGGATGATGCGCACGGGGGAAAGTTGCGCACGGAGGAAAGTTGTGCATGGGGAGAAGTTGTGCATGGGGGGAAGTTGTGCATGGAGAAAGTTGCACATGGGGAAAGTTGTGCATGGGGTTTGATGCATATGGGGGAAGTTGCGCATGGGGGTTGATGCGCATGGGGGAAGTTGCGCATGGGGGTTGATGCGCATGGGGGAAGTTGTGCATGGGGGGTTGATGCGCATGGGGGGAAGTTGCGCATGGGGGGCTTGTTACGCCTGGGGGAAAGTTATCCATGGGGGGTTAATGCATATGGGGGGATGGTATACGGGGAAATTTTATTCCCGCAACGCGGGTACGCCATTCGCTAGTATATACATAAACACACAGAGACAGACAGATAGATATACAGTAGTGCCTCACATAAAGAGCTTAATTCGTTCTGGAGGCATGCTCTTTAAGTGAAGCAGATTTTCTCATAGGAAACAATGGAAACTCAGATGATTGGTTCCACGATTCCCAAAATATTCATATTAAATAATTAACTGTATGTAAAAATGATGACAAAACATTGTGATTGAATTCAAAACATGCATTCAATGTGCATGAGCCTATGAAGTCTCCTTAAGCTGCAATCCTAAAGATACTTTCCTGGGAGAAAGCCCCATTTAACACAGTGGGGCTTACTTCTGAGTAGACATGGTTAAGAGGCTCCAATCAAAGACACTTTCCTGGGAGGCTTACCTGGGCTGCTGCTGGAGGTTCAAGGTGGTTGGTGGGGGCACTTGAGTGCACTTTTTTTCTGAAAAAAATTGATCAAAGATGGTCTCACTTTTTAAAAAAAAACACCATTAATTTTATTAGTAAATTTGCAGAGCAGACATCTCAATAATATGAAAGGGGATTTTCATAATGAAGTAATGAACAGCCTTTGGCAATGGCCTTTGCTGCTGTTTGTACTATTGTTCCCCTATGGCAGTGATTTTCAACCAGCACTGGTATGCCACGGATAGTCCTCAGGTGCCACAGGAATTTGGAAATTGACATTCATTAATAGGAAAATAGGGGGATTTGAACAGTTTGGTATTCCTTGTCAATGGTAAAAACAACTGTTGGTGTGCCTTGACAATTTCAGTGCCTTGTTAAGTATGCTGTGAGATGAAAAGGGTTGAAAATCACTGTTCTGTGGTGTTTCCTGAAGTATTAGTGGTTAGTGAGTAGCATTCATTTTGCTTGGTTTGCCCCTAACTGCTGCAGCGCACAGTGCAAAGTGATTTTAAATAGAGTTTCTCATTTTATGATGTGCATATTTTTTCAAAACGGCCTAGTATGTTGCTACAAACTATATTGGAAAATAAACAAAATATTTTTGTTACGTGGAGAATTATCAACATTGTGCAATCGATAGGCCATTAGCACAGTACATACGTTAAGATAAGCAGGTGGCACACATGATATCGTGAGTCAAAATCATGCACCCTCCTCAGGGAAGGTCATATGTGTAGCACAACTAGCCAAGGACCACCTCTCTGGTTAGCTGGGAAGAGCGATGGTGCGGCAGCAGCTGCACCCACACATGCATTCTTCCCAGCCAGATGGGGAGATGGTCCCCCCTGACAGGAGAGGGCGTATACGCAGCATAGCTGACTGAGGAGGGTACATATGTGGCAGCAGCCAGCTGGGTAGGCGATCTCTGGCTGATTGGGAAGAGCAATGCTCAAGGAGGGGAGAAGAAAAAAAAATGCTGGTTCTCACCACTGATCATTTTGATTACTGGTAATTATTAATTAGCTGCTTGGAGAGGCAGGTGGATAAAGTGTCAGCACTGAGTACAGGTGAGTACCTCCCGGAAAACAAGCCGTGGTTATACATATGGTATATACGTATGACTATTAAGATAAGAGTGATGGTATTTATATACCACCTTTCTCACAATCGGATTGCTGACTTTATTCAAGGCAGTTTACATGGACAGGTTTCTCTAACACTTGAGGAGGTTTTCCAATAAGCAGTTCTGTCTTTCAAGAAGACACTATTTTCCAGGTGGGTCATTTTTTGTCTGGTCACCATTATGGGCATATTGCCTCCATGCTGATTAAGAGCTGCAGCCAGCTTCTCATTTCCACTCCTTTCAGCTCATCATTCTTCAAGGTCACACCACACTCAAACTTCTGGTGTTCTTGATCTGATAACCTTCAGGTATTATCTTTGGGCTTACCACCCACTCCAGTCTCTAGAATAGATCTTATGATCTTATGACATAAGTTATTTCAATAACTTCGTAGTGTCACTAGGCATTCCCCAGCATATCTGTGCAAATTTTAAGAGAAAGAAACTTATTTTAGAGAAATTTGGGATGCTTAGAAAGCAGGATTTTGAGACTGAAAGACTGACTTCCTCAGTCAATATAGTTCTGGCTAGCACCATTAGACTACAGCAGAGGAGTTGGTAGCCTAACACAAGAGATGCTGCCAGAGTAGATATCCTGACTAGCAGTGTAGTTTCCTTCATAAAATCTGATGAGAGATTACATCAGTTATTCCCATATCACAGAATATTGATATTTGCCACCAACTTTTACCTTGGTTGGCAGACTGTCCATAGAATGAAAGAACAGTGTGAAGGTGGGAAAATGGAAGGCATATTTCCAGATAAATTGTTTGTCGATTTGCTCTGTGAAAATTTCTTTATTGGCCAAACAAATTGCATGGATTCTATAAAGAAAATTGAAAGAAGAAACAAGAAAATATCATTCCTGTTTTCAAAGAAGTACCTGTGGACTTTATTTGGCTTTGTAAAGGTGTTCATCCATGAAAGGAAAACATGGTTTTGTCTTTGGCTCTGAGCTGAGATGATGTAGGTTGAGAAAGAACTTGGGTTGTATTTCCTATTTTCTTTCAAGCTCTAGTGTAGAATAACTTAAGAAAGCAGTTTCTATTTACTTTCAGTAATGTAGTTTGATTTTTTAAAATCCAGGTTGTCAGTTCTAGGGGTGTGGTTAATAGCTTGCATTTTTTTTTTGCTGATATTTGGAAAGAAAGTGTGATACATGATTTCTCCACAAAGGATACCTGGATGAATTCTGAAAAAAACTACAGTGGCACCTAACGTAAATTTAATTCATTCTGGAGGCATGTTTGTTACGTGAAATGTTCTTTATGTGAAGCGGATTTTCCCATAAGAAATAATGGAAACTCGGACGATTGGTTCCACAACCCAAAAATGTTCATATAAGTGGATGTAAAAATGATGACAAAATACTGGAATTGAATTCAAATTATACATTCAGTATGCATGATCCTGTGAAGTCTACTTAGGCTGCAATCCTAAAAACAGTTTCCTGGGAGTAAGCCCCATTGAACACAATGGGGCTTCTGGGTAGACACAGTTAGGAGGCTGCAATCAAAGACACTTTCTTCTGTAATCCAAGACACTTTCAAAGTGTCTCCCCACTTTCTGCTTATCTTCATCCTGAGCCTCTCTCCCCTGCTCCCTTCTGTCTAGCCCTGAGCTGCTACCCTCTTCTCCACTGCTGTTCTCTCACTCTGCCCAATGGACACCCGGCCACAGGAGAAACAGCGCGGAAATGTTGCTTTCACTATGGAGAGGCGCACTAGGCAGCCCTGATGCTTTTTTAAAAGTGCTGCCGGCCAGCATGTCTGCCCCAACTGCCAACGAGTGTGTCCCGTGAAGCACAGTTTGTTATGTGATGCAGAATCCTAGAGACATTTTTGTTTGTTATGTGGAACATACTTTACGTGAGGTGTTTGTTATGTGAAGGCGCCACTATACTGTACTTTTCAGAGTGCTTCCTAAAGAAGGGCTGGGAAACAGGTCTACTGTAATAAACAGCTGACATAACAGAATTGGCAATAATCCTCCATTAAATTTCTTTCAGCTGATGGGGCTCACTGGGTAATTGACTTTCCAGCAGGAATTAGAGGCTCAAACGAAATCAGTAGGCATTAGGGCAGTCTGTTGCTGTTTCACAAGTGGAGAATGTAGCTTTGCCTGACTCTGACAGGGGCTATTCATCTTGGTAATTCAGTGTACATGTCACTGCCAGATGACACAGACTGTAGACATTAAAGTGGCACTAATTAAAAACTGTTTTTGTTTGAAAATCCCTTTTTGAATTTGGTAGCATTTTATCTAATTTAAGATCCTGTGTGCTTACCACCAGATGGTGGGTGGGTGATTTGAACCAGCCAGTGATGTTTGACCTTCTTTGGTTGGTTTTTTTGTCCGTTGCCCAGGCTACCTTTACACTACGGTGTTTGCAGTTCAGATGGTGACAGAATTTATCCTTCTATTCCCACAGTTGTTAGAGGCAAAAATTACCATCTTTCCCTGGGTTTCTAACCTCTTAAAATGATTAATTTTTTAAGTAAAATAGAGTTTAGTGAAAGTGGCCTCTAGCTCTCAGAGGACAATAATAATTTCATGTGGTTCTGGGTACATAGGTAATGGTAGCCAATGTTTATATTTTTTAAAAAGCTGGCCTTTCTATAATGGAAGAGAGACAGCACCTAGTTAGCATGCTAACGGTCCCAGGTGCAATCCATGACATCTTTCGGTAAGGTTGGAAAAAAAGAGGGGCCCTGTCTGAATTCCTGGGTGGATCCTGGTGTCATTGTTAATAATACAGTGGTGCCTCACATAAAGAGCTTAATTCGTTCCAGGGGCATGCTTTTTAAGTGAAACACTCTTTAAATGAAGCAGGTTTGTCCATAAGAAATAATGGAAACTCAGACAATTGGTTCCACAACCCCCAAAATATTCATATAAAAATATTAACTGTATGTAAAAATGATGACAAAATACTGTAATTGAATTCAAAACATGCATTCAAAGTGCATGATCCTATGAAGTCTACTTAGGCTGCAATTCTAAAGACACTTGGAGTAAGCCCCATTTAACACAATTTTAAGCCCCATTTAACACATTTTCTCAGTGGAACATCAGGTTAACACTTATGGTTGTCTTCCTTAATCTGAACCCATAATATGAATTAAAGAGATCTGAGCCCAGGTTCTAACAAGTTCTGGCTGTATCACACTAACAACAATAGCATGTTGTCTGTTGTCCTTGCTTCTGCTATGAATAGTGAGGCAGCTTTCAACATCTCTTCCTGTGTCATACCCTGACTTAAAATGCTGAAAGCTGTAGAACCAAGCATATATAAATAGCTGTGGTGAAACTTGATGCTCTTTAAAGCTTTAATTCATATGTGTTTAATTTAAATATATACAAGCTTAAAATGTCTCCAGTGGCATTCATGAGAGGGGTCAAAGAGCACTTGGTACTGTAGTATTACTAAAACCAAACGAGTATAGCTCTGGTTAGTGGTGTGGATGGGAAATCAGTGGGAGCTGCTGAGGAAAAATGAGATGTGGCATGTGATTTTTTTAATGTCCCTGATGTGTTTTTAGTTATCAGATTTGGGGGTGGGGCCCCAACATCAACTGCTCTTGAAGATATTAGGTTTTCTTCCCTAATTATAACTATTCTGAGTTCTACTGAACTATATATTAGCTGCTGAGTCCTTATAAAATTATTGGATCTGCAGAACTCTCAGGGTTCCAGGCACTGGTCTTGATGATTTGAAAGTGCACAAGGCAGTTGTAGCAGTTTTCCTTTTTCTTGATTTACTTATTTTTATTTCGAGCTTGATCTTTTTATGTTCTGCCTACTACTGTTTTTCCTTCTAATGGCCTCCTCTTTTGGTTTTGTTTGGGATTCTTTTCAGAATGGGAGCCTCAGTTGGAGTGAAGAAGCTGATGGTGGAAGAGGAAGAGAGGTGTCTCGTGACTTTGCGAAGGTTGGTATGATGATTTGGGGGCTTTTGAGTATGGAGCCAGTATGGACCATACTGAGTATGGTCAGTAGCTGAGGCCCAAACAAACATCAGTTGTAGCAACATTTTTTCTGGTAGTTGTGAAGAAACAATCTCCCTTCCACTCTTTGTTCCCTTTCTTTTGGTCTGATGACCATTTGCTCTGTAAAACATTTTGTTTATTCAAACGCAAAGTTTTCAAACTTTTCCAGGTATAGTTTATTAGAACTCATTTTTTGGACGTTATTTTTAAGCGCTACTTAAAAGGCCCTCGCTGATATGTATCACCTTTGAGAATAATTGAAGGTACAGGGTTCAAGGAGGAATGAAACAAGTTCAGGAGGAAGTGCTCAGTGTTTTTCCCCACAGAAGTGAACCCCCAGATCTACGCAATTGACAGGAGAAACATCTGGAACTTTTGCCTAATGAAATAGCTCTTCAGCCTTGATTTAGATGTTCTTTATTTTTTTTAAAAAAGGAAAAAGTGCTTCTTCTAGGCTTTTTCAACTGGTCTTCTACCTTACAAGATGTTAGGATAGAACCACAAAAGATGGAAATCACTATATTGACTTGTTTCAACTTGTACATTCAACCCTGCAGGAGTTAAATTTTTCTTACTTTGTTCACCAGCTATATGAACTGGATGGTGACCCTGAACGGAAGAAATTCCTGGATGACCTCTTCATTTTTATGCAGAAGAGGGGTGAGTAAAACTCCCATCCCCAACGATATTTGGATAGCTGGAAAAGGGACAGTGAAGAACATTGGTCATTACAGTATTTCTTTTATTCAAGTCACAAAAATGGGTTTTTTGCTGACTCGCAACTCATGAGTTGTGTGCATGGAAGACACTCAAGTCGGGACCTACTGACATTTCCTATAGATGAAAGCAGCTGGAGGCTACTTTTGGCTACTAAGGGAATGGGGCTTGGATCTGGTGTAGCTGCCAGGTCTGTGCCCCACCTGCTTACCTAGAGTCCCGCACTCCTCCCATCCTGGTATGCCCCCTCCAAACCCTTGTGCTCTACGCTCATCTTGTTGCACTGCTATCTCCCTGCATCAGGCTCCCCTCCTCTCTTAGTGACTTCAAGGGCTAGAATTGAACCCTGATTCTTCTCTGTACTGTATGTCACTAAATACAATGTGTACCAACCAGCAATTCACCCAACATATTTGTTAATAAAACAGGGTAAGCACTGTGGCTCAGTGATAGAGGACCTACTTGAAGGACAGAGAAACATTCTTGTATGAAACCCTAGAGAGCTACTATCACAACTACTCAGTGATGACAATGCTGACTTAGATCTGCCAGTAGTTGAACTATGAGCCTATGAAATGTAGGTTACCCATGTGTCCCATTGGCTCTTGATCAGGTTCCATACTAACCCTTTGTGTAGAATAAGCTTTCTTTCCCTTTCCAATATAGTCTGCTGTGTAGCAGGCTGAGTCACTGCAGGGAGTTGAGGTTGTAATTGAAGTCATAGTGTGAAAGATAAACAGATAGTTTTGCATGAGCTTCTGAAAAAGATGAAAAACTTGGGCTCTGGATGCCATCCCTCTGGCAGAGAATTTGTGTGATGTCTTGAGTCAAGCCTAATGCAGATCGAATGTTCAGTCCCTTTTCGAAGCACAGCAGGTTGCCACAAAGCAACTGCACCTGCAAGTGATAAAATGTCTCTTCAGTGTCTCTTCAATGATGGTAGTGTAGAGGGAAGCTGTAACACATGTGGATGGGGGTGGGGCATTTGGCCTCGATGTGACACTAAAATGGGGGAAAGGAGAACAAATAGGATCAGTTCAATCAACTTTAGTTTGTGCCTTCATATTGTGGGGCGTTATTTTAGCTGCAGGAAAATTTCATCCCTTTCCTGGGCTATCCTGATGGTGAGAGCTTGCTGTTAGTGGGCAGCGAGTTTTAGGACATATGAAAGTCTACAACAAAGAACATACAGCCCCAGCTCTTCCATGTAGATTTGAAGTTTAAGATATCATATTTGGTGGGCAGCTAGTTCTATGATTTGGGAACCACCATCAAGTATCCATTCTCTGGGGTGGCCTCCGACTTATCAAATAATGGGACTGTGAAGAGATTATCTGACCTGGATTTCTGTGGGAAGATGCATAAGATACAACTGGAAAACAGGTTTTAAAATTAAGGGAAAATGTATACCCCTAGATGCTGATGATTCAGTACTATTAGTCTTAATCTAAAGCTGCAGTTCATCTTTATTTTATTTTCTGACTTTTGAGTTACATTGTGCTCTTTTCCATGGATTGAGAACATTGTACATACAGTGTTCTCTTTCTAAAAACAGGTTTTTTTCCCTGTTGAAGAAATGATGCCACCTAGGGAAGTTTGTTTGTGAATTCTGGAGTGGAGAAAGCAACATTTCAAATGGCACTGTGGCCAGGAAAACAAAATTGTTTTGTTCATTTAAGTGCCCCTTTTGTGAAGATCTCATAAAATGCTTCTGATTATACCATTCTGCTACTGCTCAAGGTTTCTGCATGACCTTAGTTTTCCCAGATGGCTTGTCCACTCTGTTTTTGATGTGTATATTCATAGAAGAGGCTTTGTAAGCGTGTGGTTTTAATGTTTTCCTGCTGTTGTATGCCTTATCTACATGTTTTCAGATGTGGAAAAGCTTGCAGCAAATACTGATATTGATGAAAGCATTTGGCGGTAGTTTCTTTTATCTTTAGACAGCAGTGGCACTTATCAAGCCTATCTAGGGAATATCCATAAAGCCTCCCTTTTTCCCAGCCTCACCAGTGTATTTTTGCTTACCTGAAGGCTCTCTTGGTGTCTGAATATAGCCAAGGATCAAATCACTTTCAGTTTTAGGTGAAGCAAGCACATGGAAGAATTTTTTCCTTTTTAGTCAATACCAAATTTTGCAGGGGTGCTTTGAGCCTAAAGGCTCTCTTCAAAGCCTTTATAGTTGATCATCTAAAAAAAAATTAATGATGCATCATAAAACATTACTTGAAAACATTACATAAATTAAAACTAGTAGATTTTATTCCAGAACCCTGAACTTCAGATAGTCCAAAGGTTATAAAGTTCATCCTGTATTTGTTCCTAGAGAAGGTTGATCAATTTTGTGAATATGTTGTATTTGTATTACAATGCAAAAGACAGAATGAGGATGGATGGAAAAATAAGCTTTTTCATAGTTTAGCCTTGTCTGTTGAATGCTTTTACTTGTGGATCTTGCTGTGGTATGATTTTTGAGAAATGGAGAAGGAAGAAACTTTCAAAAACGCCTTTGTTCTATATGTTGTCTGTTGAGTGGGCTTCAGATATCTTAAAGGGATCACTTCTACTAAAAACTGACAGTGCAATCCTAAGCATGTCTACTCAGAAATAAGTCTCATTGTGTTCAATAGTATTTACTCCCAGGATAGTGTGTTTAGGATTGCAGTCTGAGTTTAATTTGAGAAGAATGACAGAATAGATAAATAGAGTGTTGAAAATTGGTTTGTCCTTATTCAAGGTGTAGTTTTTCATTAAAAGTGCCAGCTTATTGCAGGGGTCTCTAAACCCTGGCTCAGGGGCCAGATATGGCCCATAGCAAGCTCTATCTGACCCACAGCCACACACCCCTGTAAGCTTTTGGCCCACCTGACCAAACGCAACTGGAGTTGTACTAAAGGTACTTTTATGTTTCTCATCCAGGCACTGACCCAAACTTAAGCCTGTTTAGACTTCAGCAGTGTTGCTTCATTACATACTTTCAGATGATAGACTTGGCCAAATAATCTTCCAAGTACTGTTTATAATTTAGGCTTATGAAAACCAAATAATGGAGAGGAGTTTTATTGATTTAGAAAATCTACAAACTTCTACTTTTGCATGTCAAAGCTGCTGTTACCAAGTGAAGGATTTATACATTGTGGTTTTTTTTAACCAGTAAACCTCTAATAATTGCAGTACCTTTTTTGGTATTCAGAATTGCTTCTAGAAACATCTCAGCTGAGTGCAATTTCTTGTTTTAGTTGGTATTTGTCTGCTTCTGTTGATCAAAATATTTCATTCCCCTTGGGATAGGTGAAAATAGGGATGACCTTAACACTTTTCCTCTTTGCTTAATGGTAGAAGTACTTTGTATTATTTGCTGTGTTTTTAGTAAGTTGGTATGCAAACCTTTGGGCTCATGGATTATTGGCTGTCATTTTTTCCAAGGTCTTTGCTTCTTACCTGAAGCAAATGAGCTCAGACTGTTCATATAAGCATAAATGTAAATAGATCTGTTTTAGTCTGTCTTTTCTTGCAAAACTATATTCCTATTTCAGGTTTCACTGTGGAAAGGGAGGTAGTTCAAGGGTCAGAGGGGTGAGAACCTCACCAGTAGCAGAACTGTGGAACATCTGGTAAAGATGTTGTGTGTACGAAGTATATTAAACCCAGCTGTACCAGTAGCTGTTGAGCGATTGAACACTAGTGAGGCTTAATTTGATGAGGAACAAGCTCTGTGAGAACTTGTCCAGGGGATACAGTGGCTCCTTTGGGAATCCTAGGAGTTTCCACACTAGTGATTGGATGGCAAAATTACACATGCCCAGTAGGCTGACTTCAGTTTGACAGCTGATCTGATAAATGTCTGTGATCTGTCAGTCTTGCATTATTTGGAGGGTGGAGGAAGAAAAGCCCAATGGCATTTCCATGGATGCAGATAAGAACTAGACCTCATGTCAAATAGAACATGATTAATTGCCTTCCTTCTCAGCCCTCACTTTGATAATCATGTGTGATGGTCCACAGGCTTGTAGATCAGGTAATGACTATTGCATTGGGAGGTGTGAATACCCGCTGTAGAATTAGACAGAGGATTTGGAGGTGGAATGAATTTTGAAGGTTGCTTGAAAGTGGCAGGCAGGACATAGAGAGGCCACCTTTCTCATTAGCTACATTTTTTACCTTTTGAGTTCAAATAACCAGACCAGTCAAACTCAAAGACCAAAGCTCATAATTCTTCACTTGACCATGTGCATAGAGAACATATCATGGCCCCAGAATCCCCTACCTTAAAAGAAAATGTAGGTCTTTGTTATTGTGAAGACTTGCAGGCATTTCATGCAAAATACCCTGTGTGAGGCATGCAGGCATTGCTCCTGAGACCCTGTGTGATGATATGCCCCCTCCTTCATAGCCTCTAGTCATGATCCCTAGCCATTATATACATCACCTTCCTTTGGACACATAAATTGATGGGCTAGCAAGTTCAGAAAGGATCACATCCAATGAGAGAAGGCGTATATTTGCTCCAATTATAGGGCTGTCAAAAACATGAGCTTTGCATTTCTTGCAGGTGGGGAATATATTTAATTTTTGTTCCAACATTCCTCCCTGGACCTCAGAGTTTCCCTCCACTTTGAGGAAGCTTTGGGGGAGATAGACTACCCCAAATCTACCCTGGTGCCATGCTTAATAGCTGATGATTTCTCTTTGAATTTGTCTAATTGCCTTTTAAAGTTTTTTGTATGTGTCCTTTTATGCTGTAGCTATTTTTCCCTGACAGTTCTTCTAAAGACTGTTCACTCCCAATTTCTATAACCTTCCTTCCATTCTCCTTTTCTCTGAAAGAGCTGCTGCAGAATAAAGAGGTTCCATGTTGCACCATGAGGCCCAACACAGAGCTTACGATCTAGTGGACCTGAGCGCCACTGGTTCCACCCTTCTGCTCCACTTCTTTCCCCTGCCACACTTCCTCCCCCAACCCTAAAATACCTCTTCCCACATGCTTTCATTCATCTTTCCGCCACCTTAATCAGGGCAACCACTGAGCTGTGGAGCACCGGTGTTTGCAAAGTGCCAGCTAGCATGAGCCAGCTCCATCGCTGGTCCAGTGCTGAGGCCTGCAAATGGGCTTTATGGTGTGTTTATGACACATACTGCCAGTGGAGTGCCAGCAGTACAAGCTTAGGATTGCACTCTTCATCTCCTGTTTATCTTTAATTTGCATGTGCCAGTATTCCTAACAAGTATTTGAAGGTGGGAACTGGTGAGCATGTCATATTGGCAGAAGATCTTCAACTGCATGTTTAATTAATTATAGTTTTAAGAGAATAAATTTCAAGAAAGGGATAAACAAAATGGTCCCTAAGCAGTTGGAGGGAAGGGTAGTGCCATCAGAGTTTCTACAGCTTTTATTTACTGGACTTTATTCTGTTCCAGGGATGGGATCTTGTTGCTTTCCATTTGTGATGGTGCTACTGTGGGACTTCATTTTCAAGAATTCTTTTTTAATCTCACTTGTGCCCTCACAGCAAGGGTTACACTATTAAAGTTGTAACCCTTTGGTAGTATATATTGACTATAGAAAATCTTGTTGGATTCATTGGCTTCTTATTTTCTGCCTCTCTCCTGTGTCTTTCCTGTGACTTATTTTTGTGTCTCTCCTGTGACTCCCTATGAATATAGCATGTTCAAAGCATGTCTTGGAATACCTGCCTCTTATGCAGAGCTCCCTGTTCACTCCCTAGCTAAGGTTGGGAAAGACCATTGTTGAAGAGGCTGCTGGTGATTGGAAATGCTGCTCATTGAATCAATGAGCTGATTCAACATTCCTGAAAGTGCCTTGCTGGTACAAACAAAAGATCCAGATAGTCTGCACCCAGTCTTCATGACTGGCTGCCAGATCCTTCCTAGAAATCCTCCATAGGGCAAGAAGAAAACTTGCAGCTGGTATTTAGAGGAGAACTGCCTCTTAATGTTTTATCTGTAGCTGCTAATGACTGTTACAGACGTGTATTCCACAAATTTATCTAATCTCCTTTATGGCTATCTTGGAACCCTCACTTCATATTGTGGCAGTGGATTTTATAATTTCCATAACTCTGCCACTCTTCTCTAGGTGGTATCAACCAGGTGTATTTCAACGGGAGTAAAGGCAGAATCAGCAAGCAGTGTCACACTATAGCACTAGGAGGAACCCTTATACAATATTTTCTTAGATGCTTCTCTACAGAGGTCCAGGTATTCAGAAGGGGAGGGAAACAATTGTGGTGGCAGCACAGTGTCTAATTCTCAGTTACCTGTGGGTGCATCTTGTGATTGTGAGGACACAAGCACAAATGTAAAATGTCTTTTTTGGTCACCTATGCCTTAAAGGAGACTCACAGCCTGATTTTTGTTTTGTGTCCATGACTCTGTGTGATTTTGACTTAACTGAATAAGTCAAAGCGGTGAAGCTGTTTTGGACCAAGTGGCAGAGGAATGATGAGAGAAGGGTTCTTTCATGAACAGGGAAACTGCCCCTGCGCAGCCTCAGACTCCAAGGGTGTGAGGACATGGCCCGCCTCTTTGGCAATAAGAACTGGGCCCTTCATCTGGATACTTGTCATCTAAAGGGTTTTCTGTGTGCTGGTGGAATAGAGAAACACATGCTAGAAAGTACAGTAAAAACAAGTTTGCCATCAAAAGGCAACAAGTCTTGTGCTGTGCACTCGGTCAGTGACCTTTCCCTCTGGAATTCTCCCCTCTGACCCCCAGATCATTAATCCCCTCACTGCCAGATGACAGTAATCCATCATGGGCCTTGACAAGCCTTGCAGCCGGCTGTGAAAGGATCCGCTCAGCCTCTGCCTCTCTCTGTCCCATGATGCTCATTTTTCAGCCTTCCTGTTCAGCATGGAGAGCTTCCAATAAAGACTTATCGCCTTCCCCTTCCTACCAGAAGGCTGGGGGGAGGGAGCGCAACATGGGACCTTTCCACACTTAACTGTGTGTGTTTATTTCTCTCAGCCTGTACCCATGAAAGGCTCTTGAGTACCAGAGATTCAAAGGAGTGGGAAATACTGGCTTGCTTTCTCTTACCTTTTTTCACTGAGCCTTTTTAAAAAAAGAAATTATTTAAAGATTTCTATCCTGGGTTTCAGCCAGTAATAAAAATGTAAAAATTCAACAATTAACATTGCATGTTATAATTCTTTTATGTGGAAAAAAGTTTAGAATATTTGGTGCCTTCTCAGTAATTCTAAGAGCATACCTATAAGACAGTGATTCATTAACTGTAAGGTGTGGCTCCTTAGGGAGCCACAAAATCATGCCAAGGAGCTTCAGAATCATCATTAAAAATCCACTTCCCTATGTACAGTGTGAAGGATTTTAGCCCTGATGGGGAGTTGAGGCCAGTGGTCCAGTAGGTCAAGAAAGCCACCAGTCAAAAAAGTTTGGGAAACACTGCTTTAAGAGTGCCCTATGTTATATATAAATGGATGGTGTTGTCTGTCGGTTGAAGGTGTCCATTTGGTGATTTTGAGATGAGATTTCAACAAGATCCTGTGCATTTGACAATGCTGTGCATTACCTAGCTCTCAAATCCTAGAGAGGATTGAGATGAATACATATCATTTTGCTTCTTCATGACTAGCCCTCATTTCTGCTTATTAGCTGCTTGTAAATCCTATTGAACACACTTAGGATGTCTCTTCTAACAGTCCCACTGCAGCTTTTGGGGCTTGTCAACAGGTTGAAAGCTAGAAGGGGCATATGTCAATAGAAGCTGTTAATTTTTTCATTTTTTTGTAAACCACTTTGTTAATTTTTGAGTTGAAAAGCGGTATATAAATACTATATATAGAGAGAGAAGTATATAGCCACCTAGTTGCAGGACTCCCTGACCAGATTCTTGTGGCTACCATGCAACCAATGGTTATATGAATTTGATGCTACCATTTGTAGCAAAAACAAATCCCAAACTGCCTCCCCTTTCACTCTCTTACCCCATCTGGCCCCTGGATCAAGCCTGCTTAGAGATAAGTTAATACCATTCTCTAAATTGGATTGAGGAAGAGTGGGTGGGTATTAGTCATGCAGGCAGCCCCAGGAGAGCATAAAAGTGTATTTGCTTAATAAACAAACCATACATTGTGTTAATCTCTATTAATGTTTCCACGCACCCAGCTCTCTCTCACTTAGACTGTTCACAAGATGCACCCATTAGCAAATGAAAAGAAAATGCACATTCATGTTCGTACTTCTGCTTTTGTGAAAGCAAGGGAAGTTAAAAAGAAAGTAAAATATCAGGTATTAAAAAATCATTCCTCATCACTGAAGAGGGAAAACTTCCAGAGTGACTTATACAGGTTGTGGCATTTTGCAAGTAAGAAATTAGCACCTCAAGCAAGAGAACTGAAACTGGTTAGTCAAAGAATGGGGAGGCCTAGAAGATGCTTGTAAAAGAATGATCTAGAGAGGCTGTCTTCCTCTTTTGTTCTTGCTCCTGATTTATGTGTTGCATTTTGTCATAGTTTTTCCTTCTGTATCTAGAGAGGGGGAATATTTTTTATTTCTATAACTTAATGGATAGGTCTCTTTATACTAGAGCTAGTGTAGCATACTGACTAAGACTAAGCTATGAACTGCTTAGTCCCTGGTTCAAGCCTTCCATTAGTCAACCTTCAGCAAGTTGCTTTCAGTCGCTCTCAGATTTGCAGCATGGAGGTGCTAACAATATTGATCTAGCTTTCAGGATGGTTGTAAAAATTACAAGAATAATGCCTGTAAAGGGTTTTAAACATTGGTAAGTGCTATATTATTCTTAAACATTATTGCTCTTCGTTAGGACATCAGTATAGTTAAATCTAAACTGAAAAGTAATGGTGGGAATCTTTCTTCAGAGTACAGCCACAAAGATTAAGTTCTCTTCTTTTTTTAGGGAATTCTAGAAAAAGAGCTAGATTATGTGATCAAAGATAAAAATGGCAAGAATTCCCCACTATAGGATTTTCTCTTCTCCTATCTTTTGAAGATTTTCAGATGGAAATGTTTCCTACTGCTTGGTGTGGAAAAAGCAAAGCGAGTTCTAGAAGAAGTGCTGATGCCTGCTGTATTGTCATGCAATGCCAAAGTTGTGCAGAAAAAGAATTTGAGCACTAATTGGTTAGGTCACTAATTGTTTGGCTGGGTTACTATGGCTGCTGTAAGCTAGTATCACTTGGATCTAATTATGCCACTGTATGCAGAGTAGGTCCTTCTGATCATGCATGGAGATAGGCAGATCCTTGTTTTTTGCTGACTGCCCTTTCCTACTGCATTTCCCTTCATCACAGCCTATTTTAGTTGGCCTCCAGCAAGATGTAGAGGAGAAAGAAGGTGTCTACAGAAAGGAAGAAAGAAGAGATGTAAAGTCCTATTCTTGAGCAGAATTCAGTCCCCAGAAGTTAGCATCCATTTCAAATGAATAAAGGAAATATTAACTCTTGTTTAACTGTGCAAAGAGGCACTTCTTTAAGTGGTGCATCTCTCTTGCATTTACCAATGGGATAGCAACTTGCCCCTCTTCATTCCAAGATAGCATCTTTTTCAATTCTGCATCTTACTCATCTGCATCTTTTTAGACTGAATACTTTTTGGGACAGGGAACAATATTTTAGTGTTGTACAATTGTACATCAAAGGGACACACTACTTAGTACACACTACTAAGTTGTTGTAATTTAATGCATTATACTATTTGACAAACCCCTTACATTTGATTTCAAACAAGAACACATTTATCAATAGAAATTTTTCTTATCCTAGGCAGAGTAACAAGGGAATACTAAAGATTATGAATGCTTTCTGCTACAAAGCCTAACTAGAGTTTACAGGAAATCTGCCCTATGGGCAGTAGCTTTCATTTTTTGGTTGGCAATTTCTCACCTTTTCCTGTCAAATTGGGTCACGTATGTGATTTCTTCACTGTGGCATTTCCTATTCTGACTTGCATGTCTGCCTAATTCCTTTACCAGATAGCAACATGGTCTTATACATGTTTTCTGAGAACCAAGTCCCATTTTTTTCAGCTGAATTACTCCAGTAAAGTGGGCGGGTGTGCACACAATCTAGATAGGTTTGCTATGCAAATATACTTACATAAAAACAAAAACATCTGAAATAAGAAAGTATTTTACAGTGGTACTAAAGAGAGGTTTCCTTACTGTGGCTTGACTATTCAGGGTGTGAAAATTAAAATAATCCATCAGCTTTTGTTGGACTGTTTTTGTTTATCCCAGGGCACAATCCTAACCAATTTATGCAGGCATAACTCACTCCAGGATTCTGTGTTGTTCACTAGCTGCTCACTGTGTAGTATTATACACAGTATAATACTACTACCAAAGTACTGAATGTTTATGAACTACCAAAGACTGAATGTTTATGAACGTGGTTAAATAGAGTTTTAGCTAGACTTCAAAGAAGTTGATCCAGTGTTTGATGCCTTTGTGCTATAAAACCCCTAGTTTGTCCACCTCATTAAAAGAAAATAAAGCTCAGTTATCTTTTTCAGACCACAGGTGATTCCAACCTAGGCGTTTGTGAAGGCATTGTGATGTAGTGTGAAGGGCATTTTGACTAGGAGTGTTTTATCTCAACATGTTATATACACAGTCTCATGTTTATACTCATGTTTATGCACAGTCTCTGAATGAAGCCACTTGGAGCTACCTACAATTAAATACAGCAATAAAAGTCTTTGTGGGAGTGGCTGTAAAGGTTAAGTACTGGTTTATACTGTAATTTTTTGGTACATTATCTCCTAGAGAAAATGGACGGGGCAATGTATTCAAAGTGAGCTATAGTGATGATCAACAATCACTATACCCATACATTATCCTTCTTTCATCCAGTTATAGATAGTGATACAAAAGTTCTCCAAAGTTTGTGATTACAGAGATTAGTTTTGAAAACACGATGATAAAAGTATTAAAGGAAGAAGCTGGCCATGTGTGCTTCTATATGTTCAGATTCTTTTGATGTGTTTATAAAATTGAGATATTTTCTGACTTGTCAAGCTTCTCATCTCATTTTTGAGGATAAGAATTTCAGAACAGGAAATTCTTGTACTATGCCTTCCAGTTGCAGTTGAGAAATCCAGGGAAACTGTGTGCAAAATATAAAAAGCCATGTAATTAAATTGAAAAACCAATAGTGTCCTTTGTTGAATCAGTGATGCATTTCTGATGTGCAAGTATTAATCCAGTTTTGATATATACAGTATTTGCAACAGGAAGTTTGCTTGCTTTTTTGTCCCTTACTTTTCATGGTTCTCCTGAAGAATACATGTTGAGCTCAGGAATGTGTTGGAACTTGTATACAGATCAAGCCCAAGAGTTTTTCACACCTCAGCCTCCTGAACATAATGTTTGCTGCTCATCTTTCCCCAAGCTAGGCCTCTTCTCAAGCTGTTGCCTAGGTGCAGAGCTCTTCTTCAGATTCATTTTGCATCCCCCTTAGGGAGAGTGTGTGCCACAAGCAAAACTTTGGTGCATGTTGCTATGCTTGGTCCTTCCGTACCCTAAGGTCGTCACAACTAGCTGGGCAACCTGTGGGGTACCACTTTTACAAGTAGCCCCAAAACCTTGATGTTTCTGCTTTAAAAATCAAAGATAATTTGATTTGTGTTGTGCACGTGTATGTGTGTTATATATTATGGACACATAATAGATAGATTATTGCATGTCAGAGTAACTATAACTCCTTACCCCAAGGAATGCGCTAAACTGAAAAATATGGAAGGAAATTGAGGCAGAGGTATGCAGAATAAACTTAGGTTCTGTTTACTTGCCCATATTTGAGATTATCTTTACCATGGGTTACATACTGAAGGAGTGGGCTGAAGAGCTAAGAGATGGAATTTGAAGGAAGAGAAAGAAATAGAGCCACCACAAAGGTATCCTTAGAGGCAACTATCACATAATCCTTCAATTGCAACCATTCTCTTCATGATTTCCCCCCTATTTTATATCCTATTCATGACTGCAGGAACACCAATTAACCGCATCCCCATCATGGCAAAGCAGATTCTTGACCTTTACATGCTCTACAAGCTGGTGACAGAAAAAGGAGGGCTGGTGGAAATCATCAACAAGAAGATTTGGAGGGAAATCACCAAAGGCCTTAACCTTCCTACATCCATCACCAGTGCTGCATTTACACTTCGCACACAGTAAGCACAGCATCTTCCATAAGCTCATGTATCCCTTTTTAAAGCACAGGTGAGAAGTAGAATGAAATATGAACATGACTGGGAGAAACGGATGAGCTGAAACTGATAAATAGGTAAGGCTAGACTGAGAGACTGTGAGCCATATGTGAGGAATCCACGTTCAGGAGTGCTTTGTATTTATTTATTTTTAATCTCATCCATGGAGGTGAATCTGATCAGGATCATAGCATTCTCTCTGGTGGCGCAAGTGGTTAAGACACTGGGCCTGTTAATCAGCAGGCCAGGGTTCAAGACCTGGGTCCCCACAAGACGAGGATTTCCTGCTACTGGCAGGGGGTTGGACTAAATGATCCGGTGGGTCCCTTCCAACTCTGTGATTCTATGAATGCATTCTGGAGGGGGATTTAACCCTCACCCGTGCCTCTGGAGATGCAGATGATCCTGGTGACAGTTCTTCCACATAACATCTACTTTGATCCTGTGACTTGGCCAAGACTACACTGTGGTTGAATAGTTAATTAGAACCTGGCTCTTCTATGTCCAACTGCATACAATATGTACCAGAGATACATGCTATAATTTTTTTTCCTCCAGATATATGAAATACCTCTATGCCTATGAATGTGAGAAGAAGTCCTTAAGTTCTCCTGCTGAGCTGCAGGCTGCCATTGATGGCAATAGAAGGGAAGGCAGGCGGCCCAGTTACAGCTCCTCCTTGTTCAGTTACTCCCCTGCTACCACAGGACCCCCTTCTCTCCTGTGTCCTCCAAAGATCCGCTTCCCCATTGTTAGTCTTGCTTCCACCAGTGGAACCATCAACCCTCATCTGCCTCCAGCAGGAGCTCTCAGGAAAGGTCAGTCAGTTACCTTTTCATTACCTTCACGGCAAAAGTCCCAGGTTGGCAAATGGCCTACTGCTTGACCAACTACTTAGTTCTAGGACACTGAGTATATGCAATCTGGGATCACCCAGGATCAGAAGCAGCCATGAAAATGCGGTGTCCAGCAGGTTAAGGCTTTCAGCCAGGTTTTGCTGCAGCTGTGACATACATCCTTACTAGCATTCTGCTAGTGCAGCTGTGTGCATGAAAGACAGCCAAGCGTATCTCTGAACTGGGAGATTTAACATGTTGCTTTGAATGACTCCAGCAGCTTCTTCCCTGTATACTCTTGTTCCCTCTTCTTTTTTGGAGCTGGCATATGCTTCTTGTTTGTAACTCTTGAAATCCTTCATTGTTCGTTCTTCTGAACTTTGTCCATCCTTCCCACGTACCAACCTCTTACCCTCTGAAGTGGAGGAGCGATTGCCTCTGGGAGCAAGGGGATGGCTGTCTCCTCGCCTCTAGAGACTGGGAGCCCCACTGTGCAAAAGGAACCCAGCCTCTGCTTCCACCCCAGAGACAGGCAGACCTGCTTGGGATGGGTTCTCTATGATTCTGGGGTGGGAGGGCAGCAACATCCACACCCCAGAGTCAGGGAGACCGTGCGTGATGTGGTCTGTCTCTCTCTAGTGGGGAGAGAATGCTTTTTGTCCTGTTTCTCCCCCCCCCCCCCAAAGAGAGGAAGACCCACACGCACTGGGAACTTTGTGTCTTTAGGGTCAGCATGGCAGCTTTCCGTGGGGCTCAGCCAAGCTCACTCAGCCAGCTAAGACTCCAAGGAGAACTGCATCATCACCCAGAGGCAGGAAGCCCATTCATGCCTTTGGAGCAAGCCCAGCAGGCCCTCCCATGAGTTAGGGAAGAGCTGCTGCACTAACCCCAGAGGTTGGCAGACATGCAATCAAGCCTCTGGGACCTGGGGTTAGCACTTCCAGGTCTCAGAGGTTTGTTCGTATGTTGAAGGTTCATTAAGTTTGGGACTTCCTGTACTGCTTTTCAACAGTGAGGTGTTAACAAGTACTCTGTTATTTACACACCTCCAAGATCTGTGGGGCAGTACATTGCTTCAGTCTTGCTTCAGAATCTCCATCCTATTTCCCAACTCACTGAAACTTTTGCCTGTCCTAATGTTTAGCACAAGGGAAGCCTCTAAATTCTTGGGTATAGGCAGAGGACAGAGGAAGGATTCGTGGAATTTGTGGCTGGCTACTAAAGCCAAATCTTTACTAAATAAGATAACAGCCATCATAATAATGTAATATAGCTCAGACGGGACCTGGAGACAATAGCCCACAATTACCTGTTTCCATGCTGAAACAATACAGTCCTCTGAGCTCATTTCCTCATTGTAAGCATTTGCTTCTTGATCAACTTGGAGTGGTCAGTTCCCAGCAACTTAACTACATACTACTTAGCACTAAGTGCTCTCTCTGCATTTTCCCAGAATGGTTGTCTAAGAGTAGCTTACTCTGAGTTGATTAATCATTGGTTCCAGTTATTGCACAGCCAGCACAAAACTTGTCTTAAATTGGGCACCTGGAGTTCCAATTTCTTTCAACCTTTGGCAAGTCCCCTATTGAGCTGTGATTGTTGTTTCTCTTCATGCCCTAAGAACCAATATATCTCATTGTTCATATAGGTGACAGCATTCCTCTGTCTGTGTCCACGCCAAATCGTATTGCCATGCCTGTGACCTTGGCAAACCAACAGGCCACCGTAGCAGGAAGAACGGCCACTCTAGAACAGCTGAGAGAGAGGCTGGAGTCTGGAGAGCCGCCAGAGAAGATGTCACGGATGTCAGAAGAAGAGCAGCGGCTGGTCCAGCAGGCATTCCAGAGGAATCTTTTCAGCATGGCACGGCAGCTCCCCATGAAAATTAAAATCAATGGGCGAGGTGAGATTACTGTTGCCAAACAGGCCACAGTTGATGGAGTGGCATGTGTGCTTCCTTTTAGACGTGGAGGAATTGGTGCATCCTAACCTACACATCACTTCTATAACACAAGAACAATATGGATTGCATACAGACTTATGGATTGCAGCAAGTGCCTCTGTATGAACACTTGGAAGCACTATAGAAAATATAACTACAATAACTTACAATAAACTAGAAATTTATTACAATAAATTACAATAAAGATTAAGAACTACCTTGCTAATGTAGGCAGAAGCCATCTAGGCTTTTCTTCATCTGTGACACAAGCCTACCCCATTTTCTTTTTAGATTGTTTGCTTGAAAATTCACAGGAAAATTTTAAAAATGATTTGAGGCATGAATATCTTGAGAAGCTTCCAGAATATGCCTTGAATCATTTCCAAGAGTCTGTTCTGGAAATAGGGGCACTCTTACATAAGGGATCTAGTAGAAATCTTAACATTTCTGAATGATTGGGATGTTTGAACATCATCTCAGGTTTAGGGCCCAAATTCTTTGACTAAAAACATTTGCTCCCCCACCTGGTATGTAACAGTAGTACAACTTGCTGTTTTGAAGAGCCTCCCTTAGCAACAACAGAATGCAGGGCAGGGCATCTCCACTCCCATCCATCTGCCAGTTAAAATATTATGTGTTAGCCTTGGGGTGTCACATGTACCCTATATTTAAAACTATTGAGTGAGCATTTCAACTAGTGCTTCTGTGTTGGAAGCTCCCTTTGTGACTTGAAGGATAGTTTTACTCATGCAAGAGAACCTTAGACAAGCAGAAGACTTTTTTTGCAGAATGAAATGCTCCTTTTTCACAGAGGCAGCTTCTGTTTGCCAAGAGAACTAATGTTATCAAAACCACAAAGGATGCTGCCCAATGTGTAATCCTTTAAATTTTTAGTTTCTGATGGATTTTTCTTTCCCTAGTGCCAATCTATAAGTAAACTGATGGTCAATCTTTTTGCCCTTTTTTGGGTGGGGAGAGGGCCAGGAGGTAGCAAGATTATCTGGTCTGTTTGTAGACTACAAACAGATGTATCATGAGAGTAGTGAGTTGAGGAAGAGATGAAATCAGCACCCCAAAGCTGAGTCCGTGCATCAGGAGATCCTATGAATGAGCTAAACATAACTCTCACTCATCTTTTTTTTCCTTTCTTGCAGCAGAGGATAAATCTGATTCAGCATCAACAGCTGCAGCATTGAATTGGACCCCATCTGGCTTTGGAAGCATTAACATGTCTGTGGAAATCAATGGCACAATCTATGCTGGTGAGAAGACGACTGCCTGTGAAAAAGGGGGAAAGGGGAGGGTTAGTGGAATTCTTGGAATGAACCATCCTATATTCAATCTCAGCTTTGCAAGCTACAGGAAGCAACACAAAACATACCAATGAATGGCTCACGGACTTATTTCAGCTTCCTGTAATGTGCAAAGTGCAATCTGTCCAGAGTTCCAACATATGTAGGATTGATCAGTGAGGCAAACAAAGATGTGCTCTTTGTTTAGGCATCCCATAGCATATTGAGACCCTAGTTGAAATTGAAATTCCAAGTTGCATATAGGGCATTGGAGGCTTAGACAGATTCTTTACTTAAAAGAGATTCACTTTTGTAGAGCTCGAGTATAGCCTCATTTGAGGAACAGGGAGAGACCAGGGGTATGTCTACCAGCGAATAAATACTAGGTCATCTTCCCTCTCCCACATGTGGAAGGGATGTTTGAAAATGGCCGTAATTTGGTTTCTGAAGAAGCATCAGAATCATCTTGGAGCAGATGATCAGATGATCAGAATCATCTTGGAGCAGCTGGTGTGTTTGGAACCTGCAATCCCCCCAACAAATAAGGCTGTATCCACCATACCTGACTGTTTCTAAACTGTGAAATTGTTATGAATAGAAGAGCCCTGCTGAATCAGGCCAAAGTCCCATTCCCCATTTCCCACAATAACTAATCAGATGCCTTTGGATAGCTCACAAGTAGGAGGTGAAAAGCCATCCCTTTTTAACTATTGTTGTCCTGAAACCAGTATTTAGAATAATACATATTATCTAAAGATAAAGACAGAACTTAGTGTAGAGAAAAGGGGAAGGGAGAAGCAATCGGGGAAACCAGGATGAACTCCTCTC
The DNA here is from genome assembly GCA_030015325.1 of Cryptoblepharus egeriae. Taxonomy (NCBI): domain Eukaryota; kingdom Metazoa; phylum Chordata; class Lepidosauria; order Squamata; family Scincidae; genus Cryptoblepharus; species Cryptoblepharus egeriae. The sequence continues at coordinate 12,257,170 of JAREYC010000013.1, forward strand.
TCTCCCATGAAGAGCATCATGCTGCTGCTAGAATCCATGAAGTAAGGGGCAGGTGGCAGTTCTGCCAGGTATATTGAAGGAAAGGGCTTGTTGCTATTGCTAAAATGTTGAATTCTGACAGAATAACACAGAATCATCCTCTGAATTTTACACGTCAGGAGATACTCCTATTGTCATCCCCAGGAAGCCATTTTCTCAATTCTTCTGCTGACCTGCTAATTTTTCTCACCTGTCTGTGCCCTACAGGAGTCCTCTTTGCCCAGAAGCCAGTCGTTCACCTCATAGCTGGATCCAGCACACAGAGTACCGGTGGTGGTAGCAGCAGCAGCTCCCATTGTTCTCCCAGCCCAACATCCTCTCGGGGCACACCCAGTGTTGAGCCTTCAACAAGCTGGTCACTTTGAGGGAAAGCATGAGATTAGTTTTGCTCACTCTGGCCTCAAGTGGCTCTTCTAGGCTGGAAAGGAGCAAATCTATGTCCTCACCTTGAGAGAACCCACTTTGCAACTTGGCCAGCAGCAGAGAACCAAAGATTCTGTGCTGGTGAAGTTCCCATCAGGATGGTCTCTCTGTCCGTCTAGCCTTTCTTCAGGTCTTGCTGTGTCCTCAATGTAAAGAGGGGCGAGGGAGGGGTAGGGGACACAGGGCGTGTTTCAATCAGGGATTCTCTCGAGGGCTGTGCATTTGTAGATGACTAAGCATCGCCATGGTAGCAAAAAGTCAGGGGATAAAGCCCATTTAAGGACATTTTTTAAAAAACAGTACTGCAATGTATTGACAATCCTACCCCTGGGGTATGGGGTGGGGGAGAAATGTGGCACTCTCTCACTCCCCTCTTTATTGCTCTCTCTCATTCACACACACACATTCCCATAACTTTTATTCTTCTTTGCAACTTGTTTCATATACACAAAATCCCAGTTTAATTTTTTTTGTTTGTACGTTTTTGCCATATAGATCAAACCTACATTGTTCATCAGTTTCCTACCCTTGGGCTTGAAGGGTCCATGCATTTCTAATTATTCTATGGTTTGGTCTATTACCTTACTTATGAGAATGATGGTGGCATCTGGAAATTACATCCTGAACAATGGGTAGTTTTAGTTTATTTAAAAGCTGGGCGGGCCTTTCACTCCCAGAAAGTGAATGAATTGAAGAGGGTTCAGTGCTGCTCGTTTTCATAGCAGCTTTGCTTAGCCTTCAGTGCAACAGAGGGCTTTGCATACTTGCGCACAGATTCTTCCACAGCCTAGTAACTGATTCTGTTGAAACCTCTTGACATTAAGTGATGAAATCCATTGGCTCCATTTGTTCCATCTCAGTGGTGGATGGACATGTAGATTCTCTTCTGCCCTCAGTGAGCCAAATGGGTAAAGTTGCTTGAGATTTCAAGGGTAGTGCATGTTGATTCAGGTCTCTTCCTGTCTTGCTGAGCTTCTCTGTCTCCAGAAAACATTCCTGGAATGGGGATGTGGTGCAAGACGTATCTGCAGTACTGCCTTGGTTCTGTTACTCACTACTCGTCTTTTCAGCTGGGCACTTTTCAGAATTATCTTCAGTCCAAATCCATTTAAGTGTAGAAATGTGGAAAGGGGAATGGTTGCTTCTTGAACATTTTAAGGTATCCCTCTGCAACTGCATCAGAGCTCCACAAACCTCTGATCTCCTCATCATGTAATTCCTTGCACAATCTTAATAAGGCACCTGGAAGCTGTTTTGGCTGTTTCTAAACCAGCTGTTCTAAACCAGGCTTTTGTTCTTTCTCCCCTCTTAACCTTATACAGGCTTCTTCCATTCTTTACTAATCTCCCCAGTTCTTCCACTGGATCCACAGCTCATCTCCCTGCCACAGGGATCAGCCTCCCCTCTCATATACCCTGGTGATCTTGGTCATCCTACAGATCTCTCGGCTTCTCCTGAGCAGATAAAATACCTCAGAAATATGTACTTATTGCTGTGTTTTTATTTCTCTTCTGGAAGGATTTGTGTATGTTAAAGCTTCTTTTTATATGTCTTGTTGACTGCTTTTTATTTTTATTTTATATATTGTAGCACCAAAGACACACCAAAACACACACAGATAAATCCCTGAGTGGAAGGATCAGAAAGCTTTGATGTCTTTGATTATGGAATAGAGATGCTTGGCTTTGGTAATTTCAAACAGGGACAACAAATAGTGGTGACTGAAAGTTTGATTTTTTTCACGCTGGATCATCCCTTACTTTCCCCCTTCCCTCCTTTTATTTGGGGGGGGGGTTATGCTTTCCGGTCTTTTAAAGCAACTCAGGTTAGATGCATCCCAATTCAAAAAGATGGCTTAGACTTTGGTGGGTTGTGTGTATGTGCCCACGCGCGTGTGTGTTCTTAACTATATATTACATTCAGTAAAATAGAGTTGGACTTTTTAATTGGTCAAGAAAGATTTGGTCATTATTTGATTGGCCAAATAATGATCAAACATTCAGAAAGGTGTATTGACACAACCTAAAAGATAACTCAATCATCAACAGTTGATTAACAGGTTTGTAGCTTATAATAATTATCAATGAAGATAGTTCAACTGTTACTGTGCAACAGTAGAAGTCACTTTAAAAGAAATTGCCATGAATTTTTTTGATTTGAAACCTTGTTGGGTAAAATTCCAAACGCCACCTAATAGGCTCACCCACAATGACACAGAATGTTGAGCACCAAATTTCCATTAGGTGAGGTTTCCATAACTGTGAATTATCACTAAACCGATATCCTCTTTGACTTTATCCTGGAATACTAGGATCTGCCTCCAGTTACAGCTTGAAAAAAGAAAAATAAAGGAAGGTAATAGCAAGTATTAAACAAGATCAGTTCTCAAAGGACATTTTTGGTAAGTAGGCAGCCTGCCAGTTCTTCAGCACCATCCACTGCATGGAAAGGTTTGGTCATGTTTGACCAATTTGCAAAATGACCTGCTACTGATTGCTTCTGGGATCTGGCTCTTAGGCCTTCCAAACACAACTATGCACATTACATTTGGACAGGGCCAGTACAGTTACCAAGGCAAGTGCATCAAATGCTCACCCTCTGCCACTGGTGTACCAGTTGCCACCACAGCTTCTCATTCACTGGATTTGAAAGGAAGAGGAGAGTATGGTAGAAAAGGAAGCATGGAAGAAAGTGGTTGATTAGACCATTCTCCACACTTCTTCCATTCTGTACCCATTTGCCTCATTAGATCTAAGGAGTGAGATGAATAATGGAGTGGATTTCCTTTTCCTGCTAGCCCATCACCAGAGGCACTGCCTTATTCAGCTTCACATGCAGGTTCATCCTGTTTAGGTGTGTGTGTGTGTGTGTTCACAAAAGCAATAATTCAAGTATATGGCTATAAAAGGTTCCTGTCTAAAACACAGCAGGTATTTCACATTGTTTTTCATGGCAGCAGTGAATTACAGAGAGAAGGCAAGATCTCCATTTTGGTAATTGCTTTAAGAATGTCTACATCACCCTTACATGTGTTGTAATCAATTCAAAGACACATTTTTATATTTCATAGCAGCACTTTTGGGCAGATTCCTACTGAGAAAAGTCTAGCTGTCAAATGCTGCATCCGAACAGAAATCCATGAATGTTGGCTTTTGTTTGTGGAACTGATGTCCCAAAATTAATTAATTTTTTGGCTCTGATGCAGCATCTTTTAAGAGTATTCACTCATAGTACTTTATCTGCAATCAGTCCCATGTATGAGCACATTGTTTGGAAGATGTTGCAATGGGAAGAATCAATAAGGTTTAATACTTCATAGAAAAACATCTCTAGTATCTAAAAGCAAATTAGATATCTGTGTTCTTCTGAGTGCCTGTGGTGTGGACTAATACTGCCAACTCGGCTGCAGCATGGACTTTTTTGAAGGTGAAGGGTTTCCTCTGGCTGCTGTTATAGGACTTACAAGCACATTTGTGGCTTTCAGGCAGTTGTTGCACATGGGCATGCTGTGATCATGGATAAGTACCTATGGGCAACTTCCAATATACGTGTACATGAGCAAAATTTTAAGCCACTAAGCATCTTTACTGAAGAGAGTTGTGGTGGAATAAGACAAATAGTGCATTTTGGGTGCTGCATGCTATTGTTTTTCTTGTTTAATTAACTAGTTGTAACTGGCATACCATAGTTAAGCTAGAATTATTCCCTCTCACTGTAGCAGCATCTTTCCTTTGCAAGTGTCTCCATCATTTCCGTCACCATAAGCCAAACTGAACTTGGTGTCAAGCTAATCAGTCAACAAATTGGGTTAATCAGAGAAAATATAAGTTTTTAAAAGCATAGTTTCAGTTGGAAAGCCTTGAGTCCAAGGATGATAGGCCAGATTTCGGTTGCAGGGCAGTCTTAGCTTATTGCCAATCAGCCTACCAAATTTTAATCCAGATGTGATGGTAGAAGTTCTGTTCAGTGTATTTGAGAACAAGCCTTCTCTTTAATATCTCTCTATGCAGCCCAATAGCTTCTTGGAAAAGTGATATGTGTGCTGAATTGCAGGCTCAAATTTTAAATAGCCATATTGGACTGTTACTCAATATCCATAAGTTACAATATGTACTTGGCAAGGGCTGCCTAAGATGTCAAAAGTAATAAGGCAGATTTTTGAGTTGCCTGGAACTCTTCTTCATCTACCCTAAAGAAGTGTTCTAATTAGAAGTGTTCTAATGAACTCCAAAAGTTCACTCCTACTTTTGAGACGTGTGTTCTTTTAAAAAAATTGTGGATCTACAACTGTTGCATATTTTATACACATGATATTGCATTGCCGTCTCATGTACATGCAAGAATGAAAATGGACTGCTGGCAGTCTGCCTCTTGAATAGATCCTTGATGAAGCAATTCTTCTCCCTCAGTTGCCCAAACATATCTGCTCCATACCTGTAAAGTGTTTTATTACCAATAAGTGTGTGAGAATAAATTTATTCCAGAAGCTACAAAATTTGGCCATCCTTGTCCCTGCTATGATCTGGCCATGTGGAGACTGGATGCAGCCATTACTGTTTTACAGTAATCCTGCCACATTTTAACTAAATGTGAGGCAAGAATTCAACCCACAGTTTAATTCATCAGCATGATTTCTCAAGAGTTGTGTGTCGAACAGAGTGTTTTAAAGTCTTTAACACGCTTGACACATCTGCCTTTGGGCTTTGTAAATCAACTGCATTGCTGCATCTTCTTGAAACAGCAGTAAAAGAACAGGTGATCAGGCAAGGCCTGAATGAGAATCACACCTGGTTGTTCTGAGTACCAGAATCCAGATACTGTCACCAGTTTGTGTGTATCTATTATAAAGTCCATGCTGCTCATTTTTAGATTGAATGTGCCCAGCTAGTATTTTGCTATATTTTGAATGTCCTATGCCAGGAACCAATAGATAAACGTTATTGATAATAATGATCTGTTCTCTTGGCTTTCCTCTGGCAGGGTTTCTTTTGATTTCCTGCAACTAGCTATCTTATTCTAGGAGACAGTGAAATAGCAAATGACTTTGTACATAGCTTTGAGTCTTGTCACCTCTGTCCCTTAAATTGTATTGCCTGTTTTGGTAGCCAAAACTGCATCGCAGTCCAGTGGAGTTAACCCTTGCTTGCTTCAGTGAATCTTCTGAGGCATTTTGTGGGCTAAAACATATTGGTTTCCCCCTCACTCTCAAAAAACTTCAACCTTAATCTATCTGTACTGATACTTAGCAAAGAGGCAACAGTACTTGTGTCCCAGTTTGTGAAACAGAGTTTGAAGTGATAGTTCTAAGGGAACCTGATAGTGTCTGCTTCTGTTTTTAAGAGTCGATTTCTAGCCCTCATGATTAGGGGTGGGAAGCAACACATCTGAAGATGTGCACAGTACCCAGCCTTTGTACATCTGTTCCCCTCACCCAATATTCAGTGAGTTCTACCCCTAGGTTCTAAAAATGTGAAACAAAGCACAAGTGAACTCCTCTAATCAAAGCAGATCACTGGATTTGTGTGATTAATTTTGCTTCTTAGGATCTATTTCTGGTTTCCTTTTTCTCCCCAAGTGCAGAATTCTAAGCCCTGGCTAGGGGATAAAAGTGGAAAGGTTGCTTTTCTTGAATGTCCCTCCCCTCCACATACACACCAGTTTTAAGAGTAGAACTGAACATATGCTTATTGTGGGTCAAAGTTGGTGGCAGATCTGAGTGTTTAAATCTGGGACTGCTCAATGGTTCAGTAAAAATGTGAGAGTGTTTCTAATAAAATAAGAGGCACATGGGGTGAGGGCAGATGGACCCTCTTTAGACATGCCTTCACATGATTGACTCAAGACCTTCCTATGCCTAAGGTGGTGTATATCAATTTGAAAAGGAATAGAGAACAAGTTGTTGGAGAAGAACACTGTATTTTGAGATGTAGAGTGTATTTTGATCATTCTTCTCTTGAAAATAGCTCAGTCCTTTTCTTTTCAAATGCATGCAGGAGGAGGAAGAGGAGCAGAGATAGGTAGATAGCATGTTCAGTCTGCCTATCTGCCACCTGACATGACCTCCTTAGTGTCACTGACCACCTCAGTGACAGCACAAGCCTAGCCTCTTCTCTGCTTCCTCCTCCCAAAGAACTGAAAATAACTTCCCACATCCACAGCTTCAGGAATCAAGCCATGAGTGGCAGATGGGTTTCACACTTATCACCAGGATGCTTTTCCTCCTTTGCAAGTTGCACAATCCCCCTCCCTCGCTTTAAAAAAATGTGATTTTGAGTAAACGGGTTGATACAAACACCTGCAGAGATGGCTTTGGCTCTGTCTCACTCTGATGTTGCATGTTCTTGCACAGAAAGATGTTAGGGTCACTGCAATGGCCTCTGTCTTGCTAGAGTGTTCATGTCTACGAGTATAAGTTCCTTACACAGCTAGGCTGGAATGAGGCTAGAGTGAAAGGCTTCTTAAATTCAGGGAAAGGGTAGATGTTATTTGTAACCATACATACCTCATTTAAAAAAATAATAAGCTGCCGCCACACACACACTGGATCCTCCTTGCTTTTCTGGGTCAGCCATTTTAGACTGTGAAAGTCCTATCCCCTCTTTCCCCTCTGGTTTTGATGCTGATGATAATTTGTGTGGCTGTTTCTGCTGCTGCATCAGGCTTTGGCAAGATTAGGGGACTGGGAGTGTGATGGTTTTTCCTCACCTAACCCAACTATTGAACGCTGACTATTAAAGATTGTATGGCACTCAGGGCTTTTGATATGAAAGAAAGGGCTGTTGTATCACATGATGAGTTTCCTTTTGCAGGGACTTCCCTACCCCAGTGCTTACAGCACCATACCAGGCACGTGTTTAGCACTAAGGAGCTAGATGTGCATCAGGGCATGGCAAGAACTGAAGCAATTCTCAGCTGTCATTCCAAAACAAGTGCGGATCTGCCAACATCTAGGTCCCAATCTGAACAAAAGCTGCCTTTGGCCAAGTCAGACCATGGGTCCTCTACCCTAATATCATCCCTAAGACTGTCAAGTCATTCAGGCAGGGGTCTTTCAGCCATTGTACCTGAAATCTTTTCTCTTGACAGTACCAGGGATTGAACTGAGGACTTTCTGCATGCAAGCATGTATGCAAACATTGAGCAATAGCCCCCCAGATGTTGCACCACTTTGGTCTGGCAAACGGGTACCAGTACTTTCTGGTGGTATTAGAAAAATTTATTGATTAGGGTGGTGGGATACAGAGCTGTTCTCACAGATCCATGCTCAGGACCCACTCAAGGGAATGAGACTGATCCACACAGCCCTTTCTTGGCTGTTGCACCTTCCTTTCAGAAAGAAGGGGGGAGTGTTCTGCAGTCAGCAGCAGCCTCTCAGACTAGTTTTTTTCTTAACTATTTAAAGGAAGAAATAAAATGTGATAGCCTAGATGGTGAATAAATACCTCAAACGTCTCCTTCCAGCAAGTGTCTGTATATGTTGTTGTTGGGTTTTTTTGTTTTTGTTTTTTTCTATCTTACATGTTATCTGAATGTTTATATTCCAATAAACTTCTACCTCTTCATATGATGGCTGTGCATGTGTTCTTGGTCTATTTTTGTTAAAGTCAGTAAAACTTGGTATCCCAGCAGATTGAGATCTGGGACGTTTGAGATCCTTGCAGTAGCCCTTACAAATGACTGAGACAGAGCTGTTGGTAGAATACTGGAGTGACCAAAGTCTTTGGTGCTCTAGGCTACCATTTGCCTCCATACCTCTTCTTCTGTTCCATTCCACTCTTGTTTTTCATCCAAGTGAAGCAGGGGGAAAGAGGAGCAGAAGCAGGTGGACAGAGGCACATTGCCCAGGAAGGAGACTGCATTCAATGTGCCATGTATGGACTAAGGTAATATTACCATACTCCACATATTGTCTGGGTTGTGTGTATTCCACTTGGGAAGACCTGATAAGGAATCTTTCGCCTTGTCCCACCTTCCAGATTTAAAAACAAGTTCATGGTAAGAGGGTGTTGACATTAAAGTGCTGTCAACCCTTGAATAGTTGGTGTGTGTGTGTGGTGTGGGGGAATATGGTATCTCATGGTGTTAGCAGAAGAAGGGTCTGAGATGAATGTATGTCTCCTGTCTGCCAAGGAAAAAACGGAGAAATGTGGTCCTTGTGGCTGCCAACTCTCTGTGTGTATTTTATGTGATATATCAGGAGTAATGTGATCCCTGCATTTGCTTTCAGAAACATGCTTTGATTAGAAATACAGTGGAAACCTTTAGAAAATAAAAGCATATGAAAATAACTGCCTTTTTATATCAACAATATGCTCTTATCAGTTATCTAAGGAAAAATTCTTGACTTGCAAATTAAGTAGGAGGGAAAACTATATTGAGGAAATGCAGACTGTGTGTATGATTTGCAGACTGTGTGTGTAAGAGACATTGGTGCCTTCCCCAGTCTCTTTTGTACTGTATATTCACAGTGAGGCTGCATTAGGTGAGCAATGCACCCAACAGCTGTGGCTGGGCAACCTGCAGCCAGTCACAGCTGGCAGGGAACCTTTACCTATATTCACAGTACATTATACAGGTATAATTCATTATCCATTAGGGTTCCAGTCCAGAATCTCCTGTGGCTAAAAAAAAAGCAATGGAAAAAATAGATTTAGCAACCCGCTTCCAGGTTTCTTTTCCTTCATTGCTCCTAATGGCATAAGGTTGCGCCTCAATATCTGCAGGAGTTTGATTCTGGGATTCCCTACTGATACAAATATGTGTTAAAGCTTTTTTAAAAAAGGTCATTCCTTTATAATTGTTTAAAAACAGCTTTTTTACTGTTGTAGAGAGGCAATCAGAATCGACTTCCTGCCTTTGCCTGGCTCAGCTGAGAATGGAATGAAAGCTTTCATGATTGCCTCTTGACAATAGTAGAAAAGCTGTTTTTAAAACAGATTGGAAGTGGCCATGTTCAGTCAAATTGGTGTATATAAAGACCTTGTATAACCAGGTTGGGCCTGTTTCTATGTATCCTGTATATGTGTGGTATGGAATATTCACATGACCTGTGACCTTGCATTTTTCACAGTACAACTCTAGAGGGCAGCACTGATTGGTAATTTAAGCAGCCCAAGTGTAAGAATACTGTGTTCTTAGTTTTTTATTTTTTTACTGTGGCACCTGTTTAGTCCAAGAGGAACTTGTTTGTTTCCTATCAGATTGAAATTGATGGCATTGCAGAAGACTTTAGAACCAATTAAATTATAAAAATAAACTACATTAAGATATGACATACACTAGGTTTCCGTTGTAACACCCCTTTGTAGCAATTCTAGACTACTTTATTATAGTTATCTGCTGCAGACTTGCCGCAGAAAGGGTTGTGGGGAGGAGAAGGCTGCGGAGAAGCCCCCATGATGTCAGAGGAATGGAAAGAGAAGAAAGAAGAAACAGCTCAAGATTGAAAGCTTTCTGCCCTCTCTGGCATACAGTACATACAACGATAAAAAAAACTCCAAAGGGATGAAAACCTAGTTAAAATCCAATAGAATACTTTTGTAAATAAAGTACAGGGTGGCCCTTAAGTCCCTATCCATCCATATACTTTATCTTATATATCCAGTGTAATAACATGGATGAGTAGGGACTTACAGGGCCACCCTGTAGATTTGTCAGCAGCTGTTTACTTGAAATTGTTGCTGCTGGTGTACCAATTTTGGCTGTCTTATTCTTGTGTGGGTGTTGGATAGAATTAAAGTTCCCAAGTGCAACACCTCCAAACATTGGAGATTTCTAAAAGGTCCTGCAGTTGTCAGAAGAGTGGCTTTAGCAACCATTGAAAAATGGAGATTATGGGATATCTTAGCACCAGGGTTGGACTCAGGAGTAAAGAGGCAGCCTCAAAAAAGACAAAGGCTGCAATCCTACAGACATTTTCCTGGAAGGAAGACCCATTGAACGTCTTTTGAGAAGACATGGTTAGGATTGTGCTCTAAGAAAAATCCTGCCTGTTCTGCAAACAAAACAGCTGTGTGGTGGCAAAATGGCCATCATAGCTCTAATTTGAGGTCAATTCCTTTGCAAGCATTCAATATCAAATGGATGCCAAAAGCATCCAAAGTGACTACTGTTGTTATGCTCTCTCACTGCTGTCTGGATTTGTATATATGAACTGGAAATGTTGGCACATTATTTCAGGAAAATATCTCTGGTGGCATTCTGTAATTAACATGAAGCCCTGATAATTAGAGTCTGAGTTGTACAATGAAAGAGGAGCCCTCTGCTCTGCAAAAGCATACTCATGATGCTACTGTCATATAAACAACTAGAGAAAGGTGTACCCTTGTTGCGGGAGTAAAATTCCCCCGTATGCCATCCCCCCATATACATCAACCCCCCATGGATAACTTTCCCCCAGGCGTAACAACCCCCCATGCGCAACTTCCACATCAACTCCCCCAAGCGCAACTTCCCCATGCGCATCAACCCAGCATGCACAACTTACCCCATGCGCAACTTCCCCATATGCATCAAACCCCATGCGCAACTTTCCCCATGCGCAACTTCCTCTGTGCACAATTTTCCCCATGCACAACTTTCCTCCGTGCGCATCATCCCCCCCATGCACAACTTCCCCCATGCGCAACTTTCCTCTCATGCGCAACTTCCCCCCATGCGCAACTCCCCCCCTACGCAACTTCCCCCCCTGCGCAACTTCCCCTCATGCGCAGCATCCTCGCCAGCGCAACCTCTTCCTCCGAACAACATCCCCCAGTGCACCAGGATCTGAGCACCAAATTGGCTGGAGGTTGTTCAGTCTCCCATGTTAAGTATAGGACAAAAACACGTTGCCCCCTTTTCAGCCCCTGAAGGGTTAAATTTCCCCACATGGTTCTTGGTGGGTGTTCAGGTGACAGAAGGAACTCCCAGAATTCCATGCTTCAGGCCCAGCAGTTGGGGCGGAATGTTGCTGAGTCAGCAATTCTCAATGCAAAGTATAGGGGGGAAAATGTGTTGCGCCCCTTTTCACCCCCTTCCGGTTGGAATTTCGGAAAACTGGTTCTTAGTGCACCCCTCAGTAACGGAAGGAACACCCACCCCAAATTTCACGCTTATAGGCCCACCGGTTTTGGCAGGGCGGTGGTCAGTCAGTCAGTCAGTCAGTGAGTGACTTTTTTATATATATATAGATAATCTCCAGAATGATCTCAAGGAGGGCAAGTTCTGCCAGTTGGAAGCCCAAAGAGCTAGATAAAGCACTGATTGGTGGAGAGCCTTTACCATCACTGTATCTCCCCAGAGCAGTTTTTCAACCAGCCATTGGTGTTGTTTTCCTCCAAAGCAAGTGAGTGCTGGATAATGGTTCAAATAAAGACAAACAGTACTTCCAACAAGTGAACAAAAAGACTAAAACTTGCAAAAAGCTTTCTTTTCAACTGCAAAATATGCCATCCAATGCTGACAAGTGCAGATTCCCTTGTTGCAAACACTGCAGGAGTGCCTTGACAATTTTAGTGTGCTGTGAAATGAGAACGGTTGAAAATTGCTGATCTACACTGTAAGCCTGTCAGGTCAAAACTGAATGCTGACTGTTGGAGTAGGAAGACCTGAATTCAAATCTCAGCTAGAAAGCTTGGGTCAGTTACCAGTGTTAGTACCAGCAGCCTTCGAGCCTTGCACTAACCCTTCCTCCAAGCTTGACTTGAGAGTGGGTGGCCAGTCTTCACACTATCAGCAGCTGGGGAGAAAATTAGGGTAGTGGGCAACTACGGCTGGAAGGTTCGGGGTGAACCTCCTGATGGCCACTGACTGAGTCCTGATGCCATCCTGGCCAGCCATACTGTCTCCACCTAATCTATAGAGTTGCTGTGAGAATCATGTACACAGTCCTAAGTCCCCCTTGGAGGACAGCCAGAATAAGAATATCATCACTGCTGGACACTCTTGGATTCCCTAGCCTTGAATGGGACTCTTGTTTCTTTGCCGACTGGCTCCCCTCCCATCGCACCTCCATTGAAGAGCCTGTTCCCTGCGTCAAAACGCTTTGAAGGGGGAAGAGTTTGACTCGGGCTGCTGGTTTGGCATCCCTCCGTTTACCCTTTGTTAAAGGAACCTGTACTTCCCTGGGATCAGCAGGGAGTAAACAGCAGCATTTTTCCACCTGTTTGCTCAGCTCTGCAAGCCTGGAGTGGTTTGCCGGCCTCCCTTTATCAGGCTGGCAAAGGCCGCCCATCACCCAGCTCTCCGTCTCTCTTCCAGAATCACACACACGCACACCTGTAGTGGTCTGCAGTCCAATCTGGAGCTGAGTGGCCAAAGAAGGCTTCTTTTCCTTCCTCTTGCTGGTGCTTTTCAGAATCCCCACATGTCAGCTCTGCCAAGGTCGCTTCAGGACTCACCTGCCCTTGCGGCTTACCTTCAAAACAAGCTGGGGGAAACAGGTAAGTCTGAATGAAGACGACAGCATTGGGATGCCTGATCTGGACCAGATTTGGGATACCTGATCTGGGCCAGATAAAGAAGAGCATCATGATCTTAGCACTGGGGAAAATATGGGGGTGAGCAAGGCAGCTGGCTAAGAAGGTTAAGAAAGTTGAAGAATAAAGGTGCAGAAGGGCAAAAGGTGCATAAATTCCAACAATCAGTTCTTATCCTCCATTCCCTGCTACTCTATGTAAATTACTAGGAGAAACTACTACTAAACAAAATAGATACTACTCCCAGTGTCTCTATTTTGACCTTTAGAAGGAAGCTTGGTTCAAGTTGCAGGTGATTTACTGATGGTTGTCATTCTTCCTCTTCAGCTTCCTCCTGAAGATCTCTTGAAGGATGCTATCCACGGCACTATTTTGGGGGGTGGCTGGAAAGCCCCAGGTTAAGGGAGTGGTGGAATTTCAGGATGACAATTCCCAGTCAAACAGGTGATAGCATGGTAGCACATTTCATCAGTTGTTTTGATATGATAGTCAATTTAATATATTAAAATTGCATCTGTATACTGGGTATATAAATGGGATCTTATAATTCTGTGGGTAAAGCGGCTGTGCCTGTTGGTTTGAAGATTGGCAGGTCACTGGTTCAAGACCCAGGTGCTGCTTGAAGCACCATCCTGGCAACAGGCCTCTGCAGAAGGCTGGCCAGATTTCTGTGTCGCTTCCGTTCTCTAAGCCAGGGACCTCCAATGTTTTTGGCAGGAGTGCCACATCATCTCTCTGACACTGTGACGGGGTCTGGAAAACTAATTTACATTTCAAATTTGAATAAATTCACATAAATTTACATATAAGAATTATTGGTGTGAATTACAAGGCTTGCCCATTGGAGACCCCTGTTCTAAGTGGAGCCAGCCTGGAGCAAGAATAATGCTAGGTTGATAATGATACAGGAAATATAATACTTATTATGGCCAGCTAGTGGTGTCACTAGTGTTCACACATCACTCAGTACAGGAGGCCAGTGTATCACCCCCATGATAAGAAGAGCAATGCCCAGGGCAGTGGGTGTGGTGATGCACAGTTACCCACCCCCACTGATTTTTTGGCTATACTGTTTGAAAGAATAAAGACAGCACAATTCAGTTTAATTGCAAGAGGCATGAAATTATGCATTGAATGGTATAAAGCATGATGGTATTAAAAGTACCCATATTTTTAAAATTTTGGTCAGTTGTGGTGTCAATGTAGTGGTTCCAACTGCATCACACAATGCCACCTACATCCTCAGAGTCCTGCACCCCTCTAGCAACACTGCTAAATGCAGTACTGTAAATGTAATTCTTTATATAGCATAATCCACATCCATGACTTTTTATATAGTGCAAAGAAAACCGATCCTTTTCCTGAATATTCTCACAAGTAAGGCCAGAAGGCTATCAAATGAGTCGGTGAATAAGGGGCTGAGCTCCAGTCTTTGCTGAACAAAGTGGGACTTGAAGGGCCTGGTTAAGAAGCAAATTCACGGATCCCTCTGTGCCTCTTTTGTTTGCTTGCTCAGAGCAAAGGGCTCTGCTTCAGCCAGAACAGCAAAGAGCTTTGTTTGAAGCAAGGGAATATTGGGAGGGGAAGGTGCAGAGAGGTGCACTTTTGCTCTGGAGTCTAGGCAACGCTTGCTTTCGCATACCAGGCATGTTGGCAGAAGGAGAAAGTGGAGGGCAGAGAGACACTTGAGCCTTTTTCGGAACAGCAGCAGGGCAAGATTTACCCAAAACTGTCGGAATCTGCAACTCGAAATTCAGAGCTGTCGCCACCTGGATTTTGTGTTCCCAGCAGTGAAGCACTTTGATCTCAAAAAAGGCTTGGATGCTCAGCCGCTCAACAAACAGGATGCTGTTATAATGCAGTCCTTACTTTATCAAGATATCTGCTACTATAGTTGTACTTGAGTATTCTGACCCCCACTTTGAGAACCACTGTGCTACTAGTCGAATTTTCATGTCAGGCACAATTTGCTACAACTCCATTTTTGTACACCAGCCATTTTTGGTGGTTACGTCAACGCAAATTAGTTGTTAGCCTGACAAAGCAATCCAGAGTTAGGGCACTTAGGGCCCATCTAGATGGGCTGCCACAAGTAGGCTATACCCACAACAGAAAGTTATGCTGGATCCAGAGAGTCAGGAAGCCTGGGCTGTCATAGCTGCTCCATACTTGCTCCATGCCCCTGCTTACTGGGCAAGAGACACTCTTTCAAGTGGGTGTTCCTCTTTTATTTAATAGGGGGAGAGTAACTGGCCCTGCACACCCCAGCAATGTCTGTTCTAGTGGCTTCTGCTGGTGTTCTTTTTGCACTTTAGATTGTGAGCCTTTTGGGACAGGGACCCATTAGCTATTAATTAGCTATTAATTTTTTCATTTTCTTGTAAACCACTTTGTGAACTTTTCAGTTGAAAGGTGGTATATAAATACGATAGATAGATAGATAGATAGATAGATAGATAGATAGATAGATAGATAGATAGATAGATAGATAGATAGATACCTACCTACCTACCTAGCTACCTACCATGCTCAGCAGGCACCAAGTCGCTGGCACTTGGGAAGACTTGCTCCCCGAGGAGACCCCTTCAGATCACACTGAACAAGGAACAGCTGTGGTGCCTGCCTTATAAGGAATCCCTGACAACCAGTAACAGCTGCAGCCTGAGACTGTGGTACAGTTTGCAGTGGATGCAAGAAGCTTCTTGGAGTGGCCTGCCATACTTGTGTCATATCCTGAAATTGAGAGGCAGAGGCTGCACATAGGCTGGCCAAGAACTCAGATTTTTGGTCAACACTGCCATTCCTACTCTGCCTTATCATGGACCCTTATGGATCTACTCAGATTTATACCTGCTCCTGAGGTGGTATAACTGAGGAGCTTGAAGAGGGCATTTCTGCCTGGGAAACAGGCTCTGGATCTAGCATAACTGCTTGGTGGGGCACAACCTCAGGTTGGGAGGAGTGGTCACAAAAAGAGAGGATCAACCTCCTTGGAATCTGGTCTTGTGCTTTTCCAATCTCATTGAACATAATGTGATTTACTTCAGAGTAGCTTTGGAGGATCCATGGCTCACAGCCTGGGAACCACTGGAGTAGTTCTGCAACCAATGCAGACCAAATAAACATCCTGTGGAACCAACCAATGGAGGTCAACCAGTGCAGACCTCCAACATCCCGTGGACTGACTTAGTGGCATTGATACCTTTTTCTGGAAAGTCCCTGGGCCTTTTCTAGCTTTTGCACTAATGGGGTTAACAGGTAGAGAATCTTCCCTCATCAGAACTCCAAAGATCACCTGGTGCTTTTCTTCCTGTGGCTGTCAGGAGCACAGTACAAACACTAAGAAAGCAGTTCTCTTATGAATGTGCTCTGTCTGTGTCACCCCCTCTCTTCCTACCCAACCCATCAGGTCACCTCTGGTCATAGATTCAGGATTTGGTCACTACCAGGGTGACTTCAACTTGGCTGGTGGAAAAGAGAACAGTCAGCTGACCTTTTTATCAGAACATGTTCCCCTTTCCTCGCTTAATCCCAGAGGAACAATCATTAACACCAAACAACATTTATCTACATCCAGGGCATGACTGTGAATTTCCAGGTAGAGCAAAAATAGATGTTGGCTGCCCCTGGCCCTGGTCAGCTGCTTCGGTGTTGCCTAAAGTGGAAGGTATGCCATGCACATCCACCACTGTACCAGGTACCTGGCCTGTCCTTGAGAAAAGGGAAGGACAGAGTGGCACTGGAGAGGCCACAGCTCAGGGCTTCGCATGCACAACGGAGCAAAAGAAGAGGCTGAATGGAGAACATTCAGGAGAGAGAGCTGAAGGCTGGCTTCTTCATGGGGCCAGTTGAGATGGTTGCCTCAGGATGTGGATTGGCATTGGGGGCATGGTGACCAGATGCCCAAACCTCAAAAGAAGGACAAGGTCTTGGATTCCTCTCAGTCTGGCCTTTTTGGCAGACAATGGCGCATTTACCTACTCATGAGTAAAGCCATGATATTTTAGATTTTTTGGTTTTTTGGCCATAACTTTGATAGGAAGGAGATATTTCAAAACCGATTTTTGCATTGGATTCTGCTCTTCAGTGTGAATCCAATAGCATATGACATGATTTGGTACTGCATATCATTGCAAAGTTCCAAAATTAAGCCAAATTGGAGGACAATGAAGCCCTTTTGGAGGACATGCAGACAGGAGGCTAAAAAAGAGGACAAACCCAGAAATTTCCCATCATTTCCCATCAATTTGATTCCCATCAAATTTCCCATCACCCTGGTTGGGTAAGGCTCTTAAACCTTCCCTTCTGATTGCAGAAACACAATAAAGGATGCTAGTGTGGAAACAATCCATGTGGAATGAATGGTAATGGGTGAAATTGTTTTTACGGCCTTCACCTCAAGGTCAAAGATGTGAATGAAAGGCACCAGAGTGTCTTCAGTTCCTGACACAGCTCATCTTCATGGTGTCTTGCTGTATTATTACCTCTCATCTGCTTCTTGTCTTATGCAAGATCTATGATGCAGAGGGCATCTCCCGGCCAGGGTATTTTTACACTGCACTCGATGGAACAAGGTGCCCATCCTTATGGCTGTGGTTCTTCCAATAATAGTATGTGCTGTGAGACAGATCAACTCTGCCTGGCTGGGCTTGTCATTGGTGATGTCGACTGACAATCTGGGGGAGGTAGAGAGGCACTTTTGATTGACTCAAGTGGACAGGAAGAAGAAGCAAATCATGAATGCGAGGGTCACATATCTGCTCACCGATCCCTGGATTATTTAAAGAGGTTGCATTAACTTACATCTTGTCTGCAAGAATCTGGGGTGGCTGAATCACAGTTTCCTAGCTGAGATTTCCTCCCCAGAGACCTTGCATCAGGATTGGAAGGAGGGCATTTCTTTAGATTACCAAGTCCAGCTGGAACATCCCAGGACTTGGTTATAAGAATGGCCTCCCTTTCTGAGTGATAGATCTCCATCTTTCTCTGACATCTCCAAGGCACCAGGGACAAGGAAGGACCCTCCTGGGAAACCAACTCTCTTGTCTCAGGGTCAGCTGGCTTTTTGTCACATGAGAGATGGCCCTGAAGGAACGCATTTTCTCAGCACTGACTCTCTCTTGGTCCATTTTCTTCTTCTTCTGCAAGGGGATGATTGAAGGTCTAATAGTCATCCTCTTTGTGTGGCTTCTAATCCAGGTCTTGCTAGACAAACATCAGCGAGGTTAGTAGCTCCCTTTTGTTCTTTGTGTTGTTAAAATGAGTATGCGGTGTGGGAGGTCTCTGCTATATGGCCCTGGGAATGGTATCAAGCATAGGCAAGATACTGGCTCAAGACCCATACTCATAAGAGGGTCCACATGGCTGGCCAACCTCCTGGATCTCCCAGACCAAGTGGCAGACATTGTATGAGCCTCACACTTGCACTGTGTCTTGCATACCCACCTATAAATGGAATTGTCCCTGTATTCCTTTTGATGGTTGGGGAGGGGAAGAGAAAGAGCAGAAGCCTGGAGCAAAAGCATTTAAAATGGCATGTCTGTGCTCTGGAGCAGGGCTTGGTATGCAGCCTCAGGTGACACTGTGACTGCCAATTGATTTGATGCATAGATCTAGTAAGGGATTTTTAAGGGGGTACTGGACTGCAGCCATGTGTTCATTACCGCTCTGCGTCAGCAATACAGCTGTTTCGATAAGATTTTTTTTCCATTGACTTTATCTCACTTGAAGTGAGTCTGGGTTTATTTTAGCCTCCAAACAAACTTGTCAACCTGATGCAATCATTCCGGGTATTCCAGCCCCATGTATGGAAAGAATGGGACTCAAGCTGGGGCGATGCTCTTCATGGAGTCTTGGAACATAAGAAGAACCCTGCAAAAATACAGCACATATCCATCCAGTCCAGGTAGAGCTGGTCCATCCATGAGATGTTATCTCAAGGAAGAGACTGGGGAGACACATATTTCCCAGGTCCTTCTGTTCCTGGATTTAAAAAAAGGAAGGAGAGAATGGAATGGAAGATGAAGGATGGAGGAAAGAATACTGGTGGACTAGAGTGACTCTGGCTGCAATCCTAATGGCGTGGAGAGGAGGGATTTGCTGCTTGGGTAACAGCCTATCCTCCATATCAATCTAACCCAGGCCTTCGTGCTTTGCATGCAGCATATGCAGCGCCTAGCACGATACCAAAGTCTTTCAAGACTGAGGGATACCTGCTGCTTTCCTGAAAGTAAGTCCTATAGATCAAAATGGGTCTTACTTCTGACTAGACATGGTTAGGATTGCACCCTCTGATGCTAGACGGACCTACAGAGCAATAGGCAGCTTTGTTTGTAATCCTATCTCTCTCTACTCAGATGTCAAGCTTACTCCCAAGCAAGAGAGTTAATAAGTGCAGCCTTTGAATAAGTGAGCAGTGGTGCCAACATTAGTTTCCATTCCTGTATGGTGAAAAAGTCTACCAATTTCATCTCATTTTTAACACACTTTACAGAAAGTGTTATAAAACACTGTAAAAAGAATAGGTAGAAATAAAAAATGGCTAGAAATTCCCTCCTGGTGGGAATTGAAACAGGGCAATTACAATTCACAAAAAGCTTTCAAGGGACAATTAATAACTCTGATAGGAACCCTGAGAAAAGACCTTGAAGCTGCAAGCATGCAGTTTTATTTGCAGTTGTGAGGAACTTTTGCTGCACAGTACTTACTTGTGAGTAAATACTATGGAAAAATCTTGGTCACAGGAACGAACAATGCAATTTAATGAAGAAGTGTATTACATGCTGGGTGGCACCTGTATTTTAATTTCACTTGTAGATAACTTGCAGCTGGATCATTTCAATACCTCAAATGCAGAGAGCACAAGAAACGATGTTGGTTGCTGTTTTTAATGCCTAGAAAAGGGAATTAGAAAAAATTCACAGAGGGATTGAAAATCTTATTTTAAATTTATCAGTGAGCACCAGTCACGGCGGCTGTACAGAAGTATGCTTCAGAGTATCTGTTGCAGGTCAACAACAGTGAGAATGGGGTATGCCTTTGTCTTCTAATGGTGGGATTCCCAGAGGATGCTGGATTTGATGAGCCTTTGGTCTCGTACAACTGTGGTCTTAGGTAGGAGTAGATGAATTGGTGATCTATCCATAGTTCTGATCCTAGACAGCTATAGACAGAGCCTCCATGGTCACATGCAGTCTACCTTTGAACATCAGAGAAAGGGGCAGAGGTGCAAATAGCAGGGAAGACCTCTGCATGTGGATTCCAGCATGCATATGTTTGGCCACTGTTGGAAATGGGATGCTGGACAAGATGGAGGTCAAGGATCTAGCAGAGCTTCTCTTATATTAACTTATTTGAAATGTGTTCTAGGTGGGTCTAGATGCAATACATGGCAGTGCCAGAATTGGAACCTAAGCTCTCACTTCCTCTCTTTAGTACATTTGCAGATATTCCTGGGCGTGGGACTAGCCCTCATTTGCTTCTGCCTTTTTCTTGGGTGTGCAATTTGCTGGCATCACCGAAAGATGCGGCATCACAATGGTGGCAAAGGGAAGGTATCAGATGCGGTGGTGGTGGATCTTGCCCCAATTTTGCCATCCAGGATGACAGCCGTGCCCATCCAGCAGCAATACATAGAGATTGAAGGAGAGGTTCTGGATACTCCACCAACTGCAGATGCAGATTCACTGCCAAGCCCTGACTGTCCACCCAAGAGTCTTCTTCAGGGCAGAGCCTCCCTACCCAGCATCCAACTGTATCCAAAACTGAGTCTGCCCATCAAGCCCACTCCAGGCTTGGAGCGCCGAAGTACCATCTCAGAGGGCAGTATATGCGACGATTCCCACGGCCTTCTCTCCAGTACCATAACATGTGGCAGTATCCCTCAATCATACACCATGCCCGGGGGGCTGTCCAGTGCTGCATCTAAGCCACGATCTCACCTCCACTTCACTCTGTTCTACTCTCATCCTGGGGCTACCCTGACTGTGACTGTGATCGGCATCTCCCATCTCCCCAAGGGCTTCCGGGCCAGCCGGAATTCATACGTCAAAGTCTACCTGCTCCCCAAATTTATTGAGCCCCAGCGCACCACCTTACGCAGGAAGAGTCTTAACCCAGAGTTCCACGAGCAGTTCCATTTTGGCCCCTATTGCCTGGACGAGCTGCAGGGCCTGACGCTGCGCTTTGCCGTCTATGCCAAAGAATTTCGCCACCTGAAGGATTCCTTCATTGGCGAGGTGATGTTTCCATGCTCCCAAGTGTCCTGGAGCCAAGATGGTACTTTTGACTATACCCAAGAACTATCGACCACCAAAAGCAAGCTCAAAAAGGTGAGGGTTAAGAGCACAGAAAGGCTTGAACAACATGAACTGAAATAAGCACACTGAATAATAAGCACATTGAATAATAAGCACATTGAAACTGAAATAAACATTTACTGCATTTGCCTTACAATCCAGAGTAACTACAGGAAGACATAAGAGGCACTTAATCTGGATTGCTCTATGCATTTCCCATAGGTGGCAACGTAACTACGTCAGTGTAAAAGGTCCCTTAGTTACTCTGGATTGTAGCCTTACTCAAATCTAATGTGTACCTTTCTCAGCTCAATTTAGGCTGCAATCCTAAATTCCATTTAGGCCAGTTTAAGCCCCAGATTAAGTCCTGTGCTGACCTGGGGGAATCACCAAAGTGGCACAAGACACTTCTGTACCACTCCTGGGGGAGGGTTAGGCCAGTGCACAGACATGCGCTTGCTTCCCTACATCACTACAGGTATGGGAAGGTCAATGGGTTGTGCTGGCCTAGGTTAGGATTGCACCCTTAGTCTCCAAAATTGGGGTGCATATTAAATTTTATGGCACATTACATTTGAGTAAATACGATAATTCTAGTATGTCATAAGGAGCTGTGGGTGGCGCAAGCGGTTAAGGCGCTGTGCCTGTTAACCAGCAGGCCAGGGTTCAAGACCCAGGTTGGCCCCACAAGACAGGGTGAGCTCCTGTCCTTAGCCCAGCTCTGCAACGCCAGCTGGATCCAATCGTATTGGCTCTGCCTTTCCATTGGACTAATTCAGTGGCGTGGAGAGGGGGGATTTGCTGCTTGGGTAACAGCCTATCCTCCATAACAATCCAACCCAGGCTTTTGTGCTTCGCATGCAGCATATGCAGCACCGAGCACGATACCATAGTCTCTCAAGACTGACAGAGGCCTTTAAAGTATGTCATAAAAGGTTGTACTATTTTGATTATAAGTATAGGCCAGTTTTTTGTTTTAAAAGTTTACTGAATTGTAATAAAAAATGTAACGTAAACCTATTGTTGTATAAAGGTTGTGCAATTAGATAAAATCATAACATAAACCTATTGTCATAGTATTATCATATAAATCATAGTTGTATGTGGTAAAATTAAATTTTGCACCTGCTTTGCCGCAGCACATTCCAAGCACCAGCAAAGCAAAGGGATTTCTTTTTATCTCAAGCCTTTTAAAACTGGGGTGCTCAATAGATTCTACGGTGCATTAGATTTGAGGAAATATTGATATTTCTGTCTTTCACATAGCAATAGTATACTGAAGGCATCTGGCTCTGGAGGGCATAAAAATTTTTTTAATGCCTTCATCAAATTTAACACCCCTGGGTGTTTAAGATGTTTAACATCTGCCCCACATCTCAGTGGTGGTTTGAGTTTGCACAATCATGGGATCTTATCTAAGGTCTCCAGGAGGTCTTCTGAGGTACGGGCAGAGTCTTACCGCTTATGTGGCACAAGGTGCCTTGTGCCATGAGCGCATATGCCAAATTTGCTATTATTGACTTGTAACATTAGCTAAAAGGTGTATTTCAGGTGTTTTGATAGGGGCAAAATTTCAGTCCTTGCTATGGACACCAATTTGTCTTGGTACACATCTGGGTACTGGGAAGTGTGCATGTCTTCCCCATGCTTCAAATCACCTCCCAGATGCTGGGGAGGGGGAGACCCACTACAGAAGTGGGGAGAAAGGTGGAAAACAATCAAATAAACAAATAAATATGGGAAATAAGTTGAAGTATCACACTGGAATGATTTAACAGTTTCCCTCCCCTTCTCTTCTTTTATCTTCTGCCATTTCAGTGTCTCAGTTCCCAAGACATGAATGATTACAGTTCATCGCTCTCCCAGCCCAGGTCTTTGGGGCAGCTCTTCCTCTTGCTCCAGTATCAAGCTCTTGCTAATCGCATCAAAGTTCTGGTTCGTAAGGCGGAGAACTTGGGGCGTCTCACCCGCATGCCGGGGACACCAGGTAGGACACGCAGAGGGGCATTTTGTCATCAAGGTGTCATGCCTGCAGATTCCTTCATTTCCACCTGGGATCTTGGGCAGCATTGGTTCCTGGGAATCTCATGGTTCAAACTCTTATGACTGAGAAAATAGTAAGCCTCAAAAAGTAAAAAAAAAAATCTGTGTCTTTAGGGGTTGGAATTACAGTGGCGCCTCACGTAAAGAACGCCTCACGTAAAGTATGTTTCACGTAACAAACAAAAATTTCTCTAGGATTCTGCTTCACGTAACAAACTGTGCTTCACATAAAAAACACATTTGTTGGCAGTTGGGGCAAATGTGCTGGCCAGCAGCCTGTTTAAAAAGCGTCAGGGATGCCTAGAGCACCTGCCCGTAGTGAAAGCAACACTTCCATGCTGTTCCTCCTGTGGCCGGATGTCCGCTGGGCAGAGGGAGAGAAGAGCAGTGGAGAAGAGGGAAGCAGCTCAGGGTAGCCAGAAGGCAGCAGGGAAGAGAGAGGCTCAGGATGGAGAGAAGGAGAAAGTGGGGAGACACTTTGAAGGTGTCTTGGATTGCAGCCTCCTAAACATGTCTACCCAGAAGTAAGCCCCATTCTGTTCAATGAGTCTTACTCCCAGGAAAGTGTCTTTAGGACTGCAGCCTAAGTAGACTTCATAAGATCATGCACACTGAATGCATGTTTTGAATTCAATCCCAGTGTTCTGTCATCATTTTTACCTCCAGTTAATATTTTTCTATGAATATTTTTGGGGTTGAGGAACCAAACGTCTGAGTTTCCATTATTTCCTATGGGAAAATCCGCTTCACGTAAAGAACGTTTCACGTAACAAACATGCCTCCAGAACGAATTAAATTTGTTACATGAGGCATCACTGTATATATTTTGAATAGTTCCTTGTCTCCCAACACCTGGGTATGTTTTCCATCCATACTTGCAACCTGATATTTTGAGGTGTAACTAGAGCAGAGCTTGACGGATGCCTGTCCTGGGCACTATACTAAAGAGGAGGTAAGTGACTACCCTTAAAGGACTATCTGGTTTTGAAGGTGGGGTTGGGAGGTCTCCAAACCAAGTAGCCAAATGCAGCCTGTTGTAAGCCTTTAACTGGTCGTCTGGTCCCCTAAGAGCTTCTGACCCAGTTGAACAAGCACAACTGGAGCTGTGATGGTGGGGCGGAGGGATGGGGTACACTGAAGTGCATGCTTTATTTCTGTGCTATGTATTTGTACTTGCAGAAATTCTAAAAAGTTGGGCTCATTTATTCTTTAATCTTTTTCTAATCTGTTTATTTAAATATTATATTAAAAAATATTTCCAGCCCTTGACGCTGTGCCAGGTATTTGATGTGGCCCTGTGGCAAAATAGTTTAGATAACTCTGTGCACACTTCCTCTTCCCTACTCCCCTTTTCCTTTCCAGGAAGTTGTGGAAGAGAAGCAGTAGAGGCGGCTGGCATATACCTATTGCCACATACCTATTGCCTATTGCCTATTGCCTATAGGCATACCTATAGGCATATACCCAGTGATGGGCTAGAAAAAAATTAACAACCGGTTCTATGCCCTTCTGGCAGCCACTTTTAAATGGCTATTTTTAAACTTTATATGTCCTGTCTCTCATTAACAACCGGTTCTATAGAGTAGGTGCGAACCTGCTGGAGCCCACCACTGCATATACCTATTGCCACATCTCAAAGGAGATCAATTTGTTTTTCTTCCTTCTAGATCACTATGTTCTGATCCATTTGCACTGCAATGGAAAGGTCATTGAGACAAAGGAGACCAAGTCCATCACAGGTTATAATCCTGTATGGAACACCCCTTTCCTCTTCAGTATACCAGCTGGAGACGTCCAGGAGCAGCATCTGTCCTTGGAGTTCACAGTCATGCAGGTAGGGGGAAAAGCATTTGCAAGTATCTTGTTTTTAGGTGGAAAGTCTGTTTGTATCTGGCATGCTTGCACACATATAGCTATGGGTCTTTCCATGAATGGTCATTCCACCTTTTGGGACATACTGTAATATATAAACTTGCAAACTGAATTTTTAGATTTTGGAAGACAGTATAGCCCACCACTCTACCACACTCCACTTGTCCACTCTTTCTCTTCTGCGCCTTTCTCCTCTCTTATCAAATCCAGGGCATTCAGAGATGCAGTAGAGATAAGTAGGCAGCCAAAGATGGGCATCTCCTACCAGATTGCCACCAGTGGTGACCACTTCAGTCACTCACATGGACTAGCTGTGTGAGACATGAAGATTATATAATGGTTGCTTTCCCTTACAGTGTTTTCCTTCTGCTTCCCTAACCCAGGCTCGCCTCTACACTCGCAGCTGTGTCGTAGGCCGCGTGTTGATTGGTCCTGATGCTCCAGAGATGGGACAGGTCCACTGGAAAGAGATGTGCAGCAGAGGGAATGTAGAGTCTGCCCGCTGGCATTCAATTCAACCAGAAAATGTTCAACATTGCCCTTGATGTGCACCTCTAATGATTCCTACTGGAGGCCACTCATGACAACTGATAGTTGTAGTGTAGTTGGTGGCTCCCTTTAGAGGGCAAGGCAGATTCAATGCAATAGCAGCCATACCAGGAAATGTCGCTTCCTGTCTCTGGAATCCAGTGATGACATGTTTGGTACTGTGACTGTGCCCAGTTTGAGAACTGGAAACTCCTGCAAGCCAAACTCCTCCGGTTCTGAATGCTCTCAAGTGAGGAACATTGATGGCACATCTGAAGATAAATAGGATTGTTGGGTGTTTCTCAAAGGTCTGGGTTAAAGGAGCAGAGTGCAACATAGACAGGAACCAAAGGCTGAAGGTATCCCAAATCCTGAGGTTCTCAAGATAAAGCACAAGACTGACAACACATGGAAAAAGCAGAAGATCTAGTAGCAGTAGGTGGGCTCTACTAGTAGATGGGTAGAACAGTCTACCAATCAGTAGTTTGCTCTCAAATGGCTCCTCACTGGTTTAAGTGGAGAGGAAAACTAGAGAAATGTGGTCATTCTGATAAATCTACAGAAGTTCTTACAGAGACAGCAAAAGCAAGTGGAGAGTAGGGTTGCCATATGTCCGGGAAAACTGGAACTATCTGGTTGGGGGGGGGGGGGGTTTGCATTCATTTACTGGCAAGTTTGACAGGGGGTCCTGTCCCAGTTTTGTGGAAGAGAGTTATGGCACCCTAGTGGAGAAAGACGTGTGTTTCGGGGCTAGATTGTTTCCTCCTTCTATCTGTCAGACACTGTCCTCAGAGGCAGCCACTGCAGCAGCTCCTGGTAAATGACATCTTCTGCAGAACCTTGTATTGACTAGCACGGAAAACTGTGTCAGCATGACGAGACTTGGACTGCTTTCAGAATCAAGCCGGAGGGACTGAAGTCACTACAAGCAGATTGCTGGCTAGTCTGCTGCTGCGATGAGGAAGCATCCTGCAGCATTTTGTGGCTGAAAAGGGGGGGGGGAAGGGGAGGATCTGTGTACCAACAGTAATAGCAGTAGAGCAGTAAGTACCCTGGATGGAGAGGTGCTTGGAAGATTTATTGCACTGGGGATAGAAAGGGACTGAAGCCTGCGGGGGGGGGGGGGGGTGTTTAATATTGCATACTTTGGAACCAGAAAATGTTTGTACAATTGTATATCCATATATACACAGATATATGTTAACATCAACAACCTTCTCATTGCATTCTTTTTTCAGATTTTATTTATTTTTTAGTTGTCCTACTGCTGTTCTTCCTTAGAAACTTCTATGAGAGTTGTTTTCATTCTTGAAAAGAAGAATGGGATTTTTTTCCTAATAAACTATAAGGAACTAGAATCCTTCTAGAACAGCAATTTTCAACCTTTTTCATCTCAGGGCACGACGACAAGGCACTAAAATTGTCAAGGCACACCACCAGTTTTTTGTTGCTTTGTTTTTTTTATTTTTTACAATTGTTAAGGCACATTTTGCTGCCAACAGAGGCTCATATTTCCCAATGGCCCTACTGTTAGTTATCCTACCCTTCCTATGCTCCCATGGTATGCCTAGGGGCCACTCACAGCACACCAATGTGCCACAGCACAGTGGTTGAAAATAGCCGTTTTGGAAGAATCCCAAAAGTGGCCCTGGTAGTAAGAAGGATTTGGTGGAGTGAACAGGGAAAGTGTCAAATAGCTGAAAGACAAATCACTCTCCTTCTCCATTGCAGACCCTTGACTGAAAGACATATTTAACGGAGCTTATTTCTCAGTTCTCCAGAGGTTCAGGACCATCTTTGAACTTAAAGGGGGACCAAGTCCTTTGTGGCCCAAAAGGCCTTGGGGACAAAAGAGCAGAACCACTGGGACTAATGAAGGCTTCTTCAGTATCCGCTTTGCCCTGGGGGTCTTGCAATGTGGTATCTGAGAGGTCTAATTGTGATGGGGGAATCAAGGTAGAAGAGCTGGCTTCTCGTCTAGATGACCTGATCAGTGGCGGGGATATGTCACTGTTAGAAGAGATACTCGGCTGCTCTTCTGCAGTGGAGTTATGGTGAGACCCCTGCATGGCCCTACACATATCCTCTCGACTATGGGAGAAGAACACCCTGTCATCGTTTTGGGAAGAAGGTGCTGAGCTGTCACTCCACTGGGCATATTGCAAATCCTGCCCCAGGCTGGTCGTGGGTTTTGGAAGCTCCCCGTTGCTTTTTTCTGACCATTTCTTAGACAATTTGCGTATCTCCTGAATCTGCTGCTGGAACCTATGTTTTGCTGGTAGGAAAAAAGGACACAAAAAAGAGGAGCAACCATGTGAATGGCTTCTAAATAATTAGCACCCTTTGAATCAATGTCTGGGTGGGGATGGGGGTGGGGAGTAAACTGAGTTGAAACTCCTTCTTATACATCCAAGATCTCCACTGTGGCCAGAGAAAAAAAATAAAACCAGAGCCAGTGAAGGGGTGCACCGC
The DNA here is from genome assembly GCA_030015325.1 of Cryptoblepharus egeriae. NCBI lineage: Eukaryota > Metazoa > Chordata > Lepidosauria > Squamata > Scincidae > Cryptoblepharus > Cryptoblepharus egeriae. The sequence continues at coordinate 12,285,302 of JAREYC010000013.1, forward strand.
AAGGTGTACATCATACCCAGGGCAGGTGCTAAATAAGGAGACCCAGGAGCTAAAGAGGGGAGCTGGAAATTTCTTGGGATCTCAGAAAATGTTTACCTATACTGTGTGAAGACCAGCATTCACATTTTATGAAAGCTTCCTTACTTTTATTTTTCAAAATTCATAGAAATTATGTTCCAGTTGATACGGGAAGGGGCCCAAAAGAAATTTAGTCCCTCTTGATAAAATCCCTCTCAGAAGTCCTGAATCAGATTTATTTATAGACATTAAAAGAAACAGAAAACAGCACAGGGCAGCCTTTGAAATTCAAAGTAAAACATCCCAACTTTTACAGCTTCTGAAATTACGCTTTTCAAAGGAAGAATGCTTGCTTGACTATCCAGGTTGAGTCTCCAAGAGTTCTTTGTTAGCCTTGCTTAAAACTGAAGGACTTGGCTAGCATATGCTGAACCACCTCCTCCTCCTCCTCCTCATATTGTGTGGACAGCAAAATAGCTGTGATGGAGCTGAAATGTCCTATGCTGACACCAGTTTTTTTGGTTGCACGTACAAAGTGCTCTGGTTTTGGTGGAGTAACATTTTCTGCCACACGTTCATGCGTATCAACTTATAGCTCCAATTCTCCTTCTTTTATAGAACAAAACAGTGCCAGAACACACAAAAGCCCAGCTGCCTGTGCTCAAAAAAGAGGGCATATCCGATTATCTCACATTTTTGGTGACAAGAGTCCAAAGAGAAGCAACCAGGATCAGGTTTCTTCCCCAGATCACGTAGAGGCTTTCAAGTTTGGATTAGACCCTAAGGTGCAATCCTAACCAATTTTTCAGCTCTGGGGTAAGGATGATGCACCTCCAAGGTAAGGGAACAAACATTGCCCTACCTTAAGGAGGCCTCCATGACTGTTCCCCAATTGCAGTAGGCAGTACATGCCCATCACAGCAATAGCTGTGGTTAGTTAGGACCACAGGTTAGTTAGGATTGTGCCATCAGGCTGCAATCCTGTTAGACCGGCATAAGCCCCAGCATACGTCCTGTGCTGACCTATGTAAATCACTTGTCCCTTGTTCCTTTGGTGGTGTGGGGAGGTCAATGTATGTATGTCCCCAATGACTCCCCAGGAGTGGGCAGAAGTGCCTTATGACACTTTTGTGACACCCTCCTAAACTGGTTAGGATTGCACCCTCAGAAAAGCTTGACCCAGAAATTACCAACTTGCTCCAAAGGTTCTCTATCTCAATATCCTGATAGATCTTTTTACCACATATTCCTACCTATCATCAGGCTTTCATTCTTTTCCTGCAGAGCCTGGATCTCCATAGCCATGGAGTTGATCTAGAAAGGAGGGATGAACCATAGTTAGATGCTTTGAAGGTTTATATAGTACTATTGACTGCTAATTGAGTCAGGCAAATAAGCCTATCAGCTGTAGTTAAATGACTTCAGAGGGGTGGAGGGGATAGAAAGTGGAAAAGTGGAAAACCTCTTGTGTGGTTTCCTCTTTTGATCCATCTCTATGTTCCTTCAGGGTTTGGGAAGAGAAGTAGTGGAGACGAGCAGGTGGGTGGAAAGAGGTGCCCTCACCAATTTGAGGCCTGAAGCCAGTAGTGTCACCAGGGTTTGCGTCACACGGTGCAGGGGGCCTGTGCATCACCCCCATGATGGATCTCTTCCCACTCTGGAGGTGGGCCAACACCTCAAATGTTTGGTTTGGTGATGCACCATTGCCCCATTGGGTTTTGCATAATACTAGAAATACTTCAGTGCAGTTTGTTTCATTGCATCTGTACCCTGAATGATATTTAACATGATGTTTTAATACCAAGATTTTAAAAATTGTGGCCAGTAGTGGTATCATACCGCCCCTCTGGGTGCACATCATCCAGTGTGGCTCACACACCCCAAAAGTAATCAGTCTCATGGATGGGCCAGCCCCACTGCAAGAGTACTAAGGGGTTGCTTGGTAGTTTGTCTCTGGCAAAATGACATCTCTGGGCAGAGAGAGACCTGTGTTCTGGCAAATGAACCAGCCATTGGGCTCCTTACAATTTCCACTTTCTCTTTCAGTTGTTGCTGAAGTCTCTGTACTTCCCCACCATGGCCTGGAGCAACCGGGGCTTCTGGCTGACCTTCCTTAGTACGTCCAATGGGATCAGGTGCAGCCTGCAAGAGTCACAAAGCAGAAATTCCAAAAGACCATTCATCCCAGGGTCTAGATACATGTTTGTAATGTACAAATGTAAGCAGCACCTATCTCAGTTTTATTTCATGTAGTCATGTAGTACAGCTCTTCCACCATAGTATGGCACTGGGATATTTGAAGGATGCTTGATTTACCAGGCAGGTGTTATAGAAAGTGGTGTATCCAGGGTGTGACAAGTGGGGACAATTGCCCAGGACACCAACTGAGGGATGGGCACTGAGCAGTAGCATACAGAGAGAAGGCAACTAGGGCAGTGCACCCCACTCCATGGTGCTCCAGGTGTTTCCTCGGTTGATAGTACCATGGACACACAGCACTCCTCTCTTAAAGTACATGTACTGTGAAGATGAGCCCACCTGTTTTTGCTTGGCTCCAGAATGGAACCTTTCCAACCAGGGGAAAGGCATGGGGATGACACAGTGATGCAGGAGGGGGTTGATGTCACCACATCATGCCATGCTAGGCTTCATTAGGCCCCTGGACGTAGCTATATAAAGTTCAGCCTTAATTCTAGATTACAGACTAGGGAAACAAGAGTGGACAGAATGATCACAAAGCTATTTCATTGTGGCCTAAAAGGCACGGCTGAGAAGGTTCTGCAGAGGAACACATTCTCCCACTCAAAGTATGTGCTCAGACCCCAAGCTTTGTGTTCAAGGTCTACCCTCTCCCATTTTGGAAAGTATCAATCTCTCTCGTTGCTTAAGTGGCCAATAGACAAAATGGTGCTGCAACAATAAGCAGATAGCTAATTGGAAGTGGAGGAAGGACAAAGCCCTTACCAGGACATCTTCAGACTTTGAAGCCTCCACTACACCTTCTATCTTATGTACTCTGTGTTGCTTCTTGCTTCCGGCCTCCTTTAGTTGCTTCCTCTGTTTGAAAAGCCCTTTAAGCTGTTGGAATAGCAAGAAACAGCGTTTAGGCATTCCAGCGAATACAGGTGGCTCTATGAGGTTCCAAAGGATATAATATTTGTAAGATCTAAGATAAACTCCATGGGATAGTTTAGGAATTTGATTTTTGTCCATAAACTGCTTTGTGAACTTTTTTGTTGCGATGTAAAGAACAGATACCAATCTCCCATATCATCTGTAAAGGAGTATAAGCATCCCCCACTTTCTTATGGCTCATTTTCTGACAGTTCTGCTCTTTAACACCTTTCAGTTATACCCAGGACTCATTCATTCAACACATGCTTCACTCTTTCAAACTGACTCTGCTGGTCAAAATTGTTCTCTCTGATGTTGATTTGCATGTAACATGGTGATCAAATAGTTTTTGGCATTTCCTTATGACTTTCTTCAGTAAATAACCATCATCCAAATACTTAAGATATTCATTGCCCACACATGTCTTTGTACGTTTCACTGTAATTTTGGCTACGTATTAATATATAGGTGCAATTTGGGTTTTGCAAGTGATATTTATGTCTTTTTTGGAGGCCGTTTGGATTCTGCATGCTTGAAAAAGACTGGGTTCTACTTTTCAATGTTTTTCACTTTTGGAAGGTGCTCCGGTCCCTAACCTGTCCAATAAGCGAAGGATGCTTTAGGAGGGAAAAAATTAAGGGTGGTCCTGTTTGTTACTTTTCCACTGCAAGTGAATTCCCCCCCCCCCCCAAAAAAAATAAATTCTGCTCACTTGCATTGCTGCTATGAATAAAGCAGAGGTTTGGGACATTTGAAGCTACTGAAGTCAAATACTCTTTGGACTTTTAGTTGAATCCATCACTTAAGACGAAAAATTATCATACTTCAAAAATAGAAATGGTTGGCTTCAAGAGTGGCAGCTGAATGCAGGAAGTGCGTAGGAGGTTGCTGTAAATATACCACTACACACACAGTCTCCATGTGAAAACTTAATCATCGCATTTCCTGCATCCTTGGCCACCGCCAACTCTCTCCAAAGAGGTGTGACAAACACAATGAATCAGGGGAAAAGGTTGGTTTTCCTTACCTGCTCGGTCACCAGCTGCTGCTGCTGCCTCAGGCTCTCCTGGTCATCATGGGGGGTCTTGCTAACTTTTCCATCTGGCTTTCGGGTGTGCCTGTGACCCTAGAGGGAAAGCAGACCACTGTAGTCATTGAAGCCAGATGAATGGCTTCCAATTATAGCTTTGTCATATTTGAGCCTTGGTCACTGTTGCATCTCCTTGTTTATCTAGATGGGGAGGTGAACACAAGGCCTGGGGCTGTCTGTAGACTAGGAATTGTGTACTAGCCTCCTCCTGTTGGCCATGGTAATCTTCCAGAGCATTCATTGTTGCCTGATTATGAGCACAATCCTAACCATGTCTACTCAAAAGTAAGACCCATTGTGCGTAGTCTTACTCCCATTCAATGGGTCTTACTCCCAGGAAAGGCTACAATCCAGAGTAATTACAGGTCAACTTATGTTGATGTAGTTATGGTGTCACCTATGGGAAATGCATAGAGCAATCCAAAGTAAGTGTCACTTACACTGATGTAAGAGATCCCGTAACTACTCTGGATTGCACCCAAAGTACCTTTAGGACTGTAACCCAAGTCTCAGCCCTGCTTATCTCTCTTGCTGACAAAATGTGAAAATTCAGATGGGCATCCTTTGGCATAGCACTGTTGTGTGGTCAGTTGCACACTGATTATGGCACAAGTAACCTTCTGCTCCTCCATTCCCAAATACAGTTTTGAAAGGAATTTCTACCAATCCAAAAAAACAGTTCCATATTACTTTTCTCTCCCTCCTACCAACACTGTTTCTCTGGTTCTTTACCCCTGTCACAAAATATAAAACATCAGGAGAGGGCTATAGCTTGGTGATGGGAAACATACAAAGCATGCAGAAGATTCCAGGTATACTACCTACGCCCTACAGGTATAAGCAGGGCTAAGACCCATCTTGGAGACCCAAGATTTTTACCCCACACATTTTTAATACTGGGCTAGAAGACCAAAAGTCTGACTCAATACAAGGCAGCTTCATAATATAGTGACGCTGTACTTTACATAGGACAGTGTAGTTGACTTGGACCTAGAAGATCCACATTCAAATGCCTACTCAGACCTTTAGCTTTTTGGGTGACTTTGGGCCAGCCTCATCCTCACCTATCTCACGGGGTTGTTGTGATGACAAAAAGGAAAGAACTACTGTATATACACCACCCTGAGTTCTTTGCGTAGTACAAAGTTGTGACAAGTTCAGTATGTGCAGCTGCAGTGTGAGGGCACAGATATAGTCAAATTATTTGTTTTTAACTGGAGCAGCATTTGGAGCAGCAAAAAACAATTATTTGTTTTTAATTTGGAGCAGCATTACAAATGGCCATTTGTAAAGCTGGATTTCTTCCCGTAACTGTTTTATCCCAATGATCTACTTCATTGGGATACTGCAAGGTGTTGACATCATGGTCTTATATTGGAGTGGATAGAAGCATCTCTTGAATAGATAATATAGCCTTACATGCCCCCTCTTTTAAAGTGAAGGAAAACTCCTCAGGTGTTATCCTTTTATGCTGCCATTACCTGAACAGACACTGGATTCTGGTCTTGTGCTTTTCCCTTCAAGAGGTCCTGCACCTGATACAGGAAGGTCAAGGTTTCATCTTCCTCTGGCTTTCCTGAACATTTTTCAGCACAGCCTGCAGACAAACCATAAACGAAAAGCATACATGGATGGTCCAAAACTTCATGGTGTCTAAGATGTTATCCCACATGTTATCCCACCCACAAAAACTGGCCACCATTTCCACTATTCCTTCTCCTCCCATTCTCTGTATTTTTTTTAAAAAAAGCTGGTAGGAATGCAGTGGAAAAGGAAGCCTGGAGAAGAGGAAAGTAGTGGACTTGAGTGACATCACTGCTCTTGCCCACCCCTCTACTTTCCAATCCTCTGCTCTTCTTTTTCAAGGAGGAGCAATGTAGGTGGTGGCTGGCATGGTGCCGGATGAGAAGGGTACACTTGGCACAACACCTCCAGTGCCAGGAGGTGGGAGATGGGAAGACAGGGTAGTACTAAAACTTCTCGTGATGTTGTAACGTATAGACTGAAGTTACTTACTGGTACATAGGCTAAAATCCTAAAAATACTTTCCTGGGAATAAAACCCATGGAAACAATGGGTAGAAATGGTTAGGATTATTCTCATAGTCATCAGTTATGGTTTACAAATGTACCTACAATTCACAGTCAGTTTCACTGAAAGTCACAAAAGAATCAGGCTAGTTCCAAAGGCCTTACTTTGAATCAGTTGATTGAGCTGGAGCAGAACAGCACTGCAATTTGAACAGGCACCCCAGGATCTGTTATCCTTGCTTGTGACTGAGCTGTTATTCCCTTCAGGGACATGGAGAGCTTGGTTTGGTTTGGAACTAGGAGGGTGTTGTGCAGCTTCCATTTCTGCTACCTGGAAAACATCCCAAAGAGATATCAGCCAGGAAAATTCAGTCACCCCAACCGTGTATCCCATGGTTTTCAAGGAACTAGGGCTGCCAGTCTTAATCTATACAGTTTCCCTATAAATTCATGCTACCCTAAGTCCTTTCCCAAGTGAACCCTCCTCCTGGTTCGATAGGGGTAGACAGATGAAATTATCCCTACCAGTCCACTGCCTGAGGCAACTGGCTCAGTTTTTAATGGGTGGGCCAGCCTTGTATAAACATAATCCCCTTGATCCCTTTAGAGTAGACACTACCTTCTGCTCCAAAGATGAAATTTTCGTCTCCAGCTCAGTTCTGTCCATGTCTCTTGCTTGCTTGAGGTCTCTCAAAGCCTGTTCTCTGGAGATACAAGAATATTATAAAATACTACAACACACATATTTGGGGTTCAAAAAAAATGTGTTTCCATCATTACATAATTTTGGAGACACTCTAGCCCAGTGATTTTCAACCACTTTGCCATGGCACACTAGTGTGCCATGGAAGATCTGAGGTGTGCCATGAGATTTGGAGGAGGGTCAGAGAGATTTGGTCAGTAGGGAAACTGCAGTATGTGAGCCCCTACCAACAAAATGGTGTTCCTTGTCAATAGTCAAGCAACTGATTGACTATTTTAGCACCTTGGTAGTGTACTGTGAGACGGAAAAAGATTGAAAATCACTGCTTTTGCACAGCACTCTCCTCTCTTCTATGCTTCATCTTCCACTTCCTTCCAGTCTTTCATTTTAAATTCAGGGACGGGGAGGAAAAGGATGAGAAGGGTGGTTGCTGGAGTGCTACCCAGATGCTATGAGGTCTTGGGCCTCCCTGAATATTGCCCCAATTTCCTTACTTCTGAGCCATTTCCTCTTCCAGGATGGCGACTAGTTGCTCCAGTCTTTCCTTCTCTGAGCTGCATTCTTTGTACTGCAAAAAGATAAGAAATGCTTGGCAGGGTAGGCAGCTGCAGTCTCAGTAAGGATCCCTGCATGCCAGTGAAGGATGCCAATCACTCATCTATAGCAAGATCACATTGCTGTCTGCAAATCCATCTGACTCTAATTTCAAACTGGGTTGGTTCTAATAATGATTACGAAGAGTACTGGTGTAAATATAATTCTAATCATGCTTACTTCCCAATTTAAATGAGGTGGGGGCAGGGGCTTGTGAGACATATGGGGGTGAACAAGACCCGGGAGTGTACTTCCAACCTTTCCAGAGTTGGGGAACAAGAGGATGATGGACACTGGAAGTCAGTGAGACAACCTGTGCCAATATGCTCCCTATGGCTGCAATCCTGGGGGGTGTCCCCAAAGTGAAAGGCATTTCTGCGCCACTCCTGGGGGAGGGCGAGGCCAGTACACAGACATGCGCTTGGCTCGCTACACCATCATAGAAATGGGAAGACCGATGAGTTGGGCTAGCCTATGTTAGGATTGCAACCTATGTGTCATAGAGATAGTCACAGCAACACAAACCCGCAAAGAATAATGTTAATGACAACTTGATATGAGATTTATTATATTACTTTTGTTATCATTACTAATATTAATATAAATAGTTTTCAGGTTTTCAGGTTGGATGATAAATATATACGAATAAAAGGACAGGCATATAACTTAACATGTTATATCTGATACTACTCCCTGCCTATGGAGTGCCTGCCTATGGAAGAAGATCCACCCGCAACCCATTTGCCTGCCTTCTGGTTCAAGATGTTTACAGCCAATACTATACTTGGCTCCTGGCTGCTTCCAACTCCAGATGCTGCTTTTCCAGTTCTGTTTCATGTGTCCTCAGCATATCCTGGACATTCTGCAGCTCTTCTTGGACCACGGCCAGATCTGGGTCTGCCGGCTCAAGGGAAGCCTAGGTTGCAGAAAGCAAAAACACACAGTGATCATCAGAATGAATTTATTTATCTATATCTACAGTATTTATATACCGCTTTTCAACTGAAAAGTTCACAAAGCGATTTACAAGAAAATGAAAAAAATTAATAGCTAATTAATAGCTAAAGGGTCCCTGTCCCAAAAGGGCTCACAATCTAAAGCGCAAAAAGAACACCAGCAGAAGCCACTAGAACAGACATTGCTGGGGTGTGGAGGGCCAGTTACTCTGCCCCTGCTAAAGAAAAGATGTCAAGGTGGCTATATTTGTTATGTATACTTACTTGTATGAACACACAACAAGAACTGAGAACTCAAATTCCCACTTGCATGTGGATGCTGTTCCTCAGCATTTCTTTCAGGGAGTTCTATATCCCAGTGCATGGAAATGTTGAGCCAGTTCCCTTAATAATGGGGGAGTGCTTTCTTCATCCCTCCTCCCATCCAATCGGGGGAATGGTGGCGCAAAACAAGTATAAAATATGGAGAAGAGGCAGAAAATAGAGGAACCTTGATTTTAAGCCCCCTGAATACACTTTCACATTAAAAAATTAAGCCTTATTAAATTTCAGGGCTGGCTATCTATGAGGCTAATTGAGGACTTTGCCTCAGGTGGTGAACAATGAGAGGAAATGGGAGGAAGATGCCTGTGGTTCACCTGTTAGAATTACCTTCCTTCACCTTCTCCTTGGATTTGAATGGGAAGAGAGGGAGAAGAAAAGGAAGCAAGGAGATGAGAGCATATGCTAGAGAGTATTTGTCTGTCTAGCCCAAGGGTCTCCAAACCCCAGCTTGGGGGCCAGATGAGGCCCATGGTAAGCCTTTAACTGGCCTGTGGCTAGTCTCTGGTCCTCTAAGAGCCTCGCAGCTCCTATTATGTTGAACAAACATAATAGGAGCTGCGATGATGTAGGGCAGTGGTGACGAACCTATGGCATGCATGCTGAAACAAGCACTCAGAGCTCTCTCTGCTGGCACGCAGCTATAGCGCCCCCAGATGATTGCTCTAAGCCCAGCATGCATGCCCAGAGGTCTGGGCATGCGTGCTGGACACTGGTGCACTCAGTCAGGTCTGCTTCAAAGCTCCCTGAGCCCAGTGTGCATGTCAAGAGTTCTGGGCATGTGCACTGGGCACAAGTACACTCTGCTCTAAAGAGGAGCACCCTCTTTGGAGCAGAATGCATAGTTGTCCAGTGCGCATGCCTGAAATTCCTAGCACGCACAATAGGCTCATGGCACTCCTGGCCCAATGCGCATGCCCGGCGTTTGTGCACTGTCCTATCCTTCCCCCAGGAGTGGCACAGAGGTGTAGTATGCCACTTTGGTGACACTCTCAGGTTAACATAGGACTTGTGCCAGAGCTGAGGCTGGTATAATTGCAGGTTAGGATTGTAGCATTATTTCTGTGCTGTGTATTGCTGCTTGTATATCCCATAAATTTGAGCCAATTTTTCATTAATCTCTAATATATTTAAATTTTATATTTAAAATATTTTATCTGGCCCTTGACACTATGCCAGATATTTGATGTGGCCCTTTGGCCGAAAACTTTAGTTATCCCTGCTCTAGCCCACCGTTCTTCTGCTTACCTCCACCTTTCCTGCTAAATTCAAAATAAGTATCAAAAGCAGGACTGGAAGAGGCACCAAAGAGTACTGCCAGTTGTGTGTGGGAGCATTTGGTACAGGGAGGTGTGGTTGCAAGGAGGCTGATGACATGTGGAGCACCAGTTTGAGCTCCAGCAGGTCTTGGGTTAGTCCTTTGAAAATTCTGCCTTGCATTGCCTGGTGAAATTTCATCAGGAACATGGAGCACTAGCCAGCTTCAGCCAGGCTCACAGAAGCACAGATGCACTGCACCAGCCCCAAGGTATGATGTCCCCAATGATACAGACCTCAATGGTAAGAATAGTGCTCTGGCCCTGTGATTCCAGTAATTTGATTTGTTGGAGTAAAACCTGGCTGCGGTTCTTTTCAAGTTCAAGCTCCTGCTTACAGGCATCCAACTGGATCTGCAGAAGCAGAGGAGTTTCCCCCTGTCACAAAGAATTAGCAGAATTGGTGGGTATAGAAGATCCATATAGGAGATTTGTGGGTCAACCCATTTGTGGGTCTATTTTAGATGGATGAAACTGTGCCAAATCAATGGGAGTTTTAACATCCACTTGCCCTCAGCAAGTTTCCTCTCTTGCACTTTTTTCCCCATTTAAAATTCTGCTCCTTCTGCTGTTCTTAATCATGTATAATATATTAAAAACATATTGTTTCAGCACATTGGACTAGCAATTTTATTGTGCTCAAATTTTTGTGGCCTGCAGTCTACTTCATCTGATTTTCAAGGCTCCTAGAATGCTACCACAAGGGGAAAAGATAGCAGACTGAGCAGTCTCTTGCTTCTCCAGTTATCCTAGGAGTTTGATTTCTGCATGTTGGGCTATATTGTTAATTAAAGATACAGCAGCCAGGTCAGAAAAAAGGTGGCAACCCTTAAGAAAGAAGTCTCCGCAGCTGCTCCAAACCTTGGCAGATGGCGTCTCATTCTGCAGGGGTGCTTTCTCCAACTCTTCCTCTTTGATTTTCAGGTTTGCAGTCACCTCCTCAAACCTGCCTTTCCAGTACTGGGAGATTTGCTGTTGCTGCGTCAGCTCAGACACCAGCTCCTCCTGCTTGTGTTGCAAAGTTTCTTCTAGCACCTGGCAACGAGTCTGCAGAATATCTCTCTCACTTTGCAGTATGGACTGAGATTCCCTGCAGAACCAGAAGAGGATGTGCTAAGATAAGGATGGTTTGGAGCTGGCTTGTCCAACACATGGCCGAGGGGCCACATGCAGCCCAGGATGCAAATTAATGTGGCCCTCCTGCAAATGCCACCTCTAGAAAAACCAGCGTTGTGGTGGCTGCCAAATTCAAATTTTGCGCGCTGCTGTGTGTGCTGTTTTTTTCCTGGGTCTTGGCCTGGGCGGGACAAGAGTGAGGCAGGAGAGAAGGAGTGCTCCCAGGCAGCCTAGAAGCAACAGCCTTCAGGAGCGCACTTCTCATGGGCTGCCTGTGCTGCTGCCTGTGGACCTCGCAGCACCAGCTGCCTGCCTGCCTGCTGCAGGTCCTGCAAGCCACCCGTCACCTGCAAGCCACCCACCCCCAGCCTCCTCAAACTTCTCCTCCACTGACCTCCAGGTAAAGAGGAACAGGAGGAGAAGTAAAACTAAGGAAAGTAGTCTGAGAGCCTAATCCTATGCATGGCTCCTCAGAAGAAAACCCCATTATAATCAATGAAACTTACTCCAAGGTTAAGCTTGGAGAGGATCGCAGTCCACCCTATACATCATGCCTAATCAGAAGTAAACCCCATTAAAGTCAATGGAGCTTACTCCCAAGTAAAGGTGGCTATAGTTGCATTCTGAGAGGCCAATCTTATGCATGCCTATGTTTTCTATGGTTTTTTGGATGACCAGCTATCATTATGTGTGTCCCATCACATATTGTATGTGCGGCCCAAACCAACTCATCTTCCAGTGCAGCCAAGGGAAGCTAAAAGGTTGGACACTCCTGGTAGTGAGTAGGCAATGGTAACAAGCATCTTTTCCTCCTTTTCAGTACCTGAAGTCAGGGCTGGCCCAGACATAAGGTAACCTGAGCCAACTGCCTCAGGCAGTGTGGCAGGACGTGTGACGGCTGCTTGCCTCATTCTACCCACCTGCTTTGCAAACTTCTTGGCTTAAAAGCCAAAGAGGGGAATAGAGTAGGAAAAATGGAGGGGAGGAAGACGTGGGCTAAAGTGACAGAGATGCTCATTCAAATTCAGATCGTTAGAATCTGTCTCTGATTTGAATAAAAACCATTTTCTACCACATTACAGACTGCACACTTCCTGAGAATAAAGCCTATGGAAGGCAAAGGGATTTTCTTCTGCTATAGATACACATTGACTGGTGCTATAAGTAAGGCTACAATCCCACCCTGGCTTCGGTTGGCTTACGTCCTGTGCTCACATGCGGGTATCACGAAAGTTCCATAAGGCGCTTGTGCCCCACTTCTAGGGGGATTAGGCATGTGCACAGCATACGCCGTCCTCATCATACTACCACGGGAAGATATGCCAGGTGAGTTATGCCGGCCTAAATTGGTTAGGACTGTGCCCTAAGTTTAGTAGGGCAATAATGCTTTACCTGTTTCTGCTATTGTTCATTATATCACTATGCTAAACATTTTCCATATCAGTTATCAGCTTGTTAGGTGTGTGACCCACTAAAAATCAGGTTGTGAATTAGTGGTGGGTTGGGATCTGCAGTTTGGGATTTGCTGGGTTAGTGTTTTTAGGGAGTGGCTGTGGGTAGCGCAAGCGGTAAAGACGCTGTGCCTGTTCACCAGCAGGCCAGGGTTCAAGACCCGGGTCGGCCCCACAAGACAGGGTGAGCTCCTGTCTTTAGCCCAGCTCTGCGATGCCAGCTGGATCCAATCGTATTGGCTCTGCCTTTCCATTGGACTAATTCAGTGGCATGGAGGGGGGGATTTGCTGCTTGGGTAACAGCCAGTGGTGGGCACCAGCAGGTTCGCACCTACTCTATAGAACCGGTTCTTAACAAGAGATAGTACATATAAAGTTTAAAAATAGCCATTTAAAAGTGGCTGCCAGATGGACAGAGAACCGGTTCTTAATTTCTTTGAAGCCCATCACTGGTAACAGCCTATCCTCCATAACAATCCAACCCAGGCTTTCGTGCTTCGCATGCAGCGTATGCAGCGCCCAGCATGATACCATAGTCTTTCAAGTCTGACGGAGGCCTGCTTTTTTAATTTTTAGGGATCACAAGTCTGTTGCTTTGGGGAAAAAATGTCGTTCAAAGTCTGTGAAACTGTAGTATCCCTGAATTGGGACCATGACCAGGAGGAAAGCCACTCCAGGTCTTTTATAATCAATGAGTAACAACAGTTGTGCCTCAGAGAGAAAGAGGCTTCTCCAGAGCGTCCTTCTCTCTGCTGCTTTTACACATTTACCACCAAGTACCTGAGACATTCACAACTCTTTTGAAGGGCCGCCACTTCTGCTTGCTGATTTCTTCCATTCTGTGGTCTTTTGGAGAGCCTGCCCATCTCTGCGAACAGGTGGGAACGCTCATTCTCCAGAGCCTCAATGTGGCTGTTTAGGGCTTTATTCTCTGCCTCCAACTGATGGAGCTTTTCTAAGGAGGTCCCTATCCTCAGAAAGCTCTTGGACTTTTCCGGTTCTTGGTAGTTTACTAGGTTCTTTATAGTGATGAGCTCTGAGCTGGGGGCCAAAGTTTGGTCTTTCTGCTTCTTTTGGGTACATGGCATCTCCTGAGTGAGCTGCTGATGGAGGGAAACCCTCTCCTAAAATGCAAGCAAAAAAAGCATCACAAGCTTGACAGTCTTTGCCAGGGAACACTATGCAAAATCCTGCTGTGGTACCTTGGGGTACCACTTTTTTCAAAACTCATGATGAGTAACCTGGTCTTTCATGTATTCCACTGTTAAGCCCTTCTAACAATGTGAGTAATGATCACTAGTGGTCTCAGACTGCAATCCTAAAGGCACTTTCCTGGGAGTAAGACTCACTGAACACAATGGGACTTAGAAGTAGACATGGAGTACACATGGTTAGGATTGTGCTCTTATTTTCCTATTTATTTTTTATTAATTTTATTTCTGTGTTGATAAACTGTGCGGTCAAATAATCAGAAGTGAGATCCCTATTGTAGACCCTATTGTACCACAGCAATGTTATTTGGATTCTGAAAGTTATTTGAACATTCCTAAGACACATATGTATCTGCTTAGCAATTATTTGTACACAAATGTTTAATTGATAATGTTAGCGCAAGTGGCTAAGACACTGTGCTTGTTAACCAGCAGGCCAGGGTTCCAGCAGACCCACAAGACAGGGTGAGCTCCTGTCCTTAGCCCAGCTCTGTGACACCAGCTGGATCCGATCGTATTGGCTCTGCCTTTCCATTGGACTAATTCAGTGGCGTGGAGAGGGGGGATTCGTGCTTCGCATGCAGCGTATGCAGCGCCGAGCATGATACCATAGTCTTTCAAGACTGATGGAGGTCTGAAGGAAAACAAAAGATTTTCCTTCAAATTTCCAAAAGGGTCAAATTGATCCCACAGTACAGTATTGGTCAAATAGACTCCATGGTAGCATTAAAGTAAGTTTTCTCTTGGTACCATGCCAGGGCAACTGATCTGCATTCCAATAAACCAAAATATATAGAAACAATGAAAATTGCAAGATGGGCCACACTATTTACTCTGGAAAAGGCTTGAGGCAGCCAAAGGCAACACAGGCTCCCCCAAGACAGGTGGACATGGGCTGCCCTAACTGGGCAGCCTAGGCAGTTCAGGAGAGGCATGTTGAGGGCATGTTTAGCATTGTGTAGGGCAGAGCAGTTACTCTGTATCCAGAGCCTGTTTCCAGGGCAGAAATTCCCTCTTCCAGCTCCTCAGAGTTATACCACCTCAGGAGCAGGTATAGTAATGAGTAGACCCATAGGGGTCCATGATAAGGCAGAGTAAGAATGACCAAAAATCTGCGTTCTTGTCCAGCCTAGCTGCAACCTTTGCCTCTCAACTTCAGGATATGGCACAACTCCGGTAGCCCACTAACCTCAGGATAGAGCAGGTCACTTCAAGAAGCCCCTTGCATTCACTGTAGACTGTACTGGCATCTCATTAGGGACTTCTTCGAAGGCAGGCACCACAGCTGTTCCTTGTTCAGTGTGATCTGAGGGGGGTCTCCTCAGGAGCAAGCCCTCCCCAGGTGTCACTGACTTTGTGCCTACTGAGCATGCTCTGGAGCAGGTAGGGCAGCCCAGGCTTCCTGACTCTCTGGATGCAGCATAAGTTTCTGCTCTGGATTCAGAATACTGTGGTGCCTCACATAACAAGTTTAATTCGTTCCAGAAGCATGCTTGTCATGTGAAACGCCCTTTATGTGAAGCGTATTTTCCCATAGGAAATAATGGAAACTCAGACGATTGGTTCCACAACCCCTAAAGTATTCATTAAAAAATATTAACTGTATGTAAAAATGATGACAAAACAATGCAATTTAATTCAAAACATGCATTCAGTGTGCATGATCCTATGAAGTCTACTCAGGCTGCAATCCTAAAGACACTTTCCTGGGAGTAAGACCCATTGAACACAATGGGGCTTACTTCTGGGTAGACATGGTTAGGAGGCTGCAATCCAAGACATTTTCAAAGTATCTCCCAACTTTCTCCTTCTCTTCATCCTGAGCTTCTCTCTGCCCTGCTCCCTTCTGGCTAGCCCTCAGCTGCTTCCCTCTTCTCCACTGCTGTTCTCTCCCCCTCCCCAGCGGACGCCTAGCCACAGGAAGAACAGTGCAGAAGTGTTCCTTTTGCTATGGGCAGGCGTGCTAGGCAGCCCTGATGCTTTTTTGAAGGGCTGCTGGCCAGCGCATCTGCCCCAACTGCCAATGAGCATGCTTGTTAAGTGAAGCAAAGCTTGTTATGTGAAGCAGAATCCCAGAGAATTTTTTGCTTGTTATGTGGATCACTTGTTAAGTGAGGCACTTGTTAAGCGAGGTACCATTGCAGTTGGGGCAGCCCAGCTAGGGCACTCTTCACTGCACTCACTCTGGATTATGCCTTTTATCATTTTGTAGTTTGGACAGTCAGGGCTGCATTGTGGCAGCACCTCCACTGGAAAGTTGGATTAGATCCTAAGACTATAACCAAGGCATTGGATTGGTGGGGGTACCTAACCCCGTACCCATCCCCATCCATCCAATGGTTTGCCTCTCTTGCTCCCCATCCTGAATCTTTGATTTTAAAAAGGAAGAGGAAACTGGAGCAGAAGACAAAATATGGAAGAGAGGATAGTGGTGGGCTATGGTCTAAAACAAAGTGTGTCTTGTCCACACAATATTCTACCCACACTACATTATCTGTCTTTAAGGTGCTTCAAGGCTCTTTTTTCTGTTACTCTTCATGACATTGTATCTCTTGCCTGCAAGACTGGCAACCAAGAAACTTAGGGCAAAATCCAGAGTAACTATGGGGAGTCCTTGCTCCGTTGTAAGAACAACTTACTGTGGATTCCAATATGAATTTCCCATAGGTTTTCACTAGGTGGTGCAGTAACTACAGGTGCACATAAAGTCTCTTATGTGCTCCCGCAGTTACTCTGGATTTTGGGGTTAGATTATGAAATCCAATTTATTATTCATTGTAATCAAATGTGTTATGGATTTGTTTGCCTGCCTACTCTTTTGCCAACACCCTAAGTGTTCTTGGACAAACCAGTTTCCCATCATCTTTTCCTTTAAAAATGCTTTCTGCCTCCCCCATTACCTGCAGGAAGCGCTCTGTATCAGAAAGGGCTGGTGTCAGTTTCGAGTTGAGCTCATTCACTTTCTGCTCCAGGCTGCTGACTTTGGCAGACAGGTGCTTCTTCTCCTACCAAAGAATTGGAATTGGGAATTAAAAGGTTTGTTGAATGCAAGACACACATGCACATGCACACACACACAAGCTGTATTTTCATATTAAACAAGAGAGGATACGTCCAAAGGAGGAAAAAATAAACCTACAAAAGTTCTGTAAGATGAATTACACACCTGAGTATGAATGGACTCTGATCATAGAGGGTTGCCCCAACCTCCAGCACACTACATTCCAGCTTTCTTTGCATAGCACTTTGCTACATTATATAAGGCCCTCTTATATGGTATAACTCCCTCTGCTCCTCCATCTCTTTCCCCCCTATTTTGATTGATCGATCGATTGATTGATTTTCATTCATTCATTACCCACTTTTTCTATGACAACAAAAATGCCCAGTGTGGCTTACACAGCTTTAGTTCCTCCCCTCCTTTTGTCCTCACAACAATCCAGAAGAAATATGCTTGCTGGTACACACCAAAGTGATGTTGTTGTAGGTAGCTTGGAGTTTGCCTTCCTGCCTTTGCAATGTGTGATTGGCCTGCAGAGAAGTTCTTGCTTTCTGGTTGGCCTCAGCAATTTGGTAGGTTGCTTTCTTTTGGTCCTGGAAATGAAAAGTACAAGATCTGCTCAGAATTTTTAAAGAAACTGAACTGGGATTTACAATTTCTGATAGTAAATCTAAAAGAGTTCCTATACATCTGCAGCACCATGAAAGAAAAAGACTCTGAGGGTCCCTCTACAAAAGATAGGACCCAGGATCACCCAGAATAGATTGGTGGGGACAAATGCACTTTTTCCACCCACCATTTGTTTTTGTTGTCTATCTCTGGCACGTCCACTCTTCAAATCCTTAAATTTGAAAAAGAAGAAGGGGTGAAATTAAAAAGGAAGAGTGGAGGAGAAGAAAGCAGTATCTTGATCAGAGTATCAAGCTGCATGTTTTCCTCTTGTTTAAACTCAGGGCTTTCCCAAATGATTTCAACTGCTGTGTAGGAAAAAGGATGTAGAATCTGGGCAGAATCTGATCTACATATGAGGAAGATGAGCCACTGAAGGGGAACTGTAGTGCTCATCAGTTGCCTATCAAGACAAACCTCTTCAGCAGATTTTAGCCTCGATGCCATCTCATCTTGTAAAGCCTTGATGCCTTGCTGGAGTGCCATCGAACTTTCTTGAAGCGTTATCAACTTTAGATTAACCTGATCATCCTTCTTTCCCTAAAATTCAAGACATAGCCTACTTCAAGTCAGAATTCAAGTCAGCCATACAAGCTGCCACTAGTAGAGGGGCCTGGACAAACATGAGAATGGGCTGACCCAACCAGTGGATTGATGGATGCCAGTCTCTGTCTGCCCAGCCAACTACCTCTTCTTGCTCTAGTTGAAGAAATGGTGTGGAGGAAAGGATGGTGACTAGACTGTATTCTTCCACACATCTGCTCTTCATTTTTTAATCCAATGGAAGGAAAAGCAGTAGGGATGGTTGCCATGTAAGTACAAAGGCCTCTGAAGGTCATTTCAGAAGGGCTTGAGCAGGACTTGATGGGCAAAACATTTAAGGTGCAATCCTAAACAACTTTCCAGCACCAAAGTAAGAGCAATGCAGCTCCAAAGTAAGGAAACAAACATTGCCTTACTTTGAGTAAGCATCCATGTCTTCCCCACCCCAAATTACAGGATGCAGAACATACCCCACTGGCACTTGTTAAGTGAGGCACTTGTTAAGCTGGGTACCACTGTATACAAAAAATTGGTTAGGAGTATGCACATGGTTTCATATATCATCACTGATATCATGTTGTATTTGTCGTGTGTAAAGTCTCTGACCCTAATGGGTTATACTATATGTATTTTGGGCTAAAACAAAACAAAATACTCAGGTTTCTAAGTTCTGATCTAAGAAGAAGTTGATTACTACAACAAGTACTAATTATACCAATTAATCACATTTATGATTTATCTTCACTGCATAATTGACTTTGGTTTTTCAAATCATGGAGAGGGACAAAGAACTATAAGTTAACCAAAGGCCTCCCACAACCACAACTGGAAATATATTTTAGTCATACTGATGGCTTCTGAAGTTTCACTGGGCATTTCCCACACATTTGAAAATATACCTTCACATCCTTAAGGGCTAGAAACCTGTTTGCTTTAAAATTAAATGTGGATATTATTAGGAAGCTAAATTCTGAACCCACAGAACCAGCAGAATCATTTATGTCCAGGTCTTTACTAGTCCTAACCCACCAAATGTAATTTTATAAACCATTTTTTTACCTCTTTTGCAAGCTGCTTAGGGTTCAAAGATTCTGTGCCCCCCAAAAACAATTTGTTCTTTGCCAGGTTGTTCTTTATTTGCTCCCCAGATAAAGTTTGATCTTTGCCATAAGTTTGGTCTTTGCCATGAGTGACCCTGAAAGGCAAAGAGATTCAGAAGGAAAGATCAGAAGGCATAATGTTGATCTTCATTGCATCCAAGGCAGTGGCAGTAGATCTAACTTTAAAGAAATCAGGGGCTTGATTTCAATAGATGGCAAGATCTTCTTTCAGTTAGCTTTTGTGCCATAATTATGCACACCAAATAGAGATGCATCCAAAACCTTAAAAGTTCTGGGACCAAGGATATCATATACAGTTGTCAGCACTTGAAAAATGGGTAGGGAATCCATTGGCATGGTCATAGGGCCTAGTGATGATTCAACATGATCAAGGATTGCTTCCCCCTCCCTTGAAAAAGTAGATCTGAAGAAACTGATTCTTTCTATGTAAACTGGCAGTCCTACTGCTATAAACCTACCTACGTTTTTATACACATTGCATACTCCATTGTAACAGTCCAATCCTTAACAATCAATCAAAATAATTACCATATTTACTTGAATCTAATGCACCATTGAATTTAATGTGCACCCCTATTTTAAAAGGCTTAAGATTTAAAAAAATGTTTACTAGCAATAGTAATGCGCAGCTGTAAAGCTGTACAAAATTTAATTTTACTGCGTATAATAATGACTTGTATTATAACAACAACAACAACAACAACAACAACAACAACAACAACAACAACAACAATAATAATAATAATAATAATAATAATAATAATAATAATAATAATAATAATAAATGACAATGGATTTATGTTTTGATTTTTACCTAATTGCACTACTTTAAACAACAATGGGATATGTTACATTTTAATCACAATATAGTAAACTATTAAATTAAATACTGACCTATACCTCTAATCAAAATACTTGTATTTACTTGAATCTAATGCACCATGAAATCTAATATGCACGTCAAATTTGGAGACTAAATTCAGATGCAGAAGGTGAGCGTTATCTTCAAGTAAATGGGGTATGTCATTCATTCAATCAACACTACTTACTTATCATCCAGGTTCCCACCTAGCTTCCTTTCCTCATGAGTCTTTTCCAACCATATCTGCTCTTTTTCAAGATAAGCAAAGGAGCTCTCCATCTGATGTAGGAAAGGCAAGGAATCAAAACAGAGATTTCAAAGAAAGTGTACATTAGCAGAACTGTGTGGACACCCGAACACATAGTGCAAACAACCTCCCCCAGGTGGCTAGAGCAAAATGGAAGCCTACCTACCTATCTACAGTATTTATCTACCACTTTTCAACAAGAAAGTTAACAAAGTGGTTTACAAGAAAATGAAAAAAAATTAATAGCCTCCATTATATTTTAGCTGTCTGGGATGAAGGGACATTTGCACGGTGCACTCAGGTGCCTACAAAACTTACCCTGTGTCAGGTGCCACTAGGGATCTCCCTGGTTCAGGTGCATTGGGAACTGACAGTTCCCGTTAGAAAACTGTCATTAGCACCTAATTAACTCAATTCTAATGCTCCATGTGATCAGTGACCTTCAGTAGGATGTACAAAGAGAGAATACTTGGAATCTGATTCAAAAAACCTCATTTATTAACCTTAAACAAGTAATTTGAAATTTGTCAGGTGCAGTCAGGTACAAACCTATGAAGTTCCGCAAATATCAAGTTCAGGTGCAACAGGCCTGAGAGGCCAAGAGGGTCACAACTGCACTCCGTGCAGGCAGCGGGAAAACTGACTGGGAGGTTTCAAACAGCACCTAGAGATAGGAAGGTACTAGGAGGGCCTCTTGGCCACCTTGGCGCCAAGGTGGCCAAGAGGGAACAAGAACAAAATTTTAAGACCTGTCAGGCCAGTGGTGCCTGATTAAAATGGTGACTTAACAAAACTTAACACTCTAGCTATGCTACTGGGTGGCAATCAAACTCTTGCTGCCCACCAGTTTTAGGGAAGCTTCATATTACCTTTTGTTTAAGAGACATCAGCTCAAACTGCATCATGTTGAGTTCCAGTTCCAAGTTTCTCTCTTTGGGGGGTTTACTCTGTATTCCAGAATTACTGCTGGTTTCCCTCAGGATGTTCCCGTGTTCCTCTTTTCGCTGCAGGCTGACATGTGAGGATGTCGATAGGTCCAACCCCGAACCACTCCGTGCACTCCGCGCACTCCCCACTGACTGAGTGGGGCTATACAAATCTAGTTTGTAACTTGGGAGTAGAGATAAAGAATGTCTTCTTTTGACTGTGGAACTGGAATGGGATCCGGTGTATTTTTCAGCTTGGTTTGTTCCATATCTGCCAAGAATTAGTTCATCAGACACTTTGTTCTGAGGTCTATAAAAAGACAGAAGGTGTGAAAAAGTAGATGGAGGAGAAGCTTTTCATTATAACACTATAAGGTGGGGTCATCCCATGGAATTGATTGGCAGACTTTAGGGCACACAGAGCAAAGTAATCACATCTTTACATGATCATAGAATCATAGAGTTGGAAGGGACCCAGTGGATCATCTAGTCTAACCCCCCGCCTGTAGCAGGAAATCCTCGTCTTGTGATGCCTCGCTGTATGAAGAAATTCAGTGTCACTCAGGGTGACCATATGTCCCCTTTTACTATGACATGTCCCTTTTTCTGTCCTGGAAAAAATCTTAATTGTCCTCCTTTTCCTTGTGAGCAGGCAGTATGAAGCCTTCTTGTAACTCATAAATTATATGCAATAAATTATATGTAAGTTTTAAATTTAATAATAAAATAATAAAGCAATAAAGTGTATAATTTAACCACTTGAAAGCATAGATAGGAATGTGCTTAAATTTTATTTTCTCATGTCCTACATTTTTCTTAGTTGTCCTGTGTTTGGGAGCCATTTGTCCTCTTTTTTTGGTTATGACATATGGTCACACTGGTGTCAACAGATGTGGTGATGGCTATCGGTTTAGACTGGGATTAGCATGCTTTAAAAGGGTACGAGATAAATTCATGGAGGAGAGGTCCATCAATGGGATTTGGTGGCCTACAGGAACAGCTGGCACCTTGATGTGTGAGAGACACTGAATCATTTTTAAAGCTGCTCCATAGGGATACTCAATCCCAGATTAACTGATGGTGTGGGGTTTAAACTCCCCCACTATCCCCTTCCCCTGCAAAGTCAACCTACGTTTCAAAGCCTTGTGAGTGGATGCCTCGCACTGGAATCATGGCTCTCTGAGGATTTTTGGGGTGGAGAAATTCCCCATCACTTTCTTTCGTTGGATTTCTCACTTGGTCGGGCACCAGGGATGCTGGAGTCTCCCTTGGGCATCCTTCCTTTAGGAAGAATGATGTAAACAAACAAACAAACAAACAAGTAACAATCTGAGCGAGATGGAGAAAAGAAGCCCATCATAGCATGCAACGCAAGCACAAAATCTTGTCTGGAGAGTCAGAACCTGCCCATGCCGTCCTGAAACAGTGCCCAGCCCACCCTGTAGTAATTTCCAGTGTCTCAACAGTTGCTTCCACTGTTCCCAGATTTGAAATGGAAATGGAAGATAGATCAGAAGGAGAATGAAGCAGAGGAGGATGGAGGAGCAGAAGGTCCTGGAGATGTTCCAGATAGTCCACCTCCACACTTCATTCCATTCCCCTCTGCTTTTTTCAAATCTAGTAAGAACAGAAAGAGAAAGCAGCATGATGCACCAAGGGCTTCAGCTCTTGCTGGTCCACTATTTAGTATTTGATGATACAGTGATACCTCGTTTAACAAGCATTTCACATAACAAGCAAAAATTTCAAAGAAATCTTGCTTCATATAACAAGTTCCACTTCACTTAACAAGCAAACATGCTTTGGGCACGTGTGCTATGCAGCACTGAAGCTCTTTAAAAGGACTGCTGGCCAGCGCTGCTGCCTCTAACTGCCCCCAACTTGGGGGCAGTTGCCTGAGGTTGCCAAAGGTAGCTGCTCCTAACTGCCCCCAAATGCCCCCACCGACCACCTTGAACCTCCAGCAGCAGCCCAGGTAAGCCTCCCAGGAAAGTGACTTTGATTGCAGCCTTCTAACCATGTCTACTCAGAAGTAAGCCCCATTTTGTTAAATGGGGCTTACTCCCAGGAAAGTGTCTTTAGTATTGCACCCTAAGTAGACTTCATAGGATCATGCACATTGAATGCATGTTTTGAATTCAATTCCAGTGTTTTGTCATCATTTTTACATCCAGCTAATATTTTTATATGAATATTTTGGGGGTTGTGGAACCAATTGTCTGAGTTTCAGTTATTTCCTATGGGAAAATCCACTTCACTTAAAGAGCATTTCACTTAAAGAGCATGCCTCCAGAATCAATTAAGCTCTTTTTGTGAGGCACCACTGTATTTGGTGGGCTGCCTCAAGCACTGGAAGATTCACAGCCACTACTGAGACCACTCCACCACCCTCCATGCCACTACGGCCACAACCACTTTCTCCAGTTTTCACCTCCCACCACACCACAGAACACCATCCTTCATCCCCTATGTTACAACTACATCAGAGGAAGCAGAGCCAGAGCAACATAATGTTCTCTTTTTCAAAGGCATGTCCTGTTTTTTAGCCTTGTGTCCCAGAAAAGCACTTAAATGTTTTCCTTTTCCATATGAGCAGGACCCCTGTAAGCAGCCCAGAGCCTTCTTAAAAAATTATATGTAATTTTGCACTATAGTTTTAAATTTAATAAGTAACTTCATGTTTAAATTAACCATATGAAAACAGGTTTGATTTTGTCATGTTCTACATTTTTCTTGAATGTCTTACATTTTGGGGTGCATGTCCTCTTTTGTCGTATTGACATCTGGTCACCCTGAGCATATTTTCTAGCCCCTCTGGCTAGAGCATAGAAGCACAGGAGAGTAACACACTTCTATTTCATCTTCTATGCTACAATCCAGAGTAACTACAGGTCCTATTATATCAACATAGTTATGATGCCACCTATGGGAAACCTATGGGAAATGCATAGAGCAATCCAGTGTAAGTGCCTCTTATGTCTTCCCATAGTTACTCTGGACTGTAGGGTTGATTTGGGCCAGATGCGGCCCGCAGCAAAGCCCCTCCATTTGGTGCATTGGCAGTGTATCTCTAGTACACTGTTATTTGATCTGTCATTCCAGAATTGTCTCTAATACTCTTATATGTAGATTTATGTAAATTTATTCAAATTTGAATTGTAAATAATTTTCCAGCCCCTGAGAGTTTGCCAGAGTGTCAGAGAGTTTACCAAAGGTTTGGACACTCCTGGTCTAAATCCTCTCCTATTAAGATTTAGGAAATTGCTCCATATGGGAGGGATATCTGACCATGGCAAAGACTACCAGCAAGTGGAATTCCCAGTGCTTTTTTTCTAGAAATGAAGGTGGGGGCACTCACCATGATGTTATTTGTCATCATAGGCATTTCTACTTGGGGGCCTCAGAGGTGCCGATACTCACCTCATGAGGTACTGGTGAGTACCCGCTCAAAAAGATCCCTGGGAATACCTACCTCACAGTGTTGTTGTGATGATGAATGGGAAAGAACAGTGAGCTCTTTGGAGGAAGGGAGAAAACTGTAACATGCTGATGTTTAGCCTTAATTTTTTCATAATGTATGTCATAATGTATCATGACTATGAACTCAGAGGAAAGATCCAATCAAACCTGAAGCAACAGACCTTGCAGAAAGCATGTTTTCTTACCGTTGGTGGAAAAGTTTCATCCCTCTCCAGCTCTCCAAAAGAAACTGATTGAGAGAACTGAAGTTTTTTCTTACAACTTTCTGTGGCTCTGTGCGGTAGGCCAGGCATTCTTCTTTTCATTTCTAAGAAGTCTGGTTGGAAACATCTTTTGCCTCTGCTGTATCGGGAAGGTAAAATAGAAAATCCGCTCTGCTTCTGGAGTAGCATTTCTGAAGCTCAGGAACCACAAGCCTGTCTTGTTGTTTGACACTGATTCTAAAACTGGAATCTTTACAAAACCATGGTCATGGGAAAGGCAAAATTCTGAGATGAGTTGAAAGCTGAAGTTCACCAAGGACAGCAAAACAAGGGATCATGATGAGAGATCTCATGAAAACGTAATCTTCAGATTGTAGGAGAGAACCATCCCAAATCCCATGACTCTGAGAAAATTAATGGGTGAGAAAATTGTGGGTGGTATCAAAACTGACTTGAAATATCTCACAAAGTTGAAATTGGGCACAATTTGATTTTTTTAATATTGTCAGCATTTTTGGTGTGGAGAAGCAGGGAAGGAACTGCTGCCACTGACGGATTTGAGTCAGCCATGAAAGGTGTAGTAGCACTTTATTTTTCATAGGAGCACTTTATTCCTGGTTGGCTAACATACAAGTAGTTAATCAGTAGCAGAGTGGCCAGAAGAGCATGTTAAGATAATCTGGGCAGTATCCATGAGGTCATCATGGATGGTGGAAGACATTACCTGCTTCCACCTACAGACCTTCAACACACTTTGTCTTCCCACTCCCTGGATTTTAAAAGAGGAGCAGAAGAGGAAATGTGGACACTAGACCACCACTCTCACCACCTTCCTTTTCTATTGCTTTCCCCCTTTTCAAATCCAAGGAGTAAGGGTCAAATGTGTGAAGATGATGTAGAGGTAAAGATAATTCTGCTGGTTAAAGGGAAGAGTTAGACTTGGCACACCTCCTCAAGCAGTGGAAGATCTTGGGACAAGTCTTACTGAGAGGTCACCATTTCAACCACAACTCATTAGGTCAGTGGTTCCCAAACAGGTGGGTCATGACCCATAATCTTGGGAAACATTCGTTTATTTCTCTTTAAGGGGCAGGGAGTAGGGCAGTATTGTATTTCCCAGATTGTGCCACTGCTGGGAACAGAAGGGGTTTCCTTCTTCCTATAAGCAGTGCTAGCATCCAGGAGTGTTGGAAGCCCTGGAGATGCCTTTGGAGCCTCAGAAACTGAAAAAAACATAATTGGGTTGCCTTTGGGTTGCCAAAGGGTGACCATATAGAATGGAGGACAGAGTGCCTCTACCTTAAAGCATTGCATAGAAGAAGGAATTTAGGTATATATAACTCAACATAGAGTACAATTATGTGTCTTCTCAGAAATAAGCCCGCTGTGTTCAATGGGTCTTACTTTCAGGAAAGTGTGTTTAGGATGGCAGCCATAGAAGGATTTAAAAAGCACCTGCCTAAATTCCCTCTTCTACACAATTCCCTCTTCCCTGCTTAAAGATAGAGGCACCCTGTTTTCCATTCTATATGGTCACCCTGGGTTGCCATATGTCCCAGAAAACCAGGACTGACCCAGTTTTTGAGGACCACATTCACCTACTGGTATTCACATACCACATTCACATACCACATTCGCATACCGGTTTTATGGAAGAGAATTATGGTAACCCTACAATTGGATATACATGCCATGGAGAGTTATTAGTACAGACACAGCTCCTTTTAGGGCTGTTTGGAGATCCCCACTAGCCACAATCTAAGACACTGCTGACTGCTCCAGATGTCAGATGCCTTGTGCAGGTTGGACCCAAATCAGTGTTCTAAAAAAACCCATTCTTCTAGAATTTGTCAAGAACTCTCTGGGTTTTGTACAGAGTGGACTTACCTCCCGAGAAACAGTACTGGAATTATGGATCCTCAATGCTGCAAGGCTTCCAAACTGGTTTTGTTCCTTGTTGTGTGCCCCACCTTTCCCCATGCTAAGGAACACTGGGCAGCTGATACTATGGAAACAGTGGCCGCAACAAGCTTGGAGGTGCCTGCTTTGTGTCTCTTAAGGCACTGGCCATTGTGAAACACCAGTCATCTGTCAAGGAGAGGAGGAGGAAGGGATCCGTGAATAGCTGAGAGTGCAAGGTTGCCATACACACATTTCCACTGATTTCAATGCACTTAACAGGCTCTTGGCATTAATACTGTAGATACCCCTTCCCATGACATAAGGGTGCACTATAAAACAGACATTTTAATGAATTTATTTTCACATTTATATATTGTCTTTCCTCCCAGAAGCTCAGGATTGTGTACATACTGGTAATTTTCTCCCTCCTTTCGCCCTCACTCACAACAACAACCCTGCGAGGTAGTTGAGTGGTAGTGACTGGCCCAATGTCATCCAGGAAACTTTATAGCTGTGCAGGGATTTGAGCCTAGATCCAGGTCTAAGTCCAGCTCCTGAACACTGTACCATCCTGGCTTGTTTTCCTTGCAGTAACTTCTCCCTTTTGGGAGAGGAAAACAGCCTTTGGTTCAAAAACATTGCTTTTTTTCTTTCAAACTGTGGGGTTTGCAAACTAGATGGGTCACAAGCCAATTTCAGGTGGGTCCCCATTCATTTCAATGTGTGTTAAAACATGATTAGAGTTGATGCAATCATGGTCTGAATGCAGTTGGGGAAATATTTCAGACCTGCTCTTTGAATGGGCTACTGTGTACTGTATATGCTTTTAACAATGATAGTCAATGGGGTTGACTCCCAAGTAAGTGTGGATGGGTCTGCAGCCTTAGGGATGAGTGGGAATTTTTTTTAACAAAACAAGGGTGCAATCCTAAAGACACTTTCCTGGGAGCAAGACCCACTGAACACAATGGGGCTTACTTCTGGGTAGAAATGGTTAGGATTGCACTCCAAATCAAAAACTACTGTACTTAGAAGTTTTTTAAAAAAATTTTAAATGAATTTTTGAAACTTACATTTAATTGATGAACAAATAATAAAATTTTATCAACAACAACAACAACAACAACAAAATAATATTAATAATAATAATAATAATAATAATAATAATAATAAATTTAATTGATGAATAAATAAATTTTGAAACATATTAAATTGATGATGGGTCAAGTAATTATTATTTCTATAATAATATTTTAATAATAATATTATAATGTATAATATAATAATAAGATAATATTTCTATAATAATATTTTAATAATTTTAATTATGAAATATACATAAATAATAAAATGCTTAATTGACAATGGATCAGTTCAAAGTGAAGAGTGTGTAAAGTTTTCCTGCTTGGTGACGTCACTTCAGACAATGACGTCACTTTCAGGTTAATGACGTCATCACTCCTGGAGGGTCCTCATAGGAGAACGCTTTCCGCCTTCGTTTGAGTGGCGCGCGTGATGGCGCATGCGCAGTCTGCACTGATCTCTAGGAGTTGCCACTTGCCCCTCACAAGGAGGAGGAATGACTGGCAACCGGAAGTGGCTGTAAAAGCTATTGTCGACCGCATCCTCTTTGGCGTCCACCTCAGCTCTCAACTGGCTCGTTCACTTGCCGCAGTCCTCCAAGCCATAGAGAGCGAAAGGCAGAGCGGCTCGAAACGTAACGTAAGGGAGCGTCAGCCTCTCAGCGCAGAGAAGAAGCGAGTGCGCATGCGCGGAGGGTTGTTTCTGCCTTATCTGCCGTCGGGGAAGGAGGCAGCGGCGAAGAAGAGTCGGAGGCCGCGTCGAAGGCAGCGGTGAGAGGCGGAAGCCCTTCTGCTCTCGCGGTGGGCGTGAAAGGGACCCGGGCAAGGCCGGGCAGCGTTCCGAAGGTCGCGGGGAGAGGAAGGCTTCGGGCCTAGTCGTAGGCCGGGGCTCGCCTCTGAGGGGCGCTGATGCGGTGGGCGGGGCTTCTCCCTCACAGAAGGCCTGGCCACGCCCCCTGGGGGCTGATTGACGTTCGCGCCCCTCGGTGGAACCGAGACTGTCACGAGAGTTATCGCGAGATTTGGAGGGCAATCTCGTGAGCGCTGCATTCCTGACACTCCTTGCCCGCCCTGGAGGGGGGAGGGGACGGGAGGGAGCTCAACAGGCAGAGCCTTCCCTTCGCTGCACCGGTTGGATTTCTGGAGTCTGAGAGGAGGAGCTGGGCTGTCTCTGGACCCCTTTCCCGGTTAATATAGAAAACTGTGCTGTCTTCACGCCGAGGGCCAATGAATGTGTGTGTTTCCAAATGGACTGTATGTTTGTGTCTGTATGTGTATGTACAGGTCTCCCCCACATCCTGACAGTTCCTTTTCAGACCTTCTGCTCTTTCAACTACAGCCAAGACTCATACATTAAACACATGTTTTGCTTTTTCAACCCTTGCTCTTTCAACACGTTTTGCTCTTTCAACATTTCACTCTTTTAACCCTTGCTCATCCCATCTTTTGCTCTTTCAACAATGCTTTGCTCTTTCAACATGCTTCACTCTTTCAATGCTTTGCTCTTTCAACACATGCTTTGCTTTTCAACCCTCACTGAACACATGCTTTTCTCTTTTCAACCCTTACTCTTTCTCAGGACTAAAATTCTATATCTCAGAGCCAGACGAATATAAGTCCAAAATGGACGATTTATTACTGTTTTGCATGCACAATCTGATTCAGCATCAAGCCATAACAACCTAAGGGTGAAATCCAGAGTAACTACAGGGAGTCCTTGCTCCGGAGTAAGAACAAGTTACTCTGGATTGCAATATGAATGTCCCATAGGTTTTCACTATGTGGTGCAGTAACTATGGGTGCACATAATGTCTCTTACGTGCTCCTGTAGTTACTCTGGATTGTGCCCTAAGTCTGTTAAGCATTAAGGAGAATGTTAAGGAGGATGCTTAACAGACTTAGGTTGTTATGGCTTGATGCTGAATCAGATTGTGCATGCAAAACAGTAATCTGAAAATCGTCCATTTTGGACTTACTGCTTGGCTCTGAAGTACAGAATTGTCTTCCCTGATGTTGATTTGCATGTGACATGGTGATCAAACTGTTTTTGGCATTTCCTTGTTCAGTAAATAACTATCATTTAAATACGTAAGATATTAATTGCCTGCACATGCCTTTTTCATTTTATTGTAATTTAATATGCATTTTAGTATACTATAATAAATGTATTATTTAGGCTTTTGCTAGTGAAATTGATGTCTTTTTGGGTGACAATTTTGTGTTTGCAAGATGAAAAAGACTGGGTTCCACTTTTCAATAGTTTTCACTTCTGAATGGTGTTCCAGTCCCTACCCTATTACCCTACCCTGTCTATATATGTATATGTTAGGTGATGATATGTCAGTAGATGCAGTCACAGTATGATTTCTAACTGGGAAAGTATATCTTCTTATAATTTCTCAAAAATATCTTAAACACCAAAATATTTTGGATAAATGTTGGATATACAGCATGTGGATATTTTGAGTAACAGCAGAAACAGGTGATTTAGCATTTTTAACCACAGAAAACAAGTAGCACTCTTAACAATGTAGCTAAGCTGCTGGCTGTGATCTTCTAAAATGTGGAGGTTGCACATATACCCATCATGGCTTGTAAAAAGTCATCACATCACAAGCCATGACGGGTTTGTGCTACCTCCTGATTTTAGAAGTAGGCTGGTTCAGAATGCCAGGTGCAAGGGAGTGGCAAAAGGATATAGGAGTTTTGTTGTCCTGTGTTCTTCCTGAGTCATCTTGTAGGCCACTGTGAGATGCAGGAAGATGATCCTTTGGTCTCATCTTCTGTTCTTACCTACGGTAATTATCATTCTGTCTTATTACCATTTCCAGGGAGGAAATCCATGTTAGCCTGTAGCAGCAAAGAAAACAACACAGGGATCTGTGACACCTTTTTACACGACGGAACTAGAACCTGCCCTGCGTGTCTTCAGTGAAATGGGCTGTAGGCCCCAAAAGTTCTTTTGAAATAAATTTTTAAGGTGCAAAAACTTTTTGTTTTGTAATATTGGTATGGCATCAGTGTACTTAATATTTTCATATAAAATCAAATGATAAGGTGTTGGTCTTAAGGGTTTACAGTCAAGCTTTGGTTCCCAAAGTTTTTAGAGGCACCAGAAATTACTGCCTGATTTATAATTTTAAGGATGTGACTATAATGATGATTGGGCAATAGTGCTCCTCTCCCCAAGTAGCAGCTTGTTTAACCCTTTATGCATTTAGCCTGCACTGTCATTTTTGATATTGATCAAAAATTGGGTCACAACCCACTGGTAGGTCCCAAGCCCATAGGCTGGGAATTGCTAACTAGATGTTAACACAAGGGAGACCGGAAGAATAGGATAGGAAGATGTAGGTTTGAAAACAATTTTTTAAAATCTTGGGACTAAAGCAAACTTGTATCTGGGTTAAGTACCATCTCAGGTTGCAGATAGGGTTCTCAAATGATCAGATGCTCCTTACAAATTAATTAGTTCCACATGGAAATCTAATGAATTAGACATTTAGCCTAGGAATATGAGTGAATGCAAGTGGAGGGGACTGATGAATAGAAGACTGTAATACCTCACCTGGTTGTTATCTTGCTGGCTTCCTAATTTTTTGTATAGTCATCCAGTAAGCTGAGTTTTTCTGGTGAATATAGGCTTATTACTTAGCTGCCTGTTGTGGGTTTTTTCTTATAAAACTGGTTTCTTTTTACAATTATGTTTAACCCTTGAAAACATTGTTACAAAATTAAAATAGATGACAGGGGGGTTCAGCAGGCTTCACAATTGCAGAATTCAACAGGGGGAGGAGAATGTTAAGTTTCAAATATTATCACCATTTTAGGTGTCATATAGGAAATACAATACTTAGGCAGCAATCCTAAATTCTACTTAGGCCGGCCTAAGTCCCAGCATAAGTCCTATGGTGACCTGGGGATGTCAGAGAAGTGCAGTAAGACACTTCTGCGCAATTACTGGGGGAAGGTTAGGCCAGTGCATAAACATGCACTTGCCTCCCTCACCCCAGGAATGGGAAGACTGGATGAGTTGGATTAGGCCTATGTTAGGATTGCACCCTTAGTTTCTCTCTCTCTCTCTCACTGTGTGTGTGTCAGAACTTTCTGCCTTGTTTTTGTTTCATTTTCACTCATGATCTGCACAGAGTTGTCTATAGTAGGATGTCATTAATAAATGGTCATAGTTGACTCTAAATAGCAAGAAACAAGTATATAATCTTTGGAATGGTTGTGGAGCATGCTTAATATGGAGAGTTCTAAAAAAGATTTTAATTCAGTCCATGAGTTAATATTTAGATTAGTTTATAATTAAGAAGCATGAGCGACACTGGCAAATTTTCTCATCTAATTAACTTTTTCTAATATTTTAAAAATTAAAATTAAAGCCTTTTAAAGGAACTTTGAATTGTAAAGACCAGTATAAAATTTGGGCTGTCCATGTCATGACTGCTGGAGGTGGACGAAAGTACTTTTAAGCTTTCCAGAGGTGTGGGTTGTGGCACTGTTTGAATTAATCTAAATTTGTAACACTTCAGCATTTTAATTTTATAGTCTAATTTTAATTTGTGGATAGTCCTCTATCACTTGCACGCTGATTGTTCAAGCTATCTTTGTAGCTGATTTCCTTTAAAATTCCCTTTGCTTGGCAGCCTTGGCAGGCTTTTCAAAGGCTTTTCAAAGGGCTTTTATTCATTTTTTTATTTATTCAGATTTTTATCCTGCTTTTCTCCATTTGATAAAGAAACCCAAGGCAGCTAACAACATTTAAAAACAACAATAAAACACAATTTTATTAGATAAATTGAATAATTATTAAAATTGGATAATTCTAACTGGATAAAACAGTAAATACAATTAAAATATAATTAAAACAAAAATTAATATACAATTAAAATATTCAAATTTTGGTGGGTTCTTGTTGGTATGGTAAAAGGCAAAGGGAATTTCTTCAAAATGCAATGTTAGATCTTAGTCCTCAAATAGAAATATAAATTACAGTTTATTTAACATCTCAATATGCAGTACCTTGATTGTACAGTATTTCACTACCTTGCAACTCAATGCCTCGAGTATGTTTTCTATGTAAAGAAGAACTTGATAAACTTGGTTTATCTTTAGTTGTTATATACTACATGTCCTATTTATATAATAGTCTTCTCTGGTGAACCTAGAAATCTGAGCAACTCTGTGTCAGTTTTAACAGCATTTAAATAAAGCTTGTGTCTCTTTTGGAGACTACTACAATGCAAAGTAAGGATGTAATCCTGTACACATTTTTTGAAAGGAAGCCCTATAAATACAATGAAACTTGCTTTTTAGTAGACATTTGTAGGATTGCACTATAAATAGATGAATAAGGTGGGCTTGGTTCTCCTTTCTTACAATTCTTCCTGGCTTAATTTAGATAGGCGGAGATCTCAGATTGATCTCAGTAATTCAGAATGAGTTACTATTTTATTGTTTAAACATAAGCCATAGCAGCAAAAATAAAAGTTATTAAAAATACTACAGCATATCAAATGGTCCTTTAAAATAAGCCTGTTAAAAATTAAAATGGAAAAAATCTTTTCTTAAACATTTTTTAAAAATAAATACAATTCTACAGGGTGTCCTATAAGTTTCCATACATAGGCAAAATAAGCTTTTTAAATTAAAACCATTTTTAAATTTTTATTTAACATTCATTTAATTTAATCATACTGAGGGCCGAAATGTGTTTTCAAACCAATGGTAGTCACATACAACATATAAATAAAAATGGTTTTCATAAAAAAATTTGCAAATGTCTTTTAAAAAGTTGATCAAAATTACTGGTGTGCAACCTGGGATAGTTTTTTTTCTGGAGAGACGACTCTGATGCTCACACATGTGTCTCTATTTTGTATCTAGATGCATCACTGTAAACGATACCGCTCCCCTCAGCAGGAGCCCTACGTGAGCCACAGATGGAAAAGGAGGCGATCTCACAGCAGAGAGCATCATGAGGGAAGAGCACGATATCCAGATCGCCGGGACTTGTCAAGGCGATCACGGTCTAGAAGGTGAGGAGGGGGCCCAGGTTGGGCAACCATTTAGCTCTACGTAATATATGCCTTCTTAGAGGAACAAATTATTATTTAGAATTAGAATCCTTGTTGAATATAACTAGAAAGAACTTGGAACAACTTGTATATATGATCACAAAAATAGGTTGATGGAGGGAAGGTTGATCGACTCACTGTGCCACTAATACCATTTTCTGCGAGAGCTATTTCTTTTGTATTTGATGGACCTTCTGAAATCATCTGGCTGACCATTGTGGGAAATGGGAGCCTGAGCTGTATGAACTTTGGTTCTGATCCAGTAGAGTTGTCTGACTCTTTTCATTCAGCGGATCAGACCATTATTTCTTTAGTCCAGTACAGGTGTTCCCCAGTATCCCAAGGGATATGTTCCTGCTTCCCCTCCAAGAATAAAGGCGAACTATATTGCTGCAGCTCCCTTTGCTTCCTTAACGTTTGTCTAGGAAGATTCACATTTATGTGAAGTGATAAGCTGTCTTTCTTAAACAAATACTAATGTTAATTTATTTCTGTTTCCTGCTTCCTGTTGCTCTTAGTCTTCTATTTAGGCTTTTGCCTTCTTGTATGGCTGTAAGCTTTTTGCTTTATCATACATTCAAGCAAGACACTAAATCATTTCCCACTAATATACACTACCTAAACAAAGGTAAAAGTCCACAGGGATCAGTGGATTCCAGAGGACACCCACATATTGTTTCTGGTCAGATGACTCTTGCCCTGCTTCTGAAGTTGGTTTAGGTATCTCCAGATGTTTGATCTGGTCATTTGGTCAGAGATGTCTTCTGGTGGCGGAAGTGGTTAAGACACTGTGCCTGTTAACCAGCAGGTCAGTGTTCAAGACCCGGGTCCCCACAAGATGAGGATTTCCTGCTACAGGCAAGGGGTTGGACTAGATCAGTGGTTCTCAACCTTCCTAATGCCGTGACCCTTTAATACAGTTTCTCATGTTGTGATGACTCCTGACCATAAAATTAATTTTGTACTACCACTACTTCCTAACTGTAATTTTGCTGCTTCATAACTAATTTCAGCATCCAGATTAAGTTCCCATGGTACAGATATATATATATTTTGCAGTAGTTGATGATTTTACAGAACATGATTTTACATTTATCTAGTTCAAGAAGCCTCAGCCACACTTTACTGGGATGAAGTCCCATTGAATTTAATGGAGTGTCCTTCTGAGTAGACACAACTAGGATGGGGCTCAGACTGGGAGAGAGAGGCTGCAGCCTCAGCCACACTTTACTGGGATGAAGTCCCATTGAATGTAATGTTTTTAACTGAATGTATTTAACTTAGGCTGAAATCCTTAAGACACTTTCCTGGGAGTAATTCCCATTGAATATAATTGAACTTACTTCTGAGTAGATAGCCTCAGGATTGCACCCTACATTTCCTTCCCCATTACCTGGAAATAAATCAATGGAGGAGAAGGCTGCTGAGGCTTCAGGCGGCTGTGGAGATGGGCACAGGCAGGTAGTGGGACTACCGCTGAGGCTGTGGCGCTGAGGCGACAGCAGGGGAAGGCAGCTAGACCACCGCAGCGGCAGCATAGCCAAAGAGAGCGCTCCAAGAGGCTGTTGCCTTTATGTTACCCTGGAGCAGCATAGTGAGATTTCATGCAGCCATGAGGGGGAGGAACCTCCTTGTCCTGCCCAGTCCTCCCAGCCAGCCAATCAAAAAGAATCATGCACAGCAGCTCATGACATTCCAGCTGTGTGTGCTTTTTCAAGCTCAGAGGCGGGCAGCGCAGCAGTGGACGGGCGGGAAGGGCAGCAAGCGTTGCATGAGGCAGGGAGGAGGAGCGCAGTGAGGAGGAGGCTGCATGCGCATCACAGAAATAGGTGGGGAGGCTGCATTCCAGTGCGTTCCCCTACAAAAAAGGTCTGCCTAAGACCATCGGAAATATGTGTTTTCCGATGTTCTTATGCAACCCCTGTGAAAGGGTCATTCGACCCCCAAAGGGGTCACAACCCACAGGTTGAGAACTGCTGCTCTAAGGAGTCTAATCATCTAATCTAGTGGTTCCCAAATTTCAACTGGTGGGTCCTTTGACCTAATGGGCCATTGGCTACAGCTCTCTGTTAAGGCTACAATCCTATACATTATATAGGGTGGCAGGTTTTTCATAAAAAATTCCACTGTTTCCCTGGCTGGTTTCTGTAGCTTTCAAGGGAACCACAGCTCACAGTTTTGAATTCAATCACCTAACCCAGTATGTCTTTTAATTAAACACAAAAGTGCATGTAGCATTTATATTACAAATCCTGATCATTAGTCACTGCTACCTGCTTTACCATTGCAAATCTAGTTTCCTATTTATACCTATAGGAAGCAGGACTTCTTAAGAGCTAGTGCAGTTGACTTGAACTGGAACAGGTTAGTGAAATGAGCATAAGGCTCTGTGAGAAATGAATCCATTTCTTAGCCTTCAAAGAAGAGGCTATTGTTCAGTGGTAGAGCACATAGCATAGCTTCATAGCAAAAGATCTCTGGTAGCATCTCTGCAACATCTCCAGATAGGGCAAAGTGAAATTCCAGTCTGAAACACTGGAAAGCTATTTCCAGTTGGTGTTGAAAATGGTGGACAAGATTAACCCTTGTCTAACTCGGCAAAACACAGTTTCTCCTTTTGCTTTAAAAGCAAATCACATTTCTGTGTTGTATACAAACTAAAGGAACCACAGTTTAACTAACCAGAGTTTATTAGGTTGTTTACAAACAGAGATTTCTCACCTCTCTACATAATGATTGGTACTTGATAAAATTGGAACCTTACACTTTCTCCTCTTATGCTCAGGAGGATGACAGGTAATTCGTAAGCCTCTAGTTTTATCATTTTGGTACAAGTGGTTAAGACACTGTGCCTGTTAACCAGCAGGCCAGGGTTTGACACCTGGGTCCCCACAAGACGAGGATTTCCTGCTACAGTCGGGGTTGGACTAGATCAGTGATTCTCAAAGTGGGGGTTGGGACCCCTTTGGGGGGTCGCCTATAGCTTTCCTTGGGGTCACCTAAAGACTCCTGGTGCAGGGGGCCAGGTCAGGCTTGCCAGACCTCCAGCGGTAGCTGCGCGCCCACTGGGGCTGACTGACAGCCTCAGGGCCCAACCCAGTGCATGCCTACTCTGAAATAAATCCCATTATAGTCAGGGGGCCTTTACTCCTATGTAAATGTGGATAGGATTACAGCCTCAGGGTCCAATCCTATGCATGCCTACTCTGAAATAAATCCCATTGTGTTCAGTGTGTGCATAGAACACACGTTTCATTTGTAACAATAAAAATATATCCTCCATATCGGATATTTACATTATGATTCATAACAGTAGCAAAATTACAGTTATAAAGTAGTAACAAAAATAATTTTATGGTCGGGGGTCCCCACAACATGAGGAACTTATAAAGGGGTCACGGTGTTAGGAAGATTGAGAACCACTGGACCAGATGATTCACTGGGTCCCTTCCAATTCTGATTTTCTATGATTACATCTGAACTAGGTCAGTATCTCTTTGCTTTGGGGAAATGAATTGGGGCATTTTTTAGTATATTGCTTTGGTGCAATATTCTGCTAAATACTAGTTGCTGTGGTGACTAGAGAGGGAGAGTTTCTAGCATTATGACCTGCTTGTGGGACTTCCAGAGGCATTTGGCTGGTCACTGTCTGGTGGGTCAAAGGACCTCATCTAACAGCACCCTTGTTATAAAGAGTTATTTCAACTGCCCAACCTTATTACATTTTGAAACTGGCAGATTATATCCCCAAATAGCAGGAATATGTGCCCATTTGGGCAGTTGCTGAGAGCTAAAATGCTTTCTAAGTTTCAGTTTTTGGAGGTATATTGCTGTAGGAAGTGATAGCTGTGTGTGCCTTTGCCTGATTGTTTGCGGCACATGTTGGCAGCATCCTTCCTAAAATAAACTTCAGGATTGAGAATCCAGAAAGATTATTTTTACCTGTAAAGGTTACCAAGCTGGAAGGACTGCATTTACCTAAAATTTAATTGGGCTACTTGGCAGGTACTGTTGAAGCTAGATATTATATTTTCTCTGTAAACTGCTTTGTGATCATTTTGTTGAAAAGCAGTATATACTGTTGACTGACTCTTGATTGCATAGGAACTGGCAATTCAAAAATATCAGAAAAACTGGTGGCTGTTTTAGCAGCCTGTATGACATAACTGACTTGGACATTGGCTGTGGAACTTCTGTGAGGAGGCATTTTGGCCCCAATGCAAGCAGGTTGTATTTGTTTATTCTGCCGATTCCTTTATTCTACTCCATCTCATCCCAGCCATCCTGCTTGCTGCATTCATTCGTGTGGATAAAATCAGCCCAGGGCTTTCTATTAGTATTAATAGTGCTAATAGTATTGGTATGGTGCTTCAGAGAGTACAAAAAGAACTTCACTTGTATTGAATCCCAGCAACACTCATGTAAGAAAGATAAACATTGACCAAAATTGCAGCTAGGGATGTGAGGCT
Organism: Cryptoblepharus egeriae; assembly: GCA_030015325.1. Taxonomy (NCBI): domain Eukaryota; kingdom Metazoa; phylum Chordata; class Lepidosauria; order Squamata; family Scincidae; genus Cryptoblepharus; species Cryptoblepharus egeriae. The sequence continues at coordinate 12,323,810 of JAREYC010000013.1, forward strand.
GGTTTTCCCAAGGCCACCTAATAAGCTTATGGTAGAGGCAAGTTTCAAACCAGGGAAGTTTGATTTCACAACTTGGTCTTTTTGCCAACATCCTACACCAGTGTTTCTCAGACTTCGAGATTTACTCTCTGAGTCTTTCCAGAGGAGGAGCTGGGGCAGTAATGTGATCCTTAGGATCACACCACGCAGGGGAATAGGGGAGGTGATTTTCTGCTCTAAATCACTTCTGGAAAACTTTCACTTATTTCTAGCCATGAGAAGTTCTGCCAGTGATCTGCAGGGCTTCTCATGGCCACCCAGACCCTGGCAAGATCTGTCATGACTCCTGGTGGGAGCAGAAAATCACTCCCATCCCCCTGCAGCAGCGCTGTCTTGACAGTTGTGCTGCTCCTTTCTTCTTTCTCTGCCCCTTAAAGGGCGTGGGAACCTTTACACAAAAAGGAGTCGCTACTCCTCCTTTTGAGTAGCACTGCCCTATTCTGTTCTGATATCTAGTGACAAACCAACTAGTCCCTGACAAGCTCTATCATTTCTAGGGTCAGCTGATGTGTAAGAAAGGGATAATATAAGAGAGAGTGAAGGAAAGTCTCCTCTGTTTCCCTCCCTGCTTATCTGTTGTCACAAGACCAAACTCTGCTTCACAAGGAGAGCTTTTGTAGTACACCTGACTTTGAACTGGTCTCTTCCTTTGCTGTTTTTTTAAGTGATTTGATATTGTATGTGTTTTGCTTACTACCAATTAATTGTATTATCATTTTCCTTGTGTGTTATGTGCTAATTGTGTGTATCAGATTTTATTGTTTTCAACCATCCAGGTCTTTTTAGTTTGAAGAAGCAGGATATAAATTCCTGCAACAGGATTAGTTATTGCCTACTGTTCCAGTGCTCTTGCATTCCATTGTTCTGCCTTATACATATGCCTCACACTACTTGCTGCACCATTTAGAGATGGGATTAATGCCATACACCTGCTGGTAGATGCTTAAAAGCTCTTATTTATATAAGCTGCAAAGAACACTAAAAAAATTAAAATGGCCAGAATACCAGGATTTGGTTTTGAATGTTAACTCAGCTACAGAGTTAAGTCTTGTATATGGTTGACATTCTAGCTCCTAGAAATTGGATGACTGAGCTGCCCTTTTCTATACTGTATGGTAATAGCTGGGTGTGGCTGCATGTATGGAGTGTGCAGTAGCTGATGTATTCAAAAAACTATTTAAGCTAGCTACACATTTTACCAGTCCTGTGAGCTTGGGTTGCCTTTTTCCACACTGATAGTTCAAGAGAAACCTGTTGCTCTACCCAACACAATGGCCTCACGCTGCCCTGTAGTGAAACGTAATACACTGAAGCAATAATCTGTTGCTTACTATAGTTTAGTGGTACTCAGCCATTTCAGCCCAGGACCCCCTGTCAAATGTACCAGGATAGAGATGTGATATTATCAACCTGGCAGTCATGTCATGACCAAAAAATGATGTCACCGTGATAGCTGAGCCCCTTCCATATCTACTAGGAAGTAAGTCCCATTGTGTTCAATAAGACTAACTCCCAGGAAGGAATCTGCTGGGGAGACCCTCCAACTCTTTCCTCCTTCAGATCCTTTCCCTTTCTCCTCATTTCTGTCTTCCCTTCTCCAGGAACTCTCCCACCCACCCCACATTGCTGATACCCACAAACCTTCCTGTCTCCAGGTCCTTCTACCCACCCCCCTTTCTGCCATTTCCCCACTTATCCCTGCTCAGTGGCTTCGCTAGCCACTTTCAGACCCAGGGGTCACCTCTCCCAGCCACCCTCAACTACTGGCATTCCCATTCAGGGCTATGTCCTTCCTCCCCCTCCCAGTGGCAGGTAGGTGCTCCCTTTTCCCTTTCTTCTCACCTACGAAGCAGCAGGGGAGCGGGGAAGGCAGGCAACCCCATGCTCTCTGAACCAGATAGGTTCTCTGAATGGCTTGGTCCTGCATCTGTGCCTCTCTCCACTTTTTTCCAGGTAGATGGGTGGGCAGGTGATGCTGAGGAAGTTCCCCTCCTAGAGCATCCTGGGAAACATCCTCAGCATCACTTGCTTGCCTGGAAGGAAGTGTACCTATGGGATGGGGGGGCGCAGGAGCACAGCCGGCTTTCCAGTGGCTGTGGTGGGCTCCTGGTTGCCTGCCCCAGCTCCACACTCTGAGGTTGCGATGGCCAGGTGCTCGTCTAGGCTGAACATAGGGCAAAGAAGCTGCCATACAATGCTGCCACCTCAGAAAGTTTGGAGCAGGTGATAAGAAGTTGTCTGTGTGGGTCCCTGGTTGCCCTTTCTGCCCTTCCACTCTAAATTGGGGCAGTGGCAGCAGCATGGGCAGCTTCTTCTCCTTACGCTGGCCCTTCAGAATTTCTGCTGCTGCTGCACCAATTCAAAGAATGGGGAGCTGGCATGGACAACCAGGAGCCAAGCACAGGTAGTGGGAAACTGGCTGGGTCCTCCTGCACCCCCCACTTCCCACCGCTCCCTTTCAGATAGGCAGGTGATGTTGAGTAAGTTCTAAAGGATGCTCTCAGAGGGACACTTCCTCAGCCTCTCCTGTCCACACACCTGCCTGGAAGAAAGTGGAGCAGTGGGAGGAACGCATGCAGGACCCCACCAGCTGGAGCTGCCCTAGATCCACCTGGTAGAGCGGAGAGGGTTCTGGGGACTCAAAACAGCCTCCTGCAACCTGTGCTGGGCTCCTGTTTGCCATCGCTAGCTCTGTGCACGCAGGCAATGGCAGGCGCTTCAGGGGAAAGCTCAAAGGGGAAAGAACCCACCTCCCCAGCACAGCTGCTGCCACTTATGTGTGTGGAGCCAACATGGGTAACCATGATGCGCCCAGCACACAACGTGGGGAGGCTGCCTGGGTCCCTCAGTTACTTGCCCCACTTGGCAGTGGAAGCAACTTCATTCCCCTCCTGCTAGCTGTGGCTGCTACTGCCACCATCCCAACTCATTCCTGCACTGCATCATGCGGTGCGAGGAAAAGAGACCGCGGGGAGACGCAGGTGGTGACACAAAGGTTGTTGTGACCTCTCTCAAAATGTGCTCATGACCCCCAGTTTGTGTGCCACAGCTGTAGAAGGAGCTGCCTTTCAGCTGTTGGACAAGCATGGTCATTTTCCATCTGATATTTCTCCTGCCATTTTGTAATCAGGCTTTTCTTCTATTTTGTAATTCAGCCTGGTCAGAATGCCCTACCAGAGGAGGTACAGAGACAGAGACAGAACAGAAAGTGATGCCTACAGATTTGAAGAGCGAAGTCCATCTTTTGGAGAGGACTATTACTCTACCCGTCACTCACGCCATCATCGGAGATCACGAGACAGAGCGCGTCACAGGACAAGGAAACACCAGCATCATTGCCGGAAACGCAGGACCAGGTCATGTAGCAGTACCTCCTCGGTGAGTAGCATCCAAAACAGGTTGAGGATTGGTCAGGGTCTAATCAGTTTATAGCTTTTTTCCAGCTTTGAATAACACTGGGTGAGTACTTCTAATCCCTCTTTTTTCTCCTCAGTACAGTTCAGAATTCAGTTTTTCTTGTCCAATTTTGGTTATGTTACATTCTCATAGGCTGCAGTCCTAATCCCCAGTTAGGCACAAGTTGCAGCACAAGTTCCTTTGCTAGACTGGGGGGGGGGGTCGCAAAAGTGGTGTAAGGCACTTCTGCACCATTTCTTGGGGGGCGGGATTAGGCCAGTGCACAGACGTGTGCCAGCCTCCCACACCACCTCAGGAATGGGAAGATGGGTGAGTTGCGCTGGCCAAAATTGGTTGGGACAGTGCCCTTAACTGAGCTATAAATTATTTTAATGCCAAAGACTCAAGTGATTCTTGAAATATACATAAGCCAAAATAGAGCACACAGTGCTGATCTGGGGGAGCTCTTGTGCCCATGGCTCAGGATGGTTGTGACCCATCATTCAGTTTACTCTTGAAGATCCATTCCTTAACCACGTATTGTAATACTTAGTGGTTGTGTTTGGCACGAAGTAGTCCAGAGCTTTAGCAGTGCCCTCACCACCTTAGGGCTGAGTCAAGCTGACAAACTTCTCAGAATTTCCAAGGTTGCAGGTCCAGGTATCTTCCCTGTAGTCCTCGTGGGTGGTATTCCTGGGATAAAGGTGCCCTTTGGTTACAGTAGGCCTGTAACTACCCATAGCTTCATGTGCATGTGAAGCTCAGTAGTTGTGTGGGGGCTCAATGCAATTCTGTGGAAAGTGGGAGTCGGGAGAGGCAAGCACCTGACAGACCACAGGGCTAGCTTGTGAGTTTTGGTTGGCCTGCAAGTAATACAGGCCTGCCTCCTTTCTGGCTTTCAGTTTTGTTTTACTACCTATTGAATTGCAACATGCGCATGCGCACACACACCTTTTATCTAATATTTAGGTTGTTCATTTTAATTCACAAATAACTCCTAAACCACCTCAAATTCACCAACTGGAAAATGACAGTGGATAGAAATAAATATTGAGACACAGACGGCTTTGCTTCACAGATCAAAACACTTGGCAGTTTCAAAAAATTGTGAATGCTCTAATTGGTTTTAGTTTGCTGTTCTTACGCACTTAGATGTGATGGGAGTTTTGTTGCTGACTAGTTCTTGAATGTGATGTGAAACACACCATGATCTATTCCTTATTCAGCTGCATTTAGATCTATGTATGAAAACTGAGGTTCATTAATTAATGCTCCCCCCCCCCAATGATTCCCTTTTTGGAATTTGTCCCATAACTCTGTGTGTGTGTGCGATTTAAGGCTGCGGCTTTTGGTTGGTTCAGTCTTAACTGATTCTATATCATAAATCTTCCTTAAAGGTCTTTCATGTATTCTCTCAACTTCTCTCCATTTCAAATATTTTCTTAAGATTTATATCTAGTTTTTGTTTTATATCTTTATAAGATTTATATCTTCCTTTAAGGGAAGGAAAGTAAAATTAGGGAATCAAGGCATGGTGCCCATAATGGGTCATTACATATTTTCCTAGAGAGACTGTTTACGTTTTGAAGGTGGTTATGAAAAGGATTGGAGATTGGAAGAACTCTTCATGGTAGTGGAATCCTTCAGAATTGCTTGGCTGGTTTTCTCCCCATCTTCCTCCAGTAGTAGCTATGTAGGATTTATTTTCTGACTCAGAGAACAGGTGCTACAAGTTTGAGGGTTTCTTTAGAACTGGGGAGATGGGGGTGCTGATGTCTCTCTAATCTGTTAGACTTTGGTCTTCAAAAACTGTAGCACCGGTCAGAAGCACCTAATCAGTGTGATTCTAACAGAGGGCACAGCTACTGGTCTGAGAGTTTTTCTGAGCTTCATTTTGATGACTGCACGGAAAACAAACGGATTGTGCTCTGGTCCATGGAAATTATTAGATCAGGCTTGTAAGTTCTTAACATAGAATCAGATCTGCAGTGTTTTCTTCAGGCAGGGCAATCTTAAGCTGATCAGGCTGCAATCAGGGGGTTACTGCAAAAATTAACCAACCAAGGGACAAGCTTCAGAGTGGGAGGTGGGTCCTACTTAGGCTTTTCCTGATCAAACTGACCTGCCTCTTGGGTTGCCCATCATCGCAGTTCCTTATGAAGGAGCTGCAATCATTGAGTCCTTCTTCCTGTGCTGCTTACTGTGTCTTCCCCAGTGACGAAAAGGGAGCAGTAGGTGTGTCTTTGGGAGGGTGCCCAGTGGCTGCAGCATCCCAGCTGCTGCTCCTGCTCCAGAACAACGTGGTGAAACTACTGCGAGGCTGCCGCACCTGTCTTCCGTAGCATATCAGAGTTTCTTTACATACCTGTAGCTGTTTTTAACTTTTGTTTTTGAAGTCGGTTTGTGTCTTGACGTGTCCCTTGCAATATCCCTATCGTTATATATGCTGTGTGCCTTATGAAATGCTGGGATCTGGAAAATCCAACCACCGACGCATCGTCGTCTCCGCCTTTGAATGACAACTCAATCTGCCAATCGGAACTGCCCGCTGTGTGCGATTGGTCGGATGGCGTTTCGGGGGGCGGTGTGTACAGAGAAGCCAACAGAGCAATAAGCGCAGCAGGAGCGTGGAAGATGACAAGGAAGGTCACCTGGTGTGCAGGATCGGCGATTGGCTCCAAGAGCGATGTACAGCCACCTTTCGTAAAACTTTACCTCTCTACTTTCTATCCCCATGTTAGACGAGATCGCTCTCAGTGTACGGGAGGGGTCTATAGTGTTTTTTTGCTTATAAGTGGACTGAACAGTAATTGCCTGAAAGAGAAAATAGATACTTGTGTGTTAAAGAGTGTAGCAGTGAGAGAGCCTTTCTTGAGACATGAATGCTGTGAAATTGCAGGACCTCACTCCTTCCATATCCCAAAGGCTCACATTTGCTTCTGTTTTCTCTCCTAGATGAAATTGTGGGGAGCTTGGGAGAAGGTACATTTGGCAAAGTTGTGGAGTGTGTGGACCATGCCAGGTAGGCTTTTGATGATCTTGAGAATCTCTTTTTGCTTCGTTTTATTGAAAACAAAACATGAGACTTGGTTGATTTGGTGGCGTCAGCACCTCATCATATTCTACACTGTGTTGGGGGCTAGAAGAAAAAAGAATTGGTTTACATATCAACTTGGAACAAATTTACTTATATGAATATATTTGATAAGATCTTGTGAATTAATTCAAATCAGTTCATAATTATTTTCTAAAACAGAGAGGGAGTGATCTTCAAACCAGTTCATAAGTACTTTAATACACAGAAAGGGAAGGTGCATGCAGCTTCCCCACCCTCAGAATATCCTGTAGAGTTTTTGGGGGGCAGGGCTTCTCTCGCCTCTGGAGGATTACAGAGTTTGCCCTGTGGGCCAAATGGAGGGGGCTTGCCAAGGGCCTCATGGAGGCTTGTCCCCTTCTAACTGGGCAAGAGGCACTCTTTCAAGTGAGTGTTACTCTTTTATTTAGCAGAGGAAGAGTAACTGGCCCTCTTCACCCCTCCAATGTCTGTTATAATGGCTTCTGCTGGTGTTCTTTTCCATCTTTTTTTAGATTGTGAGCCCTTTGGGGCAGGGAGCCATTAGCCATTAATGGTTTTTTCTTTGTTAACTGCTTCTTGAACTTTTTAGTTTTAAAGTGGTTTATAAATAATGTAGATAGCCACATCTGTCCCCAGGGCTGGTGTTTGTGCAACCTGGTCTAACCCAATCCTGACTTTTCAGTGCCATTGTAACCACAGTGTAGCCTGAGGTAATGAAACAAATGTTCTTTTGAGGAGTTCTTTGTGACTTCCCCTCGTGCAGGCATGCCCTGTTGGCATAACTGCATTGGCACTAAAAAGAGGATTAGGTTTGGGCTGTAACTCAGGTTAGAGCCCTGAAGTCCAAGGTACTGAAAAGGTTCATGTAACATTCTGAAAACAGGTGTGATGGGGACAGTCACTAGCCTACTCATAGGGATATGCAAGAAAGAATGTGTCATAGTTGCACATAGTTAAAGCTTTTGTTCCTAATTTGCTTGTCTTTGGAGGGTGTGTAGGGTGTGGGTGATGGTGGTTGCTGCATGCCTTAGGGTAGTGGTTCCTTAGAGACTGTTCTGAGAATGGCAATTTGGGACACCTCCCTCAAAAAAGAAGTGATGTCCTGGCCAGAGTGATATCAAACAGGAAGTGACATGAGTGATGCCAGGGCTCCTCCATGTCTACTGAAAGGAAGTCCCATTTGTTTAATGAAACTTGGAGCACAATCCTAACCAGGTCTACTCAAACGTAAGCCCTATTCTGTTCAATGGGTCTAACTCCCAGGAAAGTGTCTTTAGGATTGCAGCCTTCCAGCAAAATATAGTTTGCAGCCCGAGTCCCCCATCTTCTGCATGTCTGCTCAAGTCCCACTGAATACAATGAGCGTCTCTGATTTTTTTGAGTAGTCAGTTTTGGATTTAGATGTAATAGAGGAAGCATCTTCATTAAGAACCTTTGGTGTTGTTGCTGCTCATGTGTTTCTCTCTCCCACCCCGTATCCTCTTTTGTAGAGGCAAGTCTCTGGTGGCTTTGAAAATTATTCGCAATGTAGGCAAATACCGTGAGGCTGCCAGGCTAGAAATTAACGTCCTAAAGAAAATAAAAGAGAAAGACAAGGAAAATAAACAGTAAGTCTTATTATTATGATTAGTTTGATAGAAACCGCTTTTTTCCTAACAGAGGATCCCAAAACATGTTTCAGTGGGGTAAAACAAATTCTCAGTGGGGTAAAACATTGACATAACCACCTGGAGATTATCATCTTCCCCCAATGAATTCAGGGTATTTATGTTTGTATACTTCCTCAGGGATAGGAGTTGTACAAAAGAAATGCAATGTTGCTGCACAACAACAATAGTGTTACTTCCACAAGTAAAGAGATTCTTCTTAATTATCTCCCCAAAATTCAGTAACAGGTGTTTTGTAGATAACCCAGGAGAGGAACTTTCTGACTCTTAACATCAAGATGGCTGTTTCTTTTGCATATGGCCCATTTCCATTGTTTACAAAAGCTTAAGTTTTCCCAGACCTGCAACTAACATTTTGCTTTCTGGGAGGTTCTTTATGGAAATCCATACACAGTGCTAGAAGGACAATATAGTCAGAGAGGCTTGGGCTTTTTTGTTAGCCTTTAGAGGAGTGTGTATGTGTGTGTTCTCTAGGGGCATAGTTCAAATTGGGGGAAGCCAGGGTTGGATCTTGTAGATTTCATTACACCCCCTCATTTAAGGCACTGCTCATAAGAATCTAGAATAGGGTGAGACATTGGTATGTGTTAGATAACTCTATCCTCAGGGAGGCAGAAAGGGAACAAGCTCCCAAGCTATTTTTTGAATTCTCTCCTTCTTGCATCCAGCTTGTGTGTCCTGATGTCAGACTGGTTCAACTTTCATGGCCACATGTGCATTGCATTTGAACTCCTGGGCAAGAACACCTTTGAGTTCCTGAAGGAGAATAATTTCCAGCCATATCCACTTCCTCAGATTCGGCACATGGCTTTCCAGCTCTGCCATGCCTTGAAGTGTAAGTGCCCAGGATATCATGATTATTTCTCAAATATTTTATTTTTAAACTATTATCTTAGCAGTATTTTATGTATAAGTAGTTAATGATGCCCCCTAACCATATGAAGAGATTACCAGGAAATGGATATCATAATTGAGAGGCAGACTTTGAATAGTGAAAACAGGTTGTCAAAATTACAATGTGCAGGATCCTGAGTGCTATAAAAACATTCAGATTAGGGTTGAAGAGATTAGGATATATTCACCTGGCAGTGTTTCTGAGGGGTCAGATTGGATGTGTGAGCAAGGAGTCTCTGTGGCCAGGTAGCCTCATTTAAACTTTAATTCCACTATATTCTACAGTTGGGGTGGGCTCACATATTTTTATTATCTTACATTTTTTAAAGAGAAGTTTAAATTTTCAGTTGCTTCTCAAAAAGCATTAACACCAATCTGTGAATGATGTCACACTTCACTTCCATTTAATACCACTGGATGTGGTAATGGCATCTAGTCTAGATGCCTTTAAGAGAGGGATTAAACAAATTTCTGAATGAAAAGTCAATCTCAGATTAAAAACCATGATGGGTAAGTACAACCTCTTGGTTTTGGATGTAGACCATCCTGTTAAACAAGATGCAAGAGAGGGAGTCAGGATGGTGGTCCCTTGTTGTCTTGTGTGCTGCTCTCTGAAGCATGTATCTCTTGAAGCCAGCTGGACTAGATTTGGCCCGATCCAGACGTTCTTATGCATAGATACTAGGACACAAATCGCAAACAATTTTTTCTTGAGACACACCAGAATGATCTGTTGCCTGCCTGAATCTTTTCAACTAGTAGGGGAAGATGGGGAAAAGAGGAGCAGTGTTTATTTCATCTTCAATTAAGAGTTTTCTTCAGATGATTACAGTTGAGCAGCATCTGAGGAATTATGTACATCTGTGTAAATTAGTTAGGGTGTGCTGTTGAGCCTCCAACATTATTATTCTAGCACCTATATTTCTAAATAAATGGTATAAGATTTTGAAGGGGAGGCTCCGAAACCTTTAAATTATCAGTTTCTGCAATAATTAAAGGTTCATTCAAACCTTTCTCTTATTATTCTGCAGTTCTGCATGACAACCAGCTGACACATACAGACCTCAAACCTGAAAACATCTTGTTTGTAAATTCAGAATTTGATACCCTGTACAATGAGAAAAAGGTAGGTAGTAGTTGAAAATCTGAGGGTGCGATTTTCCAGAGCCAGGGTAACTGCAACTCTGACTTAAGAAAGTAAACAATTGCCTTTGTTACAAACAGTGGAAACCTTTGAGGAGGTTTCCATCACTGCCCTCTAACTGCAGGATGCAGCTATACTAGTGCTGGAAAGTTGATTAGGATTGTGTCCTGAATGTTGTTGAAGAAAAGATATAAGAGTCCCCAATTCCCAACATTTTGAGAGTTTTAAAAATGCACCTTTCTAGACAAAATATTGGCTACTTCTCATGCTGAATATTGACATTTTAGCTTTGCTGTCACCCAGCCATCAGCCATACAAGAGCCATGCTCTTTGATGGCTTGTGATCAACTGTAGGGAATTCCTTATGTACGTCATAATCTCCTCTCATCTTTCAGAGAATGAAACGGGGCATGTCTTGTGTGTTGCAGAGCTGTGAGGAGAGGTGTATCAGGAACACAGGTATCCGAGTAGCAGACTTTGGGAGTGCCACATTTGATCATGAGCATCACACCACCATTGTGGCTACTCGACATTATCGTCCACCGGAGGTTATTTTAGGTGAGTTGACTTTATTCTTTGTTCTTATTTATTATTAATATGACTTTAATATAGAGTTATAGAAACACTGGGAGAGAATTGGAGAAATACTAAGTACCATGCAACTGATGTGAATTCTGAGTCATATGGTTAAACATGCTGACTGAGAAAAGCACAAAGAACAGTTGCATATGTATTGCTATAATTGGGAGGAGCACTTTATATAAAAAGGGACTGAAGGAATTGAAGTATTCCTTAACGGAATCAAGGATCAGAGAGGAATGAAGAGGTCTAAGATGAAGATCAGAACAGATGTGAAGAGCTCCAGTAGCATCTCTCCAAACTGGGAGAATGGGCTGCAAAATGCCAGATATGTTTCAGTGTAAATAAGTGTTAAAAATGATATTGGGGCAAAAAATAAAAACTTCACCTATAAGTTAATAGATTTTGAGGTGTCTGTAACAGATTAGGAGGAGTGGTGGGGAACAGCTCAAAGTGTCTACCAAGTGCAGTAGCAGTGAAGAAGGCCAGTTCCATCCTCCGGCTCATTTAAAAGGGGATTGAAAATAAAACAGCCAATATTATAATGTCATTGTACAAATTAATGGTAATGCTGCAGTCTGGAGTACTGTGTCCAGTTCTGGTTGCCACATCTGTAAAAGGATTTAGTAGAACTTGAAAGCTGAAGAAGAGAGTGACCAAAATGATTACTGGGCTGTGGTACCTTTCTAGAGTAAAGGCTGCAGGCTCTTCAATCTAGAAAAGAGGTGTCTGAATGGGGGGGGGGGGGACATGATTGTGACAAAGCGCTTATGAAGACATAATATCTACCCATAAAAGTACACATGGGCATGGCATATGCTGCCATGCACAAATGATGCTGACTCCTCCCAACTCTGATGTAGATCAGCCCAACCCCCCTCTCAGCATGTGGACATGTGAATTCATACAAAGTTCACAATTTTATGCAGTGAGGGGAACAGCCCATTTTTGCTAGAGCTAAAAAAAGGCATGCTTGCTAAATTTCCCCTCCCCCCACATACAATCAAAATGAGGATTTTGATTACTAATTTTAGCAGAAGGAAAAAAAGGCACCTGAAAGAAAAAAAGCATTGGGGAGGAAAGAAAAAAAGCATTGGGATATACAGAACAATTGGCAGGATTCAAGCTTTGTTGTGTTCCTTTATAGAGTTGGGCTGGGCACAACCATGTGATGTCTGGAGTATTGGTTGCATCCTCTTTGAATACTACCGTGGATTCACACTGTTTCAGGTAAAGGAATTGCAGCAAATCTGAATGCAACTTATTTAGTTTTCTCCCAAGAAACCTAGAGAACACTTTCCACCCTGAACTGTTTAATGGTTTTTGCCTTTTCTTCAAATCCAAATACAGTAGATAGAACATTGGAAAGAGCTGCATAGTAAAACAGAACTGTAATGGAAGTTGAACAAGTATGTTTTGTTGGTGGGCTAATAGGTAGATTGGGAGTGCCAGGGAAAAGTGGCCTGTGTGTCACCCTCTCTACATTTCCTAGCATTGTATGTTTTATTATTTTGGTCTTTGTACAGTTAATATAGAAGAAATTCCCTAGCATAGAAATTTATCACACTGAATGTGTAACCACTGGAAACTTCTTTGTGCAACATGGTGGGGAGAATTTTTCACTCTCAGGATTTCTGACTGATTTCTGGCAGATGTGGTAAAATTCTTCTGGCTGACCTGTTATGGTATTAGTCTTCCACCCTGTCTCCTTGAATACATGAAATATTTTGTCTTTAGTCCTACTTGCTGCTGGAGGAAGGGGAGCAGAGGGATTTCCAAAAAATAGATTAGACTTCTTTTCCCCCCTTTGGGTAGAAATAAATACTCTTCTTTTATTCTGCAGACTCATGAGAATAGAGAACATCTAGTGATGATGGAGAAAATCCTCGGACCAATCCCACAGCATATGATCCGTAAAACTAGGTAAGAACTTCTGATTTCTCTGGGAAACAGTAATAGGTGGTCTCCAAATTAATTCTAGCAGCTCTGGGTTACTTGCAAAATGATTTGGTATTGGTATTTATTCCATTCTCTGGGGGAAAATCTTAAATTCCTAGAGAGAGCAACCCACTTGTGAGAAAAGCCCTGTTGAACATGTCTTCCTATGCAATTTTTAAAGGCTCTCTGCATTATTAACTTGTTGAAATTATGGGGAAAGAACATTAACACGTTTGGTCAGTTTTTAAAGGCTTGCAAGTTCTCCATAACACAACCTAAATATGATCTTGTTTGTTTCTTCACAGGAAGCAAAAGTATTTTCATAAAGGAAACCTGATGTGGGATGAGAATACATCTGATGGAAGATACGTCCAAGAAAATTGTAAACCACTACAGGTGAGAACAGTTGAGTCTGCTTCAGTTCAGAACTTAGATGGTTGGTTTCACTGAAGTTTATCCAAGGTGTCTGGATTAAAAAGCAAGCACTGCTTGTAAATCTGTAATTCTGCTCGCATTGTCTATGAGGCTAAAGATGCTTTCAAAAGAAACAGTAAATGGTTCATCATAAAGAAGCCAAGTTATACTACTTTAAAGCAGTTACCCTGGTGTAAAGAGGGGGCAGGAGCTTAAATGACTGGATCTTGTATAAAAAAGCTTTGAAGAACCCCTCGGTTGTATCCAAACTTGGTTGCTTTCTCTGAGTGGCATAAAACAACTGTATCCAGTCATCGCAAATCGTAACTGAGAATGGCTATGTTGGGTTAATGAAGCATGTGTGCCAATGTGCCTGAGTGATCTTACACATCTTAGGGCACAATCTTAACTTGCTTTGGAACAGGCAGGCTGACTGACCCACACTGTATCCAGTGCAGTGTAGGGACTAGCTGAAGTCCAACTCAAAGGGGAAATATCATGCCCTTTTCCCATGCTATGTGCCAATCACCCCCATGGGACTACTCGGATCCATGCCAGCAAAATAGTTGTGTGAGCAGCCCAGTTAGTACCAGGCTGGCCAGAAAGGAGTCTAGGATCTTGGCCTGAGTTGCTGAGGAGCTGTCTCCCTCCCAGGCTGTCTGCCATAACCCTACCCAAAAGCATGCTAGTTCCACCCTCCTGCCCTGCCAAGCCGGTTTTGGCTGGCACAATCCTGGTCCAGATTCATCACAGGAAGACCAGTGCCTACCCAACTTCCAAAGTGGTGCAGACATGCTTTACAGGAGTTTTGCAACCTGAAAGGCAGCATGGGGAACTTGTACTGGTGCAGATAATTTGAATTATTCAGCCTGTTAGTTGGTGAAGTCTGTATCATGAATATCAGTTGGTTGGTAAATGCTTATTTTGAATAGTTCTCTTAGCAAGATGGAAGACAAATAAGGGCTAGAAATGGCTTTAATGTTGATTCTTACATAGAATTTTGTGCTATAGCTGTACACACAGCTGTGCTGTGATCATACCTGTGCATGCTTCAGCTTTTTCTGTATTGCCTGTTAAGGCATCACATTTTTCCATTACAATATAATATTAAGAACCACTTCTTGAATCTTTTCTTCCTGTGTTTTACACCTGACACTAAAATACAGCACCTTTCCACCTTGCATTATATGATTGTCTCTTTCCATAATAGTCTGCTTGTTTTTCTCTTCTCAGACCTACATGCTGCAGGATTCCTCTGAACATGCCCAGCTGTTTAATCTGATGAGGCAGATGTTAGAGTTTGATCCTGCACATCGGATCACGTTTGCTGAAGCTCTGCTTCACCCATTCTTTGCCGGCTTATCTCCAGAGGAAAGGAGGTTGACTTGCCGAGATTCTAGCCGGGACCTTAGCAGATGACAGATGGAGGGCAGTGGAGATTCCTGCAGGATATGTACATACTGAGATTGGCCTGCCCTTTATTATGGAGACTCCAGCGACCTTTCTGTAGCGCAGTGTTCTAAGGTGTTGGTGCAATTCAAATGGACCCTGGGCCTGGGAAGAGACAGCAACCCCAAAAGCACAGATTTGTCTCATAATTTATATGTTGTAAAGTTAAAATAAAGTGTTTCATATTGTTTGATAATTTACTTGTATGACTGTGTCCAGCTATTTTTGCTCCCAACCCTAATAATTTTTTGTTTTAACAATAAAGCAGTGGTTTTATATTGCACCACAACTCTGCAGTGGGAGTTTATGAAGTAGTTTCTTGCTTTGCTGCATATCAATGTTTGTCTTTGCAAGGAACTAGTGTGTGAAGAGGGTGTAGAGGCTGTCTTTGCATATTGCTCCATTTGTTTTTTCATAAAGCTTAATTTTGTCTCTTTCCTATAGTTATTCATGGGAATGCTTATTGGTTGTTGGAAAACTGAAAGCAGTGCAGTTAAGTTAATGTTCCTACATAACTGATCATCTCAATGCAGATAC
The DNA here is from genome assembly GCA_030015325.1 of Cryptoblepharus egeriae. NCBI lineage: Eukaryota > Metazoa > Chordata > Lepidosauria > Squamata > Scincidae > Cryptoblepharus > Cryptoblepharus egeriae. Next base: position 12,338,943 of record JAREYC010000013.1, read on the forward strand.
TGTACAAAATTGCGGTTAAAGAAGCTTTTATGAAGATTTGGTATGATGGAGAAGTTGTAGTTGCAGCTGTTGCTGTACCTCCAGAGCCTATGTATGGATGATTATCATATAGTATGAATGATTAGCAGCTCTGAACCATGGAGTATCTGATGAGCTTGAGTTCTAAATCAGTTTCAGCTTCCATACCGTGTTGGTCAAAACAACAATTTGGTGTGATGCCAGATGTAAACTACTAAACTTCAATGCAGAAACAATAGTTTATGATGGATTGGTAGAAAATCTTCCCCCTTTAAATATTTAACACCACTCATATTAACACAGTTACAATTGACTTGAGTTCTAGCTTAAATCTTGTAATGTAAATCTTTACAAATCTTGTAAATCTAGTCAAGTCATTGCTTAATCATGCTTAGGACAGACAACCTGGCCTGGAAACATATTTAAAAATGAGGAATATATTAAAATGTTGTAATACACTAGGTTGGAGTAGCAGAGACATCTGAAGCTAAGAGCACAATCCTAAACATGTCAACTCAAAAAGCAAGCCCCATTATGTTCAATGGGTCTTACTCCCAGGAAAGTGTCTTAAGGATTGCAGCCAAAATCTCCATAGGCAGCAGGAGATGACCATACACCATTACTATAAAAGGAAGAGTAAGAAACCTGGAAGGATGACTTTAAATCCACTGATTTTATCCACAGTGGATTCTGGAATGCAACCCTACTGGACAATGAGCAAATCCTGTATTGCATAGTTCTTTGAACCTGTCTATATTTGGGTTTCTTCAGAAAAATTATCTTCTGCTGTTCAAGTCTGTTTAAAACCCTGCCAGAGTGGTTTTATATAGACACGGTTGTCTACCCTACCCAAAAGATATAGGGAATTAATATGGAATTTTAAGATTCTATACTACTGAGGTACCAATGGCTCCAGCCAGTACAGTAATTAAAATTGAAGTATTATATACTGCTTTTAAACAAGTTCACAAAGCAGCTTACAGAGAAAATGAAATATTCATGTAAAAACTGTATTGCTTTCTTGCATCACTCCTACATGTATATGAGAGAAGCTTTTGGATTTTAAGTGTATCAGTTTGGTCATACCTGACAGAAAATTCTTTGAAGTGCAGAATCTTTCAGAAGGGCAAGGAAACACTAAGCTAGGAATGACTTAAGGCAGTGCTTCCCAAACCTACAACCGCCATCGCTGAGAATGTGGCTATTACACTTAAAAGTGAAGAAGCTGCATACTGAGACCTTGTTGAAGTGTTAACAGAAATGCTGGCCAGGAGCCAAAGAACCACCCAACTAGTTCTGATCACCTCAAGGACTTATCTAAAGTTTTGTTTTGGATCATAGCCTTTCCCTTTACAACAATCTATTCTGAACTTGGTTTGTGTGTTTTAAGCCTTCGCTTTCCAATCCTGTACCAGCACCTTTTTTCTGTACCTGCTCCCTGTACTTCAATTAATGTACCCCATTAATTGTTATTTATAAATAATAATAAACAGGGACCAAATGTGAACACCTGTGAGCAGAGCAGAAGTGGGTTAAGCTGTCAGAAAACTTCTACCCAGAGTTGGGTTTTGCCAATCTAGAAATAAACATCTCAGACACATGGCTGCTTCACTGCATGGTTTAATTGTCATGACCAGTGACAAAGTTCCATATGGCACCTTAGAGACCAGGACAAGCAAGCATGGTTGATTTCTTTCTCATAGCTGGCATATGTTCCGACCATAACTAGGTCACCCCGTTATGCACTGACCTAGACAGTGCCTGACTAAAGGAATGTTCTGCTGGCAGAGTAATAGCAAGCCACCAACAGTAATGGGCTGGTCCTCAAAGAGCAAAACAGGGTAGTACCTTCCCCACCAAGAGGGGCACATGGGAAGAAAGGTAACAGCCAAGATAAACAACTGAGCAGTGATCATTAGACAAGCTCATGCCTGAAGCACACGAGGACCAGTTATCAGTGCAATGGAGCATGCAGGAATACAGGCTGCTACCCCAGTTCAGATGCTCAGCAGAACACGTGGCCTTCCAGGCCCAACAGCTTTTGTTCCAAGATCACCATGCTGCACTGCAGCACAGCATCCATAGCTTTACAGCAGGTGCTTGTTCTAGACGTATCACAAAAGAAATGGAATACTGTGCCACAGCAGAGCAGGTGAATCTTCCTGCAGCTTACAAGTTACAGAGAATGACCAGAAATGCTTTCCACTCCACACATACATACGACTGTTAGCAGGAACTTCTGTTAACAGCAATATGGACTCTACAGTGTGATGGCAGGATACTACTTGTGGGGCACACAAGTGTCAGCACCATGAAATCTACTCCCTCAATCTATTCTTTAAGCCACAGTTTGTTGCACAGGAATATTGCTCACTCAGCAAGCAGAGAGGAAGCTAGCTAGCAGTGGGACAGAAAAAAACCAGGTGCTGATCCAGGAATTCAAAACTGCCGGCGGGGGCTGTTTGGTACCAGCACTCATGGCAGGATAATTCAGGTGTGCATTGACAGGGACGGACTGTAGCTGCACAAGAGAGGAATACAGCAGAAGAACTGCAATGATTGCCTCGGAATCATCAAAGGATTCAGCTGCACCCCTGAAACCCTTCCCCCTCAGTCTCGGGGGTAAAAAGTATCACATTGTCTGGTATACGTCAGAACAGGCATGTGTAGATATACACATCCTGCTCCTGCTCTCCCTCCACCATCTTTCTCAGCCAGTTGAAGACACTAGCTTATGGTACGTTCCTTCACACAATGGCACAAGAGCATTGAAGGCTCAGAGGAACACTAGTCCTCTTGATTCTCTTTAACACTGATGTTTCTTCTGAAAGAAACACAGCCTAACATGTTATCCTTAAGGCATCAGAGTTTAATATGGTCGGGATCTGTCATATGGTTTGAGACGCTTTAACTCCGTCTTCTCAAAGGCCAGAACCCCATCTAGGTTGAGTGAAGTGGAATGACAAACTTGCAGCCAAAAGGGGAGTGGTAGTTGATTCCCACTTCCTGGAAGACTTTCTGGGGAATTCCGATGTCACAGAGGTACACTCGCCCAGCCCTCTCGCTCAATGGCAAGGGCAGCCCCAGGACCAGGGACCATTTGGCATCAATTCCTTGCTCCATATCATTCACAGGAGGGTCTATGCTGAGGACTGGGGCTCTGTTCTGGTTGGCCCAGTCCACAGCAGCCTTGTACCAAGGCAGGTCCATCAGAAAGGCATTTTCATGGCAATCCAAGCAGTTTATCACCAAATCAACAGGTGTATCAGGAAGATCTAAAACCAAAAAGCAACAGCGTTATGTGTCAATCAAGTCAATTCCATATCAAGCAGCATTATACAAGAGACGTTACTAAAAGCTCTACACTCCAGACGCTTATAGTCTAGAATCCTATTACTCAGAAATCAACCAGATGCTTCCAGGAAGCGCAACAAGCAAGGCAAAAAAGAAACAGTCTAGAACCAGCAATTCTGCCTGTCATGGCCTATAGCAGGGGTCAACAACCTTTCAGCAGTGTAGTGCCAAATCAATGTTACATTATTCCATGTGTCGACATGATTCTAAAGTTTGTTGTGAAGAGACCACCTCCTGGGTGGTCTCCTCTTCATGCTTGTGAAGAGACCACCTCCTAGGGCTTTTCTGTCCTCCAGTCAGCACATGGCTTCTTCTCCCCTCTCATCCCCTAGGGCTCCTCCATCCCTGCACTGCTGTGGAAGCTGGAGATGCTGAAGAACAGCTGGATCCTATATTTGGCATACTTTTTGCAAAGGGGCTGAGTTCTGAGTAGAGAGGTCCAGGAAAGGTCAATCTTGAATGGGGCAGTGAGGTGCTTCTTTGGTGGCCCCACACAGGGCTCTGGCTGCTCGGGCAACAGGGAAGGCCCTGTGCTGCTCCTCCAGCCTCCACAGCACCTTGCGGGCATTGCTTGCCTGTCTGCCCTAAGTGCCACCAGGTGAGCTGCTTCTAGCTGGCCCTGGGAAGGCTGCTGAAGGAGGCACTGCAGGGAAGGAGCCTGGCCCTTGGGCCCTGTTCCTCAAGCCTGGCCACATCCAAGCCACACATCTGCTCTCCTGGCAGAAGGCTGCAGAGGGCACAGGGTCTCTGCCCCAGGGCCTTCCACTCTGATGATAGCAGGGAAGGGTGAGGGTAGGAGAGATGTTGCCATTCTGGGCACTGGTGATGGTGAGAGGCAGCCACCAGCTGGCAACTGGGGCAGTGGCAGCACTTTTGGCTGTCGGGGTGCCTTGGCATGCCACTAAGCACTATTCTACGTGCCAGGCTTGACACCTGTGTCGGGGATTGCCTACCCCTGGCCTATACTATCCCTGAATCCAGAGGTTCCCATATTGCCATCATGGCGAGACATTACTGAGAGATCTGTCCTTCATGAATACGTGTAATCCTCTTTTTAAGAAATGCAGATTCTCCAATACAGGCTTTGATTTGTCAAGACAAGGAAATCTCGATTTGTCTCTAAGAGGGAAATCTCTTCTGTAATTTGCTATTGCTTCCTGAAAATAAGAAAGACTGCCCCTTGAAAACTCAACTCATACTTTCCAGATAATGTGGTCTCTATTAGTTCAGAGTGATTAAAAAAATTCTGCTTTTGCCTCTAGGTGGGGCTGCTAGATTAGAATCTTCTTGAATGGAAGTCCTCAAATGTTGAACTCCCCCCCACCTGATCCTTAGTAATTACAATAGGACTTAATTAATAGTGATCATGCACCCTGGTACATTTATTCATTCATATGCAGGAGTAGTGTGCCAGGAGCTGGTAACTGCATTTAAACCTAATTGGGAATACTGATAAATGTATGCACAAGTAAGGGCTAAACACACATGACCTCTACCATCCTTCTGAAATCAGATCCATTTGCCCCTTTTTAGTTGCCAACTTACACAGGTACATGATTAGTACAGACACATGATTAGTACAAATTCCTAGCAATAACCTGCTTTCCCCAGCTTTGTCATTTTTGGTGTTTTTTCAGATTTTGTTCAACTTCACCCATTCATCATATATATTTTTCACTTGTATGATCATTCGAGACCCAGCTTAAACTCTCTTAGGATTCTACATAGCTTACCTTTGACACTGGACACCTGCTGGCCTTGGGTTTTGCTGAAGAGGGTCAGTTCATTGGTGACAGATTCTAGCATCTTGACAAAGTTGGGAAGGAAGAGAATAACATGCACATCATGGTTGGAGAGATGCCGGCCACAACTAATTCCCTGAGCCCCTTTCACATGAGGGCCACATAGCAAGGCAACCGTGGGTCGCTGGTGAATGTTTTTGGGGTTCAATCTGAAAGGTAAGATGCATGAAGTGTCTTTAGCAGCACTAACAGTTTCCTGGAGTGGCATATTCTGATTCCTATTGGCTTTTTGAATAAAATGTCAGACAAGTATGGTGTTCAAAAAACTTGAGTGTTCAAAACGTCTAACAATATTTTAAAATTCCAGCCTGAATTTAAAAGCATGACTGCCTAACAACTCTTCATTAGTTACATAATTTACATACAGCATAATCCTATGCCTATACACTTAGAAACTATTCCCAAGGATTCCAATGAGGCGAACTCCTGGGTTATTCATGTCAAGTGGTCTAGGGCTCCTTTCAGGACCATCACGGATTTTGATGAAATTTTGTATGCTTTGTATTCCAACTTTGTCCTTAAATTTGGGGCACTGTACTGTGTTGGAAAATCAAACCCACTTGTTTGCAAAGTTTGAAACATGCTCTTTCTTATGAGATCAGTTTGAAAGCGTTTCTAGAAAATATTTTTGGGCAAAATCAGACTGAAAATACACTATTTTGGGGCTTAGCACAAAAACCATCAACTTTATACTCCATTTGTACATTAATGAAAAGAGCTGGGAGGTTGCAATTACACATTCAGAAACAATGTTATATTGAGATATGTGCTAAATTTCACATTTACTACTTCACTCTTGTGGGAACTACAGTGGCGCCTCACGTAACAGAATTAATTCGTTCTGGAGGCAGTTTCTTTACGTGAAACTTTCTTTCCGTGAAGCGGATTTTCCCATAGGAAATAATTTACCCACTCTCTATGAATGAAGCCAAAATTATTATTAGTTCCACTGAATAGAGCAGAAAAAGTTGTACAAGCTAGCTCAGTTTCATTTGTTTAGGAAAAAACAAGCAAATGAAATATTGTATCCCAAAGTTCCCAAAACCTTATAGTTATACTGTACATTGATGTGGTATGGGGTCAAACAAAGCGCTATATCTCAATAACTACTCCACATGTGAAGCTATAACTTTACAAAAGTTCATTTGACACATGTCGGACTCTGCATTCAAAATTTCATCTAAATCCATGATGGTCATGTGAGGCACTTTTCAAAAATTAGACCACTTGACAGGGAATGACTCTCCTACTCTTCCACACATCAACCCAAAAAATACACACTATCATTACATATGCAAAACTCACATGGTATACTACAACAAATGTACAATAGTTTCTGGTGACTCAAGATGAAGAAGTCAAACCAGACATATCCAGGAATGACATCATTCTGTACTTGACTGGGAGGGAACCAAGAGGGTCTCCATGCCAAGGGCAAGACTGTGACACAGTAGAATGCCAAGTGGACAAACTAGCTTGTATGCATGATCAGTCATTCTGCAGTGGCTCATTCATGCAGTGGCAGCATGCAAAGAACACAGAGCTTGCCATATCCTGAAGAAGGATCTACCTGTTGGGTCCCCCAAGCAGACTCAGGGCCATCTGACTGGCACAGACTCCCGTCATTTCCAACCTTCGCTCAAGAGTCAGTCCATGTTTCTCAGCCACTGAGAGCAGCTTTTTGTGTAGCTCATAAGAGACACTTGGAACAACCAGTCCAGAATCTGAAATGGAGAAATGAAATAGGAAAAAAATAATTAAGAGACATTTTTGCAAAGCAGTCCCCAGTTCCAAAATCTAAGACTCAACATACTCAAACAAAACAGAATGTTTCTGCTTCAGAATATTTAAAATGTTGGGGAACCCCGCAGAGCTCAAGTTCCTATGAAAACTCAAGCACGAAGAAAGATATAATATGCCAGTTGGTCTCAGGTATTTCAGCCAAGGACCACCTTTCAAACTGAAAAACCTGCTCAGGAGCCCCTGTCAAACTTACTGGGATGTAAGTACTGGGATGTAATGCCAGAGCTCCTCCTTGTCTACTCAGAAATCCTACTGTGTTCAATGAGACTTACTCCCAGTAAAGTCCAGTGCCAGATTCCAAGATGGTGGATCCCACCTTCTCATGACCCCCCTGTCCCAAGATCACAACCTCCCAAGAGGGTCCTGACCCCCACTTTGAAGACCACTGCAATATGCCCACCCTATTCAGCAACAGTAGATTCATTCTATGTTTCAATGGGGGTTCGAAGGTGTGATACATTCAAGACCCTAGACTGCTTTGCAATGGGTGAATAAGCAGCACGTGGAGTAACATATGGCCCCTACCTCAAAATATGAAGTTATCTTCATTCTGGATCAGACCAGGTGAGTCCCAGCCCAGCAATATCTATCCAACAGACACTGTCTGACTCCATACTGGTTTGAGGTGGAAGTACTGTATGCAGGAATCATAGTTTGCTGGTATGGCAAATGCTTTGGATGCAGACAATCCCAGGTTAGATCCCCAACAGTAAGGCAAAAACATGCTGTCTGAGACCCTGAAATGCTGCTATTTATTGTTGATAATACTGGATGAGATGGACAAATTGTACAATACAGTACAGCAGCTTCCTATGAAGTCTTTCATGGCCTTTAGAAGCTTTTGACAGATGCATGTAACCACACATCATCCACTCTGTTATGACAATAGACCAGTGTATATGTACCAACTGCGGTAAAATATGTATAGCTGTTCCACCTGAACATCTATTCCACTGAAATGAATAGAATGTAATTCAAAGCAAACAGAGTCAGGGTCTAGTACCACATGAAAGGCAGCCAGTCACTAGAGTCAGAGGAAGTGATTACAAGGAGTCCCAATTTACAGAGAACCTACTGAAATTTTCAAGTTTTTTTTACTGTCTTTGTGATAACTTTGCTACAGATATGGGAAAGGGGAATTATTTATACAGGGTGACCTTGCATGTTAGCAGCCAATCAAGATAATTGCCTTGGCTTAATCAGTTTTATTGCTAGCTAACATTATATCATTATAGAAACCAGCTTCAGAATGTCCGACAGAAAAAAAATTCCCACTCTGGATGTTTAAAGCAATAATTCAGTGTTCACAGAGCTCCTTCCCTTCCTGAATCACACTAATTGTACATGCAGTATGGCCAAGATTCTCATTATCAATAGTCTGACAGCTTCTCATGTATATAAATAGAAAAAAACCCAGTTTTGAATCCACACACTTCTGATCTGAGAGCTGGCCAAATTCTTTCCCAATTCTGCAACAGTACCTGATATGAATTAGCAGAACCTTAGCCTATAACAGCTCAAAGCAGGATCTCATTCATTCTTATTTAGTGTCTGCCAACTTCATGTTTCATATCATGTGCAACACCCTTCCTATACTTGTATTCTTCTGCAGAAATCCAAACTAAGTTGGTAAAACATGAGCATATGAGAAGAGGCTAAAGAGCAGCCTAATGTGCAGAAGAACCATCTAGTCCAGGGGTCTCCAAATTTTTTGGCAAAAGGACCACATCATCTGTCTAACATGGTGTCAAGAAAACAGCTTGTAAACATGGAGGGTTTATTTAGCTACCATAATTAATAGCTTTTAAAGAGGGGGTTAGATTCACTGAAGAAGCACAGTCTATCTAAATCAGTTCCTATCCATCCATCTGATGGCAGTGGATTCCTGAGACTACGAGCTAGCATGGAAGTGAAAGAGAAAATTCATGGACAAATTATATTAGCAAAATTTGAAAAGGGGAGGGGGAGAATTTTAAACATTTCAATTGATCCACAGAAGCCCACAGTCCTATTCTAGCAAGTTTACTCAAAACAAAATCCCATGAACATAATAGGACATACTTCCCAATACAGGCCAATTACACCCACATAGTTCAGATTTTCTTGTCTGGAAGGGTTTAAACCAATGTTAGAAAGGAAAATAGACTAATGCTACAATCCTAAAGACACTTTCCTGAGAGTAAGACCCATTGAACACAATGGAGCTCACTTTTGAGTAGATATGGTTAGGATTGTGCTCTAAGGCAGAATAAAGAGCCAAGAAAAATAAAAAACCAGCCAGGTTTTGGTATAATCACAGCACACCAGACTACTAAACAAGTGCTCCTGACCTCTCTTGTGCTTCCCTTTGAGACCCCTCTTTCTTCCTATCAGGCCAGGGGAACAGCTCCCCCAGAGCTAACCTTTTGTTCTAAAACATGGATTTTTTAAAGAAGAGACATGAAAGACACAATTACATTGGGAGTTCTCCAGCACATGGGCAGTGGTTACAGAAACATGCATTTCACCATAACTATCTGAACTCTACAGTGAGGGGGGCTTTTTCTGTGAAAGAAAATCAGTCTCATGGGCACCAACTTCTTTAGTATTTTAGGCCTGTGGGAACTCTAAACCCTTAATGCACCTTGTTTGAAGTTTAGGAGACTGATAAAGGTGTGAGATTATACTCTTATCATTGCATGCAAAAACACCAAGGTCTGAGCTACATTACTCTTTGCCCTAATTGCTCTTCGACAGGAGCGTGCAAGCACCAAGACAACTTCCCTTCTTCTCACTCACGCAAGGGCCAACTCGTCAAACCAGCTTATCAAAACCAGACCATGTTAAATAAACTCAGAGGGAAAAGCAATCAAGGAGGTAGCGTGTAAACCTGAAAAATAACAACAGTGCCACAAATGAGAGCTGGTTCTCAGCCAAATTTTTACTATGCTTGGGTTGGAAGGTGGATTGCATTATTCTGTAATTAAGGCAATAAACAGAGAAGTTTTTACCTGGATGTATTTTGCAGCTGCTGAGACAGGCAGCCAGTCAGCACAGCCTTGAGAAGGAAACCAGAATAAATATCCTGTCCTCTCTTCTTCTCCCCCTTGACCAGCAATCTCCAAACTGCAAACATTCCCTAGTGCAAAAGGTGCTTACCGTTCCAGAGTACAGAAGTTCTTCAAGTCCACAGGCTGGGACAAAGTGATGGTTTGGGTAGCGCAATACAACAAAAGCACTGCACCCAAATTTCCAGGCAGATATGAGTGCCCACTGTTGCATCACCCCAATTTGAGAACAAAAAGAATTGTGGTATGCCAGAAACAGTAAGCACTGCTCATGGGGTGGGGGGAAAGTAGTCCACAGGCTAGGGCAGTGTGTGGCACAGTGTGCCACAGATTATCTCCAGGTGTGGCTGAAGAGCTTTGGGGAAGGTCATTTATTAATAAAGAAACTGGAGGATTTGAGTACGTTATCAGCATGGTGTACCTATTAATGGTCAAAAATTGGATGGTGTGCCTTGACAATTTTAGAACCTTGTCAATGGGCCATGAGATGGAAAAGGTTGAAAATATCTGGGCTAGAGTTTGGAGAGATCTACCCTAACCTAATAACTTTCATGGCCCACAGTGGACTCTTAACAGCTATGCACAGAAATAACAGAGCAATTGCTTATTTAGCCACACAACCACATTTGTATAATACGATTCCATTTCTCTTTTAGAGCATTATTCTGAGCTACACTAAAGGAGCTATTGTAGCCAAAATTTAAAAAAAACCAACAGACCAGTGCAGAATTCTTTGCTAGCCTGGGGCACAGTGATCCTTCGGTACACAATAGGCTCAGATTCCAAGATGTTTTCATCATGGCGATAGCGGGAAGATTTCTCATTGGGAGTGCCTCTTGAGCGAGTCCCACTCTTCCTCTCGTACGTTTCAATCTCTTCAAATACAGCTGCCTTGTCAAAGAGTGCCAGATTCCCTTCAAAATCAAAATCTGTATCCGGGATTTCTTCAATGTCATCCCCAAAACACTCATCATCTTTGTTCTTCATCTGCCCATTCTTCACACCACTCTTCTTCGGGGTCGCCTGGTTGGGATGACGGCTACTGGAGGACCCTGAATTGAAGAACACAGCTAGTCAAGGAACAGGTAATAAGGAAGTCAGAATTTAAACCCACCCACCCCCAAAAGAACTCCTTAGTCTGGACATTCTAATCTATTTTTCCATTCTAATTTTAATTTCTAATCTATTTTTCATGCATAAGCCTGCCTGTCTGCCAGGTTCTTTTTCTTATTTCTCTTGTTCCCACAAAAGGAAGTTCTGCATGAAAATATTCAAGAGAGAAACAGAAGGTTTCCATTAAAACTACCACCAAAGAATTGCACTTCTTTCCATTTATAACTTCTGTCTCTATGACTGTCAGTTGACTGGCAGGAACTCTTGCGGATTGCAAGCTGAATTTTCTCCAAATCCTTTAACTTATTTAATACATTTGTATACCACTTTCAAATATGGCCTGTAGATAATGATTCACAAAAAAACCAAAGTAGGCAAAGCTATACAAAACCAATAGTTAACCTATTATCGTTAGCAGTAAACACCATCAACTGAACATTGAGTGCATTCTTTGGATATGGAAGTTCTCAACAATTTGTTACAAAACCTTCTCACTTGATCCCATTCTTCCAATCTATAATCCTCTCTTCTCTGTTAGCTCCTCCTTTCTTTCATATCCCATAACCATGAAAACCCATTCTATATCACTGTCTCTCCAGACACTGTTCAGTGATAACCTGGCACAAGAACTAGCAGGTCTTTGTTTTGGGGACAAAAGCAAAAAGGAGGGTAATACCCTCTTCCCCACCACACAGTTACTTCCAAGCCAGCATGTGCACATATAATGGTTGTTACCAGCTTCTCTGAGCTATCTTACATATATTAACCAAGGGCCAGTTGATTTGAGGAGTGAGAACTGTTTTACCCTTATTTTCCAGTAAGGGCACTATCTAACCAATTGGAATTCCCATTTGGATTATCCACTAAAGCCTTTTCAGGCAGCCTGAGTTCAGAAAAGCAAAGCTCAATTACCCTACTAAGAGAGTCGGATGCAAATTATCTGCAGTGGATACAACAATAGTCAGCTCTATACACTCTGCTGCTGCCAAATGGAATATTTTAGACATATCCAGACTCTTCTGCAAACAAGCCACCTTTGATTTTGCAGCTATTCCTCCCCCCCATAAAAACAAACAGGACAGACAGTAACAAATTCCAATGAGAAGGGGTAGCCAACCTGCTTGGAGTTTAAAAGCTGATGGAACAAAAACCTGTCACAGAAGCAGAAAAAAACAATAGTCAGAATGCTCCTCACAGACATATTGAATGGAAGCCAAGCTCATGCCCTACCAAAGCTAAACATGCTGGAATTGTGGAGTTGGTCACTTAATCCACCCAATGGATTGCCAGCTCTGAAATCGTGCTGACTGTCACTGTTGGCTCAGCTTATAAAGACTGCTGCAACCACTTGCCTAATTTGGCCATCAAAATATGCCAAGCTACATAATTAAAAGGACTGTAAGAAAAATGTCATTTTTTGCCACAAATCTATATATATAAAAGAGAAAAGTCACTCACTCACTCACTCATCACTTCCCTGCCAAAGCCGCTGGGCCTAGAAGCATGGAATTCTAGGAGGGAGGGCCTTCTGTCACCTGAACACCCACCAAGAACCCAGGTGGAGAAATTTAACCCTTAAGGAGCTTAAGGAGTGCAACGTGTTTCTGTCCTATACTTAACATGGAAGACTGACGAACCTCCAGCCAATTTGGTGCTCTGTGCCTGGTGCACTGGGGAGACAATGTTCGGAGGAAGAGGTTGCGCTGGGGAGGATGCTGCGCATGGGGAGATGTTGCAAATAGGGAGATGTTGCGCATGGGGGGAAGTTGCGCACAGGGGACTGATGCACACGGGGGATGTTGATGCGCATGGGGGATGTTGATGCGCATGGGGGACTGACGCGCAGGGAATGTTGCACATGGAGGATGATGCGCATGGGGGACAGACACACATGGGGGGATGTTTCACATGGGAGACTGATGCACATGGGGGATGTTGCTGCGCATGGGGGGATGTTGATGCGCATGGGGGACTGATGCGCACGGGAGAAAGTTGTGCAGAGGGGCTGATTCGCATGGGGGAGTTGCGCATGGGGGACTGATGCACATGGGTGTTGATTTGCCGTGGGGGGATGGCATATGGGGAAATGCTACTCCTGCAACACGGGTATGCTTTTTGCTAGTAAGGGATAAATTGGTTGAGGTGGGGGAAACATGCATGTTGAAGAAATTAAGATGAGATAAAACAAATGAAGTAAAATGGATTAATAAAAAGGATAATTTGATTTTTAAGACTGGAACTAACATAATAAACAAAGGAATAAGGAACTTCTAACCATTAATTGCACTAATGCTACTGTTATAGCCAGAGGCAAATAAAGAGATGGCTGCAATTCATGAGCAAGTACAGTAAATTACATCCTTCAAAATCTTCAGATGCCAATCTGGCATCAGTTGTGTTATATGCCAGGCCAATTTTGACCAACTCACACTGCAACAGACTTGCTGTTAACAGTGAATGAAGCAGTGCCATCTAAGTGTGTCTGTTTTAGGAGCAAGCCTTCCCCATACTGTACAATGCAGTCATTGTGTCGAAGCAGCAGCAGAACTACCACCAGGATGCCAGAGTGTGCAGACATTCAGTAGATCCATTCTCTCAAAGTTTTCTCTTACACTTTGAGTCAGTCAAGGCAGCCGTTGGGGTAACAAAAGCTCCTCATTTTTCAGTGAACAGTCAGTGAGTTGCAAGAGCATTCAGACTTCATGGCCTCTAATGTAGGCTGCCCTAATACAAAAGGTTGTACTAGTTTGATCATTTGCCAAGAGACAAGGATAACCCTTTCCTGGAAATGTAAACATTGCAGACTGATCAGTCACCAGTTGTACCTGTCAAGCCTGCACGAGATGTCTCCAGTAGAAGGCTGTCTTCCTAAAAAACCGCTTTCAAGGTTGCACATCAGCATGGAAGAGCCAACCGTGAACCTTGTATGCAAGCCATTACATAAGTTGTATATCGTTGTATACAATTGTATATAGTTGAATAAGTTGTATAGAGAGGCAGTCTATATACACTGCCCACCGATGTACCTTTTTGTGGTGGTGGGATTGTGTGCTCCAGTGATACAAAGGAGTATCCTGGCGGTAGCATAGCTACTGGCAGGGACTTCCATGCCAGACAGACCTTTGTTGAGGAGCCAGACTAAACCTGTCCAAAATCCCACTGAACGTGGGTTGTCTAGAGAAAGAAAACTCAAACCTTAATTCTCCACTTCCTTGTGGCTATACCCATCTATGGAAAAGGCTTCAGGAGTCAACCTCGAAGCAAAATCCAGAGCCAGAGTCCCAGAAGCAGTTTGTGAGTTTGTACAATCATGTTTTGGTAACTCCGGTGATGCAGCTGGAACCAGTCATATTGGCTCTGCTGTTCCATTGGGCTACTTCAGTAACGTGGAGAGGGGGGATTTGCTGCTTGGGTAACAGTCTATCCTCCATATTAATCTACCCAGGCCATCGAGCTCTGGAGAGGACACTCAGAGCACGATACCATAGTCATTCGAGACTAAAGGATGCCAATGATGAGAGGCAGTCTAAAAAAATTATCATGGATGATGGTGTTATTTAAAAAGGGTGTGGAAAACTGTGCAGTGTGTATATTCCAAATTCATTTTTGTAAATTTTAAAAGCATTTTTATCAACTGTAATCATTGACACATAAGTGCTAAATATGTTTTTATGCCTGTCACTATCAGCAGGAAAGGCCACAGGAGCAGAACAGGCATAAAGCATATCACATAAACCCCTCCAAAGAACACAACTCAAAATCAACTTTAACTGTGCAATCATGACTTGAGCTGGATTAGGCAGACTGGCTCAGCAGGAGCTGAATTCAGCACAAGGACCAGGGCTGCTATTGCTACCACGTGGAAGGAAAAGCTTTTTCCTATTCCTGGATAGGGCTGCAGCAGCCCCATAAGATATGCTTGGATATAGGCCACCTCTGGAAAAGGCCTAAATCCAATGAGCAGCCAGAAGCTGCTCCCAGCTGCCTCAGGACAGAGGCTTGGATCCCAGTATAACTGCCAGATCCAGGTCCCACTTTCCACTCCCCAGTCATCCACAGTCCTTTCCTCAGACTGCCCTGTCCCATCACGCTTTCCTCTTCTTCCCCTTCCCAACCTCTGTACTGGCTGGGAATGGCCAACACAACTCACCAGTTTACGCCACCAAGAGTGACACATGGAGGCAATATATCTTCCTGTATCACCCTCCCCTCTTCTCTTGGAGGTGCAAGTGTGCCTTATGGCATGTTTGCGACACTCTAGGCGACTTTTGCCAGGCAAAGAGCACTCAGGATTGCACACTTATGGAATAAAATTTACAAATGGCAAGCAAATCTTAAATGAATCCTGTATGAACAACTACAATGAACCCAATGCTGCCAAACACAAAGACTTTGCAAAATTAAAACATTAAGATAGGACTTCGAACTAACAGAATTGAACACAGCATTAAATTGATAGGGAACAAGCTGAATTAAAGTGCAGGAAGAAAAAAACATACCAACAATACAAGGAACCAGTAAACATTTGCTTTCTCTGTTTCACTTTCCATAGAGTTCAATACATTTATCAGCTTGGAGGGAGGAACTTTCTTCTTGAGTGTTTTTGGGCCTGTGTTCATAGATCAGGACCAATCGCTTTCCTCTTGGTCTTCCCTTTCCAATGGACCAAAGCATGGTTCCCTAGTCATGAGTGTACATGTGCTGTGGCTCAGTGCATTATTCATGATAGTTTCTGAGCCTTTTCAGAAAACTTATACAGCCAGTGAAAACAGAGATTCAAGAAAGTTAGAGGTTTAAAAACATAGTCAGAAGCGCCCAAGATTATCCAGAGATGCCCCACAGCCACTTTAATAGGTACATGGTGGAGTTATTTCTTAATTGAGTGAAATATCACTTGTTGGTGTTTTATAAGCCCAATTGTGTGCTTTGTAGGTATTATTTCACAAATACCACTTTGTGACCACTAAAAGACAAGCTTATAACTAGGACACTCACAGTGCAGACAAGGAAAGCAATGCCTTCAAACGCATATAAACTTGTAGCAAGTGCTATTTCAAATGCCTTTATGGTTCTCCTCCCTCAAAATATATGCAATTGAGCAACACAGCCAAGATATATGAACTACAGAATGGAACCATTAACCTTAATTCTGAGTAGGACCACTTTCTTTGACCAAACAGAATGGAAAATACAATTCCCACAAAAACATTGAACTGCCTAAGCATAACAGACTTAGATATTAAACATAAGGTTTATAGTAATTGGCTGCAATTAAGGAATGTTCTGAACATTTATTAGTAGAGACATTCAGGTAGAACAGAGAACAATTTTTCAGTGAAACACTAAAGAAAGTGTTACTAGGCACTAAAAGCATTATACTCAACTAAAAGCATCATACTGGAGATGTTGCCTCTATTACAATTCCCTGTACTACAGCATGAAACAGTAACATGAGATACCTGGCATTTTTCTCAAGTCACTGCATATAGAGTACTCCTGCAAGTAAGAATACTTGGGAAATTAGTCATCTGCCAACAAGGTAATGGCCAGTGAGCCTTTATGGTCAAGCTGATGACATCATAAAAGCTTCCTGAACCCTGCCTGGATGACTCCTAGGACATCTGCAAAGGAAAAAGGGTTTGCTTCATGTTTAGCATTTCACCTTAGGTTAATCAGTCTAGCTATATATGTGTTCCATATATACTCAAACAGTGCAGTGAAGATTTACTTCCTAGTGTACTAGCAAGGCACCTGTGCTACGATAACCCTCTTTGTAAAGATTGGGATTTCTCATATTTCCTTTCATAGAGTGCCTGAACACACAAACACATCAATATGTTCCTCCTCACAGCTCCATACTTTGTCAGGAGTCAACTACCAGTCATCGGCTATTTCAGTTCTGTCAATCAGATTGGAGCCTTCTTATGCTCCTTCCACAGCTGCTAAATCCTCCTCTAACTTCTTTTCCAGGCTTCTTGAAACAGACTGGGAAGAGCAGGGAAGAAAGGTCAAATGTAAATAATAAGCAGCATTGATCCAGTACCTCCTCAGCAGGCTCCCTCCTCTTGCTAGCATGTTCCAATTTAACCCACTTATGCTATTCCAGGGGTGCAGATGGGGAGCAAAAAGGCAGGAGTAGAGCAATTCCTGTATAAAGCCGACTAAGTATTTCTAAGTAGGCTATGTATACAATTTGGACTTCACATTCTTTCATGTTAAGTACCTCAGTTATGGGTGGGAATCCTTTCCTGAAACTCTGCTAAAGGCAAAAGTCACTGAAACAAGCTAACTGGCCAGAATGCACTGGTGTCTTTGGATACAGTAGCTATCAATCGACACAAGCACTGTAGTGAAGTAGTGCTATAGGAAATCATGTATTCAGAGATACTACTAAACTATCAATATATAATTCACTGGCCTAGTTCAAGAATTAGAAAGGGCAATGACTAATATTTAAATACCACTATTTTTAACAAAATGTTCACAAAGCAGTTTACAGACTAAGGCTGCAATCCTAAAGACACTTTCTTGCGAGTAAGACCCATTGAACACAATGGAGCTTACTTCTGAGTAGACATGGTTAGGATTGTGCTCATAATCAAATAAGTAACGGTTCCCTGTCCCAAAAGGACTCACAATCTAAAAATTTGTAGAAGAACACTGGTTGAAACCACTAGAAAAGAGACTGCTGTGGTGAGAAGGGTCAGCTACTCTTCCCTTTCTAAATAAAAGAGGTGCAACCACATGAAAAACCTATCTCTTGCCCAGTTAGCAGAGACTAACCCTGGTAGACAGAAGGTAGTGTGGACACAATAACATTTTAAGTGTTTTACAACTTCACTTTGGTACAACCAGAATTTTATGCCAACATGTACAATTATCTACATAATAATAGTGGCGGGCCTCAAATTACGGCCCGCCACTGTCTTCAATCTGGCCCGCGAGCACTTTCAGAGACCCCCTGCCCCTCCCACCGGGGTTTGGGGGAAACCTCAGGGGCCTCAATGCCAGGCGCACGAGTGCAGGAGGGACTGAGCGGGAAGTGCACACGCCTGTTGCCGCTTCTCTGCAGCACCAGGGGTTTCCTGGCCGGTGTGCGCGCCCTTCATGCTCAGTTGCTGCTTCCTGCTGAGTCGCTGCGCGCATGCCGGCCAGGGAACCTCTGGCTCTGCGGAGAAGTGGCAACAGGCATGTGCGCTTCCCGCTCAGTCCCTCCTGCGCCCTTCCCGCTCAGTCGCCGGCTTGTAAGTCACACTTTCCTAGGATGGATGGGGCTCTGATGCTGCAAGCCTGCCACACTTTCCTGGGAGTAAGCCCATTACTTCTGTGTAGGAATGGATGGATGGATGGATGATGGATGGATGGGGCTCTGATGCTTAAGATGGGGCTCTGATGCTGCAAGCCTGCCACACTTTCCTAGGAGTAAGCCCATTACTTCTGTGTAGGAATGCTTAGGATGGGGCTCTGATGCTGCAGTCCTGCCACACTTTCCTAGGATGGATGGGGCTCTGATGCTGCAGTCCTGCCACACTTTCCTAGGATGGATGGGGCTCTGATGGGGCTGATGTTTTCCTATGAGTAAGCCCATTACTTCTGTGTAGGAATGCTTAGAATGGGCCTCTGATGCTGCAGTCCTGCCACACTTTCCTAGGATGGATAGTGCTCTGATGCTTAGGATGCTGCAATGATGCTGCAATGCTAGCTACACTCTCGTGGGAGTAAGCTCATTCACTATCATGGGATTTACTTCTGTGTAGGAATGCTTAGGATGGGGCTCTGAGGATTCAATGCTAGCCACACTTTCCTGGGAGTAAGCCCATTGACTATCATGGGATTTACTTCTGTGTAGGAATGCATCACAGGCACGGGGTGTGGCTCATCGGGAAGAAGCTATAGTTCGGCCCCCGACAGTGTCTGAGGGACAGTGAACTGGCCCCCTGTTTAAAAAGTTTGAGGACCCCTGGTCTAGATAAAGACAAAAAAGAGGAAGAGAAAGTAAAGTGCTGTATGGTGAACATACTCACATGAGTTGTGCCTCCGACGGAAGCCTTTTGACGAATTCAAGGATTCCATATGCCGATCCATATAACTCTTGGAACACTGATGCTGCTGTGGGGAAATGGCAACATCCTGACTTTTCACATCTGTTCTCCTGGGGATGTTCTGTGGGGCACTAGTACAAGAACCAGGTTTCTTGAGCAGTTTGCCAGTGCCATTCAGATTGGTGCCACCTGGGCATCCAAGTCCAGGAATACCAAGTTCAGTCTGCCTGAAATCACCACACTGCCCATTATCTCCTGGGTCTGGAATCTCCAAGATCTTCAGTTCAGTAATATCACCTGCCCTGAAGAAGGAAAATGACCCAAACAAGGTATGATTTTACAGTCTGTAAAATACCTGTAAATGCAAATAGCTGTTCTGGATTTCCTACATTAGCAAATAACAGACAGCAGGATGGGGGAGGGGGAGAAGAGGAAAGGAAAGAGTTATCTCTGTGGGATTCAGAATGCCTAAAAATACAAAAAAATTCTAGTTTTACAATAAAACTTTAAAAGGTATGCTTTTAATCCCTAATTATAAGGCAGTAAAAGTGTTGCTCTGATTTTACTGTAAAGCTGGAAGTCAATTTTCAAATATTTTGGGCATTCTGAAGCCCACAGTAATTAATGACAATTCTCTTCCATAATAATCTCAAGAGCAGTCAAAGGTAGCTTTTGCCGACCTCAGAAAGTGTCTGAGCCCAACTGGAGCCCAGATCCAAGCCCACATCCAGGGGATGGGAAACACTCAAAAACCACACATTTGAATACCCACTGTTGTCCATATCCACAGGAGTTCTGGAAACATTCCCCCCCCCACAAAAAATGATGCCCCCCTGTATTATAATTTGCTTAATTTCTGCAAGTCTGTGTGCAGCCAAAATTTGGCTTCTCAGTTCAGATTAATTACAGTAACATATACACTCCTGGCCCTTGCCATTCATAAAGTTTAAGAGTATTTCACACACTTGCTCCTTTCTTCAAACTCTGATGCCTTGGCAGAAGAGGCGTCCCTGATGAAGGAGTCATTTAATCCTGGTTTTCAACCAGAACACTACAGCATGCCTTGGGCGTTGGTTACCTCATAAGCAAACAATGAAGTCAAAAGATACATTCATAAAATACGGCAGTCCCTAAACAGCAGACGACCTGTTTGCTTTGGACATAATTTACTTTGACTCCTTTCAAAACAATCAACTTTGCCTAACAAGAGGCAAAGGGACCAGTAAAGGGCTACTGTCACATACAACTCAAGTTTACTCCAGCTGTGAAAACCTGTATCTACATTAAGGCTACAAGCAGAAAGCAGCAAAATGGAGAACATTCTCTCACCTTCCACCTTGGAACCAAGAGAAATTAGAAAGGATGTTGCCTTCCACGCCAATTAAAAGAGATAAGGAGAAAAATGTTGTGTTTTATCGACTGATGCTCTATAAGTTACAAGTCCAAAGCTAGAGAAGATAAAAAGAAGGTCTTTACCTGAAGGTGACTTCTGGTACCAAACACTTGACTCCATTATGGAAAGGCCGTGTTAAGGAGATTGTCTGGCTGACCTGATCCACTGCTGACACTCTTCCCTGATAGACTCCCAAGCTGTCTCCACAGTTTATAGAGACAATGCTTCCAAGCCAATCTGTAGCCATATTTTCCCTGATCACCAAATGAAGGTGTAATCTTGCATGAACCTGAAAAAATATCATCCATCACTGATGTTAACCACTTCAGTCCCAACTTTAGAAGCTTAGTGACATCATTAGCTGACAGTGAAGTCCCAACTAATCCTGTAGTCTTAGTTTTGCAACCCAATAATTAGAAATGGAAAAAAAATTGAATAATAATTGAAATGTAAAAAGCTCTCATCATAATCAGTTTCCAAATTTTTATGCCTCCATCTTTAGGAGTGGAATTAATATGTGACATGGAGTGTATAGAGACTGAGGATACGTACACAGTGATACAAGGCAGTGCATACTAGAGAGACTTGTGTGAGTGTGTGTGTGTATATACACATCTTTTTCAATTTTGCTAATTAAAAATACCTAAACAGGCAATCGAAAATGAAATAGGCAAACAGGAATTGCAAATGATATATGCCTCCCCTTGGAGCATGCACAAAAAGTGCGAACAGTTTACCATGATTTTGTTCCTCATTACAGCGGTACCTCGATTTACGAGCATAACTCATTCTGGAAGAATGCTTGTAATCCAAAACATTTGTATATCAAAGCAAATTTTCCCATAAGAAATAATGGAAACTTGAACAATTTGTTCCACAACCCCAAAATATTCACATAAAATGATAACACTGATGTAATATAAAATAATAAATACAAAATATAAAAAACATAACAAATTAACCTGCACATAGTCTCTCAGGTTGCAATCCTTACACCCCTTACACAGGAGTGAGCCCCACTGATTATAATAGGGCTTATTTTAGAATAGGCATGCAAAACTATATGTATCAGGCTCCTTTCCTTTGCCCCCCTTACAAAAGAGTGAGCCCCATTGATTGGCTTCAGAACATAGGCTGGTCTCTCAGTTTGTTTATCAAGGCATAGCTTGTATTGCACGTCAAAATTTAATAGTAATATTTGCATGTCTTGTAAAAAAACTCTCAATCCAAGTTACTCTCAGTCAAGGTTATACAGTATTTTCACAGCCTAGCCATCATTTTTAAAGGCACCCCATGAAAGCCATCACATGACAAGAAATAATTTCAAAAATTTCTCCTACTCAAGCCAGAAGAAGCAATGAGTTGGGGTTGCAATAAGAAGTCAGAGAGGAGCCACAGCATGGTTCATGTTTACAGGAACAGGGCTCAGTAAGAAGTTATATGCAAAGCACCATGTTTGGAGGGGTTATGATCCCCCTGTTGTGTAACAATGCCTGTTCCCTTTAAGGTGTGGGGCAGAGGGAAGCAGCTATGTTTTCCTGTGGGGAAAAGGGACTATGCTGACAGTAAAGTAAGGTGCTGCCAGGCTGTGGGGAGCCCTGGGGGTTGCTTTCAGGGCTCCCTATGGCTTCAAAACAGTGAAAACTCAAAGTGCAAATGATACGTTTGATGGAGAAGAGGCTCAAACTGAACAGGAGCAGTGAAATAATGGTCTCTCTTAAAGTGCCTGTCCACACACAAGGAGTGGGGGGATTCCTCACAGGGAAAGGGTGGGTAGGCGTGGAGGGGATGAAGAAGGGGAGGAGCCTCTTTCAGAGGTGGAAGAGGGGAGGGATTGGAGAGGGCCCCTCACAAGGGGGAGAGTGTGGGAGGGGAAGGGGGTGGAGCCCCTCACAAGGGGCGGGAGCGGGGGAGGGGAAGGGGGTGGAGCCCCTCACAAGGGGCGGGAGCGGGGGAGGGGAAGGGGGTGGAACCCCTCACAAGGGGCGGGAGCGGGGGAGGGGAAGGGGGTGGAACCCCTCACAAGGGGCGGGAGCAGGGGAGGGGAAGGGAGTGGAGCCCCTCACAAGGGGCGGGAGCGGGGGAGGGGAAGGGGGTGGAGCCCCTCGCAAGGGGGGGAGTGGGGGAGGGGAAGGGGGTGGAGCCCCTCGCAAGGGGGGGAGTGGGGGAGGGGAAGGGGGTGGAGCCCCTCGCAAGGGGGGGAGTGGGGGAGGGGAAGGGGGTGGAGCCCCTCACAAGGGGGGAGTGGGGGAGGGGAAGGGGGTGGAGCCCCTCACAAAGGGGGGAGTGGGGGAGGGGAAGGGGGTGGAGCCCCTCACAAAGGGGGGAGTGGGGGAGGGGAAGGGGGTGGAGCCCCTCACAAAGGGAGAGTGGGGGAGGGGAAGGGGGTGGAGCCCCTCACAAAGGGAGAGTGGGGGAGGGGAAGGGGGTGGAGCCCCTCACAAAGGGAGAGTGGGGGAGGGGAAGGGGGTGGAGCCCCTCACAAAGGGAGAGTGGGGGAGGGGAAGGGGGTGGAGCCCCTCACAAGGGGGGAGGGGGAGGGGAAGGGGGTGGAGCCCCTCACAAGGGGGGAGGGGGAGGGGGAGGGGGAGGGGGTGGAGCCCCTCACAAGGGGGGAGGGGGAGGGGAAGGGGCTGGAGCCCCTCACAAGGGGGGGAGCGGGGGAGGGGAAGGGGCTGGAGCCCCTCACAAGGGGGGGAGCGGGGGAGGGAAAGGGGCTGGAGCCCCTCACAAGGGGGAGAGCGGGGGAGGGGAAGGGGGTGGAGCCCCTCACAAGGGGGGGAGGGGGAGGGGGTGGAGCCCCTCACAAGGGGGGAGTGGGGGAGGGGAAGGGGGTGGAGCCCCTCACAAAGGGGGGAGTGGGGGAGGGGAAGGGGGTGGAGCCCCTCACAAGGGGGGGAGTGGGGAAGTCCCTCCCAGCCTCCTTGAAGGTCTTCCTGACCGAAGCCTCCCGAGACAGCCCCCTCCTCCCGCCCGGTCACTTCCACTGCTGGGCCGAATCCCGCACTGGTTCCTCGGTCTCTGCCTACCTGAAGGCTTCTTCGCACCGGAAACACCTCCTCCCTGCGCTTCAGGCATCTGTCGTCACTTCCGCCAGCGAGATCTTCGTGCCCTCACCGCGAGCCCGCCAGTGAGGGGAGAGACGGCGACGCATGCGCAACACGCCCTTCGCGCTCGGAACGGCGCTGCCCAAAGAACGCACTGCGCATGCGCGGAAAAGGAGGGGCGCAATGCGCATGCGCGTAGTGGTGGAGGCTGGACCAGAGCAGTCAGTACAGTTAGGAGATTTGCGAGGCCTTTTGACGCTCCAGTCTATCCACTTACCCGGGAGTAAGCCCAGTTAACTCCAATGGGATTTGCTTCTGAGTAGACCCGCAGGGGACTGGGCTCTGAGGCTGCAGTCTCAGCCACACTTACCCGGGAGTAAGCCCCATTGACTCCAATGAGATTTACTTCTGAGTAGACCCGCAGGGGACTGGGCTCTGAGGCTGCAGTCTCAGCCACACTTACCCGGGAGTTAGCCCCATTAACTCCAATGGGATTTGCTTCTGAGTAGACCCGCAGGGGACTGGGCTCTGAGGCTGCAGTCTCAGCCACACTTACCCGGGAGTAAGCCCCATTAACTCCAATGGGATTTGCTTCTGAGTAGACCCGCAGGGGACTGGGCTCTGAGGCTGCAGTCTCAGCCACACTTACCCGAGAGTAAGCCCCATTTACTCCAATGGGATTTGCTTCTGAGTAGACCCGCAGGGGACTGGGCTCTGAGGCTGCAGTCTCAGCCACACTTACCCGGGAGTAAGCCCCATTAACTCCAATGGGATTTGCTTCTGAGTAGACCCGCAGGGGACTGGGCTCTGAGGCTGCAGTCTCAGCCACACTTACCCGAGAGTAAGCCCCATTTACTCCAATGGGATTTGCTTCTGAGTAGACCCGCAGGGGACTGGGCTCTGAGGCTGCAGTCTCAGCCACACTTACCCGGGAGTAAGCCCCATTGACTCCAATGAGATTTACTTCTGAGTAGAACTGCACAGAATTGCAAAGTGCATCATTTAAAATTTTGCAAAGCCTGGAATTTCTTGCTTTGTTATTTTGGAGAATGGTGGAAAATCCCTCCGCAGGGCAAACATGCCACTTCAGCACTCGTGCTCAGCAGCAACAGCAACCAAACAGGCTCAGCTCTCCCCCCAGTTAACAAGTCTGTGCCAGCTCCCCAGGACCCTGGTACTGTCAATCCTGTGACCAGTTTTCCTCCCTATACTGACTCATCAACACCCAGCCCAAACCCACAGTCCTAGAAGCGTGATATTTGGGGAAGGTATGTGACGTGAGCACCCACTAAGAGTAGTTTTTAGAAATTTGACTCCTAAGGGGGTGAAAAGGGGTGCAATTAGTTTTTGTCCCTAGACTTACTGATTGATCAATGCCTCTGGTGGGACCTCTGGACCTAGAAGCATGAAATTTGGGGAGCGTATTCCTTCTGTGATTTAAGTCTCCACTAAGATCCTATTTAGTGCTCAGTTGTGCCCACTGCGTAGTGTTGCCCACTGGTTCCTGGTGTGGCTTGGTGCCTGGTGCCCAGCAGGGATGCCCGTTGGCTGGTGCCCACTGGCCTGCTACGCACTGGGGCCCTGTGCCCAATAGGTATGTACAGTGCCCAGTAGCGCTTGATGGTGTCTGACACTGCTCACTGGTGCCTCATGGTGCCCGCTGCCTGTTACTGCCCACCGGTACCTGGTAGGTATGCCCAGAGGTACCCACTGTTAGGTGGTCAAAGTGGTACCCAGTAAGGATTCCCAGTGCTCAGTAGGGATGCTCAGTGTCTGGCACCTGGTGGTTCCAGCTGTCCACTGCATGGTGGAGCCCATTGTTGCCTGATGATGGGCGCAATCCAGAGTAACTACAGGGAGTCCTTGCTCCGGTATAAGAACAATTTGCTCTGGATTGCAATATGAATTTCCCATATGTTTTCACTAGGTGGTGCAGTAAATACAGGTGCACGTAAAGTCTCTTACGTGCACCCGTAGTTATTCTGGATTGTAGGGGATGCCTGGTAAGGATGCCTGGTGGTGCTTGCTACCTGGTGGTGCCCAATATTTGTGGTGCCCACTGCCCAATGGTGCCCAGTGCCTCGCTGCTACCCACCACTGGTACCCACTGCCCAGTGCCTGTGGGTACCCATCAGTGTCCAGTCATGCCTGAGACCCATAAACTTGAAATTTTACTCCCACAACAACAGGTAAATTCTGCTAGTTACAAATAATTTTGTTAATATGAAGAGTACAATTTATGGAAGTGGACTGCCAAATGTTATGCAAGTGGAAAAAAGGTTTGGGAACCAGAGGGCTAGTGCATCAAACTCTCCTTTAAGTTTCCACTCCATATTTCTTTTCAAATCCAAGAATGAGTAGAAGAGACAGGCTTCTTAGGATCTTTCAGGCATAAGCGAGTAGGCAGACACACACAAATGAGGTATGAATAGCATTACAGCTTTTTTATTTAATAGTTCTGAAACAATTTTGGCATGTAATTTTCTAGCACGCGTGTGTTAGAATACATAAAAATATTCTTTTTACATACATATTTACATTCAATGACATACAATCCCTTAGTTATAAGTTTCTGTTAGATGTAAGATTTCAGAATGTAGCTTGAAAGCTGATCATAATGCCTTTTAGCTCTGAGTGTTCAGTGTATTTCATACATGCATACCAGCTTTTTTAAAAGCTTTTACAGGAAAGAAGGAAGTTGTCTACCTACTTCAAGCAAAATCCTAACCACGTCTACTCAAAAGTAAGCCCCATTGTGTTCAATGGGTCTTACTCCAAGGAAAGTGTCTTTAGGATTGCAGCCATGGTTCAACAAAGGCTGTATCAAAGCTGTCATAATATTTGGAGCCCAGTTTCAATAGTCCACTTCAATAGTCCATCAAATCACTTTTATACAAAGTAATATAAGAGCCCAATCCTATACCTTGATTGGGCACAGTAAGCTTACTTCTGCTTACTCAGTAATATGCCCCATTAAAGTTGATAGAGTTTACTCTCAGGAAAATCTTGTTTAGGATTTCAGCCTTTCACTGTAGCATCTTTACCAAGCAGATGTTGTATACTGACTATACATATGTAATGAATTATCTGCATTTTAACGTAGCCGCTGCAGTGACTACCAACTCACATGTCCTCCTTGTGAAGGAGGTGGCAAAGTATGAACATTTAAGTACACTTTTATTCTCTCCCCAGGACCCAGTCTCTGCTTGCTTCCGATCTCAGCATTAGGAACGTATTTTAATCTGGAAACGCTCACACCTTTTATTTTTCATTACGAGTCCATACTGAGGAGTTAAGTCCACTGTGTCTCCATTGCACACACTGAATTCCAGCTTCTGTACCAGGATGGTCAAGAAAAGGAAGACTTCTCCTTTGCCAATGTTTTCTCCAATGCACCTCCTCTTGCCCAGACCAAACATCAGAACCTTCTCACTCTCTGCTCGGTTTATTCCAGTCCCCCCAGCAGCAAGAAAACGTTCTGGGTTGAAGGTGGAAGGGTCCTTCCAAAGATTCCTAAAAAGAAAAAGAGAATCTATATGACCATTGTATTGACCACTAGTGGCAGATTTGGAGCCTTTATCTAGGAATGTAGTTAGACTTGCTTTACATCAAATGAATCTTATCTGTGAAAAACCAGAAGGCCTGCAAAATGTACGGCAATTAAGCAGAGCTTTAAAGTGGGTTCCAGAGATTATACTTACTCATCATGGTTGACTTGCCACTGGTTGACAAATACACAAAGATTCTTAGGGACGTAGAAGCCATTCAGTGCTGTGTCCCTAGTTGTGCTAGAAGGAAAAAGCAATACAATGAGTTATAAATGGACACAAGTAGCCACTGGCATCATGTTCATCTTTTGTATGGTAGTTTACCTTGAACAAAATGAGACTGCAATCCTAAACATGCTTACTTCCAATTAACTAGACTTTCAAATAGAAAAGTGACACACCACAATCCTAACTCCCAGTTAGGCCAGCATAATTCTTGGCACAAGTCGTGTTCTGGCTTGGGGGTGTCATAAAAGTGCTTTAAGGCATTTCTGCACCACTTCCAGGTGGCACTGGCCTCCCTCCATCACCAGATAGGTGAATTATGCCAGCGTAAGTTGGTTAGGATTGCACCCCAAGTCTGTCTAGGAGACTTTCCTTAATCCTCTGCAGTGTGGAAGTCTGTAGATATTCATTGGTAAAGGAGTAGTATTTTGCACTTATTGAGATTTATTTTCATTTTGGCATATATTTCAGGTCTGAGCGATGGCAAACTGATGCCATCACACAGCCTTCAGCAGAACCAATATGCACTAACAATTGTTACAGGATACTAGTTAATGCCACAGAATATGGACAAACTAGTCTGGTTACCTAACCCGAGTTTTCCCTTGCCTATTCCATCATCATATAAACCTTACCAGTGAGGAATTGTGAAGGGCAGGAAAGATGAATGTCTGAACATCTCCAAGATGAAAGCTTCTGTGTAAGGTAACATGGAACGATCTGACAGCCTGGGCTTCCTTTCTCTACCAATGGTCTGGTCTGCAAGGAAAGAAGAAGAAGAAAACGGGTTGATTCAGGTCCAGTCTTTAGGCAGGACATGTTAAACCGAAGGAGGAGGGCCCCAATTTACCTATTTCTTCCTGAACCTTCTTCTGGATTTCAGGGTAAGTCACCATATACACCAGGGACCAGGACAAGGCAGTGGTTACTGTGTCAAAACCTAGACAGACATAAAGATAAACAACTCAATACTGTTGCAGAGCAATAATGCACTAATGTATAAATTGTGGCATGACTATCAATGTTATCTGTTTGGCAGCATCGATTATACTGTTTGGGACCAGTTTCATGCTCCAGCACTGGGTGATATTTTTTCCTTAAAGATGTTTGGAGGCTGCACATTTCCTTACTCAACTACAACAAATGAATACCCATCTAGCTCAGCAATTGCCAAACTGGTCTGGACCCCCATGGGGAGCCTGTTCATCCAGCTAAGTTTTGTCTTGTATTTACTTAACTAGCGAAAACATACCCAGGCTGTGGGAGTAAAATTCCATTCACCATTCTCCCATGCGCACAGCCTCCCCATATGCACTATCCCCCCATGTGCAACAACCCCATCTGCAACACCACATCTGCAATACCCCCGTTTAACATCCCCCCTGCACACTTTCCCCCCTGCACACCATATGCATCATCTCCCTACGTGCATCATTCCCCATCGCAACACCCCCATGTGTGTCTTCCCCATGTGCAATACCCCCATACAAAATCCCCCATGCGCACCATCCTCCCATACGTAATACCCCATGCTCATCAACCCCCATGCGTATCATTCCCTACCATTCCCCATGCGCAATACCCCCATGCTAATCAACCCCTCCATGCGCATAAACCCCCATGCACACTGTTCCCCCCATGCACGCAGTCCCCTCATCTGCAACGTAACCATCCCCCTTCTGGGGGTTTCAAAGACCAGTTCTTAGTGGGTGCCTCCATCATGGAAGGAACACCCTCCCCAAATTTCATGCTTCTGGACCCAGCAGTTTTGCCTAGATGTTGATGGGTCAGTGAGTGACTTTTCAGTTTTTTATAAATAAGAAGACTAGTGGAATTCACCAGTCGTTGTGGGAGTAAAATTTCAAGAATAGTTTTGTGCCTCAGACATGGCTGGGCACTGGTGGACACCACTGGACACTGGCACTGGCAGCAGGTGGTGGCAACCAGAGGACACTGGGCACTGACAAGCAACAGGCACCAGAGAGTATTGGGGATAGTGGAGGGTACCAGAGGGCCTTGGGCAACCCTATTGGGCACCCCTACTGAGCACCAGCGGGCACCACTGTGCAGTGAGCTGAGGACACTACCGATGTTTCATTTGTGTGAATGACCACACACATTTTTTTTTAAATCTGCTCTTCAGTGTTCCTGTGGTGAGGAATTTGCATCCCTCCAAATATCCAAATATGAAGAGACATGTCATGAAAGCAAATTGATCCTATCCAGAACAGATCCAATTTTGAAATAGATGCACTTGCTTATCCATTTGAAGCACTGGTTTGAGCAACAAATTCAATAAAACAAGCAGTGCCCAGAATAATTTGTTGTGGCATTAAGCAGGCAGCGGGGAAAAAAACATAGATAGATAGAGAGGGAGAGAGAGAGAGGGGGGGGGTCAGGAATTGGTTTTTACCTGCTCCAAAGAGATCACTAACAATACTGGTAATCTTTTGGTTCAAGATCTTTGTGTTTGCATTCTCATCCACATTTTGGCTGTGCTCAATCAGGGAGTCCGTGATGTCTTTGATATTGTCCTGAAATACATAAGCCCAAAGTTGGTTGGGGTACCAAAATTTGACATACTCAGTTTACTACATTGAAAGTAATTTACTACAGTAATTTACTACAAAGCAGTTCTGTGGATTTTCATGGGGTTACTACAGCTGATGTGCTGCCTTCCAGTGTGACTACACTGACCTTAAGTAATCACTCATTTAGAAGAAGCACTGATTAAACAATCAACTGTATAAGGAGGTATGGGAAAAGTGGCAATGGTATGTCCCCTCAAGGCTAGGACCTTTTGCACCAGTCCTGAACAAATTGATTTCTTTGCAAATGGCCTAAATCTTTCCAAACATCTGCTCAAGTAGTATGATTTTATCCCATTCCAGTTTATTTTAATGTTTTGATTGTGTGGACAAATCTTTGCTATTTTATTTGCAATTTATTTTACAACCCTTGCATTCTTTTACCTGGGGGTGGGGGGAGAGTATGGCTTACCATAAGGCATCCTTACCTTGTCAAAGCTTGCATAATGATCCTTAAGAATCTTCTCCACAAATACATTTAACCTCTGATTGATATCTTTGAAGGCTTTCATGGTACGGCTGGGAAGATACTGGAGGACAGGGATGAAGTCAGCAGGATTTCCAGAAGCTGCTACCTCTCCAAATTCATGGCCCAAGTTTACAATACTCAGCAACTCTTGGTCATCATGGCTGTAGCGCTTACCAAAGCACATGGCACAGATGACATTGGCTACGGAGACCACTAGGTACCTGTAAGGGTCAAAGCTTTTCTGTTCCTCCATCAGCTCCTGGAATTTGATCACTAAGTAGTCTGCTTCTTTTGTCACATGCTCCTCTAGCAAACAAATGGAGGATGTCGGACAGATTGAAGATGAAAAGGTCTTCAGAGCATTCTGGGCCAGCTTTCTTTGGGTTCTCCAAACTTCACCAGAATCTTTCCGAAAGCTTAAGCTCTGGCCATCTGAAATGTACTGGAAGCTGTAGAGATCAGGGCGTCCCATAAAGTCTTCTCCTTGCTTGATAAGGGCTTGCTTGATGGTTTCTAACCCACTCAGGACTAACACTGGTCTTGTGCCAAGGTGGATTTGCATCACATCCCCATACTTCTTACTCATCTGAGTCAAGGTCAGGTGGGGGTTCTTCCCCAGTTCCAACATGTTGCCAATCAAGGGATAGCCTCTTGGTCCAGGGAGTCTCTTCAGTCCTTGTGGGATCTGCTGCCAAAAGGATTTGATGATCACAAAAACCAGGCAGGAAAGAGCGAAGAGAATGAGCATGTTTGTGACAGATAAGATGTCTTGACTATCCATCATAGCGACTTTCATCTTCATAGATCTAAATATCCAAACACACACACACACACACAAACAAACAAGTAGGAGAGTGAAACACTGTGAACAAGATGCAGGAGGAAAGTATTATTTAGTGATTGAAGAATGATATTAATATTAAACTTGATTCTTCATGGCACTAGAATGTGCTTTGATTTCTCCTGCTCCTGGCACTCAGCAGATCCTAAGCAGGTTTTCTCCAAAAGACAGAAAAAGTTATACTATAATGCCTCCATCACACCAGGGGTGTCACCATCGGGTGCAGGCCACACGGGTGACATGAACAGGGAGGTGACACCACTATTGCCCAAAATTT
Source organism: Cryptoblepharus egeriae (assembly GCA_030015325.1). NCBI lineage: Eukaryota > Metazoa > Chordata > Lepidosauria > Squamata > Scincidae > Cryptoblepharus > Cryptoblepharus egeriae. The sequence continues at coordinate 12,370,510 of JAREYC010000013.1, forward strand.
CTAAAATTTATTTACCTTTATCTATTATTTTATTTTTTATTTACCTTTACCTTTATCTATTTGTTTACCTTTACCTTTTTTGATATAACCTTTGATATAATACATTCAATTCACTGATGAATGGAAGTGCTTTGCATGTGCTTTGTGAAGCATAATTACTTGATTTCTACCCAATTTCCCAAGCTACAAGGGGCAAACTATTTGGCATTCCAACACCAGGAGAGCATGTAGCTCCACTTCTGTGCATTACAGTGGCTTGCCATCTCTTTCCCAGTTCAAGGTGATGGTCGTCAGCTTGAAAGCCCTATTTATTTTGGGTCTGCTTTGCCCTCCTACTGAGATTTTCCAGGAGGGCCGATATGTTGTTTGACCCCTAGACTGTGAAACTCCCTGCCACAGGAGATCTGGCATTCCAACACAAGCAAGTTTCAATCCTGAATAAAATTTATGCTTTGATGCTAGATCAGAGATGATAATTACTAAGGGCTTCATCTAGATGGCAATAGCTAGTGACTTAGGGCATAATCCAGAGTAACTACGGGGAGTCCTTGCTCTGGTGTAGGAACAATTTGCTCTGGATTGCAATATGAATTTCCCATAGGTTTTCACTAGGTGGTGCTGTAAGTATGGGTGCATATAATGTCTCTTACATGCTGCCGTAGTTACTCTGGATTGTAGGGCTAGTTACAAATCAGAACGTCTACCCATTCAAATCCCGTTTCTGCCCTGTAGGTTTGTAAGTTCCAATCCTAACCCCAGTTAGGCTGGCATAAATCTCAGCACAAGTCCTGTGCTGGCCTGGGGGTGTCACAAAAGTGCACTTCCGCTATAAGACATTTCTGGGAGGTGAGACCAGTGAACAGATGTGCGCCAGACTCCCCACACCATCATGGGAACGTGGAGCAGTTGTGTGTCCCGAGACTGAGAAAACATCTTACCATGGATAATGGGGTTACAAGACAAAAAAAAGATGTCCTAGAAAAAGAACGCATCCACTCACTCTGCACTTTGCAGGGTTGTTGTACCAAATATTATGCCTTCCAGGGTTGTAGTACCAAATATTTTGTAGTACACCTGAAGAGCTTTTCATACTCTAAAGCAGGGATCTCCAAACTTTTAACTTCAGGGCTCCTGGACCTTTAACAAGTGTGTGTAAAGGAGAGAATTTCAGCAGGTGCAGCTTCTCCTCTCATAGATCACAAGCTGAAATTCTTTACATACTCCAGGAGCCCTGAAATTAAATGTTTGGAGACCCCCTGATCTAAAGAGCTGAATGAACACTAAACAATATTGCCATATGCATCAATCAATACACCTTGGGAAGTAATCTGGATTGGATGCAAATTAAGGACAGATCAGATTCCTGCTCCACACAGCAGGGTGATTATATTTCATAACAGAAAAAGAGAGCAAACCTCCCCAAAATGTAGAACACTCAAGTAAAAGTTAACAGTACCCATTTATATTGCTTTCTTGTGGTTAATTTCGAGCACAATATCTACTCAAAGGGTAAGTCCCATTGTGTAAAATGAGGATTATTCCCAGGAAAGTGTGTAGAGGGAGGAGATCTGGAGAGAACTGCAAGGAAGCCTTGCAGAGTATGCAAAGGTGAGCTCCAGGCAGAGAGTCCTTACCTGCGGGACACTCACTGGGGCTGTTCCCTGGCCAAGGATGCTTCTGGGCTGGCGATCCTGGACTCCCTGCAGTTCATTGAGTGCCACTTTCTGCCCTCTTTATATGCACCTCCCTGGCTCCCCATTGGCCAGGCAGGCACCTGGGTGGATCTCCAGCCACTGTTCTGCGGGACTCCTGCAAGGGACGGTTGCCTGCATGCCTGACTGCCCTCACTTGGCAAACCACAAGGGCAGGGAGACCATCCCTCCTCTTCTTCCAGGACACTTAGGAAAAATAATCCTGGAAAAGAAATCTTCATCTTCCTCCTTTTCCTTGTGAGCAGCATGCAGCTTGCTTCTGATCCGTAAAATAGATGGAATAATTTACATGTAATAATATAATATGATATAGTAATAATAAGTATGATAGGTTGCAATCTTTCTCTTCCAACGAAGGTCTAAGTAAGGCTGAAATCCTATATATGGAATGTGATCAATTGCCCCTGCTAACTGGGCAAGAGACACTCTTTCAAGTGTGTGTTCCTCTTTTATTTAGCAGTGGGAGAGTAACTGGCCCTCCTCACCCCAGCAATATCTATCTGTTCAAGTGGCTTCTGCTGGTATTCTTTTTGCAGTTTAGATTGTGAGCACTTCTGGGACAGGGGCCCATTAGATATTAATTAGCTATTATTTTTTTATTTTCTTGTAAACCCTTTTGGGAACTTTTCAGTTGAAAGGCAGTATAGAAATACTGTAGATAGATAGATAGATAGATAGATAGATAGATAGATAGATAGATAGATAGATAGATAGATATCAGGACTGATGCTATAGTAAAGGAGCTAAATTACACAGACTGAAGCCACTTGGCACAAATTGACATTGACCCCAATTCAGGGTGACCAGATTCCCGAACCCCAAAAAGAGGACAAGGTCCCCCAAAATTCCTGACATCCTAGCAAAATTCCTAATGTGTTTTTAAAAATGTAGGACACCCAATAAAACGTAGGGCAAATGTAGGACTTGTTAAAATAAAGGCTAATGACACATATTGCTTTCCTGTATTTAATTTCAACACTATATTATTTCTTTTTAAATTGAAAACCTCTTTGCAAGACCTGTTTTCACCAACAATGCACATGTAAGTGGCTCAGAGCAGACATGATCCTCACCCAAGGTGACCATATTCCATTACCAAAAAAGAGGACAAGGCCCCCAAAATGTAGGGCATGACAAAATAAAATCTTGATGCTGCCCTGCAGCACTCAGATGCTGCCCTGCTCAATGCATATTTGTTTTTCAGTTTTTTGGCCATAACCTTTGATAGGAAGGAGATATCTGAAAACCCATTTTTGCATTGGATTCTGCTCTTCAATATGAATCCAAAGACATATGACATGATGAGGTGTTGCACCCCATTGTGAAGTTCCAAAATGAAACCAAAATGTAAGACAATGAAACCAAAATAGAGGACACATGGACAGGAGGCTAAAAATCTGGACAAATCCAGGAATTTCCAGTCACATGCTCACTCTGCCCCATCCATGCATGCAAACTTAGGCTGCAATCCTAAAGACAATTTCCTGGGAGTAAGACCCATTGAACACAATGGGACTTACTTTTGAGTAGACATGGTTAGGATTGTGCTCTAAGTTTTAACATCCTAGCTCACTTCCTTACTTTACAGCAGTACTTGGAAGGAAAATGTGTACCATGTGGTTGTCGCATTGACCATGACAGAGAAAGTTGAGCAGAGAATCTGCATCAAATTTTGCCAAAGCTTAGCGATACTTGCACAGAGACCTACGCAAAGTTGCAGAAAGTGTATGGAGAGGAGGGCATGAGCCGCACACGAGTGTATGAGTTGTTCAGACGTTTCCAAGATGGCCGACAAAATGTTGACAGTGATGAACATTCTGGGAGACCCACAATCAGCAGAACTGAGAAAAACACTGCAGATGTGTGTGCAGCTGTGCGGGGAGATAGTCGAATCACCATCCATGAGTTATCGGAGATTAATTATGGTTCAGTTCAGTCCATTCTCACTGAAGATTTGGGTATGAGACACATGTCTGCCAAATTTGTGCCAAAACTGCGTTCAGCTGACCAAAAAGAAACTCGGGTTTCAGTTGTGCAAGATCGCCTTGATTGTGTCAAGAACAATGAAAACTTTTTGAAAACGGTCATAATGGGTGATGAATAGTCTATGGCTATGACCCCAAAACTAAGGCTCAGTCTTCACAGTGGAAGACCCCAACCTCTCCAAGACCGAAGAAAGCACGAATGAGCCAAAGTAATGTGAAGATACTGTTGACCATTTTCTTCGACTACAAGGGGACTGTTCATCATGAGTATGCTCCATGTGGTCAGAGAGTAAACAAGGAGTACTACTGTAAAGTGACATATTGTGGCATTTGCGGGATCCTATTCGTTGGAAAAGTCCAGAATTGCATGCATTCTGTGGGTGGCAATTGCACCATGACAATGCAACTGCCCATTCAGTGCAGCTTGTGCAGCAGTTTTTGGCCAAGCACAACATTCCCCAGGTCCGACAGCCACCATATTCCCCAGATCTTGCCCCGTGTTATTTTCTCTTCTTTCCTAAAATGAAATCCCACTTGAAAGGACGAAGATTTCAGGACGTCAAAGAAATCCAAGTGAATGCAATGAGGCAGCTGCTGATTATCCCCAAAAACAAGTACCAGGAATGCTTTCATCAGTGGAAACTGTGCTGGATTAAGTGTGTGGCTTCCAAAGAAGACTACTATGAAGGAGATTAAATGCAAAATAGTTACGTGTTGTAGGTTTTTTTATAGCACCAGTCCTGATACTTATTGATCACACTTGTACACATTCCTGCAAGTAAGCCCCATTTAATACAATGAAGCTGACTTCTGAGTAGAAAGGGATAAGATTGCAGTCATTTTTAAATTAACTACAGCACATGTTATATGTATACACACATGTATATGTATGTATGTGTGTAAAGTATAGTATAGTATATACAGTATATACAGGTAGATGTACCTGTATATGTGTATAAATATGTATGTATGTATGTATTTATGTGTGTGTGTGTGTGTGTGTGTATGTCTGGAGAGAGAGAGGGGGGATCCTTGTTCTCTTTTGTGCTTATGACATCTGGTCACCTGGGATCAGGGAGAAAGTGTTGTGTGTGTGTGTGTATGTGTATGCGTTTGTGCGTATTTGTCCGTGTGCATGTGTGTGTGTGTATGTGTGTTTATGTGTGTATCAGGAAGGATCCCCCAACTGTTATGCCAGCAAGAAGGGCTCCCATCAGGATGGGGAGCAGCCATACGCAACTGTGAGCCCAGTTCTACCCAGCAGAACCCCAGGTCTGTCCACCCAGCAAAACATGGCCATGGAAGCCAATGTTTAGCCAGGAGCTCAGGTCTACTCATTTGGTTAAGAGTTAAGATAGTGTCCATTGACCCCTTTCCCCAAATACAAACATTGGATCCAACCCTGGTATATATACACTAGATGGCACAGATCCAAGAGGGAGGTCATGAGTATTTCTCTGTCCATCCGTCAGTCCCCAACTTTGTGCCAGTAGGAAGGGTGCACACCAGGATGGGGAGCAGCCCAAACACAGCTGAGCATTCAGGCTACCTGGCAGGTAGATCTGGATTCCAAGTACAGGCAGTTCCCCAGATCTGTCTGACCAGCAAACCTTAGCCATGAAAGCCAAAGAAGAGTCCAGGTCTTCCCTTTCATACCCCATAAATCTTTATAAAATTTGGACACCTTTAAGATTTAATGTGATCCAAAAAGGAGCTAAGCCAACATATTACTGCAAGCTACACATCAAAGCTACATATCATAAGCTGCACACACAGCTCTGAGATAACCTTATATGTGGCTCTTGAGCCACAGTTTGACCACCCCGACTTAGACTGAAGAACAGAATGGCTGAGGCTACCTATATAGAGCCAAAATTTGGTTACAGCAGAATCCAGGCTAATCCTTTTGGATCCAGAATTTTCCTTGAATTTGATGCATGCAAAATAAGCAGATCCCAATTTTATGGGTCACGAGGGTGGCTCTTTCACCAGCTCAAAAACAAAATAAAGGTAAAGGTATCCCCCCAAAGGTTGCATGATCATGAGCATGACTATACACCGAGGTGCACAGAATGCTGTGTTACCTTCCCACCAAGGTGGCATCTATTTATCTACTTGCATTTCCATGCTTTCAAACTGTGGGATTGGCAGGAAAATCTCTTGAGGGGATACCTGGACAAAAACAAAATAGTCTTATGCAAAGACCACCACCACTCCTGAATCTGCTGTTCCCTAGAGTCCAGAATGATGCTCTGTCCCAAATGCTCCTGCTCTGTTCCTTTTTTCTTTTCAAATCCTGGAAAAGGAAAGAGGAAAGTTTTAAGTGGGTGGTGGTGGAAGAAGGTTCTGACTTGTCTAACTGCTGTCTGAGACAACCATCTCAATTGGCCTCGGGAGGAGGGGGGTGCCAGCTCAAGGGTAGAAGAGCAGTGGTGCCACTACCAGTAAGCGGAGGCAGTGCTGTATTCTGCATGTCATTATAAGCACCAGGTTGCTGTGGGTGGCACAAGCGGTAAAGACGATGTGCCTGTTAACCAGCAGGACAGGGTTCGATTCCTGGGCCAGCCCCACAAGACAGGGTGAGCTCCTGTCCTTAGCTCAGCTCTGCGACGCCAGGCCAGCTGGATCCAATCGTATCTGCTCTGCCTTTCCATTGGACTAATTTAGTAGCATGGAGAGGGGGGATTTGCTGCTTGGGTAACAGCCTATCCTCCATAACAATCTAACCCAGGCTTTCGTGCTTCGCATGCAGCGTATGCAGCGCCAAGCACGATACCATAGTCTTTCAAGACTGACGGAGGCCTGCTTTATAAGCACCAGGAGAACTTAAGTTGGGAAGCAGTTGGTGCATTGTCTGTTTAATCGTACATACAGGTATCCCTTGCTTTCTGACTTCTGAAGATTCACTCTTTCAACACCTTTCAATTTTACCCAGAACTCATTCATTCAACACATGTTCTACTCTTTCAACCTCTCTCTGCTGTTCTACACTTTCAACCTCTCTTTGCTGTTCTAATGGCTAAAATTGTCACATCAAATATCTTGCATATTGACCAAAAATATTTCAATATAAAATTTAAATAAATGCACTGGAGATGGAACGCTATTTCTTAGGCTCTCCAAACACCTTATGGATGGAAATAGAGTACAGTTCTGGTTGTATTCTGTTATGTGAGCCAGAAGTCCTCGGTGGACCAGAGGCTGGCTCAGTGCCAGATAGTGGTTTGGCATGGGCTTGCATCAGGGCCCCAGGCCAGGGTTGAGAGACCCCTGGACTAGAGATGTCTAGAGTAGGACAGTCCTCTTCACCATGCATCCTTCTTCTCTACTTTCTGCTACATTTTGGAATTTAGGTAGGAAATACTAGGAGGAGGGGAGTTGCCTGTATAGTAAAGGGCAGAACCTCAAACACCAGAAGATCTTGGGTCAGGCTTGCGTAATTCCCTCTTTCTGCTGCAGAGGAAGATTTTTTAGCACAATCCTAACCATGTCTACTCCAAAGTAAGTCCCACTGTGTTCAATGACTCTTACTCCCAGGAAAGTGTCTTTGATGGCAGCCTCCTAACCATGTCTACTGAGAAGTCCCATTGTGTTCAATGAATCTTACTCCCAGGAAAGTGTCTTTGACTGCAGACTCCTAAGCATGTCTACTGAGAAGTCCCATTGTGTTCAGTGAATCTTACTCCCAGGAAAGTGTATTTGACTGCAGCCTCCTAACCATGTCTACTGAGAAGTCCCGTTGTGTTCAATGAATCTTACTCCCAGGAAAGTGTCTTTAGGATTGCATGCTAAAAAAGAGGACATGTCTTGGGAAAAGAGGGGCTGTGGGTCCCCCAGTGGTGCAGCCATGTGCCTGGTGCACCTGTGGGGAGTGTGGATCGGGGCCAGGCAGGGAGAGTGGCGGGCATGACCTGGGGATGGAGGGCTGCCCTGCTCGCGTGAGAAGCTGCGGGCTGCGTGTCTCTCCCTTTCCGGGGAAGCTGCAGCTCAGTCGGGGAGGCTCCACTTCCTCGGGACGGGGCAGCCTGGCGTGCCAAGGAGCCCGGAGGTGGCACGGAGGAGGGCGGGGATGGACGGGAAGATCAGCCGGGATCCTGGGCAGGAAGAGCCCGCAGACACAGTTCTGCAACAACAAGCCTTGGGGGCATCACTCAAGGGTCACCAGATCTCTCTTTTCCAGGACACGTCCTCTTTTTAAGCCTTGTGTCCTGGAAAAATAATCTTCATTGTCCTCCTTTTGCTAGTGAACTGGCAGCATGTAGCCTTCTTGTAACTCATAAAGTATATATAATGTAATAGTTATATATAATATACATATGATATAATATGTAATTATATGTATATGTAATATACATGTAATACACATATACATGTAATATACATATGATATAATATGTAATATAATATGTGATTAATATAATATGTAATAGTTTTAAGAAATTAAGGCTGCATTCCTAACCATGTCTACTCAGAAGTAAGTCCCACTGTGCTCATTGGATCTGAATCCTGGGAAAGTGTCTTTAGGATTGCAGCCTATATGTAATAAGAGCACGATCCTAACCATGTCTAGTCAAAAGTAAGCCCCGTTGTGTTCAATAGTTCTTACTCCCAGGAAAGTGTATTTAAGATTGCAGCCTTAGAAATTAAGAGCACAATCCTAACCATATCTATTCAAAAGTAAGCCCCATTGTGTTCAGGGGGTCTTACTCCCAGGAAAATGTCTTTAGGATTGCAGCCATCTATGAGTATTTTCAGCTTTTATTTTTCACATCCCACATTTTTTAGGGTGACCATAATTCTTGTTTTTTTTACCAGGACATGTCCTGTATTTTAATCTTGTGTCCTGGGAAAAAAATTTCCAATGTCGTCCTTTTCCTTGTAAGTGGGCAGCATGTTTCCTTTTTGTAATTAACAAATTGTACGCAATAAATTATATGTAATAGTTCTAAATTTAATAAGTACTATAGTATTGAAATTAAGCACATTAACACAATATCAATCAATCAATCAATCAATCAATCAATCAGTCAGTCAGTCAGTCAGTCTATCTATCTATCTATCTATCTATCTATCTATCTATCTATCTATCTATCTATCTATCTGATTGCAGTCGAAGAGTACAATTCGATATACACTTTCCTGAGAATAAGTCCTGAGAATAAGACAGAATGGGACTTTCTTTTAAGTAGACTTGCTTAGGATTGCACTGTATGTGTTTTTAGCTTTTATTTTGTCATGTCCTACATTTTTCTTGGGTGTCCTTCATTTGGGGGGAACTTGTCCTCTTTTACTGGTTATATTGCATGGTCACCCTGCCTACATGGGGGGGGGGGGGTCCTTATCCTCTTTTGAAACTATGACATATGGTCATCCTAGTCCCAGGACCCCAGCAGCATGGTTCTCCCTGGGACCCTGATAGAGGCTAGACATGTCTCTTCCACCCACACATACCCCTATTCATTTGGGACCATCAAAACAAGCCCTGCTAGATCAGATCAAAGATCTACCCCTCCAAAATTGGAATAAAGCTATTTTCACACATAGAACACAATCCTAACGGTGTCTACTCATAAATAAGACTCATTGCATTTCAATGGACCTTACTCCCAGGAGAGTATGGCTGCAATCCTAAAGACACTTTCCTGAAAGTAAGACCCATTGAACACAATAGGGCCTACTTTTGAGTAGACACGGTTAGGATTGTGCTCTAAGTTTAAGATTGTGGCCTATATATAATGGGTTTTTTTGCTCATTAATACATCTTAAAATCTTTTTTTCTTATAAAAATCTTATAAAATTTATACTTCTTGATATCACAGCATCAGTATGCATATTGCTTTGGACCGGGAGTCTCCTAACTTTTCATCCAGAGGGCTGCATGACATAGGCACAGTGTCAAGGGTCAGAAAAAATTTAAATATAACATTTAAATAAATCTACTAGAGATAGAACTTGAATGAATGAATGAATGAATGGGTCAAATTTTCAAAGATTTCTCCAAGCACCAACACATCACAGAAATAAAGCACAAACTCAAATGGACCCCCATTCCCCTACCTCCCAAACACCTTCTAAGGCCTACAGAGGCAAAAAAGAACTTTTTAGGCTTTCAGAAAATTCTCCAGGCATCATCTGAACACACCTCCATCTGTCTTCAGTCAAGTGAACCAAAATCTTGCAGGGACCAGAGGATGGCTGCAGGCTGGATAGAGGCTTGCCATGGGCCTCATCTGACCCCTTGGCTGGGTTTGGAGTTGCCTCTTTTAGGCTACAATCCTAACCATGTCTACTCAGAAGTAAGACCCATTGTACTCAATGGGTCTAACTCCCAGGAAAGTGTGTTCTTAGTGAAAAGACAGGACAAGAGACTCACAGTCTATCCATATTTCCTGCACTGATGTGGCCACCATCAGTCCTGTGGAAGAAAGCAAATGTTTCCTTACATTGAGAAGGCTTCTGTGACTGCACATCTATCACAGGGTGCACTGTACACTCCATTGGCACTGGAAAATTGGATAGATTCCCAATCTTTATCACCGGGACCCTCCTAAGTTTACCAGATTTTTTTAAATCTAGAAATCTTTTTTTAAACCAATTTTCACATAATAATAACCAGAAAAAAGATGCTCCAGTATTTAACTCCCTATATTTACATGTATTTGTAAAATGCAGGCCTTATTTTCAGGCAAATTCTGATTTCTGAAAGGCCTCATGGTTTGAGGCAATTAGAGCCTAATGATCCTATGCATGTCTTCTCAGAAGTAAGTCCCATTGTAGTCCATGGCATTTACTTGTAGTCATTGTCAGTAGGTAAGTGTGGATAGGATTCTAGCCTTACTTATCTGATCCTTCCATTGCTTGTGTTTTCAATGGAAGCTCTGCTATATGGCATCTGCCAAAAATTAGGTCATGTGAGTCCCAATGAACTGAACAGTGAGTCCCAATGAACTGTTTGGGAACCACTGATCTAATTTGTTCCTCCTACAGTTGCCAGCCACAGTTCCTTTTCAGAACCAATGAAGAAAGCTATCTCAGTATCTGATGTGCACAGATATACAGCCTCTAAAACTGGAGGTTCCATTTAAACATTGTGGCTAAGTAATGGGCAAGTACAGGACTAATCTTAATGTATTTGTCTAAGCCAATTTTCTTTGGTGAATTAATTACATTAATTAAACATTGCGTGCAGAAGTACTTCCTTTTGTTTGACTCAAATTGATTGCCTGTCAGCTTTATCGGGTGACCCTGAGTAATATGATGAAAGAGGTAGGGAAAAGTCTCACTATCCAATTTCTACTTGCTGTACATAAGTTTCAGAGCTGCTATCATGTTTCCCTTTCTTTCTTTCTTTCTTTCTTTCTTTCTTTCTTTCTTTCTTTCTTTCTTTCTTTCTTTCTTTCTTTCTTTCTTTCTTTCTTTCTTTCTTTCTTTCTCTCTCTCTCTCTCTCTCTCTCTCTCTCTCTCTCTTTCTTTCTTTCTTTCTTTCTTTCTTTCTTTCTTTCTTCAACAGCAAACTTTTCTTTGCCCAGGAAAATGTTCCAACTTTTCATTTTGATTACCCTTTTCCATTCTTTTCCTCATTTTGAGTTCTCTTTTTTGAGAGTGGGCAATGAGAACTATCCACAGATGCAAAACAGGGGCATTTTATAGGGGCTATGATCACAATCTTAACCATGTCTGCTCAAAAGTAAGTCCCACTGTGTTCAATAGATCTTACTCCCAGGAAAGTGTCTTTAGGATTGCAACCTATGTTTAAAAGGTCACTGTTTAAACCTGTTCCCTATAGACAACACCTGACGGGCAAAAACTAGAAGCAAGTTTGCCTCTCCTGCAATGCCTCATACTTGGATTCCTTTAGTAAGATATAAAGCCAGTTTTCCACCTACACAATGCTTTTCTTTTTTATAATAATTTATAAATGTTAAAGCAACCTAAAGTATTTATAATTATTTATAGAGCAGATGTAATGTGCATGCTGCTTTACACAGTGGAAACATAATTATAGGATTACAGTCTATATCATAACATAGCTATACAACATTACACATTGACTGAATGACTATATTCATATTCAATTTCTGACATTCAGGGCACAATCCTATCCAATTTTGGGCAAAATCCAGAGTAACTACAGGGAGTCCTTGCTCTGGTGTAAGAACAATTTACTCTGGATTCCAATATGAATTTCCCATAGGCTTTCACTAGTAGGTACAGTAACTATAGGTGCACGTAATGTCTCTTATGTGCTCCCGTAGTTACTCTGGATTTGGGGGTTAGGCCAGTCTTACCTAGCATATCTTCCCATGGTGGTGTAGCGAGGTCGGTGTATGTTTGTGCTCTGGCCTAACCCCCCCAGGAGTGGGCATTTTTGTCAGCACAGGACTTATGCCAATGCTTATGCCAGCTTAACTGGTGGTTAGGATCTCAGTGGTCACATTATTGAATTCCAGAATAATCTGGGCTAGATAATATACCCAAAGCTGGTTCCAAGTTTTTTCCCCTTTTGGGGGTGGGGGGTGGGCTAAGAGGTATAAGGGTGGAATACAGATTAATAAAGACACTTGTCTGGGTCTGTTCATTGCCTTGACTGGAGACCATCTGGGAATGCCCTTGAGCTTTATGAGAGAAAAGCAAGATATCAATACTTGATTATCAATGAATGAAGTATGAGCAGTGGAGTAGCTAGGAGTGTGTAGGGGGTGCAGTTGCACCGGGTTACAAGCTTTAGGGGGGCTACAAGCTGAGCTTGACACTGGTGGTTAAAATTTTGAAAAATGAGGGTTGTATGAATGATAATTCCATCATATTATATATCATTCGAAAGGTAATTTAATGCAGAATGCAATGAAACAATTAGATATAGAATATCTATATTCTACCAAATGTTATGGCTAATTAACTATAAAATGAAAACACAAAAGCCTATGGAACAAAAAACAGATTTACTTAACTCAACTTTCCCATGATACTGATTTCTCTGAGAGCCATTGAGCACAAGGGGCTGTGGGTGGCACACATGGTTAAGACGTTAACCAGCAGGCCTGTTAACCAGCAGGCCAGGGTTCGAGACCTGGGTTGGTCCCCACAAGACAGGGTGAGCTCCTGTCCTTAGCCCAGCTCTGCGACGCCAGGCCAGCTGGATCCAATCGTATCTGCTCTGCCTTTCCATTGGACTAATTCAGTGGTGTGGAGAGGGGGGATTTGCTGCTTGGGTAACAGCCTATCCTCCATAACAATCCAACCCAGGCTTTCGTGCTTCGCATGCAGCGTATGCAGCGCCAAGCACGATACCATAGTCTTTCAAGACCGACGGAGGCCTGCATTGAGCACAATCCTAACCATGACTACTCAAAAGTAAGCTTCATTGTAATCAATGGGTCTTACAGGAAAGTGTCTTTAGGATTGCAGCCATATGTAATTCTGATACTGTATGGAACTAATAAGGTGTTAATAAGAATCAGCTCTCAGTACAGAGAAAATGTACAATTCATGTACCATAAAACAATTACCGGTACTTATGCTAATTAGGTATAAAAGCAATTCTAAGTGGTGCTCCTCTTATATCAAGCAGGGAAAGAATAACCATTTCTCTTTACCCTGGCAAGTTTCCCTAACCAATAATAAGGGACACAATTTTTATTATTTTACTGAATTAAATTTGATTTTGTTGTTGGGAGAGGGCAACAAAATCTTCTTTGACTCCAGATAACAAATAGGTACTTTAGCTATGCCACTTTAGCAGCTATGGTACTTTAGCAGAGCAAATGGGTGGTGAACTGCTGAGGAGGAAGAGGTAAGTTTTTCTTGCCTCTTTTTAAAAAAAATTTAATTAAACAAGTTTATCTTAAAAAATTATTATTTTTTTAATTTTCTTTTTAAAAATACCCAGGGATGACATCACTTCTGATTGTAACTTCACTTCCAGGGCAACATTTTGAGCTTTGTACCAGGCTACATGATCGTTAGCTACGCCACTGAGTATGAGTGAATGAATGGAGTCCTGTCCCCTCCCCACTGCCTATTGTGTCATTCTGTGCCTTTAGATTGGCAGGCAGGGAGGGCAGAATTTTCATTTCCAAATATTTCCCCCAGTTGCTGATTGGGAGGAGTTACTCTGTGCCCCCCACGGCCCCCTAAACACTACCCAAAGTAAGCCTAATGTGCAAAACTGCTCCTGCCCTTCAGCAACCCAGTACCAGGACTGACTGTAAACAACTTTAAACACAATGGAGAAAGTAGCATATAAATCTTTGACATAAGAGACCTCTGAGCATATGCAGAGTGCTTTTATCAGAAGTAAGGCATGCATCTCCTTATACGACAGGGTAAGTTTTTGGTAGGGAAAAATTAGCACACACACACACACACACACACACACACACACACACACACACACACACACATATATATATATATATATATATATATATATATATATATATAAAAATATATAAATATATATAAAGAAAGTGCCTCTGAGCATATGCAGAGTGCTTTTATCTGGAGTAAGGCATTCTCCTTATACAACAGGGTTAAGGCTTTGAAAGGGAAAAGTAGCATATATAAATTTGCTAACCCCTTTTAACTGGGCAAGAGACATTCTTTCAAGTGGGTGTTCATCTTTTATTTAGCAAGGGGAGAGTAATTGGCCCTCCTCACCACAGCAGTTTCTTTAGTGGCTTCTGCTGCTGTTCTTTCACATCTTTTGAGGGACAGGGGACCCTTTTTGGGACAGGGAACCATTAGGGGTTTCATTTTCTCTGTAAACAGCTTTGTGAACTTTTTGTTACAAGTGGTATATAACTAATGTTGATTGATTGATTGATTGACTGATGGATGAAGGTGCCTCTGAGCATATGCAGTAGAGTACTTTTATCAGAAGTAAGGCATGCATCTTCTTATGTGGTAGGGCTAAGGCTATGGCATGGAAAAGGTTAGTGTGTGTGTGTATACATATATGTATTTGTAATGCATGTATGTATGTATGTATATATATATATGATATAAAATAAATAAAGAGGGTGTCTCTGAGCATATGCAGAGTGCTCTTATCTTTTGTATATAAAATAAATGAAGAGGGTGCCTCTGACTATATGCAGATTGTTTTTATTTTCTGTATATAAAATAAATGAAGAGGATGTGGTCATATAAAATAACTGAAGAGGATGTTGTCATATAACATAAATGAAGAGGATGCAGTCATATGCTCAGAGGCATCTTTGTAATTTATTTTATATCAAATACATATAAGACAAGCATAGGGTGACCATCTCTCCATCTTTTTCCAGGACATTTCCTCTTTTTTAGCCTTGTGTCCTGGAAAAGACTATCAATGTCCTCCCTTTCCATGTGAGCAGGCAGTACATAGAATTCTTGTAATTAATAAATTGCATGCAATAAATTATATGTAACAATTTTAAATTAAATAATTTAGGGTCCAAATTAACCACATGATTGAAGCAACATACATATATATTTTTAGCTTTTATTTTGCCATGTCTTCCATTATCCTTGGGTGTCCTACATTTTGGGGGTCTTTGTCCTCTATTCCATATGGTCACCCTGAGGCATGCATCTCCTTATATGACAGGAGTGGTAGCGGTTTCCAAACAGTGCAATCCTAAGCACGTCTACTCAGAAGTAAGTCCCATTGTGTTCAATAGTACTTACTCCCAGGAAAGTGTGGTTGGGATTGCAACTCTATGGGTTGCAATCCCAACCACACTTTCCTGGGAGTAAGTACTACTGAACACAATGGGACTTACTTCTGAGTAGACGTTCTTTGGATTGCACTGTTAGCCACACTGTAGCTAACCCATTGATGCAAATCCTATGCTTTAAAGATGCGTGTCAGGTGCACGTGTGAATGGGTTTTTTTTTTCCAGATTGGGGATCCAGATCCTATGCTGATCCTGCCTCCCAGATGTTGGTGTCTCCCTTACAGGCTGCAGGGGTGCGTGAGAAGGGGATGGAGATGGCTCAGCACCCAAACCCTGCAAGCCCTGGTCAGTGCAGGGCAGGCACGCGATGGGAAGCCTGGGCAGCATCCTGATCCTCCACCCAGCCAACTGGGTGGAATTGCAGGCAGCCAGGGTTGGAGACTTCATTTTTTTTTTCGCACGCAGAGGTCAGGGTGTTGCAACCGTGTAACAATCGTTGCGTGTGTGCAAATCCTGTTGACACCCCTGGGAGTCACTTCCTTCACACGCACCTTCCAGATCACACGTTTCCTCCACTGGGAAGGAGCCCAGAGCAAAAAAAACTGGTGCCTCTGAGGTTGGCACAGCCCAATCCAGCCACCCACAAAGACTCCCTGGTGCCAGGGTGCCCAGGCATCCTCCTTTCCTCTTTATTTTTTAAAAAAGAACTTAAATCTATCCATCTACAGCATTATATACTGCATTTCAACTAAAAAGATCACAAAGTCGTTTACAAAGAAAATGAAAACATAATAGCTAATTAATAGCTAGTGGGTCCCTGTCCCAAAAGGGCTCACGATCTAAAATCTTAAATGTCCTCCTATATATACCTACACAGGTAACTCATAGCCATCTTGGAATTAATAAATTTTAGGAAATATAGAGCACAATCCTAACCATGTCTACTCAAAACTAAACCCCATTGTGTTCAATGGGTCTTACGTCCAGGAAAGTGTCTTTAGGATTGCAGTTATACTTTAAATTTAATAGTGGAATTTTCTCATCATTGCAGGAGTAAAATTTGTTGGTTCCAGGTATGGCAGGGCACCGACAGGCACTGGGCACCCAAGGGTACCACGAGGCAGAGGTGGGCACAAGTGGGCACCAGCAGGCACTGGGCATCCCTACCAGGCACCAGTGGGCATACCAGTCACCAGCACAGGACACCACCAGGCAGCAAGCACAGGGCACCAGACACTGGTGCCAGACATCACAGGCACTGTTCATCTCTACAGGCATCCCTACCTGGGCAGCAGTGGGCAGCAGGCACCCCCAGGTGTCCCTACCAAGCAACCCTCTCAGGCACTGGGCACCAGTGGGCAACACCGGGCATCAAATTGTTTCTTAGGCCTATATCTTAAAGTGAAATTGAGCCCCTTGCTCTGGAGCAGTTAAGATGGATTTCCATAAGATAACACTAGAGGAAGATGTAACTGCATGGACCCGTATCTGCTATGGATCTTGCCCTTAGTGAGCTTATATCACAAAAGGAGTATGTGCCTCAAATTACATGCATCTAGATGTAGGGATCAAGGCTGGGTGTTGATGTCAGTCTTCAATGTTAAGTATAGGGATGAAAACATTGTATGCCTTTCACCCTCTTAGGGGTTAAGTTTCTAAAAAGCAGTTCTTAGTGGGTGTATACCTTAGGGAAGCAATATGCTCCCCAAATTTCATGGTTCTAGCTCCAGGGGTTCGGGCTGAGGGTACACACACACATGACTTATATGTGTATATATGTATAATACAGGGTGACTATGGTATATACCATAAACAACCAAAAAAGAGAACAAGCCCCCCTAAAAATGTAGGACATCCAAGGAAAATGTAGGAGCTAAAAACACTCATATATATTGCTTTCATATGTCAAATGGCCAAATTTAAACACTATATTACGTAAAACTATTACAAATATTTATTACACAGAGCACAATCCTAACCATGCCCACTCAAAAGTAAGCCCCATTGTGTTCACTGTGTTTTACTCCCAAAAAAGTGTCTTTAGGATTGCAGCCATAATTTATTAATTGCAAAAAGACTCCATGCTGCCTGCTCACAAGGAAAAGGACAGAAGGCCAAAAAAGAGGACATGTCCTGGAAAAACAGGACATATGGTTGCCATGGTAAATAATATACATTATAGGTAGGTTAAATTAAATATTAACACTATATTACTTATTTAATTTAAAACTATATTTCATATAGGCTGCAATCCTAAAGACACTTTTTGTGTAGACATGCTTAGACATGGTTAGGATTGTGCTCTAAGTTTATTTATTTATTTAGTAAATTATTAGATTTATTATTAAGATTAAGGGCACAATCTTAAGAAATTTAGGCCAGCCTAACTCACCTGATCTATCTTTCCATGATGGTGTGGCGAGGTCAGCATATGCCCGTGCATTGGCTTCATCCCCCCAGGAGTGGCAAAGTGTCTTACTACACATTTGTGCCCAACCCCCGTCAACACAGGCTTAGGCGGGCATAAATGGAGGTTAGGATTGCAGCCTAAGTTTAATTATGAATGCAGGATTTATTTTAGAGTACAAACATGGTTACTCAGAAGTAAGTTCCATTGTATTCTATGGGGCTTACTCTCAGGAAAGTGTGTATATGCGGAAATATATATTTATATTATATACACTATATAAAATAGTGTTTAACCTTCCTGTCAGGGCTGTGGGTGACGCAAGTGGTTAAGACACTGTGCCTGTTAAGCAGCAGGCCAGGGTTCGAGACCCGGGTTGGCCCCACAAGACAGGGTGAGCTCCTGTCCTTAGCCCAGCTCTGCGATGCCAGCTGGATCCAATCGTATTGGCTCTGCCTTTCCATTGGACTAATTCAGTGGCATGGAGAGGGGGGATTTGCTGCTTGGGTAACAGCATATCTTCCATAACAATCTAACCCAGGCTTTTGTGCAGCGTCGAGCACGATACCATAGTCTTTCAAGACTGACGGAGGCCTGCTTAAACCTTCCTGCCAACCAAGCAGTTTGAAAGCATGTAAGTGCAAATGGATAAATAGGTACGACCTTGATGGGATAACAGCATTTTGTTGTTAAGTCATGCTGGCTGCATGACCTGAGACCTCTTTGGTCAATGCTGGGTCTTTGGCCTTGTAACAGGGCTGAGTACCACACTTAGAGTTGGTCACGACTAGAGTTGGTCCTTCACCTGAATGGACAAATTAAGTATTTCCAGATAAAAATGACTGCTTAGCCATGTTGAGCCATGACCAGTCTAGTTCTACTTTTCAATGCTTGTGCAGCCACACAATGTGGCATGTGCTGCATCTTGTGAAGGGGGAGGCCGTCACAGATATCTGTTTACGGTAAGATAATATTTGTTGCCTTAGAACTGCATTGCAGCTTCATCAGTACAGGAAAATTGTATAGAATGATTGGGTAAAATAGGATTAGTCTTACTGAACACACTGGACTTCCTTGTGAGTAAAATAAATATTAGCATTTTCAAACATCTATATAAAATCCAAAAGCAAGAAAAGCAGCAGGCTACCTTTCTTAGGACATTTGTAGATTTGTGAGCAAGCTTTCAAGTTCAAGTGGAGGAATCCAGAGGAAGCTTTTTTGCTGGGTGCAAACATTCCTTTCAGCATTTTAAGACGGAAAAGTCCAAGCCTAAGTATTTCTATTCAGAAGCACACCCCACTGAATTCAGTGGGACCCAGTGGTGGACAAGCTGCTTTGTATGCAGGAAATCTCTGGTTCTATTTAGGTTCAACCAACATATTTAGGCCAGCATAACTCACCTGGCATAACTCCCTGTGGTGGGGTGGTATAGCCGGTGCATGTCTGTCCACAGACCTAACCCCCACAGGAGTGTGGCAAAGCATGTGCCAACCTCCCCATGCCACCACAGGGAGTTATGCCAGGTGAATTATGCTGGCTTAAATGGATTAGGATTGTGCCCTAAAAATTATTTAAATTATTCCTAAATGCCTTGGCCTGCACTGCAGTGCTACAGGATGGCATGCTGGGGCAATTAAAAAGGGACTACTAACCACACAGGTATTGAAAGGTGTGCTGCTGTGAGCACTAGGTAGCTAGTCCTACTAGTGATGACCAACTACTCTAAAAAAGTGGAGCACATCCCTGTTGCAATGCCAGTGTTCTTGAGTTCGCTTCATGGATGGACCAACATTATTTTCAATTATTGTGATCCCCACCTTTCTCTTGTACCTATTTTATTGGATAACAGACTTTGGCTGCAATCCTAAAGACACTTTCCTGGGAGTAAGACCCATTGAACACAATGGGGCTTACTACTTTTGCGTAGACATGGTTAGGATTGTGCTCTCTGCCTTCCCATTCCAGATAGAGTTCCTACTCCTATTTTCAATAGGATTTAAATTAAATTTCTATTTTATTTTCTCAGGGAGAGAAAGCCAGAAAATGGTCCTGGAAAAGATGTTTATCCCTCCCAGTATCCCAGGATATATCCTTTCCCCCCAGACACACAAGGTCCTGCCTCATCATTTGAGAATCTAAGACTTAACTGGTTCTGTCCCGAGTAAACAGTGGCTTCAAAATTTATCCGGGCTCATAGAGCTACATAGAGCTACATACAATGTAGCACGAGGCTGTATTGCTGGCATTAAATAAATATTAACTTTTATTAGCAGCCCTGGATATCAGGTCAAAATTCCTCACGCTCCAGGTTCCAAGCACACAGCGCATATGCTAGTCTTACCGCATTGCCTCTTTCAGTAAACAGTTTGATATGTTGCAGCTGAGACACCTTGGCCCAATTCTCACATTAGAGAATTTTTTAAATGATTTTAAAAATATATTTTAATCATATTCTTCCTCCTAGGAACTGAAGATAGTATATTAAATTCCCATCACTCCCCTGTTTACAAGTAGGCAAGTGTGCTTTAGGCTACAATCCAGAGTAACTATGTGATCTTTTACACCGACGTAGTTATGGTGCCACCCATGGGAAACCTATGGGAAATGCATAGAGCAATCCAGAATAAGTGCCTCTTACGTCTTCCCGTAATTACTCTGGATTGTAGGGTAGGTCTATTGGAAAGGGCAGACTGATAGGAATCCAACACCCCCAGAATGGACCTGATCTAATGAACACATCCCCCACAAACCAACCTAAAAGGAAGACTCTGATTGAGCCCTATGGAAAGTGGAACTGAACCACACACTACACAGCGGTGTTTACTCATGAGTTAGCAAAGATGCCTTGGTTCATGTTCAGGTCAGGCACAGAGGAATGCAAGGCCACCAGAATGGTCCCAATCCAGTGAAAGTGGAGCTCAACATATGCTCCAGAAGGTAGCTGCAGCTTCCCATCACCCAAAAGAATAAAACAGAGGCCTAATTGGTAAGGTGATTTTTAAATATGAAAATATTAATAAATATCTAATTAACTATATTACTTAATCCTAATAATTAATTTAATAGTTTTGCCCTGTGGCGTGTCAAATTTGTGGGCCCCAAGTGCCAAATGGTATGCCACTGCTCAGAGAGAGAGAGAGAGAGAGATAGAGAGGTGGATTCTCCTTTGATAAGGTAGAGGGAAGGTGTTCCATGGAATTGATTCTTCTCGAAATGGGTAATGAAAGACATCCATGGTGGGATTTTGTGTAATCCTGAGGGTCCTAAAGGCTGGGATCATTCACCTTGGAAGGCAGATTTGCATGTGCCTGGCTGCTGAGGTTCATCATCACTGAGTGGCCAGTTATGGACATGGGTCTCCCCAGTGGTGGGATTCAAATAAATTAACAACAGGTTCCATGTCCTAATAACCTAAATTAACAACAGGTTCTATGTCCCATTAGTAACCAGTTCTCAGAACCAGGCACTCATTAGCAAAGGGTTCTATATAACCTGTGAGAACCCCCTGAAGCCCACCACTGGCTTGGTGTGACACTCAAATCTTTCTACCACAATAGCTGCTACGTTCTGATATGGCAATGTGATTTTCTCCTCCCCAAATCTGCTCTCCTTTGCATTCATCTTGAAAAAGTCTGAAGCTCTGAATCATGTAAAGTGATCGGGTTTCTTCGCATGCCAGGGCTACCCCTCCCTTTCCAACTAATTCATGCTGGCATGAAAAGGAACAACATGTTCAGCACAATTCCATGTGATTTAGGATGGCACGCTACCCAGGGTGATATGGGACACATTCATTAATTTCAGCAGCTACTCTGCCATCTCAGTAACACAACAGTCTTACAACATGTGAACAACTCATTATGTATCAACCACTTTTGGGTAGCAGCCAAAGATTGTGGGAAGAGCACAAAGCTTGCATGAAGGAGGTCCTGAGTTCTCTGGTTTCTGGTACAAGTATCTGGTATCTGCTGATAGGGCTGAGAATGACCCACATCCTGCCACACAACCTGAGACCCTGGAGAATGGCTGTCAGTCAATGTAGATCACCCTAAGCTAGATGGAAAGTCTGATCACTTTGATCATGGTCACTATGATCACTAACTGTATCATTGTGATCACAAGGTTCTCTTCATTGCTGGTGATTGATATTTTTCTGGGCTTTCTTGGAATGCATGCACAAGAAGCCATTCAAGGAAACCCACAGGTAGTAAAAAGGATTATTTTACAAAACAAAGCTGAGCTGTAGATTTTATTCTTGGGCAATCTATACAAACCAAAAGTATAGCAAGTTTTTGAAAAGCAAAAGATGTAGAATAGACAGAATGGAATATCAAGAGAATAGGCAAGCAGCAGCTGTACATAAAGAACCCAGGCATAACCAGAAGTCATGACATCTGGGGCAGTGACATCATGATGTCAAATGACATTGTACAGGGGTACCTAGCTTAACAAGTACCTCGCTTAACAAGCAATCCACATAACAAGCAAAAATTTCTCTAGGATTCTGCCTCACATAACAAGTGTTGCTTCACTTAACAAGCACACTTGTTGGCAGTTGGGGCAGACATGCTGGCCAGTAACCCTTCTAAAAAGTGTCAGGGCTGCCTAACGTGCCTGCCCATAGTGAAAGCAACATTTTCGTGATGTTCCTCCTGTGGCCAGGCATCCACTGGGCAGAGGGAGAGAAGCGCAGTGGAGAAGACGGAAGCAGCTCAGGGCTAGCCAGAAGGGAGCAGGGGAGAGAGAAGCTCAGGATGAAGAGAAGGAGAAAGTGGGGAGACACTTGGAAAGTATCTTGGATTGCAGCCTCCTAACCATGTCTACTCAGAAGTAAGCCCCATAGTGTTAAATGGGTCTTACTCCCAGGAAAGTGTCTTTAGGATTGCAGCCTAAGTAGGCTTCATAGGATCATGCACATTGAATGCATGTTTTAAATTCAATTCCAGTGTTTTGTCATCATTTTACATTCAGTTAATATTTTTATATGAATATTTTGGGGGTTGTGGAACCAATCGTCTGAGTTGCCATTATTTCCTATGGGAAAATCCGCTTCACTTAAAGAGCGCGTCACATAACCAGCATGCTTCTGGAACGAATTAAACTTGTTATGTGAGGCACCATTATAATGTAATTTCCAGGTTTTCCCCTGAGAGGTAGGTGCTAGAAATTTCACACTCCCATTCCTTCTTCTGTTCAAGGAGCCTTCTTAGGAAAGGAACAGGGCATGGGAAGCTGACAAGGTTCTCCTCTTCTGGGGAGAACCTTGGATACTGCACCCCTCTGCACAGTTCCTGGGGTAGGTGTCCCTCAAGCCCACCCTTGTTACATTCTGCTTTAGAAAGACTGAATGGACAAATGGATGCACATATGTGTGTGTGTGCGCGCACGCGCGTGCACACACACACAAATAGACATTTTGAGTTGAAACCACACTTCTTAATCATGTATTCTGAGAGCATTTGATTTGGCTTTTTATCTCTGGGGTGAACGCAGTAGTTTGTCTCAAGTAGTTACTCCAGACTTTGACAATCTATACATCTGGTCCAGATATGGGCAGACTTTAGCATCTGGAAGTAACTGAGTGTGTGTGTGTGTGTGTGTGTGTGTACATGGGTGTGTGTGTTTACCAATGGTTTGGGATCAATGTGAAATGGTAGTTTGTGGAGATAGGGATTGATGCAAACAAGAGCTAGTATAAAAATGGTCATGTTGGGGTTGTTTTTACATCCCCCCAAAACACAGTATTGTGTTTTCTCAATATTCTCTTCTCAATATTATGCTCAGGCTCCAAACAAGAATAGGCTGGAATTTACCTGAGTTCCCAGAATCTGGGAAAGGACCCAGTAAAAACAAACTCAACCCACCAAGGAGCAAGCAGAAGATTCAGGAGACTCTAGAACAGTGATTTTCAATCTTTTTCATCTCATAAAACACTAAAGCACTAAAGTTGTCAAGGCACACCATCAGTCTTTTGACACTTGTCAAGGCACACCATGCTGCTGGTAGAGGGTTCACATCCTTCAATGGCCCTATTAATAAATGATATTATCTAATAAATAAATAAATAAATAAATTTTCCAAACTCCCACAGCTTACTGGGGAGCACCTGCAGCACACCAGTGTACCATGGCACACCAATGTGCCACGGCACACTGGTTGAAAATCACTGCTCTAGAGCACCATCAGAGCTACCAGTAGCTGCAGAGAACATCACACTGCTGTTCTATTCCATTTTTCTGTGCCTCTGCAGAAGGATTTAAAAGCCATAAGTGAAATCCTGGCCTCACTGAGTTTCAACCTTATTTTGTCAACTCTTGTGTTGCCTCTTTAATCTGTGGTTAAGGAAGGTAGGTTCACACAGCAGGGTGTGTGCAGGTGCTTGAGACTGTGTAGCAGCATGGCACGCAAGATTGATCCCTGACCTCATTAAGCCCGGGAATAACCAGCCACTCTTGCTTTGGCAGAGATAATGAGATATATCAGCACAACAGAGCTGCTTGTTTATGGCATGTAAATACAGTCCCACTGTATAGAATTAAAATAGAATTAAGTCCCACCTGAGGCCCAGTTCACACACAAAGGGGAAGGTGATGGTAGAATAGGTTGTGTCTCTTTGGATATTGATCATGCAACTTCCAAACTGGAGGTGGAAAGTCCATCATAGGTTCAAGCACAAAATGTCTTAGGCCAGGCTTGCATTTATCTTCCTCATTAATGTGTAGACAAGGCCTAGGTCCCTTTCGCAGCTGTCATCCTTTCCATCAACAAATTGCACAGGATCTGTGGGGGAGTCAATAACGCTAATATCCATGCTGGAGTAAACCTTGATTATGCTGCTCTTGCATATAGCTCACATGTGTCAGATCTTGATGGGACATAGTAGCATGGGTGGCAGGAGCACAGGACTGTGGCAAACTGTGGCAGAAGCACAGGACAAGGAGGCACTTGAGAAAGAAGAACCATTCACTCCTTCACCATCCTTACCTTCTCCATCTTTATCCATTTTAGGCTGCAATCCTATCCACACTTACATAGAAGCCAATCCCACTGACCATAATGGGGCTTACTTCAGAGTAGACAAGTATATGAATGAGCTCTGAATATCTTCTCTTTAAAGCATTTTGGGAGGAAGGTCACATCATCTCTCTAACACTGTGTTGGGGGCCACGGGAAAAAAGGATTAATTTACCTAAATACAATAGAGATGGAATTTATATAACTGAATGAATTTTACTGGGCTTCATACATGTGAGACCTATAGTACAGATATGTAGCACCACATGAAAACTACGAACTGTTTGCTATGCGCACCTCTTGCATAGTGAAAACATACAAAGCAAGTCAAAAATACATGGAGGCCACAATGGGCAATTGTTCCGAAGCAATGGGGAAGGGGGCAAAATAATGCCTATGGAAAAGCAGAAAATACATGAAAGCTTGAAATTATGCACTTGGGATAATTATGGCTGTCATGACCTGCAGTTGTGGGCCAGAGGCTTAATGGAACATGGGGGATCCCTGAGGGCCAAACTGGGTTCTCAAAGGACTGCAAATGGGCCCCGGCCAAGATTTGCCCACTTTTGGGCTATAGTGTCAAGTGAGTCTTCACTTGTAGTCTGCTGTGCAAATACCAACCTTTATAATTAGATGAGAAAGAGGTTTATGTTATGGGAGCCTATGGCTCTCTGGGCCAGATTCAGCTCAGCATCGCAGAGGGCCCTATATACTAAATGAGCCCCAAACGTTTTTACCTTTCCTTGCAAAGAAGCTCCAGCTCAGATGATAGAATACATTCTGTGCATGAGCACCATCTCTCCCTGATTAATCCTTAGGATTTCCAGTTAAGTCTGGATCAGTCTTGTGTCTGACCCATGAGATGCTGTCAGATATCACTGAGCTAGATAGACCCATGGTCCACCTCAACATAAGGCAGCTTTGTATACGGATAGCCCCTTAATTCTGGGTGTACTATTCATGCTCCATTGCATCCTTTTTGAAATCGACCGGATCCGCCAGCATGTTGGGTGGCATTGCAAACGAGTGGGCTGTTTGCACACACCCCAAATCAGCTTCTCTGCTTCTGTTTAGCAGAAAGAAGCCCTGTTTCATTGATTCCTGAAACTGGGAGCAAGTTTTGTTGGAAATACAGAATCCAGACTCCTCTGAAAGAATGCAGAAGGAACAGTTAAGATCTGGAGATGGAGGCAACAAAGCCTATGGGCCTGCTGGGGCCAAGGTCGGGGTGAAGGGGTTGAAGCTTATCAGGCAGCAGTCCAGCTTCCACACAATGCATTGCTTGGGCCACAGTCCCCTCTCAGGTTAAAGATTGCCCTGCTTTGCGTGAGAAGAGTTTGGCTGCCGTTCATCAGGTTTCCCGTTCAAACGCAAACAGGGACTGGGACTGATTGGGGGAAAAGGGGAGGAGAGTGGCTTCTAGGGCTGGATAGGTCACTTTCGGGACAGGACATAGCGTGAGAAATGGAGCCGGGTATGTGTGACAAGGGGTAAGAGTAGGGAGGGGCTCAACCTTGGGGGAGAAGGGCATTGTGCAGCTCATTCCACTACTCAGCCCTTCTAACACAGAGCTGCAAAAGATGATGCTCTTTTTCACATTTTCTGACCTGTATCTCTGAACAGATCTGGGGATGCTTTCAAGTGACCCAGAAGTATCTTCCCTTTTGAAATGTGCGTGACTGATTAAAAATGATTTCTCCAACTTTTACCAGAAAATGGGCTTCCGAAGATTAAAGTATTGATCAATATGGCTTATTCAAATATTGCATAATAGACATGATCCGGCCAAGCAAGGTTTATTGATCTGAATGCTGCATTTAATTAAAGGGATTTAAAATGTTCAAAACAGGTGCAAATGGATCATGCCCCAAGTGTTCAGTTATCACAGCAATCCTAATCACACTTTCCTGGACACAATGGGGCTTACTTCTGACTCGACATGGTTAGGATTATGCTGTCTGTGATTAAAAAAGCAATCTTTTCTTGTGTTTTCTTCCCTTTTGAAAAAAAAATTATTGAAAGAAAGCTAAAAAGAAAGGCATCTCTGATAAGATATAAGTTCCTTTACCTGTGGGTAAGCCTCCATGGTTCTACTCAGATCTGCAACAGCTTAGTAGCTGATAGAGGTGTTTGTAGACCCATGCCACAGGGTCAAGTCTGGGAAGTGAGTAAGGATTTGGCAGCTGCCATTGCCACCAAACCTACCATCTTCCCAACCATGATCTGCCCCATTCCCTGCGATCATCACCCTCCTGGTTCCAGCCTCATCCACAACTCCCAGCTTCCATGCCAATTTATATCCATCATTGGGGTTTTCAGGTGCTTCATGAAGCATATGGGAAAGATCCAGTCTCCCCACTGATGCTCCTGTAGTGAACTGATTTGTGCGCTATTGCAGTGCCTTTATGGCAGTCAGTATCAATGGAAGGAAAAGTGCCACCAATGACTGGTGAGTACTGGGCTGAACTCACCCCCAAATGGCTGAACTCACCCCCAAATACTGAGGGCTCAGAGTTTGGCCTGATTGGGTAGATTGGCCGTATCAATAACTAGTCTAAAGATGGAAAGAATGTGTTCAAATGAAATTAAATGAATGAATAATTAAATATCAGAAAGGATAAGGCAAATGGCAATCCATATTGTTTGCTCAGTTTTAGTCTGGAGCCAGGAACGTTTCCCACGGCTGGGGATGTTTGGCACATTAGAACAGCCTTTAGAACAGGAAAAGAGAGGGAGAAAGAGACTGTCAGGGTGTGTTCAGCAGGTGTGTTCAACTGTGCCATAGTCGCCTGGCACGCAAGGATGAACCCAGATACCCAGAAGGCAGGAGGCATAGAATGTAGCCCTGCCTGGCATAGGTTTTGATGCCAGCTATCACAAACCTGCTGATGGAGTAGTTGTGGCAGGATGGGGGTTTGCAGGGCAAGCATTGCCTGGGCATGACTTTCACTCACATTAAAGCACAAATACCCCTGTGTTCTTTTCACCTCCTTGGCTTTGGCATCACCAGTATCTTTGTACATAATTGGTTTCCGGCACAAAACACGAATATTTATTTAATGCTTCTGGGCAAAAATCAGCATGTCTTCTTTTGAGGATGCGCAAATGCTAGGAGAGGTCACATTCTCCCCACCATACAAATGTAATGCAGCAGTCTGCACCAGAGTTGTCCAGGAATCCGAGACATCCTGATCCTTCACCTATGCCCTTCCAATCACTTTTCTTGGTTATAGCCTTAACCAGTCTGCTGATCTATCTAGTCCTGCAGTCTGTTTCCACAGTGGCCAACCACCATACTCTTGGGAAGTCCATACACGAGTGTGAAGATATCCGGAGTAGTCATGTGCAAAATCAGCTGGTGCTAATCAACCCATACATTGAGCCACTCTGTTCTGTTCCTGCTCTAATAAAGAATGGTGCCTATCCATGTTCAGAGAAAGGAGGCCTTTTGAAGACCATTTTCTGGGGAACAATTACAAGTGAAAGGTTGTTTTCTTCAAACTTTTCCATGTTCTCAAGAAGCATGCAGTTGGCGTTGGAGAACCTTGAAGGTGTAGTTGTAGTTGATGGTAGGAGTTGGACTAAGACCTGGTAGATCTAACATGAAATCCCAATTCATTCATGAAGATTGTTAAGCAATCTTGGACCTATCACTGTTCCTCAGACTCACCTTCCTCACAGAGTTACACAACAACATCCATTTACCCATTTATAGCTGAAAATTAGGTGCAAAATTTAATTTTACTGCACATAACAATAAATTATATGACAATAATAATATGATAATGGGTTTATATTATGATTTTTATATAATTGCACTACTTTATACAAAAATGGGTGTGTGTTACTTTTTTATTACAATACAGTAAACTGTTAAACTAAATACTGACCTATATTCATAATCAAAATACGATATTTACTTGAATCTAATACAACATTGACTCTAATGCGCACCCCAATTTTGGAGACAGAGGGCACGATCCTAACCAGCTTTTGAGCACTATATAGCTGTGCCAGTATGGCATGTGCTGCATCCTGCAATTGCGGTAGTCAAAGAGGCCTCCTCAGAGTAAGGCAATATTTATTTCATTACCTCAGTGTTGCATTGCCCTTATGCAAGTGCTGGAAAGTTGATTAGGATTGCTCCCTGAATTTGACTGGAAAAGGTAAGCTTTAGATTCAAGTGAATATGGTATTTTAGCTCCATGAAATTAAATGGGATTTAATTGGGATGTTTGGGATTACCCCTACAATCCAAAGTAACTACGGGAGCACATAACAGACATTTACGCTGACATACTTATGGCACCACCTAGTGAAAACCTATGGGAAATTCATATTGCAATCCAGGGTAAATTGTTCTAACATTGGAGCAAGGACTCCCTGTTGTTACTCTGGATTGCACCCTACGTCTGCTCCAGATGTGTTGTCTACGCACAGCAGCTTCTGATATGCGAAAAGTTGGATGTTGAAACATTTTTGTCACATGACTAGAAGAAAACCAGCCAATCAAGTTTCCAGAATCCTGGAAGAAAACCGTATAGTGTGCTACATAGGCATAAAGACTTCTGGTGCTGAGTTGGCATTACAGGGCTCCCTCCTATACAACAAGAAGTAAATAACAAAGTTTCATGTGAGCCATAGAGGTCTTCTCTTACCTAGGTGTTATCAGCTGTCAGTGTCTGATTTTATTATTGTCATAAGGAGGAAATTTTTGATATTTTGAAAAAAAAACAAATGCTTAGGTTTTGTTTTCAGAATGCTCAAGATATGTGCATAGTTTTAAACTCCAAAACAGACAAATAGCTCAAGGATTGGGAATGAGCTCCCCTGCCACATGCTCGCCTAGCATTTTAATTCCAAATGTATGGCGACAAATTGCAGTTCCTCTGAAGATACTCTGCACATGCTCTGATGGTCTATGATTATACAATAAAGTTTGTTTCTTCAAAGGTGATGACTGAAGAGAGGAGGAGAAAATGATGGAGTATGGTGAAAGGTGGAAGTATTAAAGGATAAAAGTATCTGCATGAGATTTTTGTTTTCTTTATACCACTTTCCAAAGCATAAAAACTAAATTATGTGCTTCTGGTGAATTTATGACAGTGTTGTTTTCTTCTGTTTAAGTGGAGTGCACTCCATGCTTATAGACAATAGGAAAAATGGGAAATGGTCAAAGAAATCATGCTGTTTCTCATAAAGTATGAGCATCTCTATTGTAGAATTTTTAAACCTGATATGCTCCAAAACAAAAACCTCCTCTTTCTTCCTCCAGTGTTTCTGACGTGTGTGTTTTTAAAAATACATACATACATACATATAGTACTTTCTGCTATTTTGCTTCTTAGTTATGTTTTATTTTAATGTATTCATATGTCTTTAAAAAACAAACAAATGAAAAACACAACAAAAAACCCTGAAGTACTTATGCACAATCCAGAATTGCCAGTCCCTTGCACTGGCCTGGAGATGTTATAAAAGTATTGTTCAGCCTCAGGAGGCCAAACCTGGTGCCGTTGCACTGGCAGAATGTGGTGGCAGAATATGCTGGGGGTCTGGGGAGGGTGGAACAAGGGCATTCTGGTGCAAAGAGAGCGTGGGTGGTAAGTGAACCCATGAGCAGGCTGGCCTTGGTGTGGGTTGAGGCCAAGATCTATTATTTAGAGAAGATTGGGCTCTAATCTTTTCCTCCATTTTTTTACCCTGAAGACTAAACCATTGGCAGACAGAGGAAACCCAGCTGTCAGATTGGCCCATGTTGCTTTATATTGAAGCTTTCATCCTAGAAGCATACAGGCATTCCTCCTTTGTGCCTTTGGTAATACCACATTGGTACTTATATCCTAACCTCTAAAGCTTCTGCTACATTGCCAGTGGCCAGAGCTTAACCTTTGGGAGAGATACTGACAGTGTATGGCAAGCCCGCAGGAAACTGGTTCAAAATGCCTTGAAGACCTTCTCAACCTCACCCAGCCCTACATCCTCTTCCACCTGCCTCCTGGAGAAGCATGTTTCCAAAGAAGTTGATTACCTTGTCATCAAGTTGAAGCAGGTGATGAAAGAAAAGAAGAGTTTTGACCCAATACAGTACACGTTTGTCTCAGCGGTCAATGTTATCTGCACCCTATGTTTGGGCAAGCACTACAGCCATGATGATCAGCATAATTAACCTGCTTAGTAGCTTTGGGAAAATTGCTCCTGCGAGAAGCCCTCTCAATTTCTTCCCCTTACTCCAGTTACCTCCCAAACCCTACTTTGAAGAAGTTTAAGGGACTGAACAAGCAATTCCTCGCTTTGACACAAAAGTATGTTGATGAGTACTATGAGGACTTCAACGAGGTAAGGAATTCTCCGTTAAGCATGAGATTTGTTGTTCTGCAGTTCATCTTGAGAGTGTGTAGTCTGATCCAAACAGACAATTTACAATCGCAGAACAACATTTTCTGCTGTTGTAAATGGCCTTATGGCAGTGCGCACAATGTACCTCCAGCAGCCATTTTGGAGTCACCACCACAAACAGCAGCACTTTTGGCAATCTACTGCTGCAACAGCTTGCTTGCTGGAGTGCAGGTAAAGTAATCATGGGGACAAGCAGGTGGGAGGAATAAGTTGGGGGTGGGGGAGAAGGGAAAAGAGAGGATGGGACTGTCTGTACTTTGACACAATTTTATGGGTCAATTATAAATTCCACTTTTCTCAGTTATTTTTTGAGCCAGTTGATCATCACGTAATAGCCAGGATGTGACATTAAACATATTCTTTCAGGACAACATCATCAGAGACATCACTGATCCCTTGATTCTGCAAAGCCATGAGGAAGAAATCTGTAGCCAATAGTCACATTCATCTCCCAGAAGAGAAGATTGTTAATCTTGTGAATGATCTTATTGGGGCAAGTAACCCTTTCTCCAGGGTTCTGCTCTAATGGAAAGTGCTTCTACATATGAAGTTGACTTGTAATGATCCCCACAATTGATTAATACTGATTGATTAATACTGATTGCTCCCCACAGTTGATTAATACTGATCTAGAGGAGCTGATCATCTGACAGTAGAAGGTAACTCCTTGTGATTATAAGCAGTCCTGGACTGGTATTCTGATGGGCACCACAAAAAACAGAGTGATGAGAAAGAAACAAAAGAAACGTACTGCTAATAATTGAGAACATAGACACTGCCATTAACTTCCATATAAGACAACTTTCTTTGTTGGGCCTATGAAGGTTCTCTGTTCTTTAGTTAAAAGCTTTAGAAATCATTCCAGTGTTTCTCATTCCAGTGATTTTCATTTCAGTAACTTAAGGATATAATCTTTATTTTATTATTCTTATATTATTATTTGAATAAAAATACCCATATTTACTCAAATATAATGCACCATCAAATATAATGCACACCCTTATTTTGGAGTCTGAATTTGGCTGGAAAAGATGAGTGTTATATTTGAGTAAATATAGTATTATAAAAAACAAACACTGAAATGTGATTTTCCAGCTCCAGAATCTGACAAGATAGATGCTACATTTGTTTGTTATCACATCATATCTTTGATATAACTGCTTCCTGATCCAGTTCTAACTTGAAACAGGAAATGGATTGACCTCTCTGAATTTCTCTTTAAAACGACATGGCCAGTAATGAAGTTAATTAATGGCTTAATAAATGTGTGAATTAATTTACGAATAATAGTAATGCATTGCATTTATTTCCAGCACAACCAAGGACACAGTCTTGAATGGCTTCTACGTCCCTAAGGACATCTGTGTCTATCAACACGTGGCAAGTGAATCATGATGAATGAATTCATCTCTGTTTCTTTCTTTTTTGTGCTTCCTAGAAAGGTAATAGATTGCATTTCTGTGAAGTAATGCTCTTGGTTCTATAAATTGTGCTGATGTGGCAGGATCGGGATGGTACTGAAGAACATAAGAATTCTACAGCTGAATCTGATCAGGTTAAAGTATTGGCATCCATCAGTCTTGAAAGACTATGGTATCATGCTCGACACTATATGCAAAGCATGAAGGTCTGGGTAGAGTGATATGGAGGATAGGCTGTTACCCAAGAAGCAAATTCCCCCCTCCACGCCACTGAAGTAGTCCAATGGAACGGCAGAGCCGATACAATTGGTGCCAGCAAAGCTGGGCTAAGAACAGGAGCTCAGCTCACCCTGTCTTGTGGGGAGCCGGGTCTTGAACCCATAACAATTATTAATGTTGGGGGACTCCTTCCTTTTCCTTGAATAGAGTTTCTCAAACTGTGAGTCTGGACCCAGCAACACTTTACAAAATGCAACCAGTGTTGATCAGTTCAATCCCAGATGTCAGTCTACTCTTCTGTTTCAGGACACTTTGGAAGAATCTTTCCTCTTTCAGTCCAGAATGTTTCCTCCTTGCCAATGGGACAGAAATCAACAGGGAAGAGAGTAAGAAGGTCTTGATATTTGGCCTGGGGAAGAAAAGGTGCATCGGAGAGCCCATTGGTTCCTTGGAAGTTGGAACTCTTCCTTTTTCTGGCCTCTTTGCTCCACCAACTGGAATTCTTTGTCTCTGAAGGAAAACAGGTCAGCATGACACCCCACGATGGCCCTGTACTGAAACTTGAGAGATGTGAACACTTACAACTCAAAGTGCATCTCTCAAAGCAGTGAGACTTCCTTCCCTTCCAGACTGAGAAAAACTGTCAAGTTCCTTTGGAGTTCCATATATGTTTGAATTTTCACATTTTTCACCTTTTCTTTAAAATACTGGCCTTTCTCCAAGGAGCTAAGGGTGGTGCACATAGTTCTCTGCTATTGTTTTCACAACAGCCTTCTGAGGTAGGCGAGGCTGAGAATTAGTGACTAGCTCAAGATCACCCAGGGTGCTTCACAGCTAAGCAGGAATTTAAACCTGGGGTGCAATCCAGAGTTAGGGCAGTGAGAATGACCCAGCTGGGCTACCCCAAGTAGGCTGTATCCGGAGCAGAAAGTTGGGCTGAAGCTAGAGAGTCATGAAGCTTGGGCTGCCGTAGCTGCTCCAGAGCATGCTCAGTAGGCACCAAGTCAGTGACACTTGGGGGGCTTGCTCCTGAGGAGACGCCCCTCAGATCACACTGAATAAGGAACAGCTGTGCTGCCTGCCTTATTATTATTAGTTGCCTCCCTGACAACTAATAACAGCCGCAGCATGAGACTGCAGTACAGCAGTCCCCATAGTGGAGGATGGATGGATAACTGGTGTAGTTATGCCATATCCCATGGTTGAGAGGCAGGGGGTTGCAGATATGCTGTCCAAGAACTCAGATATTTTTGACAACATGGCCATTCTTACTCTACCTTATCATGGGTCTATGGGTCTACTCAGATTTATACCTGCTCATGAAGTGGTGTAACTTTAAGGACCTGAAAGAGCAAATTGCTGCTCTGGATACAGCATAACGGCACTGTTTTAGGCTGTGCTGAAAATGCCCTCAACAAGCCTTTCTTGAACTGTCTAGGCTAGCACAGCAAGGCCACCTCAGGTCCATCTGTCATAGGGCAGCCTAAGGCTGCCACAAGTCTTTCTGGTATAACTGCGGTGGCCCATCTTGGAATTGGGCCACCCAAGTGATAGACAGAGTAGCCCAAGTGCACTTCAGTAGCCTTTGTCCGACTCCAGAATGATTACAACATCCAGTCCCCCAATAGAGGTTTGTTTCTGGGCCCAATTGAAAGAACTGATATTGACCATTAAATCCCTATGCAGTCTGAGTTCCAAGTATTACTCTCAATATGGTCTCCCTCAGTCTCAAGACCTACTTATTTGGTCATACTGTGGTTTTTTTTTCTTTTGGGCAGGTAACATTGGGCAGGTAAGCACCAGATACTTTTCAGTAATGGTCCACATTATGGAAAGCTCTGTCCTTCCTGGAATTTGTTTCAGAGGCTGATGCAAATATTTTTATCTGGACAGCATTTGATGTTTAGGGGTGATTGATACCTTAAATGCTGAACTTATTGTGCTTAATTGTTTTATTTATATCAACTAGAATATTGTAGGGGCAGGCAATAAATATGGCAAGGAAGCAAGCAAGCAAATAAATATATATTTGAATACATTGTACATTTTGTTCAACTTGTGCTCCAATGTCCCAGAATTATTTGTGGCTTGTTATGGAATTAACCAGGGACCCACCAGTGATTGAAGCCTCAAAACCCCAGTCTGGGGCCAGATGTGGCCCTTGGCAAGCCTCTATCCAGCCCCACAACCAGCCCTACAAGCTTGAACACATCTAGAGCTATGCTGTGGTTAGGTTTGGGGTGTGTTGCGAAGGCCAAAAAAACTTCCTGCTTTTCCCAAAATCCAGAAGTAATTTTTAATACCCTTTGAAGGCCTTAGAAGGTACAGTACTTGGAAGACAGGGGAATGGGAGTTCACTTGAGTATATGCTGTATTTCTCTGATATGTGTTGGTGCTTGGCAAAATCCTGGAAATTTTAGCTCATTCATTATCAGTTTTATTTGTTCATCTAAGTTTCATCTCTAATACAGTATATTTATTTAAATTTTATATTTAAATTTATTTTCTGGCCCTCTGACCAGGTATTTGATGTTGCCCTCTGGCTAAAATGTCTGGAGACCCCTGGGCTAGAGTATCAAATCCAAGGAGTAGGAAGAGAAGGCGTTGTGGCGAAAGGCACAAGACCTCCTGATGTTTGAGGTGGCACGCCAAATGCTGCTTCCTTCTTACGTGGTAATGTGCCAGCTTCTGTTCCTTCTATATTTTGGATTCGAAAAGAGGGGAAAGGTGTATAAGAGGAAGCGGAAGGAGAGATGAAGTGTGGGCTAGACAGCGTCTTATTACATGGTTACAATTTGTTAGCTTCCTAATTCTTTGAGGATCACAGTTTGGTAGCACCCAATGACCGCACTGATACATGGACATCTTCTTGTTTGTGGTACCATGATTGAAACATAACACTATTCTGGCATGGCCATGATGTCACACATCGGGCAAAATCCATAGCAGTTATGGGTCCACGCAGTTACGTCACCCTCTAGTGTTATCTTACGGAAAGTCATCTTAACTACTCCGGAGCAAGAGGCTTAATTTCACTTTCGGATATAGGCCTGGCCCTATAATCCAGAGTAACTACGGGAGCACGTAAGAGACATTATGTGTACCCGTAGTTACTGCACCATCTAATGAAAACCTATGGGAAATTCATACTGCAATCCACAGCAAATTGTTCTTACACCTGAGCAAGGACTCCCCGTAGTTACTCTGGATTGTGCCCATAGTCTCTCCCAAATAATGAAGTGTGGAAGAAAAGGACTCCTAACTGGCAGATCAAGAAGGTTTGTTGTTTCTACCACTACTTTAGTAGCTCATGCAGAATTTAATTCTGGTATTCCAGAAGCATGCCCATTACCTAGAAACTCATGGAGAGGTTAGGCCATGGCACAAGCATATGCCAACCAACCCACATCACTATGGAAAGGTATACCATTTAAATTATCCCAGCCTAAATTGGTTAGGATTGCACCCATCATCTCTGGACTTCTGGGTTGCTGATCTCTATGCTGCAGAAGAGCTTGGCTTGACCCATGTGGCCCCACATCTTACAGAGAACACTGGCCAAATCCCTGATTGGAACTACCTGTGTAGAAAATGACTCATGAGAAGAGCTCTGATTTATTCTTGACAGTAAACTGAGGCTCCTAAGCAGAAGTTTTCATTTCAAAAGACCCTTCCAGTAAAACTAAAACTCAATTTCTCTTCCCCTTTGAGCAGCACAGCCCCAACCCCCTTTAATTTTCTTTTTGTCACAGGCTCGCTATCTGTTTCTGTCCTTCCACGGCTCCAGGGGACAATGTGAAACTCAGCTAAATGGCTTCTCATGCAAACTTAGGCAATCTTTAACCTGAGACTGACCTGGGCAATCACAAGTTAGCAATGCAGCTGTTGACTAGGGCTTCTGATTTTTTGATCTGCTGCTAGGAGCAGCATCCTAGGGTTTATTTGATTTTACCGGTACTTCTCTCCACAGGCCAGATTTCTAGATATTTACCCCCACCCACCAAAAAAAAAATACGGAATTTCATGTCTTTCAACTTGACTTGAGGATATCTGGTCACCTTCCAACATGATGCAACATGATACTTGAGGATACCTGGTCACCAGGTTTGACCATTCCATGAGGTTGACAAAAAGATAGGTAGGTAGGTAGATATAATTTCAGTCTATGGATTAGCAAGAAGTGCCATTCTCCATCTTTCAAAACTCCTGTGTCCAGAACTCTGTTCATCTGCATCCTAGATTTGAAAAGTCTATTGGAATGTCATCATCATTGTAGTAGTAGTAGAAATACTAGAGCAATATTCTTTGGGGGTCATGGCAACTTACAGGATGAAACAGTCAGAGACCAGAGCACCACCAGGTATGGGGGACATGTCAGGTGTACCTCTTCAGATTAGGGAGATTATGGCTACAATCCAGAGTAACTACGGGTGCACGTAAGAGACTTTATGTGCACCCGTAGTTACTGCACCACGTAGTGAAAACCTATGGGAAATTCATATTGCAATCCAGAGTAACTTGTTCTTACTCCGGAGCAAGGACTCCCCGTAGTTACTCTGGATTGTGCCCTATGTCCCACTCCTGTTCAGGTTCTTCACAATTTTGTTAAAATAGCTTTAACTAATACCAGGCTTCTGCCCCTAAAACCAACCCATACTTCCTGGTGCAATTGAAAATATTTTTTTGCAGGGCCTCAGGTTATAGCCAAAGTCTGTAGAATCTTAGTTATAAATAAAATTAATTGAAGACTTTATGATCAAAAGGAAAGCAATCAAAAAATGCAAGTTATTGGGCTAAATGAATGTAAACACATGTTAAGGTAAAATTGCATCCATGTAAGTCTATAAGTAAACAAACAACATGTTTAGAATACCTTCAAAAAGTACTGTGAAACAATTTAGTAAATATACCACTTTTTTTTTGTTTAGAAAAAACCCTTAAAATGTCAGTTGCAATATGTTTTACTACAGGCAGTATCTGTGATGGTTCTGTTCCAGTATTGGCAGGTTTGAGTCACTGTGGATACTGGGACCCAATTTTTTTAAAGTGCCCTAATTGGGATTCCTATCTTTTTATGGTCAGAATTTATGGCATTGTTTCCTAGCCTGGAGAGTTGTTTTTAGCCCTGAAAGTCTTCTGGGTATGTGGAATTTCCTTTCTTCTTCAAAGTTTCTCCCCACCACTATGATGCTGGGAAATAGCACATGAAAAGCTAAGAACCCTGCATTGGACACTGTAAAAAAATTAAATTCAGACTCTGGTATCCATTGGCATATGTGATAAGTCAAATCCATCAATGTCAGACCCACAGATACAGTGGTACCTCGTACCTCGTATCTGTACCTGTACCTCATACCTGTACCACAGATACAGTGGTACCTGGTACCATACAGTGGTTATGTGAAACATAACAAGCAAAAATTTCAAAGAAATCTTGCTTCACATAACAAGTTCCACTTCACTTAACAAGCAAGCACACTATGGGCATAGGGGTGGGCAGATGCTGGTTCGGACCTACTCGCCTGAACCGGATCTTCCCATTTCCCCGCCACTGGCGAGCCGGCAGCGGCGGGGAAACACAAAAACATAGTGGACCGGTTCGGGCTGGCCGCCATGTTTTTGCGCCCACTGCGCAAAACATTGGCACTTGCACAGTGCCTGCCCTGAAGCAGGCCGGCCCGCTTCAGGGCTGGCACTGCACAAGCACCAACGTTGACGCTTGTGCAGTGCCGGATCTGAAGCAGGCTGGCCTGCTTCAGGGCAGGCACCGTGCAAGCACCAATGTTGACGCTTGCGCGGTGCCTGCTCTGAAGCAGGCCAGCCCACTTCAGGGCCAGGCACCACATAAGCGCCAATGTTGACATTTGCGCGGTGCCTGCTCTGAAGCAGGCTGGCCCGCTTCAGGGCAGGCACTGCGCAGGCACCAACCTTGGCCTGGCCCTCGCCCTGCCCCTCCTCAGCCCCACCCCTGACCCTCCCCGCCCCCTGACCCTGCACCCTGACACTGGCCTGGCCCCTCCCACTTCTGGCGAGCCAGATCTTGGGCCAGGCCAGGCCCACCTCTGTATGGACACCCATGCTATGCAGCCCTGACACTCCACATGGAGGCTCTTTAAAAGGGCTGCCAGCCAGCGCTGCTGCCTCTAATTGCCCCCAACTTGGGGGCAGTTGCCTGGAGCTGCCAGAGGCAGCTGTCCCTAACTGCCCCCAAGTGCCCCCACCGACCACCTTGAACCTCCAGCAGCAGCCTAGGTAAGCCTCCTAGGAAAGTGTCTTTGTTTGCAGTCTCCTAACTATGTCTACTCAGAAGTAAGCCCCATTGTGTTAAATGGGGCTTACTCCCAGGAAAGTGTCTTTAGGATTGCAGCCTAAGTAAACTTCATAGGATCATGCACATTGAATGCATGTTTTGAATTCAATTACAGTGTTTTGTCATCATTTTTACTTCCATTTAATATTTTTATATGAATATTTTGATAGATTTGTTTATTGGCCAAGTATGATCTCCATACCCAGAATTTGGCTTCGGCAACAGCTGCGTACATACAAACACCAACTCATAAATAACAAACAATACATACAGAACATACAATCAAATAAGAACACTGCTTCAGTATTCTCCAATAATCCCTCAGCATAATTGTTGGTTCAGCAATTTAATGGCACAAGGAAAAAAACTATCCTTGTGCCTAGATGTCTTAGTGTACAGAGTCCTATATCGGTGTCCAGAGGGAAGAAGCTCAAACAAGATGAGTCCAGGGTGAAGAGGGTCCGCAGCAATACTCACGGCTCTCTTCCTGACCCGAGCGATATATATATCCTCCATAGAGGGCAGGCTGACTCCAATTATTTTCTCTGCTATACCTATAGTTCTTTGTAGATTTTCTTGTCCAGTTTGGTTGCTGTGCCAAACCAGACAGTGATGGAATTGCAGAGAACAGATTCAATAATTCCTCTATAAAACAGGATCATCAGCTCTTGAGGCAGATTGAATTTTCTCAATTGGCGCAAGAAGAACAACCTCTGATGAGCCTTTTTAATAATGCTGTTGATGTTAGTTAAAAAATTTCAGGTCTTGGGAGATTACAGAGCCCAAGAACTTGAAAGACTCCACCACTGAAACCACATTACCACAGATGGAAAGTGGAAGTAGCATAAGGGGGTGCTTCCTGAAATCTACCCTCATTTCCACAGTTTTTTTTGTCGATTAAGCTCCAGGTGGTTCCTGCTGCACCACAGAACCACTTGTTCAACTTCCCATCTGTGTGCAGATTCATCACCGTCACGGATAAGTCCAATGACTGTTGAATCATCTGCAAACTTCAAAATTTTAACAGAGGGGTCCGTTGAGGTGCAGTCGTTTGTATAAAGGGAGAAAAGCAGCGGGGAGAGCACACACCCTTGGGGAGCTCCTGTACTGATTGTTCAAGTACTAGATGTAATTTTCCCCAACGTCACCAGCTGCTTCCTGTCCGTCAGAAAGCTGAGTATCCACTGACAGATAGGAGCAGATACCCTAAGGTGGATCAATTTGGAATAGAGGTTTGATGGAACAATAGTATTGAAAGCTGAGCTAAAGTCCACAAAAAGAACCTGTACATAAGTCCCCAAAGAATCCAGATGTTGCAGTATGTAGTGCAGTGCCATATTAACAGTGTTATCCACTGACCTGTTAGTCCTGTAGGCAAACTGAAGGGGGTCTAGCAGCGGGTCTGTGATGTCCTTCAGGTGGGCCAGCACCAGCCTCTCAAAGACCTTCATTACAACAGATGTTAAGGCAACAGGTCTGTAATCGTTCAGCCCACTAATGGAAGATTTCTTAGGAACTGGGATGATGATGTTGTTTTTAAAGCATGAAGGGACCTTGCACAGCTCTAGTGAAATATTAAAAATCTGTGTAAGGATGGGGGCCAATTGAATGGCACACACTTTCAAGCAGAGAGGAGTTACCCCATCTGCACCTGGGGCTTTATTAGCCTTTTGTCTTTGAAGAAGGCCCTGCACATCTTCTTCGCAGATTGTTAGAGGTGAAGATTCAGGAGTAAAAATAGTTGTGAAGGAGACATCAGCTGGTACATCTAAACCCAGATAAGTAACAGTAGATGGTGATAGTTGTCTTTCAAACCTACAATAAAACTTGTGGGGTTGTGGAACCAATCGTCAAAGTTTCCATTATTTGCTATGGAAAAATCTGCTTCACTTAAAGAGCGTTTCACTTAAAGAGCATGCCTCTGGAACAAATTAAGCTCTTTATGTGAGGCATCACTGTACTAGGGTCTGGATTTATTTGACACAATTAGATTACCATGGAGGTCCCTTAGGCACAAGGTTTATTGACAGTTATTGGACAACTAGCTACAAGCTGCCCCTTAGTCAGCCGTTTAAAGAGACTCAGAAGAAGAGAGTGGAAAATAGGAACTGTCCCAGAGTCAATGTGAGCAATTGGAGCATCAAAAGTCCCAATCATCTTGTCCTCCTGACAATCTGGTAATTGCTGGGCTGTTTCTTTCATTTTTTCCCATCTGCAGGTGGACGGCTGTGCGTGGCAAGAGAGCCTTGCAGGGCATTGTAAGAAGCTCACATTTCTCAATGGGCCCCCACCCTTCTCAGGCTGCTTTGATTCCTTAGTTCTTTCTGGACAGAGCGGTGTTTCTTTTGCAGGCACGCAATGGCATTTACAGGCTCTCGGGCGTGCTGGAAAGAATCTGTCCTCCTTGTTGTGCCCCAAGCGATCACATAGCTTTGGGCTTGAGCAAGAGAGACATAGGACACAATCCAGAGCAAATTCAGCCTGCTCTGACTTAACTGCGCTCTCCTAACTATTCTGTATCCAGAGCAGAAAGTTATGCTGAATCCAGAGAGTCAGGAAGCCTGGGCTGCCCTAACTGCTCCAGAGCATGCTAAGTAATTGACACAAGGGGAAGACTTGCTCCTGAGGAGACACCCCTCAGATCACACTGAACAAGGAACAGCTGTGGTGCCTACAGTGGTGACATGACTCTGCACATCACCTGGTGCGGAAGTCTGTGTGTCATCCCTAGGATGCGCGTCCCCCCCCTACCTGGACTGCGCAGTCACCAAAGTTGATGCCTGCGCAGTTGTTTCTGAAGCCAACTGGCTTCAGAAAGAGTACTGTGCAGGCACCATCTCTGACACCTGCGCAGTACTTTTCTGAAGACTTTTGGCTTCGGGGGAGACTGTGCAGGCGTCAGAGTTGGTGCCTGTGCAGTACTCTTTCTGAAGCCATTCGGCTGCCGCTCCGCCTCCTGAGTGAGGCCGAATGGCTGTGCAGAGGCACGGACTTTCTCTGCTCTAAGGAAGTCTCCTCTGAAGCTGTTTGGCATGCTCAGTGTGTTTCTGCGCAGTGCACCTCAGGTGGCCGTTCAGGCCAGCTCCTCAGACAAGTGGCAGCTTCTGGCTGCTGCTCCACCTTGGAGCAGGCCTGAATGGGTGTGCTGACGCCCGGGGCCTGCCAAAAGACAGTCAAACTCCTCCGGCACATCACCCCATACGGAGCGCATCTCCCAATGCAGCCCACACCAGCCGCACCAGTCTGGTGACGCCACTGGGTGCCTGCCTTATAAGGAGTCCCTGATGAGATGCCAGTACATTCTACAGTGAATACAAGGGGCTTCTTGGAGTGGCCTGCTGTATCCTGAGGTTTGTGGGCAGCCGTAGTTTGTTCCATATCCTGAGGTTGAGAGGAAGGGGTTGCAGCTAGGCTGGCCAAGAACTCAGATTTTTGGTCAACACTGCCATTCATACTCGGGCCTTATCATGGATCCCTATGGGTCTACTCATTACTATACCTGCTCCTGAGGTGGTATAACTCTGAGGGCTGGAAG
Source organism: Cryptoblepharus egeriae (assembly GCA_030015325.1). NCBI lineage: Eukaryota > Metazoa > Chordata > Lepidosauria > Squamata > Scincidae > Cryptoblepharus > Cryptoblepharus egeriae. Next base: position 12,413,172 of record JAREYC010000013.1, read on the forward strand.
AGGGCATTTCTGCCTTGGAAACAGGCTCTGGATCCAGAGTAACTGCTCTGCCCTAGGCAATGCTAAACATGCCCTCAACTTGCCTCTCCTGAGCTGCTTAGGCTGCCCCAGTTAGGGCAGAGCAGGTCCACCTCTCTTAGGGCACCCTATCTTGCCTTGCTCTGCCCTAAGCCTCTTCCAGAGTAACTGGGCTGGAGCATCTTGCAGTTGCTCCAACCTAGTGTTAGATAGGGCAACCTAAGGGCTCTTATGTGGACAGATTAGTTGCTCTGGATTGTCCTGATACTCTCATTTGTCACACATATATCATACCTCCCAATTATCCCAAATGAATAGGTATAGTATATGTTTGCTGTACTGGTTGCAATTCTTTGCAACCAATTTAGGAGCAAATCCCAATCAAAAGCAGTGATGAGGGGGAAGAATCATATAGATCGAGCTTTACTCTAGGAGGCAGCAGAGAACAAAACATTATTCCAGTTATTTAAAGAGTGCTATCATGCTATCATCAGCCTTCTCCACAGGCCATACATAATACTATATTTACTCAAATGTAACACTCACCTTTTCCAGCTGAATTCAGTCTCCAAAATCAGGGTGCAGCAATTAGATTTGATGGTTAATTAAATGTGAGTAAATACAGTGTTTTGATTGTAAGTATTGGGTGCGCATTAGATTTGATGGTGCATTAGATTCAAGTAAATATGGTAATTCCAAATTCCTTCAACTTTTCCTCATAGGCCATTTTTTCCAGACCTCTCACTATCCATGTTGCCCTTCTCTGAACCTGTTCCACTTTGATTACATCCTACTTAAACTATGGCATACACAGTTGGATAGTAGACTTTAGATAAAGGCTGAAATCCAGTGTAACTACGGGGAGTCCTTGCTCCAGAGTAAGAACAAGTTACTCTGGATTGCAGTATGAATTTCCCATAGGTTTTCACTAGGTGGTGCAGTAACTATGGGTGCACATAATGTTTCTTACATGCTCCCGTAGTTACTCTGGATTGTGCCCGAAGTCTGACCAATCCAGGATAAAGTGGAACCACTAATTCTCAAGGCTTGGAGATTATGGAACCACTACTTCTATGGACAGTGGCTGACCTGCCCTCTCCGACATATGAAGCAGTGCTTTGTATGTCATCCCTGGAAGAGCCTGACTTCAGCATACTTGTGGTGGTGATGCTTCCATACTCCAATTGCTTCCAGGATTTATGGTACACTCAGAGCAATTGTGCACTGCTCTGAGTGGCCAATGACCTCTTTTTCCTTTAAAAGCAGGGAAGGAGAGTGAAAAAACTCAGAATGGCATGCAACCCCTCCAAGTGCCCACAAAGAGGAGCACAAAACAAGAAGGTACTGCAGTATGTATTATTTTTTAATCAATCGATCAATCAGTCATACTGAACTGAAAGGCCTTCAGTGAGGCCATGCCCCTTTTCACAAGACCTTCTTGAAGACAAGGGCTGTGGGTGTGGTGCAAGACGCTGTGCCTGTTAACCAGCAGGCCAGGGTTCAAGACCCGGGTCGGCCCCACAAGACAGGGTGAGCTCCTGTCCTTAGCCCAGCTCTGTGATGCCAGCTGGATCCGATCGTATTGGCTCTGCCTTTCCAGTGGACTAATTCAGTGGCGTGGAGAGGGGGGATTTGCTGCTTGGGTAACAGACTATCCTCCATAACAATCCAACCCAGGCTTTCGTGCTTCGCATGCACCGCATGCACCATATGCAGCGCTGAGCACGATTCCATAGTCTTTCAAGACTGATGGAGGCCTGCTTGAAGACAGCATGGAATTGCAGCCAACTTGCCAGTCTGGACCTCTACTACCACCAGCTGATCAGTTGTATGTACTGCAGGCTGCCAAGTCTCAGGGCTAACTTATGCAGGAGGGGGACAGATCTCCTCTTCCTTTATTTGCTTGCTAATGTACCAGTCATGTGCAAAGTGTGGGTGTGTACATGCATGCACACATGTACGTAGTTTAAGGCACAAAATGGCTATGGTCTGAAGAAATATGATACAGCCTCTTTATCAATCAGATGGGATGTCAGTGTAATCCAATGTAATCCATATGTGTGTAAGGGTAGACAGAGGGCTGATTTGGACAGATCAGACCCTGGGGAAGGCAATCAATAAGATCAGAGATGGTTCAATCTCTAACACAGCAATTTTTAACTTTTTTTCATCTCATGGCACACCATCAGTTGTTTTTACCATTGACAAAGCACACCATGCTGTTCAAATCCCCAACTTATCCCATTAATAAATGTCCTCCCCAAATTCCCATAGTACACCTGAGGACTATCCATAGCACACCAGTGTGCCACAGCTCACTGGTTGAAAATCACTGCTCTAACAGCTCAGCAGTCACCTCCAGCCAATCTGCCACCTCATGGAGTAGGCCAACCTCATCTGTCCTCATGGACAGGCCAACCCCCTCCTTGAAAGTCATGGTGGATGGTGGGGTCCAAATTGATCCTGGTTGGAGTGAGATAAGTCAAGCTATTTTTTAAAAATTGAAATGTGTGTGTGTGTGTGGGGGGGGAATATGTACAGTGCAATAAACTCATTGTGGCAAAGTGTCAGGAAGTACTCTTAAGAGTAAGCCAAGACCAAATGCAAAATGGTCTTAATAAAAGGCAGGCTTTAATGCTGAGGTTACTTCTCTGTAAACAGCCATAAATATATAGATCAAATCCTTCACATCTGCATCCTGGAATTGATTAACAGTCTGTGATTAACCTGGGACATTCCAAATACTGGCTCATTAATTAATTATAAACTTGATGGTTGTCTTGACACTTTGAGTGGGTTTGCTAAGTCAGGAGTAGACAACAAAATGGTCCAAGGATTTGAAAGAACACATGGGTGGTTTTTTGATCTGTAGCTTAGAAAAGTAGCAAAGAGATGCAGGTTCCTATAGCAGAAAGTCTGAAAAAAGCTGCAGGCCATCAAACTGGTTTTTCCAGTCTGGCTTCATACATAGCTGTATGTTCCATTGTCCTGAAAATTCAAGTTTGCTCTTCAAGGGTGGGATGTGGGGAAGAAGTCTGGAACTAATGTCCCCATCAACACTACTGCTGGAGACCATGCAAGGGCTTCAAAGAATTATGGTGGTGGAGCAAATAATTTATAGCCCTTGAAACAATAACTTCATATGACTGTCAATGTCCGTAGTGGCAAGAACATTGGAACTCCTTGGGAGACCCAGGCTCAAAACAAAACTTAACTGCAAGTCCAGGGCCAGTCCATCCATGAAGCCAAAATAGAGGGAAATATTTGCCAGCTACAGCTTTTATAAAGGTTGCAACAAATATATATTTGCAAGGAATAAATATATTTTTAAAAATGCTGACTTGGGTGGGGGTTTAAATCAAACTACTGCGTACTTGGAAAGTGAAATATATGTTGAAATATATTGATTCTATCAAAAAGTTAGCACTAAAAAATCAGTGGGGTGTTATGATGGTGCACATCCTGCTCCCTCCAGGATATTGCTCACTTACTACATTGAAGGAGATGCTTCTTGGGGCCTCCCGTATCTGGTGACACAAACTCTGGTGATGATACCACTATTACCTGAGCTGAGCTCTTTTGAGGGAGGGTGGCATGATAATAAAAAATAAATAAGAGACTGTGGTGGCAGGAAAGCCATGAAAAACCTGATTTATGGTAGCATTCACTTGGAGTCCTGACCTACTTGTTGAAAAGCTCCAAAAGGGGGATGTGGAAAAAACGCAAAAACATCGGCTGCAATCCTAAAGACACTTTCCTGGGAGTAAGAACCACTGAAAACAATGGGGCTTACTTTTGAGTAGACATGGTGAGGATTGTGGTCATCCTTTCTTTGAATATCCAGCAGATGAACCATGTGCTGTAAAATGGGATGTAAAATGTGTGCAACAAAAGGAATGTGATGGAGGTAGAACTTCAAATGAGCTGCAAGTGGAGCCATCACTTTAACTTTTTTCATCTCAAGGCACTGTATATTCATAAAGAATCAGGTTAATATGCACAATTAAGACCATCACATTTTTAAAAAAAATTCAATTAATCATAGGGGGATTGGATGATTATTAGATGAAACTGACATACATTTGTGTGCAATTAAATGGTAATTTGAAAAAGGAAAAAGTACAGTATTTAAAAAGTCATGCTTGTAAAAATCTCACCTGGAAAGACAATTCCTTCTTTGTTTTACTATCAGTTTACACAGCACACCAAAATCTCAAGCACAGAAGTTAAGGCCTCTAAATTCAAGTTTGTGTGCTTAGAGTTGCAACCCCCCATTTTCACATTGTTCAACACTCTTTTCAGGTTTTCATAATAACCCTCTTAGAAATCAGTTATGCCCATTTTACAGATGGGCGCCAGATAGCGGTGCCAGAGAGTGGCATCACCAGACTGGTGTGGCTCATGCGGGCCACACTGGATGACGTGCTCTGTGGAGATGATGTGCCGGAGGAGTTTGACACTCCTCCAGCTGGCCCCAGATGTCAGTGCACCCATTCGAGCCGGAAGCTGCGTTCCACCTCGGAGCTGGCCTGAATGGCCGGCTGAGGTGCACTGCGCAGAGACACACAGCTCATGTCCAAGCCTTTGGACATGTGCAGTGCATCTCTGCGCAGCCATTGGGCCTTGCTCCACCTACCCAGCAAAGCCAAATGGCTGCACAGGGATGCACTGTGCATGTCCAGTATGTGCCTCTGCCCAGCCATTCGGCCTTGCTTGGGAGGTAGAGCAACAGGAAGGAGCTGCTGCTCCGCCTCCTGACTGAGGCCGAATGTCTGGGCAGAGGCACGGACTCCTTAGGGAGGATGAAATCTCCTCTAAAGCCGGTAGGCTTCAGAGGAGACTGCGCAGGCATCAGAGTTTCTGCCTGCGCAGTCCCGGAAGGGGGTACACACATCCTGGGGAGGTTGCCCTCACGCTGTGCCCTCACACTGAGTGACATTCACAGTCTAGTCACCCCTGCGCCCAGAGCTCCATGATGCCACTACAATCGCTCTGTATAAGAGCAAGGGCATAAGAGTGGACTGCAATAAATACAGGGGGATCTCGTTGCTCTCTATAGCAGGTAAGATCCTCACGCGCATTATATTCAACAGACTACTAATATCAGTCTCTGAACGCAATTTGCCTGAGTCACAATGCAACTTCCACCCAGATTGCAGCACCATTGGTATGATCTTCACTCTGAGACAAATGCAGGAGAAACGTGTTGAATAGAATAAGAACCTTTACTTGGTCTTCATTGATTTAACTAATGTGTTTGACATGGTCAACAGAGACACCCTGTGTGTCATCCTCAGTAAATTTGGTTGTCCAGTGAAGTTCACCAAACTGATCCAACTTTTTCATAACAGCATGTCAAAAGAAGTCTTGTCAGGTGGATTGCTGTCTGATCAGTTTGGCATATCCAACAGTGTGAAGCAAGACTGTGTCCTCGCTCCAGTATTGTTCAGTTTGTTCTTTGTGCAAGTGTTGTAACACACTGTAAGTGACCTGGACCTCAGTGTGTACATCAGGTATTGACTTGACGGTTTGCTGTTTGACCACTACTTGACTGCTAAGACATAAGAGAGACTTGTCACTGAAGCGCTGTTTGCCGATAATTGTGCTCTGATGGCCCACCAGGAGGACCACCTCCAGACTACCGCAGACTCTTTTTTCAGAGCAACAAAGCTTTTTGGCTTAACCATAAGCCTCAGCAAGACAGTTGTCCTCTACCAGCCTGCACCAGGGAGAGCAACAAATGATCTATGTATCACTGTTGATGAGATGTGGCTCTCAAATATTACCACCTTCAAATACCTGGGCAGTACAATCTCCCATGACTAACTGTTGGATCATGAAATCAATGCCAGAGTTCAAAAGGCCAGCCAAGCCCTTGGGAGACTACGCTTGAAGGTCTTACAGCATGGTGTCATCTGCCTCTGGCTGTGGGTGGTGCAAGCGGTTAAGATGCTGTGCCTGTTAACCAGCAGGCCAGGGTTCGAGACCCGGGTCGGCCCCACAAGACAGGGTGAGCTCCTGTCCTTAACCCAGCTCTGCGACGCCAGCTGGATCCAGTCGTATCGGCTCTGCCTTTCCATTGGACAAATTCAGTGGCGTGGAGAGGGGGATTTGCTGCTTGGGTAACAGCCTATCCTCCATAACAATCCAACCCAGACTTTTGTGCTTCGCATGCAGCGTATGCAGCACTGAGCACGATATCATAGTCTCTCAAGACTGACGGAGGCCTGCTTAAGACATCTGCCTCTCCACCAAGCTTAAAGTATACAGAGCAGTTGTACTAATCTCACTTCTTTATGGCTGCGAAACATGGACGCTCTACCAAAAACACATTAAACAGCTAGAGCGATTCCACCATCGCTCTCTTCGGTCTATTATGAAGATCCGCTGGCAGGATAAAGTGACCAACCAAGAAGTCCTGGACAGAACTAATACAAGAAGCATCGAATCCATGATTTTGAAATAGCAACTCCAGTGATCTGGCCACATCATCCGTATAGACCCGCAAAGATTACCGAAGCAGGTGTTTTTCAGAGAACTGGTTACAGAGTCCAGACACAAAGGACACCCAAAGAAAAGTTTTGAAGACAACATCAAGACCTGTATGAAATGGATGGATCTGAACAACTGGAACACGCCACTTCGGATAGATCTGGTTGGTGTGCCTGAACTAAATGAGCAACTATTGCCTTCAAAGAGGACTGTTGTCATCGCCTCGCAGTTGCAAGAGAACGCAAGCATTGAACTGTGGTTGCCATTCCCCCATCTATTGGCAAATCCTGCCCGGTTTGCCACTGCCTTTGCACTTCTGCCTTTGGGCTTCGAAGCCATATGAGGATTCGTCAATGAGAGCACAAAGCAGTCATTCTCAACCTCGAGAGACTACCAAAGAACAGATAGGAAAACTAATGTCAAGAGATTATTACTTGTTTGGGACTACCTGAGGACTCAAGGACAGAGTGGGTGTTAAATATTTCATTTAGATTCAACATTAGATTTAACATTTAGATTCTAGTTCAACATTTTACTCACTGGGGTAGATCTAGGTCTTATCTGTCAGATCTGTCATTCCCCAGGATTTTGGCAACATTTGGGTATCAACAGTAAGGTAGATTTGAATTTAATTTGAATTTAGTGGGAAAAACATTTGAATAGGAAAAAACTATTCAGAATTGCTTGGTGCTGAAAAGAGTGACAAGTTCACACCACACCCATTAATGGAGTATTGTATTTAAGAACATAAGAAGAACTCTGCTGGATCAGGTCAAAGGCCCATCTAGCCCAGCTTCTTCTATCCCACAGTGGTCCACCAGATGCAAGGGAGCACTTAAGAGACCTGCATCATGATACCCAATGGACTTTTCCTTCATAAATATGTCCAGTCCTCTTTTAAAGGCATCTAGACACTTAGCCACCACCACATCCTATGGCAAGGAGTTTCACAGATAGTCTTGGCCCCAGGAGCAGTGGGGCCCAATGAAAGATGCTCTTGTGTGGGCCCCCAAACTTCTTGTGACCCAAAGGTTGCTGTGGTGAGCTAGATGCATCTGGTACCATGCACCAAACAAGAATTGGTGATGTTGTGATGATGATGACAAGGGAAGCCCATTTTGGGCCAGAGTTCCTCTTCCTCAAAGGCTTAGGGAGAAAATAGAGCTCTTCCCAAGTTTGAGAACCACTGGTCTAGACATTCACCCTGGGCAAATTTTTCAGTTTGCCTCTTGCAGAACTGGATTATTCCATTTGGCTTGGGACTTTGAAAAAGGTTTCAGTCTATGCTCCTGCTGATGGCATCACTGCCTCTGGTATAGGAGATGTCCTGGGGTTCCCTTCCTCTTGTCTGCATTCCAGATTGTGACATTATATCATAAGCAAGACAAAGCCTGGCTCCTTTTAGGTGTTTGGAACAAATTTCCACAGAATTAATTGATGTGTATCCTGCTTTACTTGCATGGATGTTTCTTCTCTGCACTTACTCTTCTCATTTCAATCATCCTTTCAAAATCTACAGCAAGAGGAGGAGGAGCAAAGACGGTGGGTGATCAGAAGAGACGTGTGTCATTTAGGTTGCAGTCCTAATCTCCAGAGGCCCCCTAAATCCTAGCATAAGTTCTGTGCTGATCTGGGGCTGTCACAAAAGTGCCATACAACACTTCTGCACCACTCCTAGGTGAAGGTTAGGTCAGTGCACAAATATGTGCATGCCTCCCTACATCACTATAGGAATGGGAAGATCAATGAGTTGTGCCAGCCTAGGTTAGGATTGCACTCTTGGTCATTGTAAACTCAGGCATCAGGTGGTCTGGTTGTTCAACAATCACTACCCCTACAATCCAGAGTAACTACGTGAGCACGTAAGAGACTTTACGTGCACCTGTAGTTACTGCACCACCTAGTAAAAACCTATGGGAAATTCATATTGCAATCCAGAGCAAATTGTTCTTACACCGGAGCAAGGACTCCCCGTAGTTATTCAGGATTGCGCCCTACATCACCTTAGGGCTGCAAGGGCAATTGCAGGATATATAGTGATGCCTCACGTAACAAATTTAATTCTTTCCGGAGGCATGTTTGTTACGTGAAACGTTCTTGACGTTAAGCAGATTTTCCCATAGGAAATAATGGAAACTCAGACGATTGGTTCCACAACCCCCAAAATATTCATATAAAAATATTAACTGCATGTAAAAATGATGACAAAACACTGGGATTGAATTCAAAACATGCATTCAATGTGTATGATCTTATGAAGTCTACTTAGGCTGCAGTCCTAAAGACACTCTACTGGGAGTTAGCCCCATTTAACACAATGGGGCTTACTTCTGGGTAGACATGGTTAGGAGGCTGCAATCCAAGACACCTTCAAAGTGTCTCCCCACTTTCTCCTTCTCTCCATCCTGAGCCTCTCTCTCCCCTGCTCCCTTCTGGCTAGCCCTGAGCTGCTTCCCTCTTCTCCACTGCTCTTCTCTCCCTCCAGCCACAGGAGGAACAGCATGGAAGTGTTGCTTTCATGGAAGTATTACTGTCAGGCAGCCCTGACGCTTTTTAAAAGGGCTGCTGGCCAGTGCGTCTGCCCCAACTGCCAAGGAATGTGTTCTTTATGTGAAGCACAGTTTGTTACCTGAAGCAGAATCCTAGAAAAATTTTTGTTTGTTACATGAAACATACTTTACGTGAGGCGTTCTTTATGTGAGGCACCATTGTACTACCATTTGAAAAAGAAGTTCCTATGATGTTCTGGCTTTCTTTGAGGATCATACCTACCGGTATTTCACTGCAACCAAGGAGAGTTCCATTAGGTCAAAAGTTAGACAGCTTTTGTGGATGTTATTGCAATCCTAAAGACACTTTCCTGGGAGTAAAACCTACTGAACACAATGGGGCTTACTTTTTAGTAGACATGGTTAGGATTGTGCTCTGGATCTACAAAGTAGAATGAACAGCCTGGATGCAAACTATATATGCAAGAATACCACAAGACCCCTTGGCACCTGCAGCAGTATTGTGAAAATTGATTCCCCCTTACCGTACTTTTTAAATCTTACTCAGAAGGAATCCTTTTGTGTTCAGTAAGATTTGGAATGTAAACCTGTCTTTCTGGAAACAAATTTGGCATCCATCAGTCTCGAAAGACTATGGTATCGTGCACGACGCTGCATGTGAAGCACAAAGGTCTGGGTAGATTGATATGGAGGATAGGCTGTTACCCAAGCAGCAAATCTCCCCTCTCCATGCCACTGAAATAGTCCAATGGAATGGCAGGGCTGATATGATTGGTTCCAGCTGTGTCGCAGAGCTGGGCTAAGGACAGGAGCTCACCCTGTCTTGTGGGGACCTGGGTCTTGAACCCTGGCCTATTGGTTAACAGGCACAGTGTCTTAACCACTTGCGCCACCCACAGCCCTTCTGGAAGCAAACACATCTATCTATATACAGTATTTATATACCAGTTTTCAACTGAAAGTTTCACTAAGCAATTAACAAGAAAATTAAAAAATTAATAGCTAGTTAATAGCTAATGGATCCCTGTCCCAAAAGGGCTCACAATCTAAAATGCAAAAAAGAACACCAGCAGAAACCATTAGAAAAGACATTGCTGGGTGTGTAGGGCCAGTTATTCTTCCCCAGCTAAATAAAAGAGGAACACCCACTTGAAAGAGTGTCTCTTGCCCAGTTAGCAGGAGTAAATACATCTATTTATAGCATTGTTGCTATAATGCTACTGGAGTAATATATTCATAGCTTTCTTATGTATAATTAGATAGCAGAAAAAAACTTTGTAGTGGCAAGAAATTCAACCAGTGCAGGTTTTGGAAGGCTGGGGAGGTCATGAAGCTCTGGTGGTGAGAAAATCAGCAGTTTGTTGAAGTTTTCACCATAACGCAAATCTAAAAACCACAGGAGCCTGTGTCAGGAAAGAAGGTGGCGACCTGCAGCTTGCACACATCTTATGTTAACAAGTCTAAAAGCCACAGCTAAAAATAACATGTAAAGAGGGGGTGAATAATAACCAGCAATTACCAAATGGAGGCAGAAGTTTTGTGCATGTCAGCACAAAATTGCCAGAATTGGGCATTAGAAGGTAAGGCTTAGAAGTTTCATTTCCAGGACACAACTTGAAATGGACAAGTGAGCTTCAAAGCTGATGTTACAATGCTTGGTCTCCATAAGGCCCAGGTGATGGAGAGGGTGTTGCAATCCCATTCTTGAAACACTTCACATTTTCTCTTTTACAAAATGCAGTTGTAGAGAGGTCCTGATCCAGAGAAGATTAACAGCAGCCAGGGAGGAATAAGGAGAAATTCCTCCAGACTGCTTTCCTGAAGAAATGAAATCACTTTTTCAACAGGGCCTTTTCAGAGGTGGAACTAGATTAGGATTGCCATAATTCTCTTCCACAAAATTGGGACAGGATCCTCTGTCCCATTTGCCTGTATGTGAACACAATCCCCGAAAATTGGGTTTGTCCTAGTTTTTCAGGACATATGGCAACCTAAGACTCTTCCTAATCTTTATTCTTCCTTGCTATGACAAAATTTACATACCATTCAGAGCAGAGATGGGCTGGCCCCATCCCAAGATCCGGTACGCCGGAAGTGGGAGAGGCCAGCCGGGGTCAGGGTGTGTGGGCGGGGTGAGGGGCGGGACTGGGGCGGGGCGACGTTGGCACCTGCGCAGTGCCTGCTTAGAATGCCGACACCGGCGCTCGCGCAGAGCCTGCCTGGAAGCTGGCCTGGCAGGCCGCTTCTAGGCAGGCTCTGTGCGAGTGCCGACATCAGCACTCGCACAGAGCCTGCCTAGAAGCGGGCAAGCCGCCTCTAGGCAGGGTCTGCGCGAGCGCCGATGTCGGCGCTTGTGCAGAGCCTGCCTAGAAGCAGCCTGCCCGCTTCTAGGCAGGGGGCGGTGGGTGGGTTTTGCATTTCCCTGTCGCTGGCAGTATGCTAGTGGCAGGGAAACAGGAAGAACTGGTACGGGCGCATAGGCCCGTACCGGTAAGTGCCCACCACTGATTCAGAGTGAAGACATGTTTCTGGTGGCAAGATAGCAAGAAAAACAGTGAGCTGCTCTAAGTTTCACCTCAATTGCCCAAATCCAAGGATTGGGCCCATCCCTGTTGTTTCACCCTTGGAACATCTCACTACTACCTGATAGTGTAGGACATGCATCAAAATAATTATTCGTCATCTTCTCATCTTAAATTGTGAAACCAGAAACTGAGTTATGCAACTGAGAAACCAGAAACCTATGCAATTGAGGTGTTATTTGGATAAATATTTTCAGGACCTTCTAGACCAAAGTCTCCTTGAACCTATTTTTGCATCAAAACTCCATCATGGCTGCTGCGGGTATTGGAGCCAAACTCCATTTTGGCTGCTGTGGGTACAAAAAATATGTTTTAGCAGCAAAAATTTTTCTGGGAGCTTCTTGGTTTGTTTCTTGGTTTGTTTCCTTTCATGCTGCAGGTGTTTGCTCAATTTTTTTAAAAAAAAGATACAATCTCTTGCTCATCATCAATTTCATGCTCCACAAGAAGCAAGGGAGGTTTTTTCTCATGGGTTGCAGGCAAGAGATGCAAAACAATACAACTGGTTTTTTTTTTCCTCCCAGCTGGGGCCAAACCTTTAGTTATGGAGTGAATGGAGACGCTAAACTATGGCAGGGAGTAGGGTGATAGAGTGATTGGCTATAATATACAGTCTGACATCTTCTAACCCAGGGGTTGAGTTACTAATAGTCCAATCCTATGTGTATGTACTCAAAAGTAAGATCCATTATAGTCAATAGAGCTTACTCCCAGGAAAGTGTGAATAGGATTGTAGCCTATGGCTGCAATCCTAAAGACACTTTCCTGGGAGTAAGACCCATTGAACCTAATGGGACTTACTTTTGAGTAGACATGGTTAGGATTGTGCTCTAAGGCAACAATCCAGAGTAACTACCGGACCTTATACACCAGTTACGGTGCCACCTATGGGAAATGCATAGAACAATCCAGACTAACAGCAAAATCCAATGCAGTTACAGGTCCACGCAGTTATGTCACCCTCTAGTGTTATCTTATGGAAAGTCATCTTAACTGCTCTGGAGCAAGGGGCTTAATTTCACTTTAGGATATAGGCCTAAGTGACTAGCCTGCACCTCAGGGTGACCATATAGAATGGAGGACAGCGTGCCTTTACCTTTAACCATTGCATAGAAGAAGGAATTGAGGCAGGTGCTGCTTTTCAGACCCTTCTCTGATGCCTCAATTCCCTCTTCTATGCAATGGTTAAAGGTTGAAGCACCCTGTCCTCCATTCTATATGGTCACCCTATGTATCCCGAGCATAAACAGTCTACACTTAAGGATCTCCCAGCAATTATAATTGCCTTATTCCAAATAAATAAATCAAACACATTTTATACAGTGGTGGGCTCCAGCAGGTTCGCACCTACTCTACAGAACCGGTTGTTAATGAGAGATAGGACATATAAAGTTTAAAAATAGCCATTTAAAAGTGGCTGCCAGATGGGCATAGAACTGGTTGTTAATTTCTTTGGAGCCCACCACTGATTTTATACCCTTGCTCTAGCCCGTCACTCTCCTCTCCTCCTCCTTCATTTCTGAACCCACAGAGCAGGTTAAAGAGGAACAGCAGAGGCGGAGGTTGGCACAAGTAAGGAAGGTTGCATTTGGCATGCTGGGCTGGTCTGGGTGCTCAGTACCTAAGAGATGCAATGAATCTTTCTGCCAACCATACACATATGGAGGAGGCAGGTGTTTAGCTTTACTCACAGGGGAGGCTTGATGGACTCAACGGGGGAGGCTAAGAGGCCTACAGATTCTTTGCCCCAATAAAGACCTCTCTTTTTATTAACTAAAAAGTCCCCAATATTTTAACACCTCCTTACCAGGAAAGATGCTCCAACCACCCAGATCATGTTGTCAGGAAGCTTGTTGTTTTGCTTCTACTTGATGGTAAGAAGGCTTTGATGGGTGAGCCCATCTCTTCCTATGCAAACTCTTCATAGGCTTTGAGTTCTCGGGTTGGTGTTTTTCTGTAATGCTCTGTAGATAATCAGTAGAGATAATCATGAAACTCAGACACAGAAAAGAAAGGCTGTTGCTTGAAACAGCATTTGATGTTATTTTCATCAGTGGCTTCTCTTTACCAGTGGCTGTTTTGCTCCCACATTTGGAAGGTTGACACACACCTTTGCAAAATCTTTACCAACCATTTTGGATATTACTGGGGAAAGTGTCTCAGTGAACCCCTGAAAAGCAGCAGTTGCAGCAGCAGCTCAGACACAGATTGATGAGCTAGGGCTAAGGGCTGGGGGCAAATGTGTTTCTCAGGTTCCCAAAGAAGGACTCTGTGCATTTATGTACAAAGCTGGATGACCATGTGCAAGATTTCTTACATACACAGACCAGATATGGGATTTTTAAACAGTTTTTTTTGCTCTGGGGAAAAAATGGGCTTCCCCCATTCACTCCCACAATAACAACAGCCAGGCAGAGTTTGCTTCAGCAATGGGATCCAAACGCAGAATGGCACTGTAATGGCTCAGAAATAAGATTTCCATATGTCCTGGAAAACTGGGAAAGTCCCAGTTTTGGGTGATTGTATTCATATACTTGCAAGCCTGACAGGGGGTCCAGTCCCAGTTTTGTGGATGAGAATTATGGTAACCAGTGGCATAGCTAATGATCATGGAGCCCGGTGCAAAGCTCAAAATGTTGCCCTGGAAGTGATGTCACAACCAGAAGTGGGTATTTCCCTGGGTATTTTTTAAAAGAAAATTGGAGAAAAACCTGCCTCCTCTTCCTCAGCAGTTCACCAACCATTTGCTCTTCTAGTGGCAAAGCTAAAGAACCTATATGCTATCTGGAGTCAACAAAGATTTTGTTGCCCCATACCCTCGCAATAACAAAATCAAATTTAATTACCGGTAAGTAAAAAAATAAAAATTGTGTCCCTTATTTGTTCAGGAAATTGTGCTGGAGCAGAGAGGAATGATTACTCTTTCTCTGCTCAATATAAGAGGAGCATCTGAGAAGTACCTGTATACCCAGTTAGCATGGGATAATTGTTTTATGATCTATGCACTGTACAAGATATATATACTGATTCATATTAACACGTTATTAGTTCCATACAGTATCAGAATTACATCTCATTTGCTCTCAGAGCCATAAGTATCTTTGGAAAATTAGAGTTAAGAAAATCTACTTTTGTTCCATAGGCTTTTGTGTTTTCATTTTCTGGTTAATTGACTATAACTTTTGATATAATATAGATATTCCAATTTGATTTGTTTCCTTGCATTCTGCATAAAATTACTTTTCCAACAATTTATAAGATGATAGTATTATCGTTCATACATACCCTGTTTTTCACAATTTTAGTCACTTGTGTCAAGCTCAGCTTGTAGCCCCCTTAAAGCTTGTAGCCAGTGCAACTTCAGCCCCTAGCAACCCTACTTTGAAATCAAGCATTGATTAAACTTATGATTAAACTTACATTATAAAGTTAAAAGAATAAAATCAGAGATACTTGGACATTTAACAATTGTGCAGGAGGGAGAATTTCAGACAGTGCTGTAATTTCCTTTTATAGATTATTAAAGGAGCCCTAAAGGGGCACAGTTTGCCCATATCTGCTTTAGGAGAACCTAGAGTTGCCCTGGGTGAGTTGGAGTAAATTGATCTTATAGTACAGACAGGAGTTCCAATAGCAGTAGAAGTACATTCATCTCTTTTTAACAATGGACTGTACTTAAGACAATTGGGGCAATTCTTCTTTCTTATCTTCATGGTAAGAATTATATCATCCTCCTCGATTTACTGTACTTTGCAAATGTGTTTGACCCTGAGCATATCATAAATAGTTCAGGCTCTCTTTTCTGATTGCTGACCATTGGTAATTATGGACAATTATCAATAACCATAGGCTTACTCAAAGTGCTTTCCCCAGGTGTGACAGAGGCCAGTAAGGTAAAAAAATATCTGAGTGAATGCAGATCTGAGTTGAACGTAGATGGTTCGTAATAAACCAACTGTTTCCAACCACTGTACCAATGTACATTTGTGTGCCACAAACAGCCTTACGAGTTTGGAGGGATGTCAGTTAGTAGGGCCATGAGGGACGTTACCCCCACTAACTACAGTTTTGTGTGCCTTGGCAATTGTAGCACCATTTCAGTGCGGGGCATAAGATGGAAAAGATTGGAAATTGCTCTTGGAAAAGCTCAAGTGGCTCATGGCTCCTCCAAAGGTACACAAAGTTGAATCTTTCCTGATTTTCTTAACAAGACCACCCATTTTTATTCACATCTTGTGGATAGGTGGGCAGGGATTCTGTAAAAATTGCCCTTGCTTCATCCTCCTCAACAGGATCAAGAGCTGTGTCGGAAGCATATCATGATCATGCTGAACATTTGAACCCTGAATTTATTTTTAAAGGAATAGATTGTGTAATAATCTGCATTGGCTGAGTCATTTTGGAAATGTTTCCTCCTTTGGATTCTTCTGTGTGTCACTGTGACTATGGTGGTGATGGCTAGCCCCTTGGAGACGACCTTAGCTTCCATGAATAGACTTGGCAAGGAATCTTTCAACCACTGGATGCCTTCCAGGATGCCACTAATTTGCTTTATTCCTTCTTCCATGGAGAGCTTAGATTTGTGGAAAAACTGGCTTTGGATACTCACACTTAAGAATTTTCCATCTTGTAGAACTGTCTATAAAACAGTGTTTTAACTTCTATATATTTCAAAAAACATATGTTCACTTCAAAGTTCTCTTCCATAGCATGGCTTGCACATAGGCTCCAAAAGTACATGGGTGTAGGGTGGAAACCATACCCAGTGGTGTCACTAGAGTTTATGTCACCTGGCAGGGGAAGTAGTGCTGTCACCTGCTTGAGGGACCTCTTCTCCTGCAGTGAGCAGGACCAATTTATCTCCTTATATTTATTTATCAAATTTCATGCTTCCAAAGATGGCAGGAGCTGATTTAGTAATGGGAACTCACTCTGTCATGTGGTACGCGGGTCTTGAATCATCGTGTTAAACTTCAGGTTGACAAGCATAGTGTCCTTAACCATTGAGCCATCACAGCCCATAACGCTGCCTTACCACCTGCCAATACTTTTATGTCTGCTTTTTATTGAATTCCTACACATTTTTATTTATATTCCTGTACATCCCATTTTTATCTCTTTATGACCTTAGGATAAAGATCAGCTGTTCAGTATGTGAGGCATGAAGTCCTCCATCCATGAGAATTCCACAATAGTGGTGAATTTTTCTCATGTCCTTGAGAATGAATTTAGTAATTTCTGAGCACCAACTCCTGAGTTCTAGACTCAGGAGTGTCCAAACTTTCAACTTTATGGCTCCTGGACCTTAAATGATTTAAAGGGACCTTTACCTTTGGAGTCATTCCTGGTACAGGGAACGAAACAGAGCCAATGATCCAACTGGATAATTGGATAGCATTAGATCATTAGATAACATTTCTGCTGAGAAGCTCTGGAACTAATCTAGAATCCAGATCAATTCTCTCTCTCTCTCTCTCTCTCTCATTCTGATGCTATGCCCTTTTCAGCTTACATCACCAAATCTGGCTCAGTTTTACATTCTCCTGCCACATCATCTCCTTTGTGATATTTTCATAAGTACTGCATTTCTTATGCAAGTGTTACCTGCATCACCTTTTCCACTTTGAATTTCTTTTCACCATCAGTTCAAATTGGCACAGTGTGTGAATACCTAACTACTTCCAGCCCAAGCTTTTTCCTCCTTTTTTTAAAAAAAATCTTTAGTCATAAATTAGGAACTATTTTATTTTTACATACAACAATGTCTAATATATTTAAGAACAGGTCCCAAAAGAGTGTATTTCTATACTGAGAATTATTATCATCTTATTTTCCTAATAATACACCATTTCTTTTTGAACATATTGAAGAAAATGAGAATATCAGTGAGCAATGTGGCAAGCCTGGACTAAGAGAGGCAAGCGGTCCTGTCTGGGGAAAATTGCGCTAGTTGCTCCTGACTACTGTTTCATTAAATGAGGTCATTAAAAACTAACCTTGATGTACAGAAACCCCCAAGAGGAAGTGGAAAAAGAGCCCCGAATAAGCTGAATTCTTTTTCCACAAAAAAAAAAAATGATGACAGAATCAGGGGACATCCACTAAAATTGAGCATCAGAAGAGTTTTATAACAGACATAAGCAATATTTCTTTACCCAGCATCATCATGTGATTTGCCTGTGGAACTCCTTGCCACAGGATGTCTGGCACAGATACCTTTAAAAGGGAATTGACAGATTTCTGGAGGAAAAGTCCATCACAGGTTGCAAGCCATGATGGGTGTGTGCAACCTTCTGATGTTAGAAGTAGGCTACCCAAGAATGCCAGATAACCCGCCAGCAATCGGTGGAACTCCCTGCCATAGGATGTGTGGCCTAGATGCTTCACAAAGGGGATGGGACATATTTCTGGAGGAAAGTCCATCATGCCGAGATGGGTATGTAAATCTCCTGGTTTTAGAAGTAGGAATCCAGGTGCAAGGAAGGGTACCAGGACACAGATCTCTTGTTGACATCACTCCAAGTTGGGTCATATGTTATAACCGCAAAAGAGGGAAAGGCCCCCCATGAAAAATACTTTTATGTAGTTAATTTAAGAATTATTAAATTTAAACTCTTACACATAATTTATTACATACAGGGTGATCATAAGTCGAAACTGGAAAAACTGAAATGTAGAACACCAAAGAAAAATGTAGGATATGACAAAATAAAAGTTAAAAAATACAGTACTTGTGTATTGCTTTCATGTGCTTAATTTAAACACTATATTACTTATTAAAGTTAAAAGATACATCTATTACATATAGGCTGCAATCTTGATCTCCAGTTAGGCTGGCATAAACCCCAGTTTAAGTCCTTTGCTGACCCAGGGGTGTCACATAAGTGCTTTCTGGCAATTCTGCCTCACTCCTGAGGGGGTTAGGCCAGTTCATAGGCATATGCTGACCTCCCCAAACCACCATGGAAAGATATGCTGACTGAGTTAGGCTGGCCTAAATTTTTAGGATTGCACCCATAATTTATTAATTACAAGAAGGTAAAATTTTGGGAATTTGACCCAGCTGGGCAGGGGCCCCCAAAATTGGGTGTCTCATAGCAAAATTGGGCAGATGGCAACCCTGATTACATAGTGACTGTTCACTAAGAAATGGAGGACAATGAAGATTTTTTTCCAGGACATAAGGCTAAAAAAGAGGACATGTCTTTTGAAAAGAGGCATATTCTAGTAATCACTTCTTAATTACTAGAAGGCCACATACTTCCTGGTCACAAAGGAGAAGGCTAAAAAAGAGGACATGTCCTGGAAAGGGTGTGAGATCCAGGAAGCAGGACTAGATGGGCCTGATCCTGCTGGGCTCTTGTGGTGCTGATGCCCAGAAGGTGGCGCGATCTCTCCTCCCAACTTTCAGCAAGGGCTGGGAGGGCTCTAGCGGGGCCGAGCCTAGTAGAGGCGCAGGCGCCGTACTGCGGGAGGACTGGTCTGGGCTCCGCTTCCTTTAGCCAGCCAGCCAGCAGGCCCAGCAAGGGAGTTGGAGAGGGAGCGGCTGCTGGGGCTGCTCTGCTGGGCGAGCAGAGAAAGAAAGGGACGGGGATCGGGCGCTTCCTCGGCTGGAGGCTCTGCAGGGGCAACTCCAGCGCCCGTCCTGCCTGCGATCGCCTCCCTTTCAGGGGATCAGCAGCTCTTGGAACGCGGGCAGCGCCAACGTTCGAAATTGGAACGTTCGCGGCGGCCGCGGATACATTTGTTGCCGGCAACGTTCGAAATTGGAACGTTCGCTACATTGTTTCCTCTTCCCCGCCTCCGCCCTGATTCCTTCCCACGCCTCGGCGCACCCCGGGTCCTCCTGCCCCCCGTTTCACCCCGTTCCTTCCTCACCCCACCCCTTGATACCTTTCCGGCGCTCGGATCCTCCCTCCCAACCCCCTGGGGGCTCCCACCCCTTCGTATGGAATATCACCCACCAGCTTGCTGAGCCCACAAAAAGAAGGGTCTCTCTCTCCTGCTGGGAAGTGGAGGGACAGCAGAACCTAGAGTGTGGTGAGTAGCACACCCCCCATTTCGATAGGATCCAGTGGTTGCTTCACCCCTCTGATCTCCCCCACACCCTTCTGATCATCCCACACCCCTTTGATCACCCCATACCCCTCTGATCACCCCCCCCCAGTTTGAATGGGCTGCGGAAAGGGCCACACACTCCTCCCCCACATTTTTCCAAGCCTTTTCTCCAGTTGTTCAACCTACAGTATAATCCTAACCATGTCTACTCAGAAGTAAGCCCCATTGTGATTAATGGGTCTTACACCCAGGAAAGCGTGTTTAGGATTGCACCCCAGTGGATGGAAACTCTTGAATCCCACTCAAAAGAGATTAGTCCTCAGTGAGTAACAGGGGAGGAAAGGGCTACATCCAGGGTGACCATATGTCATGACCAAAAGAAGAGGACAGGAATCCCCAAAATGCTGGATATTCAAGAAAAATGTAGGGCATGACAAATAAAAACTAAAAACGCTCAGATTTATTGCTTTCATGTGGTTAATTTAAACACTATCAGTGCATTCCTAAGCATGTCTACTCAGAAGTAAGTCCTATTATATTCAATGGGGCCTACTCCCAGGAAAGTGTGCTTAGGATTGCAGCCTATATTACTTATTTTTAAATTTGAAACTATTATTTGTAATTTATTACATACAGTTTATTAATTACAAGAAAGCTACATGTGCCCTGCTCACAAAGAAAAGGAGGACAATGAAGATTTTTTTTCCAGGGTACAAGGCTAAAAAAGAGGACATGCCCTGGAAAAAGAGGACATATGGTCACCCTGGCTACATCACAATTCAAAGGTCTCCTAAAAGCTTCTCTGGGGTTGCTCCTTTTCTTGAGATCATAATGGCAGAGGTAGTCCCAATTGGGCAATGTCTCCAAAATGGGAGGAAATGGGTCTTTTCTCCACCCCCTTTGTGGTGTACTGATGTCTTAGGGAGACTTGTACTGACTTCTGCTCCAACTAGGCCTGTTACTTCCCCTTTGACCCTTTCTTCCCTATGTATAGGAAGAAACAAGATAGGGAGGGGAATTAAATTTGCTTAGCAATCAGGAGGTTAATTTTTTTAATTTGACCCAGAGGATGTAACTGATCAGAGAAGGTCCAAGAATACATATTATAATCCAAATTTAAACTTATATTGTTTTCCTGGAGGGTCTTCCCCTTCTCTGTACTCTGAAAATGATGATGATGACGACCATGGATGTTACCTTGTGCTCTTGAATTGTGGAAAGGATTCCCCCACCCATAAGGTTTTGCAAAGAATAAATGAAACTTCCTCTATAAGCAATTTCAAATAATTGGTGTGGATGACAGGAACGGTCCTTGTAGCCTGTGATTCCTAATTGAAGGGAAAAAAAGGGTATCCAGACAATGGGGGCTCCACCAGCACTGTTTTCTGGCCCCATGTATCAGCCTCCCACATCAAGTGCATACAGATGCTTCCCCTCCTCTATGCTCTTTTGGGGAAGTTTTGGAGGACATGGAAGCAGAAATGCTTTTTTGGTGAGAGTTGAGGATCAAGGGCTTCTAGAACGACTGGCTGGCTTGGTAATGCATGCTGGCTTTGTATGACTGGTGGGCTGCTGCTGTCACCTACCACAGTGCCGGCAGACAGTGGCGCTACAGTGCTCGCCAGCCGGGGCCTTTTCAGATGCACATTGCAGGAAGACAACAAAGCCATTGATGGCTACTGGGTAGGTTCTTTTCCTTTCCTCCCCTTGCCACAATCAGTGAGTCATATTGAGGCAAACTGGCTGTTGGACAAGTGGTGGGTCTGTGCTATCACTCTGACTGTTCACAGCAGCTGTTGTCACACAGGCCAGCCTGACCCTGGGTGTGAGGAAGCACAACAACATCACCGCCACAGTTAAAGTCTCATGGTGGACATTTGATGGGATAAGAGCTTTAAAAGCTCAGGGGTGTGATGCTTATTGGAATAACCTCTGCTAATAACAGTTCATTAAAGCCACCTGTGCTTTGTGCTCACACTCAACTAGATCTTAACCTGAGGGTCTCAGAATTGCATCTCTTACTTTTGAATGAAGAGAACAGCTCTATCTTTTTAATTTTTTTGGGCCATAGTGCAATTGCATCTTTTTGAATGGAGATAAAAAAGAGCATGCTGGAATTATTTTCATCCTGTGCTGAAGGACTGAATCCTTGCATGATCTGCATATCCAAAGGATGTGGATCTGATCTTGGATGAATGCTTCAAAGTGCATTGGATCTGATGCTTCAGGATGTATCCAGATAGATGCCCTCAGGGTCAGTGACTTAAGTAAGTGCGCCCAAATATCTGTGGTAATCACAATGTGCTGCATCTAGGTTCAGTGGCATTATGCCTCTGAATACTGATGGCTGAAAAGATATAGACTTATCTTTTTTGGTTGTGGTCTTCCCAGATAGACTTAAGTTCCTAGATAGACTTCCCATAGGTTGCAATCCTAAAGACACTTTCCTGGGGAAAAGACCCATGGAACAGAATGCAGCTTTCTTTTGAGTAGACATGGTTAGGATTGTGCTCATAGACTTATCTTTTTTGGTTGTGGTCTTCCCAGAAGCAGCTACTGAGATGCTGGACTTTATGAGTCTTTGCCTCAATGGCAAAGGCTCACTTTTCTTATGTTCGTAAATATGCACAGGTGGTCTCCATGAATTGTCTTATGTACAGTTCTTAGGCAGCAGTTTCCAAAAATATGCCTCTGTGTGTCCTTGTGGTCCTCCCTTGGTGCACGGTATAGTCCAGAACATTCCCTTTTGGGGGTGGGGGAAGGTTCATACTTGGTAAATTGTTCAGAAATGCTGGAAGAGACTGCAAAAGAGAGGTGGTGAAAGGAGAATGGATTGAATAACATTTGAATTTTGCAGCCTGCTGTATTGAAGGAGTTCTTAGCTGGTGTATTAAGTGGGGACAATCTGGCAGATTTGGTGATGGTAGCAAGGATTTGGCAAAAATATTTGGTGATCAGTTAAGTTTATTAAAGAACTAGCGAAACGTACCCACGTTGCAGGAGTAAAGTGCCCCCCACACCATCCCCCACTGCACAACATCCTCCATTGCATTTCAACCACCATGTGTATCAATCACCCATGCACAATATCCCCCAATGTGCAACATCTTCTGTATGCACATCAACCCCCGTGTGCATCAGCCTCCCATGCACAGCATCCCCCCATGCATGGCAACCCCCATGCGCAACATCCCCCACCTCATGCACCATCCTCCCACAACCGTGGGCACCCCTAACAGGCAGGTGCAGGATTTGGGACTGGGCATTGATCTGTCTTCAATGTTAAGTATAGGCCAAAATGTGTTGCACCTCTTTTCAGGCCCTTAGCGGTTAAATTTCTAGAAATTGGTTCTTGGTGGTTGCTCCCATCATGGAAGGAATGCACACCCTGAATTTCATGCTTCTAGGTTCACGGGTTGGGGCAGAGTGTCCCTCAGTCAGGGATTCTTCAATTTAAAATATAGGGAGGAAAAAGTGTTGCTTCCCTTTTCACCCCATTCTAGTTGAAATTTCTGAAAACCGGTTCTTAGTGGGAGCCTTCATCATGGAAGGAACACCCTCCCCACATTTCACACTTCTAGGCCCAGCGGTTTTGGCTGGGAGTTGATGCACTCATCAACAGTGAGTCAGTCAGTCAGTGACTTTTCAGTTTTATATATATAGACTAGCAGAATGAACCTGCCATTGCAGGAGTAAAATTTCCAGAATATTTGGGGGGTCTGGGCATGGCTGGGTACTGGTAGACACTGGACACCAGGCAACTGGCACTAGGTGGTGGGCACCAGCAGACACTGATAATCTCTGGGCACTGAAGGGTATGAGGGGGCAGTAGTATGAGGGGACAGCAGACACTGATGGGGGAACGGGAACCAGACATCTCTACTGGGCATACTGGGCAGTGGGCACTAGTGTGTACCATAGTGCAATGGATAGCAGGCACCACCAGGCAGCAGGCAACAGTGGGCACTGGTCATCCCTAATAGGCACCAATGGGCAGTGGGCACCATGAGGCACCAGTGGGCATCCTTACTGAGGACTGGGCTTATTGGGCAACACTGGGCATTGGGAACCACCAGGCACCACTGTGCAGTGGGCACCAGCTTATTTGGAACTAAGCTCTGCTTTCTGTAGTCAATCTACATTAAACTTACACATTTAGCATATGTGTAGGAGTGCAGACAGCCTCTGGTACAGGTATCTCCCAAATTTCATCATCAGGGCTCCTGGACATTTAACAGTTGTGTAGAATAGGAAATTTCAGCAGGTGAAGTTTTTATCTCAAAAATCACAAGCTACTCCTGCTGAAATTCCCTCCTCTACACAATTTTTAAAGATCCTGGAGCCCTGAATTTGAAAATTTGGAAATCCTTGCTCTAGTATAATAATATTGCTTTCATAGGGCAAAATCCAGAGTAACTATGGGAAGTCTTTGCTCCGGTGTAAAAACAACTTACTCTGGATTCCAATATGAATTTCCCATAGGTTTTCACTAGGTGGTGCAGTAACTACAGGTGCACATAAAGCCTCTTAAGTGCTCCTGTAGTTACGCTGGATTTGGGGGGATAATCTTGCATATGGAGAGAATTTTTTTTTAAAAATCCCTAAGCAAATGCAGTTCTGTACCATTTAGTTTTTTACATTTATTTCTTACCAATAGTTACAACCCAACAAGCATCAAAATATCAAACCAGTACTTTGATCTACATCAGTTTTGAAACCAGCAGCAACTGAAAATGTCACAGAGCAGCGTAAAATCATATTATGTGAAGATGCTGAGATCTCTTGGAAGAAAAAGGTTTGCAGTTTCCATTTGAAGGATGAGACCCAGTGTGAAATCTTTCTCTTGGTGATTCAAACTGGAGAATGAAATAAATTCTCTTTGGAAAAAAGCATATTCTACCTTAGTTCTATACCACACATAACCAACAAAGCAAACAAAAATGTGGAAGGACTGTAATGCAGTAGGGTTCTTGATTTGCATGCAGAAGGTCCCAGGTTCAGTCCTTGATATTTCTACATGGAAAAGAATCTTATTTGAAACCCAAGAGAGAGCAATTGCAATCTACTGATGTAGATGCATCAGTTAGGGAAAGGCTGCTGATTTGGTTTGCCATCCATGAACTATATGTGGATGTTAGAAAATATATGTGGCAGCCTGCAAGAGGCTCCTGAAAGCTGTTCGTCTTTGATTCCCCTGAGCTATAAAAGTTCTGCAGATCTTTTGTAGGTTTTGTGTCTGGTGATGGTACCTGCTGGGTTTTTTAAAGAAACTTTTGGAAGTGAAAGCATATTTGCTAACTTGAATACTGTAAGACAGTTACAATGCGTCTATACATTTTGTTTAATCTAGTGGTGGTGGGTTAGTCTGTGTCCCACTGAATATGTAGGAATGGTGATGGGTTGCAGAGGAAGCTGTTGCTCAAGGTATCTGGGCCCCAAGCTAACATCTTGTCATTGGCATTATATTCATGACAGTTCCTGTCTCACATAAATTTAATGTACTGTCAGTGCTGTAACATTTTAACCAAGTAATCAATTAGATGAATGGATTAAAAGCTTTTTGACTGACAGAATAATTGTCTGTGATTACTTGGAGCTGATCTTTACATTTCTTAAAATTATTTTTAATTCAAGTCTTTATGGCAGGCTTTCACCCATTTATTATGACACAGGGATGCATTGTTTAAAAACAAGGGTTTTCCCCCATATGTAAATTGATTACATCTGCATAAATTGACTAAGAGTTCATCAAGTTAGGATGTCTTAAAGTGCATGACAAGTCTGATTATTATGAATATTCTGCAGTGTTCTAACCCACTACTCTCCTTATGTATCCTCTGCATATTTTTTTTTACTTTTACCACCTTCTTTTTCTAATCTAGGAAATGGGGGGAGGGGGGGAAGGCAATCTAAGGACATAGGTGGGTGCCTTCCATCAGTGTGTCTGAAGCAGGTGCCTAAGAAGGCTTTGTTGATGACCTGGCCACCACACAGTTGGCCATAGTCTTGGGAATAGAAAACTGAACTCCATTTATGTAATATGGGAATTCACAGTGCAGTTTTTTTTTCTTTAAAGAAATTACTTTTTGTTTTTCTAAAAAAGGGAAATTGCAAAAAATGTAGTAGTTTCTGGGCTTACCAAGTTTTTAACAAGAGTGAGGACAAACCTGATTAACCTGGTTGAAGCCAAGCATCTCTGGGTCTAATCAGTGCTAAGACCACATGCAAAACCAACGTCCACCACCTTGAGTTCCATATCATAAAAGTCATAATGATTGACTTTAATCATAACATAACAAAAACTGGGAACTTTTCAAAGGATCACAAGATCAGAACTACAAATAGTTCCTATTTGTTTTGAGAAAGGGTCAATGTGAAAGAAATTCAGACAAAAATAGTTATTTTCCATTCAGTGGTAGAATTGTGGAGCCTGATTGGGAGTTCCTACTCGGCTATGTATCTTTTTTTGGCAAGCCACGATCTCTCAGCTTACAGTACAGGTTTGTTGGGGTTGGCCCGTATATATATATGAAGTAGCCCACCAAATAAGGATTGCACAAAGGGTGTGGCATGTGACCAGGGCTGCTACCAGAGACAAATTAACTTCGGCAGAATCTAGTTTGGGTAAAGGTATGTGAAAGGGTTAAGAACCATGGTTTTTTTTTTAGTTCTTTAGCAGGAGGCTGGGATAAGAAATTATAGTAAGTCCTGAGGCCCTTGCATTTCTGGAGATGAAAGTTGGATAAACTCCAGCAGTAAGACCCATCATCATTTACCATACAATTCTTTCTTTTCTGTAGCTCTGTCATTAAATCCTGTTTGCCAAAGCTTGTCTTGCTCCTGTCAAACTGAGCTGGAGTGGGAGTGAGTGGCAGGGGTGGTGACTGGATCTCAAATTTTGAAATCAGCATGGTTTTAACTTCCAGGGTGTTTGCCTTGTATCCTGGCAATTGGTAGAACTTTAAATGCTTGGGATGCTTTTTGGGAAAGCGCACATGTTAAAGGATGGCAGGATCATGGCCACACAATAGCAAAAACCATAGGTGGGAAACTCTTGGCCACTTTGCAAATTAGAATAAACATGTGGCAATGAAAAGGTTAACAGGAAATAACTTGAAGCATCTTTTTTCCCCATCAAGTGAGTTTTTATTTTCAATTTAATGTAAAACTTTTTCATTGTAAGAGGCACTTGGAACTCGTTTTGCTGCTAACCTTTATCAATGAAATAAATTTTATTAGAAATATTGATTGATGAATTGCTTCTTCAAGTGGTGTAAGGGTCTGAAACCTAAGTAGTGATGTCACTTCTGACCATGACATCAGTTTCAGATTGATGACATCACTTCTGGTGGGTCCAGACAGATGGTCATTCTAAAAAGTACTAAAAGGTTAGAGAAGCACTTGATTAGATCAAATAATTCATGTTCATCCTACTGAGGTCCCAGTGGTCTGATTTGATATAAGGTGGCTCCTGAGGCTCCTAACTGATTGGATGGTGATACAGCCAGTCTGTCACAGGTGTCAATGAAACATTTTCAGTGCAATCCTAAGCATGTCTACTCAGAAGTAAGTCCCATTGTGTTCAATAGTACTTAATCCCAGAAAAATGTGGATAGGATTGCAGGCTTGGGCTGCAATCCAAAAGATACTTTCCTGGGAGTAAGACTTATTGAACACAATGGGGCTTACTTTTGAGTAGACATGGTTAGGATTGAACTCTTTGTTTCATTGCTCTGCTGTAGACCCACCTATTTTACTATATGGGTGTGATTTGCTGATAAAAACTATAGGGCTCTGCCAAACTCATTTTTGCTAACAAGGGAGCTGCAAGTTGTGACATCCCTTGCAGGCTTTTGCAGGTCATTCAGAGTTTATTCTCTGTCATTCTGGATATCCCCTAACAGAGATAGCTCCGTTATGTGATCCTTTATCCTGGGATGGAAGTGAGGTGAGGAAGGAATGCTTGATCTTTCAGTTCTTGTGCACCACCTTCAATTAATTTCCCATATGAAATTGAAAATAGCCATTGTTTATATCCTGCTTTTCTGTCTGGAAGATCATCAAAGTTGTTGACAGGATTTAAAATCCACAAATATAATCAAAAATAGTAAACAAGGTTGCATTGTCCAATAAATCAATGCCAAGCTTAAAACACTTCATTTAATGAATCAGGTGACCTGATGGACCATAGACCACCTTAGGTCCTCTTGCACAGAAAGGTGGGATATAAATGAATGAATGAATGAATGATGGAACAGAGCAGGCTCCAAAGTGAAGACTGCTATGCACTAGGAGTATCTTCCTTGGTATGATTAGTGCTTACCGTTCCAGAGCACTGTGACTCTCCATGTTGCCCCAATCGAGCCAACATGTCTATGGTTCAATTCCCCAACAGGCATTATGCAAGGATTTTGGGGCAGATGTCATTGCCCAGAGCATTGTGTTATCCTGATTGGGTGATGTAGAGAGCTGTAGTGCACCAGAATGATCTGTGCTTGTGGAGGAGATGGCTTCTTCTGAATTCTGGATCTGGTCCCCAGGGGCCATTCTTTCCCACTTTGGACACTTCTGATTACTTTCCCAAGTTGTGAAGTTGGGAATCAATTTTCAACCATAGTGCCATGGCACATTGGTGTGCTGTGAATGGTCCACAGGAGGCGAACCATTCATTATTACTAGGGCTGTTGAGGAAGGTGAGCCCTGGCTGATAGCATGGTGTGCCTTGTCAATTGTCAAAAAGCTGATGGCGTGTCTTGTCAATTTTAGTGCCTTCTTGGTGTGACATGATGAGATGACAGTTGCTGTTCTGGATATATGGAGAAGCTTTCATGATGTGCGTTGACTTTGAATTATTTAGTGCTTAGATTATGGGAAGAAAGGTGGAAGGGGCTTAATGAAACCCTTGAGCCTGGCCCTCCTGCTATCTCCAATTTTATCTACATCATCAGAAGGCTAAGAGCCCCCTTTGCCTCCCCCCATTATTGGAGCTCTAATGAAGGCTGCAATCCTAAAGACACTTTCCTGGGAGTAAGACCCATTGAACACAATGGGGCTTACTTTTGAGTAGACGTGGTTAGGATTGTGCTGTTAGCCTCACTCCAAAGGAGGAAACAAACTTACAACTGAGGAGTCAAACTCAATCATGGAGATGAAATTTAACAACTGAATGTGATTCCTTTTTGACCCTATTTCTCTAAAACAGAGGTTTCTAAACTTTTAAATACAGAGCTCCTGGACCTTTCAAGGAGGGAATTTCAGCAGGTGCAGCTTCTCATCTCACAGATCACAAGCTGAAATTCCTTCTTCTGCATATTTGTTAAAGGTCCAGGAGCCCTGAAGTTAAATGTTTGGAGACCCCGATCTAAAAGACACCCAGTTGCAAACATCTTTTGCTTTTTTGGTGCCCAATTCAGTTGTTGAATATGCTACAGATGTGGAGGGCTGTCACTCCATGGTTGAGCCCTGGTTTTCCTGCAGAAGATTCCAGGTTCAATTCCTGGCATCTCGAGATAGGGCTGGATAAGACTCATCTGAAGCCCCAAAGACCAAGCAGCTAAATGGATCTGGGATCTGTCTCTGTATAGAACATTAGCCTCCTATGTAACCTTGAGAGAGCAAGGATCTGTTGCACCCCCAGCTGGATTTGGTTTCAAAAAATGGGGCTATTAATTTTGATGATGCATTTCCTTGTGCAATCAAGTAATAATTGGGTGCTTTGCTGTGGTCTGAGAGTCGGTCTTCGTAGGTTGAGGCTTTCTAGTGTCCATTATATCACGCAGGTACCGCTATGTTGTGATGTCGTGACCTTGTCTAGCTATGGCTGTGTTTTGTGCTCAACCCTCTTCCACCCCCCACATCGGAATAATTGCATATAATTCAATCCTTGAGATAAAAGTTAGTGGTATCTAATTTGCTTGTGCTGTGGCTGTGCACTGTAATTACACTGGTTGTAATCAAGGCTCCATAAAGCACATCATGGGTCGGTTGCACATTCAAAGGGGCTCTCTGCAGCTAAGCAACCATTGAGTAATTTGTGTTAGAGCAGCACTTTATGGCTTCACACTTGTGGTGTTTGTTTTGTACTGTTGGTGGAAAGCCCTTGTTTGCACCCTGCTGAGTTATTGGAGGAGACAGTGCTTTACTCCCTTGTTTGCCCTGCTAGCAGCCCAATCGATAGAGGCCATTACACTCTGCTCTCGGCTTGGAACAAGCTAATTGTTTTTGCCTAACGTGAGTAAGTGAATCCTGGCTTAAAGGCGATGTGATGACTTATTAGAATGCTTTCTAGTAAACAATCAATCTGTTGGGACCCATAGGAGGTGATGCCATTAACCTAGAAGTGATGCCATGGCCACAAGTGACATCATCAAGAATGAAAATTTTTTAACATCCATCATAAGACCAAATCAAGTTGAATTAAGTAAGTAAATTAAAAGTTTACAATAAGCAGGGTCTTTTTGAGGGGGTACTGAGTATAAGCACCTCTGTGACATGTCTATGTCACAAGTAGACATGCCTATGGTTATAAATAACATCTTCATGGTGAGTACCCCCACATTTATAACATCTTCATGGTGAGTACCTCCACCTTTATTTCTAGAAATAAACCATTAAGCTTACAATAAGCATTATTGGTGTTAGTGCCAATCCATGTTCTGATTTCCAGATGGACACAGATGCTTGGCACAAGTTTGTGAGGCCATCGGATGGAAAGTTAACGGGCTATGGCATGAGATGGTAAATGCTGTGCCACACCGGAAAGGCTTTTTCATAACACTGGATCTGACCTACGGGCTGAATTTTAGAGCCTGCTGGTGTAGTAGGAAGAGTAGGCAAGGCTATTTCCTTAACGTGTTAATGCCAACATGTGCACACTCACTATTATTCAACTTATTTCTTGACATGTGCCAAACCTTTGTGTGTTTAAAGCTAGAATGGGATATGAAAGGCATCTGGATTTCTTTGGTGTCCAGATCCTCTGCATAATCCTGCAAAATAGCCACACCTTTTATTGCAGATTGTGATGTCTTTTCTGAGAAGGCCACAAGGTGTGTCTGGTGAGTGGCAGTTGCAAGGTGGCTTAAAAGATTAGTTGTGAACTCTGAAGCACTGATTAGTTATTTTTGCACTGTAGCTGGTGGGTCTGTATGAAGAGGTTTCTATAGATCCCCCAGGAGTGTTATCTCCACCCCTTCCCCAATGTTCTCCATGGTTTGCACGAGACCACTGAATTTTTCTCCCATCTGCACTGGTTTTGCAGACAGAGCATGTGAGAGTTGTGTGACTCTGACCTTTTGCCAAAGCCGGATATGACATAAAAACCAGACCCAGCCCATTTTACTAGTCCTTTGATATATGTGGAGGAGGATTTGAGAAGGAGTCAGTTAGTGGCAGTCTAAAATAAAGGTTGGCTAGTAAGTCAAATTTACGTTGGTGGATACATGTGAATATATGACAGGTAAGTAAGAGTGTTTTTGGGGTTTCCTTTTGGTTTATGATCTGGAATCCTAGGGTTGTGCAGAGGTGCCTAGTGGACAGAAGAAGGGAACGTTGGATATAACCCCAGTTCAATCACTGCACAGCTTTCAAACCCACAGAATATCTTTCATTCACTTCCTAACCTAGGATGGCTTGCAGAATAACACAGGAGAAGGAGTTGTTCTAATGTAATTATTGATCATTTGTATTTTGGGCATGCAAAGTGCTTTACATATGTATATATATTTTTAAAAAATATCAGAAATATCTTAACTAACTAACCTGGTTAAAGACAACTGAATAGAATGTAAATGCATAAGACTTGTAACACCCTGAAAATGAAATGTATGACCTTATGTCGAGTCCATTGAGTTCATTTCTGCTTTTCTACAGGGGGAAAAATAAGGTCTTCAAATAAGGGCAAAAAAGCTTCACCAATGACTTGAGATCAAACTAAAAAAAAACAACCTCATAAATTATATTTACTATGAAAATTGTAAATACAGTATTTACAAATTCACAACCAAAAAACATGGAATTTGTTTTCCGCCAATGCTGAGAAATTTTTTCTCACCCCTTGTTTCTGGAAAATTTTGGATGCTTAAGCCTGAAGCACATGACCTTGTTGTGTGTCTTTCCATGTGGGTGTGTAGAGGTGTGTGATGCTTTGAATGAAAATTATGGGATTTCATGAAACTGAAATTCTGCAGATTGTACACCAAGGCAGGCCTGAAATTTGGCACTGTAAATGGCACATGGGCTTTAGGACGTAAGTGCAATTCTGTGTACATTTATTCACAACCCAATCGGATAGGACCGTACTTGTAGTGTGCGTAGGATTGAGCCTTGCAATAATTTGAATTATAATTTGAATTATGCTCCTGATAGATTGTTCTCACAATTCAAATCTATCAGTTGGTATGCAAGTAGGAAAAGTATTAATTAGAAAATGGAAAACATGATTGAACTCCATTATTTTAATTGGCCCTTTTTCTTTGAGATTTAAATTTATCTGCTCTGATTTAAGTGTCACATATGTGTTTAGCTTGTGTTTCCCACTGCTTCTGTGCTATTAATAATATGTTACTTCTACTTCCAAGAAAAATTCTGTATATGGAGGATCTAGGCAGGACTGAATGAAAAAAAATATCTTATGCATTTGATTGCCTGCCCTCCTAGGAACCTGCAATATTTTCCACCCTTGAAATCTTGTTATGGTTCAGTGTGACTTGTTCCATTCATGATTGCTTTTCCCAAATTGAGTTCTGGACAAGGCAATGGGTTGCATGAGCTCCTCTTTTCTTTAGTATCATTACATGGAATGTGAACATTAAATTGGCATTTCAGGAAAATAAGCAGAAAATCAGATGAAGATAATAATATAATTATTAATATATTGCAAATTATTATGCAAATAATTATCACAAAAATCCTTGAGCATTTATATAGTGCTTCTTGAATGTGCAAAGTGCTTCATACAAATTATCTTTATGAAGTTTATATTACAAGAACCCAGTATTGCAATAGTTTTCAAAATCACCATGACCATAGTACCCTTTGTGCTGCACAGCCATACCGTTTTGGCCAGGTGAACTGGGGAGGCCATGTGTCACCCTTGTGAATGTGCCATGGTACAGTTTGGGAACATCTAAGATTACCCAGCAAATTTATGACAGAGGTAAGGTTTGAACCAGGGCAGTCCTGATTTGCGGCTCTACCTCTTAGCCAATACATGCCACTGGCTTTCAAGGTGTGATTTGCTTGCTGTGTAGGTTTAGCCTGCCAGTAGCATCTCACTGGTTTGTCAGATATTTTCAAATTTGTATGTGTTTTCATATAAAACACCAAATATTTTCTAGGTAGGGAAAAAAATCAGTGTAGGGCTCTAAACCTGTCCCCATGTCTCCTTGCCTGTGCCTATTGGTGAGGACGCTTAAGGTAAATTTCAGAGAGAAAATGGTCAAAGTAGTGGAAGGGCAATAGATCACACGTCACATGGAGGAGGAAGACTGACCCAACTGACAATCCGAGTAATGCTGTTTTTCTCTGTTTGTTAAACTTTCATTTGCTATGTTCGGGGTTGCACTTGCAGTTGTGGGAGGCAGACAGACTCATTCAGTGATCTGTCTCTCTCGTTTAAGGAAGGAAGTTGTACGTTCTAAAAATGGAAAGATTTTTAGATTATCTTGTAAGAACACCTCCAGATCCCCTTCCCTCTTGAAAAAATCAGCTTCATTGGGCAATTTCTGAAATTTTTGAGTTCCGTTTAAACAAAAATTGAAAGTCTATTTAATGTGTGTGTTGATTTTGTCACAACAGAGCTGGCCGTGGCTGCAGTAAATGGGTAAAATAATTGTGAAATTATTTTAAATAATTGTGAAAATTTGAAAATGGGTAAATGTGTAAATGTGAAAAATAATTGGTGCGTTTCCAAGTAGTTGTGTGAGGACATGTGGTAGGTTTGTGACAGAAAGTTACAAATATTTGTCCCCCCAAAAGCCATTAATGTGACCTGATGATCCTGACCCCAGTACATAGCTGACATCTACAATCTAAGCTCCCTCCCTTTCTACTCTCTCTCTTTCCCTTTTGTTTGCTATTTTGTTCCTTCTTTTGAACAAGGAAAACTGGATCTTAAATCATGGAAATAAAATAATTTATCAGCAACCTCTCCTCTTCTTGATAGTTGTGTACGACTCAAAGGAATGATATTTCTGATTTTTCAAAAGAGAGCGATTGCTGCTTGTCCTTTGTTGGCTGTCATTGTATGTCATTGTATTGTTGAAGTTAATAAAACAACTTAATAAATGTGTTCAAAAAGTAAAGCGCTGCAATTGAATACGGTTCTCAATTGCCAGTAGATTTCAGGAGTATACCTGAAATTATGTCTTTCATATTTTTCATTTTTTTCTATAACAGATACAATTACAGTGTAAAGCTAGTAATATTCTCAAAAGCAAAATGCAAATTGTTTTTGGTCTTTATACTGCCGTATAATTTGTCGCTGAATTGCAAGAACCTGTTCAGTATCACTATTGTCAACTCTATATTTGGTTTTTCCTCCTTTTGCTTATTTCCCAGGCAGTTGGGAAGCAAAGGTCATTATTAGACTATTACTGGGCTGTCCTGAGATTCACCCTAGCTCCACACCTCCCCCTCTTTCAAATATTGTGATGTTCAGATACATCTGACCAGGCGGCTCCAAATATACACAACTGATTGATACTTTTGGTGTTTTCAAAGATGAATGTACATAATAGTGCAACAGGAAGAGGCATGATTGCAGCAGACAGACTTTAAATAAAATATATTTGCTTTGCTATGGCTTATTGCTAATTCAAATAAAGATTGACTGAATATATTTGAAGGCTACTGTTGATGCGAAAAATGAACAACAATTTTGAGAAAATATTTCTTTTTTTTAATCAGAATCTAGTTTAGTGGGATAAAAATAACTGGTGTTGGTTGTTGTGAAAATTAATTGAAGCAGATGCGTTCCAGCAATTATAGTAGTAACTGGAAAGTGCTTTTCATTTGTAGAGTCTTGAAAATTTATAGTGCCTTGTAGATAGATGTCAGGTCAAAGGGGAGCAATTTCTGTTAAGGACAGATATAGAAGAAAGGTAAGATGGGGCATCCACGACAGTTTATTTGGTAGGTCGAATTGTCATTGATACACAACCTTGAATATGGTGTTGTGTATTTGGCATTTTTTTTTCCTAAAGTTGCAATGCATTATCTTATGAAGTGATGGGGTTAACAGAATTGAGAAGCTTTTGTTGGTCTGGGGGGATCGTTGTGCAGCTTTTCCTAAAACAGCTGGCTTCTACCAGTTCTCCTCTTTGCATCCTCCAGTGTACAGTGGTGGTCTCTCCCTCTCTGTTGAGTAGAACTGAAGCAGGAGGTCAGGAAGGGATGGGGGATAATCAGGAAGGGATGGGGGATAATCAAGGAAATGCAAAATTGAGTAATTCCTGCCCTTAAGGGCCAGTATGTCAATTAAGTAGTCGGAAGCAACTTAATAGGAACAAGGAAAAAAAATCCACTGGGTGAGATCAGGCCAAATCAGTCCTTCCTAGGCAGAAGATTACATATGGTTGACTTTTTCTTGTTTTGATTGTTGTCAGAATATGCGCCACAGAAGCATAAAAATAACTAAGTAGTGTGACAAAATGTGAAGTCTACTTGAATATTATACTTCCAGTAACTCAGAATCCTGCTTAGAATATTTTGATAGATATACTTGATAATGAGCATAATTTTGGTGACTCCACTTCATGTTTGTCCTGAACCTGGCCTGAGACCCAGATGTGGACTGTAGCAAGCCTCTGTGCATCTTGCAACAACCCATTTACATCCAGCCCATGAGTGACCCCCTTAATTTCCTAGAGATGAGGGGAACTCTCACCACCAAAGAGTGTTTTGAGGGCCAGGGATGCTGCATACACCTCCTCTCTTTGGGTGTAAAAGTATACATGAATTGATTGAAGATCACTCCTTCTCTCTGTGTTTGAGTTTATGAACTGGTATTCATTCATTCATTCATTCATTCATTCAATTTATTTAAATTTGAAGTGTAAATTATTGTTTTCCTGGCCCCTGACACAGCCTCAGAAAAATTATGTGGCCCTCCTGCCAAAATGTTTGCACATCCGTGTCCTGTACCAAGAAATTATCATTATTCCTGCGGAACATGATGTGCTTTCTATTCTTTTAATTATCTCTCAAGTCTTATCAGTTCCAGCACTTTTTTGCACTTGGTTCGATTTTTAAAAATTTGAACATTTCAAATGATCTGCATCCCAGACGTGACGGGTAGTGCATATCCAATACATTGGAGAGGCTTTCCGATGTGCAGGGCTTTGCCAGCAGCCCTCGCCCCAATTTGATTATCCACAGAAATAGGTTCTGTACAAGATCTTGGAATTGATTTCCCACAGATATTGCAGACAGATTGTATTCCCAAAACAAAACTGAAGCCCTAACCAACTTTCTGGCACTGAAGTAAGGGCAATATAGGTCCTGGAAAAGGGAAAAATATTGGTACCTTTCCTTGAGGAGGCATCTGTGACCACCACCCAACTGGAGGATGTAGCACATATCCCATTGGCTCAGCTATGTCACTGATGGAAAGTTGGTTAGGATTTTGGTCTGAATCAACTTAGTACCAACACAGTATATGTGACATTCCCACCATTTCTCTCTTTTGCGTTTCTGATGGTTATTTCCAGACAGCTGTAATCTGGTACAATCAGTTGTAAAATTATTCAAAATTGATCCCAGTGCTCTGATGACAATACTTTTGTATGTTTATCCATATTTGTGTGTTTTCTATTGCCAAGTCATTATACTTTTTCTTTTTTTCTAGTTCTGTCTATTGTAGCATCTCTATCAATTATTCAACCTTTTTATTTTTAGACACAGTTACGTCTGGTGTGTTATGTTTGTGGTGCCTCTCATAAAGAGCTTAATTCGTTCCGGAGACATGCTCTTTAAGTGAAAAGCACTTTAAGTGAAGCGGATTTTCCCATAGGAAATAATGGAAACTCAGACGATTGATTCCACAACGCCCAAAATATTCATATAAAAATATTAACTGGATGTAAAAATGATGACAAAACACTGGAATTGAATTCAAAACATGCATTCAATGTGCGTGATCCTATGAAGTCTACTTAGGCTGCAATCCTAAAGACACTTTCGTGGGAGTAAGCCGCATTTAACAGAATGGGGCTTCTGAGTTGACATAGTTAGGAGACTGCAATCAAAGACACTTTCCTGGGAGGCTTACCTGGGCTGCTGCTGGAGATTCAAGGTGGTTGGTGGGGGCACTTGGGGGCAGTTAGGGGCAGCTGCCTCTGGCACCTCCAAGCAACTGCCCCTAAGTTGGGGGCAATTAGAGGCAGCAGCGCTGGCCGGCAGTCCTTTTAAAGAGCCTCGATGCGCAGCATCAGTGCTGAATAGCACACGTGCCCATAGCGCGTTTGCTTGTTAAATGAAGCAGAACTTGTTATGTGAAGTAAGATTTCTTTGAAATTTTTGTTTGTTATGTGAAACACTTGTTAAGAGAGGTGCTTATTAAGCGAGGTACCACTGTATGTACTTATCAGTATATAGTGAAGACTCAACTCAACCATATAGGGATGCTGGCCAGGATTAATGGTGGCATTGTTTAAATACTGTTTGTAACACAGTGAGGTTGTTTGATTTTTAGATTATGGTCTAGAGGCTCTTTAAGTAGCAATTGTGTGGTGTCGTAGTTTAAGTAAGATCCTGACTTTTGTGTAGGATAAGCCTCCTTGTCTTCCTGTGTCAAAGAGGACATCTCTTCCACAGAGTCGTAGCACTCTATTTGACTAGAGGGTGAATTTTCTGGTTTTGTTTACAAGAAATTAAATTACTAGCCAATTAGATTGAGTCAGAATTTAATTTTGAAATGGCTTGGAGACAACCGAAGGCTCTCGACTCGCTTTGTGTCATGTGAAGCCAGGTTACAGAAAGCAGACATCTAAGCAAGGGCATCAACAATTGCTTAGCTGCTGACTCTAAGAAGCACCATGTCTGCTCCTAGTGCTCTGCGCTGACAGATCTGTCCTTGAACAGGAGAAGTGCACTTCGAAAGGCAGCTTCATTTAGCGTTTATTTTCAGATCATGAAGTGTCAGATCATAAAATGTCCAATTTTGAATTAAAAACACCTCCAGACTAAAAGAATAATGCACAGAATAGTACTTAGCATTTTCTTTCTGAGTGTTTAAATTGCTTCATATATGTTAGATGATGTAAACCTTGCAACTTGCTTGTAAGGTGTGTATTATACCCATATTGCAGGTGAGGAAAAGTGAGGCCGAGAGAGTGTGCAGTGTTTCAGTAAACAGATAACTTGTTTTTGTACCAATTAAAAAAATCTGCAAGATAATAAAAAGCAACAGTGAAGATCTAAACCTCCCAACATAGCTACATAATAATTGTGTTTATTATCATTTATATAGCATCATCTGTCTTCCAGATGCTTTGCAGCAGAAGACAGGTCCTTACCTACCCCCAAAGAGCTCACAATATTAAAATTTTTTACAACAGGGAAAGGGTATGTTATGCTGAAGGTTTATTTATGCAGTTGGTTAACCTTATTTCTAACACAGTGTAGCCAGGCCAGTGTAGTTAACAAATTATTTAAAAATTAAAATCAATATTTAAAGAACAAAATTTGAAATAATAAAAATCAATGTAAAATTTTCAGCAAAAAATGACAGAGAACCACAAAGGGAAATAATTGTGACCTCGCAAAGGTGGAACAGAGAATGTGACTTTAATACCATTAAAGAAAGAGATAAGCAAACGGTCCATAGAAGGGCACATTAGAGCTTTGTGGCAGAAATTACCGAGAAGCTTGAATTGTTCCTGGTCTCTGCTTAGCGTTCACATGTTGGTAAGCCTGGAGTTGCTTTTCTGTGTTTGAAATAATTTGATCTGATGAAATTCTGAATTCTTCCCTTCCCAATTTTAGCCAAATGACTTGTACACATACAAATTGAGACCCCGGTAATCCAACCAGTGACAGTTAATTGAAAGGAATGCCAAGATGGGTTTGCTTCCCATCCGTGGGTTCATTTCACATGTTCTGTTTAGCATCAAGATAATTGCTCCCATATTTGCATAGCTATCTGCTTATTTTTCTGCCTTGCTTTTCCCTGACTGACCAGGCAAAGCAAGCCTCCTGTTTCAACTCGCCCCGTTAGACATTCCATGTGTTTGTTTTTAATGCGATAACTCCATTGAACTTTGAGATATTGGAGCGAAACTTGGTCAACCTGTTCAGAGCTTAGTTCTGTTTGCAGTTCAAATAGCAACTTGGCCCCCAACCTCCACACCTGGTTTCAATCAGCAGAGGACCAATGCAATGCAATAGTTGAACACCGAGATGTCAGAAAGGAATCTGGTGTGCATGTTCAGAATGCCAGCACATCCCAACCCCAACATTATTTTTAAAATCTCAAAATCCATAGGGTCCAGGAAATTGAATCTATATCTCAAATCGATCCCATTGTTGGCTAAACCCAATAAAGGGAAAGTTGATATCAAACTGAAAGTTAATGTGCGGGAGACAAATGAACAATGAGCTGTGGTTATGCTAAGGCATGCTCTTTCTTTAAAAATTGCAACAAATGTTGCACACACAGAGATAAATGTTCTCTGTACCAGCAATGTGCGTGTGGGTGAGTGAGAAAGAGAATATGAATTATACCATCTTAAACCAGGCTTGCACCCACTCACGTACAGAACAGACTATTTCTCCGTGGTCAAGGTCAGAAGATGTTTTAATTTGGTTTTCGACCCTTGTTCACTTGGGGCCTTCACTCCCAGGTCTGATAGCGCATCCTGAGTCTGTGGAATTCCTTGCCACAAGATACAGTAATGACCCCCAGCTTAGATGGCTTTAAAGGGGGAGTGGAACAAGGTCATGGGGAATGGGACTGTCATTGGTGTGATAGCTGTGTGCCATCTTTAGTGGCATTTCAGCTTCCAGTGGTACCCTGGTTTATGAACACAATTCATTCCAAAAGCATGCTTATAATGCAAAACACTTGTATATCAAAGCACATTTTTCCAAAAGAAATAATGGAAACTCAGACGCTTTGTTGGGAGAGAATGATGCCTTTCTGTGGATCTGGTGGACTTTGCGGTACATGTGGCACTGAACCGGAAGGACCTTTGGCTTAATTCAGCAGACTTTGCCTTATATCTTTACAATTTTACTTTATCCTGTATCTATACTTTTGTATTGCAGCTAGGCAAATACAATACTTACATCGAGAAGCCCAAACAAAATCCACCTCATAGTTCTTGCAATCTCTTGGATCTTTAGGAGCGGTGCTTCTCAAAGTGGGGGACGGGTCACCTAAAGCAGGGTGCTGCCATCTTGGAATCTGGTATTGGGTGCCACCATCTTGAGATGGGGCTCTGAGGATGCTTTCCTGGGAGCATCAGGGACTTTCAATAGGACATTTCCAAATGGATACAGAGGAACTCTCATATCATGTGCTGTCACTTGCTGTTTGATGTCACTTCCGGCCATAATGTCACAGAGGGGGTCCTGGATTGTCATTCTTAGAAGGGGGTCCTAAGCAGAAGTGCTCAAGAACTGCTGTTTTAGAGTAAGAAGGGGACAGGGTGTTGAGCCAGTTGTATGCCAGGGATATCAATCATATTGTATGTTAATATTTGGTGTCCCTTTCCGTACTGATTCTTAGTTTTCCTTGTTCAAAAACCTTTGGTGAAAAAATGAAAACACAGGGCTATGTGCATGCATCAGCTGAATTTCTGAGTAACTCAGCAAGTTTCAACTGATCCCAGATCACGCTGTAGCTTCAGAAAGCATTAAATGGCTCACGGGTAAAATTAGCCCCTCTCCATCCCCCAATTTAGGAAGAGTTTGCTTTGCCCTCCAGCACTGAATGGGTCAGGAATAGGCATGAAGCATAAGACAAGGGGACAGTGATGGATGCTATAGGACTCCACACAGGGCCACGCAGCCTGGCTGTCAGAACTTGCGTGCCACTGTGTGACTAATGGGCTTTGAGGTCTCCCATCCCCAGCAGCTCCTGCTATCTGCCGCTGTCCTTGTGGTGGAGCTCTTTACGTGGATGTGGCATGTCCAGATGCAGAGGGGGGAGCACGCCGATGGGGTGCCATTTCAGGTCGCCTCACTTGCAGCCTCGGCTCTCCTGCTGCTGCAGGCACTGTGCTGCAATTCCTCCCCCCCCCCCCCCAGGAACTGCAAGAGTCGAGAAGATGTGGTCGGCAGGAGGGAGGCAGGAGGGGTCTTCGAGTGGTGCTTGACTGTTCCCATGCGCTGGTTCCTTGCTTCTCTGGTTATATAACACAAGATGCTTCTCAGCTTCTGCTCTGGTCTTGTAAGTGCATCTCTATGTCTTTCTTTTTAAAATCCCCAACTGTGTCTGTTCATTTCTTTCTTCCTCGCTCTTCTGAAATTTATGTATAATTCAAGTTGGTTGAAAAGCTGTTGGCCGGGTCCCAAGATGCAGAGCCTCAGCACTGCATGGATCTGAAAGCTACCTTAAATTACTGCCTGGGACTGTTTTCTCTCCCCCCCCCCCCCAACGGATCTGGGGAGCAGATCAGATTCATGGTCTTGCCTCTCCCTGGGCACTGCCTTGCTACCCACGATGGTGCAGTAGTTGTAAGAAGATGCTAGGTGCTTGTGTCGTGAAGCATCACTGTGGTGTCTGCTCACATTGGGATGGGGTGTATGTATTGAAAGAGGTCAGACCATTTATCAATGACCTGCCACTTCTGGTTTGGCAACTGCATTTGGAAGAAATTGCCAATTACCGTGTACGCTCCCTTGTGCAAAGGGTAGCACTGGCCTAAGGGTGGGTGGGTGGAGGGGGAAGCATGGTAGGTGTAGCTGATCCCCCATACCTGCCATCTTCTGCTGGGGATGACAAGGTCACATCTGTCCTGACAGGTAATTGGAACAGCAATGGAGAGAGGATGTGGAACAGATCTGACAGCGTGTGAGGCTGCGCAGTCCTTATGTTAGTTCCCCTCTAGATGGATACCATTTAATTAACACTGGGTAATTCTAAAAATTAATTGCCAAGTTCCTGCCAACTTAGCAGTTTGAAAGCATGCAAATTCAAGTAGATAACTAGGTACCACCTTAGTGCAAAGTAAAAGTGTTATGTGCACATGTGGGCCACATATCCACAGAGAGGTCCGCTTCC
The DNA here is from genome assembly GCA_030015325.1 of Cryptoblepharus egeriae. Lineage (NCBI taxonomy): Eukaryota > Metazoa > Chordata > Lepidosauria > Squamata > Scincidae > Cryptoblepharus > Cryptoblepharus egeriae. The sequence continues at coordinate 12,455,057 of JAREYC010000013.1, forward strand.
TAGAGTTGGTCACGACTAGCAGGGCACACCTTTACCTTGACTTTTAATTCTAAAAAAGAGCTAGGACTTCTTCATGTGAGGTCTTTCCCCTAATCTCGGGTGCTGGTGATGGTTACCCCATAGTACAAAGAAGGTGTTCTGCCCATGTGCTTAGTGTATTTTCCAATGTGCAAAGCACTTCACATCTATGATCCTGATGGAATTGCTCATCCATGTTGATGGAATCACCTATGCCGCATCCTTATAAAGTCAATATTGTGGATTTTAGCCTTCCAATTGTAGCTAAGGGGAAACAGCTGGCAGATCAAGATTTTGGGGTTCAAATTTTGCCTCTGTCATGAACTCATTAGAAGCTTTTTTAAAAAAAATACAGTCTCTAAGGCTGCATCCCTAAACACATTTTCCTGGGAGTAAGTCCTATTAAACACAAAGATGTTTACTAATGAGTAGACATGGATATGATTGTGACATTTACCTCTTACTATGCTGAAGCAGCACCTCTGTATTGCTTCCTGTCTTCCTGGGGTCAGTCCCTCAAAATCAGGTTTGGAGTTGGTGTTTATATTAGAGGGAAAGCATCAGAGTAGGTTTCTCGGAGAACTGCTCCAAGTGGACTTAGAGTGACTGGGGCTAGATCCACCCAGTAAACATTGCGGTTGGATGGGGTTTGTACAACGCTGCTTTCTCATCAAGTGTTGGTCCAGCCTTCTAACATAGTTCACCTCCCTTGTAGTACCTTTCCAGGCACATGTTCCAAAAGCCCTTTTCCTCCTTTGCTGCTAGTAAACCCTCTCTCTTTTCAAAGGGAAAAGGAAGCCAAGCAGATCTACCAGTTTGAATAGGCTGGATTATTGGGGTTTGCAGCTTCTCTTCAGACTTGTTCAATAGAGCATGATTCATTCATTCACATTCTCATTTTATGATTCACCCATTGTCAGCTTACAGCTCAGGATATCATAGAAGAAGAGGGTAAAATGAGTTAAGGCAGGAGGTTTGATCCATGTAAACCCGCCCAAGAAAAGAGTAGATACCGTATTTACTCTGCTGTTAATGCTGCTAGTTGTTTTGTGACTTCCTCCATCCCTTGAATATTCATGTTCTTTGCCATGGTTGCACTCAGAGACTTCTTTTTTGCAACCCAGTCTTCATTTTTTGCAACCGCATCCTATGGCAAGGAGTTCCACAGATGAAATAAACTAGAAAGCTTATGCTACAAGCCGATGGATTAGTTTTTAAAGTGCCACAAGGTTTTCAGTTGTTTTCCTCTAGTCATCTGATTTTTTCTAATCAGGAAACTACCAACAGTTTTCAAGGTTTAGAAAATGCCTTTCAAAAGAGAAGCATGGCATCTTTGTGTTCGTGCGCAGGCTTGTCTCTATGGAGCCAGAAGCTAGAAAACCATGCATCTGGGTCTACCCTGTAGACAGCAGTACACCAAGTTTAGGCTGAATTTCTATGGATTTTCCTTGGAATTAAGTCCCATTAGTAGGGCTTAGTTCAGAGAAGTCACATATAGGATTGTGCTGTCAGTCAGACAGTGCAAACTTCTGAATGTTAGAGAGTGGTATGGTTTGAGGGGAATTGTTGGAAGTCACAAGGAAGTGCATGTAGAAATTCTGCAGGCTTAATGCTTTATCTTTTGCATTTTGCTTCCTTATTTCTGGTCTACATTTGTGTCAAAGAAAAATTAGAAATTCTGTTATAACAGCCTGGAAGTTGGCAAACCTTCCTCCCTATCAACTGGAAGGGCAACAGTTGCTTAGAGTTCATGCCTGATTACCAGCATCACAGCTGCTACATGATTGATTGCAGGGGTATGTGTTTTCTGGAGACCAAACCCAAAACCAGGTCTACAGATGTATCCATCTATTTAGAAAGTGTATGGGTTGCTTTTCAGTGGGATGATTCTTGGAATGGAACAGGAACAGAACACATAAAGCCTTATGTTATAGTCTGACAAAGTCAGTAAAACCATTGGGAAGAAAATGATAAACATCAAACTATATGGCAGCCACTAAAATGCCAATGAAATTAGAAAGGTACATTGACCACAAAGCGATCTTCACCACCCATGTGAAAGGAATCCAGAGTGAGTTCCATTATTTGAGGGCCCCTATGCCTGTTAACCTGCAGGCCAGGGTTTGAGACCCGGGTTGGCTCCACAAGACAGGGTAAGCTCCTGTCCTGAGCCCAGCTCTGCGATGCAGCTGGATCCAATCCTATCGGCTCTGCCTTTCCATTGGACTAATGCAGTGGCATGGAGAGGGGGGATTTGCTGCTTGGGTAATAGCCTATTCTCCATAACAATCTAACCCAGGCTTTCGTGCTTCGCATGCAGCATATGCAGCACCTAGCATGATACCATAGTCTTTCAAGACTGATGGAGGCCTGCTTTGAAAAATAGTCCCCTCCATGGTGGCTTTGAACCTGGTAGAAATAGATGATGACATAAGCTGACATAAGATGACATAAGCTTTTTGACAAAAGTGCGGGAGGTGTTGTGCCCTTGAAAATTATTTGTTCTTTTTAATGCCCTTTCTGTAAAATGTAAAATTTGTTAATACAGTTGGAGTCCCAGAATACAGTGTTGCAGTATATACATCTTCCTGAAAGTCCTACTGGATTCTATATAAACATGCCACAAATTTTTTTGATTGCCAGGATGACGTAATGGTTCTGGTATTGGACTGAGATCTGGAAAATCCAGTTTCAAATTCCTGCTTAGCCATAAAATTCTTTGGCGATGTTGGGCCCAGTCACTATCTCTCTTCCTTGTCTACATCACAGGGTTGTTGGAAGGATCAAAGGAGTGTAGGAACCATATATACCACTCGGTGCAAGTTGGGGAAAGGGTGGTATAAAGTGGAAAAAATTAATAGCATAGGATACAGTGACTGTGTGGGAGTTTTCAATAAAGAACAACCATCCTCTCTCTCTTTCTCTTTCTGTTCTTAACCTTCCCAGGTCTGTTGTTTCAGTCTCTCTGTGTTCCCAATCCTGCAGGCTCCGTTCTTTTTATTTTTTTCCTTCTCTTTATTTCTAATTCATGCTATCACTACGAGCTCAGCCTCCCTCTGCACTTTGGTACGTCTATTGATAGTAAAAGTCCTTCCCGTCCCTAGTAGTTCAGAGCAGGAAGTGAATGTCCTGGATCAGTGTTTCTCAACATTTTGTCCTCTGCCATACCATTTCACATGGTCCACCTTTTCAAAGTTCCTCTGAAAGTAGTTGACAGTGACATCCCATTACTTCTGGGATGGGAAACCAACTGGGTTAGGAGATGTTGACTCAACTAAAGGATTCAGCGTGGGTGGGAGCATGGGTGTCACTGGGGTGGTGCGACTAGTGAGCTCTGCACCAGGTGAAGAGCCTCATGGGAGTGACATGTTGAGGAAGTTTGACACTACCTCAGCATGTCACCCCCCACCAATGCTGTTTGGCAACCCCCTGGCCGCAGCACTCCTCTGAGGGAGGCGCTGGTTGTGCCTCCCTCAGGAGAGTGCTTGGATGCTACTGCACTTGGGTGAATTTCTTCCATGAGCAGTGGCGTCCAGCCAGGGTGCTCCCTTTGGAGCGTTTGGAGACATTTGGACACCAATGCACATGAGTGAAGTTTGCCCATTCACAGTGACATCCTAGCGCTTCCCTGAAGGAGGAGCAGCCAGGCCTTCCCTCAGGGGAGCATTTCAACTGGATGCCCCTGCGCATGGGCAAAGATTTTGCCCATGCGCAGTGGCGTCCCAGAACTGCGCATGCACCAACAGGGGCTGCTGCATGTCTCAGGGTGTCCCAGGGGCTGAAGTGTGTCTCAGGGTGACGTGCTTGCCCCCCACACCGGGTGACACACACCCTCACGTCACCCCTAGGTGGAGTGCGGAAAAACATAGTTTGGAGCCTTCTCCCACGGTTAGTTGTGTTTTGCACCTTGTGGTCTTGCTGCCTTGTGGCATTTGTCCAAGAATCCCACAAATGCCACCACATCTAGTACCACTGGTGGTACCAATACCAATGATTGAGAAACACTGCAGTCGTGAACAGTGACACTTCTCTAGGAATGCACTTCCCTTCCCTTGAACCCCTAGCAAGGTCTCAAGTTTTGTAGTATTTTAACTTCCTTGTATTTTGTGAGTGTTTGTGTTACGTAAGATCCAAGTGTCTGCAAACCTCAGGAATTCAGCTAGAACCAACCTGATGCGTCCATCTCTCCTGCGCATGGTATTGTTTGGGCTACCAAACTCTCAGTTATAGGCTGGTGGCTTTAGAAATACAATAGTGCCTCACATAAAGAGCTTAAGTTGTTCCGGAGACATGCTCTTTAAGTGAAACGCTCTTTAAGTGAAGTAGATTTTTCCATAGGAAATAATGGAAACTCAGACGACTGATTCCACAGCTCCCAAAATATTCATATAAAAATATTAACTGGGTGTAAAAATGATGACAAAACACTGTAATTGAATTCAAAACATATGTTCAGTGTGCACAATCCTATGAAGTCTACTTAGGGTGCAATCCTAAAGACACTTTCCTCGGATTAAGCCCAATTTAACACAAGGGGGCTTACTTCTGGGTAGACACGGTTAGGAGGCTGCAATCAAAGACACTTTCCTAGGAGTAAGCTCCATTTAACACAATGGGGCTTACTTCTGAGTAGACATAGTTAGGAGACTGCAATCAAAGGCACTTTCCTGGGAGGCTTACCTGGGTTGCTGCTAGAGGTTCAAGGTGGTCGGTGGGGGCACTTGGGTGCAGTTAGGGGCAGCTGCCTCTGGCACCCCCGGGCAAGTCCCCCCAAGTTGGGGGGGGGCAGTTAGAGGCAGCAGCGCTGGCCAGCAGCCCTTTGAAAGAGCCTCCGTGCAGAGCGTCAGTGCTGCATAGCATCAGGGATGCATAACGTGCCCATAGCCGGCTTGCTTGTTAAGTGAAGCAGAATTTGTTATGTGAAGCAAGATTTCTTGGAAATTTTGCTTGTTATGTGAAACGCTTGTTAAGCGAGGTCCCACTTTAAAGGGAATGATTTTGTTTAAGCAACCCAAAATCTTAAGGATAGGCTGGAAAAATGAGGGAAGCTCCAGGCTGCTTCTCTTCTGAATAAACTGTCGCTAATGCTAGAAAATTATTGAGGATTCTCCCCAGATGCCTGAATGTCGGAAGGTCAGTCTTGTAGCAATCTTGAATGGCAAATCCATTTCTGAACTCCAGTTCCCTTGATTCAAAGTCAAGGTCTGACTGGCTCATAATTCTTCCTCAGAAATTTTGGTTTCATTTAACAGTGCTGGGTAAGAAAGACGAGACAAAGAGCAAGGGGTTTTTGCCTGGACTTGTGTGTGGCTTGTAGATACTAAGCACTTTGAGACTCAGCCAAAAGTTTGGGAGAGCCCTGGATTGGGGGCCTGTTTTTGACTGCCTTGGCTTCAGCCATGCACACCTCCCAAGTTTTTGATGCTTCATATTTTTGCCCTTCCTCTTTCCATCTCATCAGATCTCCTACGCTTCTTGGAAACAAGAATTAGTATCTGGTGAAAGAGAGAGAGACAGTTTTCATAGGTGGAGTGAATAGTACTCAAAGTGGGGTCAGGACCCCCTTGAGAGGTTGCAGTCTTGCTTCAGGTTGTGAGAATGTGTGGTCCACTATCTTGGAATCGGGCACTGATCTTGCCTGGAAGTAAGAGCACAATCTTAACCATATCTACTCAAAAGTAAGTCCCATTCTGTTAAATGGCTCTTACTCCCAGAAAAGTGTCTTTAGGATTGCAGCCCTTGTCTTACTGAATGCAGTGGGACTTACTTCAGAGTAGACATGGAGAAACTCTAGCATCACAGTGGTGTCAAATCTGATAAGTTTGACAGGGGGTCCCAAACAGATTTTAAAGTCCCAGGCTGAAATGTTTGAGTACCACTGGGATAGAGTGTATTTATTAATGGTTGCTGGTTGGAATAGTTCAGAAGCAGTGTACCCCTGCATGTCAGGTACATCAGCTGGAGAAGGCTGTGCTGTGACCTTCATATCCTGCTGTGATCTTCTTGGTTGGCCCCTATAAGAAAGATACCAAAGTTGTCTTGCAAGTATGCCCAAGACTACGGCCGGACATTTGCTTGGGTACTCTGACCTCTCCATTCCTCTAGGATCACTTGATTTTTTTGCCAAATGGGAACTTGATTTGAAATAATTTTGTGCCCGCAGGGAACAACAGAGTGAAACCTTCTCAGTGGCGAGGAGCAGTTGAGTAAGCAGTTGAGTGATTTGGTGACTTGGACTGTACCGGCGAAGGAAGTGCAGCAAATGAAAGGGAGAAGGAAAATTCAGTGCTTGGCCCACCTGTGAGGCCAATTAAGTTGGGTGCCTCAGGCACAAGATCAGTGTGCAACTGCTTGTTTCCTCCAGTTCACCTCTGCCCTTCTTCCACCTTCTGATTCCTGGATTCCAAAATGAAGAAAGGATTGGACTAAAAGGGGAAGTGTGGAAGGGTGGGTTAGAGTGTCTCCAAAGAAGAAAAGGAAAATTAAATATTGATTGGAAAACTGTGGCAATGGTGGTTTTCTGCACTGAAATAAATTTGTAGTGGTACCAAACCACTTTCTAAAGTTAATCATCTTTAAACTAAGCAGAAGTGGGAGTTAAAAATATACACTTAGGAACCCAAGTAGTCTACTAACTGCTTTCACCACCACCACACAACAGTAATGCACTATTTTGATATTGTTTTAATTCAAGAATAAAGCTTGAAAATAGGCTCAGGCAAAGATGTCTGGCATCTGTTTCCAGGACCTGGGAGAACCTGAGGCTTTGGCTTAGTTATGCACAGATAAAAGACAAATTAACTTCTTCTTTCTACTTTCCTATCCATGTCTCTACTTCCTCTTCAGTGGTGGATATAGAAGCTACCATTTTTAACCCCAAAGAGCTCCTTGTTTGTAATGGGACATTTTGGTTTCCATGCCAGTGCATATACAGTTCCTTTCATGTTCACTCTCCTCTTATGTTATGGCCAGGCCCCCAAACTTAGTTGCATGTATGTGTAGATCGCTGAAGACCACTGCTAACCAGACAGATGCCCTTTTTAAGCAAACAGGTCTCTTGTAGTTATTTGGAGGAGACTGGTACACTTTTCCCCCCTAGGTTGTGAGCTCCTTTGTGAAAAGGAAACTAGAAGCAGAATTGTGGAAGATAGTGATGTGTTAGAGTGATTGTACTTAAACCTTTTGCATTGGGACCCATTTATTAGAATGAAAGTTTGTCTGGGACTCACACAAGTGATGTTATGGCTTGAAGTGAAGTCATCAAGCAAATTAAAATGAATAATTATTAACAGGGGTGTTTTTGAATGGGTACTCACTGGTATAGAGTCCTGAGTCCTGGTACCTCTGTGGCCTCCAAGTAGATACGAATCATCCTCATGGTGAGTACCACCACTTTTATTTCTAGAAAAGGATAATGATGAAGTAAAGCAAATAGTTAAGTGGAGATGACATGGGGAAGCCAGCCCTTTCCACTAAGAAAATTCTCCCTATAACCTGTTTGCAATAACCTAAACCAAAACCCTTTTAAAAAAGTAAGTTTTGCAGTCATACATACTGTCCACTTTAAATTCTTGTCTTTAAACTGGTGCAGGTAGGACAGATCAGAGTAGACCCACTGGGGCTGCTGCAGCTCTATTCTAGGAAAGGGGAAAAGTTTCTCCTTCTCCATGGTAGCGTGGCAACAGTCCCAATATGTGCACTGGATACAATGCAGGCTAAGCCAGCTTGCCTGTTCCTGCGCAAGTTAGGATTGCAGTGCAATTTAGTGTTGCATGCTGTCAATTTCACTTTCCACAGGGCTCCATGTAATTTCCTTCTCTTGTCAGTTTTAGCTTCACAACTCACCAATGGTCAGTTTCAGCTTTGCAACTCACCACTATGAGATACAGGAAGCTGGACTAGATGGTCCTTAGGCCTGATCCAATGGGGCTCTTCTTAAGTTCTTATGATTGGGTTGCGACCCACAGTTTGAGAAATCCTGGGATGGAGTGCCTTCACCACTGTGAAGTGGAGACACTAATGCAAGGTGTCAAACCTGTTTCAAATTGAGGACCAAAGTTTGCATTCATAGTGTCAACAGAGTGCTGGAAGTGACATCATTTAGCAGAAAGCGGTGAGGAATAAGCAGTTTGTTCTCACATAGAAACTCATAGCTGCAAACAACAGATGAGAAAATATCCAAATCTTAAGTTCATACTTTCAAGATATGAGAGAGCTCAATCATCTTTGGGGTGAGAGACCCCAGTTATAATGTGGATCATATAAATTAATTCCAGAAGCTGCAGTCATCCTGCAGGTCTTGATACCACTCTAGCCTTTCACTCTTCTTTCCATCACACATCCTCTGCTGTTCCAGATCCCTCTTCCTTTTTAACTTCAGGGAGCAGAGGAGCATCTGAGATGAATGGTGGAAGCCTGCTGTCACTCTGCTGCCCAAGGGAATGCTGCAGTTGGTTGACAGATGGATTGGCTTACTCATCACAGCCACTACTCAGAAGTGTCTTTCGCGTACTTCAGTTCAAGGGCCTGATCTTCTCCAGAGCTTTAATCCCATAGAACAGAGTGGGTATCCCTCACTCAAAGACTCCAAGTCAGAAATGATCCTTTAAAAATTGCACTGGCGGCCCTCCATTTTTGTTTTATTGGCTCCTGCTGTCCCTTCTTTTCTTGCAGGATTTCTTAATGTCTGGCAGCCTAAAAATAGCCCCAAAGAGGAAGGAAGTGTAAGAATGAAAAGTGGAAGAGAAAATATTAAAAAATAACCTTCTGTTCCAAATGCCATTTTCTTGAAGATAGGACTGCAAATGAAATTTACTCTTCCTATTGAGATAAACCATGGATATCTTTCTGCCAGGCCAACCAATTTCTTCAGATATTCTCTCCCCTCCCAGTTCTGAGTGACAAATTATGCAAATACAGGTATTCCCTGCTTTCTGATGGTTTGTGTTCTGATGATCCACTCTCAACATATTTCAATTAAATGCAGAACTCATTCAATCAACACTTCTTCTGCTCTTTCAATCTTTCTCTGCTGTTCTAAAGGCCAAAATTGCTCTCCCCCATGTTACAGCTCTTGGTCTAATCCCATTCCCCCAAAAAGCTAATGAGAATTCATTTGCAGACATCTTTGGATTGCAGCAGGAATTTACAAGATAAAAGGGGCATTTGCAATTTATTAGCTAAAAAAGTATTGGAAGCAACTTTTATAAACTAAAAAAAGATTGGATTTTAACTTTTGGTTGGTGCGCTGGTCCCTAACCCGTCCAATAAGTGGGGGATGCCTGTAAATTCCTGTCATTGATAAATTCTCTGGGTACACGTTTCCCACTTGTGGCCACTTTGGGGGTGTTTACTATGGTGGTCCCTGACTTTGGAATATCATCTTCTTAGCTGCTTGCCTGGAATTTAATTTAAAGGGACTTAAGTATCAGTCTGAAATTTTGTTTAGTTTAATTCCTCATCTTGGTGGTCTCTTTGAATCTCTGTTTAAGGGATTTGTGCCCTGCCTTTCCCATGCCAATGTAAGGTTACAAAGCTTTCCTCTCCTCCTGCTGTCTTCACAACAATCTTGTGAGGTAGGTGAAGCTGAGAGTAAGTGACTGGTCCAACGTCACCCAGGAAGCTTCATGGCCAAGGAGGGATTTGAACCTGAATCTTCTGGGTTTCAGCCCAATTCCCTAAACATCCTTTAATGGGAACGAAACACAACTGGAATTCTCTGTGGTCTTTTATGAATGCACCAAGCATAGCTTGAATTCAGTTGTGTCAATTTCCAGCCTGATTGAGGCCATCTAGAAAGCAAGTGTCCATGATTGATTGTGGCTGCAATCCTAAAGACACTTTCCAGGGAGAAAGACACTTTGAATACAATGGGGCTTACTTTTGAGTAGACATGGTTAGGATTGTGCTCTGTGTTAGATAAGGATTAGCACTTTAATTGATTAAATAATCTGTAATGGAGACTTTATTCAATAGAAGTAACTTTTCCCCTATTTTTCTGCTGAGAATGTTTTCCACTATAATCCCTCTGCTGCAGCAGCCAATTTTATGTCTGTCTGAACCTCAAATGAAATAATTTTACTCCATTTTTGTTCTCTGAAAGAACACAAGCTGTTTGTGGACTGAGAAAATAAATCTGTTTCTTATTCTGCTTGATGCTTGAGCTCCATTTATCCCCCAACCTCTTATTTGCAGCTTTTGCTCTCTGGCTGGTTTGTTTTAGCTGATCTGTATTTTTTGCTTACAGTATATGTGAGCTTACAGTATGTGTGCTTACAGTATATGTGATGTGCCAAAGGGAATAGGATGTTTGTATTTTGGTGGAAGAAGCTGTAGCTTGGAAATGGAGCACATAGTTTGCCTGTAGGAGGTATGTGGGATTGAACCTGGCATCTTCAGGTATGGCTAGGAAGGGCTTTCACCTGAAATCCTGGAAATCTACTACCAGTTAATGTACTGTACTGCGCTAGATGGACCATATGAAAGGCATTCTGGCTCATTATTTTCCTGTTCAATTTTCAAATCCAGAGATCAGGCTGAAAAAGTATATGGAAGAAGATTTTCCCCCACCACCATCACCAATCACATGGACTGTCCCCAACATGACCAGTTGGGTGGTCCTCTGCTTTTTCTTCTCTGTTGCAGACCTGTGCTAGGGGCTTGGGCAGAAAATTCCAGACTTCCCTTGGAGCCTGATGATGATGTGAAATAATCTCTCTCTTTGAAGAGTTTTATCCTAATCCCTAACAGACTGAGAGTAGCTTTAGCTCTAAATCAGAAAGATTAATATACACCCCCACCCTAGTAAGCATAGCTAAGGGGAAATGGGTAAGTGGTTGGGTGGGTGAGTGGGTGGGAAGGCCCTGAACTTCATTGCTTGATGTTTCCAGAGTGGGAGGTCTTCCTTTTCCATACTTTGCTCCCTTTTTGGAAAACTGGCATGGGTGAAGTTGGCGGAAGGACAGCTATGGGATTTGGGGCACAGTCCTAACCAACTTTCTAGTACTAGGCTAAGGGCAATGCAGCCCCAAGGTAAGAGAAGAACCATTTATTTTTCACATTAAAAAAAACATTTTTATACCTCCAAGGAGTTCAGGGTGGTGTACATGGTGTCCTTCTGTCCAATACGTTCTCACAACAACCTCGTGAGGTAGATGAAGCCAGATACAATGGCCCAAGTTCACACAGCAACCTGAATGATAGAACGGGCTTTTGAACCAGGATCTTCCAGGTCTAAGTTCGCTATGTCTTCACACCTTTGGTCTTGGTAGTACAGCACAGTTGCTGTCCACAATGCTGGCAACTTCTGATTCTCATTGCTCAGAGCCAACTGCCTCCAGGCATTCAGGCAGAGGGTATTTCCCATCACCAGCTGCCAGATCCCTTTTACATTGGGGATGCCTGGGATTATCACGAGGCCTTGTGCGTACACATGTGCACTGCCACTAGGCTATGGCTCCTTTCCAGAAGCCCACACCTCACCTTGCACGAGATCACTGCACATCTACTTCCAGAAAGCTTTACCTTCTTTTATTTGTGCTAAGCCAATGTTCAGTGTAGGGAAAAGCAGTGTTCAGTGTTCAGCCTGTATGGCTGTGCATGAAAGGGGGGCCTCCTGGGGCTTGCAGGAGCAGTGATGGCAGGAGAGGGCATTGCAAATGAGATGAGATCCAGTAGTTGAAAGCGGACTGCATCTCTAGGGATCCCTGCCGATCATGATCACGTTACTTCCCAGCCAGCCTCTCCACTTTTGGCTGTGTGTGTGTGTGTGTGTGTGTGTGTGTGTGTGTGTGTGTGCGTGCGTGCGTGCATGTGTATATGTGTTATGCAGCCTTTAGGAAAGGCAGAGCAATTAAGGGTGGGGGAGGAGAATGTAGTACATATATATGCCTGTCATACAAAAGACAGTACAATCAGCGTTTTTACCAAGCTGTGGAAGTGAGGAAGCCAATCCTAGTTGGGACATAAGGAGCCTTCAAGAAAGGGATGCTTAAGGTACTATGATAGTTTTCCTGTTTATGCTGAGAGGTAGGGATGTAGCTTGTGTTTCTTTGTCAGTTTCCAAGAAGCCTGTGCCTTTCTACAGCAGCAGTATTCGAAATGGGGGTCAGGTCCCCCTTAGGGGGTTGTGACCTTGGGTCAGGAGGGTCGCCAGAGGGTTGGATCCGCCATCCTGGAATCTAGGACTAGGCTTTCCTTTTGACAGGGGATCCTGGACATATTTTTAACTATAAATGGGGTCCTGGGCTGAAATGCCAAAGTACCACTATTCTAGAGACTGTTCGAGTCTCCTGCAAGCAGGTAGGCTGGCTTTGATGTAACAGTCCCTTGGGATCTTAGCTGTACTAAGATCCCAAGAGACTGTCTTACCTGCTGGCAACTGTTTAATATGAATTTACTGTTAGCCATAAGAGCTAATGGGGCCTCTCTGTTTAGGGGCAGTATATCTTTGAACACTAAGTGCTAAGAACATGCGACTCGGAGGGCGTCTGTCATCACTTATGGGTTGGCCATTGTTGCAAAGAGGATGCTGCACAAGATGGAGCTTTGGTCTGGTTGACAGGACTGCTCTTGTGTTCTTGAAAACAAGGCACTTTGTGAAGATGAACAAGGCACGGTTTTGTGCCAACTGGCAGCTGTTGTGAAGGAAATGCTCCGGCGCAGGCTGGGTGCTGTAAGAGCCTGATTCAGTCTTATCTGGGCTACAAACTGCCTTGGTGACCTCCTGCAGGATGCAGCTACCACAATCTGTAACATGCAGAGATCTTTAACGCTGGCCCAGCACACAGATCTGGAAGGCAGGGTTGTGATGCTGTTGTGGTGGAGTACATGCTTTTCATGCAGAAAGTGCCAGTGCTGGTCACTCTCAACAGTACTGAGCTGATTGCATATAAGGCTGCTTCTCGGATTCCTGAAGCTGTTGTACATATCTTTTTGCTCTGTGAAATGCTCTGAGAACTTTAAAAAAGGCCTATGTAAGTAATGAGCTTGAACTGTGTGATGTGTGGGTGGGTGGGTGAGGGGTCAAGGACATGCATTTCAGTGCATGCCAGTTGTTGTAGTGCACAAATGCAGGATCCTTTGGCCTTTGCTGGTTCATACAGATAGGAAACATTATTTGATAGCGAACACTACAGCTTCTCATTTTCAGATAGGGCTATCCCAATGGTTGCCGCCTGTCAAGGAGAGAGTGAGAAAGAGACTGCAAACTGCTGGTGTGGTGGTGATCATGCAGCTCCTGCATTATATGGAACCATTTGGGTGGTGTCTGCAATTGATCAGCAATTTATCAATTTTCAGAGCAATCCTAACTGGATTGAGCAAGGACAGTGTCATCTGCTCCAACTGGCAGCAGTCCTCAAGAGCAGAGGTTTCCAAAGTAGCACTTAAAAGTCCCCAGGTTCATCAAGGAACATGCACTGACTGAGATGTGCATAAATGGATTGCAATGTGCAATTGCAGAGCAAAGAATCTAATGGCTGCATATTATTCTGCTAGGTTTCACGGTACCTAGCAGTACCCCCACCCACACATATCTATTTTATACTGATTTTAGGGTAATCTTAGTTTTTGCAACCGTGAAGTAAATACTGATTATACCATCACATCTCATATCATTATCTTCGGCGCTTACCTTTGTGGTACATGATGTGCGCTATGAGGGCATTGTGTCACTGATAACTGGGAAACCCAAGAGGTCAAGCAGAGACAGATCTTTTCTATCCCTGTTCCTGGGTATCTTTTAATTGGAGTTGCCAGGAATGAATTTGGGGTCCTATGCATAAAAGGGCAGTTTCAGCAATAGATTTCAACAATCAAAAGGGTTGATTTCAGCAACCCTCCCCAGGTCTATTACTCATTTAAGAGTGTTTCAGGAATAACACATTAACAACAATCAATCTTGAAATGCAGGCCTAAAAAGATCCAAGTACTGTATATTTATTTCTAGTGTGGCAGAAGCCGCAAAAGTTGCGCTGGATACAGCATAGGCCAAGCCTATTGGCATATTATAGTGCAAGTTAGGATTGTGCTGTCAGAAACTCTGCCCTATGGTATGAACCCCAAATCTACGGGGGGAGGGGTGGGGGGAACATGCAGCTTTGAGGGTCTAGCTGCTGTGAACATTACTGATACTCTGAGTTGGCAAAACATTTTTTTATTAAGAAAGAAGCACTATACCAGCACATCAGGAAGTATAAGCATGTCCATCTCCTCTCCCCACCCTGAAACAGGTGAATTGGAAGTTGAATTGAAAATTCTTCGGAGATGCCAACCAGCAAACACTGCTTGTTAATTTTGGAACAAGCAGGACTTTTGCACAAATATTTCTCCTGCTCTCGCTGCCATGGGGACATTTTGCATTTCCTGGATTCTCGAGTTCAGGCTGCTGACCACATTCAAAAGTTGTGTTGTGGAAACTCACTCCGTAGCAGACGGTCCTTGTTGCTTTTTAAAAAAATCTTGTCGTGTCTATTGCTCTTGCTTGCAAGGGGCTGGGTTAATATCCCTTGCCAGCCTGGCAATGGGACAAAACAGCCTTTTTACTTGCAAATTCCAACTTGTGAGCATCCTTGCTGGGAGGCACATCTGTGGCTTGCACTCAGCATTGCAATAAGAGCCTAGTGGATGGCTGCCACCCTTGGCATCTATTGGCTGTTGACAGGGAGATGCCAACGGCTGTGATTCTGTTGCAAAGTTCAGGTTATTGTGTCAAGTGGAGAACTGAGCAGCCACAATCTTGTCATGAATTTCTTCAGTCCTTGCAGAAGTATATTGTATAACAGGAAAAATACAGGTATAACCTAATTATTACCAGATTTTTCACCTGTTGTTTTATCTCAGTGCAACTGAGCTTGGCCCACATCTAGAGGCTCCCTATATTTCTGTTTCCTTTGGTTGGGGCCAAGCCAAACTTTCCCATGCCAAGATATGAGACAGAGGGTATACATTTGATGGCTAATTATATACATGAGTCTTCTGATCACACAGAAATAAATCTAATTTCAGGTCTTGTTGCGTACACATGTATGTACACTTGATGCATACAAAAATAAAAAATCTGTACCAATTCTGCACTGGCCACCACAGACTGTCCTTTGCTTTCTCATGGAATAGCAAACAGCATCCCTATAGTCGAGGTTAATTTCTTACAACATGTGGAACCAGGTTACTTATTAATGTAATTTTTTTGACAGAAGCTGAGACAAGATCAGACCAAATACCACTCAGGTTTGTCCTGCAAAATGGCCTTTGGAAAAGCTCCCCGTTAGGGCATGAAGGGTAGAGACCTCCTCCAATCTGAAATGGTATTCAGCCTCCAAATGAGCAGCGATTGCGAACAGCCTCCTCCCGCCTGCCATGTGTGAACCTCTTGAGGCCGGGCGGCTATGCTGGCAATGTTGGGTGACTATCTGTGGGTGTCAAAGCAGCAGGCAGCCCTCAAGGCTGTCTCTGTATCAGCCACACAGCCCAGCAATGAGTGGGTGCAAGCTTTTGCTCATTCCACGAATTTGCGTGCTGCTCCAGAGCTGAGTGGGTGCAGAGCCCAGTAGGGATCCTGACCCCCTTCCCTTCAGCCAAAGGAAACGGGAGATGAAAAATGTAATTCTTTCACTGCAAAAACTCACATTTTCGGGTCAAACTGCACAAATGGTGAAATAATGTCAATGTAGATCATTTAGATACACTTTATGCTTGTGTCTCTTTCCTCCCTACGTTTCCCCTCCCCGCATCTAACATTTTTTTGATATTATTTGTGAGGCTTGTATCTTTTCTCTCACTTCCAAGGCATGTTACAGATGAAGGAGAAAGCAACAACTCCCCCTTAAAATCTCAGATCTGAAGCAGGAGAAGAGGAGATGACAAGGTCAACCAGTCCAGGAGCGGTAGACCCAGTCAGTATAATGATGAGTGGGAGCAATCTCTTCCTCATCCCTAAAAAAGAAAGGGGGAATTGAATGGGAAGTACAGAAGAGTGTAGTGAGCTATAGTGTGCCAATGCTCTAGCCCAGTGGTTCTTAATCAGTGGTATGGGAATCACTAGTGGTATCTGAAGTTGTATCTGGCAATCCTAACCAATTTAGGTTGGCATAACTCACCTGCCATAACATCCTTTGGTGGTGTGAGGTAGCATGTCTGTGCATTTGTCAAAGCCCCCCAGAAGTGGGGGGAATTCTCTTTTGGCTCTTTTGTGACATGCCAAGTCCAGCACATCATATATGCCAGGACTTATGCCAGCCTAACTGGGGTAGGGATTGTAGCGTCACATGCTCAAAAAGCCTTCCATCTACCCTGAGCTTATTACTGGAGTCTGTGGTATTGCTCTGGCCAACATCACCAACATGATGTTGACATCGTCACCAGTTATTTCTGGTGGTACTTCTAATGGGTGGACCATGCAAAGTCGTGGCATGGCTGGGAACAAAAGTTGAGAAAGGCTGCTCTAGCCCAGTGATCTCTTCATTTCATTTTCTCCATTCTCTCTCTTTATGATTCCAGGGAGGTGGTGACATCTGGCATGCCTCTGGATAAGGGGGTGACATTTGATACAGCATTTTAGGTGCCAAGAGTTCAGGGCAAATTGGCTGTGGGAGGAAAAAAATCACATTGAAAGGGGATGGTGCACTTTGATTACGGATTCTAACTGAATCTACAACATCAGTACAATCTGTGTAATGTTTTGAGTGAGTGTCAGAGCTCTTGTTGGTCCATTTAAAATCTCAAGCCCAGTTCTTATTGAGGTGATCCATCTGCAGGGCTATATATATGGGGGTAGAGAGGTTCGGTGGTGACATCCTGCAATAATGGTGACATCAGCAAGTATGCTCACTCACTGCCTTTGAACGTTTTTCAGAAGGACTCTGCTGGAAAAAACTGAGAAATTTGCCTAGGGGCACATGTTCATGTCTAGACCATCATCTGTGCTACTTAAATAATCTTAATAATAATCTTTCTCAAGGGGCACCCGAGAGATACTATGTAGTTGATACTATTTTAAGGCTGCAGTACTATGCACATTTACGTGGTAACAACATACCGTGGGTTTTGCTTGTATGTAAAAATGCAGAGAATAGCCTTCTAATATACCTTTTGCATTTCTTGGGGATAATTTAAAACCCTCTTAATACATTAATTCATACATTTGTCACTGAGCTGCACCATCTTGAACTGGAAGTGGGCGCTCATAGGATCAAGTGACAAATGCTTCCACATTGAAAGTGGTCATGCTGAATTTGAACTCTTCAAATTCGGAAGTGGTCATGCTTCTTCGAACTCTTCTGAACCTAAACCATCAGCTTAACATTACCTGCCCTGTCTGGCAGCATCTATTCAATGCCACTTGTTCAGTCCAAACCTATTCATTCTTCAGTTAATGTAAGAGCCCTGCTGGATCAGGCCAACACCTCATCTGGTCCAGCTTTCTGTATCATAGTGACCCAAAAGATGCCTCCAGGAGCATGCAAAGATAACAAGATACCTGCATCATGTTGTCATTCCCTTGCATCCCTTCTAAAACTAGGAGGTTGCACATATCCATCACACCATGTAATCTATGATGGACTTTTCTTCTGGAAATTTGTTCCATTCTCCTTTTACAGGCCAGATGCCATCCTATAGCAAGGAGTTCCACAGATTAATTATATTCTGGGTAAAGAAATGTTTTCTTTTGTCTCTTCCAACTCTCCCATTTTAGTGGATGTCCCCTGATTGTGGTGTTGTGTGAGGGTGGACAGTGCATTCCTCCTTCCATTTCCTGCATAATTTTGCACATCTCAATCATGTTCTGCCTCAGGCATCTCTCCCACCTCCCATGCAAAGCATTTGTTCACTCACAGAGCTATGGCCCTTCTCCAGGGGAACAGCCACTGTTTTCCTTGTTGCCACAGGCCTGTGTGGGATTTTGTCCTGGGCCCTTTCACACCCAAGGTGAAAAGCATGACCTTTCCTTTGAGTATAACTCCTGTATTCATTCTTTCACGCTGTGCCTGGAGCTAACCTGCCTTTTATCTCTCTTTCTTCCTCTGGTTCTGTCCTGCTACCACCATAACCCATGACACTACCTTATCTCTGTTCCTCTTTTCCCTGGTATTTTTAGCCCCACAAGCTATGGGGGCAAAGACAAGCTGCCGTGACTCTGGGCTATACATGAATAATTGCTGCTTTTTCTATTTTGGGGAAAGCTTTGCCGCTGGTTCCTTGTTTTTCCTGGCTTCCTGGGAAATGTGATCTGGAATGGGTTTCCATGGCAGGTGAAGCATGAAGAAGCTGTCCTGATCAGGATGGAGGTTTCCCCTCCACTCCGTCTCTTTAAAGTATTTAAAATTGCAAGCATGGAACAGATGGCAATGCTTTTGAATGCCACTGAACACCCCAACACCTGTGGCAGCAGTTCCCAAGTAGAGATTTAAGAGTCGGATGGCTTCACCTGCTGAATTTCTGCCTAAAATTCCTTGACTACAGAAAGTCTTGTTAAGAATTATTAAATGATTTGATGTGGATTGAAATTTCCTCACAGGCTGAAACTCACCTTTCATGGAATCAGGCTTGGGGTTGATTTTAAAACTTTTTTAAAAACTGAAAAAAGAAAACACAATATTTAATATAAGATTGCTTTTTTACCAGTATGCTGTGTGAACTGTTTCATGAACCTATGACACTGTGATGCCATCTGCTCCATTATTATAGACTAGCAAAAAGCGTACCCACATTGCAGGAGTAAAATTCCCCCATACGCCACCCCCCACTGAGCATCAATCCCCCATGCACATCAACCCCCCATGTGCATTCACCCCTATGTGCAACATTCCCCAGGTTCATCCACCCCATGCACATCAATCCCCCATGCGCAACATTCCCCATGCACAACATTCTTCCATGCGCATCAACCTCCATGCTCATTGTCTCCCCATGCGCATCAACACGGTATGCACATCAACACGGCATGTACAATATCCCCCATGCGCATCAACCCCCCATAGGCAACATCCACCCATGCGCGTCAACCCCCCATGTGCATCAACTCCCCATGCGCAACATCCCCCATGAGCATCACCTCCATGTGCATCATTTCCCCATGCGCATCTCCCCATGCGCAACACCCCCCCTGCACAGCATCCTGCCCAGTGCAACCTCTTCCTCTGAACAACCCCCCCTCCCGCAATACACCAGGCACCCAGCATCAAATTGGCTGGAGGTTGGTCAGTCTTAGAATTATAGAATCCTAGAGTTGGAAGGTCATCTAGCCCATCCCAATCCCCCTAGAGCAGTGGTTCTCAATCTTCCTAACGCTGTGACCCCTTTATAAGTTTCTCATGTTGTGGGGACCCCCAACCATAAAATTATTTTCATTGCTACTTTATAACTGTAATTTTGCTACTGTTATGAATCGTGATGTAAATATCCGATATGCAGGATGTATTTTCATTGTTACAAATGAAATGTGTGTTCTATGCACACATTGAACACAATGGGATTTATTTCAGAGCAGGCATGCATAGGATTGGGCCCTGAGGCTGCAATCCTATCCACATTTGCATGGGAGTAAAGCCCCCCCCCTGACTATAATGGGGTTTATTTCAGAGTAGGCATGCATAGAATTGGGCCCTGAGGCTGTCAGTCAGCCCCAGTGCATGTGCAGCTACAGCTGGAGGTCTGGCAAGCCTGACCTGGCCCCCTGCACCAATGGTCTTTAGGTGACCCCCAGGAAAGCTCTAGGCGACCCCAAAAGGGGTCCCGACCCCCACTTTGAGAAATGCTGCCCTAGAGCATCTCTGACAGGTGCTCGTCGAGCCTCTGCTTGAAGATCCCCAGTGAGGGAGAGTCCACTTCTATGTTAAGGACAAAAACATGTTGCATCCCTTTTCAGCCCCTTAAGGGTTAAATTTCTCCACATGGGTTTTTGGTGGGTGTTCATGTGACAGAAGGAACACCCTCCCCGAATTTCATGCTTCTAGGTCCAGGGGTTGGGGCAGAGCATCCCTCAAGTCACTGATTCTTCAATGCAAAGTATAGGGAGGAAAATGCGTTGCGCCCCATTGCATCCCATTCCGGTTGGAATTTCTGAAAATCGGTTCTTAGTGCACCCCTCCGTCACGGAAGGAACACCCACCCCAAATTAAGCTTCTAGGCCCAGTGGTTTTGGCTGGGCGTTGATGAGACAGTGAGTAAGGCTGCAATCCTAAAGACAGTTTCCTGGGAGTAAGATACATTGAACACAATGGGGCTTACTTTTGTGTAGACATGGTTATGATTGCACCCTAAGTGAGTCAGTCAGTGACTTTTTCTCTTTTATATATGTAGATTCCCAATTTAGAAAGGGAGAGTGGGGTGCTGCTCATTAGATTTAGACAGAGGAAGGGTACCCCTTGTGATCCTTTGTCCAGATTTTTCTTCTCATCATCAACTTGGGACAAATTTTTGAGAATTGGGAATCACGTTTTTTATCTTTAAAATAAAAGCAAAGGTATCCAACTGTCACTGAGTGTGGATACAATAATGCCATTAAATAACACAGACGCTGTAGTTCTGCCTATGTTGGTTCCCTCCTCCTTCACATCATACTTGCTTATCAATTAGCTGTTTTTTCCTTCCTTCCTTCCTTTCTGTCTCTTGCCTGGGCAGAGATGGGCAACCATGGCTGCAATCCTAATGACGCTTTCCTGGGAGTAAGATTAACTGAATACAATTGGGCTTACTTTTGAGTAGACATGATTAGGATTGTACTCTATAACTTTTTGCCTTGAAATCCCTGGCTGTGAAACTTTCATCCATGGAAGCTGCTTTATGGTATTAACTTTGCCTCCCTCCTTCCCGGACATGATTCTTTCTTCACATCTTGCATGGATGATGTACAAGTGCCGGCATCATTATCGCTTTATGAAAACAAATCTCAGAGCCTAATAAAGACCTGCGTCCCCATGATAGGCAGGAAAGATAACTAAAATAATGTGTGACAGACTATTCAATCATGCAGGGTAAAGAGGAAGCAGATAGGGAGATTTTTATATGATTTTCTTCTCCATAACAGCTATAATCATTATTACCAAATGAAATTGGCAAGAAATTCAAGGCATAGTCAAAAAAGGACTGCATTTACTAGAATCTATAGCACCATCGAATCTAATGCACACCCTCATTTTAAAAAGTCTTGAGATTAAAAAAGTTTTTATGGGTGATTGTGATGCGCATGTGCAAAGCAGGTACAAAATTTAATTTTACTGCATATAATAAAGAGTTATATAATAATAAATTGGCACTAGTTTTATGTTGTGGTTTTTACCTAATTGCACTACTTTATACAACCATGGGTTTATATTACATTTTAATTACAATATAGTAAACTGTTAAACTACCCATCAGTGATTTTCAACCTTTTTCATCTCACGGCGCACTAACAAAGTACTGAAATTGTCAAGGAATACCAGGCTGTTCAAATCCTATTAGTTAATGTCAATCCCCCAATTCCTGTGGCACACCTGAGGACTATCCGCAGCATACTGGTTGAAAATCACTGAACTAAATGCTGACCTCTACTTGTAATCATAGAATCCTACAGTTGAAAGGGACCTAGTAGGTCATCTAGTCAAAATACTGTACCTGTATATACTCAAATCTATTTGCCATTGAATCTAATGCGCACCTCGATTTTGGAGACTAAAATCAGCTGAAAAGGGTGAGTGTTAGATTCGAGTAAATATGGTAATATCACATATATGTGATATGTTCCTTGAGGCAAAGTAATAGTAAGTAGGGTGCTTCTTGGTCCAGTGGGTGATTTTCTAAAATTTGCCCAAGTTCTCATTGTAGCCATGATTAGGTGATACAAAAAAATGTTGGAACATATTCAGGGAGGATTATCCTACAATCCAAAGTAACTATGGGAAGATGTAAGAGGCAGTTTGGCTACAATCCAGAGTAACAATGGGACCTTTTACACAAAACGTTATTGTGCCACCTATGGGAAATGCATAGAGCAATCCAGAGCTAGTGCCTCTTATGTCCTCCTGTGGTTACTCTGGATTATAGGGTTACTCTGGATTGCTCTATGCATTTCCCATAGGTGGCACCGTAACTACGTCATTGTAAAAGGTTCCATAGTTACTTTGGATTGTAGCCTTAATGATCCTCTTAGATTCAGAGGCAATTTACCTTTGAATTATAATCTCTGGGGGAAGATTGCTGCTCCCTCCATGCCGTGGTTTGTGGGAATAGGATCAGGGCTAGTTTAAAATTGGCAGTTGAAGAGATCCAAAAAACATCCCCCCATTCATAAGCTTCCTGACTGAGGGTCTCCTCCCCCATTTCGGACAGTTTCTAATGTTCAGTTTGTATGCTGTCTTTCCACCTACATCTTTCCTCCTCTCCAAAGGAGATGGACTTCAATAAGTAATGCCTTGTCTGATGCCTTTTTTGCTAATGACCTCATATATCCTCGGGGGTCAATAAAATGCAAACAGAGTGCAGATTGTCTTTGAGACCCACGCGGTGTGGATTCTGACCCTGCTGGAGACCCATTGAGTTTTGTGGAGAACCACTCATGGTTGTACCTCTGCCTCATTGCCTCTTTCTTTTTCCCCCCTGCTTGCCAACCTTTTGCCTGCTCAAGAAGGATGAAGTGCTGTTTACAAGAACCACAGCTTCTAATCCCTACAATCTTGCAGACTTTGAGCTCATGTTGACAGGAAACTGTTCTACTGAGCAACATTTTTGCAGTTTTGGTGCAAGTGTCATTGAGAGCATTGACACTCTCTGTGTTAGTGTGAGGTAGGAAGGGCCAGACCTCCTTGGGAAAGCCCAGGTCTTGCATGCAGATTGTCTATGGCAGTGGTTCCCAAAGTGGGGGTCAGGAACCAGCGGTGGGCTCTTACCAGTTTGGGCCGGATCGCCCAAACTGGATGATCCCATTTCCCCGCCGCTGGCAATCTGGCAGCGGTGGGGAAAGGGGAAAACCGGGCAGACCGGTTTGGGCCAGCTGCCATCTCTTTTTTGTGCACACTGTGCAAGCGCCAACGTTGGCGCAAGCGCAGTGCCTGCACTGAAGCTGGCCAGCCAACTTCAGGGCAGGCACTGTGCAAGCGCCAACGGCATGAGCACAATGCCTGCACCGAAGCTGGCCGGCCAGCTTCCATGCACGCACTGCGCAGGCGCCAACCTGACCCTCCCCAGCCCTGCCCCTGACCCCAGCCCCACCCCCTGACCCTGCCTGGCCCCGGCCACTTCCGGGGAACCGGTTGTTGGGCCGGGACAGGCCCACCACTGATCAGGACCCCCTTGGAACTTCATTGCTGGGTGGTTGCCATCTTGAAATCTGGCTCTGACTTTTGCTATCTTGAAATGGGGCAGTCAGGCTGCTTTCCTGGGAATAACCCCCAAATCCAGAGTTACTATGGGAGCACGTAAGAGACTTTACGTGCATCTGTAGTTACTGCACCTCCTAGTGAAAAGCTATGGGAAATTCATATTGGAACCCAGGGTAAGTTGTTCTTACACCGCAGCAAGGACTCCCCATAGTTACTCTGGATTGTGTCCTAAGTCTCATTGAACACAATGACATGGTCAATTGCAGCTACTTACATTACAGTACAGTTATTTTCAATGATTTTCTTGTGGTTCATTAACCTCTATGATCTTCTCTATGGAATCTGCCTCTTGTGGTGTCCTTTTCAGCTTCCCCAAGATCCCTCGGCTCTGTTTCTAGAGCTATGATCTGTAGTAATGAATAGTCTATAGCTGCTTAAAATACCAGAAATCTTAAGTAATATCTTTACATGTATTAAATCTTTATACATCATGTATAACCTTAAAATCATGTATTACCTGAAGGTAATATCATGTATTACCATAAGTAATATCTTGACATGGATTTGTCAAGTAATATCTTGCAATATCTTGCAATGCAAGTAATATCTTGACATGTATTTATATCTTTACATGTATTTGCTTTGTTACTAATAAATTGTACTGTTATTATTGTGATGACCTATGGTTTTGAACAATAAAGTCTCTCTCTCTTTCTGAATAGTCTATAGAGGTGGTTCCCAAACTGGGTTGGGAATTTGTTGAAAGCTTTAGACCATAATGCTATTCATGTTTACTTTGGAGCAAACCCCACTGAATCTAGTAGGGCCTATAGAATTGCACTGTTAGTGGATTATTATCTGTTTGCTACTGTGCAAGATATGATAGTAGTTTTTGTAACTGGAATGGTTACAAAAGTTGGTTATATTACCATACTTTTAGTACAATACAGAAAACACATTTTATCTAACATGGTGTTTTTTGTTTTTGTTATGGAGCTCTGAAGGCCCTTGTCTTCTTCCCATCCTTTTCTCTCGAGGTTTCTGACTAGGCTGCATGTTTTCTGTAACAGAGCAATCACATAGCACAAATTTCATATTTAGTATCTCATGCAAAATTCAACACACTGAAAAATCTCAGCTTGTATGTGGCACATGTACTTTGCACCAAAAACGAAGTATGGAGGGGAAGCTAAATACTAAAATCTACATGAATTATATAGATTAGCATGTATCTTTTTTGTTTGCCCTTCTGTATTTTTAAAGAATATGTCTTCTGTCCTTCTTGGGAATGCTTTCAGATAGTCCAGTTATTCTAAGTACTACCAGAAATAACTGGCAATGGCATAATTGCCAGTTCCTTCTTGGTTGGGAGAAAGATGAATTGTGGCTGCAATCCTAAAGACACTTTCCTGGGAGGAAGATCTATTGAACACAATGGGGCTTACGTTTGAGTAGATATGGTTAGGATTGTACTCTGTGTCAAACATCAGTAAGAAATTTTGGGTGCAAACATGGGATTTTCTGAGCAAGGAAAATCATGCTTTGGAGTCTCCTGCTGCTACTCATTGTGACATGTGATTTTGCTGCTGGGTAGCAAGTGTCCAGTGGTCCCACAAGTACCACTAGACACCACCTCAAGTAGTGGTGCTGGTCGTACCTATACCACAAGTTGAGAAGCACTGATCAAAGTTTCAACTTTCCAATCCAACTTTCCAGCTCTGGGAGAAAATAGTAATAAATAAAAACACACAACATACATTTATGCGCTTTTCATTTTTGTAAACAAAAATTGAAAAATGAAATTGAAAAAATGAAAAACATTTTCTCCCATCTCTACCAAGAACAGTTGATGTTCTTTTCCCATCATTGCCACCTCTTCTCCTTCCTGCCCTTCCATTGCAACCTTAGCTGCCCCACGTCTCTCTCGCTCAGTTCAGGACTTGGCTTGATTTCCCGACTGCTTATTTGAGATAGCACAGCTGGGCACGAGAATCCCTCCCTCTCCCGAGATCCCCCACCTGCCTGCCCCGACAGTTGCTATATATAGAGAGCCATCTTTCCACTCTCAGAGGGAAGCCCCCAAAGCGCCACAGCTGCTATTAATAGGAGTTGGCGCTTGGAGGCATCTTCTTTGACAGGTGGATGGCACGGTCCCCATTAGGGCAAGCGGCTGAGCCCAGAGGCAGAGTGCAGAGCTGCCAGGGATAAAGCAACTGGCAAATGCTGCTTGGATGGAGATGAAAAAGGATAAAAGGAAAAGGAGGAAATGGGACTCTTCAAAGCTCGGAGTCCCATTGATGGGTGCAACTAAAAATTCATGGTTGGTGCCCTCAGGGCAGTGTGCACTAAAGCATGCAGCTGATCTCATGGGTCTACCAGTCAAATTCCACTAGTATCAAGATTCTTAAATTGAGCATAGTGACCTGAGCTCCACAATCAGTTAGCATCCCACCTTGACCAGTGGCCGTGAACTCTTTAGATGGCCTTAGAGCCTAACCATGTCTACTCAAAAGTAAGCCCCATTGTGTTCAATGGATCTTACTCCCAGGAAAGTGTGTTTAGGATTGCAGCTGTAGTTAGGTAAGCTATTTCCTTTCAGCTTCAACCTTCTCCTCTGCAACATGAAGAAAATACTACTTCCAGTATTAATATCTCACTTTTTTGGCTTCAAAATATTCCAGAGCAGCATACAGCAAAATTGGAGAGAAAATATGAAGAAAAAAATTCCACGTTAGCCAGATAGCCATGAAAGATTAAACAATGGTATCAATTATATGGAACAGCAGAAAATCACAATTACACTGTAATATTTAAAAAATATGAAGAAAAAAGAAAAGAAATATAATTGTTTTATGTTACATTTTTATTACAATATAGTAAACAGTTAAACTAAATACTAAACTACACTTCTAATCAAAATACCATATTTCCTTAAATCTAATGCCCCATTGATCTAATGCATACCCTGATTTTGGAGACTAAATTCGGCTGAAAAAGATGAGCATTAGATTCAAGTTAATACCAGTATGATATTCTGGATACCTGTACATATAAATGCTCCATCTCAGAACATATGAATGTTGTATTAGTGCCAAGCTGTTGCCCATTAATTAAACTGAGTGAAACCTATCAGACTGATAAATGCAGATTTCTTTAGTGGGGCAACAGCTCTAGTATAAAAGGTCCCCATTGATCCAACTTTGGTTGTTTCAAGTTCTCTTCATCATCAGGTTGCTTGAGGAGGCTCTTGCTGCTGGTGATCCGGCATTGCATTCTGGGCGTACATTGTAGAGCTTCTGCTTAGGTACAAAAAGTGTGGAGATGTTTCCCTTGCAACTTGTGGTCTGCTGGGTATGCAAATCAAAGCTTACATGAGTTTAGGATGTGGCTTTATGCATGAATTTTGTTCTTGTTTTCTCGACCAGTAGTATGATGGAGAAGGGGAATACCCATGTATCTATCTTTTTAGTAGTGCACTACCCCCACAGTATCTAACCTAGTCTTTGTAAGAACTGCTGACCCAGGACGTCTTGGCACCGGTAGTGTCCCTCCGATGACATCCTAGGAGACATGCTAGCTGCCTTCTGACTACTCCTCTTCTCTGTATTTAGAAAGGAGGAGTGAAAGAGAAAGTCCAGAGAATAGTGGCAAACTAGAGCATCATGCTCTAACTCATCACTCTGCTGTCCTCCATGCTCCCTCTTCCTTAACAATCCAGGAAAGCAAGAGGAGTATTAGAAGCAGTTAGGTGGCATTTGCTGGTCTGTCATGGACTTCCCCAGCCTGATCTCTAAATGGAAATATGCAGTGCCACAAAAATAAATGCCATCATGTTGCATGTGAATTTGAGAAAGTGGTTTTTTACACATTTGTGTATGTTTCCTTGTAGAGACATAGGAATTTAATCTTGCCTGTGCACCATGGTGTGCATTGTGGCACTTTAAACAGACTTAGGGCCCCATCTGATCCAACCTTCCCATTCCATTGTAGTCATGTGTTCCCTGCGGTAAGGGAGCACATGCTACCATACTTTATAAAGACCCCAGTGATGGTCTCCAATCACAGGGTGCAGCCCAGATCCCACTGGCCCAGCTCCAACAACATTGGAAAATTGGATGATCCAGTTTGCCAACTTTACCAGGTGCACAAAATGATTGTCCTTGATTAGGTATGTGTTACTTGATGAGACTGCCAGACTACCATCTTCCAAATTCTGCAGAGATACCCATGTGCAGTGAGGTACAATACTGATGACCCCCAGAAGGTGGCAGTCTATGGTACTCACTTATGTAATGTTCCATCCAGTTCTGTTTCCTCTCTTGCTTTTAAAAGATACACACCTATGAACAGAGGCGACATCTGTGCTTAACCATGCATAAAAACTGGGGATGTCACCAGATTAAATAAATCTTGGCCAATTAATTGTATGATAGTTGTGTAATCAATCAAGTGATTAAATATGCACACATTGGTGTGGAGAGGGAATCATTTTGGAGGCATCAAAACTGAAAAACCCTAATAAATGATGATGATTTATTGGCACGTTAATTTAAAAAAAAAACCTTTTTGGCTTGTATCATACCAGGTGTACAGTGACCTTAGAGAATTGTTACTCAATAACAGGGATCTGTGATTTCTGGAATATTTTTGATGTCCATCATGACAACAAAAATTTAGAAGCCATATTTCTCTGATTGACTTCTCTGGTCTCTCCCTGCCTGCCCAGGTAATAGTGGTAGTCATAGGCATTGGACTGATGAGGGCACTTGCCTTTGCCATCATGCCTTGTCCCTCCTTCTGGATTGAGAGAGAGAGGAGAGAGAGAGAGAGAGAGAGGAGGAGGAAACAACATGCAAAGGAGAGGAAGGTGATAGTCATTATCACCTAACTCTCTTGCCTGCCACTGAGTCTTTCCTTATTTCTGTTCTGCTCTGTTTTCCTATTCTTTTTCAGTTTCAGGGAAGAGGAAGAGGAGTGTCAGAAAGAATAGGTAGGACATTGTCAGGTATGCATGTATGCATATGTCAGGAGTGATGGCATCTCATGCACTGCCTCATGTTCTAGGAGGGCTTGGGCAAGCCCTGATTTTATTACTATCAACAGTATACTGTTGCTGCACCAAGAATTTTGTGCTGGTTTGCAAAGAATCCTACAATCCAGAGCCCCATTCTGCACCAACGTGCACCAACAATGCAAGGGACATTGGGGGACAGCTGATATACCCTTCGCAGGTCCCCAGTCAGCTCACTTTCTCTCCTCTCTTTGCATGAAGCAAAGCACTAGGAGAAATAAAATGGTGCTGTTGAACCCTATTGGGATCCTGTGTACATGAGTGGAAATCCTCTGTGGAACTTCTTGCTACAGGATGTGATGATGGCATCTGGCCTAGATGCCTTTAAAAGGGGATTGGACAGATTTCTAAAAGAAAAGTCCACCATAGATTACAAGCCATGATGGATATGTGCAATACCTCCTGGTTTCAGTAGTAGGTTATCTCTGCCGGATGCAAGAGAGGGCACCAGGATGAAGGTCTCTTGTGCTCCCTAAGGCATCTAGTGGACCACTATAAGATACAGGAGGCTGGGCTAGATGGATCTTTGGTCTGATCCAGTGGAGCTCTTCTTGAGATCTTCAGTGCTGTGCCCACAGTGCGTTTTTATTTTTTTTTTAAGTCTGCTTTATCTTTGCAAAGTGGGAATTTTATATTTCACCCTGTTGAAACTAAGTTGAACAGTTTTCTGTTTTGTTTGAGAAATATTTTTTCTAAGAAACTGAGAGTGGGTGCTATCTCCGGGGCTGATAAACAGCTAAAAGTAATCTACTTAACTGTCCCCAAGATAGAGTATCTTTCAAAATGTGTTTGTTCCCCTCTTCCTTCTATGCTCTTTGCTCCTCTCACTGATATCAGAAAGCCTTAACAGTGCTAATTCAGTGCATGTTAACTCAGATGTTGTCCCCCTGTGTTGAGTAAGTTGCACATGATTGCAATCCAAAGCATTAGGAGAAACTCTAGGCCACCACTCTCCATCTTCTGTTTTATTCCCTTTTGCTTTTCAAATTCAGGGACCAGCAGTGGCTGTGACTATTGTGCCGCTAGGCAAGTTGACACACAGTGGATTGCATTGCTTAACTTGGCTCAGGACACACACACACACACACACACACACATATGTGGGGAGCAATGAGGATTTTTTAAGACAGATGTTTTGTGGTTCAATGTTGCAGATATTTTAGTAGCACCTCTTAGGAGAGGCTTCTATGTGAAGATAGGAAGGAATGCCTCTTAAGATGGTACATCTGCTTCATTCGCTGCAAAAGGCAGGGACACTGTGTAGGTCGGTACCCAGCTATCCAGTGATCAGACTATAGAATTCCTTGCTTCATGAGATTTGGCTGACTTTCCCTGAGCTTTTTGATATCAACGAAATGCAATATTGCTTCACCATTTTTAAAAGAGATTGTTCTTGGGGCATTTGTTACTCAATCTTGATTTATTCCGCCTGTTATCCTTGAGAGGTATGGAGTTGGTTCCTTGAATACAGTTTTATGATGTTGACTAACTGATGCAAGTCGCCATTCGAAGGGAATGCAAAACCAGAGTACAAATATTTGGAAAAAATACAAATGTTGTCATTACCAGAGTGAGATCTACTTCTCCCAGAGCACCTGAGTTCATCATGGAAAATAAACTCAATTGAACAAAATCTTCTTTGGCAAGAACTCAGTCTCCCCAAGGCTTGTTATTCTCAAACCCTGAAGTTAAACAGTGCCTTCTTAGACTAGACCAAATTACTAGATCATTTGGCATTCTGGTTTCCACCCTGCTCTCTAGTCCATCTTTAACACAAATTTATTGGACAGAGTAGCAGGGCTTTCTCTGTGGTGGCACCACAATTGTGGAATTTTCTTGGGGATCTGCATCAAGATTGCATATTCTCTGATTTTGAAGGAAGATGCATAGCCTATTGCTCCATAAAAGCTGATCTGAGCTGCTATTTTGATTTTAGTATGTAGTTCTGCAGTCGCTACTGTGTTTTCTGTTTGGAAATTATATGTTTATGGTTTATCCTGGACAGGCTTTTCCTAACAAGTATGGGTATTAATATTTGAAAAAGCAAATGAAATTTTCAGCTGTGATCCATTGAAGCACACCCTCCTTTATATACTCTTGTGGCTGCTTGTGATATTCTTGCACAGCCTTCCTTGCCATATATTTTATAATGAGTTCAGAGATGTGCCCAAACCACCTCCTTAGAGGTACAGCAGTCCAGCAATACCTGGCTTGTGGCTTGTTCAATAATAACGATTCTCTGCGAGCTTTCCCCTCCCAATCAATGAAGCCCTAATGGATCCTCACCATTTCCCAAAGATGGCCATCCATCAACCATTCCGGATGCTATAAAATTAAGCACATGTCAAGGGATATTCAGAGGCCCAGGCTTTTAAACAAAGAGAGATGCTCTGAAAGATTTCAGATAAAAGGGCAGCACTTGGGGGCCTCACTGTGTGGGTGGTCTCTTTTGCTCTTTGGTGGAAATAGTGGCAGACAGAGATGATGATGAGGAACAGAACTGGAGCTTTATTTGGGGAGCGGAGGCTAATTTTGCAGTAAGGCCAGGATTATCCAGGATTATTTGCCCTTCCCCCCCCCCCAAAAAAAAAATTAGGGAGATGCACATGAGTTACCCTTTTTGTCTTCTCAACAATCTTATTTGGTAAGTTTAGATGGAGGAAATATGAGGTTACCCAGTGGTTCATGACTGAGTAAGGAATAGAATCCAATAGTCACTAGGCCTAATCTGACCCTCTAACCACTGCACAACACTGCCTCTCAGTTGGATGAATTTCACTCACAAACTCACCTTAGTGTTTGTGTTGTATTTTTTGATCATGCAAAACACAGGTACTACATTGATGTAGTCCTTGCAACAAAGTGTAAGGGAAGTAAAGTAATATAACTCCTCTTCTGAAGGGAGGGAAGACTGAGTTTGCTTGAAAAGTGCACTACAGGTATTCCCCACGTTCATTTTCTGGCGATCCACTCTTTCAACACCTCTCAGTTATACCCAGAACTCATTCAGTCAATGCATGTTCTGCTCTTTCAACCTCTATCTAAAGGCCAAAATTGCCCTCCCCCATGTTACAACTCCTAGTCTAATCCCATTCCCAAAGGAGTTAGTGATAATCCATTTGCAGAAATCTTTTGAGTGGCAGCATGAATTTGCAAGATAAAAGAGTCATTTGCAATTTGCTAGCTAAAAAAAGCATTGGAAGCAATATTTATAAGCTTAAAAAGATTGGGTTCTATTTTCAAAGGTTTTTACTTCTGAATGGTGCTTTCACTCGTAATCCTTCAAATATGTGGGGGATGCCTGTAATGGAAGGGGAGAGATTTGACTCTGGGAGGTCCAGGTTTGCAACTTAATCTCTTAGAGACAGTGGTCCAGGATCCAGGATTTGACTATATGCTTAAGGTAGGGTATAAGCCCAGCAAAGAGACCTGTGGGAGCATTTGTACCTGTGGCACAGGCAAGGTATTGGTGAGACTGGGTTTGTGTGTATTAAGCTGTGACCTTGAGGAACTCAATTTTTCTGTCTTGCCCACTTTGTGGATTTGTTTTGTAAAACTGAAGTAGAATTGAGTGGTGTGAGGGAGCAGAACATGTTGCCTGGAGCACCTTGTCACAAGGAGGGGACAAAAATATAGCACATAAATAAATATGCCACAAATATGAATCAAAAGCATTTATGTGTTGCTTCTGATTGTTCAAAGTATTTTGCATGGATTTTTTGGCTGCAGTCATGACAATCCATGTAAGGTCAGTGAGGGTTATTATCCCCATATTGCAGATTGAAAGACTGAGACTTCACGGGGAGTTAACTTGCTGAAGACCACTCTGAGACTTGGTAGGAAGTTTTTAAAAGAATGACTTCCAGATTTGTACAAATGTCACATTGGGCTATTTAATAATATTTAATAATATGAATCTCCCCCGTTTGTGACATTTGGTTTCAAGAATCTGTGTGACTATTTTTGTGCTATACAGCGGCAATTAGTTATTATGGAACCAAGGAAATAGAAAGGTGAGATGGAAGATCTGTAGCTGGTATGGTAATTCTCCAATCCCTGGATGACAAGGACAAAAATGGCTGAAATTCTGCATATATCTTTAAGCGGCAGCTTGATCTATGCAGATCAGCAAGAAAAGCATTTTGCTGTCTGCAGACAACGGGCAAAGGCTGTCTAAAAAGTTGACAGCCTGACTCCTTTCAGCCTAAAACAAAGCATTTTGACATTGCTTCAGGCCTCCAAATCGCAGGTAAAAAAAAAGGATGCATCTCTGCAACTGCTGCACAGTTGGATAAAACCAGGGATTGGAATCTCTTGAATAAGTTTGACTGAAGACTGTGCTGTTGCATGGGTGAGAAACAGCTCAAAATATGCTTTATATTATCTTGCGGTTCTTGGGCTGATGGAGCTGGTCTTATTGGTGAGAGAGCAGGGGGTGGGGGAGAGAGAGAGTATGTATGTTCTCATTGATACCTCTTTGAAGGGGAACATGGCAGGAAATGTAATGAGAGCTCCAAAAAAGGAAAAAAAAACACAAACTGTTCTCTTTTTTAGGTCTCATGGTACCAAGTGACGTGTCCTTCTTGTGAGATCCAGTCCCCAGAACCCCCAGAGAAAATGTCGGGAGTGCAGGTAAGAGCCAAACCAGGAACGTGGAAAGGCTTTCTGTTTATTTTAAGATTGGCTGAATTCTATTCTGACCACGACTATAGCAACTGACTATGTGCTTCTACGTAATAGTCATGTGTGTAAAAGTGTCCAGATTTTCTGGCCAACGTTCCATGCCAATCAAGCAGGCTGAGGAGAGGGAACTGTCAACATTCCAGCTGTGTCAACGTTCCAGCTACCATTGAAAATATGAGAAGATAAGATGCTAGAGAGGGGGATTTTTTAGTGATAAATGTTATATTGTACCTCCACAAGTGGCAGCTGCAGCCTGTACTAGTTCCTTATATACAACACCATCAATGCATTTTTTACACGGTACAACAGAAGAGAGGACCAATTCTAGGCTGCTACTTCTTTAAGTTGACGCCAGGGGGACAAGGAGGAGGGGAGTAGTGACAGGATTTAAACTGCTTTCCTGCACACATTAAGCCCCAAAGAACACAGTAGGACTGATTTCTGAGTAGAAATGTCTAGCAGTGGGGGTGACTTGGTGTATTAGTCCCTATGTTACCTGATGCCCAATTAAAGAATGAGTCGAATAACTGGAGTTGGTTCAAGATGTTTCCTTTACTTCAGCGCTGAAGGGCCATACATAGCAAAAAGAGCTATTCCAAAGGTATGGCCTCGATCACACGGTGAAGGAGGCTTATATAGACTTTTCCAATACAAGGTGTGGCTTAACGAACAAAGCTGGCATGATACATATACCTTTTAACCAATACTTTTAAACTACATAACTATTTAGTCACAGTCTACGTGTCCAGTGCCTGTTAGACCCCTGTTTCCTGTTACCTTATATGAAAGATAAAGCTGGCTAGGTATACATAATAGCTGCACACGTGTCTAGCTACGTGAAGCCTAAGTTTAGCCATCATGGTCCAGCCATGTGGCTTAACTTCGGTCACCATGATCCTTTATACAGTCCAAGTTAGATAAGGCGCATCCTGTCTGGATAGTCAGCCAACGTATGTGCCTGACCTTGTTCTTGTTCAGACACAGGGAAACCATACTTTTATATATTCCTTTGTTCTTTTCCTCTGGCCTTATCAATATATGCTATAACATACTTGGTTACAAAGCAAATATAATATTCTATTAAATTTAAAACTTATACATTGAACTACACATGCTATATTCACATATATGGCTTTTGGTTAATTTAAGTAATATATTTCTTATTTTGGCTTGAATAAACTATACATTTCCTTATACGGTCTTAATTTCAAAAACTTAGCTTGGCCGCACATTCCTGTGTGTCTGCACACGAAGGGGGGTAAATGGAGGAATTACAATTGGAAATTTTTGTCTCTTTGTTCTGTATCACCTAAATGTACTAATTTAATTGATCATGTGTTGATTAATTTGTTTTTTAACATCCCCCAAGTTTTCAAAGCACTTGACACTGCAGAAGAAATAGGAGGCTTTCCAAAGACTTTGCAAACCTGGGAAAATTTCCAGAGTATCTTACAATATAATCATGTTTATTTGGTTTATAAGGCCCCACTGATTACAGAGGTATACATAGGATTGCAGTCTTATCTTTAACTGCAAAAACAGTATAGGCCTGTGGCTTCTGATGTCCTGTTTGTGTTTATTTCAGCACAAAGTTTTTAGGGACTAGAATCTTCTTCATCAGGTGCATGTAGGAGCATAGGTGATGCCAGAAATGCCACTGGGAAATGTCCTACAAATGATCTCCCATACTAAATGTAAGACAGATACATCCAGTTAGCAAGGTGTTTGGATTTTGGGTTTTTAAATGATGTGTAAGACTCTGTTTTCTCTTTAACACCAGGTGTAGATAAGTGGTTCCTGAACTTTTTAGCACTGGGACCTACTTTTAAAATGACACTCAGGACCCACCTAGATTTACAGGATTTTTTAAAGAAGAGCTAGAAAGAAATAATTTTATTTTAGTTTAGTATAGACATTTATCTCCCTATATTGACATATGCTGAACTCTCTGCTACAAGCTGCTCACAGCAGCTACAGTATCTGATTTTGTAATAGCCTTAAAGCTTAAGGCAATTAATTATCTGATCTTTCCATCACCCTATGGTGACCAAAAATCAACTCGTGACAAACCATCAGTTTGGGAACCACTTGACAGGGTGATAAAGGACCCTTTAGTCTTCAGCCAGTGAAGGATTTGGCAGATGAAAATGAGTGCCCTGGTTTTGCAGCTGTTGCACACAAGGGGTTCGTGGCATGCTGGCTACCAAATAGGAACCACAACCCCCAAAATTCATGTAGATATTTTTCATCTGCTATGCATCTCTGTGGGCTTTTTCCCCCTCCTAGATCCAAGATCGCATTCTTCAAATATTAATTTATTCAGAAACTTAACTTGGCTGGCTGTATTGTGAGATTTGTTTGCAGCTGTTGAGTAAGTACGGTTGAGAGTATTTGCAGCAGGTACAAATTCAAGGCACGCCCAACTGCCGGCTCATACCGCAAAGCAATGTGGACCATGCTTCTTAATTGAAGATGGTTTGAGAAGATGAGATGTTTTCCTACGGTTGAGGAGTTCTGGTTTCTGCACAACATCCTGAATCAAGAGCAAGACCTGTCTTTTTTGCAGATGCATAAATGTCAAAAGCAAAGTGTGCAGTTTCTAGAGCACCCCACCTCAGAGCAGATAAAAACCGTGTTAGTTTCCCATCTGACATTAAAGATGCATAAATAACACATTTCTGTCTTAAAAATTAGACATAAGGTAATGGTGTCTCCTGCAGGTTAAACTGCTAGTCGTGACCGACTATAGGTTGTGGTGTTCATCCCAGTTTCTAAGCTTTAAGATCCAACATTGTCCAAAGACATTTCCTTGGCCATAGGGCCAGCATGACTCTGTTTTACCTTCCCACCGAGGTGGTTCCTATTTAGCTACTTGCATTTCCATGCTTTCAAACTGCAAGGTTGGTAGGAGCTAGGCTAAGGACAGGAGCTCACCCCATCTTGTAGGACCTGGGTCTTGAACCGTGGCCTACTAGTTAACATGCACAGTAACTTAACCACTTCCGCCACCACAGCCCTTAAAAATTAGACCTACTCCTGGGTGTATTTGGGTGCTGATTCCAAAACGGCATCATTTCAAAATGGCACCATATCACATCTAGGGTGGTGTACATATTTTCTCCGCTTGTTGTCACAACAACCCTGTCAGGTAGGTGAATCTGAGAAAGAGTGACAAGCCCAGGGTCACCCAGGAAACTTAATGGCTGTGTGGGATTTTTACCAGGACCTTCCAGGACTAAGTCCACCTCTTAAACCACTACACCATCCTAGCTCTACTTTGAAGTCACCCTCTTAGCTGCAAGAAGAGTTTCAGGTTCAGATGGTTCAATGGCTATCTAGGTAGGCATCCCCTACTTACTGGACATGTTAGGGACCAGAGCATCATCCAAAAGAGAAAACCATTGAAAAATAGAACCCAGTCTTTTTTATTTTATAAATGTTGCTTCCAATGCCTTCTTAGCTAACAATTTGCAAATGCCCCTTTTATCTTGCAAATTCCTGCTGCCACCCAAAGATTTCTGCAAATGAATTCTCATTAACTCTTTAAATAATGGGATTAGACCAGGAGTTGCAACATGGGGGAGGGCAATTTTGGCCTTTAGAACAGCAGAGAGAGGTTGAAAAAGTGGAACATGTTTTGAATGAATGAGTTCTGTGTATAATTAAAAGGTGTTGAAAGAGTGGATCATCAGAAAACGAACTGTTACAAAGCAGGGGATACTTGTAGCTGTGTTCTGAAATTACTGAAAAGTAATTACTGAAAAGAACATATTTTCCCAAGAGCTTCCAGGTAGTTAAAGATTCCCAGATGGGTCCTGATGCATGAAATTTCCTGCTGCAACTGGAAGGTGTGCCCAGTTCACTGGGCTTCCCAGCCAGGAAAAAAACTGTACTTACATCTTGCGGCTTGTATTTTTTTTTCCCTTACCTGAAGAGGCTGCTCAGTCAACAATGTCTTTATTCTCTCCAACAGGCCGTCTGGCCATCTGGTACGGAATGTATTGCCAAGTACAACTTCCATGGCACGGCCGAACAGGACCTCCCGTTCAGCAAAGGGGATGTCCTCACCATAATTGCGGTCACAAAGGTAACTGCATCCCTAACGTCTCTTCTGCTGAACAGTATGCAGAAAAGGGGGGAGGTTGGCTTAGGAGCAAAGTTTCAGGCAGATTGAGACGGTCGCATAAGGTAGCTTTTGCAACCAGTGCTTGGAGATTCCTGCCTCTGAACCTGGAACTTCCATGGAGCTTCCATTGATGTGCTGGCCTATGTATGTATGTATGTATGTATGTATGTATGTATGTATGTATGTATGTATGTATGTATGTCATGCCTTTCATTAAATCTATCAATTTATCTCACCATCTTTTCAAGCCAGTCATGCTAGAGCCCAAAGGCCTGTCCTTACTCAATAACTTGCAATTCAGAATCTTAACTTGGAGGCTATCTCAGCATAACTGGCAAGTGGCAATAGGATGGGGACCATAGTTGCTGCAGGATCCTTGTTATGAGATGAGAGAATGGGATGGAGAACATCCAAAAAGAGGATCTTCCACTGCATCCTGCTTTTCGGTTGGTGGTGACAAGAGCTGGGAACAGATCACAGGCATCAGCGTTGTGCAGAAGTTGTCCTATTCTGCCCACAACTTGCTTGTGCTCTCTCTCCCTAGCGGCCTGAAAAGGGATGAGGGAAGCTTTCAATTTTAATTAATGTCAGTGTTATTTAAATCTCTTAAAAGTAAGCTACTCGGGCAAGTCCCAGGGAGAGGTTTTATAGGCTATAGAACCACATTTGCTGGAAGAGGCTGTGACCAGCAGTGGTGTCACCCTGCCTGGTCTGAATAACTATGTGTATGCACTGCAGACCAGTGCAAAAGGGAGGAAAGTGTTAATATTACGAATATTTAAATAATGTTTTTCAATGAAAAAGTTTACAAAGTGGTTTACCAAAAAAATCAAATAATGAAATAATAACCCAAAAGGACACAGAATCTAAAAAGATGCAGAAGAATACTAGCAAATAGAAAAGTCACTGTGCTGGGATGAAAGGGGACATTAAAGAGCACATTAGGAGGCTAGCATGATGAGCCCCAAATCTCCTTCTGCCAAATGCGATGTGCTCAGTGCCACCCCATGGTGTACCAGCCAGTGCACCTACCAAGCCCCCCCCCCATTCATTATTCACACAGAAGCCCATCACTGTCTCCTCTTCCGTACTCCCTCTGCAAGAGGAGGTTGTCTTGGGGGGGGGGGGGGTTCTAACCCCTTTGTAGGCATGGAGTGGAAGCATATAACTCCTTCTCCATGTGAGTGAAGTGCTACTATTGCCCCAGGACCACCTGGCAATAGTATGGCTGGCTTGACCCCACCAGAAATGGGACTGCATTGTACAAACAGTCAGGTTCCCCAACCTGGACCACACTCATCAGGTGAGGTCCATGTTGTTGGGGAAGGAGGGAGCAGAATGAAGAGACTGGGAAGCAGCAGCCACTGGCCAAAATTCTCTCTTACCACAGGACCAGCAATGTGACAAGCCACCCTTATGGCTTACACATATGTGTCTGCACATATCCATTGTCACTGGAAGCAATGGTTCTATGAAAAATGCTACTCAAGTACCCCCAGAAATTCTAGACCTTTCAGATGGCGGTGTACAGTGTGCAGATGGTGTACACACATCTCCCATGAGTTGTCCAGCTTCAGGAAATAGAGCAAATCCCATTTTTGAATACTCTTCTAGGGGGAAAAGTTATATGGGCAAACACTGCACTTCTGCGACAGCCATCTACCTTAGCAGCAGGGAGAGGGTCATAGGGATGGGGTGAGCAGAGGCAAGAGTGGGTAGATTGCTGCCTAACTGTTCACTTTCCAATCCCATACTTGTGACTCACTGGGCTCGGCTCCTTTCCCTTGCCAGGATCCCAACTGGTACAAAGCGAAAAACAAAGTGGGCCGAGAGGGGATCATCCCAGCCAACTACGTGCAGAAACGGGAAGGAGTGAAAGCAGGAATCAAGCTCAGCCTGATGCCGTGAGTATAGGCAAGCGGGATATGGGGAACTTAGTTTGGAGCTAGTTTATCCAGGCTGTCATATGCCAAGTCAGGTCCATGATTATCACAACTGATATTATTTGCACTGGGCATCTGCTCTACAAAGTTTCAGAGATCAGACTTTTTCCCTGCTCAGCCTGAAAATGCCAGGTTGCAAATCAGCTTTCAGATCAGGTGCTACTCTATCTCTGCCCCCCTCCTGGTTACTGGTTTGATGAGGACCGGAGAGAAGCCAAACCATGGACTGAATGATATCCTGCTCTTCCTCCAAGGAGTTTGGGATGGCATATGTGATTGCCCCTTTGTTTTGGCCGCACAAACAATCTGGTGTAGTCGGCTACATTGGGGAAAGAGTGACTGGCCCAAAACTGTTCAATAAGCTGTGAGGCTGAGATAGGATTTGAACTCGCATCTTCCTGGTATTAAGGACACCACCTGACTCAAGGCTGCTCAGATTATACATGCTTACAGATATATGAAAACTTCTTTACCAGTGGGGTATCTTCACTGTTCTCCCACCATCTGGTAAAGGAATAGAAATTTATTGGAAATTTAAATAAACAACAGAATGCAGTTTTCAGGAAGGTCTGAGACCAAGAGGGCTTGATTTGGACTCATAACCCTCTTCACTATGGTGCAGGTTTCCGAAGATTCTGGATAAATTTGTTTTCTTTCTGTGCCTTAAAAAATAAGAAGTTACATGACTATGGCTGCAATCCTAAGCCCCATTTAGGCCCGCATTAGCCTCAGCACAATTCCCGTGCTGGCCTGGGGATGTCACAAAAGATGTAAGGCACTTCTGCACCACTCCTGCGGGAGGGTTAGGCCAGTGCACAAATATGAGCTTGCCTCCATACGTCACCATGAGAAAGGGAAGACCAATGAGTTGTGCCAGCTTAGGTTAGGATTGCACTCCCAGTTTTGTTTGTGTGTACGCTTGCCCCAACTGTGCCTGCATGCTTCCAGACACATGCTCCTCTGATCTATTTGGATGTTCAACATAATGAGATGTGGGAGTCAGTGCCCAGATTTCTAATGGCATAGGAGGAATGCTGTCATAGTATAGCTGCTTGGCATGTGGAAAGTCAAGCATCCTTGGCATCTCCTGGTAGCCTTCTCTCTACTGAAGACCCTGGAGTGTCAGTGTAGACAGTACTGAGCTAAATTAACCCCTGATCTGACTCTATCAGAAGTTTCATAGCAGGTGTCAGCTTTACCACCAGCATGAGAGATAAGAAACCACCTGGCTCATTTATTCCTAAACTGGTTTAACAACCATGAGAGCTAAAAATTCAGCCTGCAGTAGTTGCTGGTATTGGTGAGATGTTATAGGAGAGTATCAACCATAGAGGGTTGTCTACAACTAAGACTGGCATCTGCAGGATGAGAAGAGGGGCAGGATATCAGTCTTAAAGAGGGCATTGGTGGTGTTTCAAGGGAATATGGGCCACTCTGTAGGAACTTATGGCTGAACAGTTCACCAAGTCCCATTCCCAATCAGACACAATTTTTTTTGAGATTAGACCCTACATTCTCCCAGTGTCCAAATGTCCTCCTGTTCCCCTCTAAGCAGCAGGGATTGGGTATTGGAAGTAGTTGGCAGGCCTCTGGATAAGGGAGCGTACTTTGGCATGGCACCTTGGGCGTCAGCGACCCTGGACTGTTTCTGTGTCCTAATAATGTCCATTATATAAAGCTCTACAACAGCACACTTACTCTTCTTTCTCCATTCTGCACTCAGCTGGTTCCATGGGAAGATCACACGTGAGCAGGCAGAACGGCTGCTGTACCCACCAGAGACGGGCCTCTTCCTTGTGCGGGAAAGCACCAACTACCCTGGCGACTACACTCTATGTGTCAGCTGCGAGGGGAAAGTAGAGCACTACCGCATCATTTATTCCTCCAATAAGCTCAGCATTGACGAAGAGGTGTATTTTGAGAATCTCATGCAGCTGGTGGAGGTGAGAGTAAAAAGCAGTTGAATAAAAAGCAAAAGCAGTAGAGCTGGGTAGCAAACATCTGCTGCCAGTCTGCTACCTCAGGCATCGGGTTCAATTGATCTCACAGATGAACCAGCAGGGGCATTATTAAGAACTGCTTTCGTAATGAAGCTCAGTTCAGAAACCAGTTAGCAGAGCATAACAGTGCTTTAGCTCAGTAGCTGCTGTGTGCAAATTGGGATCCATCAGGAAACCAGAATCTGTCATTTGAGGTGGGTTTGGCAACTATACCTTGTGCCAACTACCATTTGCAACTGTCAAAGTATAATGAGAGTTGTTGCTTTTCTTCCGGGAGCTGCTACACCTTGAGAAGTGGAAGCAGGCATACTCAACCTAACAAGCTTGCCTCTTCGTACCTTTTGCAAGTTTAAACCATGGTTTGGGTTCTAAACCATGGTTCTTGCAAGCCCTGGTTTGTCATGTGATGTTTGAACTGAGCATTATCCCGGACTCAATCCATTGGCCCATATCAGCCAGTATTATCTGATTGAATGGCAGAGGATGTGGAGCGGCGATCCTTCCCAGCTCTGCTATCCAAGGTTCTTTTTTTGCAGAAGGTTGAAGTTGGAATCTTTGGCTCCATGTGACCCAATGTTACCAAAGACTTAGATTTTATAACGTTTCAGGCAGTTGAATATGAGAACCTTTTACCCAGATATACCAGAGAT
Organism: Cryptoblepharus egeriae; assembly: GCA_030015325.1. Classification (NCBI taxonomy): domain Eukaryota; kingdom Metazoa; phylum Chordata; class Lepidosauria; order Squamata; family Scincidae; genus Cryptoblepharus; species Cryptoblepharus egeriae. Next base: position 12,496,845 of record JAREYC010000013.1, read on the forward strand.
TGACCCTGGAACTTCCTGAATGCAAAATCATGTGCTCGGTTTGTGAGTTGTGGCCTTCCTTTTCCATGAAACCTTTGGCGCAAAATTCTGTAGGCCTCTTTCCACCTTGTCACTTGTTTCAATGGGTCTTACTCCCAGGAAAGTGTCTTTAGGATTGCAGCCTTAAGGTGCAATCCTAAGAAAACCTTCCTGGGAGTAAGACCCATTGAATACAAAGTGGCTCACCTTTGAGTAGACATGGTTAGGATTGCACCCTTAGTCTCTCAGACTTCTTGGGTTGCAGTCTCCCCCCCTTACACAGGAGTTAGTCCTGCTGATTGTAATAAGGGCTAAAGGGCTTACTTTAGAGAAAACATGCAAGGCTAGGTATCTCAGGCTCCTTTCTATTGCCTCCCTTACATAGGAATGAGCCCCATTGACTATAACAGGCTTACTTTAGAGTAGACTTGCAGAGGCTTGCCTCTCAAGAGAGACTGCCAGGTGCAGGCAGAGCACCAAAACCAGACATATCCAGGCCTTGTTTATCAGAAGATGGCTTGTATATCAAATCAAAATGTATTAATGTTTGCTTGTCTTGCAAAATGCTCTCAATCCAAGTTATTATCAGTTCAAGGTTTTATTGTACTACAGCACTAATAATAATTTTGGATGCATGTGAGATGCCCGGGCCACTACCTTCGTGGAAATTATTTCCAGGACTCAATCAAAGGGGATGGAGATGATTACATGCTTTGGCGCATGCTCACTGGCTGTTTGATCAAGCTCTTTCTCTGACAGTGACAATGTAGCCTATGTTTGTATGAAAAGTCTGCTTTTCCAGTCTTCCAGCTGGTTATTTTGGGGTGTGTATGTTTGTTTCCTTTAGTTTCTTGAGAAGTTACCTGCTGATCTGAGGCTATAGGAGAAAACTTTAGGAACTTTCTTGGGACTCCCTAGCTATCAAAATCCTACTAGTCAAATATTCTCTCCACCTTTTCCCCAACCTCCTTGTTTTAGTCTGAATTCTGGCCTCCAATTTTGCCCAGCGAAGGGGTCTTTTCCCAACATAAGCCCTGCAGCCTTGCTGGGCCTCTCATCCAACCCAAGTACAGCAGCGTGGATGACTTGTTGGCTTGTCTGCCAACTCAGCAGCCCCCACCGGGTTACGCGGTCACAGCCGGCACAGCTCAGACATGTTAAATGCTTCCTGCCTTGTGCACCACCCAACTGAGACAGGAAGACACTCTGAGCGATTTTGAAAGTGTGCAGAGCTTGCCAGCGAAGCAGGTGTGGGCCCAGTTTCAGGCATGCATGTCATGTGCCGTGTACCGGCAGGGAAAAGAGGAGAGGCAAAGTGGTGGGTGCAAGTAGTAACTACAGCTCTAGAGGCAGAATACTACTGCCTGCCTTTGGAGAAGCTGCAACTCCTCTAAGCTTAAGATTACAGATCTGTTGAGGGCAGCGTTTCTCAAAGTGGGGGTCGGGACCCCTTTGGGGGTCACCTAGAGCTTTCCTGGGGGTCGCCTAAAGACCCCTGGTGCAGGGGGCCAGGTCAGGCTCCAGAGGTCTGTAGCTGCACGCACACTGGGGCTGACTGACAGCCTCAGGGCTCAATGCTATGCATGCCTACTCTGAAATAAATCCCATTATAGTCAGGGGGGTCTTTACTCCCATGCAAATGTGGATAGGATTGTAGCCTCAGGGCCAAACCTACGCATGCCTACTCTGAAATAAATCCCATTGTGTTCAATGTGTGCATAGAACACATATTTCATTTGTAACAATGAAAATACATCCTGCATATCGGATATTTACATTACGATTCATAACAGTAGCAAAATTACAGTTATAAAGTAGCAATGAAAATAATTTTATGGTTGGGGGTCCCCATAACATGAGGAACTTATAAAGGGGTCACGGTATTAGGAAGATTGAGAACCACTGGTCTAGGGAGTATTCTTGGCTTCATGTCACCCTCTGGTGGTAAGAGGGGGTCACTGTAATTTATCTCAAACCTTTGCTTAAGACATTGCTCTTTTTGAGTGCTGCAATTTCCATTCCCTCATCACGCCAACCCAAAAACTTGTTAGGAATACTCTGCCAGGTCATGCACCCCCCTCCTTTTACCTGATCAGTTTCTACCCTCATTTATATGCTTACCTGTGGTACCCATGCAATGCTCCCCTCTGCAATATGGGAAAAATCTTGTTCACAGCTCTCCAGGATTTCCAAGCATTTCCTGAAAATGCCAAGGATTTCACCTCAGACCTTATGCATCTCAAAACAGGGGCTGCACCACTGAACAATAACCTTGACTTTATGAGTAAGTGTGAAAGCAAGAGCTTTGCATAGAATTAGACATGTTATACTCACATCACAAGTAAGGAATCTTAACTGATCAAATCATGTAAATTCCCATTGATGAAATTGCATATATCTGCAGACACTCGTTTTATAGAAAGGAAACACACTTTAAAAAAAAGATGGTTCATGTGCATATATCATTTTAGACAAGGCATTTGCCATTTTCTCACAAGAAGGCATTCCTTTTTTACTATGGCGGTTGCCACATTTCATTTTTCTAACCATCTGTCTTTAAAAAGAATTTGGAAAATTCTTCTGTGCAGTCACTTGCAGGCACTTTTTTTAGCTGATCGAAGCATCTAGAAACCAGGGCCCATATATTTTAACATCCCCTGCAATACCACTCTGGGACTCAAGAAATTCTGATAGTTCAGCAAAAACCAGATATGCCTTTCCTGGGCCTTCTGCGGTCCAAGGGGCCCACACACACAATTTCTCTGGGTCTCAGAAGGTCTCCTGGAGGCCTTCAAAAAGCATTTCCAGTTTTGGCAGACAACTGGAAGTACCGTACCTCTGGAAGACAACCCTACATGGTATGGTTCTCTAAAGCTGTGAACCCCCCAACCCTCAACTACACCACTCAGAATTTTTTTCCAATCAGTTTAGAGACTGAGGCTCAAATCCTCTCTGTACTTTCCTGGAAGTAAACCCCATTGCTTTATCAGCATAAAACTTTCCATGTCTGCTCAGAATAAGTTACACTGAGTTTAGTGGGACTCATTCCCAGTTCATTCTCAGTATGTATAAGATTTTGCAGCTTAAATATTGCAGTACTAATAGGTTCAGTTACAGCCAGGGATCATATATCTATATATATAAAAAACTGACTCACTCACCCTCTCAGACAAAAAACCCAGACTTAGAAGCGTGAAATTCATTCCATGATGCGAGCACCCACTAAGAACTGATTTTTAGAAATTCAAACCCTAAAGGGGTGCAAAGTGTTTTTGTTCCTATACTTAACATTTAAAGACTGACTGATTCACTGACTCAGCCCAAGCTCCTGCACCTAGAAGCCTGAAATTTAGGGAGCATATTCCTTCTGTGATTTAAGGACTCTCTAAGGACCCTGTGATTTAAGGACTAGGTTCCCATTGGTGTCTGGTGCCCAACTGGGATGCCTGGTAAGAATGCAAAGAGGTGTGCGGTGCATGGTGGTGCCCACTGCCCCTTGCCTACAGGTGCACAGTGCCCATTAGTGGTGCCTGGTAGTGCCCAGTAGGTGCCTGCCCCCCACCAGTGGCTGCCAGTGGCCACTCCCTGCCAGTGCCTGCTGGTGGTGCCTAGCAGTGCCCACCGATGCCCAGCTGTCCCGAGTGTCCAAAATTATTCTTTAAAATTTACTCCTACAACAATGGTAATTTCAGCTAATTTTAATTTTAATTGGTAGGAGTTGGGGAAAACACCTCTCTTTTTCTTTCTTGCTTGGCAGCACTACACCTCAGATGCCGATGGTCTCTGTACACGCCTTATCAAGCCAAAGGTCATGGAGGGCACTGTGGCTGCCCAGGATGAGTTCTCACGCAGTAAGTACTATGCTTAGGTGTTGGATCAGAATCTCAACACCACCCTTCCCCTTTCCTTTTCCAAAGCAGGGTTCCCAGAACATTACTGGGTAAGTGTGATTATGACAGCATCTCTGTCTCAGAAAGAGAATGCTAGACTTTAGCACGTGATTTTCAACTTCTGTGCCAAGTCGTACTGATGTGCTATGAATGTTCAGCAGCTGTGGTGCAGGAATTGTGTGGGGAGTCATTTAATAGTAGGACCATTTGGGGATGTTAGCCCCCAACAAACAACAGTATGGTGTGCCTTGACAACTGTTTAAAAAAAACCTATGGTGCACCTTGATATATTTTAGCACCATATCAGCGTGCCCTAGTATGGAAAATGTAGAAAGTAGGTACTTTCCAAGCCACCACTCTCTTCTCCATGTTTCCTCTTTGTGGGTTAGAAAAAGAGGAGGGTAACCAAGAAGAAGATAAAAGGTGGAGAAGAGGAGAATGATGAGCTAAAACAGTGTGTTTGAATCTGCGGCATGAGCAGGGTGACCAGATGTCCAAACCTCAAAAGGAAGACAATGTCTTGGATTCCTCTCAGCCTGGCCTTTCCGGCATACAATGGCATGTTTGCCTACTCACAAGTAAAGCCACGATATTGGGCACTTTCACTTTTCCATAGAGCTCAATGCATATTTTTTAGTTTTCGTTTTTTGGCCATAACTTTCGATAGGAAGGAGATATTTCAAAACCAATTTTTTGCATTGGATTCTGCTCTTCAATACAAATCCACTGACATAGGCATGATGGGGTACTGCACACAATTGAAAAGTTCCAAAATGAAGCCAAAATTGAGCCCTTTTGGAGGACACCTGGACAGGAGGCTAAAAAATAGGAAAAATCCAGAAATTTCCAGTCATATGGTCACCCTGGGCATGAGTACCTTTGATTGTATTTTACATCCAGGCAGGTGGTACTTGACCTTAGATTATTTTACATGTGTGTTTGTAAAGGGATGCAAAGAGACCACATGTCATTGTTCTGCCTTAGGTAATTGACATCAGATCCCAAAATTCCCAAAATTCCCAACCCAAAATCCCCCCCAGCTCCCCAAAATTCCTGTCCCCAAAGCCAAAATTCCTACCCAGTTAAAAAAATGTAGGACACCCCGAAAATGTAGGACAAATGTAGGACATGTACAAGCTGGGCAGGTGGGGAAGCCTCTGTTGGTGGTAGAGAAGCTGCTGGAGAAGGTGAGCCAGCCGGGGAAGCTTCCGAGGGCAGCAGAGGAACCACAGAAGGAGCCAGGCAAGCCAGACAAGCAGCGGAGAAACCAAATGAGAAGGTGGGCCAGCTGAGGAAGCCTCAGGGGGTGGCCCATGCCAGAGCGGGAATTTTTTTAACAGGACAGTATGCCCTGGAATGCCGTCGGAATTCTGGTGAAGGGGTTTTTCCCCTTTCCGGTTAGCCCCCCTTTTTCCGGGGGTGGGGTGGGGTGGGTGGGGAATCCAGGCATTTCTGATCTTCTTGTCAGCCTGCATCAGATGGTAGGGAGAAGAGTCATATCTAGATATGTTCAAGTAGGATACATGCCCTATGTGGTACTTGAAGGGGGTTGCCACTAAAGTAACTAGAATAGGGTTTCCACATGTCCTAAAAAACGGGGACAATCCTGATTTGGGGGGATTGTGTTCACATACAGGTAAATGGGACAGAAGGTCGTGTCCCAATTTTGAAGAAGAGAATTATGGCAACCCTAAAATAGAAGGAGCAACACAGCAGGATTGCAGCTGGATTGTTTGTGGCCCCACAATCTGGCCACTGCCCCACTCTTTCTCTTTGGAAGGCTCAACCTTGCTCTAATTCTCATTTAAGTTTGCTTGCAAAATGGTAGTCTTGCCTGTTGTCCATCACCCCCTTCCGTATGTCTCCCAGGTGGATGGGCCCTCAATATGAAAGACTTGAAGTTGTTACAGAGCATCGGCAAGGGGGAGTTTGGAGGTAAGTTGATCAGTAGTGAGAGGTTGAAGCCCCTTTCTCTTGGAAAGGGGAAGATTAAATTCTTATATACTGTTGAATTACAGAGAAAATGGCATCTGCTTTGCGCCCAAACTGAGAACTTGTCTGGCACCTTGCAAAGAAAATGCTGGCAGCCAGGAACTGTTAGATGACTTTTAAGATCAGAACGAAGATAAAATGGATAATTACTGAATAATGCAGAGCAAACCAGACAGGAACTGAAGAGATGAAATAAAAATAATGTTGGCACAGTGTAACAAGATGATCCCAAAGAACTGACAGATTGAATGTTTCAGTACTTGTGAATTTCTGTAACGTAATTATTGTCAAATGAATTATCACAGTTAAAATCAGAATAAACCAAAGCATCAAAAGCCAGTCTTTGAAATGGGAACATTATGGAATTTCAGGGTAGGGAAATTCTAGGCAACAATAATTGACTCCACAAGTGAAACTTGTATGCACATATATACACAAGTGAAACTTCTATATACACAAGTGAAACTCCTATGTACAAATGTCTATGCTTGAACAAACTGCTGCTCAGTGGATGCAGTTCCCATGCGTTTGGCTGAATGCCAGAATGAACATTAGAAACAAGAAGCTGCCTTCTGCTGGATCAGATCTTGGTCCAGCTAGTTCAGTATCATCAATACATCAGTACCTCTAGATTTTCGTGGAAGGGTTTTTCCCGGCCTTATCTCAAGATACCAGGCATTGAACCTGAAACTGAGTGCCTACAAAGCATGGGGGCTTGTGACCCTTTCTCAACGCTTAGTACCGTTTGTACTTCTTTGGGATTTCTTCTGCATTTGTTTAAAAATGTACTCAGGTGTTCAGAGAATTGAGTGGTTCATCCTGGGTGAAACTGGTCAGGTCCTGCTCCTGTCTACATCTTGTGAAAGGGCTCAGATCTATTTCCAACCAAATGCGTTTTCCTATCAGATGTTACTTGAATCACATGAAAAAGACTGCAATCATAGGATGGAGTGGTGGTGGAAGAGGAGGATCAATCTTTTTGTGGAAGAGCTCACTGCAGCTGAAAATATCTGTACAGTGTTGCAGTCAGATGGCCAAAAAAGCAATGGGGAAATATAACTAACAGAAGCCACATTTATCCTGGCTTTAGGATCAATCAAGCTATGTTCTGGGTCTTTGTGAGTCAGCCCTGAATTTGAGCATAAACCAACACACCAGGTTATGCTGTGTTAACTTATTTGTGCCCAGCATGACCAGTCCTATTCTCCAGTTGTGGCAGTTTCTGGTATCTAGAGAAAGTGGAGCAAAGCTACAGTGGATGTCCACCACATCCAAAACTGATTCTTGATCCTTATTCTTTTGCTTTAGAAGAAGCAGCTGGGTGATGTCAACTCAGGGCTGGTGTTTCTGGGAAAGGTGAATGTGGAAGGGGAAAGGATGTGAGTTGTGAGCTTTCTTGGCAATATTTGGCTGGGTGCAGTTGGAAACAAGAAGCTGGACTAGAAGAGCTGTTGGTCCAGCCCAGGGGTGTACAAACTTTTAACTTCATGGCTCCTGGACTTTTAACAAGTGTGTAAAAGAGGGAATTTCAGCAGGTGCAGCTTCTCATCTCATAGCTCACAAGCTGAAATTCTGTCTTCTTCACACTTGTTAAAGGTCCAGGAGCTCTAAAGTTGAAAGTTTGGACACCCTGGTCCAGCCCAATAAAGCTGACCTTGCATTTCTGTGTACTTGTTCCTCAATTCCATCCTGAGCTCTCTGTATTTCTTCTTTGCAGATGTGATGCTGGGGGATTACCACGGGAATAAGGTTGCCGTGAAGTGCATCAAAAATGATGCCACAGCTCAGGCATTTTTGGCAGAAGCTTCGGTGATGACGTGAGTGCCACACAGAACTGGGTTTGAGATGGTCCAGGTTGTGAGGTTGACTGAGGCTGTTGTCTCAGGCTGTGGACTGTGGGTGGAGGCCACCACTGTTTGTCCATTCAGAGGAAGAGGAAGTGTGGAGGAGAGTGGTGAGTGGCAGCACCTGAAGCTGAAAGAGATGTGGAAAAGGTCCACCAAAATGTTGTATATATGGCACTTTATCAAGAATTACAAGAGTATTTTAGGCTATATACTATGAATACCATATGTACTTGAATCTATTGTGCACCCCAATTTTAAAAATCTGGAGATAAAAAGTGTTTACTGGTGATTGTAATGCGCAGCTCCAAAACAGGTGCAAAATTAAATTTTACTGCATGTAACAATGAGTTATATGACATCAATTCTATGACAATGAGTTTGTGTTACATTTTTATTAGAATATAGAAAACTGTTTAAACTGTTTGAAAGCGAGTTTTATAACAGTTCATAGAAGATCAGTCTGTCCGTCAGGTATGCAATGCAATCCTAGGCATGTCCACTCACAAGTAAGTTCAATAGTACTTACTCACAGGAATGTGTGGTTACGATTGCAGCCACGGTTACATATAGATCCAGAGGCAGTACAGTATTAGTTATGCAGGAGCAGTGATGACATTCTTAGAGCTTCTGAGAAGCAACTGTTGAGCACACATAGGTGAGCTTTGGGCCTGATCCATCTGGGAGCACATTCTTAGTCTACCCTGTCCATCTCATTTTAGGCAGCTACGACACAGCAATCTTGTCCAGATGCTGGGGGTGATTGTGGAGGAAAAGAGCGGGCTCTACATTGTCACGGAATACATGGCAAAGGTAAGAGACACTGTGAGAATCCTTGCAAATGTGACTTTCTCCTGGACCACCAACAAGACCAATGGCAGATTATGCCTTCACACTCCAGCATCAATTACTCTGACATCAGTAAATTCTTTCATTCGTGTATTGTATGAAATGCCATTCAACTGAGTTGACAGTGCAAGAAGCACAGAAAGGAAGGTAAGTGTTCTGCTCAATAAACTGGTGCAGTTTCAGAGTGTAGGTTCAAATGCCAGAGGAGTGTCCAAGGAGCATCTCCTTCAAAACAGTGGATTTGCCCAACCACATCTTGGGAGCTCCTTAGACAGGGTGACCAGATGCTAAAAGTCCAGATGCCCCCAAAGTCCAGATGCTAAAAGTCCAGATGTCCCCAAAAGTCCCCCAAGCTCTCTGTCCCCTTTTTTGGGGTCTAGCATCTAGTCACCCTATACTCAGAAATAAGCTCCATTGACGTAATGGGCTTATTTCTGAGTAGACATGCAATAGATGGAGCCTACCTGGCCCAGGAAGGCTGCTGATGGCTGCTGATGGCGGAGGGTGATTGGGTGACTTTAGCAGCTGCCTGGCACACCAAGGCTAAGTTTTAGCTGGCCAGGCAGCCATTATGGACAGCATTACCTTTTGCATGCATGCACAGCTTCAGAGGCTGCAGAGCACATTGCTTTTATGTAGGAAGCAACGCTTTCTACTGTGGGAGCTGGTGTGGGTGGAGCATCGAGTCTACGGACCTTGCCACGACTGCACATACCTCCACTCTCACTATCGCCAGAGGCCACATCCCAGGAGAGGTGAGAGTGGAGGCGCGCGCGGCTGTAGCGAGGTCTCCAGACTGCATGCTTCACCCATGCTGGCTCCCACAGTAGGAAATGTTGCTTCCTACATAGAAGCAACATGTGCATGTGCGCTCTGCAGCCTCTGATGCTGCATGCGCATGTGCAAGGTAATGCTGCCCAGGTGGCCAAAACTTAACCGCACTGTGCTGGGCAGTCAATAAAGTGCCCACAATCACCCTTCCACCCACCAGTTGCCTGGACATTTGGTTATTGGCCCAGATGGTCTTGTCCAATAAGCAAAAGCCAGATATGTTCAGCCAATTCCGGCTTTATGGGAAACCTGTGCCTTTTACCTAGTTAGACCATTGGAAAAATTCACTAAAACTTAGCATCTGGAGAGTTAAAACATGTCTGTACCCAGTGTGTCATTAATCTATGGAAAGCCTTACTATAGGGATGGCACCTAGAGATGTCAGGGTTTGAAACTAGGACCTTCTACATGAAAAGCAGGTCCTCTGCCACTGAGCTGTGGCTCTTCCCAAAGCTCTTTGATAGAGATATAAATAAATGAATTGCAATTGATGATGGGTGAGCTCTTGAAATAAGAAACCCAGCTTCTTGAAATATTCCCCTCTCTCCTTTTTCCATAGGGAAGCTTAGTTGATTACCTTCGATCTCGAGGGAGGTCTGTGCTGGGAGCAGACTGCCTGCTGAAGTTCTCTTTGTAAGTACTGGGGCGGGGGGAGAGAGAGAGAGTACTCAAGTTAATATGGATCATTGGAGGCCCTGGGACAAAGTCTCCCCAGTTTACTGGTTTGGATGGTAGAAGCAGTTTCTCCCCCCCCCCCCCCCACTATATAGAGAGGGCAAGTGTGTATCTGTTTAATACTGGAGGGCAGTGGCATCACTTGGGAGGTGTGTGCAACCACATTGGGTGACACCATCATGGACCAGCAGAGTGGTAGAAGAGTCCTGAATGGCGGACTTGATGCTGTCCCGCCTTGCGTGCTCAGTGCATGCGCATTGGCTTCCCTGCCTCCAAACTTGAGGTCCTATTTGCTTACATCTTTCCCACATATCCGGCCTTTGGCATTCCTCCAGGATGCAAACATTCAGAACTTAGTGCTTTCCTGCTGTGAACAGGCAGACTAACCCACAGACTAGCAATGGCTGGAGTGGCATCCTCAAAATGAACTTCCAGTTACTTTACTGGGTGACACCAGCCCAAGAGATACCACTGCAAGAGACTTCATGAAAAAGAACTTGTGAAGGCATTGCCTTCAGGGGATCTGGCGTCAAAGGACTTTCATTTCTGGAGAGGCTCACGGCAAAGGAGAGAGTAATCAACTAATTATGCTTTCCAGTGATTCCCAAATCTCTCTCCTCCTGCCTCTTCCCCAAGCCTTTCAACTGCTTCTTCTCTCCTTGCAGAGATGTCTGCGAAGCTATGGCGTACTTGGAAGCCAACAACTTTGTTCACCGGGACTTGGCCGCAAGGAACGTGCTGGTCTCGGAGGACAACATTGCCAAAGTCAGTGATTTTGGGCTGACGAAAGAAGCCTCGTCCACCCAGGACACAGGAAAGCTACCGGTGAAATGGACAGCACCAGAAGCACTTAGAGAAAAGGTGAGAAGAGCAGCCCTGGACCATCAAAGCCTTGTGGTTGCATTATGATTTTATCTGGACCAAATGCAAAGGAAGACTAGACTATGAGTTTCACCCTTGATAAAAACACACACGCCCCATAACCTTGTCTCTGCTGCTTTTTCCTCTTTGTGATGGACATTTTTCTCTTGCAGAAATTTTCCACCAAGTCAGATGTTTGGAGCTTTGGGATACTTCTCTGGGAAATTTACTCCTTTGGACGAGTGCCTTACCCAAGAATTGTAAGTTACGTCAGCACAACTATCTTTTGCTCTAAGTGGGGGACAAGGACACTCCTGTGTCTTACCTCTTTTGTCGACTCTGGCTAGCAAGTTTGTGTTCTCTGCATATTCGTTTCCGACTGAGTTGCATCTTTGGCGAGATGATGGGATCAACCCAAGACATCTCAGCACTTGAGGAGTACAATCTAATGGTGTCCCCCTCCCATCAGTTGTCCTTGCTGTATTTATTCTTCCTCAGCTCTTTTGATTTGAAAAGAATAGAATGGAGCAAGCATGGAGCAGAAGAGAATAGTAGGATAGAGTATCTTAACACTCTAGCCCAGTACTCTTTCCTCCACTCTACCTCTACATTCCCTTCTTTCTTTTCAAATCCAGTGACTGGGACAAAGAGGAGGAATGGAAAAAGCAGCCTCCAGTGCTAAAATGTATTATCATTATAAGTTATAACTAATAGCATAGCAACATCAATGTACATAGCATTTTCCATAGAAAAAAAATAAGATGTCAAGACTCTTCCCATAGGGGCTTACAATCCTGTGAGACACAAAGTCGAGGGATAGAAAGAGGGGCAAGGTAAGGAGTGGATGAATATGGTCTTAGTGACATGTACTTAAGAACAGGGGAAGAGACCTAAGGTCTTAATGTTTCTGGGCTGGCTTTGAAAAACAATAATAAAATATTGATTTATTTTGCCACATAAACTGCATTGTAAACTACTTTTGTTGAAAAGCAATATATAAACCTCAGTAAGCAATAATTATAAAAGAAGAAACATTTTAAAAAGGAAAGAATTATTATATTAAACAATTCAACATTATTGCAGCAGAGAAATAATTTAACAGTCCAGGTTCAAGGCAATCAAGAAATTTTTTTTGTTTGGGTTTAGTTTCTCAATGAAAAAAGTCTGAGTCATGCTTTTGGGATTTACATTTGTTTTGACTTTCCTGATTTAAATCAGACCCAGAAGACAAATTTGCTGATCTAATACTCGCTGTCCAATTTTGACGTTGCTGGACCTAAACTTAGATGTACCCATGACCTGTTCCAGTGTGACAGTTTTTCAGGTTCTGATTTTCTTTTCTTCCTTTGCAGCCTCTGAAGGATGTAGTCCCTCGTGTGGAGAAGGGGTACAAGATGGATTCCCCCGATGGCTGCTCCCCGGTTGTCTACGAGGTGATGAAAAAGTGCTGGACCCTGGATCCTAATCACCGGCCTTCCTTCCATCAATTACGGGAACAGCTAGAGCATATCAAAGCTAGTGAGCTCTACCTGTGAGGTAGAGGAGAGATGGGCAGGGTTTCCTTTGGACACACCTCCTCCATCACTTCCTGTGATCCACCCCCCATGCACATGCGTCAGGGGCTGGGCAAAGGACTGAGCGATGCAATTTATCAGGAATTGGAACTCCTCCACTCACGGGACTGTACTTAGAGAAACATATTGGACTTTGTGCATATCACCTCCTTCCCCGGCCCCAGCTGGCGGGTAAAGAGTCTGGGGGAAAACTCTCTGGTATCTTTTTCGGCTGGGTGATCTGAAGATGCATGCGTGAGAGCAATGGCAAAAGTGCCACATTTTTCCAAACCCCCACCATGCCCTATATAAATCCAGTTATGAGGTGGGAGGGCGGACCTGACAATATTTTAGTAGCATGTACTTCACTCCTCCAGCCACCTTTCCACCTTGTCCTTTCTCTTCACAGAACAATATCCCCCTTCCAACTTTTGCCTTCTCCCTGGGACCACACTTTGATTACTCCAGTTTTACACAGGGAGGAATAAGAAGACCAACACAACTCTGAAGCAGAATTAGGAAGAGGGGTGGGGAGAGAGGAAAGTTGGGGGGGGGGAATAAGGAAATATTTTCTGGCCTCTGTCTGTACTTCTGCAGCTGCTGGATACCAACCCAGGGTCAATTCTCCAAAACCCTTTTTAGTTGATTTTTGTTTGGGATCCCTCCCTTTCCTTTTGATTTTAAAGAAAATTTTTGTTTGTTTCATTTCAAAACTGTATCAGAAGAAGAAAAAGATAAAGATCAGCTGCTGGCTGGGTTTTACTAAAGTTACAAATCTTATTTTTTAATGTAATTTTTAAAAAAGTCTAAAAAAAACTGGCAACCAAACCAACCACCAAATGGCACCCTTGCAACTTTAAATGGCAAGCTCACCTTCGACTTCAAGGCAAAGTGAGGTTTCAAACTGCGGAGCTACCATGAATGATGATTGTTGGATCATTTTGCTTAATATACAGTGTTTGCATGCTGTCTCCAGAGGCCTTTTCAAGTCCTGTCTAGTGCTTTATGCTCATATAATGCTGCCAACTGTGAGATTAAACTGTAATAAAGAACCATTCCATATGAACACATAACTTCCTGCTTTGCTTGCCATCTTTGTTTTGAATTCTTTCTGCGTTATGTACTTGGGTGCCGAAACGGCCACATCCCAGCTGTTTATGTGAGATTTGGTGTAGCCACATCCCAGTGCTTATGTGAGATCTGGTGTAGCACTGTGACCGAGGTTGCAATCTGAAGCACACTTGCTAGCCCCATTAAACCCAGTGCGACAGACTCCCTAGGAAACCTAGGACTGTATTAAGGGTTTGGTTTGTGAATTTCCCTGTTGAATGTAATGTCTGCCTTGAACTTGCTATGACAGGGATGTCAAACTTCTTTCATACAGAGAGCCAATGTGAGCATTCCTGGTATGTGCTGAGAGCCAGAAGTGATGTCACTAAGCAGAAAGTGTGACATCAAATTATGGCCAGAAATAAGCGCTTAGCTCTCTGATAGGAACTCATTAGCTTGCAAATGACAGAAGAGAAAATGGGCAAATCTTAATGATATTTTCAAGGTGTGAGAGAGACTAATTATAACAGGTAAAAGTGTCCCCTGCAGGTTGTACTGCTAGTCATGCACCAACTGTAGTGTGCAGTGCTCACCCTCATTTCTAATGAAACGACAATTTCTAATGTCTAATGTCATTGTCCGAAGACACTTCTGTGGACAAGTGGCCCACAAGCACGTGGAACACTGTTACCTTCCCACATATTTATCTACTTGCATTTGCATGTTTTTGAACTGCTAGGTTGGCAGGAGCTGGGCTAAGGACAGGAGCTTATCCCATCTTGTAGGACCTGGGTCTTGAACACTGGCCTGCTGATTTAATAGGCACAGCATCTTAATCACTTCTGCCACTACAGCCCAGACATTATAACAAAGGCTGTATAAATTGTTTCTATGCACGGTGACCATATATCCTCTTTTTTAGCTTTGTGTCCTGGAAAAAAAAAATCTTCATTGTTTTCCTTTTCCTTGTGAGCAGGTAGCATGTAGCCTTCTTGTAACTAATAAATTCTATACAATAAAATCTATATAATAATTTTAAATTTAATATGTAACATAGTGTTTAATCACATAAAAGCAACATATATGAGTGTTTTTGGCTTTTATTTTGTCATGTCCTACATTTTTCTTGACTGTCCTACATTTTCAGGGGGACTTGTCCTCTTTTTTGATTTTGACATATGGTCACCCTGCTTCTGAGGTCACATTTGGCCAACGTACCTTGTGTTTATACTCTTGTGTTAGGAGGTATTTGCCTCCCCACTCCGTCTTCATCTTAGCATCGTCTGGATGCTGTCCCCTTCTACCTATGATGTGGACCTCCCGTCTTGGGATAGTTGATGGAGAAGGAGGCTCCCAGTATCCATAAGTTGTTACTTAGCTGTTCTAGGAAACAGTTCCAGTTCATAAGAGGGAGACAGGGCAGTCACTTGAGAGAGCAATAGACCTTTGGATTGTCGAGGGTGGTGGAGCTGTCAGAGCAAAGGTGATAGTAGTGTGCCAGGATTTGACAAGTGACAAGTAGGGAAGGACATGGAAATCTTTGAAAGGGAGGACAAAGAGCTTGTGCTGGACCAAACAAGAAGCCAATGAAAGGAGGCAAAGAAGGTAGTGATGTGGACAGAGTAATGACTGACCACTGAACCACGAGCAATGACTGTACATGTTGGTATTTAGCCTTGGTGTCTGTCTCCCTGCTTATTCCCTTCCCCTCCCCGGCCACATAACTTTGTGGATTGTGGGTGGTTGGCATGCCAAATTGGGAAGAAAGCACAGCAGGTGCAAAGACATGATCAGAACATAATTGCAAACAGGAGGTACATGGGTAGGAGTAAAAAGGAGGAGAATGACAGGCAGTAGCTACACTTCTGTTCCACACTGCTGTACTAGTGTCTATGTCAGGAATTGGCTTTGACTGGGTTCAGGAATTCATAAAATGAATTTCAGCCATATTCACACAACTGATTTCTCCCCCACATGCAGAGGCTGTTGGCATGTTCAACCTGGATGATGTTTTCCTTGTTTTTGATTTAGTGGTTTATCTGCATCAAATACTTTTGGTGGTTTCTTTCTGCAGTAGTGTGCAAGCCTCCACCATGACTTCTTGTATTTAAAAAGGAAAGAGGGAATAATGTGGAGGGGGGAATAGTGATGGGCTGGAGTTTTCCAAAAAATTCCATTACTAGGTTTTCCTAACAAACCTACTTGTAATTTTTTGCCACTAGGTGGTGCTCTGTCTCCACCTTTTAGAAATTGTTACTGACTTGCAGGAGAGATCAAAATACTGTATTTACTCCAATATAACGCTCACCTTTTTCAGCCAAATTTAGTCTCCAAAATCAGAGTGTGCATTAGATTTGATTATATCAAATTATAGAGTTAATTATATTAGCATAAATACAACATTTTTATTGTAAGTATAGGGTGCACATTATATTTGAGTAAATACAGGTAGTCCATTTTTCTACAGTGTTGTCAGGTGGATCCAAGAAATGAGGCTTGACCCATAACTTTTCTGTGTCTGTTGAAGTCACTGGGCAAGGCAGAGGTCCAAGACAAATCATCCTACGTTGCTCAAAATGAGTACTGAAAGTATTTTGCATTTTGCCTTCTCGTCGGGGCTGGCTCAAGACTTTCCACTGCTTTTGGTACTGTGCTATAGACTACCCCTAGAGATGCTTTAGCTAGACCCCCTTGGCAGTTCCATACATGAACTGGCTGTACCTTTATATGTTGGCTAGTAAATTGCCCTAGACTGAGAAAGCCTGGGCTTAGTTTACTTTTCACAACAAGCAACAATCCTTTGGTAGTAACGTCAAATTGGGCAGTTAATTCATTTTGCCTTATTCTTCCCTTGCGTTTGCAGCTACATCAAGGCTAACCACATTAAATCAATCTGTTTATTTACTTTGACGGCCTTGTGATGGCTCTCCTACAGTTCTTGACTTCTTTTCCTGTCTTCTTGTTTAAGCCTGTGTTTGCAGGTCTTTCTTTATCCCAGTCAAGTTTTCAAAAAAAGGCATTCTGGAATTGCTCCCATCCCTTTATTAAGTGTGTGTGTGTGTGTGTGTGTGTGTGTGTGTGTGTGTGTGTGTGTGTGTGTGTGTGTATATATATATATATATATATATATATATATATATATATATATATATATATATATATATATATATATATATATATATATATATATATATATATATATATATATATATATATATATATATATATATATATATATATATATATATATATATATATATATATAGCAGTGGAAAACTTGACTGGGATATATATATATATATATATATATATATATATGTGTGTGTGTGTGTGTGTGTGTGTGTGTCTGACAGTGGAACCTATAATGTGATGAGAGGTAAGGGAAGTTCCCAAGAGATCTTTCTGAGATTTGAAAAGGAATAGGAGAAATGGGAATGACAGGAGGGCAATGGCTAGAGCATCTCTTCCCTTTTCATGTCCAAAACTGGGAGCAAGAGGGAACAGCAATTACTTGATTACATTTCCCTGATTCTTACGCACTTCCCAAACCCAGGATACAACATGAAAGAGAAGGGAGTTGAAGAGGGGAGTGCTGGCCTGGACTAGAGCGCCAAAGGTACTTATCAGTGACATCCTAGCCCACCGCCCTGTTCTATATATCTCCATCAATTTTCTTTTTCTTTAATGATGCATGGGGTGCTACTGGAGTGGCATTTAGCTTACCACATCAGGTTTTGTGATATCCTGGGCTGGTCTTATCTATACACATTGATATAAATACTTAAAATACCTAGTTAGCCTATAAATATTGATGGTAGAGGAAAATAGTGGAAGCCATGAGTCTACAAGGCCATAAATGCAAGAATTACAGTATGTTGTACTTCTGTCCAAAAGTTCAAATGCATAGAAATTGCCTTTTGAATTACCCACTGTAATATATCTGTTTTTCTCTGCATACATTTAATATCTCTATCCACCAACTATAGGATTGAAATTAATTCTCTTCCATAAAATTGGGACATGACCCTCTGTCTCATTTGCCCCCAAATTGAACACAATGCCCCAAAATTGGCACTGTCCCCTTTTTGGGGGACGTGGAAACGCTAACCAACTAAGAGCACAATCCTAACCATTGTCTATTCAAGTCTATTCCAAAGTAAGTCCCATTGTGTTCAAGGGGTCTTACTTCCAGGAAAGTGTGCTTAGGATTATAACCTAAGATAAACACTGTGCCTTTGACAACGGGGTCTCTAGTCCCTAAAACTTGCCTTGACTGATCTGTGTCATCAGGAACTTCCTTTTGGAAGTTCTTTTGCTGTGATGGCCAAACATTGATTACTGCTCTGGAATGTGTCATCATGGAAAACCTCTAAGTGAGACCTCCAAAGACAAGAGGCATTCTGGGAATACGCATCACCAACAAAAAAAGCATTCCTTTATTCCCCTGGCAGAAAAATCAATGCCAGAACACAGCCCTGGTTCCCAGAATAGCTGCTGTGCAGAGGGGATTTGCAGTTGTGAAGCACTGCTCAAAACGGTGGAAAGTGCCTGAGCCTCACACAGAAAGCCAAGTGCTACGTGATCATCTGCATTCTGCACATCTGGGTAACCTCTGCATGCTCACCTGAGCATCTGGTTGATTGCCATATCTAACCTCAGTGTTAAATATGGTTCACCTCCTTTGCACAATGCAAAGGTTCACCACACAAATGCCCAAATTGCTCCAAAAGCCAATAAGGAGGTGAACCATTTTCATGTATCAGCTCCCATTTTTGTGTATCAAACCTATTATTCATTTGTGTGAGTGTCATCCATTTGGCCACTGGTTATGTGTTGGTTACTAATTTGTTGAGCGAGCTGTACTGTAAGATAATGTAATAAAGAAGGGTGACAACAACTCTACTAATGCCACTGCATTTAAGCCATGTGTATCATATTGCAGTTCATAATGTATGGGAGAGGGTCTACCATGAGGTGATGCAAACCCAAGTTACTCCTCTGATTGAAATCCGGGGGGGGGGGTTTGAGGCCATTCTGTTGATCCATCAGTCTTTGAACATGGGCAGAGAAAAGGACAGGGGGAACCCAGAATACAGTTCAGTTGAAGTGCCTCCTCCCCCCAGCTGTACTTTAATCCAGCTCTGCTCGAGAAAGAGTGTCTCACATACAGCACAAGAGTTTTAAAATAGTTTCATTCCACCAGAGAGAGAATTATTCAGTGTTAAACAACTATTCTGTGACCTAAAGCTCTTGGTTTTGCATTTCCGGCTCTACCAGAGACTGCAAGGAGAGTTTAGGATCAGAGCTGTCAGGAGAGAGGGAGAGCAGGCTATTTTCATGTAGATCATGCATGGCTGAGGTGTGGGACTCCTCTGGCTACAGTGATATGTGTGAAATTCTCTGGGGTTTTTAACAAGTTAAAATTAAATTGGGGTGTGCTAAATTCATGCTTTAATATCAATCTAAAAACCACTGGCTGAAGAATCTAAAAGCCACTGGCTGAAGAAATGGATCAAGCACATTCCTCCTTGAGCATTGTGTCATAGGCTGCAATCCTAAAGACACTTTCCTGGGAGTAAGACCCATTAAACACAATGGGACTTATTTTTGAGTAGACATGGTTATGATTGTGCTCAGTGTACTTTTTAAAATTTTATTGTGCTGATTTTGCCTGACCAGGGCTGATGGAGGTGGTACCAGGTGGTAAATCAGTAGCAGTGGTAGGGAATTCTCTACTCACAAGCCCCCACTTCTCCTTCTTTCATCCTTCTCTTCTTCAATCAGAAAAGGAAGAAGAGATGTTTGGTGAACATGGTTGTCCAAATGTTCAACTTTAGGTCACCTTAATCAAGTGTCAGTGGTGGGCTCCAGCAGGTTTGCACCTACTCTATAGAATTGGTTGTTAACAAGAGATAAGGCATATAAAGTTTAAAAATAGCCATTTAAAAGTGGCTGCCAGATGGGTATAGAACCAGTTGTTAATTTCTTTGAATCCCATCAATGATAAGTGTGTAGAAGAGAGAATTTCAGCAGATACAGCTTGTGATCTGTGAGATGAGAAGTTGCACCTGATGAAATCCCCTCTTTTACACAAGTTAAAAGGTCCAGGAGCCCTTAAGTTGAAGGTTTGGACAACCATGCTCTAGTCCATCAAATTTCTTACTTTTCAGATTTCCTCCTTTTAAGATTTTTCTTCCTTTCCTCCTTTACACACTTGTTAAGGGTCCAGGAGCCATAAAGTTAAAATAATAATAATGATTAAAGAAAGAAACAGAAAGCCTTATACTAGCATTGCAAACAAATGTGATAAAGGCCAAATAGACATGAGCAAGAAAGACAGTAAGTGCTGACTGTGAAAGGGGGCTTAAGAAACAGTGGAACACATCATCTGTGGCTGCAGAAAGATCACCCAAATGGACTATCTGGAAAGACTCAAGTGGCCGCCATGATACATTAGAAACTGTGCCAAAAGTACAACCTAGTCACAACCAAGAACTGGTGGGACCACAAGCCAGAAAAAATAGTCCAGAATGAACAGGCCAAAATCCTGTGGGACTTCCATATTCAGACTGACTGCCGCTTGGAACATAATACATGAGACATCACTGTGGTTGAGGAAAAACAGGTCTGGATAATTGACATTGCAATACCTAGAGGTCATCAGTTTCAAGAAAAAGAACATGAGAAGATCATGAGAAGACGGTATAAGGACCTACAGATAGAAATTTAGAGAATATGGGAAAAGAAAGCCACTGTTATTCCAATAAATAGGTGCTCTTGGCGCTATTCCATTAAGCCTCCAGGAACATCTAAAGTTAATGGGCCTCCAGAAGATCACAACTGCCCAGTTACAAAAAGCAGCATTCCTGGGAACTTCACACATATTGAGATGATACCTTTGTGATTTCTAGTTCCTTGGATAGGAACTGAATCATAATAGAGCCAATTCCAGTTAAATACCTGGCATCTGTGAAGTAGTACATAATAATAATAAATTTTATTTCTATCCCACCTTTATCCCAGAGGGATCCAAGTTTGGACACCCCTGGACTAAAGTGTCTCCATCAGAATAGATGCTCTAGATCTTCTGTTTCCTCTTTATAGAGATAGGAAAAAAACTGGCAAACCATCAGCCCACCTTGCCCAGTACACCAACATAAGGCTGGTAACAGTTCTCCAAGTTTTTGGAAAGGAACTGGAGGTCATCTGCATGCAAAGTGGATGATCTTCCCCAAGCTACAGCTGCATTTGTTGCTTTTGGGAATGCAAGGAGCAAAGGAGAAGGAATCAGAGAGGTGGGAATGAGCAAGTCACCTGATTAGGGCATCAACTGGTGTGGTGCAGTGTCATGCAAAGGAGATGGTGGTGTACTGTGGTGCACCATCCAAGGTCCTGAGTGCCTTGTTGTCACTGAAGTTTGCTCATAACTGGGATGTGGGTAGCACAAATGGCTAAGACACTGTGCTTGTTAACCAGCAGGCCAGGGTTCGAGACCCAGGTCCCCACAAGGCAGGGTAAGCTCCTGTCCTTATCCCAGCTCTGCGACACAGCTGGAACCATTTATATTGGCTCTACCGTTCCACTGGACTATTTCAGTGGTGTGGAGAGGGGGGGATTTGCTGCTTGGGTAACAGCCTATCCTCAATATCAATCTACCCAGGCCTTCATGCTTCGCATGCAGTGTCAAGCACGATACCATAGTCTTTCAAGACTGATGGATGCCAAGTTTGCTCATAACTCAAAAATTTGTTTTCAACCAATAAAACTGATTATCTGTAGGCTCAAGACAGGAAAAAGAATGTACCTTTTCCCACAATCAGGGCATTGCTGGGCTGGCTGGTACCCAGGGCAGAATGTACCTAGTGGAGACTTAGCATTCCAGATGTTTTGGAGTAATGGGATGATAACATCTTGTCATTGTGTCACTGCCAACTGCTTCTGGGGCATTCTCATTTTGAGACAAATGGAGGTAAGGGTGGGCAAGCAGGCCCTTCCAACACATGAAGAAACATGGGACCGCAGAGACTTTTATTTGTCACTGACAGTGCAGCAGGACTGAAGATTTGTGTGGTGATTGTGGTGCCTCCAGAGCACTACACCAAGGACAGCCTGCACCAGCCACACCTGCCTTATGATGCCTCTGACTGCAACACATAATGAAGACATAATGAACATCTGCCACCTCAGATGTTTTTGAATGGAGATTGGTCAGAGATGCAATCAGTAGCTATGATGGGGATTCCATGTGCAGAAGCAGTGTGCCACTATGTTCTACGTTGTGGACTTCCTACTAAGCTTCTGCCTGCCTACTATGTAAACAGCAGCTGGTCTATGTGGCCCACCAGCCTAATCTAAGCAGGACTTTGCTTGTGCAGCAACCATAAGGTGTGCATAAGAAGAATCAACATGTGCAATTTTCCCCAAGCCCCCACATGTTCTTTTTCACAACCTTAAAGGCTACAATCTGAAATAGAAGACTTGTTGGAAGTGCAAGTTAGAGAAGGGACTTCTTAACCCTTTCCACTCTGGTAGTTCCAGATTGCTTTATCCACCCCTCTAAAAAGACAGTGCCATGCGTGACCACTCCATGATATACAATTTCATCCCTTCCCCCAATACTTTTTGCTCAGACAGCCCCGCAGGCACATAAGCAGCTTTCCTTTGGGGATTATGAAGATTAAAATAATTTACAGTCAAAGCTGCACGACTGATGCTTGAAATGTTTAAGATACCAAGAATCTGACTGCAGCTTCACCCCTTTTTGGATAAAAATAAGCCAAGCTTTTGCCTCCTTCTCTCTGCATCTCACCTGCTGCCTGTTTCTCAAACTAGTTTTGCATCTGTCCTGATCAGTGCTAATCATAGGTAAAGGGCAAGATATTTCAGAAGTAAGCCAAGTACAAGACCAAAACCATCTTTCTTTAAATCAGTCACTCTCCTATACGCTGTTTGTGAGGTTGGAATTGTGCATGGAAGCTTGACAGACCAAATCTGTTTTGACATGAATAGGTATGCATTTCCATTTTTATTCATTCATTCATTGATCTATTGTTTAAGCATATAATCTTCATTAAATTATTGTTACAGATATGCATATTTGCTTTTCAATTTAAAAAGAAGTTACAAACATAAGAAGAGAGTCACTGAATTGGGCCTTTGGCCTGATCCAATTTGTTCAGCTTCCTATATCTCACAGTGGCCCACCAATGCCTCAGGGAGCACATGAGGCTACAAATGGATCTGATGCCATCCCTTGCTCCTGGAATTCTAATGTAACTTACATCTAGAACAAGGACATTACATGAACCCATCAGGGCATGTACCCATCATGGACATTTCCTCCATAAATTCCCTTTAAAAGACACCTATGCCAGATGCCATCAGCTAACCCAACAAAATAAATGAATCTATTTTGCATCTAAGAAGTGCAAGAGAGGAGTGAAAATCCCAAGCAACAGATAGTTTCAGGACATCCACATGTGCTTCCTTGATTAAAAATGGGAGGAGATAAAGAAGAAGCCCTTCTAACCCACTATTCTCTTCTCCACACTTCTTTTTCAAGCTTAGGGAACAGGATAAAGTGATACATGTGTAACTGGGTAAGGTGCTTGAGGCCTTTGGCGCACAGCTTTTGGTGCTTGAGGGGTCATAGATTGGTATGGTGTCCATCTCCCTACACGTCACCCAGTGTGGGGGTGAGTGTGTCATGCTCTCAGGTCATGTCTGTGCATGCACCAGTTGATGTATGTGCAGTTACATGGTCCTCTGAAAGAGGAGAAACCAGCACTTCCCTCAGAGGAGCACTGTCCAGTGTGCACATCTCTGAGGGTGGGGCTGGTTTCAGAGAAGCGCATGCTGTCACCCCAGTGCTCCGCTGAAGGAGGACGGGTGACCCACTCCTCCCTCAAAGGAGCGCCAGGGGGATGCATTGTTCTGAGGGAGTGTCAAATTATTTCAGTGTGTCACCCCCAGGGGTGCGTCACCCTGGCATGCTGCACACCAGTCACACTAGTCTGGCGATGCCTCTGCTGCATTGTCAGCACGGACTGGTAGCAGCAGCTCTTTAAAGTTTTGGAGAGGAATGACCTGGAGCTAAGAGGGAGCTTCTGAGGCTGGAACCACCTAGTGGGTCCTGACCCACTATTTGAGAAATGCAGGCTTAGGACTTCTTTTTTGCCTACCTCACTTCTTGAAATCATCCCTCCAAGTTCCAAGGCTGTTTTTCATTACGTTAAAAATGTTTGTGGCTTTGCATATCTAATGAACAGGTTCCCCCTTAAGGTTTTTCATTTCTGATAATCCCAGCTCTTATGCCTGCTTCATCTTCATAGCAGAGGAAAATCACCAAAGTGTGGATTGACCTGTTGAATATGCTTAAGAAAATGCTACACCTGCCATTTGTTCTGGTCTTGAAGATCCCTCCCATCCATGTGTTTTGCCCCCTCAGTGAGCTTCTAATCATCCAGCTGACTCTATCTGTCAAGATTCTGGTCTCCTTCCCTCTCCACATGTCTAGCTTTTTGTCTCAGCTGGGCCTAATTATGTCATTTTCTATTCGACTTCAGCATGTGGCATGAATCATCATTAGCGACAGCAGGCGGTAAGATCTCACAGTGGCCTTTGAGCATGGAACTTGAAATTGCTGAGTCTTCTACCTCCATCTGTCTGATGTGTCACTTAACTCAGGTGCTAAAACTGTTCAAGAAGACTCTTCCAGGCATAACGTGTGGGCTGATGAGTCTTATGTGCTGCTACACTGTACAACTCAAGCATTCAATCAAGGTTTCATGTCCTCATCAAAGACGTTGAATATAGGGGTGTCCCAAAAAACCTGTCCACAAGAAACTTCAGGAATCTTATAAACATTCATTTGTCTCTGTATGAAAATCCTCAGATGTTTCTGCATGAAGAACCAGATTCTGTTTGAAATGCACTTTAAATTTCCATTTGTGCAAAATATTTGTACCAAACATATGAATGTCTAAAAATTTTACTTGTCTCAGGTTGCAATCCAAATCTCTAGTTAAGTCAGCATAAGCCCCAGAATAAGTCATGTGATGACCGGGGGGTGTCACAAAAGTGCCATAAGGCACTTCTGCCCCACTCTGGGGTGGGGCCAGTGTGTATGCATACACCAACCTTTCCACACCACCAATGGAAGATATGCCAGGAGAGTTAGGCTGGCCTATATTGGTTAGGATTGCACTTTGCGATAATTGTATTTGGCTTCCTTTGAAACTTCTAGAAGTTTTTCTTTTGAGTGGAAAAATTACAACAAATTTTATAGCTGCCTTGGGTATCATTTTTTAGGTAGAAAGGCAGGCTATAATTTAAATAAATAAATAAATAAATAATCAATCAATCAATCATTTTGCTGTTAGCCTCAAATACCTCCACACTGATATTTCCAATAAAGAGAGGACTAGATCCTTTATTGTTTTGCATTCTTTCAAGAGAGGGAGATGTGCAACTCGTCCTTCTTTCTCCAATCTTTTCAGATTCCATTCTGGCCCATCACTCTCCTATCCACGACCTTCTTCCTCCACTTTCAATATGTTCCTCTCTTTGTTTCTGAATCTGGGAGTGGAAGGAGAAGTGGCTGGCACCACTGCATGCTCCAATATAAGGAACAACAGTTGGCACTTTGCAAAGGACTGCAGTTGTATTTGAAGATTCACCTCAGGCACCAAAAAGGTTGATCCTGATTGAAGCTCCCAACCCAGTGGTGTAGTTAGTGGGGGACAGAGGATGGACTGCCCCATGTTCCAAGTTAAAAGAGGGTGCTGAATGAGGACCAACCAAGGTAGTGGCCACAGAAGAATCAGCAACAGCACCAGCTGTGGTCACAGGTATGCAGAGGATACCTCCTCCATCTCATGTTTCCACAGCTTGTCTGCCTCTACCCCTATTCCTTCTCCTTTGGAAGGCCCTCAGTGAGATATCAAAACTGCTGCTACTGCCACATCCTGCAGGAGAATCCAGATGTGATATCACAGTGTCACTACCTTTTGCACTTCTGCCTTTAACAACACATCTAGCCCCAACTACCCATCACACCCTGTTTTCTGTTGGTAGGTAAACTGAGTTATATGGTGACTTGTCTGGCTGCTATCCAACACTCACAACACCTTGATTGGTGATCTCCAAATTGAGGTTACCAAGCCTTGGGAATGGCAGACAGCAAATGTCATCATGAATATTTCCTCCTGGTCTGCATGATGAAAAAAAAAATATTGAGGATGAATCATATAATTGATATGTTCTGTAACACCTTTCTGGCATTTTTTAAAAGATTTGCAATCCCAGTCTTTTTTATTGGACTTTTATTCTTCATCAACAATGGATCATCAACGGATCTTTTAGTCCCAGGTTGAGCTCCCCAATCACTCTGCACAGCAGTTGCAGGAATTTTAAAAAGCTATTGTCATCAGTCACTAAATCAGATGCAATTGTTTTCTGCTCCCTGATCAGACAATTCCCAGGGCTCTCCAGATGGGCCATGTGACTTCATCCCTGTTCACTGAGATTTTACTGACAACATTCATGTTTCCGGCAGATCGCTCTAAGAAGAAGATAAAGTAGGACAAGGGACCTGGATTTGTTCAATCCAATCATGGGCAGGCAGATGGGCAGTGGATGGAATTGTAACCTCTGAACTATGGCTTGTCAGGCCCTGGGCAGGGTCCTGACAGGCCACATCTGGGAGTCCTGTTTAAAAGGGGTGAGATCAACAAATATGGTTGAGACAAGGGTTGCCAGTTTGTTCAAATTAGAGTATGCCAAAATAGAATATGCCATTTTCAAAAAAAAAATCAGGCAGATAGGGGCAATGGGTAATCTCAGGTCATGGGCATGGGGTCACTATGGACCCCATCACTTTACAGTCAGCCCTACCCCCCTTGCCATCAAGTCTTATCCTCTATTATTGGGTCACATCCCAATACTGGAGACTTTTTTTAAATGTTCAAGGCCATTTTGTGTTAGTTCTAAGTCTCTTCTTGGAAAATGTTTTTTCTGCCATCAGTGGCTATGGAGTTGATGGTACATAAGTACTAGAGGTGTTGCAACACAATGAAAGCAGCCTCTCCCCCATGCTGTCGGCTCAATCCATTT
Source organism: Cryptoblepharus egeriae (assembly GCA_030015325.1). Classification (NCBI taxonomy): domain Eukaryota; kingdom Metazoa; phylum Chordata; class Lepidosauria; order Squamata; family Scincidae; genus Cryptoblepharus; species Cryptoblepharus egeriae. Next base: position 12,523,521 of record JAREYC010000013.1, read on the forward strand.
GCTGTTGGAGCCATTCTGGGTAGCAATGACTCCTGCAAGTGGGAGAGGGCCGCTTGCACAGCACATGGCAGAACATGTTGTACTTTCCAACCTGCTCCCTATACCTACACCATTGCTCCCCTCATGTTTCCTGATGCTGGAAAATGCTTCCTTGAGCATCAGTCCTATGAGCTTATGAATAGTCCATTTTTTCAGATAGGAAACCAAGACTGATTGTGAGTTCCCTGAGGCCTTGTCTTAAGTGTGTTTTGACCCCAGATCCAAACACTGACTGCATTGACTGACCATTGAGCAAAAACCCTCATGCATGCCAAAGGTGTGGGGCTGGAGAAGAGTAACCCTTTAGTAACCAACCCAGACGGGGTTCCAGATGAAAGTTGAAAACCCCTTCCTTCCCCGACCCCCACTTCTTTCCTGCATCCAACCTGCTGGAAGTGATAGTGCATAAGTGGCTAAAAATGCTTCATGAGATCACCGCATGTGATGCCTTGAACACTCGGCTGACCTTGTGCCTCAGGAGTTGCAAAAGCCAGTCAAGAATCTCATGCATCAAAGCACATCATCGTGACCTTTCACTGTTTACTGGACTTTTTTTAATCCTTCTATTCTCAGAATATCCCTTAGGGAGGGTTCAGACAGAGCAAAGTTCAGGGTCAAGCAGACTAGAATGAGGTGAATGGATTCCCTCCATTCTGTTTTGTTATTGCTCCTCTGGTTGTGTTGTGCATTCCTGTTTGTGGTGTCACTAATTTTGTGTCACCTGGTGCAGGAGACCAGCATGTCACACCCATGATGAACCAGGAAACACCCAGGTGGAGGGCATGGTGGTGCACCATTGCCTCATCCTGCTGTTTTTTTGGCTGTCACTTTTGAGGTAATAGAGCTATTTCAGTGTGGTTTGTTTCATTGCACTCTACATGAAATTACACATTGAATGATATATAACATGATAGCATTATTTGAAATTATAAAGATTTTAAATATTTTGGCCATTAGTGGTGCCACCTACCCTTTCACATTCTCTGGTGCAGCATGCACCCACCCGCCCCCCAACCACAGCTCCCCAGTGACACCACTGATTTCTCTCCTACTGGGGCATGTCAAATATTAATTCCTTAATTTGAGATATATGCAGTTCAGAGCAGTCCATGGGTCAACTGAGATGTCAGCATCAGGTAACAGATTGGTGAGGGGGACTTCCACATCCAGACTTCTCTACTTCCTTCTTCCTTGATGTGGACAATAAGAGAAAACCAGAAGAGAAAATAAAGAGTAAAGAAGAGTGATGGGTTAGAGCAGGGGTGTCCAACATGAGGCCCAGGGGCCACATGCGGACCAGGACGAGGGTAGATGCGGCCCTCCTGCAAAGCTGGCCACCACCATTGGAAAAACTGGCTTTGTGGCAGCAGCCATTTTCAAATTTCACGTGCTTCTCTGCGTGCTGCCCTGCGCAGCCACCACAAAGCTGGTCTGGGCTGCCTGGCTCATCTCCCTACCTGCCTTCTGGCACTCAGAGTGCTTCAGACCCTGCAGACCTTGCAGCACTCGCCCACCCACATCCCCCTAAGCAGCCTCAGTCTCTATCCCAGCTGCTGCCTGCTGCCCTTGAGACCTACTCAGAAGTAAGCCCTGTTAAAATCAATGAGGCTTACTCCCAAGTTGCAGTCTGAGAGCCCAATGATGCATAGGATGGGCTGTGATCCTCTCCAAGCTTAACCTTGGAGATATGCTGCAACCCTAATCATGTCTACTCAGAAATAAGGCCCATTGCACCCAATGGGTCTTACTCCCAGGAAAGTTCAGGATTGCAGCATATCTCCAAGGTTAAGCTTGAAGAGGATCACAGTCCATCCTATGCATCATGCCTCCTCAGAAGTAGGCCCCATTAAAATCAATGAGACTTACTCCAAGGTTTAAAAAATGTGGGACAAAATATAGGACATCCAACATTTTGTCCTACATTTTTTTAAAAAAATGTTGTTAGTATTTATGTGCGGCCCAAACCAACTCTTCTTCTTCCAATGCGGCCCAGGGAAGCTAAAAGGTTGGACACCCCTGGGTTAGAGTGTCTCCTGATTTAGGTTCAGTGTAGCCTGGAGGTTGAAAAAACGATTTTGACTTACAATGTGAACTGCACCCACCAGGTGGGATTTGAGACCAGATCAGCCTTAAGTGACAGTGTTGAGAAAACAAGCATTTGGGAAGAATTGTAATTGTGTCCCTTTGGGACTAGCACTGCCTGTTTATGTGCTTACTGATGCGCCCCCATAACACCTGCTCCACCTATATTATTTATAAATAAACCAGCCATTGCAAAAATAACCATAAGTTTCTAGGTCCCTCTCCTCCACGGGAAACTCATCCTCCAAAGTCTGCTCTGAAATTGCCACAGTTTAGAGACAAGTACAGCGTCCAACGGATGTATCTGCTTTCCATAGCCCCAGTCCCAAAACTGATGTGCCCTCCCTTACATCACATCCTGGTTAAAAGCATGCTTCATTTTTAGCTCCTTGGTCCATTTTTTCCTATGGGCTTTCAGAAAACCAACTGGAGCAGTCACTTCTGGAGAAGCTTGGGGGGCAAAGTAAAAGTAACTATATAGAATGGAGGACATCGTGCCTTTACCTTGAACTATTGCATAGAAGAGGGTATTTAGGCAGGTGCTGCTTTTTAAACCCTTCTATGATGAGCTGAACCTGCCTCACTTCACTCTTCTATGCAATTCTTAAAGGTAAAGGCACGATGTCCTCCTTTCCAAATGGTCACCCTGGGGCAGGGGTGAGTGTGTCCACATCTTGCCTCCATCTATACAGCTGTTTCTGCTATTCCTCCTCTGGTTCAATTTGCAAATGAAGAAGGGAAAGGAGCAGAAGTCTGAAGGAGAGAAGAATTGAATGGCTAGAGTATTGGATAAGCTCTAGCCAGTGGGCTTCAGGGGGTTCTCACAGGTTCTATAGAACCCTTTGCTAATGAGCACCTGGTTCTGAGAATTGGTTACTAATGGGACATAGAACCTGTTGTTAATTTAGGTTATTAGGACATAGAACCTGTTGTTAATTAAGGTTATTAGGACATAGAACTTGTTAATTTATTTGAATCCCACCACTGGCTCTAGCCAACCACTTTCCTCTCCTCTACACTTTTTTTGCCTGCTTCATTCCTTTCTTTTTTTCAGGCCCAGGGATCAGGAGGTGTAGATGGATGCCCCCCACTAATCCACCACCTAAGTTGTCCTCATTGATGGACCAGCCCTACCTGCTGCTTCCCATCCTTCCTGGATGCTTCAAACCTGGATAACCTATCCATGTACGAGTATTTGGTTCAAAGCTAAGTTTCAAAAGAAGTATTTTGGAGTTTTCTTGCTTTTTCCTGGAATTTCATGCTGTCGTAGCTTCTACCTTCATCCTCTTCCTTCTGCCCTGATTTATCTCTTTCTTCAACATTGCCATATATATCTAGTTTTGCCTGCCAAGAGATGTATGTATGCCAAGTATCTCACCTCCCTTCCTTCAACAAAAGCCCATCTGTTCCTTGGGAAATTCCAGCTGTAATCATTGTCAGATGACCTCGAGTTTATTCAGCTTTCATAATTGTCCCCTTCGCCCTCTGGTTAGGCTGGGATTCCATTTCCTCTTCGACTTAACACAATGTCAATGCTAAAATGATACGCCTGAATAATGGTAAAGTGATACACCTGAATAAGGATGCCAAGTACATGAACAATTATTTTACATTCAAGCCTCAGCAGTGTATACTAGTTATTTTTATATGTTCTTTCTCTTCCTATCTGAAGGCTGGATTACAACATGTTCTGACTCCTTATCTTATTTTAGATAAACATTTTGAGGCAATTTGTCCAACCAGGAATATTCAGTATAATATGAACCTACTGAGATGCAGTTAGGATTACCAGTTTGCCAACAATGACTTTGCCTTTTTTTTCCTTAAGCAGATGAATGGCAAATATTGCTTTTAAACTATTTGGGGATCCTGCTGAGATCTACCCTTTTATTCGGAATCTGATCCCATCCAATTTTTATTTTATTGAATTTGATTTTTTTTTAAATTCTCATGCTATTGGTACGTTTGACAATCTAACAGGTGGACAGACCTGGGAAATAGCAGAAGCATCTCCCATGAGATACTATCCCACCTTGGACCAGTTCATCAATATGGGGTTGCATACTTGCACTAGAAATTTTGATAGTGAAGGCCCAGGAAGATCCATAGCACCTCTATGGCTTTCCTTAGACAAGGGGACAAATATTGCCTTTCCTCAGGGAGACCTCCAGCAACCTTGTTGCTTGTGCTGAGTATAGTGGTGGCCCAAGGACATGCCAAGCACCTGATGTCATAGTGTCCCATGGTTTCAAAGTGATGTCACTTCCAGAAGTTGATGTCACTTCTGGATCACCTCCAGGCCATGTCTGCAGGTGTTCTGAAGTCCAGAGATCCAGATGACCAGAAAATTCACCCAGGGGGATGGAAGTGAGTGCAGTCTGGGTCACATGAGGTAGATCCTCATCTGCCTCCAATGACTGAATGTCCCTGCAGTGGACATTTCATCACACTGTATCAAAGAGCATAAAGCTTGGTTTGGTCTGGGCTCCGTGTTTATGAGTAAGAAATAATTTCCTAATTGTAAGAGTCCACTACTGGAACATTCTGCCTTGTGTAGTAGTATTAGTATTATTACCATATGACTGGAAATTTCCTGATTTGTCCTCTTTTTTTAGCCTCCTGTCTGGGTGTCCCGCAAAAGGGTTTCATTGTCCTCCATTTTGGCTTTATTTTGGAGCTTAGCAATGATGTGAAGTATCCCATCACATCATATGTTATTGGATTTTTATTGAAGAGCAGAATCCAATGCAAAAATCAGTTTTGTTCTATTTCCTTTCTATCAAAAGTTATGGCCAAAAAAACTAAAACTAAAAAATATGCATTGAGCTCTATGGGAAAGTGAAAGTGCCCAGTATTGTGGCTTTACTTGTGAGTAGGCAAACATGTCATTGTCTGTCAGAAAGGCTGAGAGGGATCCAAAACTTTGTCCTCCCTTTGAGGTTTGGGCATCTGGTCACCCTGAGTAATATTCACTTCCTCTATGAAGAAGATGCTAGAAGGCTGCTTGCCAGAGATGCCATAATCCCCTGCGCTGTGTAAACGGGTGGACTAGATGACCTCTAAATTAAAGTCCAACTCAAACATTCTTTGATTTAATGATTCAGTGAACTTTTGGATGCCTCTGGATATCCAAAATGCAGCTGAGGAATATCCCTTGCCATTACTTGCCATTACTTTTCAGCAATTGTTATTCAGACACACTGCCTCTGAACCTACAAGTAGCATACAGCCATCATAACTAGTAATAATTAAAGATGGTTTGGCTTTCTTGCATGTTCATTACACTTGCAAGAACAGAGATACAAAAATAGAGGTGCAACAATGATTAAAATATCATTTGGATCAGGAGTTGGAGGTCATAAAATATCAACTCAAAAATTCCAGACTTAATTAAAAAAATTACAGGCAATCTATGCAAGTCCATCTAGAAATTATATATTCTCTCTTGGAAGCTTTTGATATGATCCTAATTCCAGATATCTGTTGGACAATTGTGGTGACTCAGCAATGAAGGTAGGATGGCCAGACCCCTACATCCTGTAGCCTGGTATTTCTGAGGTAAAGGCTGGTGATATTGTAAGATTGCTAACTCTTGAAAAATGAGGGGGTTTTGCTTCTGATCTGGAGCCCTGCATCAGTGGAACCCCATGACAAACCTAGTGGTTCAAAGACAGAACCGAGAAGCAGCACCAATGTTGCCTTAAATAAGTTAACAAATACAAAGAGGGACAGAGAGCCTATACCTTTTGTTTCTAGAAGAGGAAATTTTGACATGCAGCTTTTGAAACACTACCCTGTTGAGCGGCATCTGCTAAAATCCCCTCTTCTATACAATGGTTAAACTGGTACACAGGCATCCTCCACTTATGGGATAAGGAGCAGAGCACCGTCCAAAAGTGAAAACCATTGAGAAGTGGACCCCAATTTTTTTAGTTTATAAATGTTGTTTCCAATGCTTTATTAGCTAGCAAATTGCAAATGTCCCTTTTATCTTTCAAATTCCTGCTGCCACCCAAAGATTTTTGCAAATGGATTCTCATTAACTCCTTTGCGAATGGAATCAGACCAGGCGCTATAACATGGGGGAGGGCAATTTTGGCCTCTAGAACAGCAGAGAGAGGTTGAAAGAGGGGAACATGTTTTTAATGAATGAGTTATGTGTATAACTGAAAGATGTTGAATGAGTGGATCATCAGAAAATGAACCATCAGAAAGTGGGGAATACCTGTAGTTACTCTATCCCACTTTGTATCTGTTAAAACTTCCTTTATTTCAGATCAGGGTTGAGAAATGTTAATCCCAAGGGCCAGTTCTGGCCCATGGCCTCTGGCCTCTTTATTTGGTTATTGGGCTGTCCCAGCATCACCATCAGCTGCCATGGACTGAAGTATCACTGTTAAAAGGCAACCTGCTTGATAAGTGGGCTCTCTCATATCTTGAAAACATGCTCAGGATTGGAATATTTTATCTTCTGTAATTTGTAGTGAGTTTCAAGTGAAAAAAGTGCTTGTTTCTTATCATGAGCTGCTTAATGACATCACTTCCTGCTTAATGACATCACTTCTGGCCCTCAGCAGGAATCCTGAATGTTGTTGGACCCATTGTACGAAATAAGTTGGATGCTTCTACTTAAAATTAACTTTTGCTGCCCATGATATCTGCCCAGGGACACCTGTCTCTCTGCTCTAGCCCAAGGCTGTCCAAACTCTTGGGCAGGAGGGCCACAGGAGGAGGACCTCTCTAATATGGGGGGAGAAAATAATTTACATTTCAAATTTGAATAAATTTACATAAATTTAAATATAAGAGTGTATTAGATACATTACAAGGCTTGTCTGCAGGCCAGATGGAGGGGTCTTGCCATGGACCGCTTTGAGGATTGCCACAAGCTGCATCTGCTCCCAAGGCCAGGGTTTGGACACCCCTGCTCTAGTCACACGGCATGGCGCAAAAGAAGGTACCTGCACATTAGGGTACCTGCACATGGCACATTAGGGTACTATGGTTTCCCCTCAAACTACACTACAGTGGTGCCTTGTAAGATAAACATAATTCATTCTGAAAGTACAAGTAGAACCAATGGGTACAAACTGCAAAAAAAGAGATTCCAGTTGGAGATCAACTAAAAATTCCTGACGGTGAGGGCAGTTCGGCAGTGGAACAGTTTGCCAAGGGAGGTGGTGGACTCTCCCTCACTGGGGATCTTCAAGCAAGGCTTGATGAGCACCTGTTGGAGATGTTCTTGGAGGATTTCTTGTTGTAGGCATGAGGTTGGACTAGATGACCTACTGGGTCCCTTCCAACTTTAGGATTCTATGATTCTATGATTTTATATAAAAATATTAACTGTATGTAAAAATGATAACAAAACACTGTAATCAAATTCAAAACACTGCAATATAATACAGAACCCAATTACTATAATATAAATAAAAACATTGTAATATACTGTACAGTAAAAAAGAAAAGGAAAACCTTTATGGCCATGTATGACTAATTTTCACTAAAAGAGTCACTGGTGTCTTTTTGAACAACTTTAACAAGGAACCTTCTAATGACACTTGCTTTTATCTCCTTTTGAGGATTTCATGGAACTATGATATTGCATGGTCATTAAACAATTGCTCGCACTGCTACAGCCTTATTTGGGTGGTGCTTTTCTAGAAAATTTTGCACAATTTCCCAATGTTTACAAATGTCCTTAATCTTATTTGATGTGAGGGATTCTTCCTCCTCCTTCTCCTCCTCCTCTGCACATAGAATCTCCTCCACAATCTCTTGCTCAACATGCAGATCCATCAATTTGTTTGTTTTACAACAAATTTTGTTGTAAAACTGTTTGTTTTACAAGGCACTGTTTGTTTTACAAGGCAGAATTCTTTAGAAATTTTAGTTTGTCTTACAAAGCGTTTGTCGTACAAAGCATTTGTTGTACAAGGTACCACTGTACTTCTGAATAGACATGAATAGGATTGGGCTCTAGTTTGGGTGAAGTGGCAACTCCAACTGAAGGTGAAACACTCTGTACATGTTCCAATGCTGTTTAATTACCTGTATTTACTCAAATTGGATGCACCATTGAATCTAATGCGCACCCCAATTTTATGAGGTTTGAGATAAAAAATGTTTACTGGTGATTGTAATGCACAGCTGCAAAATAGGTGTAAAATTTCATTTTACTTCATAAAATTAAATGACAAGAATAATATGACAATGGATTTATGTTATTATTTTAACCTAATTGCACTACTTTATACAATAATGGATTTATGTTACATTTTTATTACAATATAGTACCAGTAAACTGTTAAACTTAATACCTATACTTATAATAATAAATACCATACTTACTCGAATCTAATGTGACATCAAATCCAATGAACATCCTGATTTTGGAAACTAAATTTAGCTGGAAAATGTGCATGTTAGATTTGAGTAAACACAGTATTTCGTATGTTCCAGTGCTGAATTCTGGCCTTGGAAACAGGTTCCATTAAGCCCAACTGAAACATTTTGAACCTGGATTTTTGACATTTGATCTGAACCACTGCTTGACCCAGAACCATGTGCAGGATGTTTGCTGGATGTTTGTTCATTTTGCCCAAGGAGCAACTGGACTGCCAAAAAGTTTCAGACACTGCACTCATGCGCTAATGAGGCTGGCGTTTGTGTGGAGCCAAAGCTTGCCCATTTTCAAAAGAGTGGCATTTGCCCATCACATCTAAAGCCAGCATCTCATCCAGGCAGAGCTTAGTGATTCTCTGGTGAGGCTTGCCCTAGTTACGAGCAAGAGATGGCTGAACAGTCTGAAAGTTTCACTAGGCTACTTTTGCAATCTGTCTTCTAATTATTTGCATCCGCTGTTTGGCAAATAGCATAGATGTTAATTAGGGCTTGTCGGAGAGTGGAGAACCTTCTGTCACATCCCCAGTGGCCATGCTCCAGAACCATCCCAGAGCCAGTGCATGGCTGCACCTCCTTAACTTCAACATGAGCCCCCAAGTGTTTGGGATTATTTAAATAGTGATGTGCAAAGACATCCATACCATCTAGTAGGTCACACTGACTTCCCTTCTTGTCTCAAGGAAAACCAAACAACTATGGAAAGATACCCTGTGGGAGAAACTTGGAAGAGAGGGGGGAGAGTATGTGTGTGCGTGATCACACATTCTTGCACATGTGCCTCTGTTTAGGGGTCACTGTTTGCCACAGGGAATTTAGGCAGCACATGTCCCCCCATGTGCGTGTTTACATGGCTTGATCTGCCACATTATGTGTCTGTCCATGCATGTTTGTGTCATTCTGGGTGCATGCTTCCTCCCCCTTGCTGCCCCCCCCCCAAGATGCTTGGTAGTGCATGCCTACTCCCCCCCTGTGGTACAGACTGTGTGATTTCATCCCTGACTGCTTGGAATCTATGCTCCTCCCTTTGACAACCTGCCCAGTGCACTCCAAAAGGGCCCTTGAGGCTTATTGTTCAGAGGGAACAGGCCAGCCAGGCACATAGGCGATCCAGAAGAAGAAGGAACTGTACAGACCCAAGCATGGTTAGTTAGGCGGCTGCTGTGATTAGGCAAATCTTGTCTTGAAGAAGGAGGTAAAATATGGTCAGGATGGAGACCTGTGGCTATGGGTGTCATCATGAGGCATTTGCTTGGCATGGAGATTTTGTGATGGTGGGATGAGGGACAGAGCAATCATTATGCTCAATACATTGCAGTTCAGGGCCCCACAACAAAAATAGTGATTGCTGTACAATCATTACTGGAATGTTTCCCAATATGAACAAAGCACAACACCCTGTATTAGATTCTTTTAAAATTCATTCCAAGTCAAGACAGGGACCATAAAGGAACAATGCCCATTGTCACAGCTGGAGGATAGAAGACCACATAGAAGCATCTCCTTCTTGCTTCTATGATGTGCTTCTATGATTCCCTTTCATTGATGTGCAGATCTTGCGCCCCTTCCAACGAGCTCAGGAGCCTTTCTCTCACCACACCAACTTTAGGATGTTACCTAAAGGTTACATAGCAGGCATCATACATAAACAAAGGATTTGAATCCCTTGTTCAATGCAACTCTATCCTTTAGATCACACTGACAATTCAGAGGAGGTCTTCTGCCAGCCCAAGGAAAAGGAATGGGGTGTGTGTGAAGCCATCAATGCCTGGATCCTGGGGGCAATCATTTGCCCCTTCTTGGCCCAGCACATGGAGTAGGAGCCCATCAAGCTCCACCCTAGTTACACCACTGCTCTGCACCAACATTACACTGATGGGCATTGCAACACCATTATGGACAGCTGTGTTTTGGACACATGCACACAGAAATTTGCATCTGGTCCTCTAGGGTTCTGATCATTTGTTGGAGTTAGGTCTAGACTGGGATAACAGGCTTATGGTATGCTAGTAAAATGAACCCGCATTGCAGGAATAAAATACCTCACATGCGCCATCCACCCTGTGTGCGATTCCCCCATTGCACAACACCCCCATGTGCATCATCCCCCATGCGCAACACCCCCATGTGCAACATCCCCCACATGTGCATCATCTCCCATGCACAACACCCCCAAGTGCAACATCCCCCATGCGCCACATCCCCCCATGTGCAATTGTGGACACCTCTCCTACCAACACATACATGCGCAATCAACAACGTTCATTCTGAGTACATATCCTGGAATATTTTGTGAGGGTTTCCTGTTCAGTTTTTTCTGTGGGGTTTTTCAGAGTATTGTGTGTTTCCAGAGTAAGGGAATCATAGCATTTGTGTAATGCATGGAAGAATATACCAATGAAATCTTAGTTTTAGAGCTGGCATAAGTCATTGTGTGTGAAACCCATTCTCAGCATTTCTTTTCATGGAAAATAATGGGCACCATGCTCCTTCTTTGTAGCTATGAGCTCAGTTTGTCTGTTCACTTCTTGATCCACGACACATTCCTGAGGAAGTATGAGTCACATTTAAGCTCAGAGCTCTAACCTGTATGCAAAGAGATGGAAATCCTTGCATGACCCATTATGTTAATGCATGACCTGCCAAGCTCTAAAAAGGTTCCTTTTGTGCATTTTGCAGGCAAAAGAAGCAAAAATAAAATGTAAAAACAATTTTTTTCCTTCTTATCTATATCTGCTGGAAAAAAACACATGCTCTGAGAGATGTTTCAGAGCAGCCACAAAAGTGAACATCATTACACACAATTAATAATTACATCCATCATGATGAACTATCACCTAATTAACAACTGTATTGCATACTCTCCACTTCTTGAGAAGTTCTAGGAGGAGTGTTATCTGAGGTTGGTGTTTTTTTGACCAAACAGAGCACTGGAAACTTAGGCTGCAATCCTAAAGACACTTTCCTGGGAGTAAGACCCATTGAACACAATGGGGCTTACTTTTGAGTAGATGTGGTTAGGATTGTGCTCTTAATGGAGATTTTATAATGGTTGTTCTATCTGGAAATATATAAAATTAGATAGAGATTGGTCTGTGCAACAGAAATACTATTATCAGATGCACTAGTGATTTGTGCACAGCTCGGGCTCAACATATGGATTTGGCTAGGGTTCAAGTATGGCATCAAGGATTGGCCAGTCTGGGCACTGGCAGAGGACCCATGTTCATCAAGTCCTCTTGGCCACGTTGCCATGCAAATATTCAGTGCCAGTAGCACTCAATCCCCCCTCTGGGACAGGTAGGATTCAACACAGGGTTCAACATTTGGTTCCCAAATCTTTTAACACCAAGATTAGTTTTTTAAAACAACACTCTTGGAACCCACTTAGGTTTATCAGACATAAAAAAGGAGATCTAGAAATAAATTTTAGTTATTTTTACAAATAAATCAATAAAATTTTATTTATTATTAATAATAAAGACCCTCAAATTTTTCTCTTTTTTACACAAGCTTGCAAACTTAGGGAGCTCAGTTCCTAGCAGGGCACTTAGCAGGATAATCAACAGCTACAGTGACTGATTTTTCAATAACCTTAAGGCTTGAGTAAGTTGGTTATCAAATCTTTCCCTCATCCTTTGGCAACCAGCCAAAAACCAAGTTGTGACCCACCAGTGGATCCCAACCCACAGTTTGAGAACTTCTGCCATGAAAAAATCCAGGACAGTGTTTCATCCAGGATCCACAGCACTGCTTGGGTTGCTGATTGTAGACTTTCTCTATTCAACCCAATGGATAATAGAATTTGACTTTACAACATTTAAAACCACCCGCCACTACCGTATGCATTGTTCCACATGCCTTATAGAGTACAATGATGATGTTGAAAACCACCCCTGCCTTTAACCAAATCCTTTGCCTTATTGTCAAAGCAGAAGTACCTTCAAATCCCAGGCAGTAATTCAATCAAAAAGATTCTTGATTTGGAACTGAGGTTGTTTTGCTGATGGTAATACTGTGGGTGCAAATCACAAGAGTGTAGCAATCTCCCTTTGATGGGCCTCAGTTGTGTAGATTTACATTTTTAAGAAACTTTAATCCCCAGACATATGGCATCATAATCCAGAAAACCAAAGCAGATATAAATGGATTCATCTTCGTTGTTGTATAAACAATTGTTTATAGAACTGCATATATGTTATTACGTAAAATATTTAATGAAAGGGAAGGAGCCAAAAGAATAATTATGGAAGACATTTCTGCCATCTGGAAGTTCACTGTGATTATTTTTAGTACAGAACAGTTTTAAATTTACTGTGCGGGTCTGTATTGTTTCATCATCCATTCAATCAATTTTTGTCTCGTTTTTTACCAACTTTGACATCTAAAGTAATTTGTAAAATGCAATAAACTATAACTTGAAGCCTAAAAACAATTACAACCTCTACAATGGAAACCATAGATTTAAGAGCCTAGTGACACTGGTTGCATCATTTATAGCAGAATGCAATGATAAAAAACTGGAGTGGTCTGTCTCTATTCTATCAAAAGATATGGTCCAAAACCCAGAAAGGATGAGGAGATCCTTGGGGTGATCCCAGCAAGGATGGGGAAATCACCATGCCCACCACCCAGGTTGTTGCCCCACTCACTGCATAGAAGGAGTTCTATCATGAAGGTGCTGCACTGGCCTCCCACAGGTGCGTCAGGTGACAAAAATCTCTCATGGTGTCCTGGGATCCAGTTCCTGCCATTTGCTCCCCTGCAACTACTATTCAGAAGCTCCCTACATCTGATCCTTGAGGTACCATACAGATATGGTGGCTCATCTAATTGTGATGAAGATATCTTTTCTTTGGCTTGAAACACTTTCAAAAATTGCCTTGCTTTTCAATAGTTTTAAAGTGCTTTATTTTTGAAATATGTGTTAAATCTGCTGCTTTGACTGCTCTTATAGGGGAGATGTGGCATACCGTTTATCTGCACCTACCCACCTCCATACTCCTCCTCTGCTTTTTCTACTACAATCTAGATTTAAGAAGAATGACAGGAAAAAAGTGTATGAAGAACAAATGTGGTAGAGACAAGTGGTGTGCTAAAGTGGCAGCCGTTGCTTTCATGCAGTATCTGGGGTATCTGGATGATCACAGGGAGAAACAGTATGTGGGGCTTGGCTTGTTCTTTGGCCTACTCATCTGGGCTCTTGTTACATGTCTATACCTCCTTGTAAGGAGATTTCCATCTTGTTCCCCCTCTCCATCAAGCACCAAGGATGCCAGCAAAAATCCAAAGATGCTTATTTGACATCAAGAGACTTTACAGACATGTGTGAGAGCGATGTCAGCTGCTGCACCATCCGTGGCTTCTGTGTGATTAAATTCATGACATTGCTGAAGCTTCATCTGAGAGCACAGTTTCTCCAGGGAGCTACTGATCCGAACTGAAGGCTGCCCTGCCTCCGTGGAGGGAAGAAGATCTGGCTGTCTCCTTGAGATGAGTCTATATTTTAAAAACTAGTCTGAGGTTTGCTTGGTGTGTGGCTCCCCCCCCCCCACCTTCCTTGTAAGTTTTGTTTCTGTCCAAAGACAAAAATAGAAAAAGCAAGTTGAAGCCTCAGTGTGCATTGTGCCCATCACATGGGATTTCCGTGTGCAGCCATCTCCCTCTCACTTTTCAACAAGTTTCCCAGTGGAGGCTCCAGAGGTGAGTCAAGGTGACGGCCGCACTTCTCCAGGCAGCATTAATCTCCACTAATGACTACAAACTTCCCGATTTGGCTGAGCACGTGAAGGTTACATGAATTTAATTTAATAACCATACAGAATAATGAAGCAAATACAGGAATATTGTCCTGTCATTGACAACATCATCAACAGCCAGAGAGTAGAAAACTCTGTAGTCATGGTGGGATTGGGTCCTGGGGGTGAAATCCAGGCAGCTTCTACTGCTCCCTCTCACTGGGGGAAAAGACGGGAACTAATAAGCCAATCCTATTGCCAGGCAGTGTCAGTCTCCTGTGTACTGCCCTGGCAACAACCATCACAAATGTGCCAAAAGGCACATCATATTGGCCAAGAAAGGAAAGGCACCAAGTGGGAAAGCCCAGTGCCAGTTGGCCTCTGCACTCTACAGATGACCACTGGGACACATAAACAGTAACACATCGAGAGTAGGAGGGAGGTTTTCTGGGGCATGGAAAGGGTGGCAGATAGGTGGAGTTTATGGGTAGAGGAAGGGCTGACCAGGCTCAAGAAGGAGGAGATGGTAGAAGAGGCTAACAGCACATCCTACCTCCTCATCAAACCTCAAGGCCCTTCACAGGTCTCACTGGTTCTTCTCCAGTAAAATAGCTGCTGCATATCCCAGTAGACATATAGGGGTTGGTGGGGCCCAACATGGAGTAACCCTGCTAAGGAGACATCTGCCTGTCTTCCTGAACTCATGAGGTACTGCAGTGGCCATTTCAGTGCTGCTGTAGTGCAGGGTGACAGCCTGCATAGTACTGAACTGCCCAACTTTGCTGTCAACTTCCAGAGACTAGGATAGACTGCCAAACACTAGACACCCATGTATATTGTAAAGCTTTGTCTTAGATGTTAAAGTTGCAATCCTGGATACCTGCCCTGGGAGTAAATCCCATAAAACACAATGGGATTTCCGCATAGACATGCACTGGAGTGCACTGTTAAGTGTTGCAAGCTGCTCTTAGGGCCAATCTTGGGAAGCTTATTAACTGCATGCACTGGACCAATTTGGGCAATCCAAATGATAGTGAGTCAAATCCTGCTCACTAGAAATGAAAACTAGCATTAGAATTTCCACATGCACTTAAACCTATGTAAAACACTGTCTCCACATCACATAGCAATTAAAGTACAGTTTCTTTGTTGGCATTAACCCTTCAGGTGCAGGCAGCAATCTGAATCTATGCCTATCACTAGAGCAGTGAGATTCCTTTTGGATATACAGTATGGAACCTTATGCCACCATAAGCTTATTACTTCAAATAATGAGTATGATGAGGATTTATGCACTGCCTTTCAGTTCATGCTACAGAGGAAAAGATGTGTTTGGCCCTGGGTGTTGCCACAATGCATTTGCCTGCACTCAAGACCAGCTCTCAGCAGCCCTGAGGAAACCATAAGTAAAACATGCTATGCTGGGGTGACTTGCTCTTCCCTTGCTATGTGTAAAATAGCTACAGCCCTAAACGATACCTAGTAGGCCAATTAGTAGAAGTACATCTTTTAATTTTCAAGGTGCCAAAAAACTAATGTGACAACAGACATGTCTCAAATGATATGTTCAAACGGCAAATAAAACCACATTTTGTTATTCTCCGAGTACCTCCAAGTAGAGGCACCTTCATCTTCAACCTTCAGCAATGTGGACCTCACATGTGTGGTCAAGTGAGTTGGCCACTTCAGGAGGAAAAATGATAGGGGATCTTGCCTTTCTCCACTTCCATCATTCTTTCTCTTCCTTGCATTTGATGGGGAAAGGGGGAATGAAGTCAAAGAGGGAGTAGGGGAAAATGCAGTGGACAGGAGCAGAGATGCTCCATTTTTCTCTTCAAATCCAGGGTGTGGATGGGAGAGTGGCAGAATAAGCAGATAACGAAGGGGTAACATTTGTTGGCATGCCAACTCAGGCTCTGGAAAGTCTGGCAATAGCCCTGGCGCCAGCCAGGGACAATATAGTCGTTATTGATGTCCTCCCTAGGCAGGTTCAGCTGGCATTAATGCTCTGATCCTTATGTGACAGTCAAAGACCTTTTTTATTCTCCAACTCACCTGATTGACAGCTGCTGGTCTTAGTGTTATGTTTTATTTTATCCATCTTTTTCTCATTTTAGACTTTTTAACCTGCTGCTTTTTTCAATTCTTGGTGCATTTCTTGACATGAATAATTCCTACTGTGTAGAACAAGCCATAAAGTCTGTCTGTCTGTCTGTCTCTCTCTCTGTCTCTGTCTCTGTCTCTGTCTCTGTCTCTGTCTCTGTCTCTGTCTCTCTCTCTCTCTCTCTCTCTCTCTCTCTCTGTGTGTGTGTGTGTGTGTGTGTGTGTGTGTGTGTGTGTGTGTGAGAGAGAGAGAGAGAGAGAGAGAGAGAGAGAGAGAGAGAGAGAAATTAGGTAAGTACTAATGATACACTAATACAGTGGCTGTCTGACTCCCAATGTCCTCCAAGTAGATCTATAACTGAGATATGACCCAGGAATATGACCCTCCTCTCTCTGTGTCTGTCTGTGTTCACACACACACACACACACACACACACACACACACACACACACACAGGTACATGAATGCACACACACGCACATCAACGCAGAGGAACGCCAAGCAGTCTGGAGGGTCAAGTTTAGATGACCAAGGAGTCCTGGTATTAAATCCTCTTTCAGCTATAGACCTCACTTGGGGACCTTTTGGACATTCACTGCATCTCAGCAGCCTGACCTACCGCACAGGGTTGTTGTGTGGCTTAAAATAAGGGTGGAAAGAATGAGGGGGTGCTCTTTGTAGGAAGGGAGCAATTCAAGAAATATAAATAGTGGATGTTGAAGGCAGCTTCATCATCCTCTACTCACGCAATACCTTCTCTTCTCTGTCCCACTGTCACTGGTGATGCCAGAAGAGAAGGCTGCAACACTGTGTTGTGCGATGTCACGCCACTAATCCTAATCATGTCTACTCAGTACTAAGTTCCACTGAGTTCAATGGGGCTTACTCCCAAGAAAGTGCTTTCAGGATTCCAGCCTTAAGGTGCAATCCTAAGCATATCTATACAGAAGTATGTTCCATTGAGTTCAGTGTGGCTTACTCCTAGGAAAGAGCTATTAGTATTGCAGCTTTAAGATGCAATTCCAAGCATGTTTACTCAGTAGTAATTTCCATTGAGTTAAGTGGGGCTTATTCCCAGGAAAATGCAATTAGGATTGCAGCCTTAATGTGCAATCCTAAGCAGGTCTACTCAGAAGTAAGATCCATTGAGTTCAATGGGGCTTGCTCCCAGGAAAATGTTCTTAGGATTGCAGCCTTGGAGCACAATCCTCACCATGACTTCTCAAAAGTAAGGGTGCAATCCTATGCCTGTCTACTAAAATGTAAGTCCCATTATATTCAATGGGGCTTCCTCCCAGGAAAATGTTCTTAGGATTGCAGCCTTGGAGCACAATCCTCACCATGTCTTCTCAAAAGTAAGGGTGCAATCCTATGCCTGCCAACTTCGATGTAAGCCCCATTATTTTCAATGGGGCTTCCCAGGGAAGTGTGTTTAGGATTGCAGCCTTAGCCCCATTGTGTTCAGAGGCTCTTACTCCCAGGAAAGTGTCTTGAGGATTGCAGCCACAATCTTTAAAAACAAAACTAATAATAATAACTAAGGAATGCAAGAGGAAGGTGGAGCTGGAAAGAGCTTGGGAAGGCGGGGTCAGTGTGATGCTTGGTAGGCGAGGTCAGGCTAGTTTAGGGGGTTCTCCATACAGAGCCTATTCGTGGCATCCTCTGCGCAACAGCGGAGACTCTCCTGCGCTGCCTCGGCTGTCCGTGGTGCTGAAAGAGGTCCTGCCAGCGAGAGCGCTGTCCGTGGTGCTGAACGGAGTTCCATGGGCAGAGAAGGCGACTGGCTTCACTGGAGCTGTCCAGGCTCTTGGTGCTGAACTCCTGCAGGAATCCCCAGCAACTCCATCCATGGGAGGCAACCTGGAAGCGCATCCTCAACAGGAGGAGATGCTCATCTGAAGCTGTCCTACAAGCCAGCCCAGCTCAAGGAACCCTCTCGGCTGCCCTTTGATTTCTCCCATCACTCTCAATAGTTCTCCAGCAGCTCCCTCCAGACAAACCAGCCATGGCTTTCATGGTAAAGTCAATGGTGGGGGGACAACTGAAGAATCTCACTGGTGGACTGGGAGGAGGAGAAGAAAAAGGGGAAGGGGAGAAGACCCCAGCAGAAGCCCAAGGGATGACCAGGGAGGAGTATGAAGAGTACCAGAAACAGCTAGTGGAGGAAAAGTAAGTGCCAAGTTGGGGTGGGAGGGGAATTGGGAGAATCCTTCTTTTGCCTTCCAATATAACAGTGATTTTCAATCTTCTTTATCTCATTGCCAGGTGCTAAAATTATCAAGGCACACAATCAATCTTTGGACAATTGACAAGGCACACCATGCCACTGGTGAGGGTTCACATCCCTCAATGACCCTATTAATAAATGATATTTATTCAATTAATTAATTTGTCAAGCTCCCACGGCACACTTGTGGACCACTTGAGTCACACCAATGTGCCATGGCACACTGGTTGAAAACCAAGGCAGTGTAGCAAAGTTGCCTTGTAGCACCTAAAATACTCAAAGATGTATGTTTGTGGACAAGAGTCTGCTTTCTCAGATGCAAAACCACCATGCTATATCTTTCCTGTGCTAACCTACTATGGTTTTTTTCTCTCCAAAAGACTGATAGATGAAAGGAAATGTCTAACTCCCTAGTGCTTTGGTTCAATTTTTTTTCTGAGAATTTCCTGAACAAAACTTAAGATCACACAAATACATGAGTGATTTTTTTGACTAACTTTTTAAGACAGTGTGTACAGGTGTCCTTTGTTGCATTCCGTTTCTGACCTTTCCATGGATAAAAAAATCCATGTGGATAAAAAACTAGTGGAAAAAATAGATATAAAGACCCACTTCCAGGTTTCTTGTTCCTTCATTGCTACTAATGGAATAAATTTGTGCCTCAGCATCTTCAGGGGATTGACTCCCTGCTGATACCAAAAAATGTATTAAATAAAAGTTAAACACGTGTGTCCCTTGACAATTGTTTAAAATCATCTTTTCTTACTGTTGTAAAGAGGCATCTAGCAATTTGAAATGCAAAGAACCCCCACCTTTGCTTGGCTCAGCTAAAAAATGGAATGATTGCTTGCTTGACTCCCTCTCTACTACAGTAAGAAAGGCAGTTTTTAAAACTGAGATTTGCAGTTGCCATTCGTATTGAAATTTTTATTGTCAGTGTATAACAAGGTAGGACCTTGTACATTTAAGGCTGTCCAGGAGATTCAAATCAAGCCTCAGTATTTGTTCATCTCATGCTCATGCTACCATCGCAATAAATCATTGTTTCCATTTTTTGAATCAATGGGAGTCTCAGAAGGAAGACAAGTTCCTCCTCAAGTCTAAACTGGTGCATTCCTGTCCTCTGCTGGTGAATGAGTGAGAATCAAGATCTAAGATCAGCATCAGAGGATCACACTCACATTTTTAGAGATCTTGCAGATGGTAGAAGTAGGAAGGATTTAGAATTTGAACATTCATATCAACAGCCTCTCTCTCTCTCTCTCTCATTCTCTCTCTCTCTCTCTCTCTCTCTCTCTCTCTCTCTCTCTCTCTCTCTCTCACACACACACACACACACACACACACAAACACAAACTGACTCATGCACACACACACATTAAACACACACTCCAACTCTCTTTCAACTCAAAGCTGAAACTGAGAAAACCCCTTATCTAGCCAAATAGCAATAATCAATAGTTTCTAATTAAATTTTTTAAAACCAAACCAAAAACAATTAGGAGCAATAAATAGAAGAGAGGTAAACTAGACAACACAAATGAGAATCATTGATTCTACCAGGATATTCAACAGTCTCTTGGAAATAGGGCAGATGCTTAAATTAAAAATAGCACTAAAAATATATGTGCAAAAAAAAATAATTCCCTCACTAAGCAGTTCTTTGCATAGCTGAGGCTCAAATTTCCCTTTTTGTACATGCAGATCTAAGAATCTGGGTTACAGATTGCAAGCTGTGGGTGCTGAACTTTCCATTTTAATCACAAACTGGGTTAAAGACATCCTGTGCCAGAGTTGTTTCCAAATAAGTGGTATGGGGAGAATGCAAGTGAACCCAGGACTTTACATTTGTTTTGAAGGCGGAGAATGTCAGTAATGCATTTTAATGAATGCCTAATCTCTTAATCCGCTTTTGCCTTCAAGAGATGGGATTGTTTTCTCAGGGAAAAACTATATCTGTGCAGATTTCACCCAGGAAGTGTGTTCGTGTGTATGCGTGTCCATGTGTACACATAGACACATGTGCTTACATGCACATATGCATACTTTCAAACTCGTTTTGCTCATATAGCTCACTTTCTGTAGTGAACTTCCCATATTGTTCAATTATGGTTTAGCTATTTTTCCTCTCTAAGGCATGCAATGAAGCTTTATGGTAAGCAAACATCTCTGCTTACCTCCTACCTCTTCCCACCCTACCACTTGCAGAAAGGATGTAGTAGACTGCATCTAAAGATTGAAATCTGGGCAGCTATTTTGGATATGAGTAGTTGCAATTATAGAGAAATTTAGGAGTAATTTTCCTAAACTGGTCACACTGTCAATCTGACAACAACATTTTACAGGAAACTCTGATCTTCTTTTGAATGTGCTTAACAATCCAATTCTAAGCAGGTCTACTCCAAATTAATGTCCCACTATGTTCCATTGGGCTTGCTGCCTTGCTCCCAGGAAAGTGCGCATAGTACTGCAGACCAAGATGTTTAAATCTATCAATCTACCTACAGTATTTATATACAGCATTTCAACAAAAAGTTCACAAAGTGGTTTACAAGAAAATGAAAAAAAGCTAATTAATAGCTAATGTGTCCCTGTCCCTATCTTTCACAATCAAAAATGCAAAAAAGAAGACCAGCAGAAGCAAAAGAACAGACATTGGTGGGGTGTTTGGGCCAAATCTAATTAATGACCAAATTGCTGCTGAAGAAGTGCAAATACTCCCATAGTAATCTCAACAGAAACTGAGATTTAGTGCAAAATCCATAGTAACTACATGAAGTCCTTGCTCCGGTGTAAGAACAATTTACTCTGGATTCCAAAATGAATTTCCCATAGGTTTTCACTAGGAGGTGCAGTAACTACGGGTGCACATAAAGTCTCTTATGTGCTCCTGTAGTTACTCTGGATTTGGGGGTAAATTGCTATTATGAATGCAATGAATTCTCTTGAATGGTTCCGCAAAACCATCCAGTGACTAAGTGGGCAAGACTTACTTGTTCAATGTAGCATTGTGTATGCAATTGCATGAATTCATTTCTCCAAGTGACCCCATTAAGTGCACATTCATGTTAGCATTATATAATTAGTATTCAGGCTAATATCGCAGGAAATATTTGTGAGCTGGATTCTAGATTTTTGTCAGGACTCGCTCACATATCCGTTTAGTGAAAACTTTTGTGCATGAGCGTGTTGGATATAACATGTCCACAAAAATGAGAGGATCCTAACAACACAGTAAGAGATCATACAAAACAGAAAATATGATGGAACTTATTGGAAATGACCCATAGTCAAAGCAAAATTCAAGTGTATTCACTGAGAAATGAAGATACTGTCAAAGAATGAAACGCCATCTTCTCAAGCTTCTTTCTCATTTGACCCATAGAATGTATGTATCTTAACATACAGGATCAGTGTGAAATGTCTTGCTTTGCACAACATCCTGCTCAATCCAGAGTAACTACGGGGAGTCCTTGCTCTGGTGTAAGAACAATTTACTCTGGATTGCAATATGAATTTCCCATAGGTTTTCAGTAGGTGGTGCAGTAACTATGGGTGCATGTAATATCTCTTACGTGCTCCCGTAGTTACTCTGGATTGTAGGGTATATTTCATACCTCGTCATGCCGATCACCACAATCACAGAAAAGTACCAAAATCAACAGTTTTGGTTAAATGTTCCTAAAAGCACTATGCAATTTTTCCTACGTACTTCTAATGAAAGTGGGACATAGTAGTCCCACTGATTCTAGCAGAAGTAATTGTCCATATACTTCAGCCAAACTGAGTTGTTGTAGAATGGTTTCTCAATCACAGAATCATAAGAGTTGGAAAGTTCCCATACGGTTATCTAGTCCAACCTCCTGCCTGTACCAGGAAATCATCCAACAGATGCCTGCGGAGTTTCTGTTTGAAAACCAGTAAGATGGTATCTGTAACCTCCATTAGCACTGTAAATCCATTAATGCCACCATGAATTTTTTTCCGATGTCCAACCAGAATCTCCTCTCTCGTAGTTTGTACTCTTGCCTTTCATTAGGGACAGTTGAGTTCTGCTCTCAGAGGAAGTTGAGAACAAATTTTTCCTTCTTCCATATGATAGCCCTTTAGTGATATGAAAAGCACTCCATTGGAATAAGATTCTACAAAAAAATTTTCTAGGAAATAGGTACATGTATGTATTTTCTTACTTATACAATGCATTCTGATGGGTAATATGGCAATTGTGACTACTATGGGCTGCTAGTAGTTCTTGATTATACAACAGTCAAGGGTGCAATCTTGGATACCTGGTGCAAGATGGACTCAAATCAAACATATGATGTCACATGACTCATTATGCAATTACAAAAAAGAGAAGAGTCTCCCTCGTACAGCAGGGTTGCCATAATTCTCTTCCACAAAATCAGGAGAGGACCCTCTGTCCCATTTGCCAGTATGTGAAGACAATCCCCCAAAATTGGGATTGTCCCTTTTTCGGGACATATGGCAACCCTATCTTTCATACTATATTGTCATGTTATATGCCATTCTAATGATTATTAGATCAAATTCTAATAATTATTAAGCATAAGTACTAAATGAAAAGTGTGATCTTGTAAAAGTACACTAATAAATGTTGTATCAAGTTCAGTAATATACAGTGATTAATTATTTGTACTGGAGAAGAGGTTAAATACCTGTACTGGAAACCTTGAGGATCTCTTAGTAACCAAGCCCTTAGTGGCACTTGCTCAGTTTGCCAAGTGGAGCACATGGTTGTTAATAAACATATACCCTATTCATTTGCAGAATGGAGCGAGATGCCCAATTTGCACAGCGCAAAGCAGAGCGGGCTACACTGCGGACCCATTTCCGAGACAAATACAGACTCCCTAAGGTACGTCATCAGGCACCCACTACAGCAGTAGTGTTAAGGGATACTGGGCGAATTTCCAGATGGCAAGTGCTGTGTGCAGCTACATTGGGATTGAGCAACAACTAGAAAAAATGATGTTCTTTTATGCCTTAAAGGGAGAGTTCAAAGACTGCAATGAAAGCTGCTACAGTACCTTGATCCTATAAGTAGCTGCATATTGGGTGACGGACACTCGTGAAGAAACAGTAACACCCTATGTGTGAAAATGGTTGATGGAGAAAATCTGTCGTCTTCTGATGTATCAAACAGAGTTAAGGATGGTGCCTACTTCCCAATTTCTCATTTCACACAGCTGCATAGGCAACCTGAATTTTAAAAAAAACCCTGAAGTTTGCACAACTCTGTAACCCAAAATAAGCATAGGCATACCCTAAATTGTGAAACTCCATAACCAGAAGACATTTAAAATGGATGTAATTGGCGTCCTGCAATCTTCCCATTGGGGGTGACTGTATGAGCCCCAAATCATTCTATTAGCCACAACATCCTAGAACAGGAGACAGTGAACTTCATATTCATTATTATAACTTATATTGCCTGCCTGTTTGCTGTCTTTTTAACCCACAAGATTAGATGTAAGTGGAATGAACCAACTGAACATAGTCATGAACAAATCCTATTGAAATCAATGGTATTTAAATAAGATACAACAAAATTCTGTCCTATTACTTCTCTCAAACTTGCATCATGAATAATGTTCTTTAGACTGTGCCTAATTCAACAGGGCATTTTTGCCCGTGGCCTGCACATTTTTTTTTCTATTCTGACATCTGAAATTTTCATGCAAGAATGTGTCTTTAAGAGTAGCTCTTGTATGTTTTGTCTCACAGTTTCAGTCTCCACAAATGCTACAATCCATAATGAGGAATGTGTGAAAATGCCACAAAGCTTGGATTTAAGCTTGTTTAGTCCCACCAACTTCCATCAGATTAACAGCTTTGATGTTCAGCTGTTGTTTGCATGGCGTTTATATTTTTATTGTGGCATGTTCCTTCAAATAGATGAAGTGGCTGGTCCTTCAGACAAATAAAGCATTTTGTAAAATTGATTTAACTGTTTTATAGATTGAGTAATAAGCCTGCCACATTTTAGAATCCACCCATTGAAGATGGCTTTAAAATTGGGATTGTCATATACTCTTCTGTACAACTAAACTCTAGAGCAGCGTTTCTCAAAGTTGGCGTCGGGACCTCTTTCGAGGTCACCTAGAGGTTTCCTGGAGGTCGCCTAAAGACCCCTGGTGCAGGGGGCTAGGTCAGGCTTGCCAGACCTCTGGCTGTAGCTGCACAGGCACTGGGGCTGACTGACAGCCTCAGGGCCCAATCCTATGCATGCCTACTCTGAAATAAATCATATAGTCATGGGGCCTTTACTCCCATGTAAATGTGGATAGGATTGCAGCCTCAGGGCCCAATCCTATGCCCAATCCTCTGAAATAAATCCCATTGTGTTCAATGTGTGCATTTGTAACAATGAAAATACATCCTGCATATTGGATATTTACATTACGATTCATAACAGTAGCAAAATTACAGTTATAAAGTAGCAACGAAAATAATTTTATGGTTGGGGGTCCCCACAACATGAGGAACTTATAAAGGGGTCACGGCGTTAGGAAAATTGAGATCCACTGCTCTAGACAGAAACAGAGGCTGTGATCCTATTCACAGTTACCTGGGTGGAAGGCTGTAATCCTAACAAACTTTCCTACACAACCACAGCTGCAGTTGTGGGACAGTTATGGAGGCCTCCTCAATGCAATGTAACCTCGGAGTTACATCACCCTTACTTCATTGCTGGAAAGTGGTTACGATTGTGCCCTAAGCCTCATTGCCTACAATATGACTTACTTCTGAGTAGAGAAGCAGAAGATTTGGCTCTAAGAGAGCTGGTAGATGTGCAGTAGCTAATAGAAGAGAGAGCAGAAGGCAGTTTTATGAGCAACTTGTCATGGAAGGATTCCTGGTTTTCAACACTTTTAACAATAATAAGCAGCAAAAAATAGCTGAAGTTGTGTAAATTCTTTCTCACTCTCAGTGTTTCTCCTTTATAACTATAGGATTTTTGATCTGTTGTCTTGGACTTGATATTTGCGCAGTACCACTGGCCAGTTCAAGAGTTTTATGTTTGAAAGAATCTGTGATTTGTAGTAACTTATCAGAGACTTGTGCTTTATATACACAGGTCATACCATAGAGAGCGTTATGTGAAGTCTCTGCCCTGGGAGCAGAATTTTGTAACTGACTCCAGCTCTCATAGCCACAAAACTGTGTCTGGGTTTTTGATAGGTCATTCTGCATACTCTCATAGCCACAACAGGGCCCTGGGGTTTGATCGATTGACAGACAGACAGACAGATTGATTGCTTGACGGACGGACAGACAGACAGACAGACAGATAGTGGGGGCTAGAGGAACAAGTGGTTAAGATGCTGTTTCTGTTAACCGACGGGCCAGATATCAAGATCCAGGTGCTACAAGATGGGGTGAGCTCCCATCCTTAGCCCAGCTCCTGCCAACCTAGTTGTTTGAAAGCATGGAAATACAAGTAGATAAATAGGTACCACCTCGGTAGGAAGGTAAAACAGCATTCTGTGTGCCTTCGGCAGTCATGCCAGGCACCAAGACCATGGAAGTGTCTTTGGACAATGCTGGCTCTAAAGGCTTAGAAACAGGGTGAGCACCATACCCTAAGCTTGGTCATGATTTGTAGTATAGCCTGTGGAATTCACCTTTACCTTTAAATAAAGTGGATCCTAGAAATTTGAAGTCTTCCCACCTCCTGGATTGTGCTGAAGATTGGAGGTAGCTGAATTTTAAGTGTCCCATTAACATGCAGTTATGAGGTGCCAGCTGTCAAGCCACGCTTAGCCTTGTCCTCCAAGCTGCAAAAAGGAAATAATAACGCTCACCAGACAGGGCTGTATTGATTATGTCAAGATAATACATGGGGAAACATTCTGAATGCTCAAAAACACACCATACAAATGAAAAACATTAGGAGGTATAACAATACACCTGTATTGTGTTACTTCAGCAATTTGAGAAAATAATACAATCTTAAGGACTGTCCAGGTAACCTAGCTAACATCAACCTTTGAAAAATATTTTTATGTGCCTAACCAGCTAGGTAGTTGCTTCCATGCCAATTCCTGAAAGTCCCTGATCTGGAGGGAATTGTGGTGATGTGATGACATAATGGCCAGTTGCAAGTGGGTTACAACAATGCTCTGGGTTGTTGCAAGCTGCATTGAGCAGCCAATAGATTTCCCACCCACCCACCCCCCCACGGTATCTACTCCTGCACCACCCCCACCACCACCACCATGGGCAGGGAGATATGGTGGGCAGGAAGACTGGCTTCCTCTCCAACTCAGGATCTGCAGTTAAGGGTGTTGCTTGGTACCCCTCAAGGCATGATATGGAAATGTGTCCCTTGCCCCCTTAGCTATGCCACTCTTTTTCTATCACACTTGACCCCAGTTACATTTCATCTTTTAAGTCACAGGATTGGCAGAGATGGCCCTATTGCTTCAAAGTCCTTCTAGCTTTGTTGACTAAATTACAGCAGAAAAGCAACAGAGTACACAAAACAAAGGGGTGTGTGTGTGTGTGTGTGTGTGTGTGTTTTAACTTACTTAAGTATTTATCCCAGAAAATCACTGACCCCATTCCTTTGGAGACCTGCCCACCAGGCTAGCTTCCTGTTATAATCCTTTACCAGTGGTGGGCTTCAGGGGGTTCTCACAGGTTCTATATAACCCTTTGCTAATGAGCGCCTGGTTCTGAGAACTAGTTACTAATAGGACATAGAACCTGTTGTTAATTTAGGTTATTAGGACATGGAACCTGTTGTTAATTTACCGTATTTGAATCCCACCACTGCCTTATACCCTAGCACCCTAGCAATGTGATATTAGGACACGTATACATTCTGCATACTTGTTTTATTTTAATTCTACTCTGTAATTGAGATAGATGGGCTGTGGGTGGCGCAAGTGGCTAAGACACTGTGCCTGTTAACCAGCAGGCCAGGGTTCGATTCCCGGGTTGGCTCCACAAGACAGGGTGAGCTCCTGTCCTTAGCCCAGCTCTGCGACACCAGCTGGATCCAATTGTATCAGCTCTGCCTTTCCATTGGACTAATTCAGTGGCATGGAGAGGGGGGATTTGCTGCTTGGGTAACAGCCTGTCCTCCATAACAATCCATCCCAGGCTTTCATGCTTCGCATGCAGCATATGCAGCGCCGAGCACGATACCATAGTCTTTCAAGACTGACGGAGGCCTGCTTTTTAAAATTGAGATAGATTGTCAAAGAAACAGGCATTTCAGGCTCTGCAAGCCACTTGAATAACTTTGGTTTGACATCATACACAAGATGTGATGTGAGAAGCACAATGAAATGTTGGCTTTTGGCAATACTGAATGAGTGAAAACAAAATCTAGCAACAATTGTCAGGCCATTTATTGCCCTGAATGAATGCTGGCCTTAAAGAGAGACTTGCTCACAGCATCGCTTTGTTGTTTCCACAGTGAGTCAGGCTTGAAAATGTGCAGTCGCTAAGTTTTCTTTCCATAACATTTATTGCCAGTTCTCCATATTGATTACCAATGTGATACTCAGTGTCGTGAATTACCTTACATTATTGGCAGTCATTTAGGCAGCACTTTCAAGAAATTGGCTGCTTTTGAAAAGGCCAGTCCAAGTCCTTCTTACACTTAAGGCCTGTTCTAATCTGGGGATGTCACAAAAGTGCCGTATGGCAATTCTGCCCCACTCCTGGAGAGGCTAGGCCAGTGCAAAGGCATACGCCAACACCCTCACACAGAGGCATGCTGTGTATGTGGCACAGGGTGTCTTGTGCCATGGGCACATATGCCGAGTTTGATATTATTGACTTGTAACATCAGCTAAAGAGTAGGTTTCTGGTGTTTTGATTGGGACAAAATTTCAATCCTTGCTATGGGTGCCATTTTGCCTAGGAACACCTCTGCCCCCACATCACCATGAGATGATATGCCAGGTGAATTAGGCCAGCCTAAATTGGTTAGGATTGCATGCTTAATCTGCTCCTTTTCCTGTTGAGGACTGGAAGTGATGAAGCAGGAAATAATGTCATTAATCAGATAATGACCAGAAACTAGCCCTTTTTCTCACTTAGCAACGCTTTAGCTGCAAACAACAACAAAATATATGTAAATCTTGATCATATTTTCAAAATACGGGAAAGTTCAGTTGTTATGTGAGATATCTTTTTAGCAGTGATACCTCAGCACAGATCAGAAGTTGGTGGTGGTGGTGCTGGAGAAGCTGGGGTCCAGAAAAAAGAGCTTCTGTTGGCTGCATCCAGCCTAAGGGAGATTTCCTGCTGCAGGCAGGGGGCTGGACTAGATGACCTACTAGGTCCCTTCCAACTCTATGATTCTATGACACCCCTGGACTAGAGGAAATCCAGCCAGGCTCAAACCCCATTCACAGTTTATATTCTAATCTCTCACTCTCTTTAACGAACACTATTCTCTTTAGAATGAAACAGACGACAATCAGATTCAGCTTGTCGGAGGTGATGTGGAGCTCCCCAAAGAGTTAGCCAAGATGATTGAGCAAGACAATGAGGAAGAGGAGGAAAAGGACTCTGTTATTGGACAGCTGACCAACATCCAGAATCTGGACTTAGATTCCCTGAAGGATAAAGCCCAGGCCACCCTAGATGACCTGAAGCAATCGGCCGAAAAGTGCACTGTCATGTGACCAGCCATCCCTTGCCAGCAGGATCAACCCTCCGTCGTAAAATGTGTTTCATTTTGAGGTGGGGAGTGCCCAGAGAACAGCCAGAGGGGAGGAGTGCAAGGTGGAGGGTGCAAGTGGTCCAGCAGTCTCCCACTGAGTTCGCCTTCCTTGCCTCTGTGAGCTGGATCCTTTTTTCAAAGCCAGCAGTCCTTCCCTGTACCAGGTGTCTTACTTGTCACAATCCCTTTGTCCCATGACGTGTATTTGCCAGTCTCAGGTTAGAACATTATCCTCCCCGTAAGTGATGCCTCTCTTATGTGGCTGACCCAGGACCTTTATCCCGAGTTACCTTCTCTGTGAAAAGAGAAGAGAATCAGTGTGTCTTCCAAGACTTCAGATGAGACCTGAAATTACATTCAATATATGCATGAATGTGGACTAAAGTATACTGTGGATGGGAAACAAGTTTTGGTCTTCACTCAAATTAAGACGATGATAGGGCTTGTCCATTCATGAGAAAAACAAGGTGGAGGGCAGTGTAATTGGTCTCCCTGCTCACCACCATCTCTCCTCTACTTCCTCTCACGATTGAGGAGAATTGAGTGGAAGAGGCACCCAAGCCCATCATTCTCCTTTCCTTCACTCTTCTCTATTCTCCTCTCCCTTTACAAATCCAGGGAGCAGGAGAAGGAGTAAGAACATCAGGAAAGTAGTGCACTGTCAGGTAGGGGAAAAGTAGCATTTTGCAAAGCACCATGCAAAAAATAGTGTTTGGTGTGCTTCTTCAGGTTGTAGGAGGTCAAGGATTAGGAGGTCAAGGGTTGTAGGAGGTCAAGCCCTGGAAGGAGAATTGAAACAAAAGAATATCAAAGAAAAGTCATTTGGATTCAAGGGCTGAAATTGTTCACCCATCAAAAGTGATTAGCTTATGTCCCTTGTGGTGTTCAGGTTCAAGGCAGGGAGAGGAAAAGCCTCCCCAATAACACACACACACACACACACACACACACACACACACACACACACAACCCAAGAGTTTGCACTTATTGAACATCAAAGATTTTAAAAGGGAAAGTGAGGCTGCATTATTCTCATACAGGTGGGGAAACTGAGGCATAGCACAGTCCAGCTATATAGTCAAGGCCATTCAGCCAGACTTGAAAAGTGAAGCCCAGTCTGGTCGGTGCTCAGCCGACTGAAGGCAATGGCTGCCCTGTGAGTGTTATTTGTTCCAATCCCATTAGTGATTCTACCTTGTGGGACCTGTCATCCTCCTTGCTTCTAGCAAACAGGGAAAGGGTACATTCACCTCTTTGTAAATGAATGTGGCAGTCAGTCTGTATGTTGTGCCGTGACTATGCCGTGTTTCTGTACGAGCATCTTCCTGCTCTGTCACCCTTGTTTCATGGTACTGCTATAACTGGTGGAATAAATACCAAGAATTCTCTATGCATTTCTTTGTCCTGCAATTCCATGCCAAAAGAGTTGCCGGTCTGTTGTGTTTCCTCCTTTCTGTGCATATCCCACTGTTTCCTTCTTTAAGATAGACAACATAGCTTTGATCCGTGAAGGCATATTCTGTTGAAAAAGAAGTGAAATGTCTTAATTGCATGAGGATATGTCTTCTCAGTGCTTCCAGTTTTTAAACGCATCAGCCACAAAGGAGCTCTTTTTCATTAACACTTACACACCTGTGCATCCTGGTCATTTGTGTACGTAAGCAGAAGTATGTCACATTGGGCTAGAAAGACAAATGAAGCTGGATGGCCATCTGAAAGGGTTGCTAATAGCCAAAGCCTGCTTTGAGGAAGGGGTTGGACCAGATGTCCTCAAAGTCCCTTCCAACATTCTATGATTCAAGGATACTAAGACAAACCATATAGTTATCTATTCCAGTGCTAACTACTTTCCCAGGTATCAAAGCCTTTCCTAGACCTGCTGAGATAGTTTTAGGTGGTGTTGCTTCGACACACTTACACACATATATATCTTATTAATTTCATTAATTTTAATTATGATTATTAATTTTTTACTTTAAATTTAATTATTAATATCTTTAATTACCGTAGTTACTTGAATCTAATGCTCACCTTTTCCAGCCAAATTTAGGGCACAATCCAGAGTTACTACAGGGAGTCCTTGCTCCAGTGTAAGAACAATTTGCTCTGGATTGCAATATGAATTTCCCATAGGTTTTCACTAGGTGGTGCAGTAACTAGGGGTGCATGTAATGTCTCTTATGTGCTCCCGTAGTTACTCTGGATTGTAGGGTTAGTCTCCAAAATCAGGGTGTGCATTAGATTTGATGGCACTTTCAATTTGAGCAAATACAGTATTTTGTTTATAAGTATAGATCAGTATTTAGTATAACAGTTTACTCTATTGTAATAAAAACTGTAACTAACTCACTTGTAGAAAGTAGTGCAATTAGATAAAAATCATAACATAACCCCATTGTCATAATGTTATTGTCAAATTACTAATTGTTGTACAGATGGGCATACACAGTAATATTAAATTTTGCACCTACTTTGCAGCTGTGCATTACAATTGCCAGTAAACTTATCAGGTTTTTTTAAAACAGGGATGTGCATTAGATTTGAGGGCACATTAGATTTGAGTAGATACAGTATTTTTATAGGAAGGCCAGTGTACCACAATGGGTCATGGACTGAGCTGTGAATCAGGACTTTCAGTCCCAGAATCGGGACTTCTGTCTTTCATGAACCCACTAGATGCATGCTATCTTACAGCATCCGTCTTCCCCCATATATATAATGAAATGGATATTGAGAGCCAGGATGGTGTAGTGGTTAGTGAGTTGGACTGAAACCTGGACGATCCAGGTTCAAATCTCTCCTTGGCCATGAAGCCTCCTGAGTGACCTTGAATCAGTGACAGTCACTCATTCTAAGAACACAATCCTAACCATGTCTACTCAAAAGCTCCATTGTGTTTAATGGGTCTTAATCCCAGGAAAGTTTGTTTAGGATTGCAGCCTTACTCTCACCTGACTCACAGGGTTGTTGTGACGATAGCATGAGAGAAGGAACTCAGGCTTTGTAAACTGTATTTGGAACTGCATATATTCTGCAGAAATATCACTAGATATCCTAGATCCTTGTAAAGGACTCAATATTCAGAAAACACCAGAAGAAGAAGCCTAAGTAAGAGTGGAAATTATATGGGACCCTCAAGGACCACCAAGGCATGGCCACGATCCACCAAGCCTTACTCCATTCTGTTTTGGAGGTGCTACTAAGCCTCTCCTCATCTACCCAGTGATTCATTTTTACAACCCTCCACTGAGAATCTTTTTCTGGTTTAGTGCAAGCTGTGCAAAGTGGCCTTTGGGGAACTGGAGAATTTTCTGCTCTAAAAATAACAGAGGCATCACTTCCTAATATGAATCATTCCACAGAAAAGCATCAGAGCAAAATTTGTCTTTGAGCAGGCCAGGAGTATCTGAGCATCTTCCGACAATTTCCGTCCACAGAACTGTGTTCTGAGAAAGATGCTCATAGGGGCAATGCTTAGACAATATTATTAAAGAACTGGACAAGGTGGATGGGGTTCTACATGGACTTCATAGGAAAGATCTGTGGCAGGAACTGCCAGGAAATAGCCTCCATTTCTGCAAAATATGGAATGAAGTTCTTATATGTTTCCCATAGGTCTGCTGAAGGGGAATGTTAATTAAAATTAACCAAAATTAATTACATTAAATTTAATTGCGCTGCCCTCCAAAATTAAAGTGAGGGTAGTGCAATCGTAACTTGTGCTGCTTTAGGCTGGCTGGCTTGCACTGAATCTAGTGCAAATAATGGGGCTGCTGCTACACTACCATGGGGAAGGTGAGGCTCATCCCTTTCCCTGTGGTAGGGCTGTAGCAGCCCCTATAGGTCTATACAGACTTAGGCCACTTAGGCATACACACTTAGGTCACCACTTAGGTGGTTTAAGCCTGAGCAGCTGGAAGCTGATCCCAGTTGTCTGGGAGGCAAGGTTTGGATGCAGGATAACTGCTGGTCCAAGCCCTATCTCCTGCTCCCTCTCTCACCTGCCCGTGGTGGCTCATTGGTTAAAGATGCTAAGCTTGACAATCTGAAGATCAGCATGTCTGTGGTTCAAGACTTAAGTACTGTACGATGGAGTGAGGTCCCATCACTTGCCTAGCTCCTGTGAATCTAACAGTTTGAAAGCATGTAAATGAAAGTAGATAAACTGGTTCCATGCAGTGGTGGGCTCCAGCAGGTTCGCACCTACTCTATGGAACCAGTTGTTAATGAGAGATAGGACATATAAAGTTTAAAAATAGCCATTTAAAAGTGACTGCCAGATGGGCATAGAACAAGTTATTAATTTCTTTGAATCCCATCACTGGTTCCATGTCAGTAGGAAGGTAACAGCATTCTGTGCACCTTTGGTGTTTAATCTTGCCAGCCACATGGCCATGGTGACTTTTTCAGACAACGCTTGCTCTTCTGTCTTGGAATGGGAATGAACGCTGCCCTTAAAGTTGGTTACGACTAGCAGGGCAACTTGCAAAAGTCGCCTTTATTTTTTATTAGGAAAGGAAGCACAATCCCACCACTCAAAGTGAGCACCTCCATCCATCTCATGAAATGCTGTGACTCTAACAAGCATTTCAAAATCAAACTGGTAGAAGAAGGAAATATGGATGCAATACTGGATGGGGGCACACAAAACCCGAAAACAGCAGGCATTCAAAACAGATCCTGGCAACAAAGATTTGCTTTTTGTTTTTGACCTCTTCCTCTTGTTAATTTCTCTTGCCTTTTTTGTAACAGTCAATGCCAAAAACACCAGATGCTTTATTCATAAGGAGACAGTCCTCCCTAATAACTCAGACAATAAAGATGCCTGATTCATTAGTGGCCATTCTTGAGCAACTTTGAAAAAAGCCACTTTGGCACCAGTGATCAACAAACACCAACAAACTGAACAGGGCTCCTCAAGAGTAAATGTAGCTGGCAAAGCTCTCCATTTATGTGACAACAAGGACAGGCTTTGTTGTAAAACCTTGTGCCTTTGCAAGACTTCCTCAAATTCTTCCTCTGACAATAAAGATTTCTTATTGTTTGCACATCTATTCAATCTATTTAGTTGCCCCATCTCTTCCACTGCATTTGAGGTTTGTTTTTGTTTTTTCACAACTAGCTCTGAAACCTCCGCTCTGCCAAGACCATGTGATGTTCCCCTGGTTTATTTTAGGAACCAATATGACCTCCAGTTGTGAGATGAGAAAGCACATGTCTGAAACTATAATGTGCCACATAGAAGAACGTATATATAATCTAATATGAGCTCTCTCTCAGCCCAGGCTACATGATCAGATGTTGCCTTTAGCATGTTCCCTGCTTGCTAAGCCTGCCGTAATGCACAGCTTCATAAGAGAGAGACAATCAGTCAACTGATTCATCATGTGATGCCCTTTTTTTAAGATAGACACATGTAGCTTTGCTCTAAAGAAGCAACACAACATTCCATTAGGCCACCAGCAAAGCGGCAAATGTCAACATCAGTGTGATCAAGGCTTGGTTTCTACCTGGGCTTAGCTACAAAACATATGTAGAATCCCAAGTCTCACTAGGGATTAATAAGGCAATAACTGGCTCTTGAGTCCACCATGTTCCTCTCCTTCACACTTTCGTCTCCATTTTTTTCTGTTCTTCCTGTTAAAATCCAGGGCAGGCAGGTGGAAGGACAGAGATGGGCATCCCTTCACCAACTTGTTCCATGATGTGGCTGCTTCAAGGATGGGATGGCCCTTGATCGGAGTTTTTCAACCCTTGTCCCCTGATGTACCACATCACACAATCTAATGATCTTAAATATCATTAGAAGTAAGTGGTGATGATGTTGTCACCTGTTACTTCCAGGATGACTGCTATCTAGTCCCATTTTGGGTGGGAAGAGAAAGTATTGCTTCCTGGATGCTGGCCTAGAGTAGTCACCCTTTCTACAGCTGCTCTGTTTTGACAGTCCTGAAAAATCTTCCGGATTAGCCGGGATTAATGATGTCGGTGAGACTCCAATTCTGCTTGAGCTGCCACAAATTGAGCCAGCCTCCTGTTAAAAGCCAGCTCTTGTACATTGACTCCCTGACCTCTTGTGGCCCCAAATTCAAAAGGAGCGTTAGTGTATTTGCCTCTAAATTTAGCCTGCCAGTGTTATCCGGTGTCCTTTTCAGAGCAAGGAAAAAACCTGAGAGCCGCAGATGAGAATGGGGAAAGGGGGGAAGCCACCACATAACAGGCAACAGGGTCAGATAGAATTTGGATCAGAATGAGCGTCCAAGAATTTTGCTGTGGAGACTTCTTCACTTGAGATTTGTCCAGTGGGTGTTTTCAACAAGGGTGGCCCATCTATGAGGCTGGCTGAGGCAGTTGCCTTAGACACACATTTCGTGGGATGTGGATGTTGAGCCCGTAGATAAAGCGGGCCTGTTTATTTTATTTATTTATTTTATTTATACCCTGCCTACAAAGGACACTCAAGGCTTCTTGAATGAAATCTGATGAAATCTTAAACAAGCTTCTATTCCTGTGTATGTTTCATTAATAGCAACTAGTTCGGGTGGTGGAAGATCTTTCCTTCAGAAAGCTGATTGCTCTAATCTCCCCTGCTTTGCAACACAAACCACAACCTGAGGCCATGACATGTTCATGAACAGGACAACAATGCACTCTGTGAGCTCACAAGATAGGGCTGATGTGAACCAGGATTTTTTTGTTTTGGGGAGTTCAAAATTCCTTGATTCAAAACCTCATTCAGCCATAAAGCTTCCTGGATGACCTGGGGCTAGTCAATGTCTCTGAACCTTATTTACCATACAACCAATATAGGGTTGTTGTGAAGACGAGAGAGAAAAAACCATGTGCCTCTCCCCTGACTCCATATAGGAAGGGTGGTATAAAAATGTGATAGAATTGAACTGTTCGATCAAGGAAGTCTTGCAGCCCTGTTGGGGAAAAAAGACAACACCGCACATTTATGTCGTCCTGTTAGCCACATTATTCTGACTGACAGTGCTGCTTCAGTCAATCAAGGAATGACCTGTTGGGAAGAAAAGAGACAACACTGACCTGCACATGTCAGAAGGGAAAGTGAACCACCCTTTGCCCTAACTAACCTCTTTACCTGTCTCCTCTCAATGACCATTGCAAGAAGTGTGGTTTGGACCCCCCCCCCTCTGTCTCCCCCAGATGTGAGCACATTACTCTCCACCAGTCCCTAAACCTACATGCAAGCAGGAGCAGCTTTAGTGTTTCTGGTCCATTCAAGTGTTAGGAAACTCTGGTCTTCACCAGATGCTGTAAATATGAGCCTTCATGATCAGTAAGTAAACCTGTTCTAAAGTTTAATCCTGGTCTCAGTCTTGGTTTATGCATGCACCTAAGCAAACAGCCAGGGTGGAGGGAAAGTCTTATGAACCACAGAAGGAGATGCTCTGTGGCCATCCCTCTGCTGAGCTGATTCACCGCAACTGTCAGAGTAAAACAAATAGGGAGACCTGAATGATCTGACTCCTTAGATGGCCACTTCCTATGCAACAGGGACTTTGAATCAACTACTGACTTCACCATCAACACTTTCTGATCCTGCCCCGCAAACATCACAAGCCATGAGGACGCAGGACCCTTACTGTCTGCAGTCTGTGCTTACTCCACAATGCCAGGACAAAGCCTGCCTGGTGTCCTGAGAATCTCCAATGCTCAACCTGCTGCCATAGCTGACACATCATTAGTTTCAGTATGTGCAGTGACATTTTGTGAGCCTCTCCCCCCTCCCTTTTAATTCAGGCGCCAATGCACATTGAGTGGGATGTGCATGGACTGGAGCCAAACACATCACTGCCATGCACAGGGTAGAATGAATTTTCTACTTAGAGACCAGGAGAGTCAGTCAAAAGAGGCTTTTCCTACCACAAAGGAGGAGTACACACAGTTGAGTGCATTTTGCAGTTTGCGTTCCTTTTAACAGGTAAGGCACAAAATGCTGATGGGATAAAATGGGCTTTTTTTGCAGTGTCTCTCAGGTGCAGTGCGCTGCCTATCAAATTGTCTGGCGTGGATAATTCCTGCACACTGAAGGCAAAAGTCTCATGATGGATAATTTCACTGTGGTTGGCTTCAGTCATTAGGCTGAGAATGGAGAGCTGATGGACACAGCAAATCATTGCCTAATCCAACGCCCATGTCCAACATGCTGCTGCAGTCCCTGCTCTTGTGCAGGGGGTAAGAAGTTCCAGAAACAGCATGGGGAAAATAAGAGAGCACTAGAAATTTATTATTAAATAAATAAATTATTAAATAAATTATTAAATAAATCTCTATATATAAAAGAGAAAATCACTCACTGACTGACTCATCACCGCCCTGCCAAAACCGCTGGGCCTAGAAGCGTGAAATTTGGGGTGGGTGTTCCTTCCATGACTGAGGGGTGCACTAAGAACTGGTTTTCCGAAATTCCAACTGGAAGGGGGTGAAAAGGGGCGCAACGCGTTTTCCTCCCTATACTTTGCATTGAGAATTGCTGACTCCTCAACATTCCGCCCCAACTGCTGGGCCTGAAGCATGGAATTCTGGGAGGGATCCTTCTGTCACCTGAACTCCCACCAAGAACCATCTGGAGAAATTTAACCCTTCAGGGGCTGAAAAGGGGGCAACGTGTTTTTGTCCTATACTTAACATGGGAGACTGAACAACATCCAGCCAATTTGGTGCTCAGACCCTGGTGCACTGGGGGATGTTTTTGGAGGAAGTGGTTGCGCTGGCGAGGATGCTGCACATGGAGGGAAGTTGCGCATGGCGGGATGATGTGCATGGGGGGATGATGCACAAGGGGGAAGTTGCACATGGGGAAAGTTGCGCATGGGGGATGATGCGCATGGGGGATGATGCACAAGGGGGAAGTTGCACATGGGGAAAGTTGCGCATGGGGGATGATGCGCAGGGGGGGATGATGCGCATGGGGGGAAGTTGCGCATGTAGGAAAGTTGCGCATGGGGGGATGATGCGCCTGTAGGAAAGTTGCACATGGGGGAGTTGCACATGGGGGGAAGTTGCGCATGGGGGGAAGTTGCGCATGGGGATGACGCACATGGGGGGATGATGCACATGGGGGGATGATGCACATGTAGGGAAGTTGCGCATGGGGGAATTTGCGCATGGGGAAAGTTGCACATGTAGGAAAGTTGCGCATGTAGGAAAGTTGCGCATGGGGGAAGTTGCGCATGGGGGAAGTTGGCATGGGGATGATGCGCATGGAAGGAAGTTGCGCATGGAGGGAAGTTGCGCATGGCGGGATGATGCTCATGGGGGATGATGCGCATGGGGAAGTTGAGCATGGGGGGATAATGCGCATGGGGATAATGCGCATGGGGAAGTTGCGCATGGGGGAAGTTGCATATGTAGGAAAGTTGCGCATGGGGGAAGTTGCACATGGGGGACGATGTGCATGTAGGAAAGTTGCGTATGGGTGGAAGTTGCGCATGGGGATGATGCATATGGGGATGATGCACACGGGGGGATGATGCGCATGTAGGGAAGTTGCGCATGGGGAAAGTTGCGCATGTAGGAAAGTTGTGCATGGGAGATGATGCACATGGGGGGACGATGCGCATGGGGGAAGTTGCGCATGGGGAAGTTGCGCATGGCGGTATGATGCGCATGGTTGGATGATGCGCATGGTGGGATGATGTGCATGGGGGAAAGTTGCGCATGGGAGATGATGCACATGGGGAAGTTGCGCATGGGGGAAGTTGTGCATGGAGGGAAGTTGCGCATGCGGGGAAGTTGCGCATGCGGGGAAGTTGCGCATGGGGGAAGTTGCGCATGGGAGATGATGCGCATGGGGGGACGATGCGCATGGCGGGATGATGCGCATGGTGGGATAATGCGCAGGGGGAACTTGTGCATGGGGGGAAGTTGCGCATGGGGGGGAAGTTGCGCATGGGAGATGATGCGCATGGGGGGAAGTTGCGCATGGGGGATGATGCGCATGGGGGATGGTGCGCATGGAGGGAAGTTGCGCATGGGGGGAAGTTGCGCATGGCGGTATGATGCGCATGGCAGTATGATGCACATGGTGGGTTGATGCGCATGGGGGAAGTTGCACATGGAGGATGGTGCACATGGGGGAAGTTGCGCATGGGAGATGATGCGCATGGGGGACAATGCGCAAGGGGGAAGTTGCGCATGGGGGAAGTTGCGCATGTGGGGAAGTTGCGCATGTAGGAAAGTTGCACAAGTAGGAAAGTTGTGCATGGGGGGAAGTTGCGCATGGGGGAAGTTGCACATGGGGGGAAGTTGCACATGGGGGGAAGTTGCACATGGGGGAAGTTGCACATGGAGGGAAGTTGCACACTGGGGGAAGTTGCACGTAGGGAGAAATTGCGCGTGGGGGGATGATGCACATAGGGAAAGTTGCGCGTGGGGATGATGCGCACAGGGGAATGTTGTACATGGGGTAGGTTGCGCATGGGTTGTTGATGCGCCATGGAGGATGTTGTATGGGGAAGTTACTCCCGCAACGCGGGTACACCTTTCACTAGTTATTAAATAAATAAATAAATAAATAAATAAATAAATAAATAAATATATTATTATTATTATTATTATTATTATTATTATTATTATTATTATTATTATTATTATTATTATTAAATAAAAAGAGTGCAGAGTGAAACTTATACATTGGATTTCAGGAAAGCTGATTTTAACAGGCTTAGAGGAGTCATAGGTGGAATCCCATGGGTTGATGATCTAATGGGGAAGGGGGCCCAAGATGGGTGGGAGCTCCTTAAGAGGCAGCTTCTACAAGCACAGTCAGAAACAATTCCCATGAAAAAGAAAGGGGGAAAAAACCTGAAAAAACCAGGTTGGCTCCACAGGCAACTTGGGGATCAGCTGAAGTTAAAGAAAGAGAAGTATAGGGAGTGGAAGACTGGAAAGATCACCAGGGAGGAGTATAGGCAGATAGCCCGGTCTTGTAGGGAGGGGGTCAGGAATGCTAAAGCTCAGTATGAGCTGAGGCTGGCCAGGGGAGTCAAAGATAACAAAAAGAGTTTCTTTAGATATGCCCAAAGGAACAGGAGGAGAGACGAGGGGGTGGGGCTGCTCCTGGTCAAAGATGGACAGCAGGTGTCTGGAAACCAGGAGAAGGCAGAGCTGTTCAACTCCTACTTTGCGTCCGTCTATTCTCGAAAGGAGGGATTTGCAAATGGGGCTGCAGGATCAGCGGCTGATGCGGGGATGTGCTTGCATGCCCAAAGTGGTAATGAAAACATGGATGGTGCAGAACAGCAGATTGATAGAGAACTGGTTCGAAACCACTTAACTGGCCTAAATGAATTCAAGTCATTTGGACCAGATGAGCTGCATCCTCGAGCTCTTAAGGAACTGGCAGATGTCCTTGCAGAGCCTCTGTCGATCATCTTTGAGAAATCCCTGAAGAGTGGAGAAGTGCCACTGGACTGGAAGAGGGCGAATGTAGTCCCAATCTTTAAGAAGGGGAAAAAAGAAGACCCGGGAAATTATAGACCAGTCAGTTTGACTTCAATCCCGGGCAAGTTATTAGAACAAATCATAAAACACACAATTTGTGCACATCTAGACAAGTACTCGGTGATTAAAACAACCCAGCATGGATTTACCAAGAATAAATCTTGCCAGACAAATCTGATCTCCTTTTTTGATCGGGTTACAAGCTTACTGGACAATGGCAATGCTGTGGATGTCATTTATCTTGACTTCAGCAAAGCATTTGACAAGGTCCCACATGACATTTTAATTAGGAAGTTGGAAAAATATGGGCTAGACAAGGCAATTGTTAGGTGGATCTGCAACTGGCTCGATGGCCGCACTCAAAGGGTTTTAGTAAATGGGTCTGCATCAACCTGGAGATCGGTTTCAAGTGGGGTACCCCAGGGCTCTGTCTTGGGCCCAGTCCAGAGCCTGATCAAATTTGCAGATGACACCAAGCTGGGAGGAGTAGCAAACACAACAGAAGACAGGAGAAACCTCCAGGAGGACCTGGATAAACTGGAATACTGGGCTGTAACAGAATGAATTTCAACAGGGAGAAGTGCAAGGTTCTGCACTTAGGAAATAAAAATCAAAAATACAGGTGTAAAATGGGGGATACTTGGCTTGGCAGCACAACATGTGAAGTAGCTGTGGAGTAGCTGTGGATCACAAGCTGAACACGAGTCAGCAGTGTGATGTGTCTGCAAAGAAAGCAAATGCCATTTTAGGCTGCATTAAGAGGACTGTAGCTTCCAAGTCACGAGAAGTTATAGTTCCTCTTTATTCTGCATTGGTGAGACCTCAGCTTGAGTACTGTGTTCAGTTCTGGGCACCTCATTTTAAGAAAGATGCAGCCAAGCTGGAGCAAGTCCAGAGAAGAGCGACAAGAATGATCAGTGGGATGGAAGGGAAGCCCTATGAGGAAAGGTTGGGGGAACTTGGGATGTTCAGCCTGGAGAAGAGGAGGCTGAGAGGAGACATGATTGCCCTCTTCAGATACCTGAAGGGCTGTCATAGGGAGGAAGGGGCTCATTTATTCATAGCTGCTTCTGAAAGCAGAACTAGAACCAATGGGTACAAACTGCAAGAGAGGAGATTCCGGTTGGATATCCGGAAAAAAATCCTGACAGTTCGGGCGGTTTGGCAGTGGAACAGATTGCCAAAGGAGGTGGTGGAATCTCCCTCACTAGGGATCTTCAAGCAGAGGCTTGACGAGCACCTGTCAGGGATGCTCTAGGGGGATTTCCTGCTGCAGGCAGGGGGTTGGACTAGATGACCTACTATGTCCCTTCCAACTCTATGATTCTATGATTCTATGATTCTATGATTTTTATCACATTTTTTACCATCTTTCCTCCTCCATCTGCTTTCCTCTCCTTTGGTTTCCTCTTTATACATCTGGTAAGCAGGAAGGCATGGAGGGATGGTGGTGAAAAGAGCTTCTGAGCTGCTATGTCAAAACTGTCAAGTAGTCTGGCAAGTCACTGAAGGGGTATAGTGGCATTTGATGAACTGCCCAGAATGACAGGAGGTCACCTGGGCCAACTCTGGATGAATTCAGCTTCAGAACTTCAACATTATTGGCTGAGTATGACTGGAAGAAAAACTGTGATATCCCCATATCAAAATAAAAGAGAGGACAGCTCTGCTACCAACACACACAAAAACGTAATCTCTCATCATCTATTTTATTATCCTTAGATCAGAGTTATGTAATAACAACAAAACAACCTTAAGAGGGATTATACATTGCAAGGAAGCATGCATCATCTTATTTTGTTTAGGGAGAATAATCCTATTATCTTTTTTCCCTCATATTAAGAAATATAGCATGGAGCCAAACAAAAATCTCCAACCAGCCGGTCAAATGGTGCATTCTATCAGTTGGACGGCTCGTCCCTATTTTGGGAGGAAAAGCTTCCAAAGGACATTGGCTAGTCACTGATGGCTCCTATGAAAAGGGTCTGTATTTTTCTATCTGCACAAGGTGGCTCTGGTGATGGCATGACAGCTCCTGCTTCTCTATATCAGAAATGCCACCACCACAAAACAAAACAATTACGGTACTTCTCTTGCACCATAAGGCAGGCATCAGTTTAAAACTTGCTCTCTCTGCTCTGTTGCTTTCCAAATCAAATCAGACACCCATTTTTTCAGATCTAGTGAGAGATAATTACTGTATTTACCAGCTTATTACACGCACTGGACTATAACACACACCTTGATTTCTACGTGCATGTTACAGTCTGGTGCGGCTGGGCCTGAGCGCCACCTCCTCCAGCGCACCCAAGCCTCTCCGAGGCTTCAGCACGCTGAAGAAGGGCTCTCTGGCCATGCAAGGCTGGAAGAGTGATCTCTCCCAGCCTCACAGGGCCAAAGAGCACCAACCCCTCCAGAGTGCCCCAGCCTCTCCAAGGCTGGCGCACTCTGAAGGGGGGGCTCTGGTCACGTGAGACTCCCAAGCCTCACGCAACCAGCGCTGCCCCTTTCAAAGCATCCAACCCTCTCAGAGCATGCTGACGGGTTGGATACTCTGATGGAGGCTCTACCCTAGCCATGCAAGGCTTGGGAGGGTCTTGTGTGACCTCTCCCAGCCTCGCGAGACCAGGGCAAACTTCCATCAGAGCACCTAAGTCTCTGACAGACTTGGATGCTCTCGGGGAGGAGGCGTTCTGGCCGCCCGAGGCGGGGGGAAGCCGTATATTGGCTTATTAGATGCAGGGGTTTTTTCTACTCACTTCTGGAAGTAAAAAATGCATCTAATAAGCCGGGAAATACGGTAACTCTTTCCATCAGCATGAACAATGGAATGTTTATGGTGTAGCTGTCTGGGGCACTTTAGTTATCAATGAGCAAAGCTGATTGATACACCACATAGAACGAGGTTACTGTCAATTTCAGTTCATCCTATTTTTAAATCCGCAAATGTCACCATATTCCTGTCAGGTACACATCCTTCCTTCATGCCATCATCCTCCCCCCAAAACATGGTCAAATATATAGTAGATTAAGTCTGCAATCCTAAAGACACTTTCCTGGAAGTAAGACCTACTGAACACAATGGAATTTACTTTTGAGTAGACATGGTTAGGATTGTGCTCTAACACTATCAGCTGAGAGTGAAGCCACAAGGAGAATATTTATTGTTAATACCATATTTACTCAAATCCACTGCTCACCCTTTTCAGCTGAATTTAGTCTCCAAAATCGGGGTGCTTATTATATTTGATGGCACATTAGATTAGAGTAAATACAGTATTTTGATTATAAGCATAGTTCACTATTTCGTTTAACAGTTTATTATATTGTAATAAAAATATAACAAAGTAGTGCAATTAGGTAAAAATCATAACATAAACCCATTGTCATATTATTATTGTTATATAACTCATTGTTATACGCAATAAAATTAAAGTTTGCACCTACTTTGCAACTGTGTGCTACAATTGTCAGTAAACATTTTTTAAACTGATGCCTTTTAAAATTAGACAGTATTTAGTTTAACAGTTTACTATATTGTAATAAAAATGTAACATAAACCCATTATTGTATGAAATAGTGCAATTGGGTAAAAAATCATAACATAAACCAATTGTCATATTATTATTATCGTAGAAACTCATTGTTATATGTAATAAAATTAAATTTTGTACCTGCTTTGCAACTGTGCATTACTATCATCAGTAAACATTTTAAAATCTTAAGCACTGAGGTGTGCATTAGATCTGATTGTATATTAGATTTGAGTAAATTTGGGTATTTGTTAAGAATATTGGGAACTTTTAAGAATATAGGGAACTGTTACATCCTCCCTCTAAAAGCCTCAGGGATCATCTCATCCCTGAGCAAGCCTCAGGCAGGGTGACCAAGAATGGATTTTTCCAGATTTGTCCTCTTTTTTAGTCTTCTGTCCAGGTGTCCACCAAAAGGGCTTCAATGTCCTCCATTTTGGAACTTTGCAATGACATGCAGTGCACCATCATGTCTTATGTTGTTGTATTTGTATTGAAAAGCAGAATACAATGCAAAAATTGGTTTTGAAATATCTCATTCCTCTCAAAAGTT
Organism: Cryptoblepharus egeriae; assembly: GCA_030015325.1. NCBI lineage: Eukaryota > Metazoa > Chordata > Lepidosauria > Squamata > Scincidae > Cryptoblepharus > Cryptoblepharus egeriae. Next base: position 12,568,379 of record JAREYC010000013.1, read on the forward strand.
ATGGCCAAAAAATTAAAAATCAAAAATATGCACTGAGCTCTATTGGAAAGTGAAAGTACCCAATATCACGGCTTTACTCTTGAGTAGGCAAATGTGCCGTTGTCTGCCAAAAAGGCCAGGCTGAGTGGAATCCAAGACCTTGTTCTCCTTTTTAGGTTCAGGCGTATGGTCACCCTGGCCTCAGGTAAGAGATTGCTGACACCTGAAGAGGGGAACAGAAATGTTAAAGAAGTGCGTAGGTTAGCACAGTGATGGGTAGAGGCACACCACTCTACATGCCACTTTTTATGTAGAGAATCATGAATTTGCCACTACACCCTAACAACGCTTTTAGTATTTGCCCTGATATCTAAATAGAGCCTCCAAGTTCCAGAGCATTATATCTTTGAGTGCCAGAAACTATGGAACAAGAAACATGGGAGTGCTGTTGCCTATTTAGACCTCTGGGATAAAGCAAGATGGCAAGCCAAGGTGGGTGTACTCAACAGCCCACTTCTCAAACCAGCTGAGATCCTGCCTCATAGGTGGGTCTGTCCTAGCTGTTGGGGTCAAAAAATCTGAATGGCCATATTCACCACCAGGAACACACTGCTGCGGATTAGAGGCATGTCTGCCTATCACCTTTTGGTGGGTCCACAAGCATGCACACAAGGCTTTGTCCTGGAAGGACTTTTTGCCAGTCCAGAGAGGAAAGCCATCCAAGTTTTAAACTCCCTGTTCCTCCCTTTTCCCCATAACTCTCCCCCACCCCACCCCCAGGGAAACCTCCGGGTCCTTTGTGTTTTTGTACAGCTGCCAAGAAATCCCCCTTTTCTCCCCTGCTTTCAGAAAGCCCCTTAGGGTGTGGAAATTGGGTTCGTTTCCATTTCAATAGCTGGGGGAAATGGAGTGAACTGTGCAGCTTTGCAGCTTCTCAAGTGCGCTTTGTCACAGCAGTGGCAGCCCAACAGAGGCCATCTGAGAAAGGCCATTGGCAGGCTGCAGTGCGTGAACAATCAACTCTGCCATAAAGGCACCAGCTCACCACATGGCCCTGGCGGGACAAAGGAGAGGAACCAGCCCAGAAAATGCTATTCACCCTTTCACAGTCCCTGTGATTAAACACCATTCCTTACTCCGTACCCGATTCCTGTGGCCCTCCTGCAGCTCACAAAGGGAAAATCCCAAGCTTTGGCCAACAGTACCTCTGTTATGTCTCCAAAAGGGAGCTGACCAAACTATCTCTGAACTATAGACCTTGAAGACATGTGGGATAATTGTGGGATCTGGAATCATATCTGCCGACATCATTCTCATATGTATCTGGGATCCTATTTCCACAGTGTTTTTGGTGGGCACATAATGTGCTCCTCCTTATTCTGCAGTTCCCCAGCTACCAGATGGGTGCCACCATCTGGCACCCAGGAGGACATAACAGTCCTATCACACACTTTGAAAAATTTTAACAACTCCATATGACTCTTAAAGGCCTCCAAAAGCACTTTCTTTTGAGGCCCATGCAGCACATGGAACCATCTGAAGCCACAATACCACAACTTGTCTTAGATGTTTTCTGAAGCTTGGGAAGGCCACACATGAGAACCATACCTTGAACGGTGTCTTAGAGGCAAAAACCAGAAGTACTTTTCAGAGGCCTCTAAAACACCCCTCAAGGCATGGCACCCAGAACAATGTACCCTCAAGCACCCTAGATATGCCACTGCTGAAGAAAGTTATAAGGAAATGCCAAAAAACAGTTTGATCACCACATCACAAGCAAATCAACATCAGAGAAGACCATTTGATCACCACATCATAAGCAAATCAAAATCAGGGAAGACAATTTTAGCCTTTAGAACAGCAAAGAGAGGTTGAAAGAGTGAAGCATCATTGAATGAATGAGTCCTGGGTATAATTGAAAAGGTGTTGAAAGAGCAAAAACTTCAGAAAACGAACCATTAGAAAGTGAGGGATGCTTGTAGATAAAAAGGTACCACTTCAGTGAGTGTTCCATGTGCCTTTGGGTGTTTATACATGATGGCTTTGGATAATACTGGCTCTTCGGTCTTACAGGGATGAGCACTGCCCTTGCAGTAGGGTTGTCATTATTCTCATCCACAAAATCAGAACATTTGCCAGTCCCATTTGCCAGTATGTGAACACAATCCCCCCAAATCGGGACTGTTCCCTGTTTGGGGGGACATGTGGCAACCCTACCTTAGGGTCGTGACTAGCAAGGGAACATGTTGGGGACACCTTTTCCTTTTCAACCTAATTGGGTCCTGGTGTTTTAAAAAGTCCTGGTACTAAAAAGTTTGGGAACCACTTAATGTGTGAAACACCCACTGGCTGAAATCAAACCATGTTTGCTGCACCCCAGAAATGCACTTCCTATTCTGTGTGTGGACCACACTGGCTGTTGGGAGGAGGGTGGGGTGTGGGGATCTGAGAAGCCAGGAAAAAGGAAGGGGGGGGGCAAGATCAAGGGAACAATAAGACCCTGGAAGATGAATGGAAGTCCCTCATCCCTCCCTCCTCTTTCCAGCAAGGAGTACGTTTTACAGAGACCTCCTTGCAAGCAGAAGGGTCTCTATCTGCACAGCCCATCCAAGCAAAACACGTGTCTGCCAGGCAATTATTATTATTTCTTGCACACAGGATCAACTGCACAGGATTCTTAAACCCAGGTATTGACAGGTATTTTTATTTAATTTTAATTGCACAATATTTTTAATTTTAATTTTATTTAATAATTTTATTTAATTTTAACTGCACAGGATTTTTAAACCCGGGTATTTTTATTTAATTTTAATTTTATTTGTACCCAGATGGAATTTGCAACTGGATTTGGAGTTTGCAACTCTTGGCTTCTCTGGTGCTGACTGTGAAGTTGCTCCTGCCAGATCTTCACCCCACCAGAGTCTTCCAAGTTGTTCTGAACTTCAGGTTGGGGGGGCGGGGGAAGCCCAATTGTGTGTCCCCCTTTTTCATCGAGGGTTTCTAAAGCACAGGACAAGAAATTCCAGACCATCGCAACTTACTTGGACTCCTCAAGGAAGATCGGAAAAATAATCGGAAAATAATCGGGAAAAAATCGGAAAAAATCGCAGGTGGGAATCCAGCCCCCCCTCAGCCTCAACCTGGACAGATGTGGCTCAGTGCGTCCAAGTGCGAAGAAGCAGAGAGACGGAGTGGGGCTGCTGGACGGGAGGAGGAGAGGGGGTGGCGGGGGTGTGATGAGCCCCGTGCAGCGGATCGGGGCCATGTGGCTGCTGCTGCTGTGGCTGGACGTGGCCCTCTCCGGAGAGCCCTGCTGGGAGGCTGTGCTGCGGTGCCAGGAGGATGCGGAGTGCGGCTCTGCCTACGTCCAGTCTGAGGCTGCCTGCCAGGCGGTGGCGGTCAAGGGCGACCCACCTCCGGGGGGTGGCGACCCACCGCTTTGCCCCAGCCGCTGCACGGCCTCCCTGGTGCGGCTGAACCGTAGCCGTAGCGGGGCCGCCCTGGAGCGCTGTGATTGCGGGGAGGACGTGCGCTGCAGCCTCCTGAAGGCGTCCCTGGAGCCCTGCCTGCCCCTGCCCTCCCGCACCGGCCGGGGATGCACCTCCGCCCGTGCCCGGTGCCAGCAGCTGCCCGCCTGCAGAGCCCCGCTGGAGGCTTACCTGGCCCGCTGCGGGCAGCTCTTCAACGGGAGGCGCTGCTCGGCGTCCTGCAGGGCTGCCATCGGGCTCCTCCGGGCCTCTCCCGGGGGAGCGGAGCTGGAGGGCTGCGACTGCGACGGCACCGAGCGCCGCTTCTGCCTCCTGCTCAAGCACAATATGGGACGCCTCTGCTCAGGGAACCCCCAGCCCCACCACGACCCCCTGCTAGACTACCCCGACGAGGATCTCCAGGAAGAGCAGCCACCCCGGGGACCCCCTGCAAGGGGGGTGAACTGCCCCCCACACTGGCATGGGCTGGCTCTGGGGGGCCTCCTCTGGCTCTTCTGGGGGTGAAGCTCCTGCCACGTCCACACCCACCAGGGACAGCTAGGGGCTGGTGGTGACCCCCATTGATCAAGCCCTGCTGGTGGCGACCCCCATTCATCAAGGGGGTTAAGCACATGGGGCAGGATTGACCCCTCATCATCGTTTGGTCCTTACTCTGGAGTTAAGATGTTCCTGGTCCACACCCCACTAGGGACAGGTAGGGGGAGTCTGGCTAGTGGTAACCCCACAATTGATCAAGCCCTGCTGCTGGTGACCCCCATTGATCAAAGGGGGTTAAGCACAGGGGGCAGGAGAGACCCCTCATCATCATTTGGTCCTTACTCTGGAGTTAAGATGTTCCTGATCCACACCCCACCAGGGACAGTTAGGGAGAGTTCTACTGGTGGTGATCCCCCCAATTTATCAAGGGGGTAGAGCACAGCCAGGAGAAATCCCTCATCATCACTTGGTTCTGACTCTGACCTTGGCTCATGCCAGAACTTCACCCCACCAGGAAGAACTGGAGGAGGCCCTGCTTGTAGTGACCCCACCCCAGCTGGTCAAAGGACTGAATGAGGGGGACAGGTGAGATTGCCTCATCATCATTAGGCTTTTCTGGAGCTAAAATGCACCCGTCAGATCCACACACTCACAGGGTAAAGTGGAAGCCACTTGGTGGTGGCCCCCCTTTGATAAAACAGGGACAGAATGGATCCCCTGATCAAAGGTTGAATCTTCTAGTGCTGAGACTTAACTTGATCCTGCAAGATCTTTACCCCCACCAGGGGGAGGTTTGGGGGAGCCTGATTGGTGGTGGCCCCCCCCGTCATCAAAGGGCTAAAACACAGGGACAGGAATTACAGATCCACACTATTTGGACTGCTCAAGGAAGACCATGGATCCAAGTTGGGATTAAAACTGGACACCTACCTCCGGACATTGAAAGAGGACTTAGAAATTGAGGGTACACATGTTTTTGCACAGGCAAGAATGATTCCTGTAGTAGATCAATGGAGAGATCCATCGTGAATGTGTGGATAAGGAGCATGTGGCCTGTGTGTGACATAACCAGCAAATCCTGGATGAACATTTAAAGTAGTTTGCAAAATGGTTTTTAAATTGTTTGCAGCAAAAAAAAAAAATTTTTTTAAAAATCTGGATATACTTCTACCTCAATGTATCAGAGAAGCACACTCTGCTGGACACTCCAGTCTTGAGGAGTAAATGGGTGTGTTCCAGAGGAAGTGTTTTCATAAAGAAAGAGTTGCATTAGGACAAGAAATGCTGTCTGAAAGAGAAGCTGGATAATCTATCCTTTCTGTTGTCCCTCAATTTAAGCCCTATTAGTGCTTATTTGACAGAGTGAATTCAATCTGCAGGGTTAGATTTGCACTCTGTATATATTTTTATTTTTATTCTGGTTTGCAAGCAGAAAAACCTATACTCGGTGTGGCATCTCTAGTTGTGTGGGAAATGTGGGTGAGGATAACACCATGGTGTCAACATGGGTGACATAGAAAATATGGGTGACACCAGTACTGGCCAAAATTTTAAGAATATGGTATTTTCAAATAATACCATCATTCTGTATGTCAATCAATGTGTAGTTTCATGCAAAAACTTAATGAAACAAACCGGATTGAAATAGCTGTATTAAAAAAGTTAATGGACAGAAAAAACACCATTGGGCTAGGGCAATGGTATGTCACTGCACCAACCACCTGTGGTGATGCGCCACCACTCACAGCATGGGAAGAGGTCCATCAAGGTGGTCAGTGACATGCTGGTTTCCCATATAGGGTAATGCAAATCGTAGTGATGTCACTACCTATACTGTTCTGTTCTATACTGCCCATACTGTTCATAGGATTGAGTTGACAATTTTTAAAAAAATTCAAATAAAAATCATGAATTCTCAGTGGTGTCTACTGTTGCCCTCCCTCGTCATAAGAATCAGGGGTAGATCCCTGTGTTTCTGCCAGCCTTAACAAAAAGACAAACACAAGGGCAAGCAGGATTTCTTGTTTCTTTGTTGCTGGATTTCTAAGCCCAACTAAGTTGTGATTTTTCTGCTGTGGGATCCTTCCTTAAAGGGCCAGTGTCTTTAATGTATAGAGAGCCATTCATGCTAGGCTGGTGTGGCTTTAGTTTTCCCACATTCCCCCAGTTTTCCCACTTTTTTGCTTGCTGTACAGGAAACCAGTGTTAGGCTTTGACTCATCTACATCTGTGTTTTGTCTTCTAGAATACAGCAAGTCTTACTCTACAGATGCTTACTTAGGAATGCAGGAAAGTTACAATTTCCAAGTCTGTTTTAAACAGCAAGAGTTATTTGAGAAGCTATCCCATTTATATATTGCCCTTCCTCTGAGGAACTTCTGGTGGTGCACATAAGATTCCTTCCTCCTCACAATTTTACCCTTACCCTTCAAATTAAGCTAGCAGATAGAGACCAGCCCAAAATTTCATAGCTGCCAAAAAAATTAAGATCCAGTGGCATAACTAGAGGGGGCAAAGCACTAGGTTTCTGCAGGGAGCCCCACCATGGCATGCAAGTAGCTCCTTCTCCTTGGACCATTCCGGGGGGAGGGGGAGCAAATTGGAGACAAATACTTCAGTTTTGTTCCTTCCCCCCCCCCCCCCCCCGCGCCCCACCCCACCCCAGCTAGAATGGCCCTGAAGTGGAGAAAGGCACTTGCATGCTGCTGAGAGTCCCTGCCAAATTTAGTGCTTTGCCCCACTCTAGTTATCTGGATCTTACCAGTCAGAAAGCCCAGCCTTTTAGCCACAACAGCTGAATCAGTGGCAAAGGTAAATTGTTCTATTCTTATAATGCACCCCCTTTCCTCACCCCGCATTATGTGTCCTTAAGACACTTTGCATATAATCCAACCAATTGTCCAAAAGAGCCTTGTGTGATCAGACTAAATGTCCATCTAGCCCAGTATTCTGTTTCCAACTGTGGTCAGCCCAAAAAGTACATGAGCCAAAGAGTACATGAGTTTTGATTGATGGGAGCAGTACATGAGTACATGAGCTTTGTACTGCTTTGTACAAAGTACATGAGCTTTGATTGATGGGAGCAGAATCAACCTGTTAGTTTCTCTTCATTCATAAGACAGAAAAAATGTATACATTGAGCTGTGGGTAAGTGTGGCCCAAGCACTTGAAGCAGTACACCAGATGCTCTCTCCCCTTTGCACTGCACAGTGCTGTGCCAAATGCTACCTGTCCTTACCATGCCGGCTGCCATTCTTCAGGATCTCTATTTTCAGAAAGGAAGAGAGGAATGGAACAGTGTGAAAGATAATGGTGACTTAAGCATCTCCCGTCACTAGTATCCAATACGATACTCCCCTTTCCCATTCAAGCTGATTTTCAGCTTGAAACATCAAGTTTCCAGGCATTGCATTGTTCCTCTCTATGCATAGCAGTAGACATTATAAACTATGTGCAACAAGCACATTGTGCATTTTAAAAGTTTTGCTAGTTATTTTTTTAAGCATAGGAAAGATTCAGCAGGGATATGCTGGTAATGGTGTCTCCCATCCCACTTCCTCTGTCTGCATGTGGACTGCAAATCCACTGGATCTATGTGCTTGTGCAAAGTGTATTCCTAATACTCCTGCATCCATCCATTCAGCTATTTGTTACACAGCAATTCTGGAGGGAGATAAAAGCACTATGTGCATGCCCACATAACTTGAGATTGTTGTTCAGTTGTGCCCGATTCTTTGCAACCTCATGGACTGCAAATACTGCCTATCCTCCACCAGCTTCCAAAATCTGTCCAAATTCATGTTCATTGCCTTGGTGACACAAGAGGTACTTACGACATATAGTCTGGTGCTGCTAATCATGGCTGCAATTGTAGTTTTGTGATCCAAGGAAAACAGAGGACATTGCAGAGGACATTGCTTACTAGGGTGCTGCGGGGTTACACACACAAGTGGGCTGAAGCCGGTTCTCACCGGATCTGTAGAACCCGTTGTTAATTTGGGGCGGAACCTGTTGTTTGAATTGCATGCAAGTGTGTTTGAATTTCTCTTAAAAGGCCTCTGGGTCTGTCTTCTCAGAGCTGAAGCTCCACTCCCCCAACTTCCTCCCCTTCTGAACCTCCCTCCCCTTCTTAGGGGGGCTCTCTCCCCCCTTCTTACCCTCCCTAAGGGTATTTTTTATTTTAAAATGCAAATAGACTGTTCCCAGTACCATCATTCAGACAAGGCATTGCAGTCATTCCACAGACACTCAGACACTGAACTGCTGAGATGGGAGGGTATTTATATAACTATAAACGCAATTCTTTAAAGTCAGGGTGAGCAGCTTCTTAATGCTCCAAACCTTTGAATGATGCTATTCAGGAAGTCTCTCTATGCTAAATATCTTATTTTGATTAAAAACCTTATTTCTTGCAAGTTTTCAGATGTTCTCTAGCAATATTTTCAGAAGTTATTTCCTTGTGCAGTTCGCAAAGCATGATGGGTTTCTCATATGCAAATGAGGCAGCCTCTCTGGGGATGGAGAGCTTTACAAAGGGGTCCTTAGATGGGGACAGAGATGCTCAGCAGCTGGAGGCAGTTAAAGAGTTAAAGAGGCTGGTTGGGCACTTTTAAATTTGCTCTAATTGCAGCCCGACAAGCCCCAGCAGCCAGGGAAAGGACGTGGCTGCTTCTGCAAACCTATCCACACTTTCCTGGGGGTAAGCCACACAGAAGTAAGCCACATGCTTAATTTTTTTGAATTTTTTTAATTAAAAAAATTCTCCCTGGCCCTGCCCCCTGACCTCGGCCCCACCCCCTGACTTAGCCTGGCCCCGCCCACTTCCAGAGAACTGGTTGTTATGGCAGGCTGGGCCCATCACTGGTTACACAGACTTGACAATAGCAGCAAGTAGGGACAAACTAGTGAGGACTGAGACACACCGGCACACCTGAGGACTGGCCCATACATACCCAGCAAGTAACCCTTTACCTAGGATCTAGTGCCCAGCCCTGCATTCCCTGGATGCATTCTGTGTACAAAAATATACACAGTCGATGTTCAGTGTGTCTTGATCAAGGCAGGTGACCACTGTAGCAATATGAAAGGTGAGATCCTCCAAGCATTTGAAAAATCATTTAATAAAGTAACTTACATCCACGTTCAACAACTTTCCAAAACATTCTCCAAAAGTAGTAGTCACAACCCAGCCACCAATCTATGTATAGTATACTATATATATAGTACTGTGTATATATTTATTTATTTTCAAAGGCCATCACATTAATTCCATAACCAAGTCACAGCTGACTAGGCATACCATGCTGTTCAAATACCCAAGTTTTCCTGTTAATAAATGTCCCTCCCCAAATTCCTGCAGCACACCTGAGGACTATCCGCAGCCCCCCAGCTGTTGAAAATCACTACACGTGCAATACATCCTGAACAGAATCTTTTTGTCATCCTTTTTGCCTGGGCTTCCACGTATCACCACCTGAAAGCACCATTTGCAACCTGAGATTTCTGATACCTCTGCTTATCTAACCACAAGATCCAGTAGTTAGCAAAAATGAATTTTATGCTATGTTCAGGTTGTACTGTTGGCTGATACTTATAAAAGGTTGTTTGTCTTCCACCCATTTTTTAACCTATCACCTCAACAGGTGGCCCATAGATAATGCCCAACCTCTCCAAGCCTGTGCCTCTACTTTTTCCATACATTGTGCCTTCCTGCACTTCCAGTGGCTGCCAGTCTTCCTGGAGGCCACATTTTTGCTTGCAGCATGTGCAGCACTTGAGTGGAAAGTTACTCTGTTTGTAAAAGGTCAATTGAAAGCTTTTATTTTATTTGGGTAGCAACCAGTGCAGTCCATCAGTTGGTGACTGATCTGTTCCACTTTGAACTTTCTGCCACAGTACTAGTGACTGGGACAGAATATTGGACCTTTTGCATTCTTAAGCCTGAGAGTGTACCCATCTAACATGATTTCCACTTTAACTGTTGGAAAAGTGAGTACAGTATACGATCTTTCTCTGTACATTTGATTTAACCACACTAGAAGATGTGTAAATTTTCCAGTAGATTTTTAATCATGATGGAAGATGCTGCTTCCCTTGAATGGAAGATGAAACCAAAGAGGAAGCTGCTTAAAATGCAAGTAGCAGAAGGATTTTCAGGGGCACAGAAATAATCTGTATCGTATTTAGCAAGGGGGAGTATGATTGACCAGACCTGCAGAGCAGAAGTTAATGAAGAGAGAAAACCTAAGGCACAGAGGTCTTCTAGATGCTCCTAGAAAGAGGAAACATTATGGTTGCACCCAGTGGTGTAGGTAGAAGGAGGCAGAGCAGTCAGGGTTGGAGGGTGTTCCACATGCTAATAGGGAGGAAAACCACATTACGTGCACAGAGATGAGACAGGTGACATGGTTGTGCGGTCCTGGGCTAAAAGCAATTATCCAGAACAGAGACTGGCCAAGGGCTTGTGCCCATCTTGCGTCCTCATGGCAAAGCCAACAATTAAAGCCTCCTAACTGATAGCCATGGAGGGTGAACATGCTATTGGAATGGTAGAGGGGGGATGTCATGCAGGTCTTAGTAGAGGGCTTGGGCCAGCAACCTGGCTCCAGAACTTTTGAACTCTGTTGGGATGTTGTGTCTCCAGCATTGGTGCCAACATACACCCCTTCTTCCCCACCTGAAAAGAAGATGAATGACCGAGGCAGGCATTTATAACAGGCTTTGTGCAGCATGGACTCATTTAAGAATTATAACATCATGGCTGAATGCAATCAAGACTGATTGTCACCAAGTCTTGCTGAAGGGCAGTAGATCTTGGAAAGCTTTGCAAAGCAGATGCTAAAAATCTCTGCCCTCTCCACCTTTAATAGGGAGGGGGAATAGAGAGAAATTACAAATTTAAATCGGTCTCACCCAAACTGAGGCCACCGGGGCCTCCCTGTCAGTAGCAAGACAAACAGGGTCTTGGCAAGGACTATACAGAGATCTATTAATAGCATCCCACAACCGCCCAGGGAAAAGACAAGACAGATGGTTGTGGCAGCTTCCTCACTACCACATGTGTGGTGGGTGCAGAGAAGGGAACAATGTACAAGGCACAAGAAAGGCCAGATTTGCACAACTTGTTCCAAGTTTGTAAGTGTTCTTCCTACAAAAATATATATGCGTGAACCAGCAGTAAACACTGTGCTAAAACCACAGCTGCAATAACTACTGCTATTTTTTCCCTTTTGGGGGTATGACCACAATATGGTAGAGAATCCAATTCTGTACATCAGGATAGAAATGTATAGATGGCCTGATGTGCTCATTATCCTGGAGAGCATCAAATAAGCACATCCCCTTTGCTACTTTTTTGGCCTTACTTTTAGAATAATGATTGTAGATCCAGGCTTTTAAGGTACTTATGAGATCTCCTCCTGGACGGCTTTTCTCTGTTCATAGCAGGAATCACCACCAGAGTCCTCAAATTCCCCTGACTCAAAACTGTATCAAACATCCTTTCTATGTGATCAGATGCATAAGCACTTGCTTTTTTTCTATTCTGTATCCTCTGAAAAGATGTTTAATTGTCCTGAGAATATTCGTATATATATGAATATAAAATAATTACAGACTCTCATTTTAGGTAACACTGCACAACAAAAATTAACAAGACATTTATATATACATAGAGGGGACTTATAAATTACACTTTCCTTGATACAAAACAACTAGTTTATATAGCTTCGCACTTCAAGTACACACTCTGTGTGTGTGTGTGTGCGCGCGCGCGCGTGCGTGCATGTGTGTACCAAACAAAATTTCATACAAACAACCATTAGCCTCTGTTGCATCAACTGCATCTGGCTGGGAGGACAGTGTCTTGCTCAACTGACTGAGATGCTGAATCCATGGGGCAATCTCCCGGAATAGGACTTATTGTAGAATACAGGCTGCAATAAGAAAAAAAATAAACAGAGAGTGGTTTTGATTGGCATAAAAATGAATCTGCATTTCAACTGACTGAACCCGACTACCACCCTCCAGCAACTAAGCCCAAGTATGTTTGCAGGAAATAACAGCGTGTTTCTTTCTGTTTATCTGGTTGCTACTCCCCCATTCTTATGTCATCCCACTTGTGCTATTTATAGATTGTGAATACCTTGGGGCAGAGAACTGTCCTTTTTGTAAACATTTTGTACATCAATGGTGCAATACAAATAAACTAAAAATCATGAAATCAACTGCAGCAAATTCAAAAGCCACAGAATAAACAAGTCAGACAATGTACTAAAATATGAACTGCATAGTAGTTGTGTGACAAGTGATCCTCTCGCTTTCAAAATGTTGATATTCTAGGATTATGGCATGGATACCAGAAACTGTACCACCAGTTGCTTAGGAAAAATAATGGGTTGAACAGCAAACATTGAAACGCCTTTTATTCCTAAGTACTTTACTGAAAGCACATTTAACCCCTAGTTAGGTTGGCACAAGTCCCATGCAGGCCACTTTTGGAGGATGTTAGGCCAGTGCTCAGACATGTGCTGGCCTTCCCACACCACCTCAGGAACAGGAAGATGGGTGAGATGTACTGGCCTAAATTGGTTAGGATTGCACCCTGTGATTTTGAAGCCCGAAGTCTTCAGTGTCCAATGCAATCCCAATATAATTGGGTTTCCTTTTCAAAGGAAGAAAGGCTGGATCTCAGGTGAGCAAGCAGTGTTTACCCCATTCTCCCAGTCATTAATGGACATAGTGATGTATGTCCAGCCACATAACAGTGACCATGATTTTGAAATACAGACCAAAAATGGAAGAGGCAGAGGTTAGGGAATAGGCCAATTGACTAGCCGCCAGCTAAGGCCAAGGTAGCCAAAGGGAAACTGGTTCTAGGCACAGCACCTGAGCTTGTTTGAAGGAAGTTAGCCCTGGAATCAAAGATAGCAGCTAGTGGTACCCAAAATGTGGTGCAACAGGAAACTGGAGTCAAGCCACTTGGCAAGAAAAACTTCCAGTTCAGCCTGGTTAAGTGAGTGCAGAAAACAGACTGCTTCATGGCATCAGGCCCACTCCCCGTCAGAATTCAGTGGCTACCTCATTTGACTCTTCCAGGCTCAAGAGCTTATCACAAGCAGAGATGAAGGATTAAAATAATAATCATCACCATAAAATGTGCCCAGCGTGCCTCTGGGGAGATTTTTTTTATGTCAAATGTTAGACTCTGCGCCTTAGTTTTCTCTCCATTGAGCACCAAAAGGCTTTTTTGGGGAGAGGGATTAATTCCCTGCTCTTCTCTCTTTACTACATCTGCTCCTGACAGAATTTTGCTGCTGGAAACCTACCATCTGTTCAGTATATCCATCAACCTCTAACCTCTTTGGTTGTAAATATGAGTGAAAAATGCAAGGAAAATCAACCAAATGCTCAATACATGCATAGCACCTTTGCAGCCCAGAGGGGGTGATGCAATTACCCAAGTGAAAGCAATCGCTCATGTCCAGCGCAATGGGGCAAGAATACTGAACTGCAGTTTTTCTGCTTGTGCCACATTCAGCAAATAGTAGCAAACAGGTCTCTTTTTACTTAAGGAGAAGTGGCAGACTTTTACAGATTTTTCCCCTTAGAAGTTTTTTTTTTAAAATCAGATATAATTTGGTAAAACAAGTTTCAAGCCCTCATGATGTCAAAAAAAATCTTGTTAGAAATCAGGTTTTGGTGACTGGGGTTGGGCAGAGCCATACCACAACCAAATGGCATGCCAAATTCTATCCCCATTATATGATGATGCATTCCTCCCACTCTGTATAAAAAAGAATACAGATTGGAATGAAAGAAGATCAAGGAACAAAAGAGAAAGAAGAGAGGAGTGAGCTGTAGCAGGTTGGAAGCTCTCATCTGCTTCTTCTCTGTTTTCAATCCAGGAAAAAAGAAAATAAAGGAAACAGAAAGAGCACCAGAGGTAGGTGGAAACAGGCAGTGCGCATCCCTTGCCAACCAATTTCTGGCAAATGACCCAGTCTTGTGTTTGGGCTGGTCATAGAGTTGCCATATACTTCTGTGGAAGCCCAAAAGCAAAGCACAAAGAGAACTGGCATCTTTCACTGTTGCTTCCATACAGTGGTTATGCAGCAAAAACAGAATGCAGTAGGCTGAGTTTATGGACACTTGTTAGCAGGCATCTTCCTAAATTCTGGCAACTTTGCAAAGTTATACCCTTCTCTCACTTTCCAGAGACCCAAGAGTAAAACTTAAAATTTAAAGACTAAAACTTAAAACCAAGATTAAAACTTAAAACTCGTTAGCAGAAAGCCAAACAATATGACTGTATGTGTGTGTCTTTCTCCTCCATATGAAATGTCCTGGGGCACATTGTTCCCCCAAAAGGCTCTCCCCCTCTCCACTCAACCCCTTCTCAAGCCTGTCTCCAGCAATACAGAAAGTCAGAGTTATTCATGTCCATACCCCTTCAAAGGGCTGCTTCTCCCAAGCCCTTCTGGACACCTGCCTGCCCCTGCGGCACAAAACAAAGAACAGAGAGGCTTCCCCCTGTGATCCTTCAAGCGTGCGAGAGCTCAGATGGATGGACAACCCCTCACTTCTCCTTATGGTTCAAGGCCGCTTGGCAAAGAGAAAAGGTTCATTCCATACATCAGGTCCTTGCCCCTGCCCCTAGGGAAGCTAACTGCTTCTCAGACAGAAAAAGAGCCCACACTGTAGCTTATTCCAATTAACCAAGCAAACACAAAAAGAGATTGAGCTTAGTCGCTACCTGGGGACTCTCCCAAGCTGCAGGGAACACACAGAAAGGTCTCCCTCTCATCTGAAGACAAGGAGCGGAGATGTACATGTATTACATAAAAGAGAAACACACCACCTCCAATCCAACCTCCAGGCACTCCTCCCAAAATGGGGATTTGCCAGATATCTTCTCATCACAGGACAACGAGGCTTCTCAATTCCCATATTATTTTGCTGCTATTAACCCCCTTAAAAAAGAAGCACAACTGATCCTACCAGAAGGAGACTGTGCTGTGGAATTGGCAGGGAATACTTGTTTTCCCTTTATGAAGGACTAGAATAGCAGATAGTTCAATAAAGTTAAAACACTCAGTGAGGCTTAAAACAAAATGAAATGTTGGCTGGACACACGCAGTATGCGAGCAGCCTTGCAAAACACCTGCCTGTACAACTGTCCCCACTTATGGCTGGTGGCTGGAATATGGAATTAGGAAGTCCAAGCAGGAATGAAACTGGGGCTGCCTCTACGTGAAAAGAGATGTACGAGATACAGGCACTCCCTAGCTTATGTAAGGATTCCGTTTTGTACACTCTTATGTAAGATGCGTTTTGTGTAAGTCGGAATCAGGTGTCTGAACCAAAGCCCTGGTATGTATTCTGAACATGAGTGCAAAGAGGAACAAAATGCCAGCACAAAATGAGTAGGGGGACAAGAGATTTGGGGAAAAATCATCAAACTCACAGCCACGGACAGAATCCAGTATGCCTTCTTTGCCTATGGATTCAGCCTCCCATTGTGACTCCTTCATCTGGAACAAAAGAGATGATTTTCCTGTTGCTGTTTCAATTTTAACTACTGCCAGACAAACTTTCTTGATCTGACCAAAGGCCCACATAGTCTAGCAGGACATGAAGGCAATACTAGCAACTGGTATTCAGTGGCATACAGCACCTAAACATGGAAAATATTGGGCTTCATGCAGTATTTGAACCAAGGTCCAGAACAAGAATCTTGTTTCAGATCCAGAACAAGATCCAGAACAAGTATCTTGAAATCCAGATGTTTGTCTGGAGATCCAGGACAAGAATTTTGCCTGTTGACTGACAAATATCTCTCCCTTGGAAAGAACATCTGAAATGCTTCAATATTGTCTTCATACCCCAACTACTATTTTCACATTCTGGTCAGGGTGACTAGAAGCCCAAACCTCAAAAGGAGGACAAAGTCTTAGATCCCTCTCAGCCTGGCCTTTCTGGTGGACAATGGCACATTTACCTACTCACGAGTAAAGCCACTATATTGGGCACATTCACTTTTCCATAGAGCTCAATGCATATTTTTTATTTTTAGTTATTTGGCCATAACGTTGGATAGGAAAGAGATATTTCAAAACCAATTTTTGCATTAGATTCTGCTTTTCAATACAAATCCAATGATGTATGACATGATGGGGTACTGCACACCATTGCAAAGTTCCAAATGAAGCCAAAATGGAGGACAATGAAGCCCTTTTGGAGGACACCCGGACAGGAGGCTAAAAAAGGGGGACAAATCCAGAAATTTCCAGTCATATGATCACCCTGGCTCCTGGTCAAACCTCCTCCACAGTTACCCAGGCATGCCCCAATTTACAGACCACTTGGTACATGGATTCCCTGCCTTGTGTCTCCCTCAGCTTCTCCATACCTTGATCTGTTCCTTTAGGTATTCCGCTCGGCCCATCAAAGCCTGGATCTGCCAAATACACAGTTCAAGTTTCAGTTATATCAAAACTTGTGCACAGCGCATTCCAAACTTAAACAATAGATAAAATGAAATCCTAAGGCAGCGCACAAATTTAAAATACAAACACAAAACAATAATCAAACCAAAGATAAGCACAGCAAAGCAGAAAATCAACTAATTGATAAATTGCAGGAAAACTAGACAAAATCCTAGATGAAAAACTAGACAAAAAAAGAAATCCTTTGAGACTTGGCTCTAAATTCTGCAATGCTGGTAACTGCTGTGAACTACAGGAGTTCTTTTCAGTAAATTGCAGTGATGCAACAAACCAAGATCAGGGCAGATCACATACATACCTCAGCATGCAGTAACTCCCTTCTTCTCCCTGCAGGCTCAGCTGAGGGGGAGAGAAATTAGATAGCATAAGAAGAATTGAAATAAGCAATGAACTGTACTATCAACATCATGACTGAATTGGGTGTCTCTTTTTTTCTCACACTGTTTAAGTGATCCAACGCATTTACAAACAACCAGCACTGCCTGTCATCCCACAGCAATCTACAACATACCAGCCAACATTCGTAGTAAGTCTCCCAGGCTCTGCTGGTACAGATCCAGTGTTTCACAATCATCTTTGCCGTCGTCCTCCTGGAAAAGAGAAATGGGGATGTCCCAGTTCAGACAGACATTAGGAATGGTTCTTGGAACAATAACAACATAACAGTAGCTGGAATGTGCACAGAGAACAACTTCCCTACCCAGCTTTCAGAGTCAGGATCTCCTCACACTACATCCATGACACCAACAGGACCTGTCTTCTTTGAGATCCACTTCTCACTTCTTGGATCGGAAAAGGAAGAGTTGGCACAGAAAATAGATGGCACAGAAATAAATTGTGTGGAAGAGCGATGGGCTAAAAACGTCTATGACACTCCAACCCAGCACTCTATTCTCCTCCACACTTCTGCTGGGATCTCCACTCTACAGTAAAAACCCCTCTCAGCCAATGGAGTTTGCTTGAAATTTCCTATAGGATAAGGGTTGCTGGGAGGTGGCTCTAACTCTTCCTTCCCAGAAGTCCAGCAAAAGCTACCATGGGTTCCAGGAGCCTGAGGGATGAACATTCTGGCCCCTCAAGGAGCCAGCAATTTCCCCAATTCAGCAAGTAATACATCACAGTATTATCTCAATCAAGTAATCAAGTAATATCTAATTGCCTTAATATAACGTGAAAATAGACAGTCAAGAAGGTTCTTGGAACCAAATGTTACAAATGGGGAGGTTCAACCTATAAATACAGATTGTGGCTGTAAGCACGTGTGCATGAGCTCTAGGGAAGGAAAGGGTTCTCAACAGGACTGATGGTATCTGAACTAAGTCAAGGGATGTAGGCTTAGGAGGGGGCTGCTTTGGCAAAGCCCCTCAGTTTCCGTCCCACCGATCCTCTTGCTCCACCCTAGTGCAACACTCCCTCTAGTTGTTGCCTCTCCTATTTATTTATTTTAGAACATTTATATCCTGTCTTTCAAGGTAAAGGAACATGTAATAAGATAAAGCAACCAATATACCAGGTTTCCCTCTCTTTTTGCTTTACAAAACTGATTGCGTTATGTGTCCCTCCTCAACTTCCAATTGACCTAGAACAGTGTTTTTCAACTTGCAGGTTGGGACCCCCCAATGGCATCATGAAGTCTCATTTGGGGGATTGTAGCAACATTTCAAAGCCTGGGCAAGTGAGGGCATGGATCCAATCCAATAATGCAATCCTTGGATCCAATCCAAACCAATAATGGTGCTGCCTTAGCAAAATAGAGTTCTTGAAATAATCTTACGGTCTCTACAATCCAGAGTAACTATGGGAAGACGTAAGAGGCACTTACTCTGGATTTCTCTATTCATTTCCCATAGGTTTCCCATAGGTGGCACCATAACTACGTCAGTGTAAATGGTCCCGTGGATACTCTGGATTGTAGCCATAGTCTGTTGCTGTTTTCTCACCCTGCTCAGGCTGGTATCTCACAGGGATGTTGTGAAGACAAAAGAGGTAAGGGAAAACAGCTGGGGCAAGATAGCGAGCAGGCTGAGTCCTGGGAGAGGGCAAGATAGGAAGTGGATTCCCAGTCTCATACCATGAATGCTACATACAGAGATTGAATGCCACAAGGCAAGAAAAGGAAAGATGGACAGTTATTGATAAGTTCCATGTTGCACTTTGGTGTCTGAGATGAGCCACAGGTCTTGAGACGCTGACCCCAGCTTTAGGGGTTCAAGGCTTTCAGAGTTTGGCGACTGGATAACTTTCTCTCTCTTATCATTTAAATTGCAAAGTCTCCACTCTGAATGGCCCACCTTAGCAACAGCAGCAGATGCCAACTCCAGAGCTGCATAAAGGCAAGGTTTGTCCTTGGACATCTCTGAAACACATTGAAAAAAATTGTCAGCCAGGAAGTATCAGGTGCAAACTAAGCCTCATGGTAGGCATGAGAGGCCTGAGCATCACACACACACTAGAAGGAGCTAGCAACATTGCAAGGTGCTGGTTTTGTGTAACAAAATACATGGACTGTGAGTACCATATGTGAGTCCAAGTCTCACATCAGGAACAACCTCAGTTTGCCCATAAGTAAAATGGGAATAGTGTTTCTTAAAAGATGGACCAGAGATACCAAGGTATGAATTAGCACACATACAGTACAGAGTGCAGGACCCACTCAAGCCGTTAAAAGGGGGGAAAGAAAATGTAGAGGGGCTGTCTAGCAAAGAAACTGGCATGCATACACATATGCTTATTTTAATACACACAGATTTGTGTAGTTCTGCTCCCATAGAAAATAAGGTATAGAGAACCCCCATCTCATGCTGAATTTTTAAATATCTGTAGTTAACTGCTGTAGCATGGCATCCCCTGGTGGTTACAGAAATCTACAACAGGATGAAAATGTGCCAAACTATATGAAAGCTTCTCTCTATGGACTAGTGGAAGTGGAGGTGAATTTGCATTGCTAGGATCACAATTTGAAGGGGAAAACAGACCTTTTATAAGTCATGGTCTCACAGCAGTTATTTAAAATTTTTACATACACATCTGTGAACATCAGAAGCTGAATTCTCGGAAGATCACTTGTCCATCTAGGTCACTACTATTTACACACACATAGCAGCATTCACTGAAAATGTTCAGCACTTGCTGAACAATGCTCTTTCCCAGCCCTACTTGGAGATGGCAGGAATTGAACCCAGGAATTTCTCAATACAAAAGCAAATGCTTTGCCAATATG
Organism: Cryptoblepharus egeriae; assembly: GCA_030015325.1. Lineage (NCBI taxonomy): Eukaryota > Metazoa > Chordata > Lepidosauria > Squamata > Scincidae > Cryptoblepharus > Cryptoblepharus egeriae. Next base: position 12,588,049 of record JAREYC010000013.1, read on the forward strand.
GACAATGGTGAACTCTATACTTACAACAATATGCTTACAACAATAAGCATATGTCTATCCTTACAATAATAACCTTAGTATTTAGGCTATAACTGGATGTTTTGCTGAAGCAGATTTAATACTGCATTTTGCCCTGCCCTTCCCACTCACCCTGAAATTTACCTTTTAAGATGTCTCTGGCAGGGATGCCCTGTTGCAAGAGGACTTTGTTGTTGGACGAGACCAGTACTTTGAGCTGCTCTGCTCGCGAGATGTATTGACTCACCTAAGCAAAGAGAAAGAGTACAGAGGACCTCAGAAAAGCCTGTGGTGGACAACCTCAGAGGAGGAGAGACAACCTTTTTCAGTGCTAGGGCTTAATTCTTAAAGGTCGTAAAATTTGGCACAAGGAAGTGTCTTACAAGAGGGGGGACATTTTAGTGTTGCCTCAGATGATAAGGGTCAATGGGCCAACCCTGAACCTTTGTTACAATGTGGGGGAGCCATAATCTCAAGTGGCACTTCACATAAATTAGTGGGGAATCACATTACCTCTATTTCCCAATAGAGGTGAGGAAAAAACTACAACCCTCTTCCCTCTTTCCAACAGTGCGTATTTGAATGCCTGTGAACTCTCCGAGTTGGAACATATAGACTAAGAACAATTTTTTAAAAACAGCAGAAACATTTCCTGTTTATAACCATCAACTTTTAAAAATAAATTAAAATAAATTAAGGCTACCTTGAATTACACCCTACCTCATTTAAGTACTGCTATCCTCAGAATCATAGCCAAATGATAAAAGCTATGTAAGTCCCTTTGGACATTTGCTTTGGCATTTGGAAAAGCGGGGTATAATTCCCTTAAAATACATCATCACCCACATAAAAATCTGCTATCAGCTATGGGATGATTCAGAAATTCAGCTGAAGAAGGAACAGAGAAAGTACCAATGGCTTCTGTATTTTCCAGCAATACTTCTGGGTTTCATGCAAAGGCTTCTTGAAATGGGGTATGCCCATTCTGTTTTCATTGCACCCCAACATCTCCTGTTAAGACCTCTTGCTGCTCACATCCAGCCACATTTCCTGCCCAATATGCTCTCTGGCCCCAGAGGTTACCCATTCGAACCTTTGCACCTGAGAGAGGCTTTTGACTGACCTTGGAGCGGATTGCTTCCTTTCTGCGGACGTCTGTCTCATCTGCAGGAGTCAAGACAAACACAGAAAATGAAGGAGAAAAACTGACAGTCACCAGAAATTACCCCATGCAAGAAAAAGAACTGGACATGAAAAGGAGGTGGGAACACCACAAACTTCCTTAGCTGCCAAGGCTAAAGTCCAACCTCAGCCTATCCATGAAAATAATTGAGGTCAGGAGTATCAAACATGTCTCATACATAGAGCTGAAGAGCATTCATGTTGCCTGCTGAAGACTGGATGTGACATCATTAAACCAAAAGTGGTGTCATTAAGCAGAAAGTGACATCATTAAGCTGGAAGTGATGTCATTGAGCAAAAGAGAAATACATAGAAACTCATTGGCTACAAATGACAGAACTGAAAATATGTAAATCATATTTTTAAGATATGAGAGAGCCCAATTATCATGCTGGGAGAGCCCAATTGTAATGGGGGCCAGATTAATTGCTTCCAGGGACCACATTTGGTCCCCTGGCCCTATGTTTGACACGTGATCTGTCACTCACAGCGTAATGCAGGGACAAAATACTCCAGCGCCTTGGAATAGAGGGACAGGGCAGCAGAAGCATCTCCTTGCTGGTCCTTCTTCACGGCTTCCATCACAAGAGAGGTCTGAAAAGAGAAGAGAAAGCAGAATGAAGGAAGAGACAGGGGGAGGAATTCAAGGTGATGGTTTATATGCATTTCGGGCGCTCAGGTACTCCAGCTCCTGAGGTAAAAAATTACCTCTGATTCTCACTAGACTCTGCAGCCACAGAAGGATACCTCACTTGCAGAAACCTCCATAAGAAGTCAATTATTGGGGAGACTGGGGATTCAGGCTGAGAGGAAAAGTGGCTTGCCTTGGACCCCACATCACCATGCAAGCATATTCAAATGCTTCATGCAAAAAATAAAACCAAAACCCATGTAGTAAATGAGCACATTGAATGACACATATTGCTCAGACCTTTCCTTGAGCTGCTGGTTTACTACATGCAGGATATGTTTTGCAATGAGCAGGACACACAAATATATTCATCAGTCCATTGTGTGAAGCAGAGACACTTCCAATGCGACTGCTTCATTCTGGCTCATGTGTAGGTTGTTTCTTAGTCGCCACCCTGTACCAGCTTTACAAGTATGGGTGATCACTATTCAAAAGTCAGAAGCTTCTCTCCCAAAAAAATGGGGAGACACATTTACAGTAAGAATGACTTATATTTAGTCCTTTATTTGAATCACTTATCCAGCCATATGGGTAGCCCAGGCCTCACACTCACATAGATCTGCTTCATGGAGGGTCTTTATTACTGGAAGCCTCACACCTTAGCCACAGTCAGTGCCATTGGGAGACTTGGAGCACAATCCAAACCATGTCTACTCAAATGTAAGCCCCCACTGTGTTCAATGGGTCTTACTTCCAGGAAAGTGTCTTTAGGATTGCAGCCTTGGTCACACCAACCTTGCTCCATCTCCCCATTCCCACTGATCTCCCCAATACCATTTCCACTCACGGCTTTGCCTAGGCTCTCAGCGCTCGGCATATGCTCCATGTCCACAAATGGGTGATCAAAGAATTCTTTGAAGGAGATGCGCTGCTGGGGTTCCCTTTTCAAGAGGCGCTGCAGGAGGTCCCGGCACTCTTGCGACAGCCGTGGATGTCTTGGCAGCTGGAAAGCAAGACAGGTGATGGGCAGATGAGCCACTGGTCAAATCCAGAGGACAGTTTTCCCACTATAATAGTACGGGGCAGGGGAACAAAAAATATAATACATATCAATTGACACCTAGAAGTCTCTGGTTAGAATACTGCCCTCACAAAGATGCTGGCTGTCTAGGTCCCAAGCCTTTCCATACACTAATTAATGGATACCCTAGTATTTCTAGGGCTCTTGCCTGATTAAAACAAAATACCATTAAAATACTATTGATGATATTTTATCATATCAGTATTTGATAATCCAGAAAAGTCACTCAAGGCAACCCAGAAACTGAGAACATTTGTCCTTCTTTATGTTCAAAGGGCATCAACTTTCATTCCCTCCCTGACCAACACCAGCCAGCACCCCAAATACTCAATATTACCTCGATTGGATGATTACTGCGAATCTTCTCTTCCAGCTCAGCAAATGACCTGGAGGCAAAAGGTGGACGCCCAAATAGGGCCTCTAGAAAGGAAAGAAACCCCTGTAATAATGTTCTGAGATAAAGCTGGCCCATTTGTGGGAATGATGTCTCAGGCAGATGGTGGGGAGGACAAAAAAGAGGAGAAGGGAACAAAAAGGAAGTGTGGAGTGATGTGCTAGAATGTTTCAGACTCTCTAGTCCACCACTCTCTTCTTTCTCCTCCACACTTCTTTCTTTGCCAATCTAGAAAGCAGAAAGAAGTGGTGGCATATTGACTGGTGCACCACTGGATAAGTAGGAGGCAGCATTGGTTGCAGCACTGCTTCAGGTGCTGGGATGTCTTGGCCCACCTCACCTCCCAAATGCAGGCTGCGTTTTACAAGCACTAGGAGGCTTAACACCTTGATCATCCCTGGGCAGAATAGGTGGAATTCAAACTACTCCTTCTTCTGTCTCCAAGTTAGACTTACCATAGAGAATCACTCCTACAGACCAGAGGTCCACGCGGGCATCATATTGCCCACTGCACACCATCTCTGGAGCCATGTAAAGCGGTGAGCCTCTGAGCACATGCTTCTCGTCTCTTGGGGACATGTGTTGAGCAAATCCAAAATCTGAAGGGATAAAAAACCAAAAGGTGACTCCCTCCAACAAAGGACTGTGTTTTGATTTACACACACCCCTAACTGAGACTGCAGATGGGGAAAAATGGTCTTGAATATTACCACATGTAAAAACTTTCTGAAAGTAGAAAGCTGATGTGCTAATTTTCCAACTGCTAGGAGTTTTTAGTTAGAAGTATTTTCCACATAGTATCCTCTTCCATCTGCTCAGTGATAGTATACTAGGTATACAGAAGTAGTATACTAGGTATACCTGAATTAAATCTCCAGTAGGCATGAGAAAGAATCCTGTCTGAAACCTTGAAAAGCTGTCAGTCGGTGCCAACAATCCTGAGCTTGATAGACCAATAGTCTAACAGTAAAGAGCAGCTTCCTCTCTACTCTCTCACTTCATTTTATTGCACCGAACCATTTAATCAAGTTGTGGATAATTAAGCATTTTTATCCAACTTTCCCAGCCAATGGCTAGCCAAGACAGCTAGCTATCTATTAAAGACAATTAAGAATATACACTAATTAAAACCAAAACCAATACATATTAAAACAATCCCTAAAATAGGACAACAGAACAGCATTATCTCAACAGATGACTGAGATCATGTATATGCAACTAAGAGCACAATTCTACTCATGCCTACTCAAAAGTAAGTCCCACTGTGTTCAATATGTCTTACTCCCAGGAAAGTGTCTTTAGGATTGCAGCCCAGCTCGAAATGCCTGATAGATATGCCAAGTGTTAGAAGCATATTGAGATATATCCCACACACCTCACCATGCAGTATTCAATCCCAAACCCTTATTGACCTGCCAGTTTGAGATGAGGCTTATCCAAGGAGCTGAGTAGGATGTTTTGAGGCTTCAGATCCAAGTGGGAGATATTCTTGTCATGAAGGAACTTCAAGGCACAAGCTGTTTGGATAAATAGAAAATGTACTGAGACTGGGACGGTCATCAAAGCACTCAGGACCAGCCTTAGGAGATGCCTGACCCAATTTGAAATACTTCTTGCAAGGATTCAAGTTTGTAGCTAAGGTCTGTAGAATCCTAGAGTTATAAATAAAATTTATTATATAGTCTCTCATGGAATGGAAAGCAATCAAAATGAACACTTAAAAATGCATATGAGTTAATGCATCAGATTGTTCTAAGCACATTTTAATGTAAAATTGCATACAAGATGAGAATAGATTACCCTGGAGGAGGCCCAATTTGGACCAAATAGTCCAAATGGCTTAAAGCCAGTTCTGAAGACATCACTTATACGCAACTAGCTTCCATATCAAAATCAAGATTTTATTTTCCTTAACCAATGGTTCCTTCTGATCAGCAGTGGAAGGTAGTGATTGTATACAGCTGAGAACAGATCAGACCCCTTTCATTCATTCCTCTCTCTGTGCCTCTTCCCACTCCTTACCTAACTGCTGCAAGAATATCCGAGCCACTTTCTCTGGGAGTATCCTCCGTGTATGGATGAAGCGAGAGAGATCACCCCCGGCACAAAATTCCATGATCAGGTAGATATACTCCTTGTTCCACTGCAAAGAAATTAATCATCATCAGACTAGTTTGAAACTCACTGTTTTCTTCCTCCACCAGATATGGCTAACTCTTGAGTAGTGTCATGTCATTAGTTCTGGGGTCACAAGATTCAGGCTTATACCCCTTAGACTCCAAAACAAGAAATTGCTCTCTAGGTTTGAAGCAAGTATTTGATTGTGCATGGTCTAGATTGGCTTGATCCCTGTGATATCACCAAGAACTTGCCCACACTCTTTGCACAGGAGTGCGCCTTGGAAAGATTGCAGTCTGAAATCCTAGACAGCTACTGTCCATCAAAGCCACTCAGGCTTTCAATCTGGGACCCACTTTCAAACTTAAAAATCTGTCCAGGACTCCCTGCCAAACATACCTGAATGTGATGCCCTACGTACCTCCTCTATGTCTATTCATAGAACCATAGAGTTGAAAGGGATCCTATAGGTCGTCTACCAATCCCCTGCCTCAGAAGTAAGTCCAATTGTGTTCAATGAGACCTACTCCCAGGAAAGCACAGGTGCCAGATTCCAAGATGGCAGATCTCACCCTCTTATGACCCTGACTCAAGCTTGCAACCCCCAAGGGGATCTTGACCGCCACTTAGAATACCACTGATATAGACCATCTTGAGTTAGATGGATCAGACTTGCTCTGATTGACATAGAATGCCAATCCACACCTGCTTCTGCTCCCCACCTGAAAGTCTTTCAGCTCCACAATATGTGGGTGACGGATGGTCTTGAGGATTTCTATTTCGGTCAAGAGGTTTTCCACGGAGGCCTTGTTTAGGCTCTTCTTGCTCACACACTTGATGGCCACCACCTCACGGACATTCTTCTATGAGGCAAAAAATAAATTGGCTTTAATTGGCATTGCCCAAATGGTTTTGGCGGACTGCAATCATAAATGCCTGGTATCCAGGCAGATCTGTTTATAGCGCCATGACATTGTCACTGCCAACTCTTGGCAAAGACCCAGGCTACAATTCAAGGCTTTTCCTATTAGGCCATGGACACCAAACCTGTCTCTCAGTTATTTTACCACCAAACCTGTCTCTCAGTTATTGCCCAAGTATGAACGTACTTTTTTTCTCCAATTCCCAATGCTTAGAACAAAAGTGTCAAATATAAGGCCATCCCATCTTCCCCCTATATATATATGTGTGTGTGTGTGTGTGTGATGTATGAGAATGTATGAGAATGTATGTATGTATGTGTATATATATATATATATATATATATATATATATATATATATATATATGTGTGTGTGTACACATATAGTACCAATTTTAACAAGTTAAAAGCAGCTTCCTCCTCACTGAATCTCAAACTGCAACTTGAAACAGGGCTGACTGGTCTTCCTGGGTGTGTGGGTGGACATGCACACATAAATTAGCTGGAATTCCTGCAGGAAGTTCCTGAAGTCTGTTCAAGCTCAGACTTATTGCTTACTAGCAAAAACGTACCCAGGTTGTGGGAATAAAATTCCCCTGTATGCCATCCCCCCACTGTGCATCAATCCCTCATGCACATCCACCCCCATGCTCAACATCCCCCTAGGTGCATCATCTCCCCATACGCAACACATCCCCCTACGCGCATCAACCTCCCATGCACTTCAAACCCCCCTGCTTCTAGGCCCACCAGTTTTGGCTGGGTGTGTGTGTGAGTGAGCGACGTTTCTCTTTTATATATACAAATAACACAATATACACTATGCAGTCCTCATGACAGTAAGATAAAACAAAAACAGAGTATCTGTTGAATAGAAAGAGCAGGACATGGACCTGCTCCAGTCCAATAAGTTAATCTGAAGATGCATCCAGCACTGATAAAAGAAGGAGTCCATATTCAGGATCCTATAACACTGAAAATATATGTCAAGAAATCCTGTGCCAATTTAAAAACAGAAGCAATGCCTCACTGTTTGGGTAGGAACAAAAGCCATTAATCACCTAGCATTTCCTTGCAAGAATTCCAGAACTGTAGGTAAATATAAGAAAAGCCCTACAAGGATCAGGTTGACCAAACCTCCTCTTTTTTTCAGGACATTTTCTCTTTTTTATATTTGGGACCTGGAAAAGAACTTAAATGCTCTCCCTTTCCCTATGAGCAGGCAGTGCAGAGTCTTGTAATTATTTATGTGTCATCTAGTTTCAAATTTAATAAGTAATTTAGTGTTAAAATTAATCAGCTAAAATCAACCTATGAGTATTTTTAGCTTTATTGTCATGTCCTACATTATTCGTGGATATCCTACCTTTTGAGGTACCTTGTCCTCTTTTATGTTTATGGTGTTGGGTCTCCCTGTGTTGGATCAGTTCCAGGATCCACCTAATCAAGCATTTCGTTTCCAAGTGAGGAAACCAGAGATATTTCCAGCAGACAAAAACATCAGCCCCGCAGCACTCACAGGTATACTGCTCCTGAAAATGGAGGTTCCTCTTTTTGTCACCAGACCCCTTGAAAGATCAGAAATTGGACAGATTCTTATTTAAGGTCACTTCAGCTAGCACTGGATTGGGAGACATTGATCTATACATCTAATCCAGCATCCTGTTTCTAGGGGACACAGCTGGAGAACAGGATGACCATATGTCATAACCAAGGATGACCATATATCATAACCAAAAAAGAGTACGATATCCCCAATATGTAGGACATTCAAGAAAAGTGTAGGACCATGACAAAATAAAAGCTAAAACACTCATGCATATGGCTTTCATGTGGTTAATTTAAACATGATATTGCTTATTATTATATTTAAAATATTACATATAATTTATGAACTGCAAGCAGGCTACATGCTGCCTGCTCACAAGAAAAAGGAGGACAAAAAAATTTCCAGGACACAAGGTTTAAAAAGAGGACATGTCCTGGTAAAAGAGGACATCAACTAATCAAGCATCCTGTTCCCAGGGGAGACAACTAGAAATATTTCCAGCAAACCTGAAAGCAACCCACTCATGTATGCTGCTCCTGACAGTGGAGGTTCTACTTTGCCAGCAGAGCCCTTGAAAGATCAGGATTTGGACAGTTCCTTGGTTAAAGCCACTTGATGTGGGGGCCACCCTTCAGTACAGCCCTCCCCTTAACCAGAAACCCTGCACCCCCCTTCTCACCTTCCTGTAGGCTTTGAAGACAGTGGCATAGGTGCCACTGCCCAGCCTCTCAGTCAGGATGAAGTCCTCCAGCTGGGGGGGAGCCCAGCTGGCCCCAGCCATCCCCCCACCAGGAGCCTCCCCATGCACAGGCAAGGAAAGGGGGCTGGAATCCTGCAGGCTTCCGGGCTGGGAGGAGCCCCAGCCAAGCCTCCCTCCCCTCTCCCTCTGCATCCAGCCTCCACTGGCTGCAGCCTGCAATTGCAAGTGGTGCAAGGAGGGAAGACAGGCTGCAGCAGGGCTCTTGGCCCTCTTTACCAAGGAGTAAGCCTCATTGGACACAATGGGATTTATTTCCAAGGAGACCCATCTGTGCTTGCACTGATCCTGACATGCCTTTGCATACTTGTGAAACTGCATCTGCACCAAACACGGTCCCCATATGTCCAAGACTTGCATCCTAAGGACTTATGTCTTACAAAGCATTCTTTATACAAAGCAGATTTTCCCATTGGACATAATGGAAACTCAGACAGTTGGTTCCACAACCCAAAAATATTCATATAAAAATATTAACTGTAAAAATGATGACAAAACACTAATATTATGCAGAACACAATTATTGTAATATTAATAAAGACACTAATATACTGTAGTGTAAACAGAAAAGAAAAAGCTTTATAGCCAAGGGTGAATAAGGGTGCAGTCCTAACCAACTTTCCAGCACTGGCATAGCTGTGCCAGTGGGGCACATGTTGCAAGTTGGAGGGCAGTCACTAAAGTTTAAGGTAAAGCAATATTTGTTCCCTTTCCTTGGAGTTGCATTGCCCTTATGCCAGTGCTGGAAAATTGGTTAGTACTGCACCCTAATTTTTACTTAGGGTGCAATCCTAAAGACACTTTCCTGGCAGTAAGACCCATTGAACACAATGGAGCTTACTTTTGAGTAGACCTGGTTAGGATTGTGCACTTAGAGTCACTGGTGTCTTTTTGAGCAACTTTAACAAGGAACCCATCTAATGACACTCGCTTTTGTCACAGAAACGTGACACTGCATTGTCATTAAACAGATTCATTGCTCACACAGCTACAGCCTTATTTGTGTGGTGCTTTTCTACAAAGTTGTGCACCATTTCCCGATGTTTCCAGTATTTTCCAATCCTTAGTCTCATCTGATATGGGGACTTCCTCCTCTGCAGATGAGATCTCCTCCGTAACCTCTTGCTGTTGCTCACAATGTAGATCCATCAATTTGTTCATTTTACAATGAATTTTTGTTGTAAAACTGTTTTTCTTATATCTTGAATCTATGCATTTTTATTGAAGTGTGATGTGAATGTGACCTATGATAAATTTCACTGTACTATGGCAGTGATTTTCAACCACCGTGCCATAGCATAGCTGTGCCTCAGGTGGTCTGCAGGTCTTTGGTGAGGGTCATTAGTAGGGCAACTGGGAATATTAGCCCTTCTGGTGTGCCCTATCAATGGTGGGGGGAAAATTTGATGGTGTTTCCTGGCAATTTTAGCACCTTGTTAGCGTGCACCTTGTTAGTGTTAGGGATGTGGGTGGCGCAAGTGGGTAAGACACTGTATCTGTTAACCAGCAGGCCAGGGTTCAAGACCTGGGTCGGCCCCACAACTGTATGAGCAGTTCCTGTAGAACTGTATGAGCAGAACTGTATGAGCAGTTCCTGGATCTCATGCACACACAGCTCCTGTCCTTAGCCCAGCTCTGCGACGCAGCTGGCTCTGCCTTTCCATTTTTTCATGCTTCGCATGCAGCGTATGCAGCGCCAAGCACGTTACCATAGTCTTTCAAGACTGACGGAGGCCTGCTATACAGCCTTTCCATTGGAATAATTCAGTGGCATGGAGAGGGGGATTTGCTGCTTGGGTAACAGCCTATCCTCCATTCTAACCCAGGCTTTCTGGTTTCGCATGCAGCATATGTAGTGCCGAGCAATATACCATAGTCTTCCAAGACTGACGGAGGCCTGCTGCCATGGATGAAAGGTTGAAAAATCACTGGTCTAGGGAGAGAACCCATGTCCAACCCTTAAGCCTCCTTTTGAGAAATTCCCTTAACTGTCATGGTAACCACACAGATCAAGCTCTCCAAACCTCCTTTGAGCAGCTACTCTAGATTCTGGTTGAAAGGTTTATTTGGTAGGAGAGTCTTGCTCCCCACCACCACAAAGAAGCAACGTCATGAGGCACAAAGGCACACTTCTTGTCCGCAGTCCTTGGCTCAGGAACTATTTTGCCATGGCTTTTTGCTGCAATCCAGAACTTCTGGCTTTTTTTATATCCAAACTAGTGCCCTTTCCCTATTAACACAAGCCTATCATTATTTGGATCCAGAAAAAGGATGGTAGAGTGTTGACTGGACCTGAGGATCCATGGACCAGTCATGAGTAAAGGCCCAGGTGAACCATAAAAACAGATTCACAAGATGTGTCCAGGTTCAAATCCCTGCTTGTCTGTGAAGTTTTCTTGGTGATCTTGCATCAGCCACCATTTCTCAACCTTGTCAACCCCGCAGGACTGTTGTGAGGGCAGAAGGAACCATATAATCCCCCAATGTCCTTCCTCCAAGGAGGAAGATATAGAAAGTACTGGTATATAGAACCATGTGAAAATATTTAACAGTCTAACAGTCTTTATTTTGTATTTAAACACAAAAGTTTGACATATACATTTTTACACAGAAAACAAAAGGAGATGAAAAATACATTCAAGAGGGAAGAATCTTTTGAAAATTCATTTCTGCCATCATTACATAATAGTTTAAAAAAGGAGGGAAAGACAAACATTTGAGGCCAAAAAAATACTTCTTTGGAGTTTACTGGACTACATCAACCCCCATGAGTCTGGAAACAATCAAAACAGCTACTTTTACAAAAGTCATTGAGATCATCAAAATGAGCAAACCATACAGACAAGAAACCGTCTAAGCAAGAAGTTTTATTTCTCTGAATAGTCCCTTGTATTTCATAGCTATTAACAGCAACCTTTGGGCTACAAACCTGATGGAACTCCTTGTGCATCTAGCTCAGTTAAGCCAACATGCCAGGGAATAAGCAAGTGACAGATCACTTAGGGCTTTAGAGCAAAATTCATCTGGATTTCCCTACAAGTACACAGTTCTTGAAGATGGAAATTGAGGGAGCAAGTATTTTAGGTAATGTCAGCTCTTGCTTCTACCGAAACGTATTCACGTATTCACACTAGCTAAAACAGAACTTCTAGCTATACACAGAATGAGGCACATCTATTGCTCTTGCAGAACCAACTTGGCTTTAGAGCAGTTCCTGGATCTCATACACACACTGTATTAATATTCTTGAAGCTTCCCCACCCCCTGAACCCACTCCTCCCCCACCATCACTTCACATTATTGCCAAAGCTGCACTTCCTCCATCTGCATCTCTATGAATGATGCCAGGTTCACTCCCTTCCCCAAAATAATTTGGGAACAAAACCTGCCATTTCCTTCCACATACCATACTTTACTCTCACGCAGAGTGTTGAGAGAGAATATTCTTAGAATCCCACATTCACTGAGAACAAAAAGTATGCATTTAACCATTTCCTTATTGCGGATACCAAGAAAAACTGATCACCATCTCACAGCTCTGGGATTTGTCCTCTGGTGAAACATGTTGAGGCTTTCCGAGAATAAGCTGTTCAGTTCACTACAGAAAACAGCATCAGTGGATGCACTTTGTATGAATCAAACTGAACACACTACAGTTTGTAAGTGAAGCGGCCCTGAAGGAGCCACAATTAGATAAAAGCAAAATACAAGCGTTTTACACAAAATATGTAAGATTTATACCAACACATCTTTCAGCAGGTGCTTCATCTAAAAAATATCCTTTTATTTCAAAAGTCTTTCCCTGTCTCTCAAGGGTATTGCCAAGCAGCAACAGGAGGCTGCATCGAAGGGGGAGGAATAACCCCCTTTTCAAGTCAAGGAGTAACCTGAAAATTGTCATTAAGGTGAGAGGGCTAACAGCACTAGATCACCACAACAGTCTAACCAGATTGTTGTCCTTCTCAAAGTTGCTTGGGAGGCTCAAGCTTGCTTCCCAGATCCAGAGATAAATTCCTAGGAATCCCGAGATTCCTTCCTAAGCAAGGAATGGTTGGGTTATCCAATGGTGCTACTCCTAGCTGGTGAATAATCCATATAAACCTCAGCGTTTACGGCTACAGTCAGGGATGCATCCAGAAGGGCCTCAAACAACCCTCTAGTTTCTGCAGGTCAAGTTGCATCTAAATGAGAACTGCTTAAGCACAAAAAGTTGTGCAGAAGGGGGGTATGCTTCAAATTGTACCCTTACATTGCAACACACATGTACACCAAAATCCCTCATTTGCTGGCAGTAAAAAAAATCAACAACTAATTAAAAACAAGGAAGCACAACCCAAGAGGAGCAGTGAACCCCAATGCTTCATTAGGGGTATTGTTAGTACCTTCAGTGGGCTTAGTTAGACAAAAAGTCATTCTTTGCAATAGCTTCCAATGGAAGAGAAGTTAAGAGTGCAAAATCAGCTTCCCAACCCCCAATAAAGGAAGACAGGAAGGGGAAGTGAAATAAACATTTATGCATCCAAGATAATAGGAGATATATTTGTTTTTAGGGAGGGGAGGGATAAAAAGACAAAATGTTTCCCTGACCCTTCCCACCAACTCTGAGGCAGGCAAGTTGAGGTCAGAAAAACCTTCTTGCTAGCATCTTGGAGCTTTGACCAGTACAAGTGGGAAATGCATCCTGAATGATCAAGATCAGGAAGTGATTAGAGCAAGTGTGGAAGGGAACAAGACACAGCCCCCTTTATAAGATTTTAGTTCCCCCGGAAAGCGCTCTGAGTAGCAGCAGAAGCTGCCCCAGATGCAGCATTCTGGAAGTTCCTGTTGGTGAGGATGCCTTGGGAGAACTCCTCCTGGGCTCTCTGGAAGCTGGCGCCTGTCCGGCGATACAGAGAATGGACCTTGGGAAAAGAAGAGGACAGACATCAGCATGGGCACTTCAGTTTCTGCAGCCAATGAAAGATGGACAGAGCACACAACTTCTTTTGCTCCACTACTCTACTGTGGCAGTCCAGAATACTGCCAGTAAGCCTAATAAAAAAATCAAACTGTTTTATACAAGGTTAGACCATCTGTCCCAGTATTGTCTGCACTAACTCCTTGCTGTTTCAGACATGGTCTTTCCCAAACCAGCTGAAGATGCTGGGTTGGGAAATCAGGACTTTGAGTGCAAAGGAAGTACTCTACCACTATGCCTTAGCCACTCATCCATACAGAGATGGTTTGGGTAAGCAAAACCAAGCCACAGCAGGCAGGAGTTAAGACCATTCTCTGGTCTCAAAGTGCCTGGTTTCGAGACAAGGCCTTGAACAGGGATTCAAATGAGATGTTTGGTGGGGATTCAAATAATTCATTTTTTTCAAAGCCAACCCAGTGTTGAGGCAAAGAATACAGCAGATTTCTTGGACAATATAGGAGGGGAGAAGAATGAGTACAAGGATCAACAAGTACATCCAAATAAAGACAATATGTCTATCACTGGTTCCCTTCAACAAATGGAATGAAGAACTACTGGTCTGAGGAGCATTTCCTTTCCACATTCAACTCACCTGTTTCAGCAGGAAGAGAGACAGAGCAGCACAGATCGTGAAGAAGGCAGCCACCACCATCATGATGATCGCCACGGGCAAGTTAATCCCAGTTAAAGAAAGTGCTGCAATCCATCCACTGGAACACAAAGAAACAAAAAAATACTATATTAATCTGGTAGGTGGGCTCTTGCATACCCCTCAACAGTTAGAGATGAATGGAAGAAGCTTCTTGCTGTATTGCTTCTCCTTATGGAATTTACTCCTTCAGAGAGTCTGCTGAGCTCCTCCTCTTCTCTCCTAGCATTCTTTTGAAAACTTTGCTCTGGTCAGATATAATAGTGACAATATTTAGTTTAAGGGATTTACTCTGTTTTTATTACTTAATTCTTGTATTTAACTTCATTTGCTAATCTTGCTGTATTTTTAAAACTATGCAATGAACTAGTTTACGCTATGCAAGACTGAAGTGGGACACACAAATTTTTTTTTAAATAATCAAAACCTTTTTGTACTGCTGAAAGAGACCAAGACAGACAACAAATTCTTCACTCTGCTTCTACTTTAAAAGGAGGAAGCCATCAACACAGGAGTGGACAAGCTGGGTTCTTTTAGGGATCTTGGACCTTTAACGATTTTATTGAAGAGGCAATTTCAGCAGGTACAACTTGACATTTGTGACACACATTTGTTGTACAGTTTTTATAGTTCCAGGATCCCTCAAGTAGCCCAGCTTGCCCACCTCTGCTTTAAAGAATTTGGAAAAATTTTCACCATTCAGGATTGGATTTATTTATAAAAACATGACTCAAAAGTCAAGCTAAAAATGTGAAGGCCAAAAAAATCAAAGGAGGGATGGCTGCAGCACAGTACAGCCCAAAGGTCTTTCTCCAGGTCGTAGGCAGAAATAGACACCAATTCCATTGCAGTACTAGCTTCTGGGTCCCCCTTCAGATAAGAACTGACACATCCAATACTAATGACTTTTCACATACATGTGGAAGAAAGATTGAAGCGTCTTTCTGGGATTCCTTTGGGGCCTGCCTGCCTGTCTCATTTCAGAGCTGCTGATCTATACAAGCATCTGGGACGCATCCTTTCAGTGGGAAATGGGCCTGTTATTTAAGACACAAACTTCTCCCGTTTCATCTATCCTGAGCTTGTTTAAACATTACTAATTTGCCTAGCACTTTTGTGCATTCAAAGAGCATTTCACATTTCTTATTCATATATCACAGAGAAGACTGAAGCACAGACAGAAAGTGTCACATGGCTAAGGCCACCTGAAATCAGAGAAGGTGTAAGAATTCATAGCAGGTCCTGATTCACCAGTTCTAGCCATTGGGCTGAGAAGGTTGAGACCATATATGCTTCCTGAGCAAAGGAGGATCAGTGAGCCACATACAAGCACTCTTATGTGTAAAACTAAGACTTTGGATAGGAGGAAGAAGAGAGTTTTAGGGATCTTGGACCTTTAACAATCGTATAGAAGAACAGAGTTTTAAACTGAGAAAGGGGGGAAAGGATTGTTGCAGATCAGCACAAGAGAGCATGCAAGGAACAAGCACAGCAAGGAGAGGATGTATTAGGAAAGGTTAGAGGAGACACATGCCTTTCAGGCGAAGGACTAGAGCAGGAAGCATGGAGTTAGAGGTTCTTCAGCTGGTACCTGTGAAAGCCATAGACAAGAAAAGAAAAGAGAGAGCTTTAGAAGAGCACAGTACAGAAGGCTCCTTACTGGGCAAAAGACCTTGCTGTTTAAAATTGTGGGCTAGGGTGATTGGGCTTACCTGTCTCCCCACCCAGGAATACCAACGGCCTGGATGATGTAGATGGCTATTTGGCAAAAAAATATAAAGAAGAACACAAAGAAACTGAAGGAACTGTCCGACCTGGCAAGAGAGATGGAAAAGCATCAGCACAGATGTTCTAAGAAGAGCACAAAAGTATAGGGTGTTTTTATAACTCAAGATTGAATTTCCATACAGCAAACTGAATAGTCATGCGTATTCTGTCATGCAATATACCATCATTTTCCAAGCAGTGGTACTTGTGGTAGAGTTTGGTGGGCCTCAAAAGGGTCCCAGACCCCCCACCATTTAACAGTGAGGCCAGCAATGCAATACAAGCAGGAGTAGGAGGCTCAGCTGGATAGGCACTCCAGAGTGCTCTTTCTCTGCTCAGTCTATTAGAGACAATGTGGGACCTTCATATAAAGCACATGCTCTGCCAGTGAGTTACAGCCCATTCCCACACCAATGCACATTGGATGGCAACCTGCTTGATGGTTTTCACTTGACTGGTTTTGGGCGAGAGTCCACGAGCTGAAATTTTGTATAGTATATTGTAATCTGCTTTGTGTCCCTTTGGGGAGAAAGGCAAGTAAGAATACTTTGTGTGTGTACTAGGCAATAAGTATCATTAGATATAACTTGGGCAGGACACCATCTATTATCCTAGGCTACCCTGTAAATTTGTTAACGCACACTTGGAACTCCAAAAGGAAAGGCAGGGTCCAAAGGATCACGTTTGGATGAATCTCTCCCCTCCATAAGTTGTCCAAAAAACAAATGTGGATTGTGGATTTTGAGGAACAATCTCACAAGCAAGCTCCTACTACTATCTTCTCAAATAACAAATGCTCAAGACACACACATTCATTCATCCACCCTTCCACCTGGAACATGTTACTTGCCTGAAAGCCTTGTAAATTGGCCGATACCAACACAGGAAAGCACAGGGGGTGAACAAAATAAACCACAAAATGGATAGGCCAAAGTCTATTCCTCTGTCACTTGAAGCAGTGAACCAGGCCAGGCAGGCCAGCAGGTTTAGTAGCAAGGTTACCGAGTGAACTGCTCAGAAGAGAAAAAAAGTATAGATCAGTAAGCTGTAATATGCTTAAAAGCCAAGGTATGCACAACACTACAGCAGATCTGAAGACACTGAACAGGACTATGTGCATCCAAATCCAAAATGGAAATTTGAATTTCTGCATTAAGCAAATCTAAAATGTATATTCAGTACGCATACTACAAAACAAATGTATTTCATTTGGATAATTCAGTTCAAATGCAGACTTTGGATAAATAGCTGCAATGGTGGCCTAGAAGAAGGCTATGGGACTATTTAAGCAAGGATGAATGGCAGGGGAATACTGGCTATGATTTTCAAGTGGAGGGAAAGGCTGGTAAAGGTTCCAACACTCTCACCTCCAATTTTTGATATGGTAAGTAAGCACTTCTTATGATTTAAAAGCTGAGTTTAATTATACAAGCAGACAATTAAGTCCATCCCAGAGATAGACAAAATCTGTGCCAGATTCTAGGTTCAATATTAATGCATGACACATGAAACACGTATCACAGATATGTGATTTCATATGACTTTCATAATTCATCTGTTCTACCAGAAGGAAGTACTAAGAGGCCATTGTGGCTCTTTCACACTCTAGCTGTGTAGAAGGAGCCACAGTTTCTTAGCTGCTTGATTAAAACAGAGACCGTACTTTACAGTATAATCTACAGAGGAATCCTTTTAATGTATAATAGTAATAATAATTACTATTATTAGAGCTGGTCTCTCCAAACCATGGGCCGAATCTCAGGTTTGAAAAAGTCCTGGCCGCCATTGGCTGTGCTTGCCATTCTGCCACGATGCCTCTTTTTCACCTTCACTGCTGCACAGAAAAGCTTCAGAGAGTCACACCTGCCTGGACATCCTGCTGCGAGACAATAGAAGCCCTGAGCATTCCTGTGCAGTGGTGGATGTAAAACAAAGTGGTGCTGTTGTGGAATAGTAAGCACTGGTCAGGACAGGCTCTTCCCCGACACATCAGACTCCACTTTGGAGACCACTGTATTACAGAAATATTAATTTACTGTTTAATAGTGAAAGATATTTAATAGCCACAATCCCCGTGTTCAAAAAGGGGATTGTCTGAAATAATTGGAACTGTATCTATAATACAATAGAGCCCTGACTGGACATTTAGCAATGGCTAAAATCAAAACAAGTAGCTTCTTTCCACTGTCAGCGCTAATGGCCGACATCAGTAAAGATAGAGTCTGGACATGGAGCTACATCAACCACTGAAACATTTTTCAAAAGCTTTGTGATAATTATCTCCCCTAGCATCAGTTTCACTCACACATCCACAGATAATACAGCATCTTGCAAGTTCGTTGGTAATCAGCTGGGATTTCTGCAGAAAAATCTTGATAGAAACATGGTTTGATCGGACAGTTCTTTGGAAGAGGGGGCCAATTATTCTGCTTCACTGTGAGGAGAAAGAAAAAGAGGAAGTTTCTAAATAGGTTCAGCTAATTTGCTTCAAGAGGCTTAAATGTATGGGGTTAAAAAGAAGAAAAATGTCACTTTATTAAGAACATAAGAGGCCTGCTGGATCAGACCAAGCAGAAGATTAAGACAACAGTCCTCTGTTCCTCACAGCCATGATATTCAGAAACATGTAACCTCTTTACCAGAAGGTTCTTCTATATAACTATCAGGAATAAGCAGCCACTGAGACTTGTCCTTCATGAATCTACCTAATGCAAGCTAGTGGCCACCATCATAACTTCTGGCAGCAAATTCCATATACTAGGGATGCAACATATAAAGCTGTACTTTTGTTTGTTTCGAAATCTGCCACCAGCTTGTTTCATTAGATCAATGATTCTCAATCTTCCTAACGCCGTGACCCCTTTATAAGTTCCTCATGTTGTGGGGACCCCAACTATAAAATTATTTTCGTTGCGACTTTATAACTGTAATTTTGCTACCATTATGAATCGTAATGTAAATATCCGATACGCAGGATGTATTTTCATTGTTACAAATGAAATGTGTGTTCTATGCACACATTGAACACAATGGGATTTATTTCAGAGTAGGCATGCATAGGATTGGGCCCTGAGGCTGCAATCCTATCTACATTTACATGGGAGTAAAGGCCCCCCTGACTATAATGGGATTTATTTCAGAGTAGGCATGCACAGGATTGGGCCCTGAGGCTGTCAGTCAGCCCCAGTGTGCATGCAGCTACAGCCAGAGGTCTGGCAAGCCTGACCTGGCCCCCTGCACCAGGGGTCTTTAGGTGACCCCCAGGAAAGCTCTAGGCGACCCCCAAAGGGGTCCTGACCCCCACTTTGAGAAACACTGCATTAGATGGTTTCTGGTTCTGACATTGCGGGAAGGGAACAAAACTTCTGATCACTTTCTCCACATTATGCACAACTTGATAAGCCTCAATAATATCCACCTTACTAACTCCATCCCTATTAATAGCTCAACGTATATTTGAAGCATATGTGTCCTCTGTTAAAAGTCTTCAAGTGTTTCAAGGATCTCCTTAGATTTTTCTTTCATGGACTAGAATTTTGCTCCAATTGAAATTAAGAGCATCACACATTTGTACGAGAAGAGGCCTAATGTTCCCAAGTTGAATGAAGGTCTCTCTTACATGGGTAAGATTTCAAGCTGCCATCATCCTGTTTTTTTGACATGCCTAAGAGTAGCAGGCACTACTCACAGTTGAAGTTTGCTGCATTGTTCTGCAACTCGCGCTCCTTTCTGTCCAATTCTGCTGCTTTCCTTTCAAGTTCCTCCTGCTGCTGAAGAAGCCCAGCCTGTGCCGCTGAGGCCACAGCCTACATGAAAAAATACAAGTTAAATCAAGAACACCAGCATCCCAAGGGACAAATCCAAGGCAGTGGGGCTGTATTAATTTGCAATGGGGACCATTAGAAGAAAACTACTATATTGAGCGCAGAAGTCTTGACTGCTTCTTAAAGCACCGTCTGATAGGCCTTCTTTCTGGGTTCTAATCTTTCAGAAGAACTTTTACAGTTTTTAAAAATCTTTTCTAAGAAACACGCTTGAAAAACAAAAGCCTCAAAGCTCAGGGTTCTTTGAACTATCAAGAGCTTTAACAGAAAGGAGACTTCATGATTTGAAGCAAAACTGCAAGTAGATTAGTTCCTAAAAATGTCTACATAAATACAAACAAATCATCTGAGAGCCAAGGGCATGAGAACTTCCATTCATATTATCCGCTGTCAGTAAAAATGCCTCCACTATGCTCTTTTTGTTAAGCCCCTCTGGTTGCCCGTTTTTGATGATCATTCAAAGTCATTTTAACAGTAAAAGGGACCAACAGCGGAAAGGAAAACACAAGGAATAAAGGCAAGTCTAAGTGGCCTATGAAGAAAAGAGGAAATGGGATTCTGGATCTTATAAATAAAATGCACTTTTCCCACCACAACAGGAAGTACACTATATAACATCTGCTTGCTTATTGTCCTCCTCTCCCTTTTACCTGGGGGGTATTCTGAGAGCTGAAATCTTCTTTAAGCAATCTCTGCCTCTCTGTACCTTCTGAATGTGACGAGATGAACTTAGGAGTCAGGTACTTGCTGGCCTGTCTAAGCAGCAACTGCAACACACAACTAAGCTCATAGTCTAAGCTCACACGATGGGGTTTGTCTGCTTGCTAAAACTAAGTTAACTAACATCAATTAAACAGGTAAATATCAAACAAGTAAATACAAGAGGGCTGAATGGAAGATGAAAGAAGGGTTAGGCAGAAATGTAAAGGCAGTAGAGGGCTCTCTATTACATTGTTTTCCAAGGTCTGTATCAGTGGCACTCAAACTTGGAGCCTCTGGGTCCCTAGTTGAACAACATCTGGGCACTGCACACGGTCCTCCTCATTCAGGGGACAGGGATGCTCTGGGCAGAAATGTCTGCTGCCCAACATCTAAGGCTGCCTGACAGGACATCTGGACATATACAACTGCCTGGAGTGTCTGTCCCTCAAACTGCCAAGTGTCCCTGTCCCTCAAAAAAGTAATTTGCATGTGCCTGGAACAGAAAGATCCACTTACTGAGTGGGAAGATCTGCCCAATCTGCCCATATCTGTGAAATGCGGCCATTAAGATAGGGGTCAAACAGTCCTGGTCTATAAGAAAACTTTTATTTATATAAAATAAAATCCTAACCAATTTAGGTCAGCATAACTCACTGGCATACCTTCCTGTAGTGGTGAGGGGAAATTTGAATATGCCTATGTACTGGCTTAACCCTTCCAGGAGTGGGGTAGAAGTGCCTTACGGCATCCCCAGGTTAGCACAAGATTTATGCTGGGGCTATGCCGGCCTAAGTGGAGATTAGGACTGCAGTCTCACTGACTGGCTCATCAATGTCCAGTCCAAACCCCCCAGACTTAGAAGAATGAAATTTGGGGATGGTATTCCTTCTGTGACAAACACCCACTGATTTTTAAAAATTAAAACCCTAAGAGCGTAAGAAAAGGGGTACAACGTGTTTGTCTCTATACTTAACATTGAAGACTGACAGATTAACTGATTCTTCAATGCCCAACCCAAACTCCTGAACCTAGAGGCATGAAATTTATGGAGCATATTTCTGTGATGCAAGGACCCAATAAGAACCGATTTGGGGCCCAGCAGTAGTGCTTGATAGGTGACCAGTGCCCAAACCCAGTGCTTGCCAGTGCCCACAAATATTCTTTATATTTTTCTCTTGCAGTGATGGGCAAGTTGCTAGTTTAAAATATTTCTCCCCTGCTTCATCTTAATGAAAACCAAGAGAGCAATCAACATACTGTTTGTAGGTTTGGTATGTCTGTCATTTGGCCATCTTTTTGAGTTTTATCAAATATCCCGTTTTAGTTCCGTGTATATAGTAAACTCCCTTCTCCCAAAGCTCAAACAGGTGCCAGAATGTGGAAAGAAAGCAGACGAAGAGCCTTCAATGTCTTGACAAAGGTACATTTTGTTTGGGATCAAATCCCAGGCCATTATCCAACAGACAACAGTGACCACTGAATTACCAGTTGAATTCAACTTATCCTCTGTGAAAACAATCTGATCCTAAATGGCTGTAATTTGGTCGTGTCTTGGGTGGTGTCCCGATCTGAACTAAGAAGACGGGCCTTGCTCAATACATGTTTGCAAAATGTGCCTTCTCAAGACTAAGTTACATAGCTAAATGTGCCTTCCCAAGACCAAGTCACATATCTAAAAATTTAAAATATGCTTATTAGCCACCTGAAACAAATATGGTCATAAGGCAAAATGTCAACCGATACTAAAGGCTATCTATTAGGCTACCAAACACTGCATTCTCCTAAGATGCGGGAAGAAGAGGGATGAGGCAGGGAACATTACCTGTGGTGTGGGTTCCACCGACGGTTGCAGCACAGCAGGTTGTGAAGGCCCACTGGGCTGTGTCGCTGGTATAGTCTGACCTGCATTTGTCTAGACCAATATAGGAGGAGAAAGCGTCAGAAGAGTACAACAGTGTCATAATACTCTCTGGTTCCACCACTGCAAAAGCTTCACTCCACAAGGTTCCCAAATGAGAGACAGACCTAAACCTTCACAAAACTAGATGCCCATCTTGAGGCATTTGTTATTTCCACTCCAGTCAGCTTTGGATTTGGAAACCTTCATACAAACCCAAGACATTAACCTTTTTCAGAGAAGTAAGCCTATAAGGCTTGAGGTGAAATAAAGGGCAGTATTTTTTGTGCATTACTAATATCCTTAAAAGATTAAATCTGCCCCATCATAATATTAAGTGAACAAAACAATTTCTCTTCTTTTTCAATCCAATTATAAGCTTACATATTTCAATTTCATCTCCCCTGCCCTATTTCTTCCTTGGTCTAGAAGACCTTCCTTGCAACCCTTTCTTGACCAAGATGGAAGAGCATATTATACATATTTGCAACGGCCTCGCACTTCACCTTCTGTACTTCCAACCCTCTTTCCCAGGAAGCCTTTGAACAACGCTCTAGTCCCTTTATCGTGTTACAACTAAGCTAACTGTGTGTACACGAAACAAACTGTATTCTCTCCACATTTACCCTACTATTCCTTTCCTCCTCTTCCTACTTTCTATTCCCTCCCTTACATGTCTGTTTATAAACTGGAAATCCCACCGGTTAGAGATTCATCTTCTTACTGTTGAGAAGCATCACACACCAGGATGATACAGAAACAATATTTCCACTATGTTTCGCTGGTCTGAATAGCAAGAACTTTATGAAGTACTTGGGGTTTTATATAATGGCAACATATTTTCTGTATTATTACACGTCTAATAATCCAACAAAATAGTGCTTAAATTTTTAAATACTTCAGTTAGAAATGCTATGGCCCCCAACTAACAACACACAAAGTGGAAAAGTTAAAAGAAAAATGCTCTGAATTGGAGATTTCTTCCAATTTTCCAGTCAAAAACAGTAGATAGGGAAAACTGGAAAAAAATGCTTATTAATGAAATGTTAAATGCCTTTTAAGGGATTTAAAAATGCAATGATGCCTCATGTAACAAATTTAATTTGTTCTGGAGAAATGTTTGTTACGTGAAACATTCTTTATGTGAAGCGGATTTTCCCATAGGAAATAATGGAAACTCAGACGATTGGTTCCACAATCCCAAAAATATTCATATAAAAATATTAACTGGATGTAAAAATGATGACAGAACACTGGGATTGAATTCAAAACATGCATTCAATGTGCATGATCTTATGAAGTCTATTTAGGCTGCAGTCCTAAAGACACGTTCCTGAGAGTAAGACCCATTTAACACAATGGGGCTTACTTCTGGCTAGACATGGTTAGGAGGCTGCAATCCAAGACACCTTCAAAGTGTCTCCCCACTTTCTCCTTCTCTCCCCTGCTCCCATCTGGCTAGCCCTGAGCTGCTTCCCTTTTCTCCACTATTCCTCTCTCCCTCTGCCCAGCGGACATCCGGCCACAGGAGAAACAGCACGGAAGTGTTGCTTTCACTATGGGCAGGCGCGCTAGGCAGCCCTGACGCTTTTTAAACAGGCTGCCCCAACTGCCAACAAATGTGTTATTTACATGAAGCACAGTTTGTTACATGAAGCAGAATCCTAGAGAAATTTTTGTTTGTTACATGAAACATACTTTACGTGAGGTGCCACTGTACTTCTTTAGCTGCCTTTTAGTTGCTCAAATTGCTTGACTATTACAGTTTCTGTAAACTGTTGGCATATAAACCTCACAGATTCACTTGTCTGCTAAAGATCCATTTATCTCATTCAGAACATGAAAGAAACTGATCATATAATTGTGAACATTTTGGGTGAAAGACAGAACATAACTACTCTAACAACTGAATAAAGTTTAACCCTATACACATGAAACACACATGCGTGCCATTTAAACAATTAATATGCCCCCTCCCAAATATTACCATCTCCATTTTCTTTGAAATCTATTTCTGAAAGGTTGCCAGCTTTGAGACTAAATCTCATGCTGCACTTACCAGGCGAGAGCTCTCAGAGAAAGGATTGAATTCATGCAGGCCACCCTGATTAGCATTTGTCAATTGTGTGACTGAAGGATCCTGAAAGAAGAGACAGGGAACTAGTAAGAATAAAGGCAAACCACTGGTAAATCAGAGAGTGCACACATTCCTATACCTTATTGTTAAGACTTGATTTCCATTCTTTCTTCTTGATAAGCACCTTATCCCACACATAATTAGCTGTCATAACAGGCTCAGCCTTGTCTCCTCTTAACTTAGAAGGAAAGCACTCAAACCACAGGCGGTGACTATAAAGTAGACTTTTAGATATTTTTATATCACCTCATCTGTGTACATGGAACTCTTACAGGACTTCAGCAGTAAAAAGACAGGTTCCTACTCAGAAGTTGGATGAGACAATAGAGAAAAGTCAATAAAGAATGAGAACTAACAAGATCAGTTTGAGGCCAAAGCGGAAAGAGCTGGTTTAGTGGAAGAATTTAATGAATGGGACAGAAGAAACTTATACGTGATTAAAGGCCACAAAGGAGGCCAGACCCAACCATTTAAGGCAGTGATTTTTCAGACTATCTCATGGCACACTAACAAGGTGCTAAAATTGTCAAGGCACACCATCAGTTCTTTGAAAATTGACAAGGCATATGGTGCGCCTGATGAGGGAGGTTCACACCCCCACTGGTGCTATTAATTGGTCTCCCAAACATCCATGGCACACCTGCAGGCCATTTGCAGCCCATGGCACACTGCTTGAAAATCGCTGGTTTAAGGTAATGGGAGATATTTGATCCGCTGAGGGTAAAGGAGTTGAAAGAGGCAGAGACCATGGGTGAAAATGAAAGCACACTATGAACAGCTTTAAAAGGAAAAGGCATTTGTGGTTGTGCTGGAAGGAGCTAGTAAAGGAACGTAGGCATCACACTGTCACAGTGACAGGAGAGAAACTGTTTTGGTAGCAGAGGTGCAAATCCGGGTAGATCTAAGGTGCAAAAGAATTGCCCTTTAGACATCAGTGACAAAAGGTGCTGTGGTTTAATCGGATCATCTTGAAGCACCGCTATAAAGTTTAAAGTCCTGGCACAATGGGGTGGGGCCACTCATATATTTTTACCACTCAGCGGATGCCTACTTGGAAGAAGGCGGAAGTTTACAGAAGGAACCTTGCTCCCGCTGCTTCATTTACAGCTATGGGACACATTCCACAGACTCCCATGAAAATCCAAAGCTGTTTCAAAAATGGTCAGCCTTGGTCCAGAGGCAAACAATGAAACTGCTGTATTTAGATAGAAGAGAAGCAAAATAAGTACGTGTTATCAAGTCTGGGAAAGAAAGAAAAAGAACGTGTTGTAATTGTGAGACAGGGACAGTCAGCCTGTCAGATTCAGAGTATCATCTTAGCTATCACATCTGTGGAATGCTGCAAGCTCCTGCTAATGAATAACTGCAGGCAAACAGCCTAAATGCCACTCCCTGCTTTTTCATGTTCTACAGTTTAGTGAGTCAGGCCATGAAAGGGGAAACAGGTGCAGTCTTCACCACCTGCTGTGTGCAGTACACTTGCTAATTGAACACAGTGGGATTTACTTCCGTGTAAACTTCCACGCATAGTACTGTGAAGCACATTCCTTTGCAGAATAGGGTAGCAGGCATATTGATACATAGAATTAGGAAGCCAAATAAGTTTCTCAGCACAATCACAAAGGGCAGTTAGTACTTTGGAGAGGTGGAAAACCACAACATTACACCAAGAAAACAACAATATTACACCAGGCAAAATAATCCCAAAAGTGCAAATATTCCCAAGCAAAATGAGCAGGACCAACATCAGTATCATCAGAAAGGAGGTTAGCGTGCAGAACTCCAGGGAACCAGGAGGTTAAGCTTTCAGGCCTTGCTCCAAAATGAACTGATAGTTTCCTGTTGCAAACTGTAACTTAATTCTGCTCCAGAACAAACATTTGTCAAGCTGGCTTCACAGCCATTTATTGTCATAATAAGCAGTTTGACGTTGCAAATCTTGGGACTAGAAGGCACCCTGATCCCACCCACTTTCTTGCTTTTCTGGAGTACTTCCTTGTTATACTTCTCTTTGTATCCCATATGTTTCGGCTATAATGACAACTTTCTTTTTGTTTCATTTTACATACATCATTCAAATAAAATAAAGGTATAGATCAGTGTTCTTCAACCTTGGTGTCGGAACCTCAAAGGGATTGCAAAGCCTCGGTTGTGGGATTGCAGGAACTTAAATGAAAAAGTTTTATATTTACTCAGCTACAGTACCAGCAGCTAAAGGGGGAACACCCCTCCAAGTATTACCAGGAGACTGAATCCCAGTTCTTAGCAACTGTACCAAAATAGCTCTGATTAGTGCCAGAATTCATGGATTAGAGGCACTCTTTAAAGTGTGTGTTCCCCTTTTATTTAGCAGGGGGAGAGTAACTGGCCCTACACACCCCCAGCAATGTCTGTTCAAGTGGCTTCTGCTGGTGTTATTTTGCATTTTAAATTGTGACACCTTTTGGGACAGGACTATGATATTAATTTTTTTCATTTTCTTTAAACTGTTTTGTGAACCTTTTAGTTGAAAAGCAGTATATAAATTTTGTAGATAAATGGTAATGTTCCTGCACTCATACGCTGTTACAGTGAACAGTGCTGGAGAGCATTATGAGGGTAGGAACAGGCAGCAACAGAGCGGGTGGGTGCATCAGAGTCCTGGGAGGGACTGCAGGATCAGTAGGGGGATTCCAACACTCACTGTTTATATATTGGGTCTTGGCATGAAAATGAATGAAAATCACTAATATATTTCATTGAAACATGACAGTTTTTTCTAGAAAGTCCCAAAGGCATAGTCACATGAAGTTCAAAACATATGGACACATCCAGAAAGCAAAGATGCATTCAGTTGCCATTGAGTAGGCACTACAGAATTACACATCAAGCCAGATATAAAATGCCTTTTGGAAAGAACAAAAAAGCACCAAGGGTTTTTTTTAAGTTTAGATTGTGTGGGTTCTCTGTACTATCTACTTACTGTTCTCTGCACTTTTTATGTGGAAAAAGTGTAGTCTAACAGGAGGGATTATTGCAAGCAAAGGGCTGGAAGTGGATTGGAGCAAGGGACGGGGATCTGCTAGATGCGGCATGCAATTCACCCAAGCAACAGATCTTGGTGCTGTCCATGGACAGTAGTAGTATGCAGTAGTAATGGCTGGCATAAAAACATTTTTGGGGGGCTGTGGATGGCGCAAGTGGTTAAGACACTGTGTCTGTTAACCAGAAGGCCAGGGTTTGAGATCCGGGTCCCCACAAGATAGGGCGAGCTCCTGTCCTTAGCCCAGCTCTGTGACGCAGCTGGAACCAATCGTATTGGCTCTGCCTTTCCATTGGACTATTTCAGTGGCGTGGAGAGGGGGGATTAGCTGCTTGGGTAACAGCCTATTCTCCATATTAATCTACCCAGGCCTTTGTGCTTCACATACAGCGTTGAGCACAATACCATAGCCTATCAAGACTGATAGAAGCCAAGTTTTTTTAATTCTTTTTAAAAAAAATCTGCTTATTTTAAAACTTTTAGGATGGGCTTCAAGAATATAAAAATGTGTTCAGCTACATGAGGCATTTTAATTTATTTAGAAACAATATGACGGAGTTTTAACTTTTGTGAAGTGTTCTCATCAGCCTCAAAATGCCCCATGTAATTATAAGGCTACCACTTAGAAACAACCAACCAGAAGACAAACACTGAAATTTTGGCCTTAAGCAAATCACTTTCACTCAACCTCATTTGTTCTCCCTGCAGGAATAGCAATAACTTGTATTACAGGATTGTTACATAATAGAAATCAGGGTGATCCATAACAATCAAAGAAAGGGATGAAACTGAACTACACAGCTAACATTAAAGACAATTTACAACACAATCACAGGAATGACTACTCAAAGCAAGTGTTAAGGAAAGCAGTTCGTCAATTCCCCTTGAGATTAAAACAGTTTATTTTATTTTATTGTGTCTTTAATTTTTATCCATAAATATATTGCTATGTCTTTCTTGACCAAATGATAAGTCCTTTGTTGAGGCAGGGGGAATTAGTACATTAGGGGTCTCTAAAACTTTTTGGCAGGAGAGCCACGTTTACTTTCTTGATACTGTGTCGGAGGCAGGAAGAAAAAAAGAATTGATAATTTTCAAATTTGAATAAATTTATATAAATGAATATATTAGTGCTGGAGTTTATGAATGAATGAATTCAAATCAATTCATAAACACTTTCCAACATAGAGAGAAAGTGTGATCTTTAAACTAGTTCACAAGCACTTTCATACAAAGAGGAGGTATGTGCAGCCCTCAAAATGCCCTTCTAAGGTGTGAAAATCAGAGCTCCTCTCACCTCTGAAGATTATAGGGCTTGCCTGAGGGCCGGATGGAGGCTCACCAAGGGCCCCAGGGCCAGGGTTTGAAGACCCTTTTGCAGTACATAAACAAAACGCAATTGAGACCAATGCCACTGGAATGCTGCTGATCCTAATCAACATGCAACAACATTAGAGAGAGTTCCATTTCTGTTTAAAAGTTAACTAGTCCCCCACAAAGAGTTCCGTTCAGTAGATAAGCCTCTGACAAAGGAGAAGATACAAAATAAACTAAAGCATGAGATCTGCTTTGGTTTAGGTTTGAACCAGCTTGATGCAGCAAAATAAGGGTGACCTACTAAAAAATCATAAATGTCAAACACCATAAAAGATTTCCACAGTTGCTTCCTTGGAGCTAGTTCTCTGTGTCTGAACTGGTTCAGAGCAGGATATATCCTCAAGCTTTGCAATATATTCCAGCTTTGTTGAATCGGAAACTTGGGCACGCCCAATGGATTTCACAATCTCTGTGGCACAACTAGGGTTACAGAACCAGAGTTGATATCAACAGTGATCACAAAACAGAAGACCAATCAACACTTTCTAGTCATAAACTAGTATTATTAAAAGCACCAAGTGAAGTGAGGTGTCAAACCAGGACACACTGTGTACCGACACAAAAACTATTATAGAAAATAGAAACTTCTGGTTATTTGAGAACAGGTAATGCTTCAGGCAAAGAAATCTTCAAACCGCTTCATCAAAATAAGAGTTCAAAATAGTAATTTTATGAACAGCATGTGAAAAAAATTAAAGTTCAAATGGGAAAGTATATACTGTACCCAAGAGAAGCTCATTAGGGTGCCATCATCCATAATCACAGTGTTTGACCATTAGTACTCCCTTTCACATCCACACCCAGGCCAGAAAGATAAGGAGACTGTCCTTCCAACTCCCTTGGTAAACAAAGACAGCTTCAGGGAGGAACAGAGCTGCTAATCCCACTTAGCGAAGTCCATTCAACACACTAAGATTTGATTCCAGCAGCTAGTAAAAAATACCCAGAACTTTATTAATTTAATTCTGTATCCAAAGTTTTACTGAATGGAAAAAAGCACCACCACATCAGATCAACACACGGTAAAGTGAACTATTATACAACACAATTATTTTGTACAAGGGCACCTACACAATTGCAACGACCAGCATTTCATCCCAGCACGCAAGCGTTTCAACAACTTCCTTTGCATCAACAACCTTTCAAAACTGGTCGAGAGAACAGGAGCTAGTCAGCAGAATTATGGTATTTTCAGACTTTAGCCTGCAGGGAGAGGACACTATTCAGCTCAGATTCATACACATAGTCATGGACGTGTGCTTTCACACAGGAAGCTGTCAGTCTGAATAGTGTATGAATGTCAGTGTATGAATGAAGGTTTAAGAATTTTAATCAGAACCCTTCATTTTGCAAAATTGTTTTCAAACAGCTGTTATAGGGCTGGTTTCATGAGTGAATTGCCCCTTAGAACCAGATTCACACTACTTGGCCAACTAGTTTAAAAAAACTATTCCTCCCCTTCTGTACTTGTCAGCTATGTTAAGCCTCAGTTACACTTCTTTAAACCCTCATACATAAATCTGACCAACTACATGGAAAGAGAACAGCAGCCAAACCTTACTATTGCAACTGAACCATGACCAAGAACCTATACTGAGCACTATTATTCTCTCATGAAAAGCTGGGAATCATCAGATGTGTGCAGGCAGGCATTTGATGATATAGCAGAATATAAACCAAACTGAAAACAATGAGGCATTATACTACAGAAAATTAGGAAAAGATTGAAGTACTATATCCGAAACACTACAATTACTTATAGCTTCCAAAAGAAAACCAGCACTAAAGGCCACCATTCACCTGTGACCATATCCAACGGGATGCCTGCCAAACAAGTGCATCCCCTACAAAAACTGCATTAGTAAGCAAACAAGTAGATATTTATTCCTTCTTTCTAAAAGTGCCTGTCAGATCCCTACAGCCTGACAGTATAATGTGCTTACCCAATGGAGCAGTTAGTCTCATGACCGTTAACAACTAACAACTATAAATATAACAAGCTAGCTACCTCTATAAAAGAGTCATTCTGAAAATGGTTACAAAACAGAAAGCAGTGCAAACCCTGGACAAAGCAGGCAACAGTCCTCTTTACCAACAATTAAATCACAATTCTAACTCCCTGCTACAAGTCTTACAAAGGAACAAATCTGGACATTTGCTACAAATCTTTCAAGATTCCTCCACACACTTTCCTGATTTACCCTTATCTCTAAAGAATCCATCGTATCAGTTTGATCTCAAGAATTCAATACAACAGTGGTTCCCAAGTTCCTCAGAATATGATCCCCAGGACTGCATCACTGGAGGGTATGGGGGATTTCACTTACCTCCTATGCTGGTCTCTAGGACACCTCCACAAAAGATCCCCAAGCCTTAGCAAAGCTAAAAATAGCAGTCAGAAACCACTTTTGGTTTCACGACTGAAAAGTGGAAGTGATTTCCATAAGCTACGGTATTTTAACTTTTCTAAGACTTGGGAAGTCCTTGGAGAGTCGGCAGGGATCCCTGCACCTCCCAGAGGCCAGCACAGAATAAGTGAAACCTTCCCTGTGTCTATGGCAGAAGCATGATTTTGGAGATAATGTTGCTGCCTCCTCCCTTCCCAACCCATAAGAGGCCAGGAACAAGTGTTTCCTAGACTGGTGGGTTGTGACCCAACAGATTGGGAATCACTACTATAAAGTATTTAGATTCAAGCACTTTAGGTATATTATTAGCAGTAATTCTGTGCACCTCGGCATACAGTCAAGCTGGCCACATGACCAAAGAAGCGGCTTTGGACAACCCTGGCACTGCACTCTGAGTGATGGGCACTGCACTCTGAGTGATGTGCACCGCACTCTATGGTCGGTCGCTACTAGCAGCGTTACCTGCAGGGGATGCTTTACCTTTAGCAGTAATTACAGATGTTATCTCTATACCAATGTACCAATCCTGTGAAATGGACTGGGCTGAAAAACAGAGGAACACATGCATCTAGTGTGTTCCTCATTCAATTCATGACTCAATGAACCTTGATCTTCCTGGTCCTTACTCAACTACCTCACGCTGAAATATCCTGTAAACTAGATCCAGAGACCTAGGCTGCAATCCTAGGTCTTTCCTGGTCTACACTTTCCTGGGAGTAAGACCCATTGAACACAAAGGGCTTACTTTTGAGTAGACATGATTAGGATTGTGCTCCTAGTTAGCCATCTTGGGCTGGAGATAAAGGTGTTCTCTATAGGTTGCCCTGCTAAGGACAGTGTTTATCCCCATACAAAGCCAAAGAGTGAGTATTGTCTAAAGATGTTTCCGTAATCATGTGCCCTTCATCTCAAACCACTGACCTTCAGGCTGATGACCACAGCATCTTTAATCACTATAGCTTTTCTGGTCTGGAGATATGATGACACAAACTTCTCTCTCCCAGGTACACGACCACCACCCCAATTAATATCTGGACTTGGGAGTTCTTTATGTTAAAAGGCAGACACGCCTCAAATAGGTCACGTATCATTCAGGAGATGGAAGTCCTCAAGTAACAAGTGACAGCAGCAATTTTGGAGAGAAACAGGTACCTGCAGCTCTGCTCTCACTCCCTAATGAGATCCTCCAACACCAACACTGGTTAACAGTCATGCTTAATCATGAAGCCACTCCAAATCCTTCCCCTAGTCAGAAGAATCATCTGCAACTATGCCAACTAGGTCATAAATAGAGAATGCCCTCACATTACAACAACAGGGTAGCAATTTCATAGGAGAAAGGAGGGCTTGTAATAAGCATCAGACAGGATAAAATCAAGGCACCAGTATGCTAAAGGACAGAGAGGTGGGTTGCATCTAGAAGGGGTCAGGGAACTTTTTTACCTTTTACCCCAAAATATATTTAGATATGGCGACATTACCCCCTTGATTTGAAAGGAAGGTTATCATATATTATTAATATAGTGCACTGTGTCAGGTCCTTGTACACCTAGCACACGATATATATATACAGCACACTATAGTACACACACAGCTGGGCATGCATATAGAATCTATATATAGATTCTATATGCAATGAAATTCCACGCGGTCACGCTGCTGAGACACAGCCAGGCATGCATATAGATTCATATACATGCCCGGCTGTGTCTCGGCAGCGTGACAGTCCATCACCCCCAGGAATTTCAATTTTACCCCATTTGGGGTAATTTACCCGTTCCCTGACCACTGGTCTAAAGAATCAAATTTGTCAAATTTGTCAATTTGACCAGCAGAACACATGAAATTGTTCTAAGCAAAAGAGGCCAGATCCTTGCCCTTAAAAGCTTACTATCATTCTTGATGACAAAGCAAGATCATCCAACCCTCTAAACCAGTGATTTTAAGCCATTTTTGTCTCATGGCACACCATCCAGGTGCCAAAATTGGTACACCTTCAATATTTGGACGACTGACAAGGAACACCATGCTGCTGGTAGGGAGGTTTCAATTCCTCAATAACCCTATTAATAACTGGTGATTATTTACTAAATATTAAATTATCCAAACTCACATGGCACAGCTGTGGACCACTCACAGCATCCCAGTGAGCCATGGCACACTGGTTGAAAATCACTGCTCTAAACCAAAAGCCCTTTGTTCTGGCACACAAGGCAAGTCACTCCATCGTCGCCACAGCAGCTCTGGACACCAGAGTAGAGCGTGCACATGCCCAGAACTGACAGCACCAGTGCTCAGCACACATGCCCAAACTTTAGGCATGTGCAGTGGGCCAGAACACCCTGAGGCCATTGAGTATGCCCTGAGAGTTCTGGGCATGCACACTGAACACCAGCATGCTCATGGTTTGGGGCTGCAGTTTGGGCACTTGGGCTGTAAAAGGTTTGCCATCACAGCTCTAAGCTTACCCATCCAATGTGGCCCAGTATGGCTTCAGCTACCTAGGGATAGCCCTCTTTCGTCACAGCAAAAAAATAAGTTTTTATGGTCCTTTAAAACATTACCTATTTATTATAGCATACATTTTCATAAACTATGGCTGTGATCCTAACCTCCAGTTTGGCCAGTATATGCCCTGCCATTAGTCCATGAGGGACTTCTGCACAGAAGGTCAGTGCACAGGCATACATTGACCTCCCCACTCCACCATGGAAAGATATGCCAGGTGAGTTAGGCCAGCCTAAATGTGTTAGGATTGTGCCCTAAAGCCCACAACATATTATATGTTAAATCGGCTAGGTTTTAAATGTCGTAAGACCCTCTCCAGTTAAGGCTGCAATCCTACGAACATGTATCTGAGAACAGCACAATCCTAACCATTATGCCCAGGAAAGTGTCTTTAGGATTGCAGCCTAAGGCCTTCTGATGGAGAGCAAGATGACCTACCTATTGGGTGCAAGATAACTTTCCCTTGACTCTTGGGGTTCCTCCACCCACATTATATCAATAGTACCTACTCCCAGGTAAGTGTGGATAGTGCTGTAGTCTAAGAGATCAATTCTATACATGCCTACTCAAATGTCAATGATGCTCACTCACAGACGAGTGCTGGTGTGAGTGCAGCCTCGGAGCCCAAACCTGTGCAGGTCTGCTCAGAAGTCCCATTCCAGGTAAGTGGTGGTGGTGGGGAATGTGGCCTCTGGGTCTAACGTTAGGCAAGTCTACTCACATGAAAGTCTCCTTATATGCAATGGTGTTTATTCCCAGATAAATGTGGATACGATTATAGTCGCAAAGCCTCCTAGGCATGTCTACTCAGTAGTAAGTCCCATTATAGTCAATGGGGCTTACTCCCAGGTAAGTGTGAATAGGCTTGTTAAGTTTCAGAGCCAAATCCTAGGCATGTCTACTCAGGAGCAAATCCCATTCTTGTCAATGGGGTTTATTCCCAAGTAAGGGGGGTGGAGTGGAGTCTAAGGAGTCTGGCATCATGCCTGTGTCTCCTCAGAAGTAAGTCCCATTCTAGTCAATGGTGCTTACTCCCAGGTAAGTGTGGATAGGATTGTAGTCACAGAGACCAATGTAAGGCATGCCTACTCAGAGGCAAGTTTCATTACACAGTCAATGGGGCTTACTCCCAGGTAAGAGTGGGTGTGACTGCATCCTCAGAGCCCAATCTTATGCATTGTCTACTCAGACCCAAGTCCCATTTATAGTCAGTGGGGCTTACTCCAGGGTAAAAGGAGGGTGAGGTCTATTAACTCCCTCTCAGTCAATGGGATTACTCCCAGGTATGTGATTCCTATCCTTGTTTTCCCAGGTAAGGCCCATTCAAGTCAATGGACTTACTCGCAAGTAAAGGGGAGGTGGAGTCTACTCAGACAAAACCCCCTTATAGGCAATGCGGCTTGCTCCCAGGTAAAGGAGGTGGGGTCTACTAAGAAGCAAAAACCGTTATAGTCAAAGGGGCGTGCTCCCAAGTAAAGGAGCGTGGGGTCTACTCAGAAGCAAAACCCCTTATGGTCAATGGGGCTTACTCCGAGGTAAAGGAGGTGGGGTCTACTCAGAAGCAAAACACCCTATGGTCAATGGGGCTTACTCCCAGGGAAAGGAGGTGGGGTCTACTCAGAAGAAAAACCTTTATAATCAATGGGACTTGCTCCCAGGTAAAGGAGGTGGGGTCTACTCAGAAGCAAAACCCCTTATAGTCAATGGGGCTTACTCCAAGGAAAAGGAGGGTGGGGTCTACTCAGAAGCAAAACCCCTTATTGTCAATGGGGCTTACTCCCATGTAAGAGTGGGTGTAATCTCTGAGCTCAGTCCCCTGCCTGTGTCTCCTCAGAAGTAAGTCCCACTCAGGTCAATGGGCCTACTCGCAGATAAAGGGACGGTGGGGCCTACTCAGAAGAAAATCCCATTCAAGTCAATGGGCCAACTCCCGGGTAAGCGTGGCGGGATCGAGGCCCAGGCGGCGCAGAGGGTGGGGCTGCTCTCTCTTCTCCCCCGCCACTGACCTGGAAGGGATTGACGTCGACGGGGTCCGCGAAGGGGTTAGTGTCGAAGGCCGACATGGCCGGGCCTCTCCGGCGGCTGCGCTGCTCCCTCCGCTCCGCTTCCTGCTCCCTGGAAACCTCCACACACTTCCGGGAACGCCTGCGCA
The DNA here is from genome assembly GCA_030015325.1 of Cryptoblepharus egeriae. Taxonomy (NCBI): domain Eukaryota; kingdom Metazoa; phylum Chordata; class Lepidosauria; order Squamata; family Scincidae; genus Cryptoblepharus; species Cryptoblepharus egeriae. The sequence continues at coordinate 12,624,101 of JAREYC010000013.1, forward strand.
CTTCAGCCGAGACTTTGCGCCACGTGACAAACAGGAGATTGTGACGTCACGGGGAGAAGGGCGGGGCCGCGGGGAGAGGAGGGGCTGCCGAGCATGCGCAGTAGAGACTGCTGAGAGCACAGCCTGTCTGCCTCACCTGGGAGTAAGCCCCATAGGCTGCAATGGGACTGACTTCTGAGTAGACCTGCCTAGGAGGGGCTCTGAGGCTTCACTCCTCTCCACACTTTCCTGGGAGTAAGAGCAGAATCCTAACCATTTCTACTCAAAAGTAAACTCCATTGGGTTCAATGGGTCTGACTCCCAGGAAAGTGTCCTTACAATTGCATCCTAAGATCTTAAAAGAAAGGGACTTACTTTTGAGTAAACCAATCATGATCTTGCAATAGATCTGCATGCTTTGGAAACAGTTTAGATTACTGCTGGCCTTTCTATCTGTTCAGAACAAAATCTTTCCAGCTTTGGGAGATCAAGGGCCTGATCCTATCCAGTCAGTGCAGCCATCCCAGTCAGTGGGGCATGTGCTGCATGGGGGGTGTGCAGAAACACAGGCCTCAAGATATGGAAACATTTGTTCCTTATCTCAAGTTGCTCCCATGCTGAAAGGTTGAATAGGATTGGGCCCTAAGTGCTATAGAGTTGTGGGCTGTGGGTGGCGCAGGTGGCTAAGACACTGTGGCTGTTAACCAGCAGGCCAGGGTTCGAGACCTGGGTCGGCCCCAGCCTGGGTAAGTTCCTGTCCTTAGCCTAGCTCTGCGACGCCAGCTGGATCCAGTTGTATCGGCTCTGCCTTTCCATTGGACTGATTCAGTGGTGTGGAGAGGGGGGATTTGCTGCTTGGGTAACAGCCTATCCTCCATAACAATCCAACCCAGGCTTTTGTGCTTCACATGCAGCGTATGCAGCTCCGATACCATAGTCACAATACCATAGTCTTTCAAGACTGACAGAGGCCTGTTAGAGAGTTAAATAGAACCTGCTCCCAGGAAAGTGTTAACTAATGTCCACCATGCTGATTTTTTATTTTATACACAGTAGTATTTATATTTTTATAAATATAGGCTGCAGTCCTAAACACACCTTTCCTGAGAGTAAACCCTATTGAACACAATAGGACCTACTTCAGAGTAGACATACTTAAGATTGCACCTATAGTGATTCACAGACTAGGTGACCTACCAAGGCTGCAATCCTGATCACACTTTCCTGGAAGTACTACTGAACACAATGGGACTTACTTATGAGTAGACATGCTTGGAGTTGCACTGCAAGTCTCTTCCAACTCTGTGATTCCAAACACAATCTTAAGCAGGGGTGGGCTCCAGCAGGTTCACACCTACTCTATAGGTGCCTTCGGCTGCAATCCTAAAGACACTTTCTTGGAAGTAAGCCCCATTGAACACAATGGGGCTGCAATCCTGAAGGCGCTTTCTTGGGAGTAAGACCCATTGAACAAAATGGGCTTACTTTTGAGTAGACACGGTTAAGATTGCGCTCTAAATGTTGTTAGCTACTTTGGGTATCGTTACTTTAGGGGGGAAAATGAGATATAAATAAACCATTATATTAATTATTTTAAATATATAATTATTTTATAATATATTTAATAATAAATAAATAATATAAATATACATATAAAGTGTATATAAAATTAAATGTATAAATTTGTGTTTTTTTAAAAAAATATTATTTTAAGGTGTATAAGCTTGAAGTATTTTGCATAGATTTATTTATAAATAAATGTATATAAAAATCAATATAAATAAATTAAGTGTATAAGTAAATAAAATACATGCAAGTAAAAGAGCCACCAACTCATGCACTCTGAGCTGAAAAGAACCTCAGTTCACCCACGTGACTTTCCAAGATTGAGCTTAAGAAGCGCGCATGCGCAGGCATTCTCTTTTGAGTGTACCCAGTGCGCATGCTCCGCGTTCCTTTCTCGACCTCTCGCGAGGTTTCGGTCACAGAGGGTTCCGTCACGCGGTGGGAAAGAAGCGGCGCCTGGCGGCCTCACTGCGCATGCGCAGTGTGTGTTTCCCTCTTTGAAGCCTTTCTTTGCATGGTGATGAGAGAAGGAGAGGCGGCTTCCACGCAGACCTGCCCATGATGGCGCCACGCAGGGATCGTTCTGGGGTAAGGCTCTTAGGTGGCTCCCCCTTGGGAGACACTGGGGTCTCATAGGCCCCTTGCCCACCCTTAGGTGGCCCCCCCTTGGGAGACACTGGGGTCTCATAGGCCCCTTGCCCACCCTTAAGTGGCCCCCCCTTGGCAGACACTGGGGTCTCATAGGCCCCTTGCCCGCCCTTAGGTGGCCCCCCCTTGGCAGACACTGGGGTCTCATAGGCCCCTTGCCCGCCCTTAGGTGGCCCCCCCTTGGCAGACACTGGGGTCTCATAGGCCCCTTGCCCACCCTTAGGTGGCCCCCCCTTGGCAGACACTGGGGTCTCATAGGCCCCTTGCCCACCCTTAGGTGGCCCCCCCTTGGCAGACACTGGGGTCTCATAGGCCCCTTGCCCGCCCTTAGGTGGCCCCCTCTTGGCAGACACTGGGGTTTCATAGGCCCCCTGCCCACCCTTAGGTGGCCCCCCCTTGGGAGACACTGGGGTCTCATAGGCCCCCTGCCCACCCTTAGGTGGCCCCCCTTGGGAGCCTTTGGGGCATCATAGGTCCCCTGCCCTCCCTCAGGTTTTCTTCCTTTGGTGTCATTGGAAACCCAAATATTTCACCTTGGCAGACACTGGTCAATCGGTTGTGAACTGCATTTTTTCAAAAATAGATCTGCCTTTAATGCATTGAAATCTGCTGATATTCCCTTGTTTTTTGTGCCCCCAAATCTGAAAGGAGTTTGTTCTGAAATTCCCCTAAGAGTCCCCTCGTTGTTTCCAAAGCATGGATAATTGTGGTGAGATTATGATTGGTTTTATCAGTACATGTCTAGCAGCCATGAGAAGCCATGTAACATTGCTCTGAATAGGACTGGGTCACCCCAATGATAAGAACCAATGATTTTTGAGTAGGATAGACTGATTTTTTAAAAACTTCTTGTAATTCGTTACTTAGTATGTCTTGGTTAGTTGTGCTGGGCCTGAGTTCAAGTCCCATAAGAGGCATTCTGGGACATTTCAGCCCTAGAATTACTTACTCTTGAACTGCCATCTTTTTGTTTTGCAAGGTCCCTGGCACCCTTGCATGGTAAGCATGAAATTCCTGTGTCTAAGGGCACAATCCTTACCGTGCCTACTCAGACGTAAGCCCCATTGTGCTCAACAGGGCTTCCTCCCTTTTCTTTAGGATTGCAACCTCCGTGGACTACTATACAGTAGTACAAGTGTCCATAATTATCCACTTAAGTTCTGTTCTGGAACCTCCCATGAATAAAAATATCCATGTATAACCAAAAATGGAAGAACAGATTAAAAAACCCACTTCCAGGTTTCTTGCTCCTATATTGCACCTTATAGAATAAGGCAATGACATAATATCTGCAGGGGTTCGATTCTGGCACTGCAGAATGGAACGATTGCTTGCATGACTTCTCTACAACAGTAGAAAAGCAGTTTTTACAACTGTGATTTGCAGTGGCCATTAGTGTTGCGTCAAACCTGGGTATAAAAAACAAGTGTATTACAAGATTGGGTCTGTTTTTCTACTGTATAGTAGAGTAATATTTCTGCTTCTCATGCAGGTATTGAAAGGCACAGGATCTGTTATGGAATGAAGAGGAAGCACCACTAAGAATGTGTCCTCCTGCTCTGCTTACTTTCACTGCCCTGCACTGTAATTTGGTTCTTCAGTGATCTGTTGCAGTCAATCCATTGAGAGAATTCAAACTGGGAAACAGCTTTTGCTGGTGTTGACATCTCTGGGCCTGGAAGAAGTGTGGTAGTTTGATCCTTTTACCTGCTCAGAAAGGATAAGCATCCTCAGAACAATGGCAGAGCCTAAAGGTATGTGAATGAGTGACAGCTGACCTGGGTTTAGATGGAACAAAAAGAAGCAAAGCAAGCAAAGTCAGTCTGAGCTGGGTCTTACCAGTAATCAGTAAATGTATGTCTCACGTGATCTGCAGTGATATGTTTGGAAGTCTAAATGGAGGGGAGGCACTGGGGAGCTCAGTGACCTGGAAGTATCTTGCAGGCCAAGAAGCTGCTGCAACTCCTCCTGATGTTTGCTTGAGTGAAGAAGACATTCATCCCCTTCCCCCTGAGTAAGCAGAGTAACCCCACAATGGGGCTATTTGATTCTGAGCCAGCTCTAGAGATTCTGTGTAACAGACCCTGCATGGGTTTTCTGGATTCAAGGAGTTGCTGGGCACATAGGCTGCAATACTATACGCACTTTCCTGGGAATAAGCCCCATTCAACCTAATAGGAATTACTTCTGAGTAGACATGCTTACAATTACACCCATAGTCTGAAAAGCCAGAGCCTCTTCCCTCAGAATTAGTTGCCAGCCTGCATGGATCTGTGATGGGATATATTGTTCCCATAATAACAGGCCAGTATATCCCTGAAATATATGGTGTTTTTTTGAGTTGAAAGCTGAAGTTGCAGAAAGGTTATTTAAATGCCATGGGCACCCAGGCTTGGTGTCTTTCAGGACACATCAGCCTCCTCCGTGTGGTCTGACATTCCCAAATTGGACATGCAGTCCAGGTCAGGCACATGATGGTAGCCTTTAAATGAGTGTTGCAGTTATTTATAGCCAGCTGAGTGTCTTAAGCATTCTTGGACCCTTTCAGTCACAATCTTTCATCACATTATCCCCTGATGGAATATGAATGTGGAAGATGTGGAGTGTCAGAAGAGGCTAGAATAAAGGAGATAGACTGCCAGTTCACACAATTAGGTATCCTTAAATTCTCCCCTCTGTCTGAAGTTATTTATTTATTATAAGATTTGTATTCCGCCTTTCTCCCCAAAGGACACCCAAGGTGGCTCTAGTATTTCAGCCTCTAGTATGCCGCAAGCAGTTAAGACGCTGTGCCTGTTAACCAGCAGGCCAGGGTTCGATTCCCGGGTTGGCTCCACAAGACAGGGTGAGCTCCTGTCCTTAGCCCAGCCCTGCGGCGCCAGCTGGATCCAATCGTATTGGCTCTGCCTTTCCATTGGACTAATTCAGTGGCGTGGAGAGGGGGGATTTGCTGCTTGGGTAACAGCCTATCCTTCATAACAATCCAACCCAGGCTTTTGTGCTTCGCATGCAGCGTACGCAGTGCCGAGCACGATACCATTGTCTTTCAAGACTGACGGAGGCCTGCTTATGCCGAATATGGATGGGAAGATGTTTGAGATTGATCTGAGCTAAAAAACCTAGAGCAGTGGTTCTTAACCTTGTTAGGGTGGAGGTACCGAACCCCGCAGGTTTCATACGTGCATTCACCAAACCCTTCATAGTTAGAAAAAATAAAATGTTTTGTCCATCATAACAAAAGTATATTAATGCACCTGGCAACCCTGGGGAACGGAATGGACAAAACCCTGAGACTGACTCACCGAACCCCTGGGGTTTGATCAAACTCAGGTTAAGAACCACTGACCTAGAGTGTGATCTTAGCTGCCAGGTATCTTTTCTTTAGCAAGAAAGGTGCAGAATGAATGAATGATATGATCGATCAATCAATCAAGTGCAACTCAAAGGTAAGGGAAGAAGATTCCCTTACCTTGAGGAGGCCTTAGTGACTGCCCCCAACTCCTCATTCATTCATTTGGGGCGTTGAAGGGCATTTACTAAGGCCTCCTCCAGGTAAGGGAATCTTTGTTCTCTTACCTTAGAGTTGCGCTGCCTTTACCCTGTAGCTGGAAAATTGACGGGATTTTAATGTCTGTCCCCCAACTTCAGGGTGCAGCACATCTCCATTGGCACAGCTATGCCAGTGCAACAATAACCTAGAATTGAAACCAAGGAGTCTGATCAAAATAAAAGTGAATTCCTTGTTGTGCTATCAGGAATTCTCTCAATAACCTTGACAACTGTCTCTTGATTATAAAAAAAACATACTGGCCATTTGGCTGTGGAGACTGGCTTAGATTTTCAGCAAGGAGTGATAGATGATTTAGTCCAGTACCTTTTGCCACCATCTTTATGCTTTACATAGACTATGGCATCTAATGGGAAATGGAATGCTGGACTAAGGGCAAAATCCAGAGCAGTTACGGGTCCACACAGTTACGTCCCCCTCTAGTGTTATCTTATGGAAAGTCACCGTAACTGCTCTGGAGCAACGGGCTTAATTTGACTTTAGGATATGGGCCTATATAGACTTTTGGACAACTAGGGAAAGCTGTTCTTGAGACTTAACGAATTTCATCCCCGTCACAATAGTCCCTGATCATTTGTAAGTAGGCTCTTCTCCAGGGAGCACAAAGTGGCATATGCTGGATTCTTGGGCAGTTTTCCATTCAAGCATTTGGGCTGCTTAGTTTCAGCAAGGGGCTGTCATGTGCTTTCAGACTGTGGCCTGTGTTGGAACCAAGGGTATATTTTTAGCAATAGTCTTTGAACGCATGTGGCAAGGATCACAACATAGTACCCTTCTAGCAATAGCAGCAGTAATGTAGCCAGTAATGTTTTATGCCAGTGTGATTATGTCCTCTTTTTGTGTTGTTCAGTGTTTCCCCTCACCTGTGCTGTGCAGAACTATGCCTGGGGCAAGTTGGGCCGGGACAGTGAAGTAGCCAAGCTCCTGGCAAGCAGTAATCCCAAAATGCAGATAGATGCAAACAAGCCATACGCAGAGGTAAGTACCTGTTCTTCTAGCCTTTATGGGCTGCCATTGTCAGGTCCTTTGTCTATCCTTCCACCCTGCCCAACATCAAAAAACCTTAACATAGAGTATAGCAGGCATGTCAAACTTTGCAGGCACACATGCGGCCCTCAAGTGATCTCCCCACCTCCAGCAGCTCAGTAGTGGTGGGAGTACACTTGATTTTGAGCCAGAGAAAGAGCCCAGGAGGAAGGATGGTTCATGCACAGCAGCAGCAGCTTCCCAGGGTGGGAGAAAGAGCCCAGGAGAAAGGGCACTTCTGAGTAGACATGCAAAAAATTTGATTGCGGACATCGGGAGATACCATTAATACTATTGCGGCCCTTGAGAGACACCATTAATGCTAATGCGGCCCTCCATGAAATGAGTTTGACACCCCTGCAGTATAGTCCACTTGGCTGGCCTGATACCTGAAAGGAATAAGTGACCAAAGAAGTTGACAAATAGAAGATTTGAGGAGTCTAGGAGTCCTAGCCCAGTGGTTCCCAAAATGTGGGCAGGTTCCCAAAATGTGGGTGGTGACTTGATTTTTTGTGGGTCACCTAAGGGTGATTGAAAGATATCATTAATTGCCTCCAGCCCTGAGGCTGTTGAAAAATGAAATAGCTGCTAATTAGCCTGCAAGGAGCTCAGCTCCTGCAGTTTGCAAGATAAAGATAAACCCCTGCTAGCCGAGCAAGAGGCACTCTTTCAAGTGGGTGTTCCTCTTTTATTTAGCAGGGGGAGAGTAACTGGCCCTACACACCCCAGCAGTGTCTGTTCAAGTGGCTTCTGCTGGTGTTCTTTTTTGCATTTTAGATTGTGAGCCCTTTTGGGACAGGGACCCATTAGCTTTCAATTAGCTATTATTATTTTTCCACTTTCTTTGTAAACCGCTTAGTGAACTTGTTAGTTGAAAAGCAGTATATAAATACTGTAGATAGATATTTGATGTTTTTCCTGGTTAATCATTATTTGTAAACAAAAACTTTAAAAAATTTCTTTTTAGATCTCCTTTTATTTAAAATTTGTTTAAGTTTGGCAAGTCCTGATCAGGTGTCATTTTAAGAAGTGGGTCTTGGTGCTTAAACATTTGGAACCACTGCTTTAACCATTTTTCTCTCTTCCACAGTTTCTGAATGGGGTGAAGAGGGACACAATGCTAGAAGTGGGTGGGTTAAACTTTCACTTGAGATGACTGGGTAAGGCAGCTTCATAAACAGGCTGAGAGGGCACATGAAATTGTGTGTCAGTTCCTAACTTCCTCCCAAAATGGATGTATCCATCCCAGTGGAAAGTTGCTCCTCGCAATTGTTACCTTCTACTAATCTAGCTCTGTTGTTTGTATTGTTATCTGTTATTAGATCATTTTAAAAAGAAAGACCATGTGATGCTCAGACATGAGCAGAAGATTAATGGGATTGCACCACTTGAAATAAGGAAGGAATTGGAGCCCTTCATTATTTCAGTTGTGCCTGCTTGTGATATGGATCCATTCTCGTTGGAAGTTGGCATGCTTCAAGGACTAGAATACTAGGTTAAGGTTTGCAGTACTAAAATTCAGATATGGACTCTCTTGAGCAAACTGCTGTCTTTCATTTGGCTTGTTTAATGAGATGCCAACTGAATAGCATTACTTGTAGCAATAAGAAAAGTTGTGGGATAGGGTTGTGGAATTGGGCAGCTTGAAGGTTCCAGACTTAGTCCATGCAGCACTGATTAAAAACTCTCTCAGTGAAATATAGTAGGTAAATAGCAGCAAACCAGCCCAATAATTTGGGCATGCTTTCTACTGTGCATCATCCCATACCAGTAAGTTCCATTATAGTCAATGGTGCTTACTCCAAGGTAAATGTGGAAGAGGATTGTGACCATACAGGGTTCTGCCTAGCCCACCAACGGCCCTGGAGGGAAAGAGCTGCACTAATGAACTATGAAGAAGATTTCCACCATTGAGCTGTTAGCCAGAGGAGTGTCTCTCCCCAGTGAGATGGGACATCCTTCCCACTGGTGGGCACATAAGCAATCTGGTATAGAGTTGACTTTCGCTCCTGCAGCTGCACTGAGGAATTCCCACTGTTGACCTTTTATAATGGGCTCCATGGAGATGCGATGCACCAGTAGCATAGCAGGACACTTCTACACCTGGTCTAATGTGCACCTTCCCCCCACTCTTTAGTCACAGATATATAGCCTTTGTGCTACACGCTTGACAACTCTTGATATTGGTAGCCATTACACTAATGGATCTCTCTCTTTTTCTGACCTAGCTCTGGATGGGTACTCACCCCAAAGGTGATGCAGTGATTCAAGACAATCGCATACCTCAGAAGACTTTAGGGCAGTGGATAGCCAAGAACCCTGCGTCCCTGGGCTCCAAAGTCAATGAAACTTTCAAGGGCCAGCTGCCTTTTTTGTTCAAAGTACTATCTGTCAACAGTGCCTTATCAATCCAGGCACATCCCACCAAGGTACAACTTTGTCATTATGGGCCAATTAAAAGGAATCCTTGACTTCAGTGGGAAATCTGGTGTTTGCACTTAGTTTGTGGCGGCTGAACCATGGAATTTGCAAGTATGATGTTGTGTTCTTTCGGAGGGGCTGCAACTCGGCAGAAAACTATGTGATTTGTGTAAAGCAGGTTTTAGGATAATCCCTGGCAGCATCCCCCAATAGGGCTGGGAAAGAGCCCTGTTGAGCCATTACCAGTGGAGTAGATAATATTGAGCTAGACGCACCAGTGACCTTACTTGGGAAAAAGATGATCTTTGTGATGAACACTCAGCATTTGTTTTCCCAGGGATTTTACCTGTAAAACAAGATGTTAGTAAAGGGGCAGTTCATGATACAATAAGCTGTCTGGATGGGAGACAGCCTGGAAGCCACAGGAAAACTAAGAAATTCAGGAGAAAGTAGACGAGGAAGATTACACCAATCCCATAGAAAAGGATGCTCAGCAGTAGTTGTTGTGTTGCAAGCACACAATAGTCAGAGAGGAGTATTTGCCTATGTGTTCTGCTTATGAACTTTTCAGAGGCATCTACTGGGAGTGTGGGAATGAAGATGCCAGGAATGGAGCCTGATCCAGCAAAAAACTTTTGTCACCTAATATTAAATTTGTGAAGATTTACAACGAATCCCAGTGCAGTCCCACTTTTACCCCCATTCTTGTCCTAGAAGCTATTTCCTCCAGTGCCCCATGTCCATCTTGTTGAAAGAAATGGAGAACATGTCCTACTCAACTGCCTGCAGCTATGGGTTGCACTGTTTACAATTCTATTATGGCAATAAAATGCACAATGCATTTCTCTTAACACTGTACTCCTGTGGCCATTGATTCTGAAATGGTTTTCCCCTTTGCCTGTTTTTGTGAGAGGTAGTAGATCTGAATGGCTTGTGAAGAAATAGCGCTGGGCTTGCCTTGGCCCCCAGGGAGCCATTTTGAGCTATATCTGGAGATAATTAAGTGATCTGCTTTTGCCACAGTATTTTTGAAATGTTGGCTGGGAGTCCTTTACACACTTGATTTTGAGCATTAAGGACAATATTTCTTGAGGACTGCTTTTTACATAGGCAGGTATACCTACACCCAATGGCTACAAATCAGCTACCCCTTCCCTTGTTCCCAAGCAAGTTGCTGGAAACTATAAAAGTGAAATATTCTATCAGTATTTTCCTGAAATGTGCAGGACTTAATGAATGGATTTTGATCATATTCTGGGCAAGACTGGGTTGTCTGTGAGTCACCTGCCTTCATCCAACCTTGTAACATTATGGCTGCAATCCTAACCCCATGTCCCATGCTGACCTGGGGGTATCACAAAAGTGCCTTAAGCAGCTTCTGTGCCACTCGTGTGTGTGTGTGGGGGGGGGGGGGTTAGGCCAGTGCACTTACATGCGTCAGCCTCCCACACCACCATGGGAATGGTTAGTAGGTAAGCTGTGCCAGCCTAAATTGGATAGGATTGAGTCCTGTGTGTGTGTGTCTGTGACTAACATGCCACTGGGTAAGAGAACCTGTCATTTGATGTGCTACCTTGGGTATTGGAAGTCTTGGACTGACTGTGATTCTGGATCTTCCCAAATGCTCTATGCAGGGAATAAAAGGAATGACTGAAGGATCCGGGAAGCTACCAGCACAAACTGGCAACCTGGAATGGAGTCAGTTGCAAAATGGTGGTATGTGCATAATGTTGCCATAAGGGGTGATTTTATACATGTATCTCCATAGCATTTGATGCTCTGTATTCCAGCCCATTTTTCACACAACACTTAAATGGGATTTGAGCCGGGGTTCCTCAGATCTGGGAAAAAACACAAACGTATTTAAACCACCAGAATGGGGTGGATGAGGCTGAAGGACCAGGAGAGATTTTTAGAATTTTCATCAGACCTATCGGTAGCTTTGAGGTTACCATCTATCTATCTTTGATCTATGAAAATGGAAGCATGGTGAAGTATCTGAAACTCAGTACTGGAATAATATGCCCATATGGAATGCTATGCTCATAATATTGGAATGCTACGCGCATCCAGGTTGTAGGCATAGCATATATATGCAGGTGATATGCATATATCAGAATAACTCAGGATATAGCACAAAACCCACTGATGTTTAAAAATCCTTCTAAGTTAGTGGCACTAATTCTTTTTGCTTCTGATCATAGGTTATCAGCCCTTCCTTATGGGTGTGGCATCGTGCCACCTTGTCTCCCAAACCCATAGAAACTCTGGCCAAGTGACAAAGGACCCATAACTAAGAGACTAAGAACTCTTGTTTCTGTTCTTTTGTAGGAGTTGGCAGCGAAGCTTCATGTCCAGGCTCCAGAGCACTACCCAGATGCCAACCACAAACCAGAGATGGCCATTGCCCTAACCCCCTTTGAGGGCATGTGTGGCTTCCGACCTGTTGAGGAGATTGTGGCTTTTCTCCAGAGTAAGCATATGCTTGGACTGCCAAGTGGCACAGGGCTTGCTTGCGCTGGGCTGTTCATAGCCATAGAAATGCAGGTGTGTTGCAGCACAGGTGTCTGCAGGTATGTTGCAACAAGTGTGTGTCTGTTTCTTGTAGAAGTCCCTGAATTCCGGGCCCTGATTGGGAACGTAGCGGCAGAGCAGCTGGAACGCAGTGTGAGGGATGACCCCCGAGGAGTGTCAGCTGCCTTGCGTATCTGTTTTACGACGATGATGAAGAGTGAGAAGAAAGTCTTTGTTGAGCAGCTCAACCTGTTGGTGAAGCGCATCTCCCAGGAAGGTTGGTTGGGCACGGAAGACATGCTCGTATTTGGGACAGAAATATCACATTTCTTGGGGCTACAATGTCTTATTGTTTCTTGTTTCAACACCACCCTTTTCAGTAGTCCCATTTCTGCCAATGTTAACATCTTTCTACAGTAGTTAAAAACTAGCGGGAGCCTTGAAATCTATTTGGCCTACTGTATGAAATTAGTTTGCCACCTCGGCTTAGGGCCTTGATTATAAGATGACACAGCATTCCATGTGCCTTTGGCATTTAGTCATGCTGGTCACATGACCACGGAGACTTCTTTGGACAGTGCTGGCTCTTTTGCCTTGTAATGGGAATGAGCACTGCCCCAAGTCACAACTAGCAGCGCAACCTACAGGGAACGTAGTTACCTTTTTATGTATAGGATGGACCCGCTGCTGTTCATCAGCCTCTCTCTTGGGGAGGGGGTCTAATCCACAGCAGCTGCAAAGAAAGACACTTCATCCAGCTGTGGGGAACTCCTCCTTCGGTTGCACTCGCAGTACCCCGGTGACATTGGCTGCTTTGCCATCTACTTCTTGAACCTGATGAAACTGAAGCCAGGAGAGTGTATGTTCCTGGGAGCAAATGAGCCCCATGCTTATCTTTATGGAGGTAAGTTTCTGAGAAATGGGCTGTTTTGGCCAGTTCTTGCTGATCTTTTTTGCTTATTCCCAGATCATGATGTGTGTCTCTGGAATGCAACCTAATTTTCAAAACTCTGCCTATGAGTTTCTATAATGTTACTTTCCTTTGCATTCTAGAAACATAAATCTTTGGGGAAGGGCTCATAGCATAATGCCAGAGCATCTGCTTTGCATGAAGAACATCCCAGGTTCAGTACTTTACATCCCTGCTTGAGATCCCAGAAAGATGCTCCCAGTGAATGTTTCCCATACTGAGTTGGATGGATCAAGAGTCTACTTAGAAGATAGCTTCCAACATAGCCCTATTAACATAATCACACAGTACATAATAGCACCATCCAAAGACCTGGTATCTTTTACAGAATAGGATAGGCAAAATAGACATGTCCTTGATCCCTACAAAGCCTTTTTTAATATTTAATGAGGAAAGAGCAATAGGCCATATTCACCACAGTGGAAACTTCAGGTGGCTGCTGCCTAGTGTTTCTGTCTATTTTTAATACAAGATCATGACCTTTTAGGAAAGGAAACCCTCTTTTTGTTTTATTTGCTATACTAGCAAAAAGCGTACCCGCGTTGCGGGAGTAACATTTCCCCATACGACATCCCCCCACGGCGCATCAACACCCCATGCGCAGCTTTTCCCCCCCGTGCGCAGCATCCTTGTCAGTGCAACCTCTTCCTCCGAACAACATTCCCACTGCACCAGGCAGAGAGCCCCAAATTGGCTGGATGTTCTTCAGTCTCGTATGTTAAGTATAGGACAAAAACACGTTGACCCCTTTTCAGGCCCAGAAGGGTTAAATTTCTCCACATGGGTTCTTGGTGGGTGTTCAGGTGACAGAAGGATCCCTCCCAGGATTCCATGCTTCTAGGCCCAGCAGTTGGGGCGGAATGTTGATGAGTCAGCAATTCTCAATGCAAAGTATAGGGAGGAAAACGCGTTGCACCCCTTTTCACCCCCTTCCGGTTGGAATTTCCGAAAACCGGTTCTTAGTGCACCCCTCCGTCATGGAAGGAACATCCACCCCAAATTTCACGCTTCTAGGCCCAGCCGTTTTGGCAGGGCAGTGATGAGTCAGTCAGTCAGTCAGTGACTTTTCTCTTTTATATATATAAATTGTTTCATGGACTGCAAACACCATTCATTCATTTCCTGGAATAGGGTTGGTTGATTGGAGAATTATTTCCCCAAAAGTTTCTCTTGTCCCCAGGAGGGCCTTTGGTCATACAGGGTTTCTTTCTTGATCCTTCAGATTGCATTGAGTGCATGGCGTGCTCTGACAACACCGTGCGAGCTGGCCTGACACCCAAGTTCATTGATGTCATCACCCTTTGTGAAATGCTGAACTATAACCCGGCTCCCAGCAGCTCCAAGTTATTGGTTCCTGTTCAAAACCAATTGGATCCTTGCGTCTTTATCTACAACCCACCCATCCCAGACTTTGCTGTCATGAAGATAGAGGTGAGCTTCAGGTGGTCTGTTCTCAAGAATCTGACTTTCCATGTCCCACCTCACGCTCTCCCCTTCCACACACCCAGCTAGCCTTGTCATGTGGGGGGTGGGGGGGAAGCTGTCCTTTCAGCCTGTGTGGTTGAAGGGCCAGCGCTTTGCTAGTACAGTTCCTTAATGTCCCTCCCATCCACCTCAGTTGAGCATTGGTCTTTGCTGCAGGTAGACCAGCAGGTTGGAGGAGTGGTTGCGCATTTTGTATTGAGGATGCTTGATGGGAAGAGATGGATGTTTGCAGAAGCGCAAAGCCTGTTTTCCATGCAGCACAGGCATCTGCAAAATCTAGGGCAGCAAAGAAGGCAGTTGAGCACCTTCAGTCATACTGCCATGAAGGTTCCAGATCTTGTGTGATCTTAGAAGCTAAGCGGGGTCAGGCCTTGGATGGGAGACCTCCAGGAAAACCAGGTGCTGTAGGAATTTTGCTTCCCTACCACCAGGTTGGAGGTGTGGGTGTGTGTTTCATGTTGCATGAAGTATGCCCTGGTGGCAGGTATAGAACAGATGAATGTTTACAGAATTGCAGGATTGGTGCAATGCCTATTTGCCATGCAAGACAGGCACATGGAATTTATAAGGCAACAAATAGAAAAACCGAGCCTCCAAGATGCCATGCCAAATTCCACCACCCCCCTTTGGTGCACCAGTCTTGCCTCCATTGTTCCCCGATGCCTTTTGTTAGATCAGAGATTTACAACCTTTTCATTTCATAGCACATGGACTAGACATAATTGTCAAGGCACACCAGGTTTTTTGACCATTGATAAGGCACACCATTGTCCTACTAATAAATCAGCCTCTCCAAGTCCCACACCTGCAGATGATCTGCAGCACACCATGCCACAGCACAGTGGTTGAAAACCATTGGATTAGATATGGAGGATGAAGTATGCCAGCTGTTGTATGAAGTATGCCAGCTGTTGCTGTCCGTCACACTTCCCTCTTTCATTCTGTTCCCCTTTTTGAATCCAAGGAAGAGGTGGGAATGCAGGACAGATGGGTGCCCTCTGCCAGTCTCCTGCCTGAGGCAACTGCCTCTAACCTCATGGACTGGCTGGTCCAACGTGGTATGCCACATTGGTTTTTTTTTTGCTGCATTGTTATTTTGACTTGTGCATGCATAGCTATGCAGCTATGATCTCCAGTTATGCAACCACAAGACCTGTGCTATCTGGAGGTGCTATCCGGTGGTGTCACAGAAGTTACATAAGGTACTTCTGTTCCATTTGGGGGTTGGGTAACGTTTAGGCCAGTGCACAAACATGCAAAGACCTCCCCACACCAGCACAGGAATAGGGAGACTGATAAATTGTACTGGCCTAAATTGGTTAGGATTGCACCTTTTGATAGGAAGCAAAAGGGGGGTGAGGAGGAATTGTACCTGCCAGTCAAGCACACCCAGGACCTAGTACTAGGGGGAGTTGACGTGTCAGGCAAGGCAGAGGGGCACATGTGCACAGTTGTCCCAGAACCTGGTCGTGGCTTCCTTAATTAGGAAACAAAAACTCAGACCCATTTCATTCCCTCTGTTTGAGCAGCATCTATACTTTCATTGCAGATTCCCTCCTCCAATAAGATGTACCTTGTTTCGGCCATTGATTCAGCGAGCATCCTGTTGGTGATCCAGGGGAAAGCAGTGGGCACTTCTACTGCTGCTGCATCTGATATGACCCTCACCCGAGGCTCAGTGTTGTTCATCTCTGCCAACGAGAGCATCTCCTTACAGTTGTCTTCAGCAGATGGGATGTTGCTCTTTCGGGCCTGCTGCCTCTTATAGTTTGGGACATTTTGGCACTTACCCTTGCAGTTACTTAACTTAGAATCAGTAGAAACTGGCTGGAGTCCTCCATGCCCTCCACAATTTTTCCATTCACCAGATTGTCATGTTGAAATCCCAATGGAGTCGAGCTCGCCCTGTACAACCAGCCAATTCTCAACATCCTCAGCTTTGTCCGGGGCAAATCCTATTAATCTCAGTACATGTAGAACTGAACTCTTTGGTAGCCCTTGTTTTATTATGATGCCAGCTGTGTGTTGATTTTTCTTGATTCTGCCAACCAGCAGAGGGCTCATTGCTCAGCATAGGATACATAAAGCCACTTCTTCCTGTGTCATCTCAGCTTGCCCCTGCTGCTCTTTGTGGAGTCAAGGTTTACAGCCCCAGCACTAGCAATTTTGTAGAAAAAAATGTAGAACAGAAACCTACCAAAGTTTCTACAAAACTAAGGATTGGGAAGGGCTTTATGTATGTGCATCTTCTGTCATCGAGACGTGTATGTTTAGAAGAATATCAGGGAGCTGTTTCTTTTTAATTTCAGTGCCCCTGGGCACTTGTGCAACCAAGAAGGTGCCTGCCTTCTCACATTCTATAGCCTTTTCCACACACCCCCATCTGTCCAGCTCTGCAGAATGCAGGACATCTGAAGAGCCAAAGAAAGTGGAGGGAAGAATGTCTACTTTGGATGGTTAAGCAGGTGATGTGGAAGGAGTCAAAAATGGTGTGGGGGGAAAAGGGAGGATTGCTTTAGGGTATTGTGTGCTGGCCTATCAAGCATTCAAAGGTTGGGGATCTCTGCTTTCAGGCACTGCATTCAGTTCCACCCTGTGTGTTATCTTAGTCATTTGGCACATGCTGCTACAGGTTGCGTCAGGCCATACAGGCACTCAGTTGACTTCTTAGCTGCTATTTTTTTTACCCCATCTGCCTAACTTGGTCCTTCCTTGGCAGAATTTGCTGTGGCTGTATATGGACAATGTGTTCTTGAACAAAATCATTTATTGGTGGAGGGCACACATTTTGTAGGCAAGACACTGCAACTGGCTCTCAGTTTTGTTGATCTGCTTGTGTTGCTTTTACATGTGCTGGGCATTAATAACTGTTATGGTGCTATGTTGTCACAGTATGAGAAGTTGTGCCATTAACATGACAAATAGGTGACTATTTTCCTGTCAACAGAGTGGGGAAAACCTTTGGTCTGGTGTTCCCACACTTCATCTAACTGGTTCTCAACCAGCCTTTTATTTCATAGCTCACAGTCCTTCAGCCATTATACGAAGACAAACCATATATGGTTGTAGCCTGAGCATGGAATGAAACAGTTACTTGGATCTTACAGCAAGAATAACGGTAATTATTGTGACAGCTGGACTTTTAAAAACTCAATTCTGCCTGGCACACAAGTAATACACATTTGGTTCCTGTTGCAGATATGCAACATTCTACTGAAAGGGGGTAAGGCTTATTTTACATTCTAGGTGACAATAAGGAGTATCTCTTAGTGAAACACACAACTTTCATTGTGTAAAAAAAATTGTAAACACTGCAAATGAGGAACACATTAATAGAAGTAAGCTACCTCTGCTTTCACCCCTCTTTTGTTTTTAATCAGTCATCAAAGGATTATACATTAATGCCTGGTAAGCCAGTATTCCACACTCCACAATTAAAGGAACTGGCTTGTAACCAGGAGAACCTGATGACTTTTTAGGGCCAGGATGCATAAGGGCCAGCCAGCACCCTATAATTCCTATATTTCTTTTGGGGTGGTTTTGATATTCCACTTTCAATCAAGTTTATGGGGTTCTTGTTTACCCAGAAGGAGAACGTGTACCACTTTCCCTAAAGCTGGGCAATGGCTACATGGGCACTCATGCCCATGAGAAAGGTTTTAGCCTGGAAAATATACTCCTTTCCTTCTGTATTCATCTAGGCAACAGCACACTAAAGGGACTGGTTCCTAATCTATGAGCTGTGGTTTTCCAGGGAGCTATGGAAACCAGCCAGAGAGTTACAGAATGTGTGCAAAAATTCTGCTATCCTATATAATGTATACAATTGTAGCCTTAATGGGCAGCTGTGACCAATGGCCCAGTAGGTCAAGGAAAGCCATAAGTGGAAAAACCACTGCTCTACAATTAGGAGATGATAGTCTCATGTCAAAGTTTAAATGAAAAAAATGGTTTCCTAGTTTGGGGATTGAGCTGAAAATGTGCAAATGCTAATGTATGAATTATAAAACTACGGTTATAGGATGTGGGGAAGAAGTATTGTCTTAAATGTACTGTACTATTTTACATGTGAGATGTCGCTTTCATCGTGAAAATTCTTGTTGATTTTGGCTCCAGCAGGCAGCATTGCAGGGAATGCAAGTGCTGTGGCTTAGAATCTGACATTTTTATTTCTGCATCTTGTGATTCCTATAAAGGGTGCAAATTTGTGGAGAGCAGAACTATACATTCGTTGGGGGGGAGAGGTATTGTGTAGCAAGTGATCTGGCAGAGGGACACCTGCAGTCACAGCGGGCAAGTACAGAACCCATGTTTATACAGCCTATACCACCATCTACAGTGTTAGCTGAATACTCTTCCAGAAAGATAACATCAATAAAGACAATGGGCCAACCCAATATACTTTCCCTGGAGGTACAGCATCAGTGAAGTGTTAAGTACAGCAAGGATAAAGTTGTCTGAATAAAGGAATGAATAAAGGAATTACTGCAGAAAATCTACATGTTGCCTGTGTTTCTTCAGCAATAATTATTACAATGGGTGTGCAAAAAATCAAAAACAAAACACAAACCCAATTTGGGGTTCATAGCCAGAAAGCACCTCAATCAACATTTATTTATTTATTTTTATTTAAATGATTTATATTCTGCTTTTTCTCTGTCAACAATAGATGCCCAAGGCAGCTTACAATAGGAGTTCAACAGGAACACTTATTAATTTAACACACATCTTTCTGCTGCCAGTATAAATGTACTCCTATAACAATATGCCATATTTACTCAAATCTAACACTCAATTTTTCAGCAAAAATTAGTCTCCAAAATTGGGGTGCCATTAGATTTAATGGTGCATTAGATTCAAGTGAATATAGAATTTTTATTGTAAGTAGAGGTCAGTATTAAGTTTAACAAATTACTACATTGAAATTAAAAAATTAACAAACCCATAAAGTAGTGCAATTTGGTAAAAATTATAACCTATTGTCATATAACTACTGTGCAGTAAAATTAAATTTTGCACCTATTTTGCAGCTGTGCACTACAGTCGCCATTGACTTTTTTTAAAATATCAATCCTTTTAAAATAGGGGTGTGCATTAGATTTGAGTAAATACGGTAGTTGGTGTGATGCTCATTCAAAACTTAAGATTCCAATTACCAAATTTTATCCAGCTCATCCTCCCCACAGCAGCTAGACACATACAAGGGCAACATTGTGGGTCTTGACACACACATACAACAGGAACCTTTGAGGCAACACAAAATACACAAAACTGCAGTACAAGGTACAGTTTTATTGATACACACTCCCCTTGCTCAATAATATACAAAACCATTTTCCAGGTTAATTCTCTGTACAATAGTATTAATTATTTGATAAAGATTGTCCTCTGTGCATTTCAATATTTTAAGGCAGCTTTAAAGACTTCTAATGGGCAGTGGCACCAATCGCAGTCAGAGCTGAAATCTCCACAACTTAATGTGGAATTAAAAACACAGTCCCTTACATCTTTGGGGCTTTTTTTGCAGCAGAGACCAGGCAGTTTCTAGTGCACCGCTAGTGTCTCAGTTCTTAATAAAGAAGCACTACCCCATTAAAGCTTATTGCAGTTAACTTAGAATAAATAGCTTTGTCTCAGACATGAGCTGACCTACAGCGGAGAGACTTTTGCTGGAGGACCTGAGGCTTTGCAGGTGAATAATGCTTTGTGTAGCAACATTAAAAGCAATTAAGGGACCACATTAGGGCATCGTGGCCTAATTAGGGCTCCACCAGTCGCCGGTTTAACCTAACTTGTATGCCTACTTCACCTTTTATTAACAGGCTGAAAAAGTGAGAGCAAAGTTGCCATCACCATATGCTGGGCATACTCCCCAGTGGGGCAACATGAAAATATTCTTGTGACCTGATTTCCTTCCATAGTCTCCCAGTCCATGTCTTGATTGATTAAAACCAAAACCAGCACAACATCCTTTTTATGGCCCACTATGAGAGGCATCCACAGGATAAGCAGGCTGCATGTAGGCCACAAACACAAAAGTATAGTCTACCAAGTTTATTGGTAAGTTTTTTAAGCACAGCAAAAAAAAAAGACAGCCTCTGGTTAACCAACAGGCATATGATGCCCAGGAGAATAGTGCACTGGCATCTTGCTTGGGTCATGTCAGAGGAGCCCACAACTTCTGGGCTAGCTAGCTAGGCTGTAATGATGGGGTTCTTGTCAAAAGAAATGCAAAAAAAACTTGCATTTCTGAAGCACTGTCTTCCCAATAACACAGGCTCAACAAGACTGCCGCAGTAGTTGCAAGCATTG
This sequence comes from Cryptoblepharus egeriae, assembly GCA_030015325.1. Lineage (NCBI taxonomy): Eukaryota > Metazoa > Chordata > Lepidosauria > Squamata > Scincidae > Cryptoblepharus > Cryptoblepharus egeriae. The sequence goes on from JAREYC010000013.1 coordinate 12,644,590, forward strand.
CTATTTTTAGCCCTTAACAAGCTAGTCAAGCTTAACCCACAATAATCCTAATTAGAAACATTGACCTATAATAATGCAACAGACTTTCATTCCTGCGCTATCACTATCCGATACACATACAGAAGATCTGTAACTTGTGATAGAGAAAGGATCTAGGCACTCCCGACCAGTATCACTCAGTTTACATGAAAAGACAGACAAGTTCTACTGCTCCTTAAAAGCTGCCAAACATTATGGGAAAGTGACTTATTTCGTGTGGCTTAGAAAAGGAAAACCCAGTCACTTGTGCCTGGGAAGATGGCCTGAATTCCAAAACGTGATTTCATTTAATAAAAAGTGCTCCTAACAACAGAGGCATCAAAACTTGCCACTGTGCTGAATATGTCATCATTCCATCACAAGTGACATGGGACACAAATGCAAAGATCCTACTCTCTTTATCCTCTTGGACCAGCCCTTAAAGTGCTGTGGTGGGGGGCAGACCAAGAGGACATAAACGTGTCTCCATCATGACTTGAACCAACTAATCAGTTTTTCTCAAGGCCGACCCCTGCTATTTCCCAGTGAAATCTTGGCCCTCTGACACCCAGTGAAATCTTGGTCTGCCCTTGGTGTCAGAGGGCCAGCCTTTAAGGCAGGTGAAGCCAACCTCGCCATCCTTCTGAGAAAATACACACCCAAAATCTCGATTTTTTTCCACTGGGATCAAATACCAGGTTGTGCCACAGTTCAAGCCGCCCCCCCCCCCCCCCTTTGAACAGTCTGGGAGGAGATGGGTAAAAGGAGGGTCTGCAGCAACTTCAAAACACACAAACCAGCAGGTAATTGTTCAAGAGACAGCCAATTAAAGCTGCCCAAGACCTACCAACACCGCAGGCATGAGGAGCTTTTCTGACCTGCCATGTCCCATGTCCTATCACATGGAAGGACTTTACAACCCTATAAGCGCTGTAGGATCCTGAATAGGCTAGGAAGACTGACTTCCCTTAGCCCTACATGGTGTTTTTTGCCTTTTTCTTTTTTTCTATGTAGAATTTGGAAAACTGAAAAAAATAAACTAGTTAGCTGCTCTTCTGTTCCATGATTTCCCTTCTCACAAACTTGCCCTTAAAGGAAGAGGACTCTCATACTGAACTCTCTTTTCCCATCCACTGAGAAGCTTCTGTTCACCAAAACAAGGGCTCTAGCTGGCCACACTCTCCCCCCAAGTACTTGCACCTAAGAAGTTCCATATTGCACCAGGAAACTAGGTTTGAAAGAAGTCTTGGGGCCCCAAGCAAGTGCTTGTAGTGCATTGGTATATCCTGGTCTTCCCGTCATCAGAGTGTTCTTCCTTTCCCCACCCAAATGGCTGACTCAAGATCTGGTGATTGATTCTGACACCTCCCATCAGGCAGCCGTATGTCCTCAAAGTAGAAAGTGCTGGTTTCTTGACCTGTGCAAAGCAGCCTTCTCAGATTTTTCCTCTTACTGAATGGAGCAGGATGCAATCTCACCAAAGCAGCAGGAACAAGGAGAAGAAGAAATAGGTTTGGGAGGAATGAGGTCAAGATCCTCATCATCAGGGATTTCATCAAGGCGATACCCATCCTGCAGCAGCTGACGGCTGAGATCCTGGTTGACCTAATAAGTGAAGGAGGGGAGGTGAAACCTTTCAGCATAGGATCCAGCATGGAAATGGATCCTCAAACCACCAACATCCATACTGAGGTCTGTATGTATTCCATGTATCTGTGTGTAAACAGCCTTAATTTATACCGAATGGAAAATAGTTTCCTATTGAGAGTCCTTTCAAGTAGGGCTGCCATAATTCTCTTCCACAAAATTGGGACAGGACCCTCTGTCCCATTTGACATGGGAACGCAATCTCATAAAATCGGGATTGACCTTGTTTTTCAGGGCTTATGGCACCCTACTTTAGAGGGTCATGAGCTCTTACTTCTCTTTCCTTATCCCTACCTTCTTTCCTCACACAAATTTCTGGGTTTGTTTTTAAAGCCTGTGGTTCCATAGTGTGATTGAATTTAGCCTTCTGAATCAGTTGGCTTCACACAGTGGCTTAAAAGCCAATGTTCTGACTCATGTTGATGCCTCACACTCCAGCCATCACTCTCATCCCACACCCTCTTCCCTTCATTAATCTAGGGAGTGGAAGGAGCAGCTACAGTGTTCCCTCTAATGTCTTCCTGTGCCAGTAGCTAAACTGCAAGAGACCCGAATATTCACCTCATTTAGCACACAATGCGTTATTGTGTATCACTGCAGTGTGAACACTGCAATATTAGTGCCTATGTGAAGCTGTAATATTATCAACACAAAGAAGGAATAAAACATTGTCCAAACTTGCCTCAGCTGAGGAGTATCCAGAGGAACATCTTGATTCCAGCTCCTTGTCACTAGGAGAAGAACACAAACATCAGGATGAGCAAAAGACCATTCCTAACACATCATTAATTCTGATCTATTTTGCAGTGCAACAAGGAGTAGACTTCCACAGTGTTCAGTCCTTTTGAGTTCCTCCAGCCTCAGTCATCAAGCACTGTCTGATCATTCCTCACCTATCAGAATCCAAGGACACCAGGGTTTCATCCGAGGTCTGGCGGAGAGCAGCATAGCCCTTATTGAACTTCACTGACCTGGAGAAAGAGGCACAACTCAGTGTGAAGCATCTTAGGGGCACTGGCCAAGGTGCTTGAAGAGTCAAGCAATGACCATAAAGGGTTAGATATGAATTGTCACAAAGATTTCTAAAGGAGGATAGAGTTTAATATACAAATACATGCAGAAGGCCCCAGGTTAAGTCACTCCCACTTGTTTTAGAGACACTAAAGACCCCAGTATGAAACCCAGCACAGCTGTTAGTACAGATTATGCTGCAAGATTGATCAAACAGCTAATTTAGCTTCCTGTGTTTTTTGGGTGGAAAGGGGAAAGTGAAGTGGCACTATTAAAGTGCTATGCTCGAACATGGAAGATGGATATTCAAATTCTCAATTGGCTGAAAGGCAACCTTGTTGTAAAATTACAGTGAACCTTCAGTATTCACATGGGATCCATTACAGTCTTCCCCTTATGGGTACCAAATTCTGTGGCTAATTAAATTGGTGGCTGGGCTTCAGAGGACCTCCTAGAGGTGACTGGGAGTGCCTTACAGTCACATCCAGGAAATGTTCTCAGGTACAAGGAGACCATGAACTGGAAGAGATCCAGATCGAACTGAAAGAGACTTTTGGGTCCTAGGAGGTCCTCCAGATGCAGGTTTGGCATTTGTGGATATTGAAAGAACTTAGGTAAATGACCCTTTTCACTTGAGAACAAATCTTCCAGAACTCAGTTCCCATCCTGACTTCTCAGTTTTTTCCACAAGCCAAAAGCTTGTATTTATGGACATGAAAACAAGATGCTCAACTCCTGCTCCTAATGTCTACAACTGCACAAGATCAAGAAAAGTCAATTTCATTTAATTTTTTAATTCTTCATTTGTATTTTTGTGTGCACTTAATTAATAAAGAAAAGTACAGAGTTTGGCACAGCATTAGGCATTCACAACTCCACTGGCCAATCTTCCAGGGACAACTGTTCTCAGGCCAGTGGGACATGCAGAAGTGCACAGAATCCCACCTCAAATGTCTTGTTTCCCTTTGCACTTCAGAAATCTTGTTTTCCTCTTTTTTCCCATTGACACTGCAGAAATCACTTCTGAGCACTGCAAAACGCATCTGATTTTTTTTGGGTAATCCTCTATTTTCCCCCCTCAAGCCATTTATATATGCCAGAAGAACAGGGTGCTGAATGGGATTGGTGGCAACCAACATAGTTTGATCACTACTCTCACCATTAGAAGCTACAGCCATCTTGACCAATGTTGTGTATTCATGTTATCAATTGCCAGGTGGTTCTGAGTAATGATTGTACAGCCTCTGACCAAGTTGGACTCATCTTTATAAGGCAACACTGTTTCGTTCATAGCCACCAGTAGGGAAGGCACAAAGGACTGTTGCCCTGTTGACCACTACCATGACCCATGAAAAATCATGCCATGCTCCAAAAGGGAAGCTGTCCCATCAGCCTCAAGAACAATGGTGTTGACCAGGGCTGATCTCTTTCACCATAGCTGTGAACTTTGATTATTTCACACTCAGAAGCTCCGCAAACTGTTCCTAGTCCTCCCAGCTACCCAGCACCCAAGACAGATACCTGGGGCCAGGCTTCAAGACGCTCAGCTCCTGCATGCCCTGCATGATTGGCAAACTCTGAAAAGCATATCACCATTCAACAATAAGAGGAAAATGGCGGGGACCTCTTGGCAGCTGGCTTGGGTTGATGCCGGACAGTTCCTGAAAGCACGCCCTTCCTCCGCAGCATCGCCTTCGCCATCTCTCGATGCTTCTCTGCAACCCAAAACAGATACACACACTCAAGTTGCTTCTACAGTTCAGAGATGGTTCTGGCTTTCTTCATCCACCGACTGCCACCCACTGCTGCTGTTAGGCAAATTTTCACACAAATACTGAAAAATCAACTGGGCCCACAGTATATCTACAGTAGATCCATTCTAGGAACCTCCTACTCCTGCACAGATACTGAATTCTGTGGATTATGAAATCTGTGGCAGAGAGGGCCAATGGTAATGTCCCAATGCTAATGGGACAACTGCTTCCCTTCTCCGAAACAGTTTATAGTGAAGAATTTTTTCTAAAAATACTAACCAATGTTATGTCAAATATTTCATAAACAAACATATCTTTTGGGATGATATAAACATTCTACTGAGTTTTAAATCAATATTTTAACACAGACCATTTGCACTTTTATTTAGCAATTACTGACTGTACTAGCAATGTCTGTTATAGTGGGTTCTGCTGGTGTTCTTTTACTTTTTAGATTGTGAGCCCTTTAGGGACAGGGACCATTAGCCATTTATTTTTTTCATTTTCTTTGTAAACAGCTTTGTGAACTTTTTTGTTGAAAAGCAGTATATAAATACTGTAGGTAGATGGGTAGGTAGGTAAGATTAGATAGATAGATGTAACTTATACATGTGTACATACAAGAATCACATATTCTTCCCTAGTTGGCCTGCCTCTCCTTCCTTCCTTGGTGGTCCCCCTTGTGTCAGTTTTCGCCTTAGATCACTCTGGGACAAGGACAAGCTTTTCTCACTTAACACTATTCGTATGGGTAGCGCAATATAAAGATTAAATTGATTTTTTAAATTGAAATCAACGATGTAAAAATTGACCTTTCTCTTCCTCTATCCCATGACAATTTAAAGCGTGCTTTCAGCCACCTTGGATTGTAGCCAAAGAAAGGGAGGCCACGACTAAGTCCCAATAAATTTATATTACTAAAAAGAGAGGCACAACAACCTTGCCTCATTCATTCAGGTGCACTTAGTCCTGACTCACTTTCTATTTAAAATGAAACTGCCATGCTTGCTCAGTGACAAAACTCTCGTTTAAGTGGCAAAGAAGCTTCCTACTGCTGGCTGGGAAGATTCGTTTTCTGCTAACCCTTGAAGTTTCTTCCCAGCCCCAAAGAAACCAAGGCTGATTCTGCATCTCTACTCCATTTAATTTCCTTATTGTCAGTCCAATCCAGCTTGATTCATTCATTTGGCTTTGAGTGAGTCTAGTGAGTCTAGTTTTTTACCTCCTCTCAGGATTTCAATCCTTTGATGGAATGACAAGATTGCAGCCTCAACAACAATCCTTCCATACCTCAAGGGCAAGCTGTTCGGTGGGTAACACTTGACGAAATGGATAATTCCATTCTAAGTTCCCTGGCAAGGCTGGCCCAAGATCTGCCAGCACTTCAGGCAGCACAACAAATAGTTCCTGACATGTCTCCTCCTTTCACTTCCTGGACTTGGAAAGGGAGAAAGAATTGGAATGGAAGAAGCACAGGAGAGAAAAGTGGAGGACTAGACTGGCTCCAGTTCTCTAGCCTACCTTTCTCCTCTCCTCCAGAACTAAGGAGGAGGTCTTTATTCCATTGGTTGCCAACATACCAACTTTCAGTTAATTCACTTCCTATAATGTGGATTCTTACGCTCACCTCTAACCTCAGGTGGGGATCCTCTGGGGAGAGGATCTGGGACTCTGGGATCAACTTACGCAGTTTGTCATGAATAGAAGCTTTGCTCATGATGTACGGGCCCCTTTTTTCCACGGGAGCCTCTCTGCTTGGCCTCTTCTTGTCCCTCTGACCCTATGAGGAATGAAATAATACATTACCAAATTCATAAATTAGCATTTGGGATTTCACGTGCTTTTCATGTATATTATGATTTGAGAAGTTCTCCGCTTTGTACTGCATGACTTTCTCTTTGAAGTTCTCCGCTTTGTACTGCATGACTTTCCTTGCTTGCATTATGCTTTACGGTTGAAAAGTTCTTCTCAGATTGAGGAGTTGCTCACATAAGGACGTCTAGTGAGTTCTTGACAGAGGCAAAATCCAGCTAGGAAATTCTAGCTGGAAGCTGTCTCTTCGCCATCATACTAAAACATCTCTCCAGTTAACCATATCATGTTTAACCAGTTGCACCGAACAGGACCGTACCATCTTTTTCCTTTTGTATTTGGTCTGAATCTCCTCTCCACATCTCTATCTTCCTCCATTACAGGGGCCCCAGTCTTTGAATTGCAGGCACAGCTCCCTTTACATTTCAGCTTTGGGTCTTCTCAGATCAGTAGAGTTAGAGGAGGAACCTCCTCTGGTCAGTGGAGGTAGAGGAGCCCTCCACCTCTTGGCCAACCAGAGGCTGACCCAACCTCCACCTCTCCACCTTCACCACTACTTCCACTTCCACCTGCAGTCACATCTCCATCATCATATTGCTCATCTTTTACTTCCACTTTATTGCACTTAAAACATTTCTACACCAAAGATGACAAAGGCTGGACACAGAGAAAGTGCCTCACTCAGGCTGCTCTTATCAGCAGGGGGTTTAGGTAACAGCGTTCTGTGCGCATACAGGCCACATGATCACGGAGGTGTCTTCTGACAGTACTGGCTATGTGGCTTAAGAAACAGGGATGAGCACCACTGCATAGTCACAACCAGCAGGGCAATCTGCAGAGGGCACCTTTATGTTTATGCCACAATGAGGCTACAAGATCCAGCAGGGCTCTTCTTGTGTTCTTATATTCTTAGTACTGTCCCTTCCCCAAAATTGGCTGATTGCTGGTTGTACAAATGAGCAAGATGTGGCTGTGCACATCAAAAGAGGTTGTGAACAACCTGACTGGTTTGGCAACAAGGTACAGAGCAAAGCTGCAACTGTGGGCAGCAAGACTCCCATCACTGTGTATGGCTGCTATGGGGGGAGGTGCAGTGATAAATTAAAAAAACAAAAACATACCTGCCAAAAGTGGCACCACCATTTAAAAAGGTCTGATGTCACAGGCTGAATGTCAAACCAAGGTCTAGGTACAGTATTTGGGCACAGGGTGACCATATGCCAAACCCAAAATTTCTGAACCCCAAGGCCAAAATTACTAATCCCAGGCCAGAATTCCTACCCACTGGAAAAAAATGCCAAAAAATGTATTTTTTTGTTTTTCGGTTTTTTGACAATAACTTTTGATAGGAAGGAGATATCTGAAAACTGATTATTTCATTGGATTCTGCTCTTCAGTACAAATCCAATGACATATGGCATGATGGGGTACTGTGCACTATCATGAAGTTTCAAAATGAAGCCAAAATGTAGGACAATGATGCCAAAATGTAGGACACCCGGACAGGAGGCTAAAAATCCAGACAAATCCGGGTTTTTCCGGTCATCTGGTCACCCTGCTTCGGCATTTCATCCAGGAACTCTTTCCAAACTTAAAAATCTGTCCAGGTTTTCCCGTCAAACGGGATGTGACATTTCTATGATGGCAAAACTCCTCCATGTCTACTCAGAAATAAGTCCCATTATGTTCAATGAGACTTACTCCCAGGAAAGCGCAATGCTGGATTCCAAGGTGGTGGATCCATCCCAGGACCCGAGTTCCCAACCACCACTTTGAGTACACGTCTAATCCCTTCATAAAGGCGTCTACGATGATGGTTCTCAAAGTGGGGGTCGGGAGCCCATAGGGAGGGAAGGGTCACAAAAATCTGGAATCTGGCCCTGCTATCCTGGAATGAGGCTTTCGGGATGCTTCCTGGGAGTAAGTCTCATTGAACACAGTGGGACTTACTTCTGAGTAGACACAGTGGAGCTTTCTGTTTAACGGGAGGTCTGGCCATGATATCACTTCCAGGGGGTCCCAGATGAACATTCACTCCCAGAAGGGGTTCCTGGGCTGAAAAGCTTGAGAAGCACTAATTGAGGTTACATCCTGTGGCAGGGAGTTCCACAGGTTAACAGTGGAAGATAAGCCCCTCCCCCTCAACCAGGCCCCTCCCTCCACATGCAAACCCCTCCCCTCCACATGCAAGCCCCGCCCCCAGCAGCCAGGCCCCGCCCCCTCGTACTCCTTCAGGTGGCCCCCCTCGCCAATCAGGCCCCGCCCCTCGCTACTCTCTCAGTCAGGCCCCGCCCCCGCCTTCCAACCCCCTGACGGAGGAACCAAGGCGCCTCACCACGTCGCTGCTGGGCCCCGGCTGGGCCCCGCCATCCCTCCGCCTCGGGGGCTGCTCCTCGCCCGCTCCCTCACCCGTCACCATGGCCGCCTCCCTCGCCGGCCCTCCTGAAGCCCCGCCCCCTCGGCTTCCTTGTCTCGGCGCGGGGCGCGAGAGGAAAGGCTCCGCCCCCGGCAGGCAGGGACACAGAGCTATGAATAGGCTAGAGTGACGCACTCGGCGCTTGGGTGGGGCGCTTGCGGGTTCTCATGAGGAAACATTCTACAGGAAAGAGAGAGAGAGAAGAAACAGACCACTGGGAGGGTGGGAGGGATGGTTCTCCAGCCTTCCTGCACCACGACCCACTTTTGACAGGGGCAATCTGTCGCGACCCACCGGAAGTGGTGTAATCAGTCTGGATGTGATGGCATGGCCATGCATCATCAAGCAGGGAAATTCAACAGCCTTAGAAGACAGTGTGACAAAGAAGAGGACAAAATGTAGGACAAGCAAGAAAAATGCAGGACATGACAAAATAAAAGCTGAAAACACACATGCACATTTCTTTCAAGAGGTTACCTTAAACACTTTATTAAATTTAATACTATCGCAGATACTTTATTAATTACAAGATGCAATACTCTGCGGAAACAACACTGTAAAAGAGGGCATGACCTGGAAAGAGAGGACACTTGGTCACCCTGGCAGAAGACAAAGGCTACAGCCCCAAACACATTTCCTAGGAACAGAATGGGACTTACTTCTGAGTAGACATGCGAGGACTGCATCCAAAATCAGCTCCAACAATGAATGAAGAGTGGAGCATCCTCCAAAACAGAGCCTGGTCTGAAGGGAGGAGTGTCCAAGAAGCAGCCAAGCAAAGCCCCAGCACTGCTTCACAGGGACAGCTAGTCTTTCTGTTCACATTGCTTTGGGTGAGACAAGCTCCTGCCCAACCAAGGTGGTTGTGTTAAAAGGCTGGGATTTCTTTACTCTGGGTAATAGGGAAAAAAAAACCTTACATTGTGCATGTGCACACAAACACATAAAGCATATACATATCCTAAATGTGTATATATATGTATTAAACATATATAATACTGTTATCAGTGGTGGGCTCCAGCAGGTTCACACCTACTCTATAGAACTGGTTGTTAACGAGAGATAGGACATATAAAGTTTAAAAATATCCATTTAAAAGTGGCTGCCAGATGGGCAGAGAACCGGTTCTTAATTTTTTTGAAGCCCATCACTGACTGTTATGTGTACATAGTGTAGGTACTATACAAAAAGCAGGCCTCCTTCAGTCTTGGAAGAATACAGTATTGTGCTCTGCGCTGCATACGCTGCATGCGAAGCACGAAAGCCTGGGTTGGATTGTTATGGAGGATAGGCTGTTACCCAAGCAGCAAATCCCCCCTCTCCATGCCACTGCATTAGTCCAATGGAAAGGCAGAGCCAATACGATTGGATCCAGCTGGCCTCGCAGAGCTGGGCTAAGGACAGGAGCTCACCCTGTCTTGTGGGGCTGACCCAGGTCTTGAACCTTGGCCTGCTGGTTAACAGGCACAGCGTCTTAGCATAAGAATATGAAACAAGATGCAGATATTACATATATATGACTGCAATCCTAAAGACACTTTCCTGGGTGTAAGAGCTATTGAATACAGTGGGGCTTACTTTTGAGTAAAGATGGTTAGGATTGTTCTCTCTGTGTGTGTGTGTGTATACACACATATGTTACATTACATGCACATGAATATTCTTGTAGTGTATGTTCCATACATGTGTATGCAACTATACAGCTCAGTGGGCAAATTTCTAGTGTGGGCTTTTCAGGTGCTCAAAAAAGCCAGGTTTTTTTGGATGTGTGTGTGTGTGTGTGTTGCATTCACCCCTTAACTTGGTAATGGCTAATGATATCACCAGTTACTTCCAGTAGGTGGACAGTGCAATACAACCTGGGACAAACACTGAGAAATAGTAATACAGACCTCCACACTATGTTTTTCCTATGTCCCCATTCCCCTCCCTCTACCAAAAAAAACCAAACACAAAACCACACACTTCTGATTAGTGATACCTCACGTAAAGAACGCCTCACATAAAGTAAGTTTCACGTAACAAAAAAAATTTCTCTAGGATTCTGCTTCACGTAAAGAAAGTGCTTCACGTAAAGAAAACATTCGTTGGCAGTTAGGGCAGACGTGCTGGCCAGCAACGTGTTTAAAACGTGTCAGGGCTATCTAGCGCACCTGCCCATAGTGAAAGCAACACTTCCATGCTGTTCCTCCTGTGGCCAGACATCCACTGGGCAGAGGGAGAGAAGAGCAGTGGAGAAGAGGGAAGCAGCTCAGGGCCAGCCAGAAGGGAGCAGAGAGAGAGAGAGGCTCAGGATGAAGAGAAGGAGAAAGTGGGGAGACGGAAAGTGTCTTGGATTACAGAAGAAAGTGTCTTTGATTGCAGCCTCTTAACCATGTCTACCTAGAAGTAAGCCCCACTGTGTTAAATGGGGCTCACTCCCAGGAAAGTGTCTTTCGTATTGCAGCATAAGTAGACTTCATAGGATCATGCACACTGAATGCATGTTTTGAATTCAATTACAGTGTTTTGTCATCATTTTTACATCCAGTTAATATTTTTATATGAATATTTTGGGGGTTGTGGAACCAATCATCTGCGTTTCCATTATTTCCTATGGGAAAATCCGCTTCACGTAAAGAAAGTTTCACGTAAAGAAAGTTTCACGTAAAGGAACTGCCTCTGGAACGAATTTATTCTGTTACGTGAGGTACCACTGTATTTTGCATTTCTTTTTAGTACTATTATTCTTTTTTCCCTGCTATCAGTAACTGGGATCTTAAGATGAGCTTACACTCACTCAGGGAAAGTTCTGACTTCAGCTATTTGAGTGAGAGTCACCCATGTTTTACCAATTGCTTTTCAAACTTCCCTTCAAGTTTACAAAAGCAGACTGTGGTAAGCAGAGATCAGATTACACAAAGGAGTAAGTCAGAGTCACTAACCCCCAAATCCAGAGTAACTACAGAAGCACATAAGAGACTATATGTGCACCCGTAGTTACTGCACCATCTAGTGAAAACCTATGGGAAATTCATATTGCAATCCAGAGTAACTTATTCTTACACTGGAGCAAGGACTCCATGTAGTTATTCTGGATTTTGCTCTAAGTCACTGTGTCCAAGCACCTTTCGAATCCAAGTCAACATCAGAATCCTGCAGCTTGGAAGGTAATCAGTCAAGAACTGGTACTTTTATAGTTACAGTTCCCTGTAACTGGTTGGCAAGATTTCACACAAAATGGAAAAAACTACTTTTAATGATATTGTGAAATCCTAGCAAGACTAGCTTCATGAAACTACAGGGGGAAAAGCATGAAAGGGCTCATTTGCATTCACCCATAGTAAACTGATGACTAGTTACTCCATACTTGTTTTCAGACTAATGGTCATGGATGTGATAGATCCAACCAAAAACTGTCCCCTAACATTGCTCTTTTGCACCAATTTTTCACTACTGCCATCCCAAAAAGCAGCAACTGTTGATATGAAATATCTTTGAAGAAGGGAAGACTACATTCCGTTAAGGTCAAGACTGAAAGATTATTAGATGCCATCCAGTAAACTATTGTAAAAAATACTCTTCTAGAAAGGCATGCACATGGAAATTGTTTGCCTCAGAAAAATTGCAAAGGTTTTATTTTTCCAAAGACCTTTGTGAATTAAATCTATCAATGCAGAAGCAGAGTGGAAATGAATGTCAAGATGAAATGCTTTTCTTCTGGTACCAGGTTAAAGCACATGCTTGTAATGCAATGCTAACTTAGGTACTTTGTTAAAATGACCAGCCTTCTTGCTAAATGGCACTGCCTTCCTCTGTGACTCTAATGATAGTGGCACCAGATATACCAAAATGTACCAAATTCTGCAGTAATTCTTTAGAGTTTGCACGGCTATTAATTCATGAAAGCAAGCTGGAAAGATGAAAACCATCAAAGATGCAAGGCAGGATAAAACATGCTGATGGGGTATTTTACCCTGCTGAGCACCAAAAGTATGCAGGCATTCATCATCCAAAAGTGGCATCAAATCACATATCTCTAAGTTGCTCCAGGAAGGCTTACAGTGAACAGTATTTAGGCATGTTTTATAGTTTGCAGGAAAACACAATTTAGAGCAGAAACTGTTATCACAATTGTAAATGTAAAAATCTAAAAGTTTTCTATTTTAAGAGCAAAAATCTGCAGATATTAAAGTGTGATTGATTACTGACAAAAGAATCTTCTTATACTCCACAAGTGAAACATTAGACCCTTGCCATCTTTCCCAAGAGAATGTCAAGAGTTCTTGTTCTTTCTCCAAGTGTTCACAGGTCCTTGGGTGGCGCAAGTGGTCGGGCTGTGGGTGGAGCAAGTGGTTAAGGCACTGTGCCTGTTAACCAGCAGACCAGGGTTCAAGACTCAGGTCCTCACAAGACAGGGTGTGTTCTTGTCCTTAGCCCAGCTCTGTGATGCAGCTGGAACCAATCTTATCAGCTCTGCCATTCCATTGGTCTGTTTCAGTGGCATGGAGAGGGGGGATTTGCTGCTTGTGTAACAGCCTATCCTCCATACCAATCTACCCAGGCCTTTGTGCTTTGCATGCAGCGTCAAGCACGATACCAGTCATTAAAGACTGATGGATGCCAAATTTTTCACAGACCTTTGTACTGTGGACTAGACAGCACATAGGAAGATAACGTGGACTAGAAGATAAGAAGATAATGAAATCCACTTTTTTGGCTGTGTTTTTATGCATGCACCCACCCTATGTGAGACTTTTTAAGGGTTGTGCAGCACCTCAACATTCATTTTTATCACATAATAAGCAGGAAGGACTTTGAGAAGTGACACGGCTATCTGTCCTGAAAGGGGGTGATGTTCTTTCTAGCTAGTTAAAGTACCACAGTGTTTCTTCCAAATGAAAATATTTATTGATCCTCTAAAAATAACACTTTCAAGATTTGTTGATTTAGTGAAATTGAATTATATGGTTTAATAGTGATTCTATAGAAGGGAAGTAGTCCAAAACTCTGTTCAACTGACATCCTTTCATGTGTTGTAGTATTCCAAGATAAATGCATTCAGCGACCAAATCCTTTGATAATCCTCAACATAAAGGTATAATCCAAAACCTTATTTTGCTGTCAGTGTTTCAGAAGTACTGAAATTCCATCTCATGTTGTGAAATTCTGTAGATCAAAGTTCAATGGTTTTTTAGTATGGATACAGAAGGACTACACGTTTCAAGTGTGTGTTGTGCCCCAAAATTTCAGCATATTTATTGACTTTGTGAATTGTTCTTTTGTTTATAGTAACAGAGGTTACAAAGACTAGACTCAGTTCAAACCAGTTTCCCCTTTATTAGGTCCAGCTTCACAATACATATTCAAGGACAAAATAAAAAGGAAGTTATCTGAAATAAGTATCATAACATCTGTATCCAGGAAATTGTTGTACAATCAGGTAACTTTTTAACAATAAACCTACGGGAAGCTCATCTGTAAGAGAAAAAATAAAGGATTAGTTTAGATACTTGTACACTTGGTTCATCTTCACATTTCCCAACCACTTTCAAATCTCTAGAAAGGCCAGTGGGTGGAACTGGTCAGAAAAACCAGTGATGAGCAGCTGCAAAAGTGACACCTTGTCACAAGAGAGTGGTTTGGGATTTCTTCTATCACTGCTCTGCCACAATCTATTCTTTTCTCCCCACTCCAAAATGCATCATTTTAAAAGAGATCAAGCTAATTTTATAGCAGATTTTGAAATTACATAAAACTGTATTTCTTTATATCCATCAGAATTCCTCCATCTTTGTTGTACCAGCATTTGCTAAAACCACTACCCTTAAGTTGGGAAATTATGGCATTCTTGACAAGTCATCTCCAAAGTGAATCAAAAGTAAATACTGTATTAATGTTTTGGGGAGCTTTACAACTTAGGGACAGCTTAGCAGGGAAGAAGAATGGAACTTAGCAACATGCCATTTACAACTCAAACTGCCATTATCAGGATTAGCTGCAATGGACTAATGGACTAATGCTTAGTTCAAAGTCTGCATTATTCTACCATTTACACAGCACACAAACCAGATGATGCCCAAGTGGGGGATGGGTAGCAGTGAACCAGGTTAGCCTACAGCTTAATATAAAGCAGCACTGAAACACCTCATTAGCATATCAAGAAAGCCCAAGACACACCAGTGCTAACACAAAATTTGAAAACCATTTATCTTGTTTTTTCTTACACACATAAAATTGATCAGACAGAAGTAGGCACTGGAAACCAGATTGCTTACATTAGACAGAGACTACGAGGCACACCAGGCAGCCTAGTCTTTTGGCAGACATTGATTTCCCTATTATCCTACAATGTAGAATTCTCATAGCTACCTTTAACATATGTATACAATTTTAGGTAAGAAGGTCCTATTCAGAAGCTTGATAACGTGTATAATAATAAACGTAATAATACCAGCACTTAACGTATGTTATTTGCAACAATATTTGTTATTTACCAGCAATGTTCATGCTTTGTCCAGGCCAAGTTCCTCTGGAGTTGAGATTCCCAATTCATTCAAAGTTGGTCTAAGTTCCTGGATAACATATGGATAAATTTCCTTGTGAGGGCCTGCTTTGTCCTAATAGAAAAAGAATGTGAAAATTATTTATTTGAAAATAAATAAAATGCATAAGAACAGAAAATACAGAAAAAGCAAGACTGAGTTATATTTAAAAAGCTAGTTCTGTAAATGGAAAACCCACTTGCGACATTTAAGCAAAAGAGTTACAAGGCAAACCTTAGCACAGTCACTTTACTACTTCTTCTTTACTTCTTTACCTTAGCACAGTCACTTTACTACTTTAAAATGCGTCAGAATTGTGATGCTAGTGAAGAGGGAAAGTTGACTTTTGAATGCAGGTTCAGCCAGTGTTAAAAGGGCCTTAGGTTAACAGAGCTATGAAAAACCTTAGCAAGCCACTATCAGTCAGACAACACTTGCTGGATTAACAGTCTGATTCAATGTATGGCAGTTTCACATGTCCTTTGAAGGCTAATCCAAGAAATTTTAAGCAGTCATCATAATTTATCAGTCCCTCTGTAACAGATACCTCTGAATTCCAAAGACTTCTTAGAAGAAGCAAAAGAAGAGAATATCAAATAAAGCATCCACTTTCCAAGAATCTCCAAGAATAGATTGGGTTAGCAATCTATGGCCCACACGATGGATGTGGACTACCAGTCAAACTCATCCAGCCCAGTAAGGAGGTTGGCTTGGGAAGTGAGGCCTCCTGCCCAATTTGCTGCAAGGTGGATATAGCACGGCAGGGTCACCTGCCCAGGCTTGTGGAATTCCTGTGTCATGTAGATAACCTGGGCAGGCTGCTCTGCCATGGCATGATTGTGCATGGCAAATTAGGAAGGAGACTCCCCTCCCCCCACCAAGACAGGCTCCATACATCCCAATGACATGACTGCTTACCATCCAGACCTAGTGCCCAAGAAATTGTCAACCCCTGACCTTGAGTTTTCCATCTCTTCTGTTAGACCAGAGATTTTCAGCCTCTTTCATGTCATGGAACACTAATGAGGTGCTAGCATTGGCTAGGCACACAATCAGGCTTTTTACTACGGAGATACACTATGGCACACTATGCTAATATTAGGGGCTCAAATCCCCTATTTGCCCTACTAATAAATAATCAGCACAGAACAAGTTTTAAATACTACATGAAATACAAACAGTCCTACAATTTAGGAGTGAGAAATTAAGAGACACTTTGTTTGTACACTTTATAAGTGTGCCTATTCAAAAATATGTAAATACAATAGAATTTACTCAAGGGCATATGCTACTGCAGTTTTAATAGCTACTCCTTCAGTGTCTTCCTTAGATTTTCTTATAGTGTCAAGAAACAGTTTCAAGATAGATCAAGTAAAATGAGAGCGTATTTTAGATAATGAAGATATTCGATTAGATAAAACCACAGGATTCTCTTTAGTACCTTAGGTAACCCAAATATGATTTCTCATTAACTTTAATTATTTATTATTTATACCCTGCCTTTTCCATGCCAAAGCAAACGGCCAAGGCGTTTAATCAAGTACAAAGTAATACAATATCAACGAGACTCTAGAACATTAATTTCATGAAATGCATTGAGTTTAATATTAACAACATTAATTGTATTCCAAATTAACAATGTCCATTGCCACCATAAGGATTTAAAGCAATGAACTTTGCTTTTTAACATAAGCAACATTTAAAATACAATAATTCTCAGGTTACTTTTAATACTTAAAAAATTAATAATTAAACTTCACCAAAGCCAGAGGAATTATGAGAAATCATTAAGTAGATTGTATTTTAGTTAGTGGTTGGTGAACATCATATTAAAGACCCAAGGAGGGGAGTAATGCAGTTTGCTACAATAACTGGAAAGGAGAGTGATTTTTTAACTATCAGTTGTATTTCAAACTTCTTAGTAGTTATATAAACATAGGAATACATACAAACACAGAAAGAGCAGCAGGATATGGCCAGCTCACTCTCAGCATTATTTCACTAACCTTTACAACTTCTAAGATGCGGACAGCACTAGCAAAGTCATTTAGTCGTCTGCATGCCCTCAAAGCAGCGTCAATGATTTTTGGTTCTGGAACCAGGTCATAACCAACCAGTGTGTTCATACCTGACAGAACGAACAAGAACAATTTGAAAATCATTTTTGCTTAAGGATTACACTTAATCCTTAAGACAAGTTCTCTTTTCTAAGTTCTTGATATTTCTTGAGGTAGCCCAGCATCCCAGAAAACATAATACAACTGCACTCTTCTTTTGAAAAATCATCTCAGGATTTCTCTCATGTCACTACAGGATATTATTCTCCCTGTTCTCTCTACACACACACAACACACACACACACACACAGTATATACTCGAGTATAAGCCAACCCGAGTATAAGCCAAGGCACCTAATTTTACCTCAAAAAACTGGGAAAACTTATTGACTCGAGTATAATCCTAGGGTGGGAAATGCAGCAGCTTCTGTTTTAATGAGGAGAAAACAGCCAGTGTGGTGAGCCATCAAGCTCTTACATGCAGGGAAGAGAGTGATCAATCTGCTGACTTGGTGTTTTTTTTTTAAAGAAGGAAGCAAAGCAGCCTTTCCTGCTTTTTAAAAAGGCTGACCTAAGCTGAGCTGCTTGTGCAGAAATCCACTTATTTGCCCATCTTATGACAAGTATAAGCCGACCCAAGTATAAGCCGAGAGGGGCTTTCTCAGCATAAAAACTGAGCTAAAAATGTAGGCTTATACTAGAGTATACATGGTATGTGAATTTCACTTAAATTCTGAGTATTAATTATCTGAATACAAGTTGTTGTGAAAGTGCCAGAGTTCAGATTGAACAAAATATTAATTCTGTAAGCCTTATTTTTAAGCTGAAATACCAATGTATTCAGTTGCACAATGAAATCTGATTTATGGCTTTCAATTTCTGAAACTCAAAAATCAAAATATTCAAAGTTCTTAGTATTTGAATGTTACATTTCCTGCTCATTTAGGCACCTGTAAACGCATATAAGGGAAGTTTACTAGTAAAGATTACTTGTTAATGTATTGAAGGCTGCTTAGATTCTATTTCCAAAAAGAACTGCCTCCCCATATGAAATAATGGGGTTTTTTTGTTTTGTTTTCTTAAACCACTATCAGGCCTTCATTTAAACCTCTTACACAAGACACTAAGCAACCTGTAAATCCACTGGCTCCACAATTTTCTGCAGCATTCTTCAGCTTCACCCCAACCCTTTTAAGCTTTAGAAATGTATTTGTATTGTTGTACCAGAAATTCATTTTTGTTTTAAGGGCAGTCAAGAGAACATTCCAAGGAGTCTGATCATACTATTCAGCCAGATATATTTAAAGTTGGGCTCCTCTGAAACACTGCACAAGTTCTTCCATGACCAGTTCTTCCCCCATCACAGAAGTATGATGACAAAAGATATACCCAAAACACCACCAATGTTTTGGCATGATCAGTGATTGCATAATTTATTTATTTAAGGAATTTCTATCCAGCCTTTATCTAAATGGACCCATGGCGGAAAACAAAATAAAAGCAAATACAAGTTCTCATAATACACAAATATTTAAGACATTTAAAAATACAAAGACTT
This sequence comes from Cryptoblepharus egeriae, assembly GCA_030015325.1. Lineage (NCBI taxonomy): Eukaryota > Metazoa > Chordata > Lepidosauria > Squamata > Scincidae > Cryptoblepharus > Cryptoblepharus egeriae. The sequence continues at coordinate 12,663,387 of JAREYC010000013.1, forward strand.
AAGACATTTAAAATCAATGATGTTATAGCACAATCAATTACTTTTTTCAACAGACTATGACTGAGTCACAATTTGCACTACTCAAACTGCTAAATAACAAAGTTGAGACCTTCAGTGAAGTTGCCCTTGAGTAGTCCCATATAAATGGAAATAGTGAGCTGGAGTAGGATGAGGTATAGCACCTGAAAATAAGCCATTCAGTCGCCTTACAGAACACTTATGTTCAGTAGGAGAATAAACATGTTGCAACATTCCTCATTAGTTCTTACCTTTCCTTAGCTCCCAGGCATCAATATCTGGTTTGTTGAAGTAAGTCACCCAGCGAGCATCAAACTCCTCATCCGATTCATGTGACCCATGAGAATAGCAGCGTACGGCAGATACTGCTGTGTGTCAAAAACAAGAAAGGACAGGAAAAGATATTGAAGAGCTGCAAGACTCGAGAGGAAATACAGCAAGTACACAGAGATGAAGTCAAACAATGCAATTGTATAGTTTGCCACTTAATAAGGGCTAGTAGCAACTATTCCTGTGTAAGCAATCAACTGCCAAAATGCACTTGTCTGCTTGTGCAGAATTATAGCAGCTCTCCTCTCCTAAGCAGCTCATACTTGCAGCAATCATACTGTCTTAGTGAGGAATACACTAGAACACTATGGGCACTAAGTAAGTTTGCACTGTCTGAGAAAACAGAATTAAAGCAAGCTTCCCTGTGGATACGCACATGGAAAAGAAAAATTTTGGAGACTTAATCCTTGAAACATTGGTTTTGCTATTATATAACAGATGACTTCCTGAAAAGAACAGAGAACTCAACTTTAGTTTATGGTCACTGGATAGTAGTGAGAGCAGCTCTTAATTCCAAATACAAAATAAAGCTTCAGAAATGTCCTGTCTTGGACAAACTATATGGATATAGAAGAAGGCTTCAAAAAATGAAGAGAATGAGAATGTGGGAGAATGAACAGACAAAGAAGGGTCAGAAGGAGACACAGTATGGGCACCTGGGAGAAACTGATCATCAAGCAAGCTGTCCTTTCAACAGTACCATTTCTGCCCAAAGTATTACTTCACAGAGCACCTCTCAACTACTTAGCTGTGAAGTTATGCCTTGGTAAAAGCAGCACTCTGAAAATGCTCCCCATGTGATATAAGTGGACTCAAATTGAAAATATGATCAAGATTTTCATGTTCTTTCCTGTAATTTTCATGTCCTTTCCTTGTAATTTAAAAAGAAGTGAGGCCGTTATTTCTGGCCATTATATCCTTAATGACATTACTTCTTGCTTAATTATGTCCTTTCTGGCCCTGAAAACACTTCAGATCCCACTGAATGCAATCATTAACATTATTCAGCCCTCTGTATGAAATGAGTTTAACAATTAGACTATATTTAAAATTAGTTTTCAGAATTGTTACTAGCTACAACTGTGGAAAGGAACACAGAAGTTAAAATTTCAGTTTTCTTAATAGAATGTAAAGTACAAAATCTCATTTTATTCAACATGTTATCCAGTTGCATTACACACAGGAAATTTACCCAGACGGGTCTATATGTTTAGAATTGTAGGTATTTGGCTACACATGATATAGAAATACAATGCTGACATTATAAATAGAAACCATACACTCACTTTTCCTTTTCAAGTTAAGTTGCTTCATTTTCTATTTAAATACTGTTAAGTGGTGCAAGTGGTTAAGTCACTTGCCTGTTAACCAGCAAGCCAGGGTTCGAGACCTGGGTCGGCCCCACAAGGGTGAGCTTCTGTCCTTAGCCCAGCTCTGCAATGCAGCTGGATCCAATCATATTGGCTCTGCTTTTCCATTGGACTAATTCAGTGGCGTGGAGAGGGGGGACTTGCTGTTGGGTAACAGCCTATCCTCCATAACAATCTAACCCAGGCTTTCATGCTTCGCATGCAGTGTATACAGCGCTGAGCATGATACAATAGTCTTTCAAGACTGACGGAGGCCTGCTAAGTCAACAGAGAAAGCTGTAATGTTTTATTTAAAACAGCACTTCCTGAACTTACCTGGCTTGCATCATTCCACCCTCCTCTCACCCCACCCCAGTCACAGCATACAACTCCCAGAAGTAAGAGCCTCAGCTGGATCAGGCCAAAGGCCCATTTAGTTAAGCTTCCTGCCCACACCTTTCCATCTTCTCAGAGTGGGGGGTGTCCAACACCACCCCAGCACGCTTGTTGTGCCTCTAGATTGGAGACTTCTGTTTATCGGAGACCCACCATACAGGTGGGCCTTGGTATCTGTGATACTTCCCTTCTCAGACACAAAAACCTTGTATCATGAATTCCATGGTTTTGTCCTTTTTGTCCTTTTGTCCATCACCTCTGGATGGTTTTCTGAAGCCTATATAGGTCGCACATGTCCACGGCCTCTGCAGGACTCAGAATGTCTGTTTCACCCAAAAATGCAGATGCACCTTAGTTTCCAATAGCTTATGGAATACATATAAGACATGAAAACACAACATTTGTTATTTAGATTTTCAGCCAGAAACCAATATCAGGATCGCATATCAGCAGTAATGTTCTCAAGCACAATGCACTTTACTGTTCCCATTTCCCTGACATTTGCCACAGAAAGGAATCAAAAATGAATCTAGGGATCAATTTAGAAACTCCCTTCAAATCTAACAAAACAGACCGTCAGGTTTTGTGATACTATCTTTAAGGTACACAGGGACAATTTCTGCATTACTAAATCACCTCCTTTGAAATTTCCCATCTTTCAAAGTAGTACTTTGGAACCTTGGGGTGTGCATAAGCAACATGATCCAGCAATCTTACTGAAGCCAATTAAATTAATTCATAGACTGGAGACTAGCTGGGAATCCTCTGCATGCTGTCTTGAGTTCTACCAAAAACAAACAGTGCCAAAAAAAATCAACTCTTGGCCTTTGGACCTCCTTTTTAAAACTATTTCAGCATCACTGCAATGGAGAAACCTCAGTCTGGATACATTTTGACCATCAGCTATTGAGAATTAAAACAAATTGCCAGAAGAACAAGCTCATGGAGTCACTATACAAGAAGACAACAGTGGCTTTTAAGAATCTCACACCAATTGTCTTTTAAAGACAATATTTAGACATTTCCTTGGAGTAACTGATACCACTCTTGGAAGAAGCAGCTTCAAAGACAACATTTAACCAGTTCAGCAAACTTCCCACAATGCAGAGCTGGGGAGAAAAATACAATCTTTGGCTGAATGTTCAGAATTGGTAAATTTCTGCAAGCTCAATGATACCCTTGTACCCAGCTGCTGAAGTATCATTACTGAATGAATGGAAAGGACGGAATGAAGCTAAAAAATACAGACCTGCACCTTGGGTGCAATCCAAGCCAAATGTTCCCAAAATGGAGCATCATGATGCCCCAAGCATAGGAAGTCCTGTTTCTACCTCCTTATTGGGCAGGGAGGATTTTGATTGCAATCCAGGAAGTGGATCATGATAGCTATTTTCAACTTTTCTGTGGAGAACCCTGCATAAAGGGAAGCTGGCACTGGCTTAGGTAAATCTAAACCTCCCCCACCTGTCCCCAGTAGCAATGCGACTGAAGTGCCACCCCAACATTGCCATCCCCCCTGTGTGTAAATGAACACACATTTACAAGTTTGGAACTTCTGGACGAGGGAGCTTGACAGCTGATCTCAGCTACCTTGGGTATCCCATTTTATGTTAGGAAGGGAGACTATAATTTTTTTTTAAATATACACACCCCTCACATTGTAGGTTAGTCACACTCAGAAGCCTGGGATTGATTTTAACATCAACTGTCTTGAAAAAGGCAAGTCTGACCCTAAGAGAGCCTCTCAAAAAAGCATGTATGTAAATTTCATTACATCCTTTTACAAAAAGCTCTTGATGGCATCACAATCAGTTCTCACTCTTTTAAACTCATGGGATGAAGGCCAATGACTGACCAAAGTCTCCCAATAAGTCTTTGCATTTCCTGGAGGATACCTAAAATATACAGAACTAACTTCAACATCTCCTGTTCTGAAACCAAGACCAACATTTTCTTTAAGTCTCTGGCAAAGGAAGCTCACAACCCCTGCATTCTAAGCAGAAGAGATACCCTGGTAAAACTCATCATGGCTATAAAAGCTCTGTTCTGTTTCCAGAGCCAAAAAGGGCACACACATCATGATTCAAGTCTTCTGGAGTGTCTATGTGTGGGGAAAGAAAAGCCCCTTCCCCATAACCCTTTAGAATTCTCCACTTAAGACCAGAAAAAAATATAAACCATTATATAAAACAAAAAAAATTGAAACATATCACACTTTTGGCCAAGGATGGCTCCTCTCTTCCTTTTGTCCTCACAACAACCCTGTGAGGCAAATGAAGCCAACAGAGAGAATGAATGGCCCAAGGTCACCCAGGAAGCTTCACAGCTGAGCAGGGATCTGAACCTGGATTTTCCAGGTCTAAGTCCAAATTCAAAATCTCTACATCAGTGCTCTTCAAACTAGGGGTTGGGCCCCAATAGGCAGCAACTTATGTGGATGAAAAAGACTGAAGACCACCAGACTAGAGAGGGAGGGAAGGAGAAGGGTCAAGGGTAAACTATGATTAGGGCCATTGGAGGATGTTAGTCACCCCTCTAGCATCATGGTGTCAATTATCAAAATGCTGATATTGACTATTTTATCATCTTTTAAGTATGCTTCATTATAAAAAAAAATTAAAATCAGCTACATTGCATCTCATTGGCTATTCAATGTTACCTTCCTGCAAACAAACAAGGAGGTCTGAAGGTCTGGGGAGGTAAGATGGGGTATTAAGGTGGAGAAGTAAGCACACCACAAACTGTGAATTCTGCTGTGTGGGAGAGGAGAGAAAGCCCCTTCCTCATAAGCTGGCTAGAGAAAAGCTTTGGTAGGTTACATGTTAGTCACTTATGTTTAATAAAGTGGCCCAAGTTAAACCCAAGAGCAGTTTGGTGACTTTGTGGGGGGCAAAGGTAAATACAATGTCAAATACAGAGGAAAGACAGCAAAATACTAGGAATTTGTTGCTTTCTGTGCTCTCTGAGGCATCAAGTGGGCTGCTGTGTGATATGGGAAGCTGGACTAGATGTGTCCCATGTCTGATCCAGCAGGGCTCATCTTATATTCTAGGATAAGGGTCTCCAAACCAGGTCGGGGCCAGATGCGGCCCTCAGAGAGCCTCAATGTGGCCCCCAGCAAGACCCCTCTATCCCACCCTTAGGCAAGACTTGCAATCCACTCCAATACATTCTTATATGTAAATTTATGTAAGTGAGCATGTACATTCAAATTAAGAAATGATGTGGCTGTCCTGCCAAAAACTTTTGAGGCCCTTACTCTAGGATTAGTCTCAGGTGGTAAATTGGCCAAGGAGAGCCTTTTTCCAGCTGATCCAGCAGGCAGGCCTTCTTTAAATTCTTAAACGTTCAAAGTTCCCCAGTGGAGTCCAGCAAAAATGCTGAACCCGCTTCTTGAAGTGGATTCACATTTTTATATCGCTCTTCCTCCAAGGACCTCAGGGTGGCAACCACAGTTCCCTCCATTTTTCCTCACAACAACCCTGTGAGGTAGGAGAAACAGAGACTGAAAGAGGAAGTGACTGGCCCAAGGTCACCTAGGAAACTTTATGCCTCAGCAGGAATTTGAACTTGATCTTCCAGGTCCCAGCCCAACTTCACAATCACTGCATTATCCTGAGCTACTCAATGTCACTTTCTTGCCAATGGGCATGCAGACTCCACACAGGCTTGGGGGGGGGGGGTAGGTAAAGAGAGCAGGAGCCACTTCAGCCTATGTGTGAAGCCACCCCCATTATGTGTGTAGACCCCCAAGGAAGCTTTGGAGCAAATGAGAGGGGGCATTCAGCTGTGGAAAGGAGCAGGAGCAACTTCAGTCTATGAGGAACCCCCCCCCCACATGTGTAAAGGCCCCAAAGATGGCTTGGGGGGAGAAAGGAGAGATGGGGGCACTCAGCTGTGGAAAGGAGCCACTTCAACTTATGAGGACCCCCCCATAAGTAGATCTCAAGTAGATGAGGACCCCCATAAGTAGATCCCCTATAAGTAGATCCCTTTGAAGATCCCAAAGTAGGCTTGGGGGGGGGGAGACGAGAGATGGGGAAATTAAGCGGTGGAAAAGCAGCCACTTCAGCCTATGAGGAACCCCCCCCCCCCAAAAAAAAACATATACAAAGACCCCCAAGGAGGCGTGGGGTGAGAAGAGATGGGTCATTCAGCTGGGGAAGGGGATAGGAGAGCCAACGAGGGCCTATGGGAGCCTATGAGAGGCTCTTCTCTCCCCCCAATTCAAGGTGTTCCTGAGTGTGGCAGACCTTGGCCTTTATCCCACCCCATCATCTGGGGGGGGGGGAGGCAGAGCAACGGTCAGAGGCCAACCGTCACCAACGTTCACCAGCAAGCCCGTGCGACCTGATGACCGTTGGTGACGGTTGGCCTCCCTCTCCCCCACAGGGCCTTCAGGGCTGGTGTGTGAGGCGGGCGCAGACGGTGAAGCGCCAGGGCTGCCACACTGAGGACACCTTCAGCAGCCACACAGGGTCACGGCAAGGACACGGCGAGGCCTTGGAGAGTGAGGCAGGGCGGCCTGAGGAAGGAGGAGAGGGAGAAGGGCTGACATTCCCGCCCCGAGCCTGACTCACCTGCGGGGGACGCCCTGGGGACCAGGCCGCGGAGGGCAGGGGTGGCGGCGCGGCGAAGGAGCTGAGCGGCTGCCAACATGGCTGAGGGCGAGGAAGTAACGGGCGGGCGAGAGAAGGAGGAGGAGGGAAGGGGGAGGAAGACGCGTGCGCGCGCGTGCCCGTTAACGGCTCCTGGGGGGTCCTTCTCCTCACAGGTGCACGCGCGCGCGCACGCACGCGGTCAGCCCGGCTGTGAGAAAAGGCCACGCGCCGTTGCTCTCTGCCGCAGACACCGAGGGCAAAAGTGGGCGGGGACAAGCGACGGAAAGTCGAAAAGGACAAACCTAGGACGCTAAGGTGGAGGCAGGGAAGCGCATGCGCAGTCCCCACCCGCTGAAGGGCGGTGGGAACGCAAAGTGAAGAGGCGTGGCCTCCTGGACGGGGACTAGACTGAACATGCGCAATTGTCCCGTTCTCGCTGAGGAGGCGTGGCCTCATGAGAGAGATAGGCGGATAACGAAGCTGCGCATGCGCAATCGTCACCTTTCGTTGAGGAGGCGTGGCCTGATGAGAGTTGCGAAGAAGTCCGCGCATGCGCAATCTGGACATTAGAAGGCAAAGAGGCGGAGCCTGTTGAAGGAAAGGCGAGGAAGGTGACAGGGAGGCGCCATTTTCTCTGAGGCGGGACAGCGGGAAGTCCCGCCCCCTGAAGCAATTGGAGGAGATGAATGCCAATCAGAGCCAATTGGCCAATCAGGAGCACTCATTAATTAATTTTTTTTAAAAAAATTATGAGAGCAGCTTTAAATTGTTTAATGTTTTCTCAAAGCGATGGGAATGAGGAGCCCCAGCCCTGGAGCTGGTTCTGAGTGGCCTGTGGGACTCCCTGCCACAAGACGGTGCTGAATTGAAAGGGCAGAGATAAATGTCACTTATTCCCTCAGGCACAACTGAGCCTCCTGCCTCTGATGCTGGAGCTCCTCCATGTCTACTCTGAAGTAATCCCACTGTCTCCAGTGACACTTACTCCCAGGAAGGCCCAATGCCAGCTTCCCCCTGACCAGGTCCTGACCCCCCACAGACAACCACTGGTTCCTTTCACACAGTCTGCACCAGAGTCTCACACTGCGGGCCGGAGCCCCTCTCTGGTCCTGATGCACTCCACACCTCACTCTAATGCTGCAATCCTAAAGACACTTTCCTGGGAGTAAGACCCATTGAACACAATGGGGCTTACTTTTGAGTAGACATGGTTAGGCTTGCTCATAGTCTACTGGACTGCGTTAGACACGCAAGTGGCTGCCCCTGGGAAACACGCCAGATCTCGCCCGTGACCGGAACATCCCATTGATCATCCTAAAAACTGAGTGCCCGGATTAATCAATGGAACCAGTACAGTGATGCCGCACCTAACAAATTTATGCGTTCCAGAGGCATGTTTGTTACGTTCGTTATGTGAAGCGGATTTTCCCATAGGAAATAATGGAAACTCAGACAATTGGTTCCACAACCCCAAAAATAGTCATATAAAAATATTAAAATATAAAAATGATGACAGAACACTGGGATTGAATTCAAAACATGCATCCAGTGTGCGTGATCTTATGAAGTCTACTTAGGCTGCAGTCCTAAAGACACTTTCCTGGGAGTAAGACCCATTGAACACAATGGGGCTTACTTTTGAGTAGACATGGTTAGGCTTGCTCATAGTCTACTGGACTGTGTTAGACACGCAAGTGGCTGCCCCTGGGAAACACGCCAGATCTCGCCCGTGACCGGAACATCCCATTGATCATCCTAAAAACTGAGTGCCCGGATTAATCAATGGAACCAGTACAGTGATGCCGCACCTAACAAATTTATGCGTTCCAGAGGCATGTTTGTTACGTTCGTTATGTGAAGCGGATTTTCCCATAGGAAATAATGGAAACTCAGACAATTGGTTCCACAACCCCAAAAATAGTCATATAAAAATATTAAAATATAAAAATGATGACAGAACACTGGGATTGAATTCAAAACATGCATCCAGTGTGCGTGATCTTATGAAGTCTACTTAGGCTGCAGTCCTAAAGACACTTTCCTGGGAGTAAGACCCATTTAACACAATGTGTTAAATGCTCTATGCGTTTTAAGAGGGCTGCCAGCCAGCGTGTCTGGTGTTTATAATCAGTGAAGCACAAATGAGTGTTTGTAAGATGAAGCACATTTTGTTACGTGAAGCAGAATCCTAGATAAATTTTTGTTTGTTTTGTGGAACATGCTTTATGTGAGGCGTTTGTTACGTGAGGCACCACTGTATATAAAACTTGAAAAGTGACTGACTGACTGACTGACTGACTCACTCACTCACTCACTCACTCACTCACTCACTCACTCATCAATGCCCTGCAAAACCGCCAGGCCTAGAAGCATGAAATTTGGGAAGGATGTTCCTTCTGTAATATCAACACCCAGCAAGAACCAATGCTGAGAAATTTAATCCTTAAGGAGCTGAAAAGGAGTGCAACATAATTTTGTCCTATACTTAACATTGCAGATTGATTAACATCTAGCAATTTGGTGCCTGTTGCACTGGGGGGATGGTGCACATGGGGGAATGATGTGCATAGAGGGTTGATGCGCATGGGGATGTTGCACATGGGGAGTGTTGCACATGGGAGGGTTGATGTGCATGGGAGACTGATGCACATGGGAGGATTGATGCACAGTAGGGGTGGTGGTGCGCATGGGTGGTAGTGCATGTCACAGAAAAGTGGTGGTGTGTGTTGTGATGAACCAGCAATTCTGACCTGTATTAAAGAGATCATAGTGTAGCTATGAACAGATTTTGTATGAGCTACCATAGGGAAGTACAGCAGCTTGCTGTTCAAACTGTGTGAAATAAAAGGGAGAATCCATATTACTAATGATAAACACTTGGGCGCATTCCTGGACCAAGGATACTAAGAGATACTGCCTGGCCAGCTTATCACGAGGTTGAAGGACTAACACCTGTGCTTAGTAAGAGTAATGGTCTTATGACCAGAATTTCATACCAGATTAATGACATAACTTCTGATGGTCATGACAGTTTGTCACTCAAAAAAAGTGGGTCCCTGATACTAAAACTGCTGGTCTGTATCTGTTCAGGGTGGGGAGTGTCACCACTCTGCTAGGTCTGGCTATTGCATTTCCCAAAGGGCACTGCAGCAAGCTGAGACTTCCCTACAAAAGGATGGGCATAGCTAGAGGGGTGGAAGACCCCAGGCCCAGTGAAGGTTGGGGAGGGGTTTGGGATCCAGGTTGTGCCACTGTGGCCCACCCTATTCCACTCCCACGCCTGCCCCCCTGCGGTAATTTCTTCTCCCTGCCCAGAAATGCCCCTCCAATCTTCAGAACTTCTTTGCTAGTCCACCATGGCAGTACAAACTTGTGCTGCTCTGGCTGGCTCTGTTGGCCCAGCACACTCATGGATCCACTGTCTGGGTCAGTGCACTGCTGCACCTACTCACAAGTCATTGCGGACATGCTTTATAGCATGTTTGTGACATCAGGGAGCCAGTACAAGGGACTTGTGCCAACTGGAGGGAGGGCGGGTGTTAGGTTTGTGCTGTCCATGTCACAAGTCCTGGCTGCCCTGTTGAGAGTTAGAAACTGCGGGTTTTGGTGAATGTCTTTATAAGGATCTGCTGTTGGGATGAAACCTCTGGTGTGGGACTAAATGGCCTTTTAGCATTTAATTGATGTACCTCCTTTCAAGACAATGATTTTGTATATGATCAAAGGTGATACGGTTTCACCCTCACCCCTAAAATAGTCATGTATTCTGTGCACTAATTTGTCAGACTTTCCCCATGTGGGGAACACTGTCCAAGTGTGATAGGAATGAAGTAGGTACCAGCAGGAAAAACCCAGGAGATGATGATGCAAGTAAGAGATTTCTTTATTCAGAGCTCTGGACTCAGCCGGACAGAGTTTTCTGTCTCACAAAAAGACTGAGTTCTCTTGTACACTTCGCACACACTTCTTATACCCCTTCAGTCACGTATACATTCTTTACAAAAAGGGATTATTTCTTTGTGACAGAGATATTCCCACAGGTGTACAAGAGATCCTACTTTAGAGTTTCCTGTTATACACAGAGAGGTGAGATTAGGGAGATACAATTACAATGGAAAACATCACAACTGTCAATACAAGTTAAGCACACATGGGTTTAACATTTACTTGATCCATTTGGGCTTCTGTTAATACAAAAAGAAGAAATTAAAACTTTATTTTAATTTTATGATCTTTGGGCTTCAAATAAGCCTTTTTCGTCCTGCCTGACCATTAATATTCCTAAGTCATTGTTTTCCTTCCTTCCATCTAGTTGTTCTTATTCCTTTTCCCACTTAGCGCTTCTTTATTATTGCCACAGGGTCAGGTGAAGACAAAGAGAGTTTCCTGTCTTAGCTTGGCTAGCTTTACAAGCCTTAAGTGGCTAATCACTGATAACTATCAAACTCCTGGGAAAGGAGAAGGGGCATTGTGATGTTATCATCTCCTCTCCGGGGAACCTGTGAATGTTGATTGGAAGCTTCTGTCAGGGAATGTGTGTCTGCAGCCGTTGTTTAATGTCTGTAAGGTGCTTGGCTGCGTGTCCTTTACTATAGGCAGCCCACAGAATGATTTCAAAGGTATCAAATAATTTCAATAATTCTAATAATAATTCTAATAAATTCTGACAGCTGGTTTTGTCTACCATACAAGAGCTCTCTTAAGAAATGGATGCCATTGGTTCTCAAAACTATAAAAAAACCAGTACCCACTTAAAAAAACAACCAAAAGAACTTTACCAACCGCTTAAGCCTCTGTGGCTGTAATTATGATTGGGCAACAGTGTTCCACCCCCTGCCCCATTTAGTAGGTGTTTAACCTTTGATGTACATAGTTTAATGTACTTTGCCACCAAAAGGTGTCATGGATGCACATTTTGATAACTGCTAAACAGATCAGTTTTCTTTTTTCAGTCTTTTCTTATTTAAATTCTCCTACAGTAGAGAATCAAAGGATTTGGAAATACAGAGAATCAAAGCAAGGATTCAGAACAGAAATGGCTGCCACTCATCCAGGCCAGGTAAGAGACAGTGCAGAATCAGATAGACCCATTGGTGAACCACACATTACCCAGTGTAAGACAAACTTTATCCTTGCTCTGCAATAGTGTGGCAGCATCCCCGAACGCAATGCTGGATTGTCAGTCTGCCTTCTTCAGGGTGTCTTAGCTGCATTGCCCATAGTCCAGGAGCTAATGACATTTTGTTATGACAGAGAACTCATATGAAGTGTTCACATGAGTCAGTTCCCATTTTCATGTTCCAGACTTAATACTAGAACTCTTACTCTTGATATGTGTCATCAAATCAGCCACTGGTTTTTTTTGCTGGTTCCTGATTTCTTGGGTGATCTGTCCTATTATGTGTTAAAGTGAATGGGGAGTGACACCAACACTCTTGATGCCGCTGCATCTAGGTGGTGCATATAATATTGTTACTGTGGATGGATGTGAAGTGGTCTATTATGGGATATCACAGGGTCTTCACACCATGTAATGTAAACCCTAGTGTGACCTTTCAGGAGGACACAAAGTTTTGATGGCTGACTGTCAAAAGGGTTCTTGCTGCACAATAAGCATTATCAAGAGTGCAGCCACAGGGTCAAAGGTTTTATGAGGGCAAGGTGGGTGGGTGAGACACTTCTCAAGAGATTGAAATGAATGCCCACATGTCCCAACTCCTGGCCATTTGGAACTTATTATTATGCAGGCAGGACTTGCTATTTCAATAACTTTGATCAGGATGGATTACCCAAAAATGTGCAAAACCCTGAGAGGGACAGGAGACATGCAGATGTCCCTAAATTAGTATACCTTCTGAGAGTTTTGGTGTAACTTTAGTACTGCTGAGCATGGTTGCTTGACTTTCAGGATGAAATCCAGACTGGAGTAAAACCAAGAAGGAGTTAGTTTGATACATGCGTTGAGGCAGAGCATATTCTTGTAACAGTAGGCCTAGGCTGACTTGCTAATAGGAAAATTCTCCTTTTTGTTTCAGAGCCCGGTATCATTTTCAGAGGTCGCTCTGCATTTCAGCCCTGAAGAATGGGATCTACTCAGTCCATGCCAAAAGCACCTGTATGAGTCCGTCATGCTAGACAATTATGAAAATGTGATCTTTGTAGGTAAGGAGGATCCTTTGGCCCATGATTGACATGTGCCTCAGGTTCAACCACTGTGACGTGGCACACTGGTGCCGTGGATAGTCCTCAGATGTGCCATGGAAATTTAGGGATTGACATTCATTAAGAGGAAAATTGGGGGATTTGAACAGCCTGGTATGCCTTGTCAGTATAGTAAAAACAACTGATGGTGTGCCTTGACAATTTCAGTGCTTTTTGTTAGTGTGCCGGGAGATGAAAAAGGTTGAAAATCACTGGATTAAACAGATGATGGCAAGAGTTAGTAGCCACACTGCTGCTGTGCTTCCTGATGGTTCATGACAGATCCTCCCCTTCTGGCCAGCCCAGATCTGGTTCACTTGTAAGGATGGTAGCATCATACTGGGGATGTGGAGCCATTATTTAGTTGCAAGGTGTTGGTCATCTCATCGCTTGGTTTCCCTTTGGAGGACACATGGAATCCTAATGGAATGGCTGTCAAGCTTCAAATGGAAGCTGCCTTATGCAAAGACAGACCCTTGGTCCATCCAGTTCCACAACTGTCTTTACAGCTCCACACTATCCACACTAGAGCTCCTGGCAGAGCTGTACCTAGAAGGGTGCCAACCTGGGGCATCTCAGCCATTGTGCCCACTCCCTATTGTTTAGATACTGATTGATTTAAAAGATTTCAGTACTTATGCTCAAAAGTGGTATACAACAAAGAGTTACAGAAACTGGTTCTTCTGTTATTTTATTGATTGGAGGTAAGCCATTCTTGCCCAAAATGGCATATACACATCAGGGACCAAATGTGCTGCCCTCCTTCACAGACACCTCCCTTCCCACCTTTCCCTGATCCTGGAATGTGTTTCTGCTATTCATTCCTGGACAGCATTCATTCCTGGAATGCATTTCTGTTGGATCCTAGTGGCTGCTGAGCCGTTTAAAAGCCCAGTGCCAACTGACACTGGCCTCCTCACCAGTGCCTTCCCTCTCTTGGTGGGTGCTCCCTCACAAAGTGCTTTATGGCATTTTTGCAAAGGCCCGTTGTTGCCTCAAAGAGGATGAGTGTTGCAAAAAAGTACTGCTCCAGCAAATGATTGAGCCTATAGCTGCCTCTGTCCAGTGACCGTGTCAAACTGATCAGGCATTGGTGAAAACTTGTTCAGTGCTGCTTAGGAGTACGCTTAACTGATCCCACTCTCCTGTTGCTAATAAGGGTTTTCTCTCTCTTCTAGAAGGCAACAAACAGAGTGAGATTCAGAGGGAGCCACATGGAGTGTCCCTAGATGGGGCCATGCTTAGTACAGAATGCTCAAAATGCCCTCAGTGTGCAAAGACCTTCATCAATGAACCCAAACTTAGAAGACAACAAAGAACCCACACAGGACACACACCATATCAGTGCCTGGTTTGTGGAAAGAACTTCAATCACAGCTCACATCTGACTGTGCATCAAAGAACCCACACAGAAGAGAAACCATATCAGTACCTGGAGTGTGGAAAGATTTTCTGCAGCAATTCACAGTTGAGGGTGCATCAAAGAATCCACATAGGAGAGAAACCATATCACTGGCTGCCCATTCGTTTCCGGGCTGAATTCAAAGTGCTGGTCCTGACCTTTAAAGCCCTAAACGGCTCGGGTCCTGGGTACCTGAGGGACCGCCTTCTTCCGTACAATCCAACCCGTCACCTAAGGTCATCTGAGGGGGCCCTACTGACTGTGCCGCCACTAAAAGATGTGAGAGGTGTGGCGGCCAGAGATAGGGCTTTCTCGGTGGTGGCACCCCGGCTTTGGAACTCCCTCCCCATAGAACTTAGGAAAGCTCCCTCAATACAGAGCTTTAGGCAGAGCCTAAAAACCTTTTATTTTAAAAAAGCGTTTTAAACAAGGCAGAGGGTGGGGGGCAGTGTTTTAGTGTTTTTATTGTTTTAATGAATGTCTTTTAGCTTGTTTTAATTGTTCTTAATCTTTATTATTCTAATTGTATTTTAAATGGTATTTTAATTATGTTTTAAATTTGTATTTATTAGCATTTTAATGGTGTTTTATTCTTTAATGTTAGCCACCTTGGGCTCCCCTTATGGGGGAGGAAAGGCGGGGTACAAAACTAACTAACTAACTAACTAACTAACTAACTAACTAACTAACTAACTAACTAACTAATGGTGCCTGGAGTGTGGCAAGAGCTTCTCTCGGAGCTCACACCTAAGGTTGCATAAAATAATCCACACAGGAGAGAAACCATATCAGTGCCTGGAGTGTGGAAAGAGCTTCACTCAGAGCTCACACCTAACAATGCATCAAAGAACCCACTCAGGAGAGAAACCATATCAGTGCCTAGAATGTGGAAAGAATTTCTACAGCAATTCAGAGTTGAGGGTGCATCAAAGAATCCACACAGGAGAGAAGCCATATCAGTGCCTGGAATGTGGAAAGGGCTTCACTCAGAGCTCACAGCTAACATTGCATCAAAGAACCCACACAGGAGAGAAACCATATCAGTGCCTGGAATGTGGAAAAAAATTCAGTCATAATTCAAACCTGATGGTGCATCAAATGACCCACACAGGAGAAAAAGCATATCAATGCCTGGAGTGTGGAAAGAGCTTCACTCGGAGCTCACGCCTAAGGTTGCATCAAATGACCCACACAGGAGAAAAACCATATCAGTGCCTGGAGTGTGGAAAGAATTTCTGTAGCAACTCAGACCTGAGGGTGCATCAAAGAACCCACACAGGGGAGAAACCATATCAGTGCCTGGAGTGTGGAAAGATTTTCTGCAGCAATTCACAGTTGAGGGCGCATCAAAGAATCCACACAGGAGAGAAACCATATCAGTGCCTGGAGTGTGGCAAGAGCTTCACTTGGAGCTCACACCTAAGGCTGCATCAAAGAACCCACACAGGGGAGAAACCATATCAGTGCCTGCAGTGTGGAAAAAATTCAGTCATAATTCAAACCTAAGGGTGCATGAAAGAACCCACACAGGAGAGAAAGCATATCAGTGCCTGGAATGTGGAAAGAATTTCTGCAGCAATTCAGAGCTGAGGGTGCATCATAGAACCCACACAGGAGAGAAACCATATCAGTGCCTAGAGTGTGGAAAGAATTTCTGTAGAAATTCAGGGCTGAGGATGCATCAAAGGATCCACACAGGGAGAAACCACATCAGTACCAAGAATGTGGAAAGAATTTCTGCAGCAATTCAGAGCTGAGGGTGCATCAAAGAACCCACACGGGGAGAAACCACATCAGTACCAGGAATGTGGGGAAAAATTCAGTCGTAATTCAGATCTGATGGTGCATAAAAGAACCCACACAGGAGAAACCATATCAGTGCCTGGAGTGTGGAAGGAGCTTCGCTAAGAGCTCACAGCTAACATTGCATCAATTAACCCACACAGGAGAGAAACAATCGGTAAATAGAGTGTGAAAAAAAAATTCTGTTTTAATTCAAACCTGATGTAGCATCAAATAACCCACAGAGGGGAGAAAGCGTATCGGTGATTTGAGTGTAGAAAGATCTTCAGTGGGAGATCACATTAAAGTAGTACTATCATTTATAGTAGAAGTCTGAAGGGGCATCAAAAATACATGCATGAAAAGCACCTTAAATGCTGTGTATGTGACAAAAGCTGCAATTGGTGCTTAAAGCTGGCTATGTTTTCTGTGTCATTTTGGGAAAGAAACCATGTAAATACTTGGTAGAGTTTCAGTTGTTTGCAAATTTTGTTATATGTTTTGTTGCAATAAAATAATAAGAAATTAACGTCACAGTCTGTTCAATATTTTTATTGGGGAATATTGTATTCATTTGGAGCAAACCAAAGAATAGTTTTCACCTGTTCCTCCTTTGATTAGCTCTAAAATAAAACTTCCCCCATGCTTCTCATACTTAAGAACATAAGAATCTGGCCAAAGGCTCATCTAGTCCAGTTCCCTGTATCTCACAGTGACCCACCAAATGCTTGAGGGAGCACACAAGATGCCTGCATCCTGTTGTTACTACCTTGCACCAGGCAGTCTTGTATATACTCATCATGGCTTGTAACATGTGATGGACTTTTAGTAATCCATCCAATCACCTATTAAAGGCATCTAGGCCCAGACCCCATCACCTCATCCTATGACGAGGAGTTCTGTAGTTTAATTATACCAGTGGTTTTCAACTACTGTGGTTTAGTACACTAGTGTGCTGCAGAAGGTCTGCAGGTGTGCCATGGAAATTGGGGGATATAATTGCAGGTGTGAGCCCCCTACCAGCACAGGGTGTCCAGACTACCGGAAATGCCTGGACACATTCTGAAAAGGCAGGCCCAGGGAGAAAAGGGAAAAAAGGGCCCGCCTGTCTGGGTTCCAGGCATTTCTGGGTTTCCAGGCTGGCCCTTTAAATGTTTGAGTTTGCTAATCCTTTAAAACTTTTTTGCATGCACCAGGTTTTCCCCCTTCAACATCAGCTGCTGTGGCGCCCCTCACAGCACTTCCACCTGGGGTCCCAGGGTTTCCCCATCACCACAGCGGCTGCAAAAGGTCTTCTGCCACACCCAGGGGTTCCCCCATCGGTCCCAGGGGTTTCCCCATTGCCGCAGTGACCTGGCCAGACCTGGCAACGGGAAAGCCTCAGTGGGTGTGTGTGTGTATGCTTGTGTGTGTGTGTGTGAATGTGTCTATATGAGTGTGTTACTAGCTTGTGTCATCCTACAACAAACTGTCTCTTAATGGTTTGTGTCATGCTACCACAAACTGTCTCTTTAAATGTCTGGGTTTGAATAATGTATTTTACAAGGTTCTCAATTTTAAAAGTGTTGAAATTAAGTGGAGAAAAGCAATATGAGTAGTTTTGCTTTATTTTAAAATGTCCTACATGTGTCCTACAATTTTTTTAAGCGCATGGGAATTTTGGCTTGGAGGAGCTGGCTTTGGGGTTCAGGAATTTTGCGTTTGGCATCTGGTCACCCTGTACCAGCAGCATGGTGTGCTTTCTCAATGGTAAAAAAAAACTGATGGTATGCCTTCATAGTTTTAGCATCTTGTCAGTGTACCACTAGCTGAAAGGTTGAAAAATCACTGATTTAACCAGTTGTCTCTTATCACCTTTGCCTTCTTGGGTTCTTTGGTTGTTTCTAGGCATTTTAATTAGTGCAATGATGGTTATGAGATTTGTGACAGCACACATTTGCAGCAGGAATTCTACCACCTGGTCAGGATCTAGGTTTGAAGGGTCATCAAGGAGGGAGAGACTGTAATACACATACATTCAAAGGAGTATACTTTATTATTGACCAGCAGAAAGAACCTGCTATTGTGGGATAAACATTTCTAAGTCTTATTTGTCGCTTCAGGGCACCTTGCACTGGCACCAAGCAATGGGCAGCTGGTGGTGGGTACCAGTGGGCACTAGATGGTATCAGGGTAGTGGTGGGAAGCAGCAGGCACCAGGGATCCCTACCGGACACAGTTGGGCATCTATGTACAGAAGATGCATTACTGACTGCGAGTATGTCATGACAAAAAAAAAGAGGATAAGGTTCCCCACAAGAAAAATGTGGGGCATGACAGTATGAAAACTAAAAACCATATATATTGTTTTCACTAGCAGAATGAACCTGCTATTGTGGGAGTAAAACCTGCTGTGCATCATTTCCCCCCCCCCCCCGCAATTTCCCTATGCAGCATCCCCCTGTCCACCATCAGACACCAAATTGGTTGTGAGTGGGTGCTTACATAACTGAAGGTGTACCTTTCAACCAGAGGGTGATAATTCACGTTAGGCTATACTATACAATATTAATAGAAAACAGCAACTTTGGGTCTGCATCTACCAAGCCTTTCAAAATTAGCAGGCAGACAGGCACAGTGTAACAGTTCATTGACTCCTTGAAATGATTATCTTCTGGTCATGCAACCATGGCATACTCTTTCTGGAAATTACACATCATTCATTTAATTGTTTCTTTCCTTTAAAAGATAGCATGAATTTACTAAGAAACAATTGCAGAGACTCAGGAGGTTAGACAGGTTAAATACCAATGGTACTGTTTTTACCCACCCTTTTCAAGAGTTACACCATCTTTATTCCCACAAGTATAAATTTCATTGCCTAGTTCTGAAAGAAACAAGGTGAATTTGTCAAAAATATAGTTTCACAAACTAATACAAGTTCATCCTCTTCTCACCAGTATAGTTCTACATGCAGTTCCTTTACTTATAAGAAAACACCACTTCAACTTGGCCAACTTCTCTGATGTTCTGCTTTTAGATGTAGAGGGAAGTGGTTAAGGACTTCTTCATAAAGTTCTCTTTATTCTCTTGTGTGTCAACAATAAGTCTACTGGATTATGACAACCTTAGCATCTTTCTACAGCCAATTAATTTCACAATTTTGCTGACAAAGAGCGACAAGTGGCAAGTGGTCGGAAATGGGTTGCATAACTGGCTTGATGGGAATCTGACAGAATCCTTTTTTACCTTGCTAACCCTCTGGAGGTGAACAGTTTGGGCTTCATGAAGAGTAGGTAGTTAGTGCAGATTTTTTGGCCTGCTACTTAATTCTAAAGAATTTAAATTCTGCCTGGGGGAAAGAAAAACATACAGAGATAAAGCACTGAAGGTGGCTAAGCAATAGATAGTTGCAGACCTGGCTCTGTGCCACCTTGGGGCATAAGACTTCAATGTGCCACCTCCCTCATGCAATGCGCTCCCCCCTGGGATACTTATCTCTGCTATGGAGAGATACAGGAAATTCTTGGGCACTCCAAAATCAACTTCTAGAGCATTGTTAACATTAGTTCTGGTTTTCCGACTGAAAGTTAAAGTCCTTTTTAAAGCACTCTGGAGGCTTTAGAAGGCTTTTGGAGCACTTGTGGATGCAGTGTGAGTCTTTTGCCTTCTCATGGAACAGATCCAGACACCAGACAGTTGTGGCAGCATTGTGGGTGGAGGCAGTGGCAATAGCACTTGGGGCTTTTGACCCATGACACCCCCTAGGACTGCCACTGGCAATAGAGGTGCAGTCCCTCCATCTTAATCTGGAATGATAGATGCAGATCACCACAGGGTGCAGCATCTTTCAGTGCTTGATGGCTCTCAGCTCCTCATCATTAGGAAGAATTTGGCTTATATGACCGCTCTTTAAAAATCCAGTTGTGATTACCAGTGAAACTGTGTCTTTTCATGAATCCTAATAGAGATCCTCATAGAATAGGAAAAAAACATCCAAAATCCTATGTCAGACAGTTCTTGATTTCTCAAAAGTAACAAACTATCAATCTAGTGGACCTCTCCAGAATTGCACATGATCAACCTGCCTACAGATTGTCTATCAACCAAGGAGCCATGGCTCGGACTGAGCCAACGGTCTCTTGCGGTAGCAGTAATTACAAACTACACTTCTCACCTGCATCTCATGTGCATTTGTCTTGTGTGAATTCAACTACATGCAACTGGAAAAACCAGAAAACCCAGAGAATGTCTTTTAATTGTATTGGATTAACACTCTGTTTTTAGTTGCCTTGGGTCCCCTTGCTGTGGGAGAAAGGTGGGATACAAATACAAATATGACAAACAAACAAAGAAACAAATAAAGAAACTAGAAATAGTAGAGTATGATAATTTTGTTCAGTTACCTTGCAACTTGATACTCTGCATGTTTTCTCCAAAATGAACCCTGCCGATTCAGTAGGACTTACAATCAATATGCCCAGGAATCCAGCCATACATAGGCATTCTGTTTATTTGTTCAGTACTTCATACACTAGTTTTAAGCTGCAATGCTTCATTCATCATTGTGAAATAAAATTCAATGCCTACAGTAAAACTGTCATTGAAGGCCTTCACCGTGAGCTTCAAATGCTGGCAAAGGCATATTGAGCTCAGAGGCGGAAACTTGAACAACTCAGCTGAACTGGCACTTGCTGACAATCTCCGTTTGGAATGAGACACTCCGATGGGCATCCTTTCCACCCTTGGCAAAATTGCCGCAGTCAGCCTGCATCCTGCTGAAAGGTCATTTGAATTGTGTCAGGCACAGGAAAAGACACAGCTTGGCCCAGAGCACATCTCACCTAGCACATGAGTATGCAGCAGTGTGTACTCATTTTCCTGGCACATGGGCTGCTTCTCACTGCCCTCTTGTGGTTTGTGAGAACTTTTTGAAATCTTTTTTTTTTAACTTAAGAGTGCAGTCCTAACCACGTCTACTCAAAAGTAAGCCCCATTGTTTTCAGTTGACATTTGCAGGGATAAGCATGCTGCCACCCTGCCACAGTGGGTACAAGACATGTACCATCCCACCTTTGCTGTGCTACTGCTGCTGGCCTCATATGTTATTCTTGCTCTCTGGATTGGGTATGGGAGAGAATGCACCATAGTTAGGAAGAGACAGCTAGTGAAAACCTACATATGTATATTTAGAGGCCCTGTTTTGTTCAATTTAGGTTATTTCCAGATAACAGCCTGACCTTGAATGGTCTTTCCTGCTAGATATGTGCCAGGTGGCCTTAGACTTGAATACCTTGTCTCAGCTTCAGCAGCAATATTGGGATAATAAATCTTTATAGATTTATAAACTTTAGAGAGTTTTATAAGGACTTCATCCAGATAATAATTAGAAAGCAGTTTGCACACTCAAACAGAGCTATACAAATGCTAAATTATTTTTTTACTGGGCTTCAAAGCCACATGGCCATCTAAGAGTGGTGTGACAGGCAACAATTCAACAGATGATGTTTTCCGCATCCTCAAGCTTGCAAGCCAGGAAAGCCCCACCAACTTCTTTTTGCTTGTTAAAGGCCCTGGAGCTTTGCTAGGGGAAAAATAAAGTTGGCAATCTTACCATATCTGTGAAGCACAACAGGGCATGGGACAATTTAATGAATAAAAGGCTTCATGGAGCTTGCAGTGCAAGATCTTTCAGGCTATTTTGAGATTTAAAAAAAATTTTGTCACAGAATTAATTTAAACAAACGTGCATTCTCTCGCTCGCTCGTTCTCTCTCTCTGTAGGGCAGAACATTTTTGATCTGCAGCCAATGCAATGAAGGGCTTTAAATCTCCAGAGTCCTGCTGCTTTTATAGCTTGAAATTGCCTGAATCTAAAATCAATTAATAATAATTTGAAACATTTGCAAATGTTAAATAGAAAAAGGTTGGTGAATTCTTTGTTCACCACCCTTCACAGGGAGCTGTTAGTTATAGTTGAGATGGATCCAGGGGGAGAGGCAACTTGATAATTTGTAGTGTTGAAGATTTTTATGGCTAGCCCAAAGTCATCATAGATTGATGGGTAGTAATATTGTTCTGGTCGATGGCAAAACCAAACATAAGTCTACTGGCCTCAACTTACTTAATGATTGCTAATGGGGAGTTAATACAGCAGTCCCCTTTCAGAACTAGAAATTTTATCTCAGCTACTTAGATATCATGTTGATGATTCACACAGACAGATATAGAAGTGTAGGCATAATTATGTGCATAATTTTATATGACTGGTAGCGTGGGTAGCGCACATGCATTACGTGTTTGTGCTTTCAGAACAATGCTCATGGCAATTGAGATGTGCTTGTTCAGTCCCTCAATTTAATCAGAGCAGCTTGCAAGACTCTGTCTGTGAACTATCTGTAAGATTAGAACAATTGTTTTGCAGGGTCTGCTAGCCCACATTAAACCAGAGCTCTTTCCAAGATAAGCTTTGCAAGAGACCATCGGCAACACTGACTTGCAATTAGCCTCTTTCATAGCTTATTAGAATTCACACATGCAGGTCATCATAACTGAAAAAATCTTTTCTCCAATTAAACTATTGGAGATTAGACAATTAGATCCAATAATCCAATAGATCAAACTACTATACTGGAGTTTAAACAAACTCCAAATTCCAAGTCTCTAATCTCTGAAGTGTTGTTAGAGAATCTCTTCCAGTCTACTCACTGCAGTCAGCCCACTTGTTCAAAGCCAGAAAGAGATTCTAAGATCCTTTTAAGCAGGGGTCTACAAAACCCAGACCTGGGGGCCAGATGTGGCCTGTGGCAAACCTCTAACTGGTCCAGGGCCATCCTCTGTTCCTCTAAGCGCCTCTGACTCAGAGGCTGGAATTCTGGCGGTGGGATGGAAATGGGGGGTCCACTGAAGTTGTGCTTTGTTTCTGTGCTGCATGTTGGTGTTTGCAGATATCCTGGAAAGTTGAGCCCATTTATTCATTATTCTATCTCTAATCTGTTTATTTAAATGTTATATTTATGGTTTTTATGGCCCTCAACACTGTGCCAGATATTTGATGTGGCCCTTTGGCCAAAAAAGTTAGAGAAAATTTAGAAATATGTAGTTTTGCCCTCAGAGGATCATCTTAACCCAGAGGAAAAAAATGTGTGGGACAGTTCCTAACGTAACCATGTCCCAAGTCTCCTTGGCTCTTCATGGTCATTGGCCACTTTCTGTACAGACTGCAATACTACACAAACTTATGAGTAAACCCTATATAACCAATGGGATTTCACTCATCCAGAATCACACTGACAGCTGAGCTACCTGTCTTTGCCAGTTCTCTTGCAGTCTTTCTGCCCTCTGCCACTCCTAAAATGCCTGGATGAAAGCTCTACTGTGCCAACCTTTCCGTCCCCCATGCAGGCTAAGAGCACAATCCTAACTATGTCTACTCAAAAGTAAGTCCCATTATGTTCAATGGCTCTTACTCCCAGGAAAGTGTCTTTAGGATTGCTGACAACCTCCCCTCGTACAGGGGGAAATACATCCGTCATTGCTCTCAACCGTATCAAAAACAGCATGAACCACCACAAATTAAATCCATCAATCAGCACAGCCCTGTCTTCATGTGAGCTGGTTGGAGAGCTAGTGGGACATTGAAGTTTCTCTCCTTGATTGAGGAGGGAAAATAAGGCCAGTATGTGTCCTTGATGGTGTAGATTACGAAAGTGGGTGGGTGACGTGGTAGGAAAGTGGTATAGCTGTGTTGGCTATACCTCTTTGCAGGTGTGTGCAATTCCTGCTTAGAATAGCTGTGGTTTTCTTTGATCTGGTTCAAAAATGAACTTGTCTTTGGTTTAGGAATAATAATTGATCTTCAGTTATATTTTGCTGAAGACTCTCATACAAGAACATAAAAAGAGCCTTGTGGCCCATCTATTCCACCTTCCTGTAACAGTGGCCACCAGATGCCTCAGGGAGCACGCAAGCAACAAGAGACCTGGATCCTGTTGCCACTTCCTTTACATCTACAGGTTCATGGATTTTTTGACTCAACGTGAATGGCCACTGCAAATCACAGTATTAAAAACTGTTTTTCTACTGTTGTAGGGAGGTGGTCAGGAAAGCAATCATTCCATTCTTCAGGCCTGGAATCAAACCCCTGCAGATATTGAGGTACTATCTTATTCCATTAGGTGCAATGGAGGAACAAGAAACCTGGAAGTGGGTGTATTTTTCCATTTTTTAAATACAGAGATGTTTAATCCATTTGGAATGGAATTTAGAATGGAACCCTAGTGGATACTGAGGGACACTTGTAGGGCTCTGAAGTGGTGTATTTCTTGTAGCTTGTAACTTCTGATAGACGTAAGGAGGAAATCTGTTTTGTCCCCTTTGAAAGATGTCTAGGCTATTTGCTGTCACCATATCAGGTGATAAGGAGTTCCACAGATTAATTAGCCTCTAGAAAAAAAATTTGTCTCTAGTTCCACTCAATTTTAGTGGATACTCCCTGATTCAAGTCTGTGGGAGAGGGAGAAAACATCCTTCTAGCCATCCATTAAAGGTGAGACAGATTCAAGTTTGCCCA
This sequence comes from Cryptoblepharus egeriae, assembly GCA_030015325.1. Taxonomy (NCBI): domain Eukaryota; kingdom Metazoa; phylum Chordata; class Lepidosauria; order Squamata; family Scincidae; genus Cryptoblepharus; species Cryptoblepharus egeriae. Next base: position 12,688,016 of record JAREYC010000013.1, read on the forward strand.
TCTCTGTGCTGTTGGAAAGAGAATGGAAGTCCTTTCAAAAATCAAAGAAATGGTCCGCAGCATCCACCTATCCATGAACAAGAACTGTAAGAAGCATCATCACAAGGGCTCTAAAGCCCAGTGATGAGTAGTGATGTTGCCATTTGCTCAGTTGAGTAACTCATGCAACCGCCATCAACATTTAGAGGTTTCATGGGTCAGGTGGTTGAGCCCTGAAGGGGGTCAAGGAGGTTGGGGCCCCCTATGTCCTGATTACTCCCACCTGATCCTGTCTTTGGAGTAAGATAATCCTGTGTGGGCCACGCCACTGTTTTATATCAGCCTTGAACAGGTGGGCTCAAAGCAGGGGATAGACTGGAAGAGAGTCTTGTACACTCTTCTGCTAGTGCCTGATCTGGCTGCCCTCTGATCCCCATCCTGGGGACAAAGAGTACTGAATAAAAAACTGCAACCAGAAATCAACACCAGCCTTTTCTGATTACAACATATATTGGCAAAGCTAGCTTTCTGTGCCTTTCAGGATCAATACTGTGGGTACACAGAAGATGTCAGCACCCAGACAGACTACTGGCATTTTTCATTCACTTTAACGCGAAAGGGATGGCAGAGCGAGCACCAAGTGACTGATGGGATATTGGATTCTCAAGACCCTGAGGATGGATTAACTTTCCATCCTTCAATGCCATCTGTCATTCCTTGCTTGCCTTATTGTCCTGACGGACTAACAGGGTCCAAGCCAGTACAGAATGGAATGCCATGTATGGAATGCGAAGGGAAACTGGAGAAGAGGGCAGAGGTGGAAAAAACAACAACTGAAAATTAATATTCAATTATGCAAGCACAGGAGAAGTGGAATGAATCAAATCGGTGCCAAGAGTAGATAAGTGGTGGCCTCCAGCCTTGAAAAATTTCTGCCTGCTGCTAGATAAGGAGGACTTCCTCCAAGCAAAACCATTTTCTGCTTCCTTTCTCCCCTCCAGGACACATCCTGGCCTCCCCTGCCTGCCTGCCTCTTATATTGCTGGATCTGGGGTTTTCAAAGAGAAGCCTTGAGGGTGGAAGGCAGGCAGACAATAGGAGTTGTGACTTTTGCATTTGTTTCTCTTCCCTACTGTGTACCCAAAGCCTGCACGTTTTTTTTTCCATTGCAGACCTGTCATTCTTTCCCCACCAACTCTTCAGCAGTAGCTGGATTAGAAGGAGGAAGCTGGGTGATGAATGAGGAGATACTACCAGAAAAGGCTGAGCTGGGGGAATTGGTATCTCTCCACTGGCCCAGGGATTATGGCAGCAATTAATGCATTTGACTGCCTGCGGATGCTGATAGGGAACAGGCGGCGTGGGGATGTGTGCAGATTTTGCGGACTTTGCGGAAGGGGAAGCCTTTGGCTCATATGACATCCCTCCTTGCCTTTTGCATTCAGTCCCTGTGAACGGCACGGAAATAATCCTGAAAGGCAAAGATGTGGGGATAAGATCGGCTGCAAATGTACAGGGAAGGTAGACAAATGGCAGCAACGAGGCACACACAAGGCCTTGCACATCAGGCGGAAAGCAGCCCATCCGGGTGGTTGAGTCTTGCCTGCTGATAACGCTGTAATTTCTTATATAAAGGCACCGGGGTGTTTATTGGACAGATGGGAAATGTGTATGTGGTTCTGCCTCTGAGCACTACCCCTGCAGTGCGGTTGTCTCCCCCTAGTGGTCACCCCAGAGGTCACAGGATGTTGTACAAATTCCTAGAGTTCCAGTGGTGACTGACAGCACAATTCTGTGCATGTCTTCCAGGGAAATGTGTATAGGATTGCAACCCAAGTCTTCGTTCAAACATGTCCAAGGGCTACTATTCTTGTTCATTCTATTTTATATGTTTGATATGAGACAAGGTGAGAAAGGATTGAAAGGTGTACTAAAAATGAGAAAGAAATACAGGTGTAGCCTAATTATATGCAATTTATTTACCTAAAATATTGTCTCAAAGTGAATGAGATTGTCTCTTTAAATTAAAAGATAAGCATCTCTTTAGTAGCAGTTAATGGCTTAAAGGCAGCTTGCTTACCATGGCAATGTGGCAGGCAATTAAGCTTGTCTTAGAAAAGTTCATGAACTTTTAGTTTTGTTTCTGTTCAGGTGGGAGGCAGAGTCCCTCTCTTCCCCCAAATGATAATCACTAGTGAATGGCTCTGAGCTGAAATTGCTTGCAGATTGCAGGAGCTCAGCTCCTTGCAGGGTAATTAGCAGCTGCTTGAAAGGGAACTTGATTCATCTTCATTGCCTGCCTTGTTAACATGGTAATGAATTGCCTTTGTATGATGCGAAAATAATCACACAGGTTCTTGGAACCAAACGTTACAAATGGGGAAATACAACCTGTAATAAAACTGAAAGACTTGGGGTGCAATCTTAAACATGTCTACTTTGAAGTAAGTCCCATTGTGTTCTATCGGACTTATTCCCAGGAAAGTGTATAGGATTGCAGCCTTAGAGTGCAATCCTGAGCACTTACTTGGTTGGTGTTAGTCCCTTGCACCAGCTGAAAAGTATTGCAAATATGTTGTTAGTATGTCCGTGCTTCCTTTTGAGCTATGGAATGCAAGGATGCACAGCGTCCTCCCCATGCCAGATCAGGACCGCATGGATGTTTAAGGTAATGGCAAGGGTTTGAGAAGGGTAGGCAATGGGCAGACTGGTGGGTGGGACAGGCGTAGCAGGGGAGTGGGACTGGCCTCCAAGCACTTAGGCCAGATCCTAGCCCCACTCCTGAGCTGCTCAGCTTAACACCAGCTTCTTGGACTTGCACTAGCTATTTAGTTGGGGAAGATCCGAGTAGATCCATTGCGGTAGCTGGGACAGTGCCTGGAGAAAGGGGAAAATATATTTTTGCCCCAGCTACTTGCCCCAAATTGTGAATATAGCCACTTCTAACCGTGTATTGAATATAATGCAAGCCAGCTAGCCTCCCTGTTCCAGCATAGGTTAGAATTGGATTGCCCATAATACCTGGTGTACCATGAAGTAAGAAGAAAAATAAGATGATTTTGTACAAATACAAAGTTTAGGGATCCAGAAGAGAAACTGAGTGATGACTCAGTGGTGGGTGCAGAGAATTCCATCTTCAGTCAGTGCCAGAGCTGGCTTTGTTTCAAAGCAAACTGTCCAATTCCTCTGTGACACCCTCTTAAACTAAAGTGGCTTCATTCAAGGATGAACGAATCAATCTTAGGTGGCATCTTCAAGGAAGATGCTTTATTTTCAGCACATGAAAGCTAAGGGGACAGAAATGATCTTAGAGATCAGAACTGGGCCTTTGGCAGATCCCCAATGATGCTGACCTCCTCCTAATATTGAGTTTGCTTGATGTGTCAGTAGCAGGACACCCCATTTCAGGAATTATTGCCAGGTAGAGCCAACAATAATAAGGTATGTAAATGGATTGACAGTCTGATTCTAAATCATCGTTGGCATCTGTCAGTCTCAAAAGACCATGGTATCGTTCTCCAAATGGGAAAAGTGTCTCCTACAGGGCACAAAGGCCTGGGTAGATTGATATAGAGGTTAGGCTGTTACCCAAGCAGCAAATCCCCCCTCTCCACACCACTGAAATAGTCCAATGGAGCAGCAAGGCTGATACAATTGGTTCTAGCTGCGTCGCAGGAGTTACCAGAACGTAGTTATAGCTTTCAGGACTCCGGATTTTTCCTCGAGGTTTACTCCTGAAGCCTTTCCCATAGATGAGTATAGCCACAAGGCACTGGAGGTTTGAGGTGGGAGTTTTCCATCTCCTGAGCCAGATGTTGGTGAATCATAAATGTCCTGAGTGGGTATTTGCTTGTCCTGGGCCAGATGTTGGTGGATCATAAATATCTTGAGTGGGACGTTTCCTATTGTGGATCATAAATGTCCTGGGTGAGATGTTGATGGATCATAAATGTCCTGGGCAAGAAGTTTCCTTGTCCTGTGCCAGATGTTGGTAGATCATAAATATCCGGGGCGAGAAGGTTCCTTGTCCAGGGCCAGATGTTGGTGGATCATAAATGCCCTGGGCGAGAAGTTTCCTTGTCCTGGACAAGGATTCTAAATAAGGCAAATTCATAAGGTAATAGGATGGCGAGTCTGCTCTCTCACCATCTTGAATATCTCTCACCATCTCACCATCTCTCACCATCTTGAATAGGTCTATGAATAGGTCCATCATGTGCAGGTTCGCCTTAAAGTTCTGCCTCTCATCAGGGTCTGATAGCCCAGACCTAACCAACTCCAGCATTGACGTAGCCGTGCCAGTGGGTCACAAGTTGCATTCTGCAGGGTGACCACATAGATTGGAGGACAGAGTGCCTCTGCCTTTAACCTTTGCATAAAAGAGGGAATTGAGGCTCATGCTGCTTTTGAAACCCTTTTATGATGAGCTACACCTGCCTATATTTCCTCTTCTATGCAATGGTTAAAGGTGGAGGCTCTCTGTCCTCCATTCTATACGTTCACCCTGAATTGGTGGTGTTGGTGGGGGGACAGTCATGAAGGCCTCCTTGAGATAACATTAGTTCACTTACCAACCCAGGCTGGCCTCAGGAAAACACCCACTATATGCCCCTCTGATTGGTCTGACAGTCCCATTTGTTTTTCCAAAGACCTCTACTACATGAACATGTCATAAGCTTGAAATAAAAGGTGCTTGGTGTACAAAGTGCTGATGTGTATGATTGATCAGAGCTAGCCTTGAGTTATTTGGACCCTTATGGTACTTTACATACAGTGGTGTATGTACTTTACATAAAGTACCATAAGGGTCCGAGTTACTGTAACTATGTATTATAGGAAGGAATAAACCACTCGGGTGAATAGAATGTTGTAAGCTTTTGATTCGAGCTTACAAGAGCTGCCCAGCACCAGTGAATGTTCTGAAGGTGAACATTCAGATGAACTCACCCCCACCTCCAAGTATACAACAAAAATTCAGCTTTAATTTCCTTCATTAGAGTGTTTTTCCTCCATTTTTTTCTTACTTTGAAACACATGATACTTAATTTAGGCTAATCCTAACCATACCTTCCTTGGAGTAAGTACTATTGAATACAATGGGACTCACTTCTGGGTAGACATGCTTAGGGTTGCACTGCTAATCTATTTGTTCATTTCATCTCAGATTCTTGGAATGGATTGCAATAGTTTAAAATAAATATATAAAACTGTATACATAAAAATGTATAAAAATATAAAAGTGGGATTAAAGACAGATCAACTAATAAAAAGGATATTAGACTGCAATCCTATGCATATTGATTCAGAAGGTCCACTTCTACTGTCTGTGTCTCCTGGGAGTCTTCATAAAACGAAATAGCCTCCACACTATTCCTGCAGGGGTGTCAAACTCAATCAGTAGAAGGATTGTTTCGGTTCACAGCTACATTGATAAAGTTTTGTGTGAAGTTGGTAAGGTGATGCTGCTTGTTTTGAACACACAGTAGATCCCTCCTGATCTTGAGACTCATACACACTCAATTTGAAGTTCTTGCAGGCCACATAAAATGGCAAGGCAGGTTGGATTTGGCCTACGGGACTTGACTTTGACACCTGTGCCTTAGGGAAATACTTTGTGCTTATATTCTCCCCTCTTGACCATAGGCAAACTTCTCAATTTGCCTTCTACTGCACCTGATGACCGTTTTCAGCTCAATCTCCTTGAAATATTTTCAGAGGCAGCACCCAAGATGTCTACTAATAGCATCATTTTTCCTTCTATAGTAAAAATGCAATGTTCTCCAACCCATTCCCCTTTAACCACATCCCTGATCAGCACCTGAAGCAGTGTCTCAAATGTTTCACCCACTCTTGCTAGCAGAGACTTGTGTCTAGAAGCCCTGGCATTCAGGTGACATCATCATGTGACTCAAGATGACATCACACTTGGGTTCTCCCCAGAGGAAGAGGTACTGGCAGTTTTGTGCCGCTAGTGATTCTCCTGTGGATGCCCCCCCCCCTTTTAAAGAGGGGCCACTTGAAGCAGTGAATGGAAGCAGGGGATCACATTAGTGAACATCATCCAGTGAACATCATCATCCATAGGCTGGCTCTGGTGCCTTTAAGCAGGGGTCTTTTTGAGGGGCACTCACCAGTACAGAGTACTGGCACCTCTGTGTGAGTACCAGCACTTCTGTAGCCCCCCAAGTAGGCATGCCTACAGCTAAAATCTTTGTGGTGAGTATCCCCACCTTTATTTCTAGAGGAAAAAAGCACTGCTTGCAAGTGTATGAATACTTGAGAACACGGTCTTCTGAAGTGAATGCAGGTCCTCAGTGATGAGTTGACCTCATTAATTAAGGCAATGGTGCAATACCAAATTGCAGTCCAGAACATTCATATAGCCACATATTAAAGATAGTACAAAACTGTCGTCACCCTTTTTCTTCCTTCCAGTATATTGTATCTTTCACTGACATATTTGAAGAAGTCTGAAGAGGCTTAGCGAATAAATATGTCACTGCACAAAAGGATATTCAGAAGGTTCAAAAATCCTGCACCATCCCCTGCCATTCTCACCTCGACTCCTCATGTATCTTTTGTTCCTCCTTGTGGGAACTGTGGCCAAGAAGCAGTCGTGTGATCTTCCACGATCCTGATTAGTTTGGCCTTGAGAAATGCTGCTTTTGTGTATTTGATAAGGTTTGGAGTTTTTGAATTTGTTCTTACGAGTTCTGAGATTTAAAGCTTATTTAAATGAACGGCACATACGTTTCCCAGTGGCATTTGTGATAATCCTTGGAGCCTTGATCCAAAGACAATAGCACACTATCCAATCCACACACAATAGGTTGGATCTTGCATTATGATAACCACACTGCTAGGGGTTCTTATTTGTGTGTGTGTGTGCTCGCGCATGCATGCAAAATCATGCAACCTCCAGTAATGAAGAGAGTGTGACCATTCCCCACACTGTGATAATATCACTGTGTATACTATTACATGTTATGCACAACAGCTAAACCTTAGAATTTATATCTACACATCTTCTTTTTAAAAAGTCACAAAATGCTGCTGGCTTTGCAGGGGAAGAGCACTGTCACTCTTCCCCACTGCTTGAGACACACAACCACATTTCCAGCCACACAATCCTAATAGCTATCTCGTGGAAGCATCGCATTTTCCATGGAACCAGATCTTGCACTTTGAATGCTCAAGGAATGTGATATGCCCATGTAGTGATGGGAAGCCCAGTGCACTCCATGAATCAATCTTCCTCAAGCACTCTCAAGTTCCTGAGGAGGAAACTGAGGCATGCCACAGCTACCTATTATTGCTCTGTCAGCCTAACCCTACAATCCAGAGTAACTACGGGAGCATGTAAGAGACATTACGTGTACCCGTAGTTACTGCACCAACTAGTGAAAACCTATGGGAAATTCATATTGCAATCCACAGCAAATTGTTCTTACACTGGAGCAAGGACTCCCCGTAATTACTCTGGACTGCGCCCTAAGTGGCAGAAAGATTCACTTTAACCAGTTGGAGACCTATATCCTAAAGAAGAGATGATGCTTAACATCTGAAGAAGTGAAGAAAATCAGTTCCCTACACGGACCAACCTTCTTGTCGGGGCCCAACAAAAGCCACAGAAGGCTCTAAGAGCCATTCTTTGCACAGAAACCACTCTGAGCTTCATTACAATGATGACTATTTTGTGCGCTGTAATTAGGCTTGAGAGATGTTCAGATGTTTGCTCATGTTTTTTCTTTCTCCCTCTGGCCCACTCCTGACATCTGATGACATTCCTGCCACTACTTTCCCTTCCCTGCAGGAGTCACCAATGAAAGAAAAAGGGAGGAAAGTACTTGATCTGCAACCCCAGCTGACAAGCAGAACTAGGGACTCTCCGAGAGATTGCTTTTTATAACTCTGATGAGAAATTAACCATGCAACGCAGTGCCCTGGGCAGGGTTTGATGCTTTGGGCTCACTGAAGGAGCACTGGAGGTGCAGGGGGAGAAGCAATTTTTTTCTCCCTTCACCATCTGTATCTTTCTGGCAAATTCTTATTTTTGCTCAATTGCTGCTTACAAACGATGCATCTCTCTGTTTCTTCCATCTTTGTTGGTCCATCCCTTTTTATAGCTAAAAATGTGAAAAAGAGGGAGGTAGGGAAGTCACCAATTAGATGTGTTTGCCAGAAGGTCACACTTCAAGACACATCAAACTTCAAAATTTTCTTGTGTGCCACTGCTCTTGGGCCAGTCCACAAGGATCAGTCCACAAAATCTCACAGTGCCTGAAGTGTTCAGCCAAATGTCATGGTCCTCCTTCTTCATCATCTTGCCACATCAAATATTGCCTCCTTGTAGGGCTGCGGCACCCAGGATGATCAGATGCTAAACCCAAAATTCCTGAACCCCAAGGCCAAAATTCCTACCCACAGGCCAAAATTCCTAGCCCCCCCCCCCCAGCCAAAATTCCTACCTGCTTAAAAAATGCCCAAAATGTTTTTTTTTGTTTTTATATTTTTGTTTTTTGGTCATAACTTTTGATAGGAAGGATATATCTCAAAAACGATTTTTGCATTAGATCCTGCTCTTCAATATGAGTCCAATGACATATGACATGATGGTGTACTGCACACCATCGTGAAGTTCAAAAATGAAGCCACAATGTAGGACAATGAAGCCAAGATGTAGGACACTTGGACAGGAGGCTAAAAATCCAGACAAATCCGGGTTTTACCAGTCATGTTGTCACCCTGGCAGCACTTCATCAACTTCCTCTGACATTTCTCCTGGTCTTGGGTTCAACCAAGAAAAGGTAAACGAATAGAAAAAGTGTAGAGAAGAGAGTGATTGCCCTGAGCAACTTCTTTTGGGGGGGGGGGGGCAATGGGTCTTTCCCATGACTTGAAAAGGAAGAAGATGAATTGAGCAGAAGTATGGAGGAGAATTGTGGAACTGAGTGCTGGACAACCCAGTCCTATGCAGTGCTGGCATTATAGGACAGCTGGGCCCACATGGTATCCAGTGCTGTGGTAGAGCAGGCTGGAAATCTCTTTGAGGTAAGGGAACATTTGTTCCCCTTTCCCTGTGGAGTGCTGCAGCCTGCTCAGTGGGGCTACTTGGAACTGTCCCAGGTTCAAATCCAACTAGCCCCATGGAGGGCTTTTATGGCTGGGGCTGGTGTTAGGATACAATGGAAGCCTCCTCCACTGTTCCCACCCCCAACCTGAACAGAGTTGCAATATGTCCCCAAAACAGGGACAATCCCAATTTGGGGAGATTTTGTTCACATACTAGCAAATGGGACAGAGGGTCCTGTCCCAGTTTTGTGGAAGAGAATTATGGCAACCCTAGACCCGAACAACCTGCTTCCCGCCTCCTCCACCCCAAAACATTCTCTCACCACCTCCATTCCACTTTCTGCCCAAAAAAGCATGGTGCATCATTTACCTGCCCTGGTGGGTACTGCATGGATGCATCAGCACGAAGACACAGGCTTTCCTGGTGGTGCTGCTTACCTGCATATTGTCAAAAAATGGCAGCAGAGATGGGCAAATGGAGTCAGGTGGCAGATAGACTCCATTGAGACTCCATTGGTCTCATGGGCTTGCCTTGCCAATCTATTGGCATCCGCAAGGGAGAACACATGCCCCATTGTAGCGGAAGTTCAGGAACATCTGTCATAGCTGTATCTTGTAATTCTGCCTGGTTACCTGATGAGCTGAGTTCCATTTGTGATGTTGGCAAGCCTGGAAATAGGTTTCACAGAATGAGGTTGAACAAGGCGATACCATCTTCTTGGCTCTGCTCTTCGATGAAGCACAAGAAGCTGGTCAGTCTTTTTTACAAGTCACACTCTCCAACAAGAGATGCTCTCATTGATGTAGATAAATGTAGATTTATCAAGAGATGTGTAAGAGGGCGGGTGCCTTGTAACCAAGGACAATATATGCTAGCTTGGTTCCAGAAGCATCACTAGGGTTGTGTCACCAAGTAGAAGAGCTTATTGTGTCACCCCCATGATAGATAGTACTCTTCATGTACTTGACCATACAGAATAAAATACAATATCATATGCACAGCCATTGCAGTGAGTATGGGGTGTGGGTGTAGAGGGTAGAAAAGAGACGGAGTGCACTACAATAGCAGTCACCAAAATGGCAAAAGCTTTGCTGGCATGGATGTTACTTACTGTTCTTCTGGGGAGCCCTCACAAATTGTTTCAGAATTCCCCCATACCTTGCCATGTCCAGCCAAGAAATCTGGGTAGAAAGACTGTTGGGGGGTCAAAAGTGGCTGGATTTGGCAAGGGTATGGCAGGGAATTGGGGCATATGCACGTGGAAGCATTTTAAGGAGGCTCCTCAATGGAAAAATAAGTGTGCCAGATCTGAACAACCCTGTCCTAGAATTTGCCTATATATGAGATGGATTGAGATAGTTGTCTCAGGCAGCGGATTGATAAAGGCACCTGTACCTGCCACTCCTGTCTGGTTTTCTCTGATGTTCTTCCCATTCCTGGGTTTGAAACAGAAAAGGGAAATTGAGAGAAAATAGAAATACTTAGGGGACGATAGGGTCTGATGCCCTAGGTTCGTTCCACCTCAGGCTCTGAAATGATGATCTGGAGCCTCAGCAGGGCTTATGATATTATCTTATGTATTTATCATTTATGTATTTATCACTTAGTATCATTTTAGATTCTCTTTTGTATCTCTTTAGAATGTGAGCCCTTTTGGGACAGGGAACCATTAGCCATTATTTTTTCATATTTTTGTAAACAGCTTTGTGAACTTTTTAGTTGAAAAGTGGTATACAAATACTGTAGATAGATTATGTGATGGTGGGGGGACAGTAGCTTGGCTTCTCTGTGCCACTTCTTTTCTTTAGAAAACAAGCCACTGGTTGAAACTACACAAAGCCCCAGTCTATAATTTATAAAATGAAACTAATCCTGCATGCATGTACAATGTGCATGTACATAAAAGGAATAGCAACCACTTTGGGACCTGCAATCCATGGCCTGTGGCAAGTACCCAGCCCAGCACTCCATAAATGAAGGAAAGCAGAAAACAACCCTTCTGCTTGTTTGTGTGTTTTATTCAAAATGGATCATTTGGCCATGAGCTCTGAGCCCTCCATTAATAACCCTGACAGCTCGTCTCTGTGTGCGACTGAAGCGGCTCTGATAATGAAGGTGTTACTCCAGCAGGCTTCAAGCAAGCCATCCCTCCTGATGGCTCCGACATCTCAATGCGAACCTGTCAACTCCCTGCCACCCAACGCAGTGAGCAGCCCTGAGGAGTGGCTTCATCTATTTCCTGCACCACTGCAGAGTGCTGATCATGGGGAGACTTCCACAGTATCATGTGGGTCGTGCCCAATGGTGGGATTCAAATAAATTAACAACAGATTCTATGTCCTAATAACCTAAATTAACAACAGCTTCTATGTCCCATTAGTAACCAGTTCTCAGAACCAGGTGCTAATTAGCAAATGGTTCTACAGAACCTGTGAGAAGCCACTGAAGCCAGTGGTGGGATTCAAATAAATTCACAGTAGGTTCTATGTCCTAATAACCTAAATTAACAACAGGTTCGATGTCCATAGAACAACAGGATCATAGTAAACGGTTCTCAGAACCAGGCACTCATTAGCAAAGGGTTCTATAGAACCTGTGAGAACCCCCTGAAGCCCACCACTGCTTTACTGCCACCTGTCACTGAATTCCCAGCTGCCAAAGGATACCAATGTGAGAGAACAGACCTTTAGTCCAAGTTGCCCTTTTTCACTTGGATTGCCATCTTTCTTAACTGGCCTTGTTCCTAGACCTAACCACAAAATATGTCTTCGTAATGAGGGTATTCATATACCTTAAGCTGGCAAGGAATGCCTTGCTGAAAAAGCCAGGGAGGCAAGATTTTATGACCGAGGCAAGTTTTGAATCTAGAACTACAAAACCAGTAAGAACTATAGGGTAATGAACAGGGATACTGATACACCATTCATTTATTCATTCGTTCATTCAAAATGCAATCCTAACCAATTTAGGCCAGCCTAACTCATATGGCATATCTTCCCTCAGTGGTGTGGGGAGGTTGGTGTATGCCTGTATACTGGCTGAGCCCACCCCCACCCCTTCAGGAGGGGGCAGAAGTGCCTTACAGCACTTCAGATCAGCATAGGAGTTTCTGCCGGCCTAATTGGAGATTAGGATTGCAGCATCATTCACCTTTCTCCCAAACAAAAGAGGATTCAAAATGACTTAACAACATGTAAAAATAAAAACATTTTAAAAATTAAATAATCAAAACATTTAACATTTAAAATGCCCAGGATCACATATAGTTAAAAACATTAAAAGGTGCCAGACCCAATATTAGTTTATGAAGAGGAAAGTCTCGAGGCTGCACCAAAAAGTCTCAAGAGAGAGAGCTGTTCTTAATTCCAAGTGATTTCCACAAATGGGGTGCCACCATCAGTGTGGCTGCCAATACAGGGCCTGACTGACCACATGGGCAGCTGCGTTCTGCACTAGTTGCAATTTCTGAACCATCTTTAGAGGCAACCCCATATATAGCATGTTACAGTAATTTTAGTAATATCCTCTTACCCCCAACCCTTACAAAGACACCAGACTGCACTTTGGTTTAACTTGTGCCACTTTATTAAGTGGCATCTCTGATGATGCAATGCTGCAGTGTTCATATGTTGTGAAATGATACAACCATTCACCTCTGACTTTTAGAACCATTGGGGGGAAGCTAACTCTGGAGAACAACAACTTCTGCAATTCATTTTAGCAGTGATACAGAAATAAACAATATAGAGACAAGATGTAATTGACAAGATATGAAAGACAGACAGATAGGATACGACGCAGTGATTTAACAAGGACACACATGCAGAAGTAGAGTGCAACCTGCATCAAAGTACTTAAAGATGTGGCTGACAACTTTTCATCAGGCAGGGCTCCTGTGCCTTTAAATGCTGCATTGCATTGCATTGCATCCATCAGTCTTGAAAGACTATGGTATCGTGCTTGATGCTGTATGCAAAGCATGAGGGCCTGGGTAGATTGATATGGAGGCTAGGCTGTTACCCAAGCAGCAAATCCTTCCTCTCCATGCCACTGAAATAGTCCAATGGAATGGCAGAGCCAATGCAGTTGGTTCCAGCTGCGTTGCTCACCTTGTCTTGTGGGGACCCAGGTCTCAAACCCTGGCCTACTGGTTAACAGGCACAGTGTCTTAACCACTTGCGCCACCCACCGCCACATGTCCATGCTGCATAACAGACAAAAATTCAGCAGGTGGAAAATGGCACCTGCTGATTTTGGCCTGCTATGCAGCTGTGTAAGCAAACTGTCCTTCCTCACCACCACCACCACTACAAATGACAATCTTATCATAGAAAAAGTGTAGAGGAAGCAACAGATGGCTCCATCAAGCAACAGACAGAATACATAAGTAGCTAAGAGAAGTCAAAGGGAATTAGAGCATTTATTTACTCTTGGATGGAATTAACGCCTCTTGTAAGTAGAGCCTATGTCTAGATAACATCCAGCACACCTGTTAAGTGATCTCTACTCTGGCAAAGAAAGACGCACATTTCCCCAGGCCAGGATGTTATCATCCTTTGGCCTTATTTTCTAATCTTATCTTGTAGGATCATAGAAGCCTTGGGTTGTGGTGGTAAATAGAGCCGCCCCATCTGTGAGGCTGACTGAGGTCTCAGATGGCAGATTGATGGGGCACTTAGGCAAAAATAAAAATGCAGGTATAAAATGTGTGGGTATCTGTCTTGGCAGCATAACATGTGAGAGGGATTTTGGAGTTGTTGTGTATCACAAGATGAACATGAATCAGACATGTGATGTGGCTGCAAAGAAGGCAAATGCAATTTTAGCCTGCATTAGCTGAACCACAGCTTCCAAGTCATAGGCTGCAATCCTAAAGATGCTTTCCTGGGAGTGTGGGCTTCAGGGGGTTCTCACAGGTTCTATAGAACCCTTTGCTAATGAGCACCTGGTTCTGGGAACCGGCTACTAATGGAACATAGAACCTGTTGTTAATTTAGGTTATTTGGACATAGAACCTGTTGTTAATTTATTTGAATCCCACCACTGAGTAAGACCTATTGAACACAATAAGGCTTACTTTGGAGTTGACTTGGTTAGGATTGTGTTCATAGTTCCCCTTTTTTGCATTGGATAGACTGACCTAACTAATGTGTCCAATTCTGGGCATATCATTTTAAGAAAGATGCAGCCATACTGGAGCAGTGACAGTTTGAGTGATGAGGATGATCAGATGGCTGGAGAACAAGCCCTCTGAGGAAAGGTTGAGGGCATGTTCAACAGTGGTGGGCACCTGCAGGTTCGCACCTACTCTATAGAACCGGTTCTTAACAAGAGATAGTACACATAAAGTTTAAAAATAGCCATTTAAAAGTGGCTGCCAGATGGACAGAGAACCGGTTCTTAATTTCTTTGAAGCCCATCACTGATGTTCAACCTATGGCTGCCCTATGAAAGAAGGGACAATTTGTTCTCAACTGCCTCTGAAAAAGATCTAGATCCAACAGTACAAATTATATGAGAAGATATTCTGAATTGATGTCAGGAAAAAAATTCCTGATGGTCCAGCAGTGGAACAGATTGTCAAGAGAAGTGGTGGACTCTCCCTCACTGGAGATCTTCAAGAAGAGGCTTGACAGGTACCTGTTGGAAATGCTCTAGGAGGATTTCCTGCTACAGACAGGGGTTGGACTAACTGACTTAATAGGTCCCTTGCAACTCTGTGATTCTGTGAAAACAATGCATCAGTCATGGGAACCAAGGACCAAGAGACCTGCCTCAGTTGCTTATGGGAACCCCTGGCTTGTGACAAATGTATCAGTGGTGGCTTTTGCCTATCTATCTACCTATCTACAGTATTTATATACTGCTCTTCAACTAAAAAGTTTACAATATGGTTTACAAAGAAAATGAAAAAACTTAATAGCTAATTAATAGCTAATAGGTCCCTGTCCCAATAGGGCTCACAATCTAAAATGCAAAAAAACACAAAAAACCACATGTAGTTTTTCATGGCAAACAATGTAGTTTTCATGCCAGCATAAGAGGTTTCTAAATAGGGGTGTGATAGAGGTTCCTAATAGACGTGTCCGGGATGGGAATATGCAAAGGGAGTGAGCTCTGTTGCAACTTGATTTCTGACAAGGGATGAGCCATTCAGATGACTCCCATATGGTATGAGCAAAGTCAGGGCAAGGAGCCAATCATGTTTTCTAGCCAAGAGCAATCACGGGCACAGAGTACAAATGCTTACCGTACTGGGTTGTGTAAATCCAGAATGGAGAAGGCACCAAGAGGACACAAGCAAACAGCTGGCATATTACAGTCTTCAGGCAACTCACATCATATACCAAATGCCACTTTGCCTTGGGTGGTGACTTACCATGTCAGAGCCATTCCTTCTTTACTGGGCATTGTGCCAGCCAGCTGCTCCTTCAACCACTCCCTGGGTTGTAAAGGGAGAGCAAAAGAGGAAGTATGGAGAAAAGTGAATGGTAAATAGTATCATTCCAATCCAACACACCCACTTCATTGAATGCATCTCCTTTTTGGTATGGCTGGTGAGGGATAGGATCAGGCTCAAAGGGTGCAATCCTAACCAAGGCTGGCACAACTCATCGATCTTCATATTCCAGTGGCGATGTAGGGAGACAAGCACATGTCTGTGCACTGACCTAACCTTGCCCCAGGAGTGGCGCAGAGTTTCTTACAGCACTTTTGTGACACTCCCAGGTCAGCACATGACTTATGCAGGGCCTTATGCTGGCCTAACCGGAGCTTAGAATTGCAGCCTAAAGAATTGCAGCCTAAGGCTCCAATCCTAAGAGCACTTTCCTGGGAGTAAGCCCCATTTAACTCAGTGGAACTTATTTCTGAGAAGACATGAATAGAATTGCACTGTAAATTAATAAAATATTTTGATCCACTGTGCTCCTGCCTGAGGAGTAGATTTTTAAACATGCTTTGTGTGATTAAAAAAATTTTTTTAGATACAAGTACTATACAGGTGCTTATTGAAAAACTGCAGATGGCAAGCAGCATCTTAAAAGCAGCATTATTTCCTATCTGAGATAGAAGGGAACACAATAGCTTTTATGTGCAGCTGCACATATATTTAAAAATAGCCTTTTTTCTTCTGAATTCCCAATCTTAAACATGTCTACTCAGGAGTAAATCCCATTATAGTTTGGTGTAAATAGGATCATGGCCATAGGGTGAAATCCAGAGTAACTATGGGGAGTCCTTGCTCCGGTGTAAGAACAATTTACTTTGGATTGCAATATGAATTTCCCATAGGTTTTCACTAGGAGGTGCAGTAACTGTGGGTGCACGTAATGTCTCTTACGTGCTCACGTAGTTACTCTGGATTTGGCTGTTAGTGATCTTTTTTCTCTCTCATGTGTGCATGTATGCAGAATTAATAAGTGAAACTGATGGTCAGTTAACTAAGGCCAAGTAAGACCTTAGTTAAGACCAGATTATTCCTGAACCCCAGGGCCAAAATTCCTAATCCCAGGCCAAAATTCCTACCCGCTTAAAAAAATTGCCAAAAAATTTTGTTTTTTTGTTTTTTGACCATAACTTTTGATAGGAAGGAGATATCTCCAAACTGATTTCTGCATTGGATTCTGCTCTTCAATACAAATCCAAGGACATACAGCATGATGGGGTACTGTGCACTATCGCGAAGTTTCAAAAAGAAGCCAAAATACAGGACAATGAAGCCAAAATGTAGGACACCCGGACAGGAGGCTGAAAATCCAGACAAATCCGGGTTTTTCTGGTCATATGGTCACCCTGACTAAGGGGTCCGTGTGTGTGTGTGTGTGTGTGTGTGTGTGAGAGAGAGAGAGAGAGAGAGAGAGAGAGAAGGAGAAAGAGAGTGCACGCACTATTCTGCTTGTTCTTTGTGTTTCTGCTAGTAAAAGAAAGGCCATTGAGTTTCTGTTTATTGTCAGCAACCAAAGCAAACCTCTCTGGAAATCCTACTGAGCTGGCATCCCTGAGCCTGAACATTTTCATCCTGATTTGAATCTTAAAAAACTAGAAACTCTCTCTCTCTCTCTCTCTCTCTCTCTCTCTCTCTCTCTCTCTCTCTCTCTCCTTGCTCGCTCTCTCTCTTAATTTAAACCCCTGAAATTCTGACAGCTGCTGCTTGGAAATTTTTAACAAATCTTGTTCTTGCATTAATGTTGAGACAATGAATCAATTTGGTACCCAATGGATGATAAAGACAAAACTTCTCCCAATTCAGTACCTGCAGCTCAATAATGAAACAGGTGAATTGTGCAACTAGCCAGGTACTATCAACAGGTTTTTCAGCATAGTGTTTTATGGCATACAAGTATGGTTTAAAAAAAAACACAACCAACCAGAGCTATATCTCAGAAAAGGTTTCCCATCATCTCAGGTTAAGACCCCTGTCAGGGAATTGCTGAGCTGGAGATGCTGAGCATTGGTTCCTTGGGTGGCAAATGAAGAGGAAAAGAAATCTCTCCTTGGGTAATTGTTCTTTGTCAAGTATTTCAAGGTTTCTCTAGGCATGACCTGTCTTTCTTGTTTAGAAGGAGTTGGTGGGGTACAAGGCATAAAGTGATGCTGGGGGATACTGGTACAGATTGGACAACTGCATAATACACTGGGCTGGGTGATGATACTGTGTTTCACCGCCCCCTCCAGGGTACACCAAGAACCATGCTGATAGTGGCTGGACTCTGGAGAAGTGCAGTTACTGTTGGTGCAATTCTTCATTAATCACAGGATCACCTTCTCCTCCACTATGAAGAAAGGGGAGAAGAGGGGGATGACCCTCAGAGTGGTGTGGATCCTTGCCAAACTCTGCTATGCTATTTCAGCCACTCTTGGTGCAGTTCTTGATGAGGACGGTTGGGTCACCGTACCCCTATCATAGCTCATGGGGCATTTGTACCACTTTCTCCCCACCCCGGTATGCCACTAGCTCCAATAATATTATTTCACTATTAAAATGAAAACATTCAGCCAAATCATTTTACCTTCTTAATGTACCAAACTGAAAGCTGAAAAACCTGCACAATTTAGAACAAATGAAAAACCTAAACATACCTATTACGACTATTCAGTTTGTAAATTATTCTTGACTCTTTTTAGATACAGGACAAGCCTTTGCAAGACATACAGTCCTAGCAGGAAAAAAAGAGCAAATCTTGTTTTCACTACTGAATATGACTAGATTTTTTTAAAATTTCTGCAGGGACACATTTTCTGTATCAAGCAAGAAAAATCTATTAAGATTAGAGTAGGGGACAAGCAAGCATCTTCCAGTTATAATGATCCTACTTGGTGAATCAATGCAGCCCTTTCCACACTTCTCTCATCTGAGATCCAGAAAGGATTGAATCCATATCCATTGCAAGGAGATTTGTAGCTTATCACATTTTGTGCAGCGCTATCTCGATGCAAGTGCTTCGTTCAGAGGTACAGAAGTATCAATTTTGCACATGTGCTAACACACACATACACAGCTTATTCTTAGGAGAAGAGTCAAAGATCAGGGTTTTACAGCAGGGGAATACTTATAGGAGTGAAGTATAGTTCCAGAGAGCTTGGGAAAAATTTATCAAGCTGGATGGGGCAGAAAAATTCACACAGAACCAGTTGGCAACTATACAGAAATCCCAAATACACAGACAAACCGTTGGGAATTTTAAAAAAAAATCACTTGACTTGTGATAGATTCAGTTGGATCAGACCAGAGGCCGGTATCTCTGAATGGGGGAGTTCACCTCTGTGTAGGAGAGGACTTCAAGTCCCACTTCCTCAGTGTCTAAAAGCCGCAAATTACATGAATTCAAACTGCATGAAGTCCTCTGTCCTTCATCTCCTGCCAATCTTGGATGACAATTTCAACAGCACTCCCTCCCCAATAGATAGAAATAGAAGAACATTTTCCTGTCCGCTTTCTCAACATGATGTATATTATTTTATGAACCTCTGCCACATCTTTCTAAGTTATTGCCACCTACAAGGAAACACCTGGTTCAATACAATCGAGAAATTTTCACAACATATAACATGTTACAAGTTCATAGGATGGAACATTAAGCACTCCTATAATCTGTGACTCCTACACCATCATTGAAGCACACTGTAGAAGGTACAGATCGGACAACTGCATGAAAACTTTGGCCTCTGGCGGGCCAGGGACACCCCTTTTAGGGTCTCATTTTTGAACTAAAAGCCCTCTAGCTCAGAGACAAAGGGCACAATCCTAAGTTTATCTACTCTGAAGTAAGTCCTGTTGTCGTCAATGGAGCTTACTCTAAGGAAAGTGTGCATAGGATTGCAGCCTGTGTCTTCGCTTCCAGAACCACTGGAGTCAAGATATTTGCTCTTGAGCCTGTTATATCACATTGTCCCTTGCCTCCAAAATCAGGTATGGAGAAACATGGTTGGTACAACCACATGCACAAAGCAGGCAGTTATTTGCCCCACATCAAGGCCTGACCATATGGACCATCTTTCACCTGTTAAGATGCCCATCACAAAAACCCTTGTTCCCCAAAACAGTCAACACAGTGACCAAAATTTTGACCCACTCAGATTGGCATCACTTTTTCATCCCATGGAAAATATACAAAAACATGAACGAAGAAACAATACTGGCTCACAATCCCTTTTATTGATTACAAAGCATCTACAAATCTAGAGTGTGTCCAATGTCTGTCTGGCTCTGCATATACTTCCCTGTAACAGCATCACATATGGCTTGAATTTGCTTTTCCCACTTGTGAAAGGATGAGAAGAAGAGTCTCAGTGTCCACAGCCCACCACAGTTCCCAAGTCCTCCTGGATCTCTGGTACCTGTAACTGGGCCTTCTTGCTGAGTGGATCCTCTTCACAGGGTGGTGTTGTAAGTCTTCTCTTCGCCCCCTTTGGGGAGCAGGTGGATCTGTCTTCATGGGAGCCCCACAGACCATCTGCAGGATCAGGAGGTTGATAGCCCATCTGCTGGGTATCCAGAGGGTCCTTGGACAAGAGGATACAGATGGAGGGGACATTCTTGTGGACAGTGAGATGTTCCACCTGACCCTCGGGCCGGGGATCTTTATTCTCCCAAACTTCCACCAGGGTCTTGTACTGTACTTTGGTGACCTGATGGAGACCCCTAAGCTTCCTTTTCATGATCTCCACACAAGTGACAGTTTTTGTGACTGCCCGGCCGTAACCACTAAAGACAATCTGCCGGGTGTCCTCAGACTCCATCCTGGCCATGGCGAAGCCCATCAAATTCCGGATCTTGCTTCCTTCCTTCACCTTCATCTCCACCACACCTGAAGGCAAGTCAGGAAAGGGCAGGGGTCTTTCCTCCTCAGAAGTCTTGACCTTCCTGAAGTTCTCCATCCTGGACTGGGCAGTGATGGGCGGATCAGGGGTTCCTGAAGCCATCATTTGGAGAGAGCTGCTGAGCAAGGGTGCGGGTCCCACTGTCTCAGAGTGTCCTGGGTGCATCTCAGAGTTCAGACCAAAGCTGGCACTGCCCCAGGGCAGTACTCACCTAGGAGGCCAGTCCTTGGGAAGGCTGATTCCTGTGCTGTGGGTGCTGGTGGGGAGCTTGGCTTGGCTTGGCTGGCCACTGCAGCACAGCAGGGCACTCATGCTCTTCATGCTGGACTTGGGTCTCCAGAGTGGTCTCAGCAGCCCACCCTCTCCAGTCTCCACCACCTCCTCTTCCTCCCTCCAGGAGTCCAGCCCAGCCTCTCCATCCCAGATCAGAGGAGCACACCTGGGTAGCAGGTCCCGATCCAGCCTCTGACTTTTTTTGCAAGGAGAAGGAGCCACTCTTCAGCTGCTGGATACCCCCATCAGGCTCCTTCTAGGGGGAGAGGAGCTCGCAGGCTTCAAGGACGCGATCAACTGGGAACTGGTCGTGTCAGCAAAGTGCATGCGAGCTGTTCCTGCTGATGCGATGCCTCCTCCTCCTCCCTGCGCCTCCCTCCCCCTCCCTCTCTCTCTCTCTCCCTGGGGCTGGCTTGGAGTTCCTGGGGGGAGAGCAGGAGTTCCTCCTGATCCCCATTCAATTACTGGGGACTGTGGGGTTCAGGATCTATGGGGGGGAGTAATGCCTCCCCCCATCCAGAGGATCACACAGTTTGTCCAAGGATTACATGCCAACTTTTCCTGCAGGTTTGGAGCATATGTCCTCTTATTTCAGGACATGTCTTTTGTCTTTAGGACAATCTTTTTGTCCTTAAAAAGATTTTTTTAAGACCAAAAAAAAGAACTTGTCTTTAGAGTTTAGATCCTAAATATTTATCTTTGGGACAAAAAAAAAAAAAACTTCAATGGTCTTTTCCTTGTGAGTTGGCAGCATGTAGCCCTTTTGTAATTCATAAATTATAGGTAATAATAATAATAAGTATACAATGCAATCCCAACCATGTCTACTCAAAACTAAACCCCAGTGGATCTAACGCTGCAGTCCTAAAGACACTTTCCTGGGAGTAAGCCCCATTGAGCAAAATAGGGCTTACTTTTGAGTAGACATGTTTAGGATTGTGCTCTTACTCCCAGGGAAGTGTCTTTCGGATTGCAGCAATAGGATTGCTGCATGTGCTGCAAGTGTCTTTAGGATTGCCTGGAACATCCTATTGCTGCAATCCTAATGTCTCTTTCCTGGACCCACTGAACACAATGATGCTTACTTTTGAGTAGATATGGTTAGGATTGCATTGAGTAGACATGGTTAGGATTGTGCTCATCGTGTCTAAATTAAGCACATGAACAGTGCCAATCCTATGCACGTCTACTCAGTAGTAAGTCCCATTATACTCAATAGGTTTACTTCCAAGAAAGTGTGTATAGAATTGCAGCAAATAGCAATATATATGAGTATTTTTAGCTTTTATTTTATCACATCCTACATTTTGGGAGGTCCTTGTCCTCTTTTTGTGATTATAACATATGGTCACCCTGGATTGGAGCCAGAGGTACTGCTGAACTCTCACTACTGGTGGCAATAGTAAATCCCCCCCCCCAAATGTGTAATTGGGGATCCCTCCTAGGACTGGGCATTGTGCCAGGGGCATCAGAAACCTAGGACTACCAGAGCGCCTTTCCCTAGAGAGCCAGGATATTGTAGTGGTTTAGGAACTGGACTTAGTCCTGGAGGATCCATATTCAAATCCCTGCTCAGCCATGAAGGTTTCTGTGATCTCTCTCTCTCTCTCTCTCTCTCTCTCTCTCTCAGTTCCACCTACATCACAGGGTTGCTGTAAGGTCCAAAAGAGTTGATGAACCATGCGCATTGCCTTGGAGGAAGGTAGATATAAAAACAAAGCAAAACCAAAACTCCTGCCCAGGAATTTGGTTCCTGGAGATTCAAGATGGCCAACTTTTTGCTTGGCACCAGCTCCTCCACCTGAAATAGAAAGTGAGCTTGGCACAGATGAGACTGTGGCAACTGTCCTTGCTACCGATTGCTGAGTGAAAGATACACAGTAGATTGTGCCATTTTCCCTGATCATTTGGCAATACTAGTACATGTATGGCATCCCAAAAGACTATGGTATTGCGCTTAACGCTGTATGCGAAGCACAAAGGTCTGGGTAGATTAATATGGAGAATAGGCTGTTACCCAAGCAGCAAATCCCCCCTCTCCACACCACTGAAATAGTCCAATGGAATGGCAGAGCTGATACAATTGGTTCCAGCTGCGATGGAGCTTACCCTGTCTTGTGGGGACCCAGGTCTTGAACCCTTGCCTTCTGGTTAACAGGCACAGTGTCTTAACCACTTGCACCACTGAAACCACTTGCGGCACTGAAAATGATCGAGAATGGCAGCAGGTTGCTGCCTGGATAGTGGCTCTTCTCCTTTAAAACTGCCAATTGAGGGGGAGAGGTGGGACCTGTGGCTTCTCCAGATGTGCTGCACAGCAAGGTGTGCAAAAGAAGTGAAGACATATTCCATACTGGTTGCATCCTGACCACACATTCATTGTGTTTGTCCTGCGATCATCTCTAGTCCAAACAGTTCAAAACCACCATTAAATCCTGCCAAATTCATTACATAAAACAATAATGGGATAAGAATATGGAAGAACTCTGCTGAACCAGAGCAAAAGTAAAGCCATGGCTGGCCCATCAATGAGGTCATTGGGTGGTAGCCTCAGGATGCAAAGTGATAACATTTGGTACTCCGTCACAAGCACCTAGAGGTCTGGAGCCCTGCTTGGATGAAAGGAAGAATTCCTTATATCCCAACCAGTGATGGGCTTCAAAGAAATTAACAACCGGTTCTCTGCCCATCTGGCAGCCACTTTTAAATGGCTGTTTTTAAACTTTATATGTCCTATCTCTCATTAACAACCGGTTCTGTAGAGTAGGTGCGAACCTGCTGGAGCCCACCACTGATCCCAACCTTTGTGCTGTGGGCTGTGGGTGGTGCAAGCAGTTAAGACGCTGTGCCTGTTAACCAGCAGGCCAGGGTTTGAGACGCAGGTTGGCCCCACGACAGGATGAGCTCCTGTCCTTAGCCCAGCTCTGCAACGCCAGAACCAGGAAGAACTATGCTTGTTGACCATTAGTGCATCACACAGCTCTTAAAAGATACAGGTACCCTGCCCCCTCCACATACACAAGGTAGCAATCCTGTTGCTTCTTGGATGTAATATTTGGTTTCAAAGCCAATTTTAGTTGGTTTCAAATTGGAAACCTGACAAGCTGGTAAGATATCTTTGGAAAATGGAGGGGGAAAGGTGTGGATATTGATTTGCAATTGAGACCTCATCCACATGAAACTCATTGACTTTTTCTTTTTTCTTTTTTGTTATTACATCTGGAGTAGAGTAAGTGGCCAGCCTTTAGTTCATCAGGAATTAGAAACTTTCCCAAACACCAAAGTGACCAGATGCTCAAACCTCAAAAGGAGGACAGGGTTTTAGATTCCTCTCAGTAAGGCCTTTACGGCAAACAATGGCATGTTTGCCTACTCAAGAGTAAAATTGCTAAATTGGGCACTTCCACTTTCCCATAGAGCTCAATACATGTTTTTATTTTTAGTTTTTTGGCCATACCTTTTGATAGGAAGGAAATATTTCAAAACTAATTTTTGCGTTGGATTCTGCTCTTCAATACAAATCCAGTGACATATGACATGATGGGGTACTGCACACCATTGCAAAGTTCCAAAATGAAGGCAAAACGGAGGACAATGAAGCCCTTTTGGAGGACATCCGGACAGGAGACAAAGGCTGCAATCCTAAAGACACTTTACTGGGAGTAAGACTCATAGAACACAATGGGGCTAACTTTGGAGTAGACATGGTTAGGATTGTGCTCTAAAAAAGAGGAAAATCCGGAAATTTACTGTCAAATGATCACCCTGCCAAACATCAGCACCTTTATGAAACACTCCATAAAAGCAGCAACATTTCAGCCCACATTATAAGAAAGGCAGATTTTTCAGGCAGCACATTGAAGAGCCAAATATTTGTGCATTGCTGCAGTTGAGTGAGATGTGTTGGCCTGGAACATCCATGTTTTGCCTTCTGCAGGCTAGGCAGCCAAGAAGCATCATGCTGGCAGGATGATCCCTGTGGCACATCCATGTATGCAATAAGATGGCTCAGTGGGTCAGGCTTTTGAGGGCGGACTTAAGGGCTTGGATTTGCTTCTGGTTTTCTATGGAAATTGTTTGGGCTCCTAAGAGATAATTATATTCCTCCCAACTGCATTTGCAAATGATTTGGTGCTAGGCTAGGATTTGTTTTTGTTTTGGTGGATTTTTGAATGATAGATGCCCTGCAGCACCTTTTCTGACATAATTGCTTGCTTTGCTCTACACAAGCACACAAAGTTGTCTTGCAACTGAGTCATCAGTCCATCAAGTTTAGTAGCGTATAAGATGCTGGAAACAGCTTTGCAGGATTTCCAACCGGGTTCACTCCCAGCCCCATCTGGAAATATCAAGAACATGCCAGATTTCTTCCATTTAGTTATGGTCTCAGGTAAGTCAAGAGAAGTCCAAACTTTAACCACAATTATGCTCAATTGTCCAATTTTCACAAAAAATTATTTACCTGATAGATTTCAACCAAACTGATACAAAAGTGATTGATTTCACTAAAATTGTCAGTGGTCCCCAAACGTTTTAGCAACAAGAAAAGCAACAATCAGGATGCACATAAGTTTACCATACTTATGATGAGATCTAGAATTTATTTGTTTGTTTGCTTAAGTAATAACTTTTTTCCTGGTTATCACCCTATATAGTATTTACCAGTACACATGTTTGCAAACAGCAGGAATGGAGCTCCTTGCAGGGTAACCAGCAGCTACAGTATCTGGTTGTCGAATAGCCTCCTGGTAGGAGACAAGGAATTATCTGATTTTTCCATCACCCTTTGGTGACCCACCCAAAATCAGATCAAAGTAGGGTTGCCTTATTTCCCAAAAAACATGGACAGTCCCAATTTGGGGGGATTGTGTTCACATACTGGCAAATGGGACAGCGGGTCCTGTCCCAGTTTTGTGGAGGATAATTATGGCAACCTGTGGGCTGTGGGTGGCACAAACAGTTAAGATGCTGTGCCTTTTAACCAGCAGGCCAGGGTTTGAGACCCGGGTCGGCACCACAAGACAGGGTGAGCTCCTGTCCTTAGCCCAGCTCTGTGACGCCAGCTGGAACCAATCGTATTGGCTCTGCCTTTCCATTGGACTAATTCAGTGGCGTGGAGAGGGGAGATTTGCTGCTTGGGTAACAGTCTATCCTCCATAACAATCTAACCCAGGCTTTTGTGCTTCGCATGCAGTGTATGCAGCGCCAAGTACGATACCATAGTCTTTCAAGACTGACGGAGGCCTGCTTTAGATTACAGCCCACTATGAGCCCCAACCCTGGGAACCACTGACCTATGTCATTACTTACTGCTAACAGTAGCACACCTGCAAGTACTGTTCGTCTCTTTCTTCCATAAGTACAGCCTGAGCTTGTCATGATTACAGAGTAGTAAACCTTACAAAGTTCAAT
Source organism: Cryptoblepharus egeriae (assembly GCA_030015325.1). Lineage (NCBI taxonomy): Eukaryota > Metazoa > Chordata > Lepidosauria > Squamata > Scincidae > Cryptoblepharus > Cryptoblepharus egeriae. Next base: position 12,714,075 of record JAREYC010000013.1, read on the forward strand.
GAGGCTCACAGCCCAATCCTAAACTGCCTGGAGTATAGAGCCTGCTGTGGCACCAGTACCCCCACCCTGGCCAGTCACCACTGTCTCCTTGGAAGAAATTGACTTTTTCCTCTTCCCCTGAGTAAGGAAAGTAACCCTGCAATGGGACTACCTTGTTCTATTTCTGGTTTTTCAGCAAATACAGAACAGCTTAGAATTGGAGAGTCTCATGCAAGATGCAAGGCTCTGGATCCAGTGAAGCTCAACTTCACCAGTCCTGCCCCCTCCAACCCCCACCCTAGAATGCCCCTGCCCTCCCTGGTGCTGGCTGGCACTAAGCCCTGCAAATGTGCCTTACAGCATAATTGCGACAATGTGCTCCAGTAGTGAGCCATGCAGCATTGGTGAATTTGCTGCAGTGGCATTTACAATTTTTCATTCTTTTCTGTGGTTTTGAAAAAGATAGCAGCATAGTTAATTCTGTATTGATTTTGGGTTGGTTTAAACTTGATTTTGTTAGCTGTCTTCTCTTTTATGAGAGAAGCGGAGATATTCATCTTAAACTACATAGGAAAAATACCTATCTCGAGCCAGCAATGTACATGGTGCTTTACACAGAATGAGAAGACAGTCCCTGCCCTGAGGGGCTTACAGTGTAGATATGGACACAACGGAGAATTATAATTGAATTAAATTTAATAAATGAATTATACTGGAACAATTTATTGACACAGGAAAAGAGGTCATCGCTCTTAACATCCAAAAGGCAAAGACTTACAATCTAAACAGACAAGATGAGGAAAAGTTTCCAGCCACGGCAAGCTGGAAAGCTTCTCTCTCCCTCCCTCCCCCCTTCATCATTGGTTTGGTGGTTCATTAGTTTGATCCATCTGAATGTCGTAGCTGAATTGGGTAGACACTTCTCACATGGAACACCTTGTTAACTCCTGCTTGTTCAAGCAGAAAGTAAGTTTGTGTGTGTGTGTGTGTGTGTGTGTGAGAGAGAGAGAGAGAGAGTTTAATTCATAGTGCAGATACAATGATTAATTTCTATAAAAAGAAAATCTGCCTGGAATCTAGATGCTGTGGCCAGAACTTACCCAGTAATCCTAGCTGAGGGTTGCCTGTAATTGAAGATGGAATTGTGCTTTGCACATGCACAGAGACACTATATTATTTCATATGCTCTGGGATAAATCTTAGGTGTTCTTTAACTTGTGGGTCATGACTCCCATTGGGTCACAAAGCTTCATTTGGGGAGGACACTGCAAATCAAAACCTGTGCAAGCGAGGGTTTGCATCCAGCCCAGTAATGATACAGCCTTATCAAAACTGAGTTATTTGGTAGAATCCTGCACAGCCTCTTCTCAGTCTCTTGGCCTGAAGCTCCTGAAGTGGGTTCACAGGGTTTTTGTAAAGACAAGAAGTTGGGGGAAATGGGGTGGGCAGAGTGAGTGGATCATGTCCAAAGAGGAATTGGTATTGGCAATGGGTCCCCACTCTGTCTGTCTGTCTGTCTGTTATTTTGGTTTAATAGCATGATAAAGGTTGAAGACCACTGTCTTAGAATAGTTCAAAACCTTGGGGCCCTTTTGGGTGCTGAATGCCATCCCAGGTCCATCATCGCATCCCCTGCCCACCACTGATGCACAAAGTCAGCAGTTGAAAGGGTTGCTTCTGCTTCTCCTCTTATTCCCCAAACAATATATTTGAAACAACAGAGGATCAGCCAGGTGCCCTTGTGAAGGCCTAAAGCAAGGAATGATGGCAAGAGTTATCCGCTATTATTTATCTGAATTGCTGGCATTAATCAGTAGTGTGCTCTCTTAAAATAAGGAAGCACCACCTTTTAAGCTATAGTTGGTTTATAGATGTTCATAGACCACTGAATCCTCTAAAGTTAATTAACCTAGGGCAAAATCCATAGCAGTTATGGGTCCATGCAGTTATGTCACCGTCTAGTGTTATCTTATGGAAAGTCATCTTAACTGCTCTGGAGCAAGGGGCTTAATTTCACTTTAGGATATAGGCCCTAGGCTGCTATCCTAAACACACATTCCCAGGCGTAAATGCTATTGAACGCAATGGGATTTACTTCTGAGTACACATGCTTAGGATTGCACTACTAACCACCTAAAATTATCCATATTTCTTACAGCACTGAATTGCAGTTGATTTTGACCACAATCCTAACCATGTCGACTCAAAAGTAAGCCCCTTTGTGTTCATTGAGTCTTACTCCCAGGAAAGTATCTTTAGGGTTTGCAGCCTTTGCCACTCACTTATCTGATGGCATCCCATACAATGTCACTACTCCTAATTCTGCTCCCTGGACTCCAAAAGAGAAAGAGGAAAGAACTGTGGAGGAGACACTCTAGCCCAGTGACTCTAGTGTGCCACGGATAATCCTCAGGTGTGCGGCAGGAATTTGGAGATTGACATTCATTAATAGGAAAATTGGAGGATTTGAACAGTCTGGTCTGCCTTGTCACTGGTAAAAACAACTGATGGTGTGCCTTGACAATTTCAGTCCATTGGTAAGTGTGCCATGAGATGAAAAAGGTTGAAAATCGCTGCTCTAGCCAATCACTCTCCTGTTCTTCCCACTCTCTCTTCTGCTCAATTACCGTCTTTTTTCCTTTTGAAATCCAGGAAATGGAGCAAAGCAGGGAAGTGGAGCCAGGCAGCAGGTGCCCCATCATGAAGCAGTCTCAGGGACAAGCTGGCTCTGATTACATTCATGCAAGCGCCTCTTTTCTCCAAGATGCATCTTCAAGCGAGAAAGAGAAGAGAAAGGAAACAGCAGCAGCCTGGCAGCCATTCAGTGGGTGTATCAGTGCAGAACCAAAACCCAGCAACGAGGGTCCTTGTGCATCTCATCAAGTGGGTGCATAAAGTTTACGGCAAGCATAAAAGATGAGATTTTTTAAGGCATTAACAAGAGCTGCAAAGAAGTGCCCTGTACTCCTACAAAACACTCAAGACTCACCAGGGCTTAAGAGACCTGGGTTCAGGATGTGAAGTGCCCTGCCCTGCTCTGAGATCACGAGGGGCATTGTGATGCAGGGATTTTCTGGATCCATTTTTCCCCACTCAGGAACATATTCACTTAATAGTATGTGGCCAACGTCTTCACCATCACATCCATTCAAAGCTTGCACTGACCAATTCTGTGCCCATGCGTTTAAACCTCTGCATTTCTTAGGAAAAGAGTTGCAGTGATCAGGAAGAGATTGGCTTTCCATCCCCATGTATTTTGCTGACAGAAATGGCCTTTCTAAGTTCCGGGTTGACACAAGGCATCTGTGATTTGTTCTTATGTAGCAAAAGGAAGTAGCTAGCACACTTTCAAGAGCTGTTGCAAGAAAAGAATCTTACATGATCAGCCCAATAAGTTCAGGTTTTATTTATTTAGTATTTATTTAAGCCAGTCCTTGGTACAAAATTCAGTTTAAAATACATGTACTTTTTAAAAATTAGTCTGTCATTAGGAGTTTTCTAACTTTTTCTGGGAGAGGAGCTAGCCTCATCTTTAAAAGGTTTACATTATATTACAACTATCAACTGTCCAAAGAAAGGTGATGCTTTGTCTTCTAAGTTCTGACCTATCTCCAATTCTTTTATGTCTTTCCCTCCTAGAGGAACAATCCTATCCAACGTTCAGTGCTTATGCAGCTCTGTGATAGGGGAATGTTTGTTCCTTTACCTTAAAGACACTTCTTTGACTGCCCCTCCATCACAAGATACTGCTTATGCCCCATTGGAAGTCATCTGGTGGGCAACTATGAAGCTGGACTAGATGGGCCTTAGGCCTGATCCAGCAGGACTCTTACGTTCCTATAAAAATGAATCCCTTGTTGCAAGTGGGATTTGAGGTGGGGCTGAAAACTTGACAAGAAGAAGTCAACTGATCTAGAGAGTACTACAGATATAGCATGCAGCCCTTTGACTAGAACAGCTGGGATGGAAGGGATCCATGCTGTGATCTGCTGCTCTTCCAAGATGCACACATGGCTATTTGGTGAGCAAACTGTTGGTGTGGACTTAACTCTGTAGAGCTTCATTAACTTTGGAAGAGTCATGCAGCAAAACTAGCAGAGCCCATCTCCAGCCAGGGTGCGATGGGCTTTACAATTAGCCAACTGCAACCAGGCTCAATTTTTTTGTTATTTTGTACTAAATCTAATAACTGCCACAAAAAACTGTCAAAAAAAATTCCCAAATCCTAGTAATTTTCAAAGGGCATCAAGAAAACTTTAGAATAGCAGGAATGGGGAGGCCTGCCTAAAGCTCTGAAAAACTGCCAAGACTGAGTCAATCCTCTGCATGCCTACTAAGCCCCATTATAATCACTGGGGTTTACTCCCAGATAAGTATGGATGAGACTGCAGCCTAACTGGCATGGGCCAACAGTCTGATGCGGATATTAGGCAGCTTCCTGCATTTGAAAGATCACAGTGGAATTTCATCAAGTGATGGAAACAATTCAAAAACAACCACCTGTGTTTTAATGCCTAATTGTCATGAATCAGCCTAGCTCGATAATGCTGATAATTAGGCTTAGGATCTACATAGTACTATAGGGCTTTGTGTGATGTGTGTGTGTGTGTGCACATATTGGCTTTGCTACAGCTTATGTCACCCACTGCAGTAACTCATAGTGGCATCCCCATGAACCACATTGCCCCTCCCCTCATACAGGCTTTCGTGCTTTGCATGCAGCGTATGCAGCATCGAGCACGATACCATAGTCTGCTATTTGCATGTCTCTTTTGATGAACTGGCCTTTGCGCAGACAAACATTGCTGCTATGCTTTGCCACTATACCCATCTCTACTTTTGGCTGGGTCAGGCCAGGTAGAGTAGTGTCACGCATTCCCCATGGCAAGTGTCACACATTCCCCATGGCATACCACTGTGAAGTAGCAACAGTGGTACATATCCTTGTACCACTGGATGAAAAGCACAGCATTCGAGTGCACAAAGTGCTTCACACACACAAGTTGCTGCAATCCTCCACAACAACACTTCTGCGAATGTCAGTACAATCATCTGCATTTTGCTAGTGGGGGTGGAGGATGTGCATGTGAGTGATGATAACAAGATTTTTATGTCTGAGAAGTAATTATAACCCATTTTCAAATTACTGAAAGAGGAAAACATCACTCTAGCCAAATGGTCTAAAATGAGATTTTGCATTCAGAGATTTTGCATTCTGTAAAAGTCATCCCATTAAAAAATTTTTAAAGAGCTATCTGATAGGACATAAGTAGGAGGAAATTTAGGGGTTCTAGTCTAGGCCCCATGTGAAAAGCTGCATCTTGAATTATGCTTGGAAAACTGGGGATGTGGAAGGCCTCTGTCAATGCTGAAGATGATATTACAATAGATACTTGCCTATAAAATGAGAAATTTCTGCCAGTAAGTGTAAATCATCTCCTCACCTTCTCTGATGGTCACTCAGGGTCAGAGATGTTTGGGCAGCAAGGGGACAATCACAGGGCTATTAATCCCCATGGGAATGAGGCTTCAAAACTGCAACCAGTTAACCTCTTCTGAGCTAAAACGTAAACCATGATTTAAGGATTCTGTTTAAATCAAGCAAGCCTCCTTCTCTTTGGCAGGATCACACCTGACCCATCTGCAGCCTTATTCCATTTTGCAAATATTTGGCAGAGATTTTAAACACCAGGATGTAATCCTCATTTCCATCTGAAACCAAGTCCCAGGCTTCAACTCAATGCACCATAATGTAAGAATAACACCCATGGAAATAAATGGGTCTACTTTTGAGTAAATCAGATTTCAGCTATGTGTAGCTGTACTTGCTCACACTCATTCCTTGTTGCTTGTCTCAGCTGTGAATTGAATTGCACACTCCCAGTTTTGTGTCATAAGTTTGTATGTTATGTGTTGAGTTTCTGGCTTAACACAACAGGCAACTTAAAGAAGGATTTGATTAATGGTTCTATTGCTGTGTTGTTCACAGTTCATTTACACTGGTAGCGTTTACAAAAAGGTAGTGAAGAACAGAATTTCAAAGTTAATGAATAAAAATTTATCTTACGATCTTTTACTGTATTCCTGTTAAATTAGAGACTGTATAGTTCTTAGGTAACAATTACTGGTAGGTTATTTTTCAGACCTTGGATAAAATCTTTTTTTATTTTTTTGTCCGTGGATAAAATCCAGACAAAGTTATAGTCACCCGCTAAAATTCATTCCCCTGATTTATCTGAGGGTCATAGGAAACTCCATGATTCCATGATTTGACCTGTGAGTTTGACCGATAGATGAGAATCTATGGTACACTGAATATTTAGAGGCATGATTTTGACATATATGTTTCCAGTAGACCTGCATTTTATAAAAACATTTTCTCAAGTTTTTTGCTCTTTCTCAACTGGGTGGGTAGTAACTGGCTAGTCCCAGTGCCTCATTCCCATTGTGAGTGGACTCTACCCCTTACTCCCAGGAGCTGCCCCACTTCCAGATTTCCATCCCTCCCATTTTTCAATGATTGGTGGTCTTTTGATACTATTAATGGCACAATTTTACCCTGCCAGTCCCAAGCATGCAGGTATGCTAACAGAGCATATGGTACATGCTATGGTTCGGAGGTGATCATCAGACAGCCGACAAAAGGTAAGTTAAAATACTTGCTTTCCAGTAGGCTGTCTGCTCACCAATGGGTCTCCTCAGATGCACACTAGCTATTTACTGGCATAATTCCGAGGAGAGGGAGGGGATGGGTTTGGCTGGGAAAGGGGGATAGGATCCAACATTCATTACTGAAGGCAAGATCCTCCCTAATTTTGAACTCCAACCCCCCCAGTTGGCCCACTTGCTATCTGAAATGCCCACAAACCACCCTCTGCCATTTTACCTGGATCAGATTAAGTGTCTGGTTGCTTCTGGTGTGCACATGGAGCCTCTAGCCATTTCTGCTGATGTTCAACAATGATGCAAAGTTTGCGCCACTGCTGGGTCACTTATGACAGCAGACTATGGGATCCACTGGTCCACAGGATTGGGCTGTAAGTCCTGCCTTGGTCTTGGCTAAATTTTTTGGCCTTAATTGGGGAATCATGATTGGGGAATGTAAGAAGCGGTTGGAACAGCAACAGTAGAGATGATGGTTGGCGCAATGCTGGGTAAGGGAGAGGCCATATTTGGCATTCCGTCTAGGGTTGCCATATGTCCTGGAAAACTGGGACTGTCCCCGTTTTGGGGGATTGTGTTCACATACTTGCAATTTTGACAGGGGGTCCCATTCTGCTTTTGTGCTTCAACTTGGTCCAGCTCTGGGATTGCCCTTGATAAGTATGGTCAGTCAGGAGCATGGGAATATGGTCTAATGTACCTCTGGTAAACCATTTGTCTTACATAGCCCTGCATGGCCGTTATCTCCTCAGCACAGACTTGCTTGTGGCTACACAACAAAGCAAGTCAGGAAAAATATGAGTATACAGATGCCCTCTTGAGTCTGCTACTGCTGCTGTTTGTGTTTTTCTCCCTCCAGTGGGGCCTGGAAACTGCAGCCTGCTTCTGTGTTGGCCATCTCCAGCCAGCTGGGTTGATTGGATATTGAAATCCTTGGCAATGTTTGGCATCTAATCGCTGCTTAACAAACTCTTCCTTATTACGGCCTAAATGAGGACGATGAGGTGCAATCATGTTAAACAGCTTCCAGCCCGCTGAGGCTGATTGGTAGGGAGCTCCCCCCAAGGCTAGCAATCTTGTGGGGTGCTAATGACAGAGCCCGGCTTTCCAGCCTGCTCTCTATCTCTCCGCAGTGCTTAAAATGTAAATGAATTTCATTATTAGCAACTCCATCCGCTAATTGCCATCCAAAGCCATTCATTACCCTGTCAGCTTATTGGTTGGAGGACAACAGAGTGGCTCATTTATCCTAGGCTAAGGGAAAAGCTGAAATTAGCTCATGCGTTGAAAAATTGGAGCTGGATGGAAGAGGAGGAGGAGGAGGAGGATGTGTAGGAGACTGAGGTAGGGGTGGAAAGGACAGGGGGACCTATGGTGGGTGCAAGGAGAAGAGAGAGCCGCTTAATTGTTGAGAAGTTGATGATGGGTGATTAAAAGGGAGGCAAGAGAGTGATTAAAAGTGATTGCCTTGCAGTATTATTACCATCTATATGACTTCTTTCTTTCTTTCTTTCTTTCTTTCTTTCTTTCTTTCTTTCTTTCTTTCTTTCTTTCTTTCTTTCTTTCTTTCTTTCTTTCTTTCTTTCTTTCTTTCTTTCTTTCTTCAGTGTGACTACGTGATGGCCTTGCAGCCAGGCTCTACTAAGCAGACCTGTCCAACTGACACAGTCTAGTCTGCATCCCCAAATCTATCAGCACCGAGGCCCTTTGTCTTCCGAGACATACTCATCAGACAACACTGTTTGAGCACTGTTGAGTATGTTGGCACATTATTTGCTAAAACGAAGGCACCCACTCAGCAGGGCTCAAGCACAGGGGAGGCGTTGCTTCTAGGCCCATCAAAGCAGACAAGCTGTTAACTGCCATGTATGTGAATTGGAAGCCATGGTTGAGTGGAAAACTGATTCATCACACAGTGGTGGCATTACATATGGAGAGGGGAAAATGCCCAACAGCACAACCCTGGGGGAATAGATGCATATAGACAAGCCTAATGGAAGAGCTATGCTGCAGAGAGGAACCCCAGGGAGCTTTATCCCCACAGTGTCTTTAAGTGGTTTCAAAAAATAAAAGAACTTTTGGAGTTACTGCTGTCTGAAATGAGGAACAACTCATCCTCTGGGGAGCTCCAAAGAATTGGAGGAGTGCAATGCAGGATTGTAGCTGAAGTGCAACCCTGGGAGTTGCTCTGAGCACTGGGCTGCCCACTTTGACTACTGGCCGCCATTCCTATGCTTTTCATGCAGATGCTTGAGCAATGGACACTGATAGTAATGGACACTGATAGATCATTCCCTTCATGCTGTGACGTATCCCTCATCAATTTCACCACATCAGACAGCTGTCAAGATCATAAAATCAGAACAAGCCAGTGTTTTCTTTTTCGGACAGCACAGAATGTGTTGGGCTGTGATGGTTGGAGGACGACAGAGTGGCTCAAACCACTCACAACCTACCCACAAACCACTTAAGCTTTGTAAGCCGCATTTACATTGGCATGGGAAAGGTGGAGTTACAATAAATAAATGAATAAATAAATTGCCCCCAGTGCTACATTACCTGCACCAGTGTGCCGCTGTCGTGCATGAGGGGCCTCCTATCATTTGCGCCCACAGCCCCATAGTATGTGACACATTGTTTACACTGCAATAAGAGTGCAGTGTATTGTAATGGCAGCAGACTGTGTTCACTCCAAGTAGACTTCAGTGCAAGTCCTTCCTTCACAGGCAAGCTGTTGTTTCGAGCTGACAATTCCAAGAAGGGAATAGCTTTCTGACTTCTAATCCCTATTTTAAAAAATAATAGTTCAGGGGGATATACTTCACAGTTAAGACTGAAATGTGACAAGAATGCAAGTCAGGAGGACACAGCTTTGCCCAAACTACTTACAGATCACACTTTCTAACATTGGTGTCAACTGCCAGATTGAGGTCACCAAGTTTGGAGAGTTAATATAGTTTTGTCATTTGGCTTATCAGTCTGTGCTGGGGGTCACACTGAGACAGTGAAGTGGATCGCTTCTGCCCAGCTTGGGAACACATTACACTTTTGGTGGATGAGTGGTCAGCTGTATTCAAAGCCAGCTAAACTGTCCAAGCAATATACTGTAGAGAACAAGAGAGAGAATTATATCAATTTTCAGGAGAAGGCTGGCAAATGAGCGCAGTGTAGTTGGAGAGTTCACTATCTGTGCTACTTCTGTTTTCTTTCCTCGTTGCAGTCATTTAATGGAGAGCTGGTGTCGCATGGTAGCAAAGAAACCAAGCCATGAATCATGACTTTTCCCAGGTTGAATCACACAGGTTGTCATTAACCTACCAGGCTGCAAACCTAAACACATTTTCCTGGGAGTAAATCCCATTGAACACAATGGGTCTTACATCTAACTTGACATGGTTAGGACTGTGTTCTAGGTGGCCTTGGTAAGCCACTGCTTCTTGGCCTCAGTCTTGCCTATCTGCAGTGTGGGGATAATAATGCATACTAACATTACAGGGTTATTGTCAGGATAGCAAGATAATATACCTGAAGCATGTTGACCACACAAAAATTATACATATTATTATTAAGAAGACATATTGCATTAATATATTAATTATATTAAAATACTGCTTTTAACTACCAAAAAAGTGTTTGGAAGCAGTGCTTCAGTTGAGCTATGGCAGGTTTAGCCAAATTCTGGATGGGGGACGGAAGCACCCCATGGTGAGCCTCCATGTGGCCTGTGGCCAGGGTGACTATATGGCTAGAAATTTCCAGATTTGTCCTCTTTTTTAGCCTCCAGGCTGGGTATCCTCCAAAAGGGCTTCATTGTCCTCCATTTTGGCTTCATTTTGGAACTTTGCAATGGTATCATATGTTGTTGAATTTGTATTGATGAGCAGGATCCAATGCAAAAATCAGTTTTGAAATATCTTCTTCCTATCAAAAGTTATGGCCAAAATACTAAAAATCAAAAATATGCATTGAGCTCTATGGGAAAGTGAAAGTGCCAAATATATTGGCTTTACTTGTGAGTAGGCCATTGTCTGCTGGAAAGGCCAGTCTGAGAGGAATCCCTAAGACCTTGTCCTCCTTTTGAGATTTGGGCATCTGGTCACCCTGCCTGCGGCAAGCCTCCTTCATCTGGCTTGCCGGTGAGCCCTATGATCCTTCAGAAATAAGGGGGAGTTTTGCTCCTGTTGCCCCCTGAAGGTGTCCTGAGGGTTGGGGAGGCTTCATGCACCTCCTCTCTCTGTATGTGAAAGTGCTTTTGAACTAGTTTGAAGATCACCCCCTCTCTCTGTGTTAGAAAGTGTTTATGAACTGATTTGAATTTATTCGTATAAGTTCCAAATGTAATATATTCATTACTCAGATCTTATTACATGTGAAAACTAAAAATTAATTTGCAAATTAATTTTACCATCAGGCAGTGTAAAATGAAAGCCAGGCTAACTCCATAGGCCAACTCTTTGAGAAAAGGGGCACCCTGGGCTCTCGCCATCCTGAGGTCACATAAGAAGCCCAAGCGAAGCCCCCTGTAATTCTTCTCTGCACAGAGCAATCAAACCTAAACCCTTCTTAGAAAGTCTTTCTTCTCTTGAGAAGCCATCGGAATGGAAGAGGGAAGTGTCCAATTCATTCTCAGCCTAAATTTGTTTAGTTTGCCATTGTTCTGCTGGAGGCTGGTCACTTGAATTTGTGTGGATTTATATTTCAATTAACCACAGGATCTATGCTAGGCTACCTCTGCCTCTTAGCAGTGCTTGTGATAAGCTTGATTTAGAGAAACTAGGAGAGAGAATGAGATCTTTATCCTCATTTATGCTGTGGGTTTTCAAACTGGGTTTATGCACTGCACATAGACTTCAAAAGCTCCTGAATCTTCCTGTGGAGGTCCTCAGGTTGGAGGAGAGCATCTCTCTGTTGAACAAGACAAGACAATCTCTCAGATGATTGAAAGTGGAGGCCAGGTCCAGGCCAGGTCCCAGGAGTGGATGCAACTCCCATGCCTGGCTCACATCTTTAAGGAAGCGCTGCTTTCGAAACAGGGCCGTGCACAAATTTACAGTATACAGCCTCCAAACATGTGGCTGCCCCGCCAGCTGAAAATAAGATGCACCGCATCACAGCAGTCCCAACCCCTCCCCCCTTTGAGTGCCCTGCCACCCCTCTATTTTCCAGAGGAGGAGGGCCCCTTCCCTGACCCCCGGTCCAAGATCCCAATTTCTGGGTTCCAGAAACCCAGACATCTGGGCAGCCTGTTTGGGGCAGCCTAAGGTAACATAGGTTGCCACAAATCAGATGGATCTGGGCTGCGCTAGCTGGGGCAGCCTAGGCATTTCAGGAGAAGCATGTTGAGGGAGTGTTCAGCATTGCCTAGCATTGCATTTACTCTGTATCCAGAGCCTAAGGCAGAAATGCCCTCTTCCAGCTCCTTAGAGTTATACCACCTCAGGAGCAGATATAGTAATGAGTAGACCCAAAGGGGTCCATGATAAGGCAGTGTAAGAATGGCAATGATGACCAAAAATCTGAGTTCTTGGCCAGCCTATCTGCAGCCTCTGCCTCTCAACCTCAGGATATGGCACAACTATGACATCCCACTAACCTCAGGATACAGCCAGGGTGACCAGATGCCAAATCCAAAATTCCTGAACCCCAACGCCAAAATTCCTAATCCTAGGCCAATATTCCTACCTGCTGAAAAAAATTGCCAAAAAATGTTTTTTTTGTTTTTGTTTTTTGGTTTCTTGACCATAACTTTTGATAGGAAGGAGATATATCAAAGCTTATTTTTGCTTTGGATTCTGCTCTTCAATACAAATCCAACAACATATGGTATGATGTGCACTATCACGAAGTTTCAAAATGAAGCCAAAATGTAGGACAATGATGCCACAATGTAGGACACCCGGACAAGAGGCTAAAAATCTGGAAAAATCTGGGTTTTTCCGGTCATATGGTCACCCTGGATACAGCAAGCTACTCCAAGAAGCCCCTTGTACTCACTGTCAACTGTACTGGCATCTCATCAGGGACTCCTTATAAGGCAGACACCACAGCTGAAATCCTCCCCAAATTTCATGCTTATAGGTGCAGGGGTTCGGGATGGGTGTTGATGCTAAGTATAGGGACAAAAACATGTATCCCTTTTTACCCCCTTCCTGTTTGAATTTCTCAGAATTGGTTCTTAGTGGATGCCTACATCACAGAAGGAATATGTCCCCAAATTTCATGCTTCTAGGTTTTGCTGGGCGTTGATGAATCAATCAGTGAATCAGTCAGTGACTCTTATATTAGATACCATCTGAGTATTGATCCTTCCAGATCCTTTCATATTGTATCATATATCAAACTGTGATTATGCTTTCCTGTATTGTCTATGTCCCGCATACTTTATGGAGTTAGAAATGTATGTTCAACATAATCAGGATTGTATTTCTGTATTTTTTAAAATAAATAATAATAACAAAAGCAATAAGATGTGCTCCTGAGTTCTGATTCTTCTCATTCAAGTTAAGATTTTATATCCAACTTGTAATTTAATTGCTAACCCATATAATGGGTGTTTTGATGGAAATAAAAAAGGATGATTGTTTTAAAGTCCCAGTACTCATTATTCCTTTTCATTTGCTTTATATGTTTTATTGCTTTTCATAAAAGTAGCTGAAAAACTGGTGTAAAAGAAGAAAAGAAATGGCATTAGCAGCCCTCTAGAATCTCATTATTTTTACAAGTTCTTCAATCCACAGGCCCATTTGAGTTTCTTATCTGCCCAAAGTGACCCTTTTTCTTTAGAATGTTTATTATTTTTCTCAGGTGAATTTAGTGGTAAATATTCATCTCATGCATTTGGGGGGATGCCACTAGGTTCTGCCTCAGGTGATCCAATGCTAACGTGCACTGGCAAAGCCAGGCTGCATGGCCTGCATTATATCAGCAGATGCTTAGGAGCACCCAGACAGGAGGCTAAAAAAGAGGACAAATATGGAAATTTTTGGTCATATGATCACCTTATCAACAACCCTATAGGGCAGTGTTTCTCAAAGTGGGGGTCGGGACCCCTTTTGGGGTCGCCTAGAGCTTTCCTGGGGGTCACCTAAAGACCCCTGGTGCAGGGGGCCAGGTCAGGCTTGCCAGACCTCCGGCTGTAGCTGCACGTGCACTGGGGCTGACTGACAGCCTCAGGCCCCAGTCCTATGCATGTCTACTATGAAATAAATCCCATTATAGTCAGGGAGGCCTTTACTCCCATGCAAATGTGAATAGGATTGCAGCCTCAGGGCCCAATCCTATGCATGCCTACTCTGAAATAAATTCCATTGTGTTCAATGTGTGCATAGAACACACATTTCATTTATAATAATGAAAATACATCCTGCAGATCAGATATTTACATTACAATTCATAACAGTAGCAAAATTACAGTTATAAAGTAGCAACAAAAATAATTTTATGGTTGGGGGTCCCCACAATATGAGGAAATTATAAAGGGGTCACAGTGTTAGGAAGATTGAGAACCACTGCTATAGGGCTTCTCAGATATGCACAAACTATATTGGTGCAAACCAAAAAAGCACTGTGTTGGGCTGCTCAGCCTGGGAAGGGGGTTTGGAATCGGATGTGCCATGTGCAACCACTGCTGAGTCTATCCCCTCCCAAACTCAATTCACCTTCTCCCACTGATCCTTCCCTGTGCCCCTCTTAGGCTGCAATTCTAACCACATTGTCCTGGGAGTAAATACAATTGAACACAAGGAGTCTTACTTTTGAGTAGCCATGCACAGAATTTCACTGTCCATCTCCCAAATGCCATCCCATCACTCCACCCAAACTCCTGCTCCCCTTGATGTGAACATACCCCTGCGGATCAGCACAGTATCTGGATGTGACTTTGCTGAGCTGGAATGGGCCTTCACACCAACCCAGCTGACTCTTGAATAGCCACATGGCACCTTATGGTACATTTGCAACACTACAAGCTGACATGAGTACAGGTTCACACACTCAAGTAAATGTTATGACTGTGCTGTTGAGTTCTGTGTCTCTTTTGGGTCTTGCTATTGTATAGTACTAGATCCCAGCACCAAGTAGTCTTTTTTAGGGGATACGCGGGCTGTACAGAGAACTGGTACCTCTGTGTGAGTACCAGCACCTCTGTGGGTGAGTACCAGCATACACACACTTAGACACAAACACACACACACACAGAGCCAGAGGTGAGTACCGGCATCTATTTTCCAGAAAAATAGCACTGCCCACACCCATATTTTAGGGATTAGTAAATCTTGTGACATCACCAAGACTGACCTTGTGGTATCATCAGCTCACCTCAGAAATCTCACATTTTTGAACACTCTGAACTCTAAATCAACTGAGGCTCCAGTTCTACAAAAACTAATGCAATTCTTAAAATTCAAGATGCCTTACTTCAGAGCCAGTTCCTTACAGAATTGCACTGAATGCCACAACACTTGAGTTAGAGTCCAATGATCATGTTTATTCCAGAGAAGCTGGAGTAACTGGAGATAAAAAGATATGAGGCTAAATCCAACTACTTGGCTGCGATCCTGAAGGACACCTAGGCCAGCCTATCTGGCACTTGGGGTGACCCAATGCCAGATAGGCCAGACTAACTGCACCAGAAAAGGCCTGGGGTGGCATAAGTCCACTTAGGCTGGCCCAAGACAGATGGACCTGCACTGGCCTAGCAGTGCTAGCCTAGGCAGCTCAGCAGGGAGTGTTGAGGGCACGTTGAGCATGGCCTAGAACAGTGCAGTTAGGCAATATCCAGAGCCTGTTTCCAGGGCAGACATGCCCCCTCACAGATCCTCTGACTTAGGGCATCTCAGGAGCAGGCATAAATCTGGGTAGATCCATAAGGGTCCATGATAAGCCAGAGTAAAAATAGAAAAATGTAATGTCTCAGGCCAGCCTAAGCAGCACTCCTGCCTCTCAATCTCAGGGTATGGCACAACTGCACCAGCCCAGTGAGAAGCTGGCCCAGGGTGACCATTTGACCAGAAAAACCTGGATTTGTCCGGATTTTTAGCCTCCTGTCTGGGTGTCCTACATTTTGGCTTCATTGTCCTACATTTTGGCTTCATTTTTAAACTTTGCGATGGTGCACAGTACCCCATCATGTCATATGTCATTGGATTTGTATTGAAGAGCAAAATCCAATGCAAAAATCAGTTTTGAGAGATCTCATTCCTATCAAAAGTTATGGCCAAAAAATTGAAAAACAAAAATATAAAAACAAAAAAGTACAATTTTTTTGCAATTTTGGCAAAATGTTTGGCAAAATTTTGGCAATTTTTTAAAATGGGTAGGAATTTTGGCCTTGGGGTTCATAAATTTTGGGTTTGGCATCCAGTCATCCTGGAAGCTGCCCTTGTGCTGCTGCCTCTTCAGCAGCAATTAGGCCAGCCTAGAGGCCTCCTAGTCCCGTGGATTTGGCGTCAGGATATGGGCTAGCTTAGGTTAGCTTAGCTGGGCCATTTTCTCTGGTCTAAGTCATTATTGCAACCTTAGTCTCTGCCTGTTTATTTAAGCGACAATTGGCTTAAATCAAACAACTTTTGCTTATTTTGTAATCTGGACTGTAGTTACTGACATTAATATTGTGCAATATGCATTCTATTAGCACCTGTACCTTGTATTATGGACCTCATAGGACTGTGATGACTGCCCCTTAACACACCAATGCCTGGTTTCTTCTGTGTTTCATCGTACATATTGGTGCATTTTGGAAGTGCTGCCCTGATTCTTTTTTTATGGGAGGAAACAAGTGTGAACACAAAATATACCACAGCTCCATCTTGAGGTTCTTGTAAGAATCTGCACCAGATTTTATTTTCTCTACACCTTTTTCTTTCAATGAGACTTGAAAAGCAGACAGGACCGGCCCCTCCACGAAGCCAACTGAGATGAGTCCCTCAGGCAGCAGATTGGCAAAGTGATTGTTACTGTCTGCTTGACCACCCCTACAACTCCTCCTTCTTCTTCCTGTTCTTGCACTTGAAAAATAAATTGTGAAATGCAATGGGAGAAATGTGTGGAGAATAGCAGTGTGCTGGACTGTCCAACACTTTAGCCCACTGTACTCCTCCAAACTTTATCTTCCAGTCTGTTTTTCTCTTCCATTTTGAATGGAGTGAAAGGAGAAATAGCTGCAGCGATTGAAGCTGGAAGGTGCAGAGGTAGTGTCACTATACTGAGTAAGGCAAGAATACATATGGCAAACCTTTAGAAGTGTGGAAGATGACTGGAGTCACTTAGCAGACAGAGGCTGCAATCATGTACACATTTTCCTGCTAGTAAGTCCCATGGAATACAATGGGACTTACTAGCAGGAAAATGTGTACATGATTGCATGGAATTGCATGGAAGTCCCATGTAATACAATGGGACTTACTTCTGACTAGATGTGCATAACATTGTGCTGAAAGTAACTTTGGATCCTTTCCAATCTACCTAGATGCACCCAGCCTAAGCTACTCACAATGCTCAAGGAATCCCCAGTCATTATATTACACGGTGTGCAAGTGGGTGCTCTTCTCTGAGTTCCCAATGAATGGGTCACTCAAAACGTACTCAAAAATTTTGGGCCAGCATACCTCATCAGGCATATCTTCCTGTGGTGGTGTGGGGAGGCTGGTGTATGCCTGTGTACTAGCCTAACACCCATTCAACCCTCAGGAGAGGGGCAGAATATGCACCAGGCTCCCCACATCACCAAAAGAAGTTATGCCAGGTGAGTTATGCCAGCTTAAATTCATTAGGATTTTGTGGACCATGAGTGGAGGGCGATGCTGTTGTTTCTATCTTTGTTGGATCTTGGTACAACAGGCATTTGTGAGTCAAGATAACCTTCCTTGATGGTCAAGATTGTGAGGATTTGAACAGAGTGTCTTATGATTGCTAATTCTTGGCTCTGTGTATGCACACAGATTCTCTCTATTTTTCCAAGGGGGCACTTCTCAACGTCATGTAGTGCTTTGTCCAGTTAAATTAAATACATCAGCAACAAACTTTTTTTCACCAGGTGCTTAATAGGGAGCTCCAGGCTTTGACTCTACACAGGTGTCAGGAGAGAACTCATGAGGCCAGCCCAAGACTTCCAGTGGCATCCCTAGGCAATAGAAGAAGAAGAGGAAAAGGAAAAGAAGAGAAATAATAATAATAATAATAATAATAATAATAATAATAATAATAATAATAATAATAATAATAATAATAATAATAATAAGTGACAGCAGGATTGAAGAGAAACAACTGGAAAAGATCTCCCACTACCAAGATCTAAGAATTGAATTACAGCGAATCTGGTATAAGCCAGAGCAGGTGGTTCCAATGATAATTGGCAGACTGGGTGCAGTGCCGAAAGACCTTGGCAGGCACCTGAAAACTACTGGCATTGACAAAATATCACTCTGCCAACTGAAGAAAGCTGCTCTTCTGGGATCAGCACGCATTATACGCCGCTACATCACACAGTCCTAGACTCTTGGGAAGGGTCCGACTGGCGATGTGAATAAAACCAGCATAAAATTGTTCACTGTGTATTTCTGTTTGGTTTTCAATAAAATAACAACAATAACAATAACAATTAGAGGCCTAATTAGTAGGGTGATTTTTAAAATATGAAACTATTAATATATAATTAATTAGTCAACTGATAATAATTAATTACATAATTTTCATGTATGGGGTGTCAAAAAAATTTGTGGGCCCTGAGTGCCAAATGACCTAGCTATGCCAATGCTCCTATTACCTGAGGATGTGAACAGAATGTTATGCCTATTACCAACCAGCACACAAGCCATCCTCAGTGCTGCCCTCCTCTTCCTGCTCCCTGGATTCCAAAAGAAAGAGAAGAATGACAGTACAGAATAGATGTTCTTGCCCACCACTCTTCTCTGCACTTCCTTTTCTGCTGCTATTGGGAGACTAAATGTGGATGAGTGATTGGAAACAGGTGGGAGGTTGGCAGAGAAACAGGGAACCCGAACAGCATTCCCAACCCCAATAGAGGTCTCCTTGGGGGATGAGGACTTTTTATCTCCTTTCTGAAGAAAGTTCCAAGCTTCACAATTGGGTTTCGCATGTCTTCTCAAGCAAGAAAGCAAGCGAAAGAAAGAAAGTCTATCCTTTTTTTTAGCCTTGTCTCCTAGATAAAAATAACTTCATTGTCCTTCTTTTCCTTGTGAGCAGGCAGCATGTAGCCTTCTTGTAATTCATAAATTTTATGTAATAAATTATAGGTAATCGTTTTAAATTGAATAATGTAGTGTTTAAATTAACCACATGGACGCAATATATTTGATTATTTTTAGCTTTTGTCACATCCTACATTTTCTTGACTGTCACACATTTTGTGAGCCTTGTCCTCTTTTTTAATGTTATGACATATGGTCACCCTGATCTATCCATCCACTTTCCTTCCTTCCTATCTACCTATCATCTACCTACCTCCCTACCTATCACATCAAAATTATGATCAAAATCATTACCAACAAATCAATTCTACAGCAATGAATGAATGAATGAATCTATCTGTCTGTCTCATCAAAATGATGATCAAAATCATGGAATCAATCCCACAGCAATGAATGAATGAATGAATATGTCTGTCTGTTTGTCTGTCTCATCAAAATGATGATCAAAGTCATGGAATCAATCCCACAGCAATGAATGAATGAATGAATGAATGAATCTGTCTGTTTGTCTGTCTTATCAAAATGATGATCAAAATCATGGAATCAATCCCACAGCAATGAATGAATGAATGAGTGAATGAATGAATGAATGAATGTGTCTATCTGTTTGTCTGTCTCATCAAAATGATGATCAAAGTCATGGAATCAATCCCACAGCAATGAATGAATGAATGAATGAATGAATGAATCTGTCTGTTTGTCTGTCTTATCAAAATGATGATCAAAATCATGGAATCAATCCCACAGCAATGAATGAATGAATGAATGAATGAATGAATGAATGAATGAGTCTGTCTGTCTGTCTGTCTGTCTGTCTCATCAAAATTATGATCAAAATCGTGTAATCAATTCCAACAGCAATGAATGAATGAATGAATGAATCCACCCACCCACCCAACCACCCACCTCTCTCTCCTTGGTCTCTCCTTCCCCCACCGTGTGGAGCCTCCCCGCATCCCAGAGGGTGCCACCCCTTGGCTACTCCACCGCCCCCTTTTCAGGACCCTGGAGAGCTCTCCCTGTCTGCAGCTCCTCCTCCAGAGCCGCCGGTCGCTGGGGGCGCAAGATTCGTGCAGCCTGGGAAGGAGCTGCTGCTGCAGCGGGGAGGCGCTGCAGGGTCGGAGTCCAGGGAAGGGAAGGAAGGGAAGGGCCAGGCGAAGAGGAGGAGGAAGAGGAGGAGGTGAGTGCAGGGGGCGCAGAGGGCTGGGTGCGGTGGCGTAGCTAGAGGGGGGCGTAGCAGTCAGTTTTTTGGGGAGGCGTGCAAGGGGTCCCTCTCCTCTGCTCCGTTTGGCTCCGTTTGGCTCCCCCAGCCTTGAATGGCTCCGAAGGAGAGGGACCCCTTGCACGCCTCCCCAAAAAACTGGGACCCCTTGCACGCCTCCCCAAAAAACTACCTTCTGCACCCCCCTAGCTACGCCACCACCTAAGAAGAGGGTCATCCTTTGCAAAGAACCCCCCTTGTCTAATATAGGAAGGTTGCACCTATATCTTCCTCTCCTTTTCCCATCTGCTATGCGCAAAGCCCAGTATGTGTGTGTGTTAGTATGTATGTCCATGATTGGGGGAGGAAAAGGAAGTATGTTGATCACAGAGGCCTGCAAGGGCGACTCAAAGGAGCATTTCCCTGATCTTCCGGCTCCTCCCTGGAAGAAATGGCATGCAGTGGATTCCTGGCCATCAAAATCATGGAATCGATCCCAAAGAGCATGGGATGAAAATAATCAGTGGTGCACACTGGGTTCATGTTCTCCTAGGGGAAGGGGGAAGATGGGGAGGCAATGGGGAAGGCCAAGGATTGAAGGAAGCAAAGGGATCGAAGCAAATTATCTATCTATCTATCTATCTATCTATCTATCTATCTATCTATCTATCTATCTATCTATCTATCTATCTATCTATCTATCTATCTATCTAGTGTGTGTTTGTGTGTCCATCTGTCTTTCCGTCCATCCCTCCAGGCCCTCCCCAGCTTGATCCTCTTTGTTTTGATTCTCTCAAAGAGGTCACACTGCGACTGACGCTTCCATGATGTGGCCTTCTCATTGCCATGGCTGTGGGTCAGTTATTAGGGTTGCCATATGTCCCATATGTAATATTTTCAGGGATTGCATTCAGGGATGGAGAGTCTGATATGGGTCCTCTTATCCCCTTTTTGCAGAAGAGAATTATGGCAACCCTAGTCAGAATTCAAAAGGGTATATTTGTTACTAATTGTTACTATAGTTTATGTTACTATATGTTACAGTATAAAGTATACGTTACTATACTTGCCTGGGTATAAAGTCAGAGAAGCCATGGAAGAAAAGTGTTATATAAATAGTGGTATTACCTATTTTTATTACTTGCTGCACATTATGTGCAAATAGAAATTGTATGGCTCTCAGCAACTCTTGCTTGAGTTTGCAACTCCAGACAATCTCCACTGCACATTGTCATGTCTGGTGCACTCAACTATGGGGCTGAAAGGGACTCCCACACCCCCAGCCCATAATTATCGGTCTTAAAGCAGTTCCCATTTCCAAGTGTTAATCTGACACTTCCCAGTCTTGAAGGGTGAAAGTCCAGTGTACTTTGCAAGCAAGGTCAGAGACTATGGCTACAATCCAGAGTAACTACGGGAGCACATAAAAGACATTACGTGCACACATAGTTACTGCACCACCTAGTGAAAACCTATGGGAAACCCCATATTGCTGATGGGAGGGCTCCTATCTGCCACTGGATACTAAAATGTATCCATGTCTTTGGAGTGTGTAGGGCTGTGGGTGGCGCAAGTGTTAAGACACTGTGCCTGTTAACCAGCAGGCCAGGGTTTGATTCCCGGGTCAACCCCACAAGACAGGGTGAGCTCCTGTCCTTAGCCCAGCTCTGCGATGCCAGCTGGATCCAATCGTATCAGCTCTGCCTTTCCATTGGACTAATTCAGTGGTGTGGAGAGGGGGGATTTGCTACTTGGGTAATAGCCTATCCTCCATAACAATCCAACCCAGGCTTTCATGCTTCGCATGCAGCGTATGCAGTGCTGAGCACACCATGGTCTTTCAAGACTGACGGAGGCCTGCTGTGGTTCTGGTCTTCATCCCATAGCCCAGCCCTCCCTTATGATATGGTCCCTAGAAGTGAGGTGCAGGTAGTCCAAGATGTTGGGCCTTTTTTCTCGCACTCACAAGAAGTCACAATTTCCATGAATTTTGGATGGACTTCAAACTCAGACTGATCATCACTAAGCAGTTAAAAATATAAGGTAAATAACTTCTGTTAAAGCTGTGTCTCGAAAGAAGTGGAGATGTTTATTCATGCTTAGGTGAGGGTAATAAGCTAGAGTTCTTTGCAGCATCCTTTGGAAATTAAAAAAATCAATCATAAATTTCTCGTTAATGATATGAAGGGCTGTATTCTTTTGCCACTTAGCCTAAGAGATACTGTATATCTTAAGTGCTTGTTCTCTTTTGTTTAGCTGGGGAGAGTAACTGTTTATCCCAGCATAGTATCTTTTTTCCACCCATTGTTTACTAGTGATTGTGACAGAGAATCATCTTCTTTCCCATCTACACCACCTGCAGTGGGGACTCTTTTTTGTTGATAATACAAATGTTTTTTAATATTATACATTTGTGTTTCTCAATGTGTGTCTCTGCTGTACCATTTCAGATGGTCCACCTATGTGAAGTACCACCGGAAGTAGCTAGTGATGACACCTTTGTCAGTTACATCTGGGTTAGGAGAGCAGATGTGACACAATACCAGTAAGAGGCTTAGGGTGGACAGGAAAGCTTTATCTAGCACAGAAAAGCATGTTTCGGAGCTCTGCCTGTGAAGTCTCCTACCATTATTGCATCACATTCTTACAGTGCAATCCTAACCATGTCTCCTCAAACGTAAGCCCCATTGTGTTCAGTGGGTCTTACCTTCAGGAAACTTTAGGATTGCAGCCATAGTCTTACTTCTGGGTGGCAGGGGACCTGCAAGTACCAACAGATACTATCCCAAGTGCCACTGGTGGTAGCCTTACCAATGAGTTGAGATACACTGTTATAGATCTACAAGGATCAGATAATATTTTGTATAAAGACAAAATATCCATTATTTGCATCCGTAACTTACTGAAGTCAGTATGGTGAGTCGGATCGTGAAATGTCCACTCAGGTCAGTTGTTTACCACAAAGATGCATGACAGCTTTATGCTCTTCATGTACATGATGCTCTTCAATCCAATCATAAATATGATTTAATTATTTGTTGTTATGTTTTCCCACAAGACGTTCACAAAGCAGGAGTTTGGAAACCAAGAGGCTGCTGTTGCTTGCAGTTCAAGAACAGGAAGCATATAGTTCTTTGTGGACTGCTGTCCTGTGCTTGGGACTAGGCCTGAAATATTGTAACTTTTGTTAAGAGAAGTGCAAGGGCAGTCAATAGTGATCACGGAATTGTAGCATCTTGTCTATAAATGAAGAGAAGCTAAAGAATTTGGAGCATTTAGAGAAAAGATGATGGAGGGCATGACAGCCCCAGACATGTGTTAATTGATAGCCATGATGTTGACAGTTTTATGAACCTGCATAGTATGGAGAAAGTAGATAGAGATAATTTTTTCTCCCTTCGTAATATTAATTTGCAGTTTTTTATACCACTGTTCCTTCATAAGGCTCAACATGGTTTAAACGGGTCATTCCCTCATTTTGTCCTCACAACATCCTTGTGAGATTGACAAGACTAATGGATAGTGACTGGTCACTTTCAAGGTCAACCAGGAATCTTTATCGCTAAGCAGGGATTTGAACTTGGATCTTCCAAGTCTAACTCCCAAACCACTATGCTCTTCCGGCTCTCATCCACTCTAATAATATGGAAACTTAGAGCACAATCCTAACATGTCTTCTCAAAAGTAAGCCCCATTGTGTTTAAAGGGTCTTACTCCCAGGAAAGTGTCTTTAGTCAACCAGTGAAATTGTTTGTCCATAGATTCAAGACAGAAGGAAGAGCAGGTAACCTGGAGGGCAGGGTGAGTCAATTAAAGAAAATTATAAAGTTTATAATAAATAAATTATAAATTATATAAATTATAAAGTTTATAAATATGTACAAGAGTAAGGCAGCTTGATGTTTTTTTTTTCTCCACTGTGATCTCAGTGAGAGTAACACAGCTCAACAGTTGCGTCACAGAGCAGGAGGAAAAAGGGATTGCAGAGTGGAGAAGAGGAGAGATGCACATATAATTCCATGGGTCACAGTGGATAAACCAAATGTAGATGTAATCTGTATTTGGCACCCTTGATGTGGCCTGTAATTTATTTGTCGAACTTGCCACTGCAAGATTTGGTGTCAGCCACTGACTTTAGTGACTTTAAATGAGGATTCGTCGAGTTCATGGAAGACAGTGTTAACTGATGACCATAATGTTGACTTGTTGGTAGATCCAAGATGATGTAGTGGCTCAGTTGGACTTAGACCTGGAAGATCTGGGTATAAAACTCCACTCAGCCATGAAGCTTCCTGAGTGACCTTGGGCCTGTCACTCATTCTCAACCTCACCTTCCTCACAGGGTTGTTGAAAAAACAAAAGAAGGGAAGGAATTACATATACTTTTGAAGAAGGGTGGTGTAGAAGTGTAAAAAATAAATACATGGAAGTTCCCAGATGCAGGGACAGTTTGTCTCTGAAGACCACAAAAAATAAGAAAAAATTCGTTGCTTCATTCCCTGTTTGTGGCCTACTTGGAAGCTTCTGGTTAAGGAACAGATACTAGCAAGTGTTAAAACAATCTGGTGGGGTATTCATTGTTTCATACAAATGACATTTAAATATAATGATTTGCTCTGATCAATTGGATGGTCAATCAATCATGTATAATGTTCAATCCAAGCCAAGTCCTGTGAGTCCATAACTAGAAATATGATCCGTTTAATTACATTAAGCCATATATAAATATCAGTTTACTGAATTTGTTTTAAGTTATGCTCTTATTTTAAAACAGAATAATGGATGCTTATGGCTTCGTACTCTGATTGTGGGTTGACCATGATGGAAAATTCATTTTCCCACTGCAAAATCTGGGCAAATGAGGTTTGGCTTAATAGTACTATTTACACATTAGGAGTGCTGTCTTGAAAAATTTCTCCCCTCCGCAAAAATAAGCAATATACTTATTACCCACAAAATTAATAATGAAGATGCCAGCTACTAAATATACATTGGTATCACCTCTTCTGGACTTGTTTAGTAACTGAGACCTTTTGTTCACAAATTCTGGAGATAAGTTGTGCTATAACCAGGTATGAAATCCCTCTTAATCCAGAAATGGTACTTTGGGAATTAAAAAAAATATATAGTTAGATTATCTTTAATTGATTATTGCTTCATATTGAAAAGCTTCAAAAGCTTACAGCTTTCAGTGGAGGGATTTAAATGTCTTATAGTTGTTAACACCCACTCAGTTACCATATAGATAAAAAAAATCATAAGAAGACATACTAAGATAATTCCACAATTCTTCAAAATGAAATAATGCTTTCGACTGAACCTATACATCAGCATAGGGAGGCAGGAGGGGGTGGTGGAAAGGAGGGGACAAGCAGGAAGAATGGGGCAGATGTGTCTTTGTTGGGAAGGGGCAGTACCAGTGGTAGCACAACTACTGATATTTCCCTTTCCAGCCTTGATCTGCCTTCCTATCTTCCTATGTCCTGAGAAGTTGCTGATGCAGATCCTATTTTGGCAAGTCAAGCCTTTATTGCCCAGCCCGGTTTTGGAGATTTGGAGATCAGATCAGGTCAGATCAGATCTAGAGATCTGAAATTGGGCTGGGATGTTTTGGGGACCATAGATGGACCATGTTGTCATGGTGGATCATACCCAGCTGTTAAAGCAAAATGTCCAGCTGGCCTCAAGCTACAGACGCAAAACCCAAGAGGGCAGCCCACTCCTTGCTGTTCCTCCTTTTTTCGTTCATATTCAGAATAAAAGTCACATTATTCCACTGCATTAACTAGGAGGTCATCAAGAGCTTGAGAATTGGTTCATTTTTTCTGGCTGTGGGACTGCTTGGGTAGATTGATCCTCAGAGATTTCAAACTGGAAGACCTCTGGTCATTGCCAGATTAAGCAGAGGCAAGCTTTTGAGTCCATAACTGTTCAAATGCTTGTGCTTTGCTGGTGGGCCTTGAGCAAGGCATGTCTACTTGACCTGTGTTTGGGGGAAGCTGAGATAGGGTCAGTGGTGGGATTCAAATAAATAAACAACAGGTTCTAGGTCCCACTAGTAACCGGTTCTCAGAACCAGGCGCTCATTAGCAAAGATAGATATATAGATAGATTTATTTATTGGCCAAGTATGAACTCCATACCCGGAATTTGGCTTCGGCAATGGCTGCAGACATACAAACACCAACTCACAAATAACAAACAATACATACAGAGCATACAATCAGATAAGAACACTATTCAGTATTTTCCAATAGTCCCTTAGCATAGTTGATGGTTCAGCAATTTAATGGCACAAGGAAAAAAACTGTCCTTGTGCCTAGTTGTCTTAGAGTACAGAGTCCTATATCAGCGTCCAGAGGGAAGAAGCTCAAACAAAATGTGTCCAGGGTGAAGAGGGTCTTCAGCAATACTCACGGCACTAAGAACTAAGGGTTCCTATAGAACCTGTGAGAACCCCCTGAACCCCACCACTGGATAGGGCTCTGTACTCTAAGCCCTTGGGATGTCAAGAGAACCAATATCTAATCAAAATGATGGCTTAGGATGCCATCTCCCCACAGAGCCCAAATCTCTGTTGCCTCTCATCATTGTTGTCACTATTTGATGTTTGGCTTCTCTGACTCATCCTTGAGAACACACAAGTTGAAACCTGGGGCTGAACTGCAGGCCTGAGATAAGCTATTTTAGGGCTTTGCTCAGGATGGCCGATCCTCTGCTGTGGATTAGAGGATCAGAGGTCAGGGCAGGTCAAGAGTAGGTGACTCAAGAAGAGCCACTGGCTAAGTAGGTCTATCCTACATTGTAAAATCTTTTTTAAAAAACTTCTATCTACAGTATTTAGATATTGTATTTAGATATTGGTTTCTCAAGCTGAAACCAGTGTGTTGAACAAGACATGCTCAAGCCTCAGAAGCCAGTCAAGATTTGCTTCCAGTGACTTCTCTTAGAGCAATGGTTCTTATCCTTGATGGAGGTACTGAACCTCGCAAGTTTCACAGAACCCTTCATAGTTGGAAAAATAACAAAAGAATACAAAAGTATACAAAAGTATACGTCATAACAAAAGTATATTAATGCACCTGGCAACCCTGGCGAACGGAATGGACACACACCTCCGCCAAACCCCTGAGACTGACTCACCGAACCCCTGCGGTTCGAATGAACCCAGGTTAAGAACCACTGTCCTAGAGCCTTTCTAGTTTCGGTCACGTATATTTTTGCTTGCCTATATATGGGTCACTAGGGTTTCTAGTTTCTGTCACATATATTTTTGCTTGCCTATATATGGGTCATGTATATTTTTGCATATAGGAAAGGAACCCAGACGCTGGCATAAAGGACTCTACCAGTTCTATGGTTGGAATGCAATAGGAAGTTTAATGAAGAGAGAAAATATTTTATTTCTATCAGAAAGAATCAGAACCAATGAAGAGATCAGGCCTAATAACCTGACTTTTTTGTGTATCTAAATTTTGGAATCTTGGGTTGGTGTCACTTTAACTTTGGGGGAAAAAATAGCTAGCAAACATTGCCTTGTTTTGAAACAAGGTCTGTAGCTGTTATTGCCTTTAGGC
This sequence comes from Cryptoblepharus egeriae, assembly GCA_030015325.1. NCBI lineage: Eukaryota > Metazoa > Chordata > Lepidosauria > Squamata > Scincidae > Cryptoblepharus > Cryptoblepharus egeriae. The sequence continues at coordinate 12,741,701 of JAREYC010000013.1, forward strand.
TTGGAAAAGCAAGTGCTTGCATATCAGAGGACATGTTTGCTTTCTATGTTTTCTACAATAATTTTTGTTTTTCTTTTCAGCTTTGGTGGTAGTGAGAAGATATTCTTGTCTAGCTGGGAATAAAGTCCAGGAGAAACCATGGGAGGTAAGATTGCAGGTGGATGTACCCAGTGGTGGGCTCCATATTGCCTATATTGCCTATATATGGGTCAGGTTCGCACCTACTCTATAGAACCGGTTGTTAACAAGAGATAGGACATATAAAGTTTAAAAATAGCCATTTAAAAGTGGCTGCCAGATGGGCATAGAACCGGTTGTTAATTTCTTTGAAGCCCATCACTGGATGTACCTTGTGAATTTAAATTTTTCTTGGGCAAAGGGATTGGTGCTCTGAGGAGGACCTGACATGTTGGTATCGTTCCTGAATGAACAGCCTCCAAATCCACTTCCATCTCATCTTAATTGGATCTTGTGCTGAAACTCTTGGTGTAAGGTCTCTTAGGATTGTTGCAAAAATTGACAAGCCATTCAGTGTGGCCTGGCCACCATTGCAAGGATTGTGCAGCTGGATCTGTGCCCTTGTGGACCAGGAACACCCACTTGTCCTGTTAAATTGATGCAGAGTGTTGGGAGAGAGATAGGGAGGAGCACAGAATGGAGCAGGGAGATCCAACTCTGATCATCATTTTAATCTGGTAGACATGCTTGCAGGTGAGCTGGTAGTGGCTTCTTCATTTCTAGAGCGGCATTTGGCCAATAGGAAATGCAACGCTCTCATCTTCACTTCCCATCTGTTTGTGCTTGCTGTGTTTCTCGTTGATGTGCGTGTTTTTCAGTGCTGCCAATTTGCCAAGGAAGGAACAAGAAGGAAACTGGGGAAACGATGTGCAGAAGGAGCAGGGAAAGGGTGTTACTTGGAGATCGGAGCTATTGGTCTTTTGCCAATGCGAATATGCAGAATGTGGATTTTCTGCACACTCATGTTGTCTTTGCTAAAGGCCACTGCATACATTGTGGGTTTCATAGAAAGTGGTGGGGTAGTACAGCAAAATCTGGTTAGGAAGTGGCCTTCTGCTGAATTAGATCGTTGGACCCTCTAGTTCAATATTGTTTGTGCTGGCTGTCTAGGGTTTAAGATTGAGGTCTACCCCAGTCCTGCCTGAAAATTCTAGAGATTGAACCTGGTAACCTCTGTATATGTAGCAGACTTTCTATTGAACAGTATCCTTCCTTTAGAGCTGTAACTGGAAGTTCCAGTATCTGTTGTTTAACTTAATTCCTCTAAGGTGGATTTGGGAATCAACTAAGGTTGTTGATGGTGCCCGGCAGGGATGCCCGTTGCTCTGAAGGGATGTCTAGTAGTTGTCACCTTATGGTGCCCAGTACCCAATGGTCCTTGATGCCCAATGATGCCCAGTGCCTAGTGGTGACTGGTATCTGTTGTCTGGTGCCCCATGTCCGGGGGATTTTCATGCCCCATGTCCTTGACAGGGATTCTGTCAGGAAGGAATATTTGTACTCTTCCTTCCCCCTCCTGGTATCATTTTTCTGACTGTGAAATCTTTCCCATTGCTGCTCCCATAGATGGTATGATCCTTGGGTTGCCATAATTCTCTTCCACAAAACCAGTATAGGATTCTCTGTCAAACTTGCCAGTATGTGAATGCAATCCCCCAAAACCAGAACAGTCCCAGTTTTTCAGGACATATGGCAACCCTATATGGGCCCCATTTGAGGAGTGCAGGGAACAGAAAGGCATCCCTATTGTGCTTTTTTTCCCCTCCAGATAGATTAATGGAAATTTAAATAATACATTTGGAAAATGGTATGGGGTAGTGGTGGGATTCAAATAAATTAACAACAGGTTCTATGTCCTAATAACCTAAATTAACAACAGGTTCTATGTCCCATCAGTAACCGGTTCTCAGAACCAGGCACTCATTAGCAAAGAGTTCTATAGAATCTGTGAGAACCCCCTGAAGCCCACCACTGGGTAGAGGTGAAGGCTAAGCTCTCCCTCCCTTTGGCAACACTTCAAGTCAGGTCTTGAAACTATCCACTCCACCCCATGCTGCTTCATGCTCAAGAAACTAAAGTCAAATCAAGAATTTGTGAGATCCAGTTGCTCCTCTTACCCATCATATGCATGTTGGCCCTAAGCTCAGCATGCCTGTGTCAGCAATGCAGAATAATGTAGAGACAAGAATTTGATACAATTCCTCACACAAGGCACCTTTTGTGTAAGGAATTAATAAGGCAGGATGCCGCCCTCGGGTTGCATTGACCTCTGCAGCTTGTTGGATACTTCCCAGTGACACCCAGTGGAGTGCCAGAGAAAGGGAGAGAGATCAGTTTGGCTATCCGAGTGACATCTGCATGGTTGGCAGGGAAGAAAAACTTTCTTTGACTAGGTTGATGCTGGACTGTGTTCCCAAATGGATCAACACTGCAACCAGATTCCTACCACTTTTTGGCTTGTACTTCATCATCAGTGCTTGTTCAATGGACAGGATCAATAGAATAACCTGATTTAAACTCTCACAGTTGGAAATAAACTAGCTTTATCATTGGGCTGAGGGCAGGGCAGCTGCCTCACTTGGCACATATGAGTGCTGGGAAAGAGCAACAAATTGTCAGTCAGTTTATTATTGTCTTTATTGCTGGGTGCAGTATAGCTTGAACATAAGGGCTTTACCTTATTTCCTTAGGTGGCAACTAGATACTCCCAGCAAGAATATGTTCAGATTTTGTTTTTCACATTTTATACCACCTTCTAAGTAACTCTGGATTGTATACAAGGTTCTTCCCCTTCTTGTGTCCTCACAACAACCCTGTGAGGTAGGTGAGGCTGAGAGTGACTGGCTCAATGTAACCCAGGAAGCTCCATGGCCGAAGGGAAATTTGAACCTGGAACTTCCAGGTCTAAATGCATCTACTGAACTACTACACCATCCTGGTTCTCAATGTTTCAAGGGAGAAAATTGAATTTTCTCTTTTGCATACTACAATGTTTTGATCTTTCTCCCTTTCTTTCAGTAACTTTCTATTACAAAGTGGTACACAAATAACAGCAACAAAACCCTTTTGTGTCTTACAGAAAAAATTAACAATTTTCCTCCTCTGCCTGGATTCATACCTTTGAAACCATGTTTTTACCAAGATTTCGACGAAGAAATCCCTCCCCAGCACAGAACCATGGCCAAGCGTATCTACTATCTCTGGATGTGTGAGTTGCGGGGATGGAAGGCGGAGGGAGCCAGCAAATGGGGAACATGGACTGTGAGGGGCGAGAGGCACTTCACTCCCTCTGCTGTCCCAGCAACATGTGATTTTTGTCTATAATTACTATTATTGGATGGAGCAGAGCAGCTGAATTGACGTACCTAAAAGCTCTAGAACACGGATATCAAACATAATGCTCATGCGCCCCTGGAAGCAACTTTTCAGGATCTGTTATAAGTGGACTCTCCCAGCATGAGAATTGAGCTCCATTGTACCTTGAAATTCTGATTTACACATTTTCTGTTCTGCCATTTACACCTAAGGACAGCAGAAGAGGGCATTATTTACTTTTTATATATTTTTATACATTTTTTATATATTTAATATAGTTCCATATTTATCCCACACTTCTTCCATACTTTTTCCTTCTGAACCTCACAACAACCCTGTGAAATAGGTCAGGATGAGAGTATCTGGTTTTAGTCAGTGGATTTACTGGCCGAGTCACGTTTTATCCTGGTTTTCTGCAATCCTTGTCAGCACTCTGACTGGTACATCAACCAGATCCACTTAACTGGTCTAACGTGTAATTTTTAGTCACTGCAAGGTGACACTGGCCAGTTTACATATATGTTGCATTGAAGAGATGGCTGTTGACTCTGGAAAGAACATAAGAAAAATAACACATTTTCAGAGACTTATCTATTTGGATTCTGGAGATAGCGTACAACCATCTTGGTGACTAGCAGCCATTGATTGACTTTCCCTTCTGTGAATTTTTGTAAAAATTCGTTTTAAAGCCATCTTTTGCCACATTTCATGACAGTGAATTCCATAGACTATGGATGCAATCCTAACCTCCAGTTCGGCTGGCATAAGTCCTGTGCGGATCTGGGTGTGTCGAAAAAGTGTCATAAGCACTTCTGCCCCACTCCTGTGGGGGTTAAGCTAGTGCACAGACATACATCAGCCTCTCCACACCACCATGGAAAGTTATGCCATATGAGTTAGGCTGGTCTAAATTTGTTAGGATTGCGACCTAATTCTAGGGGCTGTGTGAAGAAATGTATGGCATTGTCTGAAATCACCCACCAGTAATTAACATCAGATTGATCCCTGCTGGTTATCTCCTGCCCTGGCTCATAGGATAGCTGTGGTTGGCCACTCTGGTTGGTTCTGTTTTTTTATTCTACTCTTTTGTGCTTGGAAATGTGACAGACAAGAGCCCAAAAGGATTTTTGGAAACCAGCAGGGAAGTGGATAATATTCTTCTCTGCATCCAAAAACTCTTGTGTTTGAAGAGCCGCCTCCAATTCCAGCTTGCCTTTCTCTTGCCGTGTGATCTGTTACTTTTGCTTCTCTCTCTCTCTCTCTTTCTCTCTCTCTCTCCCTTCCTGTAAAATGTGTTTGCAGTGAACAGCATCACCTTGGCAATGAATCTGATTGGCTGCCTTGCATGGATGATTGGAGGCGGTGGAGCTGTAAACTTTGGATTGGCAATCCTGTGGCTCATTCTCTTTACTCCCTGTTCCTATGTCTGCTGGTTTAGACCCATTTACAAAGCCTTCAAGTAAGTGATAAGGCATTAGTTCTTACTCTTTTTAATGGTGGGCCTGTTTAACCTTGTTCCTTTATCTTATGTTGTGGCTGGCTGCTTCTGCATTTAATGCTTTCGTCCTATCCATCCAATTCCTCATTTTTTATAAGCCTATATACATTAACTATCCCTATCTTCACCTCCACATTCCTACTTCCTGAGCTCTAGACCTAGAAGCCTGCCCTTCCCCTGGGGATCCTGAGTCCTGCTTTAAATAATCTGCCTTGCTATCCTTCCACCTCTCAAGTAACTCTTAAAAATTTTCACGCTGTTGGTAGCCTTAGTTTGGTCAGCATAGATCTGTCAGAAGCACTGGGGGAAAGCTGCCCCCACCCCACAGGGACTTCATGCCCCTTTGCTTGTCAGTCATGGAAAACAGCAGCAATCTGTTGGGACAAACAGCAAATGGTGTCCTTAATCTGTAAGTGTTGTCATGACCAGAAGTGTCATCATCAATTTATTGACAAAGGCCCTCTGATTTGACAAAGGCCCCATTACATTGAAGGTTCAGTGGCAGGGAACTCCCTTGATAGATTCCTGCCATTGGTACAGGGCAATTCAGGAGTCAGCCCAACTGGGTGGACCTTCCAGTGGGTATGAATCTTCACCATCGCTGAGGCCTCACCCAGGGTGTTAGGTGTGCAAAAATTGTATGTGCTTGTAAAAAAATAAGCATCTTGAATGTGTTTGGGGAGACACCAAATATATCTAGATATGATGTTGTCTCCAATTTAAGTTTAAATACAGTGAGTCATTGATTCCAAATATAGCTCCTTAGGAAAGGGATTGAATGATCACTGAAATTCCACTTGCTCCTTCTTGTATTACCAGGGTATACTCCACAGGTTTACAGTGCTGACCTACTTCTAAGTAAAGAGGGAAAGTCCAGAGTAAATCTAGCATGCCTGGAGGTGGTGTTGAACGGTCTTGGTCATCTAAGAGCTATTACTATATCTTGGATTTAATTCTTACTGAAGCTGCCTGCCTATATCCAGGTTCTCCTAGTTCAGACTACAGATGAAGGCTGACATGATTGAGAGCTCATTTGCGTGAACCATGAAGTTCTTCACCTCTCTGGTTGATGGAACAGTTGTAAGTAGCGGTGATGGGGCGGAAAAGATGGTGACGGAACTCTTTCTTTTGTAGGACGGACAGCTCCTTTAGCTTCATGGCATTCTTCTTCACCTTCATGGCTCAGCTGGTAATCAGTATTATCCAGGCTATTGGGATCCCTGGTTGGGGAGTCTGGTAAGCTAAAGAAGGGTATCTCAACTTTGTTTCCCCAATGCTCCAATGCTTTGTGCAGAAGTATCACCAGAAGTAATTGGTAACGACATCATTGTTAGTTACAGTGGTGCCTCACATAAAGAGCCTAATTCGTTCCAGAGGCCTGCTCTTTAAGCAAAAGGCTCTTTAAGTGAAGCGGATTTTCCCATAGGAAATAATGGAAACTCAGATGATTAGTTCCACAACCCCCCAAATATTCATATAAAAATATTAACTGGTAATATTAAAAGTAAAAATGATGACAAAACACTGTATTTGAATTCAAAACATGCATTCAATGTGCATGATCCTATGAAGTCTACTTAGGCTGCAATCCTAAAGACACTTTCCTGGGAGTAAGCCCCATTTAACACAATTACTGGGAGTAAGCCCCATTTAACACAATTAACACAAGCCCCATTTAACACAATGGGGCTTACTTATGGGTAGACATGGTTAAGAGGCTGCAGTCAAAGAGGGAGGCTTACGTGGGCTGCTGCTGGAGATTCAAGGTGGTCGGTGGGGGAACTGGGGAGCAGTTAGAGGCAGCAGCGCTGGCCAGCAGCCCTTTTAAAGAGCCTCCATGCGGAGCATCAGGGCTGCATAGCACGCATGCCCATAGCGTGCTTGCTTGTTAAGTGAAGTGGAACTTGTTATGTGAAGCAAGATTTCTTGGAAATTTTTGCTTGTTATGTGAAATGCTTGTTAAGCGAGGTACCACTGTACTTAGAATCATAGAATTGGAAGGGACCTAATAAGTCATCTAGTTGGTCATCAACCAGCTTCTTGGTTCAGAGATGAAAACAGGAGTTTCCAGTGATGGTAAGAGGATCAAGATGGGTGGCTTTTTCAGGCACATGAAAACAGTGCACTACAGTTCTGCCCAGTGGGTTGAGCCTCCTACTGTCTTGCTGCCTGGTAGCTGGTGCCACGTGTACCACCCAATACCACTCAGTGTACTGCAGAGGGTACACACAGTACAGGAGTGGGCCCAGCCTGGCCCAACAACTGGTTCCCCAGAAGTGGGTGGGGTCAGGGGGTGGGGCTGGGGTCAGGGGAGTATTCAGCTGGTCTGAATACTGGGAGTGACTTAGCCCAGTCCTGTGCAGTTCTACTCGGAAGTAAGCCCTATGATAGCCAATGGGGCTTACTCCCAGGAAAGTGAGTAAGTATCCACAGGAAAGTGGATAGGTTTGCAGCAGCCTCAGAGCCCAGTCCTGTGCAGATCTACTCAGAAGTAAGCCCTATTATAGCCAATGGAGCTTACTCCCAGGAAAGTGCATAAGATTTGGGCTCTTAAAATCCCAGCCTCTTGCTGCAATACCATCCAAATTTACCTAGGAGTAAGCACCATTGAATATAATAGGACTTCTGAGTAGTCAAGCAAAGGAATGAGTTCTTAGTAACCAGCCTCTGGCTGCAATCCTATTCACTTTCCTGGGAGTAAGCTCCACAGACTCTAATGGAACTTTCTTCTGAGTAGCCAAGAATAGGATTGGGCTCTAATGCTGCACTCATCTGCACACTTTCCTAGGAGTAAGATTCATAGATTGAAATGGGATTAACTTTTGAGTAGTCAGGCATAGGATTACAAGCTCTTAGAAACCAGCTTCTGAATGCAGTCCTATGCACTCTTTCCAGAGAGTAAGCTTCACTATTATAATGGAACTTACTTCTGAGTAGACAGATGATTGGGCTTTGAGGCTACACTCCTATCCTCACAGGGGAGTAAAACCCCTATTGACTTTAATAGGATTTACTTCAGAGTAGGCAGTGGACTGGGCTCCTGGGGGGCAAGATGGAAACTGGGGCTATTTCTTCAGGGGGCCCTCATCCTGCCTCCCCACAATCTCAGGTGGACAGATTTCTTAGAGGGGCAGGATGGGCTGGGGAGATTTCTTGGGGTGGGGCAAAAAGACCACAGTGTGGATAGGATTGCAGCCTGAGCCCAATCCTAACCATGTCTACTCAGAAATAAGTCCCATTCAAGTCAGTGGGGCTTACTCCCAGGATTGTGTGGTCAGGATTTTAGCCTGACAATCCAATCCTCTGTAGGATTATTTAGAAATAAGTCTCATTCTAGTCAGTGGGGCTTACTCCCATGTAAGTGTGGATATGATTGCAGCCTCAGAGCCCAGTCCAAACCAGGTCTACTCAGAAGATAGTCCCATTATAGTCAGTGGGCTTACTATCGGGAAAGTAGACAGGGCTGGAGGGAGAGATCCAAGCCTCTGCCAATCTCCTCAGAAGTAAGTCCCATTATAGTCAGTGGGCTTACTCTCAGGAAAGTGTGGGTAGGAAAGTAGCCTCAAATCCTAATCCTATGCTACTCAGAAGGAAATCCCATGATAGTCAATGGGAATTGCTCCCAGGAAAGTGTGGCTAGGATTGTGGCCACAGGCTGCAGTCCTCTACTATACAGTGAGGCTTACTCCTGAGGAGTACTTGGTGGTACTGATTAGTTCTCCATGCCTAGTACTGGGCTGCAAAGGCAGCCGGGGAGGCAGGCAGGCAGGCAGAGTCCCCTCCGAAAGCCCTGGAGGATCTCATCCTCACAATACTCAGATGCTGCTCCTGCTCACCTACTCTAAGGCTCCCAGACCTTTCTCAGCAGCTCTGTTCCCATCTAAGGACCCCTTTTTAAAGCTGTCCATGAAAGTGCCTGACCCAAAAGACCCACAAAAACACCATCCCCAGAGAGGCTGCCTCATTTGCATATGAAAAACCCATCATGCTTTGCAAACTGCACAAGGAAATAACTTCTGAAAAATGGCTAGAAATAAGGTTTTTAATAAAAATAAGATGTTTAGCAAGGACAGCCTTACTGAATAGCCTCTTCCAAAATTTTAGGGCATAAAGAAGCTCCTCACTCTCACTTGAAAGTATTGAGCTTTGAGACATTTATATAGTGACCCATCTCTGCAGTGTAGTGTCTGAATGTGCTGTGGAATGATTGCAATGCCCTGTCTGAATGATGGTAATGGGAACAGACTATTTGTATTTAAAAATTTTTAAAAATATATAACCTTAGGGAGGGGAAAGGAGGGGGAGAGAGCCCCCTTCAGAAAAGGTGATACCAAGATGGTTCCCTGTCCCAAAAAGACTTGTACTAGAGAGTGCTTGAGATCACATTTTCCTTTCTGTTCGCTAATAGTGGTTGCAGCACCATGAATTCCTCAAAGTCTATTTCTGGCTTCCTTACAGTGGCTGGATTACAGCAATCGCTTTCTTTGGGACCAACATTGGCTCGGCTGTAGTGATGCTCATTCCCACCATTATGTTCACAGCCATGTCGGTTTTCTCCTTCATTGCCCTCAGTATGGTAAGATGTGCTAAGAATGGGGAAGTCTTGGGCAGGACCTCTGTATGGGAAGACCATCTGCATCCCTCCCTTGGTGGCCAGTCAGATTTTCTCATCATGCTGCTCTTTTAAGGCCATTGTTTGCCAATCCTTCCCATGGCAGAACAGCAGAACCTGAGCCCGGAACCCTATAGGGCAGAATGCTTGTCACACCCACATAATCTTTGGGGTAACACTGAAAATGAGTTCACCTGGTCAGTTTCTGCTCCTAAAGCTGGCCCACATGCAGATAGATGTTCATATACATCCTTCTTGCTTTGATGCAGGTGCATAAATTTTACCGGGGAAGTGGTGGAAGTTTCAGCAAAGCTCAAGAAGAGTGGACCACAGGCGCTTGGAAGAACCCCCATGTCCAGCAAGCAGCTCAGAACGTGGCTGTTGGGGCTGCGCAAGGGGCCATGATGCAGCATGAAACACAGTACTCAGCCACCCCTAGTTATAACTACCCCAATGATATGTGAGAAGTGATGCCACCACCCCAATGATAACTAACCTGATGTGATGTGGACCCAGCAAGGTTGTGACTTGAGATGGATGGGAAGAACTGGAGCAGGAGTGTGTGTGAGAGAGAGTGAGTGAGTGAGTGTGTGAATTCCTCTGTATAGGCAGGGGTGGGTGGGGGGAATGGATGTATAATAACTTGATGGAGGAGGCTTGTCAGATACTTTATTCTTCCTCCTCTCTTTGACTTTGTACTAGGAAAATCTTCCTTGTTCTTGGAGATGCATATATATCTATATTTTAATCCCCCTGTCCATTTGAAGAAGCTGTGCGTGAAATCGCGGGACAGTCGTGCCGTGCTTGTAGTTTAGTGTGTGTGTGTGTGAAATTTTTTCCTCTGTGAAACAGTGTACAGTGGTGGTTTTTAAATTTGCTGTGGTGATAGGTGGTATTTATAGCTACATCAACCAGGGAGGGGGTGAAGGTCCAGGGGAAAAGGCACTGCCCAAAAGCTGCCCTCTGTTGCAAGAGCTAAGCAGATGCCTGCAGCCCTAATTGATAAGATGATGACGGTTGCCTCCTGCAGAAATTTTCCCTGGTTCCATCCATCCCCAAGCATTATTTCTGTTAGTTATAAGTTGCTGAACAATTCATGTTGAAATCTTGATCTTTTGAAGCAAAAGGCTTCCCCCTCACCTTTATCCCATGCTGTTCACCTGGAAGCTTCTTCTCTTAAGCACATAGTATTAATCATAAAAGTTTATTCTTCGGATGCAACAAAGGCAGTATTAATGTGTGTCTTTGAGAGCAAAGGCACCAGGAAGGGGCTGCCCTGTTTACCTACAAGGTCTACAATCTTACAATGTGAAATTCATCACATTCCAAGCCCTACTTTTTTTCCTCCACCAAAACCCCTGATCCTAAGTAACTTGTTGATTTTTACAGTGTGCAGACTCTTAGAACTTAGAACAGCACATCTCAGCAATTCCATGCTGTGACCAGGGGAAATAATAGCTCAAAATCAGGCCGGAACTGGGGTGGTTGCTTGCCTCAGAGGGGCAGATTGGTAGAGGGCACCCTCATCCATCTGCTGCATGTTCCAATCACACCCCTTTCTTCTACTCCCTGGATTCAAAAACAGGCAAGGAACAGAAGATGGGAGTGATGAGAGGAAGGGTGTTTCAGATGCTCTAGCGCACCAGTTCTCCATACTTCCTTTTCTGCTCTGTTCCTCTTTTCAAAACCAGCGAATGGGAGTTGCAGAGGGAGAATAGAGCCAGGTACCCTCTGTGCCAGCCTGCAACATGAGGGAAACCCCTCAGCCAGCCTCATGGTGGGCCAGCCTTGGCTGTGTGAAGAACAATTTAGTGTCTACCTTTACAATTTAATGTAGTAAATCATCTTTCCTGAATTTTTGTATAGTTCACAATAGGACTTGGCCCCCTGTGTGCTTATCCTCTCTCTGGCTGCCTTGTGAACCTGATATAAGCTGGCTAATCCTGGAGGGACTGGACACCATACCATAGACGAGTGCTTTCCAAGCTCATTCCGTTTGCAGTGCTCTGGTCTTAATCATCATGTAGCTTGTCGCCTCCTGTCTCTTCCACACTGAGCACTTTCCCATATTGTCTGGTTCTGGGAAATGGATGACTTCTATGCATTTAAGATGTGGAAACCAGAAGAGAAAAATTTTTCTTAGAATCATAAGAGTTGGAAGGGACCCAGTAGGTCATCTAGGTCATTTTTAAGCTGTATTACTTTCAACATCCACATTTGCAGTGTGGATCACCCAACTGACTGGGCCCACCAGTGTGGAATTGCCAGTTTCACCAGAAACTGACAAGGGCTGCTGGTTCTCCAGAATGGAAGCCTGGTTGTTGGACTAAGCAGAACACATTAGCTGGAGCAGTTCAGATTGGTTCACCTGGCTGACCAGTTTGATCAACTGGAGTTCCATTCAGTGATTCATTTACTAAAAAGGGTATTTGGAAGGGGCCATTTTTGGTCACTGTGTGAACAAAAGCACATGAAGGATCCTTGCAATAGTAGGAATAGCGAACTGAGGCTGCAATCCTAAACACGTTCCTGGGAGTAAAACCCACTGAACACAGTGTGGCTTACTTTTGAGTAGACATGGTTAGGATTCTGTTCTAAGTTGAGGGCCAGAAAGGAGTGGGGTGCAGCCTGGTTGGGGGGTAATCTATACCTCGCAGTCTGGAGGAGGAGGAGTCTTTTGGGTACAAGCAATGTAGGAGCAGCCCACTGATGATGCTGACTGGAGCTGTTAGTTGTCTCAGGTAGCAACTTGGCAGGGTGCTTGCCAAATCACTAGTCAAGACCCACCTTTGTTTACTCATCTGTCCTGTTCCTCCGTTTTGTTTCCTGGATGTGAAACAGAATAGGGAAACAGGATGTATGGAGAAGAAAATGGGGTGCTAGTGTGTCAGAGAAGCCTCATTAGGTGAGAATTTGCAACCTGGAAAGTTGTTCCATGGTATACAATTCCACACATCCAGAAAACTAGCGGCTCAGGGAGAAAGCTAGAAGACAGTCCTTCTGCCTGGTTTGTTAGTTTTCTGTGTGCGTGGAATGTGTTGGATGGAATAGCATGCCATCACATGAGCTCCTGTCTGCCATCTGAAGTGGTACAGCCCAACCCCAATTTAACCACTTCCAAGAAAATAAGATATCAGTGGCAGCTCAGCTTCACATGCAGGGTAACGTTTAGCCATCCTTGTCTGGTGTGTTATGTTAAGCCAGTAAGGGCAGTTGTCTTAGAAAATGACACATTTAGCATGGATGAGTCCTATGCCAGAACTGCATCTCAGGGATTGCAGGCTGTCACATCCTCTGGCTCAGCAACATATCCTCTCTGGAGGATCCTCTTGCAAAGGGCATCATATGGTATGCAGGGCCTGAAGGTGCTCAATGAATGTCTCAGGACTGGAGAGGCATTGCTGTATTTGAATTGAGAAGAGCTCTCCATGATGGTTGTGAAGTTTGATATTTTCATGTGGTAATCTTGAGTGGGTCAAATTGTAAAAAAAATATTTTTCACATGTTTATATCGTGCTTCTTTCAAGGAACTCAGGATGGTGTACATGGTTCTTTCCCTCTTTTTGTCCTCACATCAACCCTGTGAGGTAGGTTAAGGCTGAGGCTCAATGTCACCCTGGAAACTTTATAGCCGAGTGCGGATTTGAACCTGGACCTTTCAGGTCCACGTTCAATGCCAGAACAAACCATCCTGGCTATCAATCTGATTCATACACCTTGAGTAATGGGGTGCACAGTCCAATCCCCCACAATTACCAGCACCTGGTTCTACAAATGTACCAAATTGAAGTTACTTAGCCATAGGAACAGACTGCCTGTGGCACTTCCAAGCTGTGCAGCAGTAACGTACCAGGGTTCAGTTTTGAGGACATTGCACATTAGCATTGTCTAGACAAGCAGTTGAACATAATATGTTGTGGCACATGCATGCAACTGCTTTGTTACAAGCTGAAGCAAATTGCTGGGAGATGCCACGGGCAGGACTTCCCCATACCACTTTTTTCAGAAGTGGTTGTTCATATTGGGTCCTGGAAGGAAGATGTGGCAGTGACAGTTGGTTTTGGTGTACAATTCATGGCTCACCATTTGCACCAGTCTCTTCTATATTTTATACACTTCCTTTGTTTACTGGAGATCAGCGGCTGGTTGAGTTAATGAAACAAACTAAATTCACAGCACAATACATCAATACGTAATCAGAAGTAAGTCCTAATTGTATTCAGTGGGGCTTACTTAAGAGTAAGCATGTATAGACTGCAGCCTGAGGGCCCATTCCTATCCACGTTTCCAATGCTGATGCAGCCATGCTAATGGGCCGTGCTACATCCTTTGGTGGAGGTGTGGCAGTCACAGAGGCCTCCTCCAAGTAAAATACTCTAACCTGAGACTTGCATTGCAGCTGCATCAGTGCTGGTAAGTAGGATAGGATTGGGTCCTCAATCTCTGATTAAAATTGTGGATTGACTTCATTTGTCATATAATTTCCTTTCTAAGGGAAAGGCTTCTGGAAATCTGCCTTGGATTCTTGTGGGTTCCCCTTATTTTAGGATGGTAGATGCCTACCCTCAGCTGAACTCCTACTCGGGGGAGAAAATGGGCTCTGGCGTTTCATATTTCTGTTCACAGACTTCCAGAACACTTGTGGTGCCATTAGTAATTGTCAGTGTATCTTATTCACAACAGAGGGGAAAAACGTTATACACAGCAATGTAATAAAAGGGGAGATTTTTAATTACTGGGACCACTTGTGATTATTCAATCATTCCATGTATGTCCCTAAAAAAACAGTGTCAATCTGGAGATGAATAAACAAATTATATCAAAGATGGAACTTTTTACTAATCTTGTGTGGAGTAGTAATTCTCTGGTGGCACACAAAGGCAACCTTTCCATTCTTATTCTGCCTTATCGTGGACCCCTATGGGTCTACTCTTTACTGTACCGGCTCCTGAGGTGTTATAATTCCGAGGAGCTGGAAGAGGGCATTTCTGCCCTGGAAACAGGCTCTGGATACAGAGTAACTGCTCTGCCCCAGGCAATGCTAAACATGCCCTCAACATGCCTCTCCTGAACTGCCTAGGCTGGCACAGCTAGGGCAGCCCCGGCCCACCTGTCTTGGCTGCAATCCTAAAGGTTTCCTGGGAGTAAGACCCATTCAACACAATGGGGCTTACTTTTGAGTAGACATGGTTAGGATGGTGCTCTTAGGCTGCTCCAAGCCTTATCCAGAGTAACTAGGGAGGAGCATCTTGCAGTTGGGTCAGTCTAAGGATAGACAGGGTAGCCCAAGTGCACTTCTGGATCGTGCCCACAGTCAGAGTGGGAAACTAGACTCACACAGAAAAAAAGACTAGACTCACACACATATAGAGGGGGGAAAGACACAGTTGTGTATAGAGAAAGCAAGAATAGACTCACAAAGTTACACATAGAGGGGAAAAAGAGTTCTGTATAGAGAAAGAAAGACTAGACTCACATAGTCACACAAAGTTACACATAGAGGGGGAAAAAGACACAGCTGTGTAAAGAAAAAGCAAGACTAGATTCACACAAAGTTACACATAGAAGAGAAAAAGACACAGTTGTGTATAGAGAAAGCAAGACTAGACTCACACAAAGTTACACATAGAGGGGAAAAAGACAGTTGTGTATAGAGAAAGAAAGACTAGACTCACATAGTCACACAAAGTTACACATAGAGGGGGAAAAAGACAGTTGTGTATAGAGAAAGCAAGACTAGACTCACAAAGTTACACAGAGAGGGGAAAAAGACAGTTTTGTATAGAGAAAGCAAGACTAGACTCACATAGTCACACAAAGTTACACATAGAGGGGGAAAAAGACAGTTGTGTATAGAGAAAGCAAGACTAGACTCACACAAAGTTACACAGAGAGGGGAAAAAGACAGTTTTGTATAAAGCAAGACTAGACTCACATAGTCACACAAAGTTACACATAGAGGGGGAAAAAGACAGTTGTGTATAGAGAAAGCAAGACTAGACTCACACAAAGTTACACAGAGAGGGGAAAAAGACAGTTTTGTATAGAGAAAGCAAGACTAGACTCACAAAGTTACACAGAGAGGGGAAAAAGACAGTTTTGTATAGAGAAAGCAAGACTAGACTCACATGGTCACACAAAGTTACACATAGAGCGGGAAAAAGACAGTTGCGTAAAAACCAAGACTAGGAAAAAAGGCTAGACTCACACACAGTTACAGATATAGAAAAAATAGTCCAGACTCACAGAGCCTAAGATGGAAAGAAGACAAGAGAGACAGAGAGAGATGTCCAGTGGCAGTGGAGTGGTTGCGCTCTCCAGGGTGTGCTGTCCCTTAGAGGAGCAGTGCCTGAGGACTATCAGGGTGTGAGGATGAGGCAGGTGCTGGGAGGCGGTGAGGGCAGAGCCGGGAGGGGAGAGGCCGCCCTCCATGCTGGGAAAGGGATTGTCCTGGTGGGCCTATCAAAGAAAGCCCGCTCTCCCCACGCGGCAGGAGAACACGCATGCGCGACCCGCCCCCCCGCCATAGAAGAGCGTGACTGCGACAGGGAGAATGCGCATGCGCCTCGTCTCTTCGGTCTTCTTCATAAGGCGGGCTCGCTATGACGTCACAGGAAAGAGCCTTCCAGACAGCGCAGGACTCGGCCACTCAGGGAAACAAGACCACGCGAGGGAAAAAGTCTAGACTCACACATAGACACACATTAACTAGACCTACACATAGAGGAGGGAAAAAGACTAGACTCACACACAGTCACGCAGAGGAAAAAGGCAGTCACACGTAGAGGAAAAAGGGCTAGACTTACAGGAAGTGATACATAGAGGACAAGACTAGACTCACACATAGAGGGGAAAACACACACAGTGACGTTAAGGTTGCTGGTGAAAGTGAAGGGCCTTCTTGTCCGTGCGTTAAAGGCAGTGCCCTTCTTGCTGCTTGGTGTGGGGCTCAGCGGGGAATGAGTTCTTTAAATCAGGAAGTACTGACTGCTGTGCCTGGACTTCTGAAGAAGCCAAGAGCAGAGGTGCTGGGTCAGGCCCAGCCCATCCAGGGCAGCTCCTGCGCCAGAGAGCGGCCAGGAGAGAGATGCCTCCAGGAGACCTGCGTCCTGCGCACCCCTCGTGGCCTGCAACCCGTGATGTCCTCCTTGAAGGCATGGAGGCCATCGCACCTCCTGTGGCAGGGAGTTCCGCGGAGGACTCGCATGCAGAGTGGAGAAGAGTTGGCTCTGGTGGTGTTGCTGTGAGGGCAGGGAAGAGGCGTGATTCTGAGTCTCCATCCTGCTCAGGCCTCTTCCCAGCCTTCGCTCCTTTCATGGCCTGTGAGTGAGTGAGTGCTGGAGGGGCTTTGGGGAGACACTCAACCCAGCAGCCCCTCAACTGAGTGTGCCTCAACTGCTCCCATTCAAGTGGCACCTCACAAACTCGGAAGTGATCCCCTGTGTTTGACTCTAGCTCTTCAGTACGTCTATGTTTCAGTCTCACTGCTCTACCCTCTCTAATGTCTTTCCCTTTCCGGTTCCTGCAAGAAGACTTCTGGAGACGAACTGCGCATGCGCTGCTCACGACGTTCCATGCCAGGGGGCGGAGCTACGAGGAGACTGGAGTCTGAGTAAGTCCTCTGGTGGTGTCCAGAACCTTGATAAGGGGGTGACGTCATGGGTCACGTGACAGTAGAGGAGGGGGGATGAGGCCCCAAGGACCAGGCAGGGCTCTCTCTCTGTCCCTCCCTCTACTAAATGGCAAGGCCTGGTTGGTCAAGACCTCTGTGTCTCTTGGGTGGAGGAACAACAAGACTTCCTCTGAGCATGTGCAGAGTACCCTATGGTTCTACAGCTGTACACTGAGGCATGAGACTCAGGGCAAGGGGCAGTGCTGCTGTGCAGCCTCCCCTCTCTCTCCCCTGCTTGGAATTGAGTACAAATAACAACAGTTCCTCTGAACATGTGCAGAGTCTCCCTCCCCAATGCTCAAATAGTGTTATCCTGAGGCCTGAGATTCATAGCAAGGGGCATCGATGATGCGCAACCTTCCCTCTTTTCTGCTTGAATATGAATATAGGTACGAATAACAACAGTTCCTCTGAGCATGCGTAAAATCCTCCATTGCTCAATGGTTGTACAATAAGAACTGACTTGGAGGATGTGTGGAATTGCTGCTGTGCATCCTTTCCTCTCTCTTCCCTGCTTGGACTAGGAAAATAAGTATGAATAACAGTTCCTCTGAGCATGGGAGAATTTCCCTCCTCATTCTCAATAGGTGTATAATGACGACAGAGATTCAGGGCAAGAGGCGCTGCTGTTGTGCAACCTTCCCTGCTTGGAATATGAAAATTGAGTACTAATAACAGTTCCTCTGAGCATGTGCAGACTCCACCTCCCCCTTTGCATAATAGCTGTACAGAGCACTGTGACTCAGGGAAAGTAGCATTTGCTGGTGTGGAACCTTCCAAGCAACCTTCCCTGCCTGGAGTATGAAAATGAATACAAATAACAACAATACAGTGGCGCCTCATGTAACAAATTTAATTCGTTCCGGAGACATGTTCTCTACGTGAAACATTCTTTACGTGAAGCAGATTTTCCCATAGGAAATAATGGAAACTCAGACAATTGATTTCACAACCCCAAAAATATTCATATAAAAATATTAACTGGATGTAAAAATGATGACAAAACACCGGGATTGAATTCAAAACATGCATTCAATGTGCATGATCTTATGAAGTCTTCTTAGGCTGCAGTCCTAAAGACACTTTCCTGGGAGTAAGACCCATTTAACACAATGGGGCTTACTTCTGGGTAGACGTGGTTAGGGGGCTGCAATCCAAGACACCGTCAGAGTGTCTCCCCACTTTCTCCTTCTCTCCATTCTGAGCCTCTCTCTCCCCTGCTCCCTTCTGGCTGCTTCCCTCTTCTTCACTGCTCTTCTCTCCCTCTGCCCAGTGGACACCCTGCCACAGCAGGAACAGCATGGAAGTGTTGCTTTCACTATGGGCAGGTGAATTGGCAGCCCTGACGCTTTTTAAACACAATGGGCCAGCGCTTCTGCCCCAACTGCCAGCGAATGTGTTCTTTACGTGAAGCACTTTCTTTATGTGAAGCAGAATCCTAGAGAAATTTTTGTTTGTTACGTGAAACATACTTTACGTGAGGCGTTCTTTACGTGAGGCGCCACTGTACCTCTGAGCATGTACATAAATCCCCATTGCTCAATAGCTGTGAGGCCTGTAATTCAGGGTGAGTGGCATAGCTGGCTCTTCTATTTTCCCTGCTTGACTATGAATCTGTGTTTGAATAACAGCAGTTCCTTTGAACATGTGCAGAATTCCCCACTCCTTTGCTCAGTATCTGCACAGTGAGGATACAACCCAGTGAGGAAAGAGTCTTGAGATGGGGTGTCCCTTTTCCATTCCCCTCCTGAAACTTGTCCTTTCAACATTTTGAGCCCCCAGTAGTGCTGCAAATCACTTTTAGGGTGCAATCCTAAGCATGTCTACTCAGAAGTTAGTCCTATTATTGTTTATGGGACTTACCCTACAATCCAGAGTAACTACAGGAGCATGTAAGAAACATTCTGTGTACCCGTAGTTACTGCACCACCTACTGAAAACCTATGGGAAATTCATATTGCAATCCAGAGCAAATTGTTCTTACACCGGAGCAAGGACTCCCGTAGCTACTCTGGATTGAGCCCTTACTCTCAGGAAAGTGTGCATAGGATTACAGCCTTACTGGAATAAAACTATCTACCTTCTCAAGTTTCCTGTTGAAATATATGTAAGTCATCTCAGAGATGAGTTTATCCTATAGTTTGCCCTGCTTTGGCATTTTCCGTACTGTAGGAAAAACAGACATATGGCTCTTTGTGTGGGGAGAAATCTGAGCCATTGAGTGCCCACTGATGTCTGAAAGCTTATATGGGTTTTCTTCTTGCTTGTAGATAAGATGTGATTGCTGTTTAAAGCTGATATGAATCCTTTAAATCTTTTAAATTGTGAGTCACAACCCAACACCACCACCCAGAAGAACGTCCACCTCCTCATAGGAGTCACCGGAAGTGTTGCTGCTTTAAAGTTGCCGCTTCTTGTATCGGAGCTCCTGAAGATCCCCGCAGTGAGTAGTTCTTAGGTGGATAGATTGGAAAAACTGCTAGTCTAGTCTTATATATTACGTTGTAGGAAGTGGACATTCCTTCTTTGCCTTAGCATAGGGGTCTCCAAATCCCAGCGGTCCGTGGCAAACCTCTATCTGGTCCACAGCCAAACTCTGGTCCACTGAGAGCTTCTGTTCGCATCCAGAAGATGTTCTGAGGGCCTCATACTTAGAGTTCCATCTCTAATTATGGATTTATTTAAAGTTTATATTTAAACTATTTATTTAAACTTTAATTATAAATTATAAAATTATAAATTATAAATTATAAAATTTAATTATAAATTTTTAAAGTTTTAAACTTTAAAGTTTTCAAACATTGACAATGTGCCAGATAACTGATGCGGCCCAATAATAGCCAAAATGCATCATGCCTGCATGAGATTCACTGAGGCAGTTGAAGAGAGGGTGCATTTTTATCCAGCACATATCCATCTGTGGGATTCCTTGCCACAGGACTATTACACCTGGCCTAGATATCCGGTAGGTCCCCATTCATTTCAATGTGTATCTTATTTTTACGGTATTAGACTTGATGCCACCATTGTTTGTGACTGCATATGGAGAAGTGTTAAAGCTCCATAATTTTTACAGGGTACTACTTCTGTGCTTGTAACAGTGTTAGTCAATGGGCATTATTCCCTGTTAAGTGTGAATAGGATTGCAGCCTTTGGGATTTGGAGGAATTTTTAAAAACAGATCAGCAACTGCTTAAGAGGATTAGGAAAGTTCTTTGTCATACAGGCAGGGTTGTAAAAAATTTTCTTGCTTGATGATGTCATTGCTGGCCATGAGTTTCACTTTCAGGTTAAATGGTGTCACTTCCAAGTGGGTCCTAACAGATTGTCATTCTAAAAAGTGGGTCCTGGTGCTAAAATGTTTGAGAACCATTGGACCAAAGGATATTCCTTCCTCCATTCTCTTTTCCTTTTTGAAATCAGGAAGCAGGAGGAAGTGTGGTAGTGCTGCAGTGAGCAGGTAGCACATTGCCAGATAAGGAACAGTAACATTTGATGTGCCACATTGGGCACTAGCTACCTTTAGGCAGGCTTCCCGACTAGAAGACATTCCTAGATATTAACACCGCAACTGAGCAGGCTTTGTGCTTACCCACTCCTCCTCATTTGGTAGTGTATGGCATATATGGGAAAAGGCAGTCCTTAAGGTACTTTAGTCCTGAGCCATCTACCTATAACCCTAATCCCTTTACATTAAGATATTCTATGAATTCTCCCATGGGAGTAGTTTCCTTTAGAGATGATCTCAGCTGCCAAGCATTTGCGCGCAGTCATACATTTGACCGTGTGGTGGCAGCGTTCATCAAAATGAAGGGAAAAGTACTCTATTATAATAAAATACACTCCTCTGCCTAATTTTTCAGTTTATTTATGGGTCATTTATACACACATCCTGTGTGAATGCATATACAACTTTTAATAGATGCTTTGCCACAGGGTTAGAATACCTTAGGCTTCATCTGAAGGGTTTATGGTTTATTGCTCCTGTTGCTTCCACAGGGATAGTGAACTTTGTTTTAGTGTCACAAAAATCTTCTTAAGATTTTCCCTGGGCTAACATCACAACTGTAGCTGACAAGTTGTGGCGGTGATATTTGGCCAATTGCCAGCTAGTGGTTTCTGAGCAACAGGAGGAAATCCCTTGGAAATACAATCCCTCAGCTAGCAGACACAGAAAAAATGGGGTGATGAAGGTACCTTAAGGCAGGGATGTGATGGGGTGACTTCCTCAAATCAAGTCCTAAGTCTTTCTCCCAGTTGACTAGAGTTGAAACAAATCACAACGCAAAATGAGCCATCACATCTTGTCCAGAAGTGTTCTTAGAGTCAGTTTGACTCAAGTCAGAATCTTTTCAAACTGCCCAGAGCGTCTTTGTCATCCAAATAAGGAGCTGTGGGTGGCACAAGTGGTTAAAACACTGTGCCTGTTAACCAGCAGGCCAGGGTTTGAGACCTGGGTCAGCCCCACAAGACAGGGTGAGCTCCTGTCCTTAGCCTAGCTCTGCGACGCCAGCTGCATCCAAACGTATTGGCTCTGCCTTTCCATTGGACTATTTCAGTGGTGTGGAGAGGGGGATTTGCTGCTTGGGTAACAGCCTATCCTCCATAACAATCTAACCCAGGCTTTCATGCTTTGCATGCACCGTATGCAGCGCTGAGCACGATACCATAGTCTTTCAAGACTGACGGAGGCCTGCTGCTTAAGGAGGACATACAATGCAATCCTAAGCATGTCTCCTCAGAAGTTTCTATTGTATCCAATGGAGCCTACTCTAAGGAAAGTGTGTTTAGGATTGCAGTCTTAGTGCAGCATCCGGGCAGAATTGAAGAATCTGAAGCTCCTGAAGATCCTAGGCAGATGGATCCTCCCTGAACCCCCAGATCTGGGTTGTATCAAGTGGCTCTGATATAAGCAATCTGAGCCTTCTTCAAAGTTTATGTACTGAATGTGAATCAGGACAGCAGATTGTTTTTGCCTTGTAAAAATGGGAGAGAGTATGTGAATGGATTTTTTTCAGAATTCTATGAAATACAAGAGATGCAGCCTGCACTAATTCTTTGTGGAGCTTAAATATCTGCAAGATCAGCCCAGGAACCATACACAAAAACACGTGCAGAGTTTGAGCTGATTTGTTTCTCTGTTGTAGAAGAGGGGATGTAAATGGTTAGTCACAGAATGTACAGCCAGAAGTCTCTGAAATGTAAGGGATATAGCCTGTCCTGCTTAGATGTCTGCAAGATAAGCCCAAGAACCACACACAACTATAGCTGGCAATAACACAGCCTTCCTGGCTCTGGGGTGGGTCTTACATTTCTTGGCCTTCAGACCCAATTAGTTACAAAGCCTTGCCTTTCATGTGTGTGGATCTTTCTGTCCACCGGCTAAGAAGAATCCTCTTCTGGTGGCCCCATTTTGGCAAAACCTTGTGCCTTGTGGCACAATCCTAGTCATGCTATCTCAGAAATTTTCATACAAAAGGTTTTAGTTTATAATCAATGACAGCTTCTTTCTTTCCTTCTCCTGTTAGCTAGAAGTGCAGGTTGTGACTACAGAGAATGCCAAGCACTTCTACAACCCTGAAGAGGTTCCTGTGCCCCTCTACAATGACGCAGACGAATGGCAGGTCAGTGCCAATTTGAAATCTGACCTATTTAGTTTCAGCACGTGCTTAGAGGTGACTGCATTTGCACCTCAACCCCCAGTTTCTGTGGATGCTTTCTGCAAAGTGAGCAATGGCAGTTTTTCCCAATATCCACAGGTTTCTTTGCAGATTCTTCTTTCTGGAAGCTGGCCAATGACACCCCATTCTGCGCCCTTTGCCTTTCTCTATTTGGAAATCGACATGGTCCTCTGAATGACTTTGCTGTTCATTTGAACATGACAGAGGCAGTTTTGTATAGTGGCTACTGCCTGGCCTATAGTAGCCAGGGAGAGTAAATTCAGCTCCTCACTTGGCCACAAAGCTTACTGGTCACCCTTTAGCCATCTATTTCCAGCCTGACAGGTCATATATTTGTATCTTTCTTATTTCCAGTTTCCTGCTTGTATATTTGGATGTGCTTTTCACTTCTGCACAGTCACTTCAAACAGCTTTTGGGTTTCTGGCAGAACAGGGGGAAGACACATTGATTTGGTGTCTGCCAATTTCACAAGCCATAAGTGTTTTTAACTAATCTACATGGTTTTGCTGAAACGTGATCTTTAGCTCAATGTGAACTCTCCTCTGCAGCTGTGGAAAGGGCGCACAGATCCTGTACTGCACATCGAACTGAGGCGCTGGGCTGACCTCATGCTTGTAGCACCCCTGGATGCAAACACTCTGGCCAAGATTGCCAACGGCCTCTGTGACAATTTACTGGTGAGTCCCTGTAACCTTCTTCCTGAACTGCATGCAGATAAATTCATAATTTTGGCCTTTCTTTCTATCCAGCATGCTTTTGAGAATCTTACTGGTATATGCTGGATCTCTGTAATCTTCCCTTACTCTCTTGTTAAATTGGAACTTACTGCTGTTTTTCACAAAGCCCCCATTTTTGATAATATTATTTTTTGCAAAATTCACTTGCTCAGATGGCACACCTTCTTAAAATATAAGTACCTTGTAGTAGCATTTTGACTTGAATAGTGTGGCTGTGTAAATTTGCTCAGTGAAAGAGTGTGTGCGCATTCTCCATGACTAAAAAAATGCACACATTTTTCAGCATTTCACTTTGCAAATAGAATGACTTCTTATGGTACTCATATTTTCCTTCCTGAGCAATGTAGGGGAAACATCTTAGGCATGACTCACACCTGACATTGGCAGTTACGCTTATCCTGTGTACTGCAGTAAACATTATGAGTGCCTTGTTTTCACTGAGTATCTGTCTGGCCTGTACCACTTCAAGATGAAATGGAATGGCTACCATCCACTTTGGACCAGCCCAGTAGTTCAGAAAACCTGTGGAGGACTGCCAAATGCCATTGCTTTCTTGTTTGGAGCTTTGCTGTAAGCCCTAGCATTACTGTATGGTATGTGTCTCTAATTCTTCCCCCTCAGCCCCTTGACTTGAAAAGCAAGAAGAAATTGAAATGGCAACTGTGGAGCTGGGGAGAGTTGTTCTGGCCAGTCACTCTTTTCTACCCTGCATTTCTTCTGCATTCTCTTCCTTTTAGACTTCAGGAAATAGGAGGAAGACAGATAGAGGAAGGTAATGGGCTATCCCCATCCATCCATCTGCTATTGAAGGGTGCAATCCTGATTTAGGCCAGCATACTCATTGGTCTTTCCATTCCCATGGTGATGTAGGGAGCCAAGCACATGCCTGTGCACTGGCCTAACCTTTCTTCAGGAGTCATGTAGAATTGTCTTACAGAATTATAGTGACACACCCAGGTCAGCTCAGGACTTTTGCCAGGGGCCAGCCTAACTGGAGGTTAGGATTGCAGCCTAAGAGGCTCACATCCCATTTTCAGGCTAGCCTTGTTGCAATATTTTGGCTTTCTTTTCAGACATGTGTCATCCGTGCATGGGACCTGAATAAACCACTGCTCTTCTGTCCCGCCATGAACACTGTGATGTGGGAGCACCCAATCACAGCTCAGCAGGTGGAGAGGCTCAAAGGCTTCGGCTATGTTGAGATTCCTTGTATTGTGAAGAAACTAGTTTGTGGGGACCAAGGTCAGTAAATAGTCAGATCTCTATGTGCTTCTTCTCTCTCACAAGGTCTGTCTATGAGGCTAACTGGACTTGTCTCCTCAAGTGTTTGACTGGACTGAGGTTTCACATCACCCCTGCTTTTCCTTCCTGCTCTGTGGCTCCAAAAAGGAAAAGGGTAGTGAAATGGTAGATGAGAATGGTGGGCACCTTCCTGTTTCTCTTTTTGAATTTAGGGAGCAGGAGATGGAGCAGAAAGACCAGCAGCTAGCTGGTAAACCCTTCCTAGTAAAGTGCAATGCAGAGCCGGGGTATGCTTCAGGTTCTGCGTGAGGTGTTCAAACCCTTGCAACCCTGGATTGCAAGTCACATTGGGCTGTCAGTTCTTGAAAATATATTGGCTGAGTTCCTTTTTGCACCATAATTAGTATTAAAGATAAATTAGAAATTTTCAGGCTTTATATTTACTTGCCAAGATAAACTACTGTCAGAGTCAAATGGATTCAAAAACAAGTTTAATGTTTATGTTGAATAAATTTAAGAATTCAAATGCCTCTTAAATATTGCAGCTTTCAAACAGCTGAAGTTTATTGCTAAGCAATTTTGACCATCCCAGTCAAAATCTTTGGCTAGTTCTCTTTTTTCTTTGAGGGTGGCAGAATACTATATATTCACCTTGATCCTTGGTCTGCTTTCTCATATTGCATTTTAAAACATAGTTGTGTTTGGTTAAAGGACCAAATATTAAAATTATACTGTTTCCTTTTTAAATGTTTGTATCCATCTGAAAGCAATGTTTTTTTAGACCTCTTCTTACAAAAGGTAATCAAGGCTTCTCATGTAACCAAGCCTAATAGTATCAAAATTGCAAATGACTTTCAACTAAATTTTAGAACATTTAACACATAGAAGAAGCTTATATAGGAAGTATCTTTGTGTTAAGTCAAACCACTGGTCCATCTTGCTCAGTGCTGTAGACTGGCAAAGGCTCAGCAGGAGGAGGAGGAAATTTTCTCTGCCCCTCCTGAAGATCAGACTTGTGACCTTATGCATGCAGAGCAGATGCTCTGCCTTTGAACTGCTGTTCCTTTGCTAAAGAGTAGACCCATCCAGAAGCTTGTTAGAGATCTGGATGCATCACATAGACTGATCTGGATGCATCACATAGACTGAGCACTGGCAGTCTGGCTGAGAGATTGGAGTTGGAAGATAAGGTGATCTTTCTTGAGTTTAGCTGATGTGGAGACTGAGCTGCATCTTAAGACTCCCCATTGTGAATTTCACCTTTGCCATGAAGTCACAAGGTGGTCTTATTTATTTATTTATTTATCTATCTATCTATCTATCTATCTATCTATCTATCTATCTATCTATCTATCTATCTATCTATCTATTTAATTATTTATTTATTTATTTTATTATTATTATTATTATTATTATTATTATTATTATTATTATTATTATTATTATTATTATACATAAATGCCCAGCAAACAATTTCGTGCTGCTTTCATTCACTTCACCAGTTGGACCCTTCCCAAGAGTCTAGGACTGTGATGTAGCGGCATATAATTCGTGCTGATCCCAAAAGAGCAGCTTTCTCTCTTGTTAAATGCCAATAGTTTTCAGGTGTCTGCTAAGGTCTTTGGGCACTGCACCAAGTGTGTCAATTACCACTGGAACTACCTGCACTGGCTTACACCAGATACGCTGTAATTCAATTCTTAGGTCTTGGTAGTGGGAGATCTTTTCCAGTTGTTTCTCCTCAATTCTGCTGTCACCTGGTATGGCGATGTCAACAAACCACACCTTACTGCTTTCTATGATGGTGATATCTGGAGTATTGTGTTCTAAGACCTTGTCCGTCTGTATCCTGAATCCCACAGAAGCTTGACCTGCTCATTTGCAACCACTTTTTCAGGCTTGTGGTCCCACCAGTTTTTTGCCACTGGCAGATGATACTTTTGGCTTATTATTATTATTATTATTATTATTATTATTATTATTATTGAAAATCAAACATATATGCACAGCAAACAATGTCGTGCTGGTTCCATTCACTTCACCAGTCGGACTCTTCCCAAGAGTCTAGGACTGTGTGGCGTATTATTATTATTATTTTAAAAATTTATATCTCCCCTTTCTTGGGCAAATTAGCCCGACTCAAGGCGGCTGCCATAAAACATAATTAAAAACATAAGTAGAACAATTCAATTAAAAACAATTAAAACATACAGCTAAAAACAACATAGATTAAAAACCATAAAACTAGAGCCCCCCAACTTCTGCCCTCTAAAATGCTTTTTTAAAATAAAAGGTTTTAAGGCTCCGCCTGAAGCTCTGCTTTGAGGGAGCTTTCCTCAGTTCTAAGGGGAGGGAGTTCCAAAGCCAGGGTGCCACCACCGAGAAGGCCCTATCTCTGGCTGCCACACCTCTCACGTCTCTTAGTGGCGGCACAGTCAGTAGGGCCCCCTCAGATGACCTTAGGTGACAGGTTAGATTGTATAGAAGAAGGCAGTCCCTCAGATACCCTGGACCCGAGCCATTTAGGGCTTTAAAGGTCAGGACCAGCACTTTGAATTCACCCCGAAGACGAATGGGCAGCCAGTACAGTCACTGAAGCAGTGGCCCGACAGAGTCGAACCGATGAGCCCCAACAACCACACAGGCTGCCACATTCTGAACTAATTGAAGCTTCCGGACAGTCTTCAGAGGCAGCCCCACGTAGAGCGCATTACAATAATCCAGTCTCTGTGTCACTAGGGCATGGGTCACTGTGGCCAGATCTGAGCGACTCACAGCAAGGAGTCATGCCAGTCATGCCCCAGTATCAGCCATCCCCATCCACAACATATCACAGTTAATGGTCTACAGGTAGCCCTTATAATACATATTAAGTATTATATTAAGTATTAAGTATTTTGCATACTCAGAAAGTGCTAAACCAACACTCAGCATCATTGTTATCACTGTACAGGTCGTGGTGCCATGGCTGAAGTATCGACCATTGTGGGGAAAGTAATGGAGAAAGTAACAGAGATCCTAGCTGAGCGGGGCCAGACCACATAG
Source organism: Cryptoblepharus egeriae (assembly GCA_030015325.1). Classification (NCBI taxonomy): domain Eukaryota; kingdom Metazoa; phylum Chordata; class Lepidosauria; order Squamata; family Scincidae; genus Cryptoblepharus; species Cryptoblepharus egeriae. The sequence goes on from JAREYC010000013.1 coordinate 12,769,522, forward strand.
AGCTGTATCCTTAGAAAAGGTCATGTTTACTTCTCTTTTTGGACAGCTGCTGAACTCTAATGGAAAAGGTCATTGGAAGACATGAAGAACCACCCATTAATGAAAGAATCCGACCGAGCTAGATTGAGCTGTTCTCCATTACTCAGCTTTAGCTCATTTGGGATCTCCAGGAACTGAATTAAGGAATGTATGCAGAGAAGGGGCTTCATGAATGCCTCAGCCCAAAGAAGACAGTTTTGTTGTGAGTCTTTTAAGAACTTTCAAGAAGGCCAGGAGAAGAACTGGAGAACAGGGAGGAACTTGGAATACTGCTGATTTCAGGACTGGCTTTATGAAGAAACAACCTTGGATTTATGATCAGGGAGCAGATGCCATCTCTCCATTTTCCTGTTTGCTCTTACCTTGCCCACTGGAGCCAAAGACCTATTATAACCAATTCTCTTTCCCATCCGCTGTGCACCAAGTTGGAAGGGAGGAGACACTGGAGAGTAAGTTTGGAGAAGAGTATGAGTTAGGGCCTCCTCCTTCTCTCACCCACTCTTTTTCTTCTCTCCCCAACCCACCACTGCAAGCCTCCCTCTCCCCCATGTGCCTGTCTCTGGCTGTTCATGGTTCTCACACTCCCACTATAGTCACTATATTAATGACTATACACTCCAATATATAATGGTGCTTTGTGTGCTGCACTATAGAAACTATGTGTCATCAAGGACATGGCTGAAAGAGCAATGTATGCTTTCAACCTTTGATGGTTGTGATGGGGTGCATGCCATGGGGTTGGAGCTGGCTTGGGCAACAGTACTATAGGGTCAGACTGCCAGCTGCTGTGGCTTTCTGTTTGCCAGTATGAATTGAGTGCACACTGAAAGTCCAAGGGAACAGCAGCACGTGTTCAAAAGTGAATTAATGTCAGAAGTGAAATAATATCTTGGACTTTTGTAGATAGCCTGGGATTTTGTGGGGGATTAAGATGGGCTGCCTTTACAACTCCTCTGGTGAAAGGTTTCCCTTTGGGTGACTTGTAAGGGGCTCTTCCTTATAGCCTTTGCTCTTTTTGTGTCCACTGATGTGCAGAAATGCTGACATCAAAGGGAAAATCAAACAGAACCTCTGCAGGAGAGGTCTTTTCAGGTTTTGTAGCCAACACACCTGTGGTGGTTTTGGCACATCCTCTAGGGAATCAAAACAAGCCTGGGAATTTCTTACCAAGAATCAGGTTAAATCTTCTGAAGACTCCCAGGATTGAAAATTAACAGTTCCTGACAAATCAGATGGGAAAGTGACCTCTGCAGTCCAGAGTCAAATTCCGGAGAGGATCTGGCTCTGTCCTCTCTCTTTGATCTGGGCCAGAGGGGCCCTGGGAGGGGGTGGTCAGGGCGAGTCAATGGCCTGTCTCCTATACACTGCAGCGGTGGTTGACATGTCCTAGAGTTCACTTCCTTTCTTTCAGTTGGGTCCCTCGTAAACATGGGCACCGGGTACACACTGTGCATGCAGGGCAACCTGTGAATAGCTATGCAAAGGAGCAGCGCTGGATACTTCTCCATTTCCTACAAATACAATTGCATGTGTTCATTGTGATTTTTTCATCCAAAGGGAACCCATGTGAGGACTGGCTAAAATATCCAAGGTGGCTTACAGTGGTGACAATTAAAAACAAGTGCAATAAATAATATGCACAAAATGCTGATAGCTCTTAGTGACATTGTACAATGAAAGCAGGTGCAATAAAATAATTTTTAAACTATGATCCCTGGAGGACAAGTGATGTCTTCAGTGCCCTGAACTCAGCCCTTGGATTCTTTGGAGGGCTGTTACTCTGGAGAGCAGATGGAGGCAGAACTCCCACCGTATTACTCCCATGCCCCTTGGTCCTCCTGGCCACCCCTTCATGTGCCTGTCAGCTTCCCTGGAGAAAACTGCAAGATGATACACATCTCCTTACTGTCTTCCTCTCAGCAAAGTTAAGCAAGTTATGATGCAGGATGATTTTTGAGTGGGAAAACCGCTTTTAGGGGTTTGTACAACCTGTCCCCAATCATGGGCATCTCTTTTCAAGTTCCACATTCAAAGAATATCTGGTGGTAGATACTGTATTCTCATATTGCATTTGTTTTTACCTTTCCAGTTTCTCCAGCAGTGTATGCTGTGTCACTTCTGAGGATTGTTTGGTGTGATCAGCCTGGACAAGAGGGCTTATTAAAGGGTTATCTGCTCATTGATAGTTGAGAGAAAGGGGAAGCTGTGTTTGCAAAAGCATCTGTCCCACGTGCAGCCCTTCTGCAAAATCAGCTTCTGGCACCAGATTGCTTTTGAGCTTTCATCAATATTGACCAAAGTTTTGTCTCCATATGCTAAGAGGAGCTGAGCAGATAAGACACTGAACCTTCTCTGTGTGCTCTTTGCATATCACTTTGCAGTTCCAAAAGAGTAAAAATTATTCTAGGGAACTTTTCTTTGGTTATACCAGTTGAGTATCCTTTATCCAAAATGCTTGCGACAGGAAGTACCAGTATTTTGAAAATATTTTTCAAAACCAGGATTTTGAAATATTTGCATAAACATAATGAGAGATCTTGGGGATAAGACACAAATTTAAACACAAAATTCATTTATACAACTTTTGCACATAGCCTGTAAGTAATCTTACACACTGTTTCAAATTTTGTTCATGCAACAGTTTGTGTACATTGAACCATGATGTCTCATTCTGTGAGTCCATGCTGGCCTACCTGCAAGGTCATAAAAAACTTTGTCAAAAAAGTTCTGGATTTTGGAGTATTCTGGTTTTTGGAATTCCAGATAAGATGTAATCAACCTGTACTCTTTCTACTGTCTGTCTAGCACGAATGAACACTGAATCACCCTACCCCAGCATTTCAATAGCAATGCTATTGAAGCATTGCTGTGCATTCTAAAACATGAGCTGGTGAAATCTTTTCCAATGGAATGGACAAAATGCAATGGTATGACTAGGATTTGCATCACCTGGTGGGAGAAACCAGTGCGTCACCCCTATGATGGCCTACTCCTCTGAAGTAGTGGTGAGACAATGCCTTGGCTGGTGAATGCAGTGATGCTCCATGACCCCATCTCTGCTGGATTTTTGGCCATAACTTTTAATAGACTAAAGATAATAAACACAGTTTGTTCCATTGCATTCTGCATTAAATATAAATTAACATGATAATTTTTTTAAAAAAACAAGATTTAAAAAATTTTGGTCTATAGTAGTGTCATACACATCCCTGTGCATGTTGGAGTGGCCCACACCAAACAAGCAATGCTGCTGACAAATAGCAAAGATTTACGAGGTATATCCCTTGTAATGATTCTGGCCCACTTTCAATCTCTCCCAACAACATTTATCGACAAACTTGTCCACTTTAGGGGACAAGCACCTAGTGGGTAGAAAGTAGGGTTGCCATATGCCTTGAAAAACTGGGACAATCTTGATTTGGGGGGATTGTATTCACATACTTGCAAATGGGACAGAGGATCCTGTCCCGATTTTGTGGAAGAGAATTATGGCAACCCTAGTAGAAAGTGTTGGCAATTTGGGGGAAGGGCCTACTTCAGTTGCCATCCGATTCATCCAGACAACTGAGATTTTTGAAGTGGGGCCAATTGGTTACCCAGACACGTTGGTTGCCAGATCCTGACAGATGGATCTTGTTGCCCAGACTTGTTTCTGTTGAAATCACACAAACAAGCTGTAGGTTGTCCATATACCAGCCAACATTGACATGATTTGACACACTGGGGAGAGCGGGTTTGTGCAACTGCTACTTATGGTAATCTTGTGTCTTGGCTCAAATAATCTGCTGTTTGCTAGACCTGCTTGCCTCAAACTGGTCCTTCCCTGTATTGTCAAATGAAGTAACCTGTTAACTCAGGTTTGAAGAAACTCATATGAATAAACCTGTTAACTCAGGCTACAGGCTCATTTAAAAAATATCTTATTTGGAGTTTGTTCAGGCAGAAAATGGGGCTGCAGTTGGCTTAGTAAACACACTGTGCCTGTCAGTTTGAAGACTGGCAGGTCAGCAGTTTGAGACCCGAGTACTGTAAAAAGGGGGGAGGTCTTGTCCTTAGCCCAGCTCCTGCTAACCTAGCAGTTCAAAAGCATAGAAATGCATGTAGATAAATAGGAAGCACCTTGGTGGGAAGATAACAGTGTTCTGTGTGCATGCAGGGCACCATGGAGGCATCTATGGCTCTAGAAAAGGGATGAGCACCATACCCTAGAGTTGGTCACGACTAGGAGGGCAACCTGCAGGGGAACCTTTACCTTTACAAGCTGAAAATAACTTTGGAGCTACTAGTAGTTATGATAGTGAACTATTGTCACATCCAAGTTTTCTGTCCTCTAATCAGTGTGCTTTGAATTTGAATTTTTATTTGGTTTCCCTTGGATCTCAGAAATCAGATTCACATGAATTTGCTAATGAATTTTTGGTGTGTCTAAAAAGCAATCTAAAATATACATTATCATACACTCTACCATTTTTTAACTTGTTCTGTCTCCAGAAACCAGCATTTGGCAAGTTAATCTATCTCTGCATTTCCACCATTTGGAACTGGCTCTTCCTAGGCTGCCATTTGAATTAGTAGTTTCCAAGGCTCTGACAACTGCCACCACCACCCCACCCCCAAATAAGGGGGGATTAAAATAGCTTTGAGAAGCATAAAGTTTACCCACCCTTGAGGGAAAAATTGCTATTCCGCCTCGTCGTGAAATTGCTTTCAAGCTTGCTCACAAATGTTAAAACCAATAAAATAAACCAAATATGGCATGACTATCGTGGGTAAGAAACAAAGATGGAAGAGGAATTAAAATAAAGGCTGCAATTCCCCTTGAAGTACAGCGTTATAACAAAGCTTTTCTAATTAGAAAGTAGTATAAACAGGCATAGTAGTTTTGAACAGAAGTGGTATCCACCTGTGCAGTATGTATGAGAGAAGCCATCTTCTGAGGGAAAACTATATTTCCCACCAAATTATGACACTTGGCCTCAGCCAAAAACCTGGCATAGCATTTACAGTTTCTATATTAGGGAATAGCCTAGAACAGTGGTTCTCAAGGTTGGAGTCTGTCTGTCTGTCTGTCTGTCTGTCTATTTTCAACTAAAAGTTCACAAAGGTTTACAAAGAAAATGAACCACAACTTCATTTCAGGGAGGTGAGGAAAAGTTGAGAACTGCCATCTTGGAATAGGGTACTCAGGCTGCCATCCATTCTTTCCTGAGAGTAAGTCTTATTGAATACAATGGGATTCACTTCTGAGTAAACATGGAGGAGCTCTGACATCATAGTGATGGCACATCCTGTTTGATGTCACATTCAGCCATGACATCACTTCAGGGGCTCCTGAACAGATTGTCATTCTCAGAAAGAGGTCCTAGGCTGAAATGCTTGAGAAACACTGGCCTAGAAGGCTTTTGTGATATAGGGTTATAGGGATATAGGGATAAATACAGGCAGTCGGCTCTTCATTGGCAAAGCAGTTTGTACCACTCATGGTTTTGCCTCATACTCTGTTCTCCCACTCTACTCTTGTTTAATTAAAGTTTTATTGCTGTGTTAATGCTCTTCTTGTGTGGTTTTTTGGGTTTATTCCATAACACAAGGGTGTTAACTGGAAAAAAATTGGCTTTCGTTTCTTTTGGGGAAGCCCTACAGTATGTGGGAGAACAAGATCTTGTGGAAATGAGTGTAAAAAGGGAACTGTCCACGTTTCAAGCCCAGTAGAAGTGAATCTGGCTACAATCATGGTTGTCGCTGGTAACTTGGCACTATGAGAAAGCCAGTTACAACTTTTTAACCCTCCAATATTGCTTAAGGCATCACTTTTTTTACCTCATCAAGTCCTTTATCAGGTAATAACAGTTTTGGTGAGTGATTGGACCTGAAAGGAGAAACTGGCATTTACATACCAGGGAAGGGCAGTTTGAGCACTATCTTAACCATGTCTATTCCAAAGCAAGCCCCATTGTGTTCAATGGGTCTTTCTCCCAGTAAAGTGTCTTTAGGATTGCAGCTTTTGACTCATAAGACTGACTTGAGTCGCCAAATGTTTACTTTCAGGTTTCTAAAATGGTATGAATGGCCTTTTTTGGTAATGGATTCTCCTGATGTTGTATTGCCCCATTGGCAAATTTTATTTACTTCCGCACTTTACTTTCTGATCAACACTGTACTACTACCATTAGATTCCTTTGGTTCTGTCCTAAGCCATGGTGATTTGGTAGATATCCAGTCTGTAGGAAGATCTATCATGAGCAAGTTTGGAGATGTCAGCTAGAGTCTTCATTACAGTTGTAATTGTGTCAAACAACACTGTACAATGCACAATTTGTACAAATGGAAAGTCTTCAGTGTTGCTCCTAATAGGCTGCAGCTTCTTTTCAAGGGGTTAATGGCTGATGAAATACCAAGACCTGGTTGCTTTACCTCCAGGGAAGCGACCTGGGCTGGCAATTCTTTGGGGGGAATGAGAGAAAATCCCACAAGTCTGGAGAATGGCAGAGTGCTCCAACTCTAATTGCTACCCTCTCTCTGTCAGGCAGTCAAACTGTGCCTGTAATTAATCACCCCACAGGACCGGGCTTAAAATATAGCTCCTTCACACAGAGTACTAATTGGAGACATTCTTGAAAGCCATTGCAGACCTGTTGAATTGGTGGTTGTATGCGTAACCGTAATAATCCCATGGATTATCCTAAAAATTGAGTGACCCTATTAATCAATGGAACCAGTATATGGAATGTGTTGCTGCAGAAAGCACAAAGCAAACTTGGACTCAGTCTGTGGTAAAATTACAGGAGACAACCTTGAATGTGGTAGTCTGTAGCTGGACAGGTAAAAGACAGGTCTCTTCAGTGCTGGTGAACTGGTGCCAGACCTGATAGGTCAACAATAGACATTTCAGTGGAGTTGGCCAAAAAGAGTTTCACTCCTATAATAATTTTTAACCAATAAGTCTAAAGGTAGCTTTATTCATTATTTATTAAACTAATAACATGACGTATTTAATTTGCACCTAGCAATGATAATTAATGAGACACTATCCAACCTTGTTTTGTGTAACCTGAAGAGGTGGAATTATGTGGGTGTTTGTAAGGTGGAGTTGAACTGACAGAAGAAGTTATAAAAGCCAAGCGCTTTCTTTGTCCTGTGCTCTTTGTCAGGGTGATGGCAATGGGCCCATTCTACAGAATGTAATAAAGTAGACAGCACCCTCAATTTCCTCTCTGAGTTTTAGGCCCATATCCTGAAGTCAAAATAAGCTAAGTGACTTTCCATAAAATAACAGCTAAGGTGACTTTCCATAAAATAACACTAGAGGGTATCATCACTGCGTGGACCTGTAACTGCTTTGGATTTTGCCCACATTGTCTTATCTATGTATATAAAATTTGAAAAGTCACTCACTGACTGACTGACTGACTGGCTGGCTGACTGACTGGCTGGCTGACTCACTCACTCACTCATCAATGCTCAGCCAAAACCGCTCGACCTACAAGTGTGAAATTTGGAGACCTTCCATGACGGAGCTACCCACTAAGAACTGGTTTTCAGAAATTCAAATCTAAAGGGGATGAAAAAGGGCACAACACATTTTCCCCCTATAATTTACAATTTGGTGCCTGGTGCCTGGTGCACTGGGGGGGATGGTGCAAATGGGGGTATGGTGCACATGGGGGAATGATGCGCGTGGTGGGTTGATGCGCATGAGAGGGTTGATGCACATGAGAGGGTTGATGCACAGTAGGGGTGATGGTGCACGTGGGTGGTAGTGTGTGTCACAGAAAAGTGGTGGTGTGTGTTGTAATGAACCAGCAATTTTGACCTGCATTAAATAGATCATATTGTAGCTATGAACAGGAAAGTATGAACTACCCTAGGAAACTACAGCAGTTTGCTGTTCAAACTGTGTGACATAAAAGGGAGTACCCATATTACTAATGATAAACACTTGGGTGCATTCCTGGAAAGATACTAAGAAATAATGCCTGGCCAGCTTATCACAAGGTTGAAGGACTAACACCTGTGCTTAGTAAGAGTAATGGTCTTATGACCAGAATTTTGTACAGCTGAAGTAGACTAGGAGTTAGCCTTGTAACAAGGGAGAATCAATCCTGATTGGTTCATTTAGTTAAAGCATGGGGTGAAGTCCTGTAAAAGAGGGGTTAAGGAGTTAAAGAGAAAAAGGGAGAAAGGAAGGAGGGAAAAGTGAGTACCTTTGGAACTTCATGACTAAGAGCCTGTGTGAGTTGGGCTGAGGAACCCTATAGATTCAGAAGCTAAATCCAGCAAGGATATGGATAACAACTAATTTTGTGGACTTGGAAAGAGTAAGTTGGGTTGCTGCAGGATGCCAGCTTACCAGGAAAGAGGATGAGCTTCTGTGTTATAAGTAGAAAGGATAACAGATACTAGGAGAAAGTTTGTTTTTATTTTTATGGTTGAACTTGCTATTCACTGAGTTGGTGCCTTGTTCTTGTTTTGATTTAATAAATTCCTATTGGTCTTTTAAAGTTGTGTGGTTAATGCTGAATCATATTTTGCCAGTCAAAAGTACCCAGGAGGAGAAAGGATTTGCTTGCATTGGTAAAGTAAAGCTGGAGCTTGCCGAAACGTTCAGTCCACAATTATCCAGGGGCTCAGTGTAAGTGTCCAATCCTTCCCTTAATAATTGAAATTCCCATGGTTGGTGTTGCAGAGGTTGCTGGAGTGACTCCATGGTCCCCACACGTGGTCTGGAACTGAGGTTAGGGATACCTCGAGTACCGACACGTGTCGTCCCTTTCCTGGAAGATAGAGACACTCCATCAAGGGTAAGTCATCCTCACCACACCTTTTATATGGTCACAACACATGGTGTGTGTGTAGGCTAAGAAAAGCTTTCCTGGAGCTTTTGGCTCAATACACAGGCAGAGCCTGCAGCTCCTAAGTGAGACCTAGACCAAGTAATTTGGTAATAGTAACTAGGGCTCCCCTTGATGTAATAACTGGCTACACCTGTGGAGGAAGGGGTGTGGATTGTGAGACCCTTTTAAGAGCTCTTTCGGGAGTAAGAGAGAGAAGAGGGGAGTATGATGGAGAAAGTTCCTCTCTTTGATTTATGGAATGTTCATAAGCAGGGCTGGATAAATGGAATTGAGAACAGAGCTTAAGTTAAACTTACTACAGTGAGAGTTAAGCCTATTTAGTATTTGTTAGTACAGTGATGCCTCACGTAACAAATTTAATTCGTTCTGGAGGCATGTTTGTTACATGAAACATTCTTTATGTGAAGCGGATTTTCCCATAGGAAATAATGGAAACTCAGACGATTGGTTTCACAACCCCAAAAATATTCATATGAAAATATTAACTGGATATAAAAATGATGACAGAACACTGGGATTGAATTCAAAACATGCATTCAATGTGCATGATCTTATGAAGTCTAGGCTGCAGTCCTAAAGACAAGTAAGACCCATTTAACACAATGGGGCTTACTTCTGGGTAGACATGGTTAGGAGGCTGCAATCCAAGACACCTTCAAAGTGTCTCCCAACTTTCTCCTTCTCTCCACCCAGGGCCTCTCTCTCTCCTGCTCCCTTCTGGCTGGCCCTGAGCTGCTTCCCTCTTCTCCACTGCTCTTCTCTCCCTCTGCCCAGCGGATGCCAGGCCACAGGAGGCACAGCATGGAAGTGTTGCTTTCACTATGGGCAAGTGCACTAGGCAGCCCTGACGCTTTTTAAACGGGGTGCCGGACAGCGCATCTGCCCCAACTGCCAACGAATGTGTTCTTTACATGAAGCACAGCTTGTTAAGTGAAGCAGAATCTTAGAGAAATGTTTGTTTGTTACGTGAAACATACTTTACGTGAGGCGTTCTTTATGTGAGGCGCCACTGTGTCTAGTATTTGTTATTTTGTCTATCTGCTGTGCTTGGTAAACTTATGTTAAATGTTTGGGAACGTGTTTTTAATATAAGGCTAATATTTTTCTCTATTATATTATGTGTTAATAGGCATCTCCCTGTATCAAGAACCCACCTGTTTCAATTATTAATTTTCTTAAGGGAAGCTTCCTAGACAGTGACTGGCTTTAAGGAGTTCTCATTCCCAGACATTGATAAAAGAGTTTGTTTCTGATCCAGAATAAATCCCCTCTGTTGCAGTGTGCATGGGGGCTTGTTGCACATGGGGGAACAGTGCGCATGGGGGATGTTGTGAGGGCGGTGTTGCGCATGGGGGGTGAAGTGCATATGGGTTGTTGTGCAGTGAGGGAATTTTACTCCAACACTACGGATACATTTTCGCGTTTTGTGTTTATGTGTATATATATGTATGTAATTTGAGGTTCCCATATTTGTGGGAACATATGCAAGACCCCTTTCAAACATGTAATGTTCTCTCTGTATCCTGAGACAGCTTCAGGAAAGGACTGTACTGCATCCAGAACAGCATAGCTGAAGATCTCTCATGCTCAGCATACATGTCTGTGAATTGCTAGCATTTAGAATCTTTATAATACTGCTTTGAACAATTGGAAAAACTCTTCTAAGTGGTTTACATTGCAGTTTAAAAATAAGATAATTTTCTGTCCCAAAGAGGCTCACATTTAAAAAATAAAACAAATTCTTAGGTGATCTAAACCCAAGCCATGGTGGTGCAAATGCCATGGTCTCTCCAAAGGATCCTACTGAAATTTGGAAGGGCCTTTTCAGACATTGCACTGCTTCTGTTGCAGGGATCATTTGACCTGGATTTTGGCCAGTGATTGAATTTTCCCTTTCCCAGTCCCTGAAGGCTATGTTGAGACATTTCAACATTTATTTCATATGGTGAGAGTTGTACCCTCCAGCATGGAAGCACTATTTTAATGAGATATTTATATTGTATACATTTCCAAATCTGTATGCAGTATAAAATTGCAACAGTTTAAATAATAAAACATTGCACAATGCTAAACCAGGAGAAACCATAAAAATGATCAAAGCAAAGTTAACATAACTAAGTGAGGGAAAGTGTGTTGGCAGGTACCAGCTTGAGAAAGTACATCTGCTTGCAGAAGGATGATGGGAAAGGAAACCACATGAGATCCCTATGGGAGGGCATGCCAGAGTTCAGGCATTACAGTAAAGAACTCCTCATGCCAAAAGACAGCTCATCAGCACAGCCAACCAAGAAAGATGGGGGATTAATATGAAGTGTCTGCCTGGCTTTTTAGCCTCATCTACCTGGCTACCATCCTCTGCTGCTACTTGCCCTCAAATTTCCACACTCTGAATTTAAAAAGGTCACTAAGCAGAAGCAAGAGTGAGGAGAGTGGTAGGCTAGAGCATCCATCAGAGACACTCTAGCCCTCCAGTTGTCTAATCCATGCTACTCCTACTACATTCTTTTCTATTTGAATCAGGGAAGTTGGGGGATATAGAAAGTACATATATAAGCAACAACTTATATGATATGGCTTATTTATATTTCAGGGCTGTGGGTGGTGCAAGGGGTTAAGACACTGTGCCTGTTAACCAGCAGGCCAGGGTTCAAGACCCGGGTTGGCCCCACAAGGCAGGGTGAGCTCCTGTCCTTAGTCCAGCTCTGCGACACCCGCTGGACGCCTGCTGGATCCTGTTGTATTGGCTCTGCCTTTCCATTAGACTAATTCAGTGGCGTGGAGAGGGGGGATTTGCTGCTTGGGTAACAGCCTATCCTCCATAACAATCTAACCCAGGCTTTCATGCTTTGCATGCAGCATATGTCGCGCAGAGCACACCATAGTCTTTCAAGACCGATGGAGGCCTGCTTTGCTTTTTATTTATATTTGGCAGTGATGGAACTGAAGTTTTAATTTGTTCATTATATTTACACTTTAATTTTCAGCCTGGATGGCCTCCCAAAGCAGTGGACAATTTAGATAATAAAAGATCATTAAATGGAGATCAAATGATGGAGATGGAGTTGCAGCGTCAGGCTTTGAATGCCCCCTAGGTTTTGAATTTTGGCTAGCCATGACTTTGTCAATGTAACTGTTCCAGAGAGGGAGAGAGGTTCCTGGAGACACTCCATCAACAGTGAGTCATATTCACCACACCTTTTATGTGGTCATAACACATGGTGCATGTGGGCTAAGAAAAGCTTGCCTGGTGCTTTTGGCCAAATACACAGGCATAGCCTGCAGCTCCTAAGTGAGACCTAGACCAAGAAATCTGTTTGATTTGAGCCAGAAACAGACAGAATGGAAGCTGTTGGAAACTCACTGACTTTCACTGTATGGGTGTGTCTCTCCAGGGATCTGATGCAACCTGTTTTGCTTGTAGAAGCACTTTTATTACCTATTTCCATCTGATCCTCAACCCGTATATTCATAAATAAAGCAAATATTTTCAAGACAGTTAAGTCTTCAGGAATCTCTTCCAAAGGAATCCAGAATCTGATCAGGGTTTTCCCTGGAATTTTCCCATTGCTTGGGGGAAGTGTGGAATAACAGAAATATGGTAATTGTGTCTGATCCACACTGGTTTTATTGGTCAGTCCAGGAGACACTGATTTTCCAAGATATCACCCTGAAATTTTTTTCCTCCCAAACTTCATTGGAAAGAAGAAAGATACAAAAACAAAGCTAAGGGGTGGTGAACTTCATCCCAAGGGAACCTTAATTGCTCAACACAGCAAGAAAATTGCAAGGCCTTTTGGGTCAAATGTCTTGGAAGCTCTCCAGCCTGGGCCACTGTTGAGATGTGCAGGTTTAGGGACCTGCAAGAATGATTTCTTCTTTTAATTGGCTGTTTGTTTACACAGAATAAATGACACCCTGGTAATGTTTGCCTTGTTGACTCCAAGGAGCCTGTTAAAGGCTTGCAGCCTTACCTTGGCTGGTGTCCTTTGTTTCATTCCACATGAAACCACTTAAGAAGGACAATTATTTATAATTGTTCAGATTTTTATACCACTATTCTTTCAAGGAGCTCAGGATAGTGTACATAGTTCCTCCCTTCCAATTGTCCTCACAGCAACCCTGTGAGGTAGGTGTGGCTGACAGATAGTGACTGGCTCTAGGTCACCCAGGACTTTTCATGGCTAAATAGGGGTTTAAACCTGGAACTTCCAAGTCCAACTCCTGAAACATTACACATCCTGGTTGCAAAGAGGAGAAGCCTTGGTGCACAGGGAGAGCACAACACTTGGTTGTGGTTGAGGCAAAGTGTTTCCTCCGCAGTAGTAAAGACGAAAGCTGTGCCATTGTTGTCATCCTTGTTCCTGCATATATTCCTGCTGATCCCGTACCTTGGATGACCATCTAATGGACAAGATGGCCCTGTCTGTAGACCATACAATGTGGTCTTCTGCTAAATCAAACCATTGGTTTTTCTAGCTTGATGTTGCCTACACATGATTACCAGCAACTCTCCAGTTTCAAATGGGAGCTATTCCTCACCCTGTCTGGAGATGCTGTGATGCAACATTGGTTCTATTAGGTGATCAACCAGACAGAGGAGATCATTATTTAATCCTGCTGGGTCTGTTATTGAGAGGAGCTTAGCTGTAGCTGGAGAATGAAAGTCTGCAGGCAACCATGATGACCTTTTGCGAGTTTTATGACAGAAAAGCATGCACTGATTATATTAGTCCAGTAGTTCAGTAGTTCATTATGTTATATGGCAATTTCATCCATATCCAATCATACTCATATACCTAGTGAAGCCAGCCCTGTCTTCTGAAGCAGGAGTTCTTGATATAGAATCATAGAATCCAAGAGTTGGAAGGGACCTAGTAGGTCATCTAGTCCAACCCCCTGCCTGTAGCAGGAAATCCTCCTAGAGCATCTGCAACAGGTGCTGGTCGAGTCTCTACTTGAAGATCCCCAGTGAGGGAGAGTCCACCACCTCCCTTGGCAATCTGTTCCACTTCTGAACCACCATCATATCTTCAGTGCGTCTGAGCCTACCTTTTAAACCCTTGTACTAATGTTTTGTTTCTCTGCCGTTGGCATCCCTTGCTCTAGCTTCCAATCTGATATGAGGTGCAATCTTTCCTCAGAGACACTCAACACAATGAGGCTTATTTTTTAGCAGACATGGTTAGGATTGTGCTCATAGACTCCTACCTCAGTACAGCCCAACAACCTTTAATTTAACCCAGAGATTTTCAACCACTGTGTTGTGGTACACGGGTTGGTATTCTGCAGATGATCTGTCAGTGTGCCGTGAGAATTTAGGGAGATTCATTTATTAGCAGTTCAAGTGAAGGATTTTAGCCGTAACCTTGTCAATGGTCAAAAAACTATTGGTGTTGTACAGAATATACCATCACAAGACAGTTGGGTTGATTGAAGCTTTTGCAAAAGTGGTGGATTCTCAAGGCATGCAAGCCAAGAAAAGCCACACCTTTGCTATAGATCTCTGCACATTTTATACCTTATTCCCAGCCGCAAGAATCCCTCCCCTAACAGCTATTGGTTAGCCAAATAGGAGTTACAACCTATCCGAAGATGCCTACACACCCCTTTTCCTCTCGCAGGAAATTTGTGGGTTTCAAGACCTATTACTCATAATTGCTCAAAAACGGAATTCTTCCTCTTATTTTAACAGAAGTTCAGTCTTGCTTTACCCACCAGGCACTGTCAGTTGCTGACTGCAATTAAATCTACAGCTTCAAGTAGCAATTTCCATATGTTTCCTGAGCTCTCAGTAGTTGCTGCCTATTTCCCTATTTTAGGTGTCTTAAGTAACTGCTATTTTGCAAGTCTGTTAGTTTCAACAACCTCCACTGCAAGCCTGTGGTTATATTAGCTACTTCCTCTTTCAGACTGCTGCAAACTTGTGGTTAACTTGCAAAAGTTTAGACATTAGTGAAACGGAGGGAGGGGAGGAAGAGATTCTGTCTTTTAATGTTAATAATTTAAAGCAGGCATCCGTCAGTCTTGAAAGACTATGGTATCTTTGCTCAATACTGCATGCGTCTTTCTCTATCTTCTCCTTTTATAAAAGAGTGTAGTAAACCTAAATAGGTCCCAATAGTCCAGTTATTTTCAACCTTTTTCATCTCATGACACTTACAAGATGTGAAAATTGTCGTCAAGTACACTGTGAGGAATAATTAGCGCTGTGGGTGGCGCAAGTGGTTAAGTCACTGTGCCTATTAACCAACAGGCCAGGGTTCAAGACCCAGGTTGGCATCACAAGACAGGGTGAGCTCCTGTCCTTAGCCCAGCTCTGCGACGCAGCTAGAACCAATCGTATTGGCTCTGCCTTTTCATTGGACTATTTCAGTGGCATGGAGAGGGGGGATTTGCTGCTTGGGTAACAGCCTATCCTCCATATCAATCTAACCCAGGCCTTCGTGCATTACATGCAGCGTCGAGCAAGCGTCGGCTTCTTTCTTCTCAACTGCTGTTCTCTCCCTCTGCCCAGCAGACACCCAGCCACAGAAGGAACAGCATGGAAGAGTTGCTTTCGCTATGGGCAGGCGCGCTAGGCAGCCTTGATGCTTTTTAAAAGGGCTGCCGGCCAGCGCATCTGCCCCAACTGCCAATGAGTGTGTTTGTTACGTGAAGCACATGTGGAACAGAATCCTAGAGAAATTTTTGTTTTGTGAAACATACTTTACGTGAGGCATTTGTTATGTTACGTTAGGTGCCACTGTATTTTGCTTTCATGAGGTTAATTTAAACACAATATCACTTACTGTTTTATTAAATTTAAAACTTTTCCATAGAATTTATTATATATATTGGTAATTTATGAATTACAAGGAGGATGCCTGGAATCCTTTCCATCCACTCTCTGGGTCAGTGCACTGCTGCGCCTTCTCAAGTCGTTGCAGACATGCTATATGGCATGTTTGTGACATCCAGGAGCCAGTGCAAGGGACTTGTGCCAGCCGGAGGGAGGGTGGGTGTTAGGATTGTGCTGTCCATGTCACAAGTTCTGGCTGCCCTATTGAGAGTTAGGAAGTGGATTTTGGTGAATGTCTTTAGAAGTGAATGTCTTTAGAAGTGCTATTAGGGTGAAACCTCCGATGTGGGACTAAATGGCCTTTTAGCATTTAATTGATGCGCCTCCTTTCAAGACAATGATTTTGTATATGATCAGAGGTGGTATGCAGTGGTGGGCTCAGCCTGCCCTAACAACTGGTTCTCCGGAAGTGGGCGGGGCCAGGCTGTGTCAGGGGGTGGGGCCAGGGTCAGGGGGCGGGGCGGGGGAGGGCATGCCACCTTAACCCTTAGTTTACCAAAAAAATTGTATCACTTGTGACGGCATCAATCAGTATTAAGCCCCTGGGTTCTGTGTAATTTATTCCTATGCATTACACTTTGTTATGCTCTCAGGGGGAATGTGTGCCACAATTAAGAACATAAAAGCATAAGAAAAGCCTCCACTGGATCACACCAAAGACCCATCTAGTCCAGCTCCTAAATCACACAGCAGCCCACCAGCTGCCTCAGGGAGCACATATGACACTTGCATCCAGGTCCCTAATACAGCAGACACTACCACAAGTTTCACTGGTGGTACTCATACCACTGGTTGAGAAATACTGATCTACAGTTTAGGACCAGAGTCTGTGGTGTCCCCTCTGCAGGCTGAGGTTTGCCTCTAAGCCACTACTTAAGGCTACAATCCTGTCCACACTTTCTTGTAAGTAAGCTTCATTGAATATAATAGGACTACTGAGTAGTCGAGCAAAGGACTGAGCTCTTAGTAACCAGCCTCTAGCTCCAATCCTATTCACTTTCCTGAGAGTAAGCTCCACAAACTCTAATGGGATTTACTTCTGAGTAGCCAAGAATAGGATTGGGCTCTAATGCTGCACTCCTCTGCACACTTTCCTGGGAGTAAGCTTCATAGATTGAAATGGGATTAACTTTTGAGTAGTCAGGCATAGGATTACAAGCTCTTAGAAACCAGCTTCTTTCCAGGGAGTAAGCTTCACTATTATAATAGAACTTACTTCTGAGTAGACAATGGTTGGGCTTTGATCCTACACTCCTATCCTCACAAGGGAGTAAAACCTACTGACTTTAATAGGATTTACTTCAGAGTAGGCAGTGGACTGGGCTCCTAGGGGTGCAGGATGGGAACTGCATGCTGCCTGCTTATAAGGAAAAGGAGGACAATGAAGATTTTTTCCCAGGCAGAAGAGTGAAAAGAGGACCTGTCCTGGGAAAAAATAAAATTTATGAGAAGGCTGCATGCTGCCTGCTTATAAGGAAAAGGAGAACAATGAAGATTTATTGTGGTCCTGGAAGTATGGATAATAAGAAGACTCCATGTTGCCTGCTCATAAGAAAAAGGAGGAGTGAAAGGAGGACATATGGTCACTCAGTACTTGATTCTGAGCAGGCATGCAGAGTATTGGCTCTAATGCTGCCATCCTATCCACACCTACCTGGGAGTAAGCTCCATTGACTAGGATGGAACTAGGATATGATTTACTTCAGAGTAGGCAGTGGAGTGGGCTCCTGGGGGGGGGCAGGATGGGAACTGGGGCTATTTCTTCAGGTACCCCCCATACTTCCTGCCCTCAATCTCAGGTGGAGAGATTTCTCAGAGGGGCAGGATGAGGTGGGGAGATCTCTTGGGGGGGGGAGCAAAAGGTCTACAGTGTGGATAGGATTGCAGCCTGAACCCAATCCTAACCGTGTCTACTCAGAAGTAAGTACCATTCAAGTCAATGGGGCTTACTCCCAAAACTGTGTGGTCAGGATTTTAGCCTTACAGTCCAATCCTATGCAGGCTTACTTAGAAGTAACTCTCATTCTAGTCAGTGGGGCTTACTCCCATGTAAGTGTGGATATGATTGCAGCCTCAGAGCCCAGTCCTAATCATGTCTACTCAGTAGAAAGTCCCATTATACACAGTGAGCTTACTCTCAGGAAAGTAGACTGGGCTGGAGGAAGAGATCCAATCCTCTGCCAATCTCCTCAGAAGTAAGTCCCATTATAGTCAGTGGGCTTACTCTCAGGAAAGTGTGGCTGGGAAAGTAGCCTCAAATCCTAATCCTATGCTACTCAGAAGGAAATCCCATGATAGTCAATGGGAATTGCTCCCAGGAAAGTGTGGCTAGGATTGTGGCCACAGGCTGCAGTCCTCTATTATACAGTGTGGCTTACTCCTGAGTAGTACTGGGTAGTACAGAGTAGTTCTCCATGGCTAGTACTGGGCTGCAAAGGCACCCAGGGAAGGAAGGAGGCAGGGAGGAAGGCTTGCTGCTATTACTCACCTCAGGCTCCCAGAGGTTTGTATGCTGGCTTCTCTGTTCCCTCCCAAGGACCCCTTAGTAAAGCTGTCCATCAAATGCCTGATTAAAAAAAAACAGCATTTCCAGAGAGGCTGCCTATTTGCATGTGAGAACCCAGCATGCTTTGCAAACTGCACAAGGAAATAACTTCTGAAAACTTGCTAGAAATAAGGTTTTTAATCAAAATAAGTTATTTAGCAAAGACAGTATTCCTGAATAGCATCAATCAAAGGTTTGGGGCATGAAGAATTTCCTAACCCTGACTTTAAAGCATGGATCTAACAGTGATACAAACACACCCCATCTCAGCAGTCAGAGTCTGAATGTGCTGTGATGGTAAAAGGAACAGACTGTTTGTATTTTAAAATTAAAAAATAACCTTAGGGAGGGGAAGGAGGGGGGAAGGAGAGGGGAAGGAAGGGGAGGGGGCTTAGAAGGGGAGGAGGAGGGAGGAATAGAGCTTCAGCTCTGGGAAGACAGAGCCAGAGGCCCTTTAAGAGAAATTCAAACACACTGGCAAACACACTGGCATGCAGTTGAAAGATGATGGCCCCCAATTAACAACCGGTCTAACGTCAGCCCCTAATTAACAACAGGTTCTACAGATCCAGTGCGAACTGGCCTCAGCCCACCTGTGGTGGTATGGTTTCCACACCTATAATAATCATGTATTCTGTACACTAATTTGTCAGACTTCCTCCCATGTGGGGGAACTCTGTCCATGAGCTCTCTTAAGAAATGGACGCCATTGGTTCTCAAAACTATAAGAAAACCAGTACCCACTTAAAAAAAACAAAAAAACGATAACATCCACTTAACCCTCTGTGGCTGTAATTATGATTGGGCAACAGTGTTCCACCCCCCCCCCCCGCCCCCATATAGCAGGTGTTTAACCTTTGATGTACATAGTTTAATGTACCTTGGCACCAAAAGGTGTCATGGATGCATATTTTGATAACTGCTCAACAGAGAAATTTTCTTTTTTCAGTGTCATATAAATTCTCCTACAGTAGAGAATCAAAGGATTCAAAAATACAGAGAATCATAGCAAGGATTCAAAACAGAAATGGTTGCCACTCATCCAAGCCAGGTAAGAGACAGCGCAGAATCAGACCCATTGGTAACCCAGATGTCACCCGGTATAAGACAGAAAGTTTATCCTTGCTTGCAATGGTGTGGCGGCATCCCCAAATGCAATGCTGGATGTTAGTCTGTCTTCTCCAGGGTGTCTTAGATTGCCTTGTTAGCTGCCTTGGGTTCCCTTTGATTAGGGAAGAAAGGCGGTATATTAAATAAATAAATTGCCCATAGTCCAAAACCTAATGAGGTATTGTTATGACACAGAACTCATATGAAGTGTTCGTATGAGTCAGTTCCCATTTTCATGTACCAGACGTAATACTAGAACTGTAACTCTTGATTTATGTCATCAAATCAGCCACTGGTTTTTTGTTGGTTCCTGATTTGTTGGGTGACCAGGCTATCCTATTATGTGTTATAAAGTGAATGGAAGTGACACCAACCCTCTTGATGCCACTGCATCTAAGCAGTGCATATAGTATTGTTACTTACTCTGGATGGATGTGAAATGGTCTATTATGGGATATCGCAGGGTCTAGACACCATATAATGTAAACCCTAGCGTGACCTTTCAGGAGGACACAAAAAGTTTTGATGGCTGACAGTCAAAAGGGTTCTTGCTGCACAATAACCATTAACAAGAGTGGAGCCACAGGGTCAAAGGTTTTATGAGGGCAAGGTGGGTGAGACATCTCAAGAGATTGAAATGAATGTCCACATGTCCCAACTCCTGGCCATTTGGAACTTATTATGCAGGCAGGACTTGCTATTTCAATAACTTTGATCAGGATGGATTACCCAAAAATGTGCAAAACCCTGAGAGGGACAGGAGACATGCAGATATCCCTGAATTAGTATACCTTCTGAGAGTTTTAGTACTCTCAGTACTGAAGCCCAGGGCTGAGCAAGGTTGCTTGACTTTCAGGATGAAATCCAGACTGGAGTAAAACCAAGAAGGAGTTAGCTTGATACAAGTGTTGAGACAGAGTGTATTCTTGTACCAGTCAGCCTAGGCTGACTTGCTAATAGGGAAATTCTCCTTTTTGTTTCAGAGCCCAGTATCATTTTCGGAGGTTGCTGTGCATTTCAGCCCTGAAGAATGGGTTCTACTCAGTCCATGCCAAAAGCACCTGTATGAGTCTGTCATGCTAGACAATTATGAAAATGTGATCTTTGTAGGTAAGGAGGATCCTTTGGCCTGTGTTTGACATGTGCCTCGGGTTAAACCAATGATATTCAACCAGTGTGACGTGGCGCACTGATGCCGTGGATAGTCTTCAGATGTGCCATGGAAATTTGGGGATTGACATTCATTAATGAGAAAACTGGGGGATTTGAACAGCCTGGTATGCCCTGTCAATATAGTAAAAACAACTGATGGTGTGCCTTGACAATTTCAGTGCCTTTTGTTAGTATGCCAGGAGATGAAAAAGGTTGAAAATCACTGGGTTAAACAGATGATGGCAGAGTTAGTAGCTACGTTGCTGCTGTGCTTACTGATGGTTCATGAAGGATCCTTCCCTTCTGGGAAGCCCAGATCTGGTTCACTTGTAAGGATGGTAGCTCCATACTGGGGATGTAGAGCCATTATTTAGCTGCAAGGTCTTGGCCATCTTGTCTCTTGGTTGCCTTTTTGGAGGACACATGGAATGACACTGTGTCAAGCTTCAAGTGCAGAAACAGACTTTGGTCCATTCAGTTCCACAACTGTCTACAGCTCCACACTAACCACAGTAGAGCTCCAGGCAGAGCTGTCCCTAGAAGGGTGAAGACCTGGGGTAACTCAGCCATTGTGCCCACTCCCTACTGTTTAGATACTGATTGATTTAAAAGATTTCAGTACCTCTTTTCCTATACTCAAAAGTGGTATGCAACAAAGAGTTACAGAAACTGGTTCTTCTGATTTTGTATTGATTGGAGGTAAGCCTTTCGTGCCCAAAACTGCATATCCACATCAGGGACTAAGTGTGTACACAGATGGGCTGATCAAAAATGGGTTAAGGCAGCATCCTCTTTGGAGTTTTACTTTTTTATTATAGGTATTGCAAACAGAAGTACTGGATCAATGCAATCCTAGGGCTACTCAAAACTCCATCCAACCAAGTGAGGTTTTTATAACCTTACAACAAGTTATATAGAACAAGATAGATAACAATTACTAATCCCTAATTTAGCCAAAACCTTTCTATGCTGTGCTTCATTCATTATTAAGGGAAAAAGCTCACCCTTTCCTGCAGTGTCACAGCTGGACTGATCAAGGCACTGTTCTCTATGAGCAAAATCCAAACACCCACTTAGGCCATTGCAAGTGATTTGTGCCAGCCAAGGATGGCTGTACCAACATGCTGTAAAACATGTCTATGACGTGATAGGTGTAGGGTTGTCCAGCAAGGGAGCTGCATCTGTTTCTACACCGCTCTGAGCACTGCACCGCAGTGAGTTGTGCTGACTGCTCTTATTTCAGGAGCTGTTCTGGGAAAGGTGAAGGGCTTTCCATGGAGGTAGTTGGGCAGTTATGCCAAATCCTAACCTGATTCCCCTGGGATGTGCAGAGCCGCCTCAATCTCTGCCTGGATTTGTGCCACTGAAATTGGTGGCACAACTCCAAGTAGACCCATTGTGGCTGTTGCTGAATTACCTGGAGAAAGGGAAAAACCTTCCCCTTGCCTCACAGTAGTGTAACAGCAGCACCAAACTTGCCTTGGAATGCCTCTTCCAGTGCAAGTGAAGATTCTGCTGTATATGGCTTATGTCGGTGTCACTGCAGACTTGCGTCTATATCAAGGGACGTAGAGAAAGAGCACATTAACTGCACACTGAAGGGACCTTGTATATATACTGTAGTGAGAGGGGAAACAATTTACCGTAATTTCTTCCCATCAACAATAAAAATGTCAAGATGAAATTCTATATATATACCGTAAAACTAGTGAAAATCAACCCCCCCATGCGCATCAACCCCTCCATGCGCAGCATCCTCCACAGTGCAACCTATTCCTCCTAACAACATTCCCCCAGTGCACTAAGCACTGAGCACCAAATTGGCTGGATGTTGTTCAGTCTCCCATGTTAAGTATAGGACAGAAACATGTTGCCCCCTTTTCAGCCCCTTAAGGGTTAAATTTCTCCAGATGGTTCTTGGTGGGAGTTCAGGTGACAGAAGGAACTCCCAGAATTCCATGCTTCAGGCCCAGCAGTTGGGGCAGAATGTTGATGAGTCATCAATTCTCCAATGCAAAGTATAGGGAGGAAAACGCGTTGCGCCCCATTTCACCCCCTTCCAGTTGGAATTTCTAAAAACCGGTTCTTAATGCACCCCTCAGTCATGGAAGGAACACTCACCCCAAATTTCACGCTTCTAGTCCCAGCAGTTTTGGCAGGGCGTTGATGAGTCAGTCAGTGAGTCAGTCAGTTTTCTTTTATATATATACTAGCAAAAAGTGTACCCGCGTTGCGAGAGTAAAATTTCCCCTTATGCCATTCCCTCCATATGCATCAACCCCCCATGCTCAACTTCCCCCATGCGCATCAATCCCCCCATGCGCATCAATCCCCCCATGCGCATCAATCCCCCCATGAGCATCAATCCCCCCATGCGCAACTTCCCCCCATGCGCAACTTCCTCCTCCAAACAACATCCCCCTGTGCACCAGGCACCGATCACCAAATAGGCTGGAGGTTGGTCAGTCTCCCATGTTAAGTATAGGACAGAAACACGTTGCCCCCTTTTCAGCCCCTGAAGGGTTTAATTTCTCCAGATGGTTCTTGGTGGGTGTTCAGGTGACAGAAGGATCCCTCCCAGAATTCCATGCTTCAGGCCCAGCAGTTGCGGCAGAATGTTGATGAGTCAGCAATTCTCAATGCAAAGTATAGGGAGGAAAACGCGTAGCGCCCCTTTTCACCCCCTTCCGGTTGGAATTTCCAAAAACTGGTTCTTACTGCACCCCTCCGTCACGGAAGGAACACCCACCCAAAATTTCATGCTTCTAGGCCCATTGGTTTTTGCAGGGCGGTGATGAGTGAGTCAGTCAGTCAGGCAGTGAGTGACTTTTCTCTTTTTTATATATATATATAGATTGATTGAAAGGTCACTCACTCATCAATGCCCAGTGAAAACCTGGACCTAGAAGTGTGAAATTTTGGGAGTGTGTTCCTTCTGTGATGGAGGCAACCACTAAGACCCAATTTTGGAAAATTCAAACTGGAAGGAGGTGAAAAGGGGCACAATCCACTTTTGTCCCTGTACTTTACTTCAGAGGAATCCCTGACTGATCAATGCCCAGCCCCAACCCCTGAACCAAGCCTGGACCTTAGTGGGGAGTACCTACTAAGAACTCATACAGGTGTCCTTTTGTTATCCACTAGGATTTCATTCTGGAAGCTCCTGTGAATTAAAAAAAATCAGTGTATAAAGAAAAGAATGGAAACTGATAACTGATACAGTGGTTGGAAATTTAACCCTTAAGGGGGTGAAAAGGGATGCAATAAGTTTTCATAGAATCCTAGAGTTGGAAGGGACCCCATAGGTCAGGGGTGTCCAACCTTTTAGCTTCCCTGGGCCACGTTGGAAGAAGACGAGTTGGTTTGGGCCACACATAAACACTAACAAATTTTTTTAAAAAAATGTAGGAGAAAATGTAGGATGTCCTGTTTTTTGTCCTACATTTTAAAACCTTGGAGTAAGTCTCATTGATTTTAATGGGGCTTACTTCTGAGTAGGCATGATGCATAGGATGGGCAGTGATCCTCTCCAAGCTAAACCTTGGAGTAAGTCTCATTGATTATCATGTGGTTTTCTGCTGAGTAGCCATGCATAGGATTGGGCTCTCAGACTGCAACTTGGGAGTAAGCCTTATTGAATTTAGTGGGGCTTACTTCTGAGGAGGTATGATACATAGGATGGGCTGTGATCCTCTCCAAGCTTAACCTTGGAGATATGCTGCAATCTTGAACACACTTTCCTGGAAGTAAGACCCACTGGGTACAATGGGCCTTCTGGGTAGACATGGTTAGGGTTGCAGCAAATCTCCAAGGTTAAGCAAATCTCTTCTCTTGGAGAGGATCACAGCCCATCCTATGCATCATTGGGCTTTCAGAATGCAACTTGGGAGTAAGCCTCATTTACTTTAACAGGGCTTACTTCTGAGTAGGTCTCAAGGGCAGCAGGCAGCAGCTGGGATAGAGGCTGAGGCTGCTTTTGGGGGATGCAGGTGGGTGAGCGCTGTAAAGTCTGCAGGGGCCTGAAGTGGTCTGAGTGCCAGGAGGCAGGTAGGGGAGGAGGCAGGCAGCCCAGACCAGCTTTGTGGCGGCTGCCTAGGGCAGTGCGCATAGAAGCACGCGAAATTTGAAAACCAAAGCTGTTTTTTCCAATGGTGGCCAGCTTTGCAGGAGGGCCACATCCACCCTCGTCCTGGGCCGCATGCGGCCCCCGAGCCTCGTGTTGGACACCCCTACCATAGGTCATCTTATACTTAACATTTTCATCCTATACTTAACATTGAAGACTGACTGATCAACATCCAGCCCCAACCCTTGACCTAGAAGCATGACATTTGGGCAGTGTATTCCTTCTGTGATGTAAGAACCCACTAAGAACTAATTTGGTGCCTGGTGCATGGATGGGATGGTGCACAGGGGTAGGATGATGCATGGGGGATGGTGCACAAGAGAGATAGGTGCTTGGTGATCCCTGCTGAGCGGTGCATGGTGATCCTTGACTGTGGTGCATGGTGATCCCTGCTGAGCAACAACACCTGGTAGGAATGCCTGATGCTCACTTCTGCCTGCCACTGCCCCGATACCCTCCAGTGCCCTGTACCTGTCAGTGTCCTGTGGTGCCCATTGCTCACCAATGCGCACTGCCTGCCGCCCAGTGCCCTGCGATGCCCAGGCCCACAAATTTTTGAAATTTTGCTCCCATGATGGCAAGTACCTTTTGCTTGTAGAATAAATAAAAACCTTTACGTCGACATATGAAAAAAATATGATGGCATTGATCTCCTTCTCTATTTTTGCCTGGCACCTGTTTAGTTGATGGTTTCACCCTGAGAGCATTACATTGTGATATTAATCAAGATGGAGAATAAAAATTGAGCTGTAGGAATCTACTCCTGGCCATTTTCAGTATGGTTGAACTCAGTGCCGTCTACATGCCAATGAAAAACTAATGAAAAACTCCACTGTACAAAATAACAAGCATTTTAGCATTTATAGGATGGTATCGTGACCTTCAAGCTTCTGTGAGACCTGAGTGAAACCAGGAAGGCTCTTTGTGACTCCCTCACTCCACAGAAACATCATCCACAAGAGTTAGTAAACAATCCAATCTTACCTGGGCTGTCCATTCTGAAATGCAGAGGCACTGAAATAGCCACTGTTTTATCCCATGGGGCAAAGGAGGCAGCTGGAGAAGTCCTCAGGGAAAGAACATTAGTTCCCTTAACCTGTGCCAGGCCCAGGCCCTTATGAATCACTAGCAAAATGTACCCACATTGCAGGAGTAAAATATCCCCCCATTTGCATCATCCCCCCATGCACATCATTCCCCCATGTACAAAATCCCCCATGTGGATCTCCTCTCATACACACCATCTCCCCTTTGCAACACCCCCATGTGCATCACTCCCTGAGCAACATTCCCATGTGCATTAACCCTCCATCCGTAGCATTCCCCATGCGCATTATCCCACCATGTGCACCTTCCTTCTCAGAGCATCAGGCAGCAGGCACCAAATTGGCTGGAAGTTGATCAGTCAGTCTTCAGTGTTAAATATAGGACAAAAACCATGTTGCACCCTTTTCACCCCCTTATGGGATAAATTTCTCAACATGTGTTCTTGGTGGGTGTTGACGTCACAGAAGGAACTCCCCAAATTTCATGCTTCTCAGTCCAGGGGTTGGGCAGAACATCCAACAGTCAGGGATTATTCAATGTAAAATATAGGGAGGAAAAAGCATTGCACCCCATTTCACCCCCTTCCAGTTAGAGTTTCCAAAAAACAGTTCTTAGTGGGTGCCTCCATCACAGAAATCCCTCCCCAAATTTCATGCTTCTAGGCATGGAGGTTTTGGCTGGGCATTGATGAGTCAGTCAGTGAGTCAATCAGTGACTTTTCCACCCATATAGACATGGGTGTCCAAACCCCGGCCTTGAGGCCAAATGCGGCCCTTAGCAAGCCTTAATGTGGCCATTGGCAAGATCCCTCTATTGGGCCGATTGGAAGCCTCGTAATATCTCTAATACAGGGATCCTCAAACCCTGATCCATAGCCCAGACCGAGCCTACGGTGCCTCAGCTACTGGGCCATGCCAAATCTGGGCCCCTGAACCGAGGCAGGAGCCAGGGCTGCACTCAGTCCTGGTCCAGCCCCAATTGGCCACATGCAGCCAGCAGGTGCCTGTGCCTCAGCAGTTCTTCCCACAGCCTGGGAGAATTGCACATGTGTTGCCTAGTGTTTGGCTGCGCCTCTACCATGCTCCTGGGCTGCGGGAAGAACTGCATGGGCATGGCACAGCACTCAGCTGCGCCTCCATGGTTCTCCTGGGCTGAAGGGTGAACTGCGGAGACACAGCCAAAAGCTGAACCAAACCTGTGCAGTTTGCCCTCCTGCCCAGGAGAACTGCAGATGTGACCCAGCCGCACTGATGCACATGCGTAGTTCCAGATGGAACTCTGCATGTGCATCCCTCAGGCCGTGGTCCTCAGAAGGTTGAGGACCACTGTTCTAATATAATCTTAATATAAATTTATTCAAATTTGAAATGTAAATAATTATTCCAGCCCCCAAGACAGCATCAAAGAGATTATGTGGTCCTCCTGCCAAAAACATTGGACATCCCTGGTCTATCAGGATCTGCACAAAGCTTGATATTAGCTCATGCAAATTTGAAATGCTCATGTAGGGGTTTTAGGTATGAGAGCGAGAATAGAATGTGGTGGCTCCCTTCCCCTTCTCTGGCCTGATCTGCCCTATGGGCTGCCCTTCTACACAGACACCTCCCTTCCCACCTTTCCCTGACCCTGGAATGTGTTTCTGCTATTCATTTCTGGATAGCTTTCATTCCTGGAATGCATTTCTGTTGGATCCTAGTGGCTGTTGAGCCGTTTGGAAGCCCACTGCCAGCTGATGCCTTGCCTCTCTCGGTCATCAAGTGCTTTATGGCATTTTTGCAACGGCGGTTGTTGCCTGGTCAGTGTGTCAAAAAAGTACTGCTCCAGCATATGATTGGGCCTCAAGCTGCCTCTGTCCTGTGACCATGTCAAACTGATCAGGCACAATTGTGTAACTTCTCTAAAACCAGCTGGTTGACATCATCCATGCAACCATAAGCATCATTTCCTGGGAGTTGATACCACTGAATCTACCGGAGTTCGATACTAGTGAATGCTTGTTCAATGCTGCTTAGGAGTATGCGTGACTGATCCCATGCTCCTGTTGCTAATAAGGGTTTTCTCTCTTTTCTAGAAGGCAACAAAGATAGTGAGATTCAGAGGGAGCCACATGGAGTGTCCCTGGATGGGGCCATGCTTGGCACAGAATGGTCAAAATGCCCTCAGTGTGCAAAAACCTTCATCAGTGAACCCAAACTTAGAAAACATCAAAGAACCCACACAGGAGAGAAGCCATATCAATGCCTGGAGTGTGGAAAGAGCTTCACTCGGAGCTCAAAGCTAACATTGCATCAAAGAACCCACACAGGAGAGAAGCCATATCAGTGCCTGGAGTGTGGAAAGAGCTTCCCTCGGAGCTCACAGCTAACAGTGCATCAAAGAACCCACACAGGAGAGAAACCATATCAGTGCCTGGAGTGTGGG
The DNA here is from genome assembly GCA_030015325.1 of Cryptoblepharus egeriae. Taxonomy (NCBI): domain Eukaryota; kingdom Metazoa; phylum Chordata; class Lepidosauria; order Squamata; family Scincidae; genus Cryptoblepharus; species Cryptoblepharus egeriae. The sequence continues at coordinate 12,797,655 of JAREYC010000013.1, forward strand.
AAAAAATTCAGTCATAATTCTCACCTGACAGTGCATCAAAGAGTCCACACAGGAGAGAAACCATATCAGTGCCTGGAATGTGGAAAGAATTTCTGCAGCAATTCAGAATTGAGGGTGCATCAAAGAACCCACACAGGAGAGAAACCATATAGGTGCCTGGAGTGTGGAAAAAAATTCAGTCATAATTCTCACCTGATGGTGCATCAAAGAACCCACACAGGGGAGAAAACCTATCAGTGATTTGAGTGTGGAATGTTCTTCAGTGACACATCACACTTGACATCACATTAAAGAATCCACACCAAGGAGAAACAATATACTTTTAGGGTTTGTGGAATGAGTTTTGGTTATAGTAGAAGTCTGAAGGGGCATAAAAAACAGGCAGGAAAAGCTCTTTAATTGCTATTTGTGAGAAAAGCTTTAATTGGTACATAAAGCTGGCTGTGTTTTCTGTGTCATTTTGGGAAAGTAACCATATAAATAGAGTTTCAGTTGTCTGCAGATTTTGTTAGATGTTTTGTTGCAATAAAATAAAAAGCAGGCCTCCGTCAGTCTTGAAAGTCTATGGTATCATGCTCTGCACTGCATACGCTGCATACGCTGCATGCGAAGCACAAAAGCCTGGGTTAGATTGTTATGGAGGATAGGCTGTTACCCAAGTAGGAAATCCCCCCTCTCCACACCACTGAATTAGTCCAATGGAAAGGCAGAGCCGATACAATTGGATCCAGATGGCATCTCAGAGCTGGGCTAAGGACAGGAGCTCACCCTGTCTTGTGGGGCCGACTCGGGTCTTGAACCCTGGCCTGCTGGTTAACAGGCACAGCGTCTTAACCGCTTGCACCACCCACAGCCCTAAAATAAATAAGAATAATAAGCAACAGAATAGCAATAAAATAAGAATAATAAGAAATTAACGTCACAGTCTGTTCAGTATTTTTATTGGGAAATATTGCACTCATTTGCAGCAAACCAAAGAATGGAGTTTTCACCTGTTCCTTCTTTGATTAGCTCTAAAATAAAATCTCTGCCATGCTTCTCATATTTAAGAACATAAGAATCTGGCCAAAGGCTCATCTAGTCCAATTCCCTTTATCTCACAGTGATAAAGGCTTCCACCAAAAGCCTGAGGAAGCACACAAGACACCTGCATGCTGTTGTTATTCCCTTGCACCAGCCAGTCTCATACAAACTCATCATGGCTTGTAACGGTGATGGACTTTTCTCACAAACATGGAACATCTGTTTAATCCCCTTTTAAAGGCATCTAGGCCCGGATGCCATCACCACAGCTTATGACGAGGAGTTCTGCCATACCAGTGGTTTTCAACTACTGTGGTTTAGTACACTGGTGTGCTGCAGAAAGTGTGCAGGTGTGCCATGGAACATGGTGGGGACATAATTGCAGGTGTGAGCCCCCTACCAGCAGCATGGTGTTCTTTTCTCAATGGTTAAAAAAGACTTATGGTATGCCTAGATAATTTTAGCATCTTGTCAGAATACCACAAGCTGGAAAAGGTTGAATAATCACTGATTTAACCAGTTGTCTCTTATCACCTTTGCCCTCTTAGGTTCTTTGGATGTTTCTATGCCTATTAATTGGTGCAGTTGATGGTTATGAGATTTATGAAAGACAGCACACATTTGCAGCAGGGATTCCACCACCAGATCAGAATCTCTCAGCTTGCCTTTGGCGCACACACACACACACACACACACACACACACACACACACACATCAGCATCTATTTACCTAAGTTTGAAGGGTCATCAAGGAGGGAGAGACTGCAATACACATACATTTAAAGGCATGTGCTTTTATTATTGACTTGCAGAAAGAGCCTTCTGTTGTGGGAGAAAAATTTCAAGAATATTTGTGGCTTCTGGGCACCTTGCACTGGCACCAAGCAATGGGCACCTGGTGGTGGGCACCGGTGAGCACTAGATGATATTGAGGCAGTGGTGGGCAGCAGCAGGCACCAGGGATCCTTACTAGATACCATTGGGCATCTATATACAGAAGATGCATTATAGACTGGGAGACCATATGTAGTGACCAAAAAAAGAGGACAAGATTCCCCACACATGCAGTACACCCAAGAAAAATGTGGGGCATTACGATATAAAAGCTAAAAACACCCATATATATTGCTTTCACTAGCTGAATGAGCCCGCTATTGTGGGAGTAAAACCCACTATGCACCAATAATCCAAGCCCTCAAGTGCCCCATTCCACTATGCAGCATCCCCCCATGCACCATTGGACACCAATCAGTTGTTAGTGGGTACAGAAGGTGTACCTTTCCCAAATTTCAGGCTTCTATGTCCAGGAGTTGAGGCAGGATGTTGATCGGTAAGTGATTCTTGAATGGAATGTATAGTGACAAAATGTGTTGTGCCCCTTTTCACCCCTTCCTGGTTTGAATTTCTAAAAACTAGTTCTTAGTGGGTGCTTCTGTTACAGAAGGAACACCCTCCCCAAATGTCATGTTTCTAGGTCTGCGGGTAGTGGCTGGGCATTGGTGAGTCTGTGAGTAAACGAGTCAGTGATCTTTCAGTTTTACAGATGTAAATGTGGTTAATTTAAACTATATTGCTTATTGTTAAATTTAAAACTATTGATATAATTTATTATATATAATTTATGAATTCCTAGCAAAATGTACCCACATTGCAGTAGTAAAATACACCCCACATGCCATCCCCCATCACGCTACAACCCCCCTGTGCATAAACCCCCCCCTCATGAACATCATCTACTCCAGGTGCAACATGCCACCCCATGGAACATCCCTTCACACCCGTGGACACTCCTTCTGGGCAGGTGCAGTATTTGGGGCTGAGTATAGGCTGAAAATGTGCTGCACTCCTTTTCAGCCCCTTAGAGGTTAATTTTCTAGAAATAGGTTCTTGGTGTGTGCTCCTGTCACAGAAGAAATACGCTCCCTGAATTTCATGCTTCTAGGCCCAGCGGGTGGGGTAGAGTGTCCTTCAGTCAAGAATTCTTCAATGTAAAGTATAGTGAGGAAAACGCGTTGTGCCCCTTTTTACCCCCTTCCGGTTGGAATTTCTGAAAACTGGTTCTTAGTGGATGCCTTCATAGAAGGAACACCCCAAATTTCATGCTTCTAGGCCTGGTGGTTTGGGCTGGGCATTGATGAGCGAGTGAGTCAGTCAGTGACTTTTCCGTTTTTTATCTATAGAGAGAAGAATGCTACATTTTACCTGCTCACAAGAAAAAGGAGGACAATAAACTTTTATTAAGGATACAGTGCTAAAATCCAGGACATGTCCTGGAAGGACAAGACAGATAGAATTTGTGAATTACATGCTGCCTGCTCACAAAAAAGACCCTGCTTATCGATAAATAGATGACCCTGCTTAGAGATAAGCTGTTTAGACAATGTCCTTTCAGGGATACCTGATGGATTTTGTGTGATAAGTTCCACGGCACAGCTGCACCAGTGAAATCCAAAAGCGCATTCTCAGGATTTATATATTTGCCCTCCAGAAGGAATTCTAGAAGCATCTAGGTGCTCACAAGAATGCATCTTTTTCAAAGCACATTTCTACCTTTTAGTACACCAATAGGTTCCCCCTTTCTAAGCTCTTTCAGCCAGAGAGTGATAATTCATGTTAAGCACAAAACTATACTTACAGGAAACAAGCAACTGGGTCTGCATCTACCAGGCCTTACAAAATTAGCAGGCAGACAGGCACAGTGTAACAGTTCATTGACTCCTTGAAATGATAATTGTCTTCTGGTCATGCAACCATGGCATACTTTCTGGAAATTACACATCATTCATTCATTTAATTGTTTCCCCAAAAAAGATAGCATGAATTAACTTACTAAAAAAACAACTGCAGAGACTCAGGAGGTTAGACAGGTTTTTTTTCCAAGAGTTACACCATCTTTATTCCCACAAGTATAAACTTCATTGCCTAGATCTGAAAGAAACAAGGTGAATTTGCCAAAAATATAGTTTCACAAACTCACGAGTTCATCCTCTACCCACCAGTATAGCTCTACATGCAGTTCCTTTACTCATGAGACACCAACTTTCAACTGCAAAGCAAAAGTAAAAATAGTCCAGCTTCTCCAGCGTCTACATGCTTTCAGATGTAGAGGGAAGTGGTTAAGGACTTCTTCATAAAGTTCTCTTTATTCTCTTGTGTGTCAACAATAAGTCTTGTGTGTCAATAATAAGTCTATTATGACAACCTTAGCATCTTTCTACAGCCAATTAATTTCACAATTTTGCTGATGAAGAGTGACAAGTGGCAAGTGGTCGGAAATGGGTTGCATAACTGGCTTGATGGGAATCTGATGGAATCCTTTTTGACCTTGCTAACCCACTGGAGAGGAACAGTTTGGGCTTCATGAAGAGTAGGCTGTTAGTGCAGATTTTTTGGCCTGCTACTTAATTCTGAAGAATTTAAATTCTGCCTGGAGGAAAGAAAAACATACAGAGAAAAAGCACTGTAGTTAAGCAATAGATAGTTGCAGACCAGGCTCTGTGCCACCTTGGGGCATAAGACTTCAACGTGCCACCCCCATGCAAAGCACTCCCAACCTCCGGGGGATACGTACCTCTGTTGTGGAGGGATATGGGGAAATTCCTGGGCACTCCAAAATCTTTCAGAGGCTTCTAGAGCACGGTTAACATTAGTTCTGGTTTTCTGACTGAAAGTGGAAGTACTGTTTAAAGCATTCTGAAGACCTAAGAAGGCTTTTGGAGCACTTGTGGATGTATGGTAGACAAAACCAGCTGTCAGAATTTATTAGAATTATTATTAGAATTATTGAAATTATTTGATACCTTTGAAATCATTCTGTGGGCTGCCTATAGTAAAGGACACACAGCCAAGCACCTTAAACAACGGCTGCAGACACACATTCCCTGACAGAAGCTTCCAATCAACATTCACAGGCTCCCCGGAGAGGAGATGATAACATCACAATGCCCCTTCTCCTTTCCCAGGAGTTTGATAGTTATCAGTGATTAGCCACTTAAGGCTTGTAAAGCTAGCCAAGCTAAGACAGGAAACTCTCTTTGTCTTCACCTGACCCTGTGGCAATAATAAAGAAGCCCAAAAATTATAAAATTAAAATAAAATTTTAATTCTTCTTCCTGTGGGAAAGGAAACTCAGATGGATCAACCAATGTCAGAATACATGTGCTTGATTGCTTCATTGTACTGATGTGTAATGTACTGATGTGTAATGTCATGTCTTGCCGCACATTTTTCCATCTCGGCTCAGGAAGCCACTGAAGATAAAATCTTTGATTGTATAAATCCTCTTGTTATGAACAGAATCATCTTATTATGTAGAGAAACAGTTATGCTATAAAAGGTCTAGTCAATTTGGACAAAGCACTCAGTCTTTTTGTGAGATAGAAAACTCTGTCCGGCTGAGTCCAGAGCTCTGAATAAAGAAATCTCTTGCTTGCATCATCATCTCCTGGGTTTTTCCTGCTGGTACCTACTTCATTCCTATTACAGATGCAGTGTGAGTCTTTTGTCTTCTCATGGAACAGATCCGAACGCCAGGTAGAGGCAGTTGTAGTGGCATTGTGGGTGAAGGTAGTGGCGCTAGCACTTGGGGCTTTTGACCCATGACACCCCCTAGGACTGCCACTGGCGATAGAGGTGCAGTCCTTCCATCTTAATTTGCAGACCTACCACAATAGACCTACCACAATGGTGCAGCATCTTTCAGTGCTGATGGCTCTCAGCTCCTTGTCAGCAAGAAGAATTTGGCTTATATTTTGAAATCTTTTGAAATCTGATCATGATTACCAGTGACACTTTGTCTTTTTCATGAGTCCTTGTAGAAGAACCTCATAGAACAGTAAAATAAAAAACATCCAAAATCCTATGTCAGTTCTTGATTTCTCAAAAGTAACAAACTATCTGGTGGACCTCTCCAGAATTGCACATGATCAATTTGCCTACAGATCGTCTATCCACCAAGTTGTCATGGCTTGGGACTGAGCCAAAGGTTTCTTGTGGTAGTAGTAATTACAAACTACACTAATCTCACCTGCATCTCATATGCATTTGTCTTGTGTGAATTCAACTACATGCAACTGGAAAACCCAGAGAAAAGCAGCAGTTTAAAATAGTACAGACAATTCCATCCACCTGCTTACTCAATATATGTCCCAGAGCAAGACAATGATGGAAGTATGAGTCTTCTGTTCACTCAGTTAATCTCAGTTCTGATGTACCAATCATAGTTTCCAAACAAACAGCATTTATTTATTTGGTTGTTTGTTTGTTTGCTTGCTTGCTGATTGGATTTATAGCCTGCCTTTTTCTACAAACGGACCCAAAACCAGCTAACAGCACAATAACAATTAAAATATATATTACAACATTTTTAAAACATATTAACAACAACCTGGAACAACCCACCAGCCCCCACATCAATCGACCCTCCCAATGTTGCAAACTGCAACAGTGATGAAATGTGTGCACGTTTGGGCTGGGCAAAAAAGGGTTAATGCTTTGCCACTGTGTTGTGCAGAAGAAAGTCCTGACACTGAATGCATGGTCTATAGCTGCAAGGAGGCAGAGGAAACACTTATCTTTTCTCATATACCTTTCTCAGATCTCTGGGGTTCAGCCAGCTGTTTATCAGCTCAGTGAAGTCCTATCCTCATAAGAGGAAAACAGAATTGCCTGTTTCCTTTGGTTTATAGTGGGCTACAAGGCCTACCCTTTTGCAGCCAAAGTTCGTTGAGATGTTAGATACTGTGTGCCTTTGATCTCTCCAAGACATCTGTGTCATTTTTGTGCTCTGAGCCAAGAGGATCAATCAGGCCCTTTGCATACAGATCCCACCTACAGCCACCAACAACCAGACACTTCCTCTGTGGGGCTTGGGTGGAGAAAGACAAATAGATCATGTGCTTCAAAGAAAAGATTGTCATCCTTCCTCTTTATCACTGTCTGTCCACCCTTGTTTATCTGTCCAGCTGCCTCTTCTCAACTATAATCACCCAATGATAGTCACTCATTCATACTCCTTTATGGTGTTCTCCCCTTCCCGAATCAAACCTCCATCCTCTCCTGACTCTCCCACTTCTAAGTTGATTTTCTTCTTTTTCATTCTCCCTCTTCTTTCCCCTTTCTCATCAGTTAAAGATGCCTTATGATCTTCAATGGTGTTGTCTACATCAGTGGTTTTCAAACTTTTTAGCAATGATGGGAAATCCAGGGAAGTTTGGACTCGAGTCTAGAGTTACCGAACCCAGGATTTGACTTGAAAATAAGTCTGTTGCAGAATCAGGATACTGCAGAAATCCTGACACGGGTCGCCAAGTGGGTTACCTACACCTCCAACCTTAGGAACACTTTCAAACTCTCAAGAAATAACAAAGTCCAGAGTCCAGGGATTTAAAGAGTTAAGCAAAAGCTTTATTTGCTAGCAAACTTGGAGCTAGGCCATCTCTTTGATGGAATCTTTCAAACTGGCCTAAGAATCCAGAACCCCAGAAGGGTTCAAGATTATATACCTCTAAATGACATCAGGAATAATTAAGGATTCATACATTTCATTTGCTTCTGACATTGTCCATTACTGTTATACACCAATAGCTTACATACGTTCATTAACCAACCAAAGCTGACATTACCTCACTTTCACACAAGTCAATTCTGATTTGTTCACTCAGTTCTTACCATTGACGTGGTCACCACATACTGTTTGTTGCAACTTTAGTATCATACCATCTATGCTCCTATTGTTTGTTCAAGGACTAGAACCCACATATTAGATACTCAGTGCGCTTCTGTCTTACATGCTGATACTTTACCCATAGTGACTTAGAAGTGAAGACCTCGCCAGAGTGTTGCTCTAAAGTAATTGCTTTCTTTACTTGTTAGTAGTATTGGGGATCAATACTATAGATTATTAGAGATCAATAATCCTTATCTGTTACAGTCATAAAATAAAAAGGACACTTTCCAATGATTGCTACCAATCTCCCCCCTTTCCCTACAACTGGGCTTCTTTAGTCAATCTGAAAAATGCGTATTTTCAAGACCTGAGTCTGAAATAAGTCACCCAATAAGAAGGAACCAAAAACATATCAGAAATAGTGTCATTGGCGAACAGGGAACCCATCACATTCTTGAGAAAGTTCATCATGAGATTGGAACCTGAACTGCTAGGCTGGCAGGTGTCTTGTGGTGCCATTTATTATGTTCTGTTAATAAATAAATTGCTTTACTGAATCCACATAAAAGAGCTATTGAACTTAACAATTCCCTGTTGTTAAAGGAGGAACCAGTTCTTATCTCAATCATCTCTTCCTGTCCTATCTTGGTTTTTCTGAACTCAATTAAGAAATCCAAGTTATGGTTATTCTGCCTTTGCCACAAGATTTCTGTAGCATTGTAAACCACCACACTGTCCAGTTGCCAGAGGTTTTTAATTTTTTTATCATAGAGCATAGACAGACACCTTTACTGGCATTATTTGAACAATACAACTTTAATCAAAGGCAGATGCATAACTAGAGATTATTAACCCCCATCTTATAAATAACAATTATCCATCAAAAATTATAACTAGGTTCAGAAAGAGAAAATCAGTACCACCACTCTTTTCTCCCCCACTCTTTCATTCCACTTTCCTCTCTTCCTTTTCCAATCCATGGAGTGGGAAGAGGAAGATCAGTGGAGATGGACAGAAGTGGGAACGCATTCCAGCCTGCTGCCTGAGATGATCACTTCTGCTGGCCTCATGGAACAGCCAGCCCTGCACACAACTCTGTGCTCCTTGGAACTTGGAGCTCTGTGCTTTACTTGGTGGTAAGTAAATTCTTGCTACTCATGGACTTGCTACACACAGATTCATGTATCCACAGGCAGCAGGACTGATATACTGTTGCCTTGCTCCATCCACAGTCTATCTGTTGCTGTCTCTGCAGCTGGCAAGTTATTCCTCCCTCTAACTCCATTGATCTTTTCGGATCAGTGCTCTCTACTCATGGATTTGGTATCTGGTGGTATTTCCAGGAACTTAACAGATCAATGAATTTGGTGTTTGCTGGTGTAGTCATGTGAAAAATAAATAAAAGTTCTCTGGAACAAAGATGTTTAACAATTCTACTTAACTACATTTGCAAGATCAATGTCTGGCCTGTCTCCTCAAAGTTACAGAACAGAAGGCCTGGATCCACTGGATGTCTGTGCCTGTCTCATACTGGTGGATAATCATATGTAGTCTGAATTCAGTAACCAACTCAAAGCCTGCATAAGAAGGCAGGAATTTAGTTTCGGTGCATGCACCTTGAAGATTGACTGGCTGAGATTTTAAACTGTGGGTCAGTGCCTATCACCACAGAGATCTGGAGCGGTCCTGAAGATTGACTGCGATAGCAAGTGATGACGAGCCAGCATAAGAATGAAGCCAGTCAAGGGTGTATTTATTTTCCTGTTACAGTTTGGTGAAAGAACAACTCACGAGCCACAGCATGCACTTCAGGCAGGTTATGGCTTGAAAGTAGATGAGATAGCTTAGATCAACAAAGGTAAAATGCCTCCGGCTGCCCCTCTGGCTCCCATATTTATAAAAAGGGGAGGCTGAGCACTTAGTAGGTGGGGTGGCTTCCTCTTGTCGGAATGCAGAAGAACAATGGTGGGTGTTGAAAGAGACCTCTTGGCATCCTTTTGGATTATTTAGAAGAGGATCAGGTTGAATGCAGCCCCATCATGTTTGGGACAACAGCTGTGTTAACAGCCTCGGCTAGAAAAATCACTTAGGATGCAATCCTATGCCTACTCAGAAGTAACGCCCATTATTTTCTATGGGACTTATTCTCAGGAAAGTGAGTATAGGATTACAGCCGTATTCTGGTTTCCAAAGGATGAGAGAAAGCAGAATCTTACAACTGTTCCTGTCAAACATGGACATTCCGTGTTTCCTAGCAGATCAAGGTTCCTATTTTGTCCCTGTTTTCACTTTTTTTTTTGCTTTGGGTGCCTCATTTCAAGGTGATTGATATGAGGTGACAGCATTCTCTCTCTTTGGGGTGCAGGATCTCCTTGAGATCTCTGAATGAATGGATGAATGAAACATCTTCCTCGAGGAGTGGGTCAGGGAAGGGGACTGATGGGGGATTGTACTCTGCATTTGTCTGCTACCTCCGCTGCCTGCACATATGGACTGATTCTGGCAGCCCAGAGAGACCTGATTCAGGCATCCTCTACCAACAGACACTACTCAGCCCCTCCTTCCCCTTCTTGTGTCACTCTGGCTTTTCATCAAGAAGTAATATTAAACAGCATAAATCTCAAGGTTTCAACACTCACTATTTGTGCAGTGCAAAGTAAGCTTTTGCAGTGCCTCATCAGATGTCTGACCCTGAAAATGTTTTAGAGATCAGGAGTTTGTAGATACGGTATACTTTTGTTTCATTTTTTCTCCCAACCACAAACTCTGTAGGCAACTAATTTAGGCCGGCAGAACTCCCCCATCTCCCTATTCCCACAGTGACATGGGGAAGCTGGCACGTATCAGTCCATTAGCCACAGGATCTCTCCCCCATTGTGGTGCATAATTGCCTTATGGCATTTTTATTACACCCTCAAGCCAACATGGGACTTGTGCCAGCCTAACCAGGGATTAGGATTGTGCTGTCACACAGATAAACCTTCTGATCTACCTTACAATTTAGGACAACCCAAGATAAAGTACAGGTATAATTAATTATTATCAGTGGTTTTTCATCCTCGGTTTTAGTTCAACAGGAACGAGGTTGACCCTTTAAATTAAAAAAAAATGCTCCTTTAAGTTTAAAAATAGCCTGATTTCCATGCAGACAATCAACAATCAACCTTCCTCTCCCTCTCTATACAGGGCTGGGACCATCCATGCAACTAAGACATTAACCTTGGCGGATAGAGAGCTCAGAGTTCTTTGTTGCCTACTTCTGCTGCTCTTCCTTTTCCTATATCTTGGATCTGAAAGAAAGTGGGAATCATAAGAGGAAGTGTGGAGGAGAGCAGAGTAGTGGGCTAGAGCAGGCGTCTAAATTTTTCAGCCAGACAGCCTCCTCAAATACCTGAGTGTCAAGGGGCAGAAAATGAATTTTAATATAAAATTTAAATAAATACATTAGAGATAAATGAATTAATAAATTGGATAATGAATGGGCTAAAATTTCCAGGATTTCTCCAAGCACCAATGCATATCACAGAAAAAAGCACATATTCAGATGGACCCCCATTCCTTCATCTCCTAAGGCCTTCAGAGGACACAAGAAGTTATTTCTGACTTTGGGGAAAAACTAGGAAGTGATTTTTTTTTTTTTGGGGGGGGGGGGGGGGCTTCCAAATCTACCCACAGCTCTAATTGTGTTCAGTCAGGTGGACCAGAACCTTGCAGGGGTCTAGAGGCTGGCCACAGGCCATTAGCAGGCTTGCCAAGACCCAAGGGCCACATATGGCCCCCAAGGTGGGGTTTGGAGACCCCTGGGCTAAAGCCATGCTCTAATCCAGTGCTGGTGCTAGGTGGTTAGGAACCCTCAGGCAACCTTGTATGTGAGTCCCCTATGGCACATTCTGCCCACTCCTTGATGGGGCACTGTGCACTGCCACTACCATCAGTGTTGAGTTTCAGAAGTTGGTCTGGCAAGGTTGTCATGGACCCTGGTGGACCCTCTGCCATGCCAACAGGGCTGCCCCCGTCCTAGCCCACCATTCCCTTCTTCCTTTCTGTTCCCCTCTTGCTTTCCAAATCCAGGGGGAAGCAAAAGGTGTGAGCAGGCAGAAGTGGGTGCCCCTCACAATTCTGCTACATGAGGTGACCCTCCTGACTGGCAGCACTTGATAGTTTGGAGTGGGAGACAACAGTTACAGCTGTCCTATCGTTTTGCTGAAAGATGAAAATCTGCTTCCCCATGATGTCTGCTGTAGTAAGATTCTGCTTGTGTCAAGGCCAGACAGTGAAGAAACTGAAGAGCATTCTTAGATGTTTTATGGCTTCTGGTAATTGGCCTTCTCCCCATCTTGTCCTAGATGGCTGACTTCCAGCAACAGGATTCTATGGCTGGATGCCCAGGATCAAAAGTAGCTTATCTTGAGCAAATGACTTAAAGTCTGATTCTGCTTTGATGCACTCCCTCCCTATGTAACTTATATAGCTTACCTCCCTTCTGATGAGGGGATTCCCATATCTAATTTGTGTTAACGTATTGTTTTATCTGTCAGATGCCCATGTGGTACCTGGAACATTTTATAGTTCCTTACAGACAAGCCTGGCTTCATCTGATGCCAAGAAATATACCATTGCTCAGTTGGTCCCGTGCATGGTTAGTTCTGCCAGCTAATTGGAAAAGGGTTCACAAAACTTATTGCTTTTCTGCTGTAAGATGTACCTGAATTAGATGTTATGAGAATCATAATCACTCAAGGGAATACAAAGAGGCTTTTGATAAAAGATGGGTGTGGAACGAGTGTAGGTGTTACTATTATGATGTAGTTGAGAATCATGATCAAGGATAGTCATAAAAGAACAAACAAAAAAAGTCTAGGACTGCACTTTTAGGAAGTTGATAAACTGTGCCACAGGATTTAAAGTAAAAGAAAATAAAATTTTCTTTATCTAATCTGGCTATAGCACTGAGATTTCCTCATGTATCTTGTTGACTGCGGTATTCACAGAAAACACACCCAAACATTTCTTGAAAGGAAGCTCTTCCTTCACCTTACTCAATGCTAATGTGTTGCAGTGAACACCTTTGAACATCACTGTTTTCCTGTTTGTGGGTGAAATTATGAAACAAGGTAGCAGTGAGAAAGTTTCAGTCCTGAAGACGAGAGTGGTTTGGCCTAATCCAGCCCTTTTGCTGTGCATTAACTATACCCATAGTTTTCATTGACACAACACAGACCATAATGTGGAAACTGCACCATCCTGAATCCTGGATCAAATGGACGTTTATTATGATGGGGTAAGCACACCATAAGACCACTCATTGCATCAAATCAGTTCTCTTTGTGGTTTCACCATATAACAAAAAAGAGAAGTGTTTAAACATTTCTGAAGAACTGAAGCTTTATGAGAACTACAAATTTTTCATGTGAGTTCACTGGTCCTTATCCAGAACATGTATTCCCCTAAGACCTTCTTGCTGGGTGGACATGTATAGAATTGCCTATAGGAACTGACTGTAGAACCTATGAACTTATGCTACAACAAGATTATTAGTCTTCTAACATCTCATAGGATTCTGTCACATTAATCATAAAGCTATATTGAGAATAGAACGTATAGCTGGAAATGTGTTCAAAACTGGACTTTCTTGGATCCTTAAAGGAGACAATTCCTTAAAACTTAAGGAGATTTCAAACCTCCATTCTCAATATATACTGAATCTTAAGAATTCAGTATGAAAAGAAGGGTGGACAAATCTCAAAGTTATAGTCTTTGTAATGCAGTGGTCTTCCTAGGGGTGTGGGGTTCTGGTGAATTCAGTGAGATGCATGCATGGGAGTGTGTGTGACACAACTATTGGCCAATGTTATTTAAATCATGGTATTTTCAAATAACCATGTTAGATATTATTCAATGCATAATTTCATGCAGAATACAGTGAAACAAACCAGATTTAAATATCCCCGTCTGTAAAGAATTATAGCCAAAATCCAGGTGGATGGAGCAATGGTATATCACCAAGTCCACTACCGAGGACATTTCCCCATCATGAGGTCCATCTCGGGGGTAACCTGCTGGCCTTCTGGACTGGGTGATGCAAATCCTAGTGATGCCACTGATGTCACGATTCTTTTGTTCAGTTCAACCCAAATGACACAAATTATGAACAGCAAGCTTTCAAGTTTTCCATAACTATTCATCAGGCTCAACAAATGTGCCTGGAGAATCCAAAACTTTGCTGGCCACAACTTTGTGTCTTTGATGGTGATAATATGTATATTTTGTTGCCAGGCTGAACTTTTTAGATTTTCTTTTCTAACGAACCAACACAGCTACCCAACTTTTTGTTTTTATTTGATTTTAGAAAGTTGGCTCACATCAATGCCATCTTCTTAGAATACATACAAGAGGGTTTATGACCTTCTATTACAACATATTGACCTGTTCAAGGATAGGTGTAATCTTCCAAGGCTGTTTGAGGGCAAGATGTCCATGTTAGGAGAACAGGGTTTGAAAACAGAAGATACCATGTGAATCAATATGCTGAGACATGTTTATATGAATTATTCCTATGGATCTGACAGCAGCTGAGATTGTTGAGGGGGAATGAATGCCTCTGCTTATGGCTGTCGAACTGGTTCCTTGAGTTGCACCCAGTGCAGAATTTGGCATAACACCTCTGAAGGCAACCAGCCCTGGTTGCACCCTACCCAATGGAGATCTGCCTCATGCTTTCATTGTTATCTTCTAGGAATCAGGCTAAATCTGTCCTGTTCAGGCAACCTTCTGATATTATCTTCTGTAGTAGGTGCATGTTGTGCAGGTGTGTTGTGCAAAGGCAGAGCACACCACACCTGCAGGTCTTCCCTGAGTTGGCTTTTACTTTTGCCTGGGCTCCATAGACTCCTCTTGCACACCTCCTTCCCAGACTGACTCCTCCACTCCCTTTAGCTATGCAACTGCCATAGGTCGCCTTTGGCAAGGGGCTCCCTCTCAGCTTCATGTGCAATATGGGGAGGGGGTACCTTAGGTTGCAATATAGGGGAAGAATTCTAGCCTACAAGGTTGTTGTGCATCAACACAATACATGTGAATGGAGTTGTCAGGTCACATCTTCCCCTACTCCTATAAACTTAGAAGGAAAGAAGGAAGAGGAGATGGAGCAGTTTGGCTGCAGGAGCTCTACATCAAACATAACTGATTGTACCAATATTGCCATTACAAATTTTTTGATTCTCTTTCCATTTGGAGGAAGGGAGGGTATGTTCTGCCTCCCTTTGCTGCAAGGCTCTGTCCTGGCTCCAGAGTTTGGGTCATCACCAGACCAGACTTCTGAAACTTCTATACATCCAGGTGCTGCTTGAAATTCCTGAAGCATAGGATTGTACTGTATGTCTCCAATATGCTAAAAACACTATAGTGCAACCAGTGGTGGGCTCCAGCAGGTTCGCACCTACTCTATAGAACCGGTTGTTAATGAGAGACAAGACATATAAAGTTTAAAAATAGCCATTTAAAAGTGGCTGCCAGAGGGGCACAGAACTGGTTGTTAATTTCTTTGAAGCCCACCACTGAGTGCAACCCATTTTTAAACCATTGTGCTGTGTGGCACGCTCATGTGCCATGAATGTTCACAAGTGTGCTGCAGCAGTTTGGAGGAAGAATTATTTATTATGAGTAGGGCCATTGTAGATGTGATTCTCCCCACTGGCAGTACCTTATTATGTACCTTATTATGTATTATTATGGCAGAACATAATGCACCTTATTAATAATGTACCTTATTAATTGTCAAAACATTGGTGGTGTGCCTTGACAATGTTAATACCTTGTCTGTGTGCTGTGAGATGGAAAAAATTGAAAATGTCTTTTTTCTATTGTCTCCTGATTCATTCTTTTCTTTTTTGATTCCTGGAAGTGGGGAGAGTTGGGATGCTACTGGTATGCAATGGGTAGGATTTGGTGTGTTTCTTCCAGTGCTGGGAGGTCCTGGAAGAGAGAAGCCAGAAGAGGGGAGGAAAGAATAAGCTCTTGGAAGGCACCCTCCCCTGCATCTTCTGTAAGCTTTGCCTGAAATTACATCATGGCCCTCATTAACAGCAGACAGCAGAATCTCAGCAGCCCACTCCATGTTGTTCCTTATTTGTCAAGAGAAGGATATCGAGTGCCATAAAACGTACGCATTGGGGACACTTTGGGGAGCTGTTTTGATTATTGTTTTTATTCAGTCTCTTGTGCTTTCTTCTAACAATGCCATGCGGTGAATTGATTTCCTCACTGGCTATAAGTGCAAAGAACCTCACACCTTAGACATCAGGCAGCAACGGAGTGATAGGCACACAACAGAGACACAGAAAAAAGAGGCATGAGTCCAGCAAAGCTGAAATGTAAAAGGATCCCCTTCCAGTCATAGAGTTCTTAAGCATACGGTAATTTAAGGGTTTAGGATGCCTACCATTTTTTTGCCAATGCTAACCACGCCTTGCTCTGATCAGTGGGTTCCTGTCTGGGAATCCTTTACACGTCAATTCTGTGATGAAGAAAGTTGGGATAGAGGTGTAATTTGAAAAGCTGTCTTTGGATTTAAGAAGGACAAAACTAGTTGCAACGCAGCAGAACTGAAATCAGTATATTTATATTTATAAATTAAAAAAGCAGCTGTGCTCATAGTCACCGTGTCCACAATATTGCACAACAAAATGTTGACTGAGAAGAAACCTGGACATTCTGTACATTTGGTCACTGCTTGTTTAAGCAGAATTTTGCTGTAGGCGATTTAAATCAGATAGCATCTTCCAGGGAAATAGCCCTGTTTGTTACAGCAAAAACAACTTAAGATACATCCACAAATGAATTTGCTAAAACAAATCTGATGTCACAAGACAAATGTTTTCAACTGAAATAGACTGACCCTACATTCCAGAGTAAGAACTGGAGCCCATAAGAGACATTACGTGCATCCGTAGTTACGGCACCACCTAGTGAAAATCTATGGGAAATTCATATTACAATCCAGAGTAAATTGTTCTTACACCGGAGCAAGGACTCCCCATAGTTACTCTGGATTTGCGCCTAAGAGTCCCGAGTCTAGGCATGACTACTCCGACGTAAGCACCATTACAGTCAAAGAGCACAATCCTAACCATGTCTACTCAGATGTAAGCCCCATTGTGTCCAATGGTCTTACTCCCAGGAAAGTGTCTTTAGGATTGCAGCCAAAGGGGCTTGTTCCCAAGGAACAGTGGGTAGGATTGTAGCCTAACTTGGCCACATATCAAATGTTTACATGATTCTATGCTCACCACCAAATCAGCTTCTGCTGTATTACTTAAGAAAGAAGTTTAGGTAACTACAAGTGGGAATTGTATGTGACCCACTACAGTGAACTGGGATCATATTTCAGTCCACTTTCTGAACACTTTCTGCAGTCAGCTTTCGGCTAGGAACAGATTTCTTGACTTGCAGACCGTTATCTTCAGTCTGAATAAATATTTTGGATTTCCCAAGGCCAAAGCAATGAACTTATCTGAATCTCAAGAGCTCGGTTCTAGGCAGTGGCATAGCTAGCAGGGAGCAGGGGGTGCAGTTGCACCGGGCTAAAAGCTTTAGGGGGGCTACAAGCTGAGCTTGACACTAATGGCTAAAATTGAAAAACAGACTGCATATGAATGATAATACTGTCATGTTCAATATCATTGGAAAGGAAATTTAATGCAGAATGCAATGAATCAAACTGCATTGGAATATCTATATTCTATCAAAGGTTATGGAAAATGAAAATACAAAAGCTTATGGAACAAAATGTGGACTTTCTTAACTCCAAACCTTCCCATGAGACTGATTGCTCAGAGAGCCAATGAGAAGTAATTCTGATACTGTATGGAACTAGAAAGGTGTTAACGTGAATCAGCTCTCATTTCCATATACATATATCATAATACAGTTATCCATGCTAACCAGCTATACAAGCACTTCTAAATGGTACTCCTCTTATATTTGGAATGGAAAGAATAACCATTCCTCTTTATACCAGCACAGTTTCCCTAACCAAAAAAGGTTAGGCGCCTCACATAACAAATTTAATTCGTTCCAGAGGCATGTTTGTTACGTGAAATGTTCTTTACATGAAGCGGATTTTCCCATAGGAATTAATGGAAACTTAGATGATTGGTTCCACAACCCAAAAAATATTCATATAAAAATATTAACTGGATGTAAAAATGATGACAAACACTGCAATTGAATTTAAAACATGCATTCAATGTGCATGATCCTATGAAGTCTACTTAGGCTGCAGTCCTAAAGTCACTTTCCTGGGAATAAGATGTATTTAATACAATGGGGCTTACCTCTGGGTAGACATGGTTAGGAGGCTGCAATTCAAGACGCTTTCAAAGTGTTTCCCCTTTTTCTCCTTCTCTCCATCCTGAGCCTCTCTCTCCCCTGCTCCCTTCTGGCTGGCCCTGAGCTGCTTCCCTCTTCTTCACTTCTGTTCTCTCTTTCTGCCCAGCGGACGCTCGTCCACAGGAGGAACAGCGTGGAAGTGTTGCTTTCACTATGGGCAGGCCCACTAGGCAGCCCTGATGCTTTTTAGTAGGGCTCCCGGCAGCACATCTGCCCCAACTGCCAACAAGTTTGTTTGTTACATGAAGCACAATTTGTTATGTGAAGCAGAATCCTAGAGAAATTTTTGTTTGTTGTGTGGAACATACTTTACGTGAGGCATTTGTTACGTGAAGGCGCCACTGTAATTTTCTTTTCTTTTTTTACTAAATTAAATTTGATTTTGTTGGTGGTGGTGGAGGGGAGTAAACAACAACAATTTGCTTCTTTTGCTCCAGATAGCAAATAGGTGCTTTAGCTATGCCACAAGCAGAGCAAATGGGTAGTAAACTGCTGAGGAGGTTTTTCCTCAATTTTCTTTTTAAAAATACGCAAGCCTGACATCACTTCTGGTTGTGTCATCACTTCCGAGGGCACATTTTGAGCTTTGCACTGGACTAAATGATCATTAGGTAAGCCACTGGGGCTAGGTATTGGTCAGAAGACGATTATTTACTTCCCCACATTGGGTTATGTGCTTCTGTGCATTATGTTTCCTCTAATGAATCACTATAAACACCAGTAATTTACGTAATCATTTCATAATGAATACCACCTGACCACTTACCTTACCAAGATTACATTACCAAAAAACCAGATGAACAGAGGCCTTCATTTATGGCTGGATGCCAGAAACGTAAAAGAATTTCAGACTGAAAACATTCAGTGGCTCATAAGCTTAATGCCTGTGCAGTTTTATTAGATGGTTAGTGTAGGTTTGAAGACAAATGCTATGTTAGTTGTGATAGCACTTATCTTTCCCTTCACTTATCACCAAGTGCTTTACGACATGAAAGACTCTCTGAGCTTATGGTATTGAAAAGATTTGCTATGATTGTGCTGTCCATTGGTCTGCTAGAAACTGCTGGATCTCTGTTAGAAATGTTGGATCTCCTCTTTTGTTGCACACAAACTCTGGCTTAGGGTGCAATCCAGAGTAACTGCTTGCTCCAATGTAAGAACAATTTACTCTGGATTGCAGTATGAATTTCCCATAGGTTTTCACTAGGTGATGTCAAAACTACATCAACATAAATATCTCTTAGGTGCTCCCGTAGTTACTCTGGATTGTAGGAGAATATTAAAACTGAGAGCCCATCTCTGCAGCCACCAAATGTAAATTGTGTCAGTGGCAGATTGCAAGAGTTGTGTGTGTGTGTGTTTGGGGGGTTGAATTTGGGGTGTCTGACTCATAACCTGCTGATGCCACTGCTCCCCTCCAACATTATGCCAATGCAAACCGCAATGATTTGGCAAAAATGGCATGTGCCCAGATCTTATAATTTAGTCATTCCAAATCAGACCAGGCCAATCACTGAAACTGGAACACTGGATGAACCAAGGAAATTAGAAATAAAATGTGTTTAGATTTATGAAGTCTGAATTGCTAGCATTCAAATGGGGGTAATAACCAGGAGAAGGCCCGATAACTATGAGATGGGATTTTGACATCATTAATGTTTTAATAAAGTTGTTCAGCTGCTTTGCAGAGAAAGTTGGAAAGCACTAGAGGGTTCCATTAGTGATTTGACCACAAATAAGAAAATATAGTTGAAGGGAGCAGAAATCCTAAAGACATTTTCCTGGGAATAAGACCCATTAACACAATGGGGCTAACTTTTGAGTAGACAAGGTTAGGATTGTGTTCTTTGCAAGGTCTGCAATGCAATTTCCAACTGTAAACTCTTTTTGATACTGTATGGTTCTTACACAGGGCACTGCCTACTGAGTCATTCCATTGGTCCAACTAGTTCAACACTGTCATCACTGACTGGCAACACCTCTGCAGGGTTGTAGAGGGCCTTTCCCAGTCTTTCCTAGAGGTGGCAGCGAATGAAACTGGGATCTCCTTTATGCAAAGCAGTTTTCAATATCTCTTCTCACCCTGCCTCCTGCTTTCTGTCCGCTCACCTCTAGGAACATATTCTGCCTGACCTTCCCTGCCCTAAAATGCCTATATTGTATCAAATGTTATAGCCATAAAACCAGCAGAAGTGGGACAATGATAATCATCACATGCTTTGCCCAGGGTGTTTCCCCTCCACTGCATGGGGGAGATTCAGCATTGGGGTGATGTGCTGACCTCCCACACCAGATGACGCAAACTCTATTGCATATCCTACAATATTTAGTCCACAATGCAGGAGTGATATTATATATAGACAACACATGGCTGTAAAGTGTCCTCCTCATTCTTACCCCAGTGATATTCTTCCTGACTGCGTGAATGCAGAAAGAATTCTTTTCAGGACTGAGCCTGCCATCAGTGATGATCTGCCACTTGATCCCTCAAGGGACACCAATTTCACCCAGCACTGAGACAACTATTAATTTATCATTTCCTGAAATGGTTTCCTCCAGTCACTTCTCCACCCTTCACATCTTCTTCCTTGTGAACACTTCTTCATTCTTTTTTTCTCAAGAATTATGTGTTTAATGTCACTTTTGGCTATGCCAGCCTCTTTGTGCATGATGTGATGCTTTGAACCCATAGGTGGCAGGTGGCGGCGCGCCAACACATCCAGACCAGTCTTGTGTTTACCAGGCTGGTTTTTCCAAGAACAACAATTTCCAGGCTCCAGGCAAGCACGTCAGGTGCGGAAGGGCACACAAAGCAGGCCTTCAAGCCTGCCAGGGCCTCTGTGTGTGACATTACCTGCCCTCCCAAAGGTGGGGAAAGCAGTATCAGATGTCAGTGTTGGTTCCCCCCAGGCCAGCCGCAGGTGGGAAATTTCAGCATCAGGCTGTTTGTCTGTTTCTGGGGCTTCCTCTGTGGGGGGAGGTGGGACACGGAAGGATTCAATCTGTATTTAAGACTTTAAGTGGCAGGTGCTCACAAAGAGTACTATGTACACTAAGGATGCACACCGAGTACTAACTAGTAGATTCCTGAAGTGCTGCAATTTGAGAGCCTCACTACATTCATAATGTCACAAACATCCTCTTTGGCATTGCAAGCTCTCTCGTTGGCATATTTTGTTAAGGGATGGATCTTTTATTTGCTGGTGTGAGCTGTGATGTTGCTGAGGGTATGGGGCACAGCTGCATCAATTGTGGTAGCTGGATAGGATTGGATCCTACTTTGGATAGGACTGGGTCCTACGTATGTGCAACTGTAACTCTTGCTTCCTTCCTCCCCCAGAGGAATGGAGTCAAAATGGCACTTCTTTGACACTCCCAGCACAGGGCTTATGGCAGCCTAAGTGAAGGTTAGGATTGCAGCCTTAATAAGACATAAGAAATTTATTTGTCACTACACTCACAACTGGGTGCAACGAAATGAGGTGCTCTTCCCCAAGGTAAAACTGGACACCAGTTTTATGACAACACAAATTATTATGCTGTTGAGGTTTGTATCAATTCTGTATGACCAGGATGAAAGAAAATTGCTTTTGTGAATAAATTTCTAGATACCTTTGAATTTTCATTAAACTAAAACAAATGAGGATGAACTCCAATGGGCCATTTTTGGGCACGGTGGTCAAAGTCATAGCTGTGACCTAACGCCAGATGTTCTAGGCAACCACTTTGCTCTCCTTCACTCTTCTCTGTTCTGTCCCCCACATCTTTTTCAAATTCAGAGAGTGGGTGGACAGAGGTGGGTTGGTTATTCCCTGCCAATCTACCAACTGGGTACAAAATTGTGGAATGGGGAAAGAACACTGTTTAATTCCTTGGAGAAAAGGTGAAATAAGGAATTAACCCTAACCCTGGGGATGCTCACGAATTGTGATGTTCTCAAAGCATCAGAAGATGACATTTTAATTTATCCAGGCATTCTGGTATGTTTTAAAATTGGATTTAACTATTTTTGTGTGTGTGTGATTGTGATTTTATTATTTGACCTGGCAGAGTTTCACATTCACTGGCAGTGTTTGCATTTCCAAATAAATCAATACCTGGTGAGAGGCAGATCACCTGATGAGTATTTTAGGATCTGCATTTCCTGATAAGTGTCAGGGTGAATCTCAGGGAGAACTCTTTGTGACCCCTTGCTAATGATGCTAAAGGGAGCTTATTAGAAACAGTCACAGCACAATATTACTACCAAAAACTGTAATTGTCCCCAGTGTGGTTGTGAATCACTGCTCAGCAGTATGCTATTCCTATGCTGATGGAACATTATGCATGTTGAGCATGCTACTGGACTTCATTAAGACTGTTGGAGCTGGAAGACTCCACTTTTCAGTTCTAAGTTGCCAACAATCTGTGGGTATCAGAGATCATGACTGTCTATGATGATTGTCATTTAGCCCATCATTAAAAGATCCAGCTTGATCTCTAATGAAAAGGAGTTAGACATGCAGGAACATGTGAAGGCCACAGTGAAGGTCTATCCTGGGTCACCATCAACCAAACATCCACTGGTGGTGAAATCTGCAATAAGGAGTATTCTAAGTGACTTCAGTGAGGCAAGCTATTTCATAAGAGGAGAGGTGGTCCTTCAGGTATACTTCAGACTTTGAAGGTAATCAACAACATCTTGAATTGCAGTTGGAAATACATAGATTGGCAGCCGATGAAGCCACTTTGGGTGCTTTCAGGAGAAAAGTGAGATTTAAAAATTCAAATAAATAAGCATAGATCACACAATTTACATAATATAATCTATAATGTTATTATAATATTTTATTAAATATACTATTTTATTATTTACATAATATAATCTATACAGGTTTGTTGCAAAGGTGTATAAAAGTACAGTGGCGCCTCACGTAAAGTATGTTTCACGTAACAAACAAAAATTTCTCTAGGATTCTGCTTCATGTAAAGAACATGCTTCATGTAAAGAACACATTCATTGGCAGTTGGGGCAGATGTGCTGGCTGGCAGCCTGTTTAAAAAGCGTCAGGGCTGCCTAGCGCACCTGCCCATAGTGAAAGCAACACTTCCACGCTGTTCCTCCTGTGGCCGGATGACCGCTGGGCAGAGGGAGAGAAGAGCAGTGGAGAAGAGGGAAGCAGCTCAGGGCTAGCCGGAAGGGAGCAGGGGAGAGAGAGGCTCAGGAAGATGAGAAGGAGAAAGTGGGGAGACACTTTGAAGGTGTCTTGGATTGCAGCCTCCTAACCATGTCTACCCAGAAATAAGCCCCATTGTGTTAAATGGGTCTTACTCCCTGGAAAGTGTCTTTAGGATTATAGCCTAAGTAGAATTCATAGGATCATGCACATTGAATGCATGTTTTGAATTCAATCCCAGTGTTCTGTCATCATTTTTACATCCAGTTAATATTTTTATATGGATATTTTGGGGGTTGTGGAACCAATCATCTGAGTTTCCATTATTTCCTATGGGAAAATCCGCCTCACGTAAAGAATGTTCCACTTAAAGAACATGCCTCCGGAACAAATTAAATTTGTTACGTGAGGCACCACTGTACTGCTCAGTTCTCAGAGAGAATGCCCAAGTTGAGCAGTGTTCATGGTTGCAATGATAGGAATTCTTAGTGAATCATTGTAAAAAAAAAAGAATGTGTCAGTGGGTTTAAAAAACAAAATAAAACTTTTTCTAAAAAGAAACAAGATATTATCACCTGTGGAAAACTTAAAACTATACTAAATTCTGCTTTATCCACTTGTATGTTTCTGGGCACCTACTGCAAATCTTGTTATACTGGACATTGTCTTGTGATCAGGCAGAAGCAGAAGACAGACAGTCTTGGTTAATCATTAGCATTTTGCTTTCAGATTATCAGTTTCCCATAAAACTTATTTCCATAAAGATAGCATAAATGGCATGATATATCACACAATGACAAATGTTTTGGATAGGCCAACCTCCACAAATGCACAGTAAGATATTGGCCACTTGGAATTTTCCAACACCACCCCTCAAAGTATTGAAATGGTATTGTTTGAAATCCCTGAGCAAGGAAGACCTTACACAAAGAGGTGGAAGGGTTGCAAGTATTATCTTTAAACACAGAAAAAGATAAGTACAATGGACCTGAAAGAAGGAGGCGGTAAGAAAACCAGAATAGGTTCAGCAGCATTGATCAAGATTTGCCTCATAGGTAATGGGGAGTTCCCATAAAAAAAAGCAGGCCTCCGTCAGTCTTCAAAGACTACGGTATCATGCTCAGCGCTGCATACGCCGAGGAGGCATATGGAGGATAGGCTGTTACCCAAGCAGCAAATCCCCCCTCTCCACGTCACTGAATTAGTCCAATGGAAAGGCAGAGCCAATAAATTGGATCCAGCTGGCATCGCAGAGCTGGGCTAAGGACAGAAGCTCACGCTGTCTTGTGGGGCCAACCCAGGTCTCGAACCCTGGCCTGCTGGTTAACTGGCACAGCGCCTTAACCGCTTGCGCCACCCACAGCCCTGAGTTCCCATAATAGTCATGTATTTGTTATACAGTCCAGTCTTGTTATACACAGATTTTTTATAAACAGACTTGATTCAACCGCAAATGACAGTTTAAAAATCTGCTTTTCTACTGTTGTAGATAAGTAGTGTAATGGAAATCAATATCTGATTGATCAATAAAGCACTAATCAAAGCAATACTCTAGCTAACTTTTAGAAAGCCTTATAGGTAAGGTATGCATGAAAGACAGTCAGCAAAGTCAGAAGCGCATGGGAATGGAATTAGCCAAAACACAGAAAGCAACATGTAGGAGGTAAATCCTCGGAACTTGAACAGAGCCATAGAAAAAGAATGATACAGAATAAAAAAGGTTGCAACAGTCAGATAGAACAATTTGATTATTACTCAGTTGTGATACCAATGTGGTATGAGAGTAGTCAACGAATCAGAATGAAGGGACGTAATTGTAAGTACAGTAAATGTGAGTGACTGGTAGAAATGATCAAGCATTATGATTGGTGAAGAAACTTGATGTGGACGTATTAACGTATGAGAATGTAAGTTGTATCTGAATATTGATAATGTAAATTGGGGTATAAAACCCTGGGAAATTCCTAAAGGCGGGGATCCAGACCTTTGAGAGATTCCATGATGGATCTGTCTGGTAATTGCCAGCTGAATAAATTTGCTAACTCTCTGCAATTTTCCTGGTATTGGGACTGAGTCATTAAAGGGGGATTGGGGTGCAAGTTTCCTGCAACAGTAGTCATGCAAGCAAAGCAGGCCTCCGTCAGTCTTGGAAGACTATGGTATCGTGCTCTGCGCTGCATACGCTGGGTTAGATTGTTATGGAGGATAGGCTGTTACCCAAGCAGCAAATCCCCCCTCTCCACGCCACTGAATTAGTCCAATGGAAAGGCAGAGCCCATATGATTGGATCCAGCTGGCGTCGCAGAGCTGGGCTAAGGACGGGAGCTCACCCTGCCTTGTGGAGCCGACCTGGGTCTCGAACCCCTGGCCTGCTGGTTAACAGGCACAGTGTCTTAGCCACTTGTGCCACCCACAGCCCACTTGCGCCACCACAGTCATGCAAGCAATCCTTCCATTTTCAGTCCCAGAATCAAACCCCTGCTGATACTGAGGCACCACCATTCAGTTAGGCTCAACAGAGAAGTAAGAAACCTGGAAGTGGGTCTTTAAATCTGTTTTTCCATTGTTTTCTTTATACATGGCTTTTTTAATCCACGGAAGGTTCCAGAATGGTACTGTAGCAGATAATGAGGGATACTTGTATGTTGTTGTTTCACTTCCTATACATGGGGAATTCTGCTGAAAAGTGTTCTTAATCAACAGATCAATTTTATTTCTTCAGCTTATGGTTATATAAATTCTCTGGCACCAACTTTTAAGTCCATTAGAGTTTTATTAAGATGTATTTATGAGACAGTACATGTTCTCTCTCTCTCTCTCATTATTATTATTATTATTATTATTATTATTATTATTATTATATTATTTTTATTTTTATTTTTATTTTTATTTTTATTTTTATTATATCTTTTTCTTACTACATTATTCCAAAAGAAAAGCTGATGTTTTAAGAGAATTGTGTCTAAAGTGAATGCAAGAATTAGAGAGTGAGTCACTTTAGACTGAGGGCTCATGCCAGCCACATTTAACCCTGCATTTTGCCCACATTTAACCCTACAATGTGCCAGCCACATTTAACCCTACATTGAACTTGATTCATTTGCTATCCCTGTGCCGAGCAGAGTGGGGTTACGCAAGGACAGTACAGCATGGAAAAATGGTCCTGACACTATTCCAGAGGTTGGAGAGCCCACAGCTGTTGCAGAAGTCTTGCCAAAGTGTTCTGCAGATGTTGTAGCCCACAGGGGTTCTGACAAACCCATAAGCCCTGAGCATATGCTACAGATTTGTGGATGCTGCATACTGGCACAGACTCCACGGACACACATCTCTGCAATGATTCTGGCTAATATCCCCTACATACATACACAAGGAAGGACTCATCACTGGGAGAACCTGGTGATAGCAACTAGAGAATCAAGCTCAGGTGCAATGTGATCTGGGGGATCTGGTCTTTATGCTGGGGGAGGGAATCCCATGCTGGCGCTCATCTTGCAGTTTTCACAAACTGGCGAGTGTGGGATCCTGGTTTTATTTGGGATCACACAAATGAAAGAGAAAATGAGGAAGCTAATAAATTTAGTTCATGTCCTTGGGAAGGAGGAGAGAGGCAGTAGCAGACTTGGAATGAAAGGCATCCTGAATCTGCCATCTTCTCATGGTCTCTCAAGCCACTCACAAACTGCATCATGAGGATAATAATATTTCCTTACATTACAGCAGTGGTACTCAGAAGTGGTGGTTGGGAGTAGAGCGATAAGACTGGAGAACAATAAATATTCATAATGTACAAATCTCAGTGTTGGATGAACATGCTGCAAGTTGTTTTAAAAAGCGAAAGCTTGAGTGCTCCCACGCAAGACATTTCTAGACAATGGGCACAATCCAGAGTAATTACTGGAGCACGAGACATTACGTGCACCCGTAGTTACTGCACCACCTAGTGAAAAGCTATGGGAAATTCATATTGTAATCCAGAGTAACTTGTTCTTACTCCGGACCAAGGACTCCCCGTAGTTACTCTGGATTTCACCCAATGTGTGGTTATGTACACAAGTCTGCTGCCTTATTACAAAATGAATCTGAGGATAAGTCTTGCTGGCATGTGAAAGCTGAATTACTATCATTCAATTGGGATGATTCAAATTGAGATGGTGGTTGCAGGAACCACAACTGCATTGATATAAACCAGCAGTTTTCAAGCTTTTTTATCTCACGGCCCATTGACAAGGCATTAAAATTATCTTGGCACCCCATACATTTTCTTTAAAATTGATGAGGCACATATTACTGACAGTGGGAGACTTGCATTCATTAATGTTATATGCCTGTGGCATGCCTGCTAATCATTCAAGATACAGTGTTGAAAATCACTGAATTTTTCTGGGCAACCTTGGCCTAGTTGCTCTCTCTTAGTCTTGCCTACCTGACAGGGTTGTTGTATTCTATTAGGCACCAAAGAATTGCTATACCTCAGTAGGCCCAAAGAGTAGGTGGGTCTCAATAAAAGGGGAAAAATGAAATTCCTCTTGTTAGTAAGCAACTCAAGACATCGCACAATTCATTTTGTTTTTCTTTTCTTTTTAAAAATTAAATAATCCATTAAAATGTTTCTAAAAAAACCTCATATGGCTGAGGAAGTCAGATAAAGAGTAAAACAACGGGTTACATCTTGAAAAGGGCGCACATTCCACCCAAAGTTACAAAAAAACTGTTTTGCTGATAAAATGGCTGGGAAGAATTTTCATATGCCTCCTACGAGAGCAGCAAATGAGGAGAGCATGATAGAAAAACGGAGTGAAGAGTGTAGTCTTCTTCTATATATATAAAAGAAAGAGAAAAGTCACTCACTGACTCACTCACTGAAGCACTGACTCATCAATGCCCTGCCAAAACTGCCAGGCATAGAAGCATGAAATTTGGGGTGGGTGTTCCTTCCATGACTGAGGGGTGCACTAAAAACCAGTTTTTGGATATTCCAACTGGAAGGGGTGAAAAGGGGCACAACGGGTTTTCCTCCCTATACTTTGCATTGAAGAATTGATGACTCATCAACATTCCACCACAATCCCTGGACCTAGAAGCATGAAATTCAGGGAGGGTGTTCCTTCTGTCACATGAACACCCACCAAGAACCCATTGGGAGAAATTTAACCCTTAAGAGGCTGAAAAGGGGTGCAATGTGTTTTTGTCCTATACTTAACATGGAAGACTGACCAACATCCATCCAATTTGGTACTGGGTGTCTGGTGCATAGGGGGGATTTTGTTCGGAGGAAGAGGTTGCACTGGGGAGGATGCTGCACATGGGAAGATACACATGGGGAGATGGTGTGCATGGGGGGTTAGTGCGCAAGGGGGGTTGATGCGCATGGGAGAATGATGCGCATGAGCAATAGGCACGGGAGATGTTGCACATGATGGGTTGATGTGCATGGAAAAATGTTGCGCATGGGGGATGTTGCTCATTGGGAGATGATGCGCATGGGGAGATGATGCACATTGGCGATGTTGTGCATGGGCGATGTTGTGCATGGGAGTTGATGCGCATGGGGATGATGCGCACTGGCGATGTGCATGGGGGGAATGTTGCGCATGGGGAAATGTTGGGCATGGGGGTTGTTGGGCATGGGGATTGTTGCGCATGGGGGGTTGATGTGCATGGGGGGATGATGCACATGGGGTGGATGAACATGAGGGATGTTGCACATGGAGGTGGATGCGCATGGGGTGGATGCACATGGGGGGGTTGATGTGTGTGTGGGATTGATGTGCAGTGGTGGGATGGCATACAAGGGAATTTTACTCCTGCAATGCAGGTACATTTTTTGCTAGTTTTAGATAGAGGGGTAGTATTAACGTATGATTTTGAGTATCATGTAGAGCTGCTTTGTGGGAACTCTATAGAAGGAGTCCTACCCCAGTATCGGAGCTCATGTTTGATTTGAGCCTTTGGTCACCAGGTTGTATTGTAAAGGCCTCAATAAACTTGTGGTT
Source organism: Cryptoblepharus egeriae (assembly GCA_030015325.1). Classification (NCBI taxonomy): domain Eukaryota; kingdom Metazoa; phylum Chordata; class Lepidosauria; order Squamata; family Scincidae; genus Cryptoblepharus; species Cryptoblepharus egeriae. Next base: position 12,826,886 of record JAREYC010000013.1, read on the forward strand.
TTTTACTTTCCACCTTGGTGTTTGTTAGTCATTGACTTGGCACCACACCAGGCAACTAAACCACTGTGAAGCCTGATCTAGGCCTACCTAAACAAGAATAGGCAACAAAACCATGGGAAACCAATGTCTGATCACACCGGAGGGTGACCTTTTTTGCCTAGGCCATATTAAAAAATAGAAAATAATAATGCAAATATTAACTTCTACAAAAAACTCCTCTAGTTATAAAGATGTGTAACTAAAAGTGAATCAATGTATAATAACACTGATGAATCAATTGAATCAAGTGAATCAATTTTAAAATAACATTGTTTCTCTACTTTCCTTTATACAGTGGTACCTTGGTTTACGAGCATAATTCATTCCAGAAATATGTTCTAATCCAAAAAGCTTGTATATCAAAGCGAATGTTCCCATAAGAAATAATGGCAACTCAGACAATTTGTTCCACAACCCAAAAATATCCATATAAAAATGATTACAATGCTGTAATATATTACAAAATAATAAAGAAAATAAACAATAAAAAGCCCATTGATTGTAATAGGCTTACTTCAGAGTAAACATGCACAGGGTGAGCAGGAGGAGAGAGCGAGTAGGTGCTGGTGGACTGCCAAAACCATCCAAACCAACCACTATTTTTTGCTTTTTTATCAAGACATTGCTTGTATATCACATTAAAATGTATTAGAAATATTTGTTTTACTTGCAAAACACTCTCAATCCAAGTTACTCTCAATCCAAGGTTTTACTGTAAAAAGAATTTTCTCTTTTTTGGATAAGATTGTGCCGTTTGCTTTTTATTTAAAAAACATTTTAACCCACTTGTCCTGCCGACATAACCCAGGACATCTGACACTACCCAAAAAAATTGAAGATATTGTAGGGGTGAATAAAACAAGAACAAAAAAAGGAAATGGCAACAGAAAAAGACAAGAAACTGCAAATGCTGCAGAACTCAAACCACGGAGAACAAAGTGGGCCAAAAATAAAGACAAGGCATCATATCTGTTTCCAAATGTTGGTATTTTGTGTCAGGCTGTGGGGCACACAGCAAAGGAGTGTTCTGCATGTGCGTTCAAATTTGCATGTGCAAGGGCCTCCTATGGCCCCCTTTTCTACTTCATCCACAGCATACGTGGATGATACGTGGTTGGTGGTTGCTGTGCAGATAAGTGGTTGGATGGGCATACCTAGGGCTTGGACTCAGGGATTCACCCTATCCAGACATTGCCAGACTTATTGGCCAAGAATTTGAGGGAAGGTACAACTGTCAGTGTACTCGTAATCGTCCTTCCTTCTCCTTCCACAACCTTGGCTAATCATGCTTGGAAGACAGCAATAAAATGATATATTCAGCCAAAATAGGTACTAGGGGGCTTTAGGGATCAAAAGGTGGGCCTGCAGAAGCACACTGACCTCCCTTCGCCAACTACTGAAGTTGACCCAGTAATGCTAACCTTTGTGTTCTACCTACATGGTTGTAGACCCTACTCTTGTATGGGCTATACCAATGATGGTGAAACTTTCCATCACCAAATGCCGACTGATAGTACCAGTGCCCAGCACATGTGTCCTTTTCTCTTGGCATGTGGACTGGTCACCAGAATGCTCTGCTCCAAAGAGAAGCAGAACCCTGGGCATACCCACTGGGCATTGGCACCATCTGTTGTCTCCGCTCTGAATTAGAGTAGAGCCATCTGAGTGCACCGATGCCTTGCACGCATGCCCAGAGCCCAAACTACTGCAAACTACTACATATCCAAAACTACTGTTCGCAGGTGTTACCTGGATGTTCAATTATTAAAGAATGAGTTGGATAACTGGAGTTGGTTCAATCTTTTCTTTACTGCAGCGCTGAGGGCCATACATAGCAAAAAGAGCTATTCCAAAGGTATGGCCCCGATCACAAGGTGAAGGAAGCTTATATAGACTTTTCCAATACAAGGTGTGGCTTCACAGACAAAGCTGGCAACACATACTTTCAACTAATACAATTTCAAACTAAGTAACTGTCCATGCGCTAAGCACCTGCTGGACCCTTGTTTCACCATATGGCTCAAGTCCAGTCATCATGACCCTCCATATGGTTCAACTTAGATAAGCTATGTCCGGTCCTAGCTGGCTGACATACGTGTTTCTTTGTTCTTGTTCAGACACAGGACACCTACATTTTTTGTAAATTTCTTTGTTCTTCCTTCTGGCCTTAACAAAATATGCTTAAACATAATTGGTTACAAAAGCGTGTATAATATTCTATTTGCAGCCCAATCCAGAGCAACTATTCCTTGCACATAAGAGGCCTTAGGGTGCCCTATCAATCACTAGGGTGGAGCAACTGCAAGATGCTCCATCCCAGTTACTCTGGAAGAGGCTTAGGGCAGAGCAAGGCAACATAGGGTGCCCCAAGAGAGGTGCACCTACTCTGCCCTAACTGCTCTGCCCTAAGCAGTTCAGGAGAGGCATGTTGAGGGCATGTTTAGCATTGCCTAGGGCAGAACAGTTACTCTGTATCCAGAGCCTGTTTTCAAGGCAGAAATGCCCTCTTCCAGCCCTCAGAATTATACCACCTCAGGAGCAGGTATAGTAATGAGTAGACCCATAGGGGTCCATGATAAGGCCTGAGTAAGAATGGCAGTGCTGCCCAAAAATCTGAGTTCTTGGCCAGCCTAGCTGCAACCCCTGCCTCTCAACCTCAGGATATGGAACAACTACGGCAGCCCACTAACCTGGGGATACAGCAGGCCACTCCAAACATCTACCCTCCACTAGAGGAACTGCAGCTGTAACTGGTTGTCAGGAACTTCTGGGCTTTCTTATAAGGCAGACACCACAGCTGTTCCTTGTTCGGTGTGATCTGAGGGGGGTCTCCTCAGGAGCAAGTCCTCCCCATGTGTCAATTACTTAGCATGCTCTGGAGCAGTTAGGGCAGCCCAGGCTTCCTGACTCTCTGGATGCAGCATAACTTTATGTTCTGGATACAGAATAGTTAGGAGAGAGCAGTTAGGGCACAGCAGGCTGAATTTGCTCTGGATTTTATTTATTTATTTATTTATTTATTTATTTATTTATTTAACTCAATTTATACCCCGCCTTTCCTCCCCCATAAAGGGGAGCCCAAGGCGGCTAACATTGAAGAATAAAACATCATTAAAATTGCTAATAAATACAAATTAAAACATCATTAAAATACAATTAAAATACAGTTAGAATAATTAGACTAGGAACAATTAAAAACCTAGGTTTTTGCACCCTAGGTTTAAATCTCTCTCTCTCTCTCTCTCTCTCTCTCTCTCTCTCTCTCTCTCTGGCTTTCAGTTAATCTGAGTAATATATTTCTTATTTTGGCTTGAATAAAACTTATGCATTTCCTTATATGGTGTTAATTCCAAAAACTCAGTTTGGCCACACATTCCTGTGTGTGTGCATAGGAAGGGGGGTGAATGGAGGAATTACAATTTGAATTTTTTCTCTCTCTTTGTCCTGCTTCACAAGAAGCTACTGCAGCTCTCCAGGAAAAATTTCAAGACTCTCTCTGTCCTGGAGATCCAACATTTTTTTTTTTGTGCAAGGTAGGGACTCAACCACTGATCTCTGGTCCCTCTATAGCAGTGGTTCTCAGTCTTCCTAACGCTGTGACCCCTTTATAAGTTCCTCATGTTGTGGGGACCCCAACCATAAAATTATTTTTGTTGCTACTTTATAACTGTAATTTTGCTACTGTTATGAATCGTAATGTAAATATCCAATATGCAGGATGTATTTTCATTGTTACAAATGAAATGTGTGTTCTATGCACACATTGAACACAATGGGATTTATTTCAGAGTAGGCATGCATTGGATTGGGCCCTGAGGCTGCAATCCTATCCACATTTACATGGGAGTAAAGGCCACCCTGACTATAATGGGATTTATTTCAGAGTAGGCATGCATAGGATTGGGCCCTGAGGCTGTCAGTCAGCCCCTGTGCGCGTGCAGCTACAACTGGAGGTCTGGCAAGCCTGACCTGGCTCCCTGCACCAGGGGTCTTTAGGTGACCCCCAGGAAAGGCGACCCCCAAGGGGGTTCCGACCCCCACTTTGAGAAACGCTGCTCTATAGAGATGCAGTTGTGTAAAGCATAGTTTGCTGGACGGAGTTCAAATCACCAATGTAAGTCATTCAGAATATTTGGTCCACTTAAACCAAGCATTAGTGATTCACTTATACATTTATTCCTACTTAATTTGCTTTGCAGCTCAAACGTTAAAATCTTTTATTCTCCATTTGTCGGTATTCTGCTCTCCCTGCATGGCTCACGACTATATCGTAAGCCATGTATGTCGGCACCTTCTTTGGGAATCTTGACTTTGGGAATCTTGAATTCGTTTCAAGTGGGTTGTGAAAAGTTCGGTGGAATCTGGTACTGGGCACCATTATCTTGAAATGGGGCATCCAAGCTATGACTTGGCTTGTGACTTGGCTGTGATGATGGGACTAATTTCCAAGTAGACATGAATGAGGTCTGGCATCACAGTGGTGCTACTTCCTGTTTGATAGCACTTCTAGCCACAAAAGCACTTCTGGGACTTATCTCTGGACCACAGTGACCATATGTCCTCTTTTTCCAAGACATGTCCTCTTTTATAGTCTTGGCAAAACTCTTCATTGTCCTCCATTTTCTTGTGATTAGGCATCATGAAGGCGTCTTGTAATTAGTAAATTATATATAATGGTTTTTAATTTACTAAGGAATATAGTGTTTATTCCTGTAAGCAATATAGATTAGTATTTTTAGCATTTATTCTGTTACATTTTTCTTGGATGTTTTAGATTTTTGGATGTCTTATCCTCTTTTTTGGTTATTATGGTCATACTGTCCTGGATAGATTATTTATTTATTATTTATTATATTTATATCCCACCTTTCTTCCTTGAAAAAGGAAACCCCAGGTGACTAACATTTTAAAACAACACATAAAAACAATAAATACAATTAAAATACAATTAAACTATATAAAAGTCATTTTTTTAAACTCAGGTTAAAAAACAGGCAGATAGTAATAAAATAAACTTATTTTAAAAGTTCTCGTAAGCCTGTCTAAATAAAACTGTATTTAGGCCTTTCAGGAAGGACATTAAGGAAGGAAATTTCCTTGATGTTCTCAGAAGCACTCCTGGCCAGAAATGCTCAAAAATTACTAGCTTATATACGGGTGGTTATTTTTTCCCTTCTATAATGATGGAGCAATTAGTGGGGTCAGATATATTTATATGTTTAACAATGGTTAACTATTCTCAGGAAATGAGCAACTAGATAAGGACAAAGGTATATATAAAGCACCTGACATTTCTACTGCTAGATGAATATGGTAAAAGCAGCAATTAATCTATTTTCATGCAAAATAGAGTGACAATATTGGCAGGGCTGAGGCCCTGATACTGGATTTTAGGAAATCCTTTACCCAAAGATTTGCAAATATTTTTCATCTGTTGTGAAAATGTTTATAACTAGGTACCAAATTTGCATTTTCCTATAATTGACCTCCTTTGCCTTCCCCATAAAAGCAAGACTGAGAGAACATCCACTTGGAGGCTCTTTTTTCTTTTAAAATCTTTATTAAGGGGCATCAACCAAGATACATTTATCCCGTCGCATAGCTAATGATCATGTAGCCGGTGCAAAGCTCAAAATCAAAAGCAACAACAAAATCAAATTTAATTAAGTAAAAAAAGAGAAAATTATGTCCCTTATTGGTTAGCGAAACTGGGCAAAATTTCTTGCTGTTTGATAGCTATCTGGTGTTTGAATAGGCTCTCAGCTTAAGGTAATTAGCTGAATTTGCTATCACTTGTAGAGGCTCATTGGAGGTTCTGCTCAGGATTCAGGACCCACTAGAAATCAGGTCATGACCCACAGTTTAGGAAAGAATATCTCTTTGGGAAAAGCTCTAGGTATTATTTACCATCCTTGGATACCCCAGATACAGCTTTTTCCTACTCTTACATCTTCCCATCTAATCACACAACAGGCTAGTAGTAGTTGATGCAACAAAATTCCTTAGCCTTTATTTATTTTTCACATATTTATACCACTATTCCTCCAAGTAACTCAGGGTGGTATACCTAGTTCCTCCCCTCTTATTGTCCTCATAACAACCCTTTTTTAATAGATGGGTTTGAAAGGTAGCAATTGGTCCAGGGTCACTCAGGAAAGTTCATAGCTCAGGAGGGATTTGAACATGGATGTTCCAGCTCCAGAATTACTACACCATTCTGGATATGCTGGGCAAACCACACCAGGTCCACCAAGATCCTATACAACAGTGGTTCTCAAATGTTTGGCACTGGGATCCACTTTTTAAAATGAGAATCTTTCAGATCCTGTTGGAAATGATGTCATGACCGGAAGTGACTTACTCTACAATCCAGAGTAACTATGGGAGCACGTAAGAGACATTATGTGCACCCATAGTTACTGCATCACCTAGTGAAAACCTATGGAAAATTCATATTGTAATCCAGAGCAAATTGTTCTTACACCAGAGCAAGGACTCCCTTTAGTTACTCTGGATTGCGCCCATAATCAAGTAGGATTGCAAGTAGGACATAATTAAGTAGGACATACAGTGCAATCCTAACCATGTCTCCTCAAATATAAGCTCTATTGTTTTCAGTGGGTCTTACTCCCAGGAAAGTTTCTTTAGGATTGCAGCTATAACCAAATAGGATTGCAGCCTAGGATTGCTAAATATTTTAATATTTAAATGTTAAATATTTTAATTTAAATAATAAAAATGATAAAATAATAAAAAATAATAAAAATATTTAACAATCCTAGGCTGCAATCCTACTTGCACTAACACACAAGTAAGTCCCATTTATTATTCAGCAGTAAGTCCCATTTACTATCATTGTTAAAAAGCATATACATAGAAGCCTGTTAAAGTACAGATCTGTAACATTCCTCCAAATGCAGTCACATACCATGGTGGCATTGTATAATGTAGTAAAAATAAAATATTGGAATAAATGGGGACCCACCTGAAATTGGTGTGCAACTCACCCAGTGGGTTCTGACCCACAGTTTGACAAACATTGCAAAAAAGTGAGGTATTTCTTAGCTTTTTGGATGAATGGTTTTAATACTATCTGCACTGGATCAGAGAATGGTGTTAAAAACACTCTTGGCATTTTTGTTCTCTATCCAAACCAGGTTAGTTTGCAATGCCTCTGCCCCATTCATCTGTTCTAAAAGCAGGCCTCCGTCAGTCTCGAAAGACTATGGTATTGTGTGCGGCGCTGCATATGCTGCATGCGAAGCACGAAAGCCTGGGTTGGATTGTTATGGAGGATAGGCTGTTATCAAAGCAGCAAATTGAATTAGTCCAATGGAAAGGCAGAGCCAATACAATTGGATCCAGCTGGAATCGCAGAGCTGGGCTAAGGACAGGAGCTCACCCTGTCTTGTGGGGCCGACCCGGGTCACGAACCCTGGCCTGCTGGTTAACAGGCACAGCGTCTTAACCGCTTGCACCACCCACAGCCCATCATCTGTTCTATACATCAGTATTGTTGGAAGTCTTGGAATATTGTTGGAAGTCTGTTCCCTGCCTCCCTTTGTATGTGGTCTAAAGCCTCCCGGCCCATGGGACTTATTAGAAGAAACTTTCCAGTGAGTTGGCAGATCATCAAAAGCCTGAAAACTCTTGCATCATCCCCCCAAGTCCTCCTTGTTGTGAAAGGTTTGGTTGGCAAGGTGAGGGAATGAAGGAGGGGCAAGTGAGGAGATGCAGACATGGATGTTGGGAAGGCAGAACACTGATCTTGCTGAGATAACTTGGCTGGCTGTGGAATCTAACAGCAGCAAGAGATGTTCTTGGAAAGGGTGGAAAAAGATGCTCCCATGTGCCTTTTTAGTCCAAAGAGCACAGTTCCCAATGATCTGCTTTACCAGACAAAGAGCCTTCCAGATACAACCCATTTGGATGTAATCCTGTCCACCTTTACTTGGGAATGAGCCCCACTGGTTATAATGGGACTTACTTCTGAGTCAACATGCTTTTATTTCCACAACAGAATTAGTGAATTAATTGCAATCCACTTTTATCCAATATAGGGGCTGTAGTGGCTCAGTGGTTAAATTAGTGGTGGGCTCCAGCAGGTTCACATCAACTCTATAGAACCAGTTATTAATGAGAGATAGGACATATAAAGTTTAAAAATAGCCCTTTAAAAGTGGCTGCCAGATGGGCATAGAACCGGTTGTTAATTTCTTTGAATCCCACCACTGGTTAAGATGCCAAGCCTTCAAATGGCAGGCCAGGATTCAAGATCCAGGTGCTACAAGATGGAGTGAGCTCCCGTCAGGTCAGAAATCACTAGACTCTTTTGTCATTCTGTGACTTTGAGGCTTGATTACTGCAATGCGGTCTGTGTTGGTCAGCCCTTGAAGACAATGATGCCTAGATTGATGGAGAACATAGTTTCCAGACACTGTTCACAAACAATTTGGGTGGTATTATCTTACACAGAAAGGACTGATGTACGCAGGACATGAACTAGGGGCACAATCCAGAGTAACTACGGGGAGTCCTTGCTCCGGTGTAAGAACAATTTGCTCTGGATTGCAATATGAATTTCCCATATGTTTTCACTATGTGGTGCAGTAACTACGGGCACACGTAATGTTTCTTACATGCTCCCGTAGTTACTCTGGATTGTAGGGTAGTTCTTGCTTCCCATATGAAAAGCTGATGGAAAAATTGGATGACGTTCTATTATTGGAGAAGAATGGAAGAGACATTGGAGTTGAGATATGGTGGTTTTTGGCTGAAAAGGCACAAAACATCTGCAAATGAAGAAGTGGATAATCAGGAATACATAGTTCTAAAAACCAATTCCTCAAATTCAGGAAATCCCTCCAAGCTAGGGTTGCCATATGTCCCCCAAAACAGGGACAACCCTGATTTTTAGGGATTGTGTTCACATACTGGCAAATGGGACAAAGGGTCCCGTCCCAATTTTGTGGAAGAGAATTATGGCAACCCTACTCCAAGCCAAGCTTAACAAAGCTTAAACTTTGACAAGGTTGGCATGGTTGGAAAGGACAGCACAAGGATACAAGTTTCTTGTTGTCTTGTGTGTTCCCTGAAGCATCTGGTGAACCACTGTGATCGAGGAAGCTGGACTAGATGGGCCTTTAGCCAAATCCAGCAAGGCTCATACACTTGTATGGTTTGCTTCAATGTCCAAATTGTCAAGCTGTAGCCTGAGACTGGATGGAAAATCATAACAGGAAATCATGGTTGGGGCCAGTTCAGAAACCAATTTCTGCAGAGTGAAACTTTTAAAAAAGGAGATCAAGAAAGAAATAATTATAATTAAAAAGATCCTTAAAAGTGAGATTTGCCATGCAAGTTTGTATTCAAATATAACAATAAAATGATAGTTAAACAATCCAAGTTTTAGGTTCAAGTTCGCAGAAGTTTCTCAGATAATACACAACATTTTGTATATAATACCGTATTTACTCAATTCTAAGGTCACCAATTTATCTACTTGGCGACAGCCGCAGGCCTGACATGTTCCAGTAGATAGAATTGCTATGTTTGGAATAAAATTTCTTTTCTAAAGTCCCTCAAAAGCCCTGATCAAATGACTTGCCTGTGGGTCTCAGTTTGTCTTTCTGCAAACTGGAACTTATAAGATCCAAGTGCATGCATCAAAGTGCAGATATGAACAATCCACATCTAAAGGGAATGAAAGCCCCTTTGAACACAGGTGGGTCCATTGGAGGATCACAATCTGACTTTGGAGGGTCACCAAATGATGATGGAAATATCAGATGACTAATTAAAGCAATTCAAAAATAGCTCAGATATTTTAATTTTTTTCATCTCATGGCATACTGACAAGGCACTAAAATTATCAAGACACACCATCAGATTTTTTGTTAAAAGTATTGACAAGACACACCATGCTGCTGGTAGGGGGCTCAAATCCTCTGGTTGCTGTACTGACCCTTTCCAAAATCTTGCAGCACATCTGCAAACCATCTGTGGTACATCAGTGGCACAGTGGTTGAAAATTTCTGATTTAGGTTGCAATCCCAACCACACTTTCCTGGGAGTAAGTACTGTTGAACACAATGGGACTTATTTGTAGACATGCTCAGATTGCACCATTAGCTGATCATTACCCTGTAATAGCTCAGCTCCTGCAGTTTGCAAGATTGCTGTGAACTGCCCTGCAAAGGACGATCAACTCCTGCAATTTGCAAGCATATGTAAATATAGAGCACAATCCTAACCATGTCAACTCAAAAGTAAACCCCATTGTGTTCAACAGTACTTACTCCCAGGAAAGTGTCTTTTAGGATTGCAGGCATAGTTAGAGGGTCTTTTTAAGGTTAAGGATCTTTTAAGGGTCTTTTAAATATTATGATTATTTCTTTCTTGATCTCCTTTTTAAAAAGTGGGTCTAGATAGAGTGTGGTTTTTAAAAAAAGTGGATCCCGGTTTTCCAAAACTTTGGAACCCACTGATACACAGGATGAGATCTCTGGCTTCCTTTCCAATTTCTGGATCAAGGGCAAACTTTGGATGATCGCTTTCCCTGTGGGTTGATGCAACCCATGACTGCTGAATCGGATTGGCTCTTCTTGTCCAGAATCGAGATTACGAGGTCCTTTTCTTTTGCCACTACTTTGGGCTCCTCCTTTTCCCCACCCATCTCCCTGGAGCACCCTTCTCCTAAGGGCACCCCTCGCTTCCTCCCCTCCTCCTCCTCCTCCTCCTGTTGAGATGCAGCAAGAGAGAGACTCCGGATCAACTCCGAATCAAGGCTGTTGTGACTTTCTTTTTGGGTGGATGAGTTTTTTGGGGGGTGTTTAGAGACGAAAGCATTTTGGGGGGATTGTTTGGGGGGGGCTGCGGTGTGAATGGAGAAAGGAGGTGCCTTCAGATCAGTCCTTACTCCGGATTGAAGGAAGTGGTGATTCAGCACTGAACTAAATCCGATCTTGGATTTTTTGGTCCGATCAGGTTCTGGTGGTAAAACTCAGATTCTGGCCATCGTGCATAACTTGGAAAAAGTAGGAACTACTATTTTTTTTCGGTTTCCGCAAATTTGTTTTGCAAATCCAAGAAGCGTCCAGAGCGATCCCCTGCAATCCCTGGGGGAGTAAGATGCACTACTGGGGGGCTGCCTTACCTGCGGGGAGCCACAGAGCCGAATCCAGGCAGCTCCAGGTAAGATCTGGGGAGGGATCGCATCGCCTTCTGCATCCTGCCTCTTCCAAGTTGGAGATGGAAAGACCAGCTTATGGAGTGGCACTTACTCTTGAGTAAACATGAGCAGGATCGGGGCCTCCCCCAAAACAGGGGGCTTCCTTTTAAGAAACCCAAGCCCCCTCCCCCCATACAAGCTTATTTCAGAGCATGGTAAGCCAAGCCCAACTATTGTGTTCATGTTGGAGGATGGGAAGGGGGAAGGAGGGGTCAGTGTGCACCCCCTCATTAAGTACACAGGTGTTTAGATCTAAGTGCCCAGGTGTGTAAACACACACACACACACACTCACACACACACACAGAGGATGAAATCCTATCCACACTTTCCTGGGAGTAAGCATGCTATCCTAAAGACACTTTCCTGGGAGTAAGAACACATGGGGCTTACTTATGAGTAGACATGGTTAGGATTGTGCTCTATGTTCCATTAAACGCTATTGGACTTACTTCTGAGTAGACATGTACTGTATAAGATTGTACACAAACACATGTATACATTCTGGTGCTGTGGGTGCCAAGAAGTGGGATCCTGCTAAATAGGATCTGTGAATTCCTGGGATCTGATCCTGTGCATTTTTTTTTTAAAAAGGATCTGAAGTTGAAATAAAACCAGATGCCAGGTTAGCAAAACATGAAATATTTACAACCTCATAATAGAATTATAAAGTTGGAAAGGACCTAATAGGTGATATGCCAATAAAGGTATCTGAATCTGACCTAACAGGTCAACTTGTCTAATCCTAATCTTGTCTAATCCTAGGCCTCAGTTCAGTTGATTTCAATGGGACTTACTCACAGGGAAGTGTGAGTATAGGATTGCAGCTGGAAGCAATATATTCTGCCTCTGAAATAGATCTGGAAGAGTGTGGTCCTGAAGCACTCTGCACATGCTTGGGAAGACTTGCTTCCCTGTTGCCACCCTCTGGGTATCTGAGTTGATCTGCTCTGCAGATTTTCAACTTTGTCTTTCTCAGATCTTCTGGATAAATAACTGAGGCAGGCTGTCCATCTTTCAGCCCCAGACAAACACAATCCATCCCTTTCCCAGGAGGTCTGGTTTTCATCAGCTTCTGACAAATGTGCTGTGTTCTCTGAAACTCGGCCCCTTCCCCTCCTCCACTTACTATAAGGGATTTTCTTTTTCAACTTGTTCCCACAGCATCATCTGTTTCTTATTGGGTGCCTATGAAAATATAACAGCCTTCAGGCTCTGATTACAGACTTTTCCGTGGCCATTTATGGGATTGCCCAAGTTGTGCCTGTGGTTCCTAGCAGAGCGCGTGTGCATGTGTGCATGTTGTGTGCCGATGTATGTATCATGTGCAGGGCTGAGAATTCTTCCAGGGAAAACACGTGGTTGGCTCTGATTGAAGGCAAGACATTGCCCAGATGCATCTGGGCAGCACCTGGACCACAAAGCTTATTTTTATGGTAACTATAGTACTCATGTACACAAAGGCGCACAGTAGGTGGAGCTTAGGAAATGCCATTGGAGTGTGTGTAATTATTTGGACTAGCTGCACAAGGAAAGTGTTTGGAACCCTTCAGTTCCCCATCGTAGATGTCCAGAGCAATCTGAGAAAGGGGGAACAAAGGAAGGGGAATGGTGATATTCGGCTGTGATCCTTGCTTAGAGTTGCCATAATTCTCTTCCACAAAATTCGGACAGGACCCTCTGTCCCATTTGCCAGTATGTGAGCACAATCCCGCAAAATCAGGGATTTTTGTTTTTCTGGACATATGGCAACCCTATCCTAGCTGCACTGAATTCTGGTTTGATGTGCCTGATGCATACAGGAACAACATGGCAGTTAATACAGGAAACTGCCTTCTAACTCAAACCATTGCTTTGTCTTGTTCAGTATAACTTATGCATTCTCCTGGATTTCAGATGGCCTATACAAAGCCTAAATGGAAAAGCTTGGGATTGAAAAGAGGACTTTTTGCATATAAAGCATGAGTGATTGCTCCCCCCCCCTCAATTTTATACATCTGATGAAGCTCATTTGCATGTGGCATGATTAAAAAGTTAGTGTTTTAGGACCTCCAAGTTTGAAGTGGTCAGGATGAGCTTAGATGCGGTGCTTCTCAAACTTTTTAGAGTCCATAAGGCAGGGGAGTCAAACTCATTTCAGAAGTTAAAGTTCATGGTGCCTGCTGAAGACCAAAGGTGACATCATTAAGCAGAAAGTGACGTCATTTAAGCAAATGATGAACAGAAAGAAGCACATTGTTCTTACACAGAAACTCCTTAGCTGAAAATGAGAGAAAATGTGCACATCTTGTTCATATATTCAAGATTGTTTATGATAGTTATAGTTAAAAAAAATGCCACCAACAATGTTGATCCAAACCAAATCCCAACAGTATTGTGTGCAATCCTACTGTTTAATTACGGAACCTCTCTGTAAAGAGGTTAGTATCAGATGTGAGAGAATTGTTATGCTTGTGGTTTTTGGTGTATAGTATTATTCTCCTGAAATCCATGGTGATAACACAGGTCTCCACTTTCCTGTCATCATGGTGGTTGTGCATGGCTGTGCATCTACTGCCAAGAGCATTTAGCAATGCCAGTGGTATACCACAAGCATTGCACACACCAACTTGCTTGGCTGAAGCCAAATCTTGGCAGCTTGATAATATTTGTTAGCTTCGGAGGTGTATTGGGTTCATTGCCTGGCACAGCTGTTGAGAAACACATGACGCAAAATGGATGGCATACTGTGTGCAGACAGTCAGATTTGGGCTTCGGCCATCCAGTTGTTTTAAAACAAAAGTGATTCTTGAACAAGGTAAAATTAATGGGATTGCCAATCTGGGCAATAAACTGGAAATGTATTTGTTAAGCTATTTGTCACTATGGCAGATATATAGAGGGGTTGATATTGCTTCCTATGAGCATATGATTGACCTTTTGTGAGACTGAAATTTGTGAGACTGAAATTTGTGAGACTGAAATTAGACAAGGCAAAATAACAGATATCATTATGGAAAAGCTTGGCAGATTTTGGTTTTTCTCAGACTGAACATTCTTTGTTTCATTGCAAAACAGGCAGGTCAGATTCGGACGTACATGTGCGTGTGTGTGAAGGAAAAATGGACTTCATAGGAAGGGACACACCTTTTTATAGCTCGTGCTTCACAATCCCTTAAACGTGGGGAGCTGCTTTACCTGTTAAGTTGATAAATATCTACTTAAGCTTTGATTGAATACACATGCATGGCCAATGTACAATAATAGGTGCATATGGTCGGAAAATGTAATTCACCCCAGATTCTCCATGGTGTGATGGAATGGTTGGAAATGCCATGTAGTGTTCAAAGCAGATTCATGTGCCTTTATACAAAAGGGAGAAGCTTGGATAAGGAAAGACTAAAGAGGGGGACCTCTGACAATTGCTGCCAATCAAATGGTCTGACATTGTATATACTGTATGTTCTATATAAACCATGGAAATTGTCATCTCCTACTGGATCAATGGTATGAATGCTCCATTCCTCTTGTGTTCAAAAGACTTTCTAGGCTTTACGATGTACAAGGAAATATTTCCTCTTCTCCCATTACTCTTATAGTCTGGAAATGGAAGCAATTTATTCAAGAAGAAGAAGGAATCTGCATGAGATCAAGAACTGGGATCGAGTCAGGATGCCAGATAGGCAATACCAAATATTTGCAAAATAGAACGGGACTGCAGAAAGGTCTGCTAAAGAGGAGGCTTGCTTGAGCTTTGACTTTTGCTCAATTGTGGAAAGATTAACTTTGGCTGCAGCTTGCCTTGAAGCCTGGTTCCCAAGGAGATTGATTGCCTTGTCCTTATCTCTCCTGCCATAATGTCTCCTGCCACAATGCCCTTAATCCCTGAGTGACCCACAGATAAGACAAGGGGATGATTCACATTTGATTTATTGGCAGAAATTTCTTGCCCTATAGGTGAATACGGTTGTGAGAGTCTGCACAGGCAGAGCCTATGGTTATCAAAGTTTAAAATTATGAATCATGGATTTAAAATCAACCAAAACTGAGCATTACCAGGGGCAGCATTAAGCAAATGGTGTCCTCAAGAGCTGGGTTTAAGAGGAGACATGTGCATCCATGTGCATCGATGCTGCCTGGAACCCCACCGGTGAATTCATCCATCCATTCTGTATGCCTGAGTTCATTCAGGAGCACTTTGATATTGGCATGGCTGGAAGAGCATCATAGTTACACCGTGTACCCACTTGGTTGGCGTCCTGAATTTCTGGTTTAGTGCACAAATGGTAGATGCTGGGAAGTCTGCTTCTTGGATGTCTCCCACGTCTGCCAAGCACAGCCTGATTTTCCAGGAAATTTTGCAGTATAAATGACATGTGCTTTCAGATGAATCGGCTTAGGGTGCCAGATTTGTTTGTCAGGTTTGTATTGTGTGGATAAAAACTGGCTTGTGTCTTAACAGTAGGATTTAGTTGGAATATTTACCATTAGGCAATTTTCATTATGTCCTTTCCAAAAAGATGGGGTGGGAGGAAGATAATGAATTATTGTCCTTGAGAATGCTCTTTTTCTTGTCCTTTCTACATTTGTGATCTAATATTTTCTGTGCCCTGCCCCCTGGGACGTCGAAATAACCAGCAAGCCTCAGTAGGATTTAAGAGGAGCATTTTGGAAGAAGAAAGTGGCCTTGCAAGCTCCCAGATGGAATTTGAATAGGGCTAGTTCACATGGGGCACTGTCCATTGGGGAATCAATGGCCATGTTCGGCTTAGTAGAGCTGCTTCAGTCTTGTTGGAACTGCTGCAGGATCACATCCCATGGCTCAGATCTATTCATCAATCCCTACTATGGATGCCCAAAAACTTGACCTCATATTGAGGTTGCCTGTCAATCTTGGCATATCCAGGAAATTTTGGGATGCATTCATAATGCAAAGTAGCGTGACTTACTAACAACCTCAAGTGACTCATTGGTTCTTCTGGATTGGCTCAGAGTTGGCTGTTATTTATTTGATGGTACTTGGAGTAATCCTGAAATTTGATCCTAGATTATATAATTTGATTTTAGTTCATTTGAGTTCCATTTTAAATATATATATATTTTTAATTTTATATTTAAATTTTTTTTGGCCCACGATGACGTGCCAAATATTTGATGTGACCCTTTGTCCAAAGGGATGAACCCCTGGCGTGGAGGAAATGGAGAGTGGTCTAGGCTGGGACCTTGTGACATCCAAGCCCCAATTGCTGAAGTCTTGGTCAATCTTCATCAGTCTCCAAGGAATGACAACAACATGACAAAACATTTTTGTTCGTTTTACTGTACTGGGTAGGGGAGCCAGTCAGGGTGCGATTCTTGAGTTTTGCATGGTGGCTTTTGATTTTTCCCCCCACTTCAGGATGCTTGTGGGTTGGGGACGACAAGGCAGACAAACTTCCTCCCTGGCTTTGCAACTCTTGCACCAGATAATCTGGGCTTCGATCAGCAAATATTTCATTGCTTTCCTGATTTTGGCCGGAACTCATATGTTGCATTCTTACAGTAGCACATTCTCACATATACAGACTCTGCTGCGGTGGGGGAAAGTCCTACCTCGAAACAGGAACAAACCCCTTTATCAATTCTGCCCACTCTTTCCTAACCAGACAGTTTCAAAACTGATCACAAAGGACTTTGCACGTGTTCAAATTCCAGCGAGCCTCTCTTCTGCTCTTCACATTTTTCTCACTTAACAGTATTACGTCAACGGCCTTTGTATCTTAGCTAAGATGGGGCGATCCATGGGGTGTTTATGGGGAGAAGTAGTGGCAGAAAGGATCCACCTCTTCCCCATTCCGTTCCTACAAGCTCATCTTCTTAGCTGTACTACCCACACCTACCATACTCATTCTTGGAGAAAGAAACCAAAACTCTTGTCTGAGAGATGGCAGTTGAGCTGTTTATTGAGCGGTCCGACAAGTTCCCACGTGAATGAGACCTCTTGACCTTTGAATGCACAGAATACATGCCTTTTCCATGTGCAGGGTCAGGGGTGAGATCAGCCTGAAACATACAGTGGATACTTAGCCGTATATAGATGAATGACAGAATTGTTACAAGAAGCCTATTCATGCACAGATCCAATTTACAGAATCGGCCTCGGGGACAGGAAGACATAAATTGACTTTAATGAGGACAGAAAGGCGCTAAATCAGGTTGTAGAATACAGCAAAGTGCCTATATTAACAAAAAAGGAGAAACAGCTGCAAGAATATAGACAGAAGACAAGTTGAATTTATCAATTAAGGATAAGGGATCTACAGATAAGGATTTATGTTGACCTCCAAATGACAAGTGGGCCCTTTGTCCACGGCCTGACCCTAAACAGCAGATCCTTAAGTAAACACTGATGAAGCCTCTCTCCATTCAATTTTATAATTCCCAATTCTAAAATTGAACAATGGAAGGGTTAGGACAGACAAAAGAAAATATTTCTTTACCCAGCGTGTAATTAATCTGTAGAACTCCTTGCCACAGGATGTGATGATGGCATTTACCCCAAAATTGACATTCTCCCTGTTTTTCAGGACATATGGCACTCTAGATTGGACAAATTCCTAGAGGTAAGGATCATGACAGGTTACAAGCCATGATGGGGTGTATGTATGTGTGAATGTGCATAGACAGATGTACTGCACAATCTAGAGTAACTACAGGAGCTCTTAAGAGACATTTATGTTGATGTAGTTACGACACCACGTAGTGGAAACCAATGGGAAATTCATAGAGCAATCCAGAGTAAATTTTTCTTATGTTGACTAAGAGCTCCTGCAGTTACTCTGGAATGTGCAGATGTGGATAATCTCAAAATGCCAGATGCAGGGGGGCACCTGGATGCAAAGTGTCTTATGTGCTCCCTGAGGCATCTGGTGGGCCGCTGTGGGATAAAGGAAGCTGGACTAGATGGGCCTTTGGCCTGATGCAGTGGAGGTTCTTCTTAAGTTCTTATATCTAACACCAACTCTTGGCAGCTATAACGTAAGTCAAACAGGAACAAGAAGTCCTGTTCCACTAAATCTATTGTTCCAGCACTGTGGTCTGGTTTGTAGCAGACCCCAGGAACCATAATCATAACTCAGTGGCACAACATGTGCATTACATGCCTACAGCCTGAGTGTCTGTGCTTGATAATCTCCAGTTAGAGGCGTCTTGGGAAAAAGGCTGGGAAGGACCCTTGACCTGACACCCTGAAGCTGCTGCAATTGGAGTCAATTATAATGGGCAAGATGCTCCAATGGTCATATTCCATTTAATGCAGCTTGATCGAGAGATAGGCACAGCTGATGTTTCAAACCCCAGGTGCTTTCTTCCTGGACCTTTTGTTCTTCTTTGCCTGCCAAGAACCTCATCAGATTAACCATTCAAACAGCAGTGGTCTGTTTGAAACTATAGAACAAGAAGGCTGGTAATCCTGAACGTGCATCGAAGCATGTCATGTCCGACATTTTTCTGGGATGTCCTACATTTTGAGAGGTCGTGTGTTGTGGTTTTACCATATGCTCTTGCTGAATCGAAGAGTCTTTGAAGTAATACTTTTCCTATCAGCCTCAAGTCCCAGAAGACTCACATTCCCTACAATCCAGAGTAACTATGGGAGCACGTAAGAGTCATTACATGTACCCATAGTTACTGCACCACCTAGTGAAAACCGATGGGAAATTCAGATTGCAATCCAGAGCAAATTATTCTTACACCGGAGCAAGGACTCCCCGTAGTTACTCTGGATTGCACCCATTGATGCATTTGTATTATAAAGTCTCATAAAATCTCAAAATCAAATCCTCACTTCCTAGATTCTATGGAAAAGTGATTTCCAATGCTTTTCATCTCATGACACATGACAAGATGCACACTGACAACTTGTCATAGCACATTTGTTTTCTGGTAAAGTACGCCATGTTATCAAGGTACACCGTTTCACAAGGTACACCAGGTCTCACATCTCCCAATGAGCTTACTAACAAATGAACCTGTCCCACTGCCCTTGGGCACACCTGCAGACTATTCAAGGCATATCAATGTGCTTAGCAGAGTTGTCATCAATTTGGAAGTGATATCATGGCTGGAAGTAACATTATCAAACAGATGATTTTTTAACATTTGAAAATAAAAATTTAGGCTACCATCCTAACACCCAGTTTGGCCAACATAAGTCCTAGCACAAGTCTGAAAAGTGGCCTGGCCTGGAAAGTGTCCCAAAAGTGCTATTAAGCACTTCTGTACCATTCCTTGAGGTTTTGTTAGTGCACAGACATGTGCTTGCTTCCCTACATAACCATGGGAATGGGAAGGCCAATGAGTTGTGCCTAGGCTAGGTTAGGATTGCACCCTCAATTAAGTAATTTGAAAATTTATATACTGCAAATAGAATCAATTCAATTTTATTACTATGCTCCTTGACCAGCATAAGCATAAACTAGCATAAAAATGGTACAAATCATAAACAAAACTTTAAAAGGAGAACTTTAGAAAGGTAAAATCAAGGACACAACACAGTAATAGCAACAGATATGTAGCGGTTAAGATTTAACTGCACAGCTAACATGCTGACTTGACTCACTCCCTCATTACCAACACCCAGCCCCAACCCCTGGACCTGTAAGCATAAAATTTGGTGAATGTATTCTTTCTGTGATATAAGGACCTACTAAGAACTAATTTGGTGCCTGGTGGTGCCCACTGCTATTGCTGTCCGCTGGTGTCTGGTGGCGGATGCCCACTGGTGCCTGGTACCTGGCAGGGACGCCTGGTGCTCTGTAAGGATTCCTGGTGGTGCCCAGTAGTGCACATTGTGACTCAGTGGTAAATGATTCCTAGTGCCCAGTAGGGATGCATGCCTGGTGCCTTGTGCCTGCTGCTTGGTAAGGATGCCCAGTGGTACTGCCTGGTGATGCACGGTGGTGCCTGTTACCCCCTGCACATTGGTGCATGGTGGTCCCACAGTGAAGCCCGGTGCCTGGTAGGGATGTCTGGTACCTGCTGGTGCCTGCTGTTGCCCGCCATTGGCCCCTGATAGCTTCACCCTTGGTGCCAGTGGTGCCTATTGCCTGCTGATACCCACCAGTGCCCTCTGCCCAGTACCTGCTGCCTGGTGCATAGTGATGTCCTCTAGGGCCCACAGGTATTCTTGAAATTTTACTCCTGCAATGATGGGTAAATTCTGCTAGTATTAAAAATAAAATTCACATCGATGGGGACCCACCTATAATTGGCTTGAGACCCATCTAGCGGTCCCAACTCACAGTTTAAGAAACACTGCACTGTACATAAAAGTGAAGATCAGTTTTCTCCATCTGACAGTATCTCACCAGCATAAGATTGCAGGTGACTGTTATGTAAATCTAGTGTATACCAGCAATCGGAGGGGAATCACTGGTTTAGCATATGTTCCAGTAGGTACAGTGTCTACCTTCTCATTGAATATGTATATTTTGAGCTCCAAGCGTTGTCTGGAAGTGCAAGGGTTTGGTTCTGTGTTGCACACCTGGGCCCCATATCGAAACTATACAAGAACTTGGATCATTTGCACAGAAAATCTGCAACTCAGCTCATCCAAAGCCAGAGCAGCAGAGAAGGTACTGCAAAATCAGATTACTGTACATTAGGTTTATAATTTTATTTGAATGATTTATGGAAAATTTTTAAAAAACCAGGAAAATTATTTTTAGTGAAGTTAAGATTGCGTTTCTGGCCAAAACTTGGAGGTAAAGGAACTGATACCATTTTTCTAACCAGTATCCCAAATCCAGAGAAAACAACCATAATTTTTTTTTTGAAAAAATAAACTTTCTTATCTCATTTTCACAGGTCTCTGTTGTAAAATGCAAGAAGGAAGCACAAGTGTGACTTGCATCACAACCAATACACCCTTGCTTCTTTGTCATAAATTTGTCATTCAGTTCTATTCCTTCCTTCCTACTTAGTGAATGACTCCTGTATGATGACTCCTACATCATACTTAGTGAATGACTCCTGTTTTGTCAATTGTGTCCAAGTGGGGCAATTTACAGACTGGGGGGCTTCCCTCTATTGCTTTAGGTATGGTGGAGGAGCCAGGCCTGGATGGTAGGATTGCCATAATTCTCTTTCAAAAAAACTGGAATAGGACCCCCTGTCAAACTTGCCAGTATATGAACACAGTCCTGAGACAGTCCTAGTTTTCCAGGACATATGGCAACCCTAGTGGATGGGTTCTGAGTAATTAAGAATGCACAAACCAGTTCTTGGATTCATGAAATCAACTCTTCTCACAGATGAAATCTGGCAAGGAACCAAATAATCCGGTGTTGAGACATCGGTGTGGTGACTTGGAGCATTTCTGCTTGCCTTCATATATAAGTTTCCTCTTCAGCTGTACTCAGGGTGACCATATAACCAGATTTGTCCTCTTGTTTAGTCTTCTGTCCAGTCTCCTCCAAAAGGGCTTGATTGTCCTCCATTTTGGCTTCATTTTGGAACTTTGCAATGGTGTGCAGTACCCCATCATGTCATATGTTGTTGGATTCATATTGAAGAGCAGAATTCAATGCAAAAATCAGATATCTCCTTCCAATCAAAATATCTCCTTCCAATCAAAAGGTATGGCCAAAAAACTAAAAATCAAAATATGCATTGAGCTCTATGGGAAAGTGAAAATGCCCAATATCGCAGCTTTACATGTGAGTAGCCAAACATGCCATTGTCCGCCAGAAAGGCCAGGCTGAGAGGAATCCAAGACCTTGTCCTCCTTTTGAGGTTCAGGCATCTGGTCACCCTGGTTGTATTTTACTACCGGTGTAATGTGCTGTGGGTGGTGCAAGCGGTTAAGATGCTGTGCCTGTTAACCAGCAGGCCAGGGTTCGAGACCTGGGTCAGCCCCACAAGACAGCGTGAGTGCCTGTCCTTAGCCCAGCTCTGCGACACCATCTGGATCCAATCGTACCGGCTCTGCCTTTCCATTGGACTAATTCAGTGGCGTGGAGAGGGGGGATTTGCTGCTTGGGTAACAGCCTATCCTCCATAACAATCTAACCCAGGCTTTCATGCTTTGCATGCAGCATATGCAGCGCCCAGCAAGACTGACCTAGGGTCAGCAAGACTGACCCTGACTGACCTTTCAAGACTGAACTAGGCCTGATAATTGATGTGATTTAATAGATGTCTGTATGAGAACCAAGGTTGTGTTACAGATACAATACAGTTCCTTCTTCCAAGGGATTCCAGGTATGTGTGGAGCTTAAACTCAGTTTAGGAACGGAAAAAGCTATATTACACTGAGTTGGATCCCAACTCCATCTAGCTCAGCAATATCCACAACACCTCGCATGATCTCTACAAAAATTCACAAAAGGGTCTTTCACACAGTCCTACCTGGAAATCCAGGTATTGCACCTATGATCTTTTGCATGCAAAATAAATAGAATTTCACAGACCTATGATCATCCCTTGTAGTTCCAGCAACCTTCCTTGCTAGTACATAAGTGGACAAAGGAGAGGAGGAGAGGCCAACTATATGGAGATATAAATCCAGGCCATCCTGTTTTGCATCCATAATTTGGCTGCTACACTACACTGGCTGTCAAATAGGAACAAATCGTCATTGCAAAACATTAAATGTATGTTTACATTTCCAGATACTTGGAAGACTCAATGGATCAGCGACAACAGACCTTGAACTAGAGACTTTACTTTTTTGTATAGATTACCTCTCATTGTACATTCCACAATGCAGATCAGGCAACACCCCCTGGGATGGGGCGGCTTTTAAAAATGTGTAATACCTCAGTCAGTCATGGCGGAGGTGCACAATTTATCCAAGTATCTTTTTTGCTACTGTACAGGATGTTAGGATGGAACATAGGTGGACTTGATGTATTTAGTAGTGGAACAAACCTGCATGATCCCATTGCAAAGTGACTATATGACTGGATTTGTCCTCTTTTTTAGCCTTCTGTCCTGGTGTCCTCCAAAAGGGCTTCATTGTCCTCCATTTTGGCTTCATTTTGGAACTTTGTAATGGTATCATATGTTGTTGAATTTGTATTGATGAGCAGGATCGAATGCAAAAATCAGTTTTGAAATATCTCCTTCCTATCAAAAGTTATGGCCAAAATATTAAAAATCAAAAATATGCATTGAGCTCTATGGGAAAGTGAAAGTGCCCAATATATTGGCTTTACTTGTGAGTAGGCAAATGACCCATTGTATGCCAGAAAGGCCAGAGAGGAATCCAAGCCCTTGTCCTCCTTTTTAGGTTCAGGCATCTGGTCACCCTGTCCCATTGGGAATGGGAGATATGGGGCACTTTTCATGGTGTTTATTGAATTGTCCTATGTGCCATCACCTGATGTTTGCTCAGCTATGTGCAGAGCAGTGGGAAAGAGTATGCATTAAGGTTTTTGACAGCTGCCCCATTTAGTGAAATAGAACAATCTTTGGAAACAAATAAAATTACTTGTTTACTTGCACACATATACATGTAATATTTTATATCTGTGTAAAACAAATTGATCTACATCTCTTAATGAGGCAGCCATCATAAACTTTAATGAAAGCTCTCACCCATTTCTCCCTAGGGAAATTTTTTTAATTCTTTATTGGGACAGCAGCTAAGATGCATTTATTCTTATTTACAGATGCTTGCAAACTACCGGAGTTCAACTCCTTGAAAACTGCAGAAGCTGAACTCTTTACTGAGCAGTTGGCTCTTGCAGTTTGCAAGATACAGACATCCCCCACTTATTGACTGGAGCACCATCTAAAAATGAAAATGGTTGAAAAGTGGAACCTAGGCTTTTTTTGCTTGCAAATGCAAAATGCCCACCAAAAAATAGACAATTTCATTTGCAAAGGCCTAATTATTAACTTGCAAAAGGCTTATAGCTAAAAGACATAACAAATTACAGTAAAATGAACAAAAGCATCTGTGGACAATGAATATCTTAAGTATTTGAATTATGGTTATTTACTGAAGAAAGTCATAAGGAAATGCCAAAAACAGTTTGATCATCATGTCACATGCAAATCAATATTAGAAAAGACAATTTTAGCCTTTAGAGTAGCTGAGAATGGTTGAAAGAGTGGAGCATATGTTGAATGAATGAGTTCTGGATATAACTGAAAGGTGTTGAAAGAAAATGAATTGTGAGAAAGTGAGGAACGCCTGTACTGCTAATTGTTCTGCGAAGATCTTAACTCCTGCAGTTGCAAAACAGCTGCTGAGCTCTTCTGCAGGGCTGGTAGTAGCTATCCTGGAAACTCCAGAAATGAGCTGACCACAGGGTAATTAACAGCTATCTATCTCTGAATAGCCTCAGGGCTTGAAGCACTTTATGCTGCTATTACCTGTGTTTCCATTGGAGGCTTTGCTCAGCACTCCAGGACCCACCAGAAATCAGATTGCAACCCACCAGTGGGTCTTGACCCACAGTTTGGGAACCAGTGGTCCAGATTAACATAACATAACATGCATTGGCATCCTTCAGCCTCATAAGACTATGGTATCGTGCTCTGATTGGAGGTCCTGAAACAACATCTAGTGTGACTAAAGAGGCCAATTTGAGAGTGGCAATCCCTTCCACACTGAGGACAAATAAATTCCGTCCCCTGCCCAGGCTCCAGGTTTTGCTGCTTTCGGGTCTGTCTCTTTGCTTCAGCCTGCCAAACAAGTGTCTCTTCCAGTTGGAGAAGGCCATACTGGGTCTTTTGCCTCCATGCTGAACGATCAGAGGTCAAGGTTTCCCAGCTGTTGATGTCCATTCCCAAGGCCTTTAGATCCCTCCTGCAGATGTCTTTGTATCGCAGCTGTGGTCTCCCTCTAGGGCGCTTTCCCTGCACTAATTCTCCATATAGAAGATCTTTTGGAATCCGACCATCAGCCATTCTCACGACATGCCCAAGCCAGCATAGACGTCACTGCTTCAGAAGTGTGAACATGCTAGAGATTCCAGCACGTTCCAAGTCTGCGTCATTTGAAATTTTGTTACGCCAAGTGATGCTAAGAATACATCGGAGACAGCGCATATGGAAGGTGTTCAGCTTCCTCTCCTGCCATGCATAAAGGGTCCAAGACTCGCTGCAGTACAAGAGTGTGCTCAGGACGCAAGCTCTATAGACCTGGATCTTTGTATGTTCCGTCAGCTTCTTATTAAGCCATACTCTCTTTGTAAGCTTGGAGAACGTGGTAGCCGCTTTACCAATACGTTTATTCAGCTCAGTATCTAAGGAGAGAGTGTCGGAGATAGTTGAGCCAAGGTACACAAAGTCATGGACAACCTCCAGTTCATGTTCAGAGATTGTGATACAGGGAGGTGGATCCACACCCTGATCCATGACTTGTGTTTTCTTCAAGCTGATTGTTAGTCCAAAGTCTTGGCAGGCTTTGCTAAAACGGTCCATAAGTCGTTGAAGATCTTCGGCAGAGTGAGCAGTAACAGCAGCGTCATCGGCGAAGAGGAACTCACGCAAGCATTTCAGCTGGACTGTGGACTTAGCTCTTAGTCTGGAAGGATTGTAGATTTGACTTTTAATTAATGGATACTGTCAATTAATTTTAATTAATGGCTATGGGTGGCGCAAGTGGTTAAGACACTGTGCCTTTTAACCAGAAGTCCACGGTTTGAGACACGGGTCCCCACAAGACAGGGTGAGCTGTCCTTAGCCCAACTCTGTGACACAGCTGAAACCTATTGTATTGGCTCTGCTGTTCCATTAGACTATTTCAGTGACGTGGAGAGGGGGGATTTGCTGCTTGGGTGTCAGCCTATCCTCCATATCAATCTACCCAGGTCTTCATGCTATGGAGAGGACACTCCAGCTTCGAGCATTGAGCATGATCAGATAGTCTTTTGAGACTGATGGATGCCAATGCTGCTGTACTGTCATGGATGTGGGTTATTCCATCTTCCTATTTTACCATCATGGGAAAATGAAAAGCTATTGATTTGAAGTGAATGTGGTTATGTTGAAATATGGGGATTTCTTTCCAGCAACTTCTTTAATATGCCTAGATCCTTCCTGTGGTGTTTTGTGAGTCCAAGGTGTGAACTTATTTGAAGTTGGCCAGAGAGGAGAATAAAACTGTAAAGTCTGGCGTCTGTCCAGGGGCACAGTTGCAGCCTGGGAACTTGAAAGGCGTGAACCACAGATGTCTGGGATAAGGAGGTTATCTGATTAACTGATCATCAAAAGTGATCCCAGGTGTTAGTAATTTGAGATTGTGCCAGTTATCTGTGTCACATGCCTGGCAGCTGAGAGGTCAGTTCTGAATCATCAGATTTTTAGAGAGAGGTCATTGCATGAGACTCACTATTGAGGGCATACACATTCCAAAGCAGGCCTCCGTCAGTCTTGAAAGACTATGGTATCGTGCTCAGCGCTGCATATGCTGCATGCGAAGCACGAAAGCCTGGGTTGGATTGTTATGGAGGATAGGCTGTTACCCAAGCAGCAAATCCCCCCTCTCCACGCCACTGAATTAGTCCAATGTAAAGGCAGAGCCCATACGATTGGATCCAGCTGGCATCGCAGAGCTGGGCTAAGGACAGGAGCTCACCCTGTCTTGTGGGGCCGACCTGGGAATCGAACCCTGGCCTGCTGGTTAACAGGCACGGTGTCTTAACACTTGCGCCACCCACAGCCCTACACACTCCAAAGACATGGATACATTTTAGTATTCAGTGGCAGATAGGAGCCCTTCCATCAGCAATATGGGGTGTCTTGTCGGTTGTAAAAAAAACCCTGATTAGTTTGCCTTGACCATTGTAGTACCTTGTCAATCAATCAATCAGTCAGTCAGTCAATCAACAGTATATATTTACCCCTGCTTACTGGGCAAGAGACATTCTTTCGAGTGGGTGTTCCTCTTTTATTTAGCAGAGGGAGAGTAACTGGCCCTGCACACCCCAGCAATGTCTGTTCTAGTGGCTTCTGCTGGTGTTCTTTTTGCACTGTTGATTGTGAGCCCTTTTGGGACAGGGAGCTGTTAGCCATTAGCTATTAATTAGCTATTAATTTTTTCATTTTCTTGTAAACTGCTTTGTGAACTTTTCAGTTGAAAAGCGGTATATAAATACCATAGATAGATAGATAGATAGATAGATAGATAGATAGATAGATAGATAGATAGATAGATAGATAGATAGCTTTTCAACAAAAAGTTCACCAAGACTACATTCCTAAAGATACTTTCCTGGGTGTAAGACCTATAGAACATAATGGGACTTACTTTTGAATAGATATGATTAGGATTGTGCTCAAAGCAGGGTGACCATATGACAGGATTTCTCCAGATTTGTCCTCTTTTTTAGCCTTCTGTCCTGGTGGCCTCCAAAAGGGCTTCATTGTCCTCCATTCTGGCTTCATTTTGGAACTTTGCAATGGTGTACAGTACCCCATCACGTCATATTTTGTTGGATTTGTATTGAAGGGTAGAATCCAGGAGAAATATCTCCTTCCAATCAAAAGTTATGGCCAAAAAACTAAAACTAAAAAATGCATTGAGCTCAGGGAAAGTGAAAGTGCCCAATATCGCAGTTGGCCCCACAAGACAGGGTGAGCTCCTGTCCTTAGCCCAGCACTGCGACGCCAGCTGGATCCAATCGTATTGGCTCCGCCTTTCCATTGGACTAATTCAGTGGCGTGGAGAGAGGGGGTTTGCTGCTTGGGTAACAGCCTATCCTCCATAACAATCCAACCCAGGCTTTCGTGCTTCGCATGCAGCGTATGCAGCGCCAAGCACGATACCATAGTCTTTCAAGACTGACGGAGGCCTGCTTACTCATGAGTAGGCAAATGTGCCATTGTCCACCAGAAAGGCTAGGCTGAGAAGAATCCAAGACCTTGTCCTCATTTTTATGTTCAGGCCAGGTCACCCTGGCTCAAAGCAGTTTACAGAGAAAATGAAATAATTAATGGCTAAAAGGTCAGTGCGTGTGAGATGAAAAAAAGGTTGAAAATCACTGCATTAGATGCTACTGCCTGATTTATAAATAGCAAATGCCAAGATGTTTGGTTATAATGGGGAGTTGGCAGCAGTGACACACCATCTGCCCTTTCAGTTTCACAAATCCCCCCAAATTGGGTCATGATCCACTGGATCCCCAGTTTGAGAACTGCTGATCTAATTCATTCAGAAATTTTAAAAGCCAAATGTGATATGTCATGGATCGTATTATGCCCGTCACTGAATATATTGCAGATAAATTACTTGGCATGAAATGCAGGGGATGAATAAGGGTGAAAATCATTGTTATTGAATGAATGGAGATGAGAACAGCATTGGCTAGTTACAACAAAATCAGACCCCAGCAGTCCCTTGAAGACAGACTGATTAATTTCATCATAAACTTTGTGGACCATAAATATTTGTGGACCGCTTGAATGCTTCCACTCAAGTGGACTTTAATGCACAGAAGTGTATGCTGTGATAAATTGGTCTGTCTTCAGGGGACTACAAAATTTGCCATACGGCATGAAAACTAATAAAAAGCCAGAGTTAATCTTTATCATGAGTGGCCAAATAACAGGATATGTTTAGAGGTTGCCTCTGTTGTTCCAGAATCTTAAGTTGCTAACCTTCCGCAGACAGGTGTCTTTGCTACACACGAGACATTTTCTGCTGCCATGTCACAGCCTGAAATTCCCAGAGAAAAAGAAGAGGAAAGAAAAACCACTAATGAATGTGAAAGATACCTGTAGCGCTATTGTCCCAATCGGCCAAAGGCATCCAAGATGTCTTGGGCAATGGGGATGGAAGGAATCACTAGGGATTGTAGGAGGAGAAACACTAGGTTATCATAGATCCATTTCCTTTGGTCAATTATTAAGCATGCACTTTGGTAATTACTTAAAAGTTTATTTAAGCTTTTCCATGTTAGTATGTAAGAGGAAATCCCTCTATCCCCCCATGCTGGGCTGCTAAAGGAAGGCTTCTACACAGTGAATGAGATACATACCTATTAATAACAAAAGTACAAACTACTAACTACAGTGTTTTCTCAAACTGTAGGTCATGAGCCAATTTCCAGTGGGTTCATTTCAATATTTTATTTTAATAAACTTGATTAAAATGGTACATGACTGCATTTGGGGAAACGTGACACATCTGTACTTTTAACAGGGTCCGATGTTTTTAACGTTATAGTAAATGGGACATCCTCCTGGGGAAGTGTAGGTAGCGCTGTCAAGAAAAAGAGAACAAAATAGGTAAAAAGGTGTAGCTCAAATCCAGTGCTGATGGTATCAGGAGGAAGATAAAGTTCATAGTCACAGCATGCTATGGTACTAGGAGGAAAATGCTTTCATAGCTATGGTATGTACTTAGATAAACAGCTTGGAGAAACCTAATTAGTGGCCTTGACCTTCGCCAATCAGAGTTTGAAACAGTTTAGACCTGGTTACTGCAAGGAACAGGTTTATAGGAACTAATTTGATTGACAGAAGTACTGATATAAAAAGGCCATGTATTGGTTTTGGCCGTTTGCTATTGATATCTTTGTACAGTGGTGCCTCTCATAAAGAACTTAATTCGTTCCAGAGGCCTGCTCTTTAAGTGAAATGCTCTTTAAGTGAAGCAGTTTTTCCACAGGAAATAATGGAAACTCAGACGATTGGTTCCACAACCCGAAAAATATTCATATAAAAATATTAACTGGATGTAGAAATGATGACAAAACACTGTAATTGAATTCAAAACATGCATTCAATGTGCATGATCCTATGAAGTCTACTTAGGCTGCAATCCTAAAGACACTTTCCTGGGAGAAAGCCCCATTTAACACAATGGGGCTTGCTTCTGGGTAAACATGGTTAAGAGGCTGCAATCAAAGACACTTTCCTGGGAGCAAGCCCCATTTAACACAATGGGGCTTACTTTTGAGTAGACATAGGAGACTGCAATCAAAGACACTTTCCTGGGAGGCTTACCTGGGCTGCTGCTGGAGGTTCAAGGTTGTCGGTGGTGGCACTTGGGGGCAGTTAAGGGCAGCTGCCTCTGGCACCTCCAGGCAACTGCCCCCAAGTTGGGGGCAGTTAGAGGCAGCAGCGCTTGCTGGCATCCCTTTTAAAGAACCTCCATGCAGAGCATCAGGGCTGCATAGCACGTGTGTCCATAGTGCACTTGCTTGTTAAGTGAAATGGAACTTGTTATGTGAAGCAAGATTTCTTGAAAATTTTTGCTTGTTATGTGAAACGCTTGTTAAGCGAGGTACCGCTGTATTTGCATTAGCCAACTTGCAAGTGTATTAATAAAGGCTGTAGCCTTTTCTTCTGAGTTTTTAAGCATCTCTTTGTAAAGATTAATAATTTTGCTTTGTGGGAACAAAAAGCTTATAGTCCAGGATTGTTAAAAAATTAAAAATTTTCCTGCTTGATTTAACTTCTGATAGATCCTGACAGATTCTTATTCTAAAAAGTGGGTTCCAGGGCTAACAGTTTGAGAACCACTGACTTACTACATGCCTAGAGACTTAGGGTTCAATTCTAACCAGTTTAGGCCTGCATAACTCACCTGGGATAACTTCCTGTGATGTGTGGGGAGGTCAGTGCATGGTCTGCCCCACTCCATGGTGGGGGTTAGCCCACCACCCAGGTATTCACCATCTTCCTCACAGAGCATCCTGCTGCACTTCAGCCGCAGAAATAACCCTCTCTAGACTTACTTCTCCCACTTAAATAGCAAGTACTCAAATACTTTTGAGTCATGATCTGCCCCTCCGTTGTCATTGGCATCCTTCAGTCTCGAAAGATTATGGTATCGTGCTCTGATTGGAGGTCCTGAACAACATCTAGTGTGGCTAAAAAGGCCAATTCGAGAGTGGCAGCCCCTTCCACACTGAGGACACATAAATTCCGTCCCCTGCCCAGGTCCCAGGTTTCGTTGCTTTCAGGTTTGTCTCTTTGCTTCAGCCTGCCAAACAAGTGTCTCTTCCAGTTTGTTACATGAAATGCCAAGGCAATAGGTGTTTTTACTTTATATACATTGATAAAAACAGGTGTTTTTACTTTATATACCTTGATAATTAGTTTTGTCAGAAGTGTCATAGAAAATATATCACATAACATACGGTTTTCATCCGGCATGATATTCCAACTTGCCTCATCGCCCCATAGGTACTTATTTTACCCATCTCAGCAATTTGGCTTAGCTCATGTGGCGCCTAAAAATATTATTCTGTGCACATTAATCATCTGGACTAACTTAAAGATAACTTTAAACAATAAACCATCTCCTATATTAGATTATTATTATTAAATCCAGTTCAGTTTCACCCCTTAATCAATCATTCTTCTTACAGTTGTTTTGACAACTTAACATTCTGTTTAGATTTCTGGCTCAATTTCTAAACAGTTCAGTTACATATAATATACTATATTCCTTATCTAAGCAGTTTCTCCAACCTTTAATTCTGGTGTGATTCCTACAAAAATAGGCATTTCAATTCAATGCTTAGATACACCTTTTGAAGCCATTATTACTTTTAACTATTCTGACCATACTTTCTAAACTTATTATTAAAATCAAAATTGTAATTCATTTATTACTTCTGCCTTATTCTTCAAGTTGGAGAAGGCCATGCTGGGTCTTTTGCCTCCACGCTGAATGATCGGAGGTCAAGGTTTCCCAGCTGTTGATGTAACCCCACATCCTCTGATTCTCAGATACTTGGAATTGCCCCAAATTGATAGCACCTGGTCTCTGTACTTGCTTGCCCCCCAATAAGATAAAGGTCCACCTGGTAGATTACTCCCCTTGTCTGGGCAGCCTTCTGACTTCTCTATCTACTTCAATTTACTCAAATCTAATGCTCACCCTTTTCAGCTGAATTTAGTCTCCAAAATCAGGGTGTGCATTAAATTCAAAGGTCAGATTCAAATAAATGTGGTATTTTGATTGTAAGTATAGGGTGCACATTAGATTCAAGTAAATATGGGTAATTTCATACTTCCCTCTAACCTGGATCTTATGGGAAGGACATTTCCATTTCTGATATTACAGAAACGGCATTTCACTTTAAAGCATGATGTCCCCAGTGTTCTTCCTATATTCCCCCACTCATTCCTCTGAAATGATGTAATGGAGGGAGGGTAGTCCTATCCCCAGGCAGTTTCATGATTTTAAACTTGCTGAACAGTGAAACATTAAAGACAGCCTGATATATGGCCTGATATTGTGTCTTGCTGAGAACTCATGCAGGACTCTTGTGCTTCTGGACTGTTTCTCTTTGCCAGGCTTCTTGCTGACACTGATCAAGGAATTCAAATTGCAAACTTATGGAAGCTAAGGGGAACATTTTGTTCCCATCATCTTTGAAATGGTAGCCGGTCCTACACAGTGAGATAAAGAGCAACAAATATAAGAATGCACTATCTTTACATTTCTATTCCCATTGAAGAATTTTGGAAACCTTAATTTCTAAAATATATACCTAGGGCAGTGATCTTCAACAACTGAAAATTGTACCTTATGTTATTCAACTTGAATCTTGGTATGTACTCTGAGCCAAAAATGTTGGTTGTGAATGTTATTCACATGTTGCATGTTATTCATGATATTCTTGCACGCCTCTCCTGCATGAAGCTTGGGGAAGTGTACGTGTTACTCCTGTTTTATCCAAGCATCACTGAACTTCATGTTAATGAGGGATTTATCTTGGGTCTTTGAAGAAGTTCAAATGCAGCAGCATGTCTCACTGCATTGACATTTTAATGCTCCAGATACAGGTGTCCCCCACTTATCTGACAGGTTAGTGACTGGAGTTGTGGTGAAAAGTGGAAATGGTTGAAAAGTGGAACCTGGTCTTTTAAAGTTTTCAAATGTTTCTTAGCTAGCAAATTGCAAATGCACTTTTGATCTTGCAAATTCCTGCTGTCACACAAAGATTTCTGTAAATGAAAACTTCATTAACCTCAATTACATCCTGGAATAGACCAGGAGTTAAAGTGGCCATGCATGTTCTCTCTGTCTCACACATACACACACACATGCTAAAAAAAATTAAACATAGTTTTCTTTATTCAAGCACATACACAGGTAAAAATTTTATAGAGAACATTACAAGGAAATGCTATTTATTTATTTTCCGCCTTTCTCCCCGAAAGGCATCCAAGGTGGCTAACAATCAATAAAACAGTTACAGTAAAATACAACTAAAACAATAAAATACAGTTAAAAACAATGTAAAAAAAACAATCAAACAGCAGTAAAACTAGATCAGGATGAAGACAGATTAAAAACATTATGTGGCTTCAAATGTTTTTTTTAAATAAAAAGGTCTTTAGGCCCTGCCAAAATGCAAAAAGAGTTGAGGTTGATCTTAATTCAAAGGGGAGGGAATTCCATAATGCACATGCCTCCACCGAGAAGGCCCTGTTCCTCACCTCCTCCAGTGTGACACAACCAATGGGGCCCCCCTCAGACGACCTCAGAGAACATGCTAGATTCTCAAGTATGCTGGTTCCAGGCCGTTTAGGGGTTTAAAGGTTATAACTAGCACCTTGAATTTGGGCACCTTGAATTTGGCTCGGAACAGAACTGGCAGCTGGTGGAGCAGCGCAATGACAGAATCAAACTGCCAAGCTCTGCAACTACCCGAGCCACTGCGTTCTGAACTAGCTGTAACTTCCAAACTGTTTTCAAGGGCAGAAACAAAGAAACAAATGTATTCAATCCTTTTCATGAACCAAAGTAGAGCCATATTAGAACTGCAAGTGACCATATTAGAGCAGGCTGGAATTGATAATTGCTTTCTCTGTTCAGCAGGAATAAAAGGGAGTCACAGGCTTTGAGCCTGAGAAATTTATTGGGATCAACTGTTTTGGCTTCCTGGCCTTGGAGGGTAGTGACTGGCCAGCACTATCTCCCAAGACTTTGCAAAATAAACCACTTGAGATAGTGGTTAATGAGAATGATTTAAAACAGCTGGGATAAGAGCCACTTAGTAGTTGTCAGGCAGAACTAAGAAGTGCTCAATCTCTAATGGATTACCTGGAGTAAGCCCTATAAAAGGGGAAGGAATCAATCCCCAAGGAAGCAAGAAAAACAAGAGGGCAAGAAACAAAAAAGCAAGTTGAGGGGTTCGTCATCAAGCACGTGAAGTCCGTTGTTGGGAGCAAAGGAAAGTTGGGATACCATGGTGGGCCATGGGAACTATGCTTAGAGTAGAGTGCTTGGACTGAAGATACTGGGCTCTGATACTTTGCCCATGTTCATGGACTATAGGAGAAAGACCTGTTTTGCCTCCAATGGATTGAATTAAGCTGGGATGGACATTCACTTGTTAAGTGTGAGCTGCTGCAGAAGGCTAAGCTTGCAACAACTACAGAGAAAGGAAACCTGTTGTGCGTTAGCTAAGAACCAATGTTTAGTATAGCAAAACAGTTTTATTGTGTATTTGAAACTGACAACGCCAATGTGCTTGGTGCCTTAAGTTCTTTAAAATAAATCTTATATTTATTTTTTAACTATAGTTGTGATGCTTATTCAACCTCCCCAGTAACCTGGAGGGGAAAGGAATAACTACCAAACTTGTGTATTAAAGCTGGGGATTCTGATGGCCAGTTTCTAAAATTCTAAGAGGAGAGGTTAAGTCTCCTCTTGTGTAAGAGCTAGGCTGGGATCATTTGTACCTCAAACGTCCCTTCAGGCACAGCACGGTCTTTAACCTCAGGTTCTTAATAAAAGGCCATCCAGTACTTCTGGACTGGTTCACAGACTGCGTCACAATGAGACACTCTGCAAAAGGTTAAGATACAAAGTAAAAGATTTTTTATTAAGGATATACAGTCAAACCAAAATGCATATTTGAGTCTTCAACACTTTAAGAAAACAAGAAAGAGCTTATCTCAGCTAATCTTTACAGTAATTCTTAAGCTAATTCAAAGATGGTAGCATAGGTTTAAAAGCAAAGTCCTTTGGAAAACTTCCAAGAAGTTAGATACAATACCAATGATGCTTGTCTGGTTGCGTTTCTCCCAAGATCTTCTCTCTTCCCCCAAGATGCGCATACCTCAAGCTAGTTGGTGATGCTTTTTTATACCCTGCCTAATTACTCTAATTGGTAATTAGCTGTAGCTCGGCCACTTCTAAAGACCTTTCGATTTACCAACCATGACCCTTCAGCTGCTGTAAATCATACCCAGCTGCAATAAATTTTGCAATAAATTCTCACAAGTGGGCAATCAGAAAAAATCTTGGGTTACAATAACATTCTAAAACTGTAAAGATAAGAACAATTCTCCCCTTTTTCCCTGCCTTGGTAGGCGCCACAATTTCACTCCCTCCACATTCCAATTTTTTTCTGGAACACTTTTTTTCTTCATCTGGTCAATTTAAAGGCAAGTTGGTTTCCTTCCCTTCTAACTCACCCAACATGGCTGCACTCTTGCTTATTACCTCTTCATTTAACTCGGACTTAAAGGTTCATAACCAAATCCCATAAACAGTTTCCTCTTTGTCTTTCTAATGGCTCTGGGTTTAGAGTCAAGGATGTGCTAGTATTTCTCCTCCCTAAACAAATCCTTGCTTTGAGATCAGAGGCAGCTAGTGGGGCATCCCCTCTCTGGGTCTCAAGCAGGGCAAACTGTGATCTGATCCTTATACAGCCCCACACAGAGTGAGTTACAATAACCTATTCTTGATGTCACCAAGGCATGGACCCATGTGGCCAGATCTGGGTATGGCCATAGCTGGCACACCAGCCAAAACTGGGCAAAGGTGCTCCTGGCAACAGCTGACACCTGAGCATCCAGGAGCAGCTGTGAGTTCAGGATGACCCCCAACCTACAAATCTGCTCTTTCAAGGGGAGTGCAATCCCATTCAGGGCAAGGCAACAACCCAGTACATTGAGGATTGCTTCAAGGATTTCTGAATCAGGAGGAGCTCTGTCCTGTCAGACTTCAATTTCAGTTTGTTTGTCCTCATCCAGATCCCAACAGCCTTCGGACAATGCTCCAGAACAGAGAAAGCCCCCTAAGTGTTAGGGTGGGAAGGAGAGATAGAGCTGACTGTCATCCTCATACTGATGACACCCAGCTCCAAATCCCCAGATGACCTCTCCAAGTGGTTTCATGTAGATGTTGTACAACATGGGGGACAATATTGAGCCCTGTGGCAGTGGCACCCCACACCTCAGGGGCAAGGTGCAAAACAGGAGTCCCCCATCACTACCCACATTTATTAGATGACATTTATTACAGATGTAATTTGCCCAAAACTGGGCTTTTCAACAGCATTTTCCCATGCCAACATAAGATCTTCCTCTGTTCATATAGAAAGGCACTGTATGCACTGTGCCTTATGTAGGGTGGTTGTTCTTCACATTTGCACAGCCAATCTTTCATGGCGTATCCCCATTTCCTCAGGTTGTCTTTAGATCTTCCTTCTCCAGCATGTAGTGTATTTAAGGATTTCCATACTGGCCATGGTTGTTCTTAGCTAGGTGGTGGGGATACATATGATTGGGCCCATTCACTCAGCATCTCCCCACTTTCTTTCCATTTGTCCATGACAGTCATGGCAAATTGACAGTTAAGAAGGTCAGCATATCTAAACTATTCCTTGATCTTAATCTCCATTGTGGAAGTTGATGGCCATATAGTTGGTGGTTTTGTAGAGATGTTGCTTTAACCCAGTCTTTCTGTGCTGTACTTTCCCAATGGAATTTAGGGGAAGGAAGACTAGCTAGATGGAAAGGAAGCCCTATGAGGAAGGGTTGGGAAAACTTGGTATGTTCAGCCCGGAAAAGAGAAGGTTGAGAGGAGACCTGAGCGC
The DNA here is from genome assembly GCA_030015325.1 of Cryptoblepharus egeriae. NCBI lineage: Eukaryota > Metazoa > Chordata > Lepidosauria > Squamata > Scincidae > Cryptoblepharus > Cryptoblepharus egeriae. The sequence goes on from JAREYC010000013.1 coordinate 12,863,920, forward strand.
ACGCTACAGATACCTAAAGGGTTGTCATATGAAGGAAGAGGCTCATTTATTCTTAGCTGCCTCTGAAAGCAGAACTAGAACCAATGGGTACAAACTGCAAGAAAGGAGGTTCTGATTGGATATCAGGAAAAAATTCCCGACAGTGAGGGTGGTTCGGCAGTGGAACAGGTTGCCAAAGGATGTGGTGGACTCTCCCTCACTGGGGATCTTCAAGGAGAGGCTCACACCTGTCAGAGATGCTCTAGGAAGATTTCCTGCTACAGGCAGGGGGTTGGACTAGTTGACCTACTGCTCCCTTCCAACTCCAAGATTCTATGATTCTGTCATTCTAGATAGTATACCTTTTATATTGATGTCAATTTTAAATGTCCCATGACCAATCTTGCTGTTTTATTTAAGGTCACTTCTATCTGCTTTGCATGTTTAGATCTATGCAGAGCTGGCATATTCTCCAGCCAAGTGGCATAATGATAAAGTAGAGTAGTATATCCGGTTGAGCTCCCCATCGTTTTTTGTTATTTTCCTCAGGATATTATTTCTGGTGAAAACTTTCTGTTTGGTGTCAGAACAGTGGTTCTTAGAAAGTGAGTGTGCAATCTAGGGTTACTCCCACATATTTGGGGGTAGCACCGTGATCTTATCTAGTTCCATTCCACCAAATCTGCAATGTTCTTCCTGCCTCTTGATTTTTCAGATGAAATGCACAGCATTGTGTCTTTAGGATGTTGGGTTTATCCCTATAATATAAGCTCAGTAAGTCCAGAGCATCAGTTCTCCATGACCTCATACATTGTACTCTGTGTAGCAATTGCCAAGTCATCTGCATAAATAAAACTTCTGGTGGCTTCTTGCAGGTTGATCGTTGGTATATACTGTATGTTGAACAGTATTAGGGCTAGAATATTGCCTTGAGATGGACTCTTTGGATTCTCCTGCAGCTGCAAGTCCCTACAAGAATCTACAATTTTGTAATAGCAGCCTATAATTTGTGTAAATATAAAATCCTCTATGAGACTGTAAACTTTCTTCTGCAGGGCAGTATGATTAACTGTCATCGGCTCCAGTGAGATCTTTAAACAACACTCCTGTAATGTCCTTTAGTAGAAATTTAGTAGCCATTCCTTTGTTTTGGGTCCAAAATGTTTGATGTGCTCAACCCAAATCTTATCAATTCCAGCTGCTTTACCAGTTTTACACCTGCCTATTAACTCTTCCAGTGCTTTGATAATAAAGGGAATTACAAGATTACTCAACTTCAATTTAAAGTCTGGTTTCCCATTTAGTGATGGGCTGTGATGGTGCAAGTGGTTAAAATACTGTGCCTGATAAACAGCAGACCAGAGTTCGAGATCTGTTTCTTACAAGTTGGGTAAGCTTCCATCCTTAGTCCAGCTCCTGCCAACCTAGCTGTTCAAAAGCATGGAAATGAAAGTAGACAAATAGGTTCCACCTCAGTAGAAGGTAAAAGCATTCTGCACCTTGAGCTTAATCTGTCTTTCCCCTTTTGAGATACACTAGCTGACACTGTCCTTTTTGGATGGTATCTTCACTGAAAGTGCAGTATTTTTTAGCTGACATTATCCTTTTTGGATGGTATCCACTGAGAGTGAAGTTTTTTTTCCAATAAATTGGTTGTTTGCCTTGAATATAGGAAGTCCTACATCCTTGTAGGATCAATTTCCGGGAGCATTTTTGGATGTCTTCCATGATCATAGGAGGAAGGGTCATGTTGATGTTAGATACTCAGTCTTCCCAAGTTGCAGAGAAATTTGGCCAATCAGCCTTAAAATTATGTTTTCTTTGGAGTTTCATAGCTTGTGTTTGAACAGCTACTATAACCACACAAAGAACTGGTCCATGTTGAGTGTTTGGCATAGGCATCCAAACCAACTTGGTGCACCAAGTTTTCACTTACAAAAATTAGATCCAGATTGTACCCTCTTTTCATCTACCCCTATTAAAGGATGCTGGTAATTTATTCTCATGGATAAGTGATAATTGATAGGATTCCACTCATTCTACAATGGTCTCACTGCTTTCATAGGCATTATCATATCTCTAGAAGTTATGTCTGTTGAAATCACCTATCCCATACTTAGTAGGTTTATTGCAGAGAGAGGCTGAAAGAGTGGAACATGTGTTGAATGAATGTTTTCTGGGTATAATTGTTCCTGTTAAACAGCAGGCAGAAGGGTGCTGAAAGAACAGATCATCAGAAAACAATCAGAAAGTGGGATACCTAAATAGATAATAAACCTAAATAAGCAATAGTCAAACCTAGGTTACTGTGGTTTTCATGGCTGTTTAACCTGAAAGCTCAACAGTAGGGATGACATTGTGAAATGTTCCATAATTGCCCCTGCAGGCATGCGGTTCCTGTAAAAATTACAATGTTTGCAACATCCATGCTTCCTAGAATCTCTATTTTAAAACATTATTTTAAATATATATTTTAAATATAATGTAATATTTGATGTAAATATCAAAGGAGGTGAACACACACACACACACACACTCACAAAACACACACAATTTCAAGAAGATATTGCTGGGATAAGAATGACACTGTAATGCTGATCTACTTTTCAAGTGCATGGTGTGGAAAAACAGGTTTTGTTTGCCATCTGCAGGAAGTGCACCATCATGCTCTGAGCTTCGGACTTTCTGGTTGCTGAGCAAAAGAATAAAATATGTGAGGTTTATTTGTTTTGAAAATAAAATATTTTTTAAATGTAGGGATGGACATGTATGGAAAGGGTGGATAGAAAGATTTTTAGAGAGATTTTCCTCCTGCTAGCTCAGTTAGATCTATTACCCAGAGAAATTGTTAAATATAGGGCAAAATCCATAGCAGTTACAGGTCCACGCAGTTACGCCACCCTCTAGTGCTATCTTACGGAAAGTCATCCTAACTGCTCCAGAGCAAGGGGCTTAATTTCACTTTAGGATATAAGCCATAATCTTTCATGTTTCCCAGACATGCTGTCCTAATCACCACCCAGTGGTGGGTTTCAGGGAGTTCTCAGAGGTTCTATACAACCCTTTGCTAATGAGCACCTGGTTCTGAGAACCGGTTAGTAATGGGACATAGAACCTGTTGTTAATTGAGGTTATTAGGGCATAGAACCAGAGATGGGCCTGGCCCAACCTTACAACAGGTTCGCCGGAAGTAGGTGGGCCAGGTGGGGTCAGGGGGCGGGGGGCTGGGGGCGGGGCAAGGGGCGGCCCCAACCTTGGCATACTGTGCCTGTACCAAGCTTGGCGCAAGCGTGGTTGCGTCTTGTTCAGGACGCGTCTGCGCCTGCGCCAACCTTGGTGCGTGCGCAGACGCATCCTGAACAGGACACGACTGCAAGCGCAGTTGCGTCCTATTCAGGACACCACTTTGCCTGCGCCGATGTTGGCAGACATCCGCCTGCATCAAGATTGGCGCAAGCGCAGCGGTGGGCCCCAACGGCAAACCGGTTCGCCCTTTTTTTGACCCGCCACTAGCAACCGGATCGCTAGCGGCGGGCCAAAATTAACAACTGGTTCTGTAGAACTGGTGCGAACCAGCCTGGGCCCACCTGTACATAGAACCTGTACTTTATTTATTTGAATCCCACCACTGCCGCCATCCACTTGCTTGCTTCCTCTCCTTCTGCTCCCTCAATTTGAAAAAAGAAGTGTGGGACTGAGCAGAACAAGATGGAGTAGTGGTCTAGACTGTCTTCTCTGTTCTAGCCCTCCACACTCTTTTCCTCCACATGTCTTCCATTCTGTTTCCTCTGACAAAATGTTCTCATGCCAGAGATCACCACTTCAGCTCTACCCGTCCTGTACTTACATTTCATGGAAACCTTTCCACCTGATTCCTGATCTGTTTCTCCTCTGTTTTTCAGAGTGCCCAGAGGGACTATCCTGCTGTACTTCCAATCCTGGAAGCAGAGAAGGCGGCATAATGGCGGAAAAGCGGTGCTTGGAGACAGTGGATGCCATGACTTACAGCAAGATTTCTCGCATGGAGGCAGCACAAGATCATGTTCTTGGAGCAGGTTTATATAAATCAAGCATCCTGTCTGGTCACACACCTGACAGCCATTACAACTATAAAGGAAGCTACTACACCTATCCACTGCAGTGCCATGAAGGTCCTGAGTCTCTGGCTCACTGGGGTGCTGCTGAGGGCTCCATGCATTGTACTGGTGGTACAGTTAGCCAGCCACTGAGGACGGAAAAACAAGTTTGCATGTACAGGCCAGAAGCAGAAAACTTTGGGGCACCGGTGCAGACTGCTAGGCATGAAAAGGGCAAGGACTGTGCAGTCCGAGATGCATTAACTCTTCAGGAAAAGTGGGCCAATTACATGGGTATGGGTCATGCTGGCCTCATACAGCAAGGCTGGATCCATGGCTTTCCTATGCAACATACTCCCCGAGCCCCATTAGCCAGCTCAATGTTGGCAGCTCCCAAACCCGTTTACCGAAACCCTGTTTACTGTATGGATTCTGGCTACAGTCCCAAAGGTTCCCCAGCATTGGGGATGCAGATGGAAAGTGTGCCAAAACGGCCTCTAGATACAGAATGGGCTTTACCACCTTCGGGGCATCCAATTCACATGGAGAGCTGTGAAGCAATTACACCTAAAAAGTCCTTGTTTTCAGAATCTGGTCTTCGATTACATCAGAGCCCCAAAATCACTGATGTGACTCTGGCGAGCCTTTCACCCTATCACAAGACTTTTGAAAAATACAAAGCCGCTCCAAGCACATCTTTTTTGGACCCAAATTACTCTGCTGTGTACAACAGTCAAAAGCATGTCCCAGAGGTTCATGATAGTAGTTCTGGCAAACATGCATGGACTAGGGGGCCAACTCCTGCTAGCTCTTTGGGAAATTCCCAGACTCTAATGTATCCTAATAGATCACATGCATACTATCCGTTGCCTTCATACCCACTAAGTCAACATGAGCAGATGCTGTTGTATCATCAAAACTACTCACAGGCTGAAAAGCAGAACTCTATGCTTGTGAGGAGTGAGGAGCTCCATGTTCCACGATCTTATTTGCCACCAGGGCCTATGAGCTACTACCCTGATCCTTTGGAGAGCTATCTCTACCGCACAGATGGTCCACCATCCGTGACCTCTCCCATCCCCAACCGGGAATGTGAACTTCAACACAATTTTAAGACCAGAGTAGATTCTATGCAGCAAAATCCTTCCTCTGCCTGCGTATTGTCAGAAAAGGCGGCTTATTGTGGCTCAGGAACTAGCCTAGGCAGCCTCCGTGATAAGTGTGACCAAGGCCCCAAGACAACCAATGAGAATTTTCAGAGTGCAGCTACTCAGCCCTATACTTTTCAGTCCCTCCCCTCTGCAGAAAAGTTGCCCAGCTGTTTTGGTGACTTCAGACAAATGCTAGAAGTTGAACATAGCATGGGTGCCAGTCAACTGGACAAGACCAATGGGCAGGAAGCAGATCCTTTAGGTGCTGCACACAAAAATCCCAGTTTAATGTCAGAAGTCAATAAAAGGAACGCCAAGGTTCCCAAAGCAGATTCTGGATCGTGCATCGTTATTTCCGATGGTCCTGCCACTCCACAGGACTCCTCCTTCAAAGGACATCCACTGAAAAACACCTCCAAGGATTCTGGTTCTTCTCTCCAGCAGCTGTCAGAGGAAAGAACAAGGGGGTTAGACCAGATGGAAGACTCTCCACCACCTTCCTCTCCACCAATGCCAGTGATTAACAACGTTTTTAGTTTGGCACCATACCGAGAATATTTAGAGCGGGCTGGGAGGATGCTTCTCTCGCAAAGTAGCCGAGTCAAGGAGCCAGACGTCCATGATGCATGCAAACAGGTGGAGGTGAAGCAGTCCCTTCAGCCTGCTTCCGTTGGGTCATCGGAAGCATCTGGGGTGCCAATTTCAAAATGGAAAGAAACCACCTGCAACACACTAGCAGAGGATGATAAGAAAGTCCTTGGTAGCAACAGCACATTGATGGAGGAAGAAAATGGAGATTATGTTGAGTCTTGGGAGAGCTCTAAGATCAAGGCTCTGCCTCCAAGCAGGTCTGGGTTCAGCGAGCTGGTCCCAACAGGTGGTGCGGGCAATCCCGGAGTTGAGGAACTTACGAAGGAAGACCCTGTGCTAGACCTCCGCTTGAACACAGAAGGGTTGATGGATGTGCCTAGTCTTCAGGGGTCAGCTAGAAAGAAGGAGGCTCTTGAAAAGGAGAAAGCAAGGGGCAAAGGTGTGGAGGCACCACAGCAGTCAGCCAAAGGACAGGAGGCTTTCACAGAAGTGAACGTGAGACCATTAGAACTGCCGGTTCAAAGCAGCTCAGGGGAGAAGAGCAACTTCCAGAGCTCTGCATCATTCCTGTTCAAAAAATTCAAGATTCTGAAATCTCATGCTGCCAGGGCAGGCACCACCACTGCACTTAAGGATCCTGCTATATTGCAGCCCACCTCCCAGGTGGAAGCTCGGACCAGCACATGCACTCTACAACAAGGCTCCGAGCCAATGGTGCCTCGACAACAAAGCTCCGAGTCAACGCCATCTCCACCAAACAGCCTGTCTGTCAAATCGAGCTCGGTGCAAGTGGTGACTTGGCCGGTGTGTCTTCCCGTTCAGCAGCTTGTCCAGCCAGTAGCCATTCAGCCCAAAGCACCATCATTGCAGCAGAATTACCTGAATGTGAAACTCCCAGAAACTTCAAAACCCCTGCCTCCGAGCGCACCAGCTAGTTCTCCTGCCCTGGGAGAGACCAGCGTCTCCCTTCCCACCACCTGTGACTCTCCTGCCCAGCAAATTCCATCAGGGCAGTTTTTCCGAGTGCTGCACACCTCCCTTTGCGATGCCATTTCCTCTTGCGTGTCTGCTGCCTCTCCGGAGCAGCTCAAGGAGTGGTCAAAAAAGGCAGCATCTGATGAAGAGCGCAAAGAAAAGGCAGCAGGATCTACAAAGCGCAAGAATAATTCCAAGGCCTTGGACCCTCCCAAACCATCCAAGGGCAAGGAAATCTGGCTCACCTTCAAGGATGTGGCCAGACTCTTGACCAAACTGCTGTCTCAGCTGGAGGCTTTCCTGTTTATCCACAAGTGCCCCTTCCCCCATGTGGTCCGAGCAGGAACCATCTTCATCCCCATTCATGTTGTGAAGGAGAAACTCTTCCCCGGACTCTCTGGTTCATCTGTGGACCACGTTCTGCAGGAGCACAAGGTGGAGCTGAGGCCCACCACCCTATCCGAGGAGAAGCTTCTGAGAGAGTTGGAGTTGAAGAGCTGCACCTCCCGAATGCTGAAGCTGCTGGCTTTGAAACAGCTGCCTGACATGTACCCTGATCTCCTGAACCTCCACTGGCATGATTGTGTCAAGCAACAGCTTTGTAAGTAGACCTAACTGGCCATAATTTTGGGGTTTCATCTTGGGTCTTCATCTGTCTGTGCTCAGCCCTTGTGTGTGAATGACCAGGGATGGGCAGAATGTCAGTCCAAAGCTACTAGTAATTTTGATGGTACTATGAAGGCATACCTCAACCACATCGAGATTTTGCCTACCTGCCCCTAAATCTACCTTGATGGTTTGATCTTCTGTGGTTTTTTTTTTTGCCTTGTAGTTTCCCCTGACCCCTTAGAACCTAGGCTCAAGTCAAAGACCAACTTTGTTTGAACCATAGGCAAAATATTCAGCATTGCATTGGTTGGACCTTACTATCCATAGGGGTTCCATTACCCTCCTGCCCCCAGATACAAAAATCCACACAATCTGTGGTTGGGGTCCAATAAGACATCCAGAGATGATGAGAAATGCATTCTAGTTGTGCCTGGTGGTGTCCTGAGATCCAGAGACACTGCACACTGCTTTCCTGGGCCTCAGAAAACCTCCTGGACAGGACCAGAAGGCACTTCTTGTTGCATCTGTGAGTCCTCCAGGTGTGGGTTTGGAACCTGTAGTGAGCCAAATTCATGAGTTGCAATTCCATGGATAAAGAAGACACACTCTACTTTCCACATCTTTAGAAGCCAACCAAAAGTGTAAATTTTTATACAAGCCACCACTATGTGATCTTCTCCTTATGCAGTGCCTGAAGCTACTCTTCCTCTAAGAAACTCATACACATATATGTATGTATGTGTATATATATATATATGTATGTATATCTATCTCTCTATATATGTATGTATGTGTATATATACATGTATATATATCTATATCTATCTCTATATGCTATCTCTCATATATATATATGTGTGTGTATGTGTGTGTGCGTGTGACTCTAATTGTAATCATGTGTGTGCGTATCCAGATCTTTGTCCTAGAATCTTAAAGTATGCAGGGGTGACGCAGGAAAAGCATTGAGCATTGCACTCTAGGCCATAGGTAAAATTGCTGTATTACATTCATTGCCACAGAATGAGGTGCTAGCCACTAAATTGAATGGCTTTCAAAGGGGCTTACATAATATCATGGAGGGGGAAAAAAATCTATGTGTCTTGGATCTGAGAACGCACATGAACCTCCCAGCTTAAAGGCCGTATTTTTGAACACCATTTCCTAGGGAACCAGTTGAAATGGGGAGGTTCCATCTTCTCCTTATGTTTTATATTGCGCCCTTCCTCTAAGAAACTCAGGGTTGCATATGTGGATGGGTTTCCCCTCCCATTTTATACTTGCACCAACCCTGTGAGAGATGCTGAGAGCAAATGGTCTAAGGTTGAAACCTAAGTTTCCTTAGCCTACCACTCTGACCCTCAATTGGCTTCATGCAGTGCCTGAAGCATTTGGATGGCCACTGGTGGAAATGGGATACTGGGCTAAATTGACTTTTGGCTGGCGCACATTATGCTAAGTCAGTGTTACTCGTGCATTTCAGGGACCCCCTTTCAAACCTAAAAATCTATCCAGGACCCCTGTCAAATTTACCTGGAAGTTACATCATTGTGATGCTAGAGCTTCTCTATGTCTACTCAGAAGTAAGTCTCATTGTGTTCAATGAGATCTAGGGCACAGTCCAGAGTTAGGGCAGTGAGGAGTGCCCTAGCTGGGCTGCCCCAAGCAATCTGTATCCCAGACAGAAAGTTATGCTGCATCCAGAGAGTCAGGAAGCCTGTGCTGCCCTGCCTCCTCCAGAGCATGCTAAGTAGGCACCAAGTCAGTGGCACCTGGGGAGGACTTGCTCCTGAGGAGACTCCTCCCCCTTAGATCTCACTGAACAAGGAACAGCTGTGGTGCCTGTCTTATAAGGAAGCCTAGCAGTTCTTGACAACCAGTTACAGCTGCCAACCTGTAGTGGAGGGTGGAGGCTTGGAGTGGCCTGCTGTATCCCCAGGTTAGTGGCTGCTGTAGTTGTTCCATATCCCAGGGTTGAGAAGCAGGGGTTGCAGCTAGGCTGGCCAAGAACTCAGATTTTTGGTCAACACTGCCATTCTTACTCTTGCCTTATTATAAATCCCTATGGGTCTACTCACTATTATACCTGCTCCTGAGGTGGTATAACTCTGAGGAGCTGGAAGAGGGAATTTCTTCCTTGGAAACAGGCTCTGGATGCAGAGTAACTGCTCTGCCCTAGGAAATGCTAAACATGCCCTCGACATGCCTCTCCTGAGTTACCTAGGCTGCCCCAGTTAGGGCAGAGCAGGTACACCTCTCTTAGGGCACCCTATGTTGCCTTGCTCTGCCCCAAGCCTTTTCCGGAGTAACTAGGGTTACTCTGTAGTTGCAGTTGCTCCATCCTAGTGATAGAGAGGGCAACCCAAGTGCTACTCTGGATTGGGCTGTTACTCCCAGGAAAGCCCAGTGTCATTTTCCAAGATGGTGGATTTCACCCTTTTGGGACCCCCCTGTCCTGAGGTCGTGACACCCCAAGTTGATCCTGACCCCCACTTTGAGTACCACTGTGCTGTATGAACTTGCTAATTATAAAAAATCTGAACCAACTCTGTGCTGAGAGTGGAGAATATTAAATTATTGAAAAGTTCAAAAATTGGCAATATGAGCAATTGGAAACATTCAGAGTTGTTGAGGATTTTTGCACAAAAGGGTGTTCTAAATAACAAACTATTTGATTGATAAATTGAAACCCTTTGGTCAATTCTTTCAATTCAATCTTTGAATTGAAGTCTTTGTAGTCTTTGTCTAAGTCATTGTAGATGTGCCCCCTGAAGTGCCTAACTTTGTAGTCTTTAGAGTCTTTGTAGATGTGCCCCCTGAAGTGCCTAACTCTAACTACCACCAACCCTCCAATCAGTCTTTTGACTAATTCTTTCGCTTTCATTTCCGGTGATTATGCATAACTTTATTTTTTCCAGGTCCAAGTTCACAGGCTGGCCCGCATGCCTCCAAGTAGGTATAAGTTTTTTTGTGAGTGTCTCTTCTACGTAGCTGCATCAAAAGGAAACCAGTAGATGCTATTAAACAGAGAAAGTGGGTGAAGAGGTTACTGATCTCCAGGTCCAGTGTCAGGAGTTGGCCAAGTGGGACTCTGTTTGGTGGCCAAGGGCTATCAGAAGGCCCATGACTGAGGCCATGGGCCTAGTACCCACTTCTCATAGGTGAAAAAAGTTGGCAGCCAGCTACAAAAAAGGGCTTACGTCTCTGCTGTCGCAGCCCAATCCGACCTCCCCCAATTGACAACCATGCAACCATGAGTTGCACATGTGCTGACTCTTATGGTGGTGGCAGCAATCAGGACGCCTGTCAGATGTAAGTTTTAAAAAATTACTGTATTTACTCAAATCTAACACTCCTTTTTTAGCCATGTGCTGAAATGGGTGCACATTAGATTTGATAGTTAATTAGATTTGAGTAAATATAGTATTTTGATTATAAGTGCGCACAGTGGCATAAATAGGGGGGTGCAGTTGCATCAGGCTACAACCTTTAGAAAGGATACCAGCTGAGCTTGACTCTGGTGACTAAAATTATGAGCTACATATGAATGATAATACCATCCAAATTATGGGCTACTTATGAATGATAATACCGTCATGTTATATATCATTGGACAGGTAATTTAATGCAGAATGCAATGAAACAAACTGCATTGGAATATCTATATTTTATTAAACATTATAGCCGATGAACCAGAAAATGAAAACACAAAAGTGGAACAAAATGTGGATTTTCTTAACTCACCTTTCTCATGATACTGATTGAGAGCAAATGAAATGCAATTCTGATACTGTATGGAACAAATAAGGTGTTAATATGAATCAGCTCTTATTTCCATATACATATATTATAATAGCTTATATCTGCTAACTTGGTATACAGGCACTTCTAAGTGATGCTTCTCTTATATTTAGCAGGGAAAGAATAATGATTCCTCTTTGGCCCAGCACAGTTTCCCTAACCAATAAAGGGCACAATTTTCATATTTTTACTTAATTAAATTTGATTTAGTTGTTGCAGGGGAAAATAAAAAAAATTTTTTAATACCCTGGGATGACATTACTTCCAGTTGTGACATCACTTCTGGGGCAACATTTTGAGCTTTGCACCAGCCGACATGATCATTAACTATGCATTAGATCATGATCATTAACTATGGGTGCACATTAGAGTCAAGTAAATATGGGTATATATCTTTTTAAGCCTGCTGGTGGCCAATAGATCTCCTATATACCTGGCATAAGTGCAAGGAGAGAAAAGGAATGGGCTATGTTCAAAAAGAGGAAATAGTTTTTGTTGCTCCAACTTGATGATAGGAAGGTCTGGGCAGGATCAGTACTACACTGTACCGAGTCCAGAATTAACTGCAAGCAGGGAGCCAACCTGTTAAAACATTTGGGTACCATTTCGGTTCAGTATCATCTGGGTTCTGTTAATGTTCTCTTACAAATGCTCACTTTAAAAAGCAGATCAGCAGTCTGTTCAGATATTTTCAGTCAGTTTTGATTGGCTTGATTTCTCACAAAATAACTTCAAACTCCATTTACTAATAATTTAGCACTGCAAGAGGAAAATAATAGCTAAATGAACTTGAATAATTTTTAAGGACTTTTTAAAAAATAAAGCAAAATGAAAACAACAAAATAAAACAAATAACAAATTTAGGCAAATATAGGAAATAACTTTTGAAATTGGAATCCCTAATAGTTGATGCACTTTTCTTTTTAATCTCTTGCCCTAGTGTGGTTTGTTTTAGGTTCAAGGAAAGCTAGAGATTTTTGGTTTGTTCTACCTCAGTGAAGGAGAAAAACAAAATGTACTCTCTCAGGACATATGAACATTAGAAGAGCCTCCACTGGATTAGGCCAAAGGACCATCTAGTCCAGCTTCCTGTATCACACAGCAGCTCACCAGATCCTAAGGGAGCACATGTGACACCTGCGTCCAGGTGCCCTTCCCTGCATCTGGCGTTTTGAGGTTGTTCACGTCTACACACATCTCTCATGGCTTGTAGCCTATGAAGGCCCTTTCCCCAAGGAATTTATCCATGCTTTTTTGGATAAATTTTGGACCAATTTTTAGGTTGGAGCTCAGGGTTGGGCAATTCCCTGACAGCAAGTACTAGTAAGTAGGTGGTCCATTAAAGGTTGAGCTGTGATCTACCTTCTACCTGTTTGATGGACTTGAAGCACTATCTTTGCAAAGCTAGGTCTGATGTTGAGGGCTATGCGTACAAGTGTGGTGGTGGGGCATTGTATATTTCATGTGAAGTGTTTAGAACTGAGTTAGTAAAAAAATGAGTTCTTTACTTGGTTAAGATTCTAATGTTTTTCATGTTCTGTGCTTCCATTTTCTAGATGACCCTGCATTGGAGATCCTGAATAGTGACATCCTCATAAAAGCTTCAGAAGAAAATGGCTTGAAGGCGACAAAACTGACCAGATGTTTACAGAATAAATCCATGCCATCACTTGGCCTGTGCTTCCAAAGGAAATGGAAGCAAAGCCAAAAAAGTGGTTTGAGACCCCAGGGTGAGTCTTTGGATTTTCCTGCAAAGACCTTCCAACCAGTAGATGATGAAATGCCTCAGGAATCCTCCTCAACTTCTGTCAAACAGGACACTGCATTAAGGGAAACAAAAGGTCTTCCTCAGGAAGATGCTTCTGCTCTGAAGACTGAAGGGCTCCCACATTTCCCTGGTTCAAAGAGGCAACTCTTCCAAGCCCGCAAGCGGCCCAGAACTCTTCAAGTTAAACTGAGCAATGAGGTAGCCAGAAAAACAAGTACCTCAAAGGTCCTCTGCCTCCAGAAGTCTGTAGTCCATATCAAGTTCCAGAATGCTCTTCAAAATATACGAGGACCTCCTTTACGTACTGCTGCAGGGAAGAAAGGGAAGAAACCATTTCCGCTGTATATGAATAGCTTCAGGCGACAGAGGCATCGTGCAAGACGCTCCATTGTGCAGTCTGGGTACCCAGAACTGGTTGGAAAACGGATCCGGCATTTGTTTGAGGAGAAAGACAAGACGGAAGCCTGGTATCGGGGGGTGGTGTTGAGAGTGCACAAGCACCACAAAAACCCTCTGAAGACTGTGTATGAGGTGAAGTATGACAGTGAACCTGAGTGGCAATATTATATTGAGATTCTTCAGGACTACAAAAGAGGCTGGTTGGAAGTGGTGGAGTGAGAGGACTGATTGCCCTATATTTGGATCTTCATGCTGGCAGACTGGGATGCTCAAGATGAGACGACTTGGTGGTGGGGAATAGATACCAAACTTTTGGCTACCTTCACTGTTATTTGCAGCTATCACAATCCCTAAGGCTCTGTTCAAATGTCCTTTCTGTGTGTGGCTGCCACTGAACATCCTAGGTTCCATGTGCCTTCAGGAAACATTATGGTGGAGCTACTGGTGATGGTTATGCCATTAAATGGATCATTGGCTTGGATGTAGATGACATGAGATGATTTTCCTGCTTGACACCAAAGCTTGTTTAACATGTGTTGCTTTAGCCCAAAGTTGGTTTTCTTTCCAAAGCTTTACCCTGAAAAGCTGCATCATGGACCTCCAAAAAATAGTCTGTGAGAAGCTGGGGTGACCATGCAGATGGTTGCTACTTTCCAGCAGCAGTCTTCATGCATATGGCAGAACATGTTTTCATGTGATGAGAAATTATTGCTGGGAAATTAATTTCTGTACCTTCAATCCTCCCCAATTTCTGAAAATCACTTTCAGGCAACCCATTTGGGGAGAAGTTTCTTTCGTTCTTGGAACTTTACATTGGAAAATCTACTGGAGAAGCTACCTAGCTTGAGACTGTGGGGCTAACAATAAAAAAACTCACGGTTTGTTGGATTGGGAATTGTCCCAAAGAAACACCATGTCAGTCTACTCCTCCTTTACCTCCCTCCTTTATCTTGCCACAAAAAAACTTCGTGCTTGTTAATCAATAGCTACTTATGTCCTCCAAACCTCAAAATTGCGGTTACAAATCCAGGATATGAAACCAAGATTTGATCTTGGTTTCATGTCCTGGTTTGTCAGTTTTTGTTTCCAGATTTGGGGCACACACAGAGCAGTGGGATCAGGATTTCATTATGTTAGTGAGTCACCCTCTTTCAGACTACATTCCCTATCCAATAAAATTGTGGGCCACCACAAATTTCTCAATGAGGTGAAGCAAGTGTAGCATGTATTCTTTGTGATCCTCACGTCCCCCCCAAAAATGCCTGAGCAACTATGTCAGTTGTTTCCATGGAAAAGCAAACTCCTCAACAGAAACAGGGAGTTTAGTTATCTCCTCTATTGAAAAGAATGGAAATTCTCTTGTTTGGTGGGACTGGATGGGTTTGTTTTCAAATTCTTCCTTTAAAAAAACCTGTGATCCTTTGGAGTGTGTGTATGTATGTGCAGATGCTTTGTGATTATCTCACTGACAACCAATGACTCTAGACACAAAGGGCCAGTACACATATGTAATGCAAGTTGTACATGCAGTGATGTGCAAATGCAAGCATTCACCCATAATAAATAAAAACAAAATTTCCACTGCAGGACATGCCATGCACAACTTTTTCTGCCAACTAATGCTGGGCCAGTTCTTGCATTACTAGGATGGGCATACAATAGCGACAGTACAGGAGTCTTCAGCGAGATACACATGCCCTCCATACTGGTTTCTGATTGTCTCTTTTAGTGGTCCATGGTGGTGAGATGCTGTTTAGCTGTGCAACACTCATCCGGCAGTGGTCTATCCAAAGCTGGAGGAATTGCACAATCCTTGCAGGATAGTATTGGAAGGGAACATGGCTTATGCCCTCCGCACCTTGTACTAAAGCAACACTCTTGGCTCAGTGGCATAGCAACCAAAATGCCAGGGTCATTAACAGGGCAATAACTGAGCAGAAATGCCCTAAATTTATTAGGGCTACATATATAATTATATATATATATATGAATTATATGTAATTATATATATATAAAGTAGGCTGGGTGAGGGTCTCATCAAAGCAGGGGGGTGGAGGACAAAACTGCTACTGCTACTTTCTTGTGGCTTCTAGGATCCAAAAAGTGAAATGCAGGTTTGCAATAGGTCACCCCATTTTCATTTCCAAAGAAAACAAGTTTCCTTTATTCAGTTATAAAAAAAATTTCCTGAGCTTTCAGTCTCTTTTAAACTCTCCATCTTGCATATGGTTCTTACATGTGGTTCTTGCATATGGCCTGTTCATCATGTTTCTGGGTTACACCTCTTCATGTCGGGACCCATATGACTAAATCCTATCTTTAAAAAATTCCCTGCATGTAAAATATTAATATCTTAGGCTACAGCTTTTTTCCTCGGACAAGCGGGTTTTCTTTGTGCAGGAATTAGTGATTTTTAAAAAATAATTGGGTGTATTAGTGTCTGAAGAGGTACCGTATTTCCTGGCTTATTACACGCACCGGACCATGAGACGCACCAAAGTTTAGAGGAGCAAAAATATTCTGAACCAAATGGTGTACTAATATATTTAATAAAATATAGCAGAATAATATTTCAACTATGTAAAGTCAACAGTGGTATTAAGAACCATTATCACTGACATTAACAAATGAGGAAAGACTTTAAGCTTCAAGCACTCTTCTAATTTTCTGGTAACCCCAAAAACTCATCATCTCTAGTATCAGTGATTTGTGACTGACCAGATCAGACACCAACAAATGATCAGACACCAACATTTTGCACAAATCTCATTGCAAATTGTCCAAGAAGGCAGGTAGGTTGGGGGATGTTCTTTTGCGGGTGGGGAAATCCAGGGAGGTAGGGAAAGGTGAGGGGATCTAGATAGATAGGGAAGAGTGAGGGAGGCACAGGCATGGAGCAGCAGGGACCAGGTCTTGTGCATGTCTACTTTGGAGCAAGTCTCCAAGCCAGGGAAGGCTGTTTAGGATTGCAACTGTGCCAGGGTGACCAGATGCCAAACCCAAAATTCCTGAACCCCAAGGCCAAAATTCCTACCCGCTTAAAAAATTGCCAAAAAATATATTTTTTTGTTTTTATATTTTTGATTTTTACTTTTTTGGCCATTACTTTTGATAGGAAGGAGATATCTCAAAACTGATCATTGCATTGGATTCTGCTCTTCAATACGAATCCAACGACATATGACATGATGGGGTAAGGTGCTCCAGGATTGGACCTATCACTCTATAAGACGCACAGACATTCCCCCCCTTTGAGGAGAAAAAAGTGTGTCTTATAAGCTGGGAAATACGGTACATCAGGAAGCAGGTTCCTCATCTCATCTTTGAAAGTAGATTGAAACCACAGTTTAGTGTTTTAAATTGGTTTTAAACAAAGTTATGTTCTTCCTGTGCGCATGCAGGTGTGTGTTGAAGAGGCTCTGGTGTTTCCACAATATTGGTGGGAACACGGTTTCCATAATTACATGGTTGATATTTTTTGTGGCTTAAACTACCACATTTTGGAAATGTGACATATTTTGCCTTTATAAGGAGTTGCTGCTGCTTTCAGATTTTTTTTAATGGCTTCCCTGTTTTGCAACATTTTCTTAAGAGTAGCTCTTGGTATCCTTTTGTGTACTCAATTTTTGTTTGTAAAACCTCTGTGCCTTTACGGTGTTGGAAAGAGAATTGGAGGGTTGGGGGGTGGGCTGAAAAGTTTCAAATATTTAGATATCTTCCAAGACACTTGAAAAATGTTTATGTTGGGGATAAATTTATAGCAGGATGTGTGTGTTTTCTTAATGAAAAAAGTGCAGTTCTAAAAATGAAAATGAGAATTGAGAGAAACCCCTTTAAATTGATTTGCAGACCTCAGGTACATCTACTTCTATAATCCCTGTATGATCTGAGGACAATTGCAGCAAATATTCCCTTGTTTAATGATCTATGCAGAAGCCACTGGCAAGGAAACAAGGTCTTAAGAACCAGCAGATCTGCTTTCTGCAGTCAACCAACTGGTCCAGGGTGGGTTGTTTGAATTTGCTGTTTGATGGATATCTTAAGAACAGAGGTTTTCAACATGTCACAGTTTTCACATATTTTTGCATGTCGTTACAACCAAACTGGCGCAAGACCACCTAAGATCTCTTAGGTTTTGTGGAGAAGACCATGTGTCTCTTGTGCCAGTGTATTTTGAATGCCAGAAACCGGAGAAGGAGATGCAGGCACGCCACTTGCAAATTTACCACTTTGAGATGTCACCAACCTTGTGGATGGACCTACCCTGCTTGGAAGAACTTTGAAAGCCTGAGAAGAAACAACACATTAGCATGGCAGGTGGATCTACAGGGAGTTTTGATCTTTAGCAAATTGTAGGTGACAGATTCCCTTTGATACCTCTGAAGGCAATGGTTGGCCGCCTTTTAGACCACTTCAGTCCTCCACAGATCGCCGCAAATTATCAGTTGTGAAATTCTGGTGTGTGATTTCTCCAATTTCTTCCACTTTTCTTGCCAGGCAATGTCTTGTTTTAATAGTACTGTGTAGCCTTTTTGAAGACGAATGTTTAATACTGTACATTTTGTATAATGTCTCAGTGAGAGGATTCTGCTTTTTTATTTAAGAATTGTTTTTTAACAATTTCTAAGAGGTGCTTCATCAAGAATAAAATGTCTGTTTTGGAATGTGGATGCTGTCTTTTTCATGAGTGGTGTATGTTTTCACTATGAGCTAATTGATTCTGCTTGTTCCTTTTTAAATCTGACCGATGGCACAATGTGTCCAGCATGGAACCTGATGTAACCACCCCACTTAAAACCGAGACTTGTGCCTGCGATAGGAAAAATAGGGTGGGGTGTCAGTACAGAACCCTTAGTTTTGCTTTCCATAGGGCACAATACATTTTCTTTGTCCGCATGGGAGTGGAGCACTTCCTTTGTGTTTTGGAGGCCTGGATTAATTGGATCAGGACTGTTCTGGCAGCAGTGTTCCTCCTCATCTGCCCTTCAAAGTAGATTGAGGCACAGTAGCCTACATGTGAGTAAATACACACAAGCAGCACAGTTTCAATTTCCATAGGGCTCAGTACTGATGACATCAACCGTCTTGTTGTAGGAGAAATTTTGGTGTTGTTCTCCCTCAACTACACTCCTCCACCACCTACAAAACATTCTAAAAATTATTATTATACACCATAAATGTATATGGTATATATATGGAAACGACTGGTCCCTGTGCTGAGGATTATAAAATCTATATGCAGTACAGCCAACCTTCCATTTAAAGGACTTTGATTTAACAAGATAAAGGCCAAATTTGCTGTTTTGTTAAAAGTGAACAATATTTACCATGCACATGGCCTTTGACATAAATATTGTAGGAATTTTTAAGACTTTTAGCATTAACGGACCCCCCTTTACTGCTGCTGTTAAATGGAGAGGTCATTGTGGTGACACACAGGAGAAATCAGAAGAAGGAAGGGGTAAAGAGAATGTGACCTCTTTTTCCAGGAAGTGCCCTGTTTTTTAGCCTTGTGTCCCAGAAAATGTCTTCATTGTCTTTCCCTTGTGAGCAGGCAGCATGAAGCCTTCTTGTAATTCATTAATTACAAGCAATACATTATGCATATTTTAAATGTAATAATAAGTAATATAGCATTTAAATTAACCACCTGAAAGCAATATGTATGAGTATGTTTAGCTTTTATTTTGCATGCCCCCCATTTCTCTTGTGGGCCCTAATTTTGGGGAGGATCTGGTCCTCTTCTGGTTTGACATATGGTCATTCTGGGTACAGAGGAGAGGGTAATATAAAACATGCAATTGATTGAGGCTTCAATCCTATCCACACTAACCTGTGAGTAAGCTCCATTGATTTATTGGAACTTAATTCTGAGTAGATATGCTTAGGACTGGACTTGAATCTTAAGCTCCAAGGTAGAGGAACAAACATTCCCTTTCATTGAGAATTCCATGATTGCTCCCACCACCACAGGATGCTGCACATACCCCATTGGCTGGGCTCCAACACTGCCGGAAATTTGTTGTCCCAATGTGGGCCCTTAGTAGGAAATGAAGACTGTCAATGCAAGCCTACGCTTGTCTGCTCAGAAGTAAGTTCAACTGAATTTAATAGGATTTATTCCTATCAGATTCAGTCCATGTGTGCTACAGAGGAACTATGGTGAAGAAGTCTGTTAGAGCTAATGGCTGTGGCAGTGGGTGTTAGAAGGACAACCAGGGTTAAAAGTGTTGTTGAGGTTATAGTCAGTAGTAAAACAAACACGGTGTGTGAAGGAGAAAAATGAGGCAGCACTCAAGAGATTCTGTCATAAGGAAACTATTCACACACACACATATATTACAGAGCAGTCAGTTTGCAGTGATTTTCAACCAGTGTGCCGTGGCACACTGATGTGCCGTGGATAGTCCTCAGGTGTGCCATGGGAATTTGGGGACTGATACTCATTAATAGGTGAATTGGTGGATTTGAACAGTCTGCTGTGCCTTGTCAATGGTAAAAACGATGGTGTGCCTTGACAATTTCAGTGCCTTGCTAAGTGTGCCGTGAGAAGAAAAAGGTTGAAAATCACTGCATAGGAGCATAATCAAAGTCCAGTCCAGATGTCAATTTCCACAAATCACCAGTCAGAGCATGTAAAAAACATGTACAGATACATCGAGATCTCAACTCGCTACTATCTCTGAGGTAACTGACTTGCACTGAGATAATTCAGATTCTGAGGTAAAATTACCTCAGAAACGTGAGACTTCTGTTAATCAGTGGAACATCTCTTTTGCGTATAAGTTGGTATCAGTGAGCCGTCTTATCAGTTTCATCAGGCAATTACTAGCCTCACATAAAAGCTGGCAATTACCAGCCTCACATAAAAGCTGATGTATTCATTTGTAAAGAACTGTACAGAAAATATGTAAGCACAAAAAATATGAGTTTCATAAAAGGATTTGAAAGCAGTCAGAGGGCCAGGGAAGTGTAGTGATTCTGGAGTTTGACCAGGTTCAAATCTTTGGTTGGCCATGAAGATCTTGGGCTGATTACTACAGTATATTTTAGCCTCACCCTACAGGGTTACTGTGAATGTGAGGACAAAAGGAAGGGAGGAACTATTGAACCTTATTGAACTACTACCATAGCTAGCTACTTGGAAGTCTATTATGACTACTTTGACTAGCCAAAAAGTAACAATGGGGGCAATCCAAAGTAACTACCGGGAGGCCTTGCTCCAGTGTAAGAAAAATTTGCTCTGGATTGCAATATAAATTTCCCATAAGTTTTCACTAGATGTAGCAGTAACTACAGGTACACATAATGTCTCTTACGTGCTCCCGTAGTTACTCTGGATTGTACGGTACATAAAAAACACTGGACACCTTTAAACAAAGGAAGCACAGCACTGGGTCCTACCCCCACCCCAATCAGCAGTTGACAGCAGTTCTTTCAAGGTACAGTATTTTCATCAAAGGGCTGGAGAAGATTGAGGCTGATAGGCTTGGCTAAGGTCACATAGAGCCCAATCCCATGCATGTCTACTTAAAAGTAAGTAATGAGTCTGTGAAACTCCTTGCCACAGGATAGCACCTGATTTCGATATCTTGAAAAGGGGATTATTGGACAGATTTCTGAAGGAAAAGTTACAAGCCAAGACTGTTATGTGCAGCCTCCCGTTTTCAGAAATAGGCTGCCTCGGAACACCAAATATAACAGAATTGCACCCAGGTCTTTATCTGCTGCTGGAGGCATGTGGTGGATCAGGTGCCTCCACATAAAGGTGACTGAACTAGATGGATCTTTGGCCTGATCTAATGGCACTCTTCTTAAAAAGTTAAGTCCCTTTGAACTAGGTTGCCAACTGCACAGGGAGAAAAATCTATTCTGCACCTGTGTCTTGACCAGAAGCCTGATCAAGCTTTGGGAAGTTGAGCAAGGGCATCCTGCTCAGTGCCAGAGCTGATGTCCACCCCAAAGCTTTTGTCTTCCCAGGGGGATCTGCAGAGCTATAGCCTCTTCAGACTGCCTGGAGCCACCCCTTTGAGGCCTCCACTCTCCTAATGG
Source organism: Cryptoblepharus egeriae (assembly GCA_030015325.1). Lineage (NCBI taxonomy): Eukaryota > Metazoa > Chordata > Lepidosauria > Squamata > Scincidae > Cryptoblepharus > Cryptoblepharus egeriae. Next base: position 12,885,318 of record JAREYC010000013.1, read on the forward strand.
AAGAAAGGGAAGCCTGATGGGTCTGGTTGGGCAGCCAGGTGCTGAGCACTTAAAGGTGTTAATCAGCCTGGCAGACCAGCCCATTCATTGGCTTCCTGGGATGGAGAAGCTCTTGCAGTCCCCACCCCCATTGAGTGCAATAAGAGGAGACTTGCAGCAGGCCACTGAAGTGTCTTTTCTTCTTGGGTTTGGAGTTTCTGCCTTGAAGGTGAGGCGTGGGGGACTTTCCTAGGTTATGGGTGGGTTGTGGGCTTCCTGATCAGGGTGATCATATATATCCTGTTTTTCCAAGAAATGTCCTCTTTTTTGTCCTTGTTTCCTGGGGAAAAAAATCTTCATCGTTCTCCTTTTCCTTATGAGCTGGCAGCATCTAGCCTTCTTGTAATTCATAAATTACTTGTAATTATTTTCCATTTAATAATAAGTACTATAGTGTTTAAATTAACCACATAAAAGCACTGTATATGAGTGTTTTTAGCATTTATTCTGTCAAATCCTACATTTTTCTTGGTGTCCTATATGTTGGGAACCTTGTCCTCTTTTTCTTTTTTGACATACGATCACCTTGTCCCTCATCTCTTGTCCTGAAGCTCTGCTCCATGGCTTGCCCTTTGTTTCAGTCTGCCTGACCTGCTGCTCATCTTCATCTGAATGTTCAGCATATTGGTTTGCCCCTATATGCTTCTGGAGGGCTGTGTGGTGTAGTAGTTAGCACTGGATAGCGTAGGAATCTTGGATTAAAATGCCTTTCCAGTGCAGTCCTGGTTGTGTCTACTCAGGAGTAAGAGGCTTAGTTCAGTGAAGCTTACTCCCAGGTAATGATGCATAGAATCGCCTCATAAGACCACAATCCTATCCACACTTAACCCTGGAGTAAGCCCCACTGACAACAATGCGTAGTCGAGTAGACATACATAAGAATGGGCTCTGAGTTTCTTAGCACTCTTCTTGGGCCAAATGCTCTCTTATAGGCCTGGCCTAACCTACCTTGCAAGGTTGTTGTGTTAGGGCAAGGGATCCCTTGAATTCCTGTGAGATTAAAAGGAAAAAGTAAGCCCTAGGTTTAAGAATATCTGTACTTATTGTTAATGTTTGTTTTGCTTTTGACTCCCCATTTTCTACATTGCTCTTATTTAACAGCCCCCACCCCCATTTGCCTTCTTGCAAGTTGTTCAGTGATCCACTTAGGGGTCTTGGCTCCCCAGCTGAAGACTAGTGTTGTGTTGGTGACATGTATGCTTGTATTGGGAGGCTTGGTTGGGTTTGAGGTAGTGGGAAGGAGAAAGCTGGTCACGGAAGGAACACCCACCCCAAATTTCACGCTTCTAGGCCCAGCAGTTCTGGCAGGGCATTGATGGATCAGTCAGTCAGTGAGTGAGTTAGTGACTTTTCTCTCGTAGATATAGATATAGTGTTTTAATTGACCACATGAAAGCAATGTATACAAATGTTTTTTGCTTTTATTTTATCATGTCCTCAATTTTTCTTGGTTGTCCTACATTTTGGGAGTACTTGTCCACTTTGGTATTTATGAAATATGGTCACTCTGTATATTAGGATAGCTGCCTGGCCCCTGGCTGAGGATTGATTTTGAGGTGTGAGTGGAGGGTCTGTACTGGTGTTTGAAAAATCATATGTGGCTGTGTTGGTTGATAGGAACAAAAAAAACCCTCAATCTTGACCAAGGGTTAATTTCTCCAAAACAAACTGTGTGTTAAGCGAAGTCAACAAAGGTGGAAGGGTTACCTATAGCCCTGCCTTTCTATACTCCATAATGCTTTAAAATGCAGATTCAACGCTCATGTTGAAAGCTCCTTTTGTTCCCCTATATTTTTCCCAATTTTTTTATACCATCCTTTCCTTCAAGCAGTTCAGGTGGTGAACATGATTTCCTTTCTTCTTTTTCTACTCACAACATCCCTGTGAGGTAGCTGAGGCCAAAATAAAGGTGAGGCCAAGAGAAAGTAACTGACACCCAGGAAGCTTAGTGGCTAGGCAGGGATTTGAACTTGGATGTAGATCGAAGTCCAACTGTCAAACCACTACACCCAATTAAGTGGTGTTCAGTGAAGTGGAAGCCGGGTACCATAATAGAAATAAAAGGGAAATGTTAAAATTTTTATATTGGCAAAGCTGGGGATTAATTTTGGGGAGGAGATCATCTCAATTCATTCAGAAATCTAAATGCTCACACACTTTTCTATTTTTGGGTCTAGCTTCCTGCCAATAGTATGTGTACAAACTTGCGTCTGGGCTATACCATGTCTTGGGATGGAATAGTCTTCTGCATCAGTGGTACTTGGGATTTTCAGCCCAGGATCCCTTTTCGAACATAATCTGGTGAGAACCCCCTGTTAAACTTATTATGCCAGAGCTCCTCCATGTCAACATGATAGTGAGTCCCACTGTGTTCAATGAGACTTGCTCCTAGGAAAGCCCACTGCCAAATTCTAATATGGCAGATCCACCCTCTTGTGCCCCCCCACACTTGAGATTGTGATCTTCAAGGCCTGGCTGTTGGAATAAACACTTAAAAACTTGTTGTACAGATGTCGGAAGTATCTACATAACATTGGATTTGGGTTTCAATTGGATTTTCTTGTGATTTAAATTGCCTTGGTTGACATGGCTCCAGCCTTCTATGACTTGTAATGGAGATGATGAAAAGGATGCTTTCCTCCCTCCTTGCTTTCTTGTGAATATTGGCAGTGGAAATGCAGGCCAGCGCACATTTTGCTGTCTGAAAAGTTACTATCGGTATTTATTCTGTTAGGTTTGAGGCATTGATTCACAAAATGGCATCAGTTTGGCCCCATTGCACCTACAGTAGTTTCAGAGAAGTAGCCAATAGACCCCTTAATGAATACCGCTAGTTCCATGGGAGGATGCCTTGGCACGAAACTTATATAATAACCTTTATTGCGCTTATTTATAATGTGCTTGAGAATGACATTACAGACATGTATTCAGACAAATAACCTAACAATTATGAACTGTTTGCCACACACCTCTTGCATGGGGAAAGCATAAGAGACCAAACTAGAAATACAGAGACATAAAAGTTGTTCAGAGGTAAAGGGGGAGGTGTTTTAAAATAATCCCCACAGGCTAGCACGGTCTCCTTTGGGCTGGGGTAACCAGGTGTTCTCTTTTTTCAGGATATGTCTTCTTTTTAGCCTTCAGTTTTGAAAAAACCTCATTGTCCTTTTCCTTGTTAGCAGTATGTAGCCTTCTTGTAATTGTAATTGACAGTATGTAATAAATTACATATAATGTTTTAAATTTTATAATAAGAAACATAGTGTTTAAAATAACCACATGAAAGCACCATACATGAGTGTGTTTAGCTTTTATTTTGTTATGTCCTATATTTTTCTTGGTTTCCTACATTTTGGGGGTCCTTGTCCTCTTTTTGGTTATGATATATGGTCACTCTGCCACTGGGCCTGAGATTAATTGGCAACTGGGGGCTCCCAGATTGGGAGTCCATGAGGGCCCCTGGGCCTGAGTTGCCCATCCATGGAATAAGCCTTTAATCCTAAGAGGTGACGCAGTAATGCATTGAAGATATGCTGAGGAGTCAAAAGACAGTACAGCAGTTGCTCTACTTCTGCTAGTACTTGTAGCAGGTAATAATTGCAGTGATGAAGTTAGAAAGGACTTAAGTGGATTTTTATGGAATTTGTTGCCCAAGGTGTGCTTTTGGATGGAGACCTCTGTGGATATAGTACTTCTCTGAAATGAAACAAATTCAACCATCTTTGCAAGATTTGTGGAGTGGGAAGAGTTGGAAGGAACCTTGACTGTTGGCTAGTTTAAACTTGTAGAACATGGAGAATGGATATGTAGAACAGGAGTGAAGGCTAATGTTTACTTTTCTTTTCCTCATAGCTAAGTGGCCATGATGGGTATTCCAATAGTAAGCCAAAGGACAGGACCACCATACAGCAAATTGGCTCTTCCTGGAAGGGTTGACGAAATTAATGGAGTACTGTACCTCCCACTAGGTTGGTTAACACTTTCCAAAGGACAGACGTGGCAACTTGCCTTGGCTGTCATGCTAGTCCTTCTTGCCAACAGTGCTGCCTATAATGAAGAATATTCCACTGTGTCTTACCAAACAGTGCCTGGCACAAGCCCAGACTATTCAGACTCACTGGCTTTCCAGAACTCAATAGAGAGGTCAACACAGGCTGGACAAGACTTGCGTAGCTCTTCTACAGAGAGTTGGCTGGGTTCTGTAGGAAATCTATATACCAGAAACTCATCGGCTAACTCAGTAGGCACTGTAGGTCAGTCCCATAATGCCAGTACTCGATGGAATTCAAACAAGGTCTCTGGAAGCCTAGAAGTCAACCATAATGGGCAGGGACATCTGAGTGGTGACTCTCTGAACTTTCAGAGCTTTACAGAGCTGACTCTTGCAACTTCCCCTTCGGCTGGTGCATTAGCTAGAACAACAGGGCTTTCTTCTAAGGAGCCCCAGCATCTGGGATTCAGCACACTGTCTTCCTCTTTGCCACAGCAAGGAAAGGATGCTGAAATAATGGAACAGGCTCATAACATAGATGCACTTCCTAGGCACCTACTGACATCACCCTCCTCTGTCATTAGTAGTTCTCTGCTTTTGGGCTGGAATTTGACACAACAGATTACATTTGCTATAAACACAATTCCTGATCAATCTCCTTCTGCCACCATTTTAACTGTGGAACAGTCATCTTCTGAACACGTCACCAGGGTTGATCCAGGTCTGCTTGGAACACTATTATCTTCATCCAAAACTGTTCAAGGCAGTGATGTAGACAACCTGCATGGTGACCACAGTGGTACTGTTCCTTCTACAGAGACCAGATATTGGAGCAGGCTAAAAGAATCACCACACTTGCAGTCATCTGGAAGCCCTGACACTTTCGGTGCTAGTAGTGTAGGCTTCTCATTTGTCACGAGTACAACAGCTGATGGAACCACTGATAAAAGGATGAAACCTTTAACCTCGAGACCTGGAGCTACAGCTCACAGTTCCCTTGTTTCTGGAGTGGACACATATGCCAGAATCATGTCTGTCTTTCCTCCTTCACAGACTTCTGATACAAGTTCAGAAACTACTTTCTCACAACAGATTTCTAGGTTTAATGGACAGGAATTTGATGTTACTCATGCAGCTACAAGGGAGCCTATATCCCACTCATTTAGCAAGTTGGAGGCTCCAACTCACGTTGCTCTAGTGAAGTCATCAGGTTTCACAGAACCTAGAGAGACCAAAGAGTCTTCCTCATATTGGCTACATGAACGTCTCAGTGTTGACCAGAAATCTTGGCATACACCTGATCCGGTAACAGAGTTTCCTAACATGTCTAATGCTTCTGCAGTTAATGGATCCCACACTTCAATAGAGAACTACACGGAGGCTTCATTATCAGTTTCTCATTATAAAAGAAGTTTAACCACAGGCCCTCCAAGCCATGCCTTGTCTGTAGCTCTTCCAACTAGCTCTTCAAGTCGGTCAACTGTATTGACATCTACCCTGCAAGACTCCCGACGGTCAGAAACAACTTCTGGGTTGCCTTCTAGAAACGCAAGTTTACCTGTGGTGCTCCAGAACCCCAAAGCTTCCACAAACACAGCTAATGTCAGTATTGGCCAACGAACAGTAGGTAGTAGCACAGATGTTCCTCGCTCATTTGCTGCTGGGATGCCAGGTTTTGGTCCTTCTCCGGCCACAACAGACTTTGAACTTGATACAGTGGCTTTCAGCATGCCTTCAGAAGCCAATGTGCTTGTTAGTCACCAGAGTACTATATTGACAGAGCAGATTGTAAGCTCAACGTCTCTCAGCTTTCTACAATCCTATGTTGGGTCAGCAAGGGAGAAAGTGGAGTCCCCAGTAACTGAGACAATATCTAGCACACTTGTCACTGAAAGAAGAAAGTCAAAGTCAAAGGAAGGCTCTCATTTTGTAGAAGGGGAATATACAAGTCCTACTGAAACTTCTTCTCGAGTTGCAATCTCAAGTATTCCAGATGGAACAAGCTTTCTGTCTATGCAGACATCAAGTCATCCTCCAATATATTCCAGAAGTGAAAATGAATATCTCAATTCTTGGGCACCTTCTGCTGAGATGGAAACCAGTCCACCAGAAGGGTTGACCATCACTGCTCATCACAGGGAAAGGACCACGACTGAGCACCATGAAAGAAAGGAACGGACTCAAGCAGCTGTTAAAATGATGTCTACTGACTTCTCTGAACTTCTTACAGCTTCGGATGGTATGCCAGTTACAGATTTGTTCTCCAGCTTTGCTTCTGTAAAGCCTGAAGTCCAGTCCACATACATGTATGATGCCTTGCCTAGGAAGGGCATTGAAGCAACACAATTGCCATCTCATGATTCTACTCACCTTGCTATATCTAAGCAGCCTTCTGAGATGAAGGTGTCTTCTGTTGCAAAGAAAAGTGGCAGTACTACTGTACACACACCTACTACAGGAAGTCCTCCTCTTCCATCTTATCCATACTTGGTTGTGACTTCAGCTGGGATTGCCCCTGGTGGAAAAGAATATGCTGGGCTGGTCACAGGACATTCTGCAGAGTTCTTCAGCATGACTCCTTCTGACTTGAAGGTTGCCACTCAAATACCATCACACATCACAGCTGCCTCCACTGATATAACAGAAGCAGAAAGAACTTCAGTTGCTCCCAACTATAGATCTCTGTCTCCTGGCTTTATGTCAAGTGTGTCTACTAGGGCCAATGTTTCAGAATCGACAACTGAGGCCACCAAGGGCTTGATGGCCAAGAGAGAGTGGATAATGCCTGCTAGAACCATGTTGTCCAGTACCTCCAACACAGAAGTTCAAAGTGCTGACCCAAGAGCCACAAGGGCAACTAGTGCAATATACCAAACACCTCCATTTTTGTCTACAAATTCCCTTAGAGCTGTCACAAGTACCTCTACTATGATGACAGAGGGTGTGCTGGGCTACAAGGCTGTAGGGGCCTTTACTGATACAGTTGGTACTACAACAGTTTTGCCTGTATTGGTTACTGCCCAAGTTGTACCTATGTCTGCTGTAGTCAACTCTGGAGTTCTTTCCAGCACATCAGAATCTAGGAGTAGCACCATCCCAGCATCCATCACCCCACTGCAAAATACATCTGCTTGGCTTTCTACTTCTGAGTCACTCTTGGCTAGAAAGAGCTTGATTACTACATTGGGATTGATGAACAACAAGAACGTGGTTGTTGTGTCTTCTACTGAGGTGCCCAGCCTGAAAGAGACAAACACGACAGTGCCAATAAGCAGCACAACAACTGAGGATGTTCATACTTCCAAACAGTTGGTGCCCATGTTGGAGTCTCAAACCCTGTTCCAGACCACAGAGAAAGAGTTTCTGACCTTGAGTAGTCCTACATCTCATGCTAAAACTGTGTATTCCTTGAGTCTTCAGTTTCATCTCACCAGAATTGATTATACAAAATCCCTGGAGAACAAGTCTTCCAACAGCTACAAGAAGCTCGAGAAAGAAGTCAGACTAACAGTAAGTGAATGTCTTGGTTAAAATGCATTCCTGTGCTGAGTTAGTCTTGGAATATCTCCTTTATAGGTATGGGACTATTCCCAGAATCCTGTAGCCACCTGGGTGGGTACAAGTGCATGCAGGCTTGCCCATGTCCAGAATTGGGCACTGTTTCATATGCCATCTTGTCTCTGGCCTGACCACTGTTCTTGTAATGTAGGTGGAGCCCAAGAAAACCTAGAAGCAGGTAAAGATGGGTTAACAGGCATGAAAGAGAAATAGGAATGGGTTCAAACTTGGCCAGTAGAGTAGAACTGATAACTAACCCCTTCAGAATGTAAGATCTGACCTTGAATATAGAAAATGGTGCTCGATGGTATTGCTTATCATTGAGTGCAGATAGCATTGGGTAAACCATTGTACATTTTCAAACCGGGGAAATTGCCAGTTGGCATAAAGATTAAAAGTACAGGCAACAAGTAGTACTAAAACTACCGGATGAGACAAAATATGTGGCTTCTAGGATTCTGCCCTCCCTAAATTCATTTTCCAGTGGAGCAGATAGTACCTTTCTTATTAAAAGAACCTCCGTGTTTTAACTGGAGCTGTGTTGCTCTTCACACAGAGCCTGTGTATTTATTTTTATTTATTTAGTAAATTTGTACCTTGCCTTTCTTGGGCTGCAGCCAACTCAAGGCAGCTGAAGCATTTTCTGGAGCATTAGTTAAATAACTGAGGTGCTGAGTGTGGCAACTCCAAGGATAGAGCTGCTGTGCCTCTAGGTAGGGAGGGAAATTGGTTGGACCAAAACCGTCTGTACATAGTGTACCTAGAGGAACACTTACAATATGTGACAAATCTATATGTGCCTTGTTTTCCAGCTAAACAAGATGTTATCAGGCTATGGGAACTTCCTTTATTTCAAGGTCCTCCGTTTCTTGTAAGTAATCCAAGAAGGCTTATTTGTATAGGATGGAATGGTTTTTAATTTTTTTTGGCTATGCCTAACTATAAGCTTAGAGTTAGGTGGATACACTCCCATCCCTTAAAGTCCTAACAGCTAGTTATACTTCTAAAAAGGCTTCAAATGCAGTTGGCTTGGTATAACATTGGAGGGCAGTGATGATCTGCTTTTGACCTGCTAAGTAAGCAAATAGTAAGGTACAGAGAGGACCACCAAAAGCCAAATGGATATCTCTTTGGGATTATGGGCTGCATGATTTCAGCTGATGGGCCAGGTCCAGCTTCACAGGCTATAGGTTGCCTGTTCCTAGCCTAGATGATGATATAAATGAAAATGGTATCTGTCATTCCACCTCTCCAAATCCTGATGGTCCAACTGGTCATAGCTCTCCTGAAACTGGCAACACACATTGTGTTCTTGATCATCCTCGTGGATGAGGGAATATGCTGGAAACAGTTTAATAAACAAGAACTGTATTTTCTTGCCGCAGGAATGGCTCAGTGGTTGTTGAGAGCAAGGCTGTGTTCCAGGGGGAAAGCGTCATTCCAACACCCTCTGATGTCATTCGTACCATTGTCACAGAGATAGAGAAGAGGAAGATGGACACATTTTTTGACTGGAGAGTAGATCTGAAATCCCTTCAGTCCAATGGTGAGTGCTTGTAATATTTGGCTTTAACTATCTGGGGTGTGATCAAAATAGCTTCTTGTAGCAAGGCTGTTAGCGATGAGCTGGGTGGGACAGGCTTAATACTCGTACACAAAAATAGCAGTTATAGGGAAGAATGCAAACTTGTGCATCTCCTTAGCCTTGCACAAATATTGAGTATCTAGCTTTAGCATGCAGAAATAAACATTGCCTTTTTATGCTAACCTAGGCACAGGTTACTCTGATTAGGACTACACAGTTCCTAGACCAGGTACATGGTTTAGGAGGCCTGTCAATTTCATATAAGTTGATGGAAGGGGGAAGAAGGTTGTCAGGAAACAAACCACCTTACCCTATCTTAAAAGAGCATGGGTTGGTGTACATGGTTCCTCTCCCAGAAACAGATCTGTAAGGAAGCTGCCCAATCCTATGCATGTTTACTCAGAAGTCCCATTAGAGTTGGTGGGGACTTATTCCCAGGAAAGCATGGCTAGGAGTGCAGCCTGAGTGACTTGGGTGGTATTGCTAGAAAACTGGTCTCCAAGTATTGGATTTTAAAACACAACCACAATAGTCTTGTTCTAAGAACAATTACGAGTGGTGAATTGGCTCCTGGATCTAGGAGGACATTATCCCTTCAGTCCAGAGTAACTATGGGAGCACGTAAGAGACATTACGTGTACCCATAGTTACTGCACTGCACCACCTAGTGAAAACCTATAGGAAATTCATATTGTAACCCAGAGTAAATTGTTCTTACACTGGAGTGAGGACTCCTTGTAGTTACTCTGGATTGCACCCTATGTGCTTTAAGACCAGTGTATTGCTTTAATATATCTCTGTCCTTTTTGATGAAGGATTCAGATTGAACAACCTAGAGCCTGAGATGTTGACAGTATCCTTCACTTTTCTGGGAACTGCTGCTGCATTTGTTGGCATGAGTGATGGAGAACCTTTGGAAAGATTGAGGAGTGAGGTAATATGGGGAGTAACAGTCTCTGGTTTTAGGCAGGGGAGAGACAAACCTCTGAAACACACTGTCCTTGTGTGGGTGGGTTATCATACTTTATATAGAAGCATAAAACTTGGGAGCTGGCTGTTCCAGTTGGCCTGGCCCGCATCTGCCCGAGTGGCTTGCATCGGCAATTAACTTTGAAACACAAAACTGCCTTTCTGAGCCAATAGCCCTCAAGCGCTTTCATCATTTAAAGTATCAAGAACAAATTAAACCAGAACAAATAGCAAGACATATAAAATTCAGTGGATTGTAGACGGAGGTTTCCCATCACTTGCTCTCAGAGTTCTTCTTTCTTGGTACCTCTTATTTCCTTCATGATCTCATTTCTGGTTGTGAATCTGGCTGGCTTCCTGAGGAAGGAGGATACTGGGCTTGATGAGCCTTAAACTTGGTCTATTGGGGCTCTTACTTTCAAGCATCTATTCGCTGGGTTTTGAATAGTGTAGTCTATTAGCATCTATAGTTGAATAGCATTTCTTTAGTGGGTCAAGTATATTGGGTCCAAATCACATATATTCTGTTGCTTTACCATGTAGCACTTGCTATACCATAATTCCCTGAATAAACTGCATAAATGAATCTGGCTTACACTAGATATTTCTTGATCTAGATGTGAAACAGAATTTGAGGTGGCACTGAAACAGACAGGAGGAATCAAATTGTATTACTTGCCTACAGTAAAAGAGGCTTGAGCACTTGGCATTCTTTTCTGAGCTGAAGCTGTGGAATGGTTAAATAACACTGATTCCTACCTATAGGTGATCCTATTGCTTGGAACCCAGTATCAAGTGCAAGACCTCGTCCTTTATCAAGCTGGGTATGTACTCAAGTATACTTTTATGCCTGTTGGAGACCTTACAGTGTGAGGTCTATGCTTTAAGGGACAACATGGAAGAAGTACCATGTGGCCTTCATAGATCAGACTTGTACATGGGTTTCTATTTATTGCTTTACAGTAGAACCAGATAATTCCTGAAGTGTCCCAGCATATGTAATAAGAGTCTTTACATGGTGGATTTAAAGTAATACTAGCCCCATACTGCAGTGGAAAAAGAGGAAGTTGACTTGAACCTACGTGTTTGGGCATGGGAGAGGCAAGATTTGACTATGATTTTGACAAGCCAGTCTCCTAAGTTCTAGGCTAGTTGCTCTTTGTGTGTCTCGGCTGCTGACCTATAAACCCTAAAAAGGTGATGGCTGAATGTGGGAATGCTTTTGATTTGCCATTGGATGCTTCTCTGAGAGAGTTGCAATATTGGTGTGTCTGGTAACAATTTATTTTGTTACGTGTTTTGACTGGGAAATATGTTTTGACTGTGATCTGTTTCAAAGGATTGCAGCATGGTGTTTGCTAGGGTAGAAATCAAAGTTTTAGACATTGGGTATATACACTGATGATCCTAGCATTGCCTTGGTGCACAGTGGTGGGTAGTTAAAACTTTCCCTACTGAAGCAAAGATCTCTGAATCAATAGCATGTGCTCTGACCTATTGTGTTCTCTGTAGCAATAGCCAAGGTGACCTGGATATAACTGGGGAGGTCTACATTAATACATCTGTCCATGTGAACATCTACTGGGTTCTGGAAGCACTGCGAGGGCTTGTGAACTACTCAGTGGATCTCTCGTCTCTTTCAGTAAATGGTCAGTAGGTCTCTTCTGAGCCTATTCAAAGCTATTGGTGGTCTGATAGAGAAGCAGGCTTTATGTAGCAAAATGCTTTGCAATTCCAGGATCAAGGCTTGGTCTACAGGTTTTCCCATTTTCCTTCTTGGTGACCAACAGAAATGTCAACAAGGAGCTGCTTGACCGTTCGTCTCGTCAACACAAGACTCTAGTCAGGAACCTCTCTGATGTGGTAGGCCTTTAAAACGTGAATGCTAGAAAACCATGAATGTGCCTAAAAGAATATGATTATGCTAAATTTCTTTGAAGGATGTGCACCTTCATGTTTACCGTTGCAGTGTTTGCTTGTGTTAAACAACCATAAGAGTGTCACTGCAAGGCCTCCGTCTTTCAAAATAGTATGAAATTCCTCTGATAATAAATAAATGTACATTTGTTTTTCCTTCCAGATAATGTTTCTAACAGCTAAACTGAGACTTGGTAAACCCATAAGTGAGAATTTTCCTCATTCTGGGCTTCTGAAAAAGCATGAATTGAGGCTCTTCAAGAACTAGCATTGACTGATTGACTACCCTTAGCACATGATCCGGTGTGATTTTGGTCTTATAGAACTATTGAACGTAACTGGGAACCTGTCAGTACATTTAGCTTAGAAGCAGTGGTGATGCTTGGATCTTGGACAGAAATATCTGCCCAGCCCCTGTTGCCATTCCTGCCTGACAAACACCCAGGATTGGGCATCAGAGCCTTTTTGATATAGTGCATGTGATGAACTACTGAAGAAAAGTGACATTAAAATGCTCTTTTCGAGTACAGGTATCCCCTGCTTTCTGATGTTTTGTTTTCTGATAATCCACTTTTTGAACAGCATAATCCTGATAATCATAACATAATAATTTCTGATAATTTCTGAACAGCATAATTTCTGATAATCCACTTTTTGAATCTTTAAATTATACCCAGAAATCATTCACGCAACACATGTTCTGTTCTTTCAATCTCTCTCTGCTGTTCTAAAGGCTCCTTCATGTTGATTTGCACATGACATGGCAAAACAGAAAGTTTTGGTGTATTGTGTATTAAAGAATGAGTATGCATGGCCACTTATAGGGGCTGTGGGTGGCGCAAGTGGTTAAGACACTGTGAGCACAATCCTAACCATGTCTACTCTGATGTAAGCCCCATTGTGTCCAGTGGGTTTTACTCCCAGGAAAGTGTCTTTAGGATTGCAGCCTGTGCCTGTTAACCAGCAGGCCAGGGTTTGAGATCCGGGTCAGCCTCAGAAAACAGGGTGAGCTCCTGTCCTTAGCCCAGCTCTGCGACGCAGCTGGATCCAATCGTATTGGCTCTGCCTTTCCATTGGACTAATTCATTGACACGGAGAGGGGAGATTTGCTGCTTGGGTAACAGCCTATCCTCCATAACAATCTAACCCAGGCTTTCGTGCTTCACATGCAGCGTATGCAGTGCAGAGCACGATACCATAGTCTCTCAAGACTGACGGAGACCTGCATGGCCACTTTAGCTCTTGCCCTATTCCCGTTCCTGAAGAAGCTGATGAGATTCCTTTGCAGAAATGTTTATGTGACAGCAGGAATTTGCGAGATAAAAAAGGGCATTTGAAATTTGCTAGCTAAAAAAAATCAGGATCAACATTTGCAAACTTAAAAAAAACAGGTTTTTAATCACAGCTTTGGATCCAAACTTGTCAGATACATGGGGAGCGCTTGTATGTCTGGTTAGTGATTAAACAGAAAGCTTTTGTTTTCCAGCTTATGCATATACTGAGGCAGTATAAAAACTTCCTGCAAGTGAAAATTCGAGAGATTACGTAAGTAGCAGTGCTATTTTCCTCTTGCTGGGTATACTTTTATGCAACACATCTTAAGGCACTGAATTGCTACCTAGCACATACCCCAGGAAAACTTATTGCATTATTTCAAGTTTTATTTGAATTTAGCTGACATCTGGTCTGGGGTGGGATAGAGGCTCTTACTGAATGTTTTTAAACTTTTATTCTGCAGAAAGCATTTCTATGGATACTGGGATCTCCTTTCTGTTTTCTGCCCTAGGAGTGGTTCACTGATGTGTCATGGAGATGTGATATTCCAGCATCCTGCTCCAAGTAGTAAAGATGTCCTCAAAACACTTGCTCTTGCCATTGGCCCAAAGGATTACTTAGCTGCATCAAGCCTTCAGGTGGACCGATTCTCCTTCAATGTGGCAGGTATGTGATCATCTCATCTTCCCTACCATTTGCTGTGCTGGCTGGTGCTGAATCACTGGTGCTTCCCCAAAAATCAAAATAGGACTTGATGGCACTGAGGTAGTATTTAACTAAGATGGCTAACTGGTGCCCAAACAACCTGTGGCAGTGCCAAAGCAGCCTCCAAAAGTGGTTAAAATACCTGAAATAAGGACCTACACTTATAATCCAAATACAGTATCTATCTGAATCTAATATCCCATCAAATCTAATGTTCACAGCAATTTTGAAGACTAAATTTGGCTGGAAAAGGTAAGCATTAGATTCCAATTAATATGAAATCTTCTTTTCTTTGCCCATTGCATGACTTTGCTTCTCTTTTTCTTAGGTGATGGGCTGGAGCCCCCCTTTACAAGTCTTGGTATCCCTGCCTATGGTGTGGCCCTCATTGTAATGTGTGCCTTGGCCATAATTGCTATTCCTGTCGTGAACTTACTGGTAAGATAGTCTTGGGTAAACCAGGTGGAAACTATAGTCATTCTAAATAATGTGGAAAGTATGGTCATTCTAAATATTGGCATGTACTACAGCAGATTTAATTTGTAACTATTGGATTGGCTACAATACAACTTGTTGACTAGCTGCTTAAATCTTTAACTAGAGGGGTTATTTTGTAGCCAGGCAGGAAAGGTACCTAAAGGCTTCTAGAAAGAGGAGCAGCAAATACAGATGAAGTCTCAAGGGGAGCTGGCAGGTGATCTATGAAACGTTGCTGCTTAGGCATTTGCTTTACTGGCAGTTCCAAAACTAAAATCCCAGAGGCCATAGGGCAAAGCCCTGCACCAGCCGCTGTGTGCTGGTAAGCTGAGAGAGAGCTTTATGCTTTCCATCATCCATCAGCATCTAGAGGTCCAGAAGCCTATGCATGGGGGGGGGGGAGGGCAGACAGTTTGCTAACATGGGAAAAGACAGTATAGAAATAATCTCACCATTAAGTGTGGTGCATGGGGTCAGCTAAGCATGGGAAAGGGACTCACGGAGCATAGGTCACTAGCTTGATCTGGCCAAACCTGACAAACCTTGTTAGGGATGTTAACCTTTTAAAAAAACCTTCATAATGGTATGAATTCTAGTCCACTGATTATTTTTGAAACTTTTAGGGTTGAAAAACAATTTGCTATTCACTTCTGACAGTGGGCTGCAATTAAAGCAAAATAGTGCCAGAGCCCATTGCACTGCTTTCAGGACAGTGTGTTCTTTGTAGCCAATATTGGAGCCTGCTGTTGCCCCAACTTGTTGAGGTGGCAGCAATACAATTGTTAGTCTCCATGATTGACTTGAGATTAACCTCCTTGCATACTTGGCTTTATAACAATACTGAGACAGAAACTTACTACCTACTTATGTACTCCTACAATTGATTTTATGTTCCTCCTTAGCTGATGGTAGAACAAGAATTAGGGGAAAATATTGTGCCTCCATTGGTGGGAGGTGCATAATGATTCCACATGATGAGAACCCTTGACCAAAACTGTTGCAATTTAAGGTTTACACAGTGTGTGATGAATGATCTTGACATTGGATTAGTTATCAGATGCTACTATGAGACCAAATATAAATACTTGGAAGATTGTGAGTGTTCATTCATGGCAGTCTGAAAGTGGTATGGTACATTGTGAAAAGCTTATGGTCTTGATTGTGCCAGTTACTGTTAAAAGAAAACGTTGTGTCTAACCTGGAAGCTTGACTGTCTTCCATAATTTGCTCTACTGATGTTATCTTCTCTCCCAAGCCAAAGATACTTGGTCGGAAAGACAAGGTCATCATTACCAGAGCAGGTGACCTTGAAGCTGCTGTGGAGATATTTGAACTTGATAACCCAGGATATCACTCCATTTCTGAGGTACTTCTAGGTTCTAAGCCTGCTTATCTGATACAGCTGCAAGTAAGATGGTACCTCGGTTTATAAGTGTTCTGCAAGATGATAAATCTTTGCTTGGTTTGTGAGCAGTGTCTTGCAAAGCAAGCAAGACATCCAGGCCCGTGATGCTGGTCTGCATCAGTGCAGACTGGCACCCCCAGCCCAAGGATATGGGGATGCATCATCATCAGATTATTTACATACAATTTATTTAATTTATTTATTTAAGTAATTTTTATCCCGCCTTTCTTCCCCCACAGGGGGGAACTCAAGGCGGCCAAACAATTAAAAAACAATAAAACACCACTAAAATTACATATGATAATAAATAGAGATAAAAACACATTAAAATGTAATTAAAATACAATTAGATTAAAGGTAAAAACATAGACTAAAAACGATAAAACAGAAAAGATAAAAAAGAAAAAAGCCCCCCAACCTCTGCCCCCATTTAAAAAGCTTTTTTAAAATAAAAGGTTTTAAGGCTCCGCCTGAAGCTCTGTAGTGAAGGAGCTTTCCTCAGTTCTAAGGGGAGGGAGTTCCAAAGCCGGGGTGCCACCACCGAGAAGGCCCTATCTCTGGCCCCCACACCTCTCACGTCTCTTAGTGGCGGCACAGTCAGAAGGGCCCCCTCAGATGACCTTAGGTGACGGGTCAGATTGTACGGAAGAAGGCGGTCCCTCAGATACCCTGGACCCAAACCGTTTAGGGCTTTAAAGGTCAGAACCAGCACTTTGAATTCAGCCCGGAAACGAATGGGCAGCCAGTGTAGTCGCTGAAGCAGTGGCCCGACAGAGTCGAACCGACGAGCCCCAGCAACCACATGGGCCGCCGCATTCTGGACTAGTTGCAGTTTCCGAACCGTCTTCAGAGGCAGCCCCACGTAGAGCGCGTTGCAATAATCTAGTCTGGATGTTCTTGTGTTGTGGAAGTAAAATACCCCCCTCCCCCATGCACATCATCCCCCCCCCATGTGCATCAACCCTGAATGCCCAACTCCCCCCATTGCACACCCTTCTGCCACATAACATCCCCCCATGTGCACCTTCCCCCAGTGCACCCTTCAGGGAGTAGGCACCAAATTGGCTGGATGTTGCTCAGTCACTCTTCAGTGTTAAGTATAGGACAAAAACATGTTGCACCCCTTTTCACCCCCTTATGGGTGAAACTTCTCAACATCAATTCTTGTTGGGTGTTGAATGTCACAGAAGGAACACCCTCCCTGAATTTCATGCTTCTTGATCCAGGGATTGGGACAGGGCAGTGATCAGTCAGGGATTCTTCAATGTAAAGTATAGGGAGGAAAATGTGTTGTGCCCCTTTTCATGCCCTTCCAGTTGGAAATTCCGAAAACTGGCTCATAGTGAGTGCCTCCGGCATGGAAGGAACACTCTCCCCAAATTTCATGCTTCTAGGCCTGGTGGTTTTGGCTGGGCATTGATGAGTGAGTCAATCAGTGACTTTTCAATTTTATATACAGTGATGCCTCATGTAACAAATTTAATTGGTTCTGGAGGCATGTTTGTTATGTGAAACATTCTTTATGTGAAGCAAATTTTACCATAGGAAATAATGGAAACTCAGACGATTGGTTCCACAACCCCAAAAATATTCATATAAAAATATTAACTGGATGTAAAAATGATGACAGAACACTGGGATTGAATTCAAAACATGCATTCAATGTGCATGATCCTATGAAGTCTACTTAAGCTGCAGTCCAAAAGACACTTTCCTGGGAGTAAGACCCATTTAATACAATGGGGCTTACTTCTGGGTAGACATGGTTAGGAGGCTGCAATCCAAGACACCTTCAAAGTGTCTCCCCACTTTCTCCTTCTCTCCATCCTGAGCCTCTCTCTGCCCTGCTCCCTTCTGGCTGGCCCTGAGCTGCTTCTCTCTTCTCCACTGCAATTTTCTCCCTCTGCCCAGTGGACACCCAGCCATAGGAGGAATAGCATGGAAGTGTTGCTTTCACAATGGGCAGGTGTGCTAGGCAGCCCTGACACTTTTTAAACAGGCTGCTGGCCAGCGCATCTGCCCCAACTGCCAACGAATGTGTTCTTTACGTGAAGCACAGTTTGTTACGTGAAGAAGAATCCTAGAGAAATTTTTGTTTGTTACATGAAACATACTTTACGTGAGGCGCCACTATATATAGATAATTGTAATAGAGATAAATCCGGAGGATTATAAGGTGTGCCTGAGGGCTGGACAGAGGGATCTTGACATGGGCAGCATTGAGGCTTGCCGTGGGCTGCATCTGACCCCTGGCCTGGGTTGGACGCCCCTTGCTTATGCCAAAGTTCTACCCAGTAATAAGCAATGGTTACTACTCCTGCAAAACGCTCCATCAAGAAGCCTCTAGTTTGCAAGATTACTAAATGCTCTGCATTGCATCTGGCTAAGGGGCTCATTTAGTACAGAATCCTCTTTTCTCACAGAGGCAAATCAGATGCCCTGAGGAGTTCATAAGCAGAGGATGACAGCAGTAGCCCTCTTTTGCTATTATGCATTTAAAACTGGTGTTTGGCATCACAACTCCTGAACTTGTATTCAACTGTGGCTAACTGCCATTGATAAACTGTCTAATCCAGCTTCTAAAACTGCAATTTTAGTGGCCATTACTGTATTATGCTAGTCTATGAAGTTCACTACCTGCTATGAAGAGTATTCCTACTCCTGAAGTCTCACGCCTATATGTTTCCTTGTCTGGCTCTTCCTTCTAGAGTTGAAGGAGAAGGACTTTTTTCCACCAGGCATAGTTCAAGTTCATACTTCCTATTATCATACTTCCTATTGTCTTCCCAATGGCCTTTTGTGTTCTGTGAGCAACCAACGTGATGCTTTTTGTATTGAGCAATTTAGCATGTTCAGTTTCTAGATGGCTAATAAAAATTGGTCTTTAACTCCACAGGATGACAGTCATGAAACATGCCTACGAAGGCTCTAGGCTAGAAGATGGGATGTGTTGAAAAAGTGGCCTTTGTCTGCAGCTGTGACCTCTCTACAGTACTGGAATGCCTTGCTTCTGGAGATACAGGGCCTACTGGTGACTTCTGAATATGAAGGACAACACATACTGGTCTTGAAGCAAAACTGCACAATGTTATGTTGATGCTACCTGCATCATGAATAAAACTGGTGGGATGTGGGCATTTCCAAATGTGTAATGACTTCCCTTTATAAATGCCACAGTTCATAACTGAGGGTCTTAAAGTAGAAAGTGAAGTTTTATTGCTAGGAAAAGCAGATTCTCCTCCCTTTCAAGCAAAAAAAAAAATGCAAGGTCTGCTGGTTCTTTCATTAGCTTCAGGCTGAAACATCTCCAGACCCTTTTCCCTTCTTGGTTCTTGGTTGATGGTTATTTTTGCAAGGTGTTTCCTGAAGCAATAGTCTTTTAATTGAATCTTTTAAATGTCTTACTGTCCCAAGCATAGAAGCTTGTTGGCTGGAATAGGAGCTGGCACTGAAAGGTGGCCTTTTGCAGTTGCCATATAAAGGAAACTTGGTGCAAGTGCAGCTTGCCCACTAATCTGATGCTTATGTGATGGTCTTGGCTGAATGCCTAGTCTTAAATGGCTCTAAATTAGCCTCAGAGTCCCTTAAAGATGGGAACAGCAGAAACCAGAAGGATACACGGGTCCCTACAACTACAGAATGATTTTGTCCTTTGGCTAAATGGTCATGAGAACTGGCCTAATATGGATATACTCGTAGATCCTAGCGATCACATCCCTAGTGACACATTCACTTCACTAGGGACATATCTAGTGTCATGTTACAGGACACTATCCCTGTTCCATACCACTTAGTATTTGTTGGTTCCTATGTTAAATACCCCAAGATCAGGCAGATTCTGGGAATATAGGCAATGGTAAAAAATAAGACCTTGGCACAAATAGCACATTTTGCTATTATATATAGCTACCAGAACTACTGTCTGCTGGCATAGCTAACACATGGCTAGATTGTTGGAGATTCCCTTCAGTAGTCTGTTCTTAGTAAATGTATATTTTGTTCTAAGTTTATTTCAAAGGTGCAACTTTTTTTGTTCAAGACTTTACACTCACTTGGCTCCCCCCATCCTGTCTCGTCTCTCTAGATCTCTTGGTCTGACTATATGGCTGACCTTTTAACAACAAACCATGCAACCCACTGGAATGCAATTTTTCACTTTGTTGCCATGATTAAGGAATGTAATAGCTCTTAGATTTAGTTCTAAATAAATTGTAAGACCCCTTTTTCTTTCCTTGTGTGCTTATTTCAGAAGTGTCTTCATACTCCAATACAAAGTTTATTTGCTTAAAAACAAAGGGTTCTAGCAAAAATACAATTATTAAAATAAAAATAGGAATTTAACAAAAGTGATGGGTTATATAAATATTTCTAAAACTGAGAGTGAATTTTATCTGCTGCAAAGGCAAAGTGATCCATCTGTCAAGTAATGCACTCATTATCTCCAGCAAGAAGAATGCATAGCTGATCTATAAGCGGTTTTCCACCATACTGCTTGAGAAAGTGACCAAGAGCACAATCCTAACCATGTATACTCAAAAGTAAGCCCCATTGTGTTCAAT
Source organism: Cryptoblepharus egeriae (assembly GCA_030015325.1). NCBI lineage: Eukaryota > Metazoa > Chordata > Lepidosauria > Squamata > Scincidae > Cryptoblepharus > Cryptoblepharus egeriae. The sequence goes on from JAREYC010000013.1 coordinate 12,905,798, forward strand.
GGAACTTACTCCCAGGAAAGTGTCTTTAGGACTGCAGCTCAAGGCAATTTATTCTCAGTTGTGTGAGTAGAGGGCACCTAAAGTCAAGATTGTCTTCATACTCTGAAGTGTCATGACTTCAGAAAAGCATTCCACATGAGAACACTGTACATGTACCAGCTGGCTGGAAGATCTATCCCAGTGTGTATGCTTACTGAGGTATCTGGTGGACCACTGTGAGAAAAGGGAAACTGGACTAGATGGGCCTTTGGCCTAATCCAGTGAAGGCTGTTCTTACTGTATGTCCTGCATTGGGCACTTGTTCACTTCCAGGTTTAGTAATGACAAATGATGGGTGTTCTCACTAGTCTATTAGAGCATCTTTTGGAGATCTTCATGATGCAGGAGCTCTCCATATTGCTGGTTAGAGGACTATGCATAGTGGCAATAGAAGTCTCTTGGTACCAGTCCTGGAAGGCTTCTGCAGGTGGGTTCCTCATCCAATGCCCACCTGCAAAAGCTATTCAATGCATTGATGTCAGGGCTTAGTTATCATTTGCAGCTTGCAGATCTTGTTAATCTTTGTCTAGATTTGCTCCTGGCTTAGCCTTCCATGATCATTGGAAAACATCAACTGGTTCGCTTGGCAAACTTAACCAGAGTTTGGTTGGGTTTTGTGCAAAAGGACCTAGCGATTGTAGGTAAAATTTGGACCACAATAATCAGTAGTACAACTATCTTAAGATGGGTTTGTCTGGATATTTAATCTTGGTTTGTCTGGATATTTAATCTTGAGTTGAAACACACGCAGTTCAAGGCTTTTCTACATTATAAAAAGTTGTAATCCCCTGGCTGTCTAAAAATGATCGAGAAAGAAATATTTGAATACTACAGTATTTGAAAAAATTCTCATAAGGCAGCCCTCATGAATAGCCTCAAGGATAGTTATGTGACACAGCCATCACCTTCCCCTAGTTTCATTATGGGATGGGATGGGAAAGTCCTTGAACACTTATCTCCCTACCTTGCAACCTGTAGGAGCTCAGCTGTTCTCAGGGCAGTTAGCAGCTATTTGACTTTTGAATAGTTTCAGGGTTGGAGGCAACTAGTCATCTGATATCTTCACCTGTCGTTTTCATTGGTGGCTTTGCAGGAGCCACCAGAAATTGAATCAAAACCCACTACAGCAATAACTGATCATGCTCCTATTATAGTGAGCTTCCAAAACATACATTAGAGTGGGGGCCAAATACTTTCCAATTTCCTAGTACAGTTGGACTACAACCCTGAAGTAAGGAACAAATGTTCCTTACATTGCAGAGTCCTCCAGACTTTAACTAACTAGGTAAGAAGCACTCTTTCAAGTGGCTGATCCTCTTTTATTTAGCAGGGATAGTAACTGGCCCTACACACTTGCTCCTACATGACATTATTCTCGAACTCACCTGGTTCTTCCAACAATAAGAGAAAGCAAACATTACCCAGGCTATGGTATCTTTAGGAACCTATAAGTCGCCCTTAAATGAAGACATACCATAAATAAGAAACAACCCAAGAGAGCACCCTTTATTCTAAGGATCTTGTTTTATACCGTTACAATATAAAGGGTGGCAGAGGCAGCCAGCAGGTGGTAGAATGGCCAGAAACTTCTGGAAGCCTGGGCAAGTAGGTTACTTTTGGACACAGCTCCTTCCAGCCAGAAACTACACAGCTGGAAGGAATTTTTTTTTCAACATGAGGACAACCTTGAGCCCTTAAAGGGGCCTGATTCTATTATCTAGTTCTGGTTGCAGATAATGATTTCTTTTCCTCAACCGCTGTAGAGAAGCATTAGCATTCCAAGATGGACATGAACAAAGATATTTACCTGTTCACAACAGATGGGATCCAAACTCTCTCTTGCATGGACTTTGAAAGATTGCCACAACCCCACCCCCAGGCATCACGACACCCACAAGTTGATGAATAGGCATAGGGCATGACATAAACCCTTAAAAAGAGAAGGGTTGCAGGTGGTAGCCTAGCACAATCAGAAAGAAGTTCCACCAGAATCTGAGGTCTAACCAGGGTTAGCATTGACATGCCATCTTGGACAGCAGGAGGTGTTCTTGGGCCAGTTCTGAGGCTAGCTTTTGGGTACTGGTGGTGGAACTTGAGGAAGGGGAGATCTTTCTTCTGCAAGAGTTCAGGGTCCTCATGGCCTCCATCCTCCAATTCATGGGGACATACGCTCACAGCAGCCTCTTCACTACTGCCATGATGAATACAAGAATAACACACAGCAGAAGTTGGCAACAAAAGGAAACTTGTGTCACATGCAAGCCCAATTGGTTCATGCACTGCAGTTTGTATTCCTTGGGAGTAAGCTCTCTTGACTGTAATTGGGTTTACTTCTGAATAGAGGTGCCTAAGGTTTGAGCTGATAGTTGCCAGTGCCATGTGCCAGATCAGGCTTGACTTACTGTCAGCATAGATTTAACATATGAAACTGAACTCTTCCACTGCGACACAGCCAGGCACTGTGAGACAAATCTTATTTATGTCTACTCTGAAATATGTTCCATTACAATCAATAGGACTTTATTCCAAGAAAGTGTGCATAGAACTGGGCTGTGTAATCCTAGTTTGAGCACAAGCCTATCCATGTCTACTCAGAAGTAAGCCTTATTGTGTTCAATGGATCTTACTTTCAGGGAAGTGTATTTAGGATTGCAGCCTTTGCAATGGAAGCTAAATGCTCCAGTAGATATACTGTAATTTGCATGCCTTGTTTGGTGGCTAAATGGTTAGAGGAGTTGCATTCAGGCTTTTCAGCCCAGGACCACCTTTCAAATTTAAAAATCTGCCTGGAACCTCCTGTCAAACTTACTGGCAGGTACTTCCATGTCAACTCAGAAGTCCCATTGTATTTAATGAGACTTACTCCTAGGAAAGCCAGATTGCAGGAGGGTGGATTCCACCCTCTCATGACCTCATGACCTCAAAGGGGTTGCATCCCTCAAAGGGGTCCCGACCCTTGGAGACCACTGGGTTAGAGAGCTGATCTGTAGTAGGCAGACCATTGTGGTGTTAAGACACTTCTGTTTCTTAGGCTTTGCTTTATGAATACCTTCCTTGAATACGCTTTGGCTTTCCTTGCTTGATTCTTAAGCAGTGATCTACCTGCCCTTTTATCTGAGATTGCAATCCTAATCCATGCTTACCTGCGAGTAAGCCTCATTTATTATAACGGTACTTACTTTTGAGTAAACATGGATAGGATTGCACTCAAGATGGTAGTTGTTGTTCCCCTAGTCTCAGTTCCTCTGGGGTGAGGATGCTTTACAGTAGGTACCAATGAACTCATGGGGACTGGAACCCTTGCTCTGGACAACTTTTGTGTGTATACTTGCAATGGGATCCTTCCTTAGACAAGGTTCCCAATTGCTAAGAGAAATCCCATGCATGGAGAACTTGGATTGTATTCAAATGAATGTGTGGCAGTCTGGAGCATAGACGACCAAAATAACCCTGTCAATTAGTGTTTGCAGAATCAGGTCCCTGAGAGGCCAAAGAATCAGCAGGACCTACAGGTGAGACTCATCTCTATTCATTGCAAATTGTAATCTTAGGCAGCTGCCAAGTGCCTGGGGTTGAAGCATATAAATATCCCTTGGGGATCATTATATTTTTTTGAAGTGGTTTGTTTGTTCCAAGAGTCAGGATGTGGTTATCAGGCTGGCCTAGTGGTGGCCTTCTCTTGATGTTTCTTTCTGTAGCAGCATCGTCTGATCCCTGGAATCTTCTTGCTAGAAGCCCAAATGTTTGGAAGCCTCCTGCCAGAACTGCCCCCCCTGCAAGACAGCAGTATGTCCCTTCCTTGTCTTGGTCCAATTCCTGGGCTGAGGTGGACGTCTCCCAACCACGAGTGTTGTCTGACTTGACTCCTGTTACGGTGCAGTGTGGAGAGGCTCAGGTAGAGGTGACGGTGAACAGGGACCTGTTTGGGACTGGGAGGCTGGTTCATGCTGCTGACCTGAGCCTGGGCTCTGAGGGTTGTGAGTACACATCTGTTGATGATGCAAAGCAGGTTGTCATCTTTGCAGCTGGGCTGCATGAATGTGGAAGCACCTTGCAGGTAAGTTCAAGCAGCTAAAATTTCCTTGTTTTTGTTGAAAAAATGCAAGCAAAGTCGCAAAGTTCCATAAAGCAAAGTTCTCTATGGAAGAGATAAGGTAGAGTTTAGCTTATTATAAAACCTCAGCAGAATAAAATGGAGTTATTTCAATTCAAGGGAGCCCTGGATTCTGTAAACCTTAACGGTCTGGCTGTCCTTTATATAATATTTTCTCAAAATGTGCACAGTATTGGCTGCAGGAAGCCACCTTCTTCTAAGGCTTTATGCAACTTGGTATTAATGTTAATGGATAATAGTGGCTGTCAAGCAAAGATCCTTCTGACCTACCCGGTTTCTACCTGACCTACCTTCTGTTTTTATTGCTTTGTCACCAGATAATAGACTGTTGTAGCAAAGTGATACTCACTGGGCATGGCAATGGGTGACATCAATAGCTTTTTCTGCCTGTTGCTAAATGCAGAAGGGATCTGTGCAGTGATGGGCATCAAAGAAATTAACAACCGGTTCTCTGCCCATCTGACAGCCACTTTTAAATGGTTATTTTTAAACTTTATATGTCCTATCTCTAATTAACAACCGGTTCTATAGAGTAGGTGCGAACCTGCTGGAGCCCACCACTGGATCTGTGATAGCTGACCAGTACAAAGGTATCTCTGCTGAGTCCAGTGCATTCAGAATCAAGGACCAAGTGGTGTCCTCTGAAACTGAAAAATGGGAGGGGTGATCTGGGACACATCCCTGTTGTGGCTCACAAATGATCTGAGATTATGGGTTTCCACTTTCTTGTTTGAGAGAGTTGAAAGAAGTGGGTCATTTATTGGCAACTCCAGTCTCAATAGGGTTAGGGAAGGAGCCACTGGCTAGTGCCTAACTTGTCCGACTCTAATGCTCTCCCTTGAGCCTTGTGGTATATAAACCAGATGTATATGGTTGGCTTTAGACTAGAGTATCACTACTGCCTGCATCTGTTAAGAGAGAAATATGCCCTTCTTGATCTGCTTATGGTTTTCCTAAAGAGAGCTGGTGGGTCACAATAGGGAGAATAGGGTGCAGAATCAAATGGGCCTTTACTTCAGCAGAGCTGTTCTGTATGTGCTTCTTCAGATGACGCCAGACTCCCTGATCTATGGCATAAGCCTCTACTATAAACCCAGTCCTGGAAGTAATTCACTCATCATTAGAACCAACCCAGCTGAGATTCCTATTGAGTGTCACTATCCAAGGTGAGTGATCATCTGACCATTGCTCATCTGGAATTCAGGGTATGGGGATCTAGTTTAACAATTGAGATTTTTATTCCAGGAGAGACAATGTAAGCAGCAAGGCCATTAAGCCAACATGGGTTCCCTTCAGCTCTACAATCTCTGCGGAAGAGAAGTTGACATTCTCCCTACGTCTGATGAACAGTAAGTGGTAACTTGACAGTGGGAAAGCTGGATCTATTCCATAGAATTTCTGGGTCTTTTAACTAGTTTACATTTACCTGCAATGAAAATGAGAGATTAACTGTCTTGTAGCCTGGCAGAGTGCAAGTTTGCCCTGTTGCAGGGTTGGAAGGCAAGCATGGTACCCTTGGAGGAAAGCCTTGGTTCTGTTCTTAAAGTCTTAAAGTCAAGTTGGTTGGCACATCACCAATAACAAGCAAGATGTTTGGGGGAAAAATCCAGTGATAGAATTGGGGTAGGTGATCTAGACTGAAGGGGTTCAACCTGAGATCTCTGAATGCCCTCTCCCCGCTGAAGTATTAAAGTTCCACAAGCAAACGTAAGCATCACTTGTGTTGCTTTTTTAAAAAATGTAGGAGAATATTCAAAAACAGTCCACTGCCTACCTACTTCTCCTCAACCAGAAGAGGGTTGGGTGCATCCCAAATCTGAGGTGGGCTACTTCCAAAATGTGGAGTTACAGAAAATGTGCATAACGCTACAGGCAGACCTGATTAAGGCCCACTGGTGATGCCAACCCACAGGAAGTTTTTGCTGTGTGTAAGAGGACTTGGGCACACTGATCACCCCAACTTCATTCTCACCTTGCTTTGCCTGGTATATAGCTTAGGCCAGGGGTTCTCAAATGTTTAAGTACTGGGACTCATTTTTAGAATGACAATTGGGGTGTCATAGCTGGAAGTGATGTCACCAATTTAGGTTTTAGATCTAACCTGTGAGAGCCAAAGGTCCCATTATAACATGCACACCTGCATGTTGTAAATTTTGCATAGCTTGGAATTCTGATCCAGCTTGGAAACTTGTAATCCAGCTCAGAAGTCAAAGCAGAATACATACCATATATACCTGAGTATAAATTTTATACCTGAGTATAAAATGGGTCCAAAAAGCCCCCTCAGCTTATACTTGGGTGAACTGAAAAGTGGTGGGATTAAACCCCATCATGTCATATACCTAACCCTATCAAAAGTTATGGCCAAAAAACAAAAACTATAAAAATAAAAATATATATTTTTGGCAATTTTTTTTAAGCAGGTAGGATTTTTGGCCTGGGGGTTGGAATTTTGACCTTGGGGTTCAGGAATTTTGGGTTTGGCATCTGGTCACCCTGTCCTATGCATGTCTACTCTGAAGTAAGCCCCACTAAGTTCAATGAGGCTTACTCCCAGGAAAGTGTGCTTAGGATTGCAGCCTTTGAGTTCCAAGAAGGCTACAAGGAAAAGGACCAGTACCAGTATCTGCTACATTTCCCACCCTCGGCTTATACTTGAGTCAATAAGTTTTCCAAGTTTTTTTGGGGTGGTGAAATTAGGTGCCTCGGCTTATACTCAGGTCAGCTTATATATTCGGTACTTGGATCCTTCTCATCATCCAGCCAGCCCTCCCCACCTTCAGCATCCCATTTTCTCATTTATTTAGGGCAAAGTCTTTTTCACCCGGAACCTGCCCTGCCCAGCAGCTTTGTATCCTGTATTTCCACATGTTTCAGTGATGGCCGCAGCCCATCTGAAATTGGCTCATGACCCCTTGTTTCAGTAATGCTGGACTAAAAAAACCCTCCTTTCTGATTATTTTCATATACAGAATTGGGATTGTTTATACAGGATTATTCAGCAGGACACATTAATTTGGCCCTGACCTTCGGTGGAAGAGTCCAGTGGCTATTGAGTTATTCAGTCTCTCCTCTACTGCTCAAAATGTACCTTATTTTGTGGGGGTAGATTTATTGGTGATGGACACTTTGAAACACTGATGAAACTTTGATGCCTTAAATTGGAAACCATTTTAATGTTTGTCTTCCAGATGACTGGAGTGCCGAGAGATCCTCTAATAGGTACCACCTGGGAGATGCCATGCACATCCAGGCTGATGTCCACACAGAGAACCATGTGGCTTTGAGACTCTTTGTTGACAGTTGTGTGGCTACCTTGAACCCAAATAGAGACTCGGCTCCTCAATATTCAATAATTGACTTTAATGGGTATCTGATTTCCATTTTGCTTTGCTGTAAATGACAGTGTAATCATGGTTATGACTATAGGGGAACATAAAAAGATCTCTTTAGTGTGTTCAGGTTGGTTTTCTTGACTTAATAGGGAAGAGATAAGTGTGATGTTTTATAAGGAGCTCTTGCATTTAAGCTCCCACTTAATCATTGCTGCTACCTCATTGAAGGGGCATCACTGGGGGGTGTCTGTCGGATGCACTGGGTGATGTGCACAGGGAGGGATGATACTACTAATGAACAAAATTTTTTAAATCTTGGGATATAATTTGATATGTAATTTCATGCAGGATGCAATGAAACAGTGTTGGATAGCAGTGTTGGATATCTCTAATTCATCAAGTTGTATATGCAAATAATCATTTGGATGGGGCAATAGTGCATACTACATCCACTGCCTGTGGTGTCCATTGCAGGGAAATCCATAATGGGGGTGATGCACTGGCTTCACATACCAGGTGAAGTAAACACTAGTGATATCACTGACTTATTGACCTACTTGTGGCTAAAACTACTCGTAGTGGCTAAATGTGGCTCTCCTGTTGTGCTAAAGAAGCATCATCTAGTACGGACTTGTATTCCAAGGTGGAATAAATCAGCCAAAAGCAGGACCTGGCTGTCTTCCCCAGTGAATCTGCTAATGCCATGGTAATGTGCATATACAGCAGAGCATCAGAGTAATGTTTCCTTCAAGGATTTTTGAAGCTAGTTTGAGTTGAACTGCAACTTTCTGTGGATCTGTCTTATGTTGATCCTCTTAACATAAACAGTGAAACTATAATCTTGTGTTTAGATGCCTGATTGATGGCAGACTGGATGACTCCACTTCAGCCTTTGTGTCCCCAAGGATCAGCCAGGATTCTCTTCAGTTCACTGTAGATGCCTTCAGGTTTTCAGGAGATGATGGAGGCTTGGTGAGATGCTATGTGATGGATCCTGCTTTGTAAGCATAGCAGGTGTAGTGCTGGCTAGTGCTGGCTATCTTCAGTGCTTCATGATTCACGATGGAACTGCAGTCAGGGTTCTTCTTGAATATCATGAAACTACCAGGAGAGATTGTGGGAGTAGTAATCCTGATTGGGACTGTGGCACATGGAAGTGGGAGGAATCTTTCTGCTAATCATCTTTCCTTTTGAAGCAATGGCAGCTTCATGGGATAACTCCCAGAAGAAAAGGGAATGGACCTGACCTCCCCACCTTTCCATATGCCAAGGGTTCTCAAACTTTAAGGCAGATTTACTCCCTAAGTTAGTCTTGGGGTGATGCAACCCCAGGATCTTGTTGGTACAGTGGGTCTGGAACCAATTTCAGGGACGTCCCATTCAGTAAACTGCATTTGGTTTTTAATCTTGATGCTACCATGGTATGTGGCCGCTTTGGGGGAATTTTTATCAGACCTGTACTTTAACAGGCAACTATGTACCATATATATTTTTAACAATTCTTGTGAGTATAGATAGGGTTAGTATAGATAGGGTTTTTGCCTTTGGGATGTTTGAGAATTTTTTTAACCTACAAAGTTGGAAGGTGATATTGCATTACTTGGAATGTAAGTCTATTAAGACTGGAACACCTAACACTTCTAACTCTAGGCCAACTACTCTTTGCAAACTATCTTCAGATCTACATTTCCTGTCACTTGAAAGTCACAGCAGCTGACCAGGCCCCAGATGCTCTGAATAAGGCTTGTTCCTACATCAAAGCAAGGAACATGTGAGTAGGGTTAGTGGCACAGTGTGTTGGTGAATGAGATCATACTGCATTAGTGACTTTATGCCCCCTTTCTGCAGTTGGTCACCAGTTGAAGGTGGTGGAGACATCTGCAGATGTTGTGAGGTTCGAAATTGTGACCGGTCTCAAAGTGCTCCTCAACGGTGGAGAGGTTTTGGAGGGCGTTTTCAGAGAGATGTTGTCACGCATGGTAAGTTCCATGATTGGAGCCAACTGAGTTGACCCTCTTCCAGAAATCCACGATGCAGTCGAAGCTCCCTTTAGGATGAAAACATCACAGATAAATTTGTTGAAAATAGTTCTGGTTTTGTCTGCCATGCAGGTGATGAGGCAACAGGAGAAGTAGAAACTGATCTCGTGCTAGGACCTCTCATCTTGGAGGCACAGAAGACTTTGGTGCACTTTCCTGAAGATAAGAAAACAGAAGGGCTGATAGCAAAAGGTAAGCTAGTAGTGCTTACATACATGTTTTTGACCAGTGACCTTCTACATGTAAGCTCTAATGACAAAGCAGCTTGATCATCAAGGCTGAGTCATTGGCCAGTAGTTTTATTTGACTTAGAAGGACCTGTGTTGTGATTTTTAAGTTATATTGTAATCCTATGCAGGGAATGGCAAGATGCTTGCTCGGTGCATACCACATTTCCTGCTTTGTTTAATGCACCGGAGCATAATGCATCTTGCAGTAATGCGGTATGGGTTGGCTTGCTGTCTTCTGCTCAGCTGATGTTACTATGAGGATCATCTTTGGTTGTCCCACCTGAACTCTTGCTTATGGAACAGTGAGGCTCAATAAAAGCTTCTTGGTGGTAGAACTCGATATGAGAAATAAGAAATGATGGAAGAAGTTGGTAGAGAAGAAAAAGCTTTTTTGGTCCATCCTGTAGCTGAGAATTGTAGACAGCCTGGCTCCCAATGATGTATTGTTGATGGTATCTTTTTCAGGAGCTTCGGAGTTTGTGGTGCATATAATGATTGGACTGACCATAGCAACTGCTGTCCTTACCCTGGCCTCTGTTTCTCTGGTGTGTTTTGTTGCTTTCAAGAAAAGTGGTCGTTCCAACAATGACAAATGAACATTGTACGATGACAAATAAAAAATGGGTAGATTCAAAGTATGGCTCAGAAATTTCTTCTGTGATGGTATAAGGCGTAAGCTCTGAACATGCAGGGTGAGTGTGTGGACATACGCATAAGGAAAAAGTGGGGGTTCTGCCTCATTTGCTAGGTAAGGGGGTGATGGAGAAAACCTACTTGCTCTTGAAAACAAAGCAAATTGGAGCAGGCTTGCACACTGGGAGTAACACCAGTAGGGGATTAGTGTGCAAACCCAATTTGATCTCGATGAACATGATAGAGGAGTGAAAAACAGCTGGGTGGGCAAATGTAGGAACAATGAACAAGAAACTCCAATCAGTCGGCTACTACATTTAATTTTCTGCTAAAAGCAGCTCCTATTTGTGCTGGGCCTACCTCTTAAGGACATCCTTGAAATTGGTAGGCCTGTGGTGGTTACAGCACTCTAATGCTGCTGTACTTGGTTACTTGTAACCAAGTAATGTAACTAGTAATGGTGGTTACTTGCAGCTCCAATATCTGAAGGCACCTCTTGAAAGAGAACATCAGAAAAAGGAAAACAGGAGTAGAGGTAGGACAGAGGCAAACATCTATTCTTATATCTATAAGATACAAATACATTTATAGTTACACAATTCTAATTTAAAAGGAAATTTCCTCAAATATTTGGCATGAATCTACACAGGAATTTTCAGAATATTGTGCTCACAGGAGTTTGCAGAGTATGGAGGAAGCAGGACTTTGGTGGTGGGACTCATAGGACAGCAGAGTTGTTGGCAGGACATGGAAATAAGATCTCTGAAACTGTGAAAGTTGTGAACTGAGCCACTAGCTAGGTGGAATCCTGCATGCTTTCTGGGTGGCTTAACAAGTCAAAAGGCTATGGAAGTTTTAAAATTGGAAGATGGATATGATTTTTAAGTTGACATTCATTGCAAGAATCTCAGAAGGATCATCTTGAATGTGAGATTGATCCTGTTGCAGTTTTGTGTTCATGCCTTTTTATTTATTTTATTTTATTTCCTAATTTATACCCGGCCTTTCCTTCCCTACAAGAGGGAGCCCAAGGCGGCTAACATAAGAGAAGAATAAAACACCATTAAAATAATAATAAATGTAAATTAAAACATAATTAAAATACACTTAAAATACAATTAGATTTAAAATTGAAACACAAAAACAGACTTTTTGTGTTGGAGGTTGTCTGCGTCTCTCATACTCCCTAATTTTAAATTTTTTAGAATTGCTTGTCCTCTTGTGCCACTTAGTGGCAATATGTAGCCACTTCCAGATGACAAGTTTCAATTGAAAAATAAAAATTGTATTCATAGATGTGAAGTCTACCTGCGGTAAGGCTAGCACCACATCTGAAGTCTTATTGGGCACAGGTATAACAGCCCTTGCAAATTCCTATCTAGGAGGATCTGGCTTAGTTGTGCAACTAGTGTTGGGTAGTCTTTTACAAAAATAACAGTGCAGAGAAGGGTGATGATGGGCTAGATCATGATGCAAAAAAGGGCTAAATTCAATTCTTCCCATAATGTTAAACCTTCATATTCATGTACATCAGCATTTCTCAAGGTTTGTCCCCTACTGTATCACTTTGCATGGTCCACCTATTGGAAGTACTATCAAAAGTAACTGACAATGATGTCATCACCAGTTATATTCAGGCCAGGTGCAGTGCAGCAAATACTGCTAATAGGCTCAGGATGGAGCAACTGGAGAGCTTTACAAGCACATGGAAAAGCACCGCTGGAGCACTTTCCACTGAGCTGTGCAGTCTACCACTAGTCATACTGTGTTGCTGGAATCATTGCCATGGACCATTGGCATCCTGTATGAACCACTGGATGCAATCTCAGTACCACTGGTTGTGAAACTTGACATTCTATAAGTTACATTCTATAAGTTTCATTCTATAAGAATGAAGTACCACTGGTTAAGTGCTGCGGTTGCTCTGAAGCTGATGCTATTGGGCTATCTCAACAGTGTCAACCAAAAGTTCCAGAAGTGGTCCTGACCAAGAGCTGCCTTTGGCCAAATTTGGACCCATCCTAGGGTGGTGACCAACATCTTGCTCTGTAGATGATCATGACGAGAAGAGCATTGCTATGTAACGATGTCACTTCCATCCCTAGGCAGGCACCAGAAATCCAGTTTGACTACCTATGTGAGATATGTTGGACACCCCTGCTGGCTCTATTGGGGTCCAGCATCTTTTGTACTAACTTTTAAATGCTTATGTACAAACGGTGCATTCAGTGGCTTTCCTTGTGGAAACATAAGTCTGGGAGGCTATTCCATACCGCATGTGGAGGTATGTGCAAAAGAAGCCTGGGGTGTGGATTGGGTTGTAACTTTACCAGATGGGAATGGTATGTGGCTTTATATTTGCCGCGAAATAGGCCTGTTTTTGTCCAAGTTCTGAGTTTTGTCTGCACCTGCTGCTTTGAAGGCTCTGTAGGGAGCAGAATGTGTTTGTGATTGCCAAAGGTGCTTTGCTCAGGCTTTGATCTGCCTGAGCACACTTTTCCACAGTTGCTTCCGCTCAGAATTTTTTTCCTTCCTTCCCCTGTGGCTCAAATATCCTTTCATGTTTAGAGAGTTGGAATTTCCACTGAAGTTTCTTTTTTCTATTCCAAAATCCAAGGCAGCAAAGAGATTTTGTACCTGGTGGGCCCGCTCCTTGCTTGCTGGTGCCCAACATATTTTTGTGTGGAAGCCAGAGGTAGGGGCATTTCTACAAGGGGTGCCAGGGTAGCATTTGAACTGGGCAACTAAGCCACCTTAGGCACTGTGGTGGCTCAGTGGTTAAAAGACTGTGGGCAAAATCCAGAGTAACTAGAGGGGGTCCATGCTCCAGAGTAAGAACAACTTACTCTGGATTCCATTATGAATTTCCCATAGGTTTTCACTAGGTGGTGCAGTAACTACGAGTATACATAAAGTCTCTTACATGCTCCTGTAGTTACTCTGGATTTGGGGGCTAGACCTGAAGGTCTGCAAATTGTTGGTTTGAGACCCTGAGTGAGCTTCCACTGCAGTTCAAAAGAATGCAAATGTAGGTAGATAAATAGGTACCACTTCAGTGTTATATGTGCCTTTGGTGTTGAGTCACACTGGCCACATGACCACAGAGATGTCTTTGACCTTATACCATGGATGAACACTGCCCTTTGAGTTGGTCATAACTAGAGAGTTAATCTGTGGGGGATCCTTATAGGCTGCCTGGGGCAACAGTCTGGCTGCCCGCCCATGAAACTGCACCCCACATGCTCGTAATCACAGCTCTCACCTCTTGCAAAAAGTGATGGAAAAAATTACACTTTACAAGAGGGCCAGCAGGCATTGCAGTCTCTGGCAGTTTGCTCCCCTTGCTTTGGGGGTTTCAGGAGATGGTAAAAGGGGACTGGGTGTTGCAGGAGGCAGCAGATTCTTTAATTTTTCAATTTAAAAAACTGTGGGTATAGGGATGTGATAATTCTCTTCCACAAAACCAGGACAGGACCCTTGGTCAAACTTGCCAGTATGTGAACGCAATCCCTGAAAACCGGGACAGTCCTGGTTTTCACAGATATAAGGCAACCCTATGTGGGTATGACATGGGGGGCATCAATTTTAACTTTTCTCCAGGTTCAGTGTGGCTAATTGTGCCACATGAGAGGGTCACAGCTGATCCAGATAACAGACTTACAAGGGTGCTGCAATTCTTACAAGTGTCTGCTCAGGTAGGCAAAAAGGCTGGTTCTATTCCCAAAGTAACTGTGAGCAGAATGTGATTGTTGCTAGCCAGTGTTATTTTTCTGGAAAAATGGGTGCTGGTACAGGTACTCACCTATGTGTATGTGCGCCTGTACTCGCATAGAGGTGCAGGTACTCTGTACGGATGTGTATTATTCGGCATCCTTCAGTCTCGAAAGACTATGGTATCGTGCTCTGATTGGAGGTCCTGAAACAGCATCTAGTGTGGCTAAAAAGGCCAATTCGAGAGTGGCAGCCCCTTCCACACTGAGGACAAATAAATTCCGTCCCCTGCCCAGGTCCCAGGTTTCGCTGCTTTTGGGTCTGTCTCTTTGCTTCAGCCTGCCGAACAAGTGTCTCTTCCAGTTGGAGAAGGCCATGCTGGGTCTTTTGCCTCCACGCTGAGCGGTCAGAGGTCAAGGTTTCCCAGCTGCTGATGTCCATTCCCAAGGCCTTTAGATCCCTCTTGCAGATGTCCTTGTGTCGCAGCTGTGGTCTCCTTCTTGGGCGCTTTCCCTGCACTAATTCTCCATATAGGAGATCTTTTGGAATCCGACCATCAGCCATTCTCACGACATGCCCAAGCCAGCGTAGACGCCGCTGTTTCAGAAGTGTGAACATGCTAGAGATTCCAGCACGTTCCAATACTGTGTCATTTGAGACTTTGTCATGCCAGGTGATTCCAAGAATACGTCGGAGACAGCGCATATGATGGGTGGAGGAAACTTAAATTATTTAAGGAAAAGTCTGGATTCTCAAACTGTTTTTCATGTTAGGAAGGAAGGGACTCTGTTCAGTGGTAAGAGCACCTACTCTGCCAGCAGACAGCATTTGATCCCTGATATCTCTAGCAGAGCAGAGACAGATCATGGAATCAGAATCATAGAGTTGGAAGGGACCCAGTGGATCATCTAGTCCAACCCCCGCCTGTAGCAGGAAATCCTCATCTTGTGGGGACCTGGCCTCAAACCCTGGCCTGCTGGTTAACAGGCACAGTGTCTTAACCACATGCGCCACCAGGATGTGATCCTTATCTGCCACCTTAGAAAGCAGCTACTAGTCAAGTATTGACAATATTGTGCTATACCATGGTTTGACTCTGTATGAAATTGCTTTATATGTACTAAGTTGCCCTAAAACCTTCAGCTGCAAAGACCATATTATGGGGGAATAATCACACTCCCATAGAAAACCACTGCTGAGTCAGGGCATGGACCTGTTGCTTGTTCACTTGCCTCCTAAAGGGTTAACTCAGAGGAATGTGCTGACTTGGCCATTGCATTCTGCTCATTCCCGACTGTCTCTGCTCTGACCTGCTTTCCCAGGCCCTCCAGTTGGGGAATCTGGCTGTTCTTTATTTTTCAAGGATTACTGTTTAATCTCAGGAGCAACAGTGGGTCAAATGAGTGGATGAGGATGGTCTGACTAGATGGCAAATACATCATATAACAGATTGAAGACACTGCCTTAGGGAGTGCTATGAAAGGGGCTGACTAGCCAACCCCAACTGACTGTCACTTAAAATACAGAAAGATTAAAGCGATAAAACTCTTGTGACAATAAGACCGTTGTGAGTTACACATTATGACTTGCACAGTATAAAGGCAAGGCCATCTCAAGACTTTATGGAGACAATACAGGACCCCTTCCAGTGGTGGGCTTCAGGGGTTCTCACAGGCACTATAGAACCCTTTGCTGAGCGCCTGGTTCTGAGAACTGGTTACTAATGGGACATAGAACCTGTTGTTAATTTAGGTTATTAAAACATAGAACCTACTAATTTATTTGAATCCCACCACTGCCCTTTCCTCCATTTCCTATGCCCTGGATATGAAAAAAAGTAGAGAACTGAGTTTTTATAGGAAGGAGGGCAAAGAGGGATGAGTGGTGGGTAAGAATGTCTCCCTCTGTATTCAGGATTCAAAAGGAAAGGAACTGAAAGTCTAGCCCACCACTCATATCTCCTCCATGCTGCCTTTGATGACCTCATAGATCAGCCTGCTCTGAATGGCAATCAGTGCAATCCTAAGCCTGTCTACTCAAAAGTAAGTCCCATTGTGTTCAATAATATTTACTCCCAGGAAAGTGTGGTTAAGATTGCACCCAATATAGAATTATTGTGTGGATACCCAGTGAAGTCTACTGATGTTGTCAATATTGGAGTAATGGTGTCCCAGCAACTCCCCATCATCACAGTCAACCATCCTCACTTAAGAAGGAAACAGAGATGAAAGACAAAAGTATTTATAAAAGTATTAAAGTGACAATTCTTATTTAACTTGTGTTCTCAAAACAAAGCGAATGGTTTTTCATCTCCCGTAGATGCTGGTGGCTGGAAAACTGCTTCCTTTCAGGTACTGCTAGCCTGAGATGTTTGCAGGGTCGGATGGTGGTTGGGAGAGGTTGGCTGTTCTTCCACCATTCAGGTTTCGCTCAAGACCTATAAATATAAGGAGGAAAAAGGAGGGAGGAGAGCTAAGCTTTGAACTCCTATACATTCACTTGCCTAGGACTAAGCTTCACTTAATGTTATGCAGCAGGTGGTCTTGTTTGCCTTGATCAGGTCACAGGCCCATTTAAGTCCAGCTTCCTTTATCTCTCAGTGGCCCACCAGATGTTTGGGGAGCACAAAACAATATACCTGTATCCTATTGCCTATTAATAGTATATCCTATCACTCCCTCTCATCCGGGGTGCAGTGCAATCCTAAGCATGTCTACTCAAAAGTAAGTTTGATTGTGTTCAATAGTATTTACTCCCAGGAAAGAAGTTAGGATTGTAACTGGAGTCTACTTCTTGAACCAAAAAGTTGCATGTATCCTTCATGGCTTTTAACTTCTAATGGACATTTCTTCTAGAAGTCTAAACAATCCCCTTTTAAAGGCATCCAGGCCAATCATAATATGAAGGAACAAGTTCCATAGATTAATTAAAATGCCAATAACAGTTGCTTCTATGCCAATAAAGGTTGCTGGAACTGAATTAAAAGCTGGGTAAAGAAATGCCTCCTCCTTACTTTTCCAGATAGCTGGAATGGTAAAAAGGGGGCAGTTCAGCTGTTTTTCAGAATCTGGGGGACCGAGAGAGGATCAGCCTGATCTGCCTCTCCGTCACTGTGGTGGCCTCCCAAAGAAGCCTAGTTCTGGATGGGGAGGGTAGAAGGAAGTAGCTATGAAGCGAGTTTCTCAGTTGGCAGACTGACACTTCCACTACCTTCTGACTTGGGGGCAGGATCTTCCACTGCCCAGGGTCATTGGGGCAGCTATAGGTCCTAGTCAAACTACGGACCCTCCAATTTGCTGACCCTGCTTGTGGAAGAAAGTCCCTGCTTCTATCAGTGTAGTACAAGAATTACTGAACAAATGTGGAGCCAACATTAGAAACGGGTCTGACTGTGATGAACTTGCTGCCTAAGATTTAGACTCAGTTGTTTGCATCAGGCATTGTGGATCTAACTCATTCTTGTTGTTTTTTTTTCTTGATTGGCACAATCAGAAAAACCTTTCTTCAGCACTGCACTGGATTTGTCCAGGAGATCTGCACTGATTTCTTCTTCACCAAAGCCTCCATGTGGTCCCAAATCTACTCTCAGGCCCCTTTGGGTGGCTGCTGACTTTTCCACTCAAATCCCAAGTTGGAAGAAATGCATTTTTACGACTGATTTTTTTTAAAAAAGAGCAGCCATACATCTATGTAATTTAAGGAGAAAACACTCCCTTCCCCTCTTTTCCCTCTTAGTTCCTTTGTCAAAATCAACATGCATTGCAGTACAGTTCTGGGAAGGCTCCTGTTTATGCTGGCCATCCACTCAATGTGGTTAGCAGTAAGGAACAGATTTGCTCTAGTCAGTTCCAGAAAAAATTCTCTCTCTCTCTCTCTCTCTCTCTCTCTCTCTCTCTCTCTCTCTCTCTCTCTCCAACTTCTACGGGGTAACTTATGGTACACATGAAAAGTACTGTAGTACACATCAAACCAGCCTTCTTCCTTTTCCAGCATGCTAATTCCCAGAGTAGCTCATGCCCACAAGGCATGAAGACAACAGCCCAAATCTCAGGGTGACCATATGACCGTAAATTCCCAGATTTGTCCACTTTTTAGCTTCCTGTCTGGATGTCCTCCAAAAGGGCTTCATTGTCCTCTGTTTTGGCTTCATTTTGGAACTTTGCAATAGTTCCAAATAGTTCCACATCCCATCCAAATAGTTCCACATCCCATCATGTGATATGTCGTTGGATTTGCATTGAAGAGCAGAATCCAATGAAACAATCAGTTTTGAAATATCTCCTTCCTATCCAAAGCTATGGCCAAAAAACTAAAAAAACCAAAAATATGAATTGAGCTCTATGGGAAAGCAAAAGTGCCCCATATTGCGGATTTACTCATGAGTAGGTGAATGTGCCATAGTCTGCCAGAAAGACCAGACTGAGAGGAATGTAGGAACACCAGAATGGTCCTGGTCCAACGAACGTAGCCTCCACAATCATCCCAGAAGGTGGGGATAATTGCATTAATCTCTATGGGAACTGAAAGGGTTAGTTTTATCACTTAAACATGTGCATTTTTGGTTTAACAATTTAACAATAAGTAATATAGTGTTGAAATTCAGTACAGGAAAGCAATACAAGTGTTTTTCACTTTTATTTTAACATGTCCTACATATGTCCTACAATTTTTTAACATGTCAGGATTTTTACTTGGATGACAGGAATTTTGGGGGACATTTTCCTCTAATTGGGGTTTGGGCATCTGGTCACCCGCCTTCTCTGCTGTTGATTCTTCACCCACCTTCAGCTGCTATTTGGAAGCAGTTGATGGAACAGTCTAATGAATTATGTTCATTGGATCAGATCTCTCTGTGTCCTGCTTTGCTATGCACAGTGAAAAAACTGACAACTGAGATGGTGACCATTGGCAGGAACTGCTGCTGCTCTTCCTTTCGTGCTTGCCAGATTGAAAAAATAAGGTGGAAATGGTGTAGAAGTGGGAGAGGAGGTGAATGCTGGCCTAGAGTGTCTTCTGGGAATCCTTTTTCAAATGAAAGGTCGATTCTGTAGTTGAATACAGCAAGTGCTTGACTTGTGAGCATTAAAGATGTGAACTTTCATACATACAAACATCCCCTGCATTGACATCAGTGGTGTTAGACTTATCAACATGCATTGGCATCAATGAAACATGCGTTGACATCAATGGTGTTGGACTTATGAACATTTCAACTTATGAATGAGTTGTAAATCATTTGTAAGTCGAGGGCTTACAGTATAATGTATAAGTAATGTATATGTCAAGGACTTGCTGAATAAATACTGTATAATGTTATAGCTGCTCACAGACCACTCCGTTGTTGCTTGCTAATAGTACCAGGGAATAATGAGGTAATTGTCTCCAAATAACTGCAAATATCTCTATTGTTTTGAGAAAGATGCTCAACAGAGCTTGGTGAAGATGAAAGTTGAAGGGCGACAAGGGTGTGTGATGGAGAAGCGAAAAAGAACATACTCTTGGAGTTGGGAAACTTGAGGAAGTTGTGTTTTCCTTCTTCATTCCAAAAGAAGCGTCCCTTTGAGTCCAACATGTTGATTACAAAGATGTAGACTCAGGGGAGCCCCAAGGTTTGGGAAAAGTAAGGGTGCTGGGCCATATATTGACCCTTCCAAACTAAATTGCTGGGAATAAAGTCTCTTCAGGGGAGCACTGAAGCGGGACTTACTGGGAGATTTTGCAGTTCGTCGTGGCCACATAGCGGCCCGTGTAGTGGACGTTGCATCTCACCACATTGTTGGTGAAGTCCGACTCCATTACAATGTATTTGGGGTTCACCTGAACCTGAGAAGACAAACAGAAATAACGGATAGTTTTGGAAATACAGAAATGGGTTACAGAAGCATGCTTGCTCAGGCATCAAGTGTCCTGGGTGACGTGAGACCAGTCAAGGTCTCACTACTTTCCCACCTACTTCATAGGGTGAGGTCAAAAGGAGGGGAAGAAATATGTCCTTCACCTTGAGCTCCATGGAGGAAAGGCAATAAGGTATATATTTGAGATAAATTAGATAAATGTACCCTGTCTCAAAACAAAGACAGAAATTGTTCTGGTTAAGGTGAACGCTGAGCTCATTTCATACCTGGGACATTTAGCAAATTTCAGAAAAACTAACAAAACCCCAACAACAACTCACCTTTAAGATATAATTTCCAGGCTGTACATCTGTGATATCAATCCACTGGCAGTCAATGTCCGCATTGTAGGTATCATAGCACCCAGGGCTCAACCCCTGAAAAAAGCAACCATTATGTGGTTTTGTCTTAAGTGTAAGTAGAAATTGCACAGGTTCAGTTATTGTTCATCTATAAGGGAGAATCTCAATAGGTTGAGAAAAAGTCAATTTTTTTGTGGGTGGAGTCATGTGAGTCATCCTCTCCATCACAGTTTGAGGAGTAGTGTACAGAAACATGATACCCACCCCACAGTGATAACCATAAACAGAATAATCAGTCTCTATTCTTCAAGAATTCTACACCCTCCCATGTAAGGTCATATACTGACACATCCAAACTAAATTGTTCTGAGGACAGGGTGGCCATACATCAAAACCAGAAAAAGAAGACAAGGCCCCACAAAATGTAGGGAATCCAAGAAAAATGGTAGGACTTGACAAAATAAAAGTTAAAAACACTCATATATATATATATATATTACTTTTATGTGCTTAAGGTAAACACTATATTACTTATTAAATTTAAAACGATGACATATAAATTTATTACATATAATTTATTAATTACAAAAAGGCTACATGTTGCCCACTTACAAGGAAAAGTAATTTTTTTTGCAGGACACAAGGCTGAAATTCAGGACATGTAGTAGGGAAAACAGGACATATGGCCATCCTGATTCAGAGGCCAAGTCCTCGGTAGAACTCTTCTCTGCTGGACACTCACCTGTGTGTGCGATGTGCAGGCGTAGCGCTTTAAGTTGCCGAAGTCACAGGTGGTATCTTCCAGGCAGAAACTTGCCTTATGGCCTTCTGCTACCTTCTTGCCTGTGGCAGCATCAAGCAGGTCATAGTGGCTGAACTCATCCATACTGTGATAATGTCTATGATTGGGAACGGAAATGCATGTGCATACATAAGTGCCTGCATTACATGTGCACAAAGAGCATTGAGTACATTTGAAACACATTGTGCCCGTAAAGGGTGACTAGATTACTCTGCAGTAAACATTGCAGAGATAATGTTACTTATGGGGATGCGTCCCTACATAACAGCCCCCAATTTGTTCCAGCTGGACCCGGCAAGACCCGTTAGCCTGCTTTTCAAGGAAGACCATATGATTTAGCAGCGATGTTCAGCCCTTATCTTCACAAGGCGTACAGACCTTTATGGTCTTCACGTCTTGTGATGTTACTTCTAATTTCTGCAGCTTTATTTCTGTCCACGTAATTGTCTGTCCCTCTTCTGAAGGTCACTTAGACAATTGTCCTAAAAGGTTTGCTGCAGAACCTAGAAGTGTTTCTCAGTGATTTTCATGTGCTGTGCTCCAAACTGGCTCACCTATGTGTCATGATGCTCTTATTCAGGTGATTAAATAAGCCTGTTTCATGGATGCGCTGGCCCCTGCTGTGTTTTTGCTCTTGATGACTACTCAGCGAAGACCCCCATCGTTTAGAGAATCCCACAAATGTTGCTTACTTACTGGTGGCAGCTGTGCCATTCCCAAGTGTGACGGGCCCTGTTGGGCAGGAAATCAGCAGTGCCCTGGTTCTTCACACGCTGAGGGAAACGCAGTAGCACCCGGACGTCATAGTCTGTTGCTTCAGGGGTGTAGGCAGTGCTGAAAGAGTTTAAAAGGTGGGTATGGAATAGGAGCATGGCTTTTGGGAAAATACTAGTCCTGAGTGTGAGTACTGGAATCGATAATTATATACAGCTTATAATGAATATAGCTTATATCCCCATTCCCTATTCCCATACCATCCCAGATTTCTCACATCAATATCAAGGGGTGGCCAGGGGTGCCATGGAGGCCCAGGCCGCCAACAATCTGGTAGCAGCTCTGACTGCCGGCATGTACATTCATAGAAGATTGCAGGTGGTCACATGCACTGAAAAGTCTTCATCCAGCCAAGTTCTACAAATTGAGCCTCTGTTGATCAAACAGCCAGAGCCTCTGGCCAGATGGCAACCTTAGTGGGGAGGCCAGAGGATGTGGCCTGGATGGATTCCCAACACCATCAGAGCAAAGAAACAAACATTCAAAGTGCATTTTGAGAGGAAATAAAAAATGTTTGCCATATATAAAACTTAAAAGCGGGCATTCTAACAACCCTGTCAGGATGTTGACTTATGGCTTGGTCCTGTGACTGTTTATGTGCCACGAAAGGGAGAGCAGTGGTGGGCTTCAGGGGGTTCTCAAAGGTTCTATAGAACCCTTTGCTAATGAGCACCTGGTTCTGAGAACCTGTTGTTAATATAGGTTATTAGGACATAGAACCTGTTGTTAATTTATTTGAATCCCACCATTAGTGAGAAGACACACACAATGGGGTAGATTAACTATTTATTGTATTTATAAGTATCGAGTAGTCTAACACAATCTGGGTCATACACATGAATTAAGTCCTTCAGCCTAATTCTCCTCAGTCTGCTTCTGCTCTGATGAACAGCTGAGTTCCAACTGCCAAACCGTTCTCCAACTGTCACCAACCAACTGGCAGATGTTCAAATCTGAACATTCTATTTAGCTTAGCTTACCTGAACCAACTGTAGGATTCATAATTCTAATAAACCCTGTTTTGAATACTGAAATACCTTACTTCTCTCTCTCTCTCTCTCTCTCTCTCTCTCTCTCTCTCTGAGTGCCTACAATCCAATACTGTACACACTTTTCCAGTGCACACAAAATAGCTTATTTCTGATAAACATGCTAGGATTGTGCTGTAGGTGGGTGTTTTGGGGGCTATTTTCTTTGGAAGTATTTATTTACAGGGGGCTTGCCAGTAACCAGCAGCTCCTAAGCATCAGGGCTCCTGTCTCCTTGCCCCTCTAAGCCCTTGATGTTGTAAAGAAAAAGAGATGGTAGCCAGGGGCCAAGCATGGTTGGCTAAGGGCCAACGAAGGAAAAACTACCCCCCTATGTAATGATCGTCTGCTGTTATCTGTCTTCCTGGCAGCCATTTTTCTAGGACCTGTTCATACTGTTACAACTTTCAGATCCATCAGCTGCAGCCAAAATGCTGACTATTTTGATTATTTATGAAAATTGCTTTGAGAGTTCTTGGCCTGAAACAGACAGGCAATGTATTATTTTGCAAGGCAGGCTTTCATGTAATATTGATGAAAGGCCTAACTGGATGCAGGGTTGCCATAATTCTCTTCCACAAAGTCAGGACAGGCCCCACTGTCCCATGTGAACACAATCCCCAAAAAACTGAATTATCCATTTTTGGGGGACATATGGCAACTCTAATGAGATTAGGATTGCTGGTTCTCACAAAATTATCCTGCTTTTTCTCCTTTAACTTTTTCCTTACATGCACAGGTTAATCTCTGGCTGTTTTGTGGAATGCCATTGGAATACCTACACCATTGGGTTTTGCCTAACTACCCAGATTTTCTCACTTCTCCTCTTTAAGGGATGATGGTCTTGTGACATCACCAGAAATCTTTTACCCTAGAAATCTCAGCTTTCTGGATCTGATTGTTTATATTGGCAACACTGTGTATATTGGTAGAATTAACCTGTAATGCTAGAAGAGATATGGAAGAACTAAGATCCAGCACTCCAGACGGAAGGTAGCAAGTGTACCAGCTGAAGGAGAGGCCAAAACTGGGAACAAGCATGGGCACTTTGCAATTAACAAATTTGCAATTAACAAATTTATTATCAAGTTAGCCAGTTAGGTTTCATCCAAGTTAGGTTTACTTCTGAGTAAGCCTGCAAGGGCCCATGATGTTGAGTCAAAGTTTATGATTCTGGATTTAAGTTAATCCGGAACAGGCCCATTTTACTTATTCACTTATTTTGGCAAGGAAATCTGGTGAGTGAGAATAATGAAAGGGGATGAAGGCATCGCCAAAGATTTTCTCCATAACCACAAAAGTTGGAAACTTGCCTTTGAGCAAACAAAGGCCCAGCTTCTTAGGTAGGCAGGGTCAGTGATGCTCATTCTGCCTAGGGAGAGCAAAGCCAAGTGTACACACAGCCCTGCTCTTAGTAATTTGTACCAGCTGCACATGTGACTCTGCTTTCTGCCATAAACTCTTTCCTTTCCATTCAATTTTTTTAAATGGACCTTTAGATTCATAGCTGGGACTAGTGATTGAAATACCCAGAGAAGCACTAAAGATGAATAACTGAAGAGTGCAATCCTGAGTGCTCCTTTGGCTAGTGCAAGTCCCTTGTGCAGGCCAGGGAGTGTTGCAAATATGCTGGTAGGCATATTTGTGTCTCCTTGCGAGTTAGGGAAGGTAGTACAAGGACACATACTGGTGTCCCTGCACTGGAGCAAGCACCAGGACCAGTAAATCAGGATGGTATGGGGTGAGGGGGAAGATGGGGCAAGGACAGAATGGAGGCATTCCAAGGCAGGGGAAAGGCAGTTAGATGGCTGGCCATGTCCGAGTGGAATGGGCCAGGATCCCGCTTCTGGCCATGGATCCTAACCCCACCTCTGGGCAGTCTGGCACAGCACTGGACACTGCTTGGATCTGTGCCACCTCTGTGTGATGTGGATCAAAATTGGGCTGCTGCCGTCAAGGGGGATCAATTGACTGAACCACAGTCTGAACCACAGACTGAACCACATCCAGCTCCAACCCCTCACTGGATATGGGGCAGGCCACATGGAAGTTAAGATTTGGCTGCCTATTGCTTTGGTTATCGAAAGCAGGGATCAGCAACCTATGCCACCTGGAATGTACTTGGCCCACCACCCAAAGTTATCCGGCCTGCAGACTCCAGCTTGACACCAACCACTAGGCAACTCAGTGGCACAACTACTCTGCAAGATTGGGTAGGCAGCTTTACCATTCCTTGTCTAGCAAATTGGACTGAAGCCACTTCTAGAACCACAACAATCTGGAAGTTCTGCAATGTTGTGATAAAAACATCACTGAAGTCCGGCTCCTCTACTGGAAAAGGTTGACATCCCTTGATGTAAAATCTAGCAGCCATAAAAACTGCTGTCATAAAACACAAGTTAATCAATCCGATTTCCTATACATTTGAAGAGAAAAACAGAATTTGTAAACAGGGGTCTTACAAATCAATGTTTGATAGTGAAGAAACCACTTCATTGAGGTGTCATGGAATATCCTGCCACATAGTTTTTTAAACAGGGTTGTATTTCAAAGAACATGTCATATTAAACCTATGCTTAACATGAACTTGATTGTTTCTTTTAAAATTTCTGAGGTGTGGATTCATGATTTCACAAGATTGCCAACTCTTGCAAAATGGGGCTTGGAAAAATCTGGCACAGGTTGGCGAAGAGATGGAGCACTGTAATAATAAAAGTCTTATGTCCTTTCAGAAAGATGTGGAACCTTGAAGCAAAATATTCTGATTTTGGTGCAACATGTTAATTTTGATGAACCACACAACCATCATGCTTAAATAAGAGGAAAGCAATGACTGGCATAAGTGGGTGTGTTAAAGGCATACAGAGAATGAGAGCCTTACCTTGCAAGACACTTTTCCTCAGCAGCACAGCGGAGGGAGTAGAGGTGAGCTCTTTGGACGTAAGTAGAGGCCTGGACATAATTTGGATCTGGAACAAGGTCTGGGAGGCCTGTAGAGAGATGCACGCAGGTGTGTGTTAGTTGAAGCCCAAGATACATAGCAATGTAGGGTGCAGAGGTACCTAGTCAGGACAGGCAGATTCTTACCAGACCCAACAAGTAAAAAAACAAACCACACAAATCTACTCTACTCAGTTCCAGCACAGACATGGTGCATGAAGCAGTGCACACACGCCCATTACAATATGGCATCCAGCATCCAATTTGCTGCCATCCATCATGGCTGACAGCCGATCAAAAATATACAGGGTATCTGTGTCATCAGTCTCTGGGGAGGCAGCAGGAAGAATTGCCTCCAGCAGATTAAGCTGCAATCATTTTCAATTAAAAATATGCAGGGCAACTGACATCAGGAGTTGATAAGCTGGGTTGAGTGGAAAATTTCTTCTTCCTATTAGTTGTGTATATGAAAGTTCAGGTGAAAAAAGAGTGATCACAAAATATATATTATTAAATTAACACTGATATAGTCCCATAGAACCCTAAAACAGTGGTTCTCGAGCATTACAGCTAAGACCCTTTTAAAAATGATATCTGATCAGGACCTGCCAGAAGTGATGTCATCAACCTGGAAGTGATGTCATAGCTGAATGTAACCTAAGACAGGAAGTGATATCACTGTGTGCCGGAGCTCCCCCAGGTCTACTCAGAAATAAGTCTCATTGTGTTTAATGAGACTTACTCCCAGCGTAGTATGGATTGCAGCCTGAGTGCCCCATTCCAAGATGGTGGCACCCAGCTTTATGTGAACCCCCACAATGAAGTTGTGACCCCCCAAGGGAGACCTGACCCCCCCTCTGGGAAACACTGTCCTAAAACATCATGACCAAACACTAAAATGTCCATTTGTCCAGTGCATCAGGAGCACAACTGCCCTCTTCAGTGGCTTAAAGATTGGGAATCATCTCAGGCTACAGTCTTATACACATGCCTTGGAGTTAGCCTCATTGATCAGAATGGGCTTACATTTTAGCAAACACGTATAGGATTGCAGTACTACTGTTCCAGATTTAGAGCAACTGGGCCATACTTCCCCTATGCTGAATTCAGACATATCAGGAATCATGAATAGCTGTTTGTGCTTACTAGAACCACAGTGCCCTGAATAAATGTAGAATGAGTGGCATGTTTTATTCATTTATCTATTCAAGTTGTATAATACTTTCAGACTGCGACCACTCAAAGCAGCATGCAACAGCAGCCTTTGCTTCAGCCCAAGTATTTTGGCTGCTGATCTTGAAGGCTGGGGCAGATCTGCTGTAAACAATATCTCCACCAAAACATAATGAAATGTAGACTTGAAAGTTTTTATCCACGTGAATTATGCTTTGATCTTATCCACTGTTGTTGCCTGTTGCTTTGCAGATAGCTTTCTGATTTTGAAATGTTTTCGTTTTTGAGAATCAGCAAGCAATGCCAGCCATTTAGCAGCGACCCTTCTGGATCCCACAGTACTGGTAAGTCAGTGGCAAGTTGTGGCAAGAGTCATGGTTGGGGAGGGGGAGGATTAGAGAATAAACTGAGATACTAAAAGCCATATGTGCTGGGACATGGAATGCATACATGACAACATGGTGTCAAATCTGGGACGAACCTGGCCTGCTACAGTAGCACTTTGGCTGAGGGACCCTCTTGCCATGAAGGAGTGTGTATGACCACATTGTTGCAGAAATATTTTTGATGCAATCAGGACACTTTCCATTTTAATGCGAGCCTAAATATGATGGTGCTAATTTTATGTAACAATTTCCTATATTTAAAAGATTTTAGAGAAGAGTGTGTTTTCCATGTTACTGTTACGTTGCTGTATTTCCAGCATTGCGCAAGAAGGTAGATCTGGAGTCTGCATGGAACGTCAAGTAGTTCAAAGACTTTTCTGGATGTGGCCACCCTCTTCCTACCCTTTGCCCCCTTCTCTCCTGCCCACCCTTGTCATCAAACTCCCCTGCTTAATTTCATCCCTCTCCCTTTGGAAACGGACCCAAATTTTGTACCTCTTGATAAAATTCTTCTTGGAAGCCCTGGCCTGGAGTCAAAAAAAAATCAGAGGGAACCAAAGAAGGGCTCCCAAGCCAAATTCCCATTTTAAGGGAGAAAGGAAAACACCAAAAAGTTTGGAATAAAATAAATAAATAAAATGCCTCTTAGTTGCTCTACAATGGACGATGGGGTTTTTAGACAAAAATAAAGAACTGACCAAAGAACTGCAATCCTTCCCCACCCCGGCCCATGACTCGAGGCAACTTTCTGCAGCTTTAACTGGGTTGATGGGATCACCCTCGGCCCCTAATTTGTTTTTCCAAGAGCAAAAAGCGAACAATGCCTGCTTGTTTCTTGGGCTGTTCTCCCCAGAGGAATCACGTCATGACATTGGCTCTTGCTTCCTGCCTGCATGCTTGGTCATTCCTGGTGATGTAATCCGCAGGGGATTCTCACAGCAAGGGAAGTCAGGGGAGGGTGATGGGGAAGGGTTTCTGTAGCCGAGCTATTCCCTTTAAGAAATCATACAGAGACATTTCTCCCCCCCTCTTTCCTCCCATCTTTCAGTGTTTCAGGGAAGGAATGTTTATGACTTCAGTGATTTAATACATGCATCTTTCACAACAGGCTTGGTCATCATTTGTTTAATATTCCCCCCACACACCCATAAACCATGATTGGAAACACAAGGCAGAAACTGGAATCCTCGAGAGCATCAGTGTTTCACCTGACATTTGCATGGACAATTTGCACTTGCTGATGGAGTCATAGATTCATGTTCTTGTTTCCATAGGTTGATTATGAGGGCTGCTAGTCTATGCTTCTCATAGTATTGAAAAGGTGCATCATCATCATCACCATCATTCTTTGCCTCTGCTGAGAAATTAAACCCTTTCATGAGCTTTGCCTGCTATATCAAGGCAAACATCTGCACTCTAGTTCATAAGATAGGGCTAAAGCTCATTGACAGAGTGCCTGCTTGTCACAAGTCACCCATGTAGGGCTGTGGAAATCATCTGGGCTCTAGTTTTGCCCATAACCAATAACCAATTAAATTAGCAGTGTTGATGATCACAAGATTTTCCTCTACTCTGGGACCTCAGAGGCACCTACCTCTATAAAAGTGTTTTGATAGAGGCACCTACCTAACTAAAACACTTAGTTAGAGCCCACTCCTATATGGGCAATGGGACTTTTCCCCATATAAGTGGGGATGAGATTGCAGCCTACAAATGTTGCTGTATCAACAAGGTTTATTGAATACTGTATTTGTTGTGATTGTGTGATGGGCTAAACCAGTGGTTTCCAATTTTTAGGACCAGAGTGAGAGATTCCTTTCAGCTTCTATTGATAAAAAATTTAATGTTAATAGTTTCCTTTACAATATGGGAATATCTGAGTATGTTAAGCACAGCTCTTTTCCTAAATGGAATGGACAGCTCTCCTGGGGTAGTTAACACCATGCAAAGCTTGTTTATAGGAGAAGGAATGCAAGAACTGAAGCTGCCCAGGGAATTTCCGATAAGGAATTACTCAGATGGGAAAACAGCCAAGGAGCAGATTTCCCCCTTCTGTGAATACTATCAAGGCATCTTGCAGGCCACCCAGGGTCAAATCTTTGGCATTACCTTGCAGGATAAAGTCAAGCAAGGGCCATCCTTAACCGAGCACATTGGGAAAGGGAGGGATTTCAGAGGCCAGGTTGTCTTGTTAATGTTTTGGTGTTTGGGATCCAAGCAGTCTTGTAAATGGAAAACTGGGGGGGGGGGGGACAGAGGGTGGGGAGGAAATCACCCCGACACCCACGCAGTGAATCAAAATCCTGATGGGACTCCAAGACAAATATGCAAAGCTCAGCTGTTGCTAAGTGACCATCATACCTACACGGAAATAAAGAGAAAATAAATCTAATCAGAGACATGTGGAGGCAGCAAATGTCCAGCTCTAAGTGGGATTGCTCTTCTGGTTTCTAGGTGAGGAAGACTGTGGTCCTTTTTTAGGGAAATTGGAACTGTAGGCATTGCCAAATTCAGAAGGGCCAAAGCCAGTTTCTCCCAAACACCCCAGATCTAAAGAAACCCCATTGAATACCACAATGATATCTCAAATCCCCAATTTTATTCATTAACAGAAAAAGTTGCAAAAAATCCATGCGGCCATTCCACCCATTATGCTTTAGCCAATGACATTGTTGGGGTGTGTCTGTGGGGGGGATGCAGGCTGCACCTACTACACATGACTAGCAGGCCTCCGTCAGTCTTGAAAGACTATGGTATCGTGCTCTGCACTGCACACGCTGCATGCAAAGCATGAAAGCTTGGGTTGGATTGTTATGGAGGATAGGCTGTTACCCAAGTAGCAAATCCCCTCTCCACGCCACTGAATTAGTCCAATGGAAAGGCAGAGCCGATACAGTTGGATCCAGCTGGCGTTGCAGAGCTGGGCTAAGGACAGGAGCTCACCTTGTATTATGGGGCCAACCCGGGTCTCAAACCCTGGCCTGCTGGTTAACAGGTACAGTGTCTTAACCAACTGCACCACCCACACAGCCTACACATGACTATTGGCCAAAATTTTAAAAATTTTCATATTTTCAAATAACGCTTCATGTTATATATCAATTGATGTGTAATATCATGAAGAATGCAATGAAATTAACCTTATTGGAATGTCTCTATTAGCTATTCTAAGTAATAGTGAAAAAACATTGAATGCAAGGGTCAGTGTGTAAATCACCATACCCATGATCCACAGCATTGCCTGGCATATCCCATGGCAAGAGATCTGTTTTATGAGTGATGGGCTAGCCTCCTGCTCTGGGTAATGCAAACCCTAGTGGTGCCATTGGCTGTAGAAAGGCACAGTATGTCTGCACCAGCATATGGCTGTCTATAAATACTCGTACCTACGTATTTCTGTGTGAATGACAGTGGTTCATTTAAACCAAATAACCACTTCTCTGTACTGTACATATCTTATACATGCATTGAATGGAATGTATTTTTGTGACACTGTTGGTCAGGCATAAAAGACTTTCGCTGCCCCATGCCCTTTTTTGATTGCACCCTGATTTACTCAGTGCAGGTCTGGCTTCAAATTTTTATCTGTACGAGCGTATTTGTTGAATTCACACCAGAGATTTTGCATCATGCCTAACTGGGTTGAACTACAGGAGGGAAAAATAAAAGCAAAAGTTATTATCAGCAGACCAAAAGGAAGTATTAATTCTTTTTATTTCAGAAAGCTATGTCCAAGAGAGCTGATAATATTCACAATCATGGGTTCCTGCTTCTTCTCTAAAATCTCTCAAGACAGCACAAAAGGAAATGAGGTCAAGCACATAACATTAATTCTTTTTACATTCTCTTTGCTTGGAACAGGTCTAACTTTGAGGATCTAATCTCAAGAAGAAAAACAGGGATCTGCATCCTCTGGGATCAGTAGAGTTGACCACAGTTCCAAGAGGCTTCTTATAACCATGGCATTATTGAATCATTAGAAGGCACTGGCCTTCAGGAAGAAGGGAGATGAGTGCCAGCCACACTACACCAGCACATTTGGGTCTGGCCAGGTCAGATATTGACTGGGTTTATGCCCAACAGAGAGTCTACCTAGCCAGATCAATCCTTGAGTTCCCTTGTGGTGGACCCCACACCCCGTCTAAAGTGGGATCTTCTTAGAGGTCCCTAACATTGTCAAAGGATGTTTCCTTTGGCTGGTGGATAGGAAAAAGTTCCCACCAGCCATCATGCACCAGGGTTGTCAGTCCCCATCTCTGATAACTCAAAGAGCTTTTAAATGAAAGAGTACCCTGATTGGGACATGACATACTGTATTTACTTGAATCTAATGCACCATCAAATCTAATGTGCACCCTATTCTTACAATTAAAATACCATATTTACTCAAATCTAATTAATCATCAAATATAATGCGCACCCTGATTTTGGATACTGAATTATTCTGAAAAAGGTGAGCGTTAGATTTGAGTAAATACAGGAACATTTTCTTTCTCCGGCAGTAGCTGGAGGGGATTTTAATTTAGACTGAGGCCATAGAGCAGGGGGAAGGAGGTTTAATCTTTTGTTCTAATGCTGATTCCCTAATACAAATTAACCACTGGTGGGCTGAAGCCAGATCGCTGCCGTCCCCAGGGACCGGTTGTTAAAGTTCCCCTGCCAATAGTGAGCCGGCAGCAGCGGGTGGTGGCGATAACCAGCCATACCGGTTCGGCAGTGGCAGGGGCAGCCTGCAGGGGACCTTTAAATTTCCCAAGGCAGCCCTGAGAGGTGCCCCACAAGCCCAAGCACTGGAGCGTCCTTTTCCCGGGCTGTGGAGTGAAATTTAAAGGTGCCCAGCTGGCAGCCCCTGCCGCTCCAGCAGCAATGGAGCTTACTCTCAGGTTAGAGTGGCTGGGACTGCAGCCCGAGAGAGAACCCTATCCTAAGCATGACTACTCAAAAGTAAGCCCTACTGTGCTCAATGGGTCTTACTCCCAGGAAACTGTTGTTAGGATTCCCTCCTCCTTCCCAGGATAGATCCTATTTCTGGTGACTACAATCCTAACCATGTCTACTCAAAAGTAAGCCCTATTGTGCTCAATGTGTGTGAGGCTTTACAGCCTCACAGCACATCCTCTGCATGTCTACTCAGAAGTAAACACCATGATCGTCAATGGGGCTTACTCCCAGGTCAGTGTGGGTATAGTTTCAGCATGAGAGCCCCATCCTATGCGTGTCTACTCAGAAGTAAGCACCATGATCGTCAATGGAGCTTACTCCCAGGTCAGTGTGGGTATAATTTCAGCCTGAGAGCCCCATCCTATGCCTGTCTACTCAGAAGTAAGTCCCAAGACAGTCAATGGGACTTACTCCCAGGCCAGGGTGGAGAGGACTGCAGCCTCAGAGTCCCATCCTATGCAGGTCTACTCAGAAGTAAGTCCCATGATAGTCAATGGGACTTACTCCCAGGAAACTGTGGCTTGCAGTTCAGCCTGAGAGCCCAATCTTATGCATGACTACTCTGAAGTAAGTCCCATGACAGTCAATGGGGCTTACTCCCAGGAAAGTGTGGTTAAGGTTGCTGGGGGCACTAACTAAAAAGATTTTTTTAAATTTTTAGATTAAAAAAAAAATTTCCCCTTTAAATTCTCCCCGGCCCCACCCCCTTACCCCAGCCACACCCCCTGACCCCGGCCATGCCCCCTGACCTGGCCTGGCCCCGCCCACTTCCAGGGAACCGGTTCTTGGGCTAGGCTGGGCCCATCACTGAGTAGATTCCAAGTCTGAAAGTGGTTTAAATTTTTTAAAATGAAACAACTTATTCAAGAATGAGATTTTTTTTGGACTTTGCACCAAAGGTGAAACACATGGGTTACAAGCCATGATAGGTATAAGGAACCACCTGGTTCTAGAAGGAAGGTATATCAGAATGCCAGATGTAAAGGAGACACCAGGATGCTGGTTTCTTATTGTGTTGTGTGATCCCTGAGCAGGGTGACCAGATGCCTGAACCTAAAAAGGAGGACAAGGTCTTGGATTACTCTCAGCCTGGCCTTTCTGGTGGACAATGGCACCTTTGCCTACTCAAGAGTAAAGCTACAATATTGGACACTTTCACTTTCCCATAGAGCTTTTTTATTTTTATTTTTTTGGCCATAACATTTGATAAGAAGGAGATATTTCAAAACTGATTTTTGCATTGGATTCTGCTCTTCAACATGAATTCAACGACATATGACAAGATGGGGTACTGCACACCACTGCAAAGTTCCAAAATGAAGCCAAAATAGAGTGTAATGAAGCTCTTTTGGAGGACAACCGGACAGAAGGCTAAAAAAGAGACAAATCCGGAAAAATCCAGTCATATGATCACCCTGTCCCCAAGGCACTTGGTAGGCCATTGTGACATACAGGACACTGGACTACTAGATGGGGCTTTGGCTTGAGCAAACAAGCACCACCACAACTTCAAGCTAAACCATTCTATCATGTTATCATCACTGATCTAAAGAGCCCATTCAGGACAAAAATATTGATCTTTCAGAGACTTTGAGTGGAAGATCTGACCTTGTTTACATGCATCCTCTCAACCTGCAAGAGAAACTCACCAAAGAAAGACACATACATGGAACCAGGTTCTACAGCAAACCCAGATGTGAAGGCTGTCACCATACCCCGCATAGAACCAGTTATACCATCAGGAGCTCATTCTTTCATTCATTCATTTAATATAATAAATGCTATCATCTGCCAACAATGCCCAATTGGACCTGGCATTTGGCTGTCAATCAGAAAGTCACTATTCTGCAACAAAAGAAGTTCATAGCTTGTCTTATGACTTTCATTCCAAAGTCATAATTCAGACTCCAGCATGGAACTACAAGAGTTAGAACTGAATTCAAACTAATCTAAGAGTTTGACTCTATCACAGTTTAAATAGGTTTATCAGGTCCTATCAAGTTTAAATAGGCACAATGTCTTCCTTCCATGAGATTTATTAATTAACTTTGCATAGCTGGAAAAACTGTGTAATCAATGGTTCAGTAACTGCTGTGTACTTATTTCTTACAACATAATCCTATGCATGTTTGTTTACTCAGAAGCAAGTCCCATTGAATACAGTGAGACCTTCTCCCAGGTGTATAGGATTGCAGATTAAATTTCATGTTCATAATGATCACAAACTGTACCACTTACATATCAATGTCTTTCGGTCACAGGGTTCACTTTTCTCCTTCTTTGTGTGTATTTGTGTATGTGTGATTTGACAAAAGTGGGCTTTAATTCATAAAAGCTTCTGCCACAATCAATATATAAGATGTAATCCTAGCTCTCAGTTACTGTAACCTAAGCTCCAGCATAAGTCCTGTGCTGATTTGGGGGTGTCATAAACGTTCCATATAATACTTCTGCGCCACTCCTGGGGGAGGGTTAGGCCAGTGCACAGACATGCACTTGCCTCCCTACATCACCACGGGGATGGGAAGACTGATGAGTTAGGCCGGCCTAGGTTAGGATTGCACCTTTAAGCAGGGTGACCAGATGCCAGAACCTCAAAAGGAGGACAAGGTCTTAGATTCCTCTGAGGCTGGCCTTTCTGGCAGACAATGGCATATTTTCCTACTCATGTGTAAAGCCCACGGTGACCAGACCCTGCAACCCAAAAAGTAGGACAGGGCCCCGCAAAAGTCTGGATTTTCAACAGAAAATCCAGACTTTAAAAAAAGCCCCCTTGACCCAGGAATAACCTCCATTAACTTAATGGACTTACTCCTGAGTAGACAGAGGACAGAGCTTACCTAGCAGGCTGCTGGTGGGTTGGTGGGAGGGTGCTGGGGGGGGTCACTTAGGGGCTGCCTGGCCAGTGTGGCACAAGTTTTGGCCGTCCGTCTGGTAGCCATCTTTAAATGTAAATTCCTGCGCATGCGCGCAGGTCCTAAATCAGAAGTAATGCTTCCAAAGAGGTGTGCACCAGCCATGGGTGAAGCATCTGCTCCACGGACCTGTGCACGTGCCTCCACTGCCTCTGCAGCTGCCCGCAGCCTAGACAAGGACTTGTGGCTGCCAGCCGAGATTGAGGCTGCTGCTGTGGCTACCCGCCTGTGGCTACCTGCCTTATCCACTCGTCTGCTGGCTGCGCCCAAGGTGCAGCCAGCTTCTGTGGACCCGGTCCTGACCTGGGCCAGCCCCCAGGGTGGTGCCCCCAAGCAGCCTCCCACCCCCCATTTGCACGGTCAATTCCTTATTGGGCTGGACGGGGTCCAATAAGGAAAAGCTGGACATGTCTGGCCGATTCTGGCTAAATGGGAAGCCTGGTAAAGCCACGTTATTGGGCACTTTAAATTTCTCATAGAACTCAATGCATATTTTTATTTTTGGCCATAATGTTTGATAGGAAGGAGATATTTCAAAACTGATTTTTGGATTGCTCTTCTGCTCTTCAATATGAATCCAACTACATATAACATGATGCAGTACTGCAGTGGGTGGCGCAAGTGGCTATGACACTGTGTCTGTTAACCAGCAGGCCAGGGTTTGATTCCTGGGTTGGCCCCACAAGACAGGGTGAGCTCCTGTCCTTAGCCCAGCTCTGCGACGCCAGCTGGATCCAATTGTATGGGCTCTGCCTTTCCATTGGACTAATTCAGTGGCGTGGAGAGGGGGGATTTGCTGCTTGGGTAACAGCCTATCCTCCATAACAATCCAACCCAGGCTTTCGTGTTTCGCATGCAGCGTATGCAGCGCTGAGCACGATTCCATAGTCTTTCAAGACTGACGGAGGCCTGCTTTTTTTTACTGCACACTACTGCAAAGTTCCAAAATGAAGCCAAAATTGAGGACAATGAAGCCCTTTTGGAGGACACCTGGACAGGAGGCTAAAAAAGAGGACAAATCCAAAAATTTCCAGTCATATAGTCACCCTAACCCTTAAGTCTATAATGCATCTTGTTCTTTTAATTTCATTAATTATATGCAACACACTAAAAATAACTACTCCTGGGTGAGCATTTTTTGTAGCTATACTTATATGTGAGCATCTCCCATATGTGAAAAAACTCCATAAAATACAAATAAATTATGAGTATCCTTTTACTCAAATCTATTTTGGTTGAAAATCTTCTCTTAATGCAACATTCACCCTTAAAATCACTTCAGCAAGAGCTGAGTTGGTAAATGGGTCAGGCATGTCAGCTACATGCCAGGTTGCTGTGGACCTTGTCATAAAGGTCAGCCCTCTCACCCCATCCCCAAAGCCACCACTGACACCAAGCACCAAGGCTGATTCCTGATGCTGCCCCTGAAAATAATGGAAGGATGCTCAAGACAACGCACTACATGATAGCTTTTCCACACTTCTGCTGCAGATGTGCTTAGAAGTATTTCCTAGTCTATGCATCATAGCACTGTGCAGTTTCTTCAGTGTGGTCCACGTGGCTGCCATAGGTAGGCTTGGGAAGTAGGGCAAGTAGGTGGGAAGTAGGGCAAGGTACTGTCCATCCATCCCTCAATGCACTGCTCCCTCTCCTCCTCCCCAAATCCCCTCCCGCAAGCCAAGGGGTCATTGACTCACCCCTTCCATTCTGATTGGGTCTGTAGATGCTGCCCACGCTGACCCGGGCTTGGTTAACACTTTGGCTGTCTGGAATCAGCTGGGGAGGCTCAGAGTTCCGGATGGGAAGGTAGGGTTCTGGCCTAGGAACCCCTTGGGGGTCTAGGGGCCGGAATGGAGGCTCCACGTTGCGGGGCAGAATGTGGGGTTCCGAAGGCACTTCCCCAAAGGGAGGGTATTGCGCTGCCCATGGCTCATTCCCATACCTGCTACCAGCACTCACAGGAGCTCCATTGTTGATATGTAAATTGTCCGCAACAGCAACCCCTTGGCTCAGTGATTGTTGGTTCTGGGAAGCTGCATAGGGGTCCTGGACACTTTGATCATAACTTGTCCCGGTGTCATGATAGAGGCTGTGAGAGTACCTCCTATCTAGGCCATCAGAGGGCTGAACTTGTTGGGGGACGTGGGATCTCTCCTGGGTGGGGTAGTACCCTTGAGCTCTGTAAGGATTCTGGTCCTCAGCATACTCTTCGTATCGTACCCGGGGCTGGAAAGGGTAAATCACTCCTGCACTTGCTGCTGCTGCGGCCATTGCACCGCCTCCAGCTCCTGCGGTGCGATAATAGGTGTATGTCTCGTCGTATGCCCGGGGTACCTGAGGGTCATAGGTCTCATACTGGTTTACAAAAGGTGGCTGGGGGTAGGAGGCCTGTGGGTAGAGCTGTCCAAATGAGGTGTGTGAGAAGGAGGAAGAAGAGGAAGAAGCTGAGCCGACCTGTCGCTGCCGAGTGGTGGGTGACCGAGGCCTTTGGGAGTTGGAGTTAGTATCTCCGGTGGTCCCATCCCTCCAGTTGTCTGGAACCTGTCCAAAGCCAAATGGATGCCGTGTGTGTCCCCGGACGGTATCAGATCCTGCCCTGGCTGGCAAGGTGGGTGCCTGCCGCCTGGTATTCCCTGGAACCCTTCTGCCGTGGTTCGTGGCAGCGTCAGCTAGCATGACCCTTGCATTGCTGTCTGCCCGTGCGTGGCTTGGAGGCACATACTCGGAGCCAGTGTTCAGGAGGCTGTACAGCCGACCATTGTTCTCCCACTGAATCATCTGCCTCCAGCGCCCGCTGTCTCCATCATTGCTCTGTGGATGTTGACCATGGACCAGCAGAAAAAGGCCACAGCTCATCAAAGCCCACAGGTCCCAAAAGCCAGGTGATGATGACATGGTGACCAAGGTCAAAGAGGCTGAGCTGGACTGATGCCTTTGGGGACAAAACTGCAGAATCACAGCCTTGATGCTCTCTGGCCTTGTGAGCTTCTTCTCTGTTCTATAGCCTTCTCTGCTTCCTTAAGTGAATAAATTTCAACTCTGTCCATACCTGGTTTGTTTGATGCTGCTGCGTGGGTCCCCCACAAGCTTCATGTCGAGCTTGTGAAGGAGAAGAGACAGTGAAGTAAAGAGGCTGGTGAGATCTCAAAAGGGTCTGGAAAGTTTCTCCTTTAGGTTAAAAAAAAATTACATTGCTGCTATGCCTGTACGGGAACATTCATTTATCCCACTAGCTCTTTCCCTCTTGGCTGGACGGCTTTGCTCCTGATCTGAATGAATAAGCAACAGGCTCTGGGAAGCAAAAAAAAAATCTTGGGAAGTTTCAGGACCGTTTATGAGTTTCTGCTGCGCAGGGTCCTAAAAGCCTTCCAGTTTGACAGCTTCGCAGCAATTTTTGCACCTCAGTAGATCAGAGTGTGGGAACAGGCTGTATCAGAGCAAAATCCTCCCATAGCTTTTGTCATCATCAGGCATGTGAGCTTGAATTTATTACTGAATGTGCATTTGGTGACTGAGACCTTTTTCTTTTATCCCTATTGGCACCAGGGCCAGAGAATACAGTCATAATTTTGCTTCCTTTAGTTAAACGTGGTTTGCACTGCTAAGTCAAACTGGTTAATTGGTTTATTCAGCAGATCATCTTGGTTTATTGATATGTGCATCTAAATCTGTTTTCTCTGAGAGCTTGGGGTCCAAAAACATAAAAAGTAAACTCTGCATTGTCCAAAACAATCAATAAATTAAGGTATATCAGTATTTCTGGGAGTAAGACCCATTGAACACAATGGGACTTACTTTTGAGTAGACATGGTTAGGATTGTGCTCTTAAGTGCCATCCATATACTACTGATCATATTCTAATGCTTGGAATGTCTTCAAAGGGAAATGGTCACTTGCACTCCTTTTCAAAATAATGCTTTGCCCCCCCTCTAGCTATGCCACTGATCTAAAGTGGCTTTGCAGATAGTTCGTGATGTGATAATAAAGATAACATCAGAAGATTCTGAAGGCCTTTCTGAAAGAAAAAAGTGATGAGAGGATGATTAAAACTTAGCCTTGCACTTTCTATGTTGCAGCTGCATGTATAGTACATGGGTGTGTATAATGGAGAAGATAAACCTTGCATTGTACAGAGGAGGTATCACTCGACTTAATCAGCCCTAACAGTACACCAGTTGTCAATCATATAGTGATATAGAACAAGAACGCACCCAGTGACACCTTCTTACTATATAACAATGATTTGCCATTCTCTTGCATACGTTACAGCCAGTGACAGCTAGTGAGATGGAGTGGAGGATTGTAAGATACCTTTGCGCAACTCAGTAATGTTATAAGATACTACTGTGTGATGGCTTGACAGAATGTCATTGGGGGTATCTCCTGCACCAGGAAGAAAATACATATTGCTCCCTTGTTCTGCATCTCCCAAGGATGGTGCTAAATTGCAATCTACAGCTTGTTTCATAATCCTCTTTTGGTCTTTGAGTCCTTGCTTTACTCAAAGAAATTTGCTTCTCATGGTTCTCTTGCAGGATGATCATATGACCAGAAATTTCCAGATTTGTCCTCTTTTTAGCCTTCTGTCCAGGTGTCCTCCAAAAGGGCTTCATAGTCCTCAATTTTGGCTTCAATTTGGAACTTTGCAATGGTATGCAATACCCCATCATGTCATATGTCATTGGATTCATACTGAAGAGCAGAATCCAATGCACAAATCAGTTTTGAAATATCTGATTCACATCAAAAGTTGTGGCTAAAAAATAAAAAATAAAAAATATGCATTGAGCTCTATGGGAAAATGAAAGTGCCCAATATCGTGGCTTCATTTATGAATAGGCAAATGTGCCATTGTCTGCTGGAAAGGCCAGGCTGAGAGGAATCTAAGACCTTGTCCTCCTTTTGCGGTTTGGGCTGGTCACCATGCTCTCTTGCCATCACAGAACTTGCAACACAACACCACAGTTCCAGCCATAGTCTTTCATAGTGAACCACAGCATCTTTCTTCCTTGTAACTTCCTCAATCTTCCTTTCTTTTCTTCCATCCATGCACCCCAGAACCCTTGTTTCCTTCCCCTACATTCTTCTGGAAACTCATCTATGGCCCATTGCTAACAAGTTATTGTCCCACTGCCACAGACTTGCTGTCAACAACACACAGAGCAGCACTGCCGATGGCCAGTTTTGAGTCACATCCGGAACATGGCGTGATGCAACATCAGCATCAGCATCTCTATTACCAAATATTAGAAGGTCCAGAGGTATCTTCTGTTGAAGAATGGAAGAAGATATTGGACTTTGCTGAAATGGATAAACCTACAACTTTCCTTAACAAGAAGTGAGCTAAAACCTTTATGGACAAATGAAAACCATCCATCCATGAAATTTCTGTGCTAGAAAGGGATGATGAATCAAATGAATTACGGATTTGATGAGTAGACAATCTATATATATAAAAGAGAAAAGTCACTGACTGACTGACTGACTGACTGACTCATCAACGCCCTGCCAAGGTTACAGTTCCTTCTGTCACCTGAACACCCACCAAGAACCATGTGGAGAAATTTAACCCTTCAGGGCTTGAAAAGGGGGTAACGTGTTTTTGTCCTATACTTAACATGGGAGACTGAACAACATCCAGCCAATTTGGTGCTCAGTGCCTGGTGCAGTGGGGGGGATGTTGTTCGGAGGAAGAGGTTGCACTGGCGAGGATGCTGCGCATGGGGGGAAGTTGCGCATGGGGGAAGTTGCGCATGGGAAAAGTTGCACATGGGGGATGATGCGCATGGGGGGATGATGCGCATGGGGGAAAGTTGCACATGGGGAGTTGTTGCACATGGGGGAAGTTGCACATGGGGGAAAGTTGTGCATGGGGGGAAGTTGCACATGCAGGATGATGCGCATGCGGGGTGATGCACCTGGGGGAAAGTTGCGCATGGGGGGACGTTGCGCATGGAGAATTTGCGCATGCGGGATGATGCATATGGGGAAGCTGTGCATGGGGAGAAGTTGTGCATGGAGGTTGATGCACATGTGGGAATGATGCGCATAGGTGGAAAGTTGCGCATGGGGGATGATGCGCATGGGAGAAAGTTGCGCATGGGGGGACATTGCGCAGGGGGTGTTGATACGCATGGGGATCTTGCGCATGCAGGAAGTTGTGCATGGGGAAAGTTGCACACGGGGGATGTTGCACATGGGGAAGTTGCTCATGGAGGAAGTTGTGCATGAGGAGAAGTTGCGCATGGGAGGAAGTTGTGCATGGGGGTTGATGCGCATGGGGGAAAGTTGCACATGGGGGAAAGTTG
Organism: Cryptoblepharus egeriae; assembly: GCA_030015325.1. Taxonomy (NCBI): domain Eukaryota; kingdom Metazoa; phylum Chordata; class Lepidosauria; order Squamata; family Scincidae; genus Cryptoblepharus; species Cryptoblepharus egeriae. Next base: position 12,947,362 of record JAREYC010000013.1, read on the forward strand.
CTCATGGGGAAAGTTGCTCATGGAGGAAGTTGTGCATGAGGAGAAGTTGCGCATGGGAGGAAGTTGTGCATGGGGGAAGTCGCGCATGGGGGAAAGTTGCACACGGGGGATGTTGCACATGGGGAAGTTGCGCATGGGGGATGTTGTGCATGGGGGAAGTTGCTCATGGAGAAAGTTGTGCATGAGGAGAAGTTGCGCATGGGAGGAAGTTGTGCATGGGGGAAGTCGCGCATGGGGAAGTCGCGCATGGGGAAAGTTGCGCATGGGGTTTTGATGCACACGGGGGTGTTGATGCGCCATGGGGGGATGGCGTATGGGGAAATGTTACTCCTGCAATGCAGGTACTCTTTTTGCTGTTGTTATATAATTCTTATTTTTGTTGAAATTGAATAAGATTGTAGTTTGTTTAAAATAGATTTTTAGATAGTCAAAATTAATATTAGACTAAAGAAAGGTAAAGTTGGAATTCTGTGCTTTCCATGTACAGTATCTTGTACGAATATTTTTGTTCTACTTTTTCTATTTCCTTTTATTTTTTCTTTTCTTTTCATCTTATTTCTGAAATAGTTAGGGCACAATCCTAAGAAATTTAGGCTGCCCTAACTCGCTTGGCCTATCTTTCCGTGATGGTGTAGGAAGGTCGGTGTATGCCTGTGCACTGGCCTAACCCACCCAGGCAGAACTGTCTTTCTGCACTTTTGTGACACCCCCAGATCAGCACAGGACTGATGCTGGGACTTAGGCCAGTCTAAGTGGAAGTTAGGATTGAAGTCAAAAACATTTAAAACAAGCAGCAGCAGATGATTGATGTGGTCAGCGACCAGTGCAAGGCAAGTACATGGGGCAGTTCATAGGTGATGAAGGGGCAGTGAGGGAGAGTAACTGAGCATGTGGGGAGAGGAACCAGGGTTGGAAAGGGGAGGGTTGTTCCAGCAGCTGCCATGCATTCTGGATTTTATCCCCTCTTTAAAATAACCTTCCTTCTCTTTTTCTCTCTTCAAAGACATGCCACCAAAATGACCAGAGGTGGAGAAGTGGAGGTATGGAGTTCCTATTTGCCTTCTGGTTTCCAAACATTACTACACAGGATCCCTGCACACAACTGTCCCCCATGTGCACATTTTTTATGTTTAAAATAGCACTGCTGGTTGTAAACAGACATCAAACCAAACATGGCAAGATGAATATGTTTGAAATTATTGCAGTCTGTGCAATCTTGAGCAGGTTTACTCAGACAAATGAGGCTGACTCACAGGTTTTAGGTGTATGATTTTAGGATTGCAGCCTGCTTTACTGAGAAATTGGGAAAGAGCCTGCTTTCTTTATATTTCTTTATATTTTTGTGAGTTGAGGATATTTCCTTTCTTTTTTTTTTTTTAAAAAAAAAGAAAATTAAGAAATGAATATAACCTGAAATATCCTTGAAAGAACTAGCCCCCCTCAAATTGCCCTTCATCTGTGGCTATCCCCTCCATGTGTGGGTGTGAATGAGAAATCACTGCGCCAATTATATGTGGGCATGATCTCGGTTGGTGGGGCCCGTGCTTCTGCTTTTATCCCAGCTTTGAAGACAGCCTGCCTGGGGTTTGCACTGCTTTGAAGCTCTTCAAGATGAAAACCACCTAATCATATGCAGAAGAAATATTGCAACCAGGTGCATGGCGTGTCTGTTGAATGGAATTTGAAGTCTGTGCCTTAGGGTGGAGAGGAGGGTAAGGTTAAGTCATGGGGGGGGGGGCAATGTGGGAGTGAGTTCAGCATCAGTGAATCTGCTACTGTAACTAGAGGAGGATTGAGGAAGACTCTCAACCTTAATAACTGCACAGCCAGGAGAAGATAAACAGCATCAGTAGTTTTCCATCATTGCATCGGAAGGGCTTTATTTTATTTTTTATGACATTATTTATATACTGCCTTTCTTGTAGATTCTTAAACTTGAGTCTCATAGTTTCAAGGTGACTTGCATAGGCAGACTGACCATAAACCCATTTATTTTTCAAATGGGATTTTTACGAGTGTTATTCTATGAGAGAAACTCAGCATCCTCCATTGCACCAGATGTTTCCCTTCACAGTGCAGTCATCATGGCTCTTGAGCTTTCCCAGCTTCCAGAGGCAGCTGCAAAACTTGCCTCAGTTTACCCCTTTCTTGCCAGTACACATTCCTTGGGGTCTAGCCAGTGGCTTTTGATCTCCCATCCATTGCAAGACCCAAGCTGATCCTGCTAAGTTTTTAAGGCAAGGCGGCAGCTCAACCAAACATATGGAGCAAGCTCTACACTGACTGCCCACCCCGATACTATTATCAATTTTACCTTTTAGTAAAGTGAAGGAATTTTGGGGAGTAAAGGAATGCTTCCTTGTATCTTTTGCCATGATGTTGGCAAACCATGTGTAAGATGAGTGCAATCCTAACCATGTCTATTCAAAAATAAGCCTCATTGTGTTCAATGGGTCTTACTCCCAGGAAAGTGTCTTTAGGATTGCAGCTGATGTTGGCTTTTTGGTTCAGTTTAGGCAAAAGATCACTGATAGAAACCTGCTTTCACAATACAGTGATGCTTCTCATAACAAGTTTAATTCGTTCCAGAAGCATGCTTGTTATGTGAAACGCTCTTTATGAGAAGCGGCTTTTCCCATAGGAAATAATGGAAACTCAGATGATTGGTTCCACAACCCCCAAAATATTCATATACAGATATTAACTGGATGTAAAAATGATGACAAAACACTGGAATTGAATTCAAAACATGCATTCAATGTGCATGATCCTATGAAGTCTACTTAGACTGCAGTCCTAAAAACACCTTCCTGGGAGTAAGCCCCATTTAACACAATGGGTTAAATTCTGATGGTACTGCTCTACGGTTAATATTCTGATGGTACTGTTCTTTCAACACCTTTAAATTATACCCAGAACTCATTCATTCAACACATAATTCACTCTTTCAAACTGTCTCTGCTGGTCTAAAGGCTAAAATTGTTGTTCCTAATGTTGATTTGCATCTGACATGATGATCAAACAGTTTTTGGCATTTCCTTATGACTTTCTTCAATAAATAACCATCATTCAAATACATAAGATATTCATTGCCCACACATGCTTTTGTTCATTTTACTGTAATTTGTTGTGTATTTTGGCTATCTATCTATCTATCTATCTATCTATCTATCTATCTATCTATCTATCTATCTATCTATCTATCTATCTATCTATCTATCTAAATAACACACACACACATATATGTTATTTAGGCTTTTTCAAGTGATATTTATGTCTATTTAGTGGGCATTTTGCATTTGCAAGCTGAAGGAAGCTGGGTTCCACTTTTCAATGTTTTTCACTCTTGGAAATGCTCGGGTCTCTAACTCATTCAATAAGTGGGGAATTCCTGTATCAAGTTATATAGAGACCCCTCAGCTTCTGTCTTAGTTGACCTCATATATGAGCTGGTCCCACATGAACTTCCTACCATTTCCCACATACCAGCTGCTGCAGATGTGTTTTGAAATATGGCTAAAATATATTATAGCATCATCATGTTTTTCTCGGAGATCTTTCACCAAAAGAACTATAATGTCCCTAGCTTTTGAATCACTGAGTTGTCTCCCAAAGTGATCTGGGTGTGGGGAGAGGTGATTACAAGCCTATCTGGAGGGTACACTGCAGAGATCCCTCTTTTGTCCTGAAATGGCATGCTAAAGCCGTCAGTTCCACAGGGAGTCAGGACTGTTGAAAGCAAAGCTGCAAGAGGATTTTTGTATCTTTAAACTCTGACCGTGTTTTAATTTATTTTTCCCCTGCTGCTTCCAATTCTCAGCACAAATGGCTAGGGAATGGGGCCAGATCAAGCCGAGAGGAAGGCAACATTCAGAGCCCAAACCAAAACACATTTGGGAAAGCTTGGTTGGGCCACTGGTTTCCTTGTACTGTACCTATCTAGTGGAACCAGCTTCTGGCAAGAGAATATTTCACCATAACCACTCATCTCTTAGGACCCTGGAGACATTTGGACCATGGTGTGCTATTTTCCTGTTTATTTCTCTCTCTCTCTCTCTCTCTCTCTCTCTCTCTCTCTCTCTCTCTCTGTTTTTCCTCAGGGACTGGAAATACCAGAGCTGATGTCACGAGCAGGCAACACTCGCCAGAAAGAAAATCTTGGATAAACTCTCAGGCTCCAGCCAGTCCCCCACTTTCACTCCCCCAATCTTTCTTTGCCCCAGCCAGATCCTCTTCCTGTCCCCACCAGATCCTGGCATGATGCCCTAGACAAATGGGGTTGTTTCTCATAGAATTCTAAGATATATTTGCATTAGACCTCATCTCATGTACTCGTCCATATGAGGTTACCCCAGCCTACAAATCAATTAAATCGAACTTCTCTGCTTGCAGGCTAACTGGTTTGGGCTCAGTTGCTGTGGTTTCACTGCCCTGAAGGCTGCAGATAGTTTCTCTGTGTGCCAGCCTTCTCCTCCCCCCCACACCACACATTACAAACCCTTCAACATTTCACAAATAAAAACAGGAATATTCTGATGATTTCTTGCACTGGTTTCTGCCACCAGTGCCACTAAAAATGCCAGAGCTTCATGTCTCCTTTTGCACCACCCCAGTAGACAGTGATGGGATTCAAAGAAATTAACAACCGGTTCTATGCCGATCTGGCAGCCACTTTTAAATGGCTATTTTTAAACTTTACATGTCCTATCTTTCGTTAACAACCGGTTTTATAGAGTAGGTGCGAACCTGCTGGAGCCCACCACTGCCAGTGGGATACAAAGTCTCCCCTGCTATCTTGGGGTGGTCTCTTGGACATCCCCCTACAGTGTGGCACATGGGATCTCCCCCCCCCCGTCCCGCTACCCCCTTCAAATGCCACAGAATCACAGAGTTTTTCTCAGTGCTTTTTGCAGGGATCCCTGGAGGAAGATAATCTGGTGAGGAGGGACAGCGAAGAAAACCTGTGTCGTTCCAATCCCCTATTACAATCAATAACAAAAAATGTAAGAAGATTCTTTACATATTGACTGATTGGATGACAACACTCACTTAAAAATCCACTGAGTTACCATATGTCAATCAATCACATATTACTATCCCAAAATTGATTCATGTGACCTCTTATTTATAATAAGGATTTTCTGGCTGGAAAGGACAAGGGGCAAAATCCAGAGTAACTATGGGGAGTCCTTGCTCTGGTGTAAGAACAACTTACCATACTCTGGATTCCCATATGAATTTTCCATATGTTTTCACTAGGTGGTGCAGTAACTAGGGGTGCATGTAAAGAGTCTTACGTGCTCCCATAGTTACTTTGGATTTGGGGGAAGGTCAACATACTCTCATGTGGGAAAATGGCAGACAATTGCCCAGTCTCAAAGACATATAGCTGTAGGGTTACAGTGGTGGGTGGAGGTGCAATAATCACATGCTTTAGGGACGGAGCACTTTTTCTGAGGTGGTGCATATGCACATGAGGGTTGACATGAGAAGAGGTTGATTTTTCTTGCCAAGGAGAAGAAGAAAGTAGGAAGAGCAGAGGCAGGTGATGGGCATCCAAGCTATGCCCATTTGTTACCTGAAGCAATCATCTCAGTCAGCCTCACTGATGGGCTGGCACTGCAGTTGCATTGCCATCTCCAATGACAGCCTGTGCTAGGTTGGAAGAGAGGCAGAGTGGAGGGACTGGTGTTGCTAAGAACAGTTGGTCCCATTTCAGGTTCCTTTAGCCTCTGATTCATCCGTTCAGCATGCAAACAAATAAGGGGTTGAACGGAATTCAAGACTTATTATCACAGGATCTTTGTGGATGTAAACATGACCAGTGCTTCTGGCTTATGTGATCTGTTTCCTGGGATCTGCCTGACTGTAGGGTCAGTGCTGTGCCGGTTTTCAACAGCATGAATACCCTTCTAACGGCTTCTCTGTTTTCCTCCTATATCAGAACAGCCAGAACGGAAAATGAAGCTATATTTGACATGGGAAAGAAAAAGAACAGGGTTGATCAGGGTTGAGCGGCAGCAGGGAGAGGGGGATGAGTGGCAGGTGGGTGGATCACTCTCAAGGAAATGGAATGAGGACAGTATGTTGACCTAATTTCACTGGCAGGAAAAGCTCATTCCAGACAATGAACGAGGAGGTGCTCAGTAAAGGGAGATTTGCCTCTGGAGAGCTCAAGCTTTCGGGTCGGTGATGTAAGTAAGGCTGAGGTCAAGCACTGAGACAGCTTTGGAGGAGAAGAGTATGGCTGGGTCCAGTTATTTCAACATTGCATTTCCCAGAGCAGCCAACCAGCTTCCCACAGGCAGGGCATAAGGCAACTGCCTCCCCTGCTGTGTGTAACGCTACAAACTAAACACACTTTTCTGGGAGTAAGAAGAGGCCTGATGCAGCTTGCATCATTGGCAGTGCATTTAGGATGTCCTCCCTCTTTGAACCCTGTTGTGCAGTTTTTGCAAAGCAGGACTTATGGTTTTATATTAGGGTTGTCATAATTTTCTTACACAAAATTAGGACAGGACCAGATCTTCTGTCCCATTTGCCAGTAAGTGAATACAGTGCCTCCCAAATTGGGATTGTTCCTTTTTTGGGGACATATGGCAACCCTATTTTATGTTCAGAGACCATATGGGGACATGTGGCAACCCTATTTTATGTTCAGAGACCATCCAAAGAAAGCAGCTCCTTCATTCATGTGGACTCACCACACTTCTGGGTTTGCACACTTCTGGACCAATGATTGGCATCAGCCATGGGCCTTCAGTCTATCAGAGGCAGCATGGTGAAGCCCTGTGGTGTTGCAGCAAAAATATATAGCAGTCACCAAGAAGTGCTTTTAACTACTTCCACCAAAGTTGGAGGTGTAGTGCAATGGCAGGATTGACTCTGCTTGGGATACTCTCCAGTAGCCATCATTTTTTGACCCCCCCAAATGCAATTCTCCTGTTCTGATTGTGATGCAGCAACTTGGTATGTAAGATAAAACCCAGAAGAACTTGGGGGATCAACTAAGACAGGGTGCCCAGATGACCGGAAAAACCTGGATTTGTCCGGATTTTTAGCCTCCTGTCCGGATGTCCTACATTTTGGCATCATTGTCCTACATTTTGGCTTCATTTTGAAACGTTGTGATAGTGCAGAGTACCCCATCATGCCATATGTCGTTGGATTTGTATTGAAGAGCAGAATCCAATGAAAAAAATCAGTTTGGAGATATCTCCTTCCTATTAAAAGTTGTGATCGAAAAACAGAAAAACCAAAATAAAAAAAATACATTTTTTGGCAATTTTTTTCAGTGGGTAGGAATTTTGGCCTGGGATTAGGAATTTTGGCCTTGGGTTCAGGAATTTTTGGTTTGGCATCTGGTCACCCTGAACTAAGACACTTGGCTGAGGGCCACCACAAAGCTGTCCCTGCCTGCAACACTCCATCAGCTGGATAGATGCTTGATCTGGTGAATGTTTCTCTCTGAATGACCTTCCTTGATTTAACAATATGTTCACTGTGTTCATGTGACTTACTCACCAACCATTATACTTCAGCTTCTTTGCTAACATACTCACAGACATTCTCTCACTTGCATAGTCACAATGAGTGTGCATGGACCCTCATGCCTCAGTTATAATAATTCTGCACATCACCTTCCTTGCACAGCCCGATCATGCGGACTTGAAATTGCATGGCAGTGTTGGCAAGGAGACTTGCTGTGAGTGCACTAGGTGGTGCCATAATGCAACAGTTCAGTCATCCAAAATATTGACTCATTTGACAGCATCAGATCTAGTTGCCGAATCTTGGATCAGCCCCGGCCGCATCTCAAGCAAAGCATGGGAGATCCCATTTACTGGAAAAGGGTTTGCAGAGGAGAACTACCCAGAAATTATGTTCCTTTACAAGTGCCCAGGAACACATAGCATGAACTATTCTGAATGCATCCCTCCTCCCTCTAATAGTGGCTTCCACAGAGAGAGGGAAGATAATAAGTTGCATAACTTGGTTAAGAAATAGATTAATCATATATCCTCTTTCTCCTGGGAACGGCTATAGAGGCTAGTAATCTGTCTGCCAGTCAAGGGATGCTAAAATGATTACCTTTCAACTGAGTCATGGCAAGGTATCTATTATCTGTTGTTTACTTCCAGGAGAAACAATATGTCCTTTTCTTGCCTGGGTGCCTGCATGAACTCTGCAGGCACTGCTGTCAACACTCAGCAAGGTATATGGCCCAAAATAATGATACCGTCTCCGCAGCTTGCTGTCACTTTGGAAAACAGAGCTCTGATGCTATGGAGGTTCTCTCCTGCATGATGTTTGCAGATGGACTCATTTGCAAATAGATGAGAGAGAGAGAGAGAGAGAGAGAGAGAGAGAGAGAGAGCCCAGCTAAATAATGAAATTTGTAACTCTTCCCCAGTCAGCCAAAGTTCTTTGTGGGGTATGAGGAATGCCAGATGCATGCCAGCCACTGTCCCCTGCACTCTGGATTTTAAAAAAGTGAGACATGGAGCTAAAGAGGAAGTGTGGAGGAAAAGAGAGTGGTGGCCTAGAGAGTCCCTCACACTTTCCTCCACATTTCCTTTTTGATCCCGTGCTTCCCCCCTTTGCAAAGCCAAGAGGTGAGGAAGGGGAAGGAGGAGGTGTGTGGATGAGTGGCAGTGTGCAAGGAGCATCTTACACTACTCTATGGATACCTCATGGTTTGGCTGGCTGTTTCCCTCTTTGTCACTTTCATTGTGGTTGATAGTTGTGTTTTGGGCTTATCTTTTTTATGTAGGAGTACTTGATATAGCCCGACAAATGTTACACCGAACATTTTGGCACATAAAAATATGATGGTGGAGAACATAAAGATGGTGGAGAACATAAAGTCCATTGTTTAGATTCTAAACAATGTAGTAAGAAGTTTTATTTCTAAATAACGCACAGACCTGTTAAATATATATGCACTATACCACTGACCTTGACAAGATACAGGAATGCAGATCATAACCTTGCTAAAGTGGAATGGTTACAGCAAGTCTAGAAGTGATTATCATTAATGGCTCATATTAAAAAAAATAAAAATATACAGGTATCTCATGCCTTCTATCAGTTCCTTTTCTGATGATCCTCTGTTCCAACATCAGTTATAACTCCTTTCAATTATAACCAGAAGTCATTCATTCAGTGCATGTTCTTTCAACCCCTTTGCTGTTTAAACGCTAAAATTGCCCTCCTCACTGTTGATTTGCCAATGACATTGTGATTCAGACTGTTTTGGCATGTGTGTGTATGTGAGAGATAGAGACAGAGAGAGAACACATGGCCACTTTAGATCCTGATCTATTCCCATTTCCAGAGGAGTTGATGTGATTCAATTTGCAGAAATCTTTGTGTGACAGCAGGAATTTGCAAGAATACAAGGGCACTTGCAGCTTGCTAGCTAAAAAGTACTGGAAGCAATATTTGTAAACTGAAAAAGAATGGGTTCCACTTTTCAACCATTTCCACTTTTCACCACAGTTCCAGTACCTAACTTTCCCCCAAATCCAGAGTAACTACGGGAGCATGTAAGAGACTTTATGTGCACCTGTAGTTACTGCACTACCTAGTGAAAACCTATGGGAAATTCATATTGGAATCCAGAGTAAGTTGTTCTTACACCAGAGCAAGGACTCCCCGTAGTTATTCTGGATTTTGCCCCTAGTGACTTTCAACCTTTTTCATCAAATGCCACACCATCAGTTATTTTATTATTGACAAGGCACACCATGTTGTTGAAATCCCCAAGTTTTCCTATTAATAAATGTCCCTCCCCAAATTCCCACAGCACACATGAGGATTATCTGTAGCCATGGCTCACTGGTTGAAAATCACTGCCCTTACCTGCCAGATAAGTGGGGGATCCCTGTATTTAAAAAACTCAACTACTGAAGATTGGTTCTTAATTATGTTGTGTGAATTCAGAGATTCACCATATAACACATTATTATTATGAATGGATATAATTATTCCTTAATTTAATTATAACGACTAGCAAAAAGCGTACCTGCATTGCGGGACTAACATTTCCTCCTACACCATCCCCCCACGGCGCATCAACACCACATGTGCATCAACCCCCCATGTGCAACTTCCCCCCATGCGTAACTTCCCCATGCACAACTTCCCCCATGCGCAACTTTTCCCCATGCGCAAATTCCCCCCATGCGCATCAGTCCCCCATGCGCAACTTCCCACATGCACATCAACCCCCATGCGCATCATCTACCATGCGTATCATCTCCATGCGCAACTTCCCCATGTGCATCAACCCACCATGCACAACTTCCCCCACGCGCAATTTCCACCATGTGCATCATCCCCCATGCGCAACTTCCCCCCATGCACAACTTTCCCCATGCGCAACTTTCCCACATGTGCATCATCCCCCATGCGCATCATCCCCTCATGCACAACTTTTCCCTTTGCTCAACTTTCCCCATGCACATCATCGCCCATGCGCATATCGCCATGCGCATCATCCCCCCATGTGCAACTTCCCCTCATGCACAAATTCCCCCCATGAGCTTTGTCCCCCAATGAGCAACGTCCCCCATGTGCAACTTTCTGCCCATGCGCATCATTCCCCCATGCACATCATCCTTCATGCGCAACTTTCCCTCATGTGTATCACCCCCATGTGCATCACCCCCCTGCACAACTTTCCCCCATGCGCAACTTTCCCCCGTGCGTAACGTTCCCCCATACACATCACCCCCATGCGCAACTTTCCCCTATGCTCAACTTTCCCCCATGCGCATCATCCTCCAATGCACATCATCCCCCACCATGTGCAACTCCCCCCCATGTGCAACTCCCCCCCATGTGCAACTTCCCCCCATGCGGAACTTTCCTCCACGCGCAACTTCCCCCCATGCACAGCATCCTCGCCAGTGCAACCTCTTCCTCCAAACAATATCCCTGCAGTGCATCAGGCACGGAGCACCAAATTGGCTGGATGTTATTCAGTCTCCCATCTATATATATAAAAGAGAAAAGTCACTCACAGACTCACTGACTGACTTACTGACTCATCACCGCCCTGCCAAAACTGCCTGCCCTAGAAGTGTGAAATTTGGGGTGGGTATTCCTTCCATGATGGAGGGGTGCACTAAGAACCGGTTTTCCAAAATTCCAACCGGAAGGGGGTGAAAAGGGGCGCAACGCGTTTTCCTCCCTATACTTTGCTCTGAGAATTGCTGACTCAGCAACATTCCGCCCCAACTGCTGGGCCTGAAGCATGGAATTCTGGGAGTTCCTTCTGTCACCTGAACACCCACCAAGAACCATCTGGAGAAATTAACCCTTCAGGGGCTGAAAAGGGGGCAACGTGTTTCTCTCCTATACTTAACATGGGAGACTGAACAACATCCAGCCAGTTTGGTGCTCAGTGCCTGGTGCACTGGGGGATGTTGTTCGGAGGAAGAGGTTTGCTGGCGAGGATGCTGTGCATGGGGGGAAGTTGCACATGGAGGAAAGTTGCGCATGGGGAAAGTTGCGCATGGGAGGATGATGCGCATGGGAGGAAAGTTGCACATGGGGGAAAGTTGCGCATGGGGGGAAGTTGCGCATGGGGGAAAGTTGCGCATGAGGGAAAGTTGCGCATGAGGGAAAGTTGTGCATGGGGGTTGATGCGCATGGGGAAAATTGCCCATGGGGGAAAGTTGCGCATGAGGGAAAGTTGTGCATGGGGGTTGATGCACATGGGGGTTGATGTGCATGGGGGAAAGTTGCGCATGGGGAGAAGTTGCGCATGGGTTGAAGTTGCACATGGGTGGAAGTTGCGCATGGGGGGATGATGCGCATGGGGGATGATGCGCATGGGGGAAAGTTGAGCATGGGGGATGATGCGCATGGGGGAAATTTGTGCATGGGGGGAAGTTGTGCATCAGCTGATGATGCGCATGGGGAAAGTTGCGCATGCGGGGATGATGCACATGGGTGGAAGTTGCACATGGAGGATGATGTGCATGGGGGAAAGTTGATCATGGGGGAAAGTTGCACATGGGGGAAAGTTGAGCATGGGGTTGATGCGCATGGGGAAAATTGCGCATGGGGAAAGTTGCACATGGGGAGAAGTTGCGCATGGGGGAAGTTGCGCATGGGGAAGTGTTGCACATTGGCAGATGATGCGCATGGGGAAAGTTGCGCATGTGGGGATAATGTGCATGGGGGAATTTGCGCATGGGTGGAAGTTGCGCATTGGGGGATGATACATATGGAGGATAATACGCATGGGGGGTAATGCACATGGGGAAGTTGCACATGGGGGAAATTTGCACATGGGGACATGATGCGCGTGGGGACATGATGCACATGGGGTCATGATGCCCATGGGGGAAAAGTTGCGCATGGGGGAATGTTGCGTATTGGGGTTGATGCGCAAGGGGGAAAGTTGGGCATGGGAAAGTTGCGCACGGGGGGAAGTTGTGCATTGGCAGATGATGCGCATGGCGGAAAGTTGCACATGAGGAGAAGTTGCGCATGGTGAGAAGTTGCACATGGGGAGAAGTTGCACATGGGGGAAGTTGCGCATGGATGGAAGTTGCACATGGGTGGAAGTTGCGCATAGGGGGATGATGCGCATGGGGGATGATGTGCATGGGGAAAGTTGAGCATGGAGGAAAGTTGCGCATGGGGGATGATGTGCATGGGGGACATGATGCACATGGGGTCATGATGCGCATGGGGGAAAGTTGTGCATGGGGGAAAGTTGTGCATTGGGGTTGATGCGTATGGGGGAAAGTTGCACGTGGGGGAAAGTTGCGCATGGGGGATGATGCGCATGGGGGAAAGTTGCGCATGGGGGGAAAGTTGCACATGGGGGAAAGTTGCGCATGGGGGTTGAAAAGTATGGGGGAAAGTTGCGCATTGGGGAAGTTGTGCATTGGGGAAAGTTGTGCATGAGGGGATGTTGCACATGGGGGATGATGCGCATGGGGGAAGTGGCACATGGGGTGTTCCTGCGCCATTTTGGGATGGCATAGGGAGAAATGTTACACCCGCAAAGGGGGTACGCTTTTCGCTAGTGTTACATATAGGACAAAAACACGTTGCCTCCTTTTCAGCCCCTGAAGGGTTAAATTTCTCCACAGGGGTTCTTGGTGGGTGTTCAGGTGACAGAAGGAATCCCTCCCAGAATTCCATGCTTCCAGGCCCAGCAGTTGGGGCAGAATGTTGAGGAGTCATCAATTCTCCAATGCAAAGTATAGGGAGGAAAACGCCCCTTTTCACCCCCTTCTGGTTGGAATTTCCGAAAACTGGTTCTTAGTGCACCCCTCTGTCACGGAAGGAACACCCACCCCAAATTTCATGCTTCTAGGGCCAGCGGTTTTGGCAGGGCGTTGATGAGTCAGTGAGTGACTTTTCTCTTTTATATATATAGATTTATATGGGCCCACTTAGAATAATGAGGAATGATATGTTATGCATATCTGTTTGTGTTCTTGCACTTTCATTTGGTATCCTTCCTGCTTTCTGATTTCAAAATCCTTATAGATCAAATTATTCTAAAGAATATACATGTTTTCAGTAAAGTTTTTAAAAACAAAGAAAATCCAGAATATAAGTAAGTAAAAAAATAAACACTGGTGTGAATTAGTTTGTCTTGCCAGCTGTAATCCGAAGACTGCAACACTCAAAACAGGAAGTGCCAACCATTAAAAATAAGGAGTTGTAGATGGGGAAAAGCTTTAGAGCAGACTAGTTTTTGGCATGTGGATTCTGATGGGGAAGTGCGTATCATGTTCATAGTGTGTATCATACAGAGTTGTTGCAAGGATATCACACGATCAGAACACTTTGTCCTCTTAAAAGGCTGGAGCCATTATAAATTATACTAGTCACACAGAATTGGATGTGGGAGGGACAGGAGGTGCACATTCTCCCAATTATGATGTTGACCTATCTTTACAAAGTCTTCTGCCCATTTACCGGATCTAAGAAAGTTCCTCCCTGGGGGAGATGAACAGAGAAATGAATTCCAGTGGAGGTGAACAGAAGTGCAACCAGTGATGGGCAGAATGGCATCCACTGTGCTTGCTTTGCTTAATGGCTTTCCCCTGTATAGCAACCTTTATAAAATGCAATTAAACTGGGTAATGAATTGAAACAAGGATGGCGGGACTCTTCACTCCAGCCCAGCATCTCGCTACTTGACTAGCAATATACAAGATTGCTAATGATTACAGATGAAGTTAGCACAACATTAAAAGATGTGGTCTTTGAAGCTGAATTCACCATTGCAAAGAGAAGTCTTGCATCCCCCCAAGGAAAGAAACATGCTTTCTATAATTCCTTTTATTAAATTGTTGGGAATTCTCTTCCACACTTCCTCTATATTGCATCCATTCTTATCTTTCTTTTCAAATGTACAGAGTGATCATAATAACCCTACTGGTTCAGGCCAGAGGTCCATTTAGTCCTACTTTATTTCACAGTGGACAACAGATGCTTCAGGAATCACACAACAAGAGACCTGCACCCTGAACATCTTTGATTTGTTAACCTTTCATCATTCTAAGGTTGCCTAAACCAGGAGGTTTTATGTACATGATGGGTACTTATAAGCCTAAGATATATACTCGTCATGTCTTGTAATCTGTGATTGCCTTTCCATCCACGGAGGAGTGGCAGGGTGGCACAGGAGTGCTAGAGGTCGACAGGTGGAGGCACACATCCCTGCCAATCCAGTCCAGGTGACAGTTGGCCTCATAAATGGGCCAACCCTGTTCTTGTCATCACCCCCCCCCCCAAAAAAAAACACCCAAACAAACAAATCAAGGGATGTCCTTGCAGAGTTTTCTGCAATGTCTCAGGTGTCAGGAAGCCTTCATAACATCACCGTAGACCAGGCATGTCCAAAACAGGGCACTGAGGGCTGCATCTATGGGTTTTCTAAGCCAAAAGCGGCACTTGACCCTCTTGTCGGAGATGCCTGCCGTAGACAATCTCAGTATTGTGGATGACAGCTTGCGAAGTTTGCAAGATCAGTGGAGAAAAGAAACATTATTTCATCTTTGATGTTGTTAATTAATATAATCCTAGCGTTAGAAAATATTTATTGATTGACAGCTGGGTCACATGATATGCATAGTTCAGGACAGACACATCCCATGGTTTCCATACTGACTGCTGACCACAGTTTCCATACTGACTGCTGTTCATTCAAAATGATGACTGAAGTTCTTCTGTGGCAATCTTCTCTGGCAAATCTTGGTTTACACTTTGTGATGTTGGCTTAATACAAGTTGGTTGCCATTTATGTTGAAAGTGTCTGGAAAAATAAATCAGAAATCAGGGAGAGATCAGGTCTGAGGTTGGAGTCCTTACTGCCTGGAGCTGCTGGGTAGCCCAATCCAATGCAGCCTACAGCACCAGCACTACCACAACACTGAAATGGCTGCTGGGAGCTCCTTGGGAAATGGGAACTTTCATCCTCTCCCCTTGAGTAATGGAAGTAGCACCCCATGCTCCATGTAGCACTTGAAGGCTCTGCATGCATCCAGCACCCCTCCAACCCTTGCTCCTTCCTGTCACACACCTCTTCCCTGCCCTTTCTCACCACCCTTCACCCCAAAATACCTCCTTTCTGCCTCCCCCCCACATTTCCCTCATATGATGATAGTCATGTGATCCTTCACATGATTTCACATTTCCTTCACATGATGGCAGTCAACTGGCAGTTGAGGTGATCGTTGAGTAGCAGAGCGCTAGTGCTGGACTGGGGCTAATCCAGCATTGAGTGGTGCTGAAGTTCTGCCAGAACGGGGTCAGTGCTGGGAACTGAAGATGCGATTTATGACACACTTGCAACACTCAATGCCAGTGGTGTACCAGTGGTATGAGCATAGGTTTGGGCAATGGGTTACTAACAATAGATGGGATAAGGTCAAGAAATTTAAAAACAGTTTATTGTAATTGGTCAGTTCCATAAGCGAAGGCTTCCTCCTGACCCAATTTTTGCATAGAAATGATGGTCTCAGTAGTAATCTGTGTATCTGCCCAGGCAAAATCCAGAGGCTGTAATTCTTTCTCCACCCTGAAAACGTTCAATGCATTTTTCAAAAATGTTCACCTGCTGTGTCCTCCAGACCTTCTTGCTTGTCCTCCAGAACCCTCTTGTTCTCACAAGTGAAGCCTTAAAATACAAGAATTAAATTTCAGCTGTTACCTTGTTCATATTTTACTCCTTGCTCCTTCATTCACTCAATAATGCTGTAGCCCGATGTTTCTCAAAGTTTGTCCTCCACCTTTCCTGTTCACCTGTCCATTCATCAAAGTACTACCAAATGGAACTGGTGAATACTTCTTTGCTGGGTTGGGAGGCCAGATGTGATGGGACCAGGGATCTTTTTCAGGGGCCACCCACCTGTACAGAGTACCGGCACCTCTGTGGGTGAGTACAAATTGAGGCAGGTGCTGCTTTTAAAACCATTCTATGATGAGCTAAAGTTCCTCAATTTCCTCTTCCATATAATGCTTAAAGGCAGAGGCACTCTGACCTCATTCAATATTGTCACCCTCTGTGTGATAATCTCGTGACCCAGATTGGGCCCTCCATTCAAACAGAGGTGTCCATCTAGGTCAGCTGTGTTGGCAGATTTTTGTGGAGTGCCAATGCTGTGCCAGCCTCTGCTCTTATCAGTTTGGGACCCTTACCAGCGATGCAGTGTGCCTTGTCAATTGTCAAAAAAGCAGATACGGGTATCCTGTGCTTTCTGACAGTTGGTTTTCTGATGATCCACTCTTTCAACACCTTTCATTTGTTCAACCCATGTTCTGCTCTTTCAACCTTTCTCTGCTGTCCTAAAGACCAAAAATTGCCCTCCCCCATGTTGTAGCTCCTGGTCTAATCCCATTCTGAAGGATCAGAATCCATTTGCAGAAATCTTTTTGAGGCAGCAGGAAGTTGCACAATAAAAGGATCATTTGGAATCTGCTAGCAAAAAAAAAAAAAAAAAAAGCATTGGAAGCAACATTTATAAACCAAAAAAAGATTCAGGTTTACTTTTCAATGATTTTCAGTTTTGGATGGTGCTCCAGTCCTTAATCTGTCCGGTAACTGGGAGATGCCTGTAATGTCCCTTGACAATTTCAGTGCATTGTCAGTGTGCAGTGAACTGAAAAAAGATGGAAAACCACTGGCCTTGATTCTTCCTTCACTAACTCCACCACATACTCTTGACTGACCTGTGGGTACATCCAGAATCCCTGTTGCTTCTTTCAATTTTCTTGTCTCTGGAATCCCAAAATGTTCATGGCATGCGCTCTGGTGCATTTTTCGACCAAACATGGGAAATGGGAGCAGCTGCCTAAGTTGCCACATCAAACTCCACCACAGGTACCTTCGCTTTACCATATGCCCTCGACATGTGGACCAAGGCATGGCTGGCGGTGGCCTCTCTGTGGTGGCTCTTCCTGGCTTCTCTATCTTTGGTGTCTCAAGTTCAAAAGAAACTCAGGCAAGATGGCTTCTGTAGAGAATGTATGGCAGTTGGAATAGGGGCGGCCTTAGAACATTCGCACATATTCTTCCCCCTTGTTTGGGCTAATGGCTTTCCACAGTAAAAGTCCACCTCCTCGTTCCTTGGCTGCTTGAAGGGCATAAACAGCTCTCACATTTTCACCTAATGTTTTTTTTTTTTCATTTAGAAGAGCTACCTTTAACTTGATTACACATTTATGTCTCCTAAAAACTGTCACAGCCTATTTATACAAGCAAGATCTTAAGTTCACTTTCAAGGCTTGTTATTCTAAAGACCAAATACATGTTATATGAAAGATCTATGGTTAGATCTGGAGATATTCATATTCATTTAAAAGCAGCTGCATGTCTAAGTGGAAGCACTCAAGGGTTGACCTGGCTGGGTGAGTTACAATCCAGAGTAACTATGGGACCTTTTACACTGATGTAGTTATGGTGCAATCTCTGGGAAATGCATAGAGCAATCCAGAGTAATTGCTTCTTACGTCTTCCCGTAATTACTCTGGATTGTAGGGATAGGCTAGTACCCAACCAGGCTAAACCTGATGCTGTCCCTGAATGGGCTTACTAGCCAGCAAAAGTATTGTCACAAAGTTAACCCACAATTTCGTCTATAAACTAGTTGGCTATTTAAGCCCCTCTAAAACAAACAAACAAACAAACAAACAAACAAAATGGGTTCATTTAAAAATATGGTGGTTTAATATGGCAGTATTCCTGTAGCCCTGCAGATATGTATTTTATCTGAGTTATTTGGTTCTTTATAATCTCTTGGAGCATAGAATGTAAGAAGAAAAAATGTATTCAATCTCTACAGCTGGATCACACCTGCTTTTCTTTAAGCAAGAAAGAATAAAACCCTGGAAGCCATTTTTTTCCAGGTGCATTCCACTTCTGATCCATGCAGGGATCAAATGCTCTTTCCATTTCACTGTCACCCCTGATACATTAAAATATTTTCAGGTGCTTGCAGATGTTGCAGATAGTTCAACTGGATTCACAATGAAAGAATTATGTGAGTAGTTAATGATAGTGACAACAGTGTGTTAATCTCACAGTGTTTGAGGTGGCTGGGGTGGCTTTCAAAGCTTTAGGCTGCAATCCTAAGGACACTTTCCTGGGAGTAAGACCCATTCAACATGGGTTAGGATTGTGCTCTTTGTTTGTCCTCTCTTGGTATCCTCACAACAACCCTGTGGGGCAGGTGAGGCTGTGAATGATTGGCCCAAGGTCCCTGAGGAAGCTTCATGGCCAAGGTGGGATTTGAACCTGTCTCAGTCCAACTTCGTAATCACTACACATTCTTTTCAGTTGCTCTGATTTTTCCTTCTGCAACTTTTAAGATAACTTTTTTCCCCTCCAAAATTCAAAATGCTTTTCTCTGAACAGGTTAAAAATTAAGATAAGAAAAATCAAAAGAATTCTTCCTAGTTCTTTCTGATCTATTAATTCTTGAGATATGCTGCCTGGGTACAATTTCATGGAGTATTATTCAGAGAAAAGGCAGCTTTGTTTTCAGTGTCAGAAGTACTGTTATTTTGCTTGTACCTCTGTGCCTCTCCCCATTTATTTGTGTGTCCCTTTGAAGTCCCAAATAAACCCACCAAAGAAAAAATAATTTATTTTTGGGACAGTACTGAAATACTGAACATTGTCAGTTTTCATTTCGCAATTAAAAATATAGATTTGTTAATGCATTTCCAGTTTTTCATGGTGTGTGTATTGGTGGGGGGGGGGGGGGGAGGAGAGAGCCAATCTGGATTTAAATGCAGTCATTGCTGCTTTTTTAAGAGGGTTGCCAACTGATCCAAAGTCCAAATTGGCTCGCTCTTCTGTCTTTAATTGCTTGATGCACAGAAATCAGCAGCTGATATGTTCTAGAACAGCGTTTCTCAAAGTGGGGGCTGGGACCCCTTTGGGGGTCGCCTGGAGCTTTCCTGGGGGTCGCCTAAAGACCCCTGGTGCAGGGGGCCAGCTGGGAAGACCTGGCAGAAACGCTGGAGCCACTGTGGCTGGAAGAAGACCGATGTGGAGCCTTGGGGGCGGGGAGGCATCCGACACACTCACCACAGACAGCAGCCTCCTCCTCCTCCCAAACCTATGGAGGTCTCCTCAGAAGTCAGTCCCATGATAGTGAGTGATGCCTACTCCCAGGAAAGTGCTAGGATTGCAGGCTTTGAGCCCAATTCTATGCATGTGTATTCAGAAGTCATTCCTATTAAGTTAAGTGAGGTTTACTTCCAGGAAAGTGTGCATAGCATTGCAGCAGTAGCAATGAAAACAACTTTATGGTTGGGGTCCCCACAACATGAGGAACTTATAAAGGGGTCATGGCATTAGGAAGATTGAGAACCACTGTTCTAGAATGAATGATGATAAACATACTGGTGTTAAAAGGAAGAGTTGTAATGGCCAGTTGAAAAATTGGCAACTTTATTTTGTAATGAATTTAAGAACTGTCCTGGATCTCTTGCTCCTGGCACTGAGATACAGTATGGCCTATTTCTAGAACCAGGAGGCTGCACATATCCATCATGGCTCGTAACCTGTGATGGACTTTTCTTCAAGAAATCTGTTCATCTAATCCCCATCTAAAAGCACCTACACAAGAGGCCATTGCCACATCCTGTGGCATGGAGTTTGGCATGCCACAAGATTGCTAGAGGAGCACAGTTTTTTGTATAGGCATCCATCAGTCTCAAAAGACTATGGTATTGTGCTCAACACTGCATGCAAAACACGAAGGCCTGGGTAGACTGATATGGAGGATAGGCTGTTACCCATGCAGCAAATCCCCCCTCTCCATGCCACTAAAATAGTCCAATGGAACGGCAGAGCCAATACGATTTGTTCCAGCTGCGTCGCAGAGCTGGGCTAAGGACAGGAGCTCACCCTGTCTTTGGGGACCGACCTGGGTCTCAAACCTTGGCCTGCTGGTTAACAGGCACAGTGTCTTAACCACTTGCGCCGCTCAAAAAAATGGCTGAAAAGGGAAAAAAAGATAGGAAATTTAAAAAGGTGCTGGCTGTGTGCAATATATAAATGTGATTTGAATAGGATGTGGGAATTTTTGCTGTCAAATAACTTTCAAAGGTCACACAAACTTCTTCCAATGTATCTACCTCCAAGTATCAGTGGAAGCAGGTGGGTAAACAGAGGTGAAACATTATTCAGCCTCATGAACAGACCAGCCCTCCTTGATGACTGCCTAATGGTACCAACCCCTAAGATCTGCCTTGTGTGTGATGGGAGTAAGCTATTCTTGAGCTGAGTCCCCTGATCATTACCTCTAGTCAGGAGCAAACGCAAACACGCTGCAAATGAGGGCTGGATTAGCCATACACCGACCTTTTGCTCTGTCCCTTGAAGAAGCAATCAAGCAGTGGTGTAGCTAATGATCATGCAACCTGGTGCAAAGCTCAAAATGTTGTCCCGAAAGTGATGTCACAACCAGGTGATGTCATTCCCGGGTGATGTCACTTCAACCAGGTGAAGTGATGTTATCCCCGTGTATTTTTACAAAGAAAATTGGGGAAAACCTGCTGCCTTCTTCTCAGCAGTTCACCACCCATTTGGTCTACTAGTGGCATAGCTAAAGCACCTATTTGCTGTCTGGAGTCATGGAAGATTTTGTTACCCTTTCCCCATCCCAAAAACAAAATCAAATTTAATTAAATAAAAAAATGAAAATTGTGTCCCTTATTGGTTAGGGAAACCGTGCTGGTTGCAAAGAGGAATAGTTATTCTTTCCCTGCTAAATAGAAGAGGTGCACCACTTAGAAGTGCCTGTATACCCAGTAGCATAGGGTAACTGTTTTATGATATATGTGCTGTATATATTTGTACTGAGAGCTGATTTATATTAACTCCTTATTAGATACGTACAGTACCAGAATTATATCTCATTGACTCTCAGAACCATCAGTAACATGTGAAAGTTTGAATTTTTTGTTCCAAAGGATTTGTGTTTTCATTTTCTGGTTAATTGGCCATAAATTTTGTTAGAATATAGGTATTCCAATGCAGTTTATTTCATTGTATTCCGCATAACATTACCTTTCCAATGATATATAAAATGATGGTATTACCATTCATACATACCCTGTTTTTCACAATTTTAGTCATTAGTGTCAAGCTCAGCTTGTGGCACCCCTAAAGCATGTAGCCAGGGTTCGAGACCAGGGTCGGTCCCCACAAGACAGGGTGAGCTCCTGTCCTTAACCAGCTTTGCAACGCAGCTAGAACCAATTGTATCAGCTCTGCCTTTCCATTGGATTATTTCAGAGGGGCGGAGGGGGGGATTTGCTGTTTGGCTAACAGCCTAGCCTCCCTATCAATCTACCCAGGCCTTCTTGCTTCGTATGCAGCATCGAGCACGATACCATAGACTTTCGAGACTGATGGATGCCAAGTGCAACTACACCCCCTGCACCCCACCAGCTATGCCACTGCAATCAGGAAATAGGCCTTTGCAAGATTCCTTGCAAGAAAATCATTATTGCAAGATGCAGCCTTTCCATTGCTCATGTATACTTTCCAGCCATGGTAGCCAGAAAGTGCTTTCAGCACAGTAATGCATTTCAAAACTTTTCTGCATTGCCCTAAATGCGACTCCCTATTATGTTTATCTTTGCATCTGAACAGAAATCCCTGCTATTTGGGTGGAAACCCAACCAGCGCACCTTCCAGTGCCATATGAAAATAACAGAGTCTTCTTATTTGATCTCAGGGGAAGGAGGGGATACAAAGCAACCCTATTGCACAAATCAGCAGCTGTGGTACCCACTTGTTAACTTCCCTTCTACATATTAAGGTAGCTAGAAAAATATTTTGCTGCATCTCTCCAGGCCTTTTGCCTGTGCAAGACTGCCCTCTATCGGATGAAAACAGATGTTCTGGACAGATGTGTTTGTGAGGGTCAGAGTGCTGAAACAGGTGAGGACTGGCTCAGTTCTTTAAGGCTGGAAATGCTTATGTGCAAAGAGACATAGGGGTTTTGAAAAACTGTGCATGGAGCATGCACTCCTCCCAATTTTGCCATCAGTATTGTACTGTTTCAAAAGTCTAGAATAGTGTTTCTCAACCAGTGGAACTTTCACCACTGGTGGTACTTGTGGCGGTGCCTTGTGATACTTATGGGACCCTCAATTCCTTCCCTCTCTCAGCAAGAACAGCAATGCTTGAGGAATCTTTCTCATCCACTCTGAGCCTTTTACTGGTGTTTGTCGCATTGTGTCTGGCCTCCCAATCATGAAGTAACTGGTGATAAAATGGTGGTCCCATGCCTTTCCTCGCCTCTGTGGTCCCACTTGGCTTACCCTTGAAACTAGCAATGTGGAGACAGCAGTGGTATGTTTAACCACTGGTCCCTTCCCCACTTGCAGTTAGTCATCCTCTTTTTTTGATGTCACCAGGGCCCTAAGATGGGCTAGTGGAAGGGAGGAGAGGTCAAAATGTGACTCACTCTGCACTTTTCTTCCCACTGAGTGCTGCCCATGCTTCTCTCAATGTCACTTGGATGTCAAGGCATTCAATGTCACTTGGACAGCAAGGATCCTGGGAGACTGACCGTATGCCTCAGTCAGGTCCACCTGCTCTCCTGCTCCTCTCCTGGGATGCCATGAGTTGTTCTTTGCTGTTTAAGCCATTTTCAGCATTCAGAAGGTTGGTCAGCCATTCAGAGCCTACCTCCCTAATGGTACACAACTCAATTTCTTGGAGATCAGCATCAGAAGGTCCTTTCCCTTTGAAGTGCTTCTCAGCTGCCCTCTCCAGGCACTCCTTCGCTAATGAATGGCCGAGACACTCTGACATCCCAATAAAAGGAGGTGAAAGAAGAAACAGCATTTAATGAACTGGGCCCTGTCACTGGGGCAATCTTGCTGCAGCCCCCGGTGTTCCATTCCCTCTTTGCTCTATTGATATTTTCCAACTCCAGCAATATATTCTCCACGTCTGCCAACCTGGCATGCGGTGTCACTTTCTTTCCATTCCATTTAGCAATTAACATTGATTTTCCACCCCTCCTCCAACATCTCCCCCAGTTCCAGCAAGCTTCTAATTAACATAGCTTCCGATTTACTTCCTTGTTTGCGTGCCAGCCTTGTCAAAGGAGCTGCCGAAGCGCTGATGGTAATAACACCTTGGAGCACTTTCCTCGCACGTTGTTTCAGTGGGGAATTAGTATCAGAGCTCACAAGCCCGTCAGGATAGAAGCAGGTGTCTCAGAAATAGTCAGGGGAGTGCTATGGTTTGGAGAGGTTTGTACAGAATTCCTGGTGACCTTTTGAATGTCACCTTCATCAAACATAGATTTAAAATGGTCTCAGCCTCATCTGCTCAGAGTCCGGAGAAGTTCAAGGTAGTCTTTATAAGGCTGGTGTTGTTCAAATTATGGAAGAAAAGGGAAAGGCCATATTGTTGCCAGATTGTTCATGGCCCAGGCAAAACCTTTACTGACCTTCATAGTGTTTCCCTGCCTGCCTTCAGATGGTGCACTGGTTCAATCACTGCCACCAGTGGCAAGAGTTCAATGGTTCATCGGGTCAAGCAGATCTTCTTCTGGGTGTGGACCAGTGATGGGCTTCAAAGAAATTAAGAACCGGTTCTCTGTCCATCTGGCAGCCACTTTTAAATGGCTATTTTTAAACTTTATATGTACTATCTCTTGTTAAGAACCGGTTCTATAGAGTAGGTGCAAACCTGCTGGTGCCCACCACTGGTGTGGACCTTCAGCCAGTGCCCAACTTGGCTGACCCCTTATGCCACCCTGGTACAGAAGAAGAGAGGAGAGTAGGATGGTAACAGCTAAGAGCATGTCTTGCAAGGTTGGGATCTCAAATCTCAACTTGACTCAAGTTGTAAAAATGTGCATTTTTCACTGTCTCGGCAACTTGTGAATCTTGTGCATGAAAGACTCTGAAAAATAAAGGCACCCCTGACTCAGTACTCACTCCCATGCATGCTAACTTGAGACTGCCTGACTCTGGGAGTGCATGATTACTGATTTTGTGCAGGGTGACCATATAAGTATGGAGGCACTCCATAAGTATGGAGGAGAGAGTGCTTGTACCTTTAAGCATTGCATAGAAGAAGGAATTTAGGCAGGCTTAGCTCAACATAGAAAGGTTTAAAAAGCAGCATCTGCCTAAATTCCCTCCTCAATGCAATGCTTAAAGGTACATACATGCACTCTGTCCTCTGTTCCATATGGTCACTCTGGTTTTTGTAATACAAAAGACATGCGGGGCGGTTATTCTACCATTGTGTTTAGGTAAGCAGCAGGGTGTTCAGGCTGGAAGGCAGGAAAGGGTTAATGTTTCCTTCCCAGGTTTAGACGGGTCTAAACATCAGGGGTGTGGTTTGACACTGCCTAAAGGAGTGGTACCCAAGCAATGTACCCTCCTTAACTACGCCACTGGATGGTGGCAGACATGATCAGCATTGCCAATCTGTTGCTTCTTCCAGCCTGTTGATCAATGCATCTTTATCATCTGGCCCCAGGAGTGAGCCAGCCCCAGTAGAGACTTCTCCAGAAGCTCTACATCCGAGGCCTAGTCTAGGAGACTGCAACTGGAGATGTTTAAGTGCCTGCATCCAAATTTTGTTTTAAAGCCCTCCCTGCAACCTTACTCCAACCCGTCATTGAATATTTAATTTCTCTTAAATTCTTCCGAGACTAATGGGATTTTTCTTGGCCTCTAAGCTATCTTCAAGAGAAGCACTTTAATGGACGGAACAGGAAACGGCAAGACTGATACCCTCAAAGCAAAGCCAGTCTTTCTGCACCGCTGCTTTACTGGAGGTTCTTCTCTGCTCTTGTATATTTAATAAAGATGTCACCCTAATGTAAATTGTTCTGCTTGAGAAATATTCCTTCCCTTATCTGCAGTGAGTTCTAGCCTCAGGTTTCCAGCCTATTTGGACAGCTTTCGTGTTTTGCCACGCGATCCCACTATGGGAAGGCAGGATGGGACAAGGAGAAGCTTCATATTCTGCCAACCTGGCTCGGGACCAAGAAGCTTTTCTTCTAGATGAGAGCTTAGAAATGGAACATTAACATCTGACCTATGGAACCAAACTGAAAAGAGACCATCTCATGTTCTGGTCCCTGTCCTATGGGAAAACACAATCTTTATTTAGCCTTGAGACTGTAGAGATAAGGAGCTGAGTAGTGTGCAGGGCTGGCCTGTCCCTGAGGCCAGCTGAGATGAGTGCCTCGGGGATCAGTGTGGCAGAAAGATGCTCACCTTCACTACTCCTCCTGGCTCATAACCGAGACTGTAAGAGCTTGTTCTCTCAGGCTCCTCTGCTGGATATGGCCACCCACCCAGCCATCTCTTTCAGGAAATTTATTCCAGCATAGCGAGGAAGGGAGAGCACCAGTGGTGGGCACCAGCAGGTTCGCACCTACTCTATAGAACCGATTCTTAACAAGAGATAGTACATATAAAGTTTAAAAATAGCCATTTAAAAGTGGCTGCCAGATGGACAGAGAACCGATTCTTAATTTCTTTGAAGCCCATCACTGGAGAGCACCTGTTTTCATCTCTGCTCACCCAGCATACCTGTCCTACCTCTGATACCCTAGGAGCTGTAAGGCTCTCTTCATGGGGCCCTCTATTCACCAGAATTAGTGGCAGCAACAAAGCACCCAAGCAGTGGTTCACCACCAACTTGTGTGTGCAGATTTTAAGACAATATATCCTTGGGTGGGCGGGCAGGGTGTTCAGTGGTAATACAATGCATGCCAGACTCTCCTTGTAGCATGTCACTATGGAAAATTGAAAATTATATGATGGACAGTCAGCTATTAAAGGTCTTCTGAGGGGTGGGCCAAATTGGTCAAATTGCCCCATTGAGACTATCCAACAGTCACTTGTGGATTTAATGTTCAAACTGGTGTAATCATGCTTCCATTTTTTTCTGAAACATGATCTACCATTCTGACAATCCTTCTGAAATCTGCTCTGCTCCCAATGAATCCATAGGGTGATAGTATGCAACCTCAGGGTTTTAGAGCTAACTTGTTTCTGAATGCCAGATATAAGGGAGTGGCAAAAGGATACAGATATCTTATTATCGTGTGTACTTCTAGAGGCATCTAGTACCTACCTGTTAATGGGTTGAGCATAATTAGGCCACTGTGAGATCCAGAAATTCAGACCTTTGGCCTGATCCAGGCTTTGGGCTTGATCATGCAGGGCTTTTCTTGTATTCTTAAATGGTTATTTCCTCAATATTGTCAGCATTTTTGTACCAATGCAATATCTTGGTGCAATCTTTCAGTTGTATGAAGTCCAGTTGCATTCTTATCAGAATCACCCATTAACAAAAAAAATAAAAAGGCATCTGTAGCCTTTAACGGCAGCGAGCGGTGGGTGGTACTGAAGGAATGGCAGTCTTAACCGGAACTGGCTGAATCGGCAGACAGATTTTCTGCAGGAATTCACAGCTCCCGGCACCAAAACAGATCTAAAAATGGAATTTAGCCTGCGGCGTTGTCACTTACCTCTCCTAAACCCCGCCAACCGGTCACAAACAAAGCACAGTTGGATTCCCAAGGAACAAAACTCACTGTCTCCAATGCCTTGCCGCCTCGAGTCTTTGTCACCCGGTCTGATCTCGCACAGAAAAACAGCCACACGACTCTCTTGTTCCCTGGCCTGGTTTGTTTGTCTAAACTTTAGGGTAATAAAAAGGATGCTACCGATTCATCAAGAGTTAGGGAACTGTCGGTGGAAAGAGACATATCCTGCGTGATGGGGAGGAATCTATACCCTGGTCTAATGAGCACACCAAGCACCAGAACAAAGCTATTTAGATGCTGTCACATTTTATCTTTTCTGCTCCTCGGCTTTATCAGGTTAATGCAGTGGAGAATACGCTGCGAGAGCAATAACAAAAGAGGGGAATGTAGCCGGCCTGGACAAATGCCACAAGCTGCAGCCAGGCTCAGTGACAAGCATGGATGCTTAAGGCTCACAGGTACCCCAGGGCAGTAGTCTCTAGGGGAATTTTGCACTGTGGTTCTCAAAGTAGGGTTCGGGACACCCTGGAAGGGGGGGGGTTGCGATTTTATTTCAAGGGGGTCACAAAAAGTTGGGTGCTGTCATCTTGGATTCTGGCAATGGGCACTGCCAGCTTAGAATGGGACATTCAGGCTGCAATCCATTGTTTTCTGGGATTAAGGCCCATATCCTAAAGTCAAATTAAGCCCTTTGCTCCGGAGCAGTTAAGGTGACTTTCCATAAGATAACACTAGAGGGTGACGTAACTGTGTGGACCCGTAACTGCTCTGGATTTTTCCCTTAGTCTCAGAAAAATATGGCATTACTTCTGACTAGATGTGATATACCTGTTTGATGTCACTTCTGGCCATAACATCACTTTCAAGTTGATGACATCATTCTCAAAAGAGGGTCTCAGACTGCTTGAGTACCACAGGTTTACGAAGTACTACTTCTAATAGTGGTTGGCACAGAACTGAGGAGAGTAAGGAAGAAGGAAGCGGGGAGGGAACAGGGATAGCACATGTTGTCACTGTCAGGATCCTCCTTCTCCTATTCCATCTCCAGTCTGCAACTGCCACAATACACACAGAATCCTCTTCCCACCTAACCTCCACCCAGTGGGATCACTAAGCTTTGTGTCACTCGGTGACCGACGCCAGTGTTTTACCCCTATGATGAACCTCCGTCAGTGCAGTGGGGGTTGGGGAATGGAAGTGAGCAAGGTGATGTATGGCTGTCCTGCCCCATAGATATTTCAGTGTGGTTTGTTTCACTGCATTCTGCATGAAATCACACATTGATCGATATATCACATGATGGTATTACTCGTATTAAAAAAATACCAAGATTTTCAAAATTTTGGCCAGTAGTAGTGTCACCCCCCATTCGCATTACCTATTTCAGCCCACACCCTGCTAGTGATGCCACTTCATCTACCAATTGCTGTGAATTGAGAGCATAGGGAGGTTCCCTTCTATCAGGAACCAACCTTTTAAACCATCGCCTCTACTGACAAAATACTGAATGAGTCTCGTAGATTATTAGTCAGTGATCAGCCTACTTGAGGAATGGTTGATTCTCATGCTCATTGCTCCTGCGCTCCTTATTTCTCCCTACTGTTGCCACATGGTGGTTCAGTGATTCAGAAGGTTTCACACAAATTTCATAGTGCATTGACTGTGGTGGCCAAATCCTAATCCCCACTTCCAGGTCCTTCAACTTCACATGGGTTGATTGCGGAGGAGTAGCCACAGCACAGATCAGGCTCACCTGTCCTCTGCAGGTTTGGACTGGGCTGTCCATCTTAGTGACTTTGGGTCCAATCCTATACAACTTTCCAGCACTGATGATGCCACACTGACAAGGTGTGTGCTGCATCCTGCAAAGAAAGGGTAGTCAAGGAGGCTTCAAAAAAGGGAATATTTGTTCCCTTATTATGGGGCTACATAGTGGCTGTATCAGTGGTGGAATTTTGGTTAGGCTTGGACCCTTTGAATGCCTCTCTTGTAGGGGTACAAAGTTCAAATAAAAATGAATTTGAATGAATGCATACAGATTAATTTCTGACCTCTGAGTGACAGAAATCTCTGGGGTGCTGCACTTCATGCTACCAGCTTCCTATGGGAGTAGCAATATATATCTATATATAAAATTGATTTATATATTTTAAAAAAATCAAAATTCTGTCTCTTAATTTGAACAGGTTCTGAGTCTGTGTCTTGCCTGCCACCTACTGGAATGATTAAGAACTGCGTGTGGGTGATGGATACGCAAATAATGGGTAAATTTATCATTTGGGACGAGTGTACCATAGCACAGAAGAGCGCTCTGAAAGCCACGCTGCCTGGTGCCTGCGGAGCCTGATGTCCGGTGCTCCATATTTTCCAGGTTGAGCACCGGATAGAGTCTGATAGCAGCACACTCCTGTCTACAGCATCAAGTTATGGAAATTTTAGGCAATGTTTGTAACTGCTACTGCTGCTTGCCAGCTCCTTCGCTGCATTCCAGTTTCCGGGGTTTTTGTCTATTCTTCCCAGAAAATTGCCAGCACATGCTGCTTTTGTTCTTTTGCTGACCACCCAGGAGGCAATGGGGGAAGTAGAAATGGGTCATCTTACACAGTAACCTTCTCCCCTCCCCAAAGGTCCAACTATCTCTGACCATCTTGCAAGCAAGATTGGAGTCTCTGATTGAGAGAGGCATCCTTGTGCTTCCTGGATAATCATCCAGCCATCTGTTTAACAATACCCTGGACCACAGGCCTCTTAAAAATCTTTCACCCAACACAAAGAGCTGCAAGAGTTCTGGCTGTTCCTGACAGTTAGCATGGACAACACCATGAATCAGGGCACCTGAATACCATACCTGTTTATGGGTTGAGCATAATTGATGCCGTTATCAGGCGGGATTGGTGCCTGGTGTCTGCCTTCCAGAAACCCACTTTTAAGAAATGCAGCCAGTGTTTGGGTCTGTCCAACGCATCTGAGCAGTGGGTTTAAATAAAGGCAAATTGGAAAGAGAGGAGGGCTCATTCACATGCAAATGAGGATGGTTTAATTATATCTGCAGCCCATTTCCGAGACATTCCAGAAGCAGTGAGGTGTGGTTGGAGGTAATTAGCTCAACAATCTCCTTCCATTCCCCGCCTGGGCTCTTTGTTCTGTAACTGTTCTTCACCACTCCTACCCCTTCTTCCTTCTAAGAAGGCTACTCTTGCTTGGGCTCAGGCTGTGGGTAGTTAAAATCCAAGGGGAGTGCAGGATTGCCAATTATATCCGTGCCACGCTCGGTAACCCAAGCAGCAGGATGGCAAACATATGGCAGTTTAATGAGGTTCATAGGAGACAGAGCATCGGAGCAATGCTCTGGGACCCAAGAAGGCTTTGCCTCATGGGCTCCCACTGGAGACAAATTTTTCCACAGCCATCGTGTAAAACTGAGCATCAAGGCCAGATGGCTGATCTGACCTGATCTTAAAATATTAATTCTATTAGCGCATGCACATTTCCATTTGGTGCAGGAACACCTTGAATCTAGATTTATTTGTGTCATCATTGTCGTAGTCTTCTTCTTATCTATCTATCTATCTATCGATCGATCGATCGATCGGTCGGTCGGTCGGTCGGTCGGTCGGTCGGTCGGTCTGTCTGTCTGTCTGTCTGTCTGTCTGTCTGTCTGTCTGTCTCTCTCTCTCTCTCTCTCTCTCTCTCTCTCTCTCTCTACTGCACACTATAATATGAACATAACTTACAAAGTACAGGAGAATGGGTCTCAGTCTGGATGTAGATGACAATAGGGCGTGTGCTGCAGTGTGAGTAGGGTTGCCATATGTCCCCCAAAACAGGGACAATCTTGATTTTTGGGGATTGTGTTCACATACTGGCAAATGGGACAGAGGGTCCTGTCCCAATTTTGTGGAAGAAAATTATGGCAACCCTACTCCTAAGTGTTTACAATCTAAACTGGTGTACAATGGGGTTTGCAGCTTCAGAAAGGCACTAGTCCTGGTTGCATTTGTTCAACCCTCATCCCAAAGTTCTCTAATTCAAAATAGGGCAGACACATGAACCATAGTTAAGTGACAGGGCACCTGCTTGGTATATAGAAGATCCAGGTTTAATTCCTTATTTCCAGTTAAGTATGGGAAAGACCCCTGCCTAAAACGGTAGAGAGGCAATGGCTAACAGGACAGAAAATACCAGGCTAGATGGAGCAATCAGGAAAAGGTGGCTTTTTGTTAATTGATAACGCAGAGGAGGGAAACAGATACCTATGAATGAAAAGGTGCCGCAGACTATGCATGCCTGTTGCTCTGTACAATGTGAACAAAGAACACAAACACAGAGATTCCTAATGCACAGATTTTGCCTTAGAAATAAGAGATATTAAGTCAAAACTCCAAAAATCAAGGCTGAAATTTGGTTGAAAATTTCAACAGCAACACCATTGAATTCCTGTGCAATGTGATTAAATGTGGCATCACCAAGTAGCCATATCTGACTGGCTGCAAAACATTGTGATGTCATCACTACATGGTACCTACGGTATTTGTCTGGGATCCCATTCCCAGAAAATAAACGGATCCGAAGTTGCAGTCAGCTAGGAAAAAAAAACTACATTTTCGGTTGTGAATAAGCAGGGTAACTTAAAAGCAGCTGTTAAATATTTTACTCTCCAGCCTCCCGTGAAAAAGAAAACGTGCAAACATTCGGAGCAGCCCTAACTAAACATACACTCTGTTATACACAAAGATTTTGTTCTCTTTCAATGTAAGAGACCCCCTCCCCATGCTCTCCAAATAATGTACTTTCTCTTTTTTCTCTTTTTCTTTCAAAGGAACCAACCTCCCTCCTGCTGATCCTGTTTGGAGCCTCAGCATTTTGAAGGTGCCTTGTTCAGGGATTGTCTATAACATTTGGAGAATTTTAAACCGTTTGTCAATATCTATTTCAGTTTTAGAAATGTGAATTTTCTAAAGGTGTCAAACATCCTTTATAAGACAACAACAAGTGCTTGAATACCCTCTTTGGAAACCATGATTGTTAAACCAACTTTGTGTGTGTGTGTGTACGTACGTGTGTGTGCATGTGTGCGCATCTGCATGTCTGTATGTATTTCTCTATGCCCACGCATAGATGTTTTTCTGGGTGACAAATCTACAATGAGAGATGCAATGACACCACCACTCACCAAAATTATCTGAATCTTAGTATTTTCGAATAGTAGTATCATGTTATATATCATTCAATATGTAATTTCATGCAAAATGGAATGAAACAAACCACTTTGAAATATCTCTTCTAGCTAAGATTATCACAAAAAAGCCAGTGGGCTGGGCTGATGGTTCATCAAAACACCCACCACCCAGAGAAGATCCATCATGGGAGTGATATGTAAGTCCTACAGGCATCTGATTTCAGATTTCACATCATCCCATGCAATTTGCCACTGTCAGCCCCAGATTATGACTGTTGGTGAGATTTCTGTGCAAAGCCTGTGAAACTTCTTTAGGAGATCACATTCATGGGACATTACAATCCTTTTGGCATATCTCTTCCTCCTACTCATCAGCCTGTCATCAGGCAACCAAGCTCACCATCATCAGGCAACCAAGCTCACCATATATACATTTCACTTTCCATACTGCTGATTCACCTGGGTGCCTTTTTAGTGGGTGAATGTATAAGTGTGCTTGGGCTTGGCATACCAAGATTGAAACTTAAGTTAGAAGTGAGCTTGGATGACAATGTTGAGCTCAAACCTAACTTCAGCCAGGGAAGTATTTATTTTTAAAACTTCACGGCAGAAACTTGGGAACCCCACTGTGGCCTTTGTTAGCAGTTTGTACAAGTTCATAGAACATGGCAACTCTGGGACTTGTAAAACAAAGCCATATTGGAAACAGGCACATAACTGGCACTTCCACGGTGAATTTATTGGACACACTGCAATCAAAAACTGTTTGGCAGCCCCAGGAATCTGTACGGTCAGCCTATTAGGCAAGGAATAAGGAACTTACTTGTGTGGGAAGCTCACAGTCCAAGAGTCCCATGGAAATATCATCCATAAATGTTTTTTGAGCAACATGATGCTCTGAAACATGCATAAGCATCAGAGTCAAGATGGGCTTTGGGTCTGATAAGCCCAGAAATTCTGATGCAAAAGTATTTCTGTCCAAAGTTAACACTCAGCCACAAGATTGAATAGATAAAACTCTCAGGATCAAGTCTGGTAGGTTGGATGCATAAAAGAACTGTGCAAGGGGAGAGAGAGAGGAACAGGGATGCATAGGGGGTATTTTAGGTGGGGGATAGCAGAACATGGTGAGGATCAGGCCTGGAAGTGGGTGGGACCAGCCATGGCAGCACCGGCCAAATTCTAGCCCCTATCTTTAGCCTGAGCTGAGCTGAGCTTACATGGGTTGCTCACATTTGTGGGTGGTTGGCAAAATTGCAAACAGAGCTCTGAGTAGCCCCATAGAGCTGCCTGGGGCATTTCATGGTGTAAGGGAAAATAAAATCCTCATTCAGTTGTACCTCTGTTGCACAAACCTGTGCTGGATACAGCACAAGGCAGTCATGCTGCCTCTTCCAGTGCCAGGTTAGAATTGGCACTTAATGTATTAACAAATTAGTGATGGTCCTTTTCTTCTCTTTGGGAGGTTGCATAGAGTTATCCTTGTGAATTGCTTTTAAATTACGTATTTCAGAAAAGTGTCTATTATGTAAAAATAATAATAAAAGAAGACAATATAATGGGCAGACCATATGTGTGGTTCCTTTTATCCCTTAGTTTAGCAGGAAGTGTTCCTATTAATATTTCAAGAGGACTCTAAAACGGCAGATCCATTTTTAAAGAGTCTGGAATACTTGAGAAAAGGTAAGTGAAGCATATGGTAAGAGTGAGAGAGGCCAGGGGAAATCTTATTATTTTGGAGACTGTTACTCTACCTTGTTTGTTTGTGGCGATGCTTTTAATGTCATGCCTCTCAAGGAGGCAATCAGCTTGGGGGTATATTCCCCCTTTAACTACACAGTAGTATAATCTGTAGCCACCATGCGTTCGAAGAGGTTATCATTCTTGGGTCTCTGTTATTTAACTGTGTTGAGTATCCTTTTTAGGTAAGAAGGTGGGGTATAAATCAAACAAATAAATTTTCAGGTTGGGAAACCATTGGTGATATAGGAAATAGGCACATTTATTATTCTGAATAAGAAAAATTAGAAAATTTTTAGAAAGTGTTTTTGAAAAAAATTAAAAAAAACCACAGCAGTTTGCATAGCAAAGGAAATGAAAAAGATGGTTTCCTGTCCCAAAGGGGGCTCATCTTTAAAACAAGATTCCAAACGAAAACCACCAAAAAACTATTAGAGAAAGGTTTCTCTGTTGGGGTCAGCAGAGAAAATTGCCACCCTAAACATAAAAGCCACCATTTAAAAGGTTCTGCTTGACCCAGTTAGCAGGTTAAAGCTGCAATCCTAACCACCCTTTCCTGGGAGTAAGTACTATTGAACACACTGGGACTAACTTTTGTGTAGACATGCCTACATTTGTACTGTTAAAACATAAGAAGAGCCCAGCTGGATCAAACCCATCTAGTTCAGTTACATTTATCTCATAGTGGCCCATCACGTGCCTCAAGGAGAGACAATGAGAGACCTGTGTTTAGGTGTCCTCCTTTGCACCTGGCCTTCTGAGGTAACCTACCGGTACTTCTTAAATCCAGAGACTGTACATACAGATCATGGCTTGTAACCCATGATGGACTTCTCCTCCAGAAATCTGTCCAATCTCCTTTTCAAGGCATCTAGGTCAGATGCCATCACCACAGCATGTGGCAAGGAGTACCACAGACTAATTACATGCTGGGTAAATACATTTTTTTGTCTGTCCCCACTCTCCTAACACTCAATTTGAGTGAATGTCACCTGTTTCTGGCATGGTGTGAGAGGGAAAAGATCATCCCTCTATCCACTCAATTAACAAAATTAGCATAATTTTAGATTATGTTACTGCTGTTATGTTATTGCACCTTTAGGGGGCAGACATGAGGTTCTATGTGTAGTCAGCCAATTTTTGTCCATGGCTCTAAGTACAGTATTGGAACTCATGGAAGAGGATTATATACAACAATTGTACGTATTTTTAATTTTCTTAGATACTTCCCCTTTCTGTTGATGATTTCTAAAGCAGTTTTCATGAAAGATTTTTTAAAAACATGACTACAAATCAGCTTGAATAAATAAAACCGCTTTTGGTACCTAAAAGACATGAAAATAGAATCCTGCAGGGATGGACCATTTATGAGGCAGGCTGTGGCGTCTGCCTCAGGCATCAGCTTAGCAGGGGGAACATACCTTTGCCCATCTTTACTGCTCTCTTTCTGCCTACATTTAAAAAGAAAGATAACAAAAGAGTAAAAAAGGATTATTATTTTATTATGTACTTTATTTATATCCTGTCTTTTTCTATAAAAAACTCAAGGTGGCTATGGAGTATGGATGGAGTAAATATGGAGATGACATTCTACCCCAGAGATGTCAAACACATAGAAAGGGCTGAAATAGCATTCTTGGTGTCTGCTGATGGATGGATTGATGGATGCCAAGTTTTTTTTGTCTGCTGTGAGCTGGACGTAACTTAATTAAACAAAAATTGACATCGTTAAGCAGATGATGAACAGAAATTCTGTAACAGTTTGTTCGAACATAGAAATTCATGAGTTACAAACAACAGAAGAGAAAATGTGCAAATCTTGTTCGCATTTTCAAGATCAGGTGGCTGCCATGTTATGAGAACCCAATTATAATAGGGGTCAGATAAATAATTTCCAGAGGCTGCGTTTGGCCCAAGGATCTTATCTGTGATACCTTTCTCAAGACTGTCATGCCCGCTTCCCCCTACTTTCTCTTCCGCCCTATTCAGTGGTCAACCTCATTATAAGGCAGCTTCAGGCATTCATGTATGTCTTTATGCACAGCCTCTACCAGTTGTGCATATTGGTGCATACTGGGTACACACCCCAGTGCATCTCTAGGGTCTTTTGGCATCTGTACTGCTGATTCTTGTTGCCAATGTGCATTTAGAGCAAAGTGGGGCAAAATATCCACAAAGAAGGAGAACATGTCTCCAGAACATCCTGCTCCTGGGCCGTATGCGGGCTCCATGCCGAGTCTTGGAAATAACTTATTTATAGACAAATGGTTAACATGCGACGGTGCTGAATATTTCATCAGCTCCAGTGGGAAAGAGATTAATTAGGCTCCGGAAAGCCAAAGCATGTGGTGGGAGGACTGTTTTCTGCTGCCTGGCAATGGGACGCTGGGGGTGATGAGATTGTAAAAAGGCTGAACTCCAAGCAGGTGTCTTGTACTCCCTTCTTGGGAGCAAAATTGAATTCAATAATTAATAGAACTTTATTAGCCTCCCTCCCTCTGACTGTTGTCAGTTCCCTATTAATTGGCCAGTGAGCAAGAAGGGAAGGTATAATAGCAGTTGCCCCACAACCAAGATATGGGATAACCCTGTGGCATTTGGTTCCGGGATTTGATCAGCTGCTTTGTTATGATATAAAGAAGCTGGTATAAAGACATCAGGGAGGGGGAGCACATGGCTCATAGCTTTTCCAGTGGGCAATAGTTTGCTTTAAAAAATTTCAGCTTTGTTATCTATAACAGCGACAACACTCTTTTATTTCCACCAGTTTCCACTGATAAGTCACTAGATGGCACACTTGAGATAAGGTGGTGCTTCCTCCTGGCTCAACTGCAAGTACCCTTCTTTGCAGTGATAACCAAGTCAAGAGAGGGGATACACCCCACTTAGCTGCGGTTTCCAAACTGAGGTGTATAAGATACACCTCCCCGCCCCACATGGCTCACAACTCAATTCACAGCATGCCTCCAGGACCTTCAAGACCAAGGTGCTTTGGTTAGCACCAATTCCTTCCCCATCAAGGTCCAATTTCTACTTCCTCACATTTGAAGGTCAAAAGTTGTGAAGTTTCATTGCTTTCTACTCTGCCATGTTTCAGAGGAGCCCCCGTTTCCCGGTACCTTATATCCTGCAGGCTTCACTTACAGAAATGAAGGAGGAGAATTCATTAGCAAGGCAAAGTGGATAATTATATGTTTTAAATGTGCCTGCAATGTATTTTTGTGGCAGAGCTTATTTATAGGGAGCTGGCTATAATTTTCCAAATCAGATGGAGGTGCTCTGTAGGTACTCAACTCGCACAATTTAATGCTTAAAGATAATGTACTCAAGAATGCAGGTTAATTTGCCCAAAGCTCCCAGCCCTCTAAATGGGTAGTGTGAATATTTTAATGAAGCCACTCCATGGAGTTTTGAGTGGTGCACACTGCAATCCTACACTCCTCATTCCTACACTTTGACTGCAGTTCTTCACTTTGAAAGTAAGCCCCACTGAACTCAATGGAAATTTCATCTCAGGAACCATGCATATCTTCCATGAAGATATGGCCCCATATCTTATGGAACCATGGCCCCATTTTATTTTCACAGCAACAGGGAGAGGGAGATAAAGTAATGAAACTGTGACTGGTGCAATGCCATTCAAAAGGTTTCAAGGCTGATTTCAACTGAGGTCTTTAGAAGATTCCCAGGGGCAACAAGGAACTTGCACTGGGTAAAAAAACACACCAGAGTTCTTGTTTTCATAGCGAAGAATATATTGATGAGTAGTAAATAACAGGAAACAAGAAGAAGCAGTCCAGAGTCAATTCAACATAATAATCCAGTCCATAAGGTCCAAAACTGACACAGCCTATGGCTACTCTCTTCTACATTGCACCCTGGAAAGTGGTGGGCAGTTGTTTTCTTATATACATTGCCTGGAGGTGCTCACAGGTGTTCCTAATTGAGGCAACACCACCTTGCTACCCAGGTGAAACAACTTATGAGGATGTCCTGTACTATGTTTCTTCTTTACATCTCCCAATTGAACCTACAATCTAACAGGTCTCCTTGGTGCTAGTATCACTGTTTTCAAGTCATCGGCTGAGCCCAATAGGACTTGTCCATTAAAGAGGCTGGTTGCCTCATATGGCCAGTTGGCACTTACTTCTGATCACCACCTCCTCTCTGGATTTGACCAAAGGTGGAAATGGAGCAGAAGATGATGTCTAAACGAGAGGACATGAAAGTTGTAGGCAAACCTCCCATGCAGCTCTACCCTACCACTTCTCTGTACTCTCTCTTCTGCTCTGTTATCTATTTCCTATTGAAATCCTGGAAATGAGAGGGGGAAGCAACAAAAACATTGGGTGGCACAGTAAGTGGGGTAGCCATTTAATGAACTTTTGAAGGTTTTGAGCATTCGTTGCAACCACAAGGTGGGGGAGAACATGGAAGCTTGCCTCATTCAGGGTTATTCCAGGCCCCTTTCCTGAATGCTCAGCTTTCAATGAAGAAAATTGCGTTAATTCTTTGACTGGTGGAACTAGAAGGAATAGCCTGCAGGCAGAATTCTCCCTGTTCGCTTTCAAGAGGCCCTGGGATAAGTGACAAGCTCTAGGCTCAACTGTTTTAAGTGTTGTGCCAGTAGGTTTATTAATATGTATAATACAATATCTCAAAAAGATCAGGCTGTGTGTGTGTTTAGGTTCTGGAGGGTCTGCATTGATTCCACATGCACTTCTCTGACATGGAAGTTCTCATGGTACTCTAATTACAGGAGGTCACCTTCCCTCCCAATGATCCCTTATGTGTTTCACACACTTGCAGGGTTTGATAAGTGCCCTTTATCTCCCATATAAGGCTGCTTGTTTTGTTTTAGGCTGCTTGTTTTGTATTTGGAGCCCAACATGGCAATACAACCTGCACAAATAGAACTTGCACTGAAATGTTACATCTCCCCAACCTTCAGGCCAATTGCATCTCTCTGCCCTGCTCCTCCCCCTTGCCGTATTTGTCCTCTCTTATCCGCCCCTATGGGACATCCTTACATTCAGTGGGTCCTGGGGGATCATCACTAAGCATGCTCACTCATGGAAATGGGCTTGCAACTCAGTCCAGAGCCCATTCAGACGTACACATGCCCATGTTAAGCCCAGTGTTAAGCCCATGTTAAGCCCAACGAAAGTGACTTATAAACCCTTAGTTTATTTCGTTTAGGTACAGGGGAATAGACCTAGTTTGGCTAAGGATATACCAATCGTGTCCTCCACAACCATGGTTGTCATCAAGTTGCAGGAGACTCTGGTGCAAGATCCTGTGCTGGCCCTGCAAATGATGCACCAGGCCCTTACTTCATAGAAAAATAGACTTGCAAAGGACCCACAAGGTCATCAAGTCCAACTGATGCCTATAGCAGTAAAGGATATGCAGTGCCAAATTGTAGAAAGAAGACATTCAAAGCTCAACATGACACTTGTCTGTGTCAGACAGACTGGGATGCCTACCAGCGGTTCAACCTCGAGCCGATGGGAGTGTATATGGGGGAGAGCCTCCGAGTCTGGAGGAGACCGAATTACCCTCCCTTGGACATAAAAGACTTCCCTGATGCGGTAGAGGTCTGGACAATGAAAGACATGGTGGAGATGTGGCACACGGGCGGACGTGGCGGGCCCAGGAGGAGGGGGATAATGGTGGGACCTTCCACCCGCTGGTATGATCACAAGGGGGTGTCCTCATTGGTAGGGATTTGGTGGGAGGAGATGGACAGGGGAGTGGAGGATATAAGGGAGAGAGAGGGGGAGGTGGAGGAGGTTCTTTGGCGGGAAGAGGTGCCTTGGAGGGAGAGGAGCACCTACAAAGCTTGGAGAGAGAACCCCTCAAATTTATCCTTGGAGACCCTATCCCTTGAGGCTCAAGAACGACAACTGGGTGTCCAGATGGGATGTCAGAAGCCCCATCCCCTGCTGAGACCAAGCCGACCTGTCAAAGAAGACGAAAGGAAAGACGGTGTGGAGGGAGCCACCTGTGGAGAGAAGGAAAGTGAGGTGTGAGTTGCGTTCCATTGGAAACAAACCGAGAGACAAAATATGGACACTTACCTGTTGTGGTGGTGGGGTTGTGTTATGGGACACTTGTTGATTATGTAACCTGTTAAAAGAAAAGAGTGTTAATAAGAGTGAAGCAGGAGAGAGAAAGAAAAGGAGAAAGTAAACGTGTTTTGAACTTACCTTTAGAGTTGGTGTGCATCATCTATTCTCGGGAGGGAGATGAAGATGAGACACAGATCTCAGTCATCCTTGAGGATCAGACCCCTGTTGGCAGACAGTGGGAAGCCAGGCAAAGGCAGACCTGTGACATTGGTGGCCCGTACGGGGAAAGTGAGGATGAGGATGACGAGAGACCCCCTCCGAGATGGGTGAAGTGGTGGCTACGGGAGCAGACGAAGATGATGCTGAGTTTAAACCAGCAAAAGACACCTAACCCCAGGAAAGAAGAAGATAAGAACAAGCCAGAACCCCATCACTTTAGAATGACTAAAATGAGTAAGGAAGATGATCCAGAGGCTTATATCAATGCCTTCGAGAGGATGGCGGTGACAGCACGTTGGCCGAGAGAACAATGGAGTGCGATTCTGACCCCTTACTTGTCGGGACCGGCACAATTAGCCGTGGTTGCTTTACCTGTGTATGAGGCCAGAGACTATGAAAACGTCAGACAAGCCATACTCAGTACTTTGAAAGTCTTGGAGGAGTCTTACAGGAGAAGGATGAGGAATGCGGAATATTCTAAGGAGAAAGGAGGAAGGATGCTGGCCAACTCGATCCGAGCACATGGTGTGAGATGGCTTAAGCTAGTGGAAAGATCAACGGAAGAGATACTAGAGATGATTTGGTTGGAACAGTTTTTGGAGGCTAAACCCACAAGGGCGGAGAAGTGGGTCCGATCCCACAGCCCGAGGACTCTAGATGAAGCCGTTCATCTCGTAGAGGTGTTTGAAGGTGCTGAAGAGGCGGGGGATCAGAAGTCCATCAAGCTGAGCGACAAGACAAAAGGCGGGGTACAGGTGATGCAGAGAGGAGGAAGGCATGACGAACCCCGGACCTCCCCCATCGGGCGGGGCAGACCTTTGGGGAGAGACGCCAAGATGGCTGAGTGGGAAGCGCACCCCAAGACCGGCCCCCCGGCGGAGGAGAGGAAGGAAGAGAGCGGAGGGGCCACCCACAGGAGAGAACGGCCCTGGTATCAGCCCGGGGGGCTTGTCTGTTTCCGGTGTGGTGTCCGGGGACACGTCCGGCGTGAGTGCCCCTATGTGGAGGCCCCCCGGGAGACGGCCTACACCATGGAACAGGTACCCCGCCCAACCCCTCTAACCAGCCTAATCAAAGTTAATGGAAAAAGGGGGACAGCATTGATAGACTCAGGATGCTCTCCGACTCTAGTGAAAGAGGGATGGGCTCCGAGGAAGGCAAGAGGACCCGGGGTGCTGATCCGATGTGTCCATGGGGATGTAAAAAGTTATCCGGCGGGCGAAGCCGCCCTGGAGGCCCATGGTAAAAGGCATGTTATGAAAGTGGGCATAGCCAAGAAACTATCCTATGATGTGATACTGGGAAGAGACTGGCCGTTTTTCGAGGAATTGGTGAGCCCTGAAGAAGGGGGGGAGGCATGCGTAGGAGAAGGAAGCTCCAACGCCAGCAACGGGGGCGGTATGGGACAAGAGCAAAGGGCCGACCCCACCTTAAGGAACGCTTGGGAACAAGCCTCGCAGCCAGGGGAGAATAAGAACCATGGGCCCAGATTTACCGTAAGGGGAGGTGTTTTGTACAGGGCTGGCCGGGATCCTCAGAGCGGAGAAGAAGTAGTACCCCAAGGGAAGAGGCGGGAAGTACTCACCTTAGCCCATGATTGTCCCATAGGAGGGCACATGGGGGAGGCATCCACTCTGGCACGGATTTTACCTAGGTTTTATTGGCCAGGAATATACAGGGTTATATACAGGGTTAATAATCCAATAAAGGATTATTGCCGTTCATGTAGACAATGCCAGTTAACCCAAGACAGGGGGAGACCAGGAGGGAAAATGTACCCTCTTCCCATAATTGAGGTACCCTTCGAGAGGATAGGCCTTGACTTCATAGGCCCTTTGCCCAAAGGGAGGGGCGGGTTTCAATACGTAATGGTTGTGGTTGACTATGCCACTCGGTACCCCGAGGCAGTCCCCTTAAGGTCTACCAAGGCCTCGGTACTAGCTAAAGAGCTTCTCAAAATATTTGCCAGGGTAGAGATACCGAAAGAGGTGCTGACGGACCAGGGAACCAATCTGATGGGGGAAGTCATGGGCGAGCTTTGGAAACAGTTGGGGATGTGACACATTCACACCAGTGTGTACCACCCCCAATGTAACGGGCTCGTGGAAAGGTTCAACCAGACCCTCAAGAGAATGTTAAGGAAATTTGCAGTAGATGATCCTACAGGATGGCCACAGGTCATAGACCTGTTATTGTTTGCAGTCAGGGAAGTCCCTCAGGCATCAACGGGATATTCTCCTTTTGAGTTGTTATTCAGGTGCCGCCCTAAGGGCATCCTAGATTTGACCAGGGAAGAGTGGGAAGGAGAAACCCCCACCCTAAAACGACCAAAGACAATGAGTTTAGAGGGGCTAAGAGATAGACTGAGAAGTTTGGCAACATGGGCCAGGGACAATGTGCGGGCTTCCCAGATAGCTCAAGAGTCACGTTATAACAGTAAAGTATCACCTAGGGAGTTCCAGAGTGGGCACGAGGTGTTACTGTTGCTCCCTTCCTCAGACACCAAACTATTAGCCAGATGGCAAGGCCCCTATAAAGTTAAGAGGAGAATGGGGCCTGTCAATTATGAAATAGAAACCCCTGACAAGACACAAACGTCCAACATCTACCACGTAAACCTCTTAAAGAGGTGGAGAGAAAGGGAGTCTGAAGCCCTGATGGGGGTAGAGGAATTCGGTCCCCTTTTACCAACTTCCCAAAACCAGACCCAACAAGTGAGGGTAGGAGAAAACCTCACCGAAACCCAACGGCGAGATATTACAGAACTCCAAAAGGAGTTTGAATCAGTTTTCTCTGATAAGCCAGGAAAAACAGAGTTGGTGACTCACAAAATAACCCTGAGGGAAAATAAGGTGGTGAAATTAGCCCCCCGAAAATGGCCGAGACATCTAGAAGAACAGCTAAGAAGGGAAGTAGAAGCTATGGAAAAACTAGGAGTGATTGAGCCTTCTGTAAGTGAATGGCGCAGTTACCCGGTGCTGGTACCTAAGCCGGACGGGGCAATATGGGTATGCATTGATTTCCGTAAGGTGAATGAAGCTTCCCGATTCGATGCATACCCCATGCCCCGCATACAAGAGCTGCTAGAAAGGTTGGGAAAGGCTAAATATCTAACTACGTTCGATATGACCAAGGGGTATTGGCAAATACCCCTTGAGGCCAACTCCAAAGAATATACAGCATTTTCCACTCCCCTTGGATTATATCAGTTTACCCGTATGCCTTTCGGGTTGCACAGGGCCGCCGTCGCATTTCAACGGCTAGTAGACCGATTATTACGGAAGCACACAGACTATGCAGCAGCCTATATTGACGACGTGGTAATATATAGCTCGTCATGGCCTGAACACTTAGAACATCTCAAGGCAGTTCTGAGAGAGGTAGGAGAGGCAGGGTTAACCATCAACCCAGGAAAGTGCCAGGTAGGGAAGGAAGACATTCAGTTTCTAGGGTTCGTAGTAGGAAAGGGAGAAGTGCGCCCGGTCCTGACTAAGGTACAAGCCATCTCAGAGGTTCCGATCCCGCAGACAAGGAAAGACATTCAAAGATTTCTAGGTATGGTAGGGTACTATCGTACATTTATTCCCCAGTTTTCTGAGCTAGCAGCCCCACTAACCGACCTGTTAAGAGGGAAGAAAACAGGAAAGTGGGAATGGAGACCAGAGTGCCAAAGGGCCTTTAAACAATTGAAAGAAGCTCTTTGCACCAGCCCGGTTCTGCGAGCGCCCGATTTTAAGAAACTGTTTAAGGTGATTACGGATGCATTGGGGAGAGGGATGGGGGCTGTGTTAGTCCAAGAATTTGAAGGGAGGGAACATCCCATTTTCTATTTAAGTAAGAAGTTTACTCCATCAGAGACTCGATATGCTACAATAGAAAAGGAAGCCTTAGCAGTAAAGTGGGCTCTCGAGACCCTCCGATACGACCTGCTGGGAGCCCCATTCACGTTGATTACAGATCATGCACCCCTCACCTGGCTAAATAGGATGAAGGACAGCAATGCACACTTGACCCGCTGGTATTTGTCTCTACAACCTTTCAAGTTTGACGTTGTGCACAGGAAGGGAACTATGTTGACTAACGCGGACTTTTTGTCACAACAGGCAACTGCAGGACCATCGGGTCAGGAGGACCCCGCTGCTCCCGTCTTATCGGGGGGGGGGGGGTTTGTCAGACGGACTGGGATGCCTACCAGCGGTTCAACCTTGAGCCGATGGGAGTGTATATGGGGGAGAGCCTCCAAGTCTGGAGGAGACCGAATTACCCTCCCTTGGACATAAAAGACTTCCCTGATGCGGTAGAGGTCTGGACAATGAAAGACATGGTGGAGATGTGGCACACGGGCGGACGTGGCGGGCCCAGGAGGAGGGGGATAACGGTGGGACCTTCCACCCGCTGGTAT
Organism: Cryptoblepharus egeriae; assembly: GCA_030015325.1. NCBI lineage: Eukaryota > Metazoa > Chordata > Lepidosauria > Squamata > Scincidae > Cryptoblepharus > Cryptoblepharus egeriae. The sequence continues at coordinate 12,992,008 of JAREYC010000013.1, forward strand.
GATCACAAGGGGGTGTCCTCATTGGTAGGGATTTGGCGGGAGGAGATAGGCGGGGGAGTGGAGGATATAAGGGAGAGAGAGGGGGAGGTGGAGGAGGTTCTTTGGCGGGAAGAGGTGCCATGGAGGGAGAGGACACCTACAAAGCTTGGAGAGAGAACCCCTCAAATTTATCCTTGGAGACCCTATCCCTTGAGGCTCAAGAACGACAACTGGGTGTCCAGACGGGATGTCAGAAGCCCCATCCCCTGCTGAGACCAAGCCGACCTGTCAAAGAAGACGAAAGGAAAGACGGTGTGGAGGGAGCCACCTGCAGAGAGAAGGAAAGTGAGGTGTGAGTTGCGTTCCATTGGAAACAAACCGAGAGACAAAATATGGACACTTACCTGTTGCGGTGGTGGGGTTCTGTTATGGGACACTTGTTGATTATGTAACCTGTTAAAAGAAAAGAGTGTTAATAAGAGTGAAGCAGGAGAGAGAAAGAAAAGGAGAAAGTAAACGTGTTTTGAACTTACCTTTTGGGTTCGTGTGCATCACATATTCTCGGGAGGGAGATGAAGATGAGACACAGATCTCAGTCATCCTTGAGGATCAGACCCCTGTTAGCAGACAGGGGGAAGCCAGGCAAAGGCAGACCCGTGACAGTCTGGGGTACTCTGATTACCATAATCCGGTCATGCTGCTGTTACTCTCCAAGTGAGAACCCCAATCCAAATTGGGGATTTAAATCTTTCAGGAATTCTCACATTGGATATCGTGCTTTGGAAGATATCAAAAGGAACAAACTGGACTCCCAGGAAACTGGGATTTATGGAAAGTAGAGAAATGATGAGGACTGACTGATGGAGGAGCACCAAACCTGATGGAATTACAAAAGGCTTTCAAGTTAAGCCAGTGTAGGCAACCAGAAGAGGAGGGTACAGATCTTTCTTTGTTCAGGAAGAGGATGGTGGTAGCGCTTTCAAGTTGGCTTCACAAAGGAATGAAATCACTGGATCTCTTGCTCATTATGGCCCACACTTGGGGCAGCAGCAAACGGCAACATATACTTTGATCCATAAAACACTTAAAGAATATTCTGAATGGACTGATTTGATCAAGCTGCAGTGTGAACACCACATTGCCTCTTATCTCCAAAGAAAACTAATCAGAAGTGACCTTTCCTAGCCTGCCTTCATAGGCATGACAACCACATTTCTGGGTGGTATGTCAATATGAATAGAATACCACTAATCTCTTTATTACCAATAGAAACTTCTAGAGCAGGGGTGTCAAACTTATTCCATATACCAAAGAGCCTGCTGAGGGCTAGCAGTGATATCATTCAGCAGAAAGTGATGTCATTAACAGTGCCAGATTTACGTATAAGCTAAATATAACTTAGGGTCCCACTCTCTGGGCCCTCCCCCCCAAAAAATTATAAGGGAAAAAAAACTGGATGTACATTTCCAAAATATAAGATAAAAAACAAATAAAATAAAACCTACATACAGCAACAGTGTTTTGTGTTGTGTAGGTCCATAAATTACTATATAGCATATATTCAACATAAAAAACAGTGAAAATTTATTGTTGACAAAGGAAAGCTGGACATATAAAGGACCCCATTACCTTCAATAGCTTAGGGCCCCATCAAACCTAAATCCGGCTCTGTCATTAAGCTGACCATAATCAGAAAAAAGCTATTTTTCTCCTTAACTTAGGAACTTATTAGCAAATGACAAAAGAGAAAATATGCAAATCTTGACCATATTTTCACAAGATCTTAACATGTGGGTTGCTTTTTCAACAAAACCTCATTCTCCAATGTTATCATGTGGCCAACCTTTATCTGCTCAACATATGACTGGGAGCAGGGGTGTTGTCATTCCCTGCCCTGCGCATGTATGAACTTTAGTGCATGTGACCTTTAGTGCAGAGGAGCTTTTAGTGCCTGTGAAACCAGCCGCCTTGACTCTTTCAGAGGAGGACCATGCATGCACAGCTCAGAGTTCTCCTTGGGAGAGATAAGCAGATGCTCCTCACTTTCCAGCAGTGCTCTGAGCCCAGCGCGCATGTCTGGACTTTCAAGCATGCACGTTGAACTCAGAGTGCTCTGGATCCCTTCTCTCCAAGGAGAATGGGCAACCTGCCCCTCTATGGAGCAGAGCAATCTGGGCTTAGGACACATGCCCAGACTTCTGAGCAGGCGCGCTGGGCTCTGAGCACAATGGCTGCCAGAAGAATAATAAACTCCTCTGGCGTGTCACCCCTGTTAGATATGTGACCTGCTGTGGGTTGTACCAGCTACACCATCCTGATGACACCCCTACCTGGGAGTGCTTAATGGTTGGATAAAGAATTTCCACAGGTCTCATCCTGCCAGCAGGCCTTATGTTTGTCACCCCCGTTCTAGACCCCTTTCCTCAAACCCAAGTATCATTTTTAAAAGTGTATTGTGGTGATAAAATATTGAGATTCATTGTGCTCAGGTGTTCAAGAGAGTAGCCCAGTTGGGGGAAATGATGACATCCCCTCACTTGCAGGTCTCCAAGATGTTTGTTACCTGCATGTTTGCCAATTTTTTCCCCTGGGAAGACAGGAAGAATAAAAAGTTTGAAGAAAAAGCAGGTAGTAGAAGAAACATTTTGGAAAGAGAATGGCTTCAGCAGAGATAAAAAGTGTCAAGGCACCTTGGTGAGTACTCTTCTGTTACGTTTTGGGAGCAGGTGTGTAGGAAACAGTGTTTCATTTTCTAAGCAACATGCATGGACGACCATAGGGCAATTTGGCCAGTTTGGGCCCTGTGCCTGGAAGGACCCCACATTTGGGGGTCAGTCAGCATCTCACCCTGTAGTTGATGCTCTAATCTAGAATCTTCCATGCTAAGGCCAGGAGAGATAAGTGATTCAGTGATTGCCACTGGACAGTCTTCCCACATGTCCTTGGGCCCAACTGACTTGGAATTGGTCTCCCCTCTTAAAAAAATAAACAACAGTGATGTCACTATGTGCCTCATTGGTGCGACTTATCCTAGTGAGAAATGGAGGCTCACAGGGGCAGAAGGCAGCCTCTTGTTTTGCATTGGATCCCACCACTCCTAAAGTTGACTCTGATAACAAGCTTCTGATTCTGCCTTTCTTCCTATTGAAAAAGAGAAAAAAGGTGAGACACATGAGGTGAGCATGCACCTCCCATAACCTGGTGCATCCATCAACTTCATGGATAGGCTTGGCCGGGCCATCTGGAGAGAGCTATTGACTGTCAGGACCCACCTAGCTTCATGACACTAAAATAAAAGGTGCTCTAGAAAGAAATATTTTATTTATTTGCCAATAAACCTGATCAATGAACACTAATGAATAGCCTCAAGACTTGAGGGGCTTAGAGCCTAACCATGTCTACTCAAAGGTAAGTCCCATTGGTTTCCCTTACTCCCAGGAAAGTGTCTTTAGGATCGTAGCCGCAGTTATTTGACCTAGCCTTTGCCTGAACTACTAAGTGTCATTGACAGACTTTTGAAAAACACACATCAGAAAAAAGATTCTGAGACTATACTATACTATACTATACTGTTCTGTACTGTACTGTACTATACTATACTGTTCTGTACTGTACTGTACTGTTCTGTACTATACTATACTATACTATACTATACTATACTATACTATACTATACTATACTATACTATACTAGCTTGCAACCCAGCATTTGCCACGTCAGCTGTTTCCAAAATTCTATCTGATTTTTGAGTAGACTCAAGGCTTGAGGCAATTAGTTGTCTGATTTTCCATCACCCTTGTTTTCATTGGAGGTTCTGCAGGACCCACCAAGAATTGGGTTCTGACCCATCAAGTAGGTCCTGACCCACAGTTTAAAAAATGCTGCCTTAAGATAACTTTCTCCTTACAGAGTAGAACCCAAGGACTTTTTATTCCAAATGTATCATCTGTGAAATTCACAAATATCTTGGAGTGAATCTTTCTCCAGATCTCTCTTCAAAACTGGACACATAAATCCTGGCTCTCAACCTGAATCTCTCTCTCTCTCTCTCTCTCTCTCTCTCTCTCTCTCTCTCTCTCTTCCAATTCATTTATTAAGCCCACCCTCTCTTCTTTCATCATAACTGTTTGCTCGGCCGTCAGTTTTGGCTTCCCTTAGGCTTTTTATCCATAAACATTGTTTCAGACCCGTATGCTCTGAGAGCCCCCCAAGTCATCAATATTCTTCCCTAGCCCGTGCCTTTGCCACATAATTTCCTTTCCTCTAAGTCTCATCTGAGTAGATCATTCCATCCTCTCTCTTGGTTAAATCACAGCTATAAACCCAGCCTTGGAGTGGGGGCAGGACTTCTCCCGACAGAGAAAGTTGCAATTAAATTCTGGCTGTATTATGCTCATGGTCCTGACCTCCAGAATCCAAAACACTTTTTGTATCTTTAGCATGTCTGCATGGAAGGATCTACATCCCTTTGGACTTGGAAATTGGGTACACAGTACTTTGTTCCAAGAAAGGAATGGAAAAATTGATCTGTATTTTGGCTAGATTTGGGCAATAATATGGTATGTCCAAATATGTGTGTACCATAAGGCAACAGAAAATTCTAAGTGCCCTATCCAAGATCTGGAATCCAGCAGCTGGTACAAATCTGAAGCTGCCAGAAAAATGCTTGGCTAGTAAAATGCATTCATGTTTTGTAAATTTTAAACAAATGCTTTATTCCAGCTGAAATGCAAAATGATATGAAAGTTTGTTTCTGATTGTTGTCATTATGCCATTGCCTTTGCTACCTGGGAAAAAGTCCCAAGGCTACCAACACGATGCATCCATGGATCTCCATGCATTCTGGAGCAATTACTGCCATGCCAATGTAGGAGTCCAGAAGCTGATTAATATATCATGGATCCTGCTATTATACTGGAAGAAACTCTGAGCTATTATAGTTCAGATGCGGAGAGGCCAAAACAGTTTTGAGGATGACTTGTGAGTGCCATAGGAGGGGTGTGGGAGAGGTAAAGAGGAGTGAAGGTACATCATAATCCAACTTCAGATAATGAACATGTCCTTGATGCTGGAAAAATGCTACAACAACAGCAAAGCTGAAGTAGGCAAGGTTAAGCCCAAAAGGAACTATCAGAAAGAGGGAAATGGCAACTTCAGTCCATCGGATCTGGTCCATTAGATCAGAACTTCAGTCCATCAGATCAGATCAGGGCAGGGCTGGCTCCATCCATGAGACTAATGCAGGTCTTTGGGGCGGCTCAGTTCAGAATTAAGGGAAGGGTAAAAGTAGCTGCTGGGATCTGCATTGGGTGTCCCTACACAGCCACAGAGCACATTTTTCAAAAGGACATATACAGGCACCATCAGACTGTATACATGCAATTCGGTATATATAATCTAGTCCAGCCAAACACCAGACTTTTTAAAAAAAAGTCTGTAACCTTTCCATTTAAAGCCTGAAAGCTTGTTTCTAGAATAGGAACATTTGTGATTTAAAAAATAAGATTAAAAGAATCACCAGCAGCTGTTTCCTCTCTAAAATTGGTAATGCTCCAAATTAGAGACCAACTGTGTCCAACTGAGCAGGCCCAATTCTGCCCATTGAAGATGTCACTTGGTAGATTGTTCAAGATCACTATCACCCTCAAGAACATGACAGGCTTCTTAATGGAGGAAAAGGATAACAGAAGAAAATGATTACTTATTTAAGAAAGGTGTTCATTATAAGTGCATTAAAAGCTTCTAAACGCCTAGTGGGCTTCATGGCTGAGTGGCAATTTCAGCCAGGACTCTGTGCAAGACATCAAAATACCCGTGGAAGAAGGAGAATGGTGTAATGTCTCTAAAAACTTGGCCCAGCATTGATCCTGATCAGTGGTAGGCTTCATGAGGTTCTCACTTGTTCTAAAGAACCCTTTGCTAATGAGCACCTGGTTCTGAGAACAGGTTACTAGTGGGACATAGAACCTGTTGTTCTATGGACGTAGGAGCTGTAGTTAAGTTAGGTTATTAGGACATAGAACCTGTTGTTCATTTATTTGAATCCCACCACTGATCCTGATTATCTGGGATTGTAATCTTGGCTTTCCTTTAAAGCTTTTGCAATGTGTTCATTGATATTTGCCACCTGAGCACTATGCAGATGTTATCAACACAGAGAGAGAAGGCAAATAGGAATCAGACCCCATGTCTGAACCTGGTACTAGTTAACACCTGTGTTTCATATAGTTTGGAATGATGATGATGAAAAAGTAGTGTTGCTATTCAGAACCATGAGTAGCAGGAATAACTGTCCAGGTTTTGTGGTAGGGAATTATAGCAATCCTAAGCTAGGAGGGGATGCCTATCCCAGCATCCCACAAATGGTTGGGATCATGCAGGAAATGGCTGCAGTTGGGACACTGCAACTCCTAATGCCAATCCTGCTTCCCTAGAATGGTAAAGTCAGCAGCTCATTTCATTTCAAAAGCTGTTTTTGAAGGCTCATTTCAAAGCTGTTCATTCTTCCTTTGGACCAGGAGATTCTCCAGGCCAGAAACAACCCTTTGCAAACCTCTTTAAAGAGGAAGAGGAAGGTGCCCTGTTAAACTTCTCCAAATTTGATGCAGAAGGAGAACAGAAATGAACATTTGAATGTTTGAATCATGGTGATGCAGCAGGGATGGTGAGATACAGAGAGGTTTTCTCCAGCAAGAGAAGCACCATCACTGAACATTCATTTTCTAGAGAGCTCCTCTGCAGAGCCTCAGTGTCCGCAACCTTGATGAATGTTGCTTTTGTCTTGATTCCCCTACAGAATGTTTAATGTCCAGGACGCAGTGGGTGTTTCTATTGAGGCGGGAGGTATATAAATACAGAGTCAGTGGAATGAATAGTTTGGTTTGTTCTGCTCTTATCTAATTTAATAGCTTCTGGGTGAGCAATGAGTCTCGATAACAGGAGCAAATAAGTTGCATTAGGATAATTGGCTGTGTGTTACCGTGCTTTGTGCCGTAATGATACAGTCGCTGAAGTCCGGTGATTGTTCTTCAAATAGGTTTTTCCATTCTGGAGTTCTCAGAAGGGGCTTTTTACATCCTCAGCCCTCCTAAAATGGACTTCCCTCAAATGACCACTACTCTCATTTAAGTTTATCAGAACATGGTACTAGATATGCTCCTGGTTTACCTGTACCATGTTCACAAGATCTACAGGTTGTGTCTTGTTATCCACTGGAATGACAGGGTTTGCAGGTGTTCTGCAGGCAAGCCCCGTCAAACCCCTTCCTAATCTCCTCTCAAATCAGAAGAAACTTCTTATGTCCTCTGAAGACCTTTAGAAAGTGCTTGGGGAATAGTGGTCCATTTCAGTATATGCTTTATTTCTGTGATGTGTGTTGGTGCTTGGAGAAATCCTGGAATTTTTAGACCATTCATTATCCAATTTATTCATTCATCTATGTTTTATCTCTAACTAGCGAAAAGCATACCCGCGTTGCGGGAGTAAAATTCCCCCGTACGCCATCCCCCCACGGCGCATAAGTCCTCCCATGCGCATCGTCTCCCCCATGTACAGCATCCTCCCCACTGCAACCCCTCTCTCCAAACAACCCCATGCACCAGGCACCGAGCTAATTGGCTGGAGGTTGGTCAGTCTTCCATGTTAAGTATAGGACAAAAACACGCTGCACCCCTTTTCAGCCCCTTAAGGGTTAAATTTATCCACATGGGTTCTTGGTGGGTGTTCATGTGACAGAACTCCCTGAATTTCATGCTTCTAAGTCTGGGGGTTGGGGCAGAGCATCCCTCAGTCACTGATTCTTCAATGCAAAGTATAGGGAGGAAAATGTGTTGCACCCCATTTCACCCCCTTCCGGTTGGAATTTCCAAAAACTGGTTCTTAGTGCACTCCTCCAACACAGAAGGAACATCCACCCCAAATTTCACGCTTCTAGGCCCAGCGGTTTTGGCAGGGCGGTGATGAGTCAGTGAGTGAGTGAGTCAGTCAGTGACTTTTCTCTTTTATATATATAGATATATCTACTTTATTTACCTGAATCTAATGCACCATTGAATCTAATGTGCACCCTGATTTTAAAAGGCTTGATATATAAAAAAATGTTTACTGGTGATTGTAATGTACTTCTTCATAGCAGGTGCAAAATTTAATTTTACTGCATACAATCTATATATAAAAAACTGAAAAGTCACTGACTTGAATCACTGACTGATTTGGGGCGGGTGTTCCTTCCATGACGGAGGGGTGCACTAAGAACCGGTTTTCATAAATTCCAGCAGGAAGGGGATGAAAAGGGGCACAACATGTTCTCCTCCCTATTTTACATTGAAGATGTTGAGAAATTTAACACTTAAGGGGTTGAAAAGGGGTGCAGTGTGTTTTTGTCCTATACTTAACATTGAAGACTGACTATCAATATCCAGCTGATGCACTGGGAGGGAGGATGCACAGGGGTTGATGGTGCATATGGATGGATGGTGCACCTGGGTGGTTGTGCATAGGGGAAGGTGTGCTTGGGGAATGGTTCACATGGGGGAGGGTATACATGGGGGATGTTGTACGGGGGGTTGCACATGGGGTACGATGTGCATGGGGGGAATATGTGCATGTGGGATGTTGCATATGGTGTGCATGGGTAGCGGTGCATATGATAGACAGTGCGCATGGGGGACGGTGTGCATGGGGGTTGATGAGCATGGGGGATGTTGTGCATGTGGGAATGATGCACATGGGAGGTGCTGTGCATGGGAGAGTGTGCACATGAGGGGTTGATGAGCATGGAGGATGTTGTGCATGGAGGTTGATGCATATGTGGGGATGATGCACATGAGGGATGATAAGCATGGGAGGATGGTGCACATCATGAGGGGTTGATGCACATGGGGGTGTTGCACATGGGGGGTAGTGCGCATGGGGGATTTTGTGCATGGGGCAATGATGCACCTGGGGGGATGACGTGTATGGGGGTGTCACATATGGTGCATATGGGGGGAAGTAGAGCATGGAGGACAGAGTGCATAGGGCTATTGTGCATGGTGGGTTGATGTGCATGGGGGATGGTGCACAGTAGGGGATTGTGCATGGGGGATGAAGCGCATGGGGGTGTTGCACATGAGGGGATGGTGCGCATGGGGGGATGATGCGCAGTGGGGGATAGTGTACGGGTGGAATTTTACTCCTACAAAATGGGTACGTTTTCGTTAGTAAGATATATGACAATAATAATATGACAATGGCTTTATGTTATGATTTTTACCTAATAGCACCATTTTATACAACAATAGGTTTATGTTGCATTTTATTACAATACAGTAAACTGTTGAACTAAATACTGACCTATACTAATAATAAAAATATATTTACTGGAATCTAATTTACCATCGGGTTCAATCCTAATCTAGGCTGGCACAACTCATTGGTGTTCTTGTTCCTGTGGTGTTGTACGGAGACAAGTGGAAGTCTGTGCGCAGGTCTAACCCTCCCCCAGGAGTGGGGCAGAAAGAAATTCCCCGGTCAGCACTAATCTCCAAACTAATTGGAGATTAGAATTGCAGCCAATTAATCTAATGTACACCCCAACTTTGGAGACTATGGGCGCAATCCAGAGTAACTACGGGGAGTTCCTGCTCCAGTGTAAGAACAATTTGCTCTGGATTGCAATATGAATTTCCCATAGGTTTTCACTAGGTGGTGCAGTAACTACGGGTACACATAATGTTTCTTATGTGCTCCCATAGTTACTCTGGATTGTAGGGTAAATTCAGCTGAAAAAAGTGTGTATTTGATTCAAATAAATACAGTATTCAAATTTTGTACAGTATTTAAATTCATTTTCTGGCCCTTTACCCTGTGCCAAGTATTTGATGCGACCCTCTGGAAGAAAGGTTTAGTGAACTCTGTATACACTATAAGGCATTCAGCCATTAGACTAGGTGAATAATGGAATCTAGTGGAATGAAATTATTGTTATTTATCAGTGCAAAGGTAGGAAATTTTATTTTGGAGTCATTTGTATTTATACAAGACATTTAAAAATGGACTTCCTATTGGTGGGGAGACAGATCAGTGGATATCAAATCTGTGGATAATGAAGTCCCACCTGTAATCATATGAAGGACAATCCTTGTTGATGACATCAATTCCATATTGATGACATCACCTCTGGTGGGTCCTGGCAAAACTGATATTCTAAAAAAATGGGTCCAAATGCTAAAATGCAGAACCATGGCTTTGGCTTACCACTTTCCCCTCTTCCACATTAACACCCCCTATGCCCTGCTTCCTTTCCAAATCCATTAAACACAAGGAGGACGAATGACCACCTCAATCAAGCTCCCAGATGGGCTGTCTCTGGAGGGGAGGGCAATCCCATGCCCAGCCCATGTACCAAGTGGTGTTCTGGATTTGAGGAGCCATATCACCCAATGCAGCCAGCAGGATCCTGTACTGTTTTACAACAAGACAGTGGAATGAAGAAACAGCCGGTCTGTTTTGAAAGATGTGAAAGCTCAGATTTATTGCCAGAAAGAAGCCTTAATTATAGTATTCCCTTTAGAGCTAATGTTGGAGCCTCTCTGGAGGGGCTTTTCATGGCTGCGGAGTGTGGAAAGACCAGCTTTATCCTCGAATAATCTCTTCCCCCTGTTATTACTGATGGAATTAGGTTTGCTTATCGTTTCTTCTTTTGCAATTCAGTGGCTGCTGGCTAATCCCACAGTGCACACACGTAATCTTCCTTTTCAGGCGACCCAAGTTGCTGGTCCAGATTAAAGCGTAAGAACCCTGCCCTCGTCACCTTTCACAAGTTCCATCCCCAGCTGCTGCCGCATGGTGCGTTAATCCCAGAGATCACAGACAAAGCCGAGTCCCACGATTATGGGAAGGTGACAGTGCTTTGTGGAGGCAAATCGTTCTTGCCCAGCCCCAAGAAAGGAGTTTGTTCGGCTCTCAGTAAAACGGACCAGTCCTAAAGCTCCAAAATGTTACCGTGTTGGGTGTCTTAATGAGCCAAGGTTAGGCAGAGCTGGAGGGTCTCAGGAGAAGAGAGGCTGCAAAGCCAAACAGGCAAGTGACACAGTGGTGTCACTAGGGTTTGCATCACCTGGTGCAAGAGGCTAGTGGTCAACTTCATGATGGACCTTATAACTGTCAAAGGGTGTGGCTATAATGTTGAGTGGGCAGTACTGTTCCCCTAAGTAGCAGCTTGTTTAGCCTTTGCTGCACATAGCCTAATCTGCCCTGTCAGTTTTGCAAACTACCAAAAATTGGGTCATAATAACCTAGTGGTGGGTCCCTGCAGTTGGAAAACTGTGGGCCTACACCACTCTTTCCATGATCCAGCATGCGATTTTTGCAAACTAGGGACCATAGGACTTTTCTGTGTGTAATTTTAAAAAGGACAACACAGACTGTTCCTTTAAATCAGGGGTCTCCAAACCCCCACCCAGGGGCCAGCCAGATGCAGCCCTCGGCCATCCTCAATGTGGTCTCCAGCAAGACCCTTCTATCTGGCCGTTGGGCAAGCCTTGTAATCCACTCCAATATATTCTTATATGTATGTTTATGTAAATGTATTCAAATTTGAAATGTACACAATTTCTGGCCCTGGACACAATGTCAGAGAGATGATGTGGCCCTCCTGTCAAAAAGTTTGGAAACCCCTGCTTTAAATTAAAAGTCCTATACTTCTTATTTTGTAGACTGTATGATGTTTACATGTAACCATGATAAGAACATGGTTGATCAGCTTTCTCTTTATTTTTAGCAAGCCTAAAGTGGAACAATTTGACTTGAGTCTGTGGCAGACCAGAGGGAGATAGTGATGAGAGAGAGGGTGAAGGGCACCCAAAGTCATCTATCACTGACACAAGCTGCATCAGCCAACTTCAGACTAGGTTGGCCTTGGTCTCTAGCAACATGTTGCCTCACTGCTTCAGGATTTTTAAAGCATTGAGTTGTCTTAGATGGGACCTTGCCATAGATTGCCATAGATTGGTCCATGCTAAGATTCCTTCCTTCCCTGGAGAGATAGGACCTTAGTTCTGGACCCAGAGGAGAGATAGGACCTTAGTTCTGGGCAATACTAACAAGCCACGGAAGGTTTTCCAAAACATATATTCTATGTATTCTGTGAAATATTCTGCTCACAGCTGACCTGAGTTCGCTGGTCTGAAAAGTGCAATAATGACCCTGGAATGCAAATCCAAAGCTGTCATCTGGAGTTGAAATGGAGTTCATCTAGCATGGAGATGAAGGAGCACAGGAGAATTGGACTTGTTTTCTGGTAATTGCACAGACATGGGGTAAAGCAGGGATGGATTGCCCTTGGGAAACTCCAACTGAGTTGGAAAGGAGCCCCATGAACTTGTGAACCAGAAGCTAAGGCTCGCTAATTCTCTCACACCGTGTCTTGGGATAGATTTTTTTAAACCTCAAGCAAACTGAGCACTAACTATAAAGCATGAATGATAGATTATTTAACAGTGGCAAAACACTCGATGTGGCTTTGCCTCACATGGGTTGGCAGTTTGGTTGAACAAAGTGGTCTTATATGCTTAAAGCAGAGAAGGGAAGTGTGTGGGAACTGGGAGATCGCAGTGGAAAGCACTGGCCCATGAATGGTTTTCTCCCAGGCACAGTTTAAAGTGATGGTGGAACTCAGTGTTCACTTCCAGAATCACCACAATGCAATCACCATATGCCATAACCAGAAAGCAGACCTCCGTCAGTCTTGAAAGACTATGGTATCGTGCTTGGCACTGCATACGCTGCATGCAAAGCACGAAAGCCTGGGTTGGATTATTATGGAGGATAGGCTGTTACCCAAGCAGCAAATCCCCCCTCTCTACGCCACTGAATTAGTCCAATGGAAAGGCAGAGCCAATACGATTGGATCCAGCTGGTGTCGCAGAGCTGGGCTAAGGACAGGAGCTCACCCTGTCTTGTGGGCCAGCCCAGGAATCGAACCCTGGCCTGCTGGTTAACAGGCACAGCGTCTTTACCGCTTGCACCACCCACAGCCAGAAAAAGACACTAAAAATGTAGGACACTCAAGAAAATGTTGGACATGATGAAATAAACATTGCAATTCTAAGCATGTCTACTCCAAAGTTAGTCTCATTGTGTTCAATAGTTCTTACTCCTAAGAAAGTGTGGTTAGGATTGCAGCCAAAAGCTACAACATTCATATATATTGCTTTCATGTGTTTAAACACTACATTACTTATTTTTAAAACAGTTACAGATAATTTATGACATTTTAATTTATTAATTACAAGAAGGCTACATGCTGCCAACTTACACGGAAAAGGAGAAAAGGAAAAGGAGAACATTGATTTTATTTTTTTCCCCAGGACACAAGAGTCAAATCCAGCACATGTCTGGGAAAAAGGGGATATATGGTCACCCTGGCCATGCTTCTCAGATCCCCCAGCAAACCCCAGAGACATGCCATGACATTATGTGCTGTCTATTTGCATTTCCATGCTTTTGAACTACTAGGATGGTAGGAGCTACTGCCCCTTTGCACACTCTGCAATGCTGCCCAAATGCTTCCTCCTTGCTTGGAGATGTTCTCTCAAGGTGTCCTTCCTTCCTATCTATCTGTCTGTCTGTCTGTCTGTCCGTCTGTCCGTCCGTCCGCCCGCCTGCCCGTCCGCCCGCCCGTCCGCCTCTACCTACCTACCTACAGTATTTATATACCGCTTTTCAACTGCAGGTTCACAAAGCGATTTACAAGAAAATGAAAAAAATCAATAGCTAATTAATAGCTAATGGGTGCCTGTCCCAAAAGGGCTCACAATCTAAAATGCAAAAAGAACACCAGCAGAAGCCACTAGAACAGACATTGTTGGGGTGTGCAGGACCAGTTACTCTCCCCCTGTTAAATAAAAGAGGAACACCAACTTGAAAGAGTGTCTCTTGCCCAGTAAGCAGAGGTTACTGGAAAGCATACACTTGCATATAGATGGAAAGCATACACTTGCACTTTATTCACCTTTTCAATTCCAAGGCCTGGAAAGAGGCAGTGGGAGAATGCAGACAGTGAGCATCATTGCCAGTCCTTCTCAGACTGACCAACTTAGGGCACAGTGCTATGCAAGTCTACTCAAAAGTTAGTCTAATTATAGTCAATGAGGCTTACTCCCAGGAAAGTGTAGGACTGCAGCCTCATTGGGCCTCATAAATGGGCCAGCCCTGGAATGCGTAATGCAGAGTGGTTTGATGCTACAGCCGAAAAGAGGTATGACGACACTTGAGCAAACTCATTCTTTGAACATTAGTGAAAGGCACTCAGGTTCAGACTTTTTCAAACCTTGAAACAGAAGGGATTTTAAAAGCGGAAGATTCTAGAGAATCATTAAAATCTGCTTTCTGTCCTGGGAGAAGAAGGGCTTTGCGAGTCCAGCCTGAAACACTGAGTTGGAACCAAAATCTCATCAATCCAAAATATGTTTGATGAAGCAAGCAAAATATAATGGGCAACATATGTCTGGACCCTTGAACAGGAATGTAATTTGCCTTGGCTGATGAGTTCATCAGCTTGAATTCTCTTTGGGGCTTTTGCCATTTTAGCACTTTTTTTGCCTGGCAACACTAAAAATAGAGGCAGTACTTTTTCGAAAGCCAACCAACTATCTCTGTTAAGGATAGGGAGTCCCTATCCTTTATGGTCACAAAGCCCATCAGTCACAATTACTTTAGGTTTGTCTGGATTCAGCCTCGGTCAGCTGAACTACAAGTAGTCCCTTAGCACGGTAAGATGTCACGAAAACACTGAGATTGCAGACCTGCAGGTCATCCAAAGAGAAGAATAAGCATTGTGGAGCCAGCTGGTATCTTTTATTTTTATGTGTACTAGCGAAATGTACCTGTTTTGCAGGAGTAAAATACCCTACATTTGCCATTCCCCCATTCTGCAATGTCCCCCCTACACAACATCCCCGCTGTGCATCAACCCCCCTGCACTTCAACCCCGCATTAGCATCAACCTCCCATGTGGAACATCCCCCGCCCCCGTGCAACATCTCCTTGCACAACATCCGCTCCGTGCATCAATGTCCCATGCACATCCCCCGGCTCATTATCTCCCCATGTGCAACATCCCCCCATGTGCATCAATCTACATGCAAATCAACTCCACATGTGCAACATCCTGCCCATGTGCATCACCCCCATGCGCATCAACCTGCATGCGCAAAATCCCCGATGTCCAACATGCTCCCAACCATATGAATCATTCCCCACAACTGTCAGCTCCTATACCCAGCAGGTGTAGGATTTGGGGCTGGACACTGATCAGTCTTCAATGTTAAGTATAAGCCAAAAATGTGTTACACCCCTTTTCAGCCTCTTAGGGGTTAAATTTCTATAAATCGGTGCTTGGTGGGTGCTCCCATCACAGAAAGAATACATTCCCCAAATTTCATACTTCTAGGTCTGGGGGTTGGGGCAGTGTGTCCCTCAGTCAGGGATGCTTCAATGGAAAGTATAGGGAGGAAAACGCATTGCACCTCATTTCAACCTCTTCCTGTTAGATTTTCTGAAAACTGGCCAGTGCTGTTGCCTCTAACTGCTCCCAACCTGGGGGGCCCCAGAGGCAGCTGCCCCTAACTGCCCCCAAGTGCCCTCCCCGGCCACTGTGAACCTCCAGCAGCAGCCCAGGTAAGCCTCCCAGTAAAGTGTCTTTGATTGCAGCCTCCTAACCATGTCTACCTAGAAGTAAGCCCATTGTGTTAAATGGGTCTTACTCCCAGGAAAGTGTGTTTAGGATTGCAGCCGAAGTAGACTTCAGTTCCAGTGTTTTGTCATCATTTTTACATCCACTTAATATTTTTATATGAATATTTTTTGGGGTTCTGGAACCAATCATCTTGAGTCTCCATGATTTCCTATGGGAAAATCCGCTTCACGTAAAGAACTTTTCATGTAAACAACCATGCCTCTGGAACGAATTAAATTTGTTACGTGAGGCGCCACTGTATCTCTAAAGCATCCTTCCCAGGTTCGTAGAGGTGAACTGTGAGAGGCGCTCAATCTAGAGATATAAAGTGTTTGTCTTGGGGTACATGGACCTTCTCCGTCACCCCATTCTGGAAAGACACCTGCACTCCAGGCCACATCCTTTGCTCACACTCCAAATTATTTTACCTTCCTGGAAAGAAGGGGTCTCGTCACTATGGAAACGGCGGGTGTTCGGAAACCTCCGGCTGGCTCAGCGCTGGTTGCGTTCTGCGGTGCCAGCGCACTGAAGCAGGAGGAGTTCCTTTGAAATTGACACAAGATGGCAATCCGGCTGATTAGGTATAAGCATGCATGTAAGCAGGGAAGGACTGGCAGGGGGTGTTGGTAGTGGCAGTCCCCACAGCTGTGGAAAAATGCCCAAGGTAATCACTCAGATTAGTCTATCCTCCTCTTTGCCCCTCTACCCTCAGAACTGTTTATGTGTTTGTTTCACCTCCAACCGGTTCCGCAGTTGGTGTGAAATCAGAAATCCTGGCCGGCTGCATAATGCATGAGCATTCTGTGAGTAATGGCATCTCCGCTCGAAAGATGCTGCCGTCTTCGTGTGGTTAACCTGCTTTCAAATTTCATGGGAAATATTTGCTGTGCCACACAGAGAAAAGTGTACTTGAAGGAAAGAATCCCCTGGAAGAAGAAACTGCAAGGGCTTGATCACTTTGGAGGAAAAAAAATGAAACCAAGATGATCATGCGCACCAGTATTTCCCAAGAGTAGCATAAACACTGTCCCCAAACTGGACTGCTCTGAGTTACTCCTAGCCACTGATGTGGCACGCCAAAGGTGTGGAGGAGAGGGCAGCAATTCCACAGCAGGAGCCTCCAAAAGTATGGTCCATAGGCTGGATTCAGCATGCCAAGAAAATCCTCTTGGAAATCGAGGTGGTGAAGCCTTCCTGTTCCACCTAGCTGTCCTCTGCCTTCATGCTGTAAAATATAGAATCTTGTGCTTGGCAGCTGCTTCTCTGAAAATCAGGATGCAGAGCCTTCTGGGGGGATTGGCAGGAGAAACATCTGACCAGCATGAGTTTCAACAAAGCTTGGGCACATTGGCAGAAGATCAGCAGGGCAGAATGGTAAGACTTTGCCATTGTTACATCCAAGAGGGGTTTCATGGTGTACTGTGGGAAGTAGTTTGGAAGCTGGTGGTCTAGAATGATGGTTATCAAACTGTGGGTCAAGGATAGGGTTGCCATATGTCCTGAAAAACAGGGACAATCCCAATTTTGGGAATAGTGTTCAAATACTGGCAAATGAGACAAAGGGTCCTGTCCTGATTTTGTGGAAGAGAATTATGGCAACCCTAGTCATGGATCCATCAGTGGGTTGTGACCCAATTCCTGGTGGTTTGCAAAGTGGACAGGGCAGGGTAGGTGAGACTGCAATCCTAACCTGAAGTTAGGCTGGCCTAAAGCCGTGCACAAGTCCTGTACTGACCTGGGTGTGTCACAAAAGTGCCACAAGACATTTCTGCACTACTTCTGGGGGAAGGTTAAGTGCACAGACATGTGCTTGTCTCCCTACATCACAATGGAAATGGGAAGACCAATGACTTGTGCCACCTAGATTAGGATTGCACCCTAAGGGTATCAGGCTCAGAAAGGTCCTCTATGCACACTGCAGGTTGGAATGGAACACCTCATTGCAGGGTGACCATATAGAATGTAGGACAGAATGCCTCTCTACCTTTAAGCATTATATAGAAGAGGGAATTGTGGCAGGTGCTGCTTTTTAAACCCATTTATGTTGAGGTAAACCAAAGGTAGAGACACTCTGTCCTACATTCTATATGGTCATCCTGCCTCATTTCCTGGTTCTGAAACATCTCACTTCTCCCCAGACTTCTGAGATCTGAACAAGACAAAGATCTTTAACTATGTTTGAATATGTCATACAAACTAGGACCTTAAATGCAGCTCCTTGAAATTTACTTTATTTTATTTAATGAATTTTGTTTGTCCTATGAAGTGACCTGTGTATGCTGTGTGCAGTGCGCAGTGCGCAGTGCTATTTAGATTCTGGTTGTGTGTAAGATTCGTACTGATTTTTGATATCTAGAGAGAGTAAGTGAGTTGAACAGAAGCTTTGTCACTTGAGTTCTCAGTATAAATTATTGCAAATGCCATACCATGAGCTAAACCCATGGGAGCAGGGAGTTGCATTTTCTCATAGCAAGCTTCACAGCCTGTAGTTACCTGAGTGGCTTATGCTGATCTAAATAGTAGGGGCGTGAAAATATGATCTATGGGAATCACAAACTGCAACAAGATCATTACTGAGTGAGGTGAGCAAGGGGGAGTTTGCCCAGATCCAGCAGAGGCTCATCCATTTGTCCTATGAAAAAAGCCGAAGGTCAAATGACAGCATCTGTCATCCTTTTGGAGAACAGGGCTGGTAACATGAGCCCCTGATAGTGCTACTTTTATAGAAATGGAAAACACCAACTGAAGATAGATCCAAACACCAGGTAGCATTTGTCACTGGGTTTTTGACTTCTCAATGCAATTTGACTTCTCTTGTGCTCTTTGTGCAAAACCTTGAAAGACTTGCGATTACAGTGGCAGGCAGGATAAAGACGGATGATAAGTGATACTTGTCAGAGACCCCATTTGCCCGGTAGAGGTTAAGGGTTAACACCAGCCTGGAGGAAAAAGAAGTGTCGTTGATGGATTTGGTGACAAATGTTTTGTCCCATCTCCCAAAGGGAGATGTCCCAAAGGGACGTTTCATGTAAGAGAGAATTATGCTGCTATTGGTTAAATTTATATTTGTACCGCTTCTCCATATACAGTACTCCCAGATCTGATGTAAAAGGGCGCAATCCAGAGTAACTACGTGGAGTCCTTGCTCCGGTGTAAGAACAATTTGCTCTGGATTGCAATATGAATTTCCCATAGGTTTTCACTAGGTAGTGCAGTAATTAAGGGTACACATAATGTCTCTTACGTGCTCCCGTAGTTACTCTGGATTGTAGGGTGTTTGTGTGTGTGTGTGTGTGTGTGTGTGTGTGTGTGTGTGTGTGTGAGAGAGAGAGAGAGAGAGAGAGAGACCCATCAAGACTTAGGCTGAAATCCAATACACATTTTCCTGAGAGTAAGTCCCATAAAACACAATGGGACTTACTTTTGAGTAGACATGCTTAGGATTGTGCCCTTAGACTATTTTAGATCCCCAAGAGAAGCTAAGAGAGAAATATGGTGTCTTGTACAGGCAAAGCCTTTGCTCCAATAAGCTGAATTTCTTGGTATTCATATTTATAGGGATGGTACAGGGTAAGCTATCAAATAGACTTGCATATAGCTTGGAAAGAATAAATTCATGTCAGCTTTGAATGGGAAATTTCATATTAGAGACACCAGAGTTTTGCAGTAATTCTAGACCAGGAGTCTCCAAACTCCGGCCTGGGGGCCAGATGCAACCCTTGGCGAGCCTCAATATGTCCCTCAGCATGACTTCTCTGTCTGGCCCTTGGGCAAGCCTTGGAATCCAATACATTCTTATATGTAAATTTATGTAACTTTATTCAAATTGAAATGTAAATTAGTTTTTTGTCCTCCAACATAGTGTCAGAGAGATGATGTGGCACTCTTGTCAAAAAGTTTGGAAACCCCTGTTTTAGATAGTGGATTGGGAGGGAGGAGTGCCACCTTCATCAACCTGCCTGCCTCCACCTTCCTCTCCCTTCCTCCATTGCCTGGATTTGAAAAGGAACCAAAGAACAGAAGTATGGAGGAGATGAGAGTAGGGAGCTAAAGTACTGGAGACACTCTTCCACCACTATCTTCACCCCACATCCTCTCCCACATCCTTTTTGCAAATCTAGAGTGTGGGAGGATTAGGAATATAGGATAGGCATCCCCCACTTTCTGACAGTTCATTTTCTGACAGTTCCACTATTTCAACACATGGTAATCAAACTGTTTTTGGCATTTCCTTATGACGTTCTTCCATAAATAACTATCATTCAAATACCCAAGGTATTCTTTGCCCACACATGCCTTTGCTCATTTTACTGTAATTTGTTATGTATTTTGGCTGTGTGTTAATAAATATGTGTTATTTAGGCTTTGCAAGTGTTATTTATGTCTTATTGGCCCTTTTGCATTTGCAAGTTGAAAATAACTGGTTTCCACTCTTCAACGTTTTTCACTTTTGGATGGTGCTCCAGTCCCTACCCATTCAATAAGACTGCAATCCTAAACACACTTTCCTAGGGATAAGACCTATTGAATATAATAGGGCTTACTTCTGAGTAGTCATGGTTAGGATTGTGTTCCAAGTGTGGGGTGCCTATAGTCAGCAGCTGATACATTCCAGGGGTCAAGGGGTCTCATTCAGCATGCTGCCTCAGGCACTATGACTGCAATCCTAAAGAACACTTTCCTGGGAATAGATCCATTGAACACAATAGGGCTTACTTCTGAGTAGACATGGTTAGGATTGTGCTCTGAGTTAGTTTGGATTGGCCCTGTAAGTGGTGGAAAGGCAGGACCTGAAAGTTTTAAATGAAGAATCCACAAATATACTATTGCTTACATTCCTATTGTATGCTGAGCGAATTCACATGGGCTGGACCAAGGCAGCAGACCAGGGAACACAGATATGCCCTGCGATCAAGCAATTTTTATCAAAAGATCGCTCTGCAGTTGCAAAACTTCTGCTTGCTTGCGCAGCCAAAAAGCAGAGCGTATCTGCAAAAACAAGCTACCAAATGGTTTCGGCTCAGCCCTCCTTTTAATTACTAGCATCCCCAACATCTCACTGCGTCCATAGTTCTGGCCTGGACATTTTCTAAATGAGAGACAATTCAAAACAAACTGCTTCTCTCTGCTCTCCCCTACTGTATAAGCCACCCCAAGGCCAAGTCATTAAAATTAACTCCAATGGCAGAGCCAAGACCTTTCATTAAAGGAACAGCATCGGCTGACTCACCACCAGCATTTGCAAGATTAATGGAAGCCTCCCGCTTCCCCTTTCTCACACCTGGGATCCACCGTTTTTCTAATTAGGGAAAGCATAAAATAATCATTGCTATTACTGGTAAACTTTTTTTCCTCTCTTTTATATTTTTTGCTGAGGCAATGCTTCTCTCCAGGAACACGAGTATCTATTAGCTTAAAAATTCATGGTTGGAAATTGGCCTTAATTCAAACTTGTGCCGCTTTCCACCTCAACTATAAAGATAACAATACTTAGGGTACTTTCTGAGCAGGCCAAGCACATCCCATATATTATCTTCATGTAAGCCTTACAACAACCCTGGAAGTATTACTGTTGTTGTGTTGCAGCTAAGGCTGGTTTGTGCCTTAAGGCCCTTTTTCTTCCATTTGCAATTTGAAAAAGGGACGTCCAATTTCAAATTACAGCTCCGTACCTGGTTGTGAGTTGCAGCTCACTATGTTACACCAATGTTCTTGCAAACAGGCTCAATTGAAGGAGCCCAATTATTTATCTTCCCAGCTCCTAGATCTAGTTCCTTCTAGATCCTCCTGTGAGCTGCTGCACATGGGCAATCTGGCATGAAGTGGTATCTTGGGTGTAAATGTGAGAATGCAATCCTAACCCCTGGTGAGGCTGGCATAAGTCCTGGCACAAAAGTCCCGTGCTAGCCTGGGGATGTCAAAAATGTGCCATAAAACACTTCTGCACCTCTCTGGGGTGGGGGGCATACACAAATGGGAAATGTGTGCATTGGAAATGTGTGATTTGTGAGTTGTGAGGAAATGTGTGAGTTGTGCTGGCCTAAATTGCTTAGAACTGAGCACCAGCTTGCTTTCTCTGACTTTCTGCCTTGACCAAAATTGTCTCCCTGCACACATCATTGCGATTTCTTTTTAATGAAGGTGCATCCTTTTTCTTATCTGAGCCTGGTGGGTGCGGAGAAAGCTTTGAAGACCTGTTGCCTCCTTCCTCTGCCAGGAGAGAAACTGATTGATCTGTCCGCTTGACCAGATGAAACTTGCAAGAGCATGTCAATCTTCCTCTCGCTTTCACTTTCGGCTGTTTCCCAGCTGTTCCCTCGTTCAGAAAATCCACTGTCCTCATTTCCAATTCTGATTTAAATCCAATGAATATTTTAATATCCAACTGGTATTTCACAAGGGAAGCCAGAGCTTGCCTCTCTTCTGAACGCTTCTTTGGGCACCTTTGCTATTTTCTGTACATTTTTCTCCCCCAGATTTTGTACAAGTCCAGGTGCGATTTGCAGGATGAATTGGAAAAGTGGAGGAGAGACTGGATTGAAGTGAAGTACTGAAAAAGTGCACTTTGGTGTACTCTCAGCATTGCAGAGGATACTCAGGTGGACTCCCAGTTGAATAAGGCTGGTTAGGATGTAACATTTGCACTCCTCTGTATTATTGCCAAAGATATTGAGCATAACTTTCCTTTCTTCTGTAGCACTCTTCAAATGATGGATTGGGTTGTTGGGACTATTCTGTAAGGCAGTGTTGGTTTCAGACGTTTTAGGGGACCTGGGGCAAAAATATGAGGGGGTGCCCACAATTATAAAATAAACTCCATGTTTTGGACAGCAACTGATTGCACCAGTTTCATGGTGCTTCAGAAGCAGGTGATGGACTAGAATGACTTGTTTAACAGATGTGGCCTCTGGTTGGCTTATGAGCAGAGGACCATATTCATATGGGACCTGGCTACTGGTCCAGCTAGCTCTGTCATTGAACTAAGGACTCTCTTGCTTTTATCCGGGGTAGGATAAGTGGATGCAGGTGGAAGGTGGGCACCTCACCAATTTGTCATCAGAGGTAACCTCATAGGCCAGTGGTGGCAAACCTTTTTGGCACAGGGTACCAACTGACAGTGCTGGTGCCCTGCTCATGTGCCCAGAACTCCAGGCATGCACAGAGGGCCAGGAGCATCCATTGTGCATGCCCAGAACTCTGGGCATGCGCACTGGGCACTCACCCCCTCAATTTGGCTCTGCTCCGAAGAGGAGCATCTGAGCATGCGCACTGGGCACTGGCACACTCCTGGGCACTGGGCTTCCTCCTTTCTGAAATGCAAACTCCTCTTCAGATGTCCTTCTGCCAGTGTTTTTACATGGCTGCTCTGAGTAGTGAAGTAATTTTACCGCATGCAAAGAATTTAACAAGTCTCCAGCAGAAGCTAAATATTTGACAAAATGTTTCTCCACAGGCAGCAAACATGAAGGGAAAAAAGGATGAAGATAACAGCACAGGCTGGGAGGGGAGCTGGCTAGTGATTATATTTGGGATAACTGGCCAAACTGGGGTTGATAGATAGTCATTTGGAGCATTATCGTAACACAGGGAGAAAAGCCTGTTGTATGTGTTCTTACTGGCGCAAGCTTTTGCCGCTTCCCAAAGATGGAAATGGGAAAACAATGTGATGAGGGTTATACTGAGCATGCTGCTCCAATATCTGAACTACCTGAAGATATGTGCACTGGAGCCATGCCTTATTGCAGTGACTTCCAACCTTTTTTAATCTCACGGCACACTTACCAATGCACTGAAATTGTCAAGGCACACCATCCGTTGCTTTTACCAATGACAAGGCACACCAGACTGTTCAAATCCCCCAATTTTCCTATTAATGAATGTCAATCTCCAAATTCCCCTGGCACACCTGAGG
Source organism: Cryptoblepharus egeriae (assembly GCA_030015325.1). NCBI lineage: Eukaryota > Metazoa > Chordata > Lepidosauria > Squamata > Scincidae > Cryptoblepharus > Cryptoblepharus egeriae. The sequence goes on from JAREYC010000013.1 coordinate 13,015,617, forward strand.
ACTATCCGCGGCACACTGGTTGAAAATCACTGCCTTATTGTATGAACAGAAACATGTTTTTTTCACTGTTGGCATAATCTTAGAAGAGCAATATCTTAAAAACAATGATAGGGGACCCCTCTCCCCTAAAAATACCAGTTTTTTCTCCCATGCAGCTAAGATTGGTACAGATTTAAGTGATTGTTTTATTGATGCAGATATAAATGATTGATGCAGATTTAAGTGATTATTTGATGCAGATTTAAGTGATTGATGCAGATTTAAGTGATTGATGCAGATTTGATTATTTGATTGATGCAGAGTTAAGAACTAATTAAAACTCATACGCTTAACAATTACTTCTTTAAATCCTCACAAAGAGGTCTCTATTCTGGAAGAGATCTGTCTAGCTCTATCTGTTGCACAGAAGGCTCCAGCCACAGGACTGTGCTCTATTAATTGTATTAAGTAAAAGTTTGGAAATTCCTAGCTTTCTCTTCGCATCAAGGTACTTTCCGGCAAATCGCGCCTCGCTCTTTGAAGTGACTGGCAAGATTGTCTTTGATTTGAGTGGAACGGGATTGAACCCAGTGTCTTGTTCACTTGATCTAGACTAACAGAACAGCTCGCACGAAGGACTCCTGATTGCATCTGATCATAAGAGTCTGAAAATAACATCCAAGCAACATTCTTCCTCCTTGATCCCTGCTGGAGGTTACATCATTTCAGAAGGCTTGATAACATTCATTGCAACCATTTTTTTTAAAGAGGTGCCAGAAGGAAAATGAAGCCAGCTCTTTCCTGTTAAAAAATGATCCTGGCTGGCTTTGCTTCGAAACACAGCTACAGTTAAAGTTAGGCCTGCCCATTTTTATTCCACCAGAGCTCCTGTTTCTTTAATAGGTTCATGCCAAACAAGGAACAAAGGCAACCAATATAGTCAGTGGCATCACTAGGGTTTGCCTCACCAGGTACAGGAAGCCTGTGTGTTACTCCCGTGATGGACCTCTTCTTAAGGAGTGGGAAGGCAGTCCCTTGGGTGGTGGGCATGGTGAGGCTCCATCACCCTGCCCTCTTCTAATTTTGGGGCTATAACTTTTGATGGCACAGAGATATTTCAAAGTGGTTTGTACCATTGAATTCTGCATAAAAACACACATCAAATGATATAACGTAATGATATTATTTGAAAATAACAAGATTTTAAAAATTTCGCTAGTAGTGGTGTCATCTCCCCTTTGTGCATCCCATGGGGTGGCCCTCACCCCTAAACTTTCCTGGTTACACCACAGAATACAGTTTCTCCTAGCAAAAGAATACAATTATAATATGTATAGCATTTCTATCATGCTTTGGTGCTTTTGAACAAGTGGCATCACTTCAAAAGTTGTTGTACTATTATTTACCTTACAATCCAGAATAACTACAGGAGCTTGTAAGAGACATTTACGTTGATGTAGTTATGGCACCACCTAGTGTATACCTTTGGGAAATTCATATTGTAATCCAGAGTAAATCGTTCTTACGTCAGAGCAAGGACTCTCCGTAGTTACTCTGGATTGCGCCCATTATGTGTGTGTGTGTAGCAACACTGCAGCCAAAGGACCTTGTGACACAGTTCCCACCTGAGGCAATTGTCTCAGTCAGCCTCGTAGATAAGCCAGCTGAGATGGAATCTCTTCAGTTGAAATAGACTGATTCTTCATCACTGAGTTAACTCAGATGTCACCCTAGCATCTATTTTCTAAAGAAATTGCCAAGCATTTCCAATAAACTTATTCTTACCCTATAATTTGTCAGCTACTGAGTCATATAACCATTAAGGTTACAAAGGAAAGAAAAAACATTCACTTTCTCTTTGCATGCAGAACCAGGCAGCTGCAGGATGTCTTGAGATGGAAGCGAGATGCTCCCGGGTGCTCTGGGACCAGAACTGTTTGCCTGATGTGAATGCAACCTGTGTTCCCCACATCTTTAAGCAGTAGAAGCAGGTCCTTTTTCTGGTAAGTAGACTGGGATATTCATGCAGCCTCCTCTGGTTGAATGCTTCTTGCTGACAGAACCGGAAGGTCAACAGGAGGAAGTTGCCTGCATACATTAACCAGTCCTATAGATCTGGAAAGGAAAGAAGGAATAAAACTGATCGTCCTCAATGCTGCTGTGTTTTGCAGTGTTTCATCCTTTTTCATTTGATGCCAGTGAAGGTAATTCTTTATCAGATTTATGTAGATCTTAACATATTTTAAAAGCTTCACAGATATTCTCTCAGCATTGATTATACATGCCTGAAGATGCAGACCAAGAGCTGGCCCCACACTTTTCAGCATCTGATGTATCGCCCTGGTGTCCTGATGATGCCTTTAGTAATGTGATCCTAACTGTACTGGAGTAAGGAGGTTGGCATGCCCCACATCCAGTGTGTTGTTGGGGCTTATCATTTTCCCTTCTCCCGGGGCCAGTCACAGCAGTGCCAATAGGGCTACTCAGATCTGTGCCATCTCAAGAGTACCGGGCTGCCAAGGAATGGGGTTAGGATTTGGCACTTGGCAAGACCCTGGCACTATTCCCTGCATGCCCATCACCCACCCCTGCCCCTCCCCCACGCTACAATGGCTCCTCTCCACCCTACCCATGTACTCCTAGATCTCCATGCAGGCTGAATTTGGCTGGCAAAAACTTACCATGCTCCGTTATGGTGGAATCTCCATGGATATAGCCAGTGATGTAGCTAATGGGGGTGCAGGCAGTGCAGTTGCACCAGGTTATAAGCTTTAGGGGGGCTTCAAGCTGAGCTTGACACTAGTGACTAATACTGTGAAAAATGGGGTATATATGAAGGATAATACCATTGTACTATATATTGTTGGAAAGATAATTTTATGCAGAATGCAATGAAACAAACTGCTTTGAAATATCTATATTCTATCAAACATTATGGCCAATTTTTAACCAGAAAATGAAAACACAAAAGGCAATGGAACAAAAAGTGGATTTTCTTAATTCAACTTTCCATTGATACTAATTTTTCTGTTAGCCAATGAGATGCAATTCTGATACTGTATAGAACTAATGAGCTGTTAATATGAATCAGCTTTTATTTCCATACCCAGTTAGCATGGGTAAATGTATTATGGTATGTGTATATGGTGGAATCTATGTTAATTCAGGCAGGCAAAGAAAAAATCTTACCTTCATAGTCTCAGAAGTTTTTGAATTGAACATATGTTAAAATTCAGGAAAAAGTAAGATACCCGTATATTTTTGTTTTGCCCCCCATAATTCCTGGCCCGAGATACAGGCTGCCAAAGATGGCATCCTGGGCACCATTTCTCACTTAACGATTTTTGACAAAAACTTTAAAGTGCTCTATCTCTGGAACGGTGCAAGATATTTTGTTGTGATTTTTTTATTTTAAAGATAATAGTTTTCTGTTGAAAACGATATACTCCATTTTGAAATATGTGTTCAACTTTTCTTGCTGCAGCCTTCTGAATTTTTTGGCTGCCTGTAACTTGGGCCAGGAATTTTTTTTTTGGGCAAAACAAAAATATACGGGTATCTTACTTTTTCCTGAATTTTAACATATGTTCAATTCAAAAACTTCTGAGACTATGAAGGTAACCCCCCTGCCTGAATTGATATGGATTCCACCATAGACATATACCACAATACATTTACCCTTGCTAACTGGGTATAGAGGCACTTCTAAGTGGTGCTCCTGTTATATTTAGCAGGGAAAGAATAACCATTTTTCTTTGTCCCAGCATAGTATCCCTAACCCAAAAGGGACACAGTATGGATTTTTTTTCTTAATTAAATTTGATTTTGTTGTTGCAGAGGTGGGGAGCAACAAAATCTTCAACTCCAGATAGCAAGCTTTGGCTGTGCGACTAGCAGAGCAAATGGTGATGAACTGCTGAGGAGGATGAGGCAGGTTTTTCCCCAATTTTCTTTTTAAAAATATTTGGGGACAATATCACTTCCAGTTGTGACATCAGTTTTGGGGCAACATTTTGAGCTTTGCACCAGGTTATATGATCATTAGCTATGCACTGGATGTAGCCTCCATGGTCTTGCACATCTCCTGAGCCAGCATGTCTGATGTTCAAAGAGGTGAAAATGTGCTTGACAACATGTTTGCACCACTTCTGTGTTGCATCGGCTCAGAGCAATCAACAACACCACACATTCACACATCAGAAATATTTACCATGCAACAAGTCACTGATGTGCAATGAAGTGGATGACTTGGGGAGACACTTGTTGTGGTGCCACAAAGCATTCTCAAGACTACCTAGAAGTTCTAGCACCTGTGCAATTTCAGAGAAGGGTGGGCTCCACTGCCACACCTCTAGTCCTCCCTGGACAGTGACACATAAAGTAGTAACGCCTGTTACTATACACAGGAGAGACTGGAGCTGCAGCAGATAAGAACTCAATCTCCCTGGTGATCACACAACCACTCAGAAACTGGATTGTGCACAATGTGACTTCCTGTGATTATGCACATGTTCCAACAGATTTTGGAGAAATGCATGATCACAGAGGAGGCTAAGCTATTGTTTGAGATCTAGTGCAGTAGCAGTGAGAACTCAACCTCCCTTGCTATCTCAACCATGCAGAAACAGGGCACAGCACATGTGCAGTCTCAGGCTGAGGCTATGGGTGCAATCCTGAGTAACTACAGCGAGTCCTTGCTCCGGTGTAAGAACAATTTGCTCTGGACTGCAATATGAATTTCCCATAGGTTTTCACTAGGTGGTGCAGTAACTACGGGTGCACGTAAAGTCTCTTACGTACACCCGTAGTTACTCTGGACTGTAGGGCTAGTCAGCTTGGAGTATGTCAGGGGAGGCAGAGCAGATGCCTGCATGCATCTGCTACATGTACTTGGAAGGTTTAATTTACAAGTGGTCTGACACCAGTTCTTGCCCCTTCTTTCTCTTGGTCAGGCAAATGCATCACTTTCTTTCCTACTGTCTTCTGCAACTCTTGAACCACACTTTTTACCATTCTCAAAAAATACTTTGCTGGCTTTATCTTGGACCACTAAGAAGGCAAATGCTGCTCAGGCTAAAGCAAGACCTGCTATCCTGCATACAACTGCAAGGCATTTTCCCCTGTCTATTTGCCCTTTCCTTTTGCTCTGCATCCCTTAAAAGTGCTGGCTACTGGCTGTGAAGCAGGTTCTGCAAACAGCCACTGATCACTTCCACGACCAGATGAGGAGGCGGTTTCCGTTGCCGGCCTGCGCTTCCCGCGGCTGCCTTTGGGACGTGTTCTGCTGCTTAATCGCTTGCAATGGTCTTGATTTACTGTGATGGCATCCAGACGAAAGGCTTTGATGGAACGCACCTCATTAACCATTCTGCAAGGCACTTTGTATCTTATCAGTCTGTAATGAAGCTGCCCTCCCGTTAGGCAGATTTGTAGCAGCACGAGGACATCAATGGATGGCAGAGAGAAGGAACAAAAAGGGACTTCTGAGTACTTAAAAACGCACACATACAAAAATAATAATATTGAAAGAACCAAAGTCATCACATTGGGCAACCCAGACACAAGAATAGCATCATAGCTTTGCAATTTGGACTGAATTATATGACATGGAATTACTTTCCAACAAACCTGGAAAATCACTGGTGCAGATCTGAGCAGCCAGGCTGCTTGGAAGGAGAGTTAGGATCTGACCAAAGTGGCAAAAATTATTCCCATCCCCCTTTTCTGGACCTGGTCCACCCATAGGCCACTGCTTTGAAAAGTCCCAGTTCTACCCTCCCTTCTGCCTCCCAAACCCGCTGTACTAGGTGGCTGGTGGATCTGTTACAGAATCTGTTGCAGAATCTAGCATGGAGATGCCAGTTCAGGTCCTGTGCTGGCCTCTCCTCCGTCCAAGGTGGCAGAAAGTTGATTTATGGCACATTTGTGACATCTAAAAGATGGCACAAGTGATTTAGGGCACAATCCAGAGTAACTACGGGGAGTCCTTGCTCCGGTGTAAGAACAATTTGCTGTGGATTGCAGTATGAATTTCCCACAGGTTTTCATTAGATGGTGCAGTAACTACGGGTACACGTAATGTCTCTTACGTGCTCCTGTAGTTACTCTGGATTGTGCCCTTAGTCTGGTATGATGTCAGTTTGGATTCCCCTACCTTATAAAAAAGTTATTCTCCTGCGTACATCCTGCCCCCCTACCCAGTCCCCACTCACTGACCCTCCTGACATAAGGTATAGTCCCTGGCAGGTTGCCCTGCCAGCTGTGACTGGCTGTAGGTTGCTCTGCTGCCTATACAGGCACCAGTAACAGCTGTTGGGTGTGACACTCGTCCCTGACTTAGTCAAAAGCTAGCGCTGTTTGTAGACACCTCCATGGTCACATGGCCAGCATGACTACAAGGAAAGCTATTACCTTCCCACCAAGGGGATACCTTTTTATCTATTTGCATTTGCATGTTTTCAAACTGCTAGGTTGGCAGAAGCTGGGCTAAGGATGGGAGCTCACCTTGTCTTGCAGCACCTATGATAACAGGCACAGTGTCTTAACCAGCGGAGCCACCAATTTTAATCATAATTACGACATAATCATGACATAATCCTGGCATAAAAAAGCAGGCCTCCATCAGTCTTGAAAGACTATGGTATCATGCTCAGCGCTGCATACGCTGAATGTGAAGCACGAAAGCCTGGGTTGGATTGTTATGGAGGATAGGCTGTTACCCAAGCAGCAAATCCCCCCTCTCCACACCACTGAATTAGTTCAATGGAAAGGCAGAACCAATATGATTGGATCCAGCTGGCATCGCAGAGCTGGGCTAAGGACAGGAGCTCACCCTGTCTTGTGGGGCTGACCCGGGTCTCGAACCCTGGCCTGCTGGTTAACAGGCACAGCATCTTAACCGCTTGCGCCACCCACATGAAGGAATCCTGACATAATCATGGGAAACCTACATTTCCCAGGACTGCAAGTGCTCAGCACTAGAAGTGAGGTCAACAACAATAGCAACAGTATTTACATACTACTTTTCATCTAAAGTTCATAAAGAGGTTTATAGAGAAAATGAAATAATACAAGGATAAGGTGAGAAACCCTCCATTTCTTCTTAGTACCTGTCACTGATTCCAGAATAGCAGCCATATAAGTTGGCTGGAACAGTAAAGGGTTGATTAGATTCGGAATACACTTAGTAGGAAAGGTGGGGAGAAACACCCCTTTCAATATAATGCAGTGTACAAGCAAAGTTCTATTACTGTTTTTGGTACCCCCCTTGCAAAAATCTGCCAAAATCAGATTTTAGTCAGAATAATATACTTGTCTAGTCCCACATTTGCTCTCGTTCAGCCCTCATGGAGCTGTTGTACACCGCTCAGCTTCATGTACAACTTGTTAGTGGTGCAAAACTCAATTCCCTCCCTCTCTGCTGAATGAAAAAGAAAATCCTCTCTTAACATGCTATGATTTTTAATATATGTAGTGGAGGCAGTGCTCTTCATAAGGAATAATCTTGTTAAGCATCTCAGCAGGGATGGAATGTAATTAATACGAGCAAATTCATTTGGCAACAATCCCTCATTCACCTGCAAAATAAATCAGTGGCGTCATACAGTTCATTTCTCCAGCATAAAGATTTCTCCTCATTCCCAACCCACCACAAACCTCCCCCATTATATTTTTCCTGTGATATTGGGCCAGATACAGAGTGCAGTTAACACTGCACTCGATACAACGAATATACCAATAATATAGAACCAACTGAGGCATAGGAGTGGGTACCCCCACACATGGTGACCATATAGAATGGAGGACAAAGTGCCTCTACATTTAAGCATTGCATAGAAGAGGGAATTGAGGCAGGTGCTGTTTTTTAAACCCTTACATGATGAGCTAAACCTGCCCAGTGGTGGGCCTGGCCTGGCCCAACAACCGGCTCGCCGGAAGTGGGGGGCCAGGCCAGGGTGAGAGGGCGGGGCCGGGGTCAGGGGGCAGGGAGGGGAGGAGGCGGGGAGGGCCAGGGGCGAGGCAAGGAGTGGGCCCCAACCCCAGCACACTGCACGGGTGCCAGCCTTGGCGCATGCGCAGTGTAGTGTCCTGAACCTCTAAGGTTTCGCGCACGTGCAGTGCTGTCCTAAAGCCGGTCGACTGGCCTGCTTCAGGACAGCACTGTGCGTGTACTAAGGTTGGTGCATGTGCACTGCGGCCGGCCGCACTGCGCATGTGCACTGCGCACTGCGGCCAGCTGGACAAGTATGGCCGGTTTTCTGCCCCCCAGTGGCTACTGGATTGGTAGCGGGGGTGGGCAGAATTAACAATCCGATCGGGCAGAATTAACAGTACGATCTGGCCCGAAATGGTCAGTGCCCACCACTGAACCTGCCTGAATTCCCTGAATGCTTAAAGGTAGAGGCACTCTGTCCTCTATTCTATATGGTCACAACAAAACTGCATTCTGAGGTGGCTGCTTCAATTGGCCTCACAGATGGGCTGGATTTGTCCATTTTGACCCTTCTGTTTCTGGAAAGAGAGGATGTGTGTGAAGAACAAAGTGCTACCACATCTGGGCAAGGCAGTAGGGATGTAAATGACCAGCTACTGTCTATGGGGAGGTAGCGATGAAAAGGACTCTTCTAAGGGCCTGGATTAGACTGAAATTTGCCCTTTAAATCCTTCAAGAAAGATCCATTGCAAGGCAAGTCTTGGCACCAATGCGGAAGGAATTCCACAATTTACTTGCATGTCACGCAGCTATTAAGGGCTCCAGAGTCCTGCCAGAAGAAGAGGGTGCAAAAAAAGAGGACCCACTTCAGTTCTTTCTCTGTGCGTTCTATTACTTTCCCCTTTTTTATTATGCTGACCAAGGGAAGAGAATCCGGATAATTGAATTGTGACATTCAGGAGCCAGAGAGCTGTCAGGGAACACAATCAGCTGGGTAATGAGCTCATGTTTTTGGTGCTGTGAGTCCATCACTAAAGGGGTCTTGGGTGCTTCCCAACAATCAATGAGTGATTCTGGACAGGAAGTTGCCAGAGGTGAGACCAGAAGCTGGGCACAAATCCAAGCGACTCATCAATCTCCAGGATGGACTTGCCAGAAGCCCCAGGTGGCCAGCCAGCTTGCCCTTTTCTCACAGCAACATCCCTCCTGCGACTGCCATTTTCAGTTGTCAAACCCAGAGACTTTCTGTGTTTCGGCTGCGCAGATCTTCTTTCTCAGTTATCCATGGTGTGTTTTTGTGTGTGGCAGAGGGAGGGTGCGGATTGGGAAACACCCCACTGAGATCTTAAAGAGATGCTCTCATTAAAATCTTTCCTCCCACGGATGCCAAACAGCTGGAGGAGCAGGTTTTAATTACAAACACAAAAGTGAAGAATGCTGGAAAACTTCAAAATGTTTTTTGTTTGGGGCTTTTCATTTGCTTTGAGGTCCTTTCCTGGAAATCGGCACCAAAAACAAAAACTTGTGTCCTTGTCTCTTTCAAAGCTGGGCTTAATGACCTCCAAATGGGTGTTGAGACATCTGAAAAATTTCAGTGAGGAATCAGTTACTTTACACACCTTCCCCTTCCCCAAAGGGTTGTGAATGGTTGTCAACTTTTTTCATCTTCAGGGCTCCTAAGCCTATAGCAGCAGCCCCACATGCAGAAATGTAGCTGTTCCATCCCCCCTACCACCACATTTCATAGACGGAAATGGGGGCACCCCACTGGTGGGCTTCAGGATGTTCTTACAGGTTCTATAGAACCCTTTGCTAATGAGTGCCTGGTTCTGAGAACCGGTTACTAATGGGTCACAGAACTTGTTGTTAATTTAGGTTATTAGGACATAGAACCGGTTGTTAATTTATTTGAATTCCCACCACTGGGGCACTCCAATTTCCATGTAGGTATCACTGCCTGAGGCCCCCCTGTGTTGCATATGGCTGAAGGCTCTACTCCTCCTGTTATATCAGGGCCATCCTCTCTGAACACAGATGAGAACATGCAAATGCTCTTCTACCTATCTGGTGATACACCAACCTCTGTTCCTCACATTCCCTGGATCTAGCTATCCACTTTGCTCTTCACCATGTTTTTTCTTTCACCCCATGCACATCTTGTTCCAACCCCCATCAACCTCAAGCAACAGTTTCAGTCAGCCTCCTTGATGGACCAGGCCTGTGACATAGTCACTCAGAAGGGGGATTGGTGGAGGCCACCCACCCTCATTGCTCCTTTTTTTGCCTGGATACAAAAGGGAAGAGAGGAATGAAGAGGATGTGCGGAAGAGGGAAGAGCAGTATGTTAAAGAATCTTTCAACACTCTAGCCCAGGGGTAACCAAACCCTGGCCCAGGGGCCAGATGTGCCCTCAGTGAGCCTCAGTGTGGTCCCCAGCAAATCTCCCCTATCACGGGTAAGCTTTGTAATCTACATTAATACATTCTTATATGTAAATTTATTAGAAATGAAAATGTAAAATAGTTTTCCGGCCCCCGACACAGTGTCAGAGAGATGATGTGGCCCTCCTGCCGAAAGGTTTGGATACCCCTGCTGTAGCCCAATATTATGTTCTATTCTCCTCCTCCTCCTCCAAGCAAAAGTGGGAGATGTTGTAGCTTGGAGGTGCAGTACCTGCTTTGTATGCAATCCTAGATAAAAGTTCAGGCTAAGATATATCTCTAAAATTCTGGAAAGCTACTTTTTTGGGTGGACCAAAAGATGGATGATTCAATCCTGTAGATGCAAAGTACCAGATCCTGAACTCAGTCTCAGGCCAGGAGACCCTGAAGTCAGTGTTGGGATCTCAGTTCTGTTCCTGGGCATCGCTCCATTGTGGGACTTAGTGCTTTTTGTGGCAAAAAGGGATGACCTCTGGGAACCTTAGCAGTGCCACTGCAAAGGTTGCCATTTTGGTATCACTGCACCCAGGGGATCTGCAGGTTTTAAGATTGGGTCGCCCATCAGTGTAACAAAGGATCTGATGGAGGGGTGAAGGTGGTGGGTGTTCCTGCCAATCTGCCCTATGAGTTCAGTGCCTCACAGATGGGCCAGCTGGGACTGTGCAATCAAATCTAGCTTTCCAGGGCCCACTATACTGACAAGGGAGGAATGGGCAGCCGAGTGTGGCTTGGGGCCACAGAACATTGGGCAACGTTTCTGCCTTGGTCTCCTCCCCTGTCGCTTTTCTCATCCATTTAAACGAAGTCTGTCAGGCTGTATTAGCAGAGACTCCTCTGATCCCACCCAGGGAGCCTCGATTGCAAAACAAATACTCCAGCATCAGCAAAATGTCTGGAACAATAAACTCCAGTTGCCAGAAAAGATGTAGTTCTATGCTAATGTCCACTGGACCCCTTCCTAGCTTATTACAGGCTCTGAATTCATATCAGCAGATTTTCTGCTCCATTTGCCAACCTGAAAGTGAATGAATGAGTTTCTAATGCTGGGGCTGGACATATGTAAGAAGTTGCTGTCTATGGAGTCAGATCATGCCAGCCCCAACAGGCAGCAGCTTTCCAAGATCAAAGACAGGGTGTTTTCCCCAGCCAGAGATGAACCTGAGAACCTTCTCATGTAAATGATTATTTCTGGTTCATGGGATGGTTGGAGCATCTCTCTTCTTTAATTCTCTTGGTGATTTATGTATCTTCAGTGGAGTCAATTTTTTGGCCTCACATTTTGCCTCGGTGTAATAACCCCTGGAACAATTGTCTGGGATATTCCTTGAAAAGATGGCAGCAATTAATGCATTTCCCAAACTGTGGGTCACAGGTGAATCCCAATTCATAGAATCATAGAATCATAGAATCATAGAGTTGGAAGGGACCTAGTAGGTCATCTAGTCCAACCCACTGCCTGCAGCAGGAATTCCCCCTAGAGCATCCCCGACAGGTGCTCGTTGAGCCTCTGTTTGAAGATCCCCAGTGAGGGAGAATCCACCACCTCCTTTGGCAATTTGTTCCACTGCTGAATCGCCCTCACCGTCAGGAATTTTTTCTGGATTTCCAACTGGAATCTCCTTTCTTGCAGTTTGTACCCATTGGTTCTGCTTTCAGAAGCAGCTATGAACAAATTGGCCCCTTCCTCCATATGACAGCCCTTCAGGTATCTGAAGAGGGCAATCATGTCTCCCCTCAGCCTCCTCTTCTCCAAGCTGAACATCCCAAGTTCCCCCAACCTTTCCTTGTAGGGTTTCCCTCCCATCCCACTGATCATTCTTGTTGCTCTCCTCTGGACTTGCTCCAGTTTGGCTGTATCTTTCTTAAAGTGAGGTGCCCAGAACTGAACACAGTACTCAAGGTGAGGTCTGACCAATGCTGAATAAAGAGGAACTAGAACTTCTCGCGACTTGGAAGCTACAGTCCTCTTAATGCAGCCTAAAATGGCATTTGCCTTTTTTGCAGACACATCACATTGCTGACTTATGTTCAGCTTGTGATCCACAGCGATTCCAAGATCCCGCTCACATGTTGTGCTGCCAAGCCAAGTATCCCCCATTTTATACCTGTTTTTGGTTTTTATTGCCTAAGAGGTTTTGGTTTTTTTATTGCCTAACCTTGCACTTCTCCCTGTTGAAATTCATTCTATTTGTTACAGCCCAGGATTCCAGTTTATCCAGATCCTCCTGGAGGTTTCTCCTATCTTCTGATGTGTTTGCTACTCCTCCCAGTTTGGTGTCATCTGCAAATTTGATCAGGCTCCCCCGTATCCCTTCCTCCAAGTCATTCATGAAAATGTTAAAGAGAACCAGGCCCAAGACAGAGCCTTGGGTTACCCCACTTGAAACCGACCTCCAGGTTGACACAGAACCATTTACTAAAACCCTTTGAGTGCGGTTTTCGAGCCAGTTGCAGATCCACCTAACAATTGCCTTGTCTAGCCCATATTTTTCCAACTTCCCAATTAAAATTTCATGTGGGACTTTGTCAAATGTTTTGCTGAAGTTAAGATAAATGACATCCACAGCATTGCCACTGCCCACTAAGCTCTTAACCTGATCAAAAAAGGAGATCATTTCAATGTGTGTTTTATTTTCAATATTTTAAAATTGACCCCAGCTTAGTCTGTGGCTGCATTTGGAGAAGTGTTAGATTTATTTTTTTTAAAACAGGCTTCTTGTATATATATGCCTTAAAAATGATTGTCAATGGGGTTTATTCCCAAGTAAGTATAAAATAGTATTGCAACCTTCAGAATGATTTGGGAAATTTTCTTTTAAACAGATCAGCACCAGCTTGGGAGGATTTTTTCAGCTTGGGTGCAAGTGCTCATTGTGAGAAATTGGCTTTTTTTATAACAGCAGTGTCCATTAAAACCATAAACTTTAAAAACTGCTGGACAGCAAATTAAAATGACAGTTGTCAGCAAAAATAAACCTACAACTCTGTTTTAAAAACAGGGTGTAAATCAACAGTAGTAAAGAACTTAAAACAGAACCACCTACTCTTCTGGAACAGCCACAAAGGCTGAGCCCAGCTCATCTGCCCCTCTTCATGATCCCTGAGTGTTTCAATCCATTCAAGACCATTTTGCTCACTCTCTCTATTTCCTCCTTTTCTGTGACTGTGAAACATTTTGCTTTCTGCTTATTTAAATATCTGTTTCATGAGGCCATCAACATTTTCTAATTACAAAGGCATTCTTCTTCTTCTTCTTCTTCTTCTTCTCCTCCTCCTCCTCCTCCTCCTCCTCCAATTAATGTAACTAACCATAATTCACAGGTTTTCATTTTGCCCACCTTTAATAGAGAGTCAGGATAGTGTAAGAGAGTTGGACTGAGTTCTGGAAGATCAAGGTACAAATCCCATCTTGGCCATGAAACTTCTTGGATGACCCATTTACTCTCAGCCTCATCTACCTTATAGGGTTGTTGTGACAACAGCGGGAGGGAAAGAAGCTTTGGGCAATTGCTTAAGCATGGGAAAGGTAGAGTTTAAATACCTTAAATATTTAAATGTCATAAATGTCACTATACCCAACTAGTGCAGGAGAATACATTCTCCACGAGGCTGGCCCAAAACGTCCCATGATCTGGTATTGTGGTGGCCAAGTACTATCTTCACCAAAATATACATCAACCATCTCCTCTCTTTTCCTTCTCTTCTTTTTTTCCTGTGCCCTGATTTTAAACAGGAAGATGGGAATAGAGGAAGAGTAAGTGTAAGGGAGAAAACTGTGTGCTAGATTGTCTAGATTACCACTGTCTTCACATGCTCTTCTGCTCCATTTCCCTCTGCATTTTTCAATAGAAGCAGGCTGGTAGGACAAGGGTGCCATCTGAGTAAGCCTTCTAAAAAGTCACAGCAAAGTAAAGATTCTCGCAAATTAAAATTTTGTGCCAGGTACTAGATTCCACATGGAATTTGGGATTCTAGCTATACAGTTAGGCAATGACAAAGTCCCCAGCTGTTCAAGGTGGTCTTTTTTGCAAGGCAGTGAACTCAGGACATTAAGGCTGCAATACTAATCACACTTCCATGGGAGTAAGTACTATTAAACACAAAGGGACTTACTTCTGAGTAAACATGCTTAGGACTGCACTGTCAGTGCACTTTTGAGTACTTTTTGAAGATGCCTTGATGTATTTTGGGTAGAATGTATCTGTGCTTAGGTGATGCTCTCCCCTCCACTCCAAAAAGGCCACAAGAGAGGAAATAAGATTGGGAATCTGCCTTCCAGTTTGATACTACTCAGACAATGAAAGATGCATTCTTGCTCATTCAAAACTAACGTATAAAAAGAACTTTGCTTGATACTATAAGTAGTAGGTTTATGAGAGGCCTGAGCCAAAGGCCATTATAGGGTCACTTAGTAGCACAGGGGGCAGGGCAGCTGTGCTAGTGATAAAAATACCCAACAAAAAACATATAGGGTGCAATCCTAAACTAGGCTAGCCCAATTCATTGGTCTTCCCAGTCCCATGGTGATGTAGGGAGGCAAGCGCATGTCTGTGCACTGGCTTAATTTTCCCCCAGGCGTGGTGCAGAAGTGTCTTATGGTTCTTTTTTGACACCCTCGGGACAACACAGGACTAATGCCAGGGCTTAGACCAGCCTCATGGGAGTTTAGGATTGTAACCGTAGTGCAATTCCCCAGTTCCTGTTGTTGCCACATGCACTGGAACACATACGCATATGTATATGTAAGGATAACGGTAAGTTGTCTTGTGGTCCCAGTGGAGGACAGCATTCTCTTAAAGATGAGAGAGTCAAGAAGTAGGTGTAAACTCAAGTTAATGTTTATTGTAGAGAAAATTGTGCAATAATGGGGAAGGGGAAAAATAAGAATCAAATTGCAGTGAAATGAAGGTAATGCTTTTAAGTGAATAAATTGTGCCTTCTGTTGCTTGGCTAAAAACAAGGAAAAAGATGCCAAGATCCTTTAAAGGAGAAGCGACAGTGAGATGGAAGACAAAGGCTGCAATCCCAAAGTCCAGTTAGGCTAGCATAAGTCTGGCGTAAGTCTGACCCTACAATCCAGAGTAACTACGGGAGCACGTAAGAGACATTTATGTCGATGTAGTTACGGCACCACCTAGTGAAAACCTATGGGAAATTCCAATTGCAATCCAGAGTAAATTGTTCTTACGTAGGAGCAAGGACTCCTCGTAGTTACTCTGGGTTGTGCCCCTAGAATGCTAGATGAGGATGTTTTTGCATCAAGTCAGGAATTGGATATTGTTAGAATTCTAAATCTAATGGTTGGTCAAAGGTAAGCGGAGATGGTTAGAGTGTTCAAGATTTAAATATCTGCCAGTTGGGTGTGACAGTTGGAGAACTGTCCATTGGGAATGGCAGTTGATCAGCTGCAGGTCAGAGCAGAAGCAAACAAAATAGCTCTGTGTTAGCTGTCAGAATAGCTCTGAGGGGTATAGACCGAAGGACTTGTATTAATGTGTATGACTCGGATTGTCTCTACCCTTAGTTAATATACTCATGCTGTGCATGTCTTCTCTCTAGTAGCACATATCCAGCACAGGACACAACAATAAGTCAACATACTGGCAGATAAGATGTCCAACAACCTCCAAACAGATGAGTTTTTGGTCCTGTCCCGTCTCCACATACACTTTAGACTTTTCAACTGGGGAGGTGCCACCACTGAGCATGTGAGTCCTCCCTCCTTCATCACGACAGTCAACGAACACCAACAACAGGCACCCATGACACATTTTAGTAAGCAGCAGAACTAAACAGGCTCTCAACATGTCAGCTTAACTCCAGAGTTTGTTGTGTTAGTTATTACTTACCTTGATACCTGGATCTTCATGACAGGGTCCCAAGGTGACTCAGGACATGATAAAACCATAGAAGAGTAAAAACTGCCATGGCTAAGAAGAACTGCTGGGTGTGGGTATGTGCATGTGCGCCAAGCATAACTGGGTGCCCTTCCCCTCCTGCCTGCCTGCCTGTGTCCCTGTCGCATTTGATGAGTGTCAAGTCAAGGTTCTACTGCGTCTGTCAAGGTCACTTTCAACATGTCACAGTTCGGCAGGCAGCCTCGCTCCACTTCATTTGCAATTTTCTTCCTTGAGTGTTTGCTTATTTTGGGTTTTAAGTAGCCAGGAGCCTGTGGAAAGTACCGCCTGTATGTCCAATGCCAGGAGAGTCAAAAAGGAGGAGGGAAAGTGCAGAGCAAGTTCAGGAGGCCACTGGAAGCAAAGGCTGGGAGATGACCTCTTTGGATCATCCCTTCTTTGCTAAATGAGCATGAGTGTGATGGGGTCGGAAGGCAGAAATGGCATCAAACTAATGCTGAATTTAACGGCATTAAAACGGTGGAAACGGTGGGCAAACATCTCCCTGGATGTCCAATAATTGATTAGGGGGCATGGAGAAACAGCATTGGAGGTGATTATAACATAAAATCTTAAATTTTACTGCTGTGGAATATGAATCTCAGCCTTAAATATGAGCCCAGCATTTCTTTGACATTTCCAGCCTTCAGTCCATTTAGGGAGGGGTATAGAGGAATGAAAGAGTTAACTCCCTACATGACTCCAATCAGGATTGGTCTACCTGCAGTTCCTTTTTGTTAAAGAGGAGGCATTTAATATAAATATGTAGGGGGGCTTCTTATCCATAAGCTCAGCCTTTTCAAATTTCAGTATGCATGCATGCTGAGCCTGTGGCTGGAGGACCTCATGGGATCCCTTGGATACAATCAGAAGTGCTTCCCAGATACATTCTAGAAGGTATTTGTGCCAGAGATTTCCACTTGATGTCCTCTGACGCCCACCCATGGATGGACAGTGCAATCCTAATGTGTGCTGGAAGAGGCAGGCCAGGAAAAACTTTTTCCTTACCCCTAGAAGTGCAGCAGCCCCAATGGGTCTACTAAGATCTGCACTGTCAATGTTGGTGGTACAGATCCAAGCAGCCTGAAAGCAGCACAAGGGCATGGATCTGGCACAAGTGCTGGGTCCTGGTCTTGCCCACCACCCAGACTCCCAAATGACACCCCACACCAAAATTCCCCTAGGACCCTGGGCTGGCTGAGCTCAGCCAGTACAAAGCTTACCATCCAATGCTGTGGATCTGACCTCCACAGGCTGGCACACTTAGCTTTCCACTGAGGAGGTGGACATATGCTTTACAGCATGTTTGCGAACCTCACAGGCTGGCATAAGGAACTTACCAAGAATAAGTTGGATTAGATACTTATCTTGGATTGGATAATTATTTGTAGAATTTAGTATCTATGGGCATCTTGGAAAGAGATCCCCCATGGATACCAAGGGCCCATAGAATGCTCCTGTCATAGATAGGGTCTGATCACTGGTCCATCCAGCTAGGTTTGTATTTTCTGGTCTGGGGTCAATTCAGGGGTCTTTTTTTGCCTAACTAGGACTAATTAGGACTGTGGGTGGCACAAGCGGTTGAGACGCTGTGCCTGTTAACCAGCAGGCCAGGGTTCGATTCCCGGGTCGGCCCCACAAGACAGGGTGAACTCCTGTCCTTAGCCCAGCTCTGCGACGCCAGCTGGATCCAATTGTATCGGCTCTGCCTTTCCATTGGACTAATTCAATGGGGTGGAGAGAGGGGATTTGCTGCTTGGGTAACAGCCTATCCTCCATAACAATCCAACCCAGGCTTTCGTGCTTCGCATGCAGCGTATGCAGCGCCGAGCACGATACCATAGTCTTTCAAGACTGACGGAGGCCTGCTTTTTTTTTTGCCTAATTAGAATTCTCAGTACCTGGAACTGGCGCTCCAAGCACACTGTTTAAAATGCTTGGCATGTCAAATTAGGCACATCCATGTTTTGGTCCTACATCTTTTCAAAACCAATGCTAGGAGAACAGTGTTGGCCATCCTTCTAATTTTTTTAAATTGATCCAGAAAAATGGGAGCCAGGAATCTGTTCCAGCTCCTTTCCATTTTGTACATGGTCATCACACTGGCCCATATTTTTGGTCACTGTCTTGTGAGAGGCAGAAGAACTCTTTCAACACCTTTGGAACCTGAGGACAAAGTGGAGATAATCAGCACTATCAAGAAAAACCATTTTGTCAACCTTCCTCTTTCTACCCTCTAGGCCTAATAAGAGATCAGCACTGATGCTACCTAATTATTATTAATGATTAGCACCTAAATAAGAGATTAGCACTTATGCTACCCAGTCTCAGGCAAGAGAACTGCCCTCACCCCACATGTCTGTGATTTGCATCTGTTCTGCAATCTTTAATCCACTCTCGACCCTTTTCCCAAGAAGCTGGAAAGGAGTGATGTGGAAGACCAGCCCAATACCTCCTAGTTCCTGAGACAAGTTCTAAATGCTTCCACTGAATGGAATGGTAATGTGGGCTAGAACATGGAATGTTTAACTCATTGCTCTCCTCCCTTCTGCTCCTGCCTCTCTTCCTTTTCAAGACTAGGAAGAGGATGGGCTATTAAGGCAAGTGGACAAACAGAGAAGGATGCCCCCAATCTGCAGTCAGAAGGGACTGCCACAGTTGGCACCATGGATAGGCTATGATGGGGATTGGGGAATGGATTGAGAAACATTGGGTGAGGGATCTGGCATCTAAAAATCCATGTAGTTCATGCTGTGATGCTTCCAAGTGACAAATCCCTTCTGGAATCTCTCTTTCCTAAACTTGGTTTCCCTCCCCCCCCCCCCAATATGCAGCGTACTCTCCTCCTTTGAATGTTCTGTCTTGATTACTGCTTTCCTATGCAGTGCTAAGTGTATTTCAGTGCATCCCAGAAGAACATCTGGGAGGGTTTGAGACAGGATGGGGTAGTGGTTAGAGAGCGGGACTGAACAAAGCCCTTCTTGGCCATGAAGCTTCCTGGGTGTCCTTGGGCCAATCACTCACTCTCAGCCTCACCTGCCTCACAGGGTTGTTGTGAGAACAGCAAGAGGGAAGGAACTAAAGTTTTGTAAGCTACCTTGGGCATTTTCATTGGGATGGGAAAGACAGGCTATAGATCTCTTAAATAAATAAAACCATAAGTAGCACATCTCTTCTCTGAACCAAAATGTGCTAGCCTAGCAGGGGATCTGTTCTTCACCTTGTCTTTACATCTGAAGAGAAGGTCACATGTGTTACGAGCTTTGACGATCACGTCATTGGCTTCCAGGTCGATGATATTGCTGCACAGCTATACAGGGAAGAAATATAAGAACATCAACCATCTCCAGTTTGTTGCCTGCTGTGATACAATCAATATTACTTGTTCTTGAAGAGTACTTGAAGGTTATACAGGCATGGGTTAACATCTGGTCTGAAATCCTGACATTGTCTACCCATGGGTTATTAAGGTATGTGAATCCTGTGTTTGAATCCCCCTCAGCAGCCTGGCTCACCATTAAGATATCTTCTGCATTCATGTCTTCTCTGAGGATCTGATCTCTCACCATCTGTAGCATGGTGTAGGCTACAATAACCTGTAAGTTTTTGCATGGCAGTCCAGTTAGGAACACCTAGAAGGAGAACAACAGGATCAGAGAATGACCACCAAGAATTCCCATTTCTCTTTACTTGGGCTTAATTATGCTACTTCTCTGTCTATTAGGGTGATCAGTTCTATGCAGTCAATGGTCTTTTAAAGTGGGATGCACTCAGTGGAGGGATTCAAATAAATTAACAACAGGTTCTAAGTCCCATTAGTAACTGGTTCTCAGAACCAGGCGCTCATTAGCAAAGGATTCTATAGAACCTATGAGAATCCCCTGAAGCCCACTACTTGATGCATTACGTTCAAAGTGGGGGGGGTGACAAGGTGATCCAGAGTACAGTGCAAAAGTTGATTGCTACAAAGTACATCTGCTTTGTATCATTACATGGATTCAAATCTTGATGCCATTGGTGAAATAGGTGGAGGTATGATTAGCCAAAGGATTTTGCCCTGAAATTTTACTCCTTGCTCAGAGCCATTTGGAAAGGAGCTAAGAGCCTTTATAGCCAGGATGGTGTAGTGGTTAGTGAGTTGAACTGAAACCTGGAAGATCCAGGTTCAAATTTCTCCTTGGCCGGGAGGCTTCCTGGATGACCTTAGGGCAGTCACTCACTCTTAGCCTCACCTACCTATCAAGGTTGTTGAGAAGACAGGAGGGGAAGAACGAAAAGCTTTGCAAGCTGCCATGCCCATTTGCATTGGCATGGGAAAGGTGGGGTGTAAATCCCTCAAAAAAACAAACCTCTGATCAAGACTTTCAACTGGGCAACCTATGCAGACAACAAAGCATTTACTTTGTAATCAATTTTTGGCACCTGGAAGACTCCGAGAGAAATCAGCAAGGAGTTTGACTTACAACACTTATTTTTAAAAAACCTTATACGTGCGTGAATTAATGGAAGCTTTCAAGCCTGGCTTTGGAGAGAGCAAAGAACTTTCTGACCCATATGGTGCATTTGCCCTCTGTGTAATTATAAGCAAAAGGTTGGCATGCAAGAAGGACCTCCTCAGCGGGAAGAGCGAACGCCAGGAGACTCCATGCAGATACTAATTGAAATAATCAAAGCTGCCACAGTGCAGGATGGAGGCTGAGAATACTAAGCAAGGCTGCAAAGGGTGACTGTGTTGGTGGTTTCCAGAACTTGCAGCTACAGCAATGCTGACCACTGACTCTTAGACTCATATTAAATGACACATGGCTTTAGAGGAAGGAGAAGCAACCAGTAATGCAGGCCAGCTGTGTATTTGGCATGAATCACCAATGCCCAGACTGTGTCCATAAGCTCTGGCACAGGGACCCCCTCTCTTAATTTTGCCCAGAGACTCAGGAAAGCCACACAATGTGGCCAATTGCATTCTCTGTGGCATTCACAATCTGGCATAAAATCCACAGCTTGACCGAGGTCAGGTTCTTTTTGACCAATATTTAGAAATAGATTTCTAGGGCTTTGTTTAAAAAGATGGTTCTCTTTCATGAAACAGATGCATTCCCTGATCCACAGAGGAGTAGGAGAGTTTTAGACGTAGGCAAGTGGGAAGAAGAAGGTGTGTCCCAGTTAATGTACCACTTTAGGCTAGCATCTCAGTCTGTGCAGTGGCCTAATTGCGGCACAAATGTGCCTTACAGAGCATTTGCAACACCAAGGGGTGTTCAGGATTGCACCCTTAATGATCTTTTTTTAACACATTGGTGTCAGTAGAGGTAGATTCTCCTTTATCTGAACATCCAAAATTGGACCCTTTTTAACGTACCGGTATCAGTCTTAGTACAGATAGACTATCCCTTGCATTTTTGAGAAAATTCATACTTTTCAATCATACAAAGAAAATTCATACTTTTCTTTTAAGATTTATCTGAATCTTAAAAATGCATACAGGGAATCTGAAATTCTGCCCAATTGTGAAATTTGGATTTGGGAGTTGCTAGAATAATTCAGCTAGATTTGGTTGGTCCTAATACTAGGAGATAACTGCTCAAACATAAAAAAACTATTTGCTGAATTCACTGGATTGAATTCTCAATTCATCTATATATATAAAAGAGAAAAGTCACTCACTGACTGATAGACTGACTGACTGACTCATTACCGCCTTGCCAAAACAGTTGGGCCTAGAAGTGTGACATTTGGGGTGGATATTCCTTCCATGACGGAGGGGTGCACTAAGAACCGGTTTTCAGAAATTCCAACCAGAATTAGGTTTTCGGAAATTCCAACTGGAAGGGGGTGAAAAGGGGCGCAACGCGTTTTCCTCCCTATACTTTGCATTGGAGAATTGATGACTCATCAACATTCTGCCCCAACTGCTGGGCCTGAAGCATGGAATTCTGGGAGTTCCTTCTGTCACCTGAACACCCACCAAGAACCCCTGTGGAGAAATTTAACCCTTCAGGGGCTGAAAAGGGGGCAACGTGATTTTTGTCCTGTACTTAACATGGAAGACTGACCAGCCTCCAGCCAATTTGGTGCTCAGTGCCTGGTGCA
Organism: Cryptoblepharus egeriae; assembly: GCA_030015325.1. NCBI lineage: Eukaryota > Metazoa > Chordata > Lepidosauria > Squamata > Scincidae > Cryptoblepharus > Cryptoblepharus egeriae. The sequence goes on from JAREYC010000013.1 coordinate 13,037,957, forward strand.
CTGGGGGATGTTGTTTGGAGGAAGAGGTTGCGCTGGCAAGGATGCTGCGCATGGGGGGAAGTTGCGCATGGGGGAAAGTTGTGCATGGAGGAAGTTTCGCATGGGGGTGATACACATGGGGAAAGTTGCACATGGGAGGATGATGCACATGAGCGGAAAGTTGCACATGGGGGACATTGCTCATGGGGGAAATTGCGCATGGGGGGAATGATGCGCATGGGGAATGATGAGCATGGGGATGATGCGCATGGGGGAAAGTTGCGCGTGGGGGATGATGTGCATGGGGGATGATGCACATGGGGAAAAGTTGCGCATGGGTGGAAGTTGCGTATGGGGGGATGATGCGTATGGGAGATGATGCGCATAGGGGATGATGCGCATGGGGGAAGTTGTGCACAGGAGAAAATTGCGCATGCGCTTCCCCACAGTGCATGGGGGAAGTTGCACATGGGGGAAAGTTGTGCATGGGGGAAAGTTGCGCATGGGGGATGATGTGCAGGGGGAAAAGTTGCGCATGGGGGATGATGCACATGGGGGAAAGTTGCGCATGGGGGATGATGCTCATGGGGAAAAGTTGCGCATGGGTAGAAGTTGCGTATGGGGGGATGATGCGTATGGGGGGATGATGTGCATGGGGGATGATGCGCATGGGGGAAGTTCTGCACAGGAGAAAATTGCGCATGGGGGTTGATGCGCATGGGGGAAGTTGCACATGGGGACATGATGCGAATGGGGGAAGTTGCGCATGGAGAAAAGTTGCGCATGGGGAAAAGTTGCGCATGGGGGATGATGTGCAGGGGGAAAAGTTGCGCATGGGGGATGATGCGCATGGGGGAAAGTTGCACATGGGGGAAAGTTGCACATGGGGAAAGTAGCGCATGGGGAAAAGTTGCACATCAGCGGATGATGCGCATGGGGGAAAGATGCGCATGAGGGGAAGTTGCACATGGGGGGATGATGCGCATGGGGGAAGTGGCACATGGGGTATTTCTGCGCTGTGGGAGGATGGCATTGGGAAAATGTTATACCCGCAACGCGGGTATGCTTTTCGCTAGTTCTTTATATTTGTTTGATCATGGAACGAGAACAAGTAAAGACTTTCCACTGAATCTAAAATTCAGCTCAGGTTCTCTCAGTCACTCTCGAGCTTTTGCAGTTTTCCCCAAACAACCCTTCAAAAAAGAATTGATGTGTGCCCCATATCAGCAATTCAGGACAAGATACTACCAAACAAACAATAAAGCTCACTCACCTCCCACAGTCTCCAAACATCATCAAAGGACTTGAAGACTCTCTGGAAGAAGAGGCAGAACCATGGGAACAAGGCCTGTACCACATGGCCTTTTCTTTCTAGAAAATATATGTTAATCACAGTTAAGAAATTCTTAAACTATATAAATTCTTAAACTTATACATCAGGCTCAGCAGGAAGCAAACTGAGAAATTTGCCTAAGGGCACATATTAATGTATAGGTGTTGACTTTTTCAAGGGCTGCTTGACAAACTGTATGTGACTCATGTTATATTAAGGCTACGATTCTCTGTCCATTTTCCTGGAAGTTTGTCATATTGAACACAGTGGGTCTTCTGAGTAAACATGCAAAAGCTGGACACTCTAGTATATATTTTATATTTATTGTGGATATTTTAATTTCCATTTCCCAATTCTTATATACTTGATTTGAACTATTGCAACCCACTAGAACAGCCTGTGGTGAAATGAGCAAGATTTTTAAATGAAATAGAATAGGTTTTAAAGTAGAAGTGAGTGGCGGGTGAAGAAAATGCTCTAATGAATAAATTGAAAATTAATTTTGTTGTTGTTGTATTGTCATAGTGGTGTGTTCCTATAGGTGAGGAAAGTCATGGCAGGCTTCTGCCCTCCAAAATTTACCACTACATCGCTTTCTAGATTGGCTGTAGAAACAGCTCCTCACTACAGCTAAACAAATCAATGCAATGGCATTGATTTACTAGGGTTTGCATCACCCAGTAAGAGGACTCATTATGCCATCCCTTTGATGGACCTCCTCCCATACCTGTCCCTACAGAATAAATTACAATATCATATGCATAGCCTAAATGCAGAGGCATTACTAAGGTTGGTGCCACCCCCTTTCATTCATTCATTCATTCATTCATTCATTCATTCATTCATTCATTCATTCTAATATAAAAAATAGTACAGGTCATTAATAAATATAAAAAATAGTACAGATCACAGTACATAAGGGATCGTGGATTTTAGCTTTGACCTGCTATATGAAAGGAGTTTGATGCCCGTGCTCTTGCTGGTATTCGGACACATATCTCTGTGAATAGTGCATAGCCAGCATGACAAAAAATGACTGACCTGTGTTCACAGATCTGTGAACTTTCCAATCTCTTCATGAAGTCACCACTACTTGTGGCAACAAATTCCACAAATAATGCATTGTAAGAAGAAAGACCTCCTTGAGTCTGCCTGGTAGAGGCTTAACTTGGGTGGTGCTTGTGGGCACCTGCCTTATGTGCTATGCCATGAGCACATGACTGCCCTTTAGGCTCCCCCTAGTCCAAGAGAAGGTGCTGGTAGCTTTGCACGCCCTATTTTTTTCCTTTAGAGGGGAGGCACCACATGAGAACGAATGAGGGGTACAAAGTGCCCTTCCTTTGGGAGATCTTGCAAGTGACATCATGATGTCATGTGACATCACTGCACTGGGTGCCAGGATAGTATTGTACCTATGGTGCCTGGAATATTACATTGCCAACCAAGTATTGTGAACTGCAGCCCTTTTCTGATTTGAAATCTCAGGCAGGTAACATGACAGTGGGTGAGCTGTAACCAGCCAGGTGGTGATGCTTACCGAGGTGTGCAGAGAAGGTAGGGTCCAAATATGCAATCAAAGCTCTTAGCATGGCTATATTCTTTTCCACCCCAATGCTCAAGATGCAGCTGTTATCCTGGACAAAAATAAAATCTTTGGTGTGACAACATTTAAAAAAATTAAAGAGACCAGCCGGTCCAGACTTGTGACATCCTTCTCTTACATAGTGAAATCCACAAGATGAAATTAATCCACACCAAGACATGTGGGACATGAGGGTACCTATTCCATGGAGAGACTTCAATGCTCCAAGACCTGTATGCAAAGACACCTTATCAAGAATACCTGCAGATGTCCAATCTTCTGTTGTCAAGATAGATAATCCCGAACCTCACTCCTTCAAGATGCGATAACCAGGGTTGGGTTTATGCTGTACTCAATAGTGCTTATGACTGAGCAGAGGGTTGCGCTGCTAAGCCACTGCAATCCTAAATACACTTTCCTGGAAGTAAGACCTACTGAACACAACGGGGCTTACTTCTGAGTAAACATGGTTAGGATTGTGCTCTTAGTCATCCAATTTTGCAGATAGCAGAGGGTACATTTTTTCTAGGACAAGATGGATGGCCCTGATTTGTCATATGGTGGGCCCAAGGCAGCCACACAAATGGTATTCTTGAGCATTGCTGGAAAGGTACAATGTCTTGACACTTACTGTTTTCTGTAGAAAAAACTGAAACAGCCAGTAGATCTCGTGCTCCTTTTCCACAAGTAATAGGAACAGCAGGAGCATCTCATGGAAACCCTGCTGGTATTCTGCCAGGTAGAGAGAACGGGAAAACAAATGCATTTGAGAGACCAAAAAAGTTTGCTGTATGGTTCAGTGGCAGTGCAAGTGTGGCGCAGGATGCATCAGATGATGCGCATAGGGTTTGGGGTGGGATGAGTGACACCACTAGTGGCCAAAATTCATCTCCTCCCAACCCAGAACTACCCTGTTTAAATTGAGCATCATTCCTTGAAACTCTCTGTCCTGCTTTCTTGTCCTGCTCTTCTACTCACCAGCCTCCACATTGCACATGTAGCTGACCATGAGAAGTTTTTCCAACTGGCTCTTGTCTGCAATGGTGTTGCCGTCAGCATCTTTGATATAAAGTCTCTGAACATCAGACTCTGCAAGGGAAAAAGAAGGAGGCAAGTGAGCTACAGTGAACACAGACCATGCCAGAGTACAGAATCAGATACTCCAGTCCAAGCCCTTTGAATGACAGCCAGCTTGCCCCAAGCAAGGCTCTGAATTCCATCCCAGGAATCATGATTTATGCCGCTGCGGATGTCAGCAGGTCAGAAAAGATGTTCACTAGCAGACTGTGAATAAATGAGAAGATCTCTGTATCCATTCATTTCCTTCCTTCCAATTCAATTAAACACCCACACTGCTTGTTTTAGAAACTCTGAATCTTATCATGGCCTTGACCTACACTATGGTCTGCACTTACCTAGAAATAAAATGAACTTGGAGAGACGTTATTCCCCCCAGCAATTCTCTGATCTTTTATGGTGTTTTCTCGTGAAACCTGAATATATATTTTTCTAAAGTTTTTTTTATTCCTAACTAGCTGAATTTACCCATCATTGTGGGAGTAAAATTGGGGCTCTGGGTAGGCAGTACTGTGCCACTGGTGGGCACTGAGTGGACTGGGCAACTGGCACTGGGTGGTGGGCACCAGTAGTCACTGAGTACTGGCAGCCACTGGCAGGCAGAAAGTATGGGTAGGCACTAGGCATCGCTGAGCACCAACGGGCACCAGGCACCAATGGGCACCAACAAGCATCGCTGGGCAGTGGCATGTAGCAGGCACCAGCAGACAGTGGCCAGCAGATATCTCCGAGCACCAGGCACTAATGGTCAACAGGCATTACTGGGCAGTGGTCCATTATGTTCAGTGAGACTTAGGCTGCAATCCTAAAGACACTTTCCTGGCAGTAAGACCCACTGGACACAATAGGTCTTACTTTTGAGTAGACATGGTTAGGACTGTGCTCTTACTCCCAGAAAAGCAGCCTGAGTGCTTTTGGTGGCACCCAGGTTTTTGTGACCTCCTGAAATGAAACTGCAACCTCACCAGGGGAATCATGACCCCAATTTGAGAACCACTGCCCTAAAATATCCTGAGATTAATATTTGCCCCATGCCTGCCTGAGAGAAAAAAGCTGAGGAGTTGGAACAAAGTGTCAAATCCCATGATTTTATTAAACATTACAGTGGTACCTCACTTAACAAGCGCCTCGCTTAACAAGCGTTTCACATATCAAGCAAAAATGTCCAAGAAATCTTGCTTCACATAACACGTTCTGCTTCACTTAACAAGCAAGCACGCTATGGGCACGTGTGCTATGCAGCCCTGACACTCTGCATGGAGGCTCTTTAAAAGTCTCTAACTGCTCCCAACTTGGGGCAGTTGCCTGGAGGTGCCAGAGGCAGCTACCCCTAACTGTCCCAAGTGCCCCCACTGAGACCACCTTGAACCTCCAGCAGCAGCCCAGGTAAGCCTCCCAGGAAAGTGTCTTTGATTGCAGTCTCCTAACTATGTCTACTCAGAAGTAAGCCCCATTGTGTTCAATAGGGCTTACTCCCTGGAAAGTGTCTTTAGGATTGCAGCCTAAGTAGACTTCATAGGATCATGCACACTGAATGCATGTTTTGAATTCAATTACAGTGTTATGTCATCATTTTTATACCCAGTTAATATTTTTATATGAATATTTTGGGGGTTGTGGAACCAAACATCTGAGTTTCCATTATTTCCTATGGAAAAATCTGCTTCACTTAAAGAGCATGCCTCCGTAACGAATTAAGCTCTTTATGTGAGGCACCACTGTATTGTACTGAGCCACTAAGGAATGACACTGGATCAGGACAGGAAGTTTTCTTCTGTCAGTTTATAGGGCTGTCCCTCTGCTCAGCCACAAGCTACCAAAGGGAGATGTTCTTTCTACCTTTCCTGCCATGATGAATTAGCAGAAGTAGGAGACACAAGTGTTGGTTGAGATGAGTTGACAACAGGGGTTGCCATCTTTTTGGGAAGGTAGAAGTCTGGAAATTGCTTGTTGCATATTTTAATGTATTGAGGTGTTTAGAGATTAAGCAGCCCTTTGTCAAGTGCTGAGACAGAATGAAATCCCACTGCTAAAAAAAAAATCTGCATATTATAAAAAGCATCTGGGTGATTTAAAACAAAGCAGGATATTTTCAAATCTACCTGACAAGCAAGAGATATATACTGAAGCCCTGACTGCCCTTGAAGAGCAGTTATCAAACAGGCTATCTTTTTCTATAAAAGTGGAGAATGATTTCATTTTACACAGTTCCCGAGAGCAGGAAGGGCAATAAAGGGGAACATTTCCCTGGGTATGTGACCTGTTTAAGGAATTCTTCACCAAAATGGAAAAATCTATTATTTCAGAAGGACCAGGCTGGGCCTCACCAAGCACTAAATCTTTGCACTAGGCTCGCTCTGGCTGATTTATGCAGGATACGTTGATTTGTAACATTAATTTTGCGGTATCATTTAATATACAACTGGGAGAAGCCTGAATGGGGATCTGAATATAATCATAATATTCGCTTTACATGCTTCTTTTCGTCTGTGAGAAAAAATAAGCCCTCCGGAGCTTTTTCATTGGAATCTCTCAAGATATACCTTACCTCTCCATATTTTCCTTTTCCCACTATCTTTTGTCCCATAAGTCAAGACTTACAAGACTCTGGAGGAATTTTGACCTGGTACTCAAACGCAGCTGGATTCAGACTAGGAAAAAGAGCTTATCAGCTCTATTTAATCAAATATGGCATTGGGGGACCAGGCATAAAGGAATATAGAACAAGGCCAGCCACAATTGGGGTGGTTGCTTCAAGCATGGGGAACACCTACCTCTATCAACCCCCTTAAATAATACATTCCCCTTGAGCCTGGACAGTGATATCATGATATCATGATGTCACTAAAGTTGCAGTGGTAGCTTGCGTGTCCATCAGGAAAGGGGAGGAAGCCTTTTGGTACACCTCTCTGTGTAGGAGCTAGGAGATCTTGGGTCAGATATGTTGAAGAATGCTACAGTTTGAAAAGGAAAAATGTCAAAAATGAATTAAATTGAAACTGGATCCAGATTCCATGGTCTGATGTTGCATTGTAAATGGGAATGATGGACTTGAGAATTGCAGGGCCTAAGATACATTGCCCATGACTATGAAGTAGGGAGATGGTGGGGATCTAATGAGTGGTCCAGTGTAGGGCTTTGTCTCAGTGTCTCAGTTGGTGGCTCATTATGGTGGCCCATTGGCAGTATAAGCTAACCAGACCTTTCTAGAAAAGATTCCAAGAAGGGACAAAGTAAAAAATGGATACTCCTGTAAGGGTCTCATCAATTTTCCATTCTAAAGCTATTAAAGATATAGATATATCAGTCCTTTGGTCTGAGCTGATAACATTTGAATTCCACCTAAACATTGACAGGGAAGCGTCCTCCCTCTTCAAGCCAGCCTTCTGGCTACTTACTGATGAAGTCCCGGACATCATTGAAATCTCGGTGGTCTGTCTCCAGCAATGGCTGCATCTTTTCACAGATGTTGCACAAGGACTCATAGCTTTTTCTGCAAGGAGGGAGAGAAAGAGTCACTGATTTGTGGGGTAGGTTAGGATATTCTCACATATGTTTTATTGCACTAAGACTACAATCCTAAAGACACTTTCCTGGGACTAAGACTCCTTGAACACAGTGGGACTTTCTTTTGAGTAGACATGCTTAGGATTATGCTCTAAGTGCACTCCGAGCTAACGTTAAGCTTCAAGGATCCTCCAAGCAAAGGGGATACAGGAAGCCTCCAATACAGCCTGTTCTTTGCAGTCCTTGACCCCTATTCCCAAAAGGCACACAGTCCCCAGCCCACTGTATTGGAAAGCAAAGAGGCATTAAGAAGCAGTTTCATCTTCAGTGCCACACCTTCCAGCCTGGTAAGCTTATCCCAATGAGGGAAACGTAAAGGGCAGAAGCTGGAATGGCAGTCACGTACTTGAAGCAGCCATCAAAAGTTCTTCGATCAAAAGTTATATAGGGAAAAAAAATCAGTGGGGCAGAGCAATGATGCATCACCACCATCACCACCAGGGACATTGTCCCACCAACCCACATGAGAGGAAGTCCATCATGGGGGTGTCACGCAGGCCAACTGCACTGGGTGACACAAATCCTAGTGATGCCATTGAGCAGGAACGGATAAATGAAGTCCCTTCCTATTGGTTTTCTTTCATTCCAGAAACAAATTCACATGCTTAATGTTCCCCGTGGCCTTGTGTGATCTTGTGTTTTGCTTGTGTGATCTGAGAGACTATAGGTCTCAGTATGGTGGGGAACTTGTCTTCTAAGTAAGTCAGTAAATCAGTCAGTCAGTCAGTCAATCAATCAATCAATCAATCAATCAATCAATCAATCAATCAATCAATCAATCAAGAGTACAGTATTTATGTACTGCTTTTCAGTGAAATGTTCCCAAAACAATTTACTAATGGCTAATGGCTTTACATTGCATTTCTCCTTCCTGGACGGGTTTGTACCTTCTTGCGCAGTCTATTGTGAGCCTCTCATCCAAAGAACTCTTCCAGGAGTAGTAGCCTGTGAGAAACTTCCATGCTTCTGATCTCACAGAGGGATCAAGTCCCTGCAACAGAAGAACAAATGAATGCTGCAAAAAGAGGTATCAACTGGGTTCTCCTTTCTCAGAAATTGAGGCTGTGCATGATACGGCTTTTGTTCATAATAATTAACGGAGGCAAACCTTGACCACGTTTCATTTAAATCTTCATGTTCCAGCTCTCCAGTCAGCCAGAATAAATTGCTGCATTTCCTCAAGCACTGTTGATGCTGATCTAAAAGCACGGGGTTTTTAAAAGATCACCTCAAACACTAGAAAGTCTTGGGCCAGGATGACAATATGTAATACACACAGAATGTAGGACACCCAAGGATAATGTCCTTGACAAAATAAAAGCTAATGCCCATGACAAAATAAAAGCTAAAAACACTCATATATATTTTGCTTTCATGTGGTTAATTTAAACGCTACATTACTTATTAAATTTAAAGCCAAAACATGTAATTTATTATATATACAGGCATCCCCCACTTTCTGACATTTGTTTTCTGATGGTTCCACTCTTTCAACACCTTTCAATTATACCCAGGGCTCATTCATTCAACACATGCTTCACTCTTTCAACCTCTCTATCCTATCCGAAATCTATCATAGATTTGCATGTGACAAGCGTGATCAGACTGTTTTTGGCATTCCCTTATGACTTCCTTCAGTAAATAACCATCATTCAAGTACATAAGATATTCATTGCCCGCACATGCTTTTGTTCATTTTACTGTAATTTGTTATGTATTTTGGCTTTGTGTTAATAAATGTGTTGTGTTATTTGCAAGTGATATTTTTTTTTGGGGGGGGGGGTGAGCATTCTGCATTTGCAAGCTGAAAAAGACTGGGTTCCACTTTTCAACAGTTTTTCACTTTTGAACTGTGCTCCAGTCCCTTACCCATCCAAAAAGTGGGGGATGGCTGTAATGTATTAATTACAAGAAGGCTACATGCTGCCTGCTCACAAGGAAGAGGAAGACAATGAAGATTTTTCTCATGACACAATTTTCCTTGCTCCCATCTCAGGACTCAAAACCCACTAGCTCCCACCTCATTTTGATCTCCTTCCCGTTCAGAGAACATCTACATGATTCGCAATCCAAACCTTTCACTTTCTCCAGCCAGCGAGAGATAAATGAAACTTTTACTTCTCTCCTAGTAGGCCACCTGATTACCTGTGGGTTTCTTTGGACTTACTGCAGGTATTTTGCTGGTGTAAATCCGAAGAGAGGAATGAGCAAGCTGGTTTGGAAAACTGGGATAAGTTCTGATGTGCTTTTGCCACTGAGATTTGCCCGCTCTTTGCCTTCTCCCCTTCCTGCCCTGAACTATCCACAATCTGTGCTACCTTACTGGGCCAGTGGAATGTCCAGGTGATTCTGGCACATGGGTCGAGCCACTGGCCATTTCCACCAGCAGCTTTTTCACATGTGATGGCACCGAAACGTACACACTATCTAAGGGCCATTTATGATTGCAGATCAATAGCTCTATTGTCATAAATGGCCCATAGGATTGGGTTGTAAAATCCAAATTGATGAACTGAATATGTCCACAGGACAGCTGATCTTCGAAGATGCTTTAACCCCAAACAAGATGGAAAACACTAGAGAATAATTCAGATTGAGTGAGCAATCACAGGCTATCATACAGTTTTTCCAAGAAGTACAGCAACAAGTTCAGAGGTTGGAAATGGTGCTCACCAAGTCCCAGGGACAGATGCTGTGAGGCATAGGTGATACAGAGGCATACGATGCAGATGTGAATAACTCTACCATTTTAAAACAAATTGCACCAGGGATAAATGGGATTTGCTGAGGTAGCACGGCATGAGCTAAATTTATCGAGGCAAAGACTAACATTTATAACAATCTGTAGAGTGAATGGGGAAAGGAAGCATTTTCACAGTTTGCTCAGAAAGTGCCAGGTTTCCGGGGATCATTTGGGCTTTTGTGGCTGTTTTCAATGAAAAGTGGAAAAGAATTTCTTCACTCGCTGATGAAAATAAATGGAAAGCTTAATGGGTGTTGGCAAAACTATTTGCTCAATAGATAAAGCAATCCATTTGCAAATGTAATGTATTGGCATCCATCAGTCTCGAAAGACTATGCTATTGTGCTCGATGCTGTAGGCGAAGCACAAAGGCCTGGGTAGAGTGATATGGAGGATAGGCTGTTACCCAAGCAGCAGATTCCCCCTCTCCATGCCACTGATATAATCCAGTGGCATGGCAGAGCCGATACGATTGGATCTGGCTGCGTCACAGAGCTGGGCTAAGGACAGGAGCTCATCCTGTCTTGTGGGGTCTAGAACCCTGGCCTGTTGGTTAACAGGGACAGTGTCTTAAACACTTGCACCACCTACAGCCCAACTTGCAAATGTATGTAGGCCTAAATATAAATGTGTGGCTCTGTGTTTGTGCATGTGTTTGTATGTGTGTGTATATGAATATATATGTAGGAGGGAATATTCACACAGACATGAGAGAGAGAGAGAGAGAGAGAGAGAGAGAGAGCCAAGTGTTGCTTTCTGGTTTGAAAAGGATGAGGGGGAAGATAGCAGAAGAGGAAAACATAGAAGGAATTGGTAGGCTAGAGTGGAAGACTGGCAGGTTCTTTTCCCTTTCACATAACACCAGAACTAGGGTGCACAGAAGTGTCTTCTGTTTGGTGACACCCCCAGGTCAGCACATGACTTGTGCTGGGGCTTAGGTTGGACTAATTGGAGGTTAGCATTGCAGCCTTAGGGTGCAATCCAGAGTAACTACGGGGAGTCCTTGCTCCGGTGTAAGAACAATTTACTCTGGATTGCAATATGAATTTCCCATAGGTTTTCACTAGGTGGTGCAGTAACTATGAGTGCACATAATGTTTCTTACGTGCTCCTGTAATTACTCTGGATTGTAGGGTTAGTCTGCAATCCTAAAGACACTTTCCTGGGAACACTTTCCCCCTTGAACACAATGGGGCTTACATTTAAGTAGACATGGTTAGGATTGTACTCAGGTGGTAAGGATTAGCATGGTTAAGATTGCACTACCTGAGCACAATCCTAACTATGTCAAAAATAAGCCCCATTGTGTACAATGGGTCTTACTCTCAGGAAAGTGTCTTTAGGATTGCAGCCTGAGATCACAGGTTCCATTTCACCTCCATTTCAGGTGGCATTGCAAAGGGGTGCAGTCCACACGTCCATGCACACAGGGAGATGCCACCACTACTGGAAATTTTTTTTTAAATCTTGATATTTTCAAATAATACCATCTTGATACTAAAACTATATGCAGAAGACAATGAAACAAGAGGTGTTGCAATATCTGTTTCCTATTCTCTGGTTGCACAGAAGCAATCCCAATACTTGCATAGGATTCAGCGCAGGCTGAATCATCCTGCCTAATCCTCTGCAAGTTAGTACTGTGCTGTCCATATGCTTGATTCAATGTGTGGCAGCTTGTTTAAGTTCAGCTAGTGAGACGATAGCGGAAGTGAGAAATCAAACCTTCTGCAGCTTAGTACACATAGCTACAGGGTTACCTTCGAGCGTCTTTGAAGCATCAAGCATCTTCAAGCAAAGAAATACCCAGTAAAAGAAATACCCGCTGATTGGCCTTGTAACCTTTTCACCAAATAAATTTTTATATATTTGGCAGTAGATATTGATAATCTACAAATATATAAAATGTATTTGGAGAAAAGTTTACAAGGCCAATCAGCGGGTGTTTCTTTTATTGAGCAGTTCTTTTACTCTTTTATTTCTTTTAGTTCCTGGCAAGGAACGATTCTTTCTGGTGAGGATTCCCATCGTCTCCTCGAATCCCAGTCCAAAGCAGAATCTTCTGACCCTCAAAGCTATTTGCCAGGCACAGGCCCTTCCATGCCCATGAAGAAACTACCCCCAGAGAGATATATTTTTTCGGAAAGCCGCCAAGACTCCAAATCACCATGGCAATGTCACCTTGGCAGAGGAGATGTGCTAAATGAGCTTGGAGGGGGAAAGTCACAAATCTTTCACTGGGCTGAGATGTTCATAGACAGCTGCTCCCCACTCAGCAATTCTGGGGGCCGAGAGAGGAGGCAAGCTTGCCTGTGGCCCAGAGGGGTCACAAAAGGATAATTTTGTCCTTCAAAAACTTCCAGATTGGCTCATCTTGACGGAAAAGTCTTTGTGGAGAACAATTCCTCCTGCTTAAACCTTTGCCATCCTGGTTTATCTTTCCCTCTCCTCAATTTTATTTGTATCTATAATTTTGCATAGCTGTTATCACTGGTGGGGAGAGTCTTGCTCCCCTCCACCCCCCAAAAAGATCCCTTTCAGGTCCCTTTTCAAATGTTTATTGCTTAGTGCAAAGCCAACCCTTGATTAGGCCAGCACAAGTCCCATACTGGCTTTAGGATGTTGCAATATATACAAGTCCCATATACATGGGACTTTAGGATGTTTCATATATATAAGTCCCATGCTGGCTTTAGGATGTTGCAGGAAGTGCTGTAATGCACTTATGCACCACTCCTCAGGGGGTTAGGACAGTGCACTGGTCTCCCCACACCACTACGGGAATGGGCAGACAGGTGAGTTGCACTGGCCCTAAATTGTGCCCTGGGTATGAAAAATTATTATGGCTGGTGGGTACTTGGATGGTCCCCTGATAACCCTTATGTGTTGTTGGCTCCAAGTTGGAGTCATCCAGATGCACATGGAAATCCCTCCAGTCACAGCTGGAAAGTAACTTCTGGTTTACTTCCAGGTTTATGAAAGAGACTTCTTGTTACTCATTATATAATTGACCATGAGTCCCTTGGGGCTCTTTTAGACTAAAAGGTACATAATCAATCAATCAATCAATCAATCAATCAATCAATCAATCAATCAATCAATCAATCAATCAATCAATCAATCAATCAATCAATCAATCAAAAAAACTCAGGAAATGGAATGTTCCTTTATATAAAGCATTTTTCTTTGTACAGAAAATGAAATAATCCTATAACACTTTTTTCAAATTAAGGAAGGGAATGATGATCAGTGGTTAAATACCTGCTTTGTTTACAGAATACATCAAGTATTATTTCCAAGTAGGGCTGGGAAAGATTCATATCAGAAACTCTAGACAGCAAATTTGTGAAGGACAGGTCTGTTAATGGCTCCCTTGCCCCTGCATGTACAAACCCTATTCCATTTGACCCCAGTGGGCACTCACCCTTTCCAGGATTTGGTCTGAGATGTATTCCCGGGATTTCATAAGATGTCCACCTTCGTCAAAGTAACTGGCCCACTCAGAACTGTGAATGGGATATTTCTTCATCTTCTGGAAAGAGAGTCAAGGGATTGAAGTTAATGGGACTTAAGCAGGGAACTGGACACCTAACATTTTAGCACCAGGATCCACTTTTTAGAGTAACAGTTGGGAGTGGGATCCACCAGAAGCGATGTAGTTAACCAGGAAGCAACATCATCAATTCAAACCTTTTCTGTGATCATCTAAAGGTAGGGCTGCCATAATTCTCTTCCACAAAACTGGGATAGGACCTTCTGTCCCATTTGCTAGTATGTGAACACAATCCCCCCAAATTAGGATTGTCTCTGCTTTTTGGGACATATGGCATTCCTATCCTACACAATGCTGTTATTTTGCATAGTTCAGAAGTCAAAACCAAACAAAGGTTTGGATCCTTCTCCAACCATACTATCCTCCCCTTTCCAGCATCCCCCCCCTATTCAGGACCAAGCACCATTTCTATCTTCCACTGAGAATCCATCCTACTCATCCGCTCTCTGTCTTGTATTATCAACTCTGTTATTTTCAATGGCAGTTGAGTTAGGTGCTAAAAAATCTACCTGAAATTGGCTTGTGACCCACCTGGTGGGTCCTAACCTACAGTTTGAGAAACACTGCCTTATTTACCCAATAATCTAATGCAGAGGGCAATCAAAATTTTTGCATAGCTACAGCCAGTTAATACCTAGCTGGGTTTTCCCATTGTTTGAAAGAAAGAAAGAAAAATCCAATGACCAAATATTAATGATGAAAAAAATAATCATGGTTTTCCACCAAACAAATACCCCTTTTCCAAAATTGGAAAACTCTACATCTGATACTTCTCCAAGAGTGGACCACATGTGTCCATTGCTTTAAATGGCTCTGCAGGCTGACTCTCCCCACGCAGGGAGTCACTGGCATGTCGGAGCTCTCTGTGAGGATCTAGTCATTCTCTCCCCATTACTGCAAATAGCACAAGAAAAGTCTGCTGTCAAGCCTGGCAACAGACCCACCTGGCTTTTCATTACCTCCCTTTTGAAAGTGTTGGATTTTCCAATTGGAAACTTGAGTGGGGAGATATTTGTCCAAAGATTTAGTCACCACGGCGTTGTAAGATTGAATGCATAATTAGTTACAAACAACCTGATGAGAAGAACTTGGGAAATAAAATCAATGAGATCAGGTAGAGGGGCCATTTAAGCAAATCTCATTAGGAAACACAGAAGGTCTGCAGCCCACGGAATTGAAAAAGAAATAATGGGATTCAATTCCGAGGCACAAGAGTTTCTGTGGGTTGAAAGAAAGCACCTTCCTGGAAACAGTGAGCCTGCTGTGAGTGTGTTGTGTTCATTGCTGGGGATTACTTATTGTAACCCCCTAACTGCTGATGGTGACAAAGTCAAGGGAGTACCATTGGGGTCTCCATCAACATCATTTTTTTTCCTTTCGATACAGTGGTCTTCAGTGACTTTCTTCTGAAGGCACACTGACCTCTCTGATCTTCTCTATGTGCCTCACCCCTTACAGTTTCATTTCCAGTTTTTTCCAAGTTCTGCGACTGTTTTTTAGGCCAACCTTCTGCAATAAGAAATTGTCCCTCTTCCTCCATAGGCTCTTTAGAGTAACAATTTGTTACTAAAGACATCTGCTGTGTCCAGCACATCATATACAAATGGGAGCATCTTCCAGAGCATCCTTGGGTGGCCGAGAGGGGGTGTTCTCATTGCTGGTAGGAAGAGGGGGGAGGAGTTACCACTGCCCATCACCACTGCCGCTGCTACCAGTGCCAACCCATTGAGCAATCTGCCCATCACCTGCAACTGGCAAACGTGGGGTGTGTGGGGGCACAATGCATCTTGGGGACCCCTCCAGCAACCATGACCTGTCATGGCAGACTATTTAGGGCAGGGGTGTCCAACACGAGGCCCAGGGGCCGCATGCAGCCCAGGACGAGGGTGGATGCGGCCCTCCTGCAAAGCTGGACACCACCATTGGAAAAACCGGCTTTGTGGCAGCAGCCATTTTCAAATTTCGCGTGTTTCTCTGTGCACTGCCCTGGGCGGCTGCCACAAAGCTGGTCTGGGTTGCCTGCCTCCTACCTCTACCTGTCTCCTGGCTGTCAGAGCACTTCAGGCTCCTGCAGACCTTGCAGCGCTCACCCACCCGCACCCCCCAAAAGCAGCCTCAGCCTCTATCCCAACTGCTCCCTGCTGCCCTTGAGACCTACTCAGAAGTAATCCCCATTAAAGTCAATGAGGCTTACTCCCAAGTTGCAGTCTGAGAGCCCAATGATGCACAGGATGGGCTATGATCCTCTCCAAGCTTACTTAACCTTGGAGGTATGCTGCAACCCTAACCATGTCTACTCAGAAGTAAGGCTCATTGTACCCAGTGGGTCTTACTCCCAGGAAAGTGTGTTCAGGATTGCAGTATATCTCCAAGGTTAAGCTTGGAGAGGATCACAGCCCATCCAATGCATCATGTCTCCTCAGAGGTAAGCCCCACTAAAGTCAATGAAGCTTACTCCCAAACTGCAGTCTGAGAGCCCAATCCTATGTATGGCTACTCAGCAGAAAACCCCATGATAATCAATGAGACTTACTTCAAGGTTTAGCTTGGAGAGAATTGCTGCCCATCCTATGCATCATGCCTACTCAGAAGCCCCATTAAAATCAATGAGACTTACTCTAAGGTTTAAAAAATGTAGGACAAAATATAGGACATCCTACTTTTTGGCCTACATTTTTTAAAAAAGTTGTTAGTGTTTATGTGTGCCCAAACCAACTTGTCTTCTTCCAGTGCGGCCCAGGGAAGCTAAAAGGTTGGACACCCCTAATTTAGGGCATCGAGGGCAGTCACAGCTATCATCAGTTTGGCATGACATGTCCTCCTTTTTTCTATCAATTCTCATTCTGCTCTTCTCTTCAATACCTCTTATTCTGCTCCTGTTCCCTCTTCCTTTTTAAATCCAGGTATCACAAAAAGATGTAGCAGAGGATCTGTGCATCACCATGTGAAGGAGTGGTGACATCCGGAATGCTTCCTTGAGAGCCATGATGTTTTGAGCCAGCCTTGAAAACTCACCAGGCTAAGTATTTAGTGAACAGATTTGGGAAGAGCTTCTACTTAAAAGACATTTTTCCTACTACACATCACCGGCCTGATTTCTGATAGCATAGAGATCTCTTCCATACAGTTGAAGGGTCTCCTATATACTTAAACGGAATGTGACAATAAAGCCATAATTTCATTTTGAGGTTTTTAAAGCAAATTAGACAGTGTAGGAAGGGATGCCGATCAAGATCAGGACTGCAACACATGCACAGAAGACATGCCTATGTCCTTCCCTTCATATTCTGGTCCTACCAATAACACATATAAAACTTATATAACCACTGAGAAAGCAGCACCAACTGAAATTTCTCTCCTGGGATTCAGGTTCAAGAAGGCAGTTCTGGGATAGAAGCCTGTGTAAGAGGAAAGCATGATGAACTGTCCCTCCTTGCACATCACAGCCTTGAACTTGATCTCCCCAGCCTTGGCTGATATTTTAAATCATCAAAAAAGGGAAAACCAAATGTTGTGCTTTGGCTGCAATCCTCTGCCTATGTGCTCAGAAGTAAGTCCCATTATCTTCAATGGGGCTTACTCCCAGGAAAGTGTGTTTAGGATAGCAGCATGTCATAATTGGTGGTTTCAGGGGACTCTCTTTGAGTAGGGCCTTTGGGGGCATATGTCAACACCAGACCATGCAAGTGTCTTCATCCATGCCTGACTAACCCGCTGCAGGCTCTCAGGCTACCAACTGGTAAGGCTACCAACTGGTAAGGCAGGACCTATGGAAGGACCTCCTTGCCCAATGCCTTTTCACAATTTCCAGATGTCCTATGCCCCAAAGATGTAGCAGAGATGGGGCATCTGGGAATTTTACCTGTCTGAAATCAAGTCCAGGACTCTACCCCAAATCATGGCTGAGCTTCCAGCCAGTGGGCTTTTCTACAGGGATGATATCAGAAACCTAGGATCTCCCCACCTTGTCTGCAGGACTGGTCCCAAGAAGGTAAAAGGTGCAAGAGCCTTGTCCCTTCTTCCTCAATTCCACTGTGGCTGATGGCGAAGACCAGTCAGGGGGCTACAACTGGGATAAAGGAAGTTGAGCTGCCGTCATCAGGCTCCACAGAAGCAGTGACAGCAAGTTCTTGCAGGATCAGGGTCCAGGAGGCCGTCAGGCCTGGGCTTATGCATCCTGCCTGGGAGGAAGGGGTGGAGATGCTCCCTATAACCTAAGCTAGCTGGTGATGAAGACAGCCTGGAGGAGGCTGGTTAGGAGATGCGCCGATCAAGGTTGCTGGCAGGAAGGAGGACCTCCCTCCCCATCTCTGTGACTACTGGAGCATCAAACTTCTCCAGCTCTCCTTTCCAATTCTTGGGTTAATGCATACCTGGAGGCCCCAAAGGGGCTTTTATTCTCCCCAAAGCTGGAGTTATCATTGCTTGGTCTGACTCATGGGGAAGAAGATTGTCAATTTATACCTGAACCCAAGAAGCAGATTTTGGGTCTGATTCTATGTTCGAACTCACCAGTAAAGAAGAGAGTGAGGCTCTGAGTCCTGAATTCTCTTGACGTTCATTAGTGTCCCCATCCATAGCTTAGCTCATTGATCCACAGAAAATAGTTTTCAATCCAATATCAATTCAGATCAACTGGATCTGAAGTCCCTTAACACTCTTGACCTCTTCCAGCTGGACGCTGAATGAACACCAAGGAAAGACAGCTGCTGAGTTTTATTTTTTAGAACAGAAATAGGTTTCCATAGTGCTCTGAGGTCACAGAGGTGTGATGTCACTTGGAGGAAGGATACCTAGCATGGAACTCTTTCAAGAGGCAAAGGCTTTGAAAAAAAAAACCAGACACACATCTTTAGACTGTAGTGTGTCTCCTAACGCTACAGCCTGAATTACAGTGTACAGACCTGTGTAAAGTGACCTGGAAGTAAGAATTGTTCTGGAGTCTCCCATCATTCCCATTAATCTCCAGATAGCTACTGAAAGTAATCTTGGAGGTTTTAATAGACCTGTTTGGCTTAAAGGTGTCATGTAATGTTAAGAAAATAAATATTCAAGAATAGCTTATGGTCAAGAGTAGTTCCATCTTCACTGCTGGTTTGATGGTTTTACTCTTTGTTGTCTTTAATTTCAATTACTTGGGTAGTCAGTCCAAACCCATTGTGCAGTCTGCTAGTGCTGCCCATCTTACAGCCAGGAATGGGTATGGGAGAATTAGATCATGGTAGGACGTTGTTTGGTGGTAGTGAATCTGCTGAATCCTAACTCCCTTTCAGGGTCCGATCCACCATTGCAAGTCAATGCAAACTTGTGACAGGTCTGAATTGGCTCTCCTGCACCACAGATACTTGTCCCTAAGTAAGGAGAAAATGTTCCCTACCAAGAGGATACCAACATAATTGCCCCCTCCCTCATTGCAGGATGCAGCAATAGTCTTTTGGATGCTGCTGTATCAACAGGGTGAGAATGGAAAGGACTATTCTCTTAGATTATTGCGTTCTTTTATTTTCTTACTAACAGAATTGACCCATCATTGTGGAAGTAAAATGTAAAGGTATTTATGGACACTGGGCATGGCTGGGCACTGGAGAGTACTGTCGGGCACCACTAGGTGGCAGGCACTAGCAGGAACTGGTTGCTTGTGGCCACTATCAGCAGGCACTAATTGTCACTGGCAAGCAACCGGTACCAATGGGCACAAGGAGGGAGCAGTGGACATCAGGCACTGGCAGGCCCCACCAGATATTGGGCATTGTTGGGCATCAGTGGCCAGCAGGCACCAGCAAGACATCAGAGAGCACCACCAGGCACCATTGGGCAACAGCAAGCAGTAGGCAGCAGGCCCCAGGCACTGGGCACCACTAGGCACCACTGGGCACAAAATTGAGCAACAGGCATTCCTACCAGGCACCAAGAACCCCATGCAATACCCATTGGTGCAGCACCCCCCTGTGCAACATCTCCTGTGCAACACACACCCTGTGCAACATTCCCCCTGCAACATCCCACCCGTGCAACATCCCACATGTACTATAAGCTTCTGTGCACCATTTCTCCCCCGTGCACCATTCCCCCTCAACTATGGGCAACCCTACCAGGCAGGTGCAAAATTTGGAGCAGTCTTCAATATTAAGTATAGAACTAAAATGTGTTGCACCCCTTTTGTGTTTAACCTTTAGGGATTAAATTTCTAAAAATTGGTTCTTATTGGGTGCTCCTATTATGTAAGGAATATTCTCTCCAAATTTCTTGCTTCTAGGTCCAGAGGTTGGGACAGGGCCAGTGAGGGGATTCAAAGAAATTAACAACCAGTTCTATGCCCAACTGACAGCCACTTTTAAATGGCTATTTTTAAACTTTATATGTCCTATCTCTCATTCACAACTGGTTCTATAGAGTAGGTGCAAACCTGCTGGAGTCCACCACTGGACAGGGCATTGATCAAAGATTCTTCAGTGTAAAGTACAGGGAGGAAAATGCATTGCACCCCTTTTCACATCCTTCTGGTTGGAATTTCTGAAAACTGGTTCTTAGTAGGTGCCTCCATCATGGAATGAAACCCTCCTCAAATTTCACACTTCTAAGACCAGCGGTTTTGGCTGGGTGTTGATGAGTCAGTCAGTCAGTCAGTGAGCAAGTCAGTGAGTGAGACAGTGACTTTTCAGTTTTATATTTATTTATTTATTTATTTATTTATTTACTGGATTTGTATCCCACCTTTCTTGGCAAGGCTGCCTCAAGGTGGCTAACAAACAAAATAACAATGTATATAAAAACAATTTTACACATTTAAAAACATTTAAAAATTTAAAAACGACCCTCCCAAAAAATTATCATAATAACATGGCTAAAAACTGGCAACCCAATCTCTCTAGAACTGAAAAGTTTTTGTCCACAAGAATGTTTTTAGGCCCTGCCAAAAACTGTATAAGGAGGGAGCAGTTCTAAAGTCAGAGGGAAGGGAGTTCCAGAGCTAGATTTGGTAAGTAGTCTTGAGCCTAACAAATATGCATAGGATTGGATAGCATAACAATAATACCATTACATTATGTTATATCAATTGATTTGAGACATATTATATATCAACTGATTTGTAATTTACAGCAGAATCCTATGAAACAAACCCCAGTGAAATATTTATATTAAATGCTTTCCACCCCACCAAGGTAAGACCCACAAGGGCTGGTGGGAAGGGGGGCAGCACAGATCTGCTAGTATGTGTGACTTTCTGCTCATGAGGCAGCCACTCTGCTCTTATTATGGACACACTTCTCTTCAATAATAATATGGGGGCACCACCAGAAAATCTTCTGGAGACCATACTAAGGAGGAAGACTTCTTGTCTTTAATGATAGAGAAGGGTTGATTTTCTGTTCTTGTGGAGATGAAGCCTTCCTTCACCAAAGAAGTCAAAACAAATTGTAAATGGATTGAAAGGGAGATGAAATGAACAGGAAAAACAGGAGAAACAGAAGACCCTCCAAACCCTGGGGAAAGTTAATGGAGAGGGGAAAGTTGGTTAATTACCTGCCATGAAACTGATCCACTCCAAAATGAATTTTTAATAGAAAAATAATGCACTTTCCTAGCAAAGCACATTTCAGGAGAGATCACCAGACCCTTGCGTGCCACACTGGAACTGTACCTTCTGAACTGCAAACAATATGTTAAAAAGGATGGGCAAGTTGTGCTGATACAGCTATGTCACCCAAGAGAAAATTATATTAGCTCCGTTAAGTCCCACATTCTATTTCTATGTTTGAAACTAATGATGATCCCAGTGTCAAATATTCCGTGGATGTTTTTTGAATATTTTATTTATTGACTACATCTGTTCCCCACCTTTATTCCATTATGGAACGCATGGTAGGACATGGTTTCAAAGGTAATCCGGGCACTGACCAACTCTCGACTTCTTACCGACAGCAAAATGGCTATTTCATGTGTTCCCAGGTCATGGGCCTTAAAGATTTCAGTATTTGACAAATACATACAAGGAATACAGAGTCCTTAGAACATTTAAAAATCTTTGATTTCAATAGCCATATTAGACTTTCACTATGCCCACGTGGAAACAAGTGTGGGTTTCTTGTTGTTGGAAACATCCCTTCCTGGAGCCAGCATCTTTATAATAACTCTTTTTAGCTTCCTTGACAACCTCGTCCATCTTTTATAGATGGAAGGTTATGTGAGTGCTTCTCTTCTGCGCCTGCCCTTTTCCCCCCTGCTTTTTTGAAAAAAGAACTGCTCCATCAAAGAGATCTATGAAAGGCTCAGTTCTCAGCCAACAAGCCATCTATTTAAAGTTTACATACCCGGCAACACTCAGGAAGATGTATTAATGGGAAATTGCTAAAGGAGCCTCAGCCCACAGTTTTCCACAGAAGGCTCTGTTCAAACATGCAGCCATCAAAGTTTAATGCTCTCCAGTTAACAAAATCTAATGTTCGCTCGTAATTCATCTCCTTCCAGTTCAAATGTTTTGAGAGGTGCTTGATTTTGTTGCTTGAAGCCTGTGAGAAGCTGACGCAATAGATGGTGGCCGGGTTTGGACACTTGTGGCTGTTTAGGAGGGCATGGTAAGCAACCCTGGGGTATCACCAAGTTGCTTCTTCATTCTGGTCTCCATAAAACCTTCCTCTCAATTTCTTTTTATCTCTTCTAGACGGGTAATTAGAATCTCTGGTGTGTGGAGCTGTGATGTCATGATGTGACATCGTATGACATCACATGTCATCATGACATCAATTCCAGGTTCTTCTTGGAGAAGGAAATGCTAGTGGCTTCACTCCTCCCATTCCTTGTCCTGAGGAGGCTTCCTTTAAAAAAAATAAGGTGTGAAGATGCTGAAGTGAGCACCCTCCCCTCTGGGAGAATTTAAGCAGCACAGGGCAGTCACCTCCATGTTCTCTCTGGAGAAAGAGGGACTGGTGGTGTTTTTCCAACATAGCACTGTGGCAGGTATCCTTAGGTACCCACCAGTTATTTCTCTGGTGTTGAGTAAGACTTAGGCTGTATTCCTTTCTTATTCACTGCAAACACCTCTAGAAGAATGATACAGACCTAGCTTTGGGGATGGGCAGGCACTCTCTGCCATTAATTGGGGAATCAAAACACTGAATATTCTGGTTCAGCTCCAGTTTGCATCCATCTATGTTTTTGAACTGTTCCATTTAGACACAGACTGGAAAACTGGTTCAAGAATTGGGCTGAATACTCCAAATAACTTTTGAACTAAGTTCATGCAGTAGTTTTGCTAATCCTTCCTCCTCTCCTCAAGAACCTTCTCTGTGTGTTTAGTGTCTAAAATGTCTAATTTTGCTTAGTTCTTACTTTAAAGACATCTTACACATAAAAAGTATATCATCTGCTGGTCTCATTTCTCCAAGAGCACTGAGCTAGTCATTGGAAGCACCAGCAGCTCAACTAGTTTGGGTACTAGTAAAGAGCAAACAAGCTTCTCAAGGCATGCCTGGCTAGCTTTGGTCTGCCAGCTAGAGGTCTGCCAGCAACCATCTTTCCATGGCAGTTGTGGAGCACTTTGCATGGCAGTACCTAGTACTGTCTATTACTATTGTAATACTATTACAGTACTGCCTTGTTTTACAGTAAAACTATTACAGTACTGCCTAGTACTATTTTTCTGGAAAATAGTGCTGGTACTCACCTCCTGGTGCTCACAGGTACTCACCTGTGTATTTGTGTCTATGTGTGTATGTGCTGGTACTCACCCACAGAGGTGCTGGAACTCACAGAGAGGTGCTGATACTCCATATGGGTGCTTACCCCCTGGCAGTACCCAACCAAGCATGAGACATCTTCATGATGGCCTCTACTCTGATTTCTCATTGGCCCTTCACAGACCTTGGAGAAATGTTTTCTCTAACCTCCTGCCAGTAAATTGATTGGTTGGGGGAATTAATTAATTTGGACACATATTAATTAATTGGACACACAAAATAGTTGACCACACAGAACTTCAAGAAGGCTATTCTGCTCCACTGGGCAATTAGGTGTCCATCATCCTCCCTGGTTGCCAGTGGAAATGGTGGTCTAGAACAGGGATCTCAAAATTCTTTGGTCAAAGGGCTACATCAAATATCTGGCACAGTGTTGAGGGGCAGATAAAATATTTTAAATGTAAAATTTCAGTACATTAGAGATAGATTAATGAATAAATGGGCTCAATTTTCCAGGATTTCTGCAAGCACCATCATGCAGCACAGAAATAATGCACACACTTAATTGGACCCCCATTCTCCTAGCACACCATCACAGCTCCTGTTGCGTTCGTTCAACTAGCTAGAGTTTCTTAGGAGAGTGGAGGCTTAAAGCAAGCTGCTTCTGGCCCCCAGGCTAGGGTTTGGAGAGGGCCTCCTGCATAAAGAGGGCCTCCTTCCATCTCTTCTCCTCTAGCCTTAAGAACTCTAGGGGCAGCCCAAAGTCTTCTGGCCCCTGAGTCCACATATATAGTTCCACTAGCGTGCCAGATGCCACTTCTCATTTCCATGATTTGAAAAGGAAGAAGGGAACAAAGCAGGAGAGGAAGTGTGGAGAAGAGAGTGGTGAGGTGGAGAAGGTTCTTCCATGCTTCCACTTTTGGTCCTTCCAAAACCAGGGAGCAGAAGGTAGTGTAGTGGACACTGGAGCTAGTACATCACCATCATGTCCATCAGAGGGGTGTGGCCTTTGGTGAGCTATCTCTAGCCCTCCGTCAGTCGAAGCTGTTTGACTCTCTCGGTTGGTCAAAGTGCGCATAAAATTCCCCTTTTAGAAAACTGTCATAAACACCTACTTAACTCAACTGTAACACTCTTAAAGTGTTAAGTGACATTCATTAGGATGTACAAAGAGACAATAATCAAAATCTGATGCAAAAATCCTCATTTATTAATCATACAGCAAGTAAAACTAAAATCACTGAAAATTAATACACGCCTCCACATTGCCTTATGTTTTCATGAAAAAAAAGACATATGAGCATTAATTATGAGCTGAACTGGAAATATAGGCAATATATATGGAAATATAGAGTCTTCTCACTCTGTTGGGAAGTTCAGCAGTAGAGATGGTTTGGCACAGTGAGGTGCAAGGTTGCCAGATCATATTCGCATATGCATCAACAAGGTTAGGACAGGGTCAGGAACCCTTGAACAATGGGAAAATCCTACCTCACGGCAAAGAGGACTACTTGTTCTTTAGCATGTGAATAGATAGCAATCACAGGTGTGAAGAGGAAATGGTCAGTAAAATGCAGGCTAAAAGGAAATAAGAAACTTCCAAAAGTCAGCTTAGGATGGTCGAAGGTGGTAAAAAATTTTCCAGGGGGGTCACTACTGCTCCCCACAAAAGAACCGGCAAAAATGACTTGGGGGTTTTAAACAGCACCTAGAACTAGGAAGTTACTAGGAGGGGCAGGTCTCTTGGCCATCATAGGGCAGAGAGGGAACAAAAACAGAATCAGGTGGAATTCAAATCCCAGCTTCGACTAACAGAGGGCTAGGGTTGAGAAGTCTTTGTTGGGCTCAGCCCGAAATGTACCAATGATATGATTCCAGTGAAGCCTTTCTGTTGACGGCAGTACCATCAAGTACACATCAACACTAAGTAAATGAGCAGATTTCCTAGAATAAATGAGCTCCTAGAGGACTTGGAGAGGGGAAAAAATTCTTCCAAAACCTTATTTTGTCCTCTTTGTAATAAAGCTGTCATGATTACAAAGGCTGATACATGGCATGTGCAATCTCTGAGGGTATTCTGTGGAGAGGTCCCCATTAGATTCCTCATTACCTCTCCCTTCCCATCCCCAACTCTTGCAAAAACCTAACTAACAGCTCACTTATTTGCCTTCCACGAACAGCAATCTAAGGGGAAGCCCTTCAATCACCCAGGCATTCATTTCATCATGGGCACATATGCAACACAGCTGTCGAGGGATGAACTACACTCTTCAGAAGCAACATGCCGGTGTTTTCCATCTCATTTATATTTAAGGTACCAAAACAAAAACCAAAGAAAAGGGAGCCTTTTAAGAAACAATAGCTGCAGATGCAGAGCAATGCTGGCATTGAGTAGGAGAGATGGAACCCAGAGCCAGGATAATGTTGTGCTTCAGGAGTTGGACTTAGATCTGGTAGATCCAGGTTCAGTTCTTTGCTCAGCTAGGAAGCTTCCTGGGAGACCTTGGGCCATTCATGATATCTCAGTTCACCTACCTCACAGGATAGTTGTGAGGCCAAAAGAAAGGGGAGGAACTATGTACACAGCCTGAGATCCTTGGAGGAAGGACTGTGTAAAAAATGTGGGAAAATATAGAAAGCTGCCTAGGTTATTGGTTTGTCTTGCTTATTAACTACCAACTTTAATGGCTCATCAGGGTTTCCTAGGGGTCCTTCTCCGTCATACCTGCTGGTGATTGAACCTGGAGCTATTGACCAAGACCACCAACAAGCTGGTGCTGGGACAAAGATGTCTCTTGCAGCTTCTGGAAGTAGAAGCCAGAGGCTCTGGACCAGAAGGTTTTTTGCCAGTGTCTCCCCATTTCTCAGATGTTCAGGATGCAAGCTTTACTCCAGGGCATTTGGATCTGGAAGGATTATACAACATCATGATTATACAACATTTATACATAGTACACAGATCAAGTCTTCTCTGTGTTTGTGGTGATGGTGCAACACGCCTCTGCTAGTGTGCCAGCTGCTGATCATCACTGAAAAGGAACTGTGGAGTAGAGTATACAGGGCTAGAATGTCACTCCCCACATTTCCTTTACTTTCATGTTTCCCTCTTCCATTTTGAATCCAGAATCTGGGAAGAGGAGGAATAGTGAGCAGGCAGACATCCACTATCTATATTAGCAAATACACAGCACAACTCTGTTTCAATACAATTCCTGCATAGGAATTTCAACACCGATACTAGGGCTGCAATCCTAAAGACACTTTCCTGGGAGTATGACCCACTGAAAACAATGGGGCGTACTTTTAGGATTGTGCTGTAGGTAGACATGGTTAGGATTGCGCTGGATTCTGGTGTATCCAGGAGGATGCCATAAAGTATTGTGGCAGGTGGTGGAGGGACTGTGGGATGGTGGATCACTGTGTGGCAGAACAGGGCAGAACAGGGGTGGATCAGGCCCCAGAGATGGTAGATGAGCAGATATACTATCCTCCTTTCTGGACCAGATTGCCCTACATGGGGCTGATTGAATTTGTGAGCTGGCATAGATCTAAGCAGGCCCACTGTGCAGGTTGGTGCATTATTCAAGGTCAGGGGAATATTATTCTCCTAACCTCAACTGATCATGGCACCATGAGCACAAAGACGCTTTGTCCTCTGCCACTGAAGTCTCCTGATCAGATTCAATTGGGGCATCAAGTAAGCCTCACCAGACCCATTTCAATAGCTTTATGTATCTCATTTTATAGCCCTATAATCTCTCCACAAGCCTTTTTATTTATCCATTTCTCACTCAGTGGCTGAGTCAGTTTTAGCTGGTCTGTTAAAAAAAAAAAGGTAAAAAACCAGACTTTTATAATGGCCATAAAAACCAAATTGTTGCTAATTCTTCAACAAGCCTTTCATGAAGGCCCTTTGCTGAAAATGCACAAAAGCCTTCTGAGATCAGAGAGTGAAGCTTCTGGGGAGTCCTTGATGCTCATGTGATTACTCCAGAGAAAGGGCCTTGAAGATTCCAGGCACTGGGACTGACAGTCCGCCCTATGAACCGTAGGAAATATTGCTTTTGACCTCATTCTTCCCATAATAGTGTAGGAGTTCCTATGGGACAAAGATTAATAGATTATATGCGCAGAAAGTTTTATCCAGTGCTTAAATGACAGGGGGAAGAAGAGGGCAGTCCTTCCATGATAGTCCCTGATTAGCTACTCCTCGGGTAATTGAGTGGTTTGAAGGGGCTATAGGCAGGCATAATGTTGTGTCTAAAATTGGAGTTGGTGGAGTCAAGAGAGGATTAAACCGTAGATTAAATTCCAGAGTCCATCTACTTCCTGCCATAATTTGAGCACTCTAGAACTGGCCCAAATGCCACAACCCCTTGTGGGACCAAAGGCTGGGATCATCACTCGACCTCCAGTTTCCTGGATTCAAAAAGAGCATCTCTCCTTTGTTAGCCTACTCTTCTCCTTCCTGTTCTCTTTCTTTTCAAATCCAGGAACAAGGGGCGGAAGGACCAGTGGAGATGAATGGTGGGTGTCCCTGCCAGTACACTGCCTAAGGCAATCACCTTAGCGGAATAGATGAGCTGGTCCTGGAGTGCTTTATAAATCAGAGTTAACACACCTATGTATAGACGTCCAGATGTTCATGGCCCATCCCTGCATATGATGAAATGAATGAGCCCAAGATATTTTGCTTGCCATGTTTCTCATCTCTTTTGCTCCCTCTTTCATTTATGAATTAAATATATCATTAATCACATCTTGATCTCACTTTTTTCCAGGAGTTTCAAGATGGGATACATAGTTTCTTGGTTTCTCTCGCTAGGCCATGCTCAACACTTTTGCTCATCAATAACCCTGATGTCATAGTTTCCACCCTAATCCTGACTGCACAGGAGAAGCAAGTTGTTCAATGATTTAATGAGCCAGCTCAGCAACAGGGAAGGTGGAAAAGGTAAAATTCTGGAACTGTTAAAATTTCCAGTCTTTGGAGACAAAGCTCCATTAATATTTCATATTTCTACTAAAGCGTGTCACCAACTGGTCCATATGCTCTTAGGAAATGTGCTTTAAAAAAGTTTGCTTGGGAGGAGGCAATGCAAATTGTGATGAGCTGTCCAAGCTCCTGTCCTGCCTTACCTTGCCCTGTCTATGCTGAGTCTCTCGTTATGAGTTGAACTTAAACAGGCCACACGAGTGATCTCAAAGATCAGGAGGACAGTCCTCAATGCATGGTGTGGGAAATGAAATTTCAGGAATGAGACTGCTTGAAATTCCTCTACATTTTTTGAAAGTCTACACAACAGAATGCAGTGAGGGATTCCCCACAGAACAAGGTCACTGGAGCTGTAATCCTATCCTCACATTTCCAGAATTTGGAATTTGGGCAATTCCTACTTGCTGTAAGATGATCATTGCCATCTTTTAGCCATCTCAACTGGCCGTTGCCTGTCTTTGAAGGCATAATTTTCATATGTTCCCATATTTTTCATAAGCCTCATTTAATTGAAAATGTGCAAACCACAGAGTGCCCTCAGCTAACCTTTTTTTATGGGTGTTTTGGAGGGGACCCAAGAAAGGCCAAGGAAAAGCACAGCAAAGGAGATTTCTTTCAAAAAGCCAGTTTCAACAACAGTGAGCCTTTCAAATTGCTGCTTCAGTACCCGTCACATTGAGAGATCTGAAGGAGACTAGTGGCCAACGTGAGCCAAGAATGGGGGGAAGCTCTAATTGAGCCCTTTTCTTCCTGACATCAGCAACCTACTTTTTCAAAGTTGCAGCATCAAGAGATCTGCATTTGCACAGAGCTGGACACAGAGCTTGTGACACATTTACCCCCCACCCCCAAGGCTGTAACAAGAATCGGCCACATTATTGCTATTTGCCACTATTAAGACTGAATGGTTTTATCTGAGTTAAAGCAGATCAGTCAATGATAGCTTAACCCCTGTTGCTGGCTTCTGGTGGAAGATGTATGGGTGAAAAGATGCACAAATGTGCATGATGCTGTTACTGTGGCTTAATCTGTACCGGGGCCCAGTGGGATCAGTAGCATTTGTATCACCTGGTGTGGGAAGCTGGTGCATCATCTCCATGATGAACCTCCTCCCATGCACGGCCAGGGCAACACTCCAGGAAGTGGATGTGGTGCGCACCATTGCCCCACCTCACTGGAATTTTGATTATAACAGAATATGGATTTTTCAATGCATTTTGTTTCATTGAATTCTGCATGAAATTTCATGTTAAATTATATATAACACAATGGTACTATTCAATTGTATCCAAGTTTTTAAAAACTTTGGGCAGAAGTTGTGTCATCCCATGTGCATTACCTGTGGCCCTTACCCCCTGCACTCCTCTAACAATTCCAGTGACAGTGATTAGAGAGGCAACCTCATGTCCCTATTCTCATGTTCTTTTCTCTCCACCCAGAAGACTTTTGCCTCTCTTGGGAGATGTTTTCCTGCAATCAGAACATCTTGCATGTCATCCAAGATTAATGCAGTAAATAATACCAATTAATTTAAATTTTGACAGTACTTTTCACCTGGTGATCTCAAAATATGTTTGTATCGCCTTTCTAAAGCGAAACAGAAACACATGGAACAGAAATTGAATTGCACAGGGTGGTGGAGGTAGAATTGACGGCAGCAAAGTACGGTAGTTTTCAGACTAGAATAGTATTGGCTTTTTGGAGAACTGCTGGTCTGTATGGTGAATGCATGAAGTTGCCTGATCGTGGCTCAGATTGTGCCTAATCAGATCCAAATAGTTCCATAATGTCTAATGTCTAATGTATAATGGGCTGTGGGTGACGCAAGCGGTAAAGACGCTGTGCCTGTTAACCAGAAGGCCAGGGTTCGATTCCCTGGTCCACCCCACAAGACAGGGTGAGCTCCTGTCCTTAGCCCAGCTCTGCGACGCCAGCTGGATCCAATTGTATCAGCTCTGCCTTTCCATTGGACTAATCCAGTGGCATGGAGAGGGGGGATTTGCTGCCTATCCTCCATAAAAAATCCAATCCAGGCTTTCGTGCTTCGCATGCAGCGTATGCAGCCCTGAGCACGATACCATAGTCTTTCAAGACTGACGGAGGCCTGCTTTTCTAAACTGACTCTAGGCTGAGGCTGCAATCCTAAAGACACTTTCCTGAGAATAAGACCCACTGAATACAATGGGGCTTGCTTTTGAGTCAGGATTGTGCTCTGAACCTTCAAGACATTTGGTTCCAAGAACTTCTTTTAATACCTATTTTGCTTTACACAAAGGCAATTAGTTACCATGTTAACAAGGCAGGCAATGAATCAAGATAAATCAAGTTCCCTTTTGCAAGTGGCTTCAAAAGCTTAGTTTCAGCTCAGAGGAAGCAATTTGAAGTTATTATCACTTGACAGAATTGCCTCCCAGCTGTAATTTGACCCCAAAGCTGAACTCTATGATCTTTTCTCAGCAAGCTGGATTGCCTGCCACATTGCCATGGTAAGCAGACTGCCTATAAGTCATAAACTGCTACTCAAGGGATGTTTATGAGCCAACCTAGTTCACTTTGAGACAAAATAGCATATAAATAAATCACATGTAATTAGATTATACCTGCATACTGTGTTTCTTACACTCACATGGGTCTTTCAAGCAGCCATTCTGAACTCCTGATACTCACATACAGTAATGCCTCAAGTAACAAATTTAATTCATTCTGGAGGCATGTTTGTAACGTGAAACATTCTTTACGTGAAGTGGATTTTCCCATAGGAAATAATGGAAACTCAGACGATTGGTTCCACAACCCCAAAAATATTCATATAAAAATATTAACTGGATGTAAAAATGATGACAGAACACTGGGATTGAATTCAAAACATGCATTCAGTGTGCATGATCTTATGAAGTCTACTTAGGCTGCAGTTCTAAAGATACTCTCCTGGGAGTAAGACCCATTTAACACAATGGGGGTTACTTCTGGGTAGTCATGGTTAGGAGGCTGCAATCCAAGACACCTTCAAAATGTCTCCCCACTTTCTCCTTCTCTCCAACCTGAACCTCTCTCTCCCCTGCTTCCTTCTGGCTAGCCCTGAGCTGCTTCTCTCTTCTCCACTGCCCTTCTCTCCCTCTGCCCAGTGGACACCCGGCCACAGGAGGAACAGCGTGGAAGTGTTGCTTTCACTATGGGCAGGTGTGCTAGGCAGCCCTGATGCTTTTTAAACAGGCTGCCGGCCAGCGCGTCTGCCCCAACTGCCAACAAATGTGTTCTTTATATGAAGCACAGCTTGTTATGTGAAGCAGAATCCTAGAGAAATTTTTTTGTTACATGAAACATACTTTACGTGAGGCGTTCTTTATGTGAGGCACCACTGTACTTGCACACCAGTTTTCCTCATAGCCCAAAGCAGGATTATTCTCCTTAACACAAATGTCAATCAAAGCATCCTTCCAGGTGTGAGAATATTGACTAATACTTATTCCTTAGCTGAATTCAGAATGTTGACTTCAATCTTAATAGTTCTAAGTAGGGCTGACCCCATCTGTGAGGCTAGTTGAGGCTGTTGCCTTAGGTGGAAGATAGGTGGGGATCCCAAGTTTCCTGCCTCAGTTTGTCCACCCATGCGCTTCCTATAGACGGGAATGGAACAGAAGTAGCAGGAAGTAGCAGGCACACAAGTAGCAGAAGGATTTGGCAAGCTGCTTCAGGTGCCAAGACGTCTCCTGAGCTGGTTGTGCTCTGTTGTTCCTGTTAATTGCAGGAACTATATCTGGTTGTTCCTGTTAATTGCAGGAAATATATCTATTGGGGGGGAAACACTTCACAATTGTCACTTTAAAACATGATACAGACTTTTGCTGTAATCAAGACAGACATGAGACCTAAAGCATGCTGGTTTTGAAAGACCCTTCCCAGAGAAACCAGACCTTGTCAGACATGGTTTCACTTGTTCCTTTTATCCCCTCCTGTACACACTGAAATATGAGTCTTGTTCGCTTTCTCGTCAAAAAAATCGCCAGAGCAAGGAGACCTGTTTTGCCTTCCCTTTGACTGCTACATTGAGTGACATGTTCTCAATTCTACCTCCTTTATCATCATCTTGAATATGATCTTCCTATCACAGGCTGATCAGAGAAACGTACGCAGGCCCTGATGAGAGATGTGGTGTCTCTCCACGCTGTCAACATCAAGGTTCCATAATTGTCATTCATGCAAACGCTGTGTGGGTTCTGGCAACAAAGTGATGCCTCCAAACTTTGCAAGACTCAATAGCAATTTCTCTCCCCTTTCTGCACAGTGACAGCTTCTCACTCATCTGTCCTGCAGAAACAAACCTTGCAGATGCTACAATAAAAGCAGATCAGTTTGACAGGAGTGACTGCAAATGTCGAAGCAAGAACATATATATTCTTATACTAGCTGAATGTACTTATTGTTGTGGGAGTACAATTTCAAGAATATTTCTGGGCCCTTGGCATGGCTGGGCATTGGCAGGCATTCCAGGGCACTGGTGGGAACTGGACGCTCATGGGTCCTAGGCACTGACACTGGGCACCAGCAGGCACCACTGGGCATCACCAGGCACCAGCAGCACAGGACACCACCGGGCAGCCGGCACCACCATGCAGTACAGGAACTGGTCATCCCTGTCAGGCACCAGACACTGGGTGCCATGTACCACCAGGTACTGCACATCCCTATGAAGCACTGACTACACTGGGCACTGGACACCTGGCACCACCAGACATCCATAGTAGGCACTAGTCATCCCTGCCAGGCACTATTTGGCAGCACCTCACACTGGTCACCAGTGGACAGCACCAGGCACCAGCGGGTAATAACAGGTAGCAGGCACCACCAGGCATTGGGCACCAGGAACCAGATATGTTCATAGTGGGTCCTTATATCACCGAACAAAACCCTCATTCTTCTAGGTGCACATCAGGGGAATTGCACCAACGTAACATGCTGTGGGTGGCGCAAGTGGTTAAATCACTGTGCCTGTTAACCAGCAGGCCAGGGTTTGAGACCCGGGTCGGCCTTACAAGACAGGGTGAGCTCCTGTCCTTAGCCCAGCTCTGTGATGCCAGCTGGATCCAATTGTATTGGCTCTGCCTTTCCATTGGACTAATTCAGTGGCATGGAGAGGGGGGATTTGCTGCTTGGGTAACAGCCTATCCTCCATAACAATCCAACCCAGGCTTTCATGGTTCACATGCAGCGTATGCAGCGCCGAGCATGATACCATAGTCTTTCAAGACTGACGGAGGCCTGCAAGGTGTTGCATAATATGACATAAGGCATGTCTGCACCTTGGTCAGGGGTATTCAGTTGGCTCATGGTTCTTCCTCTGCCAGCACATGCCTCCGCAAAGCTGGAAGGGATGGTGTGTTGTGTTGGCCTTTCTCAGACAAGCACTGAATCTGGGAAGAGTAGGGGGTAATTCTAAGAAGTGTGTCAGAGCAAGAATGAGCTACCTGGCATGCTCCTATTCCTCCTTCATCCACCTGAGACTGCAATGCTTGAAGAAGGCCTGAGAATAACTAGCATCACAATATGCAGTGCAAACTTCAAACTGGCACTGCTTTGGAAAATTGATTCTTATGGAATAAGAATCAGGAGAAGCCTGTCCTGCTTTGATTTGAAATGTCCCACAAGGAGAAGTGTCTGCTGTTCTTTTTCTCTCTTCTCCCCAGAGAGTCACAATTCCCAGGAAGTATTTAAATCAAGATGCAGTAGATTTCTTGTAAAATGTGTTCTAGAGAAATAAACTTTCCAGTTTTTCACTTGTCTTCCTCTTATCTTTCACATTTATCTCAGTGGATGGCAATGAGGATGGTGCTGCCAATCTGTTAAAGATGGCTGATTAAGTTTATGACTTTAACTAGTGAATGTACCCATGCGCAGGAGTAAAATTCCCCTGTACGCCATCCCCTGACAGTGCATCAACCCCTCATGCATATCAACCCCCCATGCACATCCACCCCCATGTGCAACATCCCCAGGTGCATCATGCTGTTTATGCACATCATTCACCCTATGCACATCAATCCCCATGTGCATCACCCCCATGCACAACATCCCTCCATGTGCATCAAGCCCCATGCTCATCACCTCCTCATGTGCTTCAAACCCCCCCCCCCATTCACAACATCTCACCAGTGCAATCCCTCCCTCCGAACAACATCCTCCCCAGTATACCAGGCACCAAGCACCAAATTGGCTGGATGTTGGTCAACTATATGACAGAAACACGCTGCACCCCTTTTCAGTCCCTTAAGGGTTAAATATCTCAACATCAGTTCTTGGTAGGTGTTGATGTCACAAAAGGAACACCCTCCCCAAATTTCACACTTTTAGGTATAGGGGTTGGGGCAGAGCATCCCTAAGTCAGGGATTCTTCAGTGTAAAGTGTAAGGAGGAAAACGTATTGCACCCATTTTACCCCCTTCCAGTTGGAATTTCCGAAAACCAGTTCTTGGTGGATCCCTCCATCACAGAAGGAACACTCACCCCAAATTTCACATTTCTAGGCCCAGCGGTTTTGGCATGGCGTTGATGAGTGAGTGAGTGAGTGAGTGAGTGAGTGAGTGAATGATTGAGTGAGTGAGTGAGTCTGTCTGTCTGTCTGTCACTCAGTCAGTCAGTCAGTCAGTGACTTTTCAGTTTTATATATATAGATGATCCATTGATTGACCAATTGGTTCCAAGTAGGATAACAGGAATAGCGTTCATCTGAATCTGGGGTGACTGGTGTCCTAAAGAGTTTAAGATTGGGCTGTAGATTTTTTTTATTTAAACAGTCACAGACTGCCATCTCTGCTGCTATCTAAGAGACAGAAAGAAAAAAGGCCGTATGTGACAGATGTGCCCTCGTTTTGTGCTTTCCTTTTTCTAGCAACGAAGATCCCTGTCTGCAGGCAGGCAGACCTCACCTGAGAGTTAGGGTGGTCACTTGACTCTGCCCCATATTGTTGACTGCAGGTAGAACCATTCCCACATGTAGGATTTTGATGGATCCTACATGGATCAGATGGATCAGAGAACAGGGAGAAGTACAGTCTCACAGCAGTGAACATGGACCATTTCAGTGCACCCTGGGGATCACTACCAGGTTTTCCAAGAATCAATCTAACCAGTTAATCAGCTAAGTGCTGCAGCCCTAAGAAGAATTTAAGGGTGTCTTCAGAATGCAGTAGCTCTATGCTGCTGCAGACAACAATGCCTGAGAAAACAAAAAAAGCAGTGAAGTGTTTTTAGCATGCAGTACTCATGATCAGTAGCAGCTATACTCTGCCTGGCTGTTTAATAACCTTGCTGTCTTTTCCATTTTCTTGGCGTCTGTCCAGCAGGGATGGGGACAGTGACTTCCTTAAGGAATTTGTAGTACCTCAGAGTAGCCAGAGAAGATCTCAAGGGTTCCACCTTGGCCTGTAAGCGCAGCACGTCCCTAATACATCCTTCTGCAGAGTTAATTCATTTAACAATGTATTGATTGCCCTTCTGCCACATACTAGCTCACCAAAATTAGCTAAAGCCTTCAACAAAGACATAAATGAAAGGAGATACATTTCCCCCCTTTCCATTCAGCAAAGACTGCTCTGAAGTTGTCCCTTTTCCTAAGCCAGACACTTTTAAAGAACATCACACTGTGATGTTTATCAAATATATAAAACCACATCTTGTACTTTCTCATAGTGCATGCTATTGTGGACAATAGAAGCAGCAGTATGCCTGAGGTGGGCAAGGGGACAAACTCTCTGGGTGCCAGGCTTAGTGTGGTACTGCACCACCATCCACACAGTGGTACTTCCCCATGGCACTCAGTTGGCCAACATAGTTGGGACAGGTCTAAGCTGGGAAACGGA
The DNA here is from genome assembly GCA_030015325.1 of Cryptoblepharus egeriae. Lineage (NCBI taxonomy): Eukaryota > Metazoa > Chordata > Lepidosauria > Squamata > Scincidae > Cryptoblepharus > Cryptoblepharus egeriae. The sequence continues at coordinate 13,074,320 of JAREYC010000013.1, forward strand.
GATAGAATTGGGAAGTAACACAATCTACCTCCGCACCACCCCCAAATTGCCCACAAACCTCTCCCATTGCCACATTACCTTTCTTGAGGTCAGGATGATTTTGGGTATTTTTCCTAAGAAGAAAGGATATAAATTGAATAAATAAAATATTGGTGGGCACATGATGCCATTGGTACTAGCAGCTCCAGAGTGCTCAATGATGGCATGCCTTTTGAAGCAATTGTCAAGATCTGCTGTGATTGCAGCTGCAAACTGTAAGATCTGGTGCTGAAAACCCAGGATGAGATTGGACCATAAGTAGATATAGTATTTAAGTACAGACAATACCTGATCAGTTCCATAAGTGAATAAAGTGAAACAACCTGTACAAATCAGTACAGTGGTACCTTGATTTATGAGCAAAATTCATTCTGGAAACATGCTTGTAATCCAAAATGCTTGTATATCAAAGCAAATTTTCCCATAAGAAATAATGGAAACTCAGACGATTCTTTCCACAATCCAAAAATATTCATCTAAAAATGATAACAATACTGTAATATAATAATAAAGAAAATACAAAATGTAAAGAAAAATAAAATAATTTAACCTGCACTTATCCCCAAATCCAGAGTAACTACGGGAGCACGTAAGAGACTTTATGTGCACCCATAGTTACTGCACCACCTAGTGAAAACCTATGAGAAATTTATATTGGAATCTAGAGTAAGTTGTTCTTACACCGGAGCAAGGAGTCCCTGTAGTTGCTCTGGATTTTGCCCTTAGTCTCTCAGGCTGCAATCTGCTCCCTTACTTGGGAGTGAGCCCCACTAATTATATTAGGGCTTACTTTAGAGTAGTCATGCAAGGCTAGGTCTCTCAGGCTCCTTTTCACTGCCCCCTTATATAGGAGTGAGTCCCACTGACTGTAATAGGCTTACTTCAGAGTAGACATGCATAGGCTGGTCTCTCAGGAGAGGCTTAGAAGGTGCTTGCGGAGCACTTAAACCGGCCATATCCCAGTTTGCTTGTCTTGCGAAATGCTCCCAATCCAAAACGTTCTCAATCCAAGGTTTTACTGTATTCTTATTGATTCCTGTCAGCAAAATAATATACAGAATGCATGTCACAGAATACCGTTTCCAGTGGCCCCAGATTTAGATGACTTTGGTGCAGAATGTAGCCTTTTTCTTTGCACAGCATGTTCACTGCCCTGAATCTGAGGAGTCTGAGGCATGTATCATATGCTTCAGGCATTTGGCTTTGTGTTTCCTAGTGAGATTCCTGCCCTGCAGGCATCTGTGTCATATAACACATTTTGCTTGTTTCCACTCTCAGCTAGGAATGCAATGAATATCCACAATTCTCATTATTTGAGAGCAAAAATTCACATTTTTGCAGCTGTGGAAAAGTACCCTGAATGTACTTCAGCAATAGTTATAGCAGGCAGATCTGTGGGCTGGCTGGATGGGAGGGGGAAGTGAGGGGCACTACTTGTGCCTTGCTGAATGAGATGCTACACAATTAAGCTTGATCAGTTGGGCGCAAGCCAACCACCTGTATAGGTAGCGAGCCAATCACTGTGGGAACCTATGGTAAGGTGGCCAGGGAGATGAATGGAGAATGTAATGAGCAACAGCCAGCTGTCTTGCATGTTAACTGTGCAATCAGACCACTTCTTCCCCTAAAACAAATGGTCTTTATTTGTTTCTCTTTTTAACAATGGGACTGATGTGCACACATGCACTGCTATTAACAGTGGGTCTCTGTCAGAACCCCTGGAGATTTGCTGATTGTCACTGAAGGCAATCGTGAATTAAATGGATTCAGTAAAATGAGGTGTTTTTTCTCCTTTGGTAATATCGAAACAGGTCCCTGGCCAGTGAATTATGGGGTTGCCAGCTTGCCAATAGAAACTGCCTATTTCGCCATCTTTTTTATCTCAGGTGGATGGGCAACAAACATTACTCTCAGGCTGCCACTGTGCTTCACTACTTGACTGCTGGCTCCCACCCACTGTATTCATTTTATTACTAGTGAAATGTACACGTGTTGCAGGAGAAAAATTTCAAGAATATTTCTAGCATAAGCTCCTGTGCAATACCCTCATGTGCACCCCCATGCGCACCATTCCCCCCAAGCGCATCATTCCCCCCAGGAGCACCATCCCCTCCATGTGCACTATCAGAGTATTGTGCTTCTACACCACCCTATGTTGTAGAAGAAACCTGTCAGAACCTCCTCTACTACTAGCTGTGGCAATGTGTGCGGGAGAAAGAATGAGGCGACTCTCAATAGATTGTTTTAGGAACAGAACTATATTTACATATATCTATACAGCAGCCAATGCAGAACCAGAAGACAATATATCATAGTCATATATCCAGTCCTTTTGTCAAATCCATACAAATCACTACTCAGAGGATGTAATAATTATATATTGCTCATCGAAATCTCAACTCCTTTCTCTGTGGAGACTCTAAATTCCTTCCCTCAGGTAGTTTCTACTTGTACTGAGGTGAAACAGCTGAGGTAAAATTCTCCCCAGGAATGAGAGAAGCCTTTCAGCCAGTCAGAGCATCTCCCTCCATTTCACCTCAGCTAGGCAGATAGGCAGTTACCAGCTTTCATAAAAGCTGACATCCACCACCCCCATGCACACTATTCCCCCCAGGCACACCCTCTCCTCATCATCCCCCCATATGCACCATCCCTCTCATGAGCACCATCCCATCTATGTGCCACCATCCCTCCATGCGAATCATCCCACCATGTGCACCATCCCCCTAGTGCACCAGGCATCGGGCAACAAATTGGCTGGGATATTGATCAGTCAGTCTTCAATGTTAATTATAGGACAAAAACACATTGCACTCCTTTTCACTCCCTTAAGAGTTAAATTTCTCAACAACAGTTCTTGAGGGGTGCTCACATTACAACAGGAACACCTTCCCAAATTTCATGCTTCTAGGTCCAGTGATTGGGGCAGGGCATTGATCAGTCAATGATTCTTCAATGTAAAGTATAGGGTGGAAAATGCATTGCACCCCTTTTCACCTCCTTCTGGTTGGAATTTCAGAAAACTCGTTCTTGGTCGGTAACTCCATCATGGAAGGAACACCCTCCCCGAAGTTCACACTGCTAGGTCTGGTGGTTTTGGCTGGGCGTTGATGATTCAGTGAGTCAGTCAGTCCATCCCAGGGGACTGACTCTTCAGCGACTCTTCAGTTTTATCTGTATAAGTTTGTTTTATATAAATATAAACAATATTATATATATATATATATCGTGAGAATGGCTGATGGTCGGATTCCAAAAGATCTCTTATATGGAGAATTAGTGCAGGGAAAGCACCCAAGAAGGAGACCACAGCTGCGATACAAGGACATCTGCAAGAGGGATCTAAAGGCCTTGGGAATGGACATCAACAGCTGGGAAACCTTGACCTCTGACCGCTCAGCGTGGAGGCAAAAGACCCAGCATGGCCTTCTCCAACTGGAAGAGACACTTGTTCGGCAGGCTGAAGCAAAGAGACAGACCCGAAAGCAGCGAAACCTGGGACCTGGGCAGGGGACGGAATTTATTTGTCCTCAGTGTGGAAGGGGCTGCCACTCTCGAATTGGCCGTTTTAGCCACACTAGATGTTGTTTCAGGACCTCCAATCAGAGCACGATACCATAGTCTTTCGAGACTGAAGGATGCCAATAAATAAATATATATATATATATATTTACATCCCACTTTTTCATCTGAATAATCAAAACACTGAAGGCAGTGAGTCTACTGGACCATGCTCCTTAATCTTTGGGTCAGATTTCCTCCTATCCCCATTAACCTAGGGCTACTGATTTGGTGAAATCACCAAACCCCACCTGAATTATATTCTATAACAATAACTATAACTATAACCCAGAAATTTCTGAATTTTTTAAAATGCTTCTAGCCTAGCAATCCTAGGGAATCATTTGACAGGAAAAGTGCATGTGAAGGGGGAATATTGTGAAAGGGGAATATTGTGAAAGGGTGGTAGAGTGGAACTGTACCTGATTCTGGCAGTATATATAAAATCACTTGCACCCACACTGGGTACAGCAGACATGAGCTGTACAATGCAGAAGATGCAGTCCCATTATCTCCATAAAAAGATGCCAGGTCCCCATTTAGTGGTGCTCAGTGGCTTGCCAACTCCTCAGATTGGCCAAGATTCTGACGGAATTGGCATCCATCAGTTGTGACAATTGAAAGCCATCCAAGAGATTTGAACAGGTCTGATCACTCAACTCCTGGGCTTAATGGCATTACGTAATGCTAGAAAACACAACCTCCAGGAATAACTTCAGGCAGAGTTGGCAACTCTAGGTGCTCAGCTGTGAAAGGTGATTGTCCACCCATGAAATGTCCACTAGCCACTGGTGATGTCCCCACATTGGCTGTGACAGATCTGTGCCCCTAACCTGAGTGGTTCAATTTCTCAGTGGTGCAGGAACATTTCTTAAAATAAGAAAGGACCTGCAGCCCTGAATATAATACAGCAAGCATTTCCACAATATTGATTTAATATGGTTTTTCAAAGTCTAACTCTAGCAGTGAATCAAAGAGATTACGTCTCCTTCTTAACCTGAGATTGGCTTATGTTCTACTGTCCAATCCCTTTTGTCAGGCTCATTCCTGCTTTCACATGGTAACACCGTTTCAGAGCAGCCTGTCTGCTCTTCAGGGCCCCATTATGGCTCTTTCAAGGACATGTTACATTTATTGAAAAAAAACCTGAGATGATTCACAAAGGCCTGGCAAAATTAATGGTAAATCAATGTACGAGCTGCGGTTCAGCAACAGCTCAGAACAGAAATGGAATAACACTGATAGTTTAAAAAAAGGTGTGAGAAATCATTAACTGGTAAGGATCTAATGAAATTAGACTCAGATTTTTCGACCCCAGGGCTGTGAATCCCATGCATGTCCAAGCTGGAAATCATCTGTGATGTGAGAAGTCAGGAACATGTGGTGCTATAACTCCAGTCGCACTGGAGATTTAAAGCAGCAATCCTATGCATGCTCAGCTGGGACTGGGAGGAATCCCCACACAATAGAGTATACTTCTGAGTAAATGTGCATAATGTGGGTATCTAAAAGTCATCATTCCAATGCAGACCATTGAAGCAGAAGGAGGCCTTTGGGCACGTTTTATCTGTCTCAAAGGGGAGTAATAGCTCAAATTTATTCTATTTTCATGTTTCTGTAGCACTTTTCAATTTATGCAATGCATTAAAGCTCTCTGCAGTGACAATTCTGAGCAGTAAAAAATGCTGACCAGTAACTCCATAAAAATATTGAGCAATAGGACTCGGTGTGTTTGTCAAGGCAAGTTTTATAAGGTTCAGGAAATGGACAAAGGTAAAGAAAAAGAATGACTTGTTCAAGACCATCCTAGGAGTTCCATGATTGAGAAGAGATTTCTCTTGGGTCCAAGATCTCTGTCTCTCCATTCACTTCCAGTTAGTTGTACATTGTCACCCCAAGGTAACAATCTTGTTCGTACTTACCTTGGAGTAAATCCCATTGGCTATCAGGGGACTGAGTAGACATGCATAGGATAGGACTCACGCAGCACAATCCTAACTTGCAGTGCAATCCTACCTTGTGCTGGAAAGAGGCAGGCTGGCTCAGTTATAGAGGCTGGAATGGGAAGCTTGTATGGGACATCAATGTAATTAAAGCAGTCATGCTCAGGGTTGCATAGTGCAGTGGTCTTCAAAATGGAGGTCACAACCTCCTTACAGGAGGTTGTGAATGGGGAGGGACCGCCACCTCAATTTGAGGACTTGGTTTGGGGAAGATGTCCCCTGTCCTCAATTCAGAATTGGCTCAGAACCTGTGAGCATTCTTGGAGAATCCTCAGGAAAAGCTTATTTGTTTTCTGTCTGTTTTCTCCCTCATCCCAAAACAAGCAAGTGTGGGTACAAGAAAGGTTTCTTTGAATATATGAAGTCAAAAGATAGCAACCATGGCAAGATACTTCATCAAGGATTCATCAAGATATCGGACTCAAAACAGGAAGATGCCATGCAAGAAGTTATTCCCTGTTTGATCTCTTCGAGTGCAATCCTAACCTAGGATGGCACTACTCATCGATCCCATTCATGTGGTGATGTAGGGAGGAAAGTGCATGTTTGCACTGGCCTAACCCTCCTCCAGGAGCGGCGCAGAAGTGTCTAACGACACTTTTGTGACACCCCCAATTCAGCACAAGTCTTAGGCTTAGGCTCCATGTCTCTAGCACATGGAGTTAGGCTGGCCTAACTGGAGCTTAGGATTGCAGCCTAAGAGCACGGTACTCTATGAACATTGCACAGAGAACTGTGTAGTTCAAGTAGGACATTAAGAAGAGCCTTATGAGGAAAAGCTACAACTTTTAAGACTTACTAACTTCTCCAGCACTGATGAAACTGTGCTGATGGCGAGTCCATCTCCTTCATCCACCTCTATCATTCCTTCTCCCCATCAGACTCTCCCCCTTTCCTGCCTTTCCCGCTCCAGTTTTCCAACTGCTTGCACCCCATGCAGTGGCAAGTAGCCAGCTGTGGCAATGTCCAAATGTCTGTTAGTACCATCACCAAGTCCAAATGTCTGGTAGTACCACACTGCTACGTGACCCCCTTGTGGTAGCAGATTTTCTTTTACACTACTATAAACATATGTGCACATCTACTAAGAAGTAAGTCATATTGAGGGACCAACTCTCATGTAAGCATATATAGGATAGTGGCCAAAGAGGGAGGGAACAACATGACTGATACATGGTGCTTGGTATACGGTAGAGAGCAAACCTAATATGAAAAAGTCGCTCATTCAAAACACTAGAATTAGGGGGAGATCTAATGAAACTACCATAATTGGCATGAGAGTAAAGGAATACTGTACTCAAATCTCACCTTTGTCAGCTGAATTTAATCTCCAAAATTATGATGTGTGTTAGATTTGACGGTTAGTTAGATCTGAGTAAATATGGTATTTTGATTGTATGTTTTGGGTGCACATTACATTCGATGGTGCATTAGATTTAAGTAAATACTGTACTAAAGGAAGTTCTTCTCACAGCATATCATTGCTATATGTTGGCTACTACGTGATGCACTGATGGCCACTAACGCACAATTTTTAAAAGGAATTTTGACACAATTATTCATGGCTGCTAGCCATAGTGCTACTTTTAGGTTCAAAGGCAATGTGCTGCTTCTGGACATCTCAGGGGCCTCTTATTGGTCACTGTGATACTGCATTAGAAGTGCCTTTGTGCTGTTCCAGCAGATCTCTTCTTATGTTTTTAGTTAATTTCATAGCAAGGAGTGTTTCAGCAAGGAAAAATTTTAAATTTTAAAGGACAATTGAGCTTACATCACAGTAGAGTTTAAAGTTGTGGCTGTTTAATAGTGATCTCGCATATATGCCAAATCTCATTTTCCATTCTGAGTCGAGATACTTGGGTGAGGGGGGAGGATGGGGGAAAGAACTGTACTTGATTCAGAATACATCAGAAAATATTGTGAGTTGAGCAAAATATTTGGAATTGAGAAATTATGAACGTTGGTGACATCACTATACCATACCCCCCCCCTCTCTCCCACCCCCTTCAAAGGCAATTCCTTATTGAATTCAAAAATGCTAATTACAAGTCTTGGTCTATCAGATTCACTTCCTAACTAGAATGAGTAAGAAGCAAGAAGCTAGGCTCATATACGCATGGAATGGCTCAGAGGACATCTGTGACCCCAGTGTTTGGGGACCAATGGTGCCTTAGAAGATGACTGGAGCTTGGCTCTCTTTCAAGAACATATTGAAGCAGCAGATGTGGCCAATATCATTAACAATGTGACATTTTTACAGGGGCACACAGTTAACCACTTTAATAAGGGACTTTTGTTCCCCAGCAGGGAAAGTACTATAACAGTGCAAGCAATTGGCAGTCAACCATACTTCTCTTTTGCTAGTCACTCTGTTACTTAGCCATGCTTTTCTATCACCCTCTGGATGGTTCCTCCCTGCAGTACAGCCAAGATGCTGCAGTCATCCTTTATATTTCAAAGCCCCAGCAGAAACCAAGGTCATTCTTCTCTTTCAGGCACTGGAGATCTAAAAAATGAAAGAGGGCCCTACCATTATGTGCAATCTACTTCTAAATAAATAGTGGACCATCTAATGGTTGGGATTTAATATGGGACAGGTGACTACCGAACATGTATGTTTCTGGAATGGAAGCCCAAGATCTAGCCTGATCTAGGGATGGTGGTGGACTAGACCAGTAATGTCTCCAGTGTAGAGGTTTAAATAGAAGTAGAGCTTGGGAGGACTTCTGCAAGATTGCTTGTTAGATTGCTCCTTAGATATTTCTGAAGAGAATCCCATGATGACTCCTACATGCTTCTCTCAAGGAAGTTCTCAGAATCTAAAGAGAGAGAAACAGAACAATGTTCAAGAACTAGGGCAAGGTTAGTGTATCTGGTTTCTGAGGTTCCCTTCAAATAGTCTGGCCAATGTAGAAGACTTGATGTTAGGCTAGTGAACTTGCTGATCCAGCAAGGCACTTTTTATGTTTTTAAGTTCTTAAACTAGAGAGGTTCATATAGAGGCACTGTCATACAGAAGGGGACTCAGGATACTCAAGGTTTCAAGGTTCAAAGGCACCACTTTGAACTGACCTTGGAAACACAATGATAGAAGATGTGATTGTTTCAAAAAGATTGTGATACATATGCACTGATTTCCATTCAAGACCTACTGGGTAATGGCAACTGTACCAGTGTTGTTTAGAGTCTAGCCAACCATCATATCAATAGTTACAGATCATCTTGTTACATATAGTTACATATCAGCTGGTTACTGATATGGTCTAGTCTAGTGGTGGTGAACCTTTTTGGCACCGAGTGCATACAGATGGCGCTGGTGCCCACTGCGGATACCCGGAACTCCAGGCATGTGCAGTGGGCCAGGAGCGTCTTGTGCACATTGTGTATGTCCAGAGCTGTGGACATGCATGGTGGACACTTGCCCTCTCAGTTTGACTCGGCTCAGAAGAGAAGTAACTACTCTTCGGAGCCAAGCTGAACTGAGGGGGCTGGTGCTTTCAGGCTGGGGGCGAATGACCAGGGGCGTGTGCCAGTGCTCTTGCTGCTTGTTGACCAGGAGGGTTTTGAGTGCCCTTGACACCACTGGTCTAGTCTGCCACACTTTCAGACCTATAACAGGAATGACAGGGACTAGACATTTAGAGCGCAATCCAGAGTAACTACGGGGAGTCCCTGCTCCAGTGTAAGAACAATTTACTCTGGATTGCAAGATGAATTTCCCATAGGTTTTCACTAGGTGGTGCCATAACTACGGGTGCATGTAATGTCTCTTATGTGCTCCCGTAGTTACTCTGGATTGTAGGGTCTGTTAAATGATAGTCCAAAAGATATTCATTTTGCTAATAAATATTACAACAGACATGCTTTGGAGAATGCCTTCAGCCAGTAAGCAACACCCGGTATAGGTTGCATCACCCGGTACAAAAGACCAGTGTAAAATCTCGATAATGAACCCCGATGGTGCCCTGCAGCGGGTAGGCTACATCCCAAGCAGTGTGGGTAATATTGCATTATTGCCCTCTAATGGTTTTTCAGCTATAATATGTGATAGAATTGGGATATTTCAACATAGTTTGTTTCCTTGCATTCTACATTAAACTGCATATCAAGGGATGTATATAATGATGGCATTTTAGAAAATATCAAGTACAGTGGTACCTCATTTATCAAGCGCCTCGCCTAACAAGTGTTTCACATAACAAGAAAAAATATTCAAGAAATCTTGCTTCACATAACAAGTTCCACTTCACTTAACAAGCAAGCGAGCTATGGGCATGCTTGCTATGCAGCCCTGACTCTCCGCATGGAGGCTCTTTAAAAGGGCTACCGGCCAGCGCTGCTGGCTCTAACTGACCCCAACTTGGGGGCAGTTGCCCAGGGGTGCCAGTAGCAGCTGCCCCTAACTGCCCCCACATGCCTACACCGGCCACCTTGAACCTCCAGCAGCAGCCCAGGTATGTCTCCCAGGAAAGTTTCTTTGATTACAGCGTTCTAACCATGTCTACCCAGAAGTAAGCCCCATTGTATTAAATGGGGCTTACTCCCAGGAAAGTGTCTTTAGGATTGCAACCTAAGTAGACTTCATAGGATCATGCACACTGAATGCATGTTTTGAATTCAATTCCAGTGTTTTGTCATGATTTTTACATCCAGTTAATATTTTTATATGAATATTTTGAGGGTTCTGGAACCAATTGTCTGAGTTTTCATTATTTCCTATGGAAAAATCTGCTTCACTTAAAGAGTGTTTCACTTAAAGATCAGGCCTCCAGAATGAATTAAGCTCTATATGTGAGGCACCACTGTATTTGGCCTGTAGTGGTATCACACTCCCCACTGTATGTCACCTAGTGCACCCCCATGTCCACCTAGTGATGCCACTGCCTACTACTTAAAAGTCGTACATATATAATGTATTTCCTCCCAACTCTTTGCAAGTCTTTTTTTGACTATTGGAATACCTTTGTTGTAGTCTTGGATTTACAAGCCCACTAAGGATTCATAAGAATTTTCCAAGAATAGTTTCAGCTAAAAGGACACAGCCCCATGTTTCACAGAAGACTTGCTGGATGAGCTGCACCTTTCTATTTTTTTTAAAGCTATTGATCTCTCAGGCTGTTGATGTAAAGAAGAGAATAAAGCATTGATTTCAGGAGAACATGTATAAATAAAGGGAATTGGCTTTCAGTGCCTTATGGAGACATCATTCCTGATCCAGAGAGAGAAGCTGATTAATTGGCTTGGTGGGAGAAACAGAGCACACATGTTCCAATCTGCTTTATACCTAGCAAAATATTGCCCATGTTTTGTTATGCTATTGACATCTGTCCAGAGACCTGAAGACTAGAGTGGTGTGTAGCTACTACACAAGCTGTTCAGAAAATTCAGGAGCTGCAAATTTCACATGCTATCGAATGAGTGATGAGGAATAATTTTCAAATGACAGGCATCAAGCCAAATTTGTACGGATTTCTTTTCTTCAGCTACAGCAGTACAGTAAAACCTTGGATTGAGAGTGATCTGGATTGACAACGTTTTACAAGACAAGCAGTCCAGGAATGGGCTGACACCGGTTCGGACCGGATCGGCTGAACTGGATGTTACCATCAGCCCACCGGTCGTGATCCGGTTGTTGTGGGGGCTGGCCACAAAGGCCGAACCGGTTCGGGGGTCACCGCAGCCACCTTCTCCCACTGGCTGGGAGGGCTCTGAGGAGCCGCGCGCTCCACCAAGCGCCCAGAGCCTGCCTTCTCCCACTGGCCGGGAGGGCTCTGAGGCACACGCGCTCCACCGAGTGCCCAGAGCCCAGAGCCCGCCTTCCCTCGCTGGCCAGGAGGGCTCTTCCAGGCCAGTCTGGAGAGGACTTCAGCCTCAGAGCACCATCCAATGCAGGTCTACTCAGAGGTAAGACACATGCTTAAATTTTTTTAATTTTTTTAATTCAAAAAATTATCCCTGGCCCCGCCCCCTGACCTCGGCCCCACCCCTGACCTTGCCTGGCTCCGCCCACTTCAGGAGAACCGGTTGTTGGTGCCAGGCCTGCCCACCTCTGAAGCAGTCCTTTCTAATAAATTTTGACTTGCAATGCAAGTGATATCTTGTAAAACAAGCTAAAAAATTCCCAGTCAGGATACGGCCTGTTTCAGCACTCTGCCAGCACCTGCTCAGCCTCTCGTAGAGACCAGCCTGTGCATGTCTACTCTCAAGTAAACCTATTATAGTCAATACACAATCCTGTGTAAGGCGGGGAATGGAAAAGACCTTGACAGACTGAGCCTTGCAGGTCTACTCTAAAGTAAGCTTTTTATAATCAGTGTGGCTCACTTGCGTAAAGGAACAGATTGTATCCTGAGAGATGAACAGCACAATCCAGAGCAACTAATCTGTCCACATAAGAGCCCTTGGGTTGCCCTATCTATCACTAGGGTGGAGCAACTGCAAGATGCTCCACCCCAGTTACTCTGGAAGAGGCTTAGGGCAGAGAAAGGCAACATAGGGTGCCCTAAAAGAGGTGGACCTGCTCTGCCCTAACTGGGGCAGCCTAAGCAGCTCAGGAGAGGCAAGTAGAGGGCATGTTTAGCATTGCTTAGGGCAGAGCAGTTACTCTGTATCTAAAGCCTGTTTCCAAGGCAGAAATGTCCTCTTCCAGTTCCTCAGAGATATAACACCTCAGGAGCAGGTATAGTAATGAGTAGACCCATAGGGGTCCATGATAAGGCCCGAGTAAGAATGGAAGTGTTGACCAAAAATCTGAGTTCTTGGCCAGCCTAGCTGCAACCCTTGCCTCTCAACCTTAGGATATGAAACAACTATGGCTGCCCACAGACCTCAGGATACAGCAGGCCACTCCAAGAAGCCCCTTGTATTCACTGTAGAATGTACTGGCATCTCATCAGGGACTCCTTATAAGGCAGGCACCCAGTGGCGTCACCAGACTGGTGCAGCTGGTGTGGGCTGCATTGGGTGATGTGCTCCGTATGGGGTGATGTGCCGGAGGAGTTTGACTGTCCTTTGGCAGGCCCCAGGCGTCAGCACACCCATTCAGGCCTGCTCCAAGGTGGAGCAGCAGCCAGAAGCTGCCACTTGTCCTTGGAGCTGGCCCAAACAGCCAGCTGAGGTGCACCGCACAGAAGAACACTGAGCATGCCGAACAGTTTCAGAGGAGACTTCCTTAGAGTGGAGTAAGTCTGCGCCTCTGCACAGCCATTCGGCCTCACTCAGGAGGCGGAGCAGCAGCCAAATGGCTTCAGAAAGAGTACTGCACAGGCACCAATTCTGACACCTGCACAGTCTCCTCTGAAGCCAAAAGGCTTCAGAAAAGTACTGCACAGCTCTCAGAGATGGTGCCTGCGCAGGACTTTTTCTGAAGCCAGTTGGCTTCAGAAACAACTGCGCAGCCACCAAAGTGCGCAGTCCAGGTGGGGGTGGGTGACGCAAAGACTTCTGCACCAGGTGATGCGCAGAGTTGTGTCACCACTGTAGGCACCACAGCTGTTCCTTGTTCAGTGTGATCTGAGGGGTGTCTCCTCAGGAGCAAGTCCTCCCCATGTGTCAATTACTTAGCATGCTCTGGAGCAGTTAGGGCAGCCCAGGCTTTCTGACTCTCTGGATGCAGCATAACTTTCTGCTCTGGATACAGACTAGTTAGGAGAGATCCATTAGGGCAGAGCAGGCTGAACTTGCTCTGGATTGTGCCCTAAGCTCACCAATTGTCAGCAAGCATCAGCCAGTACTTTGGCAGTATATCCCCATGAATGTTGCTGAAAATACAAGCTCCTCTCAATGGAAGTTCATTCCAAGTCAATGTAAGACTTCAGTCAGTCTTGTTTGCTTCAAATTGTTTGCATATATGCACACATTCAATAGACAAACATTCCTATTTTGAGACTTAAGATGGAGTAGAGAAGTGGACAAAATTCACCCTGGGGCATCATTGGGTAGCTTCAGCATCACTTCCAAATTTTAGCACCACTGGACCACCCATGGTCTATTGCCATTGTAGAGAGGAGGCAGAGTGACTCTCTTAGTCAAAAATGGTCTGACTCTGGCCATTCCCCAGAGTAAGTCCCACTTGCTATGTGGTGGGGAGGAGAGAGTCCATGGAGGACAGTAAGGGTCATCTGAAACCTGGAACGTGTCCCCATCCTCCATCACACACTCCTTCCATACAAAGGAACTGAGACAAGATAGCACATGCATCTTATCTAGACTGTATCATCTAACTACAAGTCCAATAAAATATTAAAACAGCTAAACCACACCACATAGGTCACCAATCAGGACAGTCATTCAAAGGATGGTGTTTTATGCATTTAGCCACCTGCCTAGTGTTTATTCTGCTTCAGGAGTATATGATGAGCAAGTGGGAACCAAAGATCCAACCTACTGTAGATATGAAGGTGTCTTTGAGGCTCTGCATAGGTCATAAAAAGCTACTGCTTGTGTCTGTCTAGTGTGACTCTCCAAGGCTTTAGTTTGGGGTCTTTACCTATCCTATTTGGAGACATCAGTATTTGCTCCAGGAGCCTTTTACATGCAGAGTAGTTGCTCTATCTTGGCACTACTGAACTTTCCTTTCTGATGCACCCTTACCTCATATCTTATGTGAGGTCACATTTATATTGTGATGTGTTGGCTGGCACATCAATCTGAACTTAATGATTTTTAACTTCAAAAACATTATTTATTTGCTGTTCACAAAGCAATTTTGTCATTACGGAGTTTTGTTCTTCTACTAGCCTTTCTTTCTAAATGATCAAAATGGTCAGAGCCATAGTATTGTTCTGTAGATTGCATTCCTGTTTCACAAAGTTCACGTCCATCCAAGCAATCAACAACCATTCAGGAGGAAGGGGTGAAAAGTAATCTAGTTTTGACCATGTGCCAGTGGTGGACGCAGACTTTAAAGGCCCCAGGTCTTGATGAAAGCAGTCCATGCTGGTACAAAATCAAAGATGAATCACAATTGGAGAAACTCATAAGGATTTCAACTCACATTTTAAGGAAATCCTTAGCAGGGCCTCAGAAATTTTTTTTTCAGGGGCTACAAAGTTTTTTTTTAGACCCCTGCCCTTCTCTTTGGAAAATTTTGTACAATTACAATTTTTTACAATTTCAAAATTTTGTACAATTACTATGGGGAGTCCTTGCAACGGTGTAAAAACAATTTGCTCTGGATTGCAATATGAATTTCCCATTGGTTTTCACTAGGTGGTGCAGTAACTACGGGTGCACATAATGTCTCTTACGTGCTCCCATAGTTACTCTGGATTTTAGGGTATGATATATAAAATTATGCAGGCTTGCACAACATCAGAATGCTGGTCTTTACATGATATATGCAAGCATTTTCTGAGATCTCAGGAAATTTTTGGCTCTTTTACTTTAGCTCCCAGGGCCGGATTTAGGTTTGATGAGGCCCTAAGCTATTGAAGGTAATGGGGCCCTTTATATGTCCAGCTGTCCTTTGTCAACAACAAATTGTCGCTGTTTCTTGTGTTGAATATATGCTATATAGTAATTTATGGACCTACGCATACACTGTTGCTGTTATGGATCTACATACACTGTTGCTGTATATAGGTTTTATTTTATTGGTTTTTTATCTTATATTTTGGAAATGTACATCCAGTTTTTTGTCCTTTAAATTTTTGGGGGGCTCCCCAAGAAAGTGGGGCCCTAAGCTTATACATGCCCTTGTTTATAAGCCCTTGTTAATCTTATATATAAATCTGGCACTGCTCCCAGGCTCCCCTCCACTTTTGCCCCCGAGCCCATGAACAAATGTAAGAACATAAGAAAATAGTCTTGCTAAATCAGGCAAAAGACCCCATCTAGTCCAATTTCTTGTATCTCACTGTGGCCCACCACATGCCTTACACACTGGATATAGAAATATTATCTTTTTCCTCTCCTTATTCATTAATTCATTCTTTCATTTAGCATTTATTTAGCAATTATAATTGCTGGGAAATTGTTTGTGAGGTCCAGTCCCCTGCTAACTGAGCAAGAGGCACTCTTTCAAGTGGGTGTTCCTCTTTTATTTAGCAGGGGGAGAGTAACAGGCCCTACACACCCCAGCAGTGTTTGTTCAAGTGGCTTCTGCTAGGGTTCTTTTTGCACTTTAGATTGTGAGCCCTTTTGGGACAGGGACCATTAGCTTTTAATTAGCTATTATTATTTTTCCATTTTCTTTGTAAACCGCTTTGTGAACTTGTTAGTTGAAAAGCGGTATATAAATACTGTAGACAGACAGACAGACAGACAGACAGATAGATAGATAGATAGATAGATAGATAGATAGATAGATAGATAGATAGCAGCTGGTAAGTGTAGACTGTTTATACCTGGGCTGCAGGTTAAAGCACAATCCTAACCTTTTCTACTCTGAAGAAAGCTCCATTGTGTTCAAGTGTCTTTAGGATTGCAGCCGGGTTAGTCTCCATTGCTCTAAAGTCAGCTCACAGAACTTTTTTCTCTTTCCAGGTAGAATCCTTCACATTAAGGGCATCATCACATCTGGTATCAGGGGATGCTTTCAAGCTTCTAACAGCAGTCTTCAGGGCAAACTAGCTGTAAACGGCAACACCTTTTGGCTCTGATGACTCATGACAACTTATAAGCTTGCTGTCTCCCATCCAGGAGCTGTCCAGGTCCTTCTCTGATTAGCTTTCTTCAGCATCCCTGCTCCAGACAGTGCCTGCTGTCCTTTTCTTTCCTAATTCTCCCAAATAATCTCTTCCACCCCAATCTCATGGGGTCTGGTGAGATTTGAAAATATAGGATCATAGGAAATGTTTGGCCTCCTTCCTTTAGCTCCTGGGATCCTTTTTGGACCCTAGCCTTGGACACAACTTACTCCCAGCACCTCCACGTTAGCCCTGCTCCTTCGAATTCAGCTGTAGCCATTGGTGCTAATGACTTGCACCAATGACAGTGACTTGCAGCTAATGACAATGGTTCACACATTGGTGCTAATGGTAACCCTTCTTCTGGTTTAAGGTTGCCATATGTCCCCCAAAACAGGGAAAATCCCGATTTGGGGGGATTGTGTTCAAATACTGGCAAATGGGACAGAGGGTTCTGTCCCGATTTTGTGGAAGAAAATCATGGCAACCCTTTTCTGGGTTGAATCCTTTATCCCAGCTTTGCTCCTATTCTTGATTTCCTCCACCATCTCTGCTGTTGCTCTTATCCAATATGGAAAATTCTAGGTGGCCCTTCCGAAGTGCATTCACACAACAATCAAGAGCTACAATAAGGGAAATCTTCCCATTCCTATTTGCTGTCACAAACTCTCAGATCACCTCTGCAAAGTGCATTGTGCATATCTAAATTGCATGAATCACACATCCACCCCAATTTGGTAGCATCTCTTCCTCAGAAGCCTGAGAAGTGTGGATAAGGCTCTTTTCTGTATATCTCTAGTGTTCCGCATCTTTATCTATAAAATAAAAGCCTTGAGTTTGTTCGTTTTACAAAAATCACCTTCATCTTGTGAAGTGGTTGAGGAGGGGGGATTCGGAGGCAATTGCTTCTTGTAATTTCTTTATGACCAAGGGGTTTCTTTTTTGTTCTGCTTCCTCTTTACTTATTTTCCATTTTGTTTTTTTGTTCCCTTCTTCTCCTTTTCTTCTAGTATAGAATAAAGGTATGTCTCTGAAAAGTTGCCATGGTGAATTCTTGTACAATAAGTGTGGCCATACCAAAGAATTTTCTGTGCATTGGATACTTCTGATTGAAAGTGGCCCAGGGGCAATTCCTTTCTGTGACTTTAGGCACTGTGGGATGATGATGCATGTGTCACTCATCTGACCAGACCTCTGCCAGCCACCTACCAACATCATGGTGCCTTTTAGTGCCTTTTCGGTGTGCCGTGAGATGAAAAAGATTGAAAAATCACTGCACTAGGAATACATGAGGCAACCCAGCAGACCAGTAAGTTCCATTTCAAACGGTGATGGGTTTTCTGGCCTGCAATGATTTCGAGTTTGGCAACCACTCTACTCTGAGAAGAAATACATTATTTTGTCCAGCTGCAAGGAAGACCCATAGCTCAGAGAGGGAAAACTGTGGTTCAGTGGGTGATGTACATGTTTTACCTGCACAAAGTAGCAGTTTCAATTGCTTGTATCTTCAGGTAGGACTGGAAAACACCTATGAAATGTTGAGTCACTGCTAGTCTGTGTAGGCCATGTTGATCTAGCTCAGGGGGTATGCAAGCCCTGGCCCAGAGGCCAGATGCAGCTCTCAGAGCCCTTGGAACCCTCAGACCCCTGCATCTGGCCCACAGGCCAGCCTATAATCCTCCAGAGATGATGAGAACTCTGCTCTCCACCTCTCCAGAGAGTAGGATATTTTGTGGGCTGGAGAGATTGAACACAACTCCTCTGTGTACGAAAGTGCTTATGAACTGGTTTAAAGATTTCCCTTCCTCCCTGTGTGTTACAAAGTGTTTATCAACTGATTTGAATTCATGTGGCCCTTCTCCTCAAAAGTTTGGACACTCCTAAACTAGCTGAACCTAGTTAGACCAATGGACTGACTCAATATAAAGTTGCTTTCTCATTTCATGAGACCAATGATAATAGATGCACAATCCCAACCTTGTATTGGGCAAGAAGAAATTCCTTGCACTGGCCCAATTGTATCATGAAAGCGCATTAAGCACTTTCACACCATCATCAAAGGAGGTAGGCTGGTACAGGGATGTGCACTGGCCTCCAGATGCCAGCCCAAACTCCATTGGCCCAGTGCAAGAGGTAAGCCCATGTCTGCCAGGATAGGCAGGTGTGGGGTCTGGGGGGTTTGAAAAGGGTAGCAGAAAATGCATTTTAAGGTGGGAGAGGCCAGGCCACAGGAGATCACGGGGGGGGGGAGGGGAGGATCTGGCATTGTGCCAAATCCTAACCCCAGGTCTCAGGCGGCCCAGGGCAGCTCTCAGTTACGTGGATCTGTGCCACCTCTTGAGGTGGCGCAGAGCTGTGTAGCCCAGTTGGGCTGTGGCTTTACCACAGGTAAGGGGAAGCAACTGCTTCGAGGATCAGGTGTACCTGGTCTGGGGCAGATTAGGCAAATTAGCTGCTTCCAATTTCAGTAGATCAATGAGACCAATGAGAAACTGGTGGAGGATGAGGTGGGCATTCCCAAAACATCACATGTAAATAAGTAACTACATATCTGATGGCACATTGATAAGATGGGTTGTGGATGCCCATACCAGAGCATCACATGAAGTAACAACATGTCTGTTGGTGCATTGATAAGATGGGTTGGGCATCCCCATATCAGAGCATCACATGAAATCACTTAACATCTGCTTGTGCATTGACAGAAGCAAGTTGCAAAAGAACCCTTTCAGAAATCTAACAGAGAACTAGAGGCACTCTTTTTGATGCACTTTCCCAGAATGCTCAGTGGCTCCACAAGCTCAGGGCAATCCATCCTTGCTCAGCTTGAGACTCCTCAGTCCCACCCGGCATTGTCTGAAGGAGCTACAGCAAAATCAGAGGAGTGTTGCATGTCGCCAATTCTTCATTTGCCATGGCCTACTCAGCAGAAAACATTATTGCTAAGTCTCCACTCTCAGCGCTCGAGGGGAAGGAGTTTGCAAGGGAGGAACAAGGCAGAGAAGAAGATAATTGTGGTCTGGAAATAGCAGGCATTGCTGCGCTAGCAAAGTAACCTGAAAGAGGTTGTTAAATTGATGGTTTACTTCAGCATTTTTCAGCCATTGGTGCGTCCCACTGAACATGAATTATTCTCATGATTCAGATATGTTTTCTGTCAAGAACAGTGGGGAAAATGGGATAGATCCCTACAGGAATTGATATAGTTTCAGATGTTCTCAATATTTGTGAAATTATGTGGGTGCAACTGCAAGGTGACCATATAGAACGGAGGGCAGAGTGCATCTTCCTTTAAACCCTCTAAAAATCCTCTGCTTTTTAAACCCTCTATAATGAGCTAAACCTGCCTCAATTCCCTCTTCTGTGCAGTGGTTAAAGGTAGAGGTACTCTGTCCTCCATTCCGTATGGTCATCCTGGTACAAACAGCATGTCTTCCTTCCACTCTTTGAAAACCCAACGTAATGATCACTTTGGATGTCTGGAACCTACAGTCCTGTTTGGGGTATGTGGACAAATTTTACCTCTCTGTTCTTTGCAGCCATGTCTAAGCTGGGCTGCAAGCAAAAAAGAGGTCAAATTGAAAAGTAAGCCAAAAACTATTAAAGGTGACCATCAGTGCCTATGTAAAGACCCAGAGCCAAAAAGAGGGCTTCACAGGGTGACAATATAGAATGGAGGACAGAGTGCCTCTACCTTTGACCAAATGTAGAAGAGGGAATTGAAGCAGGTTTAGCAGGTTTAGCTCAACATTGAAGGGTTTAAGCACCTGCCTGAATTCCCTCTTCTGTCCTGAAGCTGCTGTCAAACATTTTTTGAGATGTCTCTGATGTGAGCATATCCATGTAGATTCCCTTGCACCATAAAGCCTTGTCGTTTTATTCTTTTTAAAATAAAAATTCACATTCCCTGGATTCAGAGCAGGAGACCAAAATCTGAATTCAGGGCTCACAACTCTACAGTGGACTGAATGGCTGTCCACTGCAGACCCAGAAACCCACAGAGAGCTTTTTGAAACCAGCGACAGAAAAAAAATGTTTCAGAAAGCAACCGACATAAGCACTTGATTTCTGTCTGGCACTGATGGGCATGAAATTTAATTGGCACCAAATTGGTGTGAGATGGAAGAAGTGTGAAATGAACTGCAATTGATTGACAGTGCAGAGGCAAAACAGCATGTGAGGTACTACCACCTCCAGCATCCACATGGGGCATAAAGCAGGGAAGATTTGGAAAAGGAATGATTACAGCCACCTATACTGGGATGGAATGGAATCGTTCTCTTATCTAAGTTTTCCATGCCAGGGACTATTGAGTCCCTGAGACCAGTATGGGATTCAAAAAAATTAACAACTGGTTCTATCTGTGCCCATCTGGCAGCCACTTTTAAATGGCTATTTTTAAATGTCCGATCTCTAGTTAACAACTGGTTGTATAGAGTAGGTGCAAACCTGCTGGAGCCCACCACTGCCTGAGACTACTGATTCTTTGCTCCCTCTCTCTACACTGCCTAGTTTGCAAGGATCTATGGAACCCATGCCAAATCTCAGGCTACTGGAGGCCCACAAAGAGAGGTTCCACTTCCAGACAAGCAGTATTACAAAATCAGTGATAGCTTATTTGAAAGCAATCAGGAATCTATTGTGGTAAGACTGCACTTCCTGCAGTGATATTTAGACCTTTTGTATGTTGAATGCTTGGATTGTCCCAATTTTCTAGACAGAGACCCTATATTATTCAATCTGTCCCTGTAAATCATTGTCTTTCATTCCCCCCCCCTCCAGAATTGTAGTTTAGGAATTTTCAGAGTTTGTCCCCCACCATTTTCCATGATTCACCTACAAAAAGTACCACTGGAAGTAGCTGTACAAAGCCAAAAAAAAAATAATGTGCAACTCTTGTTCATCATTCCAAAATTATGCTTCAAAATTATGTTTCAAAATCATTCAAAATTAAAAACTATTCAAAAATTATGCTTCAAAATTAATCATCATCATGTTGGGAGACCTCAGTTATATTGGGGACTGGATAAATTGCTTCCAGGGGCCTCATCCAGTCTGTGGGTTTTATGAGTCTGACTTACCCCCAAATCCAGAGTAACTATGGGAGCACGTAAGAGACTTTATGTGCACCTGTAGTTACTGCACCACTTAGTGAAAACCTATGGGAAATCCATATTGGAATCCAGAGTAAGTTGTTCTTACACCGGAGCAAGGACTCTCCGTAGTTACTCTGCGTTTTGCCCACAGACCCACGGTCTGTTTCAGAACAAAGACTGTGATCCCAGACTAGGAAATCCAAAGTCTCAGTCCAACAGGAAAATAAATAAATGTGTCAGTAAATGCCATAAAGATTATTTAGGATTGTGATGGTGCTGTGGGGTGCAGAAGATAAAGACCATTCATGAAAGCTTTAGTTCTGGGTGGCAGTAACCCGTCTCCAGGTAGCTATGATGCACAGCTCTTTCTTGCTGAGAAGTTCTTGAAACCAAGGATGCACAGGTATTGTTTTCTTCACAAAGCCCATTCTTTGACAGTATTTGAATGCTTTGAAATGCACCATCCAAGGAGACAAAAGGATTTCTCTTAAATGGATAAGTGATAAGGAATGCATTACTCAAAGAACCTATTTCTTTGCGGGGACAATGGCCCTTTGAAGCACTAGATTTTTCCCCCCAATGAGTCTCACCATCAAATTGCCATCTTATTGCTGCTCATTATTGACTTATTTGTTCTGAACAATAAAACTCAAGAATTACAAGAAATAAAAAATAAAATGCTTGGAAACAAGGTGCCACCAACCTTACAAAACTTTGGAGATATCAAATAAAAAAAATGTTATCACTCAGGAAGGTATGAGGAAGATAAGAGTCAGCCTAACTTCACTGATGAAGCTGTCTCATGTAGAATCAGTCTACATAGATCCATATTGGCAACACTGACTGATCGTGATGTCTCTAGAAGGGTGTAAGGTGTGGGGTCCATGGTTGCCACACTCAGGGGAGGCAGCACTACTTTTGACAAAAATTGTGAAAATTTGGTATTTTTCAATACGATTACATTATACAGTATATCAATCAATGAGCAATTTTAAGTGGATTGGTGGAAGTCCAATTAAGTGAATCAGTGGATTGGGTGGTCACTGGAACACACATGCACTTTCCAAAATATGGCACAACACATCACTGGGGGAGTTCCTCATAGGACTTTTGCCCCCCGCCTCCTATTAAAAGTCAGATGCTTCTATCACTACCTGAGCTCTTCCTAATGGAAGGTACCTGAGGTTGAATGTGCACACTTAGGTGCTCCAACACCACCAGTGCTACGATACCACTAGGGTTGGCCAATCCATGCACCCACCTGAAGTAGGTTGCACTAGCAGAAGATAGTGAAAGGTCTGATGTGTAGGTGATTCAAGGTGACTTTCACCCCACTTCTGCTATTGCCATTGGACTCCCTCCAACCTGCCACCAATCCAATCTGTATTGATCTTTTCATGCTCACTTGAAAAGCAGATTGTCCTTCTCTTCCCATGCTCCTTCTATGCTATGGTGAAACCTGGACATGCAGAATTTCAGGTTTCATTTCCAGGAAGTTCCATACTTCAGAGTTTTACTGCAGTGGTGCAAGGAGCATGAAAATAGTTTTTTTTTTAATTTTAAATTCACATTGGGTGCAGATCCAAGACCACATCAGGTGGCATTTTTGCCCATGCCACACTTACACATAGCTACAACCACCCCCCACATGTAGCTGTCCATAGAGTATGATGAATGCTGGCGAAGAAGGCTGTGATCTGGCATGGAAGCAGTTAAGGATCATACACTTTGGGAGCTCTGTTTTGTTGCTGAACAACAAATTCTGCTGTTCTGCCTTTTTATTTTTATTTCTCTCCCTTAGAAAAAGGTATTTACAGTTTTTATGATTTTCTCCTGAATCAACATATTAATTATTGATAACAACTTGCAAAAAGAGAAAACAATGAAATCTCCAGTGTCTGTAACTTTCAAAATGATGATCTGTTTTTCCTTCAGAGGGAGAAAACAAGAATCGGAGCAGAGCCAAAAACAGGCATGGCTGCAATAACAAGGCCAAATGGGGGATCACAGAGGGCCATTTAAATGGGCACAGTGGCTGGGATCTGGTCTAATGTAACCATCCAGTTGTAAATATATTTTTTCCCATTTGGGGACAAAGCTGAGGTTGTATAAACCAGGGTGACCAGATGCCCAAATCTCAAAAGGAAGACAATGTCTTGGATTCCTTTCAGCCTGGCCTTTCCAGCAGACAATAGCACATTTGCCTACTCAGAAGTAAAACTGTGATATTGGACACTTTCACTTTCCCATAGAGTTCAATGCATTCTTTTATTTTTTGGCCATAATGTTTGATAGGGAGGAGATATTTAAAAACCGATTTTTTCATTGGATTCTGTTCTTCAATACAAATCCAATGACACATGACATGATGGGGTTCTGCGCACCATTGCAAAGTTCCAAAATGAAGCCAAAATGGATGAAAATGAAGCCCTTTTGGAGGACATCTGGGTAGGATACTAAAAAGGGCAAATCCGGAAATTTCTGGTTATATGATCACCCTGGATAAACTGATTTAAAGTAATAAATTAATCCCTAAATGGGGAAAATCAGATCTCTTTCTTCACCAGTAGAATATCTGCACACAACAGTAGTTTCCAAACTATGCAAATCTTTTCCCTAGGGTGGTCCAGCAAACTCACAGGGGGGATCACAGGAATGGATAGCCAGTGGCCTTTCTGGCGTGGTCAGCATGTCTAGGCTGAAGTGCTATTCATGCAACATCTCAAGGTATTTGTGTAAAATCTTGTGGGATTGTGGTGCATCACTGCTAAAACGGCATTATGGAAGAAGGGTGTCATTACCATAATAAATTTAGGAAGTGCTATCGTACAGAGATGACATGGGGAATGGATTGGTGTAGTTTTTGCCACTGTTGTGGCAAAATAAAATGAGCAGCTTCTGATTTCAGGAATCCTTGATGTGACATTTTAGTGCTCCGTGATCTTAACTTTTTACCATCAGATCCACTTTTTTTTAGAATGACTGTCAGGACCCACCAGAAGTGATGTCATAAATCTGGAAGGAAACTTTTAAACATACCAAATAAGACTCAGGGCACCTAACCAATTTTTCAGCATTAGCATAGGTGTGCTCATGGGGCACATGTTACAACCTACAGTCGAAACACAGTCACCGAGGCCTTGTTAAAATAAAGCAGTGTTTGTTCCCTTTCCTCAGAGTTGCATTAACCTTACTCTGGAGGTGGAAAATTGGTTAGGATTGCACCCAAAATCAAATAAGTACAGCAATTAAAAGGTTACAATAAGTTAAAATTTTTAAATAAAGAACCTTCCCAACTAGTTCCTGGTTAGTTTTTTAAAAATTCTCCAAACATCCCAAAGACTGCAATCCTATCCACATTTACTTGGTCCAATGACTGTCATTGTTAAAAGCATATAGTAACCTTATAAAGCACAGATATGTAATTCCAATGCATTCACATTTCATGGTAGCACCACATCGAAACTATTTAAAAATAAAATAAACATTGAACTGAATGGAGACCCAGATGAAATTGACTTGTGATCAATCTTGTGAGTCCCGACCCACCATTTGAGAAATGCTGATGTACACTATATCAGTAGAAACGCCAGCCTCCACAGAAGGAAGGCACCCCATTGCAGGCCCTCCCATGACATGGAAAATGCAGGGATTCCCATTGCCGAGGTCTAACAACTGATTCTGAAACCAGCTGAACTGCATTCTCATTTCACCCGCAAGGTTTCAATTCTAAATCCACCAGTCCCTGTGATCGCACAACCAGGATGACAGCTGGCCTCAGAGGCAATTGACTGTTGAAATGCAATAAATATAACAGGATAAAATCTGAATTAAAGGAGAAGCAATGAGAAGAGAAGCACTTTTGGCTCCAACCCTGAAGGGGTGTCATCAAAGAGGTAACACCTTTGCTGCCGACACTTTGGAGGGGACCTTTTGCCAGCAGCTGCAGCCATCACAAAAGAAATAGCCTCCAGGCTGGCTCCACATCTCCTGATGCTTGAGGCAGCATGCTAATCCAGTTCCCTTACCCAGTGGCACAGCAGCTACCACCACCTCCATCTGCCACCAGAGGCAGTTGTCTCACCAGTCTTGACTGACAGATTGGCTGAACTCAGCAGTCATTCCCACCATCAATGAAAAAAATAATGAGACAAATCAACAGCCCTCTTTCACTATGGTTTATTCAGTGGTTTGTTCCTCATTTGTGCATCTGCTCATAAACACATGCACACCCTTAGGTGTTCTTAGATGCAACCCCCTCACATTGTGACATGTGGGGGAGTGTGCCTATAGACAAGGGTATAGGTTGAAGGAGGGTGGGAAAGCGACTCTTGGGGCTGGCACAGTTCATTCAGATCCATTGCGGATGGGCTATTAGGAGCAAAAATGACCTGGCTTTATCTTTTCCCTCATTCCCCCACATCCTCTGCATTCGCTTTCAGGTAGGCCAAGCAATTGCGTAGATCTGCAGAAGCCTATCATTTCTTCCTGGTTCCCATTGATTTCTTAACATAAAATTAACAAGCAGGTTTCATTGTCCTAGACCGGGCTTGAGCGATTGACGGGCTGCATTTGCCAACCTGGTTGTTATGCTATTCATCTCCAACTCATCCCTTCCTAAATGCCGGGAGCACAAAAGGTGCCAGTGAAAAGGATGGGAAATGTGTTTTCTATTGAAAAACCTGTGCGTTCCCAAACGAGGCTGCACCCCCTCAAAATCAATCAGGATTATCACTGGCAAGTCATTTGGCTTTCTGAAAACTCTCTGTATCTCACTTGAATTAATAGCCCAAACACCCCTCCTTCTTTTCCCCCCTCCTGTTCTGCATCTTCACACTTCCTTTTGACTTGGTTTTATTTATTTTCCCTTTTTAAAAGAAAGACAGGGCAAAAAGCTGCCTCTGGTTGCTTTCCTGAAAATTGCTTGCTGGAAAATGGGGATGGGAATGGGGGAAAGAAACTCTGGAAGAAGAAAACGACAAAAAGGAAAATCAGAGATTAGTATCTTTCTTTTGTTGCAAAATTTCTCTCCGGTTTTCAAAACACAGTTGCAAATGAGTTCTAAAATACATAAAATAGAGGCCCGATCTTTCTTCTAAAAATTGAAGTTGCGCATGGGGGAAGCTTCGCATGGGGTGTTGATGCGCATAGGGTGTTGATGCGCATGGGGGAAGTTGCGCATGGGGGACTGATGCGCATGGGGGACGATGCGCAGGGGGGATGTTGCGCATGGGGGAAGTTGCACATGGGGGACTGATGCACATGGGCGGAAGTTGCACATGGGGACTGATGCACATGGGGTGTTGATGTGCATGGGGGATGTTGCACATGGGGGAAGCTGTGCATGATGCACATGGGGAAGTTGCACAAGGGGGACTGATGCGCATGGGGGAAGTTGCGCATGGACAACTGATGCACATGGGGTGTTGATGCATATGGGGTGTTGATGTGCATGGGGAAGTTGCGCATGGGGGAAGTTTCGCATGGGGTGTTAATGCACATGGAGGGAAGTTTCACATGGGGTGTTGATCTGCATGGGCACTGATGTGCATGGGGGAAAGTTGCACATGGGGGACTAATGCCTATGGGGAATGATGCGCATGGGGTGTTGATGCGCATGGGGTGTTGATGCGTATGAGGTGTTGATCCGCATGGGGTGTTGATGCGCCATGGGGGGATGGCATATAGGGAAATATTACTCCCGCAATGCAGGTATGCTTTTCGCTAGTTGATAGAATATAGAGATTCCAACACATTGTTTCATTGCGTTCTGCATTAAATTACCTTTCCAATGTTATATTACATGATGGTATTATCATTCATACATACAACATTTTCACAATTTGTTTACTAGTGTCAAGCTCAGCTTGTAGCTCCCTCTAAAGTTTGTAGCCCACTGCAACTGCACCCCTAGAACCGCCCTAGCTATGCCACTGATCTGGACCACTGAATAATATCTCTTCTCCTCCCCAATACATGCACTGATTTTTTTCTGGCCAACCTTCTTTGATGCAAACGTTCAATGCTCTCATACAATAAATGTAAAATCCTTTGGGAGGTGTTCCTCTGGAATATGATATCAAGGCATCTCCCTCTGCTATGAAAAAAAATTGGGACACCCAGGCTTGTTGTTTTATTTTTAATTTGGAAAACAAACCTGGCTTGGAAGAGCAAACGGTGGTTCTGGTTGATTTGCCAAAGGGAGGAAAATGAACAAAGCCGAAAGAAAATTAACCTACTGTTGACAACCTGACAACAGCTCAACCAGCTAATTACTGCAGAGGTGCTGCCTACCCTTCCAAACAGCAGCAGTCTCACTTGCCGAACTGGAAAAGGAAATATACAGTCTATGTTAAAAGTCGCTAATCAACTCACCCAGAGGGAAAACACAGATGCAACAGCTTACAGGAGACTTCTAAAAGTTTCATCTACTCTTGTCAATGTCCCCCCAGTTTTTGGAGTTTGGAATTAATTCATCTTCAGGCAGGTGCCAGGCAAGATACCTACAGGCACCAAGCTCTGTACTCTTCCTATGGGGCATAAAATTGTTCAAAACCTGTGACAATCCATCATGAGTTTAGGGAGGCAGCCAGGCTTCAGTTGGATCTCACTGTGCCAGTAATGTACCTGTGAAGTTGTCTTCTTGAGTCAGACCCTTGCTCAAACTATTCTACTGACTAGTTGAAGCTCTCCAAAGCTGCTGACCCATCATCAAATGATATAGAGGATGACCAGATGCCCAAACCCCAAATTCCTGATATACAAGACCTGTTTCCCAAACCAAAAAGGCACATGTTTAAGTGATTCAAGCAGTCAGACTTTCTAAGGCAGGCATGCAGAGGCTTGGTTTTTCAGCCTCCTTTCCTTGGCCCCCTGACACAATATAAGCTCCATTGACTATAATACTTTTCAGTGGACACAATTGGGCTTTGATGCTTAAAACTTAAGAAGACAGGAGTTATCCCCAACATCCCTACCCTGAGCAAGTTGCCAACTTTACACCCAGCCCCTGCTCCTCAGTTTTAACAACAGCTGGATGAAAGGCCCCACAACCTGAGAAACTCAAGCCCTTGTTGTGAAATACATGCCTTTTTGTGCAAAGCATATATTGGTGGATCTATCTACAAAGGCATAGGAGCAGGGGAGGCTGGGCTTTCTCTGGTCAGTTGGCAACCCTGCTTAAAAAATTAATCCTTCCTCCCCCTTTTCCTCCAAAGCCAAACTCACTGCAAGGTTCCAGAGCAGTTCCACTTTCAAGGCTCCCTCCTTCCTCTGCTCCTTCCGTCCTTCCTTTGCAGAAAGCAGAGTCTCTCTCTCTCTCTCTTTCTCTCCCTCTCTCTCTTTCTCTCTCTGGGAAGTGCAGGGACTGGGAGCTCTGCTGGCCACAGCCATTTTCCCAGACATTCAGTTGTTGGAGGCCCTGTTGTAAAGCAGGCTGTAAAGCCTGGAACTTCCATGCTGGGAGATATAGGTCTTCCGCTGACGGCTTGGAAAGGGGCTTTAGCATGGGAAGGAGTGGGAAAGACTATAATTCCCTTCCCTCCCTCCTTTAACCAGCAGCTTCAGCAGCAGCCCTCAAAGGCCTAAATTCCCAGGAAATGGCTGGAAAGTCTCCCAATTTCCTGACAAAGAGATCCTAAAACTGGACTTCCAGTTTCAAGACCTCGTTTCTGGTTCTGTCTGGGCATTTCTGGTCATGTTGTCACCCTGATGTTATACAGAAAAAAAACCAATGGGGCAGGGCAATGGAATATCACCATGCTCACTGCTTGTGTTGTTGCTCACCCACTGCATAGAAGGAGGACCGTCATGTGGATGTTGTGCTGGCTCCTGCACCAGGTGGTGCAAACCCTAGTGATGTCACTGAGTCGAGGGGGTTTAAACCCTTCCCTGTGATTGCATTCTCAACTCTGATCTGTCTTCCCAAAACTATTTTCTACTTGAAAGACATACAGAAATATACAGGGCCTCAATATATTGCCTGCTAACACCATTATTACCTGTCTTATAGTACCTATAACACCTAGTAACACTTCTCATTTGGTCCTTCTGCCTGTGCCTGAGCATCCTTAGGAGGTCTGCTTGGTCCTGCAGTGACAGGGAATGATCCTTTGTCAGATGCTGCTGAGCTGTGCAGCTGCGGAGACAATTTCTCTACCCAACAGCTCTCAAGGGACTTTCAACAGGGAAACAAAGAAAACCTCCCTGAGAGGATTTCAGGATTGTAAGCTATTAGCATGTGGGTTTCTCATTAAAAAAGCTGAGCTTTTAAAAGATTTTGTTGCTGTTTTTGAAGATGTGCTTCACTATGCAAATGAGGAAATATGCGGCAAATAATTATATTAAAAGAAAAAGACGGCTCCTGGAGACAATGATATACTACATGGACAAGCTACAGTGGGACCCATAATCCTTCCCTGGTTCCTATTACTCTCAGAACTGAGATGCCATTATGGGAGTGAAGAGCTCAATGTGCTGAAATCTTTGTTTTGGAAAGGAATGTAAGCCTGGGGGTTATTTGAGGACATGTGCTGCTTCAGGCACAGGAAATGGACCTTTTCAAAAATGTAATCTAATTTCAGAATGGGTCTACAGCATATAGTCTGCCTCCCGGTATAGCCAGAGTCTACTGGACTTCATATAACGGGAGATACAGGATAGCAATGTCAGGCCTAGCAATTCTGCCCCTTGCCTTTGTTGGTGCATGTTTTTATTCATGCACTCTCCTGCTACCACCACCATGCCCTCAGCCAAGGGTGACCATATACCCAGTGATGGGCCAAGGCCAGTTCGGGCCGCATCGCCTGAACCGCTTCCTGATTTTGGCTATCCGCTACCGTACCGGTAGCTAAGGGGGGCCAAAAACCTGGGCGGACCGGTTCTGCTCCTGCATCAACCTTGACGCAGCCGCAGTCGCGTCCTCTTTGACCAGCTTCAGGATGCGATTGTGCCTGCACCAATCTTGGCGCACGTGCAGTTCGCCAGGGTTGGGGTCCACCCCTCACCCCGCCCACCTGCACCGTGGGCTCCCCGGCCCCACCCCTGACCTCGGCCCCAGCCCCTGAGCCTGACCTGGCCCCGCCCTCTTCCGGCAAACCAGTTGTTGGGCCAGGCCGGGCCCACCAAAATGTAGGAAACCCAAGAAAAATGTAGATGACAAAATAAAAGCTAAAAAACTCATATACGTTTATTGCTTTCACGTGGTTAATCTAAACACTACATTATTTACAGTGGTGGGCTCCAGCAGGTTCACACCTACTCTACAGAACCAGTTGTTAACAGGAGATAGGACATATAAAGTTTAAAAATAGCCATTTAAAAGCAGCTGCCCAATGGGCATAGAACCGATTGTTAATTTCTTTGAATCCCACCACTGATTACTTATTATTAAATTAAAACTACTAATTTTTTTACACACAATTACAAGGCTATATGCTGCCCACTTACAAAGGAAAAAATAGACTTTTTTCAACAAAGCTAAAATTCAGGACATCTCGTGGAAAAAGGATGGCAGGTGGTCACCCTTTCCCACCTCAACCTTCAGTAGCCAATCTTGGCAAGGGAAATACTGTTGCACTATATTGCTTTGGGTTTAGGCAACACCATTTAACAAGTGCTGTGGCTTGGGAAAAAGCACCGATCAAGCCAATATAATGCCACAAGATGTAAAGGATTAAGAATGCAGTGCAAAGCCATGTGGGATGTGACACATGATAATGTGAACTGACACCTCAGTGTATGTGTGCGGCAAAAACTGTCTCTCTGACATAAATTTCTACATACAAAAGTTGTTCATTTGCAAAGTTGGAACTGCTGATCATTGGGAATTTGCTCTCTCTCTCTCTCTCTCTCTCTCTCTCTCTCTCTCTCTCTCTGTGTGTGTGTGTGTGTGTGTGTGTGTGTGTGTGTGTGTGTGTTGTCATCTTGTCCTGATTTATTAAGTGAAACCAAGGATTACAATGAGCAAGGGACTGATTTCAAAGTTACAGTGGTAGCATTACAAGCTGTTGTATTCCTGGACAATTCATGAGCTGGATGAAGGGGGCCTTCCACATAGCAGTCAATGCCTGACCTGTCCAGGTCAACAGAGAAAAGAACAACTTGCTAACTCCCTTGATCTGTCTGACTTCTGTCTTATTTATCCCAATTTGCAGCAGCTCTGTAGGATTTTGGATGAGTTATGATGTGCTCTACCTTCCAAGGATTGAACCAACCACCTGGGGCTTTTGTGGACAAAGCAGATCCTGAGCACTGATCCTTTCCTAACTAGAACTGGGCCCAACATTTTAAGAAAGTAGAATTTGATTCAAATGTCAAGGTTTTCTAGGAGAGCAAAGCCAGTTTCTAAAAGAGACATTTCAGAGTAATAATGGTGGGATTTTTTTGGACCATATCTTAAGTTAGCCCTGAAATTTTAAGAAAGTGATATTTTTGATGAAATTTGGGATTCCGCTCGAGATGTAACATTTGGGAATTTTCTAATGTAGCCAAAATAATGCATTTTTGAATTCCCGCTAAGGTGAAATGTTTGATATACTCGAGGGAAGCCAAACATTTCTATAAGACAGTGTTCCCAAATGTTTTAGCACACTCACTTTTGTGTTTTCCCAAGTTTTATCATGTTTTTTATGTTTTAGCTCATTTTTAAAATGATATTTTATAGTAGCAATTTCCAAAGTGGAGACTCTTGTCTGGTAAAAGTTTTGTACTGGTATAAGGGCTGGTTGTGTGCTGATAAAAGTGTCACCAGTGTGATAGCTTCTTTGCCCAAGAGTTTTTCTTCAGCACTACAGTACAACTCTGTATATGCAGGTGGCCAGCGTGAAGGTTAGGTTTACTCTGCAGCACCCAAGGGTGGCTCCTGGGAGGAATCTCCCTTCATCTCCATTAAGCTCCATTCATCTGGGCAAAGGACTGAATCCAGCCTGCACAATGAGATTTGGCACCTACTGCTTTATAAGGAGCCACCAAGCTTTATGTGACTAACCCTTCAATCCAGAGTAGCTATGGGAAGATGTAAGTGGCACTTACTCTGGATTGCTCTATGCATTTCCCACAGGTTTCCCATAAATGACACCATAATTACATCGGTGTAAAAGGTCCCATAGTTACTCAGGATTGTAACCTTTAAAAATTTCACTTTACCTGTCACCCAAGACTCTGTTTTCCTCTTTCTTTTCCTGTGGTGTTGGGGTGCCTTCTGGAGTGTTTGTTGATCTCCATGTTCATTGGATTGAGACTGTTCTGATAGTCCTTCTACTCTGACAGCCTTGATGTTCCCATTTGCCTGGCCTTCAATAAGAGCTGAGACATGGTTGCCTATTCATGAGTAAAAAGAACATAATGTGGCTCGTACATTTCACTTTCCAGCGGGCTCGATACATATTCCTTTTCAGTTATCGGCTTGTCAGTTTCAGTTTCATGATCCATCAACACTCAGGTTGTGACCTACTGGTGGGCTGCAACCCACAGTTTGGGAAACACTGCAGTTTTTCAAAGTAAGTGGGGAGGAATCCTGCACGGCCATATTCATAATCCTTCTGCATACCTATAATAAGGCAATGGATGCCAATTTTATGCAAAAACCAACTTCACACTAACATACATGTGCATGAACACACATGCACAAATTCACCCACACACCATATCTTTGAAACCTGCTATGCAAGGTGTGAGGTTTTTGGTGGAAATCCCACTCACGCAACACTCCCAACCTGGCAGCACCAAGGGAGCATCTGAAGGCTCAGTGGGAGGCCAGCTTCTTGAAGTCAGCTCACACCATTAATGGGAGCAGGGAAACCCATTTAGCATTGCTGCCTTGCAAAAAGGTTCTGATAATTGGCATCACAGAAACTGACAGCTTCCCTTCCAGCTGGGATATTACTAGCCCAAGTCCCACCAGGTGCTCCATTACAGCTCTTAGGGAGGGTAGGCGGATTTCTCCTTGCCTCTTGAACACCGCTGAGTACTTGCTAATTTAAACTGGTAACTTGACAATGGTACAAGAAGTGGAAAGTACTGATGGCCTTTGATCATCCCAGTGGCTTTTAACACCAGTTCCTTACTGTCTCAAAATTGAACCTCTCAAGGGACAA
This sequence comes from Cryptoblepharus egeriae, assembly GCA_030015325.1. NCBI lineage: Eukaryota > Metazoa > Chordata > Lepidosauria > Squamata > Scincidae > Cryptoblepharus > Cryptoblepharus egeriae. Next base: position 13,107,742 of record JAREYC010000013.1, read on the forward strand.
AAGTAATATATTTTTCAGAAGACCAAGTTACACCTGACACTCGATTGTATACGATGTTTGTTTTCCTGCTTTATTTCCAATTAAAATATCCAGCAACTGAGAATCCAATCTCTGGCAGGAAGTCAGTGAAAAAGAACAGGCTTGTTACCCTTTTACCATTCCACAACAAGTGACTTGGAAAAGAAGCAAAATAGATGGAAATTATTGAGTCCTGGCTATTTTGTCAGTGAATCAACGAATCTGAAGCAAACCCATTCCCAAGAATTCTTCTCTTCAGAGAACAGCAATGTTAATTATGCACAGGATATTTCTGGAAGAAGATCACAAATAGTGGATATGCACAAATAGTTGATATTCATATTTGAAATCCAATTATATGAGGCCCTCTTTTGTTTTCCCCTCCTGGAATGGCTCTGAATGGAAGGGGGTCCCCTGTATGTCTCCCTCCAAGACAGACTGCTCCATCCCCTCTAGCTACATTGTAAGTTGGTATCTGCAAGAAACAAGATACTGGACTAGATGGGCCTTTCATCAGATCCAGCAAGGCTTTTCTATCATTATTATATTTGGCTAGTGACATGCAACAGCCATTAGTATTTGATATTTGACTATTAACAAGCAAAGGTCAGTATCACCTGAAATTTGAAAGCATGCAAGAGTTTATATTTGATACCTGTCAAGTTAGGACATTCAACCAGTGGCATTACTAGGAAGGTGCAGGCTGCACCAGGTGATATGCCCAGGAGTGTGAAACCACTACTAGCCAAATTTTTCAAATCTTGGTATTTTTGAAAAATATCATTCAATGTGTAATTTCATGCAGAGTGCAATGAAACAAACAACATTGAATGGTCTCGATTCTATCTTTTGTCCCCTTTCAATAAAAGGGACTCATGGCCCAGTTCTGTGCTGAGACTCATGGCAGTGGACTGCTTCCCACTGCTGGAAATTGGCTGCTGATGACACTGTATAAGCCATTTTCAACATGTTGCAGCAAAGTAGTGGTAGCACCAAAAGCTTGTTACCATAGCTGGAAACCTGTTCCAATGCAAGGAGCAGAAGGAGAGGAAGGAACCAGGGGCAGATCATGGGAAGGGAGAGGCAGGAAAAGGTATGTTTGTGGAGTAATCAGGGCAAGGAGAGGCAAGAAGGGGATGCACAGCTGGATTTTATTTCTTCTTTCACAAAACTTCCCATGCCTTTCCCCTGCCTAGATATACAACAAGATAGGTGGTATATGTCTTAGGAAACCTACAGCTACCTGAGAACCTATGTGTAGGAAAGTTAAAATGTTTTTTAAAAATTCCCCTCCTGGTTTTCCTACTATTCCCCCCGAACCCAATTGCATGCTGCACATGCCTTTTGGTGTTGCTGAAGTGGGGAGGGGGGAAATAAGATGGGCTCTTAAAGCACAATCCCAACCAGGTCTTCTCAAAAGTAAGCCCCCTTCTCAAAAGTAAGCCCTGGGTCTTACTCCCAGGAAAGTGTTTTTAGGATTGCAGCATTTGCTACACAAAGTTCAAAGTTTGAGATAACTGACAATGATTAAGGCTGTGAATTGGAAAAGGCTGGGAATGGGAATGCTAGATATAGCAAGCAGCTCAAAAAGCTGGCAGAATCATGAAAATCAATAGAGTACAATTATTCTTGGATACAAAATCTATAGAAAGGACAGAATAGATAATACTGCAGGCAAATGTTTCCTCTGTATGTCAAGAGCACATAGAGACAAGTGATAGAGGTAGGGGTAAGACCTTCCCCTACCCCGGCAGGAAGCCATGTGCCCTTCTTTGCCCAACAGTCCTCTTGTTGCTGTTTCTGCTGCTCTTCCTCTTTGGCCCAAATATTGGAAAATGGAGACATTTTCTGAAGAGGATCTCCATGGATCCTCTCCAGGATCCAGGATCTCAATGGCAAAACTGATACCGTCTGCACCATATACTGAAGGCAGAAAAGAAGTAACCTGAATGTCAGGCTGCCCCAAATAAAAGCAAAGGCAGTTATTACAAGCCGTTTTGAATCCTTTCATTGATTTAAAGCATCCTTGAACCAGAAAATCATCGTAATGGTATCTCCTATGGTCTGTCTAATGAAGTTAAACAGGGTTGTGTGCATACATTTCAAAGCAACCAGAGCTGTCAGTTGGAATCTATAATTTCTTAAAGGCTTGTTTTGTAACTGAATGGTCACATTTGCTGCTTGCAAGTTACTTAGCATTAACACTTCTATGACTTGAATTCCTTAGGTGGCTTATTATTTCATTTTTTTGATCATTATTATGATCAAAACATTTGCAATGTTTAAGCATTCAAAACTGCTAACTGTATGTTAGATGTTAACACATGTAAGACGGCCTTAGTGCTGTGTTTTTTTTTTTAAAAGGAGGGAAAAAAGAAAATCAGCTTAAGAGAGAATTTAGATGGGGACAGAAGAGGGTGCTCAACTTGGGGAGAGGGGAAACCACATCTGGTGATGCATATCAGGATGCATATGGTGGAGAGAGGTGACATCACTAATGGCCAATGTTTGGATAATACCAGCAGGTGATATATCAATCAACGTGTAATTTTATGCAGAAATTGAAATATGGCAGAAGGGAAGACACAGGGTGACCATATTAAATGGAGGACAGAGTGCATCTACCTTTAACCATAGAAGAGGAAATTGAGTTAGTTTTAGATCATCATAGAAGGGTTTAAAAAAGCACCTGCCTAAATTTCCTCTTTTATGTGAAGGTTAAGGGTAGAAGTACTTTCTCCATTCTATAGGGTCAACTTGGGGGTACCAGGCTGAAATGCAAGAGAACCACTGCTCTAGCCCATCCTTCTCCTCTCCTCTGGACTTCATCTTCTGTTCTATAGCTTCTTCCTTTTTGAATCCAGGGAGCATATACAGGAGAGATGGTTTGCACCAGGTGACGGTTTGCACCAGGTGACATGCCCAAGGAAGGTGACGCGCACTGGGTGATACGCACTTTCAACTTTCTGATGGTGCATCAAACCCCATCAAGGGATATACTCCTGGATTCATATTGAAGAGCAGAATCCAATGCAAACGTCTGTTTTGAAATAGCACCTTCCTATGAAAGGAAGGGGAAATGGCTGTGGGTGGCACAAGTGGCTAAGACACTGTGCCTGTTAACCAGCAGGCCAGGGTTCGATTCCCGGGTCGGCCCCACAAGACAGGGTGAGCTCCTGACCTTAGCCCAGCTCTGCGACGCCAGCTGGATCCAATCATATTGGCTCTGCCTTTCCATTGGACTAATTCAGTGGCATGGAGAGGGGGGAATTTGCTGCATGGGTAACAGCCTATCCTCCATAACAATCCAACCCAGGCTTTTGTGCTTCGCATGCAGTGTATGCAGCACAGAGCACGATACCATAGTCTTTCAAGACTGATGGAGGCCTGCTTTTTTTATCAAAGGTTATGGCCAAAAAACTAAAAAACTAAAATAAGCATTGAACTCTATGGGAAGAGAAAGTGACCTATATTGCAGCTTTACTCAGGCGTAGGCAAACTTGCCTAACCCCCAAAACCAGAGTAAATACGGGAGCATGTAAGAAACTTTACATGCACCCGTAGTTACTGCACCACCTAGCGAAAAACTATGGGAAATTCATATTGGAATCCAGAGTAAGTTGTTCTTACACCAGAGCAAGGACTCCCCGTATTTACTCTGGATTTTGCCCATAGTTCATTGGAAAGGGCAGGCTGAGAGGAATCTAAGGACACCAGACTTGTCCTGATCCAATTAACGTAGCCCCCACAAATTACCTCAGAAGGAGGTCCCTGATGCATTGCATTGAAATTAATTGAAAATGGATGTGAACTGCACAGCTGTGTTTACTGGCAAGTAAGCAAGCATGCCTTGGCTGGAGTGGAAGTTCAATCCAGGAGAGTACAAGACTTCCAAAATGGTCCATATCAGGGACATTGCAAAGGCATTAGAAAGGAACACCCTTGAAGGGGATGGTAGCCCTTTTGATCTAAATGGCTAAAATTATGGTTTGTAGAAATAATCCCATCATCTTATACACCTTTGAATGTGTAATTTACGGCAGAATGCAATGAAACAAACCACTTTATTAAAAAAACCCTAAAAGAACCAATGGAGGTGGGGCAATGGCACATAACTGCACCCACCATTCATATTGGTGACACGCTGGTCTGGTCTCCTGCACCAGGTGACATGAACCCCTGACTGTACTGCTAAGTCAAGTGGGATTATAGTGATGTTGGTGGCAGCCTAGGGCTACTGCTTCAGTTGCCTTGTGAACCCTTTTTGGTCTGATGCAGCAGGAGTGACCAGCCATATTCTCGGGGGGACGGACGGACTCTGATCTTAAAACACACAAGAAATACCACCAATATCCTGACTTTCCACCAGGTCTGTGGGAATAATCATAAGCGCCTACACTCACAAAAGTGATTTTTTTCCACCTCAAATATTTTTCAGCAAGTCTGCATTACAAATTCAGAGAAAATAATTCAAGAATGGAGGCAGAGATGGTTCAAAGGAGCCCAACAGAAAGCAAAGGATATTATAGTAAGATTAATGGTGTTACAGAGGGCAAGGGAGATAATTGAGAGAGAAACAGAGATAGATCGAGAAGTTGTGGACTGACAGATAGATGAAAAGATATAAGCACATTAGACCAGAGGGGCTCAAGCAGCCATGAGTTATAGGCTTTATTTTCCAAAGAAATCGGGGGCCTCTATTTCACCTTTTGGTTTGCAAACAGAAAATGTACTGCCGTTGACAGATGGGGCTGCAGGGATGATCGAAAGTTCTTCACCTGGGCTTCCATCTCCAGTAATAATGCTGCCAGTGCTTTATGCTCAGTAACAGGGAGGTGTCTGCCGATGAGGGATGTGTAGCAGTGGCTGCCGCAAAAGCAGCCTGGCTCCAATCTCTCTCTGCTGGCAAAGGAAGAACTTGAAAGTTTCACTAAGATTGATGCCAGATACTTTGTAGCTAGATGCATAGGGAATGGCCTGCTTGAATAGTTGGACCAAGAACACCTTTATCTACCTGTCCGTCTACAATCCTTTCCACATATTCTATAACGCTCTGGATAGTGGGAGATGCAGTGGAACCAGCATTGTGTTGGGGGAGGGGACATGAACACAACTTTAACTCCAAAGCCCAGGTCAACCAGGCAGATAGACCTGGAGACCCAGTTGAACTTTGGCTTCCATGGCTGAGGTTTGCTGGGCAAGTAGACCTGTGTTCCTGTTTGGGCTTTGAGCCCTGATCTACCTAGCAGGTATACCTGTGCTCCAATTCTGACTCTGTCCTGTGGAGCCACCTCTTCCAGGTGGTTAGACCATGCTTGGCCTGCACATACACAGGGCTCTAGGCAGTGGTGGGATTCAAATAAATTAACAACAGGTTCTATGTCCTAGAGACATAGGTCCTATAACAACATACGTCCTATATGTCCTATAGACATAGGTCCTATAACAACAGGTTCTACAGAGTAGGTGAGAACATGCTGAAGCCCACCTCTGGCTCTAGGGCCTGGCTTACCCAAGGAGAGGTGGGTGATAAAATCTTCAGACCTCAGCCCAGCCAGTGGATGCTTGATTCCGCAGCCACCATCCCATCCAGTGGGTGCCTTCCCTGGAGCAGAACTTTGCTCCGGATTGCAGTGGTGCCCTCCCCTACATGCATGATATTTGGGGGACACGCACTCAGGGTTCCTGTTAGATCCACCACAGTGGGAAGTCAGAAGATGAGTGATATTTCAATCAATCAATCAATCAATCAATCAATCAATCATTTCTTGTGTGTTTTAAAATCAGAGTCGAGTCCTGCCCAACGAGAACATGATCACTTGTACTGCATCAGATCAAATTGGGTTCACAAGAATCAACTGGATGCTTTTGGGAAACTCATACATGGAATCTGTAGCTAAATTTTATACTCTTGTTTACCCAGCTGACCTTGTTGACAACCTCTGAACCTGGAGGTAGCAGCAAGCAACATTTTTGACTAGGGATGCCAGTGTACCAGGTCTTTGCATTGTCCCTGGTGGAGAAGGATGTCTTGACATAGGGGCAGAGGAGGGCATAAAGGGGTGGAATGGGGAAGGGTGGTGATGGAGGCAGGAAATGTGGATTGGGTCCTGAAGCAGTTAGGTCTGGTGATTACTATCCTTTCACCCTTCCTGTCACAGGGGTTGCTGTTGCCACCAAAAATTCCTCTCTAGTTCCCTATACGGCAGACAGGTATCACTTGGAAGACTTGAAGATCTAATTTGCCACAGGAGCTCAGTGCACCCTTCATGACACCCGATATTTAGTAGTTGGGTCTCAAGGCCTCTCAACCTGAATCAGAATCACTCCTGGAAAATGACAAGATTGGCATAAGTCCGTCCTGGTGGTTTTCTTTTCCCGCACACAGGCATAGACTCAGTAAGTCAGTCATTACCTTTTGCAAGGTAGAAACTTTAAATGAATACAAATCCGTATTTTCCTCTATGATTTATTCTCCTATTTCCTTCCTGATGTATTCCGTCCATCATGTTTATAGCTCCTGTGGAGAATAGATGGGGACAGATGCTTGGCAGGATTGGGGCTGACGACTCTTTCGGTATCTAGAGGCTCTTTGATCATGTTGGGGCTGATGAAAGGCGAGCAAGTAAAATGAGCTGAGGGAGATGCTCGGGTGCCCTCTTGGAGTTGCGCATTGTTACTCTGTCCCAACACATGGCCACACTGATATACTACAGTGCAGAGGAGAATGGACCATATCCTGTGCTGAAAAAGCAATAATGGTCAGACAGAACAACTGCAGCTGCAGTTCATCATGGTCAGTGATGCTGGACCAATATGATCCAGAACATTACACCAGTTTGACAGAGCAAAGCCACTACACTATTCCGTAAAACCCTCCATTGATGCAACATGGTGGCATAATAAGAGAGGTCTGAATGTGCACAGATCCACTGAAGTCAGGGTAACCAGATGCCAAATGCAAAATTCCTGAATCCCAAGGCCAAAATTCCTACCCACTTAAAAAAACATAGGATACCCCAAAAATGTAGGATGCCCCAAAAATGTAGGACAAAATGTAGGACATGGCAAAATAAGCTAAAACACACATATTGCTTTCTTGTACTTAATTTCAACTCTATATTCTTCTTGAATTCAAAACTGAATTGAAGACCTCTCTACTCAGTTCCCTCCAGGTACAACTGACCATTTCATAACCTAGAAGGCGGGTGGATGGCTGGAGCCCAGGCCAGGGTAGATGTGGGGGTTTAGGGAGGCAGATGGGGGGTGGGTGGAGGAAGCAAGAAAGTTCAGGAGTAACTTTTAGATCAGTGTTGGGAATACTGGGAATTCTAGAGTGACTTTCTGCACATCTCTGCTCTCATCAAATGAGGCTGTAAGTCTAAATACACTTTCCTGGGAGTAAGCCCCATTGAATATACTGGGACACTTTGGAGTAGAAAGGCATAGATTGCTTCCTAAAATGAGCAGAGAGGGAACTGACGTAATAGGAATGAAAACCATCTTTTAAAAAGTAGCTCTGGAATAATACAAGCTAGATCTAGGTTTCTCATCCCAAGATGCATACTTGAAGGAAATGCAGGGTGACAATGGCTGCAATCCTAAATACACTTTCCTGGGAGTAAGATCCATTGAACACAATGGTGCTAAGTTTTGAGTAGACATGGTTAGGATTGTGTTCAATATGTCATAATCATAAAACTGAAAGGGGCATCTTATCCTGTAGGACATTCAAGACATCCAAGAAAAATAGGACATCCAAGACAAATGTAGGACATGACAAAATAAAAGCTAAAACACATATAAATGGTTTTCATGTGGTTAGTTAAACACTACTATATAACTTATTATTAAATTATTAAATTAACCTGCTGGTTGTTTACAAGGAAAAGGACCATGAAGATTTTTTCTAGGGGACAAGGCTAAAAAGGTTAAAAAAGAGGACATGTCCTGGAAAAAGAGGACAAATGGTCCTCCAAACATCAAAGGATTTTTATATATGCTAGGCAGAAAGAACAAAGTTCTCCAAGTGTTGCAAAGAAAACATTTTCAAGCACCTTTTCACTGTTGCACTGCTCAGCCGCTTGGACAGGGACAAGAAGGGAAAGTATTATCTTTGACAATTCCAGGACTTGAAAATATCTTCAAGGCTGAAGCTGAAAATGAATCAAGTCTTTGCAAATCCTCCCCCCCCCCCCCCAAAAAAAAAGTCACGAACCTGAGGTGGGAGTTTGCACATTAAATACGAGGTGAGACTGCGCAAACGACAGGGCACGACTATTAAGGGGAAATGATGAAAGGTAAATGGGAAATGCAGCCATATGCATGCAATTTGACATTAAGTGTGTGTGGAAGAGGTGTGCATGGAAAAATTAAATGCAGTTTCAATCCAATATAATGAGTTAGGGTCACATTCAGTGTGCTTCTTCTAATAGCGTAATGGAGGCTGTCGGGAGGGGGCTTCATTTTCCTGAGAAATAGCTATGGAGGAGCTGTGAAACACTGCAAATTCAAAGTGGTAGAAAGGGAACTTTTTGCCCCTTTTGTGATTTAATCCTGATTATGGCCCTTGCATATGATACTTTTGGTGGGGAAAATTCCACTGAAAGTCAATGGAAACTCCATACTAAAAATAGCAGCTGGGGAATGAAAAACCATATCAAGGACAAAACCACATTGAGTGGGAGTCCCTTCATCTACCAAGGCAGTTTCATGCTCCTACCTTCTACCTACCCTAGGTACACTATTTAACAATTATAACAACAATAAGAGCATGCTCACCCTATAGCCTGTTTTTCATGATTAGGAGTATAGCAAATTTGACCTTAAATGCTTTGTGGTAAAAGTTAGGGTTATGATTCCTGCCTGTCATTCATTTCCTGTTCCTTTGGATTCCACTCAGTGATGGGATTCAAAGAAATTAACAACCAGTTCTATGCCCACCTGGCAGCCACTTTTAAATGGCTATTTTTAAACTTTTAAATGGCATATTTTTATATGTCCTAACTCTCATTAACAACCGGTTCTATGGATAGGTGTGAACCTGCTGGAGCTCACTACTTTTTCCACTCCTTATAAATTGTGGTTTAAACTGCTGGATTTCAAGTATTTACTTACTTACTTAATTACACCTTAATGTATCTCCTAGATGGGCATTCAAGGCAGTTTCAAAATCTGCCTCACCAAACATGTTCAAAAAATCTGCTTCAAAACCAAATTCAAAATCAATTCTGGAACTGCTGCATGCTCACTATGATGCAACTCCTTTTGTTCACTTGCACTTTTTCTCCTTATATTGTATTATTAGCGAAAAGCGTACCCGTGCTGTGGGGGTAACAATTCCCTATATGCTATCCCCTCACAGCACATAAACACCCCATGCGCATAAACACCACATGCGCCACTTCCCCATGCACCTCTTCCCCCATGTGCCTCTTCCCCCCACGTGCATCAACCCCCATGCGCCACTTACCCCCATGTGCCACTTCCCCATGTGCATCATCCCCCATGCGCAACTTCCCCATGCGCAAACTTTCCCCATGCACAACCTTTCCCCATGCGCAACTTCCCCCACGTGCAACTTCCCACATGCACAACTTCCCCCATGCGCATCCTCCCCCATGCGCAAATTCCCCCATGCGCAACTTCCTCCATGTGCAACATTCCCCATGCGCAACTTCCCCCCATAGGCAGAATCCTCGCCAGTGCAACCTCTTCCTCTGAACACACCGCCCCAGTGCACCGGGCACCGAGGACCAAATTGGCTGGATGTTGGTCAGTCTCCCATGTTAAGTAAAGGACAAAAACACATTGCCCCATTTTCAGCCCTGAAGGGTTAAATTTCTCCACAGGGGTTCTTGGTGGGTGTTCAGGTGACAGAAGGATCCCTCCCAGAACCCCATGCTTCTAGGCCAAGCAGTTGGGGCAGAATGTTGATGAGTCATCAATTCTCCAATGCAAAGTATAGGGAGGAAAACACGTTGCGTCCCTTTTCACCCCCTTCCGGTTGGAATTTCTGAAAACCGGTTCTTATTGAACCCCTCAGTCACGGAAGGAACACCCACTGCAAATTTCACGGTTCTAAGGCCAGCGGTTTTGGCAGGGCGTTGATGAGTGAGTGAGTGCGTCAGTCAGTCAGTGACTTTTCTCTTTTTTATATATAGATTACTGATACAGATGTATGACCATTTCTTACAGTAAAAGGTCAAGTCTCCTCTGCAGACTGCCCTGCTAGTTGTCACCGACTCTAACTGTAGTGCTCATTCCACCTACATGGCTGAAGAACCAGCATTGTTAGAAGACGGGCACAGTCCTAACCATGTATACTCAGAAGTAAGCTCCATTGTGTTCAATGGGTCTTACTCCCAGGAAAGTATCTTTAGGATTCTCTGTGGTAGGTATAATGGCAGATCAAAATGATCAGGCAGGAGAGGTGGTGTTGATAGTGCTTCCCCTGTTTTTACAGCTGTTTGACAGCTGAGGATGGGACTCACACCTGAACATCCTTGGACTAATGGGTTTTTAAAAAACCCTGCAGGACAGTGTGGCTCACACCAGTAGCTGTTTGGATTAGTGAGATTAGTGAGATTTTGGATTAGTAAGACTTTCTAGGAATAAAAGCAGTGTGAATTGCGGTGTTGGGGAGTGTGGAGAAGCTGCACACTGGGACTCTGCTTATGGAAGTGCTGCTGGACTTGGACTCTGCTAGAAGGACCTTGGAGCAACTGTGGACCTTGTTCTGTGGACCTTCATTATTGGAGATAGAGTTCTTGGGAAGCTTTGCTCTGGTAAAGAGCTTCTGTATTATTTGTGTAAGTCTGTGTCTGTGTAATAAACCTTGTTAAACTGTTAAAAGGAGTTGGGTTTTCATTTCTTTGCACACTGTGGCCAGTTCTGTAGTAAGGGAGGGTATTAATTGATTGAAAGTGGACAATTAAAGGGATATAACCAGTGGTGGCCTTTCAGGGTGTTCTCACAGGTTCTATAGAACCCTTTGCTAATAAGTGCCTGGTTCTGAGAATGGGTTACTAATGGGACATAGAACCTATTGTTAATTTTGGTTATTATGACATAGAACCTGTTGTTAATTTATTTGAATCCCATCACTGGATATAACAGAATAAGTTGGTACCAGAGGTGAAATTCACAAGCTGGTACCAGGGAAAGGTAAATTTGGATGTGGATAGTAGGGTTGCTATATGTCCTGGAACAACAGGTACAATCCTGATTTGGGGGGATTGTGTTCACATACTGGCAAAAGGGACAGAGGATCCTGTCTTGATTTTGTGGAAGAGAATTATAGCAACCCTACTAGTCTGTGGTCTTGTGGCCATCATGACTGAAAACACGCAAAATGCTATTACCTTCCTCTGAAGTATCTGTTTGCCTACTTATACCTAATTATCTATTTGCATTTACATGTTTTCAAACTGCTAGATTGGCAGGAGCTGGACAAGTACCTCTCTACCAGAATGTTACCCTGTTGTGCAGTCTTGGAGCTCAAACCACCAACCTGCTGACATTCAGGCTGACAAGCACAGCATCTTTAACCACCAAGCATCTCTATAATAAACACCTTAACAGTTTTATCTTGACAAATATGTTGGGCCATACTCTAGCTCCCCATTCTCCTCTCCTCCACTCCTTTCCAGCCAGGGAAAGGGGGAACTGGAGCAGTAGAGGCCAGTCGGCTTTGGTTGGTCTTCTGGATGGACAACACTGCTACAATCCTGCCCCACAGCAAAGATCTGTTGTTTTTGGCAACAGATCTACTTTGCTGCTAGTTACATTTTTAAGGCCAATGCAGCCAGGCCCAGCCACCCCAGAGGCATCATTCTTGCAGAAAGCCGGGCAATCATTCCACATAATGAAAACAAAATCCTCTTGTAAAGCCTGCTGGAAATCTAAAGTCTAAAAAAGACAAAAGGCTGACAAGGGGATACATGTCAATAAAGGGAATTTTATGGAAATCTGCTATTTCTGCACAGCAGCTGACGTTCAATAAATCTCCACAGCCAATCCACAGGCTGGTGGGGAAGAACTTTTTCTCAAACATACCTTTGTGTTGCCCTCCTATTAAAAATGGACAAAGTCGAATATAAACAAAGGCTGGTTTTATTTTCCTTTCTATGGTGGTATCCTCATAGTGCGCTCCCTCTCTTGATGCATTAAACTTTCATACAGCTTAAAAAATCACTTGCATGCTGGACATGTATTGCTCAAATGTACAACCCAGTCCTATCTTTGAACAGCATGCTGGAACTCAACCAACATGTAGGGCTGCTGATCCAGCATTTGCAGCAACCTGGGGGCCAGTTGGGTACCAATTGCCTTGGACAACAAGGTTTAGAGAGCAACAACTTGAGCTTGACACTAATGGCCAAAATTGTGCTAACAACATTTTTGAATGATACATCATGTTATATACCATTCCATGTGGAATTTAATGCGGAATGCAGTGAAACAAACCATGTCAAAATATCTCAATTCTATCAAAAGTAAAAGCCAAATAAACAAAATAAAAACACAACTGGATTTTATTAATTTAAAAAACTGGATTTTCTTAACACAAAACAGACCAATGAGACTGATTTGTCTGAGTCAATTTTGGCCACAAGCTTAACCTCCAATTTGCTTGCTTCCCTATATCACCATGGAAAAGGGAAGACCAATGAGTTGTGCTGGCCTAGGTTAGAATTGCACCCCAAATGGTATTATGATACAGCAGGGAACCAATATGTTATTAATATGAGAGGACAAGGCAGATTTTTCCCCATTTTCACTTTTTAAAAAACACTGTGGCCAGGACTCCATTTCTGGGGCATCATTTTGCGCCCAGCACCAGGCTGTACAATCATTAGCTATACCAGGGGTATCAAAAAGTTTTAGTAGGAGGGCCAGATCATCTCTGTGTCGGGGCTGGAAAAATTATCAATGTTTCAAATTTGAATAAATTTGCATAAATTTACATGTAAGAGTACATTAGAGACAGATCCAGAGGATTACAAGGCTTGCCTGAGGGCCTGTTTGAGGGATCTTGTAGTCAGTTGTATTGAGGCTCACCATGGACCACATCTGGACTCTAGAATGGGGTATAGAGACTTCTGAGCTTTACCACTAGCCTCGATTTGGATAGCCCTGGTCACTCAACCACTTAAAATGGACCAAAGATAACTAGGGAGGGGGGAATCAACAGCCTAACATCAACAAACATGAACATGAATGGCAAAAATTATTATGCCATTGTATAAACTGATGATGAGGCCACATTTGGAGTATTGTGTCCAGTTCTGGTCACCACATCTCAAAAAAATATATAGAGGAAATGGAGAAGGTTCAGAGGAGAGCGACTAGAATGATTGATGGTGAGAGATATTTTCTTCATATGAGAAAAGGCTATACAGTTTGGGGCTTTTCAGTCTAGAAAAGAGGCACATGGAGGGGGAACATAATCGAGATATACAAAATTATGCAAGGAATGGATAGAGTTGATAGAGAGAACCTATTTTCCCTTTCACAAAACAACAGAATGAGGGGACATCCACTAAAATTGAATGTCAGGAAGGTTAGGACAGACAAAAGAAAATATTTCTTTACCTAGCATGTAGTGTAATTGGTCTGTGGAACTCCCTGCTCCAGATGATGGCATCTAGCCTCAGTGCCTTCAAGAAGGAATTGGACAAATTCCTAGAAGAAAGAACCATCACAAGTTACAATCTATGAGGGGAGTGTGTAGACATGGCCAGTCTCAAAATGCCAGATGTGAGGAGGGGACCTGGACGCAGGTATAATATGTGCTCCCTGAAACATATTGTGGGCTGCTATGTGACATAAGAAACTGGACTAGATGGGCCTTTGGCCTGATCCAGTGGAGACTCTTCTTCTTGAACAGGATGATCGTATGACCGGATTTTTCCGGATTTGCTCTCTATTTTAGCCTTCTTCTGGTGTCTTCTGAAAGGACTTCAATGTCCTCCATTTTGGCTTCATTTTGGAACTTTGCAATGGTGTACAGTACCCCATCATGTCATATGTCATTGGATTTGTATTGAAGGGCAGAATCCAGTGCAAAAATTGGTTTTGAAATATCTCCTTCATATCAAACGTTATGGCCAAATAACTAAAAATAAAAAATATGCATTGAGCTCTATGGGAAAGTGAAAGTGCCCAATATAGTGGATTTACTTGTGAGTACGCAAATGTGCCATTGTCCACCAGAAAGGCCAGACCGAGAAGAATCCAAGACCTTGGGCGCAATCCAGAGTAACTACGGGGAGTCCTTGCTCCGGTGTAAGAACAATTTGCTCTGGATTGCAATATGAATTTCCCATAGGTTTTCACTATATTGTGCAGTAACTACGTGTACATGTAATGTCCCTTACGTGCTCCCGTAGTTACTCTGGATTGCGCCCCTTGTCTTTCTTTTGAGATTTGGGCATCTGGTCACTCTGCTTACGAACAAAATGGTTGCAAGAACCTGGCCCTTTGCCTTGTCTGAATTGAATTTCAACCTGCTCGTCTGCACATGGTTTTCAAGTATTGAACAGCTGATGGGAATTCCTGCAGAGTCCAGCCTGGCTTTGCTTGGTAGACTTCTGAATATTGCCTAAACATGCCTGTGTTTTGCCCAGGAGTATAAGAGGCTGTCTGCCAGACAAAGCATGGCTGCAGGCCATCTCTGTTTGCTTAGATAGATGCAAGCTGGCTAAAAATATCCTAGACATGCACGCATTTTTATTTATAACAATCTGATGAGGATTTAGCCAGAACGCATCAGGATTTGTGGGTATTTGCCCTTTGGTCCAGCAAGCTGCATTTGCTTCTTCCAAAGCCAATTCTGAATCCTTCGAAGAAGGATTCTGAATCTGATGACTGCACAGACCATTTGAGCATATTATAATGGGAGATGGAGCAAGTAATTTATTTATACCCTTCTTCTAAAGAGCTCCAGACATATACATCCAGCTTCCCCTCCATTTCATCCTTGCAAGAATTCTGTATAATGAACATATGATGTTTACCTAATTCTGACTCCAATTGATCTGTCACCCTATGCTGCCTGACACCACTTTTGGTCTGCCACTTCTATGATAAAAAAGTCACCTCCAAACTTGTTCTGTGTTCCTTGTATGATGGTGTGAAACCCAAAAGTGCGGAATTCTGTGCAGAATTTCATTTACAAGAATAGTGCAAAACCCTATAAAACAAAACCAAAATGGGTTTTATTTTATCGAGTTTTATAGCAGCAAGAGATTGAGGAATGAATTACTTCTTGCTTGAGTAAGCAGGAAGCAGATAAGGGTAGCGTCCATTGGCAGCAGGATGGAGGGAAGTGGTGGCAATAGATTTGGGATGAAAAGCACCCCAAACACACAGTATGGTCCTGATGCAGCAAACCCTTTCAATTGACTGCACAGTTGGGTCAGCACTACATCTACCTAAGCCTGGTTAGCAAATCTCTTGGCTCTGTGGTTTGATATTTTTAACTGGAGAAGTCAGGGGTTGAACTGGGAATCTTTGAAACACATAAACCTAGAGTTCTTCTATTGCAGGATGGTTTCACCCATCTGTGTATTTGGTTAAGGGGAAGAATAGGCGATTGGTCATCCAGAAAGCGCCAGGAGCTGTGGAGGTGTGTAGATGAAACAACCAAGGAAAGAGCCAGAAGTCCCTCTGAAAGCAGATGAGTTGCTTTCAGGTATTTTTCAGAGGACAGATGGACCTGTGTTGTGCTGAGAAGACACAAGCTGTTTGAAAAGAGGCTTCCTTTATTTTTTAGCTTGCCAGGAAAAGAGAGGATCTGGCAAGAGAAATACCATTTTTTTATTTGCTGAAAAGGGAGAAGATTTATTTAGGATTTGGAGCTCTCCACCTTGCTTCCCAGATGTAGTTTCAGCAATACCATTTGACAGTTTCTATGGATCCTGAAAAATGGAGATGGCCACAGATCTACGGGTGCCAAATGCTAGCCAGAAATAAGCCCTTTATTCTGACCCAGAAACTCATTAACTGCAAATCACAAAAGAGAAAGTGTACAGACTTTTTCATTTATTTTCAAGATTTGAGAGAGCCAAATTATTATACCAAACCCAAAATTCCTAAACACCAAGGCCAAAATTCCTGATCTCAGGCCAAAATTCCTACCCC
Source organism: Cryptoblepharus egeriae (assembly GCA_030015325.1). Classification (NCBI taxonomy): domain Eukaryota; kingdom Metazoa; phylum Chordata; class Lepidosauria; order Squamata; family Scincidae; genus Cryptoblepharus; species Cryptoblepharus egeriae. Next base: position 13,123,906 of record JAREYC010000013.1, read on the forward strand.
CTTTAAAAAATTGCCAAAAAATGTATTTTTTTTATAGTTTTTGTTTTCAGTTTTTTTACCATAACTTTTGATAGGAAGGAGATATCTCAAAACTGATTTTTGTATTGGATTCTGCTCTTCAATACGAATCCAAGACATATGGCACAATGGGGGTACTGTTCACTATCGCAAAGTTTCAAAACAAAGCCAAAATGTCGGACGATAAAGCCAAAATGTAGGACATCCGGATTGGAAGCTAAAAATCCGGACAAATCCGGGTTTTCTGGTCATATGGTGACCCTGTATAACTGCACTAGGATAAAAACTGTTTTTTAATCTATTCATTTTCGTTCTAATCGCCCTGTATCTTCTGCCTGATGTAGTTCAAAAAACTGATGACCTGGATGTGATGGGGCTTTCAGGATTTTAGAAGTCTTCTTCAGACAATCTACACTATAAAGCTCCTCCAAGGAAGGGAGGGGGCAGCCAATGATCTTCTGAGCATGTTAATAACTCACTCTCCCAAGCAATTCAGCCTTGACTTCTCTGAGTTGACTCACTCTTGTTCCCAAATGCCATGAAGGGAGAAGGAAATCCGGGAACAACAAAGACTAGACTTGACTGATTCTTCACTCTAGCCTACCAGTCTAGTTTCTATTGCTCCCTGCTAGGCAAGAACCTGGAAGAAGGAACCAGCCAGAAGGAACAGCATCCCTTCCTCACAATCCAAGAGAAACTGTGGACTTGCACTCCACCATCCCTGATTTCACTATAATTTTGATCACTTCTAAATAAATGAAGCTTTTAATTACAGGGAGAAGAGAATAAAAAGAAACAAAACAACCTACACCACTCCATAGTCCTGACCTCTGACAAAGTTGTGCAACATGCTCAGAATAATTTTATAGAGAGATGCCAGGCAGCAAATATTTCGTTGCAGTCCAGCTCCAAAGCAGAAAGACAGCTTCATCTCCAACGGCATAACCTGTTGGCAGCCAATAAATACATCAGAGGAGAGTTTTTTGTTTGTTTGTTTTAAACTTGTAAGATCCTCCAAGTTAATTCCCACTTTTCAAAAGCATCAGAAGACTCAAGGGAGAGACCTCACGAGTCTTAGTGAAGCAAAACAGAGACATTTATCTTCGTTCTTTTGGATATAAAACTGAAAAAGATTCATGACTCCTCCATCACTATTCATTTTGTTGACAGGATCCATCTTCATCTACTGAGTTGCCAAGTGAATCATCTGATAGAAACAGGCTCTCCAAAGAGCAATCATAATGGACTAGGGTGTTGTGTTAGGAAACCTACCCCAAAGGACACCCACTCGTTCACCTGTGTCAGATATCGTTCGGTATCACATCAAAAGACTTTTGTTTCCCTTCTGCCCTACAAGGCCATGATTCCCAGTCTCAGTATCTGGGATGACTTTTTCCTTACTCCTTGCTGAAAAGCAGTTTTCCTCGCCTATGGCCTTAAGCAGACAGTGGGTTCCCCATCATTTTCTAATAGGTACAGCTGATAGACACATTTGTCAGCCAAATCCAATTGGGCTTCCCCACTGATTGTATGCATGTTCTGCTAGTGCTGGCAAGTGCAAAGCTTTCATAAAACATGCACTTTCAGGACATCTGGAACCTTTTCAATTGTGCCTTTGGATTAAAGGACCCCCCCCCCCACCTCCACGGCAGGTACATTGGCACAGGCAGGGTTCAATATCTGAACATGAAGTTGATGGGCATGAAGTTCATGTTCAAGATCTGAACATGAAGTTGATGGGCATGGGGTGAGTAGATTGGGCCTGGGAGAGAGCAGGTTCAGCAACAGTAGTGCCCACTGAATCCTAATCCTAATCAACACAGTCTTGCCTCATAGACGATGTCACTAGAACAGGTCTGGACAGATCCATAGCGGCTGTTGGAGCTTACCCGGGTAGACAGACAAATCTCTATTTATCCCAAAGGGATATCCTCTCCCCCATGGGATACAAGAAGGCTGTGCCACTACCACTGCATCACTGTACAGGAAATTAGGATTGGATCATGTAACAAACATCCATCCAACAGAGTAACAGGGAGAAAAGTGGTATATTGTTATTGTAGTGGTGGTTGTTACTTCCTTTACAGAACCTTATGCCTCCCTTTGCACCCCACCTCTCTCTCTCTCTCTCTCTCTCTCTCTCTCTCACACACACACACACACAGACACACACACACACACACACACACAAAGATCCTCTGCAGGAAATTAGCATCTCCTGTTATGACACATAGATAGGGTGACCATATGTCCTAACGCCAAATGTAGGACACAAAAATGTAGGATGCCACAAAATAAAAGCTAAAAATAGTCATATATATTGCTTTCATGTGGTTAAACACTTTATTGCTTACGATTAAATTTAAACTATTATTTTTAATTTATAGCATATAATTTATTAATTATAAGAAGGCTACATGTTTCCTGCTTACAAAGAAAAAGAGGACAATGAAGATTTTTTTCCCCAGCACAGAAAGCTTAAAAAAAGGACATGTCCTGGAAAAAGAGGACAACTGGTCACCCTGCACATAGGGATGTTTCTGAAATTGTCTCCATCTGAATTGCAGATTGGAGTGTATGGAATGACTATGTCTTGTTTCCAATGTGGATCAGAGGCATTAAGAAACATGATTTTCTTTTCTACATTATCTCCAAATTTCATCCAGAGCACAGGACTTGCTCAGTTTTCTGAAACGTTTAATGCATCTATGTGCCTCATATTCCAGATGTATTCATCTGTATAGTCAAAACACTGCAATGAAACCAATCTAATGCAATAACAAGTATCTTTGCATCTGGATTCTGCAGTGTCCTACCAAGGCACTGCAGTACATGTCTGCACCATGCAACACTGCACTTAATCAATATTGGTGCAAAATACCAACAATATCATCCTGACTGCTTTTTAGTGAAATACATGTGCACTAATAGGTGGTGCAAGCGGTTAAGATGCTGTGCCTGTTAACCAGCAGGCCAGGGTTCGAGACCCAGGTCGGCCCCACAAGACAGGGTGAGCTCCTGTCCTTAGCCCAGCTCTGCAATGCAGCTGGATCCAGTCATATCGGCTCTGCCTTTCCATTGGACTAATTCAGTGGCGTGGAGAGGGGGGATTTGCTGCTTGGGTAACAGCCTATCCTCCATAACAATCCAACCCAGGCTTTCGTGCTTCACATGCAGCATATGCAGCACTGAGCATGATACCATAGTCTTTCAAGACTGACGGAGGCCTGCTAATAACATGTACAGTGCAATCCTAACTTGCGCGACAGTGCAATCCTAACTTGAGCAAGCAAGCTGGGAATACCCAATTTCCCTTTACCTAAGTAAATGTGGCAGCAGCCCCAAAGGGTCTACTCAAATCTGTGCCACCTCAAACTGTAGTGCTTCCCGTTTCTTCAGGGCTTGAGTGATCTCTCCTTCCACTTCTCTGCAGCCACCGAACCCCTGGCAGCAGAAGTCTGTATTCTGCCCATTCAGGAGCATCACTTATAAATTTTTGAAGAGCTGCTGCTTTTGCCAGAGAAGGAGAGATCAATGGCTTGAAGGAAGATCATCAGGCTGCTGACAAAATCAAGTTTGTCAGCAATTTGCAAATGTCGGCTTGATGCTGCTGCACAAATCCAGCCTCTTCAGTTCAGCAGCAAGATTTTCACCACGCCACGACACACCCCTTCCCAATAAGCTGAACTACCAGCCTGATCAGACAACCAATCCTATCCATCTGTACAGATATTGAATGCTGAGATCCACATTTGGTACAATCCAGAGTAACTACGGGAGCACGTAAGAGACATTACGTGTACCCGTAGTTACTGCACCATCTAATGAAAACCTATGGGAAATTCATACTGCAATCCACAGCAAATTGTTCTTACACCAGAGCAAGGACTCCCCGTAGTAACACTGGATTGTGCCCTTAGCCTACTACCTCGACAAAAAATTGCTGATGTACAGAACAGGTAAGATATTGTATCAGGACTTCACAAGTTTGAAAAGATTACAAGTTCTATGAATTCACTACATGTCCTTAGGCAAGCATCTCTCAGCTTTAGGACCCCAGGTGCAATATGGGGATAATAATAATATGGGGATAATAATACCTTATAGCAGATATGGGCATATCCTGGCCCATGGGCTATTTGCAGCAATCAGGGACCCCCCAATTTGGCCTGCAGGGAGTCCCCAGTTTCCAGTGAGCCACTGGTCCAGAAGAGACTATTTGTGCTGGCCCATTACTCCTAAGACTGCCCACAACTGCCACTGAACAACTTATGTCTCCATGTGTTTCTGACTTGATCTGGTGTGGTATGTATGCTTACACTGTCCAAGAAGTGTGTGACAAACCGTTCATAGTTCGCATGTGGGTCTAAATGCCTGTTTTATAGTTTTCATGTGGATTCATTCTTTCATTTAAGTTATTTTGTCCCATCCACCAACACAGGGTCAGAGAGCTGATGTGGCCCCCCTTGCAAAATGTTTGCCCACTCCTATCTAAGCTGCACAGGTAGGATCTCAGTGAGAAGAGTACTGCCCATATCCTAATCCAGTGATTTTCAACCTTTTTTCATCTCATGGCACACTAACAAGGCGCTAACAAAGCATACCATAAGTTGTTTTTACCATTGAGAAAGCACACCAGTTTTCCTATTAATTAATGACTCTCCACAAATTCCCATGGCACACATGAGGACTATCCATGGCACACTGGTTAAAAATCACTTTCCTAACTCTTGCTTTTTCCTTGACCTTCTCTATTTGAACTTGCATCCAGTGGCATAGCTAGAGGGGCCAGAGGAGTTGATCTTGGGGGGAGCATGCAAGAGACCCCTCTCCTTTGGAGCCATTCCAGGCAGGGGAAGCAAAACTAAGATGTACAGAATGGCTCTGGAGGGGCCCCTTGCATGCTCCCTCCAAGACCAACTCTTTCTAGCTACTCCACCACTTTCATCAATTAAAAGCTGGTGCAGGTTGACGTAGAACCATTGGGGACCATCCAGGGACCAAAGAGTCAGTCAGTCAGTCAGTCTCTCTGTCTGTCTGTCTGTCTGTCTGTCGCTTTTAAACTTAAAAGTTCACAAAGCGATTTACAAAGAAAATGGAAAAAATTAATAGCTAATTAATAGTAAACCTTATTACAAGATGCTAGAAAAACAGAAACATTTTCACTGTTTAACACTTTATTGCTGTGCAGTGTTTTTTACATGAACCATTATTTTATTGTGCTGCACAAGTTTTGCCTTCTTGGGCACTGAGTCTGCAATCCTCTCCACACTTAATCCACAATGAGTACACTCCATTGACACTATAATGAGACTTACTTTAGAGTTGACATACATAGGATTGGGCACTTAGGGGGTGAACTTGGAATGAGTTCAAAAAACTTCAATAAGAACAAAGCAGGCCTCCGTCAGTCTTGAAAGACTACGGTATCGTGCTCGGCGCTGCATATGCTGCATGCGAAGCACGAAAGCCTGGGTTGGATTGTTATGGAGGATAGGCTGTTACCCAAGCAGCAAATCCCCTTCTCCACGCCACTGAATTAGTCCAATGGAAAGGCAGAGCCAATACGATTGGATCCAGCTGGCATCGCAGAGCTAGGCTAACGACAGGAGCTCACCCTGTCCTGTGGGGCCGACCTGGGTCTCGAACCTTGGCTTGCTGGTTAACAGGCAGAGTGTCTTAACCACGTGCACCACCCACAGCCCTGTCAATAAGAAATATAGTGATTGTACTTGTTATCCTTATTCTTGCTATAAGTGCTGGTTTTAGGTATGCTTTAGGTACAGACAATGAGAAAAACATGTTTACAAAGGCTGGCCATTGAATAGCTAGGACAATACAACTACTCTAGACTCAAGAACACTTGACATCTCTCCAAGCTCAAGGGCTCTGCTTAGTTGTCATCAGTTCAGAACCAAAGGCTGCTGCAAAGGAAGTTGAGATCAACCTAGAGGATTTTAAACATACAGTCAAGCAGCTGAGCTACTTGTTTATGCAGCATTATGGATTGCTGTGTACAAGGACAAGCCATTCAAATGGGATTCCCCCTCTAGACTCCCACCGCCATCAATTATTAAGACAATCTAATAGTTTTGATATAGCTGGAAAATCTCACTTGGCACTAGAATTCTGTATAGATAGGAGCTCTCAAGGGCTTCATCATTTATGTTTTTGTGTGTGTGTGTGTGTGTGTTTTTGCCAAGAATAGAGACCAAGTGGAGAAGAATAGCAGTGATCTCCCATCACATTGCATGCCTTGGTTTTGTACTCCCGAGTCCCTCTAAGCAGCCCACAAGGCAATGAGTCAGAAAACAGCTACACCATGATTACATCGGCAATGGAAGGCAAGCGTAAAATCTCACATGAATATCACAAAGAAAAAAAAAACCCACATCTGCTCCTGCTGGGAAGAGCCCACTAGGTGGCAATATCCTATCTTCCTCAAAGAAGATCCCAAGCAGAGATCTTAGAATAAGGTGGGGGAGATAACTGCAAAAATATAGTATCTTTGAAGCAAGACCTGTATATAAAGATCCTGGATTTGGCACGTTTTTAATCATCTATGTATATAAAACTGAAAAGTCACTGACTCATTCATGGACTCACTGACTCACTCACTGACTTATTCATTCCTCAACACCCAGCCAAAACCACTGAGCCTACAAGCGTGAAATTTGGGGATGGTATTCCTTCCATGATGGAGGCACCCACTAAGAACCGGTTTATGGAAATTCCAACTGGAAGGGGATGAAAAGGGGCAGAAAGTGTTTTCTTCCCTATACTTTACATTGAAGAATCCCTGACTGAGGGACACTCTACCCCAACCCCTGGACCTAGAAGCATGAAATTTGGGGAGGGTGTTCTTTCTGTGACATGAACACCCACCAAGAGCTGATGTTGGGAAATTTAACCCCTGAAAAGGGGTGCAATGTGTTTTTTCCTATACTTAGCATTGAAGACTGACTGATCAACATTTAGCTGATGCACTGGGAGGGAGGGTGCACATGGGGTGATGGTGAACATGGGGGTTTGCTCATGGGGGATAGTGTGCATGGGGGACAATATGCACAGGGTAATGATGTGCATGGGGGATGGTGCGCATGGGAAATGGGGGTATTCTGCATGGGGGGATGATGTGCATAGGGGGACACTGCACATGGGGGATGATGCGCAGGGGGGATGTTATATGGGAGTGTTACACATGGGGGTATGATGCGACAGAGGAGTGTTGTGCATGGGGATTGTGTGCATGGGGAGTGTTGCATATGGCGGGACAGTACGCATGGGTTGTGGTGCACATGGGGGTGATGTGCATGAGGGATGGAGCATATGGGGGATGGAGCGCATGGGGTGATGTTATATGGGGAATGGTGAGCATGGGGGGATGGAGCACATGGGGGACAGTGTGCATGGGGATGGTGTGCATGGGGTTGTTGTGCAGTGGGGGATGGCGTATGGAGGGGAATTTTACTCCCGCAATGCAGGTACGTTTTTTGCTAGAAGGATCATAAAAACATAGAGTCAGAAGGGACCTAAAAGACCATCTAGTCCAGGGTCGTATTGTGACATTATTTGTGACATTATTTTTGTGACATTATTTGTTGCTCTAAGCATCTTTAATATGCAGAGTGGCCATGAAAATGGCCAGAGATGTGAGTCTCATGATATCAAGACAATTCAGTGTGACTCTCAAATGTGGATCATCGTCAACTCAACTCATGCCTACTCAAAGACAAGTCACTTGCATAAATGCAAACTTCTTGCATAGCCTAGAATGGTGAAGACAGCAACAATTTCGTGAGACAAGAACACATTCTAATCTTAGTAGTGCATTTTCACATATTAAGTCCTTTTTGGAGAGAAGGGAACCTGAAAATATGACAGCCTTGTTATGTTCAAAATGGCAGTGGAAACTAATATTTAAAATAAGCTTATAAAATAGATAGCTTTTTAAAAAATATGCTATTTAAATAGCTAATATTTAAAATAAGTTATTGAAGCCCACCTCCCATCAAATGTTTAAGCAATGTACCATATCTAAAATATATTTGTATGTATATATTTACTATCTGTTTAAATACACATACATGCAAGGTGTCATGCCTATACAAACATGCCTTTAATTACAAATAACATTTTCATGGTCAGTACTCCCACCTTTATAACATCTTCATGGTGAGTATCCCATCTTTATTCCTAGAAAAATCACTGCGCATATACAGTACCCATTTCTTTTATATATAGGGGTCTTTTTCAGGGAGTACACCCTTGTAGGAATACCAGCACCTCAGTATGAGTATTGGCACCTATGTGGGTGAGTATTGGAATACATACACATAGGGCGCAATCCAGAGTAACTACGGGGAGTTCTTGCTCCGGTGTAAGAACAATTTGCTCTGGATTGCAATATGAATTTCCCATAGGTTTTCACTAGGTGGTGCAGTAACTATGGGTCCACATAATGTCACTTACGTGCTCCCGTAGTTACTCTGGATTGTAGGGATAGACACAAACACACAAAGACAGGCAGGGGAGTACCTGCACCTATTTTCCAGAAAAATAACACTGCTAATATATATATTTTTATTATCACATCTTTAATGTCACTCTTCCTTTATCTGAATTTGAAAAAGAAGAGAGGAAGGGAGCAAAACAGGAAGTGTGGAGGTGACAAATGTGTTGAGCTTCAGCATATCTGAAACCCTAGCCTGCCACTATTTACACTTCCTTTTCTATTGTGTCCTTCTTCCTTTTCAAATAGAAGTGACAGGGGGAGAAATATGGGGATCACATTTAATTCCATGAGATCTTGGTTTGGTCCTGCAAACCTTTCATGTAGGAGAATTTTTCAAGTGGACTTTTCACAAGTGCCTGGAAACATGGCAAAGCTCAGGACACAAAAATCTGCCTCTGAACATTGGCCAGGAGTCCAGGGGAGAGAGGATGCCAAAGTACAGATGGTGCCATGGAACTGTTGGCTGGGTGAATTTCCAATCAGCTCCCAGACTGAGAGAAGATGGAGCTAGCTGTGGCAATCAGAAATGAAAAGTATCCCTACAATCCAGAGTAACTACGGGTGCACGTAAGAGAGATTACGTGTACCCGTAATTACTGCACCACCTAGTAAAAACTTATGGGAAATTAATATTGCAATCCAGAGCAAATTACACCGGAGCAAGAACTCCCCATAGTTACTCTGGATTGCACCCTATGACTGCTTATAATCCCCCAAATCCAGAGTAACTATGGGAGCTTGTAAGAGACTTTATGTGCACCCATAGTTACTGAACCTCCTGGTGAAAACCTATGGGAAATTCATACTGCAATCCAGAGTAAATTGCTCTTACAGTGGAGCAAGTACTCCCCATAGTTACTCTGGATTTTGCCCAGTAAGTATTAAGACAAGCCAATAAGACAATCCATTAACTGGTTAAGGTTCAAATCCTAACCAACTTTCTAGCCGGTAAGGTATTTTGCTGTATCCTGAAATTGGGAGGGGGGGCAACCAAATTGGGAGGGAGAGCCCCCTTAAAGTATGGATTTCTTTACCTAGAAGCTACATTACCTTTACCCTGGAGCTGGAAAGTTGGTGAGGATTGACCCCTAAGTTTAGCAATTTCATTCAGAGCATTTTGATCTTCAGCACATTTCTTCTTTTTCAGAATTCACCAATTTGTGCTCCATGGAAAGAAATGCCACACTGTTGGCAACACAAAGTGTTTAACTGCCAGGCTTCGGTACTTATTACCAGCAGCATAAACAACTGTTTCAAATAAATATTGATGAAAGCTACGCTTATGAATAAATCATCATTTTCTGCAAAAAAAAATAGGCAAGCTACCTGAACAAGCTCCTCCTGTAGCACCAAAAGTCAGTAGATTTTGTAGTGTGTCGAGAGACCTGTTTCTGGGACCTCACTGCTTGTACTTGTCTTCTGATATTTTGTGCCTGCGTCAGATTTGTATGCCTTTCATCAAATCCCAGTGGACAAAGTCTGCATAAGGCAAGCTGGAGAACTTCAGATTTCACTTATTCCCCCCTTCTTGGAAATAATCATTCCACTTCCCAGGAGGAAGGTGGAAAGCTTGACGACGTGAAGCAAGTGCCAACTCACTTTCAAAACACATCCTTTTTGGGTTCAGGGGTGATGAATCTCCCAGCCTCCTCCTTCCATCCCACTCTGCTACTCTATTTTAAAACAGCACCAGTGGGATGATGGAGGAGAGGAAAGGTAAGAAGGGATGGTGGGTGAGTGGGCAGCCAAAGGAAGCTGCCTCCAGTACTTCTGGCACTGTGACTGAGGAGCTGCAGGAGATGGGAAGGGGTTGCTGCTGCCAGTGCCATGGCAGGGGTTCCTGTCACAATCCTACCACTGCTGCCTCCTAACAGGGCATACCATGAAAGATGGTGTGTGTGTGTGTGTGTGTGTGTGTGTGCGCGCGTGCATGCGTGCACACATAGTACAGTACAGTCTACAGTGAATACTAGGGGCTTGTTGGAGTGGCCTGCTGTATTCACAGGTTAGTGGGCTGCCTTAGTTATATGTCATATCCTGAAGTTGAGAGGCAGGGGTTGCAGCTAGGCTGGCCAAGAACTCAGATTTTTGGTCAACACTGCCATTCTTACTCTGCCTTATCATGGAGCCCTATGGGTCTACTCATTACTATACCTGCTCCTGAGGCGGTATAACTCTGAGGAGCTGGAAGATGGCATTTCTGCCCTGGAAACAGGCTCTGGATACAGAGTAACTGCTCTGCCCCAGGCAATGCTAAACATGCCCTCAACATGCCTCTCCAGAACTGCCTAGGCTGGCCCAGCTAGGGGAGCCCCAATCCACCTGTCTTGGGGCAGCCTATGTTGCCTTAGGCTTTCCCAAGCCTTTTCTGTCATAACTGGTGTGTCCCATCTTGGAACTGGGCCACCCCAGTGATAGATAGGGTAACCCAAGTGCACTTCTGGATTGTGCCTTCACTTATCCACTTACCCTGAGCTGTTTGGTCACCCCCACTCCTCCATTATAGCATGCAGTGCTCCTTCAAGAAAATTTGGCTGGTGGAGGATTGGATGGAAATGCTAAGCTTGTTTGTTTCAGTAGTATTTAAGCATTACTTCAGCGGATTGGGACCCCCGCCTGTAAAATGGGCTGCCTGAAGTTAAAACAAATTTAGATTATAATCAAGCTTCTCTTCTCATTTAATTGTTTGCGAAGAGCTTAAATGTTTACGGTCTATACTTTTGATAGATTTTACATTAAAAATGTCTGGCGTAATCGCTGAACATATTATTGTTTTGAGCTCAGCAAAAATTCCACATAAGATCTACAAAACTCATTTGGTAATAAATGCCAAAATGAGGGTTTTCTTTTTAAATGAGAATTTGGAAATTGCATCGTGCGGTACCGGAAAGAACAAATGAGAATGATGCCTCTTCTCAGGACCAGAAACGCCGAACGGAAAGAACATATCAATACTGAAAGAATGGGAAGCATTTTGAATGACGCAACACTGTAGTCCAAACTTGACTATACACTGAAGTAACAGAGGCAAAAGAAATTGAGACCCATTTCATGCATCATTCAGTTTTTTTCCATTCAAATGTAGAGCACAATCCTAACCATGTCTACTCAAAAGTAAGCCCCATTGTGTGCATTGTGTTTCCTCACTCCCGGGAAAGTGTCTAGATTGCAGCCATAAATGCTGAAGATTCAGATCAAGCCTTTTCCCATGTGTTGTGGACCCAATCCGAATAGGATCCACCTGCACATTTCCAGTTGGAAGCAACTCTCTTTAAAACACAGTCCTCTGAAAGTCTAGTTTGATCATGAGCAATCTGGACTTCTGTACATGTTCAACAGCACCGTATACGAACCATCCTGGTTAAAACTTTCCCATGCGACTGTAATTTGGAATTTGAGATGTGCCCGAACAGGAAGCCTCTGTGTTCAACATTGGAGAAGACACAAAGTGTTGTCAACTTACACTCAGCCATGACACATAAATCTGTATTTTTCCTATCACCATAGGAACGACAAAGTAAAGATCAAAGGAGCATGCAAAGGAGCGGAAGAAGTTGCCGTCAGGTTCCTCCATTGCATATATAACCCAAATTCACTCATCCTGTTTTCCTACTGCTTGCAGATGCAAGTCAGTTTTTTTTATTGGAAGAAACAAAGGCAATCTCTCCTAGCATCTCAACAGTGATGGTCTTTTGGAGGTATTCTCTGTGGCTGGGATAGTGGCATTACTTAGGGGGAGTGGACCACACTGGATGAAGTGTCGTTCATCATCGGCATCCTTCAGTCTCGAAAGACTATGGTATCGTGCTCTGATTGGAGGTCCTGAAACAACATCTAGTGCCAAAATTTTTACAATTCTGGTATTTTCAAATAATATCATAATGTTAGATATCAATGTGTAATTTCTCCTAGAAGAGGCTTGCCATAATTCTTTTCCACAAAATTGGGACAGAACCTACTGTCCAGAATGTGAACACAATCCTCAAAAATCTGGACTGTCTGTTTTTCGGGATATGCAGGCCTCCTTCAGTCTTGGAAGACTATGGTATCGTGCTTGGCGCTGCATACGCTGCATGCGAAGCACAAAAGCCTGGGTTGGATTGTTATGGAGGATAGGCTGTTACCCAAGCAGCAAATCCCCCCTCTCCACGCCACTGAATTAGTCCAATGGAAAGGCAGAGCCAATACGATTGGATCCAGCTGGCGTCGCAGAGCTGGGCTAAGGACAGGAGCTCACCCTGTCTTGTGGGGCCGACCCGGGTCTTGAACCCTGGCCTGCTTGTTAACAGGCACAGTGTCTTAGCCACTTGCGCCACCCACAGCCCTTTCGGGATATATGGCAACCCCAATCCAGAATGAAACAAATCTATTTTAAATAGCTCTATTCTATCAAATGTTACAGCCAAAAAATCAGATGGTACATCATCACACCCACCACCTGGGGCATTGCCCCATCCACTGCATGGGAGGAGGTCCAACATGGGGTGAAATGCTGGACTTCCACAGAGGATGATACTAATCCCAGTGATGCCACTGGATTGGTTCATTGTAAGGATGCTTTTGAAATTCCTAACTGAACAACTAGGTTTCCTGGTGCCTGAGGAAGTGCATCAAATGCCAATGCCCTCCTTGCATGGTGCACTGCTATACCAAATGCTACTTTACGTGTTACCTTCAGCCAGATCAACTCCTTGGTTTCTAAAACAAGCAGGGAATGTAATGAAAGAGGAAGTGTGTAGGTGAGAAGTGCCTCCTATATATGTCCACCACTTTCTTCTGCTCTGCATTTCCTTTCCTGATTTATTGCCATCTCCTCTTATCAAGTCCAAGGAATGGGAAAGTATAGGGTGACCAGATGACCCTATACTTTCCTATAAAAGTATACTTTGTAAAAGTAAAATGACCCTATACTTTGTCCTATAAAAAGAGGACAAAGTCCCTAGTAATTCATGACATCCAAGCAAAATTTCTGACATTAAAAAATGTAGGATACCCCCCAAAAATGTAGGACAAATGTAGGACATGTTAAAATAAGAGCTAAAAACACTCGTATTGCTTTCCTGTACTTAATTTCAACACTATATTCAGCATTATATTGTTAGCATCCTCTTTGCAAGACCTGTTTCCCACACCAAAAAGGCAGATGTTTAAGAGATCCAAGCAGCTAGCCCTTCTCAGGCTGGCATGCAGAGGCTTGGTCTTTCAGCCTCCTTTCCTTTGCCCCCTTACACAATATAAGCTCCACTGACTATAATACTTTGAGTGGACACAATTGGGCTTGGAGGCTTAAAACTTAAGAAGCCAGGAGTTATCCCCACCTTCCCTGCCCTAAGAAGGTTGCCAACTTTATACCCAGCCCCTGCTCCTCAGTTTTGACAACAGCTGCATGAAAGGCCCCACAACCTGAGCAACTCAAGCCCTTGTGAAATACATGCTTTTTTTGCAATTGGTGGAGCCATTTACAAAGGCTCCACAGCAGGGGAGGCGGGGGTTTCTCTGGTCAGTTGGCAACCCTGCTTTAAAAAAAATAATTCACCCCCCCTTCTCTCCAAAGCTAAACTCACTGCAAAGTTTCAGAGCAGCAGCAGCAACACTTGCAAGGCTCCCTCCTTCCTCTCCTCTCCTCTCCAGTCATCTAGTCACCCTAGGAGAGTAGTGGCAGGCAGCCAGAAGTTACGGCAGGCATTGCTGCCAATCTGCCACCCAAGACCCCATCCCAGGGTGACCAGATGCCAAACCCTGAATTCCCAAATTCCCAAATTCCTGAACCCCAAGGCCAAAATTCCTAATCCCAGGCCAAAATTCCTACCCGCTGAAAAAAAAATTGCCAAAAAATGTATTTTTTTGTTTTCATTTTTCTGTTTTTTTGACCATAACTTTGATAGGAAGGAGATATCTCAAAACTGATTTTTGCATTGGATTCTGCTCTTCAACATGAATCCAACGACATATGGCATGATGGGGTACTGTGCACTATCACAAAGTTTCAAAATGAAGCCAAAATGTAGGACAAAGATGCCAAAATGTAGGATACCCGGACAAGGTGCTAAAATCTGGACAAATCCGGGTTTTTCCAGTCATCTGTTCACCCTACCCCATCCCATTTGTCCATGTGAACGAGCCAGCCTTGAAAGTGCCACTGTGAATCCCAAGAACATCACCTATATTTTTGTTCCTCGTGTGTGCTATGGTCAAACCAGTGCTACAGCTTTTCTAACACAGTTCAAGATCAAGATCCAGATTCAGAATCTGCCACATCACCCCAGAAAGCAGATGGAGCGGCTGATTCAACTGTTATGTACACATGACTGTTTCAGGCTCCTCTTTGGGAGCACCCATGATATCAGTGAATCCTGGAACATGAATGGGTCTCCTTGTCTAACCCTGAAGCAATATTGCAACTGTATTTATACATATTTGAGTTTTTCTTTTGTAAGGTGAACAGAATACACACCTCTGATAAAAACACAATTTAAAAATAATGTAAGGCTCATGCTCTAAGTGTTACTCCGGCATTGAAGGATAATGTTCTTATTTTCTGAAATTGGTTTTCTGTGATCATGCCAAGTTACTACTCCCTCTTCTCAAGCACTGGAGCTCGATGAAGATCGAGAAGAGAGGGAAGAGTCAAAGATAACCCTGAGGTTATTAGCTTGAGGGGATGGAAGCAATGGCAATAGATGAGAATGCAAGAGAACTCAGATGAGGTTGCAAACAACCTTTTCATTCTAGTAGACTTGGTTTTTAGAAACAAGATCTCCTGTAGACACTTCTGTAGATAGAATACTGTAGATAGAATCACAAAAGAAGGCTCAGAAAGAGGTGTTTACCATTAGGAGCTACTGGCCATCATTATGGGAGGATTTAGACCCTAACCAGTAAGAATTAGAGGCACTATTTATTTTATATTTATTTTTAACATTTATACCACTCTTCCTCCAAATACCCTGGGGTGATGCGTACATTGATCTTAACCTCCTTTTGTCATCACAACCACCCTCTGAGGTAGGTGAGACTGCAAGAAGGTGACCAGCCCAAGGTCACCCAAGAAGGTTTATGGCTGAGTTGGGATTTGAATCCTAGTCTTCCAAGTCTGACTTCCAAACTACTGTACCATCCTAACCCTTACACTATTTCTGCAATCCTAAAGAAACTTTCCTGGGAGTAAGACCTATTGAACACAATGGGGCTTACTTTTGAGTAGACATGCTAGGATTGTTCTCTATGAGGTGGGCTCCTCCCAGGGCAGTGCTATGCTAGAGGACCATGGCATTCTTAAGTTTTGGGTGATTAATGATGTAATTACATTAACCCAATCTTCCATGTAATCACATGTAGGCAGCCTCTATTTGGCAGTCCTCAACCCGCTATAGTGACAGTTGCATCTTGCTCTTGCTGGTGAGTGGCAAAAATATGATCATTTGTGAGAGCTGTAGTGTGTAGTGTATTGTGGTGTGGTGTCACCCTCTTCTGCAAGACTGACACCTGGTGTGGTCCACACCACTACACCCCCCTAGTGATGCCACTAATTTGTTGCTGATTGACTAGCAGTCATGGCTGATGGGTGGTGTAGTCAGGAGCTTTTTTAAAAAAGGAGCCATGAGTCAAAGCAGAAGATGGAAACTAAGCAGAGATAAAGGCAGAAACCTCAAGTGAGCAGGTAGTGGGAAGCCAGAGCTGGAAAACCACAGTTATCCTGTCCAGGTAACACTCCTAGACAGGAAGCCTCTATAGTTGTTTCCATTCAGTAGAGATCAATAGCCAGCCTGAATGTCCTTTGCATCCTTAGAACCTAGAACCCCTTTCTGCCGCCAAAGAGATTCAAATTGAGAGTGATATCTAAGCAATGCACAGTACTGCGGGTGCCCAGTCTGAGTCATAGAGTACCTTGACTCCTGTTATTGCCAACAGCAGTGCATTTTTGCCACCGGATTGGTAGCTAGCCAGTCTGCATCTGTGGGCTTACATGGGGGCTTACTGAGCCCCGTTGAGAGTGAGACTCCAGAGAACCCACTCAGCCAGCTGGAGCAATGATCTGACATAGCATCAAACAATGTTCTATGTTTCTATGCCTTCCCTATCATGTAATGACAGTTAGGACCAGAGTCACCCATTTCACCAGCTGTTGCTGTTCAGAAATCTTACATAAGTCAAATCAGCCAGAAATTTGGACCAGCATGGGTGCTATCTGGGATACATACCCCTCTCACACCCCACCACAACCCTCCTGTACTCAAAAGGAGCAACACATAGGCATCCAGAAGTGGTTCAGTGGTGATAAAAATATGTCATTGTGCACTGCTCAATTGCTTCTGGAGCAGCCTTTTCTGGCCTTTTGGAACAGAAACGATGGAGGTGGAAGGTTCCAAATGCTGTCACACCTTTTGGGGAGGTGTAAGGGCCCAAATGCTGCCGTACAAGGCATAGGCCTCTGCTCAGTGGGAGATCTGATTGAGTGGCATATCCATCGCCTTCCCACCCAGGATGTATTATGATGGGCGCACTGTCCCCCACACCCCACTTGCTAAACCACAGGTGGGCACCAAAATTTGTGGGGGGGGGGGGAATGAAGTGAATTTTAGGGTTTCTCCCAAGAAAAAACAATTCCACTGAAGAGCCTCAGTGGAAACCAAATGAATTTTTATACAAGCAGGGGAATTTCTCAGGGGGTTCTGAAGGTTTTTGTGGGCACCAACAGTTCACACAAAAGTGAAATTGGAAACGAATGTCAGGGTTACTCCAGAGGAGAACTTTAAAGGGAAATCAATGAGTTTCTGTTAGACAAGTGAAATTTCTTTGGGTTGCATTCGCACATCCCTCAGGGTCTAGAGAGAACAGAATCTAATAAACCCAGAGAAACAGAGAGGAAAAATAGAGGAGAAAATTATTTATGGTGTCAAAAGCAGGAGAAGGAAGGTATCAAAAAGAGCTCAGTGTTCAGCACACAGAGGAACATCAGAAAATCGAGGTAAGGACTGATTCAGGCTCAGAAGAGTAAACATATCAAAAGCTGGACAGACAAGTATCAAGGAAAGAAGCATCAGGGAGAAATTTAAGGGCTGAGCAGAGACAAGGCATTCAAGAATGTCAGGGAAGAAGGGAAGCAGTGAGATAAGATGATGTTACTGAGAAGACAATACCAGTGTTTTGTGATTATTTCTAAGGATCAGAAAGACATTTGCCTTCAGAGTTGGTCATGGCCACAAAAGCCTTTGCCTTCAAAGCCATGGCTGGTTCTGATCCAAACACAAAACCTATACATAAGGGTATACCTATATGCCATGTGAAATGGTATAAACCATGTGGGAACCTGAACACGAACATGGGCAGCACAATCCTAACTTTGTGCTGAAAAATGCAGGCTGATTTGCCTGCATTGTATCCAGAAAAAGTTAGAGAGGTTGCTGCCATGATACCCTGGAAAGGGAAGTCTTTCCCAAAATAAGGTACAGGAGCTTCTATGAATCTACTCAGACTTACCCCCAAATCCAGAGTAACCACGGGAGCACATAAGAGACATTACGTGCACCCGTAGTTAATGTACCACCCAGTGAAAACCTATGGGAAATTCATATTGGTATCCAGAGTAAATTTTTCTTACATTGGTGCAAGGACTCCCCATAGTTACTCTAGATTTTGCCCCGGGCCACTCCTGGAGGTGGTTTAAGTCTGGGCAGACTGAGGCAGCGATGCACTGCTCCTGCCTACCCAGAAAGCAGGGTCAGAATCCAACAAAAAGTCTTGCTTTCCCACTGTCCTCCCTCCCCCCTGTGCCTACCCACCATACCACCAAAGATCTGAAGATGTTTACATGCATACAGACAACTGTAGGCATGCAGGTATGACATCATGAACACTCCTTGCAGCATGGGTCATAACAATCTTATGTGCTCTCCTGAATGATTCTGTCCCTTCTTCTGTGAGGTGTCCCCAAATACAGATGAACAAATCTTGGAGACCACATTTGGTGGCAGCATTTGATGTACTTGTGTGGGTTGGAATGAGAACTCATTGACAGTGGCAGACTTGAAGTCTAATTTCATTGTAGCCTGGGTTCTCTCATAAACATAAAAGTACAAACAGGTCCTGGCCTGAATCACAAAACAATAGCACATGTTATACTATCAGAGGAACACCAGAGAAGCCATCTGGGCACATGAAAGCATCTTGGCGATAGCTGAGATGGTCAAACAGACACGTTTCGTTCAGTTTCTTTCAGTCGTTCAGTTTCGTTCATAGGGTTACCAACCCAAATTAAACTATTCCTGCCCTCCCCACCACAATATATATATGTCATAGTCATTAAGTCACACTATACTATAGTCAAACTATATATAGTATAGTAATTAAGGTCCTACTGAAATCTACAAAATCTACAATATTGAAAACTACTGTTTTCAGTAGTCACCTATAGATGGATGCAGATTCCTGGAGACTCCAAGGACACTGGGTTGATAGTTGGCAATCCTACTTGAAGTGTGAGCTCTACATTTTATTTTGTAGCCATCCATCCATCATCACACCCAAATGAAATTTTCAAATTAGCAGTTAAAGAGGAAATCATGGCTCTTCTGTTTTGCAGTCTAATTCATTCTATAAGCAACCCTGCAGCTTTGGGAGTCTCGATAGGCTGGGAAGGGCAGAAAGTGAATAGGGAAGAAATAGGGCAGAAAGTGAGAAGGGAAGAAATAGATAATTTGTCAATGATCAACAACTTCAGACATGCTTCCTTCAATATGGAAGTCTGCACATTGCTTGCAGACTCCAGTACTTTCAATTCCCACTGCTCAAACTGTGATAATTCCACTGAATACATCTGAACTTTGCCTTGATATCTTAAATCCCAAAATCTTCATCAGGAGACATTCTCTACCCACCTTCCAAGCCAATCATTGGAATGAGAGCTGTACCAATTCATATCCCAGTTGCAGTTATGATAATAGCCACAGGTGAAAATCCTTTACAGGTGTATCAACTCAATAATAGCATTTTTTGGAAATCCTAAAGACAATGTTTCATTTTACACCATGCAGTATGGACTAATTTGTATTTATATGATATTTTCTTGACAGTTTGCATGAAATAATACATCTGAACATTTAAGTTTATCTCCCTGTCTTTTTTGCAGCAAAGATTAAACAAAATTAAATAAATGGCTTTTAAAGGCTTCCTGTTTTGGCCACCTGCTATTGAGTTCCTTACCTACATGATGCTTTAGCAGACCCAACATTGTTTGCTGAGAAGACTGTATTTAATCCTCAACTGAATATCATTTGACATCATTTCCCGCCCCCCAAAATCAGGGCTTAAATATGATGCCACCAGACATGATATCTTTTAGAAACACTTAGAGCACAATCCAGAATAACTACAGGGAGTCCTTGCTCCGGTGTAAGAACAATTTACTCTAGATTGCAATATGAATTTCCCATAGGTTTTAACTAGATGGTGCCCAGTAGTGGGCCTGGCCTGGCCCAACAACTGGCTCGCCAGAAGGGAGGTGGGGCTGGGGTCGGGGAGGGTCAGGGGCGGGGAGGGCTGGGGGCAGGGCCGGGGAAGGCACTCCACCCACTCCAGTGTGCTGCGGGTGCAGGTGGGTGGGGCGAGGAGCGGGCCCCAACCCCAGCGCACTGCACATGCTCCAAGCTTGGTGCACGTGCAGTGTAGGCTTCCCTAAGCGCGCCGAACCAGTGCACCCGATTTTCTGCCCCCCCCTGCTACTGGATCAGTAGCAGGGGGCCAGAATCAACAACCGGTTTGGGCGATCCGGCCCGAACTGGTCTTAGCCCACCACTGGTGGTGCTGTAACAACGGGTACAAGTAATGTCTCTTACGTGCTCCCGCAGTTACTCTGGACTGTGGGGTAAGGAAAAATAACATTATTTTTTCTTTTGCATTGCATATCAAACAAATATTAAAAACTTATGATACATATTTTTAAAAGCTGGTTATAATAATATTTGTATTACAGAAAACATAATTACTTAAGCTTTCTGGATATCTGAGTCAAGGATAAACTACATTTTTACATATTTGACCAATCCTAACCTCCATTTAGGATACCGTAAGCACCGGCATAAATCCTGTGCTGACTTTGAGGTTTCACAAAAGTGCAGTAAGACACTTCTGCCCCATCCCTTGGGGGTTTATGCCAGTGCACAGGCATAGGACAACTTCCTCACAGCATCATGGAAAGATAGATCAGGTGAGTTAGGCTGAATGAAGCTATGAGGCTCCTCAGCTTCTTGGCTGTTGACTCTTTTTCCTGCTTTTGTTTGCTTAAGGTCTATTAAAGCTGTTTTTGCTAAGCTCTGACAATGTGGGGAATGTGTGCTGTTGTTGCGCTAATGATCATCACTTGGAAAGTCCTTGATTTGTTCCCACAGGAGATGGATGCTAATTATACTTCTTGTCCTTTGGTACTTATCAGCCCACCAGTCCTCATAGGAAGTTGTCTTAGGTGGAATCACACCACTGCTCTATCCAGCTCAGTATTCTCAACAGGGTTTCAGGCAGGAATTTTTCTCTGCCCTACTTGGAGACGCCACGTTTTGAGTCTGGGGAGTTTCTGATAGCAAAGCATGCATGCTAGTGCTGAGTCACAGCTCGTTCTCTAAGGGTCTATGCTCAGAAGTCAGACCCATTGAATTCAGTCTACCAGTCTCCTGTATTCAGTCTCGTATTTGTTTTCTTCTCCTCTGCACTTCATGGGCCATCATTGTTTCAACCAATACAGCTAGTCAATGCTATAATACTATAATACTATATATGCTTATTTGGAAGAGCACTCATTGGGCTGGTGCAACCCTCTGACAGGGGGTTGGAACCAACTTCCACATTTATGATAGAGCCTAACCCCTTCTCCTGAGCAGCCTACACTAGCATAACTGTGCCAGTGGAGGTATGTGCTGCATACAGCAGTTTGGGAGGAAGTCACAGAGGCCTCCTCAAAGCAAGGCAATGTTGTTCCCTTACTAATGAGTTGCATTGCCCTTACCCCAGAGCTGGAAAATTGCTTAGGATTGTACCCCAACGCTCTCACTTGCTACGATATATAAGACAACATCATATGTTCATTTGTGCCCTACCAAGTGAGTACAAACAAATGGATTGTATGCTAATGACCCCTTTCATTGTTGTGCTGAAGCAGAACCATCTCTGAGTCTTCTTTCACTAAACATGATTTACAGTAGCATTAAATGTTCTCTCCTTTCCCCTGTGCATATGTGAGAAGGTAATGGAGGAGAGAAAGGAGTGGGAGAGCGCAAACCACCTCCTGTGCAGCCCTTTGGCAATTTCATTCATTCTAGGACACATATTAATCGTTTACAGGAAGCATCAGCTGTTTACATCTGTTCTCCCATTACAGTCACATCAATGATTCATAGAACCATCCTGATTTGTTTAAACTTTACCTTAAGAGACTAATTAGAAATTGTACATCTAGCTCGATCATTGCCACCTCACTTTTAAGGAGAAGAGATAAAGAAATATGGGGAGCTGAGCAGGGAGGAAGGCAAATGCACACTTTTCAATTAGCATTTCAAACAACGACATTGCAATGGCAAAGTCCAGTTTTGTAGCAATGCCCTCATTGTAACATTATGTAACATTGCAACACAACATGAAAAACTCACTTTTGAGTCCCATAAATACAATTTCTGTTTCAGGCATACGAGAAGATTCCTGCTGTGGATCGTATGTTGTTTTATAAATTAATTTGATGAGTTATGTCACTGAATGATCTTGCACATGTTTTTGCAATTTCCAAAGTTATTTGGCTGCATTTTTCTGCTTGCAGGACCATTTTGGGTTGTAATGTCTGCGACTTTCGCTTTTGAATGTTTCTTAAATGTGCTTAACTGCTAGAACAATCTGTAAGGAATTTACACACTTTTCTTGCTATAAACAGATATTATTGCTCATTTCATTCTTTTCCTGTATTGTGATGAATTTATACAGCACTATCAATGAATAGGGTGCTTGCCACAGAATGTCTCCATCCTGAAAGGTCTACAGTATTGACCAGAAGTGTCATACACTGGTCTGAATGGGATTCATGATGCATGATGAGGGCTAGGTAATTGGTTAAGAAGTGGTGTAATTAAACAGGTCATAACCAGAAATAAACATTTTTCTCACTTAGAAATCCATTTGCTGCAAATGAAAGAAGTGAAAATATGCAAATATTTTGGAATATGGTACAGCTCAACTATCATGTAAGCTATTACAATTTCAGTAGTAAAACCTTAGCCAAGCTAAGCTGAACTAAACAGCTTCCACAGGCTGCATCCTGTCCCAGTCTTATATTTGACACCTAATCTTATATTTGAGATCAGGGAAGAAGATTAGTGGCTCCCCATTAAAATGGTTTACCTCATTCAACTAGCAGAGGAGTAAGAAGATTGGGCCCTTGGCAATGCATCGGATATTGCAAAGACATACCTGCTACTTATGTAGTTGGGAGGTCAGATGTGATGTGACAAATATCTGGCTCAGGGTGGATGGGAGAACTTTCTTGAACATGGAAAAGCATGTTTTGGAGCCTCCTACCACTGTTGTGCCATGTTCTTGATCTTGCTGCCAGGCAACAGGAGTCCCGGGGTCCCACGTGTACGACCAGGCACAACCTCAAGTATTAGTGGTACCCATACCACTGGTTGAGAAATACTAGTTAAGATGTACACTGTGTGTTACCAAAATAATAAATGCATTAAAAGTAAAATAACTGCAGCAACCCTACGCTCTTCCAATCATTGTCTCATCTGCATATTCCTACCTGGACAGTATTTATACAGCTCAACAAACAACAATGTCACTAATTTAGAGTAGATGATACATCAGCATTTCTCCTCCCCACAAAGAGGCCAAGACAGAGTTCACAGCTACAATCAACTTTCTGGTTCCTTTCTTTCTTCCCATACCCCAGGCCTACAGGTTTGGAGGGCTATATTTGACTCCCACAGACATCAACCATAGCCCCTTTTCCTGGGGAGAAGTTTTAGTTCTCCCCATTGGTCTATGGGGGATCTAACCTAGCCTGTTTGGGCAATAACGTTAATGCAATGTGCAACTAATAGCTATCGACAGTTACAGTATGGCAATAACTGTTTTGTAATGGGAAGGTCAGTGGGCAGGCAATTATGGCTCTGTAGTCACCACAGGATTACAGTAGTCAGGGTAATAGAGCAGCTCTGAATTCAGTCAGAAATAAATCCTACTTAAGGAAAGCTCGTCTGCGGAATGGTTGCATATTGTGAAATGTTTAAAAAGGCATTAACAAACATGCCAGGCAATCAAAGATCCCATATTGCAGCAAACACCCATGATGGTGGACTGGAAGACAAGCCTATGAAGAAAGATTGAGGGAACTTTGTCTGTTCAGGCTAAGAGGAGATATGAGAGCACTCTGCAAATACCCGAAGGGATATCATATGGAAAAAGGGACACATTTGTTCTCAATGGCCTCTGAAAGTGGAAATAGAATCAACAGGTTAGGTACAAACTACAAGAAAGGAGATTCTGGTTAGTTATCAGGAAAAAAAATTCCTGATGGTGAGGAACAGAATGCCAAGGAAATGGATTCCTTCACTGGGGATCTTCAAGCAAAGACTCAACACCTGTTGGAAATGCTCTAGGAAGATTTCCTGCTATAGGCAGGGGTTGGACTAAATGATCTGTTAGATCCCTATGATTATATGATTGTTCAACCTGTAGAAAAGTTGCAGATACCAGTGCCAGTCCACACAGCTTGGCTGATTCTGCAAGCTTGGAGCATCAGGAGATGGGAATAGCACCTATAGGTGCAGAAGGTCAGAGGGAGATGAGGAGGAGATGAGCAGTAAGTGAAGGGAATGAGAGAGGGAGAAGAAAGGGGAGAAGAGGGAAGATGATGGCTCAGGTATAGGAAGGAAATATAACTGGTAGAAGCGGCATACCTCCTTCCCAGCAATGGCAGTGGTGGTGGTAGCGGCTCACTCCCTTGCCAACCTCAATGCTCCAATCAGAGTCCACAAAGCCTTGCCTCAGATATAGGGCTTGCAAAGGTTGGGCAGCTTTTTCCAGCAGTTTCAACAGATGCAGTGGTGCCAAAACAGCTACCACTGCAGTACTGCCCAGACCCCAGCAGCCCCTCTTCTCCGTGGATGTGTTTTATGGAACAATTGCAACACAAAAGGCAAAATCCATAGCAGTTACCGGTCCATGCAGTTACGCCACCCTCTAGGGTTATCTTATGGAAAGTCATCTTAACTGCTCCAGAGCAAGGGGCTTAATTTCACTTTAGGATATAGGCCTTAGGGCACAATCCAGAGTAACTACGGGGAGTCTTTGCTCCGGTGTAAGAACAATTTGCTCTGGATTGCAATACAAATTTCCCATAGGTTTTCACTAGGTGGTGCAGTAACTACGGGTACATGTAATGTCTCTTACATGCTCCTGTAGTTACTCTGGATTGTAGGGTTAGTGAACTTCAGCGCTGTTACTGAGGGAGCTTAATTGGCCCCATAGGAGGCCCGGCAGCCCATAATAGGCTTACACTTGGCAAGGGAAGACATATTTGCTTCCTCCAAATACCAAAATCCACCATTGTATTCTAGAATTTACCCCACCGACTCATTCATGGCACCACCATGGCACTGATGCAGCACCATGTTGGGAATAGCATTAGCTTGAGCTGTCAGTTTGCTCACTTGGGTTTAATGGGAGGAATGTATAAAATGCCAGTGGTAGGACATAAGAAACAAAGAGGATAATTGAGGAGATATTTGGGAGAGGATCTAGAAGACAGAGAACAGAGGAACCCATATAATCCACTTGCCTGAGGAATGCAGCAGGTTTTGCTTTCATCCCTTAAGTTCTTGGGAAGATAATTAAAAAGTGCCACATTTTGATACAGACTTCCTCTGAATAATTGATAATGGAATAGCTATTTTTTAGTAGACTCAACTTATATTATACTTACCAAAGAATATAATCTCTTCAGACGATATAATCTCTTACTACTTTTGGATTATTATTTTTCACTCCAGGAGCAAACTTGATTAAAAACTATAATTTAAATATATTTGTTAGAGTTACTGTATATTAAGAAGCAAATATATTTGTTATAAGTAATTACATAAATTCAGGTGATGCGTAATTATGCAAATTAAAGTGATACCAAAGTAACAGTCTGTGTTGTTCTAAAGTTTGATCCAGATTTGTAGAAAGTGGGTGTGAAAAAGAGGGTGTCTGAGTTTCATGTGCCATATTTACCCATCAAGTTGAACCTAACCCATTTGTGATCCCAAATTCTCTGGCAAAGATGGGTTACAAACTCCTTGCTTATGTACATTTGTCTAATTCAGTGGTTTCCAAATTTTCTAGCACTGGGACCCTCTTTTTAAACTGAATGTTGGGACCCACCTAGGTTTAGAAGACTTTAGAGTCTAATGTAGAACCGAATGTAGAAAGTTTGTTTGTTTGCTTACAAGTAATGCCAGAGAAAGACCCTAATTTGTTTCCTTATATTTATACATGCTTGCAAACTGCAGGAGCTTGGCTCCTTGCAAATTGTAAGAACTGAGCTCTTTGCAAGGTAGTAACACCTACCTATCTTGTAAACTGCAGGAACTAAGCTCTTTAGAGGTAGTTATCTAACATTTGAATTGTCTCAGGGCTTCAGGCAATTTATCTGAACCTTTTTTTGGTGTCTCTGCTCAGCTGTTGCAGGACCGACCCAAAATCAGACCAAGATCCACCAGTGGGTCCCAACGCACAGTTGGGAATCACTGGTTTAATCCCACTAGAAGAACAAACAGAGACAGTTGCTGAAGAAAATAGAATTTTTCAGAGTAAACAATAAAGGCGCCCACAATCCAGCTCTTATTTTGCACAGTGCAAGCTGCAAACATTAGCAGAGTTGTTGTTCTCTTTTGTTTTGTACCATGAAGTAGGATCCCAGCCAGTTATAATGAGGATGGGGAAAAATAAGCCGACGAAAGTAATAAAAGCAAGAGTCAAGGCGGCTCATGGGAAACTGGCACAATGTCCTTAGCATGCCTGGTGAGTAGCAGTCGGCATTGCCAGCAGTTGTTCATTAAGACAGGATAATGGAAGAATTAGTTGGAAGCAATGCAATCGGAGGACTGCAGAAGATAGTGTATATATTAAAGCCCCAAGAATCCTCATTATCATTCTCAAGGGGATGTACATTCCTGTTCTGATGCAATGTCTTGAAAAAATTACATTCAAGTTCAGAGTATATTTGGCATTTGGTGGAAGCACAGCTGGGGGTTAGAAGAGATGTGCATGCCATTTTATAAGCCTCATGTACCCTGGTGGCTGGTATACATGGGCCTGAATAGGATGCGCCCTGCACATTGGTGGATTTTCCATTGGAATAAACTCTATCCTTTTCTTTCATGTCAGAAGCATAAGGCTGATTTGCACCAGCTGATCTTTCCCCAGCGCTCTCATTGTTATTCCCAGTACTGCTCTGGGTGGACTTCAAGCATTAATAAGGAGGGATGTTTGGCTCTGGTTTCATTTGGAAGTGATTTATTATGGGCTAGCAGTGTCCATCAGTGACCTTTTTCTCTGCTGTCCAATCAACCCTAAATGCTCATCTGTGATAATTGGCTAATCCATGAAGTTAAGTTATCGGTAGTCTTGGCAGTCCTGTATCTTTTTGGGTAAATGTCAGTTTCACAACACAGATGCACACAGCGCTCATCAAACCTCACAATCCCAGCTGATAATTGGCAAGAGCAGTCCTGCCCATGAGGCTGACTGAGATGGCTGCCTGGAGCAGCTCAATTTGTGGGGGGGTTATCCATCTTTGCCTGTCCACCTGCATCCACTTGAATCTTCATGTTCTCTGAATTTATAAAAAGGAAAGGGGAACAGAATGGAAAAGGGATGTGTGGAGCTTTGGGCTAGATGAGGAGAGGCTCATCATGCTGGGCTAATGTGTGTGGGCTTCCCAAAGGTATCCAGTTGGCCACTAGGAAACAGGACACCGGACTAGACAGACACATGGTTTGTTTCAGTAGAATCCTTTTGATGTTAACTCCTTTCTGCCTGGCCCATAGATGTACACATTTGGTCCCTGTTGCATATAAAGCAACATTGGGCAGAAATACCTTTAAACTTGGTCTCTATTACCTGTGCAAGTTTATAGGGTGACCAAGTGGACTTAACAATCAGTTATTGTTATCCACCAGGGCAGTGGCAGTCAGCCATTTCAGCCCAGGACACCCTTTCAAATTTAAAAATCTGTCTGGGAACCCCATCAAACTTACTGGTATGTTCCTCCATGTCTACACAGAAGTAAGTCCCATTGTGTTCAATGAGATGTAGGGTGCAATCAAGAGTAACGATGGGGAGACCTTGCTCCGGTGTAAGAACAATTTGCTCTGGATTGCAATCTGAATTTCCCTTAGGTTTTCACTAGTTGGTGCAGTAACTATGGGTACACGTAATATCCAGTGGTGGGCTCCAGCAGGTTCGCACCTACTCTATAGAACCGGTTGTTAACAAGAGATAGGACATATAAAGTTTAAAAACAGCCATTTAAAAGTGGCTGCCAGATGGACAGAGAACTGGTTCTTAATTTCTTTGATGCCCATCACTGGTAATGTCTCTTATGTGCTCCCGTAGTCACTCGGAATTGCAGGGGTAGGGTGAAATCCAGAGTAACTACAGGGAGTCCTTGCTCTGAAGTAAGAACAAGTTACTCTGGATTGCACTGTGAATTTCCCATAGGTTTTCACTAGGTGGTGCAGTAACTACAGGTGCACGTAATGTCCCTTACATGCTCCCGTAGTTACTCTGGATTGTGCCCGTATTCTTGCAACTCCTCTGACCTGAAGCTGCAACCCTCCCAAGGGGGTCTCTACCCCTACTTTGAATACCACTGTTAGGGTTAAGTCCCTGCTCAACCTAGGGCATAATCCAGAGTAACTACGGTGAGTCCTTATTCCGACATAAGAACAATTTACTCTGGATTGCAACATTAATTTCCCATAGGTTTTCACTAGGTGGTGCTATAACGGTGTTGACATAAATGTCTCATACATGCTCCTGTAGTTACTCTGGATTGTAGGGCTAGTGGATATCAAATTAGCAAATACTGGATCATTGACGGGTTAGGTTCCAGCTAATATTCATGTATCCAGGTGCAAAGTTCAAAATGCTGCCCTGGAAGTGATGTCACAACCGCAAGTAATGCCATTCCCAGGTATTTTTGAAAAGTAAATTGGGGAAAAACAAAAACAAATTAAAGTAAAATAATAATATATTTTAATAATAATAATAATAATAATAATAATAATAATAATAATAATAATAATAATAATAATATACTTTATGTCCCACCTTTTTCCCGGGGGACTCAAGGTGGCTGAAATAATGAAAATTGTGTTCCTTATTTTAGGAAAACTGTGCTGGGGCAAAGAGGAATGGTTATTCTTTCCCTGCTAAATATAAGAGGAGCACCACTTAGAAGTGCCTGTACACCCAGTTAGCATGGGGTAACTGTTTAAGAGATCTGTACTGTAGATGATATATGTATTGAGAGTTGATTCATATTAACACCTTCTTAGCTCCATTCTGTATCAGAATTACATCTCATTGGTTTTCTGAGCACTCAGTAGCATGGAAAAGTTAAAGGAAATCCATGTTTTGTTCCATAGGCATTTTTGTGTTTTCATTTTCTGGGTTAATTGGCCATAACATTTGATACAATAAAGATATTCCAATTCAGTGTGTTTCATTGCATTCTGCATAAAATTACCTTTCCAACAATAAATAACATGATGGTATTATCATTCATACAGACCCTGTTTTTCATAATTTTAGTCACTAGTGTCAAGCTCAGCTTGAAGCCCCCGAAGCCCATAAAGCTTGTAGCCCAGTGCAACTACACCCCCTGCACCCCGCTTAGCTACACCACTGCAGGGGACCCTGTTCACCTCACCTGAACCTTAACTTGAAGTATGTGGGGCTGGACGATAGGGAGAGTTCATCTACATTTTCAACATCTGATGCTTTCTTCTCATGCTAAATTTCTTTTGATGTGTTGAAGGTTGTGGTGAAGGTGATTTCTCTGTGGTGGCTCATATATCTTGACTTGTTGAACATTTCTGGCCCAACAACAAGACCTCAGAGTTCAGTA
This sequence comes from Cryptoblepharus egeriae, assembly GCA_030015325.1. NCBI lineage: Eukaryota > Metazoa > Chordata > Lepidosauria > Squamata > Scincidae > Cryptoblepharus > Cryptoblepharus egeriae. The sequence continues at coordinate 13,153,596 of JAREYC010000013.1, forward strand.
GTGGAGACAGGGTTGCTTCACCCATTCTCCATGTGCCTCTTGGCTCCTTCTTTTGGCTTGTCAGAGCATTAGAGCAAATCAGAGCCTTCCAAAGACCTCTCAACATGAAACTCTTATCAAGGTGGTGAAAGTTGTGAAATGTGTTCCCAGTATGATGCCTAAGATAATGGGACAAGTCTGTCCCATTGCCTCCAATGATTTTCTGTGGGCCAGCAATGAAGATAGTTGGATGTAGCACCAGCACAGAACAAAAAACAAGTCACAGATATGAAAGGCATGTTTCAATTCTGACCCTCGCTGATAAGTAGATTTGCAGATAGCAAGTCCACATATAAAGAGAAGGGAATCTACAATGATTATTTTCTCCTTATCCTGATCTAATGTTTTTCCTAATGCTGATGGTTTGGGAAGTGTAGCTACATTAGGAACTAGCTGCTTTACTGGCTGGGTTTAGAGTTACAGGGCATGTGATCCTATAGAGTATGGCCTGCAGAACACCATGTCCAGTGGTGGGATTCAAATAAATTAACAACAGATTCTATGTCCTAATAACCTAAATTAACAACAGGTTCTATGTCCCATTAGTAACAGGTTCTCTGAAGCAGGTGCTCATTAGCAAAGCGTTCTGTAGAACTTGTGAGAACATCGTGAAGCCCACCACTGATCCATGTCCCAGCATCAAGGAAGCTTTACTGGCAGGGTTAAGAGTGATAGGATATGAGATACTAAACAGCATGGCAAGCACAACACCACATCCCAGCATCAAGGAAGTACACAACGCTGACAAGAGATTTTCCCCAACTGTCTGCTCTTTGATATATCTCAGTGTCTCTCTTGTTTGTTTAAGCTGTCTATATATCAAGGCCAATTATGACAGGTGCAGTTTTATGCCTCTGTTTGACTTTTACAGACATCGTAAACAGCCCAGCTGGCAGTTGACTAGGAGGAGTAACTGGTGAGAGATGCTGAAGGATAAATAACATGAAGTTGTGCTTGAAACAAAAACACTCTTCTCTGCACATGTGCATACATACAGAAAGAGTTCATACAGAAACTCACCAATGTTTGATCAGGTCAGGAAATGGCCAAGGCCCGCTGCTTGTTAGATGGCCCATCTGATCAGGACAACCCTTAAATACACAGCAGTAGTCCTCATGAACAATCAAGGTAAGGAAAGATTGCCTTTACTGGTCTGTGGTGGCTCAGTGGTTAGAGATGCAGTGTTTGCCAACTTTATGGTCAACAGTCTCAAGTACTGCATAACTGTGTGAGCTCCAATTACTTGCCTAGTCATTCAAAAGCATATAGCTGCAAGTAAAAAGGTACGAAAGCCTGGGTTAGATTGTTATGGAGGATAGGCTGTGACCCAAGCAGCAAATCCCCCCTCTCCACACCACTGAATTAGTCCAATGGAAAGGCAGAGCCAATATGATTGGATCCAGCTGGTGTCGCAGAGCTGGGCTAAGGACAGGAGGTCACCCTGTCTTGTGGGGCCGACCCGGGTCTCGAACCCTGGCCTGCTGGTTAAAAGGCACAGTGCCTTAGCAACAGCGTTCCATTTGCCTTTAGGGTTTAGTCAAGCTGGCTATATGACCATGGGGATATCAGGCTCTTCAGCCTTCTAATGGGGATAAGCACCACCCTTCGTCAGCCACAACTAGCAGGGCAACCTGCAGGGGACACTTTTACCTTTAATTTTGCCAGGGAAGGCTGAGATCAAGGCAGAACCCCCAATAAACTGCTATCAGCATCAGTGGCATTCCTGGCCACTTTCCCACCCATGGCACATACCCAGGGGTGTCCCCCATCTGGCAGAAAACTAGAAGTTACTATTTTCAACCTCTAAAAATCCCTAAAATGCTTTCTGAGGACCATAAAGGCTATAAATGGCTTCCTTATCTCTTATAATACTTCTGGAGGATGACCCTCAAGGTGAATCAGTGCACCAATATTGCTGTGCCAACTGAGTGACACAAAGCAGGTGCTGCACTGCTGCTTAGCTTGGCACCTGAAGCATTTGCATCCCTTCCCTCTGGTACACCACTAACCAGCATTGGCCCTGCATTAAGGTGGGCTGACAATTAAAATATATGTAATTCCGATTCATGTTAATGAAAAATACCTGGAACACACATCTCCACATATGCTTTCAGATGTAAGACTCACTGTGTTATATTGGGAAAACTATGCTCTCCACTATGAAAGCCCAAATTAAGTATAACTGATAGAGATTTGACCTTAATGATCACTTGTTGAAATGGAAATTTCGTATCAGAGTTTCAAATTCCCGTTTTGATGGATCTAAAGAGAGCTGATAATATAAAAAGTGTCAAACTCTATGGCAAGTCATCTAGCAGATACTGTCAAAAAAATTTTGCTGCTGCCTGCCAGCCATCGATATTGTCAATCCTTTCAAAATCTGCAGGAGTCAGGAGTGAACCCTGAAGGCCAAATATTCACCAAGTATCTAAAGGGAAATACCAGTAGATGAGAGAATGTTAATCAGCAAATTCCATTGAGGAGACTTGGAGAAGGCAAATTCCTCTCAAGGCTAATTTTGATCAGTACGTGCCAAATCTGAAAATCAGTTTGTTCCAATATCAGATACAAAAGGAAGCAAGGCTATGTGCAGATTTCACTGCAACATTCAGTTCCTTCACTTTTTTGTGTTTTTTTTTCTTTTGTGCACATTGCCCTGCAGAATGTAATCACAGTGTGACTGTACATATGTTTGCATCATATTTATGTTCGTGGAGCATTTTACTGATGCATAAATGGACTCCAGTGCATTGGGAAAACTAAACCAAAAGAATCTTGACGAAAGCATACTGACATTAACTTTTTTTTTGGGGGGGGGGGTCTAGGAATGTGCATCAGAAATCAATAAACTTAAGGAGCTAAAGCAAGCAGTGGGCATGGTGATGCACCATTGCCCCACCTCTCTTTGGGACAGCTATAATGTTTGATAAAAGAGAGATATTTCAAAACTGTTTCATTGCATTCAGCATGAAATTACACATCAAATGATATATAACATGATGGTAATATTTTTAGAAATCAAGATTTTTTTAAAAAATCTTTTTTAAAAAAAATTTTAAAAAGATTTTTTTTAAAAAAATATTTTTAAAAATCAAAATTTGTCATCCCTCCCCTTACGCACATCACCTGGTGTGGCCCCCCCCCCACACTTCTTATTGACACTACTGCTCTTTCTTTCTCAGAAGTGTACCAGTCCCCACCACCTCTGTTGCTGAAGCTGCTCTTTTCCCGACCCCCATTAGATCTGTATGGAAAGAGGGGAATTATGGAGGAAAGTGATAGTGTGTATCTCTGACACATTAGCCCACTACCCTCTTCTCCTCTACATTTTCTCTTTACTTCCTTTTCCTATTCAAATTCAGCAAAGAGGAGAAGAAATGGTGTAATGTGGGCAGGTAGACAAAATTGGGTGATCTGACTTGACAATCCCGTACCTGAATCCCATACTTGGATTGGCCTTGAGTTCAATCCAAGTGATACCAGTAGGGTCAACCTAGCAAAGACTGATAAGGTAGTTTGGGAGGGGAAAGTTTACACTATACTTTTGGCAGTTGAGTCCTGATAATCATCCATAATTTACATGAGAGAATGTAAAGGTGAAGTCAGTGCTTCGACCAGTTCAATCCTTTCCAAACCAATGAGGCCTCATTAGTTTCACTGCAAATACATCTGTTTAACCTGTTTGTAGTTGTGGTTGTGAAACAGGTCATAAAATCAATTCAGATCCATGCGCATCAGTTTCACTCATTTGTGGGCAAGACTGCCTGTCACTTCCATCATGAGTGTGGAGAATAAATTTACAGCTGAGAATTGTGCCTTGTTACAAGCCAGTCAATTGATCACTCTTTCTTTGCCTTCCCCTTCTTCTTTGATTGTTCACCCAGCAGGAATCATCCCATTCACAAACGAAATGCACCTCTCTCCGTAAGCACATTATGAATTATGAAGTGTGTTGATCGCCGTTGCACAAAAGAGTGAAGCAGCTGTTGTGTGGAAAAAAGGAAGTCGCTGAAGCCCCAAAAGGATTGCAGCATCATTATGAATATGCTCACCTCTCTCTCTCTCTCTCTCTCTCTCTCTCTCTCTCTCTCTCTCTCTCTCTCTCACACACACACACACACACTCACACACACTTTTTAACAAGTGACAATTCGTCATTCAAAAAGTGACAACAAAACATGGCAGACAAGGAAGTGCAATTTGAAATTCAGGGCAACGCTGGCAAATTGTTGGGAAGGACGCAGCAGAAATGAGGCTGTCAATCAACCAGCCCCATCCTTTGGCTGGGAAAACCCAAACATCAGGTCTCATTCTACTGCATCTGGGTTGTCAGCAGTGATGGGCCCAGCCAGACCCAAGATCCGGTACGCCGGAAGTGGGTGGGGCCAGGGGCGGGGTCAGGGCCAGGGGGCGGGGCCAGGGGGGTTTTCAATTTAAAAATAAAAAAATTTAAAAATTTACTTACTTCTGAGTAGACCTGCACAGCATGGGGCTCTAAGGCTGCACTCCTCCACACTGGCCTGGGAGTAAGTCCCATTGACTGTCATGGGACTTACTTTTGCATAGACCTCCATGGGATGGGGCTATGTGCCTTTCAGCCCCCACCCCAGCGGGGAGAGGCTGGGTGGTGCCACATGTGGCTCTGCGGGTGACTCCCCGCTCTCCCCGCCGGCGGGAGAGGCTGCGCTGGGCACAGAGGTGCTGCGGGTTACTCCCCGCTCTCCCCGCCGGCAGGAGAGGCTGCGCTGAGCGCACCGTACCAGTTCGCCCACTTCTTCCTCCCCTCGCCACTGCCTACTCGCTAGCGGCAGGGGAGTTATAAGATCCGGTCCCCGGGGACCTGACCGAATAGGCCTCTGCCCACCTCTGGTTGTCAGCTTCTAACAATCAGAGACCCAAAATGCAAATACAATACAGATCCGAGTGATAGCACAGCAAAGACCATCAGGAGTTCTTTTCTATTTTGTAAATGCAACTACTGCATTTACTCAAATATAAAGCTTACCTTTTTCAGCTAAATTCAGTCTTCAGAATCAGATGTGCATTAGATTTGATGTTAATTAGAATTGGGTAATACAGTATGGGATGTGCATTAGATTCAATGGTGCATTATATTCGAGTAAATACGGTATTTATTTTAATCTCACACTTTCTTAAAGACAATTCCTAATTATCAGCTAGGCTTCAGATTGAGAATTGTAGCTTCCAAGATGCACTACATTTGGCATCCCTATTGCTTGGCACCCAAGCCCTTTTCAATAGCCTTTCATCCTTCCCAATCACTGGAAAAAGAAACTAAAAAAAGGAAGATTGTTTTATTCTTCACATCTACTCTGAAACATGTAAGGTTAAACTTTGCCATGTACCATAAAAGGAGCAGTTCTACATTGACATATATTGGGGAGGAAGTACAATACAATATGGTTGATCATGAATGAAGCTTATTAACAGTGATGTCTTCTGGGCTACAATTCATTATTGGGGTCACCCTGGCATGGAACTTCTTGCCACTGGCCACAACATCATGTGCCAGAGGGTTTGCTGCAAGAGTCTTATGACTTATAGTTATGGGTAACCAACCAGGCAGCGGTATAACTAGGGAAAGTGGGGTGTGAAGCCGGCCCTGTTCATCCACCAAGTGAAATTATTTAGCAGACTACACAGCAAAGGGGATATAGGGAAAAAATCAGTCCCATTCCACCAAATGCAAAAATCAGCAGAAGCTAACACTCCTATAAAAAAATTTAAAAATAGTGTTCATTTACCTCTTTTTCGAGGTCCCATCAAACCTGTGCAAAAATGCACCATCAGTAGAATATGGATGTCAGCATCTGGCACCCCCTCAAGTGGTTTCTACTGCAGATGTCCAACCACTTGCTATGCTCTTGATATGCCACTGAGGAAAGGGAGGAGTTGGTTACTTTCTCCTCCTTCCTCTTTCCAGAGTAGGGTTGCCACATATCCTGAAAAACCAGGACAATCCCGGTTTGGGGGGATTGCGTTCACATACTGGCAAGTTTGACAGAGGGTCCTGTCCTGGTTTTGTGGAAGAGAATTATGGCAACCCTATTCCAGAAGTCAATGTGGGATGCTGTCAAACAGCACAGACTTGTGCACTTTCAACTTAACATAGATAATAAGTTCTTTGGGTGCACATTTGACAGCAATGATTTATAGCTCTTAACACATTCTTGATGACCACCTACACACAGCAATTGTTTAGTCATTTGAAGGGTGCTAACTCATTTTTGTGCCAAAATAGGTGACTTTTCAGTATTTTGAAAGATAGATGGTTTCTAGAATACGTTTCAGGAAGCTGATTGACTGAATTTACTCCATTTCTTTCTCTTTATTTTTAAAGCCTTGATTATTCATCTTGGTGCACAGGTTTATTGAAAGCTCCCTGCTGAATTCCTGTTGCCATGTCTGAGATGACGAATGTTATGCATGCAGGCATACACCACATACATACAAATTTGAACACATACACACATGCACAAACAAGCCATATCCCATAGCTAGGTTGAGATTCTGCCTGGGAGGAGGTTCAGGATTGGGCTGATGTGCTGGCCTCCCATGGGTGAAGCAAACTCTGGTGATGTGACTTGGTAAGGTGACTTGGTCTCCCTTGGTAAGGTGCTGACCTCCCGCACTGGGTGATGCAAACCCTGATGATGTGACTTGGGAAGGTGACTTGGTAATGCCAAGGTGATGTGCCTCCCATGCACGGCATGTGCCTCCAACAGCTCAATTCCAGACAGCATACACATCCCCTTAATACTGCATTTGCCTACTACTTTCTCTGCAGCTAGAATAGTTTTTCAAAACTGGTGAAGATGAGTGGGAGAAGAAAAGTGTACAAATAAAAAGAGGTGATTAAGAGAAATGCCACTGTTCCTTACCCAGTGATGTGCCACGCTTAGTCTCCACCACTTAAGTTGCTGTTCCCATGTTCTGATTTTTAAAAGAGTGGCTTAAAAGTGGAGAGAATTGGAGAGTGGAGGTCTAGACTAGAGCATCTCTGACCAGAGATACTCTAGTTCTGTGGTTTTCTTAGCGGGGTTGAGATCTGGTTGGGGGGATGCAACTTTATTTCAGGGGGATCACAAAATGCTGGGTTCCACCATACTGTGACCTGGCAGTAGGTACTGCCACATTGGAATGGGGCACTCAGATTGCAATCCATACTTTCTTGGGAGTAAATGTGACTTATTTCCAAGCAGACACAGAGGAGCTCTGGTGATAATATCACTTCCTGCTTGATTCCATGACATCATTTCCAGTATGATGACATCACTTCCATGGTTCTGGACAAAATTTCATTCTCAGAAGGGGGTCGTGAGCTGAAATGCTTGAGAACCACTTCTCAAGTTCTCCATTATTCTTGTTCTCCATTTCTTTTTTCTTTTCCTACACAAGGAGTACAGAGAGGCAAAGAGAGGTGTGTTATTTGTGTGTGTGCATAGCAGGCCTCCATCTGTCTTGAAAGACTATGGTATCGTGCTGGGCGCTGCATATGTTGCATGCAAAACACGAAAGCCTGGGTTAGATTGTGATGGAGGATAGGCTGTTACCCTAGCAGCAAATCCTCCCTCTCCACGCCACTGAATTAATCCAATGGAAAGGCAGAGCCAATACAACTGGATCCAGCTGGCATCGCAGAGCTGGGCTAAGGACAGGAGCTCACCCTGTCTTGTGGGGCCGACGCGGGGCTCGAACCCTGGCCTGCTGGTTAACAGGCACAGCTTCTTAACCGCTTGCGCCACCCAGTGTGTGGGTGAGATTACCAAAAATTTACCACCTGAAACTAACACCTCTTTCATGGATCATCCAACCATATTCTTCTGCCCCCAATGGGGTCATGCCTCTTTTTCATTCCTTTGTAACATCCAAACTTTTCTCATTCAGATTTTCAAGGGCCTAGCACAGGGACACCCTGCCTAATAGGATCAATGTAAAGTTTTAATGCTATTCATTACAAAGAAACCATGGAAAACAGAAGGGATGACTAAGCAGCTCCCCAAAGGAATGAGGAAGAATCATCTTTGTGAAGTGAGAGGACACAGTGCAATGGAACTTCTCCACACTTCAAATGTATTATCCTGAGCTGTCAATGCCTCCTGCTTAATATGAGGCATGTCTAAGATAGGATGGTGATGATAAAAGAGGGATTCCAAGAAAACAGTAGCAATTTACTCATCCTGATTGCTATTTCCACAGAGTTCTCTGTAATCAGAATAATTGATTTTTGGGTCCTGCAGGTAGATGGGCTGATAATTGGCCATTTTCACCATCTTTCCAGTTTGGTAGATTGGTGGGATCTGCAGGATCATCTGGACACTTGTGCTGAATAATCCCCCTAAAGCAGTGGTTCTCAAAAGTGCAGGTCAGGACCCTCCAATGGGAGGGGGGTCACAATTTCATTTAAACTGGGTGTTGCCATCCTGGAATGGGGCATTCAGGCTACAGTTCATATTCTCCTCGGAGTCAGTCTCATTAACACAATGGGACTTACTTCCAACTAAATATTGATGTCACTTCTGGTCATGACATCACTTCCAGGATGATGACATCACTTCTGGGGGATCCCAGAAAGATTATCATTCTCTCAAGCTGAAAAGCTTGAGAACCACTGCCCTAGAAGTCTCCTTGCTCCAGTGATATTCTCAAGGAAACAAGAATGGAGCAAAAATATTCAGCTCTGTCAGGCTTTAAATTTGTCGTGTCCCCATGATGTAGAAAATATTTTCCCCTTTAAATGCTCAGTCCATTCCCTCTGCTTTAATCCTGTCTCACCAATCTCTGATGCAGCATCTGAGATTGTCTTGAATGCTGTGCATCCTCTTGGAGCTATTCATGGCTGTGATTTTTTTGTACCTGCAGAAACACCTGAAAATTTGGCAGTCCAACTCACCTGCATGAGCACAGAGTGTATCTTTGGTCCTCTTGTGTTGCCAGGTCACTCATCGTGACTATGTCCAGACCAGGACATGAATGAATGAGATGGATTACTGAGTTGACTCCTGTTGCATCACTATTTGCTCTAATATTAAAGTGAGGGACTAAAGAGCAGTTGGGATATGTGATGGAGACTTTCAGCTATAATGACTGTCAGTCCCGTGGAAGCTCAGTTCATCTCAAGCATGAGGAGATGACATACAGATCCAACCTTCTTATATATGGATTTTTTATACAAGAATTTGACTCAGCACAAATGGCCACTGCAAATCACTGAGTAAAACTGCTTTTCTACTGTTGTAGAGAGGCAGTCATGCAAGTAATTATTCCATTTTTCAGTCCCAGAATCAAACCCCTGCAGATATTGAGGCACTATCTGTTTCAATCCGATGCAATAGAGCAGCAAGAAAACTGGGAGTGGGTCTTTAAACCTATTTTCTCATTGTTTTCTTTATACATTGATTTTTTAATCCATGGGAGGTTCCAGAACGGAACCCTAGTGCATAACAAACACCTGTAATTTATTTCTCCCCTCACTAATTAGAGCCAGAGTGACTCCCTCGTTTTATGGTGAACTGTTGGGTGATGAAACTGGGGAGAAGATTACAACAATGGAAGTCCTTTAGTATTTATCTCCTGAGATTTTTTTTTTTTTTTGGGGGGGGGGATCTCATGATGAGTCAAGCAGGCCACGAGATCAAATTTTAGTGGCAGTAATGGCAAACAAAGAAACAAATGATATTATCTTTTACCCCATTGCTCTCTTCATAGGGTTGCCATAATTCTCTTCTACAGGACCCTCTGTCCCAGTTGCCAGAATGTGAACATAATCCCTGCCGAAATCGGGACTGTGCGTATTTTGGGGGACATATGGTAACCCTACCTCTTTATAACCCAGGAAACAGGAAGAGGAGGGGGATTATCAGCATCAGGGACAACAGGTTAAGGGGGCACTTGTTGCACCACTTCAAGAAGTCTTGGATCAGCCTTATAAGATAAAATAAAATATTTCTTACCCAGTATGCAATTAATTTGTGGAACTCCTGTGGTGATGCTGTCTGGGCTAGATGCCTTTGGACAGATTTCTAATAAGTCTATTGAAGACCTCCTTCATTAGAGATCTCTGAATAGAGTGGCAATTATTATATATTTTTTTAAAGAGTGCTACGACCAGCTTGCAAAACACTTTGCAGAAAGACTTGCTTACATTTGTTCTCACTTGGACTCCATATTGAGAGAACTGATTGATGTGCCTTTGGCAGCTGCTCTTCCTGCTGTTAATGGCTTCATGTTCAGATTGTGCAGCTTAAGGATGTGGGATGTGATTCTTGGTAGGCCAAAGCTGGCATAACACAAGGTAAACTTGAGTGGCTCCTAAGTGTCCAGTACCCAGGGGGAGATCCATGCTTACTGCCCTCCAAACCCCCACCCCTGAGAGAATTAGACCCAGCCAACAACCAATAGCCATCAGAAGCTGTAGTTGCTGCAGTATTTTTAACTGATTGCAGTATTTTCTTGGTACCTACAATTTTCTTGGTACATACAATTGCAATATTGTATCAATCACTCTGCTGACTGATTCATTTCTGGGCACAAGTCAAAGACAGGTGTAGCCTAATTATATGCAAATTATTTATATGCAATTTTCCCTCAAATCCACTGAGGTTGGCTCTTTAAATTGAAAGATAAGCTTCTCTCATTAGAGCACTTAATGGCTTAGAGGCAGCCTGCTTACATTGGCAGCTTATCTTAAAAGCTTGTGACCTTTTGGTTTCTTTCTGTTCAACTGGAAGGGAAGCCCTTCCGTTCACCCTGTTCCTCTGAACTGATGTTTGCAAACTGCTTGCACATGCTTGCAAGATTTTTGCAAGAGCTGAAGAGCTTGCAAAGTCATCTCGCTGCTGATTGGTTAGCAGCCACTTGAAAGGGAACTTGATCATTGTTACCTTTGGATAACATGAAAATAGTTAATCACACTGTTTTAGAGAACCAAATGTCACAAATGGGGAGGTTCAACCTGTACCTTTAAAATTTTAATAACCATTAAAACATTAAAATTGAATGCCTCTAAACTCCTAAACAGCTTAAGTTGGACCAGCCCCAATTTCAAAAAGACAGTGTCCTCCCAATCCAAAGAGCCAAATCATGAAGATAATCTAGTGAGATCTTTTTGAGCATTCCACCACCTTATGAAGTATGGTTGGAGGAAACATATGAAAGGGTGTATTGTGTTGCACCCACCAAAATATGGAACTCACTGCCTCATGAAATCTGTTTGGGTCATTCCTTATCAATGTCCTACCATCAAACAGCTACTTGCACCTGGCAGTGATTCTCATTAAACCCAGTGGAATTTACATCTGAGTAGAAAGGCATAGGTTTGCAAGGTTTGTCATGTCGGTCACTTGAAGTGCTGTTGGAATGAAAATTCAGATAAATAAATGTGTCAAACTTCTGTAATTCCTCACCACTACCCTTCTCAGTATGACTGCTATGAATCATTGTCATGTTCACATTAAAAGAAAAAGTTCTGAAAAAAATAAGAATGAATCATAGTCGCACATGTTTAGTGCTGATAAAGGTTAAGTTGTACACAATTTGTAGTCACTGTGATGTGCAGCCCATTGAAGTTTTGTGGGACACATATCTGTACACAGCTTTCCCCTCCCTTCAAAAGCCCAAGGATATGCAACGATCATTACTGCAGCTTGAAAATTGTTAATGGTGTAATTTTCTGTATGGGGCAGGGAGTGCAATTCAGTGGCAGAGCACATGATTTTCATGTGGGAGATCCTCAGTTCAATCCCAAACCACTCCAAGATAAAACTGAGAAAGATCCCAATCTTAAAATTCTGGTGACCAGCTCTGAGTCTCAGCTAGAAGAGCCAAGGTTTGATCTCAATATAACCCAGTTTCGATTATGGTTGTGTTTCTCAAACTGTAGGTTGGGACCCACTTCATTTTAAAGTGTATTATATACAAGGTGATTGAAAAATAACTCCCCATTTTATACTTTTATACCCATTTTATACTTATAAATTACAACACACACACACACACACACAGGGCTTGATACTACCATGGCATTTGACTGCATTTCAGGAAAGGTTACCGATTTATACTTTGGTACTGTGGTCTGAGACCCACTAAGTGTGTCATGAGCTAATTTCAGGTGTGTCCCAATTAATTTCAATGTGCAATTTATTTTTAATATATTGTATTTACTTGAATCTAACACTCACCTTTTTCAGTCGAATTCAGTCTCCCAAATCAGGGTCACATTCGTTTTGATGGTTAATTAGATTCAATGTGTTTTTATTATAAGAATAGGGTGTGTATTAGATTCGATGGCGCATTAGATTTGAGTAAATACAGTATTAGACTTGTTATGTTACCATGGTATGTGACAGTTGTGTACTTTTAACAGTATATGCTTTTAACAATGAGGCTTCATCCCAGTTAAATGTGGACAGGATTGCAGCCTTTGGGATTTGGGGGAATTTTTTTCTGAACTGATCAGCAACTGGTTGGGAGGATTGGGAGAGTACATTTTAATTAAATTATTAAACTTATACTTATTGGAAACTTAGGCTGCAATCCTAAAGTCACTTTCCTGGGAGTAAGTCCCATTGAACACAATGGGGCTTACTTTTGAGCAGACATGGTTAGGATTCTGCTATTAATTAGTTAATTTGATTTTGTTGTATGAGGGTCTTAATAGCTTTTCCCACTTGATGATGTAACATCTGGCCATGATACCATTTCTGGATTAATGACTTCATTTCCAGTTGGTCCAGATGGACTGTCACTCTAATCTTAAATATGGTTCTTGGTGTGATAAATTTGAGAACCACTTCCCTGTGGGTATGTGATGGAATGACTTGAAAACATTATGAATTTTCAAATAACATGTGAAAACAAACCATGATATGGTTTGTTTCTGGACTGGGCTACTCATATCTTTCTTTGGGAGGTTTTGGGGCTCAAATGATGATAGATCCCCAGTTCTGAGGACGCACACATAAGCAAGCAGTGCAGCATGCAGGGACCCCCAGCTGTACACTTCAGAGGCGGTGCACAGGGGCGTATCCTTTGCCTTGTTACTCCAATTGGCGGAAGTGATTTTGTTGGAGACGAAGTGACAGATTGCTGCTTCTAATTGCCTCTGCTCCAAGGCCCGCTTGAAGCGCTTGCTGCATAAGAGACCCGCCTAGGAAACATTTCACTGTTAACTGCTGTTCTTGCATTAAAGAAAATGAAAAGAATAACAGACCATAGAACAGGGAGTGCTTCCAACAATCTGCTCTTTTCTGTACCCAGGAAAATTATAACTACCCATATGGGACACCATCTGGCTGGTTTCCAGGTGTTCTGTGTGGCACGAAACCTACAGGGTATCTTGTCTGTTGGATGCTTTTGCCGAAAGTGCAGTCTTATATAATTTAGCATCTCTGTCTGAGATCAGGATTTCCTCCTATCAAAAATGTCAGGCTGAATGCCACGGACGTCCGCCAGCCTTCTTGACGCGCTTCATTCACAAGCTGCTCAAGTGTGGCTTTTTTCTTACTTCCTTTTTGCAAAAATACTCTGAATTGTAAATGAGGAGTGTGGCAAAAATGTTCCTTCCATGTTGGATAAAAAAGTGAAATGTAGTTTAAAATTAATATATATAGGCATATATTGGCATCTCCTGTTTCAGACATAGGCTAATTGCAGGCAAAGGGAACTCACATGTGCACTTAGGAGGCTGGCAATTTTTATGCTTCTTGGACTGAGTGTATTCTAATTGCAGGAAAAGAATGATGGAACAAGTTTCCAAATAAGGAAATAAATAAGGAAAGCAACAAGTGTGAATTCCCTTTGCTTAAAAAGGGATCCCTTTGCAATCTGGTTCCATTTAAAGCTGTCCCCAACAGGGCTGTTACAAAATTTCTTGAACTGGTGTAACAAGTGCCCCCTTACCCAGCAGTCCAAGCTGCTGATAACATGATTTTTAAATATTTTATGGCTTAAAAATTTAAGGTGAGTAAAATATTTAAGAATTTAAATGCTTCTTTAAAATTGTTGCTCTCAAACATCTGAAGTTTATGGTATGTGACTATATGTTAAGAGTCTTGCCACCCTTGCTTTAAGGCTGCAATCCTAAACTCCAGTTAGGCCAGCCTAAGCCTCGGCATATGTCCTGTGCTGACCTGGGGGGGTCACAAAAGTGCCATAAAGGGGTTTATTTAGCATATGGGAAATACATGGTCTTATGATAAATCAGATGTTAATGTTTGATTGCCATATATATTGAGAGCCCGGAATTCCACAGTGACGCCAACTGTCACCAACTACCAATTCTTCAATGTAGTCTGGCTGTCAACTGTTGCTAGTCATTTAGTTCACACTTTTGTGCTATTCGGGGTGCACTATGAGAAGACAAACTAGCATCACACCCTTCCATAAAGGGGTTAGGCAAGTGCATAGGTATACACCAACATTCCCACACCACTACAGGAAGATATGGCGGGTGAGTTAGGCCGGCCTAAATTTCTTAGAATTGCACCCATTTAACATCATGGAAATAAATTTATAATTTGGCAACTTTTGAAGTCAACAAACTAACAAATATATCAATTCTGAAAAACTCAAATAGGTTAAAAAGAAATTACATTTTTTCAGATTCAGGGAAGAGAGAACTTAATAAATTACTATATATCATAGAGCCAACTCCTATGGATGTCTACTAAGAAGTAATTTCCATTATAATTTATTAAAGGGCTTGCTCTCTGGCAAGCATGGATAGGATTGCAGCTATAGTAACTTCTCATGATAGCATGTGTCATGTACACTTTCTCTGCCAGATTTCAGAAAATGTTTGGAGTTTTGAAACTAAAGAATGTACGATGCAACCCACCATCTCCTCATTCCAGCAGGTGGCATTTTACTTTAGGGCAGCCACTTAAAACTCAGTAAAACTGAGGCTTAGAGACCTGCAATTTGCTTAATGAGTAACAGCATATAGACACACTCTCAGCCATGCAGCCACTCCATGAGAAAATCACCCACTTCTGCCATGCGCTGTGATCTCTGCCAAGCATTTTGTGCCATCCTTTAACAAATACTTCAAAAGGCAAGTACTTCAAAGATTTCTTGAGAATCAGTGAATATTTTTTCCCCAAACTATGAAAGGATACATATAAAGCATGAAAAAGTTAGACCTTGACGAAAAAAGGCCAATGATGCCTTTAAAGAAACAGCTTTCTTGGGAGTTTATTTTCAGTCTGTTTCATCTCACTAATTTTTCAATAGTTGTCCACCAAATTTGGGGAGGCAATGGTAGGCCAGCACAACCTGGGATGCTGCATGAAGCTGGGTCAGGATTTCTCTGAGTCAACCCCACCTATGGGAGAAGAGATTGAGGCGATGTAGTGGCATGTGAGACATAAGAAGAGGCCTGCTGGAATCTACTCCAGCTTTATATATCTTACAGTGACCCATCAACAGCAATTTTCCTAATACTCAATTTCAGTGGATGTTCCTGGTTCAGATGCTGTATCAGAGGGAAAAGAACATCCCTCTATCAATTAAAAAATAGGTGTGGAATTTGAGTAGCCTCAGATACAACTGAGACCATGCCAGTTTGCAGGGCTCATTCTCTTGGACAGAAACAACAAGCTTGAAAAAGTTCAGTTGGCTCTGTGACATATAGTGGAGGGGATGAGAGAGAGAGGGAGAGGGATTGCAACACTCAGCAAGTCACGTATAACCCTTGTGGTGTGGAGCGAACCATATTGCTAAATTAAACTGGGAATTAAAGGATATTTAATAAGATTGAAATGCGCATGGATCTTGTTTTCCGAGAACCGTTGCCTCTGCTTTCCTCTTTGAAATAAATTAGTTGTTTTTGCTGCATTCTCAGAGGCAGGGAGAGAAAGCAAAACTGAAGCATGTGTGTTTGGACAGATACGATGGGAGAAACGGACAGCAGGCCAGTCAGGGGAAATTTTCTAATAACCCTGTCTGTTCAGACTTTCCCTGCTCATCTTCATCTGAGAATTGCAACATGACTTTTCAAATATTAAGAGACTTGAGCTCCATCATTAAATGGGAACATGGGTACATTGTGCTCTACCAGAGCATGAATTTAAGGAGCAACCTGGAGAACGTGATATATGAGCTAATTGATAGATGTTCAATCAGGTGGAATATGAAAATGGGAAGCTGTCTTCTCCTGGATCACCTCGTTGGTCCATTCAGCTCAGTATTGTTGACACTGATGAGCAGCAGACCTTCCATATATTTCTTGCCCCTATTGAGAAATTGTTCAACTTGGAAACCTCTGCATACAAAACAGATGTTCTGATCTGGAGTTTTTCCCCAAGACTTTTAGGCCAAAGATTTGTTTTGCTACTTCAAGTGTTAGCCTCAGTTGTCCCATCTTCCATCTTGGAATATGTAAATAGCACCAAGGAAAAAATTGTTACCTGCTTCCTTCTACCTCCAAATAAGCTAGCATTAGGTACTGAGCAGGGAATTTTTATTGGAAACCAGGCAGGGTACAGACAAGTGCCCTTCTCCTCCACAATGTATTTGTAGATGGTAGCTTGAAGGAAGACTTGGGTCAATCTACTGCTCACTTCCTGGTGACTACAGTGGGATAGATGGTGCATGCATACACATTCCAAAGCATGGACAAACATACCAGTGGAGCACCATTCTTGCACCCCCCCCCCACCAGTTTCTCCAAAGATGGAATTGTGTGTTGACTTGCTCCCTTGAGTAGATTCTCTCCTTGGTGTTCCAAGGAAGTATCCCACATTTGTTGTTCTGCTAGAAGGAACTTTTTTATCCAAGGCTTTGACTTTTCTTTCTCTTGCTCTAGGCCATTGCTTCCCACTCTGCCATCTTCTGATACTTTGAATAATCTCTTTTCTTTAAGTGTGCAGTTCCCTTGAAGGCACTTCAAGTGCAAGCTTTGATCACGTCTCTTCAGGTCTACTATTGAAAAAACAACAACACAAAAAACAGTCCCTTATATTCAGGCTCCCCAAGTGCAAATCCTCATGTGAATGAATCTCACTTGCAAATGTGTCATGTCAGAGGAATTGCCCCTAATTTTCTAATGAGAAGAGGGTAGGATGGAGGAAGAGAAGAAATCTGCATCAGGGTATATGTTTCTAGACATTTCATACTTCACTCTTCCTTGTGAGTCAGGCTTCCAATTTGAACTGAAAATTTCCATTAGAGAAGGCACAGTGAGATACACGGTGATGGTGGATCATTAGTATGGATATGCTTCTGCAACAAAAGATGGCAGCCGGAAGAAAATAAATATAGTTGCCTCTGGAACAACAAAGAAGAGAACCCAGAGAAAGCTAACAAGCCTTCCTGTCCCTTCTTCCTTTTCAAATATAAGTAACAAAAATAAGTGAAGTGGTAAAGGTTGTGGTGGGTATGCTACCAGGTACAGTAGGTAGGTATCTGGAAAACATCTTGAGGTATATGGAGAAGACCTTGTGGTGGATCTTGGAAGTGAGACTCACAGTGCAATCTTAAACATATTTACTCAGAAGTAAGTCCCATTGTGTTCAATAGTACTTACTTCCCGGAAAGCATAGTTAGGATTGCAGCCTCAAGATGGCAGTCTGTGGCTCTGTTCTGAATTACAAGGTGGGTGGTGTAATTTTGAAATGGTAATGTATACCTTGTTTATAGACCAAGGTAGTGTCGACCCCCTAAAGGCCCTAAGCCAGACCCTAAGCCAAACCCTAGCCTAGAGGCCAGATATGTCCAAGGTGAGCATCCATGTGGTCCATAGCAAGACCTCCTATCCAAGCATTACACACTGTTAAAGCTGCCTCCCCATATGCCATCAGAGCCAGTTGGAATGGCTCCTACAGCTAGCGTTGCCATAATTCTCTTCCACAAAATTGGGACAAGACCCTCTGTCCCATTTGCCAGTATGTGAACACGAGCCCCCCAAATCAGGATTGTCCCATTTTGGGGGACATGGCAGCCCTACCTATGGTGAGTGGGAGAGGCTATTTACATGGTGCACTGCACCACATACTGCGCCACCCCATGGTAGCTACAAACCTATATAAAGCCCCTTTCTCTGCCTATATCACCTCAGTCATTAATCAGGAAAACCGAGCCATTCAAGGAATACTAGGCAAGAATCCCATATCTTGGTTGACCTGAATGTTTTCCCAGCGTTGGCTCTGACTCTGCAGAGGCTCTCACCAAACTCCCCACAGCGAGAGTCCGTTCAGTAGCGTGACAGGAATATCCATAGAACAAGCTCCTGATTAGCTTCAGTGCTGTCAGGCCCAATTACATCTTTACTGAGCCTGACAGAAGCTTTTGTGAAGCTTGTCCTCCATGTTTCTCCTGCCTCCCAGCCACCCTCCCTTTCCTTCCCTCAGCAGTGCATGACACACTCGCCGGGCTAATTGCTCCAGGCGGCTGACATCTTTGTTTGGAGCTGCACATGGGGGTTTTGTTTGAAAGCAATTGCTTGACTCACATGGAAAGAGTTGGACCAAGAAAGTGGGTCGTTGTCTGTACCTCCAGCAAACACTAATCGAGAGCGGAGTTTCCATGCTGTTTCATGCCCATCCTTGCAGCCAAAAAAAGGACAAGAGGTCACAATGAAGACACTATCCTTGGGGCCCATTCAAAACCTCAGACCCAAATGGCAGCAAATAGGAAGACACAGCAAGAACAGGACTTAAAAATGGATTTACAGTCACAGCTACATTGAACAGTAGTGGTATTTGGCTGTATCACCCCACCTGGAGCAGCCATTTGTCCTCACAGAATATTTTGGGGTTTCCTTTTAGCCTTCTGGTTCCATTTTATCTAAGTTGTGCAATCAGAACTGGACAAAATACTCCAGGTGTATTTTATTGGCTTTTTATTCTAAAATGGCACTTTTTTCTCAATCCTTTTTTTAATGATCCCAAACAAGGGAACCTGCAATCTTCACAGCTGCCGCATATTAGGTCAACAGTTTCATCAGGCTATCCACTAGCAAACCACAATCTCTCTTCATCAGTCACAGAACCCATTAACCTGCAGTATATATGAAGTTTCAATTTTTGGTCTTAATATGCATTATTTACAACACGTGCATGTAATGTAAAGCATCCCCTGTCATGTAATGAGAAGAAAGGATGTCAAAACAGTCACGCTCCTGCAGTTTGCAAACCTGCGTAAATACAGGGAGTCTTGACCTGCCCTCGAATCGGCAGCAAAGCAATTTCACCTGTCTATGTCATGGCTGGAGTATAAATGGGAGCCTTGGCCAAGCACTTTATCAGGCCAAACCCAAGTGCTACCCCTGAGTTTCAGGGATCCAAAAAAGTAATCTCTCCACTTAGCTGCTACAACTATGAGCAACTGAGTTACCGGTATATTTATCACACTTTCGGTGGATTTAGTCACATAGAACACAGTAGGTCTTATTTCTGATTAGACATGCATAGGATTGTGCACTATGGCTACAATCCTATTCACACTTCCCTGAGAGTAAGCCTCATTCAATATAATGGGATTTTCTTCTGGGTAGGCATGCCTAAGATTGAACTCTTACATCCTTATGTATAAGTCATAGCACTTAATATATTTAATCTTGGCAGATTTGGAACTCATGGATATTTGCTGGTTCTGAACCTATGGATTTGGGTCCTGGATCTTCCAGATTTCAAAGCCTTCCTGTGGTCCAGTGAACTGAGGGCCAGGAAGAAGCATGCAGCGTTCTTGACACTCAGAAAGCCCATTTTGGGCAAAATACTATGACTTCTAATTTTTCAAGGAAACAAGAAGCGACATTTTTATGCACTTATGAGGCATTGTGAGGCTTGGAAAAGCTACTGCCTGGCCCTCAGATCACCCTTCAGACCCAGTTGGAGAATAGCTCCACTTGAGCTATTTGGGTGCCCAAATTCATGGATTTTTAACATCTGTGGATTTTTGTATCCATTAGGATTTTGGGACTGGATCCCCTATATTATTAGGGCAAACTGCAACATCAACTCTCAGTTTAACCATTTGAGAGTAATCCATCCCATAAAGAAGACTAAATGTACCACTGACAATATGGCCAGTAGCATAGTTATGTCACAATTTATAAACTTTTTGTGTTTGTATTATTTAATAGGATTTTTGAGTATTTGTAGTGCGAAAATAAAGTTTCTTTTTTTTCAGAGAAGGACCTTTCCCTCTGCCTTTAATACAGATCATTATCAATGGTTCGTTCTGGAAATTGTTCCTTCTTTGTGTCTGTGTGGCCTCCACTTTCTCCCAAACACTGCGTTATTAAATAAACTCAACAGAGCAGAGAACATATGGCACAAATTAAAGCAAACAGGCAATATGGGTTGCGTAAATAGAATCAGCTCACGTGACTGACCGCAGCAGGATAAGACAGAGGAAAAATAAAGAAGGAAAGGCAGGATGAGAATGGGAAGGGGGAAAGCTTCAGTTTGCTAACCCAGCGTTCCTGTAGGTTGAGACCCAGTTGATACTTCATGCTATGAAATCTGGTCATGAAGTACCAAAAATAGCATTTTCATTGGAAGCTATGAAATTTTTCTGGTTTTTCTTTTTTCTGGTGTGTTTTTTTTCCTGTAAGTTAATTGGTGACAGGTAACTATGCCGGGTCACATAACCTAGGCTTCAATCCTCAAGACACTTCCCTGAGAGTGAAACCCATTGAACACAATGGGGCTTACTTTTGAGTAGACATGGTTAGAATTGTGCTTTAAGCACCTTAAGCATTGGGGCTGTTCAGCAGGGCTGTCTCAGTGTGCGAAACATTTTGAGACTCTCCCAATAAACAAACAAACAAACACAAATAAATAAATACAGGTGTCCCTTGTTATCCACTAGGTTCCATTCTGGAAGCTCCCATGGATAAATAAAACTCATGTATAAAGAAATCAATAGAAAAATAGATTAAAGACCAATTTCCAGGTTTATTTCTCCTGATGGAAAAAAGGTTGTGCCTTAATGGCTGCAATCCTAAGTACACTTACCTTGGAGTAAGATCCATTGAACACAATGCGGCTTACTTATAAGTAGACATGGGTAGGATTGCACCCAATGTCTGCAAGGGTTTGATTCTGGGACTCCCTACTGATACTAAAAATGTGTTAAATCAAAGCAGTTTAAAGAAATAAGTGCATCCCTTTACAACTGTTAGAAACAGCTTTTCTTATTGTTGTAGAAGGCAATCAGCAATTAGAAATGAAAAGGACCCACTGCCTTTTCCTGGCTCAGCTGAAGAATTGAATGATTGCTTGAAGACTGACTCTCTATAGCAGTAAAAAAGCAGTTATTAAATCTGTGATTTGCAGTTGCCATTTGTGTTGCATTAAATCTGTGCATAACCAGATTGGACCTGTAATACATATATACAAATAAATACAAACATTATTTCTTCTTTTTTTGAGTCTTGAAAAGCTAGGTTCACTTCTTTAAAGTCTTGAAAATCTAGGAAGGTTACATTAGAATTCCATTTTAAAAAGTGGGTCCCTGTGTTAAAATATATGCGTTAGGCTGTTTGGAAGAATGTGATGGCCATATACAGTACGGATTTTTAGATTTTAGATGCATTCCCCCATGCAATGCAACCAACCAGTTGTAGTGACTTAATGAAACAGATTGGCCCATCTGTGAGACCAGCTGAAACAAATCCTCAGCGAACAGATTTGGGGGGACGTTCATTTCTGTCTGCCTACTTGCCTTCATGATCGTCCTTCTTTTTCTGCTTTCCATATTGGAAAAGAAGGGGGGACGAAGAGGAAGAGGAAATGTGGAGAACAGAAGAATGTTGAGCTACAACACTGAAGAATGGGAGGAGCAGAGGATGATCCATCATCAGGCAGAGAGGGTAGCAATTTGCATGCCTACATTGGAGTCATGAGGTCTTGGGATAGCCCTGATACTATTCAAACCCAAACTGGTTCCTAATACCAGTTATTCCTGAAGCACAATAGGGCAGCTGCCTTTTTAAGAAACCCCCCCCTCCTTCCTTCTGTAGAACCCATCCAGCCCCATTTATATTTAGTGCCACTGCAGCTGCTGCACCTGACAGAGCTGTAAAACCTCAAACAAAACATATTTCCTAATAAGCCAGCATTTAATTAGCCACCTGTGCAATAAAGGCCTTTATTAAACCAGTGCTGGCAGAACAGTGAATACAATAGGTGATCAGGCTCATGGGGCTGGAGGTGGGAACTGCAGTTTGGCACCCTTGGTTTGCTGGTTTGTCTCTCACTGTTTAGAAAAGGACTGGAATTTTTCTAGTGGCGGGAATGCTTTAGTAAGCCTTCCAGGACTGGCTCATTTTTCATACATACATACATACATACATACATACATACATACATACATACAATGTTTCCTGTAGTTTTACTCTGGTAGTGTAGAGGTGGGAAGAATGGTAAGCTCTCCAGGTGATCCAAGATCCTGCACTTTATTGCTCCATCAACCACCTGATACCCAGTGCCATCCCAGCTGCAGCCTGGAGGTCCAGGATTGTGTACCAGTTAGGAAGTTAAGACTGAGATATGCAAGATCCAACTTCAAATCCCTTCTTGGCCATGAACTTCCCTGAAGCTTCATTTGGTGTGTAATTTCATGAAGAATGCAACAAAACAAATGACGCTGAAATACCTCTGGTTTTTCAAAAGTTGTAGCCAAAAATACCAGTGAGGGGCAGGACGATGGTACGTCATCACACCACTTCCTGGGGCATTTTTCTACCCACTGCATAAGAGGAAGTCCACTTGCCTCCCATCCTGGGTGATGCAAAACCTTGTGATGCCACTGCCTAGTAGTATGATGTACCAATGTAGAAGCAGAGCTAGATGAGATTTGCTATGAGATCCACTGAAGGCTGGCATTTTCACAAAACTAACAAGGACAATTTGACTACTGCATTCTCAGAACTGATGCTACAGAGCCACCTACGTAGAAATTTTTGGACGTCAAGACGAGAACAGAAAGTGTTAATATATCTATATGGATGAAAAGGTTTCTGTTTCCCTTGAAAATGGTTTGGTTGCCCCTGTGGCACCTTTCTCAGAATGCTCTTTGATATTTACAACCATCAGTGAATCCTAGAGAAATCCACAGTGGTTGGATTGCCTGAGCTACCTGAACTGTGACCTTACGATTCCAACAAAGGCAGCAGACTGAGAAAAGAAAGAAAAAAAGAAGGGAAAAGAGTGTTCTGACAATGTGTAAAATACGGTTTACAGAAAAGCTGCCGGCGAGATGGAATTGGACTTACGTCTCTGAAAAAAGTCACCTGAACAGAAAAAATTGGGTTCTTTTATTTTAAAAATGGAGATCCTGCACAACCGATGAAAACACAAAATAGTTACCATCAAATATAATGATCACATCATCACAATCAATCAGAGCACCAATGAAAGAACAGAAAATAGTGAGTCTGCCCCCATCATGGCAATGGTCTCTTTCTGAAGCCAGATCTGAACCAGAAAACAATATTTATAACCTAACTAGCGAAAAGCGTACCTGCGTTGCAGGAGTAACATTTCCCTATACGCCATCCCCCCACAGCGCATCAACCACCCCATGCACATCAACACCCCATGCACAACTTCCCCCATGCCCAACATTCCCCCAGGTGCAGCATTCACCCATGCACAACTTCTCCCCATGTGCAACTTCTCCCCATGTAGAAGCATAGAATCATAGAATCATAGAGTTGGAAGGGACCTAGTAGGTCATCTAGTCCAACCCCCTGCCTGCAGCAGGAAATCCCCCTAGAGCATCCCCAACAGGTGCTCGTCAAGCCTCTGCTTGAAGATCCCTAGTGAGGGAGAGTCCACCACCTTCCTTGGCAATCTGTTCCACTGCCGAACCGCCCGAACCGTCAGGAATTTTTTCCAGATATCCAACCGGCATCTCCTTTATTGCCGTTTGTACGCATTGGTTCTAGTTCTGCTTTCAGAAGCAGCTATGAACAAACGAGCTCCTTCCTCCCCTATGACAGCCCTTCAGGTACCTGAAGAGGGCAATCATGTCTCCTCTCAGCCTCCTCTTCTCCAGGCTGAACATCCCAAGTTCCCCCAACCTTTCCTCGTAGGGCTTCCCTTCCATCCCACTGATCATTCTTGTCGCTCTCCTCTGGACTTGCTCCAGTTTGGCTGCATCTTTCTTAAAGTGAGGTGCCCAGAACTGAACACAGTACTCAAGGTGAGGTCTGACCAATGCTGAATAAAGAGGAACTAGAACTTCTCGCGACTTGGAAGCTACAGTCCTCTTAATGCAACTTCCCCATGTGCATCAATCCCGCATGCGCAACTTCCTCCAGGTGCAACTTCCCCATGTGCAATTTCCCTCCATGTGCATCAAACCCCATGCACATCAACCCCCCATTCGCATCAGTCACCCATGCGAACTTCCCCATGTGCATCAACTCCTCATATGCAACATCACCCATCTGCATCTGTCCCCCATGTGCATCAACCCCCATGCGCAACTTTCCCCCATGTGCAACTTTCCCCATGCACAAGTTTCCCCCATGCACAACTTTCCTCCATGCGCATGTTTCCCCATGTGCAACTTTCCCCTTGTGCATCATCCCCCATGTGCATCATCCCCCCGTGCGCATCATCCCCCCATGCACAATTTTCCCCCTATGTGCAACTTCCCCCATGCGCAACTTTCCCCCCATGCGCAGCATCCTCGCCAGTGCAACCTCTTCCTCCGAACAACATCCCCCCCAGTTCACCAGGCACTGAGCACCAAACTGGCTGGATGTTATTCAGTCTCCCATGTTAAGTATAGGATAGAAACACGTTGACCCTTTTTCAGCCCCTGAAGGGTTAAATTTCTCCACATGGTTCTTGGTGGGTGTTCAGGTGACAGAAGGATCCCTCCCAGAATTCCATGCTTCTAGGCCCAGCAGTTGGGGCGGAATGTTGATGAGTCATCAATTCTCCAATGTAAAGTATAGGGAGGAAAACGTGTTGGGCCCCTTTTCACCTCCTTCCAGTTGGAATTTTCGAAAACCGGTTCTTAGTGCACCCCTCTGTCACAGAAGGAACACCCACCCCAAATTTTACGCTTCTAGGCCCAGCGGTTTTGGCAGGGCGGTGATGAGTGAGTGAGTGAGTGAGTCAGTCAGTCAGTCAGTCGGTCAGTCAGTGACTTTTCTCTTTTTATATATATATATATATATATATATATATATATATATATATATATATATATATATATATATATATATATATATATATATATATAAAAGAGAAAGGTCATGGGGGAACAACTGGGGGATGTTGTTCGGAGGAAGAGGTTGCACTGGCGAGGATGCTGCGCATGGGGGGAAGTTGCACTTGGGGGGAAGTTGAGCATGGGGAAGTTGTGCATGAGGGGAAGTTGCGCATGGGGAAAGTTGCACATGGGGAAAGTTGCGCAGAGGGAAAGTTGAGCATGGGGGACGATGCGCATGTGGGGATGATGCACCTGGGGGAAGTTGTGCATGGGGGAAAATTGCACATGGGGGAAAGTTGCGTATGGGGGTTGATGCGCATGGGGAAAAGTTGCACATGGGGGGATGATGCGCATGGGGGTTGATGCACATGGGGGATGATGCGCATGGGGGGATGATGCACATGGGGGGATGATGCGCATGGGGAGTTGATGCGAATGGGGGAAAGTTGAGCATGGGGGGATGATGAGCATGGGGGATCATGCAGATGGGTGATGTTGCATATGGGGAGTTGAGGCACATGGGGGGATGATGCACATGGGGAAGTTGCGCATTGGGGAAGTTGTGCATGGGGGTTGATGCGCATGGGGAAAGTTGCACATGGGGGAAGTTGCGCATGGAGGGAAGTTGTGCACGGGGGGATTATGCATGTGTATGAGGGAAGTTGCGCATTGGGGATGATGCGCATGGGGGATGATGCACATGGGGAAAATTTGCACATGGGGGATGATGCGCATGGGGGTTGATGTGCATAGGAGGATGATGCACATTGGGCTTGATGTGCATGGGGGGAAGGTTGTGCATGGGGGAAGTTGCACATGGGGAAATTGCGCATTGGGAAAAGTTGCGCATTGGAGAAGGTTGTGCATGGGGGAAGGTTGTGCATAGGGAGAAGTGGCGCATGGGGTGTTTATGAGCATGGGGTGTTTATGCGCATGGGGTATATGGGGGGAATGGTGTATGGGGAATTGTTACTCCTGCAACGCAGGTATGCTTTTTGCTAGTATATATATAAGATCTAAACCAACTTTCCAATACAGCTTTCACAACAGAGTGTGCACTTCATCATGCATGTAAGGGGACATTCACAGAGGCCTTCTCAAGGTAAGGAAACGTTGGGTGTTCATAATGAGGTCCTGCACATGGGCATTTCCCACTATAGTACTGCAGACATGATTCCAGATCTGAGACTTTGAGCACAATACAGTAAAATGTACTCATTTTGATGAGTAGAGTAGCATCTGAGGAAAGCTACAGTAGCTTTTGTGCTTTAAAAATTAAAATGAAGTTTTAAAACACACACACATGATTCAGCCACCTTCAAAGAGGCTTTTGAAGATCAGTTGATAGAGAACTGATAAAATAACAGAATCCTGGATTCTTTCTTCATGCTTTTGTAAATGCTTTGTAAATTCCAGAATTGCTATGGGAAAAACAAAATGATCTGGGTGATACTGGGCATCAGACCAAGTTCTCAGAAATGAATGGATAGCCTAGGCAAGTCCTGTTCATTTTGCAGAGCATGGAAAAGGGTCCACCCGCCAAGATATTGTGTCTAAAATGTATTTATTTAGAACATTTATATACTGTTTTTCAACAATAATTTTCCAAAAGTGGTTTATTATTAAAGGAATAATAGATGCTCCTCAAAACAGGAAGGTGGAAAGGGTTGTGGGGTAAAGACTTTATGAGCACAATCCTAATCACATCTACTCAAAAGTAACCCCCATTGTATTAAATGGTCTTACTCTCAGGAAAGTGTGTTTAGGATTGCAGCCAATGAATTCTACTTCCAATTGGCAGAATGCCTTGTATGCTGGGAGGTCCTAGACTTGCTCTGATCTTGTATTGGCCTCATTTTACAATTTATAAAATTAATTGTTGAGCCGGAGCATATCCAGTGTTTCTCAAACTGCAATTTGAGACCCACTAAGTGGGTCATGAGCTCATTTCAGGTAAGTCCTAATTCATTTCAATGTGAATTTTATTTTTAATATACTAGACATTTATGCGTCTGCTTTTTGAGAAAAGTTGCACCTTTTAACAATGACAGTAAATGGAGCTTCCTCCCATGTAAATGTGGATAGGATTAAAGCATTTGGGCTATTTGGGGATTTCTATTTAAAACAGATCAGTAACTGCCTGGGAGGGTGAGGAGTGATCTTCTTTATTTTATACTAGCGAAAAGCGTACCTGCGTTGCGGGAGTAACATTTCCCCATCTGCCATCCCCCCACAGCGCAACTTCTCCCCATGTGCAACTTCTCCCCATGAGCAATTTCCCCCCATGCACAACTTCCCCCCATGCACAACTTCCCCCCATGCACAACTTTCCCCATGCGCATCAACCCCCATGCACAACTTCCCCAATGCGCAACTTCCCCCCATGCGCAACTTCCCCCATGTTCTTCAACCCCCATGCGCAACTTCCCCCATGCTCAACTCCCATGTGCAACTTCCCCATATGCAACTTCCCTATGCGCATTAACCCCCAATGTGCAACTTCCCCCATGAGCAACTTCCCCCATGCGCAACTTCCCCATGCACAACTTCCCCCATGCGCACCAACCCCTCATGCGCATCAAACCCCCATGCGCAACTTCCCCCATGCGCAACTTCCTCTCATGCGCAACTTCCCCCATGCACATCAACCCCCATACGCAACTTCCCCATGCGCAATTTCCTCTCATGCGCATCTACCCCCCATGCGCAACTTCCCCCATGTGCATCAACTCCCATGTGCAACTTCTCCCATGCGCATCAACCCCCCATGCGCTTCAACCCCATGTGATCATCCCCCCATGTGCATCATCCCCATGTGCATCATCCCCCATGCGCAACTTCCCCCCATGCGCAACTTCCCCCATGCGCAACATCCCCCCATGCGCATTGCCCCTTATGCGCATCATCCCCCATGCGCAACTATTTCCCATGCGCATCAGTCCCCCATGCGCATCAGTCCCCCATGCGCATCATCCTTCATGCGCAACTTCCCCCATGCGCAACTTCCCCATGCGCAACTTCCCCCATGCGCATCAGTCCCCCACGCGCATCATCCTTCATGCGCAACTTCCCCTATGAGCAACTTCCCCCATGCGCAACTTCCCCCCATGCACCGCATCCTTGACAGTGCAACCTCTTCTTCCTAACAACATTCCCCCAGTGCACCTGGCAGTGAGCACCAAATTGGCTGGATGTTGTTCAGTCTCCCATGTTAAGTATAGGACAGAAACACGTTGCCCCTTTTCAGCCCCTGAAGGGTTAACTTTCTCCAGATGGTTCTTGGTGGGTGTTCAGGTGACAGAAGGAACTCCCAGAATTCCATGCTTCAGGCCCAGCAGTTGGGGAGGAATGTTGATGAGTCAGCAATTCTCAATGCAAAGCATAGGGAGGAAAACGCGTTGCACCCCTTTTCACCCCCTTCCAGTTGGAATTTCTGAAAACCGGTTCTTAGTGCACCCCTCAGTCACAGAAGGAACACCCACCCCAAATTTCACGCTTCTAGACCCAGCGGTTTTGGCAGGGCTGAGTCAGTCAGTGAGTCAGTCAGTGAGTCAGTCAGTGACTTTTCTCTTTTATATATATATATAGATAGATAAGTTTTCACACTTATGGTAATCTTTGAATGTACTTACTTTGATTTGATTTTGTCAAGCCCAATGGAAAAATTTTTCCTACTGGATGACGTCACTTCTGGCCCTAACATCACTTTCAGGAGAATATCACTTCTGGGTGCTGACAGATTATCATTCTAAAAATTGGATAATGATGCTAAAACACGGTATTTGAGAACCAGTGGCTAATGCAATTGGTAGCCAAGTTTCCCAGGCACCCCAACTGATTATCCCATTGGTTTTAATGGCTGTCTTGTGGCCTAGCTCGATTGTACTGTGTATATGGCTGCCGTGATTTCATTATTTCTGCAAGACTGCCCAGTAAAAACAAATACATCGTTTGTATACAGTGTTTTTTACACAGTGCCCACATGGGTTTGCTCTGGGAAAATAACATATAAGCAGATAAATTTAGCAACTAAACAACATTAGCAGGGCAGTCCACTTTGGCTAGTGAAACTGGAGGGATGGTGGAGAGGAAAAAAAAGTCTTGTGGGCTCTTCTGAGAAATATTCACAGCATCCTTTATTTTGTATGCCAGAAAAAACCCAGTGATTTGCATTCCAAAGGTTGATTATTCCTCCAGGTACGGAACTTAAGGATTGCAAGCATACCCTTGATGTTTCCCCCTCTAGACTCATCCAGTATATGCTACACAAGCAGTGAAACTTCAGGCTTCTTGTGATGCACAAAAACACAGAGCTGGACAGGGGCAGCACAGGATTTTCTAGTGCCTGGGACAATGTGCCCAATGCTACCCCCTTCTTCCCTGGAGGCATGCCAATATCTACCTCCATTCCACCTCTGAAAAAGGGAATAAGATTGATGGACTAGTGGGGTCTAGCCCACTAGCCCAGCAATTTTCAACCAGTGTGCCATGGCACACTGGCGTGCACAGTGCCATGAATGGTCTGCAGGTGTGCAGTGGAAATTTGGCTGATGGGATGTGAGCCCCACATCAGCAGCATGGTATGCCTTGTCAATTGTCTCAACACCAATGGTGTGCCTTGACCATTTTAACACCTTGTCAGGTGCCGTGAGTTGAAAAAGATTGAAAATCATTGCTCTAGCCCAGCACTCTTGTCTCCTTTCATGGTGATGCTCTGCTCTGTTACTTTTCAAATCCAAGGAGAGGAATGAGGATGAACCATGAAAGAGATATCCATAGAACTTATTAGAAATGTGAAGCCACACATTAATGTTGTCTACGATCTGTTTGCTCTATGCAGTTGCATGAAGCCCATGAATGTTCACCCATGGTCACCCATGAATCAAAGTCACATGGACTCACCAGAGTTGGAGGATAATTGAAACAACATTCTGTCTTGCAAGGTTTTCTTCCTTCCAGTCATGCTGCCCTTCCCTTGTCTAGTACAATGCCTCCTCTTGGATGCATACCGAAGAGCATATTGCCAAACAAACAGTCTATTTTTATTTCAGCATACGATATATTTAAGGAGGGAGGCTCAAACATTTTCTTGGCTTAGGTAGACTTAGCATGACAGTTTGAGAATCTCTGCTCTGACTTATAGCCCACAATTCCTAATGTGTAATAGCACCCCATCTTAAAAAACATATTAATCATCATGGCCCTGTTCTGAGTTAAGAACCTGCTACAGCTAAAGTCTGGGGAAGTTTCTCCAAGGTCATCACACTGAAAATGATGTGGTAAGGCAAGGATATAGAAGAAGCCACCTTCTCCAGCAGCAATTTTCAACCCTTTTTGTCTTCTGGCGCATAAGGCACTAAAATTGTCAAGGTACACCCTCAGTTTTTTGATAGTTGAGAAGGCATGCCAAAGTGCAGGAGGTTCACATCCTGTGGTGTGACATAACAAGCTTGTATGGCACCACTGCAGACCGTTCACAGCACATCAATGTGCTGTAGCATGCCAATGTGCCACAGCACACCAGTGTATATATGCTGGTGCTGGACAATGGGCAGTGATGCTTGGTGCCATTGCAGGCCTTGGATCAGCTGGGGCCAGAACTGCATCCATCAGCCAGTTCCTTTATGGCAGCAGTCTGTGCCATGATAATATTGGCCTTACAAGATCCAGAAACAGTGTAACCCCTGGGGAAATGAGTTGCAAGATTCCATCTGTTTCCCAGTCACTTCCATTAGCACAATTTGGCATGCACCAGTTGCCCTGACTGTTTGTTTTCCTACTGGGTACAAAAATCCCATTCATTTCAGATGACAATAAACATCATCCTGGCACACACAACCACCCAGTGCAAGATTTATTTGAACACTTTAACCTGAGAATGGCAAGTGTTTTGTGAGGGCATGGTGCATGCCAGTGATGGGCTTCAAAAAATTTAAGAACCGGTTCTCTGCCCATCTGGCAGCCACTTTTCAATGGCTATTTTTAAACTTTATATGTCCTATCTCTTGTTAAGAACCGGTTCTATAGAGTAGGTGCGAACCTGCTGGAGCTCACCACTGGTGCATGCTCAGACACTTGTTGCAGCATTGTTTTCCTGAAAACAAACCTCATCCCTTTCTTGTTGTTGCTGCTACTGCTGCTGCAAGTATCACTTTTGAAAGTGCCACCAGGTAATAGCTCTTCACAGGAGCTTATGGCTTGCCCATGATTGCCCTGTAACAAGGGAGGTGTTCATGCTGTTATTGCTGCTCTCTTTGTTCCACAACCTTCTTCCCCAGGCTGCCTCCTTCAACTGAACCATGTGGCAACTGAACCATGTGGATCAGTGCTGAACCACTATTGGTATCCCACCTCCAACACAGCTTTCTCACTTGCAGTCATGGCAGGGGCAGGTCCAAGGGGGTGCAAATTGTGCCCCCAACTTTCGTGCCAGCAGGAAGGGAATACACCAGGATAGAGAACATCCAAAGGATGCCCAGGAGCCTAGGTCTACCCAGCAGGTAGATCTGGGTTTCAAATCTGGGCTACCTACTCAGCAACCACAGCCACAGAGGCTAATACATTGGGCTCCAAGTCTGGACAGGTGTCCATGTCCACTCATCCAGCACAGCACAGAAGCCAACAGCACAGAAGTTCAACAGGGAGCCCAGATTTACCTGCTTGTATGACTTGAGCGCTAGAGTTAAACTAGTGCTTAAGGTAATATACCTGCTCACCAACACAAACACTGGATCTGCCACTGGATCTGCCACTGGTCACCATGCCATCCCCATCATACTGTCATTTGTTGAAAAACACTATCCTAGATATTGGGAAGACCAGATTTTATTTTATTTATTCAATTTTTATCCTGCCTTTCTTCCTTGAATAAGGAAACCCGTGGCAGCTAACAACATTAAAAAAAAAACAATAAAACACAATTAAAATTGGATATTAAACAATAAATATGATTAAAATACAATTAAAACACAATTAAGCTATGTGAAGACATTAGAAACCCAAGTTAAAAACTGCAGCAGATAGCAAAAAAAAAAAAAAACAGGCAAACAGTAATAAAATAATCTTTAGTTAAATAATCTTAGTTAGGAGCTATCATAAGCCTGTCTGAATAAAACAGTTTTTAGGTCTTGCTGGAAGGACAGATGTTTGAACTTATGTTGATTCCCAGTTTCTCTTCTTGCTGTATTTCAGCTTCCTATCGAGGAGATGATGTTGTTTCAGGCTTTTAAAATCATTCAAACATGGCTTTATGCACTTTTGATGTGAACCAGGATAACTGGTTCAACATTCACATGTCTACCGTTACATTGCAATCATAGGCACCATCGATACCTTCCCTGTGAGCAACTTCTAGTCCAAGTGGCACAGGTGACAGGCACAAGGGTAGGGTCCAGCAGGGAGGACCTAGCAAGGTAAGCAAGATGGGCATTTGTCCCATGCCCTACTTGCATTATGCCAATTTCATCTTCCATCCACAAGCCAGACTCCATATAGACTCCATATATAACAGAAGACAGGCAAATGAACCTGTTGAAGCCAACAATTTTGTTTATCACCTCCTGATTTTCACTAAAGATGAACAACTGAGTCACTATGAATATTCCTGGACCTGTGCATGCCAAATCTTTCCATGAACCTTGTTCTGATTATTCATCCTCTTCATTCCACCCTCAAGCCCCCTACCATCTCCTCCTCTTCAATTGGCGTGCTTTGCTGTTGTGTGTACCAGCTCTAGAGGCGCATGCTCTGGAATGGGTAATGAAGGCCTATTCATCACTGTCTCGTTATGGCCGTAAGATGCTCTGACAATACACTGCATCAAAACCAAGCTTGCCAATTTAAATCCCAGGCTCTGTGCAAAAACCGAGGTTAATAGAATCAAAGCGATCTTTATCCCAATATCAAGATATGGCACAGTAGTCCCAGGACTGCATTATCTTTGGCCTTGGAGGCCCAGTGTGGTAATTTGCTAACCTTTGATTTAGGAAGCAGGACTTGAATCAGGGCTGCAATTCTATGGAGGCTGTTCTGGAAGTAAATGTGCTAAACACAGAGGTACTGACTCCTGAGTAAATGTGTATAGGATCACATTGTCATGGCCCCATCCTAACTGAGCTGGATACTGATACAGCATGCATTGCATCAGTGAAGGCCTGTGTTATGGCAACTGCATGCTGAACTGACCTTCTGCATGCCAGTGGTTGGTCAAAGACGTGCCAGAGCAGATAAACAGGGTAAAATGGGATGGGCAGTAAGAGAGGATGGGATAGGGAAGTGAGTGGGTTAACGAAGTGATCATGGGGCAGAGAGTAGAGCAGATCAGGCTGGGGGCAGATTTGGTGGCACACATAAAATTCTGACCACCTTTCTGGACCTGATCCATCTTAATGGATCAACAAATCCATCAGCAATTGTAATGTTACAGGTCAGAACTGACCCAGAGTTGGATGCTGGGGGTTACTCAAGAGAAAGGGAACTAATTTTATTCTGGAAAGGTTTCTGGTGGAAAAATCTCCCATGCCAGAAGCAATGGCATAGTTGCTTCATTGCCACACTGGGATTTAATTAGGATTTTACTGTGAGAGACCTTCAAGTCTCTTCCAATCACAAAAATGAAAAAGAAAACCTGGTAGAATCCAGTTTGGAAGTGATAAAGCCACTATCCCTGCCTGGCACTGGGGCTGTGATGTCACAACACATGATATCATATCACTTCTCAGTGATATATCACTTATCACCTCCCACAAAGGAGATGTGGTTGCTGTGGTGGCATGAGGCTCCCATACCTTTTCTTATGGAGGCTCATCTTTAATGGAGAAGGAATGAGGGGCTCTAAGCCACCAGCACCTCAACAAGGGCTGAGTTGTTGTCATGCAACTACCCTCAGTACAGCACCAGGAGCAGGTGTCCCTCAGGCTCTGTCCTACTTATGCTTCGAACCATGTCATATTTTTATTAATAATCATGGTAAAATTGCATTCTGAAAACTCCACCGTTTGATGAGGTTTGAGATGTAGGACATAGTAGAGAATATTTGGACCTTGAAGATGCCGTCGCATCTATTTATTTTAGAAAAAATTGAGGCTTCTTTTCCAAAACCCAAAGCAGCTTATGCAAAAGATGAAAAGCTCAAATGCAGTAAAAGGAAAAGAAGCGAACCTTGCAGCTGCATAGCTAAAGGAGGTGCAAACCACTAAAACTTGTTGGGAGCCTCACCGCAGTGTGCAAGTAGCAAGTGCAAGTACCTCTGGAACCAGTCCAGGCAGTTCATGCAAAATGGGGGCAAATCATGATGGCAATTCTGGAAGCAAAACAGTAGCTCTTGCCCAAATAAACTCGGTTCATCCTTTTTTGGAAAACATGTAGCCTACTGGAACTAATGGGCTACAGTTGGATTTTCAGTGACCTCAATTAGGGATAAGTCAGATAACCAGAGTTGGAAAAATTACTCGAGGACTGCTGTGGTGGCTCTGGCTAAAAGACTAAGGGCAAAATCCAGAGTAACTACAGGGAGTCCTTGCTCTGGTGTAAGAACAACTTACTCTGGATTGCAATATGAATTTCTCAAAGGTTTTCACTAGGTGGTGCAGTAACTACGGCTGCACATAAAGTCTCTTATGTGCTCCCAAAGTTACTCTGGATTTGGGGGTAAGCTGCAGATCTGGTCTTCCAAAAGTTTGAAGCTTGTCCCCACTCTGATCCTTCTTAGGTAGCTTTAGGCAAGTCAATCCATCTCAGTTGCAGTATGAGGATGGTTTTAATACTTACCTTACATGAGTATTGTAAGACAGCATGAAGGTATACAAGTAATACCTATGAAGTGCTTTGCACACTCAAAAAGTGCTATCTAAATGTTAAGTATTCTTATGAGGAGTCGCCACAGCATTACATTGCAGATATGAGTGCTCAGATACTTAAGGCTTTTGTTTTATCCCTGATCTGAACAGTTTTATGGCACAGTTTATTTCCCTGGAGAGTAACGTCTCATCCAGCATTGCATGCTGTGTTATAATTGGGCAAGATGTGACGAGCTTTCACGATCAGCCTTCGAACCAAAATGGCTTTTTTCCCCCTATGGGGTTGCAGTCTGGTTAAAAAACACAGAAGAAGATATTGTGAAACAAGAGCCAACGCTAGCCTGTTCCTAAACAAACACATCTCTCATCTCAGCTACACCTTGCAAAATGTTCTTCATGGGAAATTAATTTGCAAGCCATGCATTTGAAATATGTATATATAGTTTATATCAAGAAAGTAGAGCCATCTTGCTCAGACATTCTTAATTAGGAAAATGTCTACTACTGGGGTCCAATTTTGACTACTGGTCAAAATTTTTAAAATCTTTGTTTTTTTCAAATAATACCTTCATGTTATATATCAATCAATATGCGATTTCATGTAGAATGCAATGAAATAAATGTGGAAACAAGCATTTCAACAAATGGATTGAAACAACTCTATTATACCAAAATTTATACCCTAAACCCAGCAAAGGCTGGGCAATGGTGCATCACCACTCCCACCATCTGGAGTGTTGCCTCTACCTACTGCATGGAAGCAGGTCCATCATGGGGATAATGTGCTGACCTCCTGCACCAGGTGATGCAAATGCTAGTGATGCCACTGCCCAGAACCCTCCAGTTTTTTCAGCAATAGGCAACATTGGCTCCTCCTAATGTTCTTCAAAGTGAGGATTTAAAGTTGATGTTCAAAGTGGGGATTGGGACCCCTTTGGGGGGTTGCAACCTCAGGTCAGGGGGGTTGAGAGAGGTTGGGATCCACCATTTTTGAATCTGGCACTGGGCTTTCCTGGGAGTAAGTCACTTTGAACACAATGGGACTTCCTTCTGAGTAGACATGGAAGAACATCTCAGTAAGTTTGACAGAGGATCCCGAACATATTTTTTTTAATTGAAAGTGGGTCCTGGGATGAAATGCCTGAATACCATTGTGCTAGAGGATACTCTTGGTTGTGAGTGTCCAAGTCTTACACTTGAGTTGCACTGTAAACTCAAGCCACTTTTCCCCAAACCATGGGGTTCTATGCTCCCAAAAGAATAGGTCTTTGGCTTGATCCAGTAGGGCTCTTCTTATTTTCTAAGCATCTCTGTGTAGGCAGTCTCCTATTGCATCTTGAAAAAATGGCAAAATGTTCCCTGAACAACGGATGGTGGAACAGAGATGGAGGAAAAGGCTGATCTGTCTGGAAGCAGCTTATGCAAACTTCAGGGGCTTTGGAGTGTGGCTAAACTGCTCCACTTGGAATTGTGACGAAGTTCATTGTCATCTTCATCAGATGCCGAGCGTGGGGGAGGAGAACAAGGAAGACACGGTTCCTTCCAAATCACCTTAAACAGCTGCTCAAAATGGCATTTGATGTTGATGAGAACAACTTGGGGCTGATCACAGCTCAAGGTGGATCAATAGCTGGGCTCAGTCTGCTGAGCAGTCCTTTCAATATGAAGCAAGCCGCAACTGTTCTGCACTCAGCAGGACTCCTGAAAGGGAGGGTGGGCAAT
The DNA here is from genome assembly GCA_030015325.1 of Cryptoblepharus egeriae. Lineage (NCBI taxonomy): Eukaryota > Metazoa > Chordata > Lepidosauria > Squamata > Scincidae > Cryptoblepharus > Cryptoblepharus egeriae. The sequence goes on from JAREYC010000013.1 coordinate 13,190,351, forward strand.
CAAAGCTCTGAGCAAACACTTCCAAGTTGCCAGAGACTCAGGGACCTTGCAAAAGAAATGTCCATGCCTGGCAGTCAGCTAGATGTATTTGTTTGTTTGAAACAGCTATTCAGTATGTTTTCATCCTTAGAGAACTGCAGGGCAGCCCTAGGGCAAGGAGACATTAAACAACAGATATGTGCCACACTGGGTTGATGTGACCTAGCCCTGAATTCACCAAAATTTCCTTCATTCTTTCTTTGGGAAGGTATCTAGTCCATTGCCATTCTTTGGGAGGTGACCCTGGATCCAGGCCTGCTCTTGAAAAACCAAGTTGTAGCTGTGGCCAGGAACACTTTTTAAGAACATCAGGACATAACAAGAGCCCCTCTGAATCAGGCCAATGGCCCTGCCAGCCCAGTTTCCTGTATCCCATGGTGGCCCACCAGTCACACGGTTACCATATGACTGAAAATTTCTGGATTTTTAGCAAACAAGCAAACCTTTTTTAGCCTCCTGTCTGAGTGCTCTGCAAAAGGGCTTCATCGTCCTCCATTTTGGCTTCATTTTGGAACTTTGCAATGGTGTACAGTATCACATCATATGTCACTGGATTCGTATTAAAGAGCAGAATTCAATGCAAATATTGGTTTTGAAATATCTCCTTCCTATCAAAAGTTATGCCCAAAAATAAAAAATAAAAATATATGCATTGAACGCTATGGGAAAATGAAAGTGCCCAATATTGTGGCTTTACTCATGATTAGGCAAATGTGCCTCTGTCCGTCAGAAAGGCCAGGCTGAGAGGAATCCAAGACCTTGTCCTTCTTTTGAGGTTTGGGCATCTGGTCACCCTGCCCACCAGAGACCTTCAGGGGCCTTCTCAAGTTACCTGTGTCCTATTGCCACTTTCTTGTACTTGGCATTCTGAAAGATCCTACTTCTAAAACCAGAAGGTTGTATGTATCTGGTGTGCCTTGTAACCTACAATGATCACTTCCTCCAGAAATCTGTCCAAGTCCCTTTTAAAGGCATATATGCTAGATGCCATCACCACATCCTATGGCAAGGAGTTTCACAGATTAATTACATTCTGGGTAAAGAAATATTTTCTTTCTTTGGTCTGTTCTGACTCTCCTGACACTCAATTTTAGTGGATGCTCCGATCATGGTGTTGTGCAAGAGAAAACAACTCTACCCACCCTTTGCATAATTTTGTATGTTTCAGTCTCCCCCCACCCCATGCCTTTGCTCTGCTTCAGCTGTTGATAGCCTCAATCTTCACTTCTGGTCACTGTTATCCCATTCATGTGAACAAGAAGCCAGGGAGGCAAAACACCCACACACTTTTTTTCCTACTGTAATGATTTTCCCATGTACATTATTGATGTCCTGGAAGTCACTATGGGAGCCTTGTAAGCCTGGTTGAACAGGATAGAAATATAAACCTGGAAGAACAGGATAGAAATATTTTAAATAAACAAGCAAACAAGGATTGTTCCAACGACTGCAGTGCCTGCTCTGTGGGGCTGCTCATTAATACATCTGGAAACAACAACTGGTTCCAAATGCAGAAGCCAGATTCCTAATGACAGCTTCACAACTGGAAGACGGTGTTCCAATCCTTTGGAGACTACACTGGTACCCCATCTGTTTCTAGAGTCAATTCAAGATACTGTTTGTTACCTTTATAGCCCAATCCTCGACTGGCTTGAGGGTTGCAGACAGTAAGCATAAAAAATATTTTGCATACCTTCATGGTCCTCAGTAGGCTTAACTGAATCTACGTCAACTTTTCTGCTGGTGTAAATCAGGTAGGTCTAAGAGGGCATTTTGAACCTGGGACCAGAGTCTCCAGAACCCTCTCCCCACCCTTGAACTGTCCCCAATCCACCCTGTTGCCAACTTACCTGGTGGAACTGTTGTTGATCTAATGTGCTGTTGTTGATCAAATGTGGCCTCTTGGTTTATGTGCTAGATGCAGCTCTGCAAAGCTGCCTTTGTGTGAGTGGCCTGCTGGCTGCAATGGTGAACTGCAGACTTGGCCAGCACTTCCCACCAGGAGGACTGGAGCATTAAAGCCCTATTTGTTTTGGACCCTTGATACCTCAATGATCTTACTTATCCATTAAGATGGAGGTGGCTCTTATGGACTAAGGGCGCAATCCTGAGTAACTACGGGGAGTCCTTGCTCCGGTGTAAGAACAATTTGCTCTGGATTGCAAAATCAATTTCCCATAGGTTTTCACTAGGTGGTGCAGTAACTATGGGTACACGTAAAGTCTCTTATGTGCTCCCGTAGTTACTCTGGATTGTAGGGTTAGTCCTGTTGAGCAAGAATGCAGGACAGGGTCTTATCTGTGGTAGCCACACCCAAATTCTTTCCTGTGGGGCATTGTTGGTGCCCCAACTCTCTGAGGTTTTAGGAAATCCCTTAAAACAAATTATGTTCTCCAAATATAAGGAACCAAGGGAAACTGCATATTCTGATTCTTTCTCATTGATTCTACATCCTGACTTGCTTGAATTTTGGTTTTGTGTTTGCTTTTTAATGCTTCATGAACTGTTTTCAAGATCCTGTAACTGACCACAGTGCTACACTGAATAAGACCCCATTGTCTCCATACAACTTACGTCTCCATGTATTTCTCACCCAGTCTGTATGTTTTGATTACAAGAGGTATGTAGCACAGTGCATGGTTGTCATGTGGTTCTACATGTCTGTACTGTAGTTCTCTTGTCTAGTAAAGTAAAACCCTGGACTGAGAGTAACTTGGACTGAGAGTGTTTTGCAAGACAAACATCTATTTATATAAAACGGAAAGTCACTGACTGAGTGACTCACTCACTGACTCACTCACATCAAGGCGAACCAAAACCACCAGGGGTGAAATGGGGAGCAACCCATTTTCCACCCTATACTTTCTACTGAAGAATCACTGCCCCGCCACACATCACATGAAGAATACTCTCCCCAGATTTCATACTTCTAGGTCCAGGGGTTAGGGAAGGGCGTAGATCAGTCAAAGATTCTTCAATGAAAAGTATAGGGATGAAAACACATTGTGTCCCATTTTACCCCCTTTCAGTTGGAATTTCCCAGAGTCGGTTTTTAGTCAGGTGCTTACATCATGGAAGGAATACCCACCCCAAATTTCATGCTTCCAGGTCCAGCGGTATTGGCTTAGCACTGATAAGTGTTTGTGTGAGAGAGAAAGTCAGTCAATGACTTTTCAGTTTTACATATCTAGATTATATTACAGTATTGAAATCATTTTAATATGTATATATCTGTTTTAGAGCAAATCATCTGAATTTCCATTATTTCTTATGGGGAAAATTTGCTGTGATATACAAGCATTTTGGATTACAAGGACGCTTCTGGAATGAATTATGCTCATAAACCAAGGTAACACTGTAAAAATTAGCTTGGTCAAATTCATTCATTCATATAAATTCTGTCTCTCTTATATTAATTTGTGGAAATTTATATAAATTTATTCAAATTTAAAATGTAAATTCTTTTTTTTCCTCGGCCTGACACAATGTCATGATGTGGCCTTCCTGCCAAAATGTTTGGCTATTGTTTGGCTATTGCAATTAATCCTGACAATCCCTACACCTACTGCTCAAATTTGGCTGCAAATGTGTTGCTCAGACAGACAACATAAATAACGGTGTCCTGTTTTCCAATAAGCATGTCTCGGAAAGGCACTCTTGTCGTTGCAAGTACTAGATTCCCTGGAGGAAATTCTTGCCGTATGATGTGACCTTCTTGATTGGAGCCAAGGGTGGACTCAGTGTGTCTTTTGATTGGCATCAGAAAGACCCTCCTCGTCTGCCTCTTCCTGTGCATTCTGTTTCATCTCAAAGCACAGGGTAGATGTTGTCATGTAAATGGAGTAACAACTCTCCCCAACTCCATTACATTTGTTGGATGGCATTATTTTCCACAAGCATACAGGGCAAAGCAAGGCTGCCGAAGAAGACTGCAATAAATAATTGGCCTGTCCCCAGATAGGGTGTCCCTCCTGCGCGGGCGATTTGTGCTTCTGGTTTTTATTAAAAGCCATATTTCATTTATACCTGGCTGCACCAAAAGGCAACAAGCATACAAACACAGGGAAATATGGCATGTGGAGCCAGCGCCAGAGGTCGGCAAGATCAGAGGATAGACACACACCAAGGACTTGTGCCTCTTAATATTTTACTGGCTGTATCAATTTATAAAGCAGGCATAAATAAAGAAGGAATGTCAAGATTCTTCTGGCCCAAATGTACATGATGGGGAGATGTCCATTTCCTAAAGATCAGTAGCCACAGGGGGACCCTTATATCTCTTTAGCGCAGGAGTGTTCAAACCCTGGCCTGAGGCTGAATGTGGCCCTCAGCAAGCCTCAATTTGCCCCTTGGCAAGACCCCTCTATCGGACCACTGGCAAGCCTTGTAATGTCTCTAATACTTTATATGTAAATTTATGTACATTTGTTTAAAATGTAAATCATTTTTCCTGCCTCCAACATTATCAGTGACTCTGTTTTTGGTGGTTCATGAAACTCAACAAGGTACATTAAACTGTTAAGGCTGAAATCCTAATCTCATATTAGGCCAGCATAAATGGCTGTGCTGGCCTGGTGGTGTCACTAAAATACCGTAAGGTGTGGTACTCGTGGGGGTGGGATATATCATCACACAGAAATATACCAACCTCACCACATCACCACAGATAGTTATGCAATGTGAGTTAGACCAACCTAAATTAGTTAGGATTGCGTCCAAAGTTACAGTAAATAAACTTTGCTGTATCCAGCAAGGATAAACAAGGAACATTATGTTAAATAAACTGCTGCTGGGAGAGGTGGGAGACACTGCTGCCCGATCATCATTGTAGGCTTGAGAGCTGTTAAAGTTTTGAGAACCAATGGTAGCTATTTGTTAAGAGTGTGCTTGGACAGAGTTTCCCCATGTGGGGTAGTTTGACAAATTAGTGTGCCGAACACATGACTACTATAGGGACTGAAAAATATAAAATCATATATAAAAATCATCTACAGGAAGGCTCCATGCTGCCTTCTCAGGAAGAAAAGGGGGACAATGAAGATATTTTTTCCAAGACACAAGGTTAAAAAAGAGGACATGTCCAGCAAAAAAGAGGGCATTTGGTCACTCTGCCAGGACACCCTTATAAAAAGGGGCCATTGTACTTGTTCCCTCTAGAGCCGCCCCCACCCCCCCACCCCCTGCTCTAGAGAGAACAAGTACAGTGAACACACCAAAGAGCCCAGGCACCAGATGAGGTTTTTTTTTGGGGGGGGGGGGCTGTTCTCACCTCGGGGGGGGGGCTACCTTCTGCAGTGGCTGGTACCAGTAAGGGATCCTGAACACTCCCTTATTGCTCCTCCTGCAGTGTCTGCACAAGAGTTGGAGAGAAGGCAGTCTTTGCCCCACGGGCTCTGCAATGTGCAGTAACTGGAAGTAAAGATGCATGTCTCAAGAGCTGCCCTGGCATCCTGTTCACCCCTGGCATCCTTAGTGGAGGAAGGCCCTTCCCTGGGCTCACCCTCTCTCCGGCTCTTCACCTGCCCAGCAAAAGTTTCTCCCAATTCACAAAGAAGCAGCAAAGCACACTGTGGGGCATTCAAAACTCTCCCTACTTTCCCACCCTCTCTCCAGCAATCACTCACACCCACTATAGGCTTCCCTCCCATTCCTGAACTTTCCAAGATCATTGCTAACCATTCTGCTAAGAGCTCAGCTTCTGCAGTTTGCAAGAGAAATTCTAACTGCTCCACAAAGAGTTCAGTCTTCTTCGCTTTGCAAATATGTGTAAATATAGGGAGATAAATGTTTTGAGTGTCTTCTTTCTGTTTATTAACTTGTAAATAAAAAATTACTTCTTTCTATATGTCCTTTTATAAAGGTTTAGTAAACCTAGATGGTGATACCACTGGTTAATTAATAAGAGATCAGTTTTACAGGTCCAACCTTGTTATACACTGATTTTTTTATACACGAATCTGACTCAGCACAAATGGTCACTGGTCACAAATGGACAATGGTTGAGAGTCAGGAGTTGCAGCTAGGCTGGCCAAGAACTCAGATTTTATACTCGAATCTGACTCAACACAAATGGTCACTGGTCACAAATGGACAATGGTTGAGAGTCAGGAGTTGCAGCTAGGCTGGCCAAGAACTCAGATTTTATACTCGAATCTGACTCAACACAAATGGTCACTGGTCACAAATGGACAATGGTTGAGACAATGGTTGGGGTTGCAGCTAGGCTGGCCAAAAAACTCAGATTATATACTCGAATCTGACTCAACACAAATGGTCACTAGTCACAAATGGTCAATGGTTGCGAGTCAGGAGTTGCAGCGAGGCTGGCCAAGAACTCAGATTTTTGATCAACACTGGCATTCTTACTCTGTCTTATCATGGACCCCTATGGGTCTACTCATTACTGTACCTGCTCCAGAGGTGATATAACTTCTAAGGAGCTGGAAGAGGGAATTTCTGCCCTGGAAACAGGCTCTGGATACAGAGGAACTGCTCTGCCCTTGGCAATGCTGAACATATCCTCAACATGCCTCTCCTGAACTGCCTAGGCTGCCCCAGTTAGGGCAGCCCAGGTCCACCTGTCTTTGGGCAGCCTATGTTGCCTTAGGCTGCTTCAAGCCTTTTTCAGAGTAACTAGGGTAGAGCACCTTGCAGTTGCTCCACCCTAGTGATAGATAGGGAACCCGAGTGCACCTCTAGATTGTGCCCTATGTTGCGTTAGGCTCCCCCAAGCCTTCTCTAGCATAACTGGCCTGCCCCATCTTGGACTTGGGCCATCCCAGTGATTGACAGGGAAGCCCAAGTGCACTTCTGGATTGCAGCCTTAGTCATGCAAGCAATCATTACATTTTTCAGTACCAGAATCAAACCCCTGAAGACACTGAGGCACTACCTCATTCCATTAGTCACAATAGAGCAGCAAGAAATCTGGAAGTGGGTCTTTAAACCTATTTTCCATTGATTTCTTTATACACTGATTTTTTAAAAATATCTACAGGAGGTTCTGGAACGGAACTCTAGTGGATAACAAGAGACACCTGTATTTGCTGTCTGGAGTCAAAGAAGTTTTTCTACCCCCTCCCCCACAAAACAAAATCAAATTTAATTCAGTAAAAAATGGATTTTTTGGAAAATTGTGTCCCTTATTGGTTAGGGAAACTGTGAAAAGGGGAATGGGTTATTCTTTCCCTCCTCAATGTAAGAAAAGCACCACTTAGAAATGCTTGTATTCCTAGTTAGCATGGGTAACTGTATTATATGTAGAGTGGTGCGTTGATTTACGAGCATAATTTGTTCTGAAAGCATGCTTGTAATTCAAAACGCTTGTAATACAAAGCAATGGAAATAATGGAAACTCAGATGATTGGTTCCACAACCTCCCTAAAATAATTATATAAACATATTAATTGTAAATAAAAATGATTACAAAACACTGTAATAAAGAAAATGCTGTACAGCACAGAACTGTACTGTACCTTTGAAAACCTTCATGAGTAGTGTGAGGGAGACAAGAGAGACAGAGAAGGGGCTTTGAAGGATGACTTTCACTATCTCTAATGGAGTCATTGCTATCGATGGGATCAATGGAATCTTTGTCTTTTTGTGCAACTTTAACTTTCTCATGCTGCTGATGGGGAGCAGCATTGGAACATAGATAAGGCACACTTTCCATATTGCCACACACAGATCCCACACACACACCTGCCTCAGGCTGCTCCCCCCAGATCCCGCCTGTGAGTTCTCTGGCCATGGAACCCTGTTCCAAACTTCCTCAGAAGTGCTCTTCTTCCAAGACAGTGCTCTTAAATCAAGTTAAAATTTCTGAGGAAAATGTTGCCCTTAATACAAAACGTTCTTAAACCTAGCACTGGGCTGGCCCAATTCTAAGGCCAGCCCAGTTACACCAGAAAGGCTTGGGCCAGCGTAAGTCAACTTATGGTGGCCCAAGACAAATGGACCTGGGCTGGCCTACCTGTGCCAGCCTAGGCAGTTCAGGAGAGGCATACTGAGGGCATGTTCAGCATAGCCTAGAACAGAGCAGTAAAGCTATATCCAGAGCCTGTTTCCAGGGCAGACATGGCCTAGCTAAGCTGGCCTAAGTAGGCTATATCCTGAGCTGACAGTTAGGCCAAATCTACAGGGCTAGATGGCCTCTTGGAGATAGCTCCTTGGAGATAGAACACAGCTCCTTGGAGATAGAACACCTAAGGAGCAGGAATAAATCTGAGTAGACCCATAGGGGTCAATGATAAGATATGGATAAAACTGGAAGTTATGGAAGTCTTCTGCCTCTCAACCTCAGTATACAGCACAACTACACTAGCCCACCTCAGGATATGGCACAAATGCACAGCCCCAGTGAGCAAGCTGCCCTTATGCTGCTGCCTCTTCAGCCAGAGGCCATCTAGCCCTGTAGATTTGGCCTAACTGTCAGCTCAGGATATAGCCTACTTAGGCCAGCTTAGCTAGGCCATTTTTCTGTCCTAAAGGCAGGATAGCATTGCCTTTTACAAAATATATTCTCTGTTTGCGGGAACAATGGGGCCTAGTAGTGCAGTGATTTTTAAAAAACTTTTTTCATCTCATGGCACACTTCCAAAATGCTAAAATTGTCAAGGCACACCAACAATGCTGAAGGGGACATTTGGAAGACAGGAAAGAAAAGCAGAAGAGATATTTCTGTTTTCATGAACTGTTTTTGGATTTCATAGTTTGACTATCATTCAGTGACGTCACATCAGTAAGGAGCATTGCATAACCTCCATCTGTTTCCTCAACATCATTGGTCCCACAAGATCTTTTTGTCAGCATGAAAATCAGGGACATTTGTGCCAAATGGGGTGCCAACCAGTTTCAAATCAGTCTGATTTCTTGTCTGGGGAAAAGAGGCAACTTTTTGAGAGAGAGAGAGAGAGAGAAAGAGAGAGAGAATATCATTTTTACATCACAATGTTCTCTTCCTATCAAAAATATATATTTTAGTGGAACACTAAAAATATAAATGCACATTTATCTTATAACTTGAAAACTGTGCACACTAAAATTCTGTACAATAAAATTTCTTCCTATCTTTAGCAAACCTCTGAGACATCTGTCTTTATTCCCCTCTCAGTTTTGCCCTTAGAGCAAATTCCCATAATTTGGGCCCAATCCTATCCTGTGCCAGTCTGCCCAATGTGGTGGAACAATGGAGTGTGTGTGTGCTGTATGCTGTGTTGGTGGTGGTGATGGTGATAGAGATCAGACAGCCCAGGAGAAGGAAGTCACCATCTTGTTCACTTAGGCTACCAGACTTAGATCAGTGGGCTTAGAACAGGTCTTCTCCATGGAAACTGAAGGAAATCAATTGACAGCAGGTTGACTAGAGACAAAAGAAAGTACTTTCCCCTCATCATGTATAATGTAAAGGAAGAGTGTAGGAGGTGAACTAGTTAGCCAGAAATGCTCTAGCTAAAGGTCGGCTCCTCCATTAGGTCAGCTGAAACTTCTGACTCAGTATGCAGATTGGTAGGCAGTCCCCAGGGATGTCTGCCTAATTGCCTCTGCGCCCACTCTCTGGATTAGAAAAGGATAAGGGGAAGTGGAATTTGAAAGGGAAGGAAGTGCCGAGTGAGAATATTAGGGTGTGGATCGAACAGTGTTTGGCACATCAATGGGTAAGGGTGGGCAGCAGTTGGCATGCAGCTTAAGGTTTATTTTATTTATTTAGTTTGTGACAATTACAATTGTCAAGAGGTCTCTTTGTGAGGTCCAGCAGCCAGTAAGTGTGGACAGTTTATGCCTAGGGTGCAGGCTGGGGTGCATTGTTCTATAGGCAACTTGTAGCACTCTTTCCAGGTGGAATCCTTCACAGAGTGGTCATCATCACATCTGGTATTAGGGAATGCTTTCAAGCTTCCAGCAATGGTCTTCAGGTCAACCAAGCCGTAAATGATAACACCTTTTGACTCTGATGAGTCATGACTACTTATCAGCTTGCAGTCTCCCATCTAGGAGCTGTCCACAAACTTTCCTGCTTAGCTTTCTTCTGCAGCTGTCTGCTCAACCACCAGACCATGCCTGCTGCATTGCAGCTTAAGGTATTAGGTGGTCTTTGGCTGCCCCTGCTCTAGCATACCATCCTCATCTCCTCCACATTACCTCTTCTGCTCCATTCCCTGCTCCTCTTCTTATTTGAATCCATGGAGCAACAGGAGAAACAGCAGAGACTGATGAATTGTCAAGTAAGAAGGGGGCCATATGTGGCATGGCAGGGACCGTGTACAATGCTCAAGACTCTCAGCCTGAGACATCTCAAGCAAATCCTGCAGAGGGTGGTCCACAGCTACTGGACCACTGTGCTCTTGGCTGTTTTATTTTTATATTACAGTGCGTCCGACGAGGTTTCCAGGCTACTCCACCTTGTTGTAATTTCATCTGTTTTACAAGTCGCAACCTGCATCGCTTGTCGGGAGGAAGTTGCACGGCTCCAGTTTATTATGTAAAGTAACTGCAGCATAATCCATTTTAATGTAATAACAATTCATCCTTGTTAATTATGTCACAGCAAGGGGAGGAAAAAATGAGCAACACAGATGTAATGTTTATTAAGGAGCAAGAGCTGCAATGCCAGGTACAGTAGCTCTTGATTTATTCAAAAGGTCATTTGATTACTGTTTTCCCCTGGTCTGCATCTGGAGAGAATTCCTATCAGTTCAGGAAATAAATCCCCTTTTCCTTCCTCTTCCTAAAGCTACTTAACAGGCACTACAGCATCTGCCTGTAGCGTTTCACTCAGCGTCATTCCCCCCAAGCTGTCTGTCACATCTTGCTGATTTTCAAGTGGTTCTTTTTTTTTTAAGAACCCCAGAACTGCACCACATTGCTACAGAGAGAGAGAGAGAGAGAGAGAGAGAGAGAGAGAGAGAGAGAGAGAGAGAGGTGTAATGTTGGAAGGAGAAAGGTTGCTTTGTCATTGGTTTCATTTCAGAAAGAAAAAGAAAAAATATCCTGGTTTGCTTCTGATGACCTGGTCTTAGGTTGCCAACGTGTTGCAAAACAAACCTCACTAGCAAAGGCTCAGAATCTCCTGGCACCAGCGCTGGCACACTTAAGGTTGCCACCACTCCCATTACGTGTGCCAAATTTGACCCTCTTCCCCAGCAGTGCCAGCGGGTGCTTCCCCATCTCTCCCCCTGCTTCTGAGATTGGAAAAGGAACAGAGTAATGCAGCAGAAGAGGAAGTGGGGAGAGCAGACTGGTGGACTAGACTCGGATCTCCCATGGGATGAAATAGCCCCCCACTCTTCTTTCTTCAATCAATCAATCAATCAATCAATCAATCAATCAATCAATCAATCAATCAATAATATTTATATACCACTTTTCAACACCTCCTCCTCTTCTCTCCTCCCTCTACCTTTTCAAATACAGGGAGCTGGAGAATAAAAACAGTGGCGGCAGGTCTTAGGTACCACCTGTAAAACTACTACCTGGGCCAACCTCTTGTCAAACAACTATCAGCTTCATTGATGGCGAACCCTGTACCTCGTACTCTCTCCCTTGTACCTCTCCCATGTTTGCAGGTCATGCTGACATGAGAATATGGGGAACACTTTCATGAATCAAATCTGCAGGCAAAAGAAGGTCCTTCTCCTCAATCTTCTTATTCCTCTTCAAGCCAACCAGAAAGAATGCTTGAGAGAATGATAGTTCGCAGGAGAGGGAAACACATGCTATAGAAACTCACTGTCCACACCAAGGCTCCTGCCCCAGGAGTAGCTCAGATTTCCTTGGCACCTATAGGCTTTCCTTGGGCAGAACATACTCTTGGTTTGGCATCCATGAGTGGCCATAAGGATGACCACTTATGTAACAGAGGGGGCTATAATCACTCCTTTGTCATGATCAGGTATAAGGGGACAAAACAGAACAGGATAAGTGGAAGAGAGAAGAAATTTGGACTAGAAGATCTCCAATGAGACTCTCTCACACTTCTTTCATGACTGGGACTGCAATGTTATCCAAAGCAGGGCTTCAGGTGTCCCTCTATGGTTCCATTATCCACTACGGCTCCATTCCAGAATATTCTGTGAATTTTTTTTTAAATCAGTGTATAAAGAAAATAATGGAAAAATAGGTTTAAAGTCCTAATGCAGGTTTCTTGCTCCTCTGTTTCTTCTAATTCAGTGTTTCTCAAAGTGGGGGTCGGGACCCCTTTTGGGGTCACCTAGAGCTTTCCTGGGGCTCGCCTAAAGACCCCTGGTGCAGGGGGCCAGGTCAGGCTTGCCAGACCTCCGGCTGTCTCTGCGCGCACTGGGGCTGACTGACGGCCTCAGGGCCCAAACCTATGCATGCCTATTCTAAAATAAATCCCATTATTGTCAGGGGGGCCTTTACTCCTATGTAAATGTGGATAGGATTGCAGCCTCAGGGCCCAATCCAATGCATGCCTACTCTGAAATAAATCCCATTGTGTTCAGTGTGTGCATAGAACACACATTTCATTTGTAACAATGAAAATACATCCTGCATATTGGATATTTACATTACGATTCATAACAGTAGCAAAATTACAATTATAAAGTAGCAATGAAAATAATTTTATGGTTGGGGGTCCTCACAACATGAGGAACTTATAAAGGGGTCATGGCGTTAGGAAGATTGAGAACCACTGTTCTAATTGAATAAGGTCGTGCCTCAATATCTGCAGGGGTTTGATTCTGGGACTGAAAAATGAATGATTGCTTGCATGATTGCTGCTCTACAATAGTAGAAAAGCAGTTTTTACAACTGTGATTTGCAGTGGCTGTTCATGTTGAGTGAAATCTGTATATTAAAAATCCTTGTATAACAAAGTCGTCCCCTGGAATCTCGTAGATCTAAAGGATTCGTTGTTTCTGCCGACTTGAAGCAATTCATCAATATGGCTATAACTTTTTCAGCAACCCAGGTTGAGCTCAAGAATGGAGAGCTCAAGAATATTCCCAAGCTTCCCCTTCCCAGTAACAAGGCCAGAAGTCTCGTAAAGAAATCCACAAGCCTCACCACCACCTTTCCTCCCAATTGTAGGCATATGATGCTCTCGGTAATAATAGGTGAGGAACAGGGATGTACAGCATACAGTGGGAGGGACAGGGATGTACAGCATACAATGTCCTGCAGCATGTCCCCTTTTTGTATTTCATGAAACCTGAGCATGGAATTCCCTTCCTTCCAGGCTCAGTCGAACTGTGACCTCAATTTCAACATTTTGTTGCACGGCGCCTGCAAATGTTCCAGGCTCGGTTTGAGAATTAACAGCCTTCTCTGATTCAATATAGAAAAGTGATCTTAAATTTTGAGACAATAGAGCAAGATGAGGTGATGAAATGTTATCTATATATTGATCTATAAAGCTATTACCATCCATCTCTCTCTTTGTTTTAGGGCCGCTTTTTCGTTTGAAAACACAGAGGACATGAGATATAGGGGAAAGAATAAGAAAGCATGTTTCAGAAAGGCTGTTGAAGGATGTACGTGAGGATGGTGGTAGTACAAAACAAATGAAACCTGATTCAGGGCATTTCCAAAGCAAGTAGTTCACAAAGAGTTGGGAGACATGGAATGTCATGGTGGGAAGACATGTCAGTTCTAGAAGATTTTCTTATGGGAACAGTCAGAAGAACAGTGCTTAGCTAAGAACGATGGTCCAAGGCTACCATATGGCTGACTGGAGGAGGTCAGGTGGCACATTGGTGGAGGGGGATTTGCTTTTCCTTCCCATCAGCCTTTCTCCACTGCTCCTTCTCCTGCACCCTGTATTAAGAAACAAATATGGGAATAGAGCAGAAGAGTTTGAGATTAGAACGTCTTCCAAGAGGCATTCTAGCCCACCTCTTCACACTTCCTCTTTTATTTTATTTTCATTTCTCTTTTTGATTTCAGTTACTGGGAGGAGGAGGAGGAGCTGCATGGCAAGAGTAGAAATTGGCTTGCTGCAAGGTAGTCAGAGATGATATCTGGTATGCCACTTCAGATACCAACTTTAGGTGAATCCACAGCAAGAAAATGAGTTGGATGCATAGTGAATGAATATAAAATAGCCATAGAGTTACAGTGCTTCACTGTATTTCATGCAGCAGCAGTTTCAGTCTTTGCTCATTCCTCAGTCCTTGAGATGACAATGTAGCAACTAATGACTGCCTCGCAGCATTGTGCAGGTATATTAACTGAATCCATGGGCTGTGAAACTCCTTGGACTAAAGAGTGAAGGTATGGAGCCTTCTGCCATAAAGCGCTAGAAGAGCATGGATCTCTAAACTTTTCTGACAGCAGGGCCACATCGTCTTTCTGATACGGTATCAGAGGCCAGAAGTAAAAAAAGAATTGGTTTACATTTCAAATTTAAATAAATTTACATAAATGAATATGTGAGTGACGGAACAAATGAATGAATTCAAATCAGTTCATAAACACTTTCCAAAACATGGTTTTCCAAAACATGGTTTGAAGGGTGATTTTCAAACCAGTTCATAAGTACATTTATACACAAAGAGAGGAGGTGTGTGCAGCCTCCCCAGCCGTCAGAATACCCTCCCAAGGTTTGGGGTTCAGAGCTTCCTCACAACTGGAGGTTTGCCTGAGGACCAGATGAAGGCTCACCAAGCTCCTGATGGAGGCTCCAGGGCCAGGGTTTGAAGACCCCTACACTAGCTTCAAAATGCAGGAAGACACCGTCCGAAGAATCTGAGGAATTAGATCCCATAGAGAGCCCTCTACAGCTGCAGACCAAGCAATTCCACCTGCAGAAAGGGGGAGATGCTTCTCTGAAGGAACATTCTACAAGAGTTGTATGAAGCTGCGTTAGACCTCGCCACACTGCAGAGCATGTAAATTCAAATTCCTGCTGTCCGAGGACCACCTTACTGACCATGGCTGAAGGCCACAGGATAGGGTTGTCATATGTCCTGAAAAACAGGGACAATCCTGATTTGGGGAGATTGTGTTCACATGTTGGCAAATGGGATAGAAGGTCCTGTCCCAATTTTGTGGAAGAGAATTATGGCAACTACAGGTCTACCCTCCAGGCTTCACTCCACTTCAGCTGGGCTGCAGGCCCTGGACTTTCATTGGTGCTGCCACCACCACAAACTGCCCTTGGAACACGATACTGGCCTTGATGTCACTGCAGTAAGGTTTTCTGGAGGATGCCTGGGTGAAAGAATAGATGATGCATCTGCAAGGAGAATTGGAGCCCACACCAACCCTAAAAAGATAATGTGATTTTTCTCTGGAAATATGATACAAAGCACAGAGGTTGGACTAGGCCAGCATTCCCATAAGAGACTTTTCTCTCTTCCAAAAAAAAAAAAAAAAAAAAAAAAAAAAGCAGTTAAATTAACACAAGGGTGACTGTTTGTCTTATATATATTTCATGTGTCATATTTTACGATACATAATATCATATATATTTCAACAGATACTGTCTGGTAATAGTGAATAGCCCTACTGAGAGTTCCCTTTGAAATAGTGTTTGTCCCTTCCTTAATGAGAGGCAACAGTCATAGAACATCTGACTTCTGACATGGTACCTTTTCCATTTTTGGGCTTAGTTCTTTTTATAATTAATATCTCTGCTTTATTAAAAAAAAAAGAACAAGCAGCTACTTCCCATCTAGTATATCTGCCACTGGAAAAACAGAACCTTATGCGTTTAGTTGATTGATTGATTACATTGGAATTCATTTGCATATGAGAAAAATAACAATTCAGTGATAAATATTGTTTCAGATGACAAGCACACATGTCACAGAAGACAACAGCTTTGAAGAGGCATTCCGTGTTCTCTCAACCACAAGAGACATCATTCCTAAAATGGTTTCTAAAATACTTTAAAATAATTTAAGAATTAAAAGTCTGCTGATTAATGGGAAGTACATGCGTAGTGGATCAAAATGCTTGCCTGAGCTCAATGATGAATCAATTACGTACCATTTCGGAGCATGGGTCTGACCCACAGGAATGTGCTTTGCTGCACACTCTTGTAGCATGAGAGCAAGTGGCAGCCGTTTTCTGAGTCAAATGATCACAAATGACGGGTACAGTTCAGGTAGAGAAACAAACACAATCCAAAAGATTGCTAGTGCAGGCACGGAGGCTACTGCACTGGCACTAGCTGTCACAGATGTGCCGTAAAACACATTTGCATCAATGCAGGTATAGGCAATGCAGGCAGGAAGGCCTGCCTCATTGTTCTGGCACTGAAGGTGCAGAGAGGATTGGGCCCTCTGTATACAGGGTGACATATGTCCTCATTTTCTAGGACAGGTCCTCTTTTTAAAATCTTATGCCAGAGGAAAAAAATCTTAATTGTCCTCCTTTTCCTTGTGAGCAGGCAGCATGTAGCCTTCTTGTAATTCATAAATTAGATGTAAAAATTATATGCCATTGTTTTAAATTCACTAAGCAATACAGTACAGCGGCACCTTCACGTAACAAACGCCTCACGTAAAGTATGTTTCATGTAACAAACAAAAATTTCTCTAGAATTCTGCTTCACTCAACAAACTGTGCTTCACATAACAAACAAACTTGTTGGCAGTTGGGGCAGACATGCTGGCCGGCAGCCCTATTAAAAAGTGTCAGGGCTACTTAGCGCGCCTGACCATAGTGAAAGCAACACTTCTGCGCTGTTCCTCCCATGGCTGGGTGTCCGCTGGGCAGAGGAAGAGAAGAGCAGTGGAGAAGAGGGAAGCAGCTCAGGGCTAGCCAGAAGGGAGCAGGGGAGAGAGAGAGGCTCGGGATGGAGAGAAGGAGAAAGTGCGAGACATTTTGAAAGTGTCTGGGATTACAGAAGTGTCTTTCATTGCAGCCTCCTAACCATGTCTACCCAGAAGTGAGCCCCATTGTGTTAAATGAGGCTTACTCCCAGGAAAATGCCTTTAGGACTGTAGCCTAAAGGCGCAATCCAGAGTAACTACGGGGAGTCCTTGCTCTGGTGTAAGAACAATTTGCTCTGGATTCCAATATGAATTTCCCATAGGTTTTCATTAGGTGGTGCAGTAACTATGGGTACATGCAATGTCTCTTACATGCTCCCGTAGTTACTCTGGATTGTAGGGCAGGTTGACTTCATAGGATCATGCACATTGAATGCATGTTTTGAATTCAATTCCAGTGTTTTGTCATCATTTTTATATCTAGTTAATATTTTCATATGAATATTTTTTGGGTTCTGGAACCAATTGTCTGAGTGCCCATTATTCCCTATGGGAAGATCCACTTCATGTAAAGAACATTTCATGTAACAAACATGCCTCCAAAACGAATTAAATTTGTTACGTGAGGCATCACTGTATTATACATTCAGCACATGAAAGTGATATACCATATTTACTCAAATATAATGCACCAACAAATCTAATGCGCACCCCATACTTAGAATCAAAATACTGTATTTAATCAATTCTAATTAACATCAAATCTAAGGTGCACCCTGATTTTGGAGACTGATTTGGCTGAAAAAGGTGGGTGTTATATTTTAGTAAATACAGTATATGCTTGTTTTTAGCTTGTAATGTCCTGCATTTTTCTTGGGTGTCTTACATTTGGGGAGAATGTTCTCTTTTGCAATTATGGCAGCTGGTTACTCTATCTGGAGAGCCATAGTAAGCCCCACTTAAGTTTTAAAAAATCCTTTTGCCTCCAACAATAGTGTGATCATGGTGACGCCTTTCCCGTCCTTGCAAACACTGGTTACTCCTTGAGAGTTTGGGAACTACTGCCTTAACAGTACACCAATACATTTTCCTTACTGGCACTGGAGATTAAGTTTAAATGCTGTGTTCAACAGCTTTGGTGTCACTAAGAAAGTAATATTACACTAATCTTCTTATGCCATCAGGCCAATGCTTCCCATTCACAATTCTTGATAGGCTGCCATCCAATGACATGAAGAACGACGCCTCTGCCATGCATGAATTTTGTGGAAAAAAGAAGGGCTTTGATCAATGGATGGTTTCGTCCTACATGCCGACGTTCTCCTTCGCTCACAGTCCTTCTCTAAGAAAAGATGGAGCTCCCGTCAGAACACCCTGTACTGCTCATTCAACGATGTACCAAAACAAAAACAAAAACAGGCAATTGCTGGGTTGGGTTTATTTTAATTTCAGAGTGGTTGATTTGGGAGGAGGGAACCCCGCAAAGGTTGATGCTCCAGATGGCATCCCCTGTGTGATGAGTATTGGAAGCAGGCACAATTCTAAGCCTCAAGGAAACATACAGTCCAAAAAAATGGTCTTTCCTTTGCCTCCCACCCACTGTCTTGAATATTCCCCATTTAGCAAACAAACATGCATCAAGCATCCTAAGCACTATGCATCATTGATACAGAGACGTGGATTTTCCTCCAACTGTCACAATAGGCCCAAATCACACTCCAATCCAGACTAGAAAGAAGAGTCTTATGCCTTCATTGCCCTCGACCCCTGGCACTTTCAAAATCTACAAAGATAACGGGGATGATGACAATATTGATTTTAATTTTTTTTATACAGCACAGTCAATGTATATTAGAGAGCCAGGAAGGTATTCCAGAAGATCCAGGTTCAAATCTCCCCAGGACCATGAAGCTTCCTGGATGACCTTGAAACAGTCAATCATTCTCAGCCTCACCACCTCACAGGGTTGTTGTGAGAACAAAATGATTTTAAAAAGCTATCTATGCTGCCCTGGGAATTTGCTTCAGCATGGAAAAGGCAAGTTATAAATCCCTTAAATAAATGAAATTTATTTATATAAATGCCTTAATCCCTTAAATAAGGCCTTATCCCTTAAATAAATAAATGCCTCATCCCTTAAATAAATGAAATCTATATATATAATGTACCTCATATATAAAACTGAAAACTAACAGCACAATCCTAAACATGTCTACTCAGAAGTAAGCCCATTGTGTTCAATGGGTCTTACTCCCAGGAATGTGTCTTTAGGATTGCAGCCTAACTCTCACTCACTCACTCACCAATGCCCAGCCAAAACCGCCAGGCCCAGAAGCATGAAATTTAGGGAGGGTGTTCTTTCTGTGATGGGAACACCCAACAAGAACCTAGAAATATAACCCCAATTCCTAGTCCAATTCCTAGAAATATAACCCCTAATAGGCTGAAAAGGAGTGCAACACATTTTCAGCCTCTACTTAACATTGAAGACTGATCAACACCCATCCCAAATCCTGCACCTGCCCAGTGGTGGTGCCCATGGTTATTGGGGATTGTTGCACATGGGGGGTTGTAGCGCATGGGGGGATGATGCATATGAGGAGATGATACACATGGGGGTTAAATATTCCACATGGGGGCTAAATATTGTGCATGGGGGTTAAATATTGCACATAGGGTTAAATATTGTGCATGGGGATGTTGCACGTGGGGGATGTTGCTTATGGGGAGTTGATGCACATGGGGGAATGTTGTGCATGGAAGGATTTTGTGCACGGGGGATGTTCTGCGGCAGTGTGTTGTGCATGGGGGGTTGATGCACATGGGGGATGTTGCACATGGGGAGATTGATGTGCATGGGTGGATGTTTCAGGGTTCATGCACATGGGAAGGTGTTGCGCAATGGGTATGGCATATGGGGTTTACTCCTGCAACGCGGGAACATTTTGCTAGTATCCATATTAGTGGTCCCTATATCTTAGAGAAGCAAATCCCATACTTTGCTTCAAGGAAGTACTTTCTTTTGCCTCTCATGATTCACCTGCCAGACCATTTCATTGGGTTTGTTCAGAGTGTGACAATTATGAGTGTTTTGTATATAGGTTGTCATATGTCAGGACTCCTTCTTCCCATCCATTTCTTCCTCAAACTGAGTTTTTTTGTCTTGATTTGCTGCCAAAACAGGTAATAGCTGCAGCCGGATGCGGAGATGGTACCCATTCACGGCCATCTCTGTCTGATGAATGATATTTCATGGGGGAACAATAGCACAGCTTGTGCACTCATCAAGGGCAACAAAGGATATCACTGAATGCTTAATATATGCTCCCGATCTCAGGAACTGACAAGGGAGGAGACTTGGCCAGCCTCCTTGCTCAAATTATTTTTCCTTGTGCTTCAAATAGTCTTCCTCCTCCCTTTATTGTCTCTCTTGTTGCCAAGAAATATTTTCAGAACCCCCAGAATTTGCCACATCAAAATCCATGGTGGTACACACACCCACATAAACACACACACACTGCATGGCAGCAAACAAGGATCCTGTCAACGACTAAACAATGTTATCTACATACTAGTGAAAATATACCCGCATTGCAGGAGTAAAATTCTCCCGTACACCATCCCCCCCACTGTGCATCAACCCCCCCCACTGCGCTTCAAACCCTGTGCACATCAACCCCTCATGCACAACACCCCATCACTGAGCATCATCCCCTACTGTGCATCAACCCCAAATGCACAACATCCCCCATTCACAACATCCCCCATGTGTATCAACTCCTCCATGCACAACATCCCTGAATGCGTAACATCCCCTATGTGCAGCAACCCTGAATGAGCAACATCCCTGAATGCGCATCATCCCCATGTACATCAACCCTGAACGCGCAACATGCCCCCATGCACATTAACTTCCCCTTGCGCATCAACCCCCTGCGCAACTTCTCCTCATGTGCAACTTCTCTCAATGTGCAACTTCTCCCCAAGTGCATCATCCTCCCATGTGCAACAACCTCCCATGCACAACATCCCCTTACGCCGTGCACATCCCTCCACAACCGTTGGCACTTCTTCTGGGCCGATGCAGGATTTGGGGATAGGTGTTGATCAGTCTTCAGTGTATAGGCTGAAAACTTGTTGCACCCCTATTCATCCCCTTAAGGGTTAAATTTCTCAACATTGATTCTTGGTGGGTGTTCATGTCACAGAAGGAATACCCTCACCAAATTTCATGCTTCTAGGTCCAGTGGTTGGGACAGTGTCCCTCAGTCAGGGATTCTTCAATGTAAAGTATCGGGAGGAAAACGCATTGTGCCCCATTTCACCTCCTTCTGGTGGGAATTTCTGAAAACTGGTTCTTAGTGGGTGCTTTCATCACAGAAGGAACACCCACCCCAAATTTCATGCTTCTAGATCCAGCAGTTTTGGCTGGGCATTGATGAGTCAGTGAGTGAGTCAGTCAGTGACTTTACAGTTTTATCTATACAGATAAGTAGCGGACCAACCAGAGAACATTTAAAATCTTAATGTTCCACATTGCAGCTTCCGGCTTCATCAGTAATGCAGTTATGATTTAAATACAAACCAAGGCGTCTTGGCTTGCATTTAAATCATAACTGTGTTACCGATGAAGGCGGAAGCTGGGATGTGGAACATTAAAATTTTAAATGTTCTCCATTTGGTCAACCACTTATCTATATAATCAGATTTATTCTGCATTGTTTATTCTTCTGTACATTCATTTACATTTCATAATCAAGCTGAAGCATAATGCTACATTTGTGTGCAGAGTTGAATGCATTGCTTGATAAAACATTCAACTGCTTGCAGCTCTTAACAAAATTGTTGAGCATCTGGCTTTTTTTCTTAACTCTCATCTGCATATATTTTGTTAATTTTGCCAACATTGTGGTCATATATTTTATGCCCCTACCTTCATAGGGCTTGTGAGGGTAACCATGTCTACTCAAAAGTAAGCCCCATTGTGTTCAATGGGTCTTACTCCCAGGAAAGTGTCTTTAGGATTGCAGCCAGGGAGCACAATCCAGAGCAACTAATCTGTCCACATAAGAGCCCTTGGGTTGCCCTATCTATCACTAGGGTGGAGCAACTGCAAGATGCTCCAGCCCAGTTACTCTGGAAGAGGCTTAGGGCAGAGCAAGGCAACATAGGGTGCCCTAAAAGAGGTGGACCTGCTCTGCCCTAGCTGCTCTGCCCTAGGCAGTTCAGGAGAGGCATGTTGAGGGCATGTTTAGCATTGCCTAGGGCAGAGCAGTTACTCTGTATCCAGAGCTTGTTTCCAGGGCAGAAATGCCCTCTTCCAGCTCCTCAGAGATATACCACCTCAGGAGCAGGTATAGTAATGAGTAGACCCATAGACCCATGATAAGGCCTGAGTAAGAATGGCAATGTTGACCAAAAATCTGAGTTCTTGCCCAGCCTAGCTGCAACCCCTGCCTCTCAACCTCAGGATATGAAACAACTACGGCTGCCCACAAACCTCAGGATACAGCAGGCCATTCCAAGAAGCCCCTTGTATTCACTGTAGAATGTACTGGCATCTCATCAGGGACTCCTTATAAGGCAGGCACCCGGTGGCGTCACCAGACTGGTGCAGCTGGTGTGGGCTGCATTTGGTGATGCGCTTCGTATGGGGTGATGCGCCAGAGGAGTTTGACTGTCCTTTGGCAGGCCCTGGGGGACAGCACACCCATTCAGGCCTGCTCCAAGGTGGAGTAGCAACCAGAAGCTGCCACTCGTCCTCGGAGCTGGCCTGACCGGCCATCTGAGGTGCACTGCGCAGAAACAGACTGAGCATGCCGAACAGCTTCAGAGGAGACATCCGTAGAGCGGAGGAAGTCCACGCCTCTGCATGGCCATTCGGCCTCACTCAGGAGGCAGAGCGGCAGCCGAATGGCTTCAGAAAGAGTACTGCACAGGCACCAACTCTGATGCCTGCACAGTCTCCTCTGAAGCCGAAAGTCTTCAGAAAAGTACTGTGCAGGTGTCAGAGATGGTGCCTGTGCATTACTCTTTCTGAAGCCGGTTGGCTTTTGAAACAACTGCACAAGCGCCAACTTTGGTGTCTGCGCAGTCCAGGTAGGGGGGGTGAGTGCATCCCAGGGGTGACGCACAAACATCCGCACCAGGTTATGCACAAAGTCGTGTCACCACTGTAGGCACAACATCTGTTCCTTGTTCAGTGTAATCTGAGGGGTGTCTCCTCAGGAGCAAGTCCTCCCCATGTGTCAATTATTTAACATGCTATGGAGCAGTTAGGGCAGCCCAGGCTTCCTGACTCTCTGGATGCAGCATAACTTTCTGCTCTGGATACAGAATAGTTAGGAGAGAGCAGTTAGGGCAGAGCAGGCTGAACTTGCTCTGGATTGTGCCCTAAGTCTTCAATCTAATATAGCAATTATTATAACATTCTGGCTGCACCTAATATATATGCGATCAATTGGTCATCCTTTGCGTGAGTAAAATTGTTCACATTAACAAAAATCAACATTGTTGTTTAGTTGTTCAGTCATGTCCGACCCTTCATGTCCCCATGGACTGCAGCTCCCCATGGACTTTGTGTCCCCATGGACTTCCCTATCTTCCACCAGCTTTCGAAGTCTCAAGGGTCTTCTCCATCACCATAATTCAAAGGCATCTATCTTGCTGTGGTCAGCCTTCTTTATGTTCCAACTCCCACAGCCATACTTTATCACAGGGAAAACCATAGCTTTAACTAAAGAGATCTTTGTCAGCCAGGTGAATCACCAATGAGTCTATGCTTCTTTTACCTCCAAGACTCTTGCCCAAGAAAAGTTTCTGGTTTTTCTTCTAGAATTATTTTTATCTAGTGGGCCACTTTGTGATACAGGAAGCTGGACTAGAAGGGGATCCAGTGGAGGTTCTTCTTATGTTCTTAAGTATTTTGTAATTCTCTCTTAATATGTGAAATGTATGAGAGGGAATAGAACCTTCCTCTCTCTACTCTAAACCACCCTCCCAGCATAGTTTTTTTATATGTTCCAATAATCCCATACTTTTGTCTTGAAGAACCCCAGATACTGTGGTACCACATTTTATTTATTTCTCAAGTCCAGATAGTCTGGTGGTGAGAGGATTTAGCCACTGGTGGAGTTTCTAGTGTTGCCCGGGGTACTCCCAACTGCTGGGAATGTCATTTTTCACTGTAGTACTTGGGGAGGATCCTTCCATGTACCCCCTTTTTTGTCCTCACAACAACCCTGTGAGGTAGATAGGTAATATTCATGCAGTACGACATGAGAGGGATGCATCTTCACCCCTCTTCATCCCTTGCTTGTGGCTTTCCCACAGACATCTCAGTGGCTACTGTGGGAAAAAGGATGCTTCAGCCTTTGATCAGCCATTGGTTTCTTGCAGTAACTGAACCATGGGAAGATCTCGACAGATTTCCTACCTGTCATGAAACGATGGCATCTTCAGTTTATCTGAGCCTCCATTGCCTCTCTTGTTTATCAGTGTGTTTACTCTGGGAAATCTAATCTTTTTCTTCTTTTTTTGAAAAGAGCTAATCCTTCTAACACACCCTGCCAAATCCCATTATCTGGCAGTTTATTAATATTAGCTCCTCTTGAGCAGAAGTGAATAAAAGTTTTATTCTGCACTTGCCTTTTGTTCTTCGCTTTCTGTTCCTTGTGTTTAATAGGCCCAATTCAATTAAGAAAGGCATGTCTTCCTAATTTTTTTAATGCCCCTCCCTCAGCCCCTGCTGTTCACTCCAGAACTAATCATGCTTAATTGTGGAAATTAACTCTTCTTTCCTTGATCACACAGATGAAACCATCACACAGGATAAGAGCGAACACTGCAAATCTGACAACTAAGACAGGGGAGGGAGGTTTCTGCAAGATCACAAAAAGTGCAAACCTAACCTAAGTTGGCACAGCTTGCCATTCTGGTGGTGATATAGGGAGGCATGCGCATGTCTATGCATTGGCTTAACCCTCCCCCAGGAATGGCGCAGAAGTGTGTGACGGCACTTTTGTGACACCCCCAGTTCAGCATAGGACTTATGCCAGGGCTTACGCTGGCCTGGGACTGCAGCCTAAATCACCCTGAATCTTCCACTCTGACTAGCATCCAGGTTTTATAATCTGTGAGTTGCTTCACATATCAGATCAAAACAGGGAAGTCACTACCACTTTGCAAGAATGTATAATAATCTAGCCATATATTTAAACTCAATTATGTAAGGTAAATGGGCAAAGCACAATAATTGATTCAAGGTGCAATCTTAACCAATTTAGACCAGCATAACTCTCCTGCCTCCTCATTCTCATGCATATCTGTGCACTAGCAAGGGGTGATGTGACAGTGCACATCACCCAGTGCGGGGGGTGGTTGCGTCTCCCCTGGCTCTTCACAGCAGCCCCAGGATGCACACACTGCATTCCTGGGACTGCACCTCTCCCAAAGACCTGGACATGTGCAATGTGCCTCAGCCCGCCATTCAGACCTGCTCCAGGGAGCTGGATATGCGCAGTGCACCGCTGCCAGCCATTTGGACCTGCTCTGAAACAGAGGAGCAGGTCTGAATGGCTGGCAGAAGCCTGCACTGCACATGTCCAGGTTTCATGTGCAGTGTGCTTCAGCCAGCCATTTGAACCTGCACCTTGGAGAAGGCCTGAATGGGCGCGCTGAAGCCAGGAGCTGGCCGGAGGAGGGTCAAACTCCTCTGGCACATCACCCCCAGTGGCGTGTCGTCTGGTGCAGCCCACACCAGCCACGCAACCTGGTGACACCACTAGCACTAGCCTAACCCCCAAAGAGTGGCAGAGAATTTGCTTACATAGAAAGGAGTAATGCCAGGAGCAAACGATCAGGACAAATGCAAAGTCAGAATTGAAAAATCAGCTCATGACCCAAAATGCTGGCTCCGCAAAAAAGTGAATGAAACCACTGACCACATTTTAAGTTGCTGCAAGATCATGCAGACTGATTATAAACAGGAGATACAATTTGGTTGCTCAGATGATCCACTGGAATTTATGCCACAGCTATCATCTGCCAGTGGCAAAGAACTTTTGGGATCATAAACTTGAAAAAGTGCTCACAAATGAACACATCAAGCTACTGTGGGACGTCCGGTTGCAGTGGGAATATTATAAAGGCAGTTAACACCTATACAGTGTATTCAGTTGGAATAATAGAGTGGACACGAATAGAATTCAAGAAGCTGGATTGAAAAACCAGAAAATTAATGACAATGCACAATGCCCTACGCCCAAAAAAGTGAGGTTGACTGACTGTATCTTCCAAGAGCTTCAGAGGTGAAGCAAACTATAAAAGAAGAAAACCATCGCTTAAATGATTACATCAAGAACTGATGAGCCTTTATTGAAGGAGGTAGATAAAAGGAATGCCTTGAAAACGACATCAAAAACAGTACCAAAGTGAAACAATTAAAAAACAAATCTCTGACTGGAAAAACAAGCCAATGCATGGTCAATACCTGAAAGACATTGAGGGAAAAGCTGACAAAGAGCTTACATGGAGTTGGTTAAGATCAGGAGTTTTGAAAAAAGACTGAGGGATTTATTCTGGCAGTTCAGGAACAGGCCTTGTCAACAAACTGTATAAAGGCCAAAATTCAACATGTGACCAAGAATAGCAAGTGCCACCTTTGTAATGAAAAGGATGAAACTGTTGACCACCTGATCAGTGGATGTAAAAACCCTCACACTGTCTATTTACAACGCCACAACAGAGTTGAGAAGATCATGCGGTATAAGGACCTGCAGATAGAAATTCAGATAATCTGGGAAAAGAAAGCCACTGTTATTCCAATAATAATAGGTGCTCTTGGAGCAATTCCATTTAGTCTCCAGGAACATCTAAATGTAATGGGCAAAGTTGTGAAGATCCAGAAGATCACAACTGCCCAGTTTCAAAAAGGAGCACTCCTGGGAACTTCACACTTATTGAAACAATATCCTTATGATTCTTAGATATCGCAATAGAGCCAGTTCCAGTCAAACACCTGGCATCTGTGAAATAGTACATAACAATACAGGTCCAACCTTGGTATACACTGAATTTTTATACAAGGATTTGACTCAACACAAATGGCCACTGCAAATCAGTATTAAAAACTTCTGTTCTACTTTTGTAGAGAGGCAGTCATGCAAGCAATTGTTCCATTCTTCAGCTGAGCCAGGCAAAGCGGGGATCCTTTGCTATTTTAATTGCTGACTGCCACTCTACAACAGGAAGAAAAGCTGTATTCAAACAATGGTAAAGGGACATTTTAAAAAAATGCTTTCATTTAACACATTTTTAGTATCAGTAGGGAATCCTAAAAATCAAACCCTTGCAGCTACTGAGACATTATTCCTTAGGACAGTGGTTCTCAATCTTCCTAACGCTGTGACCCCTTTATAAGTTCCTCATGTTGTGGGGACCCCCAACCATAAAATTACTTTTGTTGCTACTTTATAATTGTAATTTTGCTACTGTTATGAATCATAATGTAATTATCCAATATGCAGGATGTATTTTCATTGTTACAAATGAAATGTGTGTTCTATGCACACATTGAACACAATGGGATTTATTTCAAAGTAGGCATGCATAGGATTGGGCCCTTAGGCGGTCAGTCAGCCCCAGTGTGCATGCAGCTACAGCCAGAGGTCTGACAAGCCTGACCTGGCCCCCTGCACCAAGGGTCTTTAGGCGACCCCCAGGAAACCTCTAGGCGACCCCAAAAGGGGTCCCGACCCCCAGTTTGAGAAACACTGCCTTAGGAACTATGGAGAAGCAAGAAACCTGGAAGTGGGTCTCTAAATATATTTTTCCCTGTTTTACAATCCACTGATTTTTTTATTTATCCATGGGAAGTTCTGGAACAGAATTCCAGTGGATAACAAGAGATACCTGTATAGTTCTTATAGATCTTACAATGCCCAGCAGATGTTATGCACTGTTAGTGGCTAGAATTACCATAGCTTGTTGAATATATGGGTCTTTTCCAAACACCTTGGATATTCAGATACATTTCCAGCCAGTGGCTGCTGTCCCAAACAACACTGCTTTCTGTTTTTGCTGTGTATGGATTTCTTTTACACATAAGGTGTTTAGGTGTATTATTAATATTATAGTACCATCCATTTACATGCTGCTTTATGCAGAATTTTTTAAAAAAATACGTAACCCCGACCTTGCCATCTAAATCTGACATAAGAGAAACATGAGGGAAATGAAGGCAGGGAAAACCTATGTGATAGTGTCAGTTACAAGTACTTAAACTCAGTTACAACCTGGAAAAAGGGACTATGGCATGCTGCCAAAGCTTGCATGGAAAAGGTAGATTCTGAGAAGTGATTTGAATGAAGCCTGCAAGGAGCCCTCTCTGGGATCAGGTCTACTGCTTAGCAGCCTCTGCAAGCTGTTTGTGGTGCTGCCTTGTCAGCTCAATTCCATCGAAAGGAAGCATGGATTTTCCGACTGTCACAAGACATTTGTTTGTTGTGCTGTGCAGTGCTTTCCACCTTGCCTGGGTTACCAGTTCTCCAACATCCCCCAAGTGCCTTAGATGAGCTCTGCGACGGGTGCCTGACAGTGGCTTTCAATTTCCCCACCTGTCACTTGCAACCCCCTTGTTCTCCCTGCCCTGAAGGCCAGGAGGCTTTTCTGGTGCCTGTTGGTTTCTCAGTGCATGGAGGCAAATCAATAATTCAAATACTAACTCCGAAGCCACCAAAGCATCTTGTGCCTCCAAAGCAAGGCAGTGGTTTGCTTGTAAAATGTCATTGGTGTCCAAATGAATAAGTCTGATTGTCGAGGTAGATAGGACTGGACGAAAAAAAGACAGACGGCGGCAGACATGCAGAGACTCAAGCCCCTGCAGAACTCAGCACAGCAGAATATTATGAGGGGCAATCAAGCTGATTTACATTTTTATGGAATAAATACTTGAAACCGAAGGCCTGGTTCTCAATCAGAACATTTGGCGTTTGCAAAGCAAAGAAAATCAATCAAAGTCCAGAGAAGGTTAACCAACATGTCTCAAAAAGGTTTGAATTCAAAAATAAGACCAGGGTAAAGAAATGTACGATAACTTTGCATTTGGAGGGAGTGAGTGGGTCCAGGTTCAAAATCCAGCCTAAGTTTTGATGACAGACAGGTTGCAGCAACACCTAAGTGTCCTCATTTTGTATGATATAAAGACACTTAAGTATAATTTTCAAGTGTAACTTGAAACAATTGCATGTGTATTATCTCTGCCTTTATCCTTTTCCTTCCTTCTGTTCAGGGGAATATCTAGAATATGGCAAGCGGGGACATCTGTTTGGCCATTTGAAAGAGGCTCTGACTGCAGGCTATCCATATTTTACTGAAGATGCATTTTTGCACTAAAACCAATGGTGCATTCCTGCACCAATTTCAGGGGTCCTCTGAAATATATAAATATTTGAAAAAGTTCAGAGTTTTTCATGCACCCAAAATACCAGTGTTGCAAACACACAACATGAGCTAGAAAGGGAATCTTCAATTTTCCAGAATAGGGCTAACTTCCACTCCATGATCTCCGGTCCTGTGTAAATTGCTGAATAAATTCACTTGGTTGAATTAACAGGGTTGATTTCCCACCCTTGATTTGGCCAAGAGCTTGCCGTGGACACCATTTTCTGCAGATACTCCATGCTTCTGTTGTCTCTTTCATGCCTGAATCAAAGCTGTAGGCATCTTGGGGCAGAGACCAATCTTTTTCATTCTTGGAAAAGTATCGTGTACATGGATTGTATCGTGTACATGGATTTAAATTTTTTTTTAAAGTCTTGTCAATTGCCGGCCCAAAGGAAGGATCAATCTTCTGATTTCAGTGGTAAAAAAAGTCCTCTAGCTTATGAAAAACTAAGGGGAAGTCTAGGCCTTGAGATTAAGACAGAATCCCCCAAATACAGAGTAACTACGGGAGCATGTAAGAGACATTACGTGCACCCGTAGTTACTGCACCTCCTAGTGAAAACCTATGAGAAATTCATATTGGAATCCAGAGTAAATTGTTCTTACATTGGAGCAAGGACTCCCTGTAGTTACTCTGGATTTTGCCCATGTGAAGATGTGCTTTCATATCCACAGTACAAGATGGGCAAACTAAGTGAAGTCCCCTTCTTTAGAGTGTCAGGCTAAATTCAAAAGCCTTATATCCCTACAATCCAGAGTAACTTCAGCACGTAAGAGACATTATGTGTACCCATAGTTACTGCACCACCTAGTGAAAACCTATGGGAAATTCATTTTGCAATCCAGAGCAAATTGTTCTTACACCGGAGCAAGGACTTCCTGTAGTTACTCTGGATTGTGCCCAAAGGCTCAATTCAAAAGTGTATTTGCTTTTTGGCCATAATTTCCCAGAGGAGGTATAGCAAGTGGTTATTTCTGAATTTTTTCTGTAAAAAAGAATAACCAAACTATACAAATTTTTATTGTTATAAATTAAAGCTGATGCTTTCTTTTATTTACACATATAGCACCTGCATTATTTTTTATTATTATTATTTATTAACAGGATTTATATCCCGCCTTTCTCAGTAAAGCTGACTCAAGGTGGCTATAAGATTCAAATATGGATAGTTAGAATGGGTTTTAATTGCACAATGGTTCTGATCCAGTATTCTTTGCACTGAATGAACATGCTGCTATTGGAGTCAATGGATATTTTTATTGTGAGTGGGTGGAGATTTCACATATGGAGTGGCTGATTTAGATCAGACTGCAGCAGAAGCTCTATGATCCCAATACATTCTGGGCCCCATACTGGTGTTGTCTGCATAAAAAGATACACGCACCATGATCACTATTAATTAGCTAATTTTATTATTTTTATTTTTTCATTTTCTTGGAAACCACTTTGTGAACTTTTCAGTTGAAAAGCAGGATATAAATACTGTAGATAGATAGATAGATCATGACCACATTCCTTCATGATAGAAGGGGTCATCTGCCCTTTTCTTGGTAAGCAAAACCATTTGGGAGTAACCAGAAACACAGATGACTCTCCTGGAGAGAACAGACCCATATGTGTAACTGAAAATGAAACTTAAAAGGAATATGAGAATTTTAAAATACAATAATTTCCCAATTCTGGAGGCTTTGTTTTTTAAATAGCCATCAACATAAACAATGTACTACATATACACACTTCAGAAGAACACTCCAACAAGGCTAACTCTTACCCAAGCCAAAAACTCAAGGGTAGCCTTTCATCCTGGCTTGATGGGAAAAACAAAACCAAACAGTAAACTTCCATAACCTATAAACCCCTATATTCCCTGCAGAAGGAATCTCTTCTGTCTTTGTCAGAAATATTTCTTGCATGTGTTGCTTTTGTTTCCAACAGACAACCAGAGTAGACAACCGGAGTTTGTGTCCCATACCAACACAATTATACCAACTATTGAGCATCCATGGGCTGTGGGTGGCGCAAGCGGTGAAGACGCTGTGCCTGTTAACCAGCAGACCAGGGTTCAAGACCCAGGTCAGCCCCACAAGACAGGGTGAGCTCCTGTCCTTAGCCCAGCTCTGCGACGCAGCTGGATCCAATCGTATTGGCTCTGCCTTTCCATTGGACTAATTCAGTGGTGTGGAGAGGGAGGATTTGCTGCTTGGGTAACAGCCTATCCTCCATAACAATCTAACCCAGGCTTTCATGCTTTGCATGCAGCGTATTCAGCGCTGAGCACGATACCATAGTCTTCCAAGACTGACGGAGGCCTGCTTTTTTTTGAGCATCCATGAAAATATTATGGTAAAGCTGGTCAGTGGCTTGTGACGGATGCTGCAGCAGGAAAATCCTTAGGGCTCAGCCTTTTTTATCTGGACCACGTCATGGGCATTGAGAAAGAGCTGCAGGTCACAATCCGAGCTTTTCACCATAGGAATAGGATTTAAGCCCAGAGGGCCAACATGAGAATAGAAGACATGTCAGTAAAGCAAATCACAGCCATTCATTTCAGATGAAACTATAATAGCTATCACCATATGATTCTTTTCGCAGTCACCAAAGTAGATTAGGGTTGTCAACACATTCTTCTAAAGTGGGACCCAACGCTAAATGTGTCGTTCTGTTAAAACAGACATTCAATCTGTAATGGCTAGTAGACTTACAGAAATCTGCCATTTCCCATCAGATCGGCTGCATATTCCTTCATCTAGGAAGTGAATTCATTGTTCATTGCACCATAATGAGCCTTTTGTAGCATTCCAATGGAGGCTCAGTCAAACTTCACTGAGTTTGTTCATGCAGTGGTTCTGGATTTGGACACAGACCTGGTAGAGCCAGGATCAAATTCTCACTCAGCTATGAAGCTTCTTGGGTGACCATGAACCAGTCACTGTGTTCAAGTCTGATCTACTTCACAGGGTTGTTGTGAGGACCAAAAAAGGGGAGGGACTGTCCTGATTCTTTGGAAGCTGGGTGGTATTAAAATATGAAATAAATAATCAGGTCTCCCTTCGGTAAATGGAAGTAAAATATTTGGTCTACTTATTGCTGGTGGTGACTGAGATCCCCATTCTCTGATTGGGGAGAAAGGTGGGTTAAGAATGAATGAATGAACTATATAGGTGGGCTGGTCCCACATGAAACAGATGCAGCGGACTTAGAAACAGACCAGGGTGGCAACCAATAGAAGATGTGTCAAGAAAGGGCTTTGGCTGTCTTGGGTTTTTTGATTAAAGGGAGAAAGAAAAATGTGTTTGTCCTCTGGAAGGACCTCATAAAGCAACAAAACACACATAACACTGCATTAACATGACAGCATACACTCATTGCGCCATTAGGCCCTAATGTAATACACTTGCAGCGCTGTAACACATCACGGATCACTCAGCACTTTATGGCATTAGCAGAAAGGATTGCGGAAGGTGTAATAGCGTCAGGCACAAAACTGGCTTTTTGAAAGCAGCAGAAACAAAGAACCTGGCTGTGCAAGTTGTGCTGTCAATCAGCACTACTCTTTGAACTGACAGAAGTCTACTAGTAATAAGTCTGGCTAAAGTGATCTCTATTTCTGTCCCCCAATGTTCCTAGGCCTCAGGACGAAGGGCAGTTGGAAAGCTCTACATGTAAAACCAACAAGTATCACCATCAAGACAAACTACAAATGGATGGGAAAGCTTCCTGCCATTTAAAATCTTGCATGTGCCATCAATAGCCAGCCCAGTAAAACTGAAATTTTGGGTCTACGCTACCCATGTGGTGAAATATAGAAGTGAGGCTTTGCGGTGATTTACATGGACCGCAAACTGCAGGTAGTGGCAGAGCCAGCCTGTACATGAGTGAGTGAGTGAGTGTGTGTGTGTGGTGTGTGTGTGTGTAAGCTTTTGCAGTTCAAGATTACTGCACACACAGCCTAGGAGAGTACCTTCCAGTAAAGGTACTGACACCTTTATTTCCAGAAAAAAAGCACTGGTGTTAACAATGGTGGCCACGTCAGGCAGGAGATTGGCGTGGTACTCACTTTGACCGTTCCACCTCCTGATAGATTTGAAAGGAAGGGACAGTTGAGCAAAAGAGAAATTATGGAGAAATGGGTAGTAGTAGCATATGGAGTAGTAGATCAATACCTGATCTATGCCTTCCAGAGGCAACCAGCGCTGTGCTTAAGTCAGCTCAGGAGGGTGCTTTGAGAAGACCTTTTGAGGGCCATTTCCTGAATTTTGGGGAAACAAGAACTGCTAAAGGCCCAATGCATCAGTGGTGGGCTCCAGTAGGTTCGCACCTACTCTATAGAACCAGTTGTTAACGAGAGATAGGACATATAAAGTTTAAAAATAGCCATTTAAAAGTGGCTGCCAGATGGGTATAGAACCGGTTGTTAATTTCTTTGAATCCCATCACTGCAATGCATCCCCAAACACCTACATATCCCCAAACATCACCTCTGGTTTCTTCCAAAACCCAAATTGACTTTTTAAGGCCTTCTAAATGCCTTAGAAACTTTCTGAGGCCTGAGATGGCCATAAGCAACACCCACAGGCCGCAGCGCACACTCGAGAGGCAATAGAAGCTGCTTTTCAGTTATCGCTGGAGGTTTAAGGGTGACAAGATATGTGGATTTCTGTATATGTGGGTGTTCCAGGAATGGAACCCTATGGATGCAGAAGACCATTGTACTTAGATCCAAGATCAGCTATTAGAACTTGGATGAGATAGTGGTCTTGGATTGAGACTTTGAAGTTTTCTGAGTGACCGTGGGCAAGTCACTAGCTCTCAGTCTCACCTACTTCACAGAGTTGTGAGAAAAAAAATGAGGGAACCTGATATAAAAATATGGAAATTAAATTAGTGCAGGATCACCCACAACAGGTACATGCACAACCTGCCTAGCCAACAGGTATCCACAACATGAGGGCAAATGCACTATTGTACCCAAATGACACTGAAACTATTTAGGATGTGGAGGTACCACAGGACCTTCCAAGGAGTTCTGAATGCCCTACAGGTAATGAAATAGGGATTATCACTATCACAGGGGAGCATCCAAAGCATGAGACTCTACTCTGGGCCAGCTCAGAAGTAGCTGAAGAACTTCCAGCACCTGATGTGGAACACAAAATGTCACTCCTTCGTATCTGGTGACACACTGGTCTTACACCTGCTCCAATTTCTAGATTCAGCAAAGAATAGAAGCACATAGCAAACTAGACTTGTAGGCTAGATTGTCAGTCAAAGGGGGTAAGCTCATTTGGCAAGCCAACTCAGGTTTGGGAGGTTCATCCCCAGAAGGGGAAGCCAGCCTTGTCTTTCCTGATAGGCTTCAGAAAACTCTAGATTTCACCTCTAATATATTTCAGGGCATGATACAAGCCATACATCCGCATGAAAAGTTGCATTAGCATCAAAATGAGGGAGTTCTGTTCAATCTATTAAAGTGTCATTGATGAGTTTGAAGGTAGCTCAGCACAAGAGAGGCATTAGGGGAGTAAATGCCACATTTGTATTCAAAAGAGCTTCATTTTTTCATCTAAAGCCATTGATGTAAGAAGTGGTGCTCAAGACTGCTTATAAAGGGAAGTGTGCATCTTTGCGATGAGACAGAAGGCGGTGTTTATGTCAAATGGTAAAGGGAAGCAAATAGCCCATTTAGGAAATATATTTCTTTTGTGTCTCCTCATTAGTGGCAGTCGCACAGAGGGTGTCGAATGAGCTTGGGTGACTCTGGCAAAGGGAGGCACCCAACACCCGGAAGGTGCCCTCAGATGCATGTCAGCTTGGCATCCTCCAGCAATGCTCTTTTCCATCAAGGATCATGGTTTCCTTGTGTCAAACATCATTACTTGGTGGTACCATTTGCATTATTGCATCTCTAGCAATATCAGTCTTTCAAGGAATGCAATGAAACAAACCACTATAAAATATTTCTGTATCAAAAGTTATAGCCAAAACAAAAAACAAAAAAGCATCACCACATTCATGCCTGAGGCATTGCCTTGTCCACTGCATGGTGGGAAGTCCATCATAGGGATGACATACTGGCCACCTACTTCATCAGGTGACACAAACCCCAGTGATTTTTGAAATAATCTCCAAAGTAGCATCAAAAGTACATGTTCACCCCTAATAGGTGCTGATCCCCAAACTCTGATCCTATCAAATCTTGCATGCAACAGGCTGCTATTATACAGGTGAGATAGGCAGGGGCCAGCCCATCAGTGAGGTCAATT
The DNA here is from genome assembly GCA_030015325.1 of Cryptoblepharus egeriae. Classification (NCBI taxonomy): domain Eukaryota; kingdom Metazoa; phylum Chordata; class Lepidosauria; order Squamata; family Scincidae; genus Cryptoblepharus; species Cryptoblepharus egeriae. The sequence continues at coordinate 13,225,777 of JAREYC010000013.1, forward strand.
GAAACTGTCACCTCAAGCAAATATATTGGGAAGGGGGAAATAATTTCGACCCACCTATCTGCCTGCATTGATCCCCCTTCCACTTCAAGGACTGGAAAAAGAAGAGTAAATGTGGAGAGTGCTGAGCTAGGAGTGTGGAAAAGGAGCAGAGGGTGGCACAGCAACAGATAAAAGAAGGCAGGTTTGGCATGCTGCCTCAGGCATCAAGAGGTCTTGGGCCAGCCTTGGAAGCAGGGGATCTGCTTCCACAATCCTTCCCAGCAGTTTTAAAAGGACTTAAATGCTCCATGTGGATTTTTTCAGAAAGTGACTATCCATTTGGCTTGTCCACTGTGCCACTATGGATCTCTGACAATGGGTGCCTTTATGCTGTTCCAGCCATGATGGAAATTTCTTCTCCAGCTTAATATCTTGCTTTATCAGAAAGCCACACTGTCTTTGGTTTCACCCTGTCCTATTTATTTTTTTTCTCCCAGACGCCAACAGTGGATTGTCATGTTATATAAAAGGCAGACAACAATATAGAGAAAATTGATAAGCACACAGCTTGACAAACAGAAGGAAGCGAGCCTATCTATGAAGATGAAATTGGAGAGAGCATGTGTGTGTGTTTGTGTGTGTGTGTCTATTGCCGGAGCGCCTAAAAATATACAAGGGCTGGATGCAGATCTGTCAGTCATTCTCTAATGATCTCTTGCCAGGACAGTACCAGAGTTGGGGGAGGGGGTGCTGGAAGTCGGCCCTGCACTGGACCCCCCCCCCCCCCATTGTATTCAAAACCCTTTTTATCATATGCATAGGTGAACCCCTTCTTCCTGAGATGTGGGGAGGATGGAAAACCACTAAAGTAAGATTGCCCATCCCACTACTTAGCTGCCAAAAAAGTGGAGAGGTGGATGGAAGCAAGTTTTTTTTTCCTTAGTGCTACAGAGAGAGGCATTTCATTTATGTTTTGTTATTTTCTCATAGCCAGTGATGGGCTTCAAAGAAATTAAGAACCGGTTCTCTGTCCATCTGGCAGCCACTTTTAAATGGCTATTTTTTAACTTTATATGTACTATCTCTTGTTAAGAACCGGTTCTATAGAGCAGGTGCGAACCTGCTGGAGCCCACCACTACTCATAGTGTTATCCACCCTGGAGCTTACTGGTGATTTAATGCCTGCGTATGCTTTCTTTAAAATAAAAGAACAAAACTTGCACTACAGAGCAAAAGATATTTACCTGTTCTGAGAAAGGAGGGATGAATTGCCTTCATTCTGATATGGCTTATTCTGATATGGCACAAGTAGTTTAGACACTGTGCCTGTTAACCCTGGGTTAAGCCAGGGTTCGAGACCTGGGTTGGCCCCACAAGACAGGGTGAGCTCCTGTCCTTAGCCCAGCTCTGCAATGCCAGCTGGATCCAATCGTATTAGCTCTACCTTTCCATTGGACTAATTCAGTGGCGTGGAGGGGGGGATTTGCTGCTTGGGTAACAGTCTAGCCTCCATAACAATCCAACCCAGGCTTTTGTGCTTTGCATGCAGCGTATGCAGCGCAGAGCATGATACCATAGTCTTTCAAGACTGAGGGAGGCCTGCTATTCATTGTATCATTTTTAAAAATGCTGCCATGACATCATTGTGCTTGCTTTACAATTCCTGATTGGCTGGATGATCAAACCAACATCAAGAACCACTTAAAAAGATAAAAAATATTTATGCACCATGTGTATAGTTAATCTATCCAACTCATTGCTACAGGATTTGGTGACAACACCTGGCCTAGATGCCCCACATAAAGAGCTTCACATAAAGAGCTTAATTCATTCCGGAGGCATGCTCTTTAAGTGAAATGCTCTTTAAGTGAAGCAGATTTTCTGATAGGAAATAATGGAAACTCAGACAATTGGTTCCACAACCCCCAAAATATTCATATACAAATATTAACTGTATGTAAAAATGACAACAAAACACTGTAATTGAATTCAAAACATGCATTCAATGTATGGGATCCTATGAAGTCTTACAGCACAATCCAGAGCAACTAATCTGTCCACATAAGAGCCCTTGGGTTGCCCTATCTATCACTAGGTTGGAGCAACTGCAAGATGCTCCACCCCAATTACTCTGGAAGAGGCTTAGGGCAGAGCAAGGCAACATAGGGTGCCCTAAAAGAGGTGGACCTGCTCTGCCCTTACTGCTCTGCCCTAGCCAGTTCAGGAGAGGCATATTGAGGGCATGTTTAGCATTGCCTAGGGCAGAGCAGTTACTCTGTATCCAGAGCCTGTTTCCAAGGCAGAAATGCCCTCTTCTAGCCCTCAGAGTTATACCACCTCAGGAGCAGATATAGTAATGAGTAGACCCATAGGAGTCCATGATAAGGCCCGAGTAAGAATGGCAGTGTTGACCAAAAATCTGAGTTCTTGGCCAGCCTAGCTGCAACCCCTTCCTCTCAACCTCAGGATATGGAACAAACTATGGCTGCCCACAAACCTCAGGATACAGCAGGCCACTCCAAGAAGCCCCTTGTATTCACTGTAGAATGTACTGGCATCTCATCAGGGACTCCTTATAAGGCAGGCACCCAGTGGAACACCAGACTGGTGTGGCTGGTGTGAGCTGCATTGGGTGATGCGCTCCGTATGGGGTGATGCGCCGGAGAAGTTTGACTGTCCTTTGGCAGGCCCCAGGCGTCAGTGAGCCCATTCAGGCCTGCTCCAAGGCGGAGCAGCAGCCAGAAGCTGCTGCTCGTCCTCGGAGCTGGCCCGAACGGCCAGCTGAGTTGCACTGTACAGAAACACACTGAGCATGCCGAACAGCTTCAGAGAAGACTTCCTTAGAGCAGAGGAAGTCCGCACCTCTGCACGGCCATTCGGCCTCACTCAGGAGGTGGAGCAGCAGCCAAATGGCTTCAGAAAGAGTACTGCACAGGCACCAACTCGGACGCCTGCACAATCTCCTCTGAAGCCAAAAGGCTTCAGAAAAGTACTGCGCTAGTGTCAGAGACGGTACCTGCGCAGTACTCTTTTTGAAGCCAGTTGGCTTCAGAAACAACTGCGCAGGCGCCAACTTTGGCAACTGCGCAGTCCAGGCAGGGGGGTGCGTGCATCCCAGGGGTGATGCACCGACTTCTGCACTGGGTGATGCACAGAGTCATGTCACCACCGTTGGCAACACGGCTGTTCCTTGTTCAGTGTGATCTGAGGGGTGTCTCCTCAGGAGCATGTCCTCCCCATGTGTCAATTACTTAGCATGCTCTGGAGCAGTTAGGAGTGCACAGGCTTCCTGACTCTGGATACAGCATAACATTCTGCTCTGGATACAGAATAGTTAGGGGAGAGCAGTTAGGGCAGAGTTCTTGTAAATTTATACTTGTTATGTGAAATGCTTGTTATGTGAGGCGCTTCTTATGAGAGTTACCACTGTATTTACAAAGGGATTGGGTAGATTTATGAAGGATATGTCCATCTCTGGTTACCAGTCATGATGATGACTTTTTGCAACCTCCAGATTTTAGAGGTAGCTTTGAATGACAGATGCAAGAGGGTGGTGTAGAATGTAGGTACAGGCATCCCCTGCTTTTCTAATGGTTCATTTTTTGACAATCTGTTGTTCCAATACCTTTTACTTATACCCAGAAATCATTCATTCAATGCATGTTTCATTCTTTCAACCTCTCTCTGCTATTCTAAAGGCTCTTCCATATTGATTTGCACATGACATGTTATTCACACTGTTTGGCATGTCTGTGAGAGAGAGAGAGAGAGAGAGAGAGAGAGAGAGACACTGCATGTCCACTTTAGCTCCTTCAGAAATGGCTTATTCCCATTACTGAAGGAGAGAACGGGTATCCTTTGCAGAAATCTTTGTGAGACAGCAGGAATTTGCAAGAGAAAAAAGGCATTTGCAATTTGCTTGCTGAAAAAATTAGAAGCAGAATTTGTCAACTAGAGAAAGAACAGGTTCTGATTTTCAGCTGTTTACACTTTTCATCACAGCTATGGTCGCTAACCCGTCAGATAAGTGGGGTTCACCTGCATCTTGTCTTGTGCCCTCCCAGAAACACATTAGGAGAATGCTGTAAAATACAGAAAGCTGGGCTGGATAGGTCCTTCAACTGATAAGTAAGTAAGTAAGTAAGTAAGTAAGTAAGAAAGAAAGAAAGAAAGAAAGAAAGAAAGAAAGAAAGAAAGAAAGAAAGACTTCAAAACAACAGCTAAAAAATTATGAACTTAAAAAAAAAGTTGGTTCAGGAAAGGGGTTTACCGGCACTGCTGAGCTGACTCACAGTTCCAACCCTGTGCTCTTTTTTGTTCAGAAAATGTTTGCCCTTGAAAATGCAACACAGTCCTTGGGCTTGATCTGACAGAAACATGGAATCCTTTACTCTTGTCAGCAAGAGGTCTTCATCACAGTCAGAGGTGACTTGCAAACAGATCTGAAGGTGACACCATATAAGATAGGCTCCAAAGTGAGGAAATTGTTATCTAATAACAAGGCCAAAATAGATGTTAGCAGCAGGGAACAGACAATGTACCAGTGAGAAGCATGGAAATGCCTAATTCTTCTTGCACCTGTTGCTTTTCCTTTGCAGATCGATTCAGCCCCAGCTGATCTTCCCTGTGTGGTGGCAGATTCATATATGGAGCCCAAGCAGGAAAAAAGAGGGTGAGAGGGCAATCCTAACCCCCTAGTTAAGTTGCCACAAATCCTGGCACAAATCCCATACTGACCTGGGGTGTTGCAAAAGTGCTGCACCATTCGTGGGGGTGGGTGAGTTAGGCCAGTGCACATATATGTGTCTGTATCACCATGCCACTACAGGAACAGGGCAATGGGTGGCTAAAAAGGCCAATTCAAGGGATTGTCACTCTCAAATTGGCCTTTTTAGCTACACCAGATGCTGTTTTAGGTCCTCCAATCAGAGCACGATACCATAGTCTTTTGAGACTGAAGGATGCCAATGATGCTGGCCTAAATAGGTTAGGATTGCACCTTGAGGAAGTCACTATAGCACTGCCTAAAACTACTTGCAGAATATTCTGTAAGCTGTGCCACCAAGACTCTGCGTGAATGATACAACTTTTTTATGATTGAAAACAAGTGCTATAGCACTGGAGAGGGCAAAAACACAAATAAAACTACAGTCACTTAACCAGGGTGACCATATAGAATGGAAGACCTACGTATATCTTTATGCATTGTATAGAAGAGGGGATTTAGGCAGGTGCTGCTTTTTAAACCTTTCTATGTTGAGCTAAACCTGCCTCAATTCCCTCTTCTATGCAATGCTTAAAGGTAGAGGCGCTCTGTCCTCCATTCTATATGGTTACCCTGTACTTATAATAATGTTGGGATTTTGAATGAACATTGCAAAATTTGGGGCCACCACTCACCATCCATCTCTGTGCTTATGTTAGTAGAATGGGGGATTTGGGGGAAGTACATATGTACTGGGGAAGTACATATGGAATCAAGAACTTCTTCAGAGATTACCAATGGCATGCCATATTCACTCCCATAACAGATTAATAGCAAGTGCTAGTTTTCAACATGGAGATGTGATCAGCCCCAATTAAGATCCTGGTTGTTTTGAACCTTCCGTTTTTGGACCTACTCCAAGGCTAGCCCAGCCTGGATATCTCAACTATCGCTGTCGCCAGGTCATCTCTGGCAAGTAATGATGATGAAGGACTGCTTTGTCCCTCCCTAGCTTCACTGCCACCCCAAAGGCATCTCCAACAACCAACAGGAATACTTATTGCTGTGTGTTCCTCTGTAGTATCTTGAAAGCATAGGGGCCAAGCACCAGATTGCTCATTCCCCAGCAATGGCAGCTTTGCCACACCTGTTATTGGAGCAGTGCACCGCACATCAGTGTTGTGTCTGCACAGGATTGGGTTGCAAGAATGACTGCAACATGTAGAAGTAATACTGGAGATAAACACAACTACAGAATTTACAGAGAGTGGAAGCCAAGGTCTCAGTGGAGTCACTCCTTCTGCTTTGCACTGGTTTTTTATTTCCAAGGCCTCTGTTTCCCAGATATTCATTTACTCCTCTGAGTTGTTATGTTTTCGTTTGGGGTGTGCATGCACATTTAATTCCCTTCTCTATTTTCCTGGCGACACTTCCATATGCATCACTACTGCTCCACTTCATTATGCTCGTTAATGTGGTTCAAACATGAGAGCACAGTCCATGGGGTAACCAAATGTCAAGGAACAAAGACTTTGCAGAAGAAGATCAAATGCCTGCAGTGTCATAGTTTGAGGGGTGCAAAGCACTATGTTTTTTAGGGACCCTTTCCACATTGTACAACATATATACAGTATGTGCATGTGTTTTTTACTAGTACCCTTCCTGCTGTCTGGACATCCAGAGTGACCATATATCAAACACATGCTTTAGAACTAGTGAGTCAGATTATCTCTTGAATGTGTTGGTAATGAGAAGTCCTCTGAGCAAATAGGGTGACTCCATAAACCAACACCAGTCACAGATAAATACATATCCTATATTGCACACTTCTTGCTCCCGTGAAATCTGCAGGTGGCTGTTGTAATATCATGGCTCAGAATAAGCTATGAATCAGCCTAGCCTCAAATCTCATCTCTGCCAAGCCAAGAGGGTTAAGCAAGACACTTCCTCTTTGAGCCAGCTCCAATATTTATTTCTTTAAAACAATTATATCCCACCAAAAACGATTCAAGGTGACTTAACAATGATAATAAAAAATAGCAATAAAACATAGTAAGACAAGCAGAAATGGCAGCAAATAAAACAGATACTAAAGGGTGCAGTCCTAACTTAGGGTAGTACAACTCTTCCCAATCCCAAAGTGATGTAGGGTGGCAAGCACATGTCTGTGCACTGATCTAGCCCCTCCCCCTCCAGGAATGCCACTCGAACCTGGAAACTCCTGCATGCACAGCACATGAGCAGTTTGGCTACAGCCCATCATGAATCGAAAACAAAAAAGGGATCCCTCAAAATCCCACACAAAATCCAAAATAGCCAAATCCAAAAAGGGGGATTCTAATAAAAAAATTAGAGAAGTACAGCAAGTTATTATTTAATTTTTGCCAAAATGCAAGTAGGGGAGTTACCCTAGGTTAGCAGAGGGTGCAATCTGAATTTTTTGCAGGACATATAGAGAAATAAAACAGGGTAGCCCCAATGGGCAGACTGAACACTTCATCTCCTTTTCTACTGGTACCTCCCCAGAAATGGCTGCATTCTGACCATGATGAATACAAAATACAATATGCACACAGCAATCAAACTGGTGCCCAACTAATCCCTCAGAGTAAATCCAGATATTTTGCATGTCCTGAAATAATGTTTGCCAAATGGTGGTATTCAGGGGTGGGCCCGGCCTCTCCCAAGATCCGGTTCGCCAGAAGTGGGAGGGGCCAGGCCGTGGTCAGGGGGCGGGGAGGGTCAGGGGGCGGGACTGGGGAGGGGTGAGGGGAGGGGCGAAGTTGGCGCCTGCGCAGTGCCTGTACTAAACCTGGCAGGCCAGCTTCAGTACAGGCACTGCGCAGGCGCCAACGTTGACGCCTGTGCAGTGCCTGCCCTGAAGTGGGCAGGCCGGCTTCTAAGCAGGCTCTGCGCAAGCGCCGACATCAACACTTGCGTGGAGCCTGCCTAGACGTGGGCAGGCCCGCTTCTAAGTAGGCTCCGTGCAAGCATCAATGTCGGCGCTTGCGCAGAGCCTGCTTAGAAGCCGGCCTGCCCACTTCTAGGCAGGCGCGGTGGGCACAAAACATGGCGGACCGAACCGGTCTGCTGTGTTTTTGTGTTTCCCTGTCGCTGGCGGTTCGCCAGCGGCAGGGAAACAGGAAGATCCGGTTCGGGCGAGTAGGCCTGAACCGGTTAGTGCCCACCACTGGTGGTATTCAGCTATTGTTAAAAGAATATTGAGCAGTAAAAATACCCTGTTCCTGGGAGAATCCTTGCGGTTAGAAAAAGAAAACCATTTAGCAGCCATCCAGGAGGTGTGCAAGGCCTGTTCCAATGAGGAGGGAAGTGTGAAGAAGCAAATGGACCTGTGGAAAGAATGAGGAGAGGTCTGTGGGGGAGGAGAGAAGCAAATCAAAGTGTAATAGGAATTAGTTGTACTTATAAGGAGAGACATACCCTACAATCCAGAGTAACTATGGGAGCACATAAGAGACATTATGAGTACCTGTAGTTACTGCACCATCTAGTGAAAACCTAAGGGAAATTCAGATTGCAATCCAGAGCAAATTGTTCTTACACCGGAGCAAGGACTTCCCGTAGTTACTCTGGATTGCGCCCATAGAGAACTAGATTGTTATTTCATTTATTTTATTCATTTTTTTCACATGTATGTCTCCTTTTAGTCTCACAACAATCCTGTGAGGTAGGTTAGATTGAGAGAGAATGACTAATTGAAAATCACCTATAGAATTTCAGAGCCAGGTGGTCCACATCTGGTCCACATCCAACCCCAACACTGCTCTGTCTTAAAAGATGTTCTTCTCAATAGCAGCAACAGCCAATTGAATGGTTCACTGGTAAGAGCCACTGACCACCAACTGGGATACCTGAGCCTAGATTTTCCCATCCTTAGGTCTTAGATAGGACAGGTTGAACAGGATTGAGCCTTTAGTAAATTTGTACAAAAAAGAAAAGAGACAAGGGGGAGAGAGTACCATATTCCGATCATATTAATTTTTAGGCTATGATGTTCTGTTCTATCCAGTCATGGGAAACCTCCTACACTCACACTGTATTTAGTCAATAAATAACCATCATTTTTTGTAATTCAAGTGTTAAGTAACAGGAAAGCCACTTTAACAGAGACTATGAGATCAGGACAAATTTCAGATTGTGTCTCCTGATCTCTAGGTGAAGATGGGAGGTACTGGAGAGATTCTATATGGAAAGAGGGAGAGGAAGATTAGCCTCACAGTGCAAAATGGCTGTGAACTCAGATTAATTGCTTCTCACTTTGATGTCCTCTTCATTAGCCGACTTCCTTTCCTTTCAAGCATAATTAATACTTTCCTGATCAAAGACCTATCATCAGGAAAAAAGTGAGATAACTCTTGTTTTATCGCATGTTCCTCTTAAATATAAACTGGAGCATTCAACCTAAAAAAATGTAGCAAGAACTTCCATTTCAACAGTGGAAACAGTCATAGTGGCCCCAAAAAGTCAATTATGAAAGGAGGGCTCTTTGATCATTAAATTTAGAATCAAGAACGCAGCATGGGATGTCCCATTTCTTTCACTCTTTTTGCCTCTTTCCAGCTCTAGAAATGCACTTAAAGAACCCAAAGCAGTATTTTCTTCTTGAGGATCAGTCCAAGTAAATGTTCTTCAGAGATTTGCACATGGGCGAGGGGCTCGGAAAGGTTAGGTGTTCATGGTGTTCAGCAAACAAAGCATGGTTCAGCATGGTGTTCAGCAAACAAAGTCCACTTAGATGGTCACCTAAAGTAATCTCCCAATCTCTTGACTGGAAAAGGAAGAGATTAAGAGTGATCCATGAAGCACAAAGCAGATGGCTACAATCCTAAGTACACTTTCATAGGGGTAAGATCCATTGAATATGATGGGGCTTACTTCTGAGTAGACATAGATAGGATTCCACTCGATGAGAGTGGTGGGCTACAGCAGGGGTCGGGGAACTTTTTTACCTCTTACCCCAAAATATATTTAGGTATGTGGACGTTACCCCCTTGATTTGAAAGGAAAAATTTGAAACCCCCTTGATTTGAAAGGAAAAAATATATTATTAATTATTTGAATTCAAATATGTGGCTTCTGGGGAGCTGGAAGAAAAGTTTGAAGCAGGTGATAAAATAGTGTTGGATTGGACAGGATGACCATATGGTCTATTTTCCCAGGACATTTCCTCTGTTTTAGCCTTGTGTCCTGGAAAAAATCTTCATTGTCCTCTTTTTCGTTGTGAGCAGGCAACATGTAGCTTTCTTGGAATTCATAAATTATATGTAATATGTAATAGTTTTGAACATACAGTACTAATACCTAATATGGTGTTTAAGTTAACCACATGAAAACAATATATATGAGGGTTTTTAGCTTTTAAAAATGTCCTCCATTTTTCTTGGATGTCTTATATTTTGGGGGGCTTGTCCTTGTTTTGTGGTTATGACATGGTCACTGCATATTGGAGAAATGTGGGGGTCAGGGTGACCATAATAAAAAAGAGGACAAGATCCTGCAAATGATTGAAACAAGTGCAGGATTCAACTGGAGTGGGGAGGAGAGCCCAATCTATTCAAGTTTACTCAGAAGTAAGACCCATTGTAGTTATTGGGCTTCCCAGGAAAATGTGAGTAGGATTGCAGCCTCAGAGCCCAATCCTGGGCCTTTCTATTGAGCAGCAGACCATTACAGCCAGTGGGGTTTCCTTCCAGGAAAGTGTGGAGAAGATGCAGCCACAGATCCCAATCCTAGGCATTTCTCCTCAGAATTAATGCCCATTACAGTCGGGAGTGCGGGGTTCCTTCCAAGAAAGTGTGGTGGCATGTAGCCTTCTTGTAATTAATAAATTATATGTAATAGTTGTAAATGTAATAAGTAAATATAGGCTGCATTCCTAAAGACACTTTCCTCAGAATAAGGGCGCAATCCAGAGTAACTACGGGGAATCCTTGCACTGGAGTAAGAACAAGTTACTCTGGATTGCAAAATGAATTTCCCATAGGTTTTCACTACGTGGTGCAGTAACTACGGGTGCACGTAAAGTCTTTTACGTGCTCCCGTAGTTACTCTGGATTGTAGCCTAAGACCCATTTAATACAATGGGGCTTACTTTTGAGTAGTCATGGTTAGGACTGTGCTCATAGTGTTTTAATTATTCACATGAAAGCAAAATAGGTCAGTGTTTTTAGCTTTAATTTTTCTTGAGTGTCCTACATTTTGGGATTCTCTTTTATGATTATGACATATGATCACCCTGATATAGGAGCAATGAAATGGTCTTACCAGAGGGAGCTGGATGGAAGGGGGCTGACCTCAACAGAATACAGGCAGACCAAAACAGCACCCAATAATAGCAGTTATTATAAAGGAGGATGCTTTCTCTTTTCATTTCTGTCTGCAGGGCTCCAAATCCTGCTTGGTCCTCCTGTTCACCTGCTTCTTTGCTCTGGACAGCAGAATAAGATGGAAATTTTGTGCAGCTACACAAGGCAGATCGTTGCAGGTCTCACTCCTGTTCTGAGTGCTGATTTAGCAGTAGCTCTCTCTCTCTCTCTCTCTCTCTCTCTCTCTCTCTCTCTCTCTCTCTCTGCTGATTTAGAAGCAGTTTGGATCATGACTGCAAGAAGCAACTCTGCTCTCAGGTTAACGTCTCTCTTTGCAGCAAGAGTTGAAACACAGCAGCAATTATTATCAGGCAGATCAAGTTGTTTCTAGCATTTAAGTCCATAACTTTGGGAGCAATGCACACTTTCCTAAGAGTAAGCCCCTGAGTAAACCTGCAGCTGAGTCACTGTTGATCTCTCTCCCCTCCAACCCCCCCCCAGTAGTCTGAACTTATGACCCTACAGGGATTCACACCTTTTGTTTGTTTGTTTTGATCTCTGATTAGGTGCTAAGAGATGCAGTGCCTGTCCTGCTCTGTGCTGGTCATGCATACCTGGCTGTGTCATTCATATGCAAACCCAGGTCGTCCATTACCCCCAGGAATTCCATTATTACCCAAATTGGGGTATTTCACCCCTGTTCCCCGATCTCTGGGCTAGAGCATCTCCAACACTTCCATTCTGTGTTTTGCTTCCTCTTTCAATCCAAGGTACAGTATAATGAAAGCCTGCAGTCACCATCAAGCAGAAGATGCCGAAACCCAGTTATGCAGCCGCTATTTAATATAAAGAAGGAAGCAGGAGAAGTAGAAGTGATTGTGGCTGCCTCCAATTCTGGGAGGTCTTAGATTGGTCTAGAGAACCAGGACGATGGTGTCCAGCTTTATGCAACTTCCCTGAAATGAAGTTGTGACCCCACTTTGAGAACCACCTCTATATTATCCTATCAATTACTTTTTTGCAGTGTTTTATCAATCAGTAATGCACATCAATAACATGGCAGGGGTGCAAGAAGTTAAAAGTCAAATCAAAGACTCTGAACTCAGCAACAAACTGCACATGCTCCAATTCTGGGTTTAATTTTAAGAACGTTCTATGTTAACTGGAATTCAGGAGGGTATCAGGAGGACATGGAAAAATGAATGAACAGGGGAAATCTATTCATCCCTAGGTACTAAGATAGCCAGGATGGATGCATCCATTTCTGGTGTGGGGCCAGATGATGTTCAGCTCAGTAATACTGACTGGGCATATGCAGAGAGGAGGTGTGCTGATTTGTGCACAGAAGTTTGTCTTCTTGCTGAGGTAAAATTTACCTCCGAGTTTGGGTTAAGATTTTGATGAAGCTGAACGTTTTTGGGATGTTCTGACTGGTGATTTGATAAACTTCAGGCAAAATCCAGAGTAACTATGGGGAGTCCTTACTCCAGTATAAGAACAACTTACTCTGGATTCCAATATGAATTTCCCATAGGTTTTCACTAGGTGGTGCAGTAACTATGGGCGCACATAAAGTCTCTTAAGTGCTCCCGTATTTACTCTGGATTTGGGGGTTTATTGGACTGGATTTCTGACTGTGCTCTTTTGCCTGATGATTCTTAACTGACTGCCATGTATGACTATGTGTGTAAATAGAGTTCTTGGTGTTTGAATCTCAAGTGCTCCCTCATTTGTTCTTCCTGCACACACACTGCTCCTGGCCCTGGAGGCTCTAATAGGCTTATTGGGTACCATCTCTGAATCTGGCACTGGGCTTTCCTGGGAGTAAGTCTCATTGAACACAATGGGACTTACTTCCAAGTAGGCAAGAAGGAGGTCTGACAACACAATGATGTCACATCCCAGTATGTTTAACAAAGGGCAAAATCCAGAGTAACTACAGGGAGTCCTTGCTCTGGTGTAAGAACAATTTACTCTGGATCGCAATATGAATTTCCCATAGGTTTTCACTAGGTGGTGCAGTAACTACGGGTGCATGTAATGTCTCTTACGTGCTCACGTAGTTACTCTGGATTGTAGGGTATGGATCCCCGGCTGAAATGCCCAAATACCACTGCCCAAGATGGTCTGAGATTAACCTCTGATTAATTTCTGACCATGTCCCTGATAATAACATGCAATAAAACATGGAATGTCAGGATCATTTTTGGCAAGCTGACAATCCTGCTTGGTTTGATATGCCAATTTGATGTACACATTGGCACCTGGTTCAGGGGAAAATCTCAAAGAAAAATCTGAGGAGAAGGAAGCCTGGGATTGCACATTGCTTACTGGCCTAAGTGAGCTGAGCTGCTTCTTACCTCTGCCAACATAGATCTTCCCCCACTGAGGCCATTTGCTTTATTCAGGCATTCTGAGAGCTCCCCAGTCACAATCACAGTTTGATCTACACTATAATTGCAGAGATCGATCAGGTTTATTCAGCAGGAGGGGGGGGAAGAAGGAGGGGGAGTATGGAGAAGCAGAAGTCTTACCCAAATCTTTCATTTTCGGAGTGCCAAAGAATGTGGTGGTGGGTGGAAGGTGTCAGTTCTGGAGCACATGCAGAGAACCCCTCCCCATCTTTGCTTCATCATTTAACCTTCCCCTTGTGTATTCTAGGAGCTAGAGTCCAGAACAAGTAAGGATCCATCAGGAAATATTCAGAGATGGAGGACATAAGGAGCAAGCACTGAAGGTAGAACCTGGAGGAAATATTCACATTTGGGATTTTCTATAGCAAAAACTACTACTACTACTCTTTGTCATCCCCCTCCCAAAAAAATTCTATGTGGGTCAGGCTGCAGTAAATGTTATTTTCTTGGATGGTTGCCAAGGTGTATTTGCTCCTCATGAGCTTCTGTTTTGATTACCCCATTCTGCTCATCTTTTTCCTGAGGATATGAACAGCATCTGTGCAAGAAAACGGTGTTTGGGTCCACTTTGAAAAAAACTCTACAAAAAATACCAAATTATATAGTGTGTGTAGTGTATATAGTCTCATTTGTCAGTCTGTCATACTAACGAAGGGCGCAATCCAGAGTAATTACGGGGAGTCCTTGCTCCGATATAAGGACAATTTACTCTGGATTACAATATGGATTTCCCATAGATTTTCAGTAGGTGGTGCCATAACTATGTCGACGTAAATGTCTCTTACGTGCTCCCGTAGTTACTCTGGATTGTAGAGTAAATCCCTGTGCCACAATACATGGCTTCCGTTACAATCTATAGAGGAATTTCAGCTGCTGCAAGTCTTCGTAAGGTAGGGGACAGTAAACCCCAGCAGCCACAAAGAATCAACTAGACATGTCATATCTCTGGCTCAAGGCGATGTTCATCCGTGTTGGCAGATCAAGCCCAGGAATGGGGATAGGATACTGCACAACCTTTCATTGCTGATCCCAGACTGTTCCCAAATCTGATCTGCCCTGTCACTATCATCCTTTGCACCAGTCGGTTTCGGCCTTTCCACTGGCACTGCTGGAAGCTGTGCTATCACCAAGTGATTTATGATGTTTTTTGAACAGCACATGCTGGTGGAGACATGTTACATAAGTGAGGAGAGAGCACTGGGCCATGCAGTTAGGTCTAAGATTTGGATTTGAAGGGGCCATATGTTCCAAAAAACAGAAACAGTCCTGATTTTGGGGGGATTATGTTCACATACTGGAAAATATGATAGATGGTTCTGTCCCGATTTTGTGGAAAAGAATTATGGCCACCCTAAGGAATCTTAATGAACTCCTGGTAAGAGGATACTTTAGGATTGGGGGACTCCCAGAGTGGCTACAGGTACCCTTCTTCCTGCCTTGAGATTTCTCCCCTATGATATTTCAGGGGGCTGTGGGAGATGCCTCCACTTGAAGATGGCGTTCCAGGAGAAAGCAGTAATGGTGGATCTCTTGGCAAAGTTTGTCACTGCTCCAGAGAGATTGGCACCAGACAGAGCATCTGCTGATATTCCCAGGTCTCCAGCGAGTGCCTGACTTGGCTGATCCCTATGTCCTAACCTTTACAATAACTGTTTTATGGGTGAAGAAGTCAAAGTAAGAAAACAACCTTCCTCCGCAAAATCTGTCGGATAGTAAAAGCAATGAAAGGTGTTGAGGTTCCTCTTCTCAACAAGCCATTCCATGCTATGGAGAAATTCTGCAATTATGCAGCTCACTGAGTGAGTATATATCCTCCAAGGACTTTGGGTGAATCTTTTTTGTCATGGATTTTATTTTTGTATTTAATATATCTTGAAATTTTCTCCCCGTTTCCAATGACTAAAGGTTGATTTTTGCCTAGATTTTCTGCAATAAGATGATCTTGATAAAGAGAATAATGGGAACTTCAGCATAAAGATCGAGAATTTCTTGGGTCCTTCCCTAATAGGTTTACATCTGTGCATTGCACCTTCTGTGTTCACAGGAAGATTGCTGCTACACAACAACATCCTTGGAGTGAATGCAATACAAACCATATCAAGGGAATTGTTTACATCAGGTTCTTTTGATATATTCTCCTGATGCTTACAGTGGTCTCTGCTGATATAGGGATCATTCCAAGTTAGCCAGAGTTAAAACCATAGAATCATAGAGTTGGAAGGTACCTAATTGGTCATCTAGTCCAACCCCCTGTCTATAGCAGGAAATTCTCCTAGATTAGAGCACCTCCGCTAGGTGCTCGTTGAGCCTCTGCTTGAAGATCCCCAGTATAGAATGAAGATCCCTAGTACAGAAAATATAGAAGATCCCCAGTTCAGGACAGTCCTTCTTCCATTACATGTTGGCAGACCCTTGACTGCCCCATGTTAGCTATCCCTACAATCCAGAGTAACTACGGGAGCACGTAAGAGACTTTACGTGCACCCGTAGTTACTGCACCACTTAGTGAAAACCTATGGGAAATTCATATTGCAATCCAGAGCAAATTGTTCTTACACCGGAGCAAGGACTCCCCGTAGTTACTCAGGATTGCGCCCTATGTCTAACATAGGTAACATGTGGAATTGTGGGAATTGTGAACAGCCAGATGCACCAAAGTGGAGTGCTTATAAAGAGCTCTCTGGTGTTGAATGCAGACCATCATAGTCTGGAGTTAGGGCTGCGATTGCATCAGGTGGAAGCACAAGCCCAGAAGATTCCCTTTTAGTTGCATACTATACATTGAACCAAAATATTGAAGACCCTTCTCCCCCATCATCACTTTTGGCTGGAGATGAGGAGGTCGAAGACAGACTTGGGGAGGGGCATTTACTCAACCCAGACCTTGCCAGGTGCTCTTTTTTGGGCCCTGGTCATGGGCCAGCCATGTACTCTGCACATTTATGACGGAACTATCTATCTTTCAGTTTCATTAGCTCCTTCATATCTCTGCCTCACATTTCCAGTGCAGATGGGTACACTTTATCCAATACTACAAACAGCAAATTTCATGTGTCTGTATAAACATGCATCAGGATTCTTCATATGTGATGTGCTTGACTGTGCACACAACCACAAATCAGTAAAACACCACACATATAGTATCTTGATATCTTGGTGAATCTAACTACAGCTTTTTCTTTTCATTTTTTATGTTTTCATCAAGGCACACCTGCATGCTGGTAACAAGAGGAATCTAAGAATTGGAAAGGTGTAGCAAAGTGCATCTTCTGCAATTCTGGAAATAATTTTAGAAATTCTCCTGCTTAAACTGGAATTGTGGAGGAGTGGAACAAAAAGTTGTATGAACCCACTGATTACAAAGGAACTGAAGTAGGGGAATCCATTCCTCTCCCTGCTGAAACACGGCTTTGGAAAACAGGCCATCACTACTTCCCTCTATTTTCATCCTGTCGGGGTGAAACCTGTCCCATTCATTACCCTCTGCTTGGTGCCCATAAGGTGGCATGTGAGGTCAAGTGACTCTCTTAATTGGGAAAGCCCTTGACAGTGGAAAATCACAAGCCCACCTGTGTCCTTCCTTGTCCCTGTACACAGCTGGCCTAGATCAGAAAATCTGGACCAAGGGAGGGGGGAACAGTTGAAAGACACAGTTTCATTTCAAATGAGAGAACTTGCATCCATCTGGCTGTGGTATTTATAGCTTCTCCAGCATCATTGTACTGTTCCAAAATAAAATCACAGAAAAAGAGAGAGGAAGGCATTCGAATGGCAGGGGCAGAGCTACATCCACCCAACTAAATGATTTCACCTTCTCCGTTGACGTGTTTTGTTACTGATACAAAATCTTCCAACTGGGGTGTATCTACAATGATGGGACCATTGCAGGATGTGGCCACCCGTGGCTCCACTGAGATTTTCCATAGGGATGCATTTCACAAAACCCCTGGGTTTATTTGCTTCAGATTTTAAACCAGATTCACAAAAAGGCAATTGAGAGTGAAAGGAGGGGTGGATTCCTAACCAGGTTCCCTGTATCTATGTGGCTGACCAAGATCACCATCACAGTATGTCATGGTCTGAGATGTGTTTTAGAAAACTATTGGGAAAGGATAGGGTTGGCACCAGGTTCTGCTAGACCCTGAGCAATGTTCTTCTCAAGAGCCATGTACACACAAGGAATATACTCAGGGAATCCTGAGTCCCCCTGCAACATTGTTCCCCACCAGCATCACTTTCCTCCTACTTCCCCCACAACTTCTCTTTTTCTCCATCCTTCTTCCTTCCCTGCCTGTTTTCTAAACTGCCAGCAATCGGACTGATGTGTGGGAACAGGGTTGCTGCACAAGCAGGGACAGGGGACAAGAAGCAAGGGCTTCTTCCTTTCCCTTGAGGGCCACTGTGAAGGGGGCAGACGGAGAAATGGATGAACAGCAACAGGTGGTGAACTACCCTGTGGGGATATCAGGGGTTCATGGGAACCCAGGACAGTTATGTCACTAGAGAAGTACCCAGATGTTTTGACATCCAGGGAAGTGCCATGCAGCACCATGACGCCAAGGCACATATTGTCCAATTGCTTTCCCAGTTGGGAAGACGTTAGAGCATGAGCTTGCACTCAAAAACTGGCCAGGATATTTTACCTGACCTATTGATAAGAGGGCACGTGTCCTCCAAAGCTTTCCCACTCAGATCTGCTCCAGTTGATGCCCACGTCATGAACCCTATTTTGCCCCAGGGGCAATGCACCACTAGACGTAACAATATCATGTGATACTATGGCACCACTTCTAGATTCTCCCTGACGGAGAGCATGCTGGCTGTCACAGCTTTGCACTATCATTCTTTCTCCCTTCCCTTGAAAGGGATCCACCATAAGGAAAGGAACAAAGGGTATGAGGCTGCCAGCACCTCCTCTGAAACGAGGATGGAGCATTAGGGGCAATCATGGTAGTGAAGAAAGTCTAGGATTGTTCTCTTTTACTGTTTCATTGGGGAAAGAGTGATGCTCTCTGCAAGCCGCTGGTGCTGGGTCTATCTACAAGGCATCTGTTCAGCTGGCTTCTTCTTTCCAAGCCTTCGCTGCTGCTTATTTTCATGTCCCCTTGTGCCAATTCCAAGTGGAGAATGTGTGACCTTGGTGATAATAATTGGCAAGGGATGCAACATGGAGAGATGATGAGCCAGGGAGTGTGAAGGGCTTTCGATTTGAGGGACACAGGGCGGGTGCCAACCCTTTTTATGGAAGGGAGGTGAAGACCAAATCCTCCAAGTTTAGATTTCTGATCTTCGCACATGCTGGAGATCATTTCAGGACATGGTGACAAGTGTATGCAAAACTTAGCTTGGCCTTGGATTTTGGAAAGAGGGGTGATTTGTGGTGAATTTAATTCTTTCTTGTAAGTGTGCCAAAAGGCTTGTGATGGATGCGCAGCATCCAAGTATCATGTCACCTTTCCTTCTTCTGGAACACAGTGTTACTCTTCTCTTGGGCAAGAACAGTAACACAGGCAGCCCTCCATTCATATAGTCCTAAATTTCCAGCTGCTGAAAGAGCATTTCTCCATCCAGAACTACGGTTGTTCTCCAATGGTAGCATTAGAGATCTGATGCACCCAAACCTTGAGATTTTTTTTCAGGTAGAGCCTTTGAATGTCACAAGATCACCAACCCTTGAAACATGGAAGTACTAGTACTAGGGTACTAGGGTGGACTTGGCAGTAAGGAAGTGGGGCCCAGTTGTAATGGGGTGGAGCCCACAATAAAGAAGTGGTGTCCATCAATGGCCCATAAAGATCCTGAGATTAATCTTTGCTGCTCATTAGGTTGACCACCCAACTGATGGGCATCATTTTATCCCACAAAGGCACACATGCCTCATTTGCCTCAGTTTACCATTCCTCTCTGTTCCTTCCTCCATTTCTTTTTCCTTCTTTGCACCACCAGTGCACAACTACTCATTGATACAACTGCACAATGACATCAAGGTCTTTATATTTATTGATTTATATCCCACCATTCTTCCTGAAGGAAGGATACTCAAGGTCTCTTTGGTGTTTGGTTGTACTGACACACATATGTCAATGTCAATGACACGTCATTGACATATGTGCACATCTTTGCATAGGTGTCATTGACATTGACACATGCACTAATGTGCACTCATCAAGCACCACAGAAAAGTATCTTTGTTTATTTTAATAGATTTATACCCTGCTTTTCCCATGCCAGTGTAAATGCCCAAGGTGGCATTTACAAAGCTTTTGTTCCTCCTCTCCTGCTGCCTTTGCAGCAAGTGAGGGAAGTGAGGCTGAGAGTGAGTGATTGGCCCAAAAACATGGAGGAAGCTTCATGACCAAGAAGGGATTTGAACTCAGTCCAACTCCTTAACCGCTACACCATCATTGGTTTCTCCCAGAGCGCTGGCTCTTTGGCTTAGAAACAGGAATGAGCACAGCACTCTAAAGTCAGTTACAACTAGCAAGGCAACCTGTGGGGGTCAGGGCAACCTGCCTTACCAGAGAAGCAGAAAAGGAAGGAAAAGGGGGTGTTTTTTCCCTATGATACAGTTACACCCATTCCTTGAAAAACAACTTGACACTTGAATACATTTAAGTGATGGCCAAGTGCCTGGATCCCATATGCATCCATTAACACCTGTAAAGAAGAACCATGTGCCTTGAGAAATTAGATTCTTCTCTCCTTTACAGGCTTCCATCCTCCACCAGGTGGGCACTTGTATGCTGTAATCATGCCTCCACTTAACCTTCTCTTTGATCAGAATAAGCGACAGCAGATTGAACTTGTGGAGTTTTGCTGTCATACAGCCTTCAATTCAAAGGCAGAGCATTTCTATTCAGACATCTGTCAGTGGCACATGCTGCTTCTGCCCCTACAAGCCTAGTTATATAGTCTGGCAGAAGCCTGGCTTTCACTGGCTCCAACTAGTGCACAGCAGGCCCTGGTGCTCTGGATTCTGCAGAAGAAGAGAGGAAGACAACGGCAGCCTCCTTAACAGATGGCAGCCGAATGTTGCAAAGGAGACGTGTGGACAGATGATGGCAATTAACACCGGTGCCTTTGCACCCCACACTCCCTTCTTCTCCCCAAACTCCTTTTGGCTAATTCCTGGTGCCCAGAAACTTTCATCCAAGTGCATAATGATGGAGGAGATCTTCCAACACAAGTGTTGAAAAGGACTGTAGAAAAGATGTCAGGTGCCAAAAGCTTGCCTGAGCTCCAGTCACAGGTCCAAGAATATAAATGGATCATCAGGGCTGCTGAGAAGAACTCTAAACTGCTGCTGCTTCTGCCAAAGTACATCTCCCTCAAATCCGTATGCTTGTGCCATTGAAGCATGTGGGGGGCATGACTGATACGTACAAAATTATGTGAGTGAAGATACATTGTATAGAGGGATGTTCTTTTCCGTATCATGCAACACCAAAACCGAGGACATCCACTAAACCTGAGTTTCAGGAGAGTTATGACAGCCAAAAGAAAATTTTTCTTTATCCAGTGTGTCATTAGTCTGTGGAACTCCTTGCCACAGGATATGGTGATGTGTCTGACCTGGATACATTTAAAATGGGATTGGACATATTTTAGGAAGATTATATGTCAGAGGATACAGATTTCCAACACTGGTTATAAGTCATGGCAGACATGTGCAATCTTCTTGTTTTTAAAGTAGGCTACCTCAGAATGCCACATGCAAGGGAAGGCACAAGGATGCAGGTGTCTTTTAATGTGCTTCTTAGGTCACCTGGCAGGCCACTGTGGGATACAGGAAGCTAGACCAGGTGAACCTTTGGCCTGACTTACTGGTTCTCTTCTTACATTCCTTGATCATCTCAATGGGACCCACTATCTTTTAGAAACTTAAAATTTAGTGGCATTCAGCCTTTTTCATGCTGTCACCCAAACAAAGAAACAAAAAAAGAAAAAGAAAGAAAGAAAAAAAAAAACTATGGATCCTCTGCCAATCCTGCCTCTCTTCCTGGATCCAATCTGCCCCACCTCCCATTTCCTCCTACCTGTTGTATCTTCACAACAACCCTGCAAGGTACCAGTCTCAGCAGGACCATCAGTGGTTCTGCCGCTCCCCTTGACACTGCTAAACAGGTTTGCAAAGTCATTTAGGGAGCAATCCTAACCAATTTAGGCCGGCATAACTCACCTGGCATATCTTTCTGTGCTGGTGTGGGGAAGCTGGTGCATGTCTGCGCACTGGCCTAACCCCAGCAGGAGTAGCGCAGAAATGCCTTATGGGACTTTTATGATACTCGCAGGTCAGTACATACTTATGCTGGGGCTTATGCCACTATAACAAGAGGTTAGGATTGCAGCCTTAGTCAAGGACACCAGAACTGGTAAGAACTTGCTCACAGAAGGCCTACCAGGGACATTTCAAACCCAAGATGTTGGCAGCAGCCTCCTTGATAAAATTATTTTCAATAGTAATCATTAATCATAACGTTCAGAGAAAAAGTGAAGACAGTTAACATTTCCTTTTACTGCAGCTACGGTCATCCCCATTGCCACCACCATCTTGAGGTTGCCATTTGGACAACCCCCTGTAGCTTGGAACCCAAGGCTTCCCTCCCCCTGGCCACCATCTTTGTATGCCACTGGGCCAAAGCAACTAAAAAGGTCCATTCCATTTTTCTGTATTTCTGTCCTGCTTCTTTAGTGGAACTCTGATATTCACAGAGCACCAGGGGGCCTCTTTTCCTGCTGATGTCTACCATTTTGACATTCTGAATTGCCTGGTCTTGAACGCTGCAAATTTGAGGGTGCCTGCTGATGGGACCCTCCTTCATGAACAAAGAGACCATCAGAAAGGCTGCTCCAGCACATGTTCTAGAAACTAGAAGAGAAGTTCTTCTCAAATTTGCAATGGCCTTTGGTTTGTTTCTGTTCTTCAGTTAGTAATGCAGGATACCCACTAAGCATCACATAGCTGAGCATTGCTAGGCCAGTCACATACCTAGCAAAGATCAATACTCGGTTCTGCAGCCTCTCCTTCTTTGCCCATCTGAGCCGAGGTAGCAGAAAATTGTGAGATGCATTACAGATCTTCTCGGCACCATTAAGCCCTGCTGGTTTTGTCAGTGAAAGAATTCAATCCCTCCTTGGTGTCTTTTCCTTAGGAAGTCGAACTGCATGCATACCAGACTGTGCATCCTTAAACAGCTTGCAGGGCTCCAGGGTGCAGGGGAACTCCAGGCTTTGCTTTTAAACCAGCAGCTTAAAAAGGGTGTACGAGAAGCTCATACAAAACAAGGAACATCTTAACCAAAGCTGCTTCAGCAGCTCCTTCTGGCTGCAAATGGCCCTACCTGCATTTGTGAGTTAAAGGCAAAGTGTGGGGAGGTAGAAACCCACTGCTTGTCTTTAAAGCCCATGATGGTACATAAAGTGAGGCAAGTCTTCCAAAGAGGGCAAATAGTTTGCCAGGAGGTTAAGATACACCTGCAGTGATACATGCAGGGAAACGCAAATCTATACCCAATTTTTTACGTGGTCCCCCTCTTCCTTTTTAGATTCAGGGAGCAAAAGCCAAAGAGGCAGACAGACACAGAGTTGACTTACCAACTTGTTGCCCAAGGAGACCACCACATTTGGCCTTCTGGATTTTCCAGACCTGATATTCTGAGGCACAGAAACTGAAAGGTATACATAGAAACTTGATGAGAAGGAGACTTAGTGTGCAATCCAGAGTAACTATGGGGAGTCCTTGCTCTGGTGTAAGAACAGTTTGCTCTGGATTGCAATATGAATTTCCCATAGGTTTTCACTAAGTGGTGCAGTAACTACGGGTACACGTAATGTCTCTTATGTGCTCCCGTAGTTACTCTGGATTGTAGGGTTAGTTGTGTTTTCTAGAACCTGAGTTACAGCAGAGGTGGGTGATTTTATGCACAAAATGCTTAGGTTTTCCCTCTTGCAACAGTGGCAGGGAAGCAGAATTTGGCCACCATCATTAAGTATTCTCTACAAACCTGATGTCTACAGCCCTGCTACCCTGAATACGCCTGATCTTGTCTGAGTTTGGAAACTAAGCAAAGTCAGGCCTGGTTAGTATTGGATGGGAGACCACCTGGAAATATGAGGTGCTATAGGATTTTAATAAGTAATCTGCTTAAAGACACTCTGCTTATCATCCTGAATGTTGGCCAGACAGCTGTTTGAGACCCAAATACTGCATGGTGGAGCAAACTCCTGTTACTTGCTCAGTTCCTTCCAATCTAGCAGTTTGAAAACATCTACAGTAAATGCAAGTAGATGAAACAGGTACCACTTAGGTGGGATGGTACACCTTTTCTGTGCACCTTTGACACTGAGATCAGCAGTGTGATCATGGAGACACCTTTGGCCTTATAACCAGGATGAGCACCACCTTTAGATTAGTTCATGACTAGTGGGACACCTTCATAATCCTGAGAGCCAGGGTTTTGTAGTGGCTTAGGAGTTTGACTTCGTCTACTGTCCTTCAGCCTCACCGATCTCATTGGGTTGTTGTAAGAACCAAAGTTGAGAAGGAACTATGTATACCACTCTGAGCTTTTAGAAGGAAAGGTGATGTAAAAATGGGGGAGGGAGTCATGAGCCTCTGATCTGATCAGACCATATAGCTATCTTCATTTTATTTCTCATTTAATTTCCTTGCTTTGCTTCATGCTTGGAATTTTGTTGTTGAAAGATAGAAACTGATCAAATAAAGGCATCTTTATTGTTGGCCACAGAATGCAACTGTACATTCTGTGTCTCTGTCTCTTCATAGCTCTTGTTCGACTGCAGCCACATGCTTTCCACCCCAGGAGAAAGCAAGCAATCTCTATTGCAATAATGCCAAGCAGCGGAGGGACCTTTGCCTGTAACAGTGTAGAACTTTGGAGCTAGTAATGCTCCCGAAACATCAGCTCTCCTAATTAATTTTCAATGGGTCTTCAACGAGATGAAGGGGAAGAATTCATTCATCTCCCAGCTCAGTCATTTACCTGGGATGTAATGAGGGTCTATAATGAAGCATGAGCCTTAATATGATGAAGTGCGTACAGAAATGGGGAAGGTCTTGCCGATTCCCTTCCCGCTGCCAAAGGGCCCTGGGAGCTGTTGCTAAACGCAGCTTCTTTGGTAAATTACTTACTCAGGGGAGACTCATCAGCTCAGTTTTCGAGATGGGAGCAATGAAATGAACACTGCTTAATGGGCTACGTGTGCATGTTTTCACTGATGCTTCCTAGGGATTGGGCACTGTGAGGAGGAATCAACGAGATGAAGTGAGAGAAGCTGAGTATGAATTAAAAAAAAAAGCCAACCACCACAAAATCCACAGAATCTAAGATAAACTCAAATTTATTTCCTACAGTGTATTTTGCAGCAATAAGGATGAAATCCTAACCTTGGCTGGCACAACATTGATCTTCCTGTTCTAATGGTGATGTAGGGATAGAGTTACCATAATTCTGTTCCACAAAATTGGGACAGGCCCCTCTGTACCATTTCCCAGTATGTAAACACAATCCCTCAAAATCAGGATTGTCCCTGTTTTTCAGGACATATGAAAACCAGATATAGAGAGGCAAGTACACTGAGCACTGTGTACTGGCCTAACCTTCCCTCATAAGTGGTACAGAAGTGCCTTATAACACTTTTGTGACACCTCTAGGTCATCACCCCATGTTGTGCTGGGGTTTAGGCTGACCTAAGTGTAGGAGTAGGATTGCAGCTTAGCCACTTATCTCAGCCCTATCCTGAACTCTTTCTTGCATTTTTTAAAATAAAAATGTTTCCATCTCCCACTGGTTGGACTGGAGCTATTTGGGGATTTACAGCCCAATCCTAAGCAAAGGTCCTGTACCAAAATGGTCACCATTTCATTGTATGGGGTTGGACAACCACCAGAACCTATTCACGGATTGCAGCTTTTGTGTGTTTATTCTACTGATGAAAGTAACTGGTACAGTACAGAAAGCCTGTTACATCACAGGAAAGTAAAGTCCATAGATCCTAGTTATTCAACAGGTAAGTATCAAATGGGCAGCCCAATCCACTGTAGCACTTGGGTTGCCCTATCTATCACTGGGGTGGAGCAACTGCAAGATGCCCTACCCTAGTTACTCTGGAAAAGGCTTGGGACAGTGCAAGGCAACATAGGGTGCCCCATGAGAGGTGGACCTTCTCTGCCCTAACTGGGACAGCCTAGGCAGCTCAGGAGAGGCACGTTGAGGGCATGTTTAGCATTGCCTAGGCCAGAGCAGATCATGGCAGAAATGCCCTCTTCCAGCTCAGGAGCAGGTATAGTATATCAGGAGCAGGTATAATTATACCACCTCAGGAGCAGGTATAGTAATGAGTCGACCCATAGGGGTCCATGATAAGGCCCGAGTAAGAATGGCAGTGTTGACCAAAAGTCTGAGTTCTTGGCCAGCCTATCTGCAACCCCTGCCTCTCAACTTCAGGATATGGAACAACTACGGCAGTTCACTAACCTAGGGATACAGTAGGCCATTCCAAGCATCCACCTTCCACCAGAGGAACTGCAGGTATAACAGGTTGTCAGGAACTGTTGGGCTTCCTTATAACTCAGGCACCACAGCTGTTCCTTTTTCAGTGTGATCTGAGGGGGGTCTCCTCAGGAGCAAGCCCTCCCAGCTGTCACTGACTTAGCATGCTCTGGAGCAGGTAGGGCAGCCCAGGCTTCCTTACTCTCTGAATGCAGCATAACTCTCTGCTCTGGATACAGAATAGTTGGGGCAGCTCAGCTAGGGCTCTCCCCACTGCCCTTACGTATCTATCTGCAATATTTATATAATGCTTTTCAACTATAAAGTTCACAAAGCGGTTTACAAGTAAATAAAAAAAATTAATAGCTAATTAACAGCTAATGGGTTCTTTTCCCAAAAGGGCTCACAATCTACTCTGGATTGTGCCCTAAGCCCATGAAACTTTGTTACATCATAAATACTTTATAATGTGCAGTGCTTTTCTTGAGCCTTAGAGGGTACTGTTGAATCCCAAGAATCTTTCCCCTCTGGTTGCTTGTGCCCCAAGGCAAAGTAACTACCTGGCTTGATGGTCCCGTGTCGCTGGGCCTGGTATCAGGCCCAACCGGGCACTTGAGTTCTCTTGTCCACCAGCTCCCTTCTTTTGAAGGTCTTTGCTGAGGTGGTGATTGGAGAAAGCCTGAAGCTCCTCTCCCTCGGGGAACCCAAGCCCCCTTCTGCCTGAGATGCCAAAGCCCCCCTGTTCCTGGGGTCAATCCAAGGGCCGCTCATTGCCCCACTGCGGTAACCAACATCTAGAACATGCTGCCTGCTGTTTCTTCTGCTACCCCGTCTTCCCTCCCTGCCTCTCCCTGCCTCCTAGAACACACTAGGGCTGCAATCCTAACCTCGTATATCAACTAAGGTGGCACCCTGGAGGCCCAGAGCTCAATCTGCCAAACATCCCATAGAAACCAGATGGAGGAGGTCAGGCACTGGAACCTGAATGCAGTGTGATCAGGTCCCAAGACCAATTCCTGGAGTCTTCGGCTGCAATCCTAACCTCCAGTTGGGCTGGCCTAAGCCCTGAGCTCACCTGCAGATGTTACCACAGTGCTGTAAGACACTTCTGCACCACTCCTGGGGAAGGGTCAGGCCAGTACAGAGACATGCACTTGCCCCCTACATCACCACATGTCATCCAATGTTAAGACAGCACTCTAGAGCTGGTGATTAGATCTTCTCCTTTCTCCTCCAGGATCTTGCCTGGTTATAGTTTCAGCTGGTCTGGGAAATGTTGGTGGTGGTCTCCGGTCCCAGTTGGAGTCTGATTTGGCTGCCTTGACATGAGTGGAAGAAAGGTATAGAGCCCAAGGACATTTTCATTGTTAAGAAACCATGAGTGACAAGATGCCAGGATACCGGGAGAGCAAACAGCTTCCCGACAAGTCCCTTTCAGATGGCCTGTCATGTCATGCTGTTCAGCCAAGCCAAATTCAAAGTGACACGCACCGGTTCTTTTCCTTGTCAAACACACCAACCAGAGCCATCGTTCAAACACACATACAATTCCATCCCGGGCACCTCTTTGAGAAAGACGATGCCGTGGAGTGGCGGGAAGATTGCAAATTGTAACGAAGAGGAGTTTTCATAATCTGTCATGAGTACAAAATGTCTGCCTTCTCACAGCCGCCGGATCCTCTCGCTTCAAAGCAGAGTGCAGGGTTTTGAAAGTGGCCTTAATTTCATCAGCTGTGAAAAAGCCATTAGCATCCTTCTCAGGCCTGCCTTAAATATTCATCGGCAAAAGATTTTATGCAAAACCACTCTCTTAAAAGGAGCAGCCAAATTTCATGTCAGCTTTTAAATCCCTCACCCCTGCCACTAACCACCCCCACTCGCTAATTCAAGAAAAGTGTTTGAGAAGCAAAGCAACAGAGGTATGCAATTACTGGAAGCAGTGGCATCACTAGGGGGTGCAGCGGGTGAGGGGGGAGTACCAAGATTTTTAAAAATTTTGGCCAGTATTTTTGAATAATACCATTATGTTACATCTCAATCAATGCATAAGTTCATGTAGAATGCAATGAAATAAACTGAATTGAAATATCTAATTTCTATCAAAAGTTATAACCAAAAAATCCATGGGGAAAACACAATGGACTATCACTGTGCCCACCACCTAGGGTGTTACCCTGCTCACTGTATGGGAGGAGGTCCGTCACAGGGGTGACATGAAAGGTGACACAAACCCATACCAGGTGACACCTCACTGATTAGAAGAGTTGTAAATTTTCAAATGGTACCTTATCCAGATTCAGAGGTTAGGGCTGGCCAATTCACTATATGGGAGGCCAACTGAGGCAGTTGTGTCAGGAAGCAGACTGGCAGGGGACACCCAGCACTGGACTCTTGCCATCACATCTAATCTATCTCTGCCATTTTTTTCTGCTCTCTGGATGAATGAATGAATGAAAAATGGTGACAGAGTAGAAGAGGATGTATGGGGAAGAGGAGGAGAATTGTGGGCTAGAATGTCAGAAGTGCTATAAGCTCACTGGATAAATTGGGCAGGTCGGGAATTTTCAGTGCCGGAAGGCTGAAACACATTTATGAACTATGAAGAAGTGGGAAAGAAATGTAATGTCGATTTAGGATTTTGCCATATTTGCTGTTTCCAGGCCCTGGAATAGATCCCTTTGGATACTGGGGTGGTGGGGAGGCATTTGTATCTGAAAATTTGAGGGATGGGGCTGTGAAAGAATGATGGCATTGTAATTTCCAAACAGAGCTTTTAAAAGATCTAAGCTATTTATTTATTTAAATAATGTACACCATTTTCCCTGCCAAAGCAAATGCCCGAGGCAGCTTACAAAATGTTATAAAACAATAAAATCTTGTGAGAAAAAAATTACCAAAATTAAACAAGCAAAATAAAAACTGCTGGGATAGCGATGCAGTTCAAACAATATAACAAGGAGGAAAAACAGCATCTGTGGGCAACGAACATGAGGGAAACAGGGCACATTAAAATATACAGTTGCAGGAGGGTGACCATCACACAAAAACGAAATTAAAAATATTTTTAGCATTTTATGATTTTTTTAAAAAAAAGATCAGTTTGCCAAAGTCAACCTGACACTGAAGGGAGATTCAACAGTATAGAATTCAATCCATAAATATTAATACTAACGATATGCTCTGAGTTCAGGATTCCAGTCCCAAGATAGCTGACTGAGCAAATAAATTCAAGTCCACAAAAAAGAATTGTAATTCAATCTTAGCCCTACTGGGAATAAAATCCTTCAGGTTTTAAGGGGCAAGACTGATAGGCAGATATCAATTGATTCTATTGGAGTCAATATGCAGTAATTTAGGAAAGAATAGATTTGGGAATTTGGTGTTTAAATCTCCATTTAGCCAATGACATGCAATGAGCAATCTCAGACAAAGCATAAGTTCTTCACCTAACCTCACAGAGTTATCCAGAGGATAAAATGGGAATATGCCCATGAATTGTTTGTACCAGTTAGTTTAATAAAATCAATTTTTTTTCAAGATGTTTTGAACCACTTACAATAAATATCCTTTTTAAAATTATCCCAGATAAGAGCCAAATCATATTTTGGACTTACACTGGTAGATCTCACAATGTGCCTCCTGGTAGGGGCAGATTACTGGGGGCGGGGGGTGCAGATCAGCACAGGACCCTTTAAGGCTGGACCAAACTTCTGGTCCATTGGGGACCAGATAGCATATGGTGAGGTAAATAAAAGTGTTTTTCTCTACTTCTGGGCTGTCTGATCTCCTGCCAGTGTGTTCTCTGTCCACAGCATTGCATGCTGTGAGCCAGCGGGAGACAGAATTAGACAATATGTTACTCCTCATCAGGGGCTGTCCAGCAATGAGGTTGGCTGAAAGGGCTATCTGGCTGAAAGGGCTATCATGATGATGCACGGTGGCAGACACATGGGGTGCCCTGCATCCGACACCAGCTTCCGCCTCCCTCAGTCCCCTATCTGTCTGGCTGCCACTTGGGGTGGAGGTGCTCACCATTCAAGCAGTTTTGTGGTGGTGTAATGATGTAATCACATTGCCCCTAACTTTTCACCAACATGGATTTAAATGAGAAAGTTTGCCTCCATTTGATTATCTTTGGGCTGCTTCAGGCCCAGAAGCCATGCACTCTTGCTGCCAAATGATGAGCTCCTTCTTTTCAAAGCAAGGGATCAGAAGAAGCAGCAGAAGACAGATGTCCTCAGACAAGGGAGGAGGCAGTATCAGAAACTGGGAAGTCTCAGGCTGACTCTGCAACAGATCCATGGCATTACCAGTTAAAGGATTCACCAGTTAAAGCTGATTCATACTCATTCATACATACCATTGGACCACCTCTACCCTGGTCTGACTAGCATACAAAGACAATATAGTAAGCACATGGTTTGACCCTCTCCACAACTAAGTGGACCGACAATATGATCCATTACAATGCAGTCTCAGTTCATTCATAAGGAGTGAGAAATAAAAGGTAAGAAGAATATGGTACGATGGACAATGCTGACCCACTTACTAAATATAGGCTATTCATTCAGTGACTGTGACACAAAGTACTGTTTACACAATAGCAACTAGAACACACCGTAATATGGGTCTGAAACAGACCCACAATTTAACTTGTTTTAACTACCTTCCCATGATTCTTATTTATATCATGCTATTTGTGTACAAGACATTTTGGGTATCTTAAGAGAAAGGAAGCAAAAATGAAAAAGCTAGTCCCTGTCCCAAGGAGAGTACAAAATAATCATGTACCTGCAAGAGCATGTTTAGGACTGAAGCCAAGCTGTAGAGGAAGGTGCAGGCAGGAAAACAGGGAGAGAGAAAGGGCATGCTGCTTGGATCGAAATTAGGGTATTGCCGTCAGCCTATTGTTTTAGTTACTCCTTCCAGGAACAGTAGTATCACTAGAGTTTGTACCATCTGGTTCAGAAGGCTAGCGCTTCTTTTTTATGATGGATCTGCTCCCATGCAGTGGATGGGGCAATGGCCCAACTGTTGGGCTTGGTGAAGCACCATTGCTTTGCCCACACTGTTATTTTTTTACATAACTTAAAAAATTATTATAAAGGAATATAAAAAAGAAACAAGAAAAAGTAGAGGAGTAAAAACAGCCGTTGAAAGCTGTGTGGCAAGGAAAGCTTACCTTTCTTTGTTCTTCTACATAGTAGGTACCATATCTTAAATTATCTGTTTTAAGTTCTATTTAAGGTTTGCTTATACTAAAATACATCAACTATCCAGTCATCAAATCCATAACTCATTTGATTCATTTTCCCCTACACATGCAGAAGTCCATAAATGGTTTCCAATTGACCATAAAAGTTTTTACTGACTTATCATTTAAGGGAAATGTCCAATATCTTTATATACCACTCTTCAACAAAGATTATATCTGAAACTTTACAGTATTTGGGATAATAATAATCTTTCTATAACTTTGGATAGAATAGAGATCTTTCAGCCGGGTTTGTTTCATTGCGCTCTGCATGAAATTACACTTTGAACGCTGTGTAACGTGATGCTGTTGTTTGAAAATACTAAGATTTTAAAATTTTTGGCCATCATTCAGGTGTCATTCCCCTATCTGTGCAAATTACCCCATATGGCCAATACACCCTGTACCCTCCTAAAAACACCACTATCTAGGAATCGGAAGCAAGACTTCCTTGTCTTTTTAAGGTTTTCAAATGTAATTCTTCTCAGAAATCCCATCTTCCTACTCTGTGTGTATATCTATTTCCTCTCTCCGTTCATGCTACTAAAGAGCTGCTCAGATCTGAGCTGGAGTTAAAAAAGAAGCTTCCAGCATTGTGAAAGCATCAATAAAATACAAATTGTGATGATGCACTAAAAGACACATCTGTACCTAAATATGTTGGAATATGATTACTCAGTAATTGTGCATATCATCCCTCCTCTCTCTCTCTCTCTCTCTCTCTCTCTCTCACACACACACACACACACACACACACACACACACACACATTTAAGGTAGGATGGGGTGTGTGGATTCCATCCATCCATTTTCTAATATCCTTTGCAGCCATGCCCATGGAAACAAAGAGCTGAAGGAAAGAAAGCAACCATCTTTTGGAGAAGCCTTTCAATCCATTTCCTTTTCCTTGGACCAAAGAAGCACTTGGATATTAACTGTGCTCGTAGGCTCTGAAGGTTTAAATATATTGAGTGATTGTCAAGAAGCTGAATGATATAAGAGAAGGAAGAAGGAGGGGTGGAAGAATTTAAATTTCACCAAGCCACAGGCTTCTCTGATCTGGGGATGCTGAAATCAGCATTGAGACCTGGAAGATCCAGGTTCAAATCTCTCCTTGGCCATGAAGGTTCCTAGCATCTTCACCCATCTCACAGGGTTGTTGAGAGGACAACAGGAGAGGAAGAACTGAAGCTTTGTAAGCCACCTTGCACATTTGTGTTGGCATGAGAAATGTGGGATCTAAAACAGACAGGGGGAACCACATGCCAAAACAAAAATTCCTGAACCCCAAGGCCAAAATTCCTACCACCAGGCCAAAATTCCTATCCACTTTAAAAAATTGCCAAAAAAATGTATTTTTTGTTTTTATAGTTTTTGTTTTTCAGTTTTTTGGCCATAAATTTTGATAGGAAGGAGATACCTCAAAAGTGGTTTTTGCATTGGAGTCTGCTCTTCAATACAAATCTAATGACATATGGCATGATGGGATACTGTGCACTATTACCAAGTTTCAGAATGAAGCCAAAATGTAGGTCACCCGAACAGGAGGCTAAAAATCCTGACAAATATGGGTTTTTCTGGTCGTATGGTCACCCTGGCAGGTGAGAGGCAGCAGGCAGGCAGGTCAAGGCACAACCTTTCAGTGTGTGATTTTTTATAGGTATGAATAATTTTTCACCTTTTGTGGAGTCAAACAGGAACACAAAAAGCATCCACCTAGTCCAACATCTGGTTTCCACCAGTGATTAACTAGATGCTTCCGGGAAGTTTCCAGTTTCTAAGAAGTTGGCAAAGAGGCACAAAACTAGCAACCTTTCCTTTGCTGGTTCATTGTCCCTCAGCAGGCTATCATGGTCGATAGCCACTGATAGCCTCTTTTCCTCTTGTGTTCCTGATCTCTCTGTAAGCCATCGAAACCTGTGGTCATCACAACCTCTTGCAGAAGCATATTCCGCCCACTCATTGCCTGTTCGGCAAAGATATAGCATTTTTTTCTCCATCCCAAATCTGCTGCTACTCCATTTTCCTAGAATACACTGAGTTGTGGTGTCTCATGAAAAAAATATGTCCATGTCATTTTCACTATGCACAATTTGACAACTCTCTATCGTTCATTCATTCATCCATTCATTCATCCATCCATCCATTCATTCAGTGGATTTATACCCCCAACATTTCTAAAAGCAAATGCCCAAATCTTTTATCCTTTTATCACCACAACAACCCTTTGAAGAAGGTGAGACTGAAAATTAGTGACTAGCCCAAGGTGACCCTGGAAGCTTCACAGCTGTGGGAGAATTTGAATCTGGATCTTTCAGATTTCAGTCCTGCTCTCTAACCACTACACCATCTTGTTCCAATCCGTTTCCTGTTTCAATGCAGGGAGGAGGATTGGATGGCTAATGGAGGTGGATACAATCTGTCAATCTGCTACTTGCAGCGTTCTTAAGACCTAATCTTATTCAGCACTGATGCTGCTGTGTCAATGGGGCACGTGATGCAACCTGCGCAGGGTTGGGGGAGACAGTCACAGAGGCCATCTCAAATTAATGGAATGTTTGTTCCCTTATTTCGGAGCTGCATTGTGGCTGCAGGTTGCGGCTGCAGTACAGGCTGTGTCTGTGGTACAGGAAAGATGGATAGGATTGGGGTCTTAGCCTGATGGAAAAACCAGCAATGGCTTTATTGCCAACTGTACAGCACAAAACCTATATTTAGTAACATATAACTAGTAACATATATGATCTCGCTTCCCTAGATAGTGAAAATTCTATAGCAGTGATTTTCAACAGGTGTGCC
Source organism: Cryptoblepharus egeriae (assembly GCA_030015325.1). Lineage (NCBI taxonomy): Eukaryota > Metazoa > Chordata > Lepidosauria > Squamata > Scincidae > Cryptoblepharus > Cryptoblepharus egeriae. The sequence continues at coordinate 13,259,766 of JAREYC010000013.1, forward strand.
ATGGACAGTCCTCAGGTGTGTCTTGGGAATTTGGGGATTGACATTCATTAATAAGAAAATTGGGGGATTTGAACAGTCTGCTGTGCCTTGTCAATGGTAAAAACAATTGATGGTGTGCCTTGACAATTTCAGTGCCTTGTTAAGTGTGCCGTGAGATAAAAAAGGTTGAAAATCCCTGTTCTAGAGGCAATTTGATAGTGTTTCATCTCCTTCCTTTGAAAGAGTGCTGGAGACTGAAGCTACCTTATTCGGAATATTTGCCATGTTAATTAGCAACCTCATGTGGGTGCTTTGAAGTTTGGGGAAGTGGCAGAGCAGTGAGAGAAGATATTTAACCTTTTCCTCTTGCACTTTTACCCTGATCTAAATGTTCCCTTCTCCCTCCAGCACCTTGAGATCCATGGGGATAAAGACAGGTTCAGGAATTTTATCAAAGGGTTAAACAGCCCTCCCAGATTGCCACTTTCCTGACCTGCAATGCCTGGGGTTGCTAATTAGTTTTTTTAAAAGAGAAAAAATGCAGGTTATCCTAATCACATATCTACCTAATTCAGTTTTTTGTGCCTCCAAATTCAAACTGCCAAGTGCTGTTTCTTGCACGCAATCCGCCAAGCAGTTGTTGCAGCCCTGCAGGTAACTCGCCAGTTCAGGAAACATTCACAACTTTTAAAAGAGATTAAAGCTCTTTGGCGTCCAATCCTTGACTCCTCTCCAGACTCACTTTAGGCAAAATGGTAAGGAAAGACCCATTCATATCTATCAGACAAGCACAGTCACCACAGTCAGGGCAAACTCAAGATCTCCTGATCTCCCCCCGCACCCTCCCCAGCATTCACTGTACACAGCAGGCATAACACCTGCTACAGGCTTGGAAGCATCTGCAATCTCAAATCCCACAATATAATTCTGAGCTCCTGGAAGCACAGGTGGATTATAAATGGACTAAATAAATGTAATAAACAGGTAATCTTTAAGGCTGTCAGCTTGCCAAGAATGATCCTGGTTATCCAACATTTTGCTTGACTGATGATCAGCCTGTACCAGTACCATATTTTTCCTCCATCTTCCAAGAGGAGGCAACCTCATCATTCATTCATTCATACACCACTTTATCTCAGTCATAGGCATTCAAAGCGGCTTTGACAATGGCTTATTATACCATCAGCACTGCCTTCTGACATCATCAGGCCCTGTCCAGAAGTCTCAGATTTTAGATGCCTCCAACATGGTAATTCCACTGTACAGGCAGATTTCTCCCAAATAGCCTAGCGGCTATTTATATGTCCCAAATAACATAGAATCATAAAGTTGGAAGGGACCCTGTCCAACATTAATAATCCAATATTAATAATCAATATAGTCCAACATTAATAATTAGTTAGCAAATCAATAGTGGGGATGGAGGTTGTGCAGTTAAAAGACACACCAAATAGCCAGCATGGCCTATATTTCAAAGGCTCTGATATTAATTATGCTGTCAGCTGCATTTAATTTGGGCAAATTCAAGTATTGAAGGTATCCTCCAAGGGACTGACACATAACACAAGAAAGGCTCGTTTTTGACACTGAGAAACAGACAACATGATTGGACGTAGCACAGGGTAAAGATGCTGAGTCCTTAGCAAAAGCACAGAACAGAGAAAGAGGAACATAGGCTGCAATCCTAACCTCCACTTAGACCAGCCTAAGCCCTGGCATAAGTTTTGTGCAGACCTGGAGGTGTCACAAAAGTGAAGAAAGACACTTCTGCCCCACTTCTCGGTGGGTTAGGCCAATGCACAAGGATACGTTGACCTCCCCACACCATCACAAAAAGATTGGCTTTCTGTGAATTAGGTCGACCTAAATTTCTTAGGATTGTGCTCATAGTGTATTAAGACTAGAGACCCAGTTAGAAATCAAGACATCCTCTGTGAATTTTCACAGCTTTCCCCTGCCATAGATCTATTTGCAACCTGCCAGTTTTAATGATAATAATTATATCTGAGACCCATTTTCCACTTAAGGAGTGTTAAAGCGATATCTGCTAAGGATAAAAACCTCTTTTCTTAAAAAGCAAAATAAAAAAAGAATCCATCTGCATAAGTTACAAAGTGGTAATCAGTGCCATCAGCCGGTGATGGCATTTTGCAGCAGGATAGCAAATGCCAAAATGCCATGATAAATGGTATATTCGTACCTGTATCCTCAAAAAGCAATAGTTAACTGCAACAGTAACTTCAGCAGGCTCACAGTTTCCTTCTGTGCTGTCTGCATGGTCAACTCTCTCTATGCCCCATTGAGTCAGTAGTACAGAGAGTTCAAATGGGAAATACTTGTTTTGCCTTATATTTTTTTGCCTTATTTTTGCCTTATGTTTGCCTTATGTTTTGCCTCATTTTTACCCTTGTTTATTTTTATTAAAATTTCCACGGTGATAAACAATATAATAAAACCAGAGGCAGTAATGTCATGATGTCCACACTAGTTACGCCTCTGAATAAAACTACCTGAACTATAACTGAGCAACAAGACACCTTTTAAAAGTTGTAGTTCTCTAGTTAGGGAGAAGAGCAACTGTCCCTGCTCACTCCAGAACAATGTTCTTTTCTGATGATGTCTCATATAATTTTTTCTCCACTCTTTTTGGCTATGCAAGCTACTTTAAAAGGTAGGATGGTGTAGTAGTTAATAAAAGCAGGAGGGGAGGACAGAGACTTGGAAAATACAGGTTCAAATCCCTCCTTGGCAATGAAGTGAGTGGAAGCACTTGCTAACTTGGGACACAATCCAGAGGTGCACTTTGGTTCCCCTATCTATCACTGGGCTAACTCAACTGCAAGATGGTCCTTTTTAGTTACTCTGGAAAAGGCCTAGGGCAGCCTAAGGCAACATAGGGTGCCCCAAGACAGGTGGTCCTGGAATGCCCTAGCTGGGGCAGCCTAAGCGGTTCAGGAGAGGCATGTCAAGGGTATGTTTAGCATTGTTTAAGGCAAAGCAGTTATTCTGTATCCACAGCCTGTTTCCAGGGCAGAAATGCCCCCTTCCAGCTTATACCACCTCAGATATACCTCAATTTCCAGTTATACCACCTCAAGAGCAGGTATAGTCATGAGTAGACCCTTAGGGGTCCATGATAAGGCCCGAGTAAGAATGGCAGTGTTGACCAAAAATCTGAGTTCTTGGCCAGCCTAGCTGCAACCCCTGCCTCTCAAATTCAGGATATGACACAACTAAGGCAGCCCACTAACCTGGGGATACATACAGCAGGCCACTCCAACAAGCATCTTGCATCCATCCTCCACTAGAGGTATTATTGTACTGGAGTCTCATGCTGCAGCTGTTACTGGTTATCAGGAACTTCTGGGCTTCCTTATAAGGCAGGCACCACAGCTGTTCCTTGTTCAGTGTGATCTGAGGGGGGTCTCCTCAGGAGCAAGCCCTCCCCAGATGTCACTGACTTGGAGCCTACTTAGCATGCTCTGGAGCAGTTAGTGCAGCCCAGGCTTCCTGACTTTCTGGATGGAGCATAACTTTCTGTTCTGGATTCAGAATAGCAAACCTCACTGCCCTAATTATGGATTGTGCCCTAGATGCCATTCTCAGCCTCACCAACCTCATAGGGTTGTTGTGAGGACAGCAGGAGGGGAGGAATTAAAGCTTTATACGCCACCTTCAGCATTTGCGTTAGCATGGGAAAGGCAGGGTACAAATCCCTTAAATAAAATACTGTATTTACTCAAATCTAATGCTCACCTTTTCCAGCTGAATTCAGTCTCCAAAATCAGGATGTGCATTAGATTCTACGGTTAAGTAGATTTGATTAAGGACAGTATTTTGATTTTAAGTATAGGATGTGCATTAGATTTTAGTGGGAAAATGTTTGATCTGCAACCTCCTTGGACATTATCCAACATTAAGATGCTGCCCAAGAGCTTGATTTCAGCTTCTCTTTCCTTCTTGCTCTTGGAGTTTCATAAGGGATGGACACAATTTCATAAGGAAAACACAATTTTCCTTGCTTTGTGTAACCATGTCTGCATTACAGTCAAGATAAACAGTTCCCAGAATACCAAGGGTTGGGGAGAGCTGCCGACAAGTGCAGATTTTGAGTTTATTGACAAACCTCTGCTAATGAGGGAATGAGGCGGCTGATAATAAATATGTTTGGCAGGAATGGACAGCGGTAATGGGGGTGGGAAAGATTGCTCTAGGCATTGTGCTAAAAAAAGAAAGTGCCCACAAGTTGGTGGGAAGCCGCTCATTTAGAAACAGACGTGATCAAGAAAGTAGACAGGAGCCAAGGGGACTTGGAGAGGCTGCAGGTCAGGTTTCAAAATTGGCCATTAAGGAATTAGGCCCAGGAAGGATACAGTAGGTGGCAAGTGTTCAAGCAGGACTTCTCACAAAAACAAACCTCACCCCAGTAAATCCACATGAAAGGATCAAAGGGGCCAAACAACTCTGATCACAGCCTGCTGTTATAAGTGTTAGGAAGGCTGTGCTTATCCCAATCCTATGAGCTGCTTCACCATCTCCTGTCCTTTTCCCTCCTGGTGGAATCACCAGACTCCTGATGCTGCAATTGAACTCTACCTCTTTCCCACTGGCTTTCATTCTTTCATCTCTGGGTCCACCAACTACCAGTATTAATTTTTCCCTTTTTTCCAAGTGGTTGGAATCTTACAATATCATTATGCCCTGTCTCCTAACTTTTGAATGTTTTGGACCTGGCAATCGTAACCCTTTCATAGCTTAAGTTACGTTATTTTTATGAATAGGTTTCAAGATTCTTGCTATGTAATGGTAAGTCTATGTAATTATGTAATGATGTAAAGATAATGTAATTGTGGGTAAGAGCTGTGGACTAAAAGTTGAGTGTTGGTACTGCCTGAAGAGCTAAGTGGGTCTCATTTCCATATGGGAGATGGAATTCTAGACTGTGACAAGCTGTTGTGGCAGGACCGAATCACTACTGAGCTTAGTACCCACAGCAGTGAGAATATAGGGGAGTGTGTGAAGAGAACAGGAACTTGATTTATTATGAGTACAATCCTAAGCATGTCTACTGAAAAGTAAGTCCCATTGTGTTCTATGGGACTTACACGCAGGAAAGTGTGCATCAGATTGCAGCTGATGTCTTCCAAAGGTAGATGGTTTGTAGCCAGAAGAGATACAGGTTCAAACTTGTTAGACACAGATTTTTTATGCACAGATTTCACTCAATACAAATGGCCACTGCAAATCACTAGTGTTGTAGAGGCACAGTCATTCAAGCAAACATTTCAATTTTCAGTCCCAGAATCAAATTCCTGCAGATATTAATGCATTATCGTATTCCATTAGGGGCAATATGGGAGCAAGAAACCTAGAAGTGGATCTTTAAACCTATTTTTCCATTGTTTTCTTTATATATGGATTTTTTAAATCCACAGGTAGTTCCGGAACAGAACCCTAGTGGATAGTGAGGGATACCTGTAATCCACTTTGTGAAGGCAACATCTGGTGAATGGAAGGTTCTGTGAATCTTTCACAGTACGTATTGCAAAAACCCCATATTGAAAAATGGTGGCAGACAGCCTGCCTATGTAAAAGAGATAAAAGAAGTGTATGTATGTATGAAATTTACCAAATATTTGACTCTGTAGCAAACAACAGATTCTGCATTGGTATAATGACCTTGCACCAGGGCAGCTCTCAAAACAGCAGCTCTTTCCATAAAAGTGAAGACCCTTAATCCTTTAGGGCGCAATCCAGAGTAACTACAGGGAGTCCTTGCACCAATGTAAGAACAATTTGCTATGGATTGCAATATGAATTTCCTTTAGGTTTTCACTAGGTGGTGCCATAACTATGTCAACGTAAATGTCTCTTACGTGCTCCTGTGTTACTCTGGATTGTAGAGCTAATTTAAGGAAGGATAATGCTTCCTTCATGGACAAATGAAAGCTACTCCAAGGTTGTAACCAACTGTGAATGAAAACGGAGGGAGCATTTTTTTTCCTCCTCCACCAGCTCCATTTCAGGAGGCAGCTGGCCACAATGCAAAAGAAGGAGAAAAAAATCTAATTAGCACAAGTTCTCCTTGAGCAGGGTCAGCAGGCTGGGTTCCTCAATCTGATTGATATTCTGCCTGCAGAGGTCATGCCAAGGATGAGGTCACAGCAGACTCCATCAAAGGCACCTTAATCTTCAGCCGCTAGATTTGCCATGACCGTCTTTCTGCAATATTAACATTGTTGCATAGCTGACAACGGGCAAACTTGCCAACTTTTTTTTAAAAAATCCACCAAAAGAAAACTGGAGAAGCTTTACTTCATTAATCTTAAGGTCCCTGTGATGGTCTCTAAAATATGATGCAAGATGGAAGTAACCCCAGAAAGCCTTCAGGTTGCATAACATTACAAGGCCACCCAGAAGGTGCAAAAGCAGCTAGCTACAGTAAATTCAAGAGACTGAAGAGAAAAATCTTTGCAAGAACTCTCTGCAGAGAATGTTGAACAGATTGAAAACCAAGAATTGTGCCCTGTCATTGATCTGAGACACATTCTGTCTGGGACGGACAAACATGGCAAGAAGTCCAAAGCTCTATAGATGGCCAGCCACTCCAAAGTGGTTGCCACCAGCTGAAGATTACTTGTGGATGCTTTTTGTTGTCCACCTTCATGTCACTTCTGGTCCTCCTTCTCCCTGAACTGGAATGGGAAGAGGGGAGGAAGTAATGTAGGGTGGAGAAAATTGCTGAGCTAGAACTCTGGAGGCCAGTAAATCATAGTGTAAAAAGGTGCACCATTCAGCATGATCCCTTGGGTGCCTTGGGCCACCATAGAACAAAGATCTGCAATGCCGTAATGCACCTGCCACATACAATGCTACCACCCTCTGTACTTACCCTCACATAATGGAGCCTCACGTGACACCAAGGACAACTGGGAAAGAATTCTGAGGTTTTCCCATGTTCAGTAGTTCTGGGAAACTGGAAGTACTGCATAAGATCACATCAGAAGCTGCAGAAGTCTTCCTGCGTGGTGTGGACCCAACACTCAGGGCATCTCTGCCATTAGAGTAACATGCTTCATTCTGAATTGACACTTTATGTAATTTTTGCTGTAAAACCTCATCCTGCTCTCTAAATAACTACTGTAGTATAAGGCAGTAGGGCTTCCCCTGAAGCCTAACTATTCTTCTAAAATGAATGTGGTGAAGACATGGCTCCTCAGGTCACATCAGGTTACTAGGATTCCACCATCCTAATTTATGTGCATTTTCTCTCCCTAATTGCCAAGCAGGGCCAGGGAAGCCATCGCTAAGCCATCCCTCCACTCCCTTCATGTTCGTCCGCTATTTGTACAGCTCAAACTCAGTTCAACATGATCCCTGCCTCGCTTCTGCTTCTCACACATGGGGGTGATTAATAGAGCTTCTCCCGTAAAACAAAAGGCCATTAAGACCTTTTAATATTTGCTTTCCTGACTCCCTGCCTACTTCATTTCATAGTTCAATGCAACTTCTGTGTGTTTTTCCCTCAGTGAGGAATTAATAAGCGAGGAAAGCTATATTGATTTTGGAGTCTGGAGCTGTTTTCTAGGGTCTGTATGGGAGTCACTGAGCAGCAAGAAGGGGCAGCTCTCCTGCGGACCCCACTTTTCACTATTTCACATGAGACCGCCCTTCAGGAGCCAGCTGGTGTCTTCATCAGGTTCACCACGGACAGTGTGCTGCCCACATGTGCTGATGTGAAGGTTCATCTTCTGATCACAAGTAAGTAAATGGCATAGGGTGAGATGCATTCATTATTGAAGGACATCCGTATTCAAGGGTTGCACATGATTGTATTCTTCACTTCTCATGGAATCTTGGCTTGCATTGCCAGGAAAAGTCTCCTTTCAGGAGCAGTTTAAATTGGTCTTTGTAGCATCTCAGGGCTGCCCTCCGCTGGGAACATTGTATCATGCATGCTGGCCACCCCAAGACCACTGGCACCTCAGTCTGCATTCCAGATCTCCCAACAGCCAGGGCTGGATTTAGGTTTGATGAGACCCTAAGCTATTGAAGGTAATAGAGCCCTTTATTGCTGTTTTTTGTGTTGAGTATATGCTATATGGTAATTTATGGACCTAAAAAAGCAGGCCTCCATCAGTCTTGAAAGACTATGGTATGGCATACGCCGCATGCAAAGCACAAAAGCCTGGGTTGGATTGTTATGGAGGATAGGCTGTTACCCAAGCAGCAAATCCCCCCTCTGCACGCCACTGAATTAGTCCAATGGAAAGGCAGAGCCAATCCAATTGGATCCAGCTGGTGTCGCAGAGCTGGGTTAAGGACAGGAGCTCACCCTGTTTTGTGGGTCTCGAACTCTCGCCTGCTGGTTAACAGGCACAGTGTCTTAACCGCTTGCGCCACCCACAGCCCAGTTTATGGACCTAACAGATATCAAAGCCATTTGTACATAACAAAATATGTATTCATTTGTTTTTATCTTATATTTGGGAAATGTACATCCCGTTTCCTTTTCCTTTTGGGGGCAAGTGGGGCCCTAAGCTATAGCTTGTTCAGCTAATATGTAAATACGGCACTTCCAACAGCACACCAGTGCTCCCTTCCATTGCTCCTATTCTTTCTACTTCCTCAGTTAGAAAAAAATGAGAATAAAGGAAAAGAGAAAGTGTGGGAGAAGAAGCATGTTCCCTTCTGCCTTTTCTAACCCATCGTTGATGAAAAAGTATCCCATTTTATTTCATACCCTCCATCTGTCTCTATTTACCAGGAACATTCTCTATTACATGAGCTTTGTCCCTGTTAAAGCATTGTCCATCTTTTGCCATTGGGATAAAATGGGGGCATCTCCGAGGCCAACTGTAAGGAGGCAGTGGTTCTGCAGTACCACCTGGGAACCCAGACCCCATGAGAACATGAACCAGATTCCTGCAGGAAATCAGTGACAGCCGGGACTTGACTCTTCCCCAATGCAATGTTAACTGTCCCAGATATTCCGATGCTGCAATTGAGAAAGGAGCACCCAAGATTTGTGAAATAATTCCAGGGGAAGACAGCTCAACTGCTGCCATCTGCTCTTCGCTGGCTCCCAGTAAGCTTCTCCATTGTGTGCCCAGCTGGGAAAGCTAATCTGAAAACTGGGCAGCAGAAGGCAAGACTCCTCCTTCACCATTTGCAAGCGAGTAGCACCAAGAAGGACTCATTTGGGGCACCATGAAAGCATGCCGAAGCTCTGGGTACACTATCCAAAGCATGAGGAGGGCATCATATATGGGGCTGCAGCAGGTTTTTAGCCAGCAAATGTGGGGTTGCCTCAGGGGAAATTTTAGTCTTCTAGATGTTCAATCTTTTAGAAACCAGCCATTTTCTGCTTCCTACCAGCCAGCCTAGAGACTGTCTGTCTTTCTTTCTTTCTTTCTTTCTTTCTTTCTTTCTTTCTTTCTTTCTTTCTTTCTTTCTTTCTTTCTTTTAGAGAATTAGATTGTTGTACTTATTTGAAAAGATAGATTGTTGCTTGTAAAGTGTACAGCCATTCCTGGGGCTGCAAGTTCTTTTTTATTGTTTCTTTCTGTTTTGGACAATGCTGTCTGGAGAAGAGATGGTTTCTAAGCCCGAATAAAAATTGTTTCTTTGCTGATTCACTTTTTTTGTTTGCTATATTTTCTCCATTTTTTCCAACCAGCAAACAAATAGGAAATATGCTCAGGTTCCTGAAGGTACTACAGCTTGCAGCTCTATCTCCAAGCCTGGGTTTGTTGTTTGAATATGAGCCTACCTCTTGATTCAGCACACCCAGTCACCAGTCACCCCAGCCTACCCCTTGGTTCAGCACACCCAGTCACCAGTAACCCCAATATCCTACAGTGCAGAAGCTGCAAGCTTGAGGTTAAGAAACATGGATCATGGTAAACATGAACATGGTAAAGATTACTTGGCTCTGCACTAATTCAATCACTGGAGCAGAATCAAGGAGTCACACGTTGGGCTCCAGGGTTGGGACAGGTATAGTATGCCGGGGGATAGCATCTTTGCCCACTTCCTAGGCTTGATCCATGCTCCGGCTTCCCTCTCTTCACACACTTTCACTCCCAACCCACCTTCCTCTTACCCAGAAAATGCATCCATGTCACTCAGCAGGAAGCTTGCTGTGTACCACACTCACTGTTCCTGTTGCCAGCAGCGATCTTCATCACTGAGTGGCACAAGCCTCCCCACTAGTGTCGCTCATCTGGTGGCTGGTACTACATGCTCTACAGCATGTTTGTTGCCTGGGAAGTGTGTGTCCACTGCCCAATGTGCCTGGTGGTGCCCAGTTGGGGAGCCCGGTACCCAGCAGGGATGCCTGGTGCCTTGTGGTACCCAGTGGTACCATTTTCCCAATGGTGCCCAATGCCTGATAGGGATGCCCAGTGCCCACTGGTGCCCGCTGCTACCCACCACTATCCCCTGGTACCCTTTGGTGTCTGGTGCTTGTGAGTGTCTGCCCAGTAGCTGATGCCATTGCCCAGTGCCCAGCGGTGCCCACAGTTCACAAATATTCTTAAAATTTTCCTCCAGCAATGACCTGTAAATTCTGCCAGTTTTAAATGACGAACCATCCTCCTAACTCCCCCAAGTAGTTGCTGATCTGTTTTAAAAAATTTCCCTAACACACAAAGGCTGAAATCCTATCCATTCTTACCCAGGAGTAAGCCCCATTGACTATTGTTAAAAGCATATATATATGTATTGCAGCATGCAGCATTTCTCCCAAATGCAATCACAAACCATGGTAGCATCAATTGAGATATATTAAAAATAAAATGCACATTGAAATGAGGAGCCACTTGAAATTGGATTATGATTCACCTAATGGGTCCCAACCCAAAGTTTGAGAAAAATTACTCTGCAGCATTCTCAGTAAATGCCATCCAGCTGCTGGAATTAAGTGCGCTCCTGACGCAGATGAATTGATAGCAGGCACAGTTTCTGTATCCCCACATCTTTCACAGGCAGCCTTCAGAAGAAGGGAAACTGACAAATTCATGAAAAAGTGACTGATGTTTAAATCAAAATCTAAAAAAGAAATAAACGACTCTGCAAAGAATTGTCTTTAATTAGAAATTATATCTTCATTGGTGATGGGTGGCAAGAGAATACCTAGGAAATTGCACAGTGATGCATCAAATGATGAGAAAACGGGAATGTGTTACGTGCACAGCTGACACCAGAATGGATATAATGGATGCCACTGGATCAATGTACTCATCTGCTATTGTTCTTGGGAATCAGGATTACAGTATGCCCTGAAGTGGCTGGTGGTCACGGAAGTATAATCTCAACTTTGTCCATGGTAAGTGTGGATAGGATTGCAGCCTAAGGCTACAATCCTAAAGACACTTTCCTGGGAGTAAGACTGTTTGAACACAATGGGGCTTACTTTTGAGTAGACATGGTTAGGATTGTTCTCTAAATGTAGTTCCCATTTTATAGATGGGAGGTTAAAGGTGGGTCCTAGGTATCCAAGTGGATTCTCAATGGAATGGCCACAGAAAGGCAATTCAGCTGTAACCACTTGAAGACTGCAGTGGAAGATTGCAGCGGAGGCCGACTGATTGCCTTCGTTGACCTCAGCAGCCTATGACATCCATGTGAGGGGTATCCTGTAAATCACCAACTATGGTATGTTCTTGCACGGTACTAAGTGTGGCACCCATTTCCTCCACCATCCAAACCCTATGGTCACCAGCGCTTTGGGGGAGTGCATACTTCACTCCTCTTGCTATCTTCTCCCAAAGGAAGACAGATGAGTAAGATCTGACCTTGAGCCTGGGATTGAATTTTGGATACTGCTAAGGATTCTGTGACTATTTCTGCATATTCGCTCCATATTCATGGCAGTGTTTGCGTCCAACACTGCAGCTTTCTTGACAACAGGGCTAATTTGGCTAACAAAAAATGCTGTCTGGCTGGGGAAATGGATGTCACAACTATGCTAGCGAGTGCTGAATTTTGAAATTCTTAAAACATTTACCTTGCAGGAGTGAAATGCCTTATGGATTTACAAGTGACAAGTAAATGTGGGAAAAATAGGCATTTTGAACTGTAAGAAAACGTGTTTTGAAAAGTCTGCCAAAAATTGCACAGTATGCCACAACAAAATTAATTGCTTCCCCGAAATCAGTCTCTTTGACTCTTTATCAGAGTCAAACAAGTTTCTTTAACAAAGAGGCTGAACAAGTTGAAATTAAATCCTGATAAGACAGAGGTTCTCGTGGTGCGGAAATCCTCAACTCAGGTATTGGACGATTGGCCTGCTCTGGACGGGGTTGCACTCCCTCTGAAGGAGCAGGACTGCAATTTATGGCAGCCTTTGCTCATCTTCGGTTGATTCGCTAGCTGCAGCCATTCCTGAGTCATTCGGACCTGGCCATGGTGACCCATGCCGTAATGACATCTGGACTGGACTATTGTAGTGTGCGCTATGTGAGGCTGCCTCTGAAGAGGGTCTGAAAACGTCAACTAGTACAGAATGTGGCGGCTTGGGTAGTTGCTGGGGCTCATAGGTTCAACTTGGTCAAGCCACTGCTACAGCAGTTATACTGGCTGGTTGTTCTGCTTTTAGTAGTGTTTTTAACTGGTTTTTTTAATTTTGAGTGATAGGTTGTTTTAAAATGTTTTTAAATGTCTCTATATATTATTGTCGTGTTATTTATGTTGTTACCCGCCTTGAGTGGGTTTAACTGAGAAAGGCGGGGTATAAATCCCATAAATAAATAAAGTTTATCAGAGGTGTCACTAGGGTCTGTGTCACCTATTTGAGAGACCAGCGCATCACCCCTGTGATGTATCATCCTGGCAGGTGGGCTTGATGAGATAGCATCTTCCTGTCCCTACTGGGAATTCTTGCTATGCCTTTCGATAGAAGTTGGCATCCATCAGACTTGAAAGACTATGGTATCATGCTTGACACTACACGTGAAGCATGAAGGACTGGGTAGATTAATATGGAGGATAGGCTGTTACCGAAGCAGCAAATCCCCCCTCTCCATGTAGCTGAAATAGTCCAGTGGAATGGCAGAGCCAATACGATGGGTTCCAGCTGCGTCACAGAGCTGGGCTAAGGACAGGTGCTCATCCTGTCTTATGGGGACTCGGGTCTCAAACCCTGGCCTTCTGGTTAACAGGCACAATGAGAACAGAGATATTTCAATATGGTTTATTTCATGGCTCTCTGCACAAAATTACACATTGATATATATCATGAAAGTATTATCAAAAAATACCACAATTAAAAAAATTCAGGCAAATGGTATTGTCACCCCAATGCTCATCACCTGGTATGGTCCACACTCCTATAGCAACACCATAACTCGTTACAGAGGGTATGTATGCAGTGGGTTCTCATTGGTTCTCTTTCTTCTGGAGAATTTAAAGGGGAAATTTTTTTGAAAATCTAAAAATTTAAAAAAATTATTTTTTACAAAAAAATCTAAGTTTTTGTTAGTGCCCCCCAGCAATCCTAATCACACTTTACTGGGAGTAAGCCCCAGAGATGCATAGGATTGGGCTCTCAGGCTGCAGTCCTAGCCACACTGTCCTGGCCCCATTGCCACTGGAGCGGCAAGGGCAGCTGGCTGGGCACTTTTAAATTTAATTTGCCTAAGAGTCTCCAAGTTCCAAATTCCAGGGTCCACAGTACTGAAGGATAAGATTTTAAAATTGCAGAGGATGCAGACTAAAATTATTTTATTAATGCCTACCCTTGTTAGCGATGGTAGCCTTAATAACATCAGGAGCAAGACCACCCACACCAGCCAATTAGATGCAGAAAGGTAAGAAGCCTCTTTTACTAATGTTTCTCAGCACTTGGCATTCTGCGGCATCCTGCCTCTGAAGCCAGATGTTGCATGTATTTGCTTTGGCTAATAGCCATGCAGCCATCTTTGAGTTCTTCCACAAGTATGCTCAATTATCCTGGTTGCATAAAGGACGCAAGGAGGTGACACCAGAATACATTAGCAGCCTGACTTTAGAAATATTTCTGGTTGAACAGGGTCATGAAAGACCAACTGTGAATGTATGAAGTTGGCTTATTATGAATCAAACTAATGCATGGCATGCCTAAGACCTCCTGGCACTTGAGGTGGCATGCTAAACAATGCCCCCCTTATTTGGTGATGTGCCAACTGCTTGCAATTTCCAATGTTCTAGCTCAGTGCTCTCCTTTTCTCAACACTGCTTCTTCCTTTCTGTTCTCTTCCTTTTCTAATACAGAGAGTAAATAGAGAAAGAGAAGCTGTGAAGGCAAGGTGACTGATGAGATGGGCATCTCCCACCAATGTCCAGCCTAACGTAAGCTAGATGGGCCAGTCGTGGTCCATCTACTCCAATTGGCAGATTTTGACCAATGCAGGCAGTCTTTCATGGTATCCAGTATCTGATCCTCACTAGAGATATGTGAAAAATTCTGCATGGAAAACATGTACTATCACGGGGCAATGAGCTCCTGCATGTACCTGAGATGCCCAAGTCACTCAGCAACCCCATGAGGTGGAACCACATTGCCACAAGACATTCCAGATTCATAGGATGGAGGCCAGATTGAAAGATGGATGTAAGACTGCAATCTTGGCACCAGTAATAATGATGATGATGATGAAGAAAAAGATAAATCTGTAGGGGGAAAAATTGCAACTCTGCAGGGGAATAAAAAAACCTGGCACTTCCTTCCTTCTTCCAAGACTGGAATGCGATCACTATGATCTGAAGTGGATGTATTGATTTCGTAATGCTTTTAAGAAGCACATTATTATAGAGTGGTGGAGCCATTGATTTTAATTCAGGGCTGCTCAACAAGGATGGAAAAGCCAGAGTTCTTGACTGCATTTGGGAGTGCACACACGCCACCATGCCCACTTGTTCATTCTTTTATTTTATTTTTAAATTTTAGAACCTCAATGCGATGGCTATAATCATGCCACACAGAATGCTCTCACCTCTGAGGCAGCAGAGTGGCATATCCAAGGAACATGTTATCAACACCCTCCAGGGGCCAGATGCCCAGAATACTCCTGGGAAATGTCCATGATGAGGTCTGTGGCACAAGGAGGTCTCTGAGGACCAGCTGGAAGCCTGAAAACGTTATTCTAATTATTTGATTCATGTTATATTTCTGTTTTTTTTAAAAAAATATCTTGCTTTTTACATGCTCCTGCTTGTCTAGTCTTACTAAGAAAATCTTTTGAACAGTTAAAATGTTCATTTAAAAATTTTATTTTTGGCAGTGCATTCCATGTCTCTTCTAACTTTTCAGTATTCCTAGTCAGATCAATGGTCAGTCTAGCCCAATAAGATTTGATAAAGCAGCAAAAAGCAGCTCATATTCTCTCCGTCACAAATCATTAGAATATCAAAGGCTACTCAAGTCCTACCTCAACTCATGGTTATATATCATCCGTAGCTTAGTCTGGCAGAGGAAAAAATGGGTTTCAAAAGATGTCCAAACAGCTGTGCCACAACAGAGCCAGAGTTGTCTGGAAGAGCAAAGTTAGCCACAGTTGCAGCCATACAGTCTTTTGGGCTCAGTGCCATGGTCCAGCCTTCTAAAAACTCAATCTACCCTAAAGAAAGGGGGGCTTATTGCCACCACACCATAGCTAAAAACAAAGAACTAAAAACTTCCTAAAAGCTTCAAAAAAGAAGAAAAATCCTAAAAAGTTAAAATTAAAAACCTAGAAGCTAAAATCAAATTAAGATTAAAAACTACAACTTAGACCACAATCCTAACCACATCTACTCAAAAATAAGTCCCATTGTGTTCAGTGGGTCTCACTTCCAGGAAATTGTCTTTAGGTTTGCAGCCTAAAATAATTTTTTAAAAATTAAAACAAAAATCCACTGTATTTAAAGAAAACTAGAACTCAAACTAAAAGCATGACATTTCACCCACATCTTCGGTGCGCTTCCTCAGAAGGAGGAATTTTTCTTAGGCACTGTTGGTCATCTGATCTTATATAGATTGTAAGTAACTAGGAATATCATTATCAACTGTCAACCTCAACTAACGCCTTACTCTCTGAGTAGTATTTTTCAGGGCATTACCATGCATTACTAATTCTCACTATTTATTTATTTGTTTGTTTGTTTCTTTATTTATTTAATTTATATCCCGCCTTTCCTCTCCTGCAAGAGGGAGCTCAAGGCGGCTAACATTAAGAATACAATAAAACACCATCAAAATAGATCATAAATACAGCTTAAAACACAATTAAAATACAATTAAAATACAATGAGATTGAATAAAACTGAGACAATTAAAACATGCAGACTAAAAACATTTGTTAAAAGCAATAAAACAATAAAACTGCCCCCCTGCCCCATTTAAAAAGCTTTTTTAAAAAATAAAAGGTTTTAAGGCCTTTTAATTTCTTCTTTCTTGTTCAATTGGTTTTGATGCTTATGCAATTCAACTGATTCTCAGTCAATGAGTTTATGATAATGGAAGAGAAAATGTGTTCAAAATCCAGTTTATGTCCTTTTCTCACTTTTTTGCTAATTTTTCAGTCTGTTTAAAGCAACCATGCATTTCATGTTCCTTCACCTGGGTACATATACTCCTTTGCCAATGTACACCTTCTCACAGCAACAAGAGATCTGGTATACCTCTGCCTGTGAACATGGATCTTTCACCTTTGGATAGTTGTAGGATCTGCAGAATTTTGACAGTTGGTTTGTAAGTTGGCTTAATATTTGCCGTCTACAGCATTCTTCTGCAGCAATCTGAGACATGTTTGATATATGGGAGAAGAGCAGGGATGAGGTAATGATGCATTGCCATGCCCACCCCCTTGCACTGCATGGAAGGAAGTCCATTACCAGGGTGAAGCATTCCCCACCCCCTGCATCAGATGGTGCAAACCCAAGTGACACTTCTGCTCCTCTGACATGTACTGCCAAAATAGATAGCACATTTCCGCGAAAACCCATAGACAGCTTGAAGGTATATGAAGTGGTACATTAAAAGCATTTTTAGTTTCTTCCTATTTGCCTCTGGATCACTCCTTCCCCACGATAGCATATAGCGCTTGCCATTTTGGGATGGTGGCATTAGGATTGGGGCCTAAGAACTGAAATGGGAAAATCAGGTAACAGCTATCAAAATCAAGAAGGAACAATATGGTAATACCTTTACTTGAGCTACCCAAAAAAGATACAGAAACATAAGCATGTTGTTTTTCTTCTCCAGAACCGTTCATCAGACAGGATGTTAAGTGCAGCAAAAAAAAAATCCTTAAATAAAAGGGGTTGGTCAGACATGATGTAATAACCTCTAAAGTTTGCAGTTTATAACCATCTTCAAATGGGATTATGTAGATATTGATCAGTTTCACTAGACAGAGCAATAATAGCTCCATCTCTGCTTTTACCAATATAAAGATGATCGTGTTTCTCTTTTACTTTTTTTCCCTGCCTGGCAAGTGCTCTGTGTGTTTCAATTAGTGCTGAGATAGGAAAGAGGAGCCTCTGGAAACGGGAGCGTAGATATTCTGTATTCATCCCAGAAGTGTCTAAATTAAAACTGAAATCCTCTCTGATGCCCTCTGTCAACAATCAACATGAACCAACTTCATTCCCATCAGTGTAATGGCCAATTTTAAAGTGTAAAAGTTTATGATGCCCCCCACCAACAATTTTTTTAATCAACTTTAAATACCTTCACAAGAGTGTTTCCTTCCCCATTTTCTCTGCCGCTTAGGGCTCTGTTAAAACTGACTGAACTTCAAGATCTAGTTCATTTCATCCCCAACTACTCCAATACTGGAAAGCAAATGAAAAAGGGAACTGAGCGGTTTTAGGGAAACCATGCACACGCTATTATACAAGAACTCTGTGGTCCCAGAGTGACCATATATCATAACCCCAAAAAGAGGGCAAGAACCCTAAAAATGTAGTACAATCAAGAAAAATGTAGGACATGACAAAATAAAACACTCATAAATACTGCTTTCATGTCAATGGTGGGCTTCAGCTGGTTAGCACCTACTCTATGAGCCCAATCCGAACCATGTCTACTCAAAAGTAAGCTCCATTGTGTTCAATGGGTCTTACTCCTAGAAAAGTGTCTTTAGGACTGCAGCCTATGAGAGATAGCATATATAAAGTTTAAAAATAGCCATTTAAAAGTGGCATAGAACCGGTTGTTAATTTCTTTGAATTCCATCACTGTTTCATGTGCTTAAACACTATGGCTGCAAATCTAAAGATACCGGTACTTTCCTAGGAGTAAGACCCATTGAACACAATGGGGCTTGAGTAGACATGGTTAGAATTTAAGCTTACATTATTTATTATTAAATGTAAAACTATTATATATAATTTATTAATTACAATGAAAAATTTATAAATTTCATGATGCCTGGTCACAAGGAAAAAGAGGAGACTGACGATTTTTTCCAGGACACAAGACTAAAATCCAGGAAATGTCCTGGAAAAAAAGGGGGCATATGGTCACCCTTTGTGGCCCAGCTTTTTATAATCAAGAGGAGAAAGGAGAGGCAAGAGGCTCATCCAAAACCTTGCTTTTGTTTCTTGAAGGTCTTCACAGTGATACCTGACTTGATGGGTTGACGTCTTCAAATATGCATCTTTTTTGTTTGGAATTACTAGACTGTAGTTTGTGGTTTTATAATTTTCATTCATTAATTTTGGAGGTGGGGAGGAAATTGTAAAGAAATAATCTAACAATGGAAGTTAACATTCATTAATGTAGGTTCCTGTTGTATAGATTGGCCAGCAGAGCAATATCTACACTGAAGTAAGCCATATTATTTTTAATGGAACTGACACTATAGTGCTATCCAACTTTCCTGGGAGGAAGTTGCACTAAAAACAAGAGGACTTACTTCTAAGTAGACATATGTAGGATTGTGCCCTAGAAGTGTGCATGGGATAGCAGCCCAAGTCACCTATAATGTCTTGCTCCCGCCCCCCCCAACCTGAAAAGGTCTTTCAACAAAATGGAGTTTGAACTCACATATCATGGGGAACTCTTTGTTCCTACAAGAGCAAAATATCCAATGAATCAGATTCTAAGAAAAATCATAAATAAACATGGAGGGAAGGAGGGAGTATATGAATAGAGGCCATAAAATGCACCTCTCATAACTATCCAGGGTGATTAATCAATCAGTGGCTTCTAGTCACCGTTGCTGAATTTACAGCCTACACTCCAGAATAATAAAGACTTGAAACTCCACTTCAGCATTAAAATGTTGTAACATGAAGCATCTTGATTATTTTGTAGCACACATCTGGGAATATGAACACAATGAGCACAAATATCAGAATACTGTATTTGCTCTGGTTCTCGTGACTGTCTCTTCATCCAACACCACACAGAGGAAAATAGGGAAGCACCCATAACTCCTGAATGCTGAAGGCTCATCTCCAGTCAGTTGTATGCTGGATTCAATTGTCCAGGCAGGATCATTCATGAACCACCAATGCCCTGACCCCATAGCTTTTTGGAAGCTATGACACAAACTGAACATAAGTCTTGTGTGACTGCTTCACTCAGTATTCCCCTCTACATATGGGAGTAAACCCCAGAAGTCCCAGCAACATTGTTGGATCTCAAGGGGATGTGCCCACTGGCTGGTGGGTAGGACGGAGAAACGGCAGCTGCCCATGACTGAGTGCCTATTGTCAGTATGTTTAGAAGGTGTGGGGACTGCAATGGGGCATCCAGCCCAGTGCTTTGCCCCAGGGCCTTCAGCAACCTGGCACTGGAAATGCTGTCCTGCAATATAGTACTTTATAAACTATAACTGTATCACAGTATATACAGTTCATATACTGTACTGTATTGCATTATACTGTTTATAACAGATACTATAACTGTATCGATACAGTACATATAAAAATTATTAAAGTACAGTACTGTAATATAATACAAAATAATAAAGAAAATACAAAATATAAAGAAAAATAAAACAAATTAACCTGCACTTATGTCTCTCAAGTCTCTCACATTGCAATCTGCTCCCCTTACACAGGAGTGAGTTCCACCAATTATAATAGGGCTTTCTTAGAATAGACATGCAAGTCTAGTTCTCTCAGGTTGCTTTCCATTGCCCCCCCTTACACAGGAGTGAATGCCTTTAGGGCTTAATTTAGAGTAGGCATGCAAGACTAGGTCAAAATCCTAACCATGCCTACTCAAAAGTAAGCCCCATTGTGTTCAATGGATCTTAAACTCAGGAAAGTATCTTTAGGATTGCAGCCTGGGCTAAGGCTCCTTTCCATTGTCCCCCTGACATTGGAGAGAGCCTCACTGATTGTAATAGGCTTACTTCAGAGTAGACATGCATAGAATGGTCTCTCAGGAAAGGCTGAGAAGGTGCTGGCAGAGTGCCAAAACTGGCCATACTATTTTTTTACTTGTTTATCAAGGCAGCACTTCTATATCAAGATAAACGTAATTACAAATGTTTGCTTATCTTGCAAAACTCTCAATCCAAGTTACTCTTAATCAAAGGTTTTAGTGTATTCTGAATTGCATTTAAAATGTTCCTGTATTTTTCATAATGAGAAATTCATAATCTTTCATAATGAGAGATTTTTCACATTATTTATTTTGCATATTTTTATAACAACCTTCCTCCAAAGAGCTCAGGATGGTGTACATGGCTTCTTCCTTCTTCACAACAACCCTATCACTTAGGCAGGGTTGAGAGATAGTAACTGGCCTAAGGTAGGGTTGCCATAATTCTCTCCCACAAAATCGGGGAGGACCCTCTGTCTCATTTACTAGTATGCAAACACAATTGCCAAAAAACAGGATTGTCCCAGTTTTGGGGGACATATGAGAACCCTAGCCTAAGGTCACCAAGAACATTTCATTGCTGAGAAGGGATTTTAACCAGGATCTTCCAGGTCTAATTCCTACTCCCAAACCACCGCACCATCCTGGTTCTCCAACAGACAACAGATATATTCCACTAGGACTACAGCTTGGAGTTTTAGTTATATCCTTTACCTGCAGAAGGTCCCAGGTTCCTTCTTTGGTATGTCCAGGAAGGACTGTCTGAAACTTTGGAGAGCTGCTTCCAGCCTGGGTTAGAAGTCCAGATAGTCTGACTCAGAATAAGGCCAAAGGAATAATCACATTATAAAAAAACAAAATTCTGCAGTATGATGCAGCTATCCTAGGAAGTTCTTGCAGGACATCGGTCTGTATGTTCGTGACTGTTGGAGCTAAGTCAGGATCATTTATCACAGCACTGTGCCAGAGTGATAATGGGAAGGGAAAGGAAGGCATGAAGGATTGGGAAAATGTTGCAAAGCAGCACACAGAAGTCATCACTAAACTTAGGACAAAAAGTATATTTCACTTGCACTAAAGTCCTGAATGTTGATGTAGTGAGAAGCAGCTCGAAGAGGAGATATGTTTCAATTGAGAAGTACTAGGAAGAGTAAGGCAATGGTGTTTGCTTTGCCATTGCTTTCCTTTGAAATTGCCTGGAAACTAGTGGTGTACAAAGCAGGTGGCTTGGGGGGGGGGGGGCAGATCCTGGGTTTCAGGCCACCATGCATCCTCCCTTTGCAGCACTCCAAGCATCTTCTGGGTTGTCCGCCAGGGACAGCACATAATATTCATTGCTTAATGTGGTGAATGCTTAGAAGTTGTACTCACTCTGCCTTCTTTTCCTTCATTTACCTCCAAAATTGAGCCATTCTGGAGATGGGGGAGAAGCCATGAGGGGGTGTGTGTAGATATGGATAACCTCAAAATGCCAGATGTGGGAGGGGGGCAACCTGGATGCAAGTGTCATATGTGCTCCCTGAGGCATCTGTTGGGCCGCTGTGTGATACAGAAAGCTAGACAAGATGGGCCTTTGGCCTGATCCAGTGGAGGCTCTTCATATGTTCTTATGTCAAGTATAGGTATGGAGGTGATACAATGACACAGAAAGGATGATGTTCCTGTTTCAATGCATGACCCAACTCTGTGTGCCAACACCAAGCTAGACCAGGGTGCATTCATGGTGCCTGCTGAGGGTGGCATCATTTAGCAAGAAGTGACTTCATTAAGCAGATGATGACCAGAAAGAAGCACCTTGTTCTCCCAGAAATTCATTAGCTGCAAGTGAAAGAGAAAATATGTGAATCTTGTTTGTAATTTCAAGATATGAAAAAGCCCAATTATCAGCCTGGGAGAGTCCAATTATAACTGGGGCTGAATAAATTGGTTCCAGGAGCTGCATTCGACACATAGGCCTTATATTTAGTACCCTTGAGCTAGGCAGACCAATGTTATGACCCTCTAAGATAGCTCCTTGTGCACCAATGTGCTTGGCTGTAAACTACCCTGGCCAGTAGCTTTTCATTACCTGAAACATCTGCCGTAGTTGAAATGCACACATTTGCGGATAATGTGTGGTTTGGCCCCTGGAATGCCAGTATAACATTATTGCTGCTTTGAGAAAAGCATAATTATTTTATTATTCGTTTTTTTAAGTGCCTAACATGTCTCGGCATTGTATAAAGGAACATTACCGGCTTTCATCATTGCACAGTATTTCATTGGTTGCGTGGTGGCAGAGGTGTTAGGAGCTCCCTGTGAGCACTTTTCACATGCCAAAGGCTACAGCGAGTGATGCTGCATTTAGTGGGCATCACCAGAAATGTTCTTTTGGAATAGGCGCTCATTGCATGGTGAGTAGGCATGCTCATCCCAGCTGAATTTCTCTGACCGAAATTCTTTTTTTTCTTCAGAAACAAAACCAATGCATTAGAAATCACCCAATATTCCATTTTAGTTTTAAATTTCCAAATATTGTGCACAGCATTGTACCCATGTTGTTTTATGCAAACAGTATCAGCATTCCCTGCTCAAAAGTTGCTTAATGTCACATTTACAACACATAGGGTCAGTGATGGAACTGGATGTCACTTCTGACCATGACATCTCTTTCAGCTTAATGACATCAATTTTGGTGGGTCCTCCCAACAGATATTCATTCTAAAAAGTGGGTCCTGGTTTTGAGAACAACTGCCCTCGTGAAATCATGGCAGAAGTGAAATTGGATACAGGAAGTCCTATTTGCACCTTACAGCACAATCTTACGCATGCTCACTCAGAAGTCTCATTCTGTTCAATAGATATATATGGCAACTTCCAGGAAAATGTACATAAGTTTCCAGTCTCATTCAGTCATTTATTGAAGAGGAAGGGGGTTGGACCAGATGACCTTTTATGTAATTTTCCAACTCTATGATTCTATGGTTCTATATGAAAAGTGCAGAAGCT
Source organism: Cryptoblepharus egeriae (assembly GCA_030015325.1). NCBI lineage: Eukaryota > Metazoa > Chordata > Lepidosauria > Squamata > Scincidae > Cryptoblepharus > Cryptoblepharus egeriae. Next base: position 13,283,035 of record JAREYC010000013.1, read on the forward strand.
ATGGCATTCAGGACATGCTCAAATTCTTTTGATTTAAAAGAATAATATTTTAATTTTAATTTTTTTTATTTTAAAAGAATTTTTTAAAAAGAAAGCTTTTTGAAAGAAATGCTGTTCATAAAACTGGGATTCAAGAAGAATGGAAATCAAAGCTGGCAGGGTAGTCACAGGAGTGGAATGGGGTGGAGTGGGAAACCTGATAGGAGTCCCTAAAGGGAATCCCATACTTTCTTCCTCCTTGCACAGGAAAGCACCCAACTAGATCAAGGGTACCTGCAGGCAGAAAGCTGGCATGAATGCCTCTATCCGCAGAACTAGGATGCCTTCATTGTGTCTGATATGAACAGAAGCAGACCCCCCCCCCCAAAAAAAATAAAAATAAAAGAGGTTGCAATCCTAAAAGCACTTTCCTGGGAGTAAGCCCCATTGAACTTAATGGAACTTACTTCTGAGTTGACACAAATAGGATTGTTCTGGGAGAGAAAAAATGGAGAGAACTACATCAAATCCAGCTGGTGTTACATCAAATCCATCAAATTAGGGCATCAGATACTAACAATTTAAAAAAAGGGAGAATCATTTCATTTATGGAAAAGTAAACACACATATACATAGTTGCACCGAATCAAGCTGGTGATTACTGAATACTGAATATTACTGAAATGTTCTGTTTATTCAAAATACTGAAGATCTTCAAAATACTGGAGATTAAAAGGGGGAATCATGTTATTTATGGATACACACACACAGAGTGTGTTACACCATATCAAGCCAGTATAGAAGAGCATCAAATACTGAAGATTAAAAGAGGGACTCCTGTTATATATAGAAATGCACACACACATACACAGTTACACCAAATCAAGCTGATGTAGCAGAGTATCAAACGCTGAAGATTAAAGGAGGGGTGTGAAATCATGTTCATCTTGGCATTTATGGAAGTCACACACACACTAACACAGATCTACAGCAAATCAAGCCAGTGTTTAGAGCATCAGACACTGATGACTAAAAGGGGGATCATGTTGGCATTTGTCTCACACTCACACTCACTCAGCTGGTACCCAAGATGTTCAATGGCTCTGTCCCTTTAAAGCTGCTCTTCCTCCAATGCCCGCCCCTTTCCCTGACACAGCACCAGCCGAGCATCCTTAAACCCAGCCAGAGCCTCCAGGCTGGCAGAGCCATAGGATGCTAGGTGGACATCGGGGAGGCTCCCCAGGGTTCAGGATTCAGCAGAAGGTCGGGACCGGGCAGCCTGGACCTGCTGGGCAGCCACCCCAGGGAGACCTGCCTGGAAGAGGGACTTCCTTTCCTTCTCTTCTCTGGGTACCAACCTTGTGCTGCTGTCAATCAAGGCAGCCCTGAAGCTTCCCAAGGAGGAGATTTGTGGTCCAGCTCCATTACCTGGTCCTGCTGCCAAGGGGTGGCCCCAGCAGGATGTAGCTACAGTAGCCTAGCTGGGCTCTGGATGGGTCCAGAAGAAGCTGCCACCACCTGCCCCAAGATAGCCTCCTCTGGGGTTCTGTCCGGCTGGCAACCTGACAACATCCTCTGTGTTGGTGGGATGAGGTAGAGGGTGAAGGATGCTGACTTCATCCCTCTTTTCCTCCTCCTCCTCTTGCCATAGGCATCTTGGGCTGGAGCCATGTCACCTGTGGACTGGAGCCCAGGGCCCATGGGCCGGTGGAGAGGTGCCCTTCTGCTATGCAGATGGAAAGGCTGCAAAGCTTCTGGACTGAATTGATTCGGCTTCCCAGCTGGTTGGCAAGCTGGTTGCAGGAAGGAGGGCTCTTTCTCTCTCTCTTTCTCTCCATGCAGGGAGTGGGCACAGTTTCCTGATTGTCTCACTTCTCTCTCCTCCATACTTGAAGGGCAATCATCACCATGCATCTCTGGGCAATGTGAAGAGGGCTCATTTGTGGGCACGCTCTGCATTCGCTCTTGGATGTACTCGATGGCTCGCCAACCCTGTCCAGGTTCACCCAGCCCCACAGATGGGGGTCAGGACCCACAGATCTGCTCATAAGGACCAAAGGAAAGGAGTGCAGGTTCACAATGGGAGCAGAACAGCCCCTGAAAGGGAACTGAACCATCTGCCTTGCTAGTAAGTTGGCACTTTTAAGTCCTCTTCCCAGTTCAGAAATGAGCCAGTTTTTCCTTTGCAGAGGAAATTTTTTTTAAAAGCACTTTGAGCCTTTGTGGGCATTTGCCGTAGAGGCAACACCATGAGCAGCCCCAAAGGAGCACTGTGCTGTGTGTGTATATGTGTGTGTGTGTGTGTGATAAAGTTTTTGCTTGATGATTGGGATAGGGTGGCCATATTTCTCTTCCAAAAAATTGGAACAGGATCCTCTGTCCCATTCCAGTATGTGAACACAATTCCCAAAAATTGGGTCTGTCCCTCCTTTTTGGGACATATGGCAACCCTAGGTTGGGACTGAGAGATATGTACAAAAATCAGCACACACATTGGTGCATAGATGCATAGCTGGTGCATAGGTTTTCAAGTATAGTGTTAATGTTCAACCACTGCTAATTGATCCTCACTGGGTAGTGCCTGATCATGTTGAAGTTGGAGCTGCTTTGGAAGAGATGGCATTTGTGGGACAAGCCAAAAAAGGGGGTGGGGTGTCACAGAACATTTTTTCAAGACACTTTACTTTCAGTAGAGTATATTCAGTGGTGGGTCCTCTGAGCAACAACAGATGGCTCTCAGTGGTCCCAGAGGTAACAGAAGCCATCCTGGGGGCTGCAATTGCATTGATGCAAAGTTATTTGAAAGGTTGATAGAGGGACACTCCTGTTGATGTTTGATGTTGTTTTTTCTGCGTCCCTACAGGAAGTGGTGTGGGTTTGTCGGTGCTTCCAGCTTCTCATGAATGCCCTCCCTTTTATGCTTAAAAACACATGTCATTTTAAGGAGCTTCCCAAGATCCCAACAATTAACCTCCAAAAGTGTCTCAGTTTTTGGAAACCTTGAGTCGACCCACCAGGCAGTAGTGACGACTGTGGTGCCAAAGTGATTGCAGAGACCTTAATGAAGAAGGAATGTGGGGAAGGTGCAAAGGAAGAATATAAAGACACTGCCTTCAGGATCAGCAAGTATTTTCTTCACCTAAGGGACTAACTCATTGCCCAGGGTATTGGGATAGCCAGCATGACATAGATTGACACAGTCTACTGGCCTCATTCTGCACTTTATCTAGAACCTGGCATTTCAGAGCTGGCAGAGTGGAGCCATAAGCCTTCATCCCATAGATTGGCTGCTGATGGTAATCCTTTGCTACTGGCTGTGCAAGCTAATGGTGGCCTCTGTTCTCTTATACTCATGAGGGTTTGTACTCCTTTGGAACAGATGTATGTTTCCTGGATTCCTTTCTTACTTTGTTGCACTCCAATCACCCCAGCTTTGCCGCCCCAGTCAAGCTAGGGTGGGGAGATCAAAAGGTGGCAAGTGAGCGTGCAGCTGGCATTTTCTGGGGCAGGGGGGACGTTAAGATGTGGAGATCTCCCCAGCCAAGAGGGGCTCTGTGGAGGCACAGTCAGGCTGGGCAAAAGCAGAATGCCCCCCACAACTCTGCCCCAGCACCCCGGCACCCTGTGAAGGATGAACTCCCGGGGCTTGCAAGATAAGCAGCCCACGGACAACGCAACCAACGGCAGCAATAGTGAAAGGGAGCGCATCAGGGGGCGCATGAAAATGGTGATCGGACAGCTTGAAGGCATCTTGCAAGAGCTCAAGGAGGTGGCCAAGGAGCTTCGTGAAGTAAGTGAGGATCTCAGTGAGAGTGGGGAAATGTGATGTATATATATGGGAGCAATGAAGTGTAGACTTTATGACACAGTCAATCTTTCATAGACGGGTTGTTCATAAATTTGTTTGAGATTAGGAATATAATGTTCAAGAATGTGCAAAAGTTGCTGGAGAAGGAAGAGAGACAGCATGCATAAAAGTTATAAGTTCACTGGCCGGCAGTTCTGCTACATTCTGATTTCAAACCCTGGTTCTCACTGCCTGCCTCTCCTTTGATTATGTATATATGTATGCTTCAATTAAAGATACCTGTATGTTGATGAGCCCAATGCGTCATGGGCTATTGGTCTCAAGGCTGTATGAATACTCTGTGTTTCAGTTACATTACGTTGCATCATGGACTTTGTAGTCCTCAAAACTGTGCAAACATTTGTGCCTAAAAGAAACCGAAGCAACTTGTTCCACCTGAGATTCTGAGCTTTTGTTGAGATTCTGAGGCTTGTTGAGACTGAGATTAAGGTTTTGCTTAACCTGAATATTTCATGGATGAATTTGCCATGTTGCCTGGCAGATATTGTAAGAATATATCAGTGTTGTTGATTGTGAGAAAATAGATTCTCTATAAGCATAGCAGGCTGGATTATCAGATAGTTCCAAGTTCATTTCAACAGTGCATTTTTATTGAATACTTCCAATATATGCATCCTATATGGGCAGCCTTACAACACACATTGCAGTGCTTAATACTGTATGTGAGAAACAAAACTATATTCTTAGGATGTGGAATTATATGGTTTCTGGAATGATGTACTCCGTAGTCTAATGTTAGGGGATCTTCCCAACTTTGATTACCAAAACAGCAAGGCACAGCAGAATATATTCCTCTGTGCAAAGAGAAATCCTGGAAATCAACTTTAGAAAAAAGAGGAAGATAACCATGTTATTAAAATTCATCAGTTCAAGGAACTGAGACACACTCCATTTGATCTGAAATAGTGTTTACTGAAGCTGATTCATGGTTGTAGCTGAATGAAGTTACCACCTGAGGCTGTGGATTGCCTCTGCCGTCTCTGATGATCAGTGATGGCCCTCTTCTATTACTGCTGCCTGCCTGCTCAGTTGTCCCAGTTCTCCCCGGCCTGACCCAGACCTGCATCAACAGAAGGAACTACAGCTGCTGATTCTCCTCCTTTTTTTGCTTCCTACTCACTTCCCAATTTTTTTTAAAAAGCTAGCAGAGATTGGAAAGCCAAGAAAATAATAATCCTATACAGAATAGCAGATCCAACAGTTGCCCAGAATAGTGGCCAAACAAGTATATAAGAAGAGTTCTGTTAGATCAGGCCATATGCCCACCAGATGCCACAAGACCACAAGATACCTGCATCCAGTTGCCACTCCCTTGAGTCTGGCATTCTAGGTGGCCTACTGTTAAAAGGACACCTAGGAAGATATGGGTTGAAATCCTATTCACACTTACCTGGGAGTAAGCCCCATTAACTATAATGTGTCTTCTGAATAGATATGCCTAGACCTGGTTCAGACATGCCTAGACCTGGGTTCACATTTTGTCACATTTCATTTGGTCACATTTTCGGATTGAATTCTGCCAAATTAAAATCAGTTTGTCGCCATTTCTCTACATTTTCAAGGGGGAAGTTGTAGAATTTCAACTTGCTTTCAGCCATTGTGTACACTTGTATCTGGATTTTGCAGCCTCGGATTGCAGGTAGGGTACGTCCTTTCCACAGATCCCTATGTATGCAGGAACACTTCCATCATGTGGGCAGTCTCTAGTGGTACAGCGCAGATAAAGTTTTAGTAGTGTGGTGAGATTTAGGCCACAGATGCTGGCCTCGGCATGTGTGGATGGACAAACTTCAGATTGCCTGTTCTATGTTATGCACAACCCAAATTTTTATGTCATCCTCACACATCAGTATTGCATAAAAGAGGTTGCTGGATCTCTTGCAGCATTTACTTTGAATGGAGAGCATCTGGGACTTGTGCTGTTGTTTTAGTACAAGCCCAAAAGGTCAAGAAAACAGAGACTGGGTAGCTTAAAGAGTCAGTAACAAAGGCTTTTACTTGTGCTCTTAGCGGCTTGGATTATAAAGCAGGGCAGAGATTAGTAAAGCAAGTGCATGGGTGATCCAGTTTCTTATTTCCTGTTACTGTTTTCCTGTTACAGAATTTAATATTCTGTAACCTACATTCCAAGTCAGTAGTTTCCAAACTTCTTGGCAACAGGGGCCGTTATTTAGAACAACCCACCTAGGTTTATCAAAACTTTAAAAAGGAAATCCTGAATGTTTTTTATTTGAACCAGAAAAAGACCAAAAAATCTTTTATCTTCCTATAATTACAGGAATTACAAAAATTTAGGTCAGTGCAGGGCAGTTAGCGGCTATCTTGCAAACTGCATGAGCTAAGCTCTTTGGATGGTAATTGGCAGCTACAGTATCTAATTTTTGAAAAGCCTCAGGGCTCGTTGCAATTAGTTATCTGGTCTATCCGGCACCTTTTGGCAACCCACTAAAATCTAGGTTGTGACTCCACCAGTGGGATCCTGACTATTGTTTGGGAACCTAAATCTATTTGGAAGTTACAAAAATGCTTATGATTGGAAATGCATCTCCAGTTGACATTGGACCTTTCCCATCTCTAAGATCTGTTTCACCTGGAAATGATAGAAATCACCCCTATCATTTTCTGCATGTATCCCAATCACTAAACTACAACCCCCCTACGGAACTGTAGATTGTTCAACTATCACAACAGATGAGACTCTGCATGTACGGTAAATACTAGAAAGAATTGATGAAAACCTCTTCACTCAGTACTTGCTGCATTGTGAGCTCAGTGAAGTGCATGTGCTCCCTGACATTGCTCCCACAAGCCATGCTGGTGGCAGGCGTCCCTGATGTGAAATATGCTAGCTTTGGCAAACAAGGATTATTATCCAGAGGATGATGCCTGAAATTTGTTTCAAGTGTAATCAACTCCTTCTGGACTTGCTGCCGCAATAGGCAACAGCAGGAAGGCAAAGCAGAGGGAAGCAATTCATGTCTTTAGGGTTGATGTGGCTACCAAGTCAACTCTGCTGCTTTGCGAAATGGAGCATCAGGGACCTGGGAACAAGGGGTCCTACACATTTTCTGCAGCAAATGAGTCTGCTGCTTCTCTGCTACATTTTGCAAGTTGAGGCCTGAAAGTGTACTGCATGTAAATGCACAAGGAAGGTGCACTGCGGAACCAGGATTAGCCACAGTTCCCTTGAATGTGCCCACAATGGGCTTATGGCCACAGCTGTCTTGGGGGAAGGATTGCAGCTTGATGATAGAGTACATGTTTCCCAGGAAGATCCCAGGTTTCGACTTTGACATTGCCAGGTAGAGCAGAGAAAGATTCCTACCTGAAATCCCGGATAGCAGCTTCCCATCTGTTTCAGGAATATTAAGCTAGGTGGACTTAGGCATTTCAGCCCGGGACCCCCTTTCAAACTTAAAAATAAGTCTGGGACCTCCTGTCAAATTTAAGTCCCATTGTATTCTATGGGACTTACTCCCAGGAAAATCCAGTGCCAGATTCCAAGATGGTGGATCCCACTTTCTCATGACCCTCCTGATGTGACGTTGTGACCCTTCAAGGGGGTCCTGAACCCCATTTTGAATACCACTTTACTAAGGGGCTGACACGGTACAGCAGCTTCCTATGTTTAACCAAACATTGTGGAAAAATTGCAAAAACCTACCTTATGGGTGAAATAAGCCCTTCTCAGTCTTGTAGAGCAGGGGTCTCCGAACAGTTTGGCAGGAGGGCTGCATCATCTCTCTGTCACTGGCCAGAAAACTAATTTACATTTCAAATTTGAACAAATTTACATAAAGTTACATAAAAGAATGTATCGGAGTAGATTACGTGGCTTGCTGAAGGGCCAGATAGAGGGGTCTTGCTGGGGTCACATTAAGGCTCACCAAGAGTCACGTCTGGCCCCTGGGCCAGGGTTTGGAGATCCCCTGTTGTAGCTATTACTATGCATCTGCTGCTTGTAAACATTCAAAGCACTACTTCTGTATTCCCCAATTGTGATTCTTATAACAGTCCTGTACATTTTTCTCCTTATATTGCAGATGGGGACTGACTTGCCCCAGGCCACCAAGGCAATTCTCAGCAGCATATGGAATGGGAGTAGGTGGGAAAGAGTCGGGAGGTGTTTTGTGATGAGTGGAGGGCAGACACAGTAGCAGCCCCAAACTTGTACTGGATACAACGCAGGCCAATTGGTCTGCCGGTTCTTGCGCAAGTTATGATTGCAGTGTAAATAACTTGGGGCACAATCCTAACCAATTTCAGCTAGCACAATTTGCCCATCTCCCTTTTCCATGGGTGCCATGGGGAAGCCAGGGCATATCTGTACATTGGCCGAACCACCCTAGGAGTATAGCAGAAGTCTGCCTGTCTACAGTATTTATATACTGCTTTTCAAATAAAAAGTTCACAAAGCGATGTACAAGAAAATGAAAAAATTAATGGCTAATGGGTCCCTGTCCCTAAAGGGCTCCTTTGCAACACCCCCAGGCCATCATGGGACTTGTGCCAGCCTAACCAGGGATTAGAATTGTGCTAACAGAAATTATAAATCCAAATCTTAGAAGATGTCCTTCTTTCTCACCCAGAAGGGAATGCCACTTCCGCACTGGTGCCTACAGAGACACATGCGTGCATTATGGAAAAAAAGAAATATTCAGAGGATTGTTTCATTCATATGCAAATCCATGCAGATTTAATTGATCGACCCATTAATAGATTTCAAGCCATAAGTTCATAAATGGTGTTGCACACCTCTACAAGACAGCTGAGAGTTGTACACTTAGCGTTACTTTCACGGGGTTGACAATATACTCAGTGAGTCAGGATTTGTGCTCTAGTGGCATTTGCCTTACAGTCTCTGAGCTGGATTATCCCTCGAAGCAGATGGCATGAGTCAGAGGCCTTACCTTCTTGTTGACAGGATAGAAATATCCTGTGTTGTTTCAGAGGTTGTGAATACTCATTAGCTTTTAGATTGTGCTCTTGAGGATTCAAAGCAGGGTTGGCCCAAAACTTCCAGTATGTTGAATGCGGTTACCATCCTTGTGTAGTGTTTTGTCATGCCAAATATTTGCCTCCTCCTAATCCAGTGATTTTAAAACCAGTGTGCCTTGGCTAGTCCTCAGGTGTGTCATGGGAATTTGGAGAATGACATTAATTAATAGGAAAATTGGGGTATTTGAACAGCCTAGTGTGCCTTGGATCCAGCTGGCGTCGCAGAGCTGGGCTAAGGACAGGAGCTCACCTTTCAAGACTGACGGAGGCCTGCAACAGTTAAAACAACTGATGGTGTGCCTTGACTATTTCAATGCCGTGTTAGTGTGTCGTGAGATGAAAAAGGTTGAAAATCACGGTCCTAACCCATCCACATGCCTGCTTTGCCCCTCCTCCTGTTGGTCTTCTTTCTGCTTCCCGAATTTGACAATGACAGAAAGAACAAGAGTGGGGAAAGGATTATGGAAGGGATCAGAGTGGTGTGCTAGACTTGAGCTTTTCTGGAGAAACTCTAGCCCATCACTCTCTTCTCCTCCACACTTTCCCTTTGTATGTTTTCATTTTTTAATCCAGAGATTGGGCATTGGGTTTGAGGTGGCACCTGGCATGCTGCTGTGAAAGGAGACGTAGCATGGTGGTATGCGCTACCTTGGCCTCTAGGAGGTCTTGGTCCAGACCAGTATTCAAATTTAATGCTCCCTGTTCACCCTGCTTTAGCAATATTTCCAAATGATGCATGCCAGACGTAAAGAGGAGCCATCTTAGCATCACTTGTGGCAATGTCCGCAGTCGTCCAGCATGGAATGAATGAACCTAAAAAAGCTTCTAAGAACTCCTTGCAGAATACAAAGTCCTGGCCTGATTCCAAGAAAACTAATCAATGCTGAGGATCTCCCCTGTGATATTAATCAGAAATTTATTTTCTTCCCTATTTCATGCCCTTCCTTTTTTTTCTTGTTGCCTTTGCCTTGTTAAACAGTTCCCAGGGTGCCAGTTCACAAGCGAAGGAGGGAGGGTGCAAATCAGTGATGGGGAAATTATTGCAGTCTGTTTGCACTGCCTGCAAATCAAACTTAGGAGAGGGTTGAAACCTGTGAGTGAAACATGTAGTCGGAGACCTGGAATTCAGCAGAAATATTTATGGCTAGAGAACTGCTCTCTGCCCATTGTTCTGGGCGATCTGACCACAGTCTATAAATTTCCTCCCCGGCTTGCAATAGGCTGAGTCGTTGGCCTCCCAAGAGCAAATCAAAGCCTCAGAGTGAGATTTCCTCTTGTGACTAGCAAGCAGTAGAATTAAAATCCATTAAGCAAAACCCAAAGTTGGGATAGGCCTGATTTCCTCTCAAAGAATCAAACCACTACTTGGATAGGCTTTGAAATAAATAAGTTGTTCAGTTAGTGAATATGTTGTTGGGCTAGTCTCACAGGGGTCTCCAAACCACTGTCTCGAGGGGCTTCGAGGGGTCACTCAGGGAGCATTAATGTGGCCCCCAGCAAGACCCCTCTATCAGGCCCTTGAGCAAGCCTTGTAATTCACTCCATTCTTATAGGTAGATTTATGTAAATTTATTCAAATTTGAAATGTACATTAGTTTTCCAGCCCCCAACGTAGAGACAGAGAGATGATGTGGCCCTCCAGCCAAAATCTTTGGAGGCTCCTAGGCTAGTTTATCTCCAATACACTAGCCCACTGCTCTCATCTCCTTTATACTTCCTTTTCTGATTCTCTAGTCATCCAGTGCTCTCTTCTCCTCTACATTTCCTCTTATATTCTCTTAGGCTACAATCCTAAAGACACTTTCCTGGGAGTAAGACCCACTGGACACAATGGGGCTTACATCTGAGTAGACATGGCTAGGCTTGTGCTCTTTCTTTTTTTTACTGGAGGAGTAAAATTCTCATTTTCAAATCTGCTGCCTGGGGCAACAGTCTCAGTTGCCCCCATTAATTGACCAGCCTTGACTGGACCGTAAGGGAGCTCTTAAGAGAGTTTGAACTGGAAGCATATGATATGGTTCTGTTTTGCTCCCTTTGTCTGGAATGGGGATGGGCCCCTCGCATGCTGCCGTGAGGCTCCCTCCAAGGTGACTACATGTCCTTCTTTTCCCCCCGGACATATCCTGGATTTTAGCCTTGTGTCCTGGAAAAAAATCTTCACTCTCTTCCTTTTTCTTGTGAGCAGGCAATATGTGGCCTTCTTGTAATTAATAAATTCTGTGTAATAAATTCTATGTAATAGTTTTAAATTTAATAATAAGTAATATGGTGTTGAAATTATCCACTTGAAAGGATAATGAGTGATTATCCTTTATAATATAAGGATTTATTAATATATAATTTATTTATAATATATAATTTATTAATATATAATTTATTAATCACTCAGCTCTATGAGTGATTTTACTTTATATTTTGTCATCTCCATTTTTCCTGGGCATCCTACATCTTGGAGGGACCTTGTCCTCCTTTGTAGTGATGCTATATGGTTACCCTGGCTCTCTTCAAGGCTAACTACTCCACCTCCCCTCCAGCTACTCCACTGTCTCATGCCCATGCCAGTTCTGTATCCATCACCTATTCCTAGTAATCTAAACCTTGTCTCTGTTTCTGTCCTTCAAGTTCCTCCTCATTTGCAAGTCAATCTGAACAACAAATTCAGGCTTTAATTCAGCTGCACCTCCTTAATATTTCTATCATATTGTTCTGGTTAATCAGCTGTTCATCCTTTTTGTTACCCTATCCCTAGATACTGCCTTCCTCTCTATCAGTTTTTCTTTTTACTTACAAGGGATTTTGTTACTGGGGTAGAAACCTATCTCTAAAGCTTAACAACTTCTAAACAACTTTTATAACATGCCCGTATAACTTTATGGCAATTTAGATCATTTATATAGTGCTACATAAAACCTTGCCGAACAACACAGCTGGCAGGTATGATATCCTGGCACAAAGGTGTACCTTTCGGCAGGAACGGGATATAACCTATATCCTGACCTATTCGGCTCTTAAGAGTTGAGCTACATGTTACGAGAACACAGAGCTGCCACCAACAGCCCCATCCCTGGGCCAAGTTTTCCTCTTTCCACTGCAACTTGAAGATAGCTCAATAAAAACGTTGACCTAATGTGTGGCCACTATGAAAGCCACTTCCATGCTAGAACTATGGGAAAGAAACTGAAAATAAAAGTGCTACCATTACAATGAGCGTGTTTAAACATGTGGTACAGTCCTGAGTGAAATAGTGTGCCCAGTTCTAGTCACCAGTAGTCAGGAAAGATATACTGTATTTACTTGAATCTAACCCTCACCTTTTTCAGCCAAATTCAGTCTCCAAAATCAGGGTGCACATTAGATTCAATGGTTAATTAGATTTGAGTAAATATGGTATTTTGCTTATAAGTATAGGGTGCGTATTATATTTGATGGTGCATTAGGTTTTGATAATTATGGTAGTAAGAGGTGGAAAAAGTACAAAAAGAAAAGTCAAGAAAAATGTTAAAAGGATTTCCTTACCAGGAAAGGCTATGTTGTTTGGGCTTTTTAATTTAAATTAAAGGCAGAAAAACATGGTCTTAACTTATCCATAATGTGGAGAAAGAATGACGAGATACATTTTTGTCCCTCTGACATCAAAGAAAACTGATGGGTGAGACATTGCTCCTTGTTGGTGTTTTCCATGTATCTTTCCCTATATTTACACAACTGGGCAAACTGGTGGAGCTGGGCTCTCTGCAAGGCATATAGCAGCTTCCAGAAATTGGAAGAGCTTCAGGTCTTGATGTAATTACTTATCTGATCTTTCCTTCACCCGAGTTATCATTGGAGGCTTTGCATGGGGCTGTGAGGCCCACCAAAGATTGAGTCATGACCCATTAGTAGGTGTTGACCCACAGTTTGGGAACCACTGACCTAGGTAATTCTATCTGCCCATATAAGGTACCAAGAACACATTTCTATATGAACAGCTCTATAAAGTGAAGATTTTGTTTGGTATACTGCTTTGCTAGCTGTTTGTTGTTTTGGTTAAAACTATATAAGTATTTAATAATGTGTCATTAGTAGAAAGTTCTCCCTTTCCAAAAATATGTGTCACTTAGAGCACAATCCTAACCATGTCTATTCAAAAGAAGCCCTATTTTGTTCAATGGATGTTACTCCCAGGAAAGTGTCATTAGGACTGCAGCCTATTAGACTCTCCAACTATGATTTTGCTTATGATGCAAATTCCTGCATACTACTATTACTTCTCCTCTCTCTCTCCTTTGATAAATACTCCTCTCTAGCATCAAAATGCTTATGACAGCCCCTAATAGCAAGTCTGAAATGTGGATTATGGCAAAATTCACAGCAAATGAGTAGCGCTTTCATTTCAACCTTCCAAAATTATTCAGCAGCCATTTGTCTTTGAGGTCTTTCCTCATACAACCACCCATCCGGGATATTTGTCATTTAAAAACCAAGAACATAAAATTGCATTTCCTTTGTCATGGCTATAGGATATGTACGGTTGTGTGTTTAGCAATTCTCACATGATCTGGAGAAAATGAGAAGGAAGAAGCAATGAGGCAGAGAAAATAGCCTGGACTTGGGAAGGGCAAGTGTAGAAACAGGCCAAAAATAAATTCAAATTTGAGGTCATGTAGAAAAGGTCACAATAAAATGATCTTTCCTGATTCAATCTAATCTCTCCTACTTCTGTAATCCTGTTCTCAAAATTGCTATCTGGGACTATCATAAAATGTAGATGTCCTAGGTGAGTGGGGAGTCAAATCGAACATCATTGCAAACACCGTTGAAGGATACCAAAGGGATTTTGGAGCCAGGAGTTCCAGAAAGACAGACTTTAACAGAGGAAAACCAGAACTTGGGCTGCCAGTTTGCCCAATATCCCCATATTTCTTCAGTGTTTAACTTTTTGTCTCATTACCCTGTTTTCCCCCTTTTACCCCAATTTTCCAAGATGTGGCCGACTGATGTCATCATCAAGTCTCACACTGTGACATCACTTAGATCCAGCACAGAAATCTCTAGTTTTGAGATGCACTTAATTTGGCAACATATAGCACACAACTCTTGGTACATCCCTATTTTTACATCAGCTTGGTACAACTGCTGGTGATCCAGGCACGTGCACACACACTCACACTAACAGCTATACAAATTGCAAAAATTTTGTCTAGTTCCTGCTAATTTATCACACCAATAGACTCTCCAGAACTGGCAACTGAAGCAAGAAACTTGCTTATCTAGATAACAAGGGTGGATAAATAGTGGTACACTGAAATATCTGTGTCCACACACAGAGAAATATATATATGTTGGAGTAAATTATTTCCAGATCAGCAGTTCTCAAACTTTTCAGTACTGGAACCCCCTTTTTAGAATGATTGTCAGGATTCACTAGAAGCAATGTCATTAACCTGGATGTGATGCCATGGCTGGAGGTGACATCATCAAACAGGAAAATTTTAAAATCCCCCAAACATATTTAGGTTTCAAACATTGGCCATAATCAGCCAAAGGTCCCAGCGCACTTTATTTTGTTATTTTGTATAGCTCAGAATTCAATCATTCCAGTTTGGAAGTCAAAGCAGAATACAGATTTACAGCACAATCCTATGCATGTTAACGCAGAAGTAAGCTCCACCCAGTTGAATGGAACTTACTCCTAGTATGTATAGGTTTGTAGCCTTAGCTCAGCCTCTCCCCTTTCCAGCATCCCACACAGTCTCTCCCCTTTCCACCATCCCACCTTTCCACTTATTCAAGACGAAGACGCACCATGCTTCTCTCCCACTGGGAGCCCACCCTGTTCATAGCTCTGTCCCTTGCATTTTAAGCTCTGTCCCTTGCATGGTGTCTGAGCTAGATTCTGTGACCTACCTAATGCTGGCTCACTACTCACTTAGGTCCATATCCTAAAGTCAAATTAAGCCCTTTGCAATGGAGCAGTTAAGGTGACTTTCCATAACACTAGAAGGTGACGTAACTGTGTGGATCCGTAACTGCTCTGGATTTTGCCCTTAGTGAGTCCCAACCCCCACTTTGAGAAATGCTGGGCTAAGGCTGAATCAGAAAAAAGCTTATGTTGCATATGTATACTGCCCTTTCAAAGATAAAAAGATTGACTGACTGACTGACTGACTGACTGACTGATTGATTGATTGATTGATTGGACCTTGAGACAGTGGAAGGCAGCTTCATGTCCTTAATTCTGAAAAAATAAACGAGGACAAAGACAGTGCTAGTTTTCCAAGTAGAAGATCCCTGTTCCTGATCCTGCCATTGCAGTAGGGGGTGGGAAGATTCCTGCTTGAAACTCTGAAGCAGTGATTTTCAACCTGTGTGCTGTGACACAGTGGTATGCTATGAGTTATCCACAGGTATGCTATGGGGGGTTGGAAAGCTTAATTTATTTATTAGATAATATCATTTATTAATTTGGCCATTAAGGGATGTGAACCCTTTTCCAACAGCATGGTGTGACTTGTCAGTTGTCAAAAAAGCGATGGTGTACCTTGGCAATTTTAATGCCTTGTTAGTGTGCCATGAGATGGAAAAGATTGAAAATCACTGTGATGGAGAGTCATTGGCTTCCAGTTTCCAGAATAGGTAGTGCTGAAGTTGTTGCAACAAAACTCTGACTCAGGAAAAAGCATGTTCCCATGCATTTCGGTGTTTATTTGTGGCATGCGAAGGCTTATACCATCCCATGACAGCAATTCCAAGGAGTTCTGTATTGGACCCAGTGGAATCACAGGTACAGTGTCTGTTAAAGAAAATCTGGAAAGATCACTTCTGATCCTTTTATCTCCCTTCCCCCATTTTTCCTTCCTTTGGATGTGATGTGCTCCTTCTTCCAGCACTAAGAGAAGCCCACTTTTTGCTGATGTGTCTCTTCCACAGTCCCATTGCCCTAGAGACTTGGGGATTGTCTAACGACAACGCAGCGGGCTGGGCTCCCTTCCAAATGGCACACACATCACTCGCGAAATCCATCGAGGCGGCTCCGAATCCCTTGCCAAAGCGGCTTCTGCAATCCTGGGGGCTTGCGGAGATTAAAAGTAAATCTTCATTAAAATGAAATTATATATACAGAGGCCTGAAGGTTCCCGGCAAATGGCAGCGACATAAAAGCGGCCGGGTCAGCTAAGAGAATTCAGGTAAATGCCAAGTAGGGTTTAGTATTTTTTTATATAGCAACCTTTGCACTCCCCTCCCCATATACACACTCTCCGCTCAGACTTATTTTGGTCTGTTATTGACAGGCGTGAAGGAGAGGTGGCCATCTGGCTTGCTGCCCTCCACCGATGGCCGCCTGAGCCATTCAGCTGTGTCACAACCCAACGATCGCTGAACGGTACCACCAAATAATTTCCAATTTTGCCTCCGCGGTCTACGGATGAGGCCCGTCTATGGAAAAGCGGAGGGACGGGCTTCCCTTCCAGCTGTTTCCATGGTAATCAGAGTGACCATGGTATGCAGCCTCCAGCACATATCACATCTTTTGAACTGTGTGATTTAAATTCCCAGGATCCCTCAGATGTGTTAAATACAGCATCTTAATTGACTCTTTCCTCTGAAGTCGGGTCAAATTAATTAAAAACATGCAAGGCTTCTGGTCAAACCCTGGGTTAAAAAGAAGGAAAAGGACAGGGGGGGGGATAAAACCACCCCCCAAAGAAGCCGGGTTTATCTTTAGATGCCTGACAAGCAATCATAAATAATTGTAATGCTTCTTTGAATCTTTTGCATTCCTCATCAGCATTCTCCGATAGGCGTCTGTTTCAAATGTGTAGGCTGAGGATGAAAGCGCAGATGTGATGCCTTTATTTCCCTCCCATATGCATCCTCATAAATGAGCATGTGATCCACTGGGTTGTATGTTCAGAGGCTCTTCCTTCGCCAAAGCAGGGACAGGGCACGGAAATATTGCACAATTTGCCCCTCCATAGGATTTAACAGTGTTCTTTTTGTGTTCTGGGAGCTGATGTGTTTTGGGAACCAATGACTGGTCCCCAGCCTAGCTAGCAGATATGCCAGCAAAAGTGCCACAGTAATGAGACGCATATGGCCTAGGGTTGCCATATGTCCCAAGAAATAGGGACAATCCCGATTTGGGGGGATTGTGTTCACAAATGGGACACAAATTCCCACAATTTTGTGGAAGAGAATTATGGCAACCCTATTAAGCACAAACTTTATCATGCACACACATACACACACAGGACAGTGCTCCTTGAGGGCTGCTGCCTCTATGGCAAATGCCCGGAATGACTCAAAGTGCTTAAAATTTTTCTTTGCAAAGGAAAAACTGGCTCATTTCTGTCCCACGGTGGTTTGGGGAGGCCGGTGCATGTCTCCGGCACCCCTAGGAATGGTGCAGAAATGCCTTACAGCACTTTTGTGACTCCCCCAGCCCAGCACAGGACTTGTTCCATGACTTATGCCAGCCTAACTGGGGATTAGTATTGCAGCCAGGATTTCACTTCCTCAGCTAGAAATAGCATTTTTCCTCCTTTTCCCCCCTTTTTGGTGCAACTTGCCTTTTCCTCCATGTAGAGTTGTCTGTTTTTTTTCCTGACTTGACTGTAACCACCTCTCTTTTCTCCTCCTGTTTCTTCTGTATATGTAATTACGCTCCATAGAACTCCCAGATAGAGTTTTATTACAGGAATTGGGGAACGGTATAGCAGGGCTATTGATCTGTAGAAGTGAATTCCCAGCTTCTTTCCTAAACTACAGTCCCCAAAATTCTTGGGGGTGTGGCAGTGGAAGGAACTAGGCAATTTACCTATTTGTAGCCCATACGTTCGGGAGATGTGCCTCAATCCAGATATTTACCTGTTTTTACCAGTTACCATATTTGTTCCTTGAGGTCAGCAGTGCTGACAGTGCCATGTGTTAATAAGAGAAGCAGCAGTTCTCGTATCTGATCCAGGTGTCCCTATTTGCTGGGCCCTGTCACTGATGAATTATTGCTCCTACTTTTGTCCTCTGGGAATACTTTCTTAAATGCTTTCTGTATAAGCTGTTAGATTTATTGTTCAGATTTTACTCTTTTGAAAGTCTGTAGATGGTAAATCTCTGGCAGCCTATTCCTAACTTATGCTATATCCACCACAGGTTGAGAGGTAGCTGGAGGTCTCTTCAGGTAAGGGGATATTTTTCCCCTTACCATGATTAAAGCCCCAGCTAGCCCTGTGGAGCTACTTGGATCTCTGCCAGCCACATAGCAGCCCAATGTATCTGAGAAAATCTGAGCAGCCCAATGTAATGTTGCCTGGTTCCAGGAGAGGAGTTTCTATATAGCAGAGCAGGCATACATTGCTCCTGTACCCCTCTCATACCCGATCTGCCCAGTGATGGGATTCAAAGAAATTAACAACTGGTTCTATGCCCATCTGGCAACCACTTTTAAATGTCCTCTCTCTCTCTCTCTCTCTCTCTCTCTCTCTCTCTCTCATTAACAGCCGGTTCTATAGAGTAAGTGCGGACCTGCTGGAGCCCACCACTGGATCTGCCCCCATCTCCCCCATCTATTCCTTCTCCACTTCAGAAATGCCTTCTTTCACCATTTCCCAGCCCTTTTTCTAGTTGGCACATTAACCTCACCATTCAAGGGTGGCCAGGGGCTAGGATCTGGTGCTGGTAGAGCCATCCCAGTCCACCATTTTCTTCTGAAGTCATCATTCAGTGATTAATGGCCCGTGTCAACATAGTGACTACTGCGCTGGCACTTCAGAAAGGTGGGATTGTACTATGAGTGGGGAGAAGGTGCACGCATGTTGAATGCATACACCTGCACCATTAATATGCTAGAGGAAGCTGCCTTGTACCCAGTCAGATAGGTCAGTGGTTTATCTAGCTCAACATTTTCTACACTGATCAGAAATTTTTCTCTGGCCTTCCTGGAGTACCAGTTATGGAACCTTCTGCATCCAAAACATGTGGTCTTCCACTGAGCTCTGGCCCCTGCTGCAGGTTACAAAATCTTACCTGAAAACATCTGCTGCCTCTTCTATGCTGATGCTAAACTAGCTCTGGTCTGGTCAACACCTGGGAAGCATAGCCTTGAGTTCTGCTATGGAAGGATATGAATGTGATAGTTAAATCAGTGGTGTGTTGCCAGTCATGCTGGTGAAGCTCACTTTGATTCTTGGGCAATTATATTCTTGCAGCCTATCTTATATCACTTGGGAAGGGTGGACTTATATCACCATAAGAAAAATTTCTTCTTTGCCTGTTAAGATTTAGCAGGTCAGGCTGTTGCAGAGTCAAGGAATTCAGCAGAACTAACAGAGAAGAACCTCCAGCAATAACTGTGAAACGGGGAACGAAGCGTGAGCAATGATTCTTGGCACATGAATAAGGGTGTTACAAGGATATCTTTAGTTTCATCTGTGAAGTGTTGGAGGATATATGATGTATTATGGGATCAGGGCAGATCCAGTGTTTGGAGGACCATGAGCTCTGGTCAACAAAGCAGGTAGACCTGGACTCCAGGTTGAACTTTGGTATCTATGGCCAAGGTTTGCTAGACCTGGTTTCCTATCTGGATTTGCTTCCTATCTAGACCTGGTTTCCTATCTAGACCTGGTTTCCTATTTGGAAGCCCAGATCTACTGGCCTCTGTGGTCAAAGTTTGCTGGGTGGGTAGACCTGAGTTCTTGTCCAGAACTAGAGCCCAGATCTACTTGCCTGGCTTCTAGCCATGCTTGGACTTCTCTACATCCCAGTGGACCTCCTTCCTGCTGGCATGACAATTCTGAGGAGGCCATGCACCCATGACTCTCCTTGGATCCACCCTGTATAGGACCCAGGGCCAGCCCATCCAATTTAAAAAGGAAGAGGACAGCATAGTGGAAGATAGTGTGTTAGGGAGATTAAAATGATGGAATACAGAGACTAGATGAGGACAGGTAGCATCAACAACACATGTACCGCTAGTAAGGACACAACATTTGGTGTATCACATCATGTGTTAGGAGGACTTGGACCAGCTCCAATAGGTTGGACCTGGAGGCGATAAACCTTGAGAACTAGGGCATCAGAAATACACCAGTGTTCTTGTTTTTATTTGTGAAATAGTGGCGGATCTGAATAGTCACACTACTATTATTATCTTGCATGGAAAGAATGTCTCTTGGAAATGCTGATCTTCTGAGTTCAACAGAAGGAAGTCTTCTTGAATCATCCCTTTCAAGTAATTAAAGAATATGATGCTTTTTCTGCGGGTGTTGTTCTAGGGAAGCTGACTTCTATTCAGAGGGAATGAGAGCGTTGATGTGAACAGAGAGAGGATTTGCTGATATAGTGTCATGGCTCCAAGACTGCACTGACATTTAGACTTCCCTTGTGTCAGTCTTGCCATTACCCTAAACCTACTAGGTTGCCTTAACAAGATATTCTTCCTGAACCTCACCTGTAATTTGGGGATACCTTACAAAGGATTGTGGTAGGGATTGCATTGAAGCAGTAGTGTCACCAGGGCAGTGCTCTTTGGCCATTTCAGCCTGGGGACACCCTTTTACTCTTTGGAATCTGCCCAGGACCACCCTGTCAAAAATATTCATAAAAGAAGATTAACTGGATGTAAAAATGATGACAGAACACTGGGATTGAATTCAAAACATGCATTCAATGTGCATGATCTAATGAAGTCTACTTAGGCTGCAGTCCTAAAGACACTTTCCTGGGAGTAAGACCCATTTAACACAAGTGGGCTTACTTCTGGGTAGACATAGGCTGCAATCCAGAGCAAATTCAGCCTGCTCTGACCTAACTGCACTCTCCTAACTATTCTGTATCCAGAGCAGAAAGTTATGCTGAATCCAGAGAGTCAGGAAGCCTGGGCTGCCCTAACTGCTCCAGAGCATGCTAAGTAATTGACACAAGGGGAAGACTTGCTCCTGAGGAGACAACCCTCAGATCACACTGAACAAGGAACAGCTGTGGTGCCTACAGTGGTGACATGACTCTGTACATCACCTGGTGTGGAAGTCCGTGCGTCATCCCTGGGATGCGCGCCCCCCCCACCTGGACTGCACAGTCACCAAAGTTGGCGCCTGCGCAGTTGTTTCTGAAGCCAACTGGCTTCAGAAAGAGTACTGCGCAGGCACCATCTCTGACACCTGCGCTGTACTTTTCTGAAGCCTTTTGGCTTCGGGGGAGACTGTGCAGGCGTCAGAGTTGGTGCCTGTGCAGTACTCTTTCTGAAGCCATTCGGCTGCCGCTCCACCTCCTGAGTGAGGCCGAATGGCTGTGCAGAGGCGCGGACTTTCTCTGCTCTAAGGAAGTCTCCTCTGAAGCTGTTCGGCATGCTCAGTGTGTTTCTGCGCAGTGCATCTCAGATGGTCGTTCAGGCCAGCTCCTCAGACAAGTGGCAGCTTCTGGCTGATTCTCCGCCTTGGAGCAGGCCTGAATGGGTGTGCTGACGCTCGGAGCCTGCCAAAGGACAGTCAAACTCCTCCGGCACATCACCCCATACGGAGCACATCCCCAGTGCAGCCCACACCAGCCGCACCAGTCTGGTGACGCCACTGGGTGCCTGCCTTATAAGGAGTCCCTGATGAGATGCCAGTACATTCTACAGTGAATACAAGGGGCTTCTTGGAGTGGCCTGCTGTATCCTGAGGTTTGTGGGCAGCCGTAGTTTGTTCCATATCCTGAGGTTGAGAGGAAGGGGTTGCAGCTAGGCTGGCCAAGAACTCAGATTTTTGGTCAGCACTGCCATTCTTACTCGGGCCTTATCATGGACCCCTATGGGTCTACTCATTACTATACCTGCTCCTGAGGTGGTATAACTCTGAGGGCTGGAAGAGGGCATTTCTGCCTTGGAAACAGGCTCTGGATTCAGAGTAACTGCTCTGCCCTAGGCAATGCTAAACATGCCCTCAACTTGCCTCTCCTGAGCTGCTTAGGCTGCCCCAGTTAGGGCAGAGCAGGTCCACCTCTCTTAGGGCACCCTATCTTGCCTTGCTCTGCCCTAAGCCTCCTTCAGAGTAGCTGGGCTGGAGCATCTTGCAGTTGCTCCAACCTAGTGTTAGATAGGGCAACCTAAGGGCTCTTACGTGGACAGATTAGTTGCTCTGGATTGGGCTGATAGTTAGGTGGCTGCAATCCAAGACACCTTCAAAGTGTCTCCCCACTTTATCCTTCTTTCCATCCTGAGCCTCTCTCTCCCCTGCTCCCTTCTGACTACCCCTGAGCTGCTTCCCTCTTCTCCACTGCCCTTCTCTCCCTCTGCCCAGCGGACACCCGGCCACAGGAGGAACAGTGCGTAAGTGTTGTTTTCACTGTGGGCAGGTGCGCTAGGCAGCCCTGATACTTTTTAAACAGGCTGCCGGCCAGCGCGTCTGCCCAAACTGCCAACCAATATGTTCTTTATGAGAAGCACAGTTTGTTACGTGAAGCAGAATCCTAGAGACATTTTTGTTTGTTACGTGAAACATACTTTACGTGAGGCATTCTTTACGTGAGGCACCACTGTATATGGATAAAAAGAAGATGTGTACTGGAGAAAGAGGACATATGATTTAAATAAATAAATAAATAAATAAATAAATAAATAATTCAGCCTGAAACACCCATCATCCCCCCCAAAGCATTAAAACCCCAGAGGGATAAGGTTAGGAAAGTAGGCTTGGGGGGAGGAGAAGAGGATGTTGGTCTATTTTTACAGATAATTTTTTTTTTTAAATTAACATTGTAGAGTAGTGGTTCTCAAACTTCCTAATGCCGTTACCCCTTAATACAGTTCCTCATGTTGTGGGGACCCCCAACCATAAAACTATTTTAGTTGCTACTTCATAACTGTAATTTTGCTACTGTTATGAATAGTAATGCAAATATCTGATATGCAGGATGTATTTTCATTGTTACAAATTGAACATAATTAAAGCATAGTGATGTTAATCATAAAAACAATACGTAATGATTGATAGATAGATGTGGCATAGCTAAGAGGGGTGACTGGGAAGGAAGGAAGGAAAGAAATAAAGGGAGGGAGGGAGGGGAAGGTAGTGAGTGGGTGAGAGGAGTGAGAGGAGGCCTCCATAGGATTGGGATCCTGGGTGAGTGGAGGCCTCCATAGGATTGGGATCTCAGGCAGAGCCAGCCACTGTTTCCTGGGAGTATGTCCCATTCACTATCATGGGACTGACTTCTGAGTAGACATGCATAGAACTGGGCTCTAAGGCTGCAATCCTCCCCGCCCCCAAGGCTCCACATTGTCTCACAGCTGCTCAGAGGCTCCTTCTGAGCTGCTTCTCAGCAGCTTCTTCCAGCCGCAGCGGCTCCAGTGTTTCTGCCAGGTCTTCCCACCTGGCCCTCTGCACCAGGAGTCTTTAGGCGACCCCAAGAAAGCTCCAGGCGACCCCCAAAGGGGTCCCAACCCCCACTTTGAGAAACACTGTTGTAGAGCCAATTTCTATCATTTTCAGTGTTAGAAGGGCTGCCTTCTAGAGCACTTGTAAGTTGCAGGTGCCTGGGATCAGGGTCATACTGGTAGCCTTGTGCCCCCTAGACTGACCTTCCAAAGTGTTTGCTTACTCATGAGTAAACGCAGCTGTGCAGTGAGGAGTGAACTTGCTTCTGGGGTGATTTGGGGGGCTGTGCTTATTGAATCAGAACCCTTCTGGTGTCCTTTGATTGCTCTCAGCTTGCCCTTCCCACTGGACTATGGCACATTTGCCTACTCACGAGTTAACCTAAGATATAAACTACTTTCATTTTCCCATGCATTTTCTATGCAGATTTTTGCTTTTCGGATTTTGGCCATAACCTTTGATAAGAAGGAGCTATTTCAAAACGCATTGTTGCGCTGGATTCAGCTCTTCAAGATGAATCCAATGACAAATGTCATGATGTCATCAGGAAGTTGAGTTTTGGAGGTCTCCAGGACCAAGATGGTGATCCCTCAACCTATGGAACCCCTACTTTGAAGACCACTGCACTAGGGTTTGTGCCACCTGATGCAGGAGACCAGCGCATCACCCTTGTGATAGTCCTCCTCCCACGCAATAGATAGGGAAATGTCGTATGTTGTAGATATGGTGATATCCATATTCCTTTGCTCTGCCCCTGCTGGTCATTTTTGGTTTTTTGATATAACCTTTGATAAAATAGAGTCATTTCAGTGAGGATTGCTTAATTTCATTCTGCGTGAAATTAAACATTGAATTATATATGTCATGATGGCATTATTTCAAAATACAAAGATTTTAAAATTTTTGGCCAGAAATGGCTCATTATTGTGTGTGTCCCCCATGCGTGTCACCCAGTGCCATCCACTCCCCATAGAAACACCACTGCATCAAGGTAGTACATACAAGGCATATGTACTCGTATAATACTAAGAAGGCACTATAAACACTGAGAAAATTATCCTCCATGAATTTTATGGTGTTTCAACACGTAGCAAAACAATGAACCTTCAGCCTTATGGACTAGCTGATGAGGATGATGTCCTTATGTTGCCTGGATTATAAATGTCTGCCTTCAGCTATGATTATAAATGTCTGCATTGTCTTGCCTTCAGCTTCTGAGGCAGTCTGAATCCTAGCTCTAGTGGTGGGAGGAATGTGTCTTTCTTTCCGGATTGTGCACTTCCTGAACGCATCTGTTTGGCCACGGTGGGAAACATGATGCTGGACTAGATTGGTCTTTGGCTTAATCCAACAAGGATCTCCTTGTGATGGAAAACTTCCATCCTTTCCCCAATATCTCTTCCCAGAAGTCAAGGACACCATCAAGATGGTACAGTTAGCCATCAGCAACGATGGGGGTTCTCTTCCTGGAACCCCCATAAATGCCAAAATTTGCAGCTAAGGGATCCTTAGAGGATCATAGAGGACCTCCAGATGCAGTGTCCAGAGGTGTCCTCTGGTTGCATGTGGAGGTGCCCCCTAGTGATGTCCAGAGATGTTTTGAGATGCAATGAGACCATTTTGGAGGGCCTGATGAAAGTCTCTAAGATGCACTTTCAGGTTCGTTTTTCAAAACCAGAAGTGCATCTTAAAGACTTCTGACAGGTCTTATGAGACAGAAGTATTTGGAACAGAAGTATATGGAACCTTTGCAACACCACAGGCAGAGACTTGTACTGGCCTAATTTGGTTTTAAGATTGCAGCCACAATTTATTAAAAGGAGGCTACATGCTCACAAGGAAAAGGAGGACAATGAATAATTTTCCAGGACACAAGGCTTAAAAATTGGACATATCCTGGAAAAATAGGACGTATTTTTCAAAAAACTATGGACACGCTCACTCTGGTGATTAACTAAAAAAAATAAAAATAAGACATGGTCATCCTGGTGATGAACTGTAATTAAGCACACAGTGAGGCACATGTTATGCATGCACAAGATCTCAGATTCAAGACCCCCAATGAAACAAAGAAATATAGAGCACAATCCTAACCATGTTGACTCAAAAGTAAGAACCATTATGTTCAGTGGGTCTTAGTCCCAGGAAAGTGTATTTGTGGTTACAGCCATATCCATTTTTAACCAGTATCATTCAGGAAGGGACCACAGCAGCAAACCCAGATGTCGTTAATTCTAGAATCATGCTATAAAGCCCCACAAGACCCCACAAGGCCCAGCTCTGTCCTTAGCCCAACTCTGCGACGCCAGCTGGATCCAATCATATTGGCTCTGCCTTTCCATTGGACTAATTCAGTGGTGTGGAGAGGGGGGATTTGCTGCTTGGGTAACAGCCTATCCTCCATAACAATCTAACCCAGGCTTTCGTGCTTCACATGCAGCGTATGCAGCGCCAAGCACGATACCATTGTCTTCCAAGACTGATGGAAGCCTGCTTGCTATAAAGCACCAATGAAGTAGGGATGGAAGAGAAGCAAAGTCATTCAGGTGTAAATACCATTTCCTGCATCTCATGTATTCCCAACGCATCTCTCTCTGCTTCTGTGTACCTGCTCATCATTAAGTTTCATTTGCGAGGAAGGATGCAAGAGGCAATTTATAAAGAGCTGCATTTTTTGTCAGTGTAAATTTCTGCCAGACTGATAGTGATCCCCAATTTACCTAGATTGCCTCCAAATGACTGTGGCCACTTTCTAAGGTAGCAACGGGCTCTGTAATACCATGAACAAATGCATTTGCTATTATCATCTTTAGGTGTCAAGCTTAAAACCACACTACACAAAGTAGGGGTGTGTGTTGAAGTATCTTCCTACATGTTTTTTTCATTTGTTAAAAGAAGCAACAGGAAAGAGGTTTTGATTGGGACTTTGTATGGGGAAGGTGTTTTTTTACACATTTTCCCTCATTCCACAGTTTGAATCCAAGTGGGGGCGTGGAAGTTGCATGGGGGTGGAAGTTGCATGCTTTCTTTCAGGAAAATAAAAAGATTTTTGAAGATACCTTCAAACATATCCTGCATAATGTTCCACTGTAATGCCACACTTTTCTTGTTGGTGGAAGCAGAGCACCAAAGTCCCCTTTGCCTCCCTTTTCACTTTAGTCCCATCAAAATTATGTCTCTAATTATACCTTCCTTCTTTCAATCTCTCCTCTTTTACCATAGAAAATGAAGGAAAAGGTGAAGAAAAACAGTGGAGTACCATTCCACCTTCTTTCCTCTGCACATACCATCCATGGGGAGGATGCAAGATTCTCTGCCACACTGAGAACTGATCCACGGGGCCAATCCTAACCAATTTAGGCTGGCTTAACTCACCTGGCATATCTTCCTGTGGTTCTGTGGGGAGGTCGGTGTATGCCAGGCAGCAGCCTAACCCTCCCAGGAGTGGGGCAGAAATACAGCATGTTTGCAACACCCCAGGTCAGCACAGGATTTATGCCATGGCTTAGGCCAGTCTAACTGCAGGTTAGGATTGCAGCCATAATCTGCAGGCTACCTCACCCTTCAACATGGTAGGGCTGGCTCTGTTAGCTCCCTCCCCTTTTGGACCATTAGCTGTCCCAGATTGCAAGCTTTCATTTAAAAAATATGCACCATTTGTTGGAATTGTTATATGAAATTATAGTTTAATAGATTTTAGGAGAAGTAGGTAGGAGAAGTTAATATTAAAGAAAAGTAAATCCAGAATTCTGTACTTGCCACAGAATTCCAGATTATTTTTGTTCCATTTTTCTATTCTTTCCTTTTGTTTTGTTTTTACTTTCTTTAAAAAAAATAATAAAAAACATTTAAAACATACACACACACACAATATGCAACAGATCCTTGGTTATTGTGGAAGTTGAGCTGTGACAAAAAAAAATCAGCCAATTTTCTATCCTATTTCTACCGGGGTGAGAGGAGTTAAAAAGAGCAGTGCTCAGGTATGTGTTCACATCATTCCCATGCACAACATTGCTGGGGAATATTTTTAATGTGGAGCAGAAAGTAGCCAATGTGCTCCATGTGGAGCAGAAGGTAGCCATGAAAGTGTAGGACCCAGGGCAATGTACCCTCCTGCCCTTTTAGTTGCCACTGCTCATCCTGTCTTGATTTCCGAGACAACAGCCCCAAGATTTGTGACAAGTTCTTTAATGTCCTCATAATCCATCCAATTGCTTTGGAAGGCGAAGACTCAGAAAGGAAAGCTATTATTCTAATAGTGGCTTCCTGAGATCTGTGTAAATGATTTGAAATGATTTAACAGATGCCTATATGCTACAAATCATCTCGGGCATGTGTCAGGAGCATGGTCCTTGTTTCGCCTCCTCCCCATCTCCCATGCAAAGCAGCCGCTGCCGTCATCCCGTCATTTGCAGAGAAACTGGCTTCTAGTTCATCGCCGAGTGCCTTATCAATTATTTACACATGTTGCTTTCTGCTGGGAGGCTTTTGGGAAAGGCCAGGGTTTGCTTCCAAGAAAAATGTGAGCTGTTTTTGGGAACCGTTCATGGCTGGGTTGGAGCATAGTGCTGCCATGAAGCTGTCCCTCCTTGCATCAGCCAAAGGATTCCTTGCCATCTGTGAAAAGAGCCCAGCAAGATCAGGAAAAGGTACATAGTCCCTTAGTCTTTACAACAACCCTGTGAGGTAGGACAGGCTGAGAGTGAATGACTAGACCAGTGTCACCCAGGAAACTTCATGGCTAAAACAGAATTTGAACCTGGATCTTCCAGATCTAAGTCCAACTCCCAAGCCACTACACTAGTACATCTCATTCTCCAATTGATGGTGGCAGCACTACAATGACCCATCTAAGGTCAGACCATGATGTACTAATACGTTATGACACCCTCACCCTATTGAATATCTCAAATCTATATGCTTAACGAGAAATGATGAAGCATTTGGAGCTGCTTAGTTAAAAAAAAAATAGGGATATTACCATATTTGCTTGAATATAATGTACCATTGAATCTAATGTGCACCCCGATTTTGGAGACTAAATTTAGCTGGGAAAGTGTGCATTATATACTAGTAAAAGCAGTATAAAGGTTTTTAAAAGGAAACATGATGTGAAGAAAGATGTGAAGAAAGAGAATACCTCTCCCTGTCTTTTTAGTCATCAACCAAATAAAACTTTTGGGCAGTAGGTTCAGGAGTAGAGAAAAGAAAGTATTTATTTATACTCAGTGGCATGGCTAATGATCACGAAGCCCAGTGCAAAGCTCAAAATGTTGCCCCAGAAGTGATGTTACAACCGGAAGTGATGTCATCCTGGGGTATTTTGAAAAATGTTTTTAATTTTTCCCTGCAAGAAAAAAATTTAAATTTAAGTTAAAAAAATGAAAATTGTGCTGCTTATTGGTTAGGGAAACTGCTGGGGCAAAGAGAAATCGTTATTCTTTCTCTGCTAAATGTTAGAGGAGCACTGCTTAGAAGTGCCTGTATACCCAGTTAGCATGAATAAATGTATTATGATATATGTATATGGAAATGAGAGCTGATTCATATTAACACCTTATTAGCTCCATACAGCATCAGCATTGCATCTCATTGGCTCTCAGGGCAATCAGTATCATGGGAACATCTGAGTTTTTAAAAATCTACTTTTTGTTCCATCAGCTTTTTGTTTTCATTTTCTGGTTAAATGGCTATAACGTTTGATAGAATACAGATATTCCAATGCAGTCTGTTGCATTGCATTCTGCATTAGATTACCGTATTTCCCGGCTTATTACACGCACCGGACCATGAGACGCACCAAAGTTTAGAGGAGCAAAACAAGAAAAAAATATTCTGAACCAAATGGTGTACTAATATATTTAATAAAATATAGCAGAATACTATTTCAAGCATGTAAAGTCAACAGTGGTATTAAGAACCATCATCACTGTCATTAACAAATGAGGAAAGACTTTAAGCTTCAAGCACTCTTCTAATTTTCTGGTAACCCCAAAAACTCATCATCTCTAGTGTCAGTGATTTGTGACTTTTGCACAAATCTCATTGCAAATGGTCCAGGAAGGCAGGTAAGTTGGGGGGGTTCTTTTGGGGGGTAGGCAGGGAAAGGTGAGGGGATCTAGATAGATAGGGAAGAGTGAGGGAGGCACAGGCATGAAGCAGCAGGGACAAGGTCTTGTGCATGACTACTTTGGAGCAAGTCTCCAAGCCAGGGAAGGCTGCTTAGGATTGCAACTGTGCTAGGGTGACCAGATGCCAAACCCAAAATTCCTGAACCCCAAGGCCAAAATTCCTACCCGCTTAAAAAAATTGCCAAAAATGTATTTTTTTGTTTTTATATTTTTGATTTTTACTTTTTTAGCCATAACGTTTGATAGGAAGGAGATGTCTCAAAATTTATTATTGCATTGGATTCTGCTCTTGAATACGAATCCAATGACATATGACATGATGGGGAAGGGGCTCCAGAATTGGCCCTATCACTCTAAAAGACACACAGACATTCCCCCCCTTTGGGGAGAAAAAAGTGCATCTTATAAGCCGGGAAATACGGTACCTTTCCAACAATATATAACATGATGGTATTATCATTCATACAGACCTTGTTTTTCACAATTTTAGCCACTATTGTCAAGCTCAGCTTATAACCCCCCTAAAGGTTGTAGCCTGGTGCAGCTGCACCCCTTAGCTATGCCACTGTTTATACTGTGTATTGGTAATTTATGGAATTCCCAGTGTTTGTGGGCTTCCCAAGAGCATCATTTGGTTGAATTTTTTAAAAGCATAATGCTGGTCATGAGCAACCTTTGAAGTGTTTGATCCTTTGATCAGGAGTCCTTCTATTTTTGTAGTGCTTTTGTCATTGTAGTGCTGCCACCATCATTTGGAGAGTGAGGTGTACTGGTATAGTGGCTTGGGAGTTGGACTTAGACCTGGAAGACGCAGGTTCAAATCCCTGTTTAGCCATGACATTTCCTGGGTGACATTGGGCCAGGGCAAACTGTGCCTGTGCATCCTGCCCGGGCCGTGGAAAAAATTTTCCCCATGGTACCGGGCTGTGGTCCTCACAGGGTTGAGGACCATTGGTCTATACGATATAATTGAGATGTTTGCGCATGCAAATTTAATGTGCATGTGCTCTTTCTGTTGATACGCCCAATACCTTGGCCCTTGTGCAGAAAAGCTCAATGACTCCTGCTTTAGAGATTCTATAGCTGACTGAAGATTGGTAAGAAGCAAAATGTTCAATAACTGTACCTGTAGCAACCAAGTTAAGTAATGCAATGATCCTCTGTTGACAGTTGAAAAAATAATTATGGATGCATTCCAGCTGGATACTGTCCAGTTGAGCACAGTGCAATTTTGTTCAATGAACTCTAATGCACTCTGAATGAAACCTCCACAGTGAGTGGGTTGCATGTTACCGAAGGGTAAATGTTGGCTTAAGGGTATTGTGATGCAGCTCACCGGCTTTGTTGGAAAATAAAGAGGGGGACAAAATGAAAGTGTGAAGGAAAGCAGTGAGCTAGAGTTTATTTTTTTTTGGGGGGGGGGAAGGAATATTACATTAGCCAAGGAATAAAAGACAAACACAACTTTTTGCCTCCATTTGGAAATGCACTGTTCCTGCAAGCAGGAGTGACGTCTTCAAGCAGCTGTTCAATTGTGTGCACTACTGGGAAGTGAATGCACTTTTTAACATGTGACGAACTGATGATCTGAAAGGGCCTTTGGACAAATGAACAGGAAAGGGAAGTAAGTTCATGCTATCGCTGCAGCCTGTTAATTACTCCTCTCTCGTGTTCATTATGTTTCAATTACTACTGAAGCTAAGGGAAGGAAGTTATCTCTCCTAGTAAGAGAGAGCTGATCCCATTATCTGCTTTTTCCTAGCACCCCCCCCCCCTTTTTCCTAGAGGGGGGGGGGTGCGCAGAATCTTACTTTCCCAGCCAAGATGCTGGTATTAGTGGTGAAACAAATCACGCCCAATGCAGACAGCTTTTGTGATTGAAGGGTTAGCAGCATTGGATGGTTTTCAACAGGCAACCAGATTGCCAATCTACTCCTATTGACCCTTCACAGTCTCTGGCTGGGGTAGGTGGGGGAAATTGCCAGTGCCCCAGATTGCACAGTAGCAAATGCGATCCCTTCTCCCACGTCGGTTCTACTATGGAAAGAAGTGTCAGGTCAGGTTGCCAAATGTGCAGAAAAGCACTAGCCTGGTGCTGCTGTTTTTGGTTTGTCCCTGTTCCAGAAAAGTGATGCTAAGCATAGCTCCAGTGAATGCATAACTTTTGCACAGGGCTGCATTCCAAAACACCCTTGGGCTCTGCGTCCAGATCTCTCTAAAAGCAACAGTCCTGCTACTGGATTCCCAGAGAAGTGCTTTGACCATCAGTAGTCTTGTATTCCAATTGTGCCCTTTCCTGAAAAGGTAATCCCACATGTCCAGCAAAGGGATTTATTTGTTTCAAAGATAATTTTCATCATTTTTTCCTTGGCCTGGACTCAAGGTGGCTTGCAAATCATCATCATCATCATCAACAACAACAACCAATTTTCAATTAGTCATCAATTTATGTATTATTTTAATGTTTAATTAATAGGAGTAATGTTAAAATTAATGTTTTCATGCTTAGATTGTACTTTTCTTTTGGAGCTCTGTAAGCCAATTTGACAATTTGCTTTGGCAAGGGAAAGGTGGAATATAATTTTTTCCAGATTATACATACAAACAGACAGACAGATAGGAAAGGGAGAGGGAGGAAGAGTGATGAAGCAAGAAGGTGATTGGAAGTAGGGTTAGGCCAATCCTGGCTAATGAAGATGTGGTGGTTTTGCCATCCTGTTTAAGAAAATGTTGAAAAATAAACATGGCACTAAAGACAATGTAACTTTTTTTAGCTTATTTAACAAACAGCAGAACGGGGCGTTTATAAACATTGCTTTGGGCCAAAGTCTTTATCACTAATTTATTTATTAGATAGTGACCAATCCAAGGTCACCCAGAATTTCAGGGCTGAGTGGGGATCTGAACCTACATCTTCCAGAACTAAGTCCAATTCCTAACAATTACACAATTGTTCAAAGCTTTGACAATTAACAATTAATCAAAGTTTTGGTACCTTAGAGTGAATTTTGGATATGAGTGAATATTGGAGTAAATTTTGGATGACACTGGTGCGGTCAAAATAAACACCACCAACTTGGCTGCTGCTCTAGTTGTGCCACACACTTCAGAATTGTCCCTACAATTTTTCCTTTAGTTAGAGATGTTTGAAAACACTACCATGTATTCAGTGATGGGCTTCAAAGAAATTAAGAACCGGTTCTCTGCCCATTTGGCAGCCACTTTTAAATGGCTATTTTTAAACTTTATATGTCCTATCTCTTGTTAACAACCAGTTCTATAGAGTAGGTGCGAACCTGCTGGTGCCCACCACTGCATGTATTTCACTCAAAAGTGAGCTCAATGTGCTTAGGTCTACTTAGGTCAACTTAGAGGTGTTGAATTATCTAGCACTGGTGGAAATTTTCCAGCACGCAATGGTGTGGGTGTTTCATCCTATGGTGGTGCAGAGATGGAGACCTCCTTTTAGTAAGGGATGTTTATTTCTTTATGTTGAGGATTCGGGACAGCTTTCACTGACATTGGAAATTTGAATTGGATTGGGCCCTTAGGCTCT
The DNA here is from genome assembly GCA_030015325.1 of Cryptoblepharus egeriae. Taxonomy (NCBI): domain Eukaryota; kingdom Metazoa; phylum Chordata; class Lepidosauria; order Squamata; family Scincidae; genus Cryptoblepharus; species Cryptoblepharus egeriae. The sequence goes on from JAREYC010000013.1 coordinate 13,315,903, forward strand.
AATCCTATCTTGCTGGAACACCTCTTCTTATAGTCTGCCTGAGAACAAAGCAAAATACTGGAGAAATATGGTCATTTAGGGCAAATTGTCAGCTCCTAGTTAACGGATAGTAATGGAGGTCTGGGAATAAGTGAGTGATGGGACAACTCTGGCCTGCACTGTAAATAGCTGCTTTTAGTCTTAAGAGCTCCTTCCTGCCAATGACCAGCTTCCTAATCAATCCCACTTCCCCAACATTTCAGCATCTTGTTGATAGGATCATTTTAACAAGCCTTAAATGGGAAGATAACAAGAGGGGAACTGATAAGACAACATCTTGCTGGCCAGCCAACAGCCTCGGTTCTCAGGAGGAGTTTGTTGGCAGAGCTCCATTTGGGGAAGGCCAGTAACTGCCACACTTTTTTGCTGACCATTTAAGTAAATCTGCTGTTCCCAGTGGTGTAGCTAATGATCATGTAGTCTGGTGCAAAAATCAAAATGTTGTCCCAGAAGTGATGTCACAACCAGAAGTGATGTCTTCCCCATGTATTTTTAAAAAGAAAATTGGGGGGAAAAATTTCCTCCTCCTCAGCAGTTCACCACCCATTTACTCTGCTAGTGGCAGAGCTAAAGAACCTATTCAATATATGAAGTTGAATATTTTGTTGCCTCCCTATCCCCACAACAATAACATCAAGTTTAATTTAAGTAAAAAATGAAAATTGTGTCCCTCATTGCTTAGGGAATCTGTGCTGGGGCAAAGAGGAATGGTTAGTCTTTCCCTGCTACTTATAGGAGGAGCACCACTTAGAAGTGTCTGCATACCCAATTAGCATAGTAACTGTATTGTGATATATGTATATGGAAATGAGGGCTTATTAGTATTAACACTATTGGTTCCATACTGAATCAGAATTACATCTCATTGGCTCTCAGAGAAAGTTTGAGTTAAGAAAATTCATGGGAATTTTGAGTTAAGAAAATCATGGGAAAGTTTGAGTTAAGAAAATTCACTTTTTGTTCCGTCAGCTTTTTTGTTTTCATTTCTGGTTAATTGGCCTTAACACTTGATATTATATAGATATTCCAATACAGTTTGTTGCATTGCATTCTGCATTAAATTACCTTTCCAATGACATATAACTTGATAGTATTATCATTCATACAATTTTTCACAATTTTAGCAATTTTCACAATTTTAGCAATTTGTGTCAAGCTCAGCTTGTAGCCCCCTAAAGTTTGTAGCCCAGTGCAGCTGCACCATCTGCACCCACTGGGTTCCTAAACCGACTTTGGTTAACAACACCCTTCTTTTGCAGTGGCCTTCTTTTCCTGGCTGTTCTGGGCTCTGCCATCTAGGATCATGCAGGATCTTGAGTGATCTAAGATGGCAATGCCTGGAAAAGCTGGGGACATCCCATGGCACCCTGTGAGTTTGCCATGGTGCCTGAGAATGCCACAGCTTCAAGTCTGGGAACTGCTGTTGTAAGTGGAACTGATGGACAAAGCAGGATAAGGCAGTGTTCTCAAGGCAGTAAGACCCTAGGCATTAAGTATCCCTAGACTACCACTCTCTTAGCCTCCAAATTTCCACCTCCAAACTTTAAATCCAAGGAGTGTGGAAAGAGTCAGGAACCGCAGACTTTGATGTCGGGATGGTTTTAGATCCAAAGACAGAGCTTGGGTGATTTCCTGCTAACATCAGTCAACCTCTGAAGGGCTTGGGATGATTCAGTACATCCACAGGGCTGCTTTGACAAAGGAAGCCAAAATGGGCAGAATTCTCCAATATTCTAAAAATATAAAGTCTAGAGATATCAATTCAGTCCAGTCACTTGTACTAATTTGAAACTTGGAGGATTCTTCCTGGATAAATATCAGACAAAAAGAAATCTAGAAAGTGAACTTATTTTCCTAAAGAAAGACAAAAGATTAAGGTGATTGTACTCGGCTGAACTCACTTGGAGCTAAATTTGATGTCTTACCAGTGGTGGGCCCAGGCCTGTTCGGGCTGGATCACCCAAACCGGTTGTTCCAAAAACCGGTTGTTCCAGGAGACATACTGCGTGTGCGCAGAGGGTTGGCACATGCGCAGTGCGCCAGTGTTGAGAGGCCCGCCCCTCACCCCGCCCCCTGACCCCCGCCCGCCCCCTGACCCCCGCCCCAACCCCACCCCGCCCACACTTCCAGCGACCTGGTTGTTGGGCAAGGCACAGCCCAACTCTGTGTATTACGACTTACCAGTGTTTTTTTCTGGGGGAAAAGCAGGGGTAGGCCCAGCCAACCCCAAGATCTGGTTTGCCGGAAGTTGGGGGCGGGCCAGGGTCAGGGGGTGGGGCTGGGGTCAGGGGGTGGGTTGGGGGCGGGGCCCCAACCCCACCACACTGCTCATGCTCTAGGTTTGGCGCATGCATGCTGAGCCTCCTGGGTCTCCTGAGGCGGAGCTTCAGAAGACTCAGCGTGCTTGCGTCCAGCTGAGCTTCAGGAGACGCGGCAGCTGCTAGCGAAACCAGTCCCCGCGGTTCTGGCAGCCGCGGCTCTTTCCGGTTCGCTAGCATTCGCCGCGTGGGAAGATCTGGTTCGGGCGAATAGGCCCGAACTGGCATCTGCCCACCTGTGGGGAAAAGGTGCTAGTAGTCACCACAGTGATGTAGCTAGGTCATCCCCATATGATTAATTATTAATTATTAACCTGGGAGGCAGGTGGGTAAAGGTGCTGGTACTGAATAACAGTGAGTACCTCCTTCCAAAAAGCCCTGCCCTCCAATAAAATGTTTACTACCCTATATGATGGCAATAATATGTTTACTGCCCTATAAGAGGGCAAACTTAGGCTTCGTTTAACAATTACAATATATACAAAAGGAAATTTCACAAGGTGCAGCCTTTCATCTCACAGATGCCAAGCTGTACCTGCTGAAATTGTATCTCCTGCAGAATTCTTAAAGGTCTAGGATCTCTAAAGTAGTGATGTTTACCCACCCCTCTTCTATATTATATAACTAGCGAAAGGCATACCCGCATTGTGGGAGTAAAATTCCCTCGTATGCCATCCCCCCATTTGCATCAACTCCCCATGGATAACTTTCCCCCAGGCGTAACAACCCCCCATGCACAACTTCCCTCATACACATCAACCCCCCATGCGCAACTTCACCCATGCGCATCAACTCCCACATGCACAAGTTACCCCATGCGCAACTTCCCCCCATGCGCATCAACCCCCATGCACAACTTCCCCATATGCATCAAACCCCATGCGCAATTTTCCCCCCTTGCGCAACTTTCCCCCCTTGCGCAACTTTCCCCCGTGCGCAACTTCCCCCATGTGCAACTTCCCCCATGCGCAACTTTCCTCCCATGTGCAACTTTCCCCATGCACAATTTTCCCCATGTGCATCATCCCCCATGTGCAACTTCCCCCGTGCGCAACTTCCCCCATGCGCAACTTCCCCCCGTGCGCATCATCCCCCTTTGCGCATCATCCCCCCGTGCGCAACTTTCCCCCGTGCGCAACTTTCCCCCTGTGCGCAACTTTCCCCCGTGTGCAACTTTCCACCCGTGCGCAACTTTCCCCCATGTGCAACTTTCCTTCATGTGCAACTTTCCTTCATGCGGAACTTCCCCCCTGTGCAACTTTTCTACATGCGCAACTTTCCTACATGCGCAATTTCCCCTCGTGCGCAGCATCCTTGCCGGCGCAACCTCTTCCTCCGAACAACGTCCCCCAGTGCACCAGGGTCTGAGCACCAAATTGGCTGGATGTTGTTCAGTCTCCCATGTTAAGTATAGGACAGAAACACGTTGCCCCCTTTTCAGCCCCTGAAGGGTTAAATTTCTCCAGATGGTTCTTGGTGGGAGTTCAGGTGACAGAAGGAACTCCCAGAATTCCATGCTTCAGGCCCAGCAGCTGGGGCAGAATGTTGCTGAGTCAGCAATTCTCAATGCAAAGTATAGGGAGGAAAACGCGTTGCACCCCTTTTTATCCCCTTCCGGTTGGAATTTCCAAAAAAACGGTTCTTAGTGCACCCCTCAGTCACGAAAGGAACACCCAACCCAAATTTCACACTTCTAGGCCCACCAGTTTTGGCAGGGCGGTGATGAGTCAGTAATGATGATGATTAGTTTTATAAAATGCATTGCACCCCTTTTCACCCCTTTCTGGTTAGAATTTCTGAAAACTGGTTCTTAGTGGATCCCTCCATCATGGAAGGAACACCCTCATCAAATTTCACGCTTATAGGCCCAGCGGTTTTGGCTGGGTGTTGATGAGTCAGTGATGATGATGAAGATGCCTTTTATATATAGAGATCATATCCACCGTTGCACTTTTCTCATTGATAAATTATTGTTGTTTTTTGACGGTAGGGTTGGATGTTTTAAAAGTGGAAAGGGTAGTTATGTTTTGCAAAGGATCCTTGTTCCCCAGATTGCAAAGATGCTGCTTTGTGGATACATGTTGTCAATGCAAGGAGTTAGGAGAAGGCACTGGTGTATTAGCGAGGTTGTTTGCCAGCTGCCTCTCTAGCAAAAGGACACTTTGTTTCATCTTCATCCAGAGGACTCTTTGAGAACAGGATGTAGCTAATGTAAGGACAATGTCCAAATGTGAGTGTATTTGAAAGGATGGGAAGATGGGGCACAATCCAGGCATGCTTAAACCTCTCTCTCTGGAACTGAAAAATGCTTAACCTTGCCTGGATTGTAGCCAAGTTGGCATTGATCAGATATCTGGATAAAGGATTCTTTGTATCTTCTCCTTCCAAATGATTTTTCAGAGAATCAAGCCAGGTTCAGCTGTTCTGTGCCTCACCGTCTCAGCAAATGCAAAGGAATGATCTTTCCATTTCCAGAACTCTAGTACCTTGATCTATAGTTCATTTATTTGGGCTTTCTATAGTTGCTGGGGTGCCTGAAGCAAAATTCTGCCCTGTGCTGTTCTGTCTTGACAACCTACCAGCAGTGGGGGTATAAAGCAGGTGTATAGCTGAGAGGGAAACTCTGGGATGTCTTCTACAGCAGGCGAAGGAGCACTCGGGGGATGTCTTTGAAACTGTGTTCAGAGAAACTTAGCCAAGAAGATGCATCAGGCTCAGCAGGAGGGAAAATAAGAAATTTGCCTAAGGACATTGGCTGCCAATGGTACACATGATCCAGTATAGTTCATGTAATATTAAGGCTACAATCCTATGTGAATATACCTGGGAGTAAATGGTGTGAGACATACTTCAGTGTTATCATGCAGAAGTTAGCACTCTAATATTCCTTTTATATTTGTCTGGGATATTCTTTTCATGCCAGATTTCATTATTTATAAAGATTTGGCCATCAAGGCATCAGTACCTTTACCTTTACCAATGACTATAGAAAGCTGAAAAAATGACGTGAATATATTAATTTGTATAATGTAATGATGTTGCATAATCTATCTCCTCTTGGCACAGAATTCTGATGCATTTTGAGCCCAGAGTGTTATACAAGCCCCTGTTCTTTCTATCAGCTTACAGAATCTGAAAATCCCTTCGTTAGCCTATTAGCCTATCACTTTGCCTAGAAGACAGGCTTACTGCCTATGTAACTGGCAGATGTGTCAATGAACAGAGGGCACAGCTGCTGGAAACTGGCATCCTCTGTATGCCAAGCTGACATTTACAGTCATCCAGATGGAAATACAGGCTTGCTCACTCTCTGCTAAGGGAACAGCAGCCTCTGTAATGGAGACAACTGGAGTGAAGGTGTGACTGCTGTGCAGACAGTAGTTGATTGTATTTTCCCTCCTCCACAGGTACATCAGGCTTCTGGTGCGCCAGAGGCATGAGACAAAATCCTGATGTAACTGAGTAAGATGTGATGTGATTCACTCAGTTAGGATACCAGTCACCAAAGTCTAGAACAGGGAGGATGAAAATGAACATCTATGAAATTGACAAGATCTCTTCCTGATGTTGGGCACAATCCTAACCACAATCCTAACCACTCAAAAGTAAGCTCCATTGTGTTCAATGAGTCTTACTCCCAGGAAAGTGCCTTTAGGATTGCTGCCTTTGTCAGTTTTGCAGAAGACCCAAGATGTGGGGTGATGAAGGAAATGGTGGCCATTGATACCAAAAGGGGACGTTCTACACCAGGGATGTCCAAGTAGATTCATACAAAACATCAAAGTTAGCATTCAGGGTGCCTGCGAAGGGCCGGAAGTGACATTGTTAAACAGAAAGTGATGTCATTGAGCAGAAAATGACATTAACCAGATGATGGCAAAAAATAATAAGCTCACATAGAAAATTGTTAGCTGTAAATGACAGAAAAGTGTGCAAACCTTTTTCATGTTTTCAAGAGCACAATTATGAAACTGGGAGAGCCCCGTTATAATGCAGGTCAGATAATTGTTTCTGTGGGCTACAGTCAGCCTTCAGGCTTTATGTTTGACATCTGGATTTTATCATACTGGATTTTATCCAACCATATTGGATTTTATCCACCAAGACTGGATTTTATCCACCAAGACTGGATTTTATCCACCAAGACTGGATTTTATCCAAATATAGCTGCAGAGCAGTATGGACCAGTATCTTAGGTAGACATCTCAGGTATCTTCTCCTGCACTAGCTGGATGGTGTGATGGAGTTTAGAGATGGAGAAACAGAACTTCCCAGCATTCACTAAAATAGGAAAAGATTCCCAAGTGATCATTATTACAACACAAACCCTGCATTTGTGAATTTGGGATAGACTGTTCTCATTCATACTTTCAGACTTTTAGCATTTTAGCACACTTTCATTTGTTGGCCTTTTCATTACGGCAACATTTATGGTTCCTATAATGACTGCTATAATGACACCCCACATGACTGCTTAAAAATAATTAGATTAACAACTGGTGTTTGGGGATGTTTCTTAACCATGATATTTAATAACCACTGATATTTATTCCTTTTATGAAATTGCCTAGCAGTTCCTTTTTGAATGGAGGCTGAATGTTTGCTGTTATGGTCAGGTTGGTGTCTGTGATACCTAAGAAATAAAAACATGTCTATCAAGGCAAAAGAGAATTGACATTCTGAGATGTTATATAATTTTTAAAAAACCCTATAATTTGTTGGCCAATAAGCATTGTCATTCAAGGGGCCCTTGATAACCATAGGAGATCAGTTCCTTCCCCCTATATCAAATCCTTTGAAAGTTTAATTCCCAGGGAACAACAAACCAGAAGCTCTTCTTAGAAGAGCTTTTCCATAAGCCCCCATGGATGCAGATTTTTTTATTTTAAATAAAAGCAATTAAAAGATTAGGCAATGGTTTAAAAATAGCCTGGTTATCAGGCAACAAAGCAGTTTATCAATCAGTTTCCCTCTCCAGGGTTTATAATTGCTTCATTCAGCTGGAGGGCTGACCCCTCCCTTCTCCTTGGAGGGTGCAAAAGAATGCAAAGTGAATTCACTTCTGAATTCTTTTACTCAGCATTCTTTTGCTGCTCCAGCAGGAAGGAAGTCGTCTGTCTCCTAGCTGAAAGGAAGCTGGTCTAAGCCCTTGGAGATTGACTGTCTTTCTGTGCATTATCAAGCTATTTTTTTGCCCAAAGGAACATTTATCTTTTAATTCAAAGGACCAACCTTATTGAGACAAAACTATGGGTGGAAAAATCTGATAATTAGTTTATACCTATTTTTTATCCCTTCCTTTTGTTCTAACAACAATCCTGTGAGGTAGATGTGGCTGAAAGTGATTGGCTTAGGGTTGCCTTAATTCTTTTCCACAAAACCAGGCTGGGACCTCCTGCCAAACATGCCAGTATGTGAATGCAATCCCCGAAAACTGGGACTGTCTGGGATATATGGCAACCCTAAATTGGCTCAAGGTTACCCAAGAAGCTTCATTGCTGGCCAGATATTTGAACCTGGTTCTTTCAGATCTTAGTCCATATCCTAAACCACTACACCATACTGGCTCTCATTCAGGGTTGCCATATGTCCCCAAAACAGGGACGATCCCAATTTTGGAGGACTGTGTTTACATACTGGCAAATGGTCCAGAGGGTCCTGTCCCAATTCTGTGGAAGAGAATTATGGTTACTCTACTCATATTATATAAGGGATAGTGCTTGACAAACTCTGCTTTGGCTTTGCAATGTTGCCATCTCTATTTGCTTGATTACTAGTTGTTGTGATGCTTGATTATTGCTTTAAACTCTTGGGAGTCATACAATTTATAGCAAATCTGTTTCTGCTTGGAATCACATGGCCTGAACCCAACAATTAAATAGGGGGGAAAATCCCCATTATTTTAGAGAAAGTCTAGACTCTGGATGCAGGAGGCCTGACTCTTGGTGGTGGTAAAGCATGATAATATCACATAACTATATTCCTGGAAAATATGTGAATTGTTTTCTTCCACTACCAGCTCCTTTTAGGTCCTGCGATTCTGCCAGTGGGACTTCTTGGCTTGTGTTTGAGTTATTATTTTGCCTGGCTGAGTAGGCTGGTATTAACCAGTGCAATTAGCTTTAAAGTGGTTTATAAATTAAAGGAATAAGATACCAGCTTGATTTCAGGTTTGCTGGTCTCTCTACTGCTGGAATCGTACTGGGTTACAATCAGTGCCTTGAACACCTGCCAACCAAGAAGGCCAGGACTGAAATATGCAGGGGTATCAAACACATTAAGTACAGAAGTCCAAAGTTAGAATTCATTATGTGTTCAGGTTTGCTCCGAGATGCTGAACGTTTGGCTGCTCAGCTCCAAACTGAGTTCTTCCCTGAACCCTGCACCAATCTCCTTTTCTGACTGAGATGCAATCAGGCCAAATCTCTTGCTTGGCACCCAATCTTTTCCAGCGGTCACTCAGTAAGAGGGGAAGCTTGTGTCCAAATATCAGTATGAGGGAAGGTGTTGTATTCCCACATTCCCAAGAAACCTGTGATCCCTGAAATCATCCACCTTTCCTTCACAGTGCCCACAGTAGAACCCTTCCTTCACAGTGCCCATCTTCCTGGCTCTCCTGGATGCTGCCATCTTGAATCCTATGGGATTGTACATGGTTGTCAGACTATTTTGCAAGAATTGTGTGAGATCTCACATGATCCAAGATGGTGGCACCTGGAAGAGGTCACCAAGGACATCACAAAGCACACCTGTGATTCAGCTTTGTGCCTTCAAACACCATGGCACATAGTTTAGGAGGAACATGGCACACATTGCTGAGGAAGCTGTGATTTGACAGCTGTGGAAGATCTATTCAGGGCAGCCCTCCCTACATTAAGAATCTTGGGATTAGAGACGTACCGTATTTAGGCGAATCCAATGTGCCACCGAACCATCAAATCTAATGAGCACCCTGATTTTGGAAACTGAATTTGGCTTTTAAAAGGTGAGCATTAGATTCGAGCAAATACAGTATATTGGTGGAGATCCCATTAAAGGTGACCTTTCATTCTCTTTACCCCAGGAGATGATGAGAATGTGCAAAAGACTGCAGCTTTGCTCACAGCCTCTGAATAAAAACAGACAAGAATGTTGATCAGAGCGTGAGACGGGCAGGGACAGACAATTCAAGAGCTCGGAGAGAGTAAGTCAAGAGCTGGAGCAGCTCTTGGGTTGCAGGAGTGGCTCTCTGGGGAACCGATGTAAATTGTTGCTTGTAAGAAATGTTCTCCTGTCTACTGTCATCTAAAGCCTGTACATTTGTCGAGAAAGAAACTACTGTACGGTGGCACCTTGGTTTATGAGCATAATTCATGCTGGAAGCATGCTTATAATCCAAAATATTTCTTTATCAAAGTGAATTTTCCCATAAGAAATAATGGAAACGCAGACGTTTCACAATCCAAAAATATTCATATAAAATGATTACAATACTGTAATAGAATACAAAATGATAAATATCCCATTCAGTGAGTGAGCTCAATTGATTGTAATCGGCTTACTTCAGAGTAGATACGCATGGGCTGGTCTCTCAGTAGAGGCTGAGCCAGTGCTGGCAAAGCGCAAGTACTGGCCATATCCCAGCCAGGACTATTTTTTTGCTTGTTCATCAAGACATTTGTTAGAAATGTTTGCTTGTCTTGCAAAACACTCTCAATCTTTATACAGGTTTTATTGTATAAATAAACAAGAAGCCTCCAGTAATCTCTTCTTAAGGAAGCCAATTTCAGTCCCTGAACAGTTACATGGAGGGGTTTAAACAGTGGAACAAAGTTGTGCTCCGTTGGTATGACTATATCAGGGATGTGAAGGGATTAAGTTAGACTGGACTCCCCCCCCCCCCCCAAAAGTTTAAAACCAGACACATATAAAACACATAAAACTGACAGAATTTTTTAAAACGCTAATATATCACTAACATTCATGAACAAAGTTCAGTATTTTAATTCACTTCCAATAAATTATATGGTTTCCACTTCTTTTGTAATTGATCCGTCTTTCTGATCTTTCCTTCCCACCTGCCTTTAGAAGCTGTGATTTTATTCATGAGTTTTCTCTTCATGTCTCTACTGTCTCTTTGCTACAAACGTTCTTGCAGTTAACAAGTTACCTAGAAAATATCTATATTTTTTTCTAATTTAGTCTGGAAAATCATTTAACAAGCAAATTTGAGGACTTTGCCAAATTCACTCTTACTATAATCGTTTTAATCAGAAAAAAATATCCTTCCAAAAATAATCTCTTGGGAGGGATGTAAAATATCAGTGAAACCGTATCTTTAAAAAAGAAAATCTCCTTATTAGCTCTATTGGATGACTAGGTTGACTGAATCCATTCACCTGACACAAGGCACAATCCTGGGCATGTCTACTTTTAAGTCAGTCTTATTTATTTAGTGGGGTTTACTTCCAGGAAGGTGTAGATTGGATTGTTGTCACAGAGAACCATTACACAATCCAGTGGCACTTGGACGTTTCAACATGAGACTCCCTTTCAAACTTAAAAATCTATCTAGGACCCAGGATGTGCACCATTGTGATGCCAGAGCTCCTTCATGTCTTCTCGGAAGTAAGTTCTAATGTGTTCAATGATACTTACTCCCAGGGAAGCCCAGTGCTAGATTCCAGGATGGCAAATCCCAATCTCTTTTGACCCCCCTGACCCAAACTTGTGACTCACCCAAGGGGGTCCAAACCCCCACTTTGGGTACCACTGGCACAGACTCTAGCAACCTTTGCTCTGATTGGGTCAGTTCAAGAGTTGGCACAGTTGTAATATGGGTAAGTCTGCAATCCTAAACATAATTTCCTAAGAGTAAGTTCCATAGAATACAATGGGACTTCCTTATGAGGAGACATGTATAGAATTGCACCCTGAACCAGCAAGTCATGCCGAACCTATCTGTTGACACATGCCTCTTCTTTGAATAGTTCATAGGTGGTTGCCTCAGGTGGTGGATCAACAAGGTGGAGGTGCTGGACCTATCTCCTTTCTTCCTTCTTCCACTGTCTGGATCCTAAAAGAAAAGGGGACAGATTAGAAGAAAAGAGATGATAATCCTCTTGCCCTCTACTTTCCTCTTTTGTGAAGTAAAAGGAGGACCAGCAGCACCAGGGAAGGTGCCTGCTGTTCTGCTGTATAAGGAGGATGTCTGTTAGCACAAGGAAGCATTTGGAAGTCCTGAGGTGGCCCTCAACTTGGGTACCATCTAGCCAGGGTAGCTTCCATGTGGGAGTGCCCAGCATTGCAGTGCTCTCATCCATTGAGCTTAATTGATTTTCCTGCATCTCAACAGCTATGTCTCCTCCAGCTTCCTGCTCTGAATGCACAGCCATGCTTATTGTTGTGTTTTATGTCTCTATCTAACCGCTCCGCAAAATCCTTCTTTTCCTGCCTTATTAGGTTCTTATAATTAACATGCCAGAATCCACACTCTCTTTGGTTCCACTCAGTTGGATTACAATTCCCTTTTTATAACATAAGCCTTTTCGGCTTTTCATATCCGCTTGAGCGCGGCTGTTCTTCCCCACCACCACCCATCACCCCAAGTTTTAATTGGGGTATATATTTAAGCTGAGATTCAGATGAGGCCTTATAACCAACTTTTAATGTTTATTCCCTTTAATAACAACCCTTTTGATTCTTTTTTCATTAGGAAAAATCTTTCTTATGAAGCAAAACCTCTTCTCTTATGCCCTCGATCATCTCATGGAAGGCTGCAACTGAGGCTACAATCTTATATATGCTTTCCTGGGAATTGGTCCCACTGAACAAAATGAGACCTACTCCTGAGTAGACATGCTTAGGATTGTGCTGTGACAGTCCAGTTCTATTCACACTTTCCTGAGAGTTTCCCAAGTGGGACTTAGTTCTGAGCAGACCTGCATAGGATTGGTTAACATTTGTGGCTTAATTTGAATCTAGCATTGATTTGAATCTTGCGTTAATGAGCTTCTGATCACAGATCTCTCACACAGTGCCTGTAATAGCCCTTGTGAATGTATCCCCAATTCAGAAAAAAGGCTTGGGCAGCAGCAGGTATCACCTTGTCCCCTTGCCAGGTGGAGGGAGTATTCCCAGTCTTCTAGCCCATACGCTACAGAGATACTCTCCTGGAGAACTCCACTCATTTTCTCATTTTGCAAAAGTAAAGAAGAAACCATTCTATGCAATGAGGAGGCTCCTTCCTCCTGCTTCAGTTCCTTCTATCCACCAGCGCCAGAAACATTTCTAGGTTTTTGGCACCCTGCTTTGGTGCCACTTGAAGTGGATGCTGTGCCACTGAGCAGAAGAAAAGCCACCACCTCGTGTTCTTAGCCACTGAAATCTAGCTGGCTGCCCCTCCATTTCTTTCAAGAGGTAGCCTCTACAGGACAAGTACCATAACTGCCCATCCCTGAAGCCGTTACCACCAGTGCCTCTTCCAGGAAAATCCAGAAGTGGTGTCACATGAAGTCATGACATCACTGTCCTGGCTGCCGAGGCATCAAGATCCAGTGCTTATCCTAGGATACCTTGCCTCTAAAAGGAGGGAGAGGAAGGTGGTGATCATAAATAATGCAAGCCAATGTCTGTGGACCCCAGAAAGGATGTTGATGATCATATATATAATTAGCTTGAAAGCCACACTCCATGTGGCTCCTGCAGAGGATGTTTTGGGCCTGTCTCTTGAATTCAAATGGCATGTTTTCTGATTTGGGCAGGACACAAATTTCAATGCTGGAGTTCAAGCTTCAGATGATGAGCAGATTTTCAATCCTGGGATCATCCTGATTCCAAAGAGGTAAAATATGTCTATGTAGAGCAAGTGTGGGCCGAGTTAGAGGGGTTTCAGACACACAGACGGACAGGCAGAATTCCCCATTTATTTATAGAGAAGAGAGAGACAGAGAAGTTGAGTGAGAGAGATTGGCTTAACCTACCTTACAGGGTGAGGATGAAAAGGAGGGAAGGAACCATGTAGATCACCACGATCATCTTGGAGGATGGTGATATAAAAATCTGAAGAACTAAAATAAATGTGTAGGTTAGCTCTAGTGTTTGACTTCAAGCAATTGTTTTGTAGATTTTCTGCAGTTTTATGGTGGTTGCAGCATTTATTGCTCTTCTTTATATTAACAATGGTGGAAAACACCCAGTAGTGGCTTGCACTGTTAAAAAAGATGGTAGCAGTCCAGATACCATACAAGACAGAGCACAGCCTACCATCAGTACATGGCTTTGCCTCAAGGCTCCCCACAGCCAACCCAGTAGGAAAGGATGCCAAAATAGACTCAAGGAGGGAAAGTTCTTGTGTGTTTCTATCAGCTTTGAACCTAAAGGTATTTCATTGTCGAATGAAAATGTTCTTATTTCTGTGCGTCTGATGGCTCTGACTTTGTCACATAGTTCACCCCAAGCAATCAAAAGTGGGGGAAGGATGATGATATTATAACAATAGTTGCTCCTGCGAGGTCGTTGTGAGTCAGACAATAAAAGTGCGCAGCAAAACAGCAGACTCACTTCTGAGGAGGCGAAGAGGGAGTTAGTAAAAGAGAGAACTCATTATAGGTGTTGCAAATCGCCATGTGCCCACTGTGGGAACTGTAAAGTGCCAGGAATGGATGTTGCATCTATAAAAGATGGGGAGGTGACAGCTGTAAATAAATACTAGGATAGTTTGGCCTTTGCCTTTTGTGCTTAGGCTGGCAGGAGTGGCTGTCCCTCTGTGCTAGTATACTTGCACGGAGAATGATGTAGGGTTGATCTTTGTTATCTGCAAGTGGGCAGAGTCCAGTTTTTCCAGAATATGTCCTCTTTTTTAGCCTTTCATCCTTTTTTAGCCTTCATTGTCCTCCGTTTCCTTATGATCAGGCAGCATGCAGCCTTCTTGTAATTCATAAATTATAGATTTTTATATATAAACACAGTGGCGCCTCATGTAACAAATTTAATTTGTTCCAGAGGCATGTTCTTTACATGAAACATTATTTACGTGAAGTGGATTTTCCCACAGGAAATAATGGAAACTCAGACGATTGGTTCCACAACCCCAAAAATATTCATATAAAAATATTAACTGGATGTAAAAATGATGACAGAACACTGGGATTGAATTCAAAACATGCATTCAATGTGCATGATCTTTTGAAGTCTACTTAGGCTGCAGACCTAAAGACACTGTCCTGGTAGTAAGACCCATTTAACACAATGGGGCTTACTTCTGGGTAGACATGGTTAGGAGGCTGCAATCCAAGACACCTTCAAAGTGTCTCCCCATTTTCTCCTTCTCTCCATCCTGAGCCTCTCTCTTCCCTGCTCCCTTCTGGCTAGCCCTGAGCTGCTTCCCTCTTCTCCACTGCTCTTCTCTCCCTCTGACCAGCAGGCACCCAGTCACAGGAGGAACAGCATGGAAATGTTGCTTTCACTGTGGGCAGGTGCACTAGGCAATCCTGACACTTTTTAAACAGGCTGCCGGCCAGTGCATCTGCCCAACTGCCAACGAATGTGTTCTTTACGTGAAGCACAGTTTGTTACGTGAAGCAGAATCCTAGAAATTTGTGTTTGTTACGTGAAACATACTTTACGTGAGGCGCCACTGTATGTATGTATGTAAGTATGTATGTTTGTGTGTGTGTGTGTGTGTGTATGTGTGTGTGTGTGTGTGTTTAAATATATATTTAATAATAAGCAATACAGAGTTTAAGTTAACCACGTGAAAATTTTATATGTATATATATACAGTGTGTTGAAATCCATCAGTCTTGAAAGAGTATGGTATCGTGCTTGATGCTGCATGCAAAGCATGAAGGCCTGGGTAGATTAATATGGACAATAGGCTGTTACCCAAGCAGCAAATTCCCCCTCTCCACGCCACTGAAATAGTCCCTGGCAATCAACAGGGAGTTGCCCCACACAGAGCAAGGGAAGATGTCCTTCATGGAGATGACATGCTGGCTTCTTACACCGGGTGACACAATCCCTAGTGATGCCACTGGGTGGACAATATTGTTCTTGATGGACCAATGGGATGGACGCTGGGTTTGGGCTTGCACCACTTTGGAAATGTTACATACACACTACAGAGTATGTTGTTCTCTGCTGTGGGTTTGACTCCCTGAATCCAGATCACAGTCTTTGAATGGAGCATGGGAAGCAGCCTGCATGCGTTCTCCTGCAACCCATGGGTTGCATAGGAAATGCTATCAGGGTGACTAGACACCAAACGCAAAATCCCTGAACAGCAAGGCCAAAATTCCTGGTCGAAGGCCAAAATTCCTACTCTCTACCTGGAAAATGTAGGACATGTTAAAATAAGCTAAAAACACTAAAAATAAGCTAAAAACACTGGTATTGCTTTCCTGTACATAATATATTACACTATATTACCTATTTTAAACTGAAAAACGAACTATCCGCTCACCTCGTCCCAGTCTGGTTTGGGAGTTGTAGAACCAATTTTGGGGGTTCCCAAAGTTTTCCAAACAACTTTGCCAAATGAGGCATTCAGCTTCATGTAGGTTCTGTTCAGATTTGAATGAACTGGGGAAAAACTGGCACTTGTGTTTTGGCATTATGGAAAATAATAGCAGATATTTATTTTTATGCCCAGACACTAAGTTTTTTGCACAGGGTGATCAGATGACAAACGCAAAATCCCTAAACCCCTAAAATCCCTAAAATTCCTATGTGCTTAAAAAATTGAAGGACACCACAAAAATGTAGGACATGTTAAACTGAAGCAGACATACTTATATTGTTTTCCTGTACTTAATTTCAACCCTTTAAAATTGAGAACCTTGTAAAATGCATGATTTAGACCCAGACATTAAAGCAACTGTTTGTAGTAGCATAACACAAGCCAGTGACTCCAATGTATGTGGCTCAGACCCAAACACACAAACACAAGCGCGCAAACATACACACACACAAGCAAGATATCAGGCAGGGAGGGGGATAGAAAGGAGGATATCTCTGCATCAGGGAGGTGGGATCTGGAACCATCAAGAGAAATCTGCAGTGCCCCTGAGGGTGTGCAGAGTGCAAAAACAGACTGTGGGGAGCCAGAAGGACCAGGATGTGAAGGACGGGGAAGGAGGAATCAGAGTATCCCCAGGCAGGAGTTACCTTGCACGTCTAGAAGTGGAGCACAGCCTGAATTGTTGGCTAAGGCAGGGTTAAGAGGCATTGAAAGGGTTAAGAGCTGGAGTTTGAGAGCTAGGGAAATCTGAGCTGCATGCATGGCTTGTAAATTCCAGAGGCTCTCTTGCATTTCCCTACTGAGGTGTCCGGGAGGTCTGGACAGCCTGAATGCTATCAACTTGGCTACATTCTCCCATTGGCTTAGGACCTCATCCTGTCATATCAGATTACAAACCAGAAACAAACGAGACTTATATGGATCACTCAACTGGTGTTCAAAGTTATCACAGGGTAGCAGCCCCTTTAACAGGGTGACTATATTGAAAGGCACAAGTGGCTAAGACACTGTGCCTGTTTACCAGCAGGCCAGGGTTCGAGACCCGGGTCGGCCCCACAAGACAGGGTGAGCTCCTGTCCTTAGCCCAGCTCTGCGATGCCAACTGGATCCAATCGTATTGGCTCTGCCTTTCCATTGGACTAATTCAGTGGCGTGGAGAGGGGGGATTTGCTGCTTGGGTAACAGCCTTTCCTCCATAACAATCTAACCCAGGCTTTCATGCTTTGCATGCAGCGTATGCAGCGCAGAGCACGATACCATAGTCTTCCAAGACTGACGAAGGCCTGCTTTATATTGAAAGGAGGACAGAGTGCCTGTACATTTACCCATTGCATAGAAGAGGGAATTGAGACAGGTGCTGCTTTCTAAACCCTTCTTTGTTAAGCTGTACCTGCCTAGAGTCCCTCTTCTATGCAATGGTTAAAGGTACAGGCACTCTATCCTCCTTTCTATATGGTCACCTTGTCCCTTTAAACATTTTAGCTCAAATCTATTGGTCTTTTCCCAGGCTAACAAAAAGTAATTTTTAAAGCTCTGTCCCTCTTTAACACTTTTGCCATTTGCTAGTTTGCTGTGGAGTGTTATCCCCAACACTCCAGGAGTGGAGTGGAGTGTTATCCCCAAGAAAGAGAACCAATGTGCATTTGAAGACCTCCAGAAGTTCCTACCCCCAGCAACATATAGCACATGCTCTGGTGGCACAGCTGCATCAGCCTGGGAGGGGCGGGGTGGGGGGTTTAGAGAGGATTGGGAAATGACATTACAACTTCATGCATGTCTACTCAGAAGTAAAAGTCACTGTGTTCAGTTGGACTAACTCTCAAGAAAATGTGTGCACGGTAGCAGTCATAGAACTAAATGGAGCTCACTTCTGAATTAGCATGCAGTTTATAAAGAAGAATCTTCATAGGTATGTTAGTTGCTTACTCCTTCCCTCACTGTATGCAATTTGGGGCAGACATTTTTAGGGGGCGCTTTTATCTCCAATGCAGCCTTCATTTTTACATACATGCAAATAGGGAGACGTTCCTGTAATATTCCCGAACTTAATCCAAATGCCGCTTTGCAAGTCCCTCTCTGCGGTCATATATAGTTGGAAGGTTTTCCCCGCTGCTCATTGACCCTGCAGCCGTCTGTCCTCCAAAGACCCAAGGGCAATTTTTCTTTTCTTTTTTTTGGCTTGGAGAAACACTAATAAAACATCATTGTCCTATAAATAATACGTTATCAACTGTTCAAACTACACCACAGCAGCTGCTGCAGTGCATGAAATAACAGGATGTGCCCTGCATGGGGCCTTGATGTTTATGTGCCTGCATTTATGTGTTCATTCCCCACCAAGGCTGTCATCTCGTGAACACCTACATGAGAGTAAATCTTACTGTCACTTGTTTCTGAGTAAGCATGCACAGGATTGCACAGGCAGGGACAAAAGCACTGGCAACAAGGAAAAAGAATGTCACAAGGCATCATTGGAGTAGGGTTGCTGTATGTCCTGAAAAATGGGGATAGTTCTGATTTGGGGGGATTGTTTTCACACACTGGCAAATGGGACAGAGGGACCTGTCCTGATTTTGTGGAAGAGAATTACAGCAATCCTACATCAGATGGAAGAACAGGGACAAAAGAAGGACAGGTCAGTGGTATAGCTGAGGGATCTGCCTTGGAGGCACAAAATTGTTAACATTGCAAAGGGAGGCAGATGCCCAGAGCACCATTTGGGAACATCTGGGAGGTGCAGGATGGCTGTGTGCCGAAGGCTGAAATGCTAAACACACTTTCCTGCGAGTAAGTTCCATTGAATATAATAGGTCTTACATCTGAGCCGACAACCTTAGGATTGCACCCTTAGACCACCTCCTTGATGCCCACATACCATAGCATCCACTGTTGCAAAGGTGCAGGTTGGCACCCCCTCAGGTAACCCAGGGAGACCATATGCCATAAGCAAAGAAAGGGACAAGGATTCCAAATGTAGGACATCCAAGAAAAATGTAGGACATAAGAAAAGAAAAGCTACACACACACACACACACACACACACACACACACACACACACACATATATATATATATATATATTGCTTTCTTGTGGTTAATTTAAACACTATATTGCCTATTATGAAATTTAAAAGAGGACAATGAAGATTTTTTCCAGGACACAAAGCTAAAAAAGAGGACATGTCCTTGAAAAACAGGAATATGATCAAGCTGGATTAAAACCCTCCCAAGTCTACTTGACCCTCTCCCCCACCCAAAATACCTTTGTCCTTCCCAGTCCTCAGCTGGCATGAATTCAGCTCAGTTGGGACCAGATTCAGCATTGGGAGGCCGGTGGGCATTCCTCCGCAGATCTCTTTTGACTCCCTAGGTGGTCTGAATATACTTTATGGCACATACTTGACACTCAGAGACCAGCATAAGGGACTTGTGCCATCTTCAAGGTAGATTGCTGTATTTCTGTTTGTGACTGCATGATAGTAATTTGTGCAAGCCGAGGCACATGTGGGAACATGAAAAGAGCCAGCTGTCTTGCCCTAGAGTCAGCCCTGCCTGCATTGAGGACTGGACTGAGGATGGAAGAGCCATATGGACTGATTTCAAAGCGCCTTGACTTGGGGCATTTTCCTTCCTTCCTCTCCCTCAACTTCTGCTCTTTCTGTCACCCACACCATGGGAAACATTGAGCAAATGAAACAAATCAATTTGCCAGCTGGTCCCAAAGGCACAGTTGGTGGCTTGTCAGGTTACCAACAGCTACCTTTCTAATAATAATAATAATAATAATAATAATAATAATAATAATAATAATAATAATAATAAAGAATATTATTATAATATAACGGTGTTATTATATTATAATAATATTTTATTATAATATTAATAATAACATTATTATTATATAACAATATAGTGAATGACCATTCACTATGCTTTACATCCACGTAGTGATGTTGACAGGCTGTACCTGCCTAGAAGATCAGGGGGCAGAGGACTTTTGCAAGTGAAGCAGTCGGTTGAAGAAGAAAAACATGCCCTAGCAGATAGGGCACAATCCAGAGTAACTATGGGGAGTCCTTGCTCCGGTGTAAGAACAATTTGCTGTGGATTGCAGTATGAATTTCCCATAGGTTTTTATTAAATGGTGTAGTAACTGCGTGTACACGTAATGTCTCTTACGTGCTACCGTAGTTACTCTGGATTGTAGGGTATGTGCGAGAGAGCCCGGAATCTGCTCTGATTGAAGTCAGCAAGAGAAAGTTGTTGAAAGTGCAGCAGACCAGCTATGAATATCGCAATAGTGCAATTCAGGCTCAGATTGCCAGTTGGCAGAATAAAGTATTGCATGGCCAATTCCTTGCCAAGATCGAAGGAAAGGTTGATCAGGATAAGACCTGGTTGTGGCTCACGAGTGGAACACTGAAGAAGGAGACGGAAGGCCTGTATCCTCTGTGCCTGACCTGAACAAGATCCCAAGCACATTTGCTTACTCACAAATAAATGTGACAGTGTACTGGTAGCTCAGTTTCACTTTCCATAGAGCTCAATGCAGTGGCGCTTGGAGGAAGGACATCTTTCTGGGGGCTGCATTCATTGGATCAGCACCAGATTCCTTTCAGCCTGCCCTTTCCAATTCTCTAAGCAAGCTCGCCTATTCATGAGTAAAGGCACAATATGAGTCTATTTCATTATCCATAGGGTCAATGCAATTATCAGGTACTTCTTTCTGGGGTGGTTTTGGGGGACGGGGACACTCCAGAATTGGATCAGGGTCGTTCTGATGTTCTTGGATTCCTATCAACCTGCCCTTTTCTGGTGGACTATGGCATGTTTGCCCACTTGCAAGTAAAGCCACAATACAGCTTAATTTCACTTTCCATAGAGGTCAATGCATATTTTTTTGTTTTTCAGTTTTTTGGCAATAGGTTTTGATAGGAAGGAGATATCTCAAAACAATTTTTTGCATTGGATTCTGCTCTTCAATACTCAACCAACAATATGTAACATGATGGAGTTACTGTGATCCTTCACAAAATTACAATTTTGGTCACCTCCCTCCAGTGTCACCCCCATGGATGCCACCAAGGGTGAACCTCCCCCTCCTCACTGGATTATACACTGGATTATAATGTACTACACTGGATAATACATCACTGGATTATACTAAGCTGGGGAACTGCCAATATAGATCAGAGGTCTCTGATTTATATTATCAAATGCCTGTATAAATAAATATAAATAAATACGTCTCTAAACGTTTTGGCAGGAGGGCCACATCATCTTTCTAATACTATGTCAGGGGCCAATATTCAAATATGAATAAATTTACATAAATGAATATATTAGCGATAGCACTTGTAAGTGAATGAATGAATTCAAATCAGTTCATAATCACTTCCATACTCGGGGAGAAGAGGCATGTGCAGCCTAAGTTGCCATAATTCTCTTCCACAAAATTGGGACAGGAACCTCTATCCCATTTGCCAGTATGTGAACACAATCCTCCCACATCGGGATTGTTCCTGTTTTTTGGGACCCATGGAAACCCTAGTGCAGCCTCCCCAGCCTTCAAAATACCCTGCCAAGTTGTGGAGAACAAGGGCCGCATCTAGATGAAGATAGAGTGATTGATCTACTATGGGTAAGATGGGCAGTATGTGATACAGTTCTTCAGGTGCCAATAATTCTTGGGCCATCCATTAGAGTTGGGAATTCCACCATCACAGTAATTCACAGAGAAAATATTGTAGGTACCATGTGTATGATCATGAAGAAATAGTAAATGTTTTTGTTATCTGGTCTGGGGTTTGCATGCTGGGCATAAGAGAAGGCATCTGGGCGCTGGACGTAGAATTTGGGCTTACCTTTCTACTGCAACATCAGGGGAATGACAACTGCTTTGTGATATCAGACCAATGTTTATTTTCAACCCACACATTCTGTGTCTAGCAACCAGCAATCTCCTGGCATCTGAGACAGTATACCAAATGCTGCCTCCCATTACCTGGTGATTCACCAAGTTCTGTTTCTCTGACTCCCTAGTTAAGATATTTGTAGGCTAGAAGAGCAACTCTTTAACTATGCTGTCCTTTCACGCACACTTTCCACTTCAACTCTTTCCCCTTCTTTCCTTCTCCAGTATGGGATGTTGGAAAAAGAAAGGCAAGAGGTGATAAGATCCAGGTGAATGCCCTCCATTAATTTACTACCTGAGGCAAACAGCTCAGGTGGCCTGTCTGATGGAGCACTGTTGTTGTTCACACTCTCCAAATTGCAAAGGTTTGAATCTTAAATATAAGTTGGGGAAAGACCAACAGCCAGGACGCTGGAGGAGGTGGGTGCTTTTAATTTTAAATGATCCGATTTAAATAATCTTTATTTTTTAAGATAATTTTTAAGAAGATTTTTTAATAATCAGATGCAGAAAGTCCCTAGTTGAATCCCTAGCATTTTTGGTTTTTTTAAAAAATGCCTGAAAAGTTGCTGCCAGTGGAGTAGACAATAGAGAACCAAATGGATCTGCTGACTGACTCAGCAGGTGATCACTTTTTGTGTTCATCGGGCCTCCCTTAAGATGTGTAAGGCAGTGAATTGCATCACTGATCTTATGTTCAGAGTCAGGGTGGGCCGCATGCACACAGCAAGAATCGGCCCTGGCCAACTAGCTCATTGTGATGCCAGAAAGATCCTTTGTGCAGCAAAGTGTGCATTCTGGCATTTGCACAGCGAAACCCACCAGAGCACATGGGTTAACCATCTCTGGGAGCAGCAAGCAGCTAGCTCTGCACAGCAACAGCCCCCTGCTGCAGGTAGGGACTCATAGGGCAGTGGTCCTCAAAGTGGGGGGTTGGGATCTCCATGGGGGTGTCACAACATCAGTTAGGAGGGTTGTGAGAGGATGGGATCCACCATCTTGGGTCTGGCACTGGGCTGGCACTGGGCTTTCTGGGGCTTGAACACAATGGGACTTATTTCCAAGTAGACATAGAGGAGCTCTGGCTTCACATCCTGGTAAGTTTGACAGCGGGTCCCAGTCAGATTTTTAAGTATGAAAGTGGTCCCAGGCTGAAATGCCTGAGTATCACTGTCAGAGGGGGTCAGCAGAACAGGGTGGGTGGAATGGGGTGGTGATAGGGACCAGAAGGCGGATGGATTGGGTCCAGGAAAGGGTCAGGTTTGGCAGCACCACCGAATTCTATCCCCCTTCTGAAGCCCAGTCCACCTTCATGGGTCCACACAAACTTATGCCAAAGACATTGCTGGTGCAGATCCTAGTAGAACCACCAGACCAATAGCATCTTACTGTGGGGCAAGGGAACAAATGTTTCTTTACCCAAAGGAGGCCTCTGAAGCCTGGATGAAACATCTCCATAGGGTAGGGTCACCATAATTCTCTTCCACAAAAGTGGGACAGGACCCTCTGTCCAATTTGCCAGTATGTGAACACAATCCCCCCAAATTGGGATTGTCTCTGTTTTTCAGGACATATGACAACCCTACCATAGGGTCCAATGGTAGCTATGTTGGCTTCTCTGCATTTTCCAGAGCAGAGTTAATTAGAATTAGGCCACAAGAACGTTGCAAATCAGTCAAGTCCATCAATAAAACCCTGGCCCATATTTTAACCTGTTTTCTGTGTATCCTTACTTATACAACTCCAATGTATGCTATGCTTCACAGCCTGTGAGAAGGACAGGTCCCTGCCTTGAGGGGTTTTACAGAAAGGAAACAACAGAGGAAAATGGAGACAGGGCTAAGCAGGATAAGAACAGTCTGTTACATGTACCTAAGCATAGTTACAGCAAGGAATTGGGGTTCGGGCATGTTGCCAAACCTTTCATGAAAAAGTAGGTATTAAGAAGGGATTTGAAGGCATTTGGGAAAGAAACATCACACAGATGTTTCGGGAAGCAGTTCCAGGTGGAAGGAGCAACATGGGGGAAAGGATGTGGTTGTCAGAGAAGGCCAGAGACCTTTGAATGGCTGTGGATCATGGAACTGTGAAAGTGAAGCTGAGCAGAGGCATCAAAGGTGATAAGAGATAAGAAGGGGCAAACCATTGAAGGATTTGAAGATGAGGACAAGGAACTTGTGGTGGATCTGGAAGTACAGTACAGTGGTACCTTGAGTAAAGAGCAACGAATAAAGAGCATTTTGGGTAAAGAGCCAAATTTTCTCAGAAATTTTGACTTGCGTAAAGAGCACTGTGTTGAGTGAAGAGCACTTTTGAGGAAGTTTGGAACAGGCTTCCATGGCAAGAAAACCCAAAGAGGAGATGAGGGGACTAGCTTGAGCTACAGTGGAGCCCTGGGCAAAGTCTGAATAGGCTTCCATGGCCAGGGAACACAGAGGGGGCCTGGGGGGAGCAGCCTGAGCCGGGATTGTATGTGGGATTTGTGTGTGGCAGCATGGAAGTTGTGCCTTATCAATTTTCTAGTGCTGCTCCCCATCAGCAGCTTGGGAATGTTAACGTTGCACATAAAGACAAAAATTCCACTGAGTCAATGGATAGCAGTGATTCCACTAGTAATTGTGAAAGTTATCCCCTCTCTGCAACCCTCACACCAGCCATGAAGGTTTTCAAAGGTACAGAACAGTTCAGTACTGTACTGTATTTTCTTTATTGCAATGTTGTGTGTTACCGTATATTACAGTGTTTTGTACTGTGTTATATTACAGTGTTTTGTAATCATTTTTTATAAACAGTTAATATTTTTATATGAATATTTTTTGGGTTGTGGAACCAATCATCTGCGTTTCCATTATTTCCTGTGGGAAAATCTGCTTCATGTAAAGAGCGTTTCATGTAACAAGAATGCCTCTGGAACGAATTAAACTTCTTATGTGAGGCGCCACTGTATATGGAAGCTAGCAAAGGGATTTAAGGAGGAGTGTGCCACAGTCGGTCCAATGAGAGGGTTTTGATTCTGGGGATGTCGGTGCCTCTCTATAGTATTCTCTTCTCCCTTTTCCGCTTCTCCTTATGTTTGCCAAACAAGGTCAGGGAAAGCTGCAACACAGAATGTATTTTCCTCCTCGCCTGTGGCCAGTGGCTGAGGAACCAGTTGCATAATTGCGTCCTGAGGACAGACAGCAGCTCAGAGACAGAACGAGGGAACTTGGCTGCTGCTGGAAATCAGGGCAGCAGCTGTGTGTGCAGCGTGTAGAAAACAGGGAGATGCAAATTCCAAGGTAAGCAAAATTCCGCTTGCAGAATGTAGTACATGGCCAGAGCGAAAAGGAATCAGCTTCCTTATTTTGCATAAAATATTCTGCTTTCAGGACTCGGGTTTTGACAAATGTTGGGACTTTGCAAGGACTTTTAAGGAGCACACCTGTACTGTGATATTGTGCAGCATGTCCATAGTGCTGGAGCAGTTACTGACTCCTTATACTGTTCTGCAAAGGCTCCTGAGATTAAAAAAAAGGGGTGACACCCAAACAGCAGCCAAAGAAAAAAGAGGAGACTAGGGCCAAGAAGATTGACATGAATTTGATTTATTGGGGAAAATAAATCACCATTGTATGCCCAATCTCATTATTGCAAATTAGTTAAGGAGATGATGGGGAAAATCCAGAGCAGTTATGGGTCCATGCAGTTCCATCACCCGCTAGTGTTATTTTATGGAAAGTCACCTTAATTGCTCTGTAGCAAAGGGCTTAATTTGACTTTAGGATATGGACCAATGATGATGATAATGATGACGACAACAACAACAGTGGAAGCACATTAACTCAAGCATTACCCCTCTAATATCCTCTTTCCCTTCCCATCCAGCTTGGATCAGGGAGAGGAAAGGGAAAAAGAGGAAGGCTGGTAAACAATGAGGAGCTGATTGTCTCATCTTTCCTTCTCGGGCTGGGTGCGTTGACATGCATGCCACTCTAAGCTGGCAGGGCAAGGAATAGTATATAATACTCCACACTGCCAAGATGGAGGTTGAGATGGTGGAGTCCGGCAACTCTACCTTGAACACCAGGAGACTTGGGGCTGACCCAGGCTGTCCAAAGTATATATGAAGTATATATATATGTACATATATACATATATACCAAAGTATATATGTAGTCCTATAATGTGTGGTAATGAACAACAAATTTTTACAAAGATCAAGCCCCAAGAAATCAGTACATATCTATGGAACTCGGTGTTGCAGACCTTTCACAAACTGTATTATTATGTACTATTTCACAGTTGCCAGGTGTTTGACTGGAATTGGCTCTATTGTGACTTGGTTTCTATCCAAGGAACTCGGAATCACAAAGGTATCGTCTCAATATGTGTGAAGTTCCTAGGAGTGCTGCTTTTGGAACTGGGCAGTTGTGATCTTCTGGAGGCCCATTAAGTTTAGATGTTCCTGGAGACTTAATGAAATAACTCCAAGAGCCCCTATTATTATTGGAATTACAGTAGCTTTCTTTTCCCATATTCTCTGAATTTCTATCTGTAGGTCTTTATACCATGTGATCTTCTCAAGTTCTTCCTCTTGAAGCCGACGATCTCTGGGTCAATTATCCAGACCTGGTTTTCCTCAACCACAGTGATGTCTGGTGTATTATATTCCAAGTAGTGGTTGGTGTGAATACGGAAGTCCGACAGGATTTTGGCCTTCATTCTGGACTATCTTTTCTGGTTTGTGGACCCACCAGTTCTTGGTTGTGACTAGGTTGTACTTTTGGCACAGATTCCAATGTATCATGGTGGCCACTTCGTTGTGTCTTTCCAGATAGTCCGTTTGGGCGATCTTTCTGCAGTCACAGATGTCTTTCACTGTTTCTTAAGCCCCCTTGCACAGCCAGCACTAACTGTCTTTCTGTCTCTTGTCTATTTTGGCCTTTATCACATTTGTTTGCAGCACCTGTTCTTTGGCTGCTAGTATCAGGCCTTCTGTTTCTTTCTTTAAGAAACAGAATTATTATCCATAAATACACAGCGAACAATTTCATGCTGGTTTCATTCACTTCACCAGTCGGACCCTTCCCAAGAGTCTAGGACTGTGTGATGTAGCGGCGTATAATTTGTGCTGATCCCAGAAGAGCGGCTTTCTGCAGTGGGCAGAGTGATATTTTGTCAATGCCAATAGTTTTCAGGTGCCTGCCAAGGTCTTTGGGCACTGCACCAAGCAGTGTTCAACTGAAGTGGATCAGTCTTATCCTGATTCACTTTTCCTTCGATCTTGGCAAGGAATTGGCCATGCAATACTTTATTCTGCCAACTGGCAGTCTGAGCCTAAATTGCACTATTGTGATATTCATAGTTGGTCTGCTGCACTTTCAACAACTTTCTCTTGCTGACTTCAGTCAGAGCAGATTCCTGGCTCTCTCGCACATAATCTGCTAGGGCATGTTTTTCTTCTTCCACCGACTGCTTCACTTGCAAATTAATAATTAATAAATTTATTATTATTATTATTATTATTATTATCATCATCATCATCATCATCATCATCATCATCATCATCATCACCATTATTATTATTATTATTATTATTATTATTATTATTATTATTATTATTATTATTATTATATTCAAAATCTTCAGTAATACACAGCGAACAACTTCATGCTGGTTTCTGTCACATTACCAGTCGGACCATTCCCAAGAGTCTAGGACTGTGATGTAGCGGTGTATAACATGTGCAGATCCTTGAAGAGCGGCTTTTTGGAATTAACAGATATTTTGTCAATGCCAGTAGTTTTCAAGTGCCTGCCAAGGTCTTTCAGCACTGCACCCAGCGTGCCAATTATCACTGGAACCACCTGTACTGGCTTATACCAGATTCACTGCCATTCAATTTTTAGATCTTGGTAGTGGGAAATTTTTTCCAGTTGTTTTTCTTCAATTCTGTTGTCACCTGGTTTAGGAATGTCAATAAGCCACACTTTACTCTTTTCTATAATCCTGAAATCTGGAATATTGTGTTCCAAGATCTTGTCAGTCTGTATCCTGAAATCCCACAGAAGCTTGACATGTGCATTTGTGACCACATTTTCAGGCTTGTGGTCCCACCAATTTTTTGCCAACGGCAGATGATATTTTTGACATAAATTCCAGTGGATCATCTGGGCAACAGAGTTGTGCCTCTGTTTGTAGTCAGTCTGTGTGATATTATTGCAGCCACTTAGAATGTGGTCGATGGTTTCATTATGATTATGATTTTGATTATTTTATTTTATTTTACAGTGGTACCTTGCATAACAAGTGCCCCACATAACAAGTGATTCACATAACAAACACAAATGCTCCTCTTAACAAGCCCACTTCACTTATCAAGCCCCAGGCAACCTGAAAGCAACCTGGCTGGGTCATCTGGGGACGCGAAAGGCAGGTGCACAGAGAAACAGGAAGCATTGCTTCCTAATGGGTGGCATGCTAGGAAGCCCCTAACGCTCCACGGGGAGCCTGTTTTATAGGGCTGCCAGTAAGCACACTGCTGCCTCTAACTGCCCCCCAATTTGGGGACAGTTGCCCTTAACTGCTCCCAAGTGCTCCCACCAGCCTCCAGCAGCAGCCCCCCTATCCTCCATGCTGCCTCCTAACCATGTCTACTCAGAAGTAAGCCCCATTGTTGTGTTAAATGGGGCTTACTCCCAGGAAAGTAAGCCTGTTGTGTTAAATGGAGCTTACTCCCAGGAAAGTGTCTTTAGGATTTCAGCCTAAGTAGACTTCATAGGATCATGCACATTGAATGCATGTTTTGAATTCAATTACAGTGTTTTGTCATCATTTTAACATACATTTAATATTTTTATATGAATATTTTTTGGGTTGTGGAACCAATCGTCTGAGTTTCCATTATATCCTATGGGAAAATCAGCTTCACATTAAGAGCATTTCACATAAGAAGCATGCTTCCAGAACAAATTAAACTTGTTATGTGAGGCACCACTGTATTTTATTTATATCCTGCCTTCTTCACAAGACTCAAGGTGGCTTACAACAGACAAAATTACAATCGGTTCCAAAAACAGATTTTTGAAAACATCAAGAATGATAAAAGATAAGAACGATAAAAACCATTAAAATTGCATTACAACATTTTAAAACTACATACAACAATATATAATAAAAGAATAAGAGCACAATCCTAACCATGTCTACTCAAAAGTAAGCCCTATTGTGTTCAATGGGTCTTATTCCCAGGAAAGTACAACTAAAAGCAGTATAAAAACAACAAAAAAAACTGTAATGTTCATTGTCATATACAGGTTCATCACCTCAAAACTTTCCAGTGCTGATGGTGATTTTCACCATGCTGCTTTCCAGTGCCAAAGCAACCAGGCTAATGGTGCACGCACTGCACCCTGCAATGGGAGGTTAGTCACAGAGGTTTTCAAAATTGGCCAATTTGTGAGAAATCTGCGATGGACAATTCGATAGAAGTACTGATGAATTGTTTCTTTCCCACCACACAATGCACTTAGCTTTTCCTAAATTAGAGCCAATCACCAGATTTGTCATCTTCACGTTGAGCACATTGATGTTGGTAAAGATTAGCGCTTTTCATTTCAGAGGCAAATAATGAGTTGTGCGGTGACATTGGTTGACAACATTATTTGGAGATTTGAGGGTGCTGGTAGGAGAAAGAGAAAGTGAATCCCAGTTATGGGTACATTGGGGGATAAAGCACTAAAATAACTACCGTAATAAGATGTTTGTCCAGAAGGAAGCGTCTTCAGCATGTGAAATATAGACCCCTACTTTGCAGTTGGAAGTTGCTTTAAATGTGTTGTCAGCTGGAAGAATTTTAATTGCACCATTTCTGAAGAGTTCAGCGCTTTCTGCGGAGGAACAGTGGCTCGCTATCTTTAAGATGCAGGACAATGCGAGGATGAATCAACTTCCAGTATTAATAAGCTATAGAGAAGGAAGAATAGTGTGGAACGGATGCATAAGTGGTGATAATTTGTTGAAGTCTGGAAGGCAAGGTCAGAGACTCCGTCTCCTAATCATGATTTCAGACTTGAGTTAGGAAAGTAAAAGATTACTGTGGGTGCAGTCAGGATGAAAATGGTTTAGGATAATTAGCGATGTCATGGATAGGTGGTGCTGAGATTATATGTTCATCGTTATTGCATAAACTGATAATGAGCACAGCAGCAACCCGGCTTAAGGACTTTTGTCTGAAGAACTTTGAAAACCTCTCTTTGCCTTCCTGCTCCGAGGAAGCTGTGGAAGTGCTTGATGCATCCTGGGGAAATCCTGGGAAGTCTTGATGGGAATAAGTCCTGGGAAGAACTGGTAGAAAACCAGAAAGTTTAAACTGAATCCTGAAAAGAAAGAGGTACTCCTGGTCAAGATATCCTCAATGCAAGTACAGTGGTGCTTCATGTAACAAATTTAATTCGTTCCAGAGGCATGTTTGTTGTGTGAAAAATTCTTTACGTGAAGCGGGTTTTCCAATAGGAAATAATGGAAACTCAGACGATTGGTTCCACAACCCAAAAAATATTCAAATAAAAATATTAACTGGATGTAAAAATGATGACAAAACACTGGAATTGAATTCAAAACATGCATTCAGTGTGCATGATCCTATGAAGTCTACTTAGGCTGCAATCCTAAAGACACTTTCCTGGGAGTAAGCCTCATTGAACACAATGGGGCTTATTTCTGGGTAGACA
Source organism: Cryptoblepharus egeriae (assembly GCA_030015325.1). Lineage (NCBI taxonomy): Eukaryota > Metazoa > Chordata > Lepidosauria > Squamata > Scincidae > Cryptoblepharus > Cryptoblepharus egeriae. Next base: position 13,346,383 of record JAREYC010000013.1, read on the forward strand.
TGGTTACTAGGCTGCAATGGTTACATGGCTGCAATCCAAGACATTTTCAGAGTGTCTCCCCACTTTCTCCTTCTCTTCATCCTGAGCCTCTCTCTCCCCTGCTCCCTTCTGGCTAGTCCTGAGCTGCTTCCCTCTTCTCCACTACTGTTCTCTCCCTCTACCCAGTGGACACCCAGCCACAGGAGGAACAGCGCGGAAGTGTTGCTTTCACTATGGGCAGGCGCACTAGGCAGCCCTAAGACTTTTTAAAAGGGCTGCTGGCCAGCACGTCTGCCCCAACTGCCAATGAGTGTGTTTGTTACGTGAAGCACAGTTTGTTATGTGAAGCAGAATCCTAGAAAAAATTTTGTTTGTTACATGGAACATACTTTATGTGAGGTGCTGCTGTATTGAATTTTTGATTGGGGCTGTACTCCCCCTGCAAGAACAGATAAGAGTTTTCCTGGACTGTCTGATCTCTCTGGAGAACTGAGTGGTGGCAGAAATCAGAAGTGCAGTCCTCCAGTTTAGGCTGACTCACCAAGTCAAACCACTGAAACTCTTGGACTTGGCATTTATTTTTTGCATGGGAAAAGCAGAATATCAGTTTCTCAAATAAATAAAAATATAAATTTCTCAAATAAACTAATAAGTGGGTTGGGGCTTATTAGTTCTTCTGCCATCTGAACTATCACAAGATATAGTGAGAGTTGGCTGAGTGGGGTGGGTATAACACATTTGTGGGTAAGCACAAACCTCTTTTTTGTATTTCACAGCATACTGGCTACATGTTTGCCTCTGATAGTATGTTGGCTATAAGAGTAAAAAAGTTGTTGGATTTTCAGTGCAGTCCTGTTCATGTGTATTAGAATAAGTTCCATTGAGTTCACTTACTCCCAGGAAAGTTTTCTTATGATTGTATCCTTTATAACATAATGACTTACGAACAGACTCTAATTCATTTATAAGAAGGGGAATATATACCGGTACTTACTTTTATTTAGTAGGGGTATTGCAGAGCTCAAATTGGGAGGATGTACTTCCAGCATTTTGCTGGAGTTAACAACAACTTGCATGAAGGATGTGTTAGCAATTGTTTATTAACTTCATTTATATATAGAGGGGACTACAGTAACCATGGGGGTTCTCTGGATACCAAAATCTGCAGATACCGAGGGCTGCTTTTAAAAGCCTTAAAAAATGCACAATTTTCCCTGCCAGATTGCTCCATTTGCAAGGCCAAGGAGCTTTTTCAATGCTGAAAGGCTCACTTTCAGGTCCTGCACAAATTCCCTGCTCTTCCCAGCATTCACCCAGTTTGCATTACAAGATCCTAGATGGTGTCACCCAAATCCCATTTTGTAAGATCCAAGATGGTAATGCCCCAAACTCACAAGATAATAAAATATTACCAGATTTGGACACTACAATCTTGTGAGATTTTATAAGATCCAAGATGGCAGCACCTGGGGAGACAGATAGGAGGGTGACTGGGGCCATTCCACAGTACAAGATGAGTGTGCCACAACACCCTATGGCAGTGGTATTCAGGTATTTCACTCCCTTTCAAACATAAAAATCAGACCAAGACCCTGTCAAACATACCAAGATGCTACTTCATGTCTACTTGGAAGTCAGTCCCATTGTGTTCAATGAGACTTAGGGAGCAATCCAGAGTAACTACAGGGAGTCCTTTCTCCAACGTAAGAACAATTTACTCTGGATTGCAATATGCATTTCCCATAGGTTTTCACTAGGTGGTGCTGTAACTATGTTGGCGTAAATGTCTCTTACATGCTCCTGTAGTTATTCTGGATTGTAGGGTTAGTCCCAGGAAAACCCAGTGCCAGATTCCAAGATGGTGAATTCCACTCTCTCACAACCCCCTGACCCAAGTTTTTAACCCCCAGGTGGGTCCCAACCCCCACTTTGAATACCACTGTCCCAGGGTATTGTGACACATACTTTGGGACTCCTGTATTAAGATGACAATTCATGTTCACCATATAATGATACAAAAGGGTAAAAAGGAAGGGAAGGGAAAGATCAGTAAATACAAACCACAATGCTTAACTAAATGTTGCATAAATGTTATCAGGATCAGTTGGAAAGACTAGTGATGGAGGAAATTTTGGAAGTGGAAGAATCGATGCGGGGGATGACTCTATTCTCTTGTCTCTCACTCAGACCCAGCTTGCTGGAACGGCGGCTGATAAAAACTAATCTTAGGAGAGAGACGGTTTACCTATGTAATAACTGCTGGATACTCACAGACTCCTTGACTTTTTATGTGACAAGCAGTGGTTTGGCATCAATTTACTGCTGGATCATCTGTTGTTTCCTCAGGGACGTTTGAAAGAAACATTGCAGACAATTTCAGAGTATATTCTATCTACTTATTCCCCCTGGGTATAAAGACTCTGGTAGCGTGTCCGTTTCCACAGGCAGCATCTTCCATGATCAATGCAAAGGAAATGGGATAATCACTACATTGATTTTCCCCCCCAGGGATAGAAGAGATGCAGAGTTGGGAAAGACAGCAGTCATTTAATTCTAACCAAAGCAAAATATTTTACCGGCAAAGTTAGGGTAGGAATAAACTAATGCTGTTCAAAACTGCTGAGATGAAGACGCCTCAAGTCAGCAGCTTCAAACACAAACCAGCACTCAGAGAAGGCCACTTAGTGCACGTCGCTGATCAAAAAAGGACTGAGCTTTGAAATGTAACAATGTCAAATGTGCACCAAAAGACCCATTGTGACCTAGATTGCTCGGATAATTGTAGCACATCAAAGCCAAAATAACAGTTGAAGTTCTACAAGCATATCCTTGACATATCTAAGAAGTCCTGTGAACAAGAGCAGAAGAAAATAATTATTATGCACTGTCACTGTTTTTTAAAAATATTTTTTTTAATTTGCTTTTAAAATATATGCAAGTGCCACTTAATAGCCTAATATATACAGTGGTGGTCAAAGCACAACAAAGTGGTACTTAATGTCGTATTTAGGTCTTCCATACCCTACAGCAGTGTCTGTTTACACAACAAAGAGGCTCTTAATGCAACAGAGAGACAGTCTGTCTCCAGTAGCCTATGCAACCAATGAGTGTCTGCCAGGAAGTGTTGCACCACAAAGGCACTAAATTGGACTGAGTGTTCACTTAACAACCGAATCACTTAACAGTGATCAAAGACTATTCCCCATCATTAAGTGTATCCCTATCATTATGTATCCCCATCATTCACTACACACCTGTAGTTTTATTTTTAGAAAAGCTTCTAGCACATAGGCTACAATCCAGAAGGCTATGCAACGACGGAGCTACGGTTCTCTCTTGTGTTAACTTATGGAAGGTGCCATGGCTCTGTCGACACATATAGCTTCTGGATTGTACCCATAGTTTTGTTTTGGAATTTATTTGAAAATTTTAAAAAATATATTTGTATGTTAATTTATCAAGTAGCCTCTCTCTCAAGCCTATGCCTCCTTACCAATGGGGTTGTAGCCAAAAGAGGACAACTCACAAAGAAGATAGAGGGTTCTCTTTTTTCTCTGAAGTCTAGAGGTTGTCCCAATCATAGGAACTAGAAATTGCCTTCAGAAATTTTGGGGAAGATTCTGAACCAAATTTTTCTGTGCTTACACGTTGAACCACAGAGGTCCTACTTAAGGCTAGGGAGTTTTATTAGTAGTTGTTGGCCTGGCTTTCTGCAGTGCAGAGCACACAAGTGGTGAGCCTGATCATGATCAAATATGTGATAATCAGAGACCTGGCGACTTTGAAGTACGGCACATCCAGTAAAAGGACAAAGCCAACTGTCATCCCAAGGGAGTGGATGTTCCAAGCTGTCATCCTTATGCATCTCTACAACCTTCACAAAAGGACACAAATGAGTTAAATGTGCTGATCATACACAACACCAGGTGGGGAGTGTATGATGTAGAGTGCAGAGACAGCAAAAGCTGGTGACATTTACCAGTTTTTGGCCCTGCTTCTGCCTGGAGGAGGGGGACGAGCTTGAAGGGATCAGACCAGAGAAGAGGAACATTTGCAAGGAGGGGGTGGGAGAGGCAAAATGGTCAGAATGGTGCCTTCTGAAAAATCAGATTCCATTTGAAAATGTGCCCAGAGCAAGTTTATAAACTGGTGGGCAGATCTGGAAGTCAGCATCTATGATTGGCTATTAGTCATGATAGGACCTTCATGTTTTGAGGTAGTATGGCACTGAACACTAGGCTGCAGAGCAATCGTGAGAAGTAGCTTTATTCTCTGAGAAGCTCACAAAGGCATGAAAGCATCTATTTTCCCTTTTGGCAAAGCTGGATGGACGGGAATATAAGCCCCAAGATCTATATTCTGTATATACGTATGCCACAGCCTTTGCCTGAGCACCAACACAATTCAGATATCTGTGATTCTGTCATCACTGTCCTCTTGGCCCACATTCAAGATCCTTGCATTGCCACCACAATAGGCTCCACAGAGGTCTGGATCTGTTACTGAGTCTGAGATGGCTTTATGACCATTTGAAGAAGGAATGTGGGCTACAGCAGAAGGGAGAGGAACCAATCAAGTCCTTATAAAAATGTCCAGGGAGCTCTTAAGTGCTTGGCTGCGAGCCTGGTAGAGGTTATGTAACATTAGCTCTGCCAGGACTGGTGGAAATTAAATCCTGTAGCTGATCAGGGGTTGCAGTGCCAGCTGCTCCCGTGCTGGGTCTATCTAGCTCAGCATTGTCTACAAAGATTGACTGTGATTCTCTAAGGGTTTCAGACAAAGGGTGTCTTCGTTGCCCTTCCTAGAGATTCTGGGGATTGAACCTGCATCCTATATTGTAGACAAAGCAGGTACTCTTCCACTGAGCCACAACCTCTGTTAAAAGGTGGTGCAGTTGCATTTTATCACTTTGAATCTTTTGAATGCTCAGCATGTTCCAAAATCCAACATGATTTGTGGAGCATAGGGGGGTCTTGACACATCACTGTTGTGTAAATGTCTAATATCAGTCAACACAATCTCATCTTGCTGATTATCCTGAGAAGATGCTGTAGGGTGAATGTTGAGAAAGTGAGAGTAGGGCGCAATCTCTGTGTACATTGTCACAGAATCAATAAAAAGAAAAATAATATAATGATATCATATCACAGGCATCTGGAAAAGGTGCCATGAGTTATGGTTGTCTTTATGGCATATGGAGAACGTAGCTAACCGGCCAAGAAATTTAGTCCCAGGAATGTCAACTGGAAAATGATAATAATCATCACAACAACAGATCACTGACAGGCAACCACAAATGTGGTGTGTAAGAGTTATAGGCAAGCTGGAGGGACATCAGGATAGCAAGGGCTGCCAAGCAATGATACTTCTCTAGTCACCTTCAAATGTATTTGATTTCATTTACAGGCCTAGCCCATCTGTGGTTTGAGAGATTCACAATCGCATCACTGACTTGATTTTAAACTAATCCACAGTCTTGGGGAAGGGAGCTGCCCATTTTTTCAGATCAGCCAAAGTGGGTTTAAAACCTTTTTGCTCATGTGGTTTTCCTGAATCAATCTTCTCCCCATCTTTTTCACCCTGATGCACCTAAGCAGCTATGCGGACAAGGAGAGTGAGGATGCAGTGACAGTAAACGTAGTGGCATGGCAAGGGCAAGGCAGGGATGCATTGTCCCAGATACCACAGCTTGAGCAGGTGCCAACCCACATTTCCTGACGACAGACCCCAAGACAAAGCCAGCCCTCCTGTCGTGCCACCCTTCCCCTTGAAGCAGGGGGAATGTAGGACAAGGTACTGTGGCAGTGTGGACACCTCTTATCCCCCCACTGTATCTTCTCCTGCATTTCCCTTCATGGGCATTCAGAGCAGTTGTGAACCCCACTCTGAGTGTCCAAAACAAAAAAGAAAGTCATTGGACACTTAGAAGAGCACACAACCACTTGAGGGTACTGTAAATCCAGAAGTAATTGGCAGTGGCATCATCATATATCCCTGGTACAATACATGATAAAGTAACAGTTACTTCCAGGCCAGGCACCTCCAGGGGGTGATGTGCCAGATGCCTGAGATACGCCACTTTTTCCCAAAGTGCTCAATGAAGGCAGTGGATGGATGGATCTAGTGTTTGTGTTGGGAGGATGGCCGTTAGAACCACCTTAGCTCTAGAGCCACGGTCAACCACAGGGGTTGACCTGGCCTCCTGGCTGGACTTCAAGCCAAGCTCTACCTGCTAGATCTACCTGCTAGCTACCTCTACTGCCCTTTGGAGTCCCCTCTTCTGGGGGGGATAAACCTGGGTTCCCAATTTTATTGGCCTCCATGGCCAAGGTTTATAGAGCAGTTGACCTGGATCCCACCTGGCTTTGGAGCACAGATCAACCTGGTAGGTTGACCTGGGCTCCCAATCCTCCTTTTCTAGGTGGGTACTTGGACTCTCTGTCATGTGTGGGCTGCTTCCTATCTTGGCAGGCATACCTCCCCCAATGGAAACAGTTTGGGAGAGTCATGCAACCATGGTTCCTGCTTTGATCCACCTTGTGCCCCAATCTTCCCATTAACTGAGAACAAGCGGGTTGGCGAGTACTGGGGGCTTCATCAAGGTCTGGGACACTCCTCATTTGCCTTTCCCCAATTTACTGCTCAAAACAAACAATTCACCCAGCTTCATCACTAGGCCAGCTTTGCTTTTCTGTGTCCTAATTTTCTATACAGATTGAGCTTCAGAGTTCTCTCTCTCTCTCTCTCTCTCTCTCTCTCTCTCTCTCTCTCTCTCTCTCTCTCTCTCTCTCATCTGCAGTGGCTAGAGGGAGTGGGAAATATGTAATTGCCCTACAGATGGTTTTATATTACAGACCACCTGACAGTTACTTTAATGGCCCCAGGCAGAAGAACATGTCCAATTTCCCCTAGGAAATAACTGTGCCACTTCCTAGTCCATCCCTCTCGTTTTCATATCCCTAATGACCATCATCACTTCTTTGAGCTTGAAATGAATATTCAAAGCAGCATGCCATAGTGATGAATTTCACAGCTTTTGCACAGTGTGAATTCAAAATGCAAACCTTGTTTGGGGCTCGGAGTGCAAAGATTTGCAAAGGATTTGGAAAACACTTTCTCCCTCTCTTTTCTTCTTTTTGTGGTTCCACGATATGTAGATCGATGTTGTGTCAATATTTAAGCAACTGTGGCTCTTCCCATATGAATTATGAATGGCAAAGTCACAGGCTGGAAATTCACTATTAATTGCCAAGCTAAGCAAATTCATTAACAGCCACTGCTAGTGGTTATTGTGCAAATTCAAGCTCTCAGATTCCCTAAAGGAATTGAACACTGCAACCTGAGACTCTCTCTCTCTCTCTCTCTCTCTCTCTCTCTCTCTCTCTCTCTCTCTCGCTCGCTCGCTCGCTCTGTGTGTGTGTGTGTGTGTGTGTGTATCTATGTTGCATAACCATTCAAAGGAAATTCAAAAAGAATATAGGAAAATGGATGGGGTTAACATTTCTTGTCTCAGTTTAGAATTGGCTTAGTAGAGTTAGGCTGCAATCCAGAAGACATTTTCCTGGGAGTAAGACTCATTGAACATAATGGGGCTTACTTTTGAATAGACCTGGTTAGGCTTGCGCTCTAGGTCCCCTACATATGAACATTTGCAATGTGAACTTTCATAGAACATATCTTTTAAGATACAAACTTTCAAACATATGAACCTAACCCTCTACTTGTCTGCTACATTTAAGGTACAATAACAATATTTTAACAGCAAACAGTTTTGTAAAAATATTTTAACAGTAAATAGAATTAACTGTAAAGATATTTTTAACATCAGTGTGTTGGACTTATGAACAAATCGACTTCTGAATAAGCTTCCAGAATGGAACTCATTCATAAGTAGGGGATATACTGTAATTGCAAGTTGTCTTTGAAGATTCATAGGGAGAAAGTTCACTTATTTTTGCCGTTGCAATGAATACATATTCTGATGTGAGACTACAAAACCCATAATGCTGTGCAACTGGGAGTCAGCACTGGCTGAGCAAAAACACCCAGAGGAATATGTGAACACAGTGGCTAAGTGTACAGCATAGCAGATTCCGGCTTTCCATCTCTTACCTAAAGCTGTAAGTGTGACTGCCAGCAAAGCACTGCAGTATCTCATTTTAGTGATCACTCAGCAAGTGTTAATATTAAGTACAGTGATGTCTCATGTAACAAATTTAATTCATTCTGGAGGCATGTTTGTTTTGTGAATTGTTCTTTACGTGAAGCGGATTTTCCCATAAGAAGTAATGGAAACTCACACGGTTGGTTCCACAACCCCATAAATATTCATATATAAATATTAACTGGATGTAAAAATGATGACAGAACACTGAAATTGAATTCAAAACATGCATTCAGTGTGCATGATCCTATGAAGTATACTTAGGCTGCAGTCTGAAAGACACTTTCCTGGGAGTAAGACCCATTTAACACAATGGGGCTTACTTCTGGGTAGACATGGTTAGGAGGCTGCAATCCAAGACACCTTCAAAGTGTCTCCCCACTTTCTCCTTCTCTCCATCCTGAGCCTCTATCTCCCCTGCTCCCTTCCGCCTAGCCCTGAGCTGCTTCCCTCTTCTCCACTGCTCTTCTCTCCCTCTGCCCAGTGGACACCCAGCCACAGGAGGAACAGCATGGAAGCGTTGCTTTCACTATGGGCAGTTGCGCTAGGCAGCCCTGATGCTTTTTAAACAGGCTGCTGGCCAGCGTGTCTGCCCCAACTGCCAACTAATGTGTTCTTTACGTGAAGCACAGTTTGTTACGTGAAGCAGAATCCTAGAGAAATTTTTGTTTGTTATGTGAAACATACTTTACGTGAGGCGTACTTTACGTGAGGCGCCACTGTACCTGCAATCATTTAGTAGATCATGCACAAACCATCAATTTGGGATTTGAGGATGAGTGGTGTAATGGCTTGTGCATCCCTGTGCACTGTTGATTGGCAAGTATCTTCAGATGGTTGTGTGCTCATACATGTCTGAAATTGTAAGATTATTCAGGATACTGATTTGCCAGAAATGAACCAGTAGGTTTGCTTTCTTTTTCAGACTAAGGGGTGGCAAACATTGTAGACTACTTGTCTCTGATCCATTGTCATTGCATTTATAAGAACATCTCTCTCTCTCTCTCTCTCTCTCTCTCACACACACACACACACACACACACACACACACACACACAGGCATACATGTGCATGCACACACACATATGTCAACTTCATAGTATATTCAATATGCTTCAACTGAATGTCAGTTATTCTTAGGGACTTCTTACTGCTCAGTTGCTGGTGAATATTCTGTTCCACTGCAAGCATATGAGAATATGCCACATGTAAAAGATGTATATATCAAGTGCTGTCATAAGCTTTGACTTATATGTGGATCAAATTGCTCACATCTGTCATGACTTTAGACTCTGCACTGACAGTTCCCATAGATGTCCCTTCTTCATCATTTGTCCTGTTGCAATGGATTCTTTGCACCATGCACAGATTAGGATGTGGTCAAGATCCTCTGCTATGTGAGGTTGTCTCAACTTTTGCCCTGCATGTCTGATAAGAACAGCCCATGGGAGACCAGTTAGATAATAGAGAAGGTTATACATTAATTTTTGAGTGCAGAGGATTAATTAATTTTTGAGTGCAGAGATGCAGAGGAGCAACAAAGAAGCTACCAGTTTTCAATCACTGAAATTTCAATCACTGAAATTTATACAAATCTTAAACTAACATGTGCCTTTTTTAATTGCCTATAAACTGGTTCTTTGTATCCAATCCCTATGAAATTTTTCAAGAACCATACCATAATGGAATAATACAATCCCTGAAAAATTTATGCAGCTGGGGCAGAAAACATCAACAGTGCCAGACTCAAAAGGAAAGACAAGTCTCCCTTGTGCTTAATGGAAAATGAACCTGACTTGAAGGTGAATTAAACATTTTTAAATTAAGATGGTTCCTTTCCTTCATTCTCTCCAAAGCAGACAATATCTTGAGAATATTATGAAATTAGGTTGGATTTTGACAAAGTTCTATTATAAGTTGGGATGGGAGTCAAGGTAAATTGAAAACCAGTGGATTCCCATTCCTTGTCATTCATTGTCAATTTCACCATAATTTTCAAAGCAAAATTAATAAAAATGTATGAGGCACTTTCAAGTCTCTTCCCATTCCTTGGGGAAATGAATGCATGCTGATAGGCCTTGTGATATAATGAGCAGGGTGACCATACAGAATGGAGGACAGAGTGCAAGTTTAGCTCAACATTGAAGGGTTTAAAAAGCAGCATCTGCCTAAATTTCCTCCCCTATGCAATGCTTAAACTCTTCTATTCTATATGTCACCCTGTATCACCTTTTCTTGAGACATCAGCAGGCCCTACCTAAAAATCTTGAGCATTGGGGGTTGCATCTGACCAGGTTACCCTATGGTGTGCGTATAATGAGAGCATCTTTAGTTGTGAATGCAAATGATCTTTGGCTTATCAGAAGGTGCTTATCAGATCTGCAAGTGTCTGTATTTAACCCATTGCCCTTTGTCGGAAGCAAAGTTTCAAATTTTCATTTCCAGTCATGCCTCCAAAAGGTGTTGGACTGATTTAATTTTAGCCATCAAGGACAATAGCATGGGAATTGTCCTTTAAAAGGCATGCCTGGGAATTAAAATTCATAACTTCGCTGCAGGCATAGGGCAATGGTTTTTAAAAATCAATACCGTGAGTTCCTGGGTTATGACAACAATCTGTAAACCTATGCCTGTCAAAAGTGTTTTCTACCCAAATACTAAATATTATGGAAATAGAATAGCAGCTCAAGTACAGCTGAGTTGGCAAGAATTAAGGCCAACTCTTGAGAGGAGAAACTTCTCATGCAGCTGACCTACCCACATTTTCAGCAGTTGGTTGGAGTTTAATAAGACCAAAGCAAACCACGGTTTTGTGGTTAGAATTAATCTGCAATTTTACAGACTATTGGAGATATTTGGTTGGTTGTAGACTCCTGATGAATGCATGTGTGGTGACAAACCCAAGCCTGTTGTGGTGTGAAAGGTACGGTTCCTTAACCAAATCTACAGGTTTTGTCTCTTGAGACTTCTTTGGTTTAATCAAACTATGACCTCGTGATCTGGTTCAAGCTGCCCAAAATTATCCTTGCCAGTGCCTAGAGATACAGAAGTGCCAAAATAGTAATCACTGTATCTTGTGGGCACTGAGAACCTACCAGAGACCTTCCTGTGGGAAGGGGATGTTTATCCCCAATGGGTTTCCTTGACATAGGAAAGTCCAACACAGAACTTTGCAAGCTGAACACAGAGCTTTGGATCTTGGGCCAGTCCATCCTCCTGTTCTGCTCTCCCTCTGCCCATTTCCTTCATTCTCCTACTCTCCCTCACCCCAAAAAAGTGGGTTGGTCATTGGCAAGACTTATTGCCAGCTATGTTGAGTTGTTGCCTTCCTGTGCTGACCAGAACTGGCACTTCCTCTCATCCAGTGCCATAAACATGCTTTATGCCATGTTTACTACACTTGTACCAATGTTGGGCTCCAGTGCTGGCTCTTCAGGCCATAGGATTGGTCTGTAAAACAGTAAAAAGAGTCATCTTAAATGGTCAGGGAGCCAGAGCTCCATCACAATTCAGGCACTGGCATTCCTGAAACCCCAGAGGTTGGTTCAATAAGGGCTGCTGCCTTAGCAATTTTGTACGGGAACAGCTAAGTGTCACTAGGAACAATTTGGTTAGGATTAAAAATATGAATCGGCATAGGGATTCCAGAGAGTCTGTGTTGCAGTGCTCTCTCTCTCTCTCTCTCTCTCTCTCTCTCTCCCAATATAAGAGTTCATGCATAAACATGCACTGTGTTAGCTCATCGTTCTCCCATTTATAGCATGCATCTGTGCTCAAAGATTTTCCAACCGCACAAAAGTATCTTTCCTTCAGCCTATTTGAAATGCTGATTCTGGATCTCTTCAAGCCGCATGAGAGAAATTTCAGTGCCATTAATAGCTTTTCTGCATGCACATCATGAGGATCAAAGGGTGGCTCCCGGCCATCTGGACAAAATCTAGCTCTTCCTTACTCCCCCATCTTGCCCTTACTTCTACTTCCCCAGTCCATTTCCCCACATCCAAGCAAGTTTGACATACTAACCCATCTCAATACTCTACCTGTGTGAGTTCTATAGCTGCCGTACACTGTGTAAATATGTTCAGGGAGGGGTTGCTGCTGTCTGGAAACCTGGCAGACCTGAGCTTTTTGGAAGCATCATTAGGTTTTAGAATTCTCCTTGTCCACATTTTCTCCCAGATTTTCATGTTCTGGATTACCTTCTCTTGTCTCTGAAGCAGAACTGATGTACTAGGAATCCTCAGTAGTTCAATTTCTATTTCAGGATCTTGTTCAGAGCACTGTGCCTGTGACATTTGCTACAGCTTGCTCATGTATATGTGTGTGTGCATGCACTTTCAGGTTTTTTTATGAATTAGGGGAGTACCTATTTAACACATGGAAGGACACAGGCATCTTCAGATAGAACTGGGAACAAACAACGCCTGTCTGAAATCCCAGAAATGCACAGCAAATCACTGAGTTTATTGGGCTACATGGATGACCAGACTGATTCGGGGCTCAATCCTAACCTGTGCCGGTACATCCAGGCCACAGTAACCTACACTGTATTCAGTATAGGTAAGGAGGTTAGGGGATTAAGGGAATATTTCATGATATATCATCTTGATTTAAGGGGATATTTTCCACCTTAGCCCACATCAAGTCCCAGTCTGCCTAATAGGGTGGCTCAGATCTGCTGGCACAAATCTGAGCAGTCCATATAGGGCTGCCAGGCTCAGGAGTGTGGGTTAGGATGTACTGTGTGCTGCTGTCACTAATCTCACCCTCCTCTCAGGCCTAATCCATTGCCTGTTCCACCCTCTCCATCCCAAAATGTCACTCCTCACTCTTGAAATGCGCTCCCACTACCATCTCCCACCCCCCTGTGCACGCTGGGGCAAATGTACAATGTCTTGCTGGTTCAGATTCAACCCAGGGAAGCCTGGACTGACCTCTGCACTGGCCCACCTAACTTGTGGGTTGGCACAATAATTTGGAGTCAATGCAGGGTCCGTGCACTAAATTTGTCAAGACTCACATCAGTTTGTTGACAATTTTCAAGTCACACTGTACTGCCAGCAGGAGGAAGGCACACTGTGCATCCCCCCAAATCCCATGGCACTCCTGCAGACCATTCACTGCACACCAGTGTGCTACTGCACAATGGTTGAATATCAGTACATTAGTGAGAACCCACAAGATCTATCCTTTGCTGGTAATGATACCTGTTAGAAGTGGTCATGGCTGTATCAGGTGGCTGGAGGAGCAGGGACATGTTTGGTCTTTATTTTGACCAAGAGTTATGATCCCCAAAGCCTTCTGAAGTCCAGCTTATGCTCAACAGCTACATCTTCTGATGTAACACTGTGCAGAGAAGGCATGAATATTTATTAGCAAACAAGATGTGTTGGGACACAGGTAGACATCCATTATTCAATGTGACAAGTGCAGCTAAATGCCTTTGTGCTCAGAGACCCGACTGGTGAGCTGCCAAACCCATGCAGCTCATTGACTTCTCAATAGCTTTCATGGCCAAAGCATTACCATGCCCAGATGTTGAAGTTGTCAAACTGGGCGAGAGTTATAACAATTCCATTGGTGTCATCAGATTCCAGAGAATGTTTTCTGATCCACAGTATGTATGAATAGATGCTCTCCTTCCCCAGGGAAAAAAACCCAAAAGGAGGAAGCTGAAAAGGACCTCCTTCGTCCAGAATTCTAAGCTTGGCCAGTTCATCTTATCTGTCTGCACTATCCATGTTGACATGGATAGGCTGGCGCATGTCTGTGCGCTGACCTAATTCCCTCAACTATGACTTGCACCAGCCCAAGGAAACTTTAGAACTTTGTCCCTAATCTTTAAACTACTGTGGTTATCCTCTCATTTCGTCCAAGGAGTGGGAGTGTTTAACCCTTTTCTCCACCCACAACTTTTCCAAAAGCAGTGCTTTGGAATAGAGGGATGTAGTTACATCACTAGCAAGTGCAAGGGTACAGACCACACCAGGTGACACCCATGGTGGCCAAATTTTGATTCCATTAATGGCTAAAATTTTGGAAATTTTAGAATTTTGGAAACCACAATTTGTGCATTGTGGGTGGCAGGATGCATTTAAATTGCCATGATTTGGCTTGTTGTCATAGGGGAGTCTGAATGCCATCTTTGGATGTTTCTGCCATCCTCGATCTGGAGAGTGACAGATGAACAAGTGATGCGACAAGCACATCTGACCAGGCTTGGAAAATGGAGCTGAATGTATTTGGTTCAAAGCTTGGTTAGTTATTTCTAAACTTAGTGGAAACTCTGTCACATCCCTGCTGAAGTTGTAAGAAATCCATCAAGGTTTGATCTCCAAACTTCCCCGCATATATTTACCCTCTTAAATGTTCCAGCAGCTGTAGGATGGGGAAAGGAGGAAGGACTTTCTCCCCCGCCTTCCCCCCATACTTGGCATGCTGCTACAGCTCTGAGACAAGAACTCTGGGAAATGTAATTTTCCCAGTGCTAATGATTGATGTCTGGACAGTTCAGGGAATGAATGTGAAGTTAAAGGGAGTCGCAATAGAGTAAGATTATTGTATTGGCTGCATGGAGGGAGGTGCAAATTGTTAGGTTCTGTCAAGATGCTCAGACGGTCAAATCTGAATGAACCGATTATCTCTACACAGAGTGTAGCTAACTTTGAAAGTACCTTATTTAAAATGTCTGCTTCAGGAAACAGATGCCAGAAGGAGCTCCTTTTTGGGTTGTCCATCATCCCCTTGGTATCGTCTTCAGGATGAGCCAAGATGGGATGTTGTTTGGACTTTTTAAGGAAAACAGTGTCTCTAGTCTGTACTGTCTGCAAGTAAAGAAAGACAAACAGCTTGGAACTCTATTTTGCACCAGACAAGAGTTTTTGTGTCAGGATAAGTACCCTTGGGCTGGATCAATATGTTTATTGGCCTAGAGTACAATCCTAAACATGTCTACTCAAAAGTAAGCCCCATTGTGTTCAATGGGTCTTACTCCCAGGAAAGTGTCTTTAGGATTGCAGCCTCATGTCCAAACCCTGGTTGCCTTTCCACTGCTGGAAGAGGTGATTTGGAGGAAGGCAGGACTACGTTGCTGATCTCCCAACACGTGAAGACTATAAAATTCCCCCTCATTGGAGGGCACTGGACCACACTGACTACCATCTCCATCATCCTGATCCTCCCACCCAAATAGGATTTTAATAGGAATGGGGAACAGAGTAAAAGAGGACGCAATATGGCCCACCACTATCTTCTCATACTTCCACCATTTCCCTTTTTCTTTTTTAATCCAAAAGAGAGGGAGGAGGCAGCCATTGCATCACGGAGTGACATGTATCATTTTGCCAGTGTTGGATTGGCCTCTTGGAATAAAATGCCTCTTGGAATAAAACACCTTACATTGAACAATAGCTAAGGAAGGTGCCTGGTGATTCTTTCAAAGTCGGAAAATTCTCAGGGTCACCACCAATAAGTCCCTGGCTCTGGTACCCTTTCTATCTATCAGTGAAATTTTTGTGTGTTTGGTAATCCATAATTAAATTGTTCTTATTAGTTTGGTCTTCTTCAGAATAGACGTGGTAACTGGTAAGGCATAGTGATCTGAGCTAAAGAAGAACTTCCAGGGTCTGTACTGGAGCTGAGAATTCTGAAAAATCGGAACTTATATTTCAGAGTTTGGAAGAGAAATGTGGGCAAAGCACTAGAATCTGGATACTTTCTCCACTGTTCTTGTCACAGAGTAGTCTCTTCTAGGACTTGCACAGAATCTTGCAGTCTTGTAGCAACCAATCTTCCTGATCTGTCACTAGGAGACTGTCCTTGCTGCTTCTAATCTCATAGTTTATTAAAGTACAGGAAATTAAATCCCTGCCAGTCTTTTACTCATTGTGATTTCGGTTTTAATAGTACAGGCAGGTCAAACCAGACCTTGCTGTACAGAATATGGAATATGTATGGAACAATGTAGTATCACCTATACTGGGGGGAACCACATCAGTGGGAATTGCCAGGTGCCTTTGCTTGACTTCAGTTGTGACCAAACCTGACCATAGTTGACCATCCTGTGACCATCACCTGTGGCCATACTTGGGTTGTGCTATGTCTTAATTATGTTGGTCCATGCCATGGTGACATCAAGATTAGACTACAGTAATATGCTCTATGCTTGAATATGGTTTGTAAACTGAATATTTGGAAACCTTGAATATGGTTTGGAAACTGTAATTAGCACAGAACGTGGAGGTCTGTGGGGCAGCACCTGGGTGGATATTTGCTGGTTGTGGGTGCATTGGGCCACTGCTCCGGCAATTGTACTGGCCATTTGTTTTCAGGTCCTAGTCAAGTTAACCTTGTCTCTGGGTTGCACTTCACTAGACACAGTTTAAAGGAAAGCCAAAATCCAGTGTCTCCAGAAAGTGTTTCCATTCAGATTGCTTCTGCCTTCATCCCTAGCACCTCCAAACACTGAAAAATGTAAAATTGCACAAGACTTTGGGGTACATCAGCAGCTTTGTAATGAAATGCTACTACAGTGGTACCTCGCTTAACAAGTGCCTCGCTTATCAAGCGTTTCACATAACAAGCAAAAATTTCCAAGAAATCTTGCTTCACATAACAAGCTCTACTTCACTTAATAAGCAAACATGCTATGGGCACACGTACTATGTAGCCCTGACGCTCCGCATGGAGACTCTTTAAAAGGGCTTCTGGCCAGCGCTTCTGCCTCTAACTGACCCCAACTTGGGGGCAGTTGCCTGGAGGTGCCAGAGGCAGCTGCCCCTAACTGCCCCCAAGTGCCCCCACTGACCACCTTGAACCTCCAGCAGCAGCCCAGGTAAGCCTCCCATGAAAGTGTCTTTGATTGCAGCCTCCTAACAATGTCTACTCAAAAGTAAGCCCCATTGTGTTAAATGGGGCTTACTCCCAGGAAAGTGTCTTTAGGATTGCAGCCTAAGTAGACTTCATAGGATCAGGCACATTGAATGCATGTTTTGAATTCAATTCCAGTGTTCTGTCATCATTTTTACATCCAGTTAATATTTTTATATGAATATTTTGGGGGTTGTGGAACCAATCGTCTGAGTTTCCATTATTTCATATGGAAAAATCTGCTTCACTTAAAGAGTGTTTCACTTAAAGCGCAGGCCTCTGGAACAAATTAAGCTCTTTATGTGAGGCACCACTGTTTTGCTGTTCCCCACCCCCACTCCAGCATTCCTTTACAAGCCCCATGGACACTTCTTCAGTTTTGTTGCTCAGTTAAGTGCCAATCTAATGATGATCCAGCTTCCCACTTACTGCATGCAATAGAAGTCAAGCACACTCGGGCCTCATTAGAGCCCTTTTGTTTGAGAAGAGAGGTGGTTGCATCAGTGAGAGGCACTGAATGCTCCGCCAGGGTTGATCTGCTCCGAAGAAAATGCTTAATGTAACTGGGCTGCTGCAGAAGAGTTCCTAATCAGAAGCCATCCTGGCTGGCTGTTGGTAGCATCTCTCTAGTGTCTCCCACCTCACCACCCTTTGGGATTACTCATCTGTCATGCCTGACTGTCAGGCCCACGCTGTTGTAGAGAAGCACATTCGCATCATGGAGTCATTTGTTACCCTCTAAGGAGAGGTGCCACTAGGACTGAAATATGGGAGGGAGACATGGATTTGGAGGTGGAGATGAATCCCAGATATTGAGCATTCCATCTACATGTTGTTCCCATGTGTAATTCAAGATGTAGGTTATTTCCATGTGCAATTCAAGATGTAAGGCATAAATAGCTGGGGCCCAGAAAACCTGAGGATCCGCATCATGAGCCTACCCATCCCCTGAGATCTGCTGAGGAGACTTCCCTGCGCATACCACATATGCCTTAAATGCAGTAAGAGACTCCCAGGGCAGTAATGTCACAACATCACATGAAATTGTGACATCTCATCCTGGTTAGGAGGAGCACTTGGCGTCATAGCTTCATGTTCCCTATTCCTTCTCCTATTATGGTTTCCCTTGAAACTGCTAGTGTTTCCTCTGTGACTAGGACAGAGCAGTCGTGCCCCCCTCCACAGCAGTTACCATTCAGTTCTGCCCTAGTTATGGCTCTGATCCAAGGGAACTCATAGGAGAACCTTTTTACTGTTGGCCCCCTCCTTATGGAAAAACACTTCCCCGTAATGTTTGCTGTGCCCCTTTCCTGCCTTTCAACAAGCATTTCCTTGATGATGCATTTCCAGGTTAATATCTTTAAATTAGTTCTTTCCTCTCCTTGGGGCTATTTTATTAGATATCTTTCTATATTTTTCTTGTTTATTGGTTTTTAAATTATGTTAGTGTTAGCTATGTTGTGAGCCCCCTCGGGAGTGAGGATGGGTAGAAACCATTTACAGTAAATAAACAAAAGAGTGTTACCAAGAAAATTATATTTTGTATCCCATTTCCTGGTATTCAAGATGTATTTTTCCTGGTATTCAAGATGTAGTTTTAATGGAAGATGTCAAATCATCATATATCCAAGCCCTGATCAGTCCATCTTCAACAAAGTGGCTGTATCATTCGCCCCAAAATTAAAGGCTATCTAACCCAGCGATCTGTTTCCAAGAGTGAGCAACCATAATGCCATCTTGGGAACACTGACTCAGACCATGAAAGCAGGACCCTCCCCACTCTATTCTGACAGCATCTGGTTTTCTATGTTAACTGCCTCCAAAGGTGAAGACTCCATTTAGCCACCGTAATAGCCATTAAGGCAACCTACACAGTCTGATGCTGCAATTAATCATTCAGTCTTGATCACTACAGCCCATGGCTTACCTCCTCCCCACAAGCAGTTCTTCAAAAGAACCACATGTGGATGGGCAACAAAAGGTTCTAGAAAAGCAGACCGATCTGTGGGGGTACATATTTAACATGACATCACAGCATGGGATAGGTGGACGTGTACATGGTGAAGGAGAGGGGAAGAAATACTTGCAGGGCTGCCATTTTTGGCAAGAAGATGTAGAAGTGTGGGAACATGTTGATGATGGCTTCTTAAAGAAAAAAGTAAAAACCAGAATTATTGGTCTATGGCGAGAAGGTGACAAAGGAAGGAGAACCTGTTTGCACAGTAACAAGTAAATGGGGTAACTTGAACATGATGGGGTCATTATTTCAAAAGGGTTATGATGGCCATTTGGAGACTATTCATTGTCATGGCCAATCATTCATGAGTCCAACTGATGCAGTAGTCTCAGGCAATAGGTTGATGTAGTGCCAGCCCTCGTTGTTCCACTGCTGTTGCTCTTCCTTGGACCCTCTAACCTACCACTCTGTGCTTCTTCACACTACCTCTACACCCTCATTCTCCTTTTCCTTTTTAAATACAGGGATGAGACTGTGGAGGTATAGGCTGCTGCAGTACTTGGTAAAAGGAGGGTAGCATTTTGCACAACATCAACACCCTACGTACATGGAGGTCTCCAGCTAGGATTGCCTTATGTCCCTGAAAACCAGGACAGTCCTGGTTTTCAGCAATTGCATTCACATACCAGCAAGTTTGACGGGGATCCTATCCCAGTTTTGTGGAAGAGAATTGTGGCAGCCCTATCTCCGGTCAGCCTTGCTAATGGAATCGGTACAAGAAACAGAGAACTGATTTTCCTTTTTCCTGTAAAACAAGAATCAGAAGGCACAGTGAAAATGTATGGGCAGTTGATCAGCAACTTGTGTTATTGTTTTCGCTTTTTCACATTGTACACATGCACATCCTGTGGTGCTCAGTGGCATGTTATGAAGGCCAATAGGATAATTGACTTTTCAAAGAAGATTAGTTGCATTCATGGAGAACACGCACTCATCCCTGAATGGTTATTAACTTGTCAGGGTGTTCAAAAGATCCAACTTCATGCCAGGCATGTCCCTAAATCTCTGAGAGTTGCAAACTGGAAGTGACTGCTGGGGATTGGCTAATTGTCCCTGTGTTTTCTCATTCATTTTCTCCTTGAGCATCTGGGCTGGTTCATGCAGGGGAGACACAGTACAACTACCCTACACTGGTCTAGTGATCTAATTCGGTGCAGATCTAATTCAGTATTTGGTGCAGGGTTTCCTTATCATATCACATGTCAGAGAAATGTGAAATCCAGAGTAACTACGGGGAGTCCTTGCTCCGGAGTAAGAACAAGTTACTCTGGATTGCAATATGAATTTCCCATAGGTTTTCACTAGGTGGTGCAGTAACTATGGGTGCATGTAATGTCTCTTACGTGCTCCCGTAGTTACTCTGGATTGTGCCCCTAGTCTGCAATCCTAACCCCCTAGTTAAGTCAGCCTAAGTCCCAACATAAGTCCTTGTAGTGACTGGTAGTGACCTGGTAGTGTCACAAAAGTGCCATATGACACTTCTGCGCCACTCCTGGGGGAGGGTTAAGTCAGTGCACAGACATGTGATTGCCTCCCTACATCACTATGGGAATGGAAAGACCAATGAGTTGTGCCAGAGTAGGTTAGAATTTCACCATTGGTTTCATTCCAGATCCAAATAGGAATCACAATTTCTTCTTCAAAGGAGCGAGAAACCCTCTATCTTCCATAGTCAAATATTATAAAATGTCCCATCAAAGAAAGCCATTGTACAGGTAATGTACTGTCCTTTTAACAGGGCCACGTAAAAACTAGCAGTGCCTGTAAGTTGTGTGACAAATGACTCATATTTTACAGTGGTGTGCCAGCTGTGCAGTGGATATCTAGAGAAAATGGCGCCATGGCAGGGACTGAAATTGTGTTCCTGTCCAACCAGATGAGGGGAGACCATGGAGAAGAATGCCAGCTCTGTCCCACCAAGTGAATTTATGCAAGTGCTAACCCCTCTAAAAATGGAATCCTCAAATGCTGAGCCCCCTTTAAAAAAATAAATGAAAATTTGTGTTCATTCTTTATGGACGTCTCCTGAAATTGGTGCAAAAATGCGCTCTTGGCTATGGTGCAGAAACACACCAGTAGAATACGAATAAGTCAGTGCCTGATCCTACCGTTGAATAGCAGAGATGTCTCCACTTGCTACTCCGTGGCTATGCTACAATAGCTGAACCTTCACTCCTACTCCTCATACCTGAATTTGGAAAGAGGAAATCAAGAGATGATGAGAGGAGAGAGGTGGGCAAGAATGTTGGAGCAGGAGGAAAAGGAGCAGGAAAAAGGGAATGTTTGAGGAGACTGGATGAAGATGTACCTCCTCCACCAATATGCTTCCTGAGGTGGCCACCTCTATCAGCTCCAGGGCTATGCTGGTCCTCTTTTTAAATTGGATCCTGGGGAGATCTGAGATGAATAATGTGTTTCTTTCTGGATTAGGGAAAAGTTTTAAAAACCAGTGGTTTCCTACAAAAGCCTGCTCATCTGATATGCCCAAATCTGCTTCTCAAAGAGTTATCCGGTAGGTCCCCCATAGCATTATCACCCATATACTTAAATGACCCTGAAAAGAATTCTCGTCACTACAACAGCACATGGTAGAATGCTCCAGGAAGGTAAAAGGTAACTTGAGGAAGCTATAACTTATTTAAGGGAAGCAGTCATTAGAAACAGGTAAAAGCTTCTGTACTTAGCCGAGTTATGTGTTCCTGTCATTGACAAATCACGGGCAGTAAAATGAATGTAGACATTGAGGGGTACTGAGAAGGGTTTTCGTTATGGAGACATCAATGATTTCCACTGCTTTCTTTGAAACATTCACCTGAAAAGACGGCAATACTGCCAAGTGGGAGCAGAATAACAGCCCAATCCTAATGGCAGAACAAGCGTTTCACATTTTGAAGATGCAGCTGCAAACAGTGGGGTATTGGCGGTTCAATGCCACAGCCAGTTACCCACTGGCACATAGGACCTCTTCCCAAACAGGAAACAAGATTGCTTTTACCACCACATCTTCCTCATGTCCATCTTGTTTCTTCCCTTTAAAAAAAACCCCAAAATTACCACAAAATAAATAGGGGTGTTTTGTTCATTTGGATGAATTTGAACTAATTTGTGGAGCCTACCTCACCAGTTCAAGAACAATGTACAAAACAAAATGGTAAAGAATGATGATGAGCTGGAATAAGAATATTAATACTCATCATGCGCAGATTTCAGCCTGACTCAAAACCTTTCAGAACCTGAGGGTGCATGCCAAATGCCATCTCCATCCTCTTACTCAGCAGTATCATTCCTCTACCTTCTCCCACTCCCTGAATTCAAAGCCAAATTGGGGAAAATAGTAGAAGAGGACATATGGAGAAAACAAGAGAAGAGAAGAGGGCCAGACAGTCCCTGACAGTCTGTCCAGGGTGACCATATGACCAGATTTTTCCAGATTTGTCCTCTTTTTAAGCCTTCTGTCCGGGTGTCCTCCAAAAGGTCTTCATTGTCCTCCAATTTGGCTTCATTTTGGAGCTTTGCGATGGTGTGCAGTACTCCATCATGTCGTATGTTGTTGGATTTATATTGAAGGGCAGAATCCAATGCAGAAATCAGTTTTGAAATATCTCCTTCCTATCAAAAGTTATGGCCAAAAACCTAAAACATCAAAAATATGCATTGAACTCCATGGGAAAGTGAAAGTGCCCAATATCGTGGCTTTACTCATGAGTAGGCAAACATGCCATTGTCTGCTGGAAAGATCAGGCTGAGAGAAATCCAAGACCTTGTCCTCCCATTTAGGTTGAGGCATCTGGTCACCCTGCGTCTGTCTCTCTCCTCCCTTCTCCTCTATACTTCTTCCTCCACATTTTCTCATACAGGTGTCACTTGTTACCCACTAGGGTTCCATTCCGAAACCTCCTGCGGATTAAAAACAAATCAGGGTATAAAGAAAATCATGAAAAATAGGTTTAAAGACCCACTTCCAGGTTTCTTGCTCCTCAATTGTGCTTAACCAAATGAGCTAGTGTCTCAATATCTGCTGGGATTTGATTCTGGGACTGAAAAATGGAATGCTTGCTTGCACTTTCTACAATGGTAGAAAAGCAGTTTTGTAAACTGATTTGCAGTGTCCATTCATGTTGAGTCAAACCCATGTATTAAAAATCTCTGTAGAACAAGTTTGAACCTGTATTTTTGCATCCAGGGAGAAGGAGAAGGAGTATTGGCAGAGGTGAGAAGATGCAGGGATTTGGGGGGCACACCTTGGGTCATCACCCCAGGCAGTCTCGCAGACAGACCAGTTCCAAGTAGAGTAAACTCTCAATGTAAATGCTATCAGCCTCCATCTTGTCAGGTCGTCCTGCTTCTGCTTGTTGCTGTGTGCTCTGACTGCGACACAGTTTGATTTAAATTCCCTCTGATGGTCTCTTCTATTAATTGCATAACCGCGCACTCCACCTATGAGCAACAGACTCATAAGCTTGTGCTCATCTCTCTCTTTTCAAAGTCAAACAATCACAAAGACAACAACAAAGACTATTGGAGCCAGTTCCATATGTTGGAAGCAATTAGTATCCCAATGCATGTTTCTTCTGGGGGAAAAAACATTGCTTCCAAATTATTTGGATCTCTGAGCTTTTAGGAATAAATCGTTATAGAAGAGAAATGTTGGTTCCTGCATTTTTTTCTTCCATGTTCAGTATTTCCATCCTGCCCGGGTCTTGGCTGGGCACCCATCTGATTGGAGGCATCACAGGAGCAGCGCCTCTTGGCTGGCGGCCACATCGATTAGGCTGCAGAGCCCCCACAACAAGGCCCACCACTCTGAAGGGCTGAGCATGATTTTTAAATGTTTTTAAGGTTTTATATCTTTTACCATTTAATATTTATTTTATTGCTGTTAGTCACCCTGGGCCCCTTAACGAGAGAAAGGCAAGATATAGATAAATAAATGGTGATGATGATGATGATGATGATGATGATGATGATGATGATGAAACAGCGACAAATGAAGCCAGGGATTTGGAATATAGGCAGATTAGGCAGTGTACAAGGTGGAATAGAAGCACAGAGGGAAGAAGGAGAAGGAAGAAAGGATTACATTAGGGAGGGAGGAAGGAACGGATCCAGAGGGGTGCTGGCAAATCCTCATATGGCAGGAACAGGGATTAAGGTCAATGGTGACAAGGACACTGGCTGGTGAGGAAGCTGGCAGAACTGTGATCTTAAAAAGAGCCACGAGTGGAGAGGAGGAAGGTGAACCCATCCCTTTCCTCCATAGTCTGAGTACTAGCACTCTGGATTTGACAACCATGACTTCTTGGGGACCCCATCGAACCTGACATCCTGGGGATGACAGGTGCTCCATCCAGAGTGGACTCACCAATTGGCATTGCCAGGGTGACCATATGTCATAACGGCAAAAGAGGACAAGGACCAAAATGTAGGACACTCAAGAAAAACGTGGGACATGACAAAATAAAAGCTTGAAAACACTCCTAGATGTTGCTTTCATCACAGTATTACTTTTTAAATTTAAGACTATTTATTACATAAAGGTAAAGATGCCCCCCTCAGATTGCCCTGCTGGTTCTAAACAACTCTAGGGAGAGGCACTCATCCCCACAAAGACACCTCTGTGATCATGTGGCCTGCATGTACACACTAATATCTTCCTAGGTGGTATCTGTTTATCTACTTGCATTTCCATGCTTTCATACTGCTAGGTTAGCAGGAGCTGGGCAAGGGATGGGATTACTAAGTACTCAAAGTAATACTTTTGCAGTACTCGTGTTTCGAAACGCTGACCTACCGA
Organism: Cryptoblepharus egeriae; assembly: GCA_030015325.1. Taxonomy (NCBI): domain Eukaryota; kingdom Metazoa; phylum Chordata; class Lepidosauria; order Squamata; family Scincidae; genus Cryptoblepharus; species Cryptoblepharus egeriae. The sequence continues at coordinate 13,371,205 of JAREYC010000013.1, forward strand.
TCTTCATATTGGCAGGCACAGCACCTTGATATAATTGATTAATTACAAGATGGCTACATACTGCTCACCCACAAGAAAAAGGAAGACACTGAAGTTTTTCCAGGACACAAGGCTAAAATACAGGACGTGTCCTGGAAATGGGGAACTATGCTCACCCTGTTCCTTCCTTGTCGCAGTGATGCTGCCCTTCATTTTCACTGCATTTTTTAAAAAGGGTTGTAGGACACTCTGAATGGCTGCTCACGGTCTCCCTTTTAGAGGATACAAGATGTTCAAAAGAAACTCTTCACAGTCAAAATGAATTTGCTCAGGCTCTGCTTGAAGCATTTGTAAAAAGCTCTCGCCTCTCCAAGAAGCCCAAATCAGCACCTCTTGACTTGCCATAGAACATCTCCATCTACTGGGTGTTGGGGGGAATGCGGCTGCAAGCCACACATGCACACATCCCCCCACACTTCCACCACCCCCCCCCCCCCCCAATGCAGGCTTCTGACTTTGCAGTTCAGTTCTGCATTAAGAACAGCTCCCTCCTTAGAGGCTTTCTGCTGGGACTTAAAAGACATTTCTTTTTACTGTTAATACAGATAAAGGTTCTACGTATTCGTTTTATGGTCTTGTGTTATTTTTAGCGTTTGCTGTCGGCTTTCTACACTTTGCTCCTGGCTTTTAATGAGATCATAAGTTGCAAACTTTTTAAGGGAATTTTAATGTTTGTTATACTTTATTTTATAATACTGTCTTGTTATGGACTTTTTGTAAGCCACTTTGAATACCCACGAGGTCGATGAAGTGGAATATAAATTTGTAAACCAACAAAGAAACATCTCGGGGTTTATTTCAGTCTCATGATCTTCCATAGAAAGTACGGTATGTTTTCAGGAAAACATTTCTCTTTTATCCAGTTAGGTGCCTACTTATGGCTGTTGCTAGTCCTGCTGCTGCTGTTTGTGGTGGTGATCGCCACAGTTTTTAAAAGTGTGATTTGCAGTGGCCATTCATGTTGAGTCAAATCTATGTATAAAAAGTCTGAGTATAACAAGGTTGGACCTATATTATAACTTACAAAAAAAGAGGAGGGGCAGTTTGTAGCTCAGGGGTCAGTTTTGATCATTGGGTTGCTTTATGTAGAAGTGTTGGCTTTGCAGGCGTGCCTCTCAAAGGTGAATCCATCCCTGAATTTTTTATTGTATAGGCTATGATTTATGAAAAGCCAATGAGGTGTCTTGTAAGGTTCTAAGGACACTGCGGAACCAGCTGATGTTCTCCATCTAAGCACTCTTTGCCTTTCCTTTTTTTGCAGGTGGTGAACCAGATTGACAAGTTGACGTCGGACTTTGAGTTTGAGCTGGAGCCAGATGATTGGACAACAGCCACAGTGAGCAGCACATCTAGCAGTGAGAAAGGAGGTGGGATGTTTGACCTTGGGAACCTCGATTTCATGACCTCAGATATCCTCTCAGACAGCTGGGAGTTCTGCTCCTTCCTGGAGGCCTCCACCCCATCAGACTCCGGCGATGGTTCCGAGCAGCAACAGCAACAGGTCCGTCAGCCGGACTATCGGCTGATGAATGGTGGGGTGCTCATCCCCAATGGACCCCGGGTGGAAACCCCAGACTCTTCCAGTGAGGAGGCCTTCAGCTCTGCACTGACCCACAAAGCCCAGCACCAGAGGACGCCGGGCACCAGGGAACGAGTGCGTTTCAGTGACAAAGTTCTCTACCATGCTTTGTGCTGTGACGACGACGAAGAAGAAGCGGACAGTGGCCCACCTCCCGAGGATGCTCCGGAGGAGCCCAACGAGACGGCACACAAAGCTGTGTCTATCAGCAAGATGACACCGAAGCGGTCACCTCACCTCACTAGCGCTCAGCAACGGAAGCTGACGCGGAACAGCAGCACCCAAACAGTGTCGGACAAAAGCACTCAGACGGTGCTACCCTATATTTCGGGCAAGCAGAAAATCAAAAGCAAGAACTGAGGAACAGCAGGGTGGGGTGGGGGAAAGCTGAAGATTTCTATATAAATCTCTCTATATATTTAAGTCAATAAATAATGATGATGATACAATCGATGACAGAATATCATCATGAGCTACCTAATCACAATGCCGAGACTCAGGGAATTTCAATTATTTTATTGAATTGGATTTTTTTAGCTCAATAAATCCTTTGCTTACACTAATACGGGAACACACCCCCTGTGGCCAAAGGGCAGGTGCATTTTTACAGGCAAGGGCTCCAGAGCTAAGAATATGTTGAATGCCAACTAGATTTCTCAATATGGAGCAACTGACACAGTCAGCATCCTCATCTCTTATTACACACCTGTCTTTCCTATTTTCAGTGGGTTGCAGTGTGGGTCTTGCTGTCAGGTGCCCTTCTCCCTAATAATGGTTCAAATTTTCTTTCCTGAGTTGAGTGATTCAGCAGGATTCAGAAGACAAGTCACAGAGTCTAAAAAGTCAACTAATATTCCAACATATACAAAACAGTGGTGCTCCCCAGCCCTCCCAGTGAGCCCTAGTACAGTGATTTTAAATCAAATACAATGATTTTCAACCTGACAAGGTACTGAAATTGTTAAAACATGAACCATTGACAACACATCATGCAACTGATGGAGGGCTCACATCCCCATTGGCCCTACTAATGAATGATCTTTCCCCAAACTTCCACAGCACATCTGTAGACCATATCTGTAGACATCATCATCCTTATTTACAGTCACAGACCCAATAAGAAGACCATACATAGCACACCAGTATGTGATGCTGCCTGAAGAGCTGGGTTCCTAATCTTTTCCATGGCATCACACCAGTTAGTATAGGGGAGAAACCCCTTTTATTCTACCAGTTGTCCATTGTTTCTCCTTTATTGCAGAGAAAGGAACAAACCATTATATCTGTATCCACTCTTGAATTTTGTTGCAAAGGGAGAAAAAGAATTCCAAAGCAACTGTCCAATTTAGGACCAGCTTGCTTATGAAAGTGAATTTTATTTATATTATATTTATTTTTGGATCCACAGAAACAGATTTTCAATGGCAAAAAATGTGTTTCACTATTCCCAGTTGATGCAAAAGAAGAAATTTGGCAAAGGAAAGAAAATAAGAATCTCATAAGAAAGAATCTGCTTTCAGGTTATTATTTTTTACAGAAATAAAAGAATGTTTCACGGCAGCCTTTGGCATACAGGGATTGATTTGGGGCTGTGGGAATAAGGGAGTGAGTTTGATTGAGCAAACTAGTTTTCAGCAATGTTAAGAATTCCATATACCAGTAATAGTTGCTGCTTCAGGATCAGGTTAGAAGGATGTACATTAATCCTTGCAGGTATGATCATTTTTCAGTAAAATGTGGCGGCAGCCCAGGCCTTGATCACTACTTCCCCCTTTTGGAGAGTATCCACCCAACCAGGGACCTGGAGGTGCCATTAGCACATTTCCAAGCACAGTTGCTCCTGCCACTGGACACAGATAATTTTTAACATCTTTTTTACTTACCTGTGTTTGGCAGCTTATGTTGGGACCCTCTTGGCACCCCACAAGCAATCACTTGTATCTGCCACAGAGAGCTGTGATTCTCCAGGTCGAGAAACTTTGCTCTCATGTAAGTCTTTCCAAACACTAACCTATGAGCTAGATCCAGAGTTTGGAAAAACTCTTTGAGCAGAGCTTACTATTCTGCCTCTGCGCCAAGTTCATTACCAATAGATCCAGGCACCAGGATCACATCTGGGGATCTTTAAGCAGAGGCTCAACAAGCACCTTTTGGAGATGCTCTAGGACAGCGTTTCTCAAAGTGGGGTTGGGACCCCTTTGGGGTTGCCTAGAGATTTCCTGGAGGTCGCCTAAAGTCCCCTGGTGCAAGGGGCCAGGTCAGGCTTGCCAGACCTCCGGCTGTAGCTGCGCACACACCGGGGCTGACTGACAGCCTCAGGACCCAATCCTATGCATGTCTGAAATAAATCATAGTCTGAAATAAATCCCATTATAGTCAGGGGGGCCTTTACTCCCATGTAAATGTGGATAGGATTGCAGCCTCAGGGCCCAATCCTATGCATGCCTACTCTGAAATAAATCCCATTGTGTTCAATGTGTGCATAGAACACACATTTCATTTGTAACAATGAAAATGCATCCTGCATATTGGATATTTACATACCAGTAGCAAAATTACAGTTATAAAGTAGCAACGAAAATAATTTTAAGGTTGGGGGTCCCCACAACACAAGGAACTTATAAAGGGGTCACGGCGTTAGGAAGATTGAGAACCACTGCTCTAGGAGAATTTCCTGCTGTAGGCAGGGGGTTGGACTAGATGACCTATTTGGTCCCTTCCAGCTGCATGATTCTATGATCTGCCTAGATGTCCTGTTGCAGAGCTTTCTGGGATGCTAGACAACAGATGCTCAGAGTGCACTGGTGCCCAGATCTACTCAGAATGAACATGAAGGAATGAATGAAGGAACAGTAAGCTCTTGTCCAAACATGGAACACATTTTTGAAGGGCAGCGGTCACAAGTTTGGCAACTGCTGGTCTTGTGCAACTATAGTACAAGTTCATGAAAGGATCACATGTCCTTCTACATTTATACAACCATGATGTTCCTCTCTCAGCTATCTCTTTTGTGTCTGTTTCTAGATTGTGAGCCTCTCGGGTCAGAGACCCAGTGCACCAATGTCTCTATAAAAACAATGATACCTGCTTCCCAAATTACAAGATATGGGGATTCCACCAAACAAAACAAACCTAACAGCAAGAACAAGGAGCAAAACAGTTTTGGTTTCAGTGCCCAGGAATTTAAAAAAAGAAATTGCCATTTTGTCAAACAAGAAAGACTAGCCAAGTCACTATTCAGAGGATCAGGAGTTGGCAATTCAGAGAAAGCTTTGAGGTCTTTTGTACGCCTGGTTTGCTGAGTCAGCTACAGACGGGCGAGAAACAATTTTTCAAGGAAAACAGCTTTGTGCCTGGGATTTGCAGCTGCCTTCAACTGTGTTGCTATTTTGTCTGCTCTCAAAAGTCCCAGATTTTATTGTACCAGCTGCTAACGGGGTGGGTTTTAATCTTCCCATTTCCACCTGATTTAGTCTTTTGCTGCCATTGAAATGAGTGTCAGCTGATGTCAGATTGCTGAAATAATGTCCTGGTCACAAAGCTCTAACAGGTCTTAGGATCCAAAGATCACTTATAACCAGTGGTGGGATTCAAATAAATTAACAACAGGTTCTATGTCCTAATAACCTAAATTAACAACAGGTTCTATGTCCCATTAGAAACCAGTTCTCAGAACCAGGTTCTCATTAGCAAAGGGTTCTATAGAACATGTGAGAACCCCCTAAAGCCCACCACTTCTTATAACCAGTGAGTTTTTTTAATTTTCTCAATCAGATCAATGCATTTTCACATAGCCAAGGTGACCATATAGAATGGAGGACAGATTTAAGCATTGTATAGAAGGAATACAATGCTCTATCTTTAAGCATTATATAGAAGGAACTTAGGCAGTTGCTGTTTTTTAAACCCTTCTATGTTGAGCTACGCCTGCCTGGATTCCCTCTTCTGTTCAAAACGTAACGGTACAGGTGCTCTGTCCTCCATTCTATATGGTCACGGTCACCCTGAGCATTGCTCCACTAAAGATCCATCTCCATTCACAGACACGTCTGCAGGTGTTGACTGTCGTTCAGTGTGCTTCAAAATTACAAGAGAAGTGCAGCTGCCTATTAAACTTATCAGGATGTGACATCATTGTGATACAAGAGCTTCTCTATGGGCACAAGCCAGAGCAAGTTCAGCCTGCTCTGCCCTAACTTCTCTCTCCTAACTATTCTGTATCCAGAGCAGAAAGTTATGCTGCATCCAGAGAGTCAGGAAGCTGGGCTGCCCTAACTGCTCCAGAGCATGCTAAGTAATTGACACATGGGAAGGATTTGCTCCTGAGGAGACAACCCTCAGAACACACTGAACAAGGAACAGCTGTGGTGCCTCCAGTGGTGACACGACTCTGCGCATCACCCAGTGCAGAAGTCTATGCGTCACCCCTGGGATGCGCGCACCCCCCCACCTGGACTGCGCAGTCAACAAAGTTGGCGCCTGCACAGTTGTTTCTGAAGCCAACTGACACCTGTGCAGTACTTTTCTGAAGTCTTTCAGCTTCAGAGGAGACTGTGCAGGCGTCAGAGTTGGTGCCTGTGCAGTATTCTTTCTGAAGCCATTCGGCTGCCTCTCCGCCTCCTGAGTGAGGCTGAATGGCTGTGCAGAGGCTTGGACATCCTCCGCTCTAAGGAAATCTTCTCTGAAGCTGTTTGGCATGCTCAGTGTGTTTCTGCGCAGTGCACTTCAGATGGCCGTTCGGGCCAGCTCCAAGGACAAGTGGCAGCTTCTGGCTGCTGCTCCGTCTTGGAGCAGGCCTGAATGGGTGTGCTGATGCCTGGGGCCTGCCAAAGGACAGTCAAACTCCTCCGGCGCATCACCCCATACGGAGCGCATCACCCAATGCAGCCCACACCAGTCGCACCAGTCTGGTGACGCCACTGGGTGCCTGCCTTATAAGGAGTCCCTGATGAGATGCCAGGACATTCTACAGTGAATACAAGGGGCTTCTTGGAGTGGCCTGCTGTATCCTGAGGTTTGTGGGCAGCCGTAGTTTGTTCCATATCCTGAGGTTGAGAGGCAGGGTTTGCAGCTAGGCTGGCCAAGAACTCAGATTTTTGGTCAACACTGCCATTCTTACTCGGGCCTTATCATGGACCCCTATGATACTTTCACCTCTCTTAGGGCACCCTATGTTGCCTTGCTCTGTCCTAAGCCTCTTCCAGAGTAACTGGGGTGGAGCATCTTGCAGTTGCTCCACCCTAGTGATAGATAGGGCAACCCAAGGGCTCTTATGTAGACAGATTAGTTGCTCTGGATTGTGCTGTCTGTCTACTTGGGAGTAAGTGTAGATGAGATGGGAGTAAGATGTTCAATGAGGAAAGCCCGGTGCCAGATTCTAAGGTGGCAAATGCCACCCTCTCATGACCCCCCTGATCTGAGGTCATGACCACCCCAAGTGGATCCCGATCCCACTTTGGGTACCACTGGTCTACACCATGACCTGATTGTTGGTAGGCTGCAGTTGCAACTGACACATTAATAGCTGACAAGGAAAATAAAATGGCACTAGAGAAAGTGAAACAGCTGCACATACACATTTATTTCTGAATGGGCAAATGTTCCTCAGTCAATTCTGAAGGGCAAACTGAGAGGAATACAGCACTGCCAGAATAGTCCCAGGCTGATAAAAAAAACACTTAAGAAGGACATCCACCTTCCTTGTCCAGTCTGACAAGGAATATGTATTGAGCCCTATGGAAAGTGAACAGGTACATGTTTACTCATGAGTAGGCAAATGTGCCTCAGCTCTTACCAAAGGCCAGGGCAGTGGTGTAGCTAATGATCATGTAGCCCAGCACAAAGCTCAAAATGTTGCACCAGAAGTGATGTCATCCCTGGTATATCTAAACAAAAAATTGGGGAAAAACCTGCCTCCTCTTTCTCAGCAGTTCACCATCCATTTGCAAAAGCACCTATTTGATATCTAGAGTCAAAGAAGATTTTGGTGTGCGTGTCCCATGCAACAACAAAATCAAATTTTATTAAGTAGAAAAATGAAAATTGTGCCCTTTATTGGTTAAGGAATCTGCTGGTGCAGGAGCACCATTTAGAAGTGCCTATATACCCAGTTAGCATGGGCAACTGTATTGACATATGCATATGGAAATGAGAGCTGATTCATATTAACACCTTATAAGTTCCATACAGTATCAGAATTGCATCTCATTGGCTGTTAGAGCATTCAGTATCATAGGAAAGTTTTGAGTTAAGAAAACTCAAACCTTTTGTTTGAGTTTTCATTTTGTGTTTAATGAAAACTTTTGTGTTTTCATTTTCTGATTAATTGACCATAACCCTTGATAGAACATAGATACTCCAGTGCAGTTTGTTTCATTGCATTCTGCATGAAATTACCTTTTTGAGTGACATATAACATGATAGTATTATTCATACATACCATGTTTTTCACAATTTTAGCAACTAGTGTCAAGTTCATCTTGTTGCCCTTCACAGATTGTTGCTCAGTGCAGCTGCACCCCTGTACCCCCTAGCTATGGCACTGGGCCCGGGCACTAGAACAGTGTTGCTATACAACCCTGAAAAACAGCACTGTCCCAGTTTTCAGGGATTGCATTCACATACTGGCAAGTTTGACAGGGAGTCCTGTCCTGGTTTTGTGGAAGAGAATTATGGCAACCCTACACCAGAATGATCTCAATCTGATGACCATGAAGCTCAGCAAATGCCTGGGAGAGTGCCCTATGGTATAAAAACAGAAGCTTGAGCAGCTGTTAAAGGACAACTTATTTTTTATCTCATAAAGCTTGGTGGCTGTCCATATATGTTGACTATGCTACTACTACTACTACTACTACTACTACTACTGGCCACAAAATTCAAATTACAATGCCTGTTAGACTTTGCGCCCTTCATCCCTTCAATTGCTTCCTATTGTGTGCAACCAGAGCTTTACCAACGAAGGGCCTCTTGATGTCAGTTCCTGTTCTCCCAAGCTGGGGGGGGGGGGTTGTTTAAATTACTGGGGCTGCTATCCTATCCTAACTGGCATAACTGGCCAGTCTTCACATTCTCATGGTGGTGCAAGGAGGCTGACCCATGTTTGTGTCCTGACCTAACCATCCAGGAGTGGCGCCAAAGTGTTGTATGGAACTTTTACAACAGCCCCAGGCCAGCACAGGAATTGTACTGGAACTTATGCTGGCCTAACTGGGGAGTTTCACACTTTCCTGGGAGTAAGCTCCATTGATTATAATGGGACTTTCTCTTTTTCTCTCCCACCCCACCCACAAGCTTTTGTTGCAAAATAGGGCTATTTTGCCTTGAAGAAAAATAAGAGGCAAAATAGTGAGGCAACCAGTAATCGTCCCTCCCTTGCAAGAACTGAAATTATGGACCAGGAATCAAGAGGCTATTCAAAGGGCAGAAGCTGCAAGGAGGAAGCTCATAATTAACTGGACTGAAATGAGTAGACATTATAAAAGGATCTTGAGTATGCTTGTTTTTGGATTAAAGCACTCCTTCAAATTCCTATGTGGAGTCACCATTTTAACTTTGCATCCAGCTGATAGTGGAAAACAAAATGCCTTAAAAGTGTTACAGGATCCCCATGGAAGCAACTGTAGTCTCTCACTTTCTCTAAAGGTGTCTAGCGTGGGATGTCACACCTTTCTGGTGGTTGTGTCACCCATCCATCATCGACGAGTACTTTTCCTGGCCTTAAAACTGTTTCATTTATTAACAGAGAAACTCCAATCTAAAAAAAATCTTGCAGCCATTTCTGCAATTTCTTCCAGACAGAGACCAATCATAGTGCAATGATTCCATTGTTATTTATAGAGGCAATCTGGGAGACACCATTCCCTACATTGGTTCAACATGTTTCCTTTCTTTGACCTGTCCTTTCTCAATCCTACCAATCCCACATTATCCCTTTTCCATGGAAAGTCTTGCCTCCTGTTCATTATTGGTTGATTTTATTTCAAAATTGTTCAGGTAGGAAGGGGGTGGGAGGAAAGGGAATCAGGATTTGAACCATCATAAAAAGGGTGAGAGAGGAAAATAAAACCCTTTAAATGCACAGTCCCAACAAAAATGGTCAAAACTACTTATGTAAGCACATGTATGGAAACACAGATACTATTCCGATTGCAGGTAGAAGTCGGAAAACAATATACAGGTCCTGGTGGAACACTTATGTGTGCAGTTTTGTTTGGTCAGCTGGCCAGAGCAAAAAAATGCCCCAACTTCTTCCTGTGTCTTTAATAACAGCTTGATCTGCACACATCAGAAGATTTTCATAACCTGGAGATAGAGCTTTGGCAATCATCCGTGAATGTCTGTAGGTAAAGGTACTATTGGTTGCTGTGTACAATAAAAGAGTTCAAAGCCATCAAACAGTTTTACTACCATACTGCTATTATGGATAGGGGAGGGGAACCAACACTGGAAAATGCCCTACATTTTTGGAAAGAAGGAAGTAGGGAATGTGGTGACGGCAAAATGCTCCTGTGAATTGTACTTGCTATCTGAAAGTGTACAATGCCCAAAAGGAAAGTTAACATATGATTAGTAGATAGAATTTCATGCATTAGGAATGGCCATTTGCCTCAAAGAACAGTTTCTCCAGGAATCAGGGATAAGAGCTGATTGAAGTGGCCTCATAGTAGTGAGCTGGGCCTGCACCCCACGTCTGCCCATCCACCCTCTTCACCCTTGAGCTTGCCACCCACCCAACAGCTTCAGTTGGCTTTCTGATCTCTTTTTGATTGCTGTGAGTAGGGAGAGTGTTGGGTCAGCAGCAGCCAACTTCTTCCTGCAGTGTTCCCACTGCAAGGAAACACAGCAGGGCTGTGAAGTCTTCCCACTTGCTTCCAGGAATGATTGGAACAGGATTGCTCAGCTCTGCTGTCTTCTTCCAGGCCTGATCTGGACATAAATTTCTGATCTGGACCAGAAATTTCAGGATGGGAAGAGGAACGCATGGAACAAACTGGGAAAGGTGGTTGATGTGGAGAGAAACTGGAGCACATCTTCACGCACCATTGTGGTCACTGCCATATCCAGTCCTTTTCCATGAAGTTGATGGGAAGGGTCAGGGTATATATAATGGAGGATATTCTTTAATATAGAAGAAGAAATTTTGGCAGGGAATTCTTAAAACCTTCTATGTTGAGTTAAACCTGCCTAAATTCCCTCTTCCATGTAATGGTTCAAGGTAGAGGCACTCTGTCCTCCATTCTATATGGTCACCCTGGGAAGGATGTGTGTTAGACCACACATATTGCACAGAGTGATTCCTTTTCAAGACCTCCCAGGTTCCCCAAATGGTTGATCTCCATAACATGTCCTGAACTAATTCATCCCACATCTTTTATACCGTGACTCTCATGTAAGTCACTGTAGAGACTCCAGCAGACCACCTGTCTGCTTTTGCAAGCCTGTCTCATCAGCCGCCCAGCTTAAATGAATGATTAATAGGCCGAGCTGCCTTCTTTAATGTCTCATTATGATGGGTGCCAAGACGGCATCAGCAATCTATCCACAGCAGCCCAGGCGGCATAGCGGTAGAGACGAAGGCAGATCACGCTAGGAAGGATGCCAGACCTGGGAAATCCCAATTGACACCTGCTTAGTACAAGTCACCTTCTGATTCACACAATAAATCACAACTGACTTAGTCACACAGTATGGCCCCCTCACTGTTGAAGGACTCAAAGGCCAAGCTGTGCATTACGTAGACTTCTGGGACTGGAAACTCATAAGGTTTTTTTCTGCAAAAAGCAGCCAGAGGGCATGAACATCACAACTCCCCCGCCCCCCCCCCCCCAAAAAAAGAACAACTTCAGGAAGGACTTAAATCAGGGAATAGACTGGGTGGAAACCTGGATGTGGCACAAGTTTTTCTGACACATGAGACCACATTAACACGTAGTGCCGTATTTCCTGACCTTACAGTTGCCTGTTACTCCTCCACTGTTCCTCCTCCCAGGACTGGGAAAGGAACAAGGGAACAGGGCAGAAAAGAAAGTGTGGAGGAGAGAAGAGAAAAGAAAAAGAGAGTAGAAAGCTAGAGGGTCTCACTCACTGGGCAGCGGAGGTGGTGGACAGGTGCATCTGTTGCCTTTCTATTTCTATTGCCTTTCTGAATTTCTCAATTGTCAGTAAACATTATTTAGAAAAAACTCAATGAAGTGAAACTCAATCTTGTCACATTTTGGATTATAAAATAACCAGGCCTAAAAGAGATTAAGATTGCTCCCTCTGCACATGGAAAGGTCTGGCAGGATCCGACTGAAGCAAAGCCAACTTGACAAAGACAGTCTGATGGGGAGAGATTGATGCAGCAATGTTTTTTCCCAGCCAGACTCTAAACAAACAATGTGTCAAGTAGCCATCTCTGGGTAGATGGGCTTGTCAAAGAAACAAATTGGTGGCGAGTCTCCCCTCCCGAACACTTGGCCGATGTGCTCTCGAAGGGCACTTGAATGATCAAAAATGTCAAAGAAAACGAGACACAACTTTGGAAGCTTAAAAGGAGCTTAAAAGGGCCTTGTGGAGGGCTGGAGTAATGAGGAAGAGATGTCCCTTTCCAGCCTAATCACAACAGCTGGCAAGTGAAATTTGACGCAATTCCATGTCTAGAGGTCTGGTGGGGGTTGCAAAGGAGCACATCCAAAGATCTTAGGATTTGAGACTATTTTGGGACCAATCCATCCACAATACTGGATGGCATCCTCACATGGCAGATTAGTGAGGGCACCTGCCATCTATCTTTACTCCCCTGCCAGGTTCTGCCTGTCTTGCTACTTGTCCTATTACTTAGATTTGGAAAAAAGAGGGTAATGGAGCATAAAAGGAAGTGGGGAGAAGAAAAGACAAGTGGTGGGTTAGAGAGTCTTTGGCAAAGCTAATCCTCCTACTCTCATTCCATGTAAATAAATATGTGTACAGCTGGCACCATTGTAAATAAACAAGCAATATATACTTCTGCGTAGCAATTTAGGGCATATTGGTGAACTATGGTGAACCTAATCCCCGAGGAAAAACTCTAACGAACCTGCCCTTGCTCTGTTACGCATGAGTGTACACCTATGTAAGCAATACCATACAAAGATACCTTTTCACCTGAATGCACTAATGTTCCAAGTTCTCTCTTCTGCAGATTCACATGACTGTGTAAACACTGCCTCTATACCATAGTGGTATCTGCAGGAGATAAAACAAATTGCCTTGACAACGTCTAGCAAGGAAGTAATGAATAGGAGCCGATGGGGGAGGCTGAAAGTACATTAAAAGCATCAGCACATCACTGGGAAGTAGGAAGATAAGAGAGAGGAAAAGGATGGAATACACACACAGAGAAAAACACAAAGACACACATGTACTGCACATCACTTTAGAATAGGCAAGGAAGGGAGAAGAGAGCTGGCAAGTATCCTAGAAGAGTTGTTTGTATTTCTGCCACTCTGTGTGAAATGTAGGGTTGCCAAAGGTCCTGGAAAACTGAGACTGTCCTTGTTTTGGGGGACTGCATCCATATATTGGGTGGAACATTGGTGTCAATGGTTTGAAGCTAGGAGCCATGGGTCTGACTCAGCTCAAAAGGTCCAAGGACTTAATTCCGCACAAAGGGGCCAAACTTTTGACTCAACAGAAAGCAACTTTGCCAAACTTGTATCTCTTTTATACACTATTTATTCCCGCCACCTTCAGTGCCACTAAAAATCCAAATGTGTAGGAAAAGGGGAGAGCTTCAGTAGTAATGTGTATAATAATGAGCCAAACACAGCCCAAATCTGCAGATTTAAACACATCTAAGCCGTGATCCTATACATACTTAACTGGGAGTCGATCCCATTGAATCGAGAAACTTACTTTTGATTAGACATGAATAAGATTTGCTGTTGGTCTATTATAATCAGTATACTTGTGTGTGGGTGGCCACAGACACAAATAAGTACAAGTAAGTATCGTACAAATAAGTTTTATGTACCCAAAACTAGGCATACTACGCTATAAGAAAAACACACCAGCCTCTGTTGTTTTAGTAGTGATGTTTTTCACAATCTATACCAAAAACACAACGAGATAAAATATCTAACAACTTCTGATATTCTTTAAATACTAAACATGAGTGGTAAGTGCAGCCGAAGGAAGTTGGTGAGCTTGGATGCAATCTCAGGCAATGGCTCAGTGGCAGGCAGGTATGAACTGGTCTACTCCATAGATAGGGACATCAATGGGACACTGGAAAGGATTGTGTTTGCTATGGTAATGGCATCACCAGCCTGATCTTTTGGGTTTACCAATGTCTGATGGTACTAGGAAGATGTCAATTGTACTTACTGTATTGACTCCAGTCTACTGTACTGACCCCAGTTTATCCTAAGCTCCTACTGACTTGCACTAAGATTCAGGTGAAAACTGGCACTTTCTTGTGCAATCAGCATGTTCTCCAAGCATGAACTGTCATAGGAGACAATTTCTCCCCTTGTTCTGTATGTAGCTGTAATAACGGTAACTTGGGAGGCAGAATTATTTGGTGGCAACTGTAGCTTCAGGTGTATCACAAATTAAATCCTAGCAAGCTTTCTCTAGCAGACTGTGTTCTGTGCTGGCTTTAATGGGGAGCGGAAAGTAGTTATGGGCTCTGTAATGAAGTTAATAAATTTCATTAGGGCTAAGTCTGGCCTCCAGCTTCAACTTATTCCATGAAGACAGCAGAGCCCAATGTGTCATCTGAGAACCTATTCCTTCAAAATAGGCTTGTGTATGATTTGGAAAGGGGCCTCATTCTTTCACTGTCTCACTGAAGCTCCAAATCTATTTTTTTCTACAAAACAATAAACAAAAAGCAGTTGGTACCTTATTAAAATTGCAGATGATGTTTCCATGGCTATCATATGATGTTGTACACCTCCTTTGGTAACTTGGATTCCCTTAATCAAATACAGCGTACAGATGAATCCATCAGTCATGTGATGTTGAAGTCAGAAGCTTTAGAGATAAGATTCAGGTTTTTTAATCTTTCTGTGGGGCTGATCTGAGGTCAAGGATAACTATTGCATTTCTGTACACTTCAATATCACAAAGAACGCTTGCTTGTAGAGCAAGGTAAGGAAGACTTATCTTCCTACTGTTGTAGATGAGAGAACTGATGCTTAGAGCAGCGTTTCTCAAAGTGGGGGTCGGGACCCCTTTGGGGGTCGCCTAGAGCTTTCCTGGGGGTCGCCTGAAGACCCCTGGTGCAGGGGGCCAGTTCAGGCTTGCCAGACCTCCGGCTGTAGCTGCGCACGTGCCACCTGCCCAGATTCTGTGGGGGGTTCCCTGCAGGCGCATGCACCGCCCTCCCAGATCGCGCGGGGAGTTTCCCTCCAGGCGCACACACGCAGCCCACCCAGATCATGCGGGTAGGGGATTGGGGGGCTTCCCTCCAGGCATGCATGCACTGCCCGCCCAGATCACGCTGCCCGTCAGCCAGCCCACCAGCCACTGCCCACGAGCCAGTCAGTTAAACTGCAAAGTAAACTGTTGCTGGCTTGCAGCCTAAGAGGCCAATCCTATGCATGTCTACTCTGAAATAAATTCCATTATAGTCAGGAGGGCCTTTACTCCCATGTAAATATGGATAGGATTGTGGCCTCAGGACCCAATCCTATGCATGCCTACTCTGAAATAAATCCCATTGTGTTCAATGTGTGCATAGAATTGCAGCCTTACAAGGTATTTTGCTTTTTTATTATTAAAGCTATTGTTATATATTATTTTCATTAGAAACCATCCCATGACAATGGATCATGTAGAGAAGAACGTTAAGGAAAGAAAATATCGTGAGGATTTTTTACAGTATGGTTTTTACCTCAATAATTATGAATTGAAATAATGTTCAATTTGTAACAATGAAAATACATCCTGCATATCGGATATTTACATTATGATTCATAACAGTAGCAAAATTACAGTTATAAAGTAGCATCAAAAATAATTTTATGGTTGGGGGTCCCCACAACATGAGGAACTTATAAAGGGGTCACGGCATTAGGAAGGTTGAGAACCACTGGCTTAGAGGATGCGGTTATCTACAGTTACTTAGTGAGTAGCAGCTTTGGGTGCCCATTCAAAAGAAAAGCAGGGTATAAAGTGAATAAATAAAATAAACAAATAGAGTGTACAGAGACAAGGCAAAATTCAGGCGAGGGAAGACCTGGTTTGCAGCTCCATCTGTTATCCATGATGCTACACCAGCACTCTGAAAAAGATGAAAACTTTTCTCTTCAGGGGATTCTCCTTCATCTTGACCCAATTTTAGAACTGATGACAGATGCAAAGTCCTAAAGGCTTCATTTCTTGCACAATCATTTTCTGAGCATAAACGGAGGCTCCTTTACCCAATGCCAATGAAACATCATTAAGGCTAATACCTGGATCAATAGATCAGTTGCCAACTCATCCAGATTGATTCACTATCTCAGAGGGCCGCCAAGGAGATTTCAAAAAATCAAAGGTCATTGATTGTCTTCCAGACCATTCCTATGTATGTTCACAGAAAAAGCAAACTCTGTGGGGCTTACTCCCAGTATGCATATTTTGGCTTCCAGCCTAAGAAACTCAGAGGTGTCTCAGTTGACTGCTGCCTAATTATTATTTAATTTTCTTTCCAACTGGCTATTGATTGCTATACCAACAACCTATTTCACACCGAGGGATTAAAAACAGCATAAGGAAACTGACAGAGTTGATGTGATCAATGGCATAATGAATGGCTTTTGACTCTTGAAGGGGACATGGTTTCTGTACCATGAGATATAAATTTGAAAATAACTTGTACAGAATAGATTGGAGATCCATACTGGAAATAAAACCATCAATGATAACCATATGCTTGCTTGATCGCATTTTAGCCCAATCCTAAATAGGGTCAGTGCCAGTGGTACACACACTATCCCAGAAACTGCCATCATGAAAAAGCGATAAGACCGGTGCTGGTGGGGTTCATGCTATGATGGCCAGCACTAGCTGGTACCACTGCCAGGTCTCTGCACCAGCAGGATGCTATGGTTAGTGCCAGGCAGTATCAATGACAGGTGGTTGGGAGTCTTCTGGGGGCATGCAGAAAGTGGGGAGGAAGGGCTGGAAGGCAGATTGAGCTGGGAGGGGGCAGAGACAGCAGGAAAGGTTGCACTAGATCATAGCCCCCTTCCAGAGAGGTTGAGCTCTACATAGGTCTCCTCAGTTCTATGCCAGCTAAAGAGATAATGCAGATCCAAGTAGACCCATCATGGCACAATGGCTGAGGATAATGTTCTCTTACCTGGATCTGGACTGCTCGAGTCACCTTTCAACTGCAGTTATTTCCTTTTGCTAAATTTTCACTGTATTTTTTTTCCTGCCCAGCAAAGAAAACGAGAACAGAATTACTTAAGACACCAGGACAGGAAAATGTACAACCCCTGTGTATATTCTTAAGGATAAATTTTACTTTTCCTTTCCCTTGTAGATACCTTATCAAAAAGGACATCAAAAGTGTCTGCCTCATTGGAACAAGCTACTGAAAAGTGATGAGAACATACAGTGTGCCAGTCCCAGGAACAGAGAGAAAGAAAGGCACAGAGACTCTAGAGTGGAATTACTTGCTCCCCAGAAGAAAGCATGACCCCAATTCTATACTTTTCATTCTTTTGTATACAATGCTGCCTTTCTGTCAGTGCTTTCAAGCCTTGTTGCAATATTAATCAATAATGTCAGAAAGGAGAAAGTGGAAAGAAAAGAAAAATATATTTATCGGGACAAATATAATTACAGTATGTGGCTTTTGTGGCAGAAAACATTTCTGTAATGGGGGAGAGGGTGGGTTTAATGCATTCCCTGAGGCCAGAAGGGAGGGGGAGGCAGGGCCAGGATCCAGCATCTCTCTCTCTCTTCTTGCTCTCTCAGTCTCTCTCTGTCCTGTTTTCCATGGAATGACTAGATAAAGAAGAGAAGCCAAAAGGCAAGTGTTCTTCCCAGCAGGGCAGGTCTAGAGAGCCTTGTTGGCTAACCTCTCTCTATCCTGCAGTTAGATGGATAATGCTCTGATTGCAGGAATCCAAAGGTTCACCATTAACCGCTGCCTTGGATCCAATCTAAGATAGAATTCACTAGGACAGGGGTTGGGAAAATGTTTTGGCAGGAGGGCCACATCATATTTCTGACTACTGAGTCAGAGGCGAAGGAAAAGAATTAATTTATAATTCAACTCTGAATAAATATATATAAATGGATGCATTAGAGAAAGAACTTGTATGAATGAATGAATTCTGCTGAGCTTATTTATACTACACATGAGAACCACATGGGAACTATGAACTGTTTGTCACAAACTTCTTGCAAAGTGAAGCCATACACACCAAGCCAGAAATACATGGAGATTTATGGTGCAATCCATAGCGTGTCTACTCAGAAGTAGACATGTAGTACTTACTCCCAGGAAAGTGTGGTTAGGATTGCAGCCATAAGTTGTTAAGAGGCAATGGGAAGGTTAAAATAATGCTGACAGGCCAGCATAGACTCTGATGGGCCAGAGGCTCTTTGGAGACAGGCTCTTGCAGGCAAAATTGTGGGTCTTTTTAGGCCACAGCAAGCAAGCAAAGCAAAGCCAAGCCAAGCCGATAACGACATGGGGCAGTGCCATTCGGAGTCAGGGCAGTGAGGAGTGCCCTAGCTGGGCTGCCCCAACTATTCTGCAACTGGCTCGATGGCTGCACTCAAAGGGTTTTAGTAAATGGGTCTGCATCAACCTGGGGATCGGTTTCAAGTGGGGTACACCAAGGCTCTGTCTTGGGCCCAGTCCTCTTTAACATTTTTATCAATGACTTGGAAGAAGGGGTACGGGGGAGCCTGATCAAATTTGCAGATGACACCAAGCTGGGAGAGTAGCAAACACATCAGAAGACAGGAGAAACCTCCAGGAGGATCTGGATAAACTGGAATCCTGGGCTGTAACCAATAGAATGAATTTCAACAGGGAGAAGTGGAAGGTTCTGCACTTAGGAAATAAAAACCAAAAATACAGGTATAAAATGGGGGATACTTGGCCTGGCAGCACAACATGTGAGCGGGATCTTGGAGTCGCCGTGGATCACAAGCTGAACATGAGTCAGCAGTGTGATGTGTCTGCAAAGAAGGCAAATGCCATTTTAGGCTGCATTAAGAGGACTGTAGCTTCCAAGTCGTGAGAAGTTCTAGTTCCTCTTTAGTCAGCATTGGTGAGACCTCACCTTGAGTACTGTGTTCAGTTCTGGGCACCTCACTTTAAGAAAGATGGGGGGATTTCCTGCTGCAGGCAGGGGGTTGGACTAGATGACCTACGAAGTCCCTTCAAACTCTATGATTCTATGATTCTATTCTGTATCCAGAGCAGGAAGTTATGGTGATTCCAGAGAGTCAGGAAGCTTGGGCTGCCCTAGTTGTTCCAGAGCAAGCTCGGTAGGCACCAAGTCAGTGGCACCTGGCCAAGGCTAGCTCCCGAGAAGACCTGCCACAGATTACACTGAACAAGGAACAGCCGTGGTGCCTGCCTTTTAAGAGTCCCTGACAACCAGTAACAGCTGCAGCATGAGACTGCAATACACAGGGTGACCTGTGTATTATTACATTTAAACTATTATATATAATTTATAGCATACAATCTATTAATTACATTCACTCTATATGCTGTCTGCTCACAAGGAAATGGGGGACAAGAGAATTTTTCCAGGACACAAGGCTAAAATCCAGGACATGTTCTGGAAAACAGCCACTGATGCACACCCTGGCAGTGCAGTCTACAGTGGATGCAAGGCAGTGGTGGGCTCCAGCAGGTTCGCACCTACTCTACAGAACCGGTTGTTAATGAGAGATAGGACATATAAAGTTTAAAAATAGCCATTTAAAAGTGGCTGCCAGATGGGCACAGAACCGGTTGTTAATTTCTTTGGAGCCCATCACTGATGCAAGGGGCTTCTTGGAGTGGCCTGCTGTATCCTGAGCTTTGTGGGCAGCCGTAGTTTGTTCCATATCCTGAGGTTGAGAGACAGGGTTTGCAGCTAGGCTGGCCAAGAACTCAGATTTTTGGTCAACGCTGCCATTCTTACTCGGACCTTATCATGGATCCCTATGGGTCTACTCATTACTATACCTGCTTCTGAGGTGGTATAACTCTGAGGAGATGGGAAAGAGAATTTCTGCCTATGAAACAGGCTCTGGATATAGGCTATGTTGACTTAGCCTGCCCCAAGTCTTTTCTAGCATAACTGGGCTGCCCCATCTTGGACTTGGGCCACCCCAATGATAGATAGGGCAGCCCAAGTGCACTTCTGGATTGCAGCCACTGGCACATATGCATAGTTTATCATTTTCTATAAACTTGAGCATAATTGCCCCTCCCCTGGGTCATTTACTCTGGCTTTATGAAAGTTTTCTTTTCTCTACCAGCAAAGGTTAATACTGCCCTTCCTGCCTCCGATGTGTGGATTTATTGGAGAGTATGAAATAAAGCTCACATAGTTGTAAATTTGTTCTTAATAGAAACATGGGGAAAGGATGCCAGAGGAACTATTATCCTTGCGCACTTGTTCATCCCTGCCTGTTGGGCCAGAGTCGGACATAAATCAAACCAGGGAGACCTCCTTTCCAACATCTGTTAGTTCTCTATTCCTTCCTTGTCCCAAGGTGAACCGGAGAAAGAGACCGTGTGTTCCAAGGGCCAGAATATATAGTTTGCTAAGCACTGAATTTGGAATCTGAGTTGGTTTTTCCCAGCAAAGGCAGGAGCAGGATTGGGACCATTGTACATAGTACATGGATATTTCATATCTTCTTCTGTATCTTCAGTGAAAATCATGTCCCCAAATTTGTTGTGAGCTCTGAGAGGGCAGCTGCCATTGAAAACACTGGAAATTTCCCTTCAAGAGCTAATAGAATTTTGAAGGATACAATTTTTGTTGGAATCATAGCACACAGGACATCAGAACATAAGGAAAGCCCCATTGGGTCAGACCCATGGCCCACGTAGTCAGCAATCCTGTTTCCCATAGGTACCCAGTAGCTGCATCCAGGAGTACACAAGCAGCCCCATGTTACTCACCTGTTCCACCATTGCTTCCCCACAACTGAGATTCACAGGCACAATAATGGCTAAGAGCACAATCCTAACCATGTCTACTGAAAAGTAAGTCCCATTATGTTCAGTGGGTCTTACTCCCAGGAAAGTCTCTCTAGGATTACAGCCTAAACCCTGCGGTATGGCATGGCCATCATGATAATTCATTAGAGGTGTTTGTTTCTGGTGAGTAAGATAGTTGCAGCCTAAGTGTTGTTGATCACAACGGGCTTATGTCTGGGTAAGCACCATTTTCAATCATCTCTACCAATAATCATTTACAAATCTGCCCTCCAGGACTTTCTTCAGAAAAGGTCTGTTGAAGGAGAGATGGGCTCCTCTCATCTCTGAAAGATCTTCAGATGTTGCTGCATCCCTCAAAATGGCTAAAAAGAATAGGCTCAATTGCTCAGAATGGTTGAGTGGCTGCCTACTCAGGCATTACAAGCGTCCCACACTTTCTGACAGTTCATTTTCTTATGGTTCTGCTCTTTCAACACCTTTTAATTATAGCCAGAAGTCATTCATTCAACACATGCTCCACTCTTTCAATTTTTCTCTACTGGTTTAAAGGCTAAAATTACCTTCCCCCATGTTGATTTACATGCAGCATGGTAGTTATTAATTAGCTATTAATTTTTTCATTTTCTTGTAAAACACTTTGTGAACTTTTTAGTTGAAAAGTGGTATATAAATACTGTAGGTAGGTATGTAATTCAAACTGTTTTGGTATGTGCATGCGTGCATGAGAGAGTGCACACATACTAAGTTTAATTCCAGATCTATTCCCATTCCCAAAGGTATTACTGAGAGTCCATTTGCAGAAATCTTTGTGAGACAGCTGGAATTTGAAAGATAAAAAAGTCATTTGCAGTTTGCTAGCTATAAAAGCATTGGAAGCAACATTTGTAAATAAAAAAAGACAGGGTTCAACTTTTCAACAGTCTCTACCTTTCATCACGGCTCCGGTCCCTAACCTGTCAAATAAGCAGGGGACACCTATATATATTACACATTAGACGTTATATTACATAATACTATACATTATGCTATACAATGCATTATAGTACATAATGCCCAGGGTTGCCAGACCTCCGGTATTCCCCGGAGGTTTCCTGCTAACTGTCCCTCTCTCTGGACAGATCTGCACTGTGTCCGGGACTCCAGACTTCTGGGGGGGGGGGGGTGGGAGGGTGATTGGAAGCACTGGGGGACACTGCGGGCTCATTAGGACAAGCAGCGGTTAGATACAGCTAACCACTGCTGAAATATTAAGAAAAAATCACTGTGCATGCATCCTCCCCAGACCCCAGGCAAGTTTTAAAAAATTTAAAATGTAGGATGAAATGTAGGATGTTCTACATTTTGTCCTACATTGGTTTTTTTAAGTTGGTCCAGAATTTCGAGTTTAGGACCTGGTCACCATGATAATGCCTTAAAAAGCATTAAAAAGTTATTCTTGGTTTCATTCTAGAAAGTTGCATGTTGGCCTCTGTGTGGCAATTGCGTGTGGCCTTTGTGGGCCTCAGAAGACCCTCAGGTGAGGGGAGCCCAGCTCCCTTTGTCTTTGGAGAGGGCACATGGGGGCCCCAGCAGATCTGATCCATGGTTAATTGAAACTGTGGATACAGGATCTGAAGATTTGCAGCTCCACATACATAAATATTAATTACATTAGTATTACTAAATAATAATTGATGATAATTAAAGAAAACAATTCCCCTTTGGCTCCTTTTCATTTTTGTTGTGCCTGAGAGAATTAGCATGGAATACTCTGTCAGGGTCAGCTCAAGTCCTTACCCAAGGGTCAGCTCAACCCAACTTAATGCCAAACACTGCCCTCCTTACACAGTTAATGTACCAGCCTCTGCTCGTTCCACTCTCCAATATTCCAGCTTACTACTCTCCGCCTTCCTCATTTTTTCCTCCTTCCTTCCACCTTCTTTCTTTTCCAATCAAGGAAGTCAGAAGAGGAGGAGGAGAGACAAGGAGATGGATGGAGATGGATGTTCCCTATCAATTTGCTGTCCTATGCAATGACTTTAGTTGGCCTCATGATGGACCAGCCCTGACTGTTATGTTAATCCCAGGAATCTAACAGGTGGGATAAAAGTAGGGCCCCTTTCCCACAAATTTACTTTGCCCTAGCTGTTACTGCCCCATCATTTTTTTTTCTGGTTATGCCGCCTGAGCATTGCAGACTCGACTTTCCTTCCCTTCAAGAGGAATCTTGGCAACAATTATATCTGGTGGATCCAATGAAGCTTGGAGATGTCTGTCTGTCTGGCATGGGACAATGTCAGCAGAATGTTATATCTCTTATTTCTAGTATTCTAGTTTCTGCTGAAACAGAATCCACAGAACAGCCTTCAATAATCCCATCAAAGAGACCCTAGGAATGGCATATAAAGTACTTACAAAGTTTTAATTCCCTGTCCTGGCAAAATCATTCAAGAGTCAAGGGATGGAATGAACCCAAAACTCCCCCCTGCAGCCACTAATATTGGCCTGCATGCTCCCCCCATTTCTCCATCCTGGTGAGCAATTGTGGCTCACCAATTTCCCCCACTGCCCCTTTTGAATTTAATTATTGTTTTTTGAGCAGTGCAGTGGAATTATAGCAGCTTCACAACTGCACAGTGCTTCTCCTTCATCACTGTATCAAACTCCAGGCAAGACCGGGAAAAGGGTTTTATGAAGTTAGCCTGGAAAATCTACATGGCTGTGATCATGCTGCGAATAATTGAATTTGGCTTCAGTCACACAGTCTGTTACCTCTGCAAAACCTTGAGACTCCCAGCTTTCTACCCACACACACAAACATGCACACTCAGAAGTCAGATTTTGTTTGGGGCAATTTGTAGAAGGTTCTTTTTGGTAGGGTTTCCACAGTCTTACACAGCTTACATTCAGGTAACCACCCAAATCAGCAAATTTGGGTGCAGTCCTAATTTAGGTTGGCACAACTCATTGGACTTCCCTTTTCTGTGGTGATGTATAGAGGCAAACGCATTCTTGTACACTGGAGTGTACAAGATTCCCTCAGGATTCCACTCCAAGGATTCCCTCAGGATTCCACCCCAAGATTCCACTTGGGGAACCAGGAGTGTCTCCCTTAGGAGTGTCTTATGGCACTTTTGTGACACCCCCAGGTCAGCACAGGACTTATGCTGGGTCTTAGGCCGACCTAAATGGGGATTAGATTGCAGACATAGTGTTCCCATACTTTTTTCCAGGAAGGCAAGGTTGTCTTCTGCAGCAGATTAGTGCAATGTCTTCTGCAGCGGATTAGTTACTGCTATAAAGGTGCCCATTTCTGCCATCTCTTACTTGTGGTGGCCTGTTACTACACTCCTACATCTTCTCTTGCATTTGAAAGTCATGTATTTGAAAATTGAAGGTAACGCAACAGAAGAACACATGTGGAAAGGATACTGGAGGGCTAGAGCGTCTTCCAGGTGACACTCCAGCCCACCACTCCTCCACATATCCACTTGTGATTCCATTCTTTTCTTCCTTTTCAGATATAGTAGAATGTGAGGGTGGAGAACAAGCATTGGTGACCACTTGATGCACTACTGGAAAAAGGACACCCTTTGGGGAGGTAAGGTACCATGCATTACCAAGGAAGGGAGGTGGCCAGATCTTGGGCCACGCAATTTCAACAAAAAAAGAGGAACCGGGCTTACTTACTTACCTACTTATTTATGTATTATTTATTTGTATTGCACCTTTCTCTCCAAAGGGCACCCAAGGCAACTAATTATCAATAAAACCATAACAATAAAATACAACTAAAATAAAATACAATTAAAACAATAAAAAAACAAACAGCAGTAAAAACAAATCAGGGATGGATAAAGGACAGATTAAATACATTATTTGGCCTCAAATGCTTTTTTAAAATAAAAATGTCTTTAGGCTCCACTGGATGGTTGAAAGAGAGGAGGCTGATCTTAATTCAAAGGGGAGGGAGTTTCATAATGCAGATGCCACCTCCTAGAAGGCCCTATTCTTGACCACCATTTCCCTGACCTCTCTCCAAGGAAGCTTCGTTTCCTTACTTCCACCTGGCAAAGCTTTCCTCACTGAAATGTAGGTCAGACAGGACCGTGGAGTACCCAGGGTGCAGGGTGACCAATATCCTCTTTTACTAGGACATGTCCTATTTTTTAGCCTTGACTCTGCAAAAAAAATCTCCATTGTACTCAGGCAGGGTGACCAGATGCCCAAACCTCAAAAGGAGGACACGGTCTTGGTTTCTTCTCAGCCTGGCCTTTCTGACAAACAATGGCATGTTTGCATACTCAGGGGTAAAGCCATGATATTGCATGCTTTCACTTTCCCATAGAGCTTAATGCATATTTTTTAGTTTTTAGTTTTTTAGCCATAACATTTGATAGGAAGGAGATATTTCAAAACCAATTTTTGCATTGGATTTTGCTCATCAATACAAATCCAATGACATATGGCACGATGGGGTACAGTGGTGCCTCACGTAGCAAATTTAACTTGTTCTGGAGACATGTTTGTTAAATGAAACATTCTTTATGTGAAGCGGATTTTCCCATAGGAAATAATGGAAACTCAAACGATTGGTTTCACAGTCCAAAAATATTCATATAAAAATATTATCTGGATGTTAAAATGATGACAAAACACTGAAATTGAATTCAAAACATGCATTCTATGTGCATGATCCTATGAAGTCTATTAGGCTGCAATCCCAAAGACACTTTCCTGGGTGTAAGACCCATTTAACATTTAACGTCTGAGCAGACATGGTTAGGAGGCTGCAATCAAAGACATTTTCTTCTGTAATCCAAAGTGTCTCCTCACTTTCTCCTTCTCTCCATCCTGAGCCTCTCTCTCCCCTGCTCCCTTCTGGCTAGCCCTGAGCTGCTTCCCTCTTCTCCACTGCTGTTCTCTCCCTCTGCCCAACGGATGCCCGGCCACAGGAGGAACAGCACAGAAGTGTTGCTTTCACTATGGGCAGGCGCGCTTGGCAGCCCTGCTGCTTTTTAAAAGGGCTGCTGGCCAGCACGTCTGCCCCAACTGCCAATGAGTGTGATTGTTACGTGAAGCAGAATCCCAGAGAAATTTTTGTTTGTTACATACTTTACATGAGGTGCTTGTTATGTGAAGTGCCACTGTACTGCACACCACTGCAAAGTTCCAAAATGAAGCCAAAATGGAGAACAATGAAGCCCTTTTGGAGGACACCAGGCCGGGAGGCTAAAAAGAGGACAAATCCAGAAATTTCCGGTCATATGATCACATGTACTCTTTGTGTACACTAGTGTTTTCATCACCTGGTGCAGGAGGCCAGTGTGTCACCCCCACACCGTGGGCAGGACAACAACATGAATAATGGGCATGGTTATGTGCCATTGACCCGCCTCCTCTGATATTTTTAGCCACACATTTTAACAGAATAAAGATATTTCAAGGTGGTTTGTTTCACTGCACTCTGCTGTAAATTATGCATCCAAAGGTATGTAACATGATGGGATCATTTCTACAAACCATGATTTTAGCCATTTATTTCACGAGAGTTGTCACCGCACTCTGGGGTGCCACCCTGGACTAATCATTTATCTCTCCACTTCACCTACTTCACATGGATGTTATGAGCACAAAAGAAGCAAAAGAACTCCATGGAGGAAAGACATTATAATAAATGTGAAAAATAAATAGCATCCTTTCAAGATTCATAAAGACGATGGGCAAAATCCAGACTAACTATGGGGAGTCCTTGCTCCGGTATAAGAACAACTTACTCTGGATTCCAATATGAATTTCCCATAGGTTTTCACTAGGTGGTGCAGTAACTATGGGTGCACGTAAAATCTCTTATGTGCTCCTGTAGTTACTCTGGATTTGGGGGAATGTCTGCTAATTAAGGAATGGGATCATTTTCCATTCATTCAGAGAGTGGCTGCTGGCAGCTTATCCATCAATACTCATGATCAGACAATTTCAATATCCTAATTCAGATACTGTTGAATATGTGTCTGAATATGTGTCTGAATGTGTTCAGATACTGTCAGATATGTGTTGAATGTGTCTGAACCAGGGCTGTGGCTGGGGTGGGGATGGGAGGGGACAGAACACTAAGTTTTACAGGGAGCCACAGTGCAGAATTCAAGGGACTTCCTCCCCTCTGAGCCATTCCAGGAGTGGGAAGCATTCTGGAATGACTCAAAGCAACCTGAGCCTGGAATGGCACAGAAGGGGAGGGAAACCCTAGCAATGAGCCACTCCAGGATGCTTCCCCCTCCTGGAATGGCTCAGAGGAGAGAAAGTCCCTTGCATACTGCTAAAACCAAGTGTTTTGCTCCCCCCCCCCACTCGCTACAGCCCAGGTCTGAACTAGAAGTAACTTTTTGAAAGTTAACTTCTGAACTGAAACCAAACCAAAGAGTTAAAATTACTAATGATAAGCCCGAACTGGAACTGAACCCAATTTTTAAATAGTCCACTAATGATAAGCCCGAACTGGAACTGAACCCAATTTTTAAATAGTCCACTGCCTTGCCTTGATCTTCCCATTCCTCAGAGAAGAGAGACGGCAAAGCAATATTTCCTTCTCTCCTGTGTTCATCTCTGGCCTCCTTCCCTGTGTTGGGTTCCACCTCTCTTATTTCTGACAAACCCCCTGTAGTCTGATCGCTACGCAGAACTACGCACAGCAATCGGGATGAGACATAAAAAGAACCAAATGGCTTCTTTTTAAACAGATGTTCCTTTTTTCTTCTTTTTCTTGCACTTTACATTTTTTAAAAAGCCATATTCATAAAATAACAGGGCGGCTGTTCAAAGCCAGCCTTTGATTGAATTAGGTTACTCATCTCCTGCCTTTGAAAAGCTGACACATGATGAAATATTTATTTCATTTTCCGCATTTTCCAGGCTGTTCTTCCCTGCAACCTCGTCCACAAAATGCTTCAGAAAACTGCCAACTTGCAAAAGGGGTGGATTTAATTTTGGTTGTTGTAGGGTAGACAGAAATTGGGGATAGTGCATGAACACCTTCAATACATGAACACCTATGGTTTACAATGAACAAAACTTCCATCCTGTCTGCAATACCTCCTTCTATTAATTAGGTACCTTTCTGTCTTGGCAGCAAAATGCAATTTCATCTGGGACAGAGCAACATAGGTACTGGTCATGGGTATGGTATGGGCAGGGAGGAAGCAGGAGAGTCATGTTCCAGGAAGGTGGGCCATGGGCTTTCCTGGCAGGCAGGTGGGAAGCTGGAGATTCAGCCAGGACCACGCAGGTATGCTAGATCTTAGACCTGTTCCTGGGCAGCAGAGACCAACTTTAAGCTCCAAAAAATACCACCCTTGATTCAAAAAAATCTCATTCTCATAATGAGGCAGCCCTGATGAATAACCTCAAGGCTCAAGGGCCTTAGTTATGTGATTTACCCTACAATCCAGAGTAACTATGAGAGCACATAAGAGACATTTACGTCAACGTAGTGATAGCACCACCTAGTGAAAACCTATAGGAAATTCATATTGTGATCCAGAGTAAATTGTTCTTACATCCCCGTAGGACTCCACTTTCCTGTGAGTAAGACCCACTGAACATAGTGGGATTTACTTTTGAGCAGGCATGGTTAGGATTGTTATCTTAGCCTTCACTTGCCTCCACTCCCTGATATTGATGGATTTGGGTGGTAAAAACACATCAGAAGAAAAGATGCACAAACATTGATCTCCCTATAAAAACATAAGCTTGCAAACTGCAGGAGCTCATCTCTGTGCAGGGCAATTAGCAGCCATCTGATTTTTAAACAGCCTCAGTGCTTGAGGCAATCAATCATCTGATCATTACATCACTCATGTTTTTACTGGAGGCTGTGCAGGACCCACCTTAAAACTGTGGGTCCCCACCCACAGTTTGAGAAATATTAAAATAGGTGATTGGTGTATTTTTTTTAATAAAGAAAATGCAAGTGAGGTGCAATCCTACACACACTTGCTTGGGTGAAACATCCACTGAAATCGGCTGACTTCTGAACTGGCATGCATTGGATTGTGTTCTTAGGGACAGGGTAATTTTGAGTAAGGGCAGGGCAGCACCAGTGGTGGGCTCCAGCAGGTTCACACCTACTCTACAGAACCAGTTGTTAACGAGAGACAGGACATATAAAGTTAAAAAATATCCATTTAAATGTGGCTGCCGGATGGGCATAGAACCAGTTGTTAATTTCTTTGAATCCCATTACTGGGCAGCACAAGTGGCGCTGGGCTTTTTATCAGTGGTTTTTCCAGCTGAAAAACACCCTGATAGAGGGACACAAAAAGACAAGAAAAAGAACCCAGGGAGAGGTTAATATAGAAGGAGAGAACAGCCCATGAGGTTAAATAAGTTAAAATAAGTTAAATGTTAAAGGAGGTTAAATAAGTTATAAACTCTTCCTACAGGTGGAGGCCAACTTTCCAACACTTCTTGTCTATTGACATCAAGAGGTTCATCTCACATGCTTGTCACTCTTCCAACATATTGTACTGAGATGGAAGATGATTTGAGCTTTGTGTCACCTGCCTTATGTCTTGCACAGCTCCCTTCCAGACAGAGCTGGCAGAAGGCAGACACTGTTATTTTTGCCCCCACATTAAAGCACGAACAATGAAAATAGCAGAGTACAATTAAGTCAGAACAAACCCCCTTCTTTTGATTTCATACAAAGCAAACTTTCTCAGCTGCAGCACCCAGAGCGACCTCCCTGCTAGGGCTGCAAAGAAGAGAAGATGATCTGGTTTAATAATAGGGATTATCCGAGGCAGTGATCAGGTTTCCCTTCACGGGGATTGCCTTTTATGGTGACTGACACCTGTGTTTCAAAGGTCTAAAACATTTCAAAGGACTAAACCAGCAGTCTTCAAGGAGGCTCAGATCCCACCATGACATAACTCGTCTCACATACCATAAATTTGACACATCTTATATTTGTGTCAATTGCAGTACTCAGTAAAGAATTATCTTCAGTGGATCAGTGATCTCTGTAGAGCAGGACATGCATGAGGTCAGCCTGTGGATATCCCTAAAGATTAGTCCCGGGTGACCCTGGCCTGATAAAATGGGGGCTTCCTGTTTCCATAGCAGTAGACAGAAAGACAGAGACAGACGGACAGTTAAACAAGCAGTGACATCGCTAGGATTTTCATTCCCCAGTGCACGTGTCTTGACATCAGGGAGGTGGAGCACATGGAGCCTCTTGGTAGAACCTCTTGCTAGTCTCTTGGTCATGCTTGGTAGCGGCCAAGCATGAACTTCCCCATCGGTAAGCAGTAGGAGTGTGAATTTGCTGATGACATCATGATGCCAACACATCAGAAGCCCTGGGTATGCTACTGCAGTGCCCCTACCCATCAGTTACTTGAGGAACCCACCACAGGCAGCTTTCTGGATGGGCCAGCTCAGTGTTATGACATGGGCAGCTCATTCTTTTCCATATGGCATATTCTCCAGTGCACAAATTCATTTTACAGTCTGGAGAGCATGCATCAAGTACAAGTGACAGGGGAGCACACAGGTAATGAGCTGAAAAGGCGGCATTTTCCAGTGCAATTAATCCTCAAGAGCCGGGTGGCAGCTGGGCAAGGAACTAATATTTGCTTTTGCCTCCACCTTATGAACTGAACTGGATACAAACAATTGCCCTGCAAAGATCCATAAGTGGAAAGTGTTATGGATCAGTATAGCTGGTCAATTAACAATTTTTTTAAAGCTGATTAATCATATGCCTTTACATTGTTTCATTAATTTTAAATATGTTTTCATATTACCAAAATAGAGATGCTTTTTTGAGATACTGTAGGAAGTGCTAGATAACGTAACTTAATACACAGCCCCACCATAGATGAGGTCATTTTTGAACATACACTAGAATTAAAAATAGCCCCAGAAACAAAGGTGCCCTCATCACTCAGTTTTACTGAATAGAATTTGCCCGTACTGTTTAAAATTAGGCTATACACCCAGTGTTCTCAACTAATACCCTCCTTTTCTATGCTCAACTATTCTCCTTCTGAGGTCCAGGATATATGCACTGAACAGTTTGTACCAGTGGCATCACTAGGGTTTGCATTACAAAGTACAGGAGGCCAGCACATCCCACTCTTGTTGGACCTCCTCCTATACAGTGCTCCGGTCCCAGGCAGGGGGCAATATAATGCACTAATTCTCCACCTCCACTATAACTTTTTAGAAAATAGATATATTTCAATATTTTTTCAATGCAGTCCACATGAAATTGCAAATTAAATAGAATATATCATGAAGGTATTATTCAAAATAGCCAAGATTATGGCCAGTTGGGGTGTCACCAGTGGTGGGCACCAGCAGGTTCGCACCTACTCTATAGAACCGGTTCTTAACTAAAGATAGGACATATAAAGTTTAAAAATAGCCATTTAAAAGTGGCTGCCAGATGGGCAGAGAACCGGTTCTTAAATTTTTTGAAGCCCATCACTGGGTGTCACTCCCCCATGCGCATCACCTGGTGCAACACTGGTGTTAGTGAAGGCAACATTTCCAGATGACCCTGTGTGTTTTGCTTGCCCCTCTCCCCAAGGCACCATCTCTGGCTGTAGGCAAGGTTTTGATAAGCAGAGCAAAAGGATATGTAGCTTTAACACTTGTTCTTGATAATGATGTCCAATATATGGCCAAGACCTAATCAGGTGTGGACCCAATCTGGAGTTTGCAGAGGTCATCAGTTGTGTGTCTCTTTTGAGCGAACTCACCCTAAAATAGGATTGTGAGATCAGATACATCCTTGAGCTGAGATTTCTGCATCTCAAGTCAGGGTCTGATGAGGTCACAAGGCTGTGATCCCTTGAGAATTTTGGTTAAAAAGTCTGCTTCTAGGCCTGAAGCCAGTGGCTAATGAGCAGAACCCAGGTGTAAAGGATGAAGCTAAGAAGCAGCCTATGAGTTATTTCCTGTCTGCTTGAGAGAAATGGGGGGAAAAGCTGGCGTAACAGCCTGATTGTGGATATCCAAACATAGCGTGAATAGGAGAATGTAGCACATACCCCCATTCTCCAGGCAGCATGTAAGTAAGTAAGTAAGTAAGTAAGTAAAGAGGTTACAACATGTATAAGTTAAACAAAATTTAAAATAACTATTCTGACTCTTCTAAGTAGTTGCTGATCTGTTTTTTAAAATCCCCAAATGTCCCAGAGGCTGCAATCCTATCCACATTTACCTGGGAACAAGCCCTATTGACTATCATTCTTAAAAGCATGTACCGTACATAGTAACCTGTTAAAAGTTCAGATGGATAACATTTCTCCCAAATGTACTCACATAACATGATGGCATCAAATGTAATAAATTAAAAATAAAATATAGCTTGATATGCATGGGGTGCACCTGAAATTGACTCGCGAACCACCTAGTGGGTCCCAGTCCATAATTTGAATCACACTGCATAGGGTGATGAGCAGAGTCAGTGCACTTCCCTTTCTGAATATAAGAAAAACAATACTTTGATAAGTTCCTCTTGGCTTGGTTAGCAGGGGCAAATATTTGACCATCTGGTGCATGGCTACCAAAATAATCTGTTTTAGATGATTTGCCAGCCAGATTAGAGTGTTCACCTATCATCCTGCACCTTTAAACACATAAGATCCTTGGAGAATATTTCCAGATGGTCAGCGGGAAGGAGAAACCACACAAAGATTTGGTTTAATGATCAGCGCATCGAACTACTTTCTTCACCCTACTATGGCCCCTGAATTTTTGCATTATGTAGAGAGCATCATTAACTGTAATAATGAACAGATGTGAAGAATGGCCGTAGTTATGAGGGATAATGCCTTTAAGTCTTCAGGGCTTGGATGTACTTCACTGCCTGCATCTAAGCTCCATTAACGCTAAGGAGAGGCTGGCTGGATGAGTTGTATAGCCAGACAGGAGTGGCATGAGGGAAGGAGATGGAAGATGATGGTGAGTTTGTAATTTAAATCCTCCTGTCTGCGCCTTCCACTGATCATTTATACCAACCTTCAGTTTGCAATGAAGTATTTTCATTCTATAGCAGATGCCCTACAAGGCAGGCCCTTTTTGCAAGGTCTTCCCATTTTACTGATGAACAACTGACAGTGCAATCCTGATTTGCACAATGGCTTAGCCTGTGCTGTACCCAGCTGATATTTCGGGGCAGCTACTGTTCTGCCATGGGTATGGGGAAGCTTTTCCCCTTCCCCAAGATAGGGCTGCAGCAGTCACAATAAGTCTCTGGTGGTGGCCTAAATTCGAAAGGCCAGAGGCTGCCCAGGGACTGAGGTTAGGATCCAGCATAACTGCTGGTCCAAGCCTGGCTCCCACTCCCCATTTACCCCCTGGGAATACTCTCACCCTGCCCTGGAATTCCCCCTCCTACCTTCACCCTACCTTCTCCTGCCTGCCCTAAACCGTTAGACAAACTCAGATAGCACAATTCACCATGTGCTCCATTCCCATGGTGTTGTGGGGTGGCTCAGGAGGACAGCAGATGTCTGTGCACTGGCCTCCTCATTAGCAACACACTGTGCCTTATGGCACTTTTGTGACACTTTGGAGCCAGTACAAATGACTTGTGCCAGGCCAAGAGCACTTCAGGATTGTTCTCTAGACTTAGAAGAAGTGATTGTACAAGATTTCACTATGAGCAACTTACACAGGTGTGCTTGAATTCTGGTCTTCAAGATCCAAGATCAATTTTCCATCCAGTGGTTCTCAATCAAATACATTACTAGTGGTTCTATCACTTTCTGTCTGCTATCCAAGAACATATAGGTAGTTCAGGGAACTGGGTTGGAATAGTGTTCCTATTCACAGGGAGCAGGCTGTTCAGACCTCCGGCTTTCCCCGGACACCTCCGGTATTTATTATCTTGTCCGGGGGAGTAGGGAAACGCAAGAGAGCCTCCGGAATTTACGAGCCATGCACTGCAGCTCAGATTTCCCTAGCTCTCAAACTCCAGCTCTTAACCCTTTCAGTGCCTCTTAACCCTGCCTCAGCCAACAATTTAGGCTGCGCTCCACTTCTAGACCTGCAGGGTAACTCCTGCCAGGGGATACTCTGATTCCTCCTTCCCCGTCCTTTACTTCCTGGTCCTTCTGGCTCCCCACAGTCTGCTTTTGCACTCTGCACACCCTCAGGGGCACTGCAGATTTCTCTTGGTGGTTCCAAATCTCACCTCCCTGATGCAGAGATGTCCTCCTTTCTATCCCCCTCCCTGCTTGATATCTTGCTTGTGTGTGTGTGTGTGTGTGTGTGTGTGTGTGTGTGTGTGTGTGTGTGTGCGCGCGTGCGCGCGCCCTTGTGTTTGCATGTTTGGGTCTGAACCACATACGTTGGAGTCACTGGCTTGTGTTATGCTACTACAAACGGTTGCTTTCATGTCTGGGTCTGAATCATGCATTTTACAAGGTTCTCAATTTTAAAGGGTTGAAATTAAGTACAGGAAAACAATATGAGTATTTCTGCTTTATTTTAACATGTCCTACGTATGTCCTACATTTTTGTGGTGTCCTTCAATTTTTTAAGCACATAGGAATTTTAGGGATTTTAGGGGTTTAGGGATTTTGCGTTTGTCATCTGATCACCCTGTGCAAAAAACTTAGTATCTGGGCATAAAAATAAATATATGCTATTATTTTCCATAATGCCAAAACACAAGTGCCAATTTTCCCCCAGTTCATTCAAACCTGAACAGAACCTACATGGAGCTGAATGCCTCATTTGGCAAAGTTGTTTGGAAAACTTTGGGAACCCCCAAACCAGACTGGGACAGGGTGAGCAGAGAGTTCATCATTTTTCAATTTAAAATAGGTAATATAGTGTAATATATTATGTACAGGAAAGCAACACCAGTGTTTTAGCTTATTTTTAGTGTTTTTAGCTTATTTTAACATGTCCTACATTTTCCAGGTAGGGAGTAGGAATTTTGGCCTTCGATCAGGAATTTTGGCCTTGCTGTTCAGGGATTTTGCGTTTGGCGTCTGGTCACCCTGACAAGGAGGAATGCTGACTCGTAGGAGCCCTGCTCAGAGGAATACACTGTGATCAGTGAACCCATGGAAGGGGAAGCAGGATAATACTAATAGGTTCCAGTAGAGAAGATCTACAGCTCAGTAACAGAGTCTGTACTTTTGTATGCAGAGCACCCAGGTTCAGCCTCTGGCATTTCCTTCTCTGTCTGAAACCCTAACATGAGGCACTACCAGAAAGTGTTGACAAGACAGAGCTGCATGGCCTAATGACAGAAGACAGTTTCCTATATCTCTGACTTTCATCCATGCTGTTGAACCAACACACACTGTGTTTCAAATGCAAATAATTCTGTTCTACAACTTGGGTTTCTGTAGTTATCTTGGGTTTCTTATAGGTTTCTGTAAGTCGTTCTTTAGTTTCTTTCGGAGGAGGGATCATGGGATGCTTCTGCTGTTCTTTTAATGTTTGGTTGAACTTTCTTTACTAACAGTGGCATACTAAGGCCATTTGGCACCTGGTGTCCATACATTTTTTATTTTACATATTTTTTATTTTTGAATTTACTTTCAGTCATAGTCATTATATGAAATGAAAAATAATTACCAGAGCAATGTCTAAGAGGAGGCAGATAGATGGCACTACTAGGTGGCACCCACCCACACATAGCTTTCCAGCCCAATCATCAACTCCCAGTCATCAAGTTCCATTAAATACATATCAGCTAGGCATTCCCAGCTGTAATCTGGAATCCCAGGAATCTGTCGAACCACATAAGTGGCCAATCATTCCTATATGAATACAGGTTGTAACTGTTTCAGTGAGAGGGCATGGATGGATAGGAGCTATGCCAGCTGCACTTTCTGAAAGTTGCTCGGTGACAGTATTTCATTATTTTCTTGAAAGGTACTGGGAATACTAGGACTATCTTGGCAGTAAAGCGAGGGCAACATGTGAGGAGATAGGCCACTCATTAGTCTCATGAAATGGAGCGCATGAAACGAGCCCTTCTGAATGCAAAGTATTGGCTCCACTACAGAGCGATGCCCTTCACTGGCACGTATTTATGTATTACATTCATACAGTGTGCTGCTTTTTTGTCAGGACCCTTCACCAATAGGGTAATGATGATAACAATCTTTCTGTTGTAATTGGAACAGTAAGATTAATCTTTGGCCTGTACTGGGTAAATAGCTTGTTCTGAATAATCTCCGATCGGGATTGCACAACCCTGGCGATGGAACATCCAGGCAGTCTTAGTGTATGCTGAAGAACTTCATACAGGAAATGGAGGGCTTTGCTACATCATCTTGGCTCCATGTTTGTTTGATCTTTCCTCTTGCAAAAAAAATCTTTGAGTAAACGAACAAGCAAAAGCCTGACACCAGAGCTAGCTAAAAATACCAGCCCACAAATCCTCTCCACCTCTTGCACGAGTAGAACTGCCTGGGAAAGTAGGTCAGGATGAATCACTCGCAAGTTCCCTCTGCCTCACCCAGTTCTACCCTCTGCTAGAAAACTGCTTTCAAATAAGATCTCAACTCCCAGGTTTTTGTGTGTGCATGTGTGCAAACACATGTAATGGTACAACTAGGGTTGCCATAATTCTCCTCCACAAAATCGGGACAGCACCATCTGTCACACTTGCCAGTATGTGAAGACAGTCCCCAGTGATGGGCTTCAAAGAAATTAAGAATCGGTTCTCTGCCCATCTGGCAGCCACTTTTAAATGGCTATTTTTAAACTTTATAAGTCCTATCTCTTGTTAACAACCAGTTCTATAGAGTAGGTGCGAACCTGCTGGAGCCCACCACTGACAGTCCCCCAAAATCAAGATTGTCCTGTTTTGGGAGACATACGGCAACCCTAGGTACAACCCGACCCTCTATTGAGTGAAACCTTCATCAATGGTAACATACAGGAACCTTGCTTTGAGTGGCAAAGTATGTCATTTGATACCACTGCAGCCCTGGGTGTTGGGAAGCTCAGACTTGGGATGTAACAAAAGTCAAAGAAGTCAAAAATGACATATTGTAAACATAACACTAGAAGAAGAAAGAAATGAAGCAGCGCTGGTTGTGATGAACTCCCTGAGATGCTACCTGCCCCGGAGGGAGGCAGATGGTGAATGATTAAATGACATTATATACAGCAGAACAAAATTCCTTGGAAGTAGTGACCCAGACAATGCAATCCTGACTTTAGGCCAAAAAATAAGTAGGCCATATCCTGAGCTGACGGGCCAAATCCACGGGGCTAAGAGGCCTCTTATCTGGCCTAACTGCTGCTGAAGAGGCAGCAGCACAATATGCTCACTGGACTGGTATAGTTGTGCCATATCCAGAGGTGGGCTGGTGTAGTTGTGCTGTATCCTGAAGTTGAGAGGCAGGGGTTGGCCTAAGACTTAGAATTTTTTGTCATCACTTCCAATTTTACTGTCACTTACCGTGGACCTACATGGGTCTACTCAGATTTATTCCTGCTCATATATGTTCCTCACGTATATTTCTGCTCATAGGGTAAGTATGCTAGAGGTAGCATACTTACCGTAGGTTCATTGGTTAAATGCCATGTATACATGTATACATAGGCTCAGCAAGGCAAAGGAGCAGTGAACCCAGTGGCAAGTATGCTGGTTCCAGGTCATTTAGGGCTTTAAAAGTTATAACTAGCACCTTGAATTCGGCTTGGAATTGAACTGGCAACCAGTGCAGCTGCCAGAGCAGAGGAGTGACAGAGTCAAACTGCTGAGCTCCAGCAACTACATGAGGTGCCACGTTCTGAACTAGCTGTAACTTCCAAACCATTTTCAAGGGCAGTCCCACGTAGAGTATCCCTACAATCCAGAATAACTACAGAAGTAGTACCCATAGTTACTGCACCACGTAGGGAAAACCCATGGGAAATTCATATTGCAATCCAGAGTAAATTATTCTTACACCGGAGCAAGGACTCCCCATAATAACTCTGGATTGTGCCCATATGTTACAATAATCTGTTCTTGATGTCACCAAGGCATGGACCACCGTGGGCAGATCCTATCAAGACAGGTACGGCCATAGCTGGCGCACCAGCTGAAACGGGACAAAGGCACTTCTGGCCACAGCTGACACCTGAGCATCCAGGAGCAGCTGTGAGTCCAGGATCACCCCCAAGCTATGAACCTGCTCTTTCAGGAGTGCTACACCATTCAGAGCAAGGCAACTATCCAGTACAACTTTTGAAGATCAAAAATCTTCAACTCCAGATAGCAAATAAGTGCTTAAGTTATGCTACCAGTAGAGTTAAATGGGTGGTGAACTGCTGAAGAGAGGGAGTCAGATTTTTCCCGTTTTCTTTTTAAAAGTACCCAGGGATGACATCTCTTCCAGTTGTGACATCACTCCTGGGGCAACGTTTTGTGATTTGCACTGGGCTATTAGCTATGACACTGAGGCTGCAGTCCAGAGTTAGGGCAGTGAGGAGTGCCCTAGCTGGCCTGCCACAACTATTCTGAATCCACAGCAGAATGTTGTGCTGAATCCAGAGAATCAGCAAGCCTGGGATGCCTACCTGCTCCAGAGCATGCTCAGTAGGCAGCAAGTGACACCTGGAGAGGGCTTGCTCCTGAGGAGACCCCCCTCAGATCACACTGAACAAGGAACAGCTGTGGTACCTGCCTTATAAGGAGTCCCTGATGAGACAACCAAAACAGTCTACAGTGAATACAAGGGGCTTCTTGGAATGGCCTGCTCTATTCTGAGATTAGTTGACTGCCATAGTTGTGCCATATCCTGAGGTTGAGAGGCAGGGGCTGCAGATAGGCTGGCCAAGAACTCAGATTTTTGGTCATCACTGCCATTCTTACTCTGCCTTATCATGGACCCCTATGGGTCTACTCATTACTATTCTATGGGTACTACTCACTACTATTACCCATAGAATACTATTCTATGGGTACTACTCACTACTACCTGCTCCTGAGGCAGTATAACTCTAAGGAGCTGGAAGAGGGCATTTCTGCCCTGGAAACAGGCTCTGAATACAGAGTAACTACTCTGTCCTAGGCAATGCTAAACATGTCCTCAACACTCCTCTCCTGAACTGCCTAGGCTGGCACAGCTAGGGCAGCCCAAGTCCATCTGTCTTGGGACAGCCTATGTTGTCTTCAGCTGCCCCAGGCCTTTTCTGGCATAACTGGGGTGCCCCATCTTGGAACTGAGCAGCCCCAGTATAGATAGGGCAGCCCAAGTGCATTTCTGGATTGCAACCTGAGTGAATTAAACCACTTGTCTGATTGCCATCTTTTGTCTTTTGACAAGCATAGCTGGAGCCTTGAGGATCTTCCAAGGAGAGGAAATCTGTCTCTATCAGGGAAGGACTGATATAGATCAATGTTTCTCAACCTATGGTATGGATACTATCAGTGGTACTTGAGGTGTTATCTGGTGGTTCTCATGAGACCCTTGAACACCTGCCACTGAGACGAGGAATGAGATATGAAGAACAGCAGAGATTCACCTCATTGAGCAGATCTCCAAAGCATGCTTTTCCATGCTGGAAAAAGTCCTCCCTTCCAACCTGAGCTTCTTACTGGTGTCTCATCCGACACCAACCAAAAAGTAACTAGTGATAATATCACCACCAATCACTTCCAGTGATATTTAAAATGGGTGGACATTAGGAAGTGGAACAATGGAGGACAAATACTGAGAAACACTGAGAGCACAATCCTAACCATGTCTACTCAAAAGTAAGTCTCATTGTGTTGAATGGGTCTTACTCCCAGGAAAGTGTCTTTAGGATTGCAGCCTGATATAGATCAGTATATATCAGGA
Source organism: Cryptoblepharus egeriae (assembly GCA_030015325.1). Lineage (NCBI taxonomy): Eukaryota > Metazoa > Chordata > Lepidosauria > Squamata > Scincidae > Cryptoblepharus > Cryptoblepharus egeriae. The sequence goes on from JAREYC010000013.1 coordinate 13,410,761, forward strand.
AAGGACTCTAAGAAAAGGTTTCCCTTAATGAGTGGGATTCTGGTGGGTGGCAAGTTACTTTTTCAGGAAAAAGATTTTTGTTCACTGTGGTGGGAGGGTATGAGTAAGATCATCATCAAACAGGCGTGACTCAAGCCAATGCCGAAGGGGAAAATGATATTATGTTCTGAGTTGTACTAAGGGTGCTACTATGGGTCAGACAAGGCGTAGATGCAAATCTGTGCTGCTATCCTGGCAATGTTACAACTGAAATTCCTCTTTTAGTTAAAAACAACCCATGGATGATGACAACCTTGGTTAGAAGGGAGATGTGGGAAAGGGGAGTAGTTTACCTCTGAAGTGACAATGTGACCATCACTTGTCTTCATTGTTTGGTCTCTTGGGGCCCAATCCTAACAGCAACCAAAACCACCAGGATGAGCATCTGGCTGTCAGTGTCACAAAAGATGCCATGCTCAAGTGTGCAAACTGGTCATTGCTGGAAGCAGTGAGTAGTTATTTACGAGTGGCAGCAGACTCTATACAACTGTTGCCCCTAAGTAAGATCGGAAAAGGAGCAGGTTTGGCAGTGTTTGCCATATCCAATCCCCTTCCAGGGCTTAATCCACCTTCACAGATCCATGTGGACTTCCACTGTGCTATTGCAGGTACACATAGAGTAGACCCACTAGATCAGTAGGAATTCACCCTGGGGCAAGAGAGCAAATGTTGCCATTGCAGTAAGGGTGGCCACTTTTTCTTCTAGCTAGATTTGAACCCAGGACAATCTATCCCCTTGTCTATACCTGATAGACAGCCCAGTATTCAGATATGTTTCTTTCCTCCCTCTGGCATTCAGATGCCTCACCAGCTCTTTCTCCTTCATTTAGCACTAAGAATCACAATTCCAAACTATGCAGAACAAAGTGGTATCTCCAAGAGATAACTGCCCGCAGAATTTCAACATCCCATTTGCCCTGTCTTACCTTTCTATTGAAGCAGAAAAACAAATGGCCAAAAAATAAAAAAATAAAAAGACGCTCCTGCTTTTCTACTGATGGTTGAATAAGCTGCGATGTCTGTATATCAATTTCACTCTCTTTCCCCCTCTGCCTGTTTCCTATTGATCCACAAAAGCTTGGGATTTTTAATCATCCAAAATGCTGGAGGGAAAATGCAACAAGAATTCAAACGGGGACCATGTATGGGAGAGATAATTATGTGCCTATCTATCCACATTTGTGTGCCTTGAAGAATGGATCTAACCAAGAGGAAGGTGCAAGAGAGAGAAGGGAATTAGGATGCAATCCTAACCAACTTTCCAGTATTGTTATAGCTGTGCCTGTCGGGCATGTGCCTGTATAGCTGTGCCAGTTGGCAGGGGACGGCCAAAGAGGCCTCCTCAAGGTAAGGCAATGTGCATTCCTTAACTATGGAGATTTAACTTGGTGCTGGAAAGTTGGTTAGGATTTCACCCTTATTTTTTGACTTGTGAACACTTAGGACAGTGATTTTCAGTCAGTGTGCTGTGGCACACTGGTGTGCCGTGAACAGTCCTCAGGTGTGCTGTGGGAAATTGGACATTCATTAATAGGAAAATTGGGGGGATTTGAACAGTCTGGTATAACTTGTCAAAAACAACTGATGGTGTTTCTTGACAATTTCAGTGCCTTGTTAAGAGTGCCGTGAGATGAAAAGGGTTGAAAATAACTTAGGGCAATGATTCCTGATGTTATTATGATTTGAAATTGCAGTTATTCCCCAACAACTTGAGAATGGAGGTGTTAACACAGCCCATAGAATACTGCCTATATACTGCAGGCTACTTGGAGGGTTGATTACAAATGTGATAAATCTGTATCCCAGTCTACTATGAGCATGTACCCTTTTATGGCTCTAGCACAATGGTCTTCAATGTTTTTAGCACTAGGACCCATTGGAAGTGGTGCACCCGGAAAGTGATGTCATGGCTGAAAATGACATCATCAAGAGGAAAAATTTTTGGCACCTTCATTTGACAAAATCAAATTGATGGCGTAAATTAAACATTTACAGTAAGTAAAAGATTTAAAATGTATTTATAATAAAGAACCACATACCTAATCTTCCCAAACAGTCGCTAATCAGTTTTTTCTTAAATTTTCCAAACATCCCAAAACCTGCAATCCTACCCATACTGGGAGTAAAACTCATCGACTATCATTGTTAAAAGGATATACAGTGATGCCTCACGTAACAAACGCCTCATGTAAAGTATGTTTCACGTAACAAACAAAAATTTCTCTAGGATTCTGCTTCACTTAACAAACTGTGCTTCACGTAAAGAACAGCCTTTTAAAAAGCAGCCCTTTTAAAAAGCATCAGGGCTGCCTAGTGTCCCTGTCCATATCTAAAGCAACACTTCCGCGCTGTTCCTCCTGTGGCCGGGTGTCCGTGGGCAGAGGGAGAGAACAACATGGAGAAGAAGGAAGCAGCTCAGGGCTAGCCAGAAGGGAGCAGGGGAGAGAGGGGCTCAGGATGAAGAGAAGGGGAAAGTGGGGAGACACTATGGAAGTGTCTCTGATTGCAGAAGAAAGTGTCTTGGATTGCAGCCTCCTAACTATGTCTACCCAGAAGTAAGCCCCATTGTGTTCAATGGGTCTTACTCCCAGGAAAGTGTCTTTGCAGCCTCCTATCCACATCTACCCCATTGTGTTCAATGGGGCTTATTCCCAGGAAAGTGTCTTTAGGATTGTAGCCTAAGTAGACTTCATAGGATCATGCACATTGAATGCATGTTTTGAATTCAATTCCAGTGTTTTGTCATCATTTTTACATACAGTTAATATTTTACATGAATATTTTGGGGGTTTGGAACCAGTTGTCTGAGTTTCCATTATTTCCAATGGGAAAATCCGCTTCACATAAAGAATGTTTCATGTAACAAACATGCCACCAGAACGAATTAAATTTGTTACGAGAGGCACCACTGTATATAGTAGCCTTTTAAAAGCACAGATCAGTAACATTTCCCAAATGCAGTTATGTACCATCAAGTACAAGATTCTTACTCTTTTGCTTTAAACCTTGTTCACGTGCTCCCTCTGGAAGTTGCATGTAGATATCTGCTCAGAAATAAAATAAAATAAATATTGACATGAATTGGGACCCATCTGAAATTGACTTGCCACCCACTGTTTGGGGAACATTGCTTAGTGAACACTATAAGGTGGTTAACCACAGCAATTTTTTAAGAAAGAAAAATACAACAAAGTAGTAGTTTACTTCTGCTTAAAAATCTTCAATCTGAAACTGAGATGGGACTGGGCTTGGACTAAGGGCACATGTGCCTGGTATGAATTTGTGTCAGCATGGAGGAAAGCAGTTTCTTTGAGCACAAGCCTAACCAAGACTACTCAAAAGTAAGTCCCATTGTGTTCAATGAGTCTCACTCCCAGGAAAGTGTCTGTAAGATTGCTGCCTTTGTTGCATATTGTATCACAACTCCAGTCTCTTGAGTCCCTGTTGTTGTGTGACAGCTTACTGAAGTGTGCAGCCTCTGCTAAAGGCTACCGTCGGTGCATGTTTTCAGCAGAGATGGGAGGGAGGACAGCCCAGTGCCTGCAGTGGCAGACAAAAAAGATTCCACTGTTTCCAGAAGCATCCCCTGTGCCTTGGAAAAGCTTATCTTATGGGTGCGCATCAGGTCACTGCCATAGGATGGTGTAATTCATCCCATCAGATGAATGAGGGCCAGAATACAATGTTAACGCAGTAAAGTACCAAATTGCTTCTTTTGTATTGTGGTGACATCCACATATTCTTATTATCCAGGAGATTACAAAAAACCGCACTATATAATTATTTTTCTTATTAATTTTTTTAATAACTCTCCATTTAAAAACTTGGTGGATGGCAGCCGGCAGCAAAATGTCATCCTTTCTTCCTCTCGCCACTGTGAGTTTCCAATTGGGAAAATGAATATTTAAATTGATGGAAAGCTCTCCCTTCCCTTAATCTATTTTTCTCATGTCTTCTAATTTCACCGCATTTCAGTTTGCATTCTGTATACATGCTTGATTGCAGCTTTTTTATTTGTAAATTATTATTTTTATATTATTTGTTAAGAATAAGAACATCACACTCTGGCCATATCTTGCCTCCCTGAATTGATTCATTTTGATTTTGGAGGGGAGGGAAGAGTATGCTCTGGATTTCTCGTTTTAGTAATAAACAGAAGAACAGATCACATTACAAGGGTTTGTGCCATCCAGTGCGAGAGAGATCATTATCTACCCCCATGACTGGTTAGTTTAGTTAACAAATCCAATTTATGTTACATAAAGCAGTTACGTTTTCCTTTTCAGGTTCCTTAGTCATGCATTTTGATAGAATACAGATATTTGAAAATTATTTATTTCATAGAATTTTCCATTAAATTACAATTGAAATACAACATGATGATATTTTTTGAAAATATCAAGATTTTATAATTTTGGCTTACCTCCGTCTCTGAGTCTGTCACCCTCTTCAATTTTCTAGTGATGCCACTACCCCCTTCCAGTAATGATGGGAAACTTCTGTCTCATTGGCTACTGCATGTGTACCCATCCTATGTACCACTGAAGATATACAATAATAAAGACATCACAACTAATGTTGACAAAAGAGAGCTAAATGTCTGGGGAATGCTCCTTGAGTTATTTTAAACAGCAGTTATCGGCCCTTAACTGGACAACATTTTCCATAGACTGAAAACACAAAAGTACATGTCAAGCAGCCAAAACATCCCCAATCGTTTACTTGGGGCATCCAAATAATGCAGTTGTAGTATCCAGAATTGCTTGTTAACAACACATGTGCAATTACCATCACACATCCTTTGGACAAGACAGACATCCAAAGTCCTAACTGCTCTGCCCAGCCAATAAATGTACACATTTGACCTTGTTGTGTATATACAACCATGGGCACAATGGCTTTCAAGTGGGTTTGGCTTCCACCCTGCCGCTCACCCATTGCTAGAGGGGGTGCTGTTTGCACCAGGTGACTCGCCGGGGGGGAAGGTGACACACACTGAGGATCCCCCAAAATGTAACTTCGCAATGGTTCATCAAACCCCATCATGTCATATACCAGTGGATTTGTACTGAAGAGCAGAATCCAAGCAAAAATTCATTTTGGAAAAGCACCTTCCTGTCAAAAGTTATGGCCGAAATAAATAAATAAAATATGCATTGAACTCTATGGAAAGTGAAAGTGACCTGTATCATGGCTTTACTCATGAGTAGGCAAACTTGCCATAGTTCTTTGGAAAGAGCAGGCTGAGAGGAATCTAAGGACACCAGAATTGTCCTGATCAAATGAACACAACTCCCACAAATCCCCCCAGAAGGAGATCCATGATGATTGCTTTGAAGTTCATTGAAAATGGATGTGAACTACACAGCTGTGTAAACTGTGGAGTAAGCAAGCACATGCCTTGACTGGAGTGGAATGTCAGTCCAGGGGAGTGCAAGCAGTGGTGGGCTTCACGGGGTTCTCACAGGTTCTATAAAACCCTTTGCTGATGAGCGCCTGGTTCTGAGAACTGGTTACTAAAGGGACATAGAACCTGTTGTTAATTTATTGGAAACCCACCACTCAGTGCAAGGCTGCCAAAGTGGTCCAGATGGGAGATGTTTTTACCCTCCTGTCCAGGTGTCCTCCAAAAGGGCTTCATTGTCCTTCATTTTCTCTTCATTTTGGAACTTTACAATGGTGTGCAGTATCTCCTGCCTATCAAAAGTTATGGCCAAAAGACTAAAAATCAAAAATAAACATTGAGTTCTATGGGAAAGTGCCTAATATAGTGGCTTTACTCATGAGTAGGCAAAGGTGCCATTGTCTGCCAGAAGGGCCAGGCTGAGAGGAATCCAAGACCTTGTCCTCCTGTTGAGGTTTGGACATCTGATCACCCTGTTCATTGGGTACCATAACACCTGTCTACCCTACAATGGTTACTGGGCAGCTAATACCAGAATGGAGGATTCATGGGTCAGCTCACCAAGTTGGGTCCTTAACAGGCATAGATTCTCAGGCAAACTGGATGTCTTCTGGGGCCACTCTCAGTATTACCTAAATGATGATAAGAATGTCTACTAAAGAACAGAGAAATCTCAACCCCATTTGAAAAATAAAATCATTGAACATGACTTCTAGCTTTTCTAATTGCATTCCCTAAATCTAGAAATGTTTCAATTATTTATTTGAAGTATGATGAATAGGTGTTAGAAGTTGCTCTAATTTAGAAGCTCTCACCCTTTTCTGTACATCTGGGCTTTAATTAGGCACTCCCATCAACTGTGTAATTCATTACCTTGAATGCACCTGGGTGATGGCACTCTGCTCCCTGTAATGGCTTGTGACTCTTCATTCCATCCTTGTCTCCTCATGTGGATCACTTTGGGTGCAATCCTAACCTAGGCCAGCACAACTTATCAGTCTTCCAGATCCAATGGATGTAGGGAGACAAGCACATATCAATGCATTGGCCTAACCTTCCCTAGCAGTGGCACAGAAGTACGGCACTTTTGTGACACCCCAAGGTCAGCACAGGACATGTGGGTCTTGGGCTGGCCTAACTGGAGCTTAGGATTTCAAACTTTGATTCATTTCGGATAGCCCCACAGTTCTGTTTCCAAGATTAGATCTGAATGCACATATATTACTACATTATGTGGCATAACAGCAGAACTGGCTGTAGAATATAGAAAGCTTTGCTTAGTCATGGCAGGGGGGTTGGCGACCTCACAGATTGACCAGGTCAGACATTTCCCAAGAGCTCACACTGTCAAAGGGCCAGCCTAATCAGACAGATCCCAGAACCTTCTGTCCAGGTCACAATTGAAGTTGTTAAGGCTCAGTGAGCCATTGAGGCCAAGCGGGGTGCCATGGGAAGGTGGGGTGCCATGGGAAGCCCAACATAAGGCCTTTTCCCAGTGCTCCCAGCAACCTTGTCCCAGCCCTGCCTGGTGCAGTTGCAGACCTATTCCCTGTGCTTTCTGGGACACAGGACCACAACCTGCCACCCCATGTTTCCCAGAGATGAGTCGTACCTCCATTACATAGCCTCATATGACATCCACTGACAAGTCAAAAGCCTCCTGAGGTTTCCAGGGGGCTGTTCCGGGTTTGTTGCAAAACCTTCGGAAGGCTTTTGGAGCACCAGTGGACACACCATGGGACTTTCTCAGCCATTGGAAGCACTCCAGAGGGTGGGCAGAGGTGGCAGCAGAGCCACAGCAAGTATGGTTGTGCTGTCCCCATGGGCAGACATGGCACTGTGGAGCTTTTATCATCATCCCCCAACTCCCCCAGGAGCACCACTGACTCCTGCAATACTTTCTTGCAGTCAGGTATTGCCCTTGCAACCAATATATGTCAAAATGGAGGGGTGAAGGAGAGAATCTATGTGTCCCAATAGAGATTATATTGTCTGCCACTTGCTTCAGCAATAATCCAATTCCCTCATTGTGATAAAGTACTCTGCCTCCGGCTATGTAAGTTTATCCACTCCAGAATTATATTACAGCATCATAAAACAGAGGGGCAATAATATTACTTCTTAATTGAAAACCTTGTGTTTTAGCCATGTTGGGCAGCTTGTCTAAGGATCTCAGGAGTGTCTTTTCAGGGAGGGGATAGGCATTACCCTTCCGTGTATATGATTGGTAACTGATCCTCAGAACTGCCTGTAGTGCAATCCTTAGCATGTCTACTCAGAAGAAAGTCCCATTGTGTCAATAGTAAGTAGTACTTATGCCCAGGAAAGTGTGATTAGGATTGCAGCCACAGTGATTGAAAATGCACATGAACACACAAAAAAGCACGCACACATCCATACAATCTCCTGCCACTGCCTCCCATATTCAGAGAGGTGCTTCAGTTGAACCTGAAGTTAGCATATAGTCATCAGGACAGGACTGGTAGTCACTGATAGAGAAGTCCTCCATGAAAATGTCTTCCTATGTCCTACAAAGAATACTCCTAGTCTTTCTTTGAATTCTGTAGTCAGTTGTACAGGTTAGATGAAATTTTATTTTTCACATTTTTATACCACCCTTTCTCCATTTCCTCCTTCTGTCCACACAACAACCCCATGAGGTAGGTGCGGCTGAGAGATAATGACTGACCCAAGCTCTATGCATGGGTGAACGTATTTACAGCACAGCCCTAACTTGCACAGGAGCAAGTTTGCATCCTTGAGCAAGTTTAACACACAATTTTATTATGCTTTTACAGTTGTAAAAGGAAAAACCATAAAAAATATATTGGCAAAGCATTCAAACAAACACGTAGAGGCATGCAAGCAGATAAATACAAACTGATTTAAAAAAATCAAACTATTGCATCCAAAATATGACAGTCTTGGTTCTGTCACATTTACTATAAAGCTATTAATGTCAGATTAAAGCAGGCCTCCGTCAGTCTTGAAAGACTATGGTATCGTGCTCGGCGCTGCATGCGAAGCACGAAAGCCTGGGTTGGATTATGGAGGATAGGCTGTTACCCAAGCAGCAAATCCCCCCTCTCCACACCACTGAATTAATCCAATGGAAAGGCAGAGCCAATACGATTGGATCCAGCTGGCGTCGCAGATCTGGGCTAAGGACAGGAGCTCACCCTGTCTTGTGGGGCTGACTCAGGTCTCGAACCCTCGCCTTCTGGTTAACAGGCACAGTGTCTTAACCGCTAACCATCCACAGACCATGTCAGATTAGCACAGAGATAATTAGAACCAAACATAACTCCCTCCCTTGGATTTCATGAGAGCTGATGTAGTGTGGCATAGAAGAGATAGGACATCCCTGCTCCAAATATTATCTCTGCTATGATATCAATGGGTTAGGAGTTCCCCTTGGGGGGGGGATGGTCACAAACTGATTTTTGGTGGGTTGCTAAATATCAAATAACTAACTGCCTCAACTGCAGAGGCTACTGAAAAATCAGATACTGTACCTGCTAATTAATAATCCTGCAAAGAGCTCAGCTTCTGCTGTCAGGATAGTTACTAAGTGCCCTTGAAAAAGCATTTATCTGCAGTTTGCAAGAGTGTGTAAATCTGGAGGTCTTTTCCTAGTAATTATACATACCTACATACATCAAATATTATTTCTTTCTAAATCTCCATTTTTAAAGGCCTGGTGAATCTAGATGGGTCCTGATAGGTTATTTTAATAATTGAGAGCACAATCCTAACAATGTCTACTCAAAAGTAAGCCCCATTACGTTCAATGGGTCCTACTCCCTGGAAAGTGTCCTTAGGATTGCAGCCTGAGTCTTAGTGCTAAAAGGTTTAGGAACCACTGCACTAGGTCATCAAAGGTGTGTTTTATATTTATTTGGCTGCAAAACTTGGTGCCTGAGAGAGAGTTAGATAGTAACCCTCAGCTCCCAGTTAATTAAAACTGTGTGTTCTGATCTGGGAGGATTCTGATCAGCTTATCAAACTTCAGGTTAATGCCTTAATCCTTTAAGGAGAAGTAATACAGTTACACACAATATTTGAAAGAGCGAATTCAAGATCCCTTGGAGCAGGGTGCTGAATGTTGATGCCCTTGCTTAGCACCTTACCCTGCCCCATGCCCTATACACATCAGTGCACTAGGCATGTCCTCTACTCACTTTCTGGGTTTGAAAATGAGAAGGGCAGAGCAAGAAAGAAAATGTGAAGGAGAGAAGCGTAATGAGTTACAGCAGGGGTCTCCAAATCTCAGTCCGGGGGCCATATGCAGCCTGTGGCAAGCCTCAAACTGGCTCATGGCCAGCCTCTGATACCCTATGAGCCTCTGACCCAGTTGACCAAACATGACTGGAGCTATGATGATGGAGTGGGGGAAATAGGGGTTCATTTGAGTGTTTGCTTTACTTCTGTGCTACGTGTTGATGCTTGCAGAAATCCTGTAAATTTGAGCCCATTTATTCATTATTCTAAGTTCCAACTCTACACTGTCTATATAAATTTTATATTTAATTTTTTCCCAACCCTTGACATTGTACCAAGTATTTGATGTGGCCCTTTGGTCAAAATGTTTAGAAACCCCTGGCCTAGCACAAGAGTTCCAATCTACTCTTGAACCACAACCCATGCCATTGTCTGTAGTATGTCCTGCCCGGAAATTGTTTCCAAGTTGCAATGGCCTACAACACACATAATTGGTCGTGTTGCACCCAGTATGCAGTCCTGGTATAATGGGGCCAAACTTGTGAATTTTGGCTGACACAAGGTGTGGCCTCCAGTTTGTGACAAGTCCGTAAATCATTGACAGTCAGGTGGCAACTATGACTGTGCAGCCCCCTTAACTATAGGCTGTGCAAGCCCCTCTAGCCATAAACAAGCTCTCCATCTTGTCAAACAAATAGAGGTAGAGTATTGGAGATACTCCAGTTCCTTCATCCTTTTCAGCAGAAGGAAGAGTATAGTCTACCAAAAGAGTGTCTTGTCCCTACCAAACCTTTGCCTGAGGAAGCCTCCTAAAGCTGGAATCCTAAAGACACTTTCCCGGGAGTAAGACCCATTGAACACAATGGGTTTACTTTTGTTAGGCATGGTTAGGATTGTGCTCTAAGTCAGCCTCATAAACATGCCAGTTCTGGGAGTCCACCAAAGCCTTATACCTTAATTCCACCCCATCTCGTCATTCTTCATGCTCGATCATGGGCAGCATGGCATTCAGGTGCCTCTGACAATACTTCAGCCAGCACATCACTCAAGTGGGAAACACATTTCCCCAGTTGTAACCCCCAGCTTGAAAAGAGTGTGGTCCTAATTAAAGGGGAAGGAGAGGGACATGTAGCAATTCACTTGAACATGTGCAACAACGGGATTAATAATTTATGGCGCTAATAACACAGCCGCTGGTTGTACCTATTTAATATGAAAATGCAGGAATCAATTTTTAAACACCCGGCAGCCCTACACTGGTTGGCATCGATTGCCTCTCCCCTCATTTTGTTCATACATGCGAAAAGTTGATTTGTTCCATTACTTCTGAGTGATGCACCTACGGCTGAGGATGAAAGCTACTGCACCCCAAGAAAACACAAAGAGGGTTGGAAAAATAATACCCATTGGGAAACTGAACATAATTTCTGAGAAAGTGGCTTATGTCACTCTACATGGTTTGGTGGCACAGGTTGGGACAAAACCTATAATGATTGCTTGGCCTGTGATTCATGTTGGAACTTGAGAGTCCAGCATTTGATCAAGGACCATAATGTGCCTTGAATAATTGCGGCTGATCACAGAATGGCCTTCACCTCCAGGAGTGGAGTCTAAGACAAACCTTTGACAGAGAGAGAAACTATGGCCACGGTAGACACACAGAGAAGGGGAGACAGCAACTTCATTCAGGCATTACCCTGAACCTCATGGAGATTTGGAAGCAGTAACATGCTATCTAGTCTTGTCCCCGGTGTGTCCCCAAAGCCTCCAGAATCTGAGTTTGTACAACTAAAATTGAGTAGCAGGAGAATTGGGCAAAATAAATTATTTATTTAACTAGCAGATGATTAATCTGTGGAACTTCTTGCCACGGGAAGTGTTTCATGACACCTGTCCTAGATGCCTTTAAAGGGGATTGGATAGATTTGTGGAGGAAAAGTCCATCACAACACAAGTCATGAGGGGTATATGCAATTCTTGATTTTAAGAGAGGGCTAGCTAGCTCAGAATGCCGGGTGTAAGGGAGTGGCAATAGGATGCAGGTATTTTGTTATTTTGTTTGCTTTCTGAGGTATCAGGTGGGAAACTGTGAGATACAGAAATTTGGAGTAGATGAGTCTTTTGCCTGATCCAGGATAAATGTTTGTGCTCTTGCTCCTGGAATTTCTTCAACTTTAGTAGCATGCATGCCTGCTTATGTTTCTGTTTGTGCTGAAATTATGAAGATTAGCTACTGAGGACAGAGGTTTTATTCCTCCAGATCTGATAAAAAAAATAAAGAAAGTCTGTTTCAAACCTGAATAGGTGTGTGACCTTATTAAATACTGTATATTCCAAATGCACCCTCTTTTGTTGTTTTTTTTTGGGGGGGGGGAGTGGGCGAATGAGGGAGGCAATCTTAAATTTCAAATGCAGTTTCCCTAGTGTGCATGTTTTTAAACCCAGCAAATCACTAGGGTTGCAAGGATTAAATTAATGAACTGTCTGATGCAATTAATCAATTCAAATTTTCCTAGCAAATTAAAACCCACCCACACCAGCTCAATTCCATGGAGATGGCAATAAAGATCTTTCTAGATGAGCAGCTTGTTAGATCATTGCTCAATGATCATTGGATCAATGATAATAAATTGGTATTTATTATGAATAATGGATTGGCAATGGGTGCCTTCTGCAGGTAGTGTTGATCTTGTAGGAGTAGCTTGTTTTTCCAGCACTAGCGAGTGCAATTTCCAGAAAAGTTACTTGTCTCCTTTAAGGCTAGGGATAAGCAGATTTCCCTCATTCCTTTCTTTTTGAGACTTTTTTTGTTCCATGTGTTGGTTTGCTCTGTTCTGCAATAATTCCTCCTCCTAAATTCCTCCTAAATAATTCCTCCTAAATTCCAATTTATTTTGGAGTATTTTGAAAATTATCTCCAGCACTGGAACATGTACAGTTAGTTCAGTGTGATGTTCATTCCTTTCTTTTACCGTAGCTTCTATTTTTGTGCTCATGGATCATATTGAAAGACATGACAAGTCATAGGATCAAGGAACCTGATTGGGACTGAATCACAGCCCAATCCTATCCACACTTAAGCCCCCATTACGGCACTGAATAGACATGCATAGACTGGGTGCTCAGTCCATATGTACATCTCAGTATTGTCAGAGACTGGAAGAAGTTCTCTGGAGTTTCAGAGAAAAAGTTTTTCTTTGTCATACCAGGGATTGAAACACAGGGATTGTGTGCAAAGCAATCACTGTAACACAATCCCTCCCTTTTAATTCTCCCAGCCAGGACATCAGTATACTGTGCTTTTCAGAAAGGGGGGCAAGGAGAACAACTGTGGTTCACAAAGGGTTACTTTACATATTAAGTTTGAAAGGATGGATGGCAATAAAAATAATTTGGGCAGTGCCAAGCTGAGTGCAGCTGCCCTTCTCTCCTAATCTATCATTAAGAAGCTCATTTTTCATGGATACCCAGTGGAGGAATAGAACAACAGCGACGGGTGGGGGAATGAACAAACACCAGGCGTATTGTGGAATTGAATGCATAAGTTAATAAGGGAGCTGCTGGTACCTGGAGGCTTCCTTTATTGATTGGTACTGCAATGTAGAATACACCAAACCATTACCTTCCATCCATCAACTTGGCCTTCTGGGACCAAGAACACCAATGAATGTGTTCTAGCAGCACTGACTGCAACCATTTCTGGCCCTCTTCCAGCCCCTGCACCCTGTCTCTACCCTCCTCTCTTTCCCAGCTACTGTTCATTCCTCTTGCCTCCTCTTCAGCTCATTACATTGGGATTATCTCTGGTTTCCCTTGTTCTTCACCTCCATACATAGGCATGCATTTGGTTAATCTTGTCGCTTTTGTGTGCAAATCAGCATTATAAAATTAGAAAGTGATGCAAATGTTGCTTTGTCTGCCACAAGAACAGAGACTTCTTTGCTTGCATGTCCTAATGATGCCACTTTCCAGTCCACATTTTGTATGTGTTTTAAGTCTAATCCCTTAGAGATGCATATCACCCAGTGTGGCCCACATATAAGGTTGCCATAATTGTCTCCCACAAAATTGGAATAGGACCCTCTGTCCCATTTGCCAATATGTGAATGCAATCCCCAATAATTGGATGTGTCCCTGTTTTTCAGGACATATGGCAGCTCTGCCCATGTTCAACCTCTACCATCACCAGGCAGGGCAGAGAAAAAGCCCTATATAAAACTCTGGAACATAGCAGGTTAGAGTTAATAAGATGGCCTTGTTGCCTTATGTAGTTCAATATAAGAAAGCTTCCTTAAGAGGTCCTTGGCACTCAGGAAAACAAATCAAGGAAGACTAACCCAATTGCAAATCGTGGACCCATAAGATGCTTTTACAGGGCTCATGATTGTGCTTGGGCTAGTATGCAACGCTATGAAATCAAATTGTTTTTGTTGGCCCAAAATGACTTTCACCACCAATCCTATGGAGTTCAGAAAGCATTAAAGGCATCCGAAACCACCAACATGGGAAATTCCACATTAGATCAGATCCAAGTTGTAGCCAACGAGTTACAAGCAGGAGGGGAGGGTTAGAAAAGCCAACCAAGGAGTCATTCAATTAAAAAGAACTTAATAATGGCCTTTGGACTGTATAGAAAATTATCCTCTTTTAATTATTTAATTAGCCCAGGGGATAGTTAATGAGCATTGCAAATGCTTCTTCATAATGTGCCACTTACAGCAAGCTCAGGACACAGGTGAATGAGCATAATGTATACCCAGCTTCATTATTAATACTTGCAAATACATGGTGCTGCCAAGCTTGCGCTGCCTCCTAATGATGCGGGTATTCAGGTGTTTGTGTCTGCAAGCAAATGGAGGGTGATGAAATGCAGACTGCAAGCAGAGAGCCCAAGAAAAAAAAGAACATGCTGAGCAGAGGAAAAAATAAACTTGGCAGGAGGGGACTTTTCATCCAAAGACCCTTTTTAGTCTCTTGCTATCCCCTTTTAAGTCACAGATCCAATGCCCTCCCTCTGCAAGGGACTTCCCTCCACAGTACAGGGCCCCAACCACCATCAAGAGGTCTGTTTATTGATGAGGCAGTGGGACACAGTGGTTAGAATTCTGGAACACACCAGAGAACTCCCCACTCAGTTCAATGTATGATCTACCTTGCTGAATCTACCTTGATCTACCAGCTGAGTCTACCTTGCAGGGCTGTTGTCAGGCTACAAGGGAAGGAGAACAGCATGTGAAAAAAATTTTCAAAGATAAAAGTTTCACATAATTCTAATCATGTTTGTAAGTTTGCTAACTGATCGCCTGAATGATCAGATCTTTTTAAGATCAGAATGAAGGGATCACTTTATTAATAGTACTGTATAGTAAATCATGGGGAAGAGAGGGGAGGAGGCTGGAAATTGTATTTTCTTAGACATATGAAGCAGCCTGATATCAATGTAGTAAGCTGTACTTCCCACCCTAATCTAAATTCTTTCCCCATCATCACATGAAAACAATTAATAAGGAGAAAGTGAAAAGGAAACTGCTAGAGCAAACTAGCATATAGAATCATACAGTTGGAAGGATACCACAAGGTCATCTAGTCCAACATTCTGCCTGGAACAGGAAATCCTCCTAGAACATCTCTAGCAGGTATCTACTGAGCCTCTGCTTGGTCAACTGCAGTGAGGAAGAATCTACCACCTCCCTTGGCAATTGGTTCCACTGCTGAACCACCCTGACAGTCAAGAATTTCTTCCCAATTTCCAGTCTGAATATCCTCTCTTTAAGTTGTATCTGATTTAATCCTTGATTTTAATTTAGTTCTAGATCAGTGGTCTGCAAACTTTCAACTTCAGGGCTTCAGGGCCTCAATTGTGCAGAGGCAGAAATGCCAGCAGGTGCAGCTTTCTATCACACAGATCACAAGGACAACTGTTGAAATTCCCTCTTCTACACAATTGTTAAAGGTCCCAGAGCCCTGAAGTTACAAATTTGGACACCCCTGTTCTAGATCAATACCATGTGGCCTAATTCAGCAGTGCAAAGGATCCCCAAAATGGGGTCCAGTAAGTGGACAGGAAGAGACAACTGAAGCAATTGTACTCTTATAATTTCTAGGATCTTGACCACTGGTTTCTCAAACATTGGAGCATAACAGACCAGACAGATGCTAGACCCACTGTGTACCGTGCCCTAAGTGTATCTCATTCTCAAACAGGATCAGGCATCTAGGTGACCTTGCTAAATGCTGAGGGTCAGCTATGATGCCTATTAAAATTCACCCTTGATGAGGGGCAGATGCAGAATTGTCACCGCCAGTCATGTGTCACAGCTGTGTTGACTCTGCAAGATTAGTGCATTTTCACCCTGAGCTGGACAGCAAGATGGATGAGTGTTGTGCTAAAGTGAGATGATCCTACTGATTATTATTCAAGGCTGCTGTATTTATGTGCCTGTCACCACAGTCACCCAACCAAAGCGAGGAACCTGTAGCCAGACTTGCAAAAACCAGCCTTTATTCTCTGTCGACTGGGCTTAGAAACCAAGCCAAGGGAAGTCGCTGCCTGCCGTGCTGGTATGCCAGGGTGGCCTGCGGTTTGGCAAACTTGCAAAGGGCAAAACTAGCAGTTCATATAAAGTTGCCATATAGTATATGCTCCATCTAGCTTTAGCTGAATCTAATGTATATGGTCTATTGTTGACACTGATTGATAGGATCTCTCCAGGGTTTCAGAGAGGAGTTTTTCCTCTGCTGCACCTGGCAGGGATTGAATTACTCCTTTAACAGTGGTATTTTATATAAAACTGAAAAGTCACTGACTCACTGACTCATCAACGCCCAGCCAAAACCACCAGGCTAGAAGCATGAAATTGGGGCGGGTGTTCCTTCTGTGATGGAGGAACCCACTAAGAACTGGTTTTTGGAAATTCCAACTGGAAGGGGGTGAAAAGGGGTGCAACACGTTTTCATTAAAGCATCCCTGACCAATGTATGTAGAAGGTCCAGTAGCATACCAATAGGGCATGGGGCGATCCATCCCAGATACCACAATTGCATGCCTGTTGTTTCATGTTTCACAGGGTGGCATGAAAATCATAGCATCTTGTTGGTGCTTTGGGCACACTGCTTACCTCGTAAACTGAGCTTCCTGGCATCCCAATACGGCTGGCCCAATGTGATCCCATTCTGTTTGGCCACAGCAAACTCAGGAGCAGAGGTGTTCCAGCTGGATATGGTTACTCAAATGCCAGGTATGCATCCTGGCATGCATACTCCATTGTATCCAACTGGCAACCCCAATGTCCTTGTGCCTGCTTCTCATCTCTGGACTTCTGACATCAGTTGGCATCAGTTAGAGAATATTCTATTCTGAATTATGGTAATAATTTACTGCAAAGCTATTGATGTTGGGATGGAGTGGAGTGAAGTGGGGAAAATTGCTTCTCTTTGGAGAAACCCTGGATAGGTTTCTGCTTTCAGATATATTTTTAAATTTAATACTTGCTGGAGGGGCAGGGGAAACCTTACTTGTTGAGAGACCACATGGGATCATCTGGAGCCTTTTAGAGTTAAGTGAATGCATGACATCTATACTGGGGGGGGGGGAGTGGTGGAGAGGGATCCTTACATATCAGGGACCACATGGGATATGGGGCCTTTTCTTGCCTTTTGTACTTTGTAGGGATACAGGCCTATGGATTGTGTTGGTGTGCAAAATAAATAGATAAGTTGCATGTCTATGTAAACAAATACATACTATATAGAGTGATGCATTTATTCCACGCAAATTATTGTTATATTGTATAGATACTTAGTATAGTATAGTGGTATAGATAATTGCCCTCCCTATAGCAATTGTTGTCCCCCTACTTCTACAATCCTGGCTATGTCCCTGATTTTTTTTTTTTTTGGGGGGGGGGGCAGGGGGAAATCTGAAAATAGAGGCTAGGTCTACCCAGGGATTTCATCAGCCAAGGTTGAGGCGGGAGGAATATTCTGACCCAGGTACCAGTGGCACTGGGCACATCACTGCCTAGATGCACCAATGGATATGACAACTTCTTGAGTGACTCTTTTACATATATTACTAACATTTTTTTAAAGGCTTCAAAACTGTGCATGCATGCAACCCAGTACCTGAACTGTGGCTGCAGAGAATGATGAGGGAGCTAGCACTGGCCTGTATGGAACTGGATTGTTCCCATCCCAGTTTGCCAGCTCCAGTTGTACTGTCTCTGGTCAGATCCAGAAAGAAGGAAGGGGCACATTTAGGCCAGAGAGCTGCTGTGGGGATATTCACCTCAAATTTGCCCTTCATCATTAGGTTCCTGGCAGTGACAGCAAGGGGGATACTGGTAGATACAGGTGTATCCTATTTATATGCAAATTATTTATTTGTGGGAGTTCCTCTTCACTGATGATGCTGCTGTTACTTCTCACTCTGCCGAAGACCTTCAACAACTTATGGACCGTTTTAGCAAAGCCTGCCAAGACTATGGACTAACAATCAGCTTGAAGAAAACACAAGTCATAGGTCAGGGTGTGGATCCACCTCCCTGTATCACAATCTCTGAACATGAACTGGAGGTTGTCCATGACTTTGTGTACCTCGGCTCAACTATCTCTGACACTCTCTCCTTAGATACTGAGCTGAATAAATGTATTGGTAAAGCGGCTACCATGTTTTCCAGCCTTACAAAGAGAGTATGGCTTAATAAGAAGCTGATGGAACATACAAAGATCCAGGTCTATAGAGCTTGCGTCCTGAGCACACTTTTGTACTGCAGTGAGTCTTGGACCTTTATGCATGGCAGGAGAGAAAGCTGAACATCTTCCATATGCGCTGTCTCCGATGTATCCTTGGCATCACCTGGCATGACAAAGTTTCAAACGACGCAGTCTTGGAACATGCTGGGATCTCTAGCATGTACACACTTCTGAAACAGTGGCGTCTACGCTGGCTCAGGCATGTCGTGAGAATGGCTGATGGTCTGATTCCAAAAGATCTCCTATATGGAGAATTAGTGCAGGGAAAGCGCCCTAGAGGGAGACCACAGCTGCGATATAAGTGCATCTGCATGAGGGATCTAAAGGTCTTGGGAATGGACATCAACAGGTGGGAAACCTTGACCTCCTGTTCAGCATGGAGGCAAAAGACCCAGCATGGCCTTCTCCAACTGGAAGAGACACTTGTTCAGCAGGCTGAAGCAAAGAGACAGGCCCGGAAGCAGCGAAACCTGGGGGCTGAGCAGGGGACAGACTTTATCTGTCCTCAGTGTGGGATTGCCACTCTCGAACTGGCCTTTTTAGCCACACCAGATGCTGTTTTAAGACCTCCAATCAAAGCACGATGTTATAGTCTTTCGAGACTGAAGGATGCCAATGATGATTTACGTGTTCTTGTCTCAAAGTGTATGAGGTGACTCTTTAAATAATGTCTCTTTAGCACTTAATGGCTTAGAAAGAGCCTGTTTGCCTTGGTAAAGTGGCAGGCCTTAAATCTGTCACTCTGTCCACAGTAAGGATCAGGTTTCAGCTGAGAACCCCTAGGCTGAAAGGACCCTTCCCAGGGATTCTGTCAGAGTGATAATCACCTCCCATTTGCAAGTGAATAAAGAAGAGAACTGTCTGAAACAGAGTTGTTTTAAACCAGGGAAAAAGAAAGTGATTCATTACCTTCCTGACTAATGAATCCTGACTCATTTCATTAGTTACCATGGTAAATAATTGCTTTTGTATAACACAAAAATAGGTATTCACAAAATATTTCTAGAATCAAACCTTGTGAATGGGGAGTCTCAACATGTAATGCAGCTGTACTGAATTAATATGGTATGATGGACAGTGTGCCAGACTTTAAATTAGGGAAACCAGGGTTGAATTACAAGCTATGATGGATGTGTACAGCCTCCCTATTATAGATGTAGGCTAACTCAGAATGCCAGATGCATGGGAGGGTACCGGGATGCAGGTGTGCACCAAGAAGTATCTGATGGGCCACTGTGAGATATAGGAAGCTGCACTAGACAGCTTTGGCCTGTCTTTGGCCTGATCCAGCAAGGCTCTTCTTACGTATTCCATGCCAATGTGCCTGCTGGCCATACCACAGGCATTTCCACCTTCCACATTTGCCTTGAGAAGGCAGTGAGTGCAATAAGGATTTTAGGCATCACTTTTGTTCAAATAAAAGTGCAGTCTGTCTAATGATAAAAGGTGATTTGGCTGCCTAAAGCCGGCAAGGCATCCAAGACCCTGTTGTCTGGCTGGCATGCACTAGCTGAAAAAACTGGTGTTGTTTTTTCACCAGGGATATTCCAAGAATATCCCTTTGGCTGCCTCAGTGGGCATTTAAGCAAACCACACATATTAATCCAATATAAACCATTTTGTTCCAGTCTCTGACTCTCCTCTTCTCCCTTGTTGGTTTGTAAAATCAGATGCTTGCCTCCTCTGGATCATTAAATACTCTAATATACACTTGTCTTTTGAAGGCATGTTCCTGTTAGCACACTGTCGTCATTTTCAGCATATGCCAGCAATATCCCCATGCGGCATTTCCATTGTTCGGTCTTTAAAGTATTCTGCTTTTGCAATTCTTCCCATCTTTCTTCCTTTCCTCCTCCAAATCCAAGAACTTCAAATGTCACAATTTCGCCAGCTTTCTTTCCTAACCTAATGCAGTAAAAACAGGTGGCACCAGATCGCCTATATGGGGAGAGGACATTGCAAAAGACCCAATTAGCCCCCAAGAGATCATGGCTCATTCTATGTGAAAAGGGAATACTTAAGTGTAGGAATTTCTTGCATTACGCTCATGTGCTTAGTCTCGTGGAGTGCAAGTACACAAGTGGAGATAGAAATCCAGATTCAGTCAGTAGGCCAGCTAAACAAGACTGGGTGGGCACTATGGGATGAGGTAACATTCATTAGAAAAATCACATATGCAAATTGGGAAGGGCCCTAGCTTAGATTTTGCCTTTGTATATCATACACCCAGCGGTGGGATTCAAATAAATTAACAGATTCTATGGGCAAAATCCAGAGTAACTATGGGGAGTCCTTGCTCCAGTGTAAGAACAATTTACTCTGGATTTCAATATGAATTTCCCATAGGTTTTCACTAGGAGGTGCAGTAACTACAGGTGCCTGTAATGTCTCTTACACGCTCCTATAGTTACTCTGGATTTGGGGGTATGTCCTAGTAGCCAAAATTAACAACAGGTTCTATGTCCATAGAACAAAAGATTCTATATCCCATTAGTAACCGGTTCTCAGAACCAGGCACTCATTAGCAAAGGGTTCTATAGAACCTGTGAGAACCCCCTGAAGCCCACCACTTTCTAGCAAAAGCAGTATAACATATATCTGGCCAGCATAACACATATATAATCACTTTCAAGCTTGGACTGCTGTAATACATTCTACATGGGGCTATCCTTGGAATGTCTTTGTAAACTTCCTAGTTCAGAATATGACACCTTTCCTGTTATCAAAACAAGTCTCTGCTAGGTACACTGATAAATACTGAAATGTTTTTCCCCTTGGAAAACTTTTGGATTTCCTCCTTTTTTATTATTTGTTGAGCTGCTTTGAGAGCAAGGCTGGACAGGTTTAACCCATTTTTGCCCAGCCCAGAAGCATACACATTTGATCCCTATTGCATATTTGTTACAGTTTATACTCTTTGCAGTCGTTCACATCCACATTGAAATAAATCTTCCAGGGCTGAGATGTAAAATTCTCGAAAAACCTTGAGAAAATTTTCAG
Organism: Cryptoblepharus egeriae; assembly: GCA_030015325.1. Classification (NCBI taxonomy): domain Eukaryota; kingdom Metazoa; phylum Chordata; class Lepidosauria; order Squamata; family Scincidae; genus Cryptoblepharus; species Cryptoblepharus egeriae. The sequence goes on from JAREYC010000013.1 coordinate 13,432,179, forward strand.
TGCCTTCAAAGTTTCAGTGCCCTCAAAGTGGAAATTTGACATGTCTACCTGACACTTGAACCATTTTCCAAAACAAAATGAATATTTATTACATCTTCAAAGTCATAGATGATGCCAAGGTCTAAACTTTAAATATTTTCATTGAAATGTATTTTTAAAAACACTCAACAAGTTTCTAGCCCTCATTCATTTTGAAAATCATGAAAAAGATAAGGATTATTAAACTTGGAAAGCAGAGACATTCTAGAAGAAGCACCTGTTTCATGGTCCAGCAGAGATTATAAGCTCTTTCTTGACGGTTTCCCAGCCCTTGACCCTACATTCCTACATACAAACTGTGAAGTGTTTGGATGACTCTTTAATTCTCCTGCCTCATTTCTTAGGGGTTAAATATTCCCCATTGACTCACCCTGCAATAAACAGAACTATGAAAAGTTGTACAGATCATCCTAAAAATGTAGAATTTTCTAGCACTAGATTCTAAAATTTGTTTGGCTGTATATAGAAATAATAAAAGAATGAAAATGCAATCCCAACCCCTGGTTAGGCCAGCCCAAATCCCATGCTGGGCTGAAGGTATCACAAAAGGCATTTCTACAGCAATCCTGGGAGGCTTAGGCCAGTACACTGACATGCGCCAGCCTCCCCTTGCCTCTGTGGGAATAGGAATATAGGTGGGTTGTGCTGGCCTAAATTGGTTAGGCATATACCCTGAAACTCACACACATCCCTACTTTTTAGTAAAAACTGCAGGCACATTCGTTGTAGCACTACAGAAAGGGGACCCATCTGACGAGCAGATTGTCCTGGGCATGCCAACTAGCAGCAGGCATGGCAGAAAAGGTACAGCAACATGTAGAAAAGGTACAGCATTAGAAACTGCATCCCCTGCAACCAACTCTCCAAGGTGGGGACTATATTAAATGTCTGATGTAACATGCAGTCCCAATCTTTGATGGTTTGTCATGACAAAAAGTGCTCTCAAGGGCAATACCTTAGTACTCACTACAAACCATTAGCTGCTGCACACTCTTAGGCCACTATTAAAGCAAAAGGAAGTTTATAGGAATTTTTTTTTATGCCTTCAGCTAAAACACAAGAGTCAAAAACAGCTGAAATTAACACTGCTGACCTCAAAGGTTAAATGGCAGAGACAGATCCTGGAAATAAAAAATTAAAGCAGACAAAGATGGCTGCATTGATGTATAACAATTCCTTTCACATCAAGAAGATGAGACCAAGACCAGGTCTAATATTAAACAAGGTTCATTGTCTTCATCCCAGCCTAAGCCAATCCTCTTTCCAGAGTTCAGTTTAATTACTGAAGTCAGGATTCAAACCTGGGGTCTTCCAAATCATGAGCTCCACCACAGCTTTTCCTGTTAAATTAAAAGCTGTCTTTCATCCTTTGCAACGTCCTGAATTTTCTCCCTGCAGTTCTGGGTTTGCCCCCCAGTTGTGTCAAAAATACTGCAAATGAGCATGTGGTCTAGCAAAGCTACACACTTTAAATTATTGTCCAACAACAGAAAACATCACTTGCTTGAGCACATTCCTGTAGTGCAGCATGAAGGATAGTGTTTGAATGAGGGCTCAGTACCAGAAGATGTGATGAGGAAAGAAATCCTGAACATGTGCAAAGAAAACACATTGTCCCATGTGCCTCTGACAGCCTAAACAGCACAATCACATTATTTTAGCCCAGGTGCAGAATGAAGATGGGGAGGAAAAAAGGATAACTAAATCTGGGGTTTCTTAGCAACACAGTCCATCCCTTCATTTATGAGAGTTAACCCCCAAATTGGGGTCACACTTTTTACCAAAGGGAATGATAAGCTATTGTTCGTATTGTACTGCTGTTGCTATACTGGGGAGAGTGCTGGGCTGATTCATGCACAATACCATCCATTATGGTACCTGTATGTTCATCAAATGACTTCCACTTTGGCAGCATACAGTTCACTTATTGGAGCAGTTAAGGTGTCCATAAGGCAATGAACACAGAGCACAAAAGTCTACACATAGGGGCTCTGTACATCTTGAGGACAATAAACTTAAGGTTTGACTTGCTTCAGCATGTAAAATTAGAGGCCCCCCACAAAGGAGGCCCAACCAGGCCCATTCAGTGTTTTTTTCCCTGTAAGTTGAGGAATGAGGAGAGGAAATCTGGTGCTCATTTCATCAAACTGCAGGCTTTGGGTGAGAGTTCTGGGCATATCACTTCCATATTTTCTATAGTTTGTTGCTGGAGGAGGTTTCCAAAGCACGTGCTCTCCCAACATGAGTACACCCACAGTGTAGCTACTGCCTCTCCTTCATCCATATCAGTCAATCTCCTCTCCAATTTCTGCAAAGAAATAATAAAACCACACTGAAATCAAGGTGATGGATCAAGTGGAAGGAAAGACAAAAAGGAGGAAAGGACACAGTATGTAGACAACATCAAGCTAACCCTCTCTCTCCCCCCTTCTTTTTATCATGCACCAAGAAGTTTGTCCATTTCATGAAATGGCATCTGAAGTCAATGTCTGAATGAGAGCATACCAACAGAAGTTTAATCCAGACAATGCAGAGATAATGGTTTGTAAAACCAGCATATGGGAAAAACAGCCTGCGTTGGATGGAGCAGCATCTCTTTTGGAAATTCTAGCTTGCAGTTTGGGAAAATGCCTTGGATCAAACTTTGAGCATAGGTCATCAGTGATATATGTTCCTGGATGAGACCTGATCCAGATACAGCACCGCACGCACTGGAGACACCATATTTTCTACTTTAGAAAAACATATTTTCTGTTTTGCCCAAAGTGGTTGGATGAAACAGAGTATCTCCATCACTCTAGCCTAACACTCTCGTCTTCTCGCTACCTCTTTTGACACTCTAGTCTAGACCTCTACTCTCCTCTAGCTTTCCTTTTCTGTTCCAATCCCTTCTTCCATTTCAAAACCAGAGAGCAGGAGAAAGAAGCAAGAGTGGCCCCCAATCTACCACCAGAAACAACCACTTCAGTTTCCCCCATGGATTGGCAAATACCCCCAACAAATAAAGTACATCTTTTTGCCTCCATCAAGTAGCACGTAGGTGACAATCAACACTAGGAAAAGCTTTTTCTTTACCTTCTTTTATTTCCATGCTCTTCAGAGGCTGCAAAGCTGTCAGAGAAAGAAAACATGAGATTATTAGCCCTCCCAGAGCTCACCATCAGCAAACAGACTGAAAAGAACAGCACCTGTCTAGACCAATCTCAGCTTCTAGCCACAAGCATTTTAAGATCTGTATCTGGCTTACCCATCTGAGAAAGACACTTCTTTCCTTCCTAGTCCAAAACAGCCTACCATATTAAGCAGGCTACTGCCTCCTGCTAGAAATTATGAAATCCAATCCTGATGACCAAAAAAAAAGGAACAAGCCTTGAGTCTACATGTTTGATTTACTCCCTGGACTGTCCCAAGGACTTACAATATTGTCATAGTCTCCCTTCCACCAACCCTCTGGACTCAATTAGGCAGAGAGAAAGCCCAAGGATAGTCAGTAGGAGACATAATTCACATAACAACATAAATTGTGGAACTTGCTTCCCAAAAGACTGTTGCAGAGACACATTTATGGAGGCAAATAGATCTAATCAACAACTACATTTTAGCCCAGCATCTTGTCTCACCACGCAAGCAACAAAATAATTCTACGAAGTCCACAAGCAGGACCTGAAGGCAATAGACCTCCCATTGTCACCCACCCACAGCAAATATGGCATTCATGGACATTGTGCCCCTGGATAGGGTCTAACCACAGAGATCATAACTAATAGCCTGCAATGCGTCTGTTGTCTATACATTTGTCTAACCTCCCGTTAGCATTGCTACCTTAATTACTCAACATGAAGGAAGAGTCTCTTTCTACCTTGAACTGATCTCTTATTTCAGTTCCTCCATTTGTCACCTTTTTATACTGCCCTTCCTCCTAGGAATACATTATGTTTCACATACTGTAATTCCCACCTCCCTTTGTTCTTACAAACACGCTGTAAGGCTGGTGAGATAGCAAGTGGCCTGAGATCACCCAGGATGTTTCATGGCTGAGTGAGGATTCAAAACTGGATCTTATAGGTCAAACTCCCAAACCACTACACCATCCTAGTTCTCTCTTCTCCACTTGATTCCCCAAAACTAAAATGAGCCATAGGAACAATAAACAGGGATACACTCCTTTGCAACAAACTGTAACCTATTTCAAAGCTAGAAGAGATTTCAGTAGTCTGTTAACCTAAGATGCTGTCCTTTAGCAGAGCAATTTAATACTCTGCTAAACTTTCATAGGGAAAAATACAGAGTAACTACAAGGATTCCTTGCTCCGGTGTAAGAACAACTTACTCTGGATTCCAATATGAATTTCCCATAGGTTTTCACTAGGTGACGGAGTAACTACGGATGCATGTAAAGTCTCTTACATGCTCCCGTAGTTACTCTGGATTTGGGGGATAATGTTTTGAGCATTTTTTTTAAAAAAATGTTTTTTAACTTGCTTATTATTGCAAATATTTTATCTTCTGTCATCTGCTGTTTTCCCCATTTATTTATTTATATATTTATTTTCTCCATTTATTTATTTATTTATTTATTTATTTATTTATTTATTTATTTATTTATTTATTTATTTATTTATTTATTTATTTATTTATTTATTTATTTATTTATTTATTTATTTATTTATTTATTTATTTATTTATTTATTTATTTATTTATTTATTTATTTATTTATTTATTTATTTATTTATTTATTTATTTATTTATTTATTTATTTATTTATTTATTTATTTATTTATTTATTTATTTATTTGGCAAAGCCAACCACTGTGGCCTTTGGCTGCAAACAAGAAAATCTGAACCAAGCATCTGGGTGCCAGAAGAACTCTATAACCCAAGATCTAGCATGCAAAGAAGGCAATTTGCATCCTTGTGGATCTGAAGCATAACATAATGAGATAAGTGTAATGCAACTGGGAGCATCGACCAGCTTCTTTAAATAAATTTAATTACACCAGCACCACCACTCCTATCTCTTACTGTCAACTAGTGCAGCCAGCCAAAGCACCAACAGACAGGTAGACAACAATGCCGAAAGCCTACGCACTCTCAAAGTGAGATTAGACACCGGTTAACCCAAGCGCTACGCACTTGTGGCTGCATTGTGAGCTGATAAGGGGAAATCACCAAGCTTATAATTAATCCATTTGATTACAGCAGCGTGTAGCTATCACACTTTATTAAAATGATTATCCAGTTTATAAGAGGCTGGCCAGGCTGACAGCTTGCTGCAGGACATAAGGAAACCCTTAGCTACAAGACAGCACTGCCAGGCGTAGGTGGTGCCGTCGTGGGCACTGATGCATGGTGTGCTTGGCTAACCGGCAATGGCAGGAGAGATCTGAATGATATCAAAAGCATATGCAAACTTTCGCTCAGCAGTTGCTGTCAACAAGAACTGATATCTAACTAACCTGTCTTGGAACCGTCTCCCTCCTCCTGTTCCTCGATTCCTGCAAAAAAGCACAAATCTACAAATAGAGTAAAATAATACAGATACACTGCCCACCTATCAATGCACGTGCTGTGATGTTCTACTGCTTCCATGCTTTAAATATCAGGGCAGATGGAACTATGCATCACTCAGACACATTCAGTAATACCACTACTAAAGCGCTTGTTCAGGATGCATAACCTTTTGTATTCCTTATAACAACTGTCAGATGAGCACATTTTAGTAACTGTGTATTGCAGGAGGAAGGCTAAGAAAGCGGTGGTATGCCAGGGGACCCTTCCCTAAGAGTTCAAGAAAAATGCAGGATTTAAATTGGAAAACTTCTAATTTGAATTCAGTCTCTTACACAGTGCAATCTTTTTATCTACTCAAAAGTAGTTCCACTGAGTTAACAGGAAAGTGCTTTTAGGATTGCAACCTTAGACTCAAAGTATAATTCAAAGCTACAACAGCTCTCTCCCTGCTTTATGCATGTAGGGTGCAATTCTAAGCATGTCTACTCAGACATGTAGACATGTCTACTCTAAGCATGTCTACTGTTCTATGAGACTTAATCTCAGGAAAGTGTGTTTAGGACTGCAGTCTAAGATTCAGATTATCTTTATTAAGGATGACAAACTGCTTTATAAGGAATAGGTACCAGGTTCAATCCACAGCATCTCCAAGGAGGACATGGAATCTGGGAAGCCTCGTTGAAATGTTGGAGAACTGCTACATATCAGTGCTACATATCAGAGGGATACAAGTGTCCCTCGCTTTCTGATGGTTCATTTTATGACAATCTGCTCTTTCAACATCTTTCATTTATACCCAGAAATAATTCATTCAACACGTTATGCTCTTTCAACTTTTTCCTGCTGTTTCAAAGGCTAAAATTGCCCTCCCCCATATTGATTTGTCTATGACATGGTGAATCAGACTGTTTTGGTATGTGAGCGAGTGAGGGAGAGGAGAGCGCATGCATGGCCACTTTAGCGCTTGGTCCAACTCCTTTCAGAATTGGAATAATGAGAATCCATTTGCAGAAATGTTTTTGTGACAGCAGGAATTGCACGATAAAAAGTGCATTTGCAATTTTCAAGCTAAAATAGTATCAGAAGCATCAGGTTCTGCTTTTCAACCATTTCCTCTTTTCATCACAGCTCTGGTCCCTAACCTGTCAAATAAGCAGGGGATGCTTGAGCCAGGTGGACCAATGATTGGAATCAGTACTATGCAGCTCTCTTATGAGCACCCAGCCACTATACTTCAATCCCTGCATACCAGGCTTTCTAACCCCCTCTCTTATAAACTGTGTTGGCCAAAACTCTTCTGGAACCTGAGGTAGTATGCCTAGAGCTGCTGCCCCCTTAACCCAGAACATGCTAGTTACTGCTGTTTCTCCTTTTCCTCCCTGGCTGAAAAAAGTTGAAAAGGGCATTGCTTCTGCTCCCTTTACAGCTTGACTCTGACATCATCTTTTGATGCAGGGGTCTCCAAACCCCAGCCCAGGGGCCAGATGCAGCCCTTGGCATGCCTCTATGTGGCCCTTGCAAGATCTCTGTATCTGGCCCTTGGGCAAGCCTTGTAAAATATAAATTTATATAAATTTATTCAAATTTGAAATGTTAATTATTTTTCTGGCCCCCGACACAGATGATGTGGCCCTCCTGCTAAAAGGTGTGGCACTCCTGCCCTTAAGCCAAGACCCATAAGGAAGAGGTGCTAGCTATGCGCTCAGGGCCAGAGCAGGGACTCACACACAATATGTTACCTGCACGTTCCTTCTCTTCTTTGCAACTCTGGCGGATTTTCTTCTGACATACATATGCCAGTGCAATCAACAACACAAGGAGACAGATGGCCAACCCGACTGTCACCCAGAGGGCCACGGCTGGAAACATGAGGTGCTGACCTAGTAAGAACAAAACAAAAAGGGCACAATCACTGTCAACAACCTTATTGGAAGAAAGTGAGGCCAAGTCTCAGAAGGGAAGCGGCTGAATCTGCAAGGGCGGGAGAAGGTTGTCCGTGCACATGCTCTGAGTGCCATGACAAGGATGGAGCCTAAGGGGCTCTGCAAGCAAACCTCCTCATAAGCAGTGAAGAGTGACACCTGCTTTGTTGTTTTAAAAAGAGAAACACTCTATATGAAGCTGCTGAATTGGAATTCATCTGCAGAGTTGATGACCATCTGCATTTCATGAGCACCATCAGGCTCAGGCTCAACAGGGACTAGGGCCAGCTAGACAGAGTTGGCCCCATCCAGAAAGCTGCCTGGGGCAGTTAGTTCCAATGGCAAACAGGACTGCCAACTGCCTGCCCAGATCCACTGCAAAGGGGGAAAGAAGAGGGGAAATATGCTAGAGAAGTGTGGAAGAGAAAAGAGCAGAGTGGTGGGCTAGAGTGTTCAAATTACCACTCTTGTCCCTTCCAATGTTCTGTCTAGCCCAGCGTTTCTCAAAGTGGGGGTCTGGACCCTTTTGGGGGGTCACCTAGAGCTTTTCTGGGGGTCGCCTAAAGACCCCTGGTGCAGGGGGCCAGGTCAGTCTTGCCAGACCTCCGGCTGTAGCTGCACGCGCACTGGGGCTGACTGACAGCCTCAGGGCCCAAACCTATGCATGCCTACTCTGAAATAAATCCCATTATAGTCAGGGAAGCCTTTACTCCCATGCAAATGTGGATAGGATTGCAGCCTCAGGGCCCAATCCCATGCATGTCTACTCTGAAATGAATCCCATTGTGTTCAATGTGTGCATAGAACACACACTGCATTTGTAACAATGAAAATACATCCTGCATATTGGATATTTACATTACGATTCATAACAGTAGCAAAATTACAGTTATAAAGCAGCAACGAAAATAATTTTATGGTTGGGGGTCCCCACAACATGAGGAACTCATAAAGGGGTCATAGCGTTAGCAAGATTGAGAACCACTGGTGTAGCCCATCACTCTCCTTTCTCCTCATTTCCACTCTATTCCCCTTCTCTATAGATTCAAAGAGGAAGAGCAACAAGCTGGTATATTTCTGGGTGTAGGTAAGGAAGGGCTGGCATTTGGCACACTGCCTTCAACATCAGTTTTGGGCCACCCCTCACTACAGAAGAGTCATTACCTCTCCTCATACCTACACTTTAGCTGCTAAAAGCTATTCACATTGGTTGGCAATTCATCACCAGCCAAGAGTGGATCACACCTACTCTGGCTGAATTTTTTACTCTTTCGATTGGATCTCATTTTCTTTTGTGCTTCGCGTAATAATCTTCTGCATTGCTTGACCTTTTGGGGCTCACTTGATAAAAACTTCCTCTTCCTCCCACTTCTTCCTTCCAAACCCATCATTCCTTTACCTTCCCACCAAGGATACACTTTATGCATATGAAAGAACTGGATTGTACATTTCGTCCTTATCCACAGGGTTTGTGTTCCCGTATTAAAAATTTTCACAAGTTGTAGAAGGGCAAGAGTACTATTATGCACATCAAAGAGCAGCAGGGGACAGAGCAATAACTGGACACTTCTCACAAATCCCAATTCAGTCATGGACTTCTGCACTGTGAAAGCCAACATTTCATGGCACATGACTGTCTTGCCCATTACAGTTAGTGAAACACAATGGTTTTCCCAGACCATTCAAATCTGGTGGTTTAATGATGCCAGCATATGCCCCAATTGCCGATTTTCTACAGGGCTTGCAGATGCACTGGGGAAGGCAAGGAAACAGCAGGCTGAATTATCCTATAAAACACTTCATTAACCTTTAAATAATGATGTTAATAAATCCAAATGGATGCTGACCTGTCACTCTGCTAGGAGAGGTGGCTTGGCTAAGGGTACCACTTTAAGTATGACAAATTTCCAATAGGGAGCATCAGGATAAGAAGCAAGCAAGCTTGTACCTTGTGGTGTGGATGAAAAAAGTGATATGCTGGCAACCTCTGTGTTCTTTTTGCAAGCCCCCAAGGATCTCTTTGCATGCCCCATCCCCATATTACTGAAGGAGAAACCGGGAAGCACTTTTCAATATCTTATAAGGCATTGGAGCTCAAGGGGACCTTGGAGGGGTGGGAAGGCTGGAGGCTGTCATTTGCCTGTATTCACAGTTTCAGCTATCCATGGGAGTGGGATTCTGAATAGAACCCATGTGGATAAGAAACATGCCTATATTTATTCCCATTATGGAATTTGTCACGTCAAACTGCAGAGTGTAAAGAGTATTTTGGTGTCGAAATGCAGGCAGCCCCCATTGCATCAAGCGAACCCTTTAGCTCTGGGGCAGCTGCCATATTGTTTTTCCTGCAGAGGAAAACTAGCTGTCCACTGGGTGCAGGAGGCTCAGTCATGCTCTTGTCATCGTTCAAGCAGGGCTGTGCAGTTAGCCAAAAGGTTTATGTTCCTTGAGGGACCCTCTCTCACAAGCCAGCAAATCACTGTGCCAAGGATAATTAAACACTAATTAATGTTACCTGCAAGGGAACAAGGTTACAAAGAGCTCAGGGGTATCTATAAAAACTGAGCTAGCGTGAAGACAACTGGAAGCCACTCCAAAGCACCAAGCAAAGAATCTGAAATGAGGCAGCCACACATCTTACAGGGGAGATCAGAATTCCCTGAAAGAGGTACCTGCAAGAATAGGGTTGCCACATATTCCAAAAACAGGGACAATCCCAATTTTGGGAGATTGTGTTCACATACTGGCTAATGGGATAGAGAGTCCTGTCCCGATTCTGTAGAAGAGAACTATGGCAACCCAATGCAATAGACTTCAACCCATTAGCATGTGAATCTGATGTATACACAAGTTACAGCAATAATGTTTACTTCTAAGTAAACAAGGTACTAGGCTACCAGAGAGAGAAGAGGCCTGTAACACATTAATACCCATTTTGAGACATCAGCACTAGCTTCTGGCCCAATTAAAAAAGCCAGTCTTGGCCTTTGCAGTTGTAAATTAATTTGACCAGTTGGATGTAGGACAACCTTCTCCTTATACCAAACTGCCTAGCCAAAGATCTACAGGGCACATCCATGCTTGGTATTGTGCCTCTAACAGAGGTCTGTTAGCTAGATGCCAGAGACCGTGGGTGCAATCCTAACCAATTTTCTAGCTCAAGGGTAAAGGCAATGCAACTCCAAGGTAAAGGAAAAAATATTCCCCTTGAAAAGGCCTGTATGACAGCGATCTAACTGTAGGTTGCAATATTCTCCACTGGCACACCGAGGCCAGTGCTCAAAGTTTGGTTAGGATTGCACCTCAGGGTCTTTTCCCACAGCTATGGAAGACTGCAAGAGGAGGAAATATGGAAAAGAGAGTGGCAGGCTACAGACTCTTTGACATGCAATCCTCTCTTCCACATTTCCTCAAGCCTTTCATTCACCTCTTCCTTTTTGAAGCCCAGGAGTATGAGGAAGAGCAGCACAATCACCACAAACAGCTGACTTAGATGGCGGCCTCCCCTGCCAATCTGTTAAGTGAAACAAATGAGCCCGCTGGCCTTCAGCTCTGCAAAGCACCAGGCAGGAAGAATGTCCCTTTCTTTTGGATTTCAATTTTCCCATTAATTTAGGCTATAAACCTATCCACACATACCTGGGAGTAAACCCCATTGACTGTAATGAAACTTAAATCTAAGCAGGCATGCATAGGATTGGGCTTTCAGGGTGCAATCCATACCAATTTATGCCACACCATCTCCCCATTCTGGAGTGGTGTGGGGAGACCAGCACTGGCCTAACACCTTCAAGAGTGGTATAGGTATCGTATTGTGCTGACACAGGTATCTTATTGCACCAGCTTCACTGAAGGTTAGGATTAAGCTAAGAATACGTTAGGATTAGAAGGAAGTGGCAATCCTAACCAACTGAGGCTGGCATAACACACATCTCCTGTGGTGATGTGGGGAGGTCAATGCATGTTCTGCCCAACTTCTGGCAGGTTTAGGTCAGTGCACAGTCATTGCGTAACCACAGGAAGTTACGCCAAGAGAGATATGCTGGCCTAAATTGGTAAGGATTGCATCCTCAGTCTCCTAGAGAAACAATCACTATCCTAGTAATCAGAACTGGAAATTAGAAAGGTTTATCGAAAAGAATGTGTGCTTTAAGATTCCAGTTTAGCTGCTTTCATCCACACAATCAGATCCTGATGTTGCACCATTCAAATGGCAAGGTTCATCTGCTTCTCAAGCCAGCTTTTTTCCATCTTCAAATCCCCCATCTCTCCATCCAGGTTCCAGGCACCTTCCCTCCCTCCCTGCCAGCCCTGGCTGTAAAAAAAAGCACTGAAGACTCTTTCATGGTACAACACATTAATTGTCAGGGAAGCAGCCCAGCTGAAAGATGTTGGTGCTGGCGCTGTGCCTCCTGTAGGATAAACAGAGCTTAATAAAGTGGGCCTTGTTGATATTTATGATCTGTTTTCGCTTCTCCCTCGCTCTTATTACCAGAGCTTGTCACTGGCCAGGAGAACAACCCTGATCTACACATCACCCATCTCTGCCTGAATGCAAACCGACACCAGGCTGGGATTTTTGAGGGCCAAGGAATTGGCAGATCTGAAATGTTGCATCAGTGAAGAACTTTAATCAACCAAATAAGGCAGGGATTTGCCCAGAAATACTGCCTGACTTGTAGAATGGAAGGGGAAATATACAGGACATGTTGTTTTTTGTTCTTTAAGGATGTCATCTTGGAAAGCTTGGAAAACCGGTTTAACAAAATGCAGAATAACTGAGTGTGCACAGTGGTCACCCCTTTAAAATTATCCATATTACCACCAGAATGAATGACATCTGTTTCCCCCAATGTTTCCTTCTCTCCCCAAACCTTTTATACTTCTTGGCATGTACAGCTCCTATATGGCACAGTTTAGTAGTGCTAAAAATGTCCTGTGTCTAATCACCAGCCAAACCTCCTGGGCCCAATTTGGAATAGAGCCTTTGCCAGTCAGTAAGGTCAGTGGTGTCCCATATTAGACCCCTGGGCTGGATGTAGCATCTGGAAGCCCTTTATCCACCTCCTTCATAATCTGGCTCTCCTGGTACTGCTCTTTCATCAGTAATGATTTTGCCAAGGCTTAGGAGGGGGGACAACACTATGGGATAAGGGTCAGCCCAAGAACTGTGAAAGAAGGAAATGGTGCCATGTGCTGCCATAAACCCCTATCAGACTGCCCTTTCAGCAGTGCTACTTAGCTTTCCCATACTTGAAAATATGATCAAAATTTGCACATTTTCTCTTCTGTCATTTGTAGCTAATGAGTTTCTATGTGATAAACAAAATACTTATTTATCTGGCCACCTTCTGCTTAATGATGTGACATCATTAAGCAGGAAGTGTCTGATTGATTTCTTCCTAGGCAGCCCTTCTTCTTCCACAAATGGCTTCTGGGACCTTCTGAATGTAAAGTGTGCTTTCTACCTGTAAACCAGTGGTATTCGGGCATTTCAGCCCAGGATCTGCTTTCAAACTTAAAAACCAGCCAGGACCCCCTGTCACATTTACCAAGATGCTCCTCCATGTCTACTTGGAAATAAGTCCCATTGTGTTCAATGACACTTACTCCCAGGAAAGCTCAGTGCCAGATTCCAAGACGGTGAATCCCATCTTCTTGTGACCCCTCCTGATCTGAGATCACAGCTCCCCAATGGAGAATCCTGACCCCCACTTCTCTAAACTACTATAACCCCTCCCTAAAGAGCTGACCTGTGATGGTGACCGAGGCATGTGTCTCCTGCGGTAGCAAGGGGTTCTTCACCAAGCAACTGTAGGTACTGTTGGGCTCAAGGACAACTCGTAGGATGCTCTGCACATCAAAAAGGCCCTCTTCATTGGCCACCTGAGAGGTGGTGATGTTCTCAGTGATGTTGTTGCCTTGGCCATCTTGCCATATCACAATTGCTTCAGGATAACCAAGAAAAGTGTGACAGGTCACTGTGACCAAGTCTCCTGGCTTCAAATTCTTGTTGGGTTCCAGGTTCAAGCTGGGCTTGGAATAGACAGCTGAAGGCAAGGGGAAAAAAGAATTGTGAGATGGGGCCATAACTCACTTCCACACAAACATTGTTGGCCAGTGAGAGTCATGATCAGATGGAGATAGTTCCCACACCCAAGTTTTTCCTACTCCAAAGAAAAGCACTGTAGGACACATGTCCCACAATGCTCTTTTATTGGTCAGCCATTTTTGAACTTATCAACAATTGTGTCTTGAGCTGTTGTATAGTTACTCATTTGCTGGCTGCAACTTATATTGCCCTTATGTCTCCTCCAAAACAAGAGATACATACCTCTCTGTCCAAACCCTATCATCTTGTTCACTAGGCCAGGTGTGAGTAGATTAATTAGATATCCCATTTAATTACAGACTCTAATTAATCAATCTATCCATTAATTCAAATAACCAAGTAGCATGCCCAGCCTTCTGCTTCAGCATAGAGGGCTTAAAGACAGTGGCTCACAAACTTACATGGGTCATAAGGCTCCTGGCTAAGCCAGATGCCTTTATCTTGGATCTTGAGAAATCTCATGAGATTCAAGATGATGGCACTTTGGGGAACATGTAGGAGGGACAATCCAGAACATCCCATAACACTCCTGTGAATGTGCTGCGATGCACATGTTGGGAACCCCTGGATTAAGGGTGTTAACAGCTTTCTCTTAATACAAAAGTGCCCACCGTGATGTGATGCCCATTCATTCCCAAGAACTAGATACCAGGTAAAGGAATAAAAATAGTCTTGCAAGGGCACCGAAGGGACTCCTGTATGGACCTCTAGAGTAGCCAATGCATGTAGCCCTCCAATCTATAGGCTGAGAAACCGAAGAACCTAAAGGAGCCAGATGACCTAGGCCAGTATACTGTTTTAACTGTGGCCAGTTATCCAGTTATCTGTAGGATAGCCCCTAAATATGGCTACCTGCCTAACTTCCTGTTCTGCCTGTCAACAACTAATATTAAGGGGTTTTATAACTCTGAACATGGAGATATCAAACAGGGTCTAACTCAGTAGGAACTACAGTAGTTTCCCTATCTGACTATGAAGAAAGTGGCAAGTGCTACTTGGATACGTTGTGTGAAATGCACGACAAGTTGAAGGCGAGATTCCTGGCAGTACATGCCCTTGGCCCACACAGAGCTTCCAACTTTCTCCTACCACCTCACCTGCCACCTGCAGGGTCACTGCAGCACTGTTATAGTCCTGGACTCGAATGAAACAGGTGAAGCTCCCTTCGTCGGAAATCTGTACCCGTCGCAGCAGCAGTGACACATTGCCCTGGGGCAACTGGTCGTAAAAGAGGGCTGTGCGGTTGGCATAGATGCTCCCTTGATTGGCCAGCTGGTCTTGCCCGTCCGCAAAGCTGTGCACCAGCCGCTTGGTGTCTGTCAGCTGCCAGATGAGGCTGAGGTCCTTTAGGCTGAAGTTGGCATCTGGAGCGAAGGAGCAGCGCAAGGTGGCATCATGACCATAGAGGGCAATCACAGGATCGTCAGGGACCTGGATATCCACAGCACCTGAAGGATGAAGAGAGGAAAAATCAGTCAGTGGTGAGATTTCTTTAGTAGGTCTTTGTCATCCACTACTAGTGCTGCATTTCTGGGAGATGTATGGCTTCCTATCTCTGAATTGTTGAATTCTGCATGGAATTCTTCATTGTGACAAGATGAAATTACCTTATTTACTTGAATCTAATGTGCTATTGAATCTAATGTACACCCTATACTTGTAATCAAAATAAACCACATTTACTTGAATCTAATTAAACATCAAATCTAATGTATATATTATTTAAAAATACCAAGATTTCACCATTTTGGCTGGTAACTGTGTCATTTCTCCCTACCAACTGCACCACTTGGTATGGCTTGCACCCATCAGTGATGCCACTGCATCCATGCATCTTGATCAAGCAATGTTTCCCTACTACTGTGAATATGCTCAAATGCTCATTGTGTTTTTCAGCCCAGTGATTTTCAGCCTTTTTCATCTCGTGGCTCACTTACCTAGGCGCTGAAATTGTCAAGGCACACCATCAATTGTTTTTACTGTTGACAAGGCACACCAGGCTGTTCAAATCCCCAATTTTCCTATTAATGAATGTCAATCCCTAAATTCCCACAGCACACCTGAGGACTAGCCACGGCACACCAGTGTGCCACGGCACACTGGTTGAAAATCACTGTATTGGGCAGATATGTCCTAGCATGTCCAGGCCTAAATTTTCCTGTTGTGTGGTGCCCACACTATAACAAATAGTGATTTTTGATACAAGAGGGCTATAAATAATTGTCGAAAATGAAAAATGAAAAGATAATCAAAAAGCGGGGGGGAACACGCAGACACAACATATGGGATCCCACCTACGATGTGCTGCAATGTCACAGAGATGTGGGAACTGGGGGTGGCCTTTCTCTCTCATATCTGCATCCCACATAAAGACCTGGCCAGGCCATCAATGCCTCCTTGGATCCAAAACTGCCACCCAGCCGTGAATGAAAGCAACACAGCTGGCATAATTGGCAAGCAGGAGAAATAAAACTGCACTGAACATGAGCCAGAGACTCATCAGCACTGCCCCCTTGTGGCCATTTAAGCCATCCTTCTTGGCCGCAAACCAATCCTATATTATTCAATTACCAGAACTTGTACACTGTGGATTTCAGTTAGCCATAAATAAAAGGGGGAAAGGGAAAAGAGCTATTTATTTTACATTAAACACTTTAACTCATATTCTCCCCTAATGGGGGCTTTCAAAGCAGCTTGCTTTTAAAAATGGTCTTAAAAAGTCAAAACAAGGCTGTGGCAAGTTTTAATGACTTAGGATTGCAACCACAAAACTGCAAGTCCAACAACTAAGCCAGAGCTGGGTGGATTAATCAACTCAGGTCAAACACCTGACAAAATACACAGACTCTCCAACATTGCCAGATCCAGCTCTCTGCACTCTTGTAATGCTTTCAATGGGTAAGTGTGTATAGGACTACACCAGTAAAACATCCAGTAAATGTAGGGCATAGGTTTGATAAGGAGAATCTATCTATCTATCTATCTATCTATCTATCTATCTATCTATCTATCTATCTATCTATCTATCTATCTATCTACCTACCTATCTATCTGTATATAAAAAATTGAAGGGTCACTGACTCACTGACTGACATCAACGCCCAGCCAAAACTGCCAGACCTAGAAGCATGGAATTTGAGGAGAGTGTTCTTTCCATGACGGAGGAACCCACTAAGAACCGGTTTTCAGAAATTCCAACCAGAATAGGGGTGCGACAAGTTTTCCATCTTATACTTAACGTTGAAGAATCCGATTGATCACTGCCCTGCCCCAACCTGCCGCCCCCCCCCCCCCCCCCGACTGAGAAGCATGAAATTTGTGGAGGGTGTTCTATATGTGACTTGAACACCCACCAAGAAACAATTTTGAGAAATTTAACCCTTAAGAGGCTGAAAAGGGTGCAGCATGTTTTTGTCCTATAGTTAACATTGAAGACTGACTGATCAACATTCAGCCAATTTGGTGCCCTGTGCCCGATGCACTGAGAGGGAGGGTGCTCAAGAGGGGATGTTGCATGGGGGTTGATGCACATGGGCAGATGTTGTGCATGGGGGATGTTGCACATAGGTGGACGATGTGCACAGGGGGGACGATGCGCATGGGGGGACAATGCGCATGGGGCATGGCAAACGGGCTATTTTACTCCTGCAATGCAGGTACATTTCACTAGTCAATAATAAGAACATATGAAAAGCCCCACCAGATGGGCCTTTCCATTTTACCCTATTTCCTTTGTCTCACAATGGCCACAGGGGGCCTGCTTCCTAGTGCCGCTCCCTTGCACTTGTCATTCTGAGGTAACCCACTTCTAAAAACTAGGAGGTTGCACATACCAACCATGGTTTATAATCTGTGATAGACGTTTCCTCCAGAAATCTGTTAAATCTTCCTTTAAAGGCATCTGCGCCAGACAGCATCACTATACATTGTGGCAAGGAGTTCCAGAGACTAATTAAAAGCTGGGTCAAGAATTTTTTTCTTTTGACTGTTCTAACACTCCATATTAGCGGACATCCACTGGTTCTCATGCTGTATGAAAAGGGAAAGAACATCCCTCAAACCATCTCCTGCATAATTTTGTATGTCTCAATCACCCCCACCTTTTCCAAGGAGGAATGGAGGGCAAGGCTGTTCTTGATCGGAGACAGGGCACCTTTTGCACAAGTTCCTATACAAAGTCTGTGTCATTGTCAATATTTTCTTTCCTCTGATGAGAGCCACAGCTCAAAATACACTGGGACTGTTACTTGATTCGTCTTAATATATTTGTCCCCTGCATCTATTGGATTCATTGCTATTTTTAACCACTAGGACATAGCTTGTTCTTGTTCTCCATCTATCTATCCAGCAATGAGTGAGGGTAGAAGTGGTCTGAGTACATACCTTGTGTCCTGAAAAGATAAGCAGAGTTTTTTTTTTTTTAAAAAAAGACAAAATGCTTCTCCAACGTGACTTACAAAAAATGCAATTACAACTAAAATAAGTAAATATGGCCTTAGCCTTCTTGGTTACTGGTGGCCAATGAAACTAGTCCAGATTCTGGGTGGACATGGATGCAGAAGCAGCCAGACTCAAGAGCTGGCCATGGCGTAACTCTGCAGCCCACAGAAACACTAGGAAGCGCTGCAGACGTGCGTTCCAACCACTTCAAAATCAAAGTCTATGATCAGTCTTCCTTGATGGCTCTTACAATAGCCAGGCAGCCGTCACTCAGTCGCTGGAGTCAATCCAGTTGCCTTCACCCAGAATAACACTCCTGTTGCTGGGTTTTATTTTTTCATTGCTCAAACCACAGTGTCTTTCTTCTGGGCAAACATACTTCTCCTTAAACAGCACAACCCAACTTCTGTGCAGAATGACATGCGGGGGGGGGGGGGGGGGGGGGAGGGGAAAGAATGAGGCAGGGAGAGGTGCAAAAGCCAAAGCCACCTTAAAATAATATAAGCTCTGCAGGGTTTGCTGAGGTTCTGATCCCAGTCTTACCCTACCATAATCTTAAAAGGTAAAGATGACCCCCACAGGTTGCCCTGCCAGTCGTGTCCAATTTTAGGGTGCAGTGCTCATCCATGTTTCTAGCTGAACACTAGCGGACACTAGTGTTGTCCAAAGACACTTCTGTAGTCATGTGTCCAGCATGACTATATACCAAAGCGCATAGAACACTGTTACCTTCCCACTAAAGTAGTACCTATTTATCTACTTTCAATTTCATGCTTTTAATCTGCTAGGTTGGCAGGAGCTCACCCCGTCTTGCAGTAGTTGGGTCTCAAACCACTGACCTGCCAATCTTCAGATGGGCAGGCACAACACCTTTAACCACTAAGCCACTACACTACCATAATCTTAAAAGGTAAAGTTGTCCCTGCAGATTGTACTGACAGTTGTAACCAACTGTAGGGAGCAGTACTCATCCCCTATCTAAGCCAAAGAGGCAGTGTTGTCCAAAGACGTTTCCATATCATGTGGCCAGCATGACTGTATGCAAAGGCACACGGAACTCTGTTACTTTCTTATCAAGGTGCTACTCACAGTATTTATGAACTTGCACTTCCGTGCTTTTGAACTGTTTGGTTGGATCATTCTCCCTCTGGATCTAACCAAAAGTCCATCTATCCTAGGATCCTGTTTCTGGGACGCTTAAAGCACACATCAGAGCTTAAAAATGAACAGACCTTTTCCATTGGCTTCATAAGAAGGGACTTGGGACAAGATTGAAGTCATTTAGGCCCTGTGCCTAATGTGAGCACCAAGCTAGGATCTCCATCTTGTAGCACCTCGGTCTCGAACCCCAGCCTGCTGGTTGACAGGCATGGCATCTTAACCGCTGAACCACTACAACCTAATCTTAGATAGCATTATATTCAGCATAGCCTAATATTTAGAGCATCATCTTTACCTGGTCTTCAGGTGGTGCAAGTTCCTTGTACCAAGATAGGAGTGCCAAGCAAATACACCAGAGCAGAATGGGCCAGCACAAAATGTGTTTCCCTGCTTTGAAACCAGACAAGGGCTGAATGAGTTTCAATTGGTGCAGGGGGTTGCAGAAGATGGTGGAGGCATTCTGAGGGTGGGCAGAACAGAAAGCAGATCAGGACCAGTAGGGTGCAGGATCAGCCTTGACACGTTAGGCTACACCCTAACCCTAACCTCCACTGCTGACCACATTGTCCCTACACAGGCTGCTCAGATTTACATCATGAATTTGCTGATTTGCATAGGGGGTGGCTGGCATAGGACATGGGATGAGGGGTAATACATTTCCTTCTTCAAAGTTGCATGCCAGCCAGCACCCACCTTGTGTTGTACACAGCATAGGTCACAAAGCATGTCTGTTCCAGTACAAGTTAGGATTGGGCTGCCTATTTGTGAAAATGCCTGTGGGTTTTAAAACAAAGAGTGCGGAGGTTTTTAAAGATAAAAAATGGGGGGAGCCAAACTTTGGGGGCAAAGCACTAGCTCTCCTAGCATCCACAGCAATTTTTCCAGGTTCTACGTCCTCTGCACACAAGCAATTCCCCCTTCACCCCCCAAAAGGCTATCATAATCATTTTTATATTGTTACCCACCTTGTGTAATTGTTTTTTCTAAAGCTAGAAAGGCGGGATATAGTTTTTTTAACTACCGGTAATTAATAAGTAGACAAACACACTCCACTTCATCCTTAAGTGCATGTCTGGTTTGCATCATTAAATACTGCACCTTTTAAGAGCAGGTCAATCCACCACATCAGCGATTTGTGCAATCATGGCCTTAAGGATAAAATGAAGTTGGATTGTAAGGTTACCTGTACAAGCTTTGAGACCTTGATCAAGCTAGAAGGTCACCATCTTCAGTCCAGAGTCCCCTGCTACACACACATGGGAGGGGACTGGGAACAGGGAAAACATGAACCAAGGACAAACACAAATCACAGAATCTGAGTCACTGAACACTGTTCCTAAATTACCACAGTAGTTCCACAGAGCTGAGCTTGCTGACTTTTATGATTTCTGTACCAGGGCTTTCAAACTGAGCAAGGATGGAAGGGAAACTGGTTCCGTACACACTGCTGTATGGACCAGGCAGCATGTCATGACACTGCTGCCCCCTCCTGGCCAGCAAGAGCTTCTGCAACTTCTGCATTCTAGTGAACTGAGTAATTTTAAAATCGAGTCATTAGTGTGATGGAACAAACTACTAGGGAACCAAGGGCAGGTTTTCTAAAGCCCCATTAACCAGTAGGGCTAAGAACACACTAAGCCACCAGGATCCCTGGGAAGATGAACTAGCTTTCTTTGGTACTAAATGTGATGGTGGGAAAATATTTTAATGATTTTTTACACTAGCATGTCTCCATGTCTTACATGTCTCCAAAGCTGGCAAGTTTAAGGGCATAACAGTACTCCCTCTGGATCAGACCAAAGGTTCATCCACCCTAGTATCTTGTTTCTAAGAGAAATACCCAGGTCTTTCTGGGAAGCTTAAAGCACAAGTCAGAACTTAAAAGTGAAGACCTTTTTCATTGCCTTCATAAGTAGAGACTTAGGACCAGCTTAGAGTCATTTAGGCTCTGTGCCTAGGGGAGCACCAAGCTAGGATCATCTACTTTAGTCTTATATGCAATCTAATGTTAAAATGTGCTTTGTTCTATTTGGTCCATTAACTCACATGCACTTTTTAAAGTGCACATTTTGATTTTGATTTTTGTTCTACCATTAAGTCTAGAGTAAATTTTATTTACCTCTCTAATGTTTTATAGAGGTTGGCCATGAACTAAGGACCCTGCAAAAATGTTTACAACTGGGTCCCATGGTTCTTAGGACTAGCCCTGTCAATAAGTCTCTAAAATCACAATCTTCTGTAACACTGGTAGACATTTTTGCCATCATTTTCAATGCATTCTACTCAGATGGAAGTTTTCAATAACACTCCCAGACAAATGTGCACATAATTGCATCCTTTGTACATTACTATGTCTGCCAATGCTACATATTATACATCCTTTTCCCCCTCTTATTTTTTTTTAAAGTACCCCAATTTTTAACCTTTTAACCCACCATTCTTTTTGGCAGTTTATTCCACGGTCCTCAAAATGGCACAAAGAATACAGAATTCAAACTTGGCCATCTGCTCTGTCCATAGATGGACAGTCTGCTGCCAACTCTGTCCTGCTTGGTCTCAGTTATGAAATCTGTCTCAGAGTAGACAGTGAAACCCAAGAGTAACATGGCTGGTTCAAAAAAGGATTTGAAAATACGTTACAAATATATAAACCTTTCCCGTTTTTTCCTCCACATCATAGCTGTGATGTTGATTTGACTCCTGCCACAGCAATCCACAAGGGACCTCTGATCACATGCCCTGCTACTAATGCAGACAACAGAGAAACTCCCATTATCTTTTTTTTTTTTTTGTCCTTTTTCAGCAGCAAACTGCCAGGTGATTCTGAAAAACAACAGTATTCTTTGTACATCTAGGGACCAGCTGAGTGCCCTCATCATTGCTGCGTGGGCGAGGATTTCAATGCAACAGGGCCTCTGCCCACACAGCAGCCAGGGGCTGGCTGGTGGGCCGGCAGGCAAGCAGAGCTTCAGAACATAAGCCTCCTTCGAAGTGTCTCTCTGTACGCACCACCGATTGCACGCGGAAAGGAGACATCAGGAACGTGCTGTCTGCATTGCACTTTTCCTAGCATGCAGAGGCTTGTCAAATATCACTTTAAGCAGCATTGGAAATAAAGGGAGACAGAATATCAATGTATGTGGTGCTTTTTACTGACTGAAATGCCTGCATCTGAGATTACTACATTCTAGATATTGATGGAAAAAAGACAGCAGGAGAATGGAGAAGTTGGAATGGAATAATTTTGTAATGAGGCTGTTTGCTTCAGAAGATAATAAAGCTGACTCTTGATTGCTTCACTTCTGTGCCACCACACTGCTGAATCACTAGTAGGGTTAACTACTCCTGGCACTGGAGGCTCTCTGGCTATGCTAAGTGCTTCCACCCTGCCTGCCTTCCTCAAGACAAAATATGCTGTCTGATGCCAACACTGACCATTAGCTTAATATTATCTACAAATTGTTGGCAGTGGTGCTCCATGATTTCAGTTGGGGATCTCTCCCCTCCCTGGGGCTGCAGTGGCTTAATAGTTAAATACACTGCACTTGTTGACTTATAGGTCAGCAGTTTGGTGATTCAAGACCCAAGTGCCGCTTGACTCCCATTGCCAGATCCTGCCAACCCATCAGTTTGAAAGCATGCAAATGCAAGCTAACAGGTGCCACTTTGGTGGGAAGATAAGGACCCAGCAATAGGCCTTTGCGATGGATAGCCAGTTTCCCCAATGTTGCATGGATCAGATGACTCCGATCGAGAATAGCTGACCTTATTGCTGACTCTATTACCATATTGGACAAACACAGAAGTTGCCTCTTTTAATCTTTTCCTACTGTAAAGTTTCAAGGCAGGTGTTTTTCCATTAAGTGATGGCCCTCTCTCTAAAGAGAACAGTTGGCAATGTTGAGTCAACGTCCTCATACCTCATACAGAAAGCCTTGTATAGAGAGCCCTGGATATGTAAACAGTGCTTGAGCTATGCCAACCAAGTGCAGGGCTTAGCTAAGGACTAGGAGCATGGAGGCTCACATTCTGGTCCATCAGGTCTGCTTAGACAGGGTGACAAGGCCAGCAATTTTTCAACCAATGTGCAGTGCCACACTGGTGGACCATGAATAATCTGTAGGTGTACATCTTCTGGGGGATGTGCGAGCATACCACTGGCAGCCTGGTAAAAGTCAGCACTCAATGGACCAATGACACTGTTGCAATCATGCAAATAGATCCAATCCAAAGGTAGACTGGCATTCTTCAGTCTCAAAAGACTATGGTATTGTGCTCTGATTATCCTCTCCAGAGCACGATGGCCTGGGTAGGTTAAAATGGAGGATAGACTGTTACCCAAGCAGTAAATCCCTCCTCTCCATGTCACTGAAATAGTCCAATGGAACAGCAGAGCCGATACAATTGGTTCTAACTGCATTACAGGAGTTACCAGAACGTGATTGTACACAGTCACGAACTGCTTCTGGGACTCCAGCTCCAGGTTTTGCCTTGAGATTGACTCCTGAAGCCTTTCCCATAGATGGGTATAGCCACAAGGCAGTGGAGGTTTCAGGTGGGAGTTTTCCTTCTCTAGACAACCCATGTGCAGTGGGATTTTGGACAGGTTTAGTCTGGCTCCTCAGGCATGGGAGTCCCTGCCAGTAGCTAACTACTGCCAGCATAGCCCTGGAGCACACAATCCCAACACCTCAAAAAGGTACTGTCCATCGGTGGGAAGGGTACACCCACCAGAAATAATGCAGGAAATTCAGAATAACTACTGGTGAGAAAGCAACCTTACTATAGAACATTTTCTTTAGAATGCATTGATGGTTTAAGCTGAAATTACATGGAACAAAGTTCTCCCAGAGATTAGGGTTAGGAGTAAAGAAACACGAGTCTGTGAATCAACTTCACGCTCTTGGCAAGGCAGTCGCCACAGGGCTTGCCGACAGCAAAAGTGACTCATTATGAACAGAGAGAAGCTGGCAATTCTCAGAGTCGCACGCTAGAGGACACTCTTGGTCTGGCTTTAGCCATATACAAAAAAAGAAATCTCCTGGGTCTGTGCATTTTATCAGCATTAAGGACAATGAAAGACAATCACAGGCAACAGTTTTATGTCTGAAAACTGCAGCCAGCTGCAGAGTTCCAGGGAATGGGGAAGCAGGGCTTTCTGGCTCACCACATCCTGGTTCTTTTTATGTACACAGAGCAGAGTCCACTGCACAGCCTGGAATAGTGAACTGATGAATAAGCTATTTCAGACAGAAAGGAACAGCATCCTAAAACCCCCATTCAGGGAAACTCCATTTCTCAGTAGTGATCATAAGCACCAGCAGAAGGGGACAAGCCCACTGCCAAACTCAATTAACTCCTTCCACTGCCCCATTGGGACCACAACCCATCTCAAACAACACAGGTTTAGAAATGAACCTATTCCAGCTTTGATGCTATTGGGACCTTGAACTGAATCATCTAAACGTGAAGAGTGAGCTCCCACACAAAGTAACAGACATGGCTTCCAACTCCAATAGTTCCTGTGACTTATCAAGCCAAAACAGAACTTCATCATTTATATGTGTGCTTAGCTCAATTTTAAAGCTGCATCTTTATTCCCTGTTCCTATTGATTTGGGTAAATGGCCCGAGCATCAGAATCTAGAAGAGAAAAAGTAAATTGTGATCTGACGTCAGGTGAGATCATTGAAGACCATTGAGAAAGAGGGGGAAGGGCAGAGGAGGGGAAGAAGGAATTATAGCTCAATGGTAGAAAAATATGAAATATAAATTATAGCTCAGATGGTATAAAATATGAATTATACCTCAGATGGAAAAAAATATGAAAAATAAATAAATTTCTGACTTAAGGAACCAGACCCACCTCACAGTTCAGGCAGGGGTTTTGTATCATCCATCCCCTCCTGCCAGTTAATAAAATTTTGCTCCAGCTGACCATTTGTTGTCACACATCTTAAACTACTATACTTACTTACCAGTCAGAGCGAATACTAGGAAACCCAAGATCAACAGTGGGAAGCACATCTTTCTTGCAAGACACACTTCCTGAGAGGCAGAGGATGCAGGGTGGGCATGGCCATGCAAAGCAGTAAAAGGAATCTTCATAATTGCTAGGAGGAGAGAACAAAAAATAGGAAATAACATCAATACAAGTTCTCAGACAGTGTGAGTCACTTTCCTCCAATAACCCTATGCTTATGTGGGGGTGTGGGACTAAACATAGGAAGCTCCCTTTACATGACTCAGACCACTGAGGTCCATCCAGCTCAGCACTGCCCTAACTGTTCTGGCATGTTCTGTGTTCAGCTATCTCATTTACAGAGTTCAAGTTATGTGATTTCATGTATGTTGTACCATGGGTGAACTAGTCCCACTGAGTCAAAATACCTGTTATACCATGGGTGAACTAGTCCTGCAGAGTTAAAATCCCTGTGATCACAGCTTCCAGAAAAAGGGCCAGATTTGAGAGTTCTGGATCTTACAGTATAAGCCAAGTATAAGATCTTAACAGTATTTATATACTACTTTGTATATAAAAGTACATCAAAAGAGCAGAAGTACATCAAAAGAGCAAAAGATGATCACAAAGCGATTTACCAGATGAAATCAAATACTAGATCCCAAAAGGGCTTAGATTATCAGTGGCATAACTAGGATATATTCTCCTTAGTACCATGTTTCCTGGGAGGAGCAACCCACATACACTGATGGCATAGCCTAATGTAGTTAGGCATATCCTAACTACAGCACCCCCACTTTCCAAGCACTCAAAGAATAGTTGTGAGCCACTCTGAGCAGCCAATCATTATTTTTCCTGGCAAAAAATCCATCATCCATTCAGAATGGCTCACAACTGCTCTAAATATGCCATAAACCCAGAAGTCAACTGGCAGTAACTAGCAATGTAATGCTAGGGTGTGATGCTAGTTTGCCTCCTGGTGCACCCCAGATAGCATGAAAGTGTGAATTAAACTAGCAACAATTGACAACAAGTGAGAACTAGCAACAACTGGCAGTCAGACTACTTTGAAGAATTGGCAGTTGGCAGCCAGACATCAATGTGGAATTCCTGGCTCTCAAAATACATGGCAATGTTACCTTAACATCTGATTTACCGTAAGTCCATGTATTTGCCATTATGCTAAATAATAAATAAGCCCTGCAATAAATTCCAGGCTAGGCACATCTGGGGATGACATCATGGCCCAGATTCCAGATGCCCTCTGTACAATCTAGAACAACAAACCACCACTAGAAAAAACACTGAACAAGGGTGAAACAGTTAGTTACTTTTGGTAAACGTAAGAGGAGCATCACTTGAAAAATATACATCTTGCTCAGTTAGGAAGAGATCACAACAGTAGCTCTCTCGGTCATACTTGGAGTACACAAAACCAGGTTGGCTTCAGTCCAAATAATGGAAGAGAGGTACTTTATTAACATGAGATGTTGCATCTACGTCAGTCAAGGTTGCAGAATAACTGTGAGAGCTCAGTCCCAAGCATTTGAGAACAACCAGATCACTCCATCTACATAGTTACTAACAAAAAGCCATCGAGGCAGACACCTCTGTTGCAAAAGCAATAAGGATTCCAAGTTCAAAATTCACACAGGGGAGGTTTTACAATGCCTAAGCAGACAGAAAATTGGCAGAGAAGTATCATAGCACAGAACATAGAACGCAGCATCTCTCCTCTATATTCGCAAAGTTTCCTTTCCTCCACAGCCACCACATCCTGCCCCAAAGTAAACCACGGACCACAGCAGGAAGGGCGCACAGCTGCGATGACATCCTTCCTTGGGATTCCCCTTCCATCCCCTTTTGTCTCCAAAGCAGCAAGTGACAAAGAGGTTCCCGAACATGCCTGGGCCAACTGTTGCCAAATAATACTCCAATCTTCAGGATGCTAACTTGGCAAGGGATAGAGAGAAGTCATGACAAAGGGGCCCAAATTAAGTAAACTCATTCAAAACAATGATTTTAAAGTACTGTCAAAAATTAGTTAGAACTTATAGCTTAGATCAAGCAAATATGAACATACAGTATTGAACAAGAGGATACTGTTCTTGGCACCCAAGGAAACCACACTCACAGATTTTGTTTTAAATTAAATGGAATGAAAAGGATACACACCAAAAAGATATGCTTTTAAGCATATCTAAGGTTGTAACAGAGAATGAGAGGGTATCCACTTCTAAATAAATTGCATAGGTCTAAATGGAATTGCAGAGAGGTTGTGTTGACCACTAGAAATCATTACCCATGAGAAAGCTGAGGCGCAAGTAAATTATGAAACACCCACATGAACACCATGAAATATTGCTGGACTAGCTGCGCTAATTCATGGAGAACAATTCACAAAGCATAGGTGCAGATGATGTAGTCAAAAGCCAAAGAGCAGAGAGTTAATGCAAATCTAGGCACCGTCCACTTCTGTCGGGGTGCAGATGTTTTAGAATTATGTGGTCAGATGAGACATCCCTTCTGACATGTCAATCACTATTAAGTGCTGAAGGTAGAATTGCCTATAGGGTCACAGTGGGACAAACACTTTTTTCTATCTACATTTGTTGAACTATAGTGCCTGAAGAGCTCCCAGATGTCCTTGGATTAGTTGAATCTACTCATCCATCCAAATTCCACTCCTTCACCATTGACTACACACAAGTGTACACTGTGCACCTCTGGGCACATGGTAGCCAACCTTATGCTGTGCAGCAAACAGTATCAACACAAAAGCACTCATACTCGAATCACCTGCTTTTTTTAAAGTTCATGATGGCTCATATTTATAGCATCTGATTATCATCAGAGTTCCTACAACTTAATTCGGACCAGGGGCTCTAAAGCTGCCTCTGCTTGCATGTGGGTTTGGGGCATGATAGACAGCCATGTGCTCACATCTCAAGAGGGAAAGAGAGAGAGAGAGGAAGAGGAAAAAGGTCGAATTGAGCGAGTGAGTCAGTGACTTTTCAGTTTTATATGGGTTGATCATAAGACAAATGCAAATCACAGGGAAATTGTTATTGAAAGATAACGGTAACAGCCCCATCCCTCTATAAATTCACACTAATCAGTATTTCATGTTGGTTGGTCACAGCTGCGGTGTAAACTTTGTACTCCAGTGATCCATTTTCAGATGAAGAAAAATACCAGGTTGTAAACATAGTGAGTACACTAACCAATAGGAGACACTGTTGGGTCTTTCAACATTTTCCTCCACACATCAGCTCCTCAACAGGAACCTCCTCCAAGAAGAAATTAGGCCCATGTCAGGAATTTAGCCCAAGCCCATGTCATATGGTAAGCATGTGTGGTTCACATGGCAAGTCAAGAAATAGGTGGGAAGTGAACATCTCATAAGGACCTCTAAAGTTTCTGCAACTAACCCTACAATCCAGAGTAACTACAAGAGCATGTAAGAGACATTACATGCACCCGTAGTTACTGCACCACCTGGTGAAAACCTATGAGAAATTCATATTGCAATCCAGAGTA
Organism: Cryptoblepharus egeriae; assembly: GCA_030015325.1. Classification (NCBI taxonomy): domain Eukaryota; kingdom Metazoa; phylum Chordata; class Lepidosauria; order Squamata; family Scincidae; genus Cryptoblepharus; species Cryptoblepharus egeriae. The sequence goes on from JAREYC010000013.1 coordinate 13,460,866, forward strand.
AATTGTTCTTACACCAGAGCTAGGACTCCCCGTAGTTAATCTGGATTGAGGCCGTAGTCTGGATCTCATGCACTTTTCCAAGGAAGAGATCCAGGCAGCTATCAATCATCTGAAATCCAACTCTAAATTGCTCGTTAAAAATAAAATGCAATATTTTTAGCTTTCTGCGCTCTCCAGGATATGCAATAGGGTATGGACTTCTCACTCAAGCCAATTAAGGAACAGGAAATATTAACAAGTTTGCCCCAAGTCAGAAGCATATTATTTCATTAAGCAGGCATTGAAAATATATTGCATTATCCACTTTCAACATTCCCACTCTTTCCATATTTAATGGTTTTGAAAAGGAGGAGAGGAACTATTTAGAAGAATAGAAAAACTTTTATTTCCCCTCTGATGCACACATCTGCTGAACATGACAGAACATTGGTCTTGGAAATTAACCAATGGCCCTGACACCCAGGGCAGAGTACCCAGGGCAGTGGTGACGTGTCGTCACATTGTCATGTATTTGAGCATATTTGAAAGATATGCCTCCATATGCCTCCACCTTCTTCCATACAATCTAGTCTGTTCTCTGTGGTCATCAAAGGGGGCCCTCTTGGTTGTGCTGCCACTGAGAGAAGTGCCTGGGAGGGATACCTAGCGCCACAGGTGCTAGGAAGAGCCACTCCCACTGGTGCCCAGTGGTACCCATTGCCAGATAATGCCCAGTGGTACCCGGTAGGGGTGCCTTGTGTCTGGTGGTGCCTGCTGCCACCTGCTGGTGACCCTTGCCCACTGCCTGGTGGTGCCTGCCAGTGTCGACTGCATGGTGGTGCCCAGTGCCACCCAATGGTGCTCAGTACCATTAGGGATGCCTGCTGGTTCCATGCCACTGCCCACCACTCTCCCAGGTACCCTAGGAACCAGGTGCCGGTACCCTAGGAACCTAGTGCCCAATGCCTGTCATTGACTAGTGTTGCCAATCCCCACTGCTACCCACCACCGTTTGCCACTGCCCAGTGCCCAGCCATGCCCACAGGCCACAAATATTCTTGAAATCGGTGCCCTTTGAAGGCGATTTTGCGCGCAATCCAGAGTAACTACAGGGAGTCCTTGCTCCAGTTTAAGAACAATTTACTCTGGATTGCAGTATGAATTTCTCATAGGTTTTCACTAGGTGGTGCAGTAACTACAGGTGCACGTAATGGTCCCAGTTATTTTTCTTAAAGCATTTTCCTTAAAGGAGCAGTTAATGGCTTAAAGGCAGCCTGCTTACCAATATGGCAGGCAATTCAATTTATCTTAAAGGTTGTGAGCTTTAATTTTGTTTCTGTTCTGTTCTCCCTTCCTCCAAGTAATAGGTGCTCTCAGCTGCATCTGCTTGCAATTTTCAAGAGCTCATCTCCTTGCATGGCAGTCAGCAGCCACTTCAAATAGAACTTGATTCATTGTTGCCTTGTTACCAGCATAACTAATTGCCTTTTAATAACACAAAAATAGTTAATCATGCATTTTCTGGAAACCAAATGTAACAAACGGGGAGGTTCCACCTGTAGTTGGTAGCAGCTGGTCCCAGTTAGTTTATTATTACTATAGCATTTATGGGATATGTTAATTATGGAAAATCCTTAAGAGTACTGTGCAGTGAACTCTTGATCTCACAGTGAAACAAAGGATGTTTTCTGCTTCATTAAAAATGATATATATGATTTGGATGTTGACTGGCAGCAGAGGATGGATGATCCATGCTGTACACACACACATATGTATGTATATGTATATATATCCATATATAGAGTCACATACACACACTGTATATATATGTATATGTATATTATGGAATGTATATTGCACCGACACTTCTCTATGGACTTCAGTGCATTCAGATTTAACACTTTTTGAATGAATGGATACAGCATGGGTCATCCATCCTCTCCTGCCAGTCAACATCCAAATCATTCACAAATCTCAAAGGAAACAGTAACTATGGTGCACACAATGATGAAAATGTTGTGTGCAACCAGTAGTAGAACACAAAGCCACACAGATAATATTTGTTTCAACTCAGGGCCATGACAGTAAAAATGACAGAAAGTGACAAGGAAAAACAGAAAATTCAATACAGAAAAATCTACATATCTTTGCCATGGTCAGTTTGATTACCATTGAGAGCATGGCTTTCATCAAGCTTCCATTAAGTCTTTACTAGAACCACAGTCAAGGATGTGGGTCGCCTGCACCATCACATTTGTCATTACCAAAAAGAATTCATTCAGCCACTCATGTAAAGAGGTAATTACAACATTATAACACTGGAGGGAGGGTAGGCATGCATGGAAAAACCTATGTCCTAGATGATACAGTTTAGAAGTTTATTATACTCTCCAAAAGTAATAAAGGACAAAATCCAGAGTAACTATGGGGAGTCCTTGCTCCAGTGTAAGAACAACTTACTCTGGATTCCAATATGAATTTCCCATAGGTTTTCACTAGGTGATGCAGTAACTACGAATGCACGCAAAGTCTCTTACATGCTCCCATAGTTACTCTGGATTTGGGGGATACACTCAGCATTCAGAAAAAAGACTAAATTTTAGTGACGCATTTTCATAAAGAAAAGATTCAATTAATCAGAAAGTCCCCTGCCTGAATCCAAGAGAGTCAATCATGGTAGAAGACATTGAGCTAAATTGACTGAATCTCTGGCTCAACAAAAAGCAGCCATTGATGAGGTCATCTCCTGCCATGACATCACTTCTATGATAAATGACATCATTTATAGAGGGTTGTGGTGCACCCTGCTCTCCCTTGCTTGTCCCGACCCTCTCTCAGTGACGGGGATTCCATTAGGGGAGGCAACCTTGGTATCTGCATCACTATCAACCTCCTACATCTCTGAAGATCCCAAGGAGGAGACACACACAGGTAAGTAACAGAACAGAAGATTTCTTTACTTCCAGAGGAGGCTCATACGCGTATTGGTTTCTCACAGGTTACTCTCTTGGTTACAGGTACAAAACAGTGCAACCGAGCACGCAGGCTCTTCAAACAGGTATGGCAAACAGGTGAGTCAACATCTATATACTCATCTAGGTAAGTGCAAATGAGTCTCTAATGTCTCTTTCTTTCTCTTGCAGGCTTCCCCAGGACCAGCACTCTACTCAGCATCCTCTGGCTTGGCTGCTTCTGGCTTGACAACACCACACACTCTGCAACCTCTCACCTCCTTTCCATGTTCCCGCCTTTTGCCCCCTTTTATCTCCTCCAAGTGTCCATGTGCAGTGCGGCGCAGTGGGGGCCCGCCCCTCGCCCCGCCCTCGCCCTGTCCCCTGACCCGCCCCCCAACTTCCGGGGAACCGGATCTTGGGGCTCGGTGGGCCCATCACTGGTCCCAACAGATTGTCATACTAAAAAGTGGGTGCTGGTGTTAAAAGGTTTGAGAACCACTCAAGATGAAGTGTTAGATTTGAGAAGCACAGTACTAAAGAAAAATGTTCTGCACAAACACTCCTGTCCCTTTCATCCTGTTTACACGGGAGTGCCAAAGCACTGCAGTGTACAACACTGGTGTGTGCCCACTTACACACTTCCAGATGGATCTCGTTGTAGCTGAGCCAGCGCTCCTTCAGCACTTCTGCTCCCTGGTGTCCAGACACCTGCTGACCTCTGTCCTCACTTCTTGCAGAACGGATGCAGCCTACACTATCCACAGATGATGCTTCCTGCAGACAACAGCAACAAACATGGTTCTTTCCCTGGACACTTCCCAAACCTTTTGGCTGACTGCTCAAGTCGCAAGCTCTTGCTATGGCCAGGATCTTTGTCAGAGCCAACTATGTGTGAGGCAGGAAATCCGATCATTGCTTTTCTAAATTTAAAAAAAATGAAATTAAAAGCAGATACAGGTGGTGTGCACGTGTGCAAGCTGGATCAGAAAGGCAACAGAATGAAAAGGGCAGCATTTTGCAATGAACATGGTATGCCATTTTTGGATTGAAATGCCCCATAAGCTTCAATTTCAACATAAGATACTTGTATGTCTTCCCTCACAAGAGCAGAGGGATGGTTTCAATCCACGAAATCCAGCTGAAGAGGTTAACCATATTACTCACCACACTACTGTCATCCAGATCCCAAATCTGCTTCCCACTACCACACCCCACAACTTTTTATATCACATTTCGCTTAGGCTTCATACTCCAAACCAAACAAAAGAGCTTTTGGAATCCTGGGTTTGGCTGGTAAGCAAGCAGAAGGCTGTGCAACCACTTTGGGGCAATCCTAACCTAGGCCAGAACAACTCATCGGTCTTCTCATTCCCATGATGATGCAGGGAGGCAAGCACATATCTGTGCACTAGTCTAACCTGCACCCACAAGTAGAACTCTTCTTCAGTTATATGTTATCAAGTTGGCTACTGGATTTGTGCTGGTTACTGATTTGTTGGGTGACCTGTATAATTATATAATTAAATAAAATAAAGTTAATGGAGGTTACAGTGATGCCATTGCAATTAGGTCATACATACAATATTACAGAAGGCGGTCCATCATAGGGGGATGGAATGAGCTCCCATGCCTATGGACACAAAACATAGTGATGCGTCTGGACAACCCAATTCATAGTAAACATCTGTAGGACCAGGTTTCAGGAATCATAATTGTAGAAAAGACAGACTATCCTGAAAACATATTTACTTAAATTCATTTTCTGCTTGGTCCTGCTAAATATTATTCTTGAAAACCTTAGCAGAAGTTTATTTTTTTTAATCAGCTGAAAGAATCATAGCTTCTTAGTTTGAAATTTTTCATATTGATCTTCATGGACTTCAGAGAACTGGCAAACATGTCAGGAACTAAAGCCAGAAATCTTGAAATACATAAATGTCATTCCTTTGTCAGATGTACAGATGGGTGTCCAATACCTAGAATTCCAAATGGAGAATACAGCTAGCAAAAAGATTTTGAGCAGGAATGGGGTAAAACTGCTCCTTTCCATGCCATACATACATAGAACATTTATTGGCATAAATTTATCTATAACCTTCTGTTCCATTAGTGAAAATCAAAGATGCCCAAGGTGGATTTCATTTAAAATGTGACAAGTTCCTGTAAATTTATTTGTTCATAATTGTTTCCCCATATGTTAAAAATGAGGCTATTTACCTCGTAAATTGACCAGTGTACTGAGGTCCCACAAACTATTTATAATCCTGGTTACAAGATTCACAGACTGTGGTGATGGGCAAGGCATTAAGGGAGGAGGAAGGAAACCAAGCCAGAAGCTTAATCACTGGTTTCCCAAAATTTGCCAGCCATGCTTGGTTCAGACAGTTGCATAATAGTTTTTTTTACTGTTACCGCCCTCTGGGCTTGCACAGATCTCATGTGGGTATCGCAATACACCCACAGTTAATCGCCTAACAACTTGGGGGAAGGTTAAACCATGCTCAGAGTCATTAGAGACAAAAACAGCAGAACAACAGCAAGATGCTCTGACAGCTGCATAAACTGACCTCCTCCAGCTGTGGTACCCAAGCCAGACTACCCCCAGAACCACCCTCTGCTATGCCACTAAGAATCCCTGCAGACTTAATCTCTGGAGATCAACACGACCTCTTCCGAGCCATTTCTTCTAGACTTCCTCCATGCAGACATTATTCCAGGCCGCTGCAAATCGGACGGCGTTTAAGATGTCAATGGAGAGTTATTGTCTGCATGGGCTGCTGAACAGATCTATTGGACCTCCTGTACAATAAGACCTCTGCATTTTGAACCCATCAGGAGCAGGCAGACGGGAAGAGAAAAAATTAACTGGACGCTTCTAGCCAAAGCCATGAGCAGAGATTGATTTTTGTGCTTGAAACTCTGCAAGAAAATCAATGGTCACATTATTTATCGGATAAACAACATAAACATTGATTTTGCTTTGAGGGTGTGATAAGGTGGCAGGGTGCAGAAACGGCTGCGCTCGTAGGCACCATTCTACCCTAGAAGATGATGACCTCTTTAGCCCAGAGATTTTCAACCATTTTCATCTCATGGCAAAGCACACCATCAGTTTTTTTTATCATTGACAAGGCACACCATGCTGCTGGTATGGGGCCCAAATTCCCACTTGTCCAATTAATAATGTGGTTCAAATCCCCCAATTACACTACTAATAATGATCCTCCCATGGCACACAGTGTGCCTCGCAACAGTGGTTGGAAATCACTGCTTTAGCCAATATATGTAGGAGACAACTACCCAGGAACCTCAAATGTGCAATAATTCTCTATTATGGGAAACTGCTTAGCTCATCAGTCCCCTTGATTCCAGATGTCTCTAAATTAAAGTTAAATAGCAGTGCTCAACAACTGGCATGGCTTGTTCATTTATCCAGTGCATGTATTCATGCATCCAGCAGAGATAGCCTGGCCAGAGTCATAAGAACATAAGAAGAGCCCTGCTCGATCAGGACAAAGGCCCATCTAGTCCCACATCATCTCACAGTAGTTCAGCAAATGCCGCAGAGACAAGACAAGACAAGACAATGCTTCCTGATACCCTTCCTTGCAGCTGGCATTCTGGGGTAGCCTACTTCGGTTCAGGGTAGCCAAACTACTTCAAAGTAGCTTACTACCTCACTAAGACCACTGTATAGGACTGCAGAAAGAAAACCTTTTTCTGCCAAAGGCCATTGGGCACCTGGAATGAAAGAAGTCATTGAAGTGTTTAACATATTTTCTGAATTAATTTTCTAATATTTTCTGTTGGCTTAAAGCTTACAATATTAAGCACTGTTGTAGCATGCGGGGGTCAGGAGAGAAATGCCCACTCCGTGGGCCACAACACAGTAGGCATCACTGTGACCCCCATTTCCTGCTGCCTCCCTTTTCCTTACAGGCCCATTTAAGGGACCTTAGAAGGGCTTCTGAGGCCTCTGAAAGGCAGGTTTTGGTGAAAACCAGAAATGATGATTTAGGGCCTTCTCGAGTCCTCAGAAGACTGGGGGAGACTGGGGGGTAAGGATCACACACGGACTCTATAATGCTCGGTAGGCCTAAAAAGTCAATTCCCTATTTCTCTAAAAACCAAAGTGATAGTTTAGGTCTCTAGGCCAGTCTTGGGTCTTGTGGTGACATTCTTAAGTTATGGCCCTGGACAGCACATGACCCAGAATTGCAACTGGTTTTAGGACAAAGTTTATGACCTACTGTATAATTTCAAGAAATAGGAATCTCTGGATGGATAAGGTCCGGTTTCTAGAATGCCCACAATTTCTCTTGCTCTGCCCTACACCATCCATCACTCTGCAATACCACTTCTCTGGCATAATGCCCAGCATGGCAGCTCAAACTTCCCAGCACTACAACCATCATCACCTTCCCAGCAACACTATACCCTCAAGGACTGATGTTGGCAACAATATGCGGTCAAAGAATAATCATGGCCAAGTGATCCTTTCCTCTGTTTCAGTAAGGCAGCGAGAACAGGGTTCCAAAACTGACTCTTTCGATTATACAGATTCACAATTCAACTATATGTGGTGGCTTATTGCTTGTATCCAGTGATGAGTTTGAAGGCATGATTTTGGGTGAGAGGGAGCGACCATCACCATCAGTGTTAAGCAAACACCCAAATAGTATAAGCATTTAAGATGCAATCCGTTTTTCAATTCAAAGCCTAAGGCAGCATTTGTCAAACTGTGGGATTGGACCCACTTTTGAGTATGACATGATTTCTGGTGGGTCCCATAGCAGCTTCCAATAAAAATACTATTGAACTAGTTAAACTGCCTCAAGGCTTTTCAAAAATCAGACAGCTGCTAACTGCCGTGAAAACAGCACTGCAGTTTGCAAGCATATGAAAATATAGGAAAATAAACTTTGTGGGACTTTCTGGTTATTACTATGTGTGAATATATAAAAAAGATTATTTCTTCCTACATTGTATTTTAAACTCTTGTAAATCTAGATGGGCCCCAATAGAGTTTCATTTTAAAAAGTGGGTCATGATGCTAAAAAGATTGGGAATCACTTGCTTAGGAAAACATACATACTTACTTGAATGACCAGTAAGAGAATACTTTATGCCTGATCTTATATTCCACATTAGAGTACATATTAGTACTGTATTCTAAAACATACAGAACACATATTAATGTTCCATAAGGGGAAAAATTGAAGAAATTTATCAAAAGACATTGAATCTTTTGATAAAAAATTATGACACTTCAAGATTACAGTACAAGCTTATTTTTCTCTACTCTAAAGTCCCATTATCTTCATTGAATCCTACTCTCAGGAAGTGTTCATAGAAGTATAAACTGAGCTGAAAAGGCTAGTAATTTCGGCTGGAATCCCACCCTCACTTACCTGAGCAATTGACTATCATGAGACTTACATCTGAAGAGACACACATAGGATTGGGCTCATATTCATGCTGCAGTCTTCTTAAACTACCCCAACTTTTGTCTTCTTTCCTATATGTCCAGCCCTCTCTGATCCATTCATCTCACGCAGTCTCAAAGTGAAAACCATTGAAAAGTGGAACACAATCTTTCTTAGTTTATAAACGTTGCTTCCAATGCTTTTTTAGCAAGCAAATTTCAAATATCCCTTTAATCTTGGAGATTCCTGCTGCCACACAAAGATTTCTGCAAATTTAAAATTCATTCCAGAACTGGATTATACAACATACTATACTACAATAAGAATGAGGGCAATTTTCACCTTTAGAACAGCAGAGAGGTTGAAAGAGTGGAACATGCATTGAATGAATGAGCTCTGTGTATGATTGAAAGGTGTTGAAAGAGCAGATCATCAGAAAACAAACCACCAGAAAATGGGGATACCTACATATACTGTATTTACTCAAATATAATGCTCACATTTTTGAGAACAAATTCAGTCTCCAAAATCAGGATGTGAATTAGATTCAATGTTAATTAAAATTGAATAAATACAGTATTTTGATTGTAAGTACAGTATAGGGTGCACATTAGATTTGATGGTGCATTATATTCAGGTAAATATTGTATTTCATATTTTATAAATGGAATATATATAACAACTTCCCAATCCAACAACTTTCCACTGCATAGGCTATTTCTCCTCACTCTGATGTAAACTTAAATATATAGCCTGCCAGAGTGGACTGGGAAGTTGTTACAATATTTGCAGGTCGATACAATCTCTTTTTAAAGTTAACAACTACAACAAAGTTGGCCTTGATATATTTTCTGCTATGCACTTTTCTTTTGATTGTCAAGAGATAAAAATGAAAATGTCATTTTGAGATTGTCAAAATAAAAATAAAAGCAGTGCCTATTTCCTTAATGCGGCAATTTAGGGTGCAGTCCTAACCATGTCTACTCAAAAGTAAGCCCCATTGTGTTCAATGGGTTTTGCTCCCAGGAAACTGCCTTTAGGATTGCAGCCTTAAGAGAGTAAACTCCATTGACTGAGAGTATATTTAGAGAGTAAACTCCATTGACTGAGAGTAAACTCCATTGACTATAATGGGACTTTCTTCTGAGTAGACAGAGATAGGATTGGGCTTTTCAAAAGTTTGCCAAAGTGCCCAAGAAGGAGAAATGTAGAAAAGCCTGTTGTGTCATGAGAGGCTGTCATTAGGAGAAAACAGAAGTGGGGTCCAAAGGGGTTCTGCAGTGTAGGGTGGATCAGGACCTGTTTCAAGACAGATCCTAAGACTGCAATCCTAAACACACTTTCCTGAGAGTAAGTCCCATAGAACAGAATGGGATTTACTTCGGAGTAGACATGCTTAGGATTGCACCCTAAGTGGGGCTGGATCTGGGATGGATCCCCTTCTAACCACCCCCCCACACCAATCCCTTGCAACTCCCATTCAGACAAAAGACAAGCCATGACTTACTTTCCAGCCCAGGGGAAGCAACTTAGTAGCACAAAGAAAGTAGCACAAAGAAGTGCTACTAAGTGCTTCCTTCTCTGCTTCTTCCCTTCCTCTGCGATGCTGCGGCCCCGATCCTGCCCTCCAGGCACCCAGATCAGCCTCTGCTGGGGAAGACCCGCTTGGGCTTGCCCAGGGTGGGCAGTTCCAGCTGCTCCAACCCCGGGGAAGGAGGGGAAATAGACCTCTAGAGCTAGGAAAAGATAGAGGGACTCAGCCCCCAGGCTTCCGGCTGGCTTGGCAGTCACCACTCAACTCCAGTGGCGTAGCTAGAGGGGGGCGAGGCACTCAGATTTATAGGGAGCATCACCCAGGGTGACTATATGTCAGAACTGGAAGAGAGGACAAAAATGTAGGACACCCAAGAAAAATGGAGGACACGACAAAATAAAAGACAAACACACTCATATATATTGCTTTTCTGTTTTAAATTTGAACACTATTACTAAATTTAAAACTATTACATATAGGGTGCAATCCTAAGCATGTCAACTCAGAAGTCCCATTCTATTCTATGGGACTTAGAGTCCAATCCTAATAGTGTCTACTCAGAAGTAAGTCCCATTGAGTTCAACAGGGAAAGTTCTCCCAGGAAAGTGCTCTTAGGATTGCAGCCTTACTCTCAGGAAAGTGTGTTTAGGGTTGCAGCTTTCATTTATTAATTACAAGAAGGCTGCATGGTTTCTGCTCACAAGGAAAAGGAGGACAATGAAGATTTTTGTTCCAGGACACAAGGCTGAAAAAGAGGACAAGTTCCGGGAAAAGAGGACATTTGGGAAAAGAGGACAATGAAGTTTTTCCCATGATGCAAGACTAAAAAAGGACACGTCCTGGAAAGAAAGGATATATGATCACCCAGCCCTTAGTACTTTGTCATCCCCCCTCTCTAGCAACACCCTAGATGAACTCTGTTTCTTGAAAGGATACACAGAGAGCCCAGTTTTTATTGATTGATTGATTGATTTTATTGATTTATACCCCAACTTGCCCATGCCAAAGCAAACACATGGGAAACTTTGTAAGCTGCCTTGTATGCTTACAAAGTTTTTATCCTTTTGTCCCCACAAAACAACCCTGTAAGGTAGGTGAGGCTGAGAGTGAGCGACTGGCCCAAGGTCACCCAGGAAGCTTCATGGCTGTGGGGGATTTGAACCTTGATCTTCCAGGTCTCAGTCCAACTCAGTCTAACCACCAAATGGCCAGATGCTCTTGAAATTTGCAACCAGCAGCACTTGCCTTTATAATATACAGTAGTGCCTTGATTTACAAGCATATTTTTGTTCTGGAAGCATGCTTATAATTCAAAATGGTTGTAATACAAAGCTGATTTTCCCATATGAAATAATGGAAACTCAGCTGGTTGGTTCCACAACCAAAAATATTTATTGTACTGTATATAAAAATGATTACAAAATACTGTAATCTAATACAAAACACTATAATATACAGTAATACAAAACACTATAATAAAGGAAAACACTGTATAGTACTGAACAGTACTGTACCTTTGAAAACCTTCACGGTTGGTATGAGGGAGACATTAAAGGGAGGACTTCTTTTGTAGTATGACTTTCACTATCATTAACAGAGTCACTGCTACCCATTGGCTCAAATATGGAATCTTTGTCTTTTTATGCAACTTTAACATTCCCAGGCTGCTGATGGGGAGCAGCATTGGAACATTGATAAGGCACACTTTCCATACTGCCACACACAGATCCCACACACACAACTGCCTCAGGCTGCTCCCCCCCCCATCCCCCTTTGAGTTCCCTGGCCTTGGAACCCTGTTCCAAACTTCCTTAGGAGTGCTCTTCTTCCAAGACAGTGCTCCTAAATCAAGTCAACATTTCTGAGAAAATTTTGCTCTTAATACAAAACACTCTTAATTCAAGTCACTCTGAAATCAAGGTACAACTGTAATATACCTTGGGTGGATATGTAATATAATATGGGTAGATATACTAAAAGATCCAGGTTCCTTTCTTCAGCAGGAAAACAGATGCTAAACTTAATAGATGCAACTTGATTGATAATTAAACTTGACCTATGCAACAAAGGGCACAATCCTTACCATATCTACTCAGAAGTAAGCCCTATTGTTTTCAATGGGTCTTATTCCCAGGAAACTGTGTTTAGGATTGCAGCCTAAATTACTAGGCTGTAGTACCTCCCATATGAGGAAAATCCTCAGTTTTGCGGATCTTGTTAGTCTTGAACAGTGGTTCCCTACCTGTGGGTCAGGACCCACTGGTAGGTTACATACTGGTGATGGCAAGATCAGATAACTGATTGCCTCAAACCCTGAAGCTATTCAAAAATCAGATACTGCACATTCAGCAGCTAATTGCCCTACAAGGAGCTGAATTCCCATTTGCAAGCTTGTGCAAAAATAGGGAGATATATGTTTGAGGTCTTTTCCTGGTTGTTACTGCCTGTAAATAAAGAAATAATTTCTTTCTAAATCTCTTTTTTAAATAAATCTGGTAAATCTAGGATAGGGTGCCATAACTGCCATTTTAAAAAGAGAGCTCTAGTGCTCAAAAGATTTGAGAACTACTGGTCTAGAAAGATGTCTGAGGTTAGACATGATTGAGACAAAAAATTAGCAAGGGATGGATAGGGTGAAGATAGAGCCCTTCAAAACTGACACAAATAGGAGAAGGAAAAGGAGAATAACAACAATACCAATGGGTTAACTATAACTTATACAGCCAAATGAATGTCCAAAACAGACTATAGGGGGAAACCACAGGTTTTCCATGTACAGAACAGGATTTTTCCAATGAGTATTTGTTACTATTACTTCTCCAGCAAGAGGATGGATGTTAAAAAAAATCCCTAGGAAATCAAATCTGCAATGAAAGCAATAATCAGTCTAGAACTTTACTGTCTATGAGAGTCTGGCTTTTGTGTGGAATGAGCCTTACAGGAGATCTCCCTGCTCTCCCATTGGCCTTATTGTGCTTCCCCATTTTTTGTACTGGCACACTTATGCCAAAATACAATAGACTCTAGGATTGCCATCTGCTGGATAGTTAACTCATTGCAAATTAAATCCTAACCAACTTTTCAGCTGACATAGCTGTGCCAGTGGGACATGGGCTGCATCCTACAGTTGGGAGGGAGGGGGGAGCCACAAAAGCCTCCTCAAAGTAACACAATGTTTGTTCCTTTACCTCGGAGTTTTTTCCAGCATTGCCCTGGAAAATTGGTTAGGACTGTACCTGGCTATGATGAAGTTAAAAAGCTTGCCATTCAAATCCCGAATTCTTTATGGCAAATTTGGACCCGGAGGACCTTTTCTTTCATTTTCTAAAATGAACAAATCTATTGAAATTCCTCCCAATTTCCCACTCCCTTGAAAAATACCATTCAGGGGAAAATCTGCAAAAATAGTTACAAATTGTGGAACTTGGTATGAGAACAATTTCCTTTTTGGCATCATCAATTGCACAGTACATGATCTAAGCCATCATCTACATACAGCATCAGTTTCATAGTGTCCTGTTTGGAAGAGTTTGTAGGACAGAGTATACTGCCCATAAAATCAATAAATAAATGTCCTACATACCATGCCAATGTTTATAATGATGGCTACAAATCATATCATATCATATCATGCGCTACCTCTGGATTCAGAAGCAATATGCAAAAGCTCTAGACAGTGAGATTCCTCTCCTGCTTGTGGATTTCTCAGAGCCAACTGATAGATCATTGTGGGAAACAGGATACCGGATGAGACAGGTATTTGATTTAACCCATAATATAAGAAAGGCAGAGCCATAGCGGAGTGGGGCATCCCCCTCTGAGCCAGCAGCCTGCACCTCCTAGCATTTTTCACAGTCCTGATTTTTTCAGCCTCTTATCCTTCCAATAGATGTCCTCATTTTTTGTTTTTGTTCCCTGTGTGTTCACTCCCCCCTATAGGCAGTCTTGTCCAGTCAGGACAGGTCAAGGCCAAGGGGTCATCAGCAATCCCCTTTTGCAAGGGGGAGAACTAAGCCTACTGTTTGCTCTGTCTTTGCAAGGAAGATCAAGCCAAGGCTACTGCAAGGTCCTAGAGTCTGCTGCTTTACTCTGGTCTTCAGGCATCAGTTGGGGCAAGTTGGGGAAAATTATATTCTGAATCACACAAATAAATTATTACAAAGCAATTGATGCTGGGGGTAGAGAGGGGCAGGGAGAAATGTTTCATGTAGGGTTTTAGAGGTCATTTAATGTGGACAATAAATATGTGTGTGTGTGTGAAAAATCCTTACATGTAGAGGACCACATAGGATCATCTGAGGCCTTTTCTTGGCTTTTGTACTTTTGTAGGGATGGAGGTCTAAATATTGTGTTGGTGTGCAAAATGAAAAAATAAGTTGGATGTTATTTCTATGTAAACAAATACATACTATATACAGAGATGTATTTATTCTATGCAAATTATTGTTAGATATACAGCAGTATAGATACTTGCATAATTCCCCTGCTCCCGAAACAATTGTCACCCATCTACTTATACAATCTTGGCTAGGACCTTGCTTTCTTATCCTGCAGACCCATCAACTCCACTTTGGAGAGAGGGCTCATCTAATACTTTGCAACTGTGTTATCACAAGCCCTATGCTCTGAATCTATCATGTTTGTGGTATGCTTCCCTAATGCTAACCACTTTGAAAATTTATTCATTCAAAAATGGTATACAAATATACAGTAGTATTAATAATAGTAATTACAGTAATATGTATCATACAACAAGCATTTGGGACCATTTAATCACAAGTTTCCCTGTACTCAGGTTTGATGATTTTAGATTTTATTCTTGAAAAGTAGCCAAAGGGGCTTTCAAAGTGAGCAGTTTATATCTTAACTAGCAAAAGTTATCAACTATGGGCACCCCTATCAGACAGGTTCAAGATTTTAGGCTGGGTGTTGATCAGTCTTCAATGTAGGACAAAAATTCTTTCCACCCCTTTTCACCCCCTTAGGGGTTAAATTTCTTTTAAAAAAATTAGTTCTTAGTGGGTGCTCACATCACATAAAGAATATCCTCCCCAAATTCATGTTTCTAGGTCCAGAGGTTGGGGAAGGGTTGGATCAGTCAGGGATCTTTTAATGTATAGGGAGAAAATGTTTTCACCCCTTTCTAGTTTGAATTTCCCAAAATTGCTTCTTAGTGGGTGCTTCCATCACAGAAATTCACCCTCCCCAAATTTCATGCTTCTAGGTCCAGTGGTTTTGGCTGGGCGTTGATGAGTCAGTCAGTGAGTGAGTGAATCAGACAGTGACTCTTCAGTTTTATATAAGTTTTGTATAAGATAGATAATTTAGAAGGACTTGTGCAATCTGGATTAACTGTGCAAACAGAAAAGGTTGAAAGCTTTTGTGACATCTTTAAATCTTTATTGAAAAATGGTATGTAGTGTTGTTGTGTTACCAGTTTGCCTAACGTAACCTACTAAAGCAGTGCTACCTGCACTACAACAGAGTAAAGTTTGAATAACCTATCAAAACTTTTAGCACAGGGCCCACTTTTTAAAACAACATTCTATCATATTTATAATTACTGTAATAATAACCAGGAAAAAAAATTCCTCAAACTTGGATCTCCTTAAATTTACACACTTGCAAGATGCAGAAGCTTGGTTCTTTCAGGGTGGTTAGCAGCTATCTTGCAAACTGCAGGAGCTGAGCTTTTTGCAGAATAATTAGCAGCTACAGTATCTGATTTTTAATAGGCTCAGGGCTTGAGAAAGTATCTGCTCTTTCTATGACCCTTTGTGGCCCACCAAAAAATCAGTTTGCACTTGAGAACCGCTATACCAGTGGTTCTCAATCTTCCTAACGCTGTGACCCCTTTATAAGTTCCTCATGTTGTGGGGACCCCAACCATAAAATTATTTTCGTTGCCACTTTATAACTGTAATTTTGCTACTGTTATGAATTGTAATGTAAATACCCGATATGCAGGATGTATTTTCATTGTTACAAATGAAATGTATGTTCTATGCACACATTGAACACAATGGGATTTATTTCAGAGTAGGCATGCATAGGATTGGGCCTTGAAGCTGCATCCTATCCACATTTGCATGGGAGTAAAGGCCTCCCTGACTATAATGGGATTTATTTCAGAGTAAGCATGCATAGGATCGGGCCCTGAGGCTGTCAGTCAGCCCCAGTGCGCGTGCAGCTACAGCCGGAGGTCTGGCAAGCCTGACCTGGCCCCCTGCACCAGGGGTCTTTAGGCGACCCCCAGGAAAGCTCTAGGTGACCCCAAAAGGGGTCCTGACCCCCACTTTGAGAAACGCTGCACTATACTAAGAGTTATCTGTGTAATCCAAAATTATTCTTTTGCAATGGTATTTTACTTCTGGATATGACACTTTTCCTCACAGTAAAGTAATGACATTTGGAGGGGAAAAGTGCAAGATTTGGGTTGGGAGATGTGGGAGTTCTATTGAGCAGTGAAAGGAACAAAATGTATAATGGATGCTTACGTCAGACTAACCAGCTGCAACCCACCATGCATTTTCAAATCTATAAAGACCCTCATATCCTCCAAACATGAAAGACACATTGTGGGGGAATTTAATAAATGCTGAATGGGTTGATCCGGATGATTTGAGAAAGGTCACTTTTGTACCTCCCACTCTAGCTGAACAATTTAAAGAATGATTTTTTAATGTCCATTATAGCAATAATAATGAAATGGTGGGAAGGTAAAAATAAAAAATAAGAAGCAATTTACACACTTTTTTTTTGCATTAATTCAGCTGATTTCAGGAAAAAATTGGAAAACTAAGATGCATCAAGATAATTCATCTCAAAAGCTGAAAGCTGTGGTGGTTATGTTAGCAAATCAGTTCTGTCACTGGTTGTCCCCAGAGGTGGCTTTTTGGCATAATCAGTGGCAAAATAATTCCGTAGTAAAAGAATAGACCTGATCTCTACCACCAAGTATTCCTGCCAACCAGAGGCATCCAGAGGAGCTGACCTTGGATGCCTGCCAGCTTTGGTGGACTGTGGCTATGACTGTAAATTAAATTCATGAGTTAAGGAAAAAAGTGCTTTATATGGAGGTAGCTTATGCCTGAGTCATTTGCCGCTGATTGATTTCTGGGCAGAGGAGTGGGTAGTGGTGCCTGAAGACACAAAGATGATGCGGACGCTGCTTTGTGAGGAGACCACATTATGCCCTGATTCATTGGTTGTTTCCGCTTGCCTGGAACTTTGGGTGAATGGAGACATTAAATTAGCAGGACTTAGTGCCATGTTTTGCATGCTTGTCCAGTTTAGTCAGCTGATTCAAAAAACAGCTTGCCACAAATGTTTTCTCCATTCTCTTAGCTTGTATTCTGTCCTCTCAACCAGCCTCTGTCTCAGAGACTCCAAAGAATTGGGATCATGTGCAATTAAACAATTTCAATACAAAAGAGACACAGTCGAATCCGGTGGTGGGCTCCAGCAGGTTTGCTCCTACTCTATAGAACCGGTTGTTAACAAGAGATAGGACATATAAAGTTTAAAAATAATCACTTAAAAGTGGCTGCCAGATGGGCCTAGAATTGGTTGTTAATTTCTTTCAATCCCATCACTGGTTGAATCCATTTTAAAAGAACTAAAAAGAAATCCAGAAAAGCAAATTGACTGGTCTCACTATCTTTACATCCAGAATAAAAAAACTAACAGTAAAGCCAACCTCCTGCTGACTTAACAAAGCAAATTGAAGTACCAGTATTTCTGTCAATCCGCACATCAGTTTTCCTGCTACGAAGCTGGATGTCATTCATCACGTCTCAGCAATTCCAGGGCACTCAAATTGAATCATACCATATCACATTCTTAGATCATCTTCATCTGATGACTGCATATGGAACATGAACACACTTGTTGAAGTTGCCTTTCAGAATTTTCAATGTGAAGTCAGATCAACTCCCACATATTATACCCAGAAGCTGCTAGAAAAAAGTGCCTTTTGTTAGCAATGTAGGAAGTAACCTTACAGTGAGTCAGCCCGTTAATCTCTTTAGTTCAGTACTGTCAAAAAAGACTCCTACCTGTGTCTGCCAGGGGTGCCTTAGCATGCCGATAAGCACCGTTCTGCATGTCAAACTTGTCATCTGTGCTGGGGATTGCCTACCCCTGGCTGAGAGAAATACAGAAGGGGAAGCCAATGAGTAAGCAATTCTGGAAGGTCATTTAGAATGCTATGGCTGCAATCCTAAGCCCCAGTTTGGCCAGAATAAGATCCAGCACAAGTGCTGTGCTGACTGGGGGTATCACATAAGTACTTAAGGCACTTCTACAGCACTCCTGGAGGAAGGTTAGGCCAGTGCACAGGCATGCGCTTGCCCCTCTACATTACCATGGGAAGACCAATGAGTTGTACCTGCCTAAGTTAGGATTGCAGTCTGTGTGCCTGCAAACTGAGTTCATATTAGGATTCCATACAAAGCATTCAAGAGCAGGGAATGGATACTCCAGCATTTCCAAAAATTCTTCAAAAAAAGGAGGTTGGAAAAAAGAGTTTGCTTCTCAGCAAGCTGTGCTAAACAGGGCTGCCTTGATCCAACTAACATGGGAAGCTGCTGCTTCTGCCCCCAAATTGTTCGACTTTTCTCCCCCTTGGTGCTTCTACAAAACTCTTTGCATGGTCCTGTTCGCTAGTTGTCAGTTGTATGTCTATAGGTATGTGATACTGCAGTAAAGTTCCTGAATTCAGGACTAATTACTCACAGCTATCTTTATGTTTTTAAAAGCTGTTGTGGTTGATCTTAGCCAATGCTGGATAAATTGTGCTGTCTATAGATCAGGGTACATGGGTATGCATGACTGTGCACACACCCAGCATCGATCCACAAGGCTGACAAAGGCAGCACTTTCACAGCTCCTCCTGCAGGACGATCACTTGTATGTCATAAATGAAAAAGAGAACAAGGCCCCCCATAATGTAGGACATCCAAGAAAACTGTAGGACATGATGAAATAAAAGCTAAAAACACTCATGTATATTGCTCAGGTGGTTAATTTAAACCAGGGGTGTCCAAAATTTTTGGCAGGAGGGCCACATCATCTCTCTGACACTGTGTCAGGGGACAGAAAAATGTTTTACATTTCAATTTTGAATAAATTTACATATAAGATTGTATTTGAGACATTACAAGGTTGGCCTAAGGCCTGATAGAGGGGTCTTGCTGAAGGCCACATTGAGGCTTGCCAAGGGGCACATTTGGCCCCAGGTCTGGGGTTTGGACACAACTAAATTATGTATTATTAAATTTAAAACTATTACATATAATTTGTTACATATAATTAATTACAAGAAGGCTACATGCTAACTGCTCTCAAAGAAATAGAATATAATGAGGATTTTTACTCAGGACACTAGGCTAAACAAAGAGGACACATCCTGGAAAAGGAGGACATATGGCCATCCTGCCCCCTTGGGCTCAATCCTTCCACCTTTCCAGTGCTAATGCAGCCGTGTCAATGGGTATGTGTTAATGGCTGTAAAGCTAACCAATTTAGGCCAGCATCACTTGCCAATTTAGGCCAGCATCACTACTGTAGTGGCATGGAGAGGCTGCCTCAGGAGTGGCGCAGCACTGCTGTGACATCCCCAGGTCAATACAGGCATTTTGCTAGAACTTGTGCAACCTAATCATTGCATTGCAACCTAATCCAGATTGCATTGTCAATGTGGCGGAGGGGGAGACACAGAAACCTCAAAGGACCATTTGCTTCGTAGCTGCAGGGCTGCATTGCAGCTGCATCAATGCTGGATTGTGCCCTTACTCTCCCACTCCGGATTGGAAAAGGCAGATGAGGATGGAGCAGATAAGGAAGTGTGGAGAAGAGTGGTCTAAAGCTGCAATCCTAGCCAGTTTTCTGGGAGTAAGAGCTATTGAACACAATGGGACTTGCTTTTGAGTAGATATGCTTAGGATTGTACTGCTAGTCTATCACACTTTTGAATTTGGTGCACTGATTGATCCAGCCTGCATTTTGCAAGTTAGATACGTATATTTGACAGATCCTTTGTTGCCAGTTCAATACACCATCACAAACTGGCCTTAAACTATCAGTAACCGAATGGCTGCTGGGCACTCTGGAACCTCATTAATGACTAGTTGGCACCAGCTCATGATGCTTGTGATGATTGTTTTCATTTCATTGTAATTTAAAACACTTAACAGATGTATTGACATTTCTGCATGGCTGACTCCACCATCCCTGCTCAATGTATAGTTAGAACACAGAGGGAGGCGTGTGATGTGATGAGATAAAGCAATGGTTGGATTCTCATTATGCAGGAAGGGCTAAATCAATGTTTCTCAAACTGTGGGTTGGGACCCACTAGCCAATTACAGGCACATCCCTCATTAATTTCAATGTATCTTACATATTTTAATCTATTTGATGCTTCCTTAGGATGTGACTGCATTTGAGGAAATGGGAGAGATTTGTACTTTGTCAGCTTGCAGTCTCCCATCCAGAAGCTGTCCAGGTCTTTCCCTGCTTAGCTATCTTCTGAAGCTCTGCACTCAACCACCCGACCATGCTTGCTGCCCATGACCTAATAGTAAAAATGCACTGATCCTGCCTTACATGCAAGAGGAAGAAAAAAGCATAAGGAAAGGAATTGAAGAGAGACAATTAAGGATCAGTGAAGATCGTTGATTGATCAGTGATTAATAATAATAATTCAGGTGAAACGTTAGGGGGAAACTCTAGGGAAGTCAGTGGAAGAGGAAAAGAAGCAGAACTACTGCTGGCCAGAAAAATGCTCCAAAGACAAGGAAGAAAAAGAAGGTTTGTTTCAAGAGCAGCTCTAACGGAGATGCCACCCATGTAAGGCAGGTCTACTCAGAAGCAAGCCCCATTACAGTCAATGGGGCTTACTCTCAGGAAAGTGTGCATTGGATTGCAGCCTTATTTACTTACCACTCCAAATTTGTTTACTGATTTTTATTACTTACTAAAAATAAATTACTCAGAAGCAAGCCCCATTATAGTCAATGGCTCTTACTCCCAAGAAAGTGTGCATTGGATTGCAACCTTATTAATTTGTTTATTTGTTTATTTATTTACATCCCCAAAATTTTTCTATTGATTTAAAATAATTAAATTAAAATAAATTGAAGCCTTAAACCAGGCTCCCTGGAAGAGCCGCACCCATGCAAAGGAAGGCAGTTCTCCCTGCATGGAAAAGGGATGCACTGCAAAACAGGTTCCTGGGCTTTGTCACGTGACTCACACCCTGGCAGGCGCGCGCACAAGCGGGAGTCACAGGGGGCGCGGCTTCCGCATCCCTCGCGCCAGCTGGGGACATTAGGGGGCGTGGCTTAGGAACTCCGCGCGCTACTGCTAAGAAGGGGGCGTGGCTTAGCCATCCTGTTTGAGGTGGGAGGGCTGAGGTGGAGGTGGGGCGAGGCTGCGGGAGAGGTAAGGAAAGAGAAGGCGTGGCTTAGACATCCTCCACGAAGAGGGGCGGGGCTTAGGTATCCTGTTCGAATTGGGCGTGGCTTAGGAACCCTGCGCGCGAGAGTGCGAGGGTGAGAGGAAGCGTGGCCTAGACATCCGGTTCGAAGGAGGGGGCGTGGCTTGTGTATACTGCGCGAGAGGTAGGGAAGGAAGGGGGCGTGGCTTAGTTATCCTGCGATAGGTAGAGACAGAGGGGCGTGGCTAAGGTATAATGTGTGCGTGCGGGGGCAAGAGGGCGTGGCTTAGGCATTCTGCTCGAGGGAGGAGGACGTGGTTAAGACATTCTGAGAGGGACGAAAGTAGGGGCGTGGCTAAGATGTCCTGCGCGCGAGGGGAAGAGTGGGCGTGGCTTCGGTATTCCGCGTGAGAGACGTAGTGGGCGTGGCTTCGGCGTCCTTCCCTCCCCCGCATTCCGACAGATCTTCCCTCAGCAGCTTCTTCTCCCTCAGCTCGCGAGAAGCGGCCTGAAATCTCGCGAGATCAGGGCGCTGCGGTAGGAGCGTCGGTTGGGGCTGTCCGTGAGGGGAGGAGGGAGGCTGTCGACAGAAGGACGGCGGAGGAGCCGGAGACAGAGTCAGAGCCGGGCTTTCCTCGCGCTCCCTGCGGCGACGCCTCCGGCTCCAGAGCGAAACGATGCCGGGCTCACGGCCGGTCCCCGCGCTCCTCTCCCTGCTCCTGGCCACGGCGGGGAGCCTCTTGCCGACGCCGGTCGACGCGCAGAACGGTGAGGGAGCGGCGGAGGGGGAGGGGGGCGCAGAGCCCGTCTCTGAGGCGATGCCGCTGAGGGGGCTGCGGAGCGTGGGAGGGGCGCTCACGGGGGCGCTGCGGTCCCTGGGCGGGGAGGGGTGCAGAGCTTGAGGGGGAGAGGTGGGGGAGGGGTGCAGAGCTTGAGGGGGAGAGGTGGGGGAGGGGTGCAGAGCTGAGGGGTGGGGGAGGGGCCCCCAGTGCCATGGTATGAGGGGGCAGTGAGATGAAGTGGTTAGTGCTGGCCTGGGTTCAGTTGCCTGCTTCATGTCAATGAGCCATGGGGGAGAGGTGTGGAGCTGAGGGAGGAGAGGGGGGGGGTCCTGTTCCCTGGGCAAGAGGGGCAATGACGTTTAGTGTTTGCAGTGCTAGCCTAGCTTCAGTTTCCTACGTGGGGGGAGGGATGAGAGGAGGGGGAGAAATGGGGGAGGGGTTAGGAGGGAGAGATGGGGGTCCTGTCACATGGGAATGAGTGGTGGCCTGGGTTCAGTTGCTTCCTTCAGTGGTACTTCCTTCAGAGGTAGGGAGTAGAGACGGGAGGAGGGGTGTAGGGCTGAGTAGTGGAGGGTGTCCTGTGTCCTAGACATGAGGGGCAGTGGTGGGGGGGAGCGCTTGCAGTGCTGGGTTAGTTTCAATGGCCTACGTGGGGGATGTAGACCTAAGGGGTGAGAGGTCCTGAGCCATGGGACTGAGGGAAATTGCTTACAATTCTGGTCAGGATTCAGTTGCCTGCTTCAAGGGGGAGGGATGTAGAGAGGGGTATAGGTGGGGGGTCCCGTTCCCTGGGCAGCATGAGGGGCAGTGGGGTGGAGTGCTTGCAGTGCTGGCTTAGCTTCAGATGCCTGCTTGGGGGCAGAGATGGGGAAGGGTGTAGACCTGAGGGAGGAAAGGAATGAGGAACAGTGCTTACACTGCTGGCCTGGGCCCAGCTGCCTGCTTGTGGTGGGGGACACACGAGATGGGAAGGGGTATAGGTGTTAGAGGGAGGAGTCTGTGCCATGGGAATGAGGGAGAGTAGGGGTAGAGTGCTGGTATAAGTTCAACCGCCTGCTTCATGGTGGGTCCAGGCGTGGGTGGGGTGTGGAGCGGAGGGGGGGAGGAGAGAGGTCTGTGTCAAGGGAGTGAGGGCCAGTGGGACAGAGTAGTTAGAGCTCTGGCCTAAGAGACCTGGGTTTCAGTTGCCTGGTTCATCCACTTGCTTTGTGACCTTGGGCTCCTTCTCTTTGGCTACCTGACAGGGTGGTCAGATGACCATATGCAAGCATGTGGAGAAGCAGAGTATACTCTAAATTGTCAGGGACCAGCATAGTGGTGATGGCAATCTTTGGGTATATGGAACTCCCTTTGCTTTGTTCACTAGCCTGGCTTGCATGACCTTGGGCTGCTGCACTCACTGCTCACTTCCAGCCTAACCTACTTTGCAGGGTGGTTGTGTGAGATAAAGCTTCATATTGTGGTCAGGGTAGATTGTATTGAGGGGAAAATATCAGGCTCTGATGCAGTGTTGGAGAAAAGCAGGGAAGGGATGGATTTGTTAAGAGTGGGGGAAAAGCATTGAAGGTGGCTGAGAAGGAGAGAGCTGAACAATTCCTGTTGATAGTTGAAGAAACTGTGGTTTCCCAACAAACCTTTACACGTAACCAGTAAAGCAGGGTGGGTGGGTGTGGGTGTATTTTCAATGCAGAAGTCAGTGGTTGTGTCTTTTAGTAGGTGGTGTGTTATTGAGCCTGTCCACATTCACTCCCCTACAGTCTATTGTTTTTCCTCCTTCAAGCTTTTTTTCCTGTCTTAATGCATCCAAGTAGCTTAAGCATAAAGCTGAGAAGTCATGGGAGTGAAAATGCTTGGGCAGGTCCATGTTGTGAAGAAATAGCAGCCTGCAGCTGTCAGCCATGGGCTGCAATCCTAACCAAGCTTTCCTGGGAGTAAGTAGTATTGAACACAGTGAGACTTACTTCTGAGTAGACATGCTTAGGATTGCACTGTTAGATGCAGCTGTATTCTGAATTGCTCCTTTCTCTGATAGTATGCTTATGCAGCTCTAAATAGTGGTCTGAAGTGTGTGTTCTTGGTAAGATGGAACATCTCTGTCCGCCTACTGCCTCTGCATCTATCAAGTTGCTTTAAATGATTTATAATGCAATGGAGTTTTAGTTTCTTAGCAACTAAAGGGAGTCCTTCAGATAGATCTGTGATGGAAAACCTGACTGTTCTTAGTGTTATAGGAAATCTAGCTTGGATTGTCCCTTTCAGCATGAGTTGGCGCCTAAGTGTGTGGCTATCTTTAGCTGAGTCAGAGTAAAGGCAAGCCCAGAGCATGGTGAAGGCCCCACAATTTAGTAGAAAGAATAAAGGAATCTATTGTGTTTAATATTCATTGCAGCCAGGAAGTGTATTAGAGTGGTGTTATTGGAACACTGTAAACTAAGTATTATTGGATTTTTTCACATCAGTCTTGGAACAGAAACTCAACTTCTTAATGTGACTAGGTTTTACTGGTAGGTTTTTATTCCCCTATGAGCATACAATTTCCTTGCTATCTGTTATTGTCCAGTTTTGGGATTTTTTCCTTTGGTTTAGAAAATTAATTTTAGCATCACATTTGAGCTTTACTTTAAACCTTCTTGGATAAGGAAAAATAGAAAGTAAGAAAGTAGTGGGGCTTCAGTATAGAGAAGGAGATGATTGCAAGTGTAAAATTTAGAAGACCTGAGCCAGGCTACAGAAATGTTCCTTTGCCATTTAAGGCGAAGGACAGTTATAGGGTTGGAGGCTGAGCTGTGGAAATGCGAATAGATGTGGCCTAGAAAAATCATTGGGAGTTCCTTATGTAACTTTTGAGAATGTCAGCAATTGTGCAATTTGGATATGTTCTAGTTCTCTCAGAGTTGTTGCTGAAAGGAAGATCTGAATGCTTTCATTACTAGGTATCTGAAGTGTTCATCATTAATTCTGCCTTTTGTTTGGGTTAAAAGAGGTGAACAATGTCTTTGTATTTGAATTAAATGATTCAATGTCCGTAGGCTTTGTGCATAGCAATTGTGATGGCATATGAGTTTTTAGGATTAAGCAGTATGGACTTCTGCAAAACACTTTGTCATGGTGAGCTGATGCCAGCCTTCAGGAGAAGCAGAAGTACATTACATCATGAAGGTAGAATTAGTCTAAAGACCTGTACCTGCAGTCAACTGCTGTTGGCTTGATTTACTGGCATAGAAAATTTATTATGAACATGTCCATAAAGTGAAGATTAAAAGTGCCTCTAACAGTTGTTGTAGTCAAGAAGATTTTTCTACACTGTTCTAGGAATGGCTGTTACGAAACATTCTTCAAGAGTGGTCAGTTAAAAAACATTAGGCTGGGATCTCTAATCCACTGTTGTACTAATATTATAATTACTTGTAATTATAAATGTATATTTCAGGGTACCAGTAATAACAGGTGAGGATTTACAGAAGCCTAGTACGAGATCCTGCCTTGAAGACATTGTGGCTAATGAAAGAATAGCGTCACTGCAGGAAACTGCATGAAGAAACTTGTTCTCAGTAAAATGTGATCATAGTCCTTCGCTCCAAAGTAGAATTGGAAATTGGTAAAGTCTTTTCAGAATGGAAATACAGTGGCGCCTCACGTAAAGAACACCTCACTTAAAGTATGTTTCACGTAACAAACAAAAATTTCTCTAGGATTCTGCTTCACGTAACAAACTGCTTCACGTAAAGAACACATTCGTTGGCAGTTGGGGCAGACGCGCTGGCCGGCAGCCTGTTTAAAAAGCATCAGGGCTGCCTAGCGCACCTGCCCATAGTGAAAGCAACACTTCCATGCTGTTCCTCCTGTGACTGGGCACCTGCTGGGCAGAGGGAGAGAAGAGCAGTGGAGAAGAGGGAAGCAGCTCAGGGCCAGCCAGAAGGGATATGGGGAGAGAGAGGCTCAGGATGGAGAGAAGGAGAAAGTGGGGAGACACTTTGAAGGTGTCTTGGATTGCAACCTCCTAACCATGTCTACCCAGAAGTAAGCCCCATTGTGTTAAATGGGTCTTACTCCCAGGGAAGTATCTTTAGGACTGCAGCCTAAGTAGACTTCATAAGATCATGCACATTGAATGCATGTTTTGAATTCAATCCCAGTGTTCTGTCATCACTTTTACATCCAGTTAATATTTTTATATGAATATTTTGGGGGTTGTGGAACCAATTGTCTGAGTTCCCATTATTTCCTATGGGATAATCCTCTTCACGTAAAGAACATTTCACGTAACAAACATGCCTCCAGAACGGATTAAATTTGTTATGTGAGGCATCACTGTAATATAATTATTTGTATGAATCCTTCAGCATGTGTGCACAGTAGGGATTACAAACTCAAATGAGTTGGAGAACTACACATTTCACTTACATTTTACCCCAAAAATTATATGATCAAAGTGGGGACCAGTAGAAGTAGAGGCAGTTAACTTTGGAATGCTCCCCAACTTCCACTCCGGGTGCTGGCCTTGCACATCTTGCTTGACCACAATTCTTTTGCCAGGCATTGCAACCTTCCCACTGTAGAATTTTCCTTCCCATAAGTTACTGCTTGAATTCCCTAGGTTTTGTTACATGTTTAAAAAGCTGTGCATGGATCAAGAGCAGCTATTACTTATTCCAGACCCATCTCCCTTGCTTGCAAATATTGGCAAAAGGAAATCTCTGTTTCTTGATAACTTGGTCCCTTATTTAAATGGAGTGAGGCTGCTCTTGAGGCATGCAGTAGCCACAATTGCTGAGTTTGGCTCTTTGTCATGTCCCTTACTCTGTCTTGAAAATGATTCGTTTGCCCTGAAGAACTCCAAATCACTTTCCTGTGATAAAGTTGGATTTTTATTGTATTTTTATTGTATTTGTATTGTAAAAATAATACAAAATAACCCTGGAGAGTCGTTCTTAAGAGGAAAAGCTGGGTATAAATCTTTTAATTAAGTGGGTCATGCCTCCACATTGCACCAGTTATCCCTGATACTTGGGAATCATTATTATCTGATAGATAATAAGTCTATTATCTGTTAGTCTTATCTCTGATGTAAACATAAATTAGGACAGAGGAAAAGAACACCGCTGCATAATAAAGTGATTAAACAGGTATCCTGCAAGAAATTCTGTAAAATCTCTTTAAGTGTTTGTAGTTTTGTCTTTGATATTATTATTGGCCTTCTAGACTGAGTAGACTTCAACAGAAGATGTTTGTGTGTTTAGAAAGTACATGTAAAAAAGTCTCCTGTAAGAGCAATTTTAATTGGAGTGCAGCCTGCAATCATAGTGCTGGCGCCATGCATTTTAATAGAAGTCCAGAGTTGGAGAAAATTGATTTTTGATCCTTTGTTCATAAGGCGTAGAAGGACTATGAGAAACCCCTTCAAGTAACAAGTATTCTTGTTTACTGATAAGAGAATCAATTGCCTGTTGGGGTTCTTGGAGAGGTTTGGGTTCAAATTCACACCCCTGACAGCTAGACCACACTTAGGCTGCAATCCTAAAGACACTTTTCTGGGAGTAAGAGAACACAGTGGGGCTTACTTTTGAGCAGGCATGGTTAGGATTGTTCTTTTTGTGTGTCAGGCATCAATATAAACAAATAGTTTAGGCTTTGCTTACTTTTCCAAGTGCTAATAAAATTACTGGAAATTCTAAGTACTATTTTTTGGGGTCTCTTCTCCCATCTTATTTTAGAGACAAGCACTTGATATAGACATACAGTTGTCTTGACAATGGTTTATTGTGGAAAAGAGAGAGCTATTAATTTTTTTCATTTTCTTTTATACTGCTTTACTAACTTTTTAGTTAAAAGCGGTATATAAAGACTGTAGACAGACAGACAGACGTCACCATGAGGTGAGAGTGGCTCTGTTTCTGGAAGAACAAACTGGCAGTGTGCCTTATCTGTGCTTTCCACTCAATGTATCTTGTACTAAGAAGCCCACTAACTGGATCCCCATGCCCTATACAATCTGCCCTCATGATGACTTGCCAGAAGAAGATACTGCCACCAGGGGACAGTGCAGAAGCTGGTCTTTGTCTTCGAAATCCTGGTAATGTCTGCTCAGAAATAAGCCTTCTTGAGTTCATTGGGACTTGTTTTGACTTCAGGGTGTGTGTAGGGTGCATTGAACACAGTGGGACTTTATTCATTAAAAATGGTATTGTAGTAACATGATTTGGTTGGTAGATTTTCTTCTGATCCTGTTTATGAACTTTGGCCTGTGGCAGCCCAGCATGTCTACTGCTGAGCAGAGATGGCGAAGACTGGAGCATATGATCAGTGCTGGCTACTTGTCCACTGTAAGCATTTCCACTAGGAAGGCATGAGAAAGGATGAGAGGAGGGGGAGAATGGGGATGGTTGTTAAGTGGATGTCAGAACAGGCAGATCAAACAAGGTTAATTGGGGGAGAGAGGAGTGAAAGGAAGGCAGCAGAAGGTGCCGAAAGAAGAGCAAAGAGGGACACAGGCTGAGGGAAGCAACAGTGGACTAGAGAAGTGACAACTGGGTAAGTTAGGTGAGGGGAGGGGCAGTAGAGAGAGAAACAGTTGAACTTAGGTTCAAACTGCAAGAGAAGAGCTGTAGAAGTGGAGTTACTTGGGCACCAGGGAAGACAACAATGATATGAGGAAGAGATGAAGTAGGAGCAAAGAGAGTGAGACTTGGGTAGAGCAATGGATTGCAGCAGTCTGAGGAGGAATTAACTGAGAGGACCATGGTACTGGTTGCGAAGATAAGCTGTCTGAGACAAGAAAAGAGAAGGACCTCTGTATGAACAACCGAGGAACAAAAACCAGTGGATCTTGGGACCTTTCCTGTATGCTTGGTCTACCCAAACACTGGCTTAGGGGCCAGATGCAATCCATGGCAAGTCTCAATGTGGCCCATGACAAGATCCCCCATTCTGCCCATGGACAAGCCTTGTAATCCTCTAGATTTGTCTCTAATACACACTTATATGTAAATTTATGTAAATGTTCTAAAATTTGAAATGTAAACCATTTTTCTGACCCCCAAAATAGTATCACACATGATGTGGCCTTCCTGCCAAAATGTTTGGACACCCCTGCTGTATACCACATGTCTTCCTATAAGATAGAAATAAGCAAATCAAGATGTTTATCTTAATTATAAGATAAGCATATAATTTCTACCTTTCATAGGTCTAAATGCTCTTCTATGAACCATTTATCATGGACCTGTTTCCATGGGAGGAGGTGGATGGGGAACCTGAGGCTACATCCTAATCATCTTAGTAAGAGTCCTTCACTTAAGTGAAGTCAGCACTATTCTCAGACTTCCTGTGACCACTTGTTTTTTTCTGAGGTTGGTTAGTAGGCTGCCAGGCTTGGAAGCAGGGGTTGTTTTTTGAACATCTTTCTTAACTGGTGACAGATTAGCCTATTCCATGTGCTTTGCCAACCTGTGCAAAAAGGCACCCCTCTTTAAACACTAGGATTCCATTCCAGAATTTTCCGTGGAAAAAAAACCTGGGGAAATTTTATTTAAAAAAAATAGAATTAAAGACTCCTAGATTTCTTGCTTCTCTTTGCTCCTAATCAAGTAAAGTTGTGCCTCAGTAGCTGTAGGGGCTTGATTCTGGGACTTCCTACTAATTTCAAAAAGAATTTAATAAAAGGAGTTTATAAAGAGTGTATCCCTTTACAGTTGTTTTAAAACTCTTGAGCACAAACTCTTGAGCAGTACAGTTGTTTTCTTACTCATGCAGAGAGGCAGTAATTGGAAATGCAAAGGACCCCTTGCCTTTGGCTGGCTCAGCTGAAGAATGGAATAATTGTTTGCATAACAGCCTCTTTACAGAAGTAAAAAAGCAGTTTTTAAAACTGATTTGTAGTGGCTGTTCATCTTAAGTCAAATCCATGTATAATAAGGTTGGGCCTGTACTTTCAAATGCTAACCTAATACAAACTATAGTAGCTGAGATGTTGTCCCTTCCCATAGCTGCATACTGTATTACAGTTCCAGGTATGGTATTAATTGTATATAGCAACCATTCTTAGATATTGACTTCTATTTCCAGTAGTGAACACCAACTGAGAGACTGCAGTGTTCAGACGTTTGCCTGTGGCTCTCGGATTTCAATTTACAGTACAATATTTACAGTACAATATTCTAGTTGTAAAATAAATGATTAACTCCTTTGGTGAAAAGTTATCTTTCACATGGATCATTTAACTAGTAGTATGTTTACCAGTAAAGATTGTACTGATAATTTTCTATTCTTCTAGAATAATTTGGTCTAATTGTATTTCCTTAGAATTTTATGGTCACTGGCACATCATGAAAGGTTTTTAGAATACTCTTTCAACATTAAAATGTGGTATGAAAAAGTCTGTATAATTTGAGGACTGCTTTTTAAATGAAAAGGTCCTGCGTTCTGATGAAAAACAAATTGTATCTATTTAATAGTAATTAATTTTCTGTGGTTCTTAGCAGCTTTTAAATGTCTTGTAAAAGTGTAGAATGCAGTTAGCAAGCTTTTTACGTAGACTAAAGGTCAGAATACATCGCTCCAATGGTTCACCAACGTTACTGATATTTCCAGAATCTTTCTCTTGTCCTGCCAATGTCAATTGATTTTTTTAGATCCTTTTGGCTACTAAGTGCCACTCTGTGTAGATTGTGCCAAGAGTCTGGAGTATCATCCATACTCTTATTGGTGAATATCCCCTTTCAGGCAGCCAAGAAAATTGCCCTTTTGCAGCAAGTTTGCGCTGACTGCTTTAAATGGCTGTATGCAAGGTGGAATATAAATACATTATTGAAAGTTTATTAGAAGGATAGGGTTGCCTCATCTTTCCCCTTATTTGGCACACCTCCTTTCTAGAGACAGAGAGGGCGAAAGTCTATAATACAATGGATCCTCTACAGATCCCAAACCTGCAGCATTGATCTAACAAGGACTCAGCCTTCCATTCTCAAGTTTGAGCTGTGCTCCCTTCACCTCCAGAGAGTGTTCTGAGGCCCATGAAGAGCAGGCCTCATAACACTTTCCAAAGCCTTCAGGAGATCTTAGAAGGTCACTTACGGTTTTCAGGAGGAAAGAAGGCCTTATAATGCCTAAAATCAACCTTTTATTTTTTGTTTGTTTTTCCCCAAACTGGAAGTGATCTTCTAAGGCAGCAGTATTTGGGTAAGTACCCTGTCAAACTTACTGGGATGCGACATTACTGTAATGCCAGAGCTCCTCCATGTCTGCTTGGAAGTAAGACCCCTTGTGTTAAGTGAGACTTATTCGCAGGAAAGTTTGGATTGCAGCCTATGCCCCATCCCTGCATTTCTACTTGGAAGTGAGTACCCATGTGCTCAATGGGTCTTATTCCCATCTCTAAGGATCTTCCCCTGCAAAGGGAAGCCCCTCTCCTGACGTCTGGCAGGGCACGTTGACACACCAGATGGTACTTTGGGGCTGTCCTCCCCACTGGCCAAAGCAGCCCTCCACTGCTCCAAGGTGCTGCTGCCTAACTGCCAACTGCTAATGTGCTTTGTCCCCTCTGTGGAGCCGCGGAAAGCTAAGGGAAGAGTAGTGGTAGCAATCCTGAGTGAGCTCTCAAGCAGGAGGTAATCCAGGCAGAGCAAGCTGAAGTCTGTCTCCAGTGCAGTGCTTCACATGGAAGCAGAGTGAGGAAGCTGCACCAGAGACTGACTCAGCCTGCAGAGTATCCTGCTTGAGTTTTCCCTCAGGAACACTGCCGCTGCTCTCCCCTTAGCTTTCCTAAGCTCCACTGAGGGGACTAAGTCTGGTGGCCTGTGGGCAATGGCGCCTTGGACAGATTGGGGGTATCTGGGGGACAGCCCCCTCAGTTCACTCTGGTGTGCCCACTGCGCACAGAAGCTGTTGGGCACCACCATCTTGAAATATGGCACTTGTGCCCCCAGTGCCAGATTCCGAGATGGTGAATTTCACCATCTCGTAACCCCCTAACCCAAGGTTGTGACCCCCACTTTGAGTACCACTGTTCTAAGGCCTTTGGTGAGCCTCTTCTGACATTAACTTTCTAGTGTTCTGAGGTTCATTAGAACTCTGTGACAGGAGCACAGTTTCTGTAGTTACTGGTTACAGGTACCCTGACATGTGGGCTTAATATTTGTGGATCTCAGCATCTTTGGGCCTTCCAGGAATGGAACACCTGTGGATAATCCAAAACCCCTATAACTACTTTGTCCTATAGTTTTGGAGAAGATATATTATTTAATATTTAACATTCGTAACTGCAACACTGAATTTTTGCTTGACAAAATTAATGCTGAACTGTGGTGACCCATGACTTGATGTGGAGTGAGGGGACAAAAATATAGACAGCTACTGTACCCGCTGCTATTGTGTATACCCTCACCACATGTGCATGAATAAATGCACAGTTGAAAAAGGTGGCTGAGACAGATGAAAATTTTCTTGCCTTCTTCCTTTCAGATATTCATTCACCTTCATACATGTGTGAGGAATTCAGTAAATCCTACTATTTTTCTCTTCCCATCCCTTCATGTCGCTAGTACTCCTGTTTTTCATGCCTCCAGTCACCCACATTTCCCTGCAGGGACATCAGAGAGAAGTTAAGTCATTTCTGCCTAATGATGTATACACGCAACAGGGTTCAAATGTGCACACTTGTAGGCTGGGCAGAAGTGTGTTAAGATGACCCAGACTGGGTTTCCTACTTCTGAAATACATATCTGGAGTTGTGATTTGTTTACTGCATAATGAAGCAGAAGGTAGAGATGAGGAAGGCTTGTTGGCAGCACTGCTTGAACCTACAATGGAGCAAGTAGTGACTGTTTCCATCTCCTTCCTCGTTGAGGTATTCTTGATTAGCTTCTCATTGATCCACTAATGAAGATATTTTCATTTTTTCATCTTATCGCCCACTGACAGTATAGTAAATTTGTCAAGTTTATCATTTTATCACAGCTTATAGGTAAAGGTGTCCTCTGCAGGTTATACTGCTATTGGTGACTGACTACAGGGTGCAGTGTTCATCCTCGTTTCTAGATCCAGTATTGTCCAACATGTGGCTCGCATGTGCATGGAACGCTTTTACTGTCCACCAAAGTGGTACCTATTTATCTACTTACACGTACATGCTTTTGAACTGCTAGGTTGGCAGAACCTGGCTAAGTACAGGCACTCACTCAGTCTTGTAGGACCTGTGTCTTGAACCCTGGCCTGCTGGTTAACATGCACAGTGTCTTAACCACTTGTGCCAGCACTGCCCTCCTATCATCGATTATCATTAAAAAAATGAGTACTAAGGTATAAAAATAACAAATTGCAATGGTGCACGTTTGCTCAAAATACAGCCATTCCAAAAAAGCTGTTTGATGAATGACGGTTGTGCCCTGCATGCCCCTACTGATAAATGATTATTCCTCAAATCCAGGACACACCTGTGGACCATTAACATTATACCAATATGCTGTGGCACACTGGTTAAAAACTGCTACTACTAATGGTAGGGGGCAGTATGTCCCTATGCATTTTATTTTCCCGTTTAGTACCCTAATTAGGTTATCAAAATATGCAGCACACACCATTAACACAATGGAAGTTCACGTTTCTGAGCAAGAAGACGGTTTACAGTTGGGAGGAATAGACTGCCCCTCTTCCAGCTCGGGTGAAACCTCCTCAGTCTGTCCATTTTTTATGGACTTGAACAGCTGAATTAGATAGTAAGACCTAAATTTATGTGTAAAACTTAAGACAACTCGGTGGAATACAGCTTGTCTATAAATATCTTCTAGGTAACAGCACAATTAAGGAAGGGAATTACTTGGTCTCAGAAGTTGGTAGCACTGGAAAACGATTGCAACGAGTGGAACGATTGGAGACTAAGCAAAGAAGACTTTAAGCTGAGCACCTATGAAGCCATTAACACAAAATGAGGTAGAAATGAAGTTTTTAAGAATTTTAAGAATAGTTTTGAAGAGCAGGCAAAAATTAGGTAAAAATTTTATTATGCAGTCCAGAAAAATAGGTGGATAGTTTAAGGTGTCTTAACGGTGTTGGTGTTCCAAAAAACAGAGCAAAAAGTTACTCTGTTACTATTGGTCCTTTGCATTCTCTGTCACTGCTCTTTATGCTTTGATTTTTCTAGTATATCCTTCAATGGATGCTCCAGTTTAAGGTTGAAAATCTTATTCTGTAGTAATTGGTTCACTGTCTACTGGAGAAGTCTAAAGAAGAACATATATTCTGCAAATTGTGGTGGTATTAGAATATTCAGTGCTTTACAATAAAAAGTTTCCAAAGCTTTTTTTGCATAGTAAAAGAAAAAGTGGTTCCCTTCTGTAAGGGTAGTCAAAGGTCTGAATCAGCCATCCTGTGCATTTTGGTAACCCAAATTAGCTGGTCCCTTGCAACAGGCTTCCTCAGACCTGTTTTTTCATAAATATATCAGTAGTTCTGTCACCATCTCCTATATATGCTCCTTGTAATCTTGGCCCTCAAGTGAATGAGCCAATACACTTTTATCCAAAACTTCCATTCCCCAAATAAATCTATAGTATTTACTCGTATATACCACTTTTAAATTAAACAGTTCACAAAGCAGTTTATAAAGAAAATGAAAAAAATTAATGGCTAACTAAACTTGAGTTAAGGCTTCTGGACTGTAGACTCTAGCATAGCTTTGGATTCACCCAACCAATCAAGAACTCACTTTAAAAAGAATATTATTACATAAAGAGAACAAAAGTTCTCAAAAAAAAATTAAAACATACAAGGAATAACACACAGGAATGAAAGTAAGCCTCCGCCTTTACCTATCTACTTAACATGTTTATCTGCTAACAAAAGTCTCAGCTTGTAGTCTATAATGATTCACAGCTTAAAAAAATACATGCTCCAAGAGGTGAATAGCAAAAAGGAGAGACAGAGGGGCCACCAAATGCTTACTTTATAATGTCACCTGAAGTACCTTATTTGCTCAACTCTGATGTGACATCAAATCTAATGTGCATCCCTATTTTCAAAGACCTGAGAATCATAGAGTAGAAAGCCCTATGAGGAAAGGTTGAAGGAACTTGGTATGATCAGCATGGAGAAAAGAAGGCTGAGAGGAGAGCTGATCGCCCTCTTCAGATACCTGAGAGGCTGTCATAGGGAGGGAGGGGCTCCTTTGATCTTAGCTGCCTCTGAAAGCAGAACTAGAACCAATGGGTACAAACTGCAAGAAAGGAGGTTCCGGTTGGATATCAGGGAAAAAATTCCTGACAGTGAGGATGGTTCGACAGTGGAACAGGTTGCCAAGGGATGTGGTGGACTCTCCCTCACTTAGGATCTTCAAAGCAGAGATTTGACAAGCACCTGTCAGAGATGCTCTAGGAGGATTTCCTGCTACAGATAGGGGATTGGACTAGACGACCTACTGGGTCCCTTCCAAATCTTAGGATTCTATGAAAGTCACTCACTGACTGACTCATCAACGCCCAGCTAAAACAGCTGGGCCTAGAAGTGTGAAATTTGGGGAGGGTGTTCATTCGATGATGGAGGCACCCACTAAGAACCAGTTTTCATAAAGTCCAACCGGAAGCGGGTGAAAAGTGGCGATTTCCTCCTGTTGAAGAATCCCTGACTTAGGGATGCTCTGCCCCAACCCCTGTACCTAGATGCATGAAATTTGAGGAGTGTATTCCTTCTGTGATGGGAACACCCACCATGAACCGATTTCTAGAAATTAACCCCTAAGGGTCTGAAAAGGGGTGCAGCACCATTTTCGGCCTAAACTTTTATTGAAGACTGATCAACACAGCTGATGCACAGTGGAGGGAGGGTGCACGGAGAACAGTAGTGCGCACAAGGGGGTATTTCGCATGTGGGGGTTGATGCACATGGGGATGATACGTAGTGGAGAGGTGTTGATGCACATGAGAGAGTGGTGTGTATGGGGGTTGATGCACAATGGGGGTTGTTGATGCGCAGGGGGAATGGTGTGCATGGGTGGTTGAAATGCATGGGACAGTATTGTGCATGGAGGATGATACACCGTGGGGGTGTTGATGCACAGCGGGGGTTAGTGCGTATAGGAGGGGGTGCATAAGGGGGATATGGGTTGATGTGTATGGGGGTGGTGCACAAGGGAGGGTGTGCATGGGGGGATGATACACAGTGGGGGAGTGTTGATGCACATGGGGGTTTGATGCACAGA
This sequence comes from Cryptoblepharus egeriae, assembly GCA_030015325.1. Lineage (NCBI taxonomy): Eukaryota > Metazoa > Chordata > Lepidosauria > Squamata > Scincidae > Cryptoblepharus > Cryptoblepharus egeriae. The sequence goes on from JAREYC010000013.1 coordinate 13,497,169, forward strand.
GGGGGGATGGCGTATGGGGGTATTTTACTCCCACAACATGGTTTTTTCACTAGTAGGGTATATAAAAGACAGAACTTGATTGCCACCTATGACCTCCAGGAAAAAGTTAGCTTAATAGCATGGCCCTGTTAGATGTTTCACAGCTGTGTTCAGTCTCATCTCTTATGGCACCTTAGGATAAACTAGAAAAAAGGAACAGCTTCCAGCTTTAACTCTTAATCCTTTACCAATCAGATATTGGCAGCAGCCACCGGAGGTACAATGCAAGATTCAACTTGAGTTGTTTTCTCCTTAAAAAGAGAGCTACTGCTTTAAAAGATGCCTCTTTGTCCAGTTGGTGGGAGTTGGTTTTGGTTAACATCAACTTAAGGGGTTGGTGTTAACCTAATAAACCGCAGGTGGTTTTCCTCTGCTCTCATATGAAAGGCAGAATTTATCTGTTTCTAGCTAATGCTGGGCCTCCATTTATTGCTAGCTCTGCCACAGGGCAGTGTTGTCCTAGTTTCAAGGTTGACAGTTTTTAGTCCAAGCCCAAACTTCATTCTGTTTGGGCTTGGACTAATTTCAAGCCCAAAATTTCAGTATTTTGGAGTCAGAATTTCAGTAACATATCCATAGTATTTTCCAAGGAAGCCCCTTTGCAAATATTGTGGAACAGTGGTTAATATTTTGAGAAGCATTGGTTAGTCCATCTTTGAAAATGAAACCTGTTGCCTTCTTTTGTTGTCTTTGATGTTTATCAAGGAGCCAATGAATTGCGCAGTGTTTCCAAGGATTTTTGGTTTTCTTAAGCAGGAGCATATGATCCATGTTTGAAGAACTACTTGTACTAATGGTCAGCATTGTTAGAGTGGAAAAGATGCTTCAACTTGGCAGTGTTCTATCCTATTCAACAGGAAGATGCATTCACTGCCAAATTGCCAGCATTGCTTCCTGACACATGCTGGGATTTCCTTTAGTTAATGCTGACTAGGCTATTTCTGAAATGTTAGCTCTCTGTGTTGCTTGTGAAATGACTTTTAAAATTGCTTTAATTTAAGAATGTAAGAAGAGCCTCCACTGGATCAGGCCAAAGGCCTATCTAGTCCGGCTTCTCACCACACACAGTAGTGCACCAGATGCCTTTATTCTCTCTGAGAACTTTACTGTAGGTATTAAAAATAACTCCCAATTGCACTGGAACTAAAATATGAACTTCAAAAACATCTGTGTAGATTGGAATATCAGATTAGAAAATGTATATCATGTTCAGAATGAAACTGAACTTGAACCAATTTTAAAATGAAGCAGAACACATTTCAAAAGAAAGGCGTAGGGGTGAGATTGAATCCAAGCTGATTTCCCCCCTCCAAATCCCAAGACACAGTAGTAAGCAAATCAAAGCAAGTGGCTTCAATAACCACTTAAAAGGTTCTGTTGAACGTCGTGAACTAAGGGTTAAATTAGGCAATTTATACATGACCTCAGTGTTTAAATTCAGGGAAGGGACTGGAGGATGCCTTTCCAAATTTTCAAATGGCTCCAGGAAGAAGATACTGTGAGAGGGGCCGTTGTTTTTCCTTTTGAAGTGACAATCTGCAGATAAGTGATTTGTGCTTGTCCCCATTTAGGATCTATGGTGCCTCTTCTGTATTTAAATCTGGGCAGCTACTTCTAAGCAGCAAGTCTCTGCATTCTGATTACTGGGTTGAAGCAACTGCCCAGCATCCGTTTTCTAAGATCAGCTGAAAAGATGGGAGGCTGTGGCACAGAATAGAAAGCCTGGCTTTTCCAGCATACAGCAGTCCACAGTTTGGAGCGGACTGATATAGAAAATTCATTTTGAGGGCCAAAACTGTCTTTTCCTCTCAGTAGATAATAAGATACGATACTGAAGCCTGAGGTGTAGCACATATGTAATTTGTGCATATGTGGTTTTTCAGGTGTCCCCAGGTTTTAGAAAGAGTAATTGTCCATGTGACAATGTCCTCATTTTCTACAATTTGCACTGTTTTCATTTTGCAGTAATATACTTTGAAAATATTTGATATGGTATTTGAAGTAGTTGAGTTTGCTGGTGCTTGAGCCGAAACCCAAGAGTTAACAGTGAATCCAATTTTCTTCCTGCTATATAGGTTATGGATTTGAAAAGTTTGCAGTAGTGAGGGAAGCATGCTTCAGAAGGAAAAGTCGATATGCTGTTTCATTTTTAATTAAGGTTATGTATATTTTATCAGCTTCTTCAGAACAGTCTGGGAATGGCTCAGCATGCTGTAGCACAGTGTAGCTGCACAGGCATGTATTACTGTATGTGTCTGCAGCATTTGGCTTTTGCAGCAAAGCTATTGGTAAGATGTCCTATATGTCACATTGTAAATTAAGAGATAATGTGGACCCATTCATAATTTGATGGAGGGAAACTGAGCTGAATCATGTTTCATCTTAATGATGGAATCTTTTCTATCATTTTTGATCATCCTAGCTTTATAACACAGCTTAGGTAAAAGAAAACTACTTGAGATGTTTTCTTGAATTCAACAAAAGCTAATTGTGAGTATTAATTATGTGAACTTTAGCAGTAGTTGTATAAGTTTTTGTTCAGTATGAAGATTCAAGATAAAAGCCCAGTCTGAATATTTTAGATTGTCAAAGAATGTAGTTGGTGGGTGTATACAAGTTTCTATTTTGTGAGAAGGTTATTATAATGTACAACACTCTACAAGAGTTTTCTGTAAGAGAACAAAAGAGAGCCTAAAGAAAAGTTAATCATGACTAAGCACTATTGAACTGGTGAAAGAGAAACTTACGTGACTAAGTTAGATCATGATGACCTATCAAACTCAGTCATGACTATCTCCTTTTAGATATGACCCAATATGATTACTGATCATATTGGAATCTATTTTCCCAAAGCATAAGAAATACAGTGGTATCTCAGTTCACGAACGTAATTCATTCCACCGAATTTGTTATGAACCAAATCAATTTTCCCCATAGGGTGCAATGTAAATTTGATTAATCCTTTTGGAATCATTTTAGGCTCTTTTTTAACCACAAAATGAAACAAAGTACAGTGCAGATGAAGAGTACAGTACTGTAAGAAGAGAGTGAACACTAACCTTGTTTGGTTACCCAAATGTTTCACGCAAATGTGCACAGATCACAAAGAAAGCTTCACAGCAAGTGTGCATAGGTTACCCAAAACTCTTACATCAAGGTGTGCACAGGCTTAGAGGAAGCCATGACCAGGTGACAAAGCAGTTCATCACTTGAGGCAGAGTTCATGAACAGAGGCAAAATTTTGATGAGCCTCCTGCTTGTGAACTGAATTGTTCATGAACAGAAATGTTTGTGAACCAATGTATCACTGTAAGTAAGAATTGCTGGTAAGAATTCTTTCTTACTGTGAATGTGCTTGTGATTATTTTTCAATCTGGCTTGCCTGTGACTTTACAAGAATAAAGGAATTAAATTCAGAAATTTAGCAGTTGAACTAGTTTTTGTTAGAGGCGTTGATGTCTTCAGAAAAGAAGTGAAACTTACTTTATATGGGACTCTGCTCTCATGAAGCACCAGGGTTGCAGCTCGGTGATAGTTCTGGATCTCTTCCTCATCTTCGGTGCATAGCTGGTTGCAGTAGCCAAGAATGTCTTTTCAAACTTCACATAGCATACTAGCTTTGTGCCTGGCAATACAAACACGTATCCTGGTGAGGGGAGTAAAATAGGTGACAGGGCATCGCTCATAACAGAGCTTGCAAAGAAGCTGAATGGTAAAAAGTGAAGTGTTGTCCCAAAGTGTATGTGTGTGCGGTATATCTTTTGCTTACTATGTGTACTGGCCTGGGCTTGAAGGAGGTTTGTCAAACATAGATAACCAGTGAACTCTGGATGGGTAGGCATTTTATATGATGATCTCTTATCCAGACAACACTGTTCAGAGAATTGCAGAAGTTATTTAGTTTTGTTCATGGTTTGTAGGTTAACTTCTATTTCATTGTGGTTAAAGGTAGAATACACATGTACGTACAATTGGTTTATGTTTTTTAACTCAGCACTGGTGATGGATGAACATTGGATATGCTTTAATTCTATAATTTTTTAAATTTTGTAGTTTGGCATTTATCTTATATTTTGTATCTATTTAGAATTCTTTTGGCCACCTTGAGCACCTATTGGGGGAAAGTAGATTTAAAAATTATTAAATAGATAAGTAGTTTGAGTTTTGGAGGTCCCAGGCCAGTTCTAGTTCCCAAATGGTGCTTCTTGTTCACTCCTTCCCATATTCTGTGTCTCGAGGTAAAAGACAGGCATGAATACCTAGCATTTGTGGAAAGTACTATTTGGAGGGTATGAGATATGGTGCCTATTTCAATCCCTTGTAAAGACAGTCTAGTTTGGTAAAGTGATTCCTGACCAGGACTGTATTATGCTTGAATATGCAACTCTTTTCTTGAGATTACTATATCCCTGTTTTGATGTAATATGCTAGTCATTAAAGTTTAACTTTATGAAACTGTAAACAATATGCATTTCACTCCTTGTAATGTGTAGGGAAAAAATAATGGTGCCCAATCATTAGGGGTTTCCCCTCAGATTTCTAAAACTGAGTACCGCTGACAAACTTGTACTTTGTGTGGGTGACTGATACCTCATATTGCAGGAAAGCTAACAATTGAACTGGAATAACTGGCCACACAAGCCATGCAAAGAAGTCAGTCACTTTTTAAACTGAGCTTGGAAGAAACTTTGTTTTCTCTGTATTCTTGGATGTGAAAGACTAATAAAGGAGGCTGAACACCAACAAAAAAGATGGGGAGAATTACTGAAACAAATACTACAGGGAGCTTATCTAATATTACAACAATTGTAGTATGAGTGACAATGCTGTAACATGACAAGTAGTCTAATAGTCTTTCTGGACGATAGTTAACAAATGAGATAATTTTTGTACTGGAAGGATTACAGATACTGCTTTCAGGTATGGAAAATATAGGTTATACAGTGCATCATGATGAACTCAGAATGAGGAGGTAAAAAATAGTCACAGCGAAGTGATGCTTCTGACAGGTAGCTCTTCTGAGAACAATGTGAAACTCAAAGATATTGTAAGTGTATTTTATTTCACCTGTGAAAGTTGAAGCATGTAGTCTTAACTCTTTTCCATTGGGCACTACTATTTAGACCTCTTGCAAAATGAAGAGGAAAGCACAGATATCTCTCCAGATACCCATCCAAGCCAGTTCACTATCACTGAACATGAGTACCAGCAAAAACCTGATGGCTTGTGGTCAAAAAGCCCTGCATTGGCAAAGCTCCTAAAAAGCTACAGCCCTCCATGAGCTCTGTCCTTTCTTTTCTAAAAGTCATGTAATAGCTGTTGTTGTAGATGGGCTTGTCTGTCTTGTTTTTTTTTTAATTTTTTCTGCAACTCATTTGCTTTCTTCTCTATAAGATATGTTCTTTTCTGCTGGTCTGTCACTACATTTCTGCTGCCCCTCCCTCTAGCTGGGTTTGTCAAGTCGCCCATGTCAGAAACTAAACTCACGGGGGACGCCTTTGAGCTGTACTGTGACGTGGTTGGGAATCCCACTCCAGAGATCCAGTGGTGGTATGCTGAAGTCAACCGGGCTGAATCTTTCAAACAGCTATGGGATGGTGCTCGAAAGCGCCGTGTCACCATTAACACTGCCTACGGGGTGAACGGCGTGAGTGTGCTGAGAATTACTCGCCTTACCTTGGAAGACTCTGGGACTTACGAGTGCAGGGCAAGCAACGATCCCAGAAGGAATGACTTGAGGCAAAATCCTGCCATAACGTGGATACGGGCCCAGGCTACCATAAGCGTCCTTCAGAGTGAGTTCAGCACCCTACAGTAGTAGTACTGTAGTATCTAGAGGCAGTCTAGTGACCCTTACCCTTCTCCTGTTACCCTTGGTATGATCCACCCTTGTCTTTGTTCTTGTTTTTTGGTTTTGAACCTAAGACTGTTCCTCTAGTTGTGGTGCTTAATTGTGTTTGCCACATTTTTTACTATGTCTCTCCTCCTTCCTAGGATCAGAGGGCTGGGGAGAATCTGGAACTGTCCTCCAGTTCCTCTGTGAAAATAAGCCCAGTATTGGTTTGTCTATTCCCTTCTTTTTACTTTTCTATAGTAGGCCTCCTGCTCTCCTAATGCTGGCTTCTCCATGAGTGCCTTTCTATTTTCTGTTATTTCCCTGATCTAACCATTTTTTTACACTTCTTTTGTTGGGATCTTGTGGAATGCCTTCCTTAGTCTCATGGTTTTGAGTTCATAGACTTCTGTATAAATCCTTTCCCTTTGAATTTTGTTATGTGTTAGAGCCTGAATTTTCCCCTAAGTCACAGATATTTTCTTTTCTAAATAGCATATACATATAAACCAAATTGATTCTCTGATATAACGGCATTTTACTAGCACAGCTGCCGTTTTCCAAAAGGTAAAGCAAACATCACTGAAATGAATAATATTGCCTACCTAACTTGCAAGGTAGCAACCATGGATCTCTGCTTCTTTATGCAGCACCAAGATGTTATACTTAAAAACAGAATTGCAGAATTTATGTTGGTCCTGTAGTAGCCATATCATGCAAGTTCTCATAATGTTTGATATAAAGTGGTTTACAATTCCTTGTGTGATAAATCCTATGCCAAGTAGGTCCGTTTTTGTTTTCCAGATATAGGTACATTAATTTGGTATTCAACTCAGTATTAACAGTTAAGTCCAATGGATGCAAGAGTATCCTATGATACTAATTGCAGTTAACAGCAATATAATTTGCTGACAAATACACACCTTCATAATGTTCAGAATAGATAGTCTTTATTGTAATCAATTATATTTCTTAGCAAAATGTTTTGCTGAATTCTGCCACACTGTGGAATATTTAAAGCAATTTACTGCCCCTCTTCCTCTCAGTAGTATAGCTGTTGAATTGATGCATCCTAAGGAACAGCATTCAGAGCTTCCATTTTGGATTTGAACTGCTGCATAGCAGAAAGACAATATATACTGAGGGAGTGACCTTGAGAATAAATTAATTGGATCACTAAACACAGGTTTATAAACTACTGTATATCTTTCCCAACAACAGATTTCAGAAGCAAGGCTTGAGAACCTGGTTTTGTCCAGTCAGTTTTACAGCCTGAACCATATCTTCATAGGTAGTACCTGAACCAGACCAGACATATTAATTGATATGTCTAATCCCAGCCTAAAAAGAATTTACTTGACAGCCTTAACAATCTCAAACTTCCCATTTTTCAGAAGACCCCAAAAGGAACAGCTTGTACCAAGAACTTTTGAGAGAATTTTTAAGTTGGGGAACTTATTTTTAAGTTGGGGAAATAATTTTTAAGTTGGTTTCAAGTCATTCTTTGTTTTAGGAAAAGAAGAAAAGCTTTGGATTTGGTAAAATGCAGATGTGCAAGTGAAAGAAAGTGAATCTCAAAGGATTTATCATGGATATTGTCTTGCTTTCACTTAATGTGTTAATATATTAGATGGTTGATACTTGTTAATCCTAGTATAAGGATCTTATTAAATCATGTATTTTCAATCATGTCTTTTGACATTGTTTGTGTCTCAGTATGGGGCAATCAGTGTGTGTGTCAGAGTGGGGCTCAGATGCAAACTGAGACCACAGTACAAGAGCAGTGACTAGATCAGTTCTCACCACCAGTAAAGACTCTTGTCAGTATTAGACCCCCGCTCTGTAACTGTTATTTGCCCTGAGAGAGAAGCTGCATTTGGTGCCTCTTCACCAGATTGCCATTTACTTATGCATGTACACTTGACTAATGCTGTATCTAGTTTGGCCCTCAATTTAAATTCATATTGCCAGTATTTGCTGATGCCCTCCCACAAAGTCTCATCCCTATTGAGAATGATGTTATCTGGGATTGTGACATGTGTGTGTTGGCCTGAACCAATGCATATGATCAGGGATTTGCAGCAAAAAAAACTATGCACACAGCATGTATGTAGTTTCCAATCATTTAAAGCCAAGGTTGGAAAATATAGAAGTCTGTGTTCACTCTTGGGCTCAAGGGCAATTTCTGTCATTCTCAAGGCTTAATCTGTCCTTGCTCTTTACAAATAATAAAAATAATCTTTACTGTTAAGATTTAAAAGAAAGCACAACCAGATAAGAATGATTGTTTTGATGAAAGCAAAGATGTTCTGTCTCAGCTGGTTCCTGACTAGTCACGACCTTTCTCATGGATTTCCCATAATAAGCTCTAATACTTCATTTCTTCTAGCTGGTCATTTGAGCCTTTTGCTTTCTGTCTCTGACATTGCCTGTTTGTAAACACTGTTCCATAATGTCAGCAATAATAGCAAAAGTACAGTCTCTAGCTTCCTGTTATAAAATAAGAATAGAATAGACTTTTTACAAGTCTAGTCCCACAAAGAAACCTGTGGTGTTAGAAATGACAAAGCAGCCCTCTACATTTCATCATTAAATTTGCCTACAAAGAGTGGCAGATGAGTGAGCAGCATAGCATATGGGGGGAACACTTGCACAGTGCCCCATTCACACCCACATACCCTATCGGATTCTCAGAAGTAAAAGAAGGTTGTAGTGACAGAAGGGGATTGTGCACATGTGCAAGTCTGTAGTGGTGTGTGTAACAAGGAGGCAGGAACCAAACTAGTTATAGTACCATTGTTCTTGCCTGGCTTCTTCATGGCCAAATGACTGTTTCTCCCTTCATGTAAAATGGCAGACAGCAGTCATATGTTGGCTGTCCTTTTACTTGGAGAACTTAAGAGTATCAGATGAAAGTGATAGGCAGAACTAAGATGTATACAGTTCTGTTGATATACAGGTGCTTTAGAGTTTGTAAATGAAAATACAGGTCTTTAATGCAGTCAAGCTTAGAATCAAAGTCATTGGTGAGGAAGAAATAAGGGGTGTATGTTGCCTAGTGCTCTAAAATGCACTGTATATGAACTCAGCTAGAGCTGGGAATGATGATCAAGGGATTAAGCCATATTAGTTTTCAGGAGAGATTTGATAGGGTAGGGAGATATAATCATGTAAATATACAGGGAGGAAGTTCAAAGTGGTAGCAAGAGAAAAAGCAGGGTCTTCAGAGCTACAGACCTGGGGTGGCTAAGTGGTCAATGTAGTGAAGGAAATATCTCCTTTTGGGATTAGATTGCATGGAAGAAGGAAGGAGCGATTATGTAGTGACTGTTTCCTGGGTGTGAGAGCAGGACAAGGACATTGGAGCACATGAGAAGGAATGACTATGTGGGATTTGGGACATGGAAAGAAAGAGACCGTGAGAAGCTTATTGGTATTAGAAACTAATACCAATTGACTGTAGGTTAGGATGGTGAGAAGAATTGGACAAAAACATGAAAGTCTATATAGCTCACTAACAGTGAAATCCTAACTCCTGCTCAGGCCTCCACAAGTCCCGTGATGTTCTGGGGGATATTGCAAAAGTGCCATAAGTGCCCTCCGAGGGCATTGCAAATGTAACCTCCGGGGTGGGGGTTAGGCCAGTGTAAAAACAGGTGCTAACGTCCCACACCACTGTGGGAATGGGAAGACTGATGAGGTGTTATGGCCTAAATAGGTTAAAATTGCACTCTGAATGGAATAGTAGGGTATCAAGTGGGCTGCAGTAGGACTATTTAAGGTAGCCATGTTCACGGGCAAGAGGCAAATAAAGTTTAGGCTCAATCATTGTTCTGCCCCACGGGGTTTCTTGTCTCTCCAGCAGTATGTCTCCAAGGCAGAAGTCTGTAGTCTGAACTTAAGCCATTTCTTCCCAAAGTTTTGTATACACATCAGGAACAAAATGTGTATAGGTGTTAGATTATATATCTAACAAAATGTGTATAGGTGTAAATGCGTTAGATTGATGCTAGCCCTGCAAGGTAACTCCGTTCTGTACTATTGCCAATCTCCTTCTTATGGAGCCCCTTATTATGTAAGGTTCTATGAAATACAGATGTTCTCTATATCATGTATATTAAAACAGCACAAGTTAACATTAAGATCAGGAGAAATATACATTATTTATCAAATCTTTCATTTAACCTTGAACTTTTTAGGATGGTACCTTATGCAACTACCAACAAATCATCACTGGTAATGCATCTCATTTTTAAATGAAGAAACATATGAATGGGTTTGTATGAAAACACATAGCAAACAAACTTGATGACACAGATATATGCACACATGCAAATTATTCTAGTCAACAAGCTTTTTTTCTAACTTATGTGACTGGCAACATGTTTGAAATCAGGTTTGAGTGCTCCTTGTGCCAGTTGGTCAGATAGCTATTTCTAGTGATTCTTAGGTTTGGGGTATTCCGCCAAGTTATCTACAGAGCTTCATTTACCTCCTGGGGGGCTGTTGCTGGCTTAGGGAAGTAAATTTACCCTTCTGTTCCTAGCAGCAGCTCACTTCTGAGGATCACACTGCTGCCAGCCCTCTGCCTCCACCCCTTCAGAGTCGGAGAAGATTGCTTCCCTGATTGATGAGACACAACCCACCAGTTTGAAAACCTTAACAAAATTGTTTCTGACTCTCTAGCCTCATAAGATTTTTGACAAAAAGAGCAAATCATTGATATCAATCAATCAATCAACTATATTTATATACTGCTTTTCAACAAAAAGTTCACAAAGTGGTTTACAGACAAAAATGAAGGTTCACAATCTGAAAAAAAGATGTAAAAGAACACCAGCAGAAGCCACTATAAAGACTTTGCTGGGGGTAAGGAGGGCCAGTTAATCTTCCCCTGCTAAATAAAAGAACACCCACTTGAAAGAGTACCTCTTGCCAAGCTAGCATGGTGTCAGATATCCCACTGAGGTCTGTATTAGGGAGCATTTGTGGAAGTAAGATAGCGTATTTCATTGTTCTACACCGATTGAAGGAGATATTAGCATTGAAGTCAATTTTATACTCACTAGTAACATTGTTACTAGTTATATTGTTACTAATGTTACTAGTTACATTAACGTTATTAGTGGTAACTAGTAACTTAAAGCCTAATTATCCTACTTTGGATTTTTTGCATGAGTTAGAATGCATAGAATTTTCAACTTGGATTACTGCTATGCTTGAATAACTCCAAAAAAAATTAAGAGGTAAAATGAGAGAAGTTAACTGAATATGAGTGAGGCTGTACTTAACCCAAATTTCTCACTTAGTCTCTGGACCACAAATTGGGTCAGCAGTGACAAAAAGCAGATCCTTAAGTATACTTTCCATATGATGGAAATTGGTCAAATTGGTCATGACCAACATAAAAACCTTGCCTGGGTAGGTCTGCTTTGGACTAATGGGAAACGCAATATGAGCATTTTAATATTTTTCTTGGAAGTGTTTTATGCTAATTTCTCTTGAATTGATACTATTGTTTTTGACTGTAAATTTTTATAGTGTGTATACTTCTCATTCCAGGATGTTAGCAGCGATCTTCTAATCTTCTCGCACATCTAGCCATATGTATGGATAGGCTCATGTTATACTATTACAAGCAGTTTCTAAATCTACCCTATTCTTCATTGCAGTAACCATCAAGATTGCCCTGCCATGATTTTTCTCTCTTCCAAAGAATAATGCATTCTTCATATAGAAACATAAAACAGAATGTATGTCTCACACTGAATAAAAGGCTATTGCTAGAAGTAAACTATGATCGGACTGAGTAATAAGATCCCAGTCCTTTAAAACTCAGATGCTGCTTTTAAATGTTATTAAATTCCTTTAATAGAATGATATCAAAATGTAATATTGGTGTTGAAGGAAACATCTGACTGTCTTTTAAATGTCCCCTTAATCCTGTGGTCCTTACATGAACAATTTTCACTGTGAAATTTATTGGGTCTGTTGTTCAATGAAATATAAAAGGAAAAACAAAGCTGGTTATATAGTAAAAAGGTAAATAGATAAGCAACAATTTTAGTTCAGGAAGTCTGAGATAGGAGAACCCACAAACATGTGAACAAACTCAGAATTATTGGGGGGACAGCATGAAAGAACAAACAATTGCAGACAGATCCAAGTCCTGTCATATGGCTCTAGAATTATTTTAGCATTGCATTTTTGGAGAAGAGGGCTTCCCTTTGCTAGATATTCATGAAACATGAGATAACTGAAGCAATAAAACTGAACAGTACTCCAAGGCTGTTTGTTAAGTAATCTCTTTAGTCCTACCTTATTCTTGGGAAAGTGTTATGCAGATCAGCCTCACATGTGAGAAACTAAAAAAAAACAACAGTATCTAAAGTGGGACATTGGCCTCTTTATAAAGTAACATTACAGAAGCATGATTTTGAAAATCTGCTCTTAAAAATTGGTATCACTAAATCAGTTTGGGGAAAAAAACCCGTACAGCATTTTATACTTCACTTTTTGGTAGTCACAGTATGGACCTTGGATCCATGAGAGTAGTTATCTGTAGTTATGTGTATTTGTAATGATATTTAATTTAAGACTGGACATGTCCAAGCATCATAACAGCTGCTTTGGATGTTACCCAGATGGTGGTGAATTTTGCTTCCAGAGTCACTAACTGTGTGTGTTCCACTGATGGATGCAAGATTGTTACTGTTCTTAGCTGTGGTTACTTTAAAGATTAATAATCCAAAAATGTATTTATTTTTTTCTTTTCACTTAGGGAGCCTGGCCCTTATTGCCTTCTCTGCTCATCAGCTGTTTACTTGTTTTACTGTTTACATTCTTGATGTCTCCTAAGCTAGCTAAGCTGTGTTCCATGTGTAGTTCACTTTCCTCTCCCAAATCCTCTTATGTTTAATTGTGATGTGTGAAATTTGTGATTCCTTAAAGATTGATGGCACTCTCCTTTTTAATGTACCCTTCTGTTCCAGAACCCAGGATCAATGCAAGTGAAGAAGTGACCATTAAGCCCCCTATACCTACTGTTATCACACTACAGTGCAACCTCACTTCAAGTCCTAGTATCCTCACTTCCACCTACTGGATGAAAAATGGTGAAGAGATTCCAGGCAGTAGAAAAACTACAGACAGCACAAGTACTGAGTACAAGTAAGTCTTGAAGTGGTCTTGGTACTGCCTCTAAATATTAGTGAAGCTGCAAGTAAAGCAGCTGAACACAATCAGGAATTTTGGCCTGGGGGACAGGAATTTTGGAGGTCTTGTCAGGGAATTTGGGGTTCAGCATCTGGTCACCCTGTATTAAACCACATTTTTTTAACCTATTAGATCCCACACTGCTTTCCAAATGAGTAAACATACCATGAGCTTACTACTTTTCCTATAAAAGTTTCCAAAGGTTGAAAATGATAATGTTGTTTAAAGTACTTTAAAGGAGTACAGTGGTATTTCGCGTAACAACAGCCTTGTGTAACATCTGGTCCACGTAACAAACAAAAATTTCTCTAGGATTCTGCTTCACCTAACAAACTGTGTTTCACGTAACAAGCACACTCATTGGCAGTTGGGACAGACACGCTTGCTGGCAGCCCTTTTAAAAAGCATCAGGGTTGCCTAGCGTGCCTGCCCATAACGAAAACAGCACCTCCTCACTGTTCCTCCTGTGGCCAGGCGTCTGCTGGGTAGAAGGAGAGAACAGTAGTGGAGAAGAGGGAAGCAGCTCAGGGCTAGCCAGAAGGCAGCAGGGGAGAAAGAGGCTCAGGATGGAGAGAAGGAGTAAGTGGGGAGCTTTTGAAAGTTTCTTTGATTTACAGAAGAAAGTGTCTTTGATTGCAGCCTCCTAACCATGTTTATCCAGAAGTAAGCCCCATTGTGTTAAATGGGCTTACTCCCAGGAAAGTGTCTTTAGGATTGCAGCCTAAGTAGACTTCACAGGATCATGCACATTGAATGCCTGTTTTGAATTCAATTCCAGTGTTTTGTCATCATTTTTACATCCAGTTAATATTTTGGTATGAATATTTTTTGTGTTTGAGTTTCCATTATTTTGAGTATGAATTATTTTTTGTGTTTGAGTTTCCAATCGTCTGAGTTTCCATTATTTCCTGTGGGAAAATCTGATTCACGTAAAGAACGTTTCATGTAACAACCATGCCTCTGGAACAAATTAATTTTTTTGCGTGAGGTGCCACTGTACTTTTCAAACAGCAGCTAAAAAATTGTACTTTTCAAAAAATTGTTTTGGGTCAAATATTTGGCAATTGTGAGTTTCACTGTCACTATAAGAATTTTTTAGGACTCAGTGAAATGCACATAACTTCTCGTTGGGATCAAAAATCCCAACAAAATGTGTAAAGGGATAAGTTGAAGTACAAATGGCCCACACTGACCACTTCTTTCCAAAAGGTTTGAAGTTGGTACAGTTTCTTTCATTTCAGCATTTTATATTTAGTGCTTTTATTTATTTTTGCCTGATGAAGAGAGTAAGAGATTTTAAAACTATTTACTGGCAATACTGGTGAGCCCCATAACAGCAGATCCTTTTTCAGGTCCACCACCTGCCCCATGCACGGCCTCCAGAGGGCTTCCTTGATATTAAAAAGTCCATGAAATTAAAAAAAATCATTTCTGTTTTTTAACTGTAAATTATCCTTTTCATTCTGAGGCTCAATCTGAGCCCAGCAGAGACTGGATGGATGTGCGCACTCTCTGTTGGTGAGTGGAGCAATCTGGAGGGTCGGGGAAGTGTTGCCTTTTACCTCCAGTCCCACCTAATCGCAAGGGCACACCAGTATCTTCCTAATTTTTTGACTACTTAGAAATGTCATGAATGATGACAGCTAGTAGCATCCACTTTTATACTGTTTAAATTTTGAAGGGGAAAAATGAAGACCCTGAAACTTGTAATGAGGTTAATTTTAAATGCTCCAAATCTGTACCCTGATAACTATACTAGAGTGCACTTCTAGGGATAGTCAACCACGAAGGATTTTAGCACAAATCTGAAACAGAATAGTTTAGCATTTTATCTGTTTTTAGAAATGTGCCATTGCTATTGGCTGGTCTCCTAAGATTTTTGGAAATGCATGATCTTACTATGCAGATCTTTCAGGAGTGATTCTATGTTGTGTTAGGATTTTACCGCTTCACAATGAATATTGGTGTGCTTTAGACATTTAACTGTTGTATTTTGCTGGTTTGTGGGTTTTGATTTTTATGTATTTCTCTCTAAATTGCCGTTAAATACTTCAATCACTTTCAAAGTGAAATAATTATAAATTTATTTTTTGAGGTTTCCACTGTCCAGAGGAACAGGTGGAATATGAATCATTTAAATAACTTTTTTTGTATGAAAACAACATTCCTTTTACACCTGTGGAATTCATTCATATCTATTTTTATATCCCCTTTCTAATTTGAGCCATTGCTTTTCAGCTGGTATAACTGATTTTCAGTGCAATCCTAAGTATGTCTACTGAAAAGTAAGTCCCACTATGTGGTTAGGACTGCAACCTTTAATTGCCATTTTAGATTAGCTTTTATCAATGTTTCTTTACTTTGCAGGATTCTGAAGCCCAGATCAGATGATTCAGGAGAATATTTGTGTGTGTTCGTGTTTGCTAGCTCCCCAGTAGCAAATGCCACTATAGAAGTGAAAGGTACTTCTTGATTAATCTTGTCAATACTTGCTTTGTTTACAAACTAGTTTTAAGGTTTGTTTCTTGTTTCCTAGACTTGTTTTATTTGGCTCTTTCTTGCTACAAATAGAGCGATCATCCTCTCAGTATTTTCCAATAAACTTAAGCTTTTTTGATTGACAATTCACATCCAAACTGCTAATGTAATACCTATTAGACTTAAAATAGTATTGGTAGTGGTGGTGGCTTTTGCTACAGTATTGGACTCAAGTAGACCACCCAAACACATTCTGTTTTCAAAGCAAATCCCTATCCTTCATGGACAGGCTTTCTGAGCTACACTATATGCTGCAGCTCCTGCTACAAATGAACATAACTGTATTCAGAACATCATGTTCTTAATCCTCAAATCCATGGTCTGGAAGGCTGAGAAGTAGCCCTCTGTGATCTGGTTTGAGGGATGAGAAACAGGACTCCTGAATGCAACTGGTCTCCAAACCACCTAGCTAATACAGTAGATCCCTGGTATCTTTAGATCCAGGTTCATAGATGCTGTGTTTTCCATGGATGCTATGGATACTGGGGAAGGCTAGTTTCCTCATCAAATTGGAAATTGCGTGGATACATGGGAGTTCCCAGAATGGATTGCCTGTTGATAATAAGGTCACACCCATAATGGAGATGTGGAATTGGACTGTAACCAAATAAGCTCCACAACTATCTACTGCCTTCAAGAATGCTTAGGCATCCTTGTCTAAGTAGTGGCAAAATGTGAATGGTCACAGGACTGTTGAAGACTACCACTTGAAAAGTCCTTTTACAACTTTGGAATTCCTCTGTAAATAATATAGCAAAATCACCCCAAAAGCCCCACTTAAACAAGAATTTGTGTGAGTATCCTTGCAAAAACTGTGTCCTAATTTGCGGCTATCACTGTTTACCAAATGCCACAAATAGGAGGAAAAATCAGTGCAGGCGCTGACCTATATGAAGTTTTCTCATACTGGAAATCTGTTTTATTACTGAACTAGCGAAAGGCGTACCTGCGTTGCGGGAGTAAAATTCCCCCATATGCCATCCCCCATAATCATCAACCCCCATGGATAACTTTCCCCCAGGTGTAACAACCCCCCATGCGCAACTTCCCCCATACACATCAACCCCCCCAAGCGCAACTTCACCCATGTGCATCAACCCAGCATGCACAAGTTACCCCATGCACAACTTCCCCCATGCACAACTTCCCCCATGCACATCAACCCCCCATGCACAACTTCCCCCCATGCACAACTTCCCCCATATGCATCAAACCCCGTGCGCAACTTTCCCCCCGTGCGCAACTTTCCACCCCGTGCGCAACTCCCCCCACGCAACTTTCCCCCCCGTGCGCAACTTTCCCCCCCGTGCGCAACTTCCCCCCCCCGTGCGCAACTTCCCCCCCCGTGCGCAACTTCCCCCCCCGTGCGCAACTTCCCCCCCCGTGCGCAACTTCCCCCCCGTGCGCATCATCCCCCCCGTGCGCAACTTTCCTCCCGTGCGCAGCATCCTCCCCAGCGCAACCTCTTCCTCCGAACAACATCCCCCAGTGCACCAGGATCTGAGCACCAAATTGGCTGGATGTTGTTCAGTCTCCCATGTTAAGTATAGGACAGAAACATGTTGCCCCTTTTCAGCCCCTGAAGGGTTAATTTCTCCAGATGGTTCTTGGTGGGTGTTCAGGTGACAGAAGGAACTCCCAGAATTCCATGCTTCAGCCCCAGCAGTTGGGGCGGAATTTTGCTGAGTCAGCAATTCTCAATTGTGACGCCCTTTTCACCCCCTTCACGTTGGAATTTCCGAAAACCGGTTTTTAGTGCATCTCCTCCCTCACGGAAGGAACACCCACCCCAAATTTCACACTTCTAGGCCCACCAGTTTTGGCAGGGCGGTGATGAGTGAGTCAGTCAGTCAGTGACTTTTCTCTTTTATATATATAGATGAGAATGTGAGAGTTGTGAGAGAATGTGAGAGTTGCAGTCTTTCTTGGTAGCTTAAGGGAAAGCTAAATCTAGTGTGAATGGAAACAGCTTCTTTTTGCTACTTATCGAACCTCTGTCTTGCCTATGTGGCTTTAGATCAGAAATGTGTAAGAAATCCTTAGATCGTATTAGAGGAAAACTTGGCATGTTACTTGATCACCATGCAGATTACCAGGGAGCCTTTTGCCAATTGTTCAACCAAGGAAGAAGCAAATATCCTTAGCTGGCCTGTATCTTAAAATTGTCTTGCAACTTGAGAGCCTGACTATATGTTGCATGTACATGCATGAGTAATATAGGCCCAAGTGCAGTTTTCCTATGGGAAATGACTTTGAGCACACAATAAAATATTTTTTATCCTGAAATATATTAAGCTTTGGATTTTCACATTGGTTTGCTGCTTTGGATTTTGTTGGATTTGACATACTTTTTAAAAAGTAATAAAGAACATTATTGCATCAACTGTCATCCTGAAAACTTGGAATAAATAAAACAAATATTAGGTGTCCACGTAGCTAATCTGACCAAGTTTGATCAGAACATATAGATCTTAAATCTAGAAAAACACTAGGTCACCCTGCATTCAGCCCAAGAATCTGTATTTTTCCCTAAGAAATTGTTGCTGGGGCAAACACAGGACCAGCACTGACAGTGCTCATCTACTGCAGTTACTTGCATAAGGGTATAAGAAGAGTCTCCACTGGATCAGGCCAAGGGCCCATCTAGTTCATCTTCCTGTATCACACAGAGATTCCCACCAGGGAGCACATAAGACATCTGCATCCAGGTGCCCTCCCCTGCATCTGGCATTTTGAAGTTGGCCACGTCTACTTGGCTTGTAACATGCGATGGTCCTTTCCTCTAGGAAATTTGTCCAATCCCTTCTTAAAGGCATTGAGGCTAGATGCCATCACTACATGGCTATGAAAATGCTCAGTCATGACAGATGGGAGACTCGGAGACTGAAATTTAAGCTGGTGTACGCTATTTTTTTCCTAATGATTAGATTATATTCCTAATGATTATAGTCACCCTCTATAATCCTGCAATGTAGTTGCTGAATTGTCATCTTACCATACTGCTCTTCCATGGAATGAGAGGTGAATTTTAATGTGTTGCTTTGTCACTTAGCCCAGGGATTGATTTAGTTCAGCCTAAATCATATTGCTCAACCTCAGTCTTGTCCTGAAGTGACAGTTCTTAAAAGAATAAAGAGTATTATCAATTCATACTTACTTCAGAATATCTACCACACACCTATATCCAGGAAGGCAGAGAACTTAATTGACAACAACAGTATTATCTGGAACTGGCATGATGCCTGCGCTTTCCCTTTTTTAAGTCAGGGGGCTTCCCAGCTTACTCATTCTTCTTAAGGCCAGACGAGACATTTCACAGAATGTGGAATGGCAGCTTTTTCTCTTTTTAAAAAATAGAACCTATTTAATACAGAGTTTCTCAAACTTTTAAGTACTGAAGAAAGAAGCACTCTGGATGATTACGTAGAGATCAAATAACTAAAACACATTTCTCAAACTGTTGGTCAGGACATACCAAGTGGGTCAAAAGCCAATTTCTGATAGGTTGTATGTACCACCTAGCTCAGCCTCCACTGAAAATATATAGCTAAAAATACAACACATGGGACTACTTGGGCAAGGTGAATTTGTGTGCAGGGGAGGGTGATGCGCATGGGAGGGTATTGCACATGGGAAGGTGTTGCACAATGGGGTATGTTGCTCAGTGCGGGTGTTGTGCAATGGTGGATGGTGTACGTGGGGGCATTTTACTCCCGCAACGCGGGTACACTTCACTAGTTGCTATACTGGAATATTTCAATCATTTCCTTTTCCAATCATACCTTATGTTTCTGTCTTTGGGGAAGAGCATTATTACTGGATGTCTTCAGACTCTTCTATTTTGGGACAGACCCTTTATTGTAGTAGATGCTAATTGCATAGATTCACACAGTTCTTGCCTCATCTTTGGTAATAAGTGTAGGCTCTTCAGTTTGACTTGTTTTCCATTTGATCCTGCATGATTTATTGCAAAGCTTTATCTAAAACCAATGTAACTTCTGCCCCCTCTTTCTGGATTTCTACAGGTATAAAATTATACCTTGTTAGACAATAAGGGGAACAAAACAGTAGATGATCTATAAACTTTTATTTAATTTGGTGTAGAATAAAGGAAGACAAAGAGTCAGATATATTCCTGGGATTCTTGCAACCAAAAACCAAACCTCTGTGGCAATGATTGTCTAGGCATCTGTGTTAGTTCAGATAACATTGCAGTGGTGATCAGGTAGTTCAAGATCTGCATTTAGACAATAACTGCTGTGTCATTTTGTAAAGGCCTGTTTTCAATTTTGGAAGGCTCTAGCATGCAAGTGAACAAAAAACAGAAGTTTTGAACCAAAAAAAAGAAGTTTTGAACACTGATTACAGTATCTATAATCTCAGTGTTATGACTGCTAATCACCGCATGACTTGATGCAGAAGGTTATGTGAGGTCTAATAGTTACACTGGCGACTTTCTCAATTCCATTTAAAACAGATTATATTTCTGTTAATTGCCAAGAGCCTAAATTTTCTATCATGGTGGATCCCCACAGCAGTTTTAATCTTGTATTTAATGGAAAACGAGTGGCCAAATAGAATAACTTCCAGTGTCTCTGGTCTGTTTGCCAGGGACCTGGGATTGGCCTTGGACTGGATTAACAGATCAGGACCCAGCAGTCGCACAGCAGGCCACGTGTGACATAATTAGCCGCCTAGAAAGCGAATGGGTTTTAGAGGTGGTAACTGAAACATACCAAGCCATCTGCTAAGTGAAGGTTCATCTCAGGCAGTTCATTGATCTCATGTAATCTCTCAAAGTATTACACTATAGTGGTACTTAGAAGTTATAGAAATTGCCAAGTGAATGAAGCCAGGTTCTAGTGTAGGATCTTCAAAGGTAAGGTGGTTCTCACCTTGTGCACATTGCTCTCATCTCCATCTGTTTACAAATCTGAAAGAATTACTAATCCATTGAACATAAAACTAGAGGACCTTTGAAAAGAATAGTGTATGGAACTACGGTAATTTGTCTTTAAACAGGATCAATGTGTGAGTATATCAAGCAAACAAAATTAATCTACAAGCATATGGAAGAGTCACCTTAATCAGATAAATAACTCCATTGGCATAACAAAATTTTTGTGTGTTTAACATAGTCCAAAAGTGTGTCGGTACTCCATACTAATGCTATGCTTTTTCATTCTGTAGACCAGAGGGATATTTAGAGTTTGATTCTTTTCTGGAGTGGAGGAGAAAAGTTCTAAACATCTTATTTCTTCTTTTGTTGGGCTTGGCATAGATGTTTATTCAGAGCATGGTACTCTTTTTCTTTGTGTTAGCTTCTCCTGATATTACTGGTCATAAACGAAGTGAGAACAAGAATGAAGGACAAGAGGCAATGATGTATTGCAAATCTGTAGGCTTTCCCCACCCTGAATGGTTATGGCGTAAGAAAGTCAATGGAGTGCTTATGGTGAGTATAATATATATATTACTATGTAAGTTGGAACTGCTAGCTATATATGCATGAACATATGGCGCTGCCCTCAGTTGAGTAGTATTTTCTCCTCCAAGATTTTCCAGCCCTATTACTGTTACCTTTTCTTAAGCCATTTCTGGCCAATGTTGCATATACACAGCAGGGGCTAAATGTGTATAGCTGTTGGCTGGGCAGAAATAGGTTAACTGGAAATGCTTGGGATCAAGCCTGGAGTTTCCTGTATGGAAAGCACGTACTCCACTACTGAGTTATATTGCTCTGAGAACCGCAGTGAGTGAAAACAATCACTCCTTGGTTAAAACTCTTTTCTGCCTTCCACACCCATGATGTTGAGCTTGCAGAGCAGAGCATATAAAGCACTGCTAAAACAATGACTGTAATAAATGACCATCTTGACCAAAATGTCTACTAAGTATTTTTGTTGGTCTGTGCTCCATGTCTACTTTGCATCAGGACATCAACAATTCTTCTGGTCGCTTCTTTATTACCAATAAAGAGAACTACACTGAACTGGTCATCCAGAATCTCCAGATCAATGAAGATCCTGGCGAGTACGAATGCTATGCAGAGAACATAGTTGGCAACGATACTCAATCCACAATCTTGCGTGTCCGCAGCCACTTAGCTCCACTATGGCCCTTCCTTGGGATCCTGGCAGAAATAATAATTCTTGTTGTTGTCATTGTGGTATATGAGAAGAGGAAGCGGCCAGATGAGGTTCCTGATGGTAAGTGTGTTCTTTCAGCTGCACCTGAGGGAGCCAGTCCCTCCCTTCAGTGACATTTCCTTGCAAAATGTTAGTTCCTATAAGTAACTCAGAAATCCACAGCTTGCAGGACTCATGCATCTCTGCTTTTTCATGTGGGTGAAGAAAAGTTATTTCAGCCTCATAAAGTATGGGTTGAAGAACAAGGAATCCATTGAGTGCTTGTGTCCGTTCCATTTAAGATAACTTTACTACTTCCTGTAGCAGCAGAATTGTTTTGTCTATAAGCAACCCTTTAACTACTGGACTTGGAAACTGTGTGGGGTGATTGTCTCTGCTTAGGAAACATGTCTGGGGTGGAGAGCATTTGATGTTATTCAGTTGTAATTTTTGTTCAGATGTAGCTACCTCTTTTAATTGTATGAGGTAGTTTCTTAGTGATGTATTGAGTACTTTAAACATAACATGAATTGCTTGGATCACTTTTGCAAAAATGCTTGTCATTTTTTTTCCTCGGGGAAATGGCCCTTTTGAATTTTTCTGAGGAATATACAACTACTTTTAACTGGAAAACAGCTCTTCATGATTGCTTTTAGTTTTTGGTTGATTAAAAAAAATCTCTAATTTTCAAGATTTTAGTCATATAAACTGCAGATCAAGAATTTGCAATAGGATCCTTAAGTTACCTTTTCAAACCAGTGGGACTGCCGCTGAACATACCAAATCACGTGCAGTTTCCTGCATAACACTAGTTTTTGTCTGATACTGTGTATGCCTCCATAGGGGAGGGGTGGCATTCATTCTTCGGCAATGCAATGACTTTAAATAGCATTTTAGAATGTGCTGGAGCAAACACTGATAATGCTGGGTTGGACCACTTTTAAAGCATAAATACAGTCGTGAGAGTTAAGGATTCATAACGGATTCTATCCTCTAGCCCTAAGTTTATATATCTAACTTAGCAAAATATTGATGTTTTGAGATGAATGTATCTGCCTACAGGGGAGATTCTTGGGTAAGTTTTTTGGTACAAAGATGTTGACAATTCTTAGTATAATCCAGCAAGAATTTTCCTCCATCCTGCTATTAGATGTGTGACAAGTTTGAAAATAGAAAATGAATGTTACCATACAACTGCTGCTGAAGTGCATGCTTTGAAGTGAGAAAAAATTAGTCCCAGAAATAGTTTTCTTCCTCAGTTTTCTTGCTCAGTTTCTTCAACGTGCACCTGTAAAAGACATGTTATGCATAGATAGCTAACCCTTCAGGATGGCTCCAGAGAAGGACTGAAAAAAATGGCTTGTGTGGATATTTACATACTAATGTGCAAAAACTTGTTCTTTCAAGTCTTTTCCCCTTGGGCAATTGCTAGGAGTACAAAAAGGTTTTTCTTGCCACTTCCTCTGCAGATGGCTTCTCCACAGGGGAAAGACTTGGTGAATGTTAAGCTCTTCACTGTCTCTAACAAAACCTCATGATCTACAGCCAAATTGGTTGGCTGCAGTTTGCAGGTCTGGCATGAAAGAGTTGTGCATGGCCTTATTTGGAAGATACTTTATTCTTTTTGACAAGGTTATAAGCATTTGCAAAAGCTGCTGTGTTGGGCTCCCTTAATGCACACTTGGAACGATGCATGTGCTAAGACTTAAGCATATAAAAATCTTCTGACATTTCCTATCCAGTCCTCATTTGGTTGGGATCTAGAAGAACTTGAAATCCAGGTAAGGAGAAATGTTCCATGTCATCATTGGATCCTGCTGGTGTAAACCTAATAGCTCACAATCTGGATCTGTATGGCATGGCAACAATATCTCCTAGTCCTGGGTATTGACAATTTCTTAAGTTTTGGTAAATGTCAGTGTTGCATGTTTTGAAGAAACTCCAATAGCAATTTTATCCCTTTCACAAAAGGATGTAAATGTTATGCATAACAGATGTTATGCATATTGTTAAGTTGTCTATTGTCATTTTCCTTTTAGCTTCCTAGACAAACTCTTATTTTGTGTCATTAACTGTTGGTGAAAGACTGTCCAAATTCAATATTGTTCATAAGGAACCACTACAAAGTTGAATGAGAAAAGAAGCTTACTTTTCTTGAGGTATCCAGTAATCTTTAGCAGTTATCAAAGCTAACAAATGGCCAAAAAGGAACTTGAATGATACCTGTTCCATAAATGTCATATTCCATAAAGGTGATGTGGACTATGTGTTTGAAAACCTGAGCTGTCCATGGTGCTGCTGAATAGCGAACAATACTTTTCACAGTACTTTGCTCTGTAATATCTTTCTAAAATCATTACCTGTTCAAACACCCTGAAACGAATTTAGATGAAGATTTTAGTTGTTAATTGTACTTGAGGCAAATGAGGTAAATTAAGGCAAGTGTGCCATTTAATTGATTTGTGGATGGTAAGAGCAGTGGGCTCAGTGTATAACCTTCCTTGCAGAACCATAGATTCTTAGAATTGTAGGGGACCTTGGACATCATCAGCAGTCTTGGTACAGGACTACTACAACATCTCTGACAAGTGCCCTTCCATCCTGTGCTTGAAAAACTCCAATAAGGAAAAGTCCATAGCTGCATGAGGCAGGTTGTTCCAGTGCCATATAGTTTTTACAACTAGGAAATTCTTTCTCTGTTTAGTCTAAGTGAATGATACCTGTTCCTTTCAATAAATTAACTTAGGCTTCATTCCTGACTTTCAGTTAGGCTGGTTTAAGCCTCAGTATAGATCCTATGCTGACCCTAGGGGTGTCACAAAAAGTGCCATAAGGCACTTCTACTCCACTCCTGGGTGGATTAGGCCCACTGCAAAGGTATATGCCGACCTCTCCACACCATCACAGGAAGATATGCCAGATGAGATAGGCTGGACTAAATTTCTTAGGATTGTGCCCTAAATTAACTGTTTGAAGTTGTTCAACCCATTGGTTTGAGTCCTTTGTTCAGGAACCACAGAATGCTCTCACCACTTTCTGCCAGACAGCCTGAAGTTGGTTATCGCATCCCCTTTTAGTCCTTTCTGCTCTAGACAAAATATACCAACCAGTAATAGTTCTTCATTGGATCTGATTTACTCCTTCACATCTTTGTTGCCATTCTTTGAAATGATTCCTCCTGGATTATTTATATTATAATAGGTGGTAGAATGTGATGGTTCTCAGGTGGTGGGTGATTGTTTATGTGTACACATTCAGGGTTGATTGTTGTATAACAATATAGTACACTGAGATAAAAGCTCATATTAGAGAGCATTTTGGAACATGGGAATAACTGTACCTTTCATATATTTGATGAACAATGAAAGGTCAGTTGGACAACTTTCTTCATGTATCAAAGTGGCAAGAGTACCTCTGGATATGTCTCCACTCATCCTTGTAACCTGCAGGACTTTGTGTGAGAAACAGAGTACCCATTTGGATTGCAGAGTTATAGGTTTTAGGAAAGGCCTTGAAATATGGGTGAATAGTAGTAATGCTCCACTTTTGCATTAATCAAATCCTGATGATCACCAAAGTATAGATCTTTAGTAGGTATTTATTTAGTAGGAAATATTTTTATCTTGTTTTTGCAGTTACTGGTTTGGCTTCATAACTCTATCATGACAGATACCAGGCCAGTGACTGGATCTGGCACACCTCTCCTTTCTGCCAGGTGAATGGAGTATACTGTTCCACCAGGGAGCCTCTTCTCTGCACCTTTAAGCACCCCCAGATTTTGAGCCAGCTAGCCACTTCTGGTTTCCATCACCTCAGCAGGCTGGATTTCCAAGCAGATGCGGTTGGCCAGTGCGAAGGTTGGGAGTGACTGGAGGTGCAAAGAAGAGGCTTCCCAGCAGTAAGATAAGCTCTGTTCATGCCAGGGTAGGATTTTATCTTGTGTGGCAGTCTCTAGGAAACCCCTGCTTTAACACAATCTGGTCATGCAGAACTATCACAATATTGGATTGTTGAGATATTCCAGGAATAAACTAGTTACATCTTCATTCCTTCTCCCCAATGCATTGTTTTATTGTTATGACTTAACTGTGCTGCTATTGAAGTTCACTTTGATTTCTTTTTGCTATATCTCAGAGGCCTTTGCCCAGGGATTCAGCTCCTCTAGAATAGAGTACAGGATCTGCTTAAAGGATAAAATTACTTTCAAAAATGAAATTTGTTTATTTTTGACAGAACCTGACTTGTGCAAAGATGGACAAAATCGTTTAGCAACAGCAGTAACCAGCAGTAACAGCAACAGGAGACATTATTGATTAGTGTGGACATTATTGATTGATGTCTTGCACTCGGAAAACAAAAGCTTACCTATTACCCTAGTTAACTCTGTTTTTAGTCTACGGCTTTGTCTTATCTTCTTAAACCAGCAGCTCAACAACCTTTTGCACTTCTCCCTATAGATTCCAGCATGTTGTATCTTGTGATAAGTGATATTTTTGGCCTCATGATACTGTTTCTATAGGATCAAGTGATGATGTTTCATTGGGTGGCTTGCAGTTGGGGGGAAGGGAGAAAGAATGTGGAGGAGGTTCTCTCCCCTAAAAATGCAACTCAGTGGCTTCTTCATCTGTGTTGCTTACCACCAACCTAGGCATAAAGCAGCCTGCAGATTGTTGTTTGCAGAGACTGCCTTCTTCCAGACTTCTTCTTCTTCATATCTCCTCGTGAATGCTTTCTGCTAATGTGCACCCTGGAAGTTTAGTGGGATCAAGTGGCACACACTGTCTTTCATAAATTATGATCCTTGGCTGCTTTTCACAGAACTTCAAACCACAGTTTCTTACATTTACCAACGGAGGTTTTTAGAACTACAGATGAATTAATGAATGTCTCTTTCTGCAGGAATTGTGTGTGAGAGAGACCTTTTCTGTGTTGCTGTTCTTTCTGTTCATTCTTGTTTAGAGAGGGGCTGAAAGGATCTTATGCGCTAAAGATGGTACAGAATATATTGGAAGCAACTCCTTTTACTAAAAAGTGTGGAACATGTTGAATTCTTGCATTAAGATGTATAGGCAAGCTGCTTGTTTAAGAGTTCATTCATCAATCATAGTAAGCTATCTAATATGCCTAGAACATTATTTTAATGAAAGGGGTTTTGTAATCTACTCTAAACAAGCACACGTAAGTGTTGTGTTTTCTGGGTAAGTAGAAAGTAAAAACTCTTTGGCTTCACTTCTTCTAGAGAATGTTGCAAATAGGTGATTTCTGCTTTGGAGTACTTTTTCTGCCTAACCCTAGTTCGTACGTTGACTTATGGTTAGATGCCATTTTCTTTAATATTTAATATTATTTTATTAATGTAATATTTTTATCAAATAATAATATCAATATTATTATCAAATATTATCAAATAATAATATCAATAATATCAAAAATATTATTTATCAATAATAATTTAATGAATTTAATATTAATAAAGAATTAAATTTCATGTCTGCATTTCTGTGCCAACTTTACAACAGTTTCATTTCATTGCCCTACTTTGTTTTAATACTTATTTTTTCTTTTTTCAGTTCTAGTTACAAAAAGAGGATAACATTTTAAATGACTCTCTTTTTTTCTCCTATCCCTTCCTTTTGTACATACCTCCCTAGCAAAAGGTAGATACATTTTGAAAAAGCTTTCAAATGCCAAAAGTGTTAATGTTGCATACAGTAGTTTAGGAGTGCTCAATGGTGTAGCCCATTGGGATGCCCATACAGCTCTGTTTTGCTCCTTTTGTCTGGAATGGCTTTGAAGGGCAGGGACCCCTTGCACACTGCAGGGAGGCTCCCTCCAAGACTGACTGCTCCCCCGTAGCTACGCTAACAAAAATGCTAGAATGCAGACATCACAAAAGCTTAACTTGCTTTGTTCATTAGCTCAATGTTTGTTTGGTAGAAGCTGTTCCACACCTAGCTGGACTGACTGTGGCCTGATGTCACTTCCACCTTGCCTCTTTCGAGATTTGTCCCTCCATTCCTTCTCAAATGGGATATATTGGGTGGTACTTGGCACATAAATACATATCTATGCTACCAAAAGCATTTCAGTTATCTTTAACACTGCTGATAAAAATGCAGCCATAAAAACAATGTCAAAACAATTATGTGCCCATAAATGCCTTCTCAGAAAGCTTCCTTTTAGCTGTGCCAGATCTGCAGATTTTAAAATGGAAACTTCCTCTCAGAAATACCCAAGCTCACTCAATTTTATTGCTGCCACTGCTGTTGGAACAGTTTAAGGTGTTGCTATTCACTATACGTAGCATTTCACATCATGTCAATCTGAAGCAAGCTTTGTTGCTTCTTGCAAAAGTAAAGTAAGACCATTTCCACATTCAGGTCTTGCTGTTCTGTTGAATTGCTTTATAATACTGTATATGTAAATTTGTGGGCACTGGAAAATGGTCTGTTGGGGAGTTTGTAGTTCTGAGAAAGGAGGTTTTTGCCTTGCGCTTCCACATATTTCCATTCTTCAAAATTCTGACATGAAATGAATATGTGTGGTAAGCAATTAACTTGTAGGACTGTTGCATTTTAGAATATGCTAACTTGATGCAGAAGACACATAATATGCTAATAGGATGGTTGCATTTTACAACATGCTAACTTGATATAGAAGACACTTAACATATTCCTTGGGAGTATGTAGTGTGTGACAACCTTGCGCATATATACTTGCACACCAGAATTTCACATTGTAGAAATGGCCCAAAGACAATTGTTTGGTAAAGATTTTCTTGGACCACCAAAATAGTTAATCTTTGAATAATATGGATGTTAAAGTACGCATGTCAATTGCCTAATGGCCTGGCTTTCAAGACCTCTCCTTGCTGCTGATTCCTCCCACTACTTGCCTTTTCTTGGTCAGAATGTGCTTTTGTTTATCATAGAATCACAAATGAGGCCTGTTTCATTTCAGCTTGAACAACTTGACAGGATAGCATTCTTTTCTGATTTCATTTTTGTTCCTTGGGACCACATTTAGGAACTAGTTTTATTGGTGGGCTGTTGTGGGTGTGAATGCAGAACGAAGTGATGGTGCATCCACACTACTTTCTGTGCTGTGTGAAAATGGAGAGAAGTATTGAAGGACACCAGCAACGGGAGGGAAAATGTTCTTATTGGTAACATTTATTTTCTTTTTATCTATCTTCCCTTTAAGGAAGATGAGAGGCAACGCATGCCAAGACATGAATGTGCCATTAAGAGGAAGTGATGCTTTCTGCTCAATTTATTGTCTTTCTTTCTCTCATTTCATGGCACAAAGGGGAGCATCTCTAGTCTATGTGTTTACCACTTGTTACATAGGCCTCATCTTAAAAACAAAACTTCCATGTTTAGGGAGATGTTCCCTGCGACCATTACTTCAGTGATAGTTGTACTATCACTTACACAAGCCCTATTGCTTCTAGTAGATCTGGTGTATAGTATTCCACAGAACCACAGAGCATTATGTAGCTTGGCTGCTTGGTGCCAAGTTTCATGCTACCATTTTGCATTTTTGGAACAGATGCTGGATTGTAAAATAGAGAAACTTCATCATATTTTTATTCCATTTGTCAACTTATAAAGTTTCTGAACCAATGGCAAACATTCAGTTACCTTGGAAAGTTTGGAAAGATGCTGCATGTACATTTTTAATAAGACACTCTGGGACAATATTTGGCCCTCCGCTTTTGAGCAGTCTCAAAAGGACACTTAAATTTGAGCATAAAGGACGCTTATAAATTTGTATATGAATGTGCCCTTAAGGCTTGGCATAGAGTTGTTATATGGTAGTACTTGGATATCTGCATATAATGTAAGGTGAAAAGCAAGATTCTCAGCCCATCTGTGAATATAAGATCATTAATTTTGGAGATATGCTAAAACACATATAGTTGTTTGGTATGCACGTATCTTGGGCCTGTAGTTGATTTTATAGCATGAAAATCTACCTTGTTGGAAGCCAGTGGAATACCTCTAAGACAACAAAAAAATACTGTAGTAAGAACCTTAAGGGGATGACAGCCTGAAAATGAAGACGACACATTACTCTGGTCCTGAACCCATCAGAATGGAATGCAGAGGCATCTCTTGTCTCGTGCTGCCACCAGCTACAGTTCCAGCAAATTAGACAATTACTAGATCATGCTGATTGAGTTGTATTGTTATTTGTCAGTTACTATGACTTCTTTTTTTCCCCCCTTCAATTGCATCATTCCTTTAAAAATGGTGGTAAGTGAGAGATCTGCATGCTTTGGAGTTTGTTTAATCTCCGCTTCAGTCTATACAATGCACAGTTTCATAATGTTAACACTTTTCTTAGTTTTATCATTCACTTTCACAACTAATTTTGGGTTTAAGTTTGCTGTTGAATCCTCATTTTCTAATTTGTATCATTACTCTGTAGTTTTGTTTTTCCCTTTACCAGTCAATTTCTCTAGGGTTTTGGTCCTTTGTCTGTCACGTATTGTACTGTACCGGGATTGATTGATTTTTTTTAACACCTAAGCGACCTATCCATATGCTAGTGACATGCAAAGGCTTCTATATGCAGTTATACCCTACTGGATGTAGAACCTGCCAGTCCAATGTAGTATTGGCCATAACTGTATAAACCAAACTCCTGGATGCTAGAGCACCCTTTGGGCTTTCTTTTCAAAAATCTTTGTTACACCCTTCATCTGCAAGCTGAGTCTTGTACTTCCCTGGGATGCTAAAGGTTAAGGATGAGTGTCTCAGGTGGTAAGACATTGGTGGTTGTGAAGTGATTATGAGGAGGTCAGAGACCTACAACTTTCCTAGAACTACTTAGCAAAATACACTCATTGCTAGTTTTCCTTTTTAGTAGGTTGCTGTGACCAAAGCAAGGCTTAGAGTATTTGTTTAATATGCATTACTAACACAACTAATTTTGAGAAAAACTAAGAACGCTCACCTGTGTGTCTCCGATTCCAGTAAAAGCTCCCCAAGTGTACAGCTTGTAGAATGTAGAATCTCTAGCACCGTCTGCCTCTGAAATCTTTTGGGAATTGAAAGATGCTTGTTGGAGGGGAGACATAGTTTTGCTGTAATGTGCTTTTATGTTTCAATACCTGATGTGTCTCTGTATATCTCCACTGTATATACAGCGCATTGATGTCTGGTTGTCCTTTTCTAGTCCCAGTTTTCTCTGTACCTTGTTCTGAGAGTTCACGTTAGTAACAGACTTCTGTGGACACTGGTGTGTCGCTAGTGTGTTATTTTGGCTGTAAAGCTGTTGGTTTGTGGTTAGCTCTTTTATTTTGAACGTTTTTCTTTTTTTGTTCTTTTGTTCTGGTAACTGTGCTGGCGGTGGCTTTTCCTATCCGTTGCCTCGAAGGTACAGGTGGAGTAATGTTCAGCTTTGATCAACATTACTCCTAGTGTGTGCTCATGCGGTTGCCTACACTGTTAAAAGACTGTAGTTTCCATAACTGCTTTGTGTGCCCTGAGCCCCCTTGTGGAATCCTGCTGAGTTCAAAAAATGGAAAAAAATCCAAAGATTTTCTGGGAAAACAAAACATTTTTAGTTGAAGAAAAGATGAAATGCAGAAATGGTTGCCAACTTTAGTAGTTCTACTGAACTTTTTGTACAACTTGGTGGATTGGTTTTTTCACTTTCTTATAAGGTACCTATTTTTTATTTTAATGTGTTTCAGCATTTTTAAGCAAAATGAAATGTCCAGTTGATCATAAAAAAGCTTATCTGAAAAGCCACATGTGGATTAATTTTCTGGATTGTGAAAAATAAAAAATGGGACAGTATACTCGACCTCCCACCTAATGAGCCATACTTCTGTTGCCTCAATGAGCTAGAATACCAGTGTAACTCCTCATGCTTTTTTACCAGATTTTTTCCTTACACATCACAAAAGCTTGCTGCTGTCAAAGGGACTTCCTTTTCTTGAGTATCAATCAAAATTGCATCATCCATCTCCCCCCCAAATATAATTTTTTAAAAGATCAAGGAATTTTAAAAAAAACATGTAAAAGGTATTCATGGGAAAGAGAATGGTATAAAATTCCATGTGTATACCAATGTTTTGCCCATCAAGGGAGTAAGAGGAAAAAAAGTGTTAATTCCAGAAACAAACAGCAGGATTTTACAACTGAGATGTTGGTTTGTCTTCTCATCTATCTTGTAAGATTGAACCACTGGAACTTGGGGACAAGATGAATATGACCATATTGCAACAATCTGTCCACTGTGTTGCAGTTTTTCATGATGAGCATTCAAAAGTGTTAACTGAAATCATTTGAACAACATACTTGTCATCCAAAATCAAGAAAATAACTTCATGAATCTTGCAATACCAAATGGAATGGCCTTTAAATGCTGTAGATAACACCATTTGCTATCCAGCATAAATTTAACACAGTGCCTAACTATGTTCTTTTTTCTTTCATGGGAACACAATGAATACCTTCTGTAGATGATGAACCAGCTGGACCAATGTAAGTACTTAAAAAAATTATTGCCTATTCAGGTGTCTTTCAGACCTTCTTCTGTCCAGGGTCAGATGTCCTGGTTTGTTGTGACAGGAACCACAGTAAAAGGAGTAAACAAACCCAATAAGGTGTAGAAAAATAGAATGTAATAAAATGGCTCTGTAGGCTGAGCATAATCTGATGAATACCACCTTCTGGGGCCCAAGGAAAGTTGATCCCTGTGACTTACCATGTTGGGACATACTTGGCAGATTTGTCCCAGTTTGTGGAAATATATATTGTTTGAAAGAATGTTTTGTACCTCAAAGAAGTTATTCAACCTACAAAGACAGTTTTCCTCTATTTTTGCCATCTTTTTTGGAGTTCACTGCCACTTTGCTTGCTACTGTTGATTGAAATATCACCATCATTAACTGATTGATGGCTCCCTCTAATATGTTTGGTTAAGCCACAGTTTTCTATTGCATTTAAGTTAGAGAAATTGTGGCTTGTTCAATCAGTGGTTTGTTCAACAACAAGGATCAAGATGAAACCTTGCACATGAAGTCTGACATGTTCTCCTCACAGCAAGCCATTATTGTGACTTTCACAGAACTCAGAAGATTCTGGGATCATCTGGAATGCATATACATAATGCATATGCAAAGTAATCACCCCTGGTGAACTGACAAGACAGCCTTTAGCAGGCCTCCGTCAGTCTTGAAAGACTATGGTATCGTGCTCAGTGCTGCATACGCTGCATGTGAAGCACGAAAGCCTGAGTTGGATTTTTTATGGAGGATAGGCTGTTACCCAAGCAGCAAATCCCCCCTCTCCACGCCACTGAATTAGTCCAATGGAAAGGCAGAGCCAATACGATTGGATCCAGCTGACATTGCAGAGCTGGGCTAAGGACAGAAGCTCACCCTGTCTTGTGGGGCCGACCCGGGAATCAAACCCTGGCCTTCTGGTTAACAGGCACAGCGTCTTTACCGCTTGCGCCACCCACAGCCCGACAGGCAAGTGCCATTATTAGGGAATGTAGCAAATGGAAATTGGAAGGCGACACCAACAAAAATTAATAATACTGGACCTGTTTTTTCTTGTTTTCTTTTAAATACTGAAAGCAAAGAAATTTAAATCTAAACAATTCCTGGACTTTATGTCATGTTCTTTAACTGCTGTTAACCGGCGCAGATTATATTTGAGTGTCCTTGATCTCAGCCCGTTGTAATATCCTGTTTATTTCCAGTTTGTAATATCATCTCCCTTACTTTTAAAAAAAATCTGTATATGAGCACAGTCCTAACCATGTCTACTCAGACGTAAGCCCCATTGTTTCCAGTGTGTCTTACTACCAGGAAAGTGTCTTTAGGATTGCAGCCTACGTGTATAAAACAGTGGATACAAGTGCACAGAAATGTTTAGTCATGGCAATTACCTTAAAGGGTCTGATTCTCTCTATCTACAGTATTTATCTACTGCTTTACAACTAAAAAATTCACAAAGCAGTTTACAAACCACATTCTGAAGTGGCTTCAAGCCTTTGTGACAGTTAATCAGTCGGGATGTGTTTGTGTATCTTACGATTAACTGTCAAATTGAAAAAGAATTCTTGAAAACAGCTTGGAGGAAGAACTGTGCATCTTTAGTTTGGTGGCATCTTTCAAATTTGACCTAATGCCTCAAATGGTAAAATGTCAATTTGTTTAATAATAAAATTTAAAGTATTGGTATTCTGAATAATCACTGTAAATTATGCACTTGTGTACTATAAAGAAGCAGGTGGTACCTTGTGTGCAAGAAGGACTGAGAACTATAGTGGAAATTAGACTGTGTTTTTAATAGTGTAGAATAATGTGATTTTTCATGCTGACCTTTATTTTTCATAATTGCATCTTGGTTTTGATACTTCTTTTCTTCCAAAGGAAAACCAATTCTACAAACAATCACAAAGACAAAAATCTACGCCAGAGAAACACAAATTAAAAGAAATGCTTATGTAAGTCTGATTAACGTACAAGTTGTGTGAACTATATCAAAGAAGCTGTAATGAATGACAAGCTAGTTAGATACATAAAGCTGGATAGTTAGGTGCATTGATCTTTTGAAGTTATGGGCAACTAATTAGAATAATGTGTGGAAGCATTTTATTACCATTATTAATGATAAACAAATTTCCAAGCAATTTACACAGCAGAATAAATGACAAACTGCTCCCATAGAGCTTGCACCCACAAAGGATACCAGCAAACACTGGGAAAAGATGCTGTGCAGGGTCAGTGCTATCTGGGGTGATACATCTCTAAAATAATTTGGTTGCTGGGAGGGGAGACATTAAGCAGCTGATGTCACTGATCTCTTCAACTTCACTCTCCTTCCCTCTGGGCCTTATCAGTTAACACCAGTGTTAATCAACAGTTATTAACAGTGTTAATATTCAAATTGTGAGCCACTTGTGGTAGAGACCATGGACACTGATGATGCTATATAGCAGTGTTTCTCAAAGTGGGGGTTGGGACCCCTTTGGGGGTCGCCTAGAGCTTTCCTGGGGGTTGCCTAAAGACCTCTGGTGCAGGGGGCCAGGGCAGGCTTGCCAGACCTCTGGCTGTAGCTGTGTGCACACTGAGGCTGACTGACAGCCTCAGGCCCCAATCCTATGCATGCCTACTCTGATATAAATCCCATTATAGTCAGGGGGCCTTTACTCCTATGTAAATGTGGATAGGATTGCAGCCTCAGGGCCCAATCCTATGCATGCCTACTCTGAAATAAATCCCATTGTGTGTAATGTGCATGGAACACACATTTCATTTGTAACAATGAAAATACATCCTGCATATCGGATATTTACATTACAATTCATAACAGTAGCAAAATTACACTTATAAAGTAGCAATGAAAATAATTTCATGGTTGGGGGTCCCCACAACATGAGGAACTTATAAAGGGGTCACGGCGTTAGGAAGATTGAGAACCATTGCTATATAGTGATACCTTGTAAGACAAATGCTTTGTCAGATAAACATTTTTTAAGACAAACTAGAATTTCTAAGGAATTTTGCCTTGTAAGACAAAAAGTGCTTTGTAAGATAAACAGATTTACAACAAAAATTTGTTGTAAAATGAACGAATTGATGGATCTGCATCATGAGCAAAAGCAAAAGGTTATGGAGGAGATGTCATCTGCAGAGGAGGATGAGAATGAGGAGAAATTCCTCACATCAAATGAGATTAAGGACATTTGTAAACATTGGGAAATGGTGCAAAATTTTGTAGAAAAGCACCACCAAATAAGGCTGTAGCAGTATGAGCGATGTATCTGTTTAATGACAATGCAATGTCACATTTCTGTGAAATCCTCGAAAGGAGACAAAAGCAAGGGTAATTAGATAGGTTCCTTGTTAAAGCTGCTCAAAAAGACACCAGTGACTCTTTTAGTTAAAATTAGTCATCCTTGGCCATAAAGTTTTTTCTTTTCTGTTTTACTGCACAGTATATTACAGTATTTGTATTAATATTACAGTAATTGTGTTTTGTCCATCAAGGGAGTAAGAGGCAAAAAAGTGTTAATTCCAGAAACAAACAGCAGGATTTTACAACTGAGATGTTGGTTTGTCTTCTCATCTATCTTGTAAGATTGAACTACTGGAACTTGGGACAAGATGAATATGACCATATTGCAACAATCTGTCCACTGTCTTGCAGTTTTTCATGATGAGCATTCAAAAGTGTTAACTGAAATCATTTGAACAACATACTTGTCATCCAAAATCAAGAAAATAACTTCATGAATCTTGCAATACCAAATGGAATGGCCTTTAAATGCTGTAGATAACACCATTTGCTATCCAGCATAAATTTAACACAGTGCCTAACACAGTGTTCTGTATTATATGTATTTTTGAGGAATTTTCCTGTATAAATAAATTTCCTTATAATTTACTGATGCTTGATAGAAGAAAGCTCACAAAATCAAATCCATCCAATTTAAAATCTGCTAATCAGTTTGATGATGTGCAACTTATATTCATTAACTGTTCTTCCTTTTTCAGAGCTTTAAGTTTGAGAGACTGATGGCAATATCATCTGCTGAACTGAGTCCTTGGAGCAGTTGGGTTTTCAGACTCCAGTTCTATCTGATTTTTTTTTCCAAGTGAGCAACAATGACTGTCTAAAGCATGCCTTATCTTAGCCTCTCCTGTAAGGATGACCTAGCTGATACATTAATGCTTCAGTATAGAAGGTGTAAACTATTTTGGGCTTGATGTGCTGTGAATGTTGCTTTTTTTTTCTTGAGATATATTAAGTATTACAAATAAAGTCCAAATCATGCATGCAGCTTTTTTTACTTAATGTAGCTATTAAATTAGCAAAGCTCTAAGATGCACTGCTGCCATCTAGTGATACTTTTTGTAAAGTACAGCAAAACCTAAAATATATACAGTATATATTTATATTCTTGGAAGGGGAAACCAAACTACAGTAAACGTTTGATTTTTAAGCTGCTAAATTCATTCCTTATATTGTATGTCTGAGATGAGAGAATTATGTTCAGTACTTAAAAGAGGAGTAATATAAAACTGAGTTATCCTAAAGGGCTTAATCTATATAGAAAGACTTAGATGTCCTATAATCAAAGATTGCAAGAGCTGGAATAGTCCAATAGGTAATGATGATCTGCAGTAAAAAAAATCTTTAGTTTATAAGTATTTATTATGATTGCTTTTGAAGTGTTTTTTTTTGTTAATCATGTAAATTTCTCAAATCCTTTTGCACTGATGTGTTCACATTCTTGTACATTCAATTCAGGCAGAATTTTATAATTTACTTTTTCTGTTTTAATTAAATGATGATGAACGTTATAGCATGGTGATATTCTATGCAACTGGTTTGTTTTCAGTTTGACATTATTTTTCATGTTTGTACAATCACAGACATAACAGGGTTCCTAGACTGTGCATACCTATAGATGCATGAATTTGTGGTGTGTGTATGTACTTGAAGTGCAATGGTGTATAAAAAGTGGATTCACTTGTTTTTAAAAATAAATAAAACACTGAAGAAACCTTCTTTTGAGACTGTTTTCTTGGCTCTCGACTCACACATGGTGGACTTGATTAACACCAGAGTTCTGGTTGAAATCTTTCTTGACCATGAATACAGAGGCATACCATTTCTCCTTGTGGCCTGATGCTGTCTGTGACTTGGCAGTAGACTCTTCTTCTGCCCTCCTCTATTTTAACTAGAGATGCCCAGGTTTGAACCTAGGACACATCTACCACGGAATGAATGATTTTTCAGCTGCTTCTACATCTTTTACAAAGGCTCTAATTACAAAAAGACATAGACGACTATGGGCAAAATCCAGAGTAACTACAGGGAGTCCTTGCTCCAGTGTAAGAACAATTTACTCTGGATTCCAATATGAATTTTCCATAGGTTTTCACTAGGAGGTGCAGTAACTACAAGTGCACATAATGTCTCTTATGTGCTCCTGTAGTTACTCTGGATTTGGGGGTATGCCTAAATATTTTACATGCAAAAATACTGCCAAGTGTTAGGAATACGTGGAAAAAAGTCACAGTACTCAGGATTTAAACACATGCTACTTTAAGCTATGGTTACTAGTCCATATTGACATAACTAGTCAAGTTTTTCTCCCTCCAGAATTTGAAACAAGGTTTCTCTTGTAGTCTTAGAATTGTGCAAATAGTGTTTTTGTGCTATTTACTTCATGAAATTTAATTGTCTTGGTTTGCTTAAAAAATAATTTGTCCAGCACATTTCTTTGGAATGCTATTTTAGTACTCTTAACAGCCCACTGCTAAATCAGACTAGTGTGGTGCAGTCACACTGTGTAGCTTGTGTTGCACTTGGCTTTGATCCCTTCTTGCTGCCTTCTCACTGCCTAATTATTCATATGGCAAAATACAGCAGCATGGAGTTCAATATATAAAATATTGTTCAACGTGGAGTTCAATATATAAAATACAGTATATGAGCATATGTCTGGGTCTATGGTCAGATATTAAAGTCATTTAACCATTGAACAGAAGTGCCCTCAAGTTGGGGTAATTCCTGCAGGAAGCCAGAGTGCTTCCTAAGGAGGCATTAAATTGCAATATGATGTAATGTTTGTGATACGTTCCTGCAGTCACTGTTAGGATTCTCAACTGATGTCCTGAAAACCAAGGCACTTGCACTTCAACTGGGTAATATGTTTGGGTAAAATATTGTTCCTAGTTTTTATTTTGCCTGTTTTCTTGCTGCTGTAAAGAATGGATGAAAACCAGGTGCAGGGGCTTTTTTCCAGAGAGGTATCAGGGAGGCTAGGTCAGACTGGGAGAGGCTACCCAAACGGAGGACTAGCCCTGACATGGATACCACTGGTAAGTTCAGATCTACATGATTTCTGTTGAGAGCCAGCTGCACTGCCATAAGTACATGTAAGTCCTGCCAGTGCCAAAGTCCATTCCTGCACTGACCAGAGCAAGTACATTTGCACCAGACAGCACAGGAGTGTGGTTGAGGGTGGCAAGAGGGTGCCCTGGGATGGGAAATAGGGTGGATTGGACTCAGGAAAGGGACATGAAGACAACAGCAGCGCATATCAATATCCTATCCCTCAGTCCTGGGTCTTGGAGCCTTATAGGGTCTTCTAAGATTTGCAAAAGCTAAAGAGCTGGTGTCGATCCAAGCAGCCCCAGAGGGGTGGTTTACAAGGTAAAGGGGAAAATGCCTTCTTAAATCTAATCCTCATTTTTTCAGCTGAATACAGTCTCCAAAATCAGGGTGTACATTCAATTGTGCATTGGATTCAAGTAAATATAGTATTGTGATTATAAGTATTAGGTTTAACAGTTAATATATTGTAATAAAAATGTAACATATCCCATTGTCATATTATTGTTGTCATATAACTCATTGTTATATGCAGTAAAATTATATTTTGCACCTGCTTTGTAGTGAGGCATTACAATCACCAGTAAACATTTTATTTTTAATCTCAAGATTTTTAAAAATTGGGGTCTCAGTGGTGCAATATATTTGAGTAATTCTCAAATTTGAGATTATCTCCAGCCTTTTTCTAACATTCACCGGATATAGCACAGGCCACTGTAAGGATTGTATCCTGAGTCTCTGCCATGAAGAGCCTCCTCTCTCCTTCGTTGTACCCTCTTGAGCAAGTTCCAGGCATTTCTGCAAAAGTTATTTCTTATACCCAAAGAGGGGTATAAGCTGGTAAGGCTCTTCACAAAACTGGCAAGACTCTTCACTGCTCTGGGTAGAGCAACCCCAGCTCCTCCAAAATTGGTACAGCAGGGTTTCAAATTTGTTTTTTACAAATACAATCAAACCCCAATGGGAATTATGCAAACAGTGCATAATTATGTCCATTATGTCAAAACTACCATTATCTCTGTTATTGGATTCCAGTATGATTTCAAAATACGCTTCTAGTCGAGATTGTAGCCTTATTTCCTCAATCTATATTGATGATAAACTAACCACAATTTAACATCCCATCAGTTGGCTCCCATACCCCAAAATGATATGTCAGGTTCGAAAGCAATAGTGTTTTCCAACATTTCTTCAGCCCACTTGCATTGCCCAGCAGCTGGCTGTCCTTATTTTCTGTTCTTGTCTTACTGCATCCATTATTAACAGCACTTACTGGGCTAGCTTCTGCATACTGCTGCCGCAGTGTTTCTTTGCCTATGTTGTGGGATCTCCTGCAAACTAAACATGGCATGCATGCTGTCTGTGTTTACAGTGAAACTGTGAAAACCAAATACTACTTTCAAGTTCTTGAATACCCAGCATGTCTACTATTAAACTGCCCATTCTGGGTACAGGCAGGTGCATTTTTACAGAAGGCCAATATACAATGTTAACTGCTGTGCCTTTTATCTTTAAGGTGTGAAAGGTCTGCATTTGGAGCAATGCCTGCCTGCCTGATGCTTGCATTTAATGAGTAACCGTTTATACTCTATGGGTTTTGTTAAATTTTAAGCATTT
The DNA here is from genome assembly GCA_030015325.1 of Cryptoblepharus egeriae. Lineage (NCBI taxonomy): Eukaryota > Metazoa > Chordata > Lepidosauria > Squamata > Scincidae > Cryptoblepharus > Cryptoblepharus egeriae. The sequence goes on from JAREYC010000013.1 coordinate 13,537,416, forward strand.
TATTGGAAATCAGCTCTTATTCTCTTGTCATGGGTTTAGAGCAGTGGTCTCCAAACTTAGTCCTGGGATCAGATGAGCCCTTAGCAAGCCCCCTCCATCCAGCTCAGCTCTCCACAGGACAGGAGAGATGCACTCACCTTCTCTCTCTGTGTATGAAAGTGCTTATGAACCGGTTTGAATATCACCCGCTCTGTGTTGCAAAGTGTTTATGAACTCATTTGAATTCATTCACATGTTCCATCACTAATATATTATTCTCTATGTAAATTTATTCACATTTAAAATGCAAATCAGTTCTTTTTTTCCAGCCCACGACACAGTATCAGAATGATGTAGCCCTCCTGCCTGCCAAAAAGTTTCAAAACCCCAGGTTTAAGAGGATGGGCTTATTAAAAGGACCTGACATAGAACATGCTAGGAACATAGAGCTCCTGCTGTCAGTACTTACCTGGCCAAGACACTTTCCAAAAAGTAGTGAACCAGGGGTAGATTGATTGTGGGATGCACATGTGATTGTGGGGTTCTGTGCCCCCATAGCTCAGGTACATTCTGTAGGAGTAGGAATGGGTGGCAATTTGCAGGGAGGAGTATTTGAATAGTGGATAATGTTTAACTTAGAGGGGTTGCTATATTGCCCCATAATAATAAACATCTATTTTTTCAGCCCACAAAAGCAGTATGCAAATATAGTGGTATAATTTCACATGCTCAGCAACAATTCCTGCAAGCATTGTTGAGCTGATAACTTTGCGAGGTTATGGAAACTGGGCCACAGCTCTATTTTAAATAAACTATTCATCAATTTAATAAAAAAACAACTCATGTCATAATCTAAACTTCTCAAGCTCATTTGCTGCATAATCAAACCAGCCTACCAAAATAACAGTGCTAAATGACAAGTTTTCCTAGTTTTGCCTGAAATTCATTATCAACTGAGTGAATGTTAGATTGATTTTCATAAAACTTAGCTAAAGAATATAATCTCACTGACTTTCCTTGAAGTATGTTCTTTTTAGACTTGGAAAGTTGTTAAGAAGGAACAAAAGGGGGAGGCAAATTAATAAGATCCCTTAGAATTTCCAAAAATGAAAATATGAAGGTTCATTTAGAGTTTATGCTTCCTCAGTTAATGAACTTAGGATGCAAATTTAGGCTAGCCTAACTCACCTGGCATATTTTCGGGGAGATTCACATGTGCCTGCCTTACCACCCCAGAGATAGGGCAGAAGTTCCATATGACACTTTTGTGACTCACCCAACTCAGAACAGGACTTATGCTGGGATTTATGCTGGCCTAAATGGAGATTAGGTTTACAGCCTTAGGTGCAATCTTGAAGTGCACTTGGGCCAGCCTATCTAGCACTGGGCTGGCATAATATGCCAACCTAGCTGCACCAGAAAAGGCCTGGGCCAGCATTAGTCAAATTATGCCGGCACAAGGCAGATGAACCTGGGCCAGCCTATCAGGGCTAGCCTAGGAAGCTCAGCAGGGGCATGTTGAGGATATGTTGAGCATTGCCTAGAACAATGCAGTTAGACTGTGTATAGAGGACGTTTTCAGGGCAGAAATGCCCCTTTCCAGTTCCTCAAAGTTAGCCCACCTTAGGAGGGGTCTAGGAATAAATTTAGGAATAAATTTTTAGGAATTTAGGAATAAATCTGAGTATTCCCATAGGGGTCCATGATAAGCCAGAGTAAGAATGGCAGTATTGACAAAAAACCGGAGTTCTTGACCAGCCTAACTGCAACCTCTACCTCTCAAATGTAGGATATGGTACAACTATGACAGCCCACCAACCTCAGTATACAAGACAACTCCAGCAGACCACTCCAACAATCCCCTTTGTATCCACCCTCCACTACAGGTACTGCTGTACTACAGTGTCATTCTGCAGCTGTTAATGGTAGTCAGGGGTTCCTGGGCTTCCTTATAAGGCAGGCACCACAGCTGTTCCTTGTTCAGTGTGATCTGAGACAGGTCTCCTTGGGTGCAAGCCCTCTCCAGGTGCCAATTACTTGGTGTGGATTTGGCCCAACTTTCTGCTCTGCTCAAGTTTCTACTTGGGCCATCTGGGTCATTTTCACCGGCTTCTCTTTAGGATTGCTCCCATAAGCAGTTATCAGCTCTACAGGCAAGGGGGTCTTCAAACTAACATGATGCCTATGTAAGATTGGACAATGTGAATCACTTTTGGGTCCTGACCTACCTTAGGAAGAAACTGTCAATTTCTAATTCAGAGTTTGATTAAACACCCAGAAAGGTTTTGGCCCAGCATCAATGCATCAATGCGTTACAGTGCAATCCTAAGCCTGTCTACTCAGAAGTAAGTCCTATTGTATCCTATGGGGCTTACTCCCAGGAAAGTGTGTTGAGGATTGCAGCCTTACTCTCTATAATGGTGCCTTTAAGGATTCTTAATATGGAACCCTAACCCATGTGCATCAACCCCCCATGCACAACATCTGCCCATGTGCATCAACACCCGCCCCCCCCCCCCCATGCGCACCAGGCACCAAATTGGCTAGATGTTGATCAGTCAATCTTCAATATTAAGTATAGGACAAAAACACATTGCATCCCTTTTCACCCCCTTCTGGTGGGAATTTCCAAAAACCGGTTTTTAGTGGGTGCCTCCATCACAGAAGGAACATCCTTCCCAAATTTCACGCTTCTATGTCTAGCAGTTTTGGCTGGGCATTGATGAGTCAGTGAGTGAGTGAATCAGTCAGTTATATAGATAGATAATTAGATAGATAAATAGATTAAGGCTTTAAACAATTGCATTTAATGCATTAAATGATACATCAATTATTGGGGCTAGATTCATCTTGCAAGTCTCAGGTAAGCAAGACATGGAATTTCTTCCAGAGAGCAGAAGGAACAAGTACCAGATGGACTAGTACAGTGATTCTCAATCTTCCTAACGCTATGACCCCTTTATAAGTTCCTCATGTTGTGGGGACCCCCAACCATAAAATTATTTTTGTTGCAACTTTATAACTGTAATTTTGCTACTGTTATGAATCGTAATGTAAATATCCGATATGCAGGATGTATTTTCATTGTTACAAGTGAAATGTGTGTTCTATGCACACATTGAGCACAATGGGATTTATTTCAGAGTAGGCATGCATAGGATTGGGCCCTGAGGCTGTCAATCAGCCTCAGTGCGCACACAGCTACAGCCGGAGGTCTGGAAAGCCAGACCTGGCCCCCTGCACCAGGGGTCTTTAGGCAACCCCCAGGAAAGCTCTAGGCGACCCCCAAAGGGGTCCCGATCCCCACTTTGAGAAACGCTGGACTAGTACCACCAGGTCAATGGGAGGCATCTGGTGGACCCTTTCAGATACAAGGGGACTGAGTCCTAGTCCTGCTCAGGCTCTTAGTAATTGTTGCTAAAATAGCTTTCATTAGTGTCAAGCTTCGTGGTAACTTTTAATACTTTCTCTAATAAAAAATATTTGATTACAATGAACAGTGTTGAGAGGGTCGAATGAGGCCAAGGAACGGGCAGTGACAGGGGATGGGTAGGCAGATAGGGCCCAGGAGGAAGGCAGGGTCTGTAGCCTGATTGACTGACTGACTGACTGACTGGGGAAGTGGCACCAAAAGGTTGAAGACCACTGATCTGCTCGGAGTTGAATTTGCTTAATTAATATTGGCCACAATTCATTCATGTTCATTCTTTGGAAAAATGGGGGACATGACAAAATAAAAGCTAACATTCATACATAGTGTTTCATGTGGTTAATTTAAAGACTATGATGCTTATTATTAAATTTAAAACTATTGTATTAAATTTATTACATGCAATTTATTACAGTAGAAGTCTGTAATTAATAAATTTACAGAGGCCAGAAAAGTGATTTACATTTCAAATTTGAATCAATTTACATATAAAAGTGTATTAAAGATAGATCCAAAGGGCCAGATGGGGGGATCTTGATGTGGGCTGCATATTGCAGTATATGTGCAATATGTAACCAGTACCCCACCTTCATATAAATGGAGCTCCACTGTCACTCATTAGTAGCTGCTCCCTCGGTTCACTTTGTATTAACACAGACAACATCATCCTGCTGATAATAACAAATAATTTAGAAAACCAAAATCAAGAATGGGCAAGACCTGACATGTATGACATGTATTTGTTTATGCATAATATTTTATTTGCTAACAAGCCCCAGATAGTTTTTTTGGCTTTGTTTATTTTGACGTTCAGTATGATTTTGAAAACTTTCATAGCAATGCTGCACTAATTAGATTGCAAGGTCGTTTTGTATCTGCAAGTCCGTCTCTCTTCTGTAAGTTTCTGTGTCTTATGAAATGAGATTATGAGCTTCACCCAAGTGTAGCTGCCAATTAAATAAGTAATCCCAGTACTCTCAACAGAAAAAGATCAGGAGCACGAAGAGAAGTTCTGCTTTGACTTGCATGATGGAGAAGGACTCTATATCTCTTTGATTGCATTAAAAAATTCAAGCTTTGCTTATGTTTTCTTAATTAAAATTTTGTTCAAGTAATAAAAAGCTGTTAGAAATTTATTGTGTCTTATCTAAGGCATGCATCACCATTCTGACCTCTCTGATGAATTCTTCAAACATTATGTGTTTGAAGAGAAATAAAATACAAGTTGCAATCCTCTACTGACTTACCTGGGAGTAAGGTTCATTGGATTCAGTGAGACTTACATCTGAGTAGGTGTACTTAGGATTTTGCTGTAAATAAAATTTAAGACATATCGTTGTCCCAAGCTGGTCCCAGGTCATCCTAGCATCCTGAGATGGTGCAGTGATTCTGGTGTTGCACTTAGACCCGGAAGATCAATATTCAAATCCCTGCTCAGCCACAAAGCTTTCTGAATTATCTTGGACTCATAAGCTTCTCAGCCTCACCAACCTAATAGGGTTGTTGTGAGTACAAAAGTAAGGGAAAGAACCATGCACACCAACCTGAGCTCCTTAGAAGAAGGGAGGTACTGTATTTCCTTGTATGTGGAAGGGATGAAGACACTGAGTAGTGCCCCATCCCTGGTGCAAGGTCAAATAAAAATCTATGTAATAAAAATCTATCTAATTCTGTTTCCAGCCAGGTCATGGAAATGTTCCCTCTTTTCCACCCTGTTTTATCTTTTCAATAACCCTGTAAGGTCGGTTAGCTTGAGATAGTGACCTTTGGCCTGCAAGATGCAAGTATATTTTGTGATCCCTGAGATATCTGGTGGTTCACTGTGAGATAAAGGGAGCAGGACTAGCTGGACCTTTGGCTTGATCCAGCCGGGCTCTTGTGTCTCAGATCACTCCATAATCATCATGGAGTGAGGATTTGAAGAAATAGTTCTTAAGTCTAATTCAAACACTCTTCTATCTATGACAACACACTGACTTCTGAGCGAAGATGTGGTCTTGGTCGATTTCCCCTTCACTTTCATATGGTTTGGGCTGGTGAAGTTCCCACTGGATTAAGCATATTTTCAAATGCATAGAATTCTTCAGACAGAGGGAATCAATGTCACATCCTGCTCAGAGATTGTTGGATGAACCCATCTCAATTTCAGGTAAAGATTCAAATAAATGAATGGGGAAAAATGAATGGAAAACCAGTGGTTTCCTCATAACCAGGAAGCTTCAAGGCTGAGATCATTTGGCAAAGGCTAAATGTTTGGATGCTATAGTGTAATTACTACAACGGTTTCAAAAGCTGTCTGTGCCAGATGTTCCTAGAGTTTTGAACAGAAAATACAAATGGCTTGGAATAGATTAGCTTCACCTTGATGGTGTCCATTTCCCATTGTCTGTACCAATATTAAGATCTTCCAAGAACAGACTGCTGTTCAGATAAGAAGAAAGAGAGAGGTAGGCTTCCAAAGTGCTTTCCTAACTCACGCATGTGCTCTCTCTCTCTCTCTCTCTCTCTCTCTCTCTCTCTCTCTCTTTGTAGCTGACAGTTCAGATCCCCACCTGCTGCCAGCGCCAGAATAAAGCTCTAAAATAAAATAATAATCCCTTAGTTTGTCTAGACAGATATTTTTGCAAGAAGTCATTGCAAAGGTTTCTGGATGCACGTATAATACATAAACTGTCATGTATACAACTACTACAGGAGTACAAGTGATTCCATGGGCATGTTTGTGAAAATGCCTCCACAACCCTCTGCAGTGTGATTGGGATTGCAATAAACTTGTTGTCACAGCACCTGCAGGGTGACGCTATGATCACAAGGGCATTGTATTGTGGGAAGAGGAAAGGCAAAGGGGGGGAATCATCTCAAGATAGTCCAGGGTGTTATTTGATCCTGCTCACCACTTGCCATCAACTTGACACATCCCTAATTTTGTTTTAAAATGTAATCTGTCTTACAAGTGCAATCCTAAGCATGTTTACTCAGAAGTTCAGTGGTGCCTCACGTAAAGTATGTTTCACGTAACAAGCAAAAATTTCTCTAGAATTCTGCTTCATGTAACAAACTATGCTTCACATAAAGAACACATTTGTTGGCAGTTGGGGCAGATGCGCTGGCTGGCAGCCTGTTTAAAAAGTGTCAGGACTGCCTAGCGCATTTGCCCATAGTGAAAGCAATACTTCCATGCTGTTCCTCCTGTGGCCAGGTGTCCGCTGGGCAGAGGGAGAGAACAGCAGTGGAGAAGAGGGAAGCAGGGCTAGCCAGAAGGGAGCAGGGGAGAGAGAGGCTCAGGACGGAGAGAAGGAGAAAGTGGGGAGACATTCTGAAGGTGTCTTGAATTGCAGCCTCCTAACCATGTCTACCCAGAAGTAAGCCCCATTGTGTTAAATGGGTCTTACTCCCAGGAAAGTGTCTTTAGGACTGCAGCCTAAGTAGACTTCATAAGATCATGTACACTGAATGCATATTTTGTATTCAATTCCACTGTTCTGTCATCATTTTTAAATCCAGTTAATATTTTTATATGAATATTTTGGGGGCTGTGGAACCAACTGTCTGAGTTTCCATTATTTCCTATGGGAAAATCCACTTCACATAAAGAACATTTCGCATAACAAACCTGCCTCCAGAACGAATTAATTTTGTTACATGAGGCATCACTGTACATCCAATTGTGTTCAATAGTACTGATTCCCAGGAAAGTGTGGTTAGGATTGCAGCCTTATTTACTTGTTGAACCTCTTTGCTCCCATCTTGAGCAGAAACCAGGACTCAGACATGAGAAGCCAGTCAAATCCATGGCACTGGTGCCACATAACACAGAAACAAAACACACAGCACAAGCCCCATTTTGTTCAATAGGAATTTCCTCCCAGGAAATTGTGGATAGGACTGCAGCTTCAGTTTCTGACAACAAAATCCTGAGGATGGCAACTTAGAAGACCATCAAACCCAGAATGCAAGAGACAACACTACCTAAACCAAATCCAAAGGGACCAAATCCCACTATTCCAGGCAAAAACTGCTAAATGCTGTAAGGAGGTGGTAGTGAAAGTTCTTGGATCCTTTTAAGGCTCTCCGTTCATTTAAGGATCTCCACCCACTTTAATGGTAGAGATTGTGAGAAGTAGTCAGGACCTGGAAATAAGACCTTGGCTGGAGTTAGTATGCCATTGAAGCAAGTCGTTTGCTCAATGCTGTCCAAGATCCTGTAACTCCTAGTAACTTTCAGGATCCTGGTTGTGCCTCACTGGAGGCTGGACAAATCAGTGGTGTCTGAAGAAGGATTACACAGGCTAATGCACATTTTGTGTCTTAAAAGTTAGACTTATTCCTGGGTATATTTGGGACACTGATGTCAAAATTGCCATCAGTTTTGCCCCGTCATGTCTCGTAATAAAGATAAATTAGTGAGTGTTTATAGCAGCTTTCTTGTGAGGAAGCTTACACTTTGGCTCCTTCATAAGGAAGCTGCTAGAACCATTCACCATGGTTTCTCCAAAACTAGATATGATAGGGCTAAAACTGATGCCATTTTTTGGACCAAGCACCTCAATTTTATAAATAAAACAACAATAAATTTTGAAAAATTACCATTTTTATTTATATATATATATATATACATTTTACATTATATATTTTTATATATATTATATTTATAATATATTAATATATTATATTAATATAAATATAATATATTTATATTATATTAATATAAATATAATATATTTATATTATACATTTTACATTATATATATAATGATAATTTAAAAATTTTTAAATTGTATATAATTTTTAAATTTTATATATATATATATATATATATATATATATATATATATATATATATATATATATATATATATATATATAAACTTTATATATATAGTTAGGGTTACTAGAGCTGTGATGGTTTGGAGAAGAGAAACCAGGCAGACAGTTGGCTGCTGCATTCTTTCCTAGTGAAGCACATGAGAAAAGCCAAACAAGTTTCCATGAAGTCAGAACATGTTTCCACGAAGTCCAGCACCTTCCTTCCCACTGTTGCTCAACAAGTGCATCCAGAATGCATGCAAGCAAAGCATGATGAAGGTAATAATTTATCCTAAGAGGCAGCAGATGTATATGAGAAACTAGCTCTAGAATTAATTCATTGCAGACATTAAAAAACACTTTGGTTGTCTGTAGAGCCACTGACGGAAGAACTACTGACTGTTCCATTCAACCATCTCCAAGGACGCAGAACATGCCTGAAGCCTTTCTCAATCTGCAGCCATAGTGTTGTGGCCTCCTCCCCAAATATTTGCCACTGAAAAAATGCATCATGATTTGGAGACACACTTTGCCCTTGGCTGTCAAAGCGATCTGGAAAGCAGGGAAGAGGTATTTACTGCTAGAAATGGCAGTTTCCCCCTTGAGTAAGAAGAGATTTGCTTAAACATTCTGACTCAGTTGACACAAGTAGGTTATCCTGTAGGATTGTCTTGTGAATGCTTGGCCATCTCCAATAGGATATCATTACAGGGATGTCAAGCAGATTTTTCCTCCGTATATTTTTAATCTGGACTGCAGAAAAACAGCAGAAGGTGATCACACTAAGAAGGAAGACTTTTGGATATCAGGGAAAAATTCCTGACCATGATGGCAGTTCAGCAGTGGGACAGATTGCTGAGAAAGGTGGTGGACTCTCCCTCACTGGGGATCTTCAAGCAGAGACTCAACAAGCACCTGTCGGAGATGCTCTAGGAGGATTTCCTGCTACAGGATTTCCTGCTATCTTCCTCTTCCTTAAGATTAGTACCTCCCCCACCCCATTCATGAATGAAGTTGGTATGACTTCCCCTACAGTCATTTATACTTCCTATCTATTTTCTAAGCTGTTTACACCCAAATACATTCATAACGATTTTTAATGTTTACAATTTGGATAAACTGTTACCTAAACAGAATGTAATCTTGGTCTGTTTTATCCCTTTTCCAATAATGAACTAAATATATGGTGCATATACAGGTTCACTGGTGATGTCATAGTTCCATCCTTGGTGAAGTAGTTCTATCCATGCCAAGAGCTTTTGCAACCCCCCGCCCCACTAGTGGCCCAGTCAACCTTCCTTTGAAAGTCCACTCTTTATTTTCAAAGAGCAATTGATTCTTTCTCCCCTCATCCTTCTTTTCTGTGCACATTCACTTCTTTCAACTCTCTGAGCGCTGACCAATCAACAGACAGGGAGGCAAGTGATTGGCTCAGCTGCCACCCTTTTCTCCCAGAAAAGATGGTTTTATCCCCATCCACTTTCTCCATATACTTCAGTACCTTCTTCCTGCTGTACAAAAAGAACTGATTCTTTCTACTGGCCCAAAGCACTACCTTTTAAAAGCTTAACGCTTTCTCAAGAGAATGATAAGAAATAATGCGATTTTAAGCATTTCTACTCAGAAGTAATAGTATTCAATAGTACCTACTACCAGCAAAGTGTGGTTAGGATTGCAGCCAAAGAGCACAATTCTAACCATGTCTACTCAAAAGTAAGCCCCATTGTGTTTAATGGGTCTTACTCCCAGGAAAGTGTCTTTAGGATTACAGCCAAAGTCTCAGACTTTGTGAGAATCCAAAACAGCATACCACCTTTTGAGCAAAACTTGTGGCTTTGACATTGTGGGAAGTGTTGCTAATAATTTATGGAAGACCTTGGTTCATTTCTGTAACAGAATGGCAGCTCTGATCAGAGATATCTTGCTCAGTCACATGTGTTATGCTCCAGGTGAGCCTGTGGCATTTTGTCTACAAGGCTGGCAATAAATGAAAATGCTTTTGTCATTTATTTCAGCCTTAGATTCCCTGTGAGTTACTGAGAGTCCACTGGGACTGGATCTTGCATTCTTCCTCTTTTGCCTAACTGGGCAGAGCCATTCCAAGATCTCCTGGCAGCAGAGGTAGCATGCTAGGTGTTTTGTCCCTCACCTGTACACACACCAAGCACCACCATTTCTCCTCCCTCCCTCTCCCATACTCTGTATTTGAAAAAACAGCAACGGGATAGAATGGATGAGGGGATGAGGAGGCTTTCTTCTCCACACTTCCTCTGGGAAGATGACGGTGGCAGAGATGGTAGAAGCTATCATCAGAAGTAGGAAGGGCTCTGGTCAGCCTCACTGATGAGATCTCTCAGGGCTTAAACTGGGAAATCACTCATAGATCTGTGAACTATGGCACAAGCATTTCTTGACTGTGATATGTAATAGATATGTTTTAGAAACAGAGAGAGAGAGAGAGAGAGAGAGAGGCGGGGTGGTGGTAACAATAAAAAAAAGCAGGCCTCCGTCAGTCTTGAAAGACTATGGTATCGTGCTCGGTGCTGCATACACTGCATGCAAAGCATGAAAGCCTGGGTTGGATTGTTATGGAGGATAGGCTGTTACCCAAGCAGCAAATCCCCCCTCTCCATGCCACTGAATTAGTCCAATGGAAAGGCAGAGCCAATACGATTGGATCCAGCTGGCGTCGCAGAGCTGGGCTAAGGACAGGAGCTCACCCTGTCTTGTGGGGCCGACCCGGGTCTCAAACCCTGGCCTGCTGGTTAACAGGCACAGCGTCTTAACCGCTTGTGCCACCCACAGCCGGTAGTAACAATAGATAGCCCAATAATATGTAATGTAATGTAAGGTTATAACAAAGGGTATGTAATGTAATATTGGGACACTTTCCTTTAAGACCATCAAGGTGTGCACCGCTTTAATCAGCCTGTTATATAATTATGGACAGGGTTAAAATTTGTGTTCTCCCAAGGTGACCAGGCAACCAGATAGCTGCATATTTGATTTACTTTGTTCATTAAAGCAAACAAAAAATGCTGATGTAATGAAGGTAAGAAAATAATTCTATCCATTAAAAAGTCGGTCTTTCAGGTCTCAGTCCAACTACTTAACTATGACACCATCCTGGCTCTGTTAGCCACATTATTCTGACTGACAGTGCTGCTTCAATCAATCAAGGAATGACCTGTTGGGAAGAAAAAACACCAACCTCTACATGTCAGAAGAGGGCAGTGAACCACCCTCTCTCTAACTATCAGTGTACCACTGATCTCTCTACCTGTCCCCTCTCAGTGACCATTGCAGAAGGTGTGGTTTGGACCCCCCCCCCCTCTCTCTCCAGATGTGAGCACATTACTCTCCACCAGTCCCCAAACCTACATGCAAGCAGGAGCAGCTTTAGTGCTTCTGGTCCACTCAAGTGTTAGGAAACTCTGGTCTTCACCAGATGCTGTAAATATGAACCTTCATGATTTTTTAAGTTAACTTGTTCTAAAGTTTGATTCTGGTCTCAGTCTTGATTATTATTATTTTTGTGCCTAAGCAAACAGCCAGGGTGGAGGGAAAGGCTTCTGAACCACAGAAGGGGATACTCTGTGGTCATCACTCTGCTGGGCTGATTCAGCTTCCAACAGAAATGACCACCACTAGCCATCATACAGTTTAAATTATATAAATGCTGTATATAGTCAAGGATGGCTGAATCTTCACTAGATTGTTTGTGACATGTAAACTGATGTTTGCAAGAGTGTTGGAAGAGGCTGTTGCCTACTAACAGGGATAGAGAATGATTGCAGGCACGGATCCTTCCATGTCAAATCTGCCTAACATTTCTTCCCATCCAGTCCTGTCTGCTCCAGTGTGAATTGGAACAGGCACTAGAATTGGGGTGACAACACACACTGAGTTGTATTGCAAGCAGAAGTTGCTACAGATCCCAGGCTGGTCTGAAACAGCAAATAAGTGTTGGGGGCAGCAAATAAAGTCTGGAGAGTAGTAAGTAGCTGAGTAGTTTGAAGATTCCATTGCAGGGGCAATAGCTTGGTTGGCAAAGCAGGAGTGAAACTGCTACAGCACAATGGACAGCTCCTAGGTGGAATTCAAGTTATTCCACTAAGAGCTTAATCATAACCATGTCTACTCAAAAGTAAGCCCATTGTGTTCAGTGGGTCTTAGTCCCAGGAAAGTATCTTTAGGATTGCAGCCTTACTTTTGAGTAGACATGGTTAGGATTGTGCTCTAAGGCTAGAACTCAAATGAGCCACTATATATCTTGAGCCAGTCTGATAAATACTAGAGCTCTGCCCTTCTAGACCTGACTTGAGAGATTTAAAAGGGCAACATTTAGAATCATAGAATCATAGAGTTGGAAGGGACCTGGTAGGTCATCTAGTCCAACCCCCTGCCTGCAGCAGGAATTCCCCCTAGAGCATCTCCAACAGGTGCTCATCGAGCCTCTGCTTGAAGATCCCCAGTGAGGGAGAGTCCACCACCTCCCTTGGCAATCTGTTCCACTGCCAAACCGCCCTCACCGTCAGGAATTTTTTCCAGATTTCCAGCCGGAATCTCCTTTCTTGCAGTTTGTACCCATTGGTTCTAGTTCTGCTTTCAGAAGCAGCTATGAACAAATTGGCCCCTTCCTTCATATGACAGCCCTTCAGGTATCTGAAGACGGCAATCATGTCTCCCCTCAGCCTCCTTTTCTCCAGGCTGAACATCCCAAGTTCCCCCAACCTTTCCTCGTAGGGCTTCCCTTCCATCCCACTGATCATTCTTGTTGCTCTCCTCTGGACTTGCTCCAGTTTGGCTGCATCTTTCTTCAAGTGAGGTGCCCAGAACTGAACACAGTACTCAAGGTGAGGTCTCACCAGTGCAGAATAAAGAGGAACTGTAACTTCTCGTGACTTGGAAGCTACAGTCCTCTTAATGCAACCTAAAATGGCATTTGCCTTCTTTGCAGACACATCACACTGCTGACTCATGTTCAGCTTGTTATCCATGGCGACTCCAAGATCTCGCTCACATGTTGTGCTGCCAAACCAAGTATCCCCCATTTTATACCTATGTTTTTGGTTTTTATTGCCTAAGTGCAGAACCTTGCACTTCTCCCTGTTGAAATTCATTCTGTTTGTTACAGCCCAGGATTCCAGTTTATCCAGATCCTCCTGGAGGTTTCTCCTGTCTTCTGATGTGTTTGCTACTCCTCCCAGCTTGGTGTCATCTGCAAATTTGATCAGGCTCCCCCGTATCCCTTCCTCCAAGTCATTGATGAAAATGTTAAAGAGAACCGGTCCCAAGACAGAGCCTTGGGGTACCCCACTAGAAACTGACCTCCAGGTTGACACAGAACCATTTACTAAAACCCTTTGAGTGCGGCCATCAAGCCAGTATGCTAGTACTCCTGAAAACATAGTTCACTGGTAGAGCACAGACTTCACATGCAGATACTTCCAGGTTCAGGCCTTAGCTTCATCTCAAGATAGAGCTCAGAATGATCCCTGTCCAAAACCCTTCCAGAGAATTGATGAGGCTTCTTTCTGGTTTCTAGATTGACTGATACCCCTAGTCAGGTGGGCGGTTGACAGGCAGATTACAATTGATCCCAGTCACTACCCCACCTTTGCTATATAGCATGAATTGGGGGTTGCCATATTGAGCCATCATGACCCTCTTTGCATATTTGACATGGTTGTAAGCTTACAGAATCTACCCCTAAGTGAGAGCTTTGAGGTCTGTAGCTGCCCAACTCAGGCCTCTGTCAGTCTTGAAAGACTATGGTATCATGCTTAGCACTGCATACGCTGCATGCAAAGCACAAAAGCCTGGGTTAGATTGTTATGGAGGATAGGCTGTTACCCAAGCAGCAAATCCCCCCTCTCCACGCCACTGAATTAGTCCAATGGAAAGGCAGAGCCAATACGACTGGATCCAGCAGGCGTCCAGTGGGCGTCACAGAGCTGGGCTAAGGACAGGAGATCACCATGTCTTGTGGGGCCGACCCGGGTCTTGAACCCTGGCCTGCTGTTTAACAGACACAGTGTCTTAACTGCTTGTGCCACCCACAGCTCTAGCTGCTGCCCAACCTAGCTGCCCAACTCACCATCTTCATTTCTGTGTCACTGTTTGGCAGGGATTATATAACTAGAAAAAGAAGAACTACTCAGATAATGGAGTTTTTTAGAATGAGGGATTATTGGTACATCTGCCGCTGCTGCGGCGCCTTCACAAATCCCTTCCGGGCCCTGGACTATTGACCTGGTGCACTGAATGACTCTCTTATAGGCATCATTGTTCAAAGAAGTAGAAAAGCTTTGAGTGCAGATGTCAGAAAGAGAAAGGTAAAACAAAACAAAGCAAAAATGCTACCAAAAAAGAGTCCACGAGATAAGGTGAATAATACCTAGGCATTTTATTACTTCAATCCCAGTACTAGAGCTGCAACTGATATCCTGATCTTATCTCTCCAGCCTTTCTCTGTGATGTGCACTCAATACTTAGTAGCTTCTAAAGATGTCCCTGGCTAATCTTCTCCTCTGGGACCAACAGCATCCAGCTTGCCAATTTTTTCCTTCCTCTTGGAAGGAAAGGGGCACGCTTCTCTATATCTTCTTTCAAATGTCCATCATAGTGCATACCAGTTTATTGTGAAGTTCTTTCTAGATTAATGATTCTCAAACTTTTTTGCATGAGGATCCATGTTTATAATTGACATTCTGTCAGTATCCACCTAAATTTACCAGACTTAAAAAAGGAGAACTAGAAAGAAATCATAATTTATAAGTAATAATAACCAGAAAAAAGAACGTCAAATATTTTTCTGTATCTATATGTCAAGTGCAAGCCTGTGCATGCCTACAATTAATAGTGTTAAATGGGTCTTCAAGGAACATTACTCCAAGAAATGTATTATAGCAGATGTTCTCAAGCATTTCAGCATGGAACCCCGTTCTGAGAACAACAGTCTGTCCAGGACCCCCAGAAGTGATGCCATGGTCAGAAGTGACATCAAACAAAGTGACATTATAATGGTATGAGATACCAGCGCTCTGCCATGTCTATTCAGAAGTCCCACTGTGTTCAATGAGACTTACTCCCAGGAAAGCAGCCTGAATGCCTCATTTCAAGATGGAAGCACCCAGGTTTGCAATCCCCCTGGAATGAATTCATGACTCCTGAAAGGGGTTCCAACCCCGACTTTGAGAACCACTCTGTCATAGGATTGCAGGCTTCTCTTGCTTGCCCCTTTCCACAACTGATCTGTAGTTTCTTTAGTATCCTCCTGGGCTGACTTCTTCAGCACACTCCCAGCACTCACCTCTTTTTAAAATAGGTCAGTCGATATGTAAAGGAGAATTGACACTGGCCTTTCCAGGTGAGAAAAATCAAGTCTTTTTTCCCCCATTTTTGCTGATGCAACCCATTGGGAAAAGAACATTGAAAGGGAAAATATGATTTTTATGTGAAAAGGAAACAAAGCATAAAAGAAAAGGCATCTATTTAAAGAAATGCAAAACTTTTTCTTTTCCTGGCCTTTGTCCCAGGTAAGCAGCAATTGCTGCACTGTAAAAATTCCGGATAAGGACTTTTTCTATTCTTGTTGAGGTGTGAACAATTAAAGGTGAGCCAGGTGGTCTCCACTGCAGTCTGCTACCCCTTGCACAAGCATGGTTTGTGCTGATAAAGTGGCAGAGCTCAGGTAGAAGAAAAGATCCAGGTAGCATGAGCTGGCAGCTGGCTGTATGTTGTAGGATCTGGATGGAGAATGCCTTTGAAGAATATATAATCGCTAGCTAAAGAGTACACAGTACACAGGCTTCCTCTGCTGCTTTTTCTCCTACTGTCTGAGTCTGAAAAGATAAGCACAAAGTCAAAGAGGAAGTAATGGGGGGGCAGATTGCTGGTGCCAGATTGCTGGCAAAAAAACATATACTAGGCCTCCATTGTGCTCTCCATCTACCTCCTGATGAAGTAGATGGGATTCAAGGGTTGGCACAGCTGGATTCAAGGGTTGGCACAGCTGATGAGGGTGGGTCCCTGAGCAGTGTCAAGTGTGTCCAACCCAGCTAGAGTTTTTCAAGAGGAATAGCCCACTGAAAAAATGTACTGTTCTGGTAGCTTGTTTGTTTCTTTTTTTGTTGTTTATTTTACAGCCCAATCCAAGCTCCAGAGGTTTCCCGCTAGTAAAGGAGCAAATATTCCCTGACCCTGTGTCAAGCCCAGGTGGCCCCAATGGATCTCCTTGGAGACTGCTAGCTATTTTTAACCAAGGAAGCTCATGTAGATTTCTGCAGCTTTGCAGAAGGCATCCCCTTCCCCTGGACTTGATCTTTCCTCCAGCCCATCCTCCCCCACCTTCTCCCTGTCTTCTCCATGCTGAAAGTCCTTGCTGCTGGCTGCCCAGAGGAGTTATCTTCTCAGAACTGAGGTCCAGCACCAACTAGCGCTGGCCTCAACATCTGCCCAACATCCTTACTGCTGGTGGTGGGGTGCACTATGGTGGTTCTTCTGTAATGGTGGTTGGCAATCTGTTGCCCAGCATAGGTTTGAGACCCTAATGTTAAGCCATCTCCATCTTACCTGCATGGAAATGGAAAGGTGGAAAGGGGGGACAGACACCCAGAGATCAAAGTAAATTCTAAGAGTATTTGGGCTACAATCCTTTGCACACTTTTCTGGGTGCAAGCCATATGGCACACAGTGAGACTAACATATGGATAGAAATGTGTAGAATAGTGCTGTTGGTGTACTGTGCATGGAATAGGTTTTCCAGACCACAGGATAATTTCTAAGGCTAGAGAAACAATGTGGGGAATTGGTGAAAATAGTTATATATCCACTGTTTTAAAAAAATGAGTATCTCATCTCTGTTCACGTCTCCAAAATGAAAACTCTCATTATCATCATATCTAGTGAAATATCAAATTCAGAATTTCTTGTTCATTTGGGATGTGGATAATTTTTAGTTTTAAAAAAGTGAAGATGGCTGAGAGGACATTTCAGAAAGGGAAAATAACAAACCACAAATTGTTTGGTTCACCTTTTTTCCATTCCAGCAATTGCAATGATTTGCAGGAGGTTGGTGCTATAAACATCAATTTCTCGTTCATCATGTTTGCTTTTGAGGGAAGCAATACTTTTCTTCCTGAATTTCCAAACTGCTGATGATTAGCTTTGTAAGATGTATGATCAGTAGGGCAAAGGCAAAAGTAGGACTAGGATTTTGCATTGTGCCATGTCTCCCAGTTTGTGGCTATAAGAGGATGGTGTCACCCAGCTGGTTGTGTACCCTACAATGGATACGGGTGAACTTTTCAGTTGAAAAGCGATATATAAATACTGTAGATAGATAGATAGATAGATAGATAGATAGATAGATAGATAGATAGATAGATAGATAGATGATGCACATTGATAAAATTGTTCCTTTTTTACACCTGCTAAAGAGACAGGAGCCCTAGTCCTAAATGAATTTGGCAACCCCAATAGTAGAAATAATAGGAGCTGTGGTCTGGAGGATAAGCTTCTGCCTGTCCAATCAAGGTGAATGGGAGTAACCCTGACCATTACTCTCAGGGTTAGATGCAGATGATAAGCCATAGTAAAAATTATGATCCACTAGGAGTCACGGGTGCTTTTGATCACCAGTTACTGGTGCTTTTGATGGGCCTCGAGAAAGCAAAGGAGTCAGGGCAATAATCCACAAGGTGGAGGAGTGTGGAGGTCAGTTGCCAAGAATGAATAACTCTTAGGCTGACATTCTGTACTTTTCAGTTTGACAAGGAGGATATGATTTGGTGGAGCAGGTTTCCTCCTGATCCAGTTCCTCCTCCACCTCCCCCTGCCCAGCCACCTTCCCCCTGTCCTGAAAACCTGCACCACCACATATGCAATTTACCACTGGGTGTTCCTACAGCATCCTCCAACTGCAACTGAGCCCAGTACCTATGTTGGTGCTCCCTCCTCATAGGATGCCATAAATGTACTTTTCAGCACATTTACAATATCTGGTGCCTGAGTTGAAGCTGGGGTCAGGCTGGCCCCTATTCTCTTGAAAATGAAAACATGTAATTTCTCCTAAGTGCATTCTGAACTGGAAATCTAAAATCTGTGCTTCCACCAAAGCCCGGCAATTTTTTGAACCTCTGCTTTTCAGTGCAAAAGTGGGAAGTCTTTAATCTACTCACAAGAGGGCAGTGGTAGCCTATAGCCCCCCAAGCCCATTTGCCATCATCCATTTCCCAGGTCACATGCTTGCAGAATGTCAAAGGCTTTCCATTTACCAGGCTGAATGATGAAGTTCATCATCACACTATGTTCTTTTTAACCTACCCAGCTCTTCTGCTTTTGCACAGGAGTCTGAAATACAGAAATTATGCAGGTAATCTACATGTTGCTTCTCAGGAAGGCTTTCCCAAAGAAAATGGCCTAGAAGATATTAATATATGGTCCTATGCAAAAAATTTCAGTTCACCTCCTACTAATGCTTTTTGTTAGATCTTTGAGACTCATCCTAATGATGTTACAATACCTGCTGTCAGCAAATTCCAATCCTCAGCTGTCTGCAGGCCCCCAACCTTGGTTACACTCTGGATACATGGACATCATGGATATCAATATCTTGCCATGCTTTCTCAAATGTGGGCTTGAGCCAGCCTTGGGTTTCAGAGTAGTTCACATGGTCTCCTTCCTCTTACCCTATAATCCAGAGTAACTACAGGAGCACGTAAGAGACATTTACGTCAATGTAGTTATGACACCACCTAGTGAAAACCTATGGGAAATTCATATTGCAATCCAGAGTAAATTGTTCTTAAACTGGAGCAAGGACTCTCCATAGATATTCTGGATTGCACCCTTATCCTCACAGCAGCCCTATAGTATACAGTAGACCAAGAAGTAATAACCAGTTCAAATTAACTATGCAATCAGAATTCAAACCTAGGTCTTTCTGATCTGAATCTAACATACCAGCTGACTCTATCATGCCATTGTGAGCCAGGATGATGAAGTGATTCTGAAATTGGTTTTAAATCTAGATTATCCAGGTTCAAATCCCTGTCCAGCCATGAACCTTCCTGAATGACCTTGGGCCTGTTACGATCTTTCAGCCTCAGCTACCTCACAGAGTTGTTGTGAGGACAAAAGGAGGAGAGAAACAAGGGGCACCACCCTGAGCTCCTCAGAAGAAGGATGATTTAAAAAAATTAAAAAATTAAACAAACAAAACAGTCTTTGAAGTGAATGCTTTCTGTACATTTTCCAGGCTCCTTTGATGTGAGTCTTTGCTACCTGCCTTTCTTTTTAATAAGTAAGCTTGAAACTCTCGCAACGTTTTTCCACACTGCCAGGACCATTTTGGTGTACCTTGGTCACCTCTTTTGTAGATTATACAGAATGTCAGGCTGTTGATTACTAGTTTCTTTCTGTCCGTACAGATGATGCCATTGTGCCACAGCTCCCCTTATGTACCTATACTTCCGAGTCCCTCATTATCTGTTAAGGGACTGTAATTTAAGCTCAGATGACTCCATTACAGCCCCAAATGAGAGACAATAACATTATCTCTGTTCTCTTTTGCATCTAGCCTGGTCCTTGCTTCTGCAAGCTACTTTCGCCTTACACCTAGTCAGGGGCTTTGTGATATGAGGATAATGAGTGGCCAATCATGTATTAGTGGTACCTGGCATGGCCATTAGAAATGGTTATTTTAGAAGTCACAAATTTTTCAGAGAGATGAGGAAAGCTTGGAGTGGCTGCAGAATATGAGCACAATCTTGGAAATTTAAGCCGGCCTAACTCACCTAGCCTATCTTTCCATGATGGTGTGGGGAGGTTGGCATATGCCTATACATTGGCCTAATCTGCACCAGGAGTGGTGCAGAAGTGTCTTATGCACTTCTGTGACACCCCCAGTTCTACACAGGACTTATGCTGGGCTTAAGCCAGCCTAAGTGGAAGTTAGGATTGCAGCCTATGTTTTGTTTTATTTTACAGCAACTCTAACTCAGCATCTGGTGTTTTTTCTGAAAGGACCACTGCCTTTGGACATCTACATACAGGTAGCCTACCCAGAAAGCTGATTGAGATACCAATGTTATTCACATTTACCTGTGAGTAAGCCCCATTGGCTATTATGCAACTTAATTCTAAGTAAGCATGCATAAGATTGGGCTCTGAGGTGGTTGCTTTGGGGAGCAGACTAATGGGGGCACCTTAGTCTTTGCTGCTTGTTTAGCTTCTGGATTCAGAAACAGGGGAACAGTGTAGGCAAGAGGAGAGTGGTGGGCTAGAGCTGCTGTGAGACATTCCAGCCCATCATCCTCACTTCCTTTTTTACTCTAGTCACCTTTTCCATTTCAAATTCAGGGAAGGAGAAGATGAGAGGCAGAGGTGAAAGTGGCAGAAAGTAAGAGAAAAATAATATCTGGTACACCATCTCCGGTGCTTGGATGTCTTAGAGCACAATCCAGGAAAGTGTCTTTAAGATTGCAGCCTTAGGCTGGCCCTGGTGATACTGGAGAACAAGTCATGACGGAGGCTCTCATGGCTTGAGCATAGATCAGATGGGGCATCCCAGACAAAATACCCTATTGGGAAGTGCTCTCTGTGCAGAATCTACTACCAATCAATCTCACATGGTGACTCTTGTCAACTTTTGCTACACTATCTACAATTTTATAAAACAAACTAATGTGGCATTGCCATGTGCCAAGCCAAATTGCTATACTGTCAGCATTTGACTTGATCTGCTGTAGCTGGCAATTACAGTTGATCTGGAGATGTAGTGTGATGTAGGGGCTGTTATATTGTGTGGTATTAGTATGATTATTGAGTTGGGTTCTTTTAAGATCTATATGTGTTGGGAGAGAGCATTCAGGGAGGCTCAGTCAATCTCATTGTACACATGTTGTGCATTAACAATAAAGGATTTATTTATTTATTTATTTATTTATTTATTTAAGAGACTGATAGCACAATCCTACCCTTCCTCCCACCTCCCACCAATGTACAGCCATACCAAAAATGGGTGCACTGTATCCAGCAGGGGGATTGGAAGACTTCAGAGACAAAAAGAGTTTTTAAATACGTACATCTCTGGGCTGTGGTGGTGCAACTACCACTGGCACACCACCAGGTTGTGGTGGCACAAGTGGTTAAGACACTGTGCCTATTAATCAGCAGGCCAGGGTTTGAGACCCAGGTCCTACAAGATGGGCTCCTGTCCTTAGACCAGCTCCTGCCAACCTAGCAGTTTGGAAGCATGGAAATGCAAGAAGATATATAGGTGCCACCTTGGGTGGAAGGTAAAACAGCATTCCATGCGCCTTTGGCAGTCATGCCAGCCCTATTACTATGGAAGTGTCTTCAGACAATACTGGCTCTAATGGCTTAAAAATGGGGATGAACACTGCACCCTACAGTTGGTCATGTTTAGCAGTATCACCGGCAGGGGAAACCTTTACCATTTTACACCTCTGTAAGTGTCCTGCTTTACAATAGGATTCCTCACACCTGTTTATGGATTTAACTAGCAAAAGTCCAAGGAAAGAAAGGGGGTGAGAAAAGGATAGGATCTGGCACATGACCTTGTCTCTGAATCACCTCCTCCTACATACTCCCTACCGCCATCATGTTTCCCTCCTGTCTGGTTTCCCCCTTTCCCTGCCAATCCTTACCCTCCCCACCATTCCCATTGACATACCAGCTCAGGCAGCAGGAAAGCTGACAATGTGTGTGGGAGAGCAACATCCCAGCAAGGTGCAGAGTGTTGCCAAAAATACTTATGGCACTTTTTTTAGCAGTAGCTGGCTCTAATAGGATTGGGCCGTAAATCAGAACTTTCCTAATTTGTATCTCTACTCTATTTGAATTTATGAGGTAGTCTCAGGGAAGCTCTTCATACTCAGTACATAATTGACTGACAATACTTATCTTACAAGGTTGCTGCATTAGGATAGCATAAGTAAACTAGTTTCAGCCCAAAGCTGTCATTTGAGGAGGTACAATATAACGGCATTCATCGGTTAAAAACAAAACAATCCTTTCCAAAATTTCATCTGCCCTTTGGACTCCTCAGTGGCTCTCCTTAACTGCCCTCTGCTCAGCATGTTATCTGCCCCGTAGGCAGTACTAATGGCTAAGATCAAGCATAGTATCTGTTCTTATTAGTCTAATATCTGATATGTCCTTTATTTAAGGGCTTATGTATTAAAGACAGGGTGAGCTCCTGTCCTTAGCCCAGCTCTGCAACGCAGCTGGATCCAGTCGTATTGGCTCTGCCTTTCCATTGGACTAATTCAGTGGTGTGGAGAGGGGGGATTTGCTGCTTGGGTAACAGCCTATCCTCCATAACAATCTAACCCAGGTTTTCGTGCTTCGCACGCAGCGTATGCAGCACTGAGCACGATAGTCTTTCAAGACTGACGGAGGCCTGCTTATAGACAGTACAACTGACTGTTGAAATGCGAATGGAATGTTGTCAGTTGCCTCTCCTCAGCCTTCTCTGTCCCAGAGACTCAAAGAAATAGAACTCTCAGCCTGCATGATTGACACAGAATGTGCAGACACCAATTGCAAAGATTTTTATTGTAGACAGATGTTTTACACCTTCAGAAAATGCTTTATAAAGGCCAAATAATTCCGAATTCTTAGAGGCCCAGAAAATCACACAAGTTATTTTCACTCAAAATGGACATGTGAACCCTGCTCTGTTCCATCCTACAAGTATAGCAGCAGCAGCAGCAGTGTGTGTGTGTTCCTGTTAATGCTTCATATCCCATTTCCCTTTACTGACCTTCAATAGAATTTCATTTGGTGTCATTCAAATGACTCAGATCTTGGAGGCAACTCAAGGAGGACACAGAGCTGTGATGATTATTTGGGGCTGGGAGAGGGGGGAAGTAATGTGTGCCAGTTTCTTTCTTTGCATTTTATGAAATAATTTAAAGCAGTTGAAAAATACCTGGATCAACCTCAGGTCTGTCATACAATGGTCAGCATTGTGCACTTTAAAATAAAATGCATAACCCTACAGAACAATCATAGGCAGGTTTGCTCAAAGGTAAGTCTCAAGCTACAATGCTATACAAACCTTCCTGGGAATAAGCCCCATGGATCACAGTGAGACTTACTTCTGAGTAGACACGCATAGGATTTAACTGTCACTGTGTTGAATGGGGTTTGCACACAAGATTGCAAGCTGAGGCCACAATCCTACCCATGGAGTAAATCCCATTGTCTTATAATGGACTTACGATCGACCATAATGGGACTTTCTTCTCAGTAGACATGCATAGATTGGACTTTGAGTTGATTAATCATCTGGCCTGTTTATAATTTTTATCAATATTTGAAGCATATGCACATAAACAATTGCACCAGCATCAAACCGGCATCTACACTGTGTCCTAACATAACTCAGATTTGCATCCATGATTGAGGATTAACTTTGATTAACAACCTAAGTCAATTACAGGAAAGTTCGACGAATGGAGGAATACAACAATACTACTGTCAATACAACAATCTTGGTCTGCAACGCCTTTCTGTGAAGGAGGTTCAGTGAATGTACATATGGTAATGCAAGATCAGCATTTGTTAACCTTTGTCAGTCTTTGCAGGAGCCTCATTAAGACCCAATACTCTAAATCAGCAGTTTTCAACAGCTAGCACATCGCTGTGCCATGAATGGTTCACAGGTGTGCTATGGGATTTGGGGGGATGTAAAGAATAATTTATTAATAGTATATTAGCATTCTGTGACCTTTTCTAGAAAAATAACTTATGCCAATTTTGATCTATACAGTTTCCCTCACCTGTGTTATTTCTAAGCTGGCATGAAACTCTGGGGGGTCCAACAGTGCCATCCTTCCTGTCCAACAGAGATAGAAAGGTATATTTAATATACACCAACTGAAATCAGGAAATGTATGAGCGGTAGCAAAGCAAACCAATAAAAAAACCTTAAAAGTGGCATGGTTTGTGGAAGACAAAAAAATCTATCTTTAAAAAATTGATTGTGTGCCTTGATAATTTTTAGTGCCCTCACTGTATATTGTGAGATGAAAAAGTCTGAAAAATTGCTGCTCTTAAACGACTCTTATGTTGGATTTCTAAAACAGTAACAAAAATTGGGCATAGATATTAAATCTTTCTTCCCAACAACACTCCCAGCACTAAATAACTTGAACTGTCTCTGAATCATCTATTGCCAAAATTTTGTTCACATTTCTTAGAGATGGACCTAAATAACTTTTCAATGCTATATATAGAATTATTGTCCTACTGCTTGACATGGTAATTGAAAGTAAGACATATACAGTATCTGAGCAAGTGGATATAGGACAAGCCTCTGGCCCCACAAAAGCACATTAGTTAATAACTGATATAATTGCATGGATTGCCACTGACTTCTGGGTTAAGTTGATATTTCTCAGCCAATTGTAGAGGAGAGAAAGTAGATCTTCCTCCTTCAATAAATCATTCTAAGTGCATATGTCCTGATCAATCCATTTTTCCCATTTAATTGGTTTATTCTCAATGCATAGTGATGTATTGCTCTGTGCAGGAGAGAATACATAGTGAAATGGGTCAGAATTGAAGCATTGTGCCATGACCAGTCAAATCTAGAAGCTGGCATTGTTGGTGACACTAGTTTATAACACAAACATTAAAATAGATGTTAGGAGAGATCTGTGATCAGATCTCCCAATATTTTGAAAAGTGAAACAGTGGGGGTGCTGGTTTTGTGGGGAATGTTAGTCAGTGGTGGACCAAGGACATCTGGCATGTGGGGTCCATAATTTTTGACACCCCATGACAAAATTGTCAGTAAACATAACAACACAAAATGCCCAGAGAAGAAGCTGAAACAATGAGTATTTTCTTTTATTGAACTCTGTATGTGTATATGCACGTGCTTGTGCACACATGCAGTTTGTAACTTTGTAAATTTATATATACCGTAACTTTGTAACTTCATATGCAACTTTATATGTATGGTAACTTTGTAACTTATAATTTTACAAATAAGCATTCTTCTCATGTGGGTGGCTGCAACCAGTTCTTGCCAAATTGTGGCTGCAGCTAATGTCATCTTGGTTGCCTCTGCCATTTTGGGGTGGCCTTTTGATACTCCCCTGCAGCCCCGCAGCCACCTTCTTTGTACACCATTGATGGTGGTGCCCAGAAGTCTGTTCCAAACCTCTCCATTTTGTTTCCCTAAATGAAACAAGATACTTTGATGTACACACTGTGCTGCTAGTTAGTCCTGATGGCAACACCAACTCCATACCTATGCTGTGCCTGTCTTCTACCTGTAGCAGGGCTGATGGCATTATCAAGAGATGGACCAGTTTTCATTGAAAATGCAGTTTAAACATCCATCTTCCAGCATCTGTATTCCAATCAAAACAGGAGCCCAATAGGATGAGACCAAGACCTCATGATTTCTGAAAGACATGACACCATTGCCTTATTCAGTGGTGCACTACATACTGCTTTCACTGTTTCACTCCCATCCCCCTGGTCCCTAAATTGAAAAAGAAGGAAATACAGAAATATTAAGGAAATAAAAATGTTGAGCCAGAGGGTTTTTTCTGGAGGCAGACTGGCTGCTGTCTCTACTTCTTTACCTGCTCCCGGGTTTTGGGAATAGGAAGAATGGAGGAAGAGAAGAGAATGGTGTGCTAAAATGTCTCTGGCACTGTCTTCTCCTTTACACTTCTTTTTGTTTTTGAATCTAGAAAAAGGACTAATGAAGACAGGCAGGGAAGGATCTTGTAGATGGTCCAGCCCTGGGAAAAAAAGGGGGGTGGTCCAATCTCCCAAATATGTCTCTTTGGGGCTAAACATGTTGAGATGTCAATGCCATTCAGGTAGTAAGCTTGCAGAGTGATTGCTACCCCAAAGACAAACATCCTCCAGTTTGGGATGAACCCAGAACATATGTTCTGAGACTGCAATTTCTGCATGATATGGGAAAAGGTCTGTCATGGGGTTGACAAAAAGCACTTGCACCAGGGGATGCAAATCATAGTGCTACCTCTAATGATATGCAATGGAGAAACTGCATGGGGAGGTAGTAACTTTTTCAAGCCATCATTCTCACTCTGAAACTTCTGCTGAGCACTTTCTAGTGGAGTTGTAAGCCTTGAATCTGACACCCGGGCTGCTGTTACAAATGGTATCCTTGATCAGCCCTTGCATATGTTACAGTTTAGTTAATCCAAAGCTCATTGTCACACAGAATGACCATCTGAATAGTTTATATTTCTTTCCCTGCTACAATAATGTGTTCACCCATACATGTACGTACACACACACACACACACACACACACACACACACACACACACACACACACACAAACACACAAACACACACAAAAATCTCAGAACGGGGGTAAAAATCAATGACACCCTTATCTGGCAGTCCCATTGACTAAAATTAGCCTCCACCAATTCATCAACTGAAGTTTTGCTTAGTTTATTGTCATGATACAAAGTTTCCAAGCTTTATATTAAAAATATAAAGGAGTCGAAAGTCACAATAATCTGCAGAAATAATAAGGACAGGTTGCTGCTTTATACAAAACCTGACCTTGAGCTCGTCTAGCTCAGGATAGTCTATTATGCATTAATGTGCATTGTTTTTCCAGGTGTTCAACCAAGGCCCTTCTAGGGCAGCCTGCCAATTGTAAACCATTTTCCTGGGAGTAAGACCCACTGAACTCAATGGAACTTACTTCTAAGTAGACATGAATAAGATTGCACTGTAATTAAGTAAGCCTGCAATCCTAATCTCCAGTAGACACGAATAAGATTGCCCTAACCCTGGTATAAGTCCTTTGCTGACCCAGGGGTGTCACAAAAGTGATATAAGGCACTTCTGTCCCACTTCTGGGGAATTAGGCCAGTGTACAGGCATATATTGACCTCCCCACACCACAATGGGAAGATATGCTGGCTGAGTCAGGCCAGCCTAAATTGGTTAGGATTGCACCCTAAGTAAGTAAGGAGGGAAATGTTCAGGAAGCTCCCATGACTGTCTGCCCCTCTAAGATACAGCACATGCCTCAGCACAGCACATGGATATATTTGAACATTACTGCGCAGAAAGGTATGCTAAGAGTTGCAGGCTGAATTGAGAAGAACTTTTGTTAGATTCAATTATCTTCTCTGAAGAATAAAAATTATTGATATTAGTTGCATATGATGGAAACTGATAGTTGTGAAGGGCCAAACTGAGGATTAAAACATTATTTGCACTTCCCCTTTTGTGCCTGATCTCCAATTCATCAACTGAAGTTTTGCTTAGTTTATTGTCATGACACAAGGTTTCTTCTCCCTTGTTATCTCCCAAAGTCTGCTCCCCTTACTGAGCCAATCTCCACCAATTCTCCTTCTTCCTGGACTCAAAAAAGGAAGAGGCAAATAAATTAGAAGCATAGAGGAGAGAAGAATGGTGGGCTAGAGAGTTCTGATGCTCTCGAGCCCATCACTTTTCTCTCCTTCAAACTTATAAGAGCCCTGCTGGATCAGGCCAAAGGCCCAACTAGTCCAGCTTCCTAAAGCTCACAGTGGCTCACCAGTTGCATCAGGGAACACACAAGACAACAAGAGACCGATTGCCCTCCCTGGTGTTCATTTGTTATTCTGAGGTCGTCTACATCTAGAACCAGGTTACACATACTCATCATGGCTGGTAACCTGTGATGGACTTTTCCTACAAAAATTTGTCCTATCTAAGCATCTAAGCAAAAAGCCATTACCACATCCAGTGGCAAGGAGTTCCACAAGCTAATTCTACACTTGCATCCCCTCTCAATTGACCTCACTGGATGAGGTTTGGCTCTGTCTGCTTCCTCAGATGCATGAGGTGAGGCTAGCCTGGAAATCCTGTGAGAGACTGAGCTGTGATCCACAGAAGCTTCAAATTGATCCACCATCAATTTGCTGATCTTCAGAGTATGTGGTCCTCCATTCATTTTCAAGCATCACTCCCTGAAAGGGCAGGAAATCGGAGATGTGCGGCTGGAGCCTATGCATTATTTACTCCCCAGCAAACCCCACTGTGAGCCATGTGGGACTTCCTCCCAGGATGAGTGCACACATGCTTCCCTAGCCTAGGCTTACTTATATACCTAGAAGGAAATCCCATTGTGTTCAGTGGGGAACTTCTGCCAGGTAGAGTATGCATGGTGGTGGTGGGGGAACTGCAGCTCAAGTGCCCAATCCTATCCAACTTTCCAGTGCTGATGTAACATATAATGGAATGTATTTATACCCTGACTTTCCCATGGCAAAGCAAATGCCCAAAGCAGCTTACAAAGCTTTTATTTTTTTTACTTCACAACAACCTTGTGAAGTGGGTGAGGCTGAGAGTGAATGACTGGCCCAAGGTCACCCAGGAAGCTTCATGCCCATGGCGGATTTGAACCTGGATCTTCAAGGTCCAACTCCCTGATCACCACACCCTGATCAATAGCATACAATGGGGAAGTGGTTCAAAACCACTTAACTGGCCTAAATGAATTCAAGTCATTTGGACCGGATGAGCTGCATCCTGGAGTTCTTAAGGAACTGGCAGATGTCCTTGCAGAGCCTCTGTCGATCATCTTTGAGAAATCCTTGAGGAGTGGAGAAGTGCCATGGACTGGAAGAGGGCAAATGTAGTCCCAATTTTTAAGAAGGGGAAAAAAGAAGACCTGGGAAATTATAGACCAGTCAGTTTGACTTCAATCCCAGGCAAGATATTAGAGCAAATCATAAAACACACAATTTGTGCACATCTAGACAAGTACTCGGTGATCAAAACAACCCAGCATGGATTTACCAAGAATAAATCTTGCCAGACAAATCTGATCTCCTTTTTTGATCGGGTTACGAGCTTACTGGACAGTGGCAATGCTGTGGATGTCATTTATCTTGACTTCAGCAAAGCATTTGACAAAGTCCCACATGACATTTTAATTAGGAAGTTGGAAAAATATGGGCTAGACAGGGCAATCGTTAGGTGGATCTGCAACTGGCTTGATGGCCGCACTCAAAGGGTTTTAGTAAATGGTTCTGTGTCAACCTGGAGGTCAGTTTCTAGTGGGGTACCCCAAGGCTCTGTCTTGGGACCGGTTCTCTTTAACATTTTCATCAATGACTTGGAGGAAGGGATACGGGGGAGCCTGATCAAATTTGCAGATGACACCAAGCTGGGAGGAGTAGCAAACACATCAGAAGACAGGAGAAACCTCCAGGAGGATCTGGATAAACTGGAATACTGGGCTGTAACAAATAGAATGAATTTCAACAGGGAGAAGTGCAAGGTT
Source organism: Cryptoblepharus egeriae (assembly GCA_030015325.1). Lineage (NCBI taxonomy): Eukaryota > Metazoa > Chordata > Lepidosauria > Squamata > Scincidae > Cryptoblepharus > Cryptoblepharus egeriae. The sequence goes on from JAREYC010000013.1 coordinate 13,566,953, forward strand.
CTGCACTTAGGCAATAAAAACCAAAAACATAGGTATAAAATGGGGGGATACTTGGCTTGGCAGCACAACATGTGAGCGGGATCTTGGAGTCGCCATGGATCACAAGCTGAACATGAGTCAGCAGTGTGATGTGTCTGCAAAGAAGGCAAATGCCATTTTAGGTTGCATTAAGAGGACTGTAGCTTCCAAGTCACGAGAAGTTCTAGTTCCTCTTTATTCTGCATTGGTGAGACCTCACCTTGAGTACTGTGTTCAGTTCTGGGCACCTCACTTGAAGAAAGATGCAGCCAAACTGGAGCAAGTCCAGAGGAGAGCAACAAGAATGATCAGTGGGATGGAAGGGAAGCCCTACGAGGAAAGGTTGGGGGAACTTGGGATGTTCAGCCTGGAGAAGAGGAGGCTGAGGGGAGACATGATTGCCCTCTTCAGATACCTGAAGGGCTGTCATAGGGAGGAAGGGGCCAATTTGTTCATAGCTGCTTCTGAAAGCAGAACTAGAACCAATGGGTACAAACTGCAAGAAAGGAGATTCCAGCTGGAAATCTGGAAAAAATTCCTGACGGTGAGGGCGGTTCGGCAGTGGAACAGATTGCCAAGGGAGGTGGTGGACTCTCCCTCACTGGGGATCTTCAAGCAGAGGCTCCATGAGCACCTGTTGGAGATGCTCTAGGGGGAATTCCTGCTGCAGGCAGGGGATTGGACTAGATGACCTACTAGGTCCCTTCCAATTCCATGATTCTATGATTCTATGATTCTAAGTGCAATAAAGTGGGGAGTGTGGGCTGTGGGTGGCGCAAGTGGTTAAGACGCTGTGCCTGTTAACCAGCAGGCCAGGGTTCGAGACCCGGGTCGGCCCCACAAGACAGGGTGAGCTCCTGTCCTTAGCCCAGCTCTGCAATGCCAGGTGGATCCAATCATATTGGCACTGCCTTTCCATTGGACTAATTCCGTGGCGTGGAGAGGGGGGATTTGATGCTTAGGTAACACCCTATCCTCCATAACAATCCAACCCAGGCTTTCGTGCTTCGTATGCAGAGTCGAGCACGATACCATAGTCTTTCAAGAATGACGGAAGCCTGCAATAGCATGCAATGCAATGTGCAATAGTGTGGAAAAGAACATGAAGTGTGCAATAGTGTACAATGGAATAGTAACAGGTGCAATTGCATGCAATGGGGTGTACATTAGCTTGCAATGGGGTGTGCAATAGAGTGCAATGGGAGATGCAATACCATGCAATGGGGTATGCAATAGGGTGCAAAGGGGCGTGCAATAGGATGCAAAAGGTATGCAATAGCTTGCAATGGGGTGTGCAATAGAGTGCAATAGGATATGAAATAGCATACAATGGGGTGTGCAATACGGTGCAATGTGGTGTGCAATATGGTGCAATAGCATGCAATGGGATGGGCAATAGGGATGCAATAGCATACAATGGAGTGCAATAGGGTGCAACAGAGGATGGAATAGCATGCAATGGAGTGTGCAATAGGGTGCAATGGGGGACCTAATAGCATGCAACGGGGTGTCCAATGGGGTGCAATGGGTATGCAATAGCTTGGAATGGGGTGTGCAATATGGTGCAATGGGGGATGCAATAGCATACAATGGGGTGTGTAATGGAGGGTGTGTGCATTCTGCAGTGTGGAACCTTTGCTAGCTTCCCAGTGGGTTGCACCAAGGCTGCTTGGGTGCTGTCAAGTCGGACAGGATGGGGCCCCAAACCAGCTCCCAAGCCAGAGCTGGTCTCCTTGAGTCCCATCCCAGCTCCTGGATGCTGTGCCCAGGTGCAGGCTGTGGCTGTGGCTGTGGCTGGCTGCCCTGCCCTCCCCAGGAGCTCACACCCCCTCCAGGGCCAGGCGTTGCCCCTTTAAGACTGCCGGTGCCAGCTCAGGTAGGCAGAGCCCATGCTCAGCAGTGGCTCCTATGGCAACCCAATCGGATCAGCTCAGCTGGCTTCATGAATATTCCCCAGTCGGTCCCAGGAGCTGCTGCATGGAGGGGTCGGCAATGGCAGCAACAGCAGTGATGTCAGCAGAGGGGATGCTGCAGGTTGCTGCTGCTGCTGCTGCTGCTGCTGCTGCTGCTGGGTGGTCTCCTGCCATCAGCCCCCCCAGGAGTTGAGACTCCTTCTCCCATCTGGGGGAGGAGGGTGAGATTTTTGGGGGGTGGAGAACACAGGGGGTTCCCCTTGGCTCCAGCCCCAGCATCCACCTCCCTCCTCTGCTCCTCCTGATGATGTCTGCTGCCCCCCAGACCCAGCTGCACGAGGGCATCTCCAGATCTCCACCATCAGCACCAAGATCAGCACCACCGACATGTCCAGGCGGCATCGGAAGACCGCAGGAGCTTTGACCCCCTGGGCTGTCCAAGCAGACGGCAAGGTCCAGCAGGTGCTGCTGTGGATGGACCGGTGGGACTCCAGCTAGCCGGGGAGGGGCTCCCCACTCAACTAGCCCCCCAAAAGAGGGGTGTGGAGAGGAGTCCGAGGAAGGGAAGGCAGATCGTGCTGTCTTCTTAGACGCCCCCCTTTTGGATGCAACCCACAGCTCTGGCTGCCTGCAACCCCCTTCTTGGATGGAACTCCCCCTCTTTGGATGAACCCCACTTTTGGATGCAACCCTCTCTTTGGATTAGCTTCACTTGCAGCCTCCCCTGCTTGGATAGATCCCCCTATCTTTGGATGAGTCCCACTCTATGGATGCAGCCCCCCCGCTTGGACGCCACCCCCTTTCTTGAATAGAACCCCCATCTTTGAATGAGCCCCACTTTTTGGATGCAACTCCCCTCTCTGATGCGACCCCCCTCTTTGAATGAGCTCCACTCTTTGGATGCAACCCCTATCATTGGTTGCAACCTCCCCTTTTTGGATGCAATTCTCCCTCTTTGGATGCAACAGCCCCCTTTGCATGCAACCCCCCTCTGATGCAACTCCCCCTTGGCATGCTACCCCCCTCTGTGGATGCAACCCCCTCTCTGATGCAACCCCTTTTGCATGCAACCCCCCAAAAGTGAAGACAGGTTGGGAAGGATGCTCATCTGGATCTGCTAAGGGGATGAAGAGCAGGACCTGCCGTCCATCACCCCTGCATCCTTGAGTGGGGGAGGCCAGCCAAGGTGCCCCCCACCCTCCTCCCTGCCAGCCTCTCTTCCCCCGGCCAAGGCAGGGCGCACAGACGGCTCTCTCCCCGCAGCCAGCCATGGACCGCCTGCCCCCGTCGATGCGCCAGCGGCTCTACAGCCTCCCCCAGCAGATGGGGGGCAAGGGGTCGATCATGGACCGGGAGGAAGAGGAGGCAGGCGCCCCGGAGGAAGCCCGTCGCAAGAGCATCAAGCTGAAGCCTTTGCCCTCCCCGTCGGGACCTGCAGGGGGCGCCCGAGGGATGGGGGCAGCAGCAGAGCCGTCCAGGGCGGGGGAGGCCTTGGAAGGAGGGGGCTCCAAGACCAGCACCAACGGGGACTGCCGTCGCTTCAAAGGCAGCCTCTCCTCCTTGGCCAGCAGGCACCCCCAGGACGCCCCCCAGGAGCAGCACCCACTCATCAGCAGCAGTAGCAGCAGCAGCAACACCAGCGCCCAAGGGGAGGAAGCAGAGGGGCACCCAAGGGTGCTCCTGGACCCTGAGCAGGCACCTCTGGGTCAGCCAGCAGCAGCAGCAGCAGCAGCCCACCTTCCTCCTCCTCCTCCTGCCTCTGCCTCCATCAAAGTGGAAGGGGCTGGGGGACCCCCAGGAGGAGGAGGAGGAGGAGGAGAAGGAGGAGATCAGATCACACCCGACGACGACCCAAGGCTGGGGCAAGCAGGCTTCATGCAGAGGCAATTCGGGGCAATGCTGCAGCCAGGGGTCAACAAGTTCTCCTTGAGGATGTTTGGCAGCCAGAAGGCCGTGGAGAGGGAGCAGGAAAGGGTTAAGTCCGCTGGATTCTGGATCATCCATCCTTACAGTGATTTCAGGTAAAGGCACCAGCACTTAAAAAAATTATAGATAAATTATATATAAAATACCCGTATTTACTCAGCTCTAATGTGCCATCAAATCTAAGGCGCACCAGATACTATAATCAAAATAATATTTACTCGAATATAATGCACCATAGACTCTAATGTGCACCCTGATTTTTGAGACTAACTACAATTCTAAGCGTATCTACTCAAAAGTAAGCCACATTGTGTTCAATGGGTCTTACTCCCAGGAAAGTGTCTCAAAAGTAAGCCCCATTGTGTTCAGTGGGTCTTACTCTTAGGAAAGTGTTTTTAGGATTGCAGCCTATTGCCTAAAAGTAAGCCCATTGAACACTATGAGGCTTACTTTTGAGAAGACATGGTTAGGAGTCTGCTCTCTATATATTTTTCATTATATGTATTATATATTATTATAGAGAGGATCAGGTTCATCATGGTTCATACTTTTCTTCATATCCATGAAGAAAGGTGAACCAGGTGGAATCAGAGAGAGAATCAGGTTCATTGTATGGATTATATATACATATAATATAATATATATTATATATATTTATCAGGTTCAAGTATATATGAAGTATATATCAGGTTCAAGTATATATGAACCCACCAGTGAAATAGCTGAAGGGGGTGAAGCAGTCACTTCTGGGAGGGAGCCTCACCCCAGGTAAGCCAGCTATATATGGAACTGATGATGGCTACATTGGTAAAGACACTTTCCTGGGAGTAAAACCCATTGAACACAATGGGGCTTACTTTTGAGTAGATATGGTTAGGATTGTGCTCAATGATATGAACCTGTTATATATAATAATATATATAAATGACAATGAACCTGATTCTCCATCTGATTCCGCCTGGTTTATCTTTCTAACCAGCCACAGGTAACTTTTCCCCCCACTAGTTTCCTTAAGGCATCTCAAAGGACAGGGTGGTGGGGGAGCAGTGGCATAGCTAGAGGGTGTGGAGCAGTCAAGTCTGGGAGGGAGACTCACCTTCAGGTTAGTCAGTTGTCCTCTGGTGTTCCCCACCAGTGGCATAGCTGAAAGGGGTGGAGCAGTCAAAAATTGGAGAAAGCCTCATCCTGGGTTAGTCAGCTGTCCAGGGAGAGGTGTTCCCCCAGTGGCGTAGCTAAAGGGGCGTGGAGCAGTCAGGTCTTGGAGGAGGCCTCACCCCTTCAGAGCCATTCCAATGGAAGCAAAAGGGAGCTGTACAGAATGGTTTGAAGGGGATGAGGCTTCCTCCCAGACTTGACTACTCCACCCCCCTTTAGCTACACCCCGGTGGGGAAAACCTCTCCCTGGACAGCAGACTAAACAGGGTCCGACTCCTGCCCAGACAGGACTGCTTCACCCCCTTTAGCTATGCCACCAGTGGGGAACACCTCTTCCTGGACAGCTGGCTAACCTGGGATGAGGCTCCCTCCCAGACTTGACTGCTCCATCCCCTTCAGCTACGCCACCAGTGGGGGAACACCTCTCCCTGGACAGCAGACAAACTGGATACCTATTTCTCCTCAATTCAAGTCTCATGACTATTCAGGGAAATTTTCTCCATCTGATGCCATCCAGATAACAATGGGGTGCATTAATGACACCAAAGAGATGCGCTGGTCGGGGTGATATCCTGAGTTCACCTGATGACATAAATTTCCCAAGATTGGCTTCCATTCATACATTCTACAGCCTGATCCAAAGCTGACTTTGGGCCTGATCCTATCCAACATTCCAGTGTGGATGTAGATGACAATAGGGCATGTGCTGCATCCTGCAGTGTGAATAGGGTTGCCATATGTCCCCCAAAACAGGGACAATCCCAATTTTGAGGGATTGTGTTCACCTACTGGCAAATGGGGCAGAGGGTCCTGTCCTGATTTTGTGGAAGAAAATTATGGCAACCCTAAGTGAGGCCTCCTCAATGTAAGGAAACATTGTTCCCTTGCTGAAGTATTCCAGTATGGCTGCGTTGGCACTGGGAAGTTGGAAAATTTGGGCTTTGACTTGGAAGCAGATCTACCTAGCTTCGAAAGGGTTCCCAGTAAGGTTGCATCCCCTGCATGTTTCCTTGGGAAGGAATTTCCCATTTCCAAAGAAATTCAGTGGGACTCTAAAGGTATAGGATCAGGAAATTTCCTTTTAAGGTTGTGCCTGCTCTGAAATTCTCTCATGTATCCAGCCCTCTTTCAACCTTGTTTAGAGCTGTTACCATTGCAGTATCTTTGGCTCGGAATTTGTATGTGGAACGGGTAGTAGCTACTCTTCTCATTAAAGGAGAGACCTTCATAAAATGAGAGAGCAAAGATGCATTTGGTTACCTAGACTCTCGTCTTTGTGGTTTAATTTTAAAATACAGTAGATGAATTGAGCTTTTATGGTGTTGGAGCTCCTCCAAGGAAGACCCTGAAAGTGAGGGGTTGATGAACAAATTAATTTGCTTTGGCTAATTTCTCCAATGTATTTGGAAAGTGAGCGAGGGTTGTGCTGAAGGCCTTCCTGGATGCATTGGTACCTGGCAAGGATTTGTCGTGCAATATGGACTATGTTGCAACCAGTATTAAGAATGGAGGGCCAGGGCTGGGCCTTGTAGTGGTGACTCCAATTACAATGAGCTCCTTCTCGATAATTTTGCACCAAATCAAGGAAAACGATGTAAAGGAGTGGGGCAGATGGTTTTCTAGTTTAGAAAAATGAATGTGATTTGTATTTAGAAAGGTACAAGTAAAAAGAGAGATCTCTAGGTACCAAGGAGCCAAATAATGATGGGGTCAGCATCTGCTTCTCTCACTTGCTGAAATGGAAAAAGGAGAGGGGACGGAGTGAAAGATGAAGTGTGGAGAAGAGGTGGGCTAGTGGGGCACAGGTGTAGCTAAGGTACCCTGGTACAACACCTTGAGGGGGTGCCAGCACTGCAACGTATCCCAGGTGCATCCTGAGTTATTGGGGAGGAGTTCTGAAACACATGGAGGCCATATTCTGCATTCCTGAGCCCCAGGATGTCTCTTGGAGGCTTTAGAAATTTATGGTTTTCATGAAAATCAGGCTTTTCACAGCTCAGACCACCTCTCAGATAATCTGGGAATCTGGCCCCCTGGGAGGTGTGTATTCCATGGGGAGGTGTTAAAAAATTTTGTGCTTTAGGTGCCAGGTAAATTAGCTATGCCTCGGCATTCCCCCCACTTCACATAGACTAGGTTAACAGATTAGCTTAGAAAAAAATTCAGTTAGTAACCCGTCTCTCTTTTTAAACAAACCCCACCCCAGATAATTGATACTTTGATACTGCAGCTTCCTAACTATTTTGATTGCTCTGCCATCTTTCCCGGCTCAGTGATATTCTTTTGGAGATGTGATGATCAAAAGTATATGCAGTGTTCCAAATGCACTGAGTAGCACCATCATATTAGTAGTTCTTATTCTCAATCTATTTATATTTCAATTTCTCGCATGGACCAAGCCTTTTCTTCAAAACTGCCACACAGCGGGGTCAGTTCCATTTAGATGTCAAGCCATTGACTGAATGAATGGTGCCTGGTTGGGTTAGCACACACTAAGGGACAACTATGAGGCTAGGTAGCCCCTTCTGCTACCAAAGCTCAAGGTGGTCAACTGTCCCCAATACACTGAGTGCAAAAGAGGATTTCCAAAAGGATTTACAAGTTGTAACTCGTAGACTTTCCCCTTCCAACCAATTTCTCTTGAAGGATATTTCAGCAAACATGCGACAGAACTGGTTGATCTTGTCTTCAGACTGGAGTGTCTTAGGGCAAAATCCAGAGTAACTATGGGAAGTCCTTGTTCCGGTGTAAGAACAACTTACTCTGGATTCCAGTATGAATTTCCCATAGGTTTTCACTAGGTGATTCAGTAACTACAGGTGCATGCAAAGTCTTTTACATGCTCCCATAACTACTCTGGATTTGGGGGTTATGCCAGAATCTGAATTTTTAAAAAAGTGGAATATTTATTTTTTTCTAATTCATAAAAAGGACAGCATATAAGGTTTTGGTGTATGGTCAGCTCATGATACAGCCAACTTAGCAGAGATTATGCAGGTCTTGATTTGATCTATGCCTGAATGGGTAACCCCAGGGACATTAACATTATATGTACATTACATTTTCCATGTATATAATGGAAAAAAATGTGGGATATAATTTATGCACTTTGTAGTAAGGAACAAGGAGACACTTGCTTTGCTTTAAACGTGGCTTCCTTGCAGTTTTGGGTACATCCTCAATGGGATGGATTTCCTATTAATACCACTATCCCTGAGCCAGGATGGGGTAGTGGTTGTGGTGGAAGATGTGGAAGATCCAGGTTCAAATGCCTGTTGAGCCATGAAACTTTCTGGATCACTTGTGGTGAATTAGTATTTCTCACCCTCACCTACTTCACAAGATAGTTCTGGGGACAATAGAAGGTAAGGAACCATTATGAGTTGTGCTGAGTTCCATGGAGGAAGGGTGGAATAATGGTGTGGAAAAGAGAAACAGCCTCAGTCCTAAGCTTAGAAACAACTCCATGTGATTGAATACACACTATTTAGTTTGATTAATTTTTCAGCATAGAACCAAAAAAGGATTTTTTTGAACAATTATTGGGGCAACTTGAAGGGAAATGGGAACCTACAGGTTGGGTCTACTTGGCCAGCCAGTTTGGTGGCATATGTCCAAAGAGAGAAAAAGGATGGGGATGCTTTCAAAAGAGGGGGTAAGAGCTGGTGCATGGTCTACTCCCCCTTTCCCCCCCCCCGACACACCCACAATTCCTCCCCCAACAGGCCCTTCTATTGCCCACAAAATGCCCCCCTGCTGTGGCTCGTCTATATCAGAGCAAGTCACCGGCCACAAGAGTGATCTGCTGATGCTGCCACAAATAATAAGAACACAAAAACAGCTGCTGGCGTCTTCTACCCTGTGAGACTTTGATAGAGAACACAGGGCTTCTTATCACAGAGATGGGAATAACAAAAAGCCATTTAGATTATGTTCAGGGGTCCTATGAGTACACCAGAAACCAACTCAAGTACCACTGGTGGTGCCCATACCACTGATTGAGAAACACTGCTCTAAGATTGCTGTCCTAAGCTAAAGAATTGCACACTGTGCTAGCAAGAACAAGGAGTTTCATCAATATACTCTTGATACTGTATCTGTTTAGCTCACTGCTTTTCTGTTGGAGATTATGAATTCTACTCATGCGAGAGAACGTTCTTGCTACTTGGTGATTACCGATCCCACAACCAAATTGTGGTTAGTTAAAAGCAATTTGTTTCTAACATCACTGACTGGTGGGTTTCAGCTCCTTTCAACCATGGATGAACCGCTACAGTGTGCGTTAAAAATGAATGATTTGCTTTCTTTCCGACAATACTGAGAGCTCCAAATGACATGCAGTAAAAGTTTTAAAAGCATATCCCAAACTGGGAGATATTTCATGCCGGTTGCAGTCATGTTAAGCATCCTCAAGACTATTCAGCTTGATAGATCCCAGCAAAACAAAGCTTTTGACTGGTAATAAAAATGAGAGAGATGGTGGAGGACAAGAGGGGACGTTTTTCCTAAGGAGGGAACACCAAATAATGGAAACTACTGCTGACCAAAGGGGTGCTTGGCAGTACTAACCATACTAACCATAGCAGAAAGAGGAATAAAGAGCAAGAGTTCATGAGTCAGGCTTTTAGTGCGTGGCTACACCACCCCATCCCACTTTCAACTGCATCTGCCTCCAGTGAGGTGGTATCAGTAGGATTGTGTGGAACTGCAGGCTACACTCGGTGATGTTCACAGGATGGGTGACGCAGGATGATGTCCATCACGGTGGTGATGCACTGGAGTCCCACCCCAGGTAACACAAACCTGAGTGAAGGCTCTGTTCCAGTGACTGCAATCCAAACCACACTTTCCTGGGAGTATTACTGAATACAGTGGGACTTACTTCTGAGTAGACATGCTTAGGATTGCACTGAGAGTGTATTTCTTCCTCAAGCGTATATTGGCTGTGGATGAGAAACAAGAGGCCCCATAAGTTTAGGAAAGGTTAACCAGATCCCAAGGGGACCAAAATTCTTTTACCTTTAACCATTGTACAGTAGAGGGAATTTGAGCAGACGCAGCTCAACACATAAAGGATTAAAAAGCTACTCTTGACCAAATTTCCTCTTCTAACCAATGATAGAAATACTTGTCCTCCTTGGGATCTGCTAAACCTGGTTAGGGTGTACCCAGGAGCTGTTTGTAGGACTGCTTCCCAGGCATATGTTTCTTTCACATGGACAAGCCATTTGGGTCAAATGCAGCACTTGCACACCGTAGTAGCACAGAGGACCTTGAAATACACTCCACTTTCATGAAGTTTGCTCCATTCCTTCTGCCAGCTATTGTGGAGAGAAGTAATAAGTGATGTGGACAGTGGTGACAATCAGAGTTGACAATGCCAATAATCATTTTTTTGGCTTGTAAATCTGGATCTCAGTAGAAAGCACAATCAATCCAAGGAGAGAGAACGTAATCCTAATGTGACAGTATAAACCAGACAGTTCTTTTGCCCTTCATACTAACTCTATATTTTTTTTCCAGTCGACATCTAAACATGTTGTGGCTCTTTGAAGGTCTCAGAACATGGCCAGTTCTTTATTTCATTTAGGCCCCACAAGACAGGGTGAGCTCCTGTCCTTAGCCCAGCTCTGCGACACCAGCTGGATCCAATCGTATTGGCTCTGCCTTTCCATTGGACTAATTCAGTGGTGTGGAGAGGGGGGATTTGCTGCTTGGGTAACAGCCTATCCTCCATAACAATCCAACCCAGGCTTTCATGCTTTGCATGCAGCATATGCAGTGCTGAGCATGATACCATAGTCTTTCAAGACTGACGGAGGCCTGCTTTTTAAGTCTGGGCACATAGAAACTTTTACATCATTTGTGGGTGGCCCCGACTTGATTCCAATCCAATAGGCACTCAGCCACCTGAGTTTGCTATTTTTAGGGTAGTCAGAATACCAAAATATTGATTCAGACACTGTTCAAAGTCAGTTGTGTTACATTTGAGACTGAACTGGGCAAACCTCGGTGAAATCTCTGCCAATTAACTTATCCGTGGGGTTGCCCTTCTCAGCTCACCAAATCCGAGTGGCTTTCTTTGATATGATGCAATGATCATGCAAATTGAACAGATTTAATTGCAGTCGGATAAATAAACCAGGAAAACATTGTTTCTAACATTTGCCCTGGCTGGAATAATGAGCAGGTAGGTTGTTTCCTAAAGAGCTTCCAAAGTTTCATTGAAAAAAAAAACTGTCAGTTCCAACACTGGAATTTGATGTGTCAATGAGTCTGGTGCTTGGGCTTGCCCTGTGCTTCTGAGGTCTAATGAAAGGGTTAATTAGTAAAACTGTCCTGGATGTGCTTTAAATTTCATAGCTCCACTGAAGCTAGAAAAGCTACCTGATGCTTTGTTGTGGCTTACAGTTCCTCTCAGATGATCAGCTCAATGAGTGACAAGAGAAATGTACTTTTTTCCGGCAGCTTTTGGGTGAGACAGAGTTGATGTGATATTGAGTGAGAGCCTGGTATGAAGAAGCTGGCTGAGAGCAAGCCAAGAGCTAGTTATGCCTTTCAAAGTGCAAGAGCTGCACTATGGGGCATTGAGGGAATCTGTCATTGCCGGACTGGAGTACTCAACGATAAAAGAACTTAAGAAGAGCCTTGCAGGATCAGGCCCAGCTTTCTGAATCTCATAGTCACCCACCCAAGATGCCTCAGGGAGCACCTAAGACCAAAGTAGGTTTGCCATAATTATCTTCCACAAAATTGGGACGGGACCCTCTGTCCCATTTGCCAGTATGTGAACACAATCCCAAAAAATTTTTCAGGACATAAGGCAATGCTAGATCAAAGAGACCTGCATCCTGGTACCCACCCTTTGCATCTGGCACTCAAAGACAGTCCACTTTCTAAAACTAGGAGGTTGCACATACCCATCAAGGCTTGTAACATGTGATGGACTTTTTCTCCAGAAATTTGTCCAATCTCCCTTTAAAGGCATCTTTGCCAGCTTTCATCACCACATCCTAGAATCATAGAGTTGGAAGGTACCTAATAGGTCATCTAGTCCATCCTCCTTCCTGTACCAGGAAATCCTCTTAGAACATATCCAACAGGTGCTGGTCCAGATCTGCTTGAAGACCCCCAGTGAGGGAGAGTCCACCACCTCCCTTGGCAATCTGTTCCACTGCTGAATTGCCCTCACTGTCAGGAATTTTTTCCTGATACCCAACAGGCATCTCATGTGGCAAGGAGTTCTATAGGCTAATTACACACTGAGTACAGAAATATTTTCCTTCATATATTCTTCATATTTCTCACAAATATATTCTTCATATATATTTTTCATAAATTCTTCTTATATTTATTAAAATATTTAGAGCAGAATAGTAACCATGTCTCCTCAAATTAAATGGGTCTCAATGGGTCTTACTCCCAGGAAAGTGTCTTTAGGAGAGCACCCTTATTTTAATAAACTTTATTTTAATAAACTACCTACCCAGTATCCATCTATATAGTAAAAAAATAAAGCAAATATTACAAAGGCACTAAAAGCTTCCAACATACTCTTCTCCAAAGAAAATCAGAAGCCATGGATAGCAGTATGCTCTGGAACCTTTGGCCATCCAGGAAAGCAAGGCACGTAAAGCAGCAATAGGTGAGTCAGCAATTGTCTCCCTCTGCCCTCCTGGCAGACTCTGCAGCATGTGAATTAAGAACAGAATTTCTTCTCTGTCCAACAGGAGATCCTTACCCAATGCTGTTCTAGATACTTTGGCCAGAGGATAAGTACCACCAAGTACAATAGGATTTACTGGCGAGCAACTGCATTGGATTATGCAATAGGTTTCATCATTAGTATTTCTTGAGAATTTGAAGCTTTGGCAAAATTGCTTTTAGGTTGTGTTTTTAACCTGTCGGTCATGCCTGTGATGGGGTCACATAGCCTCATTTGGAGGGTTTGCGGCAGCCTGAGCAAGATCCAATATAATAATGGTCCTGCCTTGGCAAAACTTGAGTTCTTTGTATACGCCTGCATAGACTCTTGCTTTTCCCTGCAGTGCCCAATGATCGCCTCACTCAGTTTGCAGCTTCACAAGGTTGTTGTGAAGACACACAAGAAATGGGATATGTGCGAGCACATTGGATTCCAGGAGGGAGGGAAGGATCAGTGGTGACACTCTTACTTTTTTACTTTTATTTTTATTTTTGTTTTTGTTGCGGGGGAAGGTCACAGAATAGAAAAGGATGAAGGCTGCAATCCTAAAGACACTTTCCTGGGAGTAAGACCCATTGAAAACAATTGGGCTTACTTTTGAGTAGACGTGGTTAGGATTGTGCTCGAAGACCCTTAATATAAAGGTCAGGGATGAAAAAGGATGGATATTGTCATGGAGGATAGTGTACTTGTGGGAAGAAAAGCAATTGGGTCGCTGCGGTTGGGTGTCAGGTAAAGATTACAGTATGTGCATTTCCTAAAATTTAATAAGTTGCACCCCAACTCTTTGTGATGATAGTAAAGCAAGATATCCCTAGAAAAGTATCTCAAGTATTACATACTGGGTTGACTTGGTATGATCATGTGATGATGCTTCAGGCAGAAGAGCAATGTGGCTGTGTGCCAGTCAGTGGAGCATAAGGCATGTGCATAAAATGGAATTCTTCTGGATTTGGGCTACGAGGGACTCTTAAGGGTTGACTCTTGAACTAGATTGACCTCTGCCATGCTCTGGCGTGCGATCTGTGTAGGGTATTTTTGGTTGAACAGCCAAACCCAGCCATCAGCAGACAGGGATGAGATGGAGTGGAAATATTTTTTCAACTGTCACACTTGAGAAGCAGTATTTCACAACTCTGAGTCTCAAACTGCAAAAAGTGGTTTAAAAAATTAAAAAATGAAGATAAGGTGACTGAAAACAGGAGTACAGTTCATTTGCTGTCCCTGGAAGACACAAACTGTGTCACCTTTGAAAGTGGCTGTCACTTCTCCAAGAAGTTTGATTGAGTTATGAATGGAGGTGTCACCCTATCTGGAGCTTATTAGCATCCCTGCTTGTCACTCCCCAACATCAGCCATCCTTTAGTCTGTCAGAGTTCTCCCTTTGGATCTTCTGGGTCACAGGAGGAATGCTTAAGTTAAAAGGAAGTTGGTGCTCCAGTAATTACAATTGCTGAATTGGGTCCCCTCTTGGGGCATGCAACCTACTTGTGGTGTATTGATGTCTAATGTAAGTCACAATAGCCAATTAATTTTTTATACAGCTTGCTGACTGTCTGATGCTGACCTTCTGTCCACGCCATTTTTTGATGAACAGAAGGATCCAACGGTGTGAACGAAGACACAGACAGATCTCTTACAAGGGCTTGTTAGCCAGGACTGAGATTAAGGAACTTGCCGAAGGACTGTATGCAATCTTTTTCTCTCTCTCACCATGAAAAGTAACCCAGAAAGTGTATGTGCTGGGCTGCCTGCATAAAAGGAGGCCTTCATCAGTCTTGAAAGACTATGGTATCGTGCTTGGCGCTGCATACACTGCATGCAAAGCACAAAAGCCTGGGTTAGACTGTTATGGAGGATAGGCTGTTACCCAAGCAGCAAATCCCCCCTCTCCACACCACTGAATTAGTCCAATGGAAAGGCAGAGCCGATATGATTGGATCCAGCTGGCGTCACAGAGCTGGGCTAAGGACAGGAGCTCACCCTGTCTTGTGGGGCCAACCCGGGTCTCAAACCCTGGCCTGCTGGTTAACAGGCACAGTGTCTAAACCACTTGCGCCACCCACAGCCTTGCTGCCTGCATAGCTGCAATATAAATAAGACAATCTGGCAAATAGTTGCTACTTTAGAGTTCAAACAGCTGGGTGTGGGGAGAAGGAGGTTCAGTGTGGAAATGCAACAAATGGAAAAGGGTTAAACCTCTTCACTGTGGTCATGATCCAGATTAAGATGTATGCACATACATGTGCTCCTTTGCTGCTTTTGGTGACATCAGATTTATCTGGAATTCCCTACAAGATGTTTGGGTATTTGTGATATTTGTATTTTGTCATCTGTATCACTAGATGTTTGGGTCATCTTTGGCCTTTTTTCAACATAAAGTTTCAACATAAAGATGCAAATGAAGGAAGTACAGTATTTACTCAAATCTAACAGGCCATCAAATCTAATGCACACCCTACACTTATAATAAAACATCTTATTTACTCAATTCTAATTAATCATCAAATTTAATGTGCGTCCTCATTTTGGAGACTGAATTTGGCTGAAAAAGGTGAGCGTTAGATTTGAGTAAATTGTAGACAGTGGGCCAAACTAAGATGATGTTAAATGTGTCTCTGCCTGAGTGCTTTAATTTTCCTTGGTAAACAGCAGCTGGGTCTTGGGACTGGTCACCTCCATCAGAGAGTTCCCCTGGCCCGGTCAACCCCTGAAACTCGGCACTGGTGGCAGTAAATGGGTCATCAGAGTACGGGTGGGAGATGCCATAGGAATGCAGGGCAGGGCTATGTTGCTGGGCTCCCCGAAATCTTACATTGGCACCTAATTATTCTTAGGATCATATTCTAAGCCTGAGTTTCCCTGTTTAATAATGAAAAATGCTACATTTTATTTTTCATAAGCATGACTTCTCTGGGAAATATATACCCTTTTTCTTATATATCAGTCTGGAAATGTATACAATGCCGTATTCAGCATTGTAATCACCCCATGATCTTAATTACTATATAATAGATTGCTGACTGGATGAATTGTGTTCTGATGGACCAGTAGAGTAACCTCTCCTGCTCTACTTATTGAGATGAAAATGTGGATGATGTCAATGAGTTTAAGATTTGTCACTTTTAAACATTTCCAGATACATTTATTTTAAATACTCTTACTTGGGTGTTTCAAGCCCTTCTCCCCCAAACCAACCTCCTCCCATGCCAAAAATGGGTGGACTATATCCAGCGGAAGAGGGAAGAGCTGACTGGGAGTCTTCAGAAGCAAAAGGGGATTTAAACTCCTTAACACATCTTTAACCTTCCCAAACAGTAATAGATTTCCACAGACCTGTGTTGGTAGCAAACTTGCTGGTGCATGTCCAAGGAGAAAAAGGAGGGGGGCTTGCTGAAAAGAAAGGATCTGGTGTGTGCCATCACTCTTGGATCTACCCCGTCCCACGCCTTTGCACCCCAACCTGCCCCCTTCCTTCCCCATTTTGACTGCTCCAAGTCCTGCACCTCCCTTTCCTGCTCCAGTTGATCAGTGGCATAGCTAGAAGGGGTGCAAAAGCACTAAATTTTGCAGGCACCTGAACACAGTTTGCAAGTGGTGTACACATCTGTTTTTTCTCACTGTCTGGAATGTCTCCAAAGGGAAGGGAGAAGAGTGGCTTGTGTGGCATGTTCAGACAGCTGCAAAACCTATTCCTTTGAACCCCCTCAAGCTGCATCACTGCAGTGGACAGTTTGTGATCCGGTGGTGGACTGCTGCTAAAAGTCCTGGTCATAAAATATGTTGCGTCTAAACTTAATGAAATGTATTTGGACTGTACTCAGCTGCTAAAAATGGGAAATTGCTTAATATTCTGTCCTTATTCTGTAATGTGAAGGACAACTGCACTTTTCCAATGCTTGCTCTAGAAAATACAATTCGCTGGCTAAACAATTAAAAACTGTTCCAGTTCCAAAGAAAATAAGTGTTGTTTTTTTTAGCCAAGCCAAAATTACAACACTGAACTGTCATTGGACAACACAGGCAACCACACAACAGTCACACTGCACAGCTAGCATGGCCAGTTTATAAGCAAAGATGTAACAACTGAAAAAAAACCAAATATGGGAAATCTTGATCTTCTTGATAGTCACGTGTCCCCTGAAGGTTGCACTGCTAGAAGGCTGCGGTGCTCATCCCCATAGCTAAATCGAAGAGCCAGTGTTATCCAAAGACACATCTGTGTCATGTGGCTGGCATGACTATACGCAAAAGTGCATGGAACACTGTTACCTTCCCACCAAGGTGGTATCTATTTATCTACTTGCATTTCCATGCATTCAAACTGCTAGGTTGGTAGGAGCTGAGCTAAGGACAGGAGCTCACTCCATCTTGTAGCACTCAGGTCTCAAAACCTGGCCTGCTGGTTGACAGGCATGGCAACTTAACCACTGAGCCATGACAGCCTGCTCAGAGTCAAGGTCTACTCAGAAGTAAAACCCAGTATAGTCAATGGGGCTTACTCCCAGACAGTGGCATCACTAGGGTGTGGCATCCTCTTTGCATTGCTGAAGCTCAGCACTGACTGGTGCTGGTCCAGAACTAGCACTTACTCCTTACTAGGCACAGCAAATATGCTTTGGCATGTTCATGACCCCCAGAGCTTGTGCTCTGACTTCAAGATTGGGCTGTGAAGCAATTGACCTCTCATGTTTAATAAAGGCGCCTGGTTCACATTTAGAGAGTCCATAATTCATTGTCAGGCAATATCTGGGGGTTAGTCCTAAAATAAAACCACAAAAGTTGAAAACAAAATAAAGCAGAAAGTTTTTGAATCCTCAAAATGAAAACTCTGTAATTAAAATTCAAGTCTCCAATAGTGATGGTCTATATTTTTTCCACAAGGAAACTGGTTTCACATGGATTCATGCCCGTTTGATCTCCAGTACTTATAATTTAAAAAATAATCTTTATTTAAAGAAACTCAATACAGGGCAGAATGTTTTACTGAATTAAATTTTCTATGAAAAATTTGAGCACTTCTAAAAATGCACTGTTTCATAAAATTAATAACATCCTGATTGGATGCAATACCAGTCAAATGTAGCCGCTTCAAAGTTGAATTAATTTTTTTCAGGTGACTGTCTCTAATAGGTACCTGTGCATATATAACTACTGATCCATCATTCTGTGGGCATGCTTAAATTTAATTTTCAGGTACAGCTTTGATGTGTGGCAATACAACATTTTAAAATCATATTATGTCTGATTCATTGAATGTTTCCCTTATCAAATATTTCAGTTCATGTAGTTTGAGCTGTTGGATACAAACTCATGAGAGATTTGTACGACACGTAAAATTAACATGGCTTGGTTTATTGGTTGGCTTAGTTTTGATTACCAAATGCAAATTAAGTTTATGAAATTAGATCCAGATCGATTCAGAGCTTCCTGTTTTATGGTCTCTAGAAAATCCATATTCTGAAACAACATTAATTCTCAGGCAGAGATGGGCAGACTTTAGGCACAAATGAATCTTCAGACAGTGGAAAATCAGGTCCCAGGCTGGTTCTCAAGATGTTATCCATTCTTGCAAGCTCACTTCTCTGGTCTTGCCAGCAGCTTGCCAGTTGCCTCTGGTCACCCATCCAAATCAAGACCTGAGTTGATCCTGTTTAACTTTTATATGCAAAGTATCCTTTCAACCTCTAGATCAGTGTCTCCAAACATTTTGGCAGGAGGACCACATTATCTCTCTGACAGTGTCCGGGGCCAGAAAACTAAGTTACATTTCAGATTTGAATAAATTCACAGAAATTTGCATATAAGAACGTATTAGAGTGGATTACAAGGCTTGCCCATGGGCTGGATAGAGGGATCTTGTTGGGGGCCACATTGAGGCTCGCCGAGGGCTGCATCTGGCCCCTGGGCTAGGGTTTGGAGACCCCTGATCTAGATCACACCTCCTGCTTCTACAGTTATGATGCATTTTGGGGTTGTGTTTTATATTCACAAACCCACCAGTGCTACATATTCAGATCCCAGCCTTACTTGGTGCATGGTGTAATCTGGAGAAAACCCAAAGGAAACAAAACCTCAAACCAGGTAGAGAGAAGGTCTGGGAATGAATTTAATTAGGGGTTTCAAAATCCCAGCCCCTAGGCCACATCTGGCCCTTAACACCACCATAAGATGTGGTCCTGGGGCTGAAACATTTGGGGACCCTTACTTTTGACCATTCACCAAGTTACTGATCACTACAAGAGTGCTTTCCAACCAATGACTCTGGCACCAGAAATATTTTACAGTATGGCAAATAATATACGGTGGCTTCCACAGCCATAGTCTACCATGTGGCACTGTCCCCCAGGCTTGACCATGTTGGAATACTGGTTATTTCAGCCACTGGTATAATAGTGCACCAATGTTGAGCAAGACGTCATTTGTGCACCTCAAAAGAGAACACAGATTGGATAAAGAGGATTTATTCACATATTTATGAGCACAGCTGCAGTCCTTGGTGGTATCTGCAGAAGGTGCCTCTAAGAAAAGTGGTCTTGTAGAAAGATACATTGCAAAAACTTCAAGCCAAAGCAACTTTTTGTCCACCCCCCTGCTCTAACGAGTGGTGATTAATTCTGTAGGTCCTTTTAATTGATGCAATAAGGAGTTGTCAGCAATAGGGAAAACAGCCTTGGCAGCCATATTGGGGTACACATCCCTGCACCAGTTACTTTGGTTTAATTGCAACCACACAGTTGGCTGCTCATTGCTGGGTTCGCGTAATCAAGATTTATGTATAGCTTGAAAAACTTTACCAGTTACCCAGATGAGTCATTTATAACTTGGGGGGTGGCATGTCCTGATCCAATACATAGACTCAATAGCCAATAACAAATCAAACAATGATGGATTTCCTTTTGTGGTAGAATGAAGGATGTGGCTGTTCTTCCTATACTTGAGAAACCCTGCAATGTGCATTTCGTGTGGTGCAGTTGAGGTGAAGTTTAGCCAATAGGTGTGTGATACATTTCAGGAGAAATTATTTGGTGTTGAAATTCAGCTTTTCACATTCCACAATATATTTGACCAGAGCTTCCCAAATATTCTAGCACTGCAACCCAATTTTTAACACAATAATCTACTGCAACCTCACATGTGTGGGCTGGTGTGAGGTCTGGGATTGCCACACATGTGGCTTGCCAGAGCCTTGCTTTGGCCTGCTCTGGACCTCGTTGTAACTCACATTGGCCATAGCAATGAAAACATGATGCGGTGAGGCTTCTAATGGACCAGAGACAGCCATGGAGAGGCTCAGGCAGCATCCAAAACAGCAGCCAGCAATAAGTCCTGGTCCTTCACAACCAGCAAAATTCAACAAGTGACCCACTGATGGTCTGTGACCCATAGTTTGGAAACTACTGTAGTGGACTTTGAGCTAAAAGCAGGCCTCCGTCAGTCTTGAAAGACTATGGTATCGTGCTCGGCGCTGCATACGCTGCATGCAAAGCACAAAAGCCTGGGTTGGATTGTTATGAAGGATAGGCTGTTACCCAAGCAGCAAATCCCCCCTCTCCACACCACTGAATTAGTCCAATGGAAAGGCAGAGCCAATACAATTGGATCCAGCTGCGTCGCAGAGCTAGGCTAAGGACAGAAGCTCACCCTGTCTTGTGGGGCCGACCCTGGTCTCGAACCCTGGCCTGCTGGTTAACAGGTTTAACAGGCACAGTGTCTTAACTGCTTGCGCCACCCACAGCCCAGAGACTGTGGGTCTCTGGAAAACTGGAAATCTTCAATGTGGAGGGATTGAAGAGTTTCTGCTGGACTTTGAGCTACAATCATCAATAACCTACTTTTATAGAGTTCTGCTGATTTGGTTTTACTTACTTGGGTTTGGTTTATTAAGGTTTATATCCTGTCTTTCCCATGCTAACGCAAATGCCCAAGGAGGTTTACCAAACTTTTCTTCTTTTATCCTCACAACAACCCTGTGAGGTAGATGAGGCTGAAAATGAGCGATTGGCACAAGGTCACCCAGGAAGCTCCATGTCTGAGAGAGGATTCAAACCCAAATAAAGTTCAAACTCCTCCTCTGCAGACAAGCAATTCCAATAAGACTTAGTAGCAACATGCAGACATCAGCCAATAAAACCACAGAGAAGACATGAATTTTAAAGACCCTCAGAACTTAAATGCTCTCCGCAGCTTGGGCAAACATAAAACCTTTTTGCTAGTACCTAAAAGGGAGTGATGTGGGTGTCTGATGAATGCCGTTGAGAAGAGGGTTTCATAGCTTCAGAGCTAATCATGAAAAAGATTCTGTCCCTTGTAGCTACTCATCCTCCTCAGGCAATGAGTCATTGAGAAAAAGACAGAACTGCTGCCACTTGGTTAGGTGGAACAGTTCAGTGGTGGGCCCGGCCTGGCCCAAGATCCGGTTCTCCAGAAGTGGGCGGGGAAAGGGGGTGGGGCCGGGGCCAGGGGGCGGGGCCAGGGAGGTTTTTAACTTAAAAATTAAAAATTTTTTAAAAATTACTTACTTCAGGGTAGACCTGCATAGGATGGACCTCTGAAGCTGCAGTCTTCTCCACACTTTCCTGGGAGTAAGTCCCATTGACTATACTGGGACTTACTTCAGAGTAGACTGCTTAGGCTGGGGCTCTGAGACTGCAGTCCTCTCCACACCTGCCTGGGAGTAAGTCCCATTGACTACACTGGGACTTACTTCAGAGTAGACTGCTTAGGATGGGGCTCTGAGACTGCAGTCCTCTCCACACCTGCCTGGGAGTAAGTCCCATTGACTACACTAGGATTTACCTTAGAGTAGTCTGCTTAGGATGGGGCTCTGAGACTGCAGTCCTCTCCACACCTGCCTGGGAGTAAGTCCCATTGACTACACTGGGACTTACTTCAGAGTAGACTGCTTAGGCTGGGGCTCTGAGACTGCAGTCCTCTCCACACCTGCCTGGGAGTAAGTCCCATTGACTACACTAGGATTTACCTTAGAGTAGACTGCTTAGGCTGGGGCTCTGAGACTGCAGTCCTCTCCACACCTGCCTGGGAGTAAGTCCCATTGACTACACTAGGATTTACCTTAGAGTAGTCTGCTTAGGATGGGGCTCTGAGACTGCAGTCCTCTCCACACCTGCCTGGGAGTAAGTCCCATTGACTACACTAGGATTTACCTTAGAGTAGTCTGCTTAGGATGGGGCTCTGAGACTGCAGTCCTCTCCACACCTGCCTGGGAGTAAGTCCCATTGACTACACTGGGACTTACTTCAGAGTAGACTGCTTAGGCTGGGGCTCTGAGACTGCAGTCCTCTCCACACCTCCCTGGGAGTAAGTCCCATTGACTACACTAGGATTTACCTTAGAGTAGACTGCTTAGGCTGGGGCTCTGAGACTGCAGTCCTCTCCACACCTGCCTGGGAGTAAGTCCCATTGACTATACTAGGACTTACTTCAGAGTAGACTGCTTAGGCTGGGGCTCTGAGACTGCAGTCCTCTCCACACCTGCCTGGGAATAAGTCCCATTGACTATACTAGGACTTACTTCAGAGTAGACTGCTTAGGCTGGGGCTCTGAGACTGCAGTCCTCTCCACACCTGCCTGGTAGTAAGTCCCATTGACTACACTGGGACTTACTTCATAGTAGACCTGTATAGAGAGGAGAGACCTGCATAGGGAGAGGCCGGGAGAGCGCGATGGTGGCGCTGCCCCCCCCCCCCCGAGCCTCCCCACCAGCAGCAGAGGAAGGGAGACCGCGGTGGCACCCCTGGCCAGCTGGGAGGAAGGGGGAGGAAGGGAGGAGGAAGGGAAGCAGCAGCTGTGCTGCGTACTGGTCCCTAGCGTACTCCTCCTTGGTCCTACTGGCTCCCCATTGGCTGCCAAAAGACAAGAACCTATTCTTGAGAGTAGGTGCGTTCCCCCCTAGTGCCCACCTGTGGACCAGTTGTTTGACTCGGTATAAGGTAGTGTCAGGATTATCCCTTCACCACACTGAGTGGCATCAGTTTTGCAAGGTTGCAGGCGGTATGCTTTATCGGCATAACTAGGGAGGACCAAGAGGGGCAAATGCCTTCAGGTGTTACACTGCCTTCCCTCCCCTCTGCTGCCATCCTCACCCTGTCTGGAGGCAGAGTGACCAGATGCCCAAATCTCAAAAGGAGGGAAAGGTCTCAGCCTGGCCTTTCCGTTTGCCAGCTCATGAGTAAAGATGCAATACTGGGCACTTTCACTTTCCTGTAGAGCTCAATTCATATTTTTTAAATTGTTAGTTTTTTGGCCATAACTTTTGATAGGAAGGAAATATTTCAAAACCTATTTTTGCATTGGATCCTGCTCTTCAATATGAATCCAACAACCTATGATATGATGGGGGGACGGGGGACTGCACACAATAGCAAAGTTCCAAATTGAAGCCAAAATGGAGGACAATGAAGCCCATTTGAAGGACACCCAGACAGGAGACTAAAAAAGAGGACAAATCTGGAAATTTCCGATCATATGGTTTCCCTGTCTGAAGGCTTTTAGAAGACAAGTGTGGCCATTTGTGGCCACATGGCCTTCTAAAGGCCCTTAGAGAGCATTTAAATTTCATTCTGGTTTTCGGCTGAAAACTAGATTTTTAAAACCCTCCAGTGTCCTCCGAAAATCTGCAGTGAGAAGCAGTGTTCTATGGTCTAGGGCTTAGACAACCAGGAATGCCAGTGGGGCTCTTACCCAGCCTCACTTGGAAATGCCAGAGACTGAGGCTGGCAACATTGACAGCTGCTACAGAGCCACTGTACCAAGCATGCACCAAGCAACTTCCCATGCTTAGAGCACAATCCTAACCATGTCTACTCAAAAGTAAGCCCCATTGTGTTCAATGGGTCTTACTCCCAGGAAACTGTCTTTACTTGCACAGTGAACTGGAGCAAGATGAATGAAGCATGGCTGAAGAGGGAGGACACCCCTTTCCAAGCCAGCTTCTCCTTTTGTGGTCGCCAGTTTTGCCACTGCCTTCATTTTCTGTGGCTCCAAAGGCTCCTTCACATCTCTTGGGGATTCTTCCAGATTTTCAACTCCGCTATTAGTTACTGAAAGTCTGGAAGAAGCAAAACAAAGTGGGGGAGAGGTGTGGAAAGAAAGGTTACCTACTGTGGAATAGTAGGTATTTTTATTAATTATTTAATTATTTTTTAAAATTATTTTTTTTAAAATAAAAATAAAATATTTTTTATTTATTATTACCACGTTTTTGTTTTGAATTTTTGTGCCCAGGGTCACTTGCCCAATGCTACACCACAAAATAACTACACCATATATTTATATGCTTATTGAGGGGTAAATGCATCTTCTCACCAACCTCAAAGCCAACCTGATCAAGGGAGTAAACTCCCCAGAGTGGCCTATGTGTCCCAACAGCCTCTAATACACAGCGAAGCTCCTTCATTCTCACATGCTGGTATTTTTTCTCTCTTTTTGATCAAGTGGCTCATTCTGCAAGTAAGGACAAGACTTTTGTTTGAGTCACAGCAGGCAATTATTGCTAGCTCCTCCTAGAATTAAAAAAAAATTAAAGCAAGCTGGCCACATATTAAAATTTATAAGAAAAATAAAAAAGTATGCATTCTGAAATTGGGATCCAGGTGGCCTCGAGGATACAAATAGGGCCTGGTAGGGGTAAATGATGTGTGGGATTTTGAACCGGAGAAAGAATCCAGGAGGAAGGAGGGCTCATGCACAGCAGCAGCAGCTTCCCAGGGTGGGAGAAAGAGCCCAGGAGAAAGTAGGGCTCTTCTGAGTCGACATGCAAAAAATTGGATTGTGGCCCTCGGGAGACACCATTAATGCTATTGCAGCCCTCTGTATGAAATGAGTTTGACACTCCTGACATAACCGATACAGGCTGTGCATCTCTTGTCCGAAGTGCTTGGGACACAAAGTTTTTGTGTCAAAATCAAAGGTAATTTGATTTTTCCATATGCCAGAATACTATACAAAATTAGAAATCTTGGGAAGGGGCCCAATGTCCAAATCTAAAATTCATTTATGTTTCATATACAGTGGTACCTCACTTAAAAAGTGCCTCGCTTAACAAAAGCAGGCCTCCGTCAGTCTTGAGAGACTATGGTATCATGCTTTGCAGTGCATACGCTGCATGCGAAGCACAAAAGCCTGGGTTGAATTGTTATGGAGGATAGGCTGTCACCCAAGCAGCAGATCCCCCCTCTCCACACCTCTGAATTAGTCCAATGGAAAGGCAGAGCCAATACAATTGGATCCAGCCGGCGTCGCAGAGCTGGGCTAAGGACAGGAGCTCAACCTCGCTTAACAAGTGATCCACATAACAAGCAAAAATTTCTCTAGGATTCTGCCTCACATAACAAGCTTCACTTAACAAGCACACTCATTGGCAGTTGGGGCAGATGCACTGGCCAGCAGCCCTTTTAAAAAGCATCAGGGCTGCCCAGTGCGCCTGACCATAGCAAAAGCAACACTTCCATGCTGTTCCTCCTGTGGCCGGGTGTCTACTGGGCAGAGGGAGAGAACAGCAGTGGAGAAGAGGGAAGCAGCTCAGGGCTAGCCAGAAGGAATGAGGGGAGAGAGAGGCTCAGGATGGAGAGAAAGTGGGGAGCTTTGAAAGTGTCTTGGACTGCAGAAGAAAGTGTCTTTGATTGCAGCCTCCTAACCATGTCTTACCGAGAAGTAAGCCCCATTGTGTTCAATGGGACTTACTCCCAGGAAAGTGACTTTAGGATTGCAGCCTAAGGACACAATCCAGAGTAAATTCAGCCTGCTCTGATCTAACTGCACTCTCCTAACTATTCTGTATCCAGAGCAGAAAGTTATGCTGAATCCAGAGAGTCAGGAAGCCTGGGCTGCCCTAACTGCTCCAGAGCATGCTAAGTAATTGACAGAAGGGGAAGACTTGCAACTGAGGAGACACCCCTCAGATCACACTGAACAGGGAACAGCTGTGGTGCCTACAGTGGTGACATGACTCTGCACATCACCTGGTGCGGAAGTCTGTGCGTTATCCCTGGGATGCGCGCCCCCCCTACCTGGACTGCGCAGTCACCAAAGTTGGCGCCTGCGCAGTTGTTTCTGAAGCCAACTGGCTTCAGAAAGAGTACTGCGCAGGCACCATCTCTGACACCTGCGCAGTACTTTTCTGAAGCCTTTTGGCTTCGGGGGAGACTGTGCAGGCGTCAGAGTTGGTGCCTGTGCAGTACTCTTTCTGAAGCCATTCGGCTGCCGCTCCGCCTCCTGAGTGAGGCCGAATGGCTGTGCAGAGGCGCGGACTTTCTCTGCTCTAAGGAAGTCTCCTTTGAAGCTGTTCGGCATGCTCAGTGTGTTTCTGCACAGTGCACCTCAGATGGCCGTTTAGGCCAGCTCCTCAGACAAGTGGCAGCTTCTGGCTGCTGCTCCGCCTTGGAGCAGGCCTGAATGGGTGTGCTGACGCCCAGGGCCTGCCAAAGGACAGTCAAACTCCTCTGGCACATCACCCCACACGGAGCGCATCACCCAATGCAGCCCACACCAGCCGCACCAGTCTGGTGACGCCACTGGGTGCCTGCCTTATAAGGAGTCCCTGATGAGATGCCAGGACATTCTACAGTGAATACAAGGGGCTTCTTGGAGTGGCCTGCTGTATCCTGAGGTTTGTGGGCAGCCGTAGTTTGTTCCATATCCTGAGGTTGAGAGGCAGGGGTTGCAGCTAGGCTGGCCAAGAACTCAGATTTTTGGTCAACACTGCCATTCTTACTCGGGCCTTATCATGGACCCCTATGGGTCTACTCATTACTATACCTGCTCCTGAGGTGGTATAACTCTGAGGGCTGGAAGAGGGCATTTCTGCCTTGGAAACAGGCTTTGGATACAGAGTAACTGCTCTGCCCTAGGCAATGCTAAACATGCCCTCAACTTGCCTCTCCTGAGCTGCTTAGGCTGCCCCAGTTAGGGCAGAGCAGGTCCACCTCTCTTAGGGCACCCTATCTTGCCTTGCTCTGCCCTAAGCCTCTTCCAGAGTAACTGGGCTGGAGCATCTTGCAGTTGCTCCAACCTAGTGTTAGATAGGGCAACCCAAGGGCTCTTATGTGGACAGATTAGTTGCTCTGGATTGCCCTGTAAGTAGACTTCATAGGATCATGCACATTGAATGCATGTTTTTAATTCAATTCCAGTGTTTTGTCATCATTTTTACATCCAGTTAATATTTTTATAGGAATATTTTTTGGGTTCTGGAACCAATTGTCTGAGTTTCCATTATTTCCTATGGAAAAATCTACTTCACATAAAGAGTGTTTCACATAACAAGCATGCTTCTGGAACTATTTAAACTTGTCATGTGAGGCACCACTGTATCCCCTTTTCATACAGCCAGTAGGTATTTTTATATACCAGTAATACTGTATTTACTCAAATCCTAACCCTCACCTATTTCAGCTGAATTAAGTCTCCAGGGTGCACATTAGATTCAGTGGTTAATTAGATTTGATCAAATACAGCATTTTGATTATAAATATAGGGGGCACATTAGATTCAATAGCCCATTAGATTTGAGTAAATACAGTAAAATAATTTTTGCATGAAGCAAGGTTTGTGATTTTATTTCTTTTGACAAAAAAAGTTTTAAAAAGTTAAGTTGGCGCTTAAAATAAATTCCATATTTTAAAATATTCCAAATTTTGGAATTCTGAATACCCAATACTCCACCTATATTAGCTGTGCCACTTAATATATTATTATATGAACCCTGAATCTTTGGTGATAGCAGCCCTACGAAGTTTAAGCAGAAGGAGATGGTTGGTTTGCTTGATGTTTTGCTGATGCATGAGATAGAGGCATAGTGTTTTGCCCAGCACAGCTTGATGTGCTCTGTGATGCTGACAGGACTGAAAATATGCATTGGTGGCAACAGATGGAGCAGTGGAGAGATTCAGAAGGGAGCAGGTGTGTGCAACAGTGACAAAATGCTCCCACCGGAGCACAAACCCTCACATGCATTCAGTTTATTTCGCTTGTTTGGAAGCCCTTTGCTGACATCAAGCAGAATTCACCATTGATAGATTTCCGCTACTCCAAATTTATCATGGAAGTTCTTGACGCTTGTAAGATAGTGAGATATGCCACCTCAATAGGAATTGTGCTGGATGATGGGGATGAAACAAATTCATGGAAAATAGTCTCTTAGCCCTGATTGTTCAATGGAATGCCCATACCCATCCGAAGACCAGTTGCTACAAGGCCAGGATGGGTGGGAGTCAACAATAGTGGGAGGACATTTGTTATATGCTGACTGGGTTAGTGTGCTGCTTGAAAACACCTGGTTGTCCTATGTTGAGAAGTGGAAGCTAGGCTAGCTGGTCCTCCTTGGTTTGATCCAGCAAGGATACCCCTATATTCTTGATATTATGGTTCCCGCAGGCTGACTTTGCAGAGATCACCTGCAAAGTCAGCCTGGCAAATTCTATTAGATTGGGGCCATTGATTCATGAAACTGGTTTGTACCAAGTCAGTGTTGTCTACTCTGATCAGCAAAGACTCTCCAAGGGTGATTGGTCTTTCTCAGCTCTGCTAATATACTGTAATTATTTTAATCGACAGCGCTAGAGATGGGATGGGACTATCATATGGTGCATGTGCTCTTCTACTGAATAGTATCTCCTCTTTTTTATATTGGAAACATCTAGCAAGTATCAGTCCAAGTTGTGTTCTTGCATCTGTTCAAATCTACCACATTTCGGAGCAATTTAACAGAACATGTAACATTCTCATATATTGACTCTTCCTCACTCCTCTCACACACTTTGGATTTTGTATAAGGGAATTCAAAGGGAGGAGAAATTCTTTGTCCTACTTTGTCTGGACCTGGAGAAACATTTTTGGATGCAAGATTCTTAACCTCCTATCATTGTTATGCTTCAGCAACCTTCCCAAATTCTTGTCTGCTCCATACAATGATAGAACTTATCTCACCAGTGAGCTTCGGGGAGCTGATAATGGCAGCATTCTGAAGACTTGGCGCCTCTCCTTTGATAGCGTTTGTTTCTCACATGTGCACTTTCCTTGCAAGGCTGTCAACTTTTTTCTGTAGGAATTGCTGTAGGAACGATGCCATGTCTGCATTCACAGGATTGCTCTGGGGAGAGGGCAGTCAGAGGGTGGAGGTGGTCAGAATGGCATTTTTTCCATCGTCCCATCTTGCAAATTCCATCGCTTTGCAAGGTCTGAGAGCTGACGAGAAGCATCCTGGTATCCCTTTGGGGTGTGGGTGGAAGCTGAGTGAAGACAGTGACAGACGCTGGCGATAGCAGGCGAGGATCAGATGTCACACCAGCCTGAGAGCCAATGCTTAACCTTGTTGTGCCAGCGGACTCCTGATAGTCCCAGACCTGCCATTGATGCATTCACATTCCATTGTCATTTGGATGGGATCCAGGGATGGATGCTTGTGCTTTATTTGTCATGGGTCAGGTACATAAAGAATCCTAATATGTTTCTTGTTATGGGATGGAGAGGAATCTTTTATGGTCTGTGCAAGAGAGATCTTGGATCCAATCTAATAACAGTTCTTACTGGTTTATCAGAACAGATTTTTTTATGCAGTATAATTCTGCCCACATTTTTACTCTCTAGCCCTGTAATTCCTAAGGCTGGTCTTCCTTGTGTTGCTACCTTACAAAGTTCTTGCGAGGACACAGGAGGTAGGGAAATCAGTATAGGCCGTGGTGAGTGTGATGGGTGGGGGTGAATAGATTGGTTGTGAGAGGGGAACCGATTCAGTGGTGAGTCCCTAGTCTCATACTTTGATTGACTGATAGATTGAATATTTGATTGATTGGGGTGATGGCAAAAAAATGATTGAAGACCATTGCACCAGATGCCACCAGAGAAGGACCGAAATCAGTGGATTAGATTATATGTTTGTAGCTCAAGTCAGAATTGATGTCACATAGGCAATACCAATACTCATGGTCTTTAGGATAGTTTCAGGGCAGTTCTGCTAAGTCCTGCCTTGGCTCCTTGAGAAAATTGGATACTGCTGTTATCATTGCAACTGGCCTACTGTAACCAGAGATAGCAGTGAGGAGGTAGCACATAGCCTCTGCAAATCTGATCATGAAGGTACACTATAGAGGGGGTTGCTGTGGTTGGTGAGAGCACAAGGAGGACAAACTGCTGAGAGCTCCCTGGAGCCATAGCATACATCACCTGGTTATCATAAGGGCTGCCTTCTCCCATTTGCTCCCTTATGTACATTTCCCTCAATCATAATAGTCTTCACAGAAGGTTGCAATTTAAAACAATTTAAAAAATTAAAACAATTTAAAAATTGGAATGAATAGGCTGCAATGAATGAAGGCTTCAATCCTAACTCCAGTTAGACCAGCCTAAATCCTAAGTCCTGTGCTGACCTGGAAGTGCCACAAAGATGCTCCAGGTCACTTCTGTCCCACTTCAGAGGGAGGGTTAGGCCAGTGCACAGACATGCGCTTGCCTCCCTACATCACCACTAGAACAATGAGTTGTGCTGGCCTAGGTTAGGATTGTACCTGAAACAGCAATTAATACCCATGGCATAGCTCAAACGTCAAGTTTGAGTCAAGTAAGAGTAAATTAAAAGGGCAAAATGAAGAGGTCTTTACTCTAAAAGGAGAGAATTCTACCGCTCAGAAGCCACCACAGAAAAGACCCTGATCTTCTTTCCAAGCAACCCAGTCCCCCTATAATAACTATTATAAGGTCATAAACAAAGTGCTTTTATGAAAAGAGATAGTTTGGACCTGGATGGTTTTGGCTTTGAAGGTCAAAACAGCACTTGGAACATACCCGGAAACAGATTGGTAACCAGTATAGGTGTGTTAGAACATGAGCACCTTTCCCTTGAATAGCTTGTCAGTGCTCTGTTGTTACAGCCCTTAGTGCCCTATATCTCAGTTCCTCTGCCATTCATAGGGGAGATGCTATGGAAAGGAGCTTCTCTCCACGGTATAATATTTCAAAGTCTTTGAAAATGTGGTGTTGAGACCACTTTTCCTCACATTGAACTGCTCTGCATGGAATTTCTGTTGGACTGAGTGCAGCAGTGACCGCCTGCGGTTTTGTGTCCATCTTCAGCCTACAAATGGCAGAACACATGTCTCTGCCTGGCGCTTGCTGATTTCTCAAGAAGCTGTTTGTGAGTACTTATGCTAATAAAGGGACATATTTTATCAGTGGCAGCCTTTGCAAACAAAGCTGTGCATTCCCCTCTGGCTTTCCGTGATTACATTTTGTTTTGTTAGCTCAGATAAGCCATTAACAAGTGTGTGATGTGAACAATCGGACATGGAAACTGGTGGAAAGAAGAGGCTGGATGTTCCAGCCAATCTTTCCTTTCTACAGATGGGATTTTATAGAGCTCTTTGAAAGCCAGTGAACTCCAGAAGCTTAGTTGAAGGACTCTGAGTTTCTAATTCAGAAAGATTTGAATTTGAGTTTAGTCGTTGACCGAGTCAAGTACTTCTGACGTTGTAAAATAGGAATAATATGTGCCTTCCTAATAAAATAGCTTGTAGGGCTAAATATGTATGTGATAATAGCCAGAGAGGATCGATGGAAGAATCATGGGGCTTGAGTCTCCAATGATGAAGGTTTTGCTGGTGAAGCAGAAGACACTCCTTTGACCTGAAGAAACATTGAGAGATGCTGGAAAAGAACTTCCGCTTCAAAGAAGCACATTGGGGGGATGTTATCAAATTGCAAATCTTTTATTAATGACTAATGAAAGCGTACTCACGTTGTGGGAGTAAAATTCCCCACATGACATTCCCCCCACTGTGCATCAACCGCCCATGCATATCAACCCCCATGCGCAATGGCCTCCCCAGTGCAGCCCCCCCTCCAAATAACATCCCCCCAGTGCACTAGGCACCGAGCACCAAATTGGCTGGATGGTGGTCACTCTTCCATATTAAGTATAGGACAAAAATACATTGCACCCCTTTTCAACCCGTTAAGGGTTAAATTTCTCCACATCGGTCCTTGGTGGGTGTTCTTGTGGCAGAAGAAACACCCTCCCTGAATTTCATGCTTCAAGTTCCAGAGGTTGGGGCAGAGCATCCCTCAGTCACCAATTCTTCAATGCAAAATATAGGGAGGAAAATGCATTGTGCCCCTTTTCACGCCATTCTGGTTGGAATTTCCAAAAACCGGTCCTTAGTGACTCCCTCCATCATGGAAGGAACACCCACCCCAAATTTCACGCTTTTAGGCCCACTGTTTTTGGCTGGGCGTTGATGAGTGAGTCCCTGAGTCAGTCAGTGACTTTTCTCTTTTATATACAGTGGCACCTCATGTAATACGTGTAATTTGTTCCAGAGGCATGCTTGTTATGTGAAATGCTCTTTTCATGAAGCAGATTTTTCCATAGGAGATAATGGAAACTCAGATGATTAGTTCCACAACCCAAAAGATATTCATATAAAAATATTAACTGTTTATAAAAATGATTACGAAACACTGTAATGTACAGTAACACACAAAACTGCAATAAAGAAAATACTGTACAGTACTGAACTGTACTGTACCTTTGAAAACCTTCATGGCTGGTGTGAGGGTTACAGAGATGCAGATGACTTTCACAATCACTATTGGAGGCACTGCTATCCGTTGGTACAATAGAATCTTTGTCTTTTTGTGCAACTTTAGAACAAAGATGCTGATTCCCAAGATGCTGATGGGGAGCAGCACTAGAACATTGATAAGGCACACCTTCCACACTGCCACTCACAGATCCCACACATGCACCTGTCTCAGGCTGCCTCCCCCCGGACTCTCCATGAGTTCCCTGGCAATGGAAGCCTATTCCACACTTTGCCCAGAGCCCCACAGTAGCTCAAGCTAGTCCCCCCTTTGGGTTACCTTGCCATGGAAGTCTGTTACAAACTTCCCCAGAAGTGCTCTTTACTCAAGACAGTGCTCGTTACGCAAGTCAAAATGTCTGAGAAAATTTTGTTCTCTACCCAAAATGCTCTTTATTCAAGTTGCCCTTTACTCAAGGTACCACTCTATATAGAAGATTCTTTAGGGAAAGCTGATTCTCTACTGTCCAGAGGGCAGTTTTTTAAGAGAATATTTGGCTCAACTCCTACCCTCTACACTTGGGACAAGGTACAAGAGGTATACCTAGATTTATTTTATTTTATTCTATTTTATGTATGTATGTATGTATGTATGTATGTATGTATGTATGTATGTATGCATGCATGCATGCATGTAGGGCTGCAGTCGTTCAGCTGATTAAGACACTGTGCCTGTCATCTGGCAGGCCAGGGTTCAAAATCTGGGTCCAAGACAGAGTGAGCTCCCCTCCTCAACCCAGCTCCTGCTAACTTAGC
The DNA here is from genome assembly GCA_030015325.1 of Cryptoblepharus egeriae. NCBI lineage: Eukaryota > Metazoa > Chordata > Lepidosauria > Squamata > Scincidae > Cryptoblepharus > Cryptoblepharus egeriae. The sequence continues at coordinate 13,600,021 of JAREYC010000013.1, forward strand.
AGTTCGAAAACATATAAATGCAAGTAAATAAAAAGGTACCTCCTCGGTGGGAAGGTAAACAGCTTTCTGTGTAGTCATGCTGGCCACTTGACCATGGAGGCATCTTTGGACAGCGCTGGGATAAGCACTGCACCCAACAACTCTGTCTGGTGCCTGAATACACAGTAGGGCAACCTGCAACCACCTGCGGCTGGCAGGGCGAACTCCCAGGGACCTTTACCTTACCTTTATGTATGTACATGGACCTCTAGGTTCTATTATGAGATCAAAGATTACTTAAGTTGCAGGCAAGCTGGGAGGGGCTTTTCTTAACACCCCCCAACCCTACTTGAAGCTCCACGCATCATTCTTGGTGTTGCCAGCAGAAGGCACAGCACGGTGCTGATCTGGTACCAGCTGTGCAGTTTCCGTCACCACATAATTGGCAGTTGTTCCATTTTGACTCTGAGCATTTCTGCCTGTGGGCGCATATTTGCGATGTGTAATGTCAATGAGTCTACTTCTGAAGATTAAATCAAAACATTGGGGGCGAATCCATTATTAATAGGCTGTCTTGAGAGTATGTGCTTGTGAGAAATGTGAAGATCACCAGTGAGTAGAGATGCAGGTGATTTTTAAAATATTACAGTATTTTATTATATAGTCAGAAAATAGATCTAATAAATGATCCATGACAGTGTTCTCAACCAGTGGTACAGGTATCATCGGTGGTACTTGAGGTATTATCTGATGGTACTTGCAGGATCTCTACACCCCTACTGCCTGGTAGTAAGACCAGGAACAGTGGTATGAGGCTCAGCTTGGTAAGCAGAACTCCAAAACATGTTTTTTCCACATGTGAAAAAGCCCACTCACCCACCCTAAGAGCCCAGTCTCCTATGCCTATCTATTCAGAAGTAATTGTTATTACTTAGGACCTACTACCAGGAAAGTACAGATAGGATTGCTCTCTCTCTCTCTCTCTCTCTCTCTCTCTCTCTCTCTCTCTCTCTGATTCTCTAAATGAATATTGCCAGAGGCTTGTGTTTGTTGCAGAATATTTTAATGGTAGCCAACACGTACAAATCTATAAATATGCAAATTAAAAATACACAACAAATTAAACACACCACAGATTAAATTAATTTAATTAGATTTTTATTATCCTAAGGGACATGACACATACTTATTCTTTTTTGTTATAACTTAATAACTAAACTTAACTTTGATTTAGGATTGATTTGCTGCCCCTTAAAATTGTGAAAGGTTATGATCTGATCTCTAAATTCAGTTCCATATCTGTATCATGATGATCTTAATCCACATACGTTGGATCTTAATCCAACTATGGAGAACAGCGGCTTCTGTCTTTCACTCAGTTGAATTCAGAGCCACTGTGCCAGGATCCAGTTGCACGTTCCAAGCTCTCAGCCGATCAAACAACTAAAGCTTTTGGTGGCCAGCCTATTCCATTCCATCGCTTGCTTCTTCTGCCTGATTTTCTTTTTATTCTTTTATATTCCACTGGGTAGGCCATGTTTTGTCACACTTCCTCTTCTGCTCTGCTCACTTATATCTTCCTTGGAATCCAGAGCAAGGGAGGAGGCAGGCATCTAGGGCCAGTCCACAATATATGAACATAAGAAGAGCCTCCACTGGATCAGGCCAAAGACCCATCTAGTCCAGCTTCCTGTATCTCACAGTGGCCCACCAGATTCCTCAGGGAGCACATACAACATCTGCATCCAGGTGCCCCTCTGCATCTGGCATTTTGAGGTTGCCTATATCTATATCTATCTATGCATGCACACATACACACACCTATCATGGCTTGTAACTTATAATGGTTCTTTCCTCCAGGAATTTGTCCAATCCCTTCTTAAAGACACTGAGGCTAGATGCCATTACCACATCTAGTAGCAAGGAGTTCCAAAGATTAATTACACTCTGGGTAAAGAAATATTTCTTTTTGTTTGTCTTATCCTCTCAACATTCAATTTTGGGTCCCCTTTCAAGGCCCAATTTTTGGGTCTCAATCATGGCCCCCCTTCAAGCACCTCTTTTTGAGGCTGAAGTGTCCCAAACACTGTAGCCTTTCCTCAAATGGAAGGTGTCCCAGACTACCAATCATTTTAGTCGCTCTCCTCTGAACCTTCTACATTTTGTGAATATCCTTTTTGAGATGTGGCGATCAGAACTGGACACAAGTCTCCAAATGTGGCCTCACCATTGCATAATTTTTGCCATTTATTCTCAATCCTTCTTCTAATGACCCCAAGAATGGAATTTGCCTTCTTCACTGCCGCCACACTTTGGGAACAACACTTTCATTGAGCTGTCCGCCAGCACCCATAGATCTCTCTCCTGCTCTGTCACAGATACCTCAGAACCCATTAATCTACAGTGGAGCCTCACATAACAAGTTTAATTCGTTCCAAAAGTATGCTTGTTATGTGAAACACTCTTAATGCAAAGTGGATTTTCCTATAGGAAATAATGGAAACTCAGATGATTGGTTCCACAACCAAAAAACATTCAAATAAAAATATTAACTGTATGTTAAAATGATGACAAAACACTGTAATTGAATTCGAAACATGCATTTAATGTGCATGATCCTATGAAGTCTACTTAGGCTGCAATCCTGAAGACACTTTTCTGGAAGTAAGCCCCATTTAACACAATACGGCTTACTTCTGTGTTGACATGCTTAGGAGGCTGCAATCCTAAAGACACATTCCTGGGAACAGGACCCATTTAACACAACGGTGCTTACTTCTGAGTAGACATGCTTAGGCTGCAATGCTGAAGACACGTTCCTGGGAGTAAGCCCCATTAAACACAATGGGACTTACTTCTGAGTAGACATGGTTAGGAGGCTGCATGGAGAATAGGGGGCTTACCTGGGCTGCTGCTGGAGGCTGGAGGCTGATGGCTGATGGGGGGACATGGGGGCAGTTAGCAGCATGCTGGCTGGCAGACCTTTAAAACAGGCTTCACATGGAGCGTTAGGGCTTCCAAGCACGCCGCCCATTAGGAAGCATTGCTTCCTGTTTCTCTGTGCGCCTGCCTTTCGCATCCCCAGATGACCTGATCAGGTCACTTTCAGGTTGCCTGAGGCTTGTTACGTGAAGCAGGCTTGTTAAGAGGAGCACACTCCCAATGGGAATTTGTGCTTGTTATGTGAATCAGTTGTTATGTGGGGCACTTGTGATGCGAGATACCACTGTATATGTAAAGTTAGGCTTCTTTGCCTCAGTGTGCATAACTTTATATTTACTCACATTAAAATGCATCTTCCATTTTGTTGCCCATTCTTCCAATACGGAGAGATCCCTTTTGGAGTTCTTCACAGTCTCATCTGGTCTTCAGCACTCAAAATAGTTTGGTGTCATTGCCAAGCCTAGATGCTCAAGGTGCTCTAGGTCATTTATGAGTAGTTTGAAAAGCAACAGTCCCAGGACAGACCCCACACTCTCCATTGGAAAAATTGCCCATTGACATCCACTCTCTGTATCCTATCCTTCAACCAGTTCCTGATCCACGAGTGGACCTGTAATGATGTAATCACATTGCGCCCTGATCCTCCACTCTTATTTAATGTGGAAAGCCAGCCACAAGACCATCTCCATTTGGCAATCTTTGGCCAACTCTGGGCCCAATTACTTTGTGTTCTTGCTGGCAAGCTGCAAAAACATGCTCATCAGTGACAGTGTGATAGTTGAGCCTGGAGTGGGCTATAGAGTGTTGAATGGAAGCTCTGGAATTGTGATGTCACCCCCCACTCAAAGGTGACACCTGGCATGGTCTGCACCCAATGCACCCCACCTAATGACATCACTGCCAGTCCCTGATATTGTTGTATTTTTCAATCCAAGAAAACCTACTTATGCTGGAAGCTTAAAAGTCAGTTAAAGTATTTTTCCTCCTTCCCACTAATTCCTGCAGTTGAATTGCTCAATACCAGACCTTCTGATATAAAAGCATTTTCACTCTCTGCCTTGTCTGCAAATGCTTCTTATATAAGTTTACTGAAATGAAGGCTGATCCTCTTCCTTAGCATCAGTGAGCACAGGAGGGGCTGGGGAAAAAACATCGGAGGCACCTGCAAAGTTGATTTTTATTTTCTCTTCAGCTCTGTGCAAAAATTGGTGTCTAGGTTTGGAATGGATTTTTAAAATGAACAAGAATAACATTCTGCTGTTGGAATAAATTGCCCAAGAGAGACAAGTATACACAGCCTGTTTCAGTTGCATAGTTAGGACACAAGAACTGCCCTGTTGGATGATGCCAAAGACCCATCTGTTCCTCAGCAGCCAACCAGATGCCTTTGGGAAACCCCAAAGCCAGGCAAGCTGGCAAACAGCCCTCTTTCATCATAGCGTTCTTGCAGCTGGTATTCAGATGCCTCTGAAATTGGGAGTAGTGTGTCACCAAATAGACTAACAGTTCTTGATAGACTTGTCCTCCATTATTAATCTTCTAAGAAGTTTCCCTGCCTAGTATTCTCCAAGACTACCATCCATTCTCTGACTTTACAGATTCCATTTAACGAATACAGTCTTATTTAGGATAAGGGTGCAATCCTAACCAATTTAGGCTAGTATAACTCACCCAGCTCTCTGTTCCTGCAGTGGCATGGGGAGGCTGGCAAATGTCTGTGCACTGGCCTAAACCAAAGGTGTCCAAGTTTTCAGCTTCAGGGCTCTTGGACCTTTAACAATTGTGTAGATGGAATTTCAGCAGATATACCTTGTGATCTGTGAGATGAGAAGCTGCACTGCTGAAATTCCCTCCTCTACACAATTGTTAAATGTCCAAGAACCCTAAAGGTGAAAGTCTGGACACCCCTGGTGTTTCTGCGGTGCTTTTGTGACACCCCCCAAGGCAGCATGGGATTTATGCTGGCCAAACTGGAGTTAGGATTTTGTCGCCAAAATATTAAACCTCATCTTTGGAGATGATTGTCACTCTATATCAGGAAGCCTCACTGAAATCTTTCTGATTCATAGGTTCCTGATTCATTCTGCCCATGTACATTTATTTTTTGTGTTAGTGGCCTTTGCAGATTTCATCATGAGTGCTTAGGTTGGTGAGTCCTGATTGTGTTCTCCAAAGTTCCCGTGTCAAATGCTGTGTGAGCAATTGCTTGTATTCTGTGGCACCTGCATGAGTCTCAATGTGGGCAATGGCTTGGAGTCACAATTTTGCTCTTTTGACTTGTTCTGGAAAAAAAATGTTGTTTCTCTTTGCATTTCACAGAGTACAATTGTGTTTGTTTACAAGGTGTCCCTGCAGATCTGATCGTTCATGCAGCTGACGAGCTATAATATTGTGCTATACACTTTCCTGGGAGTAAGACCCATTGAACCTAATGGTACTAAATTTCTAGTAACGTGTATATAATTGATCTGTGAGACAATCAGACAAGGTGTACCGCCTTCACTCCCTGCTTGGGGTTTCTCAGGTTTATTTCATTGGGGAACAGGATGCTACACCAGAATGGGTCTTTTGCCTGATCTGGTAGGGTTCATCTTACATTCTTATGTTGCACTAGCACATTGCCTTTCGAAGCATGTTTTTTTTTTCTTCAAATCAGGAGGGTCTGCTGATTCTTGTGCAGTGATGTTCAGCCTCATAAAAATTCTACTGTGCAATCTAATCATCTCCCTTTTAATTAAGGTGGATTACTGATTGACTGGAGTACATTAACTAATAATAATGTAGATATATCATTCATTTCCCAAATAATTTGAATGAATTTCCATCGATCTAAAATTCTCCTTTGGAAAATTTAAGCAAAGGAAACAAATGGCAATTCACTATCAATTTGATCATGTATTAAACTTTCACATGTTCAGAAATGTTATTTCTAGTTCTTCTAGCCTGGTTAGGTGTTATATTGTAATGTCATCTTAGAAAAGGTATACTTTTATAGAATTACAGTGGTCCCTTGCTTAACAAGCAAAAATTTCTAAGAAATCTTACTTCACACAACAAGTTCCACTTCACTTAACAAACAAGCACGCTATCAGCATGCATGCTATGCAGCCCTCACACTCCTCGCGAAGGCTCTTAAAAAGCGGCCAGCACTGCTGCAACTTGGGGACAGTTGCCTGGAGGTGCCAGAGGCAGCTGCCCCCAACTGTCCCCAAGTGCCCCCAACTGCCCCCACTGGCCACCTTGAACCTCCAGCAGCAGCCCAGGCAAACCTCCCAGGAAAGTGTCTTTGCAGTCTCCTAACTATGGCTACTCAGAAGTAAGCCCCATTGTATTAAATGGGGCTTACTCCCAGGAAGGTGTCTTTGATTGCAGCCTCCTAACCATGTCTACCAAGAAGTATACCCCCTTGTGTTAAATGGGGTTTACTCCCAGGAAAGTGTCTTTAGGATTGCAGCCTAAGTAGACTTCATAGGATCATGCACATTGAATGCATGTTTTGAATTCAATTCCAGAGTTTTGTCATCATTTTTACATCCAGTTGATATTTTTATATGACTATTTTGGGGATTGTGGAACCAAACGTCTGAGTTTCCATTATTTCTTATAGAAAAATCTGCTTCATTTAAAGAGCATTTCACTTAAAGAGCATGCCTCCGGAACGAATTAAGCTCTTTATTTGAGGCACCACCGTATACTGAATCCCCACCAAGAGCCCAATCCTGAGCTTATCAGCATGCCCATACCGCTGGTGCTGAGAATGTCTAAGAATTCCTTACTTAGTCCTTAAAAAACTAATTCATTTATTCTTGTGACTTTTAGTGACCAACAATAAATACTTAAACATGTACATACCTGCCTTCTTCTGCATTAGACCAATAGCTCCTCTAGTTCAGTGTCTAAACACTTAGTGAGAACAGCTCTCTAAGGCTTCAGCTGGGGATGGGGAGCTTTCCTAGACTTACTGGAGATGCTACTGGAGTACAATACTATTATTAATAGAAACCTGTCCTGGTGAAAGATATCTTTTCAATATACTTAAAGTGTATCTTTGAGAGTGTTCCAGTTTTATATTTTTTCCTCAGTGTTAAAGAGTTGACAGAAAATTGTTGGCTAATTCTTTTGGAGAGGGAAAGTCAGAGTATCCATTAAGATCACAGAGAACCATCAAAAAGATTGATTTCTTTTAAGTGTATTGCAGGACACATGGCGACATTCAGAATGTAATCAATTGGTGGTTAAACACTAATAATATTAAACGACGGCTAGTTCTTGAACATGATTCAGAACTTGGCAGTTGGTGAGTTCCTGCCACTGTATGTAGTTGTAGTAGACCTGGAATGTCAGGTGTTTAGGATCATATCAACATGAGATGCTTTGGAGACATTAATCTTGATCTGACATGCACCTGTCCCAGGCACTATGCTAAGGGGATTCTTGACAGCAACTCAAACTCTGCTCTAGCTATGGAGGAGGCACTAGTGGCTTCACCCCCCATTCCTTCTCCTTTTATAGGAAAAGGAATAAGGGGTGTGAAGCTATAAGTGGTGCAAGGCAGTAACTTCTGGGTTCTTCCTGGAGAGTGTTCTACCTGCTTTGTGCCTCCTGTTCCTTCTCCTGTGTAGACTCCTCCTTGAAGATGACACCTCTTAGAAGTGGATCCTTCATTCAAATCGAGAATGAATGGTGGGTAGAACAAAGCCACCAACTCCTCTTCTGGGTTGTACCCAGAAGTGCTATCATGACGTCATATGTTGTCACATGAGGATAGTGCCCTGGGAACCACAGCAGTGCATTATGTGTCTGTATATCCATGCTGAATCTGTTGTTATTTAATATCTTTCCTTAATTGGTAATGCTAAATTACGTTAGGAGGGCTTGCGAAGGAGCAAAGTTATATGAGCTGAGTGGAAATTAAAGACTAAATTAATCCTATTTAGTGCCTTCGATATTACTCAATAAGAAATTTAATAGCCTCTAATTTAAGAAGCAGAAGATAAAGCGATTCTCAATCTGCACTGAAATGTCAATGATTAATGGGAAAACAAACAAGAAGATAGCTTTGTACTGTATAGTTACTTAATCCAGAGGATAGATTTGGCATTGTTCTTAAGATGAAATCTTAGGCACTTCAGTATTATGGATGTAATAATAATAATAATAATAATAATAATAATAATAATAATAATAATAATAATAATAATAATAATAATAATAATAAATAAATAAATAAAGCAAGCAAGCAAGCAAGCAAGCAAGCAGGCCTCCATCAGAAAGACTATGGTATCGTGCTCAGCACTGCATACGCTGCATGTGAAGCACGAAAGCCTGGGTTGGATTGTTATGGAGGATAGGCTGTTACCCAAGTAGGAAATCCCCCCTCTCCACACCACTGAATTAGTCCAATGGAAAGGCAGAGCCGATACAATTGGATCCAGCTGGCATCGCAGAGCTGGGCTAAGGACAGGAGCTCAGCCTGTCTTGTGGGGCCGACCCGGGTCTCGAACCCAGGCCTGCTGGTTAACAGGCACAGCGCCTTAACCGCTTGCACCACCCACAGCTCATCATCATCATCATCATCATCATCATTATAATATAACATCAATATAATGCTTAACCTATATTATCTTGATCTTACAACAACCCTAGAAGGTTTTCCCTACAATCCAGAGTAAATATGGGAGCACGTAAGAGACATTACGTGTACATGTAGTTACTGCACCACCTAGTGAAAACCTATGGGAAATTCATATCACAATCCAGAGCATATTGCAAAATTGTTCTTACACCGGAGCAAGGACTCCCCGTAGTTACTCTGGATTGTGCCCATTATCTTTTTTGATGGGTAAGCATCTAAGTGTGTGTAAAATGCCTCAATGCCTTTAAGAAGGGATTGGACAAATTCCTAGAGAAATTTGTTACATGCCATGAGGGGTGTGTGTAGATGTGGATATCCTTAAAATGCCAGACACAGGGGGCATTTTAAGGATACAGGTGTCATATGTGCTCCCTGAAGCATCTGGTGGGCTGCTGTGTGATATAGGATGTTGGAAAAGATGGGCCCTTCACCTGATCCTGTGGAGGCGTTTCTTATGTAGGTTCCAGTAAATGGTACTAATGATATATTCTATCCTCTTTTTTTAAGGGGGGCAAGATCTGTCTTCCAATGCTTGGTGCCACAAGAGATAGTAACTATGCAAAGAAGTAGATGGCTTACCCCCAAATTGTGGCTTTACCATAGATTCCTCTTGTATTGATTTCTGATAGGTCAGACATCTACAGTAATACAGACCATACAGCTCAGATACAGACTATATAGATGCATAGATGCATCACTGCCCCAGCCATCTTGATTTCTTGTGGGGTTTTGATAGGTATGGAAAGTGCCACATGGTTACCATGGAAGTGGGGAGGTGTCAAGTACCACAAGCTGTGAAGATGCCAGAAGTGCTACTGGTATCACTGGTTGAAAAGCAGTCTGACCACACTGGCATTTCCTTGGTTCACTTCCTATTTCTGTGTCTTGCTAATTAGGTTTTACTGGGACTTGACGATGCTTCTTTTGATGGTTGGAAATTTGATCATCATCCCAGTGGGCATCACCTTCTTCAAGGACGAGAACACCACGCCATGGATAGTTTTCAATGTGGTCTCAGACACTTTCTTCCTCATTGACCTGGTCCTCAACTTTCGCACTGGAATTGTAGTGGAGGACAACACAGAGATCATCCTTGACCCACAACGGATTAAGATGAAGTACCTCAAGAGCTGGTTTGTGGTAGATTTTATCTCCTCCATTCCAGTAGACTACATTTTCCTCATTGTGGAAACCCGCATTGATTCAGAGGTGTACAAGACAGCCCGAGCCCTGCGGATTGTGCGCTTCACCAAAATCCTCAGTCTCTTGCGGCTTCTGAGGCTATCCAGGCTCATACGCTACATCCATCAGTGGGAGGAGGTGAGTAAAGCTAGGCTAACTTGCCTGATAATCATCTTGTCTTCTCTTAGGAAGTAAAGACTGGATCTTAGAACAAGCTACAAAAATGCTGAGTCGATTGTCTTGTGTTTTGGGGCTCTACCTGGTCCAGCAGAGGGTCACAATCTAATTTTGGATGGTTTTTTGAAACTGACAAGGCAGACTAGGCTATGTGACTCAAGGGTTAAACAACTTGGTATTTGGAGGGGAGCACCGTTGTCCCCACTGAGTCTTGAATGGCTCGTAAATGTTTTTGGCTAGAAAACTTTTTTTGTGGATTCCAATCAGTGATGGGATTCAAAGAAATTAACAACCAGTTCTATGCCCAATTGGCAGCCACTTTTAAATGCCTATTTTTAAACTTTATATGTCCTATCTCTCATTAACAACTGGTTCTACAGAGTAGGTGTGAACCTGCTGGAGCCCACCACTGGCCTAACTCACCTGGCATGTCTTCCCGTGGTGGTGCAGGGATGTGGCATATGGTTGTGCACATGGTGGATGTGGCATATGGTTGTGCACTGGCCCAAGTGGGACTGTCAGGTCAGCACCCAACCGTCAGGTCAGCACAGGACTTAAGTTGAGGTTAGGATTGTAGTCTGAGTGGCTACTCGAAGAGAAACATCAGTTCCATGTAGGACAGAACAGAGCCTCACTGATGGCCCAGTTTGGGGAGAAACAAACAGTTATGCTTGAGGGGGCATGCAGAAGAATGAGGACTACTTGCAGTGTGGTCTCTGTTGTGAGCAAGGGTTCACTCACATGGGCCTCCGACTGACCACAGCTCTATGGGTATTATCCCAGTATTGCAATATTTACAAATGTAGAAAAAACTGCCTAAGGCTGCAATCCTAAAGACACTTTCCTGGGAGTAAGCCCCTTTGAAAAAAAGCTTTTACAAAGCTATTTTACAAAGCTAAGTCTTGTTTATCAGGGAAGGACTGTGGTTAACAGGAAAGGGGCATCCTTCAGAAGACCTAGTTGATGTGTAGATGACCCCAGCTTCAGTCTCCAGTTAGGGATTAGAAAGTCCCTTATCTGAACCCAAAGTTAAGATAAGTTATTTTAACCATAATTCAGTGGGCCTTGCTTTTCTACAAGCTTTGCATTCATGGATTAGAATATGCAGGGATCCTGAGCCCATGATTGAAGGGCTTGTGAGGACCACCTGAATGCAACCAAAAGTGGTGTACATCCATGTCTGAGAGGTCATGTTAGGGCCCTGCACAGATTTTATTATTCATAGGATTTGGTATCTTCAGAGGCTTCTAGAACAGATACAGACCAGGAAGGAGAAGCCAGACTGAAAGCAAAGAGATTTTAATAAGACCATATATGTTACTTTAAAGACCTTGTGGCTACAGATGGCAGGGCTCAGGGTGTTGTGGATATAAGAGCAGCCATATTCAGAACGTGCATGCTTATGGGGTATGCAACCTGCGCATGCATCCCAATCCCATCACAGAGGCTTAGCAGTTCCCTTCGTTTGCCTGCAGGAATATAAAAACAGACTTCTAATTTTTTTTGTTTCCTTTTTTGGAAAAGTCAAACTGTGGGCTTTAATTAGTAATAATGCATGGCATTTTGCACCTGAAATAAACCCTGATCCTTTGGACCAAGCGAAAGGTAACAAGGTGTCAAGCAGCTTGCTTTTGGACTTTATCTTTACTGAGCTAGACATGGTTGGCAGAAGGAGGATGAGGGGGAACATGAGAATGGGAACATGTGGAAGGCTCCCCAACAGTCTGCAGCTGGTAAAATCAAAAGGCAGATTTTAGGAGATTGTTAGGCAGGTTTCAATCCATCTCTCACAGGTTTGAGGTTATTTCAGTGCATATACCCAACATGGTTGAGGATGCCTTCCCTCTTCTTCCCACTAATTCTGGAAATATAAAATCTATAACAGCCCAATCCTGGGCATCTATATTCAACAGCAAGTGAGTATTTCCCTAGTGAGATCTGTCTGCAGCAGCTTCTATGATCTGAGGCTGAAATCCTAAGCTCCAGTTAGGCCAGCCCAAACATAAGTCCTGTGCTGATGTGGAGGTGTCATCAAAGTGCCATAAGAGAGTTCAGCACCGCTCATGGGGGAGAGTTAGGCTAATGCACCGATGTGCCTCCCTACATCACCATTGGAATGGGAAGACCAATGAGTTGTGCCAGCATAGGTTAGGATTGCACCCTAAGGGATCCACATGGCAGTCTAGAGTTTTGTAAAATAACCCAAACACTTCTTTTAAAATTTTGCCTGTATGTGTATATGTGTGTGTGTGTAAAATATACCAGTAGTTAAACATTGCCCAAAGGCATACAAGCTAGGCAATTAAATAGGTTATTTAATTACATTTATTTAAATCACTTAAATGCAATGCAAGAGGGAAAAATGAACCAAAAGCAAAAAGAGAATCCTTCCCCGTAGCATCCTTCCCTTTCTCACCATGGTAGGGATTGGGTTTTCCATCTGAGCGATGAAAATCCCAATTTAAAAAGAATAATATTGAAATGGAAGTTAATGCAATGAACTATAAAGTGATGGTAAACATCTGAATAGCTTCATAGTTACAACTTGGGGGTTGGCGTGAAGGAAAGAGGCAAAATGTTTTTTTAAACAGTACCTTGTGGCAATAATTGGAATTTAATGTTGTATTTCTTAAAAAGGAAAGTTGTTAAGGGAACAGCTCAAAGGCAGTTGTAATGGAGTGCTAAAAGGATCCTGCTTTGGAAGAAGGTATATGAGGGAAGCAGGAATGACGGAAGTGAGTGATGATAGAACTTGGCGTGGGAATTAATATTATGGTAACTTCAATGTACATAATGTTCTACGTAAGATGAGAGGACGGTTGTACTCTGGGACTTACAGTCTAGAACAGAGGTCTCCAAACTTTTCAGTACGAGGACCCCATTGTACAGTATATCTTACATCAGTGGTTCCCAAAATGTGGGTAGGACCCACTGATGTGTCACAACCTGATTTTTGGTGGATTGGAAAAGATCAGAGAACAAATTGCCTCAAGCTTAGAGGATATTCAGAAAATCTAGCTGCTAATGACCCTGCAATGAGCACAGCTCCTGTCGTTTGCAAGCAGAAGTAAATTACACATTTATCTTCCTATAAATATAAATTTTTGAGAATTTTTCCTGGCTATTATTACTTATAGAGGTGAAGAGGCCCTGCTTGTCATGACCAACTCTAGGGAGCAGTGCTCATCCCCGTTTCTAAAGCCATATGTTGACCGTTGCTGGAAACGCCTCCACATCCATACAGAACACAGTTACTTATTGTTATGCTGTTACTTATGTTTTTTTATCACTTATACATAAATATAAATACAATAAATAAGAACATTATTTCTTTCAATAGCTCGTTTTTAAAAGTCTGGTAAAACTAGGTGGGTCCCAACAGGGTACAGTGCTAAAAAGTTTGGGAACAAGTATCTTTATTGTCACAGCCCCTCCCTCAAATAAGTTTTTTTTTTAAACTAAATGAATGAAATTTAAACAAATGAGTATGTTTTACTTGGCTCTTGTCAGTAATCAGCATGACATATTCAGAACAAGAGAAATGTGACAATTGCAAAGAAACTGTGTCTCACTTAAACTGAGATATGTACGAGGTAGTATAATGAGCTGCTTATATAGGGCAGGGGTAAGCAAGGAGTTCAGGGGTTGTTGTGTTCTTAGTGGTGTTTTTTCAACTGGTTTTTGGGTGATGTGTTGTTTTTTCATATATATTAAATCACTTATGTTGTTAGCTGCCTTGAATCGGTTTTACTGAGAAAGGCGGGACAGAATATTGGAGACTGAATCAAGTCAGCAGAGTGAAGACCACAGAGCATCCCCCCATCATGGCTGTTTGCTTAGGCACATGCAAAAAACCTAGGGGCTCCCTATACTTTCCATTGAAGAATCCCTGACTGAGGGATTCTCTGCCCCAATCCCAACCCTCACTGAGAAGTGTGAAATTTGGGGAGGGTGTTCCTTCTGTGACATGAACACCCACCAAGAACTGATGTTGAGAAATTTAGGGGGCTGAAAAGGAGTGCAACATGTTTTTGTCGTATACTTAACGTTGAAGACTGACTGATCAACATCCAGCTGATGCATTGGGAGGGAGGGTGCGCTGGGGGGTGCACATGGGGGATGTTACACTGGGGGAGATGGTGCACATTGGGGGGAGTTGGTGCACATGGGAGGGTGATGTGCATGGGGATTAGCACACATGTGGGGTGGTTGCATGGGAGGGTGGTGCGCATGGTAGGGTGGTGCACATGAGGGGTTGGTGCACATGGGAGGGTGATGCGCATGGGAGGGTGATGTGCACGGGGTTTTGATGATCATGGGAAGGTGTTGCGCAATGAGGTATGATGGGCATGGGAAGGTGATGTGCAGGTTGATGCGCATGCAGGTTGGTGCACACGGGATGGTGATACACATGGGGGGTTGATGCGCATGGGGGGGTTGATGCACATGCAGGGTTGATGTGCATGGGAAAGTGTTGTGCAATGAGGTATGTTGCACAATGGTGGTATTGCACAGTGGGGGATGGTGTATGTGGGGGTATTTTACTCCCACAACATCATTACATTTCGCTTGTAAATAAATAAATAAATGTGTGGTATGCTGTTTCGGCCCAACCTGTTGTGGAAACCTGGATCAGTGGGGCTCAGGTGCATTAGGGTTCATGCAAAAACACAAGTTTGCTGATTGAGCGCATTTGTGGATCTGAAGCAAGGGGTGCTCCCTCTGCTGCTGATCTTTCCTGTATGGGTCTCTGCTCGTGTACATAAGTTACCAAGAAGGAAAAATATGTAACCTGTGTGACTGCAATAGAGATCTATTGAGGAGTCTTGCTTTGAGGAGTCCTCTGTTAGCCCGCCCCCTTCAATACAGGAAGCAACACATGCCCCATTGGCACAGCCTGGACAATTAGAAAGGATAGGGAACCAAACTTGGGAGCACTGGCAATTCTGGCCCTTGTGCCACCCAGAGCCAGGACCACAGAATGCTGTCCCCCACTAGTTAATTCCCCACACTGTCACATCGGGGACCTGGCACAGCCTTTTCTGGCCCACAGAGCGCTTTTTGGAAGGCTTTTTAATGTCACATCTGGTTTTCTGAAGTAAACCAGAAGTATCATTGGAGATTGTCGTTGGAAGGTGACCAGAGGAAGCCACGTAACCTTTCTGACTCTCAGAAGCGCTCCAAAGGGTGGCTGAAAGCAGTGTTGGGATGTGTGCATGTGAAGAGAGTAGTAGGGGGTGGCCGGTAGGAGGTGTGGTGTTCTGGGGCACTTGTCTCTCTTGACCGTCCCCCAACCAGGTACGTCAATGGCTGGCAAGATCTTTTTGGCTCACCCCAATATTTTACTGGGAAGTAAGCCATACAGAGTTCAATGTGACTGACTCCCGAGTGTGCAGATAGCATTGTGCGCATAGCGTGCACCTCAGTCACAGGCAGCTCTGAGGCTGGAGAACTGACATCTGTACATTTTCCAGCCGGCAACAGCCACTGCCCAATTTCTCCCCAGTCACAAGTTATATTTTCTCCTGCAAAGCAGGTTATTTTGGGGTTGTGCTTTCCGATAGGCTGCACTGATGCTTTGTGTTGCCTTGTCAGGCTCTCGCAAAAGGATAGGAATAGCTGGAAACTGGAGTCACGCTGGCTTTTGCTGATCTTCAAATGTCAGAGAATCTGTTCTGGTTAGACTGTGATCCTGTGCCTACCTTCTTAGGAGTAACCCTGTTGAGCATAAAGGGACTTTCTTAAAAGTAAACAAATACAGAATTAGATGGCAAATAGTATTTCAAACTGCCTTGCGCTCAATGCTACGATCAGGTTGTGGCAGTTGGTTAAGAAATGTTTTGTATTTTTGCCAGTTCTTATAAGCTGAAAATGTATCTATCCATATGCACCTGAAGTTGTGTTGCGGTGTGGTCCTTTGGTGACTATGTGTTACAGGACTGCATCTCACTAACTTTTTACGAGTGTAGCAATCCATTATTATAATTCTCCATGGCTGTTAATGAGATGTTCTGGGATTTTTCAAAGTTGTGGTGTTAATGTGGGTTTGTACTGTCTCATTTGTTGCATAGTCTATGCGAAAAGTGAAGCGCTGCTTTGTCATTTTTGTGTTATGCTTTTCTGATATTTTGGTAGCTTGTGACATTATGTGAATAAGCTTGAATGAGCTCATCCCTTGTTAACCACTTCTTCACCCTCTTCAGTAGATGATTAGTTTCTACTAATCTATGAACCTCTGTGTCCATTTTGATGCCTCTTGTGATTTCTAGAATTAGATCCTGAGATCTAGCTGGTGTCCCTGTTCTGCACACCTCATGTAATGCGCTGTTTTACCAATTGTCACCTGGCTTCTGCCTACCTCACTCTTCTCCAAGATGGCCCATCCTTCAGGCCAACTGAGAAAAATGTGTGAGCTCTCCCTCCTCTGACTAGAATAGTTATGAACATCCCATGACTCCACACAAACTTGAATGTGTGTGTGTGTGTGTGTGTGTGTGTGTGTGTGTGTGAGAGAGAGAGAGAGAGAGAGAGAGAGAGAGAGAGAGAGAGAGAGAGAGAGATCTGGTGCAGTGTGTCTGTCCCTAATCTCTCCCCTCTTCCATTATAAACCTCTCCAAGGGAGTCCCAGCTTTGCTCCAGTCTTGGGTACCAAGAAGCGTGGAGGTTTAACGGGCAAGAGCCACACTGATGAAGTTATTTTCAGAGCACCACCGTGAAAACAGCTGTTTCAGGGACAGTTTTGGGACACATAATTATTTAAGTTTGCCAGATTAATGAATTCAAGTTAACCTCATTTTTATTAGGAAGTACTAATCAATGTGGCAACTTTTTCTCAGGGTCACAAGAAAGCATTTTATTCCTAGCCTGATTCCTGCAGAGATAGATTTCCACTTCCTGAGCTCTTCAAACAGAGGCAAAGTGCTGTTTCTAGCAGAACAGAAATGTCCTGGAGATGCTTGGCTGAAGCAGTTTGCCACCTGTGCAGCTTTGGGGAGCCCGGATTGGAAGTTTCTCTTGGGATGTGAGGATCAGGTGCAGTTCTTGTCTCACAGTCAATGAACTGTTTCTCTGGTTCATTTTCAATATTGTTAATTTTCAGCTTGGCCGGAATTCCAGCTCGGCTCTCTACGGATCTGGCTATAAAAAGTCTGTTATCTCCCCAGAGCTTTCGTCCATCCCTTAGCAGAAAGTTCTCCATCTACGGTGGAAAACCTGATGAGTGACTCCATCTTCTCTTTCCTTCCTCTCCAAATGGAACTAGGAATGCTTAAGATGTCATTGATTAGGGTTGAATGGATGCCCCCTTCCTTAAAAATTTGGTTCATTACTTATTTTATTCATTTGCTGTGCCCTGAAGTTTAACCAGGACTTCATCTAAAATGTAATTGCAAAAGCAATGTATACACAGACAGTGCAATCCTAAGCATTGTCTACTCAGAAGTAAGTCTTATTGTATTCAGTGGGGCCTACTCCCACGAAAGTGTGTTTAGGATTGCAGCCAGAGTCAACCCATTGTTGAGATGATCGTCTTATGCAGCAGATGGGTTGAGATATGCTTGCCTCTGCCCAGTTTGCTGTGATGCTGCTCCAGATTTGGAAAGGAAGAGGGTAATGGAGTGGAAGAAGAAGCTCTAGGTTGCCACACTCTTCTCCTCCTTACTTCTGGGATCTTTTTTTAACCCATTGAGGAGGAGTGGCTGGTGCGTTGGTGGTGACGTTTGATTTTTGGGTCTAGGATCTTAACCATTGTGTAAAACCAGCTCTCAGCATGTTGACAAGCTGCCACAACCAGGCTTTTATAGTGTGCCCAAATCAATCATACCATACCTTATACTGGGGAGGGGGAAGCATATCCCTCCGCCACACATTAATAAACTTCAGTTGCACAAACCAGCCTTGTTGAAAGTTCAGGTGTTCCTTGTTATCCACTAGGGTTCAGTTCCAGAACTTCCCATGGATTAAAAAAAATCAGTATATAAAGAAAACAATGGAAAAAGAGGTTTTAAACCCACTTCCAGATTTCTTGCTCCTCCAATGCACTTACCTGAATAAGGTAGTGACTCAGTATTTGCAGTGGTTTGATTCTGGGACTGAAAAATAAAATGGTTGCTTGCATGGCTACCTATTTACAACAGTAGAAAAGCAGTTTTTTAAACTGTGATTTGCAGTGGCCATTTGTGCTGAGTCAAATCCGTGTATAAAAAATCGACGTATAACAAGGTTGGACCTGTAATGGTTTCCAGGAATATACTTTTTCCCCAGATGTACTCTACTTTTTGCTAGGCACCAAAGCAAACTGTCCCCACTTTCAACAGCGCATGTTCTGCTACCAGACACACAAGCAAAGCAAGCAATAATCTAGTCCTTCCCTCCACCCACCAAGCTTCTTCCATGCTTGGAAGAAGGAGCATAAAACAGGTGGGATTAATGGCAAGGTTTGTCTCGGCCGTTGGAGGAGTCTTGCTGGAGCCATCTCATTTCACCTGTCAGCAGGACCCCACTGGCCACAGCCCATGGAAATCTGCAATCAACGTGGCTTTCCTCGACACTATGGAGTCATAGTAGATGACTCAGCAGGGCTGCCCTTGACTGCGCTGCAGCATCAGCAGGATGGACAAAGGCACTCGATGGTGCTTTATGTAGATAGCAGTGCCTCGGAGAGCAACAGAGTGAGCTGACCCATCAGTTTGTTCTTTTAACTGAATGCATTTAGGGCAGGGAGTGCTGATGTGTGACGAGGAAGGGACTCAGCTGGTAACAAAAACTCCTCAGTGGCAAAATCCTTTGATTTTTTTCCCCCTGCTCACAATTTGAATTTTTTGTTTTCTTTTGTTTGGGGCTGCGGTAGTTCAGTGGTTAAAGCTGCTTTACTTGTCATCCTGAGGGTTGGCAGGCTGACATTGGAGATGAGTACCACATGAGGAAGTGATCTCAAATTACTTGCCCAGCTCCTGCCAACCTAGCAGTTTGGAAGCATGTCAATGCAAGTAGATAAATTGCTACCATTTTATGGAAAGTAACAGCATTTTGTGTACCTTTGGCACACGCTGGCCACATGATTATGGATGTAGCTTCGGACAAGCCTGGCTGTTTGGTTTTTGGGATTATAACCATCCTTGTTCTCTATCATGGCTAGCAAGGCAACCAGTCCTGCAGTTGGGACAGCTACAGCCTCAGCACCTACCCAAAGAGCTAATCCAGGACTGACTCTTTCCTTAGCTTCAAATATGTCTGGTGATGTAATGCTGGGCTAGAGCAAGGCAAAGGCTGGGCAAGCTATTTACACACAGCTCCCTGTAGTATGCACTGCTCATAATGAGCACCATTGACTGAAATGGGCCATTGCCATTTGCTGCTTCTCTGCAGGAGTTCAACAGCTGGCCAGCCTTCCATGTGTTCATTTGCAGCTGGGCACAGCCTGAACTGGGCTGAGTCACCGTGCAAAAGCATCCTTTCCTGGGGGGAAAAAATCCTTCTCCATTTGAGTTGTGGTGAGCAATAGAGGCAGCGGTGTGGATGCCCCTTGTGTTCACGGTGTGATGATGTCTATCTTCTTGCTCTCCCCTCTGCCCACTGAGTAGGTTTCCTTTTAAGGAGCCACAGTAGTGTTTTGATCCATTTGCATGGCAAACTGCAGGGCATTAATTCTGGATTTGATGTTTTTGGTGCAGGCCAGTGTGGAACTGTTGCACCCTGAATGGTGTCAATTACAGTGGTGCCTCACATAAAGAGCTTAATTCGTTCTGGAGGCATGCACTTTAAGTGAAACACTCTTTAAGTGAAGCAGATTTTTCCATAGGAAATAATGGAAACTCAGACGATTGGTTCCACAACCCCCAAAATATTCATATAAAAATATTAACTGGATGTAAAAATGATGACAAAACACTGGAATTGAATTCAAAACATGCATTCAATGTACATGATCCTATGAAGTCTACTTAGGCTGCAATCCTAAAGACACTTTCCTGGGAGTAAGACCCATTTAACACAATGGGGCTTACTTCTGAGTAGACATGGTTAGGAGGCTGCAATCAAAAACACTTTCCTGGGATGCTTACCTGGGCTGCTGCTGGAGGTTCAAGGTGACCGGTGGGGACACTTGGTGGCAGTTAGGGGAAGCTTCCCCTGGCACCCCCAGGCAACTGCGCCCAAGTTGGGGGCAATTAGAGGCAGCAGCGCTGGCCAGCAGCCCTTTTAAAGAGTTTTCATGCGGAGCATCAGGGCTGCATAGCACGTGTGCCTATAGCGCACTTGCTTGTTAAGTGAAGCAAAATTTGTTATGTGAAGCAAGATTTCGTGGAAATTTTTGCTTGTTATGTGAAACGCTTGTTAAGCAAGGTGCTTGTTAAGCGAGGTACCACTGTATATGCTTTCTGCTGGCATTGGCCAAACAGTGGCTGATTTCACATTACACTAGAATAAAACATTTTATTGCGCTGTTGAAAATAAAGCTGTGATCATTTATGTGGAGGCTTCATGCACCGGAGCCCATACAGTGGTTGTGAGTGATGGTTGTGTGAGAACAGGAAGCTAGGGAACTGAACTGATGAAGTTCTTTCCTTCATAAAAAAAAAATTGTGGGTCTGTCTGTGAACTGAAATGTTTTCTCTCTTTTGAAGGGCAACCAGCATCTTATGGGAGGGATGCAGGAGGGATGGAATTTGGTTTGGAGGATTGATGCAGAGGAGCTATCCTCTCCAAGTGCCCCAAGTTCAACCCATATTACTCACTCCCTAATGCTGCTGTATCTAGTTTTTGAACATAAAACTTTTGGAGTTTCAGCTACAGTAGCCCACAAAGTGTCTAGTTTGGCATTCTGGGCTAGTGCTGCTCAGCACATGTTTGGAAGAACAGTGAAAGTCTTAAGATTATCAATCAATCAGTTCTTCTCATTTGATGTCTTGTTCAGTTTTGATCATGGCTGACTCCTTTCCCAGCTCCTTCCTTCCATCAGACCGGGGTCTTTGACTAGAGTTGGGGGGTTTGTGTTCACATACTGGCAAGTTTGACAGGGGGTCCTGTCCCAGGTTGTCCAGCCTAACACTGAGGTTGATTTGCCTGTAGTACAGCAGGTAGATACGGGGAGCCAATACTTTGCTGCTGACTTCATAGCATAGGAATGCCTTTGATTAGAGAATGGCATAGAGGAAGAGGGTGTTAGGAGGCCAGCTCTGTCTGCCATGGCAGATTGGGGTGAGGAGGAGATGAGCTCCTGTTTTCCACTCTTCCACTCAGACGTCAGTCCATCAACCACTGCAAACGGGCTCATTCGTTTCATGGATGAGCTGGTCCAACACAAGAAAAGAAAGGGTCCACATATTGGCATGGACCCTTTTTAGGGAGTATATATTTGGTGAGCAACACCCACAAGTCCTCTGTTTGAAGTGACCCTGAATGTACCACCAGGTGCAGAACTGAATTCAGCCAGCCCAGTCTTCTTTAAGCAGCTCTATTAAAAAAGACCTTGATGTCTATGAACGGAGCATTTTGGCAACCATCCATGCTTTAACATTATCTCCTTGGTTAAGAGTTTTAAAGTGCCATATTGCTGTGAATGGTAATTAATATATCTCATGTCCTGTGTGCTCAGAAAGGCATATCGATGTGTCAGTACTACTGGACGACCAAGGTTGAAAGGCCAGGCTTGCTCAGCTCTGGCATTGGGATAGTTGTGGATTCATTATATTCTGTTCAGTGCATTAATCTGTTAACAATTTAATGCTGTGTCTTCCTAGATTCAAGAGCTGCTCTAATGAGCAGGACATTTTTCATTTACTGAATGGGACTGTGCTATATGGTATTTGTAGGGTGGAAAGATTTGTGGCTTCAGCTGCTAGAATTCATATACTGTTTTAATTGAATCCAATGTGCTTCACGTCGCATTTGTCAAAGAGATTCCTCCATGTGACATTTTTATTTAAAAGGCTCACAGAACCAGATGGCTCTCAGGGCCCAGCCTGTGTGGCTCAAGCTCTGAAGAAGCCACTTTCTGTTTTGATCAAATAGAAAAATTCAAATACCATCCCATACCATTGTGCCACTCAGAGCTCTATAGTGATGGAAGCTGCTATGCTTTTTGTACAGCATGAACTTCTTGAACTTGCTGTCAGGAATGTAGAAGGAGGAGTGTGTTCCTTTGTGACCCTTGATATTTCTTCCTCTTGGAGGATGGAAAGCATTGCGAGGTCAAGAAGGGATGATAGCCTCTCTAAAAGCAACCTTATCACTGACTGCTTTTCTCTTATTAAGCTCCAGACAATATTTGTGCCAGTAAACATGATCCATCAGGACTGTCAGCAGTTGCCTTTTTCGGGATCATGTATATCTTTGAGCCTTATTGTGCCTTTGCAACCCTTCAGCCAGCCAAAAGACGGGGCCTCTCCCATCCAGCTGCAATGCTTATTTATAGTCATTATGGATGCAATTCTAAACACACTTTCTTGGGAGTAAGACTCATTCAACATAATGGAGCTTACTTCTGAGTAAACATGGTTAGGATTGTGCTCTATCTTTTTTATTTACAGCAAACTTCTGTTCATGATAAAACAGCAGGGAGTGCCCTGTTGCTCACTTTTATTGATATTCTGCCTTAATAGACTGGCTGCTGGCAGGTTGAAGATACGTTACAGAGAGAACTGAATGTGCCCAAGTCCCAATGAGATTGAAGCCACAGTGATGTGACTGGGTCTTAAGTGCACTGAGCATCCTTTTAGATGACTCTCTTGCTCTGAGTTCAGTATAGTTGAGCATTGTGGCAGGTACTAATCAAGGTTAAAAAACATTAACCCTCTGCCATCTTTTCACAAGTCATGCACACAGCCTTGACAATTCTGCAACCTGCCTTGTCAAATGTGATGGGTGGTGGATAGCCATTTTCTCTTTCTCAGTCAGACCTGTTGTATGGCATCTGTCACTGAATCTTAATTCAACCCGGTTGTGCTGAAACATTGGCCTGATGACCAGTTGGACTTGATCCACTAACATCTATGGATCCCCTTCTGCCTGATTGGACTCTGCAAGTAAAATATCCTCGGGGGTGGGGGGGAATGGTAGAATTTGCAGGGCAACTCAACATGCTGTGTTGGTCCCCTTTTCCATCAGAGCCATTCCTGGAGGCAAGAGAAACATGGAAGTATCTCCTATGCTTTCCTTTTGCCAATGGGAATGGCGCCAATGGGAATGGCTCCAATGGGAAGGCAGATTATAGGGTGTGTAGAGGTGTCCTGCAAAACCTAGTGCTAACTCCCCAATCATTGGGAATGCTACAGGACTCCACCATTATTACACACAGGTGGTCTCAGGAACTGTCAGTGGGACCATGAGCCCTCAGCAGTGGTTCACTGGGCTTCTTTTCAAGTTGCAGGGCAGTGAAATTTGAACATGTGCTTTATTTTCACTTTAGCAGCTTAGATTAGGAGTAGCTATCAAGGCCACCACAAGATACTACTGTCACAACTATACAATTTCTCCTATTGTCTGATTATGGCTTTGTTTGTAGAATCTGCCACTAATCCTTACTCACATGACCTGGCAGGTTCACCATGCCCAATTCCCTCTTTTTTTGGCCAAGATTCAGGAGTTGGGGGATGTTTCCCATTCAGTCCAGTTAATTGGCAGTTAGCATAAAGATTGCGTGTCAGTGGCTGGAAGGAAGATAGCTGCCAAATGTGACTGTCAGTACTTGTAGGGATGCCAAGAAAATCAGAGTTAGCCAGATCAGTGGTAGGGAA
Source organism: Cryptoblepharus egeriae (assembly GCA_030015325.1). Lineage (NCBI taxonomy): Eukaryota > Metazoa > Chordata > Lepidosauria > Squamata > Scincidae > Cryptoblepharus > Cryptoblepharus egeriae. Next base: position 13,623,670 of record JAREYC010000013.1, read on the forward strand.
ACAGCTGGGTATGTGGGCGTTCTATGTTTCTTTGCCAAACTCTCTAGAAATGTGGTACTTCAGGATGAGATCTGGGGAAGAGAGAACTAATACCTGCCAGAGTCTCACAAATGAAGGTAGAGGCACCTCAGTTTTCATACCAGCGTATGTGTCTCACGCACCCACACTATTACCCATTGCTGAAGACATATAGCAATCATTTTTAAAAGCAGGAGGGAGTTTGTCCTTAGATTCACACCAGAAAAACATAATTCTCCTCCAGTATATTACCAATAGTTCAAAACCTTTCTCAGCAGCTTCAGTGTCTGGAATGCCAAAACCCATCTCTACCCATGTGGCAGACTTGACCTCCTAGTTGGCCCACACTCCATCTTTTGCTCTCCACAAAGTCAGCTGTGATCCCACACCAGTAGTGTGTCAAGAAATTTCTGTGGCCTTTCTTTGGCTATTGAGCCCCTTTCTGACCCTAGTATAATTTATAATTTACTAATATACAGTAATGTGAACCCCTTTCTGACACTAGTATAATGACATTAATATAATTTATAATTTCTTACACTAGTATAATTTGTCCCTTTCTGACTCACAACCCCCCTCTCATGAGTCCTGGCCTCAAGAGCACATGGAGAGAGCCCTCTTCACTTGCAACTATATGGACACTGCCCTTTTGTAGATGTTCTAATGTATCTTTTTCTCTCATGTTGGCAAACCCTGTCTAGAACTCTTGAAAAGAGAGTTTGTTCTATCTTTATAATTTGATCTGTCCATATACTTTTTCACCTTTAAAAGACATTGTCACTGGAATCACAACATTTCTGTCATTATTATCCGTCATTAGGCAGCATTTCCTGTAGTAATTATAGTTAAGATGTCAACTTTAGGGGTGAATTTACTGCCCAGTCCACACTACAGCAAAACCAGAATTATTTTCCTTTACATTCACACTTCCTTTTTCTAATTTTTACATTCTGTGCATGTGTGTGAATGTGAATATTGTGTGTATGCACATGCACAGACATGTATTGATATATGCTTAAGACATCTGTTAAAAAACTGCAGTGTAAAGACTTCCAGAGTTAAAAATAATTTAAAAAATTTACAGCGGCTGACAAAGAAATATGGCTTTTGTATTATCAAGCAATATTTCACTGTGGGGTTGGTGATGATTAAAACAACACCATTGGAAACAAGTTTCCCACTGACATTTTAAAGGAAAAAAATGAAAACCTTCCAATCCAGAAGCCTGCATGCCACAGATTAGTCCTATTATGGTCTCCCAAAAGATATCTGTATTCATTCTGGAATGGTTTTGAGCAGTAGCTTTGAAATCCCTTTGCAAAAGCAAAAGGAAACCAGGCAAGGGGAAAATTCTGGTAACAGCAGAAACCACCAGCAATAGGCAGTCTGGCTTAGATGTCTTACTTCAAAGTACGTCATATTGTGTCTTGCAGTAGGAAATAGCGAACACAAGACTTAGAATGAACCCTCTTTTTCTACTTCCCTAGAAAAAGACATGTGACAAAAGCAAACCTTCTTATTACATCCCATTTTTAAAAGTAGATGGGTATATATATGTTAACTAGCTAAAGGGACAGGACTTGAAAGTACACAGAAAGTCCACTGCCATATGTGGGGCTTGGACCATAGTCCATCTAAATCCATATTATTATCGACTGTTTTCACGTTTCAGAAGCTATCAGGGCTTCTGAGAAGAATTTTATCAAGGGGTACAAAGTTTTTGGGGTCTCTTTTAGGAGAGACCTGCATCCTGGTGCCCTCTTGTACCTGACATTGTGAAGTGGTCTTCATTTTTAAAACCAAGATACTCATCATGGCTTGTAACCTGTTGTGAGATTGACTGGGATACCTACACATACTATAACATGGAACCAATGGGGGTGCACATAGGCAAGAGTCTCTATGTGCATCACCGTCTCCCGTCCCCGGATATAAGACAATTCCCAGATGCTGTGGAGGTCTGGTCAATGAAAGTCTTGGTGGAACTGAGAAACAGAGGGAAAGGACACTCCAGACCATCCAGAGGCGTCACAGTGGGACCATCCCCCAAGTGGTACACCCATGGTGGAGTCCGGCATTTACCCTGGATTCGGGAAAGAGGAAGGGGCGGTCGGGGATGAGGGAGGGGAGGTATATAAGCAGTGGTGGGCTCTAGCAGGTTCGCACCTACTCTATAGAACCGGTTCTTAACAAGAGATAGGACATATAAAGTTTAAAAATAGCCATTTAAAAGTGGCTGCCAGATGGACAGAGAACCGGGTTCTTAAATTTTTTGAAGCCCATCACTGTATATAAGCTGAAAAGAGCAGGAAAAGTCAGTTGGGCAGGAAGACGTAGGAGCATCAGGACTGTCAGTTGAAAGGCAGGGGCTCCTGGAAAAGAGAACAAACGCCATTGTTAGTTGATGAGGCTGAAGGAAGCCTATGGTTGACTGGTGAAGGGAAGCTGGACTTACCAGCGTGTAAGTGTTTGTTACTTGGAACTGTTACCTGTAAGAAACGAACAAGTTTAATGCAACTGCCAAGCTTTGTGCCCAATTGAGTAAAGTCCTCTTGGTTCTGAACTTACCTGGTCCGTCTGTCTGTCGTCATGTATGGTGCTGAAGAGGAAGAAGATGACACCCAAATATCCCCTCCTATAGGCAATCATGTCACACACAGGGACAGGAGCAACACAGGGGGAGGACAGGAACATGACACCTGTAATGGACTTTTCCTCCAGAAGTCTTTACAATCTTCTTCTAAAGGCATGTAGGCCAGATGTCATAACCACATCCAGTGGCATGTAGTACCACATGCTCATGGAGGGATCACCCCCTTGACTTTCTGAAGGCAGAACTTTCTGAAGACTCTTCCACTGAGTTCTCTGTATCAGGAACATCATTCTCCTTAAGTGATCTGTAATTGTGGGGGGAAACAGCGCTTGGATAGTTGCATTTGGCATGAGAACTGGAATGCTGAAAGTAGGTTCCATTTTGTGATCATCTGGATATGCGGAAGGGTGTGCTCTCTTTGCCCCCAACTGGGCTGTGATTGAAGCTCTTTGGACAGGTTCCTAGGAAGGGTATAAACTATGATGGTGTCTTTGTTTTGGCTTTTGCAAATGTGCTGTGAGATGTGGTTTTACTACTCAATGGCTGACCCCCCCCCCTCCTCCCAATTGCTACTGCCTGTCATGAATGGGGATTTCAAGGCACGTTTGCCTTGTGGATACCAGTCACTTGAGCAAAGAGATTGCCTGGCAACTCTCTGGGACCAGCTGGGATGTCTGTGTAAATAAATCAGCAACGTTTCCAATACATCCACCTGCTGCAGTGCCAGGATCTCCTCCACTATCAAACAAGTCAGCCAGCCTCATAGATTGCTGCCATCCCTTATTGCTTGCAGCCGAGAAACACAGCTGCCATGTCAGGATATCCCTGCCTCAAGTGGAGGCAACAGGGGTTGTGCCCTGGAAACCTCCTCCGCTCCATCTCTTTGCCCCTCCCCTCTGCAGTCATTCATTCCACTGCATTCATGTGTTTGCTTAATCATTGAGCATTGAATTAATGCACTTGAGGCTAAGGTCACAGCCATCATCCCACATATGAGACTGCCACAGTTCCAGGCAATCCTTTGAAGCAATGAAGAGGAAATCTGTGATTTCCAAAGACATCTCTAATCCCCTCCATCAAACCCCAATCATCTATCAATGAGTTTCTATGTGCAGGGCAGGTGCAATAGTATTACCTGTCTGAAGCATGATGTGAACTGCACACATGCACCATTACCCAGTGGCATTGATGGCTACTTTTTCAAGTGCTGTGGGTGGCGCAAGTGGCTAAGACACTGTGCGTGTTAACCAGCAGGCCAGGGTTCAAGACCCGGGTCAGCCCCACAAGACAGGGTGAGCTCCTGTCCTTAGCCCAGCTCTGCCTTTTCATTGGACTAATTCAGTGGCGTGGAGAGGGGGGATTTGCTGCTTGGGTAACAGCCTATCCTCCATAACAATCTAACCCAGGCTTTCGTGCTTTGCATGCAGTGTATGCAGCGCCGAGCAGGATACCATAGTCTTTCAAGACTGACAGAGTCCTGCGATGGCTACTTTCTCTGCTCAGGGTGACCATATGAATGGAAATTCCCAGATTTGTCCTCTTTTTTTAGCCTTCTGTCTGGGTGTCCTCCAAAAGGGCTTCATTGTCCTCCATTCTGGAACTATGTGATTTTGTTCAGTACCCCATCATGTCATAGATTTTTATTCAGTATTCATTTATTTTTTATTCATAGATTTTTATTCAGATTTTTATTTTTATTCACGTTAGATTTTTATTGAAGAGCAGAATCCAATGCAACAATCTGTTTTGAAATATCCTTCCTATCAAAGGTTATGTCCAAAAAACTAAAAATCCAAAAATATGCACTGAGTTCTATGAGAAAGTGAAAGTACCCCATATCACTGCTTTACTCATGAGTAAGTGAACATGATATAGTCCTCCGGAAAGGTCAGCCTGAAAGGAATCCAAGGACACCAGAATGGTCCTGATCCAATGAACGTAGCCTCCAAAATCACCCCAAAAGGAGGTCTCTGATCTTCAATGGGACTTACTCCCATGAAAGTGTGTTTGGGATTGTAGCCTTAACCACTGTATTAACCACAGTATTTAACTGCCTTGGGTTTCCTTCCTAGAAAGAAAGCCAGGATTTATGTCTTAAATTTGGGGGTATCCTTGTCCTCTTTTTTAAGGTTATGACATGGTCACCTGGATCAGGAGGGAGGGCGAGCAGAGAGTTTTCAGTCTGACCATTGAAATTTAACCATTGAAACACTATCAATTTTCAATTTAACAATAAGTAATATAGTGTTGAAATTAAGTACATGAAAGCAATATTGGTGTATTTAACTCTTATTTTAACATGCCCTACATTTTGCTTGGAAGTCCTCCATTTTGACCTCTTTTTTGGTCACCCTGCCTCTGTTGTCCCACTTCCTTTATCCTACTATGGTATGTGACTTTCTTTGGAAAAATAGTACAGATCTGTCTTTTGAACAGGCTGCTATTTACAGTATGTGCTTTGAACAAAGCTTATACAGAGCTTATTCCCAAGTAAGTTTGGATAGGATTGCAGCCTTTGGAACGTTTGGGGAATCAGCAACTTCTTGGAAAAGTTCGAAAGGCTCTTTATTTTAAATAATTTGAAATGCATATTTATTGTAAACATTTAATTAGTAACTTGATTTGATTTATGTTTTATCATATGAGAGGTGTTAAGAAGTGTCCTGCTTGATGATGTCACTTTCAGCCATAATATCACTTCCAGATTGATGACAGGTGGTCTAGTCAGATCATCTTTCTCAAAAGTAGGTTCTTGTGTTTAAAAGTTTGAGATCCATTGAGCGAGTTACAATCCAGCGTTTCAAATTCAGGGAATCGGGGGCAGAGGGGGAGGAAGTGTAAGAGTTGGTGTTCTGCCCAATAAAGGAAGGTAGCATTTGGCTTGCTCAGACTTTAGGTTGGCCCTGGTTAAGATGGCACTGTGAAATTTGAAAGAAGGTAAGGTGCATAGTGGCTTCATGTGTGCCCTTGAAGTGGCTTAATGTATTCCCTTATAGGGCACAGTGGTTTTTGTAGGAAGAAATGAGATCCCATTACTTTGCCCAGCTCCTGCCAACCTAGCAGTTCAAAAGCATATATATGTAAGTATATATGTATATATAAATGTAAGTATGTAAATGTAAGCATATAAATGTAAATGTAAGTAGATAAATAGGTAACAGGTTACAGTGTTCTATACACCTTAGCCTTTAGTCATGTGGCTGTGGAGGCATTTTTGAACAATGCGGACTCTTGCGCCTTGTAAAGGGGATGAACACCACTCCCTAGGATCTGCAGGGCAACCTGCAGGGGTCACCTTTACCTTTAGGATGAACAGAATAAGCTTGTTTTATTGATCTACAAGGCAAAATATATACCCATTTCTTCAAAGCACAGTACTTTGGAGGAAGAAACCGAGTTTGAACTCTCTGGAGCGTGTGGGTGTATGTTTGTGTGACTGTAGAAAAGTGTTTTGCAAGGTTCGGTGTCTGAGCTTTGCTTAAAAAATCTTGAAATCCTTGACAGCCTCACTTTTGTTTGCTCTTGTTCTCGAAAACGCTGACTTTTCTCACAGTCAGCCGCCAAAATGTTCACAAACTGACAGATAGTGAGATGACCTGTGAAATATAACCCAGACTGCATATATGAAGACATGGGTGGAAACCACCACATGGATGAACAGTGCTAGCAGATGGGCAAGGGTGACAACAGACTGTTGACAATCATTCCGTTGCGTTCTTCGTTTATAGAGGATGCACAAAGGTCTTCAGGGGTGGGTTGGGACTCAGAAGCAGGTTATGTTCCAAACTCAAAATGGGTCACAGAAGTGCTACAGCTGCCATTTTGTTTTGAGCTCAGGTCTGGCATAATTTAAATAGTACCTGGTAAAGCTGTTGAGGCAGCTGCCTGATTTATGAATGACGAGGGATGTGGCTATAATTGAAATTGAGCAGCAGTGCTCCCTGAAACTGCCAGCTTGTTTAACCCTGGATTTACATTGCCCAATGTGCCCTGTCAGTATGATGAACCACCAAAAATTGGGTCACGACCAGTGGTGGGCTCCAGCAGGTTCATACCTACTCTATAGAACTGGTTGTTAACAAGAAATAGGACATTTAAAGTTTAAAAGAGGACATTTAAAAGAGGCTGCCAGATGGGCATAGAACCAGTTCTTAATTTTTTGAATCCCATTACTAGTCACGACTTACTGGTGGGTTCCAGACTCACAATTAGGGAACCTCTGCCCTGCAGTAATCTCCCTCATGTTCCACAGGGCCACAATGTTCTACTCTTGCTCATCTGTTGAGCGCTAGAATGTGGGTGACAGGTTGAGGTGAGCTCCAACTCCTGACAAATCGATGACTTCTTGTATACTCCATTGACCTGAACAAAATTATCTGTTCCCTTTTGGGATTGCAAAGTTGTGATACTGTGCATATGGCCCTTTGCTGTATGAACCTGCCTGTTGATGACAAACATCAGGAGAGCCCTTCTCTCTGGGCCACTGTTGGCAGACATTCAGTCGATTTTTGCAAGAGAGAGGATCTTATCAGAGGTGACACCTAATCTGCAGAAAGCTGGCTCCCTCATGCCACTTCTTAGATGTTGACTGAAAACATTCCTGTCCCAGAAAGCTTTTAATGCAGTCCTGGCTTGATTTTGAGATTGCTGCCTGTATATGTTAATGTTTAATGTATTGGGGGACAGGAAGAGGTTGTGCTCAAATTGTAATAATTATTTTATTGTCTATTTTTATGAACCATTTTGTTCCTACTTTTCAAAACTGGGTTATAAATTACGTGAAAAAAAATCACATGAAGGAGTTTATAGGGAAAGGGGTCATAGGCCAGGAAGATTGGGAAACATTTTTTTAAAGCCTGTTTCTTTGTATGCCACCAATTATGAATGCATAACCATTAGAACAGTGATTTTCAACCTTTTTCGTCAAGGCACACCATCAGTTGTTTTTACCATTGACAAGGCTCACCAGACTGTTCAAATCCCCCCAATTTTCCTATTAATGAATGTCTATCCCCAAAAACTGAGGACTATCCACGGCAAACCAGTGTGCCACAGCACACTGGTTGAAAATCACTGCATTAGAAAGTAATTACACATGTTATCTTGTTTCTGATACTTGCTTTTGTATTTCATGGTGCTTGTTTGGTAACCAATCTCCACCAATGTTGGTCTTTCCAGATCTTCCACATGACCTATGACTTGGCGAGTGCTGTGGTGAGAATTGTGAACTTGATTGGGATGATGCTGCTGTTGTGTCACTGGGATGGCTGCCTCCAGTTTCTGGTGCCCATGCTCCAAGACTTCCCAGATGACTGCTGGGTCTCACTGAACCGGATGGTGGTAAGTTTTAAGTTCCTGGGTGGTTCCCTTGTACCAGTTGCAAAGTATCAAACACATCCTCTGGACAGCTCTCCAGAAGATCCATTGGGTCTGTTTGGTTCCCTGACCTCACCATTTTTTTCCAAGCAGGAGAGTACCTGTTGGCCAATAGTCGACCTAATACAATTGAACCTGAGAGCATCTATGCTTTCTATTAAGATCCAATCAAAATATTGATTGTGCAACGAACACCAGAGATAACTCTCACTTTCTATGGCTGTCCCTTACGTCTCTTTATGGGACACTCCTTGCTGATTGAGAACCCTAGTTCTACAACATAGGGGAGAGACAATAAGAGGAACTAGGACAAGCAAGTACAAAGAAGGGCAATAAATGTCCAAGTGATCAAAGCATTGGACACACAAGGAGTCTAAATTTGTATTGTCTAAAAAAAGAGTGGGCTAGATCAGGGCATGATCACAGCCTAAAAATACTTTAACATTAGCCTCATTCTTCCACCAAGCTATTTGCAGATTCTGTGAATGGCAAGAGGCACTTTCTGAAGAGACAACGGTTAGCCCTAGGAATGTTGCTCAAAGGTGAAGACCTGGTCAGCTGGATTCCAAGGAATTGGAGTTATGGGGTTTTTGTTTTGGTCACTGTTGTAATATTCATGGGAAGGTGCTGTTGACCCTAGGCTCATGCCAAGAGACTGATGAAATTGGAGGATATGTTTTACTCAGAATAGCAAGCTTTCTCTGTTGTAAATGCAAGGAAGGTGTTGCATTCCATATATCACTGATCCCCCACTTTGGGACAAGAAGGGGATGGTAATGGGACAGGTTCAGCAGTGATGGTGAGGGATCTAGAAACCATCCTATGAGTAACAAATACAAGAGTTTGGTATGTTCAGCTTGGATAGAGAGACTAAGGACCAAATCCTATACCCAGGATATATACCTATACCATTGTTGCAAAAATGATGTACTTATACACTTGTTGTGGGGATGTACACTGGTAGTGTGCCAGTTAGTGTTGGGCCTGAGTGCCAGGAAGAAACCTTTGTAGAGTGGCTGGTGATAAGAGTTCCCACCAATGGACAGAGAGGTTTTTCATGGCAGATGAGGGTGGGGAATAGTCAGTGAGAGGAAATAACTGGGCAGGGGAAGGAGTGGCAGGGAAAGAAGGACTTACCCAGACATAAAGTGATCAACCTCACTAGTGACAATTGCACTGCAAGAAAGCTTGATACCATTCTGCATGAAATGTCTCTGAAAGGGTTGCAGATGCATTAAAGTGCCAAAATAAGTTATTGCACCATTTCTGAAAGTCAGTGTCTGAACTTGAACTAAACTCGAGTGTTTAAAAATACTGATGAATCTGAACTGCAGCAGAATCCACACTTAGATTAGTGTTCCTCTTTGCTGTGTATGGTTATGTAGCTCTATGAGTACTCTCAATGGATGTTGTGCTCTTAGAACCAAGAGTCTACATGCTACTGTACTGCTCCAAGCATTCTCCATGAATGCAGTTGATGTCTCACCATTCTACTCAGTCTTCAATATATTGTTTCACACAAGCCCCAAAAGTTTAGTCCTTTTTTTTTTTTTTGGGGGGGGGGGGGGGTCTGTCAAGAGGTTATCAATCCCTGGGAAAATCCACTCAACAAGATGGAAAGTCTATCACAACCCTCTTTTGTGCTTGTCAAGATTCTTGTCAAACCTTTAAAAGATTGTAATAATTGGGTTATAAAGATCGGGTTGTAAAGATTCTTGTGCTTGTCAAACCTTTAAAACTCAGATTTTTTTTATTTTTTTTTACTCATTGCTTCCTGTTAAGATAAGAAAGAGCAGGTCTGTTGGAACAGAGCTGAGACACATCCAGTCTAGCATCCTGTTTCCCAAAGTGGCAAACTGTGGAAGGAAGGCTGGAAGCAGGAAAGAAGGTCACACCCCTTCCATTCTGTAGATATAGTTGCTTAAACTGGCACAAGCATTTAATGCTGATATACTAGGGTTTGGTACATTATAAATTCTTAGCTCTGTTTTCCATTTTTTGAAAAGCAACATTTTGTTTCTTATTAATTCTTTTGTCTCTTTTTTGCCAAGATCTGTATACAAGCATATCACCAGATCTTCTCCTCTGCTAAATTTATTGTGATGGGGTGTGTGGGAGGGAGGCTGTGCTACCTGGAGGCATTGTCAGCCTTCAAGACAGATCCCTGATTTGCATGTGCACAGAATGTGGAGAAAAGGATTTGGGTGACGTTTGCGTGGGATTGGCTGTACTATAGATTTGCAAAAGGTTTTTTAAATTGGTCGCACTGGGCAATGGATGGCTCACCTCCGTACCACATGGTAATGAGGTCTTCGCTGCCACATACAGCTCTTCTGAATCGCACTGAAAAGACGAAATGGTGGTGAAGATGTCACATTTGTATCACACTGCTTTGGCCACCTGGGTAGCGATGCCATGACATCACATGATAATATGACATCACTTCTATGTCGTCCCAAACGGAGGGAGTGCAAATCCGCTAGCACCTCCTCTGTAACTGGGGTAGAGCAGTCATGCACTCTTCTGGCTTACCCACCAGGAATGGGGCAAAAGTGCCTTAAGGCACTTTTACAACACCCCCAGGCCAGCTCAGGACTTGTGCCGAGACTTTTGCCAGCCTAACCAAGGGTCAGGATTGCACTGTCAGTATCATGTGATGTCTTGACATCACCTCTCCATGCACCCAGTACTCCTGGCTGCATTTCAACAACTGTGATGACAACTGGAGTGCTAATGATTAATCACATTGAGTCGGCAGTAGTAAATGTGCAGCAGAGAGGGACGGTCACGTGATGATCAGGGAATGGGAGAAGAAGCATTAGATTCCCCTCATTCCAGCTTCCTGTTACAGGAGGAAGTGGTTGGTAGGTTGGCAGAAGCAAGGGATAGTCAGCTATATCTCTCTGTCATCCTGGTTCTTGTTTGCCCTCGAGCAACAGCCCTCTGTTCCCTGCTTGATTTTGACTTCTCTTGTTTAGCTCCAGCAAGAGCCACTTCCCCTGGGAACGTTGCATTGGCACAAAGCCAGCATATCACCGCCACCTCTCCTACATAAAAGCAGCGGTACAGATGTGTCATGAGGCTGCAGGAACAATCTGTTCATTAAAACAGGGATCTATTTTTGAGGTGCCATCAGCCCGGCACACACTCGCATGGACGCTGCACTCCAAACGAAATGTGGAAATGGCACGCCAGAAACATTTGCCACATTCGCAAAGGCCTTTTAAGATGCCAGTGGGGAAGTGAAACTGCCTCTTTGAAAAGAGTACTGGAGTTAGACCGGAACAATCTGAGTTCAAATTTTCACTCAGCCACAAGGATCCTTGGGGAACCGGCCCCCACGCGGAACACCAGATATATTTGAACATGGACACCGCTCTTTAAACCCAGCTCAGTTTCTTACTTGAAACTGGAGTATCTGCAAGATGCCTCTTTTCTCACTTCCTTCAAATCCTTTCTTACACTTCATTTTTTTCTGAGCAGTCTTTGGCACAAAGTTTTCATTTTATTCCTCTATTAAAGTGGTTCTCAAAGTGGAGATTGGGACCACTTTGGGAGGTTTGCAACTTCATTTCAAAGGGGTCATGAAAAGCTGAGTGCTGTTATCTTGGAATCTAGCATTGGGCACCACTATCTTGGAATGGGTGTCTTAGGCTACAATTCATACTTTCCTGAGAGTAAGTCTCATGGAACACAATGGGACTTACTTCTGAGTAGACATGGAGGAGTCCTGGTGTTACAGTGCTATAACTTTCAGTTTGATGTCACCTGGCTATGACATCACTTTCAGGTTGATGACATCACTTCAGGGGCTGCTGGACAGATTGTCATTCTCAGAAAGTGGTTGTGAGCTGAAATGCTTGAGAACCAATGCTCAACTGTAACTAAAAAACTGGAACAAGGCCTCATTTTTCCCTTGTTTAGCCCTGCCTCTATTTCCTTTCACTTTTGTCTTTCTAGATACAAGTCCCTTGTGGCAGGGACTTTTTTTCTGGGTAAAGCAACATATACATTGATGATATTATAAATAATGAGATTAATAATAGAGAACAACTCTTTTTCATTTAAATTCACAACCTTGGCTGTACAAGAATCCTAATTGTCCTGCATTCAGGATAGCCTGATCTGCAGGTGGCTTTATTCCAGATCTTTTTGTTTTACTGGGGCATTTGAACCAAAACCATTGAGAGACGCAGCAGAGGAAATCAAATTCTCCTTTGGCATCTCACTGGCAAGGAGAGTACATCTGGATTTCTCCCCCTTTTATTAATAAAGTTAGCCTAGACAGGTTGGCACCAAATGAGCGCCAACCTTTGTGAAATCCTGAAGTTGGGTGTGTGTGTATGTACCTTTTTTGTTGGGTTGCCTATTCAGTAAACTGGAACTCTATCACCTATCAGGATGGTCTGTTCATAGACTAACTCGATCTAAAGGCTTTGCCAGGTCACTAGTTTGCCTGAAAGACATGTATCTTCGCCAAAGGCCAAGCCTTTTTTGACCTGCCTGGCACCGTAAAGGTGATCCTTGATGGAGAAACCATCCAAGTAACTTTCCAATCATGAACATGAGAGGAGGCTTAATTACCACAGGGCAGTGTCCACTACCATTCGTTTCTACACTGTGTTGATTTGTCAGCTACGCCCATGGGATATGAGTGGGATTCATGCAAATTCTTTAATAAGAGAATGACAATCAATGCTGCACCTAATACTCATTTCTGTGCATGCTGTGGCAGTCATGAGCATGTCAAATCGAAGCTGCAGACACACTTGAAACAACCTTATGGTTGAAACAAATTTATGGAAGATCTGAACAAGGCCAGTCTTGTAAGAGTGTTGATGAAAGATTTTACCCTTGATTAGAAGACCATAGAAGGTCTATTAGGTCTCCCATAGAAAACCTAATTTTGTTGGCCTTCAGTAAGAGCTGCATGGGAATCTTCATTTTGACTTCCATCCCACTGGTCTTCCTGTTCCTGATCATACATACAGATAATGGACAAGATTATTATTGTAATTATTGTGCATGGTTTTTCTGCAACATTTTAAACCCCCAGAACTCATGTTGTTGTGTTCATTTCTGTTGCATTATTCAGTGCTGTTCATTTTCACAGTGGTTGTCATGATACGTTGGCTAGAAAGTTATGATATAAACTGCAGTGTCTTCCTCATCCGGTCCTAACTCCTCCTTAAGGGAGGATTGCATTGTAAGACATGTTGCATATTTGCACAATCAGTGTTTTCCAGGAAAAAATATCAATCACACTGAAGTTGCTATTTCTAGCAACCTACAATTCGAAACTATAAACTATTCATCACAGTCTTGGGACTGTCACTTTCTTCTGTTTGCCCAGGAGCATTTTAAAAATGGACTGGTGATTGCAGTGGACAGCTTAAAATAAAGAGGGTGTTTTCCAAAAAGCCAGCAATTGATTGCTCAATGAAGAACTGCATAGTTTTTATGCTCTGATTTGATTATATTATTACACTTGCTGTATCATTTTTCTTCATATCGTGAGTTTTCAGGAAGGAAGATTAATTAATCTTTATTTAATCAAGCGAATCAATGTGGAATGAGGATGCATGTTTGCAGAACTGTGGGATCAATCTGATGAACATCCACTTCCTTTGCCAGGCTGTATAGATTCTCATTATAAGAACAAAAGAAGGGGGTTAATACACATTAAAGTTATACTGCTCTGCATTCAAGGAGTTTAAGCATCCTGTGTGTATGGCAGCAGGGAAGGGAGATTCTTAATAAATGTAATCAGAAGGAACGTGCAGGGTTTTTAGAGACTATTCTTGCATCGAGTGAGAATGTTTGCTGATGTCTCCCAGTTTCTATTGAAGGAAGATAATGGAACAAAGCATACTGGAAGACATCACCATGAATCCAGTGATGATTGTGTGTGTGCGTGTGTCTGCATATCTGTCTGTGAGGCTGGGTTTGTGCAAATCTGTGCTACGTGCAAAAGCTTGTATGTTTCTTGTATGCACAATGCTCCTCAAGCCAAATATATTTGTGTGTTCGAAGAGGGACTTTCTGATGATCTGTGCTGGCCCATTTATGAAGTCAACGAAGGCGTTGACTCAAGTGGTGGATTCACAAGGAAGTGCCGCTCCTGCCTCTGTCACTTGCCTCCCTTACACTCCACCCAAACCCCATATTTGAAAAGGAAGAGGAACATAGAGCAGAAAAAAGAGACAACAAGAATAGAGTGATGGGCTACAGCATCCCACCACCATAGGCTCTAGCTATTATTCCTCTTCACCAGACTTGCTCTTCCTTTTCAGATTCTGGGAGTGATGGAAGTAGCTGGGTAAAGGGAGGCATATCTAAAATGAGAGGACACTGAACAAAGTGGGGGAGCTACCTGTGTCTTGCTATCTGTGGTGTCAGGTGGTCTTGTACTGGGTCTGCTAATGGCTTGCTTCTCATTGCCATGCCAGTTAACTGATGATCAGAAATGGCCCCTTCAGGCATAAGATGGTAGAGGTGGTAAGGAGCGCCATGCATGCCCAAACTTAAATGGCTTCTGTGTGGTCAAGATATGTTCAAAGCCACCCTCACAAAGAAGGTCTCCTTGGCTTTACCCACCTTGTGTCCTGTAACTCTGTCTGTCTGTCTCTTTAGAATGACTCCTGGGGGAAGCAGTATTCCTATGCCCTGTTCAAGGCCATGAGCCACATGCTGTGCATCGGCTATGGGCAGCAAGCCCCAGTGGGCATGTCCGATGTATGGCTTACTATGCTGAGCATGATCGTCGGTGCCACCTGCTATGCCATGTTCATCGGCCACGCCACAGCACTCATCCAGTCTCTGGATTCCTCACGGCGGCAGTACCAGGAGAAGGTAAGTGTTTTGCTTAAGTGGAAGTATTCAGGAATCAGGTCACCCTTAAGGAAGAGACCATTGTAGGGCACACCAAAGGGAAATGCACTGATGCATTATTCCTTATCCCATTCTGACCATCACTATCCACTTTTGCTCATGCAATCACACATTAAAAAGTGTTTTTTTCCTAAAACACCTTTAAAGAGGCAAGAGGGAGAGTCTAATAGGGGACCAGTCTAAAGCGAGCAGTGCTTTGCATGATGCCAAGACTGGAAAGGTTGATTGCATCACATTTTCTAAGTCCAGGTAGGGAGCACACTCAGGGACTTTCTACTGGCATAAGTTACAAAGCATAATGTAATCATGAAAAAACAGACTTTTTCCTAAGGAATTTTTAGGATGCTGAAGTTGGGGGCACCTTGAAAGCCATCCAGTCCAGTCCCCTTCTCAGTGTTGGCAACTGTTACAGAATCCCTGAAAGGTGGTCATTGAGTCTCCGCTTAAAAACTTCCAATGTGATTGAGGGAATGCCTGCAACTGCACCAGGTAGATTGTTTTCAGTGCCAGACAGGTCTTGTAGTTTGGGAATTCTTCCCTTTCTCTAGCCCAGTGGTTCTCAATCTTCCTAACACTGTGACCCCTTTATAAGTACCTCATGTTGTGGGGATCCCAACCATAAAATTATTTTTGTTGCTACTTTATAACTGTAATTTTGCTACTGTTATGAACCGTAATGTAAATATCCAATATGCAGGATGTATTTTCATTGTTACAAATGAAATGTGTGTTCTATGCACACACTGAACACAATGGGATTTATTTCAGAGGAGGCATACATAGGATTGGGCCCTGAGGCTATAATCCTATCCAGATTTGCATGAGAGTAAAGGCCCCCCTGACTATAATGGGATTTATTTCAGAGTAGGGATGTATAGGATTGGGCCTTGAGGCTGTAAGTCAGCCCCAGTGCATGCGCAGCTACAGCCAGAGGTCTGGGAAGCCTGACCTGGCCCCCTGCACCAGGGGTCTTTAGGCGACCCCCAGGAAAGCTCTAGGTAACCCCCAAAGGGGTCCCGACCCTCACTTTGAGAAATGCTGCTCTAGCCTAAATCTATTTCCCTTTAGATATCTTATTGGCATGACATTGCTTGGAATGTGTCCTCAAATCTAACTTTAAGGAAAGGGGAAAAAAACCAATTGAGAGCTTTCTTATGTCTTGCATTTGAGATACACAGTTGAGGGTTCAATTCTAACCAAATTAGGCCAGTAAAACTCACCCATCTCTACTACGGTAGGATGGGGAGGTTGGCACATATCTATACAGAGGCCTAATACCCCAGGAGTGGTGCAGAAGTGCCTTATAGCACTTTTGAAACACCCCCAGGTTAGCAAAGGACTTGTGCTAGCCTAAACAGAGATTAGGAATTCATTATAGATGTCAAAACCCTAATTAAGATTACAAAGGTCATAAACGGGGGGGGGGGTGTGTGATCTTGGGAAGCTACCCTTGGCCCCTTGTGAGGTTGAGCTATTCTCCATCTAGGAATCCAGAAATAAGTGCTGGATCAATACTTAAAACATCAATAGATTGCCATACAGGAGTTTTTGGGAAGCCCAAAGAAGGAAGCCTCAACTTGAGTTAAAGCTCCGGAATTTCTCTAGGTTGGAAGTGCATTCCTAACCTCTTTTTAGGCTGGCGCAAGTACCATGCTAGTCTGGGAGTGTCACAAAAATGCCGTAAGGGGGTTAGGCCAGTGTACAGACATGCACTCTTCTTTGGGATCATGAAGCCTGAGAACACAAGAGCCCTCCAACTACTGTTGGTTAAACTGCAGGGATAAAGACCTGATGGTCCAGTTCCCATATTCTTTTAAAAACTCACACACAGCTATAAGGTTGACTACGTTCCTGGTGGGAGGACACTACCCTTTTCTCCCACACCATTTCGCCAAATATAAAGCAAGGCAGTACAAGTGTCATGCAAGGGTACCTGTACATGGCTAAGTCTCTCCATGTCTCCCTTGCTCCAAATCTTCCCACTTCAGTTTGCCTCACCTCAAAGACTGATTTTAAGCCCCTGATTAAATCCAATCCCAGATCTCCCATTTTGCATGAATTTTGGGCCACAGATTGAACCAATGCCTTTGGAGCGCAGCAGCACTTTATAATAAACATAATTTTTAAAAATGTGCCGAACTAAAAAATCTCAAGCACAATAAGATGTTTCTTTCTAGAAAATAGAAAAAAAGCCTTATTTGGATGTGCACGTCCCTGTTGGTATAAATTGGAATGGCTATTCAAGGCTTTGAGAAGGAAGGGTTTTTAATATTTTAAGTGTCTTAGGATGGCCTTCTAGATCTTGGGGTGGCATTTCAATATGGTGAACTGTTTTTTTTTTTTGTCTGCATATTTTGTCCGTGTGCCTCTGCTTTCTTAATATTATTTTCCATATAGACACGTTGAGTCTGGTCTGTACATTTCTAAGTTTTGTCAGGAGTCTGAATGGTTTTCTAGCTTTACCTATTTACAAGTACTTATTTAATGGTTTGGTGCAAGCAACTGCTGTTTGAATGGCAGAATTGTTCTTCTCTGAGTCTCTTTTGGGGCCAGGGAAGCTATCTCAAGCCATGAGCAGTGCTGCAAGCTGTTGCTGGGTAAGCTGGGTTTCCCTGCTCTCTTGGTGATCAAAGCCCTTGTCAGTCATACATTTGTGTATGAGGAAGTGCATTGGCATCCATCAGTCTCGAAAGACTATGGTATCGTTCACGACGCTGTATGTGAAGCATGAAGCTGAGTTGCGGAGCTTGGCTAAGGACAGGAGCTTGGCTAAGGACAGTTGTCTTGTGGGGACCTGGGTCTTGAACCCTGGCCTACTGGTTAACAGGCACAATGTCTTAACCACTTGCACCACCCACACGTCTACCCATAGAAGTGGCTGCCCAGAATTGCTCCAAGTATCCTTGCCCAGGTTTGCTCCAAGCATCCTCACCCAGGCTGGAGCCTGCAGGGCATTCTGGTCAGTGGGTCAGTGAGCAGGAGAAGCTGTAGGTGCTTAGGACCATGGACAGCTGAGATAGGCCAGCCTGGGTAGCAAAGAAACTGGGGAATGGAGATAGTCCAATATTGCGTCAGCAGTAGCCTGAATCCCACTGCAAAGAGTTCCAAAGCAAGGAACTCAGTTGATTCCTGGAAACCACATGGCAGGGGAAGGAGACTCAGTGGTTGCCTCCAGCAGGTTCACACCTACTTTATAGAACTGGTTATTAATGAGAGATAGGACAAATAAAGTTTAAAAATTGCCATTTAAAAGTGGCTGCCAGATGGGCATAGAACCAGTGGTTAATTTCTTTGAATCCCATCACTGGAAGGAGGGGTTGAGAAAGATAGGCATATGAACCCATCCCTTCATCGATCCATAGTCATGGTGAGTTGCAGTCCTTAGTTGCAAACTTCAGTTGTAGTCATTGAATGGTACTTTGCAAGATGCATTTAGAGAAAATATATTTCCCTGCAGTGCCAGAAGAAAAACTGCCAACTAGAGGACACCGTTCATTCAATTTCCTATTTCAAAAGGTGGAACAATGGCCTAAAAGCTGATACTGTAAAGATTTCTTTCCAGTCTTGCTGGAACAGACAGAATGAGAACACCTGGTGCTTTGGAGTCATCCATTCAGTTCACTCCCCAGGGAATGCATGTCCACCCAAGAACATTTTCAGCAGAGACACATTGCTGTCAACAGGTGTGTCACAGAGTAGATTTTCATTTTATGGAGTTGTCAGTTTGTTTTGGTGTTTCTTTGCTGTTTCCCTGCCCGCAGAGGGATCATCAAAACAGCTTATAAAAAAATAAATTAAAACAACGAACAGAGAAAGCAGCATCACAGCATTTTTGGAAAGGAAGCTCGTGCTGTTAATGCACTAGGGATTTGAAGTGGTGTAGCAGGAAGCCTCTGCTAGGGAATTTCTGTACATTGTGCAGCTTTTCTCATAAAGCGCTGACTTCTTTCCCCTTAACCTAGAGGCATCTCTTGGGACTTTTGTTGTTACAGAAGTCAACGCTGGAGAGCTAATTTTTGGACTCCTCAACTGGGTCTTGAATCAATGCCAGAGTAAAATAATGGGTCACCCACTTTCCAGGAATTTCTTGGTCACATCCTGGCATAGATCCCATGCCGCTTTACACTTGTGATTTGACCTTCAGGTTCTTTCTGTTCGGGGCTGGTTCCTTGACTGCAGATCCAAGATTCCAGTGATGGTTATGACCAACCACTTAGCTGCCAAGATACAGCTATAGCCACCACCAACACCTCCCTCTTTGTGCAGTGGTAGAATCCGGTTGCTCTAGCCTCTTTTGACACCTTTGTGTCAAAACACGTGAACACACTAGCTAGAAGACAAATGGACACACTAGTCTTGCACCAAATATCACAACTTGAATCGTATCCAACCCATAATCCCCTTATGCACACTATTATGGTTTTCCACTGTGCTTTTCTTGTGAATGCACCAACTCAATGCTGAGAAGACCCACAATGAGGTGAGGTGAGGAGGTGGCCCTAAAGCTCTTCACCACCCATAGACACCTGTTGAAGTTACAGCCCAATCCTATGCATATCTATTCAGAAGTAAGTCCCATTTTGTTCAGTGAAGCTTACTCCCAGGAATGGGTGTATAGGATTGTAGCCTTTCTTCCTGGGAATAAGCTCAATTGACTATAATGGGACTGACATCTGAGTAGACATGCATAGGATTTCCTAAGTTTCCTAAGTAATTTTCCATTTTCTGTTATGAACTTTGTTCAAAGAAAGTGATCGGCATCTTCAGATCATCAGTTCTAATGCCTGCTGATGCAGTACATTAAACATGTCCAGAAGACTGTAGAGATATACCTCTGTATACCAATTTCTTGGGGCCTTGAGGACCTCCAAGTAGAGTTTCTGGAAACATCTGGCTGATGATGCTGGATTCAATGGCTGTATGGTCCTCTTCTGTTTGGTCCTCTTCTGTTTGGTCCTCTTCTACACATGTGCACATCTGCAAATTTTCCAAAGGTATTTCTTCAAAAAGGCAAAATTGGAACACCAGCTTCCTCAAGGATAGGGAGCAGAAAATAGGAATTTTTCCTTGAAATAGGATCCATTGGAGAAATATATTTGTACTCTCCATCATGTCAGGGCCATTTAGTGTACAGTACTTACTTGCTTGTTCCTTGAGGAGTCAGTTAAGAATTGGTTTGTGTGAAACATCCTTTCTACATGGCATGGCTATTGGGTTCCTTTCACCTTCTGTCCTGATTCCCCCCCCCCCTAAAAGAAGCAGCTCAGTGGGTCTGACTGGTAAGCATCACTTCATCAAGCCAATCAACCCTTGTCCCTTGCAAATTAAAATAATATGAATGCATCACACTCTTTTGCATATGATGTACAAGCAGAAGGATCAGGAAGGAGCAATATAACAGGACAAACAGGATCTGTCCTGTCTTGGTGGTGTGGTGGGGTGAGACACACTTCTTCTAGGTCAACGGTCTCTAAACCTTTTGGCAGAAGGCCACAATGTCTTTCTGTTGGAGACCAGAAGAAAAAAAAGTTTACATTTCAAATTTGAATAAATTTACATAAATGAATATATTAGTGACGGAACTGGTGAATGAATGAATAAATTCAAATCAGTTCATAAACATTTTCCAAGAGGGTGATCTTCAGAGGAGTTCATAATTACTTTCATACGCACAGAGGAGGTGTGTGCAGCCTTCCCAGCCCTTTAAATACCCTCCCAAGGTATGGAGAGCAGAGTTCCCCTTGCCTCTGGAGGATTTCAGGGCTTGCCCAAGAGGTAGATGGAGGGGCTTACCAAGTGCCAGAGGCTAGCCAAGGGCCTCATCTGGCCCCAGGGCCAGGGTTTGGAGACGCTGTTCTAGGTGACTTGAGGGTCAGGGTGGTGTCATTGCTGCAATGCTTGGTGAATGGATATGTGGGTGAGAAGCTTG
Source organism: Cryptoblepharus egeriae (assembly GCA_030015325.1). Lineage (NCBI taxonomy): Eukaryota > Metazoa > Chordata > Lepidosauria > Squamata > Scincidae > Cryptoblepharus > Cryptoblepharus egeriae. Next base: position 13,644,477 of record JAREYC010000013.1, read on the forward strand.
TTGAATGGCCTGACTTGTGGGGCCAATGTGAGCACAGAGAGCCTCATCCATGATAAGAAGCTACTTGAGCTTCTTAAAGAAAGGATGTGAGGAATAAGGATAAATAACTACATATGTACCTGCAACTGAATTCCTGTCTCTGAATGCCAGATGCAAGGGAGTAGCACCAAGATGCACGTCTCTTGTTTGTCCTGAATATTCCTAGAGGCATCTGGTGAGCCACTGTGAGATATAAGGAGTTGGACAAGTTGGTCTGATCCAGCAGGGCTCTTTTTACATTCTTGAGACAATAGTATGTTTTCCACCCATTATTTCTCTCCCATTTTTCTCCTCTGACATATCTCTGACACTGATGATTGATTATAGTGCTTTTTCCTGGGGAAAAAAGGTACCAGTACTTACTACAAGTCATCCCCCAGAAAAAAGCCCCAAGGATAATGATGATAGTTACGTTTTACTACTACTACTACTACTACTACTACTACTACTACTACTACTACTACTACTACTACTACTACTAGCAGCTACAGCTCCTTTTGCTTCTATCCAGGCTGGTACTGGGTCCCAGTCTTCCCCTTCAACACCAGTAACAATGTGATCTGCTCAAAATCTAAAGACGCTCTTGCAACGGCACTACGAGATAATAGCAGAATAATGTATTTTCTGCTAGTGTAGTTGTCTAGGAAAGTGGTAAACTGTTGGGCTTGGGTCATTAGCGGCAGCACTCATGAATATTTCTGAGTCTCCCAGCTGTTGGCAGCTTGAGACAAAAGGGCTCCTCATTCCAGGAAATCCTGCTAGCATCTGCTTGGCTGCCTTGAATACATTGAGTCGTTCATCCCCCTGCACCCTCTGCTTTCAGGAAATGTGTTCGTGTACAAAGGCCAAGAGGACTCCCTTGCAGCAGCTGAGTGGCACTTGTGTTTAAAGAGAATGGTGTGTAATCAAGAAGTGCAGTGTGGCGCATTTATTCACTTGTATTATCAGGACACCCACACACACTTGAGGTTGTGCCCTCACTTCTTAGCTGCATATAATGCAAAAACCATGCCTTTTGTCATCGTCCCCCCAAAAGTCCCTTCTGTGGTTGGGGTTAAGGAAGCCATAAATATATTTGGGGTGGGGCAGATGGTTGAAAAGAAAAGGATGCAGGAGGATTCCATTGTGGGGGAGATTCATGTTGGGGAGAGTGGCAAACAGAGGATCAGGTCAGGACACACTGTTTGTACCTGGGGTTGTGGAGAGAAAGCTGATGTGGTAGGTGAAGAAGGAAGATGCCTCTAGGTATGGGGAGAGGCAAAAGCAGCAAGAGGGGCCACGAACCTGCAGAGGGCACACAAGAACCTGAGTTGGGGCACACTCTGCATGGAGGGAAAGAGAGAGCTAAGGGAAGTCAGGAAAAGTGATATGGGGAAGGAGAAGATCTTATGTGGCTCTGTTGAAGGGAAGAATACAGCATACAGTTTTCATTGCTATAATATGGGGGTTTCATTTTCAAGTATCTTAATGCCTGTCTAAATGTAACATTGACCCAGGATTCATCATATGCCAGGGTTTGATTTTCTAAGATAAAATTCATCCTTAGGCTTTGGGAAGCTGTAACAAGCCACATCTATTCTACTGCTTTTTTTGGCAGTGTTCTTAATTAGTCATACATAGTCATGCATGCGAGCCCTGGGGCATGTGCAAAGCGCCTCTCATGCACCACTGCATAATTACAGTCACCCCCTTTCATCTAAGAAGAGGTATTCTGAGGTCATGACTTCCAGGCTGTTTGGGGACTGGGCACCTCACTTTTGAGAGATGAAGTGCATAGCCTTTGTCCTGGAAAATGAATGGGTCTGGAACAAAGGGAGTGTGGGTCCAAAGAATGGAAATCTCCCCATAGGAACAGAAACAAGCCCTATCCAGAGTAACTATGGGAAGACATAATTCTGGACTGCTCTTATTCTGGACTGCTCTATGCTTTCCCCATAGGTTTCCCATAGGTCAGTGTACATCGGTGTAAACTATGTCAGTGTAAAAGGTCCCATAGTACTCTGGATTGTAGGTAAGGACTCTGTTTTCAAGCATACAGCGTACAGTTATTTTATGGCTATAAGGAAAATAATTTTATAAAAATATGCTGGATAGCCAAACCAGAACTTGGAGTCCTTCATATCCTTAGGACTTTGGTTGTGGAACCCCACAGAGAGACCAAAATCTATAGATGTCACACTGACAAAATTGTGAAAATTTGCATAAATTGCAAAAAAATATATATATTGTAGAAATGTGCATAAATTGTGTAAATTCTGTGGGAATATATTGCCTGAACTTGTGTAGATGAATTAATGAAAGGTGAATTAATGAATTAATGAACATGGGAAATGGCAGGGAAAAGAGGCTATAGTGGGATGTGCCAATTTTTAAAAAAACATTTTCAATCTGGGGTTGATTAAATCTGCAGATGTGGTGCCTGCAGATATGGTGGTCCACTGTACTCTGCTGATCCCTATTTACCAGTTCATTCTTCATCCTTGTACTATATTCCTGGGGGGGGAACATAAAGGGGAAGCCAATTTGAGAAATGTCAGAGGATACACGGCCTGATCCAGTGCACATCGCACAATACCATCATACTCATTGATACCACTGGCTGGTGAGTCACTGGCAGCCCAGCGGTGCTTGTGGAAAGTAGTGGAAAGTAAGGAAGGGGAAGAAGTAACAGGAATGGGGGTGCTTCTGTATAGCGAGGGAGAAAGAACAGAGGAGGGATTGGCTATACAAATGTATTCTACAGCTATATCCTATCCCCTTTCATCTCTTTTTCTCTCTCCATCAGTTTTCTTAGTTCTGTGCCTAAGACATCTTAAGTAGCAAGAAGCAGCATCATCTCTCTGTGTTAGTTGAACTCTTAAAACTGGCCCCAAATCCAAGGATTCAAACTAGGGGAGCCATGGCTAGCTCAGTCTCTTGTCCACTGTGGTGACACTGGTTTTCTTACGCTAGCATCTGGGTGGTTACTCTTAAACAATCACATTCCAAAACATAGTTCTCTGCTGTATGTTTTTGACTTTAGTCTCCATTGAGTGCCCTGGGCCAGTCTCAGTGCCAGAGTTTGGCACCCTTTAGTATTGGACACCTCAACGTTACCCCTACTAAATTCTCTCCTGTTGTTGCTGTCTTCTTCCCTCTGCAGTACAAGCAAGTGGAGCAATATATGTCTTTTCACAAGCTTCCAGCTGACATGCGCCAGAGGATCCACGACTACTATGAACATCGCTACCAGGGCAAGATGTTTGATGAAGAGAGCATCCTGGGAGAACTGAGTGAACCCCTGAGGGAGGTGTGTGGTACAGGAGGGAGGTGGGTGGTTGGGTCAGTTCTGAAATATAGGACTTCATCATGACACAACCAGGAAGATTAAATGTGTTCCTTGTTATCCACTAGGGTTCCATTCCAGAACCATCCATGGATTTAAAAAATCCATGTATATAGAAACTAATGAAAAAATAGGTTTAAAGACCCACTTCCAGGTTTCTTCTTTCTCTGTTGTGCCTAATGGAATAAGGTAGTGCCTCAATATCTGCAGGAATTTGATTCTGGGGCTGAAAAATGGAATGATTGCTTGCATGACTACCTTTCTACAACAGTAGAAAAGCAGTTTTTAATGTGATTTAATGTGATTTGTGCTGAGTAAAATCCATGCAGGGATTGTCCCAGAAAACTAGGACTGTCCCAGTTTTCAGAGATTTTGCTCTCATACTAGCAAGTGTGACAAGGGATCCTGTCCCAGTTTTGTGGAAGAGAATTATGTGTAAATCAGTGTATAACTGTTGGGACTGTACAACAAAGTATACACTTAAAATCCATTTACAGGAGGCTTCCTTCTCCTACCATATACTTCTGCTGTGATGTTTGTGATATTTAGGGCCCAATCCTATTCAAATTTCCAAGACTGATGCAACTGTGCCATGAGGCATACACTGTATCCTATAGTGGGCTAGCAGACATATAGGGGTCCTCAAAGAACCCTCTGCTTCTCAGATGTTTCCCTTCATGGTGATTGCACAGCTCTTACCTTCCAACCTTCCATAGGCAGCTACAAATTTAATCTCAGATTGGCTCTAGATGCTACCCATTTTTGCCAGCTGACACTGCCACAGTTCACACTCCACTACACTCCTCCATCAGCAGCTTTTAGTCTGAGTGGGTTCAAGGGGTGTCAGTGTTGAAGACAGTGCCAGCCTTGGAGGGGGTTCTAGGGGTGCCAGTGTTGGAGAGGGTGCCAGCCTTGGAGGGGGTTCAAGGGGTGCCAGTGTTGGAGAGGGTGCCAACCTTGGAGGGGGTTCAAGGGGTGCCAGTGTTGGAGAGGGTGCCAGCCTTGGAGGGGGTTCAAGGGGTCCCAGTGTTGGAGAGGGTGCCAGCCTTGGAGGGGGTTCCAAAGCTGAAAACACAATTCAACCTGCTTAGCTTTTCTAGACAACTCAACCTCCAGACCGTACCCCTGCTCACTTTTATAAATTTGGGTGTATCACAGTACTAGTACAAGCATGCTTTTTGCAGAAATCCACTATGCTCACTAAGATTTACTCCCAAAGACCTTTTCATAGGACTGTAGTAAATAGAACATGGACTGCTTTTTATCTCTCTTAGAATACAGCTGTGGGAAGATGGTGGCCTAGATGTGCCTTAGGCATTTGCCCTTAAGCAAATTCCTCCTGCTCTTCTTGATGCTACTTCTCAGCTAAAGTTCAGAAAAACACTCAAAAACTTTTCCCGAGTTCTTTTGCTGATTCTGTCACTGCTATTCAAGAAGTCCTGACACTGTTCTCTGTGTTCCTCCTCAACCACATACCTAGTGGACAGGGATCTCAGGAGGGGCAAATCAAACAAGGGGAGTGCACTTTGAATCGCTTTTAGTGTACAGGTGATAATTGTTCTAGAACCTAGTAGGGTTGGTTTGAAGCAAGATCAAGATTTCTAAGTACATAAAGCAATCACTGTCACCTCACTGACTGGTCTGTTTTTCTCCTGGCTAGGAAATCATTAATTTCAACTGCCGAAAGCTGGTGGCTTCCATGCCGTTGTTTGCCAATGCAGACCCCAATTTTGTGACCTCCATGCTGACCAAGCTGCGTTTTGAGGTGTTCCAGCCAGGAGATTACATCATCCGGGAGGGCACCATCGGGAAGAAGATGTATTTCATCCAGCACGGGGTAGTTAGTGTGCTCACCAAGGGCAACAAGGAGACCAAGCTGGCCGATGGTTCTTACTTTGGAGGTAAGCAAGTCTTAGGGGGACTTAAGGGTCTTCCTCTCTCTCTCTAATCCTGATGGTCCAGACTTCTATAACACTAAGAACTGAAGGCACAACTCTATTCAGCATAAATAAAACTGCAGATTAATGTTCATATTGTTGGGGGGATAGTATAGATCCATATTCCATACCAGAATATTATATCTATTATGGCCTTAGAGCAATGGTCAGCAAAACCTCATTTCAAAACTATTGGTAACCAATGATTGAAAGTCACTCTTACCCCTTCTGCCTATCTATATTTTTTTCTTACTCCCTCTCTTGCATTCATGTTCCCTTCCAGCCCTGTTTGGCACATGGGTAGAATAGCAAGCAGAGAGTGCTCTTTTGAGTATGTTGTGTGAGAACAACCAACATCTCTATATATAAAATTGAAAAGTCACTGACTGACTCACTCACTCACCTACCCACCAACCCAAAACAATTGGACCTAGAAGAAGCATGAAATTTGGGAAGTGTATTCCTTCTGTGATGTAAGGATCCTGTAAGAACCAATTTGGAACCCAATGCCCTGTGATGCTCAGTGCCCGGAATTGTCCACTGGTGTCTCGTGCTTGTTAGTGTCTGGCAGGAATTCCCAGTGCTCAGTAGGGGTCCCCCTTATGGATTCCTGGTTGTGCCCCATGGTGCCCACTGTGCAGTAGTGCTCGTTGTCTGGTGGTGTCCAGTAAGGATCCCCATTGGTTCCTGGTGGTGCCCAGTACTTGGTCATATCAGCTGGTGCCCATTTGGAATTCCTAGTGCCAGTAGGGATGCCCACTGTTGTGTGTTGCCCATTGGTGCCAGGTGATGTCTGCTGCCCAGTCATGCCTGTTGGAGCCCATTGCATAGTGGTGCCCACTGCCCAATGGTTCCTGATAAGGATGCCCAGTGGTGCCTGGTGCTGCCTGCTGATGCCTACTGGTGCCCACTGCCTGCTGGAGCCCAGTAGGGATTCCTGGTGCCCTGTAGTGCCTGCTGCCCACTGTGCGGTGGTGCCCAATGCCAAGTGAGGATGCTTGATGCCCACTGGTACCCATTGGTGTCCAGTGGTGTCCACTGGTGACCACTGCACAGCGGTACCTGCTGTTGCCCAATAGTGCAAGGTAGGGATGCCCAGTGCCCACTGCTGTTGGCCAGTGTCTGCTGCTGCCCACCTCTGCCCCCTGATACTGTCTTGTGCCCACCATCCAGTACTAGTTTCTGGTGCCCCATGGTGCTCACAGTGCCCAGCCATGGCTGAGGCCCACAAAAAATTCTCTGCTCCAGCAACAGTGGGTAAAATCTGTTGGTGTATAAATAATTGTACAAGCCATCATATTGTAGTGACTCCATCATCCCAAGTTGCCACTTTGGGTGAAGAGATCCCACTATGTCAGAAAGAGATCCACTCTTGTCTGCCTCTTGTAGAAGCCTCTTGTCTGCCAGCTCTTCTGGTTCAGTGCAGTTAAGAAAAGCTGAACAACTGAAATAAAAATCTGAATTTTTGTTTTGGTTGGATTTCCCCAAGAATTAATGGACAGCCATTATTTGTGGGCTTTGTTCCCCCATTTCTCTCACATCTAAAGTTGAAAGTTGAGGAAGAGAAAGAGAAAGTTGAGGTTATTCTGTTATTTCCTACTAATCTTTAGAGCAGTGGTTCTCAGTCTTCCTAACGCCACGACCCCTTTATAAGTTCCTCATGTTGTGGGGACCCCCAACCATAAAATTATTTTCATTGCTACTTTATAACTGTAATTTTGCCACTGTTATGAATCGTAATGTAAATAACCAATGTGCAGGATATATTTTCATTGTTACAAATGAAATGTGTGTTCTATGCACACACTGAACACAGTGGGATTTATTTCAGAGTAGGCATGCATAGGATTGGGCCCTGAGGCTGCAATCCTATCCACATTTACATGGGAGTAAAGGCCCCCTGACTATAATGGGATTTATTTCAGAGTAGGCATGCATAGGTTTAGGCCCTGAGGCTGCAATCCTATCCACATTTACATGGGAGTAAAGGCCCCCTGACTATAATGGGATTTTTTTCAGTGTAGGCATGCATAGGTTTAGGCCCTGAGGCTGCAATCCTATCCACATTTACATGGGAGTAAAGGCCCCCTGACTATAATGGGATTTATTTCAGAGTAGGCATGCATAGGTTTGGGCCCTGAGGCTGCAATCCTATCCACATTTACATGGGAGTAAAGGCCCCCCGGCTATAATGGGATTTATTTCAGAGTAGGCATGCATAGGATTGGGCCCTGAGGCTGTCAGTCAGCCCCAGTGCACGTGCAGCTACAGACGGAGGTCTGGCAAGCCTGACCTGGCCCCCTGCACCAGGGGTCTTTCGACGACCCCCAGGAAAGCTCTAGGTGACCCCCAAAGGGGTCCCGACCCCCACTTTGAGAAACGCTGCTTTAGAGAGATGAGAGATGAGAGATGAGAAGATACAGATTTGTAATACTCCTCCCTTCTCCAAGCCCAGTGCTCAGCAAGATGAAAGCTTCTCTTCCCAAGTCGTCTGACATACCCAAAGGGTTCTAAAAATGGCCACCGTCCTTTGTATCAGTTTGCACCAGAATTCAGTGGAATGATTACCATTATGCTAGAGTCATCTGCATCTGGAGAAGGAACAAAGCTGGAGGTCCACACTATGAGGTCCGTCTCTCACATGCACACATGCACGCACAAACGCACATGCTTACTCAACTTATTGAGGAGTGTCAGAAGCACTGAAAACATCTCTGCTTTTTCTCTGCCCTCCAAAATCCAGCATAAACTGTGTGACAGACACCATAACTTCTCATTGCTGCACCTGAATTGGTGCTTTATGTGAGCATTGCTGAGTGTTGGGGACCTCCTGGTGAAGTCCCCGGTATTCTAATGATGGGAAGTCTGATGGTACAGATTATATCATGACTCTAATCCTCTCTGCACTTCCAGTTTATTCCTTTTTTCTTCAAATCCGGGGGGTTGGAGGAAGAGTGGTGGTCAGTATCCCACTGTACCACTGGATGGGGGGGGGGGAAACACTATGATGTTTTAGGTCAGACCTGAGAGCTTAGAATGGGACAGTGGGAACCCAGAATAGGTGTTTCCCCCCAGTTGAGGTTCTCCAGGGAACAAGAGGAATTGTTCAGATGACAGATGATGTTGCTTCAGATTTCTAAATGAGTCACCAGTGTCCTTTTCTCATGGGCTGTCGGAAGGGGGTCACTACTAGTCAATGCTAATCAAAAGGTCATAAGGCAGATAAAACAGTTTCACTCCCAAACCAGAGGGACTTTGCTTCAGCCAAGTATGTTGTGACCTTCAATTCCCATTGGTTAGACAGAGGATTATTAGCATGCAAACCATGCTGCAGATTGGTCTTGAAAACCGAACCCAAGTGACTTAATTAGAGGAATGAATTAGTATGTGGCAAAGAGGTGAACTGCATGAAGAAACTACTAGATAAACTTCACCCAAGGAGTGAAATAACCTCCCAAAAAGAAGAACGTTTATATAATTTATGCTTATATATGCCCATCTAATTGCAAAGGGGAGAATGAGTAATATTCAGATATGGACATAACTGATGGTTTATTCTAGAAATCTGCCTGCTGACTCGTGGCCGGCGCACAGCAAGCGTGCGAGCAGACACCTACTGCCGTCTCTACTCCCTCTCAGTGGACAACTTCAATGAGGTGTTGGAGGAGTATCCCATGATGAGGCGGGCATTTGAAACCGTGGCACTGGATAGGTTAGACAGAATTGGTAAGTGGGCATTACCAATGTATAATTTCAAGATACAGAAAAAAACACTGGGTTGGGTCCAGAACACTGGGTTGCCAACTCCAACTTTCTGTGAAAGTCACAGTACTGGCTTTGCAAAATCAAGTTTCTAGGATTTAGAAATAGCACACTGCTAGTTTTGTAAAATCAAGTTGCTAGCCCTGTAACAACAAGAGAAGACAGTAAAATGTGTGATCATGTTTAGGTGAAATTTCTGAAGCTCAAATGAAGTTAGAGTGCTGGGATCAGGGCTTCAATGCAGAGAAATCAGTGGCTTTGCTAGGGTTGTGCATTGGGTGATACACACTAGGGGTGAGTGATACTGCTACTTGTCAAATGTTTTATCTGAATAATACATGTCATATATCAATCAATGCATCATTCCATTCAGAATGCAACAAAATTAGTTGCATTGAATTTCTCATTTTCTAAATATCTAAACATCATAGCCAGAAAGCCAACAGGGTTATTGGTACCTCGCCATACCCACAGCTTGGAGCATTTTCCATCCCCACTACCTGGGAGGAGGTCCATCACAGGGATGAAGTGCTGACCTCCTACACTGGTTGCTACAACCCCTAGTGAAGCTCACCTCATTGTCTAATCTGACCACACCATTGGCACGTTGGCAGTCACAAAAACCACTTCTTCCAACTGCTCCCTTTACTCCTCTCAAGACAAACCATACTCAGCTCTTTTAACGGTTCCTTGTAGGACTTGGTTTCTAGACCTTTTATCATCTTAGGATGCAATCCTAACCAATTTGGACCAGCCTAACTCACCTGGCATATCTTCTTGCGATGGTGTCTTCCTGTGAGGAGGTCGGCATATGCTTGTACACTGGCCTAACCCCCCAGAAGTGAGGCAGAAATGCCACCCCCACCCCCCAGTTCAGCACAGGACTTATGCCAGCCTAACTGCAGGTTAGGATTACAGTCTTAGTTGCCATTCTCTGGACCTGATACAGCTTATCAATGAGCTTCTTAAAACATGGTGCCCAAACTAGGCAAGTCCAGCTAGTGCAGAATTCAGTGGAATGTTTATCATTATGCTGGAGTCATCTGCTGCAAAAGTCCATCAACCATGAGCCACAATACAGAGATTAAGAAAGCCCAAATACAGTAAGTCCTTGATTTGCAAGCATTCAAGATGTGAACTTTTGTACATACAAACATCCCTTCAAGATAAGAACTTTCAAACATACAAATTGTCAAATCCAGAACTGCTCATTTCCCCCCAATTCCTCCTTTCTCTTTTCTGGTCTCTGCTGCAAGTGTTGAGCACCCTCTGCCTGCTTCTATCATGCCTGGAGCCTTGGCTGCAAGTATATTGAGCACCCTCTACTTTTCCATTTTTTAATTTTTTTTTCCAAACTGAGTGAAGCATGCATTGATATCAGTGGTGTTGGACTTACAAATATTTCAACTTCAGAATGAGGCTCCAGATGGAACTTGTTCTTAGTCAAGGACTTACAGTATTTGGGTCCCAGAACCACACTGGAGCATGGAAACTGTGAGGAGGGCTATTAAATTGTTCAGCTTTCTGTTCTTTTTTTGAACACACATGGCATTGATTCTTGTGCTTCTTTATTGCACTGCTCATTTATACAATGGAGGAGTTGTGGGGAGAAAAATACATTTCTTTCATTCTCTCTCCCATTTACAGTTAGTTTTGAGAGCTGTGATGTACATATGCTCTTGTTGATGCACCATTCTGGCATGATCAGTTGGTCAATATGTACCTGTACACTTTTTTTAGCATACCCACACCATGCATTTGAGCACAAACACATACAAACTGTTGCTGGAATCTGGGAGCAGGGATTCTGCAGGAGGAGCACCACCATTGATGTTTATATGTGCACAAAAGAAGGGTATGAGCTCCAGGTTATTTACCATGGAACAGTTGCAAGGTCACATTGGAGACACTCATAGGCTTGAATTGGCCCCCAAGTCTTACTTTGCCCATCTGTGGATTAGACGTTTTTTCACAGTGCATTTTCTTTCACTGCCTGACCCAAGAGTGCTTACAATCTTTCAAAATAATAATAACAATTATAGTGTGGGATGGTGTTCATAGTGTGTAGAACTAGGACTGGGAAGACTTGGGTTCCGATTCCCACTCCATTGTGATCTTGGACCAGTCACGCTGTCTTGGCAAATTCTCACACCTGACATGTGTAGTTTGGTTTTTAGGTGAGATTTAACTTTGGTCCTTAGGAAGCCAGGGCAATGTCTGGCCATAGGCATACAGGATTTATTCAGCCTTATTGTTTTGCTCAGACCATGATGAATTTAGAAAGGCACAATGGAAGCTCCAGCAGAAAGGTGATTTTTGTCTCTGCCGCTGTGCCCAGAGGGGGTTGACATTCTGCTTCCCCAGTGCCTTTCCCACCTCTGAACCACAGGGAGATGCAAGCTTCCTAGAAAAATGTGTGCACACAGAAGACCTGGGAGAATGGTAAATGGTCCCTGCCCGAATTCTTCTAAAATCTCAGCCAAAGCATGGCACTGAGACGCAGAGAGGGGGTCACAATGAGGGCACAACCCATGCTACTTTGACTCGCCAACATGGCTTTGTGCAAAAATGTTCACCCAAAGCTTAATATTAGATGTGTTGATACACTTGTGATGGAGAACTTTCTCTTCTTTGTTCATAAAATCCCATGGCTTGAATGCCCACGTATGCTTTGTGGTTCCTTATCTGCAAACTGGCTGTGCCCATTTCTGCAGTTCTTTAGAAACAAGGTCTTATTCTTTCATTGTTCTTTTCATATACCAGAATTCCATGCAAGACCCAACATATCTTATAGAAAAGGAGCTTGCTCTGGTAGGAACACCTTTGGCCACTGAGTACAAGTACTTTGTTTCATGCAATTCATCTCTGCACTTTCTTTGCAGCCTGTAAACGAAGGCTGGAGAACAGCTGCAGCTATTATAAGTCTTGTACTGAAAAGATAAGAATATAACAAAGAACATAAATAGGGCCCTGGAGGATCAGTCCAAAGGCCAGTCCAGTGTCCTGTTTCCTGTCGTGGCCAAGCAGATGCCCCTGGGAAGCTTATAAGTAGGAAACGAAGGCAATAGTAAGGAAGGAAGGCAATGTAAACAAATAAGCAAAGACCTGGCAGGATTAGAACCCTTGGTCCACCCTGGCAAATGTGGGTCCTGATGGAAAACATTTAACAATGAAGCTCACTGGCGGATCTTGACTTAGACAAACACTGAGCATTTCTGCAGCGCTTTTGAGAGCCCAAAGTGCTTTTGTATTGACTGTCTGTGGCAAGGTTCTTATTATCTTCATATTTTATTATCTACTTATTATGTGTTAAATTCCCCTGAATAGGCCTCATTATAAATTCTTAATTCTCATCTTTCCTTAGGCAAGAAGAACTCCATCCTGCTTCATAAAGTCCAGCATGACCTCAACTCTGGAGTTTTTAACTATCAGGAGAATGAGATCATCCAGCAGATTGTGCAGCATGATAGAGAGATGGCGCACTGTGCGCATAATGTCCAAGCTGCGGCAGCGGCAGCAGCATCTACACCCACACCAGTTATCTGGACCCCACTCATCCAGGCACCTCTGCAGGCTGCTGCAGCCACCACTTCAGTAGCAATAGCTCTGACTCACCACCCTCGCCTTCCAACCGCCATTTTCCGCCCTCCAGTCTCTGTGTTGGGTTCACTGGGACAGGCGTCGAACCAGACACCCAGGCAACTGAAGAGTCTTCATTCCTTTATCTCGTCTGGTGGGCCTTCTGTTGTGGGCTCCCCTTCTAGCACCCCATCCCAGCATACTCCAGGTGCTGAAACCCTCTCATCCTCGTCCTTCCAGATCCAGCAGTTGGCAGGGTTCACGGCACCTGTTGGCTTAGGCCAGCTCCACCGCACCTCTGCCAGTTCTCCTTCGGTGGGCTCAAGTCAGCAAGCATTGGGCAGCCCATCATCAGCAGGGCTGGGCCAATTGCGTCAGGGGTCTTTGGATTCTCCAGAAGGAACCACTCAACAGCAGGAGGCTTCTTCCAGCAACCTGTTGAGTGGCTTTGGCCCCTTCCAAAAGGCTCCCACTAGTTCTCCATCTGCCACCCTTTCCCAGTTGTCTTCTAATTTACCCAGCAGCCCCCTCAGCCACTTGCAGCCTGCTGGCAAACCCCTCCATGTGGAACAGTCACAGCAACACTCAGGAACTGGAGCACTGGGAGGGATGAGCCACTTCCAGTTGCCTCCCTCATCCAGTTCTCCATCCTCTAGCTTAAGCCAGCTGGCACAGGCCTCTGGAGGTTCCCCTTCGACCCTGTGCCAAACCCAGCCAAGTGCATTAGGACTTTCAGCTGCTCCTGCAACCGTAGCTCAGTTGCATCAAGAAAGATCACCCTTTGCCTCTATGTCTCCATTGAAACAGCCCAGTGTTGCCCCTCCTTTTTTCCCATCTTCAGGCCTTAGTCCTCCAACTCAAAGCCCTCAAGCCAGAACTTTTCCATGTGGCCCTTCTGGGACATTGGGTTCCCATGGATCTCTGCTGATGCCACAGACCTCCAGCCCGCCTCCACAGATTCTCCAACCCAGGAGCACTCCACCACCGCATCCACCAGGACGATTGACCCAGGACCTCAAGCTAATTTCTGCTTCCCAACCCTCATTGCCCCAAGAAGTGGCTCAGACTTTCAGTCAAGGCTCTCCGCGTTCTTCTAGGGAATCTATTTCTAGCTTCTCATCCTTCACAGGAGGAGGAGGAGGAGGAGGAGGAGGAGGAGGAGGAAGAGGGACTAGACCTCCAGGGAAGCCATATAGCTCTGTGCCAGGGCGAGTGACTCTACCGCGCCAGATGTCCTCAGGTTCATTGCCTCAGCCACCTGTGTTTGAGGCCAGTTCCTCCATCTCCCCCTCTCTGACTGCTGCGGAAGGGAGGAAAGGATCTATAGGGCTCACTGGAGAGCGAGAACCCATCCGATCGAAACTGCCCTCCAATTTGTGAGACTGTCCCAGTCCCTCCCCTGTTCCCAGCCATCCTGAGGAGCTGTTTTATTTTATTTGTGCTTTTCAGATCTCCCAATAGACTTTTACACCAGTCATTACCTTCCTTTCCTTTTCTTCGCGTTTAACTATGATTAGAGGTTTTAAAGAAAAATTTAAGAACTAAAAAGGTAACCAGGTATTCTTAGAGCTATAGATTTTCAGTCACTTTCTTTTATAGAGTATTTTACTACATGGAGCAAAAGATTGAACAAGGGGAATGTAATCAATATGCAGTAATAACACAGTGATCATTTGTACACATCATACAGATTTCAGCCATAGAGCTACCAGGGTTGGTTTCTGAAGGAGGCACAAGTGCCAAGTCAACACAGTCAGTGCAGGCGACCCTGGGCTCCCCCAGCAGCTCATACAAGCAGGATAAAGCATCACCATCCAGTGTTCATTTATCCAATTTGCCTTTAGATCTGAAAAGACTAGCAGTGGAATCTTGGAAGAAATGCATGTCAACTAGGGGTGTCAAACATATGGTCCGCCATGGAACCATATCATGTGGTTTGCCAGTTCCAGGACCGTCCCCACCTACTCCAAACACAATTGGAGCCATGGTTTCTGAAATCACCAAAGGATTTTTTAGGGCTGGAGAAGCCATGCACTGCCTTCCTAGTGCTCTGAATGATTGAGGTCTTGGAAGTGGCATTTAGACTAAGGCCTAACATGCCACTTCCAGGGTTTTTTTTGTTTTTTTTTAAGGCAGCAGAATGACATTCTGAGGGCCAAGGAGAGCTGTCAGAACAACCTCTGGATGCAATTGGAGTGCAGTTCCTATTGGAGGCAGAGGGGAGAAACCCACAGACAATTGGCCCTTGGCAGGTGCCACAAGCCTATTGTGGACCCTGGGGCTCAATAAGTTTGACACTCCTGATGTAGATCATCAGTATGAATGGGACAGAAATGAATTTAATGCTGACACTCACAAACAGTCCAGTTCAAAACTATGAAGATAGCCCTGCCCTCATTTGTATTTCAGTATTGAAATTACACATTTTCCAGCAGACAGCAGAGTGTGTCACTTAATTTTCTGCAGTCAGGATGGAACTGTGCATTATGTGTCATTCCATGATTTGTGGGTGGTGGCAGATTTGGTGAGGCAGCAGTTTCAAGTGGAAGAGCAACAGCGGGAAGGGGCTGCTAAACCTTTTCCCCGTCTTTTCTTCCTGCTGATAACTTCCGCACGCACCTACTTTTACACATGTTGGTGAAAAACTGCTAGTACTCATATTTTCTCAGCATGGAAACATGCTGCAGGGGGTTAAAACAACCAAAAGCCCACAACAGGAGTGGCAATACCCATAAATGTAGTTCATATTGATGGTGGCAAATTCTTAGTGGTGAATTTGCCACTTAGTGGCAAACTCTTAATTTAGAATTTTGGAATGTGGGTTGAAAGTTGAGGTGAAAGTTGGGGTTCAGAGGAGTTGCCAGTGTCTTTACATGACTTTGCTTCCTCTGTGATGTGTTTTAAGGAAAAAAATTGGGGGGGAAAGGCTCAGTTCTGATGCATTTCTTGATTTTGGAAGTCTTTCCAAACTCCCTCTGGACAAGACTAAAGCTGCAGTCCTAAATACATTTGCCTAGGAGTATGACTCATTGAACACAATGGGGCTTACTTTTGAGTAGGATTGGTTTCAACATCTTTGAATGTTCTTCCCAGAAATCCATAGTTGGATGGTTGACTGTGGTTCCAAACTGCTTGACTCACATTTTGATGGCAGGGGACCTTGGCCAACCTGGTCATGATGGAGACACAGCTTACTTGCTCCACAAGCAAAGCTAGTATAAGGCACAAAGGCTTGCATTATTCACTTAAAATGTATTATTTGTCAAACTACTGGTGAACTGGATCAGTGCCTGCCCCTTGTACCAGGATGGATAATGCATCCATGTTGACTGTCATACTCTTGGCTTTTCAACTGCCCAGCCTATGGTAACAGCTTACTGTTGGGAAACCACTTGCATGGAAGTGGAGTCAGAAATGATTTGGGGGACAAAAACACAGCAACTCATCATTTTTCATCACATCATTAAATCATCCTAGCAAAAATCTTCTGTTCCCCCACCCCCAAAGGAAATATGTATGCCCTTTCTCACCCAGTACCCAAGTCTTTTACTCAAGGTATCCTGAGCATTTGCACCAACCCTGTCCTGTTTGTGTTTCTGCCCCAAGCTTTGAAAGGGTCGCAAAAAAATCGGACTTTACTGTGTATGATTATATGAGCAATAAAACTCCTGAAAGACTGTGACTGCCCACCAAGACTGGGAAGGTCCTGCATGCTGTTTCAGCTGGTTTTGGAGGTCTGGACTTCTGGAGTGGCTAGAGCAGGGTGGCCAAGAAGGAGATTACCTAGTGACTGCCACCCACTTAGATGGGGACAATCCATTCAGCAGTTATTACATATAATTTATTAATTACAAAGAGGTTATGTTTTGCCTCCTCACAGAGAAAAGGAGGCCACTGACATTCTTTCCAGTGCACAAATCTTAAAAAAGGACATGTTCTGGAAAAAGAAGACATCTGATCACTCTGAATTTGAGCTGTTTTATCAGAGATCCTGATTTTCCTTTACCCCATATTATTCCCACACAGGTACACATATCCCTGCTGCTCCTCAACAGTCAATGCAGGAAACTAACTTGGTTACAGTGGTGGCAAAACCTGTAGGAACAATAGCATTGACCTCTCCTGGACCCTTGGCTGCTCCCAAATATGAAAATAGCTTGATTTTATACCAAATTGTTTGCGAACCTCTGACATGTGCCTGTTAATCTCAAAATGTCCCCCACCCTCCCACCCTGCTTCAAACTAGCCAGCTTTGGGGTTCTGCTGGTTTGAAACTAAGGTGTATTTGAGCTTTGGTCTTCCTTAAAGGTTCAAGGGTACTCTAGGGAAATTTAAAAAAAAAAACTTTTCTACTTAAAAAATACAGCTATATAGATGTGTGCGTACAGAAGTGTATATAATGCTAGCATATACACGTATCACGCACATACATATAAATATATATACACATACATACATTATTCTAGTTTTTATATATATGCCAATATTGACCTTTCCAAAGGGGCCATAGGTAACTAAGATTAGTTGTGTTTAAGTTCAATGAGAAACAATGGAACAAGTTCAGCATGATTAACTTGGAGCAATGGGGTATAGGGGCACTTGATGCTACCATGGTGTATCCTTCCCCCTGCTGCTTGCATTTAAGTTTTAAATCTTAGTTCAGCTGGTGACTCTAAGCTAGACCCTCTAATCTACCTCACAGGGATGTTGTGAGGCTAAAATGAGTTGCAGGAGAGAAAGCTTGCCTGCCTTGTATTCCTTGGAGGCAGGAACTGTCCTAAAATACTTGATTCTGAAACTATATAAGTTCCATTGTTTACAGTGGTAAACAATCACAGCTAACATTAGAGGTGATGCTGCTGTGTATATACACCCTGCTTTCCAAAATGTGAAAAGGGGTTCCCTCTTCTCAAGCCAGTAAAAGAGGGGGGAAGCTGCTCTTTGGCTAGCAGGCAAGATACTTCTTATATTTGTTCCTCCTGGTAACCAACTAGTAGACAGAACAAATGTGATTTTTTTTAGGAGAGGGGAAGGGTTTCAATGCATAGAGGTTCATGGAAGACCAATTCAACAGAGACCCCCTTGCTGCAATGAGTGCATTTGAAAGCATATGGTCAGACACACCGGAACCTCTTTTGTGCCCTTCCAAGTATTTCTCTTTCCAGTTACATTTTCTGAAACCAAGAGGTTGCCCCATTTGTGTTCAAATCCTTTGGCTTGGGTTCTAAATCGCTCTGCAGCAAATACCAAATCATTAACTGTGCCGCACTAGGCTTGACCCGGTAGCTGAAACATTTAGGAGGGGTTTTCTGGGGGGGGGGGAGTGTGAGAAGAGCTGTAGGGGTTGGGGTTTGAAATATTAAAGAAACAGACATAATAAAAACAGTTCTTAGTAAATAAGTCATCCTCTGGTTTTGTATCAGCTTTATCAGCCAGGTATTCTCAGTCAGGGCTGCTAAAGCCCATATCTATCTTCTTCTTCACACCTCCTCTTTCCTCATTCAGGGAACATGAAACATGGAGGTAGGACAGAGGTGCACAACCTCATCCTGCCCATTCACCACCTTAGGCAACACATCACAACAGAGTAATGAATAAAAACTAGCAGTTGCAAACAGTGCCTCTGCTTGCTTCATGGCCACCCAGTCAACAGCATCATCCCACTTGAATCAGTTGTTAACTCAAGGTTTTGTGGCTGCGTACATAAAGCAGATCAAGGACACATTTCTGTGTCAAGAACTTATGAATGGCCTTGTATTAGATCAGTGGTTCTTAAATTTTTAAGTGGCATAGCTAATGATCATGTAGCCTTGTGCAAAGCTCAGACTGTAGCCCCAGAAGTGATGTCACAACTGGATGTGATGTCATCCCCAGGTATTTTTAAAAAGAAAATTGGGGAAAAGTCTACTGTGTTCTCCTTGGCAGTTCACCACCATTTGATCCACCAGTGGCATAGTTAAAGCACCTATTTGCCATCTAGAGTTGAAGATTTTGTTTTTCAACCCCCCCCCCCCCCCAAACCCCGCAGCAACAAAATCAAATTTAATTAAGTAAAAAAAAAGTGTCACTTTTTGGTTAGGGAAACTGCTGGGACAAAGAGAAATGGTTATTCTTTCCCTGCTAAATATAAGAGGAGCACCACTTAGAAGTGCCTGTACAACCAGTTAGCATGGGTAACTGCATTATGATATATGTACTGTAAATAATATATGTACTGAGAGCTGATTCATATTAACACCTTATTAGTTCCAAACAGTATAAGAATTGCATCTCATTGGCTCTCAGAGCCATCAGTAACATGGGAAAGTTTGAGTTAAGAAAATCCACTTTTGTTCCATAGGCTTTTGTGTTTTCATTTTCTGGTTAATTAGCCATAACATTTGATAGAATATAGATATTCCAATGCAGTTTGTTTCATTGCATTCTGCATAAAATTACCTTTTCAGTGATATATAACATGATGGTATTCTCATTCAAACAGATCCTGTTTTTCTCAGCCCCCATAAAGCTAACAGCCTGGTGCAAGTGCACCCCTGTATCTCCCTAGGTACACCACTGTTTTTAGAATAACACATTTTAGAATAACAATCTCTGTGGGAGCTACCAGATGTTTTGTCATTAACCTGGAAGTGATATCATGATTGTTTTCCATAGTGACTATGAGACCATTTGGCTATCTGGGTTAATGCTTTTCAAGCAGTGGTTCTTCACAGCGTGGTAGGTGGCATGTGCCCTGGATTACTCCCCCTGTATGTGGAGCATGGCTGTTGCCTTTGTGGAACCACAAGGCATTGCTTTGGCTGGCCTAAACAGAGTCTCCTGGGGCAGCACTTAGGTACAGCCTTGACCAAACCCTTCCAAAAAGGTTGGGATGGAAGATACAAGGTTGAGAAAGGACCAGGAGGCAAACGTCACTGGTAGTTTTGCCCATGCTGGTGGCCCTGTAGGGAATCAGGCAGGCAACTTTTCCAGTCCAACCTGGAAATACCAGAGATTGGGACCTTCTGCATGGAAAACAGCTGGTCTTTCGAGTTACATGATAGATGGAGCACCAGGATCACTGACATCTCATAGACATCCCACAGAATCATGCTGGCCCACAGGAATCAGAAACGAAATAAGCTCCTGCTTTTTCTAGCGATGCTCTGTGCTTCTTAGAGTGGCTAGAGCAGTAATTTTCAACCTTTTTCATCTCATGGCACACAGATGAGGCACAAAGATTGTCAAGGGACACCATCCATTGTTTTTATCATTGACAAGGCATACCATGCTATTGGTAGGGGGCTCAAATGCCCCCATTGTCCTACTGCTAAATTATCTTCCCCAAACACCCACGGCACACCTGAGGACCAACTGTGGCACACTGGCTGAAAATCACTGGGCTAGAGCAGCATACCGAGAGTGCAGTCAGTCCCTATGTGGACAGAGCTAAAGCAATAGCAGCAGTACCTGGAGAGCTTTGGTAACTCTCAGAACCAGTATCAGTACAGTACCAGCAGTACCAGGAAAACTTTGCTCTTGGGTGACCTCTAGTGTTCTTATATGAAATGCGCAGACCTCATTGTTGTCAGTTCCAGATCTTACAAATTTGCAGCCTGATCCTTGGCACGTTTAAACAGGCGCAAATCCGACTGAGTTCAGTGCAATTTATTACCAAGTGAAGTAGGACTCGGAATCACACCTTTATTGGTGCATTTCACATTAAAAATATAAACACATAGCTCTGCAATCAATCGGGCTGCTGCTGTATTCTCCCAAAATGAGTCATAAATACTCAAAGAGACATGGCAAATCAAAGCAAAATCAAAAACATAATTTGAGTGTAATTATCCAGTGCCACCCAAAAAGGAAAAAAAATTAGGCAGCGCACCCATCAGTGAAAGAATTTATGGCAATGTCAGTCTTTATGATCCATACATGACTTGGACTAAAAAGATCTGGGTTCAATTTCCCACTTAGCCCTGAAACCTGTTAGGTGAAGCTGAGTCAGCTGCATCTTCTCTGCCTTACCTTCCTTGCAGGGCTGTTGTGAAGAAAGTATGGGGTAAACCTCGTATACTGTATGCTATCCTGAGTTCTTTGGCTGACGTAGGGGATATGAAGGTGAAACTTGAACTGGAGGATGATGAGGTGAATTTAAGGAGTGCATTTTGGTGATTTGAGGTTCCCTTGTGGGTAATGGTATTCTCCCAATGGCTTCCATTTTTTCCCAGAACCTCAGCCCTAGAACTTCCATCCAGAATCATGCTGTGCCATTTTAGCAGTGCCATCCTGAAGGGACTTCTGCAAAAAAATGGCAGCACCAATTAGAGACCAATGGATGGGGTCTGCTGGCACGAAACAAGTGGAAATGAATTAAGGTAAGCCAAGAGACTATGCAGGATGGTGGGTTTCATCCCCTACGTTCCATGCCACCAGGAAGAAGGAAAGAGGAGCAAAAGGGGAAGTGTGGCGAAGGGTGCACTGAGGGGTCTCTGGCATCTTAGCCCACAATTTCCCTTTTCTCCAAACATCCCCTCTCTGACCTCCCCAAAGGAAGTGGGAATCGCCCTTGTCTTTTCCTCTCCCCTGTTTTGCTGTCACTGCAGCTGCTGCTCCTGGGAGACCCAGAGGGCCAGGGCAGACTTGTGGAGGCCTTCTCCTCTCCAGCTCCATGGAAACAGCAACAGGGAAGACACCGTAGCACTACCGGCATTTGGAATTGCTGGACCACAGCTGCGCTCCAGGGAATCCCCAAGTAGGGAGATCCCTGCCTTCTCTCTCCTAATCCTGCTACTTGCGTTGGATGGAGAAAAGGAAATCCCTGTAAATAAGCAGACTGAAGGAGATCCTATGCTTGCAGGCACCGTGTAAAGAAGTGCCCCGTTCATAACTGGATTGCAAAACTAACTGCATGCAGACCAGATTTCTTCTGTGTTTCTGCAGAGGGAAGAAAAGTGTGCAGTGCAATCTATAAGGGTGAAAGGGATAAAACACCTGAAGCTTCTGTGCCCCCCTCCAAATTTGCCTCAATCTGGTACTCTAATCATGAACAAATTGGCTGAAAATGATGGATTTTGAGGCGTCTACCTTGTTGTTCCCCATCTCAACACAATGGGGCAGTGTCGTTCCAAGTAAAATAAGATGTACAAGAACTGAGAATTTCTGGACAGGGGAAAATTCAAACCGATTCAAGGATGGGGACCTGCTGCAAGGTGCATCCACAACATGGTCCTGATGAGGATCTGGGACGTGGCTGCAATATCGATCTGAGATCTTCACACTCCCTGCACTTCTCTCTCCACCCCACCCACCTCTTAGCCACTTTCTGGCATCAAGGGCTATTATCTTTAATAGCAATTGAGATTATTCCTCTCGTATGTACAAATGGGGTCCGATAAAGACTTAAAATACCAGTTGCCATGACAACAGAGCAAGGGAAGATAGGAAGACCTCATCGGTGGCTTAATGGCCGGGAGAGATGGGCTAATTAAGCAGTACTCTGACAGCAAAATTAGCAGGTGAGAGGCCTCCCTGTCCCACCACCTCTCCATCTTCATTGTGGGCCTGTCATCTGCCTGCCTCCCACATTAACTCACCTGCTGCTGCTAAACCAGAGGGCAGCACAGGATGTTCCACAGCCAGCTGCAGGTAGGATTCATTTCTATACAGTGCTCTCCATGCTTACATGCAGGGATCTGTTCTTGTTGGTAACACACATAGGGTGCAATCCAGAGTAACTACGGGGAGTCCTTGGTCCGGTGTAAGAACAACTTACTCTGGATTGCAATATGAATTTCCCATAGGTTTTCACTAGGTAGTGCAGTAACTACGGGTGCATGTAATGTTTCTTACGTGCTCCTGCAGTTACTCTGGATTGTAGGGTTAATAGCACAAGGCGCTTCTGTCTAGCCCAGGCTGCCCCCTGCTCTGCTATGCCTCGAAAGAAACAGGAGCCAAGAAATGCAAAGGGGTCAGCCATAGCAATGCAAAAAAAGGTCAGGCATAATCAGCTGGCCAGGTATTAAAAAACCAAGTGAGGTGTAATCCAAATGTGCCCTTTAGTGAAATAGCACACTGGGAAGGGCAACACTGCACAGCAAGAGCAGGGAGGCTTTCATGTTTTGCCTCTGCAGGGCTCAGATCCCAATCACACACACACACACACACACAGCCCACACATTATTTTATGGGGACACATTTTGCATGGAGAGTAAAATAAAGGGAAATAAACTTAAGACTTTTCCACCATAGTACTGATCGTGATCAAATGCCCATGCTCTGTTCTCTGAAAGGCAGTGAAAGATTTTATTCCTAACTAGCTCAGTGGTTCCCAAATGTTGTGCCGGGCCGATCTCACAGGGGCATCATGGGGTAACTCCAGATGCTTCTTCTTCTACACGATGATGGATGATGCAAGGCTATACAATCCCAAATACTGGATTTTAAGCCATTAACTGGACTTAAGGGAAGCTTATCATTTAGTTTAGAGACCACCTCATTCACTTTGAGATAAAATTGCACATAAATCCCATATAATTAGGCTACACCTGTAGTTCTGAATAAAGCTGCCAAGGATTGGACCATCTTGGAAAGCCTTTTATATGCTGTGCATGGACCCCCCACCTACCTACAGTTTTTCAGCTAAAAACTTCACAAAGCAGTTCACAAAGTTGAAAAAATTCATAATTAATAGCACCTCCCTCTTACCACTTTTGACCCTCTCTCGTGTAATCCCTTCTATCCCCTCCTGGCCTATATACAAATGGGTGGGACAACAGGGGAGTGGTAAGAGAATAACACACACAAACAGCAGCAGTTTGTCATTTCCAGAGCCATGGTGGTCTTTTTAAAGGAGGCATCAACTGACTCATTTTTGAGGCACAAAGGAATGGCGACTGGGAAAGTGCCACCCCTTATAACTTGTTTTTGAGTTGAGTCAAAGTGAGTGGTGACTCTAGACGTGACTCAAACCTCACTGAACTGTAACTGAGAACCCCCTAACAGGTTTTGACCTACCTTGCCAGCACTGGTCAACTTGGAACAAGATCCGTACTGAAGCATGATGTCTGCCAGGAGGGTTTTGCATCTAGCCCTCAGTGTGACTGTGGTGATCCTCCACAAAATATTCATCACATTGTGTTCAAGAGTCCATTGACAGCCTACACTGGCCCTATTGATTTCTTCAACATAGGCCACTCAAACTCCCAAACAGCCTGGCCCATGACTGTCTACCAAGGATTTCTCTCCTATATGAATCTCCTATCATTGGACCACTTCCTGTGGTATTGTTCTTGATGTTCTATCTTCACAAATGAGGTAAGTGGTAACCAGGTTTAGGCAGGGTGACGATATGATTGGATTTTTCCAGATTTGTCCTTTTTTAGCCACCCGTCTGGGTGTCCTCCAAAAGGGCTTCATTGTCCTCCAATTTTGGCTTCATTTTGAAACTTTTCAATGGTGTGCAGTACCACATCATGTCATATGTTGTTGGATTTGTATTGAAGAGCAGATTTCTCCTTCCTATCAAAAGTTATGGCCAAAAAAACTAAAAATCAAAAATATACATTGAGCTCTATGGGAAAGTGAAAGTGCACAATATTGCAGCTTTACTCGTGAGCAGGCAAATGTGCCGTTGTCCACTAGAAAGGCCAGGATGAGAGGAATCCAAGACCCTGTCCTTCTTTTTAGGTTCAGGCATCTGGTCACTTTTTGGGGCTGGTATCCTGATGAATAGCTGCATGCGTCCACATACACACACACTACCTGAAATATCTATTTGGCAGCAACTTCATCTTTCAGACAAGTTAAAACTTCCATTCTCCTGAACAGTTGTCAGGTAATTGTCTTATGCTGCCTTTTGCAGAGATTTGAAAATGGCATTTTATTATTTGTTTCATTGCTGAGAGCCTCCCAAAGTGCTTGATAACAGAAAAGCTGGTTATATCTTGTGAACAAACAAAATGAACAAATCATTCCCATTCAGATTTAAGTCTTTCTGAATGTTTTCCTCTAGTCACATTCAGATCCCCTTCCAACAAAGCTTGTTTGAACACACACAGCAAAATTATTGAGTAATCACTATGGGAATTCACTTACCTTTCATTTTCCAGTCTAGAGATCAAGCTATATTTCCCTACCTCCTTTAAAAAATAATTAGTCATGGCTCACTTACAAATGAATCATTATTTTAAAGCAAATTCTTGTTTATAAAATCTTCAGTGTCTCATTATTCAAGTGAGTGTAATGTAGTCACTGAGCTGTGAATTAAGACTTTCTGGTTCAAATCCCATCTCTACCATGAATTCACAAGCTATCTACAGGTTCACCAGCCTCAGTTTTCCAGGTTCAATAAAAATGTCATAAAGATTTCATCAAATCTTCACATGTGTGAAGTGCTTTAAATCGCAAAAAGCAGTAAACCAACCACTGTTCAAAACTCCTCAGATAGAAACACTGCTCAAATGAAAGGGACAAGCATTTTAAAAAACTTAGACAAAACAGCGGTTGATTAGATTAAAAAAGTGTATTGGATATCCAATACCAAATAATAAACATGACAGTATTAAAAATTTAGCGTATACAGCAAATACAGAAAAAATGTACAGAAAGGTAGAAGTTTACAGCAGTCCTCAGAACTCTCCTACATAAGAACTGTAAAACAATATACAGAGGTTTCTTTTATTCCCCCTCCCCATCTCCATCTTCAATGGAGGAAGCTGCCATATAGCAGCTTAGCTATGACACTACAAGATACACAATGCTCCAAATTTAAAATCACAAGATATGTAAAAAAACAGTGTTAAAATGTGAAAAAGTGCAATACATATTGTACACTGACTTGAATAAATGTTTCCTTTTTAAGTAACCTTAAAAAAACCAACTTTGAACAGTTGTTTTATTATTAAAAATATCCCCCACCCCCTTTCCCAGATTCATGGCAATGTTGACATTCATGGTGTGTTCTACTTAAGTAGCAATATATTCACAAAAACCCATCAGTGGAGAATACTAAATTCACATGATGACATTTCTTTGGGTATAGAGAAGAGAGAAACGTACACATCTCCGGAGTGAAATGCGTGAAACCCACTGAATTCAGAGGATGCGATCAGGAACCCTACACGTACAAGGATTTTGTTATGTGAACAAAAGCACTATATGTACAATGAAAAACAAGCATGTAGGACATATTCTGTCACAAGAATGGGAAGTTCCCTCTGGTTCTATATTCTTTGAAGAATACCTCAGCCCAATCCAGAAATGCTCATTGGAAGAGTTTATTATATTAGAGTTAAATATATTAAAAGCTGTCTTCCCTCGAAGCTGTTTCTGATTTATGAAAGTCTGGCAATTCATACCCCAATTTGCATACAAAAATATTGATAAGACCTCCACTTTACATACTCAGAACAGATAACTAAATTCAAGCAAATGTCCGATTTGTACTCTTAGCATTAAATTTTACAGAATATCTAATTTCTGGGAAAGCCAATTAACTGATAGTTTTATGGACTTTCCACTCATAGCCCAAACCATGCATCAGATTAATTGGCTAGCGTGAAAGATGAAGGAGGGAGAACTCTACATTACAGATGAATATGCTTTGTGAAGTTGATGGGGTATCATCAAGATTGCTGATGCTGGAAGACGGAACACTGAGTTTACATGAAGTACCGTATATACTCGAGTATAAGCCGACCCGAGTATAAGCCGAGGCATCTTATTTTACCACAAAAAACTGGGGAAACTTATTGACTCGAGTATAAACCTAGGGTGGAAAATGCAGCAGCTACTGCTGTTTTAATGAGGAGAAAACAGCCAATGTGGAGAGCCATCAAGCTCCTACCGGAGCTTGATCAATCTGCTGGAGGAGAGTGATAAATCTGCTGACTTAATTTTTTTTAAAGAAGGAAGCAAAGCAGCCTTTCCTGCTTTTTAAAAAGATTCATCTAAGCTGACCTGCTTATGCAGAAATCCACTTCTTTGCCCATCTTATGACAAGTATATGACCAGAGTATAAGCCGACCCAAGTATAAGCCAAGGGGGGCTTTTTCAGCATAAAAAATGTGCTGAAAAACTAGGTTCTACTCGAGTATATAGGGCAGTTCTTTTTATGAAATGTTTCTATAATATATAATTGCAAAAAATAGAATATTACAAATAGATGGCTTATTGGCTGGATCCACCATGGTAATTCTTTTATTATAGCAACTAACCAGGATAAAATTAACTTACTGTTCCAGTATGTTGTCATTAGAACCCAGTAGTCAGGTTTAATAGTGAATGAACTAAAAACACCCTTAATTTTCATAAATTTTTTCAAAGGGTTGTTCAAGGCGCATGTGCCAATTAATAGCTTACACAGGCCAGGACTGGACCTATGCCTGAAGAGACACAGGGAGACTGCTGGGAGACTCTGAGGCTTGTAAGGTGAAAAGCATCAGGAGCATCCCTCCTCCCATCTGCCACTTCTCCCTGGAATACTGTTACCTGCATAGTTGATTTGTAGTGAAGAAACACTGTATCTGGAGACCCAAGTTGACGGTAGTTTAGTTATAGACTTAAATCATTTCTGAAGCTACAGGATACTGATATAGTATGCTTCAGACCAGTGTCTTACAGGGTCCACAGCTTACAGGATCTTTTGATCTTCCACAATGACCCTGCCGTAATTACTTATACAGCAGATGTGACAAAGGTGACCAAACTTGATTAACTAGGAGTAATATACAGTACACTTCAGATGGGACCAACATTTGAATTGGGGATTTTTGAAATCCCTGACTCAAATGTAGCACTAAAATTACCATTTAAATTCTTAAACACATTTACTCATCATGAATATTAAACTTGCATTTTACTCCAGTGGACTCAGTTGATACCCGGTAAATTATAAAACTTGAAAATTTATTGACTTATTTATTTATTATATTAACTGTAATGCAAAAAGGAGTTCATCAAATCTATTTCTGTAAGTTGCACAATATATGATAAAGAACAGTATGTGGCTTATGAGCCACGCTTTGGCTACCCCTGCTATATAGAAAATATTTGCTACTGAAAACTACAAGCAAGATGTGTTCTCTTACCCACTCTCTAACTAATCAAATCTACATTTGAATTTTCAAGAAAAGTTGCTGGTTTTCCTTCATTACACAACTGGTCAATCAAGATGTTGTTAAACATGACTTTTTAAAAATCACAGCAGTTGAGGTTCTCAATTTGGATTCCACTGCAAATGAAGAGCAATAAATTCTTATCCCCTGTATCACAGTCCTAACAAAATTGATCCTATGAAGCCATTTCCCCAGGGGTGATACTGCAATGGTGCTTATAGCAGCTTCATTTCTAGGACAAACATTTTTGTTGGGAACTCAGCATAAGGAGAAAGAGTCAGCTTCCTCTCCTTTCACACTGCAACCCTGATCTGGACAAAAGACCTCCAGAGTCAAATAAATGTGTCTATGTTTTGCCAGCAGATGTGAAAAAGACACCTTATTCTGATTGTGGCTTCACTCTAAAATGCTGCTGAAAATC
The DNA here is from genome assembly GCA_030015325.1 of Cryptoblepharus egeriae. NCBI lineage: Eukaryota > Metazoa > Chordata > Lepidosauria > Squamata > Scincidae > Cryptoblepharus > Cryptoblepharus egeriae. The sequence continues at coordinate 13,672,638 of JAREYC010000013.1, forward strand.
TTGTTTGGTTCCACTTTGTATAGCAAAGGATATTAGATTTCTCTTATGAAATATGTATTGTTATGATATTTGGGTTTAGTGTTGTGATAAAAAGCTTGAACAGAAGAGACACAGAGTTTTACACTGGGGATGCTGAACAGCACCTTATCGAACGTCTGTAATAAACTCAAGATGCAGTGTAAATGTTAAGAGGTATAGGTCTTTGAAATGAAACACAGAACAAAGAAAATTCTGCTGCTAAAATGAACAGTGGTATCTAAAATCTAAAGCAGCATGATTCTACTTTAAAATATTAAACATTTTAAAAGGAGAACATCCCCTGAAATTTAGTAACCAGAGTAACTAAAGCAAATTATTAGAAGAAGATGCATTTTAATCCAGTTCTTTAAAAGTCATACTTTTCCACATGAGCAATGCCAACTATTTCCTGGTAATATGTGCACAAGGCATATGTACTAATTTGATTACCCACATGCAAGTCAGTGGCCATTCCAATGATTTCTGTGTTCTCTGATCAAGGCAATGACTAGATTTCTACATTACATAGTTGGGGATGATACAGACTACTGTACTCATTTGAAAAAAGCTGTATTGGACTGTTCTCCAGGTAACAAAAAAATCTTCCCAACACTTTATCCTGCCCAATTACTACCCCCAACTCCATACTGAAACTGATAAAAAGCAACAAATTTCTCAGTGTTATATTTCAGTCCAAAAAGACCATTAATCTCACAGTGATGAGAGAGACTCTAGTTAGGCTTTTAATAATTATAATATAAAAATAAAAAAGCTTACAAATAGCAATGCAGCATCCCCCAAGGCCATGGATTAACTGCTGGAAAGTGATGTATTTATACACACACTTAAAAAACCAACAACCAAAATTAAAAAATATAAACCTGAACAACCCACACTGGCAATGGATTCCATACACAATAGAACAAGCAATCAAACATCTCTTTAGGCTGTGGGAAACACAAATTCCTTTTTCTTCAGATTACACTTTTTGTTTTAATAAAAAAGATACAATAAAATAAAAACACACAAAATTGTACATAAATGTGAATGTCCAACACTGAAATAGCAGGGAAGGTCACAGCACCGAGACAAAACATGACTCAAACTGGAACTAAGTTCATTTCTTTGTCTGGATACTGGATCTCATCAGCCTGATGCATCTTCCCCAACCCTTTCTTGTGTGATGTCAGCAGGAAGTGGAATCCAACTTTCCAAGAGGTCCATTTCAGGGCAATGAAAGGAGAAGTCACTTGGCCAACCAGTACTAACACCGATACTGCAGCTGGCTGCCACATTCCTCTTGTGCTGTCCCCTAGTCTTTGTAAGTTTCCTTGTGCTCCAAGGTTAAGTCCCAAGACCTGCAACGTGGGATTTGGAGTTATGTCTTGGAAGGTGGTCATGCTGTTGTGATGGCATTAAGGTCCTTCATTAGTCCTTCCAGGTGGGCCATCTCTTTGGTCAGCTCATCAGGTTCATAGTTCTGCAGGAGATTTAACAGGGTTACTGGACAAGATGAGCTACATTGTTGGGGCACAGAGTGGGAAAAACCATGGTCAGTGGTTCTGATATGGGGCATGAGAGCAAAGCTACATTTATAATGAACTGTGTTACTGTAGAAATTGGAATGTTCCCCATCCCGTTTTTAATTTTGCAAAAGCAATGCACAGAGAAAATGATGGGAAAGGGAAGCACCAAAATCCAGTATGCCACACCCCAGACAAACAAAAAGTGGTGAATTAATGAGACAAAACATGAGCAGAAAACACAAGGAAAAGGGAAAGAGAAAAAAGTCCATCAACTTTTTTTCACCCAGGCCACTCTACATGAGGTGATTATACTAGACATGCTCCAGTTGCCTCCAAACCTTTTTCAGAATGTATGTCTGCCACAGTTTTTATCCCTAAAACTGGTACCTGGTGCAGCTTTAAGGGGTATGTAAAAACATCCTCATTATCCGTGGGCGGCTGCTGATTTGAATAATTTTGTGCTTAGAATGTACATGTCTGGCTAACCCTCTGTCATGGCTCACAACCATGAGCCTGCTCCCGCCCTTCAGAACAGAGGGAGAGGGAGCCGAGGTGAACCCTGGTCACCTGCTTGAGGTGGGAAGCCGTGCTTCAATAGAGGCACCAAATGGTGCTGGAGAGGACAACCCGAAAGGGGAAGGGCCCTGGCTGGCTTGGGCTTGCCTGATCAGGCAGCAGCTACCTGCCTGGTGCACAAGGAGCACACTGGTGCACACTAGCTGGTCTGACCTCTCCCCTGCCCCGGACTTGAACAGGGGAGACACCCTAGACCCCAACCAAGGGTTGGGGGAGCTGGGAAGCATGTGGGACACAGGGAACTCACAGGGATATGGAGCATCCTCCATATGGGAGGATGGACGAGGCTTGGGCTGATACCTTTGTAGGATGCCCAGGGATAAAAGAGGCAGGGCAACAGTGAGGCACAAGGGGGGGGGGGCGGGTCCAGGTTGACAGAGGCAGGAGTGAGGCAGGGTGCTGTAGAGCTAACAGCCCCTGCCTGTGACCTGAAAAAGCCAGGCTCCCTGAAAAGAGTGGAGCAGTGCCCTCCCTGAGCCTGTCTGTGGCCTCTTCCAAGGGTTGCATACCTTTGCCCCACCAGCCAAGGAACAGGAAGTAAGGCCCAGACCCCAGGTCCCTGACACCCTGAAAGATGATACAAGTCATACTTGGTAGATACTACTTTTACCCTACAATAGATTTTAAATACTGAAACCTACCATTGCAAAAAAGATTCTGAGCTGGCCCTAGGAAAAAAGTCACTTAGGGGTTTAGAAACTATCAATGGATCTGCCGGCACTTATTCCCAATTCTCCATTAGATACATTTGTTTCTGGATCCAGCTGATCCAGAAGAAAGCTAGGTTCTTTACAGTTCAAACAGCAGCAATGATGTAGTCTCTAACAAGATCCTACACAAATGCAATCCTGTCACCATTAATCAAAACACCAGGAGACCAGCTTTCCAAATCCAACAGGCAGCTTAGGACCTGCTTACCACCAACAACCTGGCTATCTCTGAAAAATCAAACTCCTGGATCTATCCATCACTCTATGGATACTAACGTAGACTTATATGATGGGTTAATTTGCATGGATTTTATATACCGTATGCTATTCCTTGTTGTAAATAACTTTACAGCAAAAAGAAGAATCACAGGAATATATGAAGCGGACTAATGATTAAAGCAGATCATTGGTCCATCCACCTCAATATGCCTATTCTGACTTCCTCGGATGGCAGGCAATGATACCTTTCCTAGCCACTCTACTTCAGATCCTTCTAAAGACAAATGCTGGGGCCGAATGGGGGCATTTACATGCAACTCAGAGAGGCCTATGAATGAGTGATGTCCTCTTCCCAATCATAACCTGTGAAGCAGTAAAAGCTATTGAAGAAATTAACACTAATCTTGATTAGCGTTAATTAGTACAAATACTACCCTGTTTCCCCCAAAATGAGACCTAGTTCTGATCATACCACAGGAGGATTTTCTATGGGGCAAGGGATTTTGGGAGGCCCTGGACCCAGGAACCAAGTGGCGGTAATAGCAAGGCATCTATGTTTCATTCTCCACTTATAAGGGATTTGGACTCTAGCCCTTTCCTATGGTATTTAAAGGACTGCATAGCAGAATAGCATCTTATACAGGCCTTGCTAGGAAACATGTTATAACTGGTTTGTCTTTTAAGAAGATTAGGAAGCTTTAAAATAGCTCATCAAAAAAGCCACCTCCCCACTCCACCCCCCAATATTCTGCTAATGAAGGATAGAAAACCAATCATGCAATAAACTTAACATTGACTCAATTTACTTCAACAAAGTGCCATTCTTATACTCTCAAGATTTCAGACACAATGCAAGTTAGGCTACCTTCTAGCAGCACACTTACACTTTCTGAGTCTTCAAGCATCCTTGTGGTTTCCTGAACTTCAGGGGCACTTGGGACCACGACTGGCATAGGAGGCCGAGTTCTTCCTAGGGTGCCAATTGATGCCGTCTTCACTGAATGAACTGGATGGCTAGAAGCTTAAACAGTTATGGCCACTGTTAGTCTCCTGAACAAACTAGATATGGACCTACCCTACAATCCAGGGTAACTATGGGAGCACATAAGAGACATTTACATCGACATAGTTATGGCACCACCTAGTGAAAACCCATGGGAAATTCATACTGAAATCCAGAGTAAATTGTTCATACACCGGAGCAAGGACTTCCCGTAGTTACTATGGATTGCACCCTATGTCAAGTATTATTCAGCACCTGCTCAATTAGTTTCCATCATGCTGCAATTAGGAATAAACCACGTTACTGTATGATTTCAATCTTGACCCATTTGTTATAGTTGTGAAGATATAGTTGTGAAGTACCCTTAAATGATTATGATAAGTTTCTGATGAAGTCTTCTGAATTCCTTTACCACTAAATGCTGCCATCTTGGATTTTACAGCACATGTTTGATAGCTGTATAAAACATACACAAATTCAAGATGTTAGCACTCATTCACTGCCACCTCAGATTCCTTAGGACTTCCATCAAAAGTTGTTTACAGAACAGGCACCATATTACCCAATATGTTAATGCCCATATGGATTTTGATTTGGTGAGTTTTCACTGTATACTAACAGAAGCAAAAGAACAGTGTACTAACTTACAAACTTTTATTTACTTACTTACACTCACCCACTCAATATACTTCTTTTTCAATAAATCAAAGTCCAAAACATGGCCAAAAAGCCAAAATTTCTGTGATGGCTGGCAATAACTCACTGCTGTTATAAGCTCTATCTCCCACCCTTTGCAGCTTTTGGCTAAACTGGAGCTTGATGCTAAGGCAGGCTCTACCTTCTGACACATTTGATGGATAGACATTTTAAAAAATGAGTAATTAAAACTCAAACAGCAAAATGCCATAAATAGCTCAACAATTCACTACATAGAGTCAGCTGAGCAAAGGAATCAAACAACCATGGTTTGGCTTTAGAAAGTACAGGAGGGTAGGTCCTTGCCCTGCAGAGGTTTGATAGACATTTGTCTACATAATATATTTCTTGGCAGAGCATTTCAGTTTCAAGTCTTTCTCCTTCCTGCCCCTCTCTATCTCTGAGGAAAAGGCAGATAATTAAAGCCATTATACTTTCCTGAAGAGAAAGAAACAGTTGAAAGCAACAGTTATTCAAGGCAACGAAAAGTAGGTTTGCCTCTTGTTCAACCTATTCTCTACAGACCCATGACTCACCAGCCATAACACCCTGTCACTCACCTTGCTGGGATAATAAAGGTGTGCTTGGCAAGGCAGGATCATAAGCTGCTCCAGTAGGTGGAACTGCTGGCACTGCAAAGCTCTTCAAAGGATGAGAGGGGCGAACATGGGCAGTAGGGAGATTCTGGCCTGTCTCCTCCTCCTGTGTACTGGGCAGATAAGATCCTGCGGCACTTTCTGCTTCTTGGTGGTCAGTACAACATGTCTGAGATGAGGAAGCTGGCATGGTATCTGTGCTAGGTGTATTCCGAACTGATTCTGAAGCCGGAAAGAAAATGAAAGTTCAGTTTTATTTAAGTGGAACAGTCCTATTACACAACTGAGTCCCAGAGGATCCTTTTGTCAGATATCATTACCTGAATTAGGTAGTCATCCCTGCAGAAAGCAATAAATACTGTTTCTAAAAATAACCAACAACTGAGAGTATAAAAAACTTGCCTGAAGGTACATCATCTAAGGGATCTTTACATTAGCCCTAGGCTGTGGTAGGTTTTTCCTCTTCGTTTTTTAGATGGTACTCTTATAAAGAGTGCATCTTGCATCATGGCTCTCACAGAAATACACACTCACCGACACAAACAAATAGTTTTACTGGGTTATCTTTTACACCTTAAAATTGTTCACTCGCTCACTCCCTTCTCTTGCTCTTTCACTCACCTATTTTTAGCTATAATTTTCTTAATTGGACAGTTCATTTTATCCTATGTTTAATAAAGATACTTTAAATCCTGTTTCCTGATGTAAGAGAGGCATATGGCAAGTACTCCAACATCGAAGTTTATTTTGGCTCAGTCTGCCAAAAGAAGCATCAGTAAAATAATTAAACATTGGATTATTCTCACCGCAAAGCCACTATACAATGGTATCTGATTCAAGCCTTAATAAACTGTTCACAGGTGCTAAGTGAACAATGCAAATCTAAATTTTAAATTAGAGATTGGATTATCATCAAAACCTTAGATTAAATACAATTCCAGGAACACAAAATGGCAGTCACTAAAACTTTTGGACAATCTTATTTTGTTCAAAAATTACAAACAAAACGTAAAAAACACATGGAAATCTCTCTCAGTGTGGCTATTTCAGCCTTGCGAACTCAGAGGGATTTCACTGCCACAGCAGCTATTTCTTAGATTTACACTCAATCATTTTACACCACTAAGATCTTAAGAATCAGAGTATCTTACATGCACCTTAAATAATGTGCTTGAAAACTTGCCCCTGGAAACTGAGATCCTGTTGTGGAAACCACAGTTAAGATTGGTACCTTTTTATACTTCAAAACAATCACCATACAACAGAGCAGGGCCCAGAATTTATTTTGCTACAAGAAATGTAACAGTCTGTGCAATTTTACTGCATATTCTCTGGTTATTTCCCAAGGTATTAAGAAAAGCCAGCAGTGCATTCACATACATACGATAGTGCCTCAAGCCTTTAAGGGTTGGCCAAACATCTAAAGAAGCAGCTATCAAGATTTCACACAAATACTTCAGAAAGAAAAACTCTGCCTTTACTTTTAAACACAAAATGCCTACTTATGTACTATCCTGCTGTTTAAAACACAACCTATCAGTATTGTAATAATGTTCAAACTGTGCTTGATTAAGAGGAAACTGCTGATTACATAGATAGAACAGACAAGTCTCTTCAGTGTATATGAATTATAAAACATCCTGTTAAAAAAGTACATCACCATTTTCCCATTTGTAATCCAGGCACAGCCTTTGATTGACAAGGCCAATTCAAAATATAAAAGAGCATCATTCATTCATTCTTTTATCTGTCCCAGGGAATTTCACAGGAGTTACTGGTTTATTTCTCCCTGCTGAGATTTTCACCAACACTGATAAACAATGCTATTCCCAGATTTTAAATTGCTGATGCCATTACACATTCAAACATGATTTAAACAGAACAGTGACACAATTTCTAAGCAAACAAGTACATTTAGAACACTTGCTACAAAAGACATGGGGAAAAAAACAAATCACAGGACTGACAGCCCAATCCTAGGAATATGAACCCAAAAATAAGTCTTACTAAATTTAAATGGAATTTATTTTCAAATAATCTGAAACCAAGTCACTAGACAACTCTCATGTAAGAGGTAAGAACATACCCTTTCCCCTTCCCATGCAAATGGAATCTGAGTATACTCTGGAAGTTCTAATCTTCAAATGCCTTTTACTAATGGCTTCCTTCCAAACAACTGTGCCCCAGGTCATCCTCACCTGTGGAATTAGCCCTGTCTGAATGGGACACGGATGTGCCAACTGGCCATGGGTTTGCCTGATGGTGGAGATAGCTGCAGGTTGGAGAAGCGAGGCTGCCGGAGTGGAAATGATGGTGGGGGTTATCAAGGGAATGGATGGGATGAGCACTAATCACAGCTGCGAATGAACATAAGACAGAAAAATGCTTAACACAGACCAACCAGCACGCATGAGAAGTGCTCCCACAACCCATTTCACCAACAAAGCACATTAAAAACCTGAACACTGTCCTCAGCACACAAAAACATAAAGGTCCATTTTGCCATGACATTTGTGGGGGTAAAAGATCCAGGAAGCAAGAACTTTGGCTTTTCTCCCATGCTGAAACACACTTTACGTTTTTTAATTTTAACATGGTACCTCTACCTTCTCTATGATAATAATAAGAGGAATAAGAGGAGTTATTGTTCCATACATTTCCCAGGTTCTATTTTGAAATAGTAAAGTGGGATGTGAATTTGCAACTCAATTTACTTCAACCAGAAGACTGAACCTCTTATGGGCCAATGAATACTGGCTTATTTATACCAAGTCTGATCTCGACACAAATTAGTTTGATTGAAGTCAAACTCATCTGATCTTAATTCTAAATCAGAAATAGTGATAAACAAAGTATCTGCTAGTCCTAGACTTACAGTAATCTTGCATTTTGGAAAACCATGAAGCTGGTAGGTGTGCTTTAGGGTAATGATACACTAATCTGTAATGCTAAGTAACCAATATAAAAAACTTAAAAAGAATAATAAATAGAAAATATTCAGAAAAGTGATGGGGGAAGCAGTAAAATATTTTTAAAAATAGAAAATAAAACAAAGAAAATAGAATAATGATTAATTAAGATACCCAGCGCAGACATAATCATTCCCTTTGGTTAATGCTATTTATTTATTTGCTTACTTACTTACAGTACTTACTTATTTTTGCCTTAGCTTTGGTCATGATTTCAGCATACAGTGAAACATAAATTAAGTTTCTAAGCTCAGCCCACTATAGAGAGAGTCTAGAAAAATATGCTTGTAACCTGGAAAGCAGGTAATTTTTTGACTGGGTATAAATGTGACACTTGGAGCATAATCCTAACAAGGTATTTGGAGGGATTTACAACAACATAACAGTGTTCTGCTATCATCAAATAACTGTTGATAGCAAACAAAGTGTGTTGTTGGCCATTTTTGACTGCCCTTGCAGCCAGAGCATGCTGCTCCCCATTAGAACTGGTGAGGGATAAGCAAACAATGGTGAGGGATAACAGGTTAGGGAGAGAGAGGAATGAGGGAAAGTCTAGGGTGTGTGTAAATGATGGGCAGAACAGGCCAGATATCTGTAGCAGAGACTTCTGCAGTTTTTCTCCCATTCCCTCTCCCTTACACACTATGGCCCTGCGCCAGCAAAGTATTTGTCACAGAACTATGGCTAATGGAAGCTTACCCTTGGCTGAGAAAAAGGTTTCTTTTCCTGCAAGAATCCATGACTACTTGCAGGATTCAATGCTTGAAAATCCACTTTAAACCATGGTTTTATATCCTGGCTTGCAGTCAATTTTTAACTACATTTAATAATGCTTAATCACAATAAAATGTTATGTCTGCATAGGGCCTAAACAAAACAATGCTAGGAGGAAGTGAGTATAAATGCAAATTAAAAACACTTAAATTGATCACCACTTCTGTAAAAGGAAATTGAAAACGGCTTTTTATGCCAACATCACACTATGGAAAGGTTAGGGAGAAAGCCCTGGTAAATGGCTTTTCTGTTAAAGCATGACAGATTTTAAATGCATGATTATTAGTATGATTACAACTTGCTAATTCTTACTATTCATGAGATTATTCCTTGTACATCTAATATATACTCTAGGCCTTTCAGTTTTTTGCAATGAATTTTCTTCTTACGTGTGTTTGTATATAATGATTGATAGCACATAAAGAATATGAACTGAGTATAAATGATAAAAATTTAATTAAGTATATCCAAGTTTTTTTTAAGGCATCATCATCTGAACGGAGAACACCAACCGGAGATGCTCCTCTTCCTCCTTCTCATAAAGTCAACAATTAATTTACATGGGTTTCACAACAGGAACATCGCGAACTCCTCACCATCACGCAATGTTTCCTAGCTGTTATCGGACTACTCCTTGGGCTCAGATTTCTCAGAGTTGCCATTTTAGCCATAAAGTGGTGACTTGTAAGACAAACTTATTTTTTTCCGGAAGCATGTTTGTCTTACAAAGCATACTTCTTTCAAAGTGGATTTTTCCCATAGGAAATAATGGGAACTCAGATAATTGGTTCCACAACCCAAAAATATTCATATAAAAATATTAACTGTATGTAAAAATGATGACACTGTAATCAAATTCAAAGCACTAATATAATTCAGAACACAATTACTATAAAGGAACACTGTAATATGTTGTACATTAAAAAAGAAAAGAAAAACCTTTATGGTCAAGGATGACTAAGTTTCACTAAAAGAGTCACTGGTGTCTATTGAGCAATTTTAACAAGAAACCTGTGTTTGTGTGTGGCGTGTGTTTCCAAGTTTGAGCACAAGCCGCCCTAAAGGCTTCTGCCTGATGCAAATCCTATGCAGTCTCCTCAGAAGCAAGCAAGCACTGTATGCAATGGGATGTACTCACAGGAAAGTGTGGGGCTTATTCACAGGAAAGGAAAACTCCAGGCAGGAAAGATGGTGTGGGGGAGGAAGAAGGGAAGTTGTGGTGGGGACCAGGCAGGGGAGGGGGCTTCCTCGGGGGAAGGGGTTTGTTTGAGGGAGACTCCAGAAGGGGGTGCAGGAGGAGTTTTCCCTCCTACCTGATGGTGGCTTACTGATTGCAGGAGAAGCCCAGACATGCAGCTCCAGAAGACATGTTTGCTGGGGAGACTGAGACGCTTCTGCTGTGCTCCCTCTGCTGGCCTGTTCACTGGTACTGCAGGCAGGAGCAGAAGTCCCACCTCAGCTATCCAGCCCAGCCAAAGGGGATTCATCTTACAAAGAACATTCATTTTACAAGGCAGAATCCCATTGAAATTTTAATTTGTTTTTCAAAGCATTTCTCTTATAGGGCATTCGTCTTGCAAGGTACCACTGTATAATAAAGCTCAACCAATACCCTTTCCTCAACTCATCCTCCAGAAACTGATCTTCAGACAGCTGGCTTGCTGACAAACATTCAAGCTATAAGAAAAAAGCAATAGGCTACACAAAGTATGCACTAGTTGGATAAATGCACTTTTATCAGTTTACTCTTGAGAGGGGGTATTTTGACATGGAAATACTGAAAGTCTTAAATTTTGGCAGTCCAAGTATTTCTAATCTTGATATTATTTCCAGAGACAACTGTATTTCTCAGTTTCCCTAGTATTAAGATCATCTCAGGAAGAAAGACAGCACTAAGTGCTTGCTTCACCACACTACACCAAAGCAATATGGGATGGATTAGAAGTTTTTGACTTACAATGGGGCTTGGTAGGTAATAACCAAATACTAGACTTACGCTGGGGAGGTTGAGAATCAAATGGCATCATCATTTTGGGTCTCATACCCCTTCTTCCAGCAAGTGTGGACATGCTATCCTCTGACTCATGTCCTAAAGAAAAGATAATGACTGATATTAGTGATAAAATACTGTAAGACTTCATGTCATTCCCACTGAAGGGGGAAGGTTTAATGTATGACAATAAATAATGGCCATTAAAAAGCTTATTCCGATTCCTAAGAATTTCTATTGTTTAAGAACATTTAGAATTCATCTTACATTTTATTCAAAGAGGTTTGTTGCAATGTTAGATACCTTAAAGTTCACCCAAATAGACACCACATGATGCTTTTCAATGCCATCAGCAAGCTATATATATATATATATATATATATATATATATATATATATATATATATATATATATATATATATATATATATATATACACACACACACACACACACACACATATATATATATATACATATATATATACACACATACACACACACACATATATACATACACACAAACATATTTTATATATATATACACACACACACATTCACACACACACATATTTATATTTTTATATATATATATATACACACACACACACACATATATACACACACACACACCAACAGATTCTATCTCATAGGTTCCTCCATCATGGAAAGAACACCCTCCCCAAGTTTCATGCTTCTAGGTCTGGCGGTTTTGGCTGGGCTTTGATGAGTGAGTGAGTCAGTGATTCTTCAATTTTATATAAGTTGGTATATGATGCTCATGTGGAGGATGTTGCACATGGAGTGGATGTTACACAGGAGGGGGGGGGGCTGATGTGCAATGGATGGTGAACGGGGGTGTGTGTTTTACTCCTACAACACAGGTACATTTCACTAGTATATGGATAAAATTTGGCTACCAGGAGTTAAAACCCATTCCTATTATTGCCCATCCCAGGTGAAGCACCAGTTCCAAACTTTAACCACTGCATCTTATGGATGGGGTGGAGAAACTACAAAGATCTTCTTTAGGGAAGCCTCTGCAGTGATGTTGGGTCTACTCAGACCTCTAGCAAATTTGTGGTGCAGGTCCACAGCCAAAATTTGGGATAAAGTCTGTTGCCTTACTGCCAGTGTTCTGGCAGCACATACCTCTCTGAACTGTATGTCCTGTGTTTTATGACTGTCATAGTTTGACTAAAACCTACTCAGTGTTTGCAGAATTGTGGTTCTGTCAGTGGGGCATTGAGCTGCCTGTCAAATTAGTGAAATGTTCTAAAAGAATCTGATTTAAACCTGCTTATTTAGTCTATGGGCCACAATTTAAGATATATAGCAAGACTAAAATGTAAAATGTAGAAGAGCAGTTGTCATAAGCTGAGATAACATGTAAAAGGCATCCAGTATATTCTGAAATTAGCAGAAACTCACCTCTGTACGAGTTCCGTCTTTGATGGATATTGCTGTCCATAGAGTTGTCAACTGGTGTGATATCTTGGGAATTACGAGGGATTGGGGTGTCTGTCATGATTGGATTGGGATCTGGAGATTTATCAATAGGCTTCAGTTCCAACCTCTCATGATGAATCCAAAGGTCAGGAGGTTTGACATCCTTGGAGTTCCCTTTGTATTTATGAGATCCATTCACAGACTTGCAGGCAGCTCGCTTCCTTTGAAAGTAACAAAAAGATTTAGGAAAAGAAACTCATGTTTTCACAGATAGACAGAAAGCTACCATATATTTTTACTTGAAGTCCTTTACCCAATTATGCTGCAGCTATCTATATAAACACAATTATATTACACAATTGGTATACTGTGTTGGGGCATCATCAAAAACCCCAAGAGGAAACTTATTTAGAATATTTTTCTTACTTTTTGGCCTTCAAGAGACGCCCAAAGCAGCTCAAGCCAATTAAAAAGCATTAATATTAAAAAAATAGATGGTTTCCCACCCTTGGGGCACTACTTACACTGGAGAAATTATCAAAAAGGAATCACAAGTTCCATTCAAAGGAACTGCAAGTTCTCTGAAGAAGCATCTCAAGAGAAAAAGGAGGTTAGTTCCACAGCTTTTAGCACTTGAGATGTCTAGAGAGGGTAGCAAAAGCTAAGGTTTTCTGAAGGCCAAATAAAACCACTGGACAGAGAGAGAGAGAGAGAGAGAGAGAGAGAGAGAGAGAGAGAGAGAGAGAGAGATCTACAACCAAGGGATGGAATATTTTTATTTTTTACTTTTGTTCTTCTAATCTTAGTAGAAGGGGAAGTGGGGAAAAAAGATTAGGCCTAGGATTGTAATCTAAGCCAGACAAAAGCCTTCTCCTCAAAACCCTTTCAAAAACAAGTGGTTTCCTTATTTGTTACTGAACTTTATTCAAAAATAAAGTATGCAGGTGTGTTTGTTGCTGAAGTGTCTTACTTCTTCTGGTGAGAGCTGGTGCGGCGAGTACAGTAGACAGCAACAATGACCACTACCACAATGGTGAACACTCCTACCGACACAATTATTACCAGAAGCATATTGTATTCCAGAGGAGAAGGGCTTCCATGAGGACTGTTACTGCCTGGAGAAAAAAACATAATATACATGATGAGGTAGTCTTCGTTTATCTTTATTTCAGTCTGAATCCAGACACCAATGGCTTCAAAACCCCAAACTTTCAATAGTTGCACAAACCTGATCTTGCTGTTTCACACACAAGTAAAGAGGCTGTTATATTTGAACTTATTCTGCATTCTATTATAATGGTACCTAGGAGAAGGAAAACTCCCACTAAACTTCCGCTGCCTTGTGGCTATACCCATTCATGGGAAAGGCTTCAGGAGAAAACCTCGAGGCAAAATCCAGAGCCGGAGTCCCGAAAGCAGTTCGTGACTGTGTTACAGTCATGTTCTGGTAACTCCTGCAACGCAGCTGGAACCAACCGTATTGGCTCTGCCTTTCCATTGGACTATTTCAGTGGCGTGGAGAGGGGGAATTCTCTGCTTGGGTAACAGCCTATCCCCCATAAAAACCTACCCAGGCCTTCGTGCTCTGGAGAGGAACTCCAGCCTCGCATACAGCGTGGAAACAACACGGGAAGTGGCAGTTACCGGTTATAAGTCGCTGCTCGATTGGCGAAGAGCTTGACGCCAGGGGCTACTTCCGACGGTGGGAGAGGTCATCGTGCCTCATTGGGCAGCTATCGCCCGCCTTAAGCTGGGCAGCCCCCAGCCAGTAGGATGCTGCCTCGCCACGGTCTGTTAACCTCACTGGGTGCGTGGGGTTTAGGGTGAAAACCGACAAGCAGATCGACAACTCAGCACCATGCAACAAACATAAGAAAACTTCAGCCCTTAAGTTGGGCACCTGGAACGTTCGGACAATGACCCCCGGCTTTTCTGACGACTTGCGAGAATTGGATGATGTACGTAAGACAGCTGTCATTGATATGGAGCTGAGCAGATTGGAGATGGACATTGTTGCCCTTTAAGAGACAAGGCTGCCAGACTCAGGATCTATTAAGGAGAGAAATTTCTCATTCTTCTGGCAGGGAAAGCCATCAAGTGAGACTAGGGAATATGGAGTTGGCTTTGCGGTTAGAAACACCCTACTTGGATCCATTATCCCACCTACTGGAGGAAGTGAAAGAATTCTGTCTCTGCAGCTACAGACATCAGTAGGGCTGGTCACTCTTATTAGTGCATATGCACCAACACTATCATCTTCAGCAGAATCCAAAGACAAATTCTATGATGGTCTGGCTGCCACTATCAAGAAAATCCCTGAGAAAGAACCATTGTTTATCCTTGGTGATTTTAATGCAAGAGTTGGATCTGACCATAGTTCTTGGCCCGCTTGTCTAGGTCGTTTTGGCATCGGGAAGATGAATGAAAACGGCCAACGCCTGCTAGAGTTTTGCTGCTATCATGATTTTTGCATTAGCAACACATTCTTTAACACAAAGACTTAACACAGAGTGTCTTGGCAACACCCTAGATCGAAGCATTGGCATCAGCTTGACTTGATCCTCACCAGGCGCTCCAGCCTTCCCAACATTAAGATCACACGTAGCTATCAGAGTGCTGATTGCGATACTGACCACTCCTTGGTGTGCAGCAGAGTAAAACTGCAAGCAAAGAGGCTGCATCACTCAAAGAAGGAAGGAAGACCACGAATTAACATCAGCAAGACCCGCAGTCTGGAAAAAGTGTTGGAATTTGACCATGCACTCGAGGAAATTCTCCCAGGCCCGGCTGAAGCAAACGCTTCTGAATGGTGGGAACATTTCAAGAATGTTGTTTATACTACCGCCTTGTCAGTTTTTGGTAAGCAGGTTAGAAAGATAGCAGATTGGTTTGAAGCCCACTCGGAGGAGCTGACACCAGCCCTTGAGGAAAAGAGGAGAGCTCTAACTGCATATAAAGCCTGTTCTAGTGAGCGCAACCTTCAAGCCCTGCAAGTCGCCCGTAGCAAAGTCCAACAGATTGCCAGGAGATGTGCTAACAATTATTGGCTGCAGCTTTGCTCTCAGATCCAGGAGGCAGCTGACACAGGCAACATCAAGGGGATGTATGATGGCATCAAGCAGGCCTTAGGTCCAACAGTGAGGAAATCTGCCCCGCTTAAGTCCGCTACAGGTGAGGTCATCCAGGACCGAGCACAACAGATGGCACGCTGGGTGCAGAACTACTCTGAGCTATACTCCAGAGAAAATGTAGTAACTGAAGAAGCATTAAACAACATTGAGTGCCTGCCTGTCTTGGAGGAGCTTGACAGTGAGCCAACTTTAGAAGAACTAAATGAAGCCCTGGATTCCCTTGCTTTTGGCAAGGCACCCGGGAAAGATAACATCCCTGCTGAAGTTCTGAGGTGCTGTAGAGGGACCATTTCCACTGAACTGTACAAGATATTCTGCCTTTGTTGGAGGGAAGGTGGAGTACCTCAGGACGTGAAGGATGCTAATACTGTCACACTGTACAAGAACAAAGACGACAGGGGTGACTGCAACAACTACCATGGCATCTCTCTTCTTAGTGTTGTAGGGAAGCTGCTTGCCCGAGTCATACTGAAGAGGCTTCAGGTGCTTGCAGAGAGGATCTACCCTGAATCACAGTGTGGATTTCGAGCCAACAGGTCCACCACTGATATGGTATTTTCCCTTTGCCAGTTGCAAGAGAAATGCAGGGAACAAAGACAGCCACTCTTTGTAGCCTTCATAGACCTTACAAAGGCTTTTGATTTGGTTAGTAGGGATGGCCTTTTTAAAATCCTCCCCAAGACTGGATGCCCACCTAAGCTCCTCAACATCATCAGGTCCTTTCACGAGGACATGAAGGGCACTGTAGTTTTTGATGGCTTAACATCAGACTCCTTTCCCATCCGAAGTGGAGTGAAGCAGGGCTGCGTCCTCGCACCAACTTTATTTGGGATCTTTTTTGCAGTCATGCTGAAGCATGCTTTTGGAAACGCAACAGAGGGAATCTATCTCCGGACCAGATCAGACGGAAAACTCTACAATCCTTCCAGACTAAGAGCCAAGTCCAAAGTCCAGCTGAAATGCTTGCGTGAGTTCCTCTTCGCCGATGACGCTGCTGTTACTGCTCACTCTGCCAAAGACCTTCAATGACTTATGGACCGTTTTAGCAAAGCCTGCCAAGTCTTTGGACTAACAATCAGCTTGAAGAAAACACAAGTCATGGGTCAGGGTGTGGATCCACCTCCCTGTATCACAATCTCTGAACATGAACTGGAGGTTGTCCACGACTTTGTGTACCTTGGCTCAACTATCTCCAACACTCTCTCCTTAGACTCTGAGCTGAATAAACGCATTGGTAAAGCGGCTACTACATTCTCCAGGCTTACAAAGAGAGTATGGCTTAATAAGAAGCTGACGGAACATACAAAGATCCAGGTCTATAGAGCTTGTGTCCTGAGCACACTCTTGTACTGCAGTGAGTCTTGGACCCTTTATGCATGGCAGGAGAGGAAGCTGAACACCTTCCATATGCGCTGTCTCCGACATATTCTTGGAATCACCTGGCATGACAAAGTCTCAAATGACACAGTATTGGAACGTGCTGGAATCTCTAGCATGTTCACACTTCTGAAACAGCGGCGCCTACGCTGGCTTGGGCACGTAGTGAGAATGGCTGATGGTTGGATTCCAAAAGATCTCTTATATGGAGAATTAGTGCAGGGAAAGCGCCTAAGAAGGAGACCACAGCTGCGATACAAGGACATCTGCAAGAGGGATCTAAAGGCCTTGGGAATGGACATCAACAGCTGGGAAACCTTGACCTCTGACCGTTCAGCGTGGAGGTAAAAGACCCAGCATGGCCTTCTCCAACTGGAAGAGACACTTGTTCGGCAGGCTGAAGCAAAGAGACAGACCCGAAAGCAGCGAAACCTGGAGCCTGGGCAGGGGACGGAATTTATTTGTCTTCAGTGTGGAAGGGATTGCCACTCTCAAATTGGCCTCTTTAGTCACACTAGATGTTGTTTCAGGACCTCCAATCAGAGCACGATACCATAGTCTTTCGAGACTGAAGGATGCCAATACTGGTTTTATTCAAAAAAAATTTTTTGGAAAACATCACCCCTGAAATCATGTGGACTATAGTCTGTAGGAACTGTATATGGTTTTATTTATAAAAATAGCTTTAATTGCAAAAATCCAGCTCTTTGCAAAAAGAGGTTTGTAAAAGTCGATACTAGTCAACTATATAAAGCTCTTTTAGTCAATATTGGTTAAATAAAACCTACATTTAAACTTCATCCAATTTATTAGATATTAATTATGCACACCTACACCGGATCCTGGCATTGCCCATACTGGCATGCCTACAGATCCCCCTCATAGACAGCAGCCACAACCAGTTAGTGTGGGGGAAGCTAGACACAGAAGGAGAACACGGAGGAGGGTGGTGGTGATTGGAGATTCTCTCCTGAGGGGCATGGAAGCTGTATGCCGACCAGACCCGTTTTCCCGTGAGGTGTGCTGCCTCCCTGGTGCTAGGATACGGGATATCACGGAGAGGCTACTGAGGATGATCACACCTGCTGATCGTCACCCGTTCTTACTCATCCACGTAGGAACAAATGATACTGCTCGGGAAACTTTCCAAAAGATAGTTGGGGATTATGAAGCTCTGGGGAGGAAGATTAAGGACCTGGGGGATACCCAGGTGGTATTCTCATCCATCCTCCCAGTAATTGGCAAAGGTCTTCAGAGAGATAGCAAGATTTTTCAGGTCAATAGCTGGCTTAGAAAATGGTGTCATCGGGAAGGATTTGGATTCTGGGATCACAGGATGAACTTCCTTGAGGAAGGACTCCTAGCAAAGGATGGACTACATCTTACGGGTTGGGGGAAGAGTGTCTTCAGACGGGAGATGGCCAACATTATCAGGAGGGCTTTAAACTAAATAAGAAGGGGGTGGGTTACGTCCAAAGGGAACCTAGGAATAAGGAAAATGCTCTGGATGGAAATTGCCAGGGCACAGCTGTAACTCAAAAATCTTTAGAGGGGCCTGGCCTTACAAAAAAGGAGGGAAATGCATGGAGTTGCAACCTCCAGGGCTTAAGTTGCATTTACACAAATGCACAGAGCCTGGGAAATAAACAAGATGAGCTGGAGCTTTTAGCAAGTGAAGGGAAATTTGATTTGATAGGAATAACTGAAACTTGGTGGGACGACTCCCATGACTGGAACACACAATTGGAAGGCTATCAGCTGTTCCGGAGGAACAGAAGTGGCAAAAGGGGAGGTGGAGTAGCATTATATGTCAAGAACATATATACTTGCTCTGAAATCCAGGAGAGTGGTCCGGATATCCCTGTGGAGTGTGTTTGGGTAAAAGTAAGGGGGGAAAATAAGAAACAAAACATTGTGGTGGGCGTCTACTATAGACCGCTAGGCTAAGGAGAAGGAGTAGACGATGTCTTCTTGGAGCAACTGGCAGGCATTGCAAGGAAATATGAGGTAGTAGTAATGGGGGACTTTAACTACCCAGACATTTGCTGGGAGACAAACTCAGCCAAACATGGAAGCTCCAGTAGATTCCTGATGGGCCTGGAAGATAATTTCATGGTCCAGAAAGTGGAGGAAACGACAAGGGGAGGGGCCATCCTTGACCTGATCTTAACAAATCGTGAAGAACTGGTTGATCAGGTCAACATAGTGGGAACTTTAGGGGAAAGCGATCATGAGCTGCTGGAATTTAGAATAATGTGGGAAATAAAAAGAGTGCAGAGTGAAACTTATATGTTGGATTTCAGGAAAGCTGACTTCAACAGGCTTAGAGGAGTCATAGGTGGGATCCCATGGGTTGATGATCTAATGGGGAAAGGGGCCCAAGATTGGTGGGAGCTCCTTAAGAGGCAGCTTCTACAAGCACAGTCAGAAACAATTCCAATAAAAAAGAAAGGGGGGGGGAAATGCTGAAAAAACCAGGTTGGCTCCACAGACAACTTGGGGATCAGCTGAAGTTAAAGAAAGAGAAGTATAGGGAGTGGAAGACTGGAAAGATCACCAGAGAGGAGTACAGGCAGGTAGCCCGGTCCTGTAGGGAGGGGGTCAGGGATGCTAAAGCTCAGTATGAGCTGAAGCTGGCCAGGGGAGTCAAAGATAACAAAAAGAGCTTCTTTAGAAAGGAACAGGAGGAGAGACGAGGGGCTGGGGCTGCTCTTGGACAAGGATGGACAACAGGTGTCTGGAAACCAGCAGAAGGCGGAGCTGCTCAACTCCTACTTTGCATCCGTCTATTCACAGAAGGAGGGCTGTGCAAATGGGGGTGCGGGATCATTGACTGATTCGGGGATGTGTTTACATCCCCTAAGAGGTAATGAAAACATGGATGGTGCAGAACAGCAGATTAAGATTGACAGAGAACTGGTTCGAAACCACTTAACTGGCCTAAATGAATTCAAGTCATTTGGACCGGATGAGCTGCATCCTCGAGTTCTGAAAGAACTCGCAGATGTCCTTGCAGAGCCTCTGTCGATCATCTTTGAGAAATCCTTGAGGAGTGGAGAAGTGCCACTGGACTGGAAGAGGGCAAATGTAGTCCCAATTTTTAAGAAGGGGAAAAAAGAAGACCCGGGAAATTATAGACCAGTCAGTTTGACTTCAATCCCGGGCAAGATATTAGAGCAAATCATAAAACACACAATTTGTGCACATCTAGACAAGTACTCCGTGATCAAAACAACCCAGCATGGATTTACCAAGAATAAATCTTGCCAGACAAATCTGATCTCCTTTTTTGATCGGGTTACGAGCTTACTGGACAGTGGCAATGCTGTGGATGTCATTTATCTTGACTTCAGCAAAGCATTTGACAAAGTCCCACATGACATTTTAATTAGGAAGTTGGAAAAATATGGGCTAGACAGGGCAATTGTTAGGTGGATCTGCAACTGGCTCGATGGCCGCACTCAAAGGGTTTTAGTACATGGTTCTGTGTCAACCTGGAGGTCAGTTTCTAGTGGGGTCCCCCAAGGCTCTGTCTTGGGACCGGTTCTCTTTAACATTTTCATCAATGACTTGGAGGAAGGGATACGGGGGAGCCTGATCAAATTTGCAGATGACACCAAACTGGGAGGAGTAGCAAATACATCAGAAGATAGGAGAAAACTCCAGGAGGATCTGGATAAACTGGAATCCTGGGCTGTAACAAACAGAATGAATTTCAACAGGGAGAAGTGCAAGGTTCTGCACTTAGGCAATAAAAACCAAAAACATAGGTATAAAATGGGGGATACTTGGCTTGGCAGCACAACATGTGAGCGGGATCTTGGAGTCGCCGTGGATAACAAGCTGAACATGAGTCAGCAGTGTGATGTGTCTGCAAAGAAGGCAAATGCCATTTTAGGTTGCATTAAGAGGACTGTAGCTTCCAAGTCACGAGAAGTTACAGTTCCTCTTTATTCTGCATTGGTCAGACCTCACCTTGAGTACTGTGTTCAGTTCTGGGCACCTCACTTTAAGAAAGATGCAGCCAAACTGGAGCAAGTCCAGAGGAGAGCGACAAGAATGATCAGTGGGATGGAAGGGAAGCCTTACGAGGAAAGGTTGGGGGAACTTGGGATGTTCAGCCTGGAGAAGAGGAGGCTGAGGGGAGACATGATTGCCCTCTTCAGATACCTGAAGGGCTGTCATAGGGAGGAAGGGGCCAATTTGTTCATAGCTGCTTCTGAAAGCAGAACTAGAACCAATGGGTACAAACTGCAAGAAAGGAGATTCCGGCTGGAAATCCGGAAAAAATTCCTGACGGTGAGGGCGGTTCGGCAGTGGAACAGATTGCCAAGGGAGGTGGTGGACTCTCCCTCACTGGGGATCTTCAAGCAGAGGCTCGATGAGCACCTGTTGGAGATGCTCTAGGGGGAATTCCTGCTGCAGGCAGGGGGTTGGACTAGATGACCTACTAGGTCCCTTCCAACTCTATGATTCTATGAATTACAGCTTCAATAAGAGTGCTGGACCCACTATTCTAATGTGCTACTGCATTGGATTACCTATTTTCACTTTTCACTAAACTGGGAATTAAAAAGGATCACTGCTAAAAAAAACTGAACAAAACATTTGGGAGAAAAGCTCTCTACAGTTGGAACAATTATGTCAACTGAATAAAAATACAAGTTAAACTTAATATGCAAATTTTGTGCACAGCCTGTTAACCATAAGCATAACCTTTATTGGCATCATATAAACAACAAGACAGATGTAATAATAAGACATAATAACAAATTATAACACCTGGGGTATCTAAAATCCAGATAACAACAACAATGTCTATCTGTGTCTAGCAACCACATCAGGAAAAAAACAAGCGACCAAATTTAAAGTTTCAATATTTTGAGATGACAGAAGCTGCAAGAGCCTGTCGGAATCATTCCAACCCTGCATTTTCATTAACAAGGAACTCAAGTATTTTGCCCTCAGGTCATTATAATGATGGCAATAAAAAACTGTGTGAGATAAAGTCTCAATACTAAAACCATTACAACTGCAGAGTCTCTCCGAAACTGGAATGTTATGAAACCTCCCTGTTAATAAAGCTGAAGGCAACACATTAAACCTTGCAAGGAAGAAGGCCCTGCGAGTTTGAGGACAAATTAGTTGGAAAAAATAAAAAGACGGCTTTCCAAAGATAGAAGGAATATAAAATTGAAGTGGGGAACAGGTGGACCCACTTCAATCACGAATAAGCTCTTGTCGTTCTATGTCTAGGAAACTATCTCTAACCAGCCGATAGGCCGAATTGGAATTAATCATACCTAACTCCGAGGGATTCAGACCTATGAGTTTGAGTTTGGCTAAAAGGTCAGAAATCCCCAAGGGCAAAACAGAGTCCGAACACAAATGTAACATTAGTCCTGAGGGGTTAAATAAAATTTGAAACCAATACTTTATTGCGCGAAGCCACGCAATGGTTTTAAGTCGGTATAACCCAGACTCCAAGCACAAGGCCGCGTAGGGAACACATCTAGGTAAGCCTAGAATCCTTCTCAGGAAGGCAGATTGAATGCTTTCTATCGTCTGGTTGATGTCCTTTTGCCAGACAGGAGATCCATATAAAACCTGTACAATAACCTTCCCTTTAAAGGCTTCTAAAGCGGCTGGTACAAAACCATTTCCCGCTGTGTAAAAGAAGCGAGAGATGGCTGCAGAAGAAAGTTTGGAAGCACCCAGGATTGCCTTACGATGACAAGTCCAAGAACCCTTATAGTAAAAAGTAACCCCTAGGTACTTAAATTGTTTGACTTGCTCAAGAGAGTTTCCGTTACATGACCACTTTAAAGGCTTCCAATTATTGGCAAAAACCATAATTTTAGACTTGGCATAATTAATTTGTAAGTTGTTGGATGCAAAATACCCAACCACACGGGCTAACAATCGCCTCAAACCAATCCTTGTGCAGGATAACAAAACTGCATCATCCGCATAAAGGAGAAGTGGAACCTGTTTAGTGCCAAGTTTTGGACAGTGACCATCCACACCCTCCAAAGCAGGGGCAAGATTATTCAAAAATAAATTTAAAAGAGTGGGCGCTAAAACGCAACCTTGCTTTACCCCCTTGTTGGAAGGAATGGGGCTAGACAATTTCCCGGCCCAAGAGGACCTAATTCTGCAAGAGGTATTCACATGCAAGGCCCTAATTAAAGACAAGAGTCTTCTGTGGATACCCAATCCTTCTAACTTAGTCCAAAGGAGCTCTCTATCTACTGAATCAAAAGCCCCTTTCAAGTCTAAAAAGGCCACGTAAAGACGAGCCCTATAAAATCTAACCTGTTTGTAGGCCAGATGGGACAAGATCAAACAGTTGTCCAATGCAGATTTGCCCCGGCTGAAACCGGATTGCTCGGGGCCTAAGATGTCCTGTTGAATGACCCAGCTGTTAAGCTTTTTAGACAAGAATTTAGCATACAATTTCCCCAAAGCAGAAAGCAGGCTCACCGGTCTAAAATTACCAGGCGAAGAAGGATTGCCCCTCTTATAAATAGGGACAACAACAGATGTAGTCCAGTCTCTGGGGATCAAACCAGAGTGGTTAATTGTAGTGAAAATACGGGCCAAAACTTGAGCCCACCACTCCACATCACCTCTCAACAGCTCGGCTGGGATTCCATCTGGTCCTACGGCCTTCCCCAACTTCAATGAGTTTAATAACTCTTTAACCTCATCACAACTAACCAGAGGCCAACTTGGAAGATCTACAACTGAAACCCCCGAAAAGGTAGTCAAGGATTTGCTCTCATCATAAAAAATGTTATGAAAATGCTGAGTCCATAATTGCATAGGAATTATAGCCGGGTCGTAAAGATCGGTCCTGCTTGAACCCGCAATCACTGCCCAAAATTTTTTGGAGTTTTTTTGCTGAATAGCCTGGAATAGGTTATTCCTTTGGAGCATAACTGCCTTCTTTCTTTTCTCCATGAGTAGGACTCTAAATCGCTTTTTAAGGGAAAAATAATACGCTAAACACTCAGAGTCATTATGTAACCTAAATGCTAAGAAAGCAGTCCTAATAGAAGCTTTCAGTACCTTACATTCATAATCGAACCCCATCCACGAAACAGGCCTTGGACGAGATCTAGCCAAGGGCCGTGAGCTCAGAGAATTGAATATATGGCCCAAAAAATCATCCAGAGCTTTAAGTTGAGATGAAGAGTCAGGGTCATGAAAAATGATCTTTAAACAATTATCACTCATCGTGTCCAATTTTAAACTCTTAAATTTAGTAACAAGGGCATTATTGACCATTATCTTTGCTCCACAAGTTGGGTCCTGTTCAACATCAACCCAGGGAACACAACCAAGATGGAGACCTAAGACCAGAATTAAAGGTAAATGATCACTAAAGGTTGCATCCCCAACTGCAAACTCGACCACTAAATGTTTCAAACAGAAAGGAAGCAAAAAATAATCTACAACACTAGCACCCCTAGATGAAACAAAAGTGAATTCTCCCGACGAGGGAAACTCTATTAACCCGTTGAGCCAGATCCTATTAGCATTGGTAGAAAACTTAGCAAGACTGAAACCATTTGTATTTTGGTAAGAGTCCTTAGAGCGTCTTTCTAGTGCACAGAAAGAAGGAAGGTCATTCTCATCTGAGCCCCCCCAGTACCTGGAAAAAATACCAGTTGAGTTCCACACCCTAGCGCTGAAATCGCCAGACAAAAGAATCGAGGACTGGGGATAAGATCGGGTAAGCTCTGTCATACAGGTCGATAAATCAGCCCAAATATTTAATCTTTGTGAGCAATTTAACATAGGAAGGATATAAATATTGACAAATATTAAGTCCATGACCACCATAAATACCCTCACTGCCTGTAACATGCAGCAACCGCTTACAGTGTCCAGAGAACAAGCCCTGAATTGTTTTGAAACAAAACATGCCAGCTCCCCTAAGGGGACACAGCCTGTTCATAAAATTAGACTGGGGCACGTTTTTCAGGATCTTCCCAGGACGTGAGAGGGGCCAGAACCAACACAGATTCTTAGAGCTTATAAACAAAGAAAAATAAGCCAGTTTTTCTTCACAAATAAGTCTGTTCTGACATTTGTAACTCAGAGCAGCTGTCTGAAATCAAGCTGATTTCACCTGCTAACAGAATTTGCTAAACTAGGCTAAGTAGCAGCTTGATGGCCAGATCCTCTTGCTTGTGACAGAACTTAGGGAATTATTATGAACAAAATTCATACTGTATTTTAATGGTATTCTTCACTGCTAGATTTAGGGTATAATCTAGAAGTACACTTGGGTTACCCTATCTATCACTGGGCTGACCCAACTGCAAGATGGGCCACCCTAGTTATTCTGGAAAAGGCTTCAGGCAGCCTAAGGCAACTGGCAGCACAATCCAGAGCAACTAATCTGCCCTTGGGTTGCCCTACCTATCACTAGGGTGGAGCAACTGCAAGATGCTCCACCTCAGTTACTCTGGAAGAAGCTTAGGGCAGAGCAAGGCAACATAGGGTGCCCTAAGAGAGCTGGACCTGCTCTGCCCTAAGCAGTTCAGGAGAGGCATGTTGAGGGCATGTTTAGCATTGCCTAGGGCAGAGCAGTTACTCTGTATCCAAAGCCTGTTTCCAAGGCAAAAATGCCCTCTTCCAGCCCTCAGAGTAATACCACCTCAGGAGCAGGTATAGTAATGAGTAGACCCATAGGGGTCCATGATAAGGCCCGAGTAAG
Organism: Cryptoblepharus egeriae; assembly: GCA_030015325.1. Classification (NCBI taxonomy): domain Eukaryota; kingdom Metazoa; phylum Chordata; class Lepidosauria; order Squamata; family Scincidae; genus Cryptoblepharus; species Cryptoblepharus egeriae. The sequence goes on from JAREYC010000013.1 coordinate 13,698,399, forward strand.
AATGCCAGTGTTGACCAAAAATCTGAGTTCTTGGCCAGCCTAGCTGCAACCCCTGCCTCTCAACCTCAGGATATGGAACAACTACGGCTGCCCACAAACTTCAGGATACAGCAGGCCATTCCAAGAAGCCCCTCGTATTCACTGTAGAATGTACTGGCATCTCATCAGGGACTCCTTATAAGGCAGACACCCAGTGGCGTCACCAGACTGGTGCGGGCCGCACTGGGTGACACATTTCGTATGGGGTGATGTGCCGGAGGAGTTTGACAGTCCTTTGACAGGCGGAGCCGCAGCCAGAAGCTGCCACTTGTCCTCGGAGCTGGCCCAAATGGCCAGCTGAGGTGCACTGCACAGAAACACACTGAGCATGCAAACAGCTTCAGAGAAGACTTCCTTAGAGCAGAGGAAGTCCGCGCCTCTGCGCAGCCATTCGGCCTCACTCAGGAGGCGGAGCGGCAGCCAAATGGCTTCAGAAAGAATACTGCACAGGTACCAACTCTGACGCCTGCACAGTTTCCTCTGAAGCCGAAAGTCTTCAGAAAAGTACTGCGCAAGTGTCAGAGATGGTGCATGCGCAGTACTCTTTCTGAAGCCAGTTGGCTTCAGAAACAACTGCGCAGGCGCCAACTTTGGCAATTGCGCAGTCCAGGTAGGGGAGTGCGCGGATCCCAGGGGTGATGGACAGACTTCTGCACCGGGTGATGCGCAGAGTTGTGTCATCACTGTAGGCACCACAGCTGCTCCTTGTTCAGTGTGATCTGAGAGGTGTCTCCTCAGGAGCAAGTCCTCCCCATGTGTCAATTACTTAGCATGCTCTGGAGCAGTTAGGGCAGCCCAGGCTTCCTGACTCTCTGGATGCAGCATAACTTTCTGCTCTGGATAAAGAATAGTTAGGAGACAGCAGTTAGGGCAGAGCAGGCTGAACTTGCTCTGGATTGTGCCCATAGGCTGCCTTAAGACAGGTGGACATGGGCTGCCCCAGCTGGGCAAGCCTAGGCAGTTCAGGAAAGGCATGTTAAGGGCATGTTTAACATTGCCTAAACTGCTCTGCCTAAGCAGAGATGCCCTTGTCCAGCTCCTCAGAGTTATGTCACCTCAAGAGCAGGTAGAGTAATGAGTAGACCATAGGGGTCCATGATAAAGCAGAGTAAGAATGGTGTTGAGTAAGAAGAGTAAGAATGGTAGTGTTGACCAAAAATCTGAGTTCTATCAGCCCACTAACCTGTGGATACAGCAGGTCACTCCAAAAAGCCCCTTGTATTCACTGTAGACTGTACTGGCATCTCATCAGGGACTCCTTATAAGGCAGGCACCACAGCTGTTCCTTGTTCAGTGTGATCTGAGTTGGGGGGGGGTGTTCCCCAGGTGTCACTTACTTGCAACCTACTGAGCATGCTCTGGAGCAGTCAGGGCAGCCCAGGCTTCCTGATTCTAAGTTCTGCTCTGGATTCAGAATAGTTGGGGTAGCCCAAGTAGGGCACTCCTTACTGCCCTAATTCTGGATTGTGCCCTAACTCTTTTTTCCTATAAAAACCTTACTGGGTGGTGCGATGCACACATGGATCACTTTCAACACTGAGGTGCTGAAAAACAGTTTCACTACAGCAGAAATACATTTTAAGAGATAATACTTACTACTCATTGGTGTTTTATAATCTGATGCGCCATCTGTTGGTCGGTTTCCTTTTCCTGCAGACCCTGATGCTGGAAAACACAACATTATAATTTGTTGTATTATTTGATGTATTAAACAACAAATTGTATTTGTTGTATTAAATGTAATTGTATCAATGTTGTATTAATTATTTGTATTTCATACCCTACACACCTTTTCAGAACCAGTTCTGTAATATTTAACTCTTATTTGCAGACGGACAGACACACATTTTAGCCACACACTCTAAGCATTTATAGAAGTTTTCTAGAAGTGCTTACCCAGTTACATCAGTCACTATAATAGCAGAGCAACAAAGGTCCATTCACATAATACATACACAACATAATCCAAACATCCCCTAGGAGTGTCCCCTGAGAGATGTCATTAAGACACTCATGTACTACTCAGGGGGGAGTTACTACTGCAGTACTCAGGTTGACTAACTGATTGCCTGCTTGCACCATTGCACCTGCTTATTGATAAGCAGGCTATTTTTAAATTGCTGCCTAAAGGGACATTTCCTTTAATTACTTTTGTTGAAAATGAAAATTGGAATTCACAGAGGTTCCTGGAACAGAACCTGTTTATTTATAAGTTTATGTTCCAAGTTCCATTTTGGAATTTGTATTTCAAGCTTACAACATGTCTCAATGCTAATAACAGTAATACTTTCTTATACCTTGTTTAGGTAGATAAGAAATATAACACAGAAGTAGATTAATATTCAACAAAAAAACAAAAGCAGAAAAAATAGCTCTACCTGTGCATATAAATGTATTATTTTCAGAAAATACAGAAATGTAAATGGGTTTTGTTTGGGAGAAAATACTCCTTCACAGGAAAAAAGCCTTAATTTATATATTTTATCTATGCTGAGAAGAAACAGCTTATTTTTCAGGATCAAAAATTACATGTACCCAGCTTACAATTAACAAAAAAGCAACAAATACGATTCAGGGGAGGGGCAGAGAGAAATAATCTCTTTGCCACTTGTTTCATAGCTTTGGAAAGGTCCTCCAAAGTCTGTACTTCCTGATATAAAAAAGCCTAAGTAAATAAACATGGCTCCAGCAAATCCTGTAAATCTGGTGCCTTGGAACATGACAGCTCCATTAATTCCACTAAAGGCTATCATTCATCTCCTTTAGCCTCTGCTTTGCCCCTAGCACAAAATATTCTAGACATAAAACAGAGTTACTAGTACATTTCCTCAAGCATCAGGAAGCTAAAGCCTCTATCATTACTAAAGAACAACCTGCCAAGGTTAGCCATCTTTTAGCAATTACTTCTGTATACATTATAGTCCAGAATGTGATACCTGCCACACAACATGCTCGTTATTATATATCACTTGATAATGAATATGCATAAGGATGCAACAGAACAATGAAGTAATTGTTATGTGATTAAGACACAGTAGAAGTTTAAAAAAAGAGTATACTTTTGGAAAAGTATTAAAAGGTGGCACCCTTTAGGCTTCAGTGGTTATTTACAACGAGACAGGCAAATTTCCTTACTTCCTCTGAAGTCAACCCCTTCTCATCTCAGTGGTGCACATAGCAGGTGGAACTACTGCTTTTGGAATGTGTTATCCTTTTGTTATCTGTTTGGAATGTGTGTCACTTCCACCACTATTATTCAAGTGGAGCTATCTAATATCCTTCCTTGAGCTTGATGCTACCATTGGGACACCAGCTACTGATCCTTAGGCACAACATGACTACTTAATTGGCTTTGGGGAGCAGTGCTCATCCCCATTTCTTAAGCATTGTCCAAAGATACCTCATGGCCATGTGGCCCACATGACTAAGTGCCAAAGCACAAAGAATGCTGTAACCTTCCCACTGAAGTGGTCTACCTGCCTTTACATGCTTTTGAACTGCTAGGTTGCAATGAGCTGGGCAAGGAAGGGTAGCTCACTCCATTTTATACCACTAAAACACTGACCTGCCAGTTGACAGGCATGATGCCTTAACTGCTAAGCCACTATAATCCTACACACAGTACTGTATTAAAAGTTGTGCTTTTCACTGACTTAACTAGAATTTTAGTTAATATACCAGTTACACTTATTAATGCATGAAACCTTTGAAAATGAATTTGAAGCTATGGATGCTAATACTATGATATAAGGGAGCAATACTGAGATATTCTACCATGTACAATGTTATTCTACACTCACCCACAACTTGGGACCATTTTCTTCTATAATATACTTTGGGTTAACAAATCACAAGTAGTAATAAATATCCTTTAACTACATCATCGACATTTGCCTTTTGTTGGCCATCACTTTATGTATAAACCACCGTTGAAATTTTAAAAAATCTAAAAACGAATAGACATAACTACAGTACACCTATACCAAATAATACTATAAGCTGTAAAAAGCAACACAATAAATTTAGTTACTGAGGCACATAATCTCTTCAGGATCAGGCAAGTTGTTCTCGGATGTATAGATATGCCTACCTACATACTCTATTTTTGTAAACACCATTCTTTTTCAGTAGTAAGCTAAACACAACAGAAATTTATAGTTACATGTGTCATCCAATATGCTGATTAAATATACAAAAGATATACTGCCTATTTCACTAGCAGAATGAATCCAGCTTTCTGCATGGTTAGAAAGACTGTCACTAGCGTTCTGATCAGAAAAATTGAATGCTTATTCAGTCAATGGTCTTGCCTCCCCCATTTCAGATGGATGGTGTCCATATTTTTATCTTTCAAGAAACACATTCATTCAATTAAATGTATGTTCCTTGGATCAAGGAGGACGGTTTCCTTATAGAAAGCAAACCATCAATACACATAGTTTTGCTACAAACTGGAAGAACAGGACTCTCTTGAAATAAGAATAAGTGTGTTGAGCGTGCTTCCACAATAGGCACTGCTCAAATTAAGTAGTACTGGACACAGAACATGCAATTCATATGCACTGCCTAACAAATGAGAAACAATTTCACACTGCCTAGAGAAAGATAAACTTCTCAAAATGTAAATTTCAACATGTGCTCTTTTTGGCACTCATGCTATCCTTTAACAGTGCAAATGAAGTTAGAAAAACAAAACAATAGTTCTTGCACGAAAAAGAATGATGCAGAAAACATCCATTAATTTACCTTGATCATTAGACATTTTATCTGAAGATTCAGCTACTCGGATAAGCACAGGGAAGAAACAAACAAAATAAAGTTCAAATCTGAAGGTGTATCAAAAACTTCACTAGCAAAGAAATCTTAAAATGACAAATTAAACTCTGGAAATTAAAATGGGAAATCACACTTCTACTCCAAAATTAAGAGATGTGCATAACTCCATGTATTAAAAGCAAGGACTATTTATTTATTCATATTGTGAATGTCAGATATGCAGTTGGATAATGTATCTTCCATATTTTAGAGAGGCCTCTATGATCATTCACAGATTGCGCATTGCACAAAACCTAAGAAAAAGGTAACTGGAAATGTACAGGAACCTGTATATCCAAACATTCATTGTAAGACACCACTTAATACAACACTGACCTGAGAATTCACACTTTTAGGCAAATGAAATACAAGTATAATTAGCAACATTTTTAAATCAGTGATTTAATCTCAATGTGAATGAGGTGGGCTCTTTGAAAAACATTCCTTAAGCAGCAGTTAAGGGCTTAACAACAGCCTGCTTGCCATGGTAACAAGGCAGGCAATTTATCTTGCTGAGAAAGACTCCTCTCTTCCCCAGGCTTCAATAGATAATCAATTTCCATTTGCTCTGCATTTAGCTGCAAATTGAATGCAGAAGAGAAGGAAAGAAGTACCTGCCTTGAAATGAAGCTGTTTTAAACCTGGGAAAGGCAAACTGATTCACTGCCTCCCTCTTTACCATGGTAAACTGCTTTTGTATAAAGCAAAAATGCATATCCACTGAGGTTCCTCGAATCAAACCTCACAGTTGCTGAGGGTCGATCTGTATTCTTGTCCAAGAGCAAAGGACACAAGTGCAGAAAAAGTAACTAAGGGCGCAATCCAGAGTAACTACGGGGAGTCCTTGCTCCGGTGTAAGAAGAATTTGCTCTAGATTGCAATATGAATTTCCCATAGATTTTCACTAGGTGGTGCAGTAACTATGGGTACACATAATGTCTCTTATGTGCTCCGGCAGTTACTCTGGATTGTAGGGTAAATCATACACAAATGTTATTCAGAGAAGTAACCCAAGAAATGGCTGGCTAACTAGTTTAACAAATACAGTTTAGAATGCTACCTAGTCTCATCACCTATGGAAGGTGTCTCCAAACTCCCACTCTTGGGCCAATGGGGCCCTCAGAGAGCCTCCATCCAACCCTCATCATGCCCCTTCAATCTAGCCCTCAGGCATGCCTTGTAAACCTCCAAAGGTAAGGGGAGCTCTTCTCTCCACACCTTGGGAAGGTATTTTGAAGGCTGGGGGGGATGTACAGCTTCTCTCTCTGTGAATGAAAATACTTATGAACTGGTTTGTATTGGTTTGTGAATGAAAGTGCTTATGAACTGGTTTGTATCACCCTCTGTGTGTATTGGAAAGTGTTTATGAACTGATACGAATTCATTCCTTCACAAGTTCTGTCACAATATATTCATTTATTTAAATTTATTCAAATTTGAAATGTAAATCAATTCTTTTTTTTCCTTCTGCCCCCAACACAGTAACAGAAAGATGTGGCCTTCCTGCCGAAAGGTTTAGTGAACCCTGACCAATGGCATAAGATGGCCTATACGTCCTTCACATGCAAGGAAGTCACACACATGCAGAAAGACCATGTTCCCACAGTCTCCGTTCTTTTTCCACATTAACAGACTAAGGGCAAAATCCATAGCAGTTACGGGTCCACGCAGTTATGTCACCCTCTAGTGTTACCTTATGGAAAGTCATCTTAACTGCTCCAGAGTAAGAGGCTTAATTTCACTTTAGAATATAGGCATATGAGCACAATTCTAACAATGTCTCTACAAAGGGTTCAATTGCTCTGAGTCCTAGGAAAAAGAAAGCCCCTGTGTTCAATGAGTCTTACTCCTAGGAAAGTGTCTTTATTGACAGTAATCCCTATGGCTGTAATGGGGCTTGCTCCAGAGTAGACATGCACAGTACTGGGCTCTTAGGTTGCAAACCTAACCTGCAGTTAGGCCAGCCTAAGCCCCAACACAAGGCCAGTGCACAGACATGTGCTTGCTTCCCTACATCACCAAAGGAACTTGAAGACCAGTGAGTTGTGCCGGTCTAGGTTAGGACTGCACCCTAAATTCATTGTTTTTATCAGTGTTTGGCATCCTTAGGCAAATGCTATAGTTCGACCATGCCCTGTAAGGGCAGAATGATTCTTGCAGCTAAATCATACCAATGCCACTTGCCCAAGGCTGTTGCGTTCATAAATGAGAATTATTCTTCAGAGGTCTTCTATCATTGCAGGAAGATTTGGAAGCAAGCTCACACACACAAGATGGTAGGTTGGGAAGAGGAGAGGAAGTGAACACATTACTGTCACTTCCTTTTCTCTCTTATTTCATAGAATCATAGATGGAAGGGCCCTAATAGATCATCTAGTCCAACCCCCTGCCTGCAGCAGGAAATCCTCATAGAGCATCTCTGACAGGTTCTCAACAAGCTTCTTCTTGAAAATCCCCAGTGAGGGAGAGATTCCCTCCCTCACTGAAAAAGAGATTTGCAAAAAAGATTATCTCCCTCAGAAAGCCACCAAAATAATCTCCTCCTAGTGTCCCTTGGGGGCCACATCCAGCCCTTACCAGGAATTATCTCAAACATGGATCCAGACAGATTTTGCTTTAAACTGTTTTTTTGCACATATTCCATATGAAAAAGCAACAGAATATATTCAATGACAAGACCAACCTACCTTTTGGTGTTCTGAACTGCACTGCCTCTGACATAGGGCCCATGCCTTTGGAGTTGCGGGCCTGAATTTTGAAATAATATGCTGTGTCAAGAGTTAATTCCTGAATCTGGTGAGTCAGTCTATTTCCTACTACTGGTTCAATGACCCAATCATGTATTTCAGCACTGACATCTGTGCTATAGTAAATTATGTACCCTGCAGAGACAAACAGAATAAAGCTGGTGAATTAAGACAAGCTTTCAATAGATCTAAATTACTTAAGAACATTCCATTCCATTACAAACATGCTCAAGTTTAACAATACAACAAAAATCAGTTTAAGTCAAATCAAAATACAATGGAAACAAAAAAATAGTTAAAAGTTTTATCAACTGTTTATTGAAGAAAGAACAAGATGAGCTTTATGGCAGTGACAAACTCTAGGGCTAGGCACTACCAATGAAAAGTCTCTTTTCCTTGTGCTAACCATATCTCAGAGTGCAGAAAAACTAGAAGTGCCTCATCAGGAAACTGCAGAAAGCAGAAAGGACCATAATTCTAATAATTCAGTAATTCTAATAATTTAGGACTTTAACATTTTTTTGTTTTGTGGCACATTGACAAGCTACTAAAATGGTCAAGGCGCACTAAACCATACTGATGGTGGGGAGCTTACATCTTCTAGTGGCCCTTCTAATGAATGACACTCCTTCAAACTCCCATAGCATATTTGCAGACCATGCACAGCATACCAGTGTGCCACAGCACAGTGGATGTAAATGGATGATTTAAGGTTTTAACCAGTATCTTTAGTTATCCTCAGACAAGTTTCCAAAAGCTTGTCAAAAGATAGTACCACATTGAGCATGCTGAAATACATACTCCAGTTTTGATGTAACTAAGGTGTGTGCGACCATAGATTGTTTTTCTCCAGGAACAGGCAGAGACAGCAAAGCAAATGAAATTGGACAAAACTTCAGGCCAACACCACTTGAGAATCTAAGAGTCATGCCAGCTGCAGGAATACCCCCAGACTGCAAATTTTTAAGGATAGAGCTATCCAAAACAGGAAGTCTTATCTGGAACACAGATAAGGCTTCAGAAAAGTACTGCACAGGTGTCAGAGATGGTGCCTGCGCAGTACTCTTTCTGAAGCCAGTTGGCTTCAAAAACAACTGCATAAGTGCCAACTTTGGTGACTGCGTAGTCCAGGTAGGGGGGTGCGCACATCCCAGGGGTGACACACAGGCTTCCGCACCGGGTGATGCGCAGAGTCATGTCACCACTGTAGCACCACAGCTGTTCCTTGTTCAGTGTGATCTGAGGGGTGTCTCCTCAGGAGCAAGTCCTCCTCATGTATCAATTACTTAGCATGCTATGGAACAGTTTGGGCAGCCTAGGTTTCATGACTCTCTGGATGCAGCATAACTTTGTGCTCTGGATAAAGAATAGTTAGGAGTGAGCAGTTAGGGCAGAGCAGGCTGAACTTGCTCTGGATTGCCCTAAGTCACTGAATTTCTTAATCCAACATAAAGTCAGTAACTACTCTTGATCAACCACTGTTTGTGTTGGCACAGTGTACAACGGAGCTGATGCCTTTAGCAAGTCTGCACATGAACTATTCTCAATAACCTACACATGGAAAGGTACATGATCTGTGAACAAGTTGGCAAACTGTGTCAAAAGTGGCAGAGTGGCATTTCACTTTGGCAAAGTTAAATTTGAATCAAGTAGCACCATGTTCCCATCAACCAGCTGGTTGTCTAAAGGACTTGGCTGAGCCAAGATGGACCTTGTCATGGGTGCCTTTTTCAGATATTTTTAGGTATCTATAATGGTATAAAAAGCTTAAGAATTTCTGCAAGAATTTTTTTTAATGAAACGGTGGTAAAGCCAATCTGGAATAGTTTTTGCAAGGGTAAATATAACACACTGTTTAGAACATCACTTTGTAAAGGAAAATGAAATAGTTTAGTATAATATTGCTATAATTTATAAAGGTTATAATAATTCATACAGCCAGATAAAAATTCACTTTTCTGTAACTAATTCAGACATACTGTACTGCTTCAAACAATTTTTGGTTTTTTCTGATTCGCTATACTGACTGCTAATAATCTTTAATACCTGTACCTGAATAGTACCAGAAAAGTCAAAACTTGACAAAATCATTTATCATAGACTAGCGAAAAGCAAACCCGTGTTGCAGGAATAAAATTCCCCCATATACCATCCCCCCACGGCACATTAATCTCCCATGCACATCAACCCCATGAGGATCAACCCCCCCCCCATGCACATCAACGCCCCATGCACATCATTCCCCATGTTCATCTCTTCATGCGTGTCAATCCCCCACGCGCAGCATCCTCCCCAGTGCAACACCTCCCTCCAAACAACATCCCAGGGAGGAAAACGTGTTGCGTCCCTTTATACCCCCTTCTGGTTGGAATTTCTGAAAATCAGTTCTTAGTGAATCCCTCCATCACAGAAGGAACACCCTCCCAAAATTTCGCGCTTCTAGGCCCAGCAGTTTTGGCTGGATGTTGATGTGTTAGTGAGTGAGTCAGTGATTTTTCTCTTTTATATACAGTGGTACCTTGCTTAACGAGTGCCTTGAACAGTAAGTGTTCCACATAACGAGTAAAAATGTGGGGGGCTTCTGCCTCTCTTAACGAGCATGATTCGCAAATCGAGTGCCCATTGGCTGGGCTCCCCCTCCTCCTCCCTGCATTGGCTGGGCTGAGGAATTGAGGCAGAACTTTTCCCCCCTGCCTGCAGTAGCAAGGAAGAGGCCAGCAGAGGGAGCAGAAGAGCCTCTTCAGTCAGAGGAACAAAGATGGCTGCTCTGCTCCTACAGCCAGCAAACAGAGTCAGCCCAGCCTCTGCATCAGGTAGGAGGAAAAACTCCTGCACCCCCTCTGGAGCCCCCGCTCAAACAGACCCCTTCCCCCCAAGGAAGCTCCCTGCTTGGACCCTACAACCACCTTCTTCTCCCCACCAGCACCTTCCCTGCCTGCAGTTTTCCTTTCCTGTGAGTAAGCCCCAGTGGATTCAATGGGGCTTGATTCTGAGTAGACTCTTCTGCTGTTGCACTTCATGGAAACTTGGAAAGAGTCAGGCTGCATCCTACACACTTTCCTGTGAGTAAGCCCCAGTGGATTCAATGAGGCTTAATTTAATGAAATTTAAATTAATGAAAAATGAGTCATCCTTGGCCATAAAGGTTTTTTTTCCTTCTTTACTGTATAGAATATTACAGTGTCTTATTACAATAACTGTGGTCTGTATTATATTATAGTGTTTTGAATTCAATTCCTGTGTTTTGTCATCATTTTTACATCCAGTAAATATTTTTATATGAATATTTTTTGGGTTGTGGAACCAATCGTCTGAGCTTCCATTATTTCTTATGGGAAAATCCGCTTCACTTAAAGAGCGTTTTTCTTAAAGAGCATGCCTCCGGAACAAATTAAGCTCTTTATGTGAGGCACCACTGTATATAGATAGGGAACTCACAGTACGATGCTTTCACCATCTTATTTAACACATTATGTTTTTAACAGTAGCCATGCAAGTGTTACAATTAGTTCAGCTGATACTTATTATTTTGTACCATATATTTTGTTCTTAGACTCAAAACAAAAAGCTCTGCATCCTATTCTTTCATATCTTGAATATTTTTCTCCAAGTTAACTTATCCTGACTGACATCATAAGCATGTAAATATAGGTCCAACCTTCTTATACATGGATTTGTTACATGGATTTGACTCAACACAAATGACCTCTGAAATTAGAAGGAACATGCTCATCCATAGAGCCGGGGAAAATGCATTCCTTTAAAATCATGGGTTAAAAAACTGCTTTTCCTGTTGTAGAGGCAGTCATGCAATTATTCCATTCTTCAGCTGTACCAAGTAAAGGCGTGGGTACTTTGCATTGCTAATTGCTGAGTCCCTTTCTACAACAGGAAGAAAGCTGTTTTAACTGTAAATGGACACCCTTTTATTTTTTAAATTGCTTTTATTTAACCTTTTTGGTATCCGTGGTAAGTCCAAGAATCAGACCCCTGCAGATGTTGAGGCATGGCCTTATTCTAATAGGATTAATGGAGGAGAAAGAAACCTGGAAGCGGGTTCTTTTAAGTCTGTTTTTCCACATTTATATCCACTTTTGGTTCTAGAAAAGAAACCTGGTTGACTGTATAACCATAACACTTGTATAACCAAAATAATTTTACCTGTAATTTTGCCATTGGCTTCAGATGGGGGTTGCCAGTTGACTATGATGGTTCGGGGCTTTCCTTCTTTACTCACAACTGTCACATCTTTTGGGGGAGAAGTTGGAACTACAGGAAGAATAATTAAACATATATTATATGTTAACATTTTAATAAGCATTTTAATAAGCATGTCTGTAATGGTTCTTTTTAACTGAAATAGCAATTACATTAGAGATACAAAGATATCCTTTCCATAGCAGAACTAGCAAGAGCCCTGTAAGTAGGCGGAGGAGAAGGTAGGGAGGCAAAGTGCCATCAATGTAGTCACCACCTGAGAGTGGGGCATCTTCTTTCATAGAAACCAGTAGAAATACCATCTGTCCTAGAAGAAGCCACGAAAAGGCAACTTTCCGTCTATCACTTTTGGGCTTTCTACTGATACTGACCCATGGACATCAATTCTCTCTACATTTCACTGACATTATTATGAATTCCAGATTATTACAAATTCAAATTTCAGCCTCAGTTCTGTGGCATTCACTCTTGGAGGACAGCATGAGGGGCTGATGAGGGGAGGGCTGATGAGGGGAGGGCCTTTGACACAAGCATGCATGTTGAACGGTCTACAAGTACTGGTGTAACCTAATTATATGCAATATGTTTATATGCAATTCTGTCACAAAGCAAATAAGTTTGGATCTTTAAATTAAAGATAAACATCCCTTGAGTAGCTGTCAATGGCTTAAAGGCAGCATGGCAACATGACAGGCAATTCAGCTTGCTGAGAAAAGTTCATAGAGTTCAGCTTTGGTTTCAGATTACAACTGAGAGGCAAAGCGTCTCTCTCTTCCCCCCAAATGATAAAAATTTCTGAATTCCTGCCTCTGAGCTGAAACTTAGCCTTTAAGACATTTGAAAAGGAACTTGATTCATATTGATTCATTGCCTGCTTTTGTTAGTATGGTAACTAACTGCCTTTGTATAACATGAAAATAGGTAATTCCTGAGGTTCTTGGAACCAAATGGGGAGTTTCAACATGTATGTGTATTATTTTTTAAATTAACAGTATGCACAGAAACCAGTTCGTCATCTTTGCAGCTTTATAACTAGAAAAGTCCAGAGCAGTGGTTCTCAAACATTTTTTGACTAACAGCTCCTTACTTTTAGTCACTGGGACAGTTAGTCACTCCTTAGGATTATAGGGCAGCGGGTTTTCTGTGAAGATTCTGTGGCTTTCCAGAGAGCCATCCATCATAACTTGGGAACATCTTAGGAGAATCTGTTTTTGTTGTTCAGAATTCAAAACTAGAATAATAAAATTTAGGCTGCAATGTTCAGCAGCTTACTAGTGTACGAACCACTGAACAACGTATTTCTTCCTGGATAACATCCAGACCCAAAAACGAATGTGATAGTTCTTAATATGTGTAAATACATATTAGTATCTTTTAGGTGCTGAAATTCTGTGATTCCTCAGATCTGTGCACTTCAGCAAATCATATTACGATGAAAGTAATGTACTTTTTATGGCTTCAATTATGGAATCAGAGTTTGTCTCATGTATTTCTTTTGCAATAATTATTTTCAGCAGCAACAGTTATTCTCAGCCCGGTATTCATAATTCAAAGACATAATTCATAGTTTGAATACAAAAAAAATGTCTTAAAAATACTCTCCCACTTGAATATATGTCTATCTATGTCCTTTTGTTGTACCCACACCATAAAAAGACTAATAATAAGCAATAATTAATCATAGTGTGAACTCTTAAAGAAATGATTTGATGATACCTAATTCAAAGGTAGTTCCATGTGCTGTCATACTCCAAGTACTTGATCTTCGGCCTTTAGTCACCATCACAGAAAACTCATACAAGGTATTGGGTTTTAAACCAGTCACCAGAAAACTTAGGGTGGTAGTATTTGCCATCTAAGAAAAATCAAAGCATCAAAAAATGGAGTTATGAGTTTCAAACACCATGACTATGGTGACAGTAAAGAGCTTACTGGGTGGCTATTATCTCTCATTGGTTTGGCATATTCACCCCTGCAATCACAATTCTTAATGACATTGGCACAACTAAAGATACACATCTCTTTGTATTTATGTTTTAATATGTATTAAAATACATTTTATATTAAGTAAAATTAAGTATTTTATATGTATTTAATACCATCAATTAAAAATCTTTATAAAAATTAGACAGTCGAAGCCTAAGGCATTCTCTTTTTATGTGGCAAACCAAGTTATCTTTTGATGGTCTCTAACATAATGTAATGGAAGAAACATACAAAAAATGATTAAAAACCCCTTAACCCTTAGAATACCAACCGGGTCCATTAGACCCGGTATGCAAATGTATGCAAATTAGGCTATTTTTAGATAAAATTTATTATAGAATTATAGGCTGAAGACAAAACTAGGAAAGATTTATTTTAAGGGCCTAATTGTGTTAACTCAACAAAACCATGGGCTTAACAAATGGGGAATGTGGGAGTAGAGAGCAACTTAGAAGAGAATCAGCAAGAGGGAGGTGAAGGAAGCGAGTGTGAGTACTACTCTCACATATACTAAGGCTGCAATCCTAACCATGTCTACTCAGAAGTAAGCCCCATTGTGCTCAATAGGTTTTACTCCCAGGAAAGTGTGTTAGGATTGCAGCCTAATCCTCTCCACAGGTGGGCAGAGGCAGGTTCGGGCCTATTCGCCTGAACCGGATCTTCCCACGTGGCGGACGCTGGCAAACCAGAAAGAGCCGCGGCTGGCAGAACCGCGGGGACCGGTTCACTAGCAGCCACCGCGTCTCCTGAAGCTCGGCTTCAGGAGACGCTAGCACGCTGCTTCTCCTGAGGCTCCCCCTCAGGAGACCCAGTGTGCCTGAGTCTCCTGAAGCTCCCCCTCAGGAGACCCAGTGTGCTTGCATCCAGCTGGACGCATGCGCACTGAGTCTCCTGAAGCCGAGCTTCAGGAGACTTACCGTGCTTGCGTCCAGCTGGACGCATGCGTGCTCAGTCTCCTGAAGCTCTACCTCAGGAGACTCAGCGTGCTTGCACTCAGTCTCCTGAAGCTGAGCTTCAGGAGACGCACTGCGCATGTGCCAAGCCTGGCACATGCGCAGTGCGGCGGGGTTGGGGCCCCGCCCCCCACCCACCCCCTGGCCCCAGCCCCCAGCCCCAGCCCTGTCCCTGACCCGCCCCCAACTTCCAGCGAACCGGATCTTGGGGCTGGCTGGGCCCGCCCCTGATCCTCTCCAATATGTATACATCCTCATCGTATCAGCTCTCCCTTTCCATTGGACTAATTCAGTGGCGTGGAGAGGGGGGATTTGCTGCTTGGGTAATAGCCTATCCACCATAACAATCTAACCCAGGCTTTTGTGCTTCGCATGCAGCGTATGCAGCGCCAAGCACAATACCATATACTTTCAAGACTGATGGAGGCCTGCTTTTTTTCAACATTTTTACTAGCAGGTTTTGCTTCTGCTTTTAGGGTTGGTGAGAGGAAAGTATCTTTTAGCAAGGGATATTTCTATGAGACACCTCAAGCTCGTGCTCCCACTAATCACATATCTTTAATTCCTCACAAGCTCCAAGTTTCTCTTACAGAGTCTAATTTGGCTCTCAAATAGTGAGCAGCATCTAGCAAACTTCAGTGTGGCTTATAAGAACAGATTTAATCCAATGAGTTCACTGATGAACATTTTAGTTCGTTATATGCATGTGCTGAGCCAATGAAATATTGTATTTAGAGTGTACAATACAAACATTTTTCAAATCTGCTTCTAATCGTACAGGTGAATAAAGCAGTTGACCATTTTGGGATGTGGAAACTATGCTATCATGTAAACAGAAATATCAAACTTTGAAACAAGTGTTTTCTCTTAGAAAATAACAGAAAGGAAAAAGGAAAAAATATTGTTTACAGAGCCAGCATAATAAGAACAAGTACAAATAAAAAAGGACAAAATAGTTCAGAACCACTAAAAATAGCTGCTTGGGAGAAATTATTTCAACATGAAACTGTCCTTTTAAAATAAACATTACTCATCATTTCTCACTTCTGGAAAATTAGACAGAACAGGGTAGGGCAAAATAGGACACAACAGGGGAAGCAGTCAGCTCTCACTCTGTGGGAACCAATGATTCTAAAGGTTTTGAACTGACTTTGGGTGCAATCCTAACCCAGGCCAGCACAATACATCGGTCTTCCCATTTCCACTGTGATGTAGGAAAGCAAGCACATGCCTGTGCATTGGCCTAAATCTTCCCAGGAGTGGCACAGAAGTGCCTAATGGCACTTTGGTGACATCCCCAGGTCAGCACAGGATGACACTAGGGCTTAGGCCAGTCTAATTAGGGGTTAGGATTGCAGCCTTTATGTAATGTTTGGTGTGAGAAGGCTTTTCTACATCAGTAGCAAATTCCCCTTCATCTACAGCGAAACAATTTTTACGATCAGGAGAATCATAGAACCATGGAGTTGGAAGAGACCTAGTAGGTTATCTAGTCCAACCCCCTGCCTGCAGTAGGAAATCCTCCTAGAGCATCCCTGACAGGTGCTTGTCGAGCCTCTGCTTGAAGATCCCCTGTGAGGGAGTCTACCACTTCCCTTAGCAATCTGTTCCACTGCCAAACCACCCTCACTGTCAGGAATGTTTATGAAATATGA
Source organism: Cryptoblepharus egeriae (assembly GCA_030015325.1). Lineage (NCBI taxonomy): Eukaryota > Metazoa > Chordata > Lepidosauria > Squamata > Scincidae > Cryptoblepharus > Cryptoblepharus egeriae. The sequence continues at coordinate 13,714,812 of JAREYC010000013.1, forward strand.
AATAAGAAATAATACGATTCTTCTAGCACATAATTTGTGATCCAGTTCAATACTTCCACTATGTGTAAAACACTTCCTTTCATAAACACTGTTAAGAGTTTTGTTAAAAAATGGCAAAATATGTGCAATACAACCAATCACAAATAGCACTTCCAACTTTTCAAATAAAACCAGTATCAAGCACAGTGGTGTAGCTAAGCCATCTGTCAACCAGGGCCTAAAAATTTTATTTATGACAAAATTATTTAATTATTATCAGTATTAATTACTTAATGAAATATTAATATTTTCATACCATTCTCCTTTAAAGAGATCAGGGTGGTATATGTAGTTCCTCTCCTTTTTTCCTTACAACAACCCTGTGAGGTAGGTGTGGTTGAAATACAGGTCCTCCCCTGAGCTACCCAATGATAGTAATGTAATGATAGACATGAAATTAATAATAAAAATGGCCAGAAAATAAATTCAGTGAATATTCCCTCATGAATAATAGGTAGCCTTCCCTCTATCACTCCCATGCAAATAGTGATATACTGCCCCAGAATCTAGAGCCCAGGTCTTCTTGCCTAGAAGAGGAAAAGGGGGAAAGTTTTTTTTCCAAGACACAAGGCTAAAAAAGAAGACATGTCCTGGGGGAAAGAGGGACATGTGGTCACCCTTCACCAAATGAATTCTATCTTATAACTTGCCTGCTACAACACCCCATACAAATACAAAAAATAATAAGCTTTTTAGTCCCCCCTTCATTACCACTCAACCCTTTTGAAAGGGGGTAAGGATACTTTCTGGAGCTGAGCTCTACTTTTGCTGGATTGGGACCATTCTGGGGGACTTGCATTCTACTGAGCCTGACCTGACGTGGAGGCCAGCCACTGCTGCTTACTTGTAACCTGTGGAGTTTACTTCCACTTTCAATAATGTTCAATGCATTATAAAGCCTGGAGCAAGGACTTCCTTCTGGGGTGACTGGTCAGGGTGCATTCACAGGATCAGGACCTGTTTTCTCTCAGCCTAATCAATGGCAAATTGCCTTACTCACAAGTAAAGGCATGATATGGCTCCAATTCAATTTATATATGGTCAATGCAATTTAAAGGGACATTTTCTGGGGTGATTTTGGGGGCTGTGTTCATTGGATCAGGAACATTCTGGAGTCCTTGGATTCCTCTCAGTTTACACTTTCTGATGGACCATGGCATGTTCACCTACTTGTGGATACAGCCACGATGTGGGGCACTTTCATTTTCCCATAGATCTCAATGCATATTTTTTATTTTTGGTTTTTTGGCAATAACTTTTGATAAGAAGGAGAAATTCAAAAACACATTTTTGAATTGGAATCCATCAGCATATGACATGGCAGGGTTACTCCACTCCTTCATGACATTAAGTTGTTGCTCATCCCCCGGAGTGTAACCTCCCATGGGTGATACCCGAGGCAAAGCGCCCCCTCCACTCCCGCTAGCTCCACTCCCACTATGTCTACTGATTAGGAATACACAAACATGTATGCCAACATCTTTTACAAGATAAAACATGACCAAGAAAGGAAAAGGATGACCAAAAACATGACAAGAAGGAATAATCTTGTTCCTGCCTCTTTCTCATACTGGCACATAAGTGGAAACAATGAGAACTCAATTATACAGCATATAGATAAACACTGAGTAAATGTTTTCTGTATTGCTTCTCCTATGATTTACAACTTTGACTTTAGAACACAAATCTTGACTGTAAAGATTGTTATTTTCAAAACTGCTGCTTTTATTTTGCCATTAGAGATGCTCTACCACTTCAAAGCAGATTTGTAAATGTCCAAATTGCTGGTGTGTAATTTAGAAAAAGACTAATGGAAAATAATACGCCCAAATTAATTTTCTTAATAACATCCTTATAGTATGACCCTTGTTGCATGAGCCAAAGCTGTCTGTTGGCTGCCAAACCTCCAGCATACCCAAACATCCTGCAAGCAAAATGCGCAAGACAAAACAAAAAACAGAGTGTGGAGATTGCAAAATTGTCTTGTTGAATTAGACTGATTTTTAAAAATATTTGATTCTTAAAAATCAAAAGATGCTAGGGCAACTGATTAAAGGGCTGACTTTCACTACAGCTGTGTGAATCTAAACCTTCATTCAACCTTCAACTAGGTTATCCATGTCAGATTTGAGACATTCTACTACTTACCAGTGGCATTAAGACCACATTGGGCAAAATCCAGAGTAACTACAGGGAGTCCTTGCTCCGGTGTAAGAGCAACTTACTCTGGATTCCAATATGAATCTCCCATAGGTTTTCACTAGGTGATGCAGTAACTATGGGTGCACGTCAAAGTCTCTTACATGCTCCTGTAGTTACTCTGGATTTGGGAATAAGTGGTACACCACATTATGGCAATTTGACCCACTGGCCATAGTGATTACATCCCTGGCCCCACCTGAAGTGGTGCACCCCACTGGGCTGGTGGTGCACCAGTAAGTGAGATATGGCTGTGCAACTAATGGCCCTTCAAAATAGAAAACTGAAGGAGGATAAAGAGCAAAGCCTCAAGTTTGGGAAAGGCTGCCTACTCCTGTGGAACTCCAGAGTCACTCTCTAGTGGCATTGGTGGCAATCTCAAAAGTGGTAGATGCAAAAGATGGCATTTGCAAAAACAAGGAGTTGGAGTCCTGCTCTAAAATTTCAGAATAGTTAATACTTTCAGAAGCTTCTTTTACCACCATTAAGGCAAAAAGGCCAGAGTCAGTTCCTCTTTCTTTTTTACTAGAAATCCATAAAATGCCAGACAAGAAGGAAAATTTTACCATATGAGGTGGGCGTGTCCAAATGCTAAAAAATACTGGATTTTGATACACGAGCAAATGCACGTGTATTTTGATACACGAGCAAATTTAAAGAAAACATGCAAATGAACCAGAAACTTTCCTGCTTGGACTGTTAGATAATTCAATTCATAAAAAATTTGAACTTTTTATATGTGACAGTTGCTGCAAGAATTTAATATGCGAACGTTTGGAATGTCCCAGTGTTACCTTCCATGAAAGAACGGTGGAACAGGATATTGGACCTCGCTGAGATGGATAAACTTACAATTTACCTTAAAGAAAAGTCAGTACAAATTTTAATGAACAACTGGAAACAATTCATGGAATTTCTGTTTGAAAAAAGATTGGGAGTCAAATGAATTATGGTTTTGATAAGTAGATAAGTGTTACATAATTTTTATCTCTTTTTATTTTTGTTGGAATTTAAAGTAAAACTATGGATCATTTTGGATAGTTTTTTAGATTGTGAGAACGGATTTGAGACTAAGGACACAATACTAAGAAATTTAGCCCAACCTAACTCACTTGACCTATCTTTCCATGATGGTGGGTGGAGGTTGGTGTATGCATTTGCAATGGCCTAAATCCCCAGGAGTGAGGGAGAAATGTCTTACTGCATTTTTCTGACACCCTCAGGTCAGCTCAAGGCTTATGCTGGGACTTAGGCCAGCCTAGGTGGAGGTCAGGATTGCAGCCTAAGTAAAGAAAAATTAGGAATTCTGTGCTTCCTGTATTACTCTCAATGTTATTCATATTATTTTGCTTTCTGTTCTTTTCCTTCTAATATATAATTTTCTGTGTTTTTTGGATAAAATTAATAAAAATTTTCTATAAAAAAACAAATTAATAAGAAGCCACAAATAATCCAACATACTTTGAGGAGATTTTGAATTTTTTCCCAAGGTATGCTGAAGACCAATAGCACCACACAAAACCAGTGATACATTTCATGTGTCAAACTTATAGTAATTCAGAAAACATCAGTGTAAGAATACCTTGACTGTAAGAGACAAATTCATTAAAAGAGACAAAATATTCTGATGACTTTTCTAGTTAGGCACAAAACAGCCAAGAAAACTCATCATAAAAACCGAGACCAATCACTGTATTCAGAAAACTGTGCCACATGTATTGTAGTCAGTCATCTTTTGTTACCTTGTATTTTGTGTTTGCAGGAATGTTGGTTTTCCAGCGTACAGTGTAGTAACGGGCATCTGAGACCTTCTGATTTTTCGGCAGAGAGTTGTCTGCCCACGTGATTCGTATGGTATCATGGCTCAGTATGGAAGCCTGAACTCCCACAGGTGGCATCATGGGAGAGGGATCTGGCACTGGAGTGTATGGAGCATTAACAACAAATAAATCAACTTCAGAAATGTCTAGGGAATTGATGGGTAAAAAGTAGGGTATTACAATAAAAAAGAAAGAAGGTGGCATTATAAGTGAGCAAAAACAAAAGGGGAAAATGCAGGGTAATACGATGAAATGAAGGTGAGAAATGGAGAAAAAAGAGAAAAGCCAGAATTAATAGGCAAAATAAAACCAGCAAAAAAGTTTTCAGTGATTTTGGCTACAATCCTAAAGACACTTTCCTGGAAGTAAGACCCATTGAACACAATGGGGCTTACTTTTGAGTAGACATGGTTAGGATTGTACTCTTAGACTCCCTTTTAACACACATGCTAAGCACAGAGACTACAGTAACATTTGAGGAGACTTTTGCAAAAATAACAAGATCGCTGCTTAAAAGAACTTCACACACATTTGAAACTGTTTACTAATTAAGTTTTTCCCAATCAGCTGTTTTAAGACATTAATTTTTCCCATCTCCAAAATGATGCTGGAAAAACAAGATAGAATTAGCATCAGGCAAAGGGAAGTAATCTTTTGCGTAGAGTTATAGGAAACATTTTCATGTGTCAAACTTAATAGTCATTCAGAAAACCTCAGTGTAAGAATATCTTGACTCTAAGAGGCAACTTCATTAAAAAGAGACAAAAAATATTCTTGAGACTTTTCTCAAGTCACATGAATCAATTCCAGGATCTAAATTAAACACAGCATAACAGTTATCAGAGGTTACTGGACTACTGTGTTTAAAATTTTGAGTTGGCATTTTTATTACCTTCGTTATAATAATAGAGTATCTTGTAATTGCTACATTTCAAAAATGTGTTCTTCAATATCTTCAGTGAACTTAATTATAACAAATAGTTAAAACATCTTATAACCAAGGCTAAAAGACACACATCAGCAAGACAGAATGATCAAATAGAGAAAAGCCTAACAAATTGCAAAAAAGCAGAAAACAAAAATACCACCACCAACAGTGAAGCAATAAAAAGGTGAATAAAGTGTTGCTCCTTACAGCGCTGCAAGAAAACAAAACTAAATATAAATATCAATTAATTCCTAATGTACAGTAAACCTTGGATTGAGAGTAACTTGGATTGAGTGCTGTTTGCAAGAAAAGAAAATATTTCAAATAAATTTTGACTTACAATACAAGGGATGTCTTATAAAACCAAAAAAAGTCCTGGCCAGGATAAAGCCAGTTTCAGCACTCCTCCAGCACATGCGCAGCCTATTGTAGAGACCAGCCTATGCATATCTACTCTGAAGTAAGCCTATTACTGTCAACGGGGCTGATTCCTATGTTAAGGGGGAAATGGAAAGGAGCCTGAAGCCTTGCATGTCTACTCAAAAGTAGACCCTATTATTAGCAGAATGTAATAACATTTTTATGGACTACAAGCTTTTTAATTAATGTGCGGGGGGCTTGCGGATTGCTCTAAGGTGCTTTTAATTTATAAGATTGTGTTTAAGTTATTTCAGTATTTTTAAATGTTTTAAAATATTTGTATTCTCTGTGCTTTTATTTTGTTGTTCTCCACCTTGGGTCCACTTGGAGAAAGGCGGGATAGAAATTCCTTAAATAAACAAACAAATTATAATCAGTGGGGCTCACTCCTATGTAAGTAAGGGAGGGGCAGATTGTAGCCTGAGAGACCAAGTGCAGGTTAATTTGTTTAATTTTTCTTTATATTTTGTATTTGCTTTATTATGATATAACAATAAAAGGTAACTTCTTCAATGTTTGTACCATGTGAGACTGTGTCCGCTTGTTGTGGATTGGAGTTCCCTCCAATCCATGATGGAAGAGACATGGGGAAACCTGGCTGGCCTGTTGCAGGGTCTTGTCACCAGGTCACTGTCTTTCCCACTGAGGTGGTACCTATTTATTTACTTGCTTTTACGCACTTTCGAACTGCTAGGTTGGCAGGAGCTCAGGCAGGGCAAAGGATGGGAGCTCACCCTATCTGGCAGTATTCAGGTCTTGAACTGTTGGCCTGCTGAGTGGAATTCCGGTCAAGCTGTGTTCTAAACACCAGCATTCTAACCAATGAGCCACTGTAGCTCTCTGTTTGTATTATATGACAGTATTGTAATCGTTTTTGGGGTTGTGGAACAAATTATCTGAATTTCTATTACTTCTTATGAGAAATTTGCTTTGATATACAAGTGTTTTAGATTACAAGCATGCTTCTGGAATGAATTATACTAGCAAACAAAGATATTTAAAAGAAAACATGATTTGTTTTTTCAGTGCCTGAGCCTGAAGCCTACTCCAAGCAGGCAGGAATTCTTGCAGAGAGCATTCATAAAACTATTCAACAAAACTAATAGTTTTGCTCCTAAAAGAAACTAGCCGCAAAACTGTCAGAAGATATTCCAGGTTTCAATCCAACTCCCAAACCTCCCTCTCTCTCTCACACACACACACCTATAAATAGAAACACATGCAACTAATCTGTGTTATGGCAAACACAGATTACAAGAGTAACTGGAAATTAATTTTTTTCCAAATGGCTTTACCTAAAATATGGCTTAACAAATTATGTACGGAAAGAGACAACATGTAAGCCATTGTCTAATGTAGCAGTTTGAAATGCAAGATTCACATCTGATTAGCTCCAAGTATAAATACAAAAGATTTGTCTTTTACCTGTGTAGGCCCTGGTTACTGCACTCTCATAGAGAGGGATTCCTTCACCAACGTTATTATATGCCTTAAGAGTTATGACATAATGAGAACTGGGATCTACAGAAAAATAGATTTCACATAAAAAATAATCATAAACTGTAAGCTATTATTTATTCTATGAAGCTTATTTACATTTAGTGCTGTTTGATAACAGAAAAATGAACCAAATGAAATGAAAGGGTTTTGTTTTTGCTTTCCCATTTTCCAGGATACTTCAAAAGTAACAACTGCTCTCTGTAGCTAATGCAAAAAGAGAAATAATTTTATCTGAACAACGTTCATTATAACGTTTTACACACAAAATATGCCCATCTCAATTTGGGTATATTGACAAAGTTCCTAGAACTAAAAAGGCCAAATATTCCCCCATTAAATATATTTCGCTTTCATATTTAGGCTTCAGATCTTGCTTTAAAATTTAGTATTTCATATTTACTCTTACACTTTTACTTGAAGGTAGGCATATTTAGGATAGGATATACCCATAAATCAAAAGAAAGAAGGAATATTCAAGTACATGTTGAGACTGATTTTATGCAAGGATTCGTTCTGTGGAGGTGCTCTTAAAGCAAATACTGCACAATTGCAAAAAGCCCCCAAATGATGATGGGGTGGGGAGTTCTTATTGAGACCCCTTGAGACAAAATTGTATATAAATAAATCACATATAATTAGTTTCTACCTGTATAAATCAGAGAAAGGAAATGGTCTTAATTCATAGGTTTTATACTTTTACTTAGAAGAAGTCAAAGTAAAAACACAGCAGTCAATGTAACTGTTCTTACCCAAGTTCTCAATAGTGTAATAGCGTTGCTTGTAATCCACTTTGATGGTCTGTGCATGGGGGCTGCCAACACCATACCCTATAGCATAGCCTCTGACAACAATGTTCTGGTTTTCAGGCGGAGTCCAGCTCACAACAATGCTTGTCACAAGAGGACGGACATGTAAGGAACTTGGAACTTCTGGAACACGTGTTTCTGTAAAGAAATAATGAATCAAATTATTTTCCTTAGTTTGTAATGAGACAGCACATTGTTTCAAAGCTTCAGAATCAAGCCTTATATTTATAAGGCTTTATATATATTTATATTTATAAGGCAAGGAAAAAAAATATTGCCATAAAACTGAAATAGTTAAAGCCACTGCTAGCTGCAGCTGTGCTGTATTTGCATGGTAAGCAGTGTGATATGGAAAGACATGGGAGGGTGCAATGGGGGCTGTTGCGCAATGGGGGATGGGGTAGAGGGGATATTTTACTCCCACAATGCAGGTACATTTTGCTAGTGGCAAATAAAGGCACTTTATCTGAATGTGAAGGAAAGAAAGAATACATTTCTTTTGCAGAACCATTGGACCAATGATCTGATTGCTATGTTATTTCTCAGAAGTAGTACATAGTAGGCTGATCCTGGATTTGGAGGCACATATATATCTCCACTACATTATTTTAAATGGAATGTGCAACCCTGTCATATTTTGTCACATTGAGTCAGTCAGCTAAGGAGAAAGAGGTTGAGCTAAGCTAAGTTGCCTCAAAAATGGAGTATGTAAACAATCACTCCAAAAGCAAGGTATTTTTTGCAAGTGGAAAATGGTTCAACAAATATATTCCTAACTATTTTAGCCCAGCGCTAGCCCCATGATGGGTAGCAGAAGAATATTCTGTCCCCACAAGATGTAGGCGAGGAATGGGTATAGTGCTGCTTCAGAACTCCTTGCCACATTTCCTTCTTACACCTGTATATCAAGGAACAATCCATACCATCAAGATCACTTTCAAAAGTTTCTGCTGACATCCAATCAGTAGGGGGCCCTGTACCATTAACTGTTAGGGCAGCCACTCTGAAGCTGTACTCTGTACCTCGTTCCAAACCTGAAACAAAAATGTATAATATCAAAACAATTCCCAGTGTCTGCAATGTCAGTTCTATCACTTTAATAGCTTGTTACTATAAAGCTAAAATTAGTGCTAAATAGACTTCACATAGAATTAGTATTTTTGTGATAGCTTACAGCAAGTCCAACACATATTCAGCTAAATAAGTGGCTACATGAGCACAACCAGAGGCTCTGAAGAACAAACAATAGTTCTTGTGTCACTTCAATTGCCATACATTATTCTCTGCAAAGCTGTGATATTATTATGATCTTCCGAGTGGATGATAGTAAAGAACACTTAAAACACATTTTCTCCAAGCCCGACTGATAAAAGTCCTCCTGTGAGGTGAAATGTTAAGACTATGGACATTCAAAGCCTATAATTTTTATCTACCAGTACCAAATGTGAACACATTTTCTTAACCACAAAAAAACCCAACACAGAAACATCCACATGTAAACTCACTCATATATTAAGCTGAACCTTTAAAATGTAGTCTGTAAGTTTTGATTCAATTAATAGACAAGCGAGACTAAAACAGTGGTATGACAGTAGTCGGATTGAAATATGTTTAAAAGCTTCACTATGTGGTGAGTCCAGAGTTTTGAGATTGGATGATGACACACAGCTCTACAGTTTGTAACCTATGCAGTTGGGAACTGCTTTGAACCAAATTGTAGTAGTTCATTGCCTGAGGGTTAAACAAAGGGAAGATGAATCCAGACAAGGCAGAAATGATACTATTAGCAAGGAAAGCACCTCCTTGTGATCAATTTTAGAATTTTTTTCTAAGGTACAGGAACTTGCTGGTAGACCCCTAGTATTCAGGAACCCTGCTTTGATCCCAGAGAAGTATGTAGCAGATTAGCTAGAAGTACCATTTATCAAGTTTATCTGATACACCAACTGCTTGACTCCTTACTGACTTCAAGCAGAAGCACAACCAGCAGAAAATACATACAGTGGCGCCTCACGTAACAAATTTAATTCGTTCTGGAGGCATGTTTGTTACGTGAAACATTCTTTACATGAAGCGGATTTTCCCATAAGAAATAATGGAAACGAGACAATTGGTTCCACAACCCCAAAAATATTCATATAAAAATATTAACTGGATGTAAAAATGATGACAAAACACTGGAATTGAATTCAAAACATGTATTCAATGTGCATGATCTTATGAAGTCTACTTAGGCTGCAATCCTAAGGACACTTTCCTGGGAGTAAGCCCCATTTAACACAATGGGGCTTACTTCTGGGTAGACATGGTTAAGAGGCTGTAATCAAAGACACTTTCGAAGTGTCTCCCCACTTTCTCCTTCTCTTCATCCTGAGCCCCTCTCTCCCCTGCTCCCTTCTGGCTAGCTCTAAGCTGCTTCCCTCTTCTCCAGTGATGAACTCACCCTCAGCCCAGCGAACACCTGGCCACAGGAGGAACAGCGTGGAAGTGTTGCTTTCACTATGGACAGGTGTGCTAGGCAGCTCTGATGCTTTTTAAAAGGGCTGCCAACCAGTCTACCCCAACTGCCAACGAGTGTGTTTGTTACATGAAGCAGAATCCTAGAGAAATTTGTTTGTTACATGAAACATACTTTACTTGAGGAATTTGTTATGTGAGGCACCACTGTAGTTCCCAGTCCCAAGTTTTCCACTGACATGTAAAACAAGAGAGCATTTGCAGAAAGAAAGAAACAAAGGTTATTATCCTTGACCTCAGTGAATCTGCTGCTGGCTGGCTTCTTTTCTCCCAGCTAGAGCTTGAGACAGATGATTGGCAAGTAGGGAAAAATGTCCAGAAAATGAGTTGCAGAGGGAAGAGGGGAAGGAGTAGGAAACCCTCACTCCCATCTACCACTTAACTGCTAAAAAACTGAACACTAAAATGTCTCCCCTATAATAGTGGCAAAGAGGAGATTAGGAATCCTATGCGTTGTTGCCAAATGATCATGCGCATGTTTGAGGATAATAATTGCAAAACCTGTTAACCATGCTGTCTGAACTTACTATAGAATGTATGCATTAAACTGGCTTTTCTAAGGTAAGAACTTTGAACCTGCAAACAGTTTCTTTCATTTTTGGAAAGTGACTATCGAATACTTACCTTCAATTAGCTGAGAAAACTGTGTCCCAACAATGGTCTCAGTCACATCACTTTTGCGAGACAATTTTCGATAGCGAATCTTATAGCCAGTGATTTGTCCATTGTGTGTACCTACAGGAGGTGACTGCCAATGCACCATAATGCTCTGTGGAATAAATCATTCTTTAGTTTCAGTCAACAAAAATATATACAGGAATGCAACAATTTGTATATAGAACTTATTACCCCAGATAAGAGGGGGCTTTCCACAGATACAGAAACCAGATACAGGAAAACCATGTTTAAACTATTACCTTATCTTTTGTTTAGCAGTGCTAGTTTCTTCCTTAAAGTGACATTTTCACTGAACTTAAAAGCAGCATGGAGGCAACAAGACTGCATGATATGGCCAAGAAAAAAACTGAATATTAAGAAATACTTCTTTTTTATAGTTTATTAATTTCAGATACAGGAAAGAGATATTAAGGTACAACAGTAGGGATGGGTGTACAAAGGAATACACATTAGATTCTCCATAGCACAACACCTATTAGTCTGCTCTATTGTTACTGTTTTACAGAAATCTATATAATCAATTCGATCATTTTATTATTTAGATTATCAATAACTCTAAACATCTAACCTAACATAACAACAAATTCTCTTATATAAACTGTTTACATCTTCAACCAAACATAGAATGGGTCCCACATCTTTTTAATTTCTTCAACATCTCCATCTCTCAAGCTTTTTGTTAGAATATCCATTTTGACAATATCATATACTTTATCTATTACCATCTCTATGTTTGGTACAACAACCTTTTCCAGTTTTGTGCGAATAAGAGTCTAGCTGCTGCATTAATACATGTCTACAATCCTTCCTAATATTCATTGGAATTATATTCAATAACAATATTTCTGGCTCAAAAGGAATTGAACATTTTAAAATCGCCACCATCATCTTATGTATCATTCTCTAAAACTCTTTAGCTTTTGGACAGGTCCACCAAATATGATAAAATGTGCCTACAGCATCATCACACTTCCAACATTTATTTGAAACACTCAGATCAATTTGTTAACATTCAGTTAGTCTGCCTACAGTGTGCAGGCTGGTTATCTGCACATCACATTTCAGGGCTTCTAGCATTACTAATCAAAAACCAAAGATACTTGAATGGGGAGCAGATCCATGGCTATATGACATCAGCTAACACCTGATCTAGTTTTGTGTATGAAAAGACATTGTATCTAAAATAGCAAGCTTGTAGGCAACTGACAAAACCAACTGATTCAAAACAGAAAATATTTTACTCTTTACAGATACAAAGAGTATATAAACTAAGAGTATATAAACAGATACAAAGAGGATATAAACTAAACCGGCAATCCTGACCTTAGGCCAAAAAAAATGGCCCAGCAAAGCCTGCCTAAGTAGGCTATCTCCTGAGATGACACGTTAGGCCAAACCCACAGGACTAGAATGCATCTGGCTGGCCCCAACTGCTGCTGAAGAGGCAGCAGAACAAGGGCAGCATGCTCACTGGGCTGGGATAGTTGTTTTGTATCCTGAGGAAGAGTAGCAGGGGTTGACCTAGGACTCAGAATTTTTTTGCCATCACTTCCATTTTTATTCTGGCATCTCATGGACCACTATGGGTCTACTCAGATTTATTCCTGCTATTTAGGTGTTCTAACTCTGAGGAGCTGTGAGGGGGCACGTCTGCCCTAGAAACAGGCTCTGGATGCAGCCTAACTGCACTGTTCTAGGCCAGGCTGAACACGCCCTCAGAAGGCCTCTTCTGAACTGCTTAGGCTGGCATAGGGGTCAGCCCAGGTGCAGCTGTCCTGGGCCAGCCTATGTTGACTTATACCAGACCAAGCATTTCAGGTACAACTGGGCTGCCCCATCATGGAATTGGGCCAGGCCAGTGATAGATACACTAGTCCGAGTGCACTTGAATTGAAAATCAGCCTACTCAGAAGGAAGGAGAATACTCATGGGAAATCAGAGAGAGTAAACTTGTTAAAAATATAATACAGTGTTGAACTGTTGATGGATCTGGCCAAAAATAATTAACAGCATATTACCTTAGAGTTTTGTACTTCCAGAGATAGATTCTGGGGTGCAGCACTGGGAACTAGAAACAATGAAAGAAACTTATTCAAAATTCATTCAAGATAATAACTTGAACTAGCAATCCTAAAAAGTAAAAATTCATTTATGTTTATCTGTTATTCCCTCTCCATCCATATATGAAGAACAATCTAAAAAAAATCTCTTGGTCACATCATACAGATATAACCTATCAACTGATTTTTCACCATGTTTTTATCACAATATGCTGAGAAGTGTCTTTTAAAGCAGTGGTTTTTAAGCATTTCAGCCTCCTTCTGAGAATGACAATCTATCCAGGGGACCCCTCTGAAGTGATGTCATGAGTGGGAGTGACAGAAAGGAAGTGACATCACTGTAAAGCCAGAGCTCCTCAATGTCTACCCACAAATAAGTCCCAACAGAATGATCTATTTATAATGGGGGGTAAAGTGAGTAAATTTTCTTTAATGCAATTTAATGCAATTTTTGGCAGCCATGTGGTTTCTGGGAATGGAACCCTCATAGATATTGAAACTCAACCTGTAGTATATGTATTTTATAACACAAACCAGACTTTTAAAAAAATTCTGCCTTGGAGCAAATATTCAGTTACTGCCAATGCAGATCTGCAACAAAATTACCTTCCTTTAGAGAAGGTTACCTGCTATCTCTCTGCATAAGTTTACCTTGGTCATATAGTTAGTTGCTTTGGGTTTCGTGGATGAAATCCACATTTTAAAGTGCATCATTCTTTGTTATTATTGTACTTTCATTATTATTTTGCTGGTATTTTTCCCTATATTGAACATTGCCTTGAGCAATCAATTTAATCAGAGAGAAAGGAAATGATGGAAATGAATAATGGAAATGAATACAAACCTAAGGAGGGGGAAAGTCCAAAAAATAAACTTAAGGCAGGTAGCTTGATTATATGGATAAAGATGATTAAAGTGTAGATCAAAAGTTTAAAAAAACCTCAGAAATTTGACACAGATATAATAAATATAATATAATAATAATATAATAATAATAATGATATAATAATATAATATTATAATATAATAATATAATAATAATAATAATAATAATAATAATAATAATAATAATAATAATATAATAGCTGCCAGAAATTCTAATGTAAGCTAGAGACACAGTCCTCTTATACATGAACAGATTTACTGTTTACCTTTATGTGCCACAGCATAAATTGTTCTTGGTGCCTATGAATCCAATTGTATCTCCAACAAGTGAATTATCATGTTACACCCAATGCAGAGACAAAGTTGCTCAGCTCCAGCAGGAGTTATTTGGAAGGTGTTAAGGCCTAATGCAACCTCCTTTGCAAATGGGTGCAAATGTACTTTGGAATCTTTGTTATTTAACTTTGTTATTAATTTTTGTTATTTAACTTATTTAAAGTGAAAATGTACTTTGGAATCTTTGTTATTTAACTTCCCCCATGACACAGCAGTTCTCTTGTAGCATATGAGTGTGCACAACACACAAACAGACTGTGCTATTTTGTTAATATTCTGGCTTTTATTCAATGCTATATCAATTGAGGAATACAAATGAACAAAACCTCTTGGTGAAATTTGGAAGCATCAGACCACAGGGTGGCATATTGTGTGAATGAGCTATAATCATGTTACATACAAATGGAATTCCAGAAAATGTGCTATTATTCTGCCAGTGTATGAACAACAATGAAATTAGTACACGTTATTTACTTTAACAATTTCTATCCTATTCATATCAAAGCTTTCAAAGCTCACAATAAAATCAGCCATAAAAATATAATAATCCAGCTAATTGGGAAAGAGGCCCCTTTTCAAGGGCTGCCCTCTGTTAGATTTAGCAAGGGCAGAGTTAACAGTCCCTTTTCTCATCAGCACAGTGTCATTTCTAGTTGCATTTGTTAGAATTCTCCTCCAACTTTTTAGATTACAGATCCTTTTTTCACTGAGAGCCATTGAATCACTTGATTTCACTTGCAAAATGCTTCATGAGTTTATTTGCTGAAAAGCAATATACAGCTGCACCCCAGTAACAGCAGGGGATTTCATTTTTGGAATCCTCATCCCCTAACAATAAATAACGGTCCCCCAAATTCCCATGGCACGCCTGCGGACATGCAGACGTTTAATAGAAGCTATATTCCCTGGCATGCATGCCATAGGTTCACCACCACTGCCACAGGCTAAAGATTCTCCCAAGCTGGAAAAACAATTTCATGTTTTATTAAATTAGCTATTCTAGCGAATGTAAATTAAGAGCAATGTCCTAAGTGCTCTAATTTAAACAGAAATAGTTTTTACCCCAAATTATTTATCTTTGTGTCTCTGATCTGCAATGTATACTCAAATGAAACCTATGTATTTAAGGGGAAGTGACAGCCCAAGAGTGAATCAAGTTTAGAGAAATCTGAGTTTTGATCTATACAAATTTCAAACATTCTCCTCTATGTGAACCACCATCTGCTTTTGAGACTCAAAGGACTGATCCGTTCACATCTGAATTTTGAGCAAGATGAAGAGGGAGCAAACACAAACTTCACAAACCAGAATTAAAAACATTTGTCCTTGTGACCAATTCGACAATAATTTTAAAAAGGGTAAAATTAATTTCTTTCTCCCAAATTTTCAATGTTGCATATTAATTTCATAAGCACAAACAAAGTTATCCATTTAAAATCCCATTTAAATGGAAAACATCCTTTGTTCTAGAACAGTTTGAATACTCACCATCTGACAGAGTTCGAACAACAACATCTTGCGTGGAAACTCCCGGACCATGCTTATTGAAGGCCACTACTCGGAAACTATACTCTGTATATTTTTTCAAACCACTTATCGTATAGGAAAGACCTGCAACATCAATGTCCTGTTTTTTGAAAAGATATAAACAGTACAGGTTAGAAAATTAAAGTATAATCTACAAACACTACAATGGAGAGTCTTCATTTCCACAGGGAAACTGTAAGTTCCCCAAGATAAACTAAAATGGATGCAAATGGATTAAATCCAGGTAGAGATGTTGCCCTCAATAGTAGGGAGATGAGATGGAAATTGGGTTAAGCCAAGGGTTTTTCCAATGTAACCCATGTACCCCATTTCTACCTAGCCCAAAAGTATACATATTTAATCCCTGTTGCATATATGCAGTGTTGGGCCAAAATTGCTTATTTAGTCTTTCCCCAGCAATAACGACCCTATGTTTGTCTGTGCACATCACGGATTTCAATACCCCTTTCTCTTCTCAGTCTTCTTTCATATACATTTACTGATGCAGCGCCATTTTATCCTCCCTCCTAGAGTAATCCAAGCCAATCAGGGACAACACAGAAAGGTATGACACAACATAGGCCATCACCAAGGTCAAATGAACTCAATGTTGAATCAAACGTTTCTGAACCAGGAAGATAGATGAGGAAATATTTCCTGATGCTAATATCAGGAAATTAGAGTGAATTGAGCCTGTTTGTAGCCATGCTTCTTTTACAATTGTCTATGGGGAGGGGCTTTCAAAAAATCATTGGGGAGGGGCTTTCAAGAAATTAATAAAATCAATGGAAAAATTAGAAGAAAAAATAGTTATCAGGGTAGAAAGGTCAGCATGCCAGTTTGTGGCCAGATGATAAAATACTACATTCTGCTAATGTGATTGCAGGTAAATAACTACAGTATATATATTTATATACTGTATATACACTGTGTGTGAGTATGTGTGTATCTGTCTGTCTGTGTGTGGATTGTATGCCGCAGTGACAATTCAGCTGTCACTATATAGTGAGAAGTTTAAGTATTAGGTCTTAAGAAGTTTTCACACATCATACCTGCTCATTTTCAGTCCCCTTCTCCATATAATATAGCTTGTAGTTCTGAATTTCGCCATTGCCAGATAAAGGTGTTGCCCAACTGACAGAGATTGTTGTGGGAGAGCTAGCATATGCTCGAATATTTGGTGCTGGGCCAGGAAGCTGAACTGAAAAATACGCAAGTATTGTAAATTTACCTAGTTGTATCAGATCTTAATCTGGTAACATGAGGCAAAGAGCTCTAAAATCAATTAAACCAAAATTCTGAACAGAAATGATGAAAATACTATAAGGATATAGATTGCTATATATTGCTTAATTGTTCTGAGGGACACATTCAGGAACTAATTTGCTGGTGCCTGGTGGTGGGAATTCACCCACAGAGAAACCATACTAACCAAATTATAAACCTGTGCCTGAAATGCTAGGCACTAATGACAAATTTTGTGAATATCACTGCTGAATATAAAGAAGAAAATGCAGGGGAAACAAACAGTTACTTAACAAAGAAAAAAAACCCACACACAAATAAGCTTACCAACACAAATGGTATGTTTTTGAAGGACAACAACAACAACAACAACAACAACAACAACAACAACAACAACAACAACAACAGAAAACTGGAAAAGATCTCCCGCTACCAAGACCTAAGAATCGAATTACAGCGTATCTGGTGTAAGCCAGTGCAGGTGGTTCCAGTGGTAATTGGCACACTCAGTGCAGTGCCCAAAGATCTTGGCAGGCACCTGAAAACTATTGGCATTGACAAAATATCACTCTGCCAACTGCAGAAAGCCGCTCTTCTGGGATCAGCACAAATTATACGCCACTACATCACACAGTCCTAGACTCTTGGGAAGGGTCTGACTGGTGAAGTGAATGAAACCAGAACGAAATTGTTTGCTGTGCATTTATGAATAATAATAATAAGCAGGCCTCCATCAGTCTTGAAAGACTATGGTATCGTGCTCAGCGCTGCATATGCTGCATGCGAAGCACGAAAGCCTTGGTTGGATTGTTATGGAGGATAGGCTGTTACCCAAGCAGCAAATCCCCCCTCTCCACGCCTCTGAAGTAGTCCAATGGAAAGGCAGAGCCAATATGATTGGATCCAGCTGGCATTGCAGAGCTGGGCTAAGGACAGGAGCTCACCCCATCTTGTGGGGCAGACACGGGTCTCGAACCTTGGCCTGCTGGTTAACAGGCACAGCGTCTTAACCGCTGGGGTTAAGGGGTCCCAACCCCCACTTTGAGAAACGCTGGCCTACACTGACTGCAGCAGTTTCCCGTCTCTAGTGCTTCTGATAAAAGTTTTGCCTGGTCCTATCTGGCAATGTCAAGGAATTAATCTAGAGACTTCAACATGCAAAGCATGTCCTTCACCACTGAGCTACAGCCCTTCCCTATAATATTGCTTTTGATTAATAATTAATAGATATTAATTACCAGCAATTAATAGATTTTTATCCTGCCTTTCTCAGCCAAAGTTGAATCAAAGCAGCTAACAAAACCAAATTTAAAAACACAGTAATACATTTCAAAGCAATTCAAAACATTCATATATTAAAAACATAGAGGACCCCTTGTGGCTCTGCAGTTAAAGGCGCTGTGCCTGTTGATTTGAAGTTCCGCAGGCCAGCGGTTCGAGACCCCAATGCTGCATGAAGCAACGTCCTGGCGAAAGGCCCGTGACAGGCAAGCCAGATTTCCCTGTGTTGCATCTATCCTCTAAGTTCCAAGAGCAGGAATAATGCTCAGAAAATGATGGTGTATTAAAAACACAACAACCTCCCTCCCCCAAGCTCCACCACAGTTAAAAGCTCTCATAAATAGGGTTTTAGGCCCCACCTAAAGCTCTGTATGAAGGGAGCTTTCCTTGGTTCCAATGGAAGGGAATTCCAGAATCATGGTGCAACCACTGAGAAGGTTCCAGGCTGCCACACCCCTCACCTCTCTCAGTGGTGGCACAGTCAGTAGGGCCCCCTCAGATTACCTTAAGTGACAGGTTGTATTGTATGGAAGAAGGTGGACCTGGACCTGAACCATATAGGTCAGAACCATATAGGGTTTTAAATGTCCGAATTCATCCCAGAAGCACATGGGCAACCAGTGTAGCTGTGGAGGAAGTGACCTGCCTGAGCCCCAGCAACCACACAAGCTGCTGCATTCTGCATTAGTTGGAGTTTCTGGACTGTCTTCAGAGACAGCTCCAAGTACAGCATGTTACAATAGTCCAATCTAGATGTCACTAGGGCATGTCATCATGCCCATATCTGAGCAAAATAGGTTCAGTAGCAGTTGTCGAATCAGCCAAAGCTGAGCAAAGGCTCCCCTAGACACAGCTGACACCTGCGACTCCAGTTGCAGCTGTGGATCCAAAGAACACCCAAGATGCAGGCCTACTCTTTCAGAGGGAGTGCAACCCTATTCAGAGCAGGAAGATAGCCCAAAACCCAAATTGTGGATTTCCAGACTAGGAAAACCTGTTTTATCAGGATTTAATTTCAGCTTGTTTGCCCTTATTCAGCTCCCAATTGCCTCCAGACAGCAATCCAACACCTCAACTGCCTCGGACTCAGAAGAGATAGAGATGGGTGTCGTCAGCATACTGATGGCATCCAAAACTCTGGATGACAACTCCCAATGGCTTCATACAGAAGAATAGAGCCTTGTGGCAGCCCACACTGAAGAGGCCAGGGTGCCAAACAAGCATCCCCCAGCACCATCTTTTGGGATCTATCAGCCAGGAAGGAGTGGAACTACTGCAAAACAGTGCATTCAATCAGCCAGCTCAACTCAACTATGATCACTGGTGTTGAAGGCTGCAGAGAGATCCAACAGGCCCAACAGGACACCTTCCACCTGTCAATTCCCCAGTAGAGGACATCCAACCATGGTGACTAAGGCAGTCTCCATCCTGAATCCCAGCCTGAGGCAAGATTGGAAAGGCTTCAGATACAGTAATCTGAATTATCAGAGACTAATAATTAAAAATTTGAGGACCCATGTTAAAGCTGTACTAGTTTTTAAGAGGAGCAGTTTCACTTTAAGAGGAGCAGAGAAGTTTCACTTGTGCCATTTTGTTTTTTAACAAAATCTAAGCTCCTGGCTCTCATGCTCTATGATTTTGTGTGCTGCAACATCTTTTTCCTTAATGAAAACATATGTCTGTCTCAGACATATGTACTTCATTCTCTACTATAGATTCAAAGATCAATAGCAGTTTAATGTAACCATATAGTTATTTACATCCAAGAACACCACAAAACTGAAGTTTTATTCTTAAATACCAGAACATTATGCAACTAACTAAATTAAGGAAATTTTTAGGGAGAAACTCTTTTCAGTTCTGCTGATTTCAGTAGGAGATGGCCCAATCCTACCCAACTTTTAAACACCATGCCAGTGGGCACTTCATCCTAATGTGAAGAGGCAGTCATCAAGGCCAGCTCAAGGTAAGGGACTGTTTGTTCCTTGACCACAGGGCTGGGTTGTGGTGTTAGAAAAATTAAATAAGATTGAATTATGTTCTTGGCACTCTTTCAATCAAACTCAGTGAATATTAAATAGTATTGAACTTTGGTAATCATCCCTAAATTACTGAAATATAGAATAAATTAACATTAAAAGACCTGAAACATTCAGGCTTAAGTGGCTCAAATGAAGGCAGAATTTATACCTGATTGGTAATTAGAATATTAGAATATATCAATATATCAATATATCAATTAGAATATAGCAGAATGTCCTTTGAGAAGATGTTTTGTCATCTGCCGTAGTTCAAAATTGTGAGAAAGAACAAAGGAAACAGCAAATTTAAATACTTACCCTCAGGTTGAGTTGCCACTTTCAGTGGAACTGAACTCTCACCAGGTCCATGTTTGTTCTGAGCAACAACTCTGAAAACATACACTGTCTCCGGCATCAGGTTTTGAATTGTCACTTGCATTTCTGCTGGATGACTTGTGTTTTCAACACGTTCCCTTTTAGAATTAGAAATGGACAGATGACAGAAAATGGACAGAAAAGCTAGTCAGGACAGGAAAATGAAACTCTAAATTTTAAAATTTAGTACTTGTCTAAATAGTGAATCAAAACACAACAACAATATTGGTACACAGCAATATACCAAAAAATAATAAGGGCAAACATGCTAGCACAGTTCAAATTTTAGTGTGTATAAGCATGTTACCCATAATAAATAGAATTCTGTTACATTAAGAAACTATCAGTGCAATCCTATTCATGTCTACTTAGAAGTAAGTCCCATTGAGTTCAATGGGGAAGGCACACCATGTTCTCCTTAGGTGTCTCAAAATGGTCACAGTAACATGCCCTGCTTGTTTGCTGAAATCAAAAGTATCTGGATGTTAATGGTGATCATTTTGAGCACCTTATATGACTGCATAATTCAAACATGACTCACAGCTACCCTTTGATGTTTTTATAAATTTAGTATTTTATGCACATATTTTTATGTTGAAGTGTATACAGTGGTGCCTCACATAAAGAGCTTAATTTGTTCCAAAGGCATGCTCTTTAGATGAAAAGCTCTTTAAGTGAAGCAGGTTTTTCCATAGGAAATAATGGAAATTCTGACGATTGGTTCCACAACCCCCAAAAGAGACATATAAAAATATTAACTGGATGTAAAAATGATGACAAAACACTGGAACTGAATTCAAAACATGCATTCAATGTGTATGATCCTATGAAGTCTACTTAGGCTGCAATCCTAAGGACACTTTCCTGGGAGTAAGCCCCATTTAACACAATGGGGCTTACTTCTGGGTAGACATGGTTAAGAGGCTGCAATCAAAGACACATTCCTGGGAGTAAGCCCCATTTAACAAAATGGGGCTTACTTCTGAGTAGACACAGTTAGGAGACTGCAATCAAAGACACTTTCCTGGGAGGCTTACCTGGGCTGTTGCTGGAGGTTCAAGGTGGTCAGTGGGGGTACTTGGGGGCAGTTAGGGGCAGCTGCCTCTGGCACCTCCAGGCAACTGCCCCAAGTTGGGGGCTGTTAGAGGCAGCAGCGCTGGCCGGCAGCCCTATGAAAGAGTCTCCATGCGGAGCATGAGGGCTGCATACCATGCGTGCCCATAGAGCACTTGCTTGTTAAGTGAAGTGGAACTTATGTGAAGCAAGATTTCTTGGAAATTTTTTGCTTGTTATGTGAAACGCTTGTTAAGTGAGCCACTTGTTAAGCGAGGTACCACTGTATACATTTTTTGAATCTGTATTAAAAACAAAGGAAGGACCTGATATATAGTTGACCCATAAGGGAAAACAAAATAGTGCAGCAGTCAAGACACTATTCTGGTTTAGTTGTGCAATAGACAAATACCAGACAAAAGCGCAACAGAAAAGCCTGGAATAGAGACCCAAATGTATGTTCATCTTGTCCACAACATTCAAAAATTCTCTACTTAGAAATCAAGTTGTTCAAAAAATTGTGTTGATTTCAATGGGACTAGTATCCAAGTAAGTGTGTGAGGACTGTAGTCTCAAAGGAGATAACTACTGACAAAAATGGGAAACGTCTGCCCATTTCTTACTTTGTATTGCATTCTTTCATTCATTCCTAAGTTATAGTCCTATTTTATATGTACATCTCATTTGTGAAAGATTAAAAGTTGCATTTAACTATACTTTCAACTTGTGCATTTTAAATAATCAAAGTCAATAAATGCACAAACTGTATGAGATAAAGCACTATGCATGTATTTTATATTTAACTGCTGTATTATTTATATCTTAGCCTTTCTTCCCTCACTACAGTCAAGGCAGGTAACATAACAACTCACTCCAGCATAGAATTGGTTTGGGTGGCTGTAGCTGGTAGTATACATGTATGTGTTCAAGACCATGCTGGTTCCATGGATACATTTTTTTTCCAGTCCCTTAGGCTTTTACATGTAGAATATGGTTTTGCTGGTCCTCATTCAAGGGACATTACTGTTGGACATTACTAGTTTATTTTTAGGATTCTGATTTGTTCTGTAAGCTCTATAGCACATCTGGAAATCATACAATTCCTGCTTATGACCTCTGAAGAGTTCTATGTGACAGTGGGTGTAATAGCCACAGCTAAAGTAGACTTCCTAGATGTCTCAAGAGGCATTAACTGCAGATGTACGGTATTTCCTCACTTGCAGAATGGTCTCACTGACAAGAGGGTGGTTAGCATCTTGAAGAATAGTCCCTGCAGGACTATTATGTGGCCTCTTGGCAAAAGACCTTTCATGTTGCTTCTCACCTAAATAATTTGCTATATTACAAGCACATGCGCAACAACAAAGGGAGAAGAACAAAAGATGAGAGCTTCATCAAATCCACCAAACAAAGGCATAAAATAAACCAAACTACAAACCTTTAAGTCTAATAGAAATAAGCAGGTCTTTCCAGCCAGGCAGAAGCTGTTGTGAAACATGTCTAATAATAGTCCATTACTATCTTTGGTGGCAGTCAGAGGAAATTTAATAATAAAGCAACTATCTTCCTCCTCAGCATATGCACACTGCATGACAAATTTTAGCAGAAGTAGCTGACAGATTTACTATGCCCTTTATATTTTATTTTAAAATGTTTATCCTGCAGATCAGCCAACAAGGTTCTCACAAGGTGGCTGAGCACATGACACAATTAAAAATCACAAATATGTTAAGGGTAGTCTAAAACAGTAAATAGCAAATGAAGTTTAATGTATGTATAAATTCAGGATACTACTTTTACTGCAGTTTAACAACTTTCATCCCACCCATTATAACTTCCAGAAGCCCATTCAGGACTCCCTACTAATTTTCCCAACTTCAGTAAAAAGGAGAAATAAAGCTGGGTTCCATCAACAAACTGACAGTACCTCACTCCTAAATTCTGGACAACCTCATTCAAAAGCTTTAAGTAAAACAGACTTGGGAGAGAAAAGAACCACATAACATAAATGTTATGGCACAGAAGAATACCCCGAGAACCAGTCTTCTAGACCAGGGGTGCCCAAACCCTGGCCTGGGTGCCAGTTGTGGCCCTCAGCAAGCCTCTATGCAGCCTTTGGCACAACCTCTCCATCAGGCCCACAGGCAAGCCTATAATCCTCCAGAGGCAAGGGGAGCTCTGATCATACACCTC
This sequence comes from Cryptoblepharus egeriae, assembly GCA_030015325.1. NCBI lineage: Eukaryota > Metazoa > Chordata > Lepidosauria > Squamata > Scincidae > Cryptoblepharus > Cryptoblepharus egeriae. The sequence continues at coordinate 13,738,695 of JAREYC010000013.1, forward strand.
CAGAGAGTATTCTGAAAGACAAAGAAGCTGCATACTCCTTTCTAAATGCTGGAAAGTCTGTGTATTCTGAGAGCAAGGAGAAGCTCCCCTCTTTGTCTATGAAAGTGCTTATGAACTGGTTTGAAGATCACCCCCTCTATCTCTGTTTTAAAGTTTTTATCAACTAATTTGAATTCATTCATTCTTCTAAGTTACATCTCTAATATATTCATGTATGTAAATTTGTGAAAAATTTTTTCCAGCCCCTGACACAGTGTCAGAGAGATGATGTGGCCCTCCTCCAAAATGTGGCCCTCCTCCCCCTCCTCCCAGCTCTAGTCTGATGAGGGTTGCCATATGTCCCAAAAAACAAGAACAATCATGATTTTTTGGGATTGTGTTTATGGCAAATGGGATAGAGGGTCCTCTTCCAATTTTGGAGTATTATGGCAATCCTAAGTGTGACAGAAACAGAACCACTAAAACATAGTGTTACTAATTCTTTTCCAGGGAGCTCTTTAAGAATATCATAGGCAATGAAAAGAGCAGCTGACAGGTACAGGAAAAATAGCAGGGTTGGACTAGCCCTCTCTTCTGGTACAGGTCATCCATTAGAGGAGTAAAAGCAGTTTCAGTGCCAAATCCAGGTCTGAAGGCAGACTGAAATGTATGTCAATAAACAGTGCCAACAAAACATCTTGTATTTCCTGGTCATGACTTAATTAACTGTACTGCCCAGGAAGAGGATATTAATAGTCTGAACAAAGGGTGAATTCAGCTTCAAACATACTCCTTCAAGGTGGCCAGGAGTGCTCCTTCTCTCAATGAGTCATTCATCCTCTTTCTGTCAGCACAGATGTTGTTAACCAACAGTAACAAACAACTTGGCCAGGAAAAGTCTTGTACATTTTGAAATATTTTTTAAAAGGGATTGACAAGTATACCTGTTCACACCTTCCTTGGTGTAGAACACTGAATAGGTGAGATTGTCTCCATGGGGATCAGATGCAGGTGTCCTCCACGTCAGCTTTATGAATCGGGTAGAAACAAGGGAAGCCACAACATCTCGTGGAGCAGAAGGCAATGGTCCAGTTGTAGCTGGTGCTAGATGGTCAGTAGTGGCACTGGTCAGTGAAGTGGGAGGTAATGTTGGGATGGCAACATCTTGTCATGTGCAAACATTGGGGAATATGAAGGGCAAACACCACGGCGATTTAAAGAGAAAACAGAAAAAACCAAAAAAGAAATAAACAAAACCACGATGGGAAACAAAATAAAATGACACACAAAGAGGCCATTAAACTGAAGATTGGCATGCAGGCAAAAGGTAACTACTGAAAACAAATGGGAAATATCAAGGGAGACATCACTATAGGGCAAGCAGTCAAAAATCTCCATTATAATGGAAGTGGGAAAGAAAGGGAAGGGTGAACATCAAGTATCTCAAATAACATATCATCACATGGAAACATCAGTGTCTGACATTTAACACTCAGTTATGCAATACTTAATTTTTAGAAAACCATCTGTTCAAATTGCCATCAAACAATGCATTCAAGCAAGACTTTCCATTTCAGCTTGAAACAATGAAGCATACTATTATAATAGTCTTATTAAAAATAAAACACTCTTAGATTAAGGTAGTTTTACCAGATCTAGTGTATAGATCTACTAGACTCTCAATAGTTGGTCCCTGTGGGAATTTGACATGTCATTATTCCTCCTGATTTAATAATTTCCGACCTCATCGATTTCAAAAATAATGTCATTACTGCTGCAATTCTGGAATGTTTCATTTCACGTTATTTGGAGGAGATATTAAATAAACAGGCACAACTATGAATAACATGTAATCCTTTTGTTTTAATTTATCTGCTATAAGCCATGTTGGCAATAAAAAGAATCAAAAGGACATGTTTTAAATAAGTACCGTAAATAAATGTTATTTTATAAACAGAGTAATCCTAGTAGACAGAACTAAGAACCTTTATTAACATTTTCAAAAACAAAGCATAAAAACAGCATCATAAAACCAAACACATATCCATAGGACAGATCCAAACACATATCCATGGGAGGTAAAGGACCCAAAAGACAGTCCATTTCCCCAAGTCTGTTAAAAGGACAACGATGTCTCAAAAACATTTTGAAAGAAGGTCCCCACAGTCTCAATTAAGGTTTAATCCTCAGATGCCCACAGCCATATTACCCTGAATGCACCAGATCTGAGTCTTTTAAGCCAGAATAGTCTCATGTGTCATGAACATGCGATAAAACATATTATAGCTCCTTGGCATCCAGCTAGCCAGAGCTGGACTTGGCAGCCTGCACAGATCAGCAGAGGGATTTGGAGAGGGTGGAGGGCAGGCAGAATGGAGGCAGAGAGAGGCTCAGAAGGTGGATTGGTCCTGGGAGGGGGATAGGACCATCCACAGCAAGACAGGACAGCTCCTAACCCCCCAGCCAAACCAGCGTTTCACAGTCTGCTTGGATTTCTGCCCAAGAAATTGTAGGCACAGATAGGGTTTGTAGGCACAGATAGGGTTTGGATTTCTGCCCAAGAAATTGTAGGCACAGATAGGGGGACAGGGTTTGGTGCACAACATGGCGTAAGAGGAATAATTCCATTGCTTAGAGTTGAGCCCCAGCCAGGTTTGCCATATGTACTGCCGCCGTTTGGAGTGGGGGGTGCGAAATGCGACTGCATTCACATACTGGTAAGTTTGTTTTGTGGAAGAAAATTATTGTAACCCTAACCCCAGCGCACATTTACCTTGTGCAACTTGGCCTGCCTGTTCCAACGCAAATTAGGACTGTGCCCTAATTTTTAAAAGTGATTTATATCCCACCCTCCCTCTTATTAAAAATGCTTCAGTACAAATAATTTTTAGTTTATCACTGTATTAAGCCAATTTTAATACAGTGGTGCCTCACATAACAAGTTTAATTCGTTCTGGAAGCATGCTTCCAGCCAATTTGGTGCTTGGTGCCTGGTGCACTGGGGGACATTGTTTGGAAAAAGAGGTTGCGCTGCGGAGGATGCTGCATGTGGGAAGATGCACATGCAGGGTTGATGCACATGGGGGGTTGATGCGGGGATGTTGCGCATGGGGGTTTTATGCACATGGGGGAATGATGCGCGTGGGGGGATTATACGCATGGGGGACTGATGCTAATGGGGGGTTGATGCACATGGGGGAAGTTGCGCATGGGGGACTGATGCACAAGGGGGCAAGTTGCACCATGGGGGGATGGTGCACGGGAGAATTTTACTCCCACAACGCAGGTATGCTTTTCACTAGTTTCTAATAAATTTTGACTTGCAATACCAGTGATGTATTGATAAACAAGCAAAAAAAGTCCTAGCTGGGATAGGCCGGTTTCAGCACTCCACCAGGACCTGCTCAGCTTTTCCTTAGATACGAGCCTATGTATGTCTACTGTGAAGAAAGCCTATTACAATCAAGGGGGAGGGGTGAGTCTCCTATGTAAGGCAAGGAGCCTAAAGATCTAGCCCTGCATGTCAACTCTAAAGTAAGCCCTATTATAATCAGTTGAGCTCACTCCAGGGTACACAGGCAGACTGCAGCCTGAGAGACTAAGTAAAGTTAAATGCATCATTTATATATGGATATTTTTGGGTTGTGGAACAAATACTGTAATCTGTTTCCATTAATTCTTATGGGAAAATTTGCTTTGATATCCAAGCATGCTTCTGAAACGAACTGTGCTCATAAACTAAGTTACCACTATATAAGAAAAAGAACACAAACCCTGACCTGATTTAGCTTCCAGTTAATGGACAGTTCTGGGGAAAACAGCAATAGGTAAACATAGCTGTACTGTAAATAGAGCACTATGCTACTATCACCTATTGCCGGCATGTATAGCATGGGGAGTGCAACAGAATTGGTTTTCAAATTTACATAGGACTTCACAATGTTTCATCTACGAGTGGCGCCTCACCTAACAAATTTAATTTGTTCCGGAGGCATGTTTGTTACGTAAAACGTTCTTTACGTGAAGCAGATTTTCCCATAGGAAATAATGGAACTCAGATGATTGGTTCCACAACCCAAAAAATATTCATATAAAAATATTAACTGTATGTTAAAATGATGATAAAACACTGGAATTGTATTCGAAACATGCATTCAGTGTGCATGATCCTATGAAGTCTACTTAGGCTACAATCCTAAAGACATTTAACACAATGGGGTTTATTCCTGGGTAGGCATGGTTAGGAAGCTGCAATCAAAGATACTTTCTTAATCCAAGACACCTTCAAAGTAATCTCCCCACTTTCTCCTTCTCTTCATCCTGAGCCTCTCTCTCCCCTGCTCCCTTCTGGCTAGCCATGAGCTGCTTCTTTCTTCTCAACTGCTCTTCTCTCCCTCTGTCCAGCAGACGCCCGGCAACAGGAGGAACAGCGTGAAAGTGTTGCTTTCACTATGGGCAGGTGTGCTAGGCAGCCCTGACACTTTTTAAAAGGGTTACCGGCCAGCGCGTCTGCCCATCTGTCAACGAGTGTGTTTGTTACGTGAAGCAGTTTGTTACATGAAGCAGAATCCTAGAGAAATTTTTGTTAGTTACATGGAACATACTTTACGTGAGGCGTTCTTTAGGTGGGGCGCCACTATATATATACGTGTTATATATGTATATATTTGTTACATGAAGGCGCCAATGTATATAAAAGAGAAAAGTCACTAACTCACTGACTGATTCACTGACTGACTGATTCACCCATCAACACCCAGCCAATACCGCTGGGCCCAGCATGAAATTTGGGGTGGGTGTTCATTCCGTGACTGAGGGGTGCAAAAAGAACCAGTTTTTGGAAATTCCAACCGGAAGGGGGTAAAAAGTGGCGCAATGCATTTTCCTCCCTATATTTTGCATTGAAGAATCACTGACTAAGGGATGTTCTGCCCCAACCCCCAACCTAGAAGCATGAAATTTGGAGAGGGTGTTCCTTATGTCACATGAATACCCGCCAAGAACCACTGTAGAGAAATTTAACCTTTAAGGGGCTGAAAAGGGCTGCAAGAAGTTTTTGTCCTATACTTAACATAGAAGACTGACAAACATCAAACAAATTAGGTGCTCGGTGCCTGGTACACAGTGGGGGGATGTTGTTCAGAGGGAGGGGTTGCACTTGGGACGATACTGTGCATGGGGGGGTTGAGCATGGAGGGCTGCGCATGGGGAGTTGATGCTCATGGGGATGTTGTGCATTGGGGAGATGATCCGCACGGGGAGATGCACGTGGGGGTGTTGTTGCACCGTGGGGGGATGGTGTACGGGGGAATTTTACTCCCACAACACAGGTACACTTTTCGCTATTTATTAATATATTCAAGAATATTTTCATTACATTAAAGCAAAATAATTACTGTCTTTAATTAGTTGCCCTGGGAGTAGAATCCAATATTCCATAAATAATCTTGGTTCTTTAAAACTGCATATTTTTCCTCCTTTCATTAACCCTAATGAAAAACAAATTAATGTAACCATTAAACTCCCATAATTTGATCATCTCTTCTGAAATGAAGAAGGAATCTTATTTTGTTTCCAAAAGCAGACTTACACAATACTGCTCTAGCTACTATCACTATAATAATAATTCTTTCTCATGGAAATGGTCTTTTTCTAACTTTTGACAGAAGTATTCTAGGGCCTAAAGGTATGTTTTCATTAAAATATATTTTTCTGCTTTTGTTATTTGGAGCCCATTACCCAGACAGGATGATTGGTGCGCACCACAGTTCAATATCCTCCGGTGCCTAGTGCCATAGATATGCCCACTGCCCACCGGTGCCTGCCACCTGGTACCAGTGACCAGCAGTGCCACCGGTGCCCATAACTATTCCTGAAATTCTACTCTGCAATGATGGATAAATTTTGTTAGTTGTATATAAGTAGTGCACAAAGGTAAAAAAACTTAAACCCATTGTCATATAACCCGTTGTATGCAGTAAAATTAAATTCTGCAGCTGCGCATTATACTTGCCAGTAAAATGTTTTTTTTATTTCAAAACTTTTAAAATCAGGATGCACATTAGATTTTATTTACTACATTAGATTCTGGTAAATGCAGTATTTGATTTCTCTCCATCTTTTCAAATATTTATAATCCTCATTCTGGATTAAGACTACACAGAGACTGAGTCTTAACTTTAGTGTTATGCTGAATGAGAAGAAAAGCATGATAGGAGGCACTGACTAAAAGCCAGGTAAGACTTTTGAACAGGTAACTTGAGAGAGGATTCAGGAATAAAGGTGGCCTCTGCTGCCTCTCAAGATGGGGTGATTTCCCGCCCTTAGCCCAGCTCTTTCCAACGTAGCAGTTCGAAAGCATGCAAATGCAAGTAGATAAATAGGTATCTCCTTGATGAGAAGGTAAAAACAGCACTCCATGCACATTCGGAATTCATGCCAGCCCCATGACCATGGAAGTGTCTTTGGACAATGCTGGTTCTAAAGGCTTAGAAATGGGGATGAGCACCCCAACCTAATCGGGCATGACTAGAAGTATAACCTGCAATGGATACCTTTACCTTTTTATACATGACTAGCATCAATGGAATATCACATCAATAACAATACACCACACCATTATTTCTCACAGGAATTATAATACACTACATTGTTCTAAAGATAGGGTCAAAGATAAAAGTGGCTAATTCATAAGACTGGACTTGTTTTGTTTTACAGAAGCCATTGCGCTTAGCACACACTGTTTTAATTTTTGTACTACAGATTAGAAATAAAAATACAGTCATTTTTTTTAAATCTAAGCAGTCAACTGCCTTTCTGCTTAAACCATGAATTTTCTTGCTTATTATCAAGATATTTATCAGTATAATTTACCTGAATTTATCAGTATAATATTTACAGTTTTGGCAAGGAGAATGTTTTTAAATTTTTCCAATGTAAGCATTTGAAGGAAGTCATAAAAAAGTGATAAATACACTCCTCCCATACTCGTGACATATTTTGATCAAAAAGGAAGTCATTAATTTTTTTCCTGCCATGTCCAATAATCCCAAAAGGTGTGTCACCAGTACAACAGAGGCCAAATATTCAGAAGGGAAAGAAACATTTCCCATCATGTCAACCAAAAGTGGTGCCACATTTTAGATTAAATACTACTGTTAACATAACAGCAATATAATAATAGCAGATGGTGTTTTTGGACACAACCAATGAAGGAAAATCAAACACACATCTGCTTCCCTAGATGCTACAAATGTAAAGATATGAACTAGCAAAAAGAAATTTTTATCAGAAATCACCGATTCCAAACAGAAACAGTACTTCATTGCAATGTTTCTAATATTAGTATTAATTCCTTAACATTAAGAAATAAAGTGAAAACATAGTACCAGGTACACTACACTGGATACTACTACATATAAAAATCTTCAAATTGAGGATATAAACTACATATAAAAATCTACATATAAAAATAAACTACATATAAAAAATAAACTACATATAGAAAACTATATACACTACATATAAAAAAATCCTCAAATTGAACTTTTACACAAAGATGTACTTTCTTCAGAAATGCATTTCAGAGTGAGGAGGGTAGGCAACTGGAAGGCAGGGCTAGGTTCCAAGTCCTGTTCCCTATGCAGTACAGAGCAGAACCAGGGTGCAATGGTCTGTTCAGATCTGCAACACCTCCTGGGGTGGTATAGATCTGAGTAAATCTATTGGGGCTCCTGCTGTGTTACTTGGGGTAAGAGGAAAACTTTTTCGTGGTAGTGAAATAACATCCCCAAGCATGAAATGGATGCAGTGCAGGCCAGCACAGTCTCACAAAAGGTTGAGATGCACTCTGTCTAGACCAGTGGTTCTCAAGCATTTCAGCCTGGGATTCCTATGGGAGAATTAGAATCTGTCCAGGACACACCTAGAACTAATGTCATGGCCAGACGGGACATCAAAATGAACTTCTGGTTCAAATTTACATCACTGAAATGCCAGAGCTCCTCCATGTCTACTCAGAAATAAGTCCCATTGTCACTCCCATTGTCCCAAGTCCCATTGTGACTTACACCGAGGAAAATACAGATTGAAGCTCTGAGTGTCCCATTCCAAGATGGTGGTGTCCAGCACTAGATTACAAGATAGCAGTACCACTTTTCATGGCCCTGCTGAAATGAAGTTGTAACACACAGCCCCAAGGGAGTCCCAACCCACACTTTGAGAACCACTGGTTTAGAGACAATGAATAAATTACTATTGGAGAGAAAGAAAGTGGATTGTTGCTGCACAGTAAATTAATTTGAACATACAGGTGGAGCCTCAATCTCCATTGGGGTTCCATTCTTGAACCATCCCATGTTAATGCTGGATATCGTAGATAATGAAATCAGCTATATTAAACCCTTTAAGGCCTTTAAAACGGACTGGAGCTGTGCTCCGTTTCCATCCAGAGGGATTTCCGATGCCCCAAAAGGCAGTACACATCTGCCTACTACCACTGAGAGCAATTCTGCCTTTCTTCATGGCACATAGGCCAAGCCAAGTCTGGCTCAATGAGGATCCAGGGGACTGGCACTGAGTCAGATTTGCTGATGAAAATACCATGTATAAAAAGGCTCTATTTACAGTTATCTTTTATTGCATTATAGGAAGCTGCCGTAAACTGAAACTGACTACTGGCCCTTGTAACTCAGTCATGTCGTCACAGACTGGCAGCAGCTCTCAAGGCTTCTGACTGAAGTATTTCTGCCTTGTGATGTCAGGGATTGAACTTTGGAGCTTCTTCATACAAAACAGGTATTTTACCATCAGCAGTCCAACACAATCAATACCTCTGATCAAGAAACATTCATAATACTGCAGATGTGCAACATTTTGTTTAACAGCAATCACATTTACAAGACAAAGAAAATTATTCTGTATCCACAAAAAGAATGCTTCAAATAGATAAAAAAGCATTTGGATACATTATTTTTACAAAATGAAGCAATTCATGTTTCAAAAAAGCATCCTATTTTATGATAACTATAGAGATAAATAATACTATTAAAAGAAATCAAGTACTAGAACTGAAATACTTATACTCCACATATGGATAATATACAGTTTTGGTTTCTTACCATGTTCTAGTATTATCAGCTGTGCTCCAGCCTGCACGTTTCCCACATCGTTTTCAGCAATACACTGATAAAAACCTTCATCCGATTTCACCAGTCCCAAAACCTGAAGGTTACGGTCCTTCTATGATAGAAGACAAAAACCAGTATCAGCTTTTATTTGCCAATACACACTTCTTAAAGATTTAAAAAAGTAAACAACCCTATTTTCATGTCCTGTAACAAAAAAAATGTTTATGATTCAGAAAGCATTTTGTTTCTCAGCCTTGAAATGCTTTGGTACCAAGATTTGCACAAACTACTGATAGGGGGGAAAAATCAAAATCTAGAAACTTTGAGCATTTATATAATTACCATATGTAACAATGGTTCTGATTAACATGTATATTAAAACATCTTTCTCTATCTCAAAGTTTCAGCTTAATAAAATAACTGATAAATGGACTATAGCAAGAGTGGTCAAACTTGGCTTTACTTAATAAGAGCCACAATATTTAAGAAACACTGAAATTTTTAAATGTATTTACTTACTATGAACACTTAACATACTCATGGTGAGTAAATTCAGTGGACTCTCAGTTTATACCCAGTAAGCAATAAAGTTTGAACACTTTTAAAACACTTTTTAACCTTTCTTCTACCTTTTTACCGTTTTTGACTTGCTAAGGGCAAGAGGCACTCTTTCAAGTAGGTGCTCTTTTTATTTAGTAAGGGAAGAGTAACTGGCCCCTCCTAACCCGAGCAATGACTGTTACAGTGGGTTCTGTGAACGCTTTGAGGACAGGGACCCATTTGGTCATTAATTTTTTTCATTTTCTTCGTAAACTGCTTTGCGAACTTTTTAATTGAAAAGTGGTATATAAATACTATAGATATTTTATATTAATTGATGCAAAAAGGAGCTGAGCCAACATATTTCGACAAGCTTCACATTATATGTCATAGAGCCCATATATGGCTTGTAAAGGTAAGGGACCCTGTCAGCCCTGTCCCTGTTGCCCTGTCAGCCATGACGTGCTGCAGGTTGCCCTGCTACCTATAAAGGCAGTCACAGTTGTTGGGTACAACACTCATTCCCAATTCAGCTAAGAGTCAGAACAGTCCAAAAACACCTCCATGGACATGCAGTCAGCATAACTGCATGAAATGCTGTTTCCCTTATTTCCGAGATAATATCTATTTATCTATTTGCATTTATATGCTGTCAAACTGCCAGGTGGCAAGCAGCTGGGCTAAGGATGAGAGCTCACTCAGTCTTGCAGCATCCAGATCTTGAACCCTGGCCTATCAGTTGATAGACACGGTGTCTTAACCAGCTGACCCACTGCAGCCTTTTGTAGCTTGTGAACATCAGCTTGGTCACCTCTGCATAGAACCAGGTGAATTTACCCATCATTGAGGGAGTAAAATTTTCAAAAAGTATTTGTGGACATCAGTGGACATGGCTGGGCATCAGACACTAGTGGACACCAGCAGGCACTCGCAGCCACCAGCAGTCAGCTGCAGAAACTGTTGGGCACCAGTGGGCACTGGGTACAGGCAGCCACCAGCAGTCAGCGGCACTGGAGGGCACTGGACACCACTGGGCAACAGGGCGCAGTGGTGGGCAGTGGCAAGTACCAGTGGGCAGAGGGCACTGGACACCAGCAGCACAAGTGGACACTGGGTACTGGTGGCCACTGGCAGACAGCGGGTGCAGCTGGCACTGGGAACAAAGGAGCACCAAGGGGCATTGGGCACCACCAGGCACCACTGAACAGTTGGCAGCAGATACCACCAGGCGGCAGGCACCACCAGGAATCCACCGGAAGGCACAGGGCACCACTGGGAAGAAGGCACCACAATGCATCAGGCACAACCAGATAACAAATTGATTCTTAGAGGGTCCTACACAACAGAGGATCCTACACCAGATGGTCCTACACAACAGAGGATCATATACCCGTAGGTATGGGGATGAGCTTTGATGAGTCTGCAATTTTACATTAAGTTTAGGGATGAAAAGACATTGTACTTCTTTTCAGCCCCTTCCTGTTTGAAGTTCTAAAAATTGGTTCTCAGTGTGTCCTGTCTTCACAGAAGGACCATCTTCCCCAAATTTCACACTTCTAGGTTTGGAGGTTTTGGCTGGATGTTGGTGGGTGGGTAAGTGAGTGAGTGATAGTCCCCATAACATCAGCTATAACGTTATCTTTTACTGTTCATCAATACAGTATAAAAGGTCACTGTGCTTCCTTACAACAGTTCAGAAAGAACCCAGAGTTTACCAACCCTTTCTACCACTTCCTATAGCAGCAACTATTGAAACATCATCCTTAGAATTTGAGACAATTATCTTTATATACTGCTCTGACACTAGTCATCTCTGGATAAACGTTATATCTCAGTTTCTCAACCATGTCTGCTTTTTGCTGTTGCACGACCAAATAAATATTTTTCTCTCCTTATATCAGTGGTTCTCAAGCATTTCAGCCCAGGACCCAATTCTGAGAATGACCATCTGTTCAGGTTGTTGCCTCCTTAGGCTGCAATCCTAAAGACACATTCCTGGGGGTAAGACACATTTCTGGGAGGCTTACTTTTAAGTAGACATGGTTAGGATGGTGCTTGGTGCACTGGGGGGTTTTATATATTTTATATAGCAGGCCTCCTTCAGTCTTGAAAGACTATGGTATTGTGCTCGGCGCTGCATACGCTGCATGAAAAGCACGAAAGCCTGGGTTAGATTGTTACGGAGGATATGCTGTTCCCCAAGCAGCAGATCCCCCCTCTCCATGCCACTGAATTAGTCCAATGGAAAGGCAGAGCCAATACGACTGGATCCAGCTGCGTCGCAGAGCTGGGCTAACAACAGGAGCTTACCCTGTCTTGTGGGGCTTACCCAGGGTCTTGAACCCTGGCCTGCTGGTTAATAGGCACAGTGTCTTAGCCACTTGCGCCACCCACAGACCATATGTTTATTTATATATATCTATATCTATATCTATATATTCATTCAGTTTTATATATAAAATAAAAAAAAATTGTTTTCTCATCCTCCATGGGTGGTGTATATATGTTATCCTCAATCTCAGGTCCTCTACCAGAGGCCTGGGAGTTTGAGGGTTCTGCGCAGAATCTTAGCTGTTCCTAGCAATGCGCTTTTCTGGATTGAGAGTTCTGATGTACTTCCTGGAATCTGTTGGAGCCATTCTTCCAGCTTGGGTGTCACAGTCCCTAGTGCTCCAATCACTATTGGGATAATATTCACCTTAACTTTCCACATCCTTTCTAATTCCTCCTTCAAACCCTGATATTTTTCCACCTTTTCATGCTCTTTTTTCCTGATGTTGCTATCATTTGGTATTGCTATATCTATCACCAGGGCTGCCTTCTGGGCCTGTCTTCTGGGCCTTATGTACCACCACAAGGTCTGGCTGGTTAGCCAGTATCTTCTTGTCTGTCTGGATATGGAAGTCCCACAGGACCTTAGCCCTGTCGTTCTCCACAACCTTCTGAGGGGTCTCCCATCTGGTCTTGGGAGGGGTTAGTCCATAGGCTGAGCAGATGTTCCTATACACAATGCCGGCTACTTGGTTGCGCCGTTCAATGTATGCTGTTCCTGCCTGCATCTTGCACCCTGCCACGATGTGTTGGATTGTTTCTGACGTTTCTCTGCACAGCCTGCACATTCTCTTGTATGGTTCTCGAGTCTTGGGCTACAGTACTATCTATGAGCAGTTGATGTTCTGAGCCCCTGGTTGCAGTCCACCTCAGGTTGGCCAAATCACCTATTTAAATAAAAACCTTGACCTGCCCAAGGGGTGTTTGCACATTCCATGTCAATCAAGCAACCTGAGGGTTCTATTCCCATGTCTCTTTGCAGCAGAGAAAGCTGAGGAAAAGAACTGTCAAAATTCCATTTGCTTTTTAACTGTCATTTCTAATTGCCTCTGGGACGGATAACAGGCCAAGCTGAAAACAGGCTTGAAGGGCAGTTGAGGAGAGACTGGTGAATGCTGTTATATTGTACCTCCACAACAATAGCTGCAGGCTGTTACTAGTATATGGTAATATACTCATTTACAAACTTTAAAGACCAACAAATTGCTTTAAAACATTATGATCACAGTGCATCAGTTAGTCAGTCAGAGAGACAGACTGGATAGTTATTAGATTATAAACTTTTTGAGCAGTACAGATAAGCTATGAGAAAATAAAGCCAAATGTGTCATACTTACTACAATTTTAAAGTAGTCACTAGGGATCACAACATCTCCATTCTTCACCCATTTCACTGAAGGAGTTGGCTTTCCAGTCACATCACATTCAAACACAATATCCATGGACTCATGAGCATAGATATTAGATGGTTGCTTCAAAAACTCTGGAGGAGCTTTAAATATAAGAAGATATTCCAATTTAATGGAGTAGGTTGCTTAATCCTTTCATAAAGCAAAAATGGAAAAGGGATGAGTGCTCTTAAGATACACAGTGTGAGTTTCAAAGGGTTCTAAAAGGATAAATGAACAGATCTGAATTCAAGAATACAAATTAGAATAAACACATGCTATACATGCATGTGTTTATTCTTATTCATGTTTAATTGATAACCTACCTTTTCAAATGGATTAAGGGACCAATCTTAATTCTCCCCCCTTGGGCTAGTTAAAAGAATTGTGCAGGCCCAGAACTGTCAGAAATGCACCATAAGGCACGTAACTGCTGACTTGGGAGTCAGGAGGCTGATGAAAGAGTTGCACTTGTTGAATGGAAACTATCTCAGCTGAGTAACAACCATAGTAAGTCCCCTTCTGAGACTTAGGAGTCTTTCCCTCTAACACACCTTGGCTGTTTGCTAAATTTCAGGTACACACAAAAATTATGCTGAGACCAAAGTTTCAGGAAGGCTTACTTAAAATTCATGTTGATTCATATTTACAGCCTCTGGTTTTAGCCAGTCTTTATCACTTAATCAAACCAGGATCCCTAAGTAGCTGCTCTTTCCTGCATGGGGGTCTGAAAGAGCTAATGAGTGAGTAACTGTCACTTGCTCTAACTGTTCTGACATTTCCAACTGTCACAGTTGGCCCAAATGTCAGACATCACCACACACGGGCATATATAGGCATCACCACATCTGGATCCCCTTCTGACTAATATAAATCGGTGTTGTCATTTTCCAACAGCACTGGTCTCCCAACACCAAATCCAAATTTCAAGCTCAGAGGCAGCAATTAGAAGTGATTATAACTTGGGGGAAGCAAGGGAGACTGTGTCTGAGCTGTAACCTGGCCCCGAAGCCAAACTCTATGAACTTTTCTCAGCAAGGTGAATTGCTGAAACAGCTACTTAAGGGACAGTTATCATTCAGTTTAAAGAGCCAACCTTATTTGCTTTCAGACAAAATCACATATAAATAAATTCCATATAATACACTTGTATAGCAGACTGCACAAGACTTAAACTAGGATCAAAACCTGTGGAGCAAGGACAGATAAAAATTCATAGAATGCAGAAATTGTTTACTGACAGCACCAGGAATGTTCAGAAGATATTTTAATGCATATTCCCTGAAAAAAGCTTGTCATGTTATATGGCTCATTTTATGAATTTCAAATCACACAAACATAAGTTAACTGCAAGTTAAAGTTAAATAATAGTCATGCAGGCTACATGACCACAGAAGTATTTTTGGACAGTGCTAGTACTTTGGCTTTGAATATGGGATGAGCACCGCACCCATAGCTGTGGCTGACGCCTTTACAGGCAGCAGGGCAACCTGCAACCAGTCACGGTACCTTACCCTAACTGTATAAACCCCATAAAGGGGAAAAAGACACACCTGTCCTATATTACAACTTCCATCTTGCCTAGGGAGTACTTCTGAATGGATTCATAGTGCACTATATACTAATCGACCAAGACTAACTTTTTGATGAAGAAACCAAGACAAATGAAGATGACTAAAATTTGAACAAAACTGAGGAGAACTTTCCCTGAAAGTCTGGAGAGAGAGTTCTATACAGTGAAAAAAATGAAGTTTATGCCCACTGAAGAATGGGAAAAGCCTGAGCAAAGAAAAAAAATCAATTATCTGAATATTTAATTTCTAAATTAGTTTTGCAGCTTAACTATTTCAGTATTCAAAATTCCTATCAATTAACATGAGTGCAGACATTTATAGCAGGCAAATTAAACTGATAATCAGAGAGCAGGTGAGCAAATTACATTATAAAAATAATGTGAAATTGCATGTTTTCACACCAATTATATCTCAAAGCATCTCTAGAGGTTTTGTCTTCTTTCCACCTATTCTCATGATGTTTTCACACAGAGAACCAGTTGTGTATACTGTGAAAAGAGAAGCTATGTATTTTTAATGTTTTACTGTGCAGGGCCACCATAAAAATGAATGCAAAACTATTGAGGTATTTGAAAACGTTTTTGCTCAGAAATAACCCCATTGTGTTCAATAAGATATGGGCTTGCATTCCTATCTTACTCATATAAAACAACACTTCAAGCTGTCATTTCAGTTTGTAGCATTCCCTATAAGACAATTGGCCTGCATACCTTGTTGAATAAAGGTTTGTAAAAGCAGTATGTTATGGGTGAAGTGTGGAGGAGGAGATCATGATTAAGCATGATCTAACTTATCTTTTTGCCAAATATCTATTATGATATATGTGCTTTTTTCACTCAGTGTCATTGCAAGACCAAAAGCATGGTGTCCTTAACTCTTGCAGAACTAAGTAAGGAAAAAAATGAATGTTGTTAGCATTAAGAATCCTGTCCTAAAAATAATTCTGCAAGAATGGCAAATTACAATTTTTATGAAGCAGCAGCCATTATGAAACCTCATTAATATATAAAGCTTCAATGCTAGCTGAAATGTAAGCAAAGCTAGCTACTACAATTCCCTAACAGTATCAGTTTCAGTAGCTCTACTACAGAGCTAATTGCAGAGCTAAATGGCTAATTTATCCATATTTTTGCCCCTTAGGATTTCTTAATATCCCCTTACATGAGAAACCATTTTGCAAAATAAGAACCACTATTAGCTTGGTTTTAAGTTTCTTCATGATATTTTTGTAAAATTAAATACAATTTTATAAAATGGCTCTACTCATCTAAAACTGTCCCTTAGAGGGTTTTAATAAATATGATATGACATTATAAGAAAACTTCACATATTAAATTTGAGGGCTTTTTAAAATACATTTGTCACACCAAGATTCCGAAAGCACCACTTTAGTTCTGTTCCACAGATAATTCATGAGATAATCCTGATAATTATTTTGTTCTGATCCTGAAATAATTTAATATTTCATGTCTAATGGAATACTCTAATGACAGGAACTGGAGATATATCAATCAGCAACAAGAACTCAGCTTGAAACTGACAGGCCAGGAAACACAAAAACAATGTAGCTTATGTCATAGAATTAATAGGAATCTATTGAGAGTCAAATGACACTCTTGTAACCTTGTCAGCCTTTGTTTGTCTCTGTGTTACTTCCTGAGTTCAAGTGATAAAGTGGATACTACCTTTTGATAATCTATGTAAGTGAAGCCTGACCACTCCTTTCACTGTCTCTATGATACTTCCTGAGTTCAACTGATAAAGTGGATACTACCTTTTGATTGTGTAAGGGAAGACTGACCACACCTCTCATTGACTAATTGAGATCAAACTATTCTCCCCTTTCCACCCAGTAATTTTCTGTACATCTATCTTTGTAAAGAGACTGCACAATAACCTTAGACACTATGCCACAATAAACCAGTCCATAAAAGCAAAGGTGTTTCAGGATTATGCCAAAAATGTTCACCTCAACACTGACCCAGAGGAACATAATTAAATTCCATGTCTATATATTATCCCTTAAAACAACAAACAAGCATTGTACAGACTTTCAAAGTCATGGATTATTTTTTTAGAAGGGGGGCTTCCTGATCTTATTTATAGGGCAGAAAGTGGATAGGAATGAAACTTTAAACTGTATAGTTACAAAAGGCTGCAGTGGTTCAGGGCAGCAGTGGCTCAGCTAGTTAAGACACTCTTGCCTGTCATCTGGCAGGCCAGAGTTCAAGAACTGGGTGCTACAAGACAGAGTGAGTTCCTGTCCTTAGCCCAGCTCCTGCCATTATAGCAGTTTGAAAGCATATAAATACAAGTAGGTAAATGGGGAGACTTGGTCTTCTTACCTGTGTAAGCCCCCTTCTCAGTGACATGTTATGGGTGAAGTGTGGAGGAGAAGACCATAATTAAGCATGATCTAACTGATCTTGTTACCAAATATCAATTATGATATCTCTGCTATTTTAAAATCCTGAGAGTTCTATCCAACCTAGCCTTACCTGAACCAACTGTTAGATTCATAATTCTAACATAGTCTCTGTACAACCAAACTGAGCCTCAACATGTACCCTGTGGGATGGCTGGGCTCCTGGATGCCTCACACCCACCCACCCCCAGGGAAAGATTGGTGCACTGCCGGCAGTGACAGAAAAGGGGCAAGAAGCCCATGTGCTGAAAGCTACTGTACTGACTGTACTCTGCCGACTGCTGGGCTCCTGGATGCCTCACACACTCCCATGGGAAAGAATCGAGATGGTGCCAGCACCGCTGGGAGCATCCGGTGGGCTGGCCACCCTCCTGGGCTCGACAGGCGGCCTGTCAGAGGGAGACCACAAGCAGTTTTCACCCCAGGTTCCCATGGGGGAGGGGGGCCTAGAGAGTGCTGGACTCACACTGCAGTAGCAATGCTGAGTGCCCCTCCCAAGCTCCCAAGGATAGGGAGAAAAAAATGGGGTAAAAGACCCCAAAACCACCCTTGAAGGGCAGTAGTCAGCACAGCTGACTAACTTCCAACCATTCACACCAAAAGGTGAAGTCAGTCTGGGGTTCCAAGGGCACACCCCACTCCAGGAAGTCTTCCAACTGACCCCATCTTTCCGGAAGGGAGTGCTTCCCAAGTTCAAGGCTGACCCCACCTTGGATCTACCACCGGAGAATAGGTACCACCTCAGTGGGAAGATAAACAGCGCTGTCTGCAGTCAGGTTTGTCATGGAGGAGTCTTTGGACAGTACTGGCTCTAGGCTGAATCGGGAGAAGAGCAGCACCCAACAGCTGTGGAAATCCCATAGACTTCCTCAAGATAAGGAAACATTAGTTCCTTACCTTAGTACTGTATCAGCACTGGAAAGTTAAATAGAATTGGGAGCTTAAAACATTCGTTAAATTATATAACTGTGACCAAAGTACCATTAGTGGTACTTCACCAAAGCAAAGAGGTATACTTCACCAAAGCAAAACCAGTCTCAAAATATATTTATCTCATTTTCCACAAGCTCCTTAGAAAAATAACAATCTTTTGTTTCTCATTTCTACTCTCTAGCAAGAATCAGCTAGATCTAAAGTAGTTTTCCTTTTAAAATAAGTATTTTGAAAACCGCTGTTAGTAGAGATAAACAAATTCTAGCTTGAAGCAGACTAGAAACCACATGCATAGCCTCAGTACAGTACTGAGGGCTTTCCTGAGGAGTCACCTGAAAGAGGTATCTGCATGTCAAAATGTGGTGGCACAAGTGGTTAAGACACTGTGTCTGTTAACCAGCAGGCCAGAGTTCAAGACCTGCATCCTACAAGACATGGTGAGCTCCTGTCCTTAGCACAGCTCCTGCCAAACCAGCAGTTCAAAAGCATGCAAAAGCAAGTAGATAAATAGAAACTGGACGGGCTCCTGTTCCATTTGCCACAAAATCAGGACAGGGTCCTGTCCCATTTGCCAGTATGTAAACACAATCTACAAAAAATCAGGACTGTCCCTGTTTTTTGGGATGTGGCAACCAGCCAATTCAGTGGGAAGGTGACAATGTTCCATATGTGTGCAAACCAAAAGTCAGACAACACTGGCTCTATGGCTCTAGTAATGGGGTAAGTCCTGCAACCTAGAGTAACCCAGGGGGAAACCTTTACCTTTATGTCAAGATAAATAGCTTGTGTAAATGTTTTTTAATGAATAGCTTATCTAAAAGCATACTTAAAAGTATGGGTTAAAAGAATACTTAAAAGTATGGGCTGTGGGTGGCGCAAGCGGTTAAGACACTGTACCTGTTAACCAGCAGGCCAGGGTTCAATTCCCGGGTCGGCCCCACAAGACAGGATGAGCTCCTGTCTTTAGCCCAGCTCTGCGACGCCAGCTGCATCCAGTCGTATTGGCTCTGCCTTTCCACTGGACTAATTCAGTGGTGTGGAGAGGGGGGATTTGCTGCTTGGGTAACAGCCTATCCTCCATAAAAATCCAACCCAGGCTTTCGTGCTTCGCATGCAGCGTATGCAGCGCCAAGCACGATACCATGGTCTTTCAAGACTGACAGAGGCTTTAAAAGGACTGCATATACACTGGGCTACCCCACTCTAGGAGTTTAGTGCTCTGGATTTATCATCAGGATCTTCAAGTTCACAAGTATCTTAAAATTTTTTTTACATACCTTGTATAATAAGATCTGCTTGAACTTCAGCCGTTTCATTTCCATTATCTGCAATACAGGTGTATGTTCCAGCATCATCCTCTGTGATATTGCTGATCTTCAGAGTACCTCCAGCCAGTAGCGTCATTTTTTGATTACTATACAAAACAAAGATTAGTTAATTGTTTTAAAAGAAAGAATGCTGTATTCTGAAAATATATCAAAGAACACACACATTCATAACATTCATGAGCAGCCTATCCATTTAAGCCCATCTTGACCAACCCATTTCTAAACTGAAAATACCTGTCAATCCAAAAGAGACAACCCATTTCTGTACACTCATCTTTTATGCATCTGTTCAAAAAGGTATTTGTCTCAACATTTTGCCCTTTATATAGTTCACATCAGAATACTAAAAATCAGACAAAGCCAACCAATGTTGTATAGGCCAACTTTTAAAAGCATCTTTATTATAATTATCTAAGAGATACATAAGAAATAAATGATAGTGAGCAAAAAATAAATGTAAAAACAAGCAGCAGAACCCAGTCACGCTGAGTTCAGATTTACAGGTGACACTACAGGTGGAGCCTCTTCATCAATGGATTTAGCATCAGTGACGCCACACCACCTAGATCACCACAACAAAGGCCATCAACATGTGACCAGAACCTTGAACCTTGTAAAGACTGTGCACCACTGCACATTACCTCTCCAAAGTTCAGAAATGACCCAACTCATACAGTGCTCCAATGGCAAATTTCATTATCTGCACCCACAGAGAATCTAGGAATGGAACCATTGTGGAAATTGAGGCACCTTTATAGGAAAGTTATAAGAAAGTGTTTATATGTGTCACATGTGAAATGTTTATGTGTGTATCATATAAAGAAAGTGAGAGTGTGTGTGTGTGTATATATATATGCGTATATATATGTGTGTGTGTGTGCGCACGTGTGTGTAATATATACATACACACACACACATATATATATATATATAATCTCACACACTTGATCCAATCAAACAGAAAGACTGATTCACAGATGGATACACAACCATATGACTGAAGTTTAACTTGGTGTTAATTTACTGGTGTTAATTTACAGGTACCATATTTGCTGGCTTATAAGGCGCACTCCCCCCCAAAAGGGGGGAAATGTCTGTGCATCTTATGGAGTGAAGGGGCCAATCCTGGAGCACCTTCTGCAGCTGTGCTCAGCCTCCCTGGGCAGGGCAGGCCTATACGAAGGTGAGGGCAAGCTGGGGAGGAGGGACAGAGGCTTCCCCACAGGCTCCTCGCATCATGAGAGATGGAACAAGACTGAAGCGGAGGAAACATTAGAATGCCAATTCCCATTTTTGCAGTCTGGCCCTATTTTAACTTGGGTCTAGTCCATGTCAAGCAAAATCAGACTCAAATATGATTTGAATCAAATTTCTGCTGCTACCCATCCTCACAGTCTCCTTGCCTCCCTAAGCAAATGCTTTGAGAAGGAATACAGCAAAAGGAACAACAAGTAAAAGAAGACTCATTTCAACACAGGAGAAACCCCACAATATCAACTGCAAATGACATATGGAATGCAATTTCCTGTGGGGGAACATGGGGGTTATCATTTTCTCTATATATTCTTAGCAGTAAATGGCACTCCATTAATTATTTGCAGCTAAGGAGAGACCTCTTATGTTCCAAATAAGTCCCTGCAACTATTCCTGACGTCATGTAACTTGGGCCAAACATCATTGCCCAACACTGGAGTGTTTCTACATTTGTCCACTGTGAAGAATAAGTAAAGAGATCTGGCTTTGACCCAATTCCCCTTTAAATTGGTTTGTTTTTAATTCAAGGGTTGATTCCACTTTCTGCTCAACTAAAGCAGCTGGGAGTAACGAATGTCAGCACAGAGGGAAGATTTTGATAGGCGTATATAGAGTTAAAAGGAACTAATTCTTTTTCTCCATCAACCTGATTATTTGCACATATAGAGTTAGGGTAAGCTGAAGAGACTGCTTTTTAGACCTGAAGCTGAGGAGGGTAGAGAGCTACAGTACTTAATTCCCAGTAAGTTTTACTAAATGTAGATGTATCTTTTCTGAGTATCTTATACTGTAAGTATCAATGGTGATGTAACTGCCTTTTTGACATACAGTGGCGCCACACTTAAAGAGCTTAATTTGTTCTGGAGGCATGCTCTTTAAGTAAAAAGCTCTTTAAGTGAAGCGGATTTTCCCATAGGAAGCAATGGAAACTCCGATGATTGGTTCCACAACCCAAAAAAATATTCATATGAAAATATTAACTATGTAAAAATGATGACAAAACACTGGAATTGAATTCAAAACACTGTAATATAACACAATTAACTGTAATAAAACAGAAAATAAAAAGATGACTAATTTTCAACTAAAGAGTCACTGGTGTCTTTTTCAGCAGCTTTAACAAGGAACTCATCTAATGACACTTGCTTTTGCCTCCTTTTGAGGCTGCAATTAAAGACAGTTTCCTGGGAGTAAGCACCACTGGATACAATGGGGCTTACTTCTGATTAGACATGGTCAGGAGCCTGCAATCAAAGACACTTTGCTGGGAGTAAGCCCCATTGAACACAATGCAGCTTACTTCTGAGTAGATTTGATCAGGAGGCTGCAATGAAAACCACTTTCCTGGGAGTAAGCCCCACTGAACACAGTGCGGCTTTACTTCTGAGTAAACATGGTCAGGACACACACAGATAGACACAGATACACATAGAGACATACAGGCAGGGGGACTGCTTCTGCTACACCACCGCTTCCCTGGCCCCCCCACAGGGAGCTGGCAGAGAGGCAGGGAAAAGGAGTCCTCACCTCCTCTTCCACTTCTCTGGCTCAGGGAGCCGTCGGAGAAGCAGGGAAGGGGCAGAGAGGAGTCCTCGTCGCCTCCTCCTCTGCTTCTCCAACGGCTCCCTGACCCAGGGAGCTAGTGGAGAAGCAGGGAAGCAGAAGCACTGTGGGCAAGTAATCCACTCACCCACAGTGCCTCCTCCGTGTCTTCCCTGCTTCCTCGCCGGTTCCCTGGCCCTGCATGGGGCCAGGGAAGCAGAGAGGTGGGGCTCCAAGCGAGCGCTTGCCAGGTGCCTTTTAAAGTTTAAAAGGCAGCCAGCAAGCACTCGTCATGCGAGTCTGCCTCGTTAAGTGAGGCAGAGGCCCCGCATAACAGAGTGCTTGTTAAGTGGAACACTCGTTATGCGGGGCACTTTCTAAGCGAGGTACCACTGTAATTGCATCTGTTGTATTAAATCAAGTTGGCTCAATTTTGATGCGTTCACCACATTAGCATTTTGACATCCACATACCGAGATAATACCAAAGCAAAACCCACCTTTCTGTAACAAGCTCTTCTTCATTTCTTGTCCATCTGATAACAGGGATAGGAATACCTGAAGCCACACATGGTAAAACTGCACTTTGACCTGTAGCTTTAGTAAGCGAGGAAGGCTGTCTCAGGAACATCAGTTTTGAGGGAACTTCAGATTCTGCACATAATATGAAAAAGCCTACAGTTATTAATGCAGTTATCCATAACTGGAATTCAGATAACTCCAAACTAACAAACTAAAAACAGTAATTATGAATGCAATGAACTACATACCTACTCTTTTTTACATACGCAAACAGATGTGTATATTCAACAACTAGCGAAATGTACCTACATTATGGGAGTAAAATTTCAAGTACAGTGGTGCCTCACATAAAGAGCTTAATTCATTCCGGAGGCACGCTCTTTAAGTGAAACGCTCTTTAAGTGAAGCAGATTTTTCCATAGGAAATAATGGAAACTCAGATGATTGGTTCCACAACCCCCAAAATATTCATATAAAAATATTAACTAGATGCAAAAATGATGACAAAACACTAGAATTGAATTCAAAACATACATTCAATGTGCATAATCCTATGAAGTCTACTTAGGCTGCAATCCTAAAGACATTCTCCTGGGAGTAAGCACAATGGGGCTTACTTCTGAGTAGACATAGTTACGAAACTGCAATCAAAGACACTTTCCTGGGAGGCATTCCTGGGCTGCTGCAGGAGGTTCAAGGTGGCCAGTGGGTGCACTTGGGAGCAGTTAGGGGCAGCTGCCTCTAGCACCCCGAGGCAACTGCGCCCAAGTTGGGGGCAGTTAGAGGCAGCAGCACTGGCCGGCAGCCTTTTTAAAGAGCCTCCGTGCAGAGTGTCAGGGCTGTACAGGTGCTCTTTAAGTAAAGCAGAACTTGTTATGTGAAGCAAGATTTCTTGGAAATTTTTGCTTGTTATGTGAAACGTTTGTTAAGCGAGGTACCACTGTATATTTGTATGCCTGGCCACACCCTTAACCCCCATGCAACATATAACCCTCGTGCAACACCCCTGTGGAACACACACCCCCATGCAACACATTTCTTCCCCATCCCCATCCTATGCAACATATCCCCTCTGTGTAACCCCTTGACAGTGGGCACCCCTACCAGGCAGATTCAAAGTTTGGGGCTGGGTTTTATCAGTTTTCAATGTTAAGTATAGGATGAAAATGCATTGTACCCCTTTTCACCCCTTAGGTGTTAAATTTATAAAAATTTGTTCTTGGGGGTTGCTCACAGGGCATAAGAAATACCCCCCAAAATTTCATGCTTTTTGGTCCAGGTTTGGGGCAGGGTGTTGATCAGACAGCAATTCTTCAATGTAAAGTTTAGGGAGGAAAATGCGTTGCACCCCATTTCACCCCCTTCCAGTTTGAATTTTCCAAAAATTGTTTTTAGTGGGTACCTCCATCATGGAAGGAACACCTCCCCAAATTTCATGCTTATAAACCCAGAATTTTGGCGTGGCATTGATGAATGAGTGAGTGAATGAGTCAGTCAGTGACTTTTCAGTTTTATAAATATAGATTATGCAGACTGGCAAATATGTTCTTCTTCCTTAGATATTATCAAATAGCTGTAACTAGCTCAATCAGTGGTTTAATTACAAGTCAGTGAGTGAATCAGTCAGTGACTTTTCAGTTTTTATACATAGAAGATTATTCAATTAGTAATTTATTAGACAAAGCTTTTGAACGGGTACAAGCACTGGCTTCAGGTGGTATTGCTATGAAATCCAACACTGCAATGATTTCATACAGAAAACATAAAAGGCAAAAAAAAATATTTTACTACTGAAGCTTTGTTTGGTCTGTGAGGTGACAAAGAAAGTCAAAGCCATAAAGAACTATTCCCAGCAAATTAAAGGATAGCATGTCACTTAAATCTCAAAGGCAATTTTCTGCATCTCTTCTCCAAAACAGTTACATAATCTTAGTACAGGCAAATGTCATTTAGCTATGTCCAACTACAAATGGGCCACATATGTGATGATCCATGCAGTTTATCACCAATCACTGTCTTCTCCACCTCCCAACTTTCTGGAGCTGAGGGGAGGAAAGCTCCCTTCAGTTTCAAAGGCTTGGACAGGTAACACTGTTTCATGCCCAGTGTCTCCTGATGGAGGCATGGGAACACATCCCCAACATTAAGCACATGTACCTGTACTGATGTGCAAGAAAACTAGAATGTCTGGAGATACATGTCTGTACCTGGAAGAACTTTAATCTCTGCTTCATCGCTGTATTTTGGAGAACCTCCAATTTCAATAACACAACAGTATGTTCCACCATCCTCATCTGTAGCATTGGTAATAATTAGAGCTCCACTTGGTAATTTGAATACACGGTCATCAAGAAAGAGAGGCCGATGATCCAGCTCCCACCTCACAAAGGGTGCTAGATCAGGATTGACTTCACAGTTAAGAATAATGCTATTTCCTCTGTAGACAGAAGTCGACTCTGGCTGACTGATGAATCTTGGAAGCCCTGAAAATAAAACAAAGTATTAGATCATGAAGTCATGTTTCTCATTTTTTCTTTCCTGATACCAATTTTTCTTCCAGTATCTCATGCCTGTCTGCAATGTAGCCACTTATTGCCAAGCTTCCTTCTAGTATGCATAGTAGATTATCTTAAAACCACCCATCCAGAAATTATATGCATGTATCCAACTGTAATGTACAGCTCTGATTCCATGTCAAGATATACTTCCCATAATAGGTGTACTAGAAACTTTAAACTAGATTTAATTTGGCAAAATGGCAATTAACTTAAGCTACATATTCAGAGAGGAAAAGGATAAGCAAGCACTTCAGAAAGAGCAGAAACAGAATTAGAGGTTCGAAGCTGAAGAGTTTCTCATGCTGCAAGGAAAATAATATCACTTAACTGTGTAAGCATATTCCATTTTCCCCTTCAACAATTACGTTTAAGAGTAAACCTTAAATTCATGCAGATGCTTCCAACTGTGAAAACCTGGTGTGTTACTTCAGTGATTCCAGTTTCTTTAACTGAGACACATTCCAGCAATCTGGGCTAGTTTGCTGTTAGTAGGTCTACTGATCTACCAGGATCAGCACGAGAATAGCCCAGTCTATACTAGTGGCTCCCAGAGTGTGGGTTGGGCCGCTGGTGGGCTATGACCTGATGTTTTGTGGGTTCCTTCCATCACAGCTGAACAGAAACTCCAATAAACACATGTAATGGAAGTATCAGATACCCACCTGCCTCCAACTCTAAAGGTTTTCAAAAATCAGAATTGACCTGCAAAGAGCTCCTGAACCTTGAAAACATGTATAAATGTGGTAATAAATGTTGAAGCATCTCTTTTCTGTTATTACAAATACTGCATATAATTAAAAAAAATTCTTTCAAGATTTTTTAAAGTTATTTAAACAAAATGCTATGATCCTTAAGGATTGCTATTTTAAAAAGTGGGTCCTGTTGCTCAAAATCTTGGGAACCACTGGTCTATATAATCCACACTGCTAGACTCCTTTGTCCATTACAATCCTTTGAGCATATCATCCCAGGAAGGAAATATTCCTTGTGTATTTTTGTTAGTAGGCTTTGCACAATAGTTAATTTAGCAGGATTATAAACTATTGCTGTATACTACAAGAAAACATCAGTGTTGAAAAATTTCCTATTGGGAATAGAAGTCTAAAAATGCAATGCATTTCCAAGTTTGATTTGTTTGCTGAAACAAACAAAATCCCTGTTCATGAAATCCCTGGCCTTTTAATATTAAAGTAAGGTTTGTTACTAAAAGAGCAGCTGTAAAGTATTTGTGCCACCACTAAATATTATTAACACGAAGGAATTAAAGCTACAGCTCTTTAATGGACAAATGGGACCTTATGCAGGAAAATGAAAGTGTCTTCATAGAGTCAACTTTATAGAACCATGCATTTGAGAAAATCAAGGGGTTTTTATGACTGACCCCAGTCAGGTTACATGAACAACAATGCAATACAATCAATCAATTTCTTATGCTGTTACTTAATTGGCTAACATGTACATAGCATGAACAACTTAGAGAGATGGGGGGAAGAGGGGATGAGAAAGAAAAGCAGGTTTTAAAAGACTGCATGTTACCAGTCCAGAGCACGCATCCTTTCTTGTTCCAAGTAGCAGGTCTGGTCATCTTTGGGGTGAGAGATGTTCTCTGGTGAGAGATGCACTCCACACACACATTTTGGGACCAAAACCCATAATTTTATATATATATTGAACATATTGAATAAATCAACATAAGTCATTTTGGTTAATGAGTTAAAGTTTATTTTCCAAATATCCAAAGATTTCCTTTGGCTGTTTTACTAGTGCTAACCAGAAAAGATACAAATAACAGATGTACTTATGCTGACGCAAGTGGTTAAGACACTGTACCTGTTAACCAGCAGGCCAGGGTTCGAGACCTGGGTCGGTCCCACAAGACAGGGTGAGCTCCTGTCCTAAGCCCAGCTCTGCGACACAACTGGATCCAATTGTATTGGCTCTGCCTTTCCATTGGACTAATTCAGTGGCGTGGAGAGGGGGGATTTGCTGCTTGGGTAACAGCCTATCCTCCATAACAATTTAACCCAGGCTTTTGTGCTTCACATGCAGCATATGCAGCACCAAGCACAATACCATAGTCTTTCAAGACTAAGAGAGGCCTGCTTTTTTAATGCTGATAGTAAACAATCAAGGGAAACGCCTACTATGTGTTTACTGAGAATGGGAATTGCCTTGACTCAAGGAAAGTAGATTAAAACCTGGCCAGGGGCTATAATCCATATCCTTACTCATCACAATACAATGGTAAGACAAAGGTAGGGGTAAGACAAAGGTACACTTGACTAGGTCATCAGCTTGTCCTGTACAGCTGAGGCTTATGCGAGAAACATATCCTCACTCATACATTATATGCTTACTAACGAAAAGTGTACCCACGTTATGGGAGCAAAATTCCCCTGTACACCGCCACCCCACAGCGTAACATCTCCCCATGTGCATCATCTCCCCATGTGCATCATCTACCTATGCGCATCATCTACCTATGCGCATCATCTCCCTATGCGCATCATCTCCCTATGCGCATCAGCCCCCAGGTGCATCATCTTCCCCATGCGCATCAACCCCTATGCGCATCATCTCTCCATGTGCACCCCCCAATGCACAGCATCCTCCCCAGTGCAAGCCCTCCCTCCGAACAACATCCCTCCCACTGCACTGGGCACCGAGGACCAAACTGGCTGGATATTCGTCAGTCTCCTATGCTAAGTATAGGACAAAAACACTTTGCACATCTTTTCCGCCCCTTAAGGGTTAAATTTCTCCACATCAGTTCTTGGTGGGTGTTCATGTGACAGAAGGAACACCCTCCCTGAATTTCATGCTTCTAGGTCTGGGGGTTTGGGCAGAACATCAGTCACCAATTCTCCAATTAAAAGTATAGGGAGGAAAACGTGTTGCACCCCTTTTCACCCCTTTCTGGTTGGAATTTTCAAAAACCAGTCTTAGTGCACCCCTCTGTCACAAAAGGAACACTCACCCCAAATTTCACGCTTCTAGGCCCACCAGTTTTGGCAGGGCGTTGATGAGTGAGTGAGTCAGTCAGTCAGTGACTTTTCTCTTTTATATATATAGAAGATATAACAATCATAACAGATTGATTTTGGGATGATGGGACCTCCTGGGTAACAGGTTGTGGTTCCACGGAGGTTCTCTAGATGTGGGATGTTCATAAAGCCCAGAAGGGGAAAGCCTCAGGGGAACAGCAAAGGGAATTTTTCTCCCACTTCACCAATTCCCCACCATCTGCAGTTCCTGACTATATAAATTTCCTGTGCTAGGCACAGTTGAGTCATAAACTGGAGCACTATTTTAGAGACCAAGGATACAACATTATACTTTACTGCAAATTCCACTTATTTTACTATTCCTAGAATATCTTTATCAATTGTTATTCCACTACTATTAAAAATTGCTATATACAGTGATACCTTGGTATACGAGCATAATTCATTCTGGAAGCATGCTTGTAATCCAAAACGCTTGTACAGTGATATCTTGGTTAATGAGTGACTTCCTTAGAGAGCATTTTGGATAACAAGCAAAATTTTCTTGGTTAAATTTTCTTGATTATTTTGGTTAAAGAGCAAATTTTGTTTAACGAGCAAAAACTACAGACACTTTTGAGGAAGTAGCTAGCCTAAATCCTAGACCTCTGCAGAAGGTTGCTCTCCAGGACTGCCCTGCCTCCTCTCACCTTTGCTTCTTTCCCCTTCCTTGCTCAGCCAGCAGCCTCATGTGGGGGAAGCCTCTAGGGCTGGAAAGATCCACATGAAGGTGGGGAGTTCTGGGGGGAGCAGCTTGAGCAGAGTGGAAAGTGTGTGTGTATGTTTGATTTGTGTGTGGCAGTGTGAAAGATGTGTGCATGATCTGTGTGTGGAAGGTGTGCCTTATCAATATTACAATGCTGCTCCCAATCAACAGCAGGAATGTTAAAGCTGCACAAAAAGACAAAGATTCAACTGAGCCAATGGATAGCAGTGACTCTGTTAGTGATAGTGAAAGTCCTCTCTCTCTCTATGTATGTGTGTGCGGGTGTGTGTGTGCGTGTATATATACATACACATATATATATATATATATATATATATATATATATATATATATATATATATATACACACACACATACATACATACATACATATACATACTCACACACACACACACATACACACATATATACTGTGCAGAACCCTCAAACTCCCAGGCCTTTGGTAGAGGACCCGAGATTGAGGATAACATACATACACCACCCATGGAGGGTGAGAAAACAATTTTATTGTTATATATATATATATATATAGTGGTACCTCGCTTAACAAGCACCTCACTTAACAAGCATTTCACATAACAAGCAAAAATTTCAAGAAATCTTGCTTCACGTAACACATTCTGCTTCACTTAACAAGCAAGCGCACTATGGGCACACATGCTATGCAGCCCTGATGCTCTGCAGGGAGGCTCTTTAAAAGGGTTGCCAGCCAGCACTGCTACCACTAACTGCCCCCAACTTGGGGGCAGTTGCCTGGAGGTGCCAGAGGCAGCTGCCCCTAACTGCCCCCACCGACTACCTTGAACTTCCAGCAGCAGCCCGGGTAAGCCTCCCAGGAAAGTGTCTTTGGTTGCAGTCTCCTAACCATTTCTACCCAGAAGTAAGCCCCATTGTGTTAAATGGGTCTTACTCCCAGGAAAGTGTCTTTAGGATTGCAGCCTAAGTAGACTTCATAGGATCATGCACATTGAATGCATGTTTTGAATTCAATTCCAGTGTTTTGTCATTATTTTTACATCCAGTTAATATTTTTATATGAATATTTTGGGGGTTGTGGAACCAATCATCTGAGTTTCCATTATTTCCTATAAAAAATCTGCTTCCCTTAAAGAGCGTTTCACTTAAAGAGCATGCCTCCAAAACGAATTAAGCTCTTTATGTGAGCCACCACCGTGTGTGTGTGTGTGTGTACCTGTGTGTGTGTGTGTGTGTGTTTGTGTGTGTGTAAATAACAGTGTTTTGTAATCATTTTTATATAAACATTTTTTGTGGAACCAATAGTCTGAGTTTCCATTTATTTCCTATCCATTTCGGATAACAAGTACAGTACAGTATTTGAAAACTCCTAATGGAAACTCAGACAATTTATTTCGCAGCCCAAAAATATTCATATAAAAATGATTACAATACAGTCATACAATACCAAATAATAAAGAAAATACAAAAGAAAAAGAAGACAAATTAACCTGCACTTAGTCTCAAGCTGCAGTCTGCCCACAGACTTGAGTGAATAACACAGGAGTGAGCCCCATTTTATGATAGGGCTATCTTTAGAATAGGCATGCAATGGTAGGTCTATCAGACACCTTTCCATAGGAGTGAGCCCCATTGACTGTAATAGGCTTACTTCAGAGTAGACATGCATAGGTTAGTCTCTACGAGAGGTTGAGCTTGTGCTGGAGGAGCACTGAAAACAGCCATATCCCAGCCGGGACAATTTTTCACAATGTATTGCAAGACAAAATTTATTAGAAATGTTTGCTTGTCTTGCAAAATGCTCCAAGGTTTTACTGCAATGATTACATAGATATAGGTCACCTCTGCACCAAGATGTTATTTTCTCCCACTTCCAAGATTCACTGTGTAAGGGAATGGAACTGCTGGTTATCTAGCATCATTTAAAACAGTGTTCTTCAAACTAGGGGTTACAAAGACATTCCAGGGGGGTCAGAGAAGGTTGGGTGCTCTACCACCTCTCATTCTTGAAGCTGCACGGGTATCGAGGGAGTTCAGGACATGCGCTCAAGTTGCTTCTTCCCATGCACTGCCAGCCAGCAAGGGTTAGGGTCAATGCTGGTAGTGGTGTGTGTGAAAGAGCCTGGGAGGTGAGGGTAGTGTGGGGTGGAGGTGGGAGAGATCCTGGGAGCTTGGGGGGTAGGGTGACCACAAGTCCTGGTTTTTCAGGACATGCTCTCTTTTTTTAGCATTGTGTGCTGGGGAAAAAAATCTTCATTGTCCTTTTTTCTGTGTGAGCAGACAGAATGGAGCCTACTTGTAACAGATTCCAAATTTCAAAAGGGGGTCCTGGGCTGAAATGACTGAATACCACTGCGTTAAAAAAAAATAGTGATTTACTTAACAGGATATCACATTGTGTAAAATGTGAATTACTGACATCCACACTACCCCTATAACTTCAGGTTTGCCTTGCAGAGCAGAGCATAACAGTTTTTAATAACATCAACTATGGGATCTTTCAGAATTATCCAGTGGAGGCAATATGTTCTCCAGATGGGCCTATGTGGCTCTGGTTCTTTCACACAGGTGCACCAACCAAAGCTCCCCCATTGACACAGACATGTCTTACAAATAGGTAACACTTTCCCTCCTCATAGTAATGGTGAAAGAAAGGATAAAAGCCAAAATATCACCATATGATGGAGTAAAATGCTTATCATCTACCTGAGCACTGGGAGTTTGAGAAAAGGAGCTGTGGAAATACAATGTCACAGGTTTTAATTTCCTTTTTGTGAGAGAGCACTGTAGATCTATAGTTTCTATGTAGCATGGGTCAATTTACAAATATACCAGTAGAAATTTTGAGGATACAGAGCCCATAAACAGACTCAGTCACTTTCCACATGGCAACACCATAGACATCTATGCCCCACAGCTGTTACCAATAAAAACCCTAGTTTTATCTGTCTGATTCCTAATTCGAACTGCAACTCTTTCAAGCTGTGTCTCTTTTTTCTCCCAGACTCACAGGGGTGTCTTTTTCCCAAGGCTGGAGAGAGATTTCAAAACATTAAGGACCATTAAAGTCTCTTTGTTACATTCCTGACTGCCCATCAAGTTCATCAGACAAAACTACAGGATAGGACCTATTCATGTTGATGGGAACAGCCAAACTCATAACATCTAAGATAAAAATCATGCACAGGTGGGCTGAGGCAGGTTCGCACCGGTTCTGTAGAACCTGTTGTTAATTGGGGGCCCATCATCATTCAATTGCATACAAGTGTGTCTGAATTTCTCTTAAAGGACCTTTGGGTCTGTCTTGCCAGAGGAAGCTCAACTCCCTCCCCATCTGAGGGGGCGCTCTCTCTCTCCCCCCCTTCCCCTCCCTAAGGGTATTTTTTAAAATACAAACACCTTACATGCAAGTCAAGCAGCCAGGAGTTCCCTAGCAAGCACACCTCCCCCTCCTAATTACTTTGCTAACCACATGCAAAAGACTTCATTCAAACAGGCTCCCATTAAGAGCCTAAATTCTCCCATGCCTAAGTGGTTGTCTAAAACAGCTGCATTCTTTACATTGAGCGTGAGAAACAATTTCTGCTTTGATGGCTTGGAAGGAAAACCCTCTCTGCTAAACATCTTATTTTGCTTAAAAACCTTATTTCCAGCAAGTTTTGAAAAGGTATTTTCTTGTTTTTGCAAAGGTAGCCCATGCAAATGATCCCTCCTTATTCCTCCCATTGTGTCTGCATTACTAAAAATTCTTGAGGTGGGAGGGAAAGAGGGAGGACCTTTGAGTGGCTGCTTTTCTCTCTCCATTCACTGGAGGCATCCAAGTATGCCTCCTCAGAAGCAAGTCCCATCCTAGTCAATGGAGCTTACTCCCAGGTAGGTGTAGATAGGATTTGAGCATCAGACTCCAATACTCTGCATGCCTGCTCAGAAGCAAGTACTGAGCAGGACCTCCTTTCCCAGGACAGGTCCTCTTTTTACTCTTGTGTCCTGGGAAAAAAATCTTCACTCTCCTCCTTTTCCTTATGAACAGGCAACATGGAGTCTTCTTATTATCCATACTTTTTTCCACGACCACAATAAATCTTCACTGTCCTCCTTTTCCTTATAAACAGGCAGCATTCAGTCTTCTCATAAATTTTATTTTTTCCCAGGACAGGTCCTCTTTTCACTCTTCTGCCTGGGAAAAAATCTTCATTGTTCTCCTTTTCCTTATAAGCAGGTAGCATGCAGTTCCCATCCTGCCCCCTAGGAGCCCATCCACTGCCTACTCTGAAGTAAATCCTATTAAAGTCTGTAGGTTTTACTCCCCTGTGAGGATACGAGTGTAGCCTCAAAGCCCAATCATTGTCTATTCAGAAGTAAGTTCCATTATAACAGTGAAGCTTACTCCCTGGAAAGAAGCTGGTTTCTAAGAGCTTGTATTCCTATGCCTGACTACTCAAAAGTTAATCCCATTTCAATCTATGAAGCTTACTCCCAGGAAAGTGTGCAGAGGAGTGCAGCATTAGAACCCAATCCTATTCTTGGCTACTCAAGAAGTAAGTCCCATTAGAGTCTGGGGAGTTTACTCTCAGGAAAGTGAATAGGTTTGGAGCCAAAGGCTGGTTACTAAGAGCTCAGTCCTTTGCTTGGCTACTCAGAAGTACTATTATATTCAATGGAGCTTACTCCCAGGTTGGTGTGGGTAGGATGGCATCAGAGCCCAATCCTTTTGCATGCCTCCTCAGAAGCAAGTTCCATCCTAGTCAATGGAGCTTACTCCCAGGCAGGATAGATAGGATAGCAGCATCAGATCCCAATCCTTTGCATGAACTCCTCAGAAGCAAGTCCCATCCTAGTCAATGGAGCTTACTCCTAGGTAGGTGTGGATAGGATTTGAGCATCAGACCCCAATACTCTGCATGCCTACTCAGAAGCAAGTACTTAGTGACCATATGTCCTTTTCCAGGACAGGTCCTCTTTTTACTCCTCCTCTTCCTTATGAGCAGGCAACATGGAATCTTCTTATTATCCATACTTTTTTCCAGGACCACAATAAATCTTCATTGTCCTCCTTTTCCTTATATGCAGACAGCATGCAGCCTTCTCATAAATTTTATTTTTTCCCAGGACAGGTCCTCTTTTCACTCTTCTGCCTGGGAAAAAATCTTCATTGTCCTTCTTTTCCTTATAAGCAGGCAGCATGCAGTTCCCATGCTGTCCCCCAGGAGCCCATCCAATGCCTACTCTGAAATAAATCCTATTAAAGTCAGTAGGTTTTACTCCCCTGTGTGGATAGGAGTGCAGCCTCAAAGCCCAATCATTGTCTACTCAGAAGTAAGTTCCATTATAACAGTGAACCTTACTCCCTGGAAAGAAGCTGGTTTCTAAGAGCATGTAATCCTATGCCTGACTACTCAAAAGTTAATCCCATTTCAATCTATGAAGCTTACTCCCAGGAAAGAGTGCAGAGGAGTGCAGCATTAGAGCCCAATCCTATTCTTGGCACTCAGAAGTAAGTCCCATTAGAGTCTGTGGAGCTTACTCTCAGGAAAGTGAATAAGATTGCAGCCAAAGGATGGTTACTGAGAGCTCAGTCCTTTGCTTGACTACTCAGAAGTCCTATTATATTCAATGGAGCTTACTTACAGGAAAGTGTGGACAGGGTTCAAAGTGTGGAACAGACTGCCAAGGGAGGTGGTGGACTCTCCCTCACTGGGGATCTTCAAGCAAAGGCTCGACTGTTGGGGATGCTCTAGGGGGATTTCCTGCTGCAGGCAGGGGGTTGGACTAGATGACCTACTAGGTCCCTTCCAACTCTATGATTCTAGGATTGTAGCCTTAAGTGGTGGCTTAGAGGCAAACCTCAACCCGCAGAGGGAACACCACAGACTCTGGTCCCAAACTGTAGATCAGTGTTTCTCAACCAGTGTTATGAGTAGCACCTGTGAACATGAGGTGTGTCTGCTGGTACTGAGGCACCTGGATGCAAGTGTTATATTGCAGCAAGAGGCTGGGATTCTAATTATTTAATTATTTATTTAAGTAATTTTTATCCCACCTTTCTTCCCCCACAGGGGGGAACTCAAGGCAGCCAAACAATTAAAAAACAATAAAACACCACTAAAATTACATATGATAATAAATAGAGATAAAAACACATTAAAATGTAATTCAAATACAATTAGATTAAAGCTAAAAACGTAGACTAAAAACAACAAAACAGAAAAGATAAAAAAGATAAAAGCCCCCCAACCTCTGCCCCCATTTAAAAAGCTTTTTTAAAATAAAAGGTTTTAAGGCTCCACCTGAAGCTCTGTAGTGAGGGAGCTTTCCTCAGTTCTAAGAGGAGGGAGTTTCAAAGCCGGGGTGCCACCACCGAGAAGGCCCTAACTCTGGCCGCCACACCTCTCACGTCTCTTAGTGGCGGCACAGTCAGAAGGGCCCCCTCAGATGACCTTAGGTGACAGGTCAGATTGTACGGAAGAAGGCAGTCCCTCAGATACCCTGGACCCAAACCGTTTAGGGCTTTAAAGGTCAGGACCAGCACTTTGAATTCAGCCCGGAAACGAATGGGCAGCCAGTGTAGTCGCTGAAGCAGTGGCCCGACAGAGTCGAACCAATGAGCCCCAGCAACCACACAGGCCACCGCATTCTGGACTAGTTGCAGTTTCCGAACCGTCTTCAGAGGCAGCCCCACGTAGAGCGCGTTGCAATAATCTAGTCTCGATGTCACTAGGGCATGGGTCACCGTGGCCAGATCCAAGCGACTCAGGTATGGTTGCAGCCGAAGCTGAGCAAAGGCTCCCCTGGCCACAGCCGCCACCTGGGACTCCAGGAGCAGCTGCGAATCCAGGAGAACCCCCAAGCTGCGAACCTGCTCCTTCAGAGGGAGTGCAACCCCATCCAGAACGGGATGATATTCCAATACCCGAGTCGAGGACTTCCGGACCAGGAGAACCTCTGTCTTATCAGGATTTAATCTCAGCTTGTTCACCCTCATCCAGTCCCCCACTGCCTCCAGACAACGATTCAGGACTTCAACTGCCTCCTTGGACTCAGGAGGAAAGGAGAGATAGAGCTGGGTGTCATCAGCGTACTGGTGACACCTCACTCCAAACTTCCGGATGACCTCTCCCAGCGGCTTCATGTAGATGTTAAATAACATGGGGGATAGAATGGAACCTTATGGCACCCCGCACCGAAGAGGCCAGGGTGCCGAACAAGCATCCCCCAGCACCACCTTCTGGGACCGGTCAACCAGGAAGGAGTGGAACCACTGCAAAACAGTGCCTCCAATCCCCAAACCGGCCAATCGACCCAGAAGGACACCATGGTCGATGGTGTCGAAGGCCGCTGAGAGGTCCAGCAGGACCAACAGGGACGCACTCCCCCTGTCCATTCCCCGGCGTAGGTCATCCACCAAGGCGACCAAGGCAGTCTCTGTCCCAAACCCCGGTCTGAAACCAGATTGGAAGGGATCCAGATAATCAGCTTCATCCAGGACCCTCTGAAGCTGAGACGCTACTACCCGCTCAACCACTTTACCCAGAAATGGGATGTTTGAGAGCCCAAATCTTATGTATGATCCATCACAGTTAATGGAGCTTACTTACAGGAAAGTGTGGACAGGACTGTAGCCTTAAATAGTGGCTTAGAGGCAAAGCTCAGCCTGCAGAGGGGACACCACAGACTCTGGTCCTAAACTGTAGATCAGTGTTTCTCAACCAGTGGTATGAGTACCACCAGTGAAACTTGTGGTAGTGTCTGCTGGTACTTAGGCACCTGGATGCAAGTGTCATATGTACTCCCTGAGGCAGTGGTGGGCTGCTGTGTGATTCAAGAAGCTGGACTAGATGGGTCTTTGGTGTGATCCAGTGGAGGCTTTTCTTATGCTTTTATGTTCTTATTTGTAGCACACATTCCCCCTGAGAGCATAACAAAGTGTAATGCATAGGAATAAATTACACTGAACTCAGGGGCTTAATACTGATTGATCCATCACAAGTAATACATTTTTTTTGTAAACTAAGGGTTAAGGTGGCGTGCCCTCCCCTGCCCCGCCCCCTGACCCCGGCCCCACCCCCTGACCCACCCTGGCCCCGCCCACTTCCGGAGAACCGGTTGTTGGGGCAGGCTGGGCCCACCACTGAAATCATGTAGTCATTTCTTCTATTTTTCTTCCATAGTAAAATACAATTTAATGCAGATGATGCTCTAATTTAAAAAGCTACAAACATCACTTGACATCAACTATCAAAAAATGAAGAAAACAGCTGAATACGCTTTTCCACTCATAAAAGTGCTTCAGTTTTTATTTTTCAAATCATTTTGCTGTTACATTATAAACATTCTTAATAATGGATATTCTGCATGATACCAGTTATGAAATGTAACACTTTTTGTTACATGATACCAGTTATGAAATTGACTAAACTAGGAATCCATAAAAAATTGAGAGGAACCAAGAAAACTAAAAAGGAAACCCAACAGTCCTTTGGAACTCCCTACAGAACGCTCCCTCTCACCTTTGCATCAGCGAAAGAAGGTGAGTGGTTCTTTTGCAGTCCCTAGGACAGTGGTGGTGAACCTTTTTGGCACAGTACTGACTGCTGGCACTGGTGCCCAGGATGCATGCCCAAAACTCCTGGCATGCACCTGGAGGGTACTACTGTGGGTCAGGAGAGCCCTGAGCCCATAGCACATCCCCAGAGCTCTGGGGATGCACAATGAGCATTTCCCTCCTCCAAAGAGGAACACCTGCCAAACTCAAGCACAGAGCTCTATGCTTGCAGAGCTCTGGGCACCAGCTTACTTTGGACAGAAGCAAACACCTGACTGTGAGTGTGTGGCAGAGTTATGGTCGTGTGCTGGCAGGGAGGGCTCTGAGTGCCCTTCCTGGCACCCATGCCATAGGTTCGCCACCACTGCCCTAGGACAACAATAGGACAGGATGGCCCAGATCAAAGTTTTCTAGGCTCTTTCTAAAAGTGTGATTCCTACTACTTGATCCATGGACACCATCTACATTAGGGGTCTCCAAAACTTCAGCTAAAGTGCCACAGATATTTGATGTATGACAGTGTTGAGAGCCAGAAAAAATTTAAATACAAAATTTAAATAAATAAATGCTTCCCTGAAGCTCCAGGGAGAGGGAGAGGTCCTGCCTTTGGGACTCCTTCAGATACAGCCATCCCCCTTTCTCTATTTCTTTTTCTGTGAAGGGGGGGAATGAGGGGATTTTGAGTGACTACTTCTTTTCCAAAATGCAAAGCCCTTTTCCTTTAAGCAGGTTTTTTAAATGCAGGAGATCTTAATAAATGGGGAAAGATTGGGGAACACGACATTGCCCTTTCCTCCATTCAGACACTCTATTTCACAAATGGTCCCAGACAGCGCATTTTCTCTCCCCTGGAACAAGTGGACCTGCTCTTCAGAATGAGTCTTCTTCTCAGGGCATGTTCCAAGGATCAGGGCTACAGTCCCATCCCCCTTTTAAACTGCTGTAGAAAAGGGGTGCACCATGTTTTCGTCCTATACTTAACATTGAAGACTGACGATCAACACCCACCCCTAACTCCTGGGACCTAGAAGCATGAAATTTGGGTAGCATCTTCCTTCTGTGATACAAGCACCCACCAAGAACTGATTTGGTGCCTCATGGTGCCCGGTGCCCAATGGTGCCTGCTGCCTGGTGTTGCACGCTGGTGCCTGAGGCCCACTGCCACGTGGTGGTGCCAGGTGTCTAGTGCCGCCTGCCTGGTGTCCACTGGTGCTTGGTAAGTGAGCCCAGTATGGGTGCCCAATGCCTGATGGTGCCTACTGTGTGATGATGCCCAGTGCCCATTGGTGCCAGCTGCCTGGTGGTTCCAGCTACCGTCCACTGGTGTTGGATGGTGCCCAGTGCTGCTCTATGGTGCCCTGTAGGAATGCCCACTAGTGCCTACTGCT
The DNA here is from genome assembly GCA_030015325.1 of Cryptoblepharus egeriae. Lineage (NCBI taxonomy): Eukaryota > Metazoa > Chordata > Lepidosauria > Squamata > Scincidae > Cryptoblepharus > Cryptoblepharus egeriae. Next base: position 13,777,873 of record JAREYC010000013.1, read on the forward strand.
GCCCACCTTTGCCTCTTGGTATCCTCGAGTGTCTGGTGCCTGCTGTTGCCAGCTGTGCCCAGTGCCCAGTACCCACTGGTGCTGACTACCCAATGCTACTGCCCAAGACCCACAAATATTCTTGAAAATTTACTCCTGCAATGATGGGTCAATTCCACAAGTCATCAGTAAAAGTCACAATTCACTTTTTCATTGGGGCAGCAAGACTTTCTTATTCTGATTGACTAAACAAATCCTGACGCAGAGTGATGCTTATTTTTATTTCTCGTTGTTTTAATATGTACTATAAAAACTGCATGCAGATGGCAAGTGCTGCCAATCCATTCATGAGGCCAACTGAAGGTATCATCTCAGGCAGCCTGTTAGAGGCTATGTCCACCTATGTGCCTCCCACTGCTTCTCCTTCAGCTCCCTGAAAAGAAAAAGTGGGGAGCAGAGAAGAAGAAGAAACATGGAAGGAAATGTTCTCTTGGAACATTGGCATGTGTGAGGAAGAGAGGATGATGCATCGTTGGGAATGTGGAAACTATATTTTCCTCAAGCATTAAGAGGGCTTGGACTAGCTCTCATGGTAAGCATTACCTTAAGAGGCATTCTCCCTTTCTCACACATAAGATGAAATACCTTTCCTAAAATTACAGTTGCAATGATACCTGAATCTAAAAACATGAAAATATGCTTTTTATTTTAGATTATATGGAAGGTGACACAAATATGATCAACTAGCAAAAAGCATACCCGCTTTGCTGGAATAAAATTCCCTGTACACCATCCCCCCACTGCACATAAATTCCACATGCACATCAACCCCCCATGCACATCCACCCCCATGTGCAACATCCCCCATGTTCATCCACCCCATACACATCATCCCTCCATGCTCATAGCCTCCCATGCTAATCAACCCCATGTGCAAATCCCCATGCACAACAACCCCCATGCGCAACATTCCCTTTCATCCCCATGTGCGTCAACCCCCTTGTCCGTCAACCCCCCATGCGTGTCAACCCCCAATCGCAACATCCCCATACGCATCAACCCCCAATCGCAATATCCCTATGCGCATCAACCCACCATGCGCATCAACCCACCATGCACAACACCCTGATGTGCAGCATCCTCCCCAGTGCAACCTCTTTCTCTGAATAACATTCCCCCCAGTGCACCAGGCATCAAGCTGGATGTTGGTCTGGATGTTGGTCAGTCTTCCATGTTAAGTATAAGACAAAAACACGTTGCACCCCTTTTCAGCCCCTTAAGGGTTAAATTACTCCACATGGGTTCTTGGTGGGTGTTCATGTGACAGAAGGAACGCCCTCCTCAAATTTCATGCTTCTAGGTCCAGGGGTTGGGGCAGAGCATCTCTCAGTCACCGATTCTTCAATGCAAAGAATAGGGAACAAAAAAATTGCACCCCATTTCACCCCCTTCTGGTTGGAATTTCCAAAAATTGGTTCTTAGTGACTCCCTCCATCACAGAAGAAACACCCTCCCCAAATTTCACGCTTCTAGGCCTGACAGTTTTGGCAGGGCGTTGATGAGTCAGTAATGACGATGAAGATTCGTTTTATAAAAACGCATTGCGCCCCTTTTCATCCCCTTCTGGTTGTAATTTCTGAAAATTGGTTCTTAGTGGATCCCTCGATCATGGAAGGAACACCCTCATCAAATTTCATGCTTATAGGCCCGGCAGTTTTGGCTGGGTATTGATGAGTCAGTGATGATGATGAAGATGCCTTTTATATATAGAGATTTATCATTCAACCAATGTGATCAGTCCACTACATGTAGTTTCAGCAGTACTTCAGTTTATGAGTGAACCAGATTGCGAATATTTTGCAAAACAAGATTTATAGAAAATCATGGATTTGCAAGGCTCCCTCACCACCAACACAGGCAGTGGAGGAGGCCCTGAGCCCTCCGCAGCCATCAGCGCTCCAGCCACCAGTAGCTGCGGAGAAGGCCCTGGGTGTCCTAGGACCCTGGCCAGCATGTCCAACCCTTGGAAATGCCAGCCTGGGTCTCAAGGCATCCTAGGGCCCAGGACAGCATCTCCTGGCCAGCAATGCTGGTCCAGATACTGGTACTGATGTCTCTGGGGAACTCTTCGGTTAGCCAGCATGCAGAGGTTCCCCAAGAACGCTTCATCCATCAGCACATGGGCGCTGATGGTGGGGAGTCCCTGGGCTATCAGCTTGTGCTAATGGTTGTGGATGGGGATTAGGTGTCCTCCGCAGCCACCAGCACAAGCAGCACAAGGGAAGGAATTCACTGATGCCCCCTGCATCAGTGTATGTGATGATACAGAGAACACTTTTCATCAGAGGATTCCTCCAAACAATTCCTTCTGCTGCCTACACTGAAGGGTTGCAGAACAAATTGTTTGAGTTCCCATTATTTTCAATAGGAAAGCTCACTTTGATGTGCAAGCATTTTGGTTTACAAGCAGCTTCTGGAACAGATAATGCTCATAAACCAAGGCACCACTGTCATTGGGTAATGGACTTATTTTAGATAAGGATATCTAATTTCATTATATCAGCCCAAATGTCTGAGATGGAAAAGTGGAACAACTTCAAATAACTTAGAAGTACTCACCTGCTACTGTTAGCTTAGCTGTTCTGCTTACAATGGTCCCAAGACTTTCCACAGTTGCAACACACTGATAATGCCCTTCATCAGGCTTATTGTGCTTCGAATGCACCACACTGTTTATTAATAAAGATCCATCTGGAAGTAGCTGGCGTCGATCATCTGACACCAAGTTCAAAAAGGTCCCATCCTTTTTCCATTCAATTTTTGGAGATGACTCAGAAAAAGCTGAACAGTTCAGTACAACAGAAGCAGCTCTAACTGACAGAGTATCCACTGGTTCCACAGTAAAATAAAATGGAGTGAAGGTCCGAACTGTGGGCCCTGCAAAAAATGAAAATAAAACATTTATTTTAGAGCTTTACACATATTGTGAATACTTGAATGTTGTTAATTATTGTAATGAAACTCCCTTGCTCCAAGCTCTGTGACAGGGGTTAAACTCTCCGGAGGAGGGAAAGTGCTCCAGGACTGAGTTCCTGGTAGGTATGACCAGAGAGACACTGGAAGGATCTCAATCACAACATCTTTATTGACATCCATTTAAATCTTTCCCGTTTCATGAAATCCATGAAATCTTTTCCGTTTCAACCACAGCAGTAACAAGGTAAGTACTCCAAGACCAACCAAACATTATCCCCAGCACCCACTCTTCACCACCTCCTGCTCTCCTTGCCTCCACCAACTGCCTTCCAACTCTCAACTGCCAACCTCCGTTCCTCTCTCCCTCAACCCCTCCCCCTTGGTGGAAGATTCTACCACTCTGATCTTGGTGGGAGAGACATCTCCTTCCACCCGGCATACTCAAACTACTCAAAAAATTGCCTTTTGCAGAAAATGGGCAAAATCCAGAGTAGTTATGGGTCCATGCAGTTATGTCACCCTCTTGTGTTATGGAGAGTCACCTTAACTGCTCTGGAGCAAAGAGCTTAATTTGACTTTAGGATATGGGCCAATAGCTGAATCACAGTTACATAGCAATTTAACACAAAAGGTTTACAGCAGTAGCCTAAGCTGTAAAGTTAAGTCAATTAAAGAGTCTGCATTCATCAAGTAAAATCTTTAACTTTATCTTTGAAGAGATTGCTCCAATATGGTTAAGACATGAATTTAGAAAACAACTTTACCAAACAGTTATACTAATGGTCTCATAGGAATTGAAATCTGGTTTAAAATAAAATCTGAGTTTAGATCAAAACAAGTTTATGCTTCTAATCTGTCAAATTGAATTTGTAGCTGCCTATCAAAGCCTTTTCCATTATGACAGAAGTATTGGGGAAAATGCAGATTCTGATACCAATTACACAAGCCTACTACTCCACATCCTCTCTCTCTCTCTCTCTCTCTCTCTCTCTCTCTCTCTCTCTCTCTCTCTCTCTCCAGATTGCTAAGGATGTTTTAACAAATTTAGGAAATTTGGGGAGTGCTAAATAAAAAATGGCATTGATTTTACTCAATTGGCTCTAGTTTAGGGGATATGATATAGCTACCTTATGTCAATTCAAGCAACTTCCTCATGAGGAAGCCAATCAGCATATAAGGTGGCTATGCCATACCCCTCCCCCCCAAATCAGAACCAACTGTGCTAAACCCATGCCATTTTTTAATTCAGACCCATGAATAGATCATTTACAATAACAAAATGTGTGTAGGTCTATGTTATAAATATGGCACGCTAGGTCATACACTGTGTATGTGTTATTGTGCTAACTTTTGTATCATTGCGGTGGGTGGCACAAGTGGCTAAGACACTGTGCCTGTGAAACCAGCAGGCCAGGGTTTGATTCCCAGGTTGGCCCCACAAGACAGGGTGAGCTCCTGTTCTTAGCCCAGCTCTGTGACACCAGCTGAATCCAATCGTATTGGCTCTGCCTTTCCATTGGACTAATTCAGTGGCGTGGAGAGGGGGGATTTGCTGCGTGGGTAACAGCCTATCCTCCATAACAATCCAACCCAGGCTTTTGTGCTTCGCATGCAGCGTATGCAGCACCAAGCACGATACCATAGTCTTCCAAGACTGATGGAGGCCTGCTTTTTTTTTTTGTATCATTATCAAACTACATAGACATTTACTTCCAATTTTATGTAGAAATATTCTATACAATGCAATACATCTGGAAAGTTTTGTGAACTTAACTTTTAAGTTGGCAATCTTGTTAACTATTCTTTGTAAGACAAGGGTAAAATCCTAACCTAGGCCAGCACAACTCATTGGTCTTTCCATTCCCGTGGTAACGAAAGGAGGCAAGTGCATGTCTGTGCACTGGCCTAACCATGCCCCAGGAGTGGTGCATAAGTCACTTGCAGAACTTTTGTGCCACTCCCAGGCCAGCATGGGACTGGGGCTTATGCCGGCCTAACTGGGCTTAGGATTGCAGCCTAAGTCATTTCACAACTGGCCTCATTGTCTCCAAGAGAATATGCATGCAAAGGAACCTAATCCTCACAGAAAGAAACAAAATTTGTTATCAACAGAATGAGAAGGAAAAACTGATTCTTTTCCATTCAGCTATAGATTGAAAAACTAAAACATGTTGCTTTATACGAAGAGGCTCTTTTAACAAGCAGGGGATTTGAAAAAAAAATTCTTAAAACACTTGGAATACCAGCTTTTTTTGTATCACCCAGTACCACCCAGGTAAAATCCACCCGGTACTATAGTTTGGAACATATAATGAATAAATGCTGCGTCAAGTTTCAATATAATTATTTTTATTATTTACTATAGGTGACTACACATAAGTATAAATGATAACTATAACTGATAACTGCACAAAAGTAATAATAATAAATTCCATTAAAAAAACACACAACACAAACTTCCTGCTGGGTGGAATTCACCCAGCTGGGATTCTAAGGGTTTTTTAATAACTGTCTGTGAGTAGATGCCATTTTAATACCCGTGAAGCAAATGACATTGATTGAGTGGTAATTGCCTAGGATACCAGGATAAACATGTAACCTTTCCCCTTTCTCCTTAACAAGAGAAATCATGGTTTTCCATAAAATACACTGTTGGGTGGGTGAGGAGTTATCTTCTTTAATTATTTAATTAATGCCAAGAAACTAAATACAGGTTGTGAATTATTAGACAAAATAAATTTCAGTTAAAAGAACAGTGTTCCAGGTTTGGTCAGCTGTACTTTATCTTGTGAAATTCCAAAAGCTATACTCCTGGAATTTAGTTAGTAGATATGTATACAATTGAATCATTTTTATTAGAGAAACTGATTCAATATAACATATTTACTCAAATCTAACGCTCATCTTTCTCAGCCATCATGTAGTTACATCTTCAAATATTGTGTAAATTAAAAAACCCACTGAATTCAAAGGAGAGCAAAAAAAATTCAAAAGAGAGCAAAAATGAATATCACCACCATTATTCTCTTCCATGCTTATTCTGCCACAAAAGTAATATGCAGGGTGGTAACTATTGATCTGGTATCCACTATTTCAATTAACTGCAGATTGGGTCCACAAGCCCCATCCCCTCCTTCCCCCCCCCCCCCCCCGCCCACAATACATATCTCTCCTGCTCACCTCTGGAGGGTTTTCTAAGACTAGCAGAGGCCACAAATGTCAAACTCTGACCCCTTCCAGGTTAACACACTTGATCTTAGCCTAAGAATGACTGTTAAAAGTCTGAAAAACCCTATTTCCAGTTTTTGGCCAAAATCTGCAAGTGACATTTTAATGCCTTTAAAAAGGATTGGGAAGGAGGTGGGTCTGTTGGGAAATCCCTCTGTTGCAATACACAAGTGATCCACAGAATAACTACAAATTTTTGGCCTATGTCTGCAGCCAATCACAGCATCCCCAACCATAAAAAAGCCCTTTACAGAAAAGCTATACCCCAGATAGACACTCCACACAACATTTAATGGTGAAAATTATGGATAAAGGGCATAAACAAGAAACCACTTTTCAAAATCTTTACAAAATTCTGTTACTCTGACTGCAATCCTAACTCCTAGATAGGCCAGCATAAGTGCCGGCACAAGTCCCATGGCTGGTGCACTTCTGCCTCACTCCTGGAAGGTTATACCTCAGTCCAGATGTGCACTGGCATCTCCACACCACCACAGGAATGGGAGCAGGTGAGTTGTGCTGGCCTAAAAGGGTTAGGATTGTGCCCTCAGGACCACAAACAAGTGCACCAACATCCAGAATTCCACTCCAGAATCCCATATGAGGATGTAAGGTTATCACGACCATAAAAATAATTGAGGATGATGGTGAGATCATATTCTAACACCACACTTTATGAGTATGTTATGAGTATGGTTATGTTATGTAGTCGATAATTCATATAAAATATTAGTAAACTTAGTGCTCTGTCCCACAGCAATTTTGGTGCAGTGGTGCTATTCTGTCAAACACCACGTGTAAGAACATAAGAAGAGTTTCCACTGGATCAGATCAAATCTAGTCCAGCCTGTATCAGGCATCTCCTGCTCTCTGATCATTCTGCTCTTTCAACAGCTTTCAATTATACCCCCAAGTCATTCATTCTTCCACACATGCTCTGTTTATTCAACCTCTATCTCCTGGTTTAAAGGCTAAAATTGCCATCCCCTATGTAGATCTGCATATGATATAGTGCTTCAAACTGTTTTTGTGAGAGTATGTACATACACTAAATTTAGCTCCTGATCTATTCCCATTTCTTAATGATAATGATATGCCATTCTTATACAATTCTAATGGTATTAATGATAATCCATTTGCATAAATCTTAGTGTGATAGCAGGAAATTTCCACGATAAAAAAGGCACTTGCAATCTGCTAGCTATAAAAATACTGGACGTTAACATATGTAAACTAAAAAAAGGGGCTGGGTTCCACTTTTCGACCAATTCCATTTTTCAACACAGCTCTGGTCCCTAACCTGTCAAATGAGCAGGGGATGCCTGTACCTGAAGCTTGGCCATTAATCTACAAAAAATGAACTTCTTAAAACTTCCACAAATCACACAAGACAAGCAAGACCAGAGAAAAAGTCATTGAGGAAGTCAAGGCCAAGATGAAGTTATTCAAGGTCTAAGTGAGATGTCATTTTGGTACATAAAATAAAGTGATATTAAACTAAAGAATTCCAAAACACAGCAGCAACCAGCAACCACCAAGACAATGACCATGATTCATAAAGACTTTCAGACTTAAGTTCCAATCTAGTATCACAACCACCAGATGGCACCAATACCCAACAATGTATATATGCAACATAAGTCACTAAAGGGCCCAGTCCTATTTAACTTTCCAGCATATACAGCCATGCCAACAGAGTATGCACTGCATCCTACAGAGGCACAACAATCACATGGGACTCCTCAGAGTAAGGGAAAGTATATTCCTTTGTCCGGAAGCTTCAAAATCAACTAGACTAATATTAATTCAGAAGTCTACTTCATGTTGACTTCATTTCTGTTGTTACATTTCTAGACTCACCCCTTCCCCAGCATGGTATGGTTAACAATAAAAAACAGTTTTCACTGCAAACTGAAATCCCACAAGTCCAGACAAACTCAAAACTGAACACTGGATAAGTAGAATAAATCTTATGAACCCATATAGCTGCCTTATCAAAACGTTAATTTATCTAGCTCAGCACTAACTACAATTTCAGATATGCATTGTTACTTGGATTTAGACAGCATGTTTCCCAGCAAGCTGTTGAAAATCCTTACCTGAAGACGCCAATAATTAAAACTTGGAGATTTTGCATGCAAAATGTGATCTACAACCAGGAGACATCCAAGACATCCCTTTTCTGAAAACGGACATCCTAGCCAAACTGAGGATCATAATCAGCAAATATGTGTGACATTTTATATCAGGACTCTTCAACCTTCCCACAGCACCTAGGTGCCCATCATCACTGGCATCCTTCAGTCTCGAAAGACGATGCTATCGTGCTCAGAAATGGAGGTCCTAAAACAGCATATTTTGTTACTAAAAAGGCCAATTCGAGAGTGGCAATCCCTTCCACACTGAGGGCAGATACACTTGTCTCCTGCCCAGCCCCCAGATTTCACTGGTTCCAGGACTGCCTCTTTGCCTCAGCCTGCCAAATAAGTGTCTCTTTGAATTGAAGACCATTCTGCAACCTAGGTGCAATGTCTTGAGGATATTACTATTGCCACCAGAGGCTGTAGCACATAGGAGTCAATTGCTTTCTCTTTTTCTGCAGGGAAAATGTTGAGCAGCTTCTTCAATTGCTACTGCATTCAAATCTCTCCTCCACTCTTACACCCTTGTTTCCCAAACCATGCCTCTTTTGAAAGCAGCAACACAGTCTCAAATTGGCCACAGTTGCACCACCAACTGTGGTGGCCTGTGGATTTGGCCTGTCAGCTCAGGTATGGCCTACTTGGTGGATTCACAGTATTTTTATAATAATGAAGATTTAGTAGTATTAGCAAGGACCTGAAAAGTTATCTAGTCCAAACTTTTTGGCAGGAGGACCACATCTTTCTAACACTGTGTCAATGGCTGGAAAAATGATTAACATTTCAAATTTGAAAAATGATTAACATTTCAAATTTGAATAAATTTACATATATTTAAGTTTAAGAGTGTATTATACATTACAAGGCTTGCCCATAGACCAACTGGAGGGGTCTTGCCTAGGGCAACATTGAGGCTTGCCATGGCTACATTTGGCCCCAGGGCTAGGATTTGGACACCCCTGATCTAGTCCATTCCCCTTCCTGTAGCAGGAAATCCTCCTAGACCAAGCATTTCCAACACTTGTTTGTCAAGATTCTGCTTGAAGATCTCCAATGACAGAAAGACCACCATCTCTGTGATCAATCTGTTCCAATGCCTAACATCATCAGGAATTTTTCCTGATACATAACCAGAATCTCTTCTCTTGAAGTTTGTACTATTGGATCTAGTTCTACTTTCAACATTTTAGTACAATATATCAACACAAAAACAGACTAAATTCAAGGGCATCACTCCTGAAATAGCAACAGTACAAGTGCAAAAACTATACATAAGATATAGACCATAAACTTAACTATAACCCAATTCTTTCCTGATATGTTAATTTAACTACATACACCAAATACCACTGACTGTGCAGTTTGGAGCCAGGTGACTGTGCACCTGAGACAGACAGTGTCAGAAAACATTAATGAATGTTTCTGGCTTTGGTTCATTTGAGATTTGTATGCCATTCTTATACAATTCTAAGTTTCCTGTATTATCCTGCAGTAGATTATTTTGTGAGCTATATCTACACTGTTCTACAAGTGTTTACACACTTGCAAGAGAATTTCATTCTAACTGCTAAATTACGAAAAGGAAAAAGTTAAAATCATAAGCAATTATGGGCACAATCCAGAGCAACTACGGGGAGTCCTTGCTCCGGTGTAAGAACAATTTGCTCTGGATTGCAATATGAATTTCCCATAGGTTTTCATTAGGTGGTACAATAACTACGGGTACACATAATGTCTCTTACGTGCTCCCGTAGTTGCTCTGGATTGTAGGGTATGTTGACTTAATTCAAGTCAACCCCTAAAAAGGAAAAATGTTGCACAGATAAAATATTCTATATTACATGTATAAACATGGTGGTTTGGCCATGATAATCAGACCACATGCAACTGAGAAGCTGAGTTTTGTTTTACATTCTGTTCTTCAGTCCAAAAAACTAGTAGAATGGCTTACAAAAATTTAGAAATCAAATTGGAGCAGTTGAAAGATCTTATCAAAGCAGCAGCTCAAGGACTGGGTGTTCCATGTTTCTCCTTCTCTTTCTTTTCACACTCTAAATTCCTTCTCCAAAGCTACCTCTCCAGGGCTAACAAAATCTGGAAGAGAACTGGAGAAAGGGTTAAACATCTCTCAGCAGTGCTCCAGTCAAATTCATAGTCTCTCTGTACTGACTTTAAAAAAAAATTGGTGGTTCCAATCACAGATTCCCTCCATACGACACATGGTTTGATCTGGGTAACCTGATTTACTTAGCAATAATCTAAAGTAAAGAAGCAAGGTATGTAAAGAGAAGTCTGAAATATAAACAGAATTTTCACACCATTTCATTAGAGGGCACTTTTCATAAAACTTACTACTGCATTGTTCCTTGTATTAGCTTCCTGATAAGTCATTTCAAAACACAAAGTACTTAAAGTATACACTTCCCACAAAGTATACAAAACTCTAGTGTGCAAATACTTCATTAATGTATTAATATAATGAAGGAAATCTAAGTTTACAGTAATTCTCAATATTTGAGGTAAAGAACTTCATAGTAATGTTCTATTTAATTATATGTATTCTGAACTATATTATGGCTGTATAGAGGACTATAAAAGTTTGTCTGTTAAAAGGAAGGAATTCCCTTACCGTGAATGTCCTTTTCTTGGAGTCGAGGATAGGGTGCATTCAGTCAATGACTGGGTTTGCCCCCGCCCACTCCAGAGACAGGGCCGGAAATAGAAACTTGTCCCTTTCCTGTGCGGGGCAACACCTCCCCAGTCCGATGCCAGAGTCGAAAATAGGAAGGTGCCCCTCGTATCAGTAATAACACGTCCACAGTAGAAGACTGCCTGTGGCAGACAAAAGCAGAAAAACGGACAGCAGAAACCGAGTCCCCCCCCCCCCCAAAGGGAGACTCAAACAGATAAAGCACAGAAGACATGTAATAACAGTAAAAGGACCATGGCCCAGGACCCCAAGATTACTGGACACCGGTCTATAACAGAAGAACTCTTCAACTTATTAATCAATGAGTGTGTCATGCGTCTCCTTCTGGGGTGGGCCTGAATGCACCCTATCCTTGACTCCAAGAAAAGGACATTCACGGTAAGGGAATTCCTTCCTTCTCTGGAGTGAGGATTAGGGTGCATTCAGTCAATGACTGGGATGTACCAGAGCCACACACCCAGGGTGGGAGAGACGCATGACTCCTCATGTGGAAACTACCTTTTGCAGTACCCGTCTACCGAATGCAGCTTCAGCCGAAGCTGCTCGGTCCACCTTATAGTGACGGATAAAGGTGTTTGGGGACGCCCATGTAGCTGCCCTGCAAGTTGATTCCAGGGAAGCAGTGCCCTCAAAAACTGCTGAGGTCGCAGCCGACCTGGTGGAATGGGCCTTAATACCCTCCGGTGGTTCCTGACCTACAGCCTTGTACCCCTCTGCTATGGCCAGTCTCAGCCACCTAGCTAGGGATGCTAAAGATGCATTCTTCCCCTTCGAGGGACCTCCATACAGGACAAAAAGGGCCTCAGATTTCCTAAAGTCCTTTGTCCTATCAATATAGAAGCTTAGGCCCCTCTTCACATCCAGGGAATGCCATGCTCGTTCCTTTGAAGAACCAGGATTTGGGCACAGGGTTGGTAAGCTGATCTCCTGGGACCTATGGAAGATTGAGTTTACCTTAGGCAGGAAGGATGGGTCCAGACTTAATGTCACCCTATCATTCTGAAACACGCAAAGGTTAGAATGAAAGGTTAGGCCCCCAGTTCAGACACCCTCCTAGCCGAAGTGACAGCCACCAGCAGGACGACTTTCAGGGTAACAAACCTGACATGCACCGTGGCCATGGGCTCAAAGGGAGGACCCATGAGTGCTTTAAGGACCAGGTGTAAATCCCATGTTGGGAAACGATGCACAGGAGGTGGATTGGTCAGCTTTAGGCCTCGTATGAACCTTTTGCTGTGAGGGTGAGTGGACATGCGACCCGACTTTCGAGGGCCAATGATGGAATTGATAGTGGAGAGTTGTCGCCTAATAGTGTTCATACTTAGGCCCTTATCCACCCCCTCTTGCAGGAACTCTAATGCATGCTTTAACTTGACCCTCTCAAGGGAAACGTTGGACCTTTCACACCATGCAGAGAAACATTTCCAAGTCCGGTTGTATATTTTGTTGGAGGAAGGCCATCTCGCCGACAACATGGTGGAAAGGACCCTCTCGGAATAGCCATTACGGATCAGCTCCCTCCTTTCAAAAGCCAAGCAGTCAGATTGAATTTCCCCGGATCTGGATGACAAAGAGGCCCCTGTTTGAGGAGATCCGGTCTGTTCGGCAATCGGAAGGGCGCTGTCATGGACAGGGTCACGATAGATGGGTACCATGGTCGCCACGGCCAATCTGGCGCCACTAATATGAGAGACACTCGAAATTTCCGCACCCGTTGGATCACTGCAGGAATGAGGGGAAACGGGGGAAATGCGAAGAAGAGACCCTCTGGCCATGGGAAGGAGAGTGCGTTCCATCCCTTTGCTTGATGATCCCGGTACCTGGAGATGTAATCCGGAACCTGGGCGTTGTTCCTGGAGGCAAAGAGGTCCATTCTCGGAAGCCTGAATTGTTTGACAATCTGATTGAATACTTCTGGGTGAAGACCCCACTCTCCTTCGTCCACTTTTTGACGACTCAGCCAATCGGCCTCTAGATTCGAGACCCCCGGCAGGTGTTCGGCTCTGATTGAGAGAAGATGTTGCTCTGCCCAAAGAAAGAGCAGTTCCGTCTCCTTCATCAGACCTCTTGATTTGGTGCCTCCTTGGCGATTTACGAACACTTTTGCTGAGACGTTGTCGGTCTGAAGGAGCATATGCATCCCCTCCACGTGCAGTTGAAAAAACTGAAGCGCCAAACGAATCGCCCTGAGCTCCAGGCGGTTGATGGAGTAAGACTGCTCCCGTTCCGACCAAGTCCCTTGCGCCCATAGAGCTCTCAGTCGTGCACCCAGCCCAGAAGGCTTGCATCCGTAGTAATGACCAGCCTGTTCGGAACTTCCATACTGGTACTTTGATCTAATCGACTCGGGGCATCCCACCAGGCCAGGTCCCGGCGAAGGTGGTCTGGGATGTGTATGGATCGCCGCACTTTCCTTTTGATAAGGTGTGCAAAGGGTCAAAGGAGATTTTGGAGTGACCTCAGATGAAATCGGGACCATGGAATCACATCTTGACATGACACCATGAGCCCGAGTAATGAGGCCAACTCCCCCAAAGTGGCAGACGAGGCTGATCTGACTCGTTGGATCACTTGAGTCATCTTGTCCCTGCGTTCTTGAGACAAATACAGTCGAAAAGAGGCGGTGTCGATGAATAGACCAAGGTGAGTAATGGTTTGAGATGGCACCAAAGAGCTCTTTTCTAGATTGATAATGAAACCATGGCGTCGTAGGCAGATCATGGTGGTATGTAGATCCTGAGAGGCCCGAGAGCTGCACGAACTGGCAATAAGAATGTCGTCCAGGTAGGGGAACAGCCGTATCCCCTGCTTGCGTAGGGAAGCCACGAGTGCCACCAATATTTTTGTGAACACTCTGGGTGCCGCTGACAATCCAAAGGGCATCGCCCTGTACTGATAGTGTTTGTTCCCGTAGGCGAACCATAGGTACTTCCGATGAGCTGGTAGTATCGGCACGTGCAGGTAAGCCTCCAACAAGTCTAGCGACACAAGAAAATCTCCCTGCTCCAGGGCTGCGACAATTGAGCGCCACGTCTCCATCTTGAATCGTTTCCGGACAGCGAACCTGTTGAGCCACTTGAGGTCCAACACCGTTCGCATGTCCCCGTTCTTCTTCGGGACCAGGAAGAAGATCGAGTACACTCCGGACCCCCGTTGGTGAGGGGGGACCGACTCTATGGCTCCGATGTCGGGATGTCTGATGGCCTGCAATTTCTGTTGATGCTTTAGAGGGTCCTGAGACACAGGGACCCGCCAGAACCTGCCTGGGGGAGAGCGATTGAATTCTAATGTCAGTCCCCTGGATACCGTATGTAATACCCAGGCATCTGAAGTAGATTCCCGCCAGTAGGGAACGAAGCCAAGCAACTGGGCCCCAACGATTGCTGGCTCTGCTGAGGGCCCAGCGTCATGCTGCTCCAGACCCCTTGTTTCCTGATTTTCGGTAGTCTCGGCGCTTGCCGTAGGTCGGCTTGCCTCGGGGAATGACCGGTGCATTGGTCCAACGGGATTTAGGCTGTTGGCTGATGTTGTCTCGGTATCGGTCCCGGCTGGCACGAAAGGAACGAAGGGATGATTGTTTGTTCCTAGTTGATGACCTCTTCCCCGGTGGAAGAATCTTTCGTTTGTCCTTGGCTTCAATCAGGATAGGGTCCAATGCCTTCCCAAAGAGCTTGTTACCCTCAAACAGCAGATTTATCAGCTTGGTATGAGAACTCCCCTCGCCTGACCAGGAGCGTAGCCAGAGGGCCCGGCGTGTGGAAACATTGGTGGACATTGCTCGAGCGGCCAGGTGCATGGAGTCCCGTGAGGCGTCTGCTGCAAAGGCCGAGACCAGTGTGATCTTTTTAAATGTTTTCTTCAGAGATCGGGGGAGGCCCTTGAGTTTGGCTGCATCCTGCGCCCAAATGAATGCTGCTCGAGACATAACTGAATTAGCAACCGAGGCTCTGAAAGAGAAAGCAGAAAGTTCAAAGGCTTTCTTGAGAGAACTCTCCATTTTCCTGTCTGTAGGATCCTTCGGCCAAACATCCCCGTCCACAGGTATGGTGGATGAGGCCAGGGCTGCCACCGGGGCATCCACTGTGGGTGTCTTAATCAAGGCCATTTGCTTATCCGGCAAGGTGTAAAATTTGTCGATCATCTTAGATCCCAACCCTCTAGGGTGATGGCACCATTCTTCAGAAAACACATTATTGAAGGCCTTTGGAAACGTAAACACCGTTTGCTTTGAGGAGCTCTTAGGAAAAGCCTCCTCCCTGTCTTGGCCAGAATCAGAATCTATGTCACTTGTGTGCTTAAAGTGGAGATAAGATGCTGACATGTCCACAGCTTGGGGAAGGTAGTCTGATGGAAAGAGCTGTTCCTTTTTGGTCTTGGTCTCTTCCCTCCTGGGCTTCCCAAAGACCTCTTTGGTCTTGCCCTCTTCGGACCACTCTCCTTCTTCCAGCTCAGAGGAAGAAGCCTGAGAGGAGGACGCAGAGGAGGATGACTCGAGTGGGGCTTTGACCCTGCGATCCTTGGGAGCCCGGTGGTGTTTACGTTTTGTCTTGGGCTCAATGTGTTTGGTTTTGTGGCTCCATTTATGTGGAGGCGACTGAGGAGGGTCCTCAGAGGATGATGATGGGTCACTGGACAATACTCTAGATCGCTTCCTGTCCGAGCCTTTGGGGAGGGGAGAGGGCTTGGTAGCTGCAGCCTTAACAGCCATAACTAAGGTAGGTAGGCTTTGGGAAACTGCAGCATCAATGGCCATTTGAAAAGCCGATGGAGAAAAAAGTTGATTTTGAGCTGTAATCATGACAGAACCAGAGGCCTGGGTTACGCTTGGTGCTGTCAGGTTGTTACCCCCATCCTCGTCCTCTCTGATAGAGACTGGGCTATGTCCCTGAGCCATCCTAAAGACCCTTGGGTTTTTCCCCTTTTTTTTAATGTAGTAGCTAACCTGTCCCCAGGGGCCCGTTACTCACTGCGACCAGGGCCCAAGATGGCTGCCACTACTCAGAGCAGGCAGAAGAGGCCTCAAAATGGCGCCCGCCAGTTGCGAGGTTGGCTGGCAGCGCGGGAAAAGGACGCTCTCCCAAAATGACGCCCAGGCGCGCTAAGGGAAGCCTTAATACATCCAGAAGCCCCAGGACGCTGCTGTCTGGCGGCTCAGGGATTCTGCACCTCTGCTGCTGCAAGACACGGCCGTCCCAATGCAGTGGGGCCGCTCATTGGGTTGCCGGCGGGGCGCTCGCGCCCGGCGGAGCTGGAGGGGGCGTCCGAGGAGGGATCGCCCGCCTCGCTCTGTCTTGCAGAGCCACGGAGCGCGTACAGGCGGGGAGACCCGGCCCGAAGGAGGTCTCCCTGCGCTGTCTTCCAGACGCCGTTGAGGGGGGTGAAGGCCCGCAGGTTACCCCCGCCGAGAGGTCAGGCGTCACCTCGCTGGTTGCGAGTGTTGCGGCAGCGGGGAAACCCAAGGCACCACCCGCGCTGTTAAACTAAGTCCCCTGATGGGAGCTGGTCCAGGGCCCTGGTCCCACGAAGAAGTAGTAGAAAGAAGAGAGAGATAAGGAGCAGAAGAAAATGGAAAGGGACTAGCTGTGCTCTAAGGAGCACAGCAGCAACACTTTTTCCCGACCTTGCTCTTGAGGAGACAGAGCCGGACTGGGGAGGTGTTGCCCCGCACAGGAAGGGGACAAGTTTCTATTTCCGGCCCTGTCTCTGGAGTGGGCGGGGGCAAACCCAGTCATTGACTGAATGCACCCTAATCCTCACTCCAGAGAATAAGTTTTTTTCAATATAGTAGAGCAAAGAACAGGTGCTGTTAATTTTTTTTTTTTTGCAATACAGTAGCCCTTTTCATGCTGTTTACACAACCTTAGAAACTTTCCTGAATAATATATAATATTGAGTATAAGTAAAACAGTGTGCAGTTCACATTGTGTTCTAATCTTTCTATATATATAAAATTGAAGAGTCAACGGGTCAGTGACTGACTGACTGATTCATCAATGCCTAGCCAAAACTGCTGGACCTGGAAGCATGAAATTTGGGGAGGGTGTTCCTTCCAAAATGAGTTCCACTAAGAACTAATTTTGAGAAATTCAGACTGAATGGGTGCAAAAAGGGGGGCAATGTGTTCTCGTCTCTATACTTAACATTGTAGACTGACTGATCAACACTTTGCTGCCTGCCACTGTCTCCTGGATCCCTCTGGTACCTGTGGAGTGAGCACTGGATCCCTCTGGTACCTGTGGAGAGTGAGGACATCCATACTGAACACCAAGCAAACTTACCAGGCACCACTGGGAATTAGGAACCACTGTGCATTGGGTACCACTGAGCGCCACCAGGCTGTGGGTATTCCTATTGGGCACCAGCACAAGGTGCCAGCAGGCAGCGGGTACCACCAGGCACCACCAAACATTGCGCACCAATGGATAATGGGTAACATCAGGCACCAGTGAGCATCAGGCACCACCAAGCAGTGGGTACTTTTGGGTACTGCAGGCAGCAAGCACCAGTATCATCAGACAGTGAACACCATAGTGCACCAGTGGGCAGTGCACCCCTACTGAGCACTGGGCATCCTTACCTGGCACTAGCACACATTGGGGACCACCTATCACCACCATGCAGTGGGAAGCAGGCAACAGCAGGCACCACCAGGCACTGGGCATCCCAAACAGGCATCAGAGGAAGGAGGCAGAACCAGGCACTGAGCACAACCAGGCATCAATGTGCAGTGGACACCACCAAGCAGCAGGCAGCAATTACCACTGGGCAGCAGGCACCTTTGGGAACCAGGAACAACCAAGCGGTGGTTCTCATTGTGCAGTGGGGCACTGAGAACCACCAGGCACCAGTGGGCAGAAGGCACCAGTGGACACCAATGGGCATCATCAGCCAGCAAGTACCACCAGGAATTGGGCAACACCAGGCACCAAATCTTAGTGTCTCCTTGTATCACAGAAGGAATATGCTCCCCAAATTTCATGCTTCTAGGTCCAGGGGATGGGTCCCAGGGTTGATGAATCAGCAATTCTTCATTGTAAAGTACAGTGGTACCTTGGAAGACAAATGCTCTGTATAATAAGTGCTTTTTAAGATGAACTAAAATTTTCACTGGAATTCTGCCTTGTAAGACAAAAAGTGCTTTGTAAGACAAATCACATTGGCTGGATTCAGGTGTCTGAGGTGGGACCACTCAGTCTGCCTGCAGTACCAGTGCCGTCCTGCAGAGGCAGCAGCATTGTCTGAGCTTCCCCAGCCAGCATGTGGCCTCAAGCCAGCCAGCTGAGCCCCTGCAGCCATCACCATCAAGTAGGAGGGAAACCCCCTTCTGGACTAGAGGGAAACCCCTTCCCTGCATGGAACCCACTCCATCCCACTTTTCTGTAAGCCCTACTGGATAGAATGGGACTTGATTCTGAGTAGACAGCATAGGATCATGTCCCTTTTGCATCCAGACAGAAACCTCCACACCAGTGGCGTAGCTAATGATCATGTAGACTGGTGCAAAGCTCAAAATGTCACCTCAAAATGAAATGTTATCATTTCAATGTTGTGAAATGATGTCACAACAAGAATTGATGTCATCCCTGGGTATTTTTAAAAAAGAAAATTGGGGGGAAAACCTGCCTCCTCCTTCTCAGCTGTTCAGCACTCATTTGCTCAGATTTTGCTGCCCCCTTCCCCGTGACAACAAAATCAAATTTAATCCAGTAAAAAAATGAAAATTGTATTGGCTCTGCCTTTCCATTGGACTAATTCAGTGGCGTGGAAAGGGGGGATTTGCTGCTTGGGTAACAGCCTATCCTCCATAACAATCTAACCCAGGCTTTCGTGCTTTGCATGCAGCGTATGCAGCGCTGAGCACGATACCATAGTCTTTCAAGACTGACGGAGGCCTGCTATCCTGCTTAGTTAGGGAAACTGTGCTGGGGCAGAGAGAAATGTTTATTCTTTGCCTGCTAAATATAAGAAAAGCACCACTTAGAAGTGTCTGTATACCCAGTTAGCATGGTATATATTATGGCATATATATGGTATTGTGGCATGGTATATATATTATGATATATGTATATGGAAATGAGGGCTGATTCATATTAACACCTTATTAGTGCCATACAGTATCAGAATTACATGTCATTGGCTCTCAGAGCAATCAGTATCATTCGAAAGTTGAGTTAAGAAAATCCACATTTTGCTCCATCGGCTTTTGTGTTTTTTATTTTCTGGTTAATTGGCCATAACATTTGATAGAATATAAGTATTCCAATGCAGTTTGTTTCATTGCATTCTTCAAAAAAGTACCTTTCCAACAATATATAACATGATGATATAGGATGCAAGCCACACGCTTTCCATAGGATGCCAGCAGTAGGAGAATGTCTTTTGCTTGGATTGAAAAGGGGCCAGATCCTATGATGTCTCCTCAGAATCAAGGCCCACTGAATCCACTGGGGCTTACTCGCAGGAAAGGAAAAATGCAGGCAGGAAAGGTGGTTGTGGGGGAAAGAGGGGTGGTTGTAGAGGGGTTCCAGGCAGGAGGGGGCTTCCTTGGGGGGAAGAGATTTGTTTGAG
Organism: Cryptoblepharus egeriae; assembly: GCA_030015325.1. Taxonomy (NCBI): domain Eukaryota; kingdom Metazoa; phylum Chordata; class Lepidosauria; order Squamata; family Scincidae; genus Cryptoblepharus; species Cryptoblepharus egeriae. The sequence goes on from JAREYC010000013.1 coordinate 13,797,475, forward strand.
GAGGGCTCCAGAAGGGGGTGCAGGAGTTTTCCCTCATACCTGATGGAGGCTGCAGAGGCTTGGCTGGCCACATGTTTGCTGGCTGCAAGAGAAGCCGCGTTTGCTGGTGGACAGAAGACGCTGTCTTCTGCTCGCCTGCAGGCAGCAGGAGAAGTCCCTCCTTAGCCGCCCAGCCAATGCAGGCAAGAGGAGAGGGAGCCCAGCCCATGGGGATTCACTATTCAAAGCATATTTGTTCAAAGAAACAGAATCCCTGGGGAATTTCAATTCATAATTCAGAGCATTCGTTATACAGGTCATTTGTTATGGGAGGTACCACTGTATTATGTGAACATAACAATTATGTTTTCTTTACTGGAAAGCTACTCCTCTATTTAACTCCACCCAGTAATTCACCCTCTGCTGTGCTTCCACACTGCTGTTAATTTTTCATGCAATATCAAAGTCACCAATTCAGTGTTTTAGCAATACTGTTCTTCTTTAACAGGTCTAAGATTACACTGGCATGGGTAGATTAAACATTCAAGCAAGCATTGCCTCAACTTCCTCCAATAATCCAGCCCTGAGCTTAGATTAATGTGGCAGAATACAGTACTGTATATTTAAAACTAGCAGAATGAATCTGCTGTTGCAGGAGTAAAACTTCCAGAATATTTGCGGGCTCCGTATATGGCTGGGCACTGACAGGCACTGATGGGCACCAACAGGCACCAGAGAGTTCCAAGGGCAGTGGTGGGCAGTGGGCATCAATGGGGACTGGGCATCATTGGGCCAGCATTGGGCAGTTGGCACTACTATGCAGTGGACAGCGGGAACCATTGGGCACCTGTGGGCACTAGGCATCCCTAACGAACACCATCAGGAAGCTGACATAACCATGCAGTAGGCAGAGGGCACACTAGGCACCAGTGGGCAGTGAGCACCAGAGAGTCCCTAACAAGCACCATCGGGGAGCTGACACAACCATGCAGTGGGCAGCAGTGACTGGGCATTTTTACTGGGCACCACTGGGTACAACTGCACAATAGGCAGTGGGTACCACCAAGCAGTGGACATCAGTGGGCAACCCTAGTGGGCACTGGCACCATTGGGCAATGGGTAGAAGGCACCAATGGGCATCACCCTGCAGCGGGCACCACTGGTGTCCTACTGAGCACCAGACATCCTTACCTAACACCACTGTGCATTGGGCACAACCAGGCACTTCTAATGGGCACTGGGCATTCATTCACCAGTGGCACCAGTGGGCAACATTCAACACCGGCAACCAGTGGGCACCACAAGGTACCAGTGGGCACCAGAGGGCATCACTTGGAGCCACTGGACACCCCTACTGAACAGCAGGTATACCTGCCAGGCACCAGACAACAAGCACCACTGGGCATCCGACACCAGTAGGCACCACCGGGAACAAAATCAATTCTTAGTGGGTCCTTATAACACAGAAGGAGGCATCCATCAATCTTGAAAGACTATGGTATCGTGTGCAGCACTGCAAGGCCTGGGTAGGTTAATATGGAGGATAGGCTGTTAACCAAGCAGCAAATCCCCCTTTCCACACCACTGAAATAGTCCAATGGAACGGCAGAGCTGCATTGCAGAGCTGGGCTAAAGACAGGAGCTCACCCTATCTTGTGGGGACCCGGATCTCAAATCCTGGCCTACTGGTTAACAGGCACAGTATCTTAACCACTTGTGCCACCCATAGCCCATGGAATATGCTCCCACTTGCACCACCCACAGAAGGAATATGCTCCCCAAATTTCATGCTTCTAGATGCAAGGCTTGGGGCTGGGAGCTGAATAGTCAGTCTTCTATGTTAAATACAGCGGTGCCTCGCATAACAAATTTAATCAGTTCCAGAGGCCTGCTTGTTATGTGAAATGCTTGATATGTGAAGCAGATTTTCCCATAGGAAATAATGGAAACTCAGACAATTGGTTCCACAATCCAAAAGAACTTGAGTAGCTGAGTGGATAGCCTGAGTGGTTTGCTTGGGAACCTGAAGTGTATGGACGATTGCAACCATAGACACAATGATCTCCTAGAGCGGATTGGCTGAGGAATTTCCTCTGTCCTCAGCCGAACTCTCTATGGGGGAATCCCCTGCATACAGCGGTTCCTGTTTAAAGCTATAGTGGCCATGAGGGAAGCCCGATACTTGCAGGGAAACCCTCCATGGCCGCTCCTGGGCCCCCGGAGGCAGTGGACGTGCCGCAAGGGGGGCCAGGGCACCCCAGCCTGCCCCAACTGCCCCCTCCTGCCACAGTCAGGGTTTTTTTTTTACATTTTCCCTGAGAGTGGCTCATTAAGTGGAGCAAGGCTCACTACTCGAGTCAGACTCTCAGGGAAAATTTACCTTGTTAAGTGAACCCCTCATTATGAGGGGCACTCGCTAAATGAGGTACCACTGTACAGGGATTCCCCACTTTCTGACACCACGTTTTTCACCATCTCACTCTTCCGTCTCTCAAAATATACCCAGCAGTCTGTTCTTCCTGAGGAAAGACTCATTTCTTTCTCTATTTTTTTTAAAGTGTAATTTTGTGACTGACCACCAGAGCTATAAAGATTTGAACTGAATTAGTTCTTTCCAATGCACTTTCTATGTAATAAGGCACTACTTTTTATCAGGAAGTCAGTGCCTTAAGTTCCTGCCTTTAGTTTTCCCTTCCTTAGATTGTGCTAGTCTGTATTTAAGGGGCATCTTAGAGGCTGCAAGAAGCTATAAGTACTTCCACTTGTACTTACTTGATTGTGATCTCTTCTTACTCCTTAATTAAATGACCCAATTGTTGTTATGGAAAAACTTTTAAAAGTGTTGTTTCAGGACCACATTAGATAGACTCCATCATATAATGCCCTTCAGCACTGAACTAGTGAAATTTACTCGCTATTGCAAGTACAATTCCTCCCCTTCCCATGCACATCTTACCCCCTCCCATGCACCAATTCCCTGCACCAATCCTCTGCGCTCCACCCCCTCAAACACGGGCACCCCTACGAGGCAGATGCAATAACTGAATCTGGGTTTGATCAGTCAAATGAAAATACAGATGTCCCTCTTTATCCGCTAGTGTTCAGTTTCAGATCCTCCCATGGATAATAAAATCCATGAATAAATAAACGTAAAAATACGTTCAAAGACCGACCTCCTGGTTTTTTGCTCCTCTTGCACCTAACTGAATAAGGTAGTGCCTCAATATCTGCAGGGGCTTGATTCTGGACGTGAAAAATTGTTTGAATAACTACCTTTTTACAACAAGAGAAAGGCAGTTTTTAAACTGATTTGCTGTGGAAATTCATATTGAGTCAAATCTGTGGATTAAAAAATCCATGTTTAACTAGGTTTGACCAGTATGTTATAGTCTTTTTCCTCCCTTAGGGGTTAAATTTCTAAAAATCAAGAAAACTAAAATTTCAGGAAAGGCTAGATCTCTTTATTACCAATTTCAGGCTGGACAATCCCCCTCCTCATTTCAAAACCATCCTCCCAACAGTACACAATTTGTAAAGTGGAGAAAAAACATTCTTTTGCTCTTTGTGAGCAACAGCATTGTCTAAAAAATGGAGATGTGTTCAAAATAATACAGCATGCAAGTAATGACAGGGGACTGAGGATTTTTTGTTTTGTATAAATTGACCAAAAATGCATACAATGAATACAATGAACAATATCACAAATCTTTACCTTTTAAAATCCCCTTATACAATATTTATGCAAAACTCTTTCCTTTTTAGACTTTCAGCATGTATCATACCTCAGCAAACAAGATATACTTTACCATTTTTCTTTCTCTATTACAGTTATGGAAAAGAATTTCCAAGTGAAGCTGTATTAATTCCTAAACGTGGAAAATGAACACCACATGAATAATGTATGAGAAATTTTTGCATCATGTCAGCAGCTTTGTATGAGGAAATGATATTTATGAAGCCCCAAAGGAATATGATATGTTAAAATGGAGAAAGAACACACACTAATATTAGAATTTACCCAAAAAAAGGGAGTTTAATATCTAGGTTATACTATACCATGGGGAAGGGGGACAGAAAGATGTGCATATATAAGGCCAAATATCAGGCCCAATAATAATTTCTGTTCAAGCAAGAGTAAGGTTTTCCTTCCCACACATCTTTTATTAATCAAAATAAACACTTCAACAACAGACCATTAAAAAATGAAAAGGGAAAAAGATAAAAGAGAGGGAGAAAAATGGAACTTCTTAACAAATTCTTCTACAGCAGAGGGCCACATCAAATACCTGATGTGCATGGTGGGGCATGGCATCAAGGGCCAGGAATAAAATCAAAAATATAACATTTAAATAAGTACATTAGAGATGAAACCTAGATGAATAAATGAGAAAATGGACTCAAATTTCTAGGACTTCCCCAAGCATCCACCAAAGAAATAAAGCAAATTCTCAAATGGATCCCCATTTCCCTATCTTCCAAGTACCTTCTAAGTACTTCAGACTACATAAAAAGTTACCGGTACTTCTAGTTTTGGGAAAAATTAGAAAGCGACCTTTAGGTCCTCAAAGCACCCTCCAGACATTAAGCACAGCTCTGATTGTGTTTGTTCAAGTGGACCAGAAGCTTGCAGGGGACCATATGATGGCTGCAGGCTGGATAGAAGCTTGCCATGGACCGTATCTGGCCCTGGGCATGGGATTGGATACCCCTACTCTGCAGTGTTGCTTCCACTAAAAAAGCCTCTCCCTCTCCTGCTCTTCCTGTTTGAGATAAAATAATTAGCATAAAGTTAACTCTCATTTCACTTATTCTACTCTGCTATATATAAATGAATACATGGTATATGCACTATCACTTGAAGAGTATTTATTGCTTATCTACTGTAGAACTAAGCATTTCTCCTAAAATCTCAAAAGCCTAAGCATAGACTTTCCCTTGTTGCTGCCTCCAACTTTCTTTTTTATTTTAGCGACAAGCAGGCTTTTAAAAAGGAATAAAATTGATTTCTTAAATTACTGGTAACAGCAATAATATAATCAACACATAGTTATAAGATGGATAGTCAATGAAACTGTTATGTCAACAATTTTAGAAACAGTACCTTTTCAAAAAATCCAGTTCTAATTTTCTAGGGATTCTTAGCAGTCCATAAGCACAAGGACCATCACAGGTTACAAGCCATAATGGGTATGTGTGTGCATAAGTGTACACAGAGAGCTCCCTGAGCCAGCTGGTGTGCTGCTATGAGACACAAGAAGCTGGACTAGATGGGCCTTTGGCCTGAGCCAGCAGCTCTTCTTGTGTTCTTAAGTTGAAAAATACTAATGACATTTATGAATCAACGTGATGAAAAATATTTCAGTTCTATCAATTTTCCTAGTGCAGAAACAGATTGCACAGATTGTGAGATTGCAAAAATCGTGAGCGAATCATTCAGATGTACTGCATCGGGGACCACCGGGCACTATTGAGCAGTGGGCACAAGGCACTACACATCCCTATTCACATCATGGAAAGAATATGGACCGTTTTAGCAAAGCCTGCCAAGACTGTGGACTAACAATCAGCTTGAAGAAAACACAAGTCATGGGTCAGGGTATGTATCCACCTCCCTGTATCACAATCTGAACAATTCTTCTCACTGAGCATGCATTCGGGAAAGGAAATGAAAAACTCAACAATAATTTTCTTATAAACATTAGGTTTGCAGACCTGGGCCTGAAACTCAGCCTGAATAGGTAGGTGATGACTGTGACCCAAAGCACCTTACTAAGCTTACGAAGCCTAGCTACCAAACACATCCTTTCTTAGATCAGATAGGCCTGGCTATGATTATCATGCACTAATGATTACTGTGACATCATTAAATTACAGTAACTCAATCTACATGTAGCTGTCTTTCAAGAATTCTCAGAAATGACACTTGGTACAGAATACAACTGCCAGGTTTCTATTTGGTATCAGAGGGTACACCATCATCACTAGCCTACCTATACATTTTTAGTACAATTCAACCAGTGCCTCTAGTGATTTGTGACCCAAGTATTTGAAGACACATCTCCCTATATGAATCTACCAGTCATATGACATCATCTCAGGTACAGGTGCCATCTCAATCAGAGACAGAGGTAACATATTCTCATTAGGGAAGTCAGACTATACATTCCATTTCAGAGATTATGGCCACCCTTTGTGATATGAGGTGCACATTATATTCTAGTAAGGATGGTAATTTTATCAAACACAGAGCAGTTACAAAATTGGGGGGATGCAGTGGCTCAACTGGTGTTGGAGGAGACTCTTAATCTTGCAGTCCAAGGGACTCTCAAATCAGTCAGTCCTCCATGAATTCCCCTGGACTGTTCACTGAAAGGACAGATACTGAAGCTGAAGTTCAGGCCACATCATGAGAACTCATCATGAGGGAGGACTCTTTAGAAAAGACCGATGCTGGGAAAAACTGAAGGCAAAATGAACAGAGAATGGCAGAGGATGAGGTGCTTAGATAGTGTCACCAAGGCAATGAAGATGAATTTGAACAAACTTCAGAAGCTAGTGGAGAATAGTGTGGCATGGTGTGCTGGGAGTCATGAATAGTCAGACAAGACTTAACAATTAAACAACAACAGTGGCTCAATGGTTACAATCCTGTGGTCAGAATGCTGTGCTAGCCGGCCAGAATGTTGTCAGGTTGGCAGTTTGAGACACCCCCCCCCCCAGTACTGCAAGACAGAGTGAGCTCCTGTTCCTTGCCCAGCTCAGACCAACCTAGCAGTTGGAAAAAAGTTAATGCAAGTAGATAAATAGGCACCTGCCAGTGGGTATAAAATGCCTTCAATGACAGATGAAGTTACACATTAGTTGTCATGTCAATGGCTATCCCTACAATCCAGAGTAACTACGATTATGAAATGCTTGCAGGAGTTCCTCTTCGCCGATGACACTGCTGTTACTGCTCACTCTGCCAAAGACCTTCAACAACTTATGGACCGTTTTAGCAAAGCCTGCCAAGACTTTGGACTAACAATCAGATTGAAGAAAACACAAGTCATGGGTCAGAGTGTGTATCCACCTCCCTGTATCACAATCTCTGAACATGAACTGGAGGTTGTCCATGACTTTGTGTACCTTGGCTCAACTATCTCTGACACTCTCTCCCTAGATAAAGCAGGCCTCCGTCAGTCTTGAAAGACTATGGTATCGTGCTCGGCGCTGCATACGCTGCATGCGAAGCACAAAAGCCTGGGTTGGATTGTTATGGAGGATAGGCTGTTACCCAAGCAGCAAATTTCCCCTCTCCACGCCACTGAATTTGTCCAATGGAAAGGCAGAGCCAATACAATTGGATCCAGCTGGTGTCGCAGAGCTGGGCTAAGGACAGGAGCTCACCCTGTCCTGTGGGGCCGACCTGGGTCTCGAACCCTGGCCTGCTGGTTAACAGGCACAGTGTCTTAACCGCTTGCCCTCTCCTTAGATACTGAGCTGAATAAACGTATTGGTAAAGCGGCTACCACGTTCTCCAGGCTCACAAAGAGAGTTGGCTTAATAAGAAGCTGACGGAACACACAAAGATCCAGGTCTATAGAGCTTGCGTCCTGAGCGTCCTTGTACTGCAGCGAGTCTTGGACCCTTTATGCGTGGCAGGAGAGAAAGCTGAACACCTTCCATATGCGCTGTCTCCGACGTCTTCTTGACATCAGCTGGCATGACAAAGTCTCAAATGACACAGTCTTGGAATGTGCTGGAATCTCTAGCACAGGCATGTCCAACACAGGGCCCCGAGGGCCGCATCTATGGGTTTTCTAAGCCAAATGCGGCCCTCGAGCCTCTTGTTGGACATGCCTGCTCTAGCATGTTCACACTTCTGAAACAGCGGCATCTACACTGGCTTGGGCATGTCGTGAGAATGGCTGATGGTTGGATTCCAAAAGATCTCCTATATGGAAAATTAGTGCAGGGAGAGCGCCCTAGAGCTGCGATACAAGGACATCTGCAAGAGGGATCTAAAAGCCTTGGGAATGGACATCAACAGCTAGGAAACCTTGACGGCCAATCATTCAGCATAGAGGCAAAAGATCCAGCATGGCTTTCTCCAACTGGAAGAGACACTTGTTCGGCAGGCTGAAGCAAAGAGACAAACCTGAAAGCAGCGAAACCTGGAGCCTGGGCAGGGGATGGAATCTATTTGTCCTCAGTGTAGAAAGGATTGCTACTCTCGAATTGGCCTTTTTAGTCACACTAGATGTTGTTTCAGGACCTCCAATCAGAGCACGATTCCATAGTCTTTCAAGACTGAAGGATGCCAATGATGAGTATTCATTACTGTGGTAGGCATGAAATCGAAGGAATGTTAAACATATAGTAGAGATAATATGATGATTATAATTATATGCAGGTTTATTGATTCATGTGAAGAAGTTTTGGTTAAAGAGAAGATAACAAGTGTTATATAATGGTGGACTTATTGTGTCATGTATCCCCTTCCAATATGTATTCCTATTTTTCCTTTTCCTATACAGTATCTGAAATAAAATCTTTATAAAAATTGAAAAAAGAAGTGCCTTATATGCCAGGCCAGCCTTATGTGCCAGGCCAGCATGTGACTTGTACCAGCCTAATTGGATGTTAGGACTGCAGCCTCAAATAAATATATTAGAGAAAGAACAGATGAATTATCCCATATATTCATTTATTCAACGTTCCAAGATTTCTCCAACCACCATCACACAACACAGAATGAAAACACACGAAAAATGACTCCCGTTCCCCCATCCTACAAGCAGCTTATTTAAATGTATAGAATAACTGATAACATGCACATCATAGGAAATACCTGGATTATGTTCTGAGGGCTGTGATAACCTTCCGATCCTCAAAGTCAAAGGCCTTCAGAGGGTTCAAAAAGTCACTTCCAGTTTTTCAGGAAGACCAGGACCTGACGTTTTAGGTCTTTAGAAGGTATTTTGAGAGCTTAGGGGAAGGGTACATGTGAAGTTTTTCCTGGATATGCAGAAAGTTGCCAAAAATGGCCATGGATGTTTGAAATGGGGAAAAAATGATACTATATTTGGTTTCTCCAGAAGATCAAAATTGCATGCAGATCATTATTTTGTTGCTGCTTTTCAAGAGAAACACATCCAAAAACATTCATTCAAAATTGTTCAGGTATAATCCAGATTGCCAGCAGGAAATCTTCACTCCAGAGTCTATAAGAAGACACTGGTACTTGATAAGTGCAGATTTTAAAGCAGCAAGCTCACTGGTGGCCCCAAAAGAAAATATTTCTATTTAATCAGAAATAGGCTTTTTCTAGTCTGTTAGACAACCCTTAGATACTTTAAACAAAAGAGAACAAGAGCAGAAATTCTCACTTCCTAATGATTTCCTGGATATTTTACAATTGCTTCCTTTCAGGAAGTTTATGCACTCTATGCAGTTCCAACACTAACACTCTTTCAAAGTACTGTAGTAAGCTATCCCAAGACTCATTCCTAGAATGGAAACAATGAAAAAAATTGGCTTCAAAATGAACTGCAGCAAATTCACTTTATGATTGTCTATCCTGTACCACATAGATCCCGCTAAGCATCTCCAACCTCATCTTCAGCCAATCCAGATCTCCACAAAAAAGCCACACAGTTGGATCAATTTTCTGCCAATTGATAGGAGAAAGCACTCTATACCAGCCCGTGGTCCATGACCCAGTGCTGGTCCGCGGGGCCTTGCCCACTAGGCCACATCGGCAGGCACAGCCAAGTGCCAGGCTGTGCTTGCGCAGTTCTCCCCAGCTGTAGGAGAGCTGCACAGGCACAACCCAGCTGCACTGATGCACTTGTGCAGTTCCAGATGGATCTGCAAATATGCATCCACCCGGACCTAGCGGGAAGTTTTTTCCCATGGAACTGGGCCGTGGTCCTCACAAAGTTGAAGACCACTGCTCTATCAACGGACAGAAGTCCTACATTAACTATATGGAGCCTACCTAGAGAGTTTTGAAACACAGCTAACTGGAGAAATCTGAGCAGAGAACTAAACTACTTCCACTTTTATTTATATTTATATTTATTTATATATTTATATTTATATATATTATATATATAACCTAGCCTAACCTAAATTACTGTGAATATATAACTTTTATAGAAAAGAAAATGAACCACACGCAAGAAGGCCTTTGACTTTCAGGGCAGGATTCCTTTTTTGCTTTAGCTTATTTTATTTTATTTTTTAAAGGACTGAAAAATTGTCAATAATTTACTTACTCAAGCGCTTAATACATTCTCTTATCATGAACTGTGAAAATGGAGGATGAGGCTTTCTTAACTGAAATTCACTCAACACCATCAGGGCCAAGGGCTCATTACATTCCAAAACACATACACTCTCACTAAATTCAATAAATAAATACTAAAAACCGTATATAATGATGCAAGCTATGTTGGGGAGAGAAATGGCGCATATGATGATGTGAAATTTTTCAACAAACTTTCCCATTCTTTTTCATGGAGTTCCTAGAATAACCAACGATATGCACTAAAAATTAAAAGTACCTTTCTGATCCACTCTGGCTGTTGATCTTTAAGATACAAACCAATGTGAAAAGTCCAAAGTCAGCAGTATTTGTCATAATTTGTGAGTTTTCTGTTATATCCACTTGAAGCACAAATTACATTACACATTCCATTTGTAACACACATTACTTTGCCATGCGTGCTCAAGTGAACTCAAAGCTGCAATAAAACATACTTCTGGGCACTGCACTGAGTAATTGTGACAAAATGGAGGATACTGAGTGTGGTGCAGGCAAGCCTACGCTCGAGGAAGAACTGGCCGAAGATCTGAAGTGGCTAGACTTTTCGCATGAGGAAGGAGACCCTGAGTGCCACTGCAGGGCAGTAACCAGACACACCACGCATCGTACCCCTCCTCAGGAGAAGGAAAGAAGAGAGCAGGAGGTGGAGGCAGTGCTCACAGAGACTATGGACCCACAAGAGGAAAGGAGACTGTGGGAGAGGGAGTGGTTGGAGGAGCAGAGAAGGAAGCAGGAGGTGGCAGCCTACTGGAGAGAAAGAAAGGCTCAGGCTTATAGGGAGCTGGGAGGGGGGAGTCCAGGAGGCTTTAGCCTAAGAGACCAGGGCTAGACCACGGACCTGCGTGGTGGAGTAAGGTTCCCCCTCCACCCCGACCAGAGTGGTGGAGACCTCTGCGGGGGTGGGGTCCCTGGCCTGAGTATAAAGGGGAAGAAGAGCGGGAAAAAGGGAGGCGGGGCCGGAGGAACTAGGAGAGGACCTGAGCCAGTGTGTGGCGTAATGTTTGTGGTTCAAGTTGGACTTACCTGAAGCGTACCTGATCTTTCCGACGTCTGGGAGGGAGGAAGGAGAAGTACTTACCTGGTGTTTTGGGGGGTGGGGGGTAAGGAATTGTCGTGTAACGTTCAAGGTTGAAACCTCCAATTATGGAAGCAAGTAAAAGTGTTGTGCTTGATATACCTCCCATGTCTCCATGGACTTATTTCAGTGAAGAACTAGCTATGGGACCTGGGGAAGCCACAAGAGACTCGGCCCCATCCACCCATATTACCTCTGTGGCGAGCCCACACCACACTGAGAGTCAGTGATTTTAGATTAACACCACTGCTCAACACACTACAAAGAGAATAGATCCACAATGGTCACTGTTTCCTATTCTAGGATAGAATAATAATAAGGCTTCTGCTCTTATTATTTTAGCTATTTAGTTTCCTCTCTTGGAAATGAAGAGATTATTCAATTATTCTATCCAATTATTTATCATCCCCATTAAGCATACCTGGAAAGTCCTACTGAATCAGGCCAAAGGCCAGTATCCTACTCTCCACAGTGGCTTAAAGTAACCTCTGAATAGTTTCATACTGTTGATCATCTGGAACTGATATTCAGAGATATTTGGACACAGAAAAAATATAAAGTCATTATGAACAGGAATTATTGATAGACTTGTTCTCCATAAATTTGTTTAAATTCCTTTTAAAAATCACCCAAGTATACTGGCTCCCCTGTATCTTGAGGCAACAAATTCCACAGACTAATTATTCACTGTGTGACAAAGTATCTCCATTCGTCCATCTTAAATTTCCTGTCAGTTTCATTTAATGACCCAGATTCTAGTATACTGTACATAAACACTTCTCCCTTCATTATGCATAGATTCAAAGATTATGCAAAGATTCAATCATATCCACCTTTTCTGCTGACTCTACACCACTGGTACACAAAGTGGGGGTAAAGAGACCCTTGGAGAAGTGTGACCTTGGGTACAGGGGTTGTGACAGCATGGGATCTGCCATCTTGGAATCTGGCACTGGAATTTCCAAGGAGTAAGTCTCATTGAACACAATGGGACTTACTTCCAAGTAGACATGGAGTAAGTATGGTAGACATGGAGTAGACATGTAGTAAGTACTTCATGTATTCATGTATGTTATACATGGAGTAGACACGTAGTAAGTACTCCGAGTAGATATGGAGTATTTCCAAGTAGACATGGACACTCTGGCATCACAATGATGTTACAGCCCAATAAGTTTGACAGGGAATCCCAGACTTTTAAGTTTGGAAGCAGGTCCTGAACTAAAATGCCCGAATACCACTGCTCTACACCATGGAATATAGAATGTAGTGGAATGTACAAACTAGTGGAATGTACCTGTTATTGTGGCGTAAAATTTCAAGAATATTTTTGAGCCCAGGCACCAGTAAGCACTGGCACCAAGGACTAACAAACACCAGAGGTTCTAGGGGCAGTGGCAAGCAGCAGGGGACAGTGACGGGCAGCAGAGGGAACGGTTGGGCACCAGAGGGGAATCCCTTCTGGGCACCAAGGATCCCTGCCAGACATCCATCAGGCACCAGCAGGCACTGGGAAGCACCAAGCACGGAAATGCCTAGTGGGTACCAGAAGACACCACCAGGCACTGGGCATCAACAGGCACTCAGCTGGCAGTAGTCATCACCAGGCACCGTATTGGGCACTGGGTACTAGCCACAGGGTACCAGACACCACCAGGCTCTGCACATCCCTAACAGGCACCAGGCACCAATAGGCAGCACAGGGCACCACCAAGCGTCCCTACTGAGCACCAGTAGGCACCAAATGGGAACCTTACAAAAGAATCTGCCCCTAAAAATGTTTTGCAAGTATTTTTAAAAGCCACAAATTAATCTTCTCAATATTTTTTCTGAAGTTATTCCTATTTCCATAGCCCAACCTTTGAAACATTAAGACTATGCTTATGAAACATGGAAGTGTTAGGAGAAAGTTTTATTACACAAAAGAAGCCATTTGCAGAGAATAACACTTTGCAGTTATTTCACTCAATGGGTTTTTGAAACTATTTTCAAGAACTTTTTCTAAACTAAGAGAACACTGACTGTTTTGTTGAAAACTGCCAAGAGCTACACACCAAAATCAGACTCTCCCCCTTCCCCCAAAGTATACAATCTTAGTTCACTTCACACAAGTTTCCTTGTTCCTGCTTAAGTGCTCTCTTCTGTGAAGCAAGGCTTTATGTGCCTATGGTGGAAAAAATCCAACAGTTTATTTCCTTTTCAACATGTATGCAGTTAAAGTGTAAGGTAATACCTGTTTTGAATGTTTGGCACAGAGAAGTGACACATTCTTTAAGTTGGGACCAGAGCCAGAAAGATCAACTTACATTCAAGGGTCATGAAAACGTTTTAATTTTTCAATTTTTAAAGGTTGAAAAGATTAGCAAGTTGGATACAACATTATGTATCCACCAAAAGTTCAAAAATGTAATGGCTTGATTTAATTTTCCATTATTTATTACAGCAAAACATACTTTCCACTTTTAATAAACTAATTTGATCAGAATTGATAAATGGCTTGTTTTCCATATTTGATGGATATGGGTAGGATTTCAGCCTTTACTAAGGCATTCAGAAGTCATTTAGGCAGACACAATAGCAACATTCTATGACCTTCCCCACTACTATTACATAGTCAATTTATTATCTGAAAATGAGATTATACATGAGCCTACTAGCAATGTGTGATATTGTAACTGTATGACCAAATTCACTAAAAATAATCTTTTGACACAATTTTGATTTGGGTCATCTTTTGGGGCTTGCGTATAGATAGTATATATATACAGTACAGCAGCATTTCTCTAACTTTGAGTCATGACCCAATTTTGGTGGGTGCCACAGAGAGCCTCCAACCAAAATTGAAAGATCAGATAACTAATTGCTTGAAAATCTGAAGATTTTAATTTAAAAATCAGACAGCTGCTAACTGCCATGCAAAGAGCTGAGCTCCTGAGTTCCTGTGGTTTGCAAACTAAATATACAGAGATCAATATTTGAGCACCTTTTTTCTGGTTCCCCCCCCCAAAAAAAAATCTATCAATGACAAGTAATGGGGACAAATAAAAAATGAGAATGGAATCCGATCCACTTACCTGGGAGCAGAAACAGATTGAGATTTTTTTGAAAATTACATGAAATCTCTCTAGATGACTTTCTTAAAAAACTAGATGGGTCCTGACAGCAGTGGTTCTCAAACTTGTAGAGAGCTCAACACATCTAAGTGTTTGCATGAGCAGAGAGTAGGCAGCAACATATACCCCAAGACTGCATTGATGGGAGTGCAAAGGGGGCTTTTCCCTAGGAAGCTTTGCAAAGCATCCTTTCCAGACCCTATCGCAGGCCGTAGGCTTGTTAGGAAAAAGTCTACCCTGTGCCCACAGTGATGCAATCCATGGGATCACATCACTTTCTTCCCCTGCTGCTGTCCCTTAATGTTTCAGGAACTAGGGCTCTATTAATATCAGTGCCCTCGTTTGAGAACCAGTGCAGTAGAGTGACTTTTTAAAAGCAGGTCCAGGTGGTAAAATGTTTGATGCCCCAGCAACTGTTTTCATCAGAGTTCTTAACTCAAGAGCTGCTGAACAAGCAATAAACTTATCACCTTCAAGTGGCATCGGGTTCAAATTATGACTTATCCACTTCCACAACTGCACCATTTGTATTAAGGTCTGAGATACAGTCCTCAATCACACAGTACGCAGTTATTTGCAACTGGATGATTTGGTCTTTGGTATTGTAGACGAGATTACCGTATATCTCTATGGATTTGTCTTTCATTGTGGTAGTCTCTGTTAAATCTATATCACCTCTGTCAACAAGTGCTCAGAAAAAAACATGGCAGATCAAACCAACAGATCAAAAGGCTCATGGTCAAATTCAGTGATACAACAGTTAAGGTTCTGTACAGCCCTCTCATCCAAACTCAAGAATATGGTTGATTTCTCAGCATAACACTTAGATGCCTTCTCCAGAATTGCAATGATACGCAGAGAAGCTCCATTTAATCCAAACTGTAGTTTCTTTTAAAACTCTGATCATATCAAAACTTTTCTTGATTACACTACACTACATCAGGGGACTTAAAACCCCAGTCTAGGGGCCAGATGTGGCCTGCAGCCAAACTCTGGTGCCCGAAGAGCCTCTGACGCAGTTGACCAAACACAATTATGATGGTGGAGTGGGGGGAAATGGGGGTCCATTTAAGTGAGTGCTTTATTTCTGTGTGTCAGAGATTGAAGGAATCCTAGAAATCTGGGCCCATTTATTCATTAATCTAAGTTCCATTGATATGTTTATTTAAATTTTATCCATATACCACATATACTCGAGTATAATCCTAGTTTTTCAGCACATTTTTATGCTGAAAAAAGGCCCCTCAACTTATACTCGAGTCGGCTTATACGCGAGTGTATAGGGTATTTCCATCATCTTGACGTAAGATGGGCAAAGAGTGGATTTCTGCACAAGCAGCTCAGCTTAGGTCAGCCTTTTTAAAAAACAGAAAAGGCTGCTTTGCTTCCTTCTTTAAAAAAAACCGTCAACAGATTGATCACTCTCCTCCCTGCATGTAGGAGCTTGATGGCTCACCATATTGGCTGTTTTCTCCTCATTAAAATAGCAGTAGCTGCTGCATTTCCCACCCTAGGCTTATACTCAAGTAAATAAGTTTTCCCAGTTTTTGTGGTAAAATTAGGTGCCTTGGCTTATACTCAGGTCAGCTTATACTCGAGTATATACGGTTATATATAATTGAAAAATCACTCACTGACTCATCAACCCCCAGCCAAAACTGCCAGGCCTAGAAGCGTGAAATTTGGCGTGGGTGTTCCTTCCGTGACGGAGGCACCCACTGAGAACCGGTTTTTGGAAATTCCAACCAGAAGGAGGTGAAATGGGGCACAACGCTTTTTCCTCCCTATACTTTCCATTGAAGAATTCCTGACTGAGAGATGCTCGGCCCCAACCCCTGGACCTAGCAGCGTGAAACTTGGGGAGGGTATTCCTTTTGTGACATCAACACCCATCAAGAAACGATGTTGAGAAATTTAACCCTTAAGCGACTGAAAAGGGCTGCAACCTGTTTTTGTCCTATACTTAACATGGAAGACTGACCAACATCCAGTCAATTTGGTGTTCGGTGCCTGGTGCACTGTGGGAGATGTAGTTTGGAGGGAGGATGCTGCAAATGGGGGGTGTTGCACATGGAGGGACTGATGTGCAGTGGGGGGATGGCGTACGGGGGAATTTTACTCCTTCAACACGGGAACGTTTTCACTAGTATTCAAAATATTTTTGCAGCCCTCAACACTGTGCCAGATCTGAGGTGGCCCGTTGGCCAAAAAATTTAGAGAACCATGCACTACATAACCATCATTCAATTATTACAAAGTGCTGCATGTATTTTTAGAGGATTCTGGTGACCATCTTGGAACATAAACAGTCCTGGACTATATAGTCCAATATTCTGTTCCCAAAGCTGCCCACAAACTGCCCCTGAGAAGTCCACAAGCATGAATTAAAGACAATCTTCTCTCCCATCACTGATCCTCTGCAAATGGTTTTCAGAGGCATACTGTCATTGAATCTGGTGGTAGCATAGTCACCATGACTTGGAGCCATTAAATGACCTAGAAGGCCACAGAAGTCAGCTCACACATAAGAAGGAGCAAGAAGGGTGAGAGGGAGACACCGTCAACAAGCAAAAAAACCAAAAAACCAATTATCCACATGGGCTATTGTTTCAGCAGTGCCACTTCTCTGATGTGTTACTTCACAAAGCATCTGTACTACAAAGTGATTCCTTGGTAGCAGCAGTACAGCTGAAAGTTTGGCCCCTACATGAAAATGATTATCTCCAACATCTTTTTTCCCTTGAGAAATCAGCTAATGTCTAGGACAAGCACATCCTTAGAACTACAACAGAACTTAATTCTAAAATCTTTATTGCAAAGATCTTTACTGCAATTTAGTTAAAATTGTCCCACCTCATCACCCCAAACCAATCAATTTTTTAAAACCATCCTGGAGAGTAGTTGGATGGCTCTTGAGGAAATCTACCAGGGAGGTACAATTTTTTCTGTCTCATCCTGGTGTATTAAGGTTGTTGAATCCAAAAAGGGACTTAAAAAAGATCAGGTAGTCCTCCACCCTGGCACACTCCCTATCATTATCTATAGCAGGGATGTCCAAACATTTTGGTATGAGGGCCATAAAAATGCAAACAAGAGTGCATTAGAGATAGGTCCAGAGGATTACAAGGCTTGCTCATGGGTAAGATGGCCGCAGGCCACACTGAGGTTCACTGGAGGCCGCATCCCGCCTACGGGGTAGGGTATGGAAATCCCTGATCTATAGGAACATGCCATACATACTATAATCATTCTATATCAACAAAACTGCTGGACCTGATGTAACTAGTAAAAGAGAACATTTAAAAAGGCATTTCTTTGAATGATGCAGGGCTAGATTTAAGTCACTTGGAACCACTGCTCCCAGTAAGGCCCTGAACAATTTATTTATTTAAAAGATTTATATCTTGCCTGTCATATACCAGATCTAATGATCAAGGCAGCTTACAATTCAAACTAAAAATATATATGTTATATAAAACAAATAAAATAATAATGGCAACAACAAATGTAAGGAGAGCAATCAAAGTACTGTGTTGCTAGAGACAGACAATGGCACATCACCCAAAAGAAAGATGGATTAAAAACATTTTGGGCCTTTACCAGAGACCATGAGTGGGAAGGAAGTTCTCAGTTGTCCTGATAGCGAATTTCATAGTTTTAGAGCCAGTACAGAGATAGCCATGCCACTATCCTTCTAACTTGGGTAAAGGTGCACTTGAAGGAGAACTCCCTCACATGACCTAGGAGTACAGGCAGAACATATGGAAGGAATAACCTGGACCTCCAATAACCTGGACCGAAACTATGAAGGGCTCAGTGAGTTAATCTACTCTAGCTCCATCAAAATACACATTATTAACACATTACAACGGACACAAGTTTTATAGAGAATATAAACTATTTTAATTTTCTTCTCTATTCTAAAAGTCATTGGTATTTCTTTAAGATTGAATAGATCCTCATCCATCTTTTGCCTCAGTATAGGAGTTCTACAACATCCACTGATCTCTCTTCTTTGCTCTGCCTAAAAGAGACCTTTTTAAGAATATTATTCACATTCAAAGAAGCAATGGTGCTCCAGTATCTTCACTTCACACAAACTGAAAGTTATTTGAAGCTCTAGCAATATATAAATCCACAAAAAGTGGACAAAAGGTATTATCCAGTCCTCTAGTGGCCTGTGGATTCAAAACCAATTTTGTATGTATCCCCCACTAATATGCCAATAACAGAACTAGTAACGAATTTTGAATTATGTTCATATTAACCATGTGATCAGAATGAAGTGTGAAAACCACTTATTGACCATCTGCTGCAGCAAAGAATTGGGTACCTATCTCAGATTTCTTCCCAACTTTTCAGATAACAAAACAGAAGAAAACTGATGTGTGCATTCAACCAGTTTCCTACCTGTGACCCCAAGCACTGAAAATCAAGCCAGCTCCTATCTGCATAACCTCACTTTGCGTACATTTCAAAGTCATACAAGAGCATAATTTAATGTTGGAAATTGACTATATTGAAGACATGGCAAATCATACATATAGGAAGCAGTTCCATCTTTTATCCTATTCACTCCTACTCCCCATTTGCAATCACATCACCCCCTAATCCACTTATTCACCCTTTTGTAATGGCTACAGACATGAATAACAGGATGATCAGGGGGGTACACAGGGCTTCCAACCCACCCCCACCCTCCAGTGGCATCACCATCCGATGTTATTGCCAGCCTCTATGGCATTGTCCAGCCTTTTTATTTCTTTGGTCAGACTCATGGCAAAGGCACCCCAATAGAAAGGATCAAGGGGATTTATGAAAGGGAATAATTTTCATGAACGACTTTATTTTGATGATTTAATTCCTTTGTTTTAAAGTGTTTTCTTTGTAGGCAGTGTCTGCCAACTGCTATACATAGTTTTGGAATTATTGTTGGCTGTTCTGAGTGCAGTCAATAGCATGAGCCAGCTATCTAGAGATGTTCAGTCCCATGCTAATTCTATTATTTGTTGGCCCTAATAATAGATTTTGACAAACCCTGAGGTCTAATTAAGATCCTCCCCCCCCCTCCAAAAAAAAATAAGTCAACTTCTCCACCCACTTTTGTTATCTTCCCTTTTACAGCATGTGAAGCACTTCATTCAGTCATTGGTTATATACAGGGTGATTGAAAAGCAACTCCTTATTTTAAAATACGGATAAATTACAATTTATCAGTAACTTTTGTAGGGAGTAAATTTTCAATCATCAGTTACTCCCTACAAAAGTTACTGATAAATTGTAATTTATCAGTATTTTAAAATAAGGAGTTGCTTTTCAATCACCCTGTACTTGATAACCATGAACAAAAAAATACCATTACTAACACCTCTTTCCAAATGCATACCTCAAATAAAATATAAAATTGTTAGTGTATAACACAGAAATGTAACCTACCTATAGGTTCAAGACATCCAATATCAAAATCTAAAAATAGGCATCAATAAATCTGCAAGAGTCAAAAGTCAGACTTGTATAAAGATACCAGCTTATGTGATGGTTTAGAGACCGGACTGTGGTGAAAAGCAGAAATGGTTGAAAAACAGAACCTATTCTTTTTTTTAGTTTACAAACACAGCTTCTGATGCTTTTCTTTTTAGCTAGCAAATTGCAAATGCGCTTTTTATCTTGCAAACTCCTGCTGTTACAGAAAAATTTCTGCAAATGGATTCTCATTAATTCCTTCCAGAATGGGAATAGACCCTGAGCTAAAGTGACCATGTTTGCGTGCTCTCTCTCATACACACATCAAGGCAGTTTGAATCACCATGTCCTAACCTAGGCAAATCTACATGGGGAAGGGCAATGTGAAACAGAAGAGATGATGAAAAGGCAGAACATATGTTGAATGAATGACTTCAAGTTATAACTGAAAGGTGATGACAGACAGGATTCATCAGAATGATCTGTAACGTACAGGGCAAGTCTTCCTAAAAATGAAATCCAATATCCAAACTGCTAAAGAATGCACACTTCAAGTTAAAACTGCAAACATATTTCATTCTTACACACACTAAATGTAAATACTTGGGGGGCGTAAGGTGTAAAGGGATTACCCTCTCAGAGGCTCCCCTCTGTCTTCTAATGTAAAAATTTGATTTGAATGTTGATTTGTAGTTGTAGATTTGATGCCACAGAACCTGCAGAGCCCAGCAGAGCCTGGACAGGCAGCTCCAAAGGAGGGATAATACTCCTTCCATCACATATAACCGGCTCATTCAATTACTTCCATTGTAAAAATACAATCTTCTGTACCTACTTCCAGAGGCAGGTGACTGGTACACAGAGCGACAGCAGCCTCTTCCACACTGTAATACTTTGAGACATGTTCAAAATAAAACTGCTTTTTTTGTTCCTTGTAGTAAGATGTACTGCATACTAGTCTTCATTCTTAGCAATTTACACAGGGAATAGTTTATCAATAGTGTCTTATCTGCGAACACATGGGCTACAATCCACACTTTCCTGGGTAGAAGCCCCAATGACTGATTATATTTGGACTTACTCCTGAGTAGACATGCATAGGATCAGGCTGACAGTCACCAGATTTGTTCCCAGAAAAATAGTTTAGCAAAGCATGCTACTTTTGTTAACTTTTCCAATATTTGTAACCTTTTCAACAGCACAAGACTATTTCCAGAAATGCATGTAAGCCATTCTATTTTACTATGGCTTATTTTTTACAGTTGTTTATAAGCCATTCAAAAATACACATTTATAGGAGAATAATATAATATCAAAGCAAAACTTCAATCATTAATGGGTGGAAAATAAAATCAAATGCAATTGCTTAATTTTTCGCATGAATAATCAATTCCTGAAACTAAACAAAGAGGAAACTTTATAATGTTTCTAGAATAGCCAGTAAATGGTTTTTATGCATCTTAAAGTCTATTTCTTAATGCAGATTCCATGCTTGTTAACACTATATCAATGTACGGTGCGTAGCTACAATAGTTTATGAGTCTGTTCATTTACCTTACCTATGACAGTATTAACAATCATCCATCTGGGCAAGCTTACTAACTGCCCACCGGCATCACCAAAAAAAATCAGGTTGCAATCCTACATAGGCATACTTGGAAGCAAGCCCAAATGAACATAATAAGATTGAGATTTTATGCGTGTGTGCGTGTTTGTGTGTGTGTGCGTGCGCACGCGTGTATAGCTATTAGCTCCACTCATATCAGCACTACAATGTTAAAATACCCAACATCCCATTGAAACTAGTGAAATTTAAATATAGTTAACACTTTGAAATTCCTGTACATTGAATACATTTTCCAGAGTGGAGGGAACAGCAGTGAATAAGAGGCTGATGGTTCATAGAAAGGAAACCATGCTTTTCTTGAAAGCAACTGGGCTCAGTTCATTTTAGAATATTTTCACCAAATTAAATTGTTGCAGAGAGAGGAGAGCAGCTCTGAATGCTAAATACTGAATTGTAAGAATGGTTTTACAGTGGCTCTCCTACCTTTCATGTACAGCAAAATAAATGGCACCAGAAATGTCTACACAGAGGTGCACAGCGGCCTCTACTGGTATATGAAACAGCATTTAATGCAGTGCAACTCTTACAAGTGGAATGGACCCTTTTTCACAAAAGGAGGGTTTAAAAATCCCTTGGAATGGTCAGGAACAGATTTGTCAGAGAACCCCCTTTTTCCCAAACGCCCTTAAGCAGACCTCTCTATCTCCCTCTATACATAAATAGAAAACCCAACACTTGCAAGATAGGAGAGAAATCACTGCCTACACCTAGCCAGTGCTGGGAAGGCCACTACTGAAGCAACATCCTCCTTCCACAGCCATTCCCTATAAATACTACTTTTGCTGCTCAGAGGCGTACAAGACAAGACTGGTTCTGGTGGATGGGATTGTGGTGGGCTTTCTTCTCCTCTCCCTCCTCATGCCCAGAACACAAATGCAGAAAAGGACTGCAAGCTGAGAGAAAGAGGTAACCAAAATACTGCCTATATTACTTCTGCTGTCAGAGGCATGTAGGACAAAACTCTGGGACTGTTGAAGGGTTTATTGTCGGGTTTTGTGGTAGGAGTTTTCCACCTCTCACACACACAAATACACACTTAATACACACAGATGTAGAACAGAAAGAAACTGCAAGCTCAAGGCATGTAGGACAAGCATCTGAGGCTGCTAGAAGTTGGGTTGACATGAGGTTTGTGGTGGGGTTTCCCCAGCTCTTCCTTTGCCCCCCCCCTCCCCACAGACACACTTGGCACACAGGAATGCAGCATAAAAAGAAATCACAAGCAGAAAGCCAGGTAACAAAAATTCAGACACCCTCCCTCTCTCATGGTCAGAGGCATGTAGGACTGAGACTGGTGGGGAGGGGGTTGATGTGGGGTTTGTGGTTTCTCTCCCCCCACACAAACTTAGCACACTGGAATGCTGAACAGAAAGAAATCACAGGTAGCCAAAATACAGCCACCCTTATAAATACTACCTTGGGTGTGGAGAGATGTGTAAGACAAGACTCTGGGGACTGCTAGGGGGTTGATTGTGGTGGGGGTTCTCCACCTCTCCCCACAAACACAAGCACAAAGAAAGAAATCACAGGTAGCCTTATAAATCACAGCCACCCTTATAAATACTGAGAGGCGTATAAGACAAGACTAGGGGACTGGGGAAGGGGTTGTTGTGGGTTTTTGTGGTGGGGTTTTGTATTGGGGTTTCCCCACTTCTTACTTAGCACACAGAAAAAACAACACAAAAAGAAATCACAAGCAGAGAGAGCCAGGTAGCCAAAGTCCCCAGTGGCCCCTCTCTCTGTGCCCAGCCCCCATTATTACTACAAGTGGTAGTAATAGTAGTATTTTTTTCTCTGTAGGCTATACGTAACTCGACGCTGCAGCAGCACCACACTCTACCAGCCCCTCCAACACACACACACACGCAGAGCCCCATCACCCCACAGGACCCCCTTCAAAAGGAGGATGGGGTAGAGGGAGTCCAAGCACGCGCTGCCTCCCCTCAACTCCCCCCCCTCACGCGCACCCGCCCCCACCTCGGCCTGGGGCTCACCTGAGGGGGGGAGGCTCTGCTGCGGAGGGGAGCCGCTCCTCGAAGACGCGGCTGCTGCGGCTAAGGAGCTCCACTCCGGGCGCTGCCCGCAGAAGAAGGCGACCCACAGGGAGCCCAGGAGGAGCCGCCACGGAGCTCCCCGCGCCGCCATCGCTCCCGAGCCCGGCAAAGCGGGCGAAGCCCCGACGGAGGAGGCACCACCGCCCCCTCCTCCTCCTCCTCCTCCTCCTCCTCAGGCAGGTCCTTCTATGCGGAGACGCTGCTGAGGCGGCGCTTGCCGGTTTACTCCATGGCGGGCCGGTCCCAGCGCCGGGGCTTCGGGGCTCCTTCTTCTCCCTCACACACAGTACCACGGTAGCAGGAGGCACCACAGCCGGCGCGCGCACACCCGCTCGCTCCCGCGCGCACCACTCCTCCCCTCACGCGACCAACCGTCGTCGTCCTCCTCCTCCTCCTTTCCCTCACGCAGGCGCGCCGACGGCCCCCCCCCTTCCCGCGCGCGCCACCTTCCCCGAGTATCGTGAGCGCGCGCTCTGTGCTGACAGAATTCCAAAGGAGGGAGTGAGGGAAGACGGTTGAAGGATAGGGGATGGGAGCCCCGTGCGCATGCGCACTGCCTTCGCCACGCGCCAAGCACTGTCCGCGCGCGCTTCGTCGTCGTCCTCTCGCGCCGCTGGGGGACTTACCGCACGAGGAGGCGGGGGAGGGGCGCTTGACCGTTGGCCGCCTCCAACCGTCATCCTGACAGGAATGGAACGAACCTCTGAGGCACGCGCTTTCTGAGGAGAAACTCCTGCCTCAGGAGCAGCGCCACCAGGGCTCAGAAACAACAAAAGGAGGACAAAATGGAGGACGCCTAAGAAAAAGAGAGGACATGACAAAGCTCAAGACACACGCAAAAGCTTTTATAAGCTTTTTTTACACACACACAAGCTTTTATAAGAAATAAAAGCTAAAACACACACACACACATACACATTATACACACACATATATATAAAGCTTTTATAAAATAAAAGCCAACACACACATATAAAAGCTAACACACTAAAATAAAAGCTTTTATAACATAAAAGCTAAAACACTTTTGTGCGTGCATATATATGTGTGTGTGTTTGGCTTCTCTATATATGCACGCACAAAAGTGTTTTAGCTTTTATGTTATAAAAGCTTTTATTTTAGATGTGTGTGTGTTAGCTTTTATTTTGTCATGTCCTACATTTTGTCCTCTTTGTTTTTGACATAGGCTGCAATCTTAAAGACACTTTCCTGGGATTAAGACCCACTGAACACAGTGGGGCTTCCTTTTGAGTATACATGTTTAGGATTGTACTCATAGTCAAGCTGCTCCTGAGGTAACGAAATAAAAGCTTTTTTTAGCATATACATACACACACACATATATAGCATATATATACACACATACATACATACATACAGTGGCACCTCACGTAAAGTATGTTTCACGTAACAAAAATTTCCCTAGGATTCTGCTTCACATAAAGAAAGTGCTTCACACATTCAGAGGAACACATTCGGAGGAGGAACACATTCGTTGGCAGTTGGGGCAGGCATGCTGGCCAGCAGCCTGTTTAAAAAGCGTCATGGCTGCCCATAGTGAAAGCAACACTTCCATGCTGTTCCTCCTGTGGCGGGGTGTCCACTGGGCAGAGAGAGAGAAGAGCAGTGGAGAAGAGGCAGCTCAGGGCTAGCCAGAAGGGAGCAGGGGAGAGAGAGGCTCAGGAGGGAGAGAAGGAGAAAGTGGGGAGACACTTTGAATGTCTTGGATTGCAGCCTCCTAATCATGTCTACCCAGAAACAAGCCCCATTGTGTTAAATGGGTCTTACTCCCTGGAAAGTGTCTTTAGGACTACAGCCTAAGTAGACTTCATAATATCATGCACATTGAATGCATGTTTTGAATTCAATCCCAATGTTCTGTCATCATTTTTACATCCAGTTAAAATTTTTTATATGAATATTTTTGGGGTTGCGGAACCAATCATCTGAGTTCCTATTATTTCCTATAGGAAAATACGCTTCATGCAAAGAATGTTTCACATAAATAACATGCCTCCAGAACGAATTAAATTTGTTACGTGAGGCGCCACTGTATATATTGCAGATGCAAAAGTGTATTGAACTTTTTATATATGAGAATACAGTGGTACTTCTCATAACAAGTGTTTCACATAACAAACGATTCCATACCAAGGAATCCTGCTTCACATGACAAATTCCTCTTCACTTAACAAGCAAGCGTGCATTGGGCACACATGCTATGCAGCCTGATGTGCCACACGGAGGCTCTTTGAAGGGCTTCCAGCCAGCGCTGCTGCTTCTAACTGCTTCCAACTTTGGGGCAGTTGCCTGGAGGGTGAGCTCCTGTCCTTAGTCCAGCTCTGCGACGCCAGCTGGATCCAATTGTATTGGCTCTGCCTTTCCATTGGACTAATTCAGTGGCGTGGAGAGGGGGGATTTGCTGCTTGGGTAACAGCCTATCCTCCATAACAATCCAACCCAGGCTTTCATGCTTCGCATGCAGCATATGCAGCGCTGAGCACGATACCATAGGGTGAAATCCAGAATAACTACGGGGAGTCCTTGCTCCGGAGTAAGAATAAGTTACTCTGGATTGCAATATGAATTTTCCATAGGTTTTCACTAGGTGGTGCAGTAATTACAGGTGCACGTAAAGTCTCTTATGTGCTCCCGTAGTTACTCTGGATTGTGCCCATAGTCTTTCAAGACTGATGGAGGCCTGCTTATTTCAAAAAAGGTTATGTTGACATGTGAAAACATTTTCAGGCCACAGTATGCCTATAAAACAAATTCTATTTATTTGGTAAAGCATGAATATAAAAATTGTTATTCTCCCCTCTCCCATGTTGTGAGTCTCCAATGCACAAATTCATACACTATATTCATTTCTGATTGGCATCCCACTAGTGTATAACTGAGGGCTAGTTAATACATTTGCTTCCTTATCCCAGATTTTTGATCTGATGGTGTAATGCAAAACAGGAAGAACATGGGTAGCAGGGAACATCTCTTGCAAAACAGTTCTAGACTGGCATCACAAATTCACAGGCAAAATGGATGCTGGTTCCATATCCACAGTTGTCAGGTGTGTGTGGCTGAAAAGAAATCTGTTTGGTTCAGTAATAGACTTTTAGGGCTGCTTTTTTGAACACATCTGATTTCTGAAATAAGCAGTATGCAGATCCTTCCTAATTGCCAACTTACATTTACATTTATGAACATCCCATAATTTTTCCTGATGATGAGGTAACAGTTTCACCAAGGACTTCATTTAGGCTATTTTTAATATCTTGTGGAAATGGACATACTGTATATATTGAGCAATTGAAAAGATTTATATCTCACCTATCTGTTTGTGTAGCCAACAACACAAAATAAAGCTATCATTTAAAGCAAAATTCAAAATCAATACACTTGCAATGCATGATATTTATAAATTGATTTGACCAGGTAGGAGGGTGGAATAACAATTTAATTTTCGCTTCCCTGCACTTTGTGTGTCACCTGTGAACAGATGCATTCTTTCTGACGTACAGTACACTAGTAGTTCTCCACCCAGCATTTTTTCCTACCTGGTTGTACTTGTGTGGGAATGCTCTTTTCAGGTCAGTTTGTTATGCAGATGCAGATTGCCTTCCTATCTATGCTGTTGGAGTGACAAACTGCCGCTGTTTTCTTCTGTCCTTGTCAGTTTCATGGCAGAGCCCCTGGGGATTTATGAAGGACATGGCACCAGAACAATGAAGAAGAATGCCTGTGGAATTGCATCTGAATCTAATGCAGTATTTCCATTCTCTGGGATAGTAAGTGTGGCACCACCTGACTGTGGAAATGGAAGGAAGACCTCATATCCCCATTTCCTCTCACGGTATCTAAGTGCACAAGAAGAGGATATGGCAGACCAGAGGAGATGACAGGACCCTCACCAGCTGGCAGCTTTCATAGTCTGCAGCCTGAGGCAAAGGGTTCAACTGGCCTCATGGGTATACTGGCCCAGCATATTCTTGACGATTAGAAAAGTCTATATTTTTAACTAACACTAAAAATGTTGGGGCATGTAGAGTGTGTCCCTAAGAGGCAAGTACAGAGGAGCAGAACCACATGGAGTTGGACAATACTTCTATTGCATCTTCAGATATTGGTGCTGCAGACATATATCTTTTCTGTAATGGTGAAAAACTGCCTCTGGATCCATCACAACACTACCCAGCTCTGTCCACTTTTGGGTTTCTTCTTCAAGTTCCTTGCATGTTTTTCCCCCTCAAATATTCATTTGCTGCTTTATTACAAACATGAGTTTTGCCTTTGTTTTACACTTTGAAATTGATCTAAGAAAAGGGCCAGGTAACTTCATGACTGACTCCAGGGCCAGTCAATCAGTACTGTGCACAGAATGCTCTGAGACTGCAGCTTTGTGATTGACACCAGGGTCAGTCAATCAGTTCTGTGCAAATTGCTTCTACCGAAGAAAACCAAAGAACAGGCTTCCTTGATCTCAGTCTGGTACATGTGCCCAAAATGCAGCTAGTGCACTTCCACAGAGGATGCATAGTGTTAAAAATATAATCAGGCTTAGGGCGCAATCCAGAGTAACTACGTGGAGTCCTTGCTCCGGTGTAAGAACAATTTGCTCTGTATTGCAATATGAATTTCCCATAGGTTTTCACTAGGTAGTGCAGCAACTATGGGTACACATAAAGTCTCTTGCGTGCTCCCGTAGTTACTCTGGATTGTAGGGTTATTCCAGTAGGTTTGCAAAATGCAAGTAAAACTTACCAGAATAAGGGTGCAATCCTAACCTAGGCTGGCACAACTCATTGAGGTCTTTCCATTCCCATGGTGATGCATGTCTGTGCACTGGCCTAACTCTCCCCCAGGAGTGGTGCAGAAGTGCCTTACAGCACTTTTGTGACACCCCCGCGCCAGCACATGACTTGTGCTGGAGCTAATGCTGGCCTAACTGGGAGTTAAGATTGCCAACCAACCCAATTGGAATCCACACCCAATGGTCTTGAAGCATACTAGAAAAGTTCAACAGACCTCACCGGATATTCAATGGAAATGCTTAAGAGTGATTCGGCTCTGGATTATAACTACATGTCCAAGAAACCAAATAAAAGGTTCATCAACCATAACTGAAACTTGCAGACAGACAAAATACAGACCAGGCTAACAATGGCTAACAACGGTCACCTAGCAGAACTGGGCACATTCAATCTGTGTATTTTGGCATAAAAAGCCCCAATTTTAACTGTTTAGAGCAGACATGAGTTTTTAATTATTTAACAGTCAAATTCCATTGGTTGCAACATGTATTACTGGCTGACACACATTCACAAATGTTTCCAAGTATATGAACCATGAATCCTTTAAAAATGCTTTTCAATACCAATTTTATTTCACAAATTTTTAAATAGAAACTCTATGCTTATTTTGTTTGCTTACATGGCTTATTCTGTATTAACCAATCTGGAAAACATACCCATCCGTTGGCTCTGTGTTCAGAGTTCTAAGGGGTTCATTTACATCATGGCTGAGCCAGAGGGAACTGTGTTCTTTAGTCAGCAGATAACATTGCTATTTTGCTGTAGGCTTGATTCTGCTACAGGCAGAGCCAAAAGCTAACTACTGCCACCTAACATGTGCTGAGTTAAGCCAAGCCCCCCCCCCCCCCCCCCCGCCCTCAGCTTTTCATGTGCTATCAAAATTGCTCAAAAAGCTTCAGTTGCAATGACATGTGGAAGGCCAACCCAGGCTCAGCGTCGCTCATGGCTGGCAGTAGTAGTCAGCTTTCACACAACCAGCTCACCGGTGCTTAAAATGGCACAACCAGTGTACTTTGTCTGAAAATATGCCATAAGCTCAGACTGTTGTTTTTAAATACCGGTACTTGTATCCTGTTTATCTCCTTTCACAAAGGAGTCACAGAAGACTTAACAATCTACATATCTGTTTATAGATTTATAACTTGCCTTTTCTTAAAAAATAAAATTATCCCCAGAGATTCTTTTAACAACAGTCTGAATAACAGAGGAGCTTATAATAATCCCAGGATCCTCATAGTTCTGTGGCTGATGTCTCCCGTCTGTACAACTAGAGGTTGGAGCAAAGTTATTTTTTAGGCAAGGAGAGAAAAGCAAGCTCCCTGTAACTGCTCCATTCTCTGGAACAGTACTATTCAGCCTGGGACTCCCTTTCAAATTTAAAAATCTGTCCAGGACCCCCATCAAACTTGCTGGGATGGTCCATGTGTATTCGGAAGTAAGTACCACTGTGTTCAATGAGACTTCCTCCCAGGAAAGCCCAGTGCCAGATTCCAAGATGGTGGATCCCACCCTCTCACAACCCCCTGACCTGAGCTTACGACCCCCTCCCCAAAGGGGGTCTTGACCCCCACTTTGAAGACCACTGCTCTGGAGCAAGGTAGTGAGGACATTCCAGTTTCCATGGGATTAATAAGCAATCTTAATGATTTTAATTTAATTTTAATCACAAGAAGTAAATTACAGCAATCTAAAATGGAATGATGAGAGCATGAATGACATGGATCAGTGGTGTCACTGAGGTATGCAGGGGTGCAGACTGCCCTGAGTGACAACCTTGGGAAGAGATGTGACACCTCCACAAATTGTGACATCCTGGTATTTTTAATAATACCATCACATTATATATCATTTGGTGTGTAATTTAATGCAACAAACCACATTTACATCATAAAGGCATCACATAAAGGCATCCCCCATTTATTGGACAGGTTAGGGACTGGAACACCATCCAAAAGTGAAAACTATTGAAAAGTGGAACCCAATCTTTTTAGTTTATAAATGTTGTTTCCAATGCTTTTTTTTAGCTAGCAAATTGCAAATCCCCCTTTTATCTTGCAGATTCCTGCTGCCACACAAAGATTTCTGCAAATGGATTCTCATTAACTCATTCAGGAATGGGATTAGACCAGGAGTTACAAATGGTGGAGGGCAGTTTTGGCCTTTAGAACAGCAGGTTGAGGATGATAGAGCAGTACATGCATTGCATGAATGAGTTCTGGGTATACTGTAATTGAAAGGTGTGGAAAGAGTGGATCATCAGGAAACAAACCATCAGAAAGGAGGGGATACCCACCAAATAATCAGAAATGTTTATGGCCAAATTAACAGAAAAGGAAAATAACAACTGCCTATGTAACAAATTACATGTAATTTACATGTAAATGTAAAGAAATTAGGTATTTCTTTAGCTCAAAACTGACCAAGACTGATTGTTCTGGGAGCCAATAATGTATTGTGACACAGCAGGGAACTAATAATACCCGATAGCCAGCACCACATTACACCCATGTGTACATTTTTATAGAGTACTTGCAAAATGTGCCCACGTTGCAGAAGTAATACCCCCATGCGCCATCCACCCTGTGTGCCATCCCCCCATGCGCTACACCCCCTTATGCACCACACTCCCATGTGCATCATCTCCTCATGAACATTATCCCACAGTGCATCAGGCTCCAAATTGGCTGAATGTTGATCAGTCAATCTTCAATGTTAAGTATAGGACAAAAACATGTTGCACCCCTTTTCACCCCTTAAGGGTTAAATTTATCAACATCAGTTCTTAATGGGTGTTCATGTCACAGAAGGCATACCCTCTCCAAATTTCATGCTTCTAGGTCAAGGGGATGATGTAGGGCCTGGATTAGTAATTGATTCTTCAAAGTAAATTATTGGAAGGAAAATGTATTGCACCCTTTTTTACCCCCTTCTGATTGGAATTTCTAGAAACTGATTCTTGGTGGGTGCCTCCATCATGAAAGGAATACCCTCCTCAAATTTCACGCTTTTAGGTCCAGTGGTTTTGGCTGGGTGTTGATGAATCAGTCAGTGAGAGAGTCAGTGACTTCAGTTTTAGAGAGAGAGAGATTTTAAAGGGGAGGAGTTCAGACAGTGAGAAGGGTTACATCATTTGGAAAATAAAGGGGAGAAGAGAGAACAAAGGGGTTACATCATAGGAGAAAGGACAAAGAACAAAGAGGGCAATTTGAAACAATCATCCTTGCAAAGAACAATCATGTTCTTTGCAAGCCACGCAAAAAGACAATGCTGAGATAAGGTACGAACAGTCAGTTTGGCCTTGGCCTTCTTTGGGGTCTAATACTGGTTTTCTTAACTGACCCAGGCTGCCTAAACTTATGATCTGTTTTCTACTTTGCAAGATAATTTTATGGCGAGCCTGGGTCATTTGTATGAGGCTACTTCCCTTACTAGAGGAAGGGAACAGGGTGATTTGTTTTGTTCCCTTCCCAGGGTAACCAAGTAGAATGGAGGACAGAGTGCCTCCACCTTTAACTATTGCATAGAAGAGGAAACTCAGCATACAAGGGTTTATAAAGCAGCACCTGCCAAAACCCTCTTCTAAACAATGCTTAAAGGTAGAGGCACCCTGTCCTCCGTTCTACCATTACCCTGGGAAAGGAACAAAGGGAACAAAAGTCCCTTTTACTGGAGGAGCCTGTGACAGCTGCCTGGTTGTGCACAGGATGCTGGTGCTGCTGCATCCATTTCAGCTCTGTCTCAGTTCTGGTGTCCTAGGCAGCTTAGGATTGGTCTAAACCACAGGGTATTTTTTGGCCACTGGGTGTTTTTTGCGGAGGGGATTGTTACTGATTACTAATATCCACCAGCATTATCTTGTTGGGTGACTTATACTGTTCTATATTAAATTAAAAATAAAGTTAATAGATGGTTACTCCAACCCTTCTGTGGCGCTACCTTTAGGCTGTTTATATGATATTGTAATTTATTTTGTATGGTCTGATATGGAAAGAGGTCCATGATAGGCAAGGGGGGTGACACAAATGAGCTCTCACACTGGGTGGCACACACCCTAGTGATGCATCTGATGAAGGCCAGTTTTATCTTATGCAAAAACAAATAAAATGTGATTTAGCAATGTTATTTAACAATGGGAAAGTGATGATCCCAAGCAAGTTTTGTTATTATGATCACTAGCTGAACAAAGTAGCCCAATGAAATAGAAGTGAAGCTTGTGAAACACCAGGTCAAAGCCCTGTAATAAACCAAAACACTTGTATGAACTTGTTTCTTCAAAAGAGGGTGGGTCCCTTTGACTGCAACTCCTAGTAATAGTCTCAAAAATGGGGAGCAGGGAGGAAGGAACAACAAATAAGTAAAGCACCTTTTGTTTTAAGAAGTACTGTAAATATCCATCCATTGCTGTAATACTGTCTAAAGAAAAAAGGAGGCAGGGTTTGAAAAAAGGAACAAGGCTTCTAATTAGCTTGTTCTGCACTTCCTACACAATCAAAATCATTTGAGAGTGATATTTACTACCAGCAAATTTCATTCTGAATGCTGATGCTTGTTTTGTTTCACAAGAGGAAAGAAAAGCTGCAGATATATTTTCTGCTTTGTTTTGAAGCATATGAAATAAGTTCTTCATCTGATTTTTCTTTCCAGTTTGCTTCCTTGAAAAAATGTTGTCAGCATTTTTTTCTCAGTAGCCTTTGTGATTTTACAGTTGTTTCTATTTTTTAAATTGGCACCTAATTTAGTTGTCTTTCTCCCCTTTGGTGCATAAATTATGTACTACTAGGGCTCAAGAGGCATTGTGGCAATCATGAGATAACCACCCCCCTGGGGCCATTGTGAGACATGAAACAGAGCTAGGCCAACTACATCTTCCAGCTGTGAGATAGTACCACAGGCTATCTTAAGAGCCAGTTAAAAATATTTTGCCATGGAAGAAAGATGTGAAGAATAACAATAATTGCTGTTCTTCATTTTTTTTCTTCATCTACAACTTTATCTACAACACTCATCAGTAAATCAAATACTCTCCTGAGCTCAGATTATCCTCGAGCTACTGGCCACCAGCCAAAGTTTTGACTGATAAGTTGCAAACAATATTAAATCACCAGGAGAGGAGAAGCTCTCCCTAGTTTCCGGTCCTCTCCTTTGGCTCCCCTATCCCCCAGCCTCAACAATGTCCCTTGTGTGCCACCCCACTCCACATATGCCTTGTTTTTGAGTAGACTTGGTTCAGTCTCAAACTATCCCTCAGATTATTTGTCAAGTGCGTTATCTCAAATTATATGACAAGTGTATTGGGTCAAACAGCTCACAACTCTCAGTAAGATCTATATTGTATTGTGCTTGTGGCAGTGAAGTCTGGGTAGTTGTACTGCAGAACAAGATCCAGAAACACAAGGCAGTCATGGCCACCCCAAAGCTTCTCAGTACCTTAGGAAGTACATAAAACCCTGCTACCAATGGCAGATCAACCACCACTTCTAGTGCTCCTCCTTACTCCCTGGATTTAAAATGAGAGGAATAGAGAGGAAGGGAAAGTTCCAAGGGTAGAAGTGACAGAGAGCATCTTCACCAATTTAGCCCGCTACTGTCATTGCCTTTGCAGTTCCCTCTTCCTTTTAAAAATCAAGGAATGGTAGGAGGAGTTGAAAAAAACAGGGAGAGATCTATAGTACGTTGACATAGGAAAGCAGCAGGCACCTCTGCCAATTTACTATTGGAGACAACAGCCTGAATTAGCTTTATGGATTATTAAATAAAGTAATGGCCAATGGCAATGAACTACAACAGCTAAATAGAATCTCAACATTCAAAGCCAGCACTATATACCACTGAAAACTAATTGGTGGGGTGGGGGTAGGTGAGGAGAGAAACCAGGGGGCAATAGCATAGGAGGACTATAGTCTTCAAGTCCTATTTGTGGGCTTCCCAGTAGCATCAGTTGGTTTCTGTGGGAAACAGGATGTTGGAAAAGATGGATCTTGGTTCTTTTCCAACAGGGTGCTTTTTATGTCTAAATCCTCCTTTCCCTACTCCTCAAATAGGCAACTGAGATTTCAGTGCCCAATGGGTACTTTTCTTTCTTTTGGGTCTCTAGCCAATTCTGTCTCCATGGCACCTGGCACCAGGGTATTTTCTTAGATAAAAGGGAAATTCTGCCTCCTCTGGAATTAATAGTTTTGCAATTAACTATGGAAGTTAAATGCTCAACTACATTCATTAGTCAGCAATGCCTATAGCATGCATGCCCATGTATTTACGTATAGTATGGAATGACAGACATAAGTGATCTGTTTGAATGGGTCTGTGGAATTACCAAGAAAGAAGAGATAATGGACATAGGGCACAATCCAGAGTAACTGCGGGGAGTCCTTGCTCGGGTGTAAGAACAATTTGCTCTGGTTTGCAATATGAATTTCCCAAAGGTTTTCACTAGGTGGTGCAGTAACTACGGGTACACGTAATGTCTCTTATGTGCTCCCATAGTTATTCTGGATTGTAGGGATATTGAGCTGCGATCTGGTGGAAGAATTGTGAAGTGTTTACGAGATGTCTCCCTTTTTAAAAGTGCATTCTGTTTGTGTGTCTAATAATATCGAACTGGTATTCTGTAGGATGTTGGCACCATATCTGGAGGTTCTATTAAGAACAGTGTTGTTAGCACATCACAGAGTGAATTAACCAGGACTTTGTGGTCACTGTTTATGAATGGTCACCAGGCTTATCCTATTTATTTTTAAGCTTATTGCAAGGCTAGGCCATTTGCATTTCCTGTCATCTGACATACCTGACTTCATGCATCTAATAATGAGGTCCGTAGTCTACAAAATACTACAATATGTTTTGTCCATCTTTAAGGTAATTACAAGATTCCCTATTGCTTTTGCTACTACAGATGAACACAGCTGCTCCCTTGGAAGTTGTCTCTATGGAACAGGATGCAAAATGTACTGACTATACAGTATTCAGATCAGGCATTTGATGTTGGGCCTCTTCAAGCACAATCAGCACAAACAAGCAGAAAAAAGGCTATTAATTGCCATATTACTGGACAAGCCCATGTGTGCAATTTTTGTAAAATGAATGCAGAATAGATCAAATCACGACTGTCCATCTACTTGTTCTTATTTACCCCCATCACTCAAATGTCTGACATCTTTATACAGTAAAACTAGAAGCTCAAGATTCAAGGAAAAGTGTCCTCTACAAACCCTAAAGCAGACTTGCCCTACAATCCAGAGTAACTATGGGTGCACGTAAGACACATTACGTGTACCCGTAGTTACTGCACCACCTAGTGAAAACCTATGGGATATTCATTTTGCAATCCAGAGCAAATTGTTCTTACACTAGAGCAAGGACTTCCCATAGTTGCTCTGGATTGCACCCTTAATCAAAACAGTCAAATCTCTGGCAAGGCACAAGCTTTATTTTTCCACAGAAAGTCTCTGCTTCGCGGCTGATCTGTTTAGCAGCTGGGCCTTGCACAGGGTGGCTGTGTGTGCACCTGTTACAAGAAGACGAGGTGCTACTTCAAAATACAATGAAAGGGAGATTAGAAATATAAAGAAAGAAGGATGCCAACTCTAAATCTGCTGGGATACACCATTTTCTCTCCAGCACCAGCATCGTGCCAAGGGAGCGCTGCTAAAAGAACAGATTGACAAAGAACACATCCAAGAAAAACAGGGATGAAGAGAGAGCCTCAACTCAAAAACCCAATTGTCTCAATTGTAATATGGTTTGCTTCCTTGACATTTCTGGCTGTACAGCCAACTCTTCAGCCAGAGCCATTGCAACAAGAGGCGAGGCTTTCATTGTGATTGCCTGCGTCCTTTCTGTTAAGACTAGAAAGGGCTAACAGAATAAAGGCACCACCTTCATTACAGAGACTGACTGCTTGTGAAGACAACTGGCTGGAAAAATAGCACGCCTCTCCCCAAGAAAATAGAAATTGGCTGTCTCTCTAGAGACATTGTCTATATTGCAGAGACTACAAGCCCAGGCTTTCACCTGCTACACTACTACATGCAGTGCACACCCAGAAAGCACAGGGTACATGCTGTGTGTGCGTTAGAAACCTGAAGGTCAATTGCAGGTAAATAAAAATCACTTTTACTTACCACTGCATAAGCTAAGGGCCATTGGATCCACCTGCTCCCTTTCCATTGCTTCCTCCAATAGGTCTCATTATTACACAAACTCTCCCACATCTGCTTCAGCTCACCTGCAAGTGAAACAGGTCATCAGTCAAGGTGATGGACCTCAAACTGCCATCACTTTGTGATGGCAGCTCAGAATCGCTACACACACCATTCATCATTGGCAACCAATTTACAACAATGAGACAGTGTCTGCTGTCATAAATTAGATGTTAGAATTGGGTGGTTTGTGTATTTAGTTTTTATCTTTAAATGGTTCTGTTAGGAATACTGCACCAAATCCTACCAGCTCTTATTTGGCTACATACACTATGGAAGATCTACTAGATGGATCATAAGTCCATTTCCCTATTCATTTAAATGTGCATTTTATTTTTAAAATATTTCACTATAACTGGCATGTAACTACATTTGGGGAAATGGTACAGATCTATACTTTTAACAAGCTACTATCAATATGCTTTTAATAATTGTAATCAGTGGAGCTTTCTCTTGGGTAAGTGTGGCTGGGATGGTATATCCTGGGATGTTTAGGGAATTCAGAGCACAATCCTATCCATGTCTACTCAGAAACAAGCCCCATTGTGTACAATGGGAATTACTCCCAGGGAAATGTGATTAGGATTGCAGCCTTAGTTTTAAACAGATCAGCAACTGGTTGGTAGGGTTAGATGGGTTCGTCATTATTTAAATAACTTTTTAAATTTTAAAATTTTATACTTATTTTACATTTTTAACTTACTTTATTACTTACTTGAATTTGATTTTGTTACATGGAAATGTTAAACATCACTTCCATATTAATGACATCACTTCAAGTGGTTCCCAACAGATTTTCATTGTGGTAACAGATTTTCAAATGACAGCTAGTGCTAAAAAACTGAAAACCATTGCCTTGGTCTATGGCTTCACAGAGCAAGCTACACTTTGTGTACCTACAAGACCCAGTTCATTCTTTGCCTCCTCTTATTGGATCATAGGGATTTTAGGGAGTAGGACTGGGAAAGTCTCCAGCCCAAACCTTTGAAACCTACTACCAGAGCAGATAATTATGAGATTTAAAAACAAGACAGACCTCAATGGTTTGTTGGTCTGACTCAGAATAAATCCACTTCATGTGTTCATGCAGCATTTCAGCATTCTCCAATAACCAGATTCTTGAATAACACTGCCCCTCATAGTATCTTGGTACCCTTCATTATAATTTCCCCCTAGAGAAAACCACCGAAAGGGAGAAACCTCACAGTGATAATGCTTCTGCCGCAGCCGACAGCATTGTTTCCTCTGGGACTTTTAAGGTCATTTTATGCCATTTTTCTGCCATCCCTCCACCCCCATCCCTAGACTTTAACCTTTCACACTGCAGCCAGTGCCTGCTGTATCCTTCGTCCCTCTCCATCCCTTTACTCTTGTCTCTGTAAATTCCCTTTTGGGGACACAAGTCATTCTGAGAGCATTTCCCCTGGATTGTAAGTAGTGCAAAACACATGTGCCAAAGAGTTGACACTTTGGAGTGCAGATATTTTGACTCACTGCCAGGTTGCATATGACCTGTCGTGCAGAGATGAGACCTCCGGGAATAACTCTATGTGACAGTGTCATGTTTAATCTAAATGCAATCTTTTTTCCCCCCTTCCTCAAGCAAGGACCCTTGCTCCTCCTTTCTCTCTAATTATCGCTTGTCAAATGAAAGTAAAATGTATTTATCTATTTTGATCCTACCTACCCTTCCTCCATGAAGCTCAGAGACATTCTTCCACAGCTGCTTTTATTTTCACAGCCACCTTGTGAGGTAAGGATGACAAAAGGGCCAGATACTATGGGACCCAGTGCCAGGTGTCACAGATGTACTATAAGGATGCCACAGGCACAGCTGGTGGTAAGTTCTGCTGCCACCTGGTATCCAAGTGTTTCAGGGAAGGAGGATGGCAGAGGGAGGATGGAGAAGAGGGCAAAACTGGGTAGGGAAGGGAAGAATTGAGCCCAGGAGAGGGAAATGTCACCACATCCTGTTGTTCCTCCTAGACTGGGCAGCCCCACACAGGCCTCCTCAACTCTGTGCCTGCCCAAAGGTGGGCTCAGAGCCAAGGAGACTCATGGGCATCGCAGCAAATGCTCCTTTCCCAGTACTAACCCATTGCTCTTAAGGTCAAGCAGCAGCTCTTTTGGGCACCAGGCTTGATAAAATAGGGCTGTAAGACACAGTAACTGGCTTCAAGTCACCCAGCAAATCTTAGGGCTTACAAGGGATTTGAAATGGAATTTCCCCCAGCTGATTTACACCCTAACCACTATACCACTCTGGCTGTTTCAGTTTTGCAGCAACCAATAGATTCTGTCTGCCCAGAAAAAATTCTGACAAACCCACATTACACTATGATTCTTCATCAAGTTCAGCCAAATGCTGACCACTGTCCTGTCAGCAGTTTCACAAAAAACAACAGTTTCTTGCTTCGCTATTAGGAATATAGCATTATGTGATCCTTTGCTGGAGTAGTGCTGAATGACAACAGCAATAAAAAAATTCTGGCAGAAAAGGCCTAGATAGACAGCATGCCAAAAGGGTGTGCCTCTCCTGTCCCTTGGGAATTTTTCCCAAGGGTGCAGTTCCAGATCAATGGATTTGGTGTATAACATTTGGTTTTGGTGCTCACAGATAAAGGCACCAAACAGATGGTTGCTGAGGCCCAGAGAGATGCTGCTAGATTATAACTACTAAGTACCAAAGGGGAATCCTTTGTTCCTCATCAAGTCCTCCAAAGGCTTTTCATATTACAGATATTTGGTGGTACTCTCCAAACTCCTAAATAGACCCTTGGCAGATCTGGGAGAGTGGAGCCGCAAATGGATGGAAGAAATAGGAAAATTTCCCCCTACTGGTGACTGTTAGTGGTACCAGGATCCCAGGGGTTTCCCCCAAAACTGAAGCAGTAATTTTCAACCTGTGTGCCATGGCAACACTGGTGTGCTGCAAGTGGTCCACAGGTGTGCTGTGGGGGTTTGGAAAAATTATTTATTTATTAGATAATATCACTTATTAATAGAGCCATTAAGGTATATGAACCATCCACCAGCAGCATGTCAATTGACCAGCATTGCCTCCACCAGCATTGCCTTGTCAATTGTCAAAAGACTGTTTTATGCCTTCACAATTTTAATGCCTTGTCAGTGTGCCATGAGATGGAAAAGATTGAAAATCACTGTCCTGAAGGTTGGGCACACAGGGAATCAATCCAGGGGCACCAAATAGTAGAACACCCAGCTGAATAGCTCTGTTTCAACGCAATCCTAAGTCTTAGAGCACAATCCTAAGCATGTCTACTCAAATGTAAGCCCCTTTATGTTCAATGGGTCTTACTCCCAGGACAGTGTCTTTAGGATTGCAGCCTTACTCAGAAGTAAGTCCTATTGTATTCAATGAGGCCAACTCACAAGAAAGTGTGTTTAGGATTACAGGCTTGCCCTACAATCCAGAGTAACTACGTGAGCACGTAAGAGACATTACGTGCACCCATAGTTACTGCACCACCTAGTGAAAACCTATGGGAAATTCATATTGCAATCCAGAGCAAATTGTTCTTACACCGGAGCAAGGACTCCCCGTAGTTACTCTGGATTTCGCCCTTGGTCTCATAAAGATGGGCCCTTCACAATCTCTTCCTCCTTGTTTGTCTTCCCCATCTTATCTTCACCCTCTTTGTTTTATCCTTTCTGTCCTTTAATGCCCAACCCTCTGCTCCATAACCATTAACCATCACATCTCTTGTCTCATTGTGCTGATCTCGGAGATTCATCTCATCATTCAGTGGCTGGGTGTGCCACAAAACAGCAGCTATGTTTGATGATGGATTGGGGGCAACACACTCAAACAATCTTGTGTGGCCCGAAATAAAAACTAGGCTTGCCATGACTCCATCTCCATGGGCCTCCCTTACCTGCTCCTTGACCTGGTCTGGTTGGGTTGGGTACCCAATCAGCTGTTGCATGTCAATCCCAGCGGGGGTCTGGTGAGGATCTATTGTTCAAATTAGATTTAAACAATAATGATGACATACACTCCACAAAATACTCTGCCTTCTCTGCCATGTGATCCAGTCTGCAAACACATTGATTTCAAAGAGATTCAGGAAAACACCTCAGGATAATGACTGGTGTTGTGGATTGTCTGAGCAACTTTTATTAGGCTGCTTAGGCATTCCAGGAGCTGGGCAAAGTGGGTGAGGGAAGGAATTGGGAGTTTAAAAACAAACAAACAAACAAAATAGGAGAAAGATTCCCATTTGATCTGGTTGCATGCCATGGTAAACTGTTTCCTTAATTCTCTACAGCAGTGGTTCCCAACCTGGTGTACGTGTACCCCCGGGGATACTGGCCAAGATCTTTAAGGGTACTTGAAAAATAATTGAATAATGGTAGAAAAAGGCAGGTCCATATCAGAATGCCTTGCAGGGCTAATATGAGGGGGTACAGTGTATGGAAATGGGCTGCCCCAGGGTATGCAAGTGAAAAAAATATATATATTAGCAACAATTGATCTAAAGCTTTATAGTTATGAACAAGACACTCTTCGCAATAAGCATTCCATAAAACAAACTGTAGACACAGCATATAGGGAACAATAACACTTCTCAGTAAGCGTTCAATTAAGGGGAAATATCGATAGAAAAAGAAAAGAAAAATATCTCCCTAGAAAGCGACATGAGATAAGAGCCTATTTCAGCCTACAAAGATCTGTGCTTGCAATAAATGTATGTTCATAATGGGATGTAACAAAAAGATTGCACAAAAAGGGAGACATTGAAATAGTCTGATGGTCAGAAGATGGACGAATACTTTACTACTCTTTTGGAACTACCAGTGTTGGACTCTGAAATGAGAATACAATATCTGGAAAAAATTAGAAACTTTGGACTTCCTCAGTACTATTGTCTATTGACATGATATCCTAGGCCAGGTGTAGGCAAACCCCAGCACAGGTGTGAGCTCAGCACACAGAATGGTGCCTATTGGCACACCAATGGACCCCTGGCTGACAGCCAGAAGTGCTGCCACTGCTAATTGCCAGTGGGATGCTGCTTGTCACCATCACCAGCGCCAAGATTGGCAATATCTCCCCTTCTCTCACCCAGCCCTGCTACCATCAGAATAAAAGACCCTGGGGTAGAGACTCCATGCCCTCTGGAGCCTTCTGCAGGAGAGCAGGTGTGTGGCTTGGATGTGCCCAGGCTGGGGGAACAGCACCCAAGGGTCAGCCTCATTCCCTCCAGTGGCTGTCTCAGCAGCCCTCCCAGGGATAGCTAAGAAGCAGAAGGCCTGTGGACACCAAGGCCAGGCAGGCGGATGATGATGCAGGGTGCCGGGGAGCCCAGAGGGGCACCCTGTGTGGAGCCGGTGAAGGAGTGGCTCACTTCTCTGCTCCATTCAAGCTCTCCCTTTCCTGCACCTCTCTACTCAGTAAGCCTCTTTGTTAGCAGTTGATGGAGCCTATTCCCAGGAAGAGGGGAAGAAGAGTTCCCTTAGAGCCCACTCCATTGCTTCTCTACTCAGAAGTAAGTCCCTTTGCAAGAGGCAAACCAAGGATAAGATCCAGCTGTTCTTCAGCATCTCCATCTCCTACAGCATCACAGGGATGGAGAAGCCCATAGAGGGGAGACAGAAGAAGCCACATGCTGGATAGAGGACAGAAAGGCCTCAGGAAATTGTCTCTGCATGTGCATATATAACTTTAGAATCATGCTGGCACGGGGAATAACATTGTAACATTAGTTTGGCACTACACCGTCAAAAGGTTTCTGACCCCAATGGTTCTTAAACACTTAAAATGGGTTTTAAACACTCAAACTCACTTTTTAAGAGTGACTATTGGGACCCACCAAAAGTGAAGTCATTAACCTGGAAGTGATATCCTGCCCAGAAGCCACATAATCAAGCAGGAACAGTTTAAAGACCCCTATACAACAAAATCAAATCAGATCAAGTAAATTACAAGTGTACAATAAGCATGTGTTTTAATTTTTAAAAAAATAACTCTTCTAATCGTTTGCAGTTTGTTATCCATTTTAAAAAATCATTCCCCAAAGGCTGCAATCCCATCCCACACTTACCTGGGAGTAAGCCTCATTAACTATCATTTTTTTAAAGCATGTATACAGCAGTCTGTTAGAAAGTCCAGATTTGTAACATTTTCTAAAATGCGGTCACATATAATGATGGCACTATACCTAACATACCATATTAAAAATAAAATACACATTGAAATTAATGGGTACCCACCTGAAATTGACTTGCAATTTACCTCTTAGGTCCCTAGCCCCCAGTTTGAGAACCACAGTTAAGCTCTTGCAAACAAACATAATATCAGTATGGCTCTTTCCTCTTTGAGATTTGAATGGTAGCAGTTAAAAGCAGTTGGATAGTTCACAGAAGAGGACATTTCATATTTTTTTGAGCAGTTGGGTAAAATGGATATGGTACTGTATATCCTATGAAAGTTTGGATGTACAAAAAAAGTTTAATATCCAAAATCATTGAACAATTCAAGGGACACAGCCAATATGGATGAAAAAATAGCCCCCATTCCCTACATTTCTTACAATAAAGCATAATTAAAGGTACAATCCCAAGTGTCCACTTGGATAAGTTACTTATTATAACTCATGAGTGAGTCAAGTCGAGGTGGTGAAGACTGTACTTGAGACTCTGTTCTTCTCTTGCAATCCCTGGTTAGGAGCGAGATCCCACAACGGAGTCTCATTTTTAAAGGGACTTTTAGTTTCTCTGTGAAATTTCAACAAAGGATTCTTTGTGAAAAAGAAGGAATTGATTAAATTTGCCATCCCAGCCATTCCTGTCTGACTCTTTGTCTGTCAAGAAGTATTCTACTAGAAAATAATCAGACAATGCCTATGGAGCTGATGTTGAGCAGTTCTGAATCTATCACAGTGGATAAGTGGAAGGCAGGAGTTGATCAATACTGGAATATGTTCTCTGCACTGATGAAAGATGCACACACTCTCTTTGGAGCAATTCATCCACCCAAAACTGCCTAGTTATAGCACATAGTTTTGTTCTGAAGGGAGCTTAAAGTGAAGGATATTTGAGGAGTGGGCCAATTTATCTTGTAATTGATGACCCAAAGTCCCCATCTAATAAGATTTCCCAGTCTTGAAAGGGATTGAACTCTAGAGGAGGTGGGAAAACTCTTTTTAATTAGAGTTAAGGGCAAAACTGGAACCAAAGGCAATTGTTTCATCTCAAAATTGCCTCTTAAGTGACTGATATCTTCCTTAAGGGACAAAGTACCACCAGTGCATGTAACTTTGCTCATAGGCTGGCTGCAAAGAGACATAAACAGAACTTAGAATCTGAAAAAGCCAGTGACCACCATCTCCTTGTTCCACATTTGGAGACAGAGGACACAGTACGTGGATAATTACATTCCTTTTCCTCCCAAAAACACTATTGCTCTGGGAGAATTTTATTTAAACAGGCAGCATAGCAGTGTTTGGGCACTGAGAAGAGCCTTCCTTTGGTATCCCATGTAGGATGTTTTCAACACTAGACCTTTCAGCACCTGGGTCAATGTGCCAACTGCAATTTCTATGTGCAGTATATTGCTGTGCAAATGCTGCCCCCTTATCTGGAGGTACATCAAGTACTGCTTCTACCAGAAAGTGATGGTGTTAGTAGTAGCTGCAGAGAAAGATGCAGGCAAATGGAGGAAATGGTGGAGACCCCTGCTA
Organism: Cryptoblepharus egeriae; assembly: GCA_030015325.1. NCBI lineage: Eukaryota > Metazoa > Chordata > Lepidosauria > Squamata > Scincidae > Cryptoblepharus > Cryptoblepharus egeriae. The sequence goes on from JAREYC010000013.1 coordinate 13,841,807, forward strand.
ATTCATTGCCTAAGGCAATTATGGCCTCGTAAATGAGTTGTCCTTGGCATTGATATAGCTTGGTGCTGTACTGGCCAAAGGAGGCTTGTTAGCAATTGGATCCTATCCAGCCATCAAAAACCATGCTGAAAAGCTATTCAGCCACACTGCATTTAAAGACATTGTAGAAAAATAACAGACCCTGAAGTGCTGAAATTCCTGATATCTGAGCAAAGAGGCACTTTTCATGTGGTGCTTCTCCTATCTTTATCACTGGAAGAATGATCATCCCATTCACTCTAGTGTAGCACCTTTCCTAGTGGCTGCATGTTTCTCCTGCATCTTCTTACATGGTGATCTCTTTTGGGATGGGAAACCACTTAGTTATGAGATTTTCTTGTAAACCATTTTGTGAACTTTTTAATGGAGCTGTGTGTGTGTGCATGCTTGCGTGTGTGTGCGTGTGCGCGCGCATGTGTATGTCAAAATGGCAGCTAAACATTCTGATGGTTGAAACCAATGGCTGTCCCAATCCTGGAACTGGCTTTCTGGCCATGGTATGGACTTCGTGGCATTGCAAAAGTTGTTCCAGAAGTGTTCTGAACCAAGTACTTCTGAACTGTTTTGACAAATGTATGGGAGGACCCCAAGCACAAAAGCAAAAGCATCCCTGTGCGAGCCTCCCACCATGTTTGACACTTTTATGACACTTCTGGACCAGCACAACAGATTTGTGCCAGCCCATATGCAGGTAATTATTGTGCCCCAAGCAACTTTTCTTTGAGTAATTTTCATCTACTCAGAAGCAAACTGACAAGCCCACTTTAGGTTAAAAACGTACCCATATGTAAAAAGATTCATGCCACCCAGAAGAATTGATAGTTTAAGCCCTGGGTTCAGAACCACCTGAAACAACCATAGGCTGTTCATTTTGGCACATTCTTGTCATGCTAACAAACCAGGTGACCTTCATATAGAATGGCTGTCACTTGGAGTACAGCATCCATTGAGGGGTCTTCATTTTCACCACAATGAATCCTCATCCCCCACAATCTTGGCACTCAGAAATGAAGCTGTAGGAGCAGGAGGTTTAACAAAGAAGGTTGGGAGCGAATTTTATAACTAGAGAAAAACCGCTTGGCTGATCACTGTAGCAAAAATGCATTTCCAGAAAATAGACGCTATTTTTTTGTTCTTTTTTTCTGCCAGGACTGTCAAATCAGTACTTTCCACAAGTACTAAATTCATTTTAACTTAAAAAATCCTTCTAGGCAATTTATTCTGCAAAGACATTGCCATTTTACTTCCCCACCGTACTCTCCACCCCTGGGGCTAGTGATCAAAGGCAAGAACTGAAGTTAGAAGATGTGAGGATGTGAAATGTGGGGGATCTTACCATGAACCATTGTATCTTCTTGACAGGTACGCTGTGCACTAAACACATCAATATTTGTACCTCTTGTGTGGGTTACCATCCTCAATATCTGATTGGCAGCTCTTCAAAAGCAAATCATAGTGAACACTGCAGGCTCCAAGCCCCTGACTGTAGACTTTAAATCAGACTAACTGAAATGACAAATATTCCTAGATAGTGTCATTTCTTGGGGGAAAAATAATAATACATGGCATTTACTTTTAACTTGACTGGTATAGACATATTGACGAGCCTATATTTCTGCTCCTGCTTTTGATTTCTATTGATTTTGAGAATTATATAATGAACTTCTAAGTGGTCAGGTTATGATTCTGCCAGCCAACAAGGCACACTGCATTTCATAAAATGGTGAAGAGAACAAAGTGGTTTGTCGAAAACTATGAATGCACTGCCAGCTTTTTCCATCTAAGAAAACTAGTTTCTTCCAAGCTATCACAAAAATGAAACTCTTTTATGGCAAACCCATGATAATTTATTATGATGATTTAAAAGCATGCACCGCATACAAACAGAGGGTTATTACAATTCGCCTTTCTCCTGACCTGCTTAGAAGGCTGAGAAAGGGAGAGATTTTGTACTATGTTGAACATTCTCAGAGACTTCCACAAACTATAGTTGCCAGGACTTGCCGGTCTGGATCTGGGGGAGCGCCTAACTACTGCAAGCACATATCTAAACATATCTACTCAAAAGTGAGTCCCATTTTGTTCAGTGGGTCTTACACCCAGGAAAGTGTCGACACATTTTTCTAGGAGTAAGTCCCATTGAACACAATGGGGCTTACTTTTGAGTAGACATGGTTAGGATTGTGCCAAAAATCTTTCTTATATGATAAGTCAATAGAACGATGAGAAGGAGCTTCTCACTAGACCACAGATCTCCAAACAATTCAATATGAAAACCACAATATAAATCTTATGTATTTTTGCTGGCTAAAAAGCAAATTGCTGCAGTTCAATAAATCTTGTGGTGGATCAGATATGGCCCACCAACCATAGTTTGGAGATCCCTGTCCTAGATAGTAAATATCCTAGGGACTCTAATGACTCTTTACCCATTGGTTCACCTCAGCAGGAAGTCTTTTGCTGTTAAGACCTTATGCTCTGGCTACAAGTTTGCCAAATCGGTCTTTTGTGGTTCTTTGTATGTTCTGGCTTTTGGCTGGTCCTTTGGTTCTGGAGATCCAGTTAGGAGACCCATGCTAGAATCCTAAGAGCACTTTCCTGGGAGTAAGCCCTACTGAACTCAGTGGAACTTACTTATGAGTAGACATAAATGGGATTTTACTGCTAATCACAGATTTGCTATATCATGTCTGTTTTTGCTTTAAGCCTACACAGTGGTTAAAAACTATATTTCATCTTGTCATTCTCATTAAAACAATAGTGGATGTTGTAAATTCTTAAATTTATTACCAGAGTGTCTTCCTCCACCTGTCCCAGTAAATTTTTTAGACAATGTGTTGACAATTGTGCTTTAAATTTAATCTCATGGTAATATTGTGAATCATATGTTCTGTACTGCCAAGTAGTTCTGACTTTAAGATTTAAGTCAGGGGTCTCTACATTTTCAACTTCAGGGCACCTGGACCTTTAACAATTTTGTAGACAAGGGAATTTTAGCATGTGCAGCTTGTGATCTGTGAGATGACAAGCTGCATCTGCTGAAATTTCCTCCTTTACACAATTGTTATAGGTCCTAGAGTCCTGAAGTTGAAAGTTTGGAGACCCCTAATCAAGATCCTAGAGTATAAGAGGGGCACAACCTGCTTGTATACAATTGGATGAGCTGCTTGTTCACAGTTGGAATTAGAGACACAGCTGCCTTTAGATGGTCAGAACTGGTCCACCTGGACTATGGAAAGAGTGAGTAGGCAACCAAATGAAGCTGTTGACTTTTGGCTGTGGAGTTACTTGGGATTTGTAAACCTGGAGGAGATTGGATTGTTGTTAATCTAATAAGCCTCTGGGTGGTCTTTGCATCCCCTCACCATAAAGCCAGCTCCACTTGTACATCTGTAAATAAATAGATTATTACATCAGTTGCCAATCCTCTTGCCTGAAGTGCAAAGGAAAGCAATTATCTGGCTGCTTTGAACATCGGCATGGAATAAGCCTATACTTACATGAGTTTGCAACTTACTTAAAAACATGTATGATTGTCAGAAAAAAACAAGCATGTGCCCAAATTTTCAGCTTTCATTCAAATATGGATGACATGATTTTCACTCTGAGAAGCAATTGGAGACTCACCTCCCTAATCACACAGAATTAGATTTTCAGAAGATGTAGTTACTACATTTCTTTTGTAAGGTGGAGGAGGGAAAGCTGTAGCTCTCTTACTTATTATTTTTCCATAGAGAGAGAGGCAGCTCTTTCATTCATGCCTCATTCTTGCTGGAAACCTGCAGGCTCTGGTGCTGCTGAAAGTCACCAGGAACTGTCTGGCTATGTGATGTCATCGTTTCTGCTGCCAGCAGAGCTACTAATATATATTCAGATCTCTTTAGGGCTATATGTATGTATGTTTGAAATAGCTAAACCTACAATTATGTGCTGACAGAGCCAAACAGCCAGGGCTGGGAATTGGGAGTGTTCTGGCTCAGAAATGATTATACCTTTTTTAGATTCTTGAACACACATTCCCTGTTGATCACAGACTTTTTTGCCCCCTGTTGGGACGCCCAGTGTAGATCATTCTGGGAGTTCAGGATGACATGGGAAGACAAACAAACATAAGTATTTATATACTGTCTTTCAGGTCACCAGACTTCTCTTTTTACTTTATTTTCAAGGCGGTTTACACAGGCCGGCTTACTAACCAGAGAAGGGTTTTACAGTTCAAAGAAAAGTTCTCTGTTTCAAGAACTCCTACATTCTTAGCTGTTTCCTTTTTATGTCCAGTCTCACATTCACTTGCTCACTGTTATGTCTTTGGACAGTCTCCACTGCAACTGCATTTCTTTCTTTACACGCACTCCCACAGTCCAGCATCAACATTTATCCGTGCATGACTTCCGTGCATTACAACCTTCAGATCTTATCTTCAGGCAGTTTACAGCAGCTTAACCCTCTAGACCAGACCTTCTGCCAGTGAAGACAGTGAAGCAGATCATGGGAAGAGTGAGCACTGGAATGAAAACTGCACATATGAGCAGTGATGGGATTCAAAGAAATTAACAACCAGTTCTATGCCCATCTGGCAGCCACTTTTAAATGGCTATTTTTAAACTTTATGTCCTATCTCTCGTAAACAACCAGTTCTATAGAGTAGGTGTGAACCTACTGGAGTCCACCACTTGTTGTGAGGACTTATTTACATCCATGTCTTAGATGTGTTATTGCTAGAACACAAATATTTAAAACTGGCTTGTCCAACACGTTGCCCAGGATGCAAATTAATGTGACCCTCCTGCAAATGCTGGCCGCCACTGAAAAAACCAGCTTTGTGGCGGCTTCCAAATTCAAATTTCGCGCACTGCTGTGTGCACTGTTTTTTTCCTGGATCTGGGCCTTGGCGGGACAAGTGTGAGGCAGGACAGAAGGAAGCTCCTCCCCTTCCCCACTTCGCAGCCACTCAGAGCGCTCCCAGGCAGCCTAGAAGCAACATCCTTCACGGGCCGCCTATGAACTCCTCATGGGCCGCCTGTGCTGCTGCCCGTGGACCTTGCAACTGCCTGCTTGCCTGCTGCAGGTCCCGCAAGACACCCATCACCTGCAAGCCACCCACCCACAGCCTCCTTGAACTTCTCCTCCACTGACCTCCAGGTAAAGAGGAGCAAGAAGAGAAGTAAAACTAAGGAAAGTAGTCAGAATCCTAAGGTAAAACTAGGGAATCCTTTGCATGGCTACTCAGAAGAAAACCCCATTATAATCAATGAGACTTACTTCAAGGTTAAGCTTGGAGAGGATCTCAGCCCATCCTATGCAGCATGCCTACTCAGAAGTAAGCCCCTTTAAAGTCAACGGGGCTTACTCCCAAGTAAAGGTGGCTATGGTTGCAGTTTGAGAGGCCAATCCTATGCATGCCTATGTTTTCTATAGTTTTTTGGATGATCAGCTATCATTATGTGCAGCCCATCACTTGTCGTATGCGCGGCCCAAACCAACTCATCTTCTTCCAATGCAGCCCTGGGAAGCTAAAAGGTTGGACACCCCTGATTTAAAATATTAATAATTATCAAAGCTATTAAGGTGGCATCACATTAAAACAATTAAAATGTGTTAAAATGTATGCTTGCCTAACCATTTTCATTATTATCAGAAGTCTTAACTAAAAATATCTAGTGTTATGTGAGATGTGGCAGGTCTTCTCAATGGTGACACCAACCCATTGGAAAATTCTTCCAGTTGAGATCAAACAAGTTTCCAATGTAAGGCAAAGACATGGCTCTTTGAGAAGGCTTTGGGTACAATCCTAATCAATTTAGGCTGGCATAACATCCTGAGGTGGTGTGGGGAGGCTGGAGCATACCATGCCTCACTCCTGACAGCAGGAGTTAGGCTAGTGCACAGGCATGTGCCAGTCTCCCCACAGCACCACAATAAGTTATGCCAGGTGAGTTATGCCAGCCTAAATTGGTAAGGATTGCAATTGGGTGGTGACTGCGGTGGGTGATGAACTGGGGCTAGGTTGATGCTTCCTTTTTGCTTCTGACTGCAAAATTAATTTATGGAATTCACTACTGCCAGCTTTGATGGTAGCTTTCAAACAGGATTAGAAAAATTCATAGCACACACTCCACCAATGGCTGTTAGTCATGATGATGGTTATGTTCTAGGTTCAGAGGCAGTGTGAAAAAAGGCCTACTCCTACCATTCAATTTACAGCATCCAATCCTACATCCAATTTACAACAATTTACTGTCCTGCTACTGTAAATTGGCAACCAGCAATGTTCAGAGCATGCCACCAGCAACAATTGTGTAACAGCAGAACATTGTTGCATTGGTTTCATGACTGTTCCAGTGCAATCCTAACTAGGATCCTAATCAAACAAGATAATTTGATAATTATTTTTACAGAAAAAGAGGGTAAAATATTTGTTCAAACAAACAAACCACTCCAGTAAAGCTAGATTCAGGACTGATCCAATTTGGAACGAGGCAGAGAAAGGGTTTTCACCCAGCAAACTCATGGTGCATGATCCATGCTACAGGCAACTAAATAAGTTTCATTCTGCTTGGCAGCTGGAATGTCTACAGCAATTCTGCCCTTGATATTAATAGACCAGCTCCCACTATAAATCACAGCTTACTGTGTTTATCGAATGAAATGAGAAAATAAAGTAGGAATGGCCACAGCAGAAGGCCTGGAAAACTGACACCCTGATCACCTCTGCTGTGTTATGATAGTGGGACTGCAGGAGTGACTTTCCCATTCCTAGATTACAGTTGCCTTTGTGAGTAATAAAAATATACTGCATGTGAAGCGGCAAACTCCGCTCAGGACAATTTTGCCAGAAAAAGACTGTTGCTTACATGGAAGGCAAAGGATGGAGGCAATCAAGAAATTGCAGTTTGGGTTTCTGTTGGACTGGAAAAAGAGGAGGAGAGGAGAGGAGAGAAGGCACTGGCTCTGTTTGCATTGCTGCTGTGCAACCCTTCTATAAAACCCGAGGGTGACAGCAGAGGCCAAGATGAACACAATGATACTTGACTCAGAAAATATTGACTCAGACCCCACTTTTTCATGCAAAAATCCCTCTTTCTAATTTAACTGCTAACACCCTCTCCCTAGAGAATAACTTTATGCCAGATTCTCCCCTCCCTACCCTCATTCTAGCAGTTTGAACAACATACTTCAAATACTAGCAAGGATGCCATGGAGGGAAGTAGTGTAAAAGGAAGAATGTGGTTCCCCCAAGTCCTTGTAAGACTCCTTATTTTGGAGCTTGATTGATGATGGGAGTCATTGCCGCTCAGCTCCTTGAGATCCCTGGCCTGCAAGCTAACCATCTCACGCATGTAGCCTCAGAAGAGTGTTATGCAAACTGGAGCTATATCAAACCTCTTGAGCTGCAGGAAAGATGAAATGGAATGCAAAGAACTCTCAGGGGCTGTTCCTCACATCATGATATTAAATCACTGATGTGTGTTTGCAAATCACCTTGCATGACTGGATGAATAGGGTGGGAATCCTCAGCTTAAAAGGAACACACAGACCTGCCCGCCCAATTGCGGATTCTCATCCAACCTGTTTTCACCAGGAACACATGTACACACCCTCTACACATGTTTATATTACATTCAACATGGGAAGTTGCCTTAGGAAGGAATGGAAGGTACTAATTATCTCACCTGAAACAGTCCTAGAGTGTATCCAGGATGCTCCTTTACCAACAGACCCAATATTGTACACATCTAACCAAATTGCTAAGTCCTGCAAAAATGGGGGGAGACTCAGTTATGATTATGATGATAAAAGTTAAAATTGTATACATGCAAAAAGTTACAAATAAGTTATAAAAATAAAGGGCAAAACACACAAAATATCAGAAATTAAAGCAAAGAGGGAAAATACCAATTTCCTACAATTCAAACAGGCCACAAAAGGCAATCATCTTTGTGAGCATTTAAGACATGCTCATTTCCCTGTCTATGTAAGTCAGTTAAGTTGTCCACCTGTGCAATTTTAAAGCCATTTGTTTCCTGAGAGGTATATTCAAAGACTTCCAAAATCACCTCTAATGAAGGTGATTTCTGCAGCTACCAGCACCATTTACAATTAACAGGTAGAGCTCATTGTTTGCAATTCTTTTAGGTCAAGAGGTAATATAGCTGAAGAAGCATCCGCGTTCAATACCGTCTCTGGCAATTTGCAAGATAATTTGATGAGGAAAATTTTACCCTGTAGCTGATCAGAACTGTAGGTAAAAAGGAGCCAGGGTATGGTTTCAGTATATTAGGTTATTGCCGTTTGTTGACTAGGGCCACAATCATAAAGACATTTTCCTGGGAGTAAGACCCATTGAACACAATGGGGCTTACTTTTGAATAGACATGGTTAGGGTAGAGCTCTTGAATAATCGTTCTCAGGCACCAGCCTGCAGGTGATGGGGAGTGAGATTTAGAAAATTTTCTGTCTGATCTCATACATCTGATTCATTTTGGTCACTGGACATCCATGCAGGGGTTTAACCTTTCAAACAGACAGAACTGATCCAACACCTGTCACTTGAGGGAGAACAACAAATGTTACCCCATCTCTTACCCAGTGGTGTGCCAACAAGGACATATGGATCATTCTAAGGATATAAGGACCCCACTGAATCAGGCCCAAAGCCCATCCAGTCCACCTTTCTGTATTCAGGAATGGACTGCCCCATATGGCCAACCATAAAGGGTGTGTGTAGAGGTGGACAACCTCAAAATGCCAGATGCAGGAGGGGCACCTGGATTCAGGTGTCATATGTGCTCCCTGAAGCATCTGATGGGCTGCTGTGTGATACAGGGAGCCGGACTAGGTGAGCTTGATCCAGTGGAGGCTCTTCTTATGTTCTTATATCCAGCACAAATTTGGGGCTGCTGCTATGATGGTTCTCCTTTTGCCCAATGTAACATGGCAGCAGCCCCAATAGGTCTACTCAGAAATCACCAACCAGAGTACAACCAGAGATCACCAAGAGGAAGGTGCTCAGATGAAGCATAATTGCTGGGTCCCAGCCCCACCTCCTGTTCACCGACCACCTTACCCCAGGAACACCCTCCTCTCATTCTTCCCCTGCTCCAAAATGCCTCCTTCCCACCTTCTCCCTAGTCTCCTCCTGTCTTCCCAGACCTTTGCAACAGCCAAGTAGCATATGGACTCAGAGTGGTGTAGGGAGGCCAGCGCAACTCCTGCGATGTCAGAGACTTGCACTAGCCTAAGTGGAGTGCTTGGATTGTGTTAGAGTTCGACTGAAAACTTAAACACACTTACTTGGCAGTAAGTCCCATTGATCTTGTGGGTACTTCTGATTTGAGGCACATAGAATTAGTTTGTATTGAGTATGTGGACTAGTAAAGTCAGTAAAGCATTTGAGAGAAGTCTTTTGTCCTTATATACAGAGAATTCACCTGGAGATTATATGCATGCATCTATTTCCTGCATGCTAAGATGAATACCAATAAAGGGGAAGGTCCCTAAGTCACTGAAATGGAGGGCTTTGGATAATACTTTATAACTATCATATACACCAGAGAGCCCATTTCAGTCACTCATCACTGCCTCTCAAGTGCTCCTCTTCTAGGTGTAGAGAATCTCTTAGCTCACTGGTTTGCTATTGTAGTTTGATAGGATGATTGTTTCTCTTTGGAAGAATGATTGTTATGCTTTGGGAAAGGAAAATGAGGAGAATTGCCTTATTATGGTCTTTAAAGAACGACAGCATGTGAGCTAAGTCACCGACTGTGTTGTATTTTGTTGGTAGATCTTGGTACATATGTTAATCCCCACCTACAGAGGGAGCTGTAATCTATCTTGTTGCTAATTTTATAATTTGTGGGTTATCATGTACTACTTTGATTATTTTGACAAAAGTGTAGAAAGCAGGGATGGGGTGATGGTGTTCTGTCTGGTCACCTGGCATGCGATGAAGGAATTAGCTGAGCCCTGGCTGAGCAGAGATTCAGTGGATGTACTAAGGGCAAAATCCAGAGTAACTACGGGGAGTCCTTGCTCTGGTGTAAGAACAATGTACTCTGGATTCCAATAAAAAGCAGGCCTCTGTCAGTCTTAAAAGACTATGGTATCGTGCTCGGCGCTGCATATGCTGCATGCGAAGCACGAAAGCCTGGGTTGGATTGTTATGGAGGATATGCTGTTACCCAAGCAGCAAATCCCCCCTCTCCACGCCACTGAATTAGTCCAGTAAAAAGGCAGAGCCAATACAATTGGATCAGCTGGCGTCGCAGAGCTGGGCTAAGGACAGGAGCTCACCCTGTCTTCTGGGGCCGACCTGGGTCTCGAACGCTGGTCTGCTGGTTAACAGGCACAGCGTCTTAACCACTTGCGCCACCCACAGCCTATGGCTGGATTCCAATATGAATTTCCCATAGATTTTCACTAGGTGGTGCAGTAACTACGGGTGCACGTAAAGTCTCTTACATGCTCCTGTTTTTACTCTGGATTTGGGGGTATGTCTTCCCCAACGCTCCAAGCAGCTTTTGGGCACCCAAAAAACAGTTCAGCAGTGCAAGCTATGTACACTGCGCACATACGTGCAAGCAGTGCTACTCTAAATCAGATCCAGGTGCTGCACATCACTTTTGATGATACCCGGATAGCTGCATAATGGAGGGACTAAACCTGCCCTGAGGGGTACTGCGCTGACAACACCACTAACCCTCATGAGTTTCTTTCTGCTGTTTTCTTTGTATATCAGTGGTGGCAGTTCATTTGTTGTTGTAGTAAATTCTTAACAAAACTCAGCTTTGCTGTGTATAGGGCTCAAGCAATTGTTTCCGATAGTAGATGGGCAAGAGTCACTCCTGCCATTCCCTGGTTATGAAATGGAAGAGGAAGACCAAAGCATGGATGAGTAAAAAGTGGCAATCTAAAGTATCATTTCTAAATTGTTCTCCAGTGATCCAGGGACTATGAAAAACACTTTTTTCTTAGGGTGTCCAAATCCTTCATATAGGGGTGTACAAACATTTTGGCAGGAGGGCCATATTATCTCTCTGGCACTGTGTCAGGTATCATAAAAATGATTTACATTTGAAATCTGAAATTTCATAAATTTCATAAATTTTCAGCTAAGAGTGTATTAGAGACAGATTCAAAGAATTACAAGGCTTGCCGATGGATTGGATAGAGGTTTCTTGCTGTGGAGCTCATCTGGCCCTTGGGCTGGGGTTTGGACATCCCTGCTTAAGTAGTAACATAACATCAAGCACCCTATGAAGTACATGGATCAGGGTTCCTTGCATCTGGGGCATTGTTGTTGCAATATTCAAGATTCCAGGGAGGGAAGTGGTCTCACACATCTCCAATAGGACACCTTTGCCCCGAGGTACGTAGGAGCAGAAAGGGGAGAGAGAGTAATAATCTAGGACAGGATTTGGGGCTGCATTGAAAGCCTCAATGAAAGTCAGAGTCCCAGTTTTGTATCTTAATGTGGTGGGAAATGAGTTCTTTCCAGTTATTTGAAAAACAAAGTGTTTGGCTAACTTCAATTCTGTATCAAGCCAAGGAGAGTTTCTTCCATTATTAAGCACTTATTAGTTCTTCCCTATAAATGCACCCCATACCCAAACTATCAATTACAGTATATTGGAAAATGTGGGTTGGACTATGGGCGCAATCCAGAGTAACTACGGGGAGTCCTTGCTCTGACGTAAGAACAATTTACTCTGGATTGCAATATGAATTTCCCATAGGTTTTCACTAAGTTGTGCCATAACTATGTCAATGTAGATGTCTCTTACATGCTCTCATAGTTACACTGGATTGTAGGGTACTGTGTTTGTGAAAACATCTGTTTCCACCCTCAGGATCAGAGTGGTGGGGGACCTGAAAAAACACATGGTGCTAATTTTTCCTACCTTCTAGCAGAATTTGGCCTGGTGGATATAATGCTTTCTAACTGTGAATTCTAACATTGTCTTTGTATTCCCTCCCCTTTTTGTCTCACCTGCAAACTTTACAAATATGTCTTTAATTTTACAAATCTATCCTTGATTCCTTTTTCAAAGCCAGTTAAGGAATGCTGAACAGTTTTGTGCCAAAGAAAAGAAAAAAATCTGAAAATCACTCCCAAGAGAGCGCTTCTCACATGCCAATTTTTTTCCTACGCAGCTATTACACTGTCGTAGCAATAAGCATTCACAACACATGTACAGCAATCAGGAACCACTCTAGAAAACAACAACAACAACAACAACAGAGAAAGCAAAGATAGATTGGAATGAAAGAGGCATCTTTCCATTTCACATACTGCAGTTTTCTCAGGCAGAAACAGCTCTATAATTCACATTAATGGCCGATCCTAAGCATATTTACTTGAAAGTAACTTACATTGATTTCAGTGAGTTTATGTTCAATAAAATACAATTAGAACTGCAATATTAAAATAAAATGGGAATGTCAAAATCCTGCTTTTCATGTAGTCATTGGATTTATTCATTACTTCCATAGATGGTTGCAACTATCCATTGATCTCACTGTATAAATAATTCTGTGCCTTCCCATTGCATTTCTAAAGAAGGCATAGAAGGCTGCTATCCTATCCATACTTTCCTGGAAGTAAGTCCCATAGAACACAATAAGACTTACTTCTGAGTAGACATGCATAGGTTTATGTCCTAATTGGCACAATATGTAAGATTAAAATGAAGTCTGAATTTTAATGTAATACTTCATTAATAATACAGGACACAGTGTAAGATTCTAATCAATAACCTTAGCCCAACCTCCTCCTCCTGGGTTGATCAAGAAAGAGGAAGACAACAGCACCAATTGCCCACAACTCTGTTCATCTCTTCCTTTTCTAATACAAGATGGGGAGTACAGAGTAACATATCACTGGGTAAGGAGTGCAGTGTTGTGTCTTGTGACACCTCAAAGACATATTGTGGGGAAAACCTTTGTGAGGCAGGCACGGTCCACTTCATCAGAGACATCACACTGTATATATGTACTTGATCAAATTTCCAGCACTGACCTTCTCAAGGTAAGGCAATGGTGCTATATTGCCTTTACCTCAATGCTGAAAAGTTGGTTAGGACTGCACCCTGAGCCTGTGATAAAATAGACAATTTTGTAATAGGTGGAAGGTAAGGCTTTTCCAGGTCTCTGATTTTGTATCCTGAATCCATCGAAGGTTTTTCCTTGCCTCCCCCCACCCCCACCCCGATCTCAAAAACAGAGAAGAGATTTGGGACAGATGGATTACTGGGCTAAATGCAATACAATCAAGGGGAAACCAGAGCAAGGACTCACTATTTTTCTCACTATATTTGAACCAGCTCCTGCTGGTTAGAGCGATGAAGAGAAATGGATTCCATAACTTTCCTGCCCCTTGAGGATTGATTCCACATCCTATATAAATAGCCCAATTGCTGTGGAGGGGGACGGTGCCAGAAAAGGGGAGGCAAAAGGTCGGCATGGGGGAAGTAGGGATCAGGTTTCTTTGCTGGTTTTCAATGAGAAGACTGAAGACTCCCGGATGTCCTTTGATCTGGGGTTTTGGAAGTGCATCGGAGTGCATCTGAACTGCCCTGACTCATGTTCAAACCTGAATGGGGAATAGTAAACAAGAGGAAGATTATATATAATTATAGACAAATCGTGGTGCCGGGGATAAACAGGACTCAAGCACAGTGATGATGAGGCACTGGAGATTGGCTTACTCCAAGAACCTAGAACAGAAGCCAGCTAGGAAAAAGCTTCCCAATGGGCATGTTTTCAGTTAGCCCAAAAGAGATGATTTTTAAAAAACAACAGCTTTTCACTGTAGGCATTAACATAAAGGGAGAAGCCCATCCAATGCAATATGGAAGCAGAATTGAAGCCAAAACAATCCTTATCCATATGACGCTTCTGTGAAACATTTCAGAATTCACCTACTTTACAATCATTTGAAGTCAGCCAAAATAATAGAATTCTGAACTTAAAACTCTACAGATGCTTTGGAAACACTGCAGTCAAGTTGTCATAACGAAAGAAGGAGAAGAAAGCTTCAGGACTGCATCTACTCAAAAGTAAAACCCATTCTGTTCCATGGGTCTTACTCCCAGGAAAGTGTCTTTAGGATTGCAGCCTAAAGCATCTTTTATTCTGCTAACAAATTGTAGAAGGCCATGTTGATCCATTCGAACAGCTTCATACAAATGTTTTAGTGCATCGTCACCTCTTTGTGCATTATCCCTCTGACACTATGGGCACATTCCAGAGTAACTACGGGGAGTCCTTGCTCCAGTGTAAGAACAATTTGCTCTGGAGTGCAATATGAATTTCCCATAGGTTTTCATTAGGTGGTGTAGTAACTATGGGTACACGTAATGTCTCTTGTGTGCTCCTGTAGTTACTTTGGATTGTAGGGATTGTTGGGGACCAGAAAAAAAGAATTAATTTACATTTCAAATTTAAATAAATTTACATAAATTTAATAAATGAATATGTTAGAGATGGAATTAGAATGAATGAATCAATGAATTCAATTCATAAATACTGGCCTTTCTAACACAGAAAGAAGGGGTGATATTCAAACCAGGACGGTGGAAGGGACTGCGAGTTACTGCAAGAGACCGATCCTTTGTCCAGTGACAATCCATTCCTTCCTAGACAATGGAGCAGAAGAGCCTTCTCTCACCTCTCCCCCTCCCTGCCTCATGGCTGGAACTCCCAACTGCTTGCCCAGTCTGAATGATGGCCCCATGAGGTTTTTCATGCTACAAAAAATAGTAAGCAAGCACACCCAGACATAAGCAGACTTGGCAACTCGAATACAAGACTTGAGTTGGTGGGGCTCTGACAAGTATTTTTCAGAGTATTCCATGTGTATAACTCACAAGTCACAGAGTCAGCAAAAAAGCAAAAAACAAAACCATAACATTTTTCACAACTTGTACCTGAGTTATTCACGTTGAGTTCCCAGCACTGGTAACTACAACTGACTTCTGTTAAACCACTGGTGTAATAAAACTTCAACCTGTAGCTTAGGCTTTGGATTGTCCCTTTCAACACGGAATTTGCCAACCATACAATGGAGAGCTACCTTAATGAGTGTGTGGGACATGGGTGTGTGGAACTTACAGGGAAATAGATACAAACTGCATACTGGGAAACAGATACATATTTCCTACAGATACATAGATTTCCCTATAGATACATAGGGACATGGGTGTGTGAGACTTACAGGGAAGTAGATACAACTGCAAACTGGGAAATAGGTACATAATGCATGCAGCAGAATAGTGAGAATCCCTTGGGGTATCACAATGAACTGCTGTCAGCCAAATCCAAGAGTGAGTGAGTTCATGCCCATTTGGTTGGTGTTGTTAATTGTACTGTCTGAAGTTCAGACAATTGAATTGTCTGAAGTAACTTTTAATTTTCTTTCACATTTTAAAACACTTGCAGGTATGGACAGGGTGATCATATCACCGAAAAATTCCAGATTTGTCCTCTTTTTTAGTCTCCTGTCTGGGTGAACCCCAAAAGGGCTTCATTTTGGAACTTTGCAATGGTGTACAGTACCCCATCATGTCATATGTCATTGGATTCATATTGAAGAGCAGAATCCGATGCAAAAATTGGTTTTGAAATCCGCCAAAAAACTAAAAATCAAAAATATGCATTGAGCTCTATGGGAAAGTGAAAGTGCCCAATATCATGGCTTTACTTCTGAGTAGGCAAATGTGCCATTTTCCACTGGAAAGGCCAAACTGAGAGGAATCCAAGACCTTGTCCTCCTTTTTAGGTTCAGGCATCTGGTCACCCTGGGTATGGATTTAATGCTGTTTTTTTTAACATTATGTAGCTAAAATGAAGGATGCTAGGTCCTGGATGCTAGATAAGACTGTCAGTTCTTGAACAAGTTTAATCTCAAATACAAAAATACATTAGTACCTGTGGTTTAAAATGTAGCTAAAAAGAAAAAATAAATTCAGGAAGCAAGTGAACAAAGAAGGAGAAGAGAAAAATCTTAGGATTTATTGTCAAAGCCACAGAAAAGGAACAAAGAAATTGTTTTAATCGCAAGGGATCGCAGCAAGCAGATAAACAAGGTCAATTTATCTTCTTGGGTGTCACATCTATCCCCAAACTAGACAGAAAAACTCACCAAGCTCTATATTTTTGCCACTCCAGGATCAATGGCTACATCTGTTGAAAAAAGAAATCACTCACGGCCTGATTATTAACTTGTATACACCCGATCACAATCTAGTCTCTCTCTATTTCCCTTTTTTTCTAAAGGAATAATTCACACAAGGGCCATCTTTTGCAGTTTGCCTTTATTGTTAAATAAGAATCTATTTTTTAGAATATTTTTTAGAATATTGTTGCCTCTGCTTATTTTGTTCCTCTAGGCTGACCATGAGAGAAAAAAAGAAAAGGGGGATATAAGAAATGGCACAGACCATGGAGGCAAAAAAAAGAAACAACAGAGACGGGAGACAAAACAATAAGCTCCTTCAGCCCTTGGAGAAAATAAGTCAAATGGGTGGCCCTTGAGTGACTATTGCTTGTGTCAGCACAGAACTTAATCAATAGACACAAGAGGGATGGAAGGTTGCACTGCTAGGCCTGGAGGTTGGTTAAAGCAGGCAGGAGTCAAGTCCTCAGATTGCAATAAAGCAGTTTGAAGGTGACAAATTTCATTGTTGGTGATAAATTTCCATGTGGTATTTTGCAAAACAAGGGCTGGAACCCTGGAGCTAGTGGAAATGGAAGAACTACACATGAGGATGCATGAAGGAGGTTCACATCCTTTCCATCAGAAGAGGTCAGTGCCCCAAGGTTGAAAGACAGGAAAAATCTCTGATCTGGACTGCCATGTTTGTCTTTCTTTCATCTACATCTACATCTACAGTATTTATATACTGCTTTTCAACTGAAAGGTTCACAAAGTGGTTTACAAGAAAATGAAAAAATTAATAGCTAATGGGTCCCTGTCCCAAAAAGGCTCACAATCTAAAGTGCAAAAAAAACTTTGTCTTTTCTGCTTCATTTGTATCTTCCTTTAATTAAGAAGCAGTGGAATTTGGTGCACCACCAGGTAAGGGATGGAATTTGGCATTCCACTTCAGAAGCTGGACAGTCGTGAGCTGGTCTTGCACCGAGCAAGTGGGTCTGGCAAGGCTATTTCACAGAGCTGACCCCACCAACAGTCTTCAGCGACTCTCAACAGCGGAGCTGCTAAACATTAGGAAAGAGGCTCAAAGGAGTTGAAATGTGAAAGCAATTAGAAAAGCAAACCCCCAGACTGCACTAGCAATTAGAGCAGCCCCGGAATATATTTAACCCACATCAGTCCATAAAAGGATTTCTGCCATGTGCTTTCCCCTTCCCTTGCTACTGTTGCCCAGGGCTGAGATCTGAAAATTTTCTCCTCTCAATCAGAGGAGGTGACAGCGAATTCCTTGAGTACTTTGTCACACGTCAGCAAAGTCGCACATCACTCCTCCTCTACTCTTCAGGCTTTATTTACATATTGAGTTACATATTGAGTAGTTTCAGTGCCGAGTCGGTCTCTAGAGAGGAAGCCATGTTATTAACAAACATACTGGAGTCAAAACTACTAACAATTAAGTGAGCCATGGATCCACCCATTTGCTCAGCCTCCCTGCCCTCTGTTCCTTCTCCTCTCCATCCCACCCCTGCCTCCACTGCTGCGCTATCTTCTCTGGGTTCATCAGAGGGGATGGAGCACAACTGCCTCTTATGCTGAGTGCTCCATTTACAGCCATTTTACAACAGCAGCACTGCTGGCGTAAATATTTCCATACAAAAAGGGGTGAATGGAGGGTTTATGTTTTGTGGGGTGTCTTCAGGTCAAGTTGAAGTGGATAGGAACCTCCTTGGAACTACTAAAGAAGTAATCTCCCTCCTAGGTGGACCAGCTCTTTAAATACCCTCCACTGAGTCAGCGAACCCATTCCCTTTCCAGTCATACGGCCCACCCAAGGTCTCTTAGACAAGCCAGAGCATCTGCTAGGCATGATCTCATGGCCAAAGCCTCTCCCAGTGGGCATTCCTCTGGCACCCAACTTCACTCCCCATTTCAATGGGCATTCATCTTCACTGGTGCAACAGTTTGGGGTGTGTGGGATTGGATTCCTCTCTTGGATTCCCTGTAAGAATGAGGAGCCAATTTGTATCCAAGCATTTCAGCTCTGTTTCAGACACTACCATTCATCACTTTCCATGTCAGATCAGTGAGGAGACACCTCCCTGACTCTTTACACATTGTGGCTTTAAAAAAACCCTACACAATACAAAACCCTTGCCCATTTCATAGCTAGATAAACTGCTGTTCTCACCCTCCTGGGTACATTGTATATTCCATTCTTGTCAAAGGTGGTGCAATTATTAACTGTTTTCAAAGGCATCAACTGCAGAGACGTCACCTTCCCAATTGCCAAATGAAACAGAAGTTCAAATGGTGGTTACACATGTCGAGACAGCAAACTGGAGAAAGAAAATAAAAGAAAATTAAAATTGTGCGCTCTCTCTCTCTCTCTCTCTCATTTGCATACTTCTTGAGGTAGACAAGAATATACAGTACATAACAAAAGCCATGTGCCTTTTCTTTATATATGAAGGATGGAAAAAGCCACCTTAGTTGAAACCCAGATTTCACCTCTTCCATTGTGCTGGCAAAGAGGAATGAAATACATTTCAAACCTTGCCCTTCATTACCCTTTACAGTCACAGCGCAAGATGCTGAAGGAGAAAGTCACAAAAGCGAGGGAAGAGAGAAAATTGTTCCAAGGCTGGGGCTCATTCTATGGCTTCCTCTGATATGTTACTTAAAAGCAAGCCATGCTCCAGCATATCCTGAATGATACACAGGGAGCATGGTTGGTGGCCTTTTATCACTGTGGGAAGCTTCCTCGTTGCGTTGTGCAAACACTCCTTCCCGCTGCCATTTATTCCCCACATAACGTGGATACTCGAGATAAGATAATTAAAAGCCAGTTACTGCTATGCCATTATTGTTACAAAACATAGGACCAAGATGTTAATAGTGGCATCTCCATGGGGCTGTTCATATGTTAAACTGTACCCAAGTTTAATCATTGTTAATCTGTGCCTGGGTACATTTATTCACACATTCTATTCAATGCAGATGCTATCTGTGCACCTTGTTATCAATGGGGGTTCCATACCTGCAGACACAGAAATCCATGAATGATTGAATCTGCAGATTAAGGGTCCCATCTGGACCCTCAGAACCTGATGGGAGTTTGCAGAATTCCTTACAAGAGCAATGTTGCTTTCTTTCCCAGCCTTCCCCCCAAGAAACTGGAAGTTTGTTTCGTTTTGCTCAAAACAGGCATTTTGAGGTTTGGGGGTGCCCAGAAGCAGGGTGGGACTGACTGTGGCACACAGGCCAGATCCCAACCCCCATCCCTGGCCCAAGAGGCTACTTGGATTTGCACCCATAAAATTGCAGGCACAGATCTGTGTAACCCCATAGGGCCTCCTGGGGTTAAGGGGAAGGAAATCCCATTACTCTTGAGTTGTACCCCAGCCTGCACCAAACCTGTGGTGGATACAGCACAGGCCAGATAGACTGCCTGTTCTGGTGCAGGTCAGGATTGTGCCCAAAGCCTTACAGTAAGCAGAGGAATGGGATACCTTGTGGGAATAATTTAGAAGATGTTGCAACTTCTCTCAGCATCTAGAAATCTCTAAAACAGCAATTCCCAAATTTACCCAGCCAGAAACACCATTCTCAAGCTCTAGACCTAGAAGTTAGTGCTGATGACACAAGGCATGTCATAATAGAAAAATGGCTCAAAAATAGTAGTAAAGGGTCCATGGAGCAATGCATGATAGTTCCACAGCACTGCAGATAATTCTGCTTGTCCTGTAGAGCTCCTACCTCCATATCACACTCCCACTGCCAAGCTGTTTGGCCAGCACAGATCCCATAATGCCTTCAGACATACATCATAACATCCAGGACACAATCCTAACCAACTCATTTCTCTCCCTATTTTTGTGGTGGTATGGGGTAGACAGTGCATGTCTGTGCACATGCCTAACTTCCCCCTCCACTGAAATGGTACAGAACTGCCTTACAGCACTTTTGCAACACCCCCAGACCAGCAAGGGACTTGTGTCAGCCTAATCAGGGGTTAGGATTGTGCTATCATTTTGAGAAACTCTACTCAAATTACAGCCACTATCTTAGCTCTCTGGAACTGATGTGAAATTTATATCCCTTTCTTATTTAAAGCAAAAGATTTTCCAATCACTGTTTGCTCATCAGAAACATTATACCCAGATAACATAGTACTAATCTCTACGGTGCTTATTAGTTGACTTGAAGATTTGAACAGCCTAGGGCAAAATTGTAATCAAACAAAAAACAAACATTTACTTAGAGAAAGCAAATTAAAACTAAAAATCTGGCATATTGACCAAGCAGACAAAAAATAGCATATCTTGGAAGAATGCTTGTTAGAGAAAATTGGCCCCCAACTGCCAGATGCAACATGTGCCCCACTGGTACACCTATGCCAGTGCTGGAAAGTTGATTACCATCGCACCCTTAGGTTACAATCCTAACTGTACTTACATAGAAGAAAATCCCTTTGGAATCAAATGACTTCAGATGGCTTGACTGGCCAGGTGGAGCTCAGAAAAGTGGTACTTTGGAATCTGAGCCTGGGACCCTCTTTCAAACTTAAAAATCAGTCAAGGACCTCCTGTCAAACTTACTATGATGTTGTGACATCACTGTGATGCCAGAGCTCCTCCATTTCTACTCCATTTCTACCCATTGTATACAATGAGACTTACTCCTAGGAAAGCCCAGTGCCAGATTCCAAGATGGCAGATCCCACCCTCTTGCGACCCCCTGATCCAAGGTAACAAATCTCCAAGGGGGTCCCAACACCCATTTTGAGTACTACTGGTTTATAGCATCACATTTGGCCTCCCAATCCAGAGGTAATTGGCAATGATCTCCAGTTACATTTAGTGGTAATTCCAAGGGGTGGACCATGAAAAGTGGTATGGCAGGGACAAATGTTGAGAAACTCTTGGGAATGGCCAGATGACATATGGGACAGCACATATATCTCTGCCATAGCAAAAGATTCCAGGAAGCTCATGACATGATGGGGAAAGAGCAAGATATCCCCCGCCTCTTGTCTAGGGCCTTGCAGTGCCTAACTAGGTCAGCACTTTTAGCGGAATGTTGCATTGCCAGATATTGATCAAGCTCCAGAGGGTGTGATAAAATTAGTCCATAAAGGTCCTATTTGCAGTAATAAAAAACACTAATGAGAAGGGAAGGATGGGGATGAGGGGAAGAAGAGTCAATAGGATCTCCAGAAGCAGTTCTTGATGCAAGAGTCTGGCTTTTACTCAGTGCAGAAATAAATTGAGCTCTTGGTAATTAAAAAATGTTCTTCGCCCCTTTCTTGCTCCCCCATCCTGTCCTCAGCAGCATACAGCCATAACTCTATGGGCATCTCTGTGCCAGTACTCAGTTCATGGGAATGAAAGGGCTTTATAGACTCCACATTGAAACACAAGAGAGTAACCATATGGCAGGGAAGTGAATGAATGAACACACTCCAAAAGGCTTCACAGATGCAAGGATGGCCATTTGTTTTTCTTGCCTTACATGAATCCTGAGTAATCCCGAGCTGAAATGCAACAGATACAGTTTTTACTCACTGAAGCTGACACACTGGGGAAAGAAGCACCTGCTGAAAATCTGAATGTAACACAGCTGTTAAACCAACAAAATAAAATGGTTGCAGTACTATCTTACTAGCCATGCAGAGCAAGCAGAAGAAATAGAGACATGTCCAACTGAGTCTGAAACATATTTCATGCAAAAACTGGCTTGACTATGCTCTACATCTGATGCTCAGAGTGTATTAACCAGCATGCTCCATTCTCTATGGAAAAAAAATTGAGACACACAAAGACTCATTCTATAGTTTCTTAGTGGAAAAGCTTCCTGGTACAAACAATGTCCTTCTTTGGGGTGCTTGGCTTTCATTATCAATTTTCTGCAGCCTCTATCAAAAAGCAGGAACTCTGCATTTATATGGCAATAAGGGGCTGGATACAGAGCAGGGGGATGCAGAACAGAGGGTGGTGAAAATGATGACCGAGAGGTATATGTTGCAGCTGTTATCAGAGGATGTAACCATCAGAAACAGTTTCAGCATGGTGATCATTATGCAGACCAGCCCTTGGCAACAGATCAAGAAGTGCTACAGCTAGTGAATAATTTTTTCCTGGTTGTTGTCTTATTCCCAATCTCAGATATCCTTTATCCACTGCCCTGCCTACAGTTTTGATGTTGCTTCTGTCCATTTGATTACTTGTGGGTTTGTTTGTCTCCATGTCTCTTCTGCAGAATCCCACAGGATCACCCATCCCAGCATTAATCACAATTAGTTGTGCTTAACTTCAGTAGGTGATTGTTTTAGATATCCCCAAACCACATCCCCTACTAGGTATGGTTGATGATGGATCCCAGATGGTAGATCCACCTGTGAGGCCAACTGAAACCATTACCTCAGGCAGAAAATTAATAGAGGATGATAATCTCTGCTCCCCTCCCTCTTCCACAGATTAAAGCAGAGGTTGGTACATCATCTGAAAAGAACATGGAAAGAATTTGGCCCACTGCCTTAAGAACCATGAGGTTTCAGGCCAGTATTGGATGAGTGGGTGTGTAAAGATGGGTACATGAATGGGTACCGGACGGTACCACACTCATCTTTCCCTGTGAATGCTGATGTTATGAGAAGCTTGTGGACTTTTAATTGCTGATACCCAGAGCCGAGATGCTCAGTCAGCCTTGAAAGTGTTTGTTAAAGGCATCCTTTCCTCCTAACCTGCCCCCTCCTCTCTGACAGTTAATAAGTCAGTGTCATGTCATTCTTATTGACTTCAAGCTTGGCAGGAACACCCATGAGGCATTCTCAAATCCTGCTTCCCTGTTCAGTAGGCAGGAGTTCATGTTTTCATGTCAAGTGATGACCTATCTCCCTCCCCTCTATTTGCCACCCCGGAAAGAGCAGGGCAGCCTCTGTTATACCTTCAGCTAAAGGTCAAATTCAATTACTGGATTAATGTATGTATGTATGTATATATACATTTAAAAAACAACAACACTGTGCTCTGAAAATGTATTCATCACATTTTCAACAGATGTGCTCATTACACTCATTACCTTGAAGTAATAGTATTTGTGGATTTTGATCATAACTGCTGTACTAATTGGTCAATAGCTATGCTATCATATAAAGATCTGGATCAGGCCAAAGGCCCATCTAGTCCAGCATTGTGTATCTCTCAGTGGCCCATCAGGTGCCTCGGGGTATATGGAAGAAAAGAGACCAGCATCCTGGTGTCCTCCCTTGGATCTGGCATTCTGAGTAGCCTTCTTTTAAAATCAGGAGGTCAGTGGCGTAGCTAATGATCATGTAGCCCAGTTCAAAGCTCAAAATGTTGCCCCGGATGTGATGACACAACTGGAAGTGAGTATTTTTAAAAAGAAAATTGGGGCAAAACCTGCCCCATCCTCCTCAGCAGTTCACCATTTGGCTCGGCTAGTGACATAGCTAAACCCATCTATTTGCTATCTGGAGTCAAAGAAGATTTTGAGCACAATCATAACTCTGTCTACTCAAAAGTAAGTCCATTGAGTTCAGTGGAACTTACTCCCAGAAAAGTGTGTTTAGGATTGCAGCATTTCTTGCCCCTGTTACAACAATCTCTATCTCTATCTCTATCTCTGTCTCTATCTCTCTAATCTGAGAGCTGATTCATATAAACTTATTAGTTCCATACAGTATTAGAATTACATCTCATTGGCTCTCAGAGTCATCAGTAACATGGAAAAGTTTGAGTCAAGAAAATCCATGGGCTTTCCCATATGCTTTTGTATTTTCATTCTCTGGTTAATTGGCCATAACTTTTGATATAATATTGATATTCCAACGCAGTTTGTTTCCTTGCATTCTGCATAAAATTACCTTTCCAACGATATATAATTTGATGGTATTATCATTCATACATACCCCATTTTTAACAATTTTACTCACTAGTCAAGCTCAGCTTGTAGCCCCCCTAACGCTTGTAGCCCAGCACAACTGCACCTCCTGCATCCCCTACCTAAGCCAATGCAAGAGGTTATACATAATACAAACCCATCATGGCTTGTATCCTGCGACGAACTTTTCCTAAAGAAAAGTGACCATTCCCCTTTTCAAAGCAGATGACCTTACCATTTCAAAGCAGATGACCATTCCCCTTTTCTAGGCCAGATGACCTTACCACATCTCATGGCAAGTAGTTCCACAGATTAATGACATTCTAGTAAAAAAATACCATATTTTCTTGAATCTAATGTTCACCTTTTTGGGTTGAATTTAGTCTCCAAAGTTAGTGTGGGCATTAGATTCAATGGCACATTAGAGTCATGTAAATTCAGTATTTTTATTATAAGTATAGGTCAATAATTAGTTTAACTGTTTATTGTAATAAAAATGTAAGATAAACCCACTGTTGTATAAAGTAGTACAATTATGGAAAAAAATTATAACATAAACCCATTGTCATGTTTTTACTGTCATATAATTTAATGTTTAAGGCAGTAAAATTAAATTTTGCACCTGGTTTGCAGCTATGCATTACAATCACTAGTAAGCATTTTTTATCTCAAGCCCTTTAAAATCAAGGTGCGCATTAGATTTGATGGTGCCATTAGATTTGAGTAAATACAGGCATTTTCTTTTGTCTGTCCTTACTCTTCCAGCACTCAATTTTAGTGTATGTCCCCTAGTTCTGGTGTTGTGCATGAAGGAAAAGAACATACCTCTGTCCCTTCCCCTCTATTCTGTATGTATCAATCATGTCTATCCCCCTCTCCTTGGACTGAAACCTTTAGATTGAAATCTCTCACAATTCCTTCTCCACAAAAAGCAGTTTTATAACGTCTTAAAAATTTATTGAGCTTTTTTTCAGAAAAAAGGACAGGGTGGAACCACATTAATACTTAAAGAGAGCATACATTCAGAATTTATAATTTTTTTTTTCAAAACAGTGTTGCAGCCGGGCTAGCAGTGATGCCAGTTTTATAGAAGTCTTAATATGCCATGCTCGGAGAACTAAAGTAATGTAGCATGGCACATGTTGTAGAGCAGTGGTTGTATATCCTACTATGTACTATAATCCTTTTGATTTGCAAGGTTAGTGCCCTCATAGCCACCCTGAGAGAGATGGCACTCATTCTCATTTAATAGATGGGGGAAATGGGACTGAAAGTCAGGGGCCCAGTGCAACACAATGACATTTGATACAAGTCTCATCATATATCTCTTGCCGCAGGAAATTTCAGTGGTGTAGCTAGAGAAAGTGCAAAGCCTTAGGTTTTTCAGGAAACCTCACTACTAGAGGGGGTGCAAAGCCCTATGTTTGGCAGGGAGCCTCACCACTAGAGGGGGTGCAAAGTGCTAAGTTTTGCAGGGAAGCTCACTGTAGTGTGCAAGTGGTCCTCCCTTCTCCTCCCCTTTGGATCAATTCTAGCTTTTGCTCCAAAGTGGAGAGGATGGGGCCACTTGCATGCTGTGACGCTCCCTGCGAAACGTAGCATTTTGCCCCTTTACCTATGCTACAGCATGCAGCATATGACTTGATGGCTAACATCAACCATAGAGGTGGAAGGATGCAGCTCCGAAGGTTCCTTTATTTGTTTGCTTGTTCATTTGTTTATTCCTTCAATTCCTTCCTTGACAAAAGGCCTTGACAAACCCGCCATTGCTCACCACCTCCACTGATGTCCTTCACGTGTGGATTTCTATGTCACCGTCACCACAGTACAAATGGGGATATATTCTGGCAGTCCTGAACATCCCTGAGCCAGTTTGCCAGCCTGGCTCAGGAGGGAAGATCTAACAAATTGGCTCACTATTGGCAGCTTCTGCCACTACAGCCAGTGGGTTCTCAGAGTGCAATGGAGCAGAGCCTGCCCCAGCGTGCTCTCCTCCTCAGAGGGAAGCCCTTCTGTTCGGACAGATTAGCCTTTTTTGAGTGAGACTTTGCTGGCACAGCAATGCCGGCAAGGCCTTCACAGACCAGCCACAGCAGGAGTCTTCACTTCATCGAAAACTGCCTCACAGAGGCGGTTTGTCTTCTTTGCGCGCCTGTCAGATCTCCCCAGGCCCATCTTGCTCACCGACTCTCCTTCTTTGTGGCTTCCTCCTCACATTTAGTTGCTTGCATTTCAAACCCAACATTTAAGCCAAGAACAAGAAGTGTTCATTGGCAACGGGGGAAGGAGGGAGATGGTGGTGGTTCTTCAACACTGGATGCTTTTGCACTGACTCCATCTTTTCCAGCCGGTAAGAAACCAACAGGGAGAAATGAAGGCTCACTCTGTCTTCTTTAGGAGGAGGGCACACTGGGGAAATAATGAGCAAGCCAGGCAAGGCAATAGGAGGGGCTCATCCATTCACACTGGTTGTTTAAGAACAGGCAGCCTCCAGCATTTTACAGGTTAAAATAGGAACGCACTTGTAATATCATCATCATCATCATCATCATCATCATCATGGTTAGTAGGAGACCAAATTATGCTGTTTTCTAAATACCAGATCCTTCCAAAGGAGTCCAGTTATTGTTCATGTTGTATATATAGTACTCTTCAACAACAACAGCAACAACAACAATAAAAGAGTTTACAATATGGCTTACATAGCAAAAGAAATGAGAAAAATGGTTCTCTGTCTCAAAGAGGCCCATCATCTTAAATAACCAAAAACAAAAAGGCATAAGAGATACCAGCAGTTACCACAAATGATGTGATACAGGATTGAGTAGAGACTGTTGCTCTCTCCCGCTGCTCCATCTTTATTTATTTCATATTTTATACCACCCTTTCTGCTGTACGTGTTGGTGGATTCTACAGTTCATTGACAATTTATTTCCATTGTCTATGATCTTATCTGTTTGAATGCCAAGTTTATGCTGTTGATCAGTTGATCCAAACCAAGCAGCAATGAAGGAATTGCCACTGAAATCAAACCCATAACCAAGTCCTATACTCACCAGAAAGTCAACCCCGTTGAACTCAATCAGACTGCTTCTGAGTAGAAATGCATATGGTTGTGCTCTTACAGCCTCCAAAATGTTAGTGCTGTATTTAGATCTGTTAGTGCTGCAGATATGTCTTTGTTCTGGTACAACGCAAGAGTTTTATTTTGTTTTTTAAGCAGGCCTTTTTCTTGGCAAAACATGTCTCATGTTACCAGATGGGCAGGACCTTGTGGGTAGCAATGCATGGAAAGGGAAGAATATATAGACCCATCCTGGAAGCAACATTGGCCAACATGGATTTTTACTTTAATTACATCTCCAATATTGGAGGTGGCTTTGTTGGTCCGTATACAAGAAAAAAAAAAACCACACTCCAAAGCTGTGGGTTTTAAAAGTTTTTAAAGTTTTCTACAGAATTTTTCATCAGGTAGATGGTAAGCCCAGGGCAAAGGGGAAGGAGGAAGGGAGGGTGTTGGAGGTGTCCTAACAGCCAGCAAATCTGAAAGCTGGAGTTTAGGGGTTCCTGCAGATTTGAACAGTGTCTGAGAAGTGTGAGTTTCAGTACATACACAGAGTTACAAGGCAAAGGCTGCAATCCTAAAGATACTTTCCTGGGAGTAAGACCCATTGAACACAATGGGGCTTACTTCTGAGTAGACATGGTAGGGTTGTGCTCAAAAGGTAGCAAAAAAGCCAGCACACATGCATACGCAAAACATACCCCTAAAATATAAGATCTTGTAAAACTAAGTCCAGCCTTAAGTGCTCAATTGACATTTATAAGTCCCTTCCAGAGAAGACAGAGCAACAAGGAGACCTTTATATTTGCACAAGAGATAAATTTCAGGTATTGCACTAGGTTACAGAAAAATGGAGCCAAAGATTTATAACCTCATGGAGAAGGTCTTCCCTCTCCTCCACCCCTCCAAAAAAATTAATAGTGTTAATCATGAGGACCAACTGAATCTTCCCCTCTCTCCTGCATCAATACAGCATGGGCAGCCCTTGGGAAGATCTATGTAACAGCTGAAGCCCCGGCAACCTATTTAAAGGCTGGAATGTGTCACTCTCCTTCTCAAGTTCCTTGAAGGGAAGAAAAGATGAGAGCAGCAACTGAATCTCATGAATCTGTGCATGAGGCTGTGTACAATCGTAAATAGAGGAAGGGAACAGGGGAGAGGAGGCAGGTTGTGTTAATTAAATTTCCTCTGGATATTTAGATTCCTTTTTAAAAAAAGATTTAGGAATAAACATACGATTTCTTATTCACCGCACGCCTTGACGCCTGCTGCTTAATTTGTAACTTCTGACAAAGTCTCTCATGCTGTTTAGTGACACATCTTACAAGACATCAAGAAGTATGGAGCATCAACAGAAGGAATTCTGTTGTAGGTGACACTTCAACAGAAATGCCTGAAAGCTGCTTAAAGGGATATTTGAATTTCTCACATCTGCGTGCTGGCCAAGCACCTCAAAAGGCCTTATGATGCCCAGTTTTCTAGTACAGAGGTAATCACATCCCCATGAAGCGAGTGGGCTGCAGGCAGTGGCATCACAAGAGTCTACATCTGCTGGAGTTCCCAACATCATCCCCCTGATAAACCTCAATGCTTGAAGAAGTTAGTGATAAAAAGATAGTGTTGATTGCAAAAATCCGTTGTCCATTCTTATTCCTTTCACTGTTCTTAGCAGCATGTGGGGCGATGTGCTCTGCTCAGACTCTCTTCAGTTAGTACCAACCCACCCACTGAAATCTCCCGTTACATTCAGCATGTTATTGTCTTCCACTTTCTCTTTCACCTCCAACAATTCATTTAAAAACTCATTGTTTTGTTCTTCTGTACAATTATTACTACATGGGGCATATAGTTGTACATATGTTTCAATTTGCTCTCCTTTCTTGTTTCAATATAATTCAGTCTCAATAGCTGTTGATAGCCAATATCCATTTTGCTACAGCTGGCTGTACGAAGAAGCCCACTCTGTTCTTCTCTGTGATCCCTTCAGAGTAGATGAACAAGTATCCATTCTGAACTTCCTTACTACGTGTCCTTTATATCTTACATTGGCTAAGCCCATTGTCTCAATCCTCCTTTGTTCCATTATTTCTACAATTTCTCCCATTTTGTTTCCCAGACCAGTTGTGTTTAAAGTTTCTATTTACGAGTAGTTCTTCAGTGTTTTAGGTCTTTTAAAACTCCCGCAGCCTTGATCAGTCCATCTGAATCTCATTGTATATGTAGCAATATCCATTGCTAGGTTTGTCACAACTTCACCAGAGCCCCTTTGGCTGCTGTGGCAGATCATGGCACAACACGAGGTCATACCTAGCTAACCCTTACTTAGGGCACAATCCTAATGATGGGCAAAATCCACAGCAGTTAAGGGTCCACGCAGTTATGTCACCCTCTAGTGATATCTTATGGAAAGTCATCTTAACTGCTCCGGAGCAAAGGGCTTAATTTTACTTTAGTATATAGGCCTATGTCTACTTAAAAGTAAGCTCCATTGTGTTCAATGGGTCTTACTCCTAGGAAAGTGTCTTTCGGATTACAGCCTTATACTCTTACCACTTCTCTCAACATAGATGTGGGATTGCACATATTTCATAACAATGAAAACATGAACAATGAACTCCGTAACAATGAAAACATGAATCGGACCAATTTGGTTTGTTTTCCATTTATTCCAAAATGAATGATCAGAACTTTAAATAACTGAGAAAGAGATTCCTCATTTGATCTTCATTCTGAGCATAGCTGGATGAGGGGGAGGACTTACCTACCCAGAAAACAACCTTTGAAAGACCAAAACGCACTGACCAGAGGGGTATTTTTAACCCTAATAACTTTTTAGTCTCTGAAAGCAATGGGGGAATGAAAATAAATGGGTGTGCTGCCAATGAACAAAATAGTAATGAATGAGTAATAAACCAAATGTGATTTAAACAAATGAATTGCTACACGAGTGAACATTTTAATAACAAAAATGAATGCAGTAATTAAATTTTTAAAAATTGCATAATCCCACCAGACATCTTTTCTCAAAATAGCAATTGCAGCGTGGGGATATTGCATTTATCAACATTCAAATAGCATCTGAAGCAATTTTATACCAGTGGAAGCCAGACCTACGCTGAACAACCACATCAGGCTGCTACTGCTTTTTCTCCCCCTGTAGCATTGCTAGTTTGCCCTAAATTATTTCCCCCAATTCTTTTTAATCAAGCAGGTGACAAAGGTTAAACTCAGTCCAAGATCCTTTTCCAGGGTCCTCACTTTTACTGTTGGACTGCCTTGGAAACAAATGGTTCTCCCATTTCTCAAGGACTGGCAGTTTCACGACAAAAGTCCCAGCCTCAGACATGTCAGCGTTTGGGGCTACATCTCTCATCAGCCCTACTTACTTCAACCAAAATCTATCAGAGCCGTGCCATAGACAACCATCAACATTTGGGGGAAATTTGGATTATTCCAGAGTAAACTGGCTAATGAGAAAGATAATTACACTAAGGCTGCAATCCAGAGCAAATTCAGCCTGCTCTGACCTAACTGCACTCTCCTAACTATTCTGTATCCAGAGCAGAAAGTTATGCTGAATCCAGAGAGTCAGGAAGCCTGGGATGCCCTAACTGCTCCAGAGCATGCTAAGTAATTGACACAAGGGGAAGACTTGCTCCTGAGGAGACACCCCTCAGATCACACTGAACAAGGAACAGCTGTGGTGCCTACAGTGGTGACATGACTCTGCACATCACCTGGTGCGGAAGTCTGTGCGTCATCCCTGGGATGTGCGTCCCCCCCCCCACCTGGACTGCACAGTCACCAAAGTTGGCGTCTGCGCAGTTGTTTCTGAAGCCAACTGGCTTCAGAAAGAGTACTGCGCAGGCACCATCTCTGACACCTGCGCAGTACTTTGCTGAAGCCTTTTGGCTTTGGGAGAGACTGTGCAGGCGTCAGAGTTGGTGCCTGTGCAGTACTCTTTCTGAAGCCATTCGGCTGCCGCTCCGCCTCCTGAGTGAGGCCGAATGGCTGTGCAGAGGCGCGGACTTTCTCTGCTCTAAGGAAGTCTCCTCTGAAGCTGTTCGGCATGCTCAGTGTGTTTCTGCGCAGTGCACCTCAGATGGCCGTTCAGGCCAGCTCCTCAGACAAGTGTCAGCTTCTGGCTGATTCTCCACCTTGGAGCAGGCCTGAATGGGGGTGCTGACGCCCGGGGCCTGCCAAAGGACAGTCAAACTCCTCCGGCACATCACCCCATACGGAGCGCATCCCCAATGCAGCCCACACCAGCCTCACCAGTCTGGTGACGCCACTGGGTGCCTGCCTTATAAGGAGTCCCTGATGAGATGCCAGTACATTCCACAGTGAATACAAGGGGCTTCTTGGAGTGGCCTGCTGTATCCTGAGCTTTGTGGGCAGCCGTAGTTTGTTCCATATCCTGAAGTTGAGAGGCAGGGGTTGCAGCTAGGCTGGCCAAGAACTCAGATTTTTGGTCAGCACTGCCATTCTTACTCAGGCCTTATCATGGACCCCTATGGGTCTACTCATTACTATACCTGCTCCTGAGGTGGTATAACTCTGAGGGCTGGAAGAGGGCATTTCTGCCTTGGAAACAGGCTTTGGATACAGAGTAACTGCTCTGCCCTAGGCAATGCTAAACATGCCCTCAACTTGCCTCTCCTGAGCTGCTTAGGCTGCCCCAGTTAGGGCAGAGCAGGTCCACCTCTCTTAGGGCACCCTATCTTGCCTTGCTCTGCCCTAAGCCTCCTTCAGAGTAACTGGGCTGGAGCATCTTGCAGTTGCTCCAACCTAGTGTTAGATAGGGCAACCTAAGGGCTCTTAGGTGGACAGATTAGTTGCTCTGGATTGGGCTGTAAGGCAAGCTTATCAACAATAGATGGAAAAAATTATTAACTAAAAAAGGGATTTTTTTAAGGATAGAAAAGCATGTAAACAATTCAATATGGGGAGCTGTATCTGTGGATCCCATATCCCTATTTCATTTATCTGAGGATCAGGGATCCATGGGTTACCCCTGTATCCCCTCTGGAGGCAAGGGGAGCTCTGCAAACACCTCCATTTTGTTCCCACTGCCTGGAACAGCTTCAGAGAGGAGGGACACTTCCTACTCAGCAAAACCTAGTGCTTTGCACCAGTAATGGGATTCAAAGAAATTAACAACCGGTTCTCTGCCCATCTGGCAGCCGCTTTTAAATGGCTATTTTTAAACTTTATATGTCCTATCTCTTGTTAACAAACAGTTCTATAGAGTAAGTGCGAACCTGCTGGAGCCCACCACTGCTTTGCACCCTCTCTTGCTTTGCCACTACCTGAGGGCCTTTTATAGCCCTTGCAAAGAACTTTCCACATTTTTGCCATATAAGGCAAGGCCTTTTTGCCGGACTTGAGAAACCTAATCTTCACTGGGGTTAGGGCTTGATTGACAGTTACTGGTTACTGCATGAACTCTTGAATTCTTTCCTAGCAAACCCAAGAGCTAGCAAAGGCTCTCATCATTCAGGCAGAGTCCCAGTCTGAGCAGGGCAGTCTCTTGCAGTGCTGAAAACGTGGCCGCTGATCATTTGCATGCAGTAATAATTTATGTGCTTCTGCAATTTAAGCTTCCCTCTTGCTGAGCTCCAAGGTCTCAAAGCTTCTGTTTTTGTGTTTTTTTTTAAGGAAAGAAGATGATTTTTAAAAATGAAGGGGGGAAAATTGGTTATGCTACTTTAAAATAAGCCGGGCAGCCCTAGTCATAGGCCAGAAGATCAATTGGCTGCAACTGGAAGAGCTTTTTCCTTCTATCGGCAGAAATGAGAAATAAATTCTATCAGTTTTGTGCATTCTACCATGCTGAGAGCAGATGCTTTGCCGGTTGCTTGTTTTCACTTCAGGAAAAGCAGACCAAATGGGGTTCACGCAAATTATTTTTCTCGCCCCCCCCCCCACCACGTTTGCACAGAAAAATAGAATCACCTGGACATTATGCTTTACTCTGAGGCAGGGATGTCCTTTTCTGCTTGGTGCCCATTGCAAATAAATAAATAAATGGATGGATGGATGGATGGACTGGATGGATGGCATTGCTAGATCCTTATCTAGACTGAGAATGCATTCATGAGTGCATTCATGAGTGCATTCAATGAGTGTTAATGTGTTCTTATAAGCCATGGCTGGAGAAAATTTTGGCAGAAGGGCCACATCATCACTCTGACACTGAAAGAAGAATAATTTACATTTAATTTGAATAAATGCACATAAAGGAATACATTAGAGACAGAACTTATATGAACAAGGGCACAATCTTAACCAATTTAGGCTGGCACAACTCAGTCGCTCCTTGTTCCTTTGGTGGTGTGGGAAGGCCATCTCATGACCTTACAGAACTTTTGTGACAGCCCCAGGCCAGCACAGGACTTGTTCTGGGACTTAAGTCAACCTAACAGGGGTTAGGATTGCAGCCTGAATGAGTTTTATTGAGATTTTATATAATGCACATGACAACTATATTACAGGTATGTAGAACCATATGAGAATTATGAACTGTTTGCCACATCCCTCTTGCACAGTGAAAACATACAGATCAAGCCAGAAACACGTGGAGACATTAGTTGTTCAGAAGCAATGGGAGCAGTGTCCAGAGCATAAAACTGATGCACTTGGGACAATTTGGCTCCATCTCCATCTCCAAAATGAGTTAGAGGCTCATCGGAAACTGGGGGATCCCTGCATGTCAAATTAGGGGTACTTGAGGTTTGCCCACTCCTATTCTAAGCATGATGTATTCAGTTATACACTGGTTTGCTTTGAGAAATAGCATGTGTGAAGCCCACCACTCTGTCCCAGATTGTGTGTCAGCCAGTCACATCTGCCCTCAAATCTGGGAGCAATGCTTGGTGGGACAAAACTGCTTGAACCCAAAAGTGGATAGCATGCAGTTTGGGAATGATTGGTGGCATAGTAAAAAGGCACCCTGGTGGAACAGAACACTCCATTCTGCCAGGGAATGAATTCGGCCATGAGCTGTATCTGGCCCATGGACCAGGGTATTTAAAGCCCTGTGCTAATGCATGAAGCCACTTTAAAGCAAACCTCTGTCCAGCCTTGTCCCAATTCATCCTTTGGATAACAGCACCTGTTGTACTCTTCAAATTGACCCCATATGAAAGAGCAAGCATGGTTTGTCTGAAATTCCAGTACACATAAATTGGATCTTTCCCAAAGTCCCGGTGTACGCCACCCCCCCTTCCCTCCAGCCCTCTGATGTTTACATAATCTGTCAGGATATTCCTGTAAAACAGCTACATTCCTTCAAACTTCTGCAACCAAGTCATTCCCTCTAGTTTTGTATCCTCTGCAAATTTAATGATATTGCATGATGCAATTTTGGTCTACACGGGTAATAAATAAATTCAAGCGCTCCAGCCTAGAGCCCCTTGGGCTTCACCTCCTGTTTCTCTAACCTCCTCAAAAGTGCACACCTAGAATGGCAGGCTGCTACTGTTCTCTGCCTACAAGTCTCCCCTCTGCATTGCCCTCTGAATAATTGATTTCCTAACCTATATTTATGGTGTCAACCTCATAATACATCATGTAAAGCTCTAGTAAGCTCAGTTAGAATTATGCACTTCTAAAACCAAAAATTATGCCATTACTACTCCATCGTATAACATGTCACAACTCTGTGCTGACCGATTTGCTACAGCAAATTGGAATTTTCAAAACACGTCTCAACAGGGCTAGCCAAAGCTCACCCAGCATCTAAAGCTGCACAACAAAGGCTGCCCCACTATTTAGTGGCACAACAGCCACTTCCATTCCTCCTCCTCCTGACTTCTGGATTTGAAAAGAGCAGAACTGAGCTTGAGAGGAAGCGTGAAGTAGAGTAGAATAGAGTAGTGGGCTAGATTGTTCCCAAGACTTCCTCTCTCGTTCTGTTTCCCTATTCCTCTTCAAAGTAAGGCAGGAGGAAGAGTACATAAGGAGTAAGTAATGCCTTACTTCCTCTGCTCAATGTCTCCCCCTTTCCTCCTTGCTTTCCATAGGCTGCTGCTTCCCTAGCCAACCAGGACCCACCCCCAGCTTGGGGGGACAGGGCAGGATGCCACTGCTTGCAGCCTCTGCTTTGTGTCTTCCCCTTTATCCTTTTTAGGCTGCTCCCCCACTGGTGAAGCATTTCATGAAGCATCTGCCCCGAAGCATTTGATGGGCCACTATGAGATACAGGAAACTTGACTATATGGGATTTTGGCCTGATCCTGCCAGGCTTATGTTCTTATATTCTTAGCAGTGATGGGCTTCAAAGAAATTAACAACCAGTTCTCTGTCCATCTGGCAGCCACTTTTAAATGGCTATTTTTAAACTTTATATGTCCTATCTCTTGTTAAGAATCGGTTCTACAGAGTAGGTGCGAACCTGCTGGAGTCCACCATTGATTCTTAGGTGAGGATGCATGGAAGTATACAGCCTCATTGAAGACAGCAATGGAGCCCTGTTGTCCGCAGTCTAGTCACTTGTCTATTTCTCACACATGAGTCCATGTGGCTTTGCAAACTCCAGTGCAAACTGATGGGTGCTGCCATGCTGCACTGGACCCTGTGACATAGTGTACGTTTTGCTTGCAGTTGCACAATCGCCCTGCTGGAAAAAAAGGGTTGGCCATAAGCATCTCCCTTTCAGCTGGATCCAGTAATCTTAATCTTAAAAACTCTTAAAAAGACTCTTAAAAAAAATCTTAAAAACTCTCCCATGGATCCAGTTCAATAAACCTTAGAGATGAGAGGAGCAAATGCTGAATTATTGCCCATGATAGACGTTGGTGGTTCTCCAGGATGCATCTTGTTCTTGGGCAATAATTTTGCCCTGCTGCTGTTTGAGCCTTGAAATGATGGAAGTCAAAAAAAGACATCATAAGCACACAAAAGGAAGGGATCCATTCTGTGTATTATGGACTAAACTGTTCTTTTAATTAACCTTTTCAAAGTGGCACACTTAGTCCTCATGTGAGCCAGTACTCTATGCTGAGTATTTTATGTTCTGGAATTTTAAATGCCTTCCTGGAATGACAGCAATAACAATCTTCTGTTGTGAGAAGGAAAGGACATTGTGCTGATGGTTAACTATCTCACTGGGCAGAGTTTGAAAGAATGCAGAAGGCAAGTCGTGGGTGGATGCATTCTGCTTAATGCCAACATACAAGACACTGGTAACCATCTCTTTTCTGATTTGCAGCATGTGCTGTGCCTCCAATGGTGAACCATGTGGAGAGTCCTTGAATGGAGAAACTGAAAGACATTTCTAGTCATTGGTGTCACAAGGACTGTCGTATGGAACCCTGAAGGGCTGTTGTATGGAGGAAGGGGCTCATTTGTTTTTAGCTGCCTCTGAATGCAGAACTAGAACCATTGGGTACAAACTGCAAGAAAGGTGATTCTGGTTGGATATCAGGAAAAAATTCCTGATGGTGCAGCAGTTCAGCAGTGGAACAGATTGCCAAGGGAGGTGGTGGACTCTTTTTCTCTCCAGGGATCTTCAAGCAGAGGCCTGAGGAGCAACCTGTCGGAGATACTCTAGGACAGGGATTTTCAACCAGTGTGCCATGTCACGCTAGTGTGCTGCAGATAGTCCTCAGGTATGTTGTGGGAGTCTGGGGAAAGTCATTTTTTAATAGAAAATTGGGGGATTTGAGCAGCATGGTGTGCCTTGTCAATGGTAAAAAGAACTCATTGTGTGCCTTGACAATTTAAGTGCTTTGTTAGTGTGCTATGAGCTGAAAATGTTGAAAATCACTGCTCCAGGAGGATTTCCTGTTCCAGACAGGGGATTGGACTAGAAGACATACTGGGTCCCTTCCAACTCTATGATTCTAAGGGGATAAGGGGAGTGCAGCCCACAATGGGGTATATGACACCACTATTGGCCAAAATTGTTTATATAGTGGTACCTCGCTTAACAAGCGCCTCGCTTAACAGGCATTTCACATAACAAGCAAAAATTTCCAAGAAATCTTGCTTCACATAACAAGTTCCGCTTCACTTAACAAGGAAGCGCACTCTGGGCATGTGTGCTATGCAGCCCTGATGCTCCGCATGGAGGCTCTTTAAAAGGGTTGTCAGCCAGTACTGCTGCCTCTAACTGCCCCCAACTTGGGGGCAGTTGCCTGGGGGTGCCAGAGGCAGCTGCCCCTAACTGCCCCCAACTGCCCCCACCTGCCATCTTGAACCTCCAGCAGAAGCCCAGGTAAGCCTCCCAGGAAAGTGTCTTTGATTGCAGTCTCCTAACTATGTCTACTCAGAAGTAAGCCCCATTGTGTTAAATGGGGCTTACTCCAAGGAAAGTGTCTTTGCAGCCTCTTAACCATGTTAATTAATAATGGAATTAATTAACCATGTTAATTAATAATGGAAACTCAGACAATTCATTCCACAACCCAAAAATATTGAAATAAAAATGATTACAATACTGTAATATAATACAAAATAATAAAGAAAATTCAAAATATAAAGAAAAATAAAACAAAATAATCTGCGCTCAGGTCTCTCAGGCTGCAATCTGCCTCCCTTACACAGAAGTGGGCCCCCAACTTGGGGGCAGTTGCCTGGAGGTGCCAGAGGCAGCTGCCCCTAACTGCCCCCAAGTGTCCCCACCAACTACCTTGAACCTCCAGCAGCAGCCCAGGTAAGCCTCCCAGGAAAGTGTCTTTGCAGTCTCTTAACTATGTCTACCCAGAAGTCAGCCCCATTGTGTTAAATGGGGCTTACTCCCAGGAAAGTGTCTTTAGGATTGCAGCCTAAATAGACTTCATAGGATCATGCACATTGAATGCATGTTTTGAATTCAATTCCAGTGTTTTGTCATCATCTTTACATCCAGTTAATATTTTTATATGAATATTATGGGGGTTGTGGAACCAATCGTCTTGAGTTTCTGTTATTTCCTATGGGAAAATCTGCTTCACTTAAAGAGCGTTTCACTTAAAGAGCATGCCTCCGGAACGAATTAAGTGCTTTATGTGAGGCACCACTGTATCGTGTATTTTTGAATAATACTAGCATGTTATATATCATTCAGTGTGTAATTTCATGTAAAATGTAATAAAACAAACTGTGTTGAATTATCTCCATTATATAAAAATTCACAGCCAAATACTGTGAGTGTGGGATGTCAAAAACCCAGGCAAAAACCACAGTGAGTGTGGGATGATAGTACATCACCAAGCCCAGCTCTTGGAGCACTGCCATGCCCATCGCATGGGAGGTGGTCCATCAAGGATAAAGCACTGACCCCCAGCACCAGGTGATGCAAATCCTAGTGACTCCACTGTTTCTGGTTCTGACAATGTTCTTACATTAACTAAAACATGACACAATATCCTTCTGAAAAAGGCCATAGAAAGAAGAGTCTTCCTGAATCAAACCAAAGGTCTATCTATTCTGTTTCCCCTTGATGGCCTACCAGCTGCCTCTGGAAAGCTGCAAGAAGAAATGAGGGTAAATAACCTTCCTCTCATTAATAATCTTCAGCAACTGGTATTCCTATTCCTACAGCCCCTCTGTTGGGGTGAGAAGTTGCCCTGAATGATCCTTTTTCCCAACTTCTTGCTTATTTTCTCAGGAATATGAGTGGGCATAGCATAAGTTAATTCTGGGCCTTTTTGACAACCACTGGGTTCTGATTTCATCCTGTTTTTTTCCTCTACATTTCAAGGATTGGCATTTTTGTGACATCACCAGACCCTATAGCATGATATCCCTACCTTAGAAATCTCAGCGTTTTGGATGCAACTAACCTGGAGCAAAGTAACCCTAACCTGGAGTAAGCACACATCCAAGACTAATAGACTTTGATAGATTTATCTACCATGAGTTGGTATAATTGTATGTTAAACCTATCTATACGAACATTTAAGCAGAATCCAAAAGGAAAGAGAGACAACACCTTAAATGGTTTATTGTAAGCATTTTATTAATTGTGGCACACACTCATCAATCAATAAATTTCAACTAATTCATCTTTACATTCATCTGATTTTCTGGTCTCTCTCTGTGACCTTCCTCACAGCCTTTGTAAATTTAAATCCTCCTAAAAGTTCTTTTCATTGAAAACAATGACTTCTTATGAACATTTTATGCAACCAACCAGGGCTTGCCCATCCATAATGACAATTAAAGTGGTTTCCGCAAGCTGTAGATTATTAGAGGTTGCCCATCTCTGTTCATTTACTTGCTCCTACAGCTTCCCTTTCTCTTAATACTCCATGGGCTGAAAAGGAAGAGGGAGGCAGAGAGGAAGAGGCATTGTGGAGGGGAACGCTAAGCTACAGCTCTGGAGAGTAGGAGAAACAGAGATTGGTGCATCATCGGCAGTGATGGGCTTCAAAGAAATTAAGAACCGGTTCTCTGTCCATCTGGCAGCCACTTTTAAATGGCTATTTTTAAACTTTATATGTACTATCTCTTGTTAAGAACCGGTTCTATAGAGTAGGTGTGAAGCTGCTGGTGCCCACCACTGATCATCAGGTAAGGGAGGGAGCAAAGTATTTGGTATCTCAAGTTTCAGCAGGTCTTGGGCCAGTTCTGCAGTCAATCAGCATTTGGGCTTCCAAAAATACAAGAAGTTCAGTGGATTTGCTCAATATGGGTCGGCCAGATCCCTGTTGAGTCAGATTCTACAAAATCTGAATCCTTCAGAGGTGACTGGAGCATTGACCTAAAGCTCTTGTAAAGCCTGTAGTGGTTATAGAAGGGTGCACAGCCCCATGG
The DNA here is from genome assembly GCA_030015325.1 of Cryptoblepharus egeriae. Classification (NCBI taxonomy): domain Eukaryota; kingdom Metazoa; phylum Chordata; class Lepidosauria; order Squamata; family Scincidae; genus Cryptoblepharus; species Cryptoblepharus egeriae. Next base: position 13,881,706 of record JAREYC010000013.1, read on the forward strand.
CACAGTGTAATGTTTTTCTGTCCAATTTGACAGGCAAGGATGTGTGGGTGTAATTCATCATAGAATCCCTTCCCCATCTCCACATGATACTAAGGGCACAATCCTATGCATGTCTACTCAGAAGTAAGTCTCATTATGTCCGATTGGTCTTACTCCCAGGAAAGTGTGCTTAGGATTGCAGCCTTAGGCTCCAGTCCTAAAGACACTTTCCAGGGAATAAAACCCATTAAACACAATGGAGCTTACTTTTGAGTAGTTGTGGTTAGGATTGTGCTCTAAGATGCAAGTGGTATGACAACCTATGCAAACAATTGCTTAACCCACTACTCCCCTCTTCTTGTGGGTCAGAAACTATATTGATGTGTCATCCTTTATTGGGGTAGGATATTGTTCATACAAGCCAAATTGCAAAATATCTTCATTAAATTTTACAGAGATTTAGGACACAATCCAGAGTAACTATGGGGTGTCCTTGCTCTGGTGTAAGAACAATTTGCTCTAGATTGCAATATGTATTTCCCATAGGTTTTCACTAGGTGGTGCAGTAACTACGGGTGAACGTAATGTCTCTTGCGTGTGCCCATAATTACTCTGGATTGTAGAGTTAGAGGGATTGTACAGCATGATAAACCAGATTGATTATTGACTGCAATTTATCAGAGTTTGGGCTTATAATAAATTGTATTTGTACAATTTGTGCATTCAATTATAGTTGTATTATTCAAATAATCCCAATAAAGGTATCAGTCTATGGTCTACAGTCTTTGGGTGAATGGCCTCCATGGTTCTTAAGAGCAATGCTTTGGTCATGTTTGGAGCACGGAGATGCCTGATATCTGCATGATTTGATTTCACACAGAATTTTGTCTCTGTGAGGGGACTGGAATCAGAACCATACCTTTACAGGTAAGGAGTAACCACTTGTAAGCACAAAAGCCCAAATAAGGAAAAAAAATCTAAGTACAAGAAAAGAGCGGTGTCAGGGAGAGAAATTAGAAGAGAAGCAAGAAGGGAACACTCAGGAGGTTGACATATTGTGTTTAATTAACAGCAAGAATAGCAAGGCTTGAAAAACGTCTTTTCAATCTTCCTTAATCAGGCTTGTGCTCCGCGGATTGAAAGGGAAGGGACATGGCCTTGAATGAGAAGAAGATGAAACTGGGCTTATCCATAGCCAGGAGTCAAGGGACCGGGTTTAACAAAGCTAAATGCAAGCTTAGCTTTGAGCATGTGTTTAAATCCGATTGCTTTCCAAGGGACTTTAACACCTGCCAATCAGTAAACATGCCACTTCAACATTCTGCTGAGCTAGAGCCTTACAGCAGCGTCACAACTGAAACTCACAGATCTTATGTCAAAAGAAGACCCTCAGAAGATTCCTCTGTTGTACGGCGAACGCACCTTTACAACTGAACTGGTCCAAAGTTGGTTTGCCCTCCATCTGATCTCACTGCTGTCCTCTCCGGTTCCCAGTAACATAGCTAGAGGGGGTGCAAAGCAGTTTGGCAGGGAAACTTCCCATGGTATGCAAGCAGCATCTCCCTCCCCAGAGTGCCTCCAGAAAAGAATGCTGCTTGCATGCCATGGGAGGCTCCCTGAAAAACTACCATCATGAAAGTCTATGGCACTACAGTCTTCTACCCTCCGATGATGGAGGTGAACAAGTATCCCTCCATTCGCCTACCCACAATTTGAGATGTGGACCCTTGGCATGGGGTGCGAAGGCTCCACATGTTTACAGTATATCAGCATTAGAAAAGAAGGAGGAACAGAAGTTGCACTAACATCAAGTTCCTCTCTAGCTCTCTACACTCTTATGCTTCACACTTCTCCTACTCCATGCCCCTTCTTTTTCAAATCCAAGAAGGAGGAGTGGAAGCCAGTGTTGGACCTCTCTGGCCAACCCACTGTCTGAATTGATCACCGCACATGGCCTCATAGAGACAACAGCCCAATATGACCTCTAAATTATTCTACTGTGGGATCCTTTCCGGTTTCCCAAGGTTATTACCACACCACACAGCCACACCTCCCATGTATGTACAGTATTGAGAAAAATTTCCCCTGTTGAGTTATAATGAACTCTGAATTTATTAAAGGTAGGCAGATAATTACATGTCTGATGAAGAGGGAGGTTGCTTCTTCAGTCAGTCAGGCTTGGTGCCCGAGGGGGTGTAACATTTTTTCCCAACTTGTTTTAATTCCATGAGACATATGATAAGGTGCTCAGAAAAGGTGCAGAAGACCTTGATCACTGTAGATTTCCACCATTTCTGTAGCAGTGCTGCTAGCTGCTGCTTCTCACTAACTTCAGGAACAAAAAAAAAGTCTGATCAAAACATATCCATAAAGTTACATTACACCAGAATTACTGCTAGTGTTGCACAGCCTTTCTTTTGCATGAACCCTATAATATTCTGTGAATATATGGTCTATGGAATATTGGCTGTGGAATTCAGAACCCATGGAGCTGGTGGCAAAATCCTCATCAAATTCTGTTTCCTAATAAATATTTGGTGTTCCAGTGCTGAAGACAGTAAGGACTGCAGTAAAAAAAATTTATTAGTACATTTTGGGGAGGAACGAATCAGTCAGCAACAAATCAGTCCTATGAATTGATTAAGCACATTCTGACCTACTTAAAGAATTCCTCAGTTTATCAGGCAGCAGATTTTTTACAAAATATGTTTTAATAGATATAAAAATTGTGGCCAGTTGATGCTCTCTTGAAAGAGATCCTTTTCTTTGAAGAGGGGATCAGACTAGAGGAGAAAATATAGAGGGGAGCAGGGGATAGAGCAACACAAATATGTTGAAATACCAGTAAAAACTTGGATTGAGAGTACAGTGGTACCATTCATAACAAGCACCTCGCATAACAAGCGTGTCACATAACAAGTATAAATTTCCAAGAAATCTTGCTTCACATAACAAGTTCCGCTTCATTCAGCAAGCAAGCACGCTATGGGAACGCGTGCTATGCAGCCCTGACACTCTACACAGAGTCTTTTTAAAAGGGCTGCCAGCCAGTGCTGCTGCCTCTAACTGCTCCCAACTTGGGGGTGGGGGTGCCAGAGGCAGCTGCCCCTAACTGCCCCCAAGTGCCCGCACCATCCACAGCAGTCCACACCGGCTTCAGCAGCAGCCCAGTAAGCCTCCCAGGAAAGTCTAAGCCCCTAACCATGTCTAAGCCCCATTGTGTTAATTGTGTTTAGGATTGCAGCCCAAGAAGACTTCATAGGATCATGCACATTGAATGCATGTTTTGAAATCAATTCCAGTGTTTTGTCATCATTTTTACATACAGTTAATATTTTTACGTGAAAATTTGGGGGGTTGTGGAACCAATCGTCTGAGTTTCCATTGTTTCCTATGGGAAAATCTGCTTCACTTAAAGAGTGTTTCACTTAAAGAGCATGCCTCTGGAACGAATTAAGCTCTTTATGTAAGGCACCACTGTAACTTGGATTGAGAGTGCTTTTCAAGACAAGCTAATAATTTTTGATTTGATATATAAGCGATGTCTTTGTAAAGACAACTTCTTCAGTGTTGTGGTGACGGTGTCAGCTTGTTGTGGTTTGGAGTTTCATCCAATATACGATGGATGCAAAATGGGGAAAACTGGCCAGCCTGTTTCAGGGGACTGTCACCAGGATATTGCCTTTCCCACGAAGGTGGTACCTATTTATCTACTTGCATTTACATGCTTTCATACTGCTAGGTTGGAAGGAGCTGGGTGGGTCTTGAACCCTGGCCTACTGGTTAACAGGCACCATGTCTTAACCACTTGTGGCATTATAGCCAAATATTTTGATAAACAAGAGGAAAAATAGTCCTGGCCAGGATATGATCAGTTTCAGCCTTCCCCCAGCACCTGCTCATCCTCTTCGGAGAGACCAGTCTATCCATGTCTACTTTAAAGTAAACCTATTATAATCAGTGGATTCACTCCTTTGTAAGGGGGAAACAGAAATGAAACTGAGGCTGCAATCCTAAAGGCACTTTTCTGTGAGTAAGACCCATTGAATACAATGGAGCTTACTTTAGAGGAGACATGGTTAGGACTGCAGTCTGAGAGACCTAGCCTTGCATGTCTACTCTAAAGCAAGCCCTATTAAAATAGTGGGGTTCACGCCTATGTAATGTGACAAATTGCAACCTGAGAGACCTGAGGGACTGGCAGCACAATCCAGAGCAACTAATCTGTCCACATAAGAGCCCTTGGGTTGCCTTATCTATCACTAGGGTGGAGCAACTGCAAGATGCTCCACCACAGTTACTCTGGAAAAGGCTTAGGGCAGAGCAAGGCAACATAGGGTGCCCTAAGAGAGGTGGACCTGCTCTGCCCTAGCTGCTCTGCCCTAGGCAGTTCAGGAGAGGCCTGTTGAGGGCATGTTTAGCATTGCCTAGGGCAGAGCAGTTACTCTGTATCCAGAGCCTGTTTCCAAGGCAGAAATGCCTCTTCCATTTCCTCAGAGATATACCACCTCGGGAGCAGGTATAGTAATGAGTAGACCCATAGGAATCCATGATAAGGCCTGAGTAAGAATGGCAGTGTTGACCAAAAATCTGAGTTCTTGGCCATCCTAGCTGCAACCCCTGCCTCTCAGCCTCAGGATATGGAACAAACTATGGCTGCCCACAAACCTCAGGATACAGCAGGCCACTCCAAGAAGCCCCTTGTATTCACTGTAGAATGTCCTGGCATCTCATCAGAGACTCCTTATAAGGCAGGCACCCAGTGGCGTCACCAGATTGGTGCGGCTGGTGTGGGCTGCATTGGGTGATGCGCTCTGTATGGGGTGATGCGCCAGAGGAGTTTGACTGTCCTTTGGCAGGCCCCAGGCATCAGCATGCCCATTCAGGCCTACTCCAAGTAGGCTGCTACTCCAAGAAGCTGCCACTTGTCCGCGGAGCTGGCCCGAATGGCCAGCTGAGGTGCATTGCACAGAAACACACTGCGCATGCCGAACAGCTTCAGAGGAGACTTCCATAGAGCGGAGGACGTCCGTGCCTCTGCACGGCCATTCGGCATCACTCAGGAGGTGGATCGGCAGCCAAATGGCTTCAGAAAGAGTACTGCACAGGCACCACAGCTGTTCCTTGTTCAGTGTGATCTGAGGGGTGTCTCCTCAGGAGCAAGTCCTCCCCATGTGTCAATTACATAGCATGCTATGGAGCAGCTAGGGCAGCCCAGGCTTCCTGACTCTCTGGATGCAGCATAACTTTCTGCTCTGGATACTGAATAATTAGGAGAGAGCAGTTAGGGCAGAGCAGGCTGAACTTGCTCTGGATTGTGCCCTAAGTGAAAATTACCAGTAATTTGTTTTATTTTTCTTCATATTTTGTATTTTGTATTATATTTTGTATTATATTACAGTATTGTAATCATTTTTATATGAATATTTTTGAGATTTGGAACGAATCAACTTAATTGCCATTATGGGAAAATTCACTTTGATATAATAGTGTTTTGGATTATAAGCATGCTTCCTGAACAAATTATGCTTGTAAACTAAGGTACCACTGTAAGCTGTCCTGTAGATTTGAATGGTAGAATGCAAATTGAACAAATAAATATCTCCAATTTTCCCTACCACTATAAGGCTAAGGGGAAATTGGACTAATGTTTTATTTATTATTTTCCCAAAGAGTTTTGGGTTATGAACAAGGTTTCTCCCTCACCTTCAATTTTATCCTCGGAACAACCTCATGAGGTACTGTAGATTAAACTGAGATGTAAACCCAGACAGCTATGGAGGCTCTCCACTGTACAGTGTGCCTGTGAATGTATCCCTGTGAATGTATCAGTGTGGAACTCTGATTGGGGGATATCGAACACTAATGTCTAAAGGAGGCTTCACTAGATTGACTTCGGGTTTCCCAGATCCTTGCACGTCCAACACTTTCATCACTATTCCACAATAAATCTTGCAAACGGAAACAAAATCCTATTTTTCGGCACTATTTTTCTATGCTAAGTTTACCAACTGTACAATAGGTAAATTCCTTGACAATTGCAATCACAAAAAACAACGAAACGGTAGCATTTCATACCCTTCACTGAGCAGAATTCATTCATTTATTTATTCTGTAAATGCTGAATGCCTCTGCCAGTGGCATGCGCACACCCACCCACCCACCCACACACACTTAATGAAGGGGTTCTACTACATTACATTATTGCAACAATCTAGGGGAGCTTAAACTCTGGGCTCAAACCTCCCAAATTCTACTGTGTGGATACCCACAGTTAATACTCAAAATGGATTGTGAGTCTCTACAAACAATGTGGCTTCATTTGCATGCATTTTGCATGATTTATCTTCAGTATCTAAGAAATAGCTGAGATTCAGAATCTGTTAATAACAAAATTGTGCATAATGGCAGGAGAAAATATATGAACAACCGACTGGCCATGGTAAGGCTGACCCATCTTTGAGAATTTCTCCCATGGATGCTTTATATGGTGGAAGGGTCCACCTCCTTCTGCCCATCTGTTCACATCTGTTGGCCTCTATACCTGCTGTTCCTCCTTTGCTATCTTTTGATTTAAAAAAGGAAGACGGGAATAGAGCAGAATCAGAAATATAGAGATGATGGATGGATATATAAAAGAAATGGTGGATCTCTGATGCTCTACCCACCCCTCTCCTCAACACTTCCACCCCGTTCTCTTCTTTTCAAATCCAAGGACTGGATGATGAAGCAGTAGTGTGTTCCATTAGGTTAATGGGGAGGGAGCATAGATCAGGGGACATGATAAAAGGCTGAGGGATAGAGCAAATGAAGTGATGCAGGGCTGCCTCAACTTTTGCAAGATACCAGCAACATCACTTCCAGGGATGAAAACACACTAACAATGTTGTGTTAAATCCTGTACGTGCCACAGTGCAGTGTGTAAGCACCCCTCCCACTCACCATCAGAGCCATTCTAGGCAACACACTACCATGGCTGCCCAGAATTGCTCCAACACCACATGGAAGGATGTTTCCACAGTACATTGTGGCACGAACAACACTGACTGTGTCACTACCGGCAAATGCTGTCATTTTTACAAGGTATTCCGATCACCCTGGCAGCAAATAACTAAAGGCCAAATGAGACAGCGCATGGAAAGGTGCATGTTTTTCATCACACCCCTCGGGACTAGTGGCAATGCACCATTAGGGTTGGAGGGGGCATGGGAAGATCTGTTCTGGACTTTGACCACCATGCTGATGTTGGCAATATTAGCAGGCATCACAAAGGCAAAATCAGGGACAAAGAGACTATCCCTACAATCCAGAGTAATTACGTGCGCACATAAGAAACACTACATGCACCTGTAGTTACTGCACCACCTACTGAAAACCTATGGGAAATTCATATTGCAATCCAGAGTAAAATGTTCTTACACCGGAGCAAGGACTCCCCATAGTTACTCTGGATTGTGCCCTAAGGCTTACTAGGATCCAGAAAATCAGAATAATACTTGGACCGCCATTCCCCTTATGTAGATAATATTTGCAACACAGCTGGAAAATATTTGTAAAATCAGCTTTCTGTATATGATTGGGATCAGGCATGTGAATTTTGACACTGACTCTTCTGGTATGGTCCATCTTTTTCCTTTCCTTTCCTTTGGAGACAAAACTGGTTCTTCATCAGACTCCAGATTTGATGCTCCCTGCAAAAATTCTGTGGGAAATTGTTCAAGGCTGGATTTGCAGGAGATGAACAGCTTGCCTTTACGACCAGTGCAGATTCCCCATCAATTTTTCAGAACTGCCCTTGAGAGACACTTGCCTTTTTCAAAACTGCCCTCTGCTTTTGTTCCTCCTTATTTTGTCTCATTTGCTATTGTGCACGTATGCTGAGAATGCCGGACAATGCTGCAAGAGCTGTAAATAATATGATCCAAGGAGTCAACAGGCCAGGAATGGGGACTGACAGGCAGGCACAGTGCACCATCGTAAAACAAGCCTCACCAATGGCCTATGGCCTTCGACAGACTTGTCACTTTCCCCGGCAAGAGGTATAAATTCCAGGCACCTTTGTTGTTTCAAGAACTATGGAGAAGAATGAGGGGGGGAGGGTGACCCTGAACATATTCAGTCCTACACAGTAGGTGGGAGGGAACGGACCTAGGAAAAAAATAAAGCAAGAATGACTACAATGGAGAGGCAACATCACCATTTTTAAATGATGGGCTAGAGGTCTTTCTGGGGCCTGGACTGTCTCATATACAGCCATAAGGAAGGAATTGTTAATATGCCTGTGAAAAGAGGGTGCCTGTCTTACAGACAAACAGCAACCACAGTCAGCTCAGTTCATCCATATTTGTGCAATGGCAGGTTACTTGCCATATGCCTGCCTGTGCTCTGCAGCTGTTACCACCGTCCAGCCTGGAACCTATAGGAAAATGTAATTTAAAGGCTGAAAAACCTGGGTTTGACTCATTTTTTCCCTCCTCTGAGCATGCTGCACTGATATTCCCCACTGCGGCTCATTCTCTCTCTCTCACACACACACACTCACAAACACACACGAATTGAATCAGAGCTCTGGAAATGCTGGATAGAAATCATTAAAGCAAACAAATATTATTCTGTTTTTCTGAACGGACCCTTCTCCAACCCCAGCACTAATAATGGGTTGCACAAATGCATGAACGCTGGTTTGTAATTGTGTGTGCAGAATCTCATTTTCCATTCTTAGATGTAGATAATCCACTAGGGAAAATGCCATTCATTTCATAGGCATTGCACATTCCCTTCCAAGCATTCACAACGCAACAACTTCTGCCCAATCTGATTGCATTTGCAGCCTCCTTGTAAGTGTTGGAGCTGTGCTTAGGGCTGGGAAGAGGGAGCTCAGGCTCACTGAAAGCAACTGAGCCTCATGCCAGCTTCTGTCCCATTGCATCCCTGATTGCCTTTCGTTCCTGCTGTGACTCATCAACACTATTAATCAGTTTCACAGCCAGCCACAATCCAAGGGACTACACACCACTGTTGCTGGTGACCTCGATCTTAGATTGATGAGCATGCTTGCTTTCCACAAGGAAAGTTACCTTTCATGGCCACCATGCTACAAATATGGCTAAAAGTGAACAAGACCTGGGCATGCCTGTTATCTGTACATTTTGACATATAATATATCTATGGCTGCCACAATCATATATTTTAGAAAGCATTGATCAAATTTATAACAATTTTTGGGAAGATTGTTATCACAACTGTAAACTATCCCCAACAGCATCACATAGAACAGTGCTTCACATAGGAACACATAGAACATTGGCTGTAACTGCATGAGGGAGATGTTAAAGATATGCACTTAGTATTAAATGACATTAAAGCTTTGAAGTATATATTAAGTATATGCTTTTAACAATGATAGTCAATGGCCTGATTTCTGAGTAAGTGTGGATAGGATTGTAGCCTTTGGGATGTTTGGGAATTTTTTTTTTATACCAAGAAGCAACTGTTTGTTATATTTAGGAGGGTTCTTCTATATTTTAAATAAGTTTTTAAAGTTTTAATTTACTTAACATCTTAGATGATTTGAATTTTGTTTTATGGGGTTGTTAAAAATGGCCTACTTGATGTTTTCACTTCCAGCTATCAGATCACTTCCAGGTTAATAGCATCACTTTCTATGGATCCTAACAGATTGTCATTCTAAAAAACATGGGTCCTGGTGCTAAAAAATTTGAGAACCATTGACATAGACATAGGATTGGCAATGACTGGTAATATGATTGGTCTAAAATAGCAGTCACCAGATATAGAGTTACATTTCTTTCTCAGAGAGCTTGTACCAAGGAGTGAAGCCTCAAATAGAGCCCAGCTACAAAAATTCAGTTCAGAAAAGGGTACCTACTAGTTAGGGTTGCCATAATTCTCTTCCACAAAATCGAGACAGCACCCATTTCCCAGTACTGTATGTTAATACAATCCCCCCAAATTGGGATTGTCCCTGTTTTTCAGAACATATGACAACCCTACCCGCCCAGTAAACTGGAATTGAACTCATAACTAAAATCTCTTGACTGAATTAAACCAGAACAAGATCCAAAACCCCAAGACACCAACAGGGGCATTAGTTGGGCCACACATGGTGTCCTGTCACCTGAAGTGCTGAATTTTACCCCCCTTTTATCTGAAAACAGAACACCAGCAGCTTCCTCCACTATCCTCCTCAAGCTCCTTCTTCTTACTGTATTTACTCAAATATTACGCTCACCTTTTCCAGCCAAATTCAGTCTCCAAAATCAAGGTGCACATTAGATTTGATGTTAATTAGAACTGAGTAAATACATTATTTTGATTATAAAGCAGGCCTCCGTCAGTCTTGAAAGACTATGGTATCGTGCTCGGCGCTGCACACGCTGCATGCAAAGCACGAAAGCCTGGGTTAGATTGTTATGGAGGATAGGCTGTTACCCAAGCAGCAAATCCCCCCTCTCCACACCACTGAATTAGTCCAATGGAAAGGCAGAGCCAATACGATTGGATCCAGCTGGCGTCGCAGAGCTGGGCTAAGGACAGGAGCTCACCCTGTCTTGTGGGGCCGACCCGGGTCTCGAACCCTGGTCTGCTGGTTAACAGGCACAGTGTCTTAACCAACTGTGCCACCAACACAGTCTTTGATTATAAGTATAGGGTGCAAATTATATTTGATGACGCATTATATTTGAGTAAATACAGTAACAGAGTGGAAGAGGAAGTGTGGAGGAGAGGAGAAAACAAGTGCATCAGAGCCACTCTAGCCCACCACTCTCACCCCCACTTTCTGCTCCCCTCTTTCTTTCTGAAGAAAGCGTAGGAGAAGGAAAAGAGAAAGTCTGTTGTCTGACATGACAGCCTCACTCAGCCTTGAGGAAAGCCCTGAATAATTGGTTCAGTAATCAGGCACTTTGCTTTCAATTGCATGGTTAATGTTTTGTGTTCCTTGTTCCTTTTTTGAATTTTGTTGCCTGTGTTTTGTTTGAAAATTGCTCTTTTAAAAATATAAAAGAAAGAAGTTTTTTGAGGGGGGATCTTAGTGGCATAAGCATTTTTTCCTCATTGAATAGTCCTTGCTGTTTTTGTTTTATACCAAACATTGAAAGAACATTATTATTCTGCCTGTAATGCATCAAAACCAGTTCAAATCAGTTCAAAGTGTCGGAGCTCAACTAAATACAGATGAACCTGAACTGAAACTGAATCCAGAATTTTTCATGGTTCAGCTCCTTGGCTCGTAGATAATTACATTTTATTTTACTTGTTAAAACATTTATATCTCGCCTTTCTGTGCGACTGCCCTCCAGGCAGTTCCCAACATCCGATAATAAAACAATCATAATAAACCACTTTAAACATGAATAAGTCAGTAAGCAAACACCAAGCCAACATAAGAACCTGTAAAATTAGAAAATTACTCCACCCCAGATGCCTTCTTAAAGACATGGTAATTTGCTGCTCATTGAAAGACAAACTGCAATGCAGATGGGCGAGCCTCTCTCAGAAGGGTTTTCCATAGCGTTGACGCCAACCTGTGACACAAGTCCCACTGATAGGATATCATAGGATGGCAGGTAAGGCTTAGCCCTGGTGCCACTGGGACCTCAACACGGTGCTCTGCTTGCCCTGTTATTTGGATGCACTGATGACTGAACCTGTCATACAAATTGCACCAAGATGCGCATATATGGCAGGCTGGCTCTTCAAAAGAGGTGCGGTTTGGGCAAGAGAGGGACAGAGCAGAGAGAGAAATCAGAAGGTGGCAGCGATCAGGAAAGTGTTTCCTTACTTCAGGGAAGGGCTATAAATTCCAACAAAAGCTATTGTTAGTTTTCTTTTTTGACCTAATGTGATGCAATGTTGGAAATTCCTGGAGGCCTAATCTTAGAATTGGAAAGGACATAATAGGTTATCTAGTCCAGTGGTCCTTGGGTATTACAGCCCAGGACCCCCTTCTGATAATAACAATCTAGATGTCCATGATCCCTTTGGAAATGATATCAACCTGGAATTTATATCATGACTGGAAAAGGCATCACTTTGATGCCAGAGCTCCTCCATGTCTACTCAGAAGTAAGTCCCATTGTGTTCAGTGAGACTTACCCTACAATCCAGAGTAACTATGGGAAGACATAAGAGGCCCTTACTCTGGATTTCTGTATGCATTTCCAATAGGTTTCCCATAGGTGGTACTGTAACTATGTCAGTGTAAACGTTCCCATAGTTACTCTGGATTATAGCCTTACTTGCAGGAAAGTATGTTTTGCAGCCTGAGTGCCCCATCTTCTGTATGTCGATTCAGAAGTAAGTGCTATTGTGTTCAATGAGAATTATTCCCAGGACAGGTTGAGGTTGGCTACATCTGGGAGGTAAGGAGAAACAAGCCTCTCCTTGTACAAGGACCTCCCTCCGTCTCTCCTGGGTGAGCACACCAGTGGTGGGCTGTAGCCAGGTCTCACCAGTTCTATAGAACCGGTTGTTAATTTTGGCCCACTGCTAGCAATCTGGTTGCTAGCGGTGGGCCAAAACGCGGGCGAACCAGTTCGCCCCCTGAGGAGCCCACCACTGCGCTTGCGTCAATCTTGCGTCAATCAAACACAAGGTCGATGCAGGACTGCGCTTGTGCCAAGCTTGGCAACTGCGCTTACATCAAGCTTGACACAAGCGCAGTGCATCCTGAACAGGATGTGACCGCACTTGCGCCAAGCTTGGCGCACGCGCAGTCGCATCGCAAGCTCGGTCGCGTCGTCTTCAGGACGCAACTGCGCTTGCGTCAAGCTTGACACAAGTGCAGTCGTGTCCTCTTCAGGACGCAACTGCGCATGCGCCAACTTTGGCGCACGAGCAGTGTGCCAGTGTTGGGGCTGCCCCTCGCCATGCCCTGCCCCTGACCCTGCCCCCTGATCCCAGCCCCGCCCCTGAACCTGCCTGGCCCGCCTACTTCTGGCGAACTGGTTGTTAGGTTGGGCCAGGCCCACCCCTGAGCACAGCCATCTGCCCGCAAACCTGGGCAGCCTGTGTGCTGTGCATAGGGGACCCTATGTGCCAGGAGGGGTTGCTGCCTTCTGGGTCCTGCCACCTGCCCTCCCCATTTGGCTGCAGTCCCACAAAAGAGTGGAGGGTAAAGGCAATGCTATGTTGTTTAGGGAACTGAAGCCCAGCTGGGCAGACAGGTGGCAGCACCCAGCTCCAACTTCAGGATAAGTGAACAAACATTATATAAGAAGATCCTCCACTGGATCAGGCTGCAGGCCCTTGCCTTCAGGTCTCTGATTGCCCCTCAACTGCAGGATGCACTATATGATCCACTGGCACTGCCTTGCCAGTGCTGGAAAGTTCATTAGGATTGTGCCCTCAGAGACATAACAGTCAGTAAGCCAAAGGGGCACCATTTTTTTCCTCTCCCCAGAGGAGGAAATTCTCCTTTTTGTAAAGTACAAAACAAAATAGAAGCGGTTTGATCACTGATTTGCAGCACTGCGGTGGGCATTGTGGTGGGATCCTTCTTTCCAGAGAATCCAGAAGTAACGGAGCTGATAGTGGCTGTTTCCTTATTGATCTGCTGCCTCTGTTCCTTCCTCGATGGATTGTTGTTAGTTCATGGCATCATGGCTGTTAGTTACACTTCTGCAATCATTGTTTCAACCAATGGCAGATACGATCAATAAGAATTCTCTTGTACCCCAATAATACATCTTTCCATACCTTTCAGTACACCCTAGGATCTGGGAGGTAGTTTTGTAAATTGGGGGAGCCTTTAATTTCATGCAGAGCCATTCATTTCTGCTTGCCATTTGTCCCTGTTTTCCTGGCTCCAACTTGGGAATCGGGGACTATTTTCTCATCACCAAGTCACTGAAGCTAATCCATGCCTCCAGGATGTGACACATGGAAAACAGTAGCTTTAGAGCTGGCCTAGTAATTACTGGTCTGAAACTCTGCTCCTCCAGAGATGCCTTTTTAAATTTTCCCTCTGGTTATGTTCCCAAATATGTTAACAGTTAAAAAAGAGAGATTTTATTCTGCATTTTCTGAATGCTCTCACATCTTTCTTGATTTGCCATGAGCAACGGGCAAGCTCTCCTCTGTCCAAGTTGGATCAATTTGGAAATTATTCCAATTCTCCACTGCAAATCGCAAAAACCCAACTGTTTACTGAGCCAATCCAAGGCTACACCATTTTAAAAAACCCACTTTGAACTTCTAAATGGATCCTGTTTCTTGGCACTCTGCCCTATCCTCTCAACTGGCTGAATGGCTTTCATCCCTTAGTGGCACTAACTGGAGCATAACTTCTATGTCAGGCATCGCCTAAGCACTCTCCTTCATGTTTCTATTCCTTTTCTTTCTGAATTCAGGAGTCCTGTACTTGCGATTAATGATTTGTGAACATCCAGAAAGGCTAAATTTAGATCCCTTCCAACTATCCTGTAAGTGTCTGCCTCCTGTTCTCGTCATTTGAGCCAGGGAGAAATTAATGTCAAATGAATGTAGATATAACATTTCATGGCTGCATTTCTTCTGATTTTTTCCCCCCCAATACATATCAAAATAAACTATGACAGCGCATCACTAGCATGTCAATGATAGTGAAGTGCAGACTGAAGAATTGACAGCACAATCCTAACTTATGCTAGAACAGACAGACTGCCCTAGCTTGTTACGTATCCAGCACAAGTATTGGGATTGCTGCAGCTCATACCCTTCCCAGTAGTAGGGCTGCAGCAGCCCAATTGGTCTACTAAGACTTAGAGCACAGTCCTAACCATGGCTACTCAAAAGTGACCCTCACTGTGTTCAATGGATCTTACACCCAGGAAAGCATCTTTAGGATTGAAGCCTTAGGCCACCTCTGGATTCATGAGGCAGCATGGAAAGGTCAGTGCACAGGCTGTGCTGATCTAAGTGGCCCAGAAGTGGCATAGGTATGCCTTTGGCACTTTTACAACACCCAATTCAGTTCAAGGGGACTTGTGCCAGCTTAGAAGGCACAGTGGATTGTGTCCTCATTCTCTCTTTCTGTCTGTGACTTGGTCTCAATATGCAGAGAACATGGGGATGGGAATGAAGAACGGTTTTGTGATTATTGCTACCCACCACCATAGAAAAACCCTCTCTGTCTGTCCATCTAGCCCTGTCCATCTTTGGAAGTGGAAGTACAGGAAACTTAACTCAGGACTTCATATATTTAAAACACAAACTCTACCTCTCGGGTGCAGCCTGAAATAGCATCAGGGACTAACCAGATCAGGCTTTCTACAATGAGGACTCCATCCAGCCTGAGTTGCTAAAATTGACATTAGGCTTCCAAGAACATGCCTGGCTCATGGTTAATTCCCATCCCTGTCAGCATACATTCAGTATACACACATTCACAAGTGATGCTGCATGGCTGCAACCCCATTCTTTCCAAGAGATTCAACTTCATGCCCAGTGATGGGGCTGGGATAATGAACCATATATCTTATTTGAATAGATCAATATATCTCCCATTTCTGTTTTCTAGTTCCAGTACTGCAAGGATTTATTTTACTGTGCATCCTTCAGCTATATTTTTAGCAGGGATGCCCAAACCCCAGCCTGAGGGCCAGATGCAGTCCATGGCAAACCTCCATGCATCCCACACAAAGCACCTTCCATCTGGGCCATAAACAAGTCCTGTAACCTTTTGGAGATGATAAGAGCTCTATCCCCTTCACTTCTAAAGGGTTTTATGATGCCAGGGAGGCTGCACACACTTTCTTTCTCCAATTATGAAAGTGCTATGAACTGTTTGAAGATCACCCCCTCTATGTATGAGAAAGTGTTTATGAACTGATTTGAATTAATTCAAAAGTCCCATCTCTAATATTTATGTAAATTTATTCAAATTTAAAATGTAAATCAAGTCCTTTCTTCAGCCCCTGACAGTGTTAGAGAGATGATGTGGCTCTCCTACCAAAGTTTGGACACTTCTGTTTTAAAGTTACCTTTAATGTTCCCCCATTTTCCATGTTATGCCATGTAATAATTTCAGCAATGCTCTGTCCACCCAAAAAAAATTCCCCCAAAAGGATTTATGACTTTACCATACAGGATATTACAAGTTTTGTTCTCTATTGTGAGCAGGTGATCTCACCATGGTTTTAGCGTCCCAGGAACCTTTTGCTCCATACTAACTGTGGATAACACTCAGAATAGGTAATTCAGCTGCAGAGGGATGCTCTGAAAGTGCTTTGTGGACAGGTGGTTTGGAAGAGGCAGACAGAAGAGGGAGAAAGATGTGAAGTGGATTAAGATGAAGCACCTGAAAGTGAGAGGTTTCCTTCTGGGGATCTGATGGGGAGTACCAGATGTGCTGCATGTATGGAGGAGTGCCTGTTGGCCTCCGTGTCGTATTCAGGCACACTGAATTCAGAAAATTAACATGCAAGATTCCCAAGAAGGTAAAACACTCTGCACACGTATTATCTTGATGTCCTTGTAATGTCCCTATAAGGGAAGTTTTATGATCCCCCGATGCAACTGGAAGACTGAGGATGTACCAGAGTGGCCTGCCTAATACCTCCTGGTGAGCTCACAGCAGAGGTGAAATTGAAACCAAATCAAGATGAGATTCAAACTCCTGGTTCTCAGCTCAGACTCTTAAACACTCCTATTCAGTGATGGAGCATGATGGAGCGGGAGGCTGAAAGGGACAGATCTGGTGCTGACCATACCGCACCAGAAGATCTGGTACTGAAGGTGCAAATCATGAATGAAACCGAGAACCAAAGTTCTAAGTATAAGTTACATATATTTCTACGTAGACAAATACTGTATACAGAGATGCATTTATTCTTTGCAAATCATTGTAACATTGTTTAACAGATGTGTCTTTCAAAACCACCCAACAAATATTTTCTCTTTATGAAATTGGGTTGAGTTACAGGTAGGGTAAATCATACAAAATTTAAAACAGTTACATATAATTAGGGGCCTGCAAAAGGAAAATTTTGTTAGGAAAAATTCCCTTGTCAGAAAATTTCCTTTGTCAGGAAAAATAATCTTGCCTTTTTCAGGTCCCTACATATAATTTGTTATATATACCGGTAATCTATTAATTACATGACAGCTACATGCTGCCTTCTCACAAGGAAAAGGACAATGAAGATTTTTTTCCAAGGACACAACACTAAAAAAAGAGGACATGTCATGGAAAAAGAGGACTTATGGTCACCCTGGTTACAGGTCTTTGTTCCCCATACTTATCCTTTCATTTTGTGCACCAGTCTGTCTGTCTGTCTGTCTGTCTGTCTATAGTATTTATATACTGCTTTTCAACTAAAAAGTTCACAAGGCGGTTTACAAAGAAAATGAAAAAAATTAATGGCTAATGGGTCATAATTGCCCCCCCACCCCGAAAAAAACTGTTGCCCCTTCCCATCCCATTAAGAGAATGGGATGCTCTGGGCCTGCTCTAGAATACAGAAAGTCTTGTCTCGTGCTCTCTATGGAACATTTTATCTCATTGAGAAAGGAGGAGTGAAACACAAGTTTAGTTCAAAATGTTAGCAGACTTGTGTTTGGCAGGCTGCATCACTATTACCACCCTCCTAGGACTTGAGGGCAGCAATCCTAAAGACATTTTCCTGGGAGTAAGACCCATTGAATTCAATGGGGCTTACTATTGAGTAGACATGGTTAGGATTGTATGCTTGAAGTGATATAAAATGTTGTGCTGGCCTGTTTAGGACATGTAAGGCTTTTGACACAGTGCATTTCAGTTGGTCCTCTTCACTAGCTGATCTTTCTCTCTCCCTACCCCATCATAGATAAAGGGAAAATAAGATAGAGAAGGCTCATCAACAGTTGTTTCTGTTTGTTTTCCTGCATTAAGGGAGTCCTGAAACCTACTTGGGAAGGCACAATCTTCCCTGGGGTTTATTGAAAGAGTCAAAGGAAAAAGGGGATCAGCAACAGCTGTATAAGAGCACTGCCCAAAAAAACCAACAAGGAACAGCTGCTAATGCAAGGAGCTTTCATTCCAGTGGTGATTATCTTTTTTTATTTATAAAGAATAACTTTAAAAAATAAAAAACTTCTCAAGCAGCAGAAACTAAATCAACCCTATCTGGTGCTGTTCTTCCTTCACTTCTTCAGGAGTTGGGTCCTTGGCAGCTACCCAACCTTGTTGGCTCCTAATACCGTCTCGGGAAATAAAAAACTTCTGGTGAGGGATTTGGTGCTTAATTCACCCCTGCGGCATTGAGTATGCTGTGCCTTCCCTCTCTCTGATCTCAGTCCCTGTTCTCCTGCTGCAGGACATCAGGATACATGGCGAACACCCCCCCCCCCACCTCCCAACAGAAATACGTTTTTCAAGGATTTGGCTCCAGTCCCAAAGTTTGCAGTGAAGCCAATGTGAAGCTCAGATGCGTCTTTGTGGCTTCTCCTATAGGACACTTCAAAGACTGCCTGGGCAATTGAGCATCCATGATGCAGCTGTTGCCCAAGACAAGAAAGAAGGCTGTAGAAATCCAATGAATTGGAAGGAGGGAAAAGCAGCGCTCACAGCACAATCAAGATCCCAAAACACTCCACTCCTTATTGAACCTTCGGCATGGCTGTTAATTTGTGATTCGCTTCCTAGCCTAGAAGGGAAAGTATGTTATACCCCAGGGCCAGAACTGATGAACAGAGCCATAAATCAAGCAATTTACAAGACCAGCAATTAGGAAACAAGCAGAGAGAAGGGCAAGTTCTCCCAGTAATGAAGGCAATGACACCATTGATTTTAGCAAGAAGCATGCAAGAAAAGGGGCAAAGGTGTCCTCGCCACCTTCTTAGCTACTGTTCTTCCCCAACCATCTCTCTTCTTCTTCCTTTCTCCCTAGGGATCTTTTTCAATATTTTTCTGAGCTGTGTTAGCAAACAGACGGTGGGTGCACTTGGCACCGCAGGTGTGATGCCTATCTGTCAGAAGAAATCAATTCATTGGAACAGGTTGGGGGAAAGATTCCAGCTTTGCCATTCTTAGTCCCCTATGGGATTCAATCTTGTTTGGGGATTCTTCAGACTTTTTATATATGATGCTTGTATAATGCTGGCCCATCCATAAAGTCACCTGAGGTGGTTGCCTCAGGCAATAGGTTGGTAGGGGGTGTCCACCACCAGTCCCATCACTTTCACTCCCATTACTTTCCCTCCCATTTTCTGGATTCAAAGAGGAGAAAGATTGGAGATTCAAAGATTGGAGCCAGCAGAAAGTGACTGGAACCACAAAACGCTATTATTGCCCAGCTGGAGCTCCAGCTGGAATAGTAAAGCCTTTTTCTTAAGGATGGTCCGCCTAGATGAGCGGAATCACCCCCAGTTCCAGTGGCCCATCAATGACGCATCCTATAAAAAGCAGGCCTCCGTCAGTCTTGAAAGACTATGGTATCATGCTCAGCACTGCATACACTGCATGCGAAGCACGAAAGCATCCTATAGCGGGCAGCAAATTAGTGGGAGAAGCTGAGGCTGGCATATTATCAGTAATGGGGCAACATTTAGCATACTGTTTTAGGCATTTGGGGCCAGTCCTGCTGGGAACTTTTTACTACTGTCTAGGGCAGTGTTTCTCAAACACCAGGTGTCTCATGAGCCAGTTGCAGGTGGGTCATATAACACATTGCTGAGCTGTGATTGAAAGTACAGAGCTGAATATACTGAGAACAGAGCTACAGGACAGGGCAGGGGAGGCTCCTATTGGAAGATAAGCATGGTATTTTGCCCCGAGTAAGTGGGAGGATGGGACGCTGGAAAGTGGGGGAGGCTGTGTGATTGGAGAAGGATCTAAGTCTGCATTCTGCTTTGAATTTCAAGCTTGAATTCCAATCAAAATTATATGCAAAATCAATGCAATATAACTGTGCATGTGTACTGTATAACGGGACCTTTGGCTGATTTTGGCTTAGATTTGACACCTAAACTGATGATGTCACTTCATTGTCACTGACATTATTTCCAGTTTAATGGCATCATTTCTGGTGGGTCCTGACAGATTGTCAGTCTAAAAAGTGGGTTCCCGTGCTAAAACATTTGACAACTACCGGTCTAGGGCAATTGTGAAATGCTAATATTTTATGTGAAATGCTAATAACTTTTAATGCTCATGGGGCAGAGGACGAAGACCAGACATGAAGCTGCTTTCACTATACATTGATTCATCAAGCAGCTCAATATTGTTGACAGTGATTGGCAATAACCTTCTCACAATGCAATCCTAACCCCTGGTTAAACTGACACAAGTTCTGACACAAGTCCTTTGCTAGCACTTCTGCACAAATCTGGGGCAGGGGAGTGATAATTAGGCCAGTGCACAGACATGTGCCAGCCTCCCCATGCCATCTGGCCTAAATTGGTTAGGATTGCACCCTCAAAGACTCATCCTGGAATCTTCTGCTTGCAGATCAAGTCCTCTCCCTCCTTTCTGTGGCTTACCCCGGAGAAATGTTTGGTGAAGAATCTGAATTTCCTTTCCATCTTCAGATTTTTATTTTTTCTTAAAGAGCTTCTCTAAAAATGGGTGCCAATTCTGGCTTGATGCTATCCAATCCATAGAATCCCCTTCTGGTCAAGTTCCAAGGGAACTCCTCTTTTTGAACAAGCCTCATGCTCACACCCTGAGAGTTGCTTGTGACTTTGATCTAGACCCCCACCCCAGGCCAAGAGATAAATCAGCAAAAACTCATAAGTGAAAGAGACTCTCTCCAACCTTGAATTTCTAAAAACAACTATCACACAAACACACCCGCACACTCAGAGACCACCTAACAGCATGGGGGCTGGGAGGCTTGACTGAGCTCCTTGGAAATGTTCTTTGAAGAGGCTCCAATATGAAATTAACTAATTAATTGTAGAGGAGTGAAAAATAAAGCCGGAAAGACTTATGTCTACAGAGGGTGCCAGAAAGAGGCAGACGTATTTGCAAGACAATTAGCCAGGAAGGATTGCAGAAAGGCACCTGCTCCTGGGCTGTCAGAGGAAAGAACCAAACCCAGTTCAGCGCTTGATTTGACAAGGACTTTGGCATGGTGGCTGTTGCCCTTCACACTTAACCCCGTCATTCCCCACTCTCTGTAAACCCACAGAGGCCTGTCATCAATAATTACGGTATGTAATCATGACCACCGCCTCCATGCTGCTTGACAAAAAACACATCATGATTCTCCAATGCCAATCTGAAAGTTATAATCATTATTTGAGTCTTATCTGCGGTACCTCTTCCCCAGGGAAATGGGGGAATGCATGGGATCGTATTATATGTTCTTCAATAGTGCTATTGAAGATGGGCAGTTCAGGTGGTTTTTTTTAAATGTTTACTAAGGTGTAATAATATAAGTTATCATGGCCAGCTTTAAGCCAATTGGACCAATTATTCCAATTG
The DNA here is from genome assembly GCA_030015325.1 of Cryptoblepharus egeriae. Lineage (NCBI taxonomy): Eukaryota > Metazoa > Chordata > Lepidosauria > Squamata > Scincidae > Cryptoblepharus > Cryptoblepharus egeriae. The sequence continues at coordinate 13,903,091 of JAREYC010000013.1, forward strand.
GGTTCCTGCCTCTGTGGCCCTCTGTACTACAGTAATTGACTTCAGTTGTGTAATTAAAGGGGGATAGAGCAGTCAGTCTTGGAGGGAGCCTCACCCCTGTTTTTGCTCCTCCCAGCATGGAATGGCTCTGTAGGAGTTGGACTCCCACCATGATTGACTGCTCTGCCCCCTCTAGCTATGCCACCAATCTACAAATATTAAAATGTGCAAATATTAAAATATGCTCAGGTCCATTTAGCCCATTAACTTATGTGCACTTTTTAAATGCATATATTGATTGCTTTTCATTCTACCACAGAGATATAAAGCCTATAATAAATTGTATAAAAGGTATCTTCAAATTCTACAGACCTTGGCTGTGAAACTGATGCCCTGCAAAAATGTTTCTAATTGGACCCTGCAGCTCTTACAACCAGTCCTGCCTAACATTTATATAGCACATGTTAAGAGGCTCAGCTAAAGTCAAGTCCTTCTGGGCCTTATTGACTTCAGTGGGAGGTTTAATACAGAAGCCTTTTTCATTGAATACAAAAGGACTTCAGTACTGTATTTAACTTTGGCCAGAGCCTACTCCAAGCACAAAAAGGGCTCCAAAAGTTAGTGCTGTGATAATAATTACAACAGCTGTTTAAGGTAGGTCCAGCATCACTATAAGGGGCAGGAGGTCTTAAGGGTAGAGCTGCTGTTGAGCCTGATGATTCAATATCTGAAGGATAGAAGACGTCCCTGTGAATGGTGAGACTTGGAGAGCTGATAAGTTGTGTCTTTTGGGTGAGAGCCAAGATGTCGGCTGGGAGGCTGTGTGCAGCCAGAACATTTTACCATGATGAGATCCTCCTGAAATGTAGATAGTTTTTGAAAGACAGAACTAATTTGTTGATTGTAAAAATTACTTTGGGAGTTTAGAAACAAGCCTACCTTGAATAAAGCCAAAGAAGTGATCCAAAGGACAGAAAGGCAGTGTATAAATATCTGTTTTTGCAGTTGTTGTTACTATTGTCGTCATTATCATCTCAAATGGGAGTTATTAAGATTTGGCCAAGAATCAAGATGGGTTGTTTGATTGTGGCAAGACCAAATGAGAGCAAAAGAGACCACTGGTGAAGGGTATTTGTTGGGGCAGGATGGGAGAATTATGGAGATAAAGAAGATCAAGATGCAGAAAATACGACTGAGGATGAGCTGGAGGTCAGGGGCTAGAGATGAACAAAGGAAGGAGGGAAATTATAAGGAAGATATAAGATAAGGAAGGAGGGACACAGTAGTCTGCATTGCCACTCAGTTTTGTAAGGTTTTGTAAGACCTGTTGGGTCTCAACGGACTTGAAGAGTCAGTAGATAGTGTTCAGGCCACACACTGCAGCCTAGAGAGAGAACTTGTTTTATTGTTTTATTGTTTTTAACAAATGTTTTTAGTCTGCATGTTTTAATTGTCTCAGTTTTTATTTAATCTAATTGTATTTTAATTGTGTTTTAAGCTGTATTTATGATATATTTTAATGGTGTTTTATTGTATTCTTATGTTAGCCGCCTTGAGCACCCTCTTGCAGGAGAGGAAAGGCGGGATATAAATTAAATTAAATTAAATTAAATAAATTAATAATAATAATAATAATAATAATAATAATAATAATAATAATAATAATAATAATAATAATAATAATAATAATAATAATAAAAACAAATAACTTGACCTTCCAGTCTTAAATAACTGCCTTACTAAGGAACCACATTCTGGGGCTGTAGGAGGTAGGGTATCGAAGACTGGGGCTTTCACCCCAGAATGTCAAGATTTTGAACTCTTCTTTAGACTTCACTAGAAATATGAATTGATCAGTATGAATAAGGGGTTTAAGTTATATTCATACTCATGTCCCCAGTGATAAATGGTGATCACAGCATGTGCCATAGCATTCACAAGTCTGCTTACAAAACCCAGAAGGTCACCTGATAGTGGCTTCACTCCCTGTATCACCACAAAGTTCATTGGAATGTGACTCATCCCTTAATGAAAAATAGGAGAATGCAGGATCTTGCATTTCCACACCCATATGAATGGGATCATGAGCAAGATGTTCATCACAGCAATATAAACTGCCTGGGAAACCAACACCTAGAAAACAATACAGCAAACTGGGAGGAGAAGAAATGAAATAATTTTGACTGGAGAAAGAAAAATGACATCTGCAATAAGGTAAAGGCAGAGAGGGAAGGTATGGAGGGAAGAGTAGAAAAATTGCATAGGGATGCTGTAGGCTACTGATTTATGGTCTTCATCACTTTTTCTTCCTCAACTCCCGGCTGCCCATTTCAGTGTGCCTTGGAAGTACGAAAGCAGTGATAAACTGGTGGTTTGTGACCCTTCATGGTCCCTGGTCCTTTACAAGAAGGGGGAAAAAACAAGGGCAGTGATGCAGATCCTAGGATAATGCCGCTAAGGAGGACAGGGGTACTTAATCTTACTGGGGTAGGGCTGCAGCAGGCTCCAGGAGGCATGGGGCACCCTCTCTGGATGCCGTGGACATGCCATATGACACTTTTGCATTACCTAGCACCTGCACTGGAACTCAGCATTGGTGCTGAATACCCATACAATTGGGCTCTCCGTAGCCTGACCTTCTATGGGGTAAGGCATTGTTTCACATACATTTAAAGGATATTAGCCCTGAAAGGGCAGTCTTGAAAAGGATCACCCACTGGTGGTCACAGGACATAGGCAGATGTAGGAGACTGCCTGGGAAGGCTACAATTCTACTCTACTTGTCACAGCCTTTGTTTTCTTATCTTGCAGCCTTCAAGAATACCAAATGTCTTTGGAATTACGGTAAAGCAGACGTGCCAACTTTCTCTCATGCAATCTGGCATTTCCCCAGAATGTGAGAGTCTTGGAGAGATTAGTACTTCACAATAAACCATATGTTCAGTATCAGTTTCTCCTGCAATGCCAAGACATGCCTGCGAGGAAATACGGCCAGGGGGAGCATTTAAAAAGAAAACCAACAACAGAAACCATGGCAATGTAGCCCATGAGTAGATCCTTTTACCTGAGAACAAGATGTCACTTGAAGGAGCAATGAAGATCCTTGTTGCCAAGCTGATTAAAGGGAGGATGCCGAGCTCTGGAGACCCTTAATTCACAAACCTTAATAGATCCCAATGGTGGACTATAGAAGTATAGATGTTTCTACCTGGAGAAGAGTAATAGAAATTTTTTCATGAGAATTTTCTGGCACAAATAAATGCCTCCTTCCCCTACTTCCCCTCCCCCTGGACCTCCAAGTTCAGAGTCAGTGAACCACTTAATACCAATCACTGAACTGCAGAAGTGAAGGGTGGGTACTACCTTCATGGACTTGTTCCTTGGATCATTGCCTGATTGTTGTAGGGAAAAGGATACTGGAGTAGATGAATTATCAGTCTGACCTAGCAAGGAGCTTCTTACATCCTAAGACAGGTAGGTTTGTTATAGATGTCAACCAGCAGATTTCAGACATCATTCCTCATGGTCAGAAAGGATCTGTTACTGAATAAAAATGATACAGGTCCAACCTTGTTATACATGGATTTCTATACACAGATTTGACTCAACACGAATGGCCACTGTCAATCACAGTTTAAAAAACTGCTTTTCTACCATTGTACAGGCAGTCATGTAAGTGATCATTCCATTCTTCAGCTAAGCCAAGCAAAGACAGGAGGTCCTTTGCATTTCTAATTGATGACTGCCGCTCTACAACAGTAAGAAAAGCTGTTTTTAAACCATTGTAAAGGGCCACATTTTTAATTTTAAAAAAATGGCTTTTATTAAACACATTTTAAATCTGCAGATATTGAGGCATGACCTTATTCCATGAAAAGCAAGAAACCTGGAAGTGGGTCTTTAAATCTATATTCCCACTATTTTTATCCACTGATTTTTTTTTAATCCACAGGAGGTTCCAGAATGGAACCCTAGTGGATAACAAAGGACACGTGTATTTAATGAGGGAAGGGGTTGTTGTTGTTTTTGCCTTGCTTATTGGCTTCTAGAGATATCTGGCTGGTCTAAATGAATCTTAGTTCTACCTAATTCAGCAGGGCTCTCATGTTTCTTACTGGAAAATTCAGTGCTTGCCTCCGCCTAGGTAGATCAACACATTCTAACTCTCAACATATAAGAAGGAGGCTAATCGTGTGATGTGATGATGCACAAAGCCCAGCTCATCCATATGACTGACTGAGGCTGCAATCCTATCCACACTTACCTGTGAGTAAGCCTTACTGACCATAATAGGAATTACTTCTGAGAAGACTGCAGTTAGATTCTGAGGCAGCAGATTGGCAGAAGGCACCACTTTGGCCCATCTGCTTGCCTCCGCTTCTCCTCCCCTTCCTGCTACCTGGATTGAAAAAGGAAGGGGGGATGAATGGAAGGCAACACATGAATGGTGGAGATTGGGGGGCTAGAACATAAGAGGCACTCTAGCCCACTACTCTTCTTTCCTCCAGCCTTCCACTCTGTCCCTTTTCCTTTTCCAACCTGGTGATCAGGAGGAGCTGAGGTTGACACAATACCAAGTAAGAGCTGACAGGCATGAGGAAGAGGCCTTGGGTAGACTCTAATGTTTACTTACAGTGTAATCCAATGCATGTTTGCTGAAAAGTCACATTCTGTTTGATTTCACTTACTCACAGGAAAGTGCGGATAGGATTTCAGCCTTAGAGAATCAGATGAATAAGAAGAGTAGGACAGCCTTTGCGTACACCTATGTATGCTTTATTCCCTGTTATTTAGCTCCAGGCACTTTCACCTCTAGACTAAGCAAGCAGAAGATATTTTCTCCACCAATTCTCATCAACAGTTAGCTAATTCTTTGGTATCAAGGAGGTCATTTGGCCTACTAAGACTACAATCCTAACCACATTTTCCTAGGAGTAAGTACAAGTGGGGTGTACTTCTGAGTAGACATACTTAGGATTGCATGTTATAGAATGATTGCAGGAAGATTTATGCACCACAAGGTCAGTGGCCAGAAGTAAGAAACAAAACTGGTCCAAGGCTCTAGCCCAAGGTGCTGGTCTCCTTCATCTTCCTCTACAGTTAAGCTTCGTCTTCAAATCTAAGACACAACTGAGAAGTAGATGAGCAGAAGGATGGATACTTCTTACCATTCCAAGGCCCGAAGCAATAGTCTTATGTGGCTTCATAGATGGGCCAACATTGGTAAAAAAAATGGTAGAAAATCATTTAGAAATGAAGTTCTAAAAAAGTGTCTGACTCAACTGGAAATACATGTACAGATTTGTAGTAAGTATAATGATAGATTTGACAGTGTTGGGATTTTCCCCAGCTGAAATTGAGGCAATTGTGTAAATCCCCCTTAAGTAAACTGCCACTGAGACATAAGAGTACTTTGGCTCTGGGAAAAACAAGGTATCACATATTTCACCATGAAAGATTACATCAATGTGTCTTCTGCAGACATCGCACCTTTGCCAAGGGCTCCTTGGAAACATGCTCCATCATCAGATCCCAAATCTGAGGGGTGCTGCATAACCAGATCATAACGCATCTGGGTTTGGGGTTTTGAAAACACTTTGTCAGCTTCAAAGTTCCAGGTTGCTCAAGTTGCCTATTTCTGGCAACTCCCAGCCCTCATGGCCACATCTGTGGGAGCAATGTGCTGAGGATAACCATATTCACACACTGATTGGGCAACTGCTTCATAAGGTGGCAGTCCCATCTGATGGACATCTGAAACTCCCTTGGGCTCTGTGGGATGTGTTCCTTTCAAGAAGTTCTGGGCCTCTTTCCAAAGGATGCCACTTGCTGGAATATTTCACTTGGTCACTGAGTTGACGGATTTCAGTTCTGATTTTAAATGGCTGGTTTGGTTTCTTTTTTCATGCCAGTCTTTGAATTAAAAGCTTGCTATCCTACTGAATTCTTTGAAAAATATATTTTGCAGGGCTTATGAAAGTGACAGACTCTCTGTGTTTTACTCTTCCCCTAAAAATATAGAACCAAGAATTATTTTCATTTCCAAAATGAAAATGAAAACATCAGTAAAATCTAGTGACAATAACTAAAAAAGTTAAACCCAGCATCACTGTGCTGATGACACTCAACTCCACATTTCTTTCCAACCACTGAATCCTAGAGAGGCAGTCAAAACCAGTAACTGCTGCTTGGAAGTAGTTTTGATCTGGAGGTAGTTTTGAGTTAGGGCTACAATTCTACGCACTGCATAGGGTGGTGGGCTTTTTGCAAGGATTCCATGGCTTCCTCATTAGTTTCCACAGCTTCCCTGGGAGCCATGGCTCGCAGTTTGGGAACCACAGGATTACATCCAAAATATATGGATGTAATACTGTGCTGCATATGGATCAGTCCTCTCTCTTAACCTTCTGGCGGGACCTAAAGATCTTTTTATTTAAAAGAGCATTTGACAGCTTAAAGCCAGCTTTGGTTTGGTTTTACTGTTGACAGGTTGTTTTTATATTGAAGTGGTTAAGACACTGTGCCTGTTAATCAGCAGGCCAGGTTTGGAGACCCAGATCAGCCCCACAAGACAGGGTGAGCTCCTGTCCTTAGCCCAGCTCTGCGACGCCAGCTGGATCCAATCGTATTGGCTCTGCCTTTCCATTGGACTAGTTCAGTGGCATGGAGAGGGGGGATTTGCTGCTTGGGTAACAGCCTATCCTTCATAACAATCTAACCCAGACTTTCGTGCTTCACATGCAGTGTATGCAGTGCCAAGCACAATACCATAGTCTTTCAAGACTGAGAGAGGCCTGCTTTTTTAAACTGTATTTTATTGTTTTAATTGTATTTTATTGTAATTACCAGTACATTCTGTTGATTGTTAGCTGCCTTGGTTGCCCTTTGGGTAGAAAGTCATAATACAAATTTAATAATAAAATAAAACAATGAATATATATGGGGCTGCTTCGAGTTAGGAGGCTTCTGGGACGAGGTGAAGGTGTCCTGCAAAGAGGTGGTATCTCTGCACCCCCCTTTTGATCCAAAATTTCTGGTGCAAGGATATGGAGATAGACTCCCCCTAAAATTACCCTAATATTTCCCACTATTCTGTTACTATAAGAAGGAGGCTTCAGTGAAGATGATCAGAAATGGGAATGTCACCCTAAGCTGATAGATAACAGGAGATTTTATAATCATGCCTGGAGACATGTGCTAGCACACCAAAGTTCAAACAAATGGGAAGGAGGACCTTGAGAGCATTATGGGAAGACTTAAAAGCCCAAAACTGCAGTTCTTAAGATGTGAGAAAGCTTAGCATGGCACAGGAACATCCCCAGGCCATGCCAGGCTTTGACAAAACTCGCTCCCACACTAGTAGTTTGCTGGGCAACCATCATCATTCATCCCGTCTGTCATTACAGAAGATCCAGATAATGCCATTGCCAAACCACTGCATTCCAATGTTTTCTCTGATGTCCTTTATTCTTTTTGTAAACATAGTTTGTGAAAATTTGTAAGGCTTTGAACGATGGAGTGGAAATGTTTCCATTAAAAAAAAAACAGAACTATGAAATGTATAATAAGTAAAAATTGGTAGCGCTAAGCTTTAAATGTGGAGTGGCACACATTGCTAATGTACCTGATGGCATGGTACATGAAACATTTGGTGACATGTTTAGGGATGCATTTTTCCTTGTTTTACTTTCTACGTAGCTTGTCTCATATTTGTAATTTTTCCAGGCACTGGAGCAATCCTAACCATATCTACTCAGAGGTAAGTCCCATTGTGTTCAATAGTTCTTACTCCCCGGAAAGTGTTGTTAGGATTGCAGCCTAATTTGTATACCAGCATCATTCTCCTTCTCCCCATATCTGTGGATCAGGTATCTTCTGATCTGGTTCTCCCTACCACCACCACCACCCCTCTGCCCAATAACCTTGTTTTGGCTTCCAGCTGAACTTTTGAAGAGATTATGCAAATGTCAGCAGGAAGCCTTCTGCTTCTTGTTAATTACTGGTTGTGGCCTGATAGCCTCCCTTTAGTTCTGCATGGAACCACAATTTATACTGCAACCAGCTGATCAAGCAACACCTTAGCAAAGCTCAATGGACATACTAGTGGAGTGAGCGACTACAGCTTCCAACACGTTGAGTAGACATTGCTGTCACCAATGCTGTACTAGAGGCATTTAAACATAAGAATCATGACCTAAATATATCTCCAAGCCTTAGGGCAAAATCCAGAGTAACTACGGGGAGTCCTTGCTCCGGTGTAAGAATGACTTACTTTGGATTCCAGTATGAATTGCCCATAGGTTTTCACTAGGTGGTGCAGTAACTATGGGTGCACGTGAAGTCTTTTACATGCTCCCATAATTATTCTGGGTTTCGGGGTTAGTAGGCTTCAGCACAGGTACCAGGTTGACTGAGCCATCCAGGCAAAGTTATGCGCTGGGTCTTCCACACCCCCTCCCAGCTTACTAGCTAAGTGGTTACTCTTTCCATCCTCCCCATCAGCCAATAAGCACATCTACTCATCCATCATCATTATCCACAATGGTGTATCAACAATGATACATCATGCACAATGTTGCTAGAGTCTCTGGGAGACCTTCAATTGCCCATTGGAGTGCTCAGTGTGGTTACACCACAATGTCTTGGCAGGTGGACCACAGCTGAAACTAGCACTGAAAGGTGTGGGCCAGTAGTGGCCACTGATAAACATAGTCCCATGTCCAATGCATGACCTGGCCAGTTCCTGACAACATCTCAACTAACAATGCAATCCTATTCATTTCTACTCAGAATTAAATTCAATTGAGTTCAATAGGGCTTACTCCCAGGAAAGTGGTTTTAGGTGATTCCCAAATCTATTCTGCATTTCACGGTTCAGTTGGGGGCTGCCACTAAATTTTTCAGAACAGGTTCCAAACATTTCTTTCCGGAGAGATGTTCAGCAGGGATTTGCAAGGAATATCGGCCTGCCTTCTCCTGCGACAAATATCACTTTATCAGAATTCAAACAGGGCGAGGATGGTCAGCCCCAAATTGCAAAAACAGATTGGCAAATAGGCTGTCATCGAAAAAAACAAGGCGAGGAGTTTTCAACAAGACTATGTCATCACATTGATAGATCTGCGAGAGGAATATACAAATATAACCAGCTGAATTTTCAGTATCTCACAACATATTATATTAATATGCAAAATAATCAGATGGAATAAGAAGTTACAAGTTCTCCCTGTAATGCAAATGAGCTTGGCAGGTTGGGCAAAGCTGACAGATCACAATATGTAAATGATTCTGAAAAGCATCTCCCCCATATATGATTAGGAATGGGCCTTCTGGGCATCCAAGTATTTGATATCTTCTTTTTCACCCTTCATTTTCCTGTGTTCATTTGCATGTCCATTAAAGCCATTTTTTTGGCATTTTGGCAATTCTCTAAACTACTATTATAATTTCCAATGTACTAAATTGACCTAGACAGATTTTAAAATCTCCTTCTCATCTGTAGTGACTACTTAATTTACATTATGATCTAGAAAAGATCTCAATGGTTTGACAGGTGCAAAAGCAGACAGGATTAACTGAGGACAGACCATATAATAAGAACTCGGGTTTTTTGAAGCATCTGATTCGACAACCCTCACCCTAGTCCAGTAGCCTCCACTGCTGCTTTCAGTCAGCATCTAGAGATGGATGCTGGTTGATGAAGACTCTAAGCCAATTCTGGAGGGGTGGGATACTCCCTGGACCTGGTTCACAGAGTCATCTGTTGCTTTATACCACAAAGAACACCCATATTTAAAGTGGTAAATTACAAAAATACTCTACTGGACACCTACTGGATTGCATTCTGCTGGACTGCATCCTACAGCCTTGCATCCAGTAGATGCCTCTTATATGATCATACTGCCTTTTTCACACAAGGGCTGTGCTTCTTGGGGAAGCCTATTACCAGAAATTCTAACAATATGTAAGAGGGTTGGTAAAAGGTGACTGGCCCATCATGGGAAGACTAGCAGGGCCAATGTCATTTGACACACCCAGTCACAGCTATGAGATGCTCCCCAGGGAAAACTGCATTTTCAGAGAAAAGCCCTTGATTTGAACCCCCCCCCCCTTCTCAAATTAAGTACTGGAGCAGGTTTTTCTTTGAAAGTGACCGGGATGATAAACGATCCATTCTCCTTATGTGCAAACCTGTAGGAGTGATAGATGCTGCTTTGTATCTTGGTATTTCCCCATGGAATTGGAGGTTGCAGTGTTTCAAAACTAACACTCAGAGATTGTTCTTCTCAGCAGGAGATGCCTTAATGCAAAAGCATTAAGTCTCAGGCTTGACATACTCCAGAATACTTCTCAAACACTGAAAGGAAGAATCAGACTAATAGCCCAATCCTATGAACGTTTTATGATTGGCGTTCTGTCATCGTAAAAGGCATGGCACCACCATAAATGGCAAGTCACTGCCAAGTATGTTGGTGTCACCAATGTAAATGGTTGGCACAAACTTGTCACCAACAAATCTAATCTAGCCATACCAAGTAGAATGAGCAGCTGTGGGCAATTTGAAGGAGATTTGGTGCAGGGAGAGAGAAAGCAGTGGTATGATTGAAGATGGGAGATCCCAGCAGTAGCATGCACTAGGTTGCTATCCCCTTTTCTACTACCCAACAAGCTCTCTTCATCTTCTCAGACTTGCACTAGCAAAATAGCTGGCATGGGTTTGAAGAGACCCATCCACAATCAGGAATGCCTACTAGAAGTTTTTATATTCTCTGTTGTCTGCTACAACCTGGCAGAAGATAAGATTGGGACAGAAGTCTAACTTAGGGCACAGTCCAGAGTAACTATGGGGAGTCCTTGCTTCGGAGTAAGAACAATTTACTCTGGACTGCAATATGAATTTCCCATAGGTTTTCACTAGGTGGTGCCGTAACTACGGGTGCACGTAATGTCTCTTATGCGCTCCTGTAGTTACTCTGGATTGTAGGGTATGAAGCCAACAGTTCTGAGGTAGTGGGAGAGTCAGGCCAGATCTGTTGTCAATTTTAAAAATAGCTGCAGAGGACTCTGAATTTGAGCAGAGATGCTGCTGCAGGTGGTATCAAATCCTTTTCCCTGTACCATTTCCCTAATCTAACTTTCCCCTTAAACCTACTATTAGCCCTGCTGGGGTGGGAGGGAAAAAGGAAAAGACAGGTTTACTGCAAGTACTTATCTCTTTTCTTCCATCCAGATTAATAATACAGTGAACCCTTTGATTTAACAGACTAGTGGGTGTCTGTTAAAGATTGGTAAATGTGAGAGCATTTAGAAGGATAAAAAATGTAACTAGTTTTGAATAAAGCCAACAAGGGGAAGGCTTTCCAGTCCATCCCTTCATGAAGATGTTAGGAAAGGAATCTGTGACCTTATGAATGCAGAAGAGATACCATTGAGCTATGGCCCCCACCTTAATAAAGACCACAGAACTAAGATGTAGGGTGCAATCCAGAGTAATTACAGGCAGTCCTTGCTCCAGTGTAAGAACAGTTTACTCTGGATTGCAATTTGAATTTCCCAGAGGTTTTCACTAGGTGGTGCATAACTGCGGGTGCATTTATGTCCCAGGCCAGTGCGTTAGTCCCAGGCCAGTGACTTGGCTTCTGTATGATTGACTTCCCATACACTCAGCAGCTTTCTAAGAACTGACCTGCATCTTTTCCTCTGCAATTATATCCTTCACTATTCTGATTCCTCAATTTCTCTCTTTTGTGAAGTTTGCATTCAGAGACTTTCTTTCCTTTTATCTTACGTAAAATGCTTAGTTGTTATTTTCTTAAGTGCTGTATAAATAATGAATTCCCACACAACAGGAGCAACATTCATTTGCTTCCCTGGGAGCTTGAGATATCTTTTTACGCTGCATTGCTTTTCATTAGGATGTCACTATCGTTATCACATTGTTTTTAATTGACTTTAATAAAAATCTTTGTTCTTATAAGACACCTTGAGCTCATCTTAAAGCAGAGTGTAAATCTTTTAAGATAGACAGGATATAATATAGGTAAAAGTAAGTGTCCTTTACTTGCCTTGTTAGTTGTGACCAACTCTAATTGCAATGCTCATGCCCGTTAGAAGGCCGAAGAGGCATTTTGTTTGAAGACACCTCCATGGTCATGTGGCCAGCATGACTAAACACCAAAGGCACAAGGAATGCTGTTACCTTTCCACTGAATTTACATTCGCATTTGCATTTTCATCCTTTTAAACTTCCCACTTGCATTCACATGCTTTTAAACTGCTAGGTTGGCAGGAGCTGGGCAAGAAGAAGGAGTTCCTCCCTAATGTGGTACTCGAGTCGCAAACTGCTAACCACTGATCTTCAGGTTGACAAGCCAATAAGCCACTGCAGTCCTCAGAGGAAATAACACAAGTGCTCAAATGATTCCGCAGTGCCTCCCGTTCACTTCCTCCTGAATTCCTATAATGCAGAAGTTTCCAGACTTCTCTGACTGGCAGCTCCCTTGACCTACTTGGCTACTGGCCCCCATTTCCCATTAGGGCTACAGTTCTATCCATTGTAAAATGTGATGCATTTTTCAGGAGGATTCCATGAGATATTCTTGGTTCTATTGTTCTTGATATTCTTGATATGTTTTTGACATTGTTATCCTATTGTTGGTTTTTCCAGCTCCCCAGGGAGCCACGGCTTGCTGTTTGGGAACCACTGCTGTAAGGATCTGGGGGAAAATTGTAAGCAACTTAAAATAAGTAGAGAAAGCAGTTAACTAGGATTTATTCAGTAGGGTGGGAAACCAAAATATTGGTGGAAGCAAGCACAGCAGTATGAATAACTGCATGATTTGGAGAGTGATTCTTTTACACAAACACAGCCAAAGAAAGAGACCCTCCCAAGACTGGAAACTCACAGCTGGGGGAAAGAGGGAAATATTTTAAGTTTGTCTGCAGTGACTTTCAAGCCTGGGTCTCTCTCGCTGCTAGTGCTGACTGTGCTGCTGCTGTGGAATAAATGCCACTTACGAGCAGAAGGCTGTCTGCCCCCTTTCTTTTCTCTTCATGGCTGCCTTGGGGCCTCCTCCCAGCCTTTTCCCTCCTTCAGATCTCCAGTCTCCTCATAAACTCTTCTTTCTGTCTAGAATCCAATCCTCCCTTGCTTTTCCCTCATGAACCCTCCCTCAGCACTCTGAAGAACTGCTTGCAAATCCTCCAACCAGTCCCATATGGTAAACCCTGTAAACAAAATGGGGTGAACTGAACAAAATGGGGCTTAATTCTAAGTAGATGTGCCTTGGCTTGCACTGCAACCACACTCCATAGGGTTACACAAAAAATGATGATGACGACGACGACAATGATGATGACAACAACTATGTTCATGAATGTTTATGCAACAATTTTCAATGAGTAGTTCACAAAGTGGTTTTATAATAAAATCATTCAGTGGTTTCCTGTCCCCAAAAGGACAGGGGACAAAAGGGATCACAGTCTTTAAAAAATACTAAAATATCAGATATAGAAATAGCAATCATTATTTTTTTAAAAAGACAACTGGAAAATATTATCAGCAAAAGGTCTATTTAAACAGGTAGGTTTAGACAGCACCCATGCCACATGGGTCTCCCTAGGCAGGGAGGTAACTAATCAAGGATGTACAAACCATAGGCCAAGGCCAGATCCAGCATCCACATGGATCCATCCACTCAGTGAGCTGACCCTATGGTTTCACACAGCAGTCCTTTCCATCCAGAGGACAGGGTTCCTCTGGGCAGTTGGAACAATTCAATTTGGTGTGAATGAGGACCCATTCTGGACACACTACTCTGGCCCTATAAGCATCGCTGGTCTTGATGCCACTACTGAGAAATCTCTCCATACTCCTGCCAATCATACATCATGAAAAGCAAGGCATCCAATGGAAACAAGAAAAAATGCAAAGGGCAGGTGAATTCGGAAGAAGACAGCTCTTCATATATCCACGTCTTAAGATGTTTGGTCTTCAAACCACTTCTGTCCAACAACAGGGACCAAATCTTTCCATTGTGTCACCTTCCATGTCATGTCTAATTATGTCATTTTTATTTTCTCCATCTTTTGTATTTGTCATGCATATTTTGACAAATAAAATAATTATTAGTTTTAAGGCAAACAAACCTGAGCCTTGCCAGACATGAAGTTAAAGCCAGCTCTGGATAGCGAGTCAAAGCCCAGACCTGGAAAATAGCAACATAGCAATTTCTGGGCTGAACAGGATGCTTCCATGGTTTTTCCTGGTGAAGCAAGCTGATGACACACCTCAGTGGGAAGAATCACAACAAACCCTTGACTGCCCAGGCTCTAGGGAAATATTCCAACCTGGAATCCCAGTCATTCACTGCATGAAATAGTGATGCACAAATCTGTGGATTCTTGACTATTGCCCTTCTGTGGCTCCTGACCTGATGTTCTTTTGAAGGTTGGCATGGAGCTATCCACACATGGTCAGAAACCCTGTTGTGTTAACTTTACTAGTTGTTTGGCTAAAGCACTGCCGTCATATAACTGTACACTGTACACACATAGGCTCAGATTAACACATGTGGGACAGGGCCTTCTCTGCATTCATTGTACACAGACTGGAGGTCTGACAAGTGCTGTGGAACTGCTTAGAAAAAGCCAGGATTACATATACATGCTAGTAATCTTTCTTTATTCCATCCCCAGTTACCCATTTGACAGTTCTCAGAAACTAAATTTCAAGCATTGCCAGCTATAAATTAGGCTGCATTGGAACAACTGTCCTTTTATTGTAATATCCTATCCAAGGCACGCTACAAGTACCCTGCATCATGCTGGATGGACAGATCGCGGCATAAGGTTTGAGGAGGGAACAGAAAAGCTATAGTAAGTGAATGACTTCTATTCTGTAAGTGAATAGAAGTGCTTGCCCTGAGAGCAGCAATGGCTTCTAATGGAAACAGGCTGCTGCTTGAACTGCACCCCCCAAGACACAGCAGCCCTCCCCCTACTACATGGTAGGTATGGATACACAGAGATATTTATGTGCGCAGGCAAGGAGACGCCACTGGTTCCTGGCGGCTGAACAATAATCTTTTCTTCTCTTGCTGCCGGCCCCGCCAAACTTTCTGTAAACACCTAACCCCAAAAATGTGCCTGTGGATTCACAACAGCAGGGCCTGTCCTCTCCCTGCCAAGCAACAAAGTCACCCTTATTGGACTTTTTCATGGAGTGATCTGCAGTGTGGGGGGGGGGGGGGGAGAGGAGAAAGGTGTTCTTTGGCACCTCATCTGCACATGGCAATGAGGGATGCATGCAGAAGGCAATACCAAAGCATCCAGATGTGCATCCCCTGCATATCTGACCTCTCCGTACCCTCCACCATTTCACAGATGAAAAGAGAAACACTCTCCTAACACCCTTGTTCTTGCACTGAGGATCGCATGGCGAGACCCACCCCCTCCAAGATGACACATGATTGAAGGCTTCGCAGCCCTGCAGCATTCATTTACTCTGCAACAGCCTACCCTCCATGGATTTGAAAATCAAAAGGGCAATTGTTCTTCTGGTAAAGACATGCCAGACAACCATAATCGTCCTACAATATGTCATCAACAGTTCAAAATATACCTCTGCTGCAGGAGTGTCTGTCAAACAGCAGGCATCGCAGGATGCCTTAGTGCTGATGCGCCTGCACTGAGCTGCATTACCCTTACAGACAGGATGATTTATACCTCCCCATTTGCAGATTTAACTGCTAAAGAGCTCAAAAAGGGAGATGAACCACCCCAATGGCAATGCTACAAAAACAAGTCACACTAACAAAATTATTGCCAGGTATCCTCAATAGGCAAAAATAGAGGCTGGGAGGGTCATTAGGGACAGTTAGAACAGATACCTCTCCAACTAACCATAAAGACAGGTAACTTCAGTGCTTTTTAACCCGTGGCCAAATCTAGCCCATCCATAGGAGTCAATTCAGGTGGTGAATCTTTGTGGAATCAACCACAGCTTGTGCTAACCCTCCTTCTCCGTTGGCTGCTAGATTTGAAAAGGAGAGCGAAGATGAAGGGAAGTGTAGAAGAGAATTTGAGGCTACAGTATTGGATCATTCTAGGTCACCACTCTCTCTGCTCCTTCACACTTCCTTTTCTTCAACATTCCCCTTCCAGACAGCAGAAAAGGGAGTGGTAAAAGCTGACATGTCATCAGCGAAGGAAGATCCTGAGCAAACCATACAAATGGACATAAGGACCATTTTTGCTGTAGTGTGTTGTTTTATTTAAACCACCTTGGGAACCTTCCTGGATTCAAAGCGGCAGAGAAATTAAATATGCACCCACACATCTCCTAGGATGTCTTGGAGACAAAATGACATTCATGTTCCATTTTCCCTTCTAAAATCTCTCCATACTGTAGAAGGGTTTCCCGATGGAGTTCAGTACAGATAAACAGTGGCAGGTGATAGTGTTAGTTCTAATAAGTACGGACATTTTGAAGACAATCAACCATGTATAAGGAGCTGTTTGGAACATTAAAAAGTGGTGTTTGCAAGAGAGGTGTGTAATGATGAGCTGTAACAGCTGAGATCTTTTTGTCCAAAGGAATGCTATATTTCCACCATACTAGATGTACTCATGTGTTAGGAAAAAAGTGTACATATGTGCTCATAGCCCAATCTTACCTTCAGTGGGGCAGCAGTGCCAAAATGGTGACTCTGAATTCAGCAGCCCCATTGAGGCTGCAGAAGTTCTTATCAGGGGAAGGGGCTACTTAAATCTGTGCTGGCTTTTTGCTGGGCAGACTGGAGAATCTCTGTGTTGGGCCTTTCATCCTGACACATAGGGTAAGATCAAGTAGAGTCTCCATCTTAGACTGGTTGTGCCCTGCTCTCATCCCACCCCGGGACCTACATCACTCAATGGTGCAAAATAATGTTGGGCACTCCTGTAGTGTGCTGAGCCCAGTGTCAACTGGTATTGGCCCAGTGCTGGTGCACCCTACTTGGAGGGTGCAGTAAATGTGCTTTATGGCTATTTCACATTCCATAAAAAGGAAGCTCTGTTCATGTTGAAGCAGCACAATCACCAGCACTTGGACCTGTTATGAAAGATATATTTCAAATTTGACTATTGCAGCAGCAGAAGGAGAAGGAAACCAGTAAAAGCGATACCTTTATTCAAGCCCACCAAGTGGGGAGGGTTGAAGGATGGGGTCTGAGTTTTTCTATTGTGTCACCTTCCAGGCACTCTTCTATTCTAATGTGACTCAGTTCACTTTTTAATCTGAATAATACCTGCCAAGCTTCATAAATTTAATATAGCTCTTAGCTAAAGACTAGCTCTTTCTGTCATTTCTTCTCTCGCTGCCTCTTGCAGATTTAACCCAAAAGCAAAATGGCTTTATGTGAGGATTAATACATTCCCCGTTGTTTTACTCTGGCAGCCCTGTAACCCGAGAACCAGCAAGACCTTCCTGCCTCTGGCCAAGGAAAAAAAATCTAATTAAGCAGCCATTCCTGCTTTTTGTCTAAACCAAAAGCAGCAGGCAAAAATTCACTCCATCTTTTGAGCTATGGAGGATTCACATTTTGCCTGAATAAAGGGCCAGTGTAGTTTCAGAGCTTGCGTAATGTCTCTGAACTACTTGACGAGTCCAATCATCTTCCTCATTCATGGAACTGTTTCTGGTTCTGTTTCTGGCAGGGATGAATCCAGGTTTCAGTGAGTTCTTAGAAAAACTCTCCATGGATACCTCTTATCCAAATGGTCTGTTAGAAAGAGCCCGGCACTGCAACACAATAGCAATGTGTTGCTAGAGGGGGGCACAATGGTAAGTACTGGAGGGATGGCAATGTTCCACGTCAGCACCTCCTCCAGTGCATCCTTGGAGCAATTCTAAGCCGCAATGGCAGCATTTGGCAGCTATGGCCAAATTCAGTCACCAGGGCACCCCTACCCAAATGCAAATGTCTTGGGAATCAATTCTGTCTCTGGACCCTAGAAACTGCCTATCAATACCCTTCATCATATACCAGAACGTTCACAGATTTATCAATGCTCAGAGTTAGTATGTGAGCAAAAAGAAGGCATATCCTCTAATATTTTGTAGGCTGCCTTCTACATCATGAATAGCCAAAGTGCATTGATCATGATAATAAGGCTGCACACAAAAAAATATCACAAAGCATTCAAAACCAGCAGTTTAAAACAGACCTCGGGAGCTGTATTATGGGTAATGGCAAAGATCAGAGTGTGGTTTGCACAAGGCGTTCATGCATGTTTAGATGCATGTGCATAGGGACCACAAAATGTTTCTCTCTTCTTTAGACTGGCCAATTTGCCTCAAATAACCTTATATATCCAACTATTTCAGACATGTGGTGGCAGGGGTTGGTTTGAGGCCAATTTTTATTAGGAGTTTCCTTATCACCAGCCATTAAACACCAGATTAGCCTGCTGGGCCCCACCTTTTTACCGCTCTACTTTTCATGGATTGCAGATCTGTGATGTGATAGCACAGGTTTTGAGGACCATATTTAATTGCTAGAGACCAGGGGAGGAAGCTGAATCCTGACAATCCTAGCAACTCATATTGGTGAGAGTCATGGTTCCCAAACTGTGAGCTGTGGCTCCCTGGGGAACCACAAGAACCAGCCAGGGAAACCTTGCAGTGATGGGATTCAACGAAATTAACAACCAGTTCTCTGCCCATCTGGCAGCCACTTTTAAATGGCTATTTTTAAACTTTATATGTCCTATCTCTTGTTAAGTTCTATAACTTAACAAGTTATAGAGTAACTTGTTCTATAGAGTAGGTGTGAACCTGCTAGAGCCCACCACTGGAACCATGGAATCTTCGCAGAAACCAGCCTAAACAATGTACAGGATTGTAGCACTAATCAGGAGTCATGACCATTGGCCCAGTAAAGCAAGGGAGCCGCCAGCTGAAAATGTTTGGGAACTACTGAGTGAGATGTTGCCCCAGGTTGGTTGTGTTACTTCCAGTTGCCTGGTGGATGGTAAAAGGGTGGTAGAGCACGATGACTGCGGTTGGCACAAACAGATGCAACATTTCACTTCCAACATATATCCCAGCAAAGTCTTAAACAAACAGTGAGCAAATCCTTCCGTGGCAGGTTGAGGTCATCATTACTCTGTTAAGAGGGTATGGGTTGCTCACAAGGAGAGCCAGAGAACATATTTTATCTCCTTGTGTATGAAGTGTGGAGCATGGGAAATGCAAGGGACGTTTGTCATTCTAACTGATCAAGTCATCAAGGCAACGGGGAAAGCACAGAACCATCTATCACTGAAAATGGATCCTGCAGGTGCCTGCAATTATTTAAATTATATATTATGTTTCATTAACTGTGAAAAATATAATTAATACCATTTTCCTTACTCTTTATAAAAAATAAATCTCTCAGCAAAGTTCTTATTGAAGAAATAAATCTCTTTTCACCTGATGACAATATGAGGAAAGGAAGATGAGTGCACATATTCAAATGCATGCATGTGCTTGTTCTGGTATGAGAACGAGGGTTCCCATTCATTACAATCTTCTTGCAGATTAAGATCTGAGTTTCTAAGAATTTTCTGATACTAACCCAAGCTGTGGACCTGATCTGGGGGGCAGCTCCATTCACTTCAACCTAAACTCCAGTTCCTTGTGTACATGTGAACTTTTTAGTTGAAAAGCAGTATATAAATACTGTAGATAGATCAATATTCATTGCACAGAATGGATCTTAACAGCCATTTCTATTTGTGCCATTGAGTGAATGCTCACAAATTCCCAGTGTTTCTGAATCTGACTCAACCATTTTCTGAGTTCTCTTTGGATTTATGGGATCGTTCTTCCCTAAGCTAAGATGGAAATATGAGACGGGAGTGCTCCTAAAAGCTTGGGATTAAAAAAAAGTTTTATAGTAATGTGAAGCCTATAAAAACCTAAACTCCAATTCAGGGCTGGCTGCCGCAAACCTTCCTCTGCAGCATCACCCTTCCTTAAAAGTCCCTTACCTGGATCCTGCAAGGGCTTTTGCAGGGGATGTGAATTTCCAGGGGATGAGAACAGCATCAGGCATGGGCCCAAGCCAGTTTGGACTGGTAGGGCCAAACCAGTTGTTCCCATGACCCCGCCGCTACCAAACTGGGAGCGGCGGGGTCGCCTGAAAACCCAGCGTACTAGTTCGGAGGCTGGAAAGAGGAGACACACTGCGCGTGTGCTGACCTCAGCACACGCGCAGTGTGTCTCCTCCTGGTGGGGAAGACGCACAGCACATGCACCAGGGTTGGCGCGTGCGCTGTGCGTCTCCTCCCGCAGGAGGAGATGTTGGCGCTTGCGCTGTGTGTCTCCTCCCGCTGGAGGAGACACAGAGCACTGCATCTCCTCCAGCAGGGGGAGATGAGTGCGTCTCCTCCCGTGGGAGGAGACGCACTGCGTATGCGCCAACCCCGGCGCTTGCACAGTGTGTCTCCTCCACCTGGACACGCACTGCGCATGTGCCAACCCCGGCGCTTGCGCAGTGTGTCTCCTGGAGGAGACGCACTGTGCATGCGTCCAGGGTTGGCACATGCGCAGTGCACCGGGGTTGGGGCCCGCCATCACCCCGGACCGGCCCGGCCCTGACCCTCACCCCGCCCCCTGACCCGGCCTGGCCCCTCCCACTTCTGGCGAACCGGTTGTTGGGAGAGGGTTGGCCCACCCCTGACCAGCATGGTCCTCATTTCCTGCCTTGTTGAAAGAGCCTGAATGGAGTAAATAGCAAGTAAATGGGCAGGATTACTGCATTACATGCACAGTTGAAAGGGCTGCAAAAAGGAGGAAGAAAAGTGAGAAGATTGTAACAGATTCATGCACTATGATTGTGATTTTCAGCCAGTGTGCTATGGCACACTGGTGTGCAGTACATGGTCCAAATAAACATAATTTATTAATAGGGTTATTGAGGAATTGAACCCTCACCAAGAACATGGTGTGCTTTGTCAATTGTCAAGGACTGATGATGAGCTCTGTCAAATATTGATGGTGTGCCTTGACAATTTTAGCACCTGGTTGGTGTACCATGAGATGAAAATGGTTGAAAATCACTGCACTGTGAGAATCAGAAACTTAATGCCAGCATGTTTTGCTTTTTCTGTTTTATTCATAGAACCTGAGCAGAAGAAGGAGGGAAATAAGAGTGTATGGTCCATTGGTGGGAGGCTGTAGGTATCTGTTTGTATTCTACCCCAACCTCTATATCATGAGATATAGAGACCACTATTTCATGCCACTCAAAACCCATGCCATGTTGCCATTGATGGACCAGCCATACTCTGATCTCTGCCACCTGGAGAGGAAGCCCACCAATCCAATTTTTGGGGGGGCCAACCCACGCCTTTCTGGCACTTTAGGCCGCATGACCAGTGGTGATGAGCCATCACTACCACTCCCTGGATTGAAGAAAGATAGAGGGAGTGGAGGGAAAGAGAAAGAGCGGAAAGGTCTTTTGGAAGCTGCTTCTTTGGAAGCAGGTGCCCAAGCCTTTCGTAAGTTCTCAGTGCCCAAGGGTTGTGGATTCTTTCCAACAAACAAGCAAACAGTTGAATCAGTCTGTCTAGTAAAACTTGATCTAATCTGCAATTGAGCAAACAATGTACAAGATCCACAATCTGTCTCGTTTTATGAGCATAATTGTAAAGGGTGGAGTTTAATCACACTTCTAATCCAGTACCTGACTGGGCAGTAAAGCCAGTTCTGTAGAATATTGAGAAAAGGACATTTCCGTCCCCTTCCAACTCTGACATGCATTAACTGGACTTTGAAAATGCAAAACATATATGATGTCACTGATGTTGGCTCTGGGTGCATACAGATATACTGCTATTGGTTCTAGCAGGGGTGCCTCCCAATCCACTCATGCTGTAGTCCCAATCCAGGACCAGTTACTCCCATATGGGCCTCATGTCTAAGGGCCTTGTATGCAGTTTTTAATTAAAACTAGTAACAGTCTGCAACTGCTGCTTGTGGAAGTACAATAGAACAACATTCATCAGTAAAAAACCATCCTCCTCTCCAGCATCTCATCCTCCCCTATTTTCAGTGATACCTGGAATGTTGACAGTTGACAATTGGAATGTTGACAGTTCTCTCTCCTCAGCCTCTTTATTGACATGGAATGTTGGCCAGAAGATGTGGACATTAAGGTATTTACATTGATAGATGTTCTGAGATCCCTTTTGTCTCTTAACTCACAAGCACTTTTTAAGTGCACATTTTGGTTTTCCATTCTTCCATAGCGATATAAAGTCTATAATAATTTTTTATTTGTATATCTCAGATTCTATAGTCCTTGGCTGTGAACTTGAAGCCCCCACAAAAAATGTTTCCGATTGGGTGCAGCAGCTCGAAAGGTTATCAATGGTTGCAAATGTGCCTCACCAACCGCAATGAATGAAAAGGCATTCAGGCTACACACTGTACAATGCCACGGCTTTTGTGTGCAGGCATTTGCATGTTATGTGCTCTACAGTAAAGATGTATTTGCCGCCTGCATGGAAATTTAACTTCTTGAGTCCCCAAGGAATGGCTGAGACGTGGAAGAATCGCAACTCACGCCATCAGAATTTTTAAAAGGCATCTTCAAGATCGCTCCAGGCAGCCGGAAAGGGGCAGAAACAGGAGGGTTTTTTCCTGGTAAGGACATATTGGTGGGCATGCTGGCCTGCGGGAAGCTTGCCTGCCTGCTGCCCTGCTGAGAAATGCAAGTTTTAATTCACCAGGCCTGTCGGTATGACAGCACTAAAATCACACATTAAAAACAACAGCAGCTACTACTAAGTTTATAGCTTCATGCAAATCAGCTACAAATATGCAAATCTTCTCATTAGTGATTTGCATAAAACAATCCTGAAAAGGGAATATGTCTTGTGTGTGTGTGTGTGTGTGTGAGTGGTTCACCCCCTTCTCCTTCCACAATATAAAACAAAGGATCGTCACAGTGCTTTGGAAATAAATCCTAGGTGAGGCAGCCGAGGGCTAGCGTCTCTCTCTCTCTCTCTCTCTCTCTCTCTCTCTCTCTCTCATATATCCCTACTAATAATGATGCTAAATTATGGACATCTGTTCCTGTTTTGCTTGAGCTGGTACAGAGTTCAGCAACTCACCTTTTTTAGTGCCCAATCCTATTCAACTTTCTAGCACACTGATGCAACCATAATGCAACCCTGAGGTAAGGGAACAAGCATCCCCTTAACTTGAGTATACCTCCATAACTACCTACCACCACTGCAGGATGCAGATCATACCTCATTGACAAGGTACACTGGAACATTAGGTAATGCAGCAGCAGCCCCAATGGATCTACTCAGATCTACACCACCAAAATCAATGCCACAGATGATCTAAGCAGAGCAGCCTGGACCTGCTCTACACTCCCCAGGGATGGGGCTTGCACAAGTGCCAGGTAAGGTTCCAGCCCTGCCTCTTGCTCCCTGGCCACACACCCAAAGTCCCTGTCTTCCCCTCAGTGATGGGCAGGCCTGGCCCTAACAACCGGTTCTCCAGAAGTGGGCGGGGCCAGGCCAGGTCAGGGGGTGGGGCTGAGGTCAGGGGGCGGGGCCAGCAAGAATTTTTTTAAATTAATGTTTTTAAAAAAAAATTAATTTTTTTAAAAAAATTACTTACCTCTGAGTAGACCTGCATAGGATGGTGCTCTGAGGCTGCTATCCTTTCCACACTGTCCTGGGAGTAAGCCCTATTGATTTGCATGAGGCTTACTTCTGTGTAGTCAGGTTGGGATCCAGGCTGCAGAGCCAGCCACTTTCCTGGGAGTAAGTCCCATTGCCTGTCATGGGACTTCTGAGCAGTCAGGATTAGGCTCTGTATTGTGGGGGTTGGAGGGTGACCTGGGGGCAGTTTTGGGCAGGAGGGGCTGCTTACATATGGTTCCGGGGGGTGGGGTGGGGTCACCCGAGGCTTCCTTTGTTAAGTAGCGCCAGCTGTGGCTGAGTGAAAGTCCGGAAGAGTTCAACTGAGGACCCGCCTAAGCAGGTCCTCTCTAGGAACTCTCACTGCTTCCTAATAAGCTGGGAGCGCATGCGCAGTAAATTTTAAACCATTTTTCAGTAGCGCTCAGCCGCGGCTGGCACTACTTAACAAAGGAAGCCTCGGGTGACCCCCCCATCCCCCGGAACCGTATGTAAGCAGCCCCCCCTGCCCACAACTGCCCCCAGGTCACCCTCCAACCCCCCAGAACTGCCCCCCAGAAAACCCCACGAAGGGGGGCGAACCGGATTGGTAGCCCCCCTAACTACCGGTTTGCGACCGGCGGCCTCCCAGTAGCTACCGGATCGCCTGATCCGGTCCGAACCAGTGTTAGCCCACCACTGCTTCCCCTGCTACAAAACACCTCCTGCCTGCATCCTCCCTGCCACCTGCCTTCCCAACTCCTCTGCCAGCCAAGCCGGAGAGTGATGTGCCATCACCCTACCTTGTTTTTTTTGGGGGGGGGGCTATATCTTCTGATCTAATATATATCAGTGTGGTTTGTTCCATGAAAATATGCATCAAATGACATATAACATGATGGTATTAGTAGAAAATACTAAGATTTTAAACATTTTGGACAGTATATATTTCACATGTTTTAATATATATATTTCACATGTTTATTATTAAATTAAAACTATTCCACATAGCTTATTAATTACAAGATGGCTGCATGCTGCCTACTCATAACGAAAAGGACAACACTGAAGTTTTTCCCCAGGACACAAAGCTAAAATCCAGGACATGTCCCGGGAAAAGGGGACTTATGGTCACCCTACTTCTTTGTGATGCTACTTGGCTGGGAGGAAGAGATAGGTAGGGTTGTAAAGTAGGTAGGTATCTGGATCATGAAATGTAACCTTTTAGTTTCTGCTGAAAGAAATTAAGAGATGAAATATATAAGGTATCCAAGGGAATAAGTCCAGGATTACCCAGAACTTCCTGGTGTCTGAAGTGGCTGCCAAATACCATTGCAAAATACTGGCCTCTAAGGACCATGGCGGCACAAGGAGCAAAACTCCCTGCCCCAGCCTTCCCCTTCAGCAGGCATTGCAGATGTGCTTTACAGCATGTTCGTGACACTCTTTAACCGGTACAGGGACTTGTCATTATTAATGACATGACACTGATGTTAGTGCTAATGACATAATGTTAATGACATGATATTAACAACAAGAATAATAATGGCCAGAGAAGAAGTGCAGACAGAGAACATTTTTTAAAAATTGAACTCTCTCTCTCCCTGTGTGTGTGTGTGTGTGTGTGTGTGTGTGTGTGTGTGTGTGTGTGTGTGTGTGTGTGTGTGTGTGTGTAAATATATTAACTAGCCATACCTACAAAGATTTTGGAATCGTATACTAAGGCTGCCATACTAACGACCACTTAGGTTGGCCTAAGACACAACATAAGTTCTGTGCTCACCAGGGGGTATCACAAAAGTGCACTAAGAAACTTCTGCCCCACTCCTGGTGGGGAGGGAGTTATGCCAGTGCTCAAGCATGTGCCAACCTCCCCACACCACCATGGGAAGAAAGGCTTGAAGAGTTATGCCGGCCTAAGTTTCTTAGGATTGCGCCCTAACTTTGTAGGTCTGTATACATCTATGGGAACTTCTAACTTTGTATATTTAATCTCATCAATATACAAGCTTCTCTTGTGGCAGATTAAATTGTGGCTTCAGCCAGTATTCCCTCCACCATCATCACCACCATCTTGGGATGACCTCTTGGATACTGCTTTGCAGGCTCTAACCCAAGGCCACCCTGGAGCCACCTTCTTCATCCACCACTGGAGGAGAGTATTATGTTGCTGAGCTCTACTCCCTATTTCCTCTTTGTTTCATTTTGTTCCTTTTCAAACCTAAAAGGTGGGATGAAAAAGAGCTGAGTGGACCTGACAAGCAGATAGAGGAATGGATGCTCAGGTGGCCTCGTGGAGGGGCTGGCCTTGTTTGCACTACCAAGTGTTCTCTGACGTTCCATTTACCCATCATCTTTAATAGCCATTTCACGGACCTGTTCTCCATGAATTTCCCTAATGCCATGTCAAAGCCATCTGCCTCCGTGGCTGTTAGGACTTCTTGTGCCAGCAGATTCCCTCCTAAATTAATTATGTGTTGTGTGTGAAATAGTGCTTCCCTTTGTCTGTCCTAAAAATGACAGCCACCCTGTCTCCCTGGGCAGGCCTTGGTGGAGGACATTGAGCGAGTAGAAGTTTTCAAACCGGTCCTGGCTGAGTCAGTGCAGTGGTTCCTGTTTGTTTTAATAAGAGCTGTCACCCAAAATTGAGTGGCCAGGTGGCCCAGTTCACAAAGCACCCTATGGCGGGTCTTAAAGAAAATCCTTCTCTGGGTTTGGATAAAGAAATGAACGTTTTCAGTAACTAGTCTGGAGTATTAGCTCTCCCTGTGATTCTGTCCTCCTGGACACCCATCCTTCATAGTAGTCAGAACTTTTAGAACACAAATTTTAATTTAGCAGAGTTGGCCTATCTGTGTGGCTACTTGAAGAACGGGAAACAATCTCAGCAGGTGAGTGGAGATACCTACTGCAACCTCTACCTTTCTCTACCACTCCACTTATTGCCAGTTGCATTCCTGGAGGGGGGATAAACATCAGGTTTTGCCCTCCCCCTTGGCACTTTCCACAGGTACCACTGCTCCTGACAAAACTTAATACTTTGCCCTCTTTCCAGAAAAACCATTGCCTCCTGCTCCCTATTTTTTAAAAGGAAGAAGTGAATAAAGCCAAAGAGGCAATATGGAGGTGAGGTGGCTTGTGGGCTAGGGAGTCAGAGGCACTCTAACCCACCACTCTCTTTCTCTACCTCTCTCTCTTTTTCACACCATTTCCCTTTTTATTTTTGAATCCAAAAACATGAAGACTGAGAAGGAACAATAAAATGGATGGCATATGGCAGCCACTTCAGGCACCAGGAAGTTCTGATTAGTCCGGGGATTCACGTGGACACCTTGTATCATTTATCTCTTAATTTCTTTCAGCAGAACCTAAAATATCACACTTTCTGAGAAATCCTAACCTACATTTAAGCCGGCATAAACCCTGGCCGGCGTAAGTCCTGTGACCTGGGAGTGTCACAAAAGTACCGTAAGGCGCTTCTGCCCCACTCATGGTAGGTTAGACCACTGCAATGGCATACACTGATCTCCCCACACCACCACCGGAAGATATACCAGCTGAGTAAGGCTGGCTTAAATTTGTTAGGATTGCACCCTTCATAACCCAGGAAACTAGTTGCTTCATAACCAGTGGTGAGCAGAGGGTGGTTCAGACCAGATCGCCCCAACCGCTTCCTCTTTCTGACCCCCCACCAGTGATCTGGTGGCTAGAGGGGGGCCAGAAAACTGGGTGCACTGGTTTGGCATGCCTGGGAAGCCCTACACTGCGCCTCCGTCAAGCCTAGCTCGACACAAGCACAGTGCTTCTCCTGAAGCTCACTTCACGGCCCCACCCTGCCCCAACCCTGGCCCCGCCCCTTGACCCCGGCCCACCCCTGTAAATCATAACCCTAGCTATCTCTTCCTTCACCCAAGTGGCATAGGCCACACCAGCATGGGCCACACCAGGTGACACAAAGTACATCATCATGGATGCAAAGTGCTGTAGTCCAAGACTGGGTGTTGCAAACCTGAGCGACACCACAGCTACAGCCTACTGCCTCCAAATACATCATTTAAAGAAAAACTCAAGCTCATAATTAGTAGACAGACAGACAGACAGACAGACAGACAGATAGATAGATAGATAGATAGATAGATAGATAGATAGATAGATAGATAGATAGATAGATAGATAGATAGATAGATAGATAGATAGATAGATAGATAATTCTTCTTCTGCCTTCATGACTTTTCCGTTGCTTGAATTTCCTTGTGGGCTGCTTCTACACTGGCACTTTTCCCACTTATTCACTGACTAGAAGATGTACTGTACATTGCACTGTTGAAGCAGAGGCATGTTACCCTGATCTTAAGCATCATTCCACAGGCAGAAGATCCTTTGCATTTCTAATTGCTGACTGCTTCTCTACAACCGTAAGAAAAGCTGTTTTTAAACAATTGTAGAGGGACACACTTTTTATTATTTTTAACTGCTTTTATTTAACACAGTTTTTGTATCGGCAGTAAGTCCCTGAATCAAGCCCTTGCAGATACTAAAGTATAGGTTTAACCTAATTATCAACATTTTATTTATCAGTGATTTTGTCTTAGTATGAATGAGGATGGCTCTTTAAATTAAGATAAACATCCTTAAGTAGCAATTAATGGCTTAAAATCAGCCTGCTTACCATGGTAAAGTGGCAAGCAATTAAGGTTACCTCAGAAGGGTTCATAAACAGTTGAGTGGGAGACCCTCCCTTCCCCCTGTGATTACTAGAGATTTTCAATCTTTTTCATCTCAAGGCACACTGACGAGTCACTAAAATTGTCAAGGCACAACATCAGCTTTTTGAACATTGACAAGGCACACTTCACTGCAGGAACTGGGTTCAAATCCCCCAATAGCCCTGTTAAGGGACCTCCCCAAAATCCCGCAGGACACCTGCAGATCAGTGGTGGGCTCCTACTCCATAGAACTGGTTGTTAGAGAGAGAGAGGACATATAAAATTTAAAAATAGCCATTTAAAAGTGGCTGCCAGATGGGCAGAGAACCGGTTGTTAATTTCTTTGAATCCCATCACTGCTGCAGATCACTGGTTCACAGCACACAGATCACAGCACACTGGTTGAAAAATCACTGGATTATCACATCAATATAAAGTGATAATCTTTTCTGAATTGCTTTGCAAGGAAGCTTCTGCATCTGAGCTGTAACTAACCCTGTTTTAAGCCTGGGGAATGGGAAATTGATTCAGATTGATTCATTGCCTGCCTTCTCACCATGGTATACAGTTGCTTTTGTGTAACACAAAAATGGGTAACCACCGAGGTTCCTGGAACCAAACAGCATGGATGGCAAAGATTCACGTACATAACCTCATTCCTTTAGGAATAATGGAGGAACAAGAAACCTGAAAATGGGTCTTTTAAATCTATTTTTACACTGTGTTTTATTCCACTAATTTTTTTTTATCCATGTGAGATTCTGGAACAAAACATTTCTACCAGTAGAGACAGGATAGTGTAGTGGGTTAGGGAGTTGGACTGAGACTTAGAAAATCCAGGTTCAAATCCCTCCTTGGCCATGAAGCTTCTTAGGTGATTTTGGGCCCATCACTTACTCTTAGGCTGCAATCCTAAACACACTTTCCTGGGTGTTGGCCCCATTAAAAATAATGCCACTTACTTCTGAGCAGACAGGCGCAGGATTGCAGCCATGGTCTCACCTACCTGTGAGGATAGCTAGAGAGGAAAAACTAAAGCTATGTTGCCTTGGGCATTTGCATTGGCACAGGAAAAGTGGGAAATAAATAAATGATGTTCTTCGTGCCATGAATTTGTTTAATCCTTTGCTGATCTCAGTGATAATCTTGGCCTTTCCTATCGCCTGTGGTGCTGAGTTCCAAAAAGTAATGGAGGGTTTGGTGTGGGGGAAAAATATTTTTACAATAAAACCGGGTGAGTGAAGGTTGTATGTTTAGTGATCAATGCATTGACTGTTACTGGAAAGTAAGCAGAACTGATCTCATGACCTTGGTGCATAGGGCATTTCTGAATCTGATTTTGGCAGCCTTGTAGTGTTCCATCACTGAGTGCACTCTGTGTTTGTGTGTGTGTGTGTGTGTCTGTGTGCATGTGCACAAGTGCTCCTACAAGTCAGTTGGCCTTTTGAAAACTCTGTATTGATCTCACTTTGATATACTCTTGTAAAACACATTGACAGAGACTATTTATGTTGGCTGGAGTTCCTAGTTACAGCAAACCTCTATGCCATATATAAAGAAAGATTAAGCATTTTGCCAGTAAACTTACAGATTAGCTCTTTGAACTAAGCACACCAACTACATTCAATCCACCACCACGATTAGGATCAGAAGCGATTTCCTGCCTTCCCCCATTTGTGGCGCTTTTGGTGATGTATCAGCTTGCAAGAAAGAAGGGGCAGGGGCAGTCATAGGGACAGAAGGCGTCCGTTTCCCTGTGAGCTCTCCTCAGTTTCATGCTGGCCAATGTTTACTGTGCACAGTAAGAGGGGGCACTGAACTGTCATCATGGCTTTTCTGCTGAAGAGTCCTCACTGTTCAAATTAGATCCTACATGTGTGACCATTTTTGAACAGCCGGCAAAACTTCATCAAACATCTGCAATTGTGTGACCCCACAAGCTCCACCAGAACTTGCCACAAAGAGCAAACTACTGCGCATCGGAAGAGCTGCATTTCCTAGAGAACAGCACGATCTGGCTCCCTTTGAAGGAGAAAGCACTGAAGATTTATGGTATCTTTGTAATACTTGCTTTATTTACAAGTATACAGGTTTGAGCATTAGGATGGAGTTAGATAACATGCTCCTGCTCGTTCCTAATGGGTCTCACCCCCAGCTAGCAGCCTCACACCCCAGAAGGTGCCTTGGCACTTTGTTGGCTTTTGGTTTAGCTTCCATGTCTATCTGTCTGTCTCTTTGTCTGTCTCCCCCCAACCCCAGTATTTGTGAGCACATATTGCCTTTTGTTCTAGCTGCTTGGTGGTCTGTCAATCAAGAATAAAATTGCCCATCCAGGAGCACATTCTAGACCACCACATAGTCATTAAAACTGCCTCTGGGATTATCTAGCACAGTGATTTTTAACCTTTTTCAACTTCCAGTTCTTTTGACAATTGACAAGGCACATCACACTGTTAGTGGCAAGCTCACATCACCCCAATGGCTCTACTAAATAACTTGCCCCTAAATTCCCACGGCACAGCTGCAGAGCATTTGTGACACACCAGGCCACCCCACACAAGGGTTGAAATTTATCCCCACAAAAGCATAACCAGTTAGTGTTCAACTCATCTGTGGACAGGGTTGCCATATGCCTGGAAAAACTGGGACACTTCTGTTTTGGGGGTCCTGTCCCTTATGTGAGATGGGATGGAGAGAAGAGAGGGGATGTGGATATGTGTGGTGTGAGAGATTTGTGGGTGTGTGGTGTGAGTGAGCTCAAGAAAGCTCTCCCCAGCTGGCAACCCAGGTAAGAGAGGCCATTGAGGGATGTGCCCATAGAGGTGCACTGTTCCTGGGAGTAAACACCGTTCTCTACAATGGTGCTTAGTTATGAGTAGACATGCACAGGATTGTGCCCCATCCCCAAGGCTCTGGCCCAGTTTTGTTCCAGTTTGCAGCAGTTTTGTACCATCCCAGTTTTATGGAAGAGAATTATGGCAACCCTATCTGTGGGAAACATCTGCATCAGGAAGAGGGAATATGACACCCAGGAACGAGAGCCGTATAAGCCACCCACACCAATTACAGGCCTGTTTCCTTCTGGAATGGCAGGGCTGAAAGTGACATTTATTTATTTAAATCAGCCTGGCCTGTCTCTCCCACGCTAAAAACCAATAACGCACGATGACAATATCTATCCGGAAGGTCACCTGGTTCAATATGCAGAGTAGCAGCTTCTTCCTGAGCTTCAGAGCTGGGAGCGTCAGACATCCGCAGACCAGACTCACCTTGCGTGCGTCACTCACAAAACCCCCCATTGCTAATGGCCCAATGACCCTCCAGTGGAAGGAAGCTCCTGGAGCTTATCACGCCAAACACAAAAGCCCTTCTGGAAATCCACTCCAAAGCCACCGGGTTGGAGGGTTGCCTTCTTTTGACGGACAATTGCACTATTGTATAATATGGAGAGGGTGCTATTATGCCTGTTCTCGTCTCCTGTTTGCAAATTACTGCAAAGCCATTAGTTTAAATAGAGCCATTTCCCTGGTCTGGGTGTTCAGTTTTCACTCTTTCTCTCTTTGTACTGCTTCTTACTGAATGGCTTATCTAAATAAGCACAGTGCAAAGCAGGTTAGAATGAAGTTGGCTTCTACGAGTCATACCATCTAGTCCACTCTTTCTGCAGATCACCAGCAGTTCCACCACTTAGGACAGCTAATGTGGATGGCAGCCGTCCTCATAGACAGTACTAACAGCCAGCCTGAGTTGCAGCCCATGCCTGCATTATGGTGGGTCTCTAAACAGTAAAATCTTGGATTGAGAGTATTTTGCAATTCAAGCAAACATTTCAAATACAGTGGTGCCTCATATAAAGAGCTTAATTCGTTCCGGAGGCATGCTCTTTAAGTGAAACGCTCTTTAAGTGAAGCAGATTTTCCCACAGGAAATAATGGAAACTCAGATGATTGGTTCTACAACCTCCAAAATATTCATATAAAAATATTAACTGGATGTAAAAATGATGACAAAACACTGGAATTGAATTCAAAACATGTATTCAATGTGCATGATCCAATGAAGTCAACTTTGGCTGCAATTCTAAAGACACTTTCCTGGGAGTAAGCCCCATTTAACACAATGGGGCTTACTTCTGAGTAGACATAGTTAGGAGACTGCTATCGGGCAGCCCAATCCATAGCAACTAATCCGTCAGCGCAAGGGCTCTTGCGCCGACGCAACGGCGTTTCCGTCAACGGAAACGCCGATAGCGTTGGCGCAATTACGCTGGCGCATCTCTCTGGCAACGCAACGACGTTTGCGTTGGCGCAATTACTTCAACGTCGGCGGAGCAACGAAAACCCTCCGTCGATGTAACTCCGTCGACGTAGGGATTTTTTTTATTTTTTCAGGGGGCGTTTCGGGGGCGTGTTGGGGGCGTGTCTTAGGTTCCTCCCCCTTCCACATAACTATGTTGTATCCTGAACATTTTCAGAGGGTTATGGGCACACGTAAATGCCTCCTGAGTTATACTACCTCAAGAGGTAGTTTAGTAACGAGGAGACCCATAGCTCTCCATGTTAAGGAGAAGTAGGGGCTGGGGAAAGTGGGGACTTTGAAAAATTTTCACACCAAACCTTACGGGCAGTACTTTCCTACTTGAGGATACGGAGTACCTGGGTCACCCCAGTGGCCAACCAATCCCCTCACAGCTACCCTCCCATAAAAAGGCCCACCCCTGGACCCACAATTCCCTTTCAGAGAAGCAGAGTGCTTGGCCACGGACCACGTCACTCTGCTCTCTCTCTCAATGGGCACTTTGCTCTTGGGGAGCGTTCTCCCCACAAACACATGAACACATAAGGTTCATATATGATGATATATTGATATGATATAGATGTGATATGAAACAATATGATATCTGTGATATATGATTAGAGTGTAGACTTTGCAATTTTTTTGTATGTTTGTTGCTCTCTCTTTCTCCCTCTCCACAGGTACCCCAATCAGATAAGTGGGGGTGTTGAGCAAAGTTTGCATTCAAAAACTCAAAAATGCCTATACAGGCAATCTTGCAATGATGATTACCAATACCATATTTATGTCTCTGCAAGTTGTTGTTTCTCTCTTCCCCAGAGGTACTCCAACCACGTAAGAAGGGCTGCATGGGGGGTGTTGGAAGCACCTCTTTTGTTTAAATTTCCTTCATCTTCCTCCAGTCTTGCATGTCTACTCTAAAGTAAGCCCCAGTATACTCAGTGGGGCTTACACCTGTGTAAGGGGGGCTTGCTTCACCAGGAAATGGGCTTGCCCACTTGGGAAATGCTGTGCGGTCCTCTGTAGGTTTGCCTTCCAACCCAACTGGTCCCCCAAGGTAAGGGGGGGGCTGTAGAGTGAAAGGGGGAAGGGGTGCACACACAGACCCACCAGGAAACAAGGGCACTCACCCCTCAAAAGTGTGTGTGGTCTCTGTCCTTGCAGCCCCTCTGATTGACTGTCAGATCACACAGCCAGCAGGTGCTGATTCCACCCATCTTTGCCGGCAAGCCAAGTGGCACAGTTTGGCAGCTGATCTGATTCCATGCTCAGCCAATACCAATGAAAGCTTTGCCTGTGGTGCTTCTGTCTTTGCAGGATGGTGTCTCACCAGCAAGGAGGCTAGCAGGCAGCAGGCTGCTATTCCACTGGGAAGGAGACACAGTGCAATCCTAAATATGCCTACTCAGATGTAAGCCCCATTGTATTCAATGGGGCTTACTCCCAGGAAAGTGTATTCAGGAGTGCAAGCCACTGGATCCCTGCAAGGAGCCCTGGGAAGAATCTCCCTTCAGACATGTTTGCACAAGCACTTACCTAGAACACAAACCCCACTGTCCCAATCACATGAGTTAAACAAGCACCATTCATACCTAATACCATTCATAACTAATAAAGTTTGAGCCATAAATCACTTCCCCCCTCCACAGCTGATGTTATTAATGATGACAAATTAACAACTACATAGTCGATGGTATGATACAGCACAGGTGAAGTCCTTGCCTGATGACGAATTTACAGTTCAATGCATCAACATCGCTGACGAATTTACAGTTCAATTCGTCAATGTTGCTGACGAATTTACAATTCAGTTCGTCAACATTGCTGTCGTCAGATATGTTAACATTAATGATGTGAACATGTGTAGTAGTAGTTATTTAAGGACTTCACAATGAACACATGCATATGATTGCTGTCATCAGTGGCTGGGGAAAGCTAGTTAGAGCTCCAGGGATGACCTGAGGATGCGTGAGTGGGGCAGTGCCTACCTAGTTGGGGGGGGGGGAGAGACAGGGGGTGCCCATCCTCAGTGTAGACTCTCAATGGCATCCAGACCTTGTCCTCTGTTTCTGGAGAGGGGGCTGCCTGTAGCTTCCTTAGCAATGGATAGTCCACAACAAGAAGCCACATGGAAGTAGTGAGACCACCTGTGAGCATTGCAGAGATGAGGGAATTCAGGCAGATGCCAGTGCTGTGTTCAAACTGCCTACAGTCTGAAGATACTGAAAGGTCCAGGCACTATTTAAAGATGCAGGCACTGTGTCATCCCTTCCATGTGCTCAATCTGAATGTGGTTGATTCTGGGGTCCCACTGCATCCTCACTGGAGACTGTTCTGTATCTGGAAGCCCCCCTACCCTGTGACCTTCTGAATGAGCAGGAGCAACTCCAAACATATGAACAAGTACACATGTGAACTGACCCCCCTTTTGTGTCTGTAAAAGGCCATCTGCGAGTCACTAGGATGGGCTGAGAGAGGGTTCCTAGAGCCTGATGTCACTCCTTAGGCTTGTGAAGTGAGAGGCTTTGGGTGGGCAGTGGCCCCGCAAGTGATCAGTCACCCTTGCCCTGTTGTGGGAGCCCCAGGTCCCCTGTGCCCCAGGATGTGCTTTTGCTCCCTGGCAGACCCAGGTGGGCTCCTGTCCCCTCTTCCAGGATTCCCTCTCCCCAGATGCCCCTGGCAGCCCCCTTGCCTCCCCTTGCCCCCTGCTCTGCCAGCTGCTTGGGGGACCCTTGCCCCTCCCCTGCCTGAGCCAGCAAGGGGGTCTGTTTCCTGGGCCTTCTGCCTTCTGGATGGGGTCTTCCCTCTCCTCCCAGCCCCACCTGAGTGTGGGCCCTGCGTCTTGTGTGCTGTACCTTTAATGCTGATGTTTCCTCCGGACTGTTGCCAAAGACCACAGGACACTCATGTTTATCTGTTGATGTTGTTTTTATTGACAAAACACACACATATGTATCCCTCTGTGCATCTTGCCCCTGCTGATGCCTGGGCTTTTCCTGGGGCACCTTGCCTGTTTGGGGGTGCAGGGGGGCAGCTTGTTTCCCATTTCTACCCCTAACAGCCCTGTCCTGTCCACCATGCTGGGGAGGCACTCTGACAGCTTGACAGCTACTCCCCCCTCATCTTGTCAGCTGGTTCCCCATGTGATCAGGAGAGCAGCAGTTTGGACAGCTGCTAGTGATTCTGAGTGATGTGGAAGCAGGTCAACTCGTGTGTAACTGCAGGCCATGTAGCACTTACAGGCTGCCTTCTGAGCATGCCCGATGGAGTAACTTATGTGGATCACTGCACCGGAGCAGTTACGGGCAGACCTAAGTTATGGGCACACCTAAGTTCTCTGCCTCATACATAACTTTGTGTTTAGGATATAACATAGTTAGGGCAGAGTAGTTAGGTCAGAGAAAGGAGAAGTTGCTCTGGATTGCGCTCAAAGACACTTTCCTGGGAGGCTTACCTGGACTGCTGCTGGAGGTTCAAGGTGGTCAGTGGGGACACTTGGGGGCAGTTAGGGATAGCTGCCTCTTTCACTTCCAGGCAACTGCCCCCAAGTTGGGGGCCCACTTCTGTGTAAGGGAGGCAGATTGCAGCTTGAGAGACCTGAGAGAAGATTAATTTGTTTTATTTTTCTTTATATTTTGTATTTTCTTTATTATTTTTATTATATTATAGTATTGTAATCATTTTTATTTCAATATTTTTTGGGTTGTTGAATGAATTGTCTGAGTTTCCATTATTTCTTATGAGAAAATTCACGTTGATATACAAGTGTTTTGAATTACAAGCATGGTTCCGGACTGAATTATGCTTGTAAACCAAGGTACCATTATACAGGGTATTTTTGATCTACTCTAAATTTACTGCCCCCTTCGTGGGTAACCCCAAATTGTAGAATTATATGAGAGAGTGGGAAAATGGCTTTCTCCATGCTAGGCAATAAACTTCAATTCTTTAATAAGCTTCTTAGCAAACAGTTCCCCACAATGATAATTTAATTCCTGAAACAAAAAAGCTCCACTTCTTTAGCCTTGCTTCTGATGGTTGTCTGTTTCTTTCTGCCCCTTTCCCAGTACTACAACGTCCTTTTAGAGATCCAAAGGGATGCATCTAGACCAGCATCCCCTCTGGCTGAATTTCATTTCATGATTACATAAAGTGCCTTGTACTTTGGCTTTTAACACTTCTTCTTGAATGTCCAAATGGGAATCAACACACACAAGATGGACAAAATTCAGAAGTAGGTATAGCCCTTGTATCTCTTCTCCGTGAATATCCTCTCAAGTAGTTAGAAGATTATTTTTTTCAAAACCATCATCTCGGCTGCACAATCTTTATTAACACTTCCAGGGCTGACCAAAATGTAATCTTTATTACACAATCTTTATTAACACTTCCAGGGCACCACTTCCCAAAGGCAAGAGTAGCAGTCCAGTTTCAAGGCTGAGGCCATTGCTATTCCCTCCCAACCTGATGGTGGACACAGTTGATTTGACAAATGGACCAGCCCAGGTGGTTTTAATCTGTGTTTTATTCATTCTCCAGATTTTATAATGCTTCTTTAATAGTGTGTGAGTGTGTTCGTGTGTGGGTGGATGCAGTTGTTTTATTGTTGCTTCTATTGTACTTTTGTCGTCTGTCTCCACTCGTATTTAGCCCTGAGAGTCTTAGTAATAAGGGTGCCATAGAAATGTTATCGTCAAATAATGGAGGCTAAAATAAGAGGGGAGAACCAAGATGTAAGAGTTCATTGAATCTGATTGTCGACACTATGTGGGTGTCTGAACAAGGATTTGTGGAGGATCTGTAAGGACTATATATCCTAAAAAATATGCTGTATATAACCTTGATGTGGAGATGCACTAAGATAGCTCTGTAAGAAGGAAGGAAGGCAGGCAGGCAGGCAGTCAGGCAGGCCATTAAAGCTGCTTGGGACAGGGGATCATCCTCCCACTCCCATCAGGAAGGCAGGGCTTGTAAAACAGAAATAAATCCAAGTGCATTCGGAATTTTGTGCTCACCATATATCTTTTAAGAATTTTTATTTTCTATTTTTCTCTTTCCTTTTGTTTTTTCCATTTTCTTTTTTTCTCTTCTTTTTAATCAATAAAAATCAATAAAATAGAATCAATAAAAATATTTTAAAGAAAAAAAGAAATAAATCCAAGTGCACTTTTTGATTTTTGGACCCTTCCATTCTGCACACTTCTGGCTCTTTCCCATGGGTCTCCAGCTCTGACCTTACACTGCCGCTGCCCAATAACACCTCAATGTGTGTTTTTCCTTTTGCCTTTCCACCCGTTGTGGTGTCGGTGTCTGGCTGTGTCGAGAGGAGTGCTGTCTGTGCTAAACCAACCCTTTCCAGGCCACACCATCCTTCTTTTAAAAGGCAACATCTGTTTGCAAAGGTGTTTCTCACAAGAAAGCTAATTCTTAATTCTTCTTCCTAGGAAGTCGCTAGCCATCTTTTTTCTTCTTAAAGGCTTCTGAAGAAGCCATGGATCTCTAGAAGTTTGTTTTCTGGGAACAAATGGACGCACCTTGTGCCTTTGGAGTTAAAAAACACAGAGATACACCAAAGCAAGATGTATCACTGTCTGCCTTACAGGGCCAGTGCACAGGATGAAATTTCCTCATTACGATCAGTGCATTTTTTCTGGGGTAAAAGGTGCTGGTACTCGCCACAGGTCATTCCCATATTAATAATTAACTGCTGTGGGGGGACAGGTGGAAAAAGGTGCCAGTACAGCATACCATTGGGTACCTACAGAAAAAAGCCCTGATTACAACAACCCTGTAAGGTAAGTAAACTTAACCAGTTAGGTAAGACAGTATTTGCCACACTACTGCAGAACACTGGAAGTGACTTGGACTGACCATGATCCACCACACAACATAATAAACAGTGTTTTGGACCCCTTTTCTGCAGCTGTGTCCCTCCTCGTTGATTTTCAATTTGCTGTGATACTCTCCTTCTTCTCTTTTAGGTGATCTATATTGCACTCTTTTGGAATCCAGACATAAGTGCACAGCCTCGCACTCCTTCTGCTGAATAATGTCTATGTTGAAAACCAAATTGGAAAGAGTTCTCAGATCAGACTTCTATCTCTGTAGGCATCTCAGCACAAGGAGTTAGATGTGAATTCCACACCTGGCAGAGTCCCTATCTTTTTATCAGGCTGGAACCAAACCTCAAGGATGGATCCGGATACCAGGCTTCACAGTCTCAGATGAATGTGCTGATGACAGGTAGTCAGTTGTGCTGGCAAGAGATGCCACCCAAATGCCTTGGGACTCCTCTGAAATGGAGATGGATTTGGCTTAGATGCAATAGGGAGGGTAGGATTAGGAAACAATGGGGGGTTTTGCTTCTGTAGAGCTACTTTCCACCTGTTTTGCAGGCACCTATTGAATAATATCCATGTGTTCACTGCAAAGCACCTCATAAATCTCTCCTTGCGCACCTGTGCCATTTTAATAAATACGCCTGCAATTACACAAGTGCCCTGTTGGATCACTTCTACCAACATCTTCTTGGGGCTGACAACTCCTTCCATCCAGTGCGTATACGAGTACATACTCCATTTTCAATCTGGAAATAGAAATGCTATCTCTGTAGCCCCTGCTGTGCCTGGCAATCACTAGCAGCAGCCAGCAAGAGGGGTTCCCCATTCCAATTGTGCAGATACCTGGATTGCAGTAGCTCTGGCGAGCATAAGTGTGAACCCATGAAAGCGATAAGCCCCAGGGGAAAGGAATTTCCATCTGGAGGAGCCCTCAGGTTGGTCAATGCGGCACTACTGAGATCAACGGAGAATTTGCACAGAGAAGAAAAAAGGGCCTGTTACTCGCTGAATAACTGCTGAGGTTATGAATGCTCCTGCCGAGCTCCTGCCAGGGGCTGCTGGTGCCTCTCTGAGCCACGTTGTGTAATAGTCTGTATCACTGCCAGATTTAATAAGTCTAATGAGTGTTGGCTGGATAAGCATCCTCCCTGGGGTAGCAGGCCAAGACTTGCTCTCTAGCCTGGAGACTCCAGAGCCAGTTTTTCAAGCAGGGTTCGGAGAACACAATTCAAGCTGCTCACGCTAGAGATGAATGTTCCCTCCTCCACCACACATCACTTTTCTTGGGACTCTTTTAAATGTGTTGATTTAAACAATCAATCCATTTCTTCAGCCTTTCATTTGAGATGCAAATCTAGAATTTGTTTTCCCCTTGAAGTATAGTCTTGTTCAGTCTCACTATAGTATTGCTAATACAATACGCTGGGGCAGGATTGCAGGGTAGATTAGGGCCAAGGGGTCAACCAGTTAGGGCTGTGGCCAGAACAACATTGAACCCTTGGTACTAGCTACTGTGCTATCAACCAGCATGTAATTGGGGTAGGTGGTGGGAAATGATTGATTGATTGATTTGTTATTACAGTATTTGTATCCTGCCTTTCTCTTAGAGATGATAAGGAGTCCAATGGCATAGCTAATGATCATGTAGCCTGGTGCAAAGCTCAAAATGTTGACATCAATAGAGGTGATGTCATAACTGGAAGTGATGTCAATCC
This sequence comes from Cryptoblepharus egeriae, assembly GCA_030015325.1. Classification (NCBI taxonomy): domain Eukaryota; kingdom Metazoa; phylum Chordata; class Lepidosauria; order Squamata; family Scincidae; genus Cryptoblepharus; species Cryptoblepharus egeriae. The sequence goes on from JAREYC010000013.1 coordinate 13,943,294, forward strand.
TGTGTTTTTTAAAAAAAATTTAAATTATCCTATACAACAACAAAATCAAATTTAATTAAATAAAATTATGAAAATTGTGCCCTTATTGGTCAGGGAAATGGAGTTGGGCCAAAAGAAATTGCTATTTTTACCCTGATAAGAGGAGCACCACGTAGAATGGAGCATACCCAGTTAGCATGGGTTAACTGTATTATTATATATGGAAGTGAGAGCAGATTCATATTAACACCTTATTTGTTCTATACAGTATCAGAATTGCATCTTATTGGCTCTCAGAGCAATCAGTATCATGGGAAAGTTGAATTAAGAAAATCCACTTTTTGTTCCATCGTCTTTTGTGATTTCATTTTCTGGTTCATTGGCCATAACTTTTGATAGAATATAAATATTCCAATGCATTTTGATTCATTGCATTCTGCATTAAATTATTAAATCTGACATATAACATTATGGTATTGTCATTCATATGTAGCCTGTTTTTCACAATTTGAGCTACTAGTGTCAGGCTCAGCTTGTAGCCCTCCTAAAGGTGTTGCAACTGCACCCCCTGCCCCCTAGCTATGCCACCGAAGGGGCCAGGTTCAGGGCTTTTCCCAAGGGCTACCAGTAATCTGGTATTGGCCCTGGATCAGGTAGAGGAGAGGCCAGCCCATCCAGGAGGCCAACTAAGAAAGTTGATTCAGGTCATGGACAGGAATGGAGTACCCCTCCTCCATCCACACATTTACCTCCTATTCTCCTCCCTCTCTTTGGACTGCAAAAGAAAGAGGAAGAAGTACATCTTCATGTTTCCTCTTCTACTCCATTCCCCCTTTTTCTTTTTCAATCCAGGAGTTGGCAGCGCAGGTGCTGATTTGTCAACAAGGAAGGGAAAGGCAGCATTTGGAACAGATCCCAGGGAGTCTTGGACCCATCCTGTTTGATGCACCCCATAGCATATAGGATACGCTTTTATGGTCTGACTGCATACTAAAATGTATAAGACTGGGCTCTCAATGAGGAGGAGAATATCCCACTTTCTTTACCTCCCCATGACAAAATTCTATGGTTTCAGAGATACATAAACACAATAGACTTATGGAAAGCTTCCTGTCTGGATCTTGTATTGTAGGACAATATTGTTCTCTGCATATATCATTAACTGAAAGAACAAACATCTTTTAAATCAATGGAACACAGGCTATTCAGAAAGACATAAAAACAGCACATAACGAACGCAGAAAAGCTTTTGACAGTGAGTAATGAAGAAGTTGGCTCCATCAGCAATGTGTGAGCATTGGGGTTTGCCGAGTACATGAGAAAGTTCTTTCCCAATTAAATACACAGGAGAAAGGGATGTAAAAGAGAAATGGGAAAGGCTTAGGAGCTTCCATGCCGTGTTCAATGCATGCCAAGCTGGCCCCATTTTCCAAAGAATTTTACCCATCAAAGCACATTTTTGCCCTAGTTCTTATTACATTCTCCGGTCCTGCCACGTTGATAGGCCCTTGCCTCCATATGAGGCTTCTGAGTCACCATTTTCCCCTGATTTATTGGCTCCTTCTCTGTGCTCATGCGGGACCCCCATATTTTCCCTTCAAAAATGACAAGCGCTTCATGAGAATCGTAGGAGAAAAGCTCCTCCAGGCTGGGCCTCCGTTTCCTCTGATTGCTGTGCTCGGTTGAGGCAAAGGAGACTGTTTCAGGGTAAATCAATAAACAACCTTCAACGGGGACTTGCAGCCTGATGGAAAAAGAAACATCCAGACAAAGAAGACTCTGTTTGGAGCGCCTTGTTTTCTGAGTAGCAAGATATTCTGGATCCCCCAAGAAACAAATAGCTGACAATGAACGGCATCATTATTGCTTGCAAAAATAATAGTTTCTAGGAAATCCTTCCAAAAACAACCTTTCAGTGACTTCTTGATGCCTCCTCTGCAGTTTGTTCCATCACCACTAGATGGCAAGCAGTGGTTCTAATATATTTCTGCCTCCCTACCTGAATACCAGAATCAGAGCCCTGAGCTTGCCTATGGCTGCTGCATGCTTAATACGTTATTGTTTTTAAGTAAACATTTATCTGAGGCAGCTTCACACAGATCACAGAAAAATCATCCAAATTAGATGTGTTGCCATTTCATGAAGGCGTGCCTAGGTATGTTTTTCTGCGGAACCTATTTTCATATTTGGGTAGGGTTTCCCTAATTCTCTTCCACAAAATTGGGACAAGCCTCTGTCCCACTTGCTAGTATGTGAACACAATACCCCAAAATCAGGATTGTCCCTGTTTTTCAGGACATATGGCAACCCTATATGATGAAGTCAACCTCCTTGCGGTACCACCTATGAATTCCATTGCACCACAACCCCATCTTTGGAGCTCATCCATTTCCACACCACCCACCAGACTAGCACCTGAGACCCCCGAACTGGCACACATCGAATATTTTTATACTGGAAGTTTTGATATCTGATTTGGCAATGTGATTGCTGATTGCTCCACTGAAATACACACCAAAATGTAATACAACCTGCTGCATAGTGAGCTAGCTCCACAGCCACTTGCACCACAGAGGACAACGTGGTCTGTGACAGCAAACACAGCGAATGATTTGATGGCACCTTCAAGACAAGCAGATTTATTGGGGGTAAAGCTTTGGTGGCCCAAAGCCCAGATCGTGCATGGAGGGTTATGGCCAAGTGTGTCTCTGCCAACTGATGGCAACTTCATGCATCTGATGAAGTGGGCTCTCATCTGCCCAAGCTTATACCCAACAAATCTTTTAGGTTTGGTGATGCCATTGTGTTCTTCTTTTTGTCTCAGAAGCTGTTTTAATTTCTGGTTGTGCTTGGGTGTTCTGAAAATTTGAGGCATTTATCCTGGTACAACATCTCTAGCACAAGCCATACCACCGATTCAGAATGGGAGAGCCCCTTTCTCTGGTTCCAAAGTATGGTGAAAGGCAACGGTGTTTGGCTATTTAGGACTACTTGGCCTGCAATCCTACATACACTTTCCTGGAAGGAAGCCACACTGAACTAAACGGAACTTACTACTGAGTATACATGAATAAGATTGCACTGGAAGTGCCCTCCACTATAGGTAAATTTTGGTTTGCTTTATTGACATTTCTTTCTGACCTTCCCAGGATCTCACATCAACTGAAGCCAAATATTCCCCTTTTACCTGGTGGTTCACCAACCACTACCATTAATGTTTCTGCCTCTCTTTATCCCTGAATTTGGAGAATAAAGGAAGAGAGGTGGCTTCCCCTTGCCCTTGAGCTGGCACAGCTGTAAGATGTGCTTGATACAGTGTGCTTCCTACAGACCTGTTCCAACTTCCATCACAAGTTAGTATTGCACTACACATGAATAAATAGGCTCAAATTACCAGGATTTCTCCAAGCATTGACATAAAACATAGAAATAAAGCACACATTCAAAGGGACAGAACTCAAATGGACACAGCCCTCCAAAGCCCTGAGAACACTATCCAGACATGGTTGGAGCACCAGAGGCTCTACCACAGATTGGGTACAGTCTCATTGTGGGCAACATCCACTCCCTGGTTTGGTGTTCCAGTCCTAAGGCATTTGTCTCAGTTGGTCTCTTAGACAGGCCTGCTCTGTCAACAGCTACAGACACATTCACACCAGGCCTGGGTGTAAGGAGGCTTTTTGGCTACATTTTGAAGGCTCTGGGTTTGCATAGCATGTCTGAGAACGCCATTACACAGGAGGCTATTAAGGGAGTGCTGATACCAGCAGCGAACGTGAGTTTCACAAGATCTGACATTTATGTGAGGACAACTGGCATCTGCACTGACATCCAATACGTGGAGAATCATAACAGGCTATCGATCCTTCTGCTTCAGGGCCTGAGCTGCTTGCCAGCTGGGTTAAAGCAGAAATTTCCCCTTGTAGGATAGGATTCTACAATTAGGTCCATGAATGGAACTTTATGCCTTCCTTGGCCATTTCCGTCGCTGGCTGGCTGGCTGCCGGAGACAGAATTCTGGGCTAGATGGAATGTGGGTCCGCGCAGCTCTGCCGGTTTTATGTTCTAATTCAAAATTTATAACTCTAATGAACTCTCCGCACAGCGAATATCTGATATTTGTCCTTCTGAGAGAGCAAGACAAGGATGAAGTTACATGTTCAAAGGAATCATATGGTGCAGTTTTTCAGTTCTGCTGGGGCTGTAGCACTTAAGTATAGGGAGGAACGTAATATATATTCTGTCATGGGAAATAAAACAAAATCTCAAAATATAGACAACTAATTCATTTCAATCTGATGTGCAAGCTTTCTTTGGGCAGGGAAGTTTTCCAACGGGCAAGCATTCAAAAATGTGACCTCTTCCCCCACCTGCAGACTGAAATGGTACAGGCCAGAAAGGACTGTATCATAGGGATCTGCCAAATACCTACCTTGATCTTAAGATGGGCATGAGATGCTTTACTCTTTGTTAATGAGGGCAGGTTTGTAAAGGTGGTTTTGACAAGCAGAGGCATACATCCTCTAGCTACACCACCACCAAGTGTCTGCACAGATTCTTAGCTCCTACCTGCTTGTCCCGAAGGGTCCAACAATTGGGGTGGGGAAATGTTTTAGGACAGATGGACAAAATGTAGCCATGGACAAAATTATGGACAATTATGGACAAAATTATGGACAAAAAGCCATGGACAAAATGTAGCCATGGACAAAATTATGGGAAAGATCCCTGCACCAACACTGCTCCTGTGATGGTGTAGGCACATATGCTGTGACTCTATCCATCTGGTGGAACAGATGGATGCAGAGCCAATGCACAGTCGTGTACATTTCCAAAATCTGTTATATGGGCATGCATGAGATATAAGGTTTCCAAGGAAGGCTTAAGAACAAGTATTGGGTTTTTTTTCATTCTTTAAGGATATTTGGAAAGAAATCTTTGGAGATGATGATACAACCTAAGCAGGGTGCATGTCTGAAGATAAACACAAGCTCAATGGGCACAGTTGCACCCCTTTGTCAGTTCATTCAGCCATGGCACTGCAAATGCTCCCAAGACAATGATCTTTTACCACCCCATCACTGCTCCTTTGAGCATGTTCTGTCCTTCCCCTTGGTTTCCTGCTCTCTTTCGAGACACTCATTTGACCCAGAGCAAATCACAAAGAAGATATACAGCCATTGCTTCAGCTGACAGGCCAATCAATGCGCCTCATGCAAAACCATGCTTTCTGCCACTAATAAATATTGATCCAGTTTGCTCCATGCCGATGCTGCAATAAACAGTGGCTTAAAAGTGTCTGCCACATTTAAAATCCTTTATTGACCTCTGTGCACCTTGGCCTCACAGAGCTGTGCTGTTTTGTCTGGATTGCACTTATAAGATGGATGGCATTCAGGGTACAGAGTATGAGTACTGACTGGCATCCCACATTATCATCCAAAGCAACACTGTGTTTCCCCATATAGTTGGTTTGAGTTGCAGCCAATCAGAAACCAATCTGAAGTCCACGTCTGTATCAAATATATTCCAGAGAGCTGTGTGTGCACAATATTTTACATGTGTTGATGATAAATTTCACTTACTACAAATTTAAAATACAAAGCAGCCCTTTTTGGGAAGATCTGTCAATTCCATTGCATTGTGTTAATACGCAGTTCTCTTAGACACATACATAATTTAATATGATCGAAGCCTGTAAATGTTTTAATTGATCTTGCTCTTAATCCCTCTGTTTTCTCCACCCCATTTGCTCCACTTGCAACCTGGATCAAAATCATAGTGGAAGCAAAATCTTTTTTAAAAAATGAATCAACACACAGCTTGAAAAAGTAACATGTACTTAGTGACTCCCTGGTATGCTATAGACGTGTAGCAAAATTCATAGTTAGACTGCAGTGAGCAATCACTCGCCCAAACATCTGCCGTTAATTAAAAGGTGGTATCTGTGATGCTGAGAACACCACAAACAGTACTGATGCTCAGCTCACCCAGCTCACTTTTCTGTTTTGGTTTCAGCCGGATTTTGTTATGTATGGAAAGAACTGAGTTGAACCCAAGGAGATTAGTTTAAGTTTACAGGCCATGCGTCAGAGAGAGGACTCAAATATCCTCTCCTCTGTGACAAGAAAGACTGAGATTCCTCTGAAAGGCATATTTAGCCTTTCCCAGGAGAGGTTTGAGTCCAGTCTTGCAGCTGGATCCTTTTGCGGTCACTGCAAAGCCGGAAGACGTTGTTGACCCCACTTTAGCAGCACTGTTAGTGCAAGGGGACAGGGCTGTGGCATGTATTCAGATTCTTGGCAAAGGCCAGGAATCTGTGCTGAAGACGACCACACAGAATGAATGATTTGGGAAGCCTCTGTGTGAAGCCAATTTGCCACTGTGTAGCTTGGAAAGGTTTGGATTTGGGCCACATGCCTGCTTCACCTGGCAGCCCAGTTTAGGACCGTGTGTGCTGGGAAATATTCCTCTGGAACCTTTAATTTGGTTCAGCTTTCAAGCTGTTTCTTGGGAATGTTCCTGGCTATGAGCACAAAGAGATACATTTCACACAAGGTTTTGGTTGGTGTGTTTCATCCTGTCTTCATCAGACACTGTGGGGCCATCAGTGAAAACCACTGATCTCGGGACTATTCATGTTTAGGAAAAGTATACTAGTTCATTGTGCCTAGAGGATTGTGCCTAGTGCACCAGTGACAACTGAGACCAGTGAAGGTTGTTGTGTCACTGAGACCAGTGAAGGGATGGCATCAGTGGCGGGCACCAGCAGGTTCGCACCTACTCTATAGAACCGGTTCTTAACAAGAGATAGGACATATAAAGTTTAAAAATAACCATTTAAAAGTGGCTGCCAGATGGGCAGAGAACCGGTTCTTAATTTCTTTGAAGCCCATCACTGGATGGCATAGTAGTAGTAGTAGTAGTAGTAGTAGTAGCGGTGGTGGTGGTGGTGTTCATCATAATCATAGTTGCAGTTTGACAGTGGAATCACTTTCTATAAACTTTATCACCTCTATTCCTATTAAGAATGGTTCAACCATGAGGCCAGCTTAAGCAGTTGCCTCACATGGAAGATTGGCAAGGGGTACCCATTGTAAATGGGTTTACAAAAGATTGGTAGTAAACTGGTTGTAAATTTTGAAATGTAGGCACTTGTGGCATCCTTTATTTATTATAGCTATACAGTGGCGCTTCACATAACAAATTTAATTTGTTCCAGAGGCATGTTTGTTATGTGAAACATTCTTTACGTGAAGTGGATTTTCCCATAGCAAATAATGGAAACTCAGACAATTGGTTCCAGAACCCAAAAATATTCATCTAAAAATATTAACTGGATGTAAAAATGATGACAAAACACTGGGATTGAATTCAAAACATGCATTCAATGTGCATGATCCAATGAAGTCTACTTAGGCTGCAATCCTAAAGACTCTTTCCTGGGAGTAAGACCCATTGGACACAATGGGGCTTACATCTGAGTAGACATGGTTAGGATTGTGCTCTTAGGCTGCAATCCTAAAGACTCTTTCCTGGGATAAGACCCATTTAACACAAAGGGGCTTACATCTGAGTAGTCATGGTTAAGATTGTGCTTTTTCACTATCACTAATGGAGTCACTGCTATCCATTGGCTCAAAGGAATCTTTGTCTTTTTGTGCAACTTTAACATTCCCAGGCTGCTGATGGGGAGCAGCATTAGAACATTGGTAAGGCACACCTTCCACGCTGCCACACACAGATCCCACATACAAACCTGACTCAGGCTGCTCCCCCGCTCCCAGACTGCACATGAGTTCCCTGGCCATGGAAGCCTATTCAAAACATTGGCCAGGGCCCCACTGAAGCTCAAGCTAGTCCCCTTGTCCCCCCTCATCCCTTCGTCCCCCCTTGCCATGGAAGCCTGTTCCAAACATCCTCAGAATTGTTCTTTACCCAAGACTGTTCTTTACGCAAGTCAAAATTTCTGAGAAAATTTTGTTCTTTACCCAAAAAGCCCTTTACCCAAGTTGTTCTTTACCCAAGGTACCACTGTACCCATTGCTATTTTTCTGGAAAAATAGATGCTGGTACTCACGTGCCAGTATTCACCTCTGTAGTGAGTGTGTATGTGTTGTGTGTGTATGTGTGTTGGTACTCACCCACAGTGGTGCTGGTACTCCATATGTTTGCGTAATTCAAAAAGAACCCATAACATGTAGCCATGCTCCATTAAGATTATATAAACAAATACCATAATCCACATCAGTGTCTTCATTAGAATGCTCACATCTGCCTGAGTTCAGGCCTTCTTTGAAACATTATACACGGGGTGCCCCATAACTGTGGGCTCTGTTGCTGTGGATTCACTTATCTGCACATGCAGGAGGTCCCCCACACACCACTTCCCCTCACCCCAGGCCTCCCTATGCCTTTAGAAGACATAAAAATATATCTACCCTATGAAAGGTATACTTTCTTTTTTCATGGTAAAACTATTTTTGCCTTTTTCCATCATTCTGAGTCCAGTAGAGGCCTCTGCTATGCAGCCTCTGCTGGACTCAGAAGAACAAAAGATTGGGGTGCTCTCTATATCTGTGGATTAATGTATCTCAGGGGGTTCTGGAACTGAATTCCTGTGGATGGGGGCAAGCCTGTACTTCATTTAGCGACCTTGTTCCATCCCAATAGTGGGGCATCCCATATCCATCAATTCACTTATCTGAGGAGGGTGACCTGGAATTCTACCCTGGCAGATATGGCGGGATGCCTGTATTTCATTTAGCAATCTTGTTCATTCCTTCCAAAACTCTATACTTTGAAGCGTATTTATAAAAACTGAATATTGGTACTAAAAATATCCCAGGAACTAAAAGATTAATATGAAATATATATTAGAGTGCTAGCCAGATGTTTACTCAAAAGTATGTCTCACTGTATTCTGCACAACTTCCTCCCAGATAAATTTGCATAAGACTGTAGCCTTAATGTACACGAGTTACATACCATATCTCAAATAGCCCCTGGGAAATATGATGTCCTAGACATGAACATATGTCCCTGGGCAAATTTCTCAGTTTGCCTCCTGCTGAGCCCAATCCTCAACTAAGGTCCTTTGAAAGACATTTCAAAGGCAGCATTTGAGTCTTCATGCTGACAATACAACCTTTCTTGCTGTAGGAAAAGTCCCGGAGCTATGCTCCCTCTCAACTTTACCTCTGATAGCAACCAACTGGAAAAAAGCCATCCAATCCTGGTATTAACCTGTACTTTCAACACCTCTGGGGCCACTTAATAATGGAAAAACTCGCTGATCAAATGAAGAAAGCAAAAGGACAGGAATATGTTACACTGTGGGAAACCTTTTCTAGATTATATAGATCGCTCATTACCAACTCAAACTCCACTTGATAAATATAAAATGTAACTGACATTGAAAGCCCTAACATTACTTTCCTTTTGTACCTAGCTATTTCCATTTGCTTTTATACTTACAAGTTTTTTTCTATTCTAATTTGTGCTGAAACAGACTATGGCTCAGCTGAAGGTAAGGAAAACTCTTTCCCTTTACCCTGGGAGAGCCAAAGCAGCCCCAACGGGTCTACTCAAATCTGTGCCACTTTCATCATTCATCATCGGCATCCTTCAGTCTTGAAAGTCTATGGTATCATGCTCTGAATTGCGAAGCTGGAGTAGCCTCTCCAGAGAGTGATGGCCTGGGTAGTTTGATATGGAGGATAGACTGTTACCCAAACAGCAAATCCCCCCTCTCCATGCCATTGAAATAGTCCAATGGAATGGCAGGGCCGATACAACTGGTTCCAGCTACTTTGCAGGAGTTACCAGAATGTGATTGTACACAGCCACGAACTGCTTCCGGGACTCCAGCTCTGGATTTTGCCTCGAGGTTGACTCCTGAAGCCTTTCCCATAGATGAGTATAGCCATAAGGTGGTGGAGGTTTCAGGTGGGAGTTTTCCTTCTCCTAAAGAGTCCCGTAGTGTCAGGTGTTGTGGGGAGTCTGTCGGGTGTTGCGGTTGATGTAGAAGACACACCTGTCAAAGAGCACGCGGGGAGAGGCAGCCTGTCCTGAGGTTCATTCAGGGAAATCTGTGTGCCACTTTAGGAGGTGGTGAAATACAAACAGAATGGAGCAGCCTGAATCCACTCCACGGTAACAGGGTTGGGATCCAGCATCAGTACATAATTGTAGCCGTTCAGCCTAATGGAGTCCGATAGACTCTCTATACCAGTGGTTCTCAATCTTCCTAACGCCGTGACCCCTGTATAAGTTCCTCATGTTGTGGGGACCCCCAACCATAAAATTATTTTTGTTGCTACTTTATAACTGTAATTTTGCTCTGTTATGAATCTTAATGTAAATATCCGATATGCAGGATGTATTTTCATTGTTACAAATGAAATGTGTGTTCTATGCACACATTGAACACAATGGGATTTATTTCAGAGGATTGGGCATAGGATTGGGCCCTGAGGCTGCAATCCTATCCACATTTACATGGGAGTAAAGGCCCCCCTTTACTCTATAATGGGATTTATTTCAGAGTAGGCATGCATAGGATTGGGCCCTGAGGCTGTCAGTCAGCCCCAGTGCATGTGCAGCTACAGCCGGAGGTCTGGCAAGCCTGACCTAGCACCCTGCACCAGAGGTCTTTAGGTGACCTCCAGGAAACCTCTAGGCGACCCCAAAAAGGGTCCCGACCCCAACTTTGAGAAACGCTGCTCTATAATACTTACTCCAACTTTGGTTCCTTAGTCTCAGCAACTTGTGCAGCTGAGTTGCAACACAAGAGTCCTTTGCTTTGCTGATCTGTACTTGAAGTCAGCCTATCTTCAAACCACATCTTCTCTGGTCTCTGGCCTCTGGTCCCTGTGATTTGTTCGTTCACACCAGGAACTGAACCCTCAAACTGTTGCCTATCTCCAAATTTGGCTAAGGACCTACATAGATGATACATCAAAACCCAGATTTGATGTATGGGGGCTTCAGCAAGTCCACAATATCCACATAAATTGACTATGAATTAAAGCTTCATCTAAAAAAAATTTCCCCAACCCCACCAGCTGTCCCAATTTTTTCACATAGGACTCCCATCCAGTCTTGTGTGTGCGTGTGACCTGAATGTGATCTTCTAATCCCACCAAATGTCTAGCTTTACTGTCTATATATACAGTGTCTTCCTGTCCCCGTACACTTATGTGACACAGCTTGCCCATAAGCCAGAGCTGCCTTCCCCATTTCTTACCCCAGGTCCTACCAGAAAGCTGTCTGAATGCCTTTGACAGTCCAGTGGGACCCAGATGTTTCTTGACACAACCTCCACCTCTCCCCAGCTGTACCCATGGGAGATTGATGGGAAGACAGTTCAGAGTGCCTGCAATCATCAGAATGCATTTGAGGCTGGCAGGCAAACCACATCCTAAACAAGTTGCGCCATCCCTTCTAAATTGTTTACCTCGCCCTAAGTCAATGACAGAGCTGGAGCCGCTGGGACTTTTTCCTTGCCTGAATTCTTGACAGTCAAATAGGAAGCACAAAGGGCTGTTCCAGACTGTACTTTTAGCGCCCACCCAGCCTCACACATTAAAAATGCACTTGTGGCACATACATATCAGATCTCTCCTCTTGCTCCCCCAGTAAATGTCCTGTACTGCATGATGGGGCAATTCATCCGAACTGCTGCCTTACATGCACTGCTGAACCCAGTGGACAAGCTTATGAGCCCCATCACAATGCAGTTTGGTTTTAACAAGGAAGCAAGAGAAGTGAGAAGGAGCCAACATGTGTTCAGGATGCACATGCCCATCTTTTAAACCAGTGATGTCCAAACTCCAGCCCAGGGACAGATACGGTCCACGGCAAGCTTCAGTGTGGCCCATGGCAAGATCCCTTCATCCAGTGTGTGGGCTAGCATTGTAATCCTCGCCAATAATTGTTATATTTTAATTTATGTAACAGAATTCAAATTTGAAATGTAAGTTAGTTTTCTGGCCCCTGACAAAGTGATAGAGAGAAGATATGGCTCTCATGCCAAAAAGTTTGGACACTCCTGTTTTAAATCATGGGGATGCAGGTGATTAAAATATAATCCAACTTCAGGGTGACCAGATGTCTGAACCTCAAAAGGTGGACAAGGTCTTGGATTCCTCTCAGTCTGGCCTTTCTGGTGAACAATGGCACATTTGCCTACTCATACATAAAGCCACGATACTGGGCACTTTCCCACAGAGCTCAGTGCATATCAATGTGTTAGGTATGGATTAGGAGAAGAGCTATATATATAGATATATTTTACTACCTTATAGAACAAAAAATAGATTTTCCTAACGCAAAACTCATCTGTGAGATTGAGGGCACAATTCTAGCAAATTTAGTCTGGCCTAACTCACCTGGCAGATCTTCCTGTCATGGTGTGGAGAGATCAGTGTATGCAATGCCTGTGCCTGTGCAGTGACCTACCCTCCCAGGAATGGGGCAAAAGTGCTTTATACCACTTTTGTAATATCCCCAGGTCAGCACAGGATTTATGCCGAGGATTAGGCTGGCCTATCTAGAGTTTAGGATTGCAGTTGATTGCTCTGAGAGCCAATGAGTTATTAACATGATTCAGCATGGGAACCAATAAGTTGTCAGTAAGAGTGAGCATTCATTTCCATGTACAAAATACAGTTACCCCTGCTAACTGGGTGAATATACACTTTTTCAAGTTGTATATTGAAATTCTAATTAGCAGGAAAATAATAACCATCCTCTTCTAATTAGCAAGAAAATAATAACCATCCCTCTTCACCCCAGCACAGTGTCTCTAACCAAAAAGGATCACACTTTTTATCTACAGGCGGATCCGCTATCGATGGATTATACATGGATCCATTGATCAGGCTCAGCGAGGGTCCTCCAGACGTGTCTGCCCATTGCTTCTCAGAGCTTCAAAATAGCCCACAAAAAGTAATAAATAATGCCACTTCTGATTTCCCAATTAAAATTGGGTGATATTTTTTGCCTTTTAAGCTACTAAATCTTCTTTGACCCCAGGTAGAAGATTGACACTTAGCTCCACCAGTGGAGGTGGCAGAACGAGTGGGTGTTGTGAGCTGCTGGAGGAAGGAGACAGGTTTTGTCCCAATTTTCACTTTTTTTAAAAGCTCAGGCATGAGATCACTTCCAACTGCAACATCACATCAAGGACATTTTGAGCCTAGCATTGGGCCACATGATCATGAACTATGCCACTGAGGTGTGGGGAATAGATGGATCTTCTCCGCCATTTCACAGATCATAGATAAGCCACCCCAATTCTCATGCCAAGGATCACTTCATGAATCCCACAACTTCCACTCACACAGAAATTATGGCTCCCACCCCCATATTTGTATTACTGTATATTCATTAAGCAACTAAACTGAAACCAACAAAAAATATTACAAAGAAGTGAGCAAGTTTTGGTGTTTGCCAGATCTATTCTTCAGGCAGGAAGTTCAGCAAAACGAAAATAAACCACAAACTGAGCATAATGAAAAGCTCCAGCCTTCAATTTGGAAAAGTCTAGGAGAAAATGGAAGGAGTCATATGCAGGCTTAATTAACTTAAATGGTACTTACTGCAAAAAAAAATGTACTCAGGTTACACACCAAAGTCTACTGGGACAAAAGTGATGGGCAGTTTCCCTTTGAAAATGGGAACATTATTAGTTGTTAATTATTTGGATCTCTTTCTCTAGCACTAATCAGTGGACCACACTTAATAGTTGTGGTTCCGCTATGGCTGGCTAGAGAGGATACCAAACAGAACATGCCAGAAGAGACAATCGGATAAAAAAAAGTCTTATTTAGTTCCTGAAGATTACCTAAAAACATAGAGAATGACCTTATCCAGCATTCTCCATTGCCACAAGATCCTCTGTAGCCAAACATCCCTTTCAGCTTATTTTTTTATTTATTTAAATAATTGATGAGTCTCTTTTCTACCAGCATCTTCAAAATGACAAAGACCTATAAAAAACCTTAATGCCAATTAAAAAATTAAACCATTAAACTACTAAAAGCATTAACCCATTATAAAAGCAAGTAACAGAGCTTAAAAAAAATCAATAGAAAGTACCAGAAGAACCACTCAAACAATAAAAACAGTGGGACAGTCATTTGAGAGCCTTGCTAAGTGGGAAGGTTTTGCTAGACTAAGGGCACAATCCAGAAGTGCAGTTGGGTTATCAGTGGGCTGACCCAACTCTCTATCCCTGGGCTGACTATCACTCTATCTATCTGTCCATTCACTGGGCTGACCCAACTGCAAGATGGGCCACCCTAGTTATTCTGGTAAAGGCTTAGGGCAGCCTAAGGCAACATGGCAGGTGGACCTGGGCTGCCCTAACTGGGGCAGCCTAGGCAGTTCAGGAGAGGCATGTTGAGGGCATGTTTAGCATTGCCCAGGGCAGAGCAGTTACTCTGTATCCAGAGACTGTTTCCAGGGCAGAAATGCCCTTTCCAGCTCCTCAGAGTTATACCACCTCAGGAGCAGGTATAATAATGAGTAGACCCATAGGGGTCCATGATTAGGCCTGAGTAAGAATGGCAGTGTTGACCAAAAATCTGAGATCTTGGCCAGCCTAGCTGCAACCCCTGACTCTCAGCCTCGGGATATGGCACAGCTACAGCAATCCACTAAGCTGGGGATAGAGCAGGCCACTCCAAGAAGTCCCTTGTATTCATTGTAGATCATACTGGCAGTCTTATCAGGGACTCTTTATAAGGCAGGCACCACAGTTGTTCTTTGTTCAGGATCAAGCCCTCCCCAGGTGTCAATGACTTGCTGCTGAGCATGCCCTGGAGCAGTTAGGGCAGCCCAGGCTTCCTGACTCTCTTGATGCAGCATAACTTTCTGCTCTGAATTCAGAATAGTGGGGGAAGCCCAGCCAGGGCACTCCTCACTGCCCTTAATCTGGATTGTGCCTTAAGTCTAAATACTGTGAATATGAAGGGACTTCCCTAAACTGTTTAGAGAAGGAGTTACAGAGACAAGGGTGCCACAACCAAATTGTCCCTCGTCTTGGTTGCAAACAAGAATTTGGGAAATTGAATTTAATATATTGCAATGTTTGATGTGTTGTATTTATCTGCCCCATGTACTCTGCAGACATGTTTATAGATAGAATTAACTTATATGTATTTTCTTTGCATTGTAACATTTTTATACGGGGAGCATATTTGCAGATCCCATATTGGCAGATTCACTTACCGGTAGCTGTTTAATCCACAACCTCCCCCCTCCAACTTCTAGAGGTCTGGAGTGGCCAGGTGTGTCTGCCTGCTGCCTCTTGGGGCTCAGAATGATAATTCATATTTTAAAAAGTTACTTCCAGTCTTTCAGCAAAACCAGAATTGACATTTTTATGCTTTTAAAAAATATTCCGAGAGCTGGGGAAGCTAAAAAAACTGGAAGTGACTGTTTTTGATTCTGATCATTTTTATCCCGACAGAGATCACAGATAGATTACTTTATCCCTACGGATATCAGACAGCTATATTGGTAGATGCTCTTATTTGTGGATACAAGTGCATTCCTGTATTCTGCTTGCTGTTTTTCTTTAACAATGATTGAGATGTTGTGGGATTTTAAACACCTTGTGTGATATTTGGCAGCAAGGCAGCACACAAATATCTATCTATCAATCTATCTAATCTATCTAATCTATCTGCTGAAAATAGGCTATAAATTTGGAACTGCAGGAGCTGATCATGACAACAGCCACATTCATATAGGAATGACCAGTATTCCCACTAAGATGGGCAGCAGCAATGCCATGAGCATCCCAGCCGAGCTTTGACCAACTTGAAGTTTAGCACCCCAGAAGGTCTGCACTGGTTTCTGGAATGCCAACTCACAACCTGAAAGATCTTGAGCTGGTCCCAGTGAAGATTTGTTTAAGTCTAGAGTTACTGGGAAGGATTGTACCCAGTAACTAAAAGAAATCTCTTATAGATTGGTCACCAATATGAGAAAGCAAGGCTACAGCTTATAAGCTTGCTGGGGGGAAAGCACAGAGAGGCGGTATAGAGTCAGCATTGCTGAAGAAGAATGGATCAAAGTCTAGAAAGGAGATGATCCTGGAGAGAAGAAAAAAGATAAATCATTATTGGCAGCTAAGACTGCGCACAGCTAACAAAAGCCAATAGTACTTTTGATTTTGGCCCAACTGCAGCAGAGCAAGAGGTTTCAGAATCGTTAAATCTATTGCAAAAAATAAATTCCCTTTGAGCTAAATCATAAAGTTGGGGGCAGGCTGTCTCTGAAGCTGGGGACAGTCCCCATTGAAAGAAAGGTTCCCATCATCACTCCACAGATCAAATAAAACAGCTCCAATTATGAAGAGGAGTTTCAAAATGGAAAATATTTACTCAGGCAAAACCTACCTAATTCCTTATCCACTCCAAGTCCATTTAAAGTTTTGTATTCTAATTGGTCAGAATAATGACATTTTCTGCCTAACCAAATATGGATTTGCAGATTCAGTTTGCCCATCAAACCACTGCAGAGGGAAATGGTGTAAGAAAAAAATACCGTACATGCTGGATCGCTTTAGTGCTTCTGTGCTCAACCAGTAATTGCTTGTGGGGTTACACATTTCCTGGTAGTGTGTAATCAATGAAGGGAAAGCCAAGGAGTTCTTAGTTAACTTACAGGGGGCATTCAATAAATAGATGTGTCCATCTGACAGCAGGCCATTTGTGCTGTTTCTAAATACAGCATTCTTTAATTCTAGAGAGAAACATCTCCAAGATAAGTGTTGAAGATTGATGTCTTAGAGCCTGGTTCTCAACATGGGGCACATGCCCCACAGGGGGGCAATTTGATTTTTAAGGGGGACAATTCGAGAATGATTTCATAACAGTGAATTTTGAATGCATGTATCTATTTAGTGACTGGATATCACTAAACAAGGAGACTTGAGACTGATGCTGACAAAACTGGTGCCTAATATAAAATCTCTCTGCATGAAGGATATCACTAACTTCAGCCTCAAATTGTATTTTGAATTTGTTTGGTACCTTTATTTTATTGTATAGTAATTAAAATGATCAAAATACAGTATTACAGAAAAGCTTCCATAAAAATTATTTTATATTTATGCATTTCAGTTCTCCATTATATGTTTTGAAACTTTGTCTTTTTTTATATCACTTTATAGTATTATTATTTTGAACAGTGATTTCTTAGTACTTCAACTGTCCTTTTGTTCTTTTACTTTTCATGGATGCCATGTTCTTTGGAAGCTTTTTTAGATCAAGTTAATGTCCTTTTAGGTTTCCTCCATGTAGTTTTTTAAAAATAATAAGTATTATATATCGGGGGGAGGATTATCGGGATTTTAGAGATGCATAGGTGGGGCATGGCCAAAAAACAATTGGCAAAGTGTTGGGAATAGTCCACTGGGCTTGATTCAAGTCAAGTCTAAAGTCAAGTTGCAAATGAGTCATAACGGGAGAAATTTACAAGTCTTCAAATCTTGTGACTCACTAGGACTCAAGATGAGTCACTTCACCCCCTTTAAAAAGTTTGCAGTGGGGTCAAAACACAAGTTTTAGCGACTTGGATCTGAGTTACTTGAGTCAAGTTCCCAATATTGGCAAAGCACATCTACCTCCATATGATTCCGGAGTGGTCTGGCTCAATGGACATTCAAACAAATGTGAGCCCTTAGCCATGGCCCTGCCATTTCATCCTCTAATATCAACCCTGTAACCAACATATAAGACCCCTCTTTCTTTCTCCAACCAATTCATTAATGAGAATTAAAGATACGCCAGTGACACAGATGCCTTGCTGGCCTTCTGGATGATCATCAATGATCGCTTTGATAAAAAAAATCCTGCTTACTGGTAGCCATTACCTGTCCCTGTAACAATATTGTAGGACAATCATGTTCTCACATACATCATTAACCAAAACAAAAAATGGCTTTCAATCAATGGAGGACAGGCTATTGCAAAGGCCATAAAAACAGCCTATAACGAGAGCAGCGAAGCTTTTCACTGTGTGTAATGGGGAAGAGGGCTTAGTCAGCAGCAGTGTGAGCATTGGGGTTTGCCGAGTACAAGAGAAAGTTCTTTCCCAATTAAATACACAGGAGAAGGGGATGCAAAAGAGAAATGGGAAAGGCTTAGGAGCTTCCATGCCGTGTTCAATGCATGCCAAGCTGTCCCCATTTTCCAAAGAATTTTACCCATCAAAGCACAGCTTTGCCCTAGTTCTTATTACGTTCTCCTGTCCTGCCACATTGATAGGCCCTTGCCTCCATATGAGGCAACTGAGTAACCATTTTCCCCTGATTTATTGGCTCCTTCTCTGTGCTCATGCGGGACCCCCATATTTTCCCTTCAAAAATGACAAGCACTTCATGAGAATCGTAGGAGAAAAGCTCCTCCAGGCTGGGCCTCCGTTTCCTCTGATTGCTGCGCTCAGTTGAGGCAAAGGAGACTGTTTCAGAGTAAATCAATAAACAACCTTCAACGGGGACTTGCAGCCCGACGGAAAAAGAAACATCCAGACAAAGAAGACTCTGTTTGGAGCTCCTTGTTTTCTGAGCAGTGGGATATTCTGGTCAGTTTCCTTTTGGAGGAAGGGGAACCAGAGATTTTGTCTATAATCCTAATAGCTGGTTCATCCATGGAGCCAACTGAGATGGTAGTCTCAGGTTGCAAGTTGGTAGGAAGCAAGTTGGAAGGAAACATAATAAGAACCTCCGCTGGATCAGGCTAAAGGCTCCTCTAGTCCAGCTTCCTGTATCTCACAGAGGCCCACCAGATGCCTCAAAGAGCACATATGACACATGCATCCAGGTGCCCCACCCTGCATCTGGTGTTTTGCCGTTGCCTACATCTATCTATGCGCGCGCGCACACACACACGCATTTATAAACACACAGTCATCATGGCTTATAACCTGTGATTATTTTTTCCTCTAGAAATTTGTCTAATCCCTCCAAACCTTCTCCATTTCCTCTCTATCCTTTTTGAGATGTAGTGACCAGACTGGATGCAGTAGATGTGGCCTTACCATCGGTTTGTACAATGGCATTATATTAGCTGTTTTATTCTCAATGTCTTTCCTAATGACCCCAAGCATGGAATTAGCCTTCTTCATTGCCATCACACATTGGATCAATCAACGCTTTCATCGAGCTATCCAGTAGCACCCCTAGGTCTCTCTCCTGCTCTGTCACAGATAACTCAGAACCCATTATCTATATGCAAAATTAGGATTCTCGGCCCCAATGTGCATAACTTTATATTTAATCACATTGAAATACATTTACCATTTTGTTGTCCATTCTTCCATTATTGTAAGATTCTTCTGGAGCTCTTCACAGTCTCTTCTGGTCTTCACCACTGGGAATAGTTTGCTGCTGTCCACAAACTTGGCTACTTTGCTGCTTAACCCTGTTTCTAGGTCATTTATGAACAGGTTGAAAAGCACCAGTCCCACGACTGGCCTATAGTCTCTCCAGTCCCATCTCCTATCCCCTTATGTGATATTTGCTATCGTCTAATCTTCTGGCATGGTGGCTGTCATTAGAGACAATTTCTGCTCTTCCTCTTCTTCCTTTTCCAAACCATGGGATGGGAAGAGGAGAGGCTGGCCCATCTTTAGGTAAGGGAAGTGGCGGGGGGTGATGGAGGCAGGATGGGGAGTGATGTAAGCCTCAAGGTAAGGGGAAAAGGGTAGATTATAGCAGCTTTGCCACAGGAATGGTTAAGATTGGGCTGCTAACGTCCTACAGATGATCAAAAGATGCAGCAGCAGCTAATCTATTTGTAGAAAGATGGATTCTATCAATTACTGAAAGAATAACTTTTAGGGCACTTTACAATCATATAATAACATACCGTCACTTTTATATTGTTTCTCTCATCTATAGTTTATATTTTGCAATTAAAAGAAAGGAAATTCAACTCAGCCATTTAATTAAAAATGGCATTAAAAAACCAACTCATTAAAGCAATTATCAGCTTTGTCCCTTGATAATTTCTGTCTTGTCTGCCTAGGAATCTCAACTCAGAGAGATCAGAATCTCATCTTCCCTTGCTGAAACTCACACTCTAATCAGCCTGTAACTTACACAGCTTTGCAAAGATCAAAACCCTCTTTATATCACCTCTCTAGTGGCTAGCAGTGGTTGATTCTAAGTTATACCTGACCGCAGAACGATAGGTCTCTACCTGACTGACCTGATGAAAATAGGGTAGCAGGAGACACAGGGCAGCTGAAGTGAATATTGTTAGACCTGAGACACCACAAAAGGCATGAATAAAGGCTACATCCAGGAGGCAAATCTCTTCCCTTTTGAGAGTACAGAAAGGTGGACACAGTGGTGCCTCACAAAGAGCTTATTCATTCTGGAGGCATGCTCTTTAAGTGAAACTCTGTTTAAGTGAAGTGGGTTTTCCCATAGGAAACAATGGAAACTCAGATGATTAGTTCCACAACCCCAAAAATATTCATATAAAAATATTAACTGGATGTAAAAATGATGACAAAACAGTGGAACTGAATTCAAAACATGCATTCAATGTGAATGATCCTATGACGTCTACTTAGGCTGCAATCTTAAAGACACTTTCCTGGGAGTAAGCCCCCTCAATGGGACTTACTTCTGAGTAGACATGGTTAGGAGGCTGCAATCAAAGACACTTTCCTGGGAGGCTTGTCTGGGCTGCTGCTGGAGGTTCAAAGTGGCCGGTGGGGGCACTTGGGGGCAGTTAGGGACAGTTTCCTCTGGCAACCCCAGACAGAGGCAGCAATGCTGGCTGGCAGCCCTTTTAAAGAGCCTCCGCGCGGAGCATCAGGGCTGCATAGCATGCATGCCCATAGCGCGCTTACTTGTTAAGTGAAGCAGAACTTGTTATGTGAAGCAAGATTCCTTGGAAATTTATACTTGTTATGTGAAACGTAATGAGAGGTACCACTGTATATCAGTTTAAAAGCTGGGGGTTTGGACTAGATGACCTACTAGGTCCCTTCCAACTCTATGATTCTATGATTCCATGAAAAGCTATAATCTATCTGTCTGTCTGTCTGTCTGTCTCTGTCTGTCTTTCTGTCTGTCTATACATATGTTTGAAAAGAAAGAAAGAAAGAAAGAAAGAAAGAAAGAAAGAAAGAAAGAGAGTTTCTACCTTTGCTTCTTTCTATTGTACATGCTATGACATCACTGAGAGCCAATCGGCAGGCTCCCTTTGTGTCTGCCTGCTAATAAGAATCTGTTCATCAGAATAATTTACAACTCACTGCAAAATGTTCATCTATATCTGCTTTAAGCAAAGGATTTTTCTTTTACTTGATTCACAAATGAGACCAGAATAATCAGCTAAAGAAGATGGTGGGAGATTCAGAATTCTACAGAAGTGGGGACTTATTGTTACACTAATGGAGAGTATTTAACCAGTGTGAAGAGGCCGCAGTCGTCTATATTCAGACAAAAAAATATACTCTGAGCCCATGAACCAGTTTAAATGGCTCTGGGGTTATATCAATAACCATACCCAGTGTATTACTCCACAACAATATCAGGGCCATCTTGACAATATGATGAGATCAACTTGTACTAATGGCCAAACTACACATTACATTTAGCATGTGATTGATTCTTGCATGCTCCCCCCAATTTATCTGCTGGGGGTCAAATCCCAGGGGAGGGGATTAAGTACCTCTCCTCCAGCTCAATCTTGGAGCCCTTCCTGCAACTTAGTTTGTCTCAGATAAGAGTCCAACAGGAAACCTGGAGATCTGTAGTTGGTTCCCAAACCATACTGAGCTACGAAGACCATTGGTGCGACTCAGTATCATGAAGCATTTTTTATCTCATCACTGTATCACTCTGGCTCTTACACAATGCAAGAGATCCAGGAGTGTGTGCATGTCCACATGTGAACCTTAGGGTTTGAGAGGTCTTGGGGTGGTCCTACCTCTCCTCTGTGCTTCTGGGAACTTCCCTGCACTGAATCAGGAGCAGGCTCCTTTCCATGCAAGAATATATTATTCCTTTAAAAGCTTGTTCTTTATGCTATAAATGAAACAAACACAGAAGCATCACACAGACTGAATAATCTTAGGCTGCTATCCTCCGATCACTTTCCTGGGAGTGAGTCCCACTGCATTGCATTCAATGGGTAGACATGCATAGGCTTGTACATCAATCAGCTTCATGGTTCATGTGGGCTAACCTTTAGACAGCAGGACCAGTGGGTAGGGCAGGGTGCACAACTGAAAAGCTCCATTGACTATCGGCAAGAGAAAGAAATAAAATTAGATTAGTGTGAGCTGAGATTTATTTCCAGCACATCCTTCTTGCTGTTTGAAACACCTTCGTATTCCTGTTTTTCTTAACTTAAAAACGGTTTTAAAGTTTGTTCTGCTGGGCTGTCAAGGAAGCAGGCAGGAAGAGCCTTGTAACCCATTCTGATCTCTTTGGAGGAAGAAACGTTGGGATGGAAATGGAACCAGTAATAATAAAACAGGTAAACATAGGGACACATAAGGACAGCAGTTTATTGTGCTAGAGATGGGGTTCAGAAACAGGGCTCTTCTGTCTATGAGGCTGACTTACGTAGCATAGGCATGGTAGGAGATGGAGTGAGGTAGGAGGGGGTGGGATGGGAGGTAGTGGTTTAGTTGTTTTTCTTCACCCTCACGCAAAGCATAATATTTCCAAAATCTGTAGGAGTGCGAACTGCTGCATGAGACATACTAATGCAACTTAAAGCCCCTTTATCTGTTTACACCAAGAGACTATTGACATTTCCATAATTAACAAAAAGTAACCAATAGGGGCTGCAACCTTTAATCACTAATCAGTTGCATTAATTGATTAAAAACTATTCTAGCTAATTGAAAAAGGCATCCTCTGTTAATTGGGCACTTAATTTTTTGCATTATTTTAAAATAATTATAGAAGCAGATGGTATCATGCTCAGAGTGTCCTCTCCAGAGCACAATGGCCTGGGTAGATTAATATGGAGGATAGATTGTTACCCAAGCAGTGCCGTGGGTGGCACAAGTGGTTAAGACACTGTGCCTGTTAACCAGAAGGCCAGGGTTCGAGACTCAGATCCCCACAAGACAGGGTGAGCTCCTGTCCTTAGCCCAGCTCTGCGACACAGCTGGAACCAATTGTATCTGCTCTGTCATTCTGGACTATTTCAGTGGCATGGAGAGGGGAGATTTTCTGCTTGGGTAACAGCCTAACCTCCATATCAATCTACCCAGGCCTTCATGCTTTGCATGCAGTGTCGAGCATGATGCCATAGTCTTTCAAGACTGATGGATGCCAACTTTAGAAGCAGATAGCAGACAGCACCTTGGAAGACCTTATATTTTGGGTTAAAACCTATGCTAGAAATATTCTTTTCTATATATGATCAGTTCCTCTGAAAGTGCAGTGTAGGAAATGAGAAGCTGCGCTCTATGCGATGCTGTAGTGTTCATGGACGTGCCATCACAGGTGAAAGCAGTTATGTCAGAGCACACTGGTGGGCCAGAAAAGGTCTGCAGGTTTGCGAAGGGGTTTCAGAATCCAGCAAAAGAACTTTGCTGAAAATCCTTCCAGATTGTGTGGTTCTGTTTCTAGGTGGGTGAGGCAAGAGGCTGTTGACTTACCTCTTTTGGCAGTGGGAGATCTCTGGCCAGCTTGGTCAAGACAGAGTCATTGATGTACCAAGGGTAAGACAAGGAAATGGGGACTGCTGCTGAAAAGAAGGTCAGATTAGGATTCCATTCCGTAACATGTGTTTTAGCTTACCTACTTGCTGTGGCAACTCATATTCATATTGCCCAGTGCTGATTACTCAAAGGATTTATTGGCTGGTACAGCGTGTCTAATATTCCAGCTGTAGGTTACTGTTGATTCTTTGATCATTTGAAGAACAAATATTAGTGGCAAGAGTTTTGCTGCCAAAATGTCTCTGCAGGCAAAAACCAGCCAAGCTTTCTGCAGGAAATTTTAGCTCTTTAACTCAATGGGCTGCATTGATCCTCGGGTGCAGGAATAGCCCCACAGGATAAATCGTCTGTGTTTCAACAATTCCTTAATGAAGTATTTAGCCAACAGTCCACAAAAACTCCAAAAGCATCTATCAGGCTTTTGTCTGCTCTGAGAGCATACCTAAGCGGACTCCTTGGGGCACCAAGAGGGAGAGGGTGCTTTCAAAGGTAGGAGAGTCTCTGGCTCCTGAGAAGGCATGCAGGGAGAAAAGAGGATTAAATCTCAAGGCCCTTCCCCAGATTGAATATCAGGCTTGTGTGTGTTAAAAGTAAGGCTGTTGGGCTGAATTAAAATGAGGTAAACATCCTGCAGCGGCAAAGCCAAGTTTATCTATCATAGTTCTCTCTAAGGAAGTCTGGAATTATAGTGGAATGACAAATGTGGGTCTCTTTATGTTTTCTTTATTAGTGGAAAAGAGGATTAGAGGGTGAAATTTATTCTAAGAGGATAGCCCAAGAGCTGCTGAGACTGTGGGTCAGATGTCATCCACCTCCCTTTGTGCCTTGCCACATCAGATGTGCCTTCTGCCTTGCCCATGTGTTTGAGGTGGCATCAGTTGTGACACCTCTGCTCCTTCCTTCCCTGCTGCACAAATCTGGAAAAGAAGAAGGGAATGAAGTAGTAGAAAAAGTATAAAGGAGAGGAATTAAGTGGACTAGAGTGTCTCTACTGTTCTGATCCACATGTGTGTGTGCCTCTCTTATATGCCCATCTATGATAATTGCACATATGCATACATTGTACGCGCACGTGCACACGCATGCACACGCACACACCAATGCAAGTGTTCCACCTGACTTATTTTTTACTCAGAGCAGCATCCAGTCTCCAGAGCCTGAGAATTGAGGTTGTGAGTTAACCCAGACAGCCGGAGTGTCTCTCATCAATAACATGACAAACTCATTTGTCCTGCTAGGGCACAAAGCATATGCATGGATCGTTAGGAAGACAGAGCATGCCTGGTAGATTCCCTTGCTACCTGGACTGGAGAATCCAGGCATCTGGGCTGTCAGGGAAAGATCTGTCACTCTCAGACTGTGGCTTGTGATTTCTGACAAGGCTGTGTTGGTGAGCCTAACAGTTGCTCAGCACCAAATTGGGGGAGGTCAGGTGGATGGGGATCTGCATACACATGATGTTTGCTCTCTCCGATCTTACATTAGAAGAGATTTGAATGTAAGACCATGGGCTGAATTAAAGGAAGTGGAAGGACAAAGAAAAAAATAAGTTTCCAGGTTTTCTTCCAAAAAGACCTTATCCAGTGACAAACTGGGGCTTCCTGGTACCCAGGAAGGAAGGCTAAAGCAAGGAAGGAAGGAAGTGGAAGGATGAAAAGAAAGATAGATTTCCTGGGCATCTGGCAAATAGACCTTATCCAGTGACAAACTGGGGCTTCCTGGCACCCAGGGTGATAACCCCCTACATCACCATATCACCATATGTCAACCCACACCGGTGTGCTGGACTTCCCCACTTACAGAAGGCTCCATTTTAGACTTGTGGTTCTTGCCTTCTGAAGCGACAAGCACTACAGCTGCCCCAGTCAGCTTCTTCATGTTTCCAACCTCCCCAACACTCTCCACAGCATGCCCCCAGTAGGTTTCTTGGGGAGCAATCCTAATCCCCAGTTAGGCCAGCAGAAGTCTGAGCACAAGTCCCATGCTGGCCTGGAGGTGTTGCATAAGTGCCAGAAAACGTCTGCACCAATTCTGGGGGTTAGGCCAATGTACTGACATGGAAATGGAGAGACGGATGAGTTGCGCTGGCCTAAATTGGTTAGGATTGTACCTGCATTGATTAATTATAGTATTTATATACTGCTTTTCTCATAGTCTCAAGGCTCTTTCCTGTCCTTGCATCTTCTAGGAGAGCTGGAGGTTAGATCAAGCTCTCATTAAGGTTGTAAACTTAGATCTAGCTCTCATGAAGGTGATAGATTATACCGCTTCAAATCGGGGCTCACAGAAGTTGCCAACTCTCCAGGCCAGTGATTGTCTAAACTTTTTCATCTCGTGGCATGCTGACAAGGTACTAAAATTGTCAAGGCACACCATTGTTTTTGTTTTTTAATAATTGACAAGTTTATAATAATTGCTGCCAGTGTGGACTCACATTCCCTAATGATCCTACTGATAAATGAGCCCAAACCTCACATAGTGCACCAGCAGACCATTCACAATCACAGCACATCGGTGTGCCATGGCACAGTGATTGAGAATGGCTGCTCAAGGCAATACTGTAGTGAGTTTACTGTGGAGTGGAGGCATTCTATGATTTTGCTTGGTTGTGTGTGTGAATGTGTGTGTGTGTGTGTGTGTGTGTGTGCGTGTGTTGCACTTGTCACCCAAGTGCTCAAAACAAGGAGTGAGTGAAAATGGATCAGCCCACCCAAACCCATGTTCATTTGTCTCCAGACTGGAGCCATTCCTGATAAGGGGGACATCCCAACATGGGAAGGAGCACTGACACAATGATGAAGGGGTGACACCCAGCATCATCATGTCACCCTGGCGCCAGCTATCCCAGATATGCTGCTGCTGCCAGGATTGGCCTGAAGCCTCTTGGCATCAGTCTTAATCTCCAGGTGATGACTGGAAGACCTCCCTGGTATAATGACATTACATCATGCTTAGAAAAAAATCTCCAGGATTAACTTCATTCAGAGCTGACAACACTAAGGCTCGCATAATGAACAGCTCCTCCATGAAATATCAGAAATGTGGAACCTCCCTCCGAATGAGCCTGACCATCTCGTTCAGTGTTTCCTACATTGGCAGTCTGGACTGACCAATGGTCCAATGGACATGGACCACTGGTCCATACAAGGCAACAGTCTATGTATTTATCAAGCATGCACCATGATACCCAAAAAAGCTTCTGAAGGCTGTCTGAGCTGTGTACTGCTTGGGGCTCTGTGCAGTACTTTGGTAAGCACTTGCTATGACATTCAGACATGCACTGAAATACACTCTAAATTATGCATTCATCCATTTGATCTGTGTATTGCTTGGGTTGTATGAAATCATCCCAGAGTGAAGAGGTTTCGATGCTCCACACTGGAGTTTCCTTCAGTGCATAAGAGCAGCACTTTAAGCCAGTTCAACAGATATAATAATAGAAGAGGAAGCCACAAAAGTGAGGGGCATCAGTTTTTTTGGAAGGATGAGCACATATTCTTCGCAGATCTCTTTGCCTTTAAAGAAGCAAGCATCAGCCAGATTTATTTCCTCTACCACTTTTTTGACACACATACTTCTATCTGTTATTAGATTAATTTAATTTTTCTAATATGTCAGTCACTTTCCCTTCCTCACTTAGGGCATTATTGGATTATAATACATAGTGGGCTGTTCTGAAGGTGATATGAATCAATTCCCTCAAGAGTGGGGTTGGTTTTAATTAATCACAGCTGTCAAATGGGAACGCATTGATCCCATGTTTAGAGGACCTGGGTTGGATGGAGTCAAGAGTCAGGGAGATAACATTTCATGGTGGAGTGGTGGCGATGATACTGTCCAACCACATGGCAGGAAGAGAATTTGAAATTCCAGTTCACTCTGGAAATATGGAAATATAGAAGGGAAGAAGCAAAACAGCATAAGTTAATTGTGTGCGCGCGTGCACGCACACACGTGTGTGTGTGTGTGTGAGAGAGAGAGAGAGAGAAAGAGAGAGAGAGAGAGAGGTCCTTTTGTCTGAATAATCAATTGCCAAGCAACTGTACAATGAGCAATAGACAATAAAAACCAGCCATAAACCAAAGATCTCACCTGAAGGCTCTTTGTGTGTCAGGCAATTAATTTCATAATCATGGCCTTACATTCTGGGAACTGGGGGAAGAAAGAAGGTGAATATGACTCGACCTGGGAAGCCGAAATGCACACAGATCTATTCTCCCTCGAGCTGATGAATAAATGTATACCAGAAGGAAACCCATGAACATTGGAGCATTCGGGACAATGGAAGGTGTCCTTGCATTAAACTGCTTGCAGTATATCATCAGCACTCCCACCCCCTTTCTCTCCCCTCCCCTGCAAGTGCAGCTTGGCAGGAATCCAACTGCAAAAGAAAAAAAGGAGCCTGTCATCTGAAATGGTGGAGGATGAGAGGGGCTTGGCAGGCTCATTCAGAGATAGCAATATGCCAGTTCTCACTGCAGGGGGACGAGAAGATGCCTACCCCAGCAGAGAGGGGCACGGGAGAGGTAGGCCTTTCAGTAGCAATCTGCCTGTGCAAGGCAGCCAGCCCACTGCTTCCTGCCCACGGGGTTCCCCGTAATCTCTCGAGGCAGACCTGTCGTTCCACATGCTCTCATCATTGGCACAGCAGGCGCAATAAAATGGGCGTGGGAGGCAGAAGGAGTGATATAGCAGGGGGCTAATGGAAGGCCCAGTGCCAAATCTCTCTCTCACACACACACACAACCTGTGTCTTGCCATAAGCTTTCTTTCCTCCTAACCCACAGAAATGAATTATTGTACCTTATGGTACATAGTCGGCATCTGGGGAGGAGAAGGGGACCAGGCAATGGAGAAAGCAGAGAGATTGATGGAGGTTGGAAAAAATGATCAAGAATCATCAGCCTCCAATGATAGTGTTTAAACAAGTGCTTTGACTAGTTCCGTTATCAGCAGGAGGCCGATGTATCCCACACATGCATAGGATACCCACAATTTGGAAGGGCTGTGGCTTTGTGGAAGAGCACCTGCTATGCATCTGCTAAGAACCAGAAGGTTCAAGATTCAGTCCTTGGCATCTCAAGGTAGAACTGGGAAAGACTGGGAGGACTGCCACGAGCTGGACTAGATGGTAGGTTTATGGGTTGATAGGTGCAGCTTGCTCAGATGAAGTCTGAGCAACTTCCAGAATCTGCAGCATCCTATCCAAATTATGTTATGGAAGCTCAGGGTAGAGGTTAATTCAAGCATATCCATGACATAAATTGTTCCCGTTTGCCTGCTAAGCACTTTTACGACCTGCAGCTGAACATGTGGACTGTCTGATGAAAAGCACTGTTCCTCCTGTGACAATGGTGATGATGGCTATTCTCAAATGCAAGACATTAGTTACTTGTAAACAGGGCCATTGAATTACAGCAATACCTTGCATTTTCATCTGCTCAGGGAACAGAGTATAGGTCTGATGAAAGTCAAAACTGGATAATTGGTCAAAAACACCATAGCTGGTTTAAAAGGGAGCTTTGTAAATTCATGGAGGAGGATAGGTCTGTCAGTGGCTGTTCAACATGATGGTTATAACTTCCAGTATATGGGCTGGAAAGCCATGGTTCAAATGCAACTGCAGGAGATGAGAGGGCACAAGACATGGAGAAGAGCTAGTGCCACTGGGATTGGCTAGGGAGCGCCCTAGAAGTTTTCCTTTGGCCATTATGGTCAGTAGAATAACAAACTAGATGCATCTTTGGTCTGTTCCAGCAGGCTCTTCTTTGGTCCCTTTGTTGACCACAAGATGGAACACTGCACATGTTTTGCGAGCAAAAAGGTTGATATGTTCAATTCTTGGTAACTCCAGATGGGGCTTCATCTGAATTGTGCAGAGCCAGTTATCAGTCAATAGAGCAGTATCAGACTAGTGGCATGACTCAGTAAAAATAGAGGTGTTTGAAAATAATGTGATTTATTTTACATTGAAGTAAGCCTATTGTGTTCAGTTGGACATAGGCTGTAATCCTATTTTACTCAGCAGAAGCAAACATCTCTAGGTATAGGGCAGCTTCCTATGAGTGACTCTAGTGCTTGCATTTTGGGACCATGATGATTGACAGTGAATGATGTTCTCACCTACTGCCTCTTGGGGAAATGAACATTCTATTTACCACCATATTAATGAGCAAAGAAGGGAGTGACTGCCCCCCTTTTACACTGGGATTATCAAATCAGTCCCTTTCAGCAGTATGGTAAACATATTTGCCAGGAAATGCCATCTGGTGAACAAGAGGCTTCATTTGCTTCTGCAAGGAATCATTGCTGCCTATTATGGTTACCTGGAGAGTTCCTGTTTCGAACCTTATATTATTTTTCCCCCTACACAGCTCTGAAATCACTGAGCTTCACGGCAGATCTTTCACTCCTATTTTCTGCCTATTACTGTCTGGTTTATGCTGTATATTGTTCCTAATCCATGAAATATGTGCTATGGTAATAAATCTGGTAGAAAAATTGGATGTTTTACCATGCCGTGAAAATGAGAACAGAGCAAAAATGGAGTGGGCAGAGTGCCCTCTGGTGCCCACCCAGCAAACTGCAGGCTGCACATGCTGCCCAAGGAGATGAACCCTTAGCATTGCTGTCTGGGGATCAACCATCCTGCCACAACACTGTCCGTGACTGCTAAAAATACATGAGGATGTGCTTTCCCTAGTGAAGTGATTTTAAACAAGGAAAGACCTTTGCCTAAAACTCAGAGCCTAGAAAGAGACTCCTAATATAAGCAGGTGGACCTATGAGCTAGGTCAGCCCAGTGCGCCAAATGGAACAATGGTCTGACTCAGTTTGTACTTTGTCAGTCTACACCTGCAATCCTGCAAGGATGTATTTGCAAGGTTGTATTCAAGAGCAGGCCCTGTATTCACTCAAGGAGACAGCTAGACCCACCTGTCTAGAACTCCATGCCAACGAAAAGGCACTGTACTCCATGCCAACCCTGGGGCACTGTACCCAAATCCCTATAATGCTCATAGATGACGAGGCCGACACACTGGGAGTTTCCAAAGCTGACAAATCAACATACAAAGGATTTTCAGAGGGTGACAAATTAAAACCTTATTCATTTCTTGACATAGTCCTAAATCCCAGCCTTCCCACTCATTTGCCCAGAGTGCAGGAAGAGCTCCTAGGATTAAGAAAGACTAAAGAGACTCTCAAAGGAAAGGAGTCTTTCCAGTGTGGAGGATTCATTTATCCTCGGATTGTCCTTGTCTAGGTTTGGTTTAATTCATAATCAGGAATCAGGGTCTTTTCTTGCTTGAAGGAAGAGAGTTGGCCATCCAAAAAGCCACTGAGAAAAGAAAATGGAGACAGAGAGGAAGAATAAATGTGTGTTGGATGGAGGGGGTTGCTGAATACTTGAGCATGAGGGGCTGGAGCAGCATCAGGAGAAAAAGAGCAACATTTCACATGCTGCCCTGGGCATCAAAAGGTCTTGGGTGGCCTGATTATATGTGTTGCCGTTATCAATACTGCTGTTGTGAATCAACCTTATTGTATGCTTAGGTTTGCATATGCAGAAAAAAGTGCCTGAAGCATTCAAATCCTTTGGGCCCTACTGTTTACATCAAATTGGTCCCATAAGTGGAGTAGGACTGCAGTAGTTCAATGACTGCTTAGATTAATAAAGCATTAAAACTTTTGACTGGGCAAAAGGATGCCCTGACTTCCTGGACAGCAGGTATACAAGTATTAATATATGAGTGGGCATCAGCTTAAAAAAGTTTTTCTTCCTCTTCTAATGTGAAGCCTGCAGCAACATCTTGAATGCTGATGGCATCCCAGTACATACACAGGACAATGGAAGTGTACTTTGTGTTTTGGAATTATGGTTTTACACATATACAAATGCATACAAATGTAATTAATTCATTAACTACAGAGTAACTACAGGAGCATGTAAGAGACATTACATGCACCCGTAGTTATGGCACCACCTAGTGAAAACCAAATGGAAATTCATACTGCAATCCAGAGTAAATTGTTCTTCCACCGGAGCAAGGACTCTCCGTAGTTACTCTGAATTGTGCCCTAAAGCTCATATGATTAAAATTGAGGATCAAACCACTTATTACAATGAATGAATGAATAATATTGGTCCTTATTATTATTTTTAAAGATCTAATTAGTGCAAAACCCGTCAAAAAAGTGGTGGCAGTAGGTGGGCTGGGGGAATATTGGGGTTTAAGACCTCAAGCCCGCACATGCAGTCAAGCCCCCTGACCACAGTTCTGCAGCCTTTTATGATCCTCCTTGTGCTTAATATTTTTAAAAGATGATATGTAGTTTGGCTTGAATATCCCTTTAATCAAATGACTGCCCTAATCTGAACAGAAAGGCAAGGCAGAAATATTTTTAAAAATTAAACAGAGCCCTGCTGCATTAACAGTGACAGAGCTTGGCTGATGGCATCTCAGCCTGCAAGTTGTTGCTGTCTGCATACACAGATTACAGCTTAGCTGGGTCTATCACAGACTGAGGTCCATTATAATATTCCCAGCCGCTGACACTGAAAAAGAGCCCTGCCCCGAACTTCCAATTCGGGATTCTGACTGTGCGTGTTAAGTTACTTAATGAACTAATTTAAAACAAGATGCACACCTTGTCCTGTGTGATCCCT
This sequence comes from Cryptoblepharus egeriae, assembly GCA_030015325.1. NCBI lineage: Eukaryota > Metazoa > Chordata > Lepidosauria > Squamata > Scincidae > Cryptoblepharus > Cryptoblepharus egeriae. The sequence goes on from JAREYC010000013.1 coordinate 13,975,659, forward strand.
ATTTGAGAGACCGCATGGCTGACGTGCATTTTGCGCCTGTCAAGACTTGAAAGGGTTCTGTCATTAACAGATCGCTGTATAATTAGGGAACGCAGCGGGAAGTAAAGGGGGTTTTCTTTCTGGCTGACAGTCCATTTGTAGAAGCTGTGTTATGTATCCTGTCAGGTGACAAGTGAAAATGATTTTGTAGTGCCGATGAAACAACTTGGCAGTTTTTTTTGTACCTGCTGGTATTATCCACACAGCAGAGGGCTAGGAATGGAAAACTATGGGGAACTGTACAACATATGGGAATATATTGTACAATCTTTGTATTATATGCATAGCATAGGCCAGTGTTTCTCAAACTGTGGGTCAGGACCCATGAGGCGGGTCGTGAGCCAATATCAGGTGGGTCCCTATTCATTTCAATTTATTTTTTATGTTTTGGTATGTCATTGCATTTGAGGAAATGAGAATCAAAATCATATTGTTTACAGCAGACATACTGGTAGGGTACCCTTCTGGCCGCTTACTAGCTCTGTTCTTGCAACCTAACACAGTATAGCACAGCAATTTTCAGCCTGTGTGCTGCAGCACATTAGTGAGCTACAAATGGTCCACAAGTGTGCTGTGGGAGTTTGGGAGATGCTCATTAATTATTAGGGCCATTGTGAGATGTGAGACCCTGGATAGCAGGACGGTGTGCCTTGTCAATTATAAAAAAAACTGATTGTGTGACAATTTTAACAATTTTGTGCTGTGAGATGAAAAAGATTGAAAATTGCTGGTATGGCACATTCAAGCTGCAATCCTATACATACTTACCTGGGAGTAAGTCCCATTAAACACAGTGAAGCTGACTTCTGAGTAAACATTTATAGAATTTACTGAAAATCTTCAATGTAGACTGCTGATATTAAAACATCAAATATCTTATTGTGTCAAGCTCAACAACATTCCAGTACTTTACTGATTTATACAAATGCATTACTATATGCAGTATACCATACTGAATATGGTATATACGATTCTGCTGTGCACCATTTCTTATCTAATCATTGATGACTTTCTGGAATGACTGAGTAAAGGCCATGAAAATATGGGGTTCCATCCCCTTCTGGAGCTCTCCCTGTTAAGTGTGGACCACAGTGATTAACAGGAGCAATTTCAGTTGATTAAATGGTTGCTTCATGGAAGCAGGGGCTTATACCTTTTTCAGTCCTGTTTCATGCCCAATGTGTTTATTCTAGGAGTCAGAGAACACCATGACATTAAATTAATTCTACTCATTTGTAGCTAGGAAACTACCCAGAGAAATGAATGGTGGGAGGAATCCTCAGAGGGTTTGACATAGATGGATGGTCTTCCATTCCTGGGGAATTGGGTACTCTGCCTATTTTTTGCTGTCTTTCCTCAAGGACGTAAAAGAGAAGGCTGAGTCTTGAGTAAGCGAAATAATGAGAAAGGAACTGCAGCTCAGATACTATGCGCCGTCTCCTTATTTCATTAGCAGCAGATTACAAAGTAATTAAAAACCACCCCAAACTGGGATCTCCACTAATAACCTGTGTGCAGAGTTTGTAAGCAATCTGCCTGTAATGTGGTCTTCAGACAAAGCCATGCTAATAAAGCAGGCCCTGAACTGTGACAATGCTATTGCTTGTTGCTCTCTGAGAGGGATTCCTAATTATGATGTTTAGCATTAAGGAAATGGGATCCCCCAGGTTGAGATCTGATTGCAGTGAGCATTGTCTACTTTTAACAAATGCCCTGTGACATATGCAGGAATAAATCCTGTACCAAACTGTACATTGCATTAAGTACATGCTTGGATCCGTTGAGCTTGGTTTTACACTCTTTAAATAATGGCTGGCTAAGAGTCTGATTCAGATCAGGATTGCAGTGTAAGGGGTGTGAACAGTTTGCTCACTGTTGTCCTAATTTATTAAGGCTGCAATCCTAAACACACTTTACTAGGAGTAAGCCCCACTGAATATAATGGGACTTACTTCTGAGTAGACAGGGTTAGGATTGCATCCTAAGTCAGCTCATGATAACACTGTGTACATCATACTAGGCAGTGGTGGGCTCCGGCAGGTTCGCACCTACTCTATAGAATCGATTGTTAATGAGAGACAGGACATATAAAGTTTTAAAATAGCTGTTTAAAAGTGGCTGCCAGATGGGCATAGAACCGGTTGTTATTTTCTTTGAATCCCATCACTGATACTAGGATACATCCCTGAAAAGGACATGGCATGTCCTCCCAGTGCCTGACATGGCATGACAAATGCTGCCTGACCTGATCTGGCAAGGTGCCAATCTCTGGTTTTCCTTGATTGGAAAAGAAGAGGAAGCTTGGAGGTGTTTGTCTTATGGTCTCACTGGCCTACAACTCTCTTCTCTTTCACACTTTCTCTTCCACTTTGTCTCACACTGTCTTTTCCAGAGCAGAGAGTGGGAATAGAAGCAGAGCAAGCGAATGAGCGAATGAGCAAAGGTGGGCATCTGATCCCTGCAGCAATCCTAACCTGCAATCCTAATCTCAGGTTAGGCCAGCCTAAATCCCAGCATAAGTCCTGTGCTCACCTGGGGATGTTACAAAATCCCATAAGGCACTTCTGCCCTGTTCCTGTGGCGGGGGAGAGTTAGGCCAATGCATAAAGTCAGGCATACTCTGACTTGCCCAACCTGCCCACACCATCACAGAAAAATAGGCCAGGTGAGTTAGGCTGGCCTAAATTTCTTGGGATTGCACCCTTAATTAGCCTCATGGCTTTGCCAGCCCTGTCTCAGCAACCTGATGGGAAAAAATGAGAAACCAACACACATTTACAGTGGAGGAGGAAATAATCCTTACTAGATAAAGGCTGAAATCCTATCTACAGGAGTAAACTCTATTGACTATAATGGACCTTACTTCTGAGTAAGCAAGCATAGGATCGGACTCATAGAAGCCTTGACTACTTAACTTTTAGCACAATCCTAACCATGTCTACTCAAAAGTAAGCCCCATTCTGTTCAATGGGTCTTCTTACTCCCAGGTAAGTGTGTTTAGGATTGCAGCAAATCACATCCCACTAGCATATTTGGGGACCAGCTGTTAAGCAGAAAGTATCCCTGAATACAGAACCAGTGCCACCTGCATAGATTTCTTTTGAGGCGACACATCTCAGCCATTTCAGTAAAATTTACTGCAGATTATTCTTTTTTTTAAAATGTGAGCTTTGTTAAGAACTTCTCTGGGGCAAATTTCCTTCCCTGGACTTCCATCGCTTTGATTTCAATTGCTGCAAAGAAGGGAGATGAATCCTAAAGGAGAAAAAACATAGGCAGTAAAAAATACAAAGGCATTTTTTCAGCCCATTTTTTCTTTGTGTTGAAAATGGAGGAAAAGCTAGAATTTCAAACATGAAGGAAAAAAAGTAAATGGTGATCTGGAACAGGGAGGTGCTTTGTGGGGGCAGCGAGTGAGGTTAAACAGTTCCATTCTTATCTGTGGAAAAAGCACCAGCACTACCCATCCTGCATACATCTGAGGAGGCTACCTTTACACCTGAGAAAGCAGGTGTTTGATGAACCTCCTCAGGTGACAGGAATTATCTGCTCAGGAGTGTAGAGAGCAACATCGAGGGCAGCTTTAGCACCTTTTCCAGACAGTTTGTCCTTATTTGCATGCAGTGGTGGGATTCAAATAAATTAACAACAGGTTCTATGGCTGCAATCCTAAAGACACTTTCCTGGGAGACAGACCAATTGAACACAATGGGGTTTACTTTTGAGTAGACATGGTTAGGATTGTGCTCTATGTCCCATTAGTAACAGGCGCTCATTAGCAAAGGGTTGTATAGAAACTGTGAGAACCCCCTGAAGCCCACCACTGCTTGCATGACCTTGGAATGGAATGGAAAAGACGAATTTAAAAAACAAAATGGTGGAGGCCAAGCCTCTTGAGCAAAACTTGCAGCTTATTTTAATTGTTTTTCATATCATACCCTTTTCATATCATACCTTTAAGAAAAAGAAAGTGAAGAAAGCCAGCGATAGCTGAAGCAAGTTCTAATCCTGAGCACAATGGACCCAAAGACTGTATAACAGTGCAATCCTAAGCATGTCTACTCAGAAGTAAATCCCATTGTGTTCAATAGTGCTTCGTCACAGGAAAATGTGATTAGGATTGCAGCCTTAGACAGCTTTATATTTGTGTGGTGTTCATGGGGTGTTCATCATGAGGTGTTGTTTGTTCATGGGGGGGCCTCCTCTGGAGGTGAGGAAAAAGGGCCTTTCCTGTGGTGGCAGCTCTGCTGCAGAATACCCTTTGTAAATGCATCCACCCAACACTGTTGTTATCTCCCTTCATATCGCAAGGCTGCAATCCTAAACTCCACTTAGGCCATCCTAAGCCTTGACATAAGTCCTGTGCTGACCTGAGGGTATCACAAAAGTGCCATAAGACACTTGTGCGCCACTCCTGGGGGAGGGTTAGGCCAGTGCATGTGGAGGGAGGCAACACATGCGCTTGCCTCCCTACATCGCCACAGGAATGGGAAGATCGATGAGTTGTGCTGGCCTAGATTGCACTTTAATAGTGCTATCTTAATCCTGTTTCCTCAAAAGGAAGTCCCATTGAGTTCAGTTGTACTCACTCCCAGGAAAGTATGGTTAGGATTGCAGTCTAAAAGCACAAACCTAACCATGCCTACTCAAAAGTAAGCCCCATTGTGTGCAATAGATCTTACACCCGGGAAAATGTTTTAGGATTGCAGCCTAAGAGCACAATCCTAACCATGTCTACTCAAAAGTTAGCCCCATTGTGTTCAGTGGGTCTTTCTCCCAGGGAAGTGTCTTTAGGATTGTAACCTAAGTCAATTAATTAATTCAGGGCCGCAACCTACACATGTCTACTCAGAAGTTCCATTATAGTCAATGGGGCTTACTTCCGGGAAAGACAGATAGGACTGCAACCTTGATTAATTATTGGTGCTTTATTTGATAAATTTATTTGTTGCTTGATTAATAATTAGTGCTTTATTTCAATATAGCTCTGGTTTGAATTACTGTTTGGTTTGTTATTTGTCTGGGACTCTTTGTTGCTTCTTTTTAATGTGAGGGGGTGTCAAACGTAAGGCCTCTGAATGCAGCCCTTGGAAGCCATTTTGGCTCCTGTTATAATTGGGCTTCTTGAAAATAGGAATGGGGTTGGCACTTCTGTCATTTCTGACTGACTGACTGATTATGTGCAGCTGATGAGTGTGCTGTGTGGGAACAAAGGGCTTATTTGTGGCCATCAACTGCTTGAAGACATCACATTCTGTGCAATCATGCCATTCTTTCCTTGATATCATAATTCTGCTCAATGACATCACATTCTATGCAATTACAGTACAATGGAACCTCACTTAACAAGCGTTTCACATAACAAGCAAAAAGTTCCAAGAAATCTTGCTTCACATAACAAGTTCTGCTTCACTTAACAAACAAGCGTGCTATGGGCACACGTGCTATGCAGCCCCGATGCTCCGCATGGAGCTCTTTAAAAGGGCTACCGGCCAGCACTGCTGCCTCTAACTGCCCCCAATATCAAGGCAGTTGCCTGGAGGTGCCAGAGGCAGCTGCCCCTAACTGCCCCCACCAACCACCTTGAACCTCCAGCAGCAGCCCAGGTAAGCATCCCAGGAAAGTCTCTTTGATTGCAGTCTCCTAACCATGTCTACTCAGAAGTAAGTCCCATTATGTTAAATGGGTCTTACTCCCAGGAAAGTGTCTTTAGGACTGCAGCCTAAGTAGACTTCATAGGATCATGCACACTGAATGCATGTTTTGAATTCAATTCCAGTGTTTTGTCATCATTTTTACATCCAGTTAATATTTTTATATGAATATTTTGGGGGTTGTGGAACCAGTCATCTGAGTTTCCATTATTTCCTATGGAAAAGTCTGCTTCACTTAAAGAGCGTTTCACTTGAAGAGCAGGCCTCTGGAACGAATTAAGCTCTTTATGTGAGGCTCCACTGTATGTCATATTCTCAATGATGTCATAATTCTGCTCAGTGATGTCAAATTCTACCAAATAATGTCATTTTCTCCTTGATGACGTCACATCACACCTGATGACGTCACATCCAGTCTCTCAGCAGGCCCCAGGAACGCTAACCTGGCCCTGTGTGAAAGGAACTTGACATACCCATTCACCCCCCCGCCCAACTCTCAATGGTCCAGTCCATTCCCCTCCCTCTGTTCCTCCCTCCCCTCTCCATTCTCAGCCCGCCCTCTTTCCACCAAGGGTCCTTCCTCCTCCCCTTCTTGTTCACAACCTTCTTCCACGTGCCTCATTCGTATTCTCCCCCCCCCGCCTACTACAGTTGGTACATTCCACCTAACGGGCGGGGGGACCCTTCTTCGCGCTCCTCCTCCATCCTGATTCTGGAAACGCCTCTGCGCCTCTTACGTGGCCTCCGAGACGAGAGTTGCGCAAAGAACGGCCGCGCTGGCGTGCGCTTATTCTCCAATCAAGGTCACGGCAGCGGTGCGGGGACGAACCCTCGCCGTTACGCAAATAGCGTAAGGGAGGTGCTCGTTGAGCGGCCCATTCCTAGGACGCGGCCTGTGATTGGCTGCCTGGCCGGCGGGGCGGAACTATGAAGAGGTGCTGAGGGGAGGCAACTGCTGCAGAGTCGAGGTCTTCTGGGGCCTTTCCTCAGGTGAGGGGAAGGGGGGCTGGGAGTGGGACCCCTCACCTCAGTCTGCGGGGGTGGTGAGTGAGGAGGCTCCCCTTCGCCCCCCAGGAGAGGGAAGAGAAGTAGGCATGACAGTTGCATCTCAGGGCAAGGAGGCTTTCATCTGTGGAACTCCCTGCCACAAGATGTGGTGACAGCACCTGGTGCTCCCTCAGGCGCCTCTTGGGTCACTGGGAGGTTCAGGAAGCTGGACTGGGTGGGCCTTGGCTGACCCAGTGGGCCTCTTTCTAGCTCTGTATGTGAATCTGTGGAACTCCCTGCCACTTGATTTGGTGATGGCACCAGGATGTGGGTCTCTTATGACCTCAGGTGCCCCCTGAGCACCTGGTGAGCCACTGGGAGACACAGGAGGCTGGACCGGATGGGCTGATCCAGATTCTTAGCTTCCTGTGTGAAAGTGAAGAAAGGTCTGTGGAACTCCCTGCCACTGGGTTCGGTAACAGCACCAGAATGCAGGTCTCTTATGGTATTGGGTGCCCCTGAGGCTCCTGGTGGACCACTGTGAGGTGCACAGTGGGGCTATTCTTATGTGAACAGTCTGTGGAACTCCTTGCCATAGGATGCAGATCTCTTATGCCCTTGGGTGCTCCCTGGTGGGCCACTGGGAGACACAGGAGGCTGGACCAGATGACCCCGGGCCTGATCCAACAGGGCTATTCCTAGGTTCCTGTAACTCCCTGAGGCATCTTGTGGGCCACTGGAAGATGCACGAGGTGCATCTCATAGTGTGAATAGTCTGTGGAACTCCTTGCCAGTGGATTTGGCAACAGCACCAGGATGCAGGTCTCTTGTGGTCTTGGTGCTCCCTGAGCATCTATTGGGCCACTGGGAAGTAGCCCACAGGTATCATAAAAACCACACGAGAAGGGGAAGGTAAAGGAAAGGAAGGGGGTCTTGGAAGTCAGAAAGTTGTGATCATGAGTTAAAAGGCACGTTGCTGTCTTCTAATGTTCTAATGTTCATGCTTCAATATCATTTGATCACAGAAGACAGAGAAACCTCCAGGAGGATCTGGATAAACTGGAATTCTGGGCTGTAACAAATAGAATGAATTTCAACAGGGAGAAGTGAAAGGTTCTGCACTTGGGCAATAATAACCAGAAACACAGGTATAAAATGGGGGATACTTGGCTTGGCAGCACAACATGTGAGCGGCATCTTTGAGTAGCCGTGGATCACAAACTGAACATGAGTCAGCAGTGTGATGTGTCTGCAAAGAAGGCAAATGCCATTTTAGGCTGCATTTAGAGGACTGTTGCTTCTAAGTCACAAGAAGTACTAGTTCCTCTTTATTCTGCCTTGGTTAGACCTCACCTTGAGTACTGTGTTCAGTTCTGGGCACCTCACTTGAAGAAAGATGCAGCCAAACTGGAGCAAGTCCAGAGGAGAGCAACAAGAATGGTCAGTGGGATGGAAGGGAAGCCCTACAAGGAGAGGTTGGGGGAACTTGGAATGTTCAGCCTGGAGAAGAGGAGGCTGAGAGGAGACATTGCCCTCTTCAGATACCTGAAGGGCTGTCATAGGGGAGGAAGGGGCCCGTTTGTTCATAGTTTCTTCAGAAAGCAGAACTAGAACCAATAGGTACAAACTGCAAGAAAGGTGATTCTGGTTGGATATCTGGAAAAAATTCCTGATGGTGAGGGCGGTTCAGCAGTGGAACAGATTAACAAGGGAGGTGGTGGACTCTCCCTCACTGGGGGTCTTCAAGCAGAGGCTCAACAAGCATCTGTCGGAGATGCTCTAGGGGGATTTCTTGTTACAGGCAGGGGGTTGGAATGGATGACCTACTAGGTCCCTTCCAACTCTAGGATTCTATGATTCTATGTTTTTTGCTGTCTTTTAATGTTCATGCTTCAATATCATTTTTTGTAGGTTGTCACCAATAATAAATGAAGATAGTGGTTATGGAAAGACTTCTGGCCAGCTCTGAAAAAACCATCACTTAAGTAACCTGCAGTGTCTTTAGTTTTGGTTATAAAACATCAGCATGTGGCACAAGTCAGCATTCGTGGCCCTGCTTGCTCTAGCTACAGGCTATGTCTTCCTGCTGGATCCTGAGCTGCCAGATTCTGTGCTAGAGTATCTCTCAGGTTCCTTCCTTTATCAGTTGCGTGGCAATCTTGCATCCCAAGAAAGCAGTATGGCAGATGCTTGGGATGCACTTATTATACAGCCAGCCAAGCAGTGGAACAGAGTTGCTGTTGGGTGAGTGAGCATGTAACTTCTGTGTAGTACAGCATTGTGACCCAGACAAAAAGTGACTGCAAAAGAGAATGGCACCAGAACAAAAGTATTTTTGCTATATATTATTATATTATTTTATATTGTATATGGAACATCACAGATGTGATTGGGAGGACATTGGAGAAAGCCAACATCAGACCCATCTATCAGACCTACCAGAAAGTTATCTCAAGTGTTACGCTCCATGAAAGATAAAAGCCACTTTCTATGGCTGCTCCCTGTTGTATTCTTTGTATGGAAAAATCTACCTAGCGACCACAAATAGGAGTGTGACTACTGAGGAAAGAAATGTGAATGCCACTGCCGCTTAGAACAGTGACAGAAATCTGCAGTATCAGAGCTTGCTGTGAGACCTGGCCACCAAATAAATTTTAATCAGACACTCAGCATAATCCGAACTTGTGTTGGATCAAGCAGAGACTGCTACTTTGCTGCCACAGGGAAGGGGAGGCTTGTCCCTTTCCACAATGTAGGGCTGCTGCAGCCCCAGTTGGTCTATTTGGATTTAGGCCTGGGATGGCTTAAATATGAGCAGACAGGATTAGCTGTGCTCCCCTCCAATAGAGGCTTGGATCTGGCATAACTGCCAGTCTAAGCTCCACCTCCAGCCCCCCCCCCCCCACTATCCACAGTCCTGTCCCTCCATCCCTGCCAAGTGGGATTATATGCCTTATAACATTTCTAGCTTGGCACAAGAGACTTGCACCAGCCTATTTCTATAATTGTGCTGTCAGGTTCTTTACACAGTAAAGCAATCCCAGCCCAGAATATATGACAATTGAAATTCAGAAACATAAAAACAATATTGTATATACAAAAAGGAAGATACTCTCAGTGTAATGTAATGCCTGGCTTCAAACACTTAAATATGCTGGAATTAAAAAAAAATTTGTAGAAAAACTTACATAGCAGTGAAGAACAGGTGAAGAATGTTAGTGTTACTTTAATAATTGTCCATTAAGTTGTCAGCTGCCAGTGGAGAGGATGCAAGTTCTTTATATCTGATAATGCATCCACAGCTGAAACTGAAACTTCTGGACTAGATCCTACCATGTCCTTTAATCCATTGCTTAAGGATTGAAAACATTTCAAATTATGTTTTTAAAAATGCTTTTACTTCTAGATTAGAGAGATGTTAAATCATACTTTCTTGCAGTTGGACTGGTCTAGCATTACATGTATATTGAATTCACCTTCTTGCATTTAGTGTAAGGTATATTTGTAAATGTACCACTCAGTCACTGTTTATATTTGCTGTATATTGTGCCTCTGCTAAACTGTTGATGGTTGGCGAAGGAGAACCAGTCAGGGGTAGAGGGTTATTTGAGTATTTTTAAGTATTTGCATGCACTGAATATGTATAGGTACGCAAAGTCTTCTAACTTCCTAAACCGTTTGTATGGAAAAACCTGTCCTTCAAAATATTAAATGATTTGTCATTCAATAGTAGTATATCTATTCTGTATGCTACTTGTGAGAAGACTTTTGGAAGAAAGCTGATTGCTTTTTGCATCTCAGAGGTTGCTTATTTTGTACCTTTTATTCTCCTTTCTGCAGAGTCAATGCCTGTGTAGATGTGGTCCTTTCTGGTGTGAAGTTGTTGCAGGCTCTTGGTCTAGATTCTGGGGATGGGCGAGACCACTTAGTCTTGCATTCCATGACAGAGTTGAAAGAAGCATTTATCCACTTTATGGGAAAGGGAGCTGCTGCAGAACGCTTCTTCAGTGATGCAGACTCATTCCACCACATTGCCCAGACAGCTTCAGAGTATCCTGGGGCACAGGTATATTATCCAATTCAGGATAGATTGCTCATACCTCTGTGAAGTACAATATTCTGCACGTATCCAATGTGCCTGTTATTCTTACCAGAAGCCACAATGTGAAAGAAACAAAACCTTTCTTTACTTCCCTTGTAGGTTATTTAACTATCATCATTTTTTGTCCACTCTGCTTTTTATTGAGTACTGGCGAAAAGCATACCCGTGTTGTGGGAGTAAAATCCCCCCATGCACGTCATCCCACCCCCCTGCGCAACATCTCCCATACGCATCAACCTCACAATGAGCATCAACCTCCCAATGAGCATCATCTCCCCATGTGCAACACCTCCCATGTGCAGCATCCTCCCCAGTGCAACCTCTTCCTCTGAACAACATCCCCCCCCCCACAGTGCACCAGGCACCGAGCATCAAATTGGCTGGATATTGGTCAGTCTTCCATGTTAAGTATAGTACAAAAACATGTGTCACCCCTTTTCAGCCCCTTAAAGGTTAAATTTCTCCACATCTGTTCTTGGTGGGTGTTCATGTGACAGAAGGAACACCCTCCCCAAATTTCACTCTGCTACGTCTGGGGGTTGGGGCGGAGCATCCCTCAGTCACCGATTCTTCAATGCAAAGTATAGGGAGGAAAACAGGTTGTGCCCCTTTTCACCCCCTTCCAGTTGGAATTTCCAAAAACTGGTTCTTAGTGCACCCCTTGGTCATTGAAGGAACACCCACCCAAATTTCACGCTTCTAGGCCCAGTGGTTTTGGCAGGGTGTTGATGAGTGAGTGAGTGAATCAGTCAGTGACTTTTTTATATAGAGAGAGTGGATTTTTTTCTCATTTTCTGCATCTTCTACAAGAATATCTGTGTTAGGCTGCAATCCTAAGAGCACTTTCCTAGAAGTAAGGCCCATTGAACACAATGGAACTTACTTATAAGTAGACATGAACAGGATTGCACTGCTAGTCTGCAGCAATCACACAGGACACTTGAGACAAAGGGAATGTTCAAATACTGTACAGTGTGCCTTGTAAGACGGAACATAATTCGTTCTGGAAGCATGCCTGTGTTAAAGAAGCATTTTTTATACAAAGCTGATTTCCCCATAGGAAATAATGGAAACTCAGACAATTGGTTCCCAAAATATTCATATAAAAACCCGAAAATATTCATATAAAAATCTTAACTGTATGACATAAAAAAATGATGACAAAATACTGTAATCACATTCAAAACACTGTAAGACAGTGGTTCTTAGTGTCTACATAACAGAAGGCACATCCTCTCCAAATTTCACTCTTCTAGGTCTGGTGGTTTTGTCTGGATGTTAATGAGTCAGTCAGTCAGTGACTCTTTGATTTTATATTTATAGAAGAGAAGATTCAAAGGCCATATGTTTCTATAAAGAAATGTTGAAATTACAGACTAAGTATCCATACTTGTATTCTCTTTCAGCTGTATGTGGGAGGCAATGCTGCTCTTATTGGTCAAAAAATTGCAGCAAACCCAAACTTGAAGGTAAGGATGTTTATTATTTTCAGTAATAAAAATTCTGTTTTACACCTGCCATTGTGTCTCTTATGGCTGCCATTCCCTGAGGAGAAAAGAAATACAGGGTGATTCAAAATGAATGGGACAAAAAGAAAACATACCTGTGACTTTTTGTCCCATCCATTTTGAATCACCCTGTAGAAGCAAAAAAAGTTCAGTAAGGTTGAAGAACTTTCTATTTTTCTTAGTCAGTGCAGCACATCTTCAAATGAGAGTATGCAGAATTTTACATTTTGGGTTCTTGCAAGAAGTGTCATTTGGAATCACAGAGAGAATCCCCCAATTATTGTTGGCCTGACCTGAGTCCCAATGGCCAGTGCACAGCTGGCAGAAGACTTACCACCATTTGGAAAATACTATCTACCATCTAAGTACTGCTAAGCTCATAGTGGGAAGAGAAACCAAGGGGTGCTTGTGAATCCTTCAACAGGAGGAATTGAAAGCCTTAATTCAAGTACAATATGAAGTTTAAATTTCCTAGCAAATATAGAATACAAACATGTTTTACCTTACAATCCAGAGTAACTACGGGAGCACATAAGAGACATTACGTGCACCTGTAGTTACTGCACCATCTAGTGAAAACCTATGGGAAATTCATATTGCAATCCAGAGTAAATTGTTCTTACACCAGAGCAAGGACTCCCCGTAGTTACTCTGGATTGCGCCGATCATTCTTGGTAGGAGTGAAGAGTTATTAACCTAAATGCCTTTAATTTAGTATATACAGGAACAGAGAAGTGAAGGATTCATCCTTTTCAAGGAAATCTGTTTTAGTTCTCAGCTGCCCAGATTGCTGATCCCAAAATTATGTTGCAGTTGTTTCCTTCTGGTGCTTGATAAAGTGTCCCTTAAAAAAAGCACTAGGATTTTCTAACTGAAATGTTGTAGAAAGAGGACATTATCTGAGGCACATGATTCTGAAATGGGTGACTACCTGGGAACCCCACACAATCAGTAAATTGAATTACATGAAGGAAGAAAAGTGTGATAGAAGTGTAATATATCTGATAAAATTTCTGCCTGTGCACATCATTCATCTGTATTGGAGCATACCAGAAAAGTGGATTAATTGGAATTCTGTTCATAGAGTGAATGGTTGTCACTCTAAAGAAGGCAAATTTGCTATCAGATGAACTAGATTAAAGAAGTTAACTATAAAATGCTGTTGATTTGTGGTTTGTAGGTTCTGCTGTGTGGCCCAATTGGTCCTAAACTCCATGAGCTTCTTGATGAAAACATTATCGTTCCTCCAGAATCACTGCAACAGTTGGATGAATTTCATCTTATTTTGGAATATCGTTCAGGTATGCTTCAAGGAAAGATTAGTTTTAAGGGTGCAATCCTAGCCTCCAGTTAGACTGGCCAGCGTAAGTCCTATGCTAACTCGGGGTGTCATGAGAGTGTGGTAAGGCACTTTTCCCCCCTTTCCTGGGAGAGAGGGAGGTTTAGGCCAGTGCACAGGCACACCAACCTCCCCACACCACCATGGGAAGATATACCAAGTGAGTTGGGCCCCAATTTGTTAAGATTGTGCACTATGAGCACAATCCTAACCAAGTCTACTCAAAAGTAAGCCCCAATATGTTCAGTAGGTCTTACTCCCAAGAAAGTGTCTTTAGGACTGCAGCCTATGTCTCATCACTTATTGTCTGTGCAGCTTGGGGGACAGTAAAGTTCCTAGTTCAAAACTCAGCTGGTGAACTCTCTGGGTTACCACTATGGCAACTGGGCAACTTTGCATCTTGGTTATCAAGACAGTTCTGTAAGAGCAAAGAGCCATCTAAATTAACAGATGTCAGAGATGTAGATTACAGCAATATGGTTGTATTGCTTGGTTTATTGTGATGAGTATATAGTTATAATTAGACCTTGCATGTGGGATAGACCAGGGAAGATGTTTCTAGCTCCCAAGGACTGGATAATGCTAGTTGGATTTTCAGTAACTTTGAGTGCAATCCTAACCTAGGCCTGCACAACTCATTGGTCTTCCCGTTCCCATAGTGATTTTGGGATGCAAGCTGAAGTCTATGCATAGTTCTAACCCTCCCCCAGGAATGGTGCAGAAGTGCCTTACAACACTTTTGTGACACCCCCAGGCCAGGATGGGACTTGTGCTGGGGCTTAGGCCGGCCTAACTTGGGATTAGTATTTTAGTCTTAAATCATTGTTTTCTCTATGCCATTGTAAAATGTTTTCCTTGTATTCATTTTCCTCTGTAAAAATAGTACAGCTGGCTCTTGGCTTCAAATCTTGCTTATGTTTTATAAGGAATTGACAAATTGTGGCTGATGAGTGTGCATACTATGCTCAACTGAAAAGTATGGCAGTTCACTATTGTGCATTACCAGATAGCATCTTGTGCAACCGACATTCACATGAAGTCAAAATTCATTCAGGCAGGGATTAGGAATTAAGCAGAAGAAACGTGAGCCTTGTTTCTTTCACTCTAACTGGCATAGTTTTACATCTACAATGCCAGTTGTGAGTGAGTAGCAGATTTGGCTCAGAATTGACTTCATGGTTAAGCTGAGAAGTCAAAGCTTAAGAAAGCCATTGAAACGAAGGATTTTTCAAGACAACAAATGAGATCCTATGGGAGACATCAGTTCCCTTGTTCTCTGCACTCCTGAGAAGAATCAGTCACTACTTCTAATACTTCAAAAAAGTGGAGTCTTGAGTTACATTATGGAAATAAAATTAAAGCCAGATGTATGAAGGAAGGCTTTGCAGAGAAGGTAAATGTAGAATGGATGGAGAAAAAATAACACTGAAGAAAAAGTCACCCCTATTCACCACTCTTGGAGATGATTATTCTGCTGAGAACTCTGAAAGTTAGCAATAAAACTGTGATTTAAGCAAAGACAAATTAGTAAGTGTTCTGTTTGAATTAAAATTGTCTGGTTGTTTGGGGGGGGTGTCCTCAGGTGAAGAGTGGGGGCAGCTGAGAGCTCCAAATGCCAATCGCTTCATCTTTTCCCATGATTTGTCTAATGGAGCCATGAACATGCTAGAAGTTTTTGTATCCAGTTTGGAGGAATTCCAGCCAGACCTTGTGGTACTCTCAGGTCTACACATGATGGAGGGACAGACCAAAGAAATACGTCAGAAGAGACTTCTTGAGGTAAGAACAAGAGGAATGTGTTTCCTGAACTCTAGTTCCAAGGTACTCTCTGAACAGGTGTCTTTTAAGAAGCCAGATCCACTGTTACTGATGGGTCACTGTATTGGATGGGTTTCAGTTTATATTCTTAACTTCAAGGCACTCCTTGTTTAGTACGTTGTGTCTGAATCTTTCATAACCAGATCAGGTCGTGAACTTGCTATACCTGTTGTACATTTATATATTTCTGAGTCAGGTCTTCTGTGCTTTTTTTTTGTAGGCTGTAGCTTCCATCTCTGACATTCCCACTGACATCCCTATTCATCTGGAGCTGGCTAGTATGACTGACCCAAATCTCATGAGTGAGATAATTCATCAGGTAATCAAAATGGCATGGCATTCCCTGTACCTGAGACTTCCAGTAATGAAACCTTGTCTTGCTAGAATGCCAATGCACATGTCATTCCCAAGAGCTGAATTTCCCAGGGATTGTGAAAGGAGCATAAGGGGAATACCTTGGGCAGATTTAAACCATGAAAACTTATGACTTGCAAGGCAGGGACAAGCATCCTCTGTCAAAATGCACTGAATTGGCAAGTCCAGATCTAGGCTTTCTGTGTATGCAGCAGCGTCGTTATTAACTTACATGGAGACTGCAGAGGTGTCCACCTTCTGCACATTTCTCATCTGGATCTAGAGTGAGATTTCATCTTACTCCCTAGAGTACTGTCAAAATCTCATTCACTTCTGGAGTTTCATTAAGTAAAAAAATACCATAGTATTGAAGCTCTTGAAGATCAGTCTGCATTAGGTAGAGTTCTTGCACAGTTTCAAAGTTTTCTCCATCAATAATATTGGCAGAGATGTAAAGAAATGGATGTATATTTGATGCTTGGTATCTAGAATTTGTTTTCTGGCAACTTGATGAAGTGCTTCTTTCAAGAACTGGCAGGGTCAAATCCTATCCAACTTTCCAGCCCTGGTGTAGCCATGCCAATAAGCACTATATTCTGTAATGAGAAGGTCATTATGGAAAACTGCAAGATAAGGGAAAATTTGTTCCCCTTCATTGCAGCTGCACTAGTGCTGGAAAGTTAGATAGGATAGGGCCATTAATCCCCTCATTATATGAGAGTAGAATGATCAGTATGTATTAGCATTTTTTGTATCCCATTCGTAATAATATAATTTTTCTTAATGTCACATGCCAATGTTCAGTACATCTACACCTTCCTTCTTGAAATACAACATCTGGGAATGTGGGGGATTTACTATTTTTATATGTCAGTATCTTGGCATGCACTGAGTCCTTTGTCTGTTTATCAGACCTTGAGCCTTCTGAAGTCAGATCATTCAGAAGCCAACCTGTCATTTATGTTGTCTGTTAGCAGGTTTTTCCTCTTGTGAACTCCATTGGCTTGAATGAACAGGAGCTGCTCTTCCTCACTCAGGCAGCCTCAGGACCTCATGCATTATTGGCATCCTGGAATGGAATCCCAGATGTGGGTGTTGTTAGTGATATCCTCTTCTGGATCTTGAAGGAACATGGAAGGACTCCAGAAAAGGCATCTGATCTTACTCGCATCCATTTTCACACTTTGGCCTATCACCTCCTGGCTACTGTGGATGGATATTGGGCTAACCAGGTTGCAGCTGTTGCTGCTGGTGCTAGAGTGGCGGGGACACAAGCTTGTGCCACCAAAACCATTGACATTAGCAGAGTCTTCCTTAAAGCACCGCTGGAGTTTGCTACTTCCAAAATGGAGGAGACCTCTAGAATCTCCTTAGATCCTCGTGAGCCTGTGTCAAAATGGCATAGGGATGGGATCACATTCCACTACACTCCTGTCCTGGTTTGCAAAGACCCTCTGCGGACAGTTGGTCTTGGTGATGCAATCTCAGCTGAAGGCCTTCTTTATTCAGAAATCTATCCTCATTAAATCATGGAAGCAAGGTACTACTTAACCTCTCTATTTAAAAAGCTGAATCATGCAGGTACTGTATATGCTGGAGAATAATTGAACAGCCAAAGAACAATAAAAGACGGGCACAATCCATCTCTTGGGTGGTGGCACAAGGACACAATGTAATAATGAGATCTGAGCTGTTAGACAACCTCCCATCCCTGCCATTGCTCAAGATCAACTTAAAACAGTATCTGCTTTAGATTAAGCCTGTCTTATTTTCAGTGACTTGTACAAGCTGGGCACTATGAGACATTTATGGCTAGCTGACTGTCATTCCAGGGTAAAAGATGGTGTTGCTATAATTACATTTTGCATCAGAATTCCTGGGAGTTGGCCCTGGCTGAACCCCACAGCAGGGCAGTGAAACACCAGCCCTCTATTCCCAACATCCTTTCAGGATGCTCCCATCATCAACAATCAGCCCATCAGGATGAGGCTGCCCCAGCAGCCCGAAAGAGACAGAAGGGGCAACTTGACCCTCCACAACTGATCCTGGACAGCAAAAGGAAAAGTTAAGCTGTGTTTCCGTTTATCATATTGTAAACATGGCAGGAGTCAGTGTTCACTCTTTCAGGTGCAGCAACCCAAAGGAACACTTAATCCAATCAGCTCTTTTGTCAGCACTTTTGTCATATGGGTGGTGGGCAAAGTGGATGCATCCCAGATTGTCTTTATACTGGAAATATGGTGATTCCTTCAAGAAGAGCAGTGGGTATTCCACAGTAAAGGCACCACTGGGAAGGCTTTATTTCTAGTTGTCCTCCTCCTAACAGTTGTTGATGGCAGATGTCAGGAACAGCACTTAACTTTCCAGCTGTTTGGGACCTGGAGTAAGGATGCAAGGCAGTCACTTTGAGACTATTCTAGAATCCTTACTGTGGACAAAGCAAGGGAGCAACTTTTCTGATAAGTCTAGAGATCTGCATCCTGGTGCCTTCCTCTGCATTTGGCATTCTGAGGTACAGAGAAATCTTGGACTACGAATAACTTGGATTACAAGTGTTTTGCAAGACGAGCAAAAATTTCTAAACAATTCAGACTTGGTTAGTAAGCAATGTCTTGCAACATTTTGTTCCAAGAAACTGATTTAACTATTTTCATTATACACAAAGGCAATTAGTTATCATGGTAACATGGCAGACAATGAGCTTGCAAAAGCTGACTTCTAAACAGTTTAGAATCACCATTTTTTCTCAGCTTAGGCTTGGTCCAGGTGTTGGCAGGAGTCTGTCTTTCCTTTGTATGTGTTCTGTGTCTCTTCAATGAGACACTGAGAATACCAGCCGGTCTGTTGCAGAGGCTTGAAGCCAGGCAGTTGTTCTTTGATCCTTCTGTTCCAGATGGAACCTTTTACAGCATATTCCACTCTGCTATATTCCATCCTTACATGTGGGGCAGGCTCTGCTGTCTTAGCCTTCCAATATCATCAATCACTGGCTACTCTAATTCTCTCCTCCACTTCATTGAGTATACATTTTGTGAAGATGCTGGGGCTGCCATTTTTAGTCTCCTCTCCCCTTTTCTAATAGTGGTACATTTCTAAAACCATGTTCTCATCTGAGGTTCTTTGTAAACCAATAAAATCTTCTCAAGTTCTAATCTAAGTAGTCTTGTTCCTTTTGAAATTTTGGGGTTTTCTCACTACTCTTGGTTCTCTCCCTGCAACACTTGGTTTCTCTCTCTCCCCAATTCATCCATTTGTTGCTGCATTACTTTGCTATAGAAGGTACTCCAGTCTCATCTCTCTCTTGATATCATTCCTGTCCATGTTTTTCGTTCAAATTCCCATTCTTTATTCAGACTCCACTTGTTTACACAGCTCCTACAACTGTTGCAACAGATAGGCTCTCTCCCCTGAATAAAATTATCCAGTATCTCCTCTTCCTTTTTTCCACCTTTTGTCTTTTCCATAGTCTATCCATAGACTCCCTCTGGACCTGTATTGATGGTTGTTTCCATCATATCAACAACTGTTGCTTTGTTCTTTATTCTGTCCTCATTTCCATTTGAAAAATTCATGAGATCTCCCTATAACATCTGCTTTCTTTGCTGCAATCTCCTGCCTTCTTTTCAAAGTCTCCCAATAACAATTTTATCTTATAAATAGGTGATGTAGTACCACTGTGTGTGATCCCATTTCTTCCATCTTCAAATGTTGCTGCTGCAGTCCCAGCCAGCACATTCAATCTTCTATATATACTAGCGAAATGTACCCACGTTGCAGGAGTAAAATACCCCCATGCCCCAACCACCCTGTGTCCTATCCCCCAATGCACAACACTCCCATGTGCATCATGCCCCATGCACATCATCTTCCCCATGCATAAATGGGCACCCCTACTGAGTAGGTGCAGGATTTGGGGCTGGGCTTTGATCAGTCTTCAATGTTTATAGGCCAAAAATGTGTTGCATCCCTTTTCAGCCTCTTAGGGGTTAAATATCTCAACATTGGTTCTTGGTGGGTGTTCACATTACATGAGGAATATCCTCCCCAAATTTCATGCTTCTAGGTCTGGGGTATGGGCAGAGCATCCCTCAGTCATAGATCCTTCAATGTAAAATATAGGGACACAAATGCGTTGTGCCCTTTTTCACCCCCTTCCGGTGGGAATTTCCTAAAACCGGTTCTTAGTGGATCCCTGTCACAGAAGGAACACCCACTCCAAATTTCACGCTTCTAGGTCCAGCGGTTTTGGCTCACTGATGAGTCGTCAGTGAATCAGTCAGTGACTTTTCAGTTTTATATATACTGTACAGATATTTTGACTATAGACAATAGTGAGAAAAATAGTGTATATTCTACAGGTGGTTTGCTCCTCCATGGTACTTTCCAGATGATCTGTGAGGAATGCGTCTCATGTACCTCACCTCTTCCCAACCATCTGCTCAGCACATTTTCATGTTCTTTTCTAACTGCTCTTCCACCTCACAATGTTCTCTTTTCCTAGAATGCCTCCTTATTTCTCTCAACTTTTTCTTGGTTCCTGGTTATGCAACATCAGTACTGTTCCTGACTTATCCCCTGTTGCCATAATGGACAATGTGGAAGGAATCCAGTCTCTTCATCCCAAAATACACTCTTATGATAGACAGCTTGCTGTGCCATCCTGGGTGACAGTTAGCATTGTCTGCCAAGCTGCCACAAACTGTGAGCCTAGAACATTTGATGCAGGACCAGAAGGGCTGCGTAAATGGGGTGTGCTCGAGATTATCGGAAGTCTACTGTATAAAGGAATCTGGAGAACCTGATCATGTTCTTCAAGACAAATGCAAAACTCCACAGTGTTGGGCTTAAGACTCTGGATCTTTGGGTTAAATCCCACCTTGAAGCCTGATTTACCTCATACGGTATTTGTGAAATGAAAATATTCTGAACTTCCCATTGCTGAATTTTTAGAACTATATTTTCCACTTAATTATTTGTTTCATGTCTCTTTAAAGTCTTCTCATTTTGTGTTAATCATTTAACTTTTTTGTTTCTTTTGCACAGCTGCTGTTGTAATCCAACTATAGCTCTTAAGAGACCAGCCCCATCCCCTTATAAACAGTCAAATGTGCCCTTGTTATGAATCCTAAGTGGAAGTTTTTTCCCAAAACATCATTCTGTGGGTGTTTTAAGCTTCAGCAATAGCTGACCACACAAGCCAAGGTGGACAGTGCTTGGCTGATTTATGTGCCGATATTAAAGAGCAGAAATCTGGCAGTGGTAGATAATTATGTTTTCAAGTCTCTTAAAAGTGATCCTGAGTTCAGATTTGTTAGAATCACACTATGAGAGTAGCATAAGACAATGTGGTATTTAACTATACTATTATATTTCTTTGTATTTTCTGCCTTGATTAAAGAAATAGCTTAAAGATGCAGCTTTATTTTCCAGGTTTTGCTACTTTAAATTATGAATACAATCTGCAAAGTACTGCCAACTTTTTCACTACACCAATAGTAAACAAATGACAGCTGCAGTGCTTGGTGTCTTTCTGGTAGCTGGTCTGCTTAATCCCCTCACTTTTAGAAAGAAAAAAAAATCCTGTCCTGTGCATACCCAATCTATGCATATCCCATAATCAGAATGTTTATTGAAAAAGATCCTGTTCATAAAAGTATTTCTCTAATGGAATATTAAGAGAAACTTAAGTCTCTAGTTTGTGGCTTTGCTTATGTTCCCTTCTGGATAACAACAGCTGTAGATGAACCAAATTAAGAAGGGTTGAGAATTTAATGATCATAGAATCCTAGAGTTGGAAAGGACCTAATGGGTCATCAACCCCCTGCCTGTAGCGGGAAATCTTCCTAGAGCATCTCTGACAGGTGCTCATTGAGCCTCTGCTTGAAGTGTTGAAGATCCCCAGTGAGGGAGAGAGTGCATCACCTATCTATGATGACTGTGTGACCTGCAGGTTCATACAGTTGCAGGGAGAGATAATATAAATTGGGCTGGACTTCCAAAGACCAAACTGCTCATCAATTTTGGTCCAATCAAATTGTTCAAGAACTGTTATCCTGCACAGTGCCAGAGCCTCGATCAATTTTCTAAATAGGTAGATCATTTTTGAACCAAAATGGTAAAACTAGAACAGCTGGGCTGCCTGAAACCTTCCAGCTGTTAAATGAAGCTCTTTGCTTTAAGAGTAAACTCCTGTTCCCTATGCTGTTGATCCTTAATTTGAAGACTGAAGGATGAAACAGGTTTATTTTAAGCACCAAGTGACACAGCTTCTTGCCTTTGTTGTTGGCTGTGGCTCACTAGGATTCTCAGGGAGATGCCAGCCCTGGCATGGGATCAGGGGCCTTTGACTGTGTAGCTTACTTGGGCACAGTGCATATGTGGTATCTGTCACCTTGGTGCAAGGCAGCTATCAAGGCAAATGATCTAAAAGCTACAACTGTTATTTTCTCACAAAGAACAGAATGAACATAATTGCAAGAGTTTCAAGAGCTTCTACTGGCATGTACTGTGCCAGATTTTTCTGCCTATACAATTCTTATGTGACAAATATTGGATCGCATATGACTATTAAAACATAATGGATGTTAAAATCTTATTGTTTGCACTTAAATGAATTGTGTATTTTTATAATTTTTTTGTATTACATGAAATCTTCCAAGTTTGAGTGTGATTTAATTGAGGTAGATAAAATAGAAACATCACAGCTGCAACTATTGTTGTGTATGTGTTATTTGTTGCTTATAGAGAAACTACTTAATAGTTAATCAGGTCAAGACAGTTATCTTAAACCTAACAGTCTGCAATCCTAAAGACACTTTCTTGGGAGTAAATCCCATTTAACACAATGGGCTTACTTTTGAGTAGAAATGGTTAGGCTTGTGCAGATATAATCAGTGTTCAGGGTAGTGGTGCCAGAATCTGTTACTGGAATCCAGTTAAGATGTAGCCCTATTGCAGTTGAGCAAAAAACAACAAACAAAAAGTAGATAAAAAACTATTACTTTATATGGCAGAATAAAGCTACCCTGTATACAAGTAAAGTCACTTTTTTTAAAAAAAATTATAAATAGACTTTAAATTGAAACCCCTTCTGTAAATTTGGCTTTTTGTTCCCTTCTATGTTCCCAAGAAGCTGGATCTCTCTTAGCATTTGAGAATCAGTTGCAATGGAGAAGCCTTGAGTACTGAATTCAGTGTTCTTCCATATAAATGGACAAAATCCACTCGACCTGTTGAGGATTGTCTTCCTACTTGAGGATCTTGTGGGTAGGAGATGCTGTTAATCTGATTTGCCAGATACAGTGACTGGACTGTGGCTCTCTGATAAAGAGCAACAGAACCTTTTGGATTCTGCCACAACATTTTCTTCTGTCCAGAAGTTATGCATTCCACAGTCCAGTGAGAGGAGATGGATAATGGATGCTCCATTACTCAGGCCACTCACCCAGTAGTCTATTATATTTTGCATCTAAAGTAGCAGTAGAGAGCTTGGGACTCGTGCCAAAGTACTTAAAGCAGCTGGACCCAAACCAAGGTTGACAACCCTGAACAAGTCACTGGCTTGAGAGTTATAGCAGCAGGTGTGACTGCTCATTCTCCAGCAATTAACAGCAGATTGATGGTAGGGATGTGTTAAGTAAGGAAAATAAGTCAAAGCCATCAGAAACATGGACAAGTTAGTTGAAACTTCAACTGCTAGGATGGTCTTTGCCCAGGTAGCCAGTTTCTGACTTCCTGCTGTAAAGGGCTGGCAGCCACTAAAGAAGGCTGCTTGCAGATCCCATATTTTCTCTCTGGATCCCATCTGTAATATTTCTCTCTATGGAAGACCTTAGCCACAGTTCCCAAGCTTCTGATTTGTCTTGAAGGAGGAAAAGCACACATTTTCCATAAATCTTGTGCTAGTTTCAAAGGGTACTAAAAGTACATGTGCCTGTGCACCTTGAAAAGTTAAGGTTCTATGGTGCTACAAACTGTCTACGTTGGTTCTCTTTTTCAAGATTTCTTGTCTTGACTTGTTGGTTGATTTGTTCTTTGCTGCTGCATCTCTGTGGGAGATGTAGCCTCCACAGGGCCAGTCTCAGAGTCAGGATCATGCTTCAATGGCAGGGAGGGAGGCTTTCCCAGATGAGTCCCAGCACCTAGAAAATGAAAGTGAGCATCAATCATCTGCTCTACTCTTCTGATCACAGAAAGGCAATTCCAGCTTTAAACATAATGCAGAATATATTGACTGTAGTGCCTATATACTAAAGTACTGTACATATCTTTTGTTAAAATATAACCTTGGTTAAGAAGGTGGATTGAGAAAATGGCATTTAAATCAGGACTACCTTGTTCACCTGTAGCTGGGTTTGCAGTTAGGAATGAGGTACCTTTTAAAGCTAAGTCAAAATATGAAGTATAAAAGAATTCAACTGTAAAGCAAATCAAGTTGTAAAATTTTTTTCTGCCTTTCTATTTTATCATCCTTTTTCCTTTTTATGTTTTCCATAATTACTGTATTTGGCACCCAGCTGCCTTCTCCCAAATTTTTTCTCCCTTTCTCCTACCTCAGAGCTATCTTAGCCTTTGAATTTCTGTTCTGTTCCCTGTCTAGCCTTTGTTTCCATTTGTTTCCTTTTCATATTTCTGCTAGTATGTATTCTTCTATTTTAAGGATTTCCCTTTATTGTCGATTAACTTTCATCTGTTCCTTTATTTCTTATTCTGTCCGTTTTATTAAAGACCCTAGAATTGTGTCATCAACCTGACAGTTCAGAGGCTTATGTGATGTTATATCCTACTCTGACGTGCTTATAACTGAGATCCCAACTAAGGCATGTTCCAAGGGAGTCACTACCGAAGATATTTCTACCATGCTATCCAGGGACCTTTTAATAATTCCATGCTGCTTAACACACAGTTTAGACCAGTTGATTTAATTGAGCCAAATTACATGGTGAAGTAAACATTAAGGCCACTTGCATGAAGTTTCTCAACAGGCATTTTTTCAGTAGTTTTTCAGTAGTCTGCACTATTCAGCAAATATGGAGTTAAGTCTGGCTCCTATGCAGGGCAATACTGAGCTGAAATAGGCAAGCTGGCATGCCTGCACTATATCCAGCTTGAGTTTGGGGTTGACTGTGTCGCAGCCTGAGCAAAGGGGAAAATTTTCCCCTTACTTTGGGGAGAGACACAGCAGTCCCAACGAGTCTACTTGGATCTTTGCCACGTTTGCACAAATCTGAGCAGAATGGAGCAGCCTGGAACCACTCTGCATTGTCAGGGAATGGGGCTGGGTCCTGGCCTTGCCTTTCTTCTGTCCCAGAATGCCTCCCATCACAGATCCCCTGTTTTGACCAGGCTTGGCCAACACAAATCTTCACCACTGGGCTGAAGCTGGCATGGAGACAAGCACAACCTGCACTAGCCCAAGGGCTTTTCTGGATTGTGCCTTTAGCAGTGAACTCCTTTGATGACCTAGTGAATACTGTTCAGAAAATTGGAAAGGCAGTTCCTATCTTGCTTAAAAAGTTTCAAATCCAAATGTACCTGCAAGAAGTTGCATGGTCTTCCCATATCCAGCTGCAGAAGACATAGCCTGCCCCAAGGCCTGATTTGAACCCAGAGGCTGGGTGCTAGACGACTTGCTGGATTCAGTCCCTCGCTGCTTTGATTTGGAATCTTTAGCAGGTTTAGTCCAGACTGAACTCTCTCCCAGCTGTAAGGCAGCAGCCAATTTCTGGGCTACATCCACCATCTACCAAAGCAAGAGAGAGAAATATGATGAGAGCTAATTCTTTGCTCAACCACTACAGTTGGGCTTATGGACATCATGTGAAGGGAAAGGAGAAGGGAAGAATATACATGAAGTAAATATACATGGAAGAATATACATGAAGTAAAAGGTATGTAGTGAACATGCTGTCAGTATATAACCTCAACTCATCCATCCAATAGTTACCATTACTCTATGCGTCAAGGACTCTGAAATCTACCAACTTGGGCATCAAGGTCTGATTGGTTAAATCTTTCAGTGGTACAGATTACTTCAGTTATAAAGAGTCTTTTGTGATTAGCTCAAGCAGTTGGAAGTTTATTCTCTGTTCTCATATCTAGCTGTATAATTGTTTGGGATGCTCAGTGGCTTAACCAGCATACCTCTGGGTCAAACTCCGACATGCTGCTCTCTTTCAGTGCATTAACCTTTGTTTCCATCTCCTGGTACTGGGAAGCAGATTCCTTTTTATCACCTTGATTATAGAGGAGGATTGCATAGTTCAGATTTACCAGAGGGTTGCACCTATAGGCCAGAAGAAACAATTAGTACTAAAAGTGCTGATAGGCAAATGGAACGATTTAAGCTGCTACAAAATGCTAACAGTCCTAGGTAGACAGAATATGGAGCACTGTCTATACGGTATGGTGGAGAGGCATGTACTTTTCTGAAAGGCAGCCTCCCAACTTTTATATTCTTGTTTGTAGAATGTCCTGTCCTACCTTATCTACCTATCTATCTATCACTTTGCAACTAAAAAGTTCACAAAGCAGTTTACAAAGAAAATGAAAAAATAGCTAATTAATAGCTAATGGGTCCCTGTCCAAAAAGGACTCACAATTAAAATGCAAAAAGAACACCAGCAGAAGCCACTTGAACAGATATTGCTGGGGTGTGTATGGCCAGTCCTATCAACAACTATGGTACTGGAAATTACAAACACTATACAAAGATTGTTCTCTCTAACATAAAATTAATTAAACTGAACAGTCAAAGAAAGTATAGTAATGGCAAAACAAATACCGTCAGTGAGGGAAGATGATTGTCAGGAAGAACAAGGAGCAGGACAGAAAGTGGTTCACTCATAGTCCTTCCCTGACAATCACTACTTTTTGAGTGTTGCAGCAGATGCTGGCTATCCCTTTCTAAATTTACCACCAAAGCTACATCTTTTAAATTTTGCTTTTTAAATTCCCAGGGGAGGTGCAGATTCAACCATGTGGAAGATCCCTGGGAACATGAAGGGAGCTAAACTCCTTGCAGAGCATTAAGACTAGACAGTGCAACAAGCTAAATAAGTTCCATGAACTGAAGAACATCAACAGCAAGAGATTCTGGCTGGTTTCATGTCCAAATGCATGCAAAGTTGCAACAGGGCCTTGCTTGCTGATACATGGCAAAGCTGCTTTTATTTGGCAAAGATCTGAATTCTGACTTACCTACCCACCAAATTAGTATATTTCTGACCTACGCAATGTCAAAGGCCTGAGGCACATACAGAGCTTAAAAACTATCTAGCTAAAATAATATTTAAAAGTATGTATCACTCCTACACCCAAAAATGTTTACTTTGGAGTGAATAAAAGAAAGAACCGCTTGTTCTCTGCATAATTCACTGTCCTGGGAGTGTCTCCTTTGAAGGCAGGTAATTCTGTTGAGTCTTGCATTTAGAGTCACAGAATGGACTAATCAGACCTGATGCAGACACATGGAAAAATTAGCCACTGCACACCAAGCAGTGAATCATGAAAAGAAGCAAGAGGGAAGCACACCCACCAGGCTGCATCTTACTCAAGGCTGCTTTCATTTTAAAAAAGAAGGGGGAAAGTATGCTTCATATAAAACTTAAGACAAAGGAAAACAATATTACCAGCTGCAAAGTCTAGCACTAGGAGCCAAGGAGAAGTGGTCTGTGGTGTTAATTTCTGGTTGGTACAGACACAACTTTTAACAACAAAGCTCTTCCCCTTGTAGCTATCCAAGCAAACAGAATCCTTACGTGTCCAGTGATGTGGCTTTTTGATAAGCTAGCTTGGCGTTCTCAGCATCCTCAAGATTTGTCAATGCAACTGAATCAGGAAAAACAGGAGAAATTTTGTTAGCAAAACTTTGTAAAACATTAACACAATTATATTTTCATTCTGTTGCCAAGCATTAAGGGATGGTAACATGCAGTGGCCAAGAGTACCGGCCAAGAATAATTTGGGTATTAGTCTCTTCATGAAGAGACTGTTGAACGTGGATCTAGGAGATTGTGGCACTAATCCCCAAGTTGACAATCTGCCTTACGGCCAGTATCTGAATGCCCCAGACTGGGAACTATGGGGAGGAATCCAAAAAGAATGGAAATTCATGTTTGCATGAATGCTAGTCTACAAATGATGCCAGCAAGGGAGAGGTCATAATGAAATTTGGTTGCAATATTTGGTCAAGCATGGTAAGATTTGTTACCTGCCAAGAGCATATAGAGTTCTCCCAATTTTGGCTGGAGGTGAATAGCCGCACTGATGAAGTGGAAGGCCGACGCATGCTGCTGCATCGTCAGATGGACTAGCCCCAGGTTGTACAGAATTTTCCAGTCAAAAGGTGCAAGGTAGTTTGCTCGTTTTAGGCAGCTGATGGCCTGCAGAGGAAAATATCTCTGCTTGGTAAGACAGAAAACAAAGGCTTTCTGAAACTGCTTCCTAGCTTCTACCCTCACTGAAGAGAAAGTAAAGCCACACTGGTGAAGACAGCTGCAGTGATGGTATGCGGGGCCACCAGTGTGCATGGCTGGTAACCATGTGTCACTAGTGTCTGGCCACCAACAGTACTGGTAAGTTGGCTTCACAGCTGAGCTATGAGCAGGGCAGACTGCAGCAGGGGCACCAATGTTCCAGAGGGCACCAATATTCAATGTTTTCTTCCAGTTCTTGAGTCCACGTGGACTTTAGCAGCCAAAGGGCTGGTACAGATCTAAGTAGGCTCATTGGAAACCATGGTGCACCAAAGTAAGTAAAAAAAATTGCATTTACCCTCTCTGTTGCACCATGGTCTCTTGCCAGGCACAGCATGCAACAGAGCCTGCACTGACAACTCTATACACTATGGGCTAGCCAAGGAAAGAATTTGATTAATTAATTTATATATATATATATATATATATATATATATATATATATATATATATATATATATATATATATATATATATATATATATATATATATATATATATAAATTAAACAACTTCAGCTCATTTAAAGTTTTAAGTTCTCATAAAAGACAGGAAAACAATGAGATACCAAAATTCCATAAAAATGCAAAATTGCAATCTGTTGTATGGGTAGCTAAAAAGTTCTGATGAGATTTAATATCTATATGCAGCTCAATGTAAGTCCCCTTCCTCAGCTGGACTGGGGAATGAATGAAGGAAGCATTGGGTTTCTCTCATACTACAAATGAGCTAAGCCACTGCCTCAAAGAAGAGGCAGAGATTTCTCTCCTTTGCTCCGGAGGTATGGCGAGGGTAAGGATCAGTGGGATGAACTCAGGCTTCTTGACACCTCCCTATTTCAGCACAAATGAACAATCCTTCTATCTCCCCAAGGCCTCTCCTCCTGCTAGTGAAATTGTGAGGCAGGGGAAGGGAAGCAATTGGTGGCAAACAGAAATGAGCTACAATATTTGTGGGTCCATGTGTTTTATGTTACTCAAAAAATACGAACAAGAAACAAGAAAAACATATACCGCCACATATTTCTTCTTGCCAAAGAAACACATCCCAATGTTGTTCCAGAGAGGGGGGCTTTCTGGTACAGCACAAGCAACCACTCGGTATTTGGTGAGCGCCACATCGAAGTCTCCATGTGTCTGCATCATGCTGCCCGCTGCCAAAATAGCCTTTAAGATGAAACAAACAAACACCTAGTGGTTGCTAGCCAAGAAACTGATCATTCAACCAAATGGAGGAAAGTGAAAATGAAGCAAAGATGTTCATCCATTCAGTGTTCTGAAAGGAGTAATTTTACATTGGGGATCAGGAATGCATCTAAAGTTGGAGTCAACTGAAATCTTGATTGGGAAGGGAGGCAGGAGCAAACACTAAGAAACAGTGCAGGTGGAGATGGCTTCCACTCCATTGCTTTTTGGACAGCATGTCCAGTCACTTACTTGGGTTGCCATTTTACTGACATATACTGCTTTCCCAGAAGCTAAAGTTACTAATATTCTTTAGTTTCAACCAACAATGCAATACATTAGTATCTGCCAAAATACCTTATAGTTGCTGGGGTCATATGTAAGGGCATTCCCAAGATGTTCAAAAGCCTTTTGATAGACCCCAAGCTAAAAAGAAAAAAAGAAAAAACATTCAGGTGAACCAAATACCAAGACTTAGGCAAATGAAATACGATACATTAATAGCTGCATTTCATTCCATTGTCACTATATTGCTTCTTACAGCATACCAACTACTATAGTGTCACCATAAATCACAACAAATTTACAAAAGCTTCATTTTCATCCCAATGGTGTTCATAAAACCAGAACCATAAAGCCTATGTCAGTTGTGTTTTGACTTGAGGAAATGCTAGATGAAGACTGGGGATGTGTGTGTGCGTATGTGCACTTGTGTGTGTACATATTATGAACCAAAGAAAACGACTGAAATTCACTGACTGAATGACTGAAATTCATTGCGTTCCAGTGTGCTTATCAGATTAGATTATTCTAACGCACTTTAAGTGGGCTGCCCTTGAAGATGGTCCAGAAATTGCTGTTAGAGCAGAATGTGGCGGCTCACATGGTTGCAGTAGGTTGTCAGTTTGACACTGTCATGCTGCTGCTCTGGCAATTACACTGGCTGTCAATTTGTTTCCAAGCCCAATTCAAGTTGTTGACTATGACCTAAAGCCCTCAAAAGCCAGGGACTGGCGTATTTGAGAGACCACCTTCTTCCATACAATCTGGTCTGCTGTCTGAGGTCATCAGAGGGGGCCCTGTTGGTTGTGCTGCCAATGAAATAAGAGGGTCAGCAGACAGAAACAGGGCCTTCTTGGTGTGGCACCCACCTTATGTAACTCCCTCTCCACTGAACTAAGGAAAGCTTCCACTTTATTGCCTTCTGGCAAGGTCTGGAGCCTCTTATTCAGAAAGGCATTTTTGATGGCTCTTCTTAGGTACTTAAGGTTGACTTTACTGCGACCTTCCTGTCTTTTAATCTGGTTTTTAATAGTTTAGTTTCAATGGTATAGTTTTAATCAGAGGTCTTTTTAAGGGGAACTCACCCGTACAGAGTACCGGCACCTCTGTAGGTAAATACTGGTACACACATACAAGCACAAACACACAGATGAGTATCCATGAATACTGGTACCTATTTTCCAGAAAAATAGTGCTGGTTTTAATTGTATTTTACTGTTTGGCTTTTACTGTTTTTATCTAGTTTTTAACTTTATTTTATTCTGTTATTAAATACTGTTAGCCACCTTGGGTATCTTTCCTTTAGGAAGACAGGGTGTATATTAATCAAATAAATAAAAATAATAATAACATGCTTGAAGATAGACTAAAGTTTCTCCAGCTTCAAGCAAGGCTGAGGTCCAAATAATGCAGGCTGGTCTATTGATCCCAGGGATCTCTCAATAGCCAAGACTCTCAATAAGATCCTTGAACTCTGCTGGATTAGAGCCTGGATATCCCTGAACCACCCAAATAACTTTCCTGCCCCAGAATTATAAGCCACAACCATCACTGTTTTCTAGAAAAACAATGCTAAGTGCCCAAAACTCTTTATGTGTACTATGGCCTTCATGGAGATTTCTGGGAAGAGAATATTCAATGTGGGAATTCTACCCACTGCCAAAAGGATACCTACATTAAATGAATACCCAGGTTCCATAAACGTTAGAAGCAGGAACTTTGAAGAATAAATATAATGATGAAACTTCTAGAGCCATGCAGTGGTGCTATCTATTCCCCAGAAGCTTTACATACCACATTAACACAGAGAGCTGAACAGCTGCCAAGGTTTCTTCTTTGCACCTGTTATCAAGGCTTACTAAGTATTTAGTAAGCATACTAAATACCTGGAAGCAGCTCTACCAGATACAAGCCAGAGTAAGAGGCAAGCTTCTGCTTGCCCAGTTCTACTTTTCTAACAGTATAGGTACATCTCCTTTGATGTGAAATCACAGTCCCTGTTGTCCTGTAGTCCATCTAGACAGGGCCAAATCAGAACTGGAGGGGCAGAAGTTGCAGAAGATGAACTGCAGGAATTTAGAAATTGAGAGCCTTTCAAAATGATGTCTATACATTGTGCACAAGTCAGAATGGTGTTTGCTTCCATCAACTAGACCTTCCTACCAGTTTTCCACTCCTCAAGCAAACGTACCCTGCCTTAGGCAGCCAAAGGTCGCTTACAATAATACAAAACAGAGGAGCATCATAAAAAGATAAATACCACATTAACTTGAATCCAACACTCACCTCTTTCCAATTTAATGTCTAAAATCAGTGTGCATTAGATTTAATGACACATTAGATTTGAGTAAATATGGTATTGTGATTATAAGTGTAGATCAGTATTTAGTTTAACAGTTTACTATATCGTAATCATTGGCATCCTTCAGTCTCTAAAAACTATGGTATCGTGCTCAGAGATGGAGGTCCTAAAACAGCATCTTTTATGACTAAAAAGGCCACTTCAAGAGTAGCAATCCCTTCCACACCGAGACAGCGCATATGAAAGGTGTTCAGCTTTCTCTCCTGCTGTGTATAAAGGGTCCAAGACTCACTGCAGTACAAGAGTGTGCTCAGGAAACAGGCTCTGTAGACATGGATCTTTGTATGTTCCATCAATTTCTTATTAAGCTGTACTCTCTTTGTAAGTCTGGAAAACATGGTTGCTTTACCAATATGTTTATTCAGCTCGGTATCTAAAGAGGGAGTAAGCTGAGTAAGGTACACAAAGTCATGGACAACCTCCAGTTCATGTTCAGAGATTGTAATACAGGGAGGTGAATCCACATCCTGACCCATGACTTGCGCTTCCTTCAGGCTGATTGTTAGTCCAAAGTTTTGGCAGGTCTTGCTAAAACGGTCCATAAGTTGTTGAAGATCTTTGGCAGAGTGAACAGTAACAGCAGCATTGTCAATGAAGAGGAAATCCTGCAAGCATTTCAGCTGGACTTTGCTCTCAATCCAGAGAGATTAAAGAGTTTTCTGTCTAATCTGGTCTGGAGATAAATTCCCTCTGTTGCAGTTCCTAAAGCATGTTTCAGCATGACAGCAAAAAAGATCCCAAATAAAGTTGTATTATTGTAATAAAAATGTAACATAAACCCATTATTGTATAAAGTAGTGCAAGTAGGTAAAAATCATAACACAAACCCAATGCCATATTATTATCAAACAAATAATTGTTGTATGCAGTAAAATTAAATTTTGCACCTGCTTTGCAGATGCACATTACAATCACCAGTAAACCTTTTAAAATCTCAAATCTTTTAAAATAGGGGGGCGCATCAGATTCAGTGATGCATTAGATTCGAATAAATACGGTGCCTAAATATGAAAAGTTTAATATGAAAAGCCAACTTCTGCACTGAAAAACCAGGTACATATCCTCTGTACAAAAACCCTTAAGTCTTGAAAGATTTCCCCTGAGGGAGCATAGGATAGACAGCATTCCAAGATGGCCCTGCTCCTTAGGAATGTCCAAAAGCAAGGAAACATGGCCCATCAGTAGCTAGCCTCTTCATCTACAAGTTCCAGTGTGGTTTCAAAGCACTGAAACATTTCCCTGTGCTGGTTTCTTTCCAGAGTCAAACTAGCCACAATATAGGAGTTTCAGGATTAAAAAAGAAAAATAGATAGTTAAAAAATACAGCCCCCACCCCAACTAGGTTATACAGGGTGGGGCTGAGCAGAAATGTTAATTCTTTCTCTTATATGTATTCATCAACTTCAAATTTCTCTGTGTCTGTCACATACATACACACTCCTGCCACTAGCGACAGAAGTGCGGTAAGTCTTCTGGACACATACACTGTGCTCTTAGGTTTCTCCTCCAAGGCAAATAGCATTTGGGACAATCCGATTAATTCAGTTCTCCTGCTGACTACAAAGCTAATCACTTCCATGGCTGTGACTGCTCTAAACAACAATAATGAAAGACAACATGCATTCCAATTACAGAGCACATATATTCTATTTTTGTTTGGCCCCCAGGAATTAACTTGAGAGGTAATGTAGAGGGCTAGTTTAAACTATGTTCTTTAAAATGCAAGGTTCCCAGAGATCAAAAATTGAGACTTGGGCGCAATCCTAAGAAATTTAGGCCGGTCTACCTCACCTGACCCATCTTTCCATGATGGTGTCAGAGGTCAAAGTATGTCTGTGCATTGTCCTAATCCCCCAGAAGTGTTACACCCCATGTCTTATGCAAGGGATTAGGCTGGCCTAAATGAAGGTTAGGATTGCAGCCTCAATCTCTTTCAGGTCAGTACTGAAAATTTTCTAAGATCCTTTGTATCCAGCAGTTTCATGGTTCTTTTCTAGGGAGAAAACTCACAAAATTGCTGCTTCATTATACCTGTTGAGGAAACAGGTGTAGTATAGCATAGCATGTAGCAGCAAAGGGCTGCAGTTTGCCAAACATGTCTGCTCTGGCTCCATCATACAGGATCAGCACTCACATGCTGGGCCGCACTGAACAGTTAACCAAATTCTAAGAACTGGCAACTGCCCATACCTGCAGGTACAGCAAGCCCAACGTTGTAAGAAGCTCTGTGTTTTCTGGAGAAAACCTAAAATAGAAAAAAGACCCAGGAGTTCTTATGCAGATTGGTGCCAGCATCAGGACTGAACAACATCATGGGAAGAATACACGGGAAGAACATCATATACATGGGAAGAAATTAGCCTTGCAGAGAGCACAATCCTAACCATGTCTACTCAAAAGTAAGCTCCATTGTATTCAATGGGTCTTACTTCCAGGAAAGTGTCTTTAGGATTTCAGCCAGAGTCTACACAACATTTGGGAGCTGGAAGCAGAAATGTCAAATATTGAAAAAACAGAACTGATACCCAATGATTGACTATTTGCTGCCCTTTAACAGCAAGTGCAAATCTGCCACCTAAAACATCTGCCCTCCTTTTGACAAATGTCATTAGCAGGAACTGTCACCTACTTAATCAGCAACAGTACTCAATCCACCAACTATGGGTGCTACTGTAGATAAATGGCAATTTTGTTCTACTTCAAACTCACTGTGTAAATTTCAGCAAGGATTCTCAGCTGTCCAGGATCAGTTCTGGACAGACAGAGTGAAGACGAGTGTATGTGAGTTACGTTAGCACTCTGAAATGGTATGAAATGAGCACTGACAATGTTATTTCTTATAGTTCTGGTTGACTGCACTTGCTTAATTCTGATGTTATGTGCATCTATGTGTACAAGGAAGGGCCTCATGGCAGTTATTTTAAAAAGAAATTCCTAAATGAGAGGTTAGTCATCCAAAATGGCATAAAAACCAGCCAAGACGGAGGCATTTCCAAAGCCTTTCCAATCACATGCAAGGACTTCAATTCCAGCTCCTAACAGGGAAAGGGAAAAAATGATTACTTACTCCACTGCCTTCTTATAAACTTCAATGGCTTTCTCTGTGTCCCCCTCCAACAGGTGAATTTTCCCAAGCATCATGTACGTCAGGTCATGTCGGTTGAGTTGCAGGGCATTGTTTAGCTGATCTTTTGCCTGAACAGAGAACACACATGAAATTGACAACTTCATTTTAAATAGAATGAACCTGACCTTTAATACCAATTACTACTCATATTATAATTCTCTCAAGGCAATGTATATAGGCTTCTATCTTTTATCCTCACAACAAACCTGTGAGTTGATAGTGAGCAGCCCTGTGGCGTCCAGAAGAGTGGAGATTTTAATCCAGCTCTCTCCAGTCCAACAGTCTAACCACTACATCACACTACCTCCTCACTAGAATAAGAAACGAGTGTGAAAATATGAAGCTGCCCTCTACTTAGTCAGACTATTGGTCCATGTATTTATTTCAAACTCTGGATCGGCAGGAGCTCTCCAACATCTCAGTCAGGTAGTTCTTTCAGTCCTGCTACCTTTATTAAAGATAGCTCTTTATTAAAGATACTTGTACTATATTGTACTTTAACTCCCCAAGTATGATCTGCCTGGTCCTGATACCAGCATCTTTATCCTGGTCCTGATACCAGCATCTATAATTATTCAACAAGGGGCAAGCTCTCTCATCTCTGGAGGAGATGGTCTTCAAGGCCCCCTTCAATTAGGCTTCTATGATGCCTGTGCTTTACCTCCCCTTTGTCCTAAAACATTTCCTGATATTAAGAATCCTGAGAGCACTGAGATGCCAGAATCCACTGTTGTTGTGGATGCAACAGAAGCTTTTATAGTTCATCTCACTGTAAAATGCTTATCCCAGCATAAGCCAGAAGGGCTGTTGAACTGCAACAAAGGAACAGAACTGCTCCTCCTGGGCACATAGTTAATCTCCTCCAATGAGAAGCATTGATTGCAATGGCCTCAGGGTCCCGCCTGTGGGACAGGAATGAAAGGTTGCAGGGTTTTTTTCCAGGCACATTAAAGGAGAGCAAGATGCTGACAAAGTAAAAGGAATTATGCAGCATGGGATATTCATTACCAAGAAGTGAAAATGCCAGCACACTCTGTAGGCATCATTATATTTTATAGGCCTGGATGACTCAATGCAATGAGTGCACATAGTGAATGATGCAGGTGAGGAAGTTTCTCACTGATATCACACTAAAACTCCATGTGCAATTAAAGATTATCCAGAGCAAATGGATGCGTTTCCAAGACCAGAAAGCCTCATATGGATCCAATTGGAACATCCTCAGCATAATGCTTCCACTGGAGAAAACAAAATATGCTCCAAGGCTGTAATGTTATCAGATGATACTGTGATTCATGGACGTTTCCAACAATCATTATCTTCATTACCCATTTTTTAAAATTCCCTAATTCCTAAATAAGGAAGCCTGCCATGAGGCAGCAAAATTAATAGTTCAGCATGGTCAAGACAGTCAAGGAGGTATAGTAGTTAGTCCCACTCAACCATGAGGTTCACTGGGTGGTCTCGCAACAATCATTGTCTCTTAACCTAACTTAAAATGTGAGAGAAGGAAACTAGCTCTTCTTTCTCCACAACATGCATTATGTTATGCCTCTATACTCCTCCACCCCCACCAAAAAAGCCATAAGCACTGCAGTTTTTCTGCATAAGAAAGACTCTCTGGTCACCTGATCATAATTTGTACATTTTCCAGTCGTACAATATATTTCTTGAGGTGTGTATCCCAGAGATGTGTCTGCCACGACTGCATGCAGTCTTCCAGCGTGGCTGCACTACAAGTTTGTACAGTGCATTATAATATTAATGGTCTTATTTTTCAACCCCCTTCCTTATCTAGCTGGATGTTCTGGTCACACAGCCCCATAGGACTTCCTAGCATGCAACCACATGGATTTTCTGCCAGAAACTGCCCATTTTACCTTGTTGAAATGCTTCAGATACATGTAGCAGACTCCCAAATTATGGCAGATCTCCTAGTTGGGGGAAAAAATTGTAAATCACACATTCACTGTGAGAAGTGATATAAAATTCAATTGCTTTGTGATAAAATACTGTTCATTCATGCTCCCTACAACTGTGAACACCATCAATGTTGTAAAACAAGGATACAGGCTATTAAAAGATCCCACTGTTTCCTCAGATTATTTCTATCAAACAAAAAATAATGGTAATACCTTGGGAATAAACTATAGGTAATGTTAAACAGGACATTTGGCTTCCTGAATTTGTTTTTAGGATAAACAGCACCCAATAGGGACATCATTGTGGACTGGAACCACAGCATAATGTGCCTGGAAATAAGCAGGGGCAAAGGGTTACAGTTCCTCTTTCAGATTACAATTCCAGTCCAGACATGGGAAGGCATGGCAATTCCTCCTCTTGCCTATTTCCAAACAACACTTATAAAGTCACATCTAGTTTGGTCTTACAGAGGAACACAACAGTCTGCTCCAACTCTTCCAAACTGTAACAAAGCTTGTTCACTCTCCCTTTATCAATTAATCATAATTGGTATTTTCAGCCTTGTGCGTTGAAAGGTGTTATACATATGTAATGAAACAAAAAACCTAGAAAAGATCCAGTCAGACACATTAGCTCAGACTCATTTCAACATCTGTTGCTGGAATACTGCATACAAGGCTTGACCTGACCTATTCCTTTCCAATGGCTATTTGCTCCTGATAACCTCATATCTCTTTTGGATGTGAACCCTCTTGGAATAAGGAATTAATTTTCAAATTCCTTTTGTTGTGTGAACTTCTTCATGAACTATGGTTATTGTTGGAAAATGGTATACTACAGTATATAAGCATTCTAAATAATAATGGATAAGTGAACATTACAACACCTTTCAACTGATGTCCTTAACATTAAGAGAGGGGAAAGTGCAAATGTTGTAACCAAACAGAACTTGGAATACAAATTTGGCCTAAATTATCTAGCTTCTGACCCTTTTCCAGCAGAAAGACATCCTAAAAAAAGACAAAGCAGCAAACCTTGAAAATATCTGAACAGAAAAGCTCAAGCATTTTGGTGAAACAGTGACAGCTTGATATATTTCCTGCCTGCCAAACCATGTCAAAAATACTGAAAAACCCATGGCTGGCACATGTCTATGACCCTCCTGAACCCAAGAAAGAATGATCCAATGAGAAGAAGCAGATCAAGGATATCTTATTGTGCTGTCATTTAACAAATTTGGATGCAGATAGTTCAGGTTGCTTCTCTCTTTTAATAGGCTGGTATCTTTCTGTGGATGGTGCAAGCGGTTAAGGCGCTGTGCCTATTAACCAGCAGGCCAGGGTTCGAGACCCGGGTCAGCCCCACAAGACAGGGTGAGCTCCTGTCCTTAGCCCAGCTCTGCGACGCCAGCTGGATCCAATCATATCGGCTCTGCCTTTCCATTGGACTAATTCAGTGGCATGGAGAGGGGGGATTTGCTGCTTGGGTAACAGCCTATGCTCCATAACAATCCAACCCAGGCTTTCGTGCTTCGCATGCAGCATATGCAGCGCAGAGCATGTTACCAAAGTCTGATACCAAGACTGACGGAGGCCTGCTTTACTGATCTTTCTGGAAGGGTGGTCTTTCAGATCAATATTTAAAACTACCAAAGAAAAAGGCTCCAGTACCAGGCAGATGTACTATAACTACTGATGTCCCTTGTTGTTCTCTGGTGAGAACATGATGAAGAGCTACTTACTTATGTATACCACCTTTCCGCTCAATGCCTCTCAAAGCAGTTTACATACAATCAAAGACAAAATCAGATTTCTGGCTCTGACTGCTAGTAATTCTTGCAGCTGAAACAGATCCAATGTAAATAGTTCCCAGGAAGAGCCTGGCAGCAGATGACACAAACATCTGCATAGTTGTCCAAAAAATAGCAACATCCTCCTAGAGTCTAAGAATTCCAACATAACTAGATTATTTTTCCTTTGTGTTACCTTTATTCCTGTATGTACTACATCAACCATAATCACCAACTCCTTTCTGATACTTAGGTATAGGGAATGGGGAGAGTTATTTGCAGAAGGTCTAGTAAAAACAGTTCCTTGTATAATATTTCAGCAATATTTAGGCCAGGTCAAATGCTTTTCTAACCATGAATGGCAGCGTTTATTTTCATACAGCACAATTCTATGCATGTCTTCTCAGAGGTACAGCAAGCCTCATTGAGAGGAATGTTCATAGGTTTGCAGCCTAAAGAGTAGTTCTAAAGTACGGTATTGAAATCTTTGATTATTAGGGATTTATTATTAGTATGTACTCTGAGCCCTTGGATGCAATGAATCATACATAAATTCAAAAGGATAAAAAGCATCTATATGGTTTTATATATTGTCAAAAATTTATCTGGGCAAAGATCACATACTATGTATATATCTATGTACACTTCCTTGAGCTCCTTGGAGGAGGGACAGTATTAAATTGTAAAAAATTAATAAAATAAAATACTATATTTACATACATTTCCTTTTCGGTCCAAAAGGGCAGTGTGTGGGCAGAGCCCAGAGAGGATTTCATGTGCATAGGCATTCCTGGGGCAGAGGGGCAAGGGAAACAAATGCTCCAAGGAGCCAACACCTCTGGGGGAAGTGCAATCTTCACCATCACGACTCCTGTCCAAGCCCAACAGGCCTGTCTATGCCCAAGAGGTCATGACCTCATCAGGAGGTGGCATCCTACGGCAGCATAGGAATCAAGTTTACTTGGCCATCATGCCACATTTAACCACATGCCACAGTTAATTTCCCTAAAATACCAGATATAGTTTTAATTTTTAAAAGCTGTCAGTCAACTCCCTTCTCCACACACTTGTAGCTATAGAAATACTAGTACTGTAGATATAGAAATACTTTCAAACTACAGTTATCTACTTAACATGACAACAGCAATCTGTCAAAAATTTGTATTTTCTAAAACTCATCAAATAAAGATTTTTTTCTAGGAGCTCTACATATCCCTCCTGGCTGTCCCTTGGCAGATGCGCCTTTTGACATCTGCAGTGGTGACTAATCCATCTTGGTATCAGATATTCTGTCCAGGCTGATGAGCTGTGATGGGATTACCACCCCGCAAGTGGCATTTGATTCAACAGAGAAAGCATAGACATGTTTTTGTTTCCTTGCTGAATACTGAGCAGGCAACCATCTGTAAGCACATCTAGCAGAGACACAAGCCACTGCTTCCTCCATTTTGCTATACCTTGGGAAAATACTATATATTTCCTTCTGGTATCACTTTATCATATTGCTGGGATCCATGAAACAGGTTTTTGGCTTGAATGTAACCAGACTGCAGCTCAGACTAAACACTGGGTCTTGTAGCCACTTATTCCTACATATGTTCAACCACAGCCTGACTTTATCTTATATTTATCCACACAGATATAGTCAGTAGCATGATTTTTTTTGGGGGGGGGGGTGCTAGCACAAGCTTGTAACATAGGTTCTCTTCCATATTCTTACACAATCTTATTGCATGCATACAATTCATAAGAAACTTAATAATGTTTCTATTTCAATTCTGACATTTCATTTTCTACACTCTTGAAATCACACCAGAACTCCAATAGAGCTTTTCTACCATGCCTCAACACACACCCCCTGCAATCTACCCAGTCCTCTTCTTTATAGAATCCTTATTCCATGAAGAAATCTCCTTAAAAGCTTACTGATTATTTTGGTTTTTTGTTGGTCTTAACAAAAGACATTATCTTGTTAATGCCTTGATTTTATTTTATGGACCAATGTGGTTGCAAAATTTTTTTCAAAAAGACCAATTTATTTTAAAGATTTATTTTTCTTAGTTTTTTGTTGCAAAAAAGGTCATGAAGTATTTTCTCAAGGTCAATTTCTTTTGCATGGACAAAATAGCTAGATGGCTTGCCTGTTCTTATGGCAGATCTAACATTTCTGATGAGTACCAGCTTCCTATAATGTCTTTCCACTTCTACCATAGTCACTGGCAATGTGCAAAAATCCATGATGCATAGTTTACTGAAAATTACTCCATTTAGTAATGTGGTTTTCCCTGATCTTTGGGTCCCTTATGTGTACCGTTTCTTCCTGGAAGCAAGTCTTCCCTACAATAGCATTTTCCTCTTTTCCCAGTTGCCACAACAATAGGATTCACAGAGGCTGCATGAATCAGTACAGCTAAATTAATAACAGCATTTCTATTTGAGAACTGCACTCTGACAGGGACTATTCACTCACAAAGAAAAGCAACTGAGCCCTAGGTCAGTCATTGATCAACATTTGTCAGATTCTTGTCAACTCTAGCAGGAAGAAAATCTCATGCATACCCAGTCCTTCTGGTTGAGTTTGGCTGCATCATTATATACTTCTATGGCTGCTTTATGTTTCCCCAGAAGGAACCTGAAACAAGATTTCACAACTTATTTTTCACAGCCTTTACTTCCAAGGAAAAATTGGGCAATCAATAGTTTGTCAGCCAGGAGCAAAAAGAAACTCTAGTGAGGAGTTCTGCACTACAAAATCAATCCAAATAACTAGGACTTTAATAAAGAGTTTATCATCAAACACACTAAGGATATGTAACCTGTCTTCCTATCTACTCTTAACTGTCCTAATAGGCCTTATTGAAGGGATTGATGTAACCTTTCATTTGCCTTTGTACTCTATAGAGAGAAACAAGAAAGTTACACTTACCATGATGAGTTCATTTTCTAAAGTGAAAGGAAGATGTTTCCCCAAGTAGGTTGGACCTTCCATTCACTCCAGTAGTCAGGGCTATGCAAATAAGATTTTTGTCTACCTTCTCCTATGGGAGCCAGATACTTCCAATTTCAGGATAGATCAGAGTTTAGAGGAAAAAAATATTTTAAAAACCTCAAGTATCAAACATATACTTAACTATAACTGTTATGTTATATGAGAGGGGGGACAGAAACACTAGAAAAAGAGCAGAACAAAAGAGCCTGTCATTCCTAGAACTTTTCATTTTTTCTAAATACAAATTCTGATACTTTGAGAATCTCCCTTCCAAAACAGCAAAACCATCATGTTTGGCAGGCAGGATATTTTATCTTCCATTGCAAAAAATAAAATTACCAGAGTAAGTCCAACATTTTTGTAATGGAAAAAAATTATCCTTGAGTAGGATTTCCAATAGGGTTTTTGTTCAGCCTGCGGAGGCTGAAATGACACATCACTGTCATTCTGAACTACCTTGTTGACACCTGCCTCCCATAAGCTGCTACTGCTGAGGCAAAAGACCTATGATCCAATTGTGTAACTTCCTTATGTGTATTTAAAAGATGTCTTTTTATGCTCATTCCATCTGAACGGGTTGTGTACTGTTTGCAGTGCACCTGAAGTTCCCTGTTTCTAGAACAGAGACAATATTAACCATGTTCACTACTACAGAGTATATGTGTACAGACTCATTTTTCCTCTCTTCTTTTTCTTTCACTGAATATAACAGAGTCCACTTAATGCCCTGGGTGGGATTTAC
The DNA here is from genome assembly GCA_030015325.1 of Cryptoblepharus egeriae. Lineage (NCBI taxonomy): Eukaryota > Metazoa > Chordata > Lepidosauria > Squamata > Scincidae > Cryptoblepharus > Cryptoblepharus egeriae. The sequence continues at coordinate 14,018,334 of JAREYC010000013.1, forward strand.
TATAAACCCCTCCCAATTCTAGTTCCAATTCCAGGAGGATGTAGATAAATCTGATTTCCATAGCCCCATCTTCTGAAGCAAGTAGGGAATACAACCTGCTCACGCAAACCCTCCTCCACTGCAGGAAAAAAACTTATGAACTTACCTGTATGTACAGCAGTGTGGAGCATTAATAGGTCCAAATTGGGATTATCCATCCATTAGCATTAATATGATTAACACTGCTACTTAGTATTTATATACAGAAGTTCTTCTAAAGTATTTCACATACACTGCCTTAATGTAGTCCATGCAACTGTGCTGTAAAATAGGTCAATATTGCAAACAGGAGCTGAGCTGGAAATAGAGCACAACTTTCCTACTGATGCTCCATGAATTTATACTGCTGACTTTCCAATTTATATCTCAGACCGTAGCTACCATGCTACCCTTTTTATGTTAGAAATGCCAATACATATTAATACAGAAATGCCAATACAGATTAATTGTACAGATCAATACAAGCACAACCATATTGTCCAACCAATAAGAAGAAGCATAATTAAGGAGTTAGGCTATGCAAATATGATCCATCTTCAAATATGATCCAAATTTGAAGAATAAAACAGCACTCACAGTGATCGGGCCACCTGCTTGAGGTTGTCTGTGCTTCGTGGATTGAGGATAGCGCAGGTTTGGAAAAGCTCAAGTGATTCTTGAATCTTTCCTTCTAAGCGAAATATCAGAGCTGAAAAACAGCAGCAGCAGTATATTAACATTTTCACTGCCAGATGTTTTCTCCTTCATTTGTTCCCTCCTTCTAGATGGGGTGGAGCAGGTACAAGGGGGGTTCATTATTTTGAGCAGAAAAACAAAAGGTAGGAAAGGCTTACATAACCCTTCTCTCATCCTACCTGCTGCTCTGTTAAAAACTGCACCTTGCACAAGTGCAGTCTTGTTCTTTTTCTTAAAACTGGAACATTTTAATCTGTATTTATGCAGTTTAAATATGTACAAGTTATGCACATATATTCAATATATGTGCAATGGGCAGTATGCCTAACATCTTAATGACTGAGCATGGATTGGAGCCAGTCTACTGAATTATTATCATCTACTCTGTGGCAAGATGCAGGGTCTTTTTGGTTTGGTACCATACAACTGGAACCCATGATCTTGGACCTCTGGTGGAAAGCCCAGATCCTATTCCCTCTAAAGGAGCTTTTGAGCTCTGCAGAGGCTGCACATCTCAGCCCATAGCCCCTGCCAGAGTCATACAGAACTGTAGAGCTCAAAACACATGACTTCTAGTTTCTCTGAGAATGGACATTCACGGTCTCTGCTGAGCTCAGAAGAAACATCCTCTGTTGAGCTCCATTTGAGCTCAAAAGCCTCTGGATGTGAGAGGACATGTGGGAGCACACATAGAGGGCCACAGACCCAATGAATAGATGAATGAATCTGTGGATACATGATCTGTGAGGGGGTTGTAAGCACCTAAAATGTCAGTTTTGTAGGTGGCTCAGGACCCCCATTTTGAAGGAGAGGTGTATAAATGCCTTATTTTCAGACTTCTAGTAATTAGTGTGTCTCAGTGGTAACATGCACTACATTTAAACTCTCCTTCTAGTATGGAGTACCAGACTAAATTTGAGAGACACTTCATATCCTCAGCTTAAAAGGGAAAGGATATAAATATAAGCATTCTGTTTTCCAATTACAATATTCCTTGTGTAAACCATTGAGGCCTTAGAGGTTTTTTGAATTAATAAAAATAATTTTTCCCTCTCTCAATCCCAACTGAGGTAAAAACAAAATCCAATATGTTTCCAACTTGAAGCTGAGGAGGAAACATTTTGCTTACCCTGAACATAGACAGCATATTCACACATTCCTTGACTTTCCTGGAGTTGTTCTTTTATAGAAATCTAAATAACAACAAAGACATAAGTGTTTAAATAATGTGATTCCCTGTTTTGGACTGGAACTGATTCGTTAAGCAGCTAACAACTGTACCCCTTAAATATGAGACTATACTGTGTCTGAATCAAATGTGATCCTTACAAACCTGAAGGATAATAAGCATTTATGCCACAGAAATAGCCAAGCAACATTGCCACAAATTGAAGAGGTTTCTCTGAAGTTAGGAAACTGAGCTGGAAGACACATGACCTGCCCAAGGTCAAATAGGGCACTCGATGGCTGATGATGAGGGATTTGATTGTGGGCTTCCCCATGCTCTTCAAACCATTCACATACTGCATTGGCCGCTAATCAATGCTTACACATGCCTTGCCTGAACTTGTGTTACCTGTATCTTTCCATTTCCTCAGGTATCACACTAGTTAATATAAGAATCAACCCAAGGAATGTAATAGAATACAATACCCATTGTAGGGATTGTGGCCTGTAACTCCACATGTACCCTATTTTGGAGTCACATCCTAGCATTCACAAAAAACATTCCACAAAAATATTCTGCCCGCCCACTCCTAAAGAAAATGTATTGTCTGAAAAGGTAACACACACATATCTGAAAGCATCTTTATATCCTTCTGCAGATGGAAAATAAACAAATTGTGCTGAGGCTGCATATTTAAGCAAGAAGCAACAGAATGAACTAGTAAAACTAATGAGTAGCTGCATTTATTAGGCTGACAAGTCAGGGCAAAAAGGTTGTTATGCAGCTGTTCCAAAGGAAGCCTCAGAGAATTGTAACATGCTGCTATCCTCTGGTCACATGTCTGAAAAGAAACATATACCACTTCCCCAGGGAAAAGGCCTTCTGGACCACACAGACCAAGCTGCCAGAGCACTCAGTTGCGAAGTCAAGCTAGAAATGACATGAAGAGATCTGCGGATCAGTTCTCATGTGGTTTTGTTCAAGAGGTAAAAGGATCCCCTTCCAAAGCAGCATGCAGCAAGCCTGATTCAGATCCTATTCACCCACATGGCTGCCTTTATATTTGGAAAAGAAATGGAGGATCCAGTCACTGTTCTCTTGATGTCATGTTGAGCCCCAGATGAGGTATTGTGGCCTTCCTACCTTACACGAGTCATAATCCTTGCGAATGTAGTGCAGATAGATCAGCCAGTTCTTCCTCTCCAGAATGGGCAGTTCCGGCACTGTGCAAAAGGGTGGCAGAATGAACAGACATCTAGTTGGTTTGTGTGCGTGTTTTTTTGTTTTATTAAAGTTCCTGTGCTTGAGCCAGAGACCAAAAAGTCAGGGTAATGCAGGGTGACCATATAGAATGGAAGACAGAGTGCCTGTACCTTTAACCATTGCATGGAAGAGGGAATTTAGGCAGATACTGCATTTTAAACCCTTCTATGGTGAGCTAAACCTTCAAGTTTATGCTTAAACCTTAAAGTATGCTTAAAGGTACAGGCACTATGTCATCCATCCTATATGGTCACCCTGCGGAACCAGATGTCCTCTTTTTTATCCTCTTGTCCTAGAAAAGAACTGAAATGTCCTCCTTTTCCCCATTAGCTGGCACTGTGTAACGTTCTTGCAATTCATAAATTAAATGTAGTATTACACTTTCAAACTTAGGGCGCAATCCAGAGTAACTATGGGGAGTCCTTGCTCCAGTGTAAGAACAATTTTTAAGATGTAATGTAAGAACATTGCAATATGAATTTCCCATAGGTTTTCACTAGGTGGTGCAGTAACAATGGGTACACATAATGTCTCTTATGTGTTCCTGTAGTTACTCTGGATTATATGGTTAATAATATTGTGTTAAAATGAACCACATGAAGTCAATATGTGAGTGTTTTTAGCTTTTATTTTGTCATGTCCTACATTTTTCTTGTAGGTCCTCTATTTGGGGGTTTCTTATCCTCTGTGATAATGACTTCTTGTCACATTGCAAAAAGTACATAAACTGCATCTGGAATCAATGCATTAGAAAATGTCTGCTCTTGTTGCCCCAATACAATGGGCAGCAAAAAATGGCAGCAGCAATGGGTAAAAAATCATATGGATCACTGGAGAATGTTTCAGAGTTTAGTTTGCTTAACCATTATTACTGGGGACCATGGTGACAGAAGGGTACCACCATCTCATTCCACATTTGATCTTCCCTGGTGTACTTGGACGGCTGGGGCTTGACAGATCTTTGAACCGAGTCAGCATGGTCAATGTTAATTAACCTCTTAATACGTACTTATTTACATCTGTGCAATTTTAAGCTTTAAAGCAACACCAAATATAGTCATAAAAGGAAGGAATTGACAGCAATAAATTCTGCTATGGGTTTGGGTTTGCTTGGGCATCTTCATACTGCTTGCAGTTTTAAAGAACACGGCTGTTCCCATCACAAAGGACATGAATTGCAGTGCATCAAATTCTTTTCAGCTACTGCTCAAATAAATGCTAACCAAAAAAGGTAACCATAGCAACTGATGGTAAACTCTATGTTTAAAGCCAATTTTATGACAGCAAAAAAAGCAAAAATAAGGCAAAAGACTGCTGAAGCAACAGTGCAGATGAGAGTGAGGCACTGCATCCACCCTGTGCCACCAGCCTTCCAACTGTCAAATGGAAGCAGATAGGTGGGTAAATATTTATTAGCTTCTTCACAGGGAAGGAAGTCACCAGAATCCAGGGCTGTTAGGAAGGCAAACCTAAGCAAAAAGAAGAGTAAGTGTTTAAGCATACAGCTCTCCAAGTCCACCAAACAACCATGGCACACCTCCATTGGTGGAGGAAATAGGCCTATGTGGGCTCATCACTACCACTTGCTCTCCCTGGAAATTTTTGGGCTGGAAAGAAATGCAGGGGAGGGGAATAATGGCCCACTAAGCTCCCCCCCCCCCTTTTACAGGAGGTGGGACAAGAATGGAACAGCAATGAGATGTCCCCACCAGTTTGCTGTCAACCACCCAACCAGGAGCAAAACCAAGGCAGTGACAATGTGACTGGATGGTGAGCTTTCCTTCCCTCCCACCAAAATTGATTTATCCAGAAGTGTTCCAGAAGGTACGTCTTTCTAACCTCCCTTACCCAGAGATTAACTGCACTGTATTAAAGCAGGAGAGGCTGGGATAAAAAAAGAGGCAAACAACCTTCCAAGTAACCCCCATGTTCCCTTTTTCTATTCTGAAAAACTGGAAATCACTTTACATAGTGAGCTGAGCAACAATTTCACAAGTCTACAACTGTCTGTATAAGCTTCCTCTCCTTCTCCCAGTCAGGGGACAACCTAGGTCAGCAAGTTCGCTGTTCTGAATCTCCACACATGAGCACATGGGTTCTGGGGAAAATCAAGCAGATTAATAGTTCAGAAAGTATCAGAGGTATGTCCACAAACCACAACAAAAAACTCCAGTGCTTGAAAATGGTAGACTACATTTTCAATCAAAAGGATTACAAACAGAAGAGCCAAGAGTCAAGTATTCAGCACATCAAAGGAACTGAACTAGAGTGAATCTGTTTTACTGCCATCGCTTCTTCTCACCAAGGAGAGGCAGTGAATTAGAAAACATATATGTGTGCCCTTGGTGGGGGCTTTCTACATTCACTTTGCAAAACAGTGTCTGAAAATGCCACAAGGTAAGATGGCTTTTATAAGAGATTCTGCTTTTCACCTGGATCCCATAAGACTGGATCACAGTCACAACAGGATAAGCGAAGGGGTTCTTTGAAGTGGTTATACCAAAGAGCAACTAAAATATTGCCCATGATCCACAAATATGCACCATCACAAACATCAAGAATCATCACAGATGCATACAAAGGGTATAATCAGAAACATTTTCCTACATTACACACATTTGGTACATCTCCTTGCACAGACACTGCAGCAGAAAGCTTTGAAGTCTTGAAGCACCCCAAGCCACAGTAATTGTCTCATGGCTCAGCACTTCTGTTCTCTTTGCTCACTTTTGAAAACAGCCACTGGAATCAAATTTATATCAAACATTAAACCTGTATAGCTCAGAGTTATTTACACTCAGCTGGGTTTAATAAAACCCATCAAATACAATTCTGATGCTTGCCAGCAGACCTATAATTCATCGTACTATCCTACATTAATAGTTCCCTGACACGGGAGTGAGGAGTGGCTTGAAAGAAAGAAAGAAAGAAAGAAAGAAAGAAAGAAAGAAAGAAAGAAAGAAAGAAAGAAAGAAAGAAAGAACCAATCAGAAGCAGGCTTAATATTGTATACATTATTGACTCTAGATCTCCTCCTACTGGACAATGGGCTCTATGACACTATTATTCTTCAAGCAATTTAAGGAGACAAATGGGAAACAAGGCCAGAATTCTGCCTGCTAAACATACCATATTTGTTTGCTGGCAGATGCTAAGAGTGCCACCTCCATATTAAATAAGGTGGATCAATTTATAAGACCTCTTTCGTTTCTAGTCTTCCTCAATCCTTAAGATTTTATCAGGATACCGGAAAAATACCGGATTGTTTATCAATAGTTAGGCTCTGCTCACAAAAGATTTAGCCAGAACATATTTTATTTTAAAATTTATGAAAATTACATAATTAACTACCAGCAGACCAACACCTATAATTGCTACACAGTTAAAATGACTCTATGCAATTCAAAATATGGTTTATGATATGCAAAAATCAGACTGAACACGCATATTGCAATTATTCCTTGCATATTGCATTGCACCCCAAAATTGGATGCAGACTAATTAGATATTAAAATCCTGTGAATGAATCTTCCATTTTCTCTATATTCAACAAAATGTCAGTTTTAACATATGTAGTGCACACAGGGCGACCAGATGACCGGAAAAACCCGGATTTGTCCGGATTTTTAGCCTCCTGTCCGGGTGTCCTACATTTTGGCATCATTGTCCTACATTTTGGCTTCATTTTGAAACTTTGTGATAGTGCACAGTACCCCATCATGCCATATGTCACTGGATTCGTATTGAAGAGCAGAATCCAATGCAACAATCAGTTTTGAGAAAGCTCCTTCCTATCAAAAGTTATAGTCAAAAAACCAAAAAACAAAAACAAAAAAATACATTTTTTGGCAATTTCTTTTCAGCGGGTAGGAATTTTGGCCTTGGGGTTCAGGAATTTTGGCCTTGGGGTTCAGGAATTTTGGGTTTGGCATCTGGTCACCCTGAGTGCACAACCTAAAGTTTGTACACTCAGAACTCCCAATTATTTCAATGGGACTTACTCCCTAGTATACAAGATTAGTGTTTTCATCTAATCCATGTTTGATATCACAACTTCCTGACTGTTGGAAGTTAATTACTATTGCCCATAAATCTTTACTGAGATTGTATGTGCATTCCTTAACACCTACATTTTCCAAACCAAATTTTACAGGAAGAGGCCATTGCTCAGTGGTTGAACACATCCTTTGAAGCACTGTTATTTAGTACTGACAAATAATATGTCAATTCTGATTCTGATAAAAAGCAGTTTTCAATGTAAACAATTTGTTCAACTTCAAAGTGTTCCAAGCAAACACATGCTTAGTTTTACATGCCTCTGAGCACTACACCAAAAACATGTTTACAGTAATAGAAATGAATTCATAGTCCTTGTTATACAGACAGAACCATTTGTTGGCGCTATTGTTAAACAATTAATAGCACAATACTAATACCAGTTGAACCAGTGCAGCTGTCCCTGAGCCAGTTCAAAGTGTAGCAAATGTACTATAAAAAGACAGCCCAATGGCTTGTAGGCACTATATCCAGAAGCAGTGCCAGCTGACACAGGTAAAGTTGCACTGAGTGGCACAGGGGCTGGGAGAGGGTTGTAGATCAAACAGACAGTATATATTTATATATTGCCTTTCTTTTCATTGGATTTCTCCTCCAACTTTAATTCGAGGTGGTTTACATGGGCAGGCTTTCTAATCCTTGATAAGGTTTTACAATTCAAAGAGATGTTCTCCATTTCAAGAACTCCTATATTAAGAGGTGGATCCATTAACATCTGATCTCACTGTCTATGGCTTCAGTTTTGCCTTGTGAAGTAGACTCAGCTGCGGCTGGCTTTTTTATCTTCTCTGACATACACAACCAAACTTCAAAGTCCTATCACACAGTTCTGGTGCTTTAGAGTGGGCGATCTTCAGATGTTATCTTTGGGCAATTAATAGCGGCTTAATCCTCTAGAACAGACCTTCTAGTAGGAGGGAGACTTGGGGGAGTGAAGGGGGCATTAGTGGGCAGGGGATCAGGCTAAGAAGTAGGGCAGGATCAGTTGACTTTGTTATATCTTCATTTCTGGCCCACCCAGCATTATACCAGGCTTGCTAGCATTATACCAGGCATTATACCAGGCTTTTGCCCCAGTTATATGGCTCGCACAGTTCCAAGAAACTCCATGCGGTGAACAGTGCTTTACCTGGGGTAAAAGAAAACATATTCCTTTTCCCTGAGGAGATATCCAGCCACCTCCAAACCATGCAGACTGGCTGTGCCAGGACAGGTTAGGATTAGGCAGTGAGGTAGGGATTATCCTTGGTAATCTACTGCAACTCAGAGATCTACAAGTAGATTCTGATCTGTTTCCAACTAGCTTACATCTAACAAACCAAAGATGTGATCCAGTCAAACTTTATATTTAGGATCCTCTGGTTTCAACAAGTGAAATGCACTTGTTCATTCTCCTACTTAAGCCAATGGAATAGAAAGTACTTAGGCATTGCTGATCATGCTCCAAGAGTCATACACAGAAGCATTTATAGTTTCCCTTCTGCCAGAATAAAGACTCTTCCTCCAGAGCATGGAAACATTACCTGGCAGTTCAAACCTCAACAATTTTATTTTAAAATAAAATTGCTAGAGATTCACATGTTTTGTAGCATAAGGTTCATGGTCTAGAGTAGCTTGTTTGTTTCTGATCTTATATAGATGTAGCTTAAGCCATAGCTGGCTATTGTGTAGGTGCTGTAAGCAATATGCACAAATCTGGCTGGCAAAGGAAGAAATTGGCAATGACAGTGCTAGGAATGGATGACAAAAAAGATTATTCAGTATGAATAGTACCTCTCTTTTGTGTTCATCCAGCAAGAAATTCAATCTATTGCTAGCTCAAGCTCTCCCTAGGAAATTTAACATCGTCCATATTCTGTATGCATTTCATCAAAAGAGGATCCAAATTACGAATTTAATTTAGAATTATCCAACCAGGCAGTCAAAAATTCTGTTATGGATTTGGGCAAAAGCCTGGCTTGAAAGACAGAATGAATCAGACAGATATTTTTTCATGAACCCATCAACCATGGCTTGATCAACAAAAGGCAACAAATTTGCTATTGCAAATCACACTTTCCAGACAAAAAGGAAATAAACTGGAGTCATGTTCCATAAGATCAATAGTATGCAGGAAGAGGAAAAAATGGCTTCTCTACTAACACTATTCTCAAAACTATAAAATAATGGAATGCTTGGAGAGAGGATATTATATAGACTAGAGCAATTCATTTTTAATTCAAAACCAGGAAAGCCTTTGAGAAAAAATCCAATTCATTTAAAATGAAGCAGCAAGATTAAAATCTTATCATAGCACTAGGATATTAACCTCCTGCCATTCAAAGAGCAGCACTCCTTTTATTGTAACACCGTTTGGGTGGGTGAATGGGTGGGAGACAACAGGGTGTCTTATAGATTTGATGCAGCAATAAAGGAAACTGGTTTCCAGAGAAATTCTTCCCTGGAGGATAAAGAAAAGCACAAGAAAACTTTCATTGTTAATAACATCAGTTCTTGAATAATGGCTGGCATTCAGCAATGCACTGAAAAGATTTACTTCCTGGCAGTGCTTGAACTCTAAAGGGACTTCTAGGTTCAAGACTGTTTGTAGAATTAGTTCATCAATTCTTCTTGGTATCAAGAGATTTGTACCTCTTGTGTTACCCCACCCTGTGCCCTCTTTTTCACCTCCCATCTATTATCAGAGCCTCTAACATTTTAAAAAAGGAATGTAAAACTCATTTTTGTGTTTTAATGTAATGTAAAACTGCTGTACCTATTTACTACAGATTCCTTGCAATCGGATCCGCACTTACTTGGAAGCAAATCCCACTGACTACAATTGGTCTTATTTTTGAATAGACATTCATGGGATTGTATTGAAAATCTACGGAACACAGTTGAGGAACAGACTGTGCCACATCGGCATCCATGCTTTCAGGAAAGGAGCATTTTTAAAAACGATGCAAAAGCATGCTTAAAATTAGAATTCCACATCTGTAGCCTGAAGTGGCACAATCCATTCCATCACATCATTCTTCTGCACGTGTAGAATGCAGAAGGACTATTCTGCATGGTAGGAACAGACCTCATACAATAGATAACCTCTTGCTAATGGTGCAGAGATATTGTACAACTTTCCGTGCCCTCTTCCCCAAGTGATCTGTAATTGTAAGTGTCCAGAGGCTCCTGAATTGTGCAATTTAGCAGTATTTAGAAACAAAAAGAAAACAGCCATGAAAACGTTAGGCAATATATAATGATATATAATGATACAATATATAGGCAATATATAATGATACAAGGGCTTGGAGACAGCAACTTTGACAGGGCCATATGTGTGTTTCAAAAAAGCAACAAATGAGAATGGGGGAGACATAATCTAATACAGTATGGAGTTTGCATGTTAAGAATCCCAAACAGCAAGTGGCAAAAGACCAAAGGCAGGAGATAGTTCACTTACACAATATGCTTTGAATATACAAGGCCCCAAGTTCAACCCACATCACCACCTGAAAGGATAGGGAATGGCCTCTGCCTGAAATTCCAGACTGCTAATGCAGTCTGGTACAGTACTGACAATAAAAAGCTAAATGGGACAACAGTCTGACACTCAGTGCATGGCAGCTTCCTATTCTATTCCAGTATTCCTATTCCAGTATTCTAGACTATTTCTGAATTAATTGTATGTATTTTGTTTTCCAGATATTATATATTTTGAGATTTCTGCTGTTCTTACATGTCAGCCTCTCTCCTGGAATTGTACCATAAAAAGCAGCTCTCAATTCTGAGGCAATATTATATGAAATAAACCCAATAGCAAATGAAGATATTGCCACTGCCCAGTTTTTATTGCACAAAAAAAACTGCTTCCAAGCAATTAAAGCAGGCCTCCGTCAGTCTTGAAAGACTATGGTATTGTGCTTGGTGCTGCATACACTGCATGCAAAGCACAAAAGCCTGGGTTAGATTGTTATGGAGGATAGGCTGTTACCCAAGCAGCAAATCCCCCCTCTCCACGCCACTGAATTAGTCCAATGGAAAGGCAGAGCCAATACGATTGGATCCAGCTGGCTTCGCAGAGCTGGGCTAAGGACAGGAGCTCACCCTGTCTTGTGGGGCCGACCCAGGTCTTGAACCCTGGCCTGCTGGTTAACAGGCACAGCGTCTTAACCGCTTGCACCACCCACAGCCTTTCCAAGCAATTAAGCATCAAAGATTTGCATAAGTTTGTTCCTTTTGAATTTTTGGCCACCAGTGTGTACCACAAGTATGTCTGAGCAGAGGGGCTAGTAATTTGTGATTTTTTAAAAAAACAATACTGTCGAAGCAAACGGGCTACGTAATTTTTTTTCACTACCTTAGTTAGGTTGTGAAAAGTTAAAGGCAGGATTAGACTTCCCATTCCATCTGGTTTAAATTATTTAAGACTGAGGAAGTTTATTTTCAATACTGAATTGCCTGTGCATTACTCACAGAGGAAATTCCAGGAAGAAGGCTTAACTCAATTGCGCTTGGCCCATTTTGGAATGTGAGTGAACAGTTTACAAGTGAGGTGGTATACTTCCAAATGCTGTACTCCCAGATGCTGTTCACCTTTGTTCATGAGATTAAAAAAACCCAAAAAGATCTATAGCAGGCTATCTCAATGGAAACACTTATAGGCAGCCCATAATTATACTGACCTACAGCATGCTCTTTTCCCAACTCATAAGCAAAGAGAAATGGAAAAAGGAAGGGACTTCTAGCTTACAAAAGCTATTTGGCAGCTACATAAAGACAGCTGTATCTTTTTATATAGTACTCCAACTATAAGCAATACTACACATATGAGCTATATAACAAACCTTTTCTTGAGCGAGCTTTTGGAGGTTCTGAGGCCACTGGGAAGAATGCAGCCTGAAACAATACAAAATAGCATTTAAATATAAGTCAAAATTAAGGGAGTCAACCCTACAATTACTAAGAGTTTGAAATGCACTTAGTCAGGTACAAATAATATTGTTCTGAAGGTTAGTCCAAAAATACAATTGTCTCTTGAGACACCATCTATGTCATCTAAAGCCTAATTTCACTAAAGTTGGAAGCCTATGTCCAGCCTTTACCAGTTCCAAGGAAGCTTGCAAGACAGAATGCTACTCCATTAAAAAAAAGTCTCTGCAAACAGAAAATTACTAGGGAGATGGCTAGCCTAGACTCCTTCTTAGCATGCTAGTAGTCTATATGCAGAAATATATATATCCATGCATATAGAAAACTAATGTGTGTGTGTAGGTACATTCAATAATGTGAGACCTCATTACAGTTTGAAATAGTACATTTCAAACACAAGTTTACCACTTTAGAGAGAATTATATTCAAACCTATAGCTTTAATTTTCAGAGACAGAAAATCGTCCTTGGAAATGGGCTTGCTGTCAACCTACTGTCTGGTTAACTAAAACCATATTAGAATAGCCATTACAGTGGTGCCTTGGTTTACAAGCATAATTCATTCTGGAAGCATGTTTGCAATACAAAATGCTTGTAACCCAAAGTGGATTTTCCCGTAGGAAATAATGGAAACTCAGATGATTGGTTCCACAAACAAAAATATTCATATAAAAATATTTACTGTATATAAAAATGATTACAAAACACTGTAAAATAATATAAAACATTATAATAAAGAAAAAACTGTGCAGTACTGAACTGCACTGTATCTCTGAAAACCTTCATAGCTACTGTGAGGGAGATAAGAAATAGGAGGGCTGACTTCTTTTGTAGAATGACTTTCACTATCATGAATGGAGTCTCCACTATCCATTGGCTCAACTGAATCTTTGTCTTTTTCTGCAACTTTAACATCCTCATGCTGCTGATGGGAAGCAGCATTGTAACACTGATAAGGGACACCTTCCACACTGCCACACAGATCTCACACACACCTGGCTCAGGCTGCTCCCCCCAGTCCCTCCCTGAGATCCCTTGCCATAGAAGCCTGTTCCAAATTTCCTCAGAAATGGTCGTCTTCCAAGACAGTGATCTTAAAACAAGTCAAAATTTCTGACAAAATTTTGCTTGTAATCCAAAATACTCTTAATCCAAGTCACTTGTAAACCAAGGTACCACTGTATATCAATATCTGGTATGAATCATTTGCCTATACCCAGACCAAACCCATGACCAACAGAAATGGTGATTCAGATCCAGAATAGTGGACCCTGCCACCATATGGGACAAACATTGCAGAAAAAGAAGTATGAATGATGGGGAAATGTAACATGCCAGAAACTGAAGTATTGCCCAGTGATGTGATGTTACATATGTGATGTAAATATCTTCCTTTAAGGAAATAACTATATGCCTGTTCTGCCATAAAGTGTCTCCAAAGGCCCTCTGAAACACAACCACCATCTGTAGCAATAAACAATCTGGCCATAAAGATCCTTAAAGAGCCTGGCAGTTTGTAACAAACATTAGCAAGCCTTATCAAATTATCTGGAGAACGGCTAAAAGACTGGAAAGGATTTTCAGTTCTGTGATACTGCCAACAGTGGTAAGTTCATTCTGAGTCTAAGGCAGAGAAGATCCTTTACATTTAGGGTAAGATAAGATGACCTTGAAGATGAACACAATTGGATGAAGCTGACAGCAGCCAGAGACAAAGCTGGGCTGCTCTGGATGTCATAGGCTGCAATCCAAAAGACACTTTCCTGGGAGTAAGACCCAATGAACACAATGGGGCTTCCTTTTGAGTAGACATGGTTAGCAGGCTGTGGGTGGTGCAAGTGGTTAAGACACTGTGCCTGTTAGCCAGCAGGCCAGGGTTCGAGACCCGGGTCGGCCCCACAAGACAGGGTGAGCTCCTGTCCTTAGCCTAGTTCTGCGATGCCGGCTGGATCCAATTGTATCAGCTCTGCCTTTCCACTGGACTATTTCAGTGGCGTGGAGGGGGGGGGATTTGCCGCTTGGGTAACAGCCTATCTCCATAACAATCTAACCCAGGCTTTCGAAATCAAGATGGTGTGACTTTCCCCTTGTTTTACCAAATATAGTCAAACAGAATTCAACTACCTATCAGCATGAAGCTTGTAAGCCTTTTGCCAAATGTGTCATGCTGTGCTGAAACACTACTCCAAAACAGTTAAAGAGCCTGGAATATGTCCATTAAAAAACCAGACTCCGTCTGAACTGCTCAGTTGTGGATATTAAAAAGTTTACCATCGTTGAGTTATGTCTGCCAAAGACACTGTAAGTGTTTTTTAACCTGATATACGGACAAGCTTCTATAACAAGATACTGTTATTTCAAAACTTAGATTTTTTATTTTAAAATCAAGATTTTAGATTTCAAAAATCTGCTATCAATGATTTTCTAACAGTTTTCAATACCAACAGCCTAATTCTATCAAAGCAAACAGCAGAGAACTGGTGATCAACTGCCACAGACCCCCTCCCCCCCCCCCCCCCCCCCACTGCAGAGGCAACTGCAATTGCAGGCTTCAACCGAAATGCAAGCAGCTTAGAGACCCTGCATGGACATAAAAGAACCACTGAGATGGTGGATGCTCAGTGAGTGGAAGAATGTGGAGGAGGCAGGGGTGGAGCTTGGAGCCATGGTGGATGGCTGGAGACTTTAGTCTCAGGCACTACTTTTACTCATACCCATCCAAACTCTGGAAAAATGGGTCCAGGAGAAGAGGAGAAGGACAGGTTAAGTGAATGGGGTGCTGACCCTGGCCACTGATAAGCCTAGCTCAGTGCATGAGTACATCATAGCACCAGAATGGTGACCAATCATGTCAGGATTCCTCCCCCCCCCCTTGTTGTACAACAGAAAAGAGTTACAACAGAACTTCTAAGAAGAATTAAGAAGCCGAAAACTGACCTACCCTAACACAATGAGAAAAAATATGGACTCAATTTAATGAATTTTATGGCAATTAGACGCTGATTTATGTCGAAGCTCTGCTGTGGGAATTGGATAACATCTGGACAGGGAATAGCAAGCTGTGGGATGGACAACTATAAATAACGGAAAAAATCCTACAGCCTTATCACAACAGACCGCAATGAAGATTTTTGAGATGACTTTAAACACAGCTTCAGTTATGAAAACCAGGTAAGCTAATGGTAGTAAGCTAATGGAAGATAGCACTGATAAGATTATTGAAGTATACTACTATAGAGGTTAATGAAATTTGAAGATATTTTTGAATGTGTTGGGCATGAAATTAAAGAAATGCTAAGTGGACTATTGTCCTATGAGAAGAAGTTCTGGTTAAAAAGAAGATAATATGTGTAGTACAACAGAGGACCTATTGTGTGTACCTGTATGCATCCCTTTCCTTTTTTCTGCCGTTACTGTATCTGAAAATTAATAAAATCTTTATAAAAATTGAAAAAAGAACGTGGAGGAGGCAGTTTGGGGAGGATTGGGGAGGGGACTAGGCAAGGCACATATTGAGGATGGGTCAAGAGCATATCTTAGCAGTTATAGCAGCACCAATAGTGTAGCTGCAGCCTGAGCCCAAAACACATTCCCCACTTGAGAGGTGGGCACTAACTGCAATTGTGATTTACCTGCTGCATACAAGCAGAAGGAAGACACTTTGGGGAAATATAATTCTTATCATCAAAGAACATGACTGTCCTTTTCCCCTCAAATGCATATTGCTCAATGACACCTGCTTCTTTCAAATCCTCCTAAAAACCCAACTTTTCCATGAAGCCATGAATATATCCCAAGACACCAGCTCAAGTAACCATTGGTTGAGAAACACTGAATTAAGGGACTTTCAATTTTATTTGTTGCATTTTACTTAATAGCATCTTTTCCTTGGGTACTTAAAGCTATTATTGCTATGAAATCCAAGATGTTGACTAGTAGAATTGCCTCAGGACCCAAACATTATGTTCCACTGATGCACAGACTTTAAAAAGCTACTTCAGCTGGAAAGCAGACACACAAACACACACACACCCCGCCCCCCATGGCCAAGCTATAATTTTCTCTTTCTTGTGACTTTTTAAGGTCTGAGAGACAGTCTTTGGGTTGAGGACTGTTTGTTTGTTTGACTCTATAAAAGCACCATGCAGATCCAAAAGGAGACTTGGCGTCTCTACCTTTAACCATGATATAGAAGAGTGAATTTGGACAGGTGCAGCTTTTTAGATCCTTTCACATTGAGCTTCACCTGCCACAAGTCCCTCTTCTATACTATAGTTTAAGGTAGGATCTAGTCACCCTACCCATGCGAGTACTTTCATCTTTGCGTTATTCCTGCGAGTACACGGCAAAAAGGAAACACTCCTTCCTGGTAACCTCTAAGCCAGGGGTCTCAATTGTCCACAACCCAGCCCAGGGACCAGATGCAGCCGGTGGCAAGCCTCAATGCAGTCCATGGCAAAACCCCTCCCTTTGGCCCGGGGACCAGACTTGTAATGTATCTAGCACATTCTGGTATGTTAATTTAAGTAAACTTATTCAAATCTGATGTGTAAATCATTTCCATCACCTAATAGTGTCAGAGAGATGATGTGGCTTTTCTGACAAACATTTTAGAGGCTCAAGCTGTAGGAGAGTCATAAGAGCTGGATCAGGCCAAAGAGCAGAAAAGAGAAATCCCTCCACCCCCTCTCTCCATACCAAGGCATGTAGACCAGATGCTATCAGCAGATTCTGTGACAGGGAGTTCCACAGGCCAATTACATGCTGTGTAAAGAGATATTATTTTTTGTCTGTCCTGAATCTCCTGATATGCAATCTGAGTGGACATATTCTGGTTCTGGTGTTGTGTGAGAGGGAAAAGAGCATTCCCCCGTTTGCTCTCGTCATCCTAAGGCATGCAGGCCAAATGCTGAAACCACCACATCCTGTGGCAAGAAGTTCCATAGGTTATCTACACACTGGATAAAAAGGTATTTCCTTTTCTCAGTCCTGACTCTCCAGACACTCAACCTGAGTGGACATCCCCTGGTTCTGCTGCTGTATGAGAGTTTCTGCTCTCTTCATCCCAAGGCATGCAGAAACTGCCATCACCACATCCTGTGGCAAGGAGTTACACAGGCCAACTACATGCTGGAATTTAGATATTTTCTTCCGTCTGTGCTGAATCTCTGGATACTCAATCTGAGTGGACATCCCCTGATTTTGATGTTGACTGAGAGAGAAAAGAGCATCCCTCCATCAGCTTTCTTCATCCCAGATGCCACCAATACATCCTATGGCAGGAAGATCCATAGGTTAACCACATGCTAGATTGAAAAAATTATTTTTGTCAGTCCTGACTCTCCAGACACTCAATCTGAGTGGTCCCCCAGGTTCTGGTGCTGTGTGCGAGGGAAAGGAGCACCCCTCAATCCCCTCTCTCCATCCCAAGGCATGTAGGTAGAGTTCCTGTAGGAGGGAGTTCCACAGGTTGAAGGCGCAACCCTCAATCCCCTCTCTCCATCCCAAGGCATGTAGGTAGAGTTCCTGTGGCAGGGAGTTCCACAGGTTGAAGGCGCAACCCTCAATCCCCTCTCTCCATCCCAAGACAAGTAGGTAGAGTTCCTGTGGCAGGGAGTTCCACAGGTTGAAGGCGCAACCCTCAATCCCCTCTCTCCATCCCAAGGCATGTAGGTAGAGTTCCTGTGGCAGGGAGTTCCACAGGTTGAAGGCGCAACCCTCAATCCCCTCTCTCCATCCCAAGACAAGTAGGTAGAGTTCCTGTGGCAGGGAGTTCCACAGGTTGAAGGCGCAACCCTCAATCCCCTCTCTCCATCCTAAGGCATGTAGGTAGAGTTCCTGTGGCAGGGAGTTCCACAGGTTGAAGGCGCAACCCTCAATCCCCTCTCTCCATCCCAAGACATGTAGGTAGAGTTCCTGTGGCAGGGAGTTCCACAGGTTGAAGGCGCAACCCTCAATCCCCTCTCTCCATCCCAAGGCATGTAGGTAGAGTTCCTGTGGCAGGGAGTTCCACAGGTTGAAGGCGCAACCCTCAATCCCCTCTCTCCATCACAAGGCATGTAGGTAGAGTTCCTGCGGCAGGGAGTTCCACAGATTAACGACAGGCTGAGTAAAGAGCTGTGCAGTCTGTCCTGACCCTCCTCCCCTCACAGCAGAGTCCCTGACAGGTGTGTGTGTGTGGGGAGGGTGAGGGGTCCTACCCCCCAGTCAGGGGGGAGTGGGCCTCCTCAGGAGCCTGGCTCCAGTATGGGGCTGAGGAAGGGCCCCTGGAGGCCCCAGCGGAGGCGCCCCCCCCTCTCCCGCTCTCTCACCGGGCTGGCCTTCACCTCCGCCATCGCTCCTCAACCGCCCGTTGCTGAGGCTACAGCAGGTACCTTTAAGCTGCTCCAGATGCCCGGATGTATCGTTACCCTAGCAACTACATACAACCAGGCGCGTGAGCGCTTGAGAGGAAATGACATCAAGGGTTTGCCGAAAGGAATGCCGGGAGATGTAGTTCCAAAGGACAAGATCCGCGCATGCGCTCTCTACTCATCCTTCCCTTGAGCACGCCCAAAGCAGTAGCGTCACGAGAGGGGATGGAATGGACTGCGCCACTCCCGGGATCGCCGGTGGGGGTGCGCATGTGTGTGAAGTTATACGTGTTCTCTTTCGCTGCGAGTGGAGAGACGGAGCCGTAGGGACAGACCTGCTCTAAAACTCCAGTCCCGGCGGTGCGCCCTCCCTCTTCAAGGGCTTTTATTGTTGGAACAAGGCCGACCATTACGGAATGGGATCGTTCTCCCCCATTTAAAATGGTACAGTCTCTCCTGTCCCTTTAACACAAGGGAGCTGAAGGTTGCTTGTTCTGTGCAGGACTTTCCTTAGTCCCATGTGCAGTGATGGTCTGTACACGTGTATAAGGATCAGTGTACACGTGTCTACAAGAACAGAATTGATTCCATCGTATACCTACCTTTCTAAGTACTTTTCACACTTTTTGAATATTCAGTATTAACTTTAAATATTTAAATTTGGGGTTTTTAATTAATTAATTGGGTTTAATTATTAAATTAATTACTATTTAATTAGGCTGCTATCCTAAAGATATTTTCCTAGGAGTAAGACCCACTGAACTCAATGGAGCTTACTTTTAAGTAGACATGGTTAGGATTGTGTTTTTTTCAGTGCAATCCTATTTGTGTCTACTCAGAAATAAGTTCAAATCAAGGTTCACGCCCAGGAAAGTGCTCTTAGGACTGCACAATCCTAACCATGTCTGCTCAAAAGCCTGCATTCAGTGGGTCTTAATCCCCAAGGAAAGTGTCTTTAGGATTGCAGCCTTAGAGCACAATCCTAACCATGTCTACTCAAAAGTAAGCCACTTTGTGTTCAATGGGTCTTACTCCCAGGAAAGTGTCTTTAGGATTGCTGTAGGCTGCACTCCTAAAGACACTTTCCTGGGAGTAAGACCCATTGAACACAATGTGGCTAACTTTTGAGAAGACATGGTTAGGATTGTACTCATAGTTTATCAATTTTATTTTGTATCAATATTATTTTATATTTGTTATATAAATTAATAATATGTACTTATACTTACTGGTAATATGTATAAATTCATAGCAAGTTAAAATGTTTTTTAATGTATTGTTTTGTAAATGTATTGTAAATGTGTATTATTGTATTTGCTCCACTGTTAACCGCCTTGAGTCCCTTTTATGTGAAAAGTGGGATATAAATACAATAAATATAAAATACTTTATAATAAAAAATTCTCAGTCTAGAGCAGTGGTACTCAGGATTTTCAACCCAAGACCC
The DNA here is from genome assembly GCA_030015325.1 of Cryptoblepharus egeriae. Lineage (NCBI taxonomy): Eukaryota > Metazoa > Chordata > Lepidosauria > Squamata > Scincidae > Cryptoblepharus > Cryptoblepharus egeriae. The sequence continues at coordinate 14,038,245 of JAREYC010000013.1, forward strand.
ACCTTTCAAACTTACCAGGACGTGATATCACTGTCTGCTCAGAAGTATGTGACCCCCCCAAGCGGGGTCTCAACCCCCCACTTTGAATACCACTGGGCTACAGTACTTTAAAATATTTTTATTTATTATAAAAGAGGGTTTTATAAAATATTTATTATAAAAAAGCAGGCCTCCGTCAGTCATGAGAGACTATGGTATCGTGCTTGGTGCTGCATACGCTGCATGCAAAGCACGAAAGCCTGGGTTGGATTGTTATGGAGGATAGGCTGTTACCCAAGCAGCAGATTCCCCCCTCTCCATGCCACTGAATTAGTCCAATGGAAAGGCAGAGCCAATACGATTGGATCCAGCTGGCGTCGCAGAGCTGGCCTAGGGACAGGAGCTCACCCTGTCTTCTGTGGCCAACCCAGGTCTCGAACCCTGGCCTATTAACAGGCACAGCACCTTAAGGGTGTTAACATGGAAGGTGCCTCAAAGACTCAAATGACATTTCCAGCACTTGGGCATACCCTGGGCAACCCTGGAAACTCCACCAGTGGCTAAATCGTTCCACCACCAGAAAACTCTGGACTTGGACAAAATTTATTCTAATTTTTCATTAAATTTATAAAGAATTAAATTATAATAAAAGTATTTTATCTTTCAAAATACTCTGTCCTGTGAGCAGCTGAAGCAGAACTAAACCATATATCAACCAAGTATATACAATTAGTCCCTGCTGTGTATATGCAACATTGGGCAGAAATGGCTTTTAACAAAAGGGGGGAGGCAAGCATCAGGCATGCAGTCTCCCTCTCCTACCTTGGGCAGGGAGAATGGGAGAAGTGCTACTGTGTATAGAAGTGATATTTTAGGCCAGCTCTTTAAGTTTGGCAATGAAAAAGGCTCACTATTTTTGCAGAATGAAACAGTTACAAAATTTTTCATAGTTGGCTTGGGGCTTTGCATGTACAAATGCAAATTCCACATCCAGTGAAGTGTTCACAAGTGCATGAGAACCATCAGCTGACTCCAAACCAACATCCTGTTCTGTACACCAACACCTTCATTTGGCCTATCATGCTCTATATTGCATTTAAGGAGCTCCATCAGTCCTGCAGCTGAACCACGTGAAGGGATTCATATATTAGAGAAGAATTTCTAAGGACACGGCATACTGACAGCTGGAGTTTAGTAAACAGTACATGTTAACCCAGTGGTCTTCAGCCATTTCATCCCGGGACCCCCTTTCAATCTTTGGAATCTGTCCAGGACTGTCTGTCACACTTGCAACCCCCAATCTGGGACATTTTTTAAAATGAGGACTTTTCCTGGAAAAAGAGGACGTATGGTCACTCTGCCCCCAAGTTCCCATGCTCTCTCCCCCCCCTCCCCGTCCCCAATCTCACAGGTCCTCTCTTACCCCTACTGCTTCCAAGCCCCCAGACTCTTCAATGGGATTTATTCCCAGGAAAGTGTATTTAGGCTTGCAGCCATAATTTATTAATTCCAAACTGCCTGCTTACAAGGAAAAAGGAGGACAAATATTTTTGTTCTAGGATACAAGGAAAGAGGACATGTCCTGAAGAACATCTGATAAAATAAAATTAAAACAGCCTTAACCATCTCCCCAAAAGCATTAGAACCCCAGAGAGAGGACAGGACATTTAGCTTGGGGATAGGGTGAAGAGGAGCTTGGACTATTTTTACATATACATTAAAAAAAATTCCACATTACCTGCAGAGCCATTTCTATTATTTTCAGTTGGGGGAGGGGTCTGCCTTCTTGAACACTTGTAAGCTCCAGGAGCCTGGGATAAGAGCCAATATGGAAGCCTTGCACCCCTGGACTGACCTTCCACACTTTCAATGGACCTCAATGCAAAGGGAAAGGGGGGGGGAAACTTCCTTCTGGGGTAATTTTGGGGGCTGCGCAAATTGGATCAGGACCCTTCTGGAGTCCTTGGAGTCTGGAGTCCAGTTCAGCCTGCCCTTTCCACTGAACTATGGCATGTTTGCCTATTCATGAGTAAAGCTGTGAAATAAATTACTTAAATTTCCCATGCATTTTCTATGCATATTTTTGCTTTTTAGTTTTTTGGCCATAACTTTTGATGGAAAGGAGATATTTCAAAACAGATTATTGCATTGGATTCTGCTCCTCAATACAAAGACATATGACATGAAGGGGTATGATGCACCATCACAAAGTTGATTTTGGGGGTCCCCAGAGGGCGGGGACCAAGATGGTGATCCCTCAGCATTCACACCCCCCCCCCTTTGAAGACCACTGTGTTAACTAATTATCCCTTTACATAAAATATTAGAAAATCCAGTTAAGTTTCTGCAGTGGGAATTTTACTAAAGCCCATTGTTTAATCAGTTAGAACATAATAACCTCTAAATTTCAGTATTTAAGCTGTGATCACAGCTCTTGACAAAAGATGGATAGGAATAGTTGAGACTCAACTGTTGGTGACCTTTATGATCAAGAAGGATGGCAAGAGAAAAGGTGCAGTTTCTATGGGAACAATCCCCAACTGAGCAGAGAGCTTTGTCAAGACTAAATTGATAGCTACCCAGAAGCAGCAGTTTTCGTTGTCTCAGACAATGCTTTCTCACCAATACTGCAAATTATCATACCAAACATTATTTAACACACCTTTTAGGAAAAAAAACCCTTTGGACTGGTACAGCCAGAGGCTCCTTTTGCAGAGAGGCCATGAAGACTGTTTTTCATGGTTTTTCGTGGTTCACTGCACACCTTTGGCTTTGGATCTGCTATGCTAATATATAATAGTCTCTGCCTGCCACAGAAATACTGGGACAAGCAGGTTCTGATCAAAAAATGCTCACTCAGTGAAAATGTCTGAAATGGTCTGAAACCTTGTGGTTACCATATCACCTAAGGCCCATCCCTATCCTACTTTTCAGTGCTGATGCAGTAACATCAAAGGGGTTTGTGCTGCATCTTGCAGTGGAAAAGACAGTCATAGAGCCCTCCTCAGGGTTGGGGAACATTTGCCCCTTATCTTGGTGCTGCAGCAGCACCAGTACTAGAAAGTTGGATAAAACATGGATCTTAGGTGCATGCTGTAGGTCAATTGCTTGGATAGGGCCAATCGGAGGTACAGTTGCATCAACATGCAGAACCAAGGCTGACAGCAGGTACAGCTACAGATAGCATTGGTACATACGGTACATTTCTGATCAGAGGGCATGTTACTGCAATTTGCAAGTCAGAAAAGGGTACTAAAAGTTTTTCAGACTGGTTACAGTTCTAAACAGCTAAGAATCCCATCTTTTGTAGTCTTTGAAACTGGCCTCACTTTTCTCATACGTACTTATTTCACAACAAAAATTTTCTACACTTGGATACACCAAGTCCACTGTCCCATACCCCGTCTTCTAATTGTTCCCATCAATTTAGTGATCTTTGGAAGTGTCTGAACAAAATGGTGTGGGACAAGTTTAAGAATTTTAAAATTAGAAATATAGTGCCATCGTGGCTTCAAAAGATGAGCATTTATTACAGCAAAGCTTTCCCAAAGACTAGGAAATAATGCTTATTCCAATTAAAGGCGAGAAAAATTACTGCAAGCAAACACAAAAAAACTAATGAAATAACAAAATAAAAGTTTATTAGAATTAGGAACGCTTTCTCTCCCTCTGTTTAGCCTTAACACGGAACAGTCCAGCAGTTACAATGACGTCTAAGAACAGTTATTTCCACAGCATGAGGTGCTCTCTAGATGGAAAATTAGATTATGAGTCTTCAGCCAGCCCCATCAGATTGTCTTACCATTCCCCCAAATGCTGAATAGGATCCTGTACATTGAAAGATTCTTCCAAAAATTCTGTTCTGGTCTCACGCAATAAACTGATTTCTAATACAGCAGTTGCACTAACACATTTCAGGGTTAAATGGTTTTGAAAAAATTAAAGACTGTCTGATACATACACTACAAAAACCAAAACAGCTGCAGCAAATTAACTGGAAAAGGGGAGCACTAAATACAGACCAGTGATCATGCTCTGCCCTCCTGTTTTGTGTGGTTAGAGGATATCTTTCATTTAGCTCATGATAAAGTCAACTCAAATTATTCAACATATGGGCACCAACCAAAGCTTCAGAGTAGCATCTTCATTGCCATGTATTTGTTTTTCAAGGAAAGAAGGTACTCTGCTTTCAGGGGGGAGGGGAAAAGACTGCTAAACAAGCCTTTTGCAAAAGCTTCCATTTAAAGTGATTTCTTTCCAAAGCCCACAGTTTTATAGAGGTTTTCCAAAATCAAGTGAATGATCTTCAGGAGCATAAAATCCAAACTATATATATATTTTAGTTGCGGGGAGAAATGGCAAGAGCAAGGTGTTTATAACCAAGAAATCCAGGAAAGAAAAAATAAAATAAAATGCTGAAAGCATGAAAACATTCTTCTGATTCACACACCCTCAAACCATGGCCACCTGTTCCACCAGCCTAGTTCTACAAGAAAAAGCTTAGACGGGCAGAGACATTGAAAAGTCTCTTAGCTGAATCTGAAGTTTTCTATCCATTTTGAGTGGCGGCATACAAAGGACACGTGGAAAAAACCACAGAATATTTGCTCAAGCAGCAGCCACACCAAACCTTGTTTCATGGAGTGGAAATCTTTCAATATTCACACTCTCTCTGTAGACGACAATTCATCTAGTGCAGCCTTACTAAAGGAGTACTGAACACTGTCTCCACATAAAAAGCATTCTGCCTCCCGAAAATTGCAGGTGAGCTACAAGCTAGCTCAGTTACTTACACAAGTGTGAACAGGTGCTAAACTCATCTTCTGACCATGCCATTCAATACACAAGCCAGGTCACAACAGACTAGCTTGATGGCTTGTGCTCATTTGGTTGATTTTTTTACTCTTTCCAACAGCAGACTCTCATAAACATACCACAACCATTCTGCAATTCACTTCGTTTCAAAAAAGTCTTTGCCAGGCTGCTTCACAAGGAGATACTGTTCCAGAAACACAATCTAACACACACACACAAACACACCAGTCAGTGGGTGCATGGAACTAGTTGAAGATCCTTGGATCGTGGCAAAAGTCTCTAGACTAGCAGAAGTAGCCCTCAGGACTTGTTTTTCATGCAGACTCCTTTGAAAACAGATCAACTGCTTCAGCAGACCCAATTCTTTTCTCTTCACTCTTTCATGTTAACCCTGCTAGGGTGGAAAAATACCACAAGAAGGAACTCCTATGCCGGAGTAGATTTAATAAACTGCTTCCAACCAATGCTTTAACACAGCTTTTATTACAAAAGACTATAAATGACTCTGTATAACCAAAAACTCACTCTTCCCTCCCATGGGGAAAAGAAATACCCCAATGACTTCAGAGACTGCAGACCCTTGCAACTAGATAGAATGTTTGCTTTATCAGGCACTTTTTTCCCAACCAAGCCCCAAAACATGAACCACAGCAGCTCCATCTTTGTTTTCAGTGTTATGCAACTGACAAAACAAGTAACAAGGAATGTTCCATTTGAACACTCAATCCACAGAGAAAAGTCCAAACACTTCCTATGAATGACTATGAACCAGGCGTAGGATGGATGTTGGACGTGCATGAAAAATTTCTAGGATGGTCAAGCGGGGTGGTATTCTGAGCAGAGAGACAAAGCAGCCAGAATCACTACACTTTCATTTCCAAATGTAACACACATCAGGGTCATCAGTTTGCATCAGAAGCTGGAAATGCAAGTGGGACGGTGTCCGTTGCCAGCAATGAACACACCCAAACCATGGAATTGTTGCAAAGGAGCTGCAGAAGGAAGAGAAACCAAAATTTCTCTTACCGCTTGAGAGAGCAAAAGAGAGGATCATTACAGCAGCACACACTGCCCCCATCCCAATCCCAGGTAAAAAGCAAACTGAAAGAAAATGCACAGCAAATAGACATAATCTTGAAGATTTTTAAAGAATAAATATTTTTGTAATTAAACATTATGCAAACACGTGCCACGCTTGCTCTTTGTCCATGCAGATGCGCTATTTACAATTTTGAAAAATACTGTGTTGTCCTCTTTGTTTTAAAAGTCATATACAAAGTTTTTCCTTGCTATGTGCCCCTCCTCCCCTCCCCCAAATCCTCTTTACAATAAGCCAAACATTCACCCATGAACTGGTACATGTGTGAGGGGAGCGGGCAGTGGGGCAGGGAGGGGAAAATCCCATACCAAAGTACATCAAAATGGCTGGTTGGACATGGGAAAGCAGTGTCAAGAAACTGTTTTCAATTCATCTGTAATACGCAGAGGAGAAAGGAAAAAAAAGTCAGCTCGGAGAATGAAGCTACGTTACAAGTTAAAGTTGGAGGGTTTCTTTTAGTGCGTCTGTCACACTTACTGGCCACCTAGAATACTGTTGTACAATGGTTTATCTACCTTTTTTTATTACAATATAATTTACTTAAATTTTCCATTAACAAAAACAGAATTCCGGTACTACAGACCAGCGGTGTAATAGGCGTAGTGCCCCTTTTTGTGTGTGTTTTGCTTTAATTGTATGAGCACTCTAGATGGTAAAAGGTTTTGAGAGTTCGTTTTATGCAGGCCAGTCTCAGTCCTCAATGTACTCCCACAGATCCTTCTCGTAGCCTTCATGAACATGCTGCAACAAAACCCTTCGTCGACTCTCGCAGTATCTACATGGAGAACAGCATACAACCATCATTAGATAGCAAGATTGGCTATGTTGACATATATTTCAAGGTAGCAAGACTAGCCATTAAGGAAATACTAGAGAGCCAGCATGGTGTAGCAGTTCTGGAATTGGACAGAGACCTTCAAATCACTCCTCAGCAATGAAATGTTCTGGGTGACTTTGTACCAGTTACTTATCTGTAGCCTCACCTGCCTCACAGGGTTGTTGTGAGGAGAAAAGAAAAGTTTTGGCAGCGTCTTGGGCATTTGCCTTGGCATGGAAAGGTGGGATATAAATCCTTTAAATAAAGTAACATACACTGATGCTATGTACTCTTCTGACCTCATCATGAGGAAAAACAGTGATGCAGGGCTTCCCATCTGGCTAAACGATTAAAGACAGACTTCACAATTTGTATTCTTTAATTGACTAGACAGAACTACATAGTCCAATATTATCCACCTACTTAATATCTTAATATCCACCTACTTAATTCTAACATAATATATTAAAGAGGTCCTGGTATGATGACCCAGAACAAAAACCTATAATTGTAGGTGAGGCAATCTTGAAATTTCCTTGGCTGCAAGGAGCCACCTGTAAAGATGTTTGCTGCTTCTATTCCTTAGGCCCACTTATGTAATCATATTCAGCACACTAAGATGAAATAGAGGGGTCACAAAAGCACACACGCTTCTCCCCAACATGCCAATTCCTCTGTTGCTAATTAAGCCAAGTGACACTTTACCCTTCGAAGAATTTAAGCAATAACATTCCAGGGTGTTACACAGAATCTAGAATTAAAATTTCCTTCTTTTACTCAACAGCACAGTGGTGTGATACTGGAGAGAACAAGATACTCTCTCTGCTTTCTCCTAAATCTAAGCATAAGATTCTAAAAGGAACCCATAGAAAGAGAACAAGTCCTCAATTAGACCTTGTTGCACTGCTTATGCTGGCTTGATTTTCCCCAAGTGCTGCAATTTATTGCTAGGTTCAGCTGCTTAATTTGAACAGCAACAACTGATCAGGAAACCTGGCAGAAAGCCAATAGCAAGTTAGACTCCCTCCTGCACAGATTATACCTGAATGAAACACAAGCAATTTTCTCAGCCTTTTCCTACAAACTAAGCCATCACAAAGAAATTTATTTCAAGGCTCATCAGAGTATCAAACTACCAATTTTTAAAAGAGTGTATACCTGTACTTATCTTGCACTTTCTGCTTAATGTCTTGCAATGAATCTTGGGATATATCTCGTTCCAGATACCCAGAAAGGACCTCGGTAGCATTTTCCAGATCTGCTTGATTATTCTAGAAAAGCAAATATAAATACTTTTTAATATCCTAAATACATCACATGAATAATGCCAACAATAGGAGTGAGAAGAGTTTTAGGAAGTTTCCTCCATCATAATAAGTCTATTTAGTTAGAGAAACATTGTGCTAACAGTGAACATGAACTTTTGAATGGCAAGCAACCACTTCTAAACAAGTCATGAACAGAAGACTTACATTTTTTAGATGAAATTACTAATCTTTCCCACCACTATCAATACAATTCTCAAGCTTACTTATGCTTGAGTCTTGAAGGCAGGTGATAGGGCATCATGCCATGCATGCATTCCACTTCCTAAACTGGGTCACTTAATGCATGTTGTCTCCTTGGCAAATACTGAATAAATTCAAGCTAACCTGTTCTAAATAACTAAGAGCAGAGTCCTTAAAAATTATTGTAGAGCCAGCCCCCATGGGAATGATGCCCAACAGTGGGGAGGCTATAGTGCCCAAAGGCTGTCCTGGTTCGACGTCTGGTGAGAGGTAGGAGAGAAGAGGTGGGAGGCAGGGAAGAGGAGGAGGGAAAGGCAGAGATGAAGAGGAAGAGAAGCTGTGCTCTAAGGAGCACAGAGAAATGCGGCTTCTATGAAGGAGACAGAGCCGGACTGGGGAATGATGCCCCGCACTAGGAGGAGACAACTTTGGTCCGGCCCTGTCTCGAAGTGGGCGGGGCATAGCCCAGACTTTGCTGAATGTACCCCGTCCCCACTCCAGAGAACGATTTTACTTACAGTATTTTAGACAGCTGTTCAATAAAAACTGTCTAGAAAGCAACCAAATTAAACAAAACAGAAATCAACACCTACACAAATCTGGAACAGTCTATTATTTTGACTACTCTCTTCCCAGAACTACCTTGCACAGTGATAATTCTAGTTGGTCATTATATTACCATATGAAGAAGTCAGCATCTATTTATTCATAGTGACAGCTTTGTTTCCAACCCCTTCCGCATCATGTCTTAAGACTGTAAACCTTTTCAACTGCTTTGAGTACTTTGACAAATAAGCAATATAACTAATGTGGTAAAAAAATTCTAACAGTGAGTATCACCAGTCACAGTCAAACACAATGGAACTATTAACCATCTATAAAAGAATAAAATGCCCAGGAAAGAGCTTTGCACATCTTTAGACTTGCCACACAGAAAAGACCTTCAAAATAGGTCCAATGAAAAATTAAGAGTTTTCTCTGTGTGCAGCTTAAAAAATATATTCTCATTCAACCAATGAGACAAGCATGGTGGTATCTATGCTTAAATGCACATACATGAAATGACAGAACAGCAGAAACAGTAGAAAGAAGAACACTGTCATCTCCCATTTTCCTTTTTTAAACTACTAATCCATTAAGTCCTATCTTCTCACTGTGATATGTGCCGTGCACTGGAATAGTACAAAATCTACAACAAGACCTTCTCCACTCCCCCCAAAGTGCTTTTTTAAAGATGTCTAGTAAACCTTCCTTACCTCAAAGATAATGGACTGATTATTCTTTTTGAGGTAGAAGGCAAAGACGTATGTGTACATGAGTGTGGCACGACACTGGCAGAGGACATCGACTGCTTTCTTCAGGAACTGGACCTCGATCCACGACATGTTGTGCTGCTGCATCTCTTCCATTTTCTGCTTGACTTGGGCATAGAGTTTGTGCTCAAAGCGCAGGCTCTGCATATGGTTCATATAACGATTGCAGTAGAAGAGGTACCTCTGCAGGGCTGCTCTGGATCGCTGTGTTAATTCCCATTAGGGAAAAAGTAAAATCAATCATTAAAACAAAGTAATAGCAAATCACTGTAAAAAAGAACCAAACACAAAATGTGGCAGTTCTTTATTTCAGCAGTTCTTTATTTTTTTTTCCACATAGGAAAGAAAGGTAGCTGCTGTTTATCATCTAAGGTCATACAGAAGATATTAAGAAACCAAACCTGCAATGTATTACAGAGAAATCATGTTCAAAACAAAAAGATTCTCTTTAGAAAAGGGTTCTTTAATAAAAATTCCATCTATATATTGTCTAGAACTCACCACCCTAGGAAGCATTTGTTTCTGGTCCCATTAAGAGTTAGGGAAGGGGAGGCAGCAATGTGATCCCCAGTATCACAGCCCTGAAGATGACTTATCCTACTTTTCTGCCTGTGTCAGCTCCCAGAAGGGTGGCACTGCAGGACTCCTGAAGCTTTAGAAACAATTCAAGTCTAAAACTGGGTAGGTTTAGGGTAAGTCCTATGCAGTGTTTTTTTTCTGGAAAAAGATACCAATACTGAGTACCAGTAAGTACCCCCAGAAAAAAGCCCTGGTCTTATGCATATCCAATAAGCAAAGTGTGCAAGCACAAGGAGTCAAAGACCAACTATAAAGGAGTTCCAAGAACTTTTGCTCACCAGACAGAATTTGATTTGGGAATTAACAAAACTATCCCACTGCCAGACCAATATTCAAGTGCTCTAGAGCACACCAAATTGACTGTTCTGTCCAGGGCAGAACACAATCGAACCTGAAAAAATGCTAAGTGATCACCAAGAGTTATGGACTCACCTCTTGGGCATCTCTCGCTGCCTTTGCATCATCCTCATTGTAGCGATTACAATTGTACCTGGAAAAGATTTTCGTGAACATTTTAAGTATTGAAAGCCACTCTCCCATCCTTTTTCATTTCAAGACAATGAATTAGATGCCTTTTATTGGTGCCTTACAGGAAATTGGAAGAAAGGCTCCTCCAATACCTTTTTCAAAGCATCCACGGCATAACATTTGAGCAAAGGTTCAAAGACAAGCCCCATCTTCTTACCCTAAAGTGGAGATTTTCAACCAGTGTGCCATGGCACGTTGGTGTGCTATAAATGGTCTACTGCAAATGGTCTACAAGTATGCTGTGGGAGTTTGGGGGAGAATCTTTTATTAGATGGGTCATTGGGGTTGTGAGATCCCCAACAACAGCATAGTGTTCCATGTCAATTGTCCAAAAACTGATGGTGCACCTTGATCATTTTAGCAACTTGTCTGTGTGCAATAAGATGAAAACAAGATTTCATGCATATCCTTCAGCTGCTATTGCTTTAAGCTGTTGTGCTTCTATCAAAAACCGTCATGCAGAGAAGTGAAATATGCCATTACAGACTCATGAGAAAGGCTGGGAAGCATGAATTTACACTTACCAGGCAGAACCATGAGGCTCCCAAGGGCCAAGACAAACCCAGCAAAACTCTGCTTTACAATTCTGATTCCGACAGACCATGTGATTACATCCTCCGTCCTTTTCAATGGTCACATGGCATTTGGGGCATTCCTACAAAGGATATTAAAATGATGAGGAAAACTATGAACATGAGGAGATGCTTCTTTCTCATTTCCATCAAGAACCACGGGATGTATAAATTTTTTAAGAAGAACATAATGGCTGCAGTTGCTTAAGTTGTACTATATGAACTGGACAATTTCATGGAAAATAATCTGCACTAAGTTCATAAATAAGTATGTAAAATGTTAAAGTTAACTTAAAATTTTTAAAAAAATTTAATTTTAAATAGGTATTCTTGATTAGAAGCAGGTTAATCTGCCTCAAATACAGAGGTTTATCCTTTTCATTTTGTTTATTTTATTTTGTTGCATTATTTTAATTCTCCCATTTGTCTTTATTTCTTAACAAAAATTGTTCTTAACTGATTATACTTATAGATCTATACACTGCAGTCCACATATATACTTATCAGTTTAAGACTTGGAGCAATTCTATTTTGCTCCTGCTTACACTGAATGATTTAACATAGCAGAAGGGCAAATGTGTTAGCCTCTTCAACCTGTGCAGTATTATAGAGCTTTCCAATCTGGCAACTCTCTCCAATTTAGGATACAAGGTCTTGTTTTACACAGCACACAAAGCCTAAACTGTTAGCATCTTTGGACTTTACCATAACCTTGAGCTTAAAAAAGCCAGACCCAAAACCGCAATCCTATCATTTACACAAGCAAAATAAGTAACTCCTGAGAAGGCAATTGTAGTTTTAAGGTTTGATATTGATATCAACCATGTGACTCCAAGGTACAAGAAGCAATAGTAATATATACTTTATTATGGTTTGAAACAGAAGCCGAACCTTTGTGTTTGCTGCAATCCAGTTAGAAGTTTCACTGTCATCATCACATTTCTTAATCCACTTCTTTAACCACTGTTAGGAAAGGAAGAAAACTGTTCCAAAGATGTCCTATATTTTTTTCAGCAAATACCCAACTTTAATATCTTACCTACAACATATATTTGCATCTCATAGCTTCCATGAAATAAAGCAAATATATATCCTATCTTAAGATGCAACTGCTGTCCTTATATACCCAACATCCTTACAGCAAATTTCAATGGTAACTTTCTCACACAATTGCCAATAAACTAGATAGCCAATTGATCATAAAACAGACAGTAAACTTATGCAAAACAAAAGCCATTTGATTACTGAATCCATGATACAATGATTCAGAATCCAATTTCTAATCACTCTGTACTGTGTGTAATATTGCATATGTTTATATAATCTGAATTTACTTCAATCCATATGAAATTGTTTTTAAGGGAAAAGCATTCACACCAGATCAAAGACTACTTATTCTGTGGTGATATTCAAAATTTAAAACTATTTGGTTGTTTAACCCCCTTAATTTTTCAGAATGAACTTGCTGCTGCTACAATATTTCAGCAGGAAGACTATGTTGCTCTAAAGAACCAACTGAGGAAGTTGAAAATGCTCACCTTGCACTTAACAGGATCATGCCAGTTTTCACCACAGTTAAAGCTGCAAAAATAAAAAAGTGTATACATCACAGGGTCTGCAGTTAAGCGACCCCATAACATGGCAGGTTTGACTAAGGCAGGCCTACATAACTTGTCACTACATTGCTTGCCATGAGTATCTAATCAGCAACTGTAATGGGGCTTCTTGGGTGCCTGGCATTTCTTTTTTGTCATCCAAGGTAGGAAACAACAGTTTATCAGATTCTCTAAGGGGACAGCATTAGCCTTATTAAGGGCAATTTGTGCAGGCCTGGTCTATCACATGGATATACCTCCCACGCTAGTTTATCAAGGTCACAAGGGAATGTGTGACTTTTAGACACAAGCAGTGCAAAATCATAACACAGCAAACAGAAGAAACACTTGCTTACCAAAACTGACGACCGCATTTACAGCGAACAGGCTTAGCATCAGGATACTGTACTTTTACAACATGGTGACAATCTGGAGCAGGACACCATTTTAACAGTCGATTGCACTAGAAAGAGAAGGCAGATAGTCTAACATGGAAGACGGCACAAAAATATCAAGTTGCAGCTTGCCGTTCAATAACTTGGAATCATAATTTTATCCCAGTTCTACTCATTTCTACAGAGTTGTTACTACTCTCTCATTTTTTGGTCAAATGAATGTCTTCCTTCATTTCTATCTACAATCTATCTATCTACAGTATTTATATACCGCTTTTCAACTAAAAAGTTCACAAAGCGGTTTACAAGAAAATGAAAAAATTAATAGCTAATTAATAGCTTTCGGCCTACTCCTACTGCCCCCAAACTCCTGAACGTACAAAGTCAACCTAACAATCAGTTAAGAAGGGAGCCCCAAGGTTATATAGGCTAATCTTTATTTAATAAAACAAAAATCTACCCTAGATCATTTTGGTCTTCATTAGCCTTTACCATTGCCTGTTTGCATAGATTTCAAGTAAAGAACTGCAGCCAACCAGTAAAATTACATATAATGCTCCCATGAAGACTAGACCAAACCCTTCCTGGCCCTAAGAAATCTCTTGACATACAGACCTACTTTTTTTAAGAATCTGAACTTCAGCTCAAATCCAACAAAAAGGCAGTCTGGCAAGAGTTCCAGAGATGATGCCTCTACTGAATTTAGTGGTTAATTTATAACCACACAACCACAAGAGCAACATGCAGCCCACTTATGTACGCCTGGTACTCAAGATATACAATGCAAAACCTATGGGTCTTCCTGAATTTCATGCAACTGGCATGTAACTAAGATTGAAGGCAGCCCTCTCCTAATTAAGCACCACCTGCCATTTTACTTTCAGCCTTTAAGTCTGACAAAAAATCAACATATGAATCTCCTGGTGTTTAAAGTAACTGAAGTTCTAATGTATCTATTTAGGTATTAACACTGATATACTATTAGATTCAGATTGCGAGCAATCATTGTTCAAGACCAATGAAGATCCTACCACGCCCACCGCTCCTATTTGTAAAGGATTGGCCATGAATTAAGTGATAAAACACTTGCTGTAAGAGTGAGTGTGGGTGGCGCAAGTGGTTAAGACGCTGTGCCTGTTAACCAGCAGGCCAGGGTTCGAGACCCAGGTTGGCCCCACAAGACAGGGTGAGCTCCTGTCCTTAGCCCAGCTCTGCAACGACAGCTGGATCCAATCATATTGGCTCTGACTTTCCATTGGACTAATTCAGTGGCGTGAAGAGGGGGGATTTGCTGCTTGGGTAACAGCCTATCCTCCATAACAATCCAACCCAGGCTTTTGTGCTTCTCATGCAGTGTATGCAGCGCCAAGCACGTTACCATAGACTTCACAATACCATAGTATTCCAAGACTGAGGGAGGCCTGCTTTTTTTTTTTTTTTTTTTTTTTGGAGTGGCAACTTACATGTGGAAACTATGAGAGAAAAGTAATCCCTTGAATAGCTGTCTGTAGCCACTACATTTAAGTCCTGGATTTCAAACTTCTGCTACAAAGTATTTTCATTAGCCACATTCCAGCTTAAGCACTTTTTATTTTAAGAAACATAATTAACATAATTTCACTTTCTCAGGCTTTTTGTGCTGAACTCCAGAACTCAAATGACTTTCCTCTTTTGATTAACAGAGAAGGCCCACTCCCACCAATAATCCAAATTTAACCCCCTTCTCTCTTCTGCAGCCACATACACCCCAAGAGAAGCAGGATAATTAAACATTAAAACCACAGTTTCTTTGGCATACAATTTTAAACCTGAACTCACCTCTACAAAACTATTAGTTATTAAATGCTGGTACTTTAATTTAACTTTCGAATCTGTGATCAGGCGCCTATGAAAACAAGAAAGGGAGAACATTTCATTGAGAATACATTTACAGTCAAGAACTGGCCATCACCTTCCTTACTGTCAGAAGTCATAAATCAAATTATCCATTTTCACTCTTAAGTAAAGAGACTACAGGCTTTAAGTCTACATTCACATGAAGAATTTAATGCACTTTTTGAAAAAAACAGTTTGGGAGGGGATCAGATTTTATTCCTCTCCCCACCCAGCACAATGTTCTGCTTCCGTGTATTCAGCATTATTTGCACAGAACAGCTGAAAGAGTGTTTCAGAAAAAGCCAAGGATGCCTTATGACTCTTAAGCATACACTATCATCAGCTTCAGAAGCTGTGTTCTAGGTCTCTGCTGCCTATGGTTTTGTTTTTTGTTTTAATCATGGGACTCATTTGCTGTGAGAAGCCCATCCAGGTTCCATCATTACTGATCTGGGATAAAACCTTATCTACTTCAAAAAATTGTGAGAACAATACACATTAACACTACAGAGCAGCTTTTCACAATCACCGGTACTCATACCACCAGTTCTTGAGGTGGTAGCTGGTTGTATATGCTGGACCCCCAGATCCCTGCCACCTTGCAACAAGACCAGCAGTGCAACAAATTCAGCTCAGTAAAGTCCAGCATATACTTTTCAAGTGCTTGAAAAAGCCCTTCTGTCCACCCTAAACTTCTTACTGGTGTTTGCCAAGTTACATCTGGCCTCCCAATCCAGAAGAAACTGGTGATGACATCATTGTCAGTTATTTTCAGTGCCACTTCCGAAAGGTGGCCCATGTGATATCATACAACAGCTGCCTTTTTTCTATTTTCTAGTACTTTATATAGTTTCTTGGATTTTTTTTACCAATTCAGATGTCACATGACAAATATTTTCATCCTGCTTTTCTAACACATGCACTACAAAAGGCAATGGGGAGAAGCAAGCTCTACACTACCTTCTGCAGTCATCTTGTTGAACAGAAGCAGAGCAACTTCAAAGCAGAGCTCTGCATGCTTGTACTATAACACCATGCCTCCATGTTCGGAAGCAATTTCTAATAAATAAATTCATCACCACAGAGAGGTCCAATAATACTAACAAGGCAAGTCTCCTATCCTCTCAAATTTCTAAACTAGGATTGTCCATCAAGACAGCCAAATCAGCCTCAGTCTCAAAACCTAACCTAGACCTTATTTGGAATGTTTACATCAAGGTTGGGGACTGAGAATGCTTTTGTAAACATAATATGCTGAGCTACCATAATCAAAAGTCTCTCTTCGTATAATCCTGAAACATACTGCTGAGCCTCATCACCAGTATCATCTATGCCTTATTACATAAAATACAGGCATAAGAATGCAGAATTGTATGTGCGCGCACAATCTTTCACTTTCTTATTCTTTCTAAATACTTTCCACCCCACATTAGCACTTGTTCTTTACTATGGGACCTATCTCTTGTATTTCAAAACCTTTCTTTGCCCTGATATCAAAATGGAAGGAGTGATCTGGAAGGATGTGCATAAATGCAGGAAAATCAAAGCTTTATATTTAGTTCCAGTTCAGGTTTCTTAGAAGTATTAAGCCAAAGGTACCAAATGGACGAGAGAAAATAGGCAAGTTGCACAATTAATGGTGCAGTAATACTTCCCATTGTGCAATAGGATTCTGCAAAGCCGAATAACTTGCGAACAGTGCTATAGGAAAAAAACAGTTAAGATAAGAAACCACTGTTGATTTGTCCAAGCTAGATAAGAGCATCATGTGCCCCACTGACTGCAGCAGTGGTCATTCACATCCAGGACAGAGTGCTGTAATGAAACTGCACTAAAGGAAGCAGTGTTTTTGGAGGTATAAATTGAAGTGTATATCCACATTCAGAACAGCAGGAACACCATTCATCTCTAGGACAGTATTTATTTCTAAATGATTCATTGATTAAAGAATCTACTAGTAACTTAAACAAAACAAGAAAATAAGGACATGCCTTTTTTGTTTTCATGGTTTGTGAAGACTGAAGCGACAAGTGTAAAAGAAGCCTCTAACAGGATAAAAGTCTGGAGCTTATGAAAATCTTTCAGTCGGACCATTTCAAACTTCCCCAAAACCAACTGAAAGCAATTGACCCACCAAACCTTTTAAATGGACAGCACATGATAACATCATTCTAGCTACACTTTCACCATTAAGACAAACCCCAAAACTGTTGAGAGAACATAGTACCCTAGTTAAAACAATACCAATCAACCAAAAATGAAAGGAACATGCACACATTTCTAAGATTACAGTGTAGACAACCATGCAAATCTGTGAGACCATGAACTCTGTTTATTACGTGACCTGATTGTATTTGGAGAGTCTCTTGCTCAAGTCAGTGCAAACAGTTGATAAAAGCATCAGCAACAATCCTTTTACAAGTGAACACACAGCCTCACTAAGAAAAACATCTTCCAATCTTTTAAATACCTTCCAATATCATGTCACTTCATCACAACAGCAGCGAGTGTGATTATTGCTTATCTCTATCCAGAATCTAAGGGACCATTATCCCATTACGATCCAGATTTCTTTGCACTTTTGACTAGGATATGTGGCAAATAAGTATTGTGTCACACAATATTTGAGAATGTTTAAAAAACAAAACTCATAACTTGGTTGTGACATGTTAATATTGGGCTTATATAAGTTATTATTCTCTTCAGCTAATTATATGAGATACAAAGGCTGCAATCCTAAACACACTTTCCAGGGAGTAAGATCCATTGATCACAATGGGCTTACTTCTGAGTAGACATGGTTAGGTTTGTGCTCTAAATGTACTCTCTTTGAAACAGCAGGTACTTTTCTTTGGAAAGACAAGGATCTGAATATGTTGCACCACAAATAAAAGTGAAGACTGAAAGCTTCTTTTGTTGCTGTTATGAAGACTGTTGCTGTTATGAAGACATGCCTCATAATGATGAAAATTGCTCTTGGACTACTTAAAGACAGGTTCATTTTAAGCAGAACTTTTAACACAACACAATCATACATTTGTTTAAGGGCTTAGAAAAGGGGTGACTTTTATTCATAACTAGCAAAAGCATACCCATGTTGCAGGAGTAAAATTCCCCCCATGCCATCCCTCCACTCCGCATCAATCCCTCATGCACAACAACCCCCATGTGCATCCACCCCTTGTGCACAATCCCCCATGCTCATCAACCCCCCGTGTGCAACATCCCCCATGCGCATCAACCCCCCATGCACACCAACTCCCCAATGTACATCACCCTTTGTACATCTCCCCATGCGCAGCACCCCCCCCCCCCATGCACAGCATCCTCCCCAGTGCAACCCCTCCCTCCAAACAACATCCCCCCAGTGCACCAGGCACCGAGCACCAAATTGGTGCTGGATGTTGGTCAGTCTTCCATGTTAAGTATAGGACAAAAACATGTTGCACCCCTTTTCAGCCCCTTAAGAGTTAAATTTCTCCACATCAGTTCTTGGTGGGTGTTGGTGTCACAGAAGGAACCAACATTTCACAGAAGGTGTCACAGAAGGAACCTCCCCGAATTTCACACTTCTAGGTCTGGGGGTTGGAGCAGAGCATCCCTCAGTCACCGATTCTTCAATGCAAAGTATAGGGAGGAAAACACGTTGCACCCCTTTTCACACCCTTCCAGTTGGAATTTCCAGAAACTGGTTCTTAGTGCACCCCTCAGTCATGGAAGGAACACCCACGCCAAATTTCACGCTTCTAGGCCCAGTGGTTTTGCCAGCGCGTTGATGAGTGAGTGAGTGACTTTTCATTTATATATATATATATATATATATATATATATATATATATATACACACACACACACACACACACACACACACACACAGATAGATACCTATCAACTATAGTACTTACATAACTGTATTGTCGTCAACCAAGATATCACAGCCATGAGCAGGGCATGAAATTGTCTGTGGACAGGGAAAGACACAGAAATCAGAAAATGCATTTGATTGGTTCAGATGTAATTGAACCACCTATTGCATACACTCAACAGCACTTCCAGAACTTCCAAGAGTTGCATACACTCAACGGCACTTCCAGAACTTAAATAGTTGCAAGTCTTTGATCAGTGAGATGGGAATGACTATTTCACAAAGGACAAGAAAACCTGACTGTTTCTCAAAGAGAAGGCATAAAGCATAGCCTTTCAGACCACTAAACATAAAAAATTTCAACACAGCTTTAAATCATTCTTCATGAAGCAATAACACACTATGAAAACAGATATTTTTACCTGTCCCATGCCTTCCTCCATTATTTTGGTAGTTAAATATTCACTCCAGCACTGCATACAAAACTTATGTCCACACTCCAAGCCAGTGAAATACTGTGAAGAGAAAGATTTATATTGTAGCCACTCAGCTATGTTTATTTATTGAATATTGAGTAATGTAGAAGTGAGCTGCCAATGTCCCTTCTATAGAATCTGTCATACAAACTGTTCACCCATCTAACTGTCCCACCTAATTCACTTCCATGATCAACAGTCTCTTCATTTATATCTAGACTCTTAATTCAAGTATGAACAGCAAGTTCAAGATAAACAACATCTTCATTTTTAAATGCCAGAACATGGAAAAACAGAACAGCTTTTCTTGCCATCACAATCTTTTTTACAACCTTGCCAGATGGAGTTCTGCACGATCTCTATATTCTGAAATCCCTACATCCTCATTTGCTTGTTTTCTGTGTTTTTAGATGCACACATGCACAATATTCTCTAAGAAGGTTGACAGTACAATACAGTTAAGCAGAGGAACCCTTTAAGGTTGAAGGAAGATTGAAGTTTGTTTTCCATTTATTGTTATTCTATTTATCATTTTCCAGAAAACATGATCTGTCAATAAAAATACAGACCAAAAGGGTAAAGAATAGTTATCCAATACAGTTTTTTTTTTAAAAAAAATATGTTGGGAACAAGGTGAGAAAGAGATAAAGGAGATTGTAGAGACTTATGATTTGGGAGAATTATCCCAAAAAGGTTTCAAAAGAGTGACATTTTATTGGGAATTATCCTCTAACTCCAACTGAAATTAGATTGCTGAGAATGACTGGGAGGGCAACTGAAGACTAGAAATGAATAACGGAAGCTTCTTCTATCTAAACTTGCTACAAGTATTAGATGTAGGAGCTGAGCCTAATACCTTAATTAGCTAAACTTATCACACACTTATGGTTGTCAATTTCAATGTAATTACCGTATATACTCGCATATGAGTTTTTTGGTCCCAAAAAATGAGCCCAAAAACCCACCTCGGCTTATACGTGGTCAGTAAAAAAATTAAGAAAAATGGCAGGCGCAACCGCCAGCATTTGCCCTCAAAGGCTCTGCAGCCTCTCCAGCTGCTTGCGCTGGCTCTCCGGGGTCTGGAGGAGGCACACGGCGGCACAACATGGTCGGAATGACCTCCAGCATGCGCCCTCAGAGGCTCTGCAGCCGCTTGCAACAGCTCTCTGGGGTCCAGAGGAGGAACGTGGTGGCACAACTTGGAGCCCACTGCAGCCAAGCCCCTCCTCAGAGGTACTTCTTTGTGGGCCTTTCTTCTGAGTAGACATGCCCTGGATTGGGCCCTGAGGCTACAACGCCAGCCACACTTCCCTGCTGTTACTGTATTTCCCATCCTCGGCTTATACTCGGGTCAATAAGTTTTCCCAGTATTTGTGGTAAAATTGGGTGCCCTGGCTTATACACAGGTTGGCTTATACACGAGTATATATGGTAGATTGGGACTCAGAAAAATTGTGAGAATGGTGTTAAGCCTTTCAATTCACATGCAAAGTTAAATGGCCTTCCTTAACTTAGACTCCAAATTTTAAAACAATGAAACAAGAAAGCATACTTGCCACATAAATAGCAAAAGGCAAGGAAATGATACAAGTTCTCCATTTTGAGACTTATTAACAAAAACTTATTTTCACCTTCACAGAAGCCTCCAAATACTGCTCCAAAAGCAGAATGCAAGCTGGCATGTATTCATTGCAATCCAATAGGTTTATCTTCCCTAACACTTAACTAGCTCAACCTGCTGACACTATCTAGCTTAACCTGCTAATATTAACTAGCTCAGTCTGTTTTGAACACACAGAAGCACTTGGCTGGACACTTCTGAAAGTGGAACACTTAACTAGTTGGATCATAGCTTGATTCAGGAAGACATTTCTTCAATTTTAGCACACTTGATCTCCAACCATTCCATTTTGGTTCACTGTGAACAATACAGATGTATTATGCATCTCTTACATCTCACTTAACTGTCCCATGGCAGTACACTATGCATAGTTATAAAGCTATGTCAATCTAGGACACAGCTTAGGTCTTTCCAGAAGTTGCATACATGGCACTATCAAATGATTTTCAAAGAGCAAAGCCCATCCTGCAAATGTAGTTAACAGATGCAGAGAAAAAGGAAAAGCAGTTCAATTAGGCAGGCTTCAACATAGTTGTTCCTTTTTTTGTCTTAATTGGAAAAAACCAAGGCTAGAACTTTGGGAGGAGAAAAAGGAATTTGCATCCAATAGGCATGTTCTTTCATTGTGAAACTACTCTTTTTATTCTCCAAAAGTTTTGTAAAAGGAAAAAGAGGAAAAGCTACATTTTCCCAGGCAGGAATAAAAGATATAAGCAGCTGTTGGACAGAACACTGTTATTTTGTGCGTATGAAAACACACCTGTTGTCTACCACAAGATGCTGCTTGGCCACATGTGCCAAGACATATGGCTCTCCAATGTATGCTGGCACTATCCTTTTTCTTTGTCTCATGATATTATGCTGCCTTGAGCACAATAATTTTCTCCAAATTGTCCCTTCAAGGCAAAAAGAACAGAGGGGGTTTCCAAGAACAGTCCTTTTGTTAAGATGAGCAACACCTCCCCTAACAGGGGCGCAGAAGTGCCAAACGGCACTTTTGTGATGCCCCCAGGCCAGTCCAGAACTTGTGCAGGACTTATGTCAGCCTAACTGGTATTAGGATTACAGCTTCATGGAAATAAGGTTGACAAAATCTTCTGGAAAAGCTTGAAAACTAATTTAAATCTGAATCTATCTACAAATAAATATTGATGCAAACACACATATTTCAGTTCTCTAAGGAATATCTGTGAAAAGAAAATAGTCTGAAATAAAATTTGCTTTTAGTATTTACGTCATTAAGACTACAATCCTAACCATGTCTACTCAAAAGTAAGCCCCATTGTGTTCAAAGGGTTTACTCCAAGGATTTTACTCCAAGGGTTTTACTCTGTCTTTAAGAGTGCTGCCTAAGAAAAGGTTATTACAGCAAAAAACATATTCCTCAGGAATATTCCTCAAAAAACATATTCCTACATCAGATTGTAGGTGAGGTTTGCATAACTGTATGAGCTTCTCTACAACAAGCTTCCCTACATATAGAAAATGAGCTGCGAGGAAGAAGTTACCTAGATTTGGAGGACAACAAAAAAGTGTACATTCAGAAGACACTAGAATCCACAAGTCTCTAAACAGAAGAACTTAACATCCTAGGGCTGCAATCCTAAAGACACTTTCCTGGGAGTAAGTCCCAATGAACACAATGGGGCTTACTTTTGACTAGACATGGTTAGTACTGTGCTGTTAGTAACTGATGTAGACTGTGTGCATTTTTTCTGAAAAACAAAAAACAATTGAATTTAAATTAAAACACCTTATTCTCAATTTACCAGGTACTCACAGAGTTAGGATAATTCAGATAGCAGATCTGGCAAGGCATGTCCTGTGCAGATGACCTTGTGTTCATCTGACGTGTTCTAGACTTTTTACTAGGATTAATTACATGGCATTCTGCAAACAGCTTTTCCAGGTTGCCATCAAAGTACCTGTATGAACAGAAGAAGGGAAGTGAAGCCACATGTTAGGTTAGAGTTAGCATGGTTGTCAATTTCCAAGTAATTAAATTGGGATTCAAAAAAAGCACGTACAAGCCAGGAAGCCTTTTGAGTCTTTCTTCCTGACCACATAACCTTAGTTTTAACCATAACCATAACATAAGCTTTACCCTAGCCTACTAAGCTGAAAGACTGGTGCGACCCATGTAGCCTTGCTGCTTGCAACAAGAGAAAAAGCATTCAAGAGCACTGCTGGCCTACATGACCTGTTCTGCTTCAGAACTTCTTGCTTACAAAGGTTAGCTTGGAGATCACATTCATCCTATTCCACCTGGATGAGCACCCTGCACAGAAGTGCAAGGTATCACTCAAATAGATCTGGAATGTTATAAAAAATCACTTGCACATCAGTTGCCTGTTTAGGTGACTGAAAGGGAATCCCAATCCATATTTGATTAGTTAATTAAGCAGTTTGCAAAAAGTATCTACAAATCTAGCATACGTGGAATAGAAAGAATAATTTAGGTTTTTTAAGGACAGCAGACCTTCAGATAAACAAACTTTCAGAACAACTGCTTTTATGAGATTCATATATGCACTGTGCTATTATATCACCTTTGCTATTAGAGTCTTCTAGGTCTATCTGTCCACCTCCTGGCAAGCACGTCAGCAATAAAAAAACTCAATGGATTAAGGCTTGATCTCCCATTCAATCCATTGCACTCTGTTGAACTTTTTTCTGATCACCATTTACAGCTGGTGCTATGAGGGAACACCACCCCAGGAAAGATGACTGAGGTATCTGCCTATTGAGGAGGGTTCTTAAGGGTGGTCATCAACACCTGCAAGTGTGAAAGGTTATGAAGCTTCTCTTCACCTGACAGCTTAAGAACCATTATGAAAATACCATTCCATGGGTAGTTCCCATGTAATGGGTGAAACCAAGTAGAATTTTGAATTCAGTTTTGACACAGTGACTCAATATTTTGCATTGCTGGGTTCTTCCAGAAACTCCAACCTTTCAACCTGAACACCAAATTATTGCATTATATATTATCTAAATAGAAATTAGCTTGTTTTGCCTTTTATTCAGCGTGTAGTCTGATAGTTAATGCTTGGCTCAAGGAATAATTACATACTTTCAAAGAAGGAAATACAAATTACAAAATGTAAAACATGTTATAGGAACCCAGGAAGCATCTCCAAATTCATTGTGCAACAACAAAGATATCCTTAACTCCTTCTTCCCTTGTTTTATATTTATAGTAGTCTAAACAGACCTTTAAAAAAGTATTACACTTATAACTTGCAGCATGTGCAAAAGCTTTGGCAGCGATCATCTGACACTGTGCTGGGGGCCAGAAAAAAGGATCAATTTACATGTCAAATTGGCAGCAATGAATATATTAAATTCATAACTTATATAAATGAATTCAAAGGAATTCTTATATATATTTTTAACACAGAAGGGGGGTGATCTTCAAACCAGACTAGAAACAATTCCACAGAGAGTGAGAGAAGATGTGTGCAACTACTTCAGCCATCATACCACACAGAGGCAAGGAGAACTAAGTTTCCTTTACCTCCAGAAGATTTCCGGGCTTGATGAAGGGAGCTAGCTGCAGGTCACATCTGGCACCAAGGCCGGTGTTTGGGTTCCCAAATATACAGGACAACATTGGGTAAAATGTACACTACAAAAGGAGTACAATACAATTATCCAAGATCTTATGTCACAATACACACTGGTACTTTAGAACCTGATCACAGTTCTAAACAATGAAATGGGAGTTGGAGAGCTACCATTTTGAATGCAGAATGTTTTGCATCTTTATCTCTGTTTACCTCTTCTGCATTTTCATGTCAGCTTAGATAAGGTGTTCAAACACAGAAAGGAGCCAAGTCCTACATGTCCTGAAAACACTCCTTTATTATAGCAGCATTGAAGCTATGAATGAAATTCAGCAGGATACATGCCAGATAGCAGTGCCCATGTCACAAAATCTAATCCACCAAAAGAAAGTTAACACAAAGGAGTAATAAAATAATGTATCAGGTACACAGAAAAAGAATCAACTCTAGACTAAGCAACATGACTGCATGCACAATGACACTCGGGTCTAAAGATCTAAACGAGGGGTGTCCAACACGAGGCCTGGGGAACGCATGCAGCCCAGGATGAGGGTAGATGCGGCCCTCCTGCAAAGCTGGCCACTACCATTGGAAAAACTGGTTTTGTGGTAGCAGCCATTTTCAAATTTCGCGTGCTTCTCTGAGCACTGCCCTGGGCAGCCGCCAGAAAGCTGGTCTGAGCTGCCTGGCTCCTCCCCCTACCTGCCTCCTGGAACTCAGAGCACTTCAGGCCCCTGCAGACCTTGCAGCGCTTGCCCACCTGCATCCCCTAAAAGCAGCCTCAGCCTCTATCCCAGCTGCTGCCTGCTGCCCTTGAAACCTACTCAGAAGTAAGCCCTGTTAAAGTCAATGAGGCTTACTTCCAAGTTGTAATCTGAGAGCCCAATGATGCATAGGATGGGCTGTGATCCTCTCCAAGCTTAACCTTGGAGATATGCTGCAACCCTAACCATGTCTACTTAGAAGTAAGGCCCATTGTACCCAGTGGGTCTTATTCCCAGGAAAGTGTGTTCAGGATTACAGCATATCTCCAAGGTTAAGTTGAGAGGAACACAGCCCATCCTATGCATCATGCGTCCTCTGAAGTTAGCCCCACTAAAGTCAATGAGGCTTACTCCCAAGTTGCAGTCTGAGAGCCCAATCCTATGCATGGCTACTCAGCAGAAAATCCCATGATAATAAATGACACTTACTCCAAGGTTTAGCTTGGAAAGGATCACTGCATCCTATGCATCATGCCTACTCAGAAGTAAGCCCCATTAAAATCAATGAGACTTACTCCAAGGTTAAAAATGTTGGACAAAATATATGACATCCTACATTTTCTCCTACATTTTTTTTAAAAAGTTGTTAGTGTTTATGTGCGGCCCAAACCAACTTGTCTTCTTCCAATGCGGCCCAGGAAAGTTAAAAGGTTGGACACCCCTGATCTAAACCAAGAGGAGAATTCAAGTTTGCATAGGAAATTTTGAAACCCCTACAAGCTGCACACCCACACACAATATTTGAAAAGTAGCAAACTTTCAAAAACTTGCAAGCACAATCTCTTGAGAACAGAAATCTTCTCCCTGACCCCACCCAGCTGCCTATATCTCAAATACAACATCACCAATTTCTCTAACGAACAGCTGGTTAACATCAATTTGTACTTTGTATGCAAAGTAGCTCTGTCATTTTCTTCACTTTGGAAAGCTTATTATAAGCTTAAAATAAGAGAACTAATGATATACTAATGAGAACTAATGATGGAACTTGTACAGATGTACAACTCGGTATAACAAATAGGATTGCTAAATCTAAGGTTATCAGAACCCATGTAATAGCCAAAAATGTTTCTGCTTACCTCTCCATTAGCTTCTCTTTATCCCAGTTGAAATGACTAAGAAGTATCCGGGTGATAGTTGCTGGATTCTAGAAAGAGAAGAGTAATTGTAAAACAGATATAACTAGCAAATCAAGTATGTCCATACATAACTGGAAAAATAATGAATTCAGACACCCAAAGTGAAAGACAGTGCACATGTTTGAACTCTTAGCAAACTAAAGCTGTAATCCAAAAAGACACTTTCCTGGGAGTAAGACTCATTGAACACAATGGGGCTTACTTTTGAGTAGACACGGTTAGGATTGTGCTCTAAGTGCCCAATAAACACTAAACAAGTTAGAATACAGGCAATACTTAATTATCAGTGAATTTTACACCCACAGTTTGAAGAACGTACTTCCCCATTATGATTACAATTGCTATACTTTTAGAACTTTCAAAACAGTACTTCAGAACAGAACATTTCTTCAAATGTAGTCGACAATTAAAGACTAGAAAACCAAAAGAAATTCGAGGAATAAAGGCCTGCTGAGTAAAGATATATGCTTTATGAGCAAACAAGTTCAAGCAGGCAAGCTTTTAAGAGATTCTGACAGGGATATTGCTATTGTAATCTCAGAGAAAAACTGAATCACATTACGATGTTCTTTAAGAATTCCTCTGCAAGTTTGGCATTGAAAGCAACATAAGATTAGAAACCAAATTTTGCCAGACCTTCTATGACCTGGAAGGCAAATTTTGAGGGAAACTGAAGCAGGAAGGCCAGCTTGAAATGATTTAGGTTTTTGATTGGATCTTAATTCCAAACAGTATGCTATAAATGCTTCTGCAAATACTAGTCCATGTTTGTAACACATTTCCTCAATTAAAACTTGAATGCCTGGCATGTTGGTACCTGAGATAAATGTCAGACCAAATTAAACAGATCTGGCATTTCTAGCAAAGTGTTAGACAAAAATAATTCAGTATCTCACCCCTCTAAGTTTTAAACTCTTCATAGAAGTTGTGACAACAGGCGTCAAACATCTATAGGAGCAACTTCTTAATTTTTATAACTACTTTTTACAACTACTGATCAGTTTGCTGTTCTCTTTGAGTGCTGGGGAGGGGAAGAAAGTATTTTTCACAATGAAGCAGCTTATGCAGCTAAAGCAGTAATTTTCAACCTTTTTCATCTCAGGCACACTAATAAGGAGACTGAAATTGTCAACGCACACCACCAGTTATTTTTAGCATTGACAAGCAAACCAGGCTGTTCAAATCTCCTAATTTTCTTATGAATTAATGTCAGTCTCCAAATTACCAGAGCACACCAGTGTGCCAGAGCACACTGGTTGAAAATCACTGAGCTAAAGGTTTAAGAACTACTGCATGCTGAGAGTATAACATTTAAACATTGTGCTGTAAGACAGTCTATAAAGAATAGTTTAGAAGTCATTGAATCTTGTGCACCCCAAATAGGTCAAAATGAGGCCAAAAGGAATCATAAGATCAGTCATAACATACTTCAGCACTCAAAACAGAAATGTGAATCAAGTCTATCAGACTGTTTGGAAAAATTTCAAGTTCACTTCAGATAGAACAACTAATGAGCTCCTACGTTTTGGATTTTTAAAAAACCAAGCTTATCAAAATTGCTTCATCTAGTTAATTGCCTTATGCATCAACAAGAATACAGCCAGTGTAAAATGACATCATTGAATAACAAAACATTTATTATGCTTGCTACACACAAAAGCCTCAAACCCTTTTTTAGACCTTAAAACTTAATCAGCCATTTTAGAGACATAAGATATTGTGTTAAATATTTTTTACAGTATCTGCTATCTCTTTTCTCTTCCATAAAATGGTACCATCAGGTGAGCAACCCACTTATGGTTCCTAACCTTCAAGACCAATATTTAACAGACCTTCAACTACAGGGCAACAACACCTTGGACAAACAGATTCAGAATTGTAACTTAAGGAGAAGCAAGGATTTATTTCTGTAAGTGTTGATGTAGCCTGATGAAGTTCTCTTGCCAGGCTCCCAGTTCAGGTATCACACAGCCACTGGAAACACTGGGAATCTATGCAGTTGAAGCTCAACTCAACAAAGTGCTGAGCAAGCTGAACATCTATGGAGCTATACCCCTGCTAAGTGGGCAAAAGACACTCTTTCAAGTGGGTGTTCCTCTCTTATTTAGCAGGGGGAGAGTAACTGGCCCTACACACCCCTGCAATGTATGTTCTAGTGGCTTCTGCTGGTGTTCTTTTTGCATTTTAGATTGTGAGCCCTTTTGGGACAGGGTTCCATTAGCTATTAGTTTTTTCATTTTCTTGTAAACCATTTGTGAACTTTTCAGTTTAAAAGCGGTATATAAATACTGTAGATATAAAAGTTTGTCCTGCCTGGCCTCAGAAGGCTCTTGCTCCAATTTGGCAGCTGCACGTTTAAATCCTGATGGATCAATTACACTAAGACTGAAGCCTGAACATTTTCTAGATTTGAATGCAAACCCAAACATTTATCCTTTAAGGCTTTTCACTGCCACAACACTAGAGGAATTATTCAGAACATCAATTACAAACCTACAGGAAATTGAAATGACTTCTATTTTCCATACAGAAGAAGAAATCAGTGCTTATGAACAGAGAAGCTGCTTCTGTTTGCAAGGAGACTTATTTATTTCAGAGTCAGCAATGTGTGATCACAAGTTGAGATTAGCAGCGTTTCACAATGATTTGCCTCTTTAACAAGCAACATAGAGCAACAGGGATAGTTCAAGGGAGAGCCTTCAAGTATTAACTCCTGAAATCTCATGACTAAGTCAGAGCTTAAATGAAAAAAATACACTGCACCAATCAAATAGTTTCCAAACTTTTTAGACTGGCTGCTCCACTGACCCACCGGGCCACTGACTGCAGCTCCCCATTAGAATACTATACTGTACAGTGGTGCCTCACATAAAGAGCTTAATTCATTCCAGAGGCCTGCACTTTAAGTGAAACACTCTTTAAGTGAAGCAGATTTTTCCATAGGAAATAATGGAAACTCAGACAATTGGTTCCACAACCCCCCAAAATAGTCATATAAAATATTAACTGGATGTAAAAATGATGTCAAAACACTGTAATTGAATTCAAAACATGCATTCAATGTGCATAATCCTATAAGTCTACTTAGGCTGCAATCCTAAAGACACTTTCCTGGGAGTAAGCCCCATTTAACGCAATGGGTCTTACTTCTGAGTAGACATAGTTAGGAGAATGCCATCAAAGAACTTCCTGGGAGGCCTACCTGGGCTGCTGCTGGAGGTTCAAGGTGGCTGGTGGGGGCACTTGGGAGCAGTTAGGGGCAGCTGCCTCTTGCACCTCCAGGCAACTGCCCCCAAGTTGGGGGCAGTTAGAGGCAGCAGCACTGGCCAGCAGCCCTTTTAAAAAGCCTCTGCATGGAGCGTCAGGGCTGCATAGCATACGTGGCCATAGCGCACTTGCTTGTTAAGTGAAGCTGAACTTGTTACGTGAAGCAAGATTTCTCAGAAATTTTTGTTTGTTATGTGAAATGCTTGTTAAGCGAGGTACCACTGTATAGGGCAGTGGGTTTTTTACAACAATTTTGTAGCTTCCCAGGCAGCCATGGTTCACACTTTGGGTGAGCACTAATCTATCTAGACTTGTGACCATTTCAAACATCTAATTCCTCTTAAGCAAATTACAGTGATACCTTGGTTTATGAGCATTAATTGGTTCCAGAAACATGCATGTAATCTAAAACACTTGTATATCAAAGCAAATTTACCTTAAGAAATAATGGAAACTCAGACAATTTGTTCCACAACCCAAAAATATTCTTAGAAAAATTATGACAATACTGTCATGTAAAATAAAATACAAAATTTAAAGAAAAATAAAACAAATTAACCTGCACTTAACTCTCTCAGGCTGAAATCTGCCCCCCTTACTCAGGAGTGAGCCCCACTGATTATAATAGGGCGTACTTTAAAGTAGACATGCAAGGCTACATCTCTCAGGATCCTTTCCGTTTCCTCCCCCTTACAGTGCGCCCCAATGACTGTAATAGGCTTACTTCTGAGTAGACATGCATAGGCTGGATTCTCAGGAAAGTCTGAGAAGCTGTTGATGGAGTGTCAAAAACAGCTGTATCCCAGCCAGGAATATTTTTTTCACTTGACTATCAAAACATCACTTATATATCAAGTTATAATTAGAAATGTTTGTCTTACAAAACATTCTCAATCCAAGTTACTCTTAATCCAGTGTTCTGCTGTTACTGGCCTTTTCTCCTAGAATACAATAATTCAAGTTTAAATTTGTTAAAGCACCATCCAGCCTGTCCACCCCTTTTTGAATGACTGAAACAAATCTGACATGTGCAAGCTCAAAGAAGTCTCAGATGGTATGAGGTCCCTCACAGTTCACAGCAATGTGAGCTCCCTCACATTCCACATTGCAAGAATGGACATAAAGGAGTACAACTGAAATATTAAATACAAACAGTGTGCAAAACAACCACCTACACTATCTTCATCACATAATATCAGTGCTACCTCTATCTTTCCACCTTCAATTGATGTAGAGCAGGAACTCAGAGTACTATTGTATACCTAATTGAGGTTACCCACCCATCCTCATTTTATCCTCAAAACTGGGTGAGATAGCAGAGGCCAAGTGTGTATGGACTAGTTTAATGACTAGTGACCCATGCATTAGTGACATCGAGACTGGATTATTGCAACGCGCTCTACCTGGGGCTGCCTCTGAAGACTGTCTGGAAGCTTCAACTAGTCCAGAATGCAGCGGCCCGTGTGGTTGCTGGGGCTCGTTGGTTCGACTCTGTCGTGCCACTGCTTCAGCGACTGCACTGGCTGCCCATTCGTTTCCGGGCTGAATTCAAAGTGCTGGTCCTAAACTTTAAAGCCCTAAACGGCTCAGGTCCAGGGTATCTGAGGGACCGCCTTCTTCTATACAATCCGACCCGTCACCTAAGGTCATCTGAGGGGGCCCTATTGACTGTGCCGCCACTAAGAGATGTGAGAGGTGTGGCGGCCAGAGATAGGGCCTTCTCGGTGGTGGCACCCCGGCTTTGGAACTCCCTCCCCTTAGAACTGATGAAAGCTCCCTCAATACAGAGCTTCAAGCGGAGCCTTAAAACCTTTTATTTAAAAAAAGCATTTTAAAATGGGGCATAGGTTGGGGGGGTAGTTTTATTGATTTTACTGTTTTTAACAAATGTTTTTAGTCTGTTTTAATTGTTCTCAGTTTTTAATCTAATTGTATTTTAATTGTATTTTAATTTATATTTATAATTCGATTTTAATGGTGTTTTATTTTTCTGTCTGATGATAGCCTCCTTGAGCTCCCTCTTGCAGGTGAGGAAAGGCGGGATATAAATTAAATAAATAATAATTTAAGTCAAACACTATGTAAACTTTTCACAAAAACTATGTAATACCATAAACTGTGCAAAATCATACCCACCCAAAACACCTGTAATGTATATTACAATAAACTACAGACTGTTTTGAATTAACATTTAATTTGTTTGTTTTGATACAATATGACTTGCAAATTCATACTGAAAATCTAATTTAGACCAACAATTTTTTCCAATAAAGTTGTCAATTAATTGGTAATTAGTTGTTAACAGTTAACAATATTAGACACTGGCAGCTTCCTGTGTGATATGGGGATTTGCCTTTATAGCCTGCTGCACAGGTATCTAAACTTCTTGATAGAGAGCCACATCATCTCTGACTGTGTCAAGGACAAGGGAAGAACGGATTTACATTTTAAAATTTAAATAAATTTACATAAACAAATATAAAAGTGATGGAATTTATGAATTCAAATCTTTCAAAGACAGAGTGTGCAGCTTCCCTGGACCTCAGAATACCCTCTAGAGATGAGGGAAGCAATACCTTTTGCCAAAAGGCCATCAAATTAGACAAGAACCCAATTAGATGTATAAAAGACAAAACATATATTGACACTATAGCAGCATCCTGGCTCTAAAGCTTTTCGAGTCCATGTGACTGCTAACGACCCCCGAGAAGAACATAAAAAGTGATAGGATAGAGAAACAAAAATCTGTTCAGGTTTTGTACAAGAATAAACATAATTATTATGGAATAGACTTGCCAAGGTGAAAAAAAAACTAGGGCAAGAGGTTTCGCCTTCATTTAAGGTACACAAGTGTCTTATATTAGAATTACTTCTTTGAATTTTATATATTTTTAAAACAGTTTACATTCAAAAATTCTTCGCACTACGGACACATTCTATCCATGCTTTGAAAATATTTGCAGCCTACCAAAGCCATGTAAATCCAGCCAGCTTATTCTAAACCCTATGAGAGCAATGTGTTATATAACATCCCCTTTCTACTTATGTCTGTGTGGTATGATAGCAGGAATGCCCTGTTGGCATAAGGACCAAGACTGCTGGTGGTAAACAGACAACTAACATACTCGATGAGCACAATCCTAACCAGGTCTACTCAAAAGAAACCCCATTATGTTCAATGGGTCTTACTCCCAGAAAAGTGTCTTTAGGATTGTAGCCTTATAGACAATCTTCCTGATGTCAAAGAGTATCAGGGGTCTTCAAGTTGCTCAAATACTGAAAAACAGCCAATTCTAAAATGAGTGCCTCTTAGTAAGATAAGCTGAAACTAACATCTTAAATGAACCTGTTTAGTTACACGGGATCTAAAATAGAACATGGAAGTCTCATATTTTTAATCTAAAAACCAACACCAGAATGCATTACTACAAATCTCAAATCTTGTTTGGAACTTTTTAGGATACTATTATGAGCCACTACAACTGGATGCTAGATTGGAATCTTTGCAACACAATTAGAAAAATACTGCTGATGTTTTGACTGGAAGCAATAGCAAGGTTTCATCATTTTAGAAGTTAATACAATAGTACTTTGGTTTACAAATGCCTTTGATTGCAAGCAAAATTTTCTGAGAAATTTTGACTTAAGAGCACTGTCTTGGAAGACAAGCACTTCTGAGTAAGTTTGGAACAGACTTCCATGGCCAGGGGACTCACATGGGGAGTGCAGGAAGCGGGGTTGCTTGAGCTAGGGTGGGGCCTTGGGCAAAGTTTGGAACAGACTTCTATGGCCAGAAAACTCACAGAAGTGGAAAAACGTTGGGAGAGCAGCCTGAGCCAGGTGTGTGTGTGGAATCTGCGTGCAGCACTGTGGAAGGTATGCCTTATCAATCTAACACTGTTGCTCCCCATTAGCATCACAGGGATATTAAAGTTGCACAAAAAGACAAAGACTCAACTGAACCAATGGATAGCAGAGACTCCATGATAGTGAAAAGTTATCCTACAAAAGAAGTCAGCCCTCCTCTCTTGTTTCCCTCACACGAGCCATGAAGATTTTCAAAAGTACAGTGCATTTCAGTACTGTACAGTATTTTCTTTATTACAGTGTTTTGTATTATATTACAGTGTTTTGTAATAATTTTTAAATAGTAGATATGTTTTAGTTGTGGAACCAATCATCTGAGTTTCCATTATTTCTTATGGAAAAATCCACTTTGGATTACAAAACACATTTACTTAATATCACCACTCTTGTAGTGTGGATAAGCAGAGATTTATGTCTGGGCTTTCCTGTTCTAAGAATCATTCTGCTGACAAAAAATACAATAGTAAATACAACAGCAAATACAATAGTAAATTAGCAGGGCCTCCACATCAGCGTCAAAAGACTGTTTCCTATTCACAGTTTGGAATAAGACCAATCTTTCACAAGTAGAACTATTAAAAGTAATAGTAAAAGTAATTACCAGTACTATTAAAAGTAGACAGAAGAAGACAGTAGTCACCTGCTTTCAGAAACAGTTACTAAACTCAACGCTGAATGTTATGTCTGAAAGCCTATGACAAGAAGACCCCAACACCGTCCTTATACAACCTAGGCTTATAATGTATCACCAGAAACACAGCTCAGAGGAACAGTATTGACCTCATCGTTATTATCTACTTTGCCAATGCAAGCACTAACTCCTCATAAGAACTTCTTCCTTAAATTGAAATTTCCTGCTCATATGCTTGGATTTGCTTCAAATACCACTCCACACCACTCAAAATTTCCCTACATCGATTTGAGTGTATTGTCATGCCCCAACATCCTTCTGCTTTTCTAAGAGATATGCCCAAAGCACCTTCAGATCAGCAAATCCAAGCTATTCAGTGCAGAAGAAATCCAATGAAAATGGATGCAATTCTATTTCTTCTAAATTGCTTTTCCACCAAACAAGGCAAAATACAGTTAAATTAAAAATGCAGTTTTAAATTACACCTCACTTAACTTAATCCTCATCAATGAATGACAAGATAAACAGAAAAGTTCTACAGCTTTCCTAAAAAACTATGAGCTCTGAAAGTTTTCTAAGGATGTTCCATAACTGTTGGTCAAAAACCAAGAAACACCTCTCTACATGCCCATGCAGCAGGAACTTGGCACACTGATAGTATGATCATTTTCCATCTGATGAAATAAGATGACTGTACCATCCATCCATCCATCAGCCATTTCAAGCAACAAGAGCGCACAGAAGCCAAATTCTCAAAGACAAGAAAAGACCTGGAATAATCACAATAGTGTGGCACTGATCCTTTCAACATTTCTGTACCTCCATTTTGAAAAGAGAACAGAAGTGAGTAATTCTTACTGGAGTTTTTCTGTTAGAAGATGTAACTATGACTTCTCTAATTTGACAGTTCACCCTTTGTGATTACAAACAAATGCTGAAAAGCTCAGGAGGCCAGTCTTCCTTCACATGAGTTTTACCCGCATTATGGATTAAGCAGTTAATGTACTGTATTGTCAGTGGTTCCCGAAGTGGTGGGTTGTGATCCTTCTAAGGCAGGGGTGTCTAAACATTCTGGCACAAGGGCTATATCATCTCCTTGACACTGTTGAAGGCAAGAAAAATTATTTATATTTCAAATTTGAATGAATTTACATTAAAGAGCATATTAGAGATCATTCATTCATTGGCATCCTTCAGTCTCGAAAGACTATGGTATCGTGCTCTGATCGGAGGTCCTGAAACAGCATCTAGTGTGGCTAAAAAGGCCAATTCGAGAGTGGCAATCCCTTCCACACCGAGGACAAATAAATTCCGTCCCCTGCCCAGGCCCCAGGTTTCGCTGCTTTTGGGTCTGTCTCTTTGCTACAGCCTGCCAAACGAGTGTCTCTTCCAGTTGGAGAAGGCCATGCTGGGTCTTTTGCTTCCACGCTGAACGATTGGAGGTCAAGGTTTCCAAGCTGTTGATGTCCATTCCTAAGGCCTTTAGATCCCTCTTGAAGATGTCCTTGTATCGCAGCTGTGGTCTCCCTCTAGGGCGCTTTCCCTGCACTAATTCTCCATATAGATCTTATGGAATCTGACCGTCAGCCATTCTCATGACATGCCCAAGCCAGCGTAGACGCCGCTGTTTCAGAAGTGTGAACATGCTAGAGATTCCAGCACGTTCCAAGACTGCGTCATTTGAGACTTTGTCACGCCAGGTGATAGATCAATGGATTGCAAAGTTTGCCCGTAGGCCAGATGGGGAGAATTGCCGTGGACCACATGGGTTGCATCTGGTCCCTGGGCTGGGGCTTGAACATCCCTGCTACAGGGGTGGGGATGGGGAAGGCAGTAACACAACCTCCAGAATCATGCTGCTGCTCAATGAGAGCAGGAGGTTTTGCACTGCAGCCAGTGTTGCAGTGCTGGGGTTGCCAGGAGTCCTCCACAGTCCTCCCCTTCTTCAAAGCTAGAAAAAGGGCACTTCCAGATTTGCAATAAACTAGAAATACCTCTTTCACAGTTTTGTAGGCACAGGGAGCCCAGCAGCAGCATGATCCGGGCAATCACACTGCTGCCTTCCCTCAATTCTGCAACAACATACAGTAGACCCAACTCCCTTGTAGGCGTTTAAGGAGAACTGTAATAAGTTATTTGTCAAAAAATATGTTGAGTTGCTTTGCTGAAATCTAGCCAATTCTGAACCACATGCAACTGAAACATTTGACTTAGGGTGTGTGACACCCTTTTCTCTAACATGTTTTAGTGCAACCTATGAGAACTCTTTGGAATCCTGAGAATTCTCCATAATTGCAGAAATATGCCAGAAAATGTGATAAAACAGTTCTACACAAAATTTATTTCTTATCCTAATTGTTTTATAGGTCAGACGTGCAAATTAACCTATTAAAGGTATATGCCTGTTTACTACAATACAAAAAGGAAATAATTTGTGGCACATCAGAAGACAGAAAATTAAGAACAAAAACATAAATCAACTTTTTCAAGGTACACAAAATCATGTCTGGTCATTTTATTAATTGATTGCGAGTAGCCACTTGCAGATTTGAAGGATGTGTTGCTGAGCTTTTCTCTCTGGGAAAATATTTCATCTATTTCTGTATAAGCATATGAAGCTTCCATCAACCAAATCAAGATGAGTTTATATCAGTATTACCAATGCTGACTGATGGCAACTCTCAGAATTTGAGACGGGTTATTCCCAGTCTGAGAACAGGAAGGATTGAGCCTGGAAGGTTCTCTGCCAGTTCTCAATAACAATCCCCATCTTCTTGACCATAAGGGCATCAAGCAGGCAGTACATTTGTACATCCAACTAGATCAGTGATTTTCAACCATTGTGGCATGGAACGCTGGTGTGCTGCAGAATGGTCTGAATATGTGGTGCAGAAGTTTGTGGAGGGTAATTAGAAGCAATTTGAGACTCCTACCAGTGTCATGGTGTGAATTGTCAATAATTAAAAAAACTGATGGTGTGCCATAAAAATTTTTGTGCCTTCTCTGTGTGCCCTGAGATCAAAAATGTTGAAAATCCCTGAACTAGATTAACATTATGGTAAACAGAAGGAAAGTTAATTATATTTTCAACTTTATTTTAGCCTAACTCCCAACTGGCAAAATAAATGCTCAGGTATCATTTACATACAAGGATTTCCAACTGCACCCCTCATGTTTAAGGGATAATGGAAGTATAACATTTGAGAACATCTATCAATAAGAATTATGCAAAATAATTAACCAATGCAAAACTACATCCATTATGTTTATGAAAATGCAGTGTTATGCAATGGAGTCTAGTTGAAAAGCTTCATCCTATTCATTATATATTTCCGATACTGCCCTTGGTGTCAAGCAAACAATCCCGCCTCTTTCGGTAAACAGAGAAGCTATTTGTTGAGTTCATCACAACAGAATGGCATCCATTCATTCTACAATGTTCCCTTTTCATGCAGACAGGTACTTTAAGAATATTTCAATAGGTATAAGTAGTTGACAATGGAACACAGGTGCACTAGCCTAGTCTTGTGCAAAACCTTAGTAATGGACAAAAGTTGGGAAGCCCAAAAATCTGCCAGGAGGCTGAACCAATCACACAATCAAGAATTGCATTATCAGGGATTAGAGAGATACAGCCAATGAAGCACTTTCACTGTCTGAATATAATCCAACCTTAAAACTTGACCTTGGAAGTGTCCAGCAAAGATATATCCTGTTACCCAAGGACTTTATATTCCTCCAGGCTATAACTAGAGAAGATCAGTTTGAAATCTTGATTAGAATAGGTACACAAGGGAAAGTACAATCTATCCATGCCTATCACTACCTAACAAGCATCCAACTGACATTAGAATCAGCAGGCATTAGCTGTTCTTCTCACCTAAAGTAATTATCAAGACAATAAACCACAAGCTAAAGAGCAAGATACTTTATACTACTGCTATGAACAAACAGCACAACTTCTAATAAAAACTACTTCTAGGGTATTTTCTAAAATCAAATATACAGTAGCACTCCCTAGAAGGACAACTTTACAAGTATTTAAAATACAG
This sequence comes from Cryptoblepharus egeriae, assembly GCA_030015325.1. Classification (NCBI taxonomy): domain Eukaryota; kingdom Metazoa; phylum Chordata; class Lepidosauria; order Squamata; family Scincidae; genus Cryptoblepharus; species Cryptoblepharus egeriae. Next base: position 14,076,568 of record JAREYC010000013.1, read on the forward strand.
TACTTACATCTTCCAAGCAGTGCAAGAAAGGAATGCTTAAGCCTGTACACCAGAAATTAATCATCACTCCTTTTCTAGCTTCTCACAACCCCACCCACAGCCCTAAAAGGTCTGGCTCAGTTTTCAGTACAGCCAATACATCTCACCTAAACGTTGAGGGGTGCAGACAAGATCCTCAAACTTCCGTTTCCTATACGTATTCCAGTTTCCCCGAACTGCAGTACCCAAAATTGCCCTGAACTTCCTTATAGAGCCTAATGAAGGAGCATCAAAGGGCAAAATCCAGAGTAACTTGGAGTTCTTGCTCCGGTATAAGAACAACTTACTCTGGATTCAATATGAATTTTCCATAGGTTTTCACTAGGTAGTGCAGTAACTAAGGTGCACGTAAAGTCTCTTACGTGCTCCCGTAGTTACTCTGGATTTGGGGGTAAGTGAAGAATAGCAGTAGGAACCTAGTCTATAAATTGGCCTTTTGCCTCCTTATTAGTCACAGCCCAGCCCATCTTTCATTTGGTCAAGCCATAAATAAAAGAAACATAACAGTACAGTGAATTTCTTCCTATCCTAGCAACAAGAGGGCTAAAATAAACATCATACAGAAGATATATGGAGCAGGAACCTTTCTCCTCAATAGTTTGTCCATTAAAATTTTGTATCCCACTCCTCATAGCAGTTTTCCCTTCTATAAAGAAATGCTAGGCCTGCATCCCTTTCTACTTGGGAGAGAAAAGATTAAGCATACATTACCATACCACATAATAACATGCGTAAGTTTCAGCACTTCTATGGTTCACATCTCATATTTGCCAAAAACTTATTGGTTGGGCTTATTTTCAAACACTACACTACTTCAGCTGTTGAAGTGTTACTTCAAGATGATACATATTACTCACTCTACACATTCAGATAGCACTGTACAGATGCTAAATACTGCTCTCCTATACTGAAGAACATACTGAAAAGTCATTCCAGCATTATTACTTTCTTAAATACCAACACTTCTTACAACAGATCTTCAAAAGGCTTACAGATTACTTGCTTTTATATTCTGTTATTTATAAAATGTTAAGTATGACACTTAAAATTTTATAGAAAAGGTACTAACAGCAGGATTAGCTAGAATTTCACTTAACAAAGTCACTATGTACATTTCCAAAAATCTCAGCAACAACTGACCCAAACATTTATGATTTTCTAGAGTTAATATCCTTTTTTAAATTTGACACATGGCCCAACATTTTTTTTATTCTACATATTTATGTTAGCAACAACAGTTTTAACAACCTGCACAAATTAAGCAAGTTGATTTTCTACAATGAAAATGCTAAAAAAAACTATCCCTAAATTATTATAAAGACAACTCTTCTTTTCTCCAATTCACAACGAGAACTATTCCAAACCACTGACAAGACCTACAAAAGTTGAAAAGTTCAAGCCTATTTAAATAGATCTGAACATGAACGATTTTCCAAAAAAGCTTAGTTATATTTCTTTGAAAAGCAAGAGAAACAAGAGATAAAACTGAAAGCTTTTGAGGCTGAATAGCAACTACAAAACCAACTCCTCTGATGCCCACATATTCCTGGACCATGCTCTGCTGACATTCTTCTGCAATAAACAGCAGCACAGCCCAATGTAGACTCTTCTGGAAAGTCTGCTTCTCCTACCTACCCTATCCACTAGGAAACTCAAGATCACATCCCAACAACCTCTGCAACACCACAAGGGACATTGGGAGAGCATCTTTCAGACTGAACGAAAGGCCTAATAGAAAAACAAATTTTTAAAACCTACTTTCTTTCTATAACATATAGTTGTTGCCCACAGACCCAGATTGTTCCCTTGTGTTTAATCAAGCAGCCCAAGTTAAACCCAAGCCATAGTCTGGTGTCTTAATTGGGGATGTGAGAGTAAATTTAGTACCAAATGCAGGCATACATAGTTAATTTGTTTAGTTGTCTGATGCTAGAGATAGCAAGCAGGTGGGCCACTGTGAGATACAAGAAGCTAGACTGGATGGACTAGATGTCAGGAAGCAAAGTCCATCACAGGTTACAAGTCTTGATGGGTATAATGTACAGCCTTCTAGTTTATGAAAAAGAATACCAGATACAAGGCAGGGCACAAAAAGATGCACATCTTATTGTATTATGTGCTCCCTGAGGCACCTGGTGGGTCACTGTAAGATATGCAAGAGGCCTGTTAAGGGAGGAGGTGGTGCAACCTCCTGGGTTTGGAAGGAAGGGATGTCAGAATGACAAATACAAGACAACAGGATGCAGGCCTCTATTAATTTTCTAGCACACTTTATTCTTAGGTAAGAGTGCCCTGTGTGTATTTAGTCTGTGGAATTCCGTACCACAGGATGTGGTGACAGCATTTGGCCTACATACCTTTAGAAAGGGAACAGGACCAATTTCTGGATGAAAACTCCATCAGAGGATACAAACTAGGATATGCAAGTACAGCTTTGGGTCCTGGAAGTAGGCAACCTCTGAGTACCTGGTGCAAAGGAGAATACCAGGATGCCAGTCTCTTGTCTTGGTACTCCCTGAGACCACTGGTGGGCCACTACGAGATGGGCCTGTGGCCTGACCCAGTGGGCTCTTATGTTCTTACAGCCCACTCCAATGCATGTCTGCTCAGAACCAAATCCCATTATAGTCAATGGGACTATAGTGTAACTGCGGATAGGATTGTGGAACTTAGAGCCCAATCCTATCTATGTCTACTCAGAAATAAGACTCATTACAGTCAATAGAAGTTACTCCCTGTATAATGTGGATAGGATTGCAGCTTTATGGACCCGCTGAATTCAGTATGGGTGATTACACTACTAATGCATTGAAATCCAAACATATATCTCTACTCAGAAATAGCACCACTACAGTCAACGAGGCTAACTCCCAGATAAGAGTGGATAGGATCTCAGCCAATCCTTTGCATATCTACTCAAAAGCAACTCCCATTATACCAAACTGGGCTCACTCCCAAGGAAACGCACAAAAGATTTCAGCCTTAGAGCTCAGTATTATGCACGTCAACTCAGAATAAAGCCCTACTACAGTCAATGGGGCATACTCCCAGGTAAACGTAAATACAGTTAAGCCTTAGAGACAAATCCTATGCATGTCTACACAGAAGCAAATCCCATTATACTCAATGGGGTTTGCTCCCATTTAAATGTAGAAAGGATTTCAGTTTTACAGTCTACTCAGAAGCAACTCTTAACAGACAATGCGGCTTACTCCAAGGAAATGTAAATAGGATTTCAGCCTTAGAGCCAAGCGCTAAAATATCTACACAGAAGCAAGTCCCATTATACTCAACGAGGTTTACTCGCACGTAAACGCAGAAAGGGTTTCAGCAGGAGAGCTCAGACCACCCAGAAGCAAGGCCCATTACAGTCAATGGGGCTTACTCCGAGGAAAACGTGGACGGGGTAGCAGTTAGAGTGGCCCTCCCAGTCGAGCCACAAGCGGGGGTTAGGGAAAGGGGGGTTGGAAGGCGTGGCCGCCCCTCCCTGGTCTGAGCCCGCATTTCTTCTCGGGCGCAGCCCCCTCCTCCTCCTGCCCCGCCGGTCGTGGGCGCACCTGGATGACCTCGTTGACCTCGCGGATGCACTCGACCATGTGCTGCAGGATCTGCTCTGCGGTGAGCACCTCGTAGCGGTAGTCCTCCTCCTGCTCGTGGCCCAGCCCTCCGCCGCCGGGGCCTGGTCCGCCTAGGCCGCTGCCGCCCAGGCCGCCGCCTCCTCCGCCCAGGCCGCCGCCGCCTCCGGGCCCCAGGCCGCCTCCCGTCTCCCCGCAGAGCAGCCCGTCGCGCTCGCCGCCCACGCCCACGCCCAGGCCCGGCTCCACCAGCTCCACCTCGCCCAGGTCCAGGTCAGGCTCGTCCTCCTCGTCGGGCTCGTCCTCGTCCTCCTCGGCGCCGCTGTCCTCGCTGCACTCCTCGTCCTCGTCGAACTCGTAGTTGTAGCCCTCGTCAGAGTCCATGGCGGCGGCGGAGGAGGAGGCGGCCGAGGCACCGAGTGACCGAGCGAGGGACGGAGGGAGGCAGGCGGCCGGCCCGGCAAGCGCCGGGCGGAGGAAGGAGGCTGCGCTGCGCCGCCTGAGGTGAGGAGGGGGCCCGGCTCAGAGGCTCCGGCCTGCCCGCCTGACTCACTGACTCTCTGCCTGCGCCTCCCCTCAGCGGACCGACCCCAACACCGCCGCCCCCCCGCTCTCCGGCTTCCCCTCACAGGCGCCGCTGAGCCAACAAAGGGACGCGTCCGGCCCGCTCCGTCACCTCGACGCGCTCACGCACGCACACGCACGCAGGATCACGCACGACGCAAACTAGCGTCGCGTGACGACGCGCGCGAGTGGGCGGGGACTGCTTAGCCACGCCCTTTCTCCAAGCTTTTCTACCTCAGCCGCGCGGTGGGCGTGGCCTCAAGCCACGCCCCGCTGAACCTGGCAGTTTCTGAGCGCTGTTTACGTCATCCCCTCGCGGTGGGGCGTGGTCTCAAGCCACGCCCCTTCTCTGGACCTGCCGCTCAAACTGAGAACGCTTAGCCGCGCGGACCTACAAGCCACGCCCCCACACACCGAAGGCCTGGCGCCAACCTCTTAAAAGGATTCATGGGCGTGGCCACAACAAACCACGCCCCTCGGCCAAAACCTGGGAATGCTGAGGATTACCTCACCCGCGGAGGCGTGGTCAGGAGTTAGAGAGGCCACGCCCCGCACACAAGGCCTGGCTCTCACTCCCAGAAGCGTTAAAGTTTACCTCATGCGCGGGTGGGCGTGGTTCGAAGAAGCGAAGCCACGCCCCTCACAAGGTCAGGCGCTCACCCGCTGTGCTGGTCAGCCATGTTGAGTGTGACAGGAACAAACGACACACCGGCGGCCATTTTGTCGGTCGCTACGCTACAAGTCTCAAGGAAAGGAGGGCTTGGATGCCGCCATCTTGGGTGTGGCATAGAGACCTCTGGGGACAGACTGAAATCCTCCCACATTTACCCGGAAGCAGGCCCCATTGACTGCAATGGGACTTACTTCCGAGTAGACCCATAGAAGACTGGGCTCTGAGACGAATCCCTGTCCACACTTACCCGGGAGCAGGCCCCATTGACTGCAATGGGACTTACTTCCGAGTAGACCCATAGAGGATTGGGCTCTGAGACGAAGCCCTGTCCACACTTACCCGGGAGCAGGCCCCATTGACTGCAATGGGACTTACGTCCGAGTAGACCCATAGAAGACTGGGCTCTGAGACGAACCCCTGTCCACACTTACCCGGGAGCAGGCCCCATTGACTGCAATGGGACTTACTTCCGAGTAGACCCATAGAGGACTGGGCTCTGAGACGAAGCCCTGTCCACACTTACCCGGGAGCAGGCCCCATTGACTGCAATGGGACTTACGTCCGAGTAGACCCATAGAAGACTGGGCTCTGAGACGAACCCCTGTCCACACTTACCCGGGAGCAGGCCCCATTGACTGCAATGGGACTTACTTCCAAGTAGACCCATAGAGGACTGGGCTCTGAGACGAATCCTTGTCCACACTTACCCGGGAGCAGGCCCGATTGACTGCAATGGGACTTACTTCTGAGTAGACCCATAGAGAACTGGGCTCTGAGACCGAACCCCTGTCCACACCAAACCCCTGTCCCCTGTCCTCTGCAAGCAATACTGCAGGTTATTACTAGTAGTTACTGTATTTACTCAAATCTAACACTCATATTTTTCAGCCAAATTCTGTCACCAAAATTAGCATGCACATTAGATTCAATTAGATTTAATTAAATTTGAGTAAATACAGTCTTTTGATCTAGGTATAGGGTGCGCTTTAGGTTCGATGGCACATTAGAGTCAAGTAAATGTGTTATATAAGAATGCTGATTCTGTTATTGAACAGATGACTCCTCTTTTCTTGAGCAAGTTTCTCTTAGCCACAAGTAGAAACATCCTTTAATTATTCCCAATAAGTAGAAGAAGCTTCATTTCTGTTCCACAGTTCGAGAGGCTTATCCTTATGCTTGTACCACAAGGAAAAAAATCTTGTCCATTAGGGTAGGAGAAATACCCTACAATCCAGAGTAACTACGGGAGCACATAAGAGACATTACGTGCACCCGTAGTTACTGCACCTCCTAGTGAAAACCTATGGGAAATTCATATTGCAATTCAGAGCAAATTGTTCTTACACTGGAGCAAGGACTCGCCATAGTTACTCTGGATTGCACCCATAGCGTCTATCACTGCAAACAGCGTTAGGCTACCTGAGCCACTGATCTTATGATTGCTCAGAACCAAGATCCGCTATGTAGCTTTTACTACATAATACCATTGTGCATAACTTTGTTATTTTTATATCAAGGAACCATGCAGACTAACATATGTACAGTGGTGCCTCACACAAAGAGCTTAATTCATTCCGGAGGCATGCTCTTTAAGTGAAATGCTCTTTAAGTGGAGCGGATTTTCCCATAGGAAATAATTGAAACTCAGTCGATTGGTTCCACAACCTCCAAAATATTCATATAAAACTATTAACAATGTAAAAATGATGACAAAACACAGGAATTGAATTCAAAACACTGTAATATAATACAGACCACAATTACTGTAATAAAACACTAATATTCTGTACAGTAAAAAAGCAAAGAAAAACTTTTATGGCCAAGGATGACTCATTTTCACTAAAAGAGTCACTGGTGTCTTTTGGAGCATCTTTAACAAGCAACATCTCTGTGTGTGAGATCTATCTATGCAAAGTAGATAGGCAGTCTGCAACAGCAGAGGGGCCAGATCCTATGCTGTCTACTCAGAATCAAGCCCCATTGAATCCACTGGGGCTTTCTCACAGGAAAGGGAAACTGCAGGCAGGGAAGGTAGTGTGGGGGCAGAGGGGTAGTTGTAGTGGGGTCCAGGCAGGAGGGTTTTCCTTGGGGGGAAGGGGTCTGTTTGAGGGGGGCTCCAGAGGGGGATGCAGGAGGAGTTTTCCCTCCTGCCTGTTGGAAGCTGCAGAGGCTGGGCTGGCCACTTGTTTGCTGGCTGGCCACTTTGTTGCTCCACTGAAGAGGCTCCTGAGCTCCCTCTGCTGGCCTCTAAATGTACTGCAGGCAGGAGGAGAAAGTCCTGCCTCATTGCTACAACCCAGCCAATGCAAGGAGGAAGAGGAGGAGAGGGAGTTAAAAATCATACCCATTAAAAAATCATACTCGTTATGAGAGGCAGAAGCAACCACAAATTTTTATTGATTATGTGGAGCACTCGCTATTCAAGGCACTCGTTATGTGAGATACCACTGTATAGTCTTTTGGAAATATGATACCATATTTATTTAAATCTAACACTGACCTTTTCCAGCCAAATTTAGAGCACAATCTTAACTTTTGAGCCCTGGCCGAGCAATACCAGTAGGACACGGTGCATCCTTCAGTTGGGGCGCAGTCACAGAGACCTCCTCAAAGTAAGGCTATGTTTAACACCTTAACTCGGTGTTGCATTGCCCTTATGCTAGTGTTGGAATGTTGGTTAGGACTGCACCCAAAGTCTACTCAAAAGTAAGCCTCATTGTATTCAATGGGTCTTACTCCCAGGAGTCTTTAGGATTGCAGCCTTAGACCTTTCCTGGGAGGAGTAGGCCCCATTGAATCCAATAGTATTTACTTCTGAGTAGTCATGCTTCAGATTGCACTATTAGTCTTCAAAATCGGGGTGCATTAGATTCAATGGCACATTGAATTTGAGTAAATACAGTATTTTGATTATAAGTACAGGACAGTATTTACCATATATACTCGAGTATACGCCAAGTTTTTTGGTCTCCAAAAATGGGCCCAAAAAACCCCCTCAGTTTTACTTGGGTGAACTGAAAAGTGGCAGGATCAAACCCCATCATGTCATATACTGTTAGATTCTTATTGAAGAGCAGAATCCAGTGCAAAACTCAGTTTTGAGCTATTTCATTCCTATCAAAAGTTATGGCCAAAAAACAAAAACTATAAAAATAAAAAAAATACTTTTTTGGCAATTTTTTTAAGTGGGTAGGAATTTTGGCCTTGGGGTTCAGGAATTTTAGGTTTGGCATCTGGTCACCCTGTCCTATGCATGTCTACTCTGAAGTAAGCCCCACTAAGTTCAATGAAGCCTACTCCCAGGAAAGTGTGCTTAGGATTGTAGGCTATGAGTTCCAAGAAGGCTACAAGGAAAAGGACCAGTACCAGTACCTGCTGCATTTCCCACCCTAGGCTTATACTCGAGTCAATAAGTTTTCCCAGTTTTTGTGGTAAAATTAGGTGCCTCGGCTTATACTCGGGTCGGCTTATACTCAAGTATATACTGTAATTTAACAGTTTATAGTGTGGCTGTGGGTGGCGCAAGTGGTTAAGACTCTGTGCCTGTTAACCAGCAGGCCAAGGTTCGAGACCTGGGTTGGCCCCATAAGACAGGGTGAGCTCCTGTCCTTAGCCCAGCTCTGCGATGCCAGCTGGATCCAATTGTATTGGCTCTGCCTTTCCATTGGATTAATTCAGTGGTGTGGGGAGGGGCTGCTTGAGTAACAGCCTATCCTCCATAACAATCTAACCCAGGCTTTCGTGCTTCGCATGCAGCGTATGCAGCACTGAGCACGATACCAGTCTCTCAAGACTGATGGAGGCCTGCTTTTTTATTGTAATAAAGAATGTAACATAAACCCATTGTATAAAGTAGTGCAATTGGGCTGTGGGTGGCGCAGGTGGTTAAGACACTGTGCCTGCTAACCAGCAGGCCAGGGTTCAAGACCCGGGTTGGTCCCCACAAGACAGGATGAGCTCCTGTCCTTAGCCCAGCTCTGCTACGCAGCTGGAACCAATCGTATTGTCTTCCCATTGGACTATTTCAGTGGCGTGGAGAGGGGGGATTTGCTGCTTGGGTAACAGCCTATCCTCTGTATCAATCTAACCCAGTCCTTCGTCCTTCGCATGCAGTGTATTCAGCGCCAAGCACAATACTATAGTCTCTCAAGACTGATGGATGTCTGCTATAACATAAACCTATTGTAATGGTATTATTGTCATATAACTCACTGTATGCGGTAAAATTAAATTTTGTGCTAGTTTTGCAGCTGCTCCAGTACACTTTTTAAAAAAATCTCAAGCCTTTTAAAATCAGGGTGTGCAAAATCATGCATTAGATTCGAGTAACTATGGTGTCTCCAATTTCAGGCTTGAGCTAGCCTAATCTGGGGAATCCAGGTTTCCATATTCATAATCATAGAGTACAATCCTAACCATGTCTACCCAAGGATTACTTGGCAGTGATTACTCAAAAGTAAGCCCCATTGTGTTCAATGGGTCTTATTCCCAGGAAAGTGTCTTTAGGATTGCAGCCATAGTCATAGACTAGACTAGACAGGAGCCTGTCCCTCTTTTCAAAACATACTGCAATACTATACAAACCAGAGTATTCAGAATCACGTGGATGTTCATGTGTAAATCCTGTAACAATCTGTAAATGCTGTTAAATTAGAAATGCTTTTTGCATAAGTCCCCTGCTATGGAAAAACTGGGCAAACCAAGAAAACTGAACAAAGAAACAAGGAGCACAATCCTAACCATGTCTACTCAAAAGTAAGCCTTATTTTGTTCAATGTGTCTTACTCCCAGTGCTTTAGGATTGCAGCCAAAATGTGTGTATTTTATAGAGTGTGAGGGTAACTTGGCAGTGATTAATTTCTAAAAATAGAGATGCTAAAAAGGTTCAAGTCTGCTGAGAAAGTAATGACCTGGAAATCTCTGACCTGGAAGTGCTGCTCTCCAGTCTTAGATGTTAGTACAATGACTGTTGTTACTCATTTGTGCGGGCAAAGGACTCTGCACATGCTCAGAAGCCTTCTCGTCTTTAGAAGTACTTTTAACAATTTATCTGTGATCTTAGCATTAAAATCTGATATTTCAGGCCATTGTGGCTCAGATTAAATTACAGTGATGCCTCATGTAACAAATTTAATTCATTCTGGAGGCATGTTTGTTACGTGAAATGTTCTTTACGTGAAGCGGATTTTCCCATAGGAAATAATGGAAACTCAGACGATTGGTTCCACAACCCCCAAAATATTCATATAAAAATATTAACTGGATGTAAAAATGATGACAGAACACTGGGATTGAATTCAAAACATGCATTCAATGTGCATGATCTTATGAAGTCTACTTAGGCTGCAGTCCTAAAGACACTTTCTTGGGAGTAAGACCCATTGAACACAATGGGGCTTACTTCTGAGTAGACATGGTTGGGAGGCTGCAATCCACAACACCTTCAAAGTGTCTCCCCACTTTCTCCTTCTCTCCATCCAGAGCCTCTCTCTCCCCTGCTCCCTTCTGGCTAGCCCTGAGCTGCTTCCCTCTTCTCCACTGCTCTCCTCTCCCTCTGCCCAGCGAACACCCGGCCACTGGAGGAACAGCATGGAAGTGTTGCTTTCACTATGGGCAAGTGCACTAGGCAGCACTGATGCTTTTTAAACAGGCTACCAGCCAGCGCGTCTGCCCCAACTGCCAACCAATATGTTCTTTACGTGAAGCACAGTTTGTTACGTGAAGCAGAATCCTAGAGAAATTTTTGTTTATTACGTAAAACATACTTTATGTGAGGGGTTCTTTATGTGAGGCGTGGCCTAGGATGCCAGTTACTTCCTACCATCCAATCCTTTGCAGATCATACACTTCAGCATTTTACAAATGAAAACTGGGACATGCTTATTAAAACTAGTCACAAGAATAGCTTTGATTCCTGTCCAGCAATTACCTTTGGTTGTATAGAAGAGTCTGTTCATCAGCAGCTGTATATAAAGCTATGACCAAGCAGCACTTGGTTATAGCTTTGTCATTCACTGATTTTAAAATGTAGCAGTTGCTTCTTTTAATGGCAGGTATACTTGAGTGATACAACTGTTCTTCAAAACAGGTGTGCATCACTTAAGTTTTCCTATCCCTGTTGCTGTACAATTAGCAGCACAATCCTAACCTCTGGTTAAGCTGAGAGAAGTCCTGGCACAAGTCCCATGCTGGTCTCAGGATGTCACAAACGTGCGTTAAGGCACTTACGTGCCATTCCTGGAAGGGATAGGCCAGTGGACAGATATGTGCCGGCCTCTCCACATCACCATGGGAATGGGGAGATTGGGTGAGTTCTGCTAGCCTAAATTGGTTACACACCCTAGGTTGTTAACATTAAGTCCAGTCTTGTGACTTTTTTGTATATAGAGACACTCCCTGCTCTACACTAACTGGTTGCACGTGCTACTAGAGACAGATTGCCTTTTCTTTGCATTAAGAACATCAGAAAATGAACCACCATCAGAACACTGGAGGTACTTGTACATTGAGTTTTTTTGAATTTTTCCCAGGACATCCAGGACGTGTTGGAAAAAGAGGACACGTCATCGCCTTAGAGTCAGATTGTACCTGACACATTGCCAGCGCTGTGGCCAGGAGTGCCACAGATTAATACACTGGATAAATAACTACAGTGGTTCCCTTGGTTTACGATAAGAATTCGTTCTAGAAGCATGCCTGTAATCCAAAGCGCTTTTATATCATAGTGAATTTTCCCATAGGAAATAATGGAAACTCAGATGATTCGTTCCACAACCCAAAAATATTCATATAAAAATGATGATAATCTTTCCAGACTGAAGGATGCCAATGATGACTTTCATATAATACAAAATAATAAAGAAAAATAAAACAAATTAATCTTAAAGCACTTAGGGTGCAATCCTAACCTAGGCCAGCACAACCTATCGGTCTTCCTGTTCTCATGCTGATGTGTGTAGAGAGGCAAGCGCATGTCTGTGCACTAGCATAACCCTCACCCAGGAGTGGCGCACGAGTGTCTTATGGCACTTTTGTGAAAACTCCAGGTCAGCACAGGACTCATTTAGGTCAACCTAACTGGAGCTTAGGATTGCAGTCACAGCACAATCCTGACCATGTCTACTTAAAAGTAAGCCCCATTGTGTTCAGCGGGTCATACTCACAGGGAAGTGTCTTTAGGATTGCAGTCAAAGTTTCTCATGGTGCAGATTGCCCCCCCTTACACAGGAATGAGCCCCACTGATTCTAATAGGGCTTACTTTAGAGTAAACACGCAAGTCTAGGTCTCTCAGGCTCCTTTCCATTGCCCCCCTTACACAGGAGTGAGCCCCACAGATTCTAATAGGGCTTACTTTAGAGTAGAACATGCATAGGCTGGTCTCTTGCAGAGCCTGAGCAGGTGCCAGCAGAGTACTGAAACCCACCATATCCTGGCCAGAACTTTCTTTTGCTTGTTTTACAAGACATCACTTGTATTGCAAGTCAAAATTTATTAGAAACGTTTGCTTGTCTTGCAAATCCAAAGTTTTATTTTCTTTTGTGTCTGAGTGGATGCTGCTGGTGCCCCCAGCACTGCGCCCATCCTCTTCCTCCCTGCACTTGGAAGTGGTACAGTCCTGCCAGTGCACCCCCGAGTAGGACTGTACCATGCAGCCAGGCATCCCCACGTGACGATCCCTTGCAATTGTCACGCAGGGTGCCTGGAGAGGAGCGGGGCATGGAGGGGCTGCTGCTGCCGGTGCTGCTGCTGCTCTGTGCGGGCTCCGGGGCCGCCCTCTGGCCGCAGCCCCAGTTCCTGAGCGTGGCTCCCCAGGGCGGCTGCAGGCTCAGCACTTCCCGCTTCGGATTCGGCTACGAGAACTCCTCGGCGGTGGGTCCCGGCTGCGCGGTCCTCGATCAGGCCTTCCAGCGGTACTGGGAGATCATCTTCCCCCCCGGGGACACCCACGCAGGTCCGCACGACCCTGGGGATCAAGAGGCAGGGCTAGCTAGGCAGGTCTACTCACGAGTAAGGCCCATGGAGTTCAGTGAGACTTACTCCCACGAAGGTGTGGATAGGATTGCAGCCTCAAAGCCCATTCTCTGAAGGTCTACTCAGAAGTAAGTCCCATTGTGCTCAATGAGACTTACTCCTAGGAAAGTATGGAGAAGATTGCAGCCTAAGAGCCCGATCCTAGGCATGTCTACACAGAAGTAAGTCCCATTGTGTTCAGTGAGACTTACACCTAGGAAAGTATGGAGAAGATTGCAGCCTAAGAGCCCAATCCTAGGCACGTCTACTCAGAAGTGAGTCCCATTGTGTTCAGTGAGACTTACTCCTAGGAAAGTGTAGAGAAGATTGCAGCCTAAGAGCCCAATCCCAGGCATATCTACTCAGAAGTAAGTCCCAGTGTGCTCAATGAGACTTACTTCTAGAAAAGTATAGAGAGGATTGCAGCCCAAGAGCCAAATTTAGACATGTCAGAAGTAAGTCCCATTGTGTTCACTGATCATTCATAAGGATCATTGCCCTGATCCTTATAAATCAATTCCAGTTCAGCCAAGATTAAAGCGATTGATTGATTGATTGTAACATTCTTTTAGTGAGTTTAGGTGATAGGGTAATCTTAGTTTAGTCAGGAGGTGTTTAGTCAGGAGGTGACTCAGAGGGGCTTATGTTTAGGATTACACTCTCTTTACATTTAAGATTGCGCCCGCACCTAGCCACATTTACATAGGAGTAAGAATCATTGACTATAGTGGGACTTCTGAGCAGACATACATTGGATTAGACTAAGATACAATTGTATTGAGTACTGAGAATCAAGTTTGTATATTAATCTACAGAGCAGTTCTTGCACAAGAGGAAGTGTTCACATTTTCTTTCTGTTGCCCAGAATTTGTTCAGCAACGAAAATGCCCTCTGCTCCTTAGCAAAGCAAACTGATCATTATATAAACACTGGTGTCCATACCTATGGCATTTTTCAAGGTGGTATGCACAAAAATGCGCTTCCTGCTGCCCATGTGGAGGCCCAGAATCCTAAAAAAATTGTGGAAACAATAAGGGGGAGAGATGAGTGTATTAAAGGGGAAATGTTTGCAAATGCAGCTATAGGTTTTGAGCTAGATGGAACAGTCTTCTGACTCAGTAGTCAGCTGCATAACTAAAGACATATCAACCAAACTTTCCTTCTGCACAAAGCATTCTTAGCAGCTTTTCCATACTTTGCATCAGTGGTATTCAAAGTGGGGACTGGGACCCCTTTGGGGTGTCACAGTATCAGGTGGGGGGCATAAGAGGGTGGGATCTGCCATCTTGGAATATGGTACTGGGCTTTCTCATCTAATTGAACACAGCAGGACTTACTCCTGAGTAGACAGGGAAGAGCTCTGGCATCACAGTAAGTTTAACAGGGGCTCTAGGACAGATTTTTAATTTCGAAAGTGAAATGCCCAAGTAACACTGCAATAGATGGTATCCCGAAGGACATAGTTACAGGTGGATATTCTGCAGAAATCAGGGTGGTTGCTTCAGTGTTGCTTTCAGAGGCAGGAGTTCAGACTTTTTCCACCAGATATCACAGATGGAGCTGTCTGATGATGGAAGACTTTCCAATGCACATGGTAGAGAGATCAGATGCCTGCACATAACCATTCAGCTTTTGGTGCTCTGGAAAGGAACTTCTGTTTCAGTTTCCCAAACCCCGCAATCAGGTAAGAAGGACTGCACAGTACATTGTTATTCTCACTGCTTTGTGGTACCTTCCCTGATCTCAGCCTATGCATGTATGCCAGGCCAAAAAATGCATGCACACAAACTGTCTGTAGTTCACTCCTTACCAATTCTGGGCTCAGTTGTCCCATAATTTTGATTGTGTTGTACCATGACATAGACGGCATTTTACATAGAGCGATGAGACAGTTCCCTGCCCCAAGGGGCTTACAGTTGAGATTGTGACACAAGGGAGACAATGTGGGGTGGAAATGGGGAAACAAAAAATTTGCCAATTATTTCCACTGTATATGCTCCTTTAAGTGGAAAAGGGAGACAGGAAATGGTTATGTGCAGGCATCTGATCTCTCTACCATGTGCATTGGAAAGTCTTCCATCATCAAACAGCTCCATCTGTGATATCTGGTGGGAAAAGTCTGAACTACTTCTGGAAGCAACATTGTTGCATGTGCTGGTTGTGCGCCCTTTGGTAAGATAATAGCTATTGCACTGTTGAGGAGAGTTATTGATATCTTGCTCATTGGCTTGGAACAATCTCAAATCCTTTTTTTGTATCCAGTAGCTATCTGGGCAACTTGGTCAGATGTTCTTCTAATTTATTCTATGGAAGAAGCTTTTTCTTAGTAGTTTTTGTAGTCTGAATAAGTTACAAATTTTAATCCTGCTTATAATCAGATACAAGCAAATCTGGGCTTTTAAAAGACAAGTGTCAGTGTTTAGGGTAACGTTAGAAAGTTGACCTTCATCCAGCAGGTGGAGACCAACAAACACCAACCTAAGAGGTGACGGTCACCAATATCAATCTATTTTATTTTTTTTAAAAAGAGATAAGGGCAAGAAGAGGAAAGAGTATTATTTTGTGTCTTTTGCATTTTCCTTCCATTATTGAATTTAGGATGGGATAGCTATTAACCACACTTGCAGATTTCTGGCTGAATCTAAGCATCATATGTCCTGAGAGCATGCCCTGGAGTCATATCAGGACTTTCCATGTTATGCTGCTTTATTTTGCCGCAGGAATAAATAAAATAAAATATCAGGACTGCAATAAAATAAAATATTAGGACTATACACCTTTATGCCACTTTTTCTGCTGATTTAACCACTGTCGCTCCCACTCCACCTCCCACAACCCCTTAAAAAACCCTTATGGGAATTATAGTTTGGTGATGATGTAGGGGAAGATCTACATTTTTCAAGTTCCTGAAGGAGAAAGAATGATATGGAAAGAGATAGAGAGAGAATGAGCACAGAATTGTGTTGCAACATACAAGGTAAAACTAGATTTCCAGGTTGTGGCTAAGGATCACATCTGCTATGGGAAAAAGCAGTTTACCAGTGTAGGATCAGATAGGAGCCTCAGGTTACATAGTATTGTTGGTGGCGAGTGGGAATTTACTTTCTTTGCTGAAAGAAACCTCATTACCTGATTAAAAAAGGGATCATGAGTGGTGGACACTAACCACCTAACTTTTTCTCACCTCCAAACATCCTTTCTGAATCTAAGGAGCAAGAGAAGGAAGTCAGCAGTTGCATAGTTGGAGGGGGGAAAAGTCAGTCTTGGAGGGGACATGCAAGGGTCTTGCACACCTTCTCCAAGACTTTGGGCTAAATCCATAGCAGTTACGGGTCCACACAGTTAGGTCACCCTCTGTGTTACGGAAAAGCATCTTAACTGCTCCGGAGCAAAGGGTTTAATTTCACTTTAGGTTATAGGCATAATTCCCCCCTCTAGCTATGCAACCAAGGAGCAGCATCTGGCATTGCCCTTCGGATGATGAGAGGACTTCAGCCAGCCCCATAAACCAACCCAATGTGTGATGTGTTCCTTCCATTTGTGTGTTGTAGTGAATGGCCCCTCTGAGGTACCACTGTGTGATGTGCTGCTGGTCTCTGTCAAAGAACAAGGGTGTGATGACTATCCTTCCCTGGATTCTTCAGAGAAATGTAAGAGACTTTTCTTTAGGGTAAATAATAGAATATTGGGAGCAGTTACACTTAAGCCCAGCATTTGTGCACTGAACGGGGTTGCAGAGATGCCCTGAACTTGCTGGATGCAGTGATTGTGGATGGGGGTGGATGCCTTTTCAGTTTGCTTGCTGGAGAGCAAGAGATTCTTCAACTGTGGCACAATCTGTCACTTGGGGAATGCCTGCTCAGAGGAGAACTGCCTGCACAAAGACTCAGAACATTTTTCCAACTCAAGCCCATTTCTGAAATCTGCTCAAATGAATCCAATATGATTACCTTACATTTGATTCTAGGATAGCAAAAATGAAGATGATACATTGGGCTGTAATTATCAATATATTCAGGAGTCAGAGTGGAGAGAAGCTATGACCTGGCAACACAAGGTCCTGGGTTCAGTTGAAGGCAGCATCTCTAGATCAGCCTGGGAAGGACCCAAAAGAACCACTGCCAGTCTGCAAAAGATCTCCAAACTTTTGTTTCCAGGGCTATATCATATATTTTGACATGTTGTTGAGGTCCAGATGTGGCCCACAAGCCAGGTTTTGGAGACCTTGGTGTAGACAATTTTGATTTGTATGCACATGCGGAAAGCAGCTTTTTATGGCAACTTATAATATGCAGTAGGCTGTTGGTATCTGTGAGGGATCCATTCCAGGGATCCCCATGGATACAAAATTTTGCAGATAATGAAATCCATGGGAAGGCAGAGAAGCACCACAAATCCTTACCTGGATGCTGTAGGTCAGATTAACTGTGCTTTGCAGTGGAGAGAAGGGTTTCTGTGCAACTGGCCAAGGGAGGGCAAAGAGATGTAGGGTTAAAAGTCTTGACTCTGTGTCCCAACTTTTCCTATGATGCTGTTTCAGATAACCTGGCTATTTCTGATGAGCAAATGTTTCTGGCAGCGTTTACTGTCTGGGGTGCTCTCAGAGGTAAGATGTCATTTGATCAATGCCCTTTCCCATTTTCTCAAGTGATTTTTTTTTAAAAAATTTACTTTGTATTAATTAGTTTTTGGGCTTGTTCTATAGGATTGGAGACTTTCAGCCAGCTTGTCTGGAGAAGTGATGATGGAACTGTGAGTACATACACTAAATACAGGGGGCTGCAGCTTGTAGCTAAGCATCACAGTATTTTCAACTAGGTATAATTTCCAGCCCCAAACCATACTGTTGAATCTTCCACTGATCATGTTCCTTCTCCTCTGCACAGCTCTACATAAACAAGACAGATATTATTGACTACCCACGCTTTCCTCACCGGGGTGTACTGCTTGACACATCTCGCCATTATCTGCCCTTGACAGCCATTCTACAAACACTGGTAAGTGAAGGTGCCTTGCAAACAGTTTTGCTTACTGGGACCTCTGCAGAATCATTGAGGTATTATTGACCTCCTTCAAGCACTTGATTGGCAGTTGTACCTACAACCTGACAAGTTCAGTATTGTAGACATCTTTTAAAACTACTGAAATGCATAGCTGGCAACCGTTAAAGGAGCTTAGTGGAATGCAGAAATGAGTGAATATTGAGCATCTTTTTGTGTCTTTTGCAATGGTAAGGACCAGAAACTTACAGTCTTTGGAAAAGAAATTGGCTCCTATAGACATGCTATTGGACACTCCCCCTTACCCCAGAAAATTGACTTCTTACATTGAGGCTGCAGTCCTAAGTTAGGCCAGCCTAAGCCTGGGCATAAGTTCTGTGCTGACCTAAGGGTGTCACAAAAGTGCTGCAAGGCACTTCTGCCCCACTTCTGCCCCACAGACATGCAGTTGCCTCCCTATATCACCACAGGAACAGGACGACTGATGAGTTGTGCCAGCCTAGGTTAGAATAGTACCCTAAGACATGAACTGCACTGTTGTCTGGTCACAGAACACTCAAATAGTTAGCTATCAAATTGGCTGCAGTTACTGAGCAGCAATAAAAGTGTGTGGGTGCAATCCTAACAATTTAGACCAGCACAACTCACCCATATTCCTCTTCCTGTTCGGCATGGGGAAGTTGGTGCATGTCTGAGCACTGGCCTAACCTACCTAGGTGTGGTGCAGAAGTGCCTTACAGCACTTTTGCAGCACCTCTAGGCTAGCACAGCCTAACAAGGAGTTATGATCGCATTGTGAGTCTTTTATTTTTATTAATAAAATCTATGGAAAGGGCCTGAGAGATGGGTTGCTGGAAGTAAATTGTGCCTGACTCAAGGTCTAAAAGAGGACTCAATGCCAAAGGAGGGTCCCCCAAATTTCCTGGAATCTTACATGTTCTGATCTCACCTGGACCCATTATAGGGTATGTCATCCCTGAGAGCAGAATAAAAAAGGGACCCTGAGAGCCAAAGGAAGGGAGCAGGAAATGTCCTGGGATCTCAGAAAGTGTTTGCTTATGTTATATGTAGACTAGCATTCACATTTTGTGTAAGCCTGCGTAATTTTAGATGTAATTATTCATAGAAATTATGATTCAACAACCGTATTAAATTAAGACTGCAGTCCTAACCTCCAGTTAGGTTGGCATAAGCCTTGGCAAAAGTTCTGTGCTGACCTGAGGGTGCCATAAAAGTACCATAAGTTACTTCTGCCCCACTCCTGGGGGGTGGGGAGGTAGGCTAGTGCAAGGAATATACCGACCTCCCCACGCCGGCTCTAGGAAGATATATCAGGTGACTTAGGTCAGTCCAATTGGATAGGATTGCACCCTATGTAAAAGAAGGGCCCCTCACAAAACTTTGCACCCCTGATAAAATTCTTTTCGGAGGCCCTGTTGGTGGTTCTGGGTTGGGTCACAACTGTATGAATGGAACCGTACGAATGGAAATATGAATGGAAGCTTATTCTCAACTCTGGTGTTGTTCTATGCAAATGGTTCACATGTTCACTAGCAGCTCCCAAAGTACTGAATAACTGAGCCATGTACCTAGATGTGTTCTCTGGTATTTGTGAGCAAATGTGAGCTCTGTAGATAGGAGCAAACTAACTGCAGCAATTCTCAAACCAGCCAGGATGTCTCTTTGGAAACTCTGTCCTTGGTTAATCCAAGCACCCATATTCTCTTCTGCAATCTTTTCAAACTAATCCCAATTTAACCTAAATAAAAAGAAGTCAGGAGGGATTAAAACAGGGGGAAATACTTAGGACTTTGAATGACCTGTGCATGGAAGGTTGTGGACCTTCTTGCAAAGGGTGTATTACCTCTAGTACCCAGCCAAAAATTCTTTCTAGTTTACATTAAAAAAAATGTGATTCCTGTGTCTAGTTGCCCATCCCTGTGTCCTGCGCCCATCCCTGATCAACACGCCCTGTTGTCAGATATTTTTGTGTCACAAGGTAAATCTCCTACTGACAGTCGGAGTGAGGACAAAGGGTAGGGAGTGGCTCTTCTGGAATGTTTCAAGTCGAACCATATTCAAGGGATGATACAGAGGTCATCTTGAATAATGTCCTGTAGCATCCTGGATTCATTTGATTTGGATTCCATGTCTGTGATCACCTGTATGCTTGTCAAAGCATTGTGCAGTGTCTTCCATTTTTTAATACGCATACACAATTTCTTCCCTGTGCCCAAACAATATACATCAATTCATTTAGTGGACCAGTTTCTGCATTGTTCTCTCCTGAAATGTTTTATGCTGTAACAAATATTAGTTCCCCCCCCTCCCAGGGACCACAACACTTCTAGAAGTTGCTGAGAAGCAATGGTTTAAGACTGGCAAATGGTTTAAGACTGGCAAATAAGACTGGCAGACTCCAACTGAAAGCTGATCTACACACTGTACTTTTGTTTTTTATCCTGTATGTAGTGACTATAAGAACATCAGCAAAATAGCTTGCTGATGCTTTCTTTGGTCTGACTAAGGACATCTGAAGCTCAGTAGGAGAGCACCTGTTTTGCACGCAGGCGCAATCCTAACCAATTTAGGCCAGTGCAACTCACCCATTGCTCAGTTTCCATGAAAGCATGGGGAGGCTGGTGCATATCTGTGCATTGTGAACTGGCAATTTTGTGACACCTCCCAGGACAGTTTAGGATTTGTGTTGGGACTTCTGCTGGTCTAACTGGGGATGAGGATTGCAACCACAGAGCACAGACCTAACCAATTTAGACCGGCATAACTCAGCTGGTATATCTTCCCATGGTGGTGTGGGATGGTTGGCATATACCTGTGCAGTGGCCTAAACTCCCAGGAGTGAGGCAGAAGTACCTTATGGCACTTTTGTGATACCCACAGATCAGCATAAGACTTATGTTGGGGTTTATGCTTGCCTGACTTGAGGTTAGGATTGCAGCCTCAGTGTCCTAGTAAGAGAGAGACTTGCATGAGACTTGCATGAAGCTGCAATCAGTCAGTGTGTGTATAGATGACCTAGGTAGACCAATAGTCTGGCTCACTTGCTTAAGAGAGTGGTGTGGTGGATAGCATGTTCTGCCAGTAGCAATATCCAGGGCAAGCCCTCATTTTCGTTTTTGAATTTCATGCAATCTGCAGACCTGCTTGAGAATGCTGTTTACAGCAGTTACTGGTTAAATTTCTCATGTGTGGTTTATCTCTCTGGTTCTCTAGGATGCCATGGCTTACAACAAATTCAATGTGTTTCACTGGCACATAGTGGATGATCCATCATTTCCATATGAGAGCTTTGAATTTCCAGATCTCAGTCGAAAGGTAGGTTTATACCACCTCTGAACTCAAGACAGGTTCTATCAAACTGGTAGCTCCAAAAACTGTATTGGTGTTTTTGAATTATACAGGGATCAGAACACATACTCATTATTATTGTTAAAATCATAGTTGTGGTTCCGGTTCTCTGCTAGATATTTTGAAGTCTCTGATTTGAAATGCATAAACTGCCCCCTGATCTTCCTCTTTTTTTTGCAGTTCTCATTTTTAATTGAAGTTCTAGGAAAGAAAACATAAGCTTCCTGTCTTCTCTCTCTCTCCCTCATTGACATGGTGGTGGGCCTAGAAAGGGGCAGAGGGGAAAATGCCCCAAGTGCTGTGTCCGCATAGCATAGTGAACCACATAGGAAGCCTTCTGAGGCTTTCAACATAATCTTAAACAGTACTTCTAGTTTCCCATAAGTACTGTTTAAGATCACATGGAAGTCCCAGAAGGCTTTCTCAGTCATCACTGGCTCTGTTGTGTTGGGGATGTTAATGTTACAGCCCAGGGGGTTTGCATCATGGACCTTTTCCCTAGGAGTGTCGAGGGCAGGTCCATTACTGCATTATCAGTCAGTTCTGAAAACACATGAGAAAAAATTTAGCCAAATGCTGACTGTTCAGAATTTCTACCTCTCTTGGGAATCCTGCATTTTTCATAATTTAAGTACACTTTGTGTCTCTGTGTCCTGGTTAAATATAATCTACTGTAAATCTATCTGGCCTAATTCGCACTGAGATGGTAAGCATGTGCCTACACTGTAACATTTTAGACTTCAGTGTGCCACCCAAGACTTGAGATGGACTTGAAAGGGACTACCTTCCCTTTTTTGTATGGCGGAGCATTTTCACCAGTGCAGATGAAACATAGGTTTACCACCTCAACAGGCCTCTGAAGATCCAGGTTCAAATCCCTGCCCAGCCATGAAGCTTCCTTGGGTCAGTCATTCTCTCATCCAGCCTCGCTGACTTCACAGGGCTGCTGTGAGGACAAAAGAAAGGGAGAAACCATGCACGTCACCTTTCCCTTCTTGAGGAAAGAGTGGTATAAAAATGTGAAAACAAATGGTGGTGTTGTTAGGTCTCTGTAGTGCTTTTTTCTGGAAAAAGGTGCCTGCACTCACAACATGAAGTGAACACAACTTCCTGTTTTCCAATCCTAGGCAAACCTACTCAAGAGTAAGTCTCTTTGTAGTCAATGGAGTTCACTTCCAGCCTGGCAAGCATGGCTTGGATTGCAGCCCCAGCATCCCCCACCGCACTGTGCGTCCTGCGTTGGGGTCCACTTTTTGTCCCACCAAGGCCTGTAGGAGGATGAGCAGTAGCTCCTGGAGCTCCAGCCAGTGGCAGCCTCCCATGCTCTCACTGGCCGCAGGCTCTGCTGGGGGTTTGGTGGCGGGTCTGGGGCTCCCTTTCCAGCCAGGCCCAGCTCACTCTAGTCTGTCCTTTGCCCAGTGCTGCTACCCAGGCACGGGCATTGTCTGGTGGTGCTGCTCCTGCTGAGAAAAAAGGCTCTGCACCTGCTGAGAAAAAAGGTGCTAGTACTGTGTACTGTTGCACACTACCAGAAAAAGCACTTGAATGACTATGACTTTACACCTTCCCAGGGGGCATACAATCCCGCCACACACGTGTACACACCTACCGATGTGAAGCTGGTGATTGAATATGCCCGACTGCGTGGGATCAGGGTCATGCCTGAATTTGACACTCCTGGCCACACTCTCTCTTGGGGACCAGGTAAGAGATTGCCTGTGGAAATCAGCAGAATGTGCACCCAGCAATTTCTTGAGCCAAAGGGAGTTAAATGGAAATGTGGCACGCTTTGCTGAATGAGGCCAGCTGAGTGTTGGCATGCTCTATTCACTATTATAAAGTTCAGCTGTTATGATATTAGATGGGACATCCTTTTGCACCATCACATTTTACTTTAGGTGGAATTTCATAGATCCAAGTCTTTCATTTTAGCATCTGCTTACCCAATTCTGGGGCTGGGGCGGTGGGGGGGGGGGGAGGAATGAATTTTCTCCCAGATCAGACTGGCGGGCTGTCTAACTTGGCTCACAGTTTTGTGTTGTTATAAGTAATTCAGACATAAAACATATTTTGGGGGGGGGGAACAGGACTTTGGATTAATCTCAGGAGGAAAAAGTGTGGAATCTTGTACAAATTAGGAATAATGCCAAAACCTGAACCTTTGTGGTTTTGTGATCTTTATTCTTAACTGGTCTACTTAAAAAAAAAATTTTAGTACTGCAGAAGTGAGAAACTGTGTACAATTTTGCAAGTCCAATGAGATCCTTGCCACTGTATGCTGATCCAAAATCATACACCTTCAGTCTTCTGCTTTTCAGAACGCTAAGCTTGAAGATATGAAGCTCAATTATAGTCAGACCATCTAGTTCAGTATTCTTTATGCTGAGTGATGTGACCCTTCAGGGTTTCAGATATCTTCCCCAACCCTACCTACTATACTGGAGGTTTAATCTGGGGATTGAATCTGGTATCACCCTGGTTTCTCCTTGCTTGTGTAGTGCCTATTTCAATGGCTTCATTCTTAATCTGGCCTCCATCAATACATTGGTGAGAAAACTTGGAAGGAACGTTCACCGGTTGGGCTAATATGAATTGGGTTCTGTGTTCTCTCACTTGCAGACCGTTTATTTCTTTGTCAAAATATGTAGTACATCTATACACAGTTGCTGTCCTTCCTGCAGCTCCATCCCTTTACCATTGTAGAGCGGTGCATCCTGATGCAGTTGCCCACAAAGTGGGCATCAGAGCATCATTCTAAATTTTGCAGTTTGCTCTCTCCTTCCCTACTTATGGTTGTGAAGGAGAATGGGTTCTCTGATCTGTAGAATCCATGGATCCTTTGTCATCTTGGGCATGCTCTTTTATTTGCAAAGATTGCAACCATAATCCCATGTCTTTCTTCTCACCCCCAAGGTGCCCCAGGCTTGTTGACGCCATGCTACTTAGGTCCACAACCTTCTGGAAGCTACGGACCAGTCAATCCCATCCTCAACTCAACTTACCAGTTCATGGCCAGGTTTTTTGCAGAAGTTAGTGCTGTATTTCCAGACTCCAGCGTTCACCTGGGCGGAGATGAGGTTGACTTCACATGCTGGTTGGTCTTGTTTTGCAAGAGTGATCTGGCGGGAATGGAAGAGGGTTTAACGTTTCATAGCTTCTGATTTTCAAAGGCAACAACCTGTTTCATGTTGTGATCAGCTTTGTTATCATGAATATTTAGACCCGCCACTTCATCTATCATACCAATAAACCTAGGGAACATGGGGCCTCTGCAGGCGAGGAGACTGGAGCACAGCTCTGGTTGCCTTTGGAGAGTGTAAAGATGCCAAAACTGCTTATTTTATTATCTTCAGTTTTCTGTATTTACAGCAAGGGGAGGTGTCTGAAAAATGATCCTTTGTGGATACTGAGGCATCACCTGTCCTTAATTGAAACATCATCTGTCCTTCTCTTATTACTATATTGGCTCTTTTGAGGGCTACACTATTGAGTGCTCTTCTCTGTTTTTGTGTGTTTTGGCTGTGTGTTGACTTTTTTTATTAAGAGGTGTTGAAATTTATTTGCTGTTGAAATTTTGGGCTGAACTGCTTTGAAGGTATATAATGATAAATGGCTCACTGTGTTTAGTGCTCCAGTTTTTCTTGCTTACAGTTAGATTTTTTATTTATTTCTAAGCCTTGTTGCGTGCTTCAATCACAGAAATGCTGGATATAAATATTTTTCACTTAATCGGTACCTCTGTTCAGTGGTTAATTAATTTTTTTTCTTATTTTTCTCTGTGATCTTGAAGGCTAGAATCAGTCTCTTAATTTTTTTTGTGAGGGCATCTACATTGTGTAATTTTAACATGACTGTAGCCTCTTGTGTATAGGGTAAGAGGCTTTATTTTTAGTCCTGTTTGGCCTCAGAAAGAAGCCACCCTTTTTGCAGTGCTTTGTGCCTTGCATAAATTCTGATCTGGGGCTTTTCTTGCATTTAGGAAATCTAATCCAAAGATCCAGAGCTTCATGCAGATGATGGGGTTTGGTGAAGACTATACCAAGCTGGAGTCCTTCTACATTCAGAGGTAAGAGGTCTTGCATGCAGCTGTGGAGGAGGCTGCCTTCAAATATAGATGATCATCTGAAACCTCGAGTTGATATTTCTCTTATTAGGCCTCTGGAGGCTTGTGGCTAGCTGTTGTTGCATTAACTTGCACCAAGAAGGTGTATCCAATCTAGTCAGCTTTTTGCTATTACCTTCTGTGCCCTTTTCAAGGGAATATGATTTTATTCCTTTTACTTGTGAAGGTGGTTGAAATTGGCTGAACTCCCACAAGGTCCCCAAATGTCATGATATTTATCAAAGGAAAAACCATCTCTTCATTTTCTGGTGTAAGAACACCAGAAAACTAGATCAAACCAGAGATTCATCCAGCCCAGCATCCTGTTTTTCCACAGTGGCCAATCAGATCCCACAGTAGCCCACAAGCAAGATGTATGAGCAGTCTTTCAGAGCAAATGGCTTTCTCCTAATATTACTTCCCATTATTCAGTTTCTGAACCTGGATAACTGTCATGACAAGTAACCCTTTCTCTGTCTGGATATGATATGTTCCTCCATGAATTGCCTAGTGTTTCTTAACCAGTTGTATACCAGATCCCAGTGAGATAAGCAATGAAATGTAATCAGCAGTAGGAAGCTCAGTTCAGTGGGCAGAGCTCCAGTGTAATCTTCTCATACACTCAACCTCCCATCTGCCCTGTACTGGTGTTATGTTGGGTGTGTTGCATCTGTCCTCTCAATCTAGAAGTAATTGGCAATGGTACCATTGCCAGTTCCATCCAGTGGTACTTCCAATAGGTGAACATGTGATTCACAATGGGGAGCAATGGTACAATGGGGAACAAATGTTGAGAACCACTTGTGTAGTCCACTTTTGAAGTAATCTAAGAGCACAATCCTAACCATGTCTACTCAAAAGTAAGCCCATTGTGTTCAGTGGGTCTTACTCCCCGAAAGTGTATTTAGGATTGCAGCCTAAGTTAGTGGCCATCATGTGTCTCACTCAACATGTCGTGTGTCACTTACCCTACAATCCAGAGTAACTATGGGAGCACGTAAGAGACATTATGTGTACCCGTAGTTACTGCACCATCTAATGAAAACCTATGGGAAATTCATACTGCAATCCACAGCAAATTGTTCTTACACCAGAGCAAGGACTCCCCGTAGTTACTCTGGATTGTGCCCTTAGTCGCCTCTTAGTCAGTCCCCTCAGTCACCTCTTTTCTAAATTAAAATGCTAAGGGGATTGTATATTGTATGGAGGATGATCCATCGTCTTAATCCTTTTGGTTCTTTGTCTAGGCTATGAATGGAATAGAGAGAAGCTGCTGATGTTGAGCTGCAACCGTCTGCTGACTCCCACCCATATCATACAAACTTCATAGCACCCATATTCTAAAATCTTTTTAGAATGTGGGTAGGATGAACAATTCTCCCTTTTCAACAATTGTTATCTCTTTGCTCTAGGCTTCTGGATATAGTCTCTGGATTTGGCAAGGAGTGTGTGGTATGGCAGGAAGTTCTTGATAATGCAGTGAAGGTGAGGATCACTCTTTCTTGGAAGATTTCAAGATCTTCAACCTTCACATCCATTTTTTCCATTCTTTGAACTGCTTCTTGCTTGTGAATTATTTTTTTCTCAATTCTCTCTCCCTCCGTAGTAGAAACTTGATAGAACCATCCTGCTTCACACCATGAGTTTACACTAACCGCTTCAGAACCAGCCATCATTTCACACTCACTGAAATGAACCTCCCTATTCAACAAGTGTAGAGGACAGGAGAGTGGGGGATTTGAGCAGGGCTTGCCAGACTCTGTGGCTCATGGGCCAGATCCAGCGCCTTGCACAAACCCTCCCCCATGTGAATACCACCATTCCACATTTGTGCCTCAGACCATTGGTGCTGCATATCACTAGCTCATTAGTGATTTGTGCTCACTAGCTGCTTCTGGGTTTTTTTGCACCAGCTGGCTTCATGACCATGCACATACAGGCACATGAAAGCTGGGGTTGATTTGTGGCTCCAAAGAGAGTCTGCTGGGCAGAACAGTAAGTTCAGTCCATGCCATGGACAGATTTAGTGGCATGCAGTAGTCTTCATCCATACTTCCCCTCCCACTTCCATTATGTCCATTACTACTCTTTTTCTAATGGAGAAAGTGGGAGGAAAGGCAATGGCTGGTGTCCTGCTGAGGATTGATCTGGCACAATAAGATTCCACATGGGGTATGGGGCATTTGTCATGCAGCCTTAATGATCATTATGAAACCTTAAGAGGTCATTGACCAACCCTGGCTCTGCACATTCTCAAGACTGCTGAGCAAGTACATTTTGTATTCTTGAACTGTATCCCATAAATCTCCATTACCATTGATCTCTGCTCTCTATCTGGACTCCTGGTCTGTGAAATGAACTTGTAACTTTCTTGTATATCCTAGTCATTCTGTTTACTAGTTATCTTTATGATATTCTGCTCTGGCTTTCCTTGAACATTAACCTGAGCAGGAAGTCCTCTGGAAAGAGAAGTGGGGCTAAAACATTAATAAATCAAATGTCTGGTCCTCATGTTATAAGGATTAGTAAATGAATATTATTTAGAGAAGGCACAGTAATTGGGATGGGCTTTAACATGGTAGTAGAACACCTGCTTTTTGCCTATAGAAGATGCTAAATTTAATCTCTGGCATTTCTAGATAGGACTGAGAAATCATAAACCTTGGAGAACTGCAGCTAGTCAGTGCAGACAGTACTGATCTAGCTGGATCAATGTCTGACTTGTTGGAAGGCAGCTTTATTTGCTTAGCTCACAACAGTAACATATATATGGTGTGTGTGTATGTGCATGTGTACCATGTGTATATGGTGTGTATACACACCATAATTGGCTGGCAGAGTTGGAGGGATGGGTCAGTTCCTATTAGCCTTATGTCTACTGCTGTAGACCTTCAAGTGGGCACATGGGATGGCATGCGTTACCTGAGCAGTATTAATATGGAATTGCACATGTGGCTGTCTGCAATTCTGTACCCTTTCACTCACTGAGCAACCCTGTGCTGCTGACCGAAATAGGAGCAGGCTCCCATTCTTAATGTATTGTTCTCTGTTAGTTAAGACCAGATACTGTCATCCATGTATGGAAAGAGAATGCTGGGCAATATCAAAGAGAGATGGCCCAAGTCACCAAAGAAGGTTACCGCGCCCTGCTCTCTGCTCCCTGGTATCTTAACCATATCAATTATGGGCAAGACTGGCTGCCAATTTACCGTGTGGATCCTCTGGACTTTGAAGGTATGTTCTTGACACATTTGCACTTCCTAGAACCCTGGGTGCAATGAGGCAGAGGGATTGGTGTAAGAACTGGCCGATGAAGTTGCACATGGCTTTTAGCCAGCTGGAGCCAGTCTTGGCCATTCAAAACACTGGACATCCATGGGCTGCTCTTAGCAACTAGCTCTGTTATGCTGTCCCCCTCCCTCCCTAGATTTTTTCTCCAAGTCCAAGCAAGGTGACTTCATTCTGTGTAGTTTATCCCCAGACCAGTGATGGGCTTCAAAAAATTTAAGAACCGGTTCTCTGCCCATCTGGCAGCCACTTTTAAGTGGCTATTTTTAAACTTTATATGTCCTATCTCTTGTTAAGAACCGGTTCTATAGAGTAGGTGCGAACCTGGTAGAGCCCACCACTGCCCCAGACCCCATTGTGGTGATTGTGCTAGATCACTTGACTTGTTATGATAACTTACCCTACAATCCAGAGTAACTACGGAAGCACATAAGAGACATTATGTGCACCCTTAGTTACTGCACCATCTAGTGAAAACCTATGGGAAATTCATACTGCAATCCAGAGCAAATTGTTCTTACACCGGAGCAAGGACTCCCCGTAGTTACTCTGTATTGCGCCATTAGTGAAATAAGTCCTGAACTGTCCTGAACTGCACCTCAACCAAAAATTAGTTTAGAGAAGTTGTCTTTTTAATGAACCGGCTATGAACTCAGACCAAACATTTCTAAATTGCCTTGAATGGGAACCAAATCTCTAAACACAAAGCTGTAACTGGTTCAACATAAGCAGCTGCATATTCAGCATTTGGCCTTCTCATTTTTCACCTTTTTGTTATTCTTTTGTATATACAGGCACTTTGGATATTTTAGAAAGCTTTAAATGGATTTGTAAAGAAGTTATACGGTATAATTTCCCCCTTCAATTAAAATGGTTTTATGCATTTTATAGCATTGCATTTGCACACCAAAAACTGTGGTCTTGTATTCTGAGTGAAACACTTTTCATGCACTGTTTCATAACCAGTACAAAAAGTGTCTTCTGTTAAGTCAGTGGTTCTCAATCTTCCTAACGCCGTGACCCCTTTATAAGTTCCTCATGTTTGTGGGGACCCCCAACCATAAAATTATTTTCATTGCTACTTTATAACTGTAATTTTGCTACCTTTATGAATCGTAATGTAAATATATGATATGCAGGATGTATTTTCATTGTTACAAATGAAATGTGTGTTCTATGCACACATTGAACACAATGGGATTTATTTGAGAGTAGGCATTCATAGGATTGGGCCCTGAGGCTGCAATCCTATCCACATTTACATGGGAGTAAAGGCCCCCCTGACTATGGGATTTATTTCAGAGTAGGCATGCATTGGATTGGGTCCTGATGCTGGCAGTCAGCCCCAGTGCGTGTGCAGCTACAGCTGGAGGTCTAGCAATTCCTGACCTGGCCTCCTGCACCAGGGGTCTTTAGGCAACCCTCAGGAAAGCTCTAGGCGACCCCCAAAGGGGTCCCGACCCCCACTTTGAGAAACACTGTGTTAAGTACTGAATCAACAGGAAAAATGTTGGTTAACCAGAACCAGATTTTTACTTTCTTGCTGACCAAGAGAAGTATCCAATTTTTAGAGACAGCAAAATTTGCCATAGTTGCACACAAATGCAGAACCATGATTTTTGTTTCCAGTGAATGCAGTAGTACACAAAAATTTGCACTTTTGTTAAATTTTTGGATATTTTCTTTGTTTTTATAAATAAAAGGCAACTTCTTCAGTATTTGTACCATGTGAGATAGTGTCCGCTTGTTGTGGATTGGAGTTTCCTCCAATCCATGATGGACGCGACATGAGGATACCTGGCCAGCCTGTCGCCAGGACATTGCTTTTCCCACTGAAGTGGTACCGATTTATCTACTTGCATTTACATGCTTTCGAACTGCAAGGTTGCCAGGAGCCAGGCTAAGGATGGGAGCTCACCCCATCTGGCAGTGCTTGGGTCTTGAATGCTGGCCTGCTGAGTGGAATTCCGGTCAAGCAGTGTTCTAACTCCAGTGTTCTAACAACTGAGCCACTGCAAATATTGTTTTTGTTTTTACAAATATACCTGGAAAATTAAAAAGTCAAGCATTGATCAGGGAGGGTAATGCCAAATGTAAAAATCCACAGATAAATTGGGTAACAAATTATAATTCAAGATATATTTTAAATGGACTTGTAAATGTTAAACAATTTGTGTCCATCTGTGCTTTGGGGCATGCATACATGCACCTTACTTGTAGCTTTTTACTTTGAGAGTTTTTCTCCAATCTTTTCATGTCTAAATGTTCCTGCTGTGATGACATCCTGCCTAACCAAGCAGATTACTGCAATAAGCCTTTGTCCTTTCTCCTATAGGCACCCCTGAGCAGAAAGCTCTTGTGATTGGTGGGGAGGCCTGCATGTGGGGCGAATATGTGGATGTAACTAACTTGACCCCAAGACTCTGGTAAGATCAGCAGCTAGATGGATCAATGGGCCGACTTGACTAGATGTTACCCCTTTTGACACATGCAGCTGCCTTCTGACAAGTGTCTGCAATGTGTACTTGGCTCATATGCTGTTACACTAGAAAAGCACTAGCACATGTGCTCCAGAATAAAGTATACTGTGTAGGATACATAATTTTGGAGTAGTCTGCAGGCTACATTTACAGAGTGGTGGACATGCAGCCATATTTGCATATATACTTGCAGACATTAGTGCTTTGTTTGATGTGGGTCATTGTCTTATCTTACTCAGGTAGTCTATTGCATTTCTTGCCTTAAAGCCAGAAAGCTTATTCCAGGTCTTTGTATGTATGTATTCTGTCTTAGCTAGGAAAGTAACACTTTATCAGGTGCTCCTTGAGAGAGTCTTTTTTAAGCTGTCCTTCTTAATTCTTCAAGGCCCAGAGCTGGGGCTGTAGCAGAAAGGTTATGGAGCAATGAGACCGTCAGAAATGTCCAAGACGCATATGCAAGGCTGGAAAATTTCCGATGTACGTTACTCAGGTAAGATCGCCTTCTGGTAGATCCTTTTCCCATGTAGTTCTTGGATTGAACCTACATGTTATTGTGTGATTGTGTTTAGCTGGTGCTACAGAGAGGCTGTTAAAAGGATAAGATGTGGCTGGGAATGGTAGCTGGTTATAAAATGGCATACGTGCTATTATAATTTCCACACTTATATCCACACCCTGCTTAGACTGTGAACTCCAATGAGACATGGACTCATTTTCTCTGTCACTGCACCAAAGCACAAAACACAAAGGTTGTGTTTTGATAAAGATGCATATAAGATTGCACAACTTGTGTGCTTTGGTGCCTTGAATGAGAAGATGTTTCACTGTTTCATTGGAGTTCACAATCTGAAAAGATACCCAAGGATATGAGTGTAGTTATTTGATGTACATACATATACTTGGTCCCAATTACAGTATTTGAACAGATCCTTTGCCAGGCTAGTTGAGGGATAGGCTTGGTGTTGAGCTTCTCCTCCAATTGTAGGTAGACATTGGAGTGGAAGAGCCAAATGGAATGTGAACCTTAGATGTTTCCAGAAATCTAGTCAATGTTTCCTAATAGTGTCCTTACAGATCATCTTAAGATCCCTTTTGCACCAATCTAAAGCAGTGATTTCCAATGTTTAGGAACTCACAGACCACTGAAGCAAAATTGGAATTATCTTGGATTACATGCAACCCCACCATGCTCATGCGCACAAAAAAATACTATTAAATTTGCAACGGAAAAGATTTATGGGTTGCAGCTTTAATTGCTGGCTGGGCCAGCCTGTACTCTACTTTCTCTGGTGATCTGTGGGGAAGTGTTTCCTGAGCAAGGGCTCCTCCATGGATTACTAGAGAGGATGACAAAGGAACTGCCCACAGCTGCAGCCAATTCAGGAAGTAACCAAAGGTGATTTTTTTCCCCTGAGACCTCGTGCTTCTTGAGGACCAATAGTGGCCCACACTCTACAGGTTGGGAACCAGTGGCCCAAAGTCAATATCTTGTTTTGCACAGTGGCTATTTGGATTCTTCCAGAAAAAGACCACAAGCAGGGCATAAAGGCAGTCCTTCTCTACAGGTGCCCACCTGGAAACAGGCAGCCAGTTGTACTTTACCTCTGAGCAGCCTGTCAGAAGGTAGGCTGTCTAATAGCTGTTTATTTCCAAGAAGAGAAGCTCTCAAGAATAACTGCCATTGCTTTAGGGACAGGTTTAAGGGCTTCCCATCCTAATCTTCCCAAGGCTCATTCTGCAGAGTCTTTGCATTGGTCTCATCAAATTTTTTTTGCTTTCGGTCAACCTCATGTAGTGGAGCTGAAGTGCAGCTTTTCATACCAGATAGTTAAAGTTGTCATCACCTTCTGCTTCCAAAGAACTGAAATGCTCTGAAAAGTTTTAGCCTCCTTAAGTCTGATCTTCCTCACTGATACTGTGTGTTATGTTCCTTCTCTGTTGCAGGCGAGGGATCCGCGCAGAACCACTGTTTACAGGATACTGTGATCTCGACTACACTGCATTTTGACCAGGGTTTCTGGTGGTTGCTCTTCAGTTCCATATATCAGCATCACCTCTCCATGTCTGTGAGATTATTTGCAGTGATGCATCAAAATCAATTCATTGCTGCTTCTAGGTTTTTTTTAATGAGAAAAGAACAGCTCCTTTACCTATTTTTTCATAATATATGTATTTTTTTAAAATCTCAGGTCAGTCGTCCAAGTTGATGAAAGGACATTTTTTGTGTGTGTGTGGATAGTTTTTTTTTTTTTTGGCCAAAGAATAATGCCAAAGAAGCCGAATTAAGGAATCAAGAGACGAATTACCTTTGTTGGAATGTTTTTAAACATTTTTTTCTTCTGAATCCTCCTTAGCTATCTGTTGTTACAGCTTAGTAGCTATCATTCTCTTACACTAGTGGTTCTCAAACATTTAAGCATTGGGACCAAGCTACACACAAAAAATTTCCCTTTACCAGCTGCTCAAGCCCCTGTGGTTATAATGGTAATTGGGCAGCCATGTTCTCCTCCCTAAGTAGCAGGTTGTTTAACCCTGGATGCATGTAGCCTAACCTATACTGTCAGTTTAATAATTACCACAAATTGGGTAGTAGCCTACTATTTTGAGAACCACTGTCTTATACACAGAAGGGTGCCTTACATATTTTTTCAATTTTTTGTCTTTCCTTCTCTGGAATTGTCAGTATCTTTTGATCTGATATGTGTGACCTTCTTAGGCTGCAATCCTGGGAGTAAGACCCATTGGACACAATGGGGCTTCCTTTTGAGTAGACCTGATTAGGCATGTGCTCTTAATAAAAGGTGGTTTGGTCCTTACCAAATCATTACCCAGCTCTTATTCCATCTACTGAAGGCAAGGTCTGGAACCTGGACTGTGTTGCCATTTGCTGGATACTACTGTGCAAGTCATCAGAAGGTCTCCATCTATGGGCTGTCCTCTTTCTTCATCAGCTAATTGAAGAGCACCTGCCCTGCACATAAAGGTTTCAGTTTGTGTAGACCTAGTACTGACCTAGTACTGAACAAGGATATGAACTGGTAAAAGTCAACTATTTATGTGTCTGCCTGTAACATTCTCTCCTCTGTCTGTTAAAGTTATTTGCCCTGCACACGAAGATGGTGGTGAATGACCCACTATCCATGACCCATGAATGTATTTTAATTTACATTTCTTTCTGTGGCATAACAAAACTAAAGCCTATAAATAGGGGTGGGAGAAAACAATGGTAACAAAATAAAATCCTCTAACACTGCTTTCTGCATTTCTCTTTGGTGTAACAAAGCAACACAAAATCTGGCAAAATTTGCAAAAGAAAAGGTCCAGTATACCTTTTACATCCTACTTTTGATTAAATTGTGAATTAAACCAGAATGAAGGTAGTATGTGTGTGTGTGTATCATTTTTCCTCTATTTTTGCATAGAGGAACATCCTTTAATTTCTTAAAATTAATTTTATTAATAAGAAAATTCAAACATCTGCTTCAATTGGTCTGGACAGCAGGTGGCAGTGGTGCTCCAGGTATGCCCCTCCCCTTTGGAGGAATTTTTATTTTTCTGCACTCCTGTTCATAAAAGTTGCTGTCACTATATTATGCAATATTAACTATCCATTCTTTATGGGTTTCAATGATATAGTCACACTCATTGATGTGACTATTACATCTAACTTATTAATTACGAGAAGGAAGACATTGAAATTTTTTTTTTCCAGGACCCAAGGCTAAAATCCTGGACATGTCCTGGGGAAAAAGTGGACATATGGTTGCCCTAAGCGAGAGGTGTTTGAAAATTGTGTTAATTCTACTCAGAAGTAAGCCTATTGTGCTCAGTAAGCCTGGTAACCCAATTTTTTGCACATCAATTTTTTTTGCACATCAGAAGAAAGACCAGGATAACCAGACGCCAAATGCAAAATCCCTGAACAGCAAGGGCAAAATTCCTGATAGAAGGCCAAAATTCCTACTGTCTACCCGGAAACTGTAGGACAAAATGTAGGACATGTTAAAATAAGCTAAAAACACTAAAAATAAGCTAAAAACACTGGTATTGCTTTCCTGTACATAATATATTACACTATATTACTTATTTTAAATTGAAAAATGATGAACTCTCTGTTCACCCTGTCCCAGTCTGGTTTGGGGGTTGTGGAACCAATTTTGGGGGTTCCCAAAGTTTTCCAAACCACTTTGCCAAATGAGGCATTCAGCTTCATGTAGGTTCTGTTCAGGTTTGAATGAATTGGGGAAAAATTGGCACTTGTGTTTTGGCATTATGGAAAATAATAGCAGATATTTATTTTTATGCCCAGATACTAAGTTTTTTGCATAGGGTGATCAGATAACAAATGCTAAATCCCTTAACCCCTAAACTCCCTAAAATTGCTATGTGCTTAAAAATTGAAGGACACCGCAAAAATGTAGGACACATATAGGACGTGTTAAAATAAAGCAGAAATACTCATATTGTTTTCCTGTACTTAATTTCAACCTTTTAAAATTGAGAACCTTATAAAATGCATGATTCAGACCCAGACATTAAAGCAACCGTTTGTAGTAGCATAACACAAGCCAGTGACTCCAATGTATATGGTTCAGACCCGCACACACACACACAAGCAAGATATCAAGCAGGGAGGGGGATAGAAAGGAGGACATCTCTGCATCAGGGAGGTGGGATCTGGAACCACCAAGAGAAATCTGCAGTGCCCCTGAGGGTGTGCAGAGTGCAAAAGCAGACTGTAGGGAGCCAGAAGGACCAGGATGTAAAGGACTGGGAAGGAGGAATCAGAGTATCTCCAGGCAGGAGTTACCTTGCAGGTCTAGAAGTGGAGCACAGCCTGAATTGTTTGCTGAGGCAGGGTTAAGAGGCACTGAAAGGGTTAAGTTTTAGGGCTGGAGTTTTAGGGCTAGAGAAATCTGAGCTGTGTGGCTCATGGCTCATTCCGGAGGCACTCTTGCGCTTCCCTACTCCCCCGGACAAGGTAATAAATACTGGAGTTGTCCGGGGAAAGCCAGACGTCTGGACAGCCTGAGAAAGGCCCATTAACCCTACAATCCAGAGCAACTACGGGAGCACGCAAGAGACTTTATGTGTACCAATAGTTGCTGCACTACCTAGTGAAAACCTATGGGAAATTCATATTGCAATCCAGAGCAAATTATTCTTACACTGGAGCAAGGACTCCACGTAGTTACTCTGGATTGCACCCTAAGGCAATTAGCCTTACTCCCAGGTAAATCTGCATAGGAGTGTAACCCCCAGTTTGGGTGGCATAGTCCTGTGATTGCCTGGTGGTGTTGCAAAAGTTATAAAAAAATGTTGGAAAAAACACCCTTCTGTGCCACTCCTGAGATACTAGGCTTCCCCTGACATACACATCACACTAGGAATGGGGAGGAGGTGAGATATACTGGCCTAAATAGGTTAGTCTCCTATCTTACTAACTGGAAACACACACCTCTAGCAGTAGCTCTGTTGTTCCCCAGAGAGATCTGCAGGTCTGCTTTTGTGTTCAGGGCCTGGAGAGGATGTAGGAGTAAAAAAAGATTTATTTTGCTTAAATTCTACCTCTGGAGTGTGGCAGGATCCCCCATGGTGATGGGAGGGGCCAAAAGTCACAGCTGGAGGTTAGTCACTACCAGTAACAATGTCAGATGGAGATAAAGAGAGTACAGTGCATAGATTGTGTGCTGCAAACCAGAGTGTGGAGGCACATCTATTTCTAGATAATAAGTGATGAGCCAGTGGGAGGGCAAATAACTGCTGTTGTGTTGGAGTGTGCACCAGCCTACAAAAGCAAATAACAACAATTGGAGCCTAATCACGCAGCTGGGTGCGTGAGCTCGGTCCTAACCTCACTAGCAAGGGTCGGGTGTGGGTGTTCAGCAGTACACCAATTGTGCATGATCTGCATTCCAGGATTTATTGCAGTGATTTTCAGTCTTTTTCATCTCATGGCACATTAACAAGGCATTGAAATTATCAAGGCACACCATCACTTATTTTTATCACTGAAAAGACACACCAAATCCCCCAATTTTCCAGTTAATTAATGTCCCTCTTCTGATTCCTGCAGCGCATCTGAGGATTATCCAGTGCACACCAGTGTGCTATAGCCCCATGATAGCCAAATGGAACTTCACCCAGGAAGGTGAGGATATCACCCCCACCCTCTTGCACAAGGCTATTTCTCCTTTGTGATTCTTTCTCAGGCGCTGGCTGGGGTGACCAGGTGGTTGCCTCCGCAAGGAAGCTTTGCTCCTTGGGTTTTGCAGCTTTTTGCAGGGAGAGCTGAAGCTGGTAGAGCAGGATGAAAAGGTTGCTGCTGATGAGGTGCAAATTGCTCCTGAGATTCAGCAGCAATCTTTGCAGCTGGCTGGGATGGAAGGGGCCCCCATCACATTGCCATCCACTAGCTATGCCACTGCTACCACCAGCCCTGGGTATGATCAGAACTAGGTCTTATTTTCAGGGTAGGTTTTATTTTGGGGAAAACGCCTCTAGTACAGTGGTACTAGAGCATTTCAGCCCACCATCCCCTTTCAAACTTTACAATCTATCCAGGACCCCCTGTCAGACTTACCAGGATGTGATATCACTGTGATGCCACTGTGATGTGACATCACGTGTCTACCTGGAAGTATGTCCCATTGTGTTCAACGAGACTTACTTCCAGGAAAGCCCACTGCCAGATTCCAAGAAGGTGCATTCCACGCTCTCATGACCTTCCTAACTCAAAGTTGTGACTCCCCCCAAGGTGGTCCTGAGTCCCACTGCCCTAGTATCTGCTGGTTTAGGTGAAGCAGGAAGACTGGCTTGTCAGTCCACACCCCCACCCCAAGGAGTGCCACTCTGCCTGGGCACCGCAGTGGCTCTGGAGGGTATTTGCAGTCAACCCCCTAAAGCTAGCTGGCGGTGGTGTGAGGAAGGCAGGTTGGGCTGCAACAGGTGCTGCGCCTGGGCCTC
The DNA here is from genome assembly GCA_030015325.1 of Cryptoblepharus egeriae. Lineage (NCBI taxonomy): Eukaryota > Metazoa > Chordata > Lepidosauria > Squamata > Scincidae > Cryptoblepharus > Cryptoblepharus egeriae. The sequence continues at coordinate 14,114,635 of JAREYC010000013.1, forward strand.
TGTGCCAGCAGCTGGTTGCTATGGCCACCCGGCAATACTGCTTTCAACCTGTTATGCTGAAAGACTTCCAGAAAATGTTTTTGAAGGAGATGTGGCTTCGAGCTCCTCTTTCTCTTCATTAACATCGCGCTGCAGCTCCCCACACATGTACGTGGTGGCATAGCTAGAGGGGGTGGAGCTATCAGTTTTGGAGAGAGGCATGAAAGGGGTCTCCCATTCGGTGCCATTCCAGGAGAGGAGAGCAAAATGGAGGGAACACAGTGGCGGGCTTCCGATGTTCTCACAGGTTCTATAGAACCCTTTGCTAACGAGTTCCTGGTTCTGAGAACCCGTTACTAATGAGGCATCAAACCTGTAGTTCCATGGACACAGAACCTGCTGTTCATTTAGGTTATTAGGACATAGAACCTGTTGTTAATTTATTTGAATCCCACCACTGGGAACACTCTGAAGAGAGGTGGGGAAGAGGCCGCTTGCATGCTATAGTGAGGCTCTTTGCAAATCTTACTGCTTGGCAGCCTCTCTCGCTACACCACCGACACTGATTGCTGCTTCTGCTTCCTCTTGATTCTGTTTCTTTGGATTCAAAAAGAAAGAGGGAAATGGAGTGGACGACAAAATGGGAAGCGAGTAGAGTGGTGGGCTAGAGTGTCTACCTTGCTCTTCTTTCCCCACTTCCTCATCTGTGGTTTGTGCTCTTTTTTATTCCAGGGAGAAGGCAGAGGAAAAGCTATGGGGCAGATCCACACTGCCAGCTTCTGCAACCTCAAATAAATACCCTGCAAAAGTGCCTTTTCTTCAAAGTGTGTTTTTACTTATGTATGACTGACAGAGTTACGCTCTTGTATCAACAGAGGAATAATAAAGAAAAACAAATGGCTCCCCATTGCTTCACTTCCATTTATATATTTACATTTAAGGTATTAATATGATCTACATTGTTTTTCTTTCTGATATTTGTATAAAGCTTCCCTCCACCTTCAGATGCACTTTACACCTTATGTGCCCCCAATTTGGGAATGGATTTCCAACTACTGACTTACCCTGTACTGATTTACTGGGCTCAGACTGTGCAGCTTCATTCCAATTTCTAGTTTTCCTGATGGGTTAGTTAAAGCATGTGTGCAATTAGTATTTTTTTTCAGAGCTTTCAGAAGCACACTCCTCTGTTTCTCCCTCTGCCTGCAACCTACTTCAAGCGAGAAGTCTAAGGGCAACCTTGGTCTGAATATCTGCCTGGGATTGATTTATCCAGAAGAGAGCAGCCTTGATTCTACTGCTTTCAAGTTAGCACTCAATTTTTTTGTTCCACTTGGACCACCTCAAGAAGCTGGAATTGGAAACAGCCGCTTGTTGTGACTGTCAATAATAAATTCAAAATATTGATGAGTAAATTGAAGGGTGTATCTCCAGACTCTGAACCATTTAGTCTCTTGATTTGTTAATGCATGTCTTTTTTGCCTGTTAAAAAAAACTGTCCTTGAAAACAAATATTTTACACTATTATCACTTTTTGCAGTAATGGGTGTTTTTAAAAGTCATGGCTGTATCCTCTGTGCCTACTAATAAGGGTACAGAGGTTGACCATGGCCTTCTAGTCCAATCTACGAACACCAAGACCAGAGGTAATGAGAACATCATTAGCACTCTTAGGTGCTAATAGGGTGCTCCAAAGTGGAACTTTGCTTCACAAGCCCCACAACCTTTTGCTGATGCAAATTTGAAGGATTTGCCCCAAGTCCTTCTCCACCATGCAGGGCTGATGAGGTTGTCATCAACTTATGAGACCCTGTAACTTTAGCAAGTTACATGAAGCTGCTTAAACACCCCCAATTTGACATGAAGCTGCTTAAGCAGCCCCAATTTAATCTCCTTGCTAGCAAGATCTTCTCTTGCATACTCTCTGTGCAGCAGACAGTAAAATTTATTAAGCTGGCATATGTACAGTCAATCCACTGGTCCATCTAGCCCAGAAATAGGAAACAGCATCTAATAATTCTGTCTAATGTTCTGTCCCCCACTAGTGATCAACTAAGGCAGCATGTGGCAACCCTTTTCATTTAAAGACTCACTGAGAAAGCATTAAAATATCATACTATTAGTTTTTTGACAATTTTTTTGACAATTAACAAGGCTCACAGTGCATAGCCAGCTGGGGTTCACATCCCCCAAAGACTCTACCGATATATGGCTCTTTCTTAAACTTCCACTGTTCACCTGTGGACCATTCACAGCACACCAGTGTGCCATGTCACAGTGGTTAAAAATAGTCTGTCTGTGTTCATTTTCCCATGCTGTATCCGGTCTCAGGGTAAAAAAGGAGGCTGAAGAAAATTGTTCAAAATTTTTCTGGAGTCTTACATTTTCTGATCTCACCCAGTCTCACTGCCAGCTTATGATACTGGGTGACAATTACTGATGTGTTGTGGCTGTATGCACAAGGCTGAGGAATGCATACATGATACACAAACTTTTTACAGCAGAATTCTAAATTGTGCTGGAACAGGCAGGCTGGTTTTGTATGCAGCACAAGTTACAGGCTGTTTGCCACATCTCCACGAGGCCGGGGGAAACTTTCCCCCGTACTCTAAGGATGGGGAACACTGCAGCAGTCTTTATGGAACTATTTGGATCTCTGCTACCAAAATGGTGGAAGCAATCAGAGCAACCTGAACTGCCTTGGGCTACCAGGAAGAGACTTAGGATATGGTTTGGGGCCCTTCCTTCTGCCCACCTACAACTGTATCTAGCTGTATGGGCAGGCCGGCCTGGGTACTAAAGACTTTCCAGTTGTCACCACCCTACCTCCTTACCCAGCGATGGGATTCAAAGAAATTAACAACCATTTCTATGCCCATCTGGCAGCCACTTCTAAATGGCTATTTTTAAATTTTATATGTCCTATCTCTCATTAACAACCGGTTCTATAAAGTAGGTGCGAACCTGCTGGAGCCCACCACTGCCCCTACCCTGACTCTCTCTCCCCACCTTCATTCTGCTCACTGCTACCACTCTCATCCCCCCTGTTTTGTTCCTGACTTTCCTTTTTGAAAATGGGTCCAAAAGAAACTTTGTGCCCCCTGATAAAATTCCTTTCAGGGGCCCTGGCAGTTTGGCATCACAATCCTAACTTTGGGCTTTGACAATGTTTTTGGCATGTCATCACCAATCTTCCAGGCTGGTGCCATGTCACTAACCAAGGTGCAGGCAGCATGCCTTTGTCAGGTTTTGGTCTGACTGACTTACTCGCTGACTGACTCATCAACTTCCAGTCAAAACCTCTGGACCAAGAAGTGTGAAATTTGGAGAGGGTGTTCCTTCCGTGATGGAGGCACCCACTAAGAACTGGTTTTTGGAAATTCCAACTGGAAGGGGTTGAAAAGGGGCAGAACGTGTTTTCCTCCCATTGAATAATCCCTGACTGATGGACGCTCTGCCCCAACCCCCGGACCTAGAAACATGAAATTCAGGGACTGTATTTCTTCTTTGAAAGAATTACCCACCAAGAACTGAGTTCTAGAAATTTAACCCATAAGGGGCTGAAAAGGGGTGCAACACATTTTTTGCCTATGAAGACTTATCAATACCTAGCCCCAAATCCTGTACTTGTCCAGTAGGAGGAGTGTCCATGGTCGTGGGAGGGTGTTACACAGGAGGGATACTGCAGGGAGGTATTGCATCAGGGGGGATGTTGCACACAGAGGGATGATGCACATGAGGGGACATTGTGCATGGTGTGTGCTGCACAATGGGGGAATGGCACACAGGATGGATGGGGCACAAGGGTATTTTACTCCCACATCACAGGTACATTTTGCTAGTCTCTTTATAAAACTGAAGAGTCACTGACCAACTCACTGACTCACCCAGCCAAAACCACCAGACTTAGAAGCATGAAATTTGGGGAGGGTATTTATTCTGTGATGTAGGCACCTACTAAGAACCAATTTCTCGAAATCCAAACTGGAAGGGGATAAAAAGGGGTGCAGTGTGTTTTCATCCCTATACTATACTTTCATCCCTATACTGACACATCAATTTAAATCATATATTTAAGTCATATATAGTTTGACCTGTGGTATCTGCATTGAAAACTGTAGTAGAAAAAGATTTTTTTTTTAAAAAAAGCTGTCATCCCCCCTTTGTTGGACAGAAGAGTTGCTAACTTGGCAGAAGCACCCCTGAGCCTGCTGTTGCCTCGGGCTGGCCTGCTGAAGGCTGCCTGTCTGCCACCCTCGGAATGAAGATACTTTCCCAGCCCTGCCACCTACTGCAAAGATTAAACGAGTAGCATGTTTTAATGAAGCTGGACAGACCTATAATGAAGAACAGAGGGATAACAGGTGCAGAGAGGAAATGCAGGATCAATATCCGCAATCCAATTCATTAGCTAGCTTTTAAAGAGACACAAACAACCTGTCAATACCCCTGTACTCATCCAAAGCCCATTAACTCTTAACTGATGGTCATTTGGCTGAGTTTGACAGGCAGAAATTGGATTTCCAGGGCCCTTAGCTAAGTGTCTTGTCTAAAGGGGGGCAGAATACCTGGCAGTCTAGCAGTCTGTAACTATGGAAAGCTGCTATAAGCAGAGATTGGAGTGTGATCAAGAAGCCACTGAACAGGCATGCCAACTTTGCACCCAGCTGGGCTCCTCTGTTTGTAACAGATGCATGATAAACAGAAGTTCAACACAAGAAACATTTACAACAATGCATTTCTAGTGATTGTACAGCTGTGGGTGGCGCAAGTGGCTGTGGGTGGCTGTGGGTGGCGCAAGTGACTAAGACACTGTGCCTGTTAACCAGCAGGCCAGGGTTCGAGACCCAGGTCAGCCCCACAAGACAGGGTGAGCTCCTGTCCTTAACCCAGCTTTGCGACGCCAGCTGAATCCAATCGTATTAGCTCTGCCTTTCCATTGGACTAATTCAGTGGCGTGGAGAGGGGGGATTTGCTGCTTGGGTAACAGCCTATCCTCCATAACAATCCAACCCAGGCTTTCGTGCTTCACCTGCAGCGTATGCAGCGCCAAGCACGATACCATAGTCTTTCAAGACTGACGGAGGCCTGCTTTTTTTAAGTGCATAGCAGTGATGTGTGGCCCGGGGAGGCATAACCACATAAATACATATAAATTCTCCTTTGCTCTTCCTTCAGCCCAGTCTCTCTTAATACCTTTCTTGAAACACATACAAACACACCCTCAAAAAATAAATTTTAAAAAACTTAACCTTTCTTCTCCTTTTCAGGGCTTGGAAGAGCACAGTGACATGCCCCATCAGGCAACTGGGAAATTAAAAAGTAAAAACACATTTAAAATTAGTCAAACACAGGAATAAGCACAGAATTACCAACGATATGTACTCAGAAACCAAAGAGTAATAAAAAAATAGATGTACCGTCGTGATACGGAACATAGAATAAACACCATATTTACTCAAATGTAATGCGCTGTCAAATCTAATGCACACCACATACTTATAATAAAAATACCGTATTTACTCAAATCTAATTAATCATCAAATCTAATGTGCACCATGACTTTGGAGATTGAATTTGGCTGGAAAAGGTGAGCGTTAGATTCAAGTAAATACAGTAAATAAACATTTATACTACAATCTCACATCACCAAAAATTTTTTCAATACTCAATCATTCACCACACATTCAGTCAGTATCAGCATATAAATTTGAAATGACATATGGATAAAACAATGTCCACATTGCACTGAAAACATAATAATAGTATTGTACAATAGGAACATTAAAACGTACAATATTGTTAACTGTTGGTGGTTTTGAGTTCATTTTTCAAAATGGTTATGGCTCTAGAATAAAAACTGTTCATGAATCGTGTGGTGTGTGTTTTAATGGATCAATATGCAATGGTTCTATACTTCTTTGCAGTGGTTAAAGGTAAAGGCAGTCTGTCCTCCATTCTATATGGTCACCCTATTCCTGTACTTCTGAATTAAAACCCATTCTTCTTTGCAGGTCCAGTCTATTTTAATGCTTCAATAAATAGTAGTTGGGTACTTACAGAGTATTTGCCTTTTGAATGATCTACGTGAATTCTCAAGTTTCTGTTCCTGCAGGACCCTTTAATTAATAATCCTATCTCATTCTTTTTAAAAATGATGCAATAGCACTACAGAATATTCAACAGTATGTAGAACCACTGTTTTAATTCTGCTTTAATTCAGTTAAATGTGTCCAGTGTGGAAGTGCACTTGTTCCCCCTAAACCAGTGGTGTAAGGTAAAGGTTTACATGGGAGGCTTCAAACCACAGCAGCAAGTCCAAACAGGCTGGTGACCCTGCTCTACAATATACCTAATTTGCTCTGCTATTGACGCCCGTTAGTAAACAAGAGCCAAAAGTGCGATAAAAATTACTGATCCTTCCCAATGCCTTTTCCTATACCCTATAATCTTGTTTTGTTGATTGACACTTGATTGGCATGGACCGGTACCCCCTCCTGTACATGTCGTAGTAGGGCTGGTTTGCAGTTCACAACACATGCTATTAATGATGCTATTGATTTGGCTCTGACTGCCACTCAGTGGTAATTGAAAACTCAAGGCATCAGGAAAGTGAGGGAAACAAATATAGCTTGCTCAGGTTAGTGCAAAAATGTTGAAGAAGGCAGCTCTAGGCTTTTGGTCTAGATCAGGGGTCTCCAAACCCTGGCCCTGGGGCCAGATGTGGCCCTCGACAAGCCTCAAGATCCCTCTATATGACCCCTGGGCAAGCCCTGTAATCCACTCCAATACATTCTTACATGTAAATTTCTGTAAATTTATTCAAATTTGAAATGTAAATTAGTTTTTTGTCCCCTGACATAGTGTCAGAGAGATGATGTGGTCCTCCTACCAAAAAGTTTGGAGGCCCCTGGTTTAGATGAAGATGTTGGTGAAGTATACACAAGAAAAGAACCTTGGCATATGGACTACCTTCCCATCATATACAGTCAGTTCTTATTATCCGGCAGTGGTGATTTCTCCATGCTGGCTATTGATTTATTGAAGGTTGATGGCCCAAAAACAGTACCTTAGAGTTCACCATTGGAGAGGGAATTGCTTCACCCCAATTCCGCCACCTTTTCCATCTTCCTTGGAAGGTAAAGTAATATGGAGTAAAATTGCATTAAGGAGACCATGGTGCTGAAGCAGACACAAATGTGTCAGATTCTCTATGGGCTATGTGAAAAAATTGACAAAATCCAGACAACTTTAAACCAAAAAAGTATAATTGGCTGGACATGAATACCACCACCCTTTCCCGTATTGGCCATATTCTCCATAGGGGTATCTTCCTCTCTCCCTACATGGTGGTGGTGATCCCTTTTTCTCATAAGGAGGCCCGTTTCTTCTCTTTCTATTCCTACAAACTCTCACCTCGCCTTGTCATAGCTGTGCCTAGACCTCCACTGATCCTGAATGTACTGACAGATTTTGTTGATAAGGATCTCAAATAATGAGAAATAAGTGGCAGTTCAGCCCCTCGCAGATAAGTGAATTTGCAGATAGTGAATTAATATATAAAGAGAATGAAATGTAGTATCTTTGCTTGGGTGGCCACTTCTCCCAGAAGAGAAGTTGCAAGGATGGTGATGCGTGTCTCTCTAGATGCAAAGTAACAAAAGTAACGTTTTGTGCATGCTCAACCTTTGATATCTCCAGGTAGCATTGCCAAGAAAGCCTCTGATTCTGTAGGTCACCACTCTCCTCTCCTCTTTTTCCTCTCTGTTCCCTTCTTTCAAGAGAGGGAAGAGAAAGAGTGATGGAAATGGGCAGGCAGATGGAGGTGGGAGTCACCAGCAATCCCCCACCTGAGCCAACCATTCCAACTGGCCTCATGATGGCCCTGACTGTAATGCTTTGTTAGCTGCTTTGCAAGCTATAACATGGCCAAGGAATCATCTTTAAAAAATAATTAAAATTAAAATCACTACAGCGATAGAACTGTGGTTTTGCTTCCTCGTTATTACCTACTGCTGATGGCCTTCTAACTCCAGCAGCATCCTACACATGTCATTAGGCTTATGATGGCTCATCAGGGTTACAAAACTGCCTTGGCATTGCCTTTCCCTGCTGTGCGCAGATTGGCTTGCCCACATGAGTCATTTGCGTCTTGGAAGTACCTTTTCTGTCGTGCACCTGCTCTCTGCTTGAGGCAAACTGCAGTCTGGATTGCATAGTTCTAGTCTTTAGAACATAACAACAAAAAAGGGTGGAATTGGGTCCTCCCAGCCTCTTCCAATACAATAATAAGCAATGGGCAAGTGATCTCTCCTCCCGTGCCAGGAGGTAGTCCCGAAACAGGATCCACCCCACTGGGAGCACTGATGTGTCCTAACAAAGAATCTTCTTTTAGAAAACAGTTTGTTATGATGACAGCTTCCATGGCAAAAACAAGAGTTTCTGTCTTTAGAACAGGAACCCTTTAATTAAATGGTTCAAATGGCTTCAAAATGCCACCTTCTCCTTGAGCTATTGTATTGGTGAGCATGGCTGGGTGCTTAAATGGGGTCTGGGAGAATTAAGGGTATTGTTAGCTGTGGATGCTGATCAGTAGTCAAAAACTCTTGAAGCAAAAAAAGGCAATGTTTTTTATTTTTAGCATTTGCTTCTCCCCAAATCCAAAAGGTCAGAGTGGCTTAAATAACCTCTTCTTTTCCTTCACAACAGTCCTGCAAGGTTGGTTCAGCTGACTGAGAGTGTGGCTGCTTCATGGACACCCAGTGATGGATGCTCAGCATTTGAATCTGGATCTCTTGATCTCAGTCACCAGTCATTAACTTGGCTCTTTCTGAGGCTAACAGAAGACTGAGTCATCTTCGTCGTCTTTTTCTTCTTGTGCAAAGCCCTACCTTCCTGCTTCTGACACATTGTTATAATTTATATGCTCTTCTCCAAATTCTGTTTGCTGCTCTTGTTTTCAGTAATTGCGCTTTGCGCTAAAGGTGCAGTTTAAAAATACATACAATAATGTCCAAAAGTCTGTAATTAACCACTAAAAACAAGCTTTGGCAGCCTATGAACTGACAAGCTCCATCAGGCACCTGGACCTGCCCATTCACAAGGTTGACAGTTGCAGTTGGCTTGGGCTATATATTGATGGGTGATGGTGGTGCCCATCTCTTTCTGCTTGCTGGGCGGCCTCCAGTGCTCCGCCTCTCCCATTTTGAATATTAGAAAATAAAAGGCAGTGGAGCTAAAGGAAGAGGTTGTCATAACTGCCTTCTCTCCTTTGCTGCCAGTTCCTCTAAACCTGCTAGGCAGAAGATATCTGGCCAGTTTGGAGGAGTGGCAGTGGCAATGCACCAACACATAGGCTAATGTACAGAAAAATGTGGGTGCAAAATTTAAGTGCAGCCTCCAGTATTGCTTCCACTTGGACTAGACCTGCCAAGAGGCCAAAATAATGTTTGATTAGGAACAGAAACTTGGAAATAGCAGCATTTGAAGCTTAAGTTCTTCTTGCACAAAGATGGAGGCATCTGGCTCATGATTGTTCTCAGTGGTTCCCAAAGTGGGAGTCAGGACCCCTTGTGAGATCATGACTTCATGACTTCATTTTAAGAGGGTCACAAAAAGATGGGTGTCACCATCTTGGGATGGGGCACCCAGGATGCAAACCATATTTTCCTGAATTCTGGGAGTAAGTCTCATTGAACACTATGAGACTTCTGAGTAGACATGCTTGACAACAGTGTTGAGATTTCCTGTTTGATGTTACTTCCAGCCATGACATCATATTGAGGTTGATGTCATCACTTCCAGAGGGTTCCCCTGGACAGACTGTCATTCTCAAAAGGGGATCATGAGTTGAAATGCCCACCAGTGATGGGCTTCAGGGGGTTCTTATACGTTCTATAGAACCCTTTGCTAACGAGCGCCTGGTTCTGAGAACCTGTTACTAATGGGACATAGAACCTGTTGTTAATTTAGGTTATTAGGACATAGAACTTGTTGTTAATTTATTTGAATCCCACCACTGCTGAGAACCACTTCTTTAAATGACTGAGATGCCAAAATCCATGCAAGAGGATCATGACGTAGGATCCACAAGACTGCTTTTTGAATGATCAGGAAGTAACTGCAAATAACTGCTCCAACTTCTCGGCCAGAGCCTTTGCCTTCCCAAAGATCTCTACACTGCCATTAAGCTAACAAGGGCAAGTTCTCCCGCTGTTGACCTTTAAGACGGCAGTTATTTATCTGGTGTTTACCCATTGTGACATGTGATCCCTGCTGGGGATTTAATTATTAACCCAGATTGCTCCCATAAAGCAGTAGGGCGGCAATTACTAGGTGGTATTTATGATCAGGTATGCACATCTTTTCTTATCCTCTTTGTTTGCTTCATTTATTCCTTCTAGTTTGTGCTTAAGCTAAGTTGATGGCTTCTTCATAACCAGCTAAGTATGGTGGGTTGGACATGAAGAAGCTTTCCAGACATACAACAGCAAAATACTGTTTTGGGGAGGGGGCAGTGATTGGAAGCATACCACCAACTGATTGTGGCTGTTAGAGGATGCCAACTTATCAGACACTGCCCTTGTGATTTTAGCAGCAGTATTGTTTGCGAAAATCAGCAGGGAAGATCCACCACTGAGATCACCTGCTAAGAATTGGTGCTGATCAAACTGTTAAAAGAGGAGCTTCAAATATGGCAACCTGTGTAGAATCCAACATTTGCAAACATTTAAAAATAGGAATATGTAGATTAACATCATTTATACATCAAATGAAGGTGGATTTAAATCAATATAACTGTCATGGTTTCACCCAAGAATAACGATTTTTTTCTCTGCCCACTTTCCAGGATATTGCTGTCAGGTTGCACCTGGAAGACTGTATTCTACCTTTTAAATTACCCACTTCAAGCAGAGATTAGGCATTTCTTCTTCTCATGTTATCCATCCTTTACCTCTGTTGAGTGGCACACCTGACAGCATGTTAATTACAGCAGGTGAGGAATAGATGATTGGATTACAGGAGGAACAAGTCCATCTGCTGATGGCTGTGTTTATCTTTGATATTCCAAAATATCTTGCTCTCCTCTTGATATTCTTATTTTAAGAAGAATATCCCAAATGATATCCCAAACATGGACCATTTTTCAATAAACTATCTTTTTTGGCATAAAATGTGTTAGCTTGATTTTAAAAAGCAATGTCCTAATTTATTTTGAGCCATTCAAGAGTAGGCATTAAACATACAGGCACCCCCCATTTGTTGGAAAGGATGTGGACCAACGCACCGTCCAAAAGTGAAAACCACTGAAAAGTGGAACCCAATCTTTTTCGGCTTGCAAATGCAAAAGGGCCTAAAAAAGACATACTGGTAAACGTTACCTGCAAAAGCCTAAATAACACATATTAATACGCACAGCCAAAATATACAACCTATTACAGTAAAATGAACAAGGGCGTGTGTGGGCAATGAATATCTTATGAGTATGTATTTGAATATAGGTTATTTATTGAAGAAAGTCAAAATGCTGACAAATAGTTTGATCACCATGTCATATGCAAATCAACATCAGGGAAGACAATTTTAGCCTTTAGACCAGCAAAGAGAGGTTGAAGGAGTGGAGCATGTGTTGAATGAATGAGTTCTGGGTATAATTGAAAGGTGTTGAAAGAGTGGACCATTAGAAAATGAAAAGTGGGGGACACCTATATTAAGTTTCTTCTCATTCAAAGCAATCCAATTTTTTTTGCAGCTGATCAGAGATTTAAATATTAGATCCTGATTCATCCTAACCCTATCAATAAAAAGTTTAGTGCTTGACTTTTTAAGATGATGAATAATAAGAACCTAAGAAGATTCTTGCTAGATCAGGCTTTCTAGTCCAGTTTCTTTTCCATGCAGCCCACCAGGGAGCACACAACAATAGACCTGCATCCTTGTGCCCTCTTTTGCATCTGGCATTTTGAGGTAGCCTATTCTTAAAAATCAGGAAGTTGTAAGCCTATTCTTACAAATCAGGAATCATGATTTGTAGCCTTGTAGCTTTTTCTCCAGAAATTTGTCCAATCTCCTTTTAAAGACAACGAGGCAACAATCATCAGATCCTGTGGCAAGGAGTTCCACAGACTTACAGCTGGGTAAAGAAATTTTTACTGTGCCTGTCCTAACTCACTTTCTGAAAACTTTATTAGCTCTGTTCACAAAACTACAATTCCCAGTGTTCTGAGGCACAGTAAACTTTCAGAAGCACGGCTATCAGCTAGAACTATTAATGTTTTCCTGTCCAAGAAACAAGTGTCCAATGTGTTTCAAGCCAAGGGCTTAATTGGGGGCAGGCTCCATCGCATCATTCTTGAACAGTAAATCAAGCAGTTATCCAAGCCCTGCCACACAGATAATGTCTCTGGTTATCTTTGAGGCTTCCAGACCTGCTACAGATAACTTCTCTAGTCATTGCCAGAGTATGGAACTATAGATTCAGTCTGATAAAAGGCTTTACTTTAATGTTTTGGGCAGGAAACCATTAATAGTTCCTATGGTTTATGTTGATATTGCTGGCACAGCTCTGGTTGACTCATAGTGGCTATAAGAGTTTACCCCAGGGTAAGAAGGCAAAGGGGGCAATTATCCCCCTCCTCCTCCGCTTCCTCCTCCTCCTCCTCCTTCTTCTTCATTCCTTAGCTGGCAATTGGGGAGAGGGTCAACTTCTCAATCAATACGCTGGTGTAGGTGCTGCTGGATACCGTGCATCAGTCACTATATGCTTCCATTCTTTGCAACTGATGGCATTGTTTTTAGCTTCGTCAGTGGTCAGTCGCTGGTTCTTTATGTCTTCCTTAACCAGTTTAAGCTACATTTTTTTCAGTGATTCTTGTTGAATTTTTGGTGCTTTTCATTGCAAAAATATCCTTTTACCTTAAAGAGACCTTCAACAGCCACAAGGTTCCCCTTGGAGTGCAACAGAAGATGCACCAGTGCAGCTGGGGAAGATTTAGGAAGGATTTGGGTGTAAGAGTAACATTTGACATGCCACTGGATAAAATAGGGTGATATAATGGGATATTAGCTTGCCACTGCAGGTACCAGGAGCAACTGCACCAGCCCTGAGTGCTGTAAGGATTTATTTTTGAATGTCATATGAGCTCCAACTTCATGGATTTTTAACTGTTCCAAAAGATGAACCTTGACTTGGGTTTCCACCTGTTTTTTTTTCAGAACGCCTACACCTTCAGCAATCAGAACCAGCTTTAGGGCAATTTGACCATTTTGGCCAAATTGTGTGCCATGCTTGGAGGGGTTTTATGCTGGAGTGATGAGCCGAGCACCTCCAGCAGCATCCACCTCCAGTACCTGATGCTCTGGTGGCAATCATTATCTCAGGAGGCACAACTCTTTGCAAAGAAGGGGGAAGCAATGGCAACACTAGGGTTTGCATCACCCTGTGTGGAAGGTTGGCACTTCATCCCTATAACAGACCTCCTGCCAAGCAGTGGGTGTGGTGATGTAATATTGGCCTGCCCCAGTGCTTTTTTGGCTGTAATATTTGATGGCGTATAGATATTTCATTGTATTCTGCCTGAAAGTACACATTGATTTATATTTAACATGATGCTATTATTCAGAAATACCAATTTTTTAAAAAATCTTGGCAGTCGTGGTGTCACCCCCCCCCCCGTATGTCACTTGGTGTACCCCCCTAACGATGCCACTGGGGTAAAGAGATTTGCAATAAAGCTGCATAATATGCAACACTGTACTCTGTTTTTTTAAAAAAACAGCTGTGTGAAGAACAATAAATACAGAGGAGTTTGTTCTTTACTTGTTTAATGTATTCCACCCCAAAAATGTGCCTGACGTGTTTAAATACTGCAGAGTCTTTGTTCCAGGGCCATTTTAAACAATTCAGCCTTTTGCTTTCAGTGTTTTCTCTTCCAAAGCATTGTTATATCTATCATGAAGAGTATCAGGGAAATGCCTTCCTCCTTTGAGCTATATAAGCCACCACTAATCAAGGGGGAACATCAGAGGTGCCTCTTAGCTATTGTAGAGAGCCAGTTGCAGCTTCTTTGCCTGATCAGCTGCATGAAACACAGACCGATGGGCCACTCAATCCCCTTAGTTCAGTTTAGGATTGGCTTGATTATGAGCTAGCTTGGAGGGCTCAGAAGGAAGCTCATCCATCTTCCTAAAGTTCTCCTCCATCACATAAAGTTGGTACCTTATGATGATGGGGCTGCGCCTGCACATGCGCCTGCATGCATGTATTGCTTTGCCATATTGTCCTTTGGGAATTGTAGTTCCCAGTACAGTCATTGCAGTGAACTATTTGGAAGTTCAGCTACCTACCATCAAACATATCTGGATCCTTCACTTGTGTGTCAAGTTTTCAATAAAACCAGAAGTTTCTCACTTCTGAATTTGAAGAACCTTCAGAAAGAGGCAGGACACTTTATTTTCTTGACAGGCAGTATCGGCAGACCGGAGGCAGCATCATGTGGTATTTTGGGTGTTAGATGTGGATTTGGAGACGGCGGCAAACACATAAAAACACAATCAAAGAAGAGGAAAATGGACTTAGTGGGCTAAATTTTCTTTGGTGCTTTACCTGATAGCGCATTAAAACCCTTAGAGGATTATCTAAAAATAGCCTAATTTGCATAAATTATTGCCAGACAAAAAAATTGCCAGACAAAAAGTCCAGTTGATCATCTAAAGGGTAGAAACTCTAGCCCACCACTCTTCTCTCCTCCACACTTCCCCTTTCCAGTCAGGTGCTAGAAGCAGGAGGAGGCAAGTGCTTACCCCAGTTCTCTGCCTGAGATGATCAGTTAATGTTATAGACAGGTCGGTCTTCCATCCTAGGCTAGAAGGACCATATGGAATGGAGGACAGAGTGCCTCTGCTTTTAACCATTGTATGGAAGAGGGAATTTGGGCAGGTGCAGCTCAACACAGAAGGGTTTAAAAAGCAGCACCTGTCTGAATCCCCTCTTCTATGCAATGGTTAATGGTAGAGGCATTCTGTCCTCCATTCTATATGGTCACTCTGTCCTATGCCCACTGAAATTTGCAGCCTCTCTTAGACTGCAAATCTAACCTCCATTTAGGCTGGACTAAACCCTGGAATAAGTCCTGTGCTGACCTGGGCGTGTGAAAATAGTGCAGTAAGACACTTCTGGGGGGCTAGGAATACCAATGCCCAGGAATTCAGAAAGATAGGACAGGTGAGTTAGGCCAGCCTAGATTTCTTAGGATTGCACCCTTAGGCTGAAATCCTAACCACACTTTCCTGGGAGGAGTCAGTACTGTTGAACAAAGGCAACCATCCTAAAGACACTTTCCTGGGTGTAAGACCTACTGAACACAATGGAGCTTACTCTTGAGTAGACTTGATTAGGCTTGTACTCAAAATGGGACTTACTTCTGAGTAGACATACTTTGGAATGCACTGTTACTCTTCTAGTCTCCACTGAAATGGAGCTTGCAAAAGAACATTCCCTTGTTTATTAGGAGATGAATCAAAATTCTCCTTTTTAAAGGATTCTCCTAACTGCTTAGCTGCCTTTATAGCCAAAGAGAAATATCCAAGCAGAAATCTCTGCTTTCCTGTGTGCACCTTTGCTGTGTTTTTAAACACTTTTTGCCTTTGATGCCACTAAATGAAAGTGGCAAAATGTCAGGCTCTAAAAATAAATTTTTTTCAATGGCTAGAAAACCTTGGAATAAATACACAATAGTGGATTCTCCTCTTTGTTTCTTCTTGTTCTGACTGAGAAGACCATGGTCACAATCCTAAAGACACTTTCCTGGGAGTGAGACCCATTGAACTCAATGGGACTTACTTTTGAGTAGACATGGTTAGGATTGTGCTGCATGTCTGTTTGTCCCCCACCATGCCTTAGTGAAATGTGAAATTTTCTTGCAAGCCTAACCTCCTGGCAATCATTCCTCTACTCCACACTGCACAGCTTGCCGAACTTGGAGAAGGAGCGGTTCTGTTCCAGATGGTAACTGTTAAATATGCACCTCCACACGCAGTGCGCTGCAGCGGTCTAGCATGTTGCTGTTTGGCTCTGCAACCCCACATGGGGAATGGAGAAGAGCTTTCTCTCTCAATCTCCCCTCCGCCCCCAACTTCATCACACATTGGCTACCTTCAAGAATGTCTTTTCTTAATTTGTATTTCTCATGTCGGGCTTGTCTGGATAATGTGCGAACACACAGTGTATGAATCACTGAGGGCCCAGGTGCTTAAAAATAGATGGAGGCTTCATTAAGGAACATCTGATGCTTAATGCGCAACACGAGAAGGCAGCTGATTTGGGAATAATTACACCCTTTCCTCCCGTCTCTGCTGCGACAGGTTCTTCCTTGTAGAGGAGAAGAATCTGTTTCGAGTAAGTGATTTGGGGGCTTCTTTTCTTTAGACTTTAGCAAGGATGGCAGCTTTATAAAAGGCACGGCCCTTGCTCCTTTGCACATATTGATTCATTCCAATACAGTACATGCCTGCTTTGCATTGTACAAAGCAAACAAAATAAGTCTTACCTGGACCACTTTAGAGCAGCCAAGGGCATAATCTTAACCAATTTAGGCCAGCACTACTCATCCACAGTGGCATGGTGAGACCAGCACAAGTATGTGCACTGGCATAAACACCCCCACCCCCAGAGTGTCCAATGGGTCTTCCTCCAGGAAAGTATAGCAATGGTTTTTCTCAAGGTCTTCAGCCCAGGAACCCTTTCTGAGAATGACAATCTGTCTGGGATCCCCCAAAAGTGATGTCATCATCCTGAACGTAATGCCATTGTCAGGTAATAATAGGTGACATCAAACCAGGGTCACCATATGTTCCTGAAAACCAGGACTGTCCTGGTTTTCAGGGATTGAGTTCACATACCAGCAGGTTTGACGGGGGGTCCTGTCCCAGTTTTGGGAGAGAATTATGGCAACCCTACATCAAACATGTGACATCATTGTGATGTCAGAGTTCCTCCATTCCTACGTGGAAGTAAATCCCATTGTGTTCAATGAGACTAAGGGCAAAATCCAGAGTAACTATGGGGAGTCCTTGCTCTGGTGTAAGAACAACTTAACTCTGGATTCCAATATGAATTTCCCATAGATTTTCATTAGTTGGTGCAGTAACTACGGGTGCACGTAAAGTCTCTTACGTGCTCCCATAGTTACTCTGGATAAGGGGGTAAGTCCCAGGGAAGCAGCCTGAGTGGCCCATTCCAAGATGGCAACACCTAGTGCCAGATTCCAAGATAATGGCACCCAGCTTTTCATGACCCCTTGAAATGAAGTCATGAACCCCCCTTTTGAGTACCATTGATATATAGTGCAACCTGTCTTTTAGCCACTCTATCACCATTTCTCCATGTCCTGACATGCTCTTAAAATCCAATTGCCCCCTTCCTCTTTAAATGCGGAAAAGGGGCTTCCAATTTTTCCTCTTCTTTTTGTCAAGCTCGCCCTGGGTTCTGCTTTCCATTTAGAACACACATTCCATTTTTCCAAACGGCAAAACACATTTTCAGAGTGGATTTAAAGAATGAAACATATCCACCCTGCTGATCTCGATCCACTTTTTGTCAAGTCCCATGTTCTGTGCAAACAGATGAATTATAGAGAAAGGGAGAATTATAGAGAATTATAGAGAAGAGAGATCTCAGTTTCCCCCTGGCTACCTCTCCCCCTAAAACAATGCTTTCCCATTCTTATTTTGGAAGCTTCCTTTGGTTGATTGGCTGCTGCATAGCAACACATCTTCCCTACCCTGCCAGTTACTCCACTTGATGATTTGCTGCCAATGGCACCATGCCCTGTGGTTCATTCAATGGGTATAAAACAGTGAAAACAGCCAAGTTGTCCAATTGCCCCATCGGGGGCTGTATTCTAAGTGAACTGAAATGATGCTTAATAAGATTTTGCTGGGCTGCTTGTTTATAGCTCTTAACAACCCCCTGGGAAAGCGAATCCATATCTTTGTAACCGTGGCATAAAATCCATAACCATACATCAATTTAAAGTGCCCCTCTCTGCTCCGCTAATGCATTTATTAATTATCAACTGGGGTTCTCCACTGCAATGCAAACTATGAGTCAGTCCTCCACTGTCAAGGCTTAATCAGAGCACCTTTCCCATGCCTCTGACGGGGAGCATCTTCCCCAGCTGTGGAGAAGAGTATTAGACAGATTGCCAACAAGAATATTTTTGTCAATGGATGTCAATGGTATGTTGTCAAACCGACTGCTTCGGAAGTGGTCAAGGGGCTCTTTGCAGCCTGCATCAGCAGATGGCACTGTTACACCACTGGTATGTGCTCCTTCCATGCAAACAAACCCATCTGGAAAGGAAAACTGTGGCTGAGTTTGGTAAGAAGGCATTACTTCTGCAGTTGACTTATTCAGTTGTGCAGAAGATCACATCAAAGTGTTACAAAAGAAAAGGGTTCCCTTGGTACTGCACTTGTCCAAAACAGGGCATAATCTGAGGCCACATGATCCAATCATCTTGCTGAAGCTAAACAGGTTGGACCCCAAATTCCTGGCACCTGAAGTGGGGTACCAAATGCTACCTCCTTTCCTTACCTCAGTGATTTTCAACCAGTGTGCCATTATTCTGGTCTGAGACCATAATAAAGATTGATTGAGTAAACCAGAGTGCCATGGCACACTGGTGTGCTGTGGAAAGTCCTCAGGTGTGCCATGGGATTTTGGGGAGAATCATTAATTAATAGGAAAATTGGGGATTTGTACAGCCTACTGTGCCTTGTCAATGGTAAAAAGAACTGATGGTGTGCCTTGACAATTTCAGTGCCATGTTAGTGTGCCATGAAATGAAAAGGGTTGAAAATCACTGCCTTACCTGATGATGTCCAGCCTCTGCTCCTCCGTCTTCCTGGGTTGGAGATGTTAGAGGGGGACAGAGCAGAAGACAGTGTGGGAGAGGAGGGCCACGCCATCTGTCAGACACTGTATTGGGGCCTGCAAAAAGAATATATACTGGTATATATATTTGCAGGGAAATAGCTAGCGAGCGAGCGAGCGAGAGAGAGAGAGAGAGAGAGAGAGAGAGAGAGAGAGAGAGAGATTCATATGTTCTTGAGCGATATGTATTTTCATGCAAAATGTAATGAAAACAACATGTTGAAATATCTCTATTCTATTAAACAATATAGTGAAAAGATCCTTGTGGGGCAGGGCAATGCTGCATCAACATTGCCTGGAGTGTTGCTCCACCCGCTGCATGAAAGAGATCCAATATGTGCGTGATGCACTGCTCTCATGGCATCATACCACAGCATGATGAAACTCAAGTGGCATCATTGCCCACTGATCCCTGTTAGCTTTCCCTCAATCTTATCTTCCTACCACAGCTCCTTCTATCTCTTGAGCCTGTTTGGGGGTTTTCGACTTCAACTCACAGAGTTTGACATGTCAAAAATATTGTGACATGTCACAAAAGGCTGATAACTGGGCTGATGGAATCCTTTGAAGAAATTCCATGTCATCACAACAGTCCAAGCAATAGGGGCCAGTAGATTCATTCCTGCTGCCACTATGGCTGTGGCAATACTCAATAGACAATAAGAGGTAAAGAATCTCACATCACATTAACCATTGGGTTGTAGGAAGAATATTGTTGTGACAGATTAGACGGCTGCAGAAGGAAACTGCTTTGAATCCAAGGCTGCTTTCCAAAGAACTTGCAAGTAAAGCCCATTGAAATGAATGGAACTCAGGTTGGAGAGGGAAAGCTCGCTGAATTGACTCGACAGGCTACAGGTGGCCTGATATCAATCAGATGCGGCAGCGCGGATGATGCTCATTGGTGGTTACCATAGTGACATGCAACTGGTGGGCCGCCACTGTTACGGTGAATGCAATCTTGGGTCTGTGCCTGCTGTTTCCAGGGGGGTTTGAGTCAAGGGAAGGTGACAGATGCTGCCCTACAGATGCAAAACACTTAACTACCTTGCAGCAAAGTGAGCTATTAGACACTCTCCCCTGCATAATCTGCAGAAATGATTTGCCTGTATGTAAGCGCAGATACAATTGAAAACAAGCGTACACAGAATGTACATCCCGTGAAACAGCATGCAGTGACTTATTTTTATGATTTCTTCATTTTCTATAATCCTTTCCTCTGGCACTCCTGGCAATGTTCCCGCCAGAGACCGCTCACCCACTTGCTGTCCCTCCAACCCAGAATTGCAGTGACATCATCACCACCATAATTACTTATGTGCCACTGACCCCAGTTCCCCTTTTGAAGAAAAGGGGGATGGAGGAGGCAGCTCAGGCTTTAATTGAGCCTTCTGGAGCACTGCTAGCATGGTAGAAGGCTCTAATGGTACATTTTTGCACTGCTGTAGTTCTGAATGCATAAAAATCAGTGGCAGGAGGAGCAGGTCATGTGCTGCCTCCTCCAAGTGCCTAAATTCCTAGCACCTGGGGCATTTGCATTCCGTGTCCCACTGTGTATGTCACTGACACTCTCTTTCCCTGGGCGTCTCTTTTGGACTCCTTAGTTTTGCAAACTAGATTGGGTTTCCTTGAAGTGCTCATCCTTCTTTATACTGGGAATAGAAGATGGACTGGTCCATTTTTAAAGATGCTTAAAGGCATTCCTGGATTTCCAGTGTATGCCATATTTCAGAACTCTCGATTGCCTTTAAGATTTAAAACAACACAGTTCCACTGGACTCACAGAATGCATCTTGCAAGTGAGGCTTCTGATCTTGTTGTCTTTCTTTTCTAATTTTAATCTTGCACTCAGGTTTTTTTTAACACATGCATACCCACGTATTCCCCTCTGCTCTTCTTCATGCCAGTCAAATTCAGTTCTACATGTCCACATTCATTGTCAAATGGTAAAGCACAGCATGACAAAGGCACAAACAGAAGAGGGAAAGTATGTGCAACCTTCTTCATGTGCCATTTGCTGCAGGGAAATAAAATATACTTGACGGATATACGTCTCCTTCACTTCTGGCCAATCCTTTCATTCCTTGGGTTTGAAAAGTAAGAGTGAAATAGAGCAGAGGAGGAAGCAGGAAAGAGAGTGGTGGGCTAGAGGGTCTCACTTTCCTGCCATTCTTCATTACACTTTTTGGTTCAACATCAGTGGTTCAACATCAGCAGGTTCGCACCTACTCTATAGAACCGGTTGTTAACGAAAGATAGGACATATAAAGTTTAAAAATAGCCATTTAAAAGTGGCTGCCAGATGGGCATAGAACTGGTTGTTAATTTCTTTGAATCACATCACTGTTAAGCATCAAGAAAAGCAGAGAGTGAAGTCATTCAAAAAATCTGGCTTCTGCTATTCAGTTTCATCAGTCTTTCCTTACTCTCTGGTTCATTTCTTGTTCAGACACTAAGAATGCAACCCTGACTGTCCTGTTGGGCCAGTGTGAGTTGGGTTGTGCTGTGCAGGGTGTCACAGATGTGCTGTAGGCATGTTTGTGTCATTCAAAGAGGAAGGCAGGCCAATGCCTGCATCAGTCTTCCTGTGCCACTCTCAGCAATGCAAACAAATGAGTTATGTTGGATGAGCTCAGCCAGTACAGGGATTGGTAGGGAGTAGCGAGGGTGAGAAGGATGCAGAAGAGAGGTGTTCTGGGGCAGGGAGGGTGGAGGAAAGGCATTCCCAGGTCAAGCTAGAGGGGACTGGGAAATGTACTCGGATCTAGCAGTTTTGTCAGATCCAAGCCTCCATCCCCTCTGGCTGCTCCCATCTCTGCAGAGGTGGCCTTAATAGACAAGTTGGGGCTACCCTTGCCTTACTCCAGGGAAAAAGAAAAGCTTCCTCCTCCCCACTATAGTGCAGCAGCAGCCCTGACTCTGGTACTGGATTCAGTACTGGCTGAGTCAGCCCACCTGCCTGATCCAGTGCAAGTCAGGATTGCCTGTAAAATAGTGTTTTGGGAACCAGTTAAACCACTTTTGAATTGGTTTGGATACATTTCATGTGGAATAATACCTTTTGCTGCGCTATTAGTATGAAAAGACAGGAGTGATAAGCATTTAGCTTAAATTGTTTGTTTCCCACCCACCAAGGTGGAAAGAAACAAAAAGGTGTTTATTTTACAAGTCTTATAAAAACTCATCATACAACTAAAAAACAAGTGCATGATTGATGGATTCTTATTTTAAACCAGTTTTTGCATTGAGTTGTTCAGTTTGGGTTCACAACACAAGATCTCCGAACTGGTTATTGGGATGGGTTTCATGTTAGGTTCAAGCCGTGGTGGGATTCAAATAAATTAACAACAGGTTTTATGTCCTAATAACCTAAATTAACAACAGGTTCTATGTCCCATTAGTAACCAGTTCTCAGAACCAGGTGCTCATTAGCAAAGGGTTCTATAGAACCTGTGAAAACCCCTTGAAGCCTACCACTGGTTCCCTACAGCCTTGTCCAATGTGCCCTTCATAGCAGTCCTTCTCCAGTCCTTCTTCTTTTTTCCTCAGCCCACATGAGCAAACTTTTTACTGGAGTGCCAGAAATTCAACTCATCCATCAGTCTCTAACCAAGTACCTGTATCGGTGTGTGTCTTCTGTGGCCCCCTCCTCAAGCATGCGTCTATAGATGACTCTCCCAGGGGCTCCTTGTAGGTGTTTGACATTATTGAACGCTTCCCCAAAAGTTTGATCTGTGCATACCATTTGTCCATGTTGAAGTTCCCCAGGCATGGAGAAAGGTCAGTTGCCAGGGAAGCCATTAATTTCAAATGTCTTCCTTTTGCGCTTAAATAACTTAAAAATGGCTTTTTAAAGGCATCAAATTTGGCTGTGGTTGACTGTCCAATGAGGCATGTGCAAAGACATTTGGGTTAGAGATAAAATCACAGCCAGGCAGGATTATGGAGTGTGGGGTGGAATGACTGGCCATGCAATGGATCATACCCATAAACGTGCACACAGTTCCTACCCACTGACCGTAACCCTGGCTTTTTGTGCCAACAGTGACTAGCAAGGCGTAAAAGACAGTGAGGCAGGCACAAGACTGTTGCAGGAAAGGATCTGAGTTAGAGCTCTTGTGCTCAGTTGCACTTGCACGGCACACTTTTCAGCCTGTGGAGTCTTTCTGCTAACCCCTCAATTAACATCCAAAACCTACAGATCGGTAAGACCTTTATCAGGTATTACCTTCTAATCAAGCTTACAAGGAACTACATTCTTCAATTAGTACCTGAGATGGAACAGCGAAACTGCTGGCTTATATATATTTTAATGGGGGAATAGTAATTATCTTTTGCATCCTGAAATTAGGGTCTAGTACCAGGTAGACTAATCAGCCTGAGTCTTCTGTACCTCCTCCTACACTCTTGATTAAGATTGTTAGACATTTTACCTTTGTAGTTATCTAGTCGAGATGCCTTAGGATTGTGTGCACAAGACAACAAAAGGCCGGCATCCTGGTGCCACTTCCTTGCCTTGGCATTTGGAGGTAACCTATTTCTTGAACCAGGAGGTTGCACTTACCAATCATGGCTTACAAAGCGGTTTACAGAGAAGATGAAATAATAAAAACCAGAAATAAAAATGGCGAATAACTAAAATTAACAACTAAAACTAATAACTCTCTATATAAAACTGAAAAGTCACTCATTGACTCACTCATTCACTGACTCACTGACTCATCAATGCCCAGCAAAAACCGCTGGAAGTGCGAAATTTGGGAAGGGTGTTCCTTCTGTAATGGAGGCACCCACTAAGAACCACTTTTTTAATTTCAACCAGAAGGGGGTAAAAGGGGCACAATGCGTTTTCCTCCCTAAACTTTTACATTGGAGTCCCTGACTGAGGGACACTCTGCCCCAACCCCCGGACCCAGAAGTATGAAATTCGGACAGGGTGTTCCTTCTGTGACATCAACACCCACCAAGAACCAATGTTGAGAAATTTAATTCTTATGGGGCTGAAAAGGGGTGCAATGTGTTTTTGTCCTATACTTAATATTGAAGACTGACTGATCAACATCCAGCTGATGCACTGGGAGGGAGGGAGCACAGGGGGTGATGGTTTGCATGGCGGGGATGATGTGCATGGGGGAATGATGCACATGGGGGATGGGGTGCACGGAGATATGTATGAGGGTGTTCTGTATGGGGGACAGTGCACATAAGGATATTGCACACGGGGGACGGTACACATTGGGGGATGGTGCACATTGGGGGATGGTGGTTATTGGGGGGGACAGTGTGCATGGGGGATGTTTTATGGGGGTATTGTGCATGGTGGTGTTGTCCATGGGTGAATGTTGTGCATGGGAGATGGTGCACATGGGGGTTTTGTGCATGGGGGGATGATGCACATAGGGGTGTTGTACATGAGGGATGGTGCACAACGGGGGATGGTGCACATGGGGGGACAGTGCGCATGAGGGTGTTGTACATGGGGAGATGGTGTGTATGGGGGATGGTGCACATGGAGGGATGTTGTACGGGGGTATTGCACATGGGTGTGTTGCACATGGGGGAATGAAGCACAAGGGGGGATGATGCACAGAGGGGGTGTTGCATTTGGTGTGCATGGGGGATGATACACATGGGGTGACGTGCATATGTGGGAATGATACACTGTGGGGGGGTGTTGTACGTGGAATTTTATTGTACGTGGGTACTTTTCGCTAGTAAAAAAGAAAACTAATAACTAAAACAGTGAGAGAGAGAGCATGTTTGTGTCTGGGCACTTGTTTGCTGGCATCAGGTGAGTGAATGTGTGTGTGTCTGTGTGTGTGTACACCCAGAATAAGCAAGAATGCGAACAAAGCAAACAGTGTACAAGATGTTCAGTGGGATTTCCCCGGTGTCCATCCTATATTTTCCTGTGTGTCATAACTTTCTTTATGTAACAGCAGCAAGGTGGTGGGATCACGGGAGAGTCATACTGTTCTCTGATGTCTGTTTGAGGAAGAAGGTCTCTTGGTTAATTTCGCTTATCATCAGTCCTGTATTGGAGTCAGATCTGGAGAGTCACTTCCTTGTGCCAGATGAGAATTTGCCTTCTTCGTCTTTCTGCCCACCTACAAGACGACCTTGCTGTGGCTGCGCCGGCTTTCGGTTGCAAAGAAGTCATACCACCGGAACGTTATCTTGGGTTCTGTTCAGAAGGCATTATTGATTTTGCTGCTTTCAATATGGCGCAGGTTGATAGGAGGCCGGCTGATGTGATCTGATTTCACTCGGCACTGGATGGCTATCTGTGTGACTGACAGATGTACAGGGCAGGGGATTACACACAGTGCTCTGATTGCAACAACTGCCCAACCTGAGAATGTGTCCTTTGGGATAGAGTTGGCTGAGGATGCAGCCATTTCCTAGCCATTAACTGGCTAAGAAGCTTTCAGGATGCGCATGAGGACAACCGAACAACTTCTGTAGCAAAGTAGGATCTATTTATTGTGATCGATCCAGAGAGAACAAGGAGGGAATGCCAAGTCCCTCTGTGACTTCCCTTTCACTGGAGCATCTAGAGGATCTGGCTTTGGAGTACTCAAGGCTTGTTATTTTCAGTTGAATGATCTTCATTTAACCCAGTGCAATCAATTCCGTCCCACCTGGTAGCAGATGCTGAAGCTGGTGCCAAAATCATACACCTGCAAAGGCTTCAAGCAGTAAAATTGATCTTCCTACTTACAGCTTTTGAGTCTTATCTGTTTTGCAGGACCTTGCAGTGTCCCAGTCATACTCTGCAACCTGTCTTGGGACAAGGACATGGTCCCAAGACATGGTCTGAACTTGAAGGCACATGACAGAGCCTCTGAACAAGGTCCAGACCTCCCAGTTGGCATCATGTCACGTGCTGTTCCCTTTTTGTACAGGCCACTTCCCTACCATTCCCTGGATTTGAAGAATTGAATATAGCAGGCAGAAGATATATAGTACAGGACAGAATGGAGAGCAAGAGTGTCTCCATTACTCCAGTCCACAAATTTCTTCTCCATACTTTCTCATCTCTTCCGGTCCATTTTTTCTTCTCAAATCCTGTGACCATGAGGAGAAACCGTGGAAGAGAGAGACGGGCAGTGTGACCCTATGCAAACCTTGGCTGTTTAAAACCAAGGTGCTAATCTCCCAAATAATATGGAATTTACTTGACCCGGACTGAAGGATGTGTAGACACAGGGTGATCATATGCTCTTTTTTTCCAGGACATGTCCTCTTTTTCAGCTTAGTGCCTTGGGAACAAAAATCTTTATTGTCCTACAATATGTAGCAAACACAAATGAGATAAATAATTTGTAATAGTCTTAAATTTTATAATAAGTAATTTGGGCCAGCACAACTCATTGGTCTTTCCATTCCTGTGGTGATGTAGGGAGGCAAACGCATGTCTGTGCACTGGCCTAACTCTTCCCTAAGAATGGCGCAGAAATGCCTTATGGCACTTTGGTGACACCATAGGTCAGCACAGCCGGGGTGTAGGCTGGCCTAACTGGAAGTTAGGATTGCATCCACAGTCTTTAAATTAATCACAGAAAAGTAATATATATGAGTGTTTCTAGCTTTTATTCAATCATGTTCTACATTTTTCTTGGATGTCCTACATTTTTGGGGAGTCGGGTGGGGGTGGAAATCTGTCCTCTTTTTTCAGTTATAAGAGCAAAATCCTAATCAGATCTACTCAAAAGTAAGCCCCATTGTGTTCAGTGGGTCTTACTCCCGAGTCCCAGGAAAGTGTCATTACGATTGCAGCCTAAGTTACATATAGCCATCCTGTCCAGGCAAAACTTTACTGAAAGGCAGAGAGAATGAAAGCAGAGAGCAACTCACTTACTGTATGTCTTCTGTTAGTATTATTTATATATGTAATTTATGTTCCAAGGAAGCGCATCTATCCAGACTCTGACCAGAACTAGACTTGCTTAATTACAGCAAAATGTCTATACAGGGGTGGCCAATCCTTCTTTATTGCTCAGGGTTACAGAGGCACCAAATTGGTGACTGCTGTATCATGTGGGGCCAGGAAAACAGTGCTAGGCTGCAATCCTAATCCCCAGTTAGGCTAGCCTAAATCTTTGCATAAGTCCTATGCTGGCATGGGGGTGTCAAAAAAGTGCTGTAAGGAACTTCTGCCCCATGCCATGGGAAATTATGCCAAGTGAGTTATGCTGGCTTAAATTAGTTAGGATTGCACCCCAGTCTCCTACAAAGCAAAAGCCAGACAGTCCCAACTGTGACTTGGATCTGCTAGCGTCAGGTTTCCCAGCTTGGGAGGAGGTTAGGATATAGCAGCAGAGCCTGCTGTCATCTCCATCCTTCTCCTCCACTCCCCCACTCAGTTCTATCCCCTTCTCACTCCCACCCCAAAAATCCCTGCTGCCCAGTGGTGTAGCTAGCGGGGGGTCAGGGCAGTCAGCCTTGGAGGAAGGCATGCAGGGGATCCCTCACCTTCAGAACCATTTCAGGCATAGGGAGCAAAACATAGCCATACAGATTCATTTTTTTTTCTCTCTGCCTGGAATGGTTCTGAAGGGGAAGGGCCCCACCTATACCTTCCTCCAAGACTATCTGCTCCAACCCCCTCTAGCTATCCTACCAGTACTACCAATCCCTGTGAAACTGAGTAGGGAAAAACAAAGTGAGAGAAATGCCATTTTTTATAAATACTGTAACTAAACAAATTATGTTGTAATAGTGAAAATGAACAGAGCAATGGCATGAGAGAAAAAAAAGAAGTTGCACATCTCTAACATCTATAAATATCATGAATAATTATTGAAATCAAACACTGAGGCTTCACTGGAGGAAAGAAAGCCATTTGGCAAGGGAAGGCAATTAGGCGTGGTTATAACCAGGCAGGTGGCACATTTTTGTACGTGCCGGCCATGTGCAACCTCTGACAAGGAAGGAGCAGAAAATGTAAATGGGAGAAAATTGATGACAATATTTGTACAAAATCTCATATGTCAAAAACGAGATTAAAAAAAGTAATTACCAAAGTGTGGAATGAAGGACAAATGTATTTCTTAGTGAAACCAACAGTGGGAATCAATAATTCCTTGCTCAGGCTAAGTTGATAAAAGATAAGTATGTATTGCCTTTGGGTTTAGTTCTGAATTAAATGGACCTCTGTGCTGTATAAATTAATTTCAGTTCCTCATATAAAATCATTGTTCCTCATCTGGAAATACTGAAAGGTTAGATGGACCTGGCCAAAGCCTTCTTTGGGAGAGAACATTCTTCTGGCATCTTGATGAGTGTCCACATGCATTCTTGCACACAGATACTGAGTGTGCACCTACGTTCCCTTACTTCCTCCTACACATACAAAAGTACTTGCTAGATTGATCTACCTATCTCCATTCTCAGTTGTTTAGATATTGTGGCTGCACATGGTCATACACTCAAATGTATGTGTTGACATCCTCTTTGAGGATGGCTTGTAACCATGTTATCGGTGTGGGTTTCTAATATGGCCAGGGTTCAGCTTCCTTCCCAAGGTCTCAACTAGAGGTAGTATGTCTGAGGGGTGCTGGTGAAAACAAATATGCATGAAGAACCATCAAGCTACATATTGTGCAGCACACTGCTTACTTTTCCATGCACTGCAACTGCTGAGGAGTATTTTGGATTAAAAGCATTGGCATCCATCAGTCTAGAAAGACTATGGTACTGTGCTCAACACTGTATGTGAAGCACGAAGGCCTGGGTAGATTAATATGGAGGATAGGTTGTTACCCAAGCAGCAAATCCCCCCTCTCCATGCCACTGAAATAGTCCAATGGAACAGCAGAGTCGATACGATTGGTTCTAGCTGCGTCGCAGAGCTGGGCTATGGAGAGGAGCTCACCCTGTCTTGTGGGGACCCAGGTCTCGAACCCTGGCCTACTGGTTAACAGGCACAGTGTCTTAACCACTTGTGCCACCCACAGCCCATATTTTGGATTTGGATACAGTATATATGACAAATACTATACATCTTTCCTGTATAACTGTATAACACAGTATAACACAGATAAGAGAGTCACACTTATATTTTCAATTAATTCAACATAGGCCACCACAGAACAAGTAGCTATAGAACACCAAAGATGGAGTAGTACCAACAATAGTAGTGTTGGACAAGGGAGAGAGTTTTTAGGCATTCACTCTTAGCATTGAAATAGGGTAGCATCAGTGGCGTAGCCAGACGGAATACAAAACACTACATTCCGCATGGAGTCTCACTGCAGCCCCTCCACCTCCCCTTTAGAGCTATTCAAGAAGGTAGGAGCAAAACAGAGGCATGTAAAACTTGGAATGGCTACAAACAGAGTGGTGCTGGTGCCCCCTTGATGGTGCAATGATGCGCCTTGAAAAACATATTGCTTTGCACCCTCCCACTACACCACTGCAAGGTATAAGTACAGGTTGAACCTCCCTATTCACAACATTTGGTTCCAAGAACCTCTGTGAATACCTATTTTTGCATTATACAAAGGCAATTACTTACCATGGTAACATGGCAGGCAATGAATCAAGTTTCCTTGCAAGTGGCTTCAAACGCTTAGTTTGAGCTCAGAGGCAGCAATTAGAAATTATTACTTGGGGAAAAGGAGGGACTCTCCTCCCAGCTGCAATCTGGCCCCAAAGCCAAATCCTATGAACTTTTCTCAGCAAGTGAAGTGCCTGCCACATTGCCATGATAGGCAGCCTGCCTTTAAGCCATAATCAAGGGATGGTTATCTTTCATTTTAAAGAGCCAAACCTGTTCGCTTTGAGATAAAATTGTATATAAATAAATTGCATATAATTAGGTTGCACCTTTATATCTATATTTGGAGAACATGGGCTTGCTCATCTGCAGTATTTTGTTCACGTGGTCCAAGGCTGGCAACTCGGAAACAGGTTCCAGGATATTTTTAGCAAAGACGTTGAGGCTTATAGAGTTTCAATTTCCATTACTGAACAGATGGCCATGTCACTGAAACAACCATAGAAGGAAATTCCAGGCACAGGCTCCAGAGACCACAGAGGAGGCTGAACTGGACCCTACAGGACAGAGTCCATTGGCAAGACCTAGATTCTGCCCAGTCTGCTTGACAGCCCTGCTCAATCTCACAAGTGACAGCTGTGGTTTTAAGAAGGTGTGGCAGCAAACTTGCCTATCTTTGGAGATATGGTGAGGGGTGGGGGGCGTAGATCTGGCCACTTAAGACAGAAACCATGCCAGTTCCTTGGGGGATGTCATTACTTGGCCGGGGAGAGGAAGCAAGTGTTCCATCTGCTCCATTGGCCTATTGGTTTTGAAGATTCAGTAAAACAAACAGTCCCTTGACTTGAGTGCTTGGCACAGATTGCATTTGGCACAGCTGTCCAGTGCAGTCCCATGGACTGTAATTAAGTGGGATAAATATGTTCTCTTGGACAAGGCTTTTCAGAAACTCAGGTCAGCTACTCACCAAGGTAAACGCTGCAGGATGGCATCCAGCAGTCAGGGGTTATGCTTCCCTCCCTGGTGCAAAAGATGGCTTTGGAAGGAAACAGGTGTATCTATAGGAAGTTGGCCACAAAATGGCCCAAAATCATGGTCTTGGCATATATATGAATAGCTAGTCCATTGAGTCTTTGGAACTTCTTTGAATGTATTTCTTTATTTAGAACATGGAAACTTCATTCTTCGTAAAATGGCCTCTGAGAACAGTTAACTAAATTACATTAACAGCAAAAGCACAAAACCAAGAGCAAAACAAAAGGGCAAATAAAATTGGTGCATTCAAATGACAAGTCTAAAGGCCAAAGAAGACAGTTGCTGTTGATGCAGTTGGGACCTGCAGATCACTATTCTCAAGTCCAGTCATGCATATGTGGACAAGCAACTTGGAACCAAGAGTAGATGCTCTGCAGAGTATCTTGACTTACCTTAGGCTATAGTAGTCAGGTTAGATGCACCCCAAACCAGCAATATCTGAAGTGGAACCTTCACTCTTAAATGAGGAAGGGAGATCTGATCTAGAGCAGGACCCAGTGGTGGCCCAAAATAGCTCAATGAAGAATAAACCTGGAGAAACAGGGCAATTTTGGACGAATGAGCAACGCTGTCCTTGATTATGAACTGGCTCTGGTTAAGGGTTTCATTTTTAGAACTTGACCTGCCTTGGATTATATTACAGGTAGGACCCTGGTATCCACTGATTTGGCATTCACTAATTGGACTCAACACTGATACTGAGGTCCATTTTTAAATGCCTTGTAATAAGAAATAGCATCAAAATTCAAATTTCCTATCTTCACACATTTAAATAATTATAATTTCTCTCCATTATACTTCATTATTCACCTCTTCTAGTGGCTGAATGAGATATAGAGCACAATCCTAAGTCATGTGTTCAATGGGGCTTACTCCCAGGAAAGTGTGGTTAGGATTGCAGCCATAGTGTCTAAACCAGTGCTTTCTGGGTTGACAATGGAGGAGCAAGAAACCTGAAAGTGGGTCTTCAATAGCTGATTTGGTACTGATTTCCACTGATTTGGTATCCCAAATATTTTTTAAAATCCCATGGGAGTGTTGAAATGGAACCCTAGTGAATAACAAGGTACAACCTGTAAATGTTTCTGCCTTAGATTATGTTGTCTTTTCCAGTATATTTTGACTGTTCTTTCTGGAGCATGATCATTAGAACTTCTGGATCAAGCCTGGGTACCATAACTTGCATCTAGGTCCTAAAACCACTTGGGATTCCGATCCAGTGGACTATGAAAAACTTATCCAACATCCTTCCATGGTATTAGTAAAATTCTTGGCCATGCACATCTTCCAGAGAGACTATTTCAGTAGCACCACCATTACGCTTACAATCCTTGTAGCAAAATATTCCCAGTAGCAAAATATTCTCAGTTATTTCCTTAGATTTCCATCACTGCTTCTCTCACTTATGACTCATGCAAAAGTCTGCTGCAGTCTACAAACCTGCAGGGTGGTCAGACAAATGGCATATAATTAAAATGGATGCCACAAGAGGGCACCAGACGATATTCGCCTATCATATCCATAAAGTATTATTCAGAATAATGCTTACAATTCAGCCCATTTTATGCTGCAGCATCAGCTTTAGATTCACACTCTTCTTTCAGATACTGTATATGTTTATATCAACATCAGCTGCAAACTTTGAATATAAGCCTCTGTAGTAGAAGATTAAAGGGTAGCCAATATAAACTCAAGTCCAAAAAAGGGAGTTGGGACAGGGGAGTTAAGTTACGGGAAGATCCCTGAAATAACGATAACTATCCTGACTGCTTACTTTCTGTACTAGGTAAGTTGGTTGAAAGCATGACTTAAGTGCGGATGAATCATTATGGCACCAGAAAAGAAAATTCTGCCTCCCAAACAGATTAGAATTTTTTTGGTTAGCACCATGGTGTACCTTCTTCTGTGTTCAGGTGTCTTACAGGAAGAGAAGAATATAGCAGAAGAGCAAGCATAGAGAGGAGGCCAAAACTATCTTCACACTCTAGCCCACTGCTCCTCCAGGCATGAACCCCATTTCCCTTTTCCTTTTCAGATCCAGGGAACTGAAGCTAACAAAAATTGGAGGAATGAATGATGCCCATTCAGAACAGCCAACGCTTTCAGGGATTGAACAATCTTACTTCTGAATGGAATCATGAAAACTTATGCCTTAATAAATCTGTTAGTTTTCCAGGTGACCCAAGACTTTCTATTTTTCCAGGAACAGAAAATTCCTACTAAAGTCTCCAAACTCTGCATAGGATTGGGCTGCCAATGAATTCACTGGGGTTTGATCTTGATATTTTTCCTGGAACCTAACAATAACAAAGGACTAATTTCCCTCTTCCCCAATGCATTATCCCACAGAAAAAAGTGATGGATGAATGAAACCATCCAACCATGAAACAGGTAGCTTCAATGAAACCACAGATTTGTGCTGATCAAGAAGCAAGTCTAACTTGTCAAGAGCAGAGAAGTTTATTTGTAGGAATCTAGCAAAGATTCCTGTATAGCCTGTTGATTGATGGAAACAACTGATGTTTCTGCAACAATCCTACCAGGTACCTGAAAGCCATCTCTATCTATATGGTGGGACCTCAGAAGAATGAAGTATTGTTTAAAAGGACATTGGACAGATTTATGGAGAAATGTCCATCACAGGTTAGAAACCACAGGTAAGCTCTGGGTTTTAGAAATAGCCTATCTTTTAATGCCAGAAGCAAAGGGGTGGCAACAGGAATCAAGTATTTTATTGCCTTGATTGGTTCCTGTGACATCTGGTGGGCCACTATCATGGTGACCAAATGTCTTCCCAAGATTGTGGGAGATATTGCATGGATTAAGAGAATGTTCGGGAACCACTTTAGACTCCTGTATAGTTTTTTTCCATCCAGAAAAAGGCACTAGCTCTATTGGGAAGCTGCTCTACTGAAATGTGCTGAAGGGAATAAGAAGAGCCCCTTTCCCTCACTATGGAACCAGATCTCCGTCTCAGGAAGCGGTAATGATGCATCAGCAGCCACACGCATGCATATAGGCTTTTTCCAAAGATGCCAGCAATTTCTGGAGAGCCTGGTTTCCATAATTAAATTCCTAATTATCTGTTTGCTTGTTAATTAGGATTGTAAGGATAACTGGCAACAAGAGGCTGCTAAAGAGGCAATTACCCAGGAAGAAACCATCTCACCATGGTGGTTTATGCAGTAGAGCTAGTTTTGCTCAGAATCTCTACCAGCTTATTTTTTCGGGTGCAGGAGGGGTGTCTTCCTCTTGCTTCCCCTGTTTCCTTCTTGGCTCTGGGTATAGATCACTTGCAGCTGAGGCTCTTCAAGAATGCAGTTCCAGTTGGCTATGAAACCCATTGGCTCCTCAGGCTGAAGTTGCCTTGGCTGGGCTCTTGACAATCTTTTCTGGGCCACGGCAATTGGCTGGAACCCCACACTCGAGTTGGCAGAACGATCTGCTGCTGTTTTGGTTCCCAGGGGCTCTCGGGAAGGATTCAAGCTTCTCCTGTTCCTGTAATTCAAATGGAAAACTTACATTCACTTAATGTACATTTGATTTAAAATTGGCTTTCAGTCCTGCCTAAACAGCATCCACCTGTGCTCTAGGAGAGAGAGAGAGACAGAGAGAGAGAGAGAGAGAGAGAGACTTTCTAATCCTGCCCTTGTCCAGAAGCTTTGGACAATCTTCATGAACACCTATCCTAAGTTTATCCTTGCACTATAGATTATAGATTGTGAGTCTTTTGGGGACAGGGATCCATTAGCAATTAATTTTTTACTGTATTTACTCAAATATAATGCGCCATCAAATCCAATGTACACCATATACCTAATGCACACCTTATATCTATAAACACTGTATTTACTCAAATCTAATTAACCATCGAATCTAAAGTGCACCCTGATTTTGGAAACTAAATTCGGCTGAAAAGGGTGCGCATTAGATTTTAGTAAATACAGTATTATCTTTGTAAACCGCTTCGTGAATTTTTATTTGCAAAGCAGTATATAAATATTGTAAATAAGTGGTCTTTGAGCTTTGGGTCACGAATGGTGAGAGACCACCATCTTGGTCCTCATATCGGATCCCCCAAGGTTGCCATGTTCACAACCTTGGGGGATTCATTGCATCCTTAAGTCTGCATGGTCCAGTCCAAGAAGCCTGAAAGCTTGCCACCTTGCTGCAGAAGTACTGGGGAAGGGTGACCCTATGTCATATTTCTAGAACATGTCCTCTTTTTTGGCGTTGTGTCCTAGATTGGGATAGCAAGTATGACAGGGGGTCCTGGACAGATTCAAAGGTTGAAAGGGAGTCCTAGGCCAAAATGGCAGAAGATCACTGCTACAGACAGACAGACAGACAGACAGACAGACAGACAGATAGATAGATAGATAGATAGATAGATAGATAGATAGATAGATAGATAGATAGATAGATAGATAGAAGCTCATTAAGTAGTCTAGACTGGAAGGAGCATAGGACAGCCATTAGGTAAGGACCCATGGATGAGCGACAGTCTCTGGGGCCCCGGATGAAAGTGGCAGATGATAGTCCACCGAGAAATGTTCCAAGCTGTGGTCAAAGTAGATCTACTACACACCTTTGTGTAGGGTTTCCCTTAGCAGCGGCAATGGCTTAAATATCTTTTCTGTAGCTGTACTGATGACCGCCATCTTTTCCCCCCAACAATGTTGTGCAATTCTGGGGCCACTGCATTATGTAGTAATCAATACAAGCATTGAACTGAACCTTGAATCTTTTGGTATGCAGAGTGGTGGACACAAACCTTCATGCAGAGAGAGTTGCAGGCCCTCCCTTCTTCAAGATGCTTTGCCAGGGTGACCAGATGCCCAAACCTCAAAAGGAGGATAAGGTCTTGGATTCCTCTCAGCCTGGCCTTTCTGACAGTCAATGTCACTTTTGCCTACTCACAAGTAAAGCCGTGATATTGAGCACTTTCACTTTCCCATAGAACTCAAGCATATTTTTTATTTTTAGTCTTTTGGCCATAACTTTTGATAGGAAGGAGATATTTCAAAACCATTTTTTGCATTGGATTCTGCTCTTCAGTATGAATCCAACAACTTATTACATGATGGGGTACTGCACACCATTGCAAAGTTCCAAACTGAGGCCAGAATGGAGGACAATGAAGCCCTTTTGGAGGGCACTCAGATAGGAGGCTAAAGAAAGAGGACAAATCCAGAAATTTCTGGTCATATGATCATCCTGTTCTTTGCCCAACCTGTTGAAAACTCTAGTCTAAAGCCAAAAGCCAATAAATACCATAAGCAATTGATCTCTTGACTCCTGCCGACTGGCCAAAGAGACTGGTGGCCTCCTTAGCCTCAAAAAGACCTTCTAAAGCCCAGTAAAAGGGCCCAAAGAGTTGGAAAATTGGTGCCAGGGAAGAGGACACACAGTACTGCCCCCCCACCAGGTGATATCCTAGGCATTTGCCCCCATTCCCTCTCCCAGATACCACAGCACATAGAACACGGCTTGTAAACCACTAGTAGAAGGGATACTGGATTTTGAAATGGAATTAATTGATGACGATTCTGAAGATACATATGGCAGAAAAATGCAAAGTCTTTAAGAGCTGAAGTTAATACGATTTTGAGCAGATGGCCTGTAGTTCCTGTCTACATTCAGCACGTATATAAAGGAGAAATGGAGCTTGGTGGAAAAACCGTGAGGTCAAGAGAGGCTCTTTTAAGCATATGTGGTGGTCTTTTAAATATGTTCACAAATGCTGGCAAAAGTACTTGAGCTAATTAAAAAGGCTACAGGCTGTGATACTCCCTCTATGCCCCAAAATTGATTTATGAGATGAATCAAAATATCTTTGTCAAGATAAAGTTCCATTTTTTTCCAAGCAGCATTTGGCAAGGTGGTTTGGAAGATGCAGAACATAAGAAGTACTCTGCTGGATCAGACCAAACTTCCATCTAATCAGAACCAGCCTGTTCCATGAAGCCTACTGAGATGGTTGCATCAGGCAAGGCAATGGGGGGCCTCTGTCTGCCCACTCCTCACAGCTGTTTCTTTTCTGTCTCCAACTCCCTGGATTTGAAAAGGAATGAATAGAAATTTGGGGCGAAATGAAGACTTTGATAAGCCGGTTCACCAGTTTTATCTTCTCCACACTTTTACCTCTGAAGTGCAAAGATTGGTGTATAAAGAAAGGTGACACAGTGGATCTCATTATAGCCAGACAAGGCACTTCCCCCAGGCTACCCTTGGAAGATCTACAAACCAGTTTCCAACAGATTGAAAAAAAACACTAGTTGTGCAATGGCTTCCACTGGGTTAGCATCATCCTGTGAAAGAGGCCAGCGCATCATCCCCATGCAATGAGTGTGTTGATGCACCATTGTCGTCATCCACCACCCCCCCCCCCGGTTTTTTGGCTATAACTTTTGACAGAATGGATATTTCAGTTTATTTAATTGCAGTCTGCATAAAATTGCATATCAAATTATGTAAATCATGATGGTATTATTCAAAAATACCAATATTTAAAAAATTTGGCTCAGTGATATATCACCCAGCTGTGCACATCAGCCAATGCAACTTGCACTCCCCAGTGACACCACTGTAATTAAGCTTTCCCCTTTCTATGTAAACCATGCTTTGTTCTGAAAATCAATAATGTTTTGATATTTATTTGGAAAAATCAAAATTTTTCATTTTGTGTTTAAAAAGTGTGCTTGTGTGTGCGAACAAGTGTAGGTGTGTAAACAGAAGTTTGAAGGATGACTAGCCTTTTTCTCGCATTACCATCCCCGACAAGGAAGCAGCTATGTCCACTTCGCAAGGACTGTAGCGACGCAATGATGTAGTTGCTGGGCAACTACTATACATGACACTTTGCAAGGCTGCGCCTCTGGTTCAGCAATCAATATCAAAGCAGATGCACCCAAAGAAAGACAGAAAGGTCAAGGAGATGCTTTTCTTCTTTGGCTATGATTGTGCTGTCATCACCATCGTGTTTTCACTTCACCTGAAGCTACCTTGGGTGCCAACCTTTTTTTCCTCTTGAGCATTTTAATATCCATCTAGAAGCGGGTGGAGCTTTTAACTTCACTGCTTTATTACCACCTAGGAAGAATCAGGGGTTAATTCTGAGCAAACCGATTGGCAATAGACTTGGGAAGGACCAGTCACCCTCATGGATTAGCTGGTCCTGATGTTTTGGGCATCCTGAGTGTCTGCTGTGTGCTTTACCAGTAGGGTGATGTTACCTTCCTTGAACATTTGTGCATGCAGGCAGTCATGTCCTGGAAGGTCGCTGATTGTCCGTGTGGCTTGGAAGTGGAGTCTAAACATGTAAGAACTGGGTGTTATAACTGCAAAATGAATGGAGTGATCTGTGGCCTTACAAAGAGCCTGTGAAATAGTACAGTAGGGAAGTGAGACTGAGCATTCCTATTTCTTAAGGACCCATACCCATTATTTTTAAATTCTCTTCCAATTAAGTTTTATTAAACTTTAACTTGTTAAATATTTCATTCTCTATTGCTGTAATAAACCGTTGCTGACTCGTGTAATATTTGCCTTTGTTTAATATCCTGCTTTGACTTCTCTTTCCAGCCTTGACTTCGGTTCTTTTGCCTCCTGGATTGTGATACCACTTATGGATTTGGGGAACTGGAAAGGGACTGAACATCTATTTAAGCTCCCCACATGAAAACAGGGAGCAGCTGTCAATAACCAGCTGCTCTCGTGTGGGTACATGAAGAATATGGGAAGAGGATGTACATTACCCACTATTACTGGCATAGCGACACAATGGCCCCTACGTGCTTGGCGTGTCAAAATTCCCAAGATCAATCTGAAGGAGCACAAGCAATGAGACAAAGAAAGATTCCTGTCTAAAGATAAAACTAGAGGTTTGCAAGGCAGTGACAGGCTTGCAAGCCTCTCCATAGCTCCGTTGTGCAGAACGGAAGTGCCCACTTCCCACCAGGGAGTTGTGGTAGTTGCTCCAACTAAGGGGAGCAAAATGGTTTTTGTTTGACTAAAGGTATGGCAGTGAATCAGCAGGACTTGGGCAGCCACAGAGTAAAATCCTATGCCTGTCTACTCAGAAATAAGTCCCATTATAGTCAATGAGGTTTTCTCTCCAATAAGAATGTCTAGGATGGCTTTGTGCATTTTCAATATATCCTGCACTAAAAAAGGTTAAAAATCTCTGATCTGAGTAGATATTGATACATTGGGTACTCACCTGCGATCCTACCCACAGTAGCCTAGCAATAGCTCTATCTTCTATCTATATATATAGATAGAAAAGTCACAAAGTCACAAAGTCACTCACTCACTCACTCACTCACTCACTCATCACCGCCCTGCCAAAACCGCTGGGCCTAGAAGCATGAAATTTGGGGTGGATGTTCCTTCTGTGAGGGAGGGGTGCACTAAGAACTGGTTTTTGGAAATTCCAACCGGAAGGGGGTGAAAAGGGGCACAACGTGTTTTCCTCCCTATTTGCATTGAAGAATTGATGACTCATCAACATTCCGCCCCAACTGCTGGGCCTAGAAGCATGGAATTCTGGGAGGGAGTTTCTTCTGTCACCTGAACACCCACCAAGAACCCCTGTGGAGAAATTTAACCCTTCAGGGGTTGAAAAGGGGGGAAAGGGTTTTTGTCCTATACTTAACATGCGAGACTGACCAACATCCAGCCAGTTTGGTGCTCTCTGCCTGGTGCACAGGGGGGATGTTGTTCAGAGGAAGAGGTAGCACTGGTGAGGATGCTGCGTATGGGGGGAAGGTTGCGCATGGGAGGAAGTTGCACATGGGGAAGGTTGCGCATGGGGAAGGTTGCGCATGGGGAAGGTTGCACATGGGGGAAAGTTGAACATGTGGGGATGATGCGCATGTGGGTTGATGCGCCTGGGTGAAGTTGTGCATGGGGAAAATTGCGCATGAGGGAAATTGCGCATAGGGGAAAGTTGCACATGGGGGAAAGGTGTGCATGGGGGAAAGTTGTGCATGGGGGTTGATACACATGGGGGGAAGTCGCGCATGGGGGAAAAGTTGCACAAGGAGAATGTTTGCGCATGGGGGAAGTTGCACATGGGGGAAGTTGAGCATGGGGGGATGATGCGTATGGGGATGATGCGCATGGGGGAGGTGGCACATGGGGGTAAGTGGCGCATGGGGGTTGATGCACGTGGGGGGAAGTGGCGCATGGGGGAAGTGGTGCATGGGGAAGTGGTGCATGGGGTGTTTATGCGCCATGGGGGGATTGCGTATGGGGAAATGTTACTCCCACAACACGGGTACGCATTTTGATAGTTTATTATAATGGGATTTACAGCTGTACTGTGCTCTAGGTGGGGAAGCCCGCCCTCCAGGTGTCCAGAGGCTGGACTCTCCCCACTCCCCTGGGCTGGTCCCTGGAAAATTTCGTTTTTACAGATCCAGTCCCTGGGGCCAAAAAGGTTGAGGACCAATCCTTTATAGCACATTTACAACACCCTGTGTACATGCACTAAGTAAGTGCAGGATTGGGCCTTCTGTTTTCCTGAAGGAATAAAGGAACATGTCAGTATTGGAAAAGAAGCTTGTACCAACATCTGGTTCTACTTGAATTATATTCTTGAATACAGAACAGCAACCTATTACTGCCCTGGTTGGAAACTAGTATAGAACTCAGTGCTATTTCAAAGATGAGATCCTCACTGTTTCTGTATCTGTTTTGGGTGAGCATAACCTACATCCTACAAGAGGATCCACCCTGACAATCCCTTATTTATAATCCCAAGTGGTTCATGAGGACTGTGTACCAACATTTGGACTTCTTCTCACCATTCTTTTTGCTGGGTAAGGGGCAAGCTTATTTCTCAGGTGCTCAGCACATGTGCATGTCCATGAACCTCCATGCATGGCTTGCTTGGAATTTAATGTTCCTGCACAGAACATTGAACCCAAAATGAGCAATGGCAAGAAGATGGAGTTCTATTGCTTCCCTTGGCTGGTGCCCTCAACAGCTGCTTAAATTCTAGTCTTTAACCCTTTGGGAATGTGGTATTTATCAGAAGATGTGCATTTATTATCACATCCCTTTCCCCAAGGTATTCAGGTGATTGTCCCTCATTTCCTGAATAGTTCCTTCTTTTTTAACTGAACGAAGGGGGGGCTGTAGCTCAATGGTAGACCACATGCTTTGCAGGCAGAAAGAACCATATTCACTCCCTGACAACTGCATGTGGGGCTGGAAAAATCCCTCAAACCTGGAAGCCGTTAACAGTTGATAGTTTGGACAGAACCAAATACGGTTGACAATAGCAGGCCTCCATCAGTCTTGAAAGACTATGGTATCATGCTCAGCGCTGCATACGCTGCATGCAAAGCACGAAAGCCTGGGTTGGATTGTTATGGAGGATAGGCTGTTACCCAAGCAGCAAATCCCCCCTCTCCACGCCACTGAATTAGTCCAATGGAAAGGCAGAGCCAATACGATTGGATCCATCTGTGTCGCAGAGCTGGGCTAAGGACAGGAGCTCACCCTGTCTTGTGGGGCCGACCCAGGTCTCGAACCCTGGCCTGCTGGTTAACAAGCACAGTGTCTTAGCCACTTGTGCCACCCACAGCCCTTATTTGACAATATTGACAATATATATAGACGATCCTCCACTATAGGGACCTCAGACACTTTCCTATATTCCTAAAATATTCCAAGGATCCTAATCTCCCACTTACAGACTTCAAAGAGGACATGGGGAGCATGAAGACGCTTCAAGCAGCCTCCTTCACTTGTTCCACATGCCCTGTGAAGAGGTAGAAGTGATGCATTTCTCTACTTTAAAGTCATCACAACTCATTCAAGTCATCACAACTAGCCTTGAGTCACAAAAATTATGCAAATCATGATAAGTCATGAACCAGACTCGAGTCACAGGACTAGTGATTTAGGGTGAAATCCAGAGTAACTTTGGGGAGTCCTTGCTCCTGAGTAAGAGCAAATTACTCTGGATTGCAATATGAATTTCCCATAGGTTTTCACTAGGTGGTGCAGTAACTACGTCGACATAAATGTGCAGTTCACCCTGGCAGTGAGGTGAGCCAAGGCAAACTGCACAGGCACAGCCCTGCTGCTAGGCTGTGTCTGTGTAGTTCTCACCGGCTGCAGGGAGAACTGTGCACGCGCAGCCTGGCAGCCGAGCTGTGCTTGCACAGTTCACCCTAGCTGCGAGCCGAACCAAGCAAACACAGCCTGGCTTGCCTTGCAGCCAGGGCAAACTATGCAGGCACATACAGCAACTTCCCCATACAACTATGGAAAGATATGCCATGTGAGTTAGGTCACCCTAAACTTGTTAGGATTGCGCCCTGTGTTTGTTTTCTTTTTCCTGTCACTTCTATGTTGCACCACAAGACTTCATGGGCCTCCCAGAAGTTGTCCAGAGTTGACCAAAGACAGTACCAGATTTGGTGGGAGGAGGCATTTCCGTATCTCAGGAATAGAAGGTGCTATCCAGGCCAGACTTGCTTGCTTGTCTGAAGCAAATAGGTCACTGGACTTGATGCTCCCCATTTATCTAATTCAGCAGTGCTCTTTACATGTCAAATCTGGAGCCAAGCTCTATCACAGAATGCATTCTCTTGGCATGATCTCGATTGACAATCCTTGTAGAGAGCCCCAAAAGCTTGAATTTCTCCTGGGGACTTTGC
The DNA here is from genome assembly GCA_030015325.1 of Cryptoblepharus egeriae. Classification (NCBI taxonomy): domain Eukaryota; kingdom Metazoa; phylum Chordata; class Lepidosauria; order Squamata; family Scincidae; genus Cryptoblepharus; species Cryptoblepharus egeriae. The sequence goes on from JAREYC010000013.1 coordinate 14,156,759, forward strand.
ACAATGTTTCCTTGCTGTCCCTTTGCAAGATCAAGTGCTAAAATATGGCTTGGGCATTACAGGGTAACAATCCTGTTCTCACATGCTGTGGACAAAACTCTCCGCAGAGCCCTTTGGCTGTCTTCGAACTCCCCTATTGAATTATTGACTGCCTGGATTCACTTAATGAGCTAACCAGCTTTGCTGGAGGCAAGCGCTCGTCCTGCTTCTCTCCTGTCTATGGGGGCACAATACACTTCTGTGGCTCCCCAGGGGCCTGCTGAATCTATACCAGAAGAAAAATCACAGCTGGACAAACTGGCTGTGTCATGTTGGCGTAGCTGAGCCACAGGCCAAACTACAATTTCTGCCACCCCAGGGAAGGTCAAGGCCCTGCAGTATCGTACGATGTTGGCAACTGTCCATCTTCTCAAGATAATCAGTTTGCAGTTGCTCCTCTGGGCGAAAGCAAGGGCGTGGTGTCCTCTCTGTGGTCTGTTGCAGAAGTTTAGCCGGAGATTCAGACTCGTCCAGACTCCGTCTCCTTGCTTTCGCAGGCTGAATTGCAAGCAAGGACAGACATCAATGCATCTCACGAAGACCAGTGGCATAGCTAGGGGTGCAGGGGGTGCAGTTCCACTAGGCAACAATCTTTAGTGGGGCAACAAACTGAGCTTGACACTGGTGGCTAAAATAGTGAAAAACGTGGTGTGGAGAATAATACCATCATGTTATATATTGTTGGAATGATAATTTAATGCAGAATACAATTAAACAAACTGCATTGGAATATCTGTATCATGTTGTGGCTATATAAAGAGAAAATGAAAACACAACTGCCTATGGAACAAAAAGTGGATTTTTTAAAGTCAAAAATTTTCCAAGAAACTGATTGCTCTGAGAGCCAAAGAGATGTAGTTATGATAATGTATTGAATTAATAATGTGTTAATATTTATCAGTTCTTGTTTCCATATATCACAGTACAGTTACTCCTGCTAACTTGAGTAAACAGGCACTTCTAAATGGTGTTCTTATATTCAGTAGGGAGAGAATAACCCAGCACAGTTTCTTAAACCAATAAGGGGAACACTTTACTTAATTACTTAATACTTTTTTGTTGTGGGGGGAAATGTTACAAAATCTTTGACTACATGTAGCAGATTGATGCCTTAGCTATCCCACTAGCTAGAGGAGGTATTAGGACAAGTGGGGGGCAACCTGGGGAAGAGGAAGAGGCAGATTTCCCCCCAATTTTATTTTTTTTAAACCCAGGATGACATCACTTCTAGCTGTGACATCACTTCCAGGACAATATTTTGAGCTTTGCATGGGGCTACATGATCATTAGCTACGCCACTGCTCAAGACATTGTATTTTGCCCACATGTTTGTGCATTTACATGCAAGTAGGCAGGGCTCACTTGGTGCTTGAGATGGTGAGTGAAATGCTGTTACCCTGACGTGATGAAATTTATTTATTGCTATACTGCCTTTCTCATAGACGATTTCCAAAAGATCTCCTGTATGGAGAATTAGCGCAGGAAAAGTGCCCTAGAGGGAGACCACAGCTGTGATATAAGGACATCTGCAAGAGGGACCTAAAGGCCTTGGGAATGGACATCAACAGTTGGGAAAACTTGATCGTTCAGCTTGGAGGCAAAGATGCAGCATGGCCTTCTCCAATTCAAAGAGGCACTCGTTCAGCAGGCTGAGGCAAAGAGGCAGTACCAGAACCAATAAAATCTGGAGGCTGGGCAGGGGACAGACTGTATCTGCCCTCAGTGTGGAAGTAATTGCCACTCTTGAATTGGCCTTCTTAGTCATACTAGATGCTGTTTTAGGATCTCCACTCATAGCACGATACCATAGTCTTTTGAGACTGAAGGATGCCAAGGATGATCACTGCCTTTTTCATAGACACAAGACAATTTAGTGTCGCTGACCATAAACACAATTTTTTGTTATAGGATAGTTATAGAAACTTCCAATTCTCCATGTTTCCCTTCATAGTGCAATCATCATCCTGGCAGCATAGTTCTTGCCTTCCGAGTTTCCACAGGTTGATGCAAATCAAGTCACAGACTGCCTCTCAAGATGCTATCCATTTCTTGCCAGCTCCCCTGCACTCTACCACATTCTTCTGCATCATTAGCTCCATCAGCTCCTTCTGGTCACCCAAAAGTCCCCTTTCTCCAAGGAGACCTCCAGTTGCTACCTGGTGCCTGATGTGGGTGGCCACTACTATGTAGCAGGCACCAGGAAGCTCAGGATTGGGCTGTAAACCCAGGGTATACTTAAGGGGTTGATAGCTCCGTAACTTTTCCCATAGTAATAGCAGTGATGTCATCATCAGCATGACCCCTATGATGCTGAGGGTTTTTTTTTAAAAAGATGAATTTAACCAAGAAGAAGCATGCGACGCAGCAGAAAGCAAGCTAAGAAATTTGCCTAGGGGCATTTGTTCATGTCTAGGTCATCATCTTTGGGAGATGGAGCTCATGTATTGTTAAAGCTATAATCCCATGAAAATTTACCTTGGAGCAAGTCCAGAAGCATTCATGATACTTTTTCTGACTAAATATGAAAAGGCAAGCACCGTAAAACAATTTTTATATGTATTCGGTATAGTTTTTCATCATTTTGAAATCTTCCTCTTAAAACTATTATAATCTGTTACAAGAGTCTGAGATAAAATGAGTGAGATCTTTTTATGAAGCATGGTATGGAGAAGAAGACTAATGAAATTTGAATTTAAAAAATTGGCTGTGGGGTATTTTGGCAAGCTCCCAAACTTTAAAACTTACCATTGCAGCACAACTAATGACTGAACCATTTAGGGTGCAATCCTAAACAATTTAAGCTGGCATAAGTCACCTGTCTCTCTGTTCCCATGGTGGTGTGGGAGGTCAGGACATGTCTGTGCACTGGCTGAACCTCTCTGGAAGTGGTGCAGAAGTGCCTTATGACACCCCCAGGACTTGTGCCGGGACTTGTGCTGGCCTAACTAGGGGTTAGGAGTGAAGCCTGAATGATGCTTATGCAATCCTCACACAGTAAGGCTGCAATCCTAAAGACACTTTCCTGGGAGTAAGATCCATTGAACACAGTGGGGCTTACTTTTGTGTAGACATGGTTAGGATTGTGCTCATAGTCAACAAGATCTTCAAGATTTGGATCTGAATGAACATCCCTCAAAAATAGATACCGTTTTGACTAGAATGTTTCTAATTTTGCACAACTTCTTTCATCCATCATGTGAGTGGTGAGGTTTGTCTATCAATAAAAAAAATCCTCTAAGAGCACAATCCTAACCATGTCTACTCAAAAGTAAGCCCCATTGTGTTCAGTGGGTCTTACTCCCAGGAAAGTGTCTTTAGGATTGCAGCCTAAATCTCTTAAACGCACCCACTACCTCTACATTTGTCAGTCCCTATCTTTTTCCATCAATCTAGACAGATTATGTGGTGTTTCCAAGTGATCACCCAACCAGGCAGTCACCAGAGATATGCCAGATTCGCTTCAGGAATGTGGTTGTATCGTGTATCTACAGACCATGCTCTGGGACCATTTTTGAATCAGAAAATGTCCTTCAGTACTGGATTAAATGAAGCAGTTGAAAAACAACAGGAACCAAAAATCACAAATAAAGTATTGCAATGGTGGATACTATTTTGCCCAGGCCATTATACGCCTTCCAGGTCAAGGGAAGCCAGTGATCAGGTGGGGTCATTCCAAAACCTAGAAAAAGTTACTGCTTGGGGGACAGTTCAGTGGGCACCCTGTTATCTCAAAACACAAGACACTTGTGTTCCAACACCAATTCCAGCATCAATTGCTTCTGAGAATGCATTAGGATTGTATGATGACCAGCTATTCTATTGGGTGGAAAAGCTGATCAGATGCCCCCCAACTTTTCCAACCAGGCCATGCCATTGGTAGCTGCAGTAACCTCTTTGATCTTACCAAGCTCACCCTTATCCCCATAGTCATCCATATCTCCATCACAGTTGGCAATTCTAGCAACCGGTTGGTTTCTTCATTCTTCCTCTGTGTGTGTGTATGTGTGTGTGTTGTGTGTAAGTGTGTGTGTGTGTGTGTGTGTACTGTCTTTACTCAATGCACACCTTTTCCAGCCAAATTTAGAGCACAATCCTAACCATGTCTATTCAGAAGCAAGCCCCATTGTGTTCAATAGGTCTTATTCCCAGGAAAGTGTCTTTTGCATTGCAGCCATAGTCTCTATAACTGGGGAGCATATTAGATTTCAAGTAAATAGAGTATTTTGATTCTATGTGTTAATATTTAGTTTTAAGAGTTTACTATATTATCATAAAAATATAACACAATCCCATTGTTTTATAAAGTAGTGCAGTTAGGTTAAAATCATAATACAAACCTGTTGTCATATTATTATTAATGTCATAAAACTTGTTGTATGCAGTAAAATTAAATTGTGCACCTAGTGCTCATTACAATTGCCAGGAAACCTTTTTTATCTCAGGCCTTTTAAAAGCAGGGTGCACATTAGATTCAATAGTGCATTAGATTTGAGTAAATACAGGTGTATATATAGAAAAATTTCATTATGTGTAAGTGGTAAAAAGCTGTCAGAGACCTGGATGTAGTAATTATGATGTCTTTTATTAGACTTGCCAAAGAAGATGAAGATAGTGCAGCCCGGGAGACCTCCTGTGAGTACTGTGAGTTCTGGAAATCTCCTGTGCTTTCGTCCTTTTTCTTAGCCTAATAGGAGATGTCACGATTGTATTTCCCACATCCCTGTTAATTTCACAAGGCACGGCTGCGAGTGTGTCTTGAATCCTACCAAAAATTGGCATGTGGAACCGCGGCTTAAATCTGTCCCAGCTGTTGGAAAACTGAACAAAGAACGAGTGAAGAACATGGGAATAGATGGGTGTGTCAGTTTGTCCCTGTACTGATGGGCTGGAGATTTAATTAGGGGGTTCAATTTCAAAATTTCCATTCCATTATTGTCTGTTTTTTTAATGCCCTTGCATTTATTCAGTGCCACTTTCATTAGCGGCAGGAGTGTAGCTGTCACTTGGAGGTGGCCATTTGGTTTACCAGGTGCCTTGCCACCCATACTATAAATGATAACCCTTTGGGCAAACAGCAGCAGCTTTGATTTTTGCCATGACCATGAAGTCAGAGGAAAGAGTTAAACTGCCTCCAGTTCAAGCCTTCCCTATGCAACTGCCCGCTACACATTTTTTAAAAAAACATGGAAGTGCAAGCAGCATGTTTAAAGTCACATAAAGCATGGCAGCAACATTTGGCATCACCTGCAATGAATGCGCTCTCCTTTCCCTTGTCTTTGTTCCCATCTCTGTCCATCCGTCCATCCATCCCTGTATCCAATCAGATGGACCTGTGACATAATCAACCCTAGGTTTCCTAGGGTCAAGCACATGGATGTGTGTGTGTGTTCTGCATTGGCTGCCTCAGAGATCAAATCTGTGTGTGGCCACATGCTCACATGCCTCCTGGGGATCAAGCCGACATCACAAAGTGGCATCACAAGCCGACTTTGGAAGAGGTAACAGACAGAGAACAGTGAGATTTAGATGTCTTAGTACCCAGTCCTATCCAACTTTCCAGTATTGATGCAGCCATGACAATGACACATGCACTGCATCTTACAATTAGGGGGCACTCAACGAGGCTTCCTCAAGGTAAGGGAACATTTGTTTTTTTTTACTTCAGGGCTGCATTGTGGCTGCATCAGGGTTGGAAAGTTGGATTGTATTGGGCCCTTAGAACATTATCACTCAATCAATTAATCCACGTATTTGATTTATATTATTGATATTATTTCACATTTAAGTTTTCCTCTGTTCATCTTTTGTATACCTCTGCTTATATTTCTGCACAATCCACACTACCAATGTCCGAATCAATTCCAAGCCTGCTTGTTGCATTCTTCCCCCTTCTACTACCTAAGCACATAGTGGTGTGCCAATCGACCCTGGCATCCGAAGCAGTGGCATAGTAATGTGATGTGGCATGATGATGTCACTTCCAGATTCTCCTGGGCAAGAAATGTGGCATCCATCAGTCTTTAAAGACTATGGTATTGTGCTTGAAGCTGCATGTGAAGCACGAAAGCCGGGGTAGATTAATATGGAGGATAGACTGTTACCGAAGCAGCAAATCCCCCCTCTTCATGCCACTGAAATAGTCCAATGGAACGGTAGAGCCAATACCATTGGTTCCAGCTGCGTCACAGAGCTGGGCTAAGGACAGGAGCTCACCAGGTCTTGTGGGGACCCAGATCTCGAACCCTGGCCTGCTGGCTAAAAGGCACAGTGTCTTAACCACTTGCGCCACCCACAGCCATAACAGGGCAAGAATGTGATTAGGGTTAACAACCCCTGGCTGCCATCCCTGCTCCTTCTCCTGTAGAGACTCCAACTTGAAGGGGACACCACTTAAAGAGAGGGCACCACTGAGTGGTGGGAGATGGAAGTGGGAAGACGACAGCCAGATTGCAAAGGCACAGAAACGTGATATGGCAGCTTAGTGATCTGGCTGCCTGTATTCTTTCTTCTAAGCAGTGCTCCCCTTCAAAGGGTGTGCAGGGAAGGAATCCATATTTTCCACACTTTAAGTATGCCAGCATAATCACCCTCCCCCATTTAAAATACAGCAAACTCTTTTTACATTTTAACCCTTTATCTGTCTACAGTATATTGAACTGAATTAGAACCTTGCCCTAGGAGGTCTTGCGCCAGCCCTAACTTCTTGTCAGGGATCCTCAGTGAAAGTGAGGCAGTTTTTTTAAAAACTACTGAAATGGGTGGGGAGGAAACTTCCTTTCCACATTGCACTACATAGAAAAGAACACATAGGTGCTGCCTAAATATATGTGATTTATTTATGTGCAATTTTGTCTCAAAGCAAATGAAGTTGGCTGTTTAAATTGAAAGATAAGCATCTTTTAAGTCGCAGTTAATGGTTTAAAGGCAGCCTGCTTACTGTGGCAGGCAGTTAATCTTGTCTTAGAAAAGTTCACAAACTTTTGTTTCGTTTCTGTTCAGGTGGGAGGGCAGAGCCCTTCCCTTCCCCCATCTGAGAATAACTTGTGCTGAAACTGCTTGCAAGTTGTTTTCACATGCTTGCAAGTTGCAGGAGCTCAGCTCCTTGCAGGACAGATAACAGTTAATCATGGAGGTTCTTGGAACAAAATGTTGCAAATGTTCAACCTGTATAACCTAACACATTTACTTATGTATTTAGGCACAAAGTCTTGCACACCAGGTATCTACAAGGGCTTGCACTTCTTACACATCCATTAAACTTTTCTTCACAGAACCTGGGGACAGGATGTCCTGATTAGCAAGGCATTTTGTGATTCGTGGACATAGTAGTACCTTTGCTGTGAACTGCCCAGGTACGCCTGGCACACGTTCCTATTTTAAATCTCTTGTTCTCTTCAGTGCTTTCACAAGACAAGTGCTGGTGTATTTTCCCCCTTGGAGATCTTTGTGTAGCTGTGATTTGGAGGATTCCCACTAAATCAGGTCATGGCACAATCCCTCAGTCACAGGTTTTCTCTGCCATTTGCTATTCATAGAGCCTGTATTTATAGAGATTTGGGTGTGAGGCCTGAATGGGTGCAAACAGGGATAGGACTGCAGCATTCTGCTAGCAAAACAACTGCATGCTTGTCATGGGGGAACCCAATTTATTCCAATGCTACCTACTGCAAAAGGATGTTTTTCCTTTTCCTGAAACACTTGGATCTTGGAGCCTGTCTGGACTTAAATAAATAATGCATCTTCTACCAATTTCCACCCACTAAAAGTTTCAAATGGCTGCAAATTGGGTGCTTTACCCTGACCAGAAATTTTCAAGGAAATCCGGCAAATGGCATTAGCCAAATCTGCCTTGTTCATAAATGTGCCAGTGCACCAATTCTCACATTTTTGACCACCAAGAACCACTTTTTAGGGGGACAATTTGTTGGGAACTGATGTCATTACCCCAGAAGTGATGTCATGGCCAAAAGCAACCTCATACATTTATGGTTCAAACCTAAGCCATGATCAAAGTTCCCATTACACACCACACTTGTGTTGATATTTTGCATAGCTTGCAATTCAAACACCCCAGTCAAAGCAGATTACAGACTCAGATCCTTCTCCAATACATCCAGTGTGCCCAAACCCTCAGTTTGAGAAATGCAGTGCTAGTATAGGTGTGGTAAACTGGAGTTCAAATTCACATTCTGCCAGGGAGCTTATTGGGTGACATACACCAGATGCTTCTCTTATCTTCATTCAACTGCACTGAAATCTAGTGCAAGCTGAAAACTTAAGGAATCAAGTCAATCATGTCTTTAAACTAAATCAACTACATGATTGGCAAACAGAATAATCCAGAGTAACTATGGGAGCCCATAAGAGACAATTACGTTGACGTAGTTACGGCACCACCTAGTGAAAACCTATGGGAAATTCATATTGCAATCCAGAGTAAACTATTCTTACGTTGGAGCAAGGACTCCCCGTAGTTATTCTGGATTGTGCCCTAAAGCTGTTCTGAACACTTGTATTTTAGAAAGCACAAGGGTGGTGGAAGTCACATGAACTTCCCAAGCATGAGGAATTCCACAGCTGTGGTGTCACCACAGAGAAGGTCCTTCCCTGTTCCCCATCAATCACATTTTTAAAAGGGCTAAACTTATGGCTTGGTAGGTTCATACAGCAACTTATACTGAAATAAATACATAGTGAGAATGGATGTATGGTCTTTATCTACACGCACATGAACATGCAAGATGTCACATTCCAGAGGAGGACAACACACTCTGAATTTAATTTAGTCTGATCATCTGAACCATGCACACGTGCTTCACACATACATTCACATGAATTTTGTTCTGGTATATTTCAGTACTTGCTGTCTACTTGGCATCAGGTTGAATGAGAGAGAATGAGAGAGCGAGTGCAAACACTTCATGGTAGCTACAGCCCATTCTTGATTTCCAAATACTGAAAACAATTCGTCCTTATCTTTGTGAAGTTAAGTCCTTTGGAGCCTTGGAGTAGAAGGAAAAGAAGGAAATTCCTCCATATATTTATTGTGATTGGCCAACATTTGAAAAATAATTGTGAATTTGGATGCAAGTTGTTAACTTGACCAATTATGTTGAAATTGCATGAATAAACTCAGGTAGAATCTTTTCTACTGTGCAAGTTTCCATTATCCCACATCTATCTATTCAATCTGTATTCCATTTATTGATAGGAAGATGCCATTCAAGGGGAACACCCTGAACTGCTTGGATTAAGAAGGCTCTTGTGCATTAATTTGGCTGATAGATGGAGACTTGTGTTGGGCATCTCACTGTATTGGCTATGCAGGCTTCACGTGGTCAGGGTGACCAGATGCCCCAACCCGAAAAAGAGGACAAGGTCCCCCAAAATTCCTAACATGCAAGCAGAATTCCTGACATGTTAAAAAAAATGTAGGACACCCAAAAATGTAGGGCAAGTGTAGGATATGTTTAAATAAAAGCTAAAAACACTTGTATTGCTTTCCTGTACTTAATTTAAACACTATATTACTTATTGTTAACACCCTCTTTGCAAGACCTGTTTCCCAAACCAAAAACGCACATGTTTAAGTGATCCAGACAGGCATGCCCAGGCTTGGTCTTTCAATCCCCGTTCCTTTGCCCCCTTACACAATATAAGCTCCATTGACTATCAAGCTTTTGAGTGGACCCAATTGGGCTTGGAGGCTTTCTCACTGGCAAGTCTTTATCTACATGCACATTTTATCTACGGGAGCACGTAAGAGACATTATGTGTACCCGTAGTTACTGCACCACCTAGGGACTGGAGCTCAATACTGGTCACAGCCATTTCCCCAGCCATTCACTAGCTGGAGCAATTCAGGGCCATGAGAAACAGGCTGAAAAACCAGGTGCCATGCTTGCTAGGAAATATAGATTTTCCACTGATGGCTTAAAAAGGTGCTTTAGCATGGGGAGGAGGGGGAAAGACTACCATTCCCTTCCCTCCCTCCTCCTTCTTTAACTAGCAGCCTCAGCAGCTGAGCCTCAGTGGCTCAGTTGGCCTGCAACAGGCCTTAAAGTCCTAAAATCCCAGGAAATAGCTGGAAAGGCCCCAAATTTCCTGACAAAGAGGCCCTTTAACTGGACTTCCAGTTCCAGGGTCTCATCTCCGGTTCTGTTCGGGAATTTCTGGTGATGTGGTCACCCTGCATATGGTGATGTGTTGCATCCTCAGCTTTTGCTGGATAACAACTTGCACACACAAGTTGACAGCATGAAGGTGGCCAACACAAGGAGCGCAGACCACACTCAAGGCAGGGTAACCCATCTATGAACACAGGAAGCCTTTGTCTTATTTTTAATCATACCATAGATCCATCTAGTGTTGTCTGCATTGAGCAACAATTGTTCTCACAACCCTCCCTGAAAAGGATGGAAATTGGGACCTTCTGTGTGCAAAATACATGCTCTCACTGAAGGCTCAATTCTATCCAACTTTCCACAACTAGCACTGTTGTGCTAGTGGGCTTTATGCTGCATCCTGAAGTGAATCCTCAAGATGCAACAATGTTCCCTTACCTCTGAGTTGCATTGTCCTTACCCCAGAGTTGGAAAATTGATTATGAAAATTGCACCATATGTTATATCTCTTCCCATGCAATGCCATCTTCCTAAGTATAGCTAGAGAAGATTCACAGCCTGATACTACCCCACCTTCCCATCTCAAGCAGTGGACCAAATCAAGACTATTCCTGCCTCTTACACTGCTAATATCTTAGTGGTCATGGAGGTCTAAGGGTCTGACAGGTAATGCCCGCTTTACTCTTCAGGTGCCTCTGGGTACTCACAAAACTTGATTTGCTCATCTTTTTGCTTGCTTTCTCTGCTCGGCCAGTTGTGATAATCTTAGCATGCACTAATAGGATGGAGTATTGGTTGAAAGGATGACACCCTTCCCAATCACCAGCTAAAAACGAAAGAAGAAAAAAGAAAAAGGATGGAGTAGGAGAGAAGGGTTGCCATAATTCTCTTCCACAAATTCAGGACAGGACCCTCTGTCACACTTGGCAGTATGCAGAGGCATACCTAGGCGAAATGGTGCCCATAGGGGTGAAATTTCACCCACTATCAAAACATCTGGAACCCACCTTTTAACTAATGTTACAAGTCAATAATACCAAACTGGGCAAACACCTCATGCCATATATGTGGTACGCCTCTGCCAGTATGTAAACACAATCCTCCCAAATTGAGACTGTCCCTGTTTTTCAAGAAATATGGCAACCCGGGGGGGGGGGGAATGCAACCAATGGATAGTGGGGTGAAAAAAATTGCTATTGGCCCCAAAAGGCAATTAATACAACTAACCCTACAATCCAGAGTAACTACGGGAGCACGTAAGAGACATTATGTGTACCCGTAGTTACTGCACCACCTAGTGAAAACCTATGGGAAATTCATACTAGAATCCAGAGCAAATTGTTCTTACACTGGAGCAAGGACTCCCCGTAGTTACTCTGGATTGCACCCATAGAGTACAAGTAACCATGTCTACTCAAAAGTAAGTCTCATTGTATTCAGTGGGTCCTACTCCCAGGAAAGTATCTTTATGATTGTAGCGATATAGTACTGTAGAGGATGGATGGTCAGGCTCTTGAGAAACAGTGAACTGGGAAGCTGGGGGGGGGAGCAACCTGTTGGCTCTTCCACACTCTCTTCCCACTAATCACAATACCTTTCTCTTCTCCCCACTTGAACAGCATTCAAAAGCAAAGCCAGGCAAATCCACCTTTCCAGAACCTTTCAGGGCCAAGTGACACCAACACCAGTTATAGAGAGAATATTGCCTTATTGATATACATATCCAGATCTTAATTTGTGTCAGTTGGTGCCAGAACCTGCTTTTCTAATTTCAGGGTTCAGCTCTGGGGCACTGGGAATAGAACATACTATGGTATAAGAGCTCAAGAGCCTGCAGATTATACCGTAATAGTTTTATGATGGAAGACAGGAGATTATGTAGGTTTAATTTGCAACTCAAAAGTTTGTTTATCACAAATTTGTGGTGGTTTGGACTGTCCCAATAAAGATATTACAGTAATAAGGTAAGGTGAGGTTTTTCCCCCCTATAACAATATGCCCTCTAAAAGAGAACTCTTGTTTTCGTGTAGGTGGAACATCCTGTTGATTTCTCTTTTCAAGTGTCAAAAGACCAGGCAGCTGTCACGGTCTGTGTCCTCCTCTTACCATAACACTCCACAGGTCACAATTTTTCAACCATGGAAGCATATGAAATATAACATTTAAGATAAAGTACAAAAGGGACTGTGTGAAAAAGAAGATGGTGGAAACTATTTTAGAAACGGATATGTTGACTATACAAACAAGATTTATTTCTTCTCTGACTTCCCCATGCAGACTTTGAACATTAAATTGCTAATTTTTTGCACACAGGGTGACTTGGAGGTGGGAAATCCCAAGTTCCCAGAACATCAGCTGAAAGGACAGGATGGAAGAGGCCAAAGCTGTACTATCCATGAAGTCAACCAGTGATGCGTAATGGGAACTTTGGCTGACTGCAGCTCGGGTTTTAAGCCTGACGATATCACTTCCAGCCATGACATCACTTAAGGTTAATGACATTACTTCCAGAGGATCCCAACAGATTGTCATTCTAAGACCATTATTTTCAACCAGTGTGTCGGAACAGTTGTCTGAAGATGTGATGAAGAGTTTGGAAGTGATTTATTAATATGGCAGTTGGGGGAGATGAGAACCTCCCCAGCAGTGCCTTGTCAATTGTAAAAATAACCAACAAAACTAATGTTGTGCCTTTATGATTTTTTGGTTCAGGTACGTGTGTTGTGAGATAAAAAAGGTTGAAAATTGCTGTTCTAAAAAGTGGATCCCACAGTTCCTTTTCTAAGCCAAAGAACCAGCTTTGCCTGTACACATTTTTATCGTCATGTGGCCAGAATGACTAAATGCCAAAGCCAGGAGGTACTCAGGGTGCAATCCTAACCAATTTAGGGCAGCACAACTCATTTGCTCCTGGTTCCTGTGGCGGTGTGGGGAGACTAGTGCATGTCTGTGCACTGACCTGTCCCCTCCCCCAAGGAGTGACACACAGAAGTATCTTATGGCACTTTTACAACACCCCCAGGTAGACCAGCATGGGACGTGTGCTGGGCATTATGCTGGCCTACCTGGGGGTTATGACAACTCAGGTCTCAAAACTCATAAGTTGACGTCTCCACACTCAGCATCTAAACCACTGAGCCACAGTGTCCCCTGGCTATTAGGTTGTTGTTGTTCAGTCATTCAATCTGCAATCCTGACCTCTTTTTTGGCCAGCATAAACCCCGGCACAAGTCCTGTGCTGCCCTGGGGTGTCACAAAAGTGCCCTCAGGCACTTCTGTGGCACTCCTGGAGGAGGGTTAGGCCAATGCACAGGCATGCGCTTGCCTCCCTACATCCATGGGGAACAGGTAAACTGATGAGTTGTGCCAGCCTAGGTTAGGACTGCACTCTAAGTCAAGTCCAACTCATTTACCCCCATCTACCACTAACTTCCAAAGTTTGTCCAAATTCACATCAATTGCTTCAATGATGCTATCTACTGGTGTGCAAAATTAACAGTACCGGTGTGCAAAATTAAAAGGATAATTGTGCAGAAACATTAAAGATCCTTAAATGTGATGTGAACAAATTGCTGACTTAGGGTGGACAATGCCCATATTGGCCAGGGTGACTATATGCCACAATCCAAAATGTAGGACAACCAAGACAGTTATAATATAATACAAAAGCTAAATACACATACACATATTGTCTTCATGTGTTTAATTTAATCTCTATATTGATTATTATTAAATTTAAAACTATAATATGTAATTTATTTATTTTTTAAATTTAGCATATGGCATATGGACTTGTGATAAATCAAATGTTAATGTCCAGTCCACTCAAACATTCAAGGACAGAGTGGTCTTGATTGAAAAAATCAGACATTAGGCCAGTGTAAGTCCTTGATGGACCCTCAGACATAATGTGATGAATATTTTGTTGAGGTGCACCACAGTCACACTGAGAGTCACTTTAAAAGTGAGTCTTGGCTGACATCGTGCTAGGTACAGATCTTGTTCAGAGTTGTCCAATGCTGGTGAAGTAGGTCAAAACCTGGCACTTTTTTTGTAGGGTTCTCTATATAGCTGCCTGTATCTGTAATTTAATACATATAGGCTAATCTTAATCACACTTTCCCGGGAGTATGTACTATTGAACACAATGGACTTACTTCTGAGTAGACATGCTTAGGATTGCACTGAAGGATACATGCTGCTTGCTTACAAGGAAATGCAGGACAAAGGAAAAAAATTTTCCAGGACACAAGGCTGGAATTCAGAACATGTCCTGGGAAAAAGGGACGAATGGTACCCTGCACCCCCTTTTGGTGCTTCCCTACTACTACTTTAGCTGGTTTACTGGCACTTAATGATGTTTATGAGTCTTGGCTGATAAATAGAGCCTCACTTTGCAAGAGCACTCTACCTAATCTCCTTTTGCAAGTGTCCCCCTCCTCTTCCTCACCGTGAAAAGAGGGTGGGCAACTCCTCCCCTCCTCCAAGACTTTACAGTCTCATCTCCCTCCCTCTCTTCCCCCCCCCCCTTGTAGCTGGGAGCTCCCCTCTCCCCACTCTCTCCCCCAACCCCATGCCTTGCAGCTCGGCCCCGCCCCGTCTCCCTCCTCGAGCCCTGATTGGCCCCGACGCATTCCATATGCAAATCACACTGGGAGAGTGGTCCAGGGCAGCCAGCCAGCTGACGTCACCAGGCCGGGTGGCATCCAGGGGTGTGTTGGGGAGGGGGGTAAGGGGTGCAAAGCCCAGGCGAGTCTTGTTAAGCCCAGCCAGGGTAAGGCAGGTAAGGGAGGGAGGGAAGAAGGGGGTTGGGCTGGGCAGCCCCTTCCTCTTGCTCCCAAGTAGGCAGGGATCCAGGTGTGGGGATAAGGGGTGCAAAGCCAAATTGGCAAGGCAGGGGAAGAGGGGGGAGGAGAGAGGAGGGGAAGTCCAGGTTGGGCTAAGCTGGGTATCCCCTTCCTCTTGGCAGGGATCCAGGGGTTGGGGTAAGGGGTGCAAGGAGATCCAGGGGTTGGGGTAAGAGGTGCAAGGAAGGGTAAAAAAGGGTTAGGGGATAGGAGTTGGGCTGAGCTGGGTACCCCCTTCCTCTGCTCCTAACCAAGCATCGGGGGGGGGGGATAAGGAGTGCAAAGCCCATCCAGGCAAGGCAAGGGAGGGAAGAGGAGGGGAGAAGAGGGGGAGCCCAGGCTGGGCATCCCCTTCTCCCAGGGAGGCATCTGGGGTGGGGTAAGGAGTGCAAAGCCCAGCAAGGCAGGGAAGGAAGGAAGGAGGGAAGGGGAGAGGAGGGGAGGGGGGAGCCCAGGCTGGGCATCCCCTGCCCCCAGGCAGGCATCCATCGAGGGAAGGGGTAAGGAGTGCACAGCCCATCCAGGCAAGGCAGGGTAAGGGAGGGAGGAGGAGGGTAGAGGAGGAGGGGAGCCCGGGCTGGGCTGGGCATCCCCTTCCCCTGTTCCCTAGCAGAGCCGGGGCGGGGCGGTCGGGGCGGGGCAGAGCCTGGGCTGGGAGCATCATGGCTACTCTGGCCAACGGGCTATCGCAGCAGCAGCAGCAGCATCCCCAGCATCAGCAGCAGCACCAGGCCCCCCCAGGGCCCCCTCCCCCGCCGCCGCCTCCCCCTCCCCCGCCGCCTCCGCAGGCGGAGAGCGCAGCCTTCAGCACCACGAACAGCTCCGGGAGGATGAATGGGCTGACGCACGGCCAGGCGGGCTCCATCGCCATGAAGGACCACGATGCCATCAAGCTCTTCGTGGGGCAGATCCCCAGGAACCTGGAGGAGGGAGACCTCAAGCCCCTCTTCGAGGAATTCGGGAAGATCTACGAGCTCACCGTCCTGAAGGACCGCTTCACCGGCATGCACAAAGGTAGGCACCCAGGGGTCCCCCACCCAGGGGTGCACCCACTCCTCCACCTGGAATGCATCCACTTACCCCACCCCAGGGGGCATACAGTCTACCATCCAGGAGTGCGCCCACTCCCCCCACCCAGGGGTTCATGCACTCACCCACCCAGGAGTGCATCCACTCACCCACCCATAGGTGCATGCACTCTCCCACCCCGGGGTGCATCCACTCACCCCCTGTGCATCCCCACCATGCCTGCCCCTGGACGGCAGGAAGGACCAACAAAGGGATGGAGAGAAGCAGCCTCCTCCACTGCCTTCTGTGCAGTGGCATAGCTGGAGGGGGGCACAGCACTAAGTTTTGCAGGGAGTCTCAACAAAAGGTGCAAGGGGTCCCACTTTTCAGGAGGGGAAATATATATATTTGCCTCATTTTTGCACCTCTCTCTAACTACACCACTAGTTTGTGTGTGTGTGTGTGTGTGTGTGTGTGTGTGTGTGATAGAGAGGAAGAAGCAGTTCCATCTAGAGCATGTTTACTCAGGAGTAAGACTGAAATCCAAGCCACACTTCCCTGGGAGTAAGTCCCACTGACTACCATGGGACTTAGTGCTTTGCCCCCTCTAGCTATGCCACTAGTTGTGTGCGTGTGCGTTTGTGTGTGTGTGTGTGTGTGAGAGAGAGAGAGAGAGAGAGAGAATCAGGGTATCCAGAGAGTGCTTACTCAAAAGTTAGGTTGCAATCCCAACCACACTTCCTTGGGGGTAACAGTGCAATCCTATTCATGTCTACTCAGAAGTAGGTTCCATTGAGTTCAGTGGGGCTTACTCCCAGGAAAGTGCTCTTAGGATTGCAGCCTAAGTCCCATTGACCATCATGGGACTTACCTCTGAGTAGACATGCATTGGATTGGGCACTTTTTAAGTCCCACTGGTGATCCACAAGGCTTAGTCCTAGGCATCTTTACTCAGAAGGAAAGTCCTAAGCTGTTCAGTCAGTGGGAGGTTTTACTCCCAGTGTAACTGTGCAAGGAGGATCCACATGGAGTAAGTAAGGGGGAGAGTTGATTCATAAACAGAGGAAGAGATTACAAACCATCTGAGAATGCTGTTCTATCTATGTTTACTTGGGAGTAAGCCCCATTATTTCTAAAAGAACTTACTTCTGAGTAGATATGCATAGGATTGGGCTTTGAGAACTATGGAGAAGGCCACCTCTAAGCCTCTCTCCTACCCCAACACATACACAGGTATAATGAATAATTATGTGTATAAAGTTGGGTCACATGTAGTGCTTGGGTGAGAGAGAGAGTGATCAGTGTAAGGCTGTGCACGCATGTGCAAAAGGAAAGGGGAGGCGATTCCTAAACATAGCAAACAGACTGGATCTGGGGGAGGTTAGTGCAGCTGGTACAATCCCCCCAACCCACCCACCAACCTACAACCCCATCCCTCGTAATTGTGTCTGCAATCCTGTGCACACTTAGAAGGAAGCCCTGTTGAACACATATTTATGCCTGAGTAAACATGTGTAGGGTTTTGTATTTAATGTGTAAAGTTGGCCTGGGCGTAGGGTTGCCATATGCCCCCGAAAACCAAGACAGTCCAGTTCCCAGTGATTGCATTCACATACTGGCAAGTTTGATAGGGGGTTCTGTCACGGTTTTGTGGAAGAGAATTATGACAACCCTATGTGGGCAGATTCCTGAATGTACCTGCTTGTCCGTCCATGCCTGCCAGAAAGAACCAGTTTATGATGCCTTTGTGAAAGCATACGGTTGCAATTCTTCACACACTTAAATGGGAGTACCCATTAACTACAATGGGATTTACTTCTGAGTAGCCATGCATAGGATCGTGCTAAGTGCATGAGTAGGATGTGGCAGGAGACAATTCATAAACATACAGACAAGGGACATCTTTGGATCAAGAGGAAAGGTTACTATGGCTGGTCTGGAGTTGACCTCTTGCTCCTTTGTAAAGTTTGGTTTGATAGATAATTGAGAGATCATTGGCATACTTATGAATGGAAGGGAGGGACGGATGACACATAAACACGGACTAGGAAATAGACCGCAGTGGTGACTAGATTTAGGGATGCTTCCCTCCCCTGGTTGAATTAGCTTGTGTGCAAAGTTGAGTCAGATGTAAAGCAGATGTAAGGTGTGTGTATACAGAAGGTCTCTTTTATCTCAAGGAAAAACCATCTACACCTGAATCGCTGAGCCAGCTGTCTAGATACCAACAACCCCTTCTTCCCCTTCCAAATATTTTAAAATCATGTTATTTAATTTGGGTGATTCCTCATAAATCTCCACATGGGCTTGGACAATGAATACAATTGTCTGATGCACCAAAGTTAAGAGGAAAAGTATTGAAACTGTTCTTAAAGCATTGCATGGTACATAGGAATCACAGTAATCGTATGTAATCCATGTCAATAATAATCAATAATAATTGGTGCCAGTTTCACTGAAGGATAGAAAGAAACCAGGTGTCATGGAAAGAGTGTGTAGGTGGTGGGAATATGTCCTGTTTGTAATTTCTAGTGACAGTTATAAAATGCAATGTGCAAAAACTGGATGGGTGAATTGATAAAGCAAGCAGAGTTGTGGGTGGATGTCATACAATAGGTTATTCTCTTCCATGCTAGTTCTGCTTTCTTTATGCTCTCATTAGGCAAAGATTGTCCCTGGTCTTTTACCAACAGTGATCAAACACCCTATAAAGGTTTGTCAAACCTTTTTCAGTTCCAGAAACCTATGTGTAACTAATATTAAGGCTGTGGTCCTATATACACTTTTCTGAATGCAACTGAACTTATTTTTGAGTAGGCATGCATGCAATAGTGTTGTAACACCAACTGATTCTCTGCACATTTACTGATTGTGAGCAGTAATTGAGCTGCAAGCTAATTTCAGACGCATTTCCATTCTTTTTAATGTGTATTTTATTTTTAATATAGTTTATGCTGCCATGGTATGTGCATTTGGGGAAATACTTCTAACAGGATACTATGTATAAGGCTTATGTAGTATGTGTAAGGCTTATATACGTACTTGCTATGTACGTATGCACATACATACGAATGTACGTACATATATACATACATACATACATATGTACGTACATATGTACATATATACATACATACTATGTACAGTATAAAGCTGCAATCCTAAACACTCTTTCCTGGGAATGGGCCCCATAGAATACAATAGACTTCTGAGTAGACATGCTTAGGATGTTGTAAGCAGAAACCTAAGCAGACATGCTTAGGATGTTCTGTAAGCAGAAACTATTGTATGCTTTGAACTTTAAGAGGCAATGGACTTATTCCTGGGTAAGTGTGGTTAGAATTGTAACCTTTGGGATTTGGGAGAAATTATTTTTAAACAGATCTTTTAAATTATTTCAAAACAGTTGCTTTTGAGGGTTAGGAGGATGCTTCTTTATTTGAAACAATTTAGAAAACTTATAGTAAACTTTTAATATACTTAATTGATTCAATTTAATTTGTTCAGATAGGGGTATTAAAAATTTTCCTGCATCTTCTGGCCATCATGTCACTTCCAGGTAAATGACATCACTTTTGGTGGGTCCTAGTAAATGGCTGTTCTAAAATGTGGGTCCTACTGATTAAAATCGTTTGAGAATCGGTGTGGTATAGGATTGCAACATTAATAGTGCAATCATAACCCCTGGTTATGGTGGTACAAGTCCTGAGCTGGCCTGGAAGTGCTGTAAGGCACTTCTGCACCACTCATGGGATGGGGTTAGGCCAGTGCACAGACATGAACCAGTGCACAGGCATGCACCAGCCTTCCCACACTACTGTAGGAATGGGAGATCAGTGAGTTGTGCTGGCCTAAGTTGGTTAGGACTCCTTATATTCAGAAGAGTTTGAGTAACTTGCATGCTCCTGTGCCTCTGAAACCATTCTCTTGCCAAAACAGGAGACACAAACCTCTCAGCTTTTGTAACTTTTCCCAGCCTGCCTGTTTTGAAAAGCAATTTCTTCATGATACAAAGCAAGAGTCTGGTGGTAGATGTTTTCCTCTCTGCAAGAGTAAGGCTGCAAACTTAAAGATACTTTCCTGGGAGTAAGACCCATTGAACACAATGGAGCTTACATTTGAGTAGACATGTTAGTATTGTGCTCTTATATACCCATGTAGTGAGTGCAAAGGCTACACCTTAATTTTCAGTGTTTCCTAGGTAGGCATTAACCTGAAAACCAGCATTGGGAACTAGGATGATTCAGACTCAAGGAGCAAAAATGTTTTTTGCTGATTCAGTGACTTGTGAGTGACATGCATGAAAGAGTCATGCCCTCCATGATTCAGGCTAATCCCCATGCCTAGAGACTTGAGACTGCTGGTGTCTGGGTGTGCTTGCTTACTGTTGTCCCTATGTGGAAAAACCTTACGGGGCCATCATTCAGACGCAGACCTGATGGGCAACAGGGAGTTCCAGCCACAAGGCAGGGAAGGGTTAATGTTTCCTTTTTGCTGCTGAGAGTGAGGGAAGTGGGAGAAGTGCTTTTGCTGGATTCTGATAGGTAGGCAGGAACAGATGATCACTGGACAAAGGATCAGGGATCTAATAATACAGTACAGAAACCTTTATTGGCATGATGAAATAAAAAATGCACAGAATAAAATTGATAGATACAGAACAATAATCAATACTCCTTTCATGGTGAAAATATAAAGATCTGTTATAAAATATATAAACATCTACTTTAAATTCTATCTTTGCAAAATCAGTTGAATATTAAAAAGTACTTTTTTGTTAACTCATTGGTCCCTCTCAAAATGCGTTGAATTTTGGCCCTATCAGCCCATCCAAATTGAAAAGGGAAAAAAGGGAGTTTAGTTAATGTTTTCAAATGTCCTGATACCAGGCACAATGAAACAATGTATGTTGCAGTGTTTCAGTCCCCTGGCCACATGCAGTCTGAGCCTCAGGCTGCAATCCTAAAGACACTTTCCTGGGAGTAAGACCCATTGAACATAATGGGGCTTACTTCTGAGTGGACATGGTTAGGATTGTGCTCTAAACTACAGAATTTACCTATCAGGGTATTGGAAGGGATAACATTACACCCAGTCCTGGTGAACACCCAGTGATAAAAAAAATAAAGATAATATAGCCCAGTGATTTTCAGCCTTTTTCATCTCATGGCACCCTAACAAGGCACTGAAATTGTCAAGGCACACCATCAATTGCTTTTACAATTGACAAGGCACACCATGCTGTTCAGATCCCCCAATTTTCCTATCAATGTGGCACACTATCTGCAGCACACCAGTGTTGAAAATCTGGCACACTGGTTGAAAATCAAGTGGCAGTTTCTTCCTGTTATTATATAGGTTTCTATGACATCACAATAAACAAATATGAACACCACCTTCCAATATCTGACCGCAGTTGATAGAAGAAACTGAAAGCACAATCCTAACCATGTCTACTCAAAGTAAGCCCCATTGTGTTCAATGGATCTTACTCCCAGGAAAGTGTCTTTAGGACTGCAGCATGAGTCGAACACTCAGTTTCTAGAAAGTCCCATCAAATTTGGCTTACTGGTGCTGGGAAGAAGCTTGTGACAACTGCTAGCTCAGTCTTGTGAAATACTATTTTGAAGAGTCTTCGACAATCCTTGGATAGCTAGTTAATTCTTCAGTTTCTACCCTCCCAGTAGAAGTTTCTACCCTCCATTTGTGAAGATAAGTGTATGATTTCCCCCATTCCCACCCAACATATAACAAATATATTCTCTCCATGTGGTTGGTTTAGATTTCTAAAAACCTGTCCTAGATACAGTGTTTGAAACTGTACAAGACAGACCGAAAATGAAACTCTCTTCTCAATTCAAATATATTGCTTTATCAATGCAATTAAATGTCATCCATCTAAGTAAAATTCTTCTTTATTTTGCTTGTCTAGCCCAAAACAATGTCTTCTGAGACTTTGTTCTGCACAAAGGAAGCCCAGTAGTTTATATTTTTATGAGTTTTAGTAGTTTTAGTGGTATATTTTAGTAGTTTTGGGAGTGTTTTACATCAACTCAAACAGCAATTGCCATGAGCTGTCCTGTCTTGTCTGTCTGTCTGTCAGCTCCTGGCTAGCAGGTCGGCATTTCCTCAGTCTTCATTTTGTTCTATTTGAAGGCAAGATGGTTGCGCTTATTAAGAGTTATTAATACTTAATCATCTGGCAGATTTAATTGTGCCAATATTAAAAATGCATCAATGTCAAATTTCGTTCATTAAATATTTACATTTTTGAAAGGAAACTGTTTTGCTGCTGTTTTAATAGCATTTGAGGAAGCTTTATATAGGATCTAATTAAAAAAAAATAACAGGACCAGAGGACACAAACTAATAATGCTGTTGATGGTATGCTATGAACCTTACAAAATTGTTATTCCTCATGATTTAGTCAAAGGCTAACAAACATTCATACTTGTCTTCATTTTCATAAATGTTAGGTGTGCACTGGCAGATTCACAAGGTTGACTGGGGTGGTTTAATGGATTGGGGAACTACCAGCTAGCTACCATCTGCCTGTCTCCCTCACTACTGCTCATCCCCCTGCTTTGTGGATTGGAAAGAGAGCCTGCAATCCTTATCTGCAGTTAGACTGACCTAAGCCCCAGCATAACCCCAACATCCCAGAGACTTTACGTGCACCCGTAGTTACTGCACCACCTAGTGAAAACCTACGGGAAATTCATATTGCAATCCAGAGTAAGTTGTTCTTACACTGGAGCAAGGACTCCCCATAGTTATTCTGGATTTTTCCCTACGTCCTGTGGTGACCAGAGGGTGTCACAAAAAGTGTTGTAGGGCCAGTGATGTAGCTACTGATCATGTAGCCTGATGCAGAGCTCAAAATGTTGCCCATGCCCTATAACAACAAAACCAAATTTAATTAAGTAAAAAAATGAAAATTGTGTCCCTTACTGATTAGGGAAACCATGCTGGGGCAAAGTGGAATGGTTACTCTTTCCTTGCTAAATAGAAGAGGAGCACCACATAGAAGTGCCAGTTAGCATGGGTAACTGTATTATGATATATGTATTTGGAAATTAGTGCTGATTCATATTAGCACCTTATTAGTTCTATACAGTATCAGAATTACATCACTTTGGCTCTCAGAACAATCAGTATCATGGGAACGTTTGAGTCAAGAAAATCCACTTTTGTTCCATAGGCTTTTGTGTTTTCATTTTCTGGTTCATTGGCCATAACTTTGATAGAATATAGATATTCCAATACAATTTTTTAAAATTCTGCATAACTTTATCTTTCCAACGATATAAAACTTGGTGGTATTTCATTCATACATACCCCGTTTTTCACAATTTTATTCATTCGAGTCAAACTCATCTTGTAGGCCCCCCCTCTTGCAAAATACTTGCAGCCTGGTGCAACTACACCCCCTAGTTATGCCACTGCACTTCTGCCCCACTCCTGGGGGGATTAGGCCAGTGCTCAGGCATACTTTAACTTCCACACACCACCATGGGAAGATAGGCTAGGTGAGTTAGGCCAGCCTAAATGGGTTACGATTGTGCCCAAAGTCCTGAAAAGGTGAGAAGAGTGGTGGGCTAGAACCGGGGTCTCCAAACGTTTTGGGAGGAGGGCCACATCATCTCTCTGACACTGTGTCAGGGGCCAAAAAACTAATTTACGTTTCAAATTTCTATAAGTTTTACATAAATTTATATATAAGAATGTAATGGAGTAGATTACAGGGACTGCATAGAGGGATCTTTAGGTTTGTCAAAGGCCGCATTTGGTTCCAGGGCTGGGGTTAGGAGACCCCTGGGCTAGAACATCACCACTCCTCTCTCTTTTCAACTTTCTGTTCTTCTTTTCAATTCAGGCAGCAAAAGAGGAGCGGTTGGGGCACTCTAATATAAGGGGAACCTTATTGTAATGTAAGGGGACCATGGATTGTGGGAAGAGCCATTATTATGGTATCAACTCAGCAATCTAGAATGGTTGGTTTGGCCCCTGAGGACACTGTCCTTTTTCACAGCAATATTGCAAAGCTGTGGCATGAATGGGACAGGCAAAACCGTATTCATAATGTTGTAGACTCAAGAAGGTTCACTCAAGCTCAATCTGAGAGTAAGTGTTTTGGAGTGTGAGTCAGCACCGAACAGTCTTTCTTACAATTGCTTTTGATTCATAGTTTGTCACATGTGTTAGGAAAGAAACAGGCTCTTCCAAGACTGTTACTCACATATCTCAGAAGTCCCAAGAACATCCAGTAGAACTACTCACTATGCAAGTGCCAGAACCCAGCTCTGAAACCAGCAATCAGGGATTATAGCCAGTTATTGTCTCCTTTGTCATTTGGGCATAAAATGCTAATCCATATGTACAGTGTGATCCATAGAGTGACATATATGTCTTTGATTTCAACGGGAGAAAATAAGCATGTGTCCAATCCTCTTATTGAAATGAATAGCTCTTGAAAGCACATCACTTGGGCATCCCAAGTGGGAAACATCCCAAGTGGGTGAAACATCCCAAGTGGGTAACAGGTGGGTAACACTTGGGGCATCCCAAGTGGGTAACAAGAATTTAGCATCCAATGGGTACAGGTACTTGTATATATTACATGTGAATTTCCATGTGCAGGTTATTAGATCCAACTTGATGCATGCTCAGCTTGGAACCATTTCTGATGAAATGTTTTGTTTCTGTGGAATGACCCTTGGGACATGTGGCCCTGAATATACAAAAGATATAATAACACAATTATGCTTAAATGCAATCTTGTGGAGTTGATTCTTAAAAAGAAAAAGGCATGAATTTCTGGTTGTATATGGGTTTGTTTTTGAATAAGATATTTGGATAAACACTGTGCCAAAACATTTTGATGTGTATGTAATTGCAAGCAACCTTCCAAAAGCCAGGAACTGAATGCAGACTAGTGGTTTTACTGGAACCGGTCCTGGCTTTTTGATGCTAATTTTTAGTTAGCATTCTTGGCTAAAAATCCCTTTTAAAAATGTTTTAACAGTAAGGCAGTCTATCAGCATACAATCCTAACCTAAGCTAGCACAACTAATCAGTCTTCCCATTCCCGTGGTGATGTAGCAAGGTCAGTACATGTCTGTGCACTGACCTAATCCTTCCACAGGAGTAGCACAGGAGTGACTTACAACACTTGGTGACATCCCCAAGTTAGCACAGGACTTATGCCAGGAATTAGGCCAGCCTAACTGGAGGTTAGAAAGTGTCCTAAAGACACTTTCCTGGGAGTAAGATCAGTGGTGGGCTCCAGCAGGTTCGCACCTACTCTATAGAACCGGTTGTTAATGAGAGATAGGACATATAAAGTTTAAAAATAGCCATTTAAAAGTGGCTGCCTGATGGGCAGAGAACCGGTTGTTAATTTCTTTGAAGCCCATCACTGAGTAAGACCTATTGAACGCAATGAGACTTACTTTTGAGTAGACATGATTAGGATTTTGCTCTAAGTCTGTTACTGGCTGGAGGTCATGCTGGGTACATGCCCCTAGTTTCATAAGCAGTGAACCAATGTATTCCAATGATAGGAGCTGGAGCTTCCAGACTTCCACTGAGCATCTACTTGACCATTTTGACAAAATAGACATAGGGCCTGATCCCAGAAGGTTTCAGTTCTGGTACGGGGTGTTGCAAATTAGCCTTAGGGCACATTTGCACTATCATCTGAGGAAACAGCACTGGCGTGGAGGCCTGCACCAAAGAGGAACATCAGCTTAACAATGGCAAGAAGTGGGAGGCAAGGGGGAATGGGGAGAATGGAGACCAGCCCAGCCCATGAAGGGGTGGGAATGTCAGAGTTCTCTTCCACCAGACCCCTGTGTCCAGATATCTTCCACCAGATATCCCCTGTGTCCTGAAATGGGGCTTATCATGTCTGTACACTCAAGGACCTCCATTGTGTGGAGATTGTCCCATTACCCTGAAGAGACTTCTGGTGGCTTCCCTGCCCCACAGGTTACAGTGGCTGGCATTTTGGTGCCACTGAACCATGTGGCATTGGGAAGCTTAGGACTGGACTGTAATTTGGTCCTTTGGTCTGACCCTGTAAGACTAGGAATGATGGACTTGGTAGGGAAGTTTGCCCTTAAATGTTGATGGATCCAGGTGGTTTCCAGGCTGCTTTATGAGATTTTTAAAACACATTTGACCAACTGACCTGATGAATTCTTAGCTGGCTCCAAATATAGGAATCTTGCTCAGGTCATTGATCCTATAGTTCAGGGTCTCCAAACCTCAGTCGGGCCAGATGTGGCCTTCAACGAGCCTCCATCTGGCCCTCAGCAATTCCCTTCTATTCGGCCCCCAGGCAAGCCCTGTATCCCTCCAAAGGTGAGGGGAACTCTGTTCTTTACACCTTGGGTGAGTATTTTGAGGATTGCTCACACCTCCTTTTTCTGTGTATAAAAGTGCTTCTGAACGGGTATTAAGATCACCCTCTCTGTGTGTTGGAAAATGTTTATAAACAGATTTGAATTCATTCATTCATTCATTCATTCATTCATTCATTCACAAGTTCTGTCATTCATTTACACAAATTTATTCAAATTTAAAATGTAAATAAATTATTTTTTCCCTTCTGACCCCCAATACAGTATCAGAAAGATGATGTGGCCTTCCTTCTAAAATATTTAGAGATAGATATTTTCTTCCTTGCCAATATGGAGGTCTCTGGAAAGCCGGCAAGCAATGAGGCTGTTGATGCAATAACCAGTGATGGGATTCAAAGAAATTAACAACCGGTTCTCTGCCCATCTGACAGCCACTTTTAAATGGCTATTTTTAAACTTTATATGTCCTATCTTTCATTAACAACCGGTACTATAGAGTAGGTGAGAACCTGCTGGAGCGCACCACTGGTAACTGAAGTGCAAGGTTGAGGAAGACTTGCAATAAATGCAGCAGCATGCAGCAGGCTATTTGAAGGCTATTCTGGGATGGTATTGGCTGTCAAAAGTCCTTACATCTCTGTCTCCATTTCATCCATAGAATCAGGTCCATTGTCTGGAGTGATTAAAGGGTTCTTATAGCCTAGCACCTTTCCTGTGGAGCATTTTAAAAACCTGTGGTTGCTTTGTGTGATGTTTCTGATTTCCTTATGGATAAAATGGCTTGTATCTATTCAGACTGCAGCACCACTGTTGAAACAGAGCCTGGAGAAGGTGTCCAGGGCCTCCTCTGGTTCGAGTGTACCTGAATCACTTTCAGTTGTTGACATCTGGACAGAGTGCATAATGTTGACCACTTGTCCTAAGTCTAGTGTAAGTCTAGTGTAGGTGTAAGTCTACAGACTTAGGAAGGGTCACAGGGCCTTTTATTAAAACATCATTTATTGGTGATTTATTGTGAGGAGCAATATCAGCTGTGTTGAAAGAATCAGTAGTTTGACCTCTGTAGAAGAAGACCTTCCGTGAACTCTTATGACCTGGGATATTACTAGCTTTTATCAACTCTGGTCAAAGTGGAGGAAAGACCATTTTTGGTCTTTTCCTAGGCCTCTTGGGTGATGTGAATGATCTGAACCAACTTTAATGTTCAGTTGAAGCTGGTGTAGCATTGTGGCTAAGAGACTAAGTGACAAATCAAAATTTCAGTAGTTTGAATCCCACCTTTGCCTTGAGCCTGTGGCTCCTTCCCTATCAGCCTCAGTTCCCCAGGTGCAAAATGTGGATATAAGCCTTACCTTGCAAGGTTGTCAGTATTTTGACATGTGAAATATAATTAATCTGGCTTCCAGCTGGAATTCAAGTGATTGGTAGTTTACTGCCAAATAACCAGGTATGCCTGTTCTAAGGGAACAGCACCTGGGGGTGATGCTGCCCTTCAAGTCCCCTTTCAGAACACACTTTTCTGCAAAAACATGGGCTCAGCAACTTAGTCCTCATCCCGCTTGAAACCAATCTCAAGTGCAACTTAAGAACTGCTGATTCTTCTCTGTTTACCCCGCTTCCATTTCCTTTCTTAACATCCTGAATAACACATAAAGCATATAAATTCCCATAATATTATCCCGTCACATCTTGTGTCATCCACATTTTAAGCAGGCGTGTCCAAACCTCACCCCGGGGGCCTGATGCAGTTTGTAGCGTGCCTCCATGCAACCTGCAAGCAAGTTTGTTCCATCTATTTGTTCCATCTACACGAAGACTGTCAAGAGAAGGAAAGTCAGATGGCACTCTGACCCACTGGATCTACACACTACAGATGTCTCTCAGATGCTAGCACTCCTATAGATCCCCCTCACGCTAGCACTTCTGCAGATCCCCCTCATGGACAACAATAGCAGGCAGAATCAGAAAGTGTGGGGGTATCTCAACCTGAGAAAAGAAGACGGACGAAGTTGATAGTCTTTGGTGATTCCTTACCGAGGTGTGTTGATGCTGCTGTGTGCCGACCTGACTTGCTTGCTTGTGAGGTGTGCTGTCTCCCTGGTTTCAGGATCTGGGATGTCACAGTGAGATTGCCAAGGCTGATCAAACCCACCAATTGCTATCCATTCGTTTTCGTCTACATAGGAACAAATGATACTGCTGGGCGAAGTTCTGAGCTCATATTGAAGTTTAGGATTCCTGACTCCATCCCTACAGGACTGGGCTACTTGTCTGTATACCTTCCTGGTTTTCTTTCCCGTCTTCCATTTCCTATACATGCCCTTTATCATGTTCAGTTCACCACCAGGTTGCTTGTGGAGCCAGCCTGGTTTTTTGAAGGTTTTCCCCATTTCTTTTCTCCATTTCTTTTTGCTTTTGCCTGCACTTGTGGAAGTTGCTTCTTGAGGAGTTCGCACCATTTTATTCCTCTTTTCCCATTAGTTCATAAACTGATGGGATCCTACCTATGATTTCTTATGAAATCCAATGTACAGGTTTCACTGCATTTTTTTTGTTTCCCATAATTTTGAGAATTCCGGCAGTTAATGATCACTTTCTCCTAAGGTTACTGCTACTCAGCTCCTCATGATTTCTTAACATCAGGTCAAGGATGGCTCCTCTCCTTGTTACTTCCCCCACTTTCTGAAGTTATCCTCCAGACCCAGCAGGAATTTATTGGAGCTCCCATGCTTGGCCAAGTTAGTCTCCCAACAAATATCTGGATAAAGCACCCCTCCCAACTATCTCATGTTTCCTTGCAAAGCATGGCAAATAACCAAAGATACATGTATAAAATGGGAGATATCTGACTTGACAACACAACATGTGACTTGGACTCATTGTGGATCACAAGCTGAACATGAGGCAGCAGTGTGATGCGTCTGCAAAGAAGGCAAATGCAGTTTTAGCCTGCATTAAGACAACCATAGCTTCCAAATTATAGTTCCTCTTTATTCTGCACTAGAGCTGTGGGTGGCATAAATGGTTAAGACACTGTGCCTGTTAACCAGCAGGCCTGGGTTTGAGACCCGGGTCAGCCCCACAAGACAGGGTAAGCTCCTGTCCTAAGCCTTGCTCTGCGACGCCAGCTGGATCCAATCGTATCGGCTCTGCCTTTCTATTGGACAAATTCAGTGGTGTGGAGAGGGGGGATTTGCTGCTTGGGTAACAGCCTATCCTCCATAACAGTCTAACCCAGGCTTTTGTGCTTTGCATGCAGCGTATGCAGCGCCAAGCATGATACCATAGTCTTTCAAGACTGACAGGAGGCCTGCTTTTTATTCTGCACTGGTTAGACCTCACTTGGAGTACCATTAAGAAAGATACAGCCAAACTGGAGCAAGTTCATGAGTGAGCTGGAAGAGAAGCCCTATGAAGAAAAGTTCCACCTCCAATATATTTATTTATGGGAATTTATTCAAATTTGAAATGCAAATCAATTCTTTTTTTCTTGGTCCCTAACACAGTGTCAGAGAGATTTGGCCCTCCTGCCAAAAAGTTTGGAGACACCTCTTTAGAAAAAATTTTGTCACACACTATCTAAATTAGATTGTAAGCTGCTCAGGGCAGAGCCTTCTCCTCTTGTAGTTTATTAAGGTATGATGAACATTGATGGTTGTGAGAATATATTTTTCTCCTCTCTTCCAATGTAAGTTTGTTTGGGGGGGATGGGACGGGATGGGACAGACATATCTGTATGAACAGTTTTTTTTTAACCTTTTTTGTAGATAGAAGGATAACATGATAACTACAATGCATTTTTTTTTATTTAAATGACTTCTCCCTCCACTTTTCCACTGACTGGTCTTAAAGGCAGGGGTGACACTGAAAAGATATATTAGGGGCACAGGAGAGGCAAGAATCATTTTTGGGGAGAAGAGAACTTTCCCCTATGTTAGATTTCTGACAAAATGATGGAAGAATAATATATTACATGTCAACATTTCCATCCTAAAGATGAAGATATTTTAGCCAATGGGGAACTATTCTTTGAATAGGTAAGGATGTGTTTTGTACATACTGCTTGAATACAACAAAGAGAAGCATTCAGTGTATGTACAGATATATTTCCTTCAAGATATTCTTGGGGATAGTGGTTTAACAATGGGATGCTGATGGGGAAATTACCTCCTTCTTTGGGAGATGCTTTGGCCTCCCCTTTGTCGTTGCCTGTGTTTCAAGGTGTCTCGCATAGGAAAGTGATGTATGAATACATAAAATAAAATATAAAAAGTGGATTTAAAACCCAAAGTGTCTCGCAAGCTGTGGTTTGGCTCTCTGATATATGAGTAGCCTGGCTGGAGGAAGCATCATCTCATAGAACAGAATCTATCTGTTAATCAACAATATTTATAGACCACTTTTCAATGAAAAGTTCATACAGAAGTTTACAGAGAAAATAAAATAGCTAATAGCGCATTAATTAGTTATTAATGAAATATCTAAAGGAAGAGAATATGGAGGGCAAGCCCCAGCGTGGAGGAGAAGGGTTCAGATATGTCACCTTTGCGTCCCTTTCCCTCTTAAATTTGATCATGCATATCTTCTGTTGTCACATCTGGTTTGACGATTCAAGATAGAGAGTGAGAAAATGTGTCTGCATGGATCCCTGTATATAAAGCTGAATAACATTTGAAGAAATTGCCCCTTTAGGCTCTTTCGTAAAACCAGTAGGCTTGAACCAATGCACTCCCCCAACAACACAACAAAAAAGGAGAAACCCCCTTCCCATACTGCTGTCTTAAACTGATCCTGCCCATCACCCCATCATGGCAGGATGAAGATCTGATGTGCTAATCTGAGAGACTTTTGCACTAATCCCAATGTGTTTGCCTCTGCCCGCTGATTCCAATTAACCAGGCCCTGCTAATCTGCACCAATTGCCTTAAATCGAATCCCACTGGGCTGCATGCTGACCCGATGCCAAATTATGCACATCTCTTTGACATGAGGCACAGCTCTCCTGGAAGGGGGTCTCCAGCTGTTTGAAGACCAAGCAGCTTCCTGAGTTCTATGCTTTGCATATCCTGCTGTACTGTACAGCTTCGTCCTTCACTGTCCACTACAAACATGAGTGAGGCTGATTGACTGATTGGATCTGGATTAATATGTGCCACAATAATAGCCTCCTTTTCCTCTTCTTCCCAGGCTGTGCCTTTCTTACGTATTGTGCCCGGGACTCTGCCCTGAAAGCCCAGAGTGCCCTACATGAACAGAAGACATTGCCAGGGGTAAGTGATGTATTTTCTGGTGCAGCTAAATATCTTCTTCTGGTTCTGAGTTCTCTTTGCCTTTCAGTTATTGTACCACCATCTGGGTAAATTCCTGGCAATGGATTTGCCCATGCTAGAATTAATGCCCTTTCAGTAGAGGGGAGAACGTGTTTGTGCTTGAAGTATGTTTTGTGTAGACATGTTCTAAACATAAATACAGTAAAATCCTAAGGTGTGCTTGAGCTTGTGTGGATATCCCTGGCGAAGCTGGGAATATCCACAGACATGTTATAAAGCACATTCATGGCTACACGGAGACAGTTGGACCAACAGCAAATCCCACAACAGCCGCTGTATCCAAGCCTGTGCCAATCAGCATCAGAACATTTGTGCCAGGAGATGGAAGAGGATTCCTGGAGAGCATTTTGGAGGTGGGGAAGCAAGTTTTGGGAAGGGTGGAATAAGGGTAGGCTCTGTCCCGAGAGGGGTGAGACTGGCAGTAATTCTAATTCTAATTGCCCTCTCAGCATGCCTGGCACTATACTGGGCTTCCCAGGTTTATACCAGTTATATTGCTGGCACAGATATAACAAGTCCCAAAGGTTTGCTAGGGCTTTATTAAGGATATTTATTTATTTGGCATATGAGAATTACATGGACTTATGGTAAATCAGATGTTAATGTTCTATTGCCATGTATTTTGTGTGCCTGGAATTCCACAGTGATGGCTGGCTGCCA
Source organism: Cryptoblepharus egeriae (assembly GCA_030015325.1). NCBI lineage: Eukaryota > Metazoa > Chordata > Lepidosauria > Squamata > Scincidae > Cryptoblepharus > Cryptoblepharus egeriae. Next base: position 14,189,131 of record JAREYC010000013.1, read on the forward strand.
GATGTTGCCAACTGCCAATTCTTCAATGTAGTCTGGCTGTCAATTGTTGCTAGTCATTTAGTTCACGCTTATTCATGCTATCCACTAGCAAACTAGCATCACACCATGGGATATTACTTGTGGTACTTGCATTACTTGTAATACTTGTGATATTACTAGCATTACTTGGGGTAATGTGAAATAGACCTCCTTTCCCTAGGGATATATCCAGCCTGCTCTCAACCTACATCAGATGCAGTGTGGGTCAAGTGGCCTGGCTACACCAGCATAGTTTAGGATTGGACTGCCCACAGGTGGCTTAGGATAAGAAAGGCATAAGAATATATTGTACTCCTTATTGACCAGCTTACCTATGTTTGTGTAGCTTAGAAGTTGTAATCAAGTGAGGGTATTAAAGGTCAGGGGGAGGTAGTTTGTCTGGAGTTAGTGATTCATGCCTATGGCTGGAGCACTCTGTTCTTTCCCGTTGTAGCTCTGATGGTTTAAGTATCCTTCGGCTAGCTCAAAAGACCCTGACCATTTTGGTGAAAATTACTTTCCGGATGTGGTGGACTGCAGTGGCTCAGTGGTTAGAACGCTGGAGTTAGAAAACTGCTTGACCGGACTTCCACTCAGCAGGCCAGCAGTGCAAGACCCAAGTGCTGCCATATGGGGTGAACACCCATCCTTAGCCCAGCTCCTGCCAACCTAGCAGTTTGAAAGCATGAAAATGCAAGTAGATAAATAGGTACCACTTCTGTGGGAAAGGCAGGCCCCTGCAACAGACCAGCCAGGAAACTCTAATCCACAACAAGCGGACACAGTCTCACATGGTACAAATGGTGAAGAAGTTGCCTTTTTACTTTCTGGATGTGAATGATTTCTTTGATGCACTTCTTGCTGTACGTTTTTCTTGCTTTATCTCTATGCATGTTGTAAAGGTAAAGAGGTAAAGGTATAGGTAAATTGGTATAGGTAAAGAGGTAAAGGTAAAGGTATAGATTGTAGTGTCAAACTGCTTTCCTGCATCTTGGGAGGCAATTTGCAGACATCAAACCAATTGCAGTCTTGTCTCTAAAGAATGGAGAGTGTCACTGATCAGGGTGGTATATATTTTGCATTTTAGCAAATATACCAAAAACCACACAGAATGTCATAATGGGCAAAAACATTCGTATTTTGGAGTATCTCAGTATTTCACCTTTTATATTTTTTTTAAGCAGATGTCTAGTCCTTACTGCAGCAAATATGTCTTTGAATGGGCATTGGCATGATGAAATCTCAGAAGTTAGGCTAAGGTTTACTGTTGCTTAGATGATAAAATAATACGGCAAATTTTCAGATCCCACAAATAAAATGGCAAAATAATATGGCAAATTTGTGGGTTCAGGTCCAAAAATGTGGCTTTTCTTACCATATTGTCTGGGCTTATTTTGGTGCAGAATTTTGATGTTCATAGAGTGTGAAGTAGTGTTTTTCAACTATGGTACAAGTACCGGTGATAATACTTCATAGTATGGCAGGTGATGCTTGGCCAGCTAGATTAATCTACATGCATGTGAAGTGTCACAGTGTTTTGGGAATGCACAGCACTACTATAACGCTACAAAAGGTTTATATGATTGGGTCAGCAGTGCACTGGCAGTGAAATACAACTGTGTGATGATCCGGTTGTATCTTTCAGAAGCAAGCCCTGCTTTTTTGGTTTCCCCAGTTTTCTACAACATCTGCATGCATTCCTGCCTGTTTTCTTTTTCAAAGGAGGTGAGAATCTTCTTTTGTTCCTTCAGGTATCTAGAACTGAGCTGGTGATTTCCATTGCTTCTGCTCATTTTATTGACTTTATTTTATACCTGTACCTTTCATTTTGGGGTAAAAGCTTTTATGAGAATCTTCTTAAAGGCAATCTAGACCGATGGTCAATAAAAATTGACAAGAGTTGGACATAGAATTGAAATTAGATAGTCAGACAAAGCTTTTCAGATGTCAAAATTCTGTGTACACTCTGGCAGGGGACACACCTGGAATTGTTTCAGTTCTGATTTCAAATTGAATCCTCTCTGTCTGTCTGTCTGTCTGTCTGTCTGTCTGTCTGTCTGTCTGTCTGTCGCGGTTAAGAAAAAAGTCTTTTAAACACACCCATCCACCTCATTTATCACAGCCTTAAAGGAAAGAGAAAGAGATCCTACCCCTGAGTTTTGAGATATATTATCCTTTTGCCTGACTTAAATTTTGTGGATTTTTTTTCTTTTTTGTGGTGGGGGGCAGAGGGGGAGGACAACAGGTTGGGCAAGTAGAACTCAGTACTTTGGCTTTTACCATTACTATAAGCATGGGTTGAGATTTCCCAGGAGCTCGATCCCTTGTGAAACCCTATTATTTGTTGGAAAGCATCATCAGATAAGCTCTGCCTCTCACTGAATTCTCATTTCAATTGACTGTACTGTGTGTCTGGGCCAAATCCTCCAGAGGTTGTATTACAGATCATATCTGAGAAAAAGCCGTAAATTTAGGAACAAGTCCATACTTTTGTGTGTTGGGATATGGTTGCCATATGCCAGGAAAAACCAGGACATTTCTGGTTTTGGGGGTCCTGTCCCATATGGTTATGTCCAAATCCCAGGTTTGGTGTGGGTGTGTGTGTGTGCGGTATGAGTGAGATAGATGTGTGTTCCCAGCTGGCACCCCAGGTAAGAGGGGGCCAGGGAGGGATGCGCTCATAGAAGTGCATTGTTTCTAGGAGTAAGCCCCATTTGCTATATTGGGGCTTACTTCTCAGTAGACATGCTCAAGATTGTGTCCTGCCCCCAAGGCTCTAATCCAGTTTTGTCCCAGTTTGCAGTGGTTTTGTACCATCCTGGTTTTGTGGAAGGAAATTATGGCAACACTATGGGGGGAGCAGGATGAGAATAAAATCTGATGTGGATTGTCCCACTTCAGAAGGTGAGTAATTGTGCAACTGAACACTCCTCCATACAAAGAAAATACTCATTATGAAAATTCTCGTTATGAGCAAGAACTAGCACATTCTGATAAAAGGTTCTGAAGTAGCTTTTTCAGTAATTTCCCCCAGAAATTCAGTGTGTGGTAGTGTTTTTAACTTGTCTGGCCCTTACCTTCTCCGCCTACATAATGGAATGGTTCAGGAAGGACTCACCACATGCCTTTTAGGAAATAAATAAATGGTGTTTTGGATTTGGAGAGGCTGATTGCCAGTTTGTCGCTTGTGGGGGCTCCTCTGACATCATCCTCACTAATTCACTTTCAGGATCCTGGTTATTTGGTACTTTCAGAGACGTCTTGGATGGGGATGAAAGAGCCAATTGCCCCTTTAGTAGATGTTGCTTCTGAGAAGCTTTATGGTAGTAGCACCGTCATTTGTCAAGTAGGTCAGTTGTATTTTCAAAGTCGTTAGCCTTTGGAGCCAAAGCCAGGTAGAAAGTGTGTATGTTTGGATATATATGGCAGGCTGTAAACTCTATAAAGCATGCATGTTTGGGTTTGGGGTTTTTTTTTTTTGTAGATGAATGATCCAACTATTAATTGATTAATCCCTTAAACTGAAATAAATGTGGCATATTGCCAAAGCTTAAATGCACACTTGTGAAAGGATCATTAATCTCGGCAGTGAAATAATATCCCAGTTTCATCAAGAAAAGGGATCAGGAGGATTCTACCGGATCAGACCAAAGATATACCAAGTCTGTCAGTTTGTTTTCCAAAGTGTCCAACCAGATGTCTCTGAGTGCACAATCCAGACCATCCCCTTGGCTGACGCAAGTCTCTTGTGCCAGCCAAAGAATGTTGTAAAAATGCTATGAAACACTTTCACACCATTCTGAGGGAAGATCTGCCATGCATGAACATGCGCTGCCTTCCCCACATGGACCACAGGGAAGGGTGAATTCACGCTGGCTGGGGTGGCATGAGAGGGGGATCTGGAGGAGGCAGGGAGGACAAAGCATATGGGAGACATTCTGGTGCACCACTCCTGAGGGGGTTAGGCCAATGCACAGACATGCGCTGGACTCCCCATGCCACTGTGAGAACAAGTAGATGGATGAATTGTGCTGGCCTAAATTGGTTAGGATTGCATCCCCCCAATCTTTTCGATTTGCATAGGATTGTAGCCTTAATGTTATGAGCTTCATGCCGTCTCTCAAACAAGCTTTGGGAAGGACAATGGCTTCCCAGTAACTGCCAAACCATAGTCTAAGGGCCAGATCTGGCATGCTAGAAAAATTTCCAGATGTGATGTGTAATGCTTTCTGTTCCATAATGCAGCCTCTTTCAATCCAATCTTCTCAGAAACTCATACTGGGAAACTGCTTCTGCTACCTATCACATCTGCAGGCTCCGCACCATGATTTCCATCTGGGAGTGACTTGATATGAGTTTCTGAGAGGGTCAGTCCACAATACAGAACAACGTATTGCATTTCACCTCACTGCCTATTTCTGCACACAGTGATCTATAGTTTGGGATAGACATAGTTGCTGCTGCTGCTGAAAACTGGAAGTGAGCTGGCTGCATGTGGCCTTCTTGGCCCTCCAAGGGAATTAGGAAGGCGAATGTGGTGGATATGATAGTGGAGGGTGGGAAGGGGTGCCACTATCCCTTCAGGCATGGTGCCTACAGTATTTGGCCTCTTTGCTCTCTTAAGTGCACCACTGTTTATTCCTATAAAAATTCAGGTGTTTCCTGTTTTCAAATAGTTCTGATCTTTCAACACCTTCCAATTATATCCAGAACTAATTCATTCAACATATGCTTCACTCTTTGAACCTTTCTCTGCTGGTCTAAATGCTAAAATTCTCTTCCCTGATGTTGATTTCCAATAAGTGGGGGATGCTTGTAATACGTTCATGCATACGTTCATGCATACGTTCATGCATACATACATGCATACATACATGCATACATACATGCATAGGGAGAGAGCTCATCAGTTCTTAGCCCATTGGCTGTAACCCCAAGGTTTGTTTCTGCAGTTATTCAGATAACTGACAACTGCAGTTTCCTAGAGTGCTTCTTAGCAGGAGGAAGCTTCCTGCTCCTGCTTCTTCTGTGGCTGATGGCTGGAGGCAGGCAGGCATTCCCCTTGTGACAGTGTCCTTCCTGGGAGGCAGGAGGTGACGCATCCAGTTGCTCTTAGACTACTGGCCAGTGGCAAAGGCTAGATGCTACTTTCCTCTGCAGTACACAATGATCAGTACTCAGACCACTGGCACCTGGAGCAACATGTTCTTCATGGCAGGGAAGGAGAGAGACATAAACTCCTTGCAAATACTCCTTACTTGCTCCCTTGGACAACTGTCAGAGCAGAATGTGTATGTATGTTGGTGTGTTTGCCTGCAAGCGTGTGTGCACATCAGTGCTTTGGGTCGGATGTAATACTAGATTCTGATTTGGCAACTTGTCCACTTGAATAAATATCATAGACCAACAGGCAGAATATAAAATAGATTGACTTCCCATTGTACTTCCTATGTCAGAATTCAATCAGTGATATGAACAATGCAGAGATATGAATACTATAAAAGTCCAAAGCAATGCTTCCAGAAGAATTTGTTCCAAATTCTTTCAAACCACAAAATTTGTGGTTTTTTTTCAAGTGATGTGTGCCCTTTTTACTTTCAAGCTAATGTTTGTTCGGAAGGATTTGTGCTCTGTGTGAAATTCCAGACTTCTAAGGGATCTCCAGTTATTGGGAAAGTATTTATTTTTCAAGATGCATTTATGGCTGTTGGTCAAATAGAAAAGTTTAGTTTCTGGACCCTTTATTTCTAAGCAAATGCAGTAGTATTACTACGGGGAAGGGGTGATGTGACAGGTACTGCAAGCATCCCAATACACCATGTAAGTGGCTTCTTTCACATGCTGTTGGAGCAATGGCAGCAATGACAACATGCAGAAGATAATGCTTGGTTAGACCAGCATCCAAGTGTTACCCTTGCAGCCTAGAATTGCTCCAATTATGTGTGGGAAGAGCTGCTTGCAGGGCGCATTATGAAACCTGCAGTACTTACTGTGCTGCCCCCTGTAGCTATGCCACTTGATTAACCAGAAGCCAACCAGCTGCAGATGTTCTTGCCTAAGTGCTTTCTGAAGCCTACTACCTGATCCCTCCACATTGTGGATGTCCAAAAAAGCACAGCAATAATTTTAGGTTAGACTAAAAGGAGATGGTTACCTCATGGTGACCAGATGCCGAATCCAAAATCCTCCCAATTTGCCAAAATCCTTGTCCTGCAAGCCAAAATTCCTACCTGGTTAAAAAAAAATAGTAGGGCACATCCAAAAAAAGAAGGACAAATGTAGGACAAAAAGCTAAAAACACTCATATTGCAGTATTTACCGAAATTTACCTAATTTTTGCACAAATCTCATTGCAATAGACCAGACACCAACCAAAAGGCACATGTTTAAGAAAGCAGCCAGGCTTTCTAAGGGAGGCATGCAGAGGCTTAGTCTTTCAGCCTCCTTTCCTTTGCTCCCTTACACAATATAAGCTCCACTGACTATAATGCTTTTGAGTAGACACAACTGGGCTTGGAGGCTTAAAACCTATGAAGCCACCATCCCTACCGTGAGAATGCCAACTTTACACCCAGCCCCTGCTCCTCTGCTTTGACAATTGCTGGATGAAAGGCCCCAAATCTGAACAGCTCAAGCTCTTGCTGTGAATTACATGCTTTTTGTGCAAAGTATATATTGGTGGATCCATCTACAAAGGCAAAGAAACAGGGGAGGCTGGGGTTTCTTTGGTAAATTGGCAACCCATCTTAAAAAAAATTAACTCTTCCCCCTCCTTTTCCTCCAAGCCAAACTCACTGCAAAGTTTCAGAACAGCAGCAGCTCCACCTGCAAGGCTCCCTCCTTCCCCTGCTCTGCTCTCCAGCAGCTTCAGCTGAACTCCCTCCTTCCTTCGCAGCAAACAGCAAGCAGAGTCTCTCTCTCTCTCTCTGTCTCTGGCAAGTGCAGGGACTGCCTAATAGAATATCCCTCAATATCTGCAGAGGTTTGATTCTGGGACTGAAGAATGGAATGACTGCTTACATGCCTGCCTCTCTACAATAGTAGAAAAGCAGTTTTTAAAACTGTAATTTGCAGATGCCATTTGTGTTAACTCAAATGCATGTATAAAAAGATCTGTGTACAACAAGGTTGGGTCTGTATACTGTAGTGGGGAATTCTAGAGTATTTGTTGAGCTCCAAGTTCATCATATTGGGGCCAATCCAATTGGCTTGAGTTCCCCCATCTGGTTTTCTATAGGAGCTGAGACATATCTGCCTACTCATGAGTGAACATGCATGTGTGGTTCTGTTTTGTTTTCCATAGGGCTTGATAAGGTGTTTTTTTTTAATTACCTGGGATGGAAGCTTTCTTCTCAATTTTTTTGGGGGGGGGGTCTGCATTGCATTCCTCTTGGTCTGCTTTTGAAAGTCGACTGAGGCATGTTTAGCTGAGGCATGTGAGTAAACGTTCACATGTAGCTCAGTTTCACATTCCACAGGGCTCAATACATTTTCCTTCTTAGTTTCATGACCTTCCCGTCAGGTTGTGGCCCACAGCTTGGGAAACACTGGGATAGAGCATATCCTGTTTGCTCCTCTTCTTCCTCTTCAAAAGTGGCATCAACCCTGCCACTGTTTCCATACCAGCAGGCCTTGGGCTGGCCCCGCTTACCAAATCCACATCCTTTCTGATCTCCCAGATGTTATCTATCCTTTCGTTCATATGGTGGGTTCCATTTAGTTGCATTATTATATTTTATTAGGCTTGTATTATTAATAGATCCTTAACTTTGTAATAGTGATTGGAAGCTTTAAATGCCAGTAAGGTGTGAGGAACAGATGGTGCATATTAAACTGAGTGAGCTTTGATAGTATACATCAAAATTCCTCTTAACTGAATATGCCAGGAAGTGAATCTGGGAACTGCTCAGTGCAAAGTATGGACCCTGTCACTGAGCTGTAATCTATGATAGTTTTCCTAAGGCAGACATCCATCTATACAAAATTATTACTGTCTGTGTTTCGTTTTCCACTGTCATCATATGATGAATTGTTACTCAAAGATGACAAAAGGTTTCAGTTTTCTTAATTTATAGATGCCCACAGGAGTTGTCCCTTCCTGGCCTATAGTGGTGTAGGAGAAGAGGACAAGCTGGATAACAATGGAAGAATAAAAAGGATCTTGCATACTATTTAAGATCAAATGGAGAGACCTTGGACCTGTATACTGTAGTTGAGAGCCACCTTCTGGAGTATTTGTTGAGCTCCATGTCGATCAGATTGGGTAGGCTCCATTTTCAGAAATCAGTTGCATGACCTTTTTGTAGTGGCCCCACCATCTGGATTTACTTGGGATGAATATCACACTGAGCCAGTGTACACTGTGTATTTGTGTATCTGGGCCATACAACTTCAGCTTGCAAAAGGGGCTCATGGGATAGAATGTGCCTCAGTTTCTTTTAGTGCTTCTACAGGGATTCCCCTCTCATTGGACAGGTTAGAGACTAGAGTCGTGGCGAAAATGAAATTGGTTGAGAAATGAAACCTGGTTTTTTTAAATTTACAGATGTTGCTTCTGATGTGATTTTTAGCTAGCAAATCATAAATGCCTTTTTAATCTTTCAAAGTAGCAGAATGAACCCATCATTGTGGGAGTAAAATTTCAGAATATTTCTGGGCTCTGGGCACCAGTAGGCATTGGTGGACACAGCTGGGCATCAGACGCTAGCACCAAGCGGTGGGCACTGACAAGGCACTGGACACCGAAGAGTACCAGGGGGCAGTGGCAGGCAGCAGAGTGCTCTGGTAGGGACTGGGCATCACTACTGGACCAGTACCAGTGGGCACAATTGTGCACCAGCAGGCAGTAAACACCACCAGGTAGCAGTGGGCATCCCTATTGAGCACCAGGTATCAGGCACTACAGTATAGTGGGCAGCAGGCACCACTGGGCACCACCAGGCACCACTGTGATATGGGCAGCAGGCACCACTGGGCACCACCAGGCACCACTGTGATATGGGCAGCAGGCACCACTGGGCACCACATGGCACCACCCAACAGCAAGCAGGACTAGACACCAGTTGGCAGCAGACACTAGCATGTAGCAGGTATTAGACATCTCTGCTGACTACTGGGTATCCTTACTGGTCACCACTGGGCTTTGGGCACCATTCAGGACAGCAGGCCAGACTGAGCATCTCTACCAGACACCAGGCATCCTTACCAAGCACCAGTGATCAGCCACAAGCAGTGGGCACCTGCAGGCACCATCAGGCACCCCTACTGAACATTGGACACCAGGCACCAAGCACCATCAATCACTCAGCACCAGTGGGGCACCAACACCACCGAATTGTTTCTTAGGGGGTACTTACATTACAGAGGAATATCCTCCCCCAAGTTCATGGTTGAGATAGGGTGTTGATCAGTCAGCAAATCTTCAGTATAAAGTACAGGGACAAAAATGATTTGTGCACCTTTTCATCCCGAATTTCCAAAAACCGGTACTTAGTGGGTGCCTACATCACAGAAGGAACACTCCAAATTTCATGCCTTAAGGTCCTGAGGTATTGGCTGGGTATTGATGAGTCAGTCAGTTAGTCTTCCATACATATACCGGGTGATGGAAAAGTAACTCCCTATTTTATAATTTATAAGCATTTTAAAATAGGGAGTTACTTTTCAATCACCCTGTGTGTGGGTGGGTGTACACGCACGCACGCACGCACGCACACACACACACACACACACACTTCTGCTATCACAGAAATATTTTTGCAAATGGACTCACATTTGGAAATGGGAATAGACCTGGAGCTTAAGTTGGTGCGTGCGCTCTCTCTCTCTCTCTCTCTCTCTTTCACATGCATACACACATGCATACAACCCACAACAGTTTGAATCACCATGTCATGTGCATGGAAGGGCAATTTTAACCTTTAGAACATCATGGAGAGGTTGGAAGAGCAGAGAATGCATTAAATGAATGAATTCAAGGTATATTTGAAATGTGTTGAAGGAGTGGATTGTCCAAAAATGAATACCGTAGTCAGAAAGCAAGAGATACCAGTATGTAGAAAACCCAGAGGGGTTTCTAACTGGACTTCTTTCTTCTGTGCCAGTTTTCAACATGCAGAGCATGTTATTGTCAGGGATTCAGACATGTGAATTCCCTACCTGCAGTCTGAAGTTCTTTGGCTGTTCAGAGATGCAATAGGGTGGAGGCAAATCCCCCCCCCCCGGCTTCCACAAACAAGGGCCCTCCTGCCTCGGCAAATGAATTCCAATGATGCATTTAGTGCCTTAGCATCCTTGAAATCCTCGACCATGTATGTAAACTGTGCAGCTCCCCCCACTGCTGAAATGGAACTGATGTCATGCATTGCTGTGTGCACTACTGCCTGCGCACCTTCGCTCCATTTCACTTCACTTAAAGGAACAGGCAGCCCACATTCCCAGGCAGCGTGAATATTTCCCCTGTTCCCCCTGCATGCCCCGAAATGCAGAAAGTGTGTCTAATTTTGCTCTTCTCATTTTGTTCTTTGGTTCCTGGCTTTGTAATTATAAATTTAATCAGTGCTTTCTTTGCACACTGTTAATGTCATGCTGCTTTGGTAAGGTGTCTCTCAGGTAATCTCTGCCTATCCGTTCCTGCCACTGGAACAAACAGCCAAGACCTGCTTGTTCCCAGGACAAAGAGGAGCATCAAGCAGGAGTTCTCACAGGGGCCCCGTACAGGCGAGAATTCTCACATGGACTCTTGTAGCTTTGTACACACACACACACACACGTAGGTCCTTGTAAGGGGCAGCGGCCCTGGGCTATTTGCCACCCCAGTGAGAACTAGGCCTGAGACTCATCTGGCGTGATCGTAATTTGCAGGTGCTGTAAGACATTTTTGTTCAGTTGTGCTTCAGATGGGATTTGACGCTTTCAGATGTTTTTTCCGGTTTATAGCATTTGAGATCTGGCGACATTTTTATGAGTCTGATGCTTGTTTTATTGTGTTTATTATTGTAAACTGCACAAATCTGGTGGAGAGAATGAATGTAAATGGCACAGATCTGGTAGATAGAGTGAAATAAAACTTGTTTATGTATAAAATTCACAAGAAACTTATGTGTGGGTATTGGGATCTATAGGCATGAATAAAATTTTTTCCCTTCAGTGTGATCACATTTGTGCTGTCATCTTCAGTATGATCACAGTTCTATCTATCTATCTATCTATCTATCTATCTATCTATCTATCTATCTATCTATCTATCTATCTATCTATCTACTGCTTTTCAACTAAAAAGTTCATGGCAGTAGATCTTATATCTAGTGATGAAGGCCCTGTTGCAGTAAGATGAAAAGCACTCTACACCACTTCCAGACCAGTATGAGGTATCTGACCACCACAGCCAGTGGTCACATCAGCTCTGCCACTTGTGTGCCAGTGTCACTTGAATACTCTGCCAGACCACAAAGAACCAATTTTGGGAAATTCAAACCAGAAGGGGGTGAAAAGGGGTGTAATGAATCCATTTTTATCCTATAGTTGACACTGAAGACTGATAAAACCCAGTCCCAAACACTGCACTTGCCTGGGAGGGGTGCCCACGGTTGAGGGAGGATGGTGCAGGGTGTGTGTGTTGCACGGTAGGTTGACAGGGGGTGTTGCACGGGGGTGTTTTGCATGTGGGAGTGTTGCCCAGGGGGTTGTTGCACAGGGGCCAACTCCTAACACATGGAGCTCATCTCCTGGTAGAAGCAGAGGGTAAAGCATCTTCTAGGTGCTAGATGGAGGGGAATCAAGGATCTTTGAGTGTTTCAGCCCTGAATTAGCAGTGAATCCTTATATTTGCAGAGGGGTCCTTTGAATTCTGGGCTTTGTGTGCACAAATGGTGGTAGAGGAACTGGAGGCAGGACTCGGGGTCCTTGGCCGACAAGTGCTGTAGGCTGCATGCAAGAACCGTTTCTAATGCTTAGAGAAAAGAATAAATGAGGCTTGCATGTGTTGATTGTGGGGAACAAATAGGCCACTTGACCCAGCATGCTGGGAGCTCCATCACAACAGGATAAAAGGCTTGCTCAGACATTATGCTCCCCGGAGGAACAGATAATAATTTTCTAGGTGGCCTTTGTGGATCAAGAGACTGGTTGTCCATAAGGCCTATTGAAGATGATGCCCTGGGTGATGAATTGGCAGAGGTTCCAACCTCCCCACTTCCTCTGCAACTGAGTTTTCTTTTTGTACGCCCTGGATGTGTTGAAGAAAATGCAGTGCAATGGAAGAGGAAGTACAAATCCAACTTGTTAAATGTGGATTTTTTTTAATACACGGATTTGATGCAACACAAATGGCTGTTTAAAATCATAGTTTTAAAAACTGCTTTTCTACTGTTGTAGAGAGGCAATCATGCCAGCAGTCATTCCATTTTTTAGTCCCAGAATCAAACTCCTGCAAGTACTGAGGCACTACCTTATTCAAATAGGCAAAACAGAGAAGAAAGAAACCTTGATCTGGGACTATAAACCTACTTTCCATTGTTTTATTTATTCACTGATTTTTTTAATCCATCAGAGGTTTTGGAACGAACTCATATGGATAAAAAGGGACATCTGTATTTCAGCTTCTACCTGCATCTCTGACATTCTAGCCCATTACTCTGCTCTCCTCCTCTTTTTTGGTTTTAGGAAGTTTCAGGATGCCAGGATTCTTTCTTCTCTTTTCAAACCTGTCCCTATCCAGGCATCAGCTTGGGGTCCAAATTGAGCCCTAGCTTGCCCTGTGGAGCTAATTTGATCCACAGCTGGTGTAAGTCCAAGGCGATCCATAGGCCACCAGGAGGCTTACAGAAAGGTAAAAGTAAAATATTTTTCCTACCTTTCCTAGACCTCCTGATCCCCCAACCCTTAGGATGCTGCTCATGCACTATAGACATTGGTGTTGCCAATGGTCATCTTTGCCAAAGGTGGGAGATAAGACTGAGCTGTCTGTTGATTCAGTTATATTTGCATGTGAATAAAAACAACTTTTTGACTATACTATTAGTCAACAATAGTATAAACAATAGTAAAAAACAAAACTATTTGACAGTATTTGACATTTATTTATTTGACAGTATTTATTTAACAGTATTTACTGTTTCCTAAAATGATAATCACAAGCTACCTGTGACAAGGCTAACTTTTCAATACTTTCCTGCAAAGCTGAATTTTAAAAGAAATATTTAAAAATAGCTTTAATTCAAATACTCCGATTCTGACATCGTCGTCGTCCCCAGTTTGAGTTTGTGTGATTGTTTTGATTTTTAGTTTTTGGCAAGCTAATCAGTCCTTGTTACACAAAAACTTGACAGGGACATATAGAATATTCTGTTTCTGCCAGCAGAGCTAGTTCGAGTTAGGAGATGGATGGAGGCCTCTTCAGGGTAAGGGGATATTTCCCCCCCATACCCTGTGTTTAGTCCCAACTTGATCTGTGTTGCTTCTTTAATCCGCACCAGCTATATCAGGGTGACCATATGCCATAACCAAACAAGAAGTCAAGAACTCCTCAAAATGTAGGACACACAAGAAAATTGTAGGAAATGACAAAATAAAAGCTAAGAACACGAATATATATTTCTTTCATGTGGTTAATTTAAATATTATATGCTTACTCTTACATTTAAAATTTTTACATATGATTTATTACATGCAATTTATTAATTTCAAGAAGGCTGCATGCTGCCAGTTTACATGGAAAAGGAGGACATTGACCGTTAAAATTCAGACGGTTAAAATTCATGACACATCCTGGAAAAAGAGGACATATTGTCACCCTGAGCTATATAGTATAAAATGGGTCTGTTAGTCACTGACCCCCAGTATGAAAAAATTCCATTTTTGAAAAGCTAGCTTATCAGGGAGATGTGGTTGTGGCCTTTTCCTTGACGTCGTTTACTTTGTGCTGTTAAATATAGGAGGGCATTTATAAGAGGGCAATCTGAACCCGCAATTAGGCAAGCATAAGCCCCGTAACAAGTCCTATACTAGTCTAGGTGTGTCACAAAAGTGCTATAAGACACATGCGCTAGTCCTGGGGGAGAGATAGGGTAGTGCACGACATGCGCTTGCTGCCCTACATCATCACGGGAGTGGGAAGACTGATAAATTGTGCTGGCCTAGGGTAGGAATGCACCCTCAGTCATGAATTTTTCTACCTGCATGCACCTATATATGCATTTGAAGTGATATAGTCCTGCTGTGATGACTGTACAAATCTCCCCCCCCCCCCCCCCCCGCAGACCTACAGATTGGCTCTGGAATAATGATCAAAAAGTGGCAATACTTTGCATTTATGATATTTATCACATCACAGTTCCGACGGCAAAGGGTCAAGGCCATCTGTGAAATTCAACCTGTCCTGGAGGAACTCAGTGGTCCTTTGGCTTTTCTAGGTTGTATGCTTCCATAGGCCACCTTAGGGTGCCCCCTGCCCCTTGTGTAGAGCTTTCCGGGGGGGGAGGCTTACATCCCTTCTTAAAAGGGGTTACACAGAAAGCTATTGACCTGCTGTTCTAATTGCCTGACATTCTGTTTAGTAAACCCTAATTACTGGAGCCAGGAGTTAAATGGGAGGCTGTTAAACGAGGATTGACAGCTGTGGCTCTGGATCTAATTACAGGCATTCCTTATGCACGGAGCAGGCCTGCGCTGCCTCTGTTGCTGTGGAAACACACAGGCATGGCCTGCGCTCTGCGAAGGGAGCCATGGGCATCAGCCAGCCAGGCACACTCTGTGCCCCGCAGGCTCATGTGACTCACTGGGTTCTTGGCAGAGCAACCCCAAGGCACTGTCGGAGGCCCAGCCCCATAAATTCTGGGGCTCAGGCCGTTGGAGCCATGATGAGTCAGTGTGCAGGATGAGTGAACTTGTCAACGAGAGCACATTGGACACTGATTGTGCACACTGCTGTGAGCTTTGGGCCTCCTAGCGAGGAACTCTAATGCTCAGCCATTAGTTCTATACATATTTACGTGAATCTAATGCACCATCAGATCTAATGCGCACCACTATTTTAAAAGGCTTGAGGTGTGATTTTAATGCACAACTGCAAAGCATGTGCAAAATTTAATTTTATTGCATACAACAATGAGTTAGATGATGATGATGATGATGATGATGATGATGATGATGATGATAAGACAATGGGTTTAGGTTATGATTTATACCTAATTGCAATACTTTGTACAACAATGGATTTGTTACATTTTTATTACAATATAGTAAACTGTTAAACTAAATACTGACCTATACTTATAATCAAAATACTTATTTATTTATATCCCGCCTTTCCTCCCCTGCAAGAGGGAGCTCAAGGCGGCTGACATCAGGGAATAAAACATCATTAAAATAGATCATAAATAAAGATTAAAACACCATTAAAATATAATTAAAATATAATTAAATTGAATAAAAACATGCAGACTAAAAATATTTGTTAAAAACAGTAAAAACAATAAAACAACTGTCCCCTCCCCACCTCTGCCCCATTTAAGAAACTAATATGCCATTGAATCTAATGTGCATGCTGATTTTGGAGACTAAATTTGGCTCAAAACTGGTGCGCGTTAGATTTGCATAAATACAGTATTTGCCTCTATTATCACCCTGAACAAAAACAAACAGAGCATAATTTCTACAAAGATAGATCATCTGCCTGGCATTAGGAAGGACAAGGCAGGCAGGCATTTGTCATAGTTTTGGGGAACTCTGGCAGCACACTCACTAGGCTAGTTCCTCCTTATGGGAACCCATATGTTTAGAAGGCAATTTTCATGGTGCTCCTGAAGAAGGCGTTTGCCAGAGTGCAGCTGGTCCTCAGATACATTTTCTCTAAGTCCCATTTTTAGCACCTTCTTGCCATTTTCCTCCTCTGCCTTTTTCAGCGGTGTTGGGTGCAAGCCCCCTGTTTTTCTGCATCAACATAGGTGGGCCAGGAGAAGATCCATCATCCAAAACCAGGCAGAGTGAAGATCCAGAGCAACAAACAAGGCCAGCCAGGGGCACATGTTTATCCCCAACTATGCAGGGATCCAAGATAAAAACAGAGGATCTGGCAGTACCATCAATGTCAGACAAATTACAGGGTACAGACACTTTTGCATCATCTTCTAGGGAACACATTTGGGACTGGACTTTGGGATTAGCAGCCTGGATGCTCAGGCAGGCTGAGACGGCAGCTTAGCTAGAGCCCCACAAACTTAATTTTAACAAGTCACAAACCAATGGGCCCTGATCTCCCTGATCTCCCCTATTTAAGTTAAATCATGGACATTCTTCAATCTTTTAAGGGGTCTGGCACAAAAGGTAATGGAGCTGTGCCTTCTCACTCCATTCCCTTTAACTCAAGTGTTAGGGTGTGAGGCTAGTTCACCTCCACATGGTGCACCCCGGATAGCACAAAAGTGTGAACCAAATGATTAGCAACAATTGGCAGCCAGACTACATTGAAGAATTGGCAGTTGACAACAGCTGGCAGCCAGACATCACTGTGGAATTCCAGGCTCTCAAAATACATGGCAATGGAACCTAAGTCCATGTATTTGCCATATGCTAAATAAATTCAAGCATTGAAACCCAGAACTCATTCAAAGGTATTTTAGCAAAACAGTGGGCTGTGTACATTAGAGGGAAATATTCTGTGTTCCTAAGAACTCCAAGCACTCCCTTCATAGGCAGAACCAGAGAGTGTCCAGGCTCCCCCAACCCCAGCAAACAGGGTCCCCCACTATCACCACCTTGCTTGGACCCTATGACAACCTGAAAGAAAGGTACACATACTGAGAGTGGGTTATTTTTATTATAATCAATCTATATAAAGAGCAATCCCCAGGGGTACACTTCCATTTATGTTTAGAGTAGGATTAATGTGAAATAGTTTTTCCCCTTTGGAATTCTGATACGTGGGTCAGAGTTCAGAATTCAGCTCCTCACTCTGGAATTGCATTTTATTTGTTCTATGCACCATCCAATATATATTATATTTACTCAAATCTAATGCTCAGTCTTTTCAGCTGAATTTAGGCTGCAACCCTAAAGACACTTTCCTGGGAGTAAGACCCACTGAATACAATGAGGCTTACTTTTGAGTAGTCATGGTTAGGATTGTGCTCTAACTCTACAATCCAGAGTAACTACAGGAGAACGTAAGAGACATTACGTGCACCCGTAGTTACTGAACCACCAAGTGAAAACCTATGGGAAATTCATATTGCAATCCAGAGCAAATTGTTCTTACACCGGAGCAAGGACTCCCCGTAGTTACTCTGGATTATGCCCTTCGCCTCCAAAATCAGGATTCAGTGGTTATTTAGATTCGAGTAAATGTGGTATTTTGATTATAAGTATTGGGTGCACATTAGATTCAATGGTGCATTAAATTCAAGTAAATTTGGGTATATTTTTCTGCTGTTGGTGCATTGATCCTCCTGGCACCAAAAAAAAAAAAATGTCAATTGTGTTCCTACACAGGAGCATCTCAAGGGTCTTTGGACAACTGGGGATTGAAAATCTCTCCTTGGTCATGGTTGGTCACATCCTAGTGGCTCTTGGAGTGGGAAATGTTTGCCAATGCGCTCTTCTCAGCATCGCATTTGGTGGATGGGCTTGCCCAGCCTCTTTCCATCTTGCAGGCCAATTCGGGAAGAGGATCTGCCTATAGTGATGCAGGAGGAACTAAGTAAGACACAGATGGGGGAACTGCACAGGGAAGGCACAGATTGAGAGAACAGCAACCAGGAAGTGACTCAGCACTACAGTAAAGAGAGGGAGAAAGAGAGAGAAGAAGAAACAGAAGTTCTACACTCGTTTAATGATGGCAGTGATGATGAGTTTGTCTTGCATAACGTCTGGCTCACTCAAGCAACCACTTTTTGGAATGCTATCTACAGTAAAGTGCACTGACTGGGAGCACCTGAGCCAGCAATTGAAAAACCATGCAAGATGGCAAAAAGATCACCCTAAAATAAAAAAAGGACCACCCTAAAATAAGGGGCAGAGAAGAGCAAAATGCCTATTTGAATTGGCTGAGTTGTTCATTCTGCACCATGTGCAGTTGATTTTTTTACATGGAGCCCTTCCTTACTGATCAACTTTGACTACTGCAGTTTCTAAGGTTTCTATGTTTTCTAAGATCTGGCGTAGTTTAGTCTTGAAGGATGGATGAGGAGACCACAAGTTGGCCTTCTTAATCAAATTGAGAGCAGGTCTTTGGTCAAAGCACTGATAGGCAAATTGTTCCTATGAATTAGTACAAAGCCTAAATTTGTGGATGGTACAAAGCCTAAATTTGTCTGTGGTGGAGGTGACCATGAACATCCCACACTTTGCTCCCCTCAACCCCACAATAACAAAATCTAACTTAATTTAATTAAATTATTTAAAAATCAACTTATTGGTGTCCCTTATTGGTAAGGGAAACTGTGCTGGGCAAAATGGAATTATATTATTTCCCTGCTAAATAGAAGAGAAACACCACTTAGAAGTGTCTGTATACCCAGTTAGCATGGGTAACTATTTTAGGATATATGTATATGGAAATGAAAGCTGATTCATATTAACATCTAATTAGCGCCATACAGTATCAGAATTACATCTCATTGGCTCTCAGAAGAATCAGTATCATGGGAAAGTTTGAGTTAAAAAATCCACTTTTTGTTCCATAGGCATTTGTGATTTCATTTTCTGGTTAATTGGCCATAACGTTTGATAGAATATGAATATTCTAATCCAGTTTGTTACACTGCATTCTGCATTAAATTACCTTTCCAGCAATATATAACATGATGGTATTATCATTCATACATACACCATTTTTTTCACAATTTAAGCCACTAGTGTCAGCTTGTAGCTCTTGCAACCCCCACTGTACATGACTGTCCTATGCACATTCTCACAATATGGAAATATGTCAGGGCTGATTCATAAGATTGTACATGTATGTATTCTTTATGAGAATACATTCTTTATGAGCAGATCAAAAAATGTCATCTTGGATTTTATGGCCTTGCTCATAGGAATAAGTTCTTAACAGCACAATCCTAACCATGTCTACTCAAAAGTAAGCCTCATTGTGTTTAATGGGTTTTACTCCCAGCAATGTGCCTTTAGGATTGCAGCATACGAAACGGAAAAAAACATTTTGGCATGAACCTTGCGACTGAACTTTAAGATTGAACCTAGGACCATCTATCTACATGTGAAGTAGGCGATAAACCGCTGAGTTATGCCCATCCCATTCAGCCTTTGTAAATTTGCTTTGCTTCAGTGTTCCAACAAGCCACCATCCATCCACCTTTCTACTTCCTAGCATCAAACAAGTAATTAAGGGGAGAAAGATACAGAAACTGCTACTACATAAAGAATTCCTACAAAGTTAGTAACCAGAACTACACATGCAAATTAGGAGTTGCATGAAAACAGGAGAGAGATTTGTTGTAGACTTTTACTCTTCTGTCATAGAATCAGTGATGGGATTCAAAGAAATTAAGAACCGGTTCTCTGTCCATCTGGCAGCCACTTTTAAATGGCTATTTTTAAACTTTATATGTCCTATCTCTCATTAACAACCAGTTCTATAGAGTAGGTGCGAACCTGCTGGAGCCCACCACTGCATAGAATGGAGAATCTATCCTATTCCCCACCTACACACAATTTTGATACAATTCAAAAGCATTATGTTCAATCACTGGTAAGAATTACACCGGTATGCATGATGGCTGTTATCATATGTGGTCTAAGAGCTCCCCATTCCAGAAACAGTTCACCAAATGTCATACACCTCTTATGGGGGACACCAATCATCACCACTACTCCTTTCCTAATGTAGATTGAAAAAGGAAGTGAGAAGAAAGTGGAAGTGACAGTGAGGAGATATGGGATGAGCTCAGGACAGACTACCTGGAAGCATCCAGTGTTTTGATAGACATGGCTTCTTTAACTTCTTTTGTACTTTTCCTAATCTTTTCCTCCTTATGGTATGGTATCTTGCAGTTGATTTGTCTTTAAATGATTCATCTAATTTGATTTGGAGTACAATCCTATTTGTGTCTACTCAGAAGTAAGTTCCACTGAGTTCAATAGGGCTTAGTCCCAAGAAAGTGCTGTTAGGATTGCAGTCTTAGACTGTGAAATATGATTATTATTTTTATTATTTTTTAAAAAATTACAAAATAATTTCTTTTTGTGCTTTTCTTTTTGGTGCTTTTCTTTTTGGTGAGTGGTGGTGTTTTCAGTAGTAATCAACCCAGGTGTTGGGTGGAGTCAAATTTGGTGGGGTGATTAAAAACTTACACATAGAAAGAAATTCTGATCCCATCAATCTATCCAATTTTTATAAAGCCCATACCTCTCTCTCTCTCCTCCCCCCCCCCAATTAAAATAAAAACAAAATAAACTAAAGAAAATAAGCTTTCCCATTTAAAAAATGTGATGACTCTGGTACTAACAAAAGTGTTTCTTGACATTACGTTCAGTGGTGGGCTCCAGCAGGTTTGCACCTACTCTGTAGAACCAATTCTTAACAAGAGATAGGACATGTAAAGTTTAAAAATAGCCATTTAAAAGTGGCTGCCAGATGGACAGAGAACCATTTGTTAATTTATTTGAATCCCATCTCTGATTACATTTTGACCAAAGCAGGGAGGCTAGGAATGCATCTGAAAATAATTTGCTCTGATCCCCTTTTGTTCCCAGTGGTCCAGTTAGACACAGTATGAAACAGCAGAGGGAGTGCATGGATGGGGGAAGATCTAAAAGTTTTCTTTCCTTCCCCAGAGGGATCACAGTGGGTTGGCCCCCCCTCCTTATCCCAACACCAGACCTTTGAAGTAGGTTCAGTTAAGATGTAACTGCCAGGCTGAATATTTTAGATGGGGATTTGAATCAAGATTCCTATATGTGTGTCTGGAGCTACCCCTGTTCACATTGCCTGAAAAACAATGCTTTGTTCCCTCTTTCCATTTGTCATTCAATCATTTGCGAAAGCCTGACCTTTAACGTCCATTCAAGCTGCAACTCAAAAGGCACTTTCCTGAGAGCAAGACCCATTGAACACAGTGGGGCTTACTTTTGAGTAGACATGGTTAGGATTGTGTTCTCGGTGGTCTTCCTAAAAAGATGTTTTCAGAAATACTGTATTTGTTGACAGTTTGGCTGGACTGTGCACATTCCCTTTAAGTGTGGGTGTGCACTGTGAGCATGTGCAAAGCCAAGACGATGATGGCAGAGCAGCCTGGTGCCCAGGCTAAATGTATGCCAGTCCGGAGCTGATGGGGATGCAGGAGCAAAGGTAGGGGTGAAACATGATTTGCTTGCATGTTCAAGGAGGAGAAAGCTGTAATGTGCTGCTCTTTCCCTCGCTGGAGCAAGGATGGTGCATGAATACCATTTGAGGTTGTGGATTCTTTCTTCATCTGTTCCAATAAGCTGTTCTGCCTTCACTGTTTATGAGTGAAGTTTGTGCCTTAGAAATTCTGATCATCGTCCTCAAGCAAGGCTCGGCTGTTTGATTCAATCTACCCATGCTTTGGTTGCCAGGAAATTGACTCTGGAGAGGAGACGCAAATCTTTGATTAGCTTATTCCCATCTATGGTATTGTCCCTTTCTGTGTGTGGCCCATTTCAGAGGATTTTAATGAGATGGGAAGGAAGGAGAGAGAGAGAGAGAGAGAGAGAGAGAGAGAGAGAGAGAGAGAGAGAGAGTAGTTGCACTTGTGCAAGTGAGCATGTTATTCCTTGCATGTAATTGTGCTTTCTTCTGCTCCTCCTCTGAGATCTCTTGGTGTGCTGTTCTTCAGCACTATGCCTGATCCATTCCCTTCCCACCAGCAGCTCCAATACCTGATCCCCAATCCACACCAATGGTTTGCAAAGCTGATTTCAACAGAGCTTTGGATGGGACCCCCATACCTTATGCATGTGCGCGTGGGAGTAATTAGGCATAGCTGGAAAGAAAGGGGAAAAAAATATTCTCCCTGTGCCAGGGAACAGAGATGCAGTTAGCTTCCCAGCAAAGAGCTTTTCGTAGGCAGACGAGAAGCCCATCAGGCATTATCTGCACATGATCATCATGACAGCTCTTTGCAACACTAGTTGGCTCAGTGAAAAAGTCTCATCTTGTGTCATGGTCTGCGGTGCATGTGTTGGGAAGACCCAAGCAGATTTTGGACACTCCAGTCTATAATATTTGGTGTGGTTGCTTCATCCAGGACTAGTAAAATAGCTTAATGGGGCTGAGACCACAGCCAAGACCCATTGCAGTAGTGTCGTGATTGTAGGAATGGTGTGATCAAACCAGTTGCATCTTGAACAGGCCTTCTGCTGGTGCTTCAGATGCAACCCCATCCTGTGTTTGTTTATTTGGAAACAAGCCCCATTGAGTCCAATGGGACTTGCCTTCTAATAAATGTGCTTACAATTGCAGCCTTGGTGTGAATCCATTGACCTGGGTGTTTTTTCACATTTTGATCCACCATTTCTCTAAGTAGCTCAGGGAGTTTGTTCTCCCCACTACATGCTCCCAGCATCTTCAAAAGATGGGTTGGACTGAAAGGTAACCCAGGGGGCAATCCTAACCAACTTAGGCGTGCACAACTCCCTGTTCCCATAGAGGTGTGGGGAGGCTGGTGCATGACCCGCCCACACCAGCACAGGACGTGTGCTGGGACGTGTGCCTAACTGGGGATTAGGATTGCAGTGCGAAGCAGCAATCCTATACGCACTTTCCTGAAATTGAGCCTAATTGACTCAATTGGACTTTCTTCTGAGTAGACACTAGACCACTATTAGACTGAGTAGTGACCACTACTTAGACCACTTTGACCACTACTCAGAAGAAAGTCCCTCTCCCTCTCAGACATATACATGTGTTCCTGTACACAGACAAATATTTAATTATTTAATTAATTATTAATAGCTATTACCAGTAATTAGCTATTAATTTTCATTTTCTTGTAAACTGCTTTGTGAACTTTTCAGTGGGAAAGCGGTATATAAATACTGTAGATAGGTAGGTAGACAGACTAGACAAACAGTCCCACCTTAAGTACAGGAAAAATGATTTTTCTGCTCCGGTATTCATGGACTCCTAAGAAGCCGACAACCTAAAAAAAAGGTTGAGGCCTATGGAAGGAAGAGGCAAGCTCTGTAGCCCCATCTGCTGATGTCATCTATAGCTTCTTAGATATCCCCCCCCCCCAGTCAGAATTTGCTGAATTTCATTGAACTCCAACACTGGGCTGCCCAATGGTCTCTTCTGTTACTGAGGATCAGAGGGGTGTGTGTGGTGTGTGTGTGTGTGTGTTGGGGTGGGGGTGGGGATCCTGTGCGAGTTGTTCGTTGGCCTTGGAGGCAAAAAGCTGACAGCTTTCCCCAATACTTTATGTAGCATGCTGACAGATGGCTGCTTTACGGAATGCAAGAACTGCCCATAAATTACCAATGAAACATCTCCCTGTCCCTCCTGGCCTGGGCTCCAAGCAGAGAGCATCTGCAGCTGTACTTGGAGCCATGCTGGGAATTGTTCCCCTTTGCTGCTTTCCAGATTCCCCCATGTGAAGATACCTGAGGGGCTGTGCAGCACTGGATTAGGGGTGTGTGTTGAGCTATGTGATGGAGCACATGCCCTGCTCGCACAAGGTCCCAGGTTCAATTACATTTGCAGCCAAAACTATCTTGAGCCCCCTCAATCCTCACTTCCCGACCAATCTCCAACGCAGAAAGCACTGACCAGTTAACCCAGTTGTTTTCAACCAGTGTGCCATGGCAGATAGTCTTCAGGTGTGCTGCAGATATTCCTCAGGTGTGCCACGGGAATATGGAGATTGACATTCATTAATAGGAAAATTGGGGGATTTGAACTGTCTGGTGTGCCTTGTCAATGGTAAAAACAACTGTTGAAGTGCCTTTACAATTTCAGTGTCTTGTTAAGTGGGCCATGAGATGAAAAAGGTTGAAAACCACTGAGTTAACCCAATGGCCTAATCAGGCAATATTTATACATTATTCCTATAAGGATATTTTGGTGGTAGGGGAGGGACATCAGGAGACATTACCAATGATAGTTAAATAAGTTTCCATTTCAGAGGCTGTGTTCTTCCAAGAATATCAGCTTGGGTGGAAGCACAGAAGACAATTAGCGTGCAATCCGAACTTAAGCCAACACAACTCATTGGTTTTCCCATTCCTGTGGTGGTCTAGGGAGTCAAGCGCATGTCTGTGCACTGCCTTAACCCTTCCCCAGGAGTTCCACAGAAGTGCCTTACAGCACTTTTGTGACACTGCCAGGTCAGCTCAAGACTTATGCCAGGGCCTAGGCTGGCCTAACTGGAGCTTAGAATTGCAGCCTTATAGCCTTTTATGCCCTGTCCGTGAGCTGATCCCAATGGAAACTGGACCACCTGGATCCTCTTATCTGAACCAGCACAGAACCAACAGGAGGAGAGGATCGAACTAAAATAAGCCATGTTCTGCGCTAGCTTGATGCATTTTTAGTAGCTCTCTGCTTCTTGGCATGGTGGGCAATCTTTTTTGGAAAGCGCTGCCAGCAAGTGGCATAAGAACTGGATCTGGAATGGTGCATGAAACCTTGAGAGAGCTTGCTCCGATGTGGGGCAGACTCCTTGGTCATCCAATCCTAGGGGTCTAAGCAACCAGCATGCAATTTATTCAGGGTGGCTGACAAGTTCTTAGGGCCTAAAGAACCCATGGAGGTTGCACAGAAAATGTTTGCATGTTAACTACTGCAGTATTGATTATATAACACTGTGTGGAATAAATCACCAAGATATAATGTAATACACTGCAACTAAGGTGAATATTACTACCACTTGGCCTAGTTTCATTTTTTCCCTTTTAAAATAAATCTCTTGCTTACACTTCCCAGATGGCATTAAATAATGTTCTGGGTGAGGCTCTGATTGCATGGAGGTCTCTGTTGTTAATCTAGTTTCTAGCCTCCTGCGTTTGAAATCACAGCCAGTGTTGACAGCAACTGTAGAGCCCTCACCTTTTAAAACCAGTTCATTGGGTAGCTGAATGATAGCTGGTAGATGAATTAAATGCTATTTTATCTCTATGCTACTGCCAGAATGTATCTGAAAACATATCGCATTTACTCGAATCTAATGTGTCACTGAATCTAATGCACACCCTATATTTCTTATCAAAATATTGTATTTACTCAAATGTACTTAACCATTGAATCTAATGCACACCCTGATTTTGGAGACTGAATTCTGCTGAAAAAGGTGTGTGTTAAATACCAGTAAATACAGTATTTAAAGATGTATTTGGGTAGTTTTCTGAACCACCTGCCCCTCCATGCTCTATCCTAAGCCAGGGGCTATTCTGGTGAGGTACATCAGGATCTGCCAATAGATCTCTAGGTGATTTGCAGTAGATCAGCAACTGTTTAACAACAGATCAGCAAAAAGGCCTCCCCCCTTTTCTTCTAAATAAGGCTGCTGAAACAAAGAATGCTTAGGAGAAAACCAGGAGTGGAGTTTGGTGTGGAAGGACTGGGAGCGCATTCTGTACAGAAAACAAATTCCTGCGCTGAGCATGTGCACAGAGTCACTCTGCTCTTTTAACTCTTAGTGCACCTCTCTCTCCCCACCCCCGGAGTTACTGCATTATATTTGCCTGTGACTTAGGAGTATTAAGTCGCAGGCAAATATAGAAGATCTAAAAGCGGATCTCAAAAGCTTGAAGTCTACCCACCTCTGTTTCCAGCAGCTGTCAATATCAGTTCTTCATATAGGTTCCTGTGCCTGATTCCGCTGTGGAGGGTGGTTCCAGGTCTCATTCCTTGTACTGAAAGACAATTCCAAGACTGAACCCTGACACTAATGAAGTTTCTGGAAAGGACATTGATTTCTCTGTGATTTGGGCTGGAATAGGTTTGCTTTAATTGTACTGAGAGGGACTTGCTTACCTAAGGTAGGGTTGCCATAATTCTCTTCCACAAAATCGGGACAGGACCCTCTATCCCAGTGGTTCTCAATCTTCCTAACGCAGTGACCCCTTTATAAGTTCCTCATGTTGTGGGGACCCCAACCATAAAATTATTTTCGTTGCTACTTTATAACTGTAATTTTGCTACTGTTATGAATTGTAATGTTAATATCCGATATGCAGGATGTATTTTCATTGTTACAAATGAAATGTGTGCTCTATTTCAGAGTAGGCATGCATAGGATTGGGCCCTGAGGCTGCAATCCTATCCACATTTACATGGGAGTAAAGGCCCCCTGACTATAATGGGATTTATTTCAGAGTAGGCATGCATAGGATTGGGTCCTGAGGCTGTCAGTCAGTCCCAGTGCGCGTGCAGCTACAGCTGGAGGTCTGGTGAGCCTGACCTGGCCCCCTGCACCAGGGGTCTTTAGGCGACACCCAGGAAAGCTCTAGGCGACCCCCAAAGGGGTCCCAACCCCCACTTTGAGAAACGCTGCTCTATCCCATTTGCCAGTATGTCAACATAATCCCCCCAAATCAGGATTGTTCCTGTTTTGGGGGACATATGGTAACCCTAGGCTGAAAGGGTTTGTTTGCCCAGAAAAAAAGCGTGTGTGTTCATGTGTGTATGTGAATGGCTTGCATTTCTTTGAAGTGGAACAGACACTGGAATTATTAATCCCCAAATTCCAAGCACATTTTACCTGCTCTGTAATCTTGGTATGCCTGATTCAACATCTGTGATGAGAAAATCCATCAAACATAATGATTTCTTTTCCGTGGATATATTCAGCAGAAAGTATTCTGTTGCCATGTATGAAATTTGACATTTCAGTATATTTCTGAAATTGGCAGCGTATGGACACAGCAGCCTGTCTTATATATTGAACGGTATTTACTAAATCCAGAGGCAGAGGTTTCATTGAGATGTAATATTACATCGTAGTCAATTTGGACCTGTGCCAGCTTGTGCAAGGCCATGTTGATCCAGAAAGGAAAACCAGTCCCTGGAAGGGGGTAGGTTTGGGCATGGAGGGTTGAAGTAACCCAATCCTAAGTAAAGTCCCATTCTAAAATCTAGAGGGGTTGGTACTGTTTCCACTATGTCCAGTGTGGGTCTCTTTACCTTTATCCATCTGCCCTGGGTAAAGGAGCTGTACATTCATCCCCTTACCCTGGGTAAAGCCCCCATAGCCTCTTTGGGGCTATTTAGATTTGTGCCACCTATATTGCTGGTGGAAGTCTGAGCCACCTGTTGACAGGGAAGAGCTTTGGAAGGGAGAATACAATATGGTGGAAGCAGTGGTGGAATTCAAATAAATTAACAAGTTCTATGTCCTAATAACCTAAATTAACAACAGGTTCTATGTCCCATTTATAATCAGTTCTCAGAACCAGGCACTCATTGGCAAAGGGTTTTATAGAAACTGTGAGAACCCCCAGAAGCCCACCACTGGACCGTGGTGGGAAAGACACCCTTTAAAATAGCTCTGTGTTCCCACCAAAAATTATAACCTGAATCTCCTATTTCTCACTATTACACATTGATGGAAGGTACTTTTCTGCATTTATTTATTTATTTATTTATTTATTTATTTATTTATTTATTTATTTATTTATTTATTTATTTACCAATTGTCCATCCAACACTAACTTCTAGTTCAGGTGTGTCAGCCCACTGATGGTAACAGTTTTCTTAATTTTTTTAGAAAGATGTATACTGTACCCTGATTTGCAGTTCTCTGGAGGTTTATGTCTTTTAAAACTTATGAATGTTTAACAGAATGTTTAATCTCACATGGCTCTGACTGTGCTTATTATAGAATAGCTGCAATTTAAACACATTCAGAGATGCTTACTCTCTGGATAGACAGTTATGGAGTGGAAGGATGGAAAGGAAGCTACTGCAGTGTGCACACTAAACACATTTTTTAAACCCAATAGGCAGAGTAAGGATGGTGATTGCCTAGGCAATGTGTGCTAAAAAATAGGTCCCATCTGCAAGTAGTATTTATTTATTTTTCACATTTTTATGCTACCCTTCCTCTAAGGAGCTCAGGGTAGTGTATATGGTTCTTTTCCTCCTTTTGTCCTCACAACAACCCTGTGAGGTAGGTGAGACTGAGATACTGGGGGTGCCAGGAGGCAAGTGCTTCAATCAGCACTCTTCAGGAGGGCAAGAGTGTTGCAACTCTTTTCCCTTCTGCCATTTCTTTCCTTTTGGGAGGCTCATTTTTGATGCTTTAGAAAGCCTTTTAAGGGCAAGGTAGCTAGGGCTGTGGGTGGCGCAAGTGGTTAAGACACTGTGCCTGTTAACCAGCAGGCCAGGGTTCAAGACCCGGGTCCCCACAAGACAGGGTGAGCTCCTGTCCTTAGCCCAGGTCTGTGACGCAGCTGGATCCAATCGTATCAGCTCTGCCTTTCCATTGGACTATTTCAGTGGCATGGAGAGGGGGGATTAGCTGCTTGGGTAACAGCCTATCCTCCATATTAATCTACCCAGGCCTTTGTGCTTAGCATGCAGCATACGATACCATAGTCTTTCAAAAATGTTGGATGCCAAGTTAAGGGCAAAGGAGATTGCCCACAGCCTTCCCACCCTCCCCCCAAAAGCCTTCCGATTCTGACAACAGCACTTAAATGTTAAAGTTCCAGGATCCCTAAAGCGGTCCAGCTTCCCCCACCCCACTTCCCAGTACTCCACACCACTGGGGAAGATGTTGGTCTGACATCTTGAAGAGCTACTTACCTGCCAGTGAAAACGGCGGATAGTCCTGAGCTACATGGACTAATATCTGACTCAGTAGGAGGCAGTGTGTAAATAGAAACACCATCTAGTAAATGGGAACAATTGAAAATGCTTTTTCCACCTCAATCTCTACAAATGCCTGCTTGTGATCCAGTGTTTTAAACCCAGGTTAATATTCTTTTTACAGAGCTACATGGGAAGTAAAAAGAATTGAGAGATCCTTTTTTAGAAACCAGTTTTTGGGAGTGGGTGTACAGTAAGTTAAGCTTGTCACCATGCCTGGAACAGCAGGTGGCAGGAATTGGAACTTTGTCCTACAGGTTCTTCAGCTGGGAAGTCCAGCAGCCCTTTTCCTCCACCACCCCCAACTGAAGGATGTAGGGACCTTCCACAAGTGTCAGGATGCTGGGCCAGCAATCTTTGCAGCGAAGCTTGCCAAACGCCATTAAAAATTGAGAAGCCATTTGAAATAACACAAAATAGATCAATCAGGCAATGCTTGTGTTAAAATCAACCCCGATGAAACACAGGCTCATGAATCTTTAAAGAGGTCCTCGCCTGACTCTGACAAGGGAGCTGATGGATGGTGGGGTGTGGAAGAAAACTATTTTGGGGAGCAGAGCATTCCTAAGACACTCCTAAGTTTCATTCAGGCTGACAGATGTAACCAATGCTGTGCTCTCAGTACAGCGTGTATTGTCTTCAGTGTCTCTCCTATATGCAATATTCTTCAGTGGGGAGTGTTAGGCTGGTTAGGGCTGGTCTGTATTTTGAAGTACAGCTTGGCATCTGCATGGGTTTCATTCCAGGAATATCTGTGGATGCAGATTTTCCCTATAAACAAAAGCAATTAAAAGAATAAGGAGGTTAAAAAAAAGACTAAAAGATTAAGCAGGTTAAAGATCAAGATTAAGATTAAAAATAGTTTGCTCATAATGGTGTGGCAGGCAATCAATCAACCTCCCTCTCCGGCACTTAAAAGAGCTTTGTTTCAGGTGGGAGGCAGACCCCTCCATTCCCACTGGATTGTAAAAGAATGCAAAGTAATTATTACTTCTCAAAGCTTTGCATTCTATTGCATGCTCCTGGGGGAAAGCAGGCATCTGCCTCTTGGTTAAAAGAAAGCCCCTGTAGGCCCAGGAAAGGAAGGTTGATTGCTTGCCTGCCACATTACCATGCTAAGCAGGCTGTTTTTAAATGTAAAGAAATGTTTATCTTTTAATGGGCCAATCTCATTTGCCTTGAGATAAAATCTAGCAGTTAGACAAATAAATAGCAGTTGGACAGAAAAATAGCAGTTGGACAGATAAAACATAGCAGTTTTTGTTTCTCAGATTATAGCTTTAAACAGAAGTCTACACAGAAGTAAGTCCCATTGTGTCCAGTAAGTTATGCTCAGGAAAGTGAATATGGTGGGACCTTAGTGTCCATGGGAAATTGTTCCAGAGCCTCCCCACACATAACACATTCTGCAGATGAAATGCATAAGGGGGGCTGTGCTAGCAAACTAGAAGTGCCCTTATTTTACACTGGAGGGATGCAAATCCCTGCCCAGGGACCAGATGTGGCCCACAGCAAGACTCCTCATCTGGTCAGCAGGCAAGTCTTGTAATCGACCATATTTATCTCTTATACACTCCTTTATGTAAATGTATTTATAGTTGAAAGGTAAATTCTTTTTCTGGCCCCTAATACAATGTCACAGAGATGATGTTGCCCTCCTGCCAAAGAGTTTGGACACCCAAGTGTTATACCCAAGAGGCCATCTGAGCCCCTCCAGCTTTGGATTCAACATCCATGTATGTTCAAATCATTCATGGATAAGGAGGGCCCAATGTATATGAATGCATTCTTGGTGTGATGTGAGTTCTCAGACCCCTCAACTACGACCCCTCGACCCCTCAACTACCACGACCCCTCAACTACCCTCAACTTGAGAGATATGTGGGAGGCATAGCTAGAGAGGGGCAGAACATTAGGTACAACAGGCACCACAGGCTCCAGGTAATGCCACAGTGCTCTGTATAAGAGCCTTTCCACTCTTCATTCATTCCAGACAGCAATGGAAGTGCACAGCACTTTCTGAACCAAATGGTCCTGGGGCAAGTGGGAAGGGCTGCTTACACAGCCTGTTGTGGTGCCTGCTGTACTTACTATACCACTTCCCTCTGGCTATACTGCTGCTGTTCAGGCCATTTACTTACATTCCCATGGAAGAACTGACAAGGAAGGAAATTCTAGCTGAGTTGTATGGAAGGCTTGATCAGACCACCCTTTCAGGTGCGGATAAGCTGAAATATTCCTTAAAAGCCACAAACCATTGATCTTTGCCGGCTTGTGTGCTGTTCTGCTTTATGTGGGCTTCGACCTCCCGAGCTTAACAAAGTGAAAATAAATATTTAATTATTCTCCTAAATAAAAATCAATAATGCTTCTGGTTGGCTAAGTAAATTGTGGGGCCCATAAATTTTCCCCACACGCTGCTCGCAGATCTCCCCTTAATGGCTGCTTTAAAAGATGCTGCATCAAAAACAATAATTAACAGGTGGGCGAAGAGGAAGCTCAAGGCTGATAAACCTGGATATTGTTGCTCCTCTGATGAGGATTCCCTGGGAACACATCTTGAATGGAAGAGTTTCCAGGGCTTGATGTATTATACTATCTAATGGACTACAGTGGAGTGAATAAGATAAAGAAGGGTCATGTGAATGGCAGTCACTTCATGGGTTTGCCAACTGGGAAATTGGCTAGGAGTCTGATGCCCATGGCCAAGCTCTAAGATCCTGCCCAGTGCCCACCCTTGTAGTGGGAAAAAGATGGTGTCACAGCAGGGGTAGCATTGGTTCAGGCTTCTCCAGGTGTGACTCTCAGCAGCACATGACATCACATCCCCGAGTTCCCATTTGGTGATTGCCAGCTTTTGCTGGGGCCTGACACTATGCATCAATGGAGGGGCCAGCACCAGTCAATCCTGGGCCTTTGCACCAACAGGGCAAGTAGCTGTTATTAAGTTGGTAGTAATTTCCAAATAGACTCACCAGGGTTTCCAGGGCTCTACACGAGTTAAGGGAATTTCCCTTACTCCAAGGAGACTCACCTCTGATTCCCCAGCCCAGCAGAATACAATGGCAGCTGTTTCATTGTATTGTGGTGCAATGGTCAGGGATAGGATTGGGCTCTCTGAGGCATAGATCCTATACATATTTACATGGTAGAAAATCTCATTAGAAAGGATTTCGTAGTGGACTTTCATAGGATGGTGCTGTAAAGCTCTAATATCCCTACAAAGCATTCTCACCACTGGAGAACTACCAATATTCACAAAAATGCTTTGCCTTCCAATATTCTTTGGTCTCCCAATGTTCTTTACTTGCAGAACATTCTCATTGTTGAGCAGAGATAGGAATTCTTGTTTACTGTATGACAATGTTTTTATAACAGCTCATGGAACTGGGAGTCTATCATTGAATCCTCCAGGCATCAATCCAAAGATTCCAGATTTCATTTCAAAAGCAAGCAAATGTCTTCCTCTGTGGCTTAATTTTCTACAATAAAAGAACTGGTGAAGATTCTAATCAATCAAAGCGTGTAATATAACTTAAGAGTAATAAATATTTATCTGACTTGTGCATCTTGATTGATTTATGATGATCTTGCACAAATTAGCTGTCCTAGTTCCAGAATTTGGAGTTTTGGCTGGCATTTCATCTGTCACTACCATCAACCTGCCATCAATGCAAAGTTGTAGCCTCAACACCCAACGGAGGCATACTAACTGCCAGATCATTTTTTATTGCCCCCATCTGTATCTTGTCTAGCTCTTTTTAAAAAGAGCTTAAAAGATCTTTTCTAAAAAAGATGTGCTGACCAGGACTGTGCCCAGTGTTCTGAAGTCGACTGTATCATAGATTTGTATACAGACAATATTGTATGAGCAGGTTTAGATCCCATCAAATGCAGGTTTGAGGAAGCCCGTGGCCCACTCTGCCAGAACTTGAACCTGTGGTTTGTAGCAGTGGCATAGCTTACTTCAGACTCTTTGAAAAAGGCTGTTGTCCAAAACCATAATGGGAATTTAGCAACTGAGAAATTTAGAATGGTGCCAGGCATCTGTTGGGCTTCCAGACAGGAGATGTTGTGACCTACAATGCACACGGTCACACCTCGAGTGCCCCAAACAAGTTTTCCAATCTCTGTTTAAAACTGACTCTGATTTTTCCTTTCCTTTTTTGAAGTTCGTCCACCAAAACGCCAAAGTGATATGATAAAACGCCATAGTCAGTTGTAAGTTTGATTGAAATGAAGCCCTTGCAGAATAGAAGTGAACATATTGCCTGGCATTTGATTCTTTAACTACAGTCCTTTTTCCCAACAAACCACTTTTTTTTGTTATTTGCAGTTCCCATCCACTCGACTTCTGACATAAAACCTGGTCTCGCAATTCAGGCTATGATTTGGCAAATCCTCTCTTGAAGGGAAGTAAGACTTTCTTCCCACAGAAGCCAAACAGGGTCAACGGCTCTTTTATATTAATGACATTCTGTGATCTGATTTAGATTAGCCCTGAGCACTGGTCCTTAAATGCCCCTTACCACATCACTCTCTCTGTGACAGTTACTATGTTTTGCTCTGTTATTTGTTGGCCACTATCCCAGCTTGTCCAAGCCTTCCATGTTTTCTGACCAAGAGGTCACCTTTATTGGGTGGGAGGTGTGGGGAGTGCAGGGAGCATTGCTGGGAGGTGTGGGGAGTGCAGGCCACAATGGGTGAAGGCATGAGTTGTGTGTGATTTCCATTACACCACCACCAGAACTGACCAAAATTTTTACTATCTTGGGGTATGTGTGTGTATATATAACAATGTGTGATTTCACGCAGAATGCAATGAAACAGTGTTGAAATATCTCATCTCTAACAAAAATTATAGCTAGAAAACTCCCCAGTCACTTGGTGGGTGTGATGATGCACAATTGTCCAGCTTCGCCATTTTTTAATTTGCTAAACCTTTTAACAGAATACAGAGATTTCATTTTGGATTGTTTCGTTGCATTATGCATAAAATTACACATTAAATGATATATAGCATGATGGCATTATTAAAAAAAACCGAGATTTTTAAAATGTTGGCCAGTGTGCTATCACCCCTCTTGTATGTCACCCAGTGTGGCCCGCATCCCCTACACTCTTGTAGTGATGCCACTGCCCAGAAGCACCTTAGAGAAGCATGAGGTGTGCATGCCTGGATTTTGGAGAGTGTTAATTCAGACTTGACTCCAGTTTTAAACCTTTTGCAAAAACATTTTGCTATGAAGTGGTAACAGGCAAACATTGGAGTCGAAGCACACAAACCAGAGTTTAAAAATAACTCCTTTGTGTAAACACAGCCATAGCTGGGCTGTGCTGAAAGCCACCTTAGATTAGGACCTGTGTCCTAGCCATTCATGAGACTCGATCGATGGTTTTCTGTTTGCCTGATGATAAGGGGATGGATGGCAGAGGCAGCAGCCAGTGAGCCGTGCTTTGTTCCAGCATTTCTTTGCCTCATAGGGGAGGGAAGGGGAAAAGAAAAGTAGTAGGGGAGGACAAAGCCTGGCTAGATATGAGATGGTTGGGGAGGGAAATTCTCAGGGCCTAAAGAGAAGCCCTGCATGGAATGATATTGGAATGCCTTGTAGCTCAATCAGATGCAGCCAAAAGAAGGAGAATGTTGACATGTTCAGGTTGCTGGGGTCCAAAAGTTCTACCAGAGCTTCCAGTGAATTGTACCTATTTTAGACCTGATGCCAATTTAGGCCATAATAGGCCTAAATGTCTATAAAGGAACATTATAATGTCGTTACATTTGGAGTAATCAGAATGGCATCCACTGAGTGATCTAGAGTAGTTCAGCCACTGCTTCTGGTCTCTCAAAATGTCTCTCAAAAGAGAAGGTAAGACTGCAAACAAAAAACTTCACTGCTATGTCTGGCAGTGTACTGATCACATCTATGAGCCTTACAGTGCAGTCCTGAAGAAACTTACCCACTGAACACAATAGGGCTTACTTTTGAGTAGACATGGTTAGGATTGTGCTTTTGCTGTGCAATCCTAAGCATGTTTACTCAAAATTAAGTCCCATTGTGTTCAATAGTGCTTACTCCCTGGAAAGTGTGGTTAGGATTGCAGCCCTGTGTTTTTCAGGTATAAAATTGGTTCAAAACATTGTACATTCATTGGTGACGTTTTACCTTTGTACAGCTCTGCTGGCTCATATGACAGTTTTGTGTTAAGTTCTCTGATCTGTAAAATAACCTAAATATAAATCTGTACATTAAATATATGCAGGTTTTTATCATGGTGTGGTTTGTGAGTTTATGGTAAATAGTTGGTTCTGCTCCTTCCATCACATTTTGTAACTGGATTGGCTTGGTGAGCTGGGGCTGTAGCTAAAAATGAAATTGATCATGCATGCCTGAAGTTTACCTACTTAATATACTCCAAGCTGTTACTGCGAAGGACCAGAAGATGGACGCAGCTACTCTCATGTATCCTTATTATAATGGTAACTTTATGTGCTTTTGATTAAAAGCTGCTTAAGCCAGGAAGGTTTGCATAGGACTGTAGCCCAAGTTTGTCATGTTCAATCATGCATGTGGGTGTAAAGTGGGGCAAACAAATCAATGAACTCCAGGAAGACAATCCCCATTTTTAAAACAAATCTTTTCTAAACTTATCACGAAAGAATTTTTGAGGAAACTTCTATCTATCTATCTATCTATCTATCTATCTATCTATCTATCTATCTATCTATCTATCTATCTATCTACAGTATTTACATACTGTTTTTCAACTTAAAAGTTCACAAAGTAGTTTACAAAGAAAATAAATAAAATGAATGGCTAATGGGTCCCTGTCCCCAAAGGACTCATAGAGCACAATCCTAACCATGTATACTCAAAAGTAAATCCCATTGTGTTCAATGGGTCTTACTTCCAGGAAAGTGTCTTTAGGATTGCAGCCATAATCTAAAAAGCAAAAGAATATCAGCAGAAGCCACTGACAGACATTTTTTACACCCCCACAGTTTTTACCCCACAGATCCTTTTACAGAAAATCCTTTACACAGCAATTCTTTACACAGTTTCTCAGGAGTAAAAACAATTATATACGAGAGGATTTACTTTTGAGTAGACATGCTTAGGCTTGTGCTGTAATAATATTAGCATTTAACCTTGGCAGTGCCAATTAAAGAGCCAAAGCAATGGAACTGAACTGTGCACCATCATGACTGATGACAATAAAACTGCAAGTCTGTGCACAGTTGCGCTGGAACAAGTCCTCTTGAAATCAGTGGGGTGGATTTCACAGGCCTGGGCAGGACAGAATCATTGTTGTGGAGTATGCTCAAATCTGCATGAGAGCTTTGCCTGTTGCATCACGCTGTGCACATCTACCCACAACCCAATCAATACAAGGATGCACTGCAGCCCGCCCTCCCCAAACCTGCCTTGACTGCATAGGAGCTCTCGTTTTAGGATTCCACCCACGGGCCCAGCTGCTATGTAAACCCTAGGGTTCTGATAATCTGGTGCATTTTTACATCCCATTTGTGTCAGTTTATGGAAATTTGACATTTGTATCAAAGAGCCTCCCTAAGCCTCTTGGATCCACTGAGCCAAATGGGAAAAGCTCTGTGTGTCAAATGCCGGAGGATCTGGGGGCAGCAAATCTGTTCAGTAGAATATTTTCCTAATTCCCTTGTCCCCCTTCTGACTGCTTATTCCTGTTCCTCAGTGTTGGGAAACAAGGCAATCCAGACTCTAGGACCCTGCCAGAGAGGGTCTAGACTGTTTAATATATAACCAGAGAATAATAGCAGCCACCTATGAGGAGATGCATATATTGTATATATTGCTTTTATTCAGTCTTGGTGAATTTTTGCCCTGTTATTAATTTTTTTATTATTTTATGATATTTATATGGTTATATTATTTTATTGCTAGCCGTCTGGGGTGCCTTATTGTGGGGGGGAAAGGCAGAGTATACAGCTCTAAACTAAAGCAATAGCTGCTGTTTATGTTGGAGCTACAGTGAAATTAATGAGGATTTTTATGTAAAAACCTGACTGTTGAATTCAGTTACAGTTTTGGTAACTGATCTGCCAAAATCAGTTATATGCACCTCCATGAAAGGACTCTTAACAGAAGCCTGCAGCAGGCTTGGAGACTGGGATGCTCTTAAAGGGACAGTGCACACTGAGTACGATTATAAAGCAGGCCTCCGTCAGTCTTGAAAGACTATGGTATCGTGCTCTGCGCTGCATACGCTGCATGCGAAGCACTGGGTTGGATTGTTATGGAGGATAGGCTGTTACCCAAGCAGCAGATCCCCCCTCTCCACGCCACTGAATTAGTCCAATGGAAAGGCAGAGCCATACTCTGCATTCAGGCTGTACAGTAGGATTGAGAAGATCCAGGCTGGGCATGAAGCATATAATCTGCTATGTGTGCACAACACACTGATTCCAAGTTCAAGTATATATTTTAATTTGCTGGCATAAGTCTTACATTTGGATGCATCCAAGTTCAGGGATCCAGCTTTGGAATCCAAGTTCAGGGATCTAGCTTTGATCAAGCCCACACAAGCCCAAGCATGTTCATCTGCACACATGTGCTCTCTTCCAAAAAGATGTACAACAGACTGGATGTTTCATGAGTCTCAGATTTCAAATTCTGTAGCAAACCAAAGAAATCCATTCTCTGGAGTAAGGAAAAAAGCTCCATTTTCTGTATTTAAAGTAATTAATGCAGATAAGTAATACAGTATTTATACTGTATATAAACGTTTCTGCTTTGCAGTATGTTGAGGTTTCATTCGATATTCAGAGCAAAGCAAAACATTGCATGAAAATGTGTGGAATAAACCCCCAAAGGCCAAATTTGTTGGAAGAAAAGGTTGCTTTCAGGCAGGAGATATGGAGTGAGGAGGTGGTAGCGCTTTTTCATGGCAACTCACCCTTCAAGTGAACCCCCTTGGGATTCCAGATGTGTTTGCTGGGGCATGCACACAGCTAAGATCCTAATGGAGGAAAAGTAGTTTGTGCAGAATTGCAGTGCAAAGATAGTACTCAGAAAAAAAATTGTCAAGCATCAGTTGAGCCTGTTCTCTTTTGGCTCAAACCTAACAAGGTTTCCAGCACTAAGTTAGTGCAATGTAGCTCTAAGGTAACATTCCCTTACTTTGAGGAGGCCTCCATGACTACCATCCCACCAAAGGATACACCCTCCTGGTGCAGCTACGCCAATGCTGGAAAGTTGGTTAGGATTGGGCCGATGGCTATGGAGATGAAGTTGGGTGCTGAGGCAAGGGTGTGCTCCAAACAAAAGAATTAGGCCTGGAATTGACAGATCTGAGGTAGGGTTTAAAACTGGAATAGTCCGTAGGTTGACTTCCAGAAAAGATAGGAGAGAGGAGTCTGCAGCAGTTGCTGCTACTCACATCTGAGAAGTTGATCAGCTTGATGGGCCAGCACTGAGTCCTGTGTAAATCAGGATTGGCCTGTGAGGTCAGTTGACAATTGTCTTTGGTTCCAGAGGTAATGTGATGGGTCCTGAACACCCAGATCCAGGATTCCCATCAATGCCTTACACTTACAGGCTAAATTGGCCCTTCCAACCTCCACATCTCTGCTGTGCACCATTCTGTCTCCGTGCATCACCTGTGAGAAAAGTGAATCCTCCAAGAGCAGCCTTGAGGTCCTAAGTCTGAAATTCTGCCCTAATACCTGGTACGTTGCTTTTCCTGGAGTCATTGTTGGCAGGAAAACAAATGAGGGAGTGATGGATTATAGGAGTGTCTGGGATGGAGAACATCAACAAGAGTGAAAGGATGGCCCTTCTAGAGCCAGTCTATGAAATTCACAAAAGGCTCTTGAATGAGATGCAAGTCTACCATTGTTCAGTCCAGCAATGCATGCTGTGGTTTTATTAATCATGCTCTCATCAAAGTTTTCATAATACTGTACTGGATGGGTATTATTATGGATGGGTATTACTCTCAGTGGGCCCTCAATATCCACGGGGATCTGTTCCAGGACTCCTTCACAGATACTGAATTCTGTGGATAATTAAATCCCCAGCTGGAGGCCCTCAGAACACTTCTGATTGCATCCAGGAAGTCCTGATAAGGCCCTTCAGCTTTAAACCCATAGATTCCAAGCCCATGGATAAGGAAGGTCTCCAGAAATGTTTTCCCAAGCAGCTCCATTAGGCCTTTGTTAATCAGGGAGCTATCAAGAATTTACAGTGGTGAAACAATTTTGCAGTCACCACTAGGACCATCTGCTTATAACCATATACGCATGATGGGAAAACAACCCAGTCCTACAAGGTTGCTTAGATGCCTGTCCATTTGGCACCATATTACTTTTCAACAGTAATATTTGATTCACACAACATAACATTTTCAGGACTGATGTTCACATCCCACTTCCATGACTACATTGCCAGTGGTACGTGAGGTCACAGTCTACCAGTAGTGATTGACAGGTTTGTGTTGGAGAGAAACCAGCAAATTTTAACCAAGCCAACACAAGATGGGAACATGTCAGATCTTGAGATCTAATGAGGGTCAGGAAGACTTGGTTGTAAGCAATAATGTGGGCATTGCAATGTTTGTTCAGCAGGCTTTAATTACAACAAGCAGTAATTGTTCACAGCGAAGTAAATAGGATTCTATGCGGAGGTTCTAATCTGAACACATTCCCATTATAGGAAAATCAGGTGAGCAAAGAGCTTCTCGGGATTTTTTAAAATAAAGTATTCATGAGAATTATGCCCTTTTTGAGGACCCCCAAATGATGTTCACTCATAGTGAGGACCCAAGCAAGGGTCTCTGAAGCAGGATTCAATGGAGGCAAACAAACAGCAGATAATAGAATACTGTCTGTTGATTCTTCACTTTAGGAAGCCCAGCTAGGTGGATGGTGACCATGCTGCTAAAGAAAGAGGCTAACACTCTAGCCAAACACTGAAGTGGAAGGGAATTCCTCTCTCCACAGGTTACTGTTTTCTTCACTCTGGGAAGGATATACATTTCAGAAATGATGGGACTAGATTGTAGAGGTTCAGGAGTTGGACTAAGATTGCAATCCTGTCCTCCAGTTAGGCCAGTCTAAGCCTCAGTGTAAGTCCTGTGCTGACCTAGGAATGTAACAAAACTGTTGTAAGACTTCTGCGCCACTCGCGGAGATTGTTGCATTTGCCTCTCTATGTCACCATGCTAAAGGGAAGACCAATAAGTTGTGCTGGTCTAGGTTAGGATTGCATCCTTAGACCTTGAAGATCCAAATTAAAATTCTTTCTCAGCCTTCTTGTGCTACCTTGTACAACTTCTTGTGCTACCTTGGGCCAATCACTGTCTCTCAGCCTGGCATTCTTCAAGATCATAACAATGATCATAACCCCCTGATC
Source organism: Cryptoblepharus egeriae (assembly GCA_030015325.1). NCBI lineage: Eukaryota > Metazoa > Chordata > Lepidosauria > Squamata > Scincidae > Cryptoblepharus > Cryptoblepharus egeriae. The sequence goes on from JAREYC010000013.1 coordinate 14,229,319, forward strand.
ATAACAATGGGGGTTGATGTGAGGACAAAAGGAGGAGAACTTTGCTCACCACCTGAGCATCTTGGAGGAAGTGTAAAAAATATTTATACTGTATTTACATGAATATAACACTCACCTTTTTTGGCCAAATTCAGTCTCCAAAATCAGGGTGCACATTAGATTTGATGGCACATTAGATTCGAGTAAATACAGTGAATGTGTTACAAAAAAACATATTAATAATTGTCTGACGAACCCTACAATCCAGAGTAACAATGGGAGCATGCAAGAGACATTACGTGCACCTGCAGTTACTGCACCACCTAGTGAAAACCTATGGGAAATTCATATTGCAATCCAGAGCTAAATGTTCTTACACCGGAGCAAGGACTTCCCGTAGTTACTCTGGATTGCACCCTAACAGTGGCTTCTGTGGAGAGGCTGATCCAGATCAGGATTGAGATGGAGAAGGGGCTTTAATTGGCCGCTTCACAACCCCATACTACCCATAATATTTTTGTGCTTTAGGAGGAAATCTCTTATTGTTACAAATAGAAATTTTCCTTCCTGGATCAAATACTAACAGTGGAAATGTAAATATAGCTCAGGATCATACCTGGGACAATATGTTAATAACCCCCATGTTATGATCAGGGTCAACTCCCTGAAGCTGCTTTTAAGGTGAAATAAGCACAAAATGGCCTGTCGTGTGCCTGTCATGTGTCATTTGGCCTTATTGCAACCGCTTGAAATATTGTGGAGTCAATCAGGGAAAAGGGTTCAGCACCATGGATAGCGATTGTGAGCTTCCTGCACATAAATGCAGCATTTAGTAGTGCACATGTACAGTATATAGATGACATTAGCCAGTTTCATAAGTATGGCAGTTTATTTAAAATAAAAAAAATTTTAGGTCAAGCTTTCATCCCATTTTAAAGATAGGAAAAACTGGGGCCAAATGATTTCCTTAAGGCCATTTAGAGATTTCGACCCAGTTGTCACATCAGTGCTCTATGTACTAAGCCACATTTTTCTTGTTAGTGTGTAGCAGAGGGTGACTGTGTTTCTGTGTGACAGCCAGGTAGTTGTAAGGCAACATATTGGTTTCTCCTAAAGGAGATGATGATAGGCTGTGATAGGTTATATTATGATACATTTCCCAACCTGCAATCCAAGGCCTCAAGATGTGAGCTGCATTCAGGACACTGGAGGTACATATCTTTATCACAATATTTACTGTCCCTCAGATGAATTATCTGTGAAGAAGTCAAGAGGTGCATTGGGACATACTTGTGTTGAAGTTCTACATACATACAGCCAAAGTTTATTGATTTCCTACCAGCAGGAACTGCTGCTATGGTTAATATCTCAATTGATTGTTAGAGAACCAAGTGACAATTGCATTCATCATCCTTTAATATTGTCTTGCCCCCTTCCAGATCCACTCCTGCCATCTCCAACATCACCCACAACACTAGTTGATCATGCAAGTGGGAGCATGTAATTTTCTGCACTTTCCGATGGCTAAAATATTCTTCTATTGCAGTTGACAGGAAAGGTCAGACGCAGGTAGCTGGTGGAATTAAGTGACTTGGGCTGCATTAAGCCCCATTGACTATGATGGGACTTACTTCTGAGTAGACATGCATTGAATTGGATCAGTGGTAGGCAAACAAACCCCAGCCAATGGACCATTTACAGCCCTCTGGGATCATCAATTCAGCTCAGAACACACCCCCAGTCTCCTATAAGCCTCTAGCCTTTGGAGACTGTTGTTTCCCATGCTGGTAACCTGCAACTGCTGGTTGCAACATCCATAATTATTTTAAACTCCTCTTCCCATTGCCTCTGAACCAGTGGTGGGCCCAGCCTGGCCCAAGTACTGGTTCTCTGGAAGTGGGCGGGGCCAGGGTCAGGGGGCAGGGCCGGGAGGTTTTTAATTTAAAAATAAAAAAATTTTAAAAAATAAAAATTACTTACTTGAGTAGACCTGCATAGGATGGGGCTCTGAGACTGCAATCCTCTCCACACTTTCCTGGCTCGCCAGCAGCAGGGGGATTGGAAGATCCAGTCCACCAGAACCGGACCGAACTGGCCTGTGCCCACCAGTGCTCTGAACTACTTATGTCTTCATGTGTTTCTGGCCTGGGCTGTATGTTTTCACTATGCAAGAGGTGTTTATGGTAAACAGTTCATAGTTCTCATGTGGTTCTACATGCCTGTATTATAGTTCTCATGTGTATTATAAACTCAGTAAAATGCTTTAATCCATATACCGGTAGGTTCCATCTCCAATGCATTCTTTTATGTAAATTTATTCTAATTTGAAGTGAACATTAATTCTCTCCCCCCAGACCTTCTGTCACAGATCTTCTCAATGACATAGGAAGAGACCTCATTAGTGGAAGCTCTGGTTTGAGACTCACCTTCTGGTACCTACCTCTCTGCCCACACAATCAAAATAAGCCTGCATAAATTTGCTTTCTTTGCCTACTAAAGAAACATGTCTTGGGGCAAGGAAGGAAAAACACACTATGTAGGTACTAAAGGACAACAAAATAGTTTCTCTCTGAACCTGTCCAAAGACTTTGACACTATTTGACCATGTTTTTAGTGTTTTGGGAGAATGGCAGAATGGCCCCAGAAATTATGATTTTTATAGTTTGGGAGACATCAGTGAGGGACTTTAGGTGAAACAGATCTTGTGTCTGAGGATACTGAAGTGGATACTGCCTGTGGAGTTTTGGGATGGAACTCAAACTAAAATTTTCACTGTCTGGATTTTCCCACTTTTTCTGAGAGCTCAGGATGGGTGACAATCAGTGCTGAAAGATTTACTTTAATTAGATTAATCAATTTTTAAAAGCTTTTGATTGACTAAAATGCTACTTCAGTTAATCAGACAACAAATTCTCACTCTGTCTCTGTCTCTCTCTCTCTTTAAAATACAATTAAAAAATCCCTTCCCCCTCCAGTGATGCAGAGAAGGACTGCAAATTGATAATCGCTTCCCAAATGCTTTGCCGCTCCAGGGGGAAAGAAGGGTGTTCTATACCCCAAAGAAGGAGAGAGCAGTTGACTGATTGCCTGCCTGCCACATTACCATTGTAAGCTGCCTATTTTAAAACCTAACAGGTTGTTTATCTTTTAATTTAATGGGCCAACCTCATTTGTGTTGAGATGAAACCACAGATGAAAAATTGCTGATATCTGTAATCAGTGTTCATCATATGTATATCATAGGGTTGTGGGTGGCGCAAGTGGCTGAGACACTGTGTCTGTTAACCAGCAGGCCAGGGTTCAAGACCCGGGTCGGCCCCACAAGACAGGGTGAGCTCCTGTCCTTAGCCCATCTCTGCAACGCCAGCTGGATCCAGTTGTATTGGCTCTGCCTTTCCATTGGACTAATTCTGTGGCGTGGAGAGGGGGGATTTGCTGCTTGGGTGACAGCCTATCCTCCATAACAATCTAACCCAGGCTTTCATGTTTTGCATGCAGCGTATGCAGCGCTGAGCATGATACCATAGTCTTTGAAGACTGATGGAGGCCTGCTTTTTTCATATGTATCATCACAAAATACTTTGAAGTGCAAACTTATTGTATGGCTGTAATTCTAAAGATACCTTCCTCAGATCTGAGTACCATTGGACCCAGTGGGGCTTACTTTTGAGTAGACATGATTAGGATTGTGCTCTATGTGTCTTTTCTGCAATTAATATTTAGACTGCAATCCTAAACACACGTTCCTGAGAGTAAGTCCCATTGAATACAATGGGACCTATTTCTGAATAGACAGTATTAGGATTGCACCCTATGTATACAAAATTATCATGTATCCTCTGCATGGATAGGCCTATGGATTCTGGGTGTTCAGTATGCTTGTGCACAAACATGTATATCAATTTGTGCCTTACAACCTATCACACCAGCTGTTTTGGTAGGGATTAGGAATACATGAAATCATTTGGAAAAAAACTACATTTTGAGAGTTGTCATCTTCCTCCCCCAAAATAGAGAGCAGGAAGAGAGCAGAATGGAAATCCAAGGAAACAGTAAGAACCTTGAATTGAATGCAAATAAAGAGATCTGTCCATCTCTAGTTAATGAATGAAGATGTGTAGGATTTGAAATGTATGCATAATTTAATGATAGTCACTGCTAAGCAATTTAAAGCTACTTTCAATGCTACTTTCACTGTTCTTAAGCCAGTGGTTGAAAATGTAGATAGATTCACAGGCAGCATAGCTGTTCTCATCCCTGTGTCAGAAGGCAAACTTGTTAGCAGTCTGTGTGCCACTGTACATCTGGTCTCTCTGTCTTGCCTGGAACAGGGACTTTGTTCTTTATGATTTGCTCAGTGTCCTGACACAGGATATTGCAGGAGAAGGGGAAAGGAATTGACTTTTCCCCCTCCTATTGAGAAAGAGGAAGGTATAGCAGCAGATAAAGATGCTCCATGCGGCTTCAGTGGATATTCACAGATCTAATAACTAAGCCTCCACCTGAACGCCTTCCTGTCACTCATGTCAACATCACGGGCAAATGTTATTAAAGGGAAGGTCAGAGCAATCTGGCACTTGAGTTGTGTGCTCAGTGGGGAGGGTGGAGGAGGGGAAGAGGTGGTGAGAATTGCACTTGTAGTATTAGTTTCTTAAGGCTACTGCAGGAGATGATGTGGCCATACAGGATCTAATGGATGGAACAGGTGAATGAAGTTTTAATGGGAAACAAGGTGCAGTGTCCATCCCCAGAGCTAGGCTGCAATTAGATCAGCTAGCAGTGAATGTGGTGGATGTGGATTCCCAGGCGTTGCATGGTTTCAATAGAAAGCTTTATATGTACTCCAAAAGATAGCCTGCTAGAGCCAGTGGTTGAAGAAGGGCTGTTGCTCAGGGGTAGAGGAACTGCTGTGCATGTAGAAGGTCCCAGGTTCAATCCACAAACCACCTGTCCTCACAGCAACCTGCCTTCTCCTGGTACCTTCCCTAACATTGTACTTTGCTTTGCAAAAAAAGGTAGATGGGGGAAATGGGATCCAGTCATTCAAAAATGGTTAGCATAAGGAAAGGGACTAGCAGTTGCACTGTTGTTTTTAATACCAGAATCTCGTAAGGAAGTCTTCTGAAGCCAGTGGTTCAAAAGTGATCTCATGACATGATGATCTTGATCTTCTAAAGATCTCATGATCTTCAGGAGCAGATGAGCCAAATGTGGTGCCTTACCATAGAGCCCCCATCCTTCCCTCAACCCCCATTTCATCTGTGGTGAGATGAACATCGGTGATACCATATGTGACACACAACACCTGGAAATAGTTGGTAGTGATGTGATTAACTCTTCACCAAATACTTCAGGGAGATACATTCGAGGCCACTCGACCCAGGGGCAGGAAAACTAAAAATGCAGATATCCGTGCCACCATTTAAAATGCCATGATCTTGGCCACAATCGCAGGTGGTCCATTTCCTGCACCAGTGCAGGGATCCTCAAAGCATGGGGGCCATTTCTGTCTAATTAGGCAAATTATTTTAAGGTAGGCCTACTTACGGATACTCAGATACAGTGACTGGAAATGAACTAGAACTGGGGGATCTCATCGAAGCACCTTTCAGACTTGAAAACATCTTCCAACTTCTTCCTACTTTGATTTGAAGGACTGGATACAACCCTCTGGCCTGGCTGACAAATGGGCTCTGCTTCTTATTATTGATGTTGAAAGGAATTGTCAATAGATTTATCAAGTTCAAATTGGGAGCACACCATGGAAAAGTTATTCAATCACAGCTGGTAATTCTATTGTGAAATTTTGCTTGGTTATATTCGGCTGTGATTGTCCAAGTCCCCATTGAAAAGCCCTTCTGCTTCATCATTTAACAAATGAACCTTACAGCAAAACTTCCGTTCTATGGTTTGTGGTCTTGTGAAACAATGAGAAACATCACCAGAGGCTCTTATGACAACAAGAAGTCCAAATAAGCAATTGATGAGTTGCTGTCATGGGATTTGAAAAGATATTTGTTCTGGGTTCGGAAGTGCAGCCAGTAGCGTTCTTGGCTTAGGGTTTTTGTCAACTGCAGACATTTTCTTTATAAAAGATGGCATTCCTTTTAAAATTATTACCTTTGTTTTAGTATTTTGGTTTTCCTTTATGTAACATTTCTAAAATGTAAAACCAAGCCCACAATATTCTACAAACCATACAGAATATAGACAAGATAAAATTGTATCTTATAGGTCAGTATTTAGTTTAACAGTTTACTATATTAACAAAAATCTAACATAAACCCATGGTTGTATTAAGTTGTACAGTTAGATAAAAATCATAATGTAAACACATTGTCATATTATTAGTGTCATATAACTCGTATCCAGTAAGCTTTAATTTTTGCACCTGTGTTACAGCTGTGCATTACAATCACCAGAAAACTTTCTTTTATCTTAAGCTTTTTAAAACTGGGGTTTGCATTAGATATGATGGCACATTAGAATCAAGTAAATATAAGTATATTTATTATTTATTTTACAAGTAAATATAATAGTGAAGTGGAATAACAGTGAAGTGGAAATATTAGAATGGCATAGAGTCTACAACTAGGAACTGTAGGGTATGAGCGCAATCCATAGTAACTATGGGGAGTTCTTGCTCCGATGTAAGTTTACTCTGGATTGCAATATGAATTTCCCATAGGTTTTCACTAGGTGGTGCAGTAACTATGTTGACGCAAATGTCTCTTATGTGCGCCTGTAGTTACTCTGGATTGTAGGGTATGTGTATATTGGGTAGGTGGGCTCAACAATCCCTCCTGGAAACATGTAAAGTGTCGTCTATGTGATATTGCCTATGGAATCCTTACAAAAACCTTGTTGTAAGGTAAGTATTATTGTTTCCATACTGTAACTGAGGATGAGAAGGAGGGATTCACCCAAGGTCACCTAGCAAGTCAGTAGCAGAGGTGAAATATGAACCAGTGAGTTCCTGATTTGTGGACCAGCTTCTTAGCAATGGTGCTACACCAACTGTCAAGGGCAGATCAGTCCTATTGCCCTCTCTGTTTTCTTTGTTGGGACATTTTCCTTTATTATGCACTCTCCATTATTGACATTTCTGATCAGATGCAAACCAACCTTTTCCCTCCTTCTAAGTGTGCTACTATTTCTGCCCCCCTCCTTCCTACCCCCATAAATCCCTATGTCATCATCGACAATTGCACCTTCTGCAGAGTTCTTGTTTGCCTGAAATTGGAGCAAACATTTGCAGCAAAGTTAATCCTCATCAAATGTAGCTCATTTGAATGGCTTGAATCAACATACAAATGTCCTCTGTGGTTCCCTGAGCTTTGCGAGGAAAAGGTCTCCTGAGCATTTCAGAAGTGACACAAACAAGCAAAGTAGAGGTAAAAAATGTAAGGGGGTGGGGGAGAGAGAGAGAGAGACAGAGAGAGAGAGAGAGAGAGAGAGAGAGAGAGAGAGAGAGAGAGAGATCTGAATGCATTAACTAAATGCATTAACCAAGTAGATTCTTTGTATCTGTATAGTAACACATTGCCATGTATGCATTAGTATGTGTGCGTAAATTAAAAAAAAAGAAAATTTTGTTAGGTTAATGTGGCCTTGCTGAAGTGCAGGGGGTGTGGGCCTCAACGGGTGACAAGCACATGGAGGTGACTGGCCAAAATGTTTAAATTCTTGGCATTTTTGCATACTGTCATGTTACATATCGTTTGAGACATGATTTCATGCAGAATATAGTGGAAGAAAGCAAGTTGAAATATCTCTACTTTAAAAAAAAATTAAGCCAAAAAACAAGCACCGATGGGGTAACAGTGCATCACCACAGGCCCTGCCTGCCATTGATGTGTGCTAGTAATTGCAGTGATGGGGGGGGGGGGGTGGTCTCTGTGGTCCAATGGTGTCCTTTCCAGAAAAGAAAGGGAACACTGCCACTATATGATCTCTTCTTGGTTCACCTGAAGCAGGTGGAAAGCAGGCTAAACAAGCAAGCTGGTGTGTCCTCTTCTGCTCCCTGCATGTTTTCCAAGCCTTTTTGGATAAAGCTGCAGAGCAATCCTGGAAGAAGCCATGCAGAGAATCTCCTGCTTCTTCAAGACAATTTGGGCAAGCATGCTGGGCAGTGGCACAGCTAATGATCATGCTGCCCAATGCAAAGCTCAAAATTTTGTCCTGGAAGTGATGTAGTCATCCCTGGGTATTTTAAAATAGAGAATTGGGGAAAAACCTGCCTCTTCCTCCCCTGCAGTTCACCACCCATTTGCTCTGCTAAGCACCTTTTTTCTATCTGCAGTCAAAAGATTTTGTTGTCCCTCCCCAACTCCCACAACAACAAAATCAAATTTAGTTAAAAAAATGAAAATTGTGTCCCTTGTTGGTTAGGGAAACTGCTGGGGCAAAGAGGAATGGTTATTTTTCCCTGCTAAATATAAGAGGATCACCACTTAGAAGTGCCTGTATACCCAGTTAGCATGGGTAACTGTATTATGATATTTGTATATGGAAATGAGAACTGATTCATTGTAACACCTTATTAATTCCATACAGTATCAGACTTACATCTCATTGGCTCTCACAGCAATCAGTATCATGGAAACATTTTGAGTTTAAAAAATCTACTTTTTCTTCCATATGCATTTGTGTTTTCATTTTCTGGTTAAATGGCCATAACCTTTGATAGAATATAGATATAATATCTATATATCTATAGATATATTTGATAGAATATAGATATTTTCAGTGCATTCTGCATTAAATTTCCTGTCCAATGATATATAGCACGATGATATTATACCCCTGCTAACTGAGCAAGAGGCACTTTTTCAAGTGGGTGCTCCTCTTTTATTTAGCAGGGGGAGAGTAACTGGCCCTACACACCCCAGCAATGTCTGATCTAGTGGCTTCTGCTGGTGTTCTTTTTTGCATTTTAGATTGTGAGCCCTTTTGGGACTGGGACCCATTAGCTATTAATTAGCTATTATTATTTTTCCATTTTCTTTGTAAACTGCTTTGTGAACTTTTTAGTTGAAAAGCGGTATATAAATACTGTAGATAGATATTATCATTCAAACATATCCTATTTTTCAGTTTTAGCCACTAGTGGGTAGCTCAGCTTATTACCCCCCTAAAGCTTGTTGCCCGATACAACTGCAACCAATGCCAATTACAACAAGCAGTGCCACTGATACTGGGAGCAGGAGACTTCCCCTTCTCTGCTTTGAAGAAGCCAGGTGACCATGGAGGAGGCCGCTGTGATGAGATGGAGGTCCAGGAATGCATCTACAAATATTGGCCGAACCCTAATATGAATCTACTGTGACTTCTAGATCTTTTTGAATGGCCCAGCGTGGCTGCTTGCCAACATCTGCCTGCCACAGAGTGTGAATGTCACCCCAGTGAGTTGCCCAAAGGGCTGAAGAGGAGAAAAAAATGAATATTGTCTTTGTGAACTCAGATGCTCCCTGCAGGCCAGATGTTGCCCCTATGCAGCTGCTCCCACTATGTAGTGAGTGGAAGATTTTATGACCTCACCCGATGTTATTACAGTGAGGCTACCCCACTGATATCCACGTCTCTTGCTTGTTAGCAGCAGTGGAGCTAATAAAGGGTGCCATGGCAGAGAAAGCCAATTCCTGACAGGCCATACACATTAAGACAAAGTGTGAAGGCAATGCAGCTGTCCAATGGAGTCCTCCTCCCCTAGTGGTGCCAGTGATTATGCCATTTAGTGCACAGCTGGATCTGTCTCTTTTGTGAGAACCTTTGGACACCATATTGTGTTTTGAGGCACATAGCCAAGGGTGGAGGCACATCTCCATGTTCTGAAGAACCAACATGGAGTTTGGTTTCTTGTTAGGATCAAATTCAGGAGACTTAATGACTGGGCAATATGAAAAGAGGCCTGGCCTACCTATTATATACCAGGGCAGGTGTATATTGTAAGGTGCATGGAACATGTCAGATGTTCACACGCTAGGGCAGTTCCAATTGGGCAAGTGTTACAGTGCTTCATCTGAAGCTTCTTTCTACTGAACGACAGTTCACTCCTTTGCAGGCCTACTCAGAAGTAAGTCTCACTATGTCCAATGGGGGCCTACTCCCAGTAAAGTGTGCAAAGGATTGTCAAGGAAGGTGGTGGACTCTACTTCACTGGGGATCTTCAAGCAGAAACTCAACAAGCACCTGTCTAAGATGCTCTAGGAGGATTTCCTGCTACAGGCAGGGGGTTGGACTAGATGACCTACTGGGTCCCTTCCAACTCTATGATTCTATCCTCAGTATGATTGTATCCTCAGTACAGTTGATTTCAATGGCTTTCAAGATCTTCTTGAAAGTGACAAGGGTTGCACTTAGGGTCTTCTACAGATAAAACAGGCACCCTACCTTACCTTATCTTACCTCACTTTTGCACTAGCCCAAGCTCTGGATTGAGCTCTGGGTATGGTGAGTATCCGTGCGCAACCCATCCTTAAGCATCCATCTCTGAATTTCATTTTGCCCAGCCTTCTGGACCATGGGTTTCAGATATTGCAAGTTGGTGCCAAAGTTCATTAGATCTCTTGTTTGTTATATGCTGAATATGCACAAGGAAAGGCAGCTCCTGTCCTCAGCTGAACCCATATGATGGAAAGCACACCCTGTCATTTTTAGAAAGTAGCTTTCTTGGGGATCATCTGGGAAATGGGCAGTGGACTGTCATCAGCTGTCACCTGCTGTTGAATCGCTGAGGTTTACAAAATGATGCACGGTGTGGAGAAAACACAGAATAACTTATCACTGTTTTTCGTAGTATTAGAATTCAGGGTCATCCGATGAAATTGATGGGCCAAGGAATCGGCCCAGAGCAGCGAAAATACAGTTTTTATTTGAATCTAACACACACCTTTTAAATCCAAATATAGTCTCCAAAATTGAGGTTCTCATTAGATTTGATGGCACATTACATTCAAGTAAACACATAATTTTGATTATAAATATAGATCAATATTTAGTTTGTTTACTATATTGTAATAAAAATGTAACTATGAGCACAATCCTAACCATGTCTACTCAAAAGAAAATCCCCTTGTATTCAATGGGTCTTACTCCCAGGAAAGTGTCTTTAGGATTGCAGCCTATGAGCACTATCCTAATCATGCCTACTCAAAGCAAGCCACATTGTGTTCAATGGGTCTTATTCCCAGGAAAGTGTGTTTAGGATTTCAGCCATAAACCCATTGCTGTATAAAGTAGTTTAATTAGATAAAAATCATAACATAAACTCACTGTCATATTATCATTATCATATAACTTGTCGTATCTGCTAAAATTAAAATTTTGCTCCAGCTTTGTAGATGCACATTACAATTGCCAGCAGACATTTTTATCTCAAATCTTTTAAAATCTGGGTGCGCATTAGATTTGAATAAATACAGGATTGCATTTACACAAAGTATTCAATTTACAGAATTACAAATTCTGTAATGACAGAATACAAATTGTGATGATGCCTTTCAAGGGGAGAGTTGACATGTTCATGGAGGAGGTGGTGTCTATCAATGGCTAGTGGCCATGATGGCTATACATAACCTCTGTATTTAGATTAGAGATTGTGTGCAGTTACTTGCACAACACAATAGGGTTATCCTGTGTATAGCTTGTTTAATTCACTAGAGGCATGTTGTTGTCCACTCTTGGAAGCAGAAAGGATAGCTACACTAGATGGACTTTATGGCTGGCAATCTAACATACACTTATCAGGGAAGAAGCTCTACCAGGATCCTGGAAGGGATTTTGACCAGGACTGCCAGAGCTATAACATACTGCCCAGGCACTTAGGGCAGTGGTGTCACACATACTGACTGACTGACTGATCTCTATCCCACCTTTACTCCTAGGAAGGATACCCAAGGCAGCTTACAACATTTAAAATAACAGAACAAAATACATTTAAAAGTTAGATAAAAACAATAAAAAACAAACAATAAAATCCAATTAAAACTCTTTCAAAACAATAAGACCAGGTTAACCCCTCCTTACTGGGCAAGAGACACTCTTTCAAGTGAGTGTTCCTCTTTTCTTTAGCAGGGGGAGAGTAACTGGCCCTCCACACCCCAGCAATGTCTGTTCTAGTGGCTTCTGCTGGTGTACTTTTTGCACTTTAGATTGTGAGCCCTTTTGGGACAGGGATCCATTAGCTGTTAATTAGCTATTAATTTTTTCATTTTCTTGTAAACCGCTTTGTGAACTTTTCAGTTGAAAAGCGGTATATAAATACTGTAGATAGATAGATAGAAAAGACAGGCAGGCAGCAATAACATTACGTTGTTGTTATTATTATTATTATTATTATTATTATTATTATTATTATTATTATTATTATTGTAAGCAACGTTACGTAAGTACAATGTACTGTTAAGTACAATGTCACATGACATCATTATGTCACTTTCGTATTCTCCCCAGAAGAAAGGCTGGTTACTACAAGGGTCTTCACATGATCCCTTCCTTCTTCCTTCTTCCTTCTTCCTTCATTGCCCAAAGCCTCCAGCACTACCTCCATAACTAGGTTAGAGCCTGGTGCAGTCATGCACCCTTGCTTGATATAGTGTCTTGGGCAGGGTCCACTCAGGTTCTGCCTGGCTTTAAGGATTGCACTGTTACTGCTCAAGCCAGTCCAGCTCTGCCAATATTGTGTAAGCAGCATCCTGCATTGGGGGCAGGAACAGAGGGCTAGTTAAGGTAAGGGAATATTTATTCCCTTTCTTTGGGGCTGCATTGTGGCAGAAATGGCACCGGAAAGCTGGTTGAGATTGTGCTGTTAGTCTGATTCAGCATGTCTTCATCCTCACATTCATATGTAGCTAATGCTTATGCCATTCAATGCTTTCTCGTTCTATGTAAAGTGCTACACACAGAGATAGTGCTATGTAAATTATCAATTATCACCATCATTTCTTTTCCTCTTTTAACAAACTCTCACGCTCTGAACTGGGCAGTGATAATTGAAGAAACATGGCTGGCAATGCATTGTAATGTTCTGTAGATACTTGTCTTTAGGTCAATCTCATACATAAGTCAGGAGCAGGTTTTGACCCAAAAACCATGGAATTTTTCTATGCCCCTTGGATAAGTTGGGGTAAGATGTTTCTTAGAGGGTTGCCTGATTATTCTTTTGTCTGATTTAACCCCAGGTCAGATCCTGAAAAATACCTACAGTGTTACTTTAAGAGTTGTACAGTCGTTAATTGATTAAAAATATAGTAAAACATATGATACATTTTTATTCATTAACTTTTTTAAATTCCGGATTTCACAAACTTTTTGTAAAAAATATCAGCATAAGTAGATTGTCAACAGCATTCCAGCAAAAACATTAATCAAATCAATCTTTAAGGTGCCTGCTGTGTTAAACTAGAGGCTATATATGTAACATACAGGCATAACCTAATTATTAGCTAATTTTTTTCACCCACAGTTAAAATCTCACCATAAATGAGATTGGCCTATTAACTTAAAAGATAAATGTCCCTTTAGAAATAAAAATAACCTGCTTCTCATGGTAATGTGGCAGCACCAAATTGTTGATGCAGTGCTGGTGGCAGGGGATAAGATTGAGTCATTAATGCCGAAAATCAAAGACAGCTGAACTTAAGAACATAAGAAGAGTCCTGAGAGACCAAACCAGAGCTCCATCTAGAGCAGTGTTTCTCAAAGTGGAGGTCGGGACCCCTTTGGGGGTCGCCTAGAGCTTTCCTGGGGGTCACCTAAAGACCCCTGGTGCAGGGGGCCAGGTCAGGCTTGCCAGACCTCTGGCTGTAGCTGTGCGCACACTGGGGCTGACTGACAGCCTTAGGGCTCAATCCTATGCATGCCTACTCTGAAATAAATCCCATTATAGTTGGGGGGGCTTTACTCCCATGTAAATGTGGATAGGATTGCAGCCTCAGAGCCCAATCCTATGCATGCCTACTCTGAAATAAATCCCATTGTGTTCAGTGTGTGCATAGAACACACATTTCATTTGTAACAATGAAAATACATCCTGCATATCGGATATTTATATTACAATTCATAACAGTAGCAAAATTACAGTTATAAAGTAGCAACGAAAATAATTTTATGGTTGGGGTCCCCACAACATGAGGAACTTATAACAGGGTCCCGGCGTTAGGAAGATTGAGAACCACTGATCTAGAGCAACTTGCTCTTTCCCACAATGAGCAAACGAAATCCAAATGGGATTCAGAAAGCATTGCTTCTGAAATTGGAGGTAGCACGAAGCCGTCAAGAATAGTAGCCATAGATTAGTCCTCCTTAAATGTCTGTAACTCCATTTAAAACCATCTAAGCCAGTCAAAATTGCCACAAGCAGAAGGAGTGAATTCCATAAAATAAGAATTTTCTGTGGATTGAAGTACTTTGTTTCTTTTGTTGTGAATCAGTTGCATTTGATAATCCAGGGAGAGGGAAACATTCTCTACCCACACCTCACTGTATAAACCTCAGTTATGCCTCCCATTTTCATTACCTTTTCTCTAAAGCAAAATACTCTAGAGCTTGTTGTCTTTCCTGAACTGATTCAGCCCCCGATCCTTTTGCTTGCCCTTTTCTGCCCCCTTCCTAGCTCCATGTTATCATTTTTTTGAGGTGTGGTACAATGCTGCTAACCTGCATCAGCCCTACACCAGCCAGACAGCAGAGCAGCTAAACCTTGGACACAGTAATGAGTTGAAAATAGGACTTGCCGTACCATAAAGTGACAGAAGGCGTCAACTTCAGGGAGCAAATTTCAAAAGGGGATGACACCATCACCTCCGTTTCTGAGTGCCATTAACTGCTGAGTGGGGAAGAAGCATCAGCTTTGCTTCAGGTGCAAAATTGTTTCAAGGCCTGCTGTAGTTGGCAATGTTCACAAAATAGACTTTGATTTCTGGTTAAAACCTTTTTTTAGGTAAGAGACTATAAAAGAACAATAATTTCAAGCCCTGCCTGGAGATCATCAGTCACAACTTGAATATATCAGCCACAGATTATGTAGATCATCGGCCACACATGTAGTCCAGGCAAATGGGAGCATCATTTGTCTCGATAAACTGCATGGAGTGTTGATTACTTCTACTAACTAAAGCATGTCATTAGAAGGTTTCAACTAGAGGTTTTACTCACTTAGTAACATGATTCTTAGCTCAGAGTGCATCTCATCTTGCATATCACAGAATTCTAGTTACTCTGTTTTTTCCAATTCTTCCAGGAATAAAATGATCCACCAGGACTAGAATATGGCGTACTGAAAAAGACTTTTCATTGGTTTTCACTTTTGATTGGTGATCCGATCCATAACCCTTCCAATAAGTAGAAGATGCCTGTAACATGGAAAGGTTAGGAAACGCTTTTCTGCATTGATGAGAGATGTGGTCACCAGCAACAAGACATTGCAGTATTTCCCAGCACCATAATGGGAATATTCCTGTTCCAGGTTTCAGCATAGCTAGCCCGGGGACAGGACTATCATAGCACTATGGAGCGCACAGGAAGGGGCTGTGTGAAGCCCATTACCATTATATAGTAGTGAAGCTCATGGTTTGTGGTTGGCAGCAAGCACTGAACCTTCATGAGTTATTGTTATATAGCCAAAGAGGACAAGGTTTCTTCAAAGATGGAAAATGTGTGCTGATTCCCTTCTGAAACCTCCCTATATAGTACACCTCTTAAACTTAATCCCCATCTCCAGGATATTTGAGTGACTTGAGTAGATCATCCCTCTCTCTCGCTCTTGCTCTCACTCTCTCAGACACCCTTTAACATTCTGTGACTCAATTGCTCTCCAATTTATTGTTCTTTTCCTTAATAAAAATATTTTATTAAGTAAATAAATTTGAGGTTGCAATCCTAACCTCCAGTTAGGCCAGCCTAAGCCCCAGCACAAGTCCCGTGCTGACCTGGGGTGACAAAAAGTGACACAAGACACTTCTGCACCACTCCTGGGGGAGGGTTAGACCAGTGCACAGACATGCGCTTCCTCCTTACATCACAACGGGAACAGGAAGACCAATGAGTTGTGCTGCCCTAGATTAGGACTGCACCCAAAGTTATATAAGTATGTTTTAAAAGTAAATATTTTTTCGCCACTTTTTTTTGCCCAAAAGGTCACAGATCAGTTTACATAGCAAACAACATAAATGAAAAGATGGTTTCTGATTCCAAAGGACCACAAAGAAGAGAAGGAAGTGATATATCAGCAGACTTGCCAGGGAATCTGAGCTGGTCCCATCCACTAGGCTAAATGAGGCATTTGCAGCAGGAACCAGATTGGTGGAAGGATTTCATTTCAGTCTGCCTTCTCGTCTCCTCTTCTCTTCCTTCTCCATTTATGGGTGAAGGCTGAGGGAGACAGAGAGGAAGGGAAGACAGTGCTGAGCTGGAACATTGGATAGTTGGAGGCACATTGGGTAAGAGGAGCATTCGGCAAGTCACAACTTGTATGTGTTGCCCGATTGCCATGGGATGGCTCAAACCTTCCTGACTACTTTGCTGGAATGATAGCCTCCTATAGTAGGCAGGCCACTGTGAAAGGTGGAAGGATGAACCAGTATAGGAAGGGACAAGAAAGGGGTGTAGCGCCTATGGGCAGAGGTGGATCTTGTGATGATGGCAGATGCTGGATTTAACCCTATATTTTTGCTGCCTCCCTGCACTCCTTCTCTCCTTTGATTTGCATTGGGGTATATGCCAATGAAGTCCAAGCAGACCCATTGCACGTCAGGGGGCTTACATAAGGGTTAGGGGATTAAAATCCCCTTTCCCTTCTGAACCCTCCTGATCCTGCACCCCTCCTACCTCCACAACTGGATACAGCTTGCCTGTTTTTGGCTTGGCTACACCGATGGGTGGATCTGATAGAATTGGGCAAAAAATGTTTTAAAGATCTAATGAAATTAATATATCACAAACCTTTGATTAATATATATTAATACCTATTTATCAAAGGTATTAATATACCTTTGATTAAAATCTTTCTCAGTTCATTTTCAGCTGTAGAAGAGTTTGCCTTTTCCCAGTTTTTAATGTTTTTTGGTATCGGCTACACGTCTCTGTAATACTTAACAAGATATCATAAATTCATCTAATTAATCCCTTGCTTATAATCTGTTCAAATGCTGTTTTTTTTTCCCTAGCAAACCTTTACATTTAAAAGAAAGAATAATATGTCTGCTTTGGAAGAGCTGAAACACCAGGGCATATGTGTCCCTTGCCCAATAATTTTGCAAGCATCTCTTCAAATAGAATAACAACATACTGGTTAACAAAATTTGAAACAGTTATTATTTTCTCTCCAAATTGAAGTAGTTCCTAAAACCTGATTACCTTCAGAATTTGCATAAGATTTCTTTTGAAAACGGCTGGAGATGCTAGTATCTAGCGTGAATTATTTACATATGTTCTGGTGTTTATCAGGAAATGCGTAAATTTTGAAATGAAGTGCTTAATGTAATTAAAGATATGAATGGATCATCAATATCATGTGAACCAAGAAAACATGGCTGTTGCATCTGGAAGATGATATCGAACTGGATTTGGAGATATTATTTAGTCAGTCACATATAGTATATGCATGGTTAAATATTGGCAAAAATCTAAATTGACATTAGGAACTTGGATTTTTTTTTTTTTAAAATGGGACTTTTGTGTCTGTGAAATTAACATATACAGGCACGTCCTGTATCTGAAGAGGTTCAGCTCAGGAACACCCCCCATGCTTAAATGAAACCATGGTTATGGGAGAAACCATGGTTTCTCCCCCACCTATCCTGCAAAGCCCATCAGATATCTGTCTGTGGTTTCTGCCTGACTCAGGTTGAGCTTTGTTTAGAAAAAATGCAGCTTCTGGTTTATCTGTTAAATGAAGTTACGTGCATGCTCATGAATACACAGAGATGGCATTTAGGTGAAGATTTAACCAGCATGGGGTTAGTCTTAGAGATCGTGGGGTGGCCCTGATACTGCATAGGTTCTGAAAGCTCACAGATCTTTGTTAGGCTGGTTTTTGTGGGGGCAGTATCAAATTTTATTTATTTTTAATTTACATACTGATATATTTGCCTACCTTGGAATGGTAGGCAAATATGGTAGGCAAATAATGCTGCCACATATCATACCCAGATATATGTTCATGCCCCAAGTCTTTTTGTCTTTCAAGGACTGCTCATTGCTTAGGGTCATGCGTCCATTCTGAACGGCCTCTCTGACTCATCAATGATAACCATTCTCCACGTCATAGCAGGGCAGGCCTCTGGCCAGACACTGAGAAGGATGCATCCATCATCCATCTTACCATCTATTGGGCAAGGACAATGTCCAGGCATGTCAGTAAGCTGGTCACTCATTGAAGGACAAAGCAAACTAACCCCCAAATCCAGAGTAACTACGGGAACATGTAAGAGAAATTATGTGCACCTGTAGTTACTGCACCACCCAGTGAAAACCTATAGGAAATTCATATTGGTATCCAGAGTAAATTGTTCTTACACTGTAGGACTCCCTGTAGTTACTCTGGATTTTGCCCTAAATCAGAGTTTGAATCTTGGGATCCGACCTATCATTGAATGTCTATGACAAGGAAGGCAGGAAATAACATGTAGGTTGAAGCCTGGCCTGCAGGATGGGGAGCAAACATTTTCTAGGGGCCAGAGTGGAGTACCTGCTCACATTTAGATTCAATTGTTATGACCTGTAGCCACTTATTACCACCCATGAAACTAAATTCTGAGTTACGTGGACCAATGATCTGAATCTATATTATGTAGTATCCTTTGTTTCCACTGGATTGGAATTGGACTAGGTATGTGTTTATTTCCTATATACCCCCTAAAACCACTGCTGCCAAGATTTCACCCATGAAAATTGGGACATATAACACTGGATTCCCATACAAAGATTCACCACCAAAGTTTCTTCACCATCATTACATAGGTTCTGCTTTGGTGGGTGCATATGCCATTAATAATTTGCCATTTTCCAAGATGGCAGCCAAGCCATGGCAGCAAAGATTTTTTTAGCACACTTATTTTGATAAAGAAAACCAGTTGCTCCCAATTCCATGACATGTCACTGTATTCCATAACAATCTGTGAACAATGGCAGCCATTTTTCAAGATGGCAGCCAAATTGTGGGGTGTAAATGTTGGAAACTGACCTTTAGAATTCAGCCCGATTTTTCAATAATTTCTCCAATAATTCCCCCAAAAGCAATTGCCTTGATTAGAAAAACAGAAATGTCCAACAATATGTGATTAGCAGTTCGAAACAGATCTCAGTAGCTGCAGAGTATGGAATCACAAATGACAGTTTATTGGTGTCTTACTATTCATGTGCATGCATTAATTTGAATGTGTGGTCCTAGAGTCAAAATGAAGTCTCCTCTGCCTGCAGATCTGAGAGACCCAGGAGAGGGAGCTATACCCTGAAGAATAACAGCCCGAGCAACTTACAACATCTTTAAAGATATCCCTCCCAAAGGCCAAAATAGGGACAGTAATTAAACAGCGACAGGAAAAAGAAACTATTTTGGGTAACTCAGGACAAGCAGAAACATCTGTGATGCTATTATTGATGGAAAGAAAGGCTTGATCTTGAGATTAGCTCACTGATGATCCCAAAAACATCTTCCATACTAAGCACTGAGAGTCTCTTTCCATCAAGATGTGAATGGATGGGAATGACTGAATAGAAGAACATCATTCTGCACAACATTCTGTACATCATCTATCCAGTGAAGGTCTGTGGTGTACTGCGTATTTTGCATGAAGAAGTTCCTTTGCTTCTGCAACTTTAAAAGGGTTGCAGGCAGGAGGGTTTGGAAAAGAGAGTCCCAGCTGTAAGCCTGATGTAAGACCAGACTAGAGGGACCAGTGACCTGATTCAATATACAGCAACATCATCATTTCAGATACCTAAAAGCACAGTTAAGACAGGTATAGGAAATAGGAGCTCCAGGGTATTTTTGTAACTGAGCAGGCATATCTAGGATTGTTGATTAGAACATGGTTATTATAAACCAACATGCCCTGCTTGGGGAGGGGAGTGGCTTTCTCTGAGCTTATATTAGTTATGGGGTCTCAGTGTGCTTGTATTGAATTCTGAGTGAGTCTATTTTGATCACTATTTTATAAAATAAAAGTGAATCGAGAATCCCTGTGTTATTAGGGGCTCTATTCCTCTGTGTCACCAGTTTCTGCTTTTAGTTTTAACCACTCCCCTCCACCAGTTCATTTAGATGTATATATCGACCAACTCATCAGTCCATTGGGATTCCGTATTCCATTGGGATCTCCATCTCATCCCAGTATAAATTTTCCATTGAATGATCCAAAGGTAGTTGGGATGTCAGATCTCATTGGCATAATTTTTAAGGAGAAAATGTTCTGCTCTGCCTTGCACCAAGCAAATTCTCCCAAGGTCAAAAATCATTTGACCTGACCTGAACCCACCTTAGGCTACTAATGTTTTTATGCTTATTTGTAGGGAAATAGATTTTTTTATTAGCTAGTGAGAATGAACGGAGCAGAGGCCGCCAGCTTTGCTTCTCTTGCAATTGTTTGCCAATGCAAAATATTTAATAAGAGTTCCAGGACATCTGGCGTGAGTTTCTCTCTTAGCTTTATTGAGTTACGGTCTTAGCAAATGGTTTCATATTTTCTGTGAATTTGAACAATGAAAATGTATCTTATGTGGGTTGTAGCTTGTGGGTACTTCCCCCCTTCCCTGTATTTTGCTTTATTCACAGTGAATGCTGAGCAACATATTTGGCTGCCTCAGCATGTAAGCACTTGCTTTTGCCCTGCAGTGGCCACATCGCTGTGATACTTCTTTGCCACAGAAGCAGTGATGTTGCTGAACATTGTCCAAGCTCAGCTTGGAAATCAAAAGTGGCAGGTTTGTAACTCTCGCCTCTTAATGCAAGACCAGCAATGCACAAACTAAATATACTTCCCCAGATTAGATTTTAATCTAAGCTAGAAAGGAATTCAAGGCTTTTTCCTGCCATCCATCCCCTGACACTTAGGGTGCAATCCTGAGTAACTACGGGGAGTCCTTGCTCCGGTGTAAGAACAATTTGCTCTGGATTGGAATATGAATTTCCCATAGGTTTTCAGTAGGTGGTGCAGTAACTACGGGTGCATGTAATGTCTCTTACGTGCACCCGTAATTACTCTGGATTTTAGGGTTATTCTCCCTTATTGCTCCCTTATTCCTCCAACAGCAGCAAGAGAATGCCCCCCTTGCCTGCCACATTGCTATAGCTGTGTGCCCATTGGAAGAAATGCTGGGATGAAGTTGAATTACAGGCAGGGATCCCAGTGCACACAGCCATTACACACCAATCTGGAGTAGGATTATGGCAAGGATATGGTTAAACCTCCTTATGACCATCACCATTTATCTTCTCACCTCTTATAACCACCACTAACCAGATCCAGCTACTTTTATTTAAAAAGCACATAGTAAAGGATGTGTTTCAAGTAATGTTTAATTTGTGTTGTTTGTGCTCTTTTTGTGTGTTTTGAGCAATGATTTTCAACCAGTGTGCCACAGCACATGATTGGTATGCTGCATACAGTCTGCGTAGGGGGCATCAAAATTTTGGGTAGGGCATTTATGAGAAGCCTGTTTCCTGGGCAGACATGCTCCTCTCCCAACATGCTCCTCATCCCAACAGTCCATGAACATGCTCACAGCTCCTCTCACTTAGGCCTCCTAAGGAGTAGACATAAATCCGAGTAGACCCATAAGAGTCCATGATAAGCCAGAGTTAAAATGGAAAATAAAAAGTTCTAAGTCTTAGACATCCTACGCACCACTCCTGCATCTCAACCTTAGGATATGGCACAACTACAACAGCTCACCTCAGGATATGGCACAACTCCCAGAGCCCAGTGAGCACGCTGCTCTCGTGCTGCTGCCTCTTCAGCAGCAGTCAGGCCAGCCTAGAGGCCTCCTAGCCCTGTGGATTTGACCTAAATGTCATCCGAGAGGCCTCCTAGCCCTGTGGATTTTTCTCAGGTGTTAGCTCAGGATATGACCTACCTTAGGCCAGCTTAGCTAGGCCATTCTCTCTGGCCTAAGTCCAGTTTGCACCACAGTTTGTTGGTATCCAGGTTCTAGAATGTGGGTGAACAGGCTGCATCTTTGGAGTCTTGCTGGCCAGCAGACCCCTTGGCTACTGAACCCCCTGCAGAACTTTTCACTTTTCCATGCTCCACACTGCTGCTGACACCAGAGGGTGACAGCTCCACATTCCATGATATAATCACATCATTATTCTAATATTATGCTTTTCTATCTCCTTTCCTCCCCCAAGGTGATCCGAGAATTGTGGGGCTGGTCATCCCTCCATTAAATTGCTACTGAGGCTCCCGATTACAACCAGAGGTTTAAATCCATGAATATCAGTACAGAGAGATTACATAAGACCAAGCAAGACTGTCCCAATAGATTATCTGTACAGAAATGCACATCTGGTGGACATTTGCCTTTAGCACAGAGTTGGGCCTTCCCACTCGGTGGCTTGAATTCATTTGCTGCTGGGTTATATTAAAGGCGGTGCGGTTGTCCCATCCTGTCTGTCTAACTGCCAGTCCGTTGGTCTCCCTCTACTTATCCCAACACTCCACGAACAGTGGAGATAATATAATTGCACTGTTCTGCCAGTTTGTGACGTGCTCATCCTCCCATGTTATCTCCATGCTCATATAACAGTGATGCGTTAACAGGACACAGGACAGGAGAACACTGTCTCGGAGCAAATTAAAATCACTTGCAGATCTAAAAGTTCTCAAAGCCGTTTACGTAGCAAGGGGAATGAGAAGACAGTTTCTTGTTCCAGAGGGGTTCGAAATCTAAACAATAAAACAAGAACACAATAGCAACAAGCTCTAGGAAGGATGAACAGAGGCCATTGCTACATAAAGTGAACATAGCTGGAGCGCCTTGCTTTCTACTTCCAACAGCTATTTCTGCATTATGATGAGATTACAGACATCATCCACTAATTGAACAGGTTAGGGACTAGTGCACCATCCAAAAGCAATGGATATTTACTAAAGAAAGTCATAAGGAAATGCCCAAAACAGTTTGATCATCATGTCACATGCAAATCAACATTAAGGAAGACAATTTTAGCCTTTAGATCAACAGAGAGAGGTTGAAAGAGTGGAGCATGTGTTGTGGTTCTGGGTACTATATAACTGAAAGGTGTTGAAAGAACGGAACTGTCAGAAAATGAGCCATGGGAAAGTGGGGGCCACCTGTATTCCTACTATTGCACATTTGGAAATGACAGGTCTCTTCCACAAAATCTGGACAGGACCCTCTGTCCCATTTGCCAGTATGGGACAGTCGGGATTGTCCCTGTTTTGGGGGACATATGGCAACCCTATACAAGGATGCTTTAGATGGCAAACTGGTGGGAGGAGAGTATCAACCCTTTGAAAGAGACGAATGGAGCTCTAGGCCACCACACATCTAGCTTCTTCTCCTTCTCTTCCATGCTTCCTCTGCTGCATTCTCCTCTTCTCTTCTGAATCTAATGGAGAAGAGGAGAAGCTGAAGGCGCTGGTGAAGGAAATGAAGGAGCTGGCATAAGAAAGAGTTGGTGTACCACTAGGTAGTGTGGGGTGACCTTTGGGACCACCATCTTAGCTGCTATGAAGTCTTATGCCAACCATGCATCTAAACAGAACTGGGGAGACAGATATCTCCAGGCAAATTCTTTATAATTGAAGATGCTTGTAAAACACTGAGCAACTGCCTTGATTATTTTTAAGGAATGCGAGGGTAGAAACATTAGGAATAAATACATATGTAATATGATTTTTGTGCAAAGTTTTCCATTATGGATGATGTTGGATTTAAGGTTTTATTAAAACAAAAAAGTTGTAAAGTATTGAATTTATCAGGTTCCTATTAACTTGACTGCATTTCAAAATAATTGCTACAGTGGGGGTAGTATAAGTGCCAAATGGATGTTTTCAAGATTTGGAAATAGTTTCTTTAATTTCAGCGTTGCTTGTTTTTTATTTTGCTTTTAGTGAGGAAAAAGTACATTTAAGACATACTATAAAATACACATACAAAACAAGGAAAATTATTAAAAGAAAATAAGATATATGTAATTTCAAAAAGGGAGGAGGGGAAATGAATTATAAAGATATTTCAGTAATGTATTACAGTGGCGCCTCATGTAACAAATTTAATTTGTTCCGGAAGCATGTTTGTTACGTGAAATGTTCTTTATGTGAAGCAGATTTTCCCATAGGAAATAATGGAAACTCAGACAATTGGTTCCACAACCCCCAAAATATCCATATAAAAATATTAATTGGATGTAAAAATGATGACAAAACACTATAAGTGAATTCAAAGCATGCATTCAATGTGCATGATCCTATGAAGACTACTTAGGCAGCAATCCAAGACACTTTCCAAGTGTCTCCCCACTTTCTTCTTCTCTTCATACTGAGCCTCTCTCTCCTGCTCCCTTCTAGCTAGCCCTGAGTTGCTTCCCTCTTCTCCACTGCTGTTCTCTCCCTCTGCCCAGTGGATGTCCGGCCACAGGAGGAACAGCACGGACGTGTTGCTTTCACTATGGGCAGGTGCGCTAGGAAGCCCTGATGCTTTTTAAAAGGGCTGCCAGCCAGTGTGTCTGCCCCACCTGCCAATGCGTTTGTTTGTTACATGAAGCAGAATCCTAGAGAAATTTTTATTTGTCACATGAAACATACTTTATGTGAGGCATTTGTTATGTGAGGCGCCACTGTATTACGTATTTCACATACTGTTGCCACAATCCTGTCTGCCTTCCCAACAACAGTGAAAGAGGAACTTCATCCCATGCTTATGATTGTCTCAAGGGCATCTGACTAGGCACTGAGGGTGGGCACAGGACAGCAGATTAGATGGGTCATTGGCTGGATCTAACAAGCCTCTTCTTAGGGTCTTATAAGTCACTGAGACTATGGGCAAAATCCAGAGTAACTACAGGGAGTCCTTACTCCGGTGTAAGAACAACTTACTCTGGATTCCAATATGAATTTCCCATAGGTTTTCACTAGGTGGTGCAGTAACTACAGATGCACATAAAGTCTCTTATGGGCTCCTGTAGTTACTCTGGATTGGGGGGTTAAACCAGCAAATATTTAATTTTTTAAATGATCAGTGCATATTTTTGTTACAAATGAGGAGGTGCAGAAAATGATGAGCGTAGCTCCCATCACTTAGAAGATGCATGAGGCACAACTGCATTGTTACGGCCATGTGCTTAGAAGCATTGAAAATTTGGTGGCCAAGACAGCCCTCTTTCTCAACCTAGAGGGGTGATGACCATGTGGTTGGCCAAAGAAATGCTGGATGGACAGAGTAATTGAGAACATGTAACACAACACTGTCACATGCTGAAGATGTCTATGATCAGGCCCCACGTTAGAAGCACAGTCTCTCTTGTCAATTCTTAAAAAACTGAAAGTGTGCATTAACCATTTAAGTGCCTTGCAAGTTTACCTTGAAATGAAAAAGCATGAAACCCACTGCTCTAGAACAGGGGTCTCCAAACTCCAGCCTAGGTGCCAGATGTGGCCCTCGGCGAGCCTCAATGTGGCTCATGGCAAGACCCCTCTATCCAGCCCTTGAGCAAGCCTTGTTACCCACTCCAATACATTCTTATATGTAAATTTATTCAAATGTGAAATATAAATTAGCTTTCCGGCCCCCGACACAGTGTCAAAGAGATGATGTGGCCCTCCTGCCAAAATCTTTGGAGGCCCCTGCTCTAGGAGGCAAGTGTGAGTTGCTTTTTTGGTTATGAATAGTCCAGCTTGTTACATTTTATTCTGATCTTGTTGACATTTAAGCATGTATGTTGCAATTGCAATTGTTTTATTAAAAGAGGGTGTTTTATGATGATACTTCCAGTGTGATGTATGTAGGTTTACCAATCCCCCCCCCCGCCCCCCAGATGCTAATTCACCAATTTTTTGCTATTTTTCTAAGGTGGGTAAGTGTCAAAGGTTAGTATTTCAGGCCATTTGTGAAGCTGCTGCTAAGCTTATCTCACCCCAATTTTGGGGCAATTATTCAGGGGTTGGAAGTCCAGTCTACTGGCAAAAGTATTGCACATAAACTGGGCTCAAAATTAGACTCAAGTCTTTATTAGAGGCCACATTTAATGGCCAATCTTACTCTGAACCTGGCCCATTCAGCAATCCTATTCACTTTCCAAGGAGTAAGCTCCATTGACTAGAATGGGACATTCTTCTGAGTATACAAGTATAGGACTGGGCTCCCAATTTTACAGAATTGTGGTGGAAATAAAAATGGGAGACGGGGACCATTTGTGTTGCTTTCTGCTCCATGAGAGAAGGGCAGGTTATAAAAAGGTGATGAATAATTTCTTTTCCATTCTTGTGAACTGACTTGAATAACTTTGGGTCGGAAAGGGAGTTGTTATAAATATAATAAATAAATAAATGGCCTTGGGAATTTTCTCTCGGAATCAAAGCCATCACACTGAGATGTTAAATGACTTTTTTGGTATGTTGATGCTTCTGATGGGGTATGTGGCGGAAGGAGGCTTTTATCTATTGCCTCTGTCCTGGACTTTTGAGGGGAGAATGCAAATACAGTGTTGAAAAGGAGGGGATATCTTATTTACACTTCAAAGAACTCTGGAGCTATATCACTGAGCCTTTCATGGGGTTGGGGAGAGGAAGGGGACAAGGCTATGTAAGTGTGTCCAGTGGTTGTCAGAGTCTGGTTTGATTTTTTTTTTCTTATCCTATAACTGAGGTTAAATCTATTCCTGTCCGTACTTACCATTTCAATCAGTGGAGGTTGAGCTTTAAAGTTAGAATATTTTATTTACTTGATTCTTTTTATATTACATTTCCATCCTATCCTTCCTCTAAGTTGATTAGGGCAGCATACAAGTCTTCCCTGCCCCCACCCACCCACCCACCCCTGCTGCTGTTTGATCCTTCCAACTCCAGCTGCAATCCTGCACACACTTTCCTATGAGCAAGCCTTGTTGGACTCAATGGGACTGACTTCTGAGTAGGCATGCCGAGGATTGCGCTGAAAATTAAGAAACCATCCTTTTATCATTATGTCTAAATCAGGCCTAAGACTCAAGCACTGTTTATTCATCTCAAAAGATCAGTTCTTATAATAATAGGATGTTGGGAAGAAAGGGTGGCTTAAAATAGATCATGTTACTTCTTATTAAAAGTGTGATACCTTACCAGGAGAATTGTTCTCAGCTGAATGCTGTGTAGTTTTGAAATCCTCACTATGTATCCATTTTACATTTGGAGAACTGAAAAATTAAATGATGATCTCAGTGTGGGTGAGACTGGAATATTGGTTTGCCAGATA
This sequence comes from Cryptoblepharus egeriae, assembly GCA_030015325.1. Taxonomy (NCBI): domain Eukaryota; kingdom Metazoa; phylum Chordata; class Lepidosauria; order Squamata; family Scincidae; genus Cryptoblepharus; species Cryptoblepharus egeriae. The sequence continues at coordinate 14,256,712 of JAREYC010000013.1, forward strand.
CATTCTTCATTTGCTATCACCCAAGAAACACTGGTTTGAGCAGATAACATAGGAAATATCAAAAGATAATGGGCTATTGGGAAGGACTATAAAAAAAACAAACTGATGACACCACATTAATTTATGGTATCTGTAAGGTATTGAACTGTTAAGTCCCTATGTTAAAAAAATTGACATGTTGCTGGGAAGGAGCCAAAGGAATCCATGGCCCAGCATGGTCGAAGGGCATGTTGACCTCGCCAAAATGAGGGCAACAGGCAATAGTCAAATTCCAGAGCAGGCAGTACTCAGCCTGCCCTGCTAAATGAGATGCTTGGGTTGGAATCCAAACCGGTGGGTTGTTCTTTTATAGGTCCAGCAGGAACCCTACTGGATCCTAAGATAAGCTGATTCCTTCTGGTCTGATTGGCTGGGCAGCAAGAATGCACAGTGCCTTAACCCCTACTCCCCTTGTCTCTACACTTCAGCTTTCCCCTTCCTTATGTAATCCAGGAGGAAGAGCATTGGAGGAAAATTTTTTTTTAAAAAAAGCAGGCCTCCGTAGGTCTTGAAAGACTATGGTATCATGCTCGTCGCTGCATACGTTGCATGCAAAGCACGAAAGCCTGGGTTGGATTGTTATGGAGGATAGGCTGTTACCCAAGCAGCAAATCCCCCCTCTCCATGCCTCTGAATTAGTCCAATGGAAAGGCAGAGCCAATACGATTGGATCCAGCTGGCATCGCAGAGCTGAGCTAAGGACAGGAGCTCACCCTGTCTTGTGGGGCTGACCTGGGTCTCGAACCCTGGCCTGCTGGTTAACAGGCACAGTGCCTTACCACTTGCACCACCCACAGCCCATTGGAAGAAATGGGTGTAAAGAAATAGGCATAACCTACAATCAGCTGTTTAAGGAAAGGATTTGAGTTCTTGTGTTGGTGTGAGAGGGAAAGAACATCCACTCAGGCACCCTTTTTCTAGATTGAAGGGTCCACAAATGCTCCTAAGAGACGTGTCCACCCAGTTATCATTTTGGGCATTCTCTTTCTGCACCATTTCCAATTCTGCTTAATCCACAGATCTTCCCTGTGTGACTTCCTAGTCCATCCTTCTGCTGACCAGGGGCACAGAATACACCTTTAGAAGTGTATGAAACCCAGGGTCAGATGTAATCTTGCCAAATCAGGGCACAATAGAAACCAGACCTGAGCAGGGTGAATCAGGTTTGTCAAGATGACAGTGGACTCTCCAAAAGTGAGAAGTCTTGTGCGTGGTGAGCGATGCCAGTTCCATTTCCTTTTTCTTGTTTGGCAGGAATCATTTATACTGGTTATTTACAGCCATCACTGTGCCTGTGAATCTTGGGGGGAATATCTGCAGATGCCTCTGTTGCCAATAATAGCTGAGAGAAGGTGGTGCTGAGCACAGCCTGCCTCCTTTTATAGACAGGTTGGGGTTTGCACATTAAGAACATAATCCTCTGCTTGTCTTTTCAGAAGTAAATCCCATTGTTTTTAATGAAGCTTACTCTATGGAAAATGTGCAGACGATTGCAGGCAAAGAGCACAATCCTAACCATGTCTACGCAAAAGTAAGCCCCATTTCATTCAAAGGGCCTTACTCCCAGGAAAGTGTCTTTAGGATTGTAGTCTAAGGCTGCAATCCTAAAGGCACTTTCCTGGAAGTAAGGCCCATTGAACACAATGGGGCTTATCCTACAATCCAGAGTAACTACGGGCGCACGTAAGAGACATTTACGTCGATGTAGTTACGGCACCACCTAATGAAAACCTATGGGAAATTCATATTGCAATCCAGAGTAAATTGTTCTTACGTTGGCGCAAGGACTCCCTGTAGTTACTCTGGATTGCTTCCTTAGTTTTGAGTAGACATGGTTAGGATTGATTGTGCCTTTAGTTACAGATCTACACAGAGGTAAACTTTTGCCAGAGCCATCCCAAACCACAGACTGATTGCGAGTGCAATCCTATCCCTTTTTACTCAAGGGTAAGTCCCATTAAATTCAAGGGAGCTTACTCCCAGAAAAGTGTTAGGAGCTTGCAGCAGTTACTTCTGCAGCCTACAGCAGTTACGGTACATCTGAACCCAAGCTTCTGTGTGTCTACTTAGAAGTAGGTCCAGTGGTGGGCACCAGCAGGTTCGCACGTACTCTATAGAACCGGTTCTTAACAAGAGATAGTACATAAAAAGTTTAAAAATAGCCATTTAAAAGTGGCTGCCAGATGGATAGAGAACCAGTTCTTAATTTCTTTGAAGCCCATCACTGAGTAGGTCCCATTACAGTTAGTGGGGCTTACTCCCAGGAAAGTGTGGATGGGATTATGGCCCCAGCAGCAGACTGGCAGGGGACACCCACTGCTCACCTCCATCTGCCTACCTCATCATTTTCTTCTCTCCTCGCTCCCTGGATTTGAAAAAAGGAACAGAATGGAGTAAAAGAAGAATAGGGTGGTGGGCCAGAGTACTGAGATGTTCTAGCCCGTCACACTCTTCTCCTCCACACTTCCTTTTGAACCATTTCCCTCTTTCTTTTTCAAATCCAGAAAATGAGAGGGGGGGAGTAGCACAGGTAGAAGGTTGTGTGCTGCCAGGTAAGGAGGGGTTGGTGCAGAAAAATGTTGTGTAAGGAAGACAGCAGTAATAGTGTGCCAGTCTTGGTCCAACTCTGCCTCCTTTTCTATTGTCCACTGTGATTCCTAAATCAGATGAGGATATTTTTGTTCTAGGCTACTTCTGGCACCATTCATTCATGTTCTGCCTTTCTGCAAGTTCACCAGGCAAAGGACTTCAAGCACAATCCTAACTATGTCTACTCAAAAGTATGCCGCATTGTGTTCATTGGGTCTTACTCTCAGGAAAGTGTCTTTAGGATTGCAGCCCTTGTATTTTGTTCAACTCAGGTTGTTAGTCCTCACAGGGTTTCCAAACTTTTGGGCAGGAGCACTTCCCATCCTCATGCCAGAAAGCCATCTCTACTCCACATCATCTCTCTGACACTATATCAGGGGCCAAAAAAACCCCTGACATTTCAAATTTGAATAAGTTTACATAAATTTACATATAAGAATGTATTGAAGTGAATTACAGGGGTTGGATAGATGGATCTTCTGGTTTGCTGAGGGCTGCATCTGGCCCCAGGGCCAGGTTTTGGAGACCCCTGGACTTTAGGAGGAAAGCTTGCAAACACTCAGACAGTATCTCTCATGGCTTTTCATCCAGGGCTCAAAACATACGTGTTTTATCTGACATTTGAATGCCAGAGTGATTATTTGCATGGTTATTTGCCCCTATGCCTCTGACATACATATGATATGACTTGACCTTCTTCTTGGACTCTTTTCTATTCCCCATTGGCTTAATGAGATCTTTTCCCCTTGAATTCTGCAATGTTTTATACTAGTCTTTCACCACAAAGTGCTACAATTTAATATTCTGGTGATGATATTAATGTTTTCTTTGCTGCTAATCTTCATGTTCTTCATGCCTTATTTGGTTTTTATAATTTGTTAAAATTAACATTCTAGTGCCACATTAGTAGGATTGCCATATGGTAGGGTTGCCAAACCAGGACAGTCCCAGTTTTGGGGGACTGCATTGACATACTGGCAAATTTAACAGGGTTTTGTGGACAAGTTTGTCTCAGTTTTGTGAAAGAGAATTATGGCAACCCTACACATTAGATGTGTTATTACTCTGCACTTGATTATAAAAGATGTGTAAGCAGCCTTGGGCATTTGCTCTGGCATGGGAAAGGCTGGGTGCAAATTGTGAAAGAAAGAAAGAAAGAAAGAAAGAAAGAAAGAAAGAAAGAAAGAAAGAAAGAAAGAAAGAAAGCTGAATGCAGAAAGGTCTGGGTCAAGCAACACAGACGATCTATAATTTCAATTTCTTCTATGCAGAATTTGAATTATTTTATATTATTTAATTTTTTGCAGGGTGGGTGTTTGGGAAAGAGGGTGCCAAGCAGATCCTGCCTGTGGAAGGCCGGAACCATCTCTGGTACTTAGCATCTAGCTGGATCTCGAGGGGTCTTGGGCTCTCCCTCTCGCAACCAGACCCACTCCAGTAAAGGTTCTGCTGGCAACTGGGGAGAGGTTGCTAAGGGATGAGAGTGCAGAGCCTGGGGATGCTGGAGAGAAAGAGGCTTCTTCCACCAAGCAGCCAGCTGCACTTTCCTTGGCAAAGCTGGGAGCTGTTCCCCACGCCCACCCATCCCCCATCCCTGCCAGTGGCTGACACTGTGATGTATTCAGCAGCACAGCGAGCTGGATCTGTGTGTGTGAGAGAGAGAGAGAGAGAAAGAGAGTGAGTGAGTGAGCAAGTGTGTGCCTCTTTGTGTGTGTGTGTCTATGTGTGTGAGCCTATGTGCCTGCACCTCGCCTTTCCCAAAAGCGACCGTGGAAGCCATAGGAGCTGGGGACCATGCAGCTACCCCAGCTCATGGTCCCCCCTGCCAGCCGGGTGCCCCTCATCTGGATGCCAGCCGGCTCCAAGTTCCTCTGCATCGAGGTAGGCTGATCCTTCTTGTCCTCCCCTGCCTTTGTCTGGCTCTTTTCTGGCCTTTGTTTGGATTCAAGCTGAGCCGAGCTGGCCAATCCAACTCTGAGCAGCCCCAGAGCTGCTGCCACTGGAGACCCCCTGCCTGGTTGCCTGGCACAGGGCCTGCCAGATGGCACAGCCCCTCCCTAGAGAACTGTGCCCAGTTAGGGGGGATGCTTGAAATGGGGTTCAAGGACCGCATGTGTCAGGGATCTCTGGGGGTTCCTACTGAATGGAGAGGAGGGTGTGTGACTGACAGGAGTATTGTTTATTATGGGGGAAGAGATGTCTTTGCTATGTGATGGAGTAGAGATGGCTTTCTGGCATGGGGATGGGAGGTGCTGGCCAATAGATCTAGGAGACCCTGTAGATCTAGGTGAGTGGATGGCCAGGGGGTGTTCAGATGTCTCAAAAGAGATTTGCAACACCCTACCTTGCCTATACATAATGTCTCATGGGATGATTGTGATGTCTGAGATGGATGTGAGGTTTGATATAGCATCAGATATTTTTTGGTACAGATGCGAACTGGGAGGGTTCTGCTTCAGGGGAGGGTAGCATCCAAGGGTCTCTGCTGACTACTTGGTGTCAAAAAAGGCCCTGGTGTGTGGGTGTGGTTGGTTCCACTCATGGAAAGTGGGGGCCTGATTTAACTGTAGCAGGTTCCCCCATCAATCTTTGAAAAAGACCCCAAATATGGCTGCAACTCAGATCCCACATCCCTCCATCCATATATAGGGGAAGGTACAAGATGCAGGGACCAAGGAGTGAAGGTGTGGCAGCAAACCAGAGAATGATGGGAAGGACAGGGGTTGGCCAGCATGGGAACTCCTGTTGTAGGTGCATGAATTGGATGCGAGGAGTGGAGATCAGTCACAAAGGGGAGTGCAGGAACATGATGGGGTGAAGCAGGATGTAGGGAAGAAATGGACAAATCTGATTCTCAAAAATTAGTTTTCATTTTAAACCTCACCACCACCCCATATATATATATATATATATATATATATATATTATATATATATATATATATATATATATATATATATATATATATATATATATATATATATATATAAGGAGAGAGAGAGAGAGAGAGAATGTGAAGTTATGCCATCTCCCACACATGCATTCTATGAAACATTTATTTTATTTTAAATATATATTACAAAGGGCTGTGGGTGGCGCAAGTGGCTAAGACACTGTGCTTGTTAACCAGCAGGCCATGGGTTCGAGACCCAGGTTGGCCCCACAAGACAGGGTGAGCTCCTGTCCTTAGCCCAGCTCTGCGACGCAGCTGGATCCAATCGTATTGGCTCTGCCTTTCCATTGGACTAATTCAGTGGCATGGAGGGGGGGATTTGCATAACAGCATATCCTCCATAACAATCCAACCCAGGCTTTCATACACTGGCATGCAGTGTATGGAGTGGCGAGCACGATACCATAGTCTTCCAAAACTGACAGAGGCCTGCTATATTACAAAGCTGCCTTAAGTAACTTGCGTCATCATGGAAGAGATGCCAGCATTGAAATGGTCCTGGTGCTCTCTGCCTTCATGGCATCAATCTGAAAACGCTCCTTTTCTTTTGTCCAAATATTGCCCCCCAAAAGATGTGCCCCATCCAACTTTTGTGAATTGGATAGCATATTACACTGTGCATTGCCTTGCAAAGGTTTGTACCAAGTCAGCTCCACAGTCCCAAGCAAGAGCTTCTTCTAATTCACTTGAGAATTTGATCATAGCTATCATGGTAATCATATTTTATTTTTAAAATGAAAGAAGCTAAAGGAGCTTCTGCAGGACCCCTCCATTTTCCTCCCAGCCATGACCTGACATGCAGGAAGAGGGGCTCATTGATAGGCTTGCCCCAGAATTCATAAAAATCATTTAAAAAACTTCATTAAAACTCTAGATATAGGGGCGATTTTCTATAAGAGAGATTGAGGTGGTTGCCCCAGGCAGTGTCTAAGCAGCAGTGCAACATCCACTTTTTTTTCTTCCTGCTCTCTGAAAAAGAGAATGAAATGGAGTGGAAAAAGAATAGTGGAGTGAGAATAGAGAAGAGTGGTGGGCTAGAGCTCCCGACACTCTAGCCCACCATTCTCCACACTAGTACATACTTTTCCTACTCTGGTGTCTACTTCCTTTTTAAAAAATCCAGGGAGGAGGAGGAGGAATAGTGACAGTGGATGCCAAATTGCCAAGTAGGTGGGTGGGCATTTGGTGTGCTGCTTCAGATGCCTAGAGGACTTGAGTTGGCTCTTTGTACATTAGTTTTTTTTTAAAAAAAGATTAAGGTAAATGTGATCAATATCTAGTTTGTAAACCTCTTGGGGCAGAGGACCTACTTTTCACTCAATATGTCAAGCACCAGGCACATTGCTGGCACTACACAGATAAATAACTTTCATCAAACATTAAAAAACCTTATGAATGCCATGTATTGGCATATATATTGGGATATCCATTTGAAAAACTTCTGAAGATTTATGGTTAGGTGTTTTTCTTTCCTGCCAATTACATTTTTTAAGCTTTTAAAAGAATACAATGGGGAAGCTCCTATTTTTCCTATAGCTTGCTTCTTGTTAGGTATGGCCCTCCGTTTCTGCTTTTAAAAGAACTAAAATACTTAACAGAGGATAACTGTATCTTCCATGTTTATCTAAAATAGGTATATAGAGCCTCCAACTCTAGAGGCAGCCTATCCAGATCCAGAAGCAGCACATGTCTGGATGCCGGATGCTCGCAACAGGACAAAACTGTTGCATTTATATCCTGCTGCTAAGATTTCCAAAAATATCAGGCTGACCTTTGTTGCAAACAGAACACTGTTTTTTAAAAAAGATTAAGCCAAAAGATGTTTTGGCTGGACTATAGATTTCACTTCCCAGGTGAAACTGGACCAGAGGCAATAAGAAAGCTTAGGCATCTGATATATTATCCCTGGCATTAGGAGGGTGCAGCCCCTCCCCGAAGGGATTGGGGGATCCAGCATAATGTGAAGCAGAAATTGGGCTGTATTTTATGGGTGCTCAGTTGCAATTTGTATCCTGCACACACCGGGTGAAGTCAACTGGCTGCTTTTAAACCGGTTCATTTGGCACCTGGTTGTAGATTTCTTTCTCTTTGGTTTTTATGCTCTTTATAAGTGGTAGGCACTAAAATTGCATGAAGTTCTGAAGTGTTGTGACAACGGCAGTAATTGGGAAAGAAAGCTGATCATCTGCCTTTGGGTGCAGCAGCACTGGGGAACCTATAAATCACAGAAGTCCGGACCTGCCAATTGCTCTGTCCTCATCAATTTCAGATAACTGAATGCAAAGCAGATGGAATGAAAACCAAGGCTAAGTAGAGAAAAGGAAAAGGAAATATATCTTCAAAGCCAGCAATCAACTTGCATTAGCAAAAGTGTGTACTTCATGGTTTGTAAAGCAGTGAGCATTTGAGCAATTAAGCATCACCTGGGGGAAGGGCCTGGAAAATGGCCTGATTCCACATGATGCAGTGCCATTGCTCAGGCTAAGTAAATCTAGCCCTGGGCAGTGCCACAGTGGAAGGCCATGTGGAACTCTTTCCCCAAACCATGTAGAATTGTAATTTTAAAAAAATTAATAAAGCAGAATAGACTAGAGGCAATGTTTTGTACTAAACCACACTGGACTATGTAAATTAATTATATACCCTGATACCTGCAGAACTGAAAGAGGCAAGCCCCTCCACAAGTATTGTGGTGATAGTGACTAAGAGGTTGGTTTGGTTTGGAGAGATCTGGGTTCTCAACCCTTCCAAACATAAAAGGTCCCTGAGTGACCTTGGTCAGTCAGTGTTTCAGCAAAATCCAGTGGGTCTCAAACGCTTTAGTAGCCAGATCCACTTTTAAGAGTGACAGTCTGTCTGGAAGTGATGTCATTAACCTGAAAGTGATGTCATGGCCAAAAGTGACATCATAAATTCAAGCTTTTTAACCTAAGGCATGATCAGCCAAAGTTCTCATTATACAGCCCACTCGTGCTGTTCATTTGCATAGCTCAGAGATCAAACATTCCAGCTCAAAAGTCAGAGCAGGATCCTTCTCCAACCACACAGCCCTCCTCCCTTTCCAGTGTTTCCACTATTCAGGGCAAAGCACCATGTCTCTCTCCCACCAGGAGCCCACCCTACTGAACAGTCTGAACCCTGTATTTTCAGCTCTGTCTTTTCAGCGACAAGTGACCTTGGTGCTACATAATGCAACCCACATGAAATTATCTTGCGACTCGATGGAACCTGACCCACAATTTGAAAAACACTGGCCTAACCGAATTAAGTACCAGTACTTAGACCAGTGTGCCCTGGCACACTGGTGTGCAGTGGATGTTCTGCAGGTGTGCTACGGAACTTTGGGAAGAGTCTTTATTAGTGATGCACCTGGGGGATTTGAGCCCCCAACCAGCAGCAAGGTATCAGTGGTTAAAAAAAACTCGCAGCCTGGTCAGTGGTAAAAAAAACTAATGGTGTGCCTTGAAATGAAAAAAATTTGAAAATCTCTGACACAGTTAACTGCCATATTCACTCGAATCTAATGCACCATTGAATCTAATGTGCACACTATACTTACTCGAATCTAATGCACCATTGAATCTAATGTGCACCCCATACTTACAATCATAATACCACATTTACTCAAATCTAATTAACCATTGAATGGCGCGCCCTGATTTTGGAGACTAAATTTGGCTGGAAAAGGTGAGCGTTAGATTTGAGTAAATACAGTATATAGAAGGTGGAGTAGCTGGCATCTTAGGCAGCAAAACTGCTATATAATCATATGAAGAAAGTGTGGGTTTTCTGAAGGTAAGGAGCAGGGCTGGCTCTGGGCAAAGTATACTCGTACCTTCAAGTATAGATGGATTTGGGTGCCCAGCCTGTGGTTCCTTCTCTTGGCAATGGCTGATGGCTGCTTTTCCTTAAAACTACTTCAGGAAATTGGCAGTACAATCCCACACATATCAGAAGTAAGCTCCATTGAGTTACTCACAGGTAAGCATGTTTAGAATCGCAACCAGATTTTGGGGAACTGGTAGGTTGAGCAGTTGCTTGGTGTGAGACCTAAAGACAGTGCTATTACTGGAGGAGGGGACATAGGATGGACATTATATAGGTCAAGGGATGGGCATAGGATGGGCATGTGGGGGAATGATGTACAATGGCATGTTGCACAATGGGGAGATTGCATAAGGGGAGTATTATACTCCTGCAATGCGGGTACATTTTGGTTATATATTTACTAAAATCTAACACTCACCTTTATCAGCCAAATTTCGTCTCCAAAATCAGGGTGCACATTATATTCAATGGCACATTAAATTTGAGTAAATATAGTACCGGTATTTTAATTATAGGTCAGTATATAAACACTTTAAATAGTGTAATAAAAAGTGTAACATAAACCTATTGTTGCAAAACGTAGTACAATTAGGTAAAATAATAACATAATCCCATTGTGATATTATTATTATTTTCATTTACATTATAACTCATTGTTGTATGCAGTAAAATTAAATTTTGCTCCTGATTCGTAGCTGCGCATTACAATAGCCAGTAAACTTTTTTAAAATCTTAAGCCTTTTAAAATAGGGGTGCACATTAGAATCAATGGCACATTAGATTTGAATAAATATGGTATATAAAGCCACTCTGGTAGGGGGCCAACATACCTACTTTTCAGACTCCCCCCCCCCCAATAAGCAATCTATTGTTAGCTGAGAACCACATTGAACAGTACAGTACATACAAACCTCCATTGCAATGCTTCAGTTGTCAAGGGAGACAACATCTTGTGTTGTATAAGATTTTGTCTATCGTGTTTCAAAATGGATCCAGAGGTCAAGTGGGTGGGTCATACTTAAAGCCGAGAATGTCATCCTGAACATGCGCACCAACTTCTATTACAGCGTCTCCGTCTTCAAGGAATATCTCCTATTGTATTTCTATTATACACCTTTCGTGGCCTCTTTGGAAACGGTAACCGCTGCTGCTGCAGAGAGCTGAGCCGGGGTTCATGTTTCAAACGAAAAAGAATGCTTTCAGGAATGCGTGCGCTAATTTTGGTTGTTTAACAGCTCAGTCTTCAAGAGAAATCAAATATCGCATTAGGCTTGGTATCTAATAGATTTAGTCGGTGCTTTTGAACGCTGATGAGCTTGTATTTAAATGCAAAATGTAAGCACAGGCAGTGAGCCAGGCTGAGATTCCAAGGTGGGACTTCCCCATTTGCAACTCCCAGCACAATCCTACACACATCTGCTTAGAAGGAAATCCTAATGAATTCAATGAGACCGATGCACAGATAAGTGTGTATAGGACTGCATCTTCTGCTCCCTGAGAGGGACTGCGTTGCAAGCAAACACCTGGAGTGAATCTCCACTTTGAGTCCCAATGTGTGGAGAAAGGCGGGAGATAAATATACTGCTCACAAAAATTAGGGGATATTTCAAAATGGATACACAGTGGTACCTCGCTTAACAAGCGTTTCACATGCCAAGCAAAAATTTCCAAGAAATCTTGCTTCACATAACAAGTTCCGCTTCACTTAACAAGCAAGCGCGCTATGGGCCCGCGTGCTATGCAGCCCTGAAGCTCCACATGGAAGCTCTTTAAAAGGGCTGCTGGCCAGCGCTGCTGCTTCTAACTGCCCCCAACTTGGGGGCAGTTGCCTGGAGGTGCCAGAGGCAGCTGCCCCTAATTGCCCCCAACTGCCCCCCACTGACCACCTTGAACCTCCAGCAGCAGCCCAGGTAAGCCTCCCAGGAAAGTGTCTTTGATTGCAGTCTCCTAACTATGTCTACTCAGAAGTAAGCCCCATTGTGTTTAATAGGGCTTCCTCCCAGGAAAGTGTATTATTCCCTTATTTACAGTAGATAGATAGATAGATAGATAGATAGATAGATAGATAGATAGATAGATAGATAGATAGATAGATAGATAGATAGATAGATAGATATGGTTAAACAGTTATGTATTTGGGAGATTTCTTGTAGCTGTTGATTAATTTGGTTAGTTTTTTAGTACTAACTATTCCATTTGACTCCAGGCCTAGTTTTGGACAAGGGGTTTTGTTGGTTCACTGCCTTCTCCCTTTTAATGTTCCCACAAGGACTTTGGAATAATTTCCTTTATTATGACATGAGTGTATGTGTTCTTTTAATCTGTGTTCTGACCAGTGATGGACTTCAAAGAAATTAAGAACCGGTTCTCTGTCCATCTGGCAGCCACTTTTAAATGGCTGTTTTTAAACTTTATATGTACTATCTCTTGTTAAGAACCGGTTCTATAGAGTAGGTGCGAACCTGCTGGTGCCCACCACTGGTTCTGACTGCCTTTATAGTTCTCATTTTTATGCCAAATAAAAGTATGGTATGGTTATGGTTTAGACAGACAGACAGATTTCAAGAAAACTGAAATATTTTTTCCACTGGAAATAATAATGCAACCAGGGGCCTGTGGGCTGGAAGCACCCTTTTGAGGAATCCCAGGGCTTGGGGCAGGCCCTGTTGTGGACAACATCCACATTTAGAACACTGTCAATAGCCGTTCTGTTGCCTGTCCTTCCCTGGGGCTGTCACTTGCCATTTAGCTGTGACGAAGCTCATGAGCAGGAATATGCTTCAAGCTGCTGGGTGTGCCCTATTCTGCTTTCATTTTCCCTTCTATTGCTCCCCACTGAGTTTGATCACCCCCCAGCCCAGCCCATCACATCTCTGCCTTGTGCCTGAAATGGTCCAAAAGCAGCTTGTTTCCCCTTCTCCCTCCCTTCAACCCAGTCCTAGCTCCCCACTAGCAGAGCTGGCTATTAATAGAGCAGTAGATTTATCGAAAGAGGCAAGCTGACTGCGGCACTTGCCTCGCGAGAGAGTGCCCCAAGCGCATGGCAGCATCCATTGGGCAACAGCTGACTGCGCATGGCCAGCCAGGGGGGCAAAAAGCAGTGTGATGTTGTAGGCATGGTTAGAAGAGCAGGATAGCATGACAAGGGCATTTCTTTCTGTGAGATACAGGAGATGGAGATCTGGCACTGACAATATTCAGTGTTGTACACTGAAGGACAGGATCTTGCACCTATGGCTGTGAGATCTCAGGATTTGAACTTGGGACTTAGGTTTTGGAGGGTCACCTCCTCTTCCTCTCCATTCAATATTTCGTTTGCATTGATGTGCCATTCCGTCAGCTCCAAATGGCATGGATGGAAGAGATGGAGCATTGTAGCTGTAGAAATTTTGCCTGTGACCCAATAACCCTGTCTGTAACTGATATTCATAGATGGCCTCGGGTTATAGAGATCCATCAGGAAATAGGAATTGAAGGGTGATACCAATGGCCTGAAACTATTGAGCAGGTGCATGGGCAGAACACACATTCCGCTGGTGCATACTCTTGCAAAATACTGTATTTACTCAAATCTAACGCTACTTTTTCAACCAAATTTAGTCTCCAAAATCAGGATGTATATATGATTTTATGGTTAATTAGATTCAAGTAAATGTGGTGTTTTTATTATAAGTATGGGGTGCACATTAGATTTGATGGCACATTAGATTCAAGTAAATATGGTATTATAAAGTGCTTTGCAAACAGCACTATAAGTCAGCACTTATAGTCATGCAAGGGGAAGGCAGGCCAGGCTAAGTTTAGAAAGAGGTGGAGATGGATGGCACCAATGTACGTATCTTAACATCCTTCCTGAGCCTGATCCACCTGCATGGATCAATGTAGATTTGTATCATCAATATTGTGGGTGCAGGTCCAAGTTGACCCAATGCAGCTACTAGGCTGGGATAAGGGTCAAATGCCCGCATTTCCCATAGAGACCGCCAGCATTTGAAATTCTCCCACATGATGCAGTCAATTGTGTTCCAAGTTAATGGACATTCATGGATCACTCCAGATATTCTCAAGCTCCACTAGGTGTCAAATATTCCAACCATCCAACATAATAGTTCAACTAAAGATTCCAACCTTTAGCTCTCTTTCAATAGCATCATCATAAGTCATTTGCATGAGGTGCTGAACCCCAGCCAGGCAGCAGAATTAGCAACCTGTAGGACTGTGCATTGGTCTGAATTTACTGCACCTTTTGGTCCTGAAAATTTGGGGTGGGTGGCAAGAGATTTAAAAGCTTCAGGGGAATAGCTTGTTAAGAATCCAGTAATTCAAACTCCAGTAACACCAGTAATGGCTTGTTAACTCAAACTCAGTAAAATAGCTGGATCGCTCAATATGTCAGTGCTAGGAAGAGCCTGCAATACACCAATAAGTTTGGAAGTACTCAGAGTAAAATGTTTATTAGAGAAGCCCTTCTTATACTCTTCTATTCTAGATAATTTTAGGTCCTATGTGGGCATTATTTTTGGGAGGGTGGGGGGAGGAAATATGGTGGGAAACCATCATATGGTTTTTCATCATATAGTAATATTTTTTTTTTCTGGATCTATTTAATTTCCACCGCCAGTCTGGTTCAAGGAATGAAATGCCTTTGGTCACTGTAGTGGACAAACAAAGGCTGCAATCTTAATCTCCAGTTAGGCTGGCTTAAGCCATGTTACAAGTCCTGTGCTTACTTGGGAGTGTCACAAAAGTGCCATGTGACACTTCTGCATCACTTCTGGGGTAAGATTAGGTCAGTGCACAGACATGCAATTCCCTCCCTACATCACCACAGGAATGGGAAGACCAATGGTTTGTGTCAGCCTAGGTTAGGATTGCACCCTAAGACACAGGAATTGTGTTCCTGATGGTTCTGATAGGCTACTGTTTCTCAATTCAGTACCTCTGAGTTATGATGTGGTGCACCAGATGTCACCCAATTTAATTTTGGCCTCGTGTGCCAGCCTGACATCATTCTCAACTAGCATGAAAATACAGAACTCTCTCTCCACTAGGTGTCAAATATTCCAACTATCATCCTTTTAGCTCAAGTCATTTGCGTGTGAAGAGGTTGCAAGGACCCCATCTGAAGCATGTGGAAAGTCTTGTGGCAAAGAGCTTGCACTCCCGTAGTCTGGCTGAAACTGTGGCCGCCTAAGCAAGGCTTCAGCCTCCAGTCTTGACAAAAGGCTTCTTTGAATCCCCAGCGCTCTTGACAGATTACTGTCCTCTTGGGGTCATTTGCAGATGGCCAAAATGTTTGACCTACTGAATATAATTATGTCATCGACATAAACTGCCTTGAAACCTTGACTGGGTGATAACAGGCAGGCAGCTACTCACTGAGATGTGGCCACAGCCTCCTCAAGGTTAAGTGATATCCATTTAAAATGCCGGAATCAGATTTTTAATGGGATTGAATGTGAGCAATAGTTGCCAGGATTTTTGTTTTAAGTCATCAAGGTAGGTACCAGACTGTGAATTCTCGAACTTTAGCACGTTGAACATCCACAAATCAAGTTGAGCCTCCCCAGATATAGGCAATATAAAGCGAAGGCATGGAAGTTATGTTCAGTAATAACGTTTAAATGGCGCGTGTTAGGATTTTGTATATTTTTCTCCCCCTTAAGCTTCTGTATGACTGTAGCAGAAAAGACAGGTGAACACATCACAAGTCACTTGAAATTTACCTGGGATTTGACGGGTCAGCAGGTAGGATTGATCTGAAATGCAATTTCAGTGGTGAATAAAATGTAGAAGCTGCAGCTATAATGAATAAACCATCTTCACATTAAGCCAAAGATTAGCATATGGGCACAACATTCTCAGTGCTTTATGTTACTGATAGTCTATTTTTTGGAGTTATAATATTATGACAGCTTCCAAATGAATATTTTTAAAGCAGTGGACCACAGCATGTTGATAGATCACCTTCTGTGCACTAACAGTCTCTGGTTCAATTCCTGCCATCTACAGGTAAGGCTGGGAAAGATGTGCACCTGAAACCTTCGATAACACCTGCCAGACATTGTAAAAGTAATAGGTAAAGGTGTCACCCACAGGTTATACTGCTAGTCCTGACCAACTGTAGGGTTAGCTCACCCCATCTTGTAGGGCCTGTGTCTCGAACCTGGCCTGCCAGTTAACAGGCACAGTGCCTTAACCACTTGCACCACCACAGCCCACTCCAGACATTGTAGCTCCACCTTAAACTCCATTTTGCAACTTAACACCCACACAGCACATTGTCCCATCCAAACTGTCTCTTCTTAAAAGAATAGAAGCTTCATGGCCAAGGAGGGATTTGAAACTGGCTCTTACAAGTTTCAGTCCAACTCCCTAACCATGACACTATCCTGGCTTTCAACTAGGCCACTGACTGTCACATAATCAAGCATGTTTTGAACCAGGGACATGTGATATCATCACTGTTTCCATCATTCCATACCAGACTCAAGATGACCACAATGGTAAAGAGTTTAAAAACACAAAAATCTAAACACCCAAACCCAAAAAATAATCTCAAAAAGATGAGAGGACAAAGAAATGCAAAAAAAATTGCAGGTGACAGGCAATGAATTGAAGGAAATCAGAAATAAAATAAATCAGAAATAAAATTTAAAAAGTAATCAGCATCTAAAACCATTGGCAGGTAGTACTTTCAATGGGAGAGAGTTCTATTTTTTAAAAAATCACCCTCTTCAAAATGGGCTCCAAAATATGATGAAGAGGAAAGAATTCTTAATCTTGCTCTGTTGTATTTTTCGTGTCGAAATTCATAGGCATAGAAGCCTAGAAATGAAGCTTAAAACCTGTGAAGATTATTTTGTCAGGTTTGGAAAATTATTACAACCTCAAAGCCTGCATATTTACGCTTCCTCACATTTAGTTTTATAAATTGCACAGTTGTTGAAGCTATCTGTGCAAGAGCAGTAATGATAGCACCATTTTGGAATGTCCTATTGTAAGAAAAGCAGACTTGAAAGGTGGGGGTGAGGAAACAAAACCCGAGGTAACATCCTTTTCAGACCAGAAACAGGTGTGAAATCTGCATTGGATCTTGGGAAGCAGGTCAAGCTTTGAGTATTGATGCATCGCATCATGGGAAGCTAATGGGCTGCAAACAAGGCAACTTGTGTGAATCGGCTGAACCTAAAAGGGCAGGGTGACCATGGTGAAAGATCAGAAAGATGCCATCAACCTTCTGTGAGTCTTCACAGGTGAGAACTTTGGCGATTGTGCAGATCTGATGCCCACTGAAAACAGAGCCAATTGTGGGATGGTTTGTGGATTGCACAAGAAACTGTGTTATGGTGCAGTCTGGTTAGGGATCATCTCACACCATTCTCTTGCTTTGCAGGACAGTTGCCCATCTTTTGTTGTTCATTGGTTTCTCTGATATCAGCCTTAGCCAGTTCCGTCATGCTCCAATGGCAGGAGCTTGTTGCTTGTGTAATGCTGCTCTTTTCATCCTTACAAGTGTCCATGCTTTCTGTTTTTGCACCAGCAGAACTGTTGTCATTTGATTTAGACCAGGAGGCTAGAAGAAACCATTATATATGCTGTCTGGGGAAGATCAGGACAGCAAAATTGCCAGACGTTCACTTCTTTGTTGGCTTGTTTTTAATAAAAGAACATTTTCCTCCCTCTCTTCCTATTGAGAAGACCTTGACAACATCTACTCTTATTTCAAAATGTTACAGCTCCATAAAACAAATGCTGCCGATCTGAAATGCCTGTTTTTAAATGATGGTTTGTTTGTTTGTTCAAATCTAATCCAGATCAGATCTAGACTTGCCTAGCTTCATTATTGCTATTAGGTATGAAAAATACATTGTGCTTTGAACAACGGGAGACAGCTACCTGTCCTGAGAAATTTATAATCCAGATAGGAGTGTAGTATGATATGAAAATAAAGGTAGGGAGAGACACAGTCATGGAGGGCTAGAAAGGTAAGAGCAAGGATCTTGTGCTGGGTTTGGGAGCAGGGAGATCTTCAGTTAAGGCAGAATTTCTTAATCAGTTGTATTGGTACCACCAGTGGAAATTAAGGTGGTGTCTGGTGGTAGTTGCAGAACACTTGGAGCCTTGGAACGAGACCAGAAATGTGACACAACAGTCATAGGCAGTTCAGCTCAGCAGGCATGCTTTTCCATGCTTGAAAATAACCCTCCAGTCCGTCCTGAGCCATTTACTGATGCTTGTTGCATCACATCTGGCCTCCCAATAGTAACTGGTGATGATATCATCACCAGTTACTTTTGGAGGTACTTTCAGAGTTTGTGTGGACTATATGAACCGGTATGGCAGTGGAAGCTTGAAAACCCTGAATTAAGGGATTCCAGGAAGGGGGTGAAGTGACTGGAGCAATGAGAAAGACTGAATGTCAGGAATAAAAAGGAGAGAGGAGTCATCACATAGGCACAGAAAGTGGGTCTCCTGCACCAGAAACCTCAGAAGTTTCAAATTTAATCAGTCATTGATTGAGACTTTTGGTTCAGCCCATTTGTCCCCATCCCATGAGAAGCAAGATATCAGGATGGAAGTTGTACCATTTTCTGTGTTGCAAGAACAAGTGTCAATGTGCCTCTTAAACCCCAGCTAGATCCTGAAACACATTTTCAAAAAGGCTGGGAAATACGTAAAATATCTGCACAACAAAGCCTTGGCTTACTAAAGCCTGAATCACACTGCAAGGATATTGGTGTACCTATTCAGTATACCTTTCTGTGTTTGAAATGCAGACTCAAGTGGCCCTGCTTTTCAAGGGAAGGGCAAAAATACAATTTAGACAGCAGTGCAGCTCTTGTGCCAAATGGCATCAAGTGGTACACTGTGCTTCACACATACACACAGACCGGTGTATGTTGCCCAATGCAACTCATGCCCCCATAGCATGTTCCCATCTGATCTTCTATGCCCTCATTCCCAGTCCCAGCCTCTTGATGGTAGAGAGTCTATTGTTGTATGGGAGCCAATGGCCAGCTACTTTCACTGGTATTGAAGAGTCAGTTGCAAAACTCTTCTTCCATTTCAAGGGAGACAAAGACAGATTGAGGGCAGAACAGAAGCATGGTCCCCAGATCTCAGTATTTACAAGACCCCTGCTGGAGGCAAGTCAAGTGGCTACATCCACTGTGGCCACTGTGATCATACAAAGATTTCTTTGAATTATGCATGCTGTGGAGAATGTAGATAGAGATACTTTTTTCTCATAATATTTATACTACTCATAATGTAAGTAGTACTCATAAAAGTACTACTACTACTACTACTACTACTACTACTAGTAGTAGTAGTAGTAGTAGTAGTAGTAGTAAATATTGATTTGGATTTTTTTCTGTTGGAAGGAGGAATCAATACAGTATTCAAACTCTGTTCCAGATATTCAAGATAAATTAATTTAATGTGTGCAATGGAATAGCATCAAGAAAAAATGAGTCTTTACCTAAATCAATGCTGTTTTTTCCGTGGGAAAAAAATCTTTGTTCAGACAGACTTTTTTTTCTTGGTTCTGGCACAGACCTGTCCAGATTACCGCCCAAGGCTGCTTCACATTTTGCTGATATATAAGGTGATGCGTCTTGAACTTGACCTGGGTGCACATTTCCTGCATATACCTTGCCTTGCAGGCTATGTTGAGTTGTTTGTTTCCAAAATTGACCGGAATTAATAATGCATGTGAAGAATTGGGAATTGCTCTGCTTGCTTTGTTGGGGTGCAGCTCTCTGAAAAGTGGAATCCCAAGAGCAATGAGTGAGAATTGAAGCAGTTTGGTGTGCAAAGCAGTCACTTTTGTCTCAGCCTACAAGATATTTGGGATTTCATTGCAGAAAGAAACAATACAAAAGGCTTTATTCGTCTATGCATATGCAAATGTGTTCCTGTCGAGCAGGCACACATTTTAAAATGTCAATTTTTCTGCATTGTAAAATATCCATTGACTTAGCATTGAAGCTGAGTGGTGATTATGAATGGATTAAATACATCAGCCAGAGAGACTGGCCATCAGAGTACACAATTGTAACTCTCCAATCAAGGTCCTGAGTTTGGGGAGAGGGGAATGCATGTAGGTGGGACTCAAACATGATGCTTCCTGTGCTGCAGTGAAGAGAACGCTGTGTGCAAAGACCCACAGGTTTGGTCTTCAGAGACCAATTTTCCTTTGTTCTGTTCTTGCTGGGATCCAGGCCTTTCGTCATGCTGTGGGTGGTACTCATGGGAGTGTCATCTCAAGCTATTTGGCAATTGTAGGTTATAGTACTGTCAGCAGCCCTTGGAAAGTGTTGTAAAGAATCATTCTTCCGATTGTCTGTTTCTGTAGCCATGTGCTTCCACCATCCATATCTACCGGGGGGGGGGGGGGGGAATACTGTGATAATATGGATTCTTTCCCTGGAAATTCCTTTTCCTATTTTTGCTTTGCCAGTGATATTACAGATTAGTGTTACTAACCTTGCTTTGCTAGACTTGCTACAGCAAAAACTTGGGAGCAACAACTCTCTCTGGAAGTCTATAGAAATTTAGACATCAATCCTATACACTTTCCTGGGAGCATGTTCTACTGGTCACAGGGGGATGGGATTTACTTCTGTGTAGACATGTCTAGGATTGCACTCTTAACCAACAAATCTGTGCACACTTTTCTGGGAGCAAGCCTCTTAGTAGGACTTATTTTGAGTAGACCAGTTTAGGATTGGTCTGTTGATCTCTTACTGAGGGAAGCTTGGTTCCAGGAGTGGTGTCAGGGATTGAGTAGGGTGGGGGACTGAATCCCATGATGTCTTGGGAGGGGCAGGCTGAAAAATGTAGTGGTTCCCTTTGATTTTTCAGTTTTTTTCTGATGCTGTTCTTCCCAATGTCTGGGTTTGTAATGCAAGAGAGAACTAGAGCAGAAGAGTAGAGGGGACTGGCTGGCTAGAAGAGCATCCTTTAACTACTCAAAAGATGCTCTAGCTCACCACTCTCTTCTCCTCTGCACTTCCTCTTCTGCTCCATTAATCTCCTCCATTCTGAATCTAGGGAGCAGGAGGAGGAGTAATGGTGCAAGGGATGCGGGCACTGATTTGGTGTGCCAGGTGTGCACAGGGCCAATGACATGATTAAAGGCCTTGAGTCAGCCTTAGCCCAAGAAAGGTGGGATATAAAGTTATTAAATAAATTAAATGTACCATTTGGTGCCAAGTCCTAAGGTTAGGGTTAGGAAAGAGGGTGTGCACATCCCCAGTATGTCACAGATGATGGATGTACTTTTAAGAACCTTATTTTCATAAGAAGCCTCTTTCCTGAACTCTCCCCTCCTTTCACTGGTTACTTGGCCCATTACATTCTGATCACTGCACTAATTTACTCTGCCTTTTCCTCCACTGATTTAAAAGCCAAGGTGTGCTTGTCCTTTTGTGCAAAGATCGTGGGAAAATGTACTTGTCCTATAAAGCATAGCTCAACAGTGCAAAACATATCTGAGTAGCAGCCGTAAAACAAGAAGCAACATGCCGTTTGTTCATTGTGCGGTGCATTAGAGTTCCTGAGCATATATTCAGGCGCATGTGCACAAACACCAAAATTATCTACCTCGCAACTCATAGATTTAAATTTGAAAAATCCAGGAAAATGACAGCATTAGCCACTCAAAGTGTGAAGAAGGCCCAACTTTGGATAGTGTTTTGCCAGGGACTGTAGTTCAACAGTGGGGATCATTCTGCTTTCTATATGGAAGATCCCTGGTTCAATTCCTTGTGTCTCCAGGTGGGTCTGGCAATGCTTCAATAAATGGGAAGTTTCTGTCCATCACTCTTGATATATCCAGGTGATCTGAACCTGTGGAAGTCTGCTTTTTATGACCATTCTTGTAATGGTGTCAGTGCCTGAGCAGACCAGCATCCAATCAAATAGATCAGGCCAAGGCTCCCACCAGGGGGGAGAGAAGTTGCCCCCAGTGGTGTAGCTAGAAGGGGGTGGAGCAGTCAAGTCTAGGAGGGAGCTTCATCCCTTTGGAGCCATTCCAGGTGGGGCAGCAAAACGGAGCCATAACTGCTCTGTTTTGCTGCCCCACCTGGAATGGCTCCAAAGGGGTGAAGCTCCTTTCAAGCCTCGACTGCTCCACCCCACTCTAGCTATGCCACTGCTTGCCCCTTTGGGCCCAGCAGCCCTGGATGTGATCATGTGTGTTTTTGACCTGGCACTCATTTGCCCTGTTGACGACAAGCAGCTAGTCAATTTGTATTCAGAGGATGGCGCTGGGTGAGAGATGTCTGGCTACTTCGCCACAGGCACAGTAAGAACAGGAAAGGAAAACACAGGGAAGCATGAGTGGGTTGAGGTGGAAAAGGAAGGAAGGGCAGTTTGGAAGAGAGAGAGCAAGGGAAAGAGGTGGCAAAGCCACTTTTTATGCCCTTTGGGGAGAAAAGCAGGATAAAAATAGGGCCAATAAGCTTGCCCAAGGTGTTCTGCTGAAGCTAACCTGTCAGGATCCCCTGCATTTTGACCCTTTCTCAAGAATGGCACCTCAAAGGTATCTCTTCTATTGCCTTCTCAGCAATCCTAGGCAGTGACAAAATTTGGGGGTGGGGTAGCTGTGTTAGCCTGTGGCCGAAAACACACAAGCAAGCTTAATATATTATAGCCTGCATTTATGTGAGGAAAATGTTCCAGGTTCAGTTCCTGATACTGACAGGGAGCAGTGGCATAGATAGAGGGGGTGCAAAGAACTAAGTTCTGCAGGGAGCCTCACTGCAGCATGTAAATAGCCGCTTCCCTTCAGAGTCATTCCAGCAGTGGGAGCAAAATGGAGGAATACGGTTCTTCGTCATCCCTTCCCTCAGAGCCCAATGCCTTCTGAGGCCTCCTTCCATCTCTCCTTCCCAGAGCCTCAGCAGAAGTAGCCCTTCTTGAAGGCCATCACTTAGAGAGCCCACTTATAAGGACTAGATTAGGAGCTTCCACAGGCCTTAACTGGCCTGTGAGCAGTATGTTTGACCGCCTTGGCCTCTACTACTACTACTACTACTACTACTACTACTACTACCACCACCACCAATGAATGAATGCTCTAGTCCAAGGTTATTCAAACCCACAGCAAGCCTCAATGCAGTCCATAGCAAGACCCCTCCATCTTGTAATGTATCTAATACACTCCTATATTTAAATTTATGTAAATATAAATGTATCTAAATACATATATGTATTATTAAATATATGTAAATTTATTTATATTTGAAATATATATCATTTTTCTGGCCCCCTTTACAATGTCAGAGAGATGATGTGGCCCTCCTGCAAAAAAATTTGGACGCCTGTACTCTAGTCCGGTGGTATTCAAGCATTTCAGTTTGGGACTCTCTTTCAAATTTAAATTCTGACCGGGATTCTCTTTCAAACTTACTGGTGTGCTCCTTCATGAAAGTAAGTCCCATTATGTTCAAGGAGGCTGACTCTCAGGAAAGTCCTGTGCCAGATTACAAGGTGATGGATCCCAGCATTTCATGACCCCCTCACATGAGGTTGCAACCCCCACTTTGGAGTCCTCTGCTCTAGCCCATCACTGATTTCTGTTCCCTTTTGCTTTTTTAATCTGAAGAGTTGGAGCAGGTGTTGCTGCACTGCTGGGTAAGCGAGGTGCATTTAGCCCACCACCTCAAGTGTTGGTAGGAGATTGGCAGTCCCTGTAAATAAGCAGTGGGCAGCATTTCATCCAAGACTAGTGACCATCACTATCTGAAATGGGTGGTCAGTGAGTGGAATCCTGTCATGTGGATCCTTCATCCTCGGTGTCAGCATCCTTCTCTTCCTCCCCAGCTTCGTTCCCATCCCGCGTTGGTTAGTCAGTCCCCAAAGTTCAGCTTACACACGGCGACTTGACATTTATAAACATCAGACAGTCCCAGAGAATCAATAGAGTTTAATAACCAGTGAGCAGAGCGGAGAGACACATCAAAATGACATTGGCCTGTTCAGTAAATGTTATTCTAAATCATACTCACTGGAGTTTTATTACATTAAGCATATAGCACTGGGGCTGGGGAAATAGATTCCATCAAAGGCCATTTCACTCATAAAGGTGATTGGCAGCTCAGTCTGTGGGCCTCACCTGCTCCCCTCCCCACTTAAGGAAGGAAAAAAAGTATTTGTTTCTGCTGTGTTTCATCAGGTGGAAGAATTCCTCGGAAGGAGCAGTACAGGGCTTGCTAAGCTGCTGCTGGTTGTGTCCAGGGCACTGGTTGGAGGTTTCCGTATCTGTGTGGTGGGATCATAATGATTTTACATCAGCAATTTTCAGCATTTTACCATTCATGACACATTGAAAAAGCACTGAAATTGTCAAGGCACAAAAATTTTTTAAAGAATTTTTGCAATTGACACGGCATACAGCACTTTGCACTGTGGGCTTAAAAACATCAGACTCCTGTGGCACATCTGCAAATCATTCCTGGCACGCCAACATGCTGCAGTTGAAAATCTCTGCTTTAGATAGTTTTCCAAATTTCCTTTGGATAGAAATTTGGGGTTTTCAAAAAATGCAGTGGCCCTCTAGGCTGCCTCCTGATTTTTATTTGCTAAGGGTTGTGACAAAATTAGTGATTGGGTAGCAGTACTCTACACCTCCAAAATAATTGCATGTTTAATCCTTGATGCACATAGTCCAATATGTCTTGTCAGTTCCATGAACCACCAAAAATTGGTTCATGACCTAATGGTGGATTTCATATTTGCATTAACTACATTGTGAACTTTTTGTTGTAAAGCAGTATATAAATATGATGGATTGATTAGGTACTGGGCCCACAGTTTTGGAATCACTGTAACAGGGTTGTGTGCCCATGTATGTGGAGGGAGGAAGAGTGTGCAAAAAGGTGGCATGTGCTTCTTTGTCAACTGTGGCTAAGTATCAAGACCAGCCATAGTAGGAATAATATTAATATTAATATTAACAACAACAACTTTATTTTTACCCTGCCTTTCTCCCTGGGGACTCAAGGTGGCTCCTGGGGACTGAAGGCAGCTAACAGGAAGACCCTGTTTAGGCAAGCAGTGATGTGGGGAGAGACATCAGGATAAGCCACGGTTAACTGCCAAAGGAGTAAAGCATTTAGAGGGCCAGAGACATAGGAATCAGTGTGTGGTCAGGAACCAGAGGATATGGTAGAGTCTGCTTTGCTGCTCAGGTGAGTTGCTCAGACTGCTAAGCTGGCTTGGGGGGATTTAAAGTTGAGGTATCAGCTGATCTTTAGAAGCGTTCCTTGATCCATGAAGATTTAGGACCCAAATTTATGGGCTAGTAGCATGCATGCTGAACTCCAGCACCAGCACTCGGTGTCATTAACATGCCACTTACGGCACCATGGGAGGAGGTAGCACCCATTGGTGTAGCTCCGTTTTGGGGTCTTGCACCCTTCTGACTTGCCAGCAAGATGAATGTCCCCTTCCCCCAAGGAGACCTCCGGCGGTGTGCACGCATGCACATGAAAGAGGATGTCAGTTGCTTTTCTTGTCCTGGCAGCGAGGGGACGTGGCTGTTTTGCTGTTTCATTGTTCCCTCTGACGAAGCCATGGAGCAATTTCATGCTTTGTCGCCTGCTTTTCTTGCACTGGATCCCTCCCTCCCCATCCTACAAGCACCACAATTATAGCCGTTGCTCCAGCAACAGCCGGTGCTTCCCCGACGTTGCTGTGGAGATGTGTCCTGTGCTTGATAGGGTAGCCATAGAAACTGGGGAGGCAGTCACAGATGAACAATTTAGGACTTTCTGAGCCAATAATCATTGTGGGGGGCTTCAGGATGGGGTGTTGAAGAAAACGGTGGTGGAGAAGGCAATGGGGGCACAGGGAAACCCACTCCAACACGGTAAACCCAAGACGTGGCATTTGTGCCTCCTCGGCCTCACAAGGTGCACACACATGTCAGCGTTCAAAAAGACCCTACTGTCAGCATAGGAAGGGGACCCAATCTGCACATGATGAGGAATGGAAGTGGGAAGCTGCGGAGCTAGAATTCTGGATGAGGCTGCAGATGATAAGTCAAATTTGTGGATGCTTCTCCACACACACACACACACACACACACACACACACAAAGCAGGCCTCTGTCAGTCTTGAAAGACTATGTATCGTGCTCGGCGCTGCATACGCTGCATGCAAAGCACAAAAGCCTGGGTTGGATTGTTATGGAGGCTAGGCTGTCACCCAAGCAGCAAATCCTCCCTCTCCACACCACTGAATTAGTCCAATGGAAAGGCAGAGCTGATACAATTGGATCCAGCTGGCATCGCAGAGTTGGGCTAAGGACAGGAGCTCACCCTGTCTTGTGGGGCCGACCTGGGTCTCAAACCCTGGCCTGCTGGTTAACAGGCACAGTGCCTTAACCACTTGCACCACCCCCAGCCCATAACACAACTCATTTCATGTAGGGTCTGACTTCGGCCACAGAGAATGGCCCAGCTAAGCTGGCCTAAGGTAGGCCATATCCTGAGCTGACACTTAGGCCAAATCCAAGGGCTAGGAGGCCCCAAGATGAGATTTAAGCCAAATCCACAGGGCTTGGAGCCCTCTAGGCTGGCTAACTGTAATGAAGAGGCAGCAGCATAAGGGCAGCATGCTCACTGGGCTGTGGGAATTGTGCCATGTCCTACATTTGAGAGGCAGGAGCGGTGCTTAGGCTGGCCTAAGGCTTTTTTATTTTGCTTCCATTTTTACTCTGGGTTATCATGGACCCCTATGGGTCTACTCAGATTTATGCTTGCTCCTGAGTTGGCCTAAGTCAGAGGAGCTGTGAGGGGGCATATCTGCCCAGGAAACAGGCTCTGGATATGCCCAAACTGCATCATTCTATGCCATGCTCAACATGTTGCCTAGACTAACCATGCTAGGCCAGCGCAGGTCCATCTGTCTTGGGCCAACCAAAGCAGACTTAGGCTAACCCATATTTTTTTCTGGTGCAGATAGGCTGGCCTATCTGGCATTAGGCCAGCTCAAGTGCCAGATAGCCTGGCCTAAGTGCACTTCAGGATTGCAGCCATAGTAAATGAGCATTCCAAAGGAAAGGCCCCTCCCCAACGCACTACCTGCAACACACAGGAAATATTTTTGCACAGGGAAAGTTTCAAACCTATGACTCCCACACCAGCAGTTTTCTGGAATTACTAGTTATGACCAGAGAAAAGTCTCAGAAGCCTCTCCTTCCCACTAGACTAGAGCAGTAATTCTCAAATCCAGGGTATATGAGGAGGGGAATGATGGTAGCTGGTACACTGATAGATGCGGGGACTTCGTTTGGTACCCTGCCTCATATCCTGAGGGGACTTGTTGGAGCCATGGAATCGTGTTATTTTGCAAAGCCATGCGGGCAGCTCTAAGCTGAAGCTTCCATTCCTTCCTGCAGATGTTTTCAATCTTTTTCATCTCATGGCACACTGACAAGGTGCAAAAATTGTCATCAGTTTTCTGACCACTGACAAAGCACACCATGTTGCTAGTGGGGGACTCAAATACCCCAACTGTCCTGCATGACCATTCCCTATGGCACACCTACGGACCATCTATGGCACACCAGTGTGTCAAGGCACAGTAGTTGAAAACCACTGCTTTAGTGCATGGATGAAACACTGTGATAGAGAGGAGATATGGGGAATTTTTTTTAAAACAAGGAACGTTTAAAACCATCTGCAGGCAAAACAACTCCATGAGCTCTTTTCAGGAAGCAAAGTGCAGTTGTCCGTGCTGTCCTGTACTGGTCTCTCACTGCACTTTGATTGTTGTGACACACAGAGAATACATTGATAGTGTCTGCTTTAGAGAATATTTCATATTGTGTTAGCTTATTGATGAGCCGTTAATTTAATTCTGTGCCGGCCTGAACAGTTTGACAGAGGACCATGCGATAGGTGGTCCTTCAGAAGGAAAGCTCTTCCAGTGAATCTGCTCATGGAGATAGAGGGCTTCAGACTCTTTCTGGAAACAGGAGACCTGATGCATGGGGCTGGATTGTGTTTATTTCCATTTTCCTTTTTGCAATGAGGAGAGTCACTGGAATTAAAATGCTTCTTTCATGCTCTAGTAGGGCTCCGATGAATGGTAAGCTCCTGTAAGATTATATGTTGCCACTTTTGGCCTATGGCTGCTAGTTGTCTACCAATGAATTATAACACTTTTCACCAAAGCTTCTGTGAGACCTTGTCCAGACTGCTGAAGACCTGTGCTTATTGCCCTGCCAAGGATCTGTATAGAACCTTACAGTGTTATTGCTATGGAGGTGTATACGAGACTGGGTTACTCTTTTAGGGTGTGTGTGACACTACCACTGGCCAAAATTGTGCGCATCTTCATATTTTTGAATAATACCATCATGTCATTCAGACTGCAATCCTAATCCTCAGTTTAAAAAAAGCAGGCCTCTGTCAGTCTTGGAAGACTATGGTATCATGCTTGGCGCTGCATACGCTGCATGCAAAGCATGAAAGCCTGGGTTGGATTGTTATGGAGGATAGGCTGTTACCCAAGCAGCAGATCCCCCCTCTCCACGCCACTGAATTAGTCCAGTGGAAAGGCAGAGCCGATATGATTGGATCCATCTGGCTTCGCAGAGCTGGGCTAAGGACAGGAGCTCATCCTGTCTTGTGGGGCCGATCTGGGTCTCTAACGCTGGCCTGCTGGTTAACAGGCACAGTGCCTTAACCACTTGCGCCACCCACAGCCCACAATCCTCAATTAGGCTTGCATAAATCCAGATGCAAGCCCTGTGCTGGCTTGGGGGTGTCACAAAAGTGCCATAAAGCTCTGTTGTTATGACACCAGTAAGGTGTTAGTATAAGTATGTTACAATCAGAGCTAACACTAGAATTATTCAGTTGAGTAAGTGCCATGAAACTCCGATCCAAAACAAGTGGACACCTTCATCACACAGTACAAATGCTGAAGAAGTTGCCTCTGAGTGCCATCAAGTTGGGCACTGGTTTTTGATGGTTACTGATATGTTGGGTTACCAACCCTAGTGATGCCACTGCTTTCAGACTGTGTGTATACAGTCTATTCTGTATGGTCTAGAACAGAAGGACCAGCATAGGAGTGACACAATAAGTTCTCGCACAGGATGTCACAAATCCTAGTGTTGCCTCTGTAACTCTGTTAAGAAACCAGTTATATTTCTAATACCAGCAGCTGAATTTCAACAGACAAGATGCATACAAATGAGGAGGAAGCATGAACTGTGAGATTCAAACTACTATTTCAGCTTTGCCAACCTGAGCAAACAGCCTTCGGCTAGACCAACCATTGGCCTTTCTCTACAGAAGTCAACTATATAGGATATAGCTTTATATATGCTGATTGCGGACCAGAGTCCTCCCAATGGTTTCATAGGCTGTATGCCTTGTTAGGGCTGCCAGGCTGCCTCCGCTCCCCAAGGACTGTATCTTGCTGCCAATGTAATCTCTGTCAACAGGATTTGGAAATATCCTCTGGGAGTGCAGGAGCTGGAGAAACAAACACAGAAAGAAATAATTATTAATGATTAACCATTAGCTGCATCTCCACATAGTACTCTACTTGTGGCATCGGGAAGGTACCAGAGAGGGGCTTTGGTCCCCCCCATCCTGCCCCAGACCCCAGTTTGGCACTTCTCCAGCTGCTACCTCAAGAGTGGATTAGCTGACACAGCTCCATTGCAGGCAGGGGGACAGCTTTGCTGAAGGAGAGAATTGGAGTTAGGGGTTATGGGCATTCAAGAAAGAGAAAGCAGTTGACATTATGATGGATGCTGTTATCCAGGTGGTACCACAGTGGATGTTGGGGAAGAGAATCCTCTGGAATGTGGATCCCATACAAGCAGGTGGGCCCTATTGATACCCAGAATCTGGTTTGATCTTCTTCTGGCTAGATGATGATGATATTTAAGTAATATAACATGTTCAAAGCCCAGGAAAAAATGTCTATAACTTTTTGATTTTAAGGATTCCAGCCAGAAGAGAAGAGTTCTATGAGCTGCCCGTAGAACAATTACCTATCAGTGGGCAGTGGAACCGGGCATCACTACTGAGCACCCGGCATCCCTTCTGGGCACCAGGCACCGCAGAGCACCAAATTGATTTTTAGTGGGCCCTTACATCACAGAAAAAATACACTTGCCAAATTTCATGCTTCAAGGTCCAGGGATTGTGACTGGATGTTGATCAGTCAGTCTTCAATGTTTTATATACAGACGAAAACATTGCTTCTTTTTTAACTCCCTTAGAGGTTAAATTTCTAAAAATTGATTCTTAGTTGGTGCTTCTAAATGGGTCATGGAAAGAATATGCTTCCCAAATTTCATGCTTCTCGGTCCATATGTTTGGGATGGGCATTGATGTGTCAGGTATTCTTCAATATAAAGTATAGGGACAAAAGCACTTTGCGCCCCTTCTCATCCCCTTCTGGTTTGAATTTCCTAAAATTACTGGAGTTCTTAGTGGTACATCACAGAAGGAATACCCTCCGCAAATTTCACGCTTCTAGGTCCAGTGGCTTTGGCTGGACGTTGATCTGTGTGTGAGTGAGTGAGTCAGTCAGTCTTTGATTTTACATACAGTGTATAGATTACTTTGACTGCTGGTGTCCAACCTAGATATATTATTTCATCTCAGAGGTATCCTGATAAGATATTACACAGAAACTATGATTTGGAGAGAAGCCATTTGGAAATGAAATACAGTATAATCTGATACGTTGTGAGAGAAACTGTAGCATTTTTCCTTTTCAGACTCTTTCTGTGTGTTCGTGCATGTGTGTCTGTTGGTTTGCATTTATTTGCCCATGATTCTCATACATTGGTGCTTTCAGAATTTTGCTGCATATCTTCACTTGTGGATAACCCACTATGTGCATGGGTTCACTGCTTTCCCTTTTGCTTACCAGGGATTGCTCTCTATTTGTGCTACTTGGGAACGACTCAGAGGCTCCTTCACTCAAGGGAAGAGAGAACTAGACATATACCCCACCTATGGAATGCAAAAGAGTGGATTGATGTGTAGTGAGGGAGCAGGGGAGGGGCCAGGCTGGGTTCCTCAGTACCCGGGGCCTGACTTCACACTCTCCATACACCCTGGCCAAGTTGGTGGGAGACAGGCTGGAGCCTGGTCTCATAAAAATTCCCCTCGGTGTCAGTTTGACTAATTTGTTAATCTTATCGCTGGCAGGTTCCAATGTGCCCATCATAGGCAGAGGGCCATAAAACTAATGTAGTGAGGAGGCAGCCCGCGGAATGATAGATACGGCCCGCAGCCTGGAAGAGACATTAGCTTTATGAACCAGGGGTAATTGAAAGGAAATATTTGTCATTGGTTTCTGGCGGACAAGATGTTCACAGAAAAGTTTTCAGTTCCTGG
Organism: Cryptoblepharus egeriae; assembly: GCA_030015325.1. NCBI lineage: Eukaryota > Metazoa > Chordata > Lepidosauria > Squamata > Scincidae > Cryptoblepharus > Cryptoblepharus egeriae. The sequence continues at coordinate 14,287,510 of JAREYC010000013.1, forward strand.
ATGGGTTGCCCATCCTAGTGTATTGGGGTGGGATTTGGGGCAGGGGAGAACTTTAAGCAACAGCGATCACCAAGGGACAATGTGCTCCTGCCTAACCACCCCAAGAGGACCCAGTCCTATCCAGCTTTCCAAACCGAATCAACACGTTCCATTACCTTGAGGCTACGTTGTTGGAAAATTGGATAGGGCTGAGCCCTCAAGCACAACTAACTCAGTCACTACTTTGCTCCATCCAGAATGAACTCCCAAACATCAGTGCTGGCCAAGGCTATGTGCTTTTTAGATCCCAGACCATAGATTTGAGACCTCCTTGTGTATCAGAATCACACAGATCTGTGTGTCCCCAGACTAAATAGGAGAGAAAAGCTATATTGGTTCCCCACCAAGAGCCTCTTGCCAATCATCATGCTTAACATCATACTCCATGAACTAATGTTCTAACAGCTTTCTATGTTCTTGTGACTAATCTGCAGAAAAGATGTGCAGAAAATTGTGAGATTTGATTGGAACTTTCAGTCCTGTAAAAGTCTCTAAACAGCCTTAGATAAGGATACTTTAAGAATCGTCTATGTATGAGCATGCATGCTTAGGTGGTGATCATTAATCACTAATGGCTCTAAGCCTAAATTGGTTAGGATTGAACCCTGAATTGCAGGGGGTAAAAAAGCCATCTTCTTCATATTTACCATTTTCCAAATGTTTTATTATGTCACATGATATTTGAAACTTTAATCCATTAGTCAAGTAGGTTAATCAATTAGACTCCTTTTTAGCTTGGACTAAAATTTTATACACCATTACCTGAGCAGACACGATTGGGATTGTGCTGTAAAAATGCATCACTGATCAGTTTGCAGATTTAATTTAAGGGTGTGAGTTTGGGAAGAGGGATCTGAAAATACAACAATCCGTAAAGCAGCCATCTGTAATATGTAGGGTCTCAAAACCTTGAGATCTCTTAGACAGGGACTGATAATGTCATAGATGGGTTCTGATGGTGTTGTAAGAGTTTCAACCCCTGAAAAATTAGGAGAGGGGAATTTGGTAACAGAGTGAAGACCAGCAATAGGGGGATTGAGCCCAGCAGCAACCCAACTGTCCCTTGCCATCCTAAGCAACCAAGCTGACCCTTACCATCTAAGAGGCAAAACCATTTGGCAATCCTGGTTACCCAACCCAAGAAATATTAATCAAATAACTGTATGAGTTTTAGGGCACAATCCTAACCAAATTTCTAGTATTGGCATGTGCCAGTGGGGCATCTGCTATATCCTGCAGTTTGGGGGAGCGGGGAGTCATGGCAGTCCTTAAGGCAGTGTTTGGAAAAGGCACATTGTTTTTCATGTGTTAGACTAATGTGATATATACTAGACCAGTGGTTCTCAATCTTCCTAATGCCGTGACCCCTTTATAAGTTCCTCATGTTGTGGGGACCCACAACCATAAAATTATTTTTGTTGCTACTTTATAACTGTAATTTTGCAACCGTTATGAATCGTAATGTAAATATCCGATATGCAGGATGTATTTTCATTGTTACAAATTGTTTTATTGAATTATTTCAATTCGTAATTATTGAGGTAAAACCATACTGTAAAAAATCCTCACAATATTTTCTTTCCTTAACGTTCTTCTCTACATGATCCATTGTCATGGGATGGTTTCTAATGAAAATAATATATAACAATAGCTTCAATAATAAAAAACCAAAATACCTTGTAAGGCTGCAATTCTATGCACACATTGAACACAATGGGATTTATTTCAGAGTAGGCATGCATAGGATTGGGCCCTGAGGCCACAATCCTATCCATATTTACATGGGAGTAAAGGCCCCCCTGACTATAATGGGATTTATTTCAGAGTAGACATGCATAGGATTGGCCTCTCAGGCTGCAAGCCAGCAACAGTTTACCTTGCAGTTTAACTGGCTGGCTGGTGGGCAGTGGCTGGTGGGCTGGCTGACGGGCAGCGTGATCTGGGCGGGCAGTGCATGCGTGCCTGGAGGGAAGCCCCCCAAGCCCCCTCCCGCGCGATCTGGGTGGGCTGCGCGCGTGCATCTGGAGGGAAACCCTCTGCGCAATCTGGGCAGGCGGTGCGTGCGCCTGCAGGGAACCCCCCACAGAATCTGGGCAGGTGGTGTGCGCGCAGCTACAGCCAGTGGTCTGGCAAGCCTGACCTGGCCCCCTGCACCAGGGGTCTTCAGGTGACCCCCAGGAAAGCTCTAGGTGACCCCCAAAGGGGTCCCGACCCCCACTTTGAGAAACACTGTACTAGACTAATGTGATATATACTAGATGACCATCACCTACTACAACTAGGTAATATATAGGTATATGCGCTTTAAGCACAGAGAATTGTAAAAGATCAAAAATGTCTGTCTGTCTGTCCACTGTTTAGGTTCAGCCTCATCTTTTATCATGCCTCCATTTGCATCCATTCACAAGCTACACCTTTCATTCCTATCATGTGGGAATCATGTCAGGGAATCATGTTAGGCTGCCTCTCAGGCACTATGTCCTTTTGGGATTGAATAAGCAGGGGAGCCCGAGGGGGGCTTGGTTCAGCAGAAGAAAGTTTTACAGTTGCTTTTTAACACTTTTTACATTCAACATAACATTTTTACATTCAACACTAACTGACTATGAGAAACTGGGGTTGGCCTCACATTAATGTGAGGGTTCTCTTCACACACACACACACACACACACACACACACACACACACACACACACATTGAAATCCACAGGAGAACTTAGGCTGTACACATGACTGAATAGCACATCTCTTGGGGGCTGAACTGGCATCTTGCAGATTCCTGAATCTTCAGACTTGCGGTCCAGATGCCCTGTGGTTTACAGATCTCCATCTGCTCTGAGCTAGCTCCCAGTTGCCCTGCAGAAAACTTGGCAAGGGAGCATTTCTGCCATTGTGATATTGTGTGAGAGTGCGCATGTGCATATTTGAGTGAGAGGGAGCATTTATGTCAGCGGAGGTGGGGGCAGCCAGAAATGAATGATTGGATACATCAGTATCCTTTCATCTGTCACCCTGATGAGGCAAAGGAGCTTTAATTGACTTTAATAGCCATCAAATGACATCAACAACTTCTACTAATACGCAAATCAATTAGCAAGATTGATTGGCAGGAGCAGAATGGTCAGGTGGCCCTGAGAGGCATTGAAAGGGTCATGTAGCCATCTTTCACAATCACAGAGGAGCCATCTTTGAGAACAACTGTTTGGTGTTGTGATGCCTTGGAGAGTTATACACTCATTGCACATTACTCCTTATTTGCTGGTCCAGGGCACGGTTATCTCAAGCTAGCTTGCAGCAATCTTAGGTAATTCCACAAGAGCTGAGGTTCTGTCAGTGAGAGGTGTAATCTTATTTAACAAAGCATGATAAAATAAGCCAATGGTTCTATCACCCCAAAAGTTGCAAATGCACAAACATTAAATGAGGACACAATCAGTCCAACAGCTTTCATCAGGGGTCTCCAAACTATTTGACCAAAGGGCCACATCAAATACCTGGCATAGTGTCAAGGGCCAAAAAATATATACAGTATATATATATAAAAAATAAAAGAGTCACTGACTGACTGAATGACCTAACCTGACTGATTCACTCACTGACTGAGTCACTGACCCATCAATGGCCAGTCGAAACCACCAGATCTGGAAGCATGAAATTTGGGGAGGGTGTGCCTTCCATGATGTAGGCACTAAGAACTGATTTTTGGACATTCAAACCAAAAGAGAATGAAAAGGGGTGCAACTTGTTTTCGTCCCTATATTTAACATAGAAGACTGACTGATCAACACCCAGCCCCAACCCCAGAACCAAGAAGCATGAAATTTGGGGGGCATATTTCTTCTGTGATGTAAAGACCCACTAAGAATTGATTTGGTGCCCAGTAGTTCCTGATATTGCTCACTGATGCCCTGTGTCTAGTGGTGCCTGGTGATGCCTGGTGCTTGGCAGGAATGCACAATGCCCACTGCACACTGTTGCCTGCTGCCCACTTGTGCCTGATGGTGCCTGCTGCCCACTTGTGCTCACTGGCGCCTGATAGGAATGCCCGGTGCCTAGTGGTGCCTGCCACTGCCCCCCTGTGGTGCCCAGGGCCTGACCATTGCACAGTGACAACCAGTGGTACCCACTGCCTGCTGGTACCCACTGGTTACTGATGCCTGGTGGTGCCCACTGCCTGATAGTGCCCAGTAGGGGTGGAAAGGTGATGCCTGGAAAGGTGCCTCGCACACAATGCTGCCCAACACTGCACCTTGCTACCCTCTGGTGCCTGGTGCCCAGGGCCCACCACCTGGTTCCAGTGCCTGGTGCCCACTACTGCCTGCTGCCCTGTGCATGCCACCTGGTACCAGTGCCCTCTAGTGCCAATGCCTGGTGCTCATCAGTGTCCAACCATTCCCTGGGCTCACAAATATTCCTGAAATTTGACTCCTGCAATGACGAGTTAATTCCATTAGTTTAAATATAAAATTTAAATAAATATTTTAGAGATGGAACTTAGATTAATGAATAAATGGCTCAAGTTTCCAGGTTTTCTACAAGTACCAACACAAATCAAAGAAATAAAGCACATACTTAAATGGATCCCCATTTCCCCAACCCCACCATCACAACTTCAGTTATGTTTGGTCAACTGGGTCAGAGGCTCTCAGGGCACCAGAGGTTGGCTACAGGCCAGTTAGAGGTTCACCATGGACCGCATCTGGCACTTGGGTTGGATTTTGAAGACCCTTGGCATACATCAACAGAACATTTTACCTGCTTATTTCATTATATAAATCAAGGTTTCTCAACAAGTGATACAGGTATCATCAGTGGTACTTGAGGTGGTACCTGATGTGGGACCCCTGGACACCTGTCACGTGACATCAAGACCAGGAAGAAGACATAACAAACAGTGATAGAAAGGCAGAGCTGCAAGCATACTTTTCTGTGATTTAAAAGGGCTCCAATCTACACTGAGCCTTTTATGAGATCTTTGTCATGTCAGGAAACACAGATTCAAATTCCTCCCCCAAAATACTTTCAATTTTACAAATTAACCTAGGCGTAGATAGAACATGCCTGCTGCCTTGAGCTGGTTTGAACTCCACTCTTTGCCTGGAGTGCCCTCAGCTGGAACAGGGAAGCATATATGGTCTGTTTTGTCATAGTTGCTTGTCAGTTTCACTTCCAAGATATCCACAGTCCGCATGATGGCCAGCAAGCTGGAGCTTTGAAAGCAGATGCATCTATAGGTCACTGAACCACCGAGCAAACTAACATGTATATCAGTAGAAGTCACCAAACTGTACTTCCTGGTAGCTAGAGTAGAACCTATAAAAAATAAAGATTTCCTTCCCAAGAAAGGATCTGTAACTTCTATTCTAGGAAGCTGTGTTCTCATGCATTTACCAATCCCAACCAGACAGAGGAGCACCTAAGAGAAGGATCAAGAGCCTCCTGAGTTTGGTGCCCAGAATCAAACTACATACATGGTTAATCCATTGGGCTTTGTAACGCTCATAATTGCTGAGTAAGATTTACTAATGCTCTCTATTGCCAGATAGTCAGTTGTACTTCTGTGGTGGAATGCCCCCAATACTTGGGTGATATTCATCAGTGAAATCTGTCAATCACAACTTCCTTGTGACTCTCATCTAATGTTGTTGAAAACAAGCACTTCTTTAATTAGTAGCAAGCATCTTGGTGTTCAGTGGTGTTTCTTCTGAATTGCTTCTTTACACAAATACATGCACTTGCGTGCAGGTATGCACATGCTTGGGAAAGCGTGCGCGCACAAGCGCACACAAACACACACACACAGCAGCAGCAGCACCAGAAAGAAATCCTTGCTTGAAGTGAAGCCCAGAGACATTTGGTTGATCAAGTTGGAAACCTTCCTTGTTCAGCTCACATCCTCCAGCTTTGCTTTTTCCAATGCAGCCCAACAAATGCACCAAGGGCAGACATTTCTTGGGTTGGTAGTATCTGTTTTGAGCCACACAAAACAGGCCTCTGGTGAAGGCCAGGCCTCTGTTTTTCAATGGACAACTGAAGTGAGCAGGTTGGGCAGCTGGAGGGAAGGATATCCAGCTGGAGAGCTTCCAGGGGGAAGAAAAGGAGGGATCAAGGCAGCCCAGCATGGTACAGCTGGTCCTTTTGTAAAACACTTGACGTCCATGCTAAGACTCCAGCATGTCTTAAAGTAAGAAGTAAGGCATTGTCTTAAAGTAAGAAGATACCTGCTGGACCAGGCCAAAGGTCCATCTAGGGCACAATCCAGAGTAACTATGGGGAGTCCTTGCTCTGACATAAGAACAATTTACTCCGGATTGCAATATGAATTTCCCATAGGTTTTCACTAGGTGGTGCCGTAACTACGTCAACATAAATGTCTCTTACGTGCTCCCATAGTTACTCTAGATTGTAGGGCTAGTCTATCATCCTGTGTCCTACAGTGGTCCTGCAGTTGCCCACAAGCAGGAGAGAAAGGTAAGGTATTGCTATCACTCCTTTGTAACTGACATTCAGAAGCATAGTTCCAACCATCCTCTTTTTCAATATGCATAGTAGTACTACCCACTATGAAAAGGACAACAGCTGTAGGAAAAATAACAGCTGCCAATCAGGTGATGTGTCGGGAGGAAGGAAAGAGAGAGCCAAGAGAGGATCTGAGGACCTGCTGGCCTCTGGCTCTATGAGACTGGCAGAGCAATTACACAGAGGACACAATTTTGCAGTCCCACGACAAGTAGAATATGGAAGGTGAAAGAACACACTGTCAAGCAAGGAGCACACAACGTCGGGTGGTGCCATCTAATGATGCATTAAACATAATGCGTCGTTTTTGACTCTGAGACACACCATTACAAGGATCACCACATCAAATTTTCCTGAAGGCTCCTAAGTTTAGGGAGAAGTATTTGTTTTACAAGAATATATCCTGCTTTATCTCCCTGATAAACATTCATAGTGGCTGTAGGTAGGTAGGTAGGCTGATTAAATAAGTAGATCAACAAAGGCTGGAATCCTAGAAGTAATTACCTGGAAGTAAATCTCATTAAACTCAGTGGGGCTTACTTCTCAGTAAACATGCTAATATAATAATAATAATAATAATAATAATAATAATAATAATAATAATAATAATAATAATAATGTGATTTATAACCTGTCATTTTTACAAATACACTGAACTGTAATAATTCTTATTATTAATAATATTATTATTTATTATTAATAATAAACATAATAATTTCATACTGCACAATGGCTTTGACTTGAACCAGTCTGGCCAGTGGTATTTGCCCTTTAATTTTGTCCATCCCCAAATTGTCCTCATCTAATGTCCAGGATTCTATCCATGCTACAATAATATAGTTTGCTATCTTGCTAGATTCTAACCAAGAGTGCCTGTGTTTGTTTGACAGATGAATCGCCCAATCCAAGTGAAGCCAGCGGATAGCGAGGGCCGAGGAGGTAGGTGGTTATTCATTTTGTATATGGCTTCATTGGCTGCCCCATGGGTAAATTTGTGGTTTGCTTGGGAGAAGGACTACACTTTGGTATGCTTTCAAAAATACTTTTTCTATACTGAAGCTGATACCACAGACCACAGTCCAAGTGGCTTTGGGGATTTTGCTTAGCCTGCCATAGGGCTCAACTCACAACCCTCTGCAACCCCATGTTCTGCCGTCCTGCTAGATCTTTGGTTCATAGGTTTGGGGAAGTAAACAGTCAACTCACTTTGGAGCTTTCTTGCTTCCAGCCTCTTAATTTGTTGTTTCTGTTAGAAACAGTTAGATTCAGTTTCTTGTCTCAGAATGCCAGAGACCTGCCATTATTGCATTTGATGCACAGCAGTTGTGCAGAGCAACACCCCAACAAGATGAAACTGCTCTATCCCCTGCACCAAGTACAGTTACGCCAATGAGGAAAGAAAAGCCATTTGTGATGTATGTGCTCAGGCGGCCTCTCTGGTGGAGGATATAAGTTGAGAGGCTTCTGGCCCTTTGTGGCATCCATGCAACCCCTCTTATACTCAAGACTGCAGCGCATGTGTAATTTAGACTCTGTGCAGTCATCCTGCACATGTTCCTAGGCCCTGGCTGCTTAATCTAAGAAAAACGAATTAATTAAGAGCAAAGGGATCCCACATGGCTCTGCTGCTAGCAGGTAGTGTGACAGAGCCACGGAAGGAAGGGCAATGAAGAAGAATTAAATGTTAATATTCATAGAATCCCATGTTGGCAAGGGTTAGAAGGTCTGGAAGTGATTCCTTTAGTTGGGTCCATCCATAGACAGGACCATGAGATGGTTATCTCAGGGGATATGTATGGTGTCCCACCAACACGGCACATCATTATTTTCTAGATTAGAAAAGCATCAAGGAAATGAAACAGAAGCATAGAGAAAAGAAGAGTGGAAGGCTAGAGTGTCTCTGATACTCTAGCCTGGTTCCTCTACATTTCCTGCTATGTTCTATTATTCCACTCACTCTTTCTGAATCCAGAGTGTTGATGACATTAGGAACCGGTGTATTTCAAGACAAAGGGGATAGATTTTGGCACATTGTCTCCGGCAATCAGAAACTGCAGTTACTCCCTGGAATAGGGGTGTCAGACACAAGGCTTGTGGACCAGACACAGCCCATGGAAGCTCTTTATCCACTCCTTTGACTCACCCAGCACCACCATCAGCTGCTGAGCTGTGCTGAAGTGTCACTGCTGAATGGATAGACCAATAACTGGGCTTTCCCATACCTGGATCCCATACCTGTTCAAGATTTGTGAATTTTCTCTTTTGCAGCCAAATTCCTAAATGAGAAAAAAAAGTCTTATCACTGCCTGATTAATGACATCACTTTCTGCTTGATTAAGGCTGCAATCCTAACCACACATTCCTGGAAGTAAGCCCCATTAAACACAATAGGACTTACCGTAATTTCTGAGTACACATGCGTAGGATTGTGCCCTTCTGGCTCTCCAATTGACACCCCTACCCTGGAGTATTAGGGGATCCAACACTATGCTATTCATGCATGGGACTGTACTTTTTTGGATGCTCAGTTTATACCCTACATGTGGACTTAGAATCATTTTTACATAAGGCTGTCAGCTGTCTAAACTGGCTCTTTTGGAACCAGGCGGTGGATCACTCACATGTGCTTATTTCGTTCTTCCTTAAATGCTAGACACTGAAATTGCATGAAGTTCTGAAGTGTTGTGACAACATCAGTAATCAGGCAAGGCAGCTAACTGGTCATCTGCCTTCACATGCAGAAGCTCCCAAAAGTCCAGATCTTCCCATTGCTCCATCCTTGTCAATTTTGGCTGTCCGTGAAGCAGATGGAATAAAAACAGAGGCTAAGTAGCTTGTCAGGAGAGGAGAGGAAAATATATCTTCAAAGCCAGCAATCAAGTTGCATTAGCAAAAGCGTGTACTTCATGGTTTGTAAAGCAGCGAGCATTTGAGCAATTAAGCATCGCCTGGGGGAAGGGCCTGGAAAATTGTCCAATGGCACATGATGCAGTTCCGTTGCTGAAGCTAAGCAGATCTAGCCCTGGGCAGTGCCATAGCAGAAAGCCATGTGGAAATCCTCTCTTTCTCCCACGTAGAACTGTAGCTAAACCACTTTGGGCTCTATAACTTCATACAGGCATATGCCCTTATCTGCAGAATTGAAAGAGCCACTGTGTAGTAGTGGCTAGGCATATGGGCTAGGACTGGGGATATCTGGGTTCTCATCCTGGCCAGTCACTTTCTCTCACAGAGCTAACTCCACCTCACAGAGCTGTAAGGGTTAAAGGGAGAAAACCTATGTACACTAATACTGATGCCAGGTTTCGGGGTACTCTGGATCAATCTTTGGTATATGGTGCCTCTTTGTGTCTGTATGCTGATGGTGCAGTAGGTACTACTGCAACCAGCAGACTGAGGATTTAGGAGAAATCAACCCAGCCAGGTGACCGACTGGTTAGTGCCTAACATGGTCAACCCCTGATGTCCAAGCCCTGAGCTCTTTGGATAATTGTTGGGATAGAAATGTAATTCAAACAAAGCAATTGGATTCTTGCTCACATATACAAATCTTTGGTATCCCCACCTCCCTGCATGCCGCTTCTCCAATGGCCTTCTTGCCTGGTGTTGCCTCCTTCAGCTCCTTGAATTCTCCCAAAAAGAAGAAAATAAAAACTTAGCAAAAGAGAATATGTGGATGAGAGGAGAACGGGGTACTTCTCTTTCTCACCCTCTTTCTTCTACACTTCTTTTTCTGATCTGTTCCCCTCTGTGAATCCAGAGGGTGATGGTGAAAGAGGAGTGGTGCTGACAAGCAAAGGAGATAGAAAGTGGGCATCTTCTGCCCGTGTCATCTGAGGCAATCACCTCATGAATGGGCCAGTCCAAGGGGAAGTCAATGCTGCAATAACAGTAATGAACCTAGAGAAAGATGGAATCAATGGCGCTTTGCACATGCACGACAGGAGAGTCAATATTCATTTCTGTCAGCCCTAAATGAAAAGAACCACCATGCTCAAACTTTCAGAAAATGTTGGGTTAGTTGCCTGGTTGTTTTAAAATGAAATTTCTTTATTGAAGGGTTATCAGTATGTATATTGTTCCATCATTATGTAGCCATGATGGCTTGGAAGTAAAAAGTTTAGTTAGCTAAAGTATTTCTGAATCTTCCAAAAGTTACAGAAATTGTCGCCAATGACTGACTAGCACCCTCTAGGGGAATTACTGGGCTACTCTTAATTGAAGTAATGGTTCCACCTAGATTAGGTTGGGCTGCTTCCTCAGTACAAAGACCCACCCTGTAAAATGTTGCCATCACCTTTTCAAAGTAATCTTGACAATCACAAGAGGACTAGAAATGTTCTTTGAAAATTATATACATCCAGGGTGACTCTAAAAATTATGCACACTTCATAGTGTCAAATTTTATTATGCATATCCTGAGTATGTTGTCCATAGAAGCAGTGGCTTGACCCAGTTAATTAAAAATAATTAATTAGTTAATGAATTAGACTAAGTGCTTGAAATGTTCCCCACTGACATCGTTGACGAAGGGATTTGCAGATATCCACCAATGGATGTGCTGGGATATATATATCTTACATTGCTTCGTTAGATCAGGGATGTCTAAACTTTTTGGCAGAAGGGCCACATCATCTCTTTGACACCGTGTCAGGGGCCAGAACAATAATTTACATTTCAAATTTCAATAAATGTACATATAAGAGTGTATCACAGACAGATCTGGAGGATTAGAAGGGCTGCCTGAGGGCCAGATAGAGGGTTCTTGCTGTGGGTAGCATTGAGGCTCTCTGAGGGCTGCATCTGGTCACAGTTTGGACACCCCTGCCCTAGATGATACAGGCTTTCTGCAGTGAAGTCCAGGACCCCCCAATTATCTGCAGGATTCCATTCCAGGAACCCCCACAGATAAAGAAATCAGTGGATAGGTGAGGATAACTGTACTCTCCTTTCCTCCAAAAGATGTTCTGAGGGTCAGAGAAGCCATGTATGGAGAGACCTTAGAACTGAGGTCCTCAATTCCTGGTCCACAGTGCATTGGCAGGCGGGCTGCATAGTGCCATAACCAGAGTCCAGAACCGGAGGCTAGAGCCCTACCGTCCCTGGCCCAGGAGAAAACTGGGCCAACTTCTGAGCAGCACATGCCCTGCTCATCGTGGCCTTGAGCCTGGACTAAACTGTGCACACATAGCCCTGAGGCTGTTCAACCCAAAATGCACACGTGCATCCCAGCCAGTCAATGGGAAATGTTTTTCCCATGTCCCGGGCTGTGGTCCTCAAAAGGTTGAGACCAGTGGTGGGCTCCAGCAGGTTCGCACCTACTCTATAGAACCGGTTCTTAACAAGAGATAGGACATATAAAGTTTAAAAATAGCCATTTAAAAGTGGCTGCCAGATGGGCAGAGAACCAGTTCTTAATTTCTTTGAAGCCCATCACTGGTTGAGACTTCCAGTTTTTTGTAAAATCAGAAATGACATTTTAAGGCCTTAGAAGGACTTTGGGGATGGCGTCCCTGCATTTGTTCTCCTTGGCCCTCAAAACAATCTCTTTGGAGGTATCCAAACATCCAGTAGATATAATACTAAAACTTTACTCAGTGCATACAATTCAGACTTGTTTGCCACACAATTTTCAGAGCCCTCCAGCCTCCAAAGCCCTCTTAGCTTTTATATCCTATAACTCTTCTGCCCACGGTCTCTACATCTCCAGCTGTGGCATCTTCAAAGCAGTAGTTCTGTTTAGCCTTGAGACTCACCTTTTAGAATGAACATCTCTAGGGACTGATTGGAAGTGATGTCATGTCAGATGTGACATCATCACCCAGGAAAAAACACCACCAAATGGCAAACATGGTGTTAGACCAGTGGCATACAAATGAGAGTTCGTGGATCCCAGGTGCCAAGCAGCAGGGGGGTAACAGAGGTGCCTCCCAATTTTTAAAATTTTGGACTTTTTGAATAATGCCATCATGTCATATATAATTTGATATATAATTTCATACAGAATGCAATGAAACCAACCATGTTGAAAGATCTCTATCAAAACATTATAGCCCCTCAAAAAGAAATCACAACTGCCTTATGTAACAAAAAATGGATTACAGTGTGTCTACCACTGGGAATAAATAGCTTGTTGTGATTAAATGTATGGCATTTAAAAACCAAATGTATTCATAAATTTACATTTATTTTCCTTTATGTTATATTACAACCAGGGTGATCATATGACTGGGTTTTTCTGAATTTGTCCTCTTTTTTAGCCTCCTGTCTGGGTGTCCTCCGAAAGGGCTTCATTGTCCTCCATTTTGACTTTGCAATGGTGTTCAGTACACCATCATGTCATATGTCGTTGGATTCATATTGAAGAGCAGAATACAATGCAAAAACCGGTTTTGAAATGTCTCCTTCCTATCAAACGTTATGGCCAAAAAACTAAAAATCAAAAATATGCATTGAGCTCTATGGGAAAGTGAAAATGCCAAATATTGTGGCTTTACTCATGAGTAGGCAAATGTGATTGTCCACCAGAAAGGTCAGGCTGAGAGGAATCTAAGACCTTGTCCTTCTGTTTAGGTTCAGGCTTCTGGTCACCCCGATTACAACAAAATTGCTTTTGTATATATGATGTATCACAAACCCACTTCCATTCTTACATGGCTAACTGGGATTCTACAGGATGAGACTTTCCATGTAACAAAGACTATGGCTCCATCTGTGTCTCCCAAACCCTTATTCTCCCTACCCTATTATATTCCTTTGACTTTTCTATTGAGAATCCTAACCCTGTTATCTCAATACCTTCCAAAAATACTGTGCCTAATGTCATGCTCTGAAACATATCCCCTAAATCGGAACCAGATCCAGATGATTGTTGGCCTCTGAGCCAGAGACCAGGAGTCAAGTCACTGAATGTTATCCTCACACCAACTTTCAGGTGAAACCCTTTGTGTTCTTTCTGTTATAAGGTTTAGTCAACCCAATAGCATCATTAGGGTTTGTATCAACCAATGCCAGCGGCCAGCGCATCACTGCCATGATGGATCTCCTTCCAAGCAGTGGATGGGGCAATCCCTCAGGTGGTGGGTAAAGTACCATTCCCCCCTTCCTCCCCCACTTGCTTTTTGGCTACAACATTCGTTAGGATAGAAATATTTCATTGTGGTTTGTTTCATTGCATTCTGCACAAGATATAATATGATGGTATTATTTTAAAATACCTAAATTTTAACAGTTTAGGCCAGTTGCGGTGTCATCCCCCTTCCATACACATCACTGGGGTACCTTGATATGCCACTGAGCCAATCAGTATTGCAAACTGTGAATAAGCGTGTTTTAGCCGCAGCACTGCTAGCCATAAAAAGACATTAGTCATGAGACATTAGTACTCCTTTTCTTTTTTGCTAAGAAGAACTGCCACAGTCAGAGTCAGTTAAAAAGAGCTAGTATCAAATGTATTCTGGATTGATTAATTTAGAATAGCCGTCGCTCGGGGTGAAAGCAGATGGAATATAAAAAGAAAGCTTGCAGCATGTCCCTGAGTTGCAGGTGAGCCTCGCTTTGCAACTGAGGTGACACGTGTGCCTATAAGCAAATTGAATGCTGGAGCAGACGTCAGTCTTGTCCTTCATTCTCTTCCCCATCTTTCAACCGAGGTCAAACTTCTTTTTAATTTTTACAAGTACTACATAAATATATATGCACTTCTGTCTTTGGCTACAATTCTAAAGACACTTTCCTGGGAGTAATACACACTGAACATAATGGAGCTTACTTTTGAGTAGACATGGTTAGGATTATGCTCTTTCAGCACAATCCAGAGTAACTACGGAACCTCTTATGTTGACGTAAGAGTCATTTACTCTGGATTGCTCTATGCATTTCCTATAGGTTTCCCATAGGTGGTGCCGTAACCACATCGACATTAAGAGGTCCTGTAGTTACTCTGGATTGTGCCTTTTTTATCTCAATAGTAATTTTTCCAGCAAGAACCTTTAATAACAAAGTGCAATATTGATCCAAGAATTAGGGAAGGATAGAGGTTAGTCAATCAGGGAGCTAGCCAGTCAGTACTGTGCCCTGCCAACTTCAAAACTAGCAGTGTGTTGCTTTCTAAAGAGCAGAGATATATTTGAAATGATTGTAGTGGGGATGTTTTATTCGCTTGCACCACACAAGTTTTTGTTTTCACATTCAGAAATATCACCTTCGAGTTCCCATCCGTCATAAGAGTGCACTAAAATATTACTGTTAACTAAAAACAGCAAAAAATGTTCTGCCACGCTAAGAACACAAGAGTGCTGAGAGAGATTTGCAGTTATTTTATTCTATTTGAAGCATTTATATCCCACCAATAGATTAAAATCCTCAAAGTGTCTCCTCCCAAATCATCAAATCACTAAAATAAAATTACTAATTAGAAATGCAATAAAATGAATTAAAACAGAACACTGCTTTCAATAATAAGTGGTATAACAAACAAGCAAATCCTCAAAAGCAGCAGTAAATTCAGTCTCACTGCTTATTGAAATCCCATCCAGACAGCCTGCTTTTAACCTGGCTCATATCAAAGAAAGACATAGTTGTAGCTGGAGTGAGTGTGCAGCAGTCAGACTTCCATGATAGAAAAAGCCATCTGTCTCATCACCCGCCACCTAACTTTTGGAAACAGTAGCATTAAAGCTGCAATCTTAGGCACACTTTCCTAGGAGAAAGTCCTATTGCATACAGTGGCACATGCATTGAGTAGACAGGTCTAGATCATGTTCTTAATAGAATGGGTCCTTCTTCTTCCTTGGATTTGAAACCTACCAATTTGATTAACCACAGATGAACCTACAGCTGACCTCACTGGCACTTTCCCTTTCCTAATTGGAGGCGTGTGCCAGCGAGGGCAGGACAGGACACTCCACCCATGGAGAAGCCTCTTCATGGTAACCTTTAGACAGGGAGGCAGGGATAGACTGTGTGGGTATGTGCAGTCATTCTTTTCAAGCTGGATGCCCACAGTGCCCGCTTGGACAGCTGATTTCAGTCTCAGCTGCCCCCAACTGCAGTCTGA
Source organism: Cryptoblepharus egeriae (assembly GCA_030015325.1). Lineage (NCBI taxonomy): Eukaryota > Metazoa > Chordata > Lepidosauria > Squamata > Scincidae > Cryptoblepharus > Cryptoblepharus egeriae. The sequence goes on from JAREYC010000013.1 coordinate 14,303,126, forward strand.
GTCTCCCCTGCAGCCTCCCTAGCCAAGCTAAGGACCCATTCCCAGGTGTCTACTCAGGAGCAAGCACATTAATTCAATGTAGTTTACTCCTGATTTTTTAAAAATGTAGGACAAATTGAAGGACATTTTGTCCTAAATTTTTGTCCTACATTTTGTCCTACTTTTTTAAACAAAAAAGTCTGGATTTTCCTTCCAAATCAAGGGAGTAACATCCCTTGTATCTAAACATAAAATATGTATCTAAACATATTTTGGGCTTAGAGGTAAAAACGTTACCTGATCCCTGACCTAAATTAACAACAGGTTCTATGTCCAAAGAACAACAGTTTCTATGTCCCGTTAGTAACAGGTTCTCAGAAACAGGCACTCATTAGCAAAGGGTTCTATAGAACCTGTGAGAACCCCTGAAGTCCACCACTGCATGTTTTGTATCCTTGGGGGTCTGGGAATAGATCCCTTGCAGACACGTAATGTCCAACTGAAACTGTCTTATTCTGTACTGAGTTAGCCCTTTGGGCCATCTACCTTGGTACTATTAATATTGACCTATACAAGCTCTTCAGGTTATCAGGCATACATTTTTCTCTTCCTGGAGATGCCAGGGATGGAAAGTGGAATAGTCTACAATACATGCAACACATATTGCTTACAGCCCAGCCATATCTCCCATAAAGGAACTCAAGGCAGTATACTTGAGATTCCCAGGGGTTTCTCAGTGGGGGCTCAGACCTGAACTCTGAACCCTTCTCTTCCATGAAAAGAAGAGGTACTCAGTCCTGGGAACAACTTGAGCCTCAACCCTACTTTGTGTCAAAGCTGCATTAAAGAACCATAAGGATTGCATGTTTCAAAGTCATATATTGGCAGTTTCCAAGATGGCACACAGACCATTCCCACATGTTCTCTGTGTGCCTTGCCCTCTGCCCCCCCCTTTCCCATAGGTACCTTTCTCCAGCCATGATGTACAGAAGGCTCAGTGTTTTAAACTCAGTGAAGTTTTATTACCAAGATCCAGTTGCTTGAACAGGGTAAATAACAGTGTATTCAAAGAGAGATGTAGTTATTAAACACGACTCAGCTGGTGCCAGCCCAAGCTTCATGTGTCCCAAAGGGAACTGGGAAATAAATTACTCACTTACAGAATGTAATTGGTGAGGGATTAAAAATCAATAGACAGGCAAGAACAAGCAAGCTGCCTTAGCTGGGCTCGGAGGAGAAGAAATCCCTTTGCAAGAGGACAGCACTCTCTCTGCTCAACACCTACCCATTTGATTTGTCTATGAGCAGGTTGCCAAATTCTGGAGGCTCCTATGCCTTTAGGTGATCCAAGAACTGACCTAACCCTCCCCCAGGAGTAACACACAAGTGTCCTGTGGCACATTTGTGATACCCCTAGGCCAACATAGGACTTAGGCCAGCATGGGCCTTATTCCAGCCTAACCAGTTTGGATTGCAGCCTCACACCTGACTGAGCAATGTCGTTTTACACATCTCTGCACATCTTCCATCATTATAGTTTAAAGACATTAAGATGCAGATGACTGAAAATATAATATAGGAAGAATAATATACAGGTCCAACCTTGTTATACACTGACTTCTTATCCACAGATTTGACTCAACATAAATAGCCATTACAGTTTTAAAAATAGTTTTTCTACTGTTGTAGAGAGACAGACATGCAAGCAATCATTCTATTCTTCAGCTGAGCCAGACAAAAGCAGGGGGTCCTTAGCATTTCTAACTGCTGACTGCCTCTCAACAACAGTAAGGCTGCAATCCTAAAGACACTTTCCTGGGAGTCAGATCCATTGAACAGAATGGGGCTTACTTTTGAGTTGACATGGTTAGGATTGTGCTCTAAGCAAAGTTGTTTTTAAACCATTTTAATTTTTTTAAACTACTTTTATTTACACTTTATTGGGTATCAGCAAGAAGTCCCAGGATCAAACCCCTGGGATATATTGAGGCACATATTGAGGCACAGCTTTATTCCATTAGATGCAATGGAGGAGCAAGAAACCTGGAAGTGGGTTTTGAAATCTTATTTTTCCATGGATTTTTTTAATACATCACTGGCTTTTCCCAGTAGATATCCAGAATCTTTTGTTCAGAACTGCAACAATTTGACTTGAACAGGAAGCAATGCCTTCCTATTATGATCGAAGTAATTGAGGGAAGAACTCAACTTCACCAAAAAAAAAAAAGTCCTAAGGTGTTCCTGGTCAAATAAATCAAAAATCTGAAATTTTTGGGATCTGGCCAGGTGATGGAACAAAGCTGACCCTTATGTCATCACAAGTGCAGAGCCTAGCAGTTGCCCATGTTGTGGTCCAAGTTTAAGTTTTTTAGCCTGAGAAAAAAAGCAGAAAAATAGTTGGTGAAACAGGACCATTTATGGCAACCATGTGCGCCAGGGAGCTGTCATAGAAATTTAAGGTAGGCTAAAGCCTACAGCTCTATACAAGGCCAGGTTGCTCAGGTTTCTTGTTTTAAATAGAGATGGTTTATGTGTAACAAGACAATATATGAGCTCAGATCCCTTAACTAATTTTCCCAGTGTCTGAACTGACAAAGCATCTGTCGGGCCTCCCAGTTATTTATTTATTTCCTGGGCCGTGCTCTGACAGGCGGCCTTATTTCCATTGTCAGACGCCATTAGAGCCCAGTGCTGGTGCAGGAGCGTCGAAGACAGATGCCGGCAATAATCATGAAGCACTCATTATTTACCATCACTCCGATCCTGTTTAAGTTATTTATGTCCCTTGGGCAGAGCTGGCAATGGTGGGTTATTTCGGTAGTCAATCATAACCATGCAACTGTGGTTACTTAACAGACTTGCTCTCTCTCCCTTCCTGTCTTCCTTCATTTCTTGTTCTTGCTTGCTGCCCAGAGCTGCCTTGCTTCCCGTGTCCAGTTTGCATCTGTTTGCATCTGTATGTGTGTGTGTGTTTGTGTGTCCATGACTATGGCTACAATCCAGAGTAACTACGGGACCTTTTACACCAACATAGTTACAGTGCCACCTATGGGAACTGCATAGAGCAATCCAGAGTGAGTGCCTCTTTTGTTTTCCCATAGTTACTCTGGATTATAAGGTATGTGTCAGAGCAAATTTGGGGAGACTGCTGAATCGCAAGTGTTATATGGTGGTCCACAAATGCATATATTTCTACAATCCTAACAGTCACTGTTTTCTGGGATCTGTCCCTGGGGAACCACTCAAGGTTCAGTTGAGCTTGATAGTGCTGGTGGAACATGTATTTGCAAAATTGTTGTAAAAGTGCCTTCCTAGTAGCTGGCGCACAAGCAGGAACACTAGAGCCTTCCTGCATGTACCAGCATACAGAGACCTGCCAAAGCATGTAAGCTTGGTTTGAGGGCTGAATGGGGCAAAGGGGGGCAGTGCAGGAAAAAGATGGGGTGGTTTGGGCAGATAGAGCCCAAGAGGAGTGCAGGCTTGGATGCCAAATCCTGGTCCTTCCCAGACTTGATCCATCTGAGCAGAACAATGTTGAGATATCGCTACTGCAGGTCTGTGTTGACCCATTGTGGCTGCTGGAGCTTATCTCTAGGGACTAATGTTGGGCAGGAAAAAGAGTGACCATTGTCCACAGATAGGCATTGCTGTTGCTATTGCCTCCAATGTATGTTTAGGGAGGCAACCACCACTCTAAAGGAGATCCTATAGGGAAGCATTTTGCCAAGGACCCCCTCTCCCAAATTGGCCATAATGCTAAGAAATATCAATCAACCATTAATGCTTTCCCTAATGTGAAGATGCAATGATCAGGAAGACTGCACCAGCCAGTATCCTAACGGCATAGGAGCCTTGCATGGAAAAAATGGCCAACAGATCTTCCTGTATTGCTATAAACACACAGTAGGCCAGGGATTGTCAAGCAATGTACCATGGCACATGATGTGCCGCAAGTGGTCCACATGTGTGTCATGGGAGTTTGGACTATTTATTTATTAAATCAACATCATTAATTAATAGGGCTATTAAGGAATTGAACACACACACACACACCGCAACAAGGTATGCATTTTCAATTGTCCAAAGACTATAAGCCTGCAATCCAGAGTAACTACGGGAGCACGTAAGAAACATTACGTGTACCCGTAGTTACTGCACCACTTAGTGAAAACCTATGGGAAATTTATATTGCAATCCAGAGCAAATTGTTCTTACACCGGAGCAGGGACTCCCCATAGTTACTCTGGATTGTGCCCTAAGTGTGCCTTGAAAATTTTAGCACATGGTTAATGTGCCATGAGATTGAAAAGGTTGAAAATCAGTGCACTAGGCAAAACATTCAACTCCATTAATGTTCCCTTCTGACAACCCAAAAACGCTGTATGCACCCTTGTAGGTTGCACAGCAGCATCTTGAGAATGTGAACTCAGATGTGATTTCCACTGAATTCAGTGGAACCGCATGCATCATTAGTGCAACTGAGGACCATATCCTAGGAATCTGGATATGGTTTTCAGATTCTTGGGTTAATTATCTGCAGACTCCATCCAAGGAGTCCCATCAAAATTGTAAGAATGACCATTCAAGGGATCTTCTTGGAATCAGAGCTACCTTATGTTGCCAAAACTATTGCATTTTCAGCGCTAACATGCCACTTTACACACTATGTAGCTGTCTGTTGGTCTTGCTAATGAGAATTCGTTTGTTTTTAGAAGACAGGAAGCTCTTTGTGGGCATGCTGGGGAAGCAACAGAGCGAGGATGACGTCCGGCGACTCTTTGAGCCCTTTGGCCAGATTGAAGAATGCACCATTCTTAGAGGCCCTGATGGAGCCAGTAAAGGTGAGAGATATGGGGAGAAGAGGATGGATCAGTGGAAGTGAAACCAAGTGACAGATTGTTTGCTTGAAAGCAGAGTAACCATCTGACTGTAAATTTCCGGATTTGACCGCTTTTTTAGCCTCCTGTCCGGGTGTCCTTCAAAAGGGCTTCATTGTCCTCCATTTTGGCTTCATTTTGGAACTTCACAATGGTGTGCACCATCATGTCATATGTCATTGGATTTGTATCAAAGAGCAGAATCCAGTGCAAAAATTTGTTTTTAAATATCTCCTTCCTATCAAAAGTTATGGACAAAAAAATTATGGCCATTTTGCTCTCCCCACCTGGAATGGCTCCAAAGGGAAGAAATGGCTCAAAAAGAGCCCCTTGCACACTTCAGTGAGATTCCTTCCAAGGGTGACTGCTCTGTCTCCCCTCTAGCTATGCCACCACTTTCCTCCTTTCCCCTGCAGCAGCTTCTTGCTCCAAGAGGAAAACTCCCATTTGAACATCAGAAGTTGATATCTGCCCAGATCATGGGCTTTGTTTTGTCAGCATTGATTGATAGTGACACAGAGAGGGGCTCACTCCTTTGCCACCACAACACAGAGATGTCAGGACTTGAACCTAAGACCTTCTGCATGCAAAATTAAAATTATTCCCTCCCAGGTTGCACTCCCAATTTAGATAGGTATCTTTGTTCCACCTTCCCTTCCTCCTCCTCCTCCTCCTCCTCCTCTCTCTCTCTCTCTCTCTCTCTCTCTCTCTCTCTCACACACACACACACACACACACACACACACACAGAGAGAGAGAGAGAGAGAGAGAGAGAGAGAGCTGTTATTTACAATTTAAAAAAAAACAATCCTAACTCTTAACAACATATTTAATGTGTCATGTTGTGTGGGCCTCTTCATATTTATACCTGTGTCTTTCAAGCTGACCGTGACCCCCTAGTGCTTTTATTTTTTATATGTTTTTATCACATGTTTATTTCTTCCTGCGACCTTCCCACTGATTTTGGATTAGGCTACCAAAACTGCCTATGTTTAAAGAACACAAATGTCAACACCATGTGTGCATCGTTTGATGTGTTCTTTTTTCCTGTACCCAGTTCCAAAATGGGAAGTGTGAATTGGCTCTATGCCTCTTTTTCATGCAGGTACCAAGTCCTTTCTGCACATGTCAGTGGGAGAACTTCACGTGTGCTTGTTTTGCTGCAGCAAACCCAGAATCTGGCAAATTATGGGAAAAACCCAGCTACTCAACTGTGCATGCTCTATTCATTGAGGATTCATTGAGGATGGTGTCACTCATGTGTTTTGCTCTTTGGGGTTGTTTTTCTATTCAAGGTTAGAAATGAAAACCTGATCAAGGACATGACTGGATAAGGCACAAGAGCTACCAAGAATACCTAACACTGTGGGAAAAGAGCTATGTCCATTCAGTCTCCTAGTCGCCTTTTGCTGATAGTGCAGGGGTGAAGATTCATCATTGCCTATGTGCCTCTGATGTTTGGTGTTCTCTCTCTCTCTCTCTCTCTCTCTCTCTCTCTCTGTCTGTCTTCAGGATGTGCCTTTGTCAAATATGGGAGCCATGCAGAGGCCCAAGCAGCTATCAGCAGTCTCCACGGCAGCCAAACCATGCCGGTAAGTGCTGGGTGAAAGCCCAAATAGGAGGGAGGGCCCAAGAAATGCCCAGAGAAGCCGATGGGGAGGAGGCCCATTCATTTGGCAAGAGATCCAAGCATTCTTCATCATGCTCTTGATTTTAAAGCCAGTACTGGTCTTGAAAGCCAAACTAGACAACCAATCTATTGCATGACTGGGGACAGTGTGTTAGTTTTCTAAAATGGAAAGAGCAGCTGCACAGAACATGGATCAGGAACTCTGTTATGGAGGGGTTTGCAACTTGTGACTCCCTGTTTACTCCAGAAGAAGAACCTCCCTTATTCCCAAGAATGTAATATTAAGACTGGGTGGCGCAAGCAGTTAAGACGCTGTGCCTGTTAGCCAGCAGGCCAGGGTTCGAGACCCGGGTCGGCCCCACAAGACAGGGTGAGCTCCTGTCCTTAGCCCAGCTCTGCGATGCCAGCTGGATCCAATCGTATTGGCTCTGCCTTTCCATTGGACTAATTCAGTGGAATGGAGAGGGGGCATTTGCTGCTTGGGTAACAGCCTATCCTCCATAACAATCCAACCCAGGCTTTCATGCTTCGCATGCAGCATATGCAGCGCCGAGCATGATACCATAGTCTTCCAAGACTGACGGAGGCCTGCTTTTTTAAAAATATTAAGACAGGGTGAGCTCCTGTCCTTAGCCCAGCTCTGCAACGCCAGCTGGATCCAATCGTATTGGCTCTGCCTTTCCATTGGACTAATTCAGTGGCATGGAGAGGGGGGATTTGCTGCTTGGGTAACAGCCTATCCTCCATAACAATCTAACCCAGGCTTTCCTGCTTCGCATGCAGTGTATGCAGCGCCGAGCATGGTACCATAGTTTTTCAAGACTGACGGAGGCCTGCTTTTTATTATTACTGCCATTTCTATGGTGGAAATGGCTCTCTCTTCAACTTCTGATTAAGAACATAAGAGACTGTTAGTTAGATCTTCCCAAAGACCCATTTACACTGTGGCTCCTCAGCGGCTACTGGGAAGCCCACAAGCAGGAGATAAAGGTATACCCTACATCAGGGCTGTCCAACCTTTCAACTTGAGTGCTCCAGGTCCTTTAACAATTGTGCAGAGGAGAAAATTTCAGCAGGTGAAGCTTTTCATCTCACAGATCACAAGCTACACCTGCTGAAATTTCCTCCTCTGAAGGAGGTCAGGAACCCTCAAGCTGAAAGGTTGGACAGCCCTGCCCTACATGCACCATTGCTCTCCTGCATTCTACTGTTATTCAAAACCTAACATATTCTAAACTTGGAAGTCACATGCAGCCATCTTGACTAGTGGCCATGAATAGATTTGTCCACCTGAAGCCATGTCAGGTAGTAATAGTGATCACATTATTTGATAGTGAATTTTATAGATTAATGATCAGCTGAATGGGTTCAGGGGTGGTTATCCCAAGATCATGCAAACAGATGTTCAGATACAGCAGCCAGAATGTAGCCTGCCTGCCATTTCCCCCTCTTTTTTGTTGCCTTTTCAAAAACGTTGCTTACAAAAGTGATCTCAGGAGGCACTAACAGGCACATAGAAATGGCAGCCCTGCGGTGCGGGCCCCCTCTCCCTCCTCCTAGCAAGGTAGTGTTTTCTCCTTAATCCAATCACCAGCTAATTTATCCTCTCTTTGATTGGTTCAGAATCTCAGGGATCAAATCACTTGTTGTAAAAATAACACAAGGTCCATCGTTTATTCTGATCAGCAGCTGTGCTCTCTAGGCAAGTGTTAGGAGGTAATTCAATCACTGGCTTGAGAAAGCTGCCATTTAATTAACAATGAAGGTCACAGTTCTAAATGAGAGTGAGACAAAGGGAAAGGAGCCCAGGGAACCTCCATGATTATAAAAGAGTCCTGCATTGATCAGAGATTGCTCCTGGCAGGGAGGCTGGGCTGAGGATGAACTCTGCTCTGGTGTGACTGGCAGGAATTGCACCGGCTAGGAAAACTTTTGTATGTGCTAATCACAATTATCTCACTCAGCTGAAATCAAAGGGCTGGGATAAGTACTCAGGGGAGCAGGGCTTTGCTTTCATGCATTTCCTCAAGTCAATCTAAAGTGATTGGGGTAAAGAAATTCTCTTTTGGAGGCTTAAACTCCAAGTAGTCTTCCTTGTCTCCAAAACTTTTTCCAATGCGCTGCACATCCAACTATAAGCTAAAGAAACAGAAATAAATATAGTACTCCCCCTCTGTCCATGAGGGATCAATTTTAGGATTCCCTGCAGATACCAAATTCTGCAGATAAATGGATCCATGGAGGAAGACCCTTAGAGGACCTTCCTTATATGTTGGCTTGGCATCTGTGGGTTTTATGATGAAATATTGGTGGATGTCCAAACCTCCAAAAAACCTCCAGGATACAACTGGAAAGCATTTCTGGTTTCTGCCATGACATCAGGTCACATCTGGAGCTGTTCTGAGACAGAGGGAAAACACCTAGGACACAACCAGAAGTTTCTGACACAGTTCAGAAGTGCCTTCTAGTTGTATCCTTGGAGGCCCTCCAAAATCAGTTCCACTGCATTTTAAAGTGCAGTCCTAACCTAGGCCAGCACAACTCATTGGTCTTCCCACTCCTGTGGTGACATAGGGAGCCAAGTGCATTTCTGTGCACTGGCCTAACCATCCCCCCAGGTGTGGGGCAGAAGTTTCTTACAGCAGTTTTATGATACCCCCAGGTCAGTACAGGACATAAGCTGGGACTTAGGCTGGCCTAACTAGAGGTTAGAATTGCAGCCTTTGTCATCAAATCCACAGTTACCAAACCCACAGATCAGGGTCCCCCACTGTATTTCCCTTGAGAAGATAGTTTTATTTTTAGAACTTGTATAACATAATAGCTATTGAAAGAAAATGACCTGTGAGTTCAAACTTTCCCTGTTCAAATCTCACCTCTGCCAGGAGGTCAGGTTCGTTGTAAGGATAAAAAGGAGCCCTGTATCTGTTATTGCTTTGAGCTCCTTGAAGGAAAAGTAACAAGTATAAGAAATAATACTAGTATTTGCATTTCAAAATATTGGCTGGCATGGAGCAGCCATTTTGCAGGCTTTGTTTTACTTATAACTTTGATATGTGGAAATACCAAAGGTTCCAAAGTACAATTTTCCATCAAAACAATTAAAACATCTTATTTTTTTGAAGAAGAATACAGAATTTGAAAGCTAATGCAAAATAAAAATACATCACCAAAGTTGGAAAGTCACAGTGCAGCTTTCAAGTATCATCCAACTTGAAGCCCTGTCTAAAAAGACAGTCTGAAATGCCAAGGAGATGTACATGGTTCTTCCCCTCTTTTTGTCTTTACAACAACCCTGTGAGGTAGGTGAGGCTAAAAGATAGTGACTGGCCCAAGATCACCCAAGAAACTTCATGCTTCAGTAGTGATTTGGACTTAAATTCAGTTCCCAAACCATCTTGACTCTCAGAATAAGACATGCCTTTTAAAACCAAGAAGCTCCAAAATTTGCTTGCCGTGACCAAGAAGGCCCTGCAACTATACTTACCAACCTGTGAATTGAGCAAACATGCAGAGGAGTACCTCCCCTTCTCAAACTCAGCAGGAAAGCAAGAATAGTCAAGAAGTCCTTTAGATACCTATATGTTGATGTGCTCATTTGGTTGGAGAGAGTTGGCCCGAGGTTTGCCTGACTCTCCAAGAGGGGGAAAAAAACCCTGTCCCAATATTGTATTTATCAGTATTAACTCTTTGTGCAAGGGTATCTGTGGAATACGCCAGCTGCAGATAGAAGCAATGGATACACTCTGCCCCACTCTCTCTGTTTCTGTCTTTGTCTCTCTCTCCCCTTGCTAGGGTGCTTCATCCAGCCTGGTTGTAAAGTTTGCTGACACAGACAAGGAGCGAACCCTGAGGCGGATGCATCAGATGGCAGGACAGCTGGGGATCTTTAATCCGATGACGATCCAGTTTGGAGCCTACGGGGCATATACGCAAGCGGTAGGAGATGCTGCCTGCTCAGGTCGCACGTCTCCCCATGAGTTGGAGGCTTACACCAAAATGGCCAAGCCACTGGGAATTGGCCTGGTGGTGGGTGGCCAGGAAGAGACCATCATAGATGGCAGAAATGGCAAGTCTTCAGATAACCTTACGATATCAGGAGGATATTATTTCAGTCCATACTATCTGGAAAGACAGAGGGATCAGTGAGATATAACTGGCTTCTGGAGGACATTGAAGAAGGCTGGAGCTTGGCTACCCAGGGAATGGTTAGGATGCCAATATGAACCTTGATAGGCACTTTTTGGAGCCATTATGCTCACTGCACAGTTAGGGATTTTATGAATGATCTTTCAAATATAAAGCTGCACTTGGGATCCAATCCAGATTGGATTGTGATGTGAGCCCATGGGTCCAATACAGACTGGTTCCTTCCCACTGCAGCTGTGATTTGTCCTGAGGAAATGGCTCCTATTGATATGATTAGGAACATTTCTGCACAGGAAATTGGCAATTTCTGTGTGAAGTAAGAATTCAGATCAGAACCATAGCAAGGAAAAAGGCAAAATCCCTCCATTCCACCCAGACCACAGGATCAGTCTTGCGCAGAACCTCATGGGACCCCGTAGATCAGGTCCCTACATTCTTGGAGACATTGTGCCCAGTGTCAAAAGAGGCTATGAAGAGACCTGGGCAAAACTAACTCACACTTTCCTTCTTTCTTCCTTCCATGTCCTTCCTCCTTTTTGCTGCCTCCCCTTACCACCACCACCCCTGCTTACCCCACTTCTGTTCCTTCTCTCTCCCCATGTCTGTCCTTCTTTCCTTAAGATAATGCAGCAGCAGGCAGCCCTAATGGCTGCAGCACAAGGAACCTGCCTCAACCCCATGGCAGCCATTGCAGCCGCTCAGATGCAGCAGATGGCCGCCTTTAACGTGAGCGGGTTGGTTGCTGCTCCCATGACACCCTCATCAGGTATTTATCATGCAGCGGTCAGGGTTTGCTCAAGGGGGCTGAGATGGGAAGACACAAGAGATTCAGACTGGGGTTGAACTTGTGCATTATTTCCATCAGACTGTTTATGATGAGATGGGGAGAGAAAAACTGAATGGCTCCAAAGGGGAAGGGGAAGGGCTTCTTGCACACTGTAGTGAAGGTTCCTGCAAAACTGAGTGCTTTGCACCCCCTCTAGCTACTCCAGTGGCATGCATGTTCAAGCGCATGCATGCCTGTGTGCTATTAGAATAAATATTGCAGAACTCCTGTCAGCTGTGTTTGTTGTCTGTGTCAGTCAAACTGGCTTTTTAAATTTATCCATCACTCCAGGCTGAATGGTGGAAAGTAAAAAAAAAAACAAGTTCTAACTCTCCAACTTGGGCTTTGTTCCTATAGCTATTTAATATTGTTTCAAAAGTTAATCTTTCTGATTCCTGTCTTGTGTCTCCTCTCCACTGCTTCTCAGGTACAAGCACACCTCCAGGGATCAGCACAGCCCCTGTCCCCAGCATAGCCACCCCTATTGGGGTGAATGGATTCAGCCCTCTCCCACCACAGACCAATGGGCAGCCAGCATCAGAAACTATTTACACTAATGGAATCCATCCATACCCAGGTAGGTCTTTGGCAAAGGATGGGGGGATTACCTTGATTACAGATGTGCTGTTTGAACCACCGGCCTTTGGCTATGAGAGAGGAAAACTGACTCTTCCAATCTGCATCTCTAATGAAAGCAAAATCAGGAAGCAGATCTAGGAAAGGTCTCCCTCTGTCGGCTGCAGAGCTGCTCCTGGTCAAAGCTCTGGATTGACAAAGAATCTCTGATTTAGTATACAACATCCTTCTATGTCCATATTAGCCAGTTTCATGCTCAGTTGCAACCTTACTGTACCTTGAACATGCACCTGTCCCACTTTCTGCTTTCTTTTCCAAATGGTTTTTTTGTTGCACAGATCAGTTTGTGAACTCTGACTTCATCTGCTTTCCGTACCTGTCTCACAGCTTCCCTTCCTCTACTGGTATCATTGCTCCAGGAGATGAAGCCTCAAGAATTGTGCACATCTCTGCAGCCTGAAAGTTCATTTCCTTGGTGACCCTAATAGGCATGAGAAAGTAGGGTGCCTTTTGGGCTCCCCAGTTGTTTATGCACACTCATAGAATGAATGCCAAACCTCGTGTCATGGAGATCATTCCACAGCTTTTGGAGGCTTTTGAAGTCCAGGAGGCATCATGAGTGGTTCACTCCCCAGCATCTATACTTGACTTTACTTCTCTGAAAGCCGTTCTCCTTTGGTTGACTTACTTTTCTTTCTTCCTCTTTTGTCTTCCCAGCTCAAAGTCCCACTGTGGCAGATCCCCTCCAACAAGCCTACGCAGGCATGCAGCACTATGCAGGTCTCAAACATTGCTTTGCCTGTCCTTTGCCACCCCATCCCTTGCCACTTTTTCTTTTTCCCCATGTCTTTCTTTGTTTCCATCTTCTCATGACAACTTTGTGATATGAATGTGTGCAAACCAGCTAGCTGCACAAGGGGTGCCCTCGGGAATCTGACAAGATCTTGCCTCTCCAACCCTCAGGAATCTCTCTCTCTCTCTCTCTCTCTCTCTCTCTCTCTCTCTCTCTCTCTCTCTCTCTCTCTCTCTCTCTCTCTCCCCCCCCCCCTCGCTTGTTGTATATACAAAGTTGGAAGGTACAAGTGGGGTTTTCTGTGGGATATGCCTGTGCTAGATAGAAGTGATACTTCTCTTGAATGAAAATCCCAATGTTATCCATGGACACAGCCATTAAAAAGCATGCATGTAATTAAAGTCCTTTTTGTCTAACACTGGAGTTTGGAGAAATTTCCAGGCTCTCTGTATGTCCACAAAAGTATGTGTGTTTAAACTAGGGTGGCCTAATTTGCTTAACATAAGTGCATACATACAGTGAACTTCAGATGTTTGAGAGCAGCAAGAGTGATGTTTGTAAGCTGCATTATTGTATTATCACTGTTAAAGCAGACAATAGTGGTCTGATTTGGTAATAGTCTGGCTTGGTATGAATCAGTTTCATATATTCATTTACTGAACATCTCTTCCATGAACATCTTTCCCATGAAAATTTAGTTTAATTCAAATTCATGCAAATTCAATTTAATGCAACTCAAGAGTCCCCCCCCCACTCATTTATCAACTATCAACTATCGATGTCACAATTTTCAATTCTCCACTAACAGAGTTCTGAAATACAGACTATTCCAAAATTCAAATTTTTTTTGAATGGCACTGGACCTTTTTTCCCTAAAGAAATAAACTCAGACACTGTGCTTCATGCACAAACCTTGTTTCATACACAAAATTCACAAAATTATTTTAAAAATTACCTTCGAGCTATGTACACGTGAAGTACCGATATATGAAACAATCATATGAAATATGATTTGGGACCGATTCCCAAGATACCTATTAGGTATTGGCAGATATTCTAAAATATGGGAAAATCCAAAATCCATTTTTGATCCCAAGTATTTCAGATAAGAGATGCCCATTTAAATTAATGAATGCATTTGTGACAGAACTTGTGAATTAATTCAAATCAGTTTGTAAACACTTTCCCACACACACACACACACACACACACACAAACAGGATGATCTTCAAACCAGTTCATAAGCACTTTCATACACAGAGAGAGGAAGTGTGTGCAGCTTTCCCAGCCCTCAAAATACGCTCCTGAGGAACTCCCCTCACCTCCTGAAGTTTACAGTTGCTTGTCTGAGGGCTAGATGGAGGCTCGCTGAGGGAGACCATTGGAGATCCTGATGTACTCTATGATCACTTGAATGTGAATGTTCTCCGCCATCTGTCTGTGTGTGTGATGCACTTGGTTCCAGAATTATATGTGCCTCAGGATGTTGACTGGCATCCTAATCCAGGTGTTTTATGGTGATCTCAATGCAAACAGGATGCAATGTGTCCCCTGACCATTCTGTTTTTGTGTTCCAGCAGCATATCCAGCAGCCTATGCACCGATCAGCCAGGCCTTCCCCCAGCAAGCTCCTATCATTCCCCAGCAGCAGAGAGAAGGTGAGAAGAGAGCATCTGAGAGAGGGCAAATTCCAAAAAATACTAAGTAGCATCCTATGGTGAGGAGGGAGGGCCTGACATTTTCAAAGGGACTTCCTTGAAGCACCTTGAAGTTCCTTTTGGCCATGACATGTGTTGAGGGTGAACATATGCCATAACCAAAAAAGAGGACAAGGCTACCCAAAATGTTGGACATGACAAAATAAAAGCTGAAAACACACACTGGAAAAAGAGGACATTTGGTCACCCTGGATCAGGTGAGGGCCTGACATTTTCAAAGGGACTTCCTTGAAGCACCTTGTGAAAATCCTTTTGGCCATGACTTGAGTTTCATTTTAATGACATCACTTCCATGGGTCCAGTGGTGGGCTCCAACAGGTTCGCACCTACTCTATAGAACCGGTTGTTAATAAGAGATAGGACATATAAAGTTTAAAAATAGCCATTTAAAAGTGGCTGCCTGAAGGGCATGAAACCAGTTGCTGATTTCTTTGAATCCCATCACTGCATGGGTCCCTATAGATTGTCAATCTAAATTATGGGAACCATTGCTAAAAACTTTGACAAACATTGCTGCCAATAATAAACAAAGGGGGAATGATGTCTACTACATTGGACTCTTTGGGGACAAAGCTGATTGATTGGCAAATAAACAGATGGATAGATGTCACAGCGAGAAGACGAAAGTAGGTCACATTCACTGGCATAGACTAAATGTTTTCATGGGCTTATAAAGGCCAATGCAGACATAAAATCTTCCACCATTTATTCCTTTGCCTACCTGTGACACATCCATATATATCATGCAAATGCAATTGGCTTCCCAAGGCACTTGGAAATTTTATGCCAGACAACCTGGGACTGCAGTTTAGAGCTTTTGGGGGGGGGGGTGCATGCCTGACTGGTCCCTGCAATGTGTTTCCATGTGTATTCTGATGCAAAAAAAATTCATTGAACTCCTCTTGTTATTATAAATGACAATGTGCAAATTGGCACCTATATGGATGATGATGGTTAGAAACCAAGGTGCAAATACTGACAGAATGGCAGGTGACTTAGAAGATAAATAAATATGGGTGGGAAGGAGTGGGGAACAAGTCTAGCCTGACAGAATAGGAACAAAGTTTCCAAAGCTGAATGTATGAGGCTGAAATAATGAAAGAAAAATAAAGAGGAAGGCGATGCTAGCCTTGGAGGTTTGAAGAAGGTCCTGAATGATTCAGAGCCATTGGGGATGTGTTAATAAGCACAAGGACATGGAGTTCAATTAACTCACCATTTATGTTCCCTGTGGTTCTCCATCACAGCAGAAGGGAACTGTTACATCCTCTCCTGTTAAATTGACCAGCGCTTCCCTAGATTGCCAAGGGAGATGGTGGACTCTCCCTCACTGGCGATCCTCATGCAGAGGCTCGATGAGCACCTGTCACAGATGCTCTAGGAGAATTTCCTACTACTGGCAGGGGGTTGGACTAGATGACCTACTAGGTCCCTTCCTACTCTGTGAGTCTATGATTCTAATAATACATCTGAAATGGGACTTGATGGGGAGGAGACTGAGGGTGGACCAGATCTTCTGAGAAACTTAACAGTGGATCCTAGCCATGGCCCCACATCTCTCTCTGTGTCACACACACACACACACACATACACACACACACACAGAGAGAGAGAGAGAGAGAGAGAGAGAGAGAGATAGAAGCTATGCACTCACCCTCATGCTGCTATGTCACAAGTTGTGTTTATCTAGATACTGCAAAAAAAAAAATAGGAATATGGAACTGTCATTCACTGCATCTAGTTCCACCCTGAAACTTGATCTAGATCAGTGGTACTCGGGCATTTCAACCAGGGACCCCTTTTCAAACTTAAAAATCTGTCTGGGACCCCTGTCAAACTTATTGGGATGTGACATCACATGTCACATTACTGTGGTACTCAGTTGGAGTACCACTGAGCTGGATCAAACAGGGTAAATATGGAATTCTTGTTCCCTAGATTAGAAAAGGAAGAGAACAGAGTAAAATCAGTGTGGAAAAGAGGTGGGCTGCCATGGTAGAAGCTCTCTTAGCTCAATAGTTTCCACTCCTGGTTGGTCGATCTATTCTTGGTTATCGATATTCTGTAGTTGATTTATATCCTGCTTTCCCTTTCCCTGCTTTCTCTCTCCCCCCCCCCCCCCATTAAGAGAGCACTCAAGGCAGTATACAACATACAGAAAAAATAGGGCCAACATAAGAAGGAAATATAAACTGTAATAATTATAAAAAATAGAACAATTCAGATGCAAATTGCAACAAGATGCAATTGTGGGAAAGGAGCAGAAAGGGTCTCATGTCCTTTTGATTGTGTGTTTACCACTTCTGTTGTTATTCCAGGTCCTGAAGGCTGTAACCTCTTCATTTATCACCTGCCCCAGGAGTTCGGGGATGCAGAGCTCATGCAGATGTTCTTGCCTTTTGGCAACGTCATCTCTGCCAAAGTCTTTGTTGATCGTGCCACAAACCAAAGTAAATGCTTTGGTGAGTACCTAGCGTGACAATTTAGGAATCTCTTGACAGCATCTTTGACACTTGGAGCTAAGAAGTTTCTATGGGTGGTGAGTGTAAAGAGCTCCAGAGGTGTGGTTTGAAAGATAGAGTGACACAGATGTAGAAGATGCAGAATAAAAAATTTTGAGACCTCTGCCTGGATAAGCCTTCCAGACATAAGGATCAGAGAACTGGCTGGAAGTTCAGGTGGACCTGAAACAGATGCATCATCCACAACAGGCAAGGATCAACGATGCTGTAGTGCATTGCTTCCCAAACATAGCATGGTTACAGCACCCTGTGGTCACAACATCCTCTGTAGTGGCAGTGCCATCACCTAGCTCTCCCATGCACTATGATCTAGAATTGCACTAGATTCTTCTTGATTGTTGCAAGATCTAGAAACTAAATCTAGAGACACTGCATGTTTCCTGTCTTTTTTGACTATGAAAATGTTTTTAAGCAAGAAGCAGGTCTATAATCATGGAGAACATCTGAAAAGTGAACAGTTCAAGAGGGAAGGGAAATAAGCCTCAATGCAATAAAAGATCAGTTGTTCAATGCCTACTTTACTTTTGTTTTTCACCAGCAAGATAAATTGTGACTAGATGATTAGTAGAATCAATACAAACAATGAGTGAGGTGCAAGGTTAGGGTAGGGAAAGATCTGTTCCAAGACTATTTGCCTACCTTGAATGATTGAGAGTCAGCAGGTTGTGATGAAGAATTACACCCTGGGATGCCAGCGGGATCTCAAAGCCACGAAGCAATCATTTTTGAAAAATCATGCATGACAGGTGAGGTTCCAGTGGACTGGACAAAGGCAAACATAACGTTCAAGTTTAAAAGTGAGGATTTATAGATCCATTCAAGGAAGTTCTATCCCTGGGAAGTTACTAGACCACAGCATTAAACAATTCATTTATAAGCATACCTAAAAAATGATACAGGGACAGATTTATCAACAGCCAGGCTAAGCACTTGCCTAGGACCTCATGTTTGAGAGTCTGTAAAGGAAAAACAAACCCTCTGCAAAAATGCCACAGACAAATTCCTCTAGAATAAAAAAAAGCAGGCCTCCGTCAGTCTTGAAAGACTATGGTATCGTGCCTGGTGCTGCATACGCTGCATTGCAAAGCACGAAAGCCTGGGTTGGATTGTTATGGAGGATAGGCTGTTACCAAAGCAGCAAATCCCCCCTCTCCACGCCACTGAATTAGTCCAATGGAAAGGCAGAGCCAATACGATTGGATCCAGCTGGCATCGCAGAGCTAGGCTTAGGACAGGAGCTCACCCTGTCTTGTGGGGCCGACCTGGGTCTCGAACCCTGGCCTGCTGATTAACAGGCACAGCGCCTTAACCGCTTGCGCCACCCACAGCCCATTCAAAAAAGACATCTGCCATGTCCCCTTGATTTCTGTACTCAAAGAGGAAATGCTGGAGTAAAGACTCAGATGGTGCAATCCTAACCTATTTAGGCTGGGATAACTCTCTTATCTCCCCATTACTGTGGTTGTGTGGGGAGGCCAGTGAATGTCTGTGAACTGTGTCCTTCTTTCCTTCCTCCCTTCTTTCCTTTCTTCTTCATTCCCTCCATTAACATCCTTTCACCACCCCCATCTCAGGTTTCGTCAGTTTTGACAATCCAACTAGTGCTCAGGCAGCCATTCAGGCCATGAACGGCTTCCAGATCGGCATGAAGAGGCTAAAGGTCCAACTAAAGCGGCCAAAAGATGCCAACAGACCCTACTGATCCCTGTTCAACCTGGCCCTGAAAACAGGTAAGACAGTGGTGGACCACATTGCCCCAGCTACTTGGCAGGCAAAAGATGTTGTGGGTATAGTTTCACCAAACTATCAGAGCTTGCTGGCGGTTAGCAAAGGGGCAATATGGGCATCCCTTGTTCCTCATCAGAAAGGCACTGGCCTTCCTGGTGGTCTTGCCACATGGCTGGCTTTCATCCTGGGAAAAATTGGAGTAAATAGTTGCATCTGTCCTTTCACATGTGTCCAGTTCAAAATATACCATCTCAATAAGCTTGGAACTGAACCCTCTCCTCTCTCAAATGATAAACCAAAAAGGAACAATGAAATTAATTGTCTTCCTCTAGATTAGGAACCCAGTGGCATCACTAGAGGGTTGTGGTGATCGGAGCTGCACCAGATGAAGTGCATCAGGGTGACATTTTTACTAGCCAAAATTGGGAAAATCTTGGCAGTTTCAATTAATATTATGTTACACATAAGTTAATGTGTAATTTCATGCAGGATGCAATGAAACAAACTGCACCGAAGTATCTCTATTTTATCAAAAGTTATAGCCCCCAAACCAGAGAGGATTGGGTAAAGGTACATCACCACACCTACAGTCTGGAGCATTGTCTCACCTACTGCATGCTAGGAGATCCATTACAGGGTAACGCAGTGGAATCTTGCCCAGGTGACACAAACTATAGGAACATCACCGTTAGGGTTCTTCTCCCAGTTCAATATTAACTACTTGTTGTTCTAATAAACATTATTGGTCCTGTAAAGGGATGCGTTTGAGCATATTTGTGTATACAAAAGGACCTGTTCCTAAAAGAGTATACTGTGCTGTGCAATTGTTATCAGTGGACTGAAAATCAGTTAAACCTAATCAATGTTATCTCATTGATTTTAAACATGATTTAAGCACATCTGTCTTTTTCTGACATTGAAACCTATAGGCAGAGACTCATCACTTTTTTGGATTAGAGACTCTGTACGAATAAATATATCATGTGTTCATAATAAATAAATGAATCACGTGTTTACTCACATGTTTAGTACTCACATCTATTTAGTACTAATAGTTGTATTCTGAGATTAAACTGATTGGGTGGAGTTTGAGACCATCAAAAGCAACTAATTTTCACACAGTGAAGATAAATGTAAAACAATCTGAGATAATATTCAGTTTATATAGCAGTGGTGACTATGGGTTGGCTGCCCTTGTTGTATAGTAACAGTATAGTAATCTAGAACAGTGTTTCTCAACCAGTGGTACTCCTGCTGCTGGTGGTATTTGAGGTGGTGTCTGATGGTACTTGCAAAAACCCTCAGACCTCTGCATCAAAAGTAATCAGAGTAAGGGCGAAATCCAGAGTAACTACGGGGAGTCCTTGCTCTGTAAGAACAATTTACTCTGGATTGCAATATGAATTTCCCATAGGTTTTTCACTATGTGGTGCAGTAACTACGGGTGCATGTAATGTCTCTTACGTGCTCACACAGTTACTCTGGATTTGGCTGTAAGTGTAAAGTGAAAGCAGAAAGAAAATGAAGCTGCTACAAAGATTTTGTTCTAATAATAAATGCAAATGTAGGACAAATTGCACTCTTAAGGCCTTCCTCTGTGCCTTGTTAGAGATGCTCTAGCCCAATACTCTTCTCCTCCACACTTCCATTCTGTTCCCCGCTTTTTCTGCAAACTGATGAAGCAGATGGAGGAGGTAGAACTGTGATCGTGGTGGCAGGATGAAGTTTGGGATAACCCTGACCAAGAAGAAGGATTTTGTAAGAGGTGGATGAAATAAATAAGTAAATCCTACACTCATGCAAACAGCAGCAGTTCTCATACAGCTTCCTGCTGGTACATGTCATTGACAGCCGTCAACAGCTGGCTCAGGTTACTATTACATCAGGGACTGCAAATGAGTTGAAAAGCAACACCTCATATCACTATCTATCTACAGTATTTATATACCACTTTTCAACTAAAAAGTACACAAAGCGGTTTACAAAAAAAATTTTAATTAATGGCTAATGGGTCTCCAGTTAACAATAGTTCTCTTTGTCCATAGTGATTCAGGAAAAAAAGAATAGGTGATCCTTCACCTATTATTTGCTAGAGTTCCATTCTGTAAGCTCCCATGGGTTAAAAAAATCAGTGTATAAAGAAAACAATGTTAAAATAGATTTACAGACCCACTTTCAGGTTTCTTGCTCCTCTCTGGGGCCTAATGGAATAAGGGAGTGCCTCAATGTCTGCAGAGGTTTGATTCCAGGACTGAAAAATGGAATGACTGATTGCATGACTACCTGTCTACAACAGTAGAAAAGCAGGTTTTTACACTGTGATTTTGCAGTGGCCATTTGTGCTGCATCAAATCCATGAATAAAAAAATCCATGTATAACAAGGTTGACTTGTATATAATGTGATGAAGGGTTTTCCCCACTAACTTTACACTTTTCCCCTGAAGACAGTATGCAACAACTGGATGAGTGCAGAGGAAATTCTTGGGGTAAACAGAGCCCATGAGTATTGTAATTGCCCAATTCAAGATATGCATTTGCAAATTTGTAATGAGTTACTGTATTCCAAAGCAGGCCCATCTCCCCTCCTTCTGCCTTCATTATGTATTGTCAGCTGATACATCCTTAGTAAGCTTAACAACTTCATTAGCCCTCAGCATAGTGCCAAGTAGGAAAACTAGTGCAGTGCCAGGGAGGGAGTAGAGGAGGTCTCCCTTACATCCTGCACTGTTGCTGCTGGAATAAGTTGGTTTAGGGGCTTGCTGCTGAAATTGCAGGGAACTCTGAGTGCCTGGGAAAACAACTGTTGTAACTCCATTTAAAATTTTCTAGAAAAAAGGAATTTTTTGCCCGATCTTTTTGCAACCTCTCTTGCAGTTACCTGTCCAAATCAAAATCAACTTGAGATGGAACTTTATTGTTTGACACAAGGATGTCAAACATAACTCCTGGAGGATAAATGTGGCCCCTAGAAACATTTATGCTCTGGTCCTGTTAGAATTGGGCCCTCCCAGTGTGACGACTGGGCTCTTTCATATCTTGAAATTATGAACAAGATTTGCACATTTTGTCTTTTGTCGTTTGTAGCTCATGAGTTTCAGTTTCTATGTGAGAACAAAGTGCTTTTGCTGGCCATCATCTGCTCAATGATGCCACTTCCTGCTTAATGATGTCACTTCTGGCTCTCAGCAGGTGCTATTTGATCCATTTAACAGCAGGTGCTATTATGAAATGACCCCCGGTCTAACATTCCTTTCCATACTCTGAAATCATTTTCAAGTCACACTGAGGCATACAGAGCAACAATATGGAATATAAAATGCAATCCTGCCTTAATCCCTGGCACTTGACTGGGAATAGTCACATAGATGACTCTTCACAAAATAGAGTTTTATTATAATAGGTACCAAAAACTTTTTATAAAAGATATAAAGTAGGTATTAAAGGTATTTTTGTAATAGGTATAAAAATAAAATTATAGATAGGTGGTATTGTAGTCCCAGACAAAAAAAATTTTGGGCTTCTAAACCATTGTTAAACCACAGCTCTCAAGTCCTGATCATACACAGATCTGTGATTTAACTGAACCAGAATTTTGGTGTTTGGAGCAGTGCAGAGTGATAAGTCCATGTGAACTTAACAGACTTCAGACTACCTTCATAAAATGATTTTTTAAATGAGCTGACCCAGTGTATGTGTGAAGCTCTACGTTCACTCAAATCCAACTGTTCCACTTGGAACAGGTTGTGATGGCTCAGGCAACATGTTTACCCAGTGCAATGCAGATCACTTATTTGAAAATCCTTGAAGTGAAAATCCTTGAAGGGGGCAGGGTGTGATGGAAGGGAATATACAATCCTGAAAGGGAATGAGAGCGTTATTCTTTTAATTCTCAAGAAGTACTAACAAAGCTGGGAAACTCCATCAAACCAATTCATATTTTCTTTATATTTTGTTTCCTCCAACCCACCCACTACTGTGTCTCTAACCAGACCAGGCCAATCATAGCTCCAAGATGACCCCACAGTTGCCTAGCAAACCTCTAGCTGTTATGGGAGCCCCAAACCAAAACCAGTCCCTCCCCAAATGTCAGAAACTGTAAGTGACTAACTCATGTTGTCATTGCCCTCTTCGATGACACCATGTGGCCAGCTGTAACCTTGTTGCATGACTTGACGTGGATCTTTCTATATCTCTGCTTTATTTTTTATTGATTCTTTCCCTCCTCCTTCCTCTCTTTTGGCGGTTGTGCAGTGCCATATTGATACCCATGGTGGATAGTTTTGGGAGTGCTGATTGGTCAGTCTTTGACTAGTTGTGGACTTTGGAGCTCATTAACACCTTGTCTTCTTCTGTATCCTCTTCTTTTCTCTCTATTGTGATGTGTAATGATGTGTGGTCCCTCTATATTCACCATGTGATAAGAATTGCTGGGGAAAACAGCCAAGCCTGTCTTAAGAAATCAGTCCTGCAGGAGACGCAAAAGGTCTAAACTAGGTCAAAAAGAAAAGTAATTGCACTAGTAAAACTTGGGGTGGGGGGACTAAGTGGAGATGTAAGTCTAGAATACAATCCCCAATTCCACTATGAGTAAGCATGATCCTTTTCAGAACCAGAGGTTGTTGGCCCATTCGTATGCGGAGAAAAATCAGGCACTGGATCATGGCTGAGATTTGAACTGCAAACCAGGACTGTTTAGGTCTGATTTTTATCCCTACTGTGAATTAACTGCAAGGAAATTAACCCCAAGGAAAGAGAACAAACTTCCCTTATCTTGTGAAAGCCTCCATGACTGCACTCCCCCCCCCCCACTTCAGGATGCAGCATGTGCCTCGTTGGTATAGCTTTATCAGTGCTGGAATGCTAGATAGGACTGACCCCTTACTTTATAAAGTTCTTGTTAGGGTGATTACAAAAGAAGCCATTTGAAGTTCTTTTGCATGCTCAGTACTATACACATATTATATGTAATACATGAAAAAGCCTATTTGGGTTCTGATTTTTAAGTCCTGGGCACAAATTGGAAAAACTTTTAACACACTGAACCCAAAAGCTTCGCCTGATTAAGCAAAAATCAGTTATGGTGACACAATTCAGACTGGGATCAGGGGAAGGAGAATTAACCCAGTGGTTCCCAGATTTACCCCAGTCACAATGCCGCTTTACCTGCTTCTTCCCAGTTTCGCCAGGCAACATCATGAGATCTAAGAGGGCGATGCCCACATTTTGTGTGAATTCATTAGATTAAAGATAGTAGCACCCTAATCTTTTGGGATTTGGGCACCACCATTTTGGAACTCATTTAATTTTTGTGAGATCCAAAATGTTGATACCAATAACAGGTAGAAGGAAGATCCCTATGAGTGTGTCTTGACAAACTTAGGGCGCAATCCAGAGTAACTACGGGGAGTCCTTGTTCCGGTGTAAGAACAATTTACTCTGGATTGCAATATGAATTTCCCGTAAGTTTTCAGTAGGTGGTGCAGTAACTATGGGTGCACGTAATGTCTCTTACGTGCTCCCATAGTTGCTCTGGATTGTAGGGTAAGGCATCATGATGCACACTTTGGGAATGCCTTATATAGGGGAAAGGGCTAAAACCAAAGCCACAGCTCCTGTCAGGATTAACCTCTCCCCCTGCAGATGTTTATGTTAAACAAGAATCATAGAATCCTAGAGTTGGAAGGGACCTAGTAGGTCATATAGTCCAACCCCCTGCAGGAAATCCTCCTAGAGGATTTCTAGAGGAAATCCTCCTAGAGCATCCCCGACAGGTGCTCTAGCCTCCCCTTGAAGATCCTCAGTGATGGAGAGCCCACCACCTCCATTGGCAATCTGTTGCCGAACAAACTGCCGAACAGCCCTCACAGTCAGGAATTTTTTCCGGATATCCACCCGGAATCTCCTTATTTGCAGTTTGTACGCATTGGTTCTAGTTCTGCTTTCCGAAGCAGCTGTAAACAAAGAGCCCCTTCCTCCATGTGACAGCCCTTCAGGTACCTTTCCAAATTAAGGAACATCTCTTAATGTTGCATTTTCTACAATGTTACAGTAGAAGTGAAACAAGTAATAACAATTGGGATAGATGAACAGCTATCCACACTGGGAACAGAGATCAGCTCAGAGGGTTGATATAGCCCTCTGACATTTCTAGGTACCACCTCCTGAAAGCACAATTTATATCATGAGATAAAATTTGGTCCCAGTTGCTGTTGAATCAAGAACTAGGAATTACTAACAAGAAACTGAAATGCAACTTAATAGGCCTGGTGTCTGTGCTGCAGTTAACATGGGGGAGTGTCCATTTGTCCACAGTGATAATTCACCTCCCAAGAGGGGAAAAGCTGGAATGTCAAGGAGGCAGCCTTTTTGGTGGACAAAGAACGCACAAGCAATAATGATTCTCTTTGATTCATCTCCTTGGATAAGCAACTGTTTACTCAAGTCTCCCAGCCTACCATACCAGCCAATGTTCTAAGTTTTCCAATGAGAGCACAGTAATAAAACTGTTTAATGCCAAGACAGGGCTGAACAGGACTTCCTATTATCATCATAGCCCTGTCTAGCTTCTTGTCCCATCACACAGGCTAGCAGATGTCAAATCAATTGGGCAGCAGCAGCTCTTCAAAATTATAATGCCGGATGAATCACTTTTATTCAAATTGGTAATTTGGGGGTGTGTCTTGATGCAGAATTATTATGATTGTTATTTTATTTTGCACAACAAAAACTACACAGTCCAGGACTGGAGTGTGGTGTCTTAGCAGAGAAGAGAGACAGTATTGATAGAGGACAGGGAGGCTTTACTCCCTGTATTGATAGAGGACAGGGAGGCTTTACTTTTCTGCCTTGTAACATGGCAGAAATGCATCATAGGTGGAACTTGCCTAGCGCATGCCTTCTCTGCGTGGACTTTTCTAGTGCTATGTATGCCCAGGGCTGTGTGTATTCCACAATTCCCCTCCTGCCCACCTGCAGAAGACAATGCAGGACTGAGTGCAGGATCCAACATCCTGAATACCTTCGCTTTTCATAATTTTGTTTTAATGAAGCAAGTTTCTAGTCCTCTTTGACTATAAAGCTCAGTTCAAATTTAGGTACGTTTGCATGTATATGTGCAACGTCTGGCCAAATCTTGAAACCAAAGGGAGGACTCGGCTCATTTTATGGGGCAGTGCTTGATTGCATACCTTTCCTCATGATCAGTGGAATCAATGATGCAAACTCAGCAGAAATACATGCATTTAAATAAATGCATTTAAATACAAACAGGTGTGATTTGTATCATCTGCAACAAATTGAAGAATTCAGCATTTTTGAGTGCAGAATTTTGGGATTTAGGGCTCCAAAATTACTTTGGAAGTAATTTTTTAAAGCACAGAGTAGACACAGCCCTGGCTCTGTATTCCATTGTCTTCACGCTATAGCTCCTGGGTATAACAACTCCTGGGAGGCTTGGGTCCCATTCCTATCTGTCTTCTTACCATCTTGTCTCTTTCTCTCTCTTCCAGATTGGATGCCATGTGGCATATGAAGAGTGTTCCCCTTCTCCCAAAGTGCAGTATCCAGACTTGTAACTCTCTTTCTTTGCAACATATCACGGAGGAGAAGGAGAGGAGGAGGAGGAATGCTCGTGAAAAAGAGAGCCAGTTTGGTTGTACCATTTTTTTCTTTTTTTAATTTCCAAAAATGCGTTAGGGTTTGTTTTTTTCATCTCATTTCTCTCAAGGCGAGAGAAAGAAAGAAAATGTCGGTGACAATATTGGACAAAAGGGAAAGAGGCGTGGATGTTTGCTGACTCCATGACGGGAAAAGGCCGCCGGAGAAGACATTTTTTAAAAATCCCACTTGGGATTTAGCAAGAGGGAAGGTCGTGGGCGTGTAACCTGCTGGTGGGACCTGCCTCTCTCTCTTGAGAACTTGTCCAACGCTAAAGACTTTGGAAGAGGGAGGCCTCCTAGATCTAAACCAAAGCCGGTGGGTTTGGACCAGGCCTATACACTACACCTGGAAATTGCTTTGTTTTAAAAGGGGAAAGGAAAAAAGGGGATTTTTTCCACATCTGTTTGGGAAAAGAAAATCAAATGCTAAGAGGATGTTGAACTTAACAGAAGATATATATATAAATAGGTCTATATATCTATATCCCATGGATTGGGGGTGGGTGGGAGTTTCTTCTCCACTTTTTCCACCAGTCCGGGGAGATTGGATTAACTTCTTTCAAAGTCATATCATTCCTTAGAGTTTAGGGACCAAAGGACTATTGCTTTTTTAATATATATATAAATTAATTAATTTAAAAAACAAAACAAAAAAAGAAACTCAAAGAGGTTTAAAAAAAAGCTTCATGTCAACGCTGCAAAGTGTTTCCAAGAGAAGCGAGCGCAAGTACGCAAGCAAGCAGATGTCGCTTTGTGCGCAGTGTAACAAGCGCCAGTGGCTTGGTGACCGCATTGAACGCTGTGGGGCTTGAGAGAGCAGAGAGAGATGCTGGCTGAGAGGTGCCTTTTGGGTGGCCTCGACTGTCACAGCAACTCTTTCCTCCTGGGCTCCTGATAGAAACTTGGCTTTCAGGAAATGGGGATGAGGAG
Source organism: Cryptoblepharus egeriae (assembly GCA_030015325.1). Taxonomy (NCBI): domain Eukaryota; kingdom Metazoa; phylum Chordata; class Lepidosauria; order Squamata; family Scincidae; genus Cryptoblepharus; species Cryptoblepharus egeriae. Next base: position 14,330,513 of record JAREYC010000013.1, read on the forward strand.
GAAAAATGCAACTTCCACCCCTGACTTGCTCCTCCCATGCTTGAAAGTGAAAATGGGCCCATTTGAAACAGTAGCAAAGCCCCAGAGGGAACTCACTAATTCTTGTGGGCACCACAACATGCCATGTATGCTGCTCTTCCCACAGTCCCACTCACCATCAGAGCCATTCTGTGGCAGCAGCAGCAGCACACATTGTTGTCACTGTCCAGAATGGTTTCAGCTGTTTCTGAGGGTGCTTATGTGGTGCGTTGTGGCCCTTGCAGTATTCACTGCGGTGTCCCCTATGGCTATGTTACTGATGTGAAAAGAGACATGGGTCATCACCTTCCAGTATAATCCTCTGCATGTCTACCTAGAAGTAAGTCCCACTATATTTACTGCACCCATTTTGAAATAACTATATTAATTACACTTATATGTTCCTGAGAAAGTACCCACTGAACATAGTGGGATGTACATTCAAGTAGACTCATACTGTAAAGGACTGTGCTAGTAGTCCAATAACAGACTCAATCCAGACGTCTGAGGTTGCCTTTCCTGGGGCAAGAAAATGGTGGCTTTATCTGAGAAACCTGTTGAGAGTCCCCATTGTTTTCACAGTACCGATATAATGCTTGTCCCCCTTTCAAAGGGTTGGACATCCCAAAAGGAGAAAAAACAAAGCTTTTTTCTGGGGGTACTCACTAATAGTACTGGCACCTTTTTCCACCTGCCCCTCCCAAACAGCTAATTAATAATTATTCACATGGGGATGATCTGTGGTGAGTACTGGCACCTTTTTCCCCAGGAAAAATCCACTGGGTATAGACATATTTGGGCAGAGGAAAATCTGCCTTATGCTCCACTGCCCATTTCTTTAAAGGACATAGTTGATTTAAATTATTTTTTTAAAGGTTTGGACCAAAATGCTAGATGCAACTTATTGATTAGATTTGTTTAATACCACTCTTTCTCCCAGAAGCTCAGGGTGATGTTTGTGGTTCTTTCTGCCCCTTAACCTACACAACAACCTTATGAAGTAGGTTAGACTGAGAGAGAGAGAGAGAGAGAGAGAGAGAGAGAGAGAGACTGACTGACTGACTGAACCCTAGAAACAGTAGAAATTCAGGCTCCCCAGAGCAAAATGATAGGACAGTGGTTCTCAAAGTGGGAGTTAGGACCCTCTTGGAGGGTTATGACATCATTTCAGGTAGGGGGGGGTCACAAAACACTAGGTGCCTCCACCTTAGACTGGCACTCAGGCTGCTTTCCTGAGAGTAAGTCTCATTGAACACAATGGGACCTACATCTGAGTAGATATGGAGGAGCTATGGTGCCACAGTGAAGTCATTTCCTAATTGATGCTATGACATCACTTCTAGGGATGGTTCCCATGCAGTCTGTCATTTTCAGAAAGGGTTCCTACGCTGAAATGCTCAGGAATCACTGTGATAGGGAATAATTGATAGGGAATGTATCAATTTTTTGATATGATGAATAATTTTTTTCCACTCCAAAAACCAGACGAGGTCATTTGGATCTCCAGAATCTCTAGAAAAGAATTTCAGAGACATCCCTATAGTAGTTGCGTAGAATTTCAGAACAGAATTCTACTTTTTATATGATAGGAGCGATACAAGTGCAATTGCACTTCAGCAAATCCATCTTCCTTGTAATACTGAATTCAAGGTAACTTATGTGATGTCCCATGGAGGTCTCCCATCAAGGTGCTGATCTCCATACCAGATTGCAGTAGCTTCTGCATGGTAGTTATGACGTATGCCTCCAGACCAAACCCTTGGATCCATTGATATTCCCTCACTGGCAGCCGTGGTTCTCAAAGCTATAGTCAGGACTTCATTTTTAGGGGGGTTGCAAAAAGCTGGGCACCACCTTGGAATGGGCATTCAGGCTGCTTTTCTGGGAATAACTTTTATTCAACACAATGGGACTTACATCTGAGTAGACATGGAGGAGATCTGGAATCACATTGAAGGCAATTCCTGTTTTGGCCAGGGCATCACTTCTGGAGGGATCGCTGACAGATAGACCTTCTCAGAAGGGAATCCTGGGCTGAAATGGTCGAGAACCACTTGCTTATGGCATTAAGGAATAAGAGCCTGTTCTCCATCATATCTGGGCCATCTAGTGGTAGATACTTGTTTCAGCTCACTTAAAAAGAAGAAAAAATTTTAATTTTTCCTGCTCTTTGTAGGAATTCTCTATTTTTGCATCTCTTTCTTTCTCATTGCAAGAGCTGTAATATAGGTTAAATGTGGCCTTGACTTTCAAGAAGCCAATAGGGAGGAGGAAGTCAGGGGTTTGGAGCAGGGACCAGATTAAGGATGTGCCAAATAAAGTAAAAGACGGTCAAGTCACATGAGGGACACGGACTCAGTGTCCTTCGTGGTTCACATTCCTGATGCGGTTGCTTGGCCACTGCTTTTATTTTGCTTTTTTCTTCTTTTTCTTTTTTCTTTTCCTTTTGATGCTTCATTGTTACATTTCCTAGTGGTTTAGGATGCTTTTTTGTAGAGCGGTTAGCGTTTAACATAGGAGAGCCCTCCATTTGAAACAAATGAAACCTAAAACAAAACAAAAACAAAAAAACAGAAAAAGACAATCGACTTTAGTGACCTTGTGAAAGTGACTTTTTTATAAAAAGGCTAAACAAAATGGAAAAAAAATACCTACGTATGGAGAGACCCAAATCGGGGGTGGGTGTATGGGGCATGGGGGGGAGACATGGAGCTGCAAGCGATGTTTCAAATTACAAGCTGCTGGGTGAAAAATGGGTGGGGGTGGGCAATGGGTGGGATTTGGGGACTGAGTTCAGCTGTTTCTGCTGCCATTGGGGAAAGTGATGGTGGAAAGAAAAGATGTGGGATGGAAGGGATTGATGTGCCCTGGGACAACCGGGCTGGGCTGTCCAGTTTCCACATGGTCAGAACCAAAGTTGAAGTTGGCTGCATTCTCACAGGTCTCCTTTGGAAAACCAGGAGTATGACACATGCCGGGAAGTGGTATGAAGGTTGTCATAGGACGTTAGCAATACCATAATGGCTCTGACTTGGCTAGAGGACCCATATTCCTGTGCGGATATCATGTCCCCTGGGTGGTTAGCCTACAACTAACAAACCAGCAGGCTAGATCCAAGAACTGTGTCACTTTGGGCAAGATCCTCATTGTGGTCCAACAGAGAAGCTTTTTCTCTTCATCATACAACTGAGTCAGGGATTTGCTGTCCAAGAGACTGGACGTTACCTTTACCAGGTAACCAACTTTGGCACAAGACCTGAAGGGGCCAGACTTGAATGGAGATAATAGTCATGGCTTCCTCTCATGGAACCTGGGAATAGCTGTTGTGGAAGGATGCTAAGATTTATGTGAGGAGCATAGAGACAGATGGAGCCGAAGCATGTCTGATGTGTGTCACCTGAGATATAGAATAGATCATTGCAACAAATGTCCAGTATTTAGCAGGAAACATTATTTGCACTTACAGTTGATCTCAGAGCAAGTTTAAACAGGCCCTCTTTTGCCACTATGTGGCCTCATCTACGAGGCTGAGCTAGTTGTCTCAGGCAGTGAGGGGATGCTGCCTCCGTTCATCTTCCCCTCTTCTTGTTTGATCAGTCTCTGGATTTGAAATGGAATTGGGGAACAAAGCCAAGAAGGCCACAGCATTTGATGCTCTAGCCCACACTATTCCTCTCCTCCACACTTCCTCTGTGTTCCTCTCTTTCTTTTCAGTTCCAGGGAGTGGTGGCACATGCGCACCACTAAGTAAAGTGAGCAGGATTTGACATTTCATCTTGGGCACTGGGAAGTCTTGGTCCGGTCAGGCTCCAAAAAAGTTCAAAGAAGTATTTGGTCTATAACACAGATTTGCACTCTTGTGTGTGTGTGTGTGTGTGTGTGTGTGTGTGTGTGTGTGTGTGTGTGTGTGTGTCCCACTGTTTAGCCATAGATCTTGGTGTGAGTACCAAGATAAGGTGGCAATTGATCCAAACATGCAGGGTAATTTATGTTGTCTAATCTTGTAAATAAGTGCATGAGATCTGAGCCTTATAGGGCAATAAAGGCCTACTCTAACCATATAGAACAATGTCAAAATCCCATGGCGGTAGTGTTGGAAAGGGTGCTATTTTTAGTGTCCCTTTGCATTTAAACTCAAATTCTCACACATCAAAACTTAATATATCAGGTGAAAGGTAGGTTCCCAATCCCACTTTCTGCTGTACTAGTTTTCTGTTTGTCGGGATTTTTGTTAACATACTGGACATTCAATAATGTGATTCCCCACAACTGCAATTGAGGTGGTGCAGTGGCCTGTTCTGGGAATTAGGCTTCTGGGAATGCACCAGCCCTAGAGGAATAGAAGGGTTTTCAGTCTACTAATGTACACCTCAGTGGCCTAAAATAACTCTAAAAGGCAAAGGGAAAAAGTTAACTATGGTATAGTAAACCATCGCCTTCCTCCATTGGCTTTTTCACCATCCCCTGCATTCAGTAGCCAGCCTGACTCTCTGGTCTGGTGGGTAAAAAGTCGTAATAGATAGTAGAGACACCATGATTGCATCCTCTTTCTATGCATCAGAGTTTTTAGTCTGAACAAGAGGTCCAGGTGACTATCTAGTGACCCTAGCTGAGATAGAAGCACAGGAGAGCAAAATGTATGGATTGGATTTTACCAGGAAGTGCTGATTTTGTTATCCTTCCACCAAAAGGAACATGCTGATGTGTTTGAGCAATCCAGCAAGGAAAGCTTCGGTTAGGTTCACCTACATAGGGGCCAGGAAAGCCTCCTAAGCACCGCTGTGCCTTTCATACCCTGCATTAGAGTACCACTAAGCCCAGGCTGTGACATCCCCTGGCCATTGTGGTGTACAGGAGCAACAGATCTGTTCTCCTGAACTTAAGAAAATTAAGCTGGCCCTACCAGCTTAATGATCTCAGAGATCATTAACATGATCAGTCATTAATTATCAATGATCTTAATAGATCACAGCAACAGATCTGTTCTCCTGAACTTAAGAAAATTAAGCTGGCTCTACCAGCAAGAGCAGCAAGATGCAGACTAAAGGATCAGGTCAGTGAGGAAAGGGATCTAGTGATTCACCAACATGTGAGCCATTCATTCATTCTGAAGGAGGAGAAATCAGTGATGGCAAGCACTGCTAGCCACCTTATAGAACTTGGATTTCAGACAGGCCACTGAATGCAAAAATAGTGCTACCCTTGGTTCAGAAAAGAGAGAGATGAAACAAATCTGCATGATGTTCCTTGAAAATTCCACACTTTGTGCTTGGAAGGAAATCTGAAATTTGTTCCAAAAGTCACTTGGTGCCAAATTTTAGGAAAAATTCAACAGCTTATAGAAACACCTTTGCCGTTCCTTGAAAATTCTTGTCTTCTCTGAAAAGAATGCCAAAAATTAATTTGGGTGACCATATGAAAGGGGCACAATAGGGCATTTCAGTCAGGTTTTATGCCAACCTAGAAATCTGTCATCTGCTGATTCAGGACTGCATTGCCCACCTCTCCCTGGAAGTGATTTTTGGGATCTCATTGGAATGGGGGCTCTACCGTAGGATTCTTGTAAAATCTCCCTCTAGGATAGAAAAGCCACTGTCTCTAGGTCTGATGGTGACATTTATTTTCATGCATCTTCCTTTAGTTTTTGATCGTGATGACTCTCCACGACCACAACAGCTGCATATTTTTTAAAAAATCTTTTAAAAAATGATCAGATAAACTTTATATAGTCATAGTTTGCAAATGAAAGTGATTTCATTGGGTTTGTGAGATAAAATGGAAGTTGACAATTGGGGGGATCCTTCTAGTTCATCCCTAAACACTTATTGTATTTAGACAGACAGATTTAGACAGATAATAGGCACAACAGGAAGGGGACAGAATTTTTTTTAAGGATGGGCTGGGCAGTGGGAGAATATTTTGTTATTCCTCACATTGTAGATCTATTCCTCACTAATATCCAAGGGAAGAGGAATGGGGTGCACATGTGTTCCATGATATTCGTATTCTTTTTGAGCAGTTGGAACCATAACTCAGCGTTATCCAAAAATATTTTAGAAAATGTCTTTCAAGGACAGTCTGGAAAAGATAGAAGCTGAAATCTCTGTGGGATGCAGGGCTCGCCCAACGCCTTCCAGTGCCCCAAATGCTGATCCTCTCACCCAGTCATGCGCCAATGCTAATGCTACTGTCTCTTTGACCCATACCCTGGATTCAAAAGGGAGGAGGGAACAGAACGGACTGAGAAGCATGAGGATGGTGGTGAGCATTGAAGATGCCTTTGGCCACCTTCACATTGCTATTCCCCCTTTCCTTGTCCAATCTGGACAGCAGAAGGAACAGTGGAGGCAAGCAAAGGCAGGCGTGCCTGCCAGTCTGCCACCTTAGGTAACTGCCTTAATCCAGCTCACAGATAGGCCAGGCAGTGTAGGACAGAAGGAAAGGCTGCCAGAAAGCCTGGTTTGCCATCTGCACGGTTCATAGATGTAAGAGACAGGATGACGAAGACATGTTGGCATTTACCCTCCCCAAATCATGCCTGCAGGGTCTTTGCCAAGATCTTCTGGTCCATCAGCTGCAGCTCTCATCATCATCGCTTCCCCCACCTCCCATAGAGCACAAACAGCCAACAGCAGTGACTGCCGTCTCTAAGGGCTACCTTTTTGCTGCCATATTGCTACTTTGGAAGGGATGCACGGGGAGGAGACTGTAGGGAGTGTGTTTTTATTGCAAAGCTACCTCTGATGTAATGGCTGATCCATCCATCCCTTCTTGCCATGCTTCAAATGTTGCCAGACTATTGCCATTCATCACTTGCCTGGAAGCAGAAGGTCTCCCTGAAGTTTCTGCTCCCAAACCTCTTGCTTGTCACTCATATGTCAATGGAGCGCCTTCCCTTGTGCGTGAGCATGGGATGGTCTCGGTGCATAGTGCTTGATTGTGACACCGATGTGCAAGATTGCATATCTAAAGTTTCTAAGTGAAGAAAACTGTGTGCCCATTAAAAATGTATCTGGAAGACGGGGGAAGAGAAAATAATGCATAAAATGTTGGGGGGCATGAACAATGCTTAACTTGAGCCAGGGCTTGCTTGCCAGAAATCAGGTCCTCTATGTTGTTTCAAAAGATCATGTTGGCCTCAGGAATTTGAGTATCTTGTTGCTGCTTGGACTCTTCTGATGTGACCATACTGTCTGAAGGAAGAAAGGCGTGCATGGGGGATGAACGAGAATTCTTCTCCCACTACTACCATCTCCCACATCCCTTGGATTTAGAGGATGCACTGATCTTCCAAGTCAGAAAATGCATTTCTTAAAATAATTCACATTGTTTCAAATAAGAAGTGGTGGGAGGAGGGGATATTAGGTTGCCATCTCCTGATGTTTGCCTGTTCCTGATTTGTACGCATTCCATGGGCTGAGAACCCTATGATGCAACTGTGGTTTCTTATGCTGTGGGGGTCTAGCTGTTCATTCGTCTCTTATGGCTACTGTAAGGTGTAGAACAAGAACTCTGCTCTGAAACAGACTGGAGAGGAGGCCATCTCAGTTTGCAAATCACCTACACTGGAGGGAGAACACGTACAACTGAAATGTTTTTTTCAGCCTGCAACTCTTGGAGGAACTAGAAGCTACGTCTGCCTTAAGTAGCAAGCAGCAACCATAGGGGTCTACCAAGGGCAATCCATTTGATGTTCTGATCCTCTTCCTGTTTCCTCCAGACTGTGCCTAGGAAACAAGAACCAATGAGCACAGATTGGTCCCTAGGGGAAAAAAATGAATATTCTAATTTAGGAGCATTCCTGTCCCCCAGTTCCATGAAGGATATGCCCAAAATTGCCTTATTTATGAAGCCCAGAGAACATAGTTGACAGCAGATTGGCTCACCTCTACCACCTCCATCTGGAAATGAAGAGGGGAATGGAACAGAAGAGGAAGTGCAATGGAGAGGAGAGTGCTGAGTTAGAGTGCCACTGTCACTCTAGGACAACCTCTTTTCTCATCTTTCTCATCAGTTCCCCTCTTTTCATTTCCATGGAGTAGAAGAAGAAGAGGGGGTCAAGAAAGGTAGCACATAAAGGGGAGATGGCTTTTTGACACCTGAGCTCTTAAGCCACCTCCTATCAACCCTATATGACTCATGATCCTTGACAGCAAATGGTTTGACATCAGATTGCTTTCTTCAAGCCTGAACTGTGGCCAATAATTGGCAAGTTCACCAAGAGGACCAGTTTCCCCAATGCACCAAAGAAAGTAATATACCACCCAAACCTATGGATGTATACTGCAAAGTAAGTTCACTGTGTTCAGGGTGGCTTACTCCCAGGAAAGTGTGGAAAGGATTGCAGCCATAATCAAGGAGGACAAGCAAATGGGAAGCACTGTATATTGAGTGGTAAGTATCACCCTTAGTGGAACATCTAAGCCCCATTATTCCTCCTGTGAAGATCTAGGTCACATAGACAATGGTTATTACTGCTGGCCCCTAATTAATGGCTCTCCTCCCTTTAAGCTATTCCAGCCAAAAGTTAAGAACTAAGAAACTTCTTTGCTCAAGTCAACCAAACCCAGCTAGCGAATCCAACGGCTCACTCATAAGTTGGAGGCTGCCCAACCAAGTTCTCATGAGGACACACGTACAATTCTTTGGGCGCTTGTCTCCGTTTTCCATTGAGTGGCTGTTTGGAGCGGGAGCGTCCCTCCCCACCCCCCAAGTGGGCTTTCTGATTCTGTCATTCCAAAAGGAGCACTATCTCCCAGGAGGGAGCAGTTTTGGCATTCCAGTGGATTATGGTTCTTTTGACTGATCCTTCTTATGATTTCTGTAGTATAATAAAGAAAGACAAATGGACATTGTTATCTCTGTAGCTCTGTAGTTAATGATATTCTGCTTAGACTGAAATAAAGCACAGTCCAGTGGGAATTTGCCCTGATTGGTCAAGTGTGAGTCTCTTATTCAGATGTGCTCCTAACCCATCCACGGAGAAGCCCTGGAAGTAATTATTCCATAGAAATCCTCCAAGCCTTTTGGTTTAGTTTGTGGGGGGCAAGGATGTTACAAAGCCCATTTACCCTACAATCCAGAGTAACTATGGGAGCATGTAAGAGACATTTACATTAACGTAGTTAAGGCATCACCTGGTAAAAACCTATGGGAAATTCATATTGCAATCCAGAGTAAATTGTTCTTAGAGCAAGGACTCCCCATAGATACTCTGGATTGCACCCTTAGTCATACAAAAGCACAGTCTTGCAATGTCAGCCTGTAGAACAATTGGTGTGCCACATTTGGTCCACAGGTGTGCCAGGGGAGTTTGGGAAGGGACATTTATTTGTAAGACAGTTGGGGGATTGGAGCACCCTACCAGCAGCATGGTGTGCCTTGTTTTGTGTGCCTTGATATTTTTAGCACCTTGTCAATGTGCCAAAAGGTTGAAAATAGATGCTTAGATCAGGGGTGTCTAAACTTTGGCAGGACGGCCGCATCATCTCTCTGATGCTATGATGGGGGCCAGGAAAAAAAATTTAAATTTCAAATATGAATAAATTTACATATAAAATTATATTAGAGAGAGATACATAGGATTGCAAGACTTGCCAATGGGCCACACTGGTGCTCGCCATAGGCCAGATCTGGCCCTGGGCCATGATTTGAACACCTCTGCTCTATAGGGTCCCATCTTCTGAATTGTGTGCTGAGATAACAGCTTATAAAATCCCACCTAAGACTCATTGCATCTGCAGTAAGGTTTAGTGATGGCATTACTGCCTAGTCCAGTGTCAAACTCACCTCATATAGTGGGTCAAATAGCATTTATGGCATCTACTGAGGGATAGATGTTAAGCAGAAACTGATGTTCTTAAGCAGATGATGGCCAGAAAGAAGCACTATGCCCTCCATAGAAACTCAGCTGCATATGACATAAGAGAAAATGTACTGATCTTCATGTTATTATTATGATATAGGGGAGCCCAGTTACGACAGAGGCTGCTCTTTCAGCAGTGCTATTTCTACTATAGTGTAGCTGCACAGCTCAGCAGGAGCGAGGTGGTCTAGAAGCACCACAGGGTGCTTTGAGGCTTGCAACAGGCCACATCTGACTCCCAGGTTTGGACACTCCTGATCTAAGTTAGGTTTCCAGCCCTTTACTTGGAAATACCTCTTTTCCAAGTGCCATCTTCATAGGCGCCATGTTTCCAAGTCTTCCAGACGCAAGAGATGGGCTGCTGTGTGCACAAGTGGGTGGTTTGCATTATAGCTGCCCCTGCAGCAAAGGAGTTGTGGATACCGGATATCCTGCCAATATCAGGATCTCTCATCTCATTTGCACACAAGTTGCACTGTCTGCCTTTTTTAAAGGACCACACAGCCAATCATTTATATCACCACCAGACCACTTCCAGTGTGGTCAGGACAGGGTCAAGCAGCCTCTGACACTGCAGGGTCAAATACTATTTGTCATAGTATGAAAAATCTAGCACCACATATTGTAGATTATTGCTCTAGTAACCTCCAGGTCTTCTACAGAACAGGTGTGCATACACTCACCATTGTGTCACTCTTCTGCCCACTGCACAATCTCATTTTGACACATAGAACCAGTCAGTGTGACAATTCTATTAGGACCTTATACTGCCAAAATGAGCATCCTGGTGGCACAAGGCCCTTTATGGTTATTTGCAAAATATGATTTGTCATTCAGCGTAGCCAGGCTGCCACCATAAGTGGCAAGCAGCTGGATCTGCATGCTAGAGACTGAATATCACCTGCTGGCACCTATAAGTCAGCACAAGTGACAGGATAGAGGTGGGGAGGGTTGGAATTGGACGAAGAGGAACATGTAGGAGATGGGGCAGGAAGGAGGGAGGATCAAGGTCAAGAAGAGTATTTGCCAATATCCTAGTCCCCCTTCCTGACCTCCATCCCATGACCTTGGTCCACTTGGACTTGCACCAGCAAAATCACTGGTGCAGATCCAAGAACACCCAAGAGGCCAGCATGGGCTCACCCCATGGGGCTATCCAGTGGTGGACACCAGCAGGTTCGCACCTACTCTATAGAACCGGTTCTTAACAAGAGATAGGACATATAAAGTTTAAAAATAGCCATTTAAAAGTGGCTGCCAGATGGGCAGAGAACCGGTTCTTAATTTCTTTGAAGCCCATCACTGGGGCTATCTAGCTCAACATTATCAAAATCACCTACCAGTGATCATCAGCCTTTTCCATCTCACAGCACACCGAGAAGGCACTAATAGTGTCAAAGCACACTGACAGTTTTTGACAATTAGCAAGGTGTACCACATTGCTGGTTGGGGGGATCACATCTTCCATTGGCCCTACTAATAAATAAATGAATAAATAATGCATGGCACACCTGTGGATTATGCGCAGCACACTAATGTGCATTAAGAGGACTGTAGCTTCCAAGTCGCAAGAAGTTCTAGTTCTTCTTTATTCAGCATTGGTCAGACCTCACCTTGAGTACTGTGTTAAGTTCTGGGCACCTCACTTTAAGAAAGATGCAGCCAAACTGGAGCAAGTCCAGAGGAGAGTGACAAGAATGATCAGTGGGATGGAAGGAAAGCCCTACAAGGAAAGGTTGGGGGAACTTGGGATGCTCAGTCTAAAGAAGAGGAGGCTGAGGAGAGACATGATTGCCCTCTTCAGATACCTGAAGGGCTGTCATATGGAGGAAGGGGCTTATTTGTACATAGCTGCTTCTGAAAGCAGAACTAGAACCAATGGGTACAAACTGCAAGAAAGGAGATTCCGGTTGGATATCCGGAAAAAATTCCTGATGATGAGGGCTGTTCAGAAGTGGAACAGACTGCCAAGGGAGGTGGTGGACTCTCCCTCACTGGGGATCTTCGAGTTGGGATCTTCAAGCGGGGATCTTCACTGGGGATACTCTAGGAGGATTTCCTGCAGCAGGCAGGGGGTTGGACTAGATGACCTACTAGGTTCCTTCCAACTCTTTGATTCTATGATTCTAATGTGCCACAGCACACTAGATGGAAATGGCTGCTTTAGTGTTTCAAATGGGGCCTTTCCCTAGCAGGGTACATTCACACCCTGCTAGTCTCCTAAAGCCACTGTGCTTTCAAATGCTTTTTATATCCTGGACAGGTTGATTGTTTTTTGTTTGTTTGTTTGTTTGTTTGTTTTTTGCACAAGCAGACTATTAGTAGTGATGGTTCAACCTGAGTACTAGCCAAAAGATAGCGTTCAACTTCCAGTGAGTAAAATAAATGTTAGCAAAGGAACTGTATGTAGGTTCCTTAGTCCTTACCCTTTTGAGGTGTTGCAACATCTCTGAGATCAGCCCTTTAAGACAGTCCAGGTTGACAGATGTCTGGGCATCCTGAATTGAAAGGGGAACTCTCCAGGTTGGTTTTCTGCAATGCCCCCTGATCTTCAGCAGGGGGCAGTCTCAAGCTAGAAAGAATCAGTCCTACAGGCCAAGGATCAGCAGGCACTCATTATTAAGGATCTGTGGCACTCATTATTAAGGATCTATCTATCTATCTATCTATCTATCTATCTATCTATCTATCTATCTATCTACAGTATTTATATACTGCTTTTCAACAAACAAGTTCACAAAGTGGTTTACAAAGAAAATGGGAAAATAATCTGTGGTCCATTTTGATGCATCATGAAGAGAAGCATCATGCATCATGCACCATGAAGAGATCTCTTCAAAGCACCCAAAGGGTGACCAATAGACAAGAAATCATATAACTCCCTTTAATCCTGGAGGGAGGCTAGCAAGCTTAAAGGAAGAGAACACAGTTGCCATCTCCTGAATTAAATCAGGCCTCCAGCCAGGTCTTTTGTGTCAGGGAAGTTACTTTTAAAGAGGAACCTCAGACAGACAGACAGACAGACAGACAGACAGACAGACAGACAGACAGATAGATAGATAGATAGATAGATAGATAGATAGATAGATAGATAGATAGATAGATAGATAGATAGATAGATAGATGGATGGATGGATGGATGGATGGATGGATGGATGATGGGTGACAGGTGATACAGCTTGAACCTTATTCAGACTGAGTGCTTTTTGATTTGCAATTCTGAATAGTTTCTAAGATTAGGAAAGGGACATAATGCATCCATTTCTTTCTCTGATGGTAAGACTAAATAGCAACAACGTAACTCCTGGAAGCGCTTGTGCTGTTTTGGTGATATGAAGGACATCTTGTGGTTGGCTGGTTTGGTTGCACGGCAGCCTTGTTTTTAGACCACTGCTTTGAAGGAGGGTAGGTGCTCACACATGCACACACACATACATGCACACACACACTTAACCTGTCCAATGTGCATAACAAGAGGAATAAAGAACACCATCTGAAATCATACAATAAAAGGTCTTCTGGTACCTTAAGCTTTCTTAGATGAAACTCCACTTCATCAATGCAACTCTTTGCTCACAAAAACGTGGGCTGCATGAAATTTATGAGTTTGCAAAGTATCACAAGACTCTTGGGGTACAGTCCTAACTTAGGCCAGCACAAGTCATAGGTTTTCCTGTTCCTGTGGTGATATAGTGAGGCAATCGCATGTCTGTGCACTAGCCTAACCCTCCCCCAGGAGTTGCACAGAAGTGTCTTACAGCACTTTTGTGACACCCCCTGCATCAGCACAGGATATATGCTGGGGCTTATAACTGAGAGTTAGGATTGCAGCCTTAGTTGTTTTTGCCACAAGAGACAGAGGGCCCAATCCTATCCAACTTTTCAGGGCTGGTGCAGCTACAATGCAACCCCAAGGTAAGAGAATCAATGTTCTCTTGGAGACCTACCTTGAGAAAGTCTCCATGACTGCACTCCCCCACTGCACGCTGTAGCAGATACCCCTTTGCACAGCATCATCAGCATTAGAAAGTTGTACAGGATTGGGCCCTAGTCTGGAGAGACAGCCAAGTTGCACATGCTGAGCAGAGATTGCTCGTGTTACCTGTATACATGTACAGGCAGACAAAGGATAACTTATACCCTAAAAAGAAAGAATGGGAGTCTACTGAGTAACTGAAAGTACATCAATTGCCCAGTTCTTCCCTACTGGGCACACTAGTTACTGCCTCTACTCTTCCTCCTTCTCCTCCTCTCAGAATTTAAAGAAGTAGAGAGAATAGTGAGCTACTGGTGTTAACTTGTTGCTCTTCTAGTCCATCACTCTCTTCTCTGCCATGTGTCTGCTCAGTTCCACTCAAATCCAGGGAGCAGAAAGATTGGTCAAGTAGAGATGTGCAGCTTGTGTCCCTCACCATCCACCTTCTGAGATGACTATCTCATCTGTATGGACACCTGAATGACGGAGCTTTAGGCTAGAGGCTTTCTCCAGAGAAAGGAAAATGGTGCAATGGAGGGATGCACTGCCCTCATGTACCCCACAAAGCATGGAGACACCATCCCAGCTGGGCACACAACACAGAGCCTTTGCATGTTCCTGATCACAGTGGAATGGATCACTTTTTAAAAGAGAATTTTAATAAGCTAAAACCGTTTGCTCTTTCTTTCTCGCTCTTTTTTCTTTTGTTTTTTGCTTGTTTTTCGTTGTTAAAAATGTCATCGCTGTAAACGCGGGAGCGCAAAGTCAACTATCCCAATAGTTCAAGGGAACTGTTCCGAGTCCCCCACCCCATTATAGTCTCTCTTGATACTCTACATAAAGGCTGGTTGGAGTGGCCACTACCCCGCTGGAGGCTCTCCCAGGGCCTCTGCTTCCCAGAAGTGATGCTGGTTTCCCTCGCTTTGCCCCCGCTGTGGATCTCTGTCCTCATCCCACCAGGGTGATCATTGCCTCTTTCGCAGCCTCCAACACCTGGCTCCCTTCCATCCGGGCAGGGGTAGCACTGGCTCATGCTGAAGGGAGAGCTCCACCCCCTCAGTTTGTGTAGACCTGAGTCCCAATCACACGCATGATCTCCTTTTGGATCTTGGGGTCCTGAGTATTGATGTTGGCATCTCCGACTTGGCCATCTTCATACCTGAGGAAAAAAAGAATGCCGTTTTGAGTACAGTTATGTCAATGGTAGTCGGTGTTCTTCAACTGATTCATCTTCCTTGGACATACACTGGGGGGGCTGTCCAAGCCTAACTTATTGAAGGCACAATCCTAACCAATTTAGGATAGCACAACTCACCCTTCTTCCCATTCCCGAAGTGGTATGTGGAGGCCAGTGCATGTCTATGAACAGCCACCTTATTGCCCTTATCAGGGGATGCCCTTAGCTGCCCTTATTGGCCTTAGCAGGGGATGCCCTTAGCTGCCTTTAGCAGCTTGCATCTTCAACAAGGATCATATTTCTAGACCAACAAGCCACACAATCAATCTTATAAGATTTTCAATCTTATAAGCCAGACAGTGTTCCGTTTCCACCTAGCTGACTGAACACTGCAATGCATGAGCACCACCTCCACCCTACATGGCAGCTCTAGCTCATCTGGATTTATAAAAACCTTATCCTTTCAGCTGGTCCAAGTGCATCTTTATGAGCAGAGCCCACTCTTCTTGCTTTTCCTGACTTTTTAAGCATGTGTACAGTGCTTTCCAAGTATGCAATTTGCAACACATTTATTATCTAGATGTAGTCCTTACAACAGCCTAGTTAAGTAAGCATTATTATTCCCATTTTGCAGATGGGGACAAGTGAGGCAGAGATAGAGTGGCCTGTCTAAAGCCAGCTAGTTAGGAAAGGAAAGAGGGGAGATTCAAATCAGGGAAATCCTGATTCACAGCTCAGTCTCTTAGCCACTATACAAGATCTCTGCCTTTAGGACCTGACTATGCCCCTCTCTCTGGCTCCATAGCACTATATCTGTGTTGTAACACACCTCTGTTTCAGTAGCCCTCAACTAAGAGCAGAGCCTTCTTCAGTTACTCACACAAAGAAAAAGCGAGTGCAGACGTGGTCGGACACTGGGCACACCCAGATGTTGCCATGCTTCTGAAGGTCCTTTGACGTGATTACTGCAAATGAAAAAGGAGATTAGCACTTGGAATATTAAGACCAGGTACAGGATGCAGCCTCTGATATCCTCCCAGAGATCAGATGAAGATGAAAATCCTCTTAAAAAACACATCCCGCTGAAGAAGTGTAGATAGTATAATTCAGATATGGCCAGGGATTCACCTTCATCAGCCAACAGGGATGCAAGACTGTCCCACTGTAAAGGGATAGTCTTAAAAATTGCTTCTTGAATTAATTGATTCCTGATATTGATGGGCACACATATACAAATACCTAAAGGACTGTCACATAGAAAAAAACTCACAAAAAACTGACAAGGGGGGAGGCAGATTTTGTCTGAACAAGGTTACTGCTTAATGGTAAGCCTAGTTCAATAATGGACTCAGTTATCAAGGGGTTGGGTGAGTTCATCCTTGCTGGAAGTCATCAAGCAGAGAGGTGCTCTAGCTCTGGGTTTCCTGCATCAAGCAGGGGGATAGACGAGATGGTTGGTCTACAAGGTCTTCTCCATGATTCTACAAATAAATTGTTCCGCTGACTTTTCAAGTAAAGCACAAAAGAG
The DNA here is from genome assembly GCA_030015325.1 of Cryptoblepharus egeriae. NCBI lineage: Eukaryota > Metazoa > Chordata > Lepidosauria > Squamata > Scincidae > Cryptoblepharus > Cryptoblepharus egeriae. The sequence continues at coordinate 14,347,077 of JAREYC010000013.1, forward strand.
CAGTGCTTCTCAAGCATTTCAGCTATTTGCAAGGTCACAGCACTTACAGTGGTTGGGCTCCCCATGAGTATCATGGGACTCTCCTGCACTAGGGGTTCTCCAGGCCCTTGGGTTGAGCTGCCACTGCTGTGGTTTTGAGATGGGATGGGTTCCACTACCAAATGATGCAATCCACATAAGCATCTTGGACTAGCCCTGAGCATAGGAGCTGAAATCTGGACTCAGATATGAACAGATCTGGAGTGGAGGTAGCTCAGAGAGGGCAAGAAGCCTTATCCTACAAACCTTCCTCACTCACCTTCACAAAGTGCGATGCAATTTAAATTTCGACTCTGTAAGAACCTGGACTGGATGGATCGAGTCTGCAAGCAAATAAAAAAGCAGTCATACATTCTTTCTTTCAGAGCAATTATCCTGCAACCCGCCCAGCAACCCCAACCCAACACACAGCCTCTACATTCTCCCAATTTGAGGCTAGTTCTCATTACTTAATTGCCTGGTACTGACGTGATTAGAGTCACATTTAGCACTGGAGGAAGTGCTTTTCTTCATTTCATGCCCATTCACTAATTCTATTGCAAAATCATGTCAAGTTGTGAGCTTGCCTTGCGGGGGACACAATTATGGAGTTCTTTGAAAACTCAATGAATATTCTGAGCAAGCTGGTGGCTGGTGTAAAATGGTACGCAGAGCCAATGTGTCTTCTGGGTGTAAGAGAAGCTTATACCCATGCTTCATACCTCTGTGTTTAAAGCAGATTCCATACCACTCGTGGTCATTCCCCAAAGGGGACTAGCCCGGAATTTTGTTCTCAAGAGGCAAATCCAACTTTCCTCTCCCATCAATGCAGGAAAGGCCAATTTCCCTGCAAATTGTGTATACTCTATTTTTTTTTAACCAAAAACCAGTAAAAGCAGTACATTTCATTTGTTCTGCTGTGCATTTACATGATCATCATTTATGACATGCTTTGAAAAAAAGTTATTTTGTGTGTTGTTTAGTTGAAAAACAGCTTTAGAAAGCGAGAAGGAGATTGCTTAAGATGTGACAGGCATCCAGCCTATCAATAAAGTGCATAGTACTTTAGGCTTCAAACTGGCAGGGCGTGCTCAACATGATCCTCAGGGCAAGATCATATATGTGATAATGTGATGGGTGTGCTGTGCTGATCAGACTAGCTCCCATTCTTAGGAGATGAAACATAGCAAAGATAACCAATAATATTTCAGTCTATTGACAATGACATGGGAATGCTTGGAAAATTCAGGAGCCATATGCTCAGGTAAGGCAAGCAACTGGAGGAGTGTATAATAAAGCTAAATACATGGTTACCTGGGGGATGGTGTTCATTCGGTTATACCTCTGCACCAGTTCATCCTTCGAGGGCATCCTGTGCTGCCCTTTGCCCATCCCTGCATTGATAGTGCAACAAAGAGAATAAGAAGAGAGGCAGCACCATGTTGTACCCAACTGGATCCTTAGCCTGGGAGCAAGGCTGTCTTTGGAAGGTAATGCCAGGTAGGAGAGGGAAGACATGAGCAATGAGCTTCCATAAGGCAGCTGTGCAAAAACATGTATTCAAAGCATGTCCAAGAAATCTCAGCATTGTGTCTGGCTGGGCTGATCTGGTTCACAATCCTGGATTGTTACGATTAAGATTTTAACGTTAGGATTGTGACCTTTTTACAAAAAAAATAAATAAATTAGATGTTACCAGAGAAAGACTTGTGGGATTATATACATTAGCAGTAGTTGTACACATAAGCATGAAGGTCATATGGACAAACTGCACGCACATGAGCTCAGGAGTATGCAGTTATGCCCAACAGAGATTCCCCCTGAAACACACTGGTGTACCTACGGGGACTCAGTAGGACAAATGCCCATGTGCCATTCAAGTCCCTCTTTCTTGTCCCCCACCCAAAAGACCTTAAAATGTCCCTTCCAGAAATTAGGGGGCTTCAGAGGGAGCTTCACCAGCTTACCAAACTAGGATATTCAAATTGTCAGTAAACTGACAAGCCAATAACCCACCACTGTGACCACTGATCCATTTGTCCAGAACTCTGACTCCTAGCTTGGCACTATCTACTCACACTGACAGAAGCTCTCTAAAGATTCAGGTTGCCAAACAACCCTTGAGAGGCTATAGATTAAACACAGCATTTGACACATGCATGCACAGCATGTGCTCCCAGATATTGAATCCATGTGACTGCTGCTCTCATTGTCCTTAAGGTGATGAGGACACACACAATTAAAGATTGGAGCCACATGGCCCACCCTCCACCCACGGTGTCAGAAATGAGGACAGAAAGTTTCAGAGTTTTATTTTTTCATGCAACATCACACTTACGCACCCCACCCCCCAAGATGACAGACAATAAAATCTATGGCCCAATCTCACCTCTCCCATGCAGTGGAAGGAAACTAACCCTGGGAATAGATGGAATATACCAAATCTAATGGAATTTCATCAGTGCTATGAAAAATGTGCACCAGGTTGAGCCCAACGTACAAAGCTTGGATGCTCTGAAAGGAAACTGAGGCAGGTTTCAAGGCTTCATAATCCCAGCTCCAGCTTTGACAGGTCAGCTGTGACCCCACCATTTGCAATGCGACATGAGCCCATAAGGAGGCTGGAAGTCATACAGATATGCAGGTAGCACCCTTGTTTCCCCAAAAGACTGGCACATGGATGTGAAAAACACACACAAGGAGGAGCGGCTCCAGGATGCAAAGCAGGCATGTCTGCAGGACAAGGGGTGCACTGACAGATGAAGGGACAAGAGAGAGAGCCGCTTACCTGAGTATCCAAAGGAAATACTGGAGATGGGGCTCAGATAGATGCCTTTGCCATAGGCTGCTCCATGCAGCTTGCAGAAAAACACCAATGTGAGCCAGGGAGCAAAAAAAAAAAAACACCAGCCAAGCAAAAAGGCACAGCATGGCATGGGTACTGGGAAAATCCCTGGCTTGTCTGCCTGCCAGAGATAGAACTTGGGACCTGCCACATGCAGAGGATACGCCCTACCATTGCACTTATCTATCCTCCTCTATTAAAAGCTCAGCTTTTTCCTGGCCTTCCTGTCCAGCTAGCTATTCCTTTGCTGTGATATTCCAAGCCTAACTACTAGCCCATCCATAACCATTGTAGACTAACGCTGCAATCTTAACCTCCACTTACACTGGCCAAAGCCCCAGCATAAGTCCTGTGCTGACCTGACGATGTCATAAAAGTGCACTAAGACACTTCTGCCCCACTCCTGGGGGGCTTAGGCCAATGCACAGGCATACACCAACCACCCCACACCATCATGGAAGAATAGGCCAAGTGAGTTAGGCCAGTGCCTAAATTCCTTAGGACTGTGTCTTATCAATAGCAATAAATATTTCTATTGGAGCAGAAGGAATAAAGATTTGATAGGGGATGACTCTTTGATTCTAGCTGTAATGAGAGCCGTGTGCAATAAAGGGCTGCAGAATGAGAGAGCATATTTGACAAATGCTCAAGATTGTAGTCTCACAAGAGCTGCATTTGGTATTCACCACCCTTGCCCTTAGCAAGGCAACACTGCACTGGGTTAAAACCAACCAACTGGAAGCTGGCTGAAATCCGGAACTCTGGAAGTGAAGAGCACATGCCAAACTATGCAAACAATTGCTGCATAACTGCTCAGAATACCCAAGTCCTGTGTGAGCCAGAGAGGAGAGGGAGCAGTCTGGAGAATGAGCCTAGCACAGTGCCTGTGAGACAGGACTGACTGAACTATGGAAGTGGAAAGCATGGTGCACGTGGGTCCCTTACCTGCAATTTGGTGTAGGATGCATTGACCAGTCCGTTGCGCAGAATGGAATGCCAGTTCTCAATGTGAGAGCCACTGCAGGGGAAGAGTAATGGGTCAGCTAGCAGCATGTGAACCTGTTACAAACAGGACAACTTGTATACACAGACCCAGGACTTGAGACCACATAGCAAATACCACTCACTCTTGTCTGGTGAGTGTTAGCTCCCGTTACTTTTTCAACTGCTTGAACCTGGAAAGGAAGTGGAAAAGTGGAAGAGGGGAGAATAATGGGCTAGCTAGGGAAACAAAGTAAAATCAACCATTTCCTCCACACTTCCTGTTCTCCTCCATTCTCCTCTTCCTTTCCAAATCCAAGCTGTCAGTCCCAGGCAATAAGGAGGTGGCATTTGGCATGCAGCCTCAGGTGCTGAGAGGTTCTTGGGATGGCCCTGGTACCATTTTAAGGAGGTTGATCTTAGGGGACAAACAGCAGGAGGTAGAATGTCCAGACTTACTGGAAGGCGAAGGTGCTGCCATACAGCTTCTTGGCTGTTCGGAAGCGGGCTTCCTTGGCAGGGGGGCTGCTCAGCAGGAGGAACTGGTGTGAGGTGTGCATAAATTTCAGCTGCTACCAAAGGAAACAGATCCACATGGAAGGGAAAGGGGAAAACAGAGAGGGACAAAAGCAGAAAGAGAGATAGAGAGAGAAAGAGAAAGAGAGGGGACCATCATGCAAGGAAGTTGACTTGTGCAGTCCACTTCTTCAGAGACAACCATACTGTATTTCTCTGTGAAATAACTGGCTATTGTTCTGGCATTCTTGGTAAGTAACTAGGGCTGCAATCCTAAAAGCACTTTCTTGGGAGTAAGCCCCACTGAACTCAATGGAACTTCTGAGTAGATGAAAATGTAGATGGCACCTACAGGATTGTATTGTAGATTGCTAAAAGAATGAGGTGACCTTGAGCTATGGCTGCAATCCTATGCTTTTCTGGGAATGAAGATGTACTGAACACAGTGAGACTGATGAAGATGTACTGAACACAGTGAGACTTTCATCCAAGAAGACATGCATAGGATTTTGCCCTAAAAAACAAGGATGGAATGCATTCCATCTGGTGTGCTACAAAGATGTCCTTTTCAGGAAATCACCCAAGATCTCACTTTCATTCACTGATCCCAGCTCCATCACACCTCAGGATCCAAAAGGAAGAGGGAGACAGAATGGACATCCACAACAGGTGCTTGTCAAGTTTCTTCTTGAAGATTCCAAGTGAAGGAAAGTCCACCACCTCCCTTAGCAATCTATTCCACTGCCAAACTGCCCTCACTATCAGGAACTTTTTCCCTGATATCCCGCCGGAATCTCTTTTCTTGGACTTTGTACCTGTTGGCTCTAGTTCTGCTTTCAGGGGCTGTTGAGAACAAATGTATTCCTTCTTCCATGACAGCCCTTTAGGTATCTGAATAAAGCAATCATGTCTCCTCTCAGCCTTCTCTTCTCCAGGTTGAACAATCCAAGACAACAGAAGTCATCCAAGAAGTGCAACTTTTTATTGCAGAACCACTAAATCTGTGGCTAAAACTTTCCTGGGTCTTGGAAACTATATCCAAGCTAAGGCTGAAGCATAAGTCAAGCGAAGGGAAGATTGGCCACTTACCCTGCTGAGAGGTAGCTTGACAATGTGAGACCTGTTGCTGGAGATTATCCTAAGAAGGACAAGAGACTATTAGGACACTAGAGAAACCATCCATTTTGTGGGATATATTTTTGTGGGATTCTACTCAAATCTCTAGGGGACCATTCTGCATTACTTTGATCTCTACATAATTTTCTACCACTAAGCCAGGTCACCATGTATATTTCTGAGACCAAAATTTATTATTTTCCCTCAATGGCTGATACTCATTAAAACCCTCCCAGCAATCTCTGCAACATAAAAGTTTCCACTTCCTTACCATTGTAAGAGAGGATGGGCCAAGGGGTCCAGCTTGTCCATTTGTTTCTTGATCTCCAGATAAGAACCCTGTAGAAAAAGGGCAGCATTGTATATAATCACAACCTGCACAATTACAAAGCATTACCAGATAGTTGATAGAACACAAGGTCCCAGGTTCAATCCCTGGCATGTCCAAATAGACACGGGAAAAGTTCTTATTTGAAACTCTGGAGAACGGCTACAGTCAATGTCCAGCTAGGAACTCACAACAGTCATCAATGTAAAAGGAATCAATCGGTAGGATATCAGGACCTCGTTTGCATTCATGGAATAAAAGATCTCACTGTTTTGTTGATAATTCTTTCTGCATATCTATACCTTTTATATATGATAATCTGCACTGGATTATCACCATGAAGAAGTTTTAAAAGACCTGAAATGTTTTCTAAAAAATCTTCCAAACCTTACCCTTCTTTACCCATTTGCTGCTTGTCTCAGTAGCTGCTCTGGTGTCCTTTATTTTTTTTTTAAAGGAGCATCCCTCATGATCTGGCTAATCATGGACCACACAACCAGTGTGGTGGTCTCATGGTAAAATGTACTCAATCAGCCTGGCTATGTGATGATACCACCAATCCAAATCAGAGGGAGAACTTCCTGCTGCCCTCTCTGTGAATGACTAAACATTTAGACAGACAGACAGATATGCACTTTGATTTACAATACTTCATTAGAGAACAAGAGGTTAGGCCATGCGTGGTTATTCAGAGGGATTAACACCTTCCTGACAGAAAGAAGGCGTACAAGAGGAATGCATGGTTTTAATGAGTATGTGAATCTGAGTACCTACTTGCGTCATCTCACGGATGGACATAACGCTGTCTAGGGCCTTCTGCAGTCGCTCATAGTTCTTTTTCTGTGTGTCAAAAGAAAGGGAGGAGATATGTCCAGTTCTGTTTCATGAGTTCAATGCTAGGAAAGCCAAATCCAGAATGCCAGGGACATCTGAGACCATGTGCACCAGAGTTAATTTTCCTGCTATACAGACAGGCATCAGAGGTAACTTTAAGAACCAGCTCTAATGGATTGGTGTCAGAGATTGACCATGCTGCCTCTTACCATGCTAAGAACTGACCAAGCATCCACTCAGTGGCATAGCTAGAGAGGGGACGGAGAAGTGAGTGCGGGAGGGAAATGTGCTAGGGCCCTTCCCTTCAGAGCTATTCCAGGCTGGAGGAGCCAAACAGAGCCATATGGCTCCATTTGGCTCCCCTAGTTTGGAAAGGTTCCAAAGGGGAACGCCTCCCTCCCATACTCACTCCCCTCCCCCCCCCCCAGCTACACCATGTATCCACTTCCATTAGAGAGTCCATCAGGCTCAGCCAACTTCTGAACCTTATGTACTCATGGCTGCATGAAAACACTGTCAGGGGACAAAGGGGTGTGTGTGCCATAAGCAGCCAAGAGAAAGATTTTCCTCCCCTAGATCTTCAGCAACCTGGGACAAGCTCCGACTGATTCATGCCCACCTTGGGATTGAAGGCGAGGGTCTTGGGATCACTGGGGTCCACAACAGAGGGGTAAGGTTCAAAGATGATACTCTTGCGCGGGGACTCCAAGGCTGCTCTGCACATTGCTACAAGCAGGTCCACAACCTGGAAAAAAAAGCTACTGAAGGAGGTATAGGAAAGGCACTTCCTCATCCCCACACCTCATCTAGCATCCTGCTTAGAAAGATCTAAGTAATGAACCTACTGGAAAATCACCTGGAGAAAAAACCTATGGCCCAGAATGACTCACAGACATGAACCATTTCTCAGTTGGGAATGAATGTGGTCAAATTCCCAGCGCGCTGTTCCGACAAGATTTCTCCCTTTAATGATCTAGGCCTACCACCACTGGGATCAACTCAAACACGCATATTTATTAGTGTTATCTATAAAGATTCATACACTTGATGCTTCAACATATAGTATGCTGTGCATTGTATCCAAAGCCAAACATAACATTTATTTTTTTGTGGCACTTTTATGCCAGCTTTCCTCCAAGGAGCTTTGAGCATGCTGCTCCCCTCCTTTTATCCTCAGAACAACCATGTGAGGTAGGTCAGGATTAAAGAGAGCAACTGTTCCCAGGAAGGGCACTAGCTCAATGACAGAACACAAGGTCCCAGGTTCAATCCCTGGCATCTCCAAGTAGGCATGGGAAAAGTTCTTATTTGAAACTCTGGAGAGTAGCTAGTCAGCGTAGGCAATATTGACCTACATGGACCAATGGTCTGATTACAGTGAGTATAAGGTAATCCTAGTCTGACATTCTTTATCACATGATCTTCACCATTCATAAAGTGTTATCCAAGAGCAACAGATGCAGTGCTCACAACTATAACTCTATTGTGGGAAAATCATTCAATTAATGTTCTGTCTCATCTTTCCCTGGTCTCTCCAGTTTTCGCTCTGTGCATCCCTCCCTCCAAGATCAGTGCCCCACAGCTGGTACCTCTGCTCCTGTGGCCACCTCTTCCGCAGCACCGGACATCACACCCAAGGTATAGAAAGAGAAGACACACAACTCCCGAGTGCATACAGCTGGCTGCAGCAAGACAAAAGTCACATTAGCTAGTCAGAGAGGGGCCCAAGTCACTCTGCATTCTCCCTTGGTGTTACTCTGATGTTCTGTATAAAGGCAACACCATCCAAGCAACCCAAGGTGGGAGAAATCTCAGATCCTACAAGATGGGAGAGCATTGTCCAACGCTCATTTGAGACAGCGTCCTTGGGACAAGAGTCCACTCTGACAGTAAAGGTCTACTTTTCCGAACAGGTTCCTGAGTTTTCGCCTGAGATTTCCTTGGGAACAAAGAGGAGGAGAGATTGGACTTAAAAAGAACCTCCAGCAGGGCCAACTCATCTATGAAGAGCTCAACCTCTTCTAACTATTGCTCTCTTTCTTTTTGAAGCAGGAAACACTCCTCGCTCTCTTCCAGAAAGCAGGAGGAAGGGGGACAACAGCTGCAGGGTGGAGGGAATGCTGCCAGGCAAAAGGAAACTTGGCATGCCACCGCAAGAGATCTTGAACTGGCCTCAGTCCCAAGACCAGTTCAAAAAGTACCACTGGTGTGGCAGCAAGACAACCAAATTATAGTGTTCAAACCATCTCCCATCCCCCCGCTACAGTCCGACTCTGAATTGACACCAGTTCAAAACAAGCAGGGCCAAATTAACATAATTAATTCATATATTAGGGCTGTGGGTGGTGCAAGTGGTTAAGACACTGTGCCTGTTAACCAGCAGGCCAGGGTTCGAGACCCGGGTCACTCACCACAAGACAGGGTGAGGTGAGCTCCTGTCCTTATCCCAGCTTTGCGACGCAGCTGGAACCAATCATATTGGCTCTGCCTTTCCATTGGACTATTTCAGTGGCGTGGAAAGGGGGATTTGCTGCTTAGGTAACAGCCTATCCTCCATATCAATCTAACCCAGGCCTTCGTGCTTCGCATGCAGCGTATGCAGCTTCGAGCACAATACCATAGTCTTTCAAGACTGACGGAGGCCTGCTTTAATTAATTCATCAACATAATGTTCAGTTTGGGTCAGTTCTCCTAAACTAGAGCTAATCTCATGGCCTCCAAGCCCCGCCATGGATTTGTGTGGTCAATTGACTCATCTAGTGAAAGAGCACAGCTGGTTCTTGAGCCCTGCAAAATCACCTGGAAGACAGATCTTCCCAGAAAGGTATTTTCCTCCAGCTTTACCTGTTCACGCTGCGAGACATAGGAGAGATTAGCACTTAAAAAACTGGGGAAGTACCTTCAGCATGGATCCATTCTGGAAGACATGCTGCTCATCACACACCACACAATATTCATTCAGCGTCGGAATCCTCTGTTCTGCATACTTCATAATCTGAGTAAGAAGGGGCAAACACACCTAAGTCACATCTACTCCTTCATCTCCCAACACAGTTGCAAAGACTTGCCAAGATGACACCTTCCGTAAGGCAGGCCACATACTGTTGTGCCAAGCCACATGATGTGTGTGTGCACATTCCAAGATGCATGTGTTTCAGAGAAGGGGGTACAAGTCAGGTTTAAAACAGAACTTGACTCTTTTTCTTGAACTATATACACCTCCCTAAGAACAGGAGGGGCAAGCATAACAAAATGTAAGCAATAATGAATTAAAAGTTTTCACAAAAGACAACCAGCAGCAGCCTGAGGTAGACTGAGACTGTGGGACATGGTAAAAGTGGTTTACCATTTATAAAATAAAATCCCCATTTATAAAATAAAATAAAAAGGTGCTAGGAGAAAGACTGGAGAAAGTGTTAATTCAAGTCAAGGAAGAAAGGCAGGATATAAATCGAAGGAATAAATAAAAATACATAATACAGTGTTTCTCAACCAATAGTACAGGTACCACCAGTGGTATTGTCTGTCCAGTAGTACTTCCTGGTAGTGAGACCAGGAATGTGACACAACAAAACACAATAAAACTAAAGGAATGTGACACAACCAGCTCCTCCATGTTCCAAGGCATGCTTTCCTATACTCAAAAAGCCCTCTCACCCACCCTGAGCCTCAAAGAGCACAATCCTAACCATGTCTACTTAAAAGTAAGCCCAATTGTGTTCAATACACAACTGTGATCTTAATCCCAGTGTCTACAGGATTGCAACCTTACTGTGTTTGTCACAACCCTTCTGGCCTTCCAACCCAGAACATTGCCTGACGACATTGTCATTCCCAGTTTTTTTCCAATAGTACTTCAAATAGGTGAATATCATGCAAAGTGGTACAGCAGAGGACAAATGTTGAGAAGAACTGTGTTAATATGTTGTGGTTCCAATCTGTACTGAACACATACTTGGTGTCTGGATTTTTCTGGAAAAAGAGGCATTTCTGATTTTAAACTTTTAGTGATGAATTTAATGTAAGGGGCTGTGTGACAAGTGTAACAGGCTGTACCACTGAGAGGTCGACCACAGGCAGATACGTACCTGGACAAGAAACCCATACTCCAAGGTGGGAATGTTTTTGCAGTGGCCACCAACCTGCAAAAAGCAGACAAGGGAAATCCAACCATGTTACTCTGCCAACTTTTCACCCAATATTTGCCAGACACATTTTCTCCATGCATGCATTTATGTCTGGTGGAAGACTATAATGTACAGGTTACCCCGTCATATGCAAGAATTTTTCCAAACAAAATATACTGTTATTTCAGTCTGTATTCTGATCTGGCTGATCAAGCACTTACAGTCTTCTAAAGGGTGCTAGCTTGATGTGGCCTGAACCATGTACAGATTAAGCCCTTGGCAGGTTGAAGAAGAAAGCCTCAACCTGGAAAGAATTTGAGGTTAGGGAGCCTTACAAAAATATTTCAGAGGCGGTAATGCAGTAGAAGAGCACATGCCTTGCCAGCAGAAAATACCAGGTTCAATGCTGGCGTGGCCACATCAGGCTAGGAAAGATCTGAAAGGCCAGAGATACCACTGCTGGTCATTGTTAACAATATGGACCTAAATGGACCAGTTGTCTCCTCAGGACAGGGCAGTCTTCTATGATCTTGGTTGAAAACAGAATCTCCTTAAGCCCAACCTTTAGCTAGTAGGGAGGCCACAGAAATGCTATGCATCCTAGGGATGCTGACAGAACTGGGGATGGCAACTTCTTGATCAAGCACCCGCGACTCCTGGGTCTCATTTCAGAACTGATATGAAATTTTCAGAAGCGTAAACATTTACTTTGATTTCTGCAAACCAATCAGATGAATCTGAAGGAGAAAAGGTAGGCTTTGCTGTTGTCTTTTGACAGGACAAAGGTCTAGGAGAGCCAGTATGGTGAGTAGTTAGGGAACTGAATTGAGACCTGGAAGATCCAGGTTCAAATCCCCCTTGGCCATGAAGCTTTTGGTGACCTTAGGCTAGTTACTCACTTTCAGTCTTACTTTCTACACAGGGTTGTTGTGAGGACAAAAGAATAAAAGCATCGTAAGCCACTTAGGGCATTTGCAAAAGGCAGGATATAAATCCCTTAAATAATAATTTAAATAATTTAAACAAATATACCCCAGCATTCTCCTTGTGGCTGTACACACTGCTGACATAGAACCAGATTTATAAATGATGGATGAAATGCAGTCCAAATGGATCCCTTTTAAATGACAGCTGAGTTACACCATCAGCAGCAACACGCGATGCAGCAGTTGCTGGACTATACTGCATAATATGGCAGATCATCCCTACAATCCAGAGTAACTACGGGAGCACATAAGTGACATTACATGCACCTGTAGTTACTGCACCACCTAGTGAAAACCTATGGGAAATTCATATTGCAATCCAGAGCAAATTATTCTTACACCGGAGCAAGGACTCCCCATAGTTACTCTGGATTGCGCCCCATGTTGGAATATTAAAAAGAAACTTCTCCATATGCATCGAAAACTAGCTCCAGCCTTCTCCATACAGTTTTAGGTTTCTATCTGAAGGACGAGTTTTGGAGCCTTCTTCCTCCAGCACAAAGAAGCATTAAAACATGCAATTCTCCCATCCAGATTTTGAAGGGTAAAACACATCAAGAGTCCAATCATGTGATTCTCCAAATCATTAAGTTTGACCTCCAACTGCTAGTTTTAAGGGATGGAAAAATAATCAACTGACCCCAAGAGACAACCCACAGCCAGCCCTAAGGGACAAGGCCAGAGAGGAAACCCACCAGGATGTTGAATGGGGCGACACCTGCCTGGGTGCTGGGAGGGTAGCCAAACACTTCCATCTTGGGATTCTTCATGGTGCAGGAGATGGAGCGGTTCATAAGACGATTGACCCGCAGCTCTGGAACACCAAGTTTGCCCTTCAACATCGAATCCTGGATGACAGGGAAGCTGGGAGACCTGTAGACACAGATTTAGAAGCACCTCATGGTAAATCGCATGATGAAAGAACACCCAATAAATTCTCTTTCTGGGTGATTTTTAGACACCCAGCCCAGGGAGACAGACAGGGCAATTCGGCAGAGAGAATGCAACTATACTTGGGGATTGGTGAAAAAATGCTGAGACCGGCCCGGAATTTCTTGATGGTGCCGCTGGCCTTGAACCAGCTGTGCCGCTTTTCTTGCTGAGTCTTCAGGAAATCGTTGCTGAGGTGCTTCCATTGCTGGGATGTGAACATTCCCAAGATCCTGTTTGAAAGAGAAATATAATTGGCACAGTGGGTCAGAAAAGAAGAGTATCATGACAGAACTCTTGCCTGTCTAATCCTATGCTACCCACAATAAGAAGGTCAATACGGCTACCATGGGATCCCTGTACGCAACAATTAATTGTGGCAGCTGCCTAAACTGCGTAAAAGGGCAGCCCTGAAATGGGGCTACTCCTTCTTGCACCAGCTCTTCAGCTGGTATAGGAAAGAAGTCTCTGTGCAAGGGTGAAACACAGAGAAGGGTGTTTCCTATGCCTATACCAATGTGTTCCTATATACCAGTGTTTCCTATAACAGAGTATACCAGTGTTTTTTATTCCTAGTACTATACCAGTGGTAGTCAAACTGGGGGTCCCCTTGGGGAATGACAATCTCAGGTTGCGAGAGGGTCGGATCCACCATCTCAGAATCTGGCACTTGGCCTTCCCCTTGAGTAAGTCTCATTGAACACAATGGGACTGATTTCCAAGTAGACATGGAGAGCTCTGGCATCACAGTGATGTCACATCCTGGTAAGTCAGACAGTGTTCCCAGATACATTTTAAAGTTTGAAAGTGGGCTGAAATGCTGAGTATCACTGTCCTATACAATAGGTTGGTTATTTAACTGGCCTTTTAAAAATTCCGGCTGCAATCCTATCCATACTTTCCAACGAGTAAGCTTCATTGACTATAATGGGACTTACTTCTGAGTAGGCATGAATACCACTGGGCTCTCAATCTCTTGCAGGGTGAAAAATAATTTTAAATTTGCATACGTGAATTACTATTTCCCTGGCAAATGTGACCAAACAGTCCCGCAATTGAGACACTTGATGTCTTTGATTTGCAAAAGAGAATAAAGGAGAAAAACTCACTTCTTCAGCTGTAAGCCAAGTCCAAACCCTTCCTTATTGGATGGCTGGAAAACCTCAATTGATGGTTCTGGAGAAAGAAAAATTCATTAGTTTATGTAGTATCCACAGATGCCTTAAGTATCCTTTTTAGGAAGAAAGGGAAGGTATAAACAAACAAACAAACAAATAAATAAATAAATATGGGTCAGATGGCTGCCAGAACAAGACACAAGGAACCTTCATCCATTGCACAGCCTCTGTAAATGGCAAGTGCATGTTTTTTTTGGAGAAATGGTTACCATAATACTGTAGTAGAGAGCAGAACTGATTGCATGCAGTGGCGTAGCTAATGATCATGTAGCCCAGTGCAAAGCTCATAATATTGCCCCAGAAGAGATGTCATCCCTGGGTATTCTTAAAAGGATAATTGGGGAAAAGTCTGCCGCCGCCTCCTCAGCAGTTCAATGCCCATTTACTCTGCTAGTAGCATAGCTAAAAAGCCCATGTGCTATCTTGTAGTCAAATAAAATTTGGTTGGCAACCCCTCCCTTCGCAACCTTCCCTCCCTGTAATTAACTTGTAAATTAATTACAAGTTTAATTAAGTAAAAAAAGAAAGAAAATTGTGTCCTTTATTGGTTAGGAAAACTGTGCAAGGACAAAGAGGAATGTAAACTCCTCTAAGGCTGCAATCCTAAAGACACTTTCCTGGGAGTAAGACCCATTAAACACAATGGGGCTTACTTCTGAGTAGACATGGTTAGGATTGTGCTCTAAATATAACTTAGAAGTGCACTTAGAAGGCACTTAGAATAGGTAGCATTATGGGGTAGCATTATTATATATGTATATGGAAATGAGAGCTGATTCATATTAACACCTTATTAGTTCCATACAGTATCAGAATTATATCTCTTTGGCTCTCAGAGCAATCAGTATCATGGGAACATTCTAAGTTTTAAAAAATCAACTTTTTGTTCCATAAGCGTTTGTGTTTTTATTTTCTGTTTTATAGGCCATAACATTTGATACCATCTAGATATTCCAATACAGTTTGTTTCATTGCATTCTGCATTAATTTACCTTTCCATCGATATACAACATGCAGGTACTGTATTATCCTTCATACAGACCCTAATTTTCACAATTTTAGCCACTGATGTCAAGTGCATCTTGTTGCCCCTCTAAAGCTTGTAACCCGGTGCAACTGCACCCCCTGCACCTCCCTTAGCTGTGCCACTGACTGCATCAATATGTGGATTTTGATTTCTTGAGTTCTAAATAGCAAATAGCCCCAGCCATATTAAAAAGATCAGATAACTTTGCACTCTGGACCCTTTACTCTCTCAACAATAAAGATGAAGTTTGTCAACACTGGATGATTCCCATGAGGAACTGCTCCTCTCGTTTTTCTTCGATTCACACAGACTGAAGTGAAAGGGGCAAAAAGGGGCAAAAAGGGGCATGAACCTGCCAGTCACAGTCTTTGAAGACCAGAGAATGAAACTAGTACAAATATTACAGGGGAAATTTTTTCTACTGTATTACAAGATACATCACCAATGAATATGTCTGATGGTTTTTGGGAAATCCAATTTTTTGCTTCTATCATCTGGATAACATCAGAATATGGGTCAGAAACATTCCCCATCCTCCAAAATATTAGCCTTCCTCTCCCTTTATGTCTGATGTCATCCATTTGTCATTGTGGACACAGAAAGGATCCATCTTATGAAAACATCCATTTTTGTAGAGGTGGAACAATAACCACAACACACTCAAATAAATAGGTGAGGAAATTTATTGTCTGGGAGTAGTGACTCCCAATGAAGAGGTGTAATGTAGGGTCGTCCAAACTCTGGCCCAGGGCCAGATCCAGGATATGGAAAAAGCTGTCCATCCAGTGAGCAGACCTTACAATTTTGCTAGGTTGCCATGTGTTGCCATACTAGATTGGGGGACAGGGATGTCCAGGGATGCTCACATCTCCCTGGACATCCTGTCACACAACCTTCAGGGATGTTAGATTACAGACACGACTTCCCAGAGCATCCTTGTCCCTCAGTCCAGAAGGAATATAAGCAGCAACCCAGTGGAACAGTCAGATGCGCTCCAAGTAGGGACCATATTTTCGTTACTCAACTGTCACAAGTTTGGCAACCGTTGATGTAGAGTGTCAGGATGGGGGACTTAGTGAAGAGGTGGAACCATAATCCAGTAGTCTCAAACATGCTTCACAGTCAAAATGTCTTGGGTTTGATCCCTATCATTTTCAGGTAGGTTAGGCAAAGCCCTAACCCAAAACCCTGCAGAACTACTGCCATTATATGGCCCAGTGGTATGACTGGCAGCTTCCTGTGTCTATATGACTTTTGGAAATTTAACCTTTGCTACACACCACCTGCTCCTGCTTTCATTATTCACACCTGCGTTACTCACCAGGGCCATCCAGGTACTGTGAAAGGGAGAACCGCAATCGTAGGACAATGGGCTCAGTCCGTAGGACCTTCCACGCTGTTGCCACCTCCTCCTACAGATAAAGCCAGATCATCAGAACCATAACTACATTACATACATGAAAGGAAGGGAAATTTATTAGCAAAATTTATGTAGATGGAGATTAGAAATAGACATCTGTGAGACACAGGCCAGCAAAGTATATCAAGACACAAAAAATAGTCACCGTTGTTTCTGACTGTTGGAGCCAATGGTTATCCTTGCACTACTGATGATCTGTTTTTCCCAACAAAAGGAGCCCATTGTTGATCCTTTTGTCCATTGTCAAAAGGAGTTGCCAGTCGCTCGAGTTTGCACTCTATAATAAGAGTGCACTTCACACACCCAATTCATAAGTGATAGGGTTACCAGTAGTGTTCCCAGGTCAAACACAATAGGTTGATACTCTTGAGTTGACCACCTCTACATATACCCCTCATGGCTGGTCAACTCAAGAGTATTGAGGTTTGGGGGCATATGTCTTTATGAAGGGATTAGTATCAACTCAAGAGTATAACCCTTTCCTCTAGAAGTTTGTCTAATCCCTTCATAAAGACATATGCCCCCAAATCCAGAGTAACTACAGGAGCATGTAAGAGACTTTACGTGCACCCGTAGTTACTGCACCACCTAGTGAAAACCTATGGAAAATTCATATTGGAATCCAGAGTAAGTTGTTCTTACACCGGAACAAGGACTCCCCATAGTTACTCTGGATTTTGCCCTAAGGCTAGATGCCATCACCACATCCTGTGTCAGGGAGTTCCACTGACTAACTACATACTGGGTAAAGAAATATTTCCTTTGGTCCTAACCCTCCCATCATTCAATTCTAGTGGATGTCCCCTAGTTCTGGTGTTGCGTGAAAGGGACAAGGCCATGCAGACATGCAGACATGGCCTATATACAGACATGGGCTTCTCCATGTCAAGAGGGTGCAGCACCAGGCACTACCTATGTGGTTTACTTTGCTCCAGCCCTCACCCTACTGTAGGCAAAACACACATGCTACTCACATCGAGGAATCCAATATTGATATGCAGGTCAATGTCCACATCATCAATGGTGCCATATTCTCTGTGGAGAGAAAAACAGATGGGCTAGGACAGGACTTCTAGGAGAAAGAGCAGAAAGGTAAACTAGTTTTCCAGCAGGGCAAGTACATCGCCTTGCTTTTTGAACTCAACTGCTCGGGGTATGTGCATTGCCCCCTTAGTCTCGGCTTTAGTACACTAGTTGAAAAATAATCTCAGGCTTATCTCTCTGGGCACAAACTTTCTGCTCCTTCTGCTGCTAATTGGCATTTCTGCTTCAGAAGCCAGGAGAAGAGGTAATTTGCCTCAGGCCATGAGGAGCTCACAAATATACATGCACACGGTCTATAAAGGGCTCTTTGCGAGAGCTGCAAAAAAATTCCTGAGTATGATAATACTGCTCTTTCGGTATAACTATATTTAGATGGAGAAAGCAGGGCTCCTCGCCTGCTCGAGCACAGTATTCTCCGGCAGTTTTCTATTAAAACAGCCAGTCTGTTTTCCTGAACATTTGGATCCCCAAGCTATTCTTGTTCTCCCCATCTTTTCGAGAGCACATGATCTGTGCCACTTTACAAAGATGATTGTGGTGCAGACTACTCATCACAGTTGTAGTAAGTACTTAAGAGATCCTCCACCACTTCAAAGCCTCAACACCATCCTCAGGAAGCCTCCAAATCTCTCAGAACAACCAGGAAAATAAAGCCTAACCAGTTCTGGAAGCTGGAGTTAATTTACCCAGGTCAAGAGCACGGTACCTACCGGACAGAGACAGAATTCTCACTGTACAGCTCCTTTACAGCCTCAATATCCGCATCCAACTGGGGGTGCCGGTACAGGTCTGCTGCACACGTCCCCTGAAGAAACACACAAACATCATTATTATGGCAATCACCCAGAGAGATAAAATGAAAGAGAGATGCCAAATCCTCATAGGACATTTGCAAAAAGCCCAGCAGGATCTCAGGATGGAATTTTCCACCAATGAATCTAGTTGGTGTGGCCATCCCAAGAATTCTGGTATCTAAAGTGTCACCAAATGACATTGTCACCCTTACCTGATATTGCATCAGATCTGTGGGTGGCGCAAGTGGTTAAGACACTGTGCCTGTTAACCAGCAGGCCAGGATTCGAGACCCGGGTCGGCCCCACAAGACAGGGTGAGCTTCTGTCCTTAGCCCAGCTCTGCGACGCAGCTGGATCCAATCGTTTTGGCTCTGCCTTTCCATTGGACTAATTCAGTGGCACGGAGAGGGGGGATTTGCTGCTTGGGTAACAGCCTATCCTCCATAACAATCCAACCCAGGCTTTCGTACTTCGTATGCAGCGTATGCAGTGCTGAGCACAATACCATAATCTTTCAAGACTGACCAAGGCCTGCTTTACTGCCTCCATCTACCACTCCTGGATTTACAAAGGAAGAGAGAAATGGCAAGGAAAAGGAAATGGAGAAGGAGAGGAGCGTGTAGGGCTAGAGCCTTCCTGACTATCTATTCTCATCTCCTTCAGACTTTCTCTTCCACTCTATAACTTTCTTCTTCTTCAAATCCAGAGAGCCAGAGGGGTGGAGGCAGGCAGACATGGGCAGACATGCTCCTACCATCTGTGACCATCTAATGGTTGGGCCAGCCCTTCTGGTGGATTGTTTTATCTCAGAAAAGACACATGTCTTTTAAGTCTTTAGGAAGAACAAGGAGCACTGACTTGGGTAAGGTGACAGAATGATGGCCTTCATACCTTTCCTCCTGCCAAAAAGGAAATACAGTACAGCCATATTCTTGTCGCCAAGCTCCACAGGTGATGTCACAGGTGATGTTCCACCCATGACTGGGCTATCAATACAATCACACTCCCTGCTGTCCTCTCACTGCAGAGTTCCCAGAAAACTTACCTGTACTCCATATAAGAATTCCTCTGACTCATTATCTCCATCAGAATCATCATCAGTCCAGTACTGGCCTTTGATGTCCTAAAAAACAAGGAATGTAGTAGATCAGGAGAAGTCTACAACCAACATCATTATGATCATATACTGAAAGATATACAGACCCCAGTGCTTCAGTCAATATTCCAGGATTTTAAGCTTTCATTTAATAAACTGCTACTCTTCATAGTTGAAGATAACAGCTTTGGGGCAAACATAAAATCAATATTGCCTGCAGAGCCAAAGGCAGCAGATTTGTCTCTTCCACAATTCACTTCCCGAGTCTCCTCTACTACACCCTGTTGAGAATGAGTGCAGCACAGCAGCAGAATGAGTTGAGGATATTCAAATTCCACCCATGCTTTGTACATTAGATATGTGCTATATCATTTTATGCAAAATAAATAAACTCTGCCCCTCTGTTCTCATATGCATTTTGACTATCACTTAAGTACCCTGTAATTCACATCAATAATTCACACCGATGTGGATCCATGTGAATTAATTCCCTCCTTCTCCTATTCATTCCAGGAAATAAATTTTGAGGTATGTACCACTCCACCAAGCTGCATCCAGGAGATTGGCCACCAGTGGCAATAAGGAATGTCCTGGGCAGTGGAGGGTGGGACAGAGGCAAAGAGGACATTTCTGGGCAAACGGAGACCAGAACTGGTGTGGATCAGAGTGGGAGGGGGCAGGATTCATGGATTTTAAATCTACTGAAACCCACTTCAAAAGTTTGGTATGAAGTGAGCTGCAAGATCTTAAATGCAATATATGTTTGGAAGCCAAAATAAGTGGCACAAGAAGAAACACTGGTGAAATTTAAATGGTAGGAAAATTTATAATTGATCTATTGGTGCAAACGATAGTGAAGTCTGAATAAGTCATGGCTATGAAAGCAGATTACAGTTTTAGGAGAAAGGGCTCCTGTCCTTAAAAACCTACCATCACAATACTACATGCCACATACATAAATCACACTATTATACCTCACTAATTCATCTGGAATAGCAACCGTTTCTGATTCTGTACTCAAAATCCTGAACACAGATGCAATCACCACATAATTAAGCATGTACTGAACAAATGAAAGGACAGAAAGACCTTTAACAACCTCTTTTAAAATTCTAACCCAGTGGTAAATGGAAATTAATTGCTGTTAAATTATCCTAAACGAAAATGCTCTCATGCATTAGGCTGCAATCCTACAGTATATACACACTTTACCTGGAAATAATTCCCATTGATGTAAAATGGTATACATGATTGATTACTTCTGGATGAACATGCATATGATTGCATTGCCTCTGGGCACATTATCTGTTTTTCCCTAATCTTCATCTTCCTCCCCCTTTTGTTGCCTCCACTGTGTCAAATTTTATTATTAAAATTTATTGTCATCATCACCTTCACTAATAATTCCTAACCTACCTCTCCATGCAAAACAGGCACAAAGCAGCTAACAATGAACAATTACAACCAACAAAACACAATATCAGAAATACAAAAACAATAAAGCCAGTATAAGAGCAGTGGTAGTATAAAATAAATCAGAGTTTCACCATTCTAAAAAATGTTCTGAACCCTCTCCAATACTTTCAATTTCCATTTAAAAACAGCAGGAGTGGGAATCTTGATGTATCTCTCTGGCAAATTAATATCACGGCACAATCCTAACCCCTGGTTAGGTGGGCACAAGTCCCGTGCTGGCCTGGGGGTGTTACAAAAGTGCCATAACAAACTTCTGCACCACTCCTGGGGGGTTAGGCCAATGCACATACATGTGTTGGCATCCTTATGCCATTGTGGAAACGGGGATAAGGATAAATTGTGCTGGCTTAAATTGGTTTGGATTGCACCCTTTGATTGTAAACTGCTTGGGGCAGAGGCCATCTGCTTCTCGATACCTAGTAAAGCTCCATCATAAGGGACGGTGCTGTAAGAAACCAAAAAGTAATATAGAAATTACAAGCATTGAAACTGAGAGTTGATATCTTTTCAGTTCAGTTAACCTAAGGAATACCATGGCGCAAGATGTCATTCCGGCGCCGTGGCGTTCCGACACTCTGTACGTTCTCAGGATGCAAGAGGCGGTCTCTGTTTTCCACATTGCGGCTCCTAAGCATCTCCGACCGCTGCCATTTTTCGAGTGTCTCACACATACACACACATGCACACATTCCGCCACTTCCTAGAAAGACAGTCTAGCCCCTCTAATGCGGGCTACCTGTAGTAGCACCGCCACACCACCCTAGTCCTGGGAGGCTGAAGATGCTCACCATTTGCTTCGTGGTTCACAGGCGTTCCTTCTGCAGGGCTAGGCCTCTCCCCTCCATGCCACCAGCCAGCCCGGGTGCTGCGAGACAGACATGCAGGCAGTGCAGGGCCTGGATGTCAGGATGGAGAGCCAGCCCAGGGAGTATGTTCTTCAGTCACCCTGGCAACCAAGTCACTGTCCTCCAGAAGGCTGAGAGTACCGCGGCTGACGTCAGCGCTGTGCAGCGTCCCTCTCATTGGCCATCGCAAACTCGGCCTCCTGCAAAAGGAAACCCAAGATGTTTTTCCACACTTCAATTGAAACCTATAGTAAATACAGTGTATGAGGCGGTGGCACGGGTTTTTCAAGCTGCACCGTAATTCCTTGGCCACCTCTCCGGAGAGAGTAATTCTCACCAGTCAAAATATTTAGTACTTTTGTATGCAGTAAAAATAGTACACATAGACATTAGTGCACACCCACACTGATCTCACATATCTGCACACACACAGATTTCGCATATGTGCACAAATACGCAATCTGATCTCTCTCACACACACTGAGTTCTCTCACACATACTGATCTCATGCGCACACACTAATTTCACACATGTGCACGCATACACACACTGATCTCTTTCACATACACTGATCTCATGCACACAGTGCACACATGTTAACATTCTGATCTCTCTCACACACACTAACCTCTCTCACACATACTGATCTCATGGACACACATACACACACACATATTTTACACATACACACACTCTGATCTCTTTCACATACACAGACCTCTCACATACGCTGACCTCATGCACAAATACACATACACACAGAGATTTCACACATGTGCACACATATACACACGCTGATCTCTCTCTCTCACACACACTGACCTCTCACACATATTGATCTCATGCACGCACGCACACACACACATACTGATTTCACATACACAGACCTCTCACATATACTGACCTCATGCACAAACACACATACACACAGAGATTTCACACATGTGCACACGTATACACACGCTGATCTCTCTCACACACACTGACCTCTCACACATATTGATCTCATGCACACAAACACACACACACATACTGATTTCACACATATGTACACATATACACACACATACCCTCTGCGTGTGTGTGTGTGTATGCATGTGTGTATGTGTGTGTGACAGAGAGACAGGGAGAGAGAGATCATATAAACAATCACTGTTTATGATGCTTATTCATTTTAGATGCATATTATGGCTGCAATTCAGTACTTCTCTGGGAGTAAAACCCACTGAACACAATAGGACTACTTCTAAATAAACATGTGCAAGATTATGCCCTAAATTGATGGATGCCAGTTCATTGCGTCTGCATTTTGGGATGTGAGCTAGAACTGTTCAATAATTGGACTGCCGTGGATTCAGAAGACCATTGTTTTGAAATCAAGTACATACATTGTATTCAGTGGTGGTTTTTAATTCAATTTCACGAGCCGCAAAATGCACAGATTAGTTTTAAGGCACCATCTGTGCAAAACAACAACTGCTTTATAGCAATCTATAATCAGGGTGCTTAAAAAAAAAAGTACACACGCACATCAGTAGTTAAGTTTCAGGGCCAAGATTGTGAGCCACACCTGGATGAGACTTTACTATGATCCTTGTGAATCATTCCTATAGCAATTTGTAGCCTACAAAAAATTGTTGTCTTTACTTCTCATAAAACTCTTCTAAGGCAGGTCATGCATATTCCTATTTTCCTGATGGGGCACTGAGGCTAAGATAGAATGACTTATTATCACAGTCACTGCACTGCTCAACTAGAACAGAGACCAAATTCACATGCATTTTTAAGGGCTTTAAAGATCACTCAGAAAACTTCCCCTGATTCACTTAGGGCGCAATCCTGAGTAACTACGGGGAGTCCTTGCTCTGGTGTAAGAAAAATTTACTCTGGACTGCAATATGAACTTCCCATAGGTTTTCACTAGGTGGTGTTATAACTACGGGTGCGCGTAATGTCTCTTACGTGCTCCTGTAGTTACTCTGGATTGTATCCCAGTGAACACCGTTCATGGTTTTTCCCTCTTGTACATATCAGGACTCACTGACACCTCCAGCAAATGAGAAACTCCCTCATTGATCTACCGCACAGGTCAACCTCATCTTCTCTTTATTTTCACCCTAACTCAGGGTGCAGTTCCATGATCGTGATAAAGGTGGTTTCAGTCTAACTCCCTTTTCTGCAACATTTCTCTTTTCATTTATTTTGCTCTCACTCTTTTATTGAAAGAAACACAAAGATGCATGCGTGATGCACAGACCCACCTGGAGTTCCTTGCTACTTTCTTACATTCTGTTGCCAAAGCCATTCACCTTGCTTGTTGTCACAACCTCCTCATCCTCTCCCTTACACCTTCACTAGTTTCTTGCCCATTCACCTTCTTCTGCTAACTTTCAAAGCCTGCCACAGCCTTGTCTCTCCCCACCCCTCTGTTCTCATATCCCATTAAATTCCTGCCCATGACCTTCAGTTCCAGTCCTTCAATTGTCTATGCTCACTCTCTCCTCAAGCCATTCCATTCTTTATCCCTTCACAGTAGGTTTGCTTGGAATGGCCTCCAGGAACACCTTCTTCTTAAGATCCACTTTTATGTAAAGTCTTTTGCATATCACGTTAGTGTCTCTCAAACTTTATAGCACCAGGACACACTTTTTAGCATGACAGTCTGGCAGGACCTACACAGAAATGTCATTAATCTGGAATTCATGTCGTGGCTGCCGGTGACATCATCAATTTAGGCATCAAACCTAAGGCACAATCAGCCAAATGTCCTTTTAAAATACACTTGTGCTATTATTTTGTATAGCTCAAAAGCTATGCTTTCATTCATTCATTCATTATTTGCTTAGGTTTTATTTTTGTATAGCTTTTATTTTCAGTGGCAGCTGTGACAGACACTACACAAAAACCCTTCCCCAAAAAGGGATCACAACGCTCCTAGCAGGACCAACCAACCACCTGAGAAGTGCTATTTTTGGTTAAGGACACATGACTGAAATGATCACATACAGGACATTGATCTTGTTCCATTATGTCCCTCAAGATTGTAAGCTCATCGGGGCAGGGATCTGTCTTCCCATTCTTGTAAAACGCAAGATAATATGAATAGATGGCACTCTCTCAATATTACAGAATGTGAATTTTCAATGCTGCCATGGAAAGCAGGCCTCCATTAGTCTTGAAAGACTATGGTGTCATGCTTGGCACTGCATATGCTGCATGCAAAGCACGAAAGCCTGGGTTGGATTGTTATGGAGGATAGGCTGTTACCCAAGCAGCAAATCCCCCCTCTCCACGCCACTGAATTAGTCCAATGAAAAGGCAAAGCCAATACGATTGGATCCAGCTGCGTCGCAGGGCTGGGCTAAGGACAGGAGCTCACCCTGTCTTGTGGGGCCGACCCAGGTCTCGAACCCTGGCCTGCTGGTTAACAAGCACAGTGTCTTAGCCATTTGCACCACCCACAGTCCCTTTGCCATGGAAAGCAAAGTGATATATATTAGGTGGAGCGAAAGGAAAT
The DNA here is from genome assembly GCA_030015325.1 of Cryptoblepharus egeriae. Taxonomy (NCBI): domain Eukaryota; kingdom Metazoa; phylum Chordata; class Lepidosauria; order Squamata; family Scincidae; genus Cryptoblepharus; species Cryptoblepharus egeriae. Next base: position 14,372,155 of record JAREYC010000013.1, read on the forward strand.
GGTGAAAGGGCTGAAGCATTCTGGGAAATTCTAAGATATTTAATGTCTTTAAATATTTAAATTTAATATATCCCCTAAGAGGGAATGAGACTTGAGTAATTTCCCCATTCTCATCAGAAGACAGTCTAATGAAGATAAAGAAATCAAGTTTTGCCCTTCATGTTTTTTTCCTTGCCAGGTTATATTATCATTTCAAGACCAACCCAAAAAATTACAGGAGCATCATATACCAAAAATGCCCTAGACCAATATAGTCTGCCTATCTAACCATAATAGAACACCATCACATGCATCATTGTGAATGTGCATTGTGCATTCCAACTGGAATCAAACTTTGCACATCTGAAAATGCCGCATCCCAGTTCTACTTCGGAAGCCATTCACAAGATCACTTCAGGTGTACTGATAACTCTTTTTGATACTAACCATATATTTTCCCCTATAGCTAAACAATAAAATTGTCTTTGTGCATAGAAAAGCAATGAAGATAAAGCATGATGCTAATCTTAGAAGAGGGAGTCCGTGCTAAGAGAATCCATGCACTGATAGCTATCACTGGGTTTTGGAAATGCTTCCATGTGCTAGTTCATTTCTGAAAAGGAAGAAACAAAGGCTGAGATTTGCCTGGTAGCCAGAACCCCGTTTCTTCCTCACAGGAGAATGACAGGTGTCTGTAACTGCACAGTGGTGAGAGAAATGCCCTCTGTGCATGCTCAGAGAGGCTTTTTACAGAGAATGCACACACATAGGCAGGTGATGGGGTGGCATTGCCACGGCAAGCTTCTCTACCCCCCGTCTGTATGCATATGTTCCCCTGTGAAGCTTAGCATTCTCTTTGTTATCTCCGAGGGCCACATTGCTACCGTAACTGCAGAAAAGCAGTTTTTTGCTGTAATTCTCCAGATCTTACTGTTAAGTCATTCTCCATTAACCCCATTCTCTCTTTGCAGCCCATCAAGGCAGGCAGACACTAAGGAAAACATGAACCCGCTTCTAAAAACACCTATCTTTGAAAGCTTTCTCTGTCCTTAAATATGTATATTGTAGACCTAAACATTGTCAGTATTGTTTTGGTCCCTTAAAAAAATCCCCAAAAATATAACTTGGCAAAATAATCCCATTTTTAGGAGCAAGCTTTTCAATCATTTAAATTTATGCAGATTTAACTTTTTTACTCCATTTTACCTTTTTTACTCCATTTTACCTTTTTTACTCTATTGTAAAAATAGCATACCTAAGATCTATAGCACTATACCCAGCTCCTTCCCTTCCTCCTATTACAGAACCTTACCTGCCTTACTTAACATCCAGCCCAATGAAGATTTGTAGAGAACTGTGAACCTTGCTGCTTAAAAGGTACAGGCCATGGTTAATAAAATTTACAGGACAGGTGAGAAAATCCCCCATTCTTCTTACAGAGATGGACGCAATAAAATATGTCCAGTACGTGTTTTAGAAGGGTATATTAAGCTAAATATTTCCAATGCAACTTTTTCTCTGGGAGGGAGAAGGTTTTGAAAGATATAAAAGTTTCACAACCTAGTGGGTCACAACCTAGTGGTGGGTCATGACCCAATTTCTGGTGGATCCCACAAAACCTCCAGGTAAAGCTCAGATAACAGTGCAATCCTTAACATGTCTAATGAGAAGTAAGGCTGCAATCCTAAAGACACTTTCCTGGGAGTAAGAACACAATGGAACTTACTTTTGAGTAGACATGATTAGGATTGTGCTCTAAGTCCCATTGTGTACAATAGCACTTAGGGCACAATCCAGAGTAACTATGGGGAGTCCTTGCTGTGGAGTAAGAACAACTTACTCTGGATTGCAATATGAATTTCCCATAGGTTTTCACTAGGTGGTGCAGTAACTACGGGTGCACGTAGTGTCTCTTACGTGCTCCCATAGTTACTCTGGATTGTGCCCTTACTCCCAGGATACTCTGCTAATTGTTTCAAGACATGAAGTTATTCTAAAATCAGATATCTGAAATTAGCTACTGCAGTCTGTCAAATAGCTGCTGCTGCCTTGCCAATAGCTCCGCTCCTGCAGTATGCAAGGATGTGTACATGGAGGAAGATGAGTGTTTTTTCTAGTTATTATTATTTGTAACATAAATATATATAAATTATTTGTTAATATTTAATTTCTCAATAAACAAATAAAAATACTTTCTAGATCCTTTTAAAATCCTTTTTACAGTCTCATAAACCTAGATGGGTTCCAAAAGAGTGTTGTTTTTGAACAGTAGGCTATATTATAATCCCACCCCTGCAAAAATACTTGCAAGCAAAGATTGGTCTATTTATACTAGAGATTATATTTCAGAATGAATGAAGTCCAGGCTCAAGCAGAGGGAATAGGGCTTTGAAAGTGATCAAAGATACAGGGAAACTTGTAACTTGTCCACATGCAGGGTGGCCAGATATCATAATTGCAAAAGAGGACACCCAAGAAAAATGTAGTACTTGTGCAAAAAAAACCCTAAAAACACTAATATATATACTGTTTTTATTGGTTAATTTAAATACTATGTTGATTATTATTAAATGTAAAATTATTACATATAAGTTATTAATCACAAGAAGGCTACATGCTGCTTGCTCACAAGGAAAAGGAGGATAATGAAGATTTTTTTTCCATCCCACAGGGCTAAAAAAGAGGTCATCCTCATGCTCATCTCTGAAACAGCGGGTATATGGGAGTCCAGGGCGAGATGCCTGTTTAAAGTGATGGCACTAAACTGAATACCTGGGGTCAAACTCTTTGATACAGTGGACTGAATAATATTAATGATGCGAACTGAGGGTCAGAGGTGATGTCATTAAGTAGGAAGTGATGTCATTAAGCAGGTCATAACCTGAAATACTCACTTTTTCTCTCTCTTAGGAACTCAGTAGTTGCAAATTACAGAAAATATCCAAATATTGATTGTATTTTCAATATATGAAAGCCCAATTATCCTGTAGGCTACACTTTTGGCAGACACTTCAGCTGCAGGTGCTGGTGGAGACCCAGAGGCCAAATAAAGCACTTCTGGGGGCTGCATGTTTTGCATACATCAATACATCATGGAATACCATCATAAGAAATTCCCATCCTTAAGAATAGGGACAATGTATTACAACGGATCCTACCCACTCATGCACTGACTTAATGGTTAAATTACTAGACCCAACAAAAAGTCTTGTGGCACCTTCAAGACCAACCCACTGATTTCAATGTACACTTTTGTGGACTTCAGTTCATCAGATGGATTGTGCAAAAGTTGTGTGCCAAAGGCTGCAGTCCTAAACACAGAGCACAATCCTAACTGTGTCTACTCAGACGTAAGCCCCATTGTGTCCAATGGGTCTTACTCCCAGGAAAGTGTCTTTCGGATTGCAGCCACAGCCTCCTGCGAGTGAGTCCCATAGAACATAATGGGATTTACTTTTGAGTAGTCATGATTAGGATTGTGCTCAAAATCAATGTGTTGATAAGGTGCTATGAGAAGCATTTCTGCCACAACAGTCCCATTGGGCGTTACCAGATTCTATGGCTTCTTTTAGTTTTTATTTAACCCTTGGGATTCAACAATTTACTATTATCATGTTGACAGATAACAGATACCGGTGTCATCAAGGTTGCAAAAGGTACACTTTCCAGTCAAAATAAAAGGAGGGGTAAAAATGTTGCAACAGAGACAGGCATACCTGTTAACATGAAGCAATATGAAAAAATAAAAGCTCAACAGTCCATTTCCTTGCTGCAAAGTATTGAGAGGATAAAAAGCAGCAAGGGCGGGGGGTTGTACACTTGCAAAACTCATCATGTAGCAAATGATTTGCATTTGTTTGCCAATGAGATTGTCCAGATATGGAGAATATGGCAACACTGCAGACATAAAAAAGCACAATCTTTGGAAGAATATTTACAAAGCCAGACCATTGCACTACTCCGGGCTATATTGCTAATGCACTGCTTTGCTATAAGGAGAAGAAAAAAGGTGTAATCAAGGGAGCATTGGATAGCCTAGGGTTATGGATCATTCAGTAATGGACCCTTCTCTGGCTCTCTCCTCCCACTTTCAAGGCATCAGTATTCCCCCTGCAAAGCAAACCATCAAATCCATGCAAATATGCTCCTGGATTGTACTCACGACAACTGCCTTTGCTGCTACTGAAGGCCCTGCAACGGTGGTGCGCTTAGGGGGGCAGATGGTGGGAGGATGACAGCACTGGCAGAACCTTCAGACCCCGGCACAAATGAACAGGCTGCTAATATCCAAAGAATCAGACAAAAAGAGCATCCCGCAGGTTGACTGGAAGAAAACACAAAGCCTTGTTAGCTGGCGGCTTCTTGTGGCTTTGTTGTTCTCATAAAGGAGCACTGTGGCCCAGATGGCTTTGCCCATGCTCAGTGCGGCTGTGGGTTGGCGTCATGTGATTCCACACTGCTAGCCGAACAGGTTCAGGAGAGGATGCTGGGGAAGTGGTACCCACACACACAAGGATGCGTGCGCACTGGGTGCTGGAAACTGGTCATCCATCCACACAGTCCCTTTGGCCAAGCTGCCAACTGCACACACATAGCCCTCCGGCACCAGCATTGGCAGCACAGGCTTCTGCCTCCCAGCAAGGTGGAAAAAATCTGTTGCTGCTGCTTGGCATCTGGGTGATTCTTTTTGCAGGGCACATCCTCTTTTTTAGCTGTGTGAAGTTGGGCTTAGAAGTGGGGAAGACAAATCTGGGAAGATCTCCAGGATCAGAGTGAGGTCTTGTGCCTGGGGAAAAAAATCTGTATTGTGCTCCTTTTTCTGCGAGCAGGCAGCCTCTAGCCTTCTTGTAATTAATAAATTATATGCAATAAATATGTAAACATTTTAAATTTAATAATATAGTGTCTAAACTAACCACATGAAAGCACTGAACATGAGTGTTTTTAGCTTTTATTTTGTCGTGTCCTTTTTCTTGGGTGTCCTACATGTTGTCCTCTTTTTTCATTATGGCATCTCGTCCCCCTGTCTTGGCATACACATTTACTTGCATTCATCTTCTGAGCTGGGCCATGCAATCTGCAAGCGCCCAAAGCACAGCGCATGGGCATCAGTGCAGCAGCAAGTGCACTACAAATCATAGGGTTTATTCTGTAAAAGCTGTGTGAAGGTGGGCTTGGAAGTGTGGAGGACAAATCTGGGGTGATCTCCAGGATAAGAGTGCAGATAGTTAAAATTGCCAACAAAAGTTGTGTTAAGGCTTTATCCTGGCTGGCAATGCACACAGGCAATGTGCCCTAATCCCCTGCCCCAACGAGATTGCAATTAAAATTTGATATAGGAAGAAAATGGAGACACAGAGCACAATCCTGTTCAATGGATCTTACTCCAGGAAAGTGGGTATAGGATTGCAGCCTTAAAACAGGGGGAGACTCTTGACTGGTTTCAGTTCTATCTACTCAGGATTAGGGTGAAATTAAGTGAATTGGCAGGTGTTGTGGGGACTTGGATGATTTGCCTATGACTGTTGCTGTGAATAGCTGTCTTGTACACAATGCATCCCTAGGATTTGCATCGTTCAGTGTGGGAAGCTAGCGTGTCACCCCAGGGATGGACCTCCTCCCTTGGCAGCCCCCGGGCGATGGGTGTGGAAACACACCATAGCCCTGCCACCTGTTTGTTTTTAGCTATAACATTTGATACAAGAGATATTTCAGAATGGCTCTGATTTCACTGCATTCTGCATATACATTATAAAACCTGTTGTTATTTGTTGATATTACTTATTTGAAAATAATTGATGTTGTTGATATTATTCCTAAAAACTGCTATTTTAATTATTTTGGCATGGCCAGCAGAAGTGTCACCTCCCAAGCTCATCACCAGTGTGGCCCACACTCCCCCAGCAATGCCACTGCTTGTAAATATTTGTCCTTGGCACAGAAATGTCATAGGACATTCCATATGAATTTCACAGCCCTGTTTCTCAACTCACATGCCTGCCCTCTGCTCCCTCCTAGCCCAGGGTGAAGTACCAGCTTTACTTTAGTCTCACAGCAACCCTGCAAAGTTGATTAGACTAGGAGTGAACACAATAGGGCTTACTTTTGAGTAGATATGGTTAGGATAGTGCTCTATATCTCTTAAAGCAGAGGTGTCCAAACCCCAGCCGAGGGGCCAGATGCGCCCCAAGTAAGCCTCAATGCAGCCCGCGGTAAGACCCCTCCATCTTCCCGGGCCCATAGGCAAGCCTTGTAAACCTCCAGATCTGTCTCTAATACACTCTTAAATATAAATTTATGTAAATTTATTCAAAACTGAAATATAAATCATTTTTCTGGCATGCCACAACAGTGTCAGAGAGATAATGTGGCCCTCCTGCCAAAATATTTGGACATCCCTGTGTTAGAGGAATGGAACAATAACAATCTAGCATGGCCATAAATACTGTAGGATGCAAGGACAAAACATGCATATAAACCCCATGCATATATGTATACAATCATAAACCCAGATGGAACCCACAAACTGATGTGAAGCAACACAGGATCAATCAAGGTAATTCACTGTAATTGGTTTTTATTCGTTCGAACAGTCAGGAGAGTATACCACCTGACTAGTACAAAATGAGTTTCACAATGCCTTCTAGGTAAATCCACAATAATGGGGATATTGACACATGCAAACACTCAGTCTTTCTTATTATTTTCTTTTCTGAATCCTATTTTGTTTCTTCTTTAGTTTTCTTGGTTTATCAAACCACAGCCTGGAGGGTAACTGATGGGCTTCACCATGATCTCTGAAGCTCTTACTTCCCAAGCAGAAGCAGTGAGATGATGAGCAGTGATGAGAGGAGCCACTGTCGAGTGTGCAGGTCAACACTGGCCTCTCCAGAAGTCTGTCCGAATCTGACGCATGCAACAAACTCATCAGAGGCAACATGGTCCATCCGTCCCTTTGCTTTGATAGGGCCCAAAGTCTGGGCTTGGGAGCAAATTGCCTAGTGTTGCGAGGTCCCTCCTTCCCTAGTCTATGCAAATAATCCACAATCCAAAAAAGCATTCCATTTCTTGTCTGGTGCTTCAGTGCACTTCCCAATCCAACTATGCCCATTCAAAATCCTCCTCTAGAGATCACTGTTCTGCTGCAAGACAACTGGAGGGTTGTGTGGTGACTGGGTAGAGCAGAGACATATGCTCTGCCCCCTTGATGGGCAGTTTGTGACTGGCATAGTGGTGGATGATCTCAGGGACATTGTCAAAGGGTGGGCTATGCTGCCCCAGAATAAACTTCTTGTCTTCTGTCTGCAGAAGCTTCATGTGCAGGAAGCCTTGACTGCTCCTAGGTTGAAGGAAGAGGAAGAAGATGGTTACTGTACTCATTCACTGGTATTGCTAGAGGGGTGCTGGAAGTGTGGGCTCCACTGGGTGATGCATATGAGGGTGATGGGAGGCGACACCACTACTGGCCATAATACTATCATGTTATATATCATTTGATGCTTGATTTCATACAGAGCACAACAAAATAGCAATTAAGCTCTCTAAGATTTCAGATGGGTATTTCCCACTTCTACCTAGATGCCAGGGATAAAACCTGAAACCTCTGCCTGTAAAGCCAGTGCTCTCTCACTATGCTGTTCTGTGAACACCAGTGACAGTGACATAGATGTGTTTTTTCTTACATGTCTAAGCTTCATAAAAACATTAGAAGAGCTTCTATTGGATCAGGCCAAGGGCCCATCTAGTCCAGCTTCCTGTATCACACAGCAGTCCACCAGATGCTTCAAAGAGCACATATGACACCTGCATCCAGGTGCCCTCCCCCGCTTATGGCATTTTGAGGTTGTCCACCTCTGCACACACCCCTCATGTTTTGTAGCTTGTGATGGTCCCCTCCTCTAGGAATTTGTCAAATCCCTTCTCAAAGGCTTTGAGGCTAGATGCCATCACCACATCCTGTGGCAGGGAGTTCCACAGTCCAACTATAGGCTGAGTAAAGAAACATTTTCTTTTGTCTCCCAACATTCAATTTTAGTGGATGTCTCCTAGTTCTGGTGTTATGTGAAAGGGAAAAGAGCATCCCTCTATCCACTCTATCCACCCCTTGCTAATTTTGTGTCTCAATTATGCCTCCCTTCAAGTGCCTTTTTTTTAGGCTGAAGAACCCCAAATGCTGTAGTAAATGTTGATTAAAATTATAATCCTAACAAACTCTCCAGCACTGGCATAGTTGTGCCAATAGGGCATGCACTGCATCTTGCAGATGGGAGGCTGTCTTGGAGGTCTGCTCAAAGTAAGGCAATGTTTGTTCCCTTGCCTTGGAGTTACATTGTCCTTACACTGGAGCTGGAAATTTGATTAGGATTGCATCTTATGTTTTATTCCTGGCACAGTCCATAAAATTACATATTAGGCAAAGCTGTTCTAGGTATTAAGATTCTGCCTGATCATTATAGACTTACCCAACCAGTTTCCCTAGTGCACCCTTATACCGCCAAACCTTAGGATGCATGCAGCACTCACTTGAGGGAGAGGGAAAAGGCATCACGACTGCTCTCACTGTTCCGCACCAGGTAACTGGCTTCCCTGCAAAGTCGCAGTAGCCCCTCAGCGGCCACTCGGCTCAATGCCCCATGATACCACCTGCAGAACAAGGCAATCATTTAGTTGATCTAGGGTTTGGTGTGCAAGAATTGACAAAAAAGCAAAGGAGCCATAATACAGGTGTCCCTCATGGGCTGTGGGTAGCACAAGTGATTAAGACACTGTGCCTGTTAATCAGTAGGCCAGGGTTTGAGACCCAGGTCCCCACAAGACAGCGTGAGCTCCTGTCCTTAGCCCAGCTCTGTGACACAGCTGGAACCAATCGTATCGGCTCTGCCATTCCATTGGACTATTTCAGTGGCGTGGAGAGGAGGGATTTGCTGCTTGGGTAACAGCCCATCCTCCATATCAATCTATCCAGGCCTTCATGCTTCACATGCAGCGTTGAGCACGATACCATAGTCTTTCAAGACTGATGGATGCCAAGTTATAAGGCTCCACTTAAGGAGCCCCCAGTTCAGCACAATTAGAAGACACACCTCTGTGGGGCCTCTGATTGGGACCATAAGTGATCCTATGACTTTGCTCAGGGGTAGGGTTTCCATAATTCTCTTCCACAGAAATGGGACAGGACCCGCTGTCAAACATGCCAGTATGTGAACACAATCCCCCAAAACCAGCACAGTCCCAGTTTTCTGGAACATATGGCAACCCTACCAAGAAGTAAGTCTCACTCTGGGGAATGTATGCCTGTGTGTGGGGCTGACATCAACAGCCAGACATATAGAGGATGCTCTGCAAATCAGGCATGCAGTGGAGGGAGGTTATGATCCCCACCTCCTGTGCCCACCTTCCAAACTACTCACGCCTGACTCTCCAGTGGCAAACTGGGATTGACACGTTCACCGAAAACTAACTCAGGCTCCATGCTCAGCCAGCATGGGCTACTCCTCTTCTCCATGCAAGATGGTAGCTGGCTCTTTACTCCTCCATTGCCTTGAGGGTAAAAGACAACAATATATAGCTGGGTATTGAGGAAGGGATAAGTGACAGTGATCTTTGACATGCAGAAAGACTTTTAAGAAAGAACAGCCAAAGGGGGAGAATACAACCCTTGGAGCTCTAGCTCTGGGTGGGGAGAAGAGCGCATGAAGCAGGGATGGCACCAAACCATGCATTTCAGAGGGAACATGAAGAATTCAGAGTCCACAGGATTAATTAGGGGCAAGGGTTGTGCCTCCGTGGGAAAGTGCTTGATTTGCATGCAGAGGGTCCCAGATTCAATCTATAATCTAACATCTACCAGAACGGCTGGGAAAGATCCCTGCCTAAAGCCCAGGAGAGATGCTGCCTGTCAGCGTTGACAATACAAGTTAGATAGACACATGGCCTGTCTCCATACACTGTACTATATTTTACCTTTATAGGATCCTGTGACAATTATATGGAGCCTCTGTGTTCAGAGCCAAATTCTGACACACACACCCCCCCCCCCACTTCTGTGCTGCTGAGCAAGATATTGTTGACCTTTTGAGCTGTAGGAGGCCTTGCCTGGGGATCTTCAACATGCACAGCAAGTGTAAGTAGCTTCACATTGGACAGAGCCTTCCAACTCTAGTATTCTCAGATTCCACAGTTCAAGAGTTGCCCACTTTCCCAGATTCATCTCTACTGGAAAATCAAGACTGAAAGCTTGATTTAAAAATAAATACATTAAACAAGAGAGTTTTCTCAAGATCTTGTGTTTTCTGATAGGACATGGCAGAGTTGCCCCAACTCTAGGCTCTCTGACCTCATCATGTAAATGGTTGTAATATTCATACACCCATTCAAAAGTCAGTGTGGTTCGGGATACACACCACTGATTTCCAAAGGACTCAATAGGGCTCTGGAATCTGGAGGGCTGGTACTGACATCAGAGAGGCTCAATGGGACGTCCACAGACAGGCATCTGGCACTGATGATTTGGAGCATGGGTGGTCCCTCGGCATCCAAGTGGCAAGAAGTGCTATCAAGCTGTCCAACAGGTGGTGGCCACGGTAATTCCTGGATTCCTTCAATCTCAACTGGACAGATCATCAGAGAGAAAAAGAAAGAGCACTGGGGGTGGGCTGTCAAGATGCCACTCTGGCTGAACCCACATGCATCGAGCAGAATGAAGCCCTCCTTCCCTCCTGGAGTGGGATGAGACCAGCCTTGAGGGTGTTATGTACAGATGGTGTTTATCTGCCTGTCACACGAAGCCAAGACAATTAGGCGGATTTTAGCAGAGAAGGGGAAGCCTATGGGCTGACTTGTTTCTTAGGCAGTGGGAAGGCATAAGTAGGACACAACAGTTGAGCACTGGGGGTGGGAAGCAGAACAGCAAAGTCTCCTGGGCACCTACGCTTCTGTTTTCTGACTGCCCACCACTGTTGGGAAGAGAACCTCAGGGGCTTGCTTCCAGGCAATCCTCAGTAACACCTGACCTCTACAATCAGGTGATCACCAGAGATGCGTGGATGGTGCCCTTGCTGAAGAGAAGGTAGCACTAGGGAGATGCTGGAAGCCTTTGACAAAGAAGAAAAACAAATGAATGGACTGCTTGTGCATGTCTGCATGCAGTATTCAACTGCATTCCATGCCCACAGTTTGGTGTGTTAGGAATAAGTAGAGAGGTGGGAGAAAAGAGTGAGCTCTTGCCTGCTTCATCAGATGGATTACCGAGTTAAAATTGCATTCAACTTTAGAAGTATCCTGATAAATCAGGTTGAATATTAAAGAACAAAATTATATATTCATGTACAAGTACTTATAGAACTATTTGAATGCAAATGCCATTTTAGAAGACCTAGTGTGAGAAAGAAGTGGGGATGCCTCTAAGGCAGTGATTTTCAGCCAGTGTGCAGGCTGTGGGTGGCGCAAGCGGTTAAGACACTGTGCCTGTTAACCAGCAGGCCAGGGTTCGAGACCAGGTTGGCCCCACAAGACGGGGTGAGCTCCTGTCCTTAGCCCAGCTCTGCAACGCCAGCTGGATCCAATCGTATTGGCTCTGCCTTTCCATTGGACTAATTCAGTGGCATGGAGAGGGGGGATTTGCTGCTTGGGTAACAGCCTATCCTCCATAACAATCCAATCCAGGCTTTCGTGCTTCGCATGCAGCATATGCAGCGCCGAGCACGATACCATAGTCTTTCAAGACTGACGGAGGCCTGCTACTAATAATGTGCCAAAGGAATTTGGGGGAAGTCATTAATTAATAGGAAAATTGGGGGATTTGAACAGCCTGGCCTTATGGTGTGCCTTGACAATTTCAGTGTCTTGTTAGTGTGCCGTGAGATGAAAAAGGTTGAAAATCACTACTCTAAGGTGATGTTTGCGACACAACCTGCATACATAACTCAAAAACAAAGGAAGTAACACATACTTCCCCAAGACTGAAGATTAGCACAGATTGGTAATTGAATGGCAGTTACTATAGACTATCAGTGCAATCCTATGCATGTCTACTCAGAAGAAAGCTCCATTTATTTCAATGATATTTTTCCCCAGTATGTTAACAAACTGCAGTTCTTTGTAGCCAAAACCCAGTATGATAACTGTAAAGAGAATACACAGATGGTGAGACAGACAGAAACTAGAATCAGCAGCACTTCTTCAGCATTTAGCTAACCATTATGTATTATAACTCTAAATATAATTTTATTATAATATATTATTATAAAATAATATAATTTTAATAATATAAAAGGCACTGTAACACTGATTGGAAATGCCTTATTTCCAATCAAACACATCTCCTTCCAAGTCTCCTGTTTGCCCCAAAGAGGAGTAAAGTCAAAAATAATCCAATTCTCACCCCTTTGCCCCACTTGCACTGACATTCTTTTCCTGTTACCTGCAAAAACCCTGGAGATCCGATCCTTTTTCCACTCCCAAGGCTGGTCATATTCCTCTGGTGGTCGCTCATCATCTTCTGGCAGCCATGAGTACCGGCACTGGATCCGAGGAAGGTGCAGAATGTCTGCATCTGTGCCATCATCCACTGCATCATAAGGAATGTCATACAAGTGCAGAGGCTTTTGAATGGTGAGCCCTTCCATGGAATCCTTCCTCTGAATTTCTGTAACAAAGAAGCAAAGAGGCTGAGCTTGCTCTTAGACTTGGGTCTTTCGTCAAAGCCCTGCTTTGGGTTCCCAACCAAAGCATATCATGGTGGAGATTTTCCTGGGACCAGATCCCAAACTCTTTCGGTTCTGTCACACCCAGAGAACTTCAACAAGCAGAAGTGGCTTGTGACTCGACCTCAAGTGGGTCATCGTGTTGCCATTTTGTTTGGAACCTCAAGCCTACACAATTTGAACAGGTGGCTTCCCAATCCTATACATTGTATAGTTTTATACAGTGGTTCTGCAACAAAGTTGGAGTCGGGACTCCTTTGGGGGGTTCCCATCTTCATTTCAGACGGTTCACAAAAAACTGGCCATCTTGGAATGGGGCATTCAGGCTATAATCCATACTTTCCTGAAAGTAAGCCTCATTTAACACAATGGGACTTTCTTTCAAGTAAATATAGAGGAGCTCCAGCCTCACAACAGTGTCACTTTTGTCCATGACATCACTTCCAGTTGATGACCACAGTGTCCAGGGTCCTGGATAGACTGTCATTCTCAGAAGGGATCCTGCACAGAAATTCTTGAGAACCACTGTTGTATAGGGTGGTGGGTTCTAGTAGCTACCTTGAGAGCCATAACACTCAATCTGGGAACGACTAGCCCACATTGGTGTCCCACACAACGACAGAGCAGATAAAGAGGACTGCAGGGTCACTGTATAGCACAGTCCTCACCACCCTACACTACCGAAGCTTCCCAATTTAACACTGAAGTACCAAAGGAGAGCACAGGAAATGATCAGATAATGAAAGAAAAGTGTTTCTGACATGCACTGTGTTAGGAGGAGACTATCAAATGGAAAATGTCTGCATGCCTCATTATGCGCCTTATTTCACAGTCTTAAGTACATTCCAGAGTCTTGGATTAGAAAACTCCACAATAGGGAGAATGCCAGACAAAGCTGACACCTTACCTTCCAACAACTTCTGAGCCTCATACGGTTCCATGTAGCCTTCGCTTTTGACCCTTGTGTGATCACTGGCTTCTTGCCTGGTATCAAATGGATCCACATAGTCCTCCACAACCACCATCTGACAATCAGAAGAGGAAGCGGTTAGTCACAGCCATGGGATATCAGGCTTTGAGCATACATGGTCACTGGGCTGACTCACTCACTGACTCACTCATTCATCAATACCCGGCCAAAACCAACAGAACTAAAAAAAAAGCAGGCCTCCATCAGTCTTGAAAGACTATGGTATCGTGCTCAGCGCTGCATACGCTGCATGCGAAGCACGAAAGCCTGGTTTGGATTGTTATGGAGGATAGGCTGTTACCCAAGCAGCAAATCCCCCCTCTCCACGCCACTGAATTAGTCCAATGGAAAGGCAGAGCCAATACGAGTGGATCCAGCTGCGTCGCAGAGCTGGGCTAAGGACAGGAGCTCACCCTGTCTTGTGGGGCCGACCCGGGTCTTGAATCCTGGCCTGCTGGTTAACAGGCACAGTGTCTTAGCCACTTGCGCCACCCACTAGCACTATTGCGCCATCAGAACTAGAAGCATGAAATTTGGGGAGGATATTCTTTCTGTGATGTAAGGACCCAGTAAGAACCAATTTGGTCCACAGGGATACCCAGTGCCATCTGTTAGGGTCTGTTGGTGACTGATGTTGCCCAGTGGTGCCTATTGGTATCTGGTAGGGATGCCTAGTGCTACTTGGTGCCTGGTAGGGATTCCCAGTGCCCAGTGGTGCATGGTGCCCGATTCCCAGTAGAGACGCACAGTGCCTGGTGGTGTTCACTGCCCAGTGGTGTTCAGTGGTTCCCAGCAAGGATACCCAGTGCCCAGTGGTGCCTGGCAGTGACCACTGACAGATGCCCAGTGGTGCAGGTGACACCCAGTAGGGATGCCTAGTGTTTCCTGGTGCCCTATTCCCAGTGCCTAGCAGGGATGCCAGTGGTACTTGGTGCCCAGTGATGGGTTGGTGACCAATGCCTACAGCCCACTGTTGCTCAGAGTACAACGGTGATGCCTGGTAGAGATGCCTGGTGCTCACTGTCTAGCAGTGCATGGTTCCTGGTGGTGACCACTGTCCACAGGCACCTGGTGGTACCTAGTGGCTGGTAGGTGCCCAGTGGTGCCTGGGGGCCTAGTACCTGGTGATGCCCAGTGCTGCCCACTGTCTGGTGCCTGGTGGTGCCTTCTGCCTGCCCAGTGGCCATGACTGCCCAGTGGGTGCCCAGTATATACATACATACATACATACATACATACATACATACATATACACATACACATACACATACATACATACATACATACATGTGTGTGTGTGTGTGTGTGTGTGTGTGTGTGTGTAGTGAGACAAATATGCAGGGGCTTAAGACTCATGAAGATTTATCATGAGCTGGCAGAGCTATACACTTTAATGGCATTTCTATCCAAAGCCAAACATACACAAGATGATGAATGAAAATATTATGGTCTGTTGTGCTAACAAGGCAATGGGGATGCAAGACCCTGTGGATGGCAATGTGATGTGCCTTGTCAATTGTCACAAAAAACCCTGAAAATTTCAGTACCCTGTTAGTGTGAGATGGAAAAGGCTGACAATTGCTGGTATGGAGCCCAATCCAGCTATATTCCCCCAGCCCTGTGGAAACAATGGGACTTCCTTCTGAAACTGCAACCCTATCCACGCTTACCTGGGAGTCAACCCCACTGAAGTCAATGGAGCTTACTTCTGAGTAGACATGCCTAGAGTTGATGACTGTGCTGGGAGGGGGGCTTGAGATCTGCTAGAGATCTATGTGAGGCTTCCCTAGCCACCCTTTCCTGTGAGTAAACCTCATTGGAGATCATGGGGCTTACTCCTGAGTAGACATACCTTTGGTTGGGCTCTGAATCTGCTGAGATGGGGGCTTGGCTGTCCTCCTATCCACCCTTTCCTGGGAGTAAATCTCATTGGACCCTATGGGTGTTACTCTCAGAGTAGACCTGCCTAGGCATGGGCCGGTGGAAACAATGGTATCTTGTTGGGAGGGAGGGAAGGCGGCGACGTGTCCCCCAGCCCACCCAGAAGACCCACCTTCTCCTGCTGTTCCTGGGGGTCTTGGGGGGCCACCTCCACCCGGATCAGGCGGCGATGCTGTCCGTGGGGCTGGTGCTGGTGCTGTGGCTGGGGGGCTGCGGCGTAGGGGTCCTCGAAGTCCCGCTCCCTCTGCAGCCTGTAGGCGGCCAGCAGGTCTGGATCCTCCGGGCCGGGGGTGTAGTCTGGGTGCGGCGGGGTCGGCTTCGGGCTGCGGAAGAGAAGCCGATCGCGGAGCCACCGCGCCATCCCGAGCCCCACCGGGAAGCAGAGCGGCCGCCGCCCGCCCACCCCAGCTCCTGCTCGCCGCTCCCTGCCCTACGACCGCCCCCCGCCCCGTCCCCGCCTTCCCTCGGGAGGCACACCGAGGACGCCCCGGGCCCCTGCCCCGTGGAGGAGCTGCTGGCCTGGAGGGGCACGGCGCGGAGAGGACTGTACCACCCAAGCTACTCTCGGAAAGGACTGAACTAAACCAGGGTCTGAGAGGACTGTACCACCCCAGGCATAGCTTTCATGGAAGCTCAAAGGTGGAGCCAGGGAGGACTGTTCCTCTGCCTGAGAGGACTGTACCACCCCAAGGACAGCTCAAAGATGGGGTCAGAGAGGACTGTATCACCCCAGTCATACCTTTAGTGGGAGCGCAAAGATGGGGACAGAGAGGACTGTTCCAGGGTCTGAGAGGACTGTACCTCCCCAGGCACAGCTCAAAGATAGGGTCAGAGAGGACTGTACCACCTCAACCATACCTTCAGTGGGAGCTCAAAGATGGGGACAGAGAGGACTGTTCCAGGATCAGAGAGGACTGTACCACCCCAGGCACAGCTTCCATGGAAGCTCAAAGGTGGGGCCAGGGAGGACTGTTCCCCTGGTCTGAGAGGACTGTACCAATGCTCAAAGCTAGTCTGAAATAGGCCTGTTCCAGGGTCAGAAAGGACTGTACCACCCCAGACACAGCTTCAGTGAAAGCTCAAAGATGTGGCCTGAGAGGACTGTTCCAGGGTCAGAGAGGACTGTACCACCCAGGCACAGTTTCAATGGAAGCGCAAAGCTGGGGCCAGAGAGGAATGTTCCAGGGTCAGAGAGGACTGTGCCACCCCAGCCACAGCTTCTTAGTGCTTTACTAAGTTATACTTAGTGCCAGACAGTAGAAGGACAGCTTTTTCCCCTCCAGCTTCTTCCTAGAAGCCCCAGGTCTGCATTACACACTCCTGTTCTACAAACTGTCACCCATCATATTCTCCTTGTTTCAACATGATCAACTTAATAAATTTTTTTATACATACATTTTGTATCACAGTATTTAAATTTGTTTCTATGTAAACAGAAGAATATTCTCTCTTTGGTCCAATTTCCTTGGAATCTAAAGCCCCATCCTAAACATATCTACTTAGAAGTATGTCCCATAATAGTCAGTAGAGGCTTAGAGCACAAGCCTTCTATCTATTTAGAAATAAGCCCCATTGAGTTTGACGGGTCTTACTAACAGGAAAGTGTCTTTAGGATTGCAGCCTTTCATGTCAGGGTGGATAGGATTGCAGCCTGAAATGGGGAACCATCAGACAAGGAACCAGCAGCAATTTCTTGCATTGTGTAAACTGCTTTTGGCTGCAGTCCTATCCATCCATGCTTACTTGCGACAACCCCATTGATTATAATGGGCTTTACTTTCAAAGAGGCATGCAGAGAGGATTGGGCTCTTTGTGAACCTTCAGTTGAAAAGCAAGAGAAATATTCTTGCAGCACAATCCTATGCATGTTTACTCAGAACTTAACTCCCAATGATTCAGTACTGCTTACTCCTAGGTAAAACGTGCTTAATCCTGTGTCATAAGGGTGTTGTAATAAAATAGAACAGTGCCTCCCCCAGGTAGAGTCCCACACTGCACTTATTCTGGCTGTGTCTCCTTATTGTTAGATTTGAGAAAATACAAAATTTTGAAGGATAGATCACTAGTTTAATAATTTACTATATTGTAATAAAAAGGAACATAAACCCATTGTTGTATAAAGTAGTGCAATTAGGTAAAAATCATAACATTGTTGTATTATTAGTATAAAATTTCTAATTGTTGTGTGCAATAAAATTAAATTTTGCACCCGCGCATGACAATTGCCAGTAAACATTTTTTAAAGTCTCAAGTCTTTTAAAATAGGGGTGTGCATTAGATTTGATGGTGCATTAGATTTGAGTAAATACAGGTAAACATGGATGGTGGTGGGGCATTGGTGTGATTCAGCTTGTGTTCAGAAGACGTGACTCTCACAATTGTGTGTGATGGGGTGCATAGGGGGAGGGGGGTTTCAAGCCCAATTCTGTGCATGACTACACAAAAGTAAGCCCCATTATAATCCATAGGGCTTACTCTCGGGTAAGTGCAAATAGGATTGCAGCAGTCATCCACCTTAAAATTTAGGCACATGGAAACTGAAGGGTTAATGGGTAAAACCTAGATTCTTGGAGTCCCAGTGAAGATGTCCATCAGCACCCAAAGGTGCACCAAGGCATGCCAAAAGAAGCATTTCTATCCTCCCAGACAAAGCAGTGATACTTGCACTGACATTTACACAAATATTGCAGTTTACACAATTCCTTGCAATTTACACAAGAAATATTGCTTCTTGCACAGCCATTTACACAAATATTTGCACACAAGCACTGCAGAAACTGAGCTTTGCGATTCCCGTGCTTTGCAATGCTGCACAGTCTGGCAATTCCTCAATTAAAAAACACACACCCCTATTTTTCTGCCGTGACTCGGATTCGAACCGAGGTTGCTGCGGCCACAACGCAGAGTACTAACCACTATACGATCACGGCAAGCTATCGGGGAGCTGAGAAACAGGCTTGGCAGTTGGCCTCTTCACTCTAACATTCGATGACGTCATTGGCCCTAAAGCAATGATTGGCTGCTTGATGCTCATTTTGGCCCTGCCCCTCTCCTTCAGAGTGACATCTTCCCAAGGCACGTGACCTGCATCACTGGCTGGTCCAGAAGGCGCGCATGCGCAGTTAGGTCAGCCAGTGCTCTTAAGGAGAGCAGAGCATCAGCTGAAAGGCAGCCTTCCATGTATTTTCTTGCAGTATTGGGGAGTCAGTGGCAGTACTGCGCATGTGCAAACACGTCCCCTTTCCCTTCCTGGCTTATTTCATTCATTCAGCCTGAACTAGTTCCAGCCCATGTCATTTCCCTACAGTTTGCACTGCCATTCCTATGCATGTCTACTCAGAAGTAAGTCTCATTCTAATCAATGGGGCTTACTCCTAGGTAAAGTGTGGATAGGATTGCAGCCTCAGAGCCCAATTCTAGACAAATCTACACAGAAGTAAGTCTCGTTATAGTCTAAAATGGGAACTCCTGAAGAGAGATGCCTGGGATTAGGCTTTGAGGCTGCAACCCTATCCACACTTTCCTGGGAGTAAGCACCATTGACTACAATAGGCTTACTTCTGAGTAGACATGCTTGGGCTCAGTGAGAGCTGCTAAGGGGGAGCACATGGAGACAAGGACAAGCTGGTACAGTCCTCTCAGAACAGAGGAACAGTCCTCTCCGGCTCTGCCTGTGAGCTTCCACAGAATCCATGGCCGGGCTGGTACAGTCCTCTCAGAACCAAGGAACAGTCTTCTCTGGCTCCACCTTTGAGCTTCCATGGAAGCTGTGGCCAGGCTGGTACAGTCAGAGCCAGGAGAACAGTCCCAGCTTTGAGCTTCCATGGAAGCACCAAACTCCACTTAATTCAGAGGATGAATCTTAAGAATATGCAGTGAAAATCCCCAGGCCTTCCCAGTCCATTCCACTTCTCTCCAGTCTGGTTGAGGTCCAGGTCTGTCAGTAGGTGCATGTGCCTCAGTGTGTAGGAGCAGCTTTGAGCTTGCTTGGCAAGAAAGCTTAAAGTCTTTGGCATGGAAGACTAGGCCATCCTTAATTTTTGCAGGGTCTCGTTAGTCCCAGGTAGGTTCAGGTAGGGGACTTATTGAGGTGGGGTATGCACTCATACGGAGTACCCACACACACACACACACACACACAGAGTGGTGAGTACCTCTGAGTACTAGTAGCTTTTATGTGAGTCTGGTAATTGCCTGTCTAAACTAAACAAGCTATAGCTTAGGGCCCCACTCTCTTGGGGGGCCCCCAGTTGTATTTCAGTTCAACAGTTACTTTGATAAAATACACATTTTGTTATGTGCAAATGGCTTTAGACACCTATTAGTTCCATAAATTACCATAAAGCATATACTCAACACAAAGAGGCCCCATTACCTTCACTAGCTTAGCGCCTCTGCAAACCTAAATACGGCCCTGCCAGTTAGGCTAGCATAAGCCCCCATATAAATCCTATGCTGACCTGGGGTGTCAGAAAAGTGGGCATAAACCCCCTTATAAGTCCTGTGCTGACCTGGGGTGACACAAAAGTGCCGTAAGGCACTGCTGAGGTGGGGGTGGTTAGACCAATGCACAGGCATATGCCAACCTCTCCGCAGCACCACAGGAAGATAAGCCAGGTGACTTAAGCCAACACAAATTGGTTAGGATTGCACCTTTATTGAAATAAATGTTGAAATATTATATCCTTTAATGTGTATCCAAAGTGATTCACCAGACCTAGTTTTGTGAAGCTGTGT
The DNA here is from genome assembly GCA_030015325.1 of Cryptoblepharus egeriae. Classification (NCBI taxonomy): domain Eukaryota; kingdom Metazoa; phylum Chordata; class Lepidosauria; order Squamata; family Scincidae; genus Cryptoblepharus; species Cryptoblepharus egeriae. The sequence goes on from JAREYC010000013.1 coordinate 14,392,486, forward strand.
TGACAAACATTGGGTCAGTTTTGAGATAGACAGCGGCACCAGGACAATTTGAAACAGCCTTAGGGGCTGATTATCACCACTTTTGACAGTGAAGTATCCAAGTCCAACTTATCCTACAATCCAGAGTAACTATGGGAGCACGTAAAAGACATTACGTGCACCTGTAGTTACAGCACCACCTAGTGAAAACCTATGGGAAATTCATATTCAAATCCAGAGTAAATTGTTCTTACACCGGAGCAGACTCCCCATAGTTATTCTGGATTGCACCCATATACCCCTTGTTAAGTTTGAAGGATGCATGATGTTTGTAGGGTTAGGAACTGGGCAAAGATGGATTTATGGTACATTATTATAGTTACCATTGCAAGTGTGTTTCCAAAACAAAAAACATTGCAACACAATGATTTGACAACATTAGGGGAATGTTTCTTACCGGAATCCAAGCACTGTATTCCTTGGTTTGTGGCATAACTTGTGGTCGTTAAGGTTTCTATTTACATACAGTACACCTGGTAAGTGTAGCTTTCCAACTGCAGTATTCAATTACAAGACATAGTAGTGACCAGCAGGTGGCAGCCATTCCTTTAAAACAGTGGTTCCCAAACCTTTTAGTGCTAAGCCCCACTTTTTAAAATAACACTGTATCATGACCCTTCTAGATTTCCAAGACATAAAAAATCTAGAATAAAGAAATAATGTTTTTAATTATTTATTCATCATAATATCCCAAAAGATGCAATAACATTTATCTCCTTACGGTATATTTATACAAGTTTGCAAACTGCAGGAGCTCTTTGCAGTGCAGTCAGCATCTCTGATTTTTTAAGAGCCTTGGGACTTGAAGCAATTATTTTTCTGATCCTTCAGTCACCTGTGTTTTCATTGGCGGCTCTGCTCAACTGCTGTGGGACCCACCAAGTATAAGGTTATGACCCACTATGGGTGCCGACCAGTGGTGGGCACCAGCAGGTTCGCACCTACTCTATAGAACCGGTTCTTAACAAGAGATAGTACATATAAAGTTTAAAAATAGCCATTTAAAAGTGGCTGCCAGATGGACAGAGAACCGGTTCTTAATTTCTTTGAAGCCCATCACTGGTGCCGACCGACCATTTGGGAACCACTGCTTTTTAACTTTTAAAGATTTAGCAAGCCTGAATTGCTTGTGACTTGATGCGGGCTAGGAATGCAAAGCAAATACACTATTGTCAGCTGTCTTGTCAAAATCAATGCACTGTCCAGGAAACCTAGGAAAGAGGCAATTCTAATACTATAAGGACACTACTCAGTTTTGCTGCTGACATGATCTAACATTTTCTCTCTTCACAGCACCTCAACTGGAACCATTGGGTCAGGTTTTTCCTCCAGCACTTGGGAAAGCATGGGTTTCAGTGCTTCCTGGGTATTACTCCAAAAGTGCTGCTGTCCCTACAATGGTGTAGTCTGTGCCAAACCATAACTGACAGTGTAGCGGAAACGGCATGTCACTATGACCTTCACAAACCTGTGACCTTCACCAAACTGACCAGAGAAGCAGATCCAAGCAATACAGTTTCTTTTTCTCCTGATAAGATTGTATTTAAAAGTATGACTTCACACTTGGTGCAAAATTTCAGTCCTTAGTTACTTGGAACAAAATATTGCTTTCAAGCACTGAGAGCCAAAGGACATGTTACCAGCCCTTCTTTAAGGATGCAGAGGTGTGTATGAAATTCTTGATGTGTTTTCTGGTTGCATACCAGAAAAGCTTGGACAGCTTTAGGAAGCAACTGGTAGTGGAAACAAGGAATTCATTTATACTTTGTAATTCATTTAGTGCAATTTAACTTACCATTATTTTTAGGAAATTCAATGCAGGAAATATAAAAATGCTGACAATGGGAGCTGATGCCATGAAGCTATTTAATATAAATATTAAATACCATGAGGGCAGCAGGAGTGGTTTGGTGGTTGAGTGAATGATTGCCAAGGAAAGCTAAGCAGGAAAAGACCTGCTATTGGATGGTAGACCTGAAAAGCTGATATAAAGGTCTTGTGCCACAGGTGTCACTCTTTATAGATTGGCTGGCCTGAACCCCTGCTGGAAGCTTGGAGACATTCCCTAATTCCAGATGTGATGATGACCATGCTGTGAAGGATTTCATGCTGTGAAGCTGCCTGTAGGACCTTACAGGGTTGTTGTGAGCACAAAAAGGGCGTACATGGAAGGAGCTTCAAAGACTTTTGTGGAAATGACATGCCCATTCCCAGCAGTTGGCTGTACCTAGGGCAGATGGCTGTACACTAGAAACTTCACCAGTGGCTAAATCCTACCACCACCATCAGAACTTCTGGACTCGGTAAATAACATGATGAGGAAAAAATAGGTAAATGAATAATGTTTTGGTATCGTAATTAATCTGATTAATAACTTTATCTTTTAGTGTTGTTTGCCCTGAGATAAGGTTGGTGCAAGGATCACCAGCACATAGCACAGTACCTGCAACTCCTGTGCTAGAAATCTGACCCAGTGTGGCTGCAGCAGCTGGAACTGACTCTAGCCTCACAGCATGACTTTGTAAATAATCAGCAAAGGCCAGTTGTTGCATCCCAGGGATGTTTTTTTTAAGGGGGGGGGCAGTCCTGCAACCATGATTTTTAATTAAGTCTGGAACGCCAAGCAATTTGATTGACTTTACATTGTTTTTACTTAAAGCACATGGTAAGTAGATATAAATTTTCTCTATACAGCCCATTTGCTGAAGAAAAGCTTCCGCTGATGAAACACTGTGCAGTGTTGATCATCTCCGAGTGATACTTGAGTGGTTAGTCAACTGGCTCCCCAAAATATATTTGGCACCAGTGGCATACCTAGAGGGGAAAGGGAGCAGTTGCAATGGACTACAAGCTTTAGGGGGATTACAAGCTGAGCTAAAATTGTGAAAATCAGCTCTCAGTACATATATCATACGGTACATATATCATAAAACATTAACCATGCTAACTGGGTATAAAGGCACTTCTAAGAGGTGCTCCTCTTATATTTAGCAGGGAAAGAATATACATTCCTCTTTGTCCCAGCAAAGTTTCCCTTACCAATATGGGATGCAATTTTCATTTCTTAACTTAATTAAATTTGATTTTGTTGGTGTGGGGAGGGGGACAACAAAATCTTCAACTCCAAATAAAAAATAGGTTCTTTAACTATGTCATTAGCAGAGCAAATGCGTGGTGAACTGCTGAGAAGGAAAAGACAGGTTTTTCCCTAATATATTTTTTTAAATCCCCAGGGATGACTTCATTTCCAGGGGAACATTTTGAGCTTTGCACTGGACTATGTGATCATTAACTACACCACTGTTTGGCACTTTATAATAAAACAAGTTACTGGGCTACGTGATGTTGATAACAGATGTTGATAATATCCATCGGTTTAAAAAAAAACAACCACCCCCATGCCTGCATCTCAACTGCCCTCTTGCCTCCTCTGTCCCTAACCTGTTCTCAACCTGGCTATTATCTGTCCCAGAAACAGTTACAAATCACAGTTGAAATGTTCATGGAATGTTGACAGTTGTCTCTCTTCAGCCTTTTTCTGCTCCAGAGGCACATGGGAATAGAACCCTCAGCCTGCTTGATTGACGTGGAATGTGCGGGCTCCCCTTGCACAGGTCAGGGCTTTTATGTAGATAGAACATTCCCTTCTGTCTGTTCTTTCCAAATTGAGTGCCATTTTCTGCCTCCAATCATTGTAAAAATGAGTTCAAAAACAGGTTAGTGGTGTTCAAACCTTTCCCTTGAGATTCAAAAATGTCTTGCGTCTGCTCTGCACCCAGATCTGTTCATAGTCTGGGGGTATGATCAGTGATGGGCTTCAAAGAAATTAAGAACCGGTTCTCTGTCCATCTGGCAGCCACTTTTAAATGGCTATTTTTAAACTTTATATGTACTATCTCTTGTTAAGAACCGGTTCTATAGAGTAGGTGTGAACCTGCTGGAGCCCACCACTGATAGCTAAAAGGCCATGCGGGTAGGAAGTTGCTTGAGAAGCTGGGATGCAAATTTCTGTTTCAAAGTGGGGTTTCTTGCCTTCTCTCTGTTCAACATTTTCTTTTCTACAGATAACATTGAAACACTTGAAATTAAATGTGATTACAAGAACATCACAATTCAGTGTAAACAAGGAAGCTACTGTTATCTGTCCCTTCCAAGGTTGTTAAAGCAATTGGCGCCACCAGCATGAGAATAAAATTTCCCAAAGGGACTTTAGCACATTAGTTTCTTCCCTAGAGGACTGTCACAAGGATTAAAGGTTATTTTCTATTTCTGATGTTGTTATTTGCAGACCAATGTAAAATATGTCACAAATCACTTTGAATATCTTGCTGCCTAGGCTTTATTTCAGATCTTTTTTTAAACTGATCTTAAATTCACTCAGGCTGGGATATTTTCAACACACTTTTTAAAAGTTAGACATGTATTATACTAGCTGAACTTGCCCATTGTTGCAGGAGTAAAATTTAAAGAATATTTTTGGGCACTGGGCACCAAAGAAACACCAGACACTGGTGGCCACCAGTGGACAGTGGGTTCTGGCAGGCAGCAGGTACCAGTGGCAACCTGGTACTGGTGGCCACTGGTGGGCAACAGGCACCTACTGGGTACCTGACACAAGTGGGCACCATTGGACACCACCAGACACTGCACTGCACTACCAGACAGCACTGGTAGCTACCATGCACTACCAGACAGCACTGGGCACCACTGGAGAACAGGGACCACCGGGCACCACACATCCCTACCAGGCAGCAACGGGTACCATTGGATACCACCACACAGCACACACTACTGGGCAGCACTGGGAACCAGCAGGCACCACCAGGCATTCCTACCGAGCACGAGGCAGCATCCAGCAATACTGGGCAGGGGGCACCATGATGCACCAGATCAGTTCTTAGGGGTCCTTACCTCATAGAAGGTATATGCTCCCCAGGGTCTTGGAGGAGGCAGTGAATCAGTCAGTCTTCAATGTTAAGTACTGTATAAGGACAAAAATGCACCCCTTTTCACCCCTTAAGGCAGGGGTGTCCAACCTTTTAGCTTCCCAGGGCCGCATTAGAAGATGAGTTGGTTTGGGCCGCGCATACAATATGTGATGGGCCACACATAATGATAGCTGATCATCCAAAAAACCATACAAAACATAGGCATGCATAGGATTGGCCTCTCAGACTGCAACCATAGCCACCTTTACTTGGGAGTAAGCCCCATTGACTTTAAAGGGGCTTACTTCTGAGTAGGCATGCTGGGATGGATGGGCTGCGATCCTCTCCAAGCTTAACCTTGGAGTACGTCTCATTGATTATAATGGGGTTTTCTTCTGAGAAGCCATCCATAGGATTGGGCTCTCAGACTACTTTTCTTCGTTTTACTTCTCCTCCTGCTCCTCTTTACCTGGAGGTCAGTGGAGGAGAAGTTCAAGGAGGCTGTGGTTGGGTGGCTTGCAGGTGACAGGTGGCTTGCGGGACCTGCAGCAGGCAGGCAAGCAGCTGGCACTGCAAGGTCCACGGGCAGCAGCACAGGCAGCACGTGAGGAGTGCGCTCCTGAAGGCTGTTGCTTCTAGGCTGCCTGGGAGCACTCTGAGTGGCCATGAGGTGAGGAGCGGGGAGCTTCCTTCTCTCCTGCCTCACTCTTGTCCTGCCCAGGCCCTGACCCAGGAAAAAGCAGCACACACAGCAGCGTGCGAAATTTGAATTTGGAAGCCACCACAAAGCTGGTGGCGGCCAGAATTTGCAGAAGGGCCACATTAATTTGCATCCTGGGCCGTATGTGCTCCCCCCGGGGCTCATGTGGCCCCTGGGCCGCGTGTTGGACAAGCCAGCCTTCAGGTTTTACCACTAAAAATTGATTCTTAGTGGGTGCTTACATCATGGAAGGAATACCCTCCCAAATTTAATGCTTCTAGGTCTGGTGGTTTGGGCTGGGCATTGATGAGTCAGTGACTCTGATTTTATATACTGTATAGAGATTTGGGCACTGAAAAAAATTGCATCAGCTTTGCCCTATCAGCTCTAGTTTCAGAGATATGACATAGTGAATGGTCCAAACAGCTTCTTCATGCACTAGCCTATGCCATGGCTATGCTGTATCTCCAAAATCCCACAAGCAGGTCCCGCATACCCAGGACATAGATCTGAAATATACCCAGGAATAGATCTAACCTCCAAAAAAACCATAACAGAAATGGGGGCAGCAGTGGTTAGAACCCCGGGGTTAGAACATTTCTTGATTGGAATTCCAATCAGCAGGTCAGTGGTTCAAGACCCAGATGGGGGTGAGCTCTCGTCCTTAGCCCAGCTCCTGCCAACCTAGCAGTTCAAAAGCATGCAAATGCAAGTAGATAAATAGGTACCACCTTGGTGGGAAAGGCAGCATCCTGGCAACAGTCCCCTGTGACAGGCCAGCCAGGTTTCCCCATAATACATTCATCATGGAGTGGATGACTCCAGTCCACAAGTGGACCCTATCACCACACAAGACAAATGCTGAAGAAGTTGCCTTGGGGGGGGGGGAGACTATATTATAATTTTCCTTTATTTTCTTGGCTGCTATAAAGGAAATGCTACTGTAAGCATCCAAGGAAATGAAACATGTTGAGAGCCCCACCAGCAAATATCAAAGAGCTTATTACAATTATGAGATCACAGCCCACATTTAAGAAGGTGGCTAATCCGTCCCCTAACTTTTTTATGGCCTCTTAGCTATAGTTTTAGAAAGTTACTGGAAGCCATGATTTGACTAAAAAATAGGATAAAGAATTAAGAGGTAAAGCCTATTTCCTGTTTGCATCCTTTAACCACTTCTTTCTATACCAGTATAAAAGCATCCTTGGCATACAGCCTTGTTAGTTTCACCTTTTCTCACTTTGGGAGCGCAAAGAAATGTTTTTTGTTGTTGGCTGCTGGCTGGAGCATTCTCAGGTTTGAACTTCTAGGTACGTGTAAAACATAGCAAGGACATAAAGCCTGAAGGCAATCAGCTGTCCATCACAGACACCTTAATATATGTCTGTATGGAGTTTTAAAAAAATAATTCTGCAATAGCAACTCATTTTGCTTCTTAGATAAATAAGGTTTCTAATCCCAAAAAGAATGCCGACAGGTGCTGCGCTCCTCCACCCCCTTTGGAGGAATTTGTTGCACAGTCTCCTAGCAAATGAGGGTACGGCAAGGGAGAATAGCAGCTGGTGAAAGGGACTGGAAAAGAAAGTCTCCTACAGGTGTGTTCAGGGAGTAGCAGGACTTTGCTGGGATCGGAGTTCTGCCTCTGGTTCTTTGGAATGTGTCGTTAATTGATAACTGATCCATTGCCTATAACTGAGTCATTAGCAGATTATGAGAAGGGAATCTCTGTGACGCTGACGGAGCTGGACGAAGGTACACTATGTTGGTTCTGCAGTGAGTTATTTGCTTGCCAGCACTTGGGAAGAAAGCCAGGGACTTGCATGGAGCCAGTGAGGGTGGGGAGCAGGGACTGGGGCATATTTACTAAAGGACCAGAGGGTAAGAGCTACAGGCAACCAGATACAAGAATACAGCATTATTTCCCTGCTTTTTAAAGCATTTCTTTAGAGGAAATAGCATGATGCAACTTGGGCATTGAATATGATAGAAATGGAAAGTCTCTACTTTGCAAGAGGTATATTGACAGCATCAAAGACCCCAGAAGGCTGCGTGTACCTACTCTGTCATATACAATGCAACATTCAAATTAAGGTGTTAACTAATATTTTCTTTCTCTGGCTTTGGGAAAGGGCTTCAGCTTTATGTTTGAACATGTGTTTTGCACTTAGAAATTCCAGGTTCAATCCCTAGCAGGATCAGGTGAAAGAGTTTATCTGAAACAAGGGAGTCATGCTGCCAGTCAGTGTAGGCTAGGCAATATTGAACAACATGGACCAACAGTCTGACTCTATAGACGGCAGCTTCCAATATGCTTTGTGACTTCATAATATCTTCACTCAAATGGGAAACAAAGAAAATTAAAAAGATAAAAGCATAGGAGTAGGGATGAGAAATCATGAAATTGATTTGGAGACAGGATCAAGCATATTGTTATTATTGATGATGATTTTTGCACAATCAAGTAGATGTTGTTGACTGGTTTGTTTTATTCAGACATCGAGTCTTTCCCGAGGACCTGAGATGCCTGGTTTTCATTCTATTTTGATTTCATAAATATCATCACAAGATGTAAACTGTTTCCAGTAAAACTGCTGTTTGTGGCTGGAAATTTCTGTGGCCCTGATGGAGTGTAGGTGCTCTTCAAGGTATTTTGGAATAGTATTGAGGGCACCCATAACCACAGGGATCACTTTGGTCTTCTTCTGACACCACCTTTCAATTTCTATTGGTAAATCTTTGAATCTTGTTCTTTTTCCAAGTTTGATGATATACATCATCATCACCAGTTGTATAATTGGAATTGGCTCTATTGTAATTCGATTCCTATTCAAGTACAGTTGCGCCTCACATAAGAAATTTAATTTGTTCTGGAGGCATGTTTGTTGTGTGAAACATTCTTTATGTGAAGTGGATTTTCCCATAGGAAATAATGGAAACTCAGATGATTGATTCCACAGCCCAAAAGTATTCATATAAAAATATGAACTGGATGTAAAAATGATGACAAAACACTGGAATTGAATTCAAAACATGCATTCAATGTGCATGATCCTATGAAGTCTACTTAGGCTGCAATCCTAAAGACACTTTCCTGGGAGTAAGCCCCATTTCACACAGTGGGGTTTACTTCTGGGTAGACATGGTTAGGAGGCTGCAATCAAGACACTTTCAAAGTGTCTCCCCACTTTCTCCTTCTCTTCATCCTGAGCCTCTCTCTCCTCTGCTCCCCCTGCTAGCCCTGAGCTGCTTCCCTCTTCTCCACTGCTGTTCTCTCCCTCTGCCCAGCAGACACCCAGCCACAGGAGGAACAGTGCAGAAGTGTTGCTTTCACTTGGGCAGGTGCAGTAGGCAGCCCTGATGCTGTTTAAAAGGGCTGCCAGCCAGCGCATCTGCCCCAACTGCCAACGAGTTTGTTACGTGAAGCACAGTTTGTTATGTGAAGCAGAATCCTAGAGAAATTTTTGTTTGTTACGTGAAACATATTTTATGTGAGGCATTTGTTACGTGAGGCGCCACTGTAACTAGGACTCTCAAAGGTATCATCTCAATCTGAAGTTCCAAAGAGTGCTGGTTTTTTGTAGATGGGCAATTGTTATCTTCTGGAGGCCCATTAATTTTAAATGATGTTGTTGTTGTTGTACTGTTTCTCAATCAGAAAAAATTCAAAAAGCAGTTTATATTGCAAAATATATAGCTATTCCTTCCCAAACTGACTGTGAGCCATGCCTTCCAATTCATCCCAGGGTTGGTAACTGTACTGCACCAAGGAGATGGGAGAAGTCCAGATTCCCCTTGAGAAACATGATTGTGGCTTGGAGAACCCAGCTTTTGAGCTTCAGGTAAATCTCTCTTGCTCTTGTCAGTTGTGCCTTTGCACTTTCTCAAAAGACAATAACTATGTGTGTTCCTTCGGCAGGAGTCAGAGGGAACTCTTGAGACAGCAGAGAAAGGTCAAATGTCCAAATCCAAGGAAAAAGAAAATGTGCAACATGTTCCTTTCTCCAGGTAAAGAAAAGTTTGCCAGAGATAAAAGCATATCACGGAGGGAAACTGCACTCTTCTAGATCAAACTGTTGCAACAGGAAAGGTAGAGAAAGTGTAGATTAGTAGGTGTAGACAAAGTGTAGACAAAAGTTGTCAAGTGTCAGAGAATTAGGGCCACGTCCTTTCTGCTATCAGAAGGTTCTGACTTGTGTTGAGTACCCCACGTGGCTATGATATCCTAACTAGAGAGAATTGTTGAACAGCCCAAGAGCTGTCCACAACATGGCTAAGAACACAAGCAAAACTGGTCAGGTCAGAGGTACCAACATCTAAATAGACTTTGCAACCACATCCTTTCTTGTACATCAGTGGAGACCCTCATTCAGGAAGCACTACTGCTTAGTAGCAGAGGAGCACAATTTTAACCATATCTACTTAAAAGTAAGCCCCTTTGTGTTCGATGGGTCTTACTCCCAGGAAAGTGTCTTTAGGATTGCAGCCTTAGTGAAGGGAGAATGTTCCATCTCATGGTATCTCCTGCCAGGATTCATCACCTGGACTTGGTCCTTGGAGTCCAGGACTTAATCACAGGGATTCCTGAAGCACAGGCAAAGGAATGTGTCAAAGAGAATATGTCCCAAACCTTGGATTTGGTGAGATCTAAGGACTGCTGCTATGAAATCCCCATAAAGGGAAGCCAGCAAATCCTGGTCCTAGAATGTACAGTACTAAAGGCAGTGGGGGACTTCCAGCTATCTTCCCAATAGAGCCGATCCAACTTGCGCACTAGGAGCTGGCAAGTCCTGACGTTATGATTCTTCTAGGATGAAGAGAGTGACTCAGCCCTTCTCCAAAGCAACAGCATTTTTCAAGACTCATGCCAAGATATTCCGCAAGATCTTCTTGGTCATCTTGGGTGCAGGTTAGATTCTGAGTGCTTTTTCAGGAGCTAAAGAAGGAGAAAATCCCAAGAATCTGGCTTTCTTCTCCTCCAAAGGATGGAGAAGAAAACCTGGGAATTGAATGCTTGAAATTGAATGCTTTTATGGCATAAGGTTGCCACAATTATCTGCCACAAAATGGGGAAAGGACCCTCTGTCATTTTTGCCTTTATGTGAACACAATCCCTCAGATTGGGATTTTCACTATTTTTCGGGACATATGGCAACCCTAGTACAGCAGGGGTTTCCAAACCTAGATCCACCCCCCAGCAAGCCCTCTCTTCCATCTCACCCTTGTGTAGCCCTGTAATCCTCCAGGGGAGAGGGAAGCTCTACTCTCCACACCTCGGGAGGGCATTTTGAGGGCTGGGGAGGCTGCACATACCTCCTCTCTCTGTGTAAGAAAGTGCTTATGAACTGGTTTAAAGATCACCCTCTCTGTGTGTGTTGGAAAATATTATGAATGGATTTGAATTCATTCATTCACAAGTTCCCATCACTACTATATTCATTTATATAAATTTATTCAAATTTGAAATGTAAATCCATCCTTTTTTCTTCTGAACCCCGACACAGTATCAGAAAGATGATGTGGCCCTCCTGCCAAAAAGTTTAGAAACTGCTCCTCTGTAGAGATAGTGATAGAGCTTTTGTATCTTCTCTCTAGCCTACCTGGCATACTTCATTGCAGCCTGTTGCCTGGACTTCCAACGTGCCTTGGCTCTGGTTGTTTTAACTTGCTTGGGGGTCGCTCTTATAGCCTATAGCCTGATAAAGAAATGGTGCGGGTCAAAGATCGTCCAGTTGCTGAGCCCTTATGGGAAGTGCTGTCAAAGATCTTGGCGATGGTTGAAATGGTGAGTCAGGGAATCTTCTGATCACTTCAAGGATCTTGCTGATGGACTGAAGTTAATTTGCTTGTAATTATGGTATGCTTGTAATTATGGTATCAATCTTCACTCTGCCATAATGACACCATTCAGCCATTTTGTCAAATCACAATTTTGCTAACCACAAGAGAATCATCATTGACAATATATTGTAATATATTGTATATATATTGTAATATATTGTATATATATTGAGCTTTCTTTGATAATCTTACAATCCCCCCAAATCTGCACTCCATTCATTTTAACAATATGTACAATCAACAAATCAGGTGACAGGTATGTCTATGTAGTTAGTTGTGTAGGTATTTCTAGAGGTAGCACATATCATCCTAACCAGTTCCCCAGTTAAGAGTAACCAGTTCCCCGGTTAACTGGGTAAGAGGCTCTCTTTCAAGTGGCTGTTCCTCTGTGATTTAACAAGGGAAGAGTAACTGGCCCTCATCACCTCAGCAATGTCTGTTATAATGGATTCTGGTAGAGTTATTTTGCATCTTTTTACGATGATGCTCATAGATTGTGAACCCTTTTGGGATCAGGACCTATTAGCTGTTAATGTTTTTATTTTTTGTGAACTTTGTAGTTGGAAAGTGGTATATCAGACAGACAGCCTTGTCCTTTGTTACTCTGTCTAGTCCCCCTTTAAGGCCTTCTACACTAATGGCCATCACCACATCATGCAGTAACAAATTCCATAAATTGAAAATACTTTTTTTGTTCTTAATCTACCACCAGTCAAGGGTGCTATTGTTTGGAATTCTCAACATGGAACCAATCTTTAAAACTGCTTTCAAATTCTTTTCAATTTCTCCCAGAAACATCAAAGCATATTAAAATCCTAGCACACTCCAATGAGGACCAGTATGTCCTGCACTGAAATGCTTTGATTTAGTCTGAATATGAGATCAATGGATGACTATACTGTCTTAAGGCTACTTTTCATGCATGTGGGAATAGTCTTAGTGATCTTTTTCTGCATGCCAGTGATGTGCTTTTTAGCATTCTCTTAATGATTGCTCGTTGTCAACAGAAAGGGTAGATGGAGGGCAAATCAGGCATAGCACCCAATGCTAATTGACTGGTACCCATCTCTTTGCTCCCTGCTTGCTGGAATGGTCTATTGGCATACTCTCAGAAATTACAGGCTCAGTGGCATCTTCCTGCATTGCCTTCTGGATGGCAGTGAAGTTCTTGAGTTGTCTTGCCACAATATTTTCTTAATATTTTCCTTCCCAAAGCATTCCTCTGACTTTGATCTCTGTGATCCTGATAATTCCGAGGCCATGTGCTTTTAGTTCCCTTGGATCAGTGTTCCTTTGGAAGCAATTCTCAATGACTTGCTTGATGATGATGATGATGATGATGATGATGATGATGATGATGCCAACAACAATGATGAATAGACTAAGGATGAAATCCAGAGTAACTACGGGGAGTCCTTGCTCCAGAGTAAGAACAAGTTACTCTGGATTGCAATATGAATTTCCCATAGGTTTTCACTAGGTGGTGCAGTAATGTCTCTTACATGCTCCTGTAGTTACTCTGGATTGTGCCCTTAATTTCTAGCTAAATATGTTTAGGGTGGTAATTTACACGTGTCCCCATTATGATGCACTTCTCTACAATCATATTTTCTTTACGGTATTCTTATGGGTCTGGAGATCCTGTGAAGACCACCTCTGTCCAGCTTTTTCTCTGTAACAATGCACTGCTTTCTTCCTAGGGTGCTGTATGTGATCATCTTGATTGCCCTGATCGCATGGCTGATTCTTGACATGTCCCAAAGGTCGGAGCAGCTGGTGTCCTTAGGTGGCTTCTGTGTGGTGGTGCTGATACTCTTTGCTTGCTCCAAACACCACAGAGCAGTAAGTAGCTGCATTTCTTTGGACTTGGAGGACATTTTGGTTCATGCAGAACTGGAAGCTGCAAATCATATCAACTTTTCCTATCACTCCCCCCTCCCAAACATCTCTGCATTATGTTATAATTCAAGAACTGGGTTTAAAACCTGTGCGGTGAGCAAGAGATGACATTTTAGCCCATCACTCTCATCTCTTTCAGTTTGGCTCCCTTCCAGGAACCCAGGAAAATGGAAGAAGTGGGTGGTGGAATTAAGCAGATGATGGAAGGCATATTCCTCCCCTCTACCCCCTCTACCCAAGTCATCAACCTCAATCAGCCTCATAAACCAAGTCTGTGTTAGTTCAGAACTGACCATATCTTTGATCCTGGGCTGCTGCTTCTTCTTCTAGTATGTCTCCAGCTTCTTGTACTCACAGGGGTTTTTCTTATGCATGTACTGGTTGTAGGTGTCCTGGAGAGCTGTGTTCTGGGGGCTTGGCCTGCAGTTTATACTTGGTGTCTTTATCATCCGGACAGAACCTGGATTTCAGGCTTTTCAATGGCTTGGTGCACAGATCCAGGTAGGGAGTATCACTGTAATTGGGAGAACTTGTGCCTGAGCTCTAACTCAGGCTATGCAAGGATAAGATCCAGGTTCAATCCTTGCTATCTCTAAATGATCTCAGGTAGCATGTAGGGGAAGGCACTTGTTTTCAGGATTGCTGCATTACTGAGCTAGAGAGACCAGAGTTTTAAGACCACATCTTATGCCCATGTCATCACCTGTCAGACATCCTAGTTCTAAATGATTTGAAAAAATTCTTATTGGAACAATAAGGTGAGAAATATGTTCCAAAGGTGAGAAATAACATGGGATGGCGTGCTCAGCAATGGATAAACAAACAAACAAATGAACAAACAAGTGAGTGAGTGGGTGAATTAACAAATGCACAAACAAATGCACAAACGCACCTCAAAATGCCAGATGCAGGGAAGGGCACATGGATGCAGGTGTCTTATGTGCTCCTTGAGGCATGTTGGTGGGCTGCTGTGAGATAGAGGAAGCTAGTCTAGATAGGCCTTTGGCCTGATCCAGCGGTGGCTCTTCTTATGTGATTAATTAATGTTCCCTTGTAGTCTTGTAATATTTGGATTTGGTCTGGAATATAGGAATAAATGAGTCTTCAAAAAATTCTGTTCCCATGCAAACTTCAACAACCTGCTTTCCCTTACAGACGTTCCTGAACTACACCACAGCTGGTTCCAGCTTCGTCTTCGGGGACAAACTGATCCAAGAAGCTTTTGCCTTTCAGGTAACTTCTGGAGACAGTTGATAGAAATGTCTCTTTGGTCCCATCTTTATCTTTTGTGCAACCAAGTCTTGAAATAACAAGTGATTGCTTTTCATGTTATGGGTAAGATGATGCCAAGTGTGGGTGTCTGGCTACTGTCCACCTCCAGGAAAATGAAACAGCATTCTGAAGTCTGTTGCTTTTGTTCATTCAGGCTACCGGCTCTCTGCTTATTGTTCCCACTACTTCCATCTGAATTTGCACTGAACCTTTTGCCACATTTCTGAATGCACTGAATCATTTTGCCACATGTATAATTCATTCTTTTGATCCGGGTTTAGTGATTTTTTTAGTGGACTCTGCCACTACACAGGACAAACGCTAAAGAAGTATAGTTTATTATTTTATATTCTACTTTTCTTCTTATACCTTCATATAAGATAGAATATACCTTATACTCTACCTCATCTTCAGGATGGCATAGATGGGGTGCTCAGGTAGTCTCTCAGAACCTCCCAAAGTAAAAATGCCCAGGCCTAGATCTGCTTTGCTGTAACCACATGGCAGTGTCATGTGCTCCAAGACTACATCCTAGGATGTTGTATTCTGGTGTGCTTGTAGTTACAGTACTTAAAAACTGTTCCTTTCCATTTCCAGGCTTTACCCATCATTGTCTTCTTCAGCTGTGTGATGTCAATACTCTACTACCTGGGAGTTATGCAGTGGGTGATCCTGAAGGTATTGTTAGGCTCTGGGTATTGGGGGAGATACCTTTGAGCCATCTGTGAGTGTACCAGGTAAAAAGAACAACATGCATTTAAGAACCTCTTTACTGGGTCCTACAGGTTGAGTAAAGAACCTCTTTACTGGGTCCTGTAGGTCCTTCAGGGTCCTACAAGTTAGGTGATCAGGAAACAGTACACCCTGCTTGATCATCTCCTTCTTCTTCCTGCAGCTGTCCTGGCTCCTACAAATCACCATGGGCACAGCAGCCACAGAGTCTCTCAGTGTTGTTGGAAATATTTTTGTGGGAATGGTAAGCACTGACTGCCCATGGGACCCCAAGCCTCCCCCATATAAGCAATCTGCAAGATATCTGCAAAAGCAGACGGCGATATAATAAGGCAATACCTGCTGGATCAGGCCAGAGGTTCTTTGTTTCCCACAATGGCCAACCAGATGCCTGCAGATTTCCCATTTGAAATCCCAAAACAATGGCTCTCCTCCACTGTTGCTCTCTAGCTACATTATCCTTGAATGCGCAGTACCTATGTACCAGTCATGACTTTGCAGTCATGCTCTTTAAGGGCATCCTTTTTCAGTTATCTGTCTTGTTCTGTTAAACCACATTTATCAGGACACAAAATTATTCTACACCCAGTGCTTGCAGGCACTGTTCCTTATAAACAAATATTCTTCTGCCTTCAGACAGAGGCACCACTGCTCATCCGACCTTACCTGTCAGATATGACAAGTTCAGAAGTCCATGCTGTGATGACTGGTGGCTTTGCCACAATTGCTGGCAGTGTGATGGGAGCCTACATTTCATTTGGGGTGAGTATGCCATGCAGGAACGATCAAGAACTGGTACAGAAAGTTTCAAGGAAAACTTTTCCACATATGTGTGGATCTGGCGCAATATTGCCCTCCCAAATCTTTGGTTCGAGCCAGAGTGTGGCTCTGAACCTTTGGTTCTTTGCCAGCGTTCCACAGCGATTGGCATAATGATGGACCCTGCTATGAGACAAAGAATTGCCCTCCAATTCATTCTGTTGTACATCCTGCTTCAGATTGATCCCTCGTCCTTGATTGCCGCTTCAGTGATGGCAGCACCTTGTGCTTTGGCTATGGCCAAGCTTGTTTACCCAGAAGTAGAGGAGTCCAAGTTCCAGAGCCAGGAAGGTGTGACAATTGCCTGTGGGTGAGTGCAACTGCAGTGTCTGAGAATCACTAGGGCTTATGGGATCCTGGAAGGGATGAAGGCTTAGGTGAGGAGAAGGCATAGGAGCTGCTGGTGCAGGGAACAAATCCTGGTTGGGACACAGAACTGGAGGAGCTAACATTCGGTCTGTACAACTTCCTCATAGCTAACATCAGAATAAGCTATGGAAAGGAGAACAAAGTATGAAGAATATGAAAGACATTTTGTAAACACTACAGCAATTTTTTCCACGATGATGACACTTGGAAGGTTTCAGGTGCTGGCCGGGGGAACGCGTAAGGGACAAAGTGTGTGTGTGTGTGTGCGCACAAGATTTCAGGTGGATTTTAATAGTGAAGTGCAGAATTGCTCCTTTGGAAAAGTAAGCCTAGTGGGACACTTGGGAAATGAGTGGAGTGGCTGCCTGGCTGAAGTCCATGCCTGGCTCTCTTCATTTTCTTTTTATTTGATGTGTTCTTACAGTGAGGAGAAGAATGTCCTGGAAGCAGCTGGCAATGGTGCTTCAGTCTCTGTGGGGCTGGTGGCTAACATTGCAGCCAACCTCATAGCCTTCCTAGCTGTGCTAGAGTTCATCAACGCCACCCTTGCTTGGCTGGGGGGCATGGTCAACATCCCAGAACTCTCTTTCCAGGTACCGCTTGCAAGAAAACCTTCCTATGTGTGTACCAGGCTGATTAAAAAGCAATCTAGGACCTTCTACAGAGTCCATTTTTCTCCCTGCTCCCTTTTCCGTCTAAGCTATAATTAGGATGGGAAAGACACGGAAAGAAAAACATAGAAGCATAAATGACACAAGTTTGTATAGAACAGCTAGTGGTAGCTCAGCTAGTGGTCAAACCGGAAGGAGTGGATGGGAAGGGTGACTGAAATAGCAGGAGTGGGCAAGTGCTTGTCAGTTGGCCACAAACTTGTTTCTGGCTTCCAGATGATCTGCTCCTATGTATTGGTGCCTCTGGCATACTTGTTAGGTGCCAGCTGGGAAGATGCACCCCTGGTAGCTGAGTTGCTGGGAATCAAGATCTTCTTAAATGAGTTTGTGGCCTATCAACAGTTGTCAACCTATAAAGAGCGAAGATTGGCAGGTCGACCTGAGTGGGATGGAAATCACAAGCAATGGATTTCGGTAGGTGAAACAGTACTACAGTAGCACTTTGATGCTGAGAAGTGAACATAAAGAAGGAAAATTCATCCTGTTGATGCACACGTGGTCATGCAGAAGCATCCTAAGCCAATAATTGCAATAGCAGCTCTAGGCTGCACACAAAGAAGGGTCTGTGTCCCTTCCCCCCACTCACCCCCTCCAGAAGCAAGAGGAGCCCTACTCCTCTTGCCTCCAGAGGGTGAGGGAAAGAATCCCCCATTATGGGTAGGTCACTGTCTGACAAGCAGTAGCTCTCAAAGATTTTTTGTAGGGGCTGTTTTCCACACTGTCCCTAAGGTCCTTTTCAGAAGGAAGAATGATCTGAGACCTTATATATGGAAAGAACCATGCTCTGTTTCTTACAGCATAATTCTAATCATGACCATTCAAAAGTCAATAGGACTTGCTCCTGGGTAAATGTGTGTAGGACTCCAGCCTGCATTTCTTTATCTATCTTTTTAATGTAGGAATGGGACTTTGAGAAAAATCATAGTTCAGCAGCAGAGCCACCTTCTTGCACACAGAAAAAAAGGTCCCAAGTGCATCTATAGGCAGGACTCAGACATCCAGCTGCAACTTTGGAGAGCTGCTACCCATCAGTGTTGATGAGACTGAGCTAGACAGATCAATGGTCTCTGTATTCAACAGTTGCACAAATTCATTTAATTATATACACATCAGAAATTAGGTCTCTGTTATGTTTCCCCTCCCTTCCAAGGGTTGATCATCAAACCAGCCCCCACCTCCAGAAAGTAGTGATTGAAATCAGAGAGCACTGCTTGGTCAGTCATTAGAGGAGTTTCTGTATTCCAAAAGCCTTCTAAACAGCCATATTCCTCTACCTGTAGTTGCTTGGTCTCTGCTTGTCCAGGTTCTGGTTCTCCCCATGCCTGGCTACCACAATAGTGAGCATCAGTCACCCCAACTACAGCTCCCAAACATTACCATGATCCTCTAGTGAGGGATTCTCCTGAGCATTGCCCACCCAATCCCCAACACCAGTGACATGTTTAGGATATATCTTTGTGATCTCCAGACTGTTTATGGTTCTAGATTCAATAGCTTCATCATGTCAGTATACCTGGAGTTAGTTTTTCTCCATTCTGAACCTGCAGCATGTTTGCTTCGGTTCCAGTCCAGTTATCAAGTTCCTTGATAAATAACACTGAGCCCAATTTATAGTAAAACAAGCATAACATTTTATTCAGAAAAAGTAAATTGGGTGAAGTTTGAAAGAAACTACAGTGGCTGTACAGCAACAAAAAATTAAAAAGCACTTAGATTTTTTATCTTCAATTCTTGCACTGAAGAAATGGCAGTCAATTTGAAGAACACAAAGATTGCTCCTTTGCCAGATAATACATGGATTCCTTGCCAGTAGTTCCTCCTAGGGCAGGGGGTGCTTTTATGACCCACCCGCAGCATGTTTGCTTGGTTTCCAGTCCAGTTATCAAGGACCCTTCCATGAAACAGATCCAAAAGCTCATCCATCTATACTGTTTCATCAGTAGTGAACAGGCTTCCATATTTACTGTTCAATTTTAGGTCTCCGCCCTCCATCCCACACAAAATAATCTGAGATTTGGAGCAGTTAAGTCTCTCCTGATTCAGGAAGGGACCCAATTGCCGTGGGCAAACTGTTAGGAGGTAGATTGAATGAGTGAGGCAATGAAGGGAGTGATGTTGATCAGAGCTGCAAAATATTTATTTTCTATCCCCAAAAAATGTGCTGCGAGCCAGACTGAGATGAGATAGCCTACTTGCACCTAGACGTAGATGGAAGAGTTCCAGTTCCCTCAATGAACTGGGCTGATACCCAGGATCACTGTGCATCTGGTGACATCTCAGAAACATGGCCAAGTTCAACAGCATTGATGAGTCACGCTAACAACCACACAGGTGGCACCAGTGCCCAGACCACTGGTACAGTGAACGGGAATGACACAGAGCTGCAAAGTGGTGTATGCAGCTTTGAACATCCCAGCACTCTGCACAGAAGCCTGGAGGAAAGCAGCTGTTGGTTACAAGTGGAATGGGTGGGTGATGAGGCCATTCATCCTGCTATCATTGCACTGAACACATTGCCTTCTTTTTCCCCAGGTGAGAGCTGAAATCATCACCACCTTTGCTCTCTGTGGATTTGCCAACCTCAGCTCTGTTGGGATCATGCTGGGTGGTCTGAGTGAGTTGGCAGCTTACTGTACAATGCAAAGGTTCTGAGGCTGGGAGGAGGGAATTAACATAGGAAGCTGCCTTCTGCCAGGCAGACTTTCTGTCCACCTAGCTCAGTGTCATCAGCACTGGTTGGTGGAGGTTTCAGACAGTGATCTATCTCAGATCTAACTGGATACACAAGTGGTTGAACCTGGGATCTTCTGCATACAAGACAGGTATACTACCACTGGTATTCTACAAAGTAGTCTACCGCTGAATTCAGGAAAGCTCTCCAAGCCTTCAGGCATTAAGCTAGGACCTTGCAAAAACTCTTAGGCCCTTAGTGATAACATCTGCTGAAAAATTGGGTGTTCCTTTGTCACTGCCCACCCTGCTCATCCACCCACTCATCCAGCTCTGTTCTTTTTTTGTGTCAAGCATCCATGGCACCACATCGCAAGGGTCAGTTTTCCAAAATTGTACTGCGGGCTTTGTTCACCGGTGTCTGTGTCTCCTTTCTCAACGCATGCCTTGCAGGTATTGTCTGGATGGTTGGTGGGCAGCAACAGCCTTAGGAATTAAGGGAAGGAGTAT
The DNA here is from genome assembly GCA_030015325.1 of Cryptoblepharus egeriae. NCBI lineage: Eukaryota > Metazoa > Chordata > Lepidosauria > Squamata > Scincidae > Cryptoblepharus > Cryptoblepharus egeriae. The sequence goes on from JAREYC010000013.1 coordinate 14,412,933, forward strand.
TGAGGGAACATTAGGTTCAAGACCATGACTGGGAAAAAAGATAGAGGAAAAATAACTGGTATTATTCTTGGACTGAATGTGTGGATCAAATTGTCTGAAAGATCATAGACTACTGGTTTTGGTATCCCAGGAGAGTGGGTTGTCACCAATCCTGCACTTCATCTGTGCCTTCAAAAGAGAGTGTGAGGTTCTCATGGTCCCTATATTCCTCACAGGTATCCTATATGTGCCCAGAGGAGAAGTCACTGATTGCCCAGCTTTCTTCAACACAAGCAACATCATCTCTCCCAGCTACTCAGTCTATGTCTGCTGCACTAATTTGTTTACTAGGTAAGAACATTCATTATTGCCTCTTGCAATGCAGGTACATGATACCACTTCTGTCTAGCAGGACTGATGGGGAAGGTAAAGGGATTAGGATAGAAGGAAGTCGCAGAGCAGGCACAGAGATGAGTGTGCACATCTGTGCATAATATTAATATACATTAATAGACAATCACATAGGGCAGCACTGTGTGTGTGCCACTTGCCACTTTACATGAGCCAGGGCATGTACATGCAGTGGCTTGCCACTCCCCTGACTGCTTGAGTCTATATCCTGACCGTGCACCTGAAGTATATTTCAATAAAGTATATTTCTTTATTGTAAAAAAAAGAATAAAGTATCTTTCATTGACAAGTGTTAGGCCATCCTGACTGGATGAAGCCCAACTGGACCAATTTTTTTCTGCTTAAAGATCAATGTAAATTTTTAAAACATAGTTTTATGGATTCTGCATAAATCTAATAAAATGAATTCACTCTTGGGAAATGCATTTTTTCCTGCCATGTAAGCTTTTGTCTGCAACTACGAGCAGAAATCTGCAAGGCATAGACCAGTAGATGGCACTCTTTGTCTTTCAAAAATATTTAATGGACGCCCTAAACCAAGCCAGTTAATTCAAAGATCCAGTCAGCAAATGGTCAGTTGTCCATTTTCCAAAAAGAACCTGCATTGTAATCTGGCAGGCATTGACAAGGCTGTCTACAATACAGTTTTCTGGATATGCATCATAGAATCCTCTCCTTTGGAAATGTTATTTTTTTCCTTACCAGCATGATTCAATTATTTCCCCCAAATTGGGAAACGGTAAAAAGTATTTCCAAGTTCCATTGTTGTAAAAACTGCACAATTCCTTCTGGTTGAAGAATCTGGGAACTTTTTTTAAAGTGACATTAAGATGGTAGAAGGAAGGAAATAGGAACATGATGGCTGGTGAATAATTACTTGGAAATACATTCCTAACAAAAATTTCCCCCTGGAGCAGAAGCAAGCACTAGACACATGCAAGGAAGTCTATGATCCATTAGTGATTTGGTGTGGATGGTGGGCCAGGAAAACAATGCCACTGAACTGCTGCCAAGATTAATGTGCTGCCCAGGAAATTGAAAGGGCCATCCTGAAAGCAACTCTGCTGCTGGTACTTTCTGACTTTTCCTCTCTTTCACAGCACCTCAACTGGAACTGATGGGTCATTTTCTTTCTCTGGAAGTTGGCAAGATGTAGGTGTTGGCACTTCCTTGATGTATCTCCAGCAGTGCTGTGGCCACTATAATGGCACAGTCTGTCCCATATCATAACTGCAAGGAGTGGGTCGTGCAAGCATGAGAGAACATTTCATAGTGACCTACACCCCAAATGGAACAAAAGGTCTTACAGTCCAAGCAATAAAAATTTTTTATATACAGAAAATCTATATCTGATAAGTGCAACTACGAGTGTGCATGTGAAAAATTGTTGTGCAATTCCTTGGCTGAAAAAGGTCAAAGGTGTCCCATGCAGGTTGCCCTGCTAGTTGTGACCAACTCTAAGGGCAGTGCTCATCCCTGTTACAGGCTGAAGAGCCTGTGTAATCTGAAGACGTCTCTGTGGTTGGAATGAAAAAATGCCAAAGGCACATGGAACAGTAAGCCAAAGGGGCATGAACACCTTCCCACCAAAGCCTTCCCACCTTCCTATTTATATACTTGCATTCACATGCTTTCAAACTGCTAGGTTGGCAGTAGCTGGGCCAGTAACCAGAGCTCACTCTGTCATGATGTACTTGGGTCTTGGAGTGCCTTCAGGATGACAAGTACATGGTCTCAGTTCTTGGCTAGCAGTAGCAAAATACTCCTTCAAAAGGGGAGGGCCACAGCCTTCTGTAAGGATGCAGAAGCATGGATATAATCCCTGATGTCTTTTCAGGCTGCACAGCACAGGCTGTTTCCACTGTGGGGATAAAACAACTCTGAACCATTGGTGTGGCAGCTTTACACAGACAGTTCAGCCAAAAATTATCTCTCCATTAGGGTCACTCAGAAAGGTTTATGTACATTGTTGTGGCTTTTGTTCTTCATGCATTCAAACTTGCTTTTCAATCAGCAACTTCTGCTTCATTTCTTTATCCACTTACTGAGGATTCTGAACTCCTTTACACATTTACTTAGGGGTAAGTCCCACCAAACCCAATGGGATTTGAGTAAACACCCATTGAATTACACTACAAGAAGGTTAAAATATAAAGGCCTGCTGCTACTTCCATAGGGGAGTCAACCTCCTGTTCTCTATCTCTAATGTTGCTTGGGCCACAAAAATAGACTACCTGCTCTTTGTGGTCCCAGACATTCAGCTCTTCTCAGTATAGAGAATCCCAGATATCTCATTCAGCCCTTCTCAGTATGGAGAATCCACCAGTTCTCCAAGCCAGTGACAAGCAAGAGGACGCACAGGGTGAGGAGCTCTTGCAAGAAAGTGCATTGGCTTAATATTTGGCCCTTCGGTGCCAAAATGTTATGGCGTCAACAACAGCTCTCACATGACCTGTGAAGTTCCATGCCCTGAGGGGCCAATCTTTTCATCTTACACTAACCCTATTCTTTTGCTTCTGCAACCAAGACTTAAAATACTTATGCTGGCTTAAAATCTCAGGCTGGGCAGGAATACTTGTTCCAAACCATTAGCAAATAAAACAAAACACAGCAAAGGAAGAGGAGGGCATGGCACAGAAGAGTTGTGGATCAGTGGTAGACACAGAAGATCCCAGGTTCTATCCTCGGTATCTCCAGGTAGAGCTGGAAAAGACCCTTCTTAAATACCCTGAAGAGCCACCATCAAACAGCAGATGGACTTATTACCTGATCCGGCATAAGACAGCTTCATATGTTGATAGCAGTCCACTATTGTGCCTCTGCTATGTTTCACCATATCATCCCAGGTGTCAAAACAAGTGTCTAGGACTATTATTATTACTACAATGGGACAGCATGGGGATCATGTTTACTGGCATGACAGTCTAAATAAACAAGAGTTGGAGCTTTTAGCTCTGCCCAACTCCATTCATCTATGCCAGGTGATGGCAAAAGGTTGGCGTGGGGCATCTGGATTCAAATAGGTGGTGACTGTTTTGCAGTTACAGCTTCAGTGTACAGCTTCAACCCCACCACACTGCACTGGACTTGGAGGTGGTCTAGAAGCAGCTGCACAGCACCCAAGGAAAAGGAGTGACTAGAGGAGAGTGCTACTTGTCATACTGGTCAACTGGTACTAGACTGTGCTACAAGAGAGCCCCAATTGTGAGCAGAGTGCTGCAAGAATGAGGGTCTGTCATGGGCATGCAATGTAAGGAGAATTCTGGTAACTGGCAGCAATAGTGCAGGGAACAGACATTTCTACCCAATAAGAGCAGACGCAGCACAAACAGTGGGGTATAGCTTGGATCATTAACAGATGGCACTTTGGGAGGGAAGTAGGGTGGAGAAGCATTTTAATTGCCCTGAGTGCTGTGACCAGCAGAGACCACCACCTCATCCTGCTCAGGTCTAGCCCTGTCCAGATAGCACATTATGTCCAGGGAAGAAAAGGTAAAAGGAGTAATTAGGGTCAGGGTCCACACAATACTAAGGAAAAACAGTGATAGGGCTTGGGATGGGGGGAGAAGAGTGCTCAGTGCTGGAACCAAATTGTGTTGGAGCAAATGGAACGCTACAGTGCCTGCCGCCCAGCAGAGATCCAGTTACAAAGGTGTCTGGCCCCTGTGGTGACCTTCATCTTATGACGATGAAAAGGCAGCTGCTCGTGTGATACTAGTAAAATATCTTACATCTACCACACTAAGAGAGGAGGTGCAGCAAACCACACAAACAGCAGGGCTCTGGGATACTGCCCCATGTATTGGCTTGACCATAAAGAGTCCTCTTCCCCTTCACACTCCTTCTTTTGTCTTTCCCTGAGCCCTTCCAAAGCCACCCAGAGAGGGACATGGCCTCTCTAAGGAACAGAACGGCTCCCTCTCTCAAACACCACATGCAGCCCTCACTCACTGCAGACAAGGAACCATGGGTGGGCATGGCAGTGGAAGCAACGTCCCCTCCCCCAGGCACATGCAATGCATATCGGTGAAGGCCCTCTTGCCCGCTGTCACTTCAGCCGGCCAGCCTTGCCATTGTCCCCTGCTCTGGGCCTTGTTGCTGGTTGTGTGTCAGTTGCTTCAGGGCATTTTCGGGCACTTTTAGGGCTCACAGAACCTTTCCTCAGAGCCTGAGGGCTGGCCTGACCTTTCTTCTGGAGCTGTGGGCTGGACTGGGCAGAGGAGGCCTTCCTGCCTGAGACAGGGCTCCTTGAGCCCTTGGTTTTGGTTGGAGGCTGAGAAACTTCGAGGGTCTTCAAGGCCAGAAGCTTGCAGTAGTGGTTACACTGGTGAGAGGCCACAAAGTGTTCCAACAGGGCAGGACAGCAGCTTTCCTTCAGGCCTTGGTACCTGGCAGCAGAGACAGAATTACTCACCAGGATACTCTTTCCTCTTGGTTCTATAACACCCACCCTAACTCACAAATACCCTTAGTCCTCCCACTCCTTTGTGTTAGTCATCATGGTTCCTACAGCTATGCCCACAATACACTTGTGACATTGAGAACCTGTGCAAGTCAGAGATACCCTCTACAGCCAATTTCTAGAAGCTCACTTCCTGTGCCACCCACATCTTGACCCTTCAGCAAGATTTATGAAGCATGAATGCTCTCTAGAGAATAGCTCCAGACAAGTTGCTTGCTGGTCACTTACCCCTTAGTTTTCGTAGCGATCCTCACATTGGTGATCTTCCACCCAACACCTGCAAAAGAGGACCAGCCCAGAGTCATGGAACAAACCAGCAGGAAGCTGGGCTGTCCCTTTCCTTTGCTGAGCAAATACAGCCAAAGGCTCCATCCTGCATATCATGATAATTCCAGACCCGCCGTCTCACTCCATCCAATTCTGAACCCACATACCTCAGTTGGACACACAGCCCTATGAGACTTCCTTCCTACATACTGCTTTGTCTTTCTGACACTAGGCTAAGACTTTCCAGCTCATCAGAGCTTTTTAATAGCAATTAATATTGATCTGCTGTAATTGCTATTATCTACACCTACTTGCATGTTGAATTGTAATTTATTTTAAGAGACTATTTTCTCAATGATGTTTTCTAGTGCATTCTGAGTTTTTAAAGAGCTTTAAAGGCTATGCAAGGGAGAGGCAAGATACTGAAAGAGAAAATTATCCAGACTTGGCTGTCTCACGGGTGACTGATCAGGGACTGTACATAAGAACTATCACGGATCAGGCCAAAGGCCAGTCTAATCCAGCATCCATCACACATAATCACCAACCAAACTGGAGGTAGCACATAGCCATTGTGACAAGTAGATATTGATAAACCTGTCCTCCAATCCCTTTTTAAAAGCAGTAAAAGTAGCAGCCACCACCAAGATTTGCAAGAGCAAATTCCAAATTACTGATATTCAGGGGCAGGGAGGGATATAGCTCAGTGCTGGAGCTAAAGTGTGAATGCTGACCAGAACAGACCTTTCAATCTTGAATCTCCCACCAAATCACTTTCATTAGATTACCAGATTTCAGTTTTCTGAGGCTCAGAGAAAACCATTTCTATGCCATACATAACTGCAATTCTCAAGTATGTTCCTTCTCAGTTGCCTTTTTCCATTCATTAAAAATGTGTAGCTTCTTATAGGGAAGGTATACACCCCCTCACCATAATTTCTCTAGCTCTAAAACCAAAGTGGCCATTTTAGCCCCAATCCTAGGGCCACACACTGACTGCTGGACACTCCAGGGATGCCAAAAAACCCACCACCAAATCTTGTGGTAACAAATCTCTAGATTACATCCTCAACTGTATTAACAAAGTGAGCCCCTCCGTGGGGCATTTCCTAAAAGCTAGGGGAGTTGAAGGCACCTGCCTTACCTACTGACAGAGAGACTCACCTTCCAAGTCTGTCACCAGGAAGTTGCCATTTGTCCACTGGTACAACCAGTGCTGGAAAGTGCAACACTTGTGCCCAACTTCAGAAGTGCTGGCTGGAGCCACACCACCATCTCGTGCTCGCCCACAATAATGCTCAAACTGGCCAGGCAGGTCCTCTTCCATGGTTGCATAGGGAATATTGTTAGCCGGACGATAGATCAGGTAAAGAGGGATGATTCTGTGCAAAAGACGATTTAAACTTTAGTAATAGCAACATCTACCATTTTGATAATGCCATGTGGCCTTTTTCCCCCTCTGCCCAAGTATTAAGGCAGAACCTGTGTTGAATGATGGATGTCATTGAGAACACAACAGGGCAGTCTACCATCCACACTGCTGACCAAGCTCTGCTTGCATCTCTCTGTACTTGTTGCAAGTTCTCTGTTCCACAGGACAAGAGACACAACTTACTCAGGCACCGGTCCAAAAGCTGGGATGGCGCGGGCCTCTGCAGCAAAAATCTTGCAATATTCACGACTTGAATTCTGGATCTTACACTCCTGCAAAGAACAAAGAGGAACAATTCAACCAATCAATAGAATTTATATATTGCTTTTCAGCAAAAAGTTCACAATTCTCCTAGAACAGAGAGATATAATCTGTGTATGGTGACGAATGTTCCAGTGTAAAAGAAATGATACAAATGAATACATAAAAAACCCACCTGGATAGTGATGTCATAGTTCCTCTCGATCAGTGTGCTCTCACTGCGTCCACCAAAAGCAATGAGGTTGCGGACCTTGATAATGCCTGTGTGTCCAGACTCAAAGACTGGCTCTAGGCCGTAGATGGCTCGGGCACGGCATGCCTTGTGTAGAAAACCAGGACCCACCTCCAGGTCCTCCATCATAATCCGGCCAAAGAACTTATCTCCCCAGAAGCCAGAGTCAGCCAGGCCTTTGGCAAACACCATGGGTGTCATCTCAGTCTCTTCACCAGCTACAAGAGAGGGAAAAGGCATGAGTGAAAGGGCCAAGATGAATTATTAGGGGAAAGGGATGCTGGGGAAAGGGATCTTAAATTTATGGGGTTCAGATATCTTTATTGGAGGGAAAGAAAAGAGCTATTCTGTGATACAGAGAGGCTTTTGATGCAGCAGTTGATGAAAAGACAAGGGAGGATCAATACAAGAAGAGGTACACGGAGGACTACTCAAGAGATGGTTGGGAATAAGATTAGGTACCCAAGGCAAGATCAATGGGTAAAGCAACAGCACGCAGCTAATCAGGATTCTGGGGAAGTACAGAGAAAAAGGCTGAGAGTGCAAAACCAAAGACTGCCTGGGTGATAGAGCTATGAGATGCATCAGAAATGGGAATTCTGTTAGGACCAGATAGGTTGGATGAGTCAGGTTAGCTGGAGTCAGAGAGGAATAGAAAAACAGAGGGCAGACAAGAATCCAGAGTGTCATCCTCTTCCCTGATCTTGGGCCTCAGTATGTCAGAAAAGTCCACTTCACTGGTCTCTCTGACCCTCTTTTTGCTAGGCCAGATGGATCAGCCATGCATTAGGAACAGGTGGGTTCCATATGGGATGGGCACCATGTTACCTGGAGGGCCACAGACTCACCACGCCATCTCCTGGGCACACTTTACCTTCTATTTCTTCTTTGGAGAGAAATCCTGACATCACTGTGGAAAGACACACAGAGAGATCATGGTTGCACACCTTCTGTGCAGAAGAGAGACAGGAAAGGGCACAAGAGAGGAACCCTTTTTGCCTGCCAACTCTTGAACATTTTCTCGTCTGGCTAGAGCATTCCTGCACAAGCCTCCTTGAATGTAGGAAGTTGCTCACACTAAGTAATGCCATCCGTCTTGTTCAGTGTCTGCATCTTTCCAAAGTTTCAGATAGGGTTTTGCCCAGCCCTTCCTGGTGATGCCAGAATTTGAACCTGGGACTTCCATATGCAAAGCCACTAATCTCAAGTACCACTAATTTCTGTACTACTAATCTCAAGGCTTTCATTTGAACTTCTCTTTGTCCCATTCCTCCATTAGGCTTCTTTGCCATCAGCCTCTGAAGCATTAAGTGGCACACCAGTCAGTCCTACCTTTGCAACCAGAAAATTCACACTTTTGCATCCCTTTGCTACAAGTAGACGTAATTTGTGTCACTATTACACCTCCTTGCCATGTGGGAACATACCACCCAGTTCTGCACATTCATGTGTAGAAGCATAGCATGCACCCCATTTCATATGTGTAACAAGCTCCCATTAGAACTGTTAGCTGTTGTCAAGCTAGCACAAGAGTATGAACACATTTCAAAGAAGGTAGCTTGATAGACTTACAGCACAATCCAGAGCAACTAATCTGTCCACATAAGAGCCCTTGGGTTGCCCTATCTATCACTAGGGTGGAGCAACTGCAAAATTCCACCCCAGTTACTCTGGAAGAGGCTTAGGGCAGAGCAAGGCAACATAGGGTGCCCTAAGAGAGGTGGACCTGCTCTGCCCTAACTGAGGCAGCCTATGCAGCCCAGGAGAGGCAAGTTGAGGGCATGTTTAGCATTGCTTAGGGCAGAGCAGTTACTCTGTATCCAAAGCCTGTTTCAAGACAGAAATGCCCTCTTCCAGTTCCTCAGAGATGTACCACCTCAGGAGCAAGTATAGTAATGAGTAGACCCATAGGGGTCCATGATAAGCCCCGAGTAAGAATGGCAGTGTTGACCAAAAATCGGAGTTCTTGGCCAGCCTAGCTGCAACCCCTGCCTCTCAACCTCAGGATATGGAACAAACTACGGCTGCCCACAAACCTCAGGATACAGCAGGCCACTCCAAGAAGCCCCTTGTATTCACTGTAGAATGTACTGGCATCTCATCAGGGACCCCTTATAAGGCAGGCACCCAGTGGCATCACCAGACTGGTGCGACTGGTGTGGGCTGCATTGGGTGATGCGCTCCATGTGGGGTGATGCGCCGGAGGAGTTTAACTGTCCTTTGGCAGGCCCCAGGCGTCAGCACGCCCATTCAGGCCTGTTCCAAGGCGGAGCAGCAGCCAGAAGCTGCCACTTGTCCTCAGAGCTGGCCCGAACAGTCAGCTGAGATGCAGTGTGCAAAAACACACTGAGCATGCCGAACAGCTCCAGAGGAGACTTCCTTAGAGCGGAGGAAGTCTGTGCCTCTGCACAGCCATTTGGCCTCAATCAGGAGGCAGAGTGGCAGCCGACTTCAGAAGAGTACCGCACAGGCGTCAGAGATGGTGCCTGCGCAGTACTCTTTCTGAAGCCAGTTGGCTTCAGAAACAACTGCGCAGGCACCAACTTTGGCAATTGCACAGTCCAGGTGCGGGGGTGCGTGCATCCCAGGGGTGACGCACAGACTTCCGCACCGGGTAATGCACAGAGTCGTGTCACCATTGTAGGCACCACAGCTGTTCCTTGTTTAGTGTGATCTGAGGGGTGTCTCCTCAGGAGCAAGTCCTCCCCATGTGTCAATTACTAAGCATGCTATGGAGCAGTTAGGGCAGCCCAGGCTTCCTGACTCTCTGGATGCAGCATAACGTTCTGCTCTGGATACAGAATAGTTAGGAGAGAGCAGTTAGGGCAGAGCAGGCTGAACTTGCTCTGGATTGTGCCCTTATACTAACAGATTAAATAAGCCCAGGCCTTTAGTAACCCCTCTGTGAAATGTATTCTGGCCTTCTGTTTTTCTGGATAAGCATATTTCCAAAAAGTACCAGGGCCACGCTCACCTTCAGGACTCAGCAGAAAATCAGTGGAATCTGTCCCATATTCATTCTGGATAGTGCACTGGTAGACACCACAATCCTTCAGGGATGCCTGTACAATAGCCAAGGCTGTCTGTCCTTCATCTCCACAGCTAGAAGAGAATCCATGAAGATATGTTCAGCGGGAGAGTGAGTACACAGCAGGCAGCAAAGAAAAGTATTTACACTATTATAAGGGTCTGCTCCAGGTCTACAAGGCCCTTGACAAGATGTTCCCTGGTAGAATGTCCTCAAGTGGTCTCCCTGGCCAACATCTGGCCAGCTTTGAAATCTAACTAGTTCCTTAGTAGTTCACTAATACCCTATGAGTAGAGGTGGGGTAAAACTATTGGGTTATTTGGGGAGTGGTAGGATTTCATTGTTTTCCAAAAATTAGAAGTGTAGAAAGTGGTGAAAGATGTTTACATCACAAGTGTACTAGGTATGTGATATAAGCAATACAATGTCAGCAGATGCAGCCAGTCATTAGCCATGTACCCCCCTCATAAATAATAAATAAAAGTAAATTAAATGGAGTTTTCTTGCAGATGGGAGGTTTATAAAAATGAGAAATGCAGAAAAGGTTGTTTTGCATTTTTATTTCATAATCATATCCACCTCTACCTACGGGGGGCGGCAGTGGAGGAGGAATTATCTTCTCTAATGGCTAGGATTCCTTTTCCTTAAAATAATTTTTTTTAAGAATCCAACATTAAAAAATGTTGTTATTTACTCAAAAGGGTGAGTGATCCCACATCCAGGTGCTGACCTTGCTTAAACCTACTTAGCTTCTATGAGGAGGATGTATCTTGGGCATTCAGACTACATCTTAACTCCAGAAACCCTGGGTGTCCTGCAAACGCTTTCAGTGTTTTACCTACATTTTCACAGAGTCTGCAATGACATTCTCCTCTTTCCGTTCCCTTCACTCAAATCTTTTAATATCTCCATTGTCTCTTATGGCCACTGTTGCTCTGCAACCTACCCAGCCCAAAAAGAGCTTCCATACATAATTTTGGTTATAGTACTATGAGACTGCAGGCACGGAGATGAATGCAGTGATATAAAATGGCATAGATGGTGTTCTTTGAAAAAGTGTGCCGAATGGGCATTCCAGATGTACCCCTCCCTTTGGCCAAAAGCAAAGAGCAGCATGCCCTTCTTGAAGGTCACCGTGTCACCAGCCAAAACAGTCCTGAGCCAGCAATAGTTGTCCTTTCTTGGCCTCAACTCCAGCCTTTGGGTTCTGTGACCTCAAGCAGACATAGGCTGCTTGATTCATCGGATCTCATGCTCTCTGGGAGCTTTTGGCACGATCACAGAGTCCTATTACAAAAACACAAAATGCAATGCTCGGACTATGCTGTGGCTAATTAATTCTCACTGCAATATTTGCTTATTGGTTTACCTTTCAAGAGTAGATTATTATCAGTGATGAGAAAAAAAGTGAGATTAGAGGTACTGAGTGCAATATAACTGGCCACACCAACTCTTTACTGCAGCCACTCTTATTTGCCTTTTCCCCACTAATCTGGGCTCCCAAGACAACTTAAATGAAATCAAGAATGTACAGTAAATAAACCATGATAGAAAATCATCAGCATAAAAGAATATAGCAATAAACCATCATAAAAACAAAAGTCCAAGTCAGAGGCAAATGAAAATGGTTCAGTCCAGATAAAGAGTGGGCCTGGCAGAATATTTATTCCACCAGTGCAGACTGCCACAAAATAGCCATAAAGTACTTTGTAGGAGCACAAGCTGCCAGCACACCAGGAGGAAGGTTTCCCGCATGAACCAGCGCAAGTAGAGAGACCTACCAGAGTGGGTAAGCCCAGCACAGTGGTCAGAATGGGAGAGGGGTGGGCATAGACGTAGTGGGTAAGGCCAGCACAGTGGTGGGTAAGCCCAGCACAGTGGTTGGAATGGGAGAGAGGTGGGCATAGAGCAGACAATGAACACTGAATGGAACACTGAACTGCTCTGAATTTTTACTTTTTGAAGAAGTGAGGAAGAGCTAGGAAAGAGTTATGGATTTGCCAATTAAGACACAAAGGAACAAGGGACTCCAATGAGCAGAGTAGCCTTTTTATGAAGATATTTTTTTCACCTGAATTTAGTCTCCAGAATTGATGGCACATTAAATTCAAGTATATACAGCATTTAATTATAAGTATAGGTCAATATTAAGTTTAACAGTACTGTATTGTTAAAAAATGTAACATAAACCCTCATTGTATGGGTTTTATTACCCCATGCAATTAGGTAAAAATCATAACATAAATCCATTGTCATATTAATATTGTCACAAAATCTATTTTTGTATGCAGTAAAATTAAATTTTGCACCTGCTTTGCGTTTCAATTGCCAGTAAAAACTTTTTTATCTTATGATTTTTAAAATTTGGGTGCACATTAGATTCGATTCCACATTAGCTTTGAGTCAACGTGGATAACTACTTCCCTAATAACCAAAAACCTCCCATTCCCCTCCTGGAAAGATATTTAGGACCCAGCTAACCTCCTTCCAGTAGTTGTCACAGGAATCTCATCTTTGTACCAGGTCAGCTTTGAGTCACTCAAAATATTGAAGAACTGGCACCAAAGTTTTAAGTTCCCAGAAGCATCTGAGAACTGCTCTGCTCGGATCTTGCGAATTACCTGTGGAGCTAGAAATCAAAGATGGTTGGTCATTCAGATTGGGAACTCTGTGTACCAGGCACATAAAACAAGTCTTGAGGTCTGCTGGACCTCTGGAGCTACAGACTTGGGACAGGGACAGACTTGAGACAGACTTGGGTGCATCCTATGGATATAATATTCCCAAACATATCTCTAATCAGCTCAGCCACTACCATATTCACCCAATCTAAAATTGGTTGCTTCTGCTACAAACTCACTAGGTAGCCTTGGAAGAACTGCTCCCTCGTAGCTTCAGGTGCAATATGGAGATAATTATACCCACTTACCTTACAGGGTTGTTGCAGGCATTTACACCTGAAAGCCCACTGTGTTCTGGGAATGGGGAGACACCCTAACTCTGCAAAGATGGCTACATGTAGAGGATGCTAGCTCCAATCTCCAGTTAGGGCAAGGAATGACTCCCACCTGAAACACTGCAGATCCCCTGCCACTTAGTATTGACAATACTGAGCTAAATGGACCAATGGTAAGACTCTTGAGAAGGCAGACTCATAGGGCAAGATCAACCATCTTTCTCACCTTTAAATGGGTCATTTGCTTTCCGGGGTTCTCCTATTTGCTCTTCTGGCCCAGTTCCTTGCAAAGTCTCCTGCACTCCCTGGGAACTATCAGCCACAGTCTTGCTTTCTTCTGCAGCCTCCTCATATAACTTGGGCACTTCCAATGTTGCCATCTTCCTTGCAGTGGCTGGGGAACGCCTCTCCACAGGTGGAGATGGAGCAGGGGAAGGCGTCTGCAGGAGAGTCGCATTCTTGCGGCTCTGCTGTGGAGATATGGTGGGACTTTCCCTTCTGGAGTGTGTATTGCCCTCTGGGGCAACTCCTTCCATCTCATCTGCCTGCTTGACTTTGGGCAGGAATATTTTACGCCGTGCTCCAGATGCCAGCTCCTGAGGGGTAGCGCTAGGCAGTGCTGCTGGTGCCTCGCTAGAAACCTCTGAAGGCAGATCTGCCAGCCCCTCCGATGCCCCAGGCACACTCCCCACCACAATTGAGGGCACACAGGGCAAAGGGGTTGGCTCTGGTTCCATGATAAGGCTCTCTTTGCAAGCACGCAGCTCCTGGTTGATCATTCCTGTGATCCTCCGGGAAGTTTTGGGAGTCAGGAGCAGACTCTCTGCACTTTGAAAGAGCTGATTGGTTTCTACACGCTCAAAGATTTTTCTCGAGGTCCTTGGTGTTAACCCAGCAATGCCCACATCTGATACATGTTTTGGAATAGCAGATAGCGGACTCTTTTCCTCTACAGCCTTCAGTTCCTGCTCCATTCGGCCCTTGCTTTGATTCGTATCTGTGGTCATCTTTAACAGCAGAAGCAAGTAATTTTTCAGGGAACTTACTAAATTTTTGTGCTCTGCCTTCTCGGGGGTTTGATCCTCTTCCATAGCAGTCTCTAGCTGGGGCAAGTCCTGCACTGAGGGTACATCTCTAGTTTGAGCCTGACGCTTCTTGTCCATCATCAATCCTTCCTGCTCACTTTCTTCAACCCTCAAATGAGCTGAAGGCCCTTCCCTGACATGGGCTTCCTCCACAGCCATTTTGTGGGACTGCTGCTCAGGTTCTGAAGCAGCAGGCCTAGCTGATTGCCTGGGGCCAGTTTCCTTCTTTTCATCCTTTAACAACAGGTCTACAGATTCCTTCTGTTCAGCAAGGCCTTCACTGACTGCAGAAAGAGGAGGAGGCCCTTGGGATTCATGGAGAACCTGTGGCAACCCCACTGTGGGAGCTTGACGCCGCTTCCTTGGATAAGGTATCGGAGCTTCCCCAGTAACTTCTGGCATCTGCAATGTCCTTGCAGTTATTGCAGATGTTCTCTCAGCCTCCAACCCCACATCCACCTTCTGGCTAGGTCCATTATCTCTCAGCTCCTCAAGTATTTCTTCTGGCTTTTCACCTATCACTACTTCAACCTGAGAAGGATTTTGGTCCAAACGATCTGAAGGTCTAGTCTCACGATTGGTGAGAGTGACCATCTCCTCATTCCCTACTTCATACTGGATTTCATCGCCACCAAACATTGTGGAATGCCTCCCATCTTCTTCTGTCAAAAGAAGATGTCCCTTCCCAACTGGCTGTGTGGTGCCAAAGGAGCCAGCTGGAGAACTCTCAGAAGTTACTAGCATGTATCTATCACCCTCCTGGCTCACCACCATGTTTGACTCTTGGGTCTCTAGACTTGGAGAGGCTCTCGCCTTGGACCACTTGGTCTCTATCTCCTCAGGGGCATCTTCCCATATTGTGAGGTAGTCAGCTTCCTGGTTATTTTCTTCTTGAAATTCCAAACCTGGAGGTTGCAGGATGAGGTGGTCACTTGGCAATCTTTCAGAATTTTGTGGCTTCAAATTTTCTGGCGCCTAAAAACAAAGAACACAGAGTTACTTGTAGCACTGGGTAAACCCTCCTTCCATCAAGTCTGTATTTACAAGCTTTCTCTGCCCTACCTACCTTTCCAGAGCTTGTCTCCCTGCTAGTATTATTGGGTCAGTCTTTTAAATTTTGTTTTCACTGATGCAGTCATCAAAAATCATCCAATCAAAAACTTTCCAGTGAGTTTTTAACTATGCCTCAGAACTTCACCTATTTTTCATCCAAATCTATATTACTCATCCCAGTTCAAACAAAGCTCTGCTAAAATCTTACAACATTCTGCATATTAAAAATTATTTTCCAAAAATTTCATACTTCTTAAAAAACAACTTTCTGTTAAAATTTAAAAAAAAAACTCTCTCTGAATGGAACTTACAGAAAGCTTGTTTAAGAGCATCTCAGCGGTTGTTCACTATGTTGTTGTATGTGTGTACCAGCAGACCCAAAGTCCCCAGCAGAAAAGTGGCCTTCTGAATCTTGGGAAGGCCATATGCTGCCTCTCTGAGCCTCAGAAGACCTTTTTTAAGGCATTCTGAGACCTGGGGTGTGTATTAAAAAATTTTGTGCCCACCCCAGGTGCCAGGTAGCTTAACTATTCCACTACTTTTTCTAATCCAGGGAGTAAGGAAAGGAGAAAGAGGAATGGTGAAGGCAAGTTGGTAGGCGATCATCTCCCCCAAACCTTCTGCCTCTGCCTCAGAAGTCTGGACATAAACTGTATACCCAGGGGTCTTTTTGAAGGGATACTCACCAGTACTGAGTACCAACACCTCTGTGTGAGTACCAGCACCACTGTGGCTCCCCAAGTAGACACGCCTATGATTACAAATAACATCTTCATGATGAATATCCCATTTATATTCACTTATATAACATTTTAATGGTGTATATGCCCACTTTATTTCTTAAAAAAGCACTGTATATTACTAAACTCTGAAACAAATACACACACAAAACCACCCAGGAACATTAAGTGTCCAAGAGACAATTTCCTGTCTCTTCCCATAACTCTTAATCCCAATAGCATTCAGCAATTAACCCTTCTCTCCAAACCAGAAAACTTTCAAAACTGGAAAGGGAATAAATTATGCAAATGAGGCTCGTGATTAACCATAAGTTGCAGACTGTTGACTATAAAAACAACCAGGGCAGCATTTGACCAACTTCCAACATGACAAACAATACTGAGATCCCCTACAAAGTACAAGGAGCAGACAATTCCTCTGTTCAAGGGCTGGTGCAATCACACCAGGAATAGAAACCTTGAGCATGGACAGCACCCGAACAACACTGACAGATTGAAGGGAGCAACAAGATCAGGTGGCTGGAAGGGGTGACGTCTGGAGAAGATTAAAAGAGCTATATCAGTCTAGCTTGGCTAAGCAATGAAGGAGGGTGGTGCGGGGGAGAGAAGGATCCAGTCTTCTGGGTGTGCTTCAGAGTCAAAGAATGAAAGAATAAAAAGCCAGAGAAATGTGTGTGTGAAGTGTCAGGATGTTTCTGAAAATGCAACGGGACTTAATTTCCTGTAAAGGGTACTTAGCATTCCAGCCTTTTTGGGACAACAATGGTTGTGATGATGATGACCCCAAGCTCAGCACAGAAGAGAGAGAGCCAGCTATGGAAGGAGCCCCCCTGTGAGAAGATGCTCCAGCAGAGACTGAGTCAACAGGGTAAACAGAGATGTGAAGAAGCTCTCAGAGTCCCAAGGGCTGTTAGCAATTGTCTCAAATCTGGAGAATTGATAGAACACAGATATACTATATTTACTCGAATCTGTTTAACCATTGAATCTAATGCATGCCCTGATTTTTGAGACTAAATTTGGTCCCCCCAAAAGTTGAGCGTTAGATTTGAGTAAATACAGTAATCCTTTCATAGTCTCCACCAACCCAGATAGCAGGGGCTAGTTTAGTTTGCTATGCAAAGGGTTCAAGCGCTGCAAAAACAACTCCCTTTATCTTTTGTCAAAGTAGCTGAAACTATGAGTGTGAATGCTCTTTAAAAATAAGAGTAAAAGGGATGCAACTGGTAGTCTAGCAGGCTACCACCAAACATCCTATCCTTACAAACTATACATTCTACTTGGCACATCAATTTGGGAAGGTGCCTTTGTTCAGTAGCAAGCACATGCATTGACTGTATATGGATGCTCCCAGTTTTAATCTTTGGCATCTCCAAGGAATCATCTCTGAACTTCTATTAAGACACTATTTTGTCATTGAGCAGGTATGCAGCTGGTTGCTGGGAAATGGCTTCAGTGATTCATCCATTGCTGTCCAAGGTACTCCCAACAAATGAAGGGACATAAGATATTGCAGTGACTCTTTTTCTACCTATATTTAAAAGGTAAAGGTTGTCCCTGCAGGTTGCCCTGCTAGTTGTGACTGAGTCTTAAGAGTGATGCTCATCCACCTTACAGGGCCAAAGAGCCAGCATTGTCCAAAGACATCTCCATGGTCATGTAACCATGACTATCAAAGATGCACCTTCCCACTGAAGTGGTACATATATAAGTGGTACCTATTCTTGCATTTTCATTTCCTTGCATTTTCAAACTGCTAGGTTGGGCAGGAGCTGGACAAATAATGGGAGCTCATTCCTTCATGCAGTATTCAGGACACAAACCAGACAATGAATCAAGTTGAATCAAGTTCCTTTTCAATTGGTTGCTAACTGCCCTGCTAAATGCTGAGCTCTTGCAAGCTTAATTGCCTGCCACACTGCAATGGTAAGCAGGCTGCTTTTAATTCATTACCTGCTCCTTAAGGGAATCGTATTCTCTAATTTTAAGTGCCAACCTCAGTTACTTTGAGACAAAATCATATGTAAATAAATAGCATATAATTAGGCTACACCTGTACTACATGGATACTACTACCGTCCTACTAGATATGGTACCTCTCCCACGTAAACTATCATTTACTTGGGATACAGCCTCCCCCCAGTAAGCTAACATACATGGGATACAGCCTTCCCCCAAGCTGTATCTCATGCATGTTAGCCTACTTGGGAGAGGTACAGTCAGTCAGGATAGACATTTATGCTTGACAGTGTAAATGGTCCAAGCATTATTAAGCAGGCCACATTCTCTAAAGCTCCCTCAACTTCCCATCCCCTGGAAAGGGATGCCTGCATCCTCAGGTAAAATGAGCCAGAATCTACTTGCAGAGGCTGACTTCACAATCTTTGGTCCACAAAAATCTTGTGCTGATATCCACCCATGCACACCCACGCTCCCTTGCCTTAGCCAGATTGCTCAGATGCCAATCCTGTTAGAGGCACAAATGAATCCTTAAGCATAAGTACCCTGAATTAGGAAACCTGCTAATGAAGTTCATAGTCTCCTTCTTCCTGCTGAATTATATGGAAAACACTTCAGAATCAGTGACAAAAATAGACACCAACTGAACTGGACCGGTGAGTGTCAGAGACAGCTGCACGATCAGCTTCAGGCAACACAATGATGCCTCCTGCAAGGCAGTGGCAGAATTAGTGTGTGAGCCAAGGAACCAACCACACTGTCCCATTGCAAAGAAATTCACACGCTTCTCTGCTGCCATTGACCCAATGTATCTGGCTCATTTGTTTCCTGGATGCAAAAACACCAAACCAGCTAATACAATTTGTTAAAGCCAGGGGTCAGTGCTAGCCTGAAGAGATGCCACCCTATTTACTGCTGGTCATGCACATCTCGCATTCCCAGCTATAAATAGCAAACCGAGCTTCAGCAGTTGCTGCTTAACTGATTTGGAAACATTTTGCATGAGGTCAGCCTAACCAAAAAAATAGAACTTACAGTACCTCACCAGGCTCTTCAGAGTACAGCTGCTCTTCTCCCAAGAAGGCTGGTGGCAACCCTTCCGTTGCCTCCTGCGAGCGCAAAGATGCACCAACGCATGGCCTCCCAAGGCTCTGCGATGGGTTGGGGGGCTGCTTAAGGGCTGGCTTGACATCCGTGGGGAGAGAGTCCACTAAGACTGTTTCTTGAGTGTTTGTGTAAAACGGTTCTCTTTCATCTTCCTTTGAAAGGGAAGACAGTGTGCCATCACCAGCTTCAGAGACCCAACTGGAAGGCTGAAACTCTGTCTCTAAGGTGCTTCTGTTGGAAATCTCTCCTACATTTCCCATTTGAAGACTATGCTGAACCTCATTCACGGGTTCTACGGTCCAGTTGGGAGACTTGATTAACAGTGTGCTAAAATTTTCAATGCTCTTTGTCTCTGTGGCATCGTTTCCCTCTACTTGTTCAATGGAGGGATCATTTTGTACTGACTCTGGTTGAGCTTTATCAGTTGCCAGAACAGTTTCTTCCAGTCTGGGTGCAGACACTTCTGCCCAATATGTATCGGCACCATCTGTATTTTCTTCTGAAGATTTTGGTTGTGTTTCAGGTTTTGTTCTGATATCCAAATACATGTCTTTCAGAGAAAAGTACACATCTGCTTTGGAAGGTATCAAATAAGATGGCGATGTAGGATTTTCTATAACCTGGCTGGTATGTTCTTTGGACTCTGCTTCCATCTGCTCCCCATTTGATGCTGGAGAAGGCATCATCTCAGGAACTGCATCTTTCTGCACAATATTTCTCCTCTGTTGCATCCCATCCTCCTGTTGGGAAATGTCCTGGTTTGCATTTGGAAGGACAGTTGTATTTTCCTCTTTCTTCTTCTTTTTTGCAGAAAACTCTTTGGTTGAAGGTTTATTTTTCATAATTTCTACAGTCTCATAGATATAGCTGAGGAATCCATTGCCATTTTCCTCCCCATTTTCCCCTGCACTCTCAAGAGAAGAGTCCCCATTGGTGGTGACTTCAGCCTCCAAGTGTCCATTGATGAAGTTATTTGAGAAGAGGGCTGCTGCATTTCGGGATGGCTCTTTGCTCTTAATATGATCAATATCCTCATTAAATCTAGGTTTATGCACCTTGGCCACCTCCTCCTTGTCCCAAAGAGAGGTACCTGAGTGCATGCCAATTTCCCCCGTCAATCGGCGCTTCCGCTGAAACCGATCCGGGCTCACTCTCCTCAGCTGCTCCAGATCCACATTCTCTTTCCCTCGCTTCCTGCTCTGCTCAATCTCACGCAGTTTGGCTTCAGCCTTTCGCTTCAGCTTGGCAAACCACCTCTGGTGAATTTTGTACTCCGTCATGGTTCCAACCTCTAAGACACCTGAACAGGACACAATGCCCTTGCTGTTACAAGCCGAGGCCTGATAAATGGCTGCATCTTCCTCGCTGCACCTGGGGACAAAGAACAACCACACCATATGAAATCATGGGGGAGAACAGCTACTCTGAACTTCAGCAAGTTCATTCTGTTGCCCCAAAAGCAAAAGAAACATATTTCCATGAATAGATCCCATAAACAAGCAAATCATACGAGCAAGAGCTACACTCATTGTTATACTGGTCTGAAGCAACAGCAGAGCTCTTTTTATGCTCATGTCCAGTATAAAACTCACAGACTTTAATTGACTGCAAAGTTATCAGAGCACCTAAAAAAAGTGATCATCTCCCATAGGTTGCCCTCTTAGTTGTGACTGACTCTTAAGGGCAGTGTTCATCTGTGTTACATTGTCCAAAGATGTCTCCGTGGTCAAGTGGTCAGCATCTAAATAAATGCCAAAAACATATGGAATACTTTTACCTCCCAGCAAAATGATACCTATTTATCTACTTGCATTTACATGCTTTTAAACTGCTAGACTGGCAGCAGCCGGGCAAACAATGGAAGCTCACTGTGTTGTATGGTATTTGGGTCTCAAACTGCTAACCTGCCAAACCTTAAGGTTGACAAGCACAGCATCTTTAATCACTGAACTACTGCAGCAAAAGAAATGATTATGAGCCCATGATTACTTATCACAATATCATTGTGCAATATAATACTGCACAGAAGATGCAATATAAACTGCACATGAAAACACTGAAGTGCCATGATCCAGCTTTGCTAACTGTAGATTTCAGAAACAGTAGAATTTCAGGCTTCAGTAAATAATACATGGACCTCTTCCTCATCCAGAGCAATAGCAGTTACAGGTATCCCCGAGACAAAGATGTTCCCATCCGTCCTTACTTGTACAACTGCAATGTGTGTCGATTCCCATGACGGAAGATCTCATACTTTGGCAAGCCACAGTATCTGTCCATTTCTTCATCGTCTTTATACCAGGTCACTTCTGGCTGTGGGTAACCTGATGAGGACATTACACATTAGCAGTGATTGGGGTGCAAGTGTCAAAACATGTGCAGTACCAAGATGTAAACAATTCCAGGCCATAAGCCAAAATCCCAACTTTCTCCAACTGGTTTTATATATGCAAGTTTACCTATTCCTGAAAAATTATTTCAGCTGCAAAACAGAGGTTGATTTAGGTTGCCAAATTTAGAACTTACTGCTCCATTTTTACAAAGTTATCTGGAAAGGATAGCAAAGGCACAAGCAAAAACCAACGGGGCCACAGGCAAGCCAATCACAGATGCTCCCATTCCATGCTCCAACCTCTGAAAGCTGGGGCCAGTCCAAACAAGAGACTCCAGACCCATGAGGAGCTCATACAGAAGCCAGCCATATAATGTGATCTGTGCACTGTTGTTTACATGACTATGGGCAGGTGCAGATGCTTCTCAAAGATAATATATAATGTGATCATATCATAGAATCACAGAATCATAGAGTTGGAAGGGACCTAGTAGGTCATCTAGTCCAACCCCCTGCCTGCAGCAGGAAATCCCCCCAGAGCATCCCCAACAGGTGCTTATCGAGCCTTTGCTTGAAGATCCCCAGTGAGGGAGAGTCCACCACCTCCCTTGGCAGTCTGTTCCACTGCCGAACCGCCCGAACCATCAGGAATTTTTTCCGGATATCCAACCGGAATCTCCTATCTTGCAGTTTGTACCCATTGGTTCTAGTCCTGCTTTCAGTTGCAGATATGAACAAATGAGCCCCTTCCTCCCTATGACAGTCCTTCAGGTATCTGAAGAAGGCAATCAGGTCTCCTCTCAGCCTCCTCTTCTCCAGGCTGAACATCCCAAGTTCCCCCAACCTTTCCTTGTAGGGCTTCCCTTCAATCCCACTGATCATTCTTGTTGCTCTCCTCTGGACTTGCTCCAGCTTGGCTGCATCTTTCTTAAAGTGAGGTGCCCAGAACTGAACACAGGACTCAAGGGGAGGTCTGACCAATGCTGAAAATAAAGCAGTTGTGCCTGTCCTCCCTAACAAAGAAATATCAACTGCCTTGTGCAAAGAAGAGGATGAAAAGAAAGAAAAGCAAACATAGCAGCTACCAATGCCCCATCCGCTTGCATTACAAGCTGAATTGTGTCTTCCCCACACTGAGAACATTAACTGTCCTGTGAGGTGGAGGATTAGCCACAGAAGCTTTTGCTTTTGTATTTTGTATACCCTCTGCCAGGGCATCCATGAGGCTACCTGATGCAGATTGCATCCACAGCAGATTGTAAGGTGTCCAAAATAGCAGCAGACTCAGACTTTTCACCCCAAGTCCTCCACACCACTTCCTTCCAGCTAAAGAATGCCATACAAACATAAGGCCCATTGGATCAGGCCAAAGGCTTCAGGGAGGACATAAGACAACATGAGACCTGCATTCTGTTGCTCTCCCATCTGCCACAATGATCTTCTCACTCACTGAAGAAGCAGATCATTTACCTAACTGCAGACCTTACCATATTCTGTGTGAGCTGTTGTCAAACCCAGAATAGCGGGAGTTCCAGTTTTATTTGCAAGGACAACCTGTGTCCATGCATGGTCTCACACTGTCTCTGTAAATAAACCTAGAACTCCCATACTACCAGGCTTGACAAGGATCACAGACAGGATTGGAAGGAGAATTATGCAGAATAACATAAGGCCCTTCAGGCACTTCCTGTTGGGGAGGGGGAAAGCAGAGTACAGAAACATTAAACAAACAAATAAATAAAAATGCACAAATATTGCAGTAATGAAATCAATGCATAGCTCTTGCCAGTGCTCAACATGCTTCACATGTATCAGTTTCTTCTAACCCTTACAACAATCCTATAAGATGAATGTTGTGCTCTCTCACATTGCAACTGGAAGACTGAAGTCGAGGTGGAACAGCTGGTCTAGGGTGGCCTACTGAGTTTATGACAGAGGCGGGATTCAAACTGGGGGCTTCCCAACTGGTAGCTCAGTCTCTGATCCACCAGGCTACACCAGCTGTCACCAGCTTGTTATAACAAGAACTAAAGTCATGCTAGCATACACTAGTAACACTTTATCACCAGAGCCATCAACAGGTAATGGAAGAAGCCAGGGATATTATGCTGGGGGGGAGGAGAAAGCTGGGAGTTGCATTTTGAGATAGATAAGGGCTCCAGCAACAAAGAATTTGTGGAAACACGTATGAGGAAGAAGGCAAAACAAAGTTACCAAAGTAGAAATTTATTTTTAACACTAACAAAGAAGGTTGTAGGGAAAGGCTTGATAGATGAGAAGAAACTCCCACTAATGTCACTATCTGAGAGGGAACGTACCATCTATAAGGCCTAGGGGCTTTCTGGAGGGTGCTGTAACCCCGTATCCGGCTCCTACCCAAGACAGGCACATCCCCAGCTTTGGTCAAACCCACCAATCTAACAGACAACAGTCCACACAATTGAAGCCCCATGAGGCTGTATCAAGTACCAGGACAGTCATAGATATCATCCAATAGTTGCTCCATGACCAGTACTGCAATACAGAGTGCAGCAAGGGAGAAATTCCCTTTATTCCTAATAGCAAAACATTGTGTTTTCAAT
Organism: Cryptoblepharus egeriae; assembly: GCA_030015325.1. Lineage (NCBI taxonomy): Eukaryota > Metazoa > Chordata > Lepidosauria > Squamata > Scincidae > Cryptoblepharus > Cryptoblepharus egeriae. The sequence goes on from JAREYC010000013.1 coordinate 14,436,819, forward strand.
GTAGAGAAAATGCAATTTCACAAAAACTGATGTGCTGGTTATCACTTGCATTTCACCCCATGCCCAACATACTGGTGCAAAGGTGGGTTCTAATACAATTCCTCAGACGGCTCAAAACCAAACACAAGTGCTTCACATGTTCTGGAAAGTTGTTCTTGACAGGCCTCTCACCCATGGAGTTTGAAATGGCACCCACGGAAATGGCAAAACTGTGACCTAGACAAGCATCCAATAACTCAGAAGCTTGATTCTTCAAAACACAACAAGCTTTGGAAAAGCAAAGTTGTGATTGACTTCAGTGTAAGTACCGAGCTACTGAGGAAGGAGAATTGTATCTATTATGCAAGGACGCAATCCTAACCTGTGCTACAACAGGCAAGACAAACGGATCTGCACTGTATCCAGCAAAGGATAGGAGCAAGATGGGGTACAACTTGGAATAAGGGGATTTAAGTCTATTTACCCTTACCACAGGGTACTCAGATCTGGCAAAAATCCGTGCAGCCTACCTAATGGTACGTGGGCATGGGGCATGGTTTGGGATCTGTCCTATGTTACTGTGAGTTACTGTGTATGTTACTGTGCATACTATGTTACTCTACCCCTACCTGAGCCCAATCTGCCCCCCAAGACACACTCCCTTGCCTGAAACATACCCTCACTGCCTCTATTTCTCCCTCTGTCTGCCTTCTCACATCCCGTGCTGGCCTGCCTGGGTTGGCTCAAACTCACTCTGTCCCAGTGCCACTTTGGTTCCACCAAGCCAGTGGCACAGTGCATGTTCATTCACTGGCCCAGCTTGCTCCTGAGTAGCCACAAATATGTTTATCGCACTGAGGAATCAGCACAAGTGAATTGTGTTGGTTTTTGGAGGGTTGGGGTAGGAACAGGATTGCACTCTCTATGGCACACCTCTTGAAAGTTTTACAGCAGTAGAAAAAACAGCTAATTGTAAAACATAATTTTGGTAGTAAGGCAGATCATGGCAGATCTTTTCTAAGCACATCTGACATAGACAGGAGATGAGAACATCCTCACTATTCCAAGAAGTAGGTCTGCTTTGGTGCACCTAAGGTTAAAAAACAGACACTTAAAAGAGGGCCAGTAGCTCCATGGAGAATCAAGCATCACACTCTGTAAACTGAACCCAAAGTTTCCATTGGACACTGGACAGAAGCAACAGCAGTTGCATCACAGCCCGCTTGTGTCCTCCAAATGCCTCCTGACAACAGATGCCTCCTGCCGTTTCAGGACAATTACATCATGACATGTATGACTGGTTGCTCCTGAGCCAAACAGGGTATATTCTTGTGAAGATCAGCATGCTTAATGGGGGGGGGGGGAGGGAACCTGGACTGAGGGCGATAGTGACAGTGTTCAAAGCTGCCCCCAAGGACAACAAAGTTCCTTGATGGCTTTCCAAGTGCCTTTTGCTAGTCTTAAATCATCCTTGCCATCATCAGATAAACTGTGACTGTCTCCAGATGGTGGGGTTCACCCACAAGGCCTCTTTCAAAGCCAAAGGGATCCTAGGAAAATTCAAATTCAGGACATTATGTACAAAACTAGGCATGACTTTGAACCAAACAGCATTGACTAGAGATGTCACCAAGGGTTCTATTTCCAAGCATGGAAATCAGGGGCTCATAATGCTCACCGCCAAGACAAGCATTGTACTTTGTAAACCACTTTGTGAACTTTGCATTGATCAACAGCATACAGGTGTCCCCTGCTTTCTGATGGTTCGTTTTATCACAATCTGCTCTTTCAACACCTTTCGATTACACCCAGAAATAATTTGTTCAACACATGTTCCTTTCTTTCAACCCCTCTCTGCTGTTTCAATGGGTAAAATTGCCCTCCCCCATGTAGATTTGCCTATGACATGGTGATACCTAAGGTTTTGGTATGGGTGTGTGTGAGAGTGCACAAATGACCACTCCTTTCCTAATGGGAATAATGAGAATCCAACTGCAGAAATCTTTGTATTGACAGCAAGAATTTGCAAGATAAAAGGGGCAATTTGCAATTTTCTAGCTAAAAAAAGCATCAGCAGCCTCAGGTTCCACTTTTCAACCATTACTGCTTTTCATCACAGCTCCAATCCCTAACCCATCAGAAGGCCTATCCCATCAGATAAGTGGGGAAGGCCACAAAACATTTTTAAATCCTTCCACTCATTCGCACAGCCATCCCCACCACATCACCCTACTTCAGCTTCTTGCTGACGCATAAGCAAACACAGCCATCTTGCTCATGCTTCAGCAAGAAGAAGAAATGTCTGAGCTACCACCTGGAGAGTGCTAATATGAATAAACATAATAATATGAATAAGGAAAATGTAGTTTTCCCAAGGACTAATGTGATAAGAACGTGAAAAACTGCCTTCTACCATGCTCAACCAGTGGTCCACCAACCTCAGAATTGTTTATGCTGATCAGCAGTAGCTCTCTGAGTGGGGATCTTTCCCAGCTATTCCTGGATATTCTAGGAATTTAATCAAAGACACCTGCAAACAAAGCATGTTACAGTACTTATCACTGGCTACAACACCTCCCTTTCAAATACGATTGGGCAGGGATTCTCAAAACTTAGGGGAGATTTATTCCCTAAGTCAGTGTTATTGGGGAAAGGCCAGGGCAACTGATTGACTTGGCCCAAAGACAGGTTGATTCTAGTTCCTTCTGATGATTTGGGAGTCAATCTACAACACACAGGAACATTGTGAAGATTATACGTAAAGAGTCACAAATATGCCACCTTAAGCTCCTTGGAGATAGACTTACAGCCCAATCCAGAGCAACTAATCTGTCCACATAAGAGCCCTTAGGTTGCCCTATCTAACACTAGGTTGGAGCAACTGCAAGATGCTCCAGCCCAGTTACTCTGAAGGAGGCTTAGGGCAGAGCAAGGCAAGATAGGGTGCCCTAAGAGAGGTGGACCTTATCTGCCCTAACTGGCGCAGCCTAAGCAGCTCAGGAGAGGCAAGTTGAGGGCATGTTCAGCATTGCCTAGGGCAGAGCAGTTACTCTGTATCCAAAGCCTGTTTCCAAGGCAGAAATGCCCTCTTCCAGCCCTCAGAGTTATACCACCTCAGGAGCAGGTATAGTAATGAGTAGACCCATAGGGGTCCATGATAAGGCCTGAGTAAGAATGGCAGTGCTGACCAAAAATCTGAATTCTTGGCCAGCCTAGCTGCAACTCCTTCCTCTCAACCTCAGGATATGGAACAAACTACGGCTGCCCACAAACCTCAGGATACAGCAGGCCACTCCAAGAAGCCCCTTGTATTCACTGTAGAATGTACTGGCATCTCATCAGGGACTCCTTATAAGGCAGGCACCCAGTGGCGTCACCAGACTGGTGCGGCTGGTGTGGGCTGCATTGGGGATGCGCTCCGTATGGGGTGATGTGCCGGAGGAGTTTGACTGTCCTTTGGCAGGCCCCGGGCGTCAGCACACCCATTCAGGCCTGCTCCATGGAGGAGAATCAGCCAGAAGTTGACACTTGTCTGAGGAGCTGGCCTGAACGGCCATCTGAGATGCACTGCGCAGAAACACACTGAGCATGCCGAACAGCTTCAGAGGAGACTTCCTTAGAGCAGAGAAAGTCCGCGCCTCTGCACAGCCATTCGGCCTCACTCAGGAGGCGGAGCGGCAGCCAAATGGCTTCAGAAAAGTACTGCGCAGGTGTCAGAGATGGTGCCTGCGCAGTACTATTTCTGAAGCCAGTTGGCTTCAGAAACAACTGCGCAGGCGCCAACTTTGGTGACTGTGCAGTCCAGGTGGGGGGGGGGCGCGCATCCCAGGGATGACGCACAGACTTCCGCACCAGGTGATGTGCAGAGTCATGTCACCACTGTAGGCACCACAGCTGTTCCTTGTTCAGTGTGATCTGAGGGGTGTCTCCTCAGGAGCAAGTCTTCCCCTTGTGTCAATTACTTAGCATGCTCTGGAGCAGTTAGGGCAGCCCAGGCTTCCTGACTCTCTGGATTCAGCATAACTTTCTGCTCTGGATACAGAATAGTTAGGAGAGTGCAGTTAGGTCAGAGCAGGCTGAATTTGCTCTGGATTGCAGCCTTAGACACCAATGGAATAAATAAATGCAAAACAACAACCTATCTAAATCCTGCCCTTTATCCCCCTTCCAGAAGTGCCTTCCTCTCCTACCCATTTCTAAAACCAGCCTCTCCTAACAGTCTCCCCTCCCATCTTTCCAGCCTGCTGCAGCCAAGGTCACCTCCAGCGCCTTCCAACCCCTCCCCTGTTTGGTTCTCTGCATTTGGATGAAGATCAAAAGTTATCTCAGCTCACAAGCACCCCCCACCTTGCAGCAGAAGCCAACACCTGGCCTTATCAAGTCCACCTCCTCCTGCCTGTCTGGCCCTTTTTGACAGTTCCTCTGGACTCCTTCGCCCAGCTAATGTTTGCTTACTAAGAGCACATGCTCCCTTCCACTGGAAAGCCTTGTCTGAACAGAGAGAAAGGGCAGGGGAGGGGTACATGATTCCATGGCAGAGAACATACCTTGCATGAAGTAGGGTTTAAGCAAAATTCAAGGCACTTTCAACTAAAGACATGGGGACCATCCTGGAAAGCTCCTCTCCATGCCAGAAAACCCCTAAGAACAGCAGGGATCTGCTACAGGCACCCACAAAACCGAAGGAAATTATACACAATCCACAAAAAATTTGGCAAATTTATTCAAGTAGGGATCAAAAACTCTCAACTTCCTAGCTAAATCTTACCTTCCACTTATCAGGCCTCCTTCTCTAAAACTTTTTGTAAGGATAGAAACACAGAAATACACAAATGTTTACCAAGGGATCCTGTCCCTAATTCTCCCTTCTTTGCTGTTTGGAATGGGGTTTGAGGTTGTATGTTTCTGTTTAATATTCAGTCTAAAGAAGCCTTCTGCCAAACTCCAAAATTTACTCCTTTTGTGACATTTCAATTCTTTATCCTTAGTTGACTTTTAATTAATTGGGATGAAAGCTAGGAAACTTAGCTGATAAAACAGGTGCAGTGCAACTTAATGTATATTACCTATAATCGATCTATGAGACTCCCTGATCTTAGTGCCATCGAAAGGTCTATATGTAGAAAAGTCAAATCTCATTATGTGCTACTTAGGAAAGATGCCATATACCAGGCTTGTCCAACACGCGGCTCGTGGGCTGCATATGGCCCAGTGTGGCTGCAAATGCGGCCCAGTAAACAGTGGTCCGTGTGTTGAAAAGCCCCTTGGGCACTGCCATGTTTAAATGGCCCATGTAGAGCTGTGGTCTTCCCAGAGCGCTTTGATGTGGGCCAGGACCTCATCCCCCTGCAGGGCTCTGGAGTATCCTGGGAATCTCCCTGCCACTGGAGGGAACCTGCCCTCAGGCTGCCCTCCTAGCCACACTTTCCTGGGAGGAAAGCCCTCATTTAACCTTGTTGGAGTGAGCTCTGGAGCATCCTAGGGATCTGGGAATCACCCTGCCACTGGAGGGGACCTGCCCCCAGGCTACCCTTTAAGCCACACTTTCCTGGGAGTAAAGCCCACATTTAACCTTGTTGGAGGGGGCTCTGGAGCAGCCTGGGGATCGGGGGCGCTTTGGTGGCTCAGAAACTATGTCAAACATCTCACTAGCTTCGACTACAAGTTATGTCTAATGTTAACTATGTTTCCTATGCTTTTTTTGGGAGGATTAGCTATTGTTAGTGTTAAGGTGCGGGCCCAAACCAACTCATCTTCTTCCAATGTGGCCCAGGGAAGCTAACAGGTTGGACACCCCTGTCATATACCGAGTCAGACCCTCTGTACCTCTAACTCAGAACTAAGGGGCAGCAGCTCTCCAGACCTACCTGGAAACCCTTGACCACATTTTGGACCATTCAACATGCAAAGCAAGAATTCTACCTCTGAACTATGCTGTAAGATCTCTCTCCAACCCTAGAATCTATGGCTGATGCTCTGTTTGAAAGACTTCTCTTCTAGAAATCTAAGTTATGGTAAAATCATGTATATCTCCCCAAAATATTCATTGCTTCTTCTCTCCAGAAAAATATTTTTTCCAGTGTCATGACACAAAGGGTCCAGTTCCATTTTAGATCTTACATTAAAACAATTTTTTGGTCTTGAATAGCTTGATTTGCCCCACAGGGATCACAAGACAGTTTGTAAAAATGTTGTAGCTCTAGTGGGAGGAGCTGCAGCTCCTAGAGCACCATGCTTTGCATGCAGAAAGCCCATATCAATCGCTGGCCACTTCAGGTATGCCTGGGAAAGCCCCCATCCAAAACCCTGGAGAGCTGTTATCAGTTAGCGTAGCCAGTGCAGTGCTAGGTGGAGCAAAGATATGTCATTACGGATCAAGGACACCAGAGTTAAAGGAAGTGCCAGCCAGGTCACTACCTCTGCCCCTTCAGCAGTTATCCTGGCCAAGGATCACAGGAGCAATGTGGACGAAGCCTGTAACAGGAGCTGCTTTTCTCTCACCCTGCTCCCAGCAGCATGTGGAAGAACTATCCAAGAACTTGGTTAGCCCCTTTCCCTCCATGGGCTCCTGTTACATCTCTCAGACACATCACCCATGGTCACAGGTGTCGCTGGGTGGCAGCTGGGATTTGCCGGCACTAAGGCAAATGATTAAGTGCACTTAATGCACTGATTAAGTGAACGCACACCCACATGCACACTAAACACAGAGATTCCCTGTGAACCAGTGGAATTTTCAATGATGGGCACAGCAATAGGTTCTGCAGAGTGCCTCAGTGTGCCATGTAAGCTGCCCCTCTCCCTCACCACTGGAGCCAAACTGGGCAGCGAAAGCAATGCAAAATTACCTTCTCCATTTCCCCCTCACCACCTGGAATGGCACCAATAGTGAGAGAGAAGGGCAGCATATATGGCACACTGAGGAGCCCTGTAGAACCTATCGTTGTGCCCTCCAATCTGGGAATGCCATTGCTGTGAATCTCAGTGTTTGGGTTTTTTTTTTAAATTATATCTGGGCTGTGAAAGGTATACAGAATAGTTTGGAAATCAGGGTTGGCACCAGCAACATTTCAAAAAGGAGAGGTCCAATGTTCCGCTCAAGGAGAAACATCTGAGAATTTTCAAGGATTTTTATTTGTACAGAAATCAGTTTCAGCAACACAGATGTTGTGTTGTTTCTCTATACTAAAATTTCAACCTGGTTGAAATAATCATCTTGAATAACCAACAACTATACTATAAATTTCAACATGGTTGTCTATTTCCAATATCAATGTGGACAGGAGACAAGAAAGATTCTAGATACCATGTTCATTATTGATGTCACCTTGCCTTGCTTACCTCCCCCTTGCTTGAAGAGGGCAAAGCAACATGTTCCCTTCATTTCAGAAAATGATGTGAGCAGTAACTAGCAAGAGCAATTACTAGTACAATAGCCATTCCTCCAAAAGGAAAGACTTTAGGCAGAAGGGGTGTGGGTACTATAAATTGTTGGAATATGTAGGAAAATCCAGGCATGTGTTTGAGAGCTGCTATATTTACTTGCCTGGAGGGGTAATTAAGGAGCTTGAAATAACAGCCATTAGGGAACAGGATGGAGGAAAGACACACAGGGAATCATGCGGTGCCACCAGTTGAAAGGTATCCCAAGCGCAACAGGAGGCAAAGGAAATGGCCAAAACACAGAGGAGGGCACTATGTGGAAGGGCAACACCAGGAACTCCCACAGTCCAGAGATGGGTTGTAATAAAATCAAATTACAGGGAAGGCAATTTGCACTCCTGCCAAAATATATTTTAAAAGTCACTACAGTAAAATGCAGTTCAGTGCAAAAGACAACCCAGTGTTGCACTCTGATCACATGATACAAGAGTAAGATTTTTAAAAGAATTCAGCTTTAGACTATTTTATAGAGAATAAGGATCAAAATGAGACATGCAGCTGTGTAATTAATAACAGAATTTGTCTTATGCTTCCCTTTTAACTCTGATTAGTCAACAATGACAGACAGCGGCTCTGCAGGAATTCCTCCCCATGCGACCAAGAAATGTCAGAGAAAGAAACAGGGACATTCAAAGTATGTGCTCTACCACTGAGTGATGACCTGTTTCCTAAAAGAGCCTCTAAGTAAAAAAACCCACAGGACCCCATCCTATCTGGCTTTCTAGCAACATTGCCAATGGGTCATGCTCAGAAGTTCTGATTTGAATCCACCTCCTTCCCATACAGTACTTTCCTATAGGAAGAAAAACAAGAGTGGGAAAGACAGTGGTATTGGGATCTATTAGGTAGGCAGTAAGAGAAAAAGCATGGTGAAGATAACAGGTGGGCAACCTGGGCCACTTTAGGCATAATGGACCTTTAACAACTGTATAGAAGAGGGAATTTCAATAGGTGCTGCTTGTCATCTGCAAGATGTCTCACAGATGACAAGCAGCATCTGCTGTAATCTCTCTTTTAAACACGTGTTAAAGGTTCATAATCCCTAAAGTGGGCCAGCTTGCCCACCCTGGTCAAGATGCTCTGCTCTCAGCTTAGCCATGAGTGACCTTGGGCCAGTCATTGCTGGTCAGTTTAACCTACTTCACGGAGTTCTTTTAAGCATAAATTGGGAGGGAGAAAAAAACTATGGTATACTGTCCTGAGTTCCTTGGAGATGTGGGATATAAACATAGGAGGAGGAACAACAAGTGAAACAACAAAATATCATATCTCCGCAGTCCTATTAATTGATTCAAGCAAGACCAAGCCTCTCCTCAACACATACTTGTTCTGTTGCTGCTTTTTCCAACTGACACCTCAAAAGTGTCATGGCTTTGGCCACACTAGATCCATATCAGATTGCTTTTATAAATTAAAAGAAAATGGGGAAAAATCATTAATAATGGACTTACGTGCTCCTCCAAAAACATATGCTGAAAGCCCCACAACTGTGTAGATACCGGTACTTTGTCTCTGGGTGCCTCCATTTACAAGCTGAAAGGCACTCAAGCATTTGGGTTAGGCACTCAAGCATTATTATTGTACTATTCTGGTATTAATTAGGAGTACAATATAATCAGCATATGTAATGATAGCTATAGGACTATTCCTTGAAATCTTATTCAAGAATTCAACCTAAAGGGTTAACTTGTGTGGGGGGAAGAGAAACCTCTTGTAAATTCCAAGAGCTAGAGGCTGTCAGGAGCACTCAGAGCCAGGCTGATATCTCAAAGTATGGCTCCAGCCTGCAATCATTTATCTTGTTCTGTCAAAGGGAAAAAAACACCTCAAAGAGATATTCTGTCAGGATGTCTGGGAGACAAAACTATGAAATTGAGCAAATGGGCTATTAGCTGATCCAGAATTAAAACTAGGAAATGGACTGTAATTGGATATTAACATAAATTCAGTGACAAGCCATAGTACAATTAGTAGGATAATTATCTACATAAGCATAGAGTCTGTCTCTCATACATACCCTTCTCCCTTTAAAGAAATCCTTGATGGTTTTATTCCCCCTGCAGCATATTCCCCCTCAATCTCCCCCATCTTGAAGTACTAACACTACTCAAAGATTTCTCATTTGTGAAACAGCCAGTGCAATCCTAAGCTCCACTTAGGCCAGCACAAGTTCCATGCTGGATGGGGGTGCCACAAAAGTGCCATGAGGTACTTCTGTACCACTCAGGGAGGGGGTTAGGCTACTGCACAGACATGCACCAGCCTCCCTACAACACAACGGGAATGGGAAGACGAGTAAGTTGTGGTGGCCTATATTGGTTAGGATTGCGTCCTGAGAAGCAGTAAACGGCTTCAGTTTACTCTTGAATAGTAACTGCATTGGATCACAATAAAACAGGATCGTGGGGTAGATGTTATTTCAATTCTTACCCTCCACCAAAAAAAATTGCCTCTGGAGGTATTTAACCTTTAAAAGTGGCATTTGCTACCAGGCTAATTACCTGTCACGATGCACGTAAATTTGGCATCTGCGTCCTCAGACACAGCAAATGATTTGAGTGTGGTTTCAAAAAGGGGCTGTGTTTCTTCCGTTAGCTGAGCAATGATTGCACAGAAGTTGCTCCTGGAAATAATTTAAGAAACAATATTAGGAACTGTGAAAGGCAGCCAATAAAATATGTAAGATGCCCACCACCCATACCATTCTTCCTCCCATCTTACCACTCCACACAAGGATCAAGCTTACCTGGCAGGCTCATTTCCCAGTTGGATTTCTGGTAACCCAAAAGTCCCCTGAGGAGATATGTTAGAGCCAGCCCGAGATCTTCTACCAATAGAGGCAGTTTTTGCCAGTGACACACTGGCCATCTTCATTACTACTACTACTCCTCATCTCACACTCTCCATAATTTCTCTCCCACCCACCCCTTTCCTGTATCTAGTGAGAGATTCAAGAATATCAGACAACCCCCTTGGTTGGCCATATGAACAGGATTGTTTTAGACTTAAGCCAATGCTCTGCAAAAACCGATCCTGAAACACACCTTATCAATTAGCATTTCCAGTCTTATCAAATGATTAATGTGTAAAAATAATCTTTAGTTGAGTTCTGCCAAGGCAGCTTCTTGCAAATCCATCCCCAATGGAAAATGGCAAAATGAATGAGATATGCATACGCTACTTTCCAGTTGGCCTTCTTCAAAATTACCCCATAAGATGATTTTGCTGATTCTACCACCAACATCCATTCCTCAATTATTTTGATCCCATCAATTTGTAGTCTGTCCCTGGACTGCTTTAGTGTTTCAGAGTCCCAAGAAAACATGCAGATGTTTCTGCGCTGAACGACCACAAGAAGCATCTCATGCGAAGACGCTGCCAAATTAACCTGGACTCATGATCCATGGATGTGCTTTCAGACAGTAAGGAATGTGTCCTGCCTATAAACAGTTACTGCCAGCCTAGTGAAAGGAGAAATAATCTACTTAGGGGGGAGAGGAGGCTTTTTAATTATACCCTTTGCAATCATCCCAGTCCAGATTAAATTACTCTGAATGTGTTATTTCCCCAGGATAAAAGTTCCACTCATGTCTAATCACCCCATAACCAAGGTTAGAAAAAAAATCCCAGGATCCTAGGATTTTGAAATATTTTTTTTTCTAATCCTGGTTTTAATATTGAAGAGGAAAAAATAAGTAGAGTCTCCCAGGGATAAAAATTTCTTACCAGATACCAGATGTCACACAATTTTTGGAATATCTACAGAAATGTAGATATGAACAGTATGGTCCGCTCAAATCAGGGACCAGCCGTAGGGTGTATCCAGACCTGCAAAGTTGCTGCATTCCATTTTATTTCATGTATGCCCCTCATACTCCTGATTGAATCTATGTATTTCCCATAAATACACACTTCTGATTTTGCAGTGTGTGATACAAATCAAAGGTTGGGAGGCAGAGCCCAAGATGTTGGGACCTATCTGGGTTCTAAGGTTGTAAAAATGGCAGGGTTAAAATTAACAAATTTAATGCCTTTTAGCAAATCCAAGTTTGGCTGAATGCTGTATAACAGAGAAGAAGTTGAATATAGAAAAGCATCTGTCCAGATCAACCGACCAAAAGCTTATACCTCTTGAATGAGGTACAGGCTTTTGTGTAAATGCACACAGACAGACAGAAGTGGACTGCAAACAGTTACATAAAACAGATATATAATCAGATGTTGTGGGTGAACTGCAGGACTTCAAACTTTCTGTAGAAGACTTCATAAAACATTGCTTGTCTAAAATACACACAGCTGTGGAGCCTCTTGCTTAGCCATGCTAAACGCAGCTCTCCTCCTGTTAAGATGCAGAACAATCTGGAGGAGACAAGTTATTCACAAACAGATGCTGCGGATGATACATTGCTCACAATCAGAGATATTAAACTCACTGTTATTCTAGACCTCTCTTCACTGCCCTTGCCTTTTCAACCTCTTCTTCAGCTGCTCCTGATTTAGTAGTAGCACAAGACTACTCCCACACTTGCTGCTGCATTTGAAACGGAAGAGGATGGAGTGGATGTGCAAGACAAAAGAACAGTGGCGTGGTGTCCCGCAGTGTCTCTTCCCTTCTTCTCTTTCTCTTCTTGTTTTCTTTTTGAAATGCAGGAAACACAAGAAGACCAGGAGTAGCAGAGACAGAAGAGCAGTGACCTAGATTGTCTAAAGACACTCTAGCCCACCATTCTCTTCTCCTCATTCTCTTCCTGTTTTCTGTTTGAAATGCAGGAAACACAGGAAGAGCAGGAGTAGCAGAGACAGAAGAGCAGTGACCTAGATTGTCTAAAGACACTCTAGCCCACCATTCTCTTCTCTTCTCCTCATTCTCTTCCTGTTTTCTGTTTGAAATGCAGGAAACACAGGAAGAGCAGGAGTAGCAGAGACAAAAGAGCAGTGACCTAGATTGTCTCACAGAGACATTCTAGCCCACCATTCTCTTCTCTTCTCCTCATTCTCTTCCTGTTTTCTTTTTGAAATGCAGGAAACCTGCAGGAAGAGCAGGAGTAGCAGAGGCAGAAGAGCAGTGACCTAGATTGTCTCACAGAGACACTCTAACCCACCATTCTCTTTTCTCTTTTCCCGTTTTCTTTTTGAAATGCAAGAAACACAAGAGCAAGATTGGTGGAGTACAAAAATGAGGCAGATATACATGGCAGTGCTATCGACATTCCCCCACTAATATTCCACTTCAAGCAACTGCCTCAGTCCTCTTTCCACTTCAGAAGCATTGTAGGAGCATTCAGGAGATCTGGTCTCTGTCCCTCAACAACAGTAAACAGATTTGTAAAGTTACATCTCACAAATTTTTGTCCCATACAAGTAGTTTCTTGTAGTAAGGATATCCTGTGGAAATAAAGGAGTTATTCAGATGTGACTAGATTGTATTTTTAATCCTGAAGTGAGGGAGATTGTGTGTACCACACAGTTCAAAAGTGTGCAACAAAGATACTACTACTGTCAAGAAGCACAAACATCCACATGCAGCTTCAAGATCAAAGCGGTACGTCAGTGCAGTTAGTATCCCTGTACAATAGGCAAGTGACACAGGAGTCTTGACACCAGAAATGTGTACACTCAGAAAAGACAAATACCGTACAATATGTTTTACCTTCCAAAGCTGGAGGGAGATAATCGGTTGGTTGGTAAGCTAAGCAGAGACAGCAAACAAAAGAATTAGAATTTTCTTTTTCCAAAGCATTAAAGGGAGCTTAAACAACAGTTATTTGGAATGTATTAAATGAGTTGTCTTGCACAGGTCTGAGTTTCTATTAATATAATCCAGCTGCCTGAGACCGCCTGCCAGCATAAGCAAGCTATGTTGTAAATTGTAACCAAAGGCTGTGAATGAAAACAGTCATTAACAGCAGGGGACAAATGTTAGGAGTGTTACATACAGATCATGGGTTACATTTCCCCCCAAACGTCATTTGAACACATTTTTTGCAACTGGCCTGGGGTTGCAGAGCAACAATTGTCAGTACAGTACTTTGAGTCAACTGCAAATGTTGGATTATGTGCTCCAGCATGTGCAATCCACCTAGCAAGGTCAAACAGAAAGGTGGCCTGGCCAACCTCAACTACACCTACAGGTGATTCCCATCATATTGTCAAAAGAATCTGGGTGCACAAAAGAGCCATAAAAGATTATATGTCCACTGAACATGTGACCTCTGTGCTAATCAATCCATAGGTGCCAACATACCTCTTGGGGAAACCAGAGAGCTGTTTGTGTAGTATCTGGTCAATGCTCCTCTTAGAACACTGCATTCCAGAGAACAGAGATATAAATAGCCCCATCCAGCTCTTTCGCAACCAGCCATTCGTTTTCCCTTCCCCTAACTGCAGGATCTGTGAGACGTTCCAGATAATAACTTGGTTGCAGGAAATGTCGCTCATTTGCTGGGAAGGTTCTACAGATCCTTTCTCCAGTGATGCAGCAGTTAATGTGCCAGGCTGCGACATAGGAGATCTGGGTTAAAATCCCTGCACAAACCCAACATTTCATGGGTGATTCTAAGCTAGTCTCTCTCTCCCTCCATCTAGCCCAGTATAGTCCACTATGAATGCCTACTCTTTTAAGGTGGCAAACAGAACTGTTTCATAGTACCAGCACCTTGACTGCCTTTTAATTTGCTGGACCTGGGCCCTCCTGCATGTATAGTGCATGCTCAGTCTTTCCTTAATGTTTCTCATACATTTTTCTTCAATTCTTCCCACCAGCCACTTATTAGGTGTAATGTGCAGGATGTGGTCTGTGTCATGAGAAGCCCTAATACAGCAGCACCCAAATTCGGGACGCCATTCTACAAAAATGTGGTCACTATCTGGATCATAGCTTTTTATTTAATCCCCAAGCTAGACATCCTTCTAGTAGACCTGGGCACCAAGACACTCTGGAATGTTGCATTTGTTGGCCAGAGTTCCAGAAAGCTCCATGATAGGACATCCAGCTCCATGATAGGACATGATTTTGTATCTTCTGACCCATCCAATGTGATTATCAAGTTCGCAGCTGATACCACCATATTGAGCCTTATTACAGATGGGGAGAAATCAGCATACAGGGGAGAGATTCAAAAGTTATCCTCATGGTGCTCAGAAAACAACCTGCACCTAAACATCAGCAAGACAAAGGAGATTGTGATAGATTTCCTGAAGGAGAGGAACATGCCCCACTTTATATTGAGGGGGGCAGTGTGGAAAGGGTTTCCTCTTTCAAATTCCTAGGAGTCCATCTTAGCGAAGATCTCACCTGGAAAAATAATACGCTCCAGGTGGCCAGGAAGGCCCAGCAGAGACTCTATTTCCTCAGTGTCTTGCAAAAAAAAAATAAGGTAGAACAACAACTGATGTCCTCCTTTTACCTGTCTGTGATAGAAAGTGTTCTCACTTATTGCATCACAATATAGTATGATGGCTTAACAGCCGCAGACTGAAAAACATTACAGAGGGTGATGAGCACAGCACAAAACATCATGGGCAATCCCATGACACTGCTGGACAAAAATGGCCAGGACTCACTGCCTTAGGACGGAGAGGAAAATTCTCAGGGAAGATTCACACCCTGGTCAGCTCTTCTTTACTCTCCTACCATCAGGCAGGAGATATAGAAGCATAACCAGTCATACAAACAGGCTGAAGAACAGCATTTACCCATGTATTTACCAGTATGACTCTTGAACATACCCTACAATCCAGAGTAACTACGGGCGCACATAAGAGACATTTATGTTGACGTAGTTATGGCACCACCTAATGAAAACCTATGTAAGATTCATATTGCAATCTAGAGTAAATTGTTCTTACGTCTGAACAAGGACTCCCCGTAGTTACACTGGATTACACCCATAATATGATAACTATGTAGTATGACAAACTTGCAGGGCCAACGCAAAGTGCAACATGTTCAGTTTTTGTGTAATATATTATCACACAATTATATTAGTGTAATATAATATAATGTAATGTAATGTAATGCACATATATGTATAGAGGATTATGTGTTTGTTAGTATGATTTATGGGGTTCACTGTGCGTTAAGATGTTTTGTGCTGGGGGTGCACTCAGGGAGGCTAAGCCAATCTCTTTGTACACTTGTTGTCCATTGACAATAAAATTATTACTACTACTACTACATGTTTGCATTGAGCATCCTGGTGCCCTGATCTATCCAGAAGAGGAATGCAAAGCTCTACTCACCAGGCAGTTGGATCTGTTCAAATCCCAGATTCAGACCAGGGATCAGATGGTTAGGATTAGGGTTAGGATGCTGCTCCAAGAATATGCTCAGCCCAGGAAGATGCTTTCAGAATAAAAACTGAACCCAAGATTCTTTTCCAACTAAACTTCTATTTTCATTTCTCTCCCTCTACCTACTTTTTCAGCAGCCTAATTTAGAGAAATAAAAGTTTTTTCAACTGTTCCTACTGTTAACACACCAGAGAGTCAGAAAAAACCTTGTCAAGCCTCTGTAAGTGATTTAGAGTTGGCCATATAAATAGAACTTGATCTGACTTTTTGTTTGTCCCAGCATTGGCAATTGCACTGCTCTTCTTCAATCGCAATGCAGGCAAGATCCAGTAATGTTACCTGTCCTATAGTATTTATATACACTGTTTTTTTCTTGTACTCACTAACTTTGCAAGTGAACTAGTCAAAGATGGGACGCCAAGGGCAGCCTTGTCAATGGCTACAGGCCAGAGTGGTGATGCGAGATAAATTTTACAGAAGCCCAGAGCACACAATAAGTCTTCATGTGGTTCTTTATCAATCAATTTGCAAAGCGTGCGGAAAAACAAAATCTACATTGGTGAGGATACTAGTTTATATTAGAAGCGCTTCTCCTGTGGAGTGCTCTTATCTTCAACTCTCCTCTACTTCATGCTCTATTTCCCTCTTCCTTTTGAAATCAAGTACATGGGAGAAGGAAGAATGATGGAAGTGGATGGTGGGTAAGGTGGGTAAGGTGGCAGCATTTGGCACATCAACTCAGGTGTGAGGATGGCTGGTTCTGCACGCCTGAAGGGTTTCTCCTCCACACTGAACTAACCCTAGAGTGGGCCAAATAGGAGTGACTGCCTGAAACATGCATTTTGGGGCAAACCCATACTTCAAAACTCCTGCTGTTGAAGCCTTAAAACACTCTTTGAAAACCCCAAGTTGCAGTTTTTTGTTACTTTTCCTCACCAGATACAGTATGTAACTCACATAGATTTTCTGAAATGCATCATTAGGTGATCACAGAAGGAAATAGGATTTCCCCTTTCCAAATGTCCTGAAAAGCACGTGGATGCTCCCCTTCCCATTGACCACTACCCCTTCTTTCCATTCCCTAACAACAAAGGGATCAGCCTCCCACACAGCAGAATCTTCAGGTGAAAACATTACAGGGTATATAAGGTATGAATGCTCTGCCTCCCCAACACAGGACAAGCTCCAGGCTCCATGTAGGCTGCAGGGCAAATCAGAGGGAGAAGGAGCAAGGCAAGGTGAGGGGGCAGAGCATGCACAAACCAGGACACACTGGGAAAAGGGGATAGGGAATGTATGGGACTCATGAGGCTGAATCTGTACCAGACGCCATAGGTTTGATACAGACCTATGCATTTACATTTCCTTCCCTGCTCCCCTGCTCCTTTCTGAATCCAGTAAATGTCAGGGGAAGGAAAAGTACCCCCCCCCCCCCCCCGCCTAAACCAACCATCACAGTCTGTCAAATAAGAAAGACTACCCTGGAAGGAGACCTATTTCCCTTATACACCCCTTTTCCTCACCAAAAGGTTACCCTTTTCCCAGTGTGTGTTAGAATTTACAAAATATAACATTGAGGTTATAATCCAGAGTAACTATGGGACCTTTTACACCAGCGTAGTTATGGTGCCACCTACGAGAAACCTATGGGAAATGCTTAGAGCAGTCCAGAGTAAGTGCCTCTTATGTCTTTCTGTGGTTACCCTGGATTGTAGGGCCATTCTGTAAAGGAGTTAACATGAAATACTGTGTTTTATTCTACCCTTAACTTGAGAACACCATGTATACCTTCCATCATTGTATTCTCATCATCACTTCAAGCTAGGATTGACTGAGATACTTTTTTTGAGCAGCCCACTGTCACCCATCACTGAGGAACTGAACCCACCCAAATCTCCATCTGCTCCACCACCCATAATAGGCCCATTCATAGATTGCATTCAACAGTTTTCAATTTGTGTACAGTGTAGATCCTATTGTTCTCTATGAGAACATAATTCATCAGTTATATTCAGTGCATTTACAAGAGCATGCATGATATATATGCTCTACATTTATAGGAAGCCTAGTCTCCATGTCACCTTTTAAAACATACATAGGCACAATAATTCAAAACAAGTTGTGTATGTACATAAATGTAATACAGTGGTACCTCACTCAACAAGTGTCTCACTTAACAAGTGATCCATACAACAAGCAAAAATTTATCTAGAATTCTGCCTCACATAACAAGTGTTGCTTCACTTAACAAGCACACTCATTGGCAGTTGGGGCAGACGCGCTGGCCAGCAGCCCTTTTAAAAAGTATCAGGGCTGCCTAGTTCATCTGCCCATAGCGAAAGCAACACTTCCATGCTGTTCCTCCTGTGGCCGGGCATCTGCTGGGCAGAGGAAGGGAACAGCAGTGGAGAAGAGGGAAGCAGCTCAGGGCTAGCCAGAAGGGAGCAGAGGAGAGAGAGGCTCAGGATGAAGAGAAGGAGAAAGTGGGGAGACACTTTGAAAGTGTCTTTGATTGCAGCCTCCTAACCATGTCTATCCAGAAGAAAGCCCCATTGTGTTAATTGTGTTAACTGGGCTTACTCCCAGGAAAGTGTTGTTAGGATTACAGTCTAAGTGTTCATAGGATCATGCACATTGAATGCATTGTGTTAAATGGGGTTTACTCCCAGGAAAGTGTCTTTATGACTGCAGCCTAAGTAGACTTCATAAGATCATGCACATTGAATGCATGTTTTGAATTCAATTCCAGTGTTTTGTCATCATTTTTACATCCAGTTAATATATTATATGAATATTTTTTGGGTTGTGGAATCAATCATCTGAGTTTCCATTGTTTCCTATGGGAAAATCTGCTTCAGATAAAGAGTGTTTCGCATAAAAAGCATGCTTTTGGAATGAATTATACTTGTTATGTGAGGCTCCACTGTACATGAAATAGACCTAACTCAGTATATAGATGTGAACCACTTTCAGCTCAGGAATTACATTTGTGCAATAATACAACAGGTGAAGTTTTATAACCAAGATTTTGTAACACAAAGTAGTTCTCAGTCACTTCCTGGGAGATGTTCCCATGCATCTTAGTCCTTTAAACAGGTCAATGAATGTTCAGGTCACATGTCAGCTCACGTTTGGCTCATGAGGTGTCTGCAACCTGAACTTGAATCACAAGACTGGGATGTCCATGAATATTAGTCATGAGGGAACTAGAAAAAATGTCACCCTGTAGTATAAAAAATAGACATCAATCCATATACAGAATTTTTTTAAATCTACCTCTGTGACAACAATCATATGTGAACCAAGGGTGCAATCCAGAGTAACTACAGGGAGTCCTTGCACTGGAGAAAGAACAATTTACTCTGGATTGCAATATGAATTTCCCATAGGTTTTTACTAGGTGGTGCAGGAACTATGGGTGCACATAAAGTCTCTTGCGTGCTCCTGTAGTTACTCTGGATTGTAGTTACTCTGGATTGTAGTTACTCTGGATTGCAGCCTATGGGTGCAATCCAGAGTAACTACAGGGAGTCATTGCTCCGGTGTAAGAACAATTTGCTCTGGATTGCAATATGAATTTCCCATAGGTTTTCACTAGGTGGTGCAGTAACTACGGGAACACATAATGTCTCTTACGTGCTCCCATAGTTACTCTGGATTGCAGGATAAGTCTGCATTCTAGCTCTCCCCCCCCAAGCCACCAAGGGTGCAATCCAGAGTAACTACAGGGGGTCCTTGCTCTGGAGTAAAAACAAGTAACTCTGGATTGCAATATGAATTTCCCATAGGTTTTCACTAGGTGGTGCAGTAACTACAGGTGCACGTAATGTCTCTTCCGTGCTCCCATAATTACTCTGGATTGTAGGGTAAATCAGACAATTGTACCCAGGCCCTTATGATGAAAAGGTGCCCAATAACCAAACCACCTAGTTTTATTAACTAACTAATCCAAATGGTAAACCAGCTCACTGTTCTCAAGGTTATGAACCTTGCAGATTTTTAGAGATGTTGTTCTGTTGATGATGCCCGCCAAGCAATTGTGGCAAGTGGCCAGCTCCTTTATAATCTTGGAGACTCAAGAAGTGCCCCCCGTTGCTTCCAATCCACAGCTATGGCTGGCTCGCTCACACTTGAAGCTTACTCATTTCCACTGGGGATGAATGGTTGGTGAGCAGGAGAATCTGATGCCCAAACCCGCCCTTTAGTTTCTCCCATCACAAGAGTATGTAAACCCCCTAATGAAATCTAATAACCATAATGTTGCTGTGATTCAAATTTCTGATTCAGATCTTCTGCCCAGAGAAATATCTATCATTACAAGCCTCTCTACTTGCCCTACTGCTGCACCTTCTCCTGCAAGCTATGATGATAAAGGATCCCTGCTCTTCTTGCAGGGATTCCTCAAGGCCAGCGAGAGCTCCAAATGCACACCATCCTGCTCCTGCAATCAATCTTCTTGGCAGAACTAGTAAGGCTGCAATCCTAAAGACACTTTCCTGGGAGAAAGACCCATTGAAAACAATGGAGCTTTCTTTTGAGTAGACATGGTTAGGATTGTGCTCTAATGCACAGATCTAGAAAATTGCTCTAATGAACTAAATCCTCTGCTATATGTCTTATCTCTCATTAACAACTGGTTCTATAGAGTAGGTGCGAACCTGCTGGAGCCTACCACTGCTTTTAAGCCACTAGCTGGGGAAACTGGCCAAGACTATAAGCCCAGGAAAAGTACCTTGTTTCACTCATCTCAGGTGCAGGGGGTGCGGTTCCACAGGCTACAAGCTTTAGGGAGGCCACAAACTGATCTTGACAATAGTGACTAAAATTGTGAGAAACAGGGTCTGTATGAATGATAATACCATCATGTTATATATTGTTGGAAAGATAATTTTATGCAGAATGCAATGAAACAAACGGCATTAGAATAATTATATTCTATCAAAAGTTATGGCCAAGTAGCCAGAAAATGAAAACACAAAAGCCTATGGAACAAAAGAGGATTTTCTTAATTCAAACTTTCCCATGTCACTGACGGCTCTGAGAGCCAATGAGATGTAATTCTGATACTGAATGGAACTAATAAGGTGTTAATATGAATCAGCTCTCATTTCATATACCATACATATAATACAGTTACCTATGCTAACTAGGTATACATGCACTTCTAAGTGGTGCTCTTCTTATATTTACCAAGGAAAGAATAACCATTTCTCTTTGGTCTGGCAAATTTCCCTAATCAATAAGGGACACAATTTTCATTTTTTAAAACTTAATTAAATTTGATTTTGTTGTTGTGGGATAGAGGGACAACAAAATAGTCTTTGACTCCAGATAGCAAATAGGTGCTTTAGCTCTGCAACAAGCAGAGCAAATGGGTGGTGAACTGTTGAGGAGGAAGAGGAGGCAGGTTTTCCCCCAATTTTCTTTTTTAAAATACCCACAACTTTCAGTTGTGACATCACTTCCCAGGCAACGTTTTGAGCTTTGCACCAGGCTACATGATCATTAGCTGCACCACTGGCCAGGGTTCAGGCCTGCCTAAAAGTCAGAGATGTTATGATGGATCTAAAACTTCCTTCTGGCCCAAACCTTCATTGTGGCCAACTGAACAACCAAAGGCCATGGGTTCTACACGTTTCAACATTTTCCTTCTTCAGGGCTGAACCGAGGGAACAAAAACTTGGTGCAGGAGCAAGATGGGCTCAAGTTAAGTAGTCCTAGCCCTGCAGCAGGAACAGTCCTTCAAAAGAATGTATGGAAACCTCTGCTGCCAGATCAGGCCAGAAGTCTCTAATTCATCATTTTGAGTGCTAACTGACCAAAGTACTGGCTAACAAGCAGGGCCTGATGGAAGCAGCTGTCATAGAATAATAGAGTTGGAAGGGATCTAGTGGGTGATCTAGTCCAATCCCGTCTGTAGCATGAAATCCTCCTAGAGCAGTGATTCAACCAGTGTGCCATCGCACACTGGTGTGCCGCAGATAGTCCTCAGGTGTACTGCAAGAATTTGGGGATTATCATTAATTAATAGGAAAATTGGGGTATTTGAACAGCCAGGTGTATCTTGTCAAAGATAAAAACCACCTTTCAAGGTGTGCCTTGAAAATTTAAGTGCCTTAGGCTGCAATCCAGAGCAAATTCAGCCTGCTCTGACCTAACTATTCTGTATCCAGAGCAGAAAGTTATGCTGAATCCAGAGAGTCAGGAAGCCTGGGCTGCCCTAACTGCTCCAGAGCATGCTAAGTAATTGACACAAGGGGAAGACTTGCTCCTGAGGAGACACCCCTCAGATCACACTGAACAAGGAACAGCTGTGGTGCCTACAGTGGTGACATGACTCTGCACATCACCTGGTGCGGAAATCTGTGCGTCATCCCTGGGATGCACCTCCCCCCCCTGGACTGCACAGTCACCAAAGTTGGCGCCTGCGCAGTTGTTTCTGAAGCCAACTGGCTTCAGAAAGAGTACTGCGCAGGCACCATCTCTGACACCTGCGCAGTACTTTTCTGAAGCCTTTTGGCTTCGGGGGAGACTGTGCAGGCGTCAAAGTTGGTGCCTGTGCAGTACTCTTTCTGAAGCCATTCGGCTGCCGCTCCGCCTCCTGAGTGAGGCCGAATGGCTGTGCAGAGGCGCGGACTTTCTCTGCTCTAAGGAAGTCTCCTCTGAAGCTGTTCGGCATGCTCAGTGTGTTTCTGCGCAGTGCACCTCAGATGGCCGTTCAGGCCAGCTCCTCAGACAAGTGGCAGCTTCTGGCTGCTGCTCCGCCTTGGAGCAGGCCTGAATGGGGGTGCTGACGCCCGGGGCCTGCCAAAGGACAGTCAAACTCCTCCGGCACATCACCCCATACGGAGCGCATCCCCAAAGCAGCCCACACCAGCCGCACCAGTCTGGTGACGCCACTGGGTGCCTGCCTTATAAGGAGTCCCTGATGAGATGCCAGTACATTCTACAGTGAATACAAGGGGCTTCTTGGAGTGGCCTGCTGTATCCTGAGCTTTGTGGGCAGCCGTAGTTTGTTCCATATCCTGAGGTTGAGAGGAAGGGGTTGCAGCTAGGCTGGCCAAGAACTTAGATTTTTGGTCAGCACTGCCATTCTTACTCGGGCCTTATCATGGACCCCTATGGGTCTACTCATTACTATACCTGCTCCTGAGGTGGTATAACTCTGAGGGCTGGAAGAGGGCATTTCTGCATTGGAAACAGGCTCTGGATACAGAGTAACTGCTCTGCCCTAGGCAATGCTAAACATGCCCTCAACTTGCCTCTCCTGAGCTGCTTAGGCTGCCCCAGTTAGGGCAGAGCAGGTCCACCTCTCTTAGGGCACCCTATCTTGCCTTGCTCTGCCCTAAGCCTCCTTCAGAGTAACTGGGCTGGAGCATCTTGCAGTTGCTCCAACCTAGTGTTAGATAGGGCAACCTAAGGGCTCTTATGTGGACAGATTAGTTGCTCTGGATTGGGCTGTTAGTGTGCAGTGAGATAAAAAGGTTGAAAATCACTGTGCCAGAGCATCTCTGACAGTTGCTTGTCGAACCTCTGCTTGAGGATCTGCAGTGAAGGAAAAGGTCATACAAAGAGCCCAGCTGGATCAGGTCAATCTATTTCAGCTAAATGAATTGGCATCCTTACCTGTGCAGCTAGAATTATGGCAACCCTATCTGTGCAGCCCACCAGATGCATCAGCAAGACCATGAGAAACCTGCATCATACCCCCCTCCCCTTCATCTAGCTTACTATTTACCCTCACACATGCCAACCAAGACACCAGATTATGGCTTGTGTTCAACCTGGGCCACTTTATTCAACAGGGTGACCAATTTTTAATGCATGAACCCACTAATCATGCCTTCCCTTTCTTGCCAGTCCGGAGTAGGTGAAAAACTGCCATTCATGGCCAATTCACGATAGATAGAAATAAATCCTTACTTTGGCCTAAAAATGAGCAACCAGCTAATCTTTAGACCGTACATAACAATTACGGCTTGTAACTTGGGATGGGGTTTTGTCCAGTGCTGCAACTCCCACTGCTGGCATGAGATGGCTTTCTGTCCCTGAACATGGCAACTCAGCTCTTGCAGCTACCAGTCACTGACAGACTCATCCATTCTGCCATTAACTAGTCTCATCATAATCTTCTATTAGATCCAGCTTGACCATCAACTACAGTTGGGACTAGAAAAGCCCCGTTCCACCCTGCGTGAAGACCAATAGTGCAGAAAATAGCAAAACTGCACAAGTTTTAGGAGCTGAGCTTGACACTAGTGGCCAAAATTGTGAAAACCTTGGTATATAGAAGGATATTATCATGATATATATTGATGGAAAGGTAATGCAATGTTGGATGAAATGAAATAACCCATGTTGAATTATCTGTATCATATTAAAAGGTATGGCTGATTGGCTAGAAAACTTTTTATTGACTCAATAAATTTGATTTTAGGGCTACAGACTTCTTTGACACCAGGTAGCAGTGTCAAAGAAGTCTGTAACCCTAAAATCAAATTTATTGAGTGAAGACCTTTCTTTGGCCTGTTCTCCAGCTCTCTAGCCAGTCAAGGAGCTACCTGACTGATAGTGATCCACTGGCATGGCTTGCAAGAGCAACCCCCCCCCCCCCCAAGCATGGTGCCACATAATCACAGGCACAATTTCTACTAACTAATGACTTCTAAGTCCTAAAATATTAAAATTACTAAATCCTAAAATATAATGACTTCTAATTCCTAAAATATTACAATTCTTACTGTAATAGGTCGTTAAATTCTTTTATCATTGAATTTTATGGATTTTATTCATATGAATTTTATGAAGAGTATTTTATTATTGTACTTTTAATTGATTTTATGCCATTTGTGAGCTGCCTTTGGTCTTCACAAGTAAAGTGATTATGTATGGATGAATAATTAATTTGTTAAATAAATAAATAGGTCTGCCCTAAGCAGCTGAGCCCTTTCCAACTTTCCAGTGCTGAGGCAGCTGTGCCAATGGAGCGCAGGCTGAATTCTATGCTGGGGAGGCAGTCACAGAGGCCTCCTCAAGAGCAGGGATGTGCCCTTGATGTGTGTTGGGGACAACTGCTTCCCTGCCACTAGAGTCAATTGAAGTTATTTGGGACACAAGGGTAAAATCCAGGATTTTTTGCAGGAGGTGAACCATACGTCCTCATTTTCTGGGACATGTCCTGGATTTTAACCTTGTGTCCTGAAAAACATCAATGTCCTCCTTTTCCTTGTAAGCAGGTAGCATATAGCCTTCTTGTAATTAATAAATTCTATCATAAATTATATGTAATTTTTTTCATTTAATAATAAGTAATACTGTTTTTCAATTAATCACATGAAAGCAAAGTATACTCCTGCTAACGGGGCAAGAGGCACTCTTTCAAGTAAGTGTTCCTCTTTTACTTAGAAGGTGAAGAGTAAATGGTTCTCCTCTCCCCTACAATGTTACAGTGGCTTCTGCTGGTGTTCTTTTGTATCTCTTTAGATTGTGAGCCCTTTTGGGACAGAGACCCTTTAGCCATTCATTTTTTCCATTTTCTTTTAAACCGCTTTGTGAAACTTTGTGAACTTTTTAGTTTTAAAAGTGGTATATAAACGCTGTAGATAGATATTAGATATATAGATATATAGATATATTAGTGATAGATAGATATTAGAGAGATAGATATTAGATATAGATAAATATTAGATATAGATAGGAGATAGATAGCTATAAGTATAGATATAGATATAAGATATAGATACAAATATATATTAATGTTTTCAGCTTTCATTTTATAATGCCCTACGTTTTTCTAGGGTGTCCTACTTCTGGGGGGTTCCTCTCTTTTGGTTTTGAGATATGTTAGCACAAGGCTAAAAAGGGGGACACGTCCTGGAAAAAGAGGACAAAAGTGGTAAAAAGAGGACGCGTCCTGTAAAAGGAGTCCAAGTGTCACCGGGCTCAGCCTGCTTGCCTCCCCGAGGGGTTGTTCCCTTCCCTGGGAAGATGTAATGTTTTGGGGTGCCTGTGAGCCAGTCCGCCCGCCCCATTCGCTGCCTGTCCTGCCCTTACTCCCGAGTAGAGCCTCCTGGCTGGGCAAGGGCTGGTACCTACCTGTGTTCGGGGCGGACGCTGAGCAGGTAGCTGCGCCTGTCGGGGCGGCTCTCCTTGGGCGGCGCGTTGTCCTCGCCGTCGCTGGAGCCGGAGCCCGAGAAGCGCCCGTTCCCGGAGTAGGAGCGGCCCAGCGACCTCCGCCTGGAGCCCATGGCTGCGTCTGTCCTCTCCTCCCCTGGCCCGGCTAGTCCACTCCACTCCACTCCAGTCCAGGCGGGGGTCGCGGGGGTCCCGAGCGGCTCCCGGTCCTCTTCGGGGCGCGCAGCGGACGTCAATCACCGCCCCGGGACGCCCTGCGCTATTTATGGACCGCACTTGGGACCGTCACTCACCCGACCCTCCTCCCCACCGCCTCCCGGAGAGCCCACTCACCAGCACGGCGCCTACTCCCGAGTAGACCCGCACCACTCCCGCTTCCCAAGCACTGGGCGCCCTGACATGAGCTTACTCCCAAGAAAGTGTCATCGAAGTGCGGTCCTAAAATCCTCTCCTAAACATGTCTACTCAGAAGTAAATCCTATTGAAGTCAACCTACTCCCAAGAAAGTGTGCATCAAAGTGCGGTCTTAAAATCCTCTCCTAATCATGTCTACTCAGAAGTAAATCCTATTAAAGTCAATGGGGCTTACTCCCAAGAAAGTTGTCATCGAAGTGTGGTCTTAAAATCCATTCCTGATCATGTCTACTCAGAAGTAAATCCTATTAAAGCCAATGGGGCTGATTCCCAAGAAAGTGTGCATCAAAGTGTGCATTAAAATCCTTCTCTAATGTCTACTCAGAAGTAAATCCTGTTAAAGTCAATGGGGCTTACTCCCAGGAAAGTGTGGACCAACTTTTAATTAAGTCTAATTAAAAACAATTTCTAATTAAGTCTAATTAAAATCAAATTAAAATCAACTTCTAATTAAGTCTACTCAGAACTAAGTATCATTATAAGCAATGGAACTGACTCCCAGGAAACATGTGGATAGGACTGCAGGCAGAGTCCAGTCTACTCAGTCAGTGGGGCTTACTTCCAAGAAAGTGTTGCAGCTTTGGAACCTAGTTCTAAGCAAGTCTACTCAGAAGTAAGTCATATTATAGACAATGCAACTTACTCCCAGTGGAATGTACTCCCAGGAATGGAACTTACTCCCAAGAAAATGTAGATAGGATTGCAGACATAAGAGTCCAATCTATGCATGTCCACTCAGAAGTAAGTCAGTGGAACTTACTCCCAGGTTAATGTGGATAGGGTTGCAGACAGAGTCCAGCCTATCTATGTTTATTCAGAAGTCCCATTAGAGTCAATAGGCCTTCTTACTCCAAAGAAGGTGTGGATCGGATTATAGCTTTGGAACCCAGTCCTTTGCTACTTCTACTCAGAAGTAAATCCCATTAGAGAAAATGAACTTGTTACCCAGGAAAATTTGGATAGGGTTGGTCCAGTCTATGTATGTCTAGTCAGAACGAAGGCTGCAATCCTAAAGACACTCTCCTGAAAGTAAGAACCATTGAGCACAATGGGGCTTACTTTTGAGTAGACATAGTTAGGATTGTGCTCTAAGTCCCATTAGAGTCAATGGACTTACTCCCAAGAAAATGTGGATCACATGGTAGATTTGGCTTTTGTAGCACTGCAGGCCTACGTATTGTGCTGGTGTGCAAAATGTAAAGCTGTATGTTATTTCTATGTAAACAAATACATACTATATACAGAGTTGCATTTATTCCATGCAAATTATTGTTATTGTGTGTGTGTGCGTGTGTGTGCGTGTATGTGTGCGCGCGCGTGAGCGTACACACACCCCAGTATAGATACTTGGCATAATTGCCCCTTTGAAACAATTATTCCAGAACACTATTACCAGTTGGCAGATGAAAGAACTAGCAGATGCTGACCTCCTTTGGTTGTTGTGAGCATGACAAACTGTCTTGCAAGCAGAGACTAGTTCTTGGTGCTGGGGAACTAGCTAGCTTCCCATTCTCCCTACAAGATAGTGATGCTCCCAGGATGCTTAGAGTTGAAAATAGATCCCAGACTAACTACTAACCAGAATTGTAAACCACATAGTGTACGCACAAACACAGAGAGGGGTCCCTACAGAAATCCCAAGTGCCAACTCTGTCTCCATAAGCACTCAGGCAACGTCACTGGACCAAACAACATGAGCTATAACGTCCAGGACTCATTCGCTCGCTCTTCCTCCAGTGTGATCTACACAATCACCTGCAAGCAATATTCTCCCACTGTCTACATAGGACAACCAGGTCAGTCCAACCTGATAAAGTCCAACCTGAAATTTTACAACAAAGAAACATTAAAAGGGCACCACAGCATGTTACGAATCATCACTACTTCTCTCTTCCATTTTAGCTTTACAGAAAACAGTAGCAAACTAGGATTTACATCTTGCATGTCCTATATCAGGTGCGGGCAAACCCCAGCCCAGAGTCCATTTGTGGCCCTTGGATACACTAATTTCAGCCCATAGGCCATCAAAGACTAGCCAGGCCCATCAGAGACTATGGGAACCAATGTTGGCCTGCAGGCATTATTTTAATCCCTGCTTCTTTAAACAGTTTATATCTCCATGTTTTCACTGTGCAAGAGATGTGTGGCAAAAGTTCATAGTTCTCATGTCCTTCTATCTACATGCGTGTATTAGTTCTCATGTATACTATTCAGTGGTCCTCAACCTTTTTGGCCCCAGGGACTGGTTCTATAGAAAAGAAATTTTCCAGGTACCAGTCCAGGGGTTGAGGTAAAAGTTCTGCCTCTGACAACCTGGAGGGAGGGCTTCCCCACCTAGAGCATAGCACAGCTGTAAATCCCATTATAATAAATAGAGCTAGGTTACTGTGGATAGGATTGCAGGTGAGAGTCCAATGTCTCAATGCATGTCTATTCAGAGCAGGGATTTTCAACCTTTTTCAATGCACAAAGCCATCCTAGTCACTCTTATTGGAGAGTAAGCCTCATTGACTATAATGGGACTTATTTCTGAGTAACAGGCATTGCATTGGACTCTGAGGCTTAGGATGAATTTAATGCCCTCTCTGCTCATAAGGTCAGTCCCTCCCATGCAGATCTGATGAGCCATGCTGGGCAAGGATCCAGCGAGCCGGTGGATGGTCTCACACTCCCAAGGATCCTGTTCACATCCTCAGGCACCATAAGCTGAAAAGAATCCCACAGAATAGAATTGACATATGCCATGGGAACGTCACTAGATGTTGTTACAGTGGAGTCCACATCATGGCAAATCTGAGCAATTTTACCACAAAGTGCCAAGCAAACATGTCACAGTGGACATCTGTGTGCTCCTCCTGATCAACTTGTGGGGTTTGATGGAGAAGACCCCATAATACACGGAACAATTCCGCTGGTCGGCTCTGAGGAGACACAATGGTGGCTGAAAAAAAGGAATGCTTAGCTGCCATCATCGCCACAGAGTAGGCCCTTGTAATGGGCTCTAATCTGTGTTCAGTCAGATTTGTCACAAGTCTTTGATTCCACTGTTTTCATTTTTCTCTAAGGCTGCAATCTCATCCACACTTTCTTGGAAGTAGGTCCCATTGAAAACAAAAGAACAGAATAAAAGAACAGAATAAACATGCCTAGGATTGTGCCCTAAGTCTATATAACCCATGTGTCTGAATGAGTCCATACTCACCTATGCCAGTTCCGTGCACCTGATAAAAATTAGGCTAATGGCTACAAAGGTTTATGCTTAAAATACATTTATAATGTAAAATACATTTTGGTTGTCCCAAGATTCTTGGTTATCTTTCCTACAACAGACTGAAAGCACAAGCCTTTGCATTTCTACTCAGAAGCAAATCCTAACGTGTTCAGTGGTGCTTACTCCCAATAGGATGCATATAGGATTGCAGCTTAACATAGGTGCTTCTCTAGAAGTAATCTGTTTAAACCACAAGGTATAACAACCAGCAGCAAAACTTTGCAATACAATTGTTCAACAAATGAAACATTAAAATGTCAATTCCCACCATCAAAATTAACAGGTACAAAATACAGGTACGCGGTTACAGTAGATTTAAAAAAATCTGGATTTGAGCCAGATTGTCTTTAAGAGCAGCTAATTTGTATTCCTTACAGACATGATCCTCACTGCAGAAGATCACATTTGTATTGACAGAATTCCCTGCAAACCTATATACAGTTGCAAACAAAGCTTTTTTTTCTAAAGTCCTTTTGCTGACACTGAACAAAAATTTAATCTGGTAGGGATAATAAGGAACAAAGAATCTAAGAACATCTTTCTTATATTAGTATGTAGATGACATAGGAATAGGTAGGAACCTGGGGTGTTATCCTTTGTCAGGAAACATAATCTCGCCTTCTGCAAGTACCTAGGAAGAGGACATGGAAAAAGATCATTGACCAAATGACCAAATTCTGTGTGTATGGAACCCCAACTTACTTATTTGCAGAGATCCTGATGGGCACGGAGTGCAAAGTACCATAAATTATCCAGTTAATTTAATAATTAACCTCCTGTTAATTTAATAATTTTATACTACTGTCAAGAAGATCACTGTAGTCTAATCAAAGTGCCAGCCTAAGAAGAATGCTTTTTATAACTTTAAATGGTACAATAGCCATGAAAGGGGGGAACAAGGACAGGACTCTCCCACCTGTCCTTGTGTCCAGAAAGCATTCTGGAAGAATTTGGTGGCTATGGAGGTTTCTTTTGAACATTGTCTTTTGAACATTGTCTTGAACATGTCAAGCCAGAAGATCTGGTAGTTAACCAAACATGTGTCAGGACCCCAGCCAGACCCCCAAGGAAGCTCTTTCAGTCAGGATTGACCCCTGCAGGAGCCAAACATAGTTCAGCAGATACTGCAGGCCTGGAGGAACAGCCAGAATAAGAACCACAAGAAGACTAGATTGTAAAAGTGCTTAGTTTTAGCTCTGACAAGAACTGGCAGTGCTTAGCTTGAATATACTACATTCAAGTATGATTCTGAAAAACTATGGCTGATCACTAGAAGCTGCAAGGATTTAAAAGCAGGAAGATCCTTTCTATGAAGCTGATGGAAGTACCAGGCTTTGAGTATATTGATGCGAGTATAAAGGCCTGAGCTCCCTAGGGTCCTTCAGCTTTTAAGGAGCAAGGCAAAAACAAAAATACACACACACACACACACACACACACACACACTTTTGCATTACCTCCCTTTCTACCCTCAAGCTATCACTACTCTCTCTCTCTCTCTCTCTCTCTCTCTCTCCTGTTTAGAACTAATGTTGTTTTTCTAGAGCATTAGCTACTCTGAAGCATTAAAAGCCACCCTCTTTGAGATCAAGGCAGCATCTGCATCATCACTGAGGCTTTCAAATACAGGGCATTCTGACGTCTTCATAAGGAGTCATTTTTTTAGAGGAGTTAAGTTATTGACCAGACTTTGAGCTAAGATCACAGATGGCAATTAAAAACTAGAATCCTTTTGATCATCTTGGCTTCACTGTGATTCATTCTTCTGTCATACAAGCTATTAAATCTTACAAGAAGCAGGGATGGTGCAAGCATGCCAGAAACTTCAGTTATCACTTTTTCGTATCAAGGGTAAAAAAACAACTCTGCATTTTCAGCTTACAAAAGAGAAAAATAACTCTTTAGACCAGGGGTATCCAAACACAGGCCGGGGGCCAAATGCAGCCCCAGCCAGCCTCTAATGATCCCCTGCCTGCCAGCCTATGACCCAAGAGCCTCTGACCCAGTTGATCAAACAGGACTAGAGCTGTGATGGTGGAGTAGGAGAAATGGGGCCATTTAAGTGTGTGCTTTATCTCTGCTTTGTTTTAGAGCTTACAGAAATCCTCAAAATTTGAGCCCTTTTATTCATTTATCTAAGTTCCATCTCTAATCTGTTTATTTAAATTTTATATTTAAAATATTTTTCCATCCCCTGACACTGTGCCAGATATTTGATGTGATCCTTTGGCCAAAACATTTGGACACTCCTGCTTTAAACTACTGTTATGCCACTGTGGAGCTCAGCATGCATTCACTTTTTCCCATTCTCAAATCCTTGTGATGGGAATGAGATCATTTTCTAGAGCAGTCTTTTTCAAACTTTGGGATGTGAACCACTGGTGGTATCACAGTCTGGACTCTTCCACCTGTCCTTGTGTCCAGAAAGCATTCTGGAAGAATTTGGTGGCTATAGAGGTTTCTTCTGGATCATATTGGACCAAAAACCCACTCCACTTGCCTCCAAATGGCCTGCAGAAGCCTCAGAAAGACTTCGAGCACAATCCTAACCATATCTACTCAAAAGTAAGTCCCATTATGTTCAATGGGTCTTACTCCCAGGAAAGTGTCTTTAGGATTGCAGCCTTCTTCAGTTTTCAGAGACAACTTCCAGTAGAATCGATTGCCAGCCCAGCACAATCCAGAAGAGGTCTCCCCAGCACCACCAGCAGCACACGAATCCACTGTGAAGGATAGGAAGGTTGTGGTGCCAATAAGATTGGGAACCAATGCACTCAAAGGGCTGTGCAAAGTCAGCAGGTATCTGGATCCAGAGACCACCACTAACTCATATTTTATGGCCCACAAACCAAGCCATATTATAAGGTCATGTTCAGTGATGGGCTTCAAAGAAATTAAGAACCGGTTCTCTGTCCATCTGGCAGCCACTTTTAAATGGCTATTTTTAAACTTTATATGTACTATCTCTTGTTAAGAACTGGTTCTATAGAGTAGGTGCGAACCTGCTGGTGCCCACCACTGGTCATGTTCACAAAGATAAGGCGATGGGAATGTAAGTGCATATCCACTGCCATCCAAACTTGTTCATGTAAATTCTGAATTGAGTTTTGCCATCAGTGCCAGCCTGCCATGGTCCAAGAGCTGGACTTGGGAGATTTGCAATAAAAGAGGCATTTGGGGACTTTAAGATCTCTATATGGAAGGGACATCTTGTTGGATCATATCACGAAGCTGCATTGATTAAATCCCCCATACAGTGATTTGGACTGCTGGAAACAGAGAATACCAAAAAAATCTCCTATTCCCTACTGCTGAGCTTTCCCTGTCAACATCTGAGATACTCTCAACATTCTAAGATCTTTAGATACCAATGATTCTTCCCCTCAGTTCCAGGTAATCTGCCTTCACCACATCAGCCCAAGAATCAGAAGTTTTGCCAAAGGCAGTTCATATTTCCAAAATAAAGCTCTGCTCCTTTAAAAAGAGCTGATCTCCTCCAAAGAGCCAGGTCCTGGAACATACATCTTCTCCAGCAGCAGTGTTTAAACCTTTAGTACAGTGTTTCTCAAAGTGGGGGTCGGGACCCCTTTGGGGGTTGCCTGGAGCTTTCCTGGGGGTTGCCTAAGGACCCCTGGTGCAGGGGGCCAGGTCAGGCTTGCCAGACCTCCAGCTGTAGATGCAGCCGCACTGGGGCTGACTGACAGCCTCAGGGCCCAATCCTATGCATGCCTACTCTGAAATAAATCCCATTGCGTTCAATGTGTGCATAGAACACACATTTGTAACAATGAAAATACATCCTGCATATCGGATATTTACATTACGATTCATAACAGTAGCAAAATTACAGTTATAAAGTAGGAACGAAAATAATTTTATGGTTGGGGGTCCCCACAACATGAGAAACTAATAAAGGGGTCACGGTGTTAGGAAGATTGAGAACCACTGCTTTAGTAGGTACAGTACCAGCAAATGCAGAAGCAACACTCTCTCTGCTCTAGATGCTGGACTTAGCTTTCTATCTTGTTCAAAGGCTTTAGTCATAAATAGGAATTGGTGCCAAACCAAATATGGAACTACCCATTATTGAAACCAGAGGCTTCAGCATCCTTAGTTACTTTTAGCTACTGGGGTACATGATCAATGTGGGACAGCAGGTAATTATGGAAGCAGTCAACAAATCATCAAGACGAAATCTCACCCTGACATGGAAAGAAGTTACTGCTCTTCAGGTGGTTTACCTTGCTAGGTGATTACTCTAGTCTACAACAGGGATGGGAAAACATTTTGGCTGGAGGACCAGTGTGTCAAGGGGCTGGAAAAAAATATTTAATTTACATTTCAAATTTGAATTAAGTTACAGTGGAGCCTCACGTATCAAATTTAATTCGTTCCGGAGGAATGTTCTTTACGTGAAACATTCTTTATGTGAAGCAGATTTTCCTGTAGCAAATAATGGAAACTCAGATGATTGGTTCCACAACCCCAAAAATATTCATATAAAAATATGAACTGGATGTAAAAATGATGACAGAACACTGGGATTGAATTCAAAACATGCATTCAATGTGCATGATCTTATGAAGTCTACTTCAGCTGCAGTCCTAAAGACACTTTCCTGGGAGTAAGACCCATTTAACACAATGGGGCTTACTTCTGGGTAGACATGATTAGGAGGCTGCAATCCAAGGCACATTCAAAGTGTCTCCCCACTTTCTCCTTCTCTCCATCCTGAGCCTCTCTCTCCCCTGCTCCCTTCTGGCTAGCCCTGAGCTGCTTCCCTCTTCTCCACTGCTCTTCTCTCCCTCTGCCCAGTGGACACCCGGCCACGAGAGGAACAGCATGGAAGTGTTGCTTTCACTATGTGCAGGTGCGCTAGGCAGCCCTGACGCTTTTTAAACAGGCTGCCGGCCAGCGCGTCTGCCCCAACTGCCAACGAATATGTTCTTTACGTGAAGCAGTTTGTTGTGTGAAGCAGAATCCTAGAGAAATGTTTATTACATGAAACATACTTTATGTGAGGGGTTCATTACGTGAGGCATAAATGTACATAAATATACATAAAATTATATTAAATATGGTATTTATATTAATAAATGGATTTTACTGAGCTTATTTAGAATACACATGAGAACTACAATACAGACACCTAGAACTATGAAATGTTCATCATATATCTTTTGCACAGTGAAAACATATGTTCAGAGGTAGTCATGGACCAAAGTTAGGGCAGTTGCAGGGCACTGCAGACTCCCAAATGTCCAACACGCCAGAATCTCTTGGGAGACTTGGGACTCTCTCCAGGCCGAATTGAAATTCAGGGGAATTTATTTAATTAGAATTTATGTAATGCATTTTGTGAACTATCTATACTTTTTGTTGAAATGCTATACATACTCTTGTTGCTAACAATAACTATTATAAACCAATTCATTTTGTCACAATTTGCGCAGCATCACATTATGCAAATATTTTATGAATTTCTTAACGCATTTTATACTGATTTGCCTATTTAATTTGATGGTTCTCATCATTGTGAGTCACGTTGGGGGTCATTTAGATATAGAGAATAAATACTTAGATGGATATAACTTTCACTACTGTGAAAATCATTGTACAGTGGTACCTTGTAAGACAAATGATTTGCAAAATGAACTAAAATTTCTATGGCGTTCTGCCTTGTAAAAAGAACTGTGCTTTGTAAGATGAATTGGGTGGCTGAGGCGGGACCTCTCTTCTGCATGCAGTACCAGCCCCTATCCAGCAGAGGGACGCACAGGCAGCAGAGTCCTCAGAGCTTCTCCAGCAACAATGTCTGAGCCTGGAGCCTGCATGTCTCAGCCTCCTGCAGCTGCCACCATCAGGTAGGAGGGACCCCCCAGACCTCTTTCTGACCCCCCTGAAGGAAACCCCTTTCCCCCAAGAAAAAGCCTTCCCTGCCTTGACCCCACTACCCCTAACTACCACTCTTCCCACCACCACCACCTTCCCTGTCTGGATCCCACTTTCCTGTGAGCCCCAGTGGATACAATGGGATACACTTTCCTGTAAGCCCCAGTGGATACAATGGGACTTGATTCTGAGTAGACAGCATAGGATCCTACCCCCTTTGCATCAGGCTTCTGACTTTGGTACTGCTCCTGCTGCAAACGTGGAAACACACACATACACACACAGTGGTTCTTTGTTAGTTACTCAAAAAGACACCGGTGACTCTTCTAGTAAATATCAGTCATCCTTGGCCATAAAAGTTTTACTTTTCTGTTTTACTGTACAGTACTTTACAGTGTTTTATTACATTAATGGTGTTCTGTATTATATTAGTGTTTTGAATTTGATTACAGTGTTTTGTCATCATTTTTACATACAGCTAATATTTTTATATGAATATTTTTGGGTGGTGGAACCAAACATCTGAGTTTCCATAAGTTCCTATGGGAAAATCCACTTTGTAAGAAGAATGCTTTGTAAGACAAACATGCTTCCAGAATCAATTAAGTTTCTTACTATGCATTAGTGCTTTACATTATAATGCAATTGTTTTATCTCCTTCATCCCTGAGCTCTTTGATCTCACCTTTCACAGCTTTTTGTCTCTGTAACTCTTATATGCATCTGATCAGACAAAGTGGACTGCAGTTCACAAAGATGTAAGACTGAAATAAACAGGCAAGTGTTAAGCTTCTTTAAGCCTCTTTGTTGGTTTTGTTGCAACAGACTAGGCAGGGTTACTCCCTCTGCTACCCCTTTTTATTATATTGTACTATCCAATAGAGAGACTACCTTTCTTTATTGTATTGATCTCAAAGCAAATTGGTGACTCAGACACACTCTCTACCCTAGAGGATCGCTATACATGTGCCAGCCACTTCCTGACACTTATTAAGGCCCACTACATCTTCTCCAGAACTACTGATAACTTAGGCAGATGCCTGAAGTGAGATGCTTAAAGATTAAAGACATCAAGCATGTAGCTGAAGCTTCCTGGAGACAAAAGAAGTCATTAACATAAACAAAGGGCACCACAACTGTGTCAATGTGCCTCTCCACTCAAATGAAAGAAATAACCTTTTTCATAATCCCATTAGCATTTTCAGTGAAAATGGTGGCATTTGAGCAGACAATAAAGAAAACTATTTCGTTATCATTAGAAAGGCCAAAGGTATTTATCTGATTTAATATTTCATAATTGATATTAAACAATACAGGAGAACGTGCGATGTACTGTGAGTCAGCTATGCTATGGCACATATCAGACATTCGCAAAGCATTGCATTTGTTAGAGCAGCGTTTCTCAAAGTGGGGGTCGGGACCCCTTTGGGGGTCGCCTAGAGCTTTCCTGGAGGTTGCCTAAAGACCCTGGTGCAGGGGGCCAGGTCAGACTTGCCAGACCTCTGGCTGTAGCTGTGCGCACACTGGAGCTGACTGACAGCCTCAGGGCCCAATCCTATGCATGCCTATTCTAAAATAAATCTCATTTTGTTCAATGTGTGCATAGAACATACATTTTATTTGTAACAATGAAAATACATCCTGCATATCGGATATTAACATTACGATTCATAACAGTAGCAAAATTAGTTATAAAGTAGCAACGAAAAATTTTTTATGGTTGGGGGTCCCCACAACATGAGGAACTTATAAAGGGGTCATGGCATTAGGAAGATTGAGAACCACTATGTTTGAGGGACAGCATGCAGTAGCCCTAAAAAAAATAGAAAGGGGCTCATTCACATTTGAGCCCTATAACCTTTTTGGCCCCAGGAACTGGTTCTGTGGAAAAGAAATTTTCAAGGGACCAACCCAGGGGTGAAGGGAGAGTTCTGCCTCTGGTGACCTGGAGGGAGGGCTTCCCCACCTAGAGCACAGCACAGCTGCCTCCAGTTGTAAATCCCAATATAATAACTAGAGCTATTGCTGGGTTACTGTGGATAGGATTGCAGGTGAGAGCCCAATGTCTCAATGCATGTCTACTCAGGGCAGGGATTTTCAACCTTTTTCAGTTCAGGATGCATTGAAAATGCACAAAGCCATCCTAGTGCGGACTGGTCAGGTAGCTGCCAAGGATCTCCAGAGGTATCCAGACCAGGGCTTGAAAAACCCTGCCCTACATGACATATGTTTCTTCTTGTAGCTCTGGGAGAACTATCTACCTAGTGCAGTGGTGGATAAACACCAGCTGGGGTGCCATCGGTGGCCCTCAGCGTCTCTGAATTCAGCCTGCCGGGAGCCCCCACTTTCCAGTGAGCCTCTGATCCTTCAGACTGTTGGAGCCCAAGCTGGAGCATAGCTGTGCCAGAGAAGTGCTACATTCTGTAGTTGGGGGGGGGGGACTCACACAGGCCTCATTAAGACAAGGGAGTCTTTGTTCCTTTACCTTGGAGTTTCATTGGCTTTACCCCAGAGCTGAAAAATTGGATAGG
This sequence comes from Cryptoblepharus egeriae, assembly GCA_030015325.1. NCBI lineage: Eukaryota > Metazoa > Chordata > Lepidosauria > Squamata > Scincidae > Cryptoblepharus > Cryptoblepharus egeriae. The sequence goes on from JAREYC010000013.1 coordinate 14,474,774, forward strand.
GTTGAGCCCTTAGTGAATCTATACTTGAGGTTTAAGTCAGGGATTTTTCAAATCACAGCTCATTCTTCAGTTTCAATCCTCAGCACCATACATATGAAAGTTTTCCTCTAAGATGGCAAATTCCCAACTGTGGTTTTTAATATTCTATGAACAAGGTCATTTATGAACGCTAGCAGGGACCTTTCCCTCTCTGCCCTCCACACTTTAAAAAAAGATTTAGGGCTCAATCCTATTCCTGCCAAACTGCATGAAGCCACAGTGTAGATAGAGGATTTTTTGGTGGGGATGACCAGACTGCCCAGGAAAGTTAATAATCTTTTTTTACTTATTTCTTTGTAGGCCACCTACCATTAATGGATCTCCTTGAATCTACATCAGCTGTTTAGCTTGTCTAACAGCACAATCCAGAGCAACTAATCTGTCCACATAAGAGCCCTTGGGTTGCCCTATCTATCACTAAGGTGGAGCAACTGCATGATGCTCCACCATAGTTACTCTGGAAAAGGCTTAGGGCAGAGCAAGGCAACATAGGGTGCCATAGGAGAGGTGGACCTGCTCTGCCCTAACTGGGGCAGCGTAGGCAGTTCAGGAGAGTCATGTTGAGGGCATGTTTAGCATTGCCTAGGGCAGAGCAGTTATTCTGTATCCAGAGCTTGTTTCTAGGGCAGAAATGCCCTCTTCCAGTTCCTCAGAGATATACCACCTCAGGAGCAGGTATAGTAATGAGTAGACCCATAGGGGTCCATGATAAGGCCCAAATAAGAATGGCAGTGTTGACCAAAAATCTGAGTTCTTGGCCAGCCTAGCTGCAACCCCTGCCTCTCAACGTCAGGATATGGAACAACTTACAGCTGCCCACAAACCTCAGGATACAGCAGGCCACTCCAAGAAGCCCCTTGTATTCACTGTAGAATGTCCTGGCATCTCATCAGGGACTCCTTATAAGGAAGACACTCAGTGGCGTCACCAGACTGGTGCAGCTGGTGTGGGCTGCATTGGGTGATGCGCTCCGTATGGGGTGATGCGTGGAGGAGTTTGACTGTCCTTTGGCAGGCCCCGGGCGTCAGCACCCCCGTTCAGGCCTGCTCCAAGGCGGAGCAGCAGCCAGAAGCTGCCACTTATCCTCGGAGCTGGCCCGAACAGCCAGCTGAGGTGCACTGTGCAGAAACACACTGAGCATGCCGAACAGCTTCAGAGGAGACTTCCTTAGAGTGGAGGAAGCAGAGTGGAGGCAGAGGCGGAGTGGCAGCCGAATGGCTTCAGAAAGAGTACTGCACAGGCACAAACTCTGATGCCTGCACAGTCTCCTCTGAAGTCGAAAGTCTTCAGAAAAGTACTGCGCAGGTGTCAGAGATTGTGCCTGCGCAGTACTCTCTCTGAAGCCAGTTGGCTTCAGAAACAACTGTGCAGGTGCAAACTTTGGCAACTGCGCAGTCCAGGTAGGGGAATGCGTGCATCCCAGGGGTGACACACAGACTTCTGCACTGGGTGATGCGCAGAGTCGTGTCACCACTGTAGGCACCACAGCTGTTCCTTGTTCAGTGTGATCTGAGGGGTGTCTCCTCAGGAGCAAGTCCTCCCCATGTGTCAATTACTAAGCATGCTATGGAGCAGTTAGGGCAGCCCAGGCTTCCTGACTCTCTGGATGCAGCATAACTTTCTGCTCTGGATACAGAATAGTTAGGAGAGAGCAGTTAGGGCAGAGCAGGCTGAACTTGCTCTGGATTGTACCCTAAGTCTGAGAGTCAGGGCAGGGTAGAAAAAGGGGATAGTATCTTAGTGTGTCCTGTTGTTCCTGAGATTTTCCCCCACCAAACTCATTTCAGTCTGCTCCCTGCACCAAACCACCAAACACTTCCCTCCCCCACATTGACTTACTGATGGTAGCATGGGATGGAAAAGGTTCTGGACCTTTGCTCTGGCAGCCACAGCCCACATGAACAACAGAGCAACTTTCACACTATTGTTCCAGGACTTACACTGACAAATCATGAGATCTGTCAGCATAAGTCCTGAGCTGCCCATTTCAAGTCTATCACAGTTGCAGATAAATGTAAAATCTCCATCTCTGTCTCCCATGCCATCTCACGAATAGAAGCTGTAAGGAAAAAATACAAACACTTCACAGGTAAGCATCAGTGCTTTGTTATACCACACTATTCCCCTAGCTCTTCTTACACCTGTTTGTTTGAATACAACCACCCACTCTCACTAGCAAATTATTGCTGTGCTTTCCATGCTACTACTGTATTTCAAAAGTTTGCCTATACCCTGACTGGCTTTTATTTCAGATTTACATGCATGTTCTGGGGCTTTTGAGTAATATTCCAGCATTCAGAAAGCTACAATACATGGGTGACATGAAGGGGGGTGTTACTAAATGCAGTACAAGTAATTATTGCTAATTGCCATGTTGAAAGGTCAGGGAGAAGGAAACATGAAAAGAATCCAAGCTTGGATGGACCTTCGGCAATTATTGCCATGTGTAAAAAAAAACCCTGAAAACAACTAGGAATACATGCAGAGGTAAGTAACAATCAGTGAAGCAGTTGCCCAGATTCACAAAAGGACTCATCCATTCCTAGGTCATTTGTCCATATACATTCCTACATTTTCATGCTAGCATTTTGCTACTCATAGAACAACACATTAGGGAGAAAAGCTTATGCATAATCAAGTCTACCCACGTAAGCTAGCAGAAGCCAGAAGGGGACCATCACAATCCGCACAGAGTGGGGTTTTTTTGCTGGGAAGTGGGGAGGGGGAGCAGACCCAAGTGCCAGGTGCACAAGAAGCTGTCAAAATGGTGGTGGTTGACAGTGGGGATGGTGATCTTGGTTGTATCCACCTGCAAAAAAGGTCTATTGGTATATAATCACCAATATAGTAACCAGTTTAAGTCTATTGGTATCTAATATAATCACAGTTATCTTTATGAGAATTTGCTATCCACTGATTTCCTTATCCATGAGAGTCAATGTTGCTACCTGCCTCTCGTTATCTGCAACTCTGTTATTGTTATCCATGAATACAACCCTACTGATCATTAGAGTGGACATGGGGAAGGAGGACAGGTGAAGCAACCATTTCCCACCGTTGAACTACAAGGCCTCATTGTTAGGCCAGCAACCTTTAATGAGTTGAGGAATAGCCAGCATTGAGAAATTGATATTTCCACAATCTTCAATGCATCACAGGATATCAGCACATAGAAGGAAGCATCAGATGTTGGAGAGGTTGATGAGTCCTTGCTATCGGGTTCATAAAATTCATAGATTCTATAGTGAAGAGTATCTCATGAAATCTAACTATTTTCCACATAGGCTCAATGATTCAGTATCTGCCAATTCAGTATCCAGTAGGTTTTCCAGAAATCTAACCCTAGTGTACAACTGAGTGTGTATGCAAAGTTTGCATGGTGTATATACATGCACACACATACATTAAGTTAGAATATATACATATGTATATGCATACCCACACTATATGTTCAGTATCTGCATTTCTCTCTGGTAATTATTATTATTACAGTGGAACCTCACGTAAAGAACGCCTCACATAAAGTATGTTTCACAACAAACAAAAATTTCTCTTGGATTCTGCTTCACGTAACAAACTGTGCTTCACCTAAAGAACACATTCGTTGGCAGTTGGGGAAGACGCGCTGGCCGGCATCCTGTTTAAAAAGCGTCAGGGCTGCCTAGCGCACCTGCCCATAGCGAAAGCAACACTTCCATGCTGTTCCTCCTGTGGCCGGGCGTCCGCTGGGCAGAGGGAGAGAACAGCAGTGGAGAAGAGGGAAGCAGCTCGGGAGAGAGAGGCTCAGGATGGAGAGAAGGAGAAAGTGGGGAGGCACTTCGAATGTGTCTTGGATGCAGCCTCCTAACCATGGCTACCCAGATGTAACCCCTGTTGTGTTCAATGGGTCTTACTCCCAGAAAAGTGTCTTTAGGACTGAAGCCTAAGCAGACTAAGGGTGCAATCCAGAGTAACTCTGAGAAGTCCTTGCTCCGGTATAAGAACAATTTGCTCTGGATTGCAAAATGAATTTCCCATAGGTTTTCACTAGGTGGTGCAGTAACTACGGGTACATGTAATGTCTCTTACGTGTACCCGTAGTTACTCTGGATTGTAGGGCAAGTAGATCATGCATTGAATGCATGTTTTGAATTCAACCCCAGTGTTCTGTCATCATTTTTACATCCAGTTAATATTTTTATATGAATATTTTTGGGGTTGTGGAACCAATCGTCTGAGTTTCCATTATTTGCTATGGGAAAATCCGCTTCACGTAAAGAATGTTTCACGTAAAGAACTTGCCTCTGGAATGAATTAAATTTGTTACGTGAGGCATCACTGTATTTATTTCATGAATTCTGTCATAGGTGCCAAATATTTATGGGTCCCTGACATATGCTAGCTTACCCACATTGGTTAGGACTGTGTCTTTGATGCCTAGCATTTCCAACAGAGAGAGAGAGAGAGAGAGAACTGGTGTCTAGAATTTCACATTAGGTCTTAAGAGACCTAACTGGGATCAAGCAGAGCAAACACTGATTTTGATGGAATCAGTAAAAGAAAGCTTCATGTGTTCCTATACAGTAGTTACAAGTTTGCTATCCTGTATGCGGGTTAGTTATTACTTTACTAGCTAATCATTCAAGAGGCCAGCTGATGCCTCTTGGAGTTCAAATATACAAGCATCTAATTTCACAATGGGGAGAGGGGAGAGCAGTTTAACTTGTACATAGCAAGCAAGAGACCAACAAAACATGGCAAAAACATGATGGGCTGGTGGAAGGATGACTGTAGTACTGTGTCACTACCCTTGGTTTCGATCCTGATCACAGCCTTCCACATACTACTTTTAGTAGGAAAAATTTCCCTTGACTTTCAATTTAAAGTTTTCTTCCATCTAAAAACAGCAGGTGCAGGAGCCCTCTGCAATTTGCATCAAAACATCAGGGAGGGAGCCCTTAAGTCTCCCCCTTTACCACATTTCACACCCCTGCTTGCTTTTTACAAATAAAACTAGGTGGTTTGAATAATTAGGAGCATGTCTAATTTACCCTACATGAAATATTGTTAAGAGTTCATATGACAATCAGGAACATGCATCTCCACGTGGATTAGCTGCACTGTGTACAAAGTCAATGCAAAGATAGCATGCTTAATGTAACCAACTTGTTTCTAATGGCAAATAAGCCAACACTTTCCATAGGGGTGGGGACATTCCAGTAGGAACTGGTACAAAATAAAACTGGGTGATGGAAAGCAGCTGCTGGTATTACTGATTAGAGGAATTTCTCCTTCACACCCAGGATAGAGGCTGCTTCAGACTGAGGCGGCTATACAATGTGGCAGTGATTTTCAACCTATTTCATCTCATAGCACACTGACAGGCTGCTAAAGTTGTCAAAGCACACCATCAGTTTATGGACCATTGACAAGGCACATCATGCTGCTGATGAAAAGCTCACAACTCCTGGCCCTACTATAAGACCCTCCCCCCAACTTCTGCAACACATGTGCAGACCATTTGCAGTACACAAATGTGTCACAGCAAACTTAGTCTCAGGAAAGTGTGTATAGGATTGCATCCTATATCTAAGTAGATCTGGACAGGATTGCGCTGTTAGAGCCCAATCCTATGCTAGTTTACTCAGAAGAAAGTTTCACTATAGTCAATAGGGGTTAGCCTGACGGCCCAATCCTATCCAATTTTCCAGTGTAGATGCAGCCACAATGTAGCCCCAAGATAAGGGGACAATGGTTCTCTTATTTTGACAAGGATTCCATGACTACACCCCACCACAGGATACAATGCACTGTTCACATGGTTGCATCTGTGGTGGAAAATGTTATAGGACTGGGCCCTTGACCTCTTTATACCCAACAAATGTACATCTCCATAAGGCACACAAAGTTTTTGTGTACTTCATGTTTTCTGTAAAGCAACATTATACATTCTTCCAATATCTATAATTATATAATTTTTGATCCCATTCTTGAAAATTCACATTTATTTCTGATATTAAACCAAATGAGTTCAGACTTTTTAAACTCTATTTTTAAACTACAACAGACTCACGAGTCAAAACGGTTTCACAAAGCCAGAGAACAACACAAAATGGCTGCTGTGAAAACTCACTTAAGACAGCAGATTTGAAAAGCTTTGTGGAGTAGAAGAGACACACTAACTTTCCAACTTTATCAGGGACTGCCGCCTTCATTTTCTGGCAAGTAATCCCTTGCAAATCATTGCCCCTGTATTTGCTGTGTTGAAAATACCTTATTAAACTGTAATTAGTGCAATTGAAAGTATTATCATGTTCCAGGGCTTAGCTCCTTCACCAGGGACTTTAGAAAGTTATATTTGTCAGTAACTAGGATGATGCAAACGGCTGTGGGTGGTGCAAGTGACATTGTGCCAGAAGGTCAGGGTTCAAGAAGGCCAGGGTTCGAGACCCAGGTCCCCACAAGACAGGGTGAGCTCCTCTCCATAGCCCAGCTCTGCAACACAGCTGGAACCAATCGTATCAGCACTGCAGTTCCATTGGACTATTTCAATGGCGTGGAGAGGGCGGATTTGCTGCTTCGGTAAGAGCCTATCCTCCATATTAATCTACCCAGGCCTTTGTGCTTTGCATATAGCGTCAAGCACGGTACCATGGTCTTTCGAGACTGATGGATGCCAATACTTAGGATGATGCATCTCACCCATTACTGTATAGATGAATAATAAGGTTAACATACAGTGCACAGAATGCCTTTTTAAATCCTACAGCTGCTAATATACCATTTTGAATAGTTGATAATATACTCAGTCTATCTTCTGGTGAGAGCAACTTGTCCACTAGAGAGTTCAACAAGCAGCACCAAAAAAGACATGGCTCAGACTGGTTGAGGAAGACCTAAAGAACCAGCGACTGACCACTGATGAGGCTAAAAACATTGCCATCAGTAACAAAGAATGGAAGCATATTGTGAATGATGCACGGAATCCACTGTTATCTACAGCAGCATACTGCTTGAGAGGACAACTCCCTCCCCAGTTGCCTGCTAAGAACTAAAGAAGAAAAATCTATCAGAAGGACTGGTACAAAATATTGCAGCATGGATTCAAACTTGAACCCTCCCTAACCCCTATTCCATACTGTGTTCGTTACCAGTTTCTTTCTAAGCTTGTTTCAAGGATGTTGGTTATAATATTTAAAAACTTTATGGTCTGAGACCAGAACCTATATCTTCCTCCTACAAGTTTCCCCAGCCCCCTCCATGGTCACACTTCCTGGGGTTCAAGGGAGACAACATATCAAGGATTATTGCCTCCAGGCTGTGGAATTCCCTTCCACTGGAGGCTCCCTGGTCTCCTCATGTGTGAATTGTCTAAGTAATCTTAGGGTGCAATCCTAACCATGTCTACTCAAAAGTAAGCCCCACTGTGTTCAATGGGTCTTACTCCCAGGAAACTGTCTTTAGGATTGCAGCCTTCGTTGTCTAATAATTATGAAAACTGAATTGTCAGTTTTCGTGCTTCAACCAGATCCTTTGCAACCCTACCTAATAAAAACAAAGCAGGCTGTTAGCAGCCAAATAGTTGTTGCAGTTCCATGTTTCTGCCCCTTTCCTGCTTATTTTGCATTGCTTTGCCTGGACTTTGACTTTACTCATGGACATTGGGTTTGGATTATTGATTGTTTCTTTTTATGAAGATTTTGGAGCAGCCTCCAGGCTATCCGTTGGCAGGCCTAGACCCAGCTCCTGATTAGTTACTGAGTATCCAGATTTTGCAAAGAGGTAGCCCCTGTTTTTAAGGGCATTAATCTGACATGGTAGAATAGGAATGATTAGTTGTGAATAGTATGAATGCATGAATTCAAAATTATATCAGAACTTGAAAGGCATTTCTTATATTGGGAAGCATAGTAACGTAGATAAGCTGTGAATCAAGGCTTCCCTAGTATGAATCTTGCCATGTTTCCTATCCTGAGTAGACTCTGTGTTGGGCTCCAGAGGGGTCTCTGTGTTGGGCTCTGAGACCTGGAAGGGGTGGTAAAATCAAATAGCAGGCTTTGCTACCTTCTCCACCCACCTGGGCCTAAGCCACTGCTAGCCACCCTCCCACAGTTCCATCCCTTTCCGGGAAAGCCCACTCTTTCAGAACACCTCCCCGCCAGCTGGAGAGGAACTTACAAAACAGACAAAGGTCTAGAGCCAACTAGCAATGTCCTCTCCACCCTGGTCTCCACCATGTGCTTTACAACATGTTTGCAACATGACAGTACATAGGCCACCAATACTGCCAACCATGAGGATCAGGCCGGGTCTTACCAATGGGGAATGCGTTGTGCCAATGGGGAACGTCCTACAACTGCAATGGGTGGCAGTAACAGGACCTTCTTAAGGTAAGGGAACAATTCTTATCTTACCTTGGGGCTGCATTGCAGATGCATTGGCACTGGAAAGTTGGATAAGATTGGGATTGGGTCCTGAGTCCATTCAATCTAGCTGCCTCGACATTTCAAGCAAAATCAAACATTATCTTATTATCCAATATACATATTTATAACTGAGTTGCAGGCAAATTCCTATTTACATTCTAAGAGTTAATACTGTACACTTTATTTTCATTCATTCAATTTATACTCTGACTTTCTCTCAGAAAAGCCCCCAATGCAGATAAACAATCTATAAAAAACACAGTAAAATACAAAGAATAAATATCAGTAACATATTCTTCTTCTTTTACATATATAAAACTGAAAAGTCACTGACTGACTCACACACTGAGTCATCAATGCCTAGCCAAAACCGCAGAATCTAGAAGCATGAAATTTGGGGAGGTGTTTGGTCCGTGATGGAGGCACCCATTAAGACCCATTTTCAGAAATTCCAACCAGAAGTGGTGAAAAGGGACACCCCGTTTTTCTCCCTATACTTTACACTGAAGAATCGCTGACTGATGGATACTCTATCCCAACCCCTGGACCTAGAAGCATGAAATTTGGGGAGCTTATTCCTTCCTTGTCTGGAGCACCCACCAAGAACCAATTTCTATAAATTTAATCCCTAAGGGGCTGAAAAGGGGTGCAATGCATTTTGGCCTAAACATTGAAAATTGATCAAAACACAAACCCAAATCCTGCACTTGCCCAGAAGGGGTATTCACAATTGTGGGGAGGGGGGCTGCAAAGGGGGATATAGTGGGCAGATGTTGTGGGGGGGTATTGCACATGGGGTGATATGCATGGGGGAATGATGTGCATGGGAGTTGATGCACATGGAGGGGTGTTGCACTTGGGGGGATGACGCACATGGAGAATCTAAATCGTGTGTTTTTGCATGGGGGTGTTGCACACGAGCATTGATGCAGCTGGGGGGTTTGTGCAGGGGGGATTGATTTGCATGGAGGGATGTTGCACATAAGGGGATGATCAGCCTGTGGAGTGTTTAACATGGGGGGATGATGCGCATGTGGTGATGTTGCGCATGGGGGTGTATGTTGCACAACAGGGGGTTAGCACACAGAGAGGTCTTTTACTCCCACAATGTGGGTACATTTCACTAGTAGTTTAATATATTATACCTTCACTTTCCCCCCACGATGCAGTTGCCCAAGGCAGCCAATAAAAGCTATAGTATACAAACAGCAGAAATCCTACCCATGTCTACTCAGAAATAAGTCTCATTGTTTTCAGTAGCTTTTAGGCTGTCATTCTATGCAAAACTTTCTCCACTGAAACAATGGCAATACAAGAGGACAACCTCTGAGTACATATGCATAGGATGCTACACATTTACCTGGGATTAAACCATGTTGACTTTAATGGGAACTGAGTAAACATAAATAGGATTGAGCTCAAAGTCATGATAACAAATGATGTCCCACTGGATAAGGCCAAAGGGCCACAAAGTCCATCTTTCTGTATTTCAGTGGCCCACAGAAGCCTCAGGGAGCAAACAAGACAAGGAACCTGCATCCTGGGGCCCTCCCTTGCTGCTGGCATTCTGAGATTGCCTATTGCCAAAATCAAGAATAACACTTAATGGACTTTTCCTCCAGAAATCTATCCAATCCCATTTTCAAGGCATCTAGACCAGATGCCATCACCACACATCCTGTGGCAAGCAGTTCCACAGACTAATTACAAACTGGATAAAGTAATTTTTTGTCTCTCCTGTCCTAACTCTCCCAGTGCTCAATTTCAGTGAATGTTGTCTGGGCTGTGGTATTGTGTTATAAGTAAGTGCCTGCTAGGTTTTTTTATTCATAACTTTTTGGGGGGCTCTGGTATTCCAAAGGCACCACTGGGACTGAAACTCAGGGTGGGGGGGGGGGAGTCTGAGGAGAAAGTGTGGGGGGGAGGCTCAGATGACACCCAGGGGACTGAAACCAAGAATGGGCAGGGTGCAACAGGGTGGCAGAAGGAGGATCTGAGGGGCATGAGTAAGGGGGCTCAGGAGTTCCAAGGGCACCCATGCGGCTGAAACCCAGGGTGGAGTGTCTGAGGGAAAAGGGTGGGGGGCACAGGTGACACCCTGGGGACTGAATCCCAGGATGGGAAGGGGTAATAGGTTGGCAGAAGGGGTGTGTCTGGTAGAGAGCTCAGGTATTCCAAGGACCCCTGGACCCTAAATGATACCCTGAGGACTGAAAACCAGGATGGGGGCAACAGAATGGCAGAAGTTGAGTCTGAGGGTGGGGGGCTCAGGTGTTCCAAGGGCAGTCTTGGGGTTCAGGGTGGGGTCTGAGGGGAAAGGGGGGGGCTGAGGTGACACCCTGAGGACTGAAGCCCAGGATGGGGCAACAGAATGGCAGAAGGGGGGGTCTGAGGGTGGGGGGCTCAGGTGTTCCAAGGGCAGTCTTGGGGTTCAGGGTGGGGTCTGAGGGGAAAGGGGGGGCTGAGGTGACACCCTGAGGACTGAAGCCCAGGATGGGGGCAACAGAATGGCAGAAGGGGGGGTCTGAGGGTGGGGGGCTCAGGTGTTCCAAGGGCAGACTTGAGGCTGAAACCCAGCGTGGAGTCTGAGGGGAAAGGGGGGGGGGCTGAGGTGACACCCTGAGGACTGAAGCCCAGGATGGGGGCAACAGAATGGCAGAAGGGGGGTCTGAGGGTGGGGGGCTCAGGTGTTCCAAGGGCAGTCTTGGGGTTCAGGGTGGGGTCTGAGGGGAAAGGGGGGGGCTGAGGTGACACCCTGAGGACTGAAGCCCAGGATGGGGCAACAGAATGGCAGAAGGGGGGGTCTGAGGGTGGGGGGCTCAGGTGTTCCAAGGGCAGTCTTGGGGTTCAGGGTGGGGTCTGAGGGGAAAGGGGGGGCTGAGGTGACACCCCGAGGACTGAAGCCCAGGATGGGGGCAACAGAATGGCAGAAGGGGGGGTCTGAGGGTGGGGGGCTCAGGTGTTCCAAGGGCAGACTTGAGGCTGAAACCCAGCGTGGAGTCTGAGGGGAAAGGGTGGGGGCTGAGGTGACACCCTGAGGACTGAAGCCCAGGATGGGGGCAACAGAATGGCAGAAGGGGGGTCTGAGGGTGGGGGGCTCAGGTGTTCCAAGGGCAGTCTTAGGGTTCAGGGTGGGGTCTGAGGGGAAAGGGTGGGGGCTGAGGTGACACCCTGAGGACTGAAGCCCATGATGGGGGCTACAGAGTGTCAGAAGGGGGGTCTGAGGAGTGGGGGGGCTCAGGAGTCCAAGGACACCCTGGAGTCCAGGAGGGGTGTCTGGGGGTAGAGGGTGGGATAGGAGCTGCGCCTCTCCCCCTCAGGCGTCCCTGGGGAGGCGATGGAGCCCCAGGGCCGCCTCCCCGTCCCTCAGCAGCGGTGGCGACCGCCAAGGCTGAGAGCCAGGCCTTGCAGGCCCCGCCCCGCCTCCGCCCCGCCCGCAGCCCCCGCCGCCATGTTGAGGCGGTCGCTGCCCGGCGCTGGGTGAGGCCTGTGTGGGCCCGGCGGCGACGGAGCCCGCTGTAGAAGCAGCCCGTGTCGGTAAGTGCGACTGAGGAGGGAGGGAAGGCGAGCGGGGCCGAGGCCGGGGCCTCCCTTGGGCGCTGGCCCTGGGGGGAGCCCCGACGCCCCTGCCAGGCACAGGCCCGGGGAAGAGCCCCGAGACAGGGAGGAAGAGTCATGCCAAGCCTGGGTCGGGGCACCGTCGCCCGGGGACCGTCCCACCCCGGCAAGGGAATGCCTTCTCCAGGCCCACAGACCGCCAGCCCAGGCGGCGCATCCCTGACCGCCTCCACCCCCCTGGGACCGGGCAGAGGGAGGCGGGTCAGCCCCGGCGGTGCCAGACACAGACCGTCCTCCCTGCCTCCCCATGGCCCTCTCCGCCCACCAGGGATGCCCGCTTACGCCCCCTCCAGCTGAAGGGAGACCCGGTGCCAGCATAAGGCAGGCATTACTGCCCAGACTTCTCCCTCCTGGGCAGAAAGGAGGCCTTGAGTGGCACCCTGGAGGGCATCCTGGCATCTGTGCTCCCCCCCAAGAAGCAGGGGCTCCTCTTCACTGACAGACCACCCCCACAGGGTAGCCCACCGGGAATGCCCACTTCCACTCCCTCCAGGAGTGGGGGTGCCAGGTCACAAGGCGCACCAGTTACCCCCTTACTGGACATGAAGAGGCTGGAGGGCATACTGGGGGCATTTGTGCTCCCCCCCAAAGAAGCATAGACACCCTCACTGACAGATGTCCCCCCCACAGGGCATGCCCACCAGGAATGCCCACTTTCACTCCCCCCACTGGAAAAAAGATGGGGTGCCAGTTTATGGGGTGCAGGCCAATTCCCTCTTTACTGGGCATAAAGAGCCTGGGTGGCATCTTGGAAGGAATGTGTCCCCCCTCCCAATCAGAGACTCCCCCTCACTGACAGATGCCCCCCACAGGGCAAGCCCACCACAGAAGCCACTCCATTAGAAGAGAGGTGATGTGCCAGCCCATAGGGTAGGCAGCAGTGCCCAGGGGTCCTTACTGAGCATAAAGATCCTGGATGGCATCTCAGATCTACACACCCCCCCCCAGGTAGAGTGTGGAATGTGTCCCCCCTCCCAATCAGAGACTCCCCCTCACTGACAGATCCCTCCCCCAACAGGGCAAGCCCACCAGGAATGTCCACTTTCACTCCCTCCAGTAGAAAAGAGATGGGGTGCCAGCTCACAAGGCAGCCAACCCCCCTCTATGCTGGGCCTAAAGATCCTGGGTGGCATCTTGAAGGGCATGTATTCCCCCTCAAAATCTGAAGCTCCCCTCACTGACAGATGTCTCCCCCCTCCTCCCTCCACAGGGCAAGCCCACCAGGAATGCCTGCTTTCACTCCCTCAGTAGATGGGGTGCCAGCTCACAAAGCAGACAGCAGGGCCCATGGGTTCTTACTGGGAAAAGGAATCTGGTTGGTATCTTGAAGATGCCTACCCACCAAGAAACAGACTTCCCCCTCACTGACAAATGTTCTTCCCCACCACAGGTTTGCCATATGTCCCAAAAAACAGGGTCAGTGCCAATTTGGGGGATTGTGTTGGCAAATCAGACAGAGAGTCCTGTCCCAATTTGTGGAAGACATACCTACAGGGCAAGCCCACTGGAATGCCCAATTTCACTCCCTCCAATAGAAGAGAGATGGGGTACCCGGATCCCTCCCTACTGGGCAGATAGACAACCTTGCATGGCATCCTGAGGGGTGTGTGTGTGTGTGTGTCCAGAGGCTTTCACTCACTGACAGATGTCCCCCAGGTCTGGCAAGATGTAGCCCTGGATCAGTTACCCATCCGGGAGATTGATGCAGGCAGCAAAGGGTACCTTGCACTCTCTGCCCACCAGCGATTCCTACTTCTTCTCTTCTAGCATGAGTGCCAGTGTATAAGGCAGGCAGGAGTGCCCAGATCCCTGCCTACCTGAATGAAAGGTGACCATCAGGAAGGCTTGTGTCTCCCCCCAAAAATAGAAACTCCTCTTTAGTGACAGATGTACCCCAGGCAAGGTGCAGACCTGGAGCAGTCACCTATCTAGGTGATGCATGCAGGCAGAAACTGTGCCTTGTTCCCTCCAGGCAGCCAGAATCCCTATCTTCTTGCTTCACTTGATGATGGGGGTATCCTTTTATACTTGGTTTCGCCCTACTGCAGAGAACTAGAGCTGCTGCTTTCCAAATTATGTAACAACACAAAAACATGATTTCTGCTGTTATGTGCATATTATGTATAGACCAATGTTTCCCAACCATACTACCAATGGTAATTGAGGTGGTTTTTCTGGTGATCCTTGCAAGACCCCTGGACTTCTGCCACCCAGCAGCAAGACCAGGAACACTATGCACCAAACAGTAGTAGGAGGCTCAGCTTGGTGGGCAGAGCTCCAAAGCATTATTTTCCATACTTGAAAAAGCCTTCCAATCCATATTGAACCTTTTACTGGTGTTTGTCATGCTAGTGTCTGGCCTGCCAACCCAGAAGTAATGTGATATTGGGCACAAGTCTAACCATGTCTACTCAAAAGTAAGCCCCATAGTGTTCAATGGATCTTACTCCCAAGAAAGTGTCTTTAGGATTGTAGCCAATGTCAAGTAGTATTTCAAGTAGGTGGACAAGGTGAAGTGGTGCAGCAGAGCATGAATAATATTGATATACACAAACATTTGGGGTGTAACAGTCGGTCCTGGACTATGTTCTTATATACAGTACATGCACTTGCAAATTTTGTAGTCCTCCCTCCCCCAACAAAATCAAATTTAAGTAAATAAAAGTTTTTTATTAATTGACCATAACATTTGAAAGAACACGGATATTCAAATGGAATTAGCTTCATTGTATTCTGCAGTAAATTACCGTACTTTTCCACTGTTATATAACGTGATGGTATCAGTCTTACCAAGGTTTTCATCATTTTGGCCATTAATATCAAGTTTATCTTGTTAACCCTCCAAATATTGCTGCCTGGTGAAGTTGTTACCCATGTACCCTCATCTTAGCTGTGCCACTGGAAATTAAAATAAAGTACAAAATTTGTAGAGGAGAACTGCCACAGAACTTCCACAGTTGGTCAGAGCTCAGCAAAACATAGTCAATGACCCTGAATTCTGTATCTGTAACAGTATCTATAAGTCTCTTGGTATTCAAGCATTTCAGCCTGGGTCCTCCATAGAATGATATCTGTCCAGGACCTCCTGGAAGTGATGTCATGACTGGAAGTGCCAGTGCCAGATTCCAAGATGGCTTCATCCAGCTTTTCACAACCCCCCTGAAATGAAGTGGTGACCCCCAAGTTAAACCCCCACTTTGAAGACCACTAATCTATAAACTGAACTGCCCACTATCACAATCATCATTTTTTTCCTCCCTTTGTATCAATTTCCTTCATATTTTTTGCTCAGGTTTGAGTTTTCTAAGCTTCCAACATTTACAGGCAATCACCATAGAATAGAGGTCATGTCATAGCGAGTTTTTCTATCAGGGACATGATCAAGCAAACTGATTATGTGATCACTTTCATTTATGTGACCGGTGCCTGCTCACTTGCACTGGCAGACAGAAAACTTTAGGGATATTAACCCCTGGAGTCTATTAACCCCTAGTATGTCATGCAGTGTTAACATTCTAGAATGAGACTTGTCAGCTCTTGTGATATATTTGTAATCCAGTACTGGAAAGAAATTCCCAGTGATTTCATTGGGAGCCCAGGGCCCACATCTATATAGTAGCCCTGTAAAACAGATCAGTACTATTTCTATATCTCAGGGTCCTACATCTGAGCCTAACAGTATAGTCAAGCAGGCCAAGAGTTACATTCCTGTATGGCCCAATAAGAATCCAAAAGATCAATAGCAGACTGGTGCCTGAATTTTATAAAGACCAGAGGCATATTTTGGTTAGCAATAGGCTAATAATCAGCCTCAGAGGCCAATCTGGTTTGTAGCTCCTCTTACAAACATGAAGCTCTGAACAGAGAGCCCAAAAGCCTGTTCTTATACAGAATAGGGCTTGCTTGCATCCTGTTGGCTCTCTATGCCAGGAGTATCCTAATGCTCTGGTAGGAGAGCCACATCATCTCTCTGACATTGTTGGGGGCTGGAAAAATTATATTTCAAATTTGAATAAATTTACATATAAGAGTATTAAAAACAGATCCGCTAGCCTATGGGCTGGATGGAGGAGTCTTGCACTTGTGGCCCCCAGGCTGGGGTTTGGACACCCCTCCTCTAGGCCATGTGGTTTCTCAAGAGTGATTGGCAGTGACTTCCCAGCCTGCCATAGTCAGAGGAGGTGCTGGAGGGCACCAAAGCCTTTTCCCTGTAACTTTTGTAAGCTGCAGTTCTGCACCCACTTACCCAGAAGTCCTTTGAGTAGGCATTATAGGAGTTTACTGTTAGTAATGTAGCAAATCAGCAGCTGAGCCTTATACTTAAGAGTCCATGATGTTCAATACCTTTTCATTGTCTTATAGCTGGTGGGTTGGCTAAGACAAGAATAGTGGCTTGTTTCAAGACAACCTCTGACTATACGGAGTACAGTACTGAAGCAGGAACATGAGATCTTGCTGCCATCTTTCTCTGTTTTACAACCAAACCTGTGTGGTTGTCCTGTGGTTGTGATCTTGGCAACCACACTACTAACTCACCCACTTTAGATTGCAATCCTAAACACATTTACTTGAGAGTGAGTCCTATAAAATCTCTTTTGTTTTTTAAATGAAACTTTAATTGAAACACTAAGATACATAAATAAAACATGTTAAGTGGGGAGATAATTCACACATACCATACAGGAATGTCATTCTGAATCAACTTGTATAGAATTGTGCTATTAATTTATTCTTGCATCCCATTTTTCTTCCATCGTGAAACTCAAGGCAGCATGCAAGGGATTCTTGGGGTGGGGGTGGGGGGGTCTTTAATCTGGACATAGAAAAATCCCAGACTGCCTAATTAAGCAAGATTGTTACATCATGTACTTCAAATCGAGCTGTCCAAACTTTTTGGGAGCAGGGCCACATCATTTCTCTGACACTGTGTTGGGGCCGGAAAAAAGGAATTTCCATAAATTTACATAAATGAATATATTAGACAGAACCTCTAAATGAATTCAAATCAGTTGAAAAACGCTTTCTAACACAGAGGTGTGATCTTCAAACCAGTTCCTATGCACTTTCATACACAGAGAAAGTAGGTGTGTTCAGCATCCCCATCCCTCAGAATAGCCTCCATAGATGTGGGGAGCAGAGCTCCTCTTTGGAGGATTACAGTCTTGCCCTTGAGTCAGATGGGCCTTGCCAAAGGCCTCGGAAACTTGTCGTGGTCGCCAGGCTGGGGTTTGTACACCCGTTTTAGACTATAGTCTGTATGTGAAGATAGACTTACCCCCAAATCAAGAGTAACTACGGGAACACGTAAAAGACTTTATGTGCACCCGTAGTTATTGCACCACCTAGTGAAAACCTATGGGAAATTCATATTGGAATCCAGAGTAAATTGTACTTATACCCGAGCAAGGACTCCCCATAGTTACTCTGGATTTTGCCCTTAGAGTATAATCCTAACTTCGTCTACTCAAAAGTAAACCCCATTTTGTTCAGTGGGTCTTACTCCCAGGAAAGTGTCTTTGGGATAGCAACATTAGAATAATTACCTTGTGGAATAATACAGTAACTTCAAACTAAAAACACTGTCCAGAGGTAAATCCTGGTGAAATTAGACTGCAAGTGAAATTGTTAGATGGTTTCTTCAGAATGAACAGATACACCTAAATTTGTATGTTCATTTTGGGGACGTTTGAGGGCTTTTCCATCAGATCTTATTGGACCTTGCAAGATATTGATTTTTTTAAAGGTGGAATCCTAACCATGTCTACTCAAAAGTAAGCTCCATCGCGTTCAATGGGTCTTACTCCTAGGAAAGTAGGATTGCAGCCCATATGATATAAGCAGAATATCTCATTCAGGTTCATAGTAAATCATGACCATTTTCATTTTGGGAATGGAAAACTGGGCACAAGCCACTTGTGGTGAAGGCTGTCTGGTCATGGCGAAACAAGAAAATGTTTCTCATCCACTGACTAAATTATATTGACTCAGGTTGTGCAACAAATCCTGAAGGCCCAGCTATAACCAGCATGGACGTTTATTATGCCCCAGAGAGCTGTATGAAATTGTCTTATTATTTACATAGTTTGCATCTGCAAGAAAAATGCTGGATAATGGTAACTGGGTATGTATCTCATCTTGGCCTCCATTTATGTAGCTTTCCAAAGGGAGGCTAGAAAGTGCAGTTCTTGGCACTTACCAAGTCACTGCTGGGACACTTCAGTTTTCACGTAGGTGGTAAATGCTCAGTGCTATTTAGAAATGAATGCATTGTTATAACTGGTTTGCCAGAGGCAGAAATTATCTTAAATGTGTTTAAAGTTAGATTTGCATAAATAGCTTGTTAGTTCAAAAATAAAATTCATTGTTAAATCTTTCAGAGAGAATTGACAGCATAACTAGGCATGAAGCAGGAGATCTGGGATCAAGAGCTACCATGTTTTGGTGTTTTTGGTGTTTCTTATTTTTTTAAGTTAATAACATCTACCGGTATGTCTGACTCCAAGTTGAGTTCATAGAGTTGGACGTTAAATTTTCTTCCCTTCTGTTTTCCCAGTTAAAATCCAGACTTAAAATCCACAGCTGGTAATTACCTCATAGCATACAAGATTTAAGTACTCATATAGCTGAATAGTTGTATGCTTTTTTCTCTTTTATATTCTCATATTTATGCAAACTTGCAGTAGCCAGAATGCCATTTCAAAATAACAAGTAGCCATAAAAGGCACAGGGTGCATAGGAAAACAGTTAAACTGCACCTTCCATTTTGCAGTGGAGTTAGTTCAGCATCCAAACACTACATTCCTGATGCTCATGTATCATCTAATAAATGGTAAATTGGTAATGATAAGGTGTACGTCTTGCTGTTCAAAGATATCCAGAGATTTGATTTGCAAAGTTGTGCTGGTAGATATGGCTCAGGCCCAAAGGAACGGAAGCAAAGGAGCCAGAGGTGGAAGCAGATGAGATGGATGAAGGTCACTGAACTACTTTTAGAAACTGGAGAATGACATTCATCATTTGCTGTATTGAAAAAGCATGTCATTTAAAAAATAATTTGGAAATAGAAAAATAACTTTGAAAAATATTTTAATTCACACCATATGCTGCCAACCTCCTTAAGCTAAACAGTTTCACCCCAAGATTCTAGGTTAGAAGTTTTTCTTTCTGGAGCCCTAGGAAGGTTATTTGATTCTTGAATAAGTGTTTCATCCAGAAGGAACAATTGCAGTTGTCTTTGAAACGATAGCAAGTCAGTCACTCCTGTTGTCTCCGTGGGGTATTTGTGGCTCTGTTTTATGGGTTTTAACATAGACTGAAATAACTAATGATGTTTGAAACTTCTGGTGAAATGCTGATAAACTTAGTATTGCTGTCTGTACTGGCTATTATGATCCTCATACTTTTAGCAAGTTTCAAATATTGCGAGGGCGGCAGGAGGTAGTAGATGTAGAGAAGCCCATAAGAGACACTTTTGTTTAAGCACTAACGGCAAAATCCAGAGTAACTACGGGGAGTCCTTGCTCTGGGTGTAAGAACAAATTACTCTGGATTGCAATACAAATTTCCCCATAGGTTTTCACTAAGTGGTGCAGTAACTGCGGGTGCACATAAAGTCTCTTTCATACTCCCGTAGTTACTCTGGATTTGGGGGTAAGGCTAAAATCCTAAACACACTTTCCTGGGAGTAAGATCCATTGAGCAGAGTGGAGCTAACCTCTAAGAAGACATGGTTAGGATTGCACCTTAAGTAATCTAGGATATGGAAGCATATCATGCTGCTGTATAAGTTTCTGTTGTGGCCAGATTTGATAACCTGTGTAAAGTTCTGTCTCATAAAAACTAGTGAGACGGAGGCATCAGATTCAAGACTGCAGAAAGAGCTACCAGTGTATGGTCTGAATCCATATTCCAGTTGTTTTACTAAAGGTGTATATGTCTTAGCCAAGTCAGTAACTGAATGGTGGACTGCAAGGGATCCCCATATCAGTTGCTCTGATTTAATTAATTAATAGGGATACAGCACAATGCATGATGACCTGTGGAATTTATTGCTACAAAATGGGGTGATTGTCATAAATATCATTAAAGAAGCATTAGGCATATTCACAAGCCATGATGCAAACAGACCCATCATATTTAGGGTATATCTCAGACACTGGGGGAGAAACAGCAATGAGTGGCTGTGGCCATAATATTCTTGCTTGCGAGATATCTGTATTTCCAAAAGGTATCTGATTATCTCTTCTTGGAAATGAAAGTCTGGCTAGAGCTTGAGTCTGATTCAGAAAATACTTTTTAAAAATACACTTTTATGCACTTCTGTGCATAAAAGGCATTGTTACATAGACAGGCAGCCCAATCCTATCCAGTGCTTATGTTGATGAGGAGACCTGCTGAACTTCCCCTACTGTGTGCTTCCATTGCTAAGTTAATGGGACAGGGAAAAGAAGTTGGGGTCAGTTTAGAATGAGAAGAGGGCTGAGCAGGAGAGGGCTGAGCAGGAGGATCTTAGTGGCAGCAGTGCATGCCAAGATCTATCTCCCCTTCCTGTCCCGTACCAGGTTCATGAATAATCACTGTATACTGTACTACACTTACCAATAGATAAGATTTCTCTTTGGTTTGGCCAAAATTATTGCAAGGAACTCATTAAAAAAGAAGGGCAGCGTTCAACACACACAGTTGTGAGATTAAGGTGGTTTATTATATTTAAAACAAATGAGAATATATTACAAGGTGCCACAATGCATCCTGAGACCCTAATATGATTGGTCTTCTTTTCCCTGCCATACTATAAGTGTGAACAGTGCTCAGTTTAGAGCCTAGATTCAGCTGCTTCATTACTATATGTTTGGAGGAAAGGGAAGCTTCTGGACATTTGGAATGAAAAAGTCATCCATATCCTTTCCTCTCCCACCCTTAGAAACGTACCTGTACATCATGGGGATGAGATTTTAACTTCATCATCATCTTCCCTCTTTTAAGTTGTTAAGACCTCCTACCTGACACTTTCAGCATTCTAAATCCTAAAGTGAAATTAAACCCCTTGCTCTGGAGCAGTTAAGGTGACTTTCCAAAAGATAACACTAGAGGGTGACATAACTGCGTGGACCCGTAACTGCTATGGATTTTGCCCATAATCTGTGAGCATGGTTAATCTTTGACAGGCTGTTCTGGGTCTCTCCTCTTATTTTTCTTTGTCTTTGCTAAAATATATTTCAGCATCCCTGCATAGTCCCCTGAGTATGCAGAAAGCACCATCTTGTCTGTGGGCGGCTCTGTTTCTCTGCCAGTCTGATAGGCACAAGATCACCACATTTGCTATTAGGTGGAATTATGATTTATAGCTTCATGTTTCATCTGTTCATGGATTTCCATTCTTTGTCTTCAGTTGGGTGACCCAATCCTGACCTATACTTGATTAGGTTGGCCAGCTATATATCCTGTATATTTATCCATTTACCCCATGTTGTGTGCCAGCCACCCCATTGAGCTATTCACATCTGCACCAGTGGCCTCACTGGTGCAAATCCAAGCAGCCTAATGTAACAACACACTGGCCAGCAGGGAGATTATGATCTGGTTTGAGTTCCAGAGGCTGGTCTCACCCCTCTCCTTGGGGTGGTCTGCCCACTGGCACTGTCTTCTCCTATTCCAAAACACTAACATTTTGTCATCCCTCCACCCTCTCCAGCCCTCAGCTGTACAAACTTACCCTCTCTTGATGGGGATCTGGCACATGGAGGCTAGTGTGCATCCTTATACCAGCCTTCCCAGCTCTACTCTCAAATGTTTTATGGCATGTTAGTGATACTCAGAGGCAGACACAAGGGACTGGTTCCTTCTGAGCACATTGTTAAGATTGTACTCTGATTGCACACTTCAGTAGTAAGTGTAAGGGTAGTAAGGGTCCATTACTACCCTTGTAAAAATGATACCTTTAGCAAGCCTGATAGAAGGTATCTGAATGTTAACCATTTTAAGTCCTATTAACCATTCAGTGTTAATCTGAATGAAAACCATCTTAAGTCCTATGGCATAAGAAGTACTTATATGGCAATATATATGATCTCTCCCTATTTTTCCTGCAGTTGCTAGAACCCACAACTGTATAAAGGGAGGTAAATAACATTCACAGAGATGATATTTTTTGACAGTGTGTTTTCCTTTGTTGTAGTTATCATCATGGGGGACATGAAAACTCCAGATTTTGATGACCTACTGGCTGCTTTTGATATTCCTGATCCAACCAGCCTTGATGCTAAGGAAGCCATTCAGACAGCTGGCGAAGAGAACGAAAACCATCTAAAGCAATCAGGAATTTGCATAGATGAAAATACTTCCTTGTCTCACACGGCACCAGCTTCTGATGTACCAGTTGTAAGTGTCATTGTGAAGAACACGTGTCGTCAAGAATCATTTGAGGCAGAAAAGGAAGGCAACCACCTTGGACCTAGCTTGTTGCACAATGGATTCCGGGGGTCTGATATGCCCCTAGAGACTCACAATTATGGGAAATTTGATTCTGCATTCATCAATGGGGATGGCTTGAGGAACTATCCGGAGAAGTTGGAGCAGTCAAAGGCCGAACCTTTGCCAACATTCAGTCAGTTCAGCCCCATCTCCAGTCCTGAGCCAGAGGATACGCTCAAAGAGAACAGTATTGTAGATAAACCTAAACATGTCCAAACTCCCTACTTCCCACCACATCCCATGTATATTCCATCTGGGTCATCTATGCTTGATCTGCTTAGCAGGACCCTACCAGAAACAGAGTTCAGCAGATTTATATCAACCGGGCCGTCAGTATTAGATCTGCTTAGTAAGAAGCTACCAGAACCAGAGATAAGTATGTTTGATCAATACTGTAAAAGAGATTCAAAAATAGAAGTTCATGGACTACAGGAAAGTCGTCTGGATGCAAGTAGGAGGGAACATAACAAAAGCCCTGAGAAACGTGAAACATCCAGCAAAGATCCTGCTGACACAAGCAGCTTCCTTGGTGAAGGGTTGCCAGTTGCCAACTTCCACAGCAACAATGTGGGAGAAAGTAAAGGGTCTGTCCCCGAGGTGAACTTCTCTTCATCCGTTCCACCTCGCCAGCGCATCAAACCTGCTCATTCCAAATTGTCATCTTGCGTTGCTGCGCTTGTAGCCCTTCAGGCCAAAAAAGTTGCAGGTATTTCAAAAGATGATCAGGTAAATGTGGCTAAAGATCCACCTGGGCCCTTTAAGGATGGTATTAAGGGAAGTCCCAAAATGCCAAAGTCACCAAAGAGTCCAAAAAGCCCACTTGAGATGGTGAGAAAGGTCAGCAAGCAGCCAGAGTCCCCTCGGAGTGTGTGCAGTGATAGCAGTAGCAAAGGCTCACCTTCAGTGACAGCTGGCTCCCCTCCAGCGATCCCCAAAGTCCGGATCAAAACAATTAAAACATCTTCTGGTGAAATTAAAAGAACAGTAACAAGGATCTTGCCAGACATTGATGACCTGGGCAGATCTCCCCAAGAATCACCCGCAGAAGGTTCAGTAACTGAAGACTTTGTAAAATCTCCAGAACCAAATGCACCCATGGAAACTGAGTCATGCAAAGGTTTTATTAAAACCAGTACTCAAGAGGGTAGCCTTGCAAGCCCCCAAGTGGACAGTATAATTGCAGACATTCCTGTAAGCAGCACTTCTGGTGCATCTACACTGACCAGCAGCGGTACAACGAAAATAGGTATTGTGGGACAGCAGTCAAACAAGAAGCAGCAGCAGCAAGGCCTGGCAGCTCAATCCTGTAACTCAGCCAGTCTCCTTCCAAAAGCTGTGCACCTCGCAAACCTCAACTTGGTTCCCCACAGTGTTGCTGCATCTGTGGCGGCAAAATCTTCCGTGCAACGCCGTGGTCAGTCCCAGCTAACACAGATGTCGGTGCCGCTTGTGCATCAGGTCAAGAAAGCTGCTCCTCTTGTCGTCGAGGCATTTAACAAAGTGTTGCATGGTGCCAATCCTGTGCCAATATATACTCCAAACCTCAGCCCTCCTGTCGACAGCAGTATTCACTTGCCCACATCTGGGTATTGTTGCCTGGAATGTGGTGACTCGTTTGCCTTAGAAAAAAGCCTCACACAACATTACAGTCGGAGAAGTGTCCACATTGAAGTCATGTGCACTCAGTGTTCAGCCACACTGCTTTTCTTTAACAAGTGTAGCTTGCTCAAACATGCAAGAGATCACAAGAGCAAAGGCTTTATCATGCAGTGTTCTCAGCTGTTCATGAAACCCATTTCCTTAGACCAGATGTTTTCACCTTCTCCAACAAGCTCATCATCTTCAACACCTCAGACATCATCGTCACGCTTGCCCCCTCTTTCACACAAGTCTTGTGTGACCGTGGGAAGTGGGACTGGGAGCTCAACAAACACTCAGCCTGCTCTGCCTCTGTACACAGACCCGTTGAGACTCATTCGTCACACTTTAAAGTGTTTTGAATGTAATAATCAGGCACAGGACTATATCGCCCTAGCTGCACATTATCAGAGAACCTCTGAGGATAATGAGGGACTGGTAAGTCACTGCTTTAGAACTGATTACCCTTCTTTGGGGCATGTTTTTTAAAAAGGCAAACAAGGGATGAACCTCTAAGCTACATTAAGGCAAGCAGAAGTGATTAGTTGCCTAACTTTTTGTGTTTTGGGGATGTGTATGTCATGTTTAAGTAAAGCAGGAGGCAGTATCTGAAAAGAGCATGGAGATATTAATCTCTCTGTATCATTTATGGTAACTGATTCTGAATTCTGACCAACATTCATAGCTATTCAGTATCAGAAATATAACATTACTGTGAGCATTTTTATGATACTTGCCAAAACATTCCCTTTTCCCATATTTGCAGTGAGAATGTACCATGAACATATATGCTCCATGCTTTCCAGTACCACAGAGCTTTGTAGCTCAGAGCACAGTCCAAACCCCATCCCAGCCGGCACAAGTCCCTTGCACTGGACTGGAAATATCACAAAAGTGCGAGAAAGCACGCCTGCACCACAGTCAGAGGCGTATGGCTGGTGCATTGACGTATGTCTGCCTCCCATACTACTGCAGGAATAGGGTGTGTTGTGCTGGCAGCACAGATGTTTGGAGGGCAGGGGCAGGAGGGAGGCATTCTGGAGCAGGGGAGAGTATTCTCAGGACATGCAAACCTGGAGCGGCATGCAAGACTCGAACCTGGCAATATGCCAGATCACAATCCTGCTTCCCCAGGTGGCACAGAGCAGCTTCTGGCTGCTGTCATCTGCTCGGATTTACAGTGCCTGCCAAGGTGGCACAGATCTGAGTAGACCCATTGAGCTTCTGCGGCCTGATACTGGGGAAAGGGAAAATTTTCCTTTTCACCACGGTAATGCAGCAGCACCCCAATCTTGTGCTTGATACAAAGCAAGCCTACCTATTTCAGCATGCAGCATTGCACTTTTCATCACATTGGGTGTGTGTGTGGAGGTGAGTTTATCTGAACCATATCTATAGTACTGTTTTAAATGGGAAGAGTTCGTGTAAGTAGTTCGTTTGTGCAAATGAAGGAAGAGATACAAACTCAGTATCACCCAAATCAGCCTATTGAGGTTTTGTTTCCCCTGGTTATTGGTGGATTCAAGCAGCACTTTAACTTATCACTTTAACTTTAGTTTAAAAATATCAAAAAATAAAACAGTGCTAGCTGGGCATCCTCAAGAGGGAATGTGATAAATAGGTACTTTTCTGCGTAACCTTTGAAGGCAAGGGTCTATGATGAAGCACTTGTTAGGTGAGCTTGTATGGAAGTAGACAGACAATCTTCAGATGATGTCTGGGAAAATTCCTTTCAAAATTTTCAGAACACCCAGTCCTAGGTAGTATTGGGCTTTTATAGACAAGGGCCCACAATTTTGCACTTGCCCTTTCTCCACCAAGGAATTTTCAGTTCCTGTTCTCAAGCAGGAATGAAGGTGTTCAGGGTAGTGGCCCATTTGGTGACTCCTCAATGAAGGGCTCTTGCTGGTGTGGCCAAGCAATAACCTCTCCTGTCCCCTAAGTAGTAGGAAAGGAAGGTGAAGGACTTGCTTCTTTGACTTTTCATGTGCTCAGTGCTGTCGTGGCCAAATAACTCCTTGCCTGCCTTCCAGTGTCATAGCTGGAGAAGAGATTGCCATGCAGCCATCATCCTTGCTGTGAGTTTAGGAGGAATGCTGGGTCTCATCATGCTTAGCAGATAGCACCACAGTTACAGTAACATGTATAAGTTAAAATCCAGAAAAACAAGCTAGTTAGTTAAAAGATTAACTAAACCAGCACTGTGAATTGTACACAGAAACAAACTCAGACCCCCCAAAAAGAGTTTTAAAGGATAAAATTCTAAAAAGGCCTTGGTGATTGTCCCATCTCCATAGGATGCATGCCCCACTGACATAGTTGCATCAGCCCTGCAAATTGGTTAGGATTGTGCCCTAAGCCCAAGTAGGATACAGCAAGTCCTGCTTAAAAACATTCCATTATTAACAGAGCTCCATTGCCTCTGACTGAGAACAATATTTCTGTCGTGTACAGAACACAGAAAACAAGATGTGAAAGTGTTAGCATTTGATCCAATTAGAGTCTTGATTTCTCTAAAAGCTCTTTCAGTGGTTCTCAATCTTTTAGCATCCAATTTTTAGAATGAGAATCTACCCACCAGAAGTGATATCAAGAAGGAAAACTTTTTGCAATCCTAGCTGCAATCCTGTCATTTACCCAGGAGTAAGTCCCATTTACTATCACTGAATGCTGTCACATACCACGGTAGCATCAAGTCTAATATATTAAAAATATTGAAATGAACGGGGACCCTCTTGAAACTCACTTGAAAGTGAGTTTCACTTGAAAGTGAGTTTGCGTCCCACGTAGTGGGGTTCCTCATCCAAAATTTGAGAAACACTGACTTGTTATATTTTGTGATAAATAAATAAGCTCAGTGGCTCCTCAGTGAATGTTTGCTTGTGAGTAGTGCAATCACATGATGTTCATTTGATTTTTCTGATACATGCTTTAAGAAAAACAGGACACCTTCCCTTCCTCTTATTGGCAAAAAATCTTGGTTTAATTTTTAAAAGAAGAGGAACAGTGTGATTGAACTCCAAAAGTCATCCAGAGATGACTGTTTAAGCAGGTGACTGCTTTTCCCTAAAAGTGCAGTTGGAACCTATTGCCATGCTAACAATTTTAAATATGAATAAAGGGAAGAAAAGGAAATAATGATTTCATATATTTTCTACAGAAGTGTAACTATTTAGAATCCTTCTTGCCATAAGGTTGTGCCAGAACTAGTTTTTTCCCATCTTAATAACACGACAGAACCACAACAGGTTGAATGAGTATTATGCAACAAAGCCTTAGCTATACCAGTTGTGCTTACTTGAGGCAGGCAGTTCAGAGATTAATGTACAGCTGCTCAAATGAAAATGTAAATGTAATTTCAACAGGTAATGCTAAGGCAAAAAAAAGTCATGCATAACTCACAATTGGCAGTATTCTTGTATACCAATTGCAGGAGTGTGGATTGCATTGGGCTTCATGCCCCATTTATGAGCTCATGAGTGATACGTGGTTGACCACTGTGTGAAACAGAATGCAAGACTAGTACAGTATTTTGTTGCATTTTCCAGGATATCCCTGATTATGTGTGTCCTGTTGTAACAGATAACAGTTTCTACTTGTACGTACAGTGGTACCTTGATTTAAGAGCAACTTAAATTAAGAGCGTTTTGTATTAAAAACCCTTAGATGACCAATCAGATTTATTGTCCGGCAATTATAATTTATGCAAATTAGGCTATTTTTAGATGGTCATCTAAGGGCAAAATTTTCTCAGATTTTGACTTGATTTAAGAGCACTGTCTTGGAAGAAGCGCACTTCTGAGGAAGTTTGGAATAGGCTTCTATGGCCAGGAAACTCCGGTGGGCGGGATGTGGGGAAGCAGCTTAGCCAAGTGTGTGTGTGGGATCTGTGTGTGATGTTGTGGAAGGTGTGCCTTATCAGTGTTCCAATTCTGCTCCCCATCAGCAGCATGGGAATGTTAAAGCTGCACAAAAAGACAAAGATTCCATTGAACCCATGGATAGAAGTGTGATAGTGAAAGTCATCCCTCCTCTCTATTGTCACCCTCACACCAGCCATTAAGGTTTTCATAAGTACAGTACACTTCAGTACTATACAGTATTTTCTTTATTACAGTGTTTTGTATTGGATTACAGTGTTTTGTAATCAATTGTTAATATTTTTATATACATATTTTTGGCTGTGGAACCAATCGTCAGAATTATTTCCTGTGGGGAAAATCTGCTTTGTACTACAAGTACTTTGAATTACAAGCATGTTTCTGGAACAAATTATGCTCATAAATCAAGGCACACTGTAAATCAAAAGTCAAGTACTCATGTATACGCTGCTACAATGGCAGTTTTCTTAGATGAGGAACATAGTGTAGACAACCATTGGATGACTGTTTTTCTTGGCCCTGTAACTATTTCCAGCTGCCAAGGAGGGAGCATTTACTAGAAAGGGAGGGGGGACTTTGCTTTTGAAATCTGGGACTTTGTTCACTGATCACACATTACTTTCATTTTTAACCAAGCCACACAGCCCATTTATTGTTTCTGTGCAGCAAATAGCGCTTTGGAATTCTGTTATTTTTTTCGCAGTGTTTTAGTGGCACCACTTTCAAGATTGATAGTCACTCTTGTCATTTTGGGATTTTTGTTTTGGCTGGGAGAGATTGGAATGATGGCAGGAACTGGTAAAACAATAGTTTACCAATATTGTACCTTAAAGAAGCATGCCTGCCCCGTGTGAAAGTTCACAGGATGCTTCAGAGATTTGAAACTGTGCAGGCCATCTTAGCTGAAGAATTGTAAACAGCCTTGAATTCGGCTTCCTGTGGTTTGGGGCAAGGATAGTAATGCCCTAAAGATCACTCTGGCTGGTTGTTTGAATCAAACTACAGTTCTCTTTGTTCTTTTACTTTATTGTTTTTGCTTCACTCCTAGTATTTTCCAGAATATTTTGAAATATTGAAGGAAAATATTTCCATCCAAACTAATTAAGCAGAGAGTAGAACAGAAGTCTTGGTGCATTGTATAGGCGGATCTGGCTATGCCCATATTATGCGAGTGCTGATCAGTAACAATATCCCTTTGAAATACAGTTGCAGGGGAACAAGCAGAGAGGAAGACAGATGCCTTCATGCTCTGCTTATAGGCTTATCAGAAGAATCTGGCTGACCATTTTTGGAAACAGGATGCTGGAATAGATAGCCCCTTAGAGTGTTCCACTAGGGCTGTTACTGTGTTCTTATGGATTGTATTTTCATGTCTTCATTTCTCAGAAAAGGTCTTTCTGGAAAGATGAATGAATTAAGGAAAGGATTAAATTAATGACTTATATTGCTTCCCTTTCTCCCTGTTGACACTGACTCTTGAGAGTTTTCAGAGTGTTCTTTCTCTTCTCTCTTTGAAGATGCTGGGGATTGAAGTTAGGACCTCCTGCCTAAAAAGTAGGCGCACCACTACTGAGCTACAGCCCTTCCCCAACATTATTATGTTGTTAATCATTGCATAAGCATGTCAGCATAAATAGATCACTGATGAAAGGGGTATGGAGTGCTGAAGTACAGCTTCTGGGGACCAGCCAATGTCCAATACAAGATGTCTACCATGGCAGCAAGCCCTTGGCTGGTAGGAGGAAGGAAATTGGAATTTGGAAGTGCTGAAAGATTAAAAACAGAGGACAGAAAGACATTCAAGGTTGAATCCAAGCACAGAAAGCCCAGGAAGCAAACAGTTGCATGCCCAGCATGCCCTTTTGTGTAGACCAGGATGAGTTGACTTTAGCCTGTTTGTGTGTCACTACTGTCTGTTAAAAATTACAAAGCAAGGGTGCCCATTTGGGATCCCTTAACAGTTAAGGAATATGAACTAATATGTGTTCTGTGTTCAGGCAAGATCAGGCAACATCCATGTAACTAAACACTTTGCAAGATTCCCAATGACCTGCAGACACTAGATAGTTCATTGCAAATTAGCAAGTGATCCGTAAATGGGCCGTAGCCTAACCTCTGGCCACCCATGATCAGTTGAAACACTGCCCTAGAGCCAATTGGCGCCAATGCAACCAATTAGAGTTAATTCCAGCCAATCAGTGCAGCTTGTAAATGGGATTGGGAACGTGAGTCTGATCGTTCATCTATCTAGTTATACAGAGTCTGATCATTCATCTCTCTAGTTCAGTACTGGGTCATTCCATATGAATTCAACCAAAGTCTCAAAAACCTACCACGGTCACCAACTCAGATTTGACTGAAAATAATTGGGTTGGTACTTCTACACATATAATGGCCACATGCCAAATATTAGGTGACAGATCCAAAGGGTTTGTGTGCTATGGTCCTTCAAAACAAAGGTATCAACCCATTTTTGGAGCTCACAAATTGGCTATTTTCTTGTGTACCCATCTTTGGATGCTAATATCTCAGGAGTAAATGAAGTTTTCTGGATGAATTTTGATGTATAGAATAATCTGGGCTCAGGCTTTCCAAATCTGTCATCAGAAAAGGCCCCTCTCTTCTAGTTTTGGAGATATTGGCATCCAAAATTGGAATGCCAAAAAGGGGCAAAAAAAGTTCAACATTTGAAATTAAAATTTTAATACAAAGGAGGTGAGAACACAAACTGAATTTTTGAGTAAATGTTTACAAGATATGTACAATTATGCAGAAACAGTTTTATTACCATTGTTGGTTGCCCAAATGGTGAATTTGCCCTTGGAAAAGATCCCCATTTTGGACCTCTGGTTGAGTTCATATGGAGTGACCTCAGAGGAATGGAACCTCTGGTTGAGTTCATATGGAATGACCCTATTATTGACGGACAATGGCTCTCCAGGGGCTCAGATAAGATTTATTCTCTTTCCTTCCTAAAGATACTAGGTGTTGAACCTGGGACTTTCTGCATGTTAAACCGCTTTACCACTGAGCCATAGCTCAGTTTGTGGTCAATTGCAATGCATTCCTAGATGTTTGGCAGGTGAGTCCTCTATAATCTTCTGGTTAACTTTGTGGGTGAAGGCATTTGGCCCAGAACCTGCAGGCCCAGACTATAGTCTCTCTTTGCTCCTGACTAGAAACACAGGGTGCCTAAGCAACTTTAGATGCCCCCTGGGGCTCTCCAACTTTGGAAAAAAATATTTGATTGGTTTACAGCTCTGAAAATAAGAGTTCTTAGCCTCAAAATCCTTGTAGAATCACAGGTATCAGTACTTATCTGCCCATTGTCTTTTAGGAAGCACTTCATGGTAGTTAATTTACCTTGCAAACTGAACCAAAAGGCACTTTTTCAAATGGGTCTTCTCTTGTTTGTGGTAAGGAGTACATCCCAGCACAGTTACTTTTCTGGTGTTTCGTGGTGTTTCTCCTACATCTTTTTAGATTGTGAGCCTTTTAGGACAGGGAGACATTTAGTTATTTGTTTTTCTCTATAAAATACTTTTGTGAACTTGTGTTCAAAAGCAGAATATAAATATTTTAATAATAATATTAATAATAGCTAGGTGGATCTTAATTTCAAATCATACTTCAAAGGCAACACTGCCTCGCCACGTTCCTCCCATGCCTTAGCCCAAGAGTGAGTTTTTATGTTGCTACACATGAAGGTCTCGGCCAACTGCTTTGATGATTCCTTATGTCTGTTTGCCTGGTGCTTTGCTGTTTTTGGCCATTGATCCCAGAGACCTATGTGTGTGATAAGGCAGTAGCAGACAGAGAGTCTTCTGCTATGGAACTGGGGTAGGCACCAGAATTATTTTGCCCAAGAGGCAGAAAGTATGACACTAAGTTTGCTTAGAACAGGGGTCTCAAAACTTTTTGGTCACAGGGTCACATCATATATCCGGCATAATGTCGAGAGCTGGAAAAAAATAAAAAAACATTAAAAAGGACTTCACAATGTTTGATTTATAGTTGCAAATGCAGGCTTGTGGTCAGTTGCAATGCATTCCTAAATGCAATCCAATGCATTCTACGAAGGAAATCTTGTCTAACCCAACTTGGAAATGTGAGCCCATTTATTCATCTAAGTTCCATCTGTAATATATTTATTAATTCAAATAGCACATAGTCCTCTGTTGAGATTTTCAGGAATTTCAGGTCAGATAGAGCCACATCTGGGCCCTCGGCTAGGGTTTGGAGACCCTTAACCCAAATCAAAAAGTTGCCTGGCCATTTCCTGATGCACTTTTGGTCAGTACGTTAAATATATGGTTTGGAATGACAACACAAGAAGCTTGACACCTGTCTTTATGACAAGGTATGAATGCCCTACTGTTGGGAGGAATAGAATAAGAACTGAACTGCAGATATATAGTACAGTACAGACTTTTGGCCAGAGAAAGCAGTTCATTTCACATTTAGTACACATTTTAGTGCTTAATATTACCAACAGTAGTGTTAGGGGCACGGTAAAGAAACCAGAGTTACATAAAATGTCAAGGGGATCTTACTAGCAGGAGTAGCAAAGAGGCAAAAGGAGAACAGGCTAACTGGGCGAGAGGCACTCTTTCAAGTGGTGTTCCTCCTTAGCAGTGGGAGAGTAACTGGCCCTACATAGCCCATCAATGTCTGTTTTAGTGGCTTCTGCTGGTGTTCTTCTGCATTTTAGACAGTGAGCTCTTTTGGGACAGCGACCCATTAGCTAATTATTAGCTAATTTTTCATTTCTTTTGTAAATAAATTTGAGAACTTTTTAGTTGAAAGGCGGTATATAAATACTGTAGATAGATAGAACAGGACAAGAGTAAAGGACAAGAGACATTAATTTTAGCAAAAAGTGCAAAAAGGCTGCTGGAGACATATGATATCCAAGATGCAAATAGCTAATTGTGATCTTTCTTCTTTTAGACTTGTCAAGTGTGCCAGATGTTGTTACCTAACAAATGCAGTTATTGTGCTCATCAAAGAATCCATGCTCACAAATCCCCTTATTGCTGCCCGGAGTGTGGCGCCATTTGCCGGTCAGCCTATTTCCAAACCCATGTCAAGGAGAATTGTCTGCATTACACGCGCAAAGTTGGCTACAGGTTTGTACTAATTATGAGGAACAAGGAAAATGTGTCACAAGTTCTGATCAGAGGGAAAAAGCTTTAAATATGTCTGCATTAAACTTGCAGCAGATTTGTGATTTCAAACTTTCTTTCAAATGTTTTTCTCAGAATGTGTTCAGGAGTCACACATCTAAGTGATGGAGATTCTGTACTCCAAACTTAATGTCCAAACCTGCATGATAGTAGTTTAAGATGGTGACATACTATAGGTACCTGGGTTTCTTAGGTCCCAAGACATATACAATACTACTATTTTGTGATTATGGACTGATTCTGATACATGTTTCCTTTTTAGATCAATATTGAAACAGAAAGAAAATGAATTTGGTTTGGTATTTGGTATTTCTTTGGTATTTCTGAGGTTTAACTGAAGGCTTTGGTATTTCTGAGGTTTAACTGAAGAGATAGGGATGTGATACCGACTTTAGTGCAAGAACGTCAATAGGCTGGATGCATTTTTCCTTTGCTGATATTCAGGGTGGAACAACAGA
Source organism: Cryptoblepharus egeriae (assembly GCA_030015325.1). Classification (NCBI taxonomy): domain Eukaryota; kingdom Metazoa; phylum Chordata; class Lepidosauria; order Squamata; family Scincidae; genus Cryptoblepharus; species Cryptoblepharus egeriae. The sequence continues at coordinate 14,508,472 of JAREYC010000013.1, forward strand.
GTATACAACTCTGAAAAGAGCCTGGGAGCCAGAGTTAATGAAAGTGATAGAGAATTATGAACTTAATCATGTGCTTAACTACTATTGTGGCTAACAATAGTTATGCTTTGATTTGAATGCACATTACATTAACCCTGCTTGATATTATTAGGGGAAAGTTACTCCCAGGAGGAGGCTGGATAACCTTGTGGTTAACACACCCCTCCCAGCTTCTTGTTCTCCCTTTAGACCAGCAGCTGCACAGGAGAAAAATGGGTAGTTTTTATACCCTGCCAACCTCGCAGGATACAGAGACCAGGCAGATCTACATTGGAACAGGAACCTGATTCAGAACCTACCCTGGAACATGAACCTGAATGAAACCTCATTCAGAAAATGTTGGCATCCTGAATTCAAGACTGTGAAGTCATGAAAGCTAGAGATTGGATTTCTCAGGACTTGAGTCCACTGCTGTATAAAACAGCAAATGTTTGCTGCCGTAGTTCTCTGGCCCATAAGCTCTTATTATGGGAACAGTGAGTACATGAGCACACTCAGACCTGAACTGTCACTATCACCTGGCAAACTGACAAGCAGTGCATGTGACCATGAATAAGTGTCTGAGGTGCAAGCATACCTTCCTTGACAGTGTTTCTCATATGGTTCAGAGGAAGGGATTCTCTCTATGAGTAGGTGATATGTAATAAAAAGAAATGTGTGCAGGGGATGAGGGAAGCCAGGATTGCACCTCTATGGAGGAGAACATGGGCTTCACTAGGTTTGAACCAGAATTCCTTAATTATTTGGATGCCACAATCGTTGTATTTTTGTTGCAGTAGACTCATTTGCCCATTTGCTCTGGAAGTTATAATAAATTGAGCTACTATACAGTTCACTAACAAAATGATCTACGTAATCATAATCCAGCTGGGTGTTGCCTTGTTTCCTAACTCTTCTGAGAAATCTCTACTGTAATTTGGTTGCTCTTATTGCTCAAGGTGCTCAGTTTCTCCTTCATGTCTCTAGGTGCACTCACTGTGGGGTTGTCTTCATGTCACAAGCTATGCTGAAAGTACACATCCATGAGAAACACTGTGAAGTCTTCCACAAGTGTTCATTCTGCCCCATGGCCTTCAAATCTGCTGACAGCACCACTGCCCACATTACTGCTCAGCACCCTGCAGAACCACACAAGACCTCTCAGTAAGTGCTTTCCTGAATAAACCCTGAATGGTTCAGAAATTGCCTTCTCTCACCAGGGTTCTTCCTAAATGTGCTTCTCTGTCCAAGGCCTGTCATCTCTTCATTTATGCATTGGACTGGTTCCATTTCTTAAGGACTCCACCCTCAGGAACGTAAGTTATAGGATTTGCAAGCCTTTATTCTTTGAAAAAATACAAGATGGGGCCACCTGTTCCCAAAACATTGACACATGAGGAAGAAGCTGTTTATTGTCAGATGTTAATATATAATCATCACCTGTGCCCTGCATGATACTTTGTGAGTTTATTGTGCAATGGCTGTGTGTTGGTAAAAGTGTTCTATCCAGCTACAGGATCCTAAGAACAGCCACTACTGATGATATCTGTGTTCCAAGGGTGTGCACATCATAATAAGGAGCTGCATTTGTGCTGGTTTCTTTGCACTGTGTTGTCCCTGGTTTGTGGGGTACAGAGTACATGAAAATCCACCATGATTCATTAGAGCAGTGGAAGTTGTAAGTGGCGTCTGTTTCAGGGAGAGTACAAGAGGAACTGGATATCAATGGATGTTATCCACATGGTTTCACTTACCTGTGGATCAATGGATTCCGGAACAAACCACGCATTATCTGGATGTCAGGGTTGCTATATACCCATTGCCTCCAGAGACTGTTCTGAGCCCCACAGAGGCTGCATGCATCTGTCTACACCTGCAGGTGACAGAATGGCAGAATGATTGAAAAATGTCACTTCTGGTTTTTTCTTAAGACTGGAAGAGACTTTTTAATCCTCACCCTCATTATGCCTTTTAAAGAATAAAACAATTGCTTCCAGTTTTACTAATAAAACTGGAAGTTATGATTTTCAGTCCATTCTGAGGCCTGCAGAGGGCACAGGCAGATGCATACAGTCTCTGCAAGGCTCAGAAGAGTGTTCAGAGGCAAGGGGACATCCCTGGAATCCATGGTTTCAGCTATCTCCTGTGTGTATGTGCGCGTGAGTGCGTCCATTCATTCCGGAACAAAACCCGTAAGATACTGGGGCATTCCTGTAACTATGTTTTAATATTACCTGTAATTCAATCCAGCAAGGGGTCCAGCATGATCTTTCAAAGCATAGGTTCTTTCCTTGCAGATGAGTGCACATGCACAGACATGCACAAGTTATGGGGCTTATTCCCAGGAAAGTGTGCATAGGATTGCAACCTGAGTCTCATTCCATTCTTTTTTAGGAATCCATGCCTGTATTTTGGGTCTCTTTACCACTTCTAAACTATTTCAAGCTTTGAGGCTGTTTCAGAGGATTTTGTTGTAATAGGTGCTGATTTTCTTTCACCAATATAGTTTGGAAAACTGACATTCTGTTATGATAATTTCACTTTTAAATGGTTCTAGGGTGATCTACAAATGCTCTTGTGAGACAGTCTTTAACAAGAAGAGGCTTCTACAGGAGCACTTCCAACAGAATGCCAACAGACTGATGGTGGGAGTGTTCAAGTGTCCACATTGTCAACTGGTGTATATGCAGAAACTGCAGTTAATGCAGCATGTCAAGGTGAGTGCCTGAAGATTATAACTCAGTGCATGCACAGTACCCTTGTCCCTCATGTATATTAGACCTCCTTGCTTGAAATATACCTTCTGCTTTTCTCTTATTCCTGATGATATATAGATATTCAGGCATTCAAAGATAGTATGGCATATGCTCCTCTGGGGTGTGTAACACTTCAAAATGTGAGATCAGATGTCTTTCTTTCCTCAGAAACTCCTTGCAGATGGAGAACAAGGCAAAACTAGGGGAAGCCCTGACTGCGGTCTTTTGTTTTCTGATGCTATAGGTTTTGAAACAGTTTATTTACAGGGGAAGCATTCATATACAGACATCCCCCAATAGCCACAGATCTGGTTCTCTGTGCCTCCCATCACCCTCCTCCCATATCCATTAACTTTTTTTATCCTTACCAGTAGCACCAGGAATGAATGTCACTTGCTTTCACGGGACGTCATAAGCCTGAAGCTTATAATGCATGAAGTTTGCATACTACAGGGAATGACTCAATGAACATTAACAGAAAGCAGGAAGTTACATTAATTGGTACAAGAGACATGGAGATATATTTCCCCTATATTCATGGTTTCCATATTTAAGGATGGGGGGCTGACACATATCCTCTGTGGATACGGGGAATGCCTCTGTGCAGTTCTGTCCCTGCTTCCTCAAAGTTTACCCTACAATCCAGAGTAACTACGGGAAGACATAAGAGGCACTCACTCTGGATTAATCTGTGCATTTCCCATAGGTGGCACCATAACTATGTCGGTGTAAAAGGTCCCGTAGTTACTCTGGATTGTAGCCTTAGTCCCAAAGACTTCTGGTTGGCTGCAGTGTGAAGCAGTCTGCTTGACTTCAGTAGACTTTGACCTGACTCAACAGGGTAAATCCCATGCAATGTGTTTGTATAAAATCCTGTCTGCTTGAACTACTGCCAGATTCAATCCAGACCTTGATCTACACAGTGGTGGGTTACTGTATTGCAGAAAAACGACTGCCATGTATCATCACATGCTCCCTTTGGATTGTTTTGTGGTGGTTCATTTTGATTTTGTCTCCCCATGTCCTTCAAAATCCTTCAACTCTTTTGTAAGCCACTGGCGCATAAAGGCAAAAATATATTTATTTGCACATTTTAACTGTGATGTGGTGCTTCATGCTCAGAAGATAATCTAAGAGAAAGTTCTCCTTCAGTTGATAGAGCAGTTTAGAAAGTTATTTTTGTTTTGTTCTCTTTTGTTTTTCATCAGTCAAGGCCTTGAAGAACTTTTTGTTCATTTTTTATTTTTTGAGTTAAAAGCATAAGACTCAGAAGTCCCATTGTGTTCAGTGGTAAATATCCATAAGATCGTGACCTTAGACATGAAACAGAAGAATGGTCTAGCTCAAAGGGGTCCAAACTTTTTGGCAGGAGGCCAAAGTTTTGGCCACTTCCCTCTGACACTATGCCGGGGCTGGGAGAAAAATATGTGAATAAATTTACATAAATGTCTATATTAGTCCAGAACTTAATTCAAAATCAGTTCATAGACACTTTGAATCAATTCATAGACACCCACTTGGGTGTGGGTAGCGCATGTGGTTAAGACACTGTGCCTGTTAACCAGAAGGCCAAGGTTCAAGACCCGGGTCCCTACAAAACAGGGTGTGCTCCTGTCCTTAGCCCAGCTCTGTGACGCAGCTGAACCAATCATATTGGCTTTGCCTTTCCATTGGACTATTTCAGTGGTGTGGAGAGGGAGGATTTGCTGCTTGGGTAACAGCCTATCCTCCATATTAATCTACCCAGGCCTTCGTGCTTTGCATACAGCATCAAGCACAATACCATAGTCTTTCGAGACTGATGGATGCCAATACATAGACACTTTCTAATACAAACAGAAAAGGTGATATTCAAACTAGTTCCGAAATACCTTCATACACAGAGAGGAGGTGCATACAGCCTCAGAATACCCTCTGGAGGATTACAGGGCTTGCCCAAAGACCAGATGGAGGGAGCTTGCAATGGGCTGCATGGAGACTCCCTTTAGGCTGCATCTGGCCCCAAGGCCAGATACCCTTTGTCTAGCTGCCTTGGATACCCCATTGTCTGATTCCAGATTTTCTCCTTGATGCTGTCTTAAAACAACAGTGTTGTGTCAGTGATCTGCAAATTTGTTCTCTGAGAAGAGTCTTCATTCCATTATAGAAATGCCAGCAGCACTCAGGAAAGGAAATGTCACAAAAGTCATAATCTGCTACATTATGTGTTTGCAAACTGTCTTCATGATTTGTATCCTTGGGAGAGAACTATCACATCCACTTTAACTAAAATTTCCTCTTGGTTAAGTCAATAAAAATTGAGCAGTCTCTTGATAGATACAGATTCAGTTATTACTAGTAAATCTTCTCACTTTTTTGTAGCAGCAGCTAAGATGCAGAAGATAACAAAATCTGCAGTCCTGTAAGTCCCATTGAATTCAGTGGGATTTATTTCCACATCAATATATTTAGGATTGTGCTAACTGTGATAGCTGATGCTTGCATATTTGATTTTTGTTCATTAGAGCGTCCATGGGGTCCCTGAAAATCCTGAGGATCTTGCTAGCTCCCGGCAGAAGGCGGAGACAGCAAGTGGCAGTAGTGTTCCATCAGCATCAAAGGAGCTATCAGTCATCAATGGTACTTCCCAGACCTCTTTGCCTGCAAAATTTCCAAACCCAGAATCAAAGTCTAAGCCAAAACCTTGCAGCTGGTCTTGTCGAGAGTGTTCACAGTGGCTCCCTGACCGAGAAACCTATGTGTCTCATATGAAGAAAAGCCATGGAAAGGTAAGAATCTTCATAAAACTTCGGAGCTGCATCCCCGCAAGATTAATTTAAAATACTGATAGTTCTGCGTTTTCAAAACAAAATCAAAGCAAGCATGGCTAGAAACAGCATTTGTACCGTTTTTGCTTGCTGCAAGCATATGGGCAAGAAGCTTTCAGATGTTCTTCAAAGTACCATTTTGCTTCTCTTTCCTTGAGAATAGTACCCTTTTAAGTCCACAGTTTTGAATCTAAGATTCTTCTATTCCTTGTTTAGAATGTGAAGAGATATCCCTGTCGGCAGTGTGACCAGTCATTCAGCATCTCAAATTCTCTGCGCAGACACGTTCGTAATAATCATGACACAGCAAAGAAAGTTTATACCTGCTGGTAAATACACAATTATTTTTTCCTGAATTTTTCATAGCTGAACCTACCTTTTATGGTAAACACTTTTAAATGGGTCATACCTGCTGTTGCTAGTTGGTTCAGGACATTGCATGCACTAGTTGTGGAGGATCTTTAGGTTTCCTGGCTAGATTTACTGGTAAGACTGACATGTTGGTATTAACATTGCAAGCATTCAGAGTAACTGAAATAATCCCATATACTTCCCTCTTTCCTCCCAACTCCATCTGTCTCCTCCCTCTCCACTAACTCCTTCATGTACGATTGTAGACCTCTCTGGACAGGGTCTTTTCTGTCCATCTTTTCATTAGATAAAAATGAGCACTGTGCTCATTTTTATTCATCTGTTTAATAATCTATATTCATCTGGGCATTTGTATGTTGTTTTCCAACCCTTAAGAGGCCCTTAAGGTGGTTCGTGTTTGGTTAAAAATACTGTTTCTTCCTCCTTGGAGGCAGTTGATGCTCTCTGGGAGAGGATAGTGGCATAACTGAGCATTTACACTGATGATGCAACATAAATAGTTAAGATGTGTGTAAATTTGTTAAGATGTGCGTAATTTGTAATAGTTAAAATGTGCATAAATTTAGTGGTAAGCCCCCATGGATCTGCATGCTTTTCAGGACCTTGATATTTGGGAAAAAGCTGTCAATGTCTAGGCACTTGGAAGGGAAGAGAATATGGGGGAGAAGAGAATATGGCTGCAATCCTGAGAGTAAGTCCCATTGAACACAATGGAGCTTACTTTTGAGTAGACATGGTTAGAATTATGCTCCATGCCTGCAATATGGGGAGAGAGACAACAATCAGCTAGGTAGTTAAATTGAGAAGTAAATTATCTTTACTAATTTACTAAATTAGTAAATTTAGTAATTTAAGCTAAATTATCCTTGCACCATTCTTATTGCTGTGGTCATCTGCGTGCAGCGTAACTTGCCAAACTCGGAGGTACATGATACTATTTTCTGCACTAATAGAGCTGTACAGAAAACAGTGAAAGTAGTTGGTTATGGAGTGACCTGAAAACACTCAAATGGGGTAATGTAACAATGGCAGCTAATGTCCATGCAGGTCTTTGGTTTTTTGTTCACATTTTCTCTTAAAGGGAAAATCTTTCTCACTCTTAAGATGAAGTAGAAACATTGGCCAAAGAGGCTGGATAATTCTGTGCATGAAGGCAACTTCCATTGTTTTGCAGCCCAGATAATATATAATGTGCTCTGTACCTCCTATCTTGAGAGTTTCAGCTCCTAAATTTTTTTGGCTCTGGAATTCCTACTTCACTTGCAGTTTCCACCAAGAGACAGTCAAAACAGGTCCTTCTTCCCAGCAACACAATCTCAGAGCAAACCTTTTATTTTCTCTAGAATGGGAAACAGTTCTTATCCTCTCTACATTACAGATAAGGTTATGGGGACCTGCAAGGAGGGTGAAGGTCACCTCTGTTATAGCTGGGAATAGAAAGCTCAATTCTAAGCCTCTTCTGGAATGTTTGCTTCTATTTGGCTCTTGGCAAACAGTCCTATGACATTAGGCGCTTAGCAGGGAAAGGGAGCATGGGAATGAAACAGTGGTGCAAGTTGCTTGAAGATTATCTCATGATTCGAATGTTTCCTGCAGTCCATCCTTTGCTTGCAGGTTTGTTTTTCAGCAAATTGTATATACTAAGTGATAACATCCCTAAAGGTGCTCATTAGAACTAGCTTTGAAAATATCCATGTACAAGACTCCTTAAATGAAGAATCTAAACCCAGCAGTCTTAAGGCTACAGTCCTATCCACACTTTCGTGGGATCAAGTTCCATTGATTATACTGAGACTTACTTCTGAGTAGACAGGCAAAAGTTTGGGCTGTAAGTCTTCTGTATGTCTTTGCCAGCAATTATCTTTAAAGTGCTTCTTTCAAGCCCAGTTTGATATATAAACTTTAGATGACCTGGGACTGCCTACTCCAATTTCACAATGGGTCTGTGAATTTTTTAAAATATTCTTTAGATGGGGAGGCAACTTAAATGTCGTTAAGATGAAGATTTAACATACCCAATTTTTGTATATTCATAGAGATCCCAGACTGAAACACAGAAACATTTTAATTATTAGACACCTCATTCTGAGAAGCTTGTCTCACCCAAGGGAATGCAAATAGGTTTTTCAGAATTTTGTTTTATAATTTTCACTATCATTAATTTTTCCATTTCTATTTCATATTAAAAGAAAATGAAGACGCATAAAGCTAGTGACAAGAGAAAGCCTTTTATTAAAGTTACCTATCCAGTTATCATAGATGCGAGACTATCAGTTTCTTCACAAAGTAGACCACTCTGTCTACTCTTCAGTGTAGACCACTCTGTCCTTAAATGGCTGGGTGGACTGGACATTAATATCTGATTTAACATAAGTCCATGTATTGTATGTCAAACACTAAATAAATAAATCTTCACAAAGTGCATTTGAATTCAAAAATGGCAAAGACAACCCATAGTTGAGGGGTCAAAGATAATCCACTGACTTCTATTGCTCTGCTTCTGCCTGCAGCTTTATTTTCAATTTAGCTGTAACCAGACTTTGCACTGCTGTCCAAATGGACAAACTGTATCTAGTACTAGCTGTGATTTACAGGTGTGGTTCATTGGACATTCATGAACCCATAGTTGGCTCATTTAGAGCTCAATCCTAAGCAGTTTAGGCCAGTGTAATTCATCTGTCTTCCTGTTTTGTGGTGGCATGGGGAGGACAGCACATGTCTGTTCCCTGGCCTAACCCCACCAGGAGTGTTGCAGAAGTGCCTTCTGACACTATTGCGACACCAGGCCAGCATGGTGTCTTGTGCCAGGACTTGTGCTAGCCTAACCAGGGGTTAGGATTTCACTGTTAGACATTACAGTAATTCTGGTTTAATGCTTGACATCATCTAAAGCAAGTCGTGAGAAAGCACCTTTTTGTGGGGGAAAACTTACTTCATCATATGCAATTTGAATTCAGACAACATATTTCTAGTTAGTTTATTGAATTTACACTTTGCTATTCCTTATGCTACATCAGTGGTTCTTTATAGTCTGTTAAAAATGACAAGTGTTTGTAATAAGGCATTTTATAAGAGATGAACAAGAGCAAACCCCTAGCATTAATACTATCGTCCTTGCTTTTTTTCCTCAGGTACTGCACAGATGAAGTTCAGACATTTCCTCAACTGTCTATGCTAGAGAACCACATAAGCCTCATGCATGGCATCAAAAATCCAGACCTTTCCCAAATATCCAAAGCTAGAGTTTCAGCTGAAGACTTGACAAAAGTAAGCCGTATTCCTTTAGTCACATTCAGGGATCGTGAACTTTCTTTATGGCTTGCATCCCTTGTTTTCCAGCCTTTTGAAAACTGCTCTTCCCTCTTTTTCACTGTATGTGGCTATGATAATTTATTTTACTCCCATAGATGATGATGACTTAATTATAATTTTCTTTTAAAGGTTATTTTTTAATTCTATTTTAAAAATTTATATTCCGTCTTTCTCTGGCCTTTAGCCTGACTCAAGGCAGCTGACATAAAACATAATTAAAAACATAAATAATACAATTCAATAAAAACCATTAAAACATAGAGGCTAAAAAAATATACGTTAAAAACAATAAAACAACAGCCCGCCAACCTCTGCGTCATTAAAAAGCTTTTTTGAAATGAAAGGTTTTAAGGCTCCATCTGAAGCTCTGTATTGTATAATTTTTGTAAATTTTATAAGATTGTATAATCTGTATAATTTTTAAAAAATGAACTCTTACAGGATTTTTTGGAAACTGCCAAATTTCTCATTTAAAGGAAGTTTATCTTGGTTTGTAACAGAAATTTTAGGCATTTAGTCCTCATTCAGCTCCTGGGTACTCTGCTGTGAAACAAACACTAGCCTTTGCATGTATTAGCATGCACTGAAACATTCAGGCATAAGGAAGTTTCCATGAACATCCAAGACTTTAAACTCAAAAGTGTCAGCCTGAAACCAGCCTTTTTTGACAGACAAGCTCTCCTTTTTGATAACAGGAGCTTCCTAGTTAGATTTAATATCCTGAGTCAGCAGGCACCAAATCCTGGCCTGGAGGCCATACCCAGTCCTCATGAAAACCCCTCCCCTGCATGAATAGAGTTTGCTATCTTCCTCTCGGTTCTCCCCCAAACATTGCACTCGCTGTGGCCAGCCCCTTCTTCATTCTGTTGCTGCAGAAGTTGCTGCACCTGGACATGCATAGCTGGACATGCACAGCTGGGGAGATCAGAGAGGAAAACCACAGGCTAGAGTTTGGAGTTTGAACTGTCTAGTCCAAGCATGTCAAACTGGTGGCCCTTTGTAGGCCCACGTGCGGCCCTCAAGTGATCTCCCTACCCCCAGAAGCAGCTCAGTAGTGGTGGCAGCATGATTTTGAGCTGGAGAAAGAGCCCAGGAGGAAGGAAGGCTCATGCACAACAGCAGCAGTTTCCCATGGTGGGAGAAAGAGCCCAGGAGAAAGGAGGGCACTTCTGGGTAGACATGAAAACAATTTAATTGCGGCCCTCAGGAGACACCATTAATACTGTTGCAACCCTCAGGAGACACCATTAATACTGTTGCGGCCCTCAGGATACACCATTAATGCTAATGCAGCCCTCTGTATGAAATGGGTTTGACATCCCTGGTTTAGTCCACCATAGGTGTCTCCCCATGCTTGGAGAGATTCACACTGAGCAAAACCAAGCTCTGTTCTTCTGTCTTTTCCTAATAATGCAGCTGTACCAATAGATGGTGAGATAAGGCCTTCTCGGTGGTGACACCCCAGCTGTGGAACTCCCTCCCCTTAGAACTGAGGAAAGCTCCCTCAGTACAGAGCTTCAGGCAGAGCCTTAAAACCTTTTATTTTAAAAAAGCATTTTAAACAGGGCAGAGGTTGGGGGGCAGTTGTTTTATTGTTTTATTTTATTGTTTTTAACAAATGTTTTTTAGCTTGTTTTTAATTGTTCATAGTCTTTTTATTTATTCTAACTGTATTATTTTATTTTATTATTTTATTTTATTTATTAACCTGTATTTATTAGCGATTTTAATGGTGTTTTATTCTTCTCTGATGTTAGCCATCTTGGGCTCCCTCTTGTAGGGGAGGAAAGGCGGGGTATAAATTAGGAAAATAAATAAAAATAAAATAAATGTCCAGGTCCTGTGGCAGGCTGCTACTGGCTAAGCATGTTTCTGGACCAAAACGGGGGGAGTGGAAGTGAATACTGGATGGAGTTGACAGGAGGCATACACAGACCGAACCTTTCCCTAATCTCCTCTCCAGCAGCCTAATGTGCTGTGTTCACTGAGGGGATTTTGGAAGGAGGGAATAGGGTGATGCAGTCACTCTTTGTGTCAGTAGTGTGCTCCTGATTGCTTGGTTCAAGTGTTTTACCATGCAGAGTAATACAATAAAACCATACTTACTTTCCCCTTCCTTTTTTGGTAGGCAAAAACTCCAAAGAGGGTATCTGCAGATGGCTTGGAAAAAATTGAAATTACAGCAGCAGAATCTGAGGATCCCCCTGCAAAAAAATTGAAGGCACATTGGAAGTGTGCAAAATGTGGATTCACCACAGCCACTGAGACTGAATTTCAGGAACACATACCTCGGCACAAGACAGATAGCTCCACTTACCAGTGCCTGCTCTGTGGCTTGTGTTATACATCTCATATCTCTCTGAATAGGCATCTCTTCATTGTTCATAAAGTAAAAGATCCAGAGGAGGAAGAGGAGGAGGAACAAGAAAAAGAGTGTCAAGAAATGGAGACAAATAAGAGCAGACTTGTACAGCGTAATGGTGAAACAAACGTTGCAGAAAAAGGAGATATTTCAAACAGCAAAATGTATGAGAGTGATGCTGTGTCCTGTGACACAGAGAAGCCCATCTCTCAGAACAAATATTCAAAGTCTCCAAATGTTTGAGTGCAGTTTTGCTTCCCCTAACATGTTGGTCGGGGGGTGGGGGCGGCAGTTCTTCATGCTGTTATTCATGGAATGGGCTCTACATTCCATTCACTTTATTTCGTAAGTGAAATGGAAACCCAACTGCCACCAACTCTGTAGCACTGAATATGTAATGGATGTAAGAGGAGGGGAAAGGGAATGTGTGAATGAGGACGTCCAGCTGAACCATATCTGAATGTTCAGGGCAAGGAGCGCTTTTCTGCCTTTCCATCTTTTTTTCTCTCCATGCCCTGGAACAAAAGGAGCTCCTGTGTGTCACTCATAGTTCCCTACCAACAACTCGGTACCTTTTTCATTTTCCTTCAAGAGTATTATCTACAGGCATTATTTTTTCCTTGTCGAATTGCACCAAATATTTGTGTCAGGCAGAACTGCAGCCTTCTTTCCTCTCAAGTCATGAATCTGAGGCTCTTTTTCTGTGAAATCATGCCACCCTCACTTTTTAGTGACTCCATAAATAAGATCCAGTGAGTTTGAGTGTGTTTGTGTGTGTTTACGTTTGCTGTAAAGCAGCAAGAGCATTTTGCACAACTAGAATTTTATGTTCCTGATTGTGAATACAGGTGGGACCTTGGTATCCACTATTTTGACTCACTAGTGATAATCACTTTAAAAACCCTTTAATGATAAAGAAGCCCCAAAATCTGATTTCCTATCTTTGCACTGTAAAACCACACCAGTTGCAAACTTCTTAGGGTTAAAGCCATCTTTAAACATAGCTTTAGCCCCAAGATTTAAAGATAGCAATTTCTTGGGGTTTAAGAAGTCATTAAAGGCTCATTCCCAGGTTTCTTGCTCCTCCATTGTTGCCCCAGAATACATTTATAAAGATGCTGTATTTATACATTCTTTAGATGGGGTGAATATAAGTATTTACCCCATCTAGTAGCTGAATACAATTTAGGGTCTGAACCTCATTATAATGCATTTTAAGGTGGACATTTCATGAGGTATATTGTCTGTACCTTGTTATAAGGTATTTCAATGTGATTTCAGTCCATTGGGGGTTCCAAAGCAGCACCTCCACAGATACGGAGATCCCACCTGTACACTATCAGGACCTCGTTCCTTTCACAATATGAATTTACAGAGGAATCCTCTGTAAGGAATCATGCCACCCTCACCTTTTAGTTACTTCTAAATAAGAACCAATGAGTTTGTTTAGGACTTGAGTGTGTGCGTTGGGCTCAGTTTTTTCAGGGAGATCCTTTCAGTATCAGTAAATCAGCAAGAACATTTTGCACAATTTGCAGTTTGTATTCCTCTTGTGTATAGTTGGGTCTCAATTGTTAGCCCTTAGGATAGCTGCACCATTGTGGCCAGAGCCCATTTGGAGCTACCTTGTGTTCAGAACACAACCACGCTGCACTGGAGCACGCTGCAAGCTAAAGCAGAAGTTCATGTTTGAGTAGTTGCTGCCATACCATGACATCAATTATAGATATTCAATGCAGGAATGAGCCTCAGGCACTTCATCCCTTTCTCCACTTGCGCGTATAGTCTTGAGAATCAAGGCACATAAGTTTTAAATGTCTAAACTAGTGTCTACACTACAGGAGAAAAATAGGGGAGAGCTTATTCCCATGGCTACTGCATGCTTAAGCTTTGTTCCCAAGCTGTGCATGATCTAGTCTGTAGGCTCAGGATTCTCCCACTTATAGGCTAGCATAGTAGCCTACCTGTGGTAATTCCTTCTTTTGCTGTGCCAGCTGGAGCAGAATCACCTGTAAGAGCTGCGATCATGTGAAAAGGTGCTGCGGAAGAAATAGTATTGAGTGGGGCGGAAGCATCTCTCTTGACATCCCCATATGGCTCAATCCACTTTCCATTGTTGTTTCAGCCGGGAGCATTCCAGACCAGCAGTGAGGCACAGAGTTGTCAGTATCAAGAATGCTTTCCTCACTGCCCCGTCCTCTTCAAGTGCTCCAGTCCTTCAAGAGCACATCACCCCTCTTGTACTCAATTGGCTGAAACTATTCTGGAGACTTGTTTCCCATACAGTCACATTGACTCTTTCCCCATCTGTGTAGTTTTATCTCATGCGTGCTTTTTTTCTTTCATGCTTTGTGTAATATTACTTTTTATACGGTTTTTATGTTTGAGTCAGAATATTGCTCATTGTTTACTATAAATAATTTAAAGAAAAAACCTATTTATCTTTTATTGCATTTGAATTCCTCACTTTTCTCGTCTGTCTGTGTTTTTTGATAAAAACCCTTTGTATTTTTTGATACTGTGTACATTTAGACTAGGGAATGTTTTCCAAGGTAGCCTAGCTCAAGTACCAATAGCAGGGTGGGGGGGTCACTCCCAGGCCATCACATAATCTATTTAATCTGCAGTGGCATCTGTGCCTTGCTATAATGTTTACTTCAAAGTATTTCAAATAAAACCATCTAACAATGTATAACTCCTGGGCTTCATTCTCTAAGACTGTGGTTCTGATATGCTTCCCTAAGGAAGCTATGACTGTCCTCATCCCTTGCTCCATATTCTGGGGAGGTCTTGCGTGAAATAGCAGGCAGGCACACCAACATTTTCTCCCATGTAGGCTACGCAATTTGTATTGCAGAAGGCCATCTTGCCCAGGTCCTGTTATTTTTCTCTCATGGGCATCTTTTTAATTCTTCCTTCTTAAAATTTGGATTTGTTGATACAATTTAGGAATAGAAATAGATACGGAGCCTGGTGTGTACAAGGAGAGATACAGTAGCAATAACACCACATTGTAACAAGAGTGGAAGTACAATACAGGTACCCCCCACTTTCAGATGGTTCATTTTCAGCTCTTTCAACACATTTTAATTATACATGGAACTTATTCATACAATGCATGCTCTGCTCTTTCAACCTCTCTGCTGTTTTAAAAGATAAAATTGCCCTCCCTTATGTTGATTTGCAAATGACATAGTGATTCAAATTGTTTTGGGATATTGTGTGTGTGAGAGAGCCAACTTCTGGTACAGTCTGTTCCCAGTCCTGAAAGTATTATGACAAAAGGAATTAGCAAGATTAAAAAGGCATTTGCAATTTGCTAGCTTAAAAAAAGCATTTGAAGCAAAATTTGTAAACTAAAAAAACCAGGTTCCATTTTTCAACACTGCCCCAATCCCTATCGAATTGGCAGGAGCTAGTACCTGTTTACAGCCTCTGCATTAACTGCAATTAATTGAGTAATTAATTCAATTGCTAAATTGCTTGGAATTGAATTAATCAATTGCAGCAGGATCTCTAGGTTTGCGGTGCAATCTTTGCAATTTGCAGCCCATGAACTGCATGTATTAGATGGAGTTAATGAAGTGTGCAATGCAATTGCTCTTAAAAAAAGAAATATAACTCAGTTGGTCCCCATGCAGAAAGGAGGAATTCAAGTTCCTTCTGCACAGGGTGACCATATAGAATGGAGGACAGAGTGTGTCTGCTTTAACCATTGCACAGGAGAGGGAACTGAAGCAGATTTAGCTCCTTATAGAGGAGTTTAAAAAAGCTGCACCTTCTTCAATACTCTCTTCTATGCAGTGGTTAAAGGTAGACACACTCTGTCCTCCATTCTACATGTTCACCATGCTTCTGCAAGATCTGGATTCCCAGCAAGGCCTTCCCATTACTGTGAAGACCACAGACAGGACACCCTCTTGGCGAGCCGGAGGATACACAAGGAGCAGAACTTAAACTACAAGGTGGCTTCCCTTCCTGTGCAAACATATCATTGTCTTCATAGGAATTTTCTGGTTTATAGTGTTAAGGGAAACAATTTTTTTTCTACCTGCTTGGAGCAAAGATGAAATCAATGCAGAAATTCAGTGTTTTGATGTAACTGTGATGGAAATACTGTTCAGTGTTTTGATGTAACTGTGATGGAAAGAACAGCAAATACTGGGAGTTTGTGTGCTTCCTAACTGGAGCCCAATCCTATCCTACTGGAATCCAATCCTATCCTACTGGAGCCCAATCCTATCCGACATCCCAGTGCCATGTTGGCAGCCATGTCAATCAGTGGGGCAAATGCTGCGTCCTGTTGTGCAGGGGGCCAGTCAGAGACCTCCTCAAGGGGACCATAAGTGTGGCTGCACCACTGCTGGAAAGCTGAATAGGATTAAGCCCTCAGGCTGCAATTTCATCCATGCTTTCCTGAGAGTAAGCTTCACTGAACACAACCTCTGAGTAGACATGCATGGGACTGTGCCTCAGAGTTTCTACTCTAAATTCTTATTTTAAAGTACAAGGCAGTCAGAGGCTTCCTCACACTTCCCTCCCTGGGAGTAGCCATAGTCAATGGACTATAAGGGGACTTGCTTCTGAGTAGACATGCCTGGGACTGGAGTCTGAGGTTGCAATCTTATCCACACTTACCTGGGAGTAAACCCCATTGACTAGAATGTAGCTTACTTTTGAGTAGACCTTCAGAAGAGTGGGCTCTGAGGCTGCAACCCTAGCCATGTTTACCTGGGAGTAAGCCCCATTGACTAGAATGGAGCTTACTTCTGAGTAGACCCTCAGAGGAGTGGGCTCTGAGGCTGCAACCCTAGCCATGTTTACCTGGGAGTAAGACCCACTGAGTCTAATTGGACTTACTTCTGAGTAGACGTGCCTGGGATTGGGCTCTGAGGCTGCACTTTTATCCACTTACCTGGGAGTAAACCCCATTGACTAAAATGGAGCTTACTTCTGAGTAAGAAGCCCAATCCATCCTTCATAGGATTGGGCTCTGAGGCTGCAATCCCATCCAGTTACCTGGGAGTAAGGCCCATGGAGTCCCATGGGCCTTACTCCTGAGTAGACACGCCCAGGAGTGAGCTGGGAGAAGCCAGGGGGTCTGAGTTCTCCCCACCCGCCTAGAGCGGCGCCCCACCAGAACCGGAAAAGGGAGTCTCTCTGCCCGGTGCGTCTCTTTGGTCCCGGCGACTCTATGGTTGTGGGAGGGGAAGAGGCGGCCGAGCAGACCGGAAGTCCCTCTAGGCGGGCGGAAGTGCGGAGCTCCTCTCCTCCCGGCGCCAGAGCCTCTGTCTGGGATGTTGTCCCTCGATTTCTTGGACGATGTTCGGCGGATGAACAAGCGCCAGGTGGGCGGGGTGGAGGGGCGGGGCTGGGGCTACCCCTTGGGTCTCTGAGGGGTACTTGAGGGTGGGGGCCAGGGTGAGGAGAGGAGGGGTGGTGGGATTGGCCATGGGGCTGAAAGGTGGGGGGCTTGGAAGTGGGGGCTGAGGGGTGGGGGACTTGAGGGTGGGGGACTTGAGGGTGGGGGACTTGGCTGAGGGGGGATGAGGGGTGGGGGCTGAGGGGTGGAGGTGGTGGGATTGGCTATGGGGCTGAGGGGTGGGGGACTTGGAAGTGGGGGTGGTGGGATTGGCTGAGGGGTGGGGGTGGGGGATTGGTTATGGGGCTCCTCCTGCAGTCTGAGGGTCAGAAATGAAGGGGGTGATCTTTCAGGAATGGGAGAGTGAGGGACCAAGAGGTGGGACTGTTGGGAGGCTGAGGGGTCACCAGGTGAGGCGACTTGGGTGGGGGACCAGACAGGTCAGTCAGGGCAGGTCTTCAGCAAACCCCTCACTCAATAAGGGCTCCTTCAGTGAAGTGTAGGTGGGTTCCTGCTTTCCGAGGGGTAGAAGTTCTGGGGTTCCATCCCTGCCATCACCAGGTAGGGCTGAGAGGCTGCTTCTTGGGGTTTCTCAAGGTCTTCTGAGAGGGATTGGGGGGTGCAGGTGCAGAGGGGGATAAAACAGAGCAGGGGGTGGTCTGTCAGGGATAGAGGTGAGGAGGGGGCAGGACAAGGGAGTGTATAAATTGAGGTGGCAGCAGCTAGAAAAGTCTTTGGAGTCCTGGTCTACCTGCCCTTGTGGCATTGGCAGTTAGATACAATGATACAAAAAACCAAAGGGCACGTCCTAACCAACTTTCCAGCACTGGCATAGCTGTGGCAGTGGGGCATGTGCTCCATCCTTGGGGGGCAATCATGGAGGAAAGAAAATTTTTGTTTCCTTACCTCAGAGTTGCATTGCACTTACCCTGGAGCTGGAAAATTGGCTAAGATTGCTCCTTAAGTAAAGTATTCTGAAACACACTTTCCTTGGAGTGAGTTTCTCTGAACACACCTTCTTGAAGCCTACTTTTGAGTAGATGGTGCTGTCAAATAAGTTGGTCAGTAACAATATTATAAAAGGCCTGTATAGTACAGTATGCAAAGTGCTTCACATGTATTATCTTGATGTTGTTGCAGAGGTAAATACTGTGCTATTATTTCCTCCTTCTAGATGGGGCTGAGAGGGAGTGAGTTCATGGCAAAGATGAATTTCAAATGGGGCTAGTGCCAAGTCACAACTCAGTCTCTGAGACAATGTGCTGAGACCTGGGCTGCAAAAACTTTTCTGAAGGCTAATTTTCTGCAAAGATTTGTTATATTTGACAGCACCGTCTACTCAGAAGCAGGTTTCAAGTAGGTGTGTTCAGAGAAACTCACTCCAAGGAAAGTGTGTTAAAGGGTGTAGTGATCCTGTAGTGATACTATTTTGTAATATATATGTATTATTATAGCAATGTTATATAAGTACTGTAGCTATTTATACACAATTCTATGGTGTATCATAAGCTGCTATCTTAAAATCGCATAACCTGGAATTAGGTTCCCCTGAGATTTATGTCTGCAGTACTTGAGAACTTGGGTATAAAGATAAAAGTGGATTGTGGATTGTTGTACTAGTGGATTGTTGTCCACTGAATTCTGACTGGTCCTCTTCACTGTGACAAATTGGGAACTGCAGATACTGGAAAGAAGATTGACCTTGGGGATGTTTATGTCAGAGGGAAAGCGCCATATGCGCAGCTGTTCCTCTATGGTAAGGGGGACCTGTGTTCTCAGTGCCTCCCTCATTCCTGCCCATTTCTCTTGTCTTCCTCCAACCCCCTCCAGCTGTATTACCAGGTGCTGAACTTTGGAATGATCGTTTCCTCAGCGTTGATGATCTGGAAAGGGCTGATGGTGCTGACGGGCAGTGAGAGCCCCATCGTAGTCGTGCTTAGGTAAAACTGCACAGGGAGTGGGGGACCTTTAAATGAACTGGTTCAGGGTCGGAAGTCACATAGTGCCAAACAAATATGGGTAAAAGAACTGGCACAGTGCTGACCTCTCTTGTTTTCCTGATTCACTGTGGCCAAGAAGTAAAGCTTTTGATTTGCATGGCCTATTCATGTCATTATTTGCGGACTGATGAATTTGGAGAGCTGCACTAGCACCCGTGAAAGATGTGTATATTTCAGTTTGCGTAACATCTGGTGGTGCCCTTCTGGAACCAAATACTTCTTGAGTATTTTCCAATATTGGTGTCCAAGTGTGATTAGGTGTCATCCATCTCCAGCTGCAATAAATTGTGCTCAGTTTGACAGTTCATCAGTATATGAGTGACAACAAGATATTTTAAGAGAAAGAAGTCTTGGACATGAGAGCACTTATTCTTCATGGAAGTGACGTTCCATGGATATGGACATATGAAGCTGTCCTTTGGGCCACTTAGCCCAGTAATTTTACTTAGGTTGCAATCCTAATGACAATTTCCTGGGAGTAAGACCCATTGAACAAAGTGGGGCTTACTGTTGTAGACATGGTTAGGATTGTGCTCTTAGCCTTCCAAAAGCCTTCAGCACGGGCCATTCATAGCAAAGGATCTTCCTTAATCAGAGCTTCTAGGATGGACTGAATCTGGGATCTCATGCATGCAAAATGTTTTTGTGGCCCCTGAAGTACTGTGTTCATAGGAAGGTTCCAGTAGAAGTGAGGCAGATGGATGTTGGGGTAGCAAATTGATGCTTGCAACTGTTGTATTCTACAGGATGATGTAGCAGTGTGGGTCTGCTAAGCCAGTTGGCTGTTCTGGTGCAAGCTATTCTATGTGTTTTGTTGTTTGTTTGTTTTAAATGAAAATTGGCTTCAGGCTTCTATCAGGATACACAACCCTTGTAATTTTTTCATCTCTTTAGGAGAGTTGCATATAGTGCCCTTTGCAGATCACAGCAGTGACATAGAAACTGCTTTTCCATGAGTGAATCCCATAGCAGTGCAGTCTATCTCAGCCACTCGCAGTTGTGTATCCAGAGAGAAAAGTTTTAATCTTGGGTCTTTGATCTGGAGAAAGTACAGTTGCTGGTGGTACCGTAAAAACTGTTTGCATGGCTGAAATTGATAGGTAGATAGAGCTTTGAGTCCTGCCTTGCCAGCCTTCTTCCCTGTCCAAGTTTTATTATTAGGGACACTCTGTAATCTAAGCTGGTGTCTTGTATCACTGATGGCTCATGCAACATGCATGTCTTCTTGGCAGAGCTTAAAATAAGAAAATCTCTCTGCCTTTTCCCTCCTCTTTGGAACATCAGGCTTCTGTCTGTCATCTCTAGGTCCCTTCCGACTTTAGGATTCTGTGATCTCTGTAAATCAGTAATTTTCATTCCGTGTGCCATAGACTGTCCATATGTGTGCCATAGGAGATGGGGTAGGCTCATTTATCAGTAATGCTGTTGGGAGATATGAGCCTCCCAGTGGCAGTTGATGTACCTTGTCAATATTTTTTAAAACTCTTCGTAAAGCTTGACAATTGTAGCCCCTTGTCAGTGTTCCATGGGATGAAAAAGGTTGACAATCACAGATGTAAATGAATCATTTAAACATTCAGAGATTAAGTATCCAGGACAGTTTTGGATGTTTCCAGGGTGCAGTTAATAGACTAGCAGTGCCTGGGATTAAGAAGGCTGGTGATAGCAAGTTCTTAGCAGATCATCTTGAGAGTATTCTGTGTGTACTCATGACTATTGTTTGTGTCTACCTTCTTATAGAGGATCACTTGTGCAGTGTGGGTAGTCCTTTACCATTCTTTTTAATATATGAAAACCAGCCTGGTTGACATCATCTACAAACCATATGCTATATTCAGGGTGCAATCTTAAAGACACCTTCCTGGGAGTAAGAGCCATTGAACTCAATGGAGCTTACTTTTGAGTAGAAAAGGTTAGGATTGTGCTCTCAGTCTTCTAATTAATAGATGTGTTTTTCCCCTCCAGTGGCAGCATGGAACCTGCATTTCACAGAGGAGATCTCCTGTTCTTAACCAATCGCATTGAAGATCCAATCAGAGTAGGCGAAATTGTGGTCTTTAGGATAGAAGGAAGGGAAATTCCAATAGTGCACCGAGTTTTGAAAATCCATGAAAAGTAAGTTTCAAATGTGAGAATGGCTTATGTCTATGTTGGGTCTCCTTTGCAGACAGGCTGGCATGGAACAAATGTGGGGTTTGGAAGTGTCCTAGCAGAATTCTCCTGCTGCACATAGACTGGTGGGAGCCTGTAATCTATAACAGTTTGTCTGGTCTTTACCATTTTCAGGTAGATTCTATAATAGGAATCCCAATATTGGTAGCTAATACTTTTAAACTTTCATGCTATCAATCAATTATGTTGTCTAAGTCTTATCCAGGTTTAATTTCCTGCTCAACCTGGAAGTTGGCAGGCACAGGGATGTCATGCACACCACTGGAAACTCATGGGTTGCTACCCTGTTCAGGTACAGATCTTAACAGTGCAATCCTATTCCTGTCTTCTCAGAAGTAATCCCCATTAGGTTTTATGGAACTTAGGCCCAGTTAAATGTGCATAAGATTGCAGGAGAGGTCCTCTTGTAAGGTATCTATTTCTGTAACCAAATTTGATGGCATTAGATTTGTAGTATACAAGGCCCATTCTTGCAGATGCAGCCCAAGATCTTTGGTGCTTCAAGTTTGCCAAATGCCACATATCTCTTTGTTTGGTAGTTGATACTCTTCCTCTCTGGATTTGAAAAGGCAGAAAATAAGCAGAAGCAAAAGTGTAGAGCAGAGTAGTGGACTGAGTATTTGGCAAGCATGTCACCCACAAGTCTGCCATGTGAAGGATCACCTTGACGAGCCTCCTGGATGGATGTTCAGCAAATCTGGCAGCGTTTCACATGATTGCTGTGTGTGCAGCATAATTGTCTTGGAAAGATGTTTCACAGATCCCCGTACTACTGGAATTTTGCCCTATTTGTCTTCTCTTAGATGGACATTTTGATTACATTTCTGGCTTTTGCACATTTCTGTAGCCAACTAGTAGTACAACTGTCTTTTTTGAAATCTTAGAGCACAGTCTTAACCATGTCCATGTAAAAGTAAGCTCCATTGTGTTCAATGGGTCTTACCCAGGAAAGTGTCTGTAGGATTGCAGCCTTAATCTGTCTTGACCTTGAGAAGCCAATTAGACCTTATTAAATTTTCTTCCATCAGGCACAACGGAGACATCAAGTTTTTGACAAAGGGCGACAATAATGCTGTTGATGACAGAGGCTTGTACAAGCAGGGTCAGTACTGGCTGGAGAAGAAAGATGTAGTGGGACGAGCAAGAGGGTAAGTGAGCCAGCTGAGTTAGTGGGTAGACATCCTTGTTTCCCTTAGGCCTATATCCTAAAGTGAAATTAAGCCCCTTGCTCTGGAGCAGTTAAGATGACTTTCCATAAGATAACACCAGAGGGTGATGTAACTGCATAGACCCGTAACTGCTGTGGATTTTGCCCTTAATGTTTATTCCGTAGGCACGTTGCCTTGACATGGTCTTGAAAATTTCATGCTTGGTTGTTTCCCTCTTTAGGTATTGTAGCACTGAGGTTTTCTTCATCTTAAAGCCTACCTATCCTTGAAGTCATGCTTTCTGAGCGACAATTTATACCTTCAGCATATACACTCACCCAGCATCCCAGATGTTCATATGAACCAGATGATCTACAGTATTCCAGTATCACCAATTAAGGCTGGAAAAGTTATCTCTTTGAAACCCTGGATAGCTATCTCTACCAAGCATTTTTGAAGTGCTGAAGGCTCAACACAATTAACTCAAACTGTATGGATTTGAGTTGCCTTTGGGGTTTCTATTCTGAAAGAGCCCCTATGCATAGTTGCTGGGTAGAACTTGGTGGACTACAGTGTGTGGATTTGCAGAAGCTAGATTTTTTGTAGTGTGGGTGTCTTTCAATTCTGACAAAACAGCTCCCTTCTTGTCCAGGAAACATGCACAGGGCTAGCCAACTGCCCAAGTAAATCTCTAATTAATTTTGATCTAAATAGTTGACTTTTTCTTTTAGATTTGTGCCATACATTGGAATAGTGACCATCTTAATGAATGATTATCCCAAATTTAAGGTATGACTTTTTCATTTCATCACATGGAACTTTTTCGCCTTCCTTTGGAGAAAACATTTAACATAACTTTGGTTGATCAGGTGTTGGGGGGGCGAATGTCTCTGTTCTTCCCAAAGGTCATCCCAAATTTTGCAGCTGAAGAGGCAGGGCTCTGAGCACTTGTGGAACTTCAGAGTGTTGTGCAGTCAGGGTGACCAGATGCCAAACCCAAAAAAGAGGACAAAGTCCCCCAAAATTCCTGACATCCAAGCAAAATTCCTGACATGTTAAAATAAACGTTAAAAACACTTGTGTTGCTTTCCCATACTTAATTTCAACATTATAGTACTTCTTTTGATACTGAACATCTCTTTGCAAGACCTGTTTTCACCAACAATGCACATAAAAAGGGGCTCAGAACAGACATGATCTTTGTGCAAAGACCAAACACCCCAATAAGACTCTTTGGCACCCAGTCACATAAAAAGGGGCTCAAGCACCCCCAGACCTGTTTCTTTTACTCATGTTTACATTGATATGGCTGAATGTGGGCACAGGAATTCCAGGAAGCCCCTACCACAGGAACTCCAGTCAGGCCATGTGGCCTGTTGTTCCTGGCTTGGCCACCCGGTGCCATGGCGCTGCACCTTTTTTTTCAGGCGTGCGCCTGCATCTGCCACCTGGTGGCAAATCCAAAAATTGCAGGTGGCAAATTTAAAAATTTTAAAGCACAAAAGTGCTTTAAAAAGTCTGCTCGGGGCTTTTTCCACTCTAAAATCCCCATTTCTGGACATGTCCTGCCATTTCCAGCTTCCTGGGAACCATGTGTCCAGTGCATTTGACATACCCAGAGAGGCAGCAAGCATAATTGGGAAATACAAGCAGTGATGGCCTTTCTCTAACTGAGATTTCTAAACAGCTTTTAGCCATAATGGCTGCATGGAACTTGCATGTACAGTGACAGTATGCCTTTGCTTGGGAGAGCAAGAGCAGAAAGCTGTGGTCCTACTTATGGGCTTCCCAAGGGAATCTGGTTGGCTGTGGAGGACAGCATTCTGGAACAGATTAATTTTGGTCTGATCCTGCAGGGATCTTATTGAATTACTAGCAAAATGTATCTGTGTTGCCAGAATAAAATGTTGTGTACACCATTCACCATTGCGCAACATCCCCCGATGTGCAACATCCTCTCATGCACACCTACCTCCAGTGCGCAACACCCCTCCTGCGCATCAACCCCCCTGTGCAACACACGCACACAACCATATCCCCCAATGTGCACCATTTCCCCCCAGTACAACACCCCCATGCACAACATCTGCATGTGTATCACCTGCCCCTGCACAACATCCTGCTATGGGCACCATCCCCGTGCACCCTCTCAGTGTATCAGGCACAGGGCACCAAATTGGCAAATGTTGATCAGAAAGTCTTCAATGTTAAGCATAAGACAAAAATGTTGCACCCCTTTTCACCCCCTCAGGGGTTAAATTTCTCAACATCAGTTCTTGGTGGGTGCTCATGTCACAGAAAGAACACCCTCACCAAATTTCATGATTCTAGGTCTGGGGCTTGGGGCAGTGCGTCATTCTGTCAGGGATTATTCAATGTAAAGTATAGGGAAGAAAACACGTTGCACCCCTTTTCACCCCCTTCAGGTTGGAATTTCCAAAAACCAGTTCTTAGTGGGTGCCTCTATCATGGAAGGAACACCATCTCCAAATCTCACACTTCTAGGTCTGGTGGTTTTGGGTGGGTGTTAATCAATCACTTTTCAATTATATACAGTAGATTATCTTGGCTTCTAGACGTTTAGAAAACATTCAGTTTCTTTTTAAGTGTGATGCATCTCTTTTTGCATCACTTTTGCCTCTTTTACCATTGAAGTGGTACAGCTTTTGTTCCAGCCTACATTTGGGGATTTGTATAATTAAATGTTTCTCTGTACAGAAATGCTTCCTACAAGTCCACAAAAGCTAGCTAGACTAGGGCATTTCTCCTTGGGCCTCTAGTTCTTTTATGTGCAGAGAACCGTTTTATTGGGATTCACCTGCAATCTGATGAGACACAACTTGGGATCAGATTTGTGAGAACTAGTACCAGGAATTTGGGTGGGCGGTGTGTGACAGGTAGTTGAAGCTGAGTTCTTCTGCAAGAACTCCAGATTTTTTTAAATTGCCATCCAGATTACAGATTGCCGTGCAGATTACAGTTGTGCAGTCCTGCAACTTGGCTGTAAGCTGTAAGTTCCATGCATTCCACATCTGTTCTAATTCTCCTTCGGTTTCTTTCAACAGTACACCGTCCTCTTTCTACTGGGCTTGTTCGTGCTGGTCCATCGAGAGTAGCCGGCTACCAAAAAGACCGGGCAGAGATGCCAGGTTCTCTGACGCTGGACAGTGGGGTGTGATGTGTGTACATTTCACTGCTTGCCCAAGTTGGGTTTGCCTCTTTTGGTTTTCTTTTCTACTGCTGTGTAACAGGACGGTTGATCCCAGTATTTTGAAGAGTATGTCGCATTTTAGCATTTTTGTACATCAGTGAATTTTTTATATTAAAACTTTTAAGTCAAATGCATTTGGTGTCTGTCTATGCACTCTTATGTCTTTCCCCTATTGTTATTGCATTACTCTCCTGGGAATCAGTAGCCCAACTTTGCCAGATCACAGGAAAGTGGTCATATCAAAAGCATTGCGTATCAAAAGCATGCAAAAGCATACCCTACTATGAATTTTGAGCTTTTAAATCTGTAAGCATGTAACAGCCATGGAGTCTCATGTGAAAGCCCGTTGGACTAGCCACAAGTTCTGGATTTGGAAACTAATATTGTTTATTTAATGCAATCACTATCTATGCTTCATTGCTTAAGAGCACACCTAAAATTAAGGCATTAATTAATGCCTTAATTTTTCTACACATTAAAATTTATTATTTATAAAGCTGACTGATTTATAAAATCAGTACAAAGGGCAATATCATGCCTTGTTGCACCCTCAGGTCCTGCTTATGTAGCTTTGCCATGGATGCCGCAGGGATGTCTTGTGCATGATCTTTCTTGCTGTGATTTTAAATATTGAGTAAGAAACCACATTAGGAAAATGAAGCATGCCTTCTCATTAGTAACCAGCTGCATCACACCTCCTTAGAGCAGGCCACTGGACCTAAATGTGTGCTTAGCATCTCATTATAGCGCTAACAAGCGAGTTCCCTCTGTAATTTCTAACACAGTCTTGCTTCTCTGTCTTTCGTACACGTCACATGCTGTGCTAATATCCTCACAGCTGATGCACTGTGCATCAGAATAGAGACAGCCAGATTTATGACCTGCATGATCTACTTTTTAAATATATAGTTAGCCGGAACCTTGAAATTAACCTATTGGAGCAAGACACAGAGGTGGCCAGGCTGCATGATCAGAAAACCCAACCTCATTTGAAAAGAGCAACCTCTGTGTGATGTTCTGCAACTTGGAAGCTGCCAGGGAATCTAGAGCTGCCAACCAATCAGCGATGTGTGTCCTCTGTAGCAAACTGCATTTCAGTGTTATTGCAATCTGATTCAGTTTGAATGGCATGCAGAATTTGTACAAACCCTAAGGAAATCAGTTTTTCTAAAAGCTCAGTCTACTTACATCATTCAAACCAGGCTATTTTGTATAATCTTCTGGACATGTTGAGAAGCAAGTAGCTATGGGAGACAAACTTTTTTTCCCCAAATGCAAAAACTCTGTCTAGCTTCCCTCCCTCCTTAGCAGTCCCTACAGCTGCTATTTCATCAGGAATTGCTAACATACTTTCAGGCAAGCCTATCTCTGAAAATCTCAGGGGCCAGACTGAGGCTTGCTTTTGAAAAGAAATAAAACTAAGGTTGTTGAAAGACTCCTCAGTCCCAGTGTTAGTGCACCAAACATGCCTGTTTAAAGCAACCAGAATCTGAACAGAAAATTAGCCATAATTGGGAAACAACAGAGGTATCTAAATTGGGGTGATCCATTTTTGTCAAGTGGAGGATTGAGGATTGATGCACTAAGGATTGACCCTTAACCATTAAAGCTTTATCTGTGAATTCATCTGGCTAAAAATAAAACAGAAAAGGGAGGGGAGAAATGTGGAAAATTTCAATTATAAACATTTTTTTAAGAAAAGTTATTTAATGAATATCATTTTTTTAAAAAAAAAATTCAGGACATGGAATTTAATCCTGACTTGTTTTCTCAGGATTTGTTTTTGGCAGCTCAACTATTGATAATTTTGGGGGATTTTATCTTACCAGTTTATAGTTCTGACTATTTTTTATTCATAACACTTTTGTTGCTGATCCCCTATATTAGCCACTTGGGGCTTTACTGGGCTTCAGGGTAGAGCACAAACACTATTTATTCATTCAGTTGGGAAAATGACACCAGCCCTGTGACAGCAGACCCGGTGGAGGCCACATCCCTCCCTTCTGAAGCACCAGTGTTGTGGCATTATCACCACCCGTGGTTCTTGCTTTTTTCAAGAGGCAAATCTTGCTAATCAACACCTTGTTCCATTGCATGCAAATGCTGATGTTCTACATGCTGTGAAGGTGCTATCCATAAATATTGTCAGGGGAAATGGTGCTTTTTCTTTTTATAATGGATGTTTTCCATAATTGTAATGAGTGCCCCAGAGCAGATGCTGCTGGAAAGGAGCAAGGACCAGTGGGGGACAGAGTGATATGCCATTTGTCTTAAAGGAGTCCTGAGTATGCTACCTACAAATCAAATCCAAGCAAGTTCCCAAGCTTCATCCTTTCTTACCAGCTGACACTCTTCTGCCCTTCTCACAAGGGCTTGTCAGCTTCGCTTTCTCTCCATGGGCTTTATCAGCAACTTCTGGTCTCCCATCAAAGACACAATCTGAGCAGATCCCACTTAGCTTCTTCAAGCAGGGAACAGCTCAGTCACCAAACTTCAACTTCTGCGTTGTGGAATTACGCATTATAATTCTGCCATCAAGGCAGCAGATGGGTTCATATATACCCAAGATGGTGTAATGGTTCAGGAGTTTGGCATATACCAGGAAGATCCAGCAAGGCTTACAGTGCAATCCTGAACATATCCACTCAGAAGTAAGTCCCATTGTGTTCAATAGTATGCCCAACAAAGTGTGATTGGGATTGCAGCCTTAGTCATGAGGCTCACTTGTCTCACAGGATTAGTGGGAGGATAAAAGGAGAGGAGGAACCATGTACACTGTTTAGCTCCTTGGAGGAAGAGTGATATTTTTAAAAATGTAATAAATGTCTAATTAAAATGTTTTCCAAGTTGCAAACATAGCAGAAACAATAACCATAGTTGCAAACAATAACCAGATTGCAAACATTGCAGAAATACATCCCCCCAAACAAAACAGTGTATGTATATATATTCAGGAAAAGCCAAAGCAAGCAAAGTGGTTTTAAAAAAACACGGTCAGAGCCTGCTAGGTCTCAAAGGGAAGGTAATTCCACAAATGGAGATAACCAACAATTATTTGTGGATCAGAACATGGAGCAAAGCCGGATGACCAAAGTAGTGTGCAGGTAGGATGTTGACTCACTTGTGAACCTGAACAAGGCTGCAGGTAGGGAGGGCAATAGGAGTGAAACCTCCCCCCCCCCCAACCACCACCACCTATCTCTGGGGCTATGGGACCCTTTCACAGGCCAGGAGACAACTGCAGCAGCAGCTTCTTGTGACATCCCAACATCAGTCACCCCAAGAGTAGCTGTTGCTCTCCCAACAGCACCAACCTATACTAGTTGCACACTTCCATGTGGCTTTGTGCCATTGGCAACTTGGGACGCAATTTTTTTAATCATGCAAAAGAATAGGAACAAGCCACACCAATCTGTACAGTCTCCTTATTCAAGCACATGCTGGACATCCCACTCTCTGAACCACTTGGCCTGAACAGCAGCATCCCACTCCAAACCTAATTGCAACGTCAGCCTCAAGGATCTGCTTAAAGCAGCATTAAAGCAAATCCACCATTGTATATGGTGTACCAATTTCTCACTGCTCCCTAATGTTAGAGGGTCTCATTTTCTTTCCAGGTAATCCCACTCAGGCCTCCGGTATCACATCAGACATGCTTTGATGCCTCCAGTAATTGCCCCTGGGAACCCGAGGCTCTTGCTTCCTTTGGCCACCCTGTAATTGGTACCAGTTAATTCCACTCTCTACACAGGCTTCACTGAAATCCCTTTGAGGACGCAGCCCTTACTGCTCTGGCTCAACAACCACATCAAAACAAGCTACCTGGGAAATCTGCTGTAGGTCTGAGTACTGGTCTGTACGCTGCACATCCCAGATCTCAGAGCTTAAATATTAAAAACTGAGAATCTATTGCTTGCAGAATAAAATGGGAAAGGTGCAGTCTCGGTTACCTAGGGCTTTGCACAATGCAACCATTTCTATGGCCATATCAATTCCATAGGTTTTTTCCACTTGATGTGAGGCACAACACCTGAAAGCTCAGTTTGCAACCCAAGTTTCTAACCTTCTGTGCATTTTACAGTTGTGGTCTGGTCAGTAAATGATCAGATTAATCTGATCTGGAAAAGATTAATCAATTGAAAACATGTTGATTAAAAGGTTTTACTGTTAAATTGGATGGTGGATTGTATTATGATATAAAACACTTCATTTACCATAGAGTTCAATGCATGTTTTTGTCTTTTTAGTTTTTTTGCCATAAGCTTTAATAGGAATGAGATATTTCAAAATGGATTTTTGCATTGGATTCTGCTCTTCGATATGCATTCAACAATACATGACATGATGGGTTAGCTCACACCATTGCAAAGTTGCATTTTTTGAATGCCACATCACCCCCCGTGTGTGTCACCTGGTGTGGGCTGCACCTCCCATGCCCATTAGCAATGCCTCTGAGACCCCCTAAATTTAACACCCAGGTTGGCACTATTCTTTGCTCATGAGTGAAAAGCATTGCCTGGTCTTACTACTGAATCTTCCTCTTGCCACCACCACTACCACCAACCAACCAACCTCCCTTGGCTATGGGTCAAGAGTACTTTAAATTAAGCCCTGCACAACAACTGCCGCCTCTAGTGTCCTTTCTGGTAGCAAGGTCCTGCTAGACTGGTATGACTTGAGCAAAGTAGTGGTGGAGTGTTCAGTGGTGCAGTGATCAATAGTGAAGTGGTTAGTTGTGGAGTGGACCAATGGTGGAGGGGACATGTGGTGGAGTGGTCAGTGCTGGAATGGTCAGGTCAGTGGTGGTGGAGTAGTTAGTGGAGGAGTGGTCAGGCCAGTGTTGGGGGAATAGACAGTGATGGAGTGGTTAGTAGTGGAGTAGTCAGGTCGGTGGTGGTGGCGTGGACAGGTGATGGAGGGGTTAGTGGTTGAGTGGTCAATGTTGCAATGGTCAATGGTGGAACGCTCAGGTCAGTGGTGATGGAATAGTCAGTAGCTAGTGGTGGAATGGTAAGGTCAGTGGTGATGGAGTGGACAGTGGTGGAGTGGACAGGTGATGGAGGGGTCAGTGTTGGAGTAGTAAGGTCAGTGGTGGAGTGATCAGGTCAGAGGTGGTGGAGTAGTCAATGGTGGAATTGTCAGATTAATCTGATCTGGAAAAGATTAACCAATTGGTGGTAGTGTGGACAGTGGTGGAATGATCAGTGGTGGTGGAGTAGACAGGTGGTGGAGGGGTCAGTGGTGGTGGAGTGGACAGGTGATGGAGGAGTCAGTGTTGTCATGGAGTGGTAAGGTCAGTAGTGGAGTAATCAGTGGTGGAGTGGTCGGTTCAGTGGTGGTGTAGTCAGTGGTGGGATGGTCAGGTCAGAGGTGGTGGGAGAGGACAGGTGATGGAGAGGTCAGTTGTGGAGTAGTTGGTGGAGTGGTCAGTGGTGGAGTGGACAGGTGGTGGAGAGGTCAGGGGTGGAATGGTCAGTGCTGGAGTAGTCAGTGGTGGTGGAGTGGACAGGTGACTGATCACTCAATCATTGTTGGAGGGGACAGTGTGGAGTGGTCAGGTCAGTGGTCTGGTCAAAAGGGTGCAGGCTGGGCTTGCTGCCTGCTGCTGTGCTCCCTCTCCTGGGAGGTGCCTGCCTGTCTCCTCCCCAACTGTATTTAAAGCCAGGCTTGCAGGGCTGCAGGGAGAGCAGCAGCTGCTGGGAAGAGTCTCAGAGGGAAGCGGGAGGAGGCGCCACCTGGTGGCAGGTCCGGGCACAACAAGGCATCTTCACTGTCGCCTGTCTTTTGGGGAGCCAGCTTGAGCCATGGCTGGAAATGGGAGTGGAAGGGTCCTGCTAGTGGGGGGCTTGGCTTACTTGCTCCTCTTCTCCACCACCTCCATCTCGCCTGCCTTGGGGGACAAGAGGAGCCCACCCTTCAGACTCAGAGAAAACCTCTGGGCTACAGGTACTCACTGCTTGCAAGGAGGGGACTTGGGAGTTTGCAGCTTGACTTGCTTACTAGAGCCACCGGCATAGATTATTCCCTAAACTGCTCCAGAGGTGTTTGGCTGCAGTCCTGTTCAACCTTTCCTGGGAGTAAGCCCCACTGATAGTAATGGGACTGACTTCAGAGTAGACAAGCATAGGATTGGGCTCTAAGGCACAAGCATAAGATGGGGCTCTAAGATGGCATGAAGCCATCCCAGCAGGGTGACCATATGATATAACCAAAAAAGAGGACAAGATCTTCTAAAATGTAGGACATTCTAGAAAAATGTAGCACATGACAAAATAAAAGCTAAAAATACTCATATATATTGCTTTCATGTGCTTAATTTAAACACTGCATTACTTACTATTAAATTTAAAACTTTTACATGTAATTTATTACATATAGTTTATTAAATATAATTTATGAATTACAAGAAGGCTACATGCTGCCCTCTTAGAAGGAAAAGGAGGACACTGAAGATTTTTTCCAGGAGACAAAGCTAAAATCCTGGACATGTCCTTTTTAAAAACTGGGTATATGGTCACTCTGCATCCACCCAACAGCTGAGATGATAGTGAGTTGGAGAGCAGCAAAGAATCTGGATTGACTCAGGTGAGCAGGTCTTTTTCACCCTCCGCTGATTGCTTATTAAAAATCATTTATGCTAGTGGTTTATTCAGATGTCACCACAAACAGAGGACAGGTACATGTATTTCTTTTAAAATAACATTGCCTTTAATAATGTACATAAACCGAGTGCTGGAAAAGTAACTCCCTATATTGTAATTTATAAGTATTATAAATTGTAATTTATAAGTATTTTAAAAGAGGGAGTTACTTTTCAGTCACCCTGTAGATTTAGATTGTCGGGATGATGCCTTCAGCACCAGAGGTATGGATAGCTACAGAACCCCTTTGTCCATAATATCAACAATCAACAATATTTATATACTGCTTTTCAACAAAAAAATTCACAAAGTGGTTTACAGAGAAAATGAAATAACTAATATATGAATATCATTCATAATGTTGAATATTGTTCATAATATAAGAATGAACTACTATATGAATGAACATATATGAATGAATGAACCTGTTTATTTGGCCAAGAATGTGCCGTATAAACACATATATATGCCAAACTGCAAGGGTTATCTGTCTAATTTAACATGGCCATGTCATGCATTCAAATTCACCAGAGAACGCAATAATGTCAGGAATTGTTAGTGGAACAAGAAGAAGTAGTAGACAAAGAACATGATGGTTTGATACCATCAAAACAGATACAAAGATGAACATCCACCAATTGAAAGAACATGAGCTTTACAGGGTAGCAAATTGCCAAAAGTCAGACAAAACCGAATAGTCAAACATAGATTTTGTAGTTGAGTGTTGAATCTACAAGGATTACTGGAGAGAGTTGAATCTACAAGGATTACTGGAAAGAGTTGAATCTACAAGGATTAGTGGAGACCCCTGCTAACTGAGCAAGAGGCCCTCTTTCAAGTGGGTGCTCCTCTTTTATTTAGCAGGGGGAGAGTAACTGGCCCTTCACACCCAGCAGTGTCTGTTCAAGTGGCTTCTGCTGGTGTTCTTTTTTGCATTTTAGATTGTGAGCCCTTTTGGGACAGGCACCCATTAGCTATTAGTTAGCTATTATTATTTTTCCATTTTCTTTGTAAACCGCTTTGTGAACTTGTTAGTTGAAAAGCGGTATATAAATACTGTAGATAGACAGAGAGAGAGAGAGAGAGAGAGAGAGAGAGAGAGAGAGAGAGAGAACCTTACTGTTACTGTATTCAGTTTTGCAATTTTGTATTAAACATTTTTGCCATAATTCACCAATTCCTTGAGGCTAGTTATCAACTCACAACTCACAATTTATGTTAAAAAATGTCTATGTATTATGTAGATGAAGACCACCTTTCATAATATTCAGTTGTGGCTCAGGCTGGTAGAATATACATGGGTTTTCTGGAATGTTCATACGCTCTTGCTGGTACAATGTGGCTGATATTTCCATCCATGCAGGAGTCAGTCACATATACTCCCTCAAAATAAGAAGAGGAAGCAAAAGAGCACATAACATTTTTGGGGGGTGCAGAGCATCAGATAAGCACAATTCCCATCCTATACAACCTACCTATCCAACTTGAGTGGACTGATTCTTTTTAATTCTATTTCATGTCCAATGATATCTTTGGTGAAAGTGGAATAATGGAATTTTGGACAGGTGCACACAGTTATATTACACAATAAACTATAGTCCTTTAAACACATTCACAATTCCCTACTGTGGTTGAGTACTATCCATGTAGGCAGATTCAAAAATTGAACCCCACATTATTTCCCCCGCACCAGAAATGCTGAATTATATCATTTTGTTGATGATGTGTAGACGATATGTAGACACTTGGACATTTTAATGTAGCAATGCCTCCTGCACAAAACCAGTTCTTGGCTGCTGTAGTTATGAAACACACTACTTTTATTTCAATAATCAGTTTCAAGTTCACTGCAGACCATGTGTTTGGAGGAGACAGGAAAGGGCAGAGGGGCTGATCTGCACACCCTCAGATGTGTAGGGGTTATGAGATTGCTGCAAAAGTGGGATTTCAGGTTTTTGCAAAAGGTGGGATTCACTGCAGGTTTTTGCAAGCCACTGTAAGAAATCCTAAATGTTGGTTTGTGAAGGCATGCAAAGTGCACAATCCCAGGTGGTGTGGCAACAGCATCACAACTATCTCATGCAATCCCCACAAACCCAGTGGTTATGTGAACCAATGGACAGAGTGGATGCAAGGGAGGTAAGTAATATCTACGATATATAAAACTGAAACTCATTCACTCACTCATAAATGCCCAGCCAAAACCACTGGACCAAGAAGTATGAAATTTGGGGAGGGTGTTCCATGATGGAGGCACCCAGTAAGAACCAAATTTGGGAAATTCCAACCAGAAGGGGGTGAAAAGGGGCGCAATGCATCTTTGAAGAATCACTGACTAATAAACGCCCTGCCATCTAGAACCATGAAATTTGGGGAGCACATTCCTTATGTGACATGAGCACCCATAAAGAATTTATTTTTAGAAATTTAACCCCTAAGGGTGCTAAAAGGGGTGCAACGCATTTTTGGCCTTTACATAACATTGAAGACTGATCAACACTCACCCCCAAATCCTGCTCCTGCCCAATAGGGGTGCCCATGGTTGTGAGGGGATGGTGCATGGGGGATGGTGCACAAGGGAGATGGTGCATGGGGGCAGTTCACCGGCTTGGTGGTGGTGCATGGAGGGAGATGTTGCACAGAGGGAGATGATGCACGGGGGGGGGGGGGTGGTTGGTGCACAGGGGGATATTTTACTCCCACAATGGTGGGTAAATTTCTCTAGTTCAGAATATGAGGTGAGCCTCAGAAATAGTACTGTTATATCCATTTATCCAATAATGACTTAGCATTTGTACAGTACAGATACAGATGTTTTGGAGCATGCAAGGCGAGAGCCAGGATGGTGTAGTCGTGGTTATGGAGATGGCCTCCAACCTAGTAGATCCAGGCTCAAATCTCTCCTTGGCCTTGAAGTTTCCTAGGTGACCTTGGACCAGTCGTTCTCGGTCTCACGTACCTCACAGGGTTGTTGTGAAGATAACTAGGGGGTTGAACTCAAGTTTTGTAAGCTGCATTGGTCATTTGTGTTGGCATGGGAAAGACGAGGTATAAATCCCTTAAATAAATAAATTGTGTGGATTATGTCTGTATTGCCCCCAGAACAGCTCTGCAAATATTCTTATCCCCATTACTGCAGATGGGGAAGATTGAGGCTGGGAATGAGCGCATAGCACATGAGTTAAAAAAAAAAGCAGGCCTCTCTGTCAGTCTTGAAAGACTATGGTATTGTGCTCGGCGCTGCATACACTGCATGCAACACAAGAAAGCCTGGGTTAGATTGTTATGGCAAATAGGCTGTTACCCAAGCAGCAAATCCCCCCTCTCCATGCCACTGAATTAGTCCAATGGAAAGGCAGAGCCAATACAATTGGATCCAGCTGGCGTCACAGAGCTGGGCTAAGGGCAGGAACTCATCCTGTCTTGTGGGGCCGAACCCAAGTCTCGAACCCTTGGCACAGTGTCTTAACCACTCGCACCACCCACAGCCCATACATGAGTTCATAGCACACGAAAATTCAAACTGAGACTGAAAGAAACCAGAGAAAGAAAATTGATTTGCAATTCAATCTCTTTGCTGCTGCAGTACATCAGCTCACTGATATGGGGCTAGAATTGCTCTTACTTACTATATCTATGCATTCAATGTCACTGCAGGACATTTTATGGGGAAGAGGAGCTCACCTGGGTCTACTCACATGCAATTTTCATCCCTGGAACGAGCAGACATGAACAGCGTTCCCAAGGATATTAGTCCAGCGCTCACAGGTGTCTTGGAGGACATGAAGGACCTGTTGATGAGAGAGCTTCTTAAAGTCCTCCTTCAAGAGAAACTATTAGAGGAGAATCAAATGAAACGGGATCCCAAGGACCAGGTGAGATCCCCCTGAACTATTCTGAAGATGTTGAGCACATGATGCACTACAGCCTTCCACAGGGATTGATTGGCTGTGCATGCAATAGACCTTTGTTGCGCCTCTGGGTCACATGGTCTGTGCAACATGGTCTCATTTTCTTAGCCCACCAGTCACTCCCTTCTTAGATCAGGGGTGGGCAAGCATTTTGACAGGAGGATGGCATCATCTCTTCGACACTTATCTGATAGTGACTTTGCATTTGTTGGGGGGAAGAACTTTCATTTCAAATTTGAATTTATTTATATAAATGAATATATGTCAGAGATGGAAGTTATCAGAATAAATGAATTTTGCTGAGTTTTTTTAAGAATACATGTGAGAACTATAATACAAGCAGGTAGAACCACAACATAGAGTTTGTTGCACACCTCTTGTGTAGTGAAAACATTTAGACCAAGTCAGGAACACATAGAGCCATAGGTATTCCAAACCAGTCGCCAACCAAACTTAGGGCAGGCCAGCACACACTCCAATAGTCACCAACAGGCCAGAGGATCATTGGAGACTGGCAAATCCCTGCAAGCTGAATTGGGGGTTCCCAAAGGCTGCTAGTTAGGGGTCCCTGAAGGTCAAGGTTTGCCCACTCCTGCTTTAGAATTAGATGACCTATCTAATCTATCTAAGGTATTTATGTACCACTTTTCAACTAAAAAGTTCACAAAGCTTTTTACAAAGAAAATGAAAAAAATTAATGGCTATTGGGTAATAACTTATCTATGGCCACTGTGAGTGCACAACAAAAGTTGCAAGCTTCCAGTTGGTTGTTGCACTTGATATGATGAGGGTATTACAGTGATGATAGGAATTTGTTGGAGGAATGTCAGTCACACACTAGGGATTGGTGAGTGTGCCTACCCTCCTCTTCCTCTTCTTGCTCCCTGCTTTAGAGGAAAATAGGGAATGAAGAGGAAATAGGAATAAAGAGGAAGTATAGATGAGTGGCCTAGGGAGTCCACCATAGATCATGGACAACAAATATCTTTTCCACCAAAGTTCAGGAAAGCGTCAACCCAATCACAATCAACCACTCCACCCAACCACTCCAGGGCAGCAGAGCACATAGAGCACAATCCTAACCATGACTACTCAAAAGTAAGCCCCATTGTGTTCAATGGGTCTTTCTCCAAGGAAAGTGTGTTTAGGATTGCAGCCATACCCCCAAATCCAGACTAACTATGGGAGCACATAAGAGACAATATGTGCACCCATAGTTTCTGCACCATTTAGTGAAAACCTATGGGAAATTCATATTGGAATGCAGAGTAAATTGTCCTCACACCTTATGGGGAGCTCCTTATGGGGAGCAAGGACTCCCCATAATTACTCTGGATTTTGCCCATAGTCTCCTTCTCACCAGCTGCTTTGTAAAAAGATTTTTGGATGAGCATGGGGAGACTTCCCATAGATGGAGCTACAGGACCAAGCTAAGAGGAGACAAGAAAATCCATTTGAGAGAGGATATTCCTCTCTTATCAACAGCTTCCCGCTATCTTACAAGTTAAATGATCTGTATGTTTTATTATAGGAAACTCATTCATTCATGAAAGTGCTGGCAAAGTACATTCAAAGGAAGTGATAAGAGGAAAAAAAATCATGGACTTTTGGGGAAAAGGGAAGCTCCTGTAGACCACTCGAACAAAAGGATGAAGAATTCAAGAACTGTGGTTTAAACAATCAAATTTATATTAATCTAATCCTAATATTGATCAACTTGATGAAGCACGAAGTACTTGTGGCATTGAAAATTCCTGCCAGTTTCCAACGGATGATGGAAGAGGCATTATCAATAAATGTTTCTCTTTGCACCTCTGAGAATAATCTTTCCTTTTGAGTGACATTGAACATGGCAAAATAAATGGGGAAGAGCTAAGAAACCGTCATAAAGGGACAAGATCAACAAGTTAAGGCTTTCTAGAGGGTCTTTGAGCCAGTCTACTCAAGGGACAGACTACATATTTTGTAAAATTATCTTAAGAAACAGGATTTGCTGCTTTTTTCAACAGCAGAGTAGTTTTTTAGTTTTAGTTTGTGTAACCTTTATTGGCATATACATCAATGATAAAATATATATAAATACATTAAAAACAAAAATATAAATCAGACCTACTGGCATTGTGTATACAGAACTAGTTAGTCACAATACAAAAGGTCTGAAAGGTTAAAAAAAAGTTGGAGTTAAGTAGGTGAATTTAGAGAATTGCAGAGTTTACTAGAGCAAGTCTGGCTTGTTTCAAACCAGGGGTTTTTGTTAACACATGAGCCAAAAAAGAGGCAACAGCATATGTCAAGGCTCCAGTAGTATCTTCCATTAGCATTGAGAGAGAAGCCAACAGCAGAGTAAATCTGATCCATGTGCAGAACTATGACCAGTGCAGAAAAATGTTAACCATTTCGTGGAGATATCTTAGCTCCCATTTGACAAAAGGGGGCACATCTTGTTTTAAACCCACCTCTTAATATTTATTTGTTGGATTTATATCCTGCCTTTCTGCACAGAAGCAGACTCAAGGCAGCTAAACCACAAGTAAACATATAAACAAGCAATATACAGGGTGATTCAAAATGAATGGGACAAAAAGTCACAGGTATGTTTTCTCTTTGTCCCATTCATATATACCCTATATGTTTAAAAACATATATGTAAACTGTAATGCAGTCCCCAATGATTGGCTGTGATGATGCATAGGAACAAGGGCCAACTAGGACTATGTAACATACATATATTTTTATTTTTTCACCATCAAAAACTCATTGAAGATGTTTTTCATGTGACAGGGATATTTCAACTGCTCATAAGCAATGCCAGATGTGCCTTCGTATAAGCGCCAGATGTTTTACTCTGTGATGAGGCATGTTTAACGTATAATAAAAAGCCTATATTGAAAAAGGAAGCAGAAAAAGCAGCAAACGGGAAGGGTGAAGGAGAGGGATGAGCTGAAGTGCTCCTCCACACTTTTTTGATCCAATGAGTGGATGGAGAAGGATCAGGCAGATATAGACAGCAGGCTTCTCTACCAATTCACTGCCTAAGGTAAAAGGGCCAGCCTTGATTTTCCATCCATCAAGTCAGAGGAAGGCAGTGGTGTTCTGATGTTCTGCTACACAAGAATGTCAGTGTTACATAATCCAGGATATAATGGACACCAGATAGGTTTTTAGAACTTTATTAACAAATCATATAATTAAATATAAAACTTCATTTAAATACAAGAGAGCACTTTCTAGCTCACTGGTAGTTCTGAAATGCAATGACAAAGGAGTTCTCCAGGTGAGTTCTCCTTGGACCAGTCATTCTCAGTCTCACCCCACAGGGTTGTTGTGAAGACAACAAGGGGGTGAATTCAAGCTCATACAACATACAAGGCTGGCCCACCAGTGAAAACATTGCACACCTTCTACCACATTCAGGCACACTCTCCCCATGATCCAAGCAAGGGGTTCCACTCTCCAATCCACAATCTCAGTATTTTCTGGCTTGTTGCTAAGTATGCAACTACTAGCAGCGGAAATCTCAGCTTAGGTTGATGCAACTTAAGCAAATGGTCTCCTCACTAATTCTGACATCAGAACATACAATAATAATTTACGCATACAATAATAATTCCCCTTCTACAAATCAGCCAATTCTGGAGACAGTAAACATAACTGGCTAGATACTAATTGAGATCTAAAGAGCATTTGTGCAATATTAAACTTCTGTATAGCATTTTCTATGCACAAAGCCCAGCAAGTTGTACTCTTTGCAACTTCCCTGGAAGGTAAGCTAAGTGCATATTATGATATCCATCTTGCAGACGAAAGATGAAGGCCAACAGGGAATGGCTAACCTAAGGCCACCTAGTGAGTTCATGACGGAGCCAAGATTCAAAACAAGACATGGCCATTTGCAGCTCACTTCCTTGGCCACCATGCTCTCCAACCCTCATATGCAACAGGTAGGAATCTTCCAGTGTTACTGATGCAGAGGCACCCCCCCCCCACACACACACACACACCATTGCTGCATGGGAAACTACCTACCATACTACGCAACACTGGGGGACAAAGTTGCCAGAAGCTTGGAATTGCCTCTTGAGGTCCAGAGTGCCTCCACACCAAAGGTTCTCCAGAAGATGGAGACAGTTGCTATTGACAAAGAATGGTGTTCATTTATTCCCATTGGACAGTTGCAACTTCTATCTCGATCAGTCAAAGAGGAACCCATAAATGCCCCAAATATTCTCACTCTATGGAGTTCTTTGGACCTTCCCTGGACACAAAATCTGACTTCTGTCAAACATCAACACTTGCTAGCACTAAAATAAGAGAGCCCTTCCTTTGGAGGCTCCCTGTCTACATTGTTGTCATCCCCTATAGACAGGAAGAAATGCTTTCTGGCTGTTCTCCTGATTTAAGGCCTGTTGAAGGGTTAATGACTGTGAGAAATGCATCCTTCAGGGCACCCTTTTCAGGACCAGTGTGTGGGATGGTACAAGGCCTACCCACACCAACACTTGGCCAGAACACACTGCAGTCAATATCCCTGTAGAAAAGCAGGCAACAGTTCACATGCTGTGTTTCGCTTTAGCAGTTCTTGACGGTCAGTCTGAAATTGGGTGGGGAAGAAATGGTCTTAATTTGGGGAATGTATGGGTTGATGTACACTTCGCCTAGCAGCCCCTCGTCTTCCTCTTCATCCTCACACAGGTCAAAAAAGGCTTTCAGGAGGGCTGGGCGGACACCGTTCATCAGGATGACCAGAGAACCGATCAGGAAGCAGAGCAACCCTGAAAGACACACACACAGGTTGCTGCTTGAAACTCTGTTTATGGGCAACAGAGAGCATGTTCAAGAGGCATCTCAGTTATCACTTTTGCACATAGGCAGCACACAGACTGCATTCAACTCACTGGTCACAGAAATAGTAGTGTTCCCTCCCTACCTACTCCCTCCCTACCTACTACCTAGTGTTCCCTCCCTATCTACTCCCAAGGTAGTGTTCCCTCCCTACACATGAATGCTGCTGCATTCAGAAACATTTGTGATGAGTCTTCATAAGGCTATGTAATTACAGTACTATTACTTTCCTGTTTATCCTAGTCTTAATTTGGGATAGGGACATGAACTAGAAAAATAATTTTATCAGGAATTTTATCCCAAATTTTCTTTTGGGATTTTTTAAAACAGGATGGGGGAAGAACAGCAGTGGGGACAGACAGAACATGTTTAGGGAGAGAATGGCAATAGCCAGAAAAGGTCTCAGAGTAAATCTACTGAACTTGCCAATGAGGAGCCTTAACCAACCTGCTCAGTAGACCTGACCTCCCTGTCAAGCTGGCCAAACTGCCATCATCCACAAAACCAGCTTAGATCCCAGGATATTTAAATCCCTTCTTAACTCCAGGCCACCTTCTGGATCCTGGCCATGGGTACAATGTATTCCCTATACTGCCCTTCCTGACCCAGGGTGGTAATATAATTAGGTCACTAGGCTTATATCAAAATGTTAGTGAGCCAGATGTGGCATATGGGCCATGGTTGGAAGATTCAATGTAAAGCAAGCACTACGCCCATATTGCAGATGGGGACTAAGGCTACCCAACAAGCTCACAGTAGAGGAAAGGTTAAAATTGGGCATATGGAGTTTTATAGTTTCTAGGCTACACTGCCACACTATTTTTTCCTTTCTGACCATTCCCACAGAAGCATTTTGAGGTTCTCACCTGTGGCCAGAGTGAGCCAGAAAGATGCTCCAAAGTCATAATGCAATGTGGTGGGGCCAAACTGGAGGCGACAATGGGAATTGTGCCTCCCTGTGTAGAATGAGAGCAGTCCAAAGATCATGAAGGACCCTGTGACAAGGAGCATGTATCCACCATACACAGGGACTGGCATGGAAAAAAGCACATTGGAGACCAACCATGCACAGAAGGCAACCCTGCAGGAGAAAGGAAATGTCACTGATTAGCATCACTAGTCCATAGCGGCAGCTGCGCCCCAGCATCTCCCTTGCCCTGGCTGTGGACTTAGGGTTCATACAGGCAGTTTCATCATGGAGGCAGCCACAACTTTATAACACACTGTATTGAAAAAAATGCCGTGACTGGGGAACAAAAGGGGCCTTGACTTTGGCATCTGCCAAGGGGTTGCTGCAGAAATTACTTGTACAAGCAGTAGAACTGAAGAGACATCATATGGGATTGCTATTTTTTTATCTTTTAATAGAACACTGAAAAAGAGATGGGGTCAAAATTTGAAACTTACAAATGATCCAGGCCACCCACCCACAAAAGAGGATCTCTACACAAATACAATTTCTCTCACAAGGAAAAAACCACGTAGTGACTCTCCTAGTTTAGCAACTTGGGGGAGGGGAATAGGAACCCCTATTATTACTCTGAAAGCCCTTCTGAAAACTTTTCTGAATTACTCTGTAATACTCTGAAAGCCCCTTGGCACATGGGACTTGTTTGGCACAACAAGGCACTCACCACAAGGTAGATGATGCATAGTGCCCAGCTACCCTATACTGCTCGTGCAAGTCACAGGGGCTGAATTCACTAAACTTCTCTGCCACATAGAGGATGGGGTTGGGCAGGCCCTTCTTCATGCCCTCGCTGAACTCCTGGTTGTAGTCCGCCCCAAACCACCAGGGAAAGTGCTCATTGTAGTTGATGGTTTCATTCAGCTGATCCACAGGCTTTCCTGTAAGGAGAAGATCATGTGGTTATTCTTTAAAGGGGACAGCATTTAGGAAGAGGATCAGGCAGAACTGAGCCCAAGGAAAGTTTAAAGGCAGTGATAATCATCTCATTATTTAAACTTGAGCCACAACGTTTTTGTGTTTAATTCCCAAACATGTCTTGCTGGGAATACATTTTACACCATCCTATAAAGCCCCTTTTGCGCTGACAGGCACAAAATCCTACCTGTAAGCCAAGAAGCAACTTAAAAACCAGGCAAAGCAGCATACATTCAGCAGGGACAAAGCACCTAGCCTTGTTTATACCATCATACACCTTTCCTGCAATCTTTTAGATTGTTGAATCCCTTTGGGGCAGGAAATCTATCCTTACACCCTTTCTAGATCCAAATTTTGTCTTGAACCTGGAAATCTGCAGGACAGTGAAAAGGGGCTGCAATCATTTAATCTAGCACAACTGACTGAGCTGATTAGAGGCTTACATTAGCTTTTTTAAAACTAACATTAAATGGCTCATTTTTAACTAACACCTGCGTTTTTAACCTGGGTTTTTTAAATGACTTTTTAATTAATGGGTTTTTAAATTGTATTTTAATTCTGTTTTAATTAATTTATTGTTTTTATCTATCGTTATTGTGTTTTATTGTAATTTTTAAATGTTGTTAGCTGCCTTGGGTTTCCTTTTTCAAGGAAGAAAGGAAGGATATAAATAAAAATAAATAATATTGCAAGGGCGATGTCACCCATTTATAAATCTGATTCACACTCTTGTGAACTGCTCTGAACAAACAATACAGAAGTACCAATAACACAGAAGTACAGTAAGGTTACAATCTAGAGTAACTACAGG
Source organism: Cryptoblepharus egeriae (assembly GCA_030015325.1). NCBI lineage: Eukaryota > Metazoa > Chordata > Lepidosauria > Squamata > Scincidae > Cryptoblepharus > Cryptoblepharus egeriae. The sequence goes on from JAREYC010000013.1 coordinate 14,552,082, forward strand.
ATCTTTTACACCAATGTAGTTACAGTGCCAGCTATGGGAAACCTATGGGAAATGCGTAGAGCAATCCAGAGTAAGTGCCTCTTACATCTTCCCATAGTTACTCTGGATTGTAGGGATAGTCTTTGACTTACAAGCATTCAAGATGCAAACATTCATATATACAAACATCTCAAGACATTAATTGTGTTGGATTTACAAACATGCATTGACAATGAATGGTGCTGGACCTATGAACATTTCAACTTACGAATGAGGTTCCAGAATGGAACTTGTCATATGTTGAGGACTTACTGTACAAGTTTTAGAAGTCAATTGACAAAAAAATATAGAGAGGACAGTCTGCCCTTTTCTGCTGCTGGATCCCTCTCATCTCATGTCAGCACTAAAGACTTACCAACTAGTGTGACATTGATCCCCGACAAGCCAATGTGCAGCCCGATATCCGCATGTACCAGAGAAGAGCTGAAGGACTTGTAGGAAGTGTTGGCTGTCACCTCACCACTCTCCCAGTCAGAAGTGAACTGAACAGCTGCAACAAATGGAAACTGGGTGAGAACTGGGCACAGGCAAGCGTGCAAGGCCACCATCTAGAAGTGGTGACTTCAGCGGAAGTGCAACAAAAATGATATTTTTTTCCAGAATGTCACTGAGTGTAGCTGCTACCCCAGCAAAATCTTTCAACTCAGCACCAAAGCAAGCAATTCAGTATATATTGTACCAATTTAAAGCAGTGGGAGAAAATAATCCTGCATTAGTTACTTATCACTTAATCTTTGCAGATATGGAGATAGCAGGTGTTGTCTTTCAACTGTGTCCACCAAATAAGTACAATATATTGCCCTGGATCTGTGGTTCTCAACTATGGGTCTACGGACCACCAGAGCAAAAATGATAAAGCAGATTATAATTGACAAGGTAGATTAAGATCTGTGGACTAGGGATTAAACAGCCTATTGGGAAGCACTGCTGACCTGTCGCCACTGATGAACTCACAACATCTACCACCATTTAGTGGCTAGCAAAATTTGTCCCAAAGTGTGCCCCATGCTAGCCTGCCATTCTCTTCTCTGCAACACTTCTTTTGCTCCATTCCCTTTTTGAACTCTAGGAGCTGGAGAAGGAGCATGATGGCTGCTGGTGTGCTGCCAGTTAAGAGCACACCTCTTGGCACACCTGCTCTGGTGCCAGGGAATCTTGAGCTGAACCCATTTGTGTTGCCCAGTTCTGATTGACTGCAATGGTGCACCTTCATGGTGACAGATATATGGTGCAACTCCTGGTTGGTAAAATGCCAGCATGCCATGAGCCATAGCTATACCATCTAGTCTGGAAGGAGCAGGGCTAAGTCAGTCCAGCTTGCAGTAGGAAGAGGATCATTGTTATACTCCCGGTATGGAAACAGGAACAGAAGCAGGTAGAAATGGAGAAAGATCACTTACCGACAATCACAGCTCCAATGTAAAGACTTATGATGACCCGGAGGAGCCAGTACAATCTCTGTGAATAAAAGATATTTATCACTGCCAGAGAAAGAATCCTATACCTCTCAAGGATCCTCCACCTTAAGGAGGAGTACATCCAATAAAACCCCATTCAGGCAAGCAACTATTTCAAATTCCATTAACAAAGAAAGCCAAGCTTGTAGCAACTTCAAGGAAGGGGTAGAGGGATGAAAGATCCAGAAACAGGGGAAGTGGATTCAACACTCCCCTTTCTCGGTACTGCTCCTCTAATCTGATTATGAGCTCAGCCCATATATTTGAGGGAAGGTAAAGACAAACAGGCAAAATCCCCATATGGTCTGGCCCTAAATTAGGCTTACCCACTTAGACTGCAATCCTAAACTTGAGTTAAACCAGCATAAGCCCCGGCATAAGTCCTATGCCGACGAGGGAGAATCACAAAAGTGCTGTAAAGCATTTCTGCCCCATTCCTGAAGCATTAGGCCAGTGCACAGGCATACACCGACCTCTCCACACTATCACAGGAAGATATGCCAGTTGAGTTATGCCAGCCTATATTGGTTAGGATTGTGGATTCCACACTTAATGACTTGCCTACTCATGAACTCACAACATAACAAAGGGACTGTGTCCCTCTAGTGGTTAAGCTGTTGTTACAATACCAGACAGATGCAAAATCTGATGGTGTTTACAGGGCAATGCTCATAACCCTTTGCTACCCATTATTATTTTAACTGATTTTAGAATAATGCATATGTATTTATCACAATCTTGGATGATAACAAAATAAAAAATAAACAGCTTTCTGCACTTTTTGCTTTCTGCATGTTTTGCTCCTGACAGTATCAGAGAGATGATGTGGCCCTCTTGCCAAAGGGTTTGGAGACCCCAGCTCTACATATTGGTCACTCTAAGTGGGTTAGGCTGGACTCATTTGCAGATTGCATCTGCCAGCGCTTTATCACCTACATAGTTTACTTTCCAAACAATTATACTTTTTTAGAATATATAAAAAGTGTGCCCTTGGAATAAAAAACACCACTTTCTGTACTTCATTTTTGTCAAAAAAAATGAAATATGTTAAAAATACAGATTTAAAAATCTGTACTTCAAAAATAGATAAAAATCTGTTTCTTCTCTGTAAACCGCTTTGTGAACTTTGTTGAAAAGTAGTATATAAATACCATTGCTCGATTACAAAAATAATACCTCTTCTATTAGCAAAAATGACATCAATTAAGTCACAGCTGAATATATGTGTAATGCCTCCACTGGAGATATTGCTTTTGTGTAAACGCATTTTGTGTAAATGCATTGTGTAAAGATATTGCTTTTGTGTAAATGTGAACCAACTCTTTCATACCAGCCTCAGGAGATTAGAGATAGGCATTAAGAAACAAAAGAGGAAGATATGCTTTATTTGTTTCCTCTTTTTGAGTCAGCCAAAAAATCACAGTCTGGATTTTTAGATGGGTATTTAGATGGGATTTTTAGATGGGATTTTTAGATGGGATTTTTAGAGTCTGGAAATCTAGATGGGTACACATCTAGAACCTGGGGGAAGGAAGCAAATGAGGGGTAATTTTAGCCCTCTCATTCGGCAATTATAACACTGAATATTAAAAAATCTTGCTATGTTGGATTATCTCACTTTCTATTAGTATAATTCATTTCCAAAAGTTGTTTAAAAAAATGTTTTACTACATAACTATGTGATGTACACATATGTGTACAGCTTACAACTAGGGTGTAAAAACTTTCCATTACTGCATACAGGAAAAGAAATCCACAGCAGGGAGCTGTCCAGCAATTGCCCAGGACTTCAATTGCTCCAGCCAATTGCCCCAGCATGTTTTGCTAGCCTTGGTTCGGCTTGTGCACATTTGTGTACGCATGTTCTCAGCCAGATACTAAGGCCCTGGAGCTCAATAGCTGCAATCTGCTGCCTCAGGGTTCATCCAGAGGACATTGCCTTATTTGGGAAAAATCCTCAGCCTTGCTGGAGCCAGATAAATTGCAGGAGGTTCATGTGAAGGTGACTACATGAATTTTTTTTAAAGAGGTGCCTATTTGAGCCATTCAAACTGTGTTCACAAAATAGCTAAGGCAATCCTGCCATCTGCTGGCTCTTCTGAGGAAGCAAATGGGCCTTTTTAATACCAGGAACTTTAAAGCAAAAAGAAATTTTGTTCCTAGCATTTTATATGAATTTTTATCTATGCGTACACAAATGTGTTTTCGCGGGCTGAGAGGGTTAGGCAGAAAACTTTTAGGTGGGAAAAGGGCACAATCCAGAGTAACTGCAGGGGCTCTTACGTCAAAGTAAGAAAAATTTCTGTGGATTGCAATATGAATTTTCCATAGGTTTCCACTAGGTGGCGCCGTAACTACATCAATGTACGGTAAATGTCTCCCATGGAGCTCCCACGGGATATAAGAGCTCCCATGGTTACTCTGGATTGTATGATAAGTACCCCTTCTCCCCGTCTAAACTTTTAACTATTAACAGCCTTTTAACTATTTTTTTTCCATTTTACAAAGCCTCTAGGGCTTCATTAAAACAAATTTATAATGTGCCCCAGGCCCCCACCAAGGGCTAAGCTGTACTTACTGCTCTGCCACGAATTCCAGGCAGAATAAGCAGGAAGCTCAATGCAATGACCAGGAAGACAATAATGACAACGATGGAATCAACATCAAACACAAAGGGCTTCCTTGGCTGGGGGTAGAAGGGGAAGACTCCATTGAAGAGCGTCATTCTGGAACAAAACACCTGCCAAACAGAGATTATGAGTGAGAAAGAAGATCTACCATAGACTGTTCTGGCCTTGCTGCCAACTTTGTTATTGCAATCCCATCTACCACTAAAGGCAACAACGGACGCTTTATCACTCTTTTGGGAACTATGATTGATAAGGATGATTTTTGTGTCCTAAAGTGGTGTGAGGAGAGAGAGGCGCATCACCAGCACTGTGCACAGACCACAACTGATCCGTGTGTGTGTGTAGAAGAAACACATAGTGAGAAGCACCTCAAGCTCTCCCATTTGTCATAGCAGCTGTCCGAGACTCACCATAAAATTCTAATCCCAAATTAGTATGGCATAAGCCATGGCCTGGGAGTATTGCAAAGTGTCATAAAGCACTTCTGTGCCACTCTGGGGGAGTGGGGGGGGGTTAGGCCAGTGCACCGGCATCCACTGGCCCCCCTACACCACCACAGGAAAGGGGAGCAGATGAGTTGTGCTAGAGACTTTCCTGGAAGTAAGACCCATTCAACACACTGGAGCTTAATTTTGAGTAGACATGGTTAGGCTTGTGCCCTAACTTGTTTAGGATTATGTCATCAAAAAAACTGCCATTGCTGTGTGTGCAGAGCTTAAAACGCTCAAAATGCCAAATTGTGCACTGCCAAAAATTGCATCATAGCCATGAGGATTTCATATGCCTCCAACGCTGAAGAAGTCAAGTTTTTAATCCACTGAAGTTCTGCATCAAGACACTTGATTAGTTCAAACCTGGATTCAGTTTGTACACACTTGTCGTAAGCAGTGAATGCCTGGCTGACTTTTCAGGCTGTTTTAAGTGTTTACAAACCCTGGTCTGCACACCCATGTGAAGAGCTAGCAGAGGCACTGCCCAGAAATCTTTTGCAGCAGAAGCAAAAAAAAACCTTGATCATGATTTAAGACTAGATCAACTGGCTCCTTTCTGGACTCCTTCTGCTGCCTAAAACTATTTCGACAAAAATTAGTTGACATGTATTTTGATTCCAAAGCTGGTCCTTTGGAAACATCTATATCCACAAATGCAGGATGCATTAACTGTGGCCACAGTGCAGGATCAGAGGCACTCTTTGAAGGGGACAGAATTGTCATATACAAAGGCTGCAATCCTAAAGACACTCTCCTGGGAGTAAAACTCATTGAACACAGTGGGGCTTACTTTTGAGTAGACATGGTTAGGACTGTGCTCTAAGACCCATTGAAATTCATTCAAATTGAGTGCTGGGAGAGTTAGAGCAGACAAAAGGAAATATTTCCTTACCGAGTTTGTCATTAGTCTGTCGAAGTCCTTGCCACAGGATGTGGTGATGGCAACTGGCCTATCTGCCTTTAAAAGGGATTAGATGGCTTTCTGGAGGAAGAGTCCATCACAGGTTACAAGCTGCATGGGTATGTGCCACCTCCTGGTTCTAGATGTAGGCTATCACAAAATGCCAGGTGCCAGGGAGTGGCAACAGGATGTGGGCATTTTATGTTTATTGTGAGCTCCATGAGAAATCTGGTGGGCCACTGTGAGATACAGGAAGCTGGGCCTGATACAGCAAGACTCATGTCTTTACCAGATGGGGTCTATAGGGGTTCCTTTCTTCACAAGGGCTCTCATTAGAGCAGTGATTTTCAATATTTTTCATCCCATGGCACTAAAATTGTCAAGGCACACCATTCATCTTTGGAAGGGATGAAGCACACCATCCTGTTGGTGAGGGGGTTAAATTCCTCATTAACCCTATCAATAATGATGTTTAATAAATTTGCTGAACTCCCATGGCATATATGTGGACTACTCACACCAGTATGCCATGGCACACCAGTTAAAAATAGTTGCTTTAGAGACTGATTTCTTGTTGTCTCCTAATTCCCAACACTTGCATCATCAAGTGCTGTCACAGCCTGAAAATCCCATCAAAGGGCCAAAGAAACTTTCGGCAGTTGAACCCATTGCTCATCTTTACAGGTTCTCTTCTGTGTCCTGGACTACTTTCAAGAAGGCGTTTTCACAAGTATGTCAGTCAAAGCTATGGAAAACTAATACCAAGACCTTCAAGAACATGCTGGATTCAGACTTGGGCATGTCAGTCCAGGACCCTCTTTCAAAATTAAAAATCTGTCCAGGACTTCATGTCAAATTTACTGGGATGTGACATCACTGTGATGCCGCAGCTCCACCACGTCTACTCAAAAGAAAGTCCCACTGTGTTTGATGAGACTTACTCCCAGGAAAGTCCAGTGCTAGATTCCAAGATGTCAGATCTCACAACCTCCTACTATGGTAGCAACCCCCACTGTTCTAGCATCAATCTACATCTACCAATAGATGTATCTTGCTCATTGGAGCCCCCCTTCCCTGTGGGATGCAGGGCTGCCAACCCCAATACCTAGAGGATTTTTCCCCATTGCAGTACTGGGAATTCTTGGAGGAATTTGAGTTTTAGCCTCCAGGATTGTTCTTGGTACTCTTCTCAAGAATGATTCTTATTTCTGGAGATTGGCAATTTTACCAGGAAGGGTCCAGTTTTAAAAAGAGAAATGGAATGGGGGGAAAACCATAGAGGGGGAAAAAAGTAAAGTCAAAAAGGTTCCAGAATTGAAACAGGAGAATAGTGGAACATTGCTGGTTAAGTCTGGCAGTCCACCGCTAAGTCCACTGCTTGGCCGAGTTGGGGGACAAGAAATTGCCTATTAGGCCCCACACATGGAGAGCATGAAATGATCATTGAAGCATATATGTGCAGATCTAGCTCTTTTTAAAGCAATGAAGCCCACTGCACATTAAAAGAGGGTGCCAAGAAAGTGTGCATTGGAGAGAGTCCCATAAGATTAAAAACCCAGCCTTCCCAGTCTTGAAAAGGCCCTACTGCTACCTTTTGCCATCTTGCACAAGCCACCCAATCTGGAAGGGGACTAAACTGGCATAACCTGTGGGGCACACCAAGGGCATTCCTTTGCCAGGGAGCTACTAATCCCCAGGCCTGCCTTGCCATTCAGCTTCTGTGCCTGGATCTCTGCCAAGATAGCAGAGCCATCTCTGGGTGTCATACTTTGGTATCATACTTTGGAGAAGCAGATAAGGGGGCAGAAATTAGCGAAGCCCTATTGCTGGGGAGGGCGGGGGGAGGAAGGGATCCCTCCCAGTTGAAATGGATGGGTGGTTGAACACCTACCCCCCACACTCCACTACAAACTGTCTGGTTGGCAGAGAGAGCATGAGGGGGAATATCCCAAACAAGGGTCCACCAAGCACTCACTGCCAGGCTTTCCACCCCTTTCCTTCTACAGGCAGAGACTGGACTAGATGGTCTTTTAGGTTCCTTCTACCTATGGGTCCCTTCTACCATAGATTTTTCGGAGTCTTCTTGTGATCTTTACCTCCAACCCCCCAAAAATGAACGAAGCCAACCCCTCTCCCCCCAAAAAAGCACCAAGACAGCATCCTCTCCCAAGGGAGGCAAAGCAAACTGGTGCTTAAAAAGGAAAGAATCCAGAGATCTAACGCAAGTTGTCACCCATCACTAGAGAGGAGAGAACTCTGTACATGCTCAGAGATCCTCTGCACACACTCAGAGGCAGGGTGCTGCTTCCACCGAGGCTGGACGTGTCCAGGTTGAGTGGCATCCAGAAGAGGTTCAGGAAGCCCCGTCGTTGGGAAGGAGTGGGAAGGAGCCCCGTCGAGGGAGGGAGTGGGAAGGCTAGCCTGCCCACCCCGTCTACGGTCTCAGCTCCCTGTGCCTCCATCCCTAGTTCAAAACTGCCCCGACGGGACTTACCTGCGAGGCTGTCCAGTCTAGTCCAGTTCAGCTCAGCTCAGCGCCGTCGGACAGGACTGGGATGCGAGCTGCGGGGAGTCTTTAAATAGCCTGGAGGGGTCGCGTGCCCAACTATTATGCAAATGAGGGCTCTGCTGGCCACGCCCCCGCCCTCTTCCTCCCGGGCAGGCTCAGACGGGGCGGACGCCACTCCGGGCACAGCGCAGGCAGCCGGGCAGGTGGAGGCTCCGCAGCAGCAGCAGCAGCAGCAGCTCAGCACAGCACAGCTCAGCAAGGTAGGAGCGCTGGCAGGGGCGGCGACCGTCCAGGGGGCAAGGGAGGCTGGCTGACCTTCAGAGAGCACTGCAGGGGCACTGACTACCTAGATGGGGCAAGGCACTGAGTTGTGTTGTGTGTGTTACTGCAAATGCATTGACGGCTGATGGCATCAGGGTGCCTCTCTCTACGCACTTACCTGGGAGTAGGTCCCGTTCAAGTCAATGGGACTTACTTCTGAGTAGACCTGCTTAGATTTTGTTTTGAGTGGCTGATCGGACTGCAGGTGCATTGAGTGCTGATGGGACAGGGCTGTGTGGTTTGCTATAGTGGGGTGTGTGTGTGTGTGGTGTCAGATTGGGTTGCAGGTGCATTGAGTGCTGATGGGACAGGATTGTGTGGTTTGGTGTAGTGTGTGTGTATTTGTATTGTGTCAGATTGGATTGCAGGTGCACTGACTGCTGATGGGACAGGTGTGTGTGGTTTGGTGTAGTGTTTTGTGTGTGTTTGTATGTATTTGTATTGTGTCAGATTGGATTGCAGGTGTATTGACTGTTGATGGGACAAGGGTGTGTGGTTTGGTGTAGTGGTGTGTATATCTGTATTGTGTCAGATTGGATTGCAAATGCATTGACTACAGATCAGGTTTGTGGTTTAGTGTAGTGTAATGTGTGTGTGAGAGATTACACTGTAGTTGTATTGACTGCTGATGGGACAAGGGTGTGTGGTTTAGTGTGTGGTGTTGTGAATGTGTGTCAGATCAGACTGTGGGTTGACTACACACATTGACTACTGATGGGACAAGGGTTTGTGGTGTGTGTTAGATCAGACTGCTGGTACATTGACTACAAATGGGACAAGGGTGTGTGGTTTGGTGTAGTGTGTACTTATGTGTATGTGTAAGTTTGGACTGCAGGTCCATTGACTGCTGATGGGACAAGGCAAGTGTGCGTGCATGAGATTAAACTGCAGGTGTATTGACTACTGATGGAACAAGGGAATGGGATTTGTGTCTGTGTGTGTCTCAGATCAGACTAGAGATGCATGATTGTTGATAGGACAAGGGAGTGGGTGTGTGAGTGTTGCACACAAGAGAGAAAGAAGGCAGTGATCCCAGAGAGCCTCCGCACATAGGATCCCCTACATCTGGCACTCCTAGAATATCTCACAAACCCTGAAGGATGTCTATGGACTTGTCTCAGATCTCTCCCCCCCCCCCCATTTCCAAAAAAGGCAGCCATTTAGACTAGTTTTGCAGGCTAGAATGATAGATTCTCCAAATTATTGTCTTTCTAATCTAGCTATGGTTGCAATCCTAAACATACTTTCCCGTGAGTAAGACCCATTAAACACAATAGGACTTAATTCTTTTGGATAGAATTAGTAGCCTATGGTTATTTCAGAAATGGCTTTTTAAAACTTTTAAAATGAATTTTTCCTCCTTCTTGCCTCAGGATGGAGCATTTTCCCCAGCAAGTCCACTATAGTAACCTGCTTGTAACCCATCTGCACCCAGGCAGAGCATGCAATGTGGCCGGCTGGCCGGGAGCTGTTCAAACCTCTCAGTCATGCTGCTTTACCTGTTTGAATAGCTACTTCCGTGCTATGCTGGCTTGCTGTTTCTGAACTTGAATTCATCCAGTATGAAGGGCAGATACTAGTCCCTAAACATGACCCCATAGGACTTGGTGTTCTTCTCATTGCACTCCAAGTGCCACATGCTCCCTTATAGAGCAGGTGTATTGCAAGATTTACTGCTGGTGTCCATCCAAAAATGCCATCATAACCCATGCCATTGCCACCCCATGACAGGATCTTGAGTTTCACCACCCCAGTAAACTTTCCCTATGATGAATTTCTGTGGCTCCTCAACCCATTTGCTTGGGCTCATAACCCAAGTTATGAGACTGACTTCAAACGAATGTTCTGAATTTCTGTTATTTCTTTTTTGTTTCGACACCTGTAAAAGCACACATGCCTCTGTGTGACTCAGTCAGGCCAGTTATTTCAAAATGTCCTTATCCAGTATAAAAAGAGTGGCTTGAACTTTTATTTCAATATCTACACCCTTTCACATTCATATGTGAAGCGTGCGACTGACTGAAGGGTGTGTTGCCTGTGACAAAAGCAGTGAGTATTTTCAGGGAAGAGTCATGATTTCAGAAGTGCATGGTTTTTGTTGGGTTCTGTAACAGTCACTTTCATCATCTAAGTCCTGATGGTCCTGATGGATGGATACTGATGGACTGAGGATGGGCTATGCAGAGGGATCTCTGGGCTCACCAAGAATATGTTAAGATCTAGATGCCAGTATAGTTTTGTTAGAGAGGGGCAAGAAAGTGATTAAGGCTACAGTCCTAAACACACTTTCCTGGGAGTAAGACACCCTGAACACAGTGATGCTTACCTCTGAGTAGACATGGTTAGGATTGTGCTCTAAACCAGCATTTCAGGAGTCAGGACCCACCAATGTTAATTTTGGGTGGATTGCAAAAAGGTTTTTTTTCTTTAAAAAATCTATGCAAGGGATTAAACCAGTGTTTCCGAGTCAGGACCCACCAATGGGTCACAAGCTAATTTTGGGTAGGTCACAAAAAGGTTGTTGAAACATCTAAAAAAGAATCTATGCGAGGGATAAACCAGTGTTTCCCAGTCAGGACCCACCAATGGGTCACAAGCTAATTTTGGGTGGGTTGCAAAAAAGTTGTGGAAACATCTAAAAAAATCTATGCTTGCCCAGTTTTTTATATTTTAAACACTGTGTTCAGGGCCAATGTAGCCTGTGGGATGGGATTTCGAGACCTCTGGTCTAGTGAGTCATGATAGGTTATAATTTTTAAAAGTAGGCCCAAGTGCTAGATAGTTTGGGAAGCACTGGATTAAAGTAATGGCTGAACAGTTTCCATACCCACAGCCTTCTTCAGAACCTATGAAAAATCAGTGATGATGATGATGCAAAACTATTTATTTATTTATTTATTTAAAGTTCCACTATATATAAGGAGAATTGTTCAGTGTAAGTTGACAGGGACATCAGTGAATCTGAAGGGCAACTTCATCAAGCCTCCCCTTCTAAGGGATGACTTATCCATACCATCCTAGAGTCAGTAACTCAGTGGTGTAGCTAGAGAGCAGACAAAGCCTTAGTTTTGTAGGGAGCTGAGCAGTTTTGTCATGCAAGCAGAGCAATTCTGGGCTTAGGAAGTAAATTGGAAGCATTCCCCCCAAATGGCTTTAAAAGGCACTTGCATGCTACAGTGAGGCTCCCTGCAAAACATAGCGCTTTTCACCCCCCCTAGCTATGCCACTGCTGTAACTATGTCAGCACAAAACGTTCACAGGTTCTTTCCCAGTTTATTATTACTTCCACTTCTTTTTGGTGTTGCCATCAAGTACCAATTTTGACTGTGATCCCCTTGGGGCAGGATCTTCTTATTGCTCGTAACTGTCATATACAGGAATGACACAATAATAATTAAGAGGTCTACAGAGAGCTGCAAGCAGTCATTGCTGGCAAGTGCAACCCACAGGCAAAACTCTTACAGGATGCTGAAAACCTCTGCTAGATGAAAGGAGGGAATTGAGACGACCTGGAGGAAAGGTTACAAGCAAGCACCCAAGAGCACAGTCCTAGGCTTGTCTGCTCAATATGGTATACATAAGGTCTTCTCGGTAAGATACACTTGCTGCCCAAGTCTACCCCAAAAATTAAAGATCATGCTAAGAAGTAACAGGGTTTTCAGTTAGAAGGGAAAGGCAGGTGATCCCTTAATAAAACCCACAAGCCCCATTCCTCTTGCAGTGACAGCCAAAGCTGGACTCTTCTGGCTGCCTTGTCAATGATTAGAGCATTCTTGTAATTTGCATAATTTATGTCATTAATTATTTAATTTTTTCTTAAGTCTCTTTTCTCTAAATTTAAGTTAATTTAATATAAATCACTTTGTAAACTTTCAGTTGAAATCAGTATTTCAATACAATTGATTGCTTGATTTATTGATTGACTGCAGTAACCACTGGAGATCATAGAATGCATCTACTCTTGCGAAAAGAAATCCAAGGATGCAGTACAGGAATCTCTGGGTAGGGCCAGCCTACAGATCACCACTGAAAACACAGTGTAGGAGTTCCTCAGTTGACCTGGTGCCCTGGAGAAGAATTACAGGAATGAGGTGTAATTGTTCAGTTCCGAGGCACCAGCCAACATCCTTATGTCCTTGTGGATGTGAAGTATCCAAAGACTGCAGTCTTCAATCTAACTACAATGCCACTTCAACCACCTGCTTAATCCATGGGTTGCCAACCTGTTACTCAAGAGCTGCAACTGGCATTGGCAGTGAAGACGTGCTTTGCAGCACACTCTAGTAGAAGCAAGATTCGTTTGCCTGGCTATGGCACAGTCCCAAGGCTGTATTCCCATGCAGCTGCCAGCATCTCCTTACCATAAAACAAATTAACACCATCACATGCCTATTTACATGCTACATTTCTGTCCCATCTTTTTCCCGATGGTGGACCTCAAGATGGCCTCCTTGAGATTCCTAAACAGTTCTCCAGCCAGGCATGGACCCCACATAGACGTGCTTAGCTTCAGCAAGATGGCTGGATTATAGGCCTTCAGACTACAATATTAGCAGGATATTGGCATATTAATATATGCAAAACTCATCTAGAGCACAATCCTAACCATGTCTACTCAAAAGTAAGCCCCATTGTGTTCAATGGGACTTACACCCAGGAAAGTGTGATTAGGATTGCAGCCTTAATGTTTAGCTCTTGCTTTCATTAAAGACTGGCCGCCATTGACCAAAGCATTTGAGGATCTTTAAAAAATCTGTGTCCTCTTTACAGAATGTACACAGTATGTATGCAACACAACAGGTGTATTTTTTGTGAATGAACTTATGTATACCTAGGGTTGCTATTCGTCCTGAAAAACAGGGACAGTACCAATTTTGCGGGTTTATGTTCACATATAGGCAAGTGTGACAGAGAGTCCTGTCCTGATTTTGTGGGAGAGAATTATGGCAACCATATGTATAATCTAACCATATGAAGTCACGATTCTGCTGAAAATTAGATTCATTTTTTAACCTAAAATATCTAGAATATTGGCTACTTCCCAAATAGATGAAACTGTGTAACTAGTTTTGGTAGCAAAATTAAGAATACAGTGGTGCCTCACGTAACAAATTTAATTTGTTCCAGAGGCATGTTCTTTACGTGAAACATTCTTTATGTGAAGCGGATTTTCCCATAGGAAATAATGGAAATGCAAACAACTGGTTCCACAACCAAAAGATATTCATATAAAAATATTAACTATGTAAAAATGATGACAAAACACTGGAATTGAATTCAAAACACTGTACTATAACACAATTAACTGTAATAAACACTGTTATTGGCTCTGCCTTTCCATTGGACTAATTCAGTGGCGTGGAGAGGGGGGATTTGCTGCTTGGGTAACAGTCTATCCTTCATAAAAATACAGCCCAGGCTTTCGTGCTTCGCATGCAGCGTATGCAGCGCCGAGCATGACACCATAGTCTTTCAAGACTGACGGAGGCCTGCTTTACTGTATGTACAGTGATGCCTCACATAACAAATTTAATTTGTTCTGGAGGCATGTTTGTTACGTGAAACATTCTTTAGGTGAAGTGGACTTTCCCATAGGAAATAATGGAAACTCAGACGATTGGTTCCACAACCCCAAAAATATTCATATAAAAATATGAACTGGATGTAAAAATAATGACAGAACACTGGGATTGAATTCAAAATATGCATTCAATGTGCATGATCTTATGAAGTCTACTTAGGCTGCAGTCCTAAAGACACTTTCCTGGGAGTAAGACCCATTTAACAGAATGGGGCTTACTTCTGGGTAGACATGGTTAGGAGGCTGCTATCCAAGACACCTTCCAAGTGTCTCCCCACTTCCTCCTTCTCTCCATCCTGAGCCTCTCTCTCCCCTGCTCCCTTCTGGCTAGCCCTGAGCTGCTTCCCTCTTCTCCTCTGCTCTTCTCTCCCTCTGCCCAGTGGACACCCGGCCACAGGAGGAACAGCATGGAAGTGTTGCTTTCACTATGGGCAGGCATGCTAGGCAGACCTGACTCTTTTTAAATAGGCTGCCGGTCAGCGCGTCTGCCCCAACCACCAACGAATGTATTCTTTATGTGAAGCACAGTTTGTTACGTGAAGCAGAATCCTAGAGAAATTTTTGTTTTTTACGTGAAACATACTTTACATGAGGTGTTCTTTACGTGAGGTGCCACTGTACTCTTAATCCATAACTGCAGCTTGGACGATGAAATTAAATAGGTTTAGCACAAATTCCACATGATTGCTATGTTTCACATCTACGACCCCTAGTTCCTTTACATGGCTTCTCTTTGCAACACACAACTGCTCAACCATGGAAAATGTTTAGAGTCGGTATTCTTCAAAAGCGCTGCTCTGCTCAGAAGGATGGTTTGCATCATTGGGAAGCCAATGAAAGTTTTTTTAAAAAGCTGTTTACTACTGGGCAGTCCCCCTGAACCTTAAAGTTACAATCTTCTTTGATGCAGCTTTTTGTAGTCAAAGTAGGTACATCTTGCTTATTTGGAAGAATAGGTCATGTGTAACATTTTACACCATACTTCTTGCAAGAGATTCTTCCTCTCCCCCACCCATGGAGCCTTTGAACCTGGATTACCCCAGTCAAGAGTCCAGAGTGCTCCAACCACTGCACCACACTGTCTCCTATTAGTAGTGCCAAAGCAATGTGTTAAAACTGGACTTATTGTGATACCGTGCCTAGATCTGATCCTTGAAAAATTTCAAGGATCTTTCTGGTACCCAAGTCTTCCTGGTATCCAGGGCTATTGGCGAATGCTGTTCCTCAACCTGCAGTGACCATTCTCAGCCCTTCCAACTCTTCCTCCTCTTCCTGGAAGAGAGGAGGTAGAACAGGAAATGAGTAGGAGGAGAAGCAGCCAAGGCAGGTGGACCTCAGGATGGGGCAGTCCTTTAGCCTTGTGTGGGTGGCTTAAGCAGTTAAGACGCTGTGCCTGATAACCAGCAGGCCAGGGTTCGAGACCTGGGTCAGCCCCACAAGACAGGGTGAGCTCCTGTTCTTAGGCCAGCTCTGCGACGCCAGCTGGATCCAATTGTATTGGCTCTGCCTTTCCATTGGACTAATTCAGTGGCGTGGAGACGGGGGATTTGCTGCTTGGGTAACAGCCTATCCTCCATAACAATCCAACCCAGGCTTTCATGCTTCACATGCAGCGTATGCAGCGCCAAGCACGATACCATAGTCTTTCAAGACTGACAGAGGCCTGCTTTTTTTTTTATCTGTCCCTGGACTCTGTTTGACCCATGTGAAATTGGAAAGTACAATTTTAGGAAATACACTTAAACTTGGCATCCATCAGTCTTGAAAGTCTATGGTATCGTGCTCAGTGCTGCATGCAAAGCATGAAGGCCTGGGTAGATTAATATGGAGGATAGGCTGTTACCCAAGCAGCAAATCCCCCCTTTCCACACCACTGAAACAGTCCAATGGAATGGCAGAGCCGATACGATTGGTTCCAGCTGCGTCGCAGAGCTGGGCTATGGACAGGAGCTCACCTTGTCTTGTGGGGACCCAGTTCTCAAACCCTGGCCTACTAGTTAACAGGCACAGTGTCTTAACCACTTGCGCCACCCAGATAGTTTGCCTTTTCCACCATGTCTGACTAATCCTAGTTCCCTTTGGAGAGGAAGTCTTCCTTCCCAAAAGATGCCAGATAGTAAACTGAGATGTGATTTGCTGATGCCTTGTCACTGCCCAGGCTTGTAAACAACAGTAAGATGCTGCAGGCAGACGGTTGGACTAGATGATCATTTAGGTTCCTTCTATGATTCTAAGTAAAAATCAGCTGTCTAAATAATGTTGAAAAACTGGATGGTATCCATGAGCAGGTGGACTAGACAGATGTTCTGTGGACTTCCAATGCATTGGCTTTATTGGTGAAAGGTTGTCCGCTGTCCCAAGATTTTGTTATGGTCTACTCTGTCTTTCCACACACAGGATAAGGTGTCTTCAAGGAATCACATCGCTCATTTCCTTGTAACTCAGACCTTAATGTTGGCAAGAAGGCAATTACTCAAGGCTGCTGTCTTTTGCTTAGGAACCCCAGGTTGCTTCCTTCACACACCTTCACGTGTCTCTGCATCAAAAGCAAACAAGAAGCACTTCCCATCCATCCAATGGACAGGGAAAGTCCCTGCTTTTATCTTGCTATCGTCTCCTTCCTTCCCAAAGAGAGACCAGTTTTTCTTCTTCTTCCAGTTGATCTATTGCACCATCCCCCCTCTTAATGATAACTTATGCTTTAGGATAGTTCAGTTGAATTGTTGCAAGATGATGATTAGGAGCACAGTGACCCATATATATGGGAATACTGTTTATTTAGGGAAATCTCTCTTAGGGCAAAATCCATAGCAGTTATGGGTCCATGCAGTTACGTCACCCTTTAGTGTTATCTTATGGAAAGTCACCTTAACTGCTCCAGAGCAAGGGGCTTAATTTCACTTTAGGATTTGGGCCCTAATTGGGTTTAATATGGCAAATTAATCTTGGTGATTATTGATTGCTTCTAATTGCCACATCTCCGCAATCTGCCTTTCAGTATAATTGTGGACTATAGTCTCCCTTCAGCTCAGCATGTGCCACTGCATTCACAAGACCAGTTCAAAATCTGCTAAGGGTGGGTGGGAATCTCTTGCATCAATTCACTAGGTTAGGAACTGGTGAGTTAAATATCTTGGATGAAGCAGCTTCCTCTGCTTATGGTGAAAGAACACAGTGACTTTGCTGCTTTCTTTTCTGGATAAAGTTTTGCCTGGCCCCAGGCAATGGATGAGGGTTTGCACATCATCCATCTCTGTCTGTTTCCATTTATCTCCTCCCTGAATGTGAAAGGTAAGAGGAAGTGTGAAGAAAAAGAGAGTGTGCTAGAGTGTCAGACTCCCTACATCATTTTCTGCTCTGTACCCCTTTTCCTTTGAAATTTAGAAAAGAGGAGGTACAACATAAGCAGTGACTGGAACATACCTGGAGGAGCACATTTGATACACTGCATCAAATGCTGAGCAGTCTCTTGCTGGCCTTGATAGTATTTATTACATGTTTATTCCACACTTTCATTCCATACTTTATATATATATATAGAGAGAGAGAGAGAGAGAGAGAGACAACGTATTTACTTGAATCTAATGTGCCATCAAATCTAATGTGCACCATATACTTATAAACAAAATACCACATTTACTCAAATTGAATTAACCATCAAATTTAATGCATCAAATCTAATGCATGATTTTGGAAATTAAATTCAGCTTTAAAAAAGGTGAGCATTAGAGTCAAGTAAATATACCCTACAATCCAGAGTAACTACGGGTGCACGTAAGAGACATTACGTGTACCCGTAGTTACTGCACCACCTAGTGAAAACCTATGGGAAATTCATTTTGCAATCCAGAACAAACTGTTCTTACACCGGAGCAAGGACTTCCCATAGTTACTCTGGATTGCACCCATCGTCAATTTCAGAATTTAGATGGCTCCAGAGGAGGCTCAGCTATGATTCTACTCCAGATGGATGTTCATTTAAATTTTTCAAATTGGAATCAAAAGCACAGTTCTAGAGAACCTGCCTCCTTAATGAATCCCAATCATTTCATAAACCGTTTTTCTCCTCTCACTCTTAACCTTTCTTTTCTCTGTACTTTCTCCCCAAATCCAAGGCTGGCATTAAGTCAATTGGACCAATTGCTGCCAAGTGGGCCCCATGCCTAAGGGCTCCCTGCAATAAGGGCTCCTTAATCCAGTAAGTAATTTTGTATTTAAATGTGTTTAGATCCATCCATTAATCTTATGCATTTTTAAATGCACATATTAATTTTTTTATTCTACCATAGAGATATAAATAAAATTCATTGTAGACTCTAAACTACATTAAATGAGATTCTATTCTTAGAATAGAATTCTAAGATTCTGTAAGATTCTAAGACTTTGGATAGGAACCTAAGACCTGTAAAAAAAACTGTTTCCATTTAGGCCCTGTAAATCTGAAGGCTGGCCCCTATAGCTTAGCCTCAGGGGGAGAACTGTACAGCATTACATTTTGAAGGGTGCCTCCATGAGCTGTGTAAGCTGCTCCTCGCCATTGGAGCTATTCCTCCACTTTGCTCTTATCTATAGAAATGTCCCTTATGGCAAAGGGCAACTTACACAATACATTGAGTTGCCCTGCAAAACATAGCACTGCAACCACCACCCCCCCCCCCGGTACCTATGCTACTGGCTGGCCCTGTTCAGATGCATACATTTTCTTTAAATTGAAGCAAACAGAAAATTGATGATTGCATACTGCAGGTTGGAGTCAATTGACTCCTTGGGAGATGATCCCACATTTTGGATTTGCTTTTCCTCTTAAACCCCTGCACCATCACCAGAACATTAAGCCTTTTGGCAAGGAATGCTTCCCAGCTCTCTCATCCCATCCCTACCGGGTGGCACCCTGTGATATAAACCCACTGGGTGGCATCATAAACCCACAGGGTGGCACCCTATAGTATACTCATGAACCCATAAATCCTCATAAAGTGGAAATGTCTCTTTTTCTGGGCACATAGGAAGCTGCCTTACACTTACCCCCAAATCCAGAGTAACTATAGGAGCATGTAAGAGACTTTACTTGCACCCGTAGTTACTGCACCACCTAGTGAAAACCTATGGGAAATTAATATTGGAATCCAGAGTAAGTTGTTCTTACACTGGAGCAAGGACTCCCCACAGTTACTCTGGATTTTGCCCTCAGTCAGATCCTTGACCCATTTAACTCTGCATTGCCCACACTGATTGGCAGCAGTTTTCCAAGGGCAGGAATTTTTCTCTGCCCCACCTGGATACACTGAGAGTTAAGTGGGATCTTCTGCCTGCACCACTTCCCTGAACTGCAATTTCTTGGCATTGTGGATAACTGCACACAGCATAAAGTCTTAGTCCCAGATTGTGTGGTATGAGATATTTTACATCTGCTGTCATTCATACTTACAGTTAATTATAGTCCCATGTATAATTATGGCATTTGCAGATGCAAAACAGGGTTGTCAAAATACAAACTTCCCTTGAGTCCTCTTTAAAGAAATAAAAAAGATCTCAGTTGCATTATTTCTGCTGCCTGGAGGGTATTCATTCAGGCAATGGGTTTAGAATATCCATTATCCAGTTTAATTATATTTATTCCTCTCAAATGTATGCACCCAATTCATGGATGGTAATCATTTTTATAATGAATAATCCTACAAGGAAAAATTTTAAAGTATAGGAAAGTACGGTAATCCTACAAGTAAACATTTCAATCTTGGTCAAGATTTGGATTTCTGGGAATCTTGTTTTTCATTTGCCTCGCCATGTATAGTCCTATAGTTGCGATGGAAAAATGTCAGGTATTTGTTGAATGCTCAGGAAAAGCAGAGAGTTTAGTCTAGTGGTTCCCAAACTGTTGGTCTGTGACCCACCAATGGGTCCCGACCCAATAATGGATGGGTCATAAAAACGACAAATGGATTACACTATGATTAGACTAAACACTGTGGCTGCAATACTAAAGACATTTTCCTGGGAGTAAGACCCACTGGACACAATGGGGCTTACTTTAGAGTAGACATAGTTAGGAGCATGCTCTACTTGCACCAAGGATTTAAACAATCTGTTTCTTATGGGAAGCACTGTGGCCAAATAATCTTTACAGCCACAGAAGCTTCAGTTTTTTATTAAAGCTTTTTAAATGTGGGTCCTGTCGCTACAAAGTTTGGGAAACCTGGAATAACTCCTTAATCACCCCACAGCTTCTAGAATTCTTTTATCTACATTTCTTTTCCTTCTGGTATCATGATTTTCCAGAATAGTTTTCTTGTTATTTCTGAGATATTCCAAATTATGCGGAAGGCCTAATAAAAATAGCATATTAGGCAAAATTATTTTTGAAAAGTTTTATGATTTTAATCTGAGCTCATAATTTGGATTAGTTTTGTGTAACACTTAAATATTTCGGATTCCTCTTCAACTCTGCAACATACAGTAGGAGCCGGGGAGAAAATTATTATATGAATCATTACCACAGGTAGCTACTGTTACTGTTGTTCTCATCCTGTCATCATCGCCAAGCTATAAAGGGATGACCTGACTTGCCCAGATATTCAACCAGTATGGCTGGCATAACGTGCCCTATAGAGATAAAGAACCCCAAAGAAGAATTCTTTGATTAGCCACTATTTCCCAGTTACCCCAACTAATCTGCACAGACCACTTTACAGTCTGATGCAATGAGAAGGTGGCAGAAGCACTTGTGCTGTCCCAGAGCCGAGTTCAAATCCTGATGCAGGTTGGAAGCACTAGCACTTGTTTAGGCCATCACTTTCTGAATCACCTACACTATACAGTACTTGAAAGAGGAATGATTCACACTTCCAAGCTGCCATGTGACCTTGAAATGCACCCATATGGAGATCGCAATGTTGGTTAGGAACTACATGCTTTACATGTCTGATGGTTACTTTTGCAAAGCACCAGTGGGAGGAAGCAAATGGGAGTGGAATAGTACTGGCAGGAGAGGATGCTTCACTCTTCCCCACCCACAACCTTTCTGCTATAGCTTTCCTTTATGCCACTTCCACCACCTTCCACTCTACACCCCATTTGCAAACTGCAATGCATATTATTATTACTGTGTACCACTTTTCAAGAAATTCACAGTGTGATTTACATAGCAAAATAAATCCAAAAGAATTGGTTCCCAAATCCCAAAGGGCTTGCAATCTAAAACAATATGCAGAACAGGGGACACCTTTAGGGAGTGGAGTAAATCCAGAATGGATTTGGCATGAAAAGGTTTAAACCTCTCTCTCCTTAGCAAACCTTTGCTCCAAACAATCCCCTCTGACCCAACACTGTTTTACAGTAAGAAATGGGCTGTTGGGATTGTCTAATGACTCCTATGAGTGTATTAAACGCCCGTGATCTCGAAGCTTCCTGAACAAATGTCTTCAGATAGTTCCATCAGAGAACAAGGTCTTAAACTATGGAAATATCCTAGAACTGCCCAGGAATTCAGAATTGACTTTCAGGGCTATAACCTTTTTATGACTTTCAGGAATCAGTTCCCAGGAAATGTCCCCCACAAGTGGTCCTGAGTTTGGGACAAGAATCTGGTATCCTGGTTTGCTTTGGCTTGTCCTGACTGGCTTTTGTCATAACACCGGTGAGTTTAATTTTCATAAGTTATATGAAATGATAACAGACTCCTCCCTAAATTGGTGGTACTCAAAGTGGAGTTTTGACCCCCCTTTGGGGGTTGCGGACTCAGGTCAGGGCGGGTCACAAGAAAGTGGGATCTGCCATTTTGGAATCTGGCATTCCTGGAAGTAAATCTCATTTAACACAATGGGACTTGCTTCCAAATAGACATGGTGGAGCTCTGCCATCTCAGTGATGTTACATCCCAGTAAGTTTGACAAGGGGTCCCAGACAGATTGTTAAGTCTGAAAGGGGGTCCCACACTGAGATGCCAGAGTACCAACATCCTAGACTGCTAATCCACAAAAAAGTGGCAAAGAAATGGTGGTCCTGGGCCTGTCTGAAGAATGACTATCACATGTTCTGGCCACTGTGTGGAGCCATCATCATAGAGACATGTTGTCAGCAACTTCCACAGGCCAGTATCAGTGGGGGAATCAGTCCTTTGCTTCTTTGTGATCATCCAGCTTGACTTCAAATGGTTTTGATTTTCTGAACAGCTGTTTCTGGCTTGATTTATTTTCTCAGATGCCCAAGAGAATATCCACTGGGAAACAGAGCGATACGATGGCTGGTATAACAACCTCATGTTTCATAAACACAACTCCGCAGGTGAGAGCCCAGATGAGGTTTTGAGGCCTGGGATGGTGTTACATGGAGGGGCACATTCAAGATTCTGTATTTTGAAAATAGCAGATGTCATGCTGCAGGTTGGAAAACCTTGTTTTAGATCAGGGGTCTCCAAATCCCGGCCCACGGCAAGCCTCAATGTGACCCCCCTGCAAGACCCCTCTATCCAGCCCATGTGCAAACCTTGTAATCCACTTACAAGGATTCCACTTAAATGCAAATTTAAATTATTATATGTAAATTTATATAAAGTTATTCAAATTTGAAATGTAAATTAGTTTTCCAGCCCCCAACACCATGTCAGAGAGATGATATGGCCCTGTTGAAGTTTGGAGACCCCTGTTAGATCATTGAAACTCTCACGGTGTGCTTTTGTACCTCACACCTGATTAACTGACGCTCAGGAAAAGCTGCAGATTTGTCAAACGGACTAGAGAAATAATTCTCAAACTTTTTAACACAGAGACCCACTTTTTTGGGACTCACCATAAGTGATGTCATTAACCCCAAAGTGATGTCATAGCCAATAATGACATAATCCAGCTGGAAAAATTCCAATACCCCCAGGCAAGAAAATCAAATTGATGTGGAAATTTTTGTTCTTTCTGGAAGTGCTACACACAACAGTTATTTCATTAGTCATTAATTATTAGTTTCATTAATTAATATTTCATTAATGAAGTTATTTCAAGAATAATTTATTACAATTGGTTCAGATCAGTGGTTCCAATTGAAATCTCCAATGGCAATAAAAGATATAGCATATAGGTGCAATCATCACTCCATTGCCACTGTTCTGTTCTCAGCTACCCTGTCACAGCTATCCAGGTTTTATTCATACCAGTAAACAACCTTAAACATGTGACTTGCTGTAAACAACATACCAGTAAACAACCTTAAACATGTGACTTGCTGTAACCATTCTAACCAAACCCTCATAGGCCTGACTGATCATATATGTGCTTGGACCACAAAGCGCCATATCACAATCAAGATAGAAAATTTAAAAGTTTAAACATTTATGATGAATAAAGAAGAATCCTCCTAAATCTCCCAAGCAGTCGCTGATTTGTTTTTAAAAGGTATCACAACTGCAGTGGGTAGACTTGTGTCTACATTCCTCTCCGACCTTAAGGAGCAGCATTCCTGTCTCAGGAATACTACATGAGAAGTAATGGCTACACTTTCATGAAGACCCTTTTCTTTCTTCTCAAGAGCCTTTCAGTACGCTTGCACTATACCTAAGACTGTTGGTTTGACAAGGTGACACATGATAGTGGGACTCAGGATGGTGCACCCTGCTGCATTTTTGGTGCCCAGCCTCTCATTGTGCAACTTGACATGTTTATTTCCTGCTGTTAGGATCCCGGATGTCGCGGCTGCTCCCTGCAAACTTTGCAGATGGCGTGTACCAGGCCCTGCAAGAGCCACAGGTCCCCAATGCACGTGAACTCAGCAACCTGGTGGCAAAAGGGAAATCAGGATTGCCTTCCAAGAAGAATATCACTGTGCTGGGCATCTTCTATGGTAAACTGACAGCTCTGTATAGGGTTATAGCTGAGTGGCAGAGAATTTTCACTCATAGCTAGGACCATGATACTCCAGAAAAGGTCCTGATCTGAACCCCTGGAGAGCTTCTTCCAATTTATAGGCAATACTGAGTTTTTGATGCCAAAGGTCTGACTCAGTAAAAGCAGCTCCATATGTTGATAATCTGGGTGACATGAAGACTGTAATTCTTGGGATCTTGTTACACACCTGGATTATAGGGATGACCCCAAGGAAATTCTTAGCTTCTTGGGCAATAGGATTTGGTGTCTTCTCTTGAGAGAGTGGATGTGCCTACTCATGATTAAAGGACTTCAGCGTCAAACCTCAGAATTGTTTGGTCACGTAGGCCACCTTCTCCCAGGGTTAATTGCTAACATGAGCTAGGTATAGTCAGATATTTCTTTCTGATCTTGCTTGATGCATTCCTGAAGCTTAATCCCTTCCAAAGAGGCTGTGGTTTTCTCAGTGGTGATAACTTCATTCTGGTTAGGAAGCAGGAAGGAAAAAAAGGAAATTGTTAAGATTATTGTTCTTCATTGGTTCTCATTCAGAACATCTTCACCTGAACCAGGTTGGAGGAAATCCTCCAGTCTTAAGGTGGATCTTAAATGTTAGGTACAAAGATTACATGCAAATTATTCAGCATGACTAAAATAGATACACAGAATCAGTGGCGTAGCTAATGCAAAGCTCAAAATGTAGCCCCGAAAGTGATGTCACAACCAGAAGTGACGTCATCCCTGGGTATTTTTTAAAAGAAATTTTGGGGAAAACCTGCCTCCTCGTCCTCAGCAGTTCACCACCTTTTGTTCTGCTAGTACAGTGGTTCTCAATCTTCCTAATGCCGTGACCCCTTTATAAGTTCCTCATGTTGTGGGGACCCCCAACCATAAAATTATTTCCGTTGCTACTTTATGAATCATAATGTAAATATCCGATATGCAGGATGTATTTTCATTATTACAAATGAAATGTGTGTTCTATGCACACATTGAACACAATGGGATTTATTTCAGAGTAGGCATGCATAGGATTGGGCCCTGAGGCTGCAATCCTATCCACATTTACATGGGAGTAAAGGCCCCCTGACTATAATGGGATTTATTTCAGAGTAGGCATGCATAGGATTGGGGCCTGAGGCTGTCAGTCAGCCCCAGTGCGCGTGCAGCTACAGCCGGAGGTCTGGCAAGTCTGACCTGGCCCCCTGCACCAGGGGTCTTTAGGCGACCCCCAGGAAAGCTCTAGGCGACCCCCAAAGGGGTCCCGACCCCCACTTTGAGAAGTGCTGTGCTAGTAGCTTCACTAACCCCCAAATCTAGAGTAACTACGGGAGCACGTAAGAGACTTTACGTGCACTCATAGTTACCGCACCACCTAGTGAAAACCTATGGGAAATTCATATTGGAATCCAGAGGAAGTTGTTCTTACACCAGAGCAAGGGCTCCCCGTAATTACTCTGGATTTTGCCCTAAAGCACCAATTTTTATCAGGAGTTGAAGAAATTTTCTTCCCCTCTCCCCGCCCACAACAACAAAATCATATTTAATTAAGTTAAAAAATGAAAATTGTGTCCCATATTGGTTAGGAAAACTGTGCTGGGACAAAGAGGAATGGTTCTTTCCCTACTAAATAGAAGAGGAGCACCACTTAGAGGTGCCTGTACACCCAGTTAGCATGGGCTAACTGTTTTATGATATATATATTGTATATGATATATATACTGAAAACTGATTCATATTAACATTTTATTCCATGCAGTATCAGAATTACTTCTCATTGGCTCTCAGAGCCATCACTAACAAGGGAAAGTTTGAGTTAAGAAAATTCACTTTTGTTCCATAGGCTTTTGTTTTCAATTTCTAGTTAATGGGCCATAGCTTTTGATAGAATATAGATATTCCAATGCAGTTTGTATCATTGCATTCTGCATAAAATTACCTTTCCAAGGATATATACCATGATGGTATTATCATTCATGCATACCCCATTTTTCACAAGCTCAGCGGGCATCCCCCCTAAAGCTTGTAGCCTGGTGCAACTGCACCCCCTGCACCTTCCTAGCTATGCCACTGCCCAGAATATTATCCCTTCCTACATCATGCACCAAGTATGGTAACAATACTGTAACTAAGCTTAAGTAAACATACATGAAGCTTAACTAAGCATAAGTAAACATACATGAAGCAACTACATTTTCCCTAGTCTTTCCCACTTCCCTGTCCTCTTTCTCTTGTCTCGCTTTCAGACTTTGAGCCTTAACGGATGGGATCCTGCCTTCGTGCTCAACAGTATATATACACCACAGCCTTTTTGAGCATGTGGTTGTCCTGGCACTGCAGATACCTTGGGATTGGGCTGCCCAATAGCCAATGGCTTGCCAACTCCCTTTGCTGCTCCCCCTTGCCTTGCTCCCTGGATTCAAAAAGGAAGAGAGGAACAAAATAAAAGAAGAAATGCAGAGTAGAGAAGAATGGTGGGCTTAAGTGTTATTGGACACTCTAGCCCACCACACTCTTCTCCCACGCACTTTCACGCTGTTCCTTTTTGAACCCAGGGAGTAGGAGAAAGGGAATCAGAGGTCACAAGTTGATGGAGCCAGGTTCCAACCATCTGTCTACCACCACAGCAGCAACCTTTATCTCCCTTATGGACAAGTCAGCCCTGATTGAGTAATAATATAATAGCTGGTGTCATTGAAAAGCAAATTTTGTGTGAAGAGAGTCAAGTGTAGTATCATTAATAACAGTCACAGGAGGTTAACCACTGAGTGTGGGATATTTTTCCACCTCTATGAGTTTGTTGTATTGAATTTCAAAGGGATTGTGGCTGTGCATGCCAGTGTGTAATCCATACTCTTGTTTTTCTTGGATGTACGGCAGGTTTCCATCTGCTCTCGGAGATCTCGGAGACCTACACAAATGGCTGCCCTGCTGAATTCCTAAACATGCCTGTTCCTCAAGGAGATCCCATGTTTGACCCCTCTGGGTCAGGTGATGTAGTCCTGCCCTTCCAACGTATGCAGTGGGCTTTTGAAACTGGACGAAGCCCCAATACTCCACGGGAGCAGGTACTTGGTTGTCAGAGTATTCCACCCTTCCCATGTTTGAGCACTGTACTGGATTACAGAGAAAAGGGCAAATTCAGAGTGTGAGTCAGAGAATTAATGCAGCTATAATATCATAATCAGGTGAGGAACCTCATGAAATCAGTAAGAGTGGTTGCTATGGGATGTGGGACAACAACAACACATAAAATAGCTCTTCTTCATAACTCAACTATTCTTTCAATTTATTGGAAAAACAGGCTGAAGCAAGAAAACAAGCACAACTATTGTGTGTGACTATGGCTGCAATCCTAAAAAACACTTTCCTGGAAGTAAGACCCATTGGACACAAAGGGGCTTCCTTTTGAGTAGACATGGTTAAGATTGTGTTCAATGGCTGCACTTAAAATCATCAGTATTCAGACTCAAAGGAGAGATTATTTTAATCATGGGCATTACAAGTACGAGCATTAAAAATGTTAATAGAAGCAATATCTGGCCACCAGTGGATCAGAATCATGATGAATGGGTCTTTACCTCCCCCCCCCCCCACATTGTGGTTCTGATCCAGTTTATGCTTCTCAGTTATTTGTCAAGGAGATGTTTCCATTGATACTAATGGGAGCTTTTTCCCTGGGGGGGAAGTGAGGTGAGGGGGTGTTAACTTCCTTTCCCCCCTACATTCCCAATACACATGGGACCTTACCCAGCTGCTATAAACTGTATTTACTAAAATCTAACGATCACCTTTTTCAGCCGAATCAGCCTCCAAAATCAGGGTGCGCATTAGATTCGATGGTTTATTAGATTTGAGTAAATGCATTATTCTGATTATAAGTATGGGGTGCGCATTAGATTCGATGGCACATTAGATTCAAGTAAATACAGAGAACATTTTTTAAGAGTGCATGGTCACCACAATTTTAAGCTTCAAATTAATGGTGTACAATCCTATGTACACTCCAAAATGAAATCCCATTTGAGATAATGAGGCTTACTCTCAGGACTGTGTGTAAAGAATTTCAGCTTAATGATGGAAATATTTTGTATAAGAAGCTTTCATGGAAATGAATGGGATTTGCCAGGATGTTGCCTGGCAAGTTCAAATCTCTTGGCCATTAATTATTCTATACAAGTTACTATCTTAGAAAATGTGTGTCCCATCAGTTTAGCGATTGAATGGGTTTGGAAACTGACCCACCTGCTCCAACTCTCTTTCTATCCCTCCCTGTCACTTTCTCTCGTCAGATAAATGGAGTGACGGGTTGGCTGGACGGCAGTGCCATCTACGGCTCATCACATTCCTGGAGCGATTCTCTGAGAAGTTTCTCCAAAGGGATGCTGCTTTCTGGAACACAAAATGGCATCCCCAAGCAAACAGAGGCAGTCAGTTTAATGTGGAAGGCTTTGGACCCATCCACAGGACGGAGTGGACCACAAGGGATCCTAAGTAAGGAAGTGTTTTAACTAACTGTACTTGCTCTTTGGTATCATATTTTTCTGCTTACAAAGGTAGGCTTTGTTTATAGTAGATAACATTCAAAAATGTGATTCTCCACTCAAAATCTGAAGTCATACAGAATAATCTCTTCCCTGCTGGTGCGGTGTGTGTTAACAGGTCAATCCTTGGGTTTCTTGGAACTCCTTTCAATCCATAGACACGTACGCAGTGACTATATACTGGGACTGCCCCAGGAAATGGCAATTGCATTGTATGTGTTTTGTGAACTTAATTACAGTAGATGCCACCACCCCAACTTTCTGACTCGGATAGAGTCTAAAGGGAAAGTTAAACAGTGGGCAAGAATTTTTTCCAATGTTTTTCTGGAGAATGAGGGAGGTGCACCCTTTGCCAAACTGCAGATTTTATGATCTAAAGAGGGCTATAAAGTTTAATGTCCAGTTTCGGTACAGGATTTGCATATGAGGATGACATCATGTCTGGCATTATGGCATTTGATAGTGCCATAATGGCATTATGATACTGATATTGTTTCCTTTTCGTTTATGGTACCTAATCTGTTTCCTTTGGGGGGGAAAATCAAACAAGATGTGATGATTAACATGTCTTTAAACCCCATGCTTGGAATTTCCCAATTCTTGTTTTCAATCAAATACACTCATAGGTGGCCATAAGATCATATTAAAAAGCTCTACTGGATCAGGCCAACGGGACACTCTGGGACACTCAAGTCAACAAGACATCTGTTATCTAAGTGGTATGCGAACCTTTTTGACTGACAGCCACTTTGACCTACTGAATCATTGGCCACAGCTTCTCCATTAGGGCTACAATCCTATAGATTGCATAGAGCAACGGTTTTTCATGAGGATTCCGTGGCACCCTTGGCTGGTTTCTGTGGATCCCCAGGGAGCCATATCGTACAGTCTCTTGCATTAGGCAATCAGAAATAGGCTCCCACAAAAACCTGGAGGTTTCATATTGTCATCATGATTTGTAACCTGTGGTGGATTTTTCCTCCGTAAATCTGTCTGATGCCCTTTTAAAGGCATCTGCTCCAGGTGGATTACACCATCCTGTGGCAAAGAGTTCCACAGATTTCTTACTTGCTGGTTAATGAAATATTTTCTTTTGCATGTAAGTACTCTCTCTCCTGTTTCTCAGTTTTCATGCATGTCTCTTGGTCATGGGACTGGAAACATAGCATAATTATTTAAACTTTACCTGTATACCATTTTTTTCCCCTGATTATACATGGCCCTGAAGCTGCTATTTACAAACCAGTTGTTAATGCAGATAGCTTTAGGGCTGATTTCCAGGGGGAAAATGGTGTGATAGGAGGAATTAAAAACCTGCCCCCCACAATTACTGCAAATTCAGTCCACACTGATGAAGTGGAAAGTGGTACCTCGCTTATCAAGTGCCTCGCTCAACAAGTGATCCACATTACAAGCAAAAATTTCTCTAGGATTCTGCCTCACATAACAAGTGTTGCTTTACTTAACACACACACACTTGTTGGCAGTTGGGGCCGATGCACTGGCCGGAAGCTCTTTTAAAAAGCATCAGGGCTGCCTAGCGTGCCTGTCCCTAGCGAAAGCAATACTTCTGCGCTGTTCCTCCTGTGGCCAGGAGGGAGAGAACAGCAGTGGAGAAGAGAGAAGCAGTTCAGGGCTAGCCAGAAAGGAGCAGGGGAGAGAGAGGCTCAGGATGGAGAGAAGGAGAACGTGGGGAGACACTTTGAATGTCTTGGATTGCTGCCTCTTAACTATATCTACCCAGAAGTAAGCCCCATTGTGTTCAGTGAAGCTTACTCCCAGGAAAGTGTCTTTAGGATTGCAGCCTAAGTAGACTTAATAGGATCATGTACATTGAATGCGTGTTTTGAATTCAATTCCAGTATTCTGTCATCATTTTTACATCCAGTTAATATTTTTATATGAATATTTATATGAATATTTTGTGGAACTAATCACCTGAGTTTCCATTATTTCCTATGGGAAAATCTGCCTCACATAAAGAATGTTTCACATAACAAGCATGCTTCCAGAACAAATTAAACTTGTTATGTGAGGTACCACTATATGCTATTCATATTCTCCATTTCCTCACATATGAGAAGTTTCATGGGTTACTGCTAACTGAATTTTGCATTCTTTGGTGAGAAGTTCCCCTGAAAGATCCCTTAGATCTTGGTAGTATTTGCTTCATTTGAAAAAGAGCAGGTTGGAAACTGGATGAGGATAAATAGCAGAGCATATCTGCAAGCATCAACAGGTAATATCAGATCTTCAGAGAGCAGATCTGCACCCTAAAATCTACTCCATCTACTTCTGCTTCCATGCCATCTTCTGACTTTCTCACGTACACAGAAGTAGCCAGAAACCACAACTTCTTTTGCACTGACTACACAAATGAGGAGGAGGAATGAGTCACATTATGAAGCCTCTTCCCTCCTGTCAAGATTCTCATGTGCCAACTTACAAGGTATTTTTGGGCCTCCTCTATTCAGAAGGGCCATTAATACCTCTTTCAAATGCTTCCACCAGTCCTCTTTTTGGCCAACGGGTAGACATTATTTAACTCTGTAATAATATTATAAAACATTAGAAACAAAACAAAGCCCTACTTTCATAAAGACAGATATAAATCAAAGAGGGAGGCATCACTGTAATGTGCCCCTAAGTCATTCTGTCTGTTTAGCATGAAACTGATGTTAAAATCATTATGAACCATACCCTGACCATTCACTTATATTAATATTTAAAAAAACCTAAGAAATATGATTTCAGTACAGAATTATTTCCTTTCCCTGTTTTAGGGTCCTAACACCTGGCCGTTCTGCATATGATTTTCAGTGCAAGTTAGCTGAAAGACACAAAAATAATAATGCACACACACCTTTTCTTGGACTGTTTATTCTGCAGATGGGGAACATGTGCTTGAGTGCCGTTTCAAAAAAAATCCCTTAACATAATCACCTAGCCTATTAGGAACAAGACATGTATAAATACCCTTTTCCCTGACATGCTAACTTTCCATGGACAAGGAAATTTTTGACTAGTTTTCATTGAATCATAGAATTCTAGAACTGGAAGGGGTCTTCAAGACCATCTAGTCCAACCCCTTGTTTGAAGCCAGAAAAGTTTTTCCCAACCTGTATTTGAAATGGTATCAGTAGTTCCAAGTGTTTTAGTGCCTATCTTTTACTAAAAGATTTGGATGAGATGTGGATTCTGGCATAGCAGCAGCCTCTGCCTCTTGCATTTGATGGGGTATACAGATGCAATCTTAACTGACCCCCCCCCCCCCCAAAAAAAAAAACACCATCAGGCCCATAATTCTTAAGGAATGTCTCCTGTCTTCATCTTTTCACACCTGTGTTGTCTTCCTTCTTCTAGACTTTGGAAGTGTCATAGGGAATGAAAACCTGTTCCTGCAGGCAATAAGCATTGTTTGGTTCCGCTACCATAATCACTGGGCAGCAAAGTTTGCTGAACAGCATCCTGACTGGACCGATGAGGATCTCTTCCAACATGCACGTAAATGGGTCATTGCCACCTATCAGGTGAGTGTCCTCAAGTGGAGAGTCTTCCTCAAGAAATTGCTCAGATATATTTTTGTGTTGTCTCACAATCTTTCTTTTTGATTTTTCTAGAACATTGTGCTATATGAATGGCTGCCAACCTTTCTGGGTGACAACATTATATCTTATAAAGGTAAAGAGGGGATGACACAAAGGAAAGAAATACCCATTTAAGATATATCTGTCTGGCTTCCCAAAATGAGGGGAAGAGGACATAGCTGAGGCCAGCCCATTGATTAGGCCAACTGTGGCATATGCCTCAGGCAGCAGATTTATGGGAGACACCTGCTTATTCTCTTTTCTTCAGTGCTTTTCTCATATGTAGAGTTACGTATTCATCACTCCTGTACTATTTTTTAGAACATCCTTTACTAATCTGTAATATCCTTTTAACTATAGCAATCTGTCTTGCAGGTTACAAGCAACATGTGGATTCCAGGCTCTCTCCTGAATTTGTGGTGTCTTCAGCAGTCTTCTTAGGTACCATGGTCCCACCTGGAGTCTACATGAGGTAAGGAGAAAGCATGCCTTATTTTAAACAATTGTGTTCATTGGCCAAGTTGGTCAGGAGAATGAAATGTTAGCTAGATCATTTATATTTATACACAATACTGGAGTAGCTGTTGATCAGCCATTTCTTTATGGGGAGATTATGAGTAAGATTCCAGGATGCCTTGTCCAATAATAGCTAGTCGGTGCTTCTAAACTGGGAGCAAATGGTTGGGAGAGATCCATCTATCAGAATATTCAGAATGAGCTTGTAAGACAACATATGATCTCACCCTAGTGGGGTTTATGTGGAGAGGGAGTGTGCACATGCATGTGTATGTGCACATGTATGAGTGCCCTGAATAATTTGCCTTTTCTCTTTTCTTTTCTTTCAGGGACCAGAATTGTGGTTTCCAAAAAGTGATCAACATAGACGGCAGCACTTCTTCAGCACTCCGACTCTGCAATAGTTACTGGAACCGAGAGGTAGGGTCCTTTTGGGAGCAGCTAACACATGTTCTAACAGAGAGAATATGGTCCAGCAGCTTGATAGACAAAGGTGTTGAGTCATCTGGTTGCATTATTGGTTAATGTGTGGCTAGCGACATGTCCTTCCTTGCTCAGGGACAGAGTGGATATGGTAGTAAGCCTGTCATTTTCACTGATGAGCTTAATTTTTCTTTTGAAAGTAGTAGCTGGATGAGGCCCCTGTGGATTGGAACTGTCAGAGAGTGGAGAGCTTTATCCCTACCCCAAGGCACAGTCCTGATTTAGACCCTCTTCCCATGACCCATCCTCCCATTGCTGTCAAAAACTCCTTTCTGAGTTCCTGGAAAGCCGCC
Organism: Cryptoblepharus egeriae; assembly: GCA_030015325.1. Classification (NCBI taxonomy): domain Eukaryota; kingdom Metazoa; phylum Chordata; class Lepidosauria; order Squamata; family Scincidae; genus Cryptoblepharus; species Cryptoblepharus egeriae. The sequence goes on from JAREYC010000013.1 coordinate 14,585,285, forward strand.
ACTTTCCAAAAGGTTATGTGCAGCTGTGGTTTGACTCCTTCCTATGTTCCATCGTCCTGTTTAGAGATAAGAAAGGCACAAATGGCTTTTGCCCAAGTCTTTAGCATGTGATACTAGGACTGTGGCTGAATCCTGTCAACTGTGAGCTTAGCTGCCATCAGTGATTAATTATGAAAACAGAGTTTATAAAATAAAAATGCGTATCACTTTTCTGCATTTCTCATTTTTTGTCATGAAACAAAACACAAAATTTGTGTTTTTAATTTTTTTAAGTGGGAGAGTGCATGGGTAAGGAATGTGGTTGTATCAGCTGACAATATACCACCTATATCAGCTCCTAGCACACTTTAATATCCTTCTTTCTGTCCTGTTCAGAATCCCAATCTCCAAAAATCTGAGGATGTGGATGAGCTTCTGCTGGGGATGAGTTCACAAATTGCTGAGAAAGAAGATTCTATTGTGGTTGAAGATCTCAGAGGTAGGTTCCTGGATATGGCTCACCAGCGTTTATATGGATGTAAGTTTGACACTGACATTTCCAAATAGCGATGTCTTTAAGATTATAAGAAGACCCTGCTGAATGAGGCCAGTGCCTGCTTCCTATACCTCACAAGTGACCCACAAGATGTCGCAGGGAGCACACAAGATAAGAGAACTGCATCTTGGTTCCATGCATTTTCTCACTGAAAATCCAGAAAAGGCAGTATAGAAGAGCAATAGACTCTATTCTCAAGGGTTGTTCAGTTTCTCCAGGATGGAACTCACTTCACTGTATTTTAGCCTATTAGTCCCATTGGTGTGTCACAAGAGCTGGTCAGAATTGACCCACAACTTCCTGGCACTTGAAGGTTGCATGCCAAATACTGCTCCAACACCTCACCTAGCAGTGGACCAGCCTCCCATCTCTCAATCTTCTTCCACTCTGTGAATTAAAAAAGGAAGAGGTCAGGATCAGAACAGGAAGTGTGTAGGAGAGGAGTCTGCTAGACTGTTGTCAATTTTGACTGTTGCTCTAGAGCAGGGGTCTCCAAACTTTTTGGCAGGAGGGCCACACCATCACTCTGACATGGTGTCGGGCCAGAAAACTGATTTACACTTCAGATTTGAATAAATTTACATATAAGAATGTATTGGAGTAGATTACAAGACTTGCCCAAGATCCAGATGGAGAGGTCTTGCCAGTGGCCACAATGAGGCCAGCTGAGGGCCACAACTGGCCCCCAGGTCAGGGTTTGGAGACCCCTGCTCTAGAGTGCATCATCACTATTCTTACTTCCACACTTCCTCTTCTTCATTTGGATCTTTGGTTGAATTCATAAGCTTTATCCTTTTCAATTCAAATCACCCAAGGCAAACATAATGGCTATTCTGGGCAGGGATTGATCCTTCTATACTGCTATGACATGCATCTTCCTGATTGTGTTTGTTCTCCAGATTACTGGTATGGGACAGTGAAATTCTCCCGCACTGACTTTTTGGCTAGTTGGATCCACCGTGGCCGGGACCTTGGATTACCCACCTATAATAAAGCCAGGGAGTTCTTCCAGCTGGGAAGTGTCGAATGGCAGAAGATCAAAACAGACCTCTCTGAAGAGCGCAAATGGGTACTTTGCAATTGTGGTGTGGGAGGGAGGGATTCAGGTGGTGAGGGCTTTATTTCTTCCTCTGCGATCTTCACTTTTATGATACTGGGGGCCCTTGTAAGGCAAGAAATAGAGTTTAAGATGCAGGAAAGAAAGCATCCATCCCTTTGCTGTATTTTTATAAAGGGCTGACAATTGAAAAGAGGGACACACCAGAAAGAGGGAAGTGAAAACAGAAAAGGTATATGCAGTTGTTTCATGTGCATACATTATAAGCAAATTTCATTATGACAATGTCCATGTAAGGCTCTTGCAGCAGAAACAAAGAATCTCATGGCATACGTGATTTTGTTTTAGCACCATACCAGTTTGTTTTAGCAAAAAGTACAATCTGGTTACACGCATCTGATGGAGTGGACAGCAATCCACAAAACCTTATGTAGAAATAAATTTGTTTATCTTTAAAATGCTCCAAGACTGGTCATTCTTAGGCTTCAGTGTGCAGTATATAGGGTTGCACTATGTCTCTGAAAACCAGGACAGTCCTGGTTTTGGGAGGATTGTGTTTACGTATTGGCAAGTTTGACAATTTTATTCGTGTCCCAGTTTTGTGAAAGAGACTTATAGCAGCCCTAGCAATATGGTTGGGCCAAAGGCAACATGGAAAATAGTTTGTAATGTTCTGTTTTTAGACCCTTGCATCTATGTATAAGAATGAGACAGACCGCCTGGAGATGCTGGTTGGGGGTCTGTTAGAGAGTGACAGAGCTCTTTTCAAGGCCATCATCGCTGACCAGTTTGTTCGCTTGCGAGATGGAGACCGGTTCTGGTTTGAAAACGAAAAGAATGGGTAAGACAAAACATATCATATAAGAGAGATCTGAGGACTTAGCATGTTGCTTCAGGCACCAACAGATCTTGGGCTAGTCTTCAGTTTTCATAAGAATGTGATGGCAGACCAACTAGTAGGGATGCAACAGGATTCTGTTAACAATTGACTCTGCTTCAGAAACTCATTCTTCCCATTCCCACCCTTTGGATGTTGGTCTTCATGATACAGCGAAGAGCATCTGTCTAGATTTATGTAGGGCCTTCCCTACCTGGTTGAGTCTGGCTGATGCGGCTTATCCAGACATACAAAACCTTCAAACCATTAAAAAATTACCTTTAATAAACATATTTTAACCCATTTCTGCCTAGCCCACAGGTGTACACATTTGATCCCTGTTGCATATATGCAGTATTGGTTTAATTACCTTTGAAACTGACATCTTATTTTGATCAGAGCAGTGGCATGGGGTGGAGAGCATGGTATTAGTCTGAAACTGGTATTAGTCCCACTAATGGGGAAAAAGGCAGACAAAACAGAGGTACCTGTTGTACCCACTCCAAATAAGGTTTATAGGAGCTTGAGAGGTGATTATGACTGAGAAAACAATAAGGGAGGGAAGGTTAAACATCTCTTTCTCCCATTTTGCAGATCCAGTCAGACTCACCAGCTTCCATGGCTATGTTAACAAATCAAATACAGTTTTGGAAGATCTGTTTGTTTCCTTATTGTGGCCTTCATGCACGGCAAAAAAATAAAATAAATTTCCATTGCACTGAGACAGGAATTATCATGACCCACATTTTGGTTTCATGCCTGCTTGTTATGCTTTATATTGCCATGTGTTGTGCAGAACGTTGTGGGGGGCATCGAGAATGGAGGGGCATGAGCTCTGCAGACACTCAGTTGATTCCCTTCCACCCCTCAGTTAAAGGAACAGATGCTGGGAAAACTAGAGGACCAGAGCTCAAACCATTGGGGTTCGATGGAGCATTGGCCTATATATTTGAAGTATAAAGCAGGTTCCTACCACAGGCAGGTGCAGGGGTGACTAGTTTGAAAGACTCAGAGCGCAAGCCTAAGCATGTCTACTCAAAAGTAAGCCACATTGTGTTTAATGGGTCTTACTCCCAGGAAAGTGTCTTTAGGATTGCAGCCTTCAGTGTGCCAGGATTTCAACATCTTTTTTGGCTTCTCTGTTTCACCTCAGATTATTCACCAAGGGCGAGATTGACATCATCAGGCAAACCAAATTTCGGGATGTTCTTCTGAACATTCTGTCCTCTGCAAACTCAACAAAACTCCAGAGGAGCATGTTTGTCTTCAGTGATGGTGGGTGTTTGTTTTATCTGCTGTTACAAATGGTGCCTGGCATGGGAGACAGTATTAGGTAATATTCATCATAATAACACTCCCAGTTCCTCACCAAGAGAGTGGAGGAAACCAAGAAGTGTATGTATTAATATTGTCTAGGTCCACCCATTTGGGCGGAATTTCCGTTAAATTATCTGCAAATCAGGGACAACTTTTAATGGTCTGATAATTCTGTGGGGATCTTATAATTCTCTTTCCATGGGAATGTTGTGCTTTTATATGTTTCAGATTTTATGAAAGGGGGGGACATGTTGATTCAGCTTGGAGCAGGTTAAGCATAGACATAGATGGCAAACCTCAGAGGTTGCTCCTGGGCTGGTAATTCTCTGCACTCTGCAGGAAATGTATTTAAACGGGAGCATTTTTACAACATTCCTTTCATTAGGGTGCAAGGGATGTTTACTGATTTTGATTCTGAATGCCAGCATCTCCACGGTCTGTTGTTGCAGTATGGAGTAATTTCCAGAATTGCAACACTCCATCCATTCTGCTCACCCATCACTGTAAATTCAGTTCAGTTGAGATGCTATCTCTCTTCTATAGAGGAAGGAGCAAGGCAGTAAACTGCTGATGTCCAAACTCCATCTCAAGCCAGATAACTTAAAGCAGATTTCAGTGAGATCAGGTTAGGATCAGGTTCAGTGAGATCCCCCCACATGAGACCAGGTTGCACTGACACATCCCTTGTCTTGTCTTTCTCCCTAGGAGATGCATGCCCCCAGCCTAGGCAGCTGACTGCAGAGGAGTTGTACCCCTGTGCCCCCCTCACAGTCCTGGATTACTTCAAAGGGAGCGCGGCTGGATTTGGGATTCTCATCGTTGCTCTCTTCTGTTTGCCTCTAGGTTTATTCCAGTTTATATTTTATTTATTATTTACATGTTGATGTGTGAGGTTGGGGTTATCTCCTTAGTGTCACAGAGCACCTGTGTAAAGTTCATGCGCTGACCACAAGCCAGTACTGAGATAAGTTGATATAACCAGGCATTGACTTAATCAGTTAATGGACAAAGACTTTTGGGCACCACACCTTAGGCATATAGTTCAAGCTGCACTGTTTTTCCAAGCGAGTTCCCAACGTAACTTAACAGATCACAATCATATGCAGTAGACCCTTTAAATATCACCTTTTACTTGCTCTTCAGTGGGTCATCAGTCTGCACTAGGTTATGAGTACTTAATTCTCACTAGTGTAGAAAACATAGGCATAATCCTAAAAAACTTTCCAGCATGGCACAGCTGTGATAGTAGAGCATGTGCTGTATCCTGCAGTTGGGAGGGCAATCATGAAGGCCAGGGCTTCTTCAAAGTAATTGTATTTGTTGCCTTACTTCAGAGTTTCATTGCCCTTACTACTGAGCTGGAAAATTGGTTAAGATTGCGTCTTTATGGTATCAGAAGATGTTATAATGGCTTCCAGTTCACCAAGGACCTTTATTAGAGGATAGACTAGTGGTGGTGAACCTATGGCACACATGCCACGGAGGGCATGCCGAGCCCTCCCAGCCAGCACACAGCCATAGGCTGCCACACACTCTCTGCCACATTCCCCCAGCTTGAACTCACCAGTTTGGTTCTGCTCCAAAGAAGAGATCCTGGCCCACTACACATGCCCAGAGTTCCGAACGTGTGCAGCAGGCACTGCCGTGCTCACTTCAGCCCAGCACCAAAGAGGGGTAAGTGCCATCAGTTGGCATGCAGTGCCAACAACGTTCACCACCACTGAATTAGACCAATGATTTTCAACTGGTGTGCCACGGATGGTTCACAGGTATGCTGCAGGATTGTGGCGAGCATTTGGGGGATTTGAGCCGCCTGCCAGCAGCATGGTGTCCCTCATCAATGGTCCCAAAACTAATGTTGTTCCTTGACAACTTTAGCACCTTGTCAATGTGCCTTGAGATTTAAAAGATTGAAAATCACTAGATTAGACATATTCTTAGAGTCAGAAAGGAATATTAATGGTTATTCAGTGGACAGTCCAACCTCAGCTCAGCCATGAACTGGATTTGACAACCTGGGGAGGGAGCTGAAGAAGAGGTGTGAAGGATCAGGGAGTACTGGGATAGAGTATCAGGATGTTCTAGTCCATCATTCTTCTTTACATACTCCTCCATGATATTCCTTGCTTCTTTTTCAAATTCAGAAAGTGGGCAAAGTCAGGAATATGGATGGGGACAGGTGACAACCTCCTTTCTGCTTTTGAAAATTCACCCCAAGATTGTTTAAAACTTATGGGAAATGTATCAGAATCATTTTTTTTTTATCACACTGTTATCCCGTATCAAAATGGTTTGCAGTGATGTTAAAAGCATTGGATATTGCTCAGGTGAATTTGCCAGAACCATGATGCAATCTGGACAGAGAAAACACTCGGTTGAGCAATTCGACCCAACCCAAGCCAAAAATGGAAATTGTAATAACCTTTAGCCAATATGATGTAACCTGCTGCCATTTGTTTCCTTGATATCTTCCCAGTAAGTTTGTTTATTGCCTGGGTTGTTGCTGCGTTCCGGAGGAGAGATTTCAAAAAACTGCAGAAGAAACAAAACCCCAGTGACCGGGCAGAAGTGTCTGCAGATGGAATACAAGGTGAGGCACTTCCCAAAGTTTTGCACACCATGTTTCTGACTCTTCTAAACAACCTCCTGCTCTTCCTCACATAACAGAGCATTTGGGCACAATCCAGAGTAACTACGGGGAGTCCTTGCTCCGGTGTAAGAACATTTTGCTCTGGGTTGCAATATGAATTTCCCATAGATTTTCACTAGGTGGTGCAGTAACTATGGGTACACTAACCCTACAATCCAGAGTAACTACGGGAGCACGTAAGAGACTTTACATGCACCCGTAGTTACTGCACCATCTAATGAAAACCTATGGGAAATTCATATTGCAATCCAGAGCAAATTGTTCTTACACCGGAGAAAGGCTTCCTGTAGTTACTCTGGATTGCGCCCATAGTGTCTCTTACATGCTCCCGTAGTTACTCTGGATTGTAGGGTAAGTCTGAAGCACATATTCAGGAGAACATCCACAGGTATGAATGTTCATTGCTCAAATCCTAGACTCTCTTCAAGCGTTGCTTTAAGGGCCAAACCAAGCGCATCTTTAAATGTGCTCTAGATCATGGTTTGAAGGCGCATGATGCAGCCACTTTGTTGAAGCCAAACAGGTCTAAGGCCACAGTCTTATGCACTCTTACTAGGGAGTTAGGCTGCAATCCAGAGTAACTATGGGAGCACATAAGAAACATTACGTGCACCCGTAGTTGCTGCATCACCTAGAGAAAACCCATGGGAAATTGATATTGCAATCCAGAGTAAAGTGTTCTTATTCCAGAGCAAGGACTCCCTTATTACTCTGGATTGTGCCCTATGTCTCATTAGGTTTAATGATAACTTTTTAAAAGGAATGCATAGAATTTTGTTAAGTCGAGGCAGTGGCTGGATTGGAAAGCACCTGGCACCTGAAGAAAGGCAGGATATATGTACAATATAGATATTTTAAAAATTCCTCTGTGTGTGTTTGAATGGCAGCCACAATGGGCTTCTATCCCAGTTAGGGGCACAATATTGAATTCCATGACTCCCCATGCTGTAGTCCCACCTAGATTGGCCACCCACAGTTTCTACTTAGCCAAAGAAAAAGAAACTATGGAGAGCAAAGTGTCTAATTTGGCACTAAAATGAAACCAAAGTGGCAGAACATGCACAATAACCACACAGTAAATTGAAAGAATGCACAACTTCAAAGGAAATGAGACTAAATTGGGTGCTCAATCAGAAATCAAAATAGAAATCACATGCATGATTCATCATTAGCTATTTGCAGCATACAAGGGGATTTCCTCCCTGCTTATATATGATTTTTGGTCTTGCTCACAAATGCTTATTCATTTACTAGCAAAATGTTCCCACATTCTGGGAGTAAAATACTCCATGTGCATCAACCCCTCCCATGCGCATCCACCCCTCCCATGCGCACCAACTGGCCCATGTGCACCATCCAGCCCATGTGCAACATCTCCCTGCACAAGACCCCTCTGTGCACAGTACCCCCATGTGCACCGTCCCCTCTTGTGCACCAAACCCCCCCCCCCCCCGTGGACCCTCCCTTCCAGTGCATCAGGCACCAGGCACCTAATTGGCTGTTTGTTGATCAGTCAGTCTTCAATGTTAAGTAAAGGACAAAAACATGTTGCACCCTGTTGCACCCTATTTCACCCCCTTAAGGGTTAAATTTCTCAACATTGGTTCTTGATGTGTGCTGATGTCACATAAGGAACACCCTCCCCAAATTTCATGCTTCTAGGTCCAGGGGTTGGGGCAAAGCTTCCTTCAGTCAGGGATTCTCAATGTAAAGTATAGAGAGGAAAACGCATTGTGTCCCTTTTCACCACCTTCTGGTGGGAATTTCCGAAAACCGATTTTTAGTGGGTGCCTCCATCATGGAAGGAACACCCTCCCCAAATTTCACTCTTCTAGGCCCAGCGGTTTTGGTTGGATGTTGATGAGTCAGTCAGTCTGTCAGTGAATCAGTGAGTGATTTTTCAGTTTTATATATAGACTAGCAAAAAGCATACCCGCGTTGCGGGTGTAACATTTCCCCCTGTGCCATCCCCTCATGGCACAGAAACATCCCATGTGCCACTTCCCCCATGCGCATCATCCCCCCATGCGCATCATCCCTCCATGCACATCATCCCCCCCTGTGCAACATCCCCGCATGCACAACTTTCCCCCATGCGCATCATCCACCGATGCGCAACTTTCCCCCATGCGCATCATCCGCCAATGCGCAACTTTCCCCCATGCGCAACTTTCCCCCATGCGCAACTTTCCCCCATGCGCAACTTTCCCCCATGCGCAACTTTCCCCCATGCGCATCAACCCCCATGCGCAACTTTCCCCCATGCGCAACTTTCCCCCATGCGCAACTTTCCCCCATGCGCAACTTTCCCCCATGCGCAACTTCCACCCATGTGCATCATCTCCTCATGTGCAACTTTCCCCCATGCCCAACTTTCCCCCATGCCCAACTTTCCCCCATGCCCAACTTTCCCTCACGCACATCAACCCCCATGCGCAACTTTCCCTCATGCGCATCATCCCCCATGTGCAACTTTCCCCATATGCATCTTCCACCCATGCGCAACTTCCCCCATGCGCATCATCCCCTCATGTGCAACTTTCCCCATGCGCATCATCCGCCGATGCGCATCATCCGCCGATGCGCAACTTCCCCCATGCGCAACTTCCCCCATGCGCAACTTCCTCCCATGCGCAACTTCCTCCCATGCGCAACTTTCCTCCCATGCGCAACTTTCCTCCCATGCGCAACTTTCCCCCTGTGCAACTTTCCCCCATGTGCATCATCCGCTGATGCGCAACTTTCACCCCATGCGCAACTTTCACCCCATGCGCAACTTTCACCCCATGCGCAACTTTTCTCCATGCGCAACTTCCCCCCACGCACAGCATCCTCACCAGTGCAACCTCTTCCTCCGGAAAACATCCCCCAGTGCACCAGGGTCTGAGCACCATATTGGCTGGATGTTGTTCAGTCTCCCATGTTAAGTATAGGAGAGAAACACGTTGCCCCCTTTTCAGCCCCTGAAGGGTTAATTTCTCCAGATGGTTCTTGGTGGGTGTTCAGGTGACAGAAGGAACTCCCAGAATTCCATGCTTCAGCCCCAGCAGTTGGGGCAGAATGTTGATGAGTCAGCAATTCTCAATGCAAAGTATAGGGAGGAAAACGCGTTGTGCCCCTTTTCACCCCCTTCCGGTTGGAATTTCTGAAAACCGGTTCTTAGTGCACCCCTCCGTCACGGAAGGAACACCCACCCCAAACTTCACACTTCTAGGCCCAGCGGTTTTGGCAGGGCAGTGATGAGTCAGTCAGTCAGTGAGTCAGTGAATCAGTGAGTCAGTCAGTCAGTCAGTGACTTTTCTCTTTTATTTATATAGATATGAAAATAACTCCTCCAGGGTCCCAATTTTATTTTTGTGGATTACATTATAGTTTCATCAACGTCATGTTTCTGCCCCCATACTTTTTTTACTTTCCAAGATCCTATGGTTACACCAACATGGTTAGGGTAAAGCTGCAAGGATTATCACCAGCTCCATCATTCACCTGCATACACCGCACATCATAGTAGTTTCAGAACTGTATAAAGAAATATCAAAGTGATCCGCCAGGAAAAAAATCCAAAGTTATTATTCAGTGAGATCTTTATTGGAAGCAACAATGAACCCGTTTCCTCTGCTGTCCCTGGAGGTGAACTCGAGGTGAGCTCTACCTGTCCCCTTCTGCATTTTGGCTTTTCTTATCATCCAGCTAGATGAAGAACTCAAAAGCTAGCCGTAAACGGTTTTGTGCTATTGTGGTTGGCCCAATACAAGAAATACTGGTTTCTGGAGTTGTAACATTTACTAACAATTTTTGTGAGCTAATATTATAAACAATCTTCAACAAACGTTACTCTGGGTGTCTTAATCTTGGGGGTGCACACGGGCTTCCTTAGTTGTTGGACATACTGGGCTAACTGGATTTCTTCCTCCTAGCCTTCGAATGGCATGATCCCAAGACCCCAAGCTCTCTCGTCTACCTGCAGCTTCATGAAGACAAGGTGATCAAAGTGCTCGACAGCAAATTGACTTTGCTCCGAAGCATCAGTCTGAAAACCCAGCAACAGGTGGAGACTATTCTGTCCAACAACAAAGGCAACAAAACGATGCTCTTGAAGATCCCCAAAGAATATGACCTGGTATGCATCTTGTGTAATGCTGACCAGCTGGGATGGAAGTTGACTTGAGATACAGCAGTAGGGCAGAGCTGAACCTAACAGAAGCAAACTTCAGTGGCAGTGTTTATACCAAGCTAAGCTGCAGAGCCACCTTACAAAAATATGTATTATTTATTAAGCATGTAGCAGAGATAACAAAAGATAAAGCAAAATCTGATCATGAGAATTATAAGCTACATAAGAATGTAAGACTTGCTGTTTTCCACTGAAGATCTGGTTCAGGTCCACAGGACCATGGAGTCCATCACCCTGTATCCTGCAGTAGCCAACTAGATGCCTTTGGAAAGTCCACAAGCATGTTTTTGAAGGCAATTGCTCTCAAGTAACTTTTACTCACTGGCATATTATTTCTGACCATTCATTTAGCCAATATAGCCTGCCCACCATTGGATTTCTATGCAATTGGTTAATTCCTTTTTAAAGCCAATGGCCATCACCTTCTGTTGTAGCAATGGCAACAATAACGTTAATAGTTGGCCACCCTCTCTAGGTTATCTGAGAGGACAAAAACCCTTTATTAATTTATTCTTTACACTATCCCAGTTTATAAACCTCTGTCATATCCTCCATTTAGACTCTTTTTTAAAGAAATGAAACCCAAATAATCAATCTTTTCCACAGGGAAGTGCTCCATCATTTTTACTGAATCCTTCTACAGTTCCTCTGCAGTCATTCTTGTCTGAGTTAAGAGCATCTCTATTTAATTTTCTCACAGGTTTTGCAGTTTAATGATGAGGAAGAGCTCAGTGACTTCCTAGGGCAGCTCAAGATTTATCTGGAGAAAAACCAGCTGAGCCTCCATATCTCCGAAATGAAGGAACACCAGCTGCTGAAGAAGGCTGTGACCAAGGAGCAGAGGAAGGATATCTTGGAGATTTTCTTCAGACACTTATTTTCCCAGGTACAGCATTCTTATTGACCAACCATGAAGCAAAACACATTAAGTGGTCTGTGCTACAAACCAACCCTGCAGGAGGAACTTGATTGCCAGACTTCTGGACATTGAAGCACCTGGATGTTTCAGGGGCAGCATAGCTGAACTGAGTTTCCTTTGGGCAAGAGAGCTGGAGACTTAAAAATCCATTTGAAATATTTGCTTTAATTACAAAAATATCTAAAAAACCTAAGTGGAAGCCAACCAGGCCACAAATCTTATATAAAATTAACCAGTAGAAGCCTCATTGCACAGTAGAAGCCCCATTGGACCTCAAAAATATACAGACAAAAATAAGCTGTACTAGAAAAGCATTCTTCAATCTTTTTTTTCCTCCTAAAAGGTAAATACTATATATGAAAATAAAGACTGGCTTCCAAATGACTCACCTGCAAAGCATGTGGGAAAGGGCAACCAAGATAAGTCTGCATTGTTAGAGTGGATAATCACATTGACAATTAGGGGATCTCAGTTCGATGCAAGACATATCAAAACGCCCCTCAGGTCAAGGACCTGCCTATTCCACTCAATATAGAGTGCCATACATAATGATGCTACTACAGAAATTAAAGTAGTAATAATACAATGCAATTTAATGCACAGGATTCCAGTGTTTAATCTCAGTGGGGATTGCAGAGGTGGGAATTTCCAGACTCCTTTCAAATGTTCATTGCTGGTACATCATTGGTGCATCCTGCCTAATGAACATTTATTGATCCTTCTCTATCTGTGCTGCCATCAAAGGACAATACTGTTCTTGGACTAAGCCAGGGATGTCCAAACTTTTTAACAGGAGAGCCACGTCATCTTTCTGACATTGTGTCAGGGGCCAGAAAATGATTTAAATTCAAATTTGAATAAATTTACATATAATGACTTACCCTACAATCCAGAGTAACTACGGGAGCATGTAAGAGACATTATGTGCACCCGTAGTTACTGCACCACCTAGTGAAAACCTATGGGAAATTCACATTGCAATCCAGAGCAAATTGTTCTTACACCAGAGCAAGGACTCCCCGTAGTTACTCTGGATTGTGCCCTTAATTTCAAATTTGAATACATTTACATATAAGAGTGTATTAGAGATGGACCGGGGTTTGGACACCCCTGGACTAAGAAAAGGGGGGAAGCATCCTGTCTGGCACTCGCTGGTGAGGGTGCAAGAACCTTTAATGCAGGAACGCATCTTGTTCCTTGTGAGCAAGATGATGGCTAGAGTAATGAGGAAGATATAATTAAAGCAACTTTCCATGCAGGCAGGGGAAAGACCTTCAACTGTTGAAGCAAACAGTTAAATGGGCAAAAGGTTTGGGCTCCTTTTCTCGTAATCATCCTTCACTTCATTGAAGATTTCTACTTAAGTTTCTTGAATCTCTACACACACCTGGTTGCCAACAATAAATTCCTGCTTCTTTTCTGCTTTGAGGACAGGCACATTTCTGCCTGTTTCACAATTCCACTTTGATGCATCTTCACGATTTCCCTTAAAAAGAAATAACTAGAATCACACAAATGGTACTATGCAAATTTGGCCTTCATTTTTTGTTTTTTTGAAATGGATCTCAAAAATGCAGATGACCTAGTTATCATAGAAGTAGCATGCATTTTGGTTCCACCTGTCCTCCAAGGAGTCAAGGAAGTAGCACGTACAATTCTTTCCCCTTTCTTGCTGTGATGTTAGCTATGCTAAGAATGAATAACTGATCTGAGGACCTTCAGTGAACACCATAGTAAGACAGGGACTGACCTTTCCTCATATGAGTCTGTCACTGTAACCAGGGCACCAGGAACGACACTGGAGCTCTGACGACAATTGCAAAGCTCTCCAAACAAAAGAATGATCAAGACTCTTACCTAAATGACATGAGAGAACTTGCACCTCTGCAAACTGTTGTTTTCACTTCCTTAGGGAGTCAAATGCCAAATGCTTCTGTTTGTTGAAGATCCCTTATTGACTGTGGCTCTAATCTTAACTTACAGTTAGGCTGGCCTAAGCCCCGGCATAAGTTCTGTGCTGACCTGGAGGATTTACAAAAGTGCCACAAAACACTTGTGCACTATATTTGGCGGAGGGTTAGGCCAATGTGCGGACATGTGCTTGCCTTCCTACATCACCACAGAATGGAAAGACCAGTGACTTGTGCTGGCCTAAGTTAGAATTGCATCCTGTCAAGCTGAGATTGTTATTTACTCCTTCAGTGATTTCATAAATGTTCTGAACTATTGTGGTCAACCACTGATCTTTTTACTAATATGTAAATCATAACCAGTGTTTGCAGGGAAGGGAGAGGTACCTCCATTTAAAGTACGTTACCTTGGCTCTAATTTGGAGTAACTGAGGAGTGTCATTCTTAGACTTGAATCATTCATCTTGCCTTTTCAGGTCCTAGACATTGACAGACTAGATGCTGGAGAGTTCAGCTTGGAAACATCCCAGAAGGTGAAGGAAGCACTAAAGTGTGAGCTGAGCAGAGCTGAGTTTGCAGACGCCCTGGGGCTTAAGCCCCAGTCTGTATTTGTTGACTCCATGTTCTCTCTTGCTGACAAAGATGGCAATGGATACCTCTCCTTCAGGGAGTTTCTGGACATCATGGTGATCTTTATGAAAGGTAAAATTTGCTGCTGAACTGAAAATGAAGACATGCTTTTTTAACCAAAACAGAACATATGACTTGCAGAGACTTTCCATGATTTCCAGGAAGGAAATGAACCTGGAATCTCTGGCATGCAAGGCAAATGGTCTACCACAGAGTTACAACCAGTCCTAAAAGTACTGGAATGCAGTTTCCCCAAATAGTGTTAAAGATGGGACACACTGTGGAGAGGAGATAGGGTGGAGATGAGTAGGTCATTCCTTGGAGGGGGAAGGTTTGGCGTCAGCCTAATTCAAACCACCAATATCTGGTGGGCCAATAACTGCCAATTTGGATCAACACAGACATTCACCCATGATATTGTAGGAGTAGGTTCTGAGTTGACCCACAACAATTGCTGGAGCTTACACTGGGGCAAGGGGAGAAGTGTCCGCTTTCCTCAAAGAGATCTCCAGATGCCAAAATTCCTCTACAGGATGCAGAGGGGCAGGCAACACCAGTGCCACTACATTGCTGTGCTGCAGTTTAGGTAGGACTGGGCTGCTCATCTCTGAAATTCTGGATGTTGATTTCAAAAGCTTGCTACTGGGATCCAATGTGCAAACTTTCTTGTATCCATTGAGTAGGGAAACCCCACCTGCTCCTGCTGTGCCCTACCTGCACTAACATTTTAAAATACATGAATGGATCTTTACATTACAGAGGGGAATGAGACCTCATTCCCCAATCACCCAATACTGTCATAAGTGAAATACTGGAAATACTGATCCATGATACCAATTGTTTTCTTTCAGTTGGTATCCACCTATTTTCCACCTATTTTCTTTCCTTTGTCTGGGTACAAAAGACGTGAGATTATTGTGTTGGCTGATCAGAAAGTGAGCACAGTGGAGCTTGAGTCGTGATCAGCCCCACTTCCAATAGCTCTCAGACAGCACAGTAATGGAATCCTTGGAATAATCTCTCCTCCAGTTCCCTTGAGCCCAGTTCTCTCCCCACAATGATCAATCCAGGAATTGGCTGAACCTCCTTTCCCCTCTTAAGAGATCACAGAATAGGGAGAGGAAAATTGAATTCTAAGCTAATCTCTGGTTAACTGGTTCTATCTAGATGTTGACTGATGTTCTTTCCCCCTCTGTATCCAACCAGGCTCTCCACAAGAGAAGTCCAAACTGATGTTCACGATGTATGACATTGATGGGAATGGCTTCCTTTCCAAAGAAGAATTCTTCAGGATGTTAAGGTACCTCACTGTACCTATTGTATTGCTGTGGAATGTTGGCCATTGTAGCTTCATTCCCCCATTTTGGAGGATGCAGCGATCATGGAGGGTGCTCCAGATATAAGAAAGTATTAGCCTGGATTCTTGGATTTTCCCCTCCATTTATATTTTGCTGAGATTGATCTGAGTCAGCTGAGATTTTCACCTTTCCACAGTAGAAGAACCTACAACAACTAAATTGTCAGCCAGAGATAGTCTGAAACCTTCCAGGTCCTGAGATGACATGTCAATATGCTGCCCTTACCCAGTGGTACACCAGCCATTACAACTCATCCTGCTTTCATTCATTGGATTTTAAAAAGAAAAGGGGAAACTGAAAGAGGAACATAGCAATCCTAAATACTCCTTCCTGGGAGCAAGACCCATTGAACACAATGGGGCATACTTCTGAGTAGTCATGGTTAGGATTGTGCTGGGAGTCTCATGGACCAGCCAGTTGTCAACCACCAAGAGGCTCAAGCCATCCATTATCATCACTATCCACTTTATTATAGTTTTTCATGCTAATGAGCCATTCAAAGGAAGGGCCAAAAGTTGTTCTGACATTTGTTATCACAGCCTTCATGATGTAAGACATAAGCTGTAAGGATGAGTCAATTTTTCCATCAGATTTGCCCAACCCTGAAGGCTTAAGAGGTAGATACAGACTAGGAAGACTTAAACGTGTGTCCCTGCTCTCAAAGAGTGACTTTGGGTACAATCCTAACCATGTATACTCAGAAGTAAGCCCTAATGTGTTCAATGGGTCTTACTCCCAGGAAAGTGTCTTTAGGATTGCAGCCTTAGAAGCAGTCATCAACAGCTTAGCTACATGGCATTTCAACTATGGAGTTGAAATGGCAAGCACGTAGGGCCCTGTATGCCACCTTGAACTTGTTAGAGCAGTGGTCTTCAA
Organism: Cryptoblepharus egeriae; assembly: GCA_030015325.1. Lineage (NCBI taxonomy): Eukaryota > Metazoa > Chordata > Lepidosauria > Squamata > Scincidae > Cryptoblepharus > Cryptoblepharus egeriae. Next base: position 14,601,588 of record JAREYC010000013.1, read on the forward strand.
CATTTTTGTGCCACAACCTTAATAGTATGAGACTGGGTAACCACCGTTGATCCTTCCCAATGCCTGAGACCCTATCCTATCACAATCCCCCTCCCTGTCACCGTTAAGCCCTCCCAGCACTGTTCACTATAACCAAATATTCTTATTAGAACAGTGGTATCCAACCTTTAGAAACCCTTGGACCACTGAGGTAAAAATTAAAATTGTCATGGACCACATGGATCCTAACCCTAGCCACAAAAAATACAATTAAATTTGTAATAATGAGAGAAGATGTATTAGAGATTTATTCTTTATAAATAAGATTGTGTGGGTTGTTGCTTTCATTGCAGGTATCATTGCAGATACACTACATTGTATCATTTTTTTCTAATTATTCCTTTCTTTTACTTGTTAATGCCAGTAAAGGTTTTGATGATGATGACCACAGTTGGCAATCAATGTATTGGATTGAACAGAAAAAAGTTACCATGAAGCCTGCCACTAGTGAAAGCTATTTTAGCACAATTGCCAAGAACCTAAGGAAGACTAGGACACAATCTCCTGGTACCTGAAAGGATACACCAGATGCCTCCCCTTTTACCTGGTGGTACCCAAGTCCAGTGGTCTTCCACCTATTTTCTTTCCTGTAAATTGCCACAACACAACACCTGAGGTTTCATGACCTCACTGGAGCCACAACTCCAAAGCTGAAGAACACTTCCTTAGAGGAAGAGGTGAATGATAAATGTCGTTAGTACTTTTATGACAGCAGTTATCATATTATCAGACTAGTATGATAAAGTATGGGTTTCTTATCATCAGTTTTACCTTGACATTAACACAAGTTGACTTTCCTACCCAGTGGATTTGCATATCCTGGGCTGTTTCGGTCAGTAATTCAATATCTTTCAAGGTTCAGACCACAGGAATTCATATTCAAGTCCACCCAAGTGACCACAATGCACACCGGCTACAAGAAAATACATCACTTAGCCTTCATCTCATCCAAGGCTAGTTTGTCTATGAGGCTGTCTGAATAGTTACCTCAGGTGTCAGAAGGGCATGGGGAACCGCCTTCACTCATCCTTTTCATTTGTGTCTTCATCTTCAGGTCTTTCATTGAGATCTCTAACAACTGCCTCTCACGGGATCAGACTGAACAGGTCATTGAATCCTTGTTCAAGGAATCTGGGTTCACGGACAAAGTGGAGCTCACCTGGGAAGATTTCCACTATATGCTACGGGACCATGACAATGAACTTCGCCTCACACAGCTTTGCATTAAAGGTCAGCCAGTGGGAGTCCCATGCTATGGCTTAGTGGATATGGGATCTATGGTCAGTACTGCTTATGGTTGACATAATTCTCTTCCACAGAACCAGGATAGGACTCCCTGTCAAACTTGCCAATACGTGAACGCAATTTCCCCCAAACTGGGACAGTCCCAGTTGTCCAGGACAGATGGCAACCCCAGTGCTGCTGGAACAATGCTGCGCCACTGGAATTTAGGCAACCATAGGATTCACCTTTGTCTTGTAACATGAATGGAGGAGAGGGAGGATTTGTATGAGAGAAAGGCAGAGTATTTTAATAAATATTCTTAGTGATGACAGTCCAACCAAGTAGAGGGTCATCCATAACCCATCAGAATTCTTTGTGTGGTTCACAAGACATTTTTACTGTTGCCACAGATTCCATGCCAGATTCCACACACTGGCAACATGGAATCTGTTGCCCAGATTCACCTTGGTATTCATGGGGTCATGGTTAGCGAACATGCCTGATTTCAGTTTTGCAGTCCATTGAGATTAAAGAAGGTCCGCTTGTGCAGCTTCCTCATAGTCTTGCCTGCCGATCACTGATCTAAACTTCCTTTCTTGTCTTCCAAAGGTGTTCCTGATCGATTCAGGCAAAATATGAATAACCGAGTCTCCTTCATAAACAAAGATAAGAAGTAAGCTATCTTCCAAGAATTGATTCTCTCATTCTCCTGTAACTTGCAGTTGGTATCTGCTTAGGTTAACCTCAAAACACAATTTCAGTTGCTTTTAATTGGATACAAATATTACTACAGAAATAAATTTGATATTTTTAAATCAAACCTCCAAGAAAAACAATAACTTCACTGCTGTATATGGGATTTCCTTTTTAAGGAAGAAAGGTGGGATATAAATCCAATAAATAAATATGTAGTATAATCATCTACTCCTCTTGCAGCTTGATCTTAAACCAAGAACAGCACCTCGTTCCAGGGGAATATGTTGGACAGGAACTTAGGAAGAGGTCTGGTAAAAAGTAAGTGTTCACAATCTAATCCTCTTCTCCCTTGTGGAATTGCACATGCAGAAGCCACTTTACAGTGGTCACAAAGCAGCCTCCACAAAGGTGCACAGCAGACTCACCAGCAAGGAGGCCAAAGCAGTCTTTTGAGTGCCAGTGGATACATGATGACCCATTATAGCAGGGTGGCTATAGAGAGGAGGGTGGATCAGGTCTGGGATGAGGGAAGGGTTGGTAGTGGTGGTACACACTGAATCCTGACCCCTTCCTTGGCCTGATCCTTCTTCTGGGACAATGCAGCCTTGTCAGTAGTCAAGCTCAGGCCTATGCATATCTGCTCAGAAGTAAATCCTATTAGGTTCAGTGTTGTTTACTCTCAAGACAATGCATATAAGGTTGCAGTTCTAGATTTTTAAAGTTGTGGTTTGTGACTATCCTTTTTAATGACAATCTTTTTAATGGCTTGTTTTATTAGATCTTCACCTTAATAATTGTGATTGGTGTTGTAATTTGTAAATTTGAATGGAAATGTGAAAATACATAAGAATAGAGAAGTAGTTTTATACATGAAAGAGGGAACAAGATCAATCTGTGAATGATGTATCTTATAAATGACATATCATAAGACCCTTGAAATAGAGAAGTAGTTTTATACATGAAAGAGGGAACAAGATCAATCTGTGAATGATGTATCTTATAAATGACATATCATAAGACCCTTGTAATCGGACTGTGTAATCGGGAAGGAAACCAGTCCCAGGGTTAAAACAACAATTACGTAGCCATGGAGTTTATTGCATAGCCTGGTGATTTGTCTCTAAAACACCCAAAATCTGAATACACACAGAGTTGCAACATTCATGTCTCATTGCAAAGATCTTCCCTCTCTGCCTTTGATTCAAAATTACAAGGAAACATTTTATCAGTTTTTGCCCTGACTCAACTTTCACTTGCATTGTGTATACGACTCAGTGTCGCCGTTATCATGGACTGTTTGTCTTGTGGTCAACCTATGGGCCACAAAGTAGGGTAGGTCCCAGGAGAATGTTGCAATATTTGTCTTCAAAGTAACAAAGGCTGCAATTCTAATCTCCAGTTAGGCCGGCCTAAGCCCTGGCTTAAGTCCTGTGCTGACCTGGGGGTATCACAAACATGCCATAAAACACTTCTGCGCCATTCTTGGGGTTAGGCCAATGCTCATACATGCGCATACCTTGCTATATTACCATGAGAACAGGAAGACTGATGAGTTGTGCCAGCTTAGGTCAGGATTGTACCGACAGTCAGTTAGAGCCTTGAACAGCAGAAATGGTTGTGGATCTCACAGATGTGGAGCATAAGCCCTATGCATGTATTAAGGTGGAATGGTTGGGTGTGACTAACCAGTGCCCCTGCAGCACTGATGCTATCTTTGGCCACATCCCCTGCTTTGTCCATGTTCAATTCTAGAGGCAAGCGCTGAACTGTGGTAGAATTTCCTCCTATGTGCTAGAATGTAGATGTGTGCAACAGCAAGGAGACATGGTTAGAGAGTGTACACTCATTGACCTTCTCCTTGGCTACAAGCTGAATGTTCTGACAGTCTTATCAAGGTAACTGATAACAGATAAAGGAGCAAGCAGTTGTGGTTCCTCAATGGGTGTTGCTCAGTAGGTAAGAAAAGCCCCAGTTAGATGTGATTTTAAAATGCAGGGTGGACAGAGCCAGCCCAAGGCCTCCTGACACTTGAGGAAGCATGTCAAATGCCTCCCTGATGATGTGCCAACCTCTGCTTCCTCCACTCTCCAAAGTTCTGGTTTAGCATTCTCCTCCCTGCCAGATTCCCCTTCCTCTCTGTTGTATACTGCCTTGGCCAAAGCAGGAAGATGGTACAAGCCAGCACTATATCCATGGAAATTCTATTCGAGGAGATCCACAGATGTGGAAACCACAGATACAGGAGAATCTCTTGTAATGAGAGAAGCCATAATTCTCTTCCATAAAACTGGGACAGGACCTCTGTCGAGCTTGCCAGCATGTGAATGCAGTCCCTGAAAACTGGGACAGGCATATGGCAACCCTACATGTAGTGCCCATGTAAATATGGGGGCTCATATATATTACATTAATACTTGAAGCATAGCTTTTTCTTGCTTAAGAAAGCAACATTCTTCTTCACTGAAGAATGCAACGTGCAGGTAAACAGCCTTCACACCACAGAGAGGCGACTCATAGAATGTTAACAGGAAATAAGAAAGTTCTTGCTTCATATTGATGCTCCGTTAATCTCCCTCTAGCATGTAACTCCCTCTAGCATGGATCTGCAGTTGTCTATATGCAACAAAGAATAAAAAAACACTATTATTTCAGGTGCAATCCTAACCAATTTTCCAGTTACAGGATAAGGGCAATGCAACTTCAAAGGAAAGGCCTTATCTTGAGAAGGCCTCTGTTGACTGTCCCCAATTGCAAGATGCACATGCCTCACTGGCACGGCTATGCCATTGTTGGAAAGTTGGTTACCTGTGTACCCTGTGTCCCTTTTAATTCTCATATGGACCCTCATTCTCCTCTCACAGGGCATCTTTGAATCAGCCACATCTCTACACAGAAGCACGGCGGGAGAGGTACCAGAGAAGCAAAGTCCACCAGAAGATCCAGCAGTTCAAGCGTTTCATTGAGAATTACCGCCGCCACATCATCTGCGTGGTGATATTCTCAGCCATCACGGCTGGCGTCTTTGTGGAAAGGGCATATTGTGAGTTACCAGTCTATGTAACCATGCAGAGCCAGCTGGTGCTGGACCCGAGACCTGGGGTGGCCAGTCAAGGCCAAAACTCCACATCCTCACAAGCTGAGGAAGGAGAGATCTCTGTCTCCAGCGGAGGCAGAAAATGGCAACCACAGCCAAGAATGCCACGTACGTATCTGCTTGCAGCACAGACTAACGTCCCAGTAGACACGAGACCTGCCTGCAAGTAGAGCTTATTAATTGTTAACTAGAGAAGTTTGCCGCCAAACTTCCTGATCCTGCTTTAGTGGCTACTTTTAGTGACTCCAGGCCAACAAGGTCTGGATCATAACTCAACTAGATTGTGCTAAGGCTGTTCCTGCCCAAATGTAGTTTGGTTGCTATCAGACAAAGATGCTGGATATAACCCACTATAATCCAACCCCTGCTCCATCCCTTTTGGCATACAGTGGAGACCTGGCAACCAGCAATCAAACATTGTAGATAGCTGTATATTGCTGCTTTGTGCAATTTGAAGGTGTTTTGCATTGGCTTGCTACTGCTGTGCATGTAGCAAAGAGTGCTCAATGCATGCACCTGGGTTTCTCATCTGAGCATGCTACAAAGTGAGAATGTGGTCGACCTCGATATTCTCAGGACTGGCCCCAAGACTCCCAGGGCCTGACGTGGTCTATATTAAATGCTGCTCCCTCCTTATTTGGCAGCTTAAGTTCAACTCCTCTTCCTCTCACCCTTTGGATTCCCAAAGGAACAGGGGATCAAGAGAGAAAGTGTGGAGGGAAGAACTCAGAAACTCTCCAGCCCACTACTCTCTTCTCCACACTTCCACTTTCATTCCATTCATCACTTCCTATTCAAATCCAGAGAGCACAAGGAGGAGTGATAAAACCCCAGTGATGGAACCCCAACCCCTTATAAGAGACCACTTCAGTCCTCGTGGATGGGCCAGCCTTGGGCATTCTGGCTTCTGTGACCAACTCTTGTTTATTTACAGACTATGGATTTGCATCACCACCCACTGGAATCGCAGATACCACTTTTGTGGGCATCCTCATTTCACGAGGAGCCGGAGCCAGCATCTCCTTCATGTACTCATTCATCCTGCTCACAATGTGCCGAAACTTCATCACCTTTCTGAGGGAGACATTTTTCAACCGCTACATCCCCTTTGACTCTGCCGTGGATTTCCACCGTTGGATAGCCACAGGAGCGCTGATCTTTTCAGGTAGGCTCTGGGATGCAGGAACTTCTGTTCCCCTAAAACTGACCATGAGAAGCACCTTCTATGAGCAATGATGCAAGTTGTTCCCGTTAGGTATCCCAGCTCCTTCACAGGAGTACATTCCCCAACTGTTTTGTATTGACCCATTTTTTCCTCTTTTTTCCTTTACAGTTCTGCATACTTTAGGCCATATTGTAAATGTCTACATCTTCTCAGTCACCCCTCTCAGTGTTTTGTCCTGCTTGTTCAACCACATGTTTGTGAATGATGGGTAAGTATTATCTGCCTCTGAACCTAAGATTTCAAAGATTCAGTGTAGGGAGTTGGATTGGACTGGGTAACATCTAAAGTGCTCATTCTCTGTGAGCAAGTGTACAATGTGCTGCTGTCCCTTTTTTCCCCTTTCATTTTCTGGAAACTTTTTACTGTTTTAGTGCATCTATCAGCAAAAAAAAGTGTGAATTTGCATGTTTGTGTTTTTGTAAATTTGTAGGTTCTTTCTTGGTGGTTCCCAAACTTGTTTGCAGTGCAATCCATCTTGTCCTCTGGCCCACAACTAATTCTATTAGCCTCTGTGGTCCCCAGGATACCTTGTAGAAGCAAACTGGAAATTGTGGCAACAAACCAGATATTGCTTCAGGTCTCCTCCCTGGAACATATTGGGGCCCACAGAGATGATTGTTGCAGTCACAGGCCTAGAGCAACCTGGGATCAACCTGTGGAGGCTCCCAATCATGCTTTATAGTGCAATAGAATGCACTGTGTCATGACCCACTGCAGATCAAATCATAACCCACAGTTTGACCTATCTTATTTTAAAAAGTACAGTTTACATCAAAATTTGAAGATATTTTTATCAAAGGTGACCCATAAGCAGTTTCAGTATTTGGAGGTTACAAAGTATAATGTAAACATTCTGATCTTATATCTTTTTTCAATTCATATGGTTAAAGGAAGTTATTACCGTACTCAAAAAGTAAAGACCTTTTTTTTCTTTACAGGTCACAGTTTCCCCGCAAGTACTATTGGTGGTTTTTTGAGACAGTCCCAGGTAAGGGTAGATGGAGATAAGGGAATTGGGTACCCAGGACCATCCATGCAAGTCTTAGGCTTCAGTGTGTGTTTCCATTAACACCTTACTTGCCCTTTTCTGTTTCATAGGCATGACTGGTGTGCTCCTCTTGGTAGTCCTTGCTATCATGTATGTCTTTGCAACCCATTATTTCCGAAGAATCAGCTTCCAGGGGTTTTGGATCACTCATCATCTCTATGTGGTCCTCTATATCCTGGTAATTCATTCCTAAGTTTTGTTTCTTCGCTAGTATATCAGTAACAGAGTGAAGAATGCATGGACAAACCCTGCAATGAGAAAGCACACAGTCTCCACTTGGGATCACCTTTGCACCGTTACTTGTTCTTGCTGCAAAGTATATGAGAGGTGGTTGGAGGTATCTGTCCAAAAGCCTCCACCACCCTCATATAGCATAAAATTTGAAAAAGTTCCTCAGCTTTTTCATTGGGGATAGGGGAAGGGAATGATAGGGCTTCCATTGTGAGCCAGTGGAATGTCTAAACAGGGTACAATAGCAGGAAACATTGTGGGAAGTCATAAAACAGGCTAATTTCTTATCAGAAATTTCTGAGTATATAGGATGCAGATGCCGTGTTGCTGTCCAGATCTGGTCAGCAATGGGTGACCTCTTGGGAATCCCATCACCTAGATATAAAACATCTTTCAGTTTACGATGGGAGACGGGTGGGGTATAAATTAGATCCTTCACCATTTAGCACATTGATTTCAGAATCCATAAGACATAAGGCAGCTCATAAGGCACTTTATTGGATAGCAGAGAATCTAGGCAAAAATACGTGAAACAAGAAGGTATTTCTGTTTGTCCGACTCAGCATATTAATGGAAGAAGGCATTTTCTTTCCTGCACAGTGTAATGACTGATGTTTTGAATGATGTGTCCTCAGGTTATCATCCATGGTAGCTATGCCCTGATCCAGCACCCTCGCTTCCACATCTATTTCATTGTCCCTGCTCTCATATATGGAATAGACAAACTCATCAGCCTGAGCAGGAAGAAAGTGGAAATTGGTGTGGTGAAGGCTGAACTTCTCCCATCAGGTACTAACATGGTTGACTCATGGCCTTTCCTACCTAACAGCCTCTAGGGATCTTCCAGCCTTCACAATTCTTGTTTGAATTGGGTTGGGTTTAAAGGTCCCTTCAGAGGCAAACTGATAACTGAATAAGGGATCCACAGATAACTGAATTTTTCAGATATGACATCCATGGGTGACTAAATATTCCATGCTTCCGTGACATCAAAGGTTTCCTCATTCTTCATGTGTCTCTGATGCAATAGTTATCATGCTGAGCTGGCCATATGTGACTATTATTTAAAACAGTATGTCATGCCTGTGCCTTGCTGGTAGACACTGAGATCAATCTTTCTTCTTGGCTTAGGTGTCACTCATCTCGAATTCCAGAAGCCCATAGACTTTGATTACAGATCTGGGCAATGGGTACGGATTGCTTGTCTGTCTCTGAGGACCAATGAATACCACCCCTTCACTCTGACCTCTGCCCCCCATGAGGACACACTGAGTCTGCACATCCGAGCAGCCGGACCCTGGACGACCCGACTTCGAGAACTCTACTCCCCTGAAAGCATAGCAGATCTTGGCAAATATCCCAAGGTGAGACTGTTTCCTCTCTGCAGTATGACACACAGAGAGCTTTTAGTTGAAAAAAAACCATTTGGTACATATATGCTTTAGATAGACAGTATGCTGTTTCCCCAGTCACTGCGATTAACCAGCATTTTAGGATTCCAGTCTTTTTCCTAACATACAAGTTTTCAATGTGTGGGGAATGTGCACGTGAGGAATGTTCAGCCTTGTGTGCCCCCATCTCCTGTCTGGACTACCACAACCCAGAGGGGGTTTTATCACCACAGTGATATCCTTCTTCCATTTCCCTTCCCTGCATCTGTTTTCTCCCTTGTGACAATATCATTCTAGACTATATGTTCTTTGGGGCACGGACTAGCATTTGCACTCTGCATAAGAGACCATGTACACAAATGACGCTATATCATATTAATATTAAGCCTAATATATTATATTATGACCAATATAAGACAAGCCCTGAATTATAAGGAACAAGTCAGATATATTTCTGCCTTTCTACAGCTGTACCTAGATGGACCTTTTGGAGAGGGGCATCAGGAATGGAACAAGTTTGAAGTGTCAGTATTGGTGGGAGGAGGCATTGGGGTGACACCCTTTGCTTCCATCCTCAAAGATCTTGTCTTCAAGTCATCTGTCGGCTCCAAGATCCTGTGTAAGAAGGTAATTTGGAAGTGGAAGGAGATGCAGCTCCTCACCAAGCTGTGAAAGAGTTGTGTTCCCAATGCTGGTCAGCCGAGACAGTATTAACCCTGATGGAGCATTGATTCAATTCAGTATAAAACAGCTTCATACTTTCAAAGCAGGAGATGCGTGCTCCAAAAGGGACACAAACTGAGGGGATATGGACTCAAAGGGATAACACTCCTTTTTTTCTCTTTTGGAGAACCAAATGCAATCTGGTTTCAAAAGCTTCTGGAAGTGTGACCTTTATCAATTTCCTTACTGTTCCCAGATCTATTTCATTTGGGTGACACGGACACAGCGGCAATTTGAGTGGATGGCAGACATAATCCGCGAGGTGGAGGAGAATGACAAGTGTGACCTGGTTTCTGTGCACATCTATATCACCCAGCTGGCCGAGAAGTTTGACCTGCGCACCACTATGCTGGTGAGTCTTTGCTTGCAGGAAGCTTAGTTGGTGATGACACTAGGTGCCCTCTGAAGTTGTGCAAACCTTGCTTTTCACTTGCTCTTGCAGAGGACAGACCATGCTGAGAACAAGCCTTGGTTCCACATCAGCATAAGTCAAGGTGCATACGATGCACTGAAACAGATCTAGATCATGTCTATACCAAAATGAAAGACTGCCTGTAAACCATTTTGAGTTGCATGATGGATGAAAGGCAGAACCTCTATGTATTAAATAATGTTGTGATGGTACTTGTGGAAGATTCCCTGGAGATTAACTCTTCCTACTAGCTGTGCTCTGACAATCTGCTGTCTCCTCTTTCATCCTAGTACATCTGTGAGCGGCACTTCCAAAAGGTGCTCAACAAGAGCTTGTTCACAGGCCTGCGCTCCATCACCCACTTTGGACGCCCACCGTTTGTCCCCTTCTTCTGTTCGCTGCAGGAGGTCCATCCTGAGGTCAGTGCCAGGGAAAGGCAAAGGGATACTGTGCACAGGAGGGTGGAGTTTGTGGTTTCACTTTCAGGTAAAAAAAGGATTTATATAGGACTGGATAGGCTGATGTCAAGTGTCGTGAGGACTGGAAGCTTTGCTGGACCATTAATGAGGTCAGCTGTGGGCTTAGGTAGCAGATTGAAGGAGAATGTCCAACTCCATCTCCCTTCTTGCTGGATTTGTGCTGGAAACTATTGGAGGCAGAGATGTGACATATTAGCACCCCTAGGTGCAGATTGCCTTGTATGGGCAGTCTGCACCAAGAAAGACTGGCTTCCTTCCTCCATTGATACGCGATGTCAATAATTGCACATCACCATAATAGAAGCTTCCCGGAGGAATCGTGCTCAGCAGCAGCTACAGTCATCGTGCAAAAACCCGGTCATGTGAATCCAAACTCAAATGCCCCAATGATGAAGACTGCAGATCCTCCCTTATTTGCATAGTAAATGTTTATTCAGTGTGTTGAAAAATGAGGAAAACATAACCACCTTGGCACCTGTAGTAAGATAACCATCTTTATTGCGGTATTTTTAACTGCCTCATTTTAAGGCCTTTAACAGCAGTCCAGGATGCAGAAATTAGGCAAATTAGAAGCCTGACATTTTCTTGCATGGAGATAAAAATAAAGGAAAAATTTCAGCTGTTTGATTTATCTGTGACAAACTGTTCTGAAAGGTGCAGAAGCAGAGCCAGTAAAAATATAAGCTATCGGCCCCAGTCTGCTTTTGAGCAGTGGAGGTGGGCATCTGTTGCAGTCGGTACATAGGAGATGATAATCTTGGTTACTCCCATTATAGCTTAGCACCAGGATACCTTTAGGGCAGTGATGGGCAGGCCTGGCCCTAACAACTGATTCTTTCACTAGCCGGAAGAGTTCAATTGAGGTCCCACCTATGCAGGTCCTCTCTAGGAACTCTCACTGCTTCCTAATAAGCTGGGAGCGCATGCGCTCTGAATTTTAAACTATTTTTCAGTAGCGCTCAGCCGCAGCTGGCGCTACTTAACAAAGGAAGCCTCGGGTGACCCCCCCACCCCCCGGAACCGTATGTAATCAGCCCCCCCTGCCCACAACTGCCCCCAGGTCACCCTCCAACCCCCCAGAACTGCCCCCCAGAAAACCCCACGAAGGGGGGCGAACCAGATCGGTAGCCCCCCTAACTACCAGTTCGCTACCAGCAGCCTCCCGGTAGCTACCGGATCGCCCGATCCGGTCCGAACCAGTGTTAGCCCACCACTGCTTTAGGGCCACTTTCCACCACGTGAATCTACCTGTCCATTAAAATCTGGGAAGTTGTTTTACATGTCCTGCTGGTTTGAAAAAGGCTGGCACTGTCATGTGAGAGGGCCTTCTCAGTGGTGTCCCCCATACTGCCTTTTCACATGCACCTGGCCTCCCACCTTTGATTTTTCACAGAAACAAAAAATGTGACTCTTTCAAGAGGCTTTCCTCGGACTATTTTGATTTAGTTATTGCCCTTTCTGGATTGATCCTGTTTGCCTTGGTTAAAAATGTTTTGCTAAAAATGTTGGCATTTTCTTTTTCTTTCTATAAAAATCATTATATATTCAGTAAAACGTTATATTGACTATAATAATAATAATAATAATAATAATAATAATAATAATAATAACAATAATAATAACAACAACAATAATAACAATAACAATAACAACAACTTTATTATGGTCTGAAGACCAGCCACATTGACTATTTGCATTTATTGTTGTAAGCCACTTTTAATTCTCCCAGTGAGGGTAAATGGAGGGGTATAAATTTATTTAAAATAAAATTATATTTTGACCAGGTATACATATGCAACCTAGACAGTAATAAAATGAACTGTACCGTATCAGGCTGTGGGAAAGTGGGAGGGTGAAAAGAAGGATATGAATTATCCTTGGGATAATTACTTCTGAGTAGACATGGTTATGATTGCACTGTTATTCACTTAGCCCAACAAGAAATTGAGTGCATTAGAAATCCATCCCTGTTATGCTGTCTTTCTACTAATGGAGTTTTTTGTGGGTTTTGCGTATTTTTTTAAGAAGAGCATTCAGAAATGATATAGACTTCCTTGAATACCAGGCAATCTACCTCCCTGTTATGCTTCCTTTTTACTAACAGGGAGTTGGTTGTAGGTTGTTTTGTGTATTGTTTTTTAAATACCAGGGCATTGCAGCCTGAATTTGTACACTTCACACTGTTGCCTCATGTTATTGTATGTGCAGCCTTTACTCATTCTATTGTATGTGCAATGCTCTTTATTGTGAGTATATTTTAGGCCTAACACAACACTAGAGCTTGAGCTTGATGTGTATGAACTTATGCATCTTCAGGTCCCTTGAATGGCATGTCCAACTTAAACAGCCACTTTGCCAAACCTAAGCAGGATTTGTGATCCAGGGTGACCATATAGAATGGATGACAGAGTGCCTCTACCTTTAAGTACTTCATATAAGAGGGAACTGAGGCAGGTGCTGCTTTTTATGATGAGCTAAACCTGCCTAAATTCCCTCTTCTATGCAATGCTTAAAGGTAGAGGCACTCTGTCATCAATTCTATATGGTCACCATGGTTGTGATCACTTGAGAACACCACGTATACTACCCTGAATTTTATCATGGAAGAAAGATGGCAATAAAAGCGATGTGCCTTGTGTTGTAGCTCAGTTAAAACTTTGGTTTGTTCTTTTCAGGTTAAGAAGATAGGTGTGTTCAGCTGCGGCCCTCCAGGAATGACTAAGAATGTGGAGAAGGCATGCCAGAAGATCAACAAGCGTGATCAGACTCACTTCATCCATCACTATGAGAACTTTTAGCTCTTTTGTAGAGTCTGCTTTATTTTCTTAGAGGTGGGGTCAAATGCATTTTTCTTCCATTAAGGATCATAGGGGACAATAACGTGTCCCACTGAGAACGGTTGGTTCTCATATATCTTTACCTTCAGCAGACTGAGAACAGATATAGAATAAGTTTGTCCTTGCTGATGCTAGAATTTCTACCAGAATTCTGAGTAGATAACCATGCTCAAGAATACTGTGAGCATTTTTACTGGACTCTGTGACTTCTAAGACAGAATTTGTGATAGCTTGATTTGTATTGTTTTCCACTGACTTCATACTTTGTATTTAGGATCAGATGTTTATAATAAAAATTGTCAATTAGACTGACTCTGCATATTCTATTGGGTTCATCATGATCTAATGGGGAAAGGGGCCCAAGATGGGTGGGAGCTCCTTAAGAGGCAGCTTCTATAAGCACAGTTAGAAACAATTCCCATGAAAAAGAAAGGGGGAAAAAACTGAAAAAAACCAGGTTGGCTCCACAAGCAACTTGGGGATCAGCTGAAGTTAAAGAAAGAGAAGTATAGGGAGTGGAAGACTGGGAAGATCACCAGGGAGGAGTACAGGCAGATAGCCCAGTCTTATAGGGAGGGGGTCAGGAATGCTAAAGCTCAGTATGAGCTGAGTCTGGCCAGGGGAGTCAAGGATAACAAAAAGAGCTTCTTTAGATATGCCCAAAGGAACAGGAGGCGAAACGAGGGGGTGGGGCTGCTCCTGGACAAAGATGGACAGCAGGTGTCTGGAAACCAGGAGAAAGCAGAGCTGCTCAACTCCTACTTTGCGTCCGTCTATTCTCGGAAAGAGGGCTGTGCAAATGGGGGTGCGGGATCATTGGCTGATGCGGGGATGTGCTTGCATCCACAAAGAGGTAATGAAAACATGGATGATGCAGAACAGCAGATTAAGATTGATAGAGAACTGGTTCGTAACCATTTAACTGGCCTAAATGAATTCAAGTCATTTGGACCAGATGAGCTGCATCCTCGAGTTCTTAAGGAACTGGCAGATGTCCTTGCAGAGCCTCTGTCAATCATCTTTGAGACATCCTTGAGGAGTGGAGAAGTGCCACTGGACTGGAAGAGGACAAATGTTGTCCCAATCTTTAAGAAGGGGAAAAAAGAAGACCCAGGAAATTATAGACCAGTCAGTTTGACTTCAATCCCGGGCAAGATATTAGAGCAAATCATAAAACACACAATTTGTGTACATCTAGACAAGTACTCGGTGATCAAAACCACCCAGCATGGATTTTCCAAGAATAAATCTTGCCAGACAAATCTGATCTCCTTTTTTGATCGGGTTACGAGCTTACTGGACAGTGGCAATGCTGTGGATGTCATTTATCTTGACTTCAGCAAAGCATTTGACAAGGTCCCACATGACATTTTAATTGGGAAGTTGGAAAAATATGGGCTAGACAGGGCAATTGTTAGGTGGATCCGCAACTGGCTCGATGGCCGCACTCAAAGGGTTTTAGTAAATGGTTCTGTGTCAACCTGGAGGTCGGTTTCAAGTGGGGTACCCCAAGGCTCTGTCTTGGGACCGGTTCTCTTTAACATTTTCATTAATGACTTAGAGGAAGGGATACAGGGGAGCCTAATCAAATTTGCAGATGACACCAAACTGGGAGGAGTAGCAAACACAACAAAAGACAGGAGAAACCTCCAGGAGGATCTGGATAAACTAGAATTCTGGGCTCTAACAGAATGAACTTCAACAGGGAGAAGTGCAAGGTTCTACACTTAGGAAATAAAAACCAAAAATACAGGTATAAAATGGGGGATATTTGGCTTGGCAGCACAACATGTGAGCGGGATCTTGGAGTCGCTGTGGATCACAAGCTGAACATGAGTCAGCAGTGTGATGTGTCTGCAAAGAAGGCAAATGCCATTTTAGGCTGCATTAAGAGGACTGTAGCTTCTAAGTAGCGAGAAGTTCTAGTTCCTCTTTATTCAGCATTGGTCAGACCTCACCTTGAGTACTGTGTTCAGTTCTGGGCACCTCACATTAAGAAAGATGCAGCCAAGAGAGCGACAAGAATGATCAGTGGGATGGAAGGGAAGCCCTATGAGGAAAGGTTGGGGGAAC
This sequence comes from Cryptoblepharus egeriae, assembly GCA_030015325.1. Lineage (NCBI taxonomy): Eukaryota > Metazoa > Chordata > Lepidosauria > Squamata > Scincidae > Cryptoblepharus > Cryptoblepharus egeriae. Next base: position 14,617,060 of record JAREYC010000013.1, read on the forward strand.
TTGGGATGTTCAGCCTGGAGAAGAGAAGGCTGAAAGGAGACATGATTGCCCTCTATTAGATCAGTGTTTTTCAATCTATTCTATTCTGATTCTATTAGATCAGTGCTTTTCAATCAGCGGTAATAAACACCATAATGATACTTAACACATATTTATCCTACCTTTCGCCTCTAAATAAAGGCAACAAAAGCAAAATTAGGATCCAAAAAAGACTGAAGCTACTCTCACAAATCCTTCACAATATGACAACTGATAATTTGATCCCACTGCTATGGTACCCAACCAGGCTTTTCCTGATTGGCCCAGCTTCTCTGGAAGTACATGGGGTGGTAATGTCCTAGCAGACGAATTGTGGATCTCTTCAAGTGGCTGGCCCTTTGAAGGAGGTCTGGTTTGGAGAAGGGAGTCTACAGACCAACTTCTCTGATGTGGAGCACACTGGTCACTCCTTTATACAGCTGTTGCTTCTGCTAACATTTAGAAAAAAATAGCACTTGCAAAATGTTGAAAAGCCCTGTATCCGATCAATCTTTTGTAATATAAGTATGAAATTTCTGGATTGCACCTCTACTTTGTGTAGCGCTTATTGTGTAAAACAATGCTTACACAATTTTGTGTAAAATAATTGTGTAAAACAATGCTTACACAATGCTTACACAATTTTTCCTTTTAAATATCTGAGGATCTCAGCTTTGACTAATTACTATCAGTAGTAGTCCTTTCTGCCACCCACCCCCACCTGCCCAGATTTTTCATGCCCTCAGGCAAGGGATGACTTCATGAGGAAATACGAACTATTAGATTTAGAACTTTTAATAAGGAATTAGATCATGACATTCTAAATTGTTGTTGTGAACAAAAGCTTCTGTTTTTAGCAATGAAGCTGCAATCCTAAATAAAATTTACCAATACTCAAATATGGACCATGCAACTCTGAGATAAGGGAACAAATGGTGATTTTCTCCCCCCAACACAGGATGTAACATATCCCTCACTGGCACAGCTATGCCAGTGGTGGAAAGCTGGTTAGGACTGTGCCTGAATCTCTGGGCTGGTGCATTAATATATGAGATTGTATATTGAAGCAATCATTTTTCCTGGATATGGTTGTTCAGGGTGCAACAGTCCAGCCATCTCCCATTCTCTCCATGTTCAGCATCTGCTTCTGCAGTAAAACACTGAATGGGGAGAAGAGCAAGGGACGGCTATATTGGCAAATGTGGGAGTAAGTAGTGAATGCTGAAGAAGTCCCCCCTCGAAGTCCCCCCTCACCAATGGATTTATTTTCCATGAGAGAGCAACAGGATATACAGAGTTGAAGGGGAGAATAAAACCAAGATTGAGAATTCTCCTACAGCAAAAGTGGTGACTATATCAGAAGAACACTTTCAAAGGACATTTGTCAAGAGGAAGCATCAGGCTCAGCAAAAGAGAAACTGAGAAATTTGCCTAGGGACATATGTGACTTCAATGCTACCTAAATTGTCATATTTCCCAAGTTTTACCCTATAGGCCATATGTAGCTCATCATACATTAAGGATGCAATCCTAGATTGCCACAACTCATCAATCTTCCCATTCGCATGATGATGTAGGGAGGCAAGCGCATGTTTATCCCAGGAGTGGCATAGAAGTGTCTTATGGCACTTTTGTGACACCCCCAGGTCAACACAGGACTTGTGCCATGGCTTAGGCTGACCTAACTAGACTTAAGGATTGCAGCCAAAAGCTACAATGCTATCCAAATTTGCCTGGGAGAAAATCCTTTTGATCCCAGTGTAACTTACTGTAATGTAAACAGTAATTTTTATCTGGTATTAGCCCATTCCAAGGTTCTAGGATAAAATGAATGAGTTATATTGTTAAATGAAATATAATAAGCTTGAAAGTAATGGTAATTAGTTGGAGAAGAAATTACCTGCCTCAAAGTTTGCCTCCAGCATGAATTCAGTAGCTGACTTTAAATTAGCCAGCTCTTCTTAAACTTCCCATCTGCAATTTGGGAAGTCAGTGTATATAAACATGAAATCTAATTTAATAGTTACATTACGTACCTGTGACTATAATCCCATTAAAATTTGGAGACACACAAAAACCGGTTAATCGTCAGGGCTAAGGCTGCACAGAACAGTGCAGTTTGCAATAACTTGAAGGTTGAAATTCAGTATCTTTGTTTGCAGAAATTAACATCAGTTCAAAGCTGGCAATGATGGACATGGTGCATGAATGAGATGGGAATGACCTGAAATAAGGGTGAAGGAAGCAGATACACCACCCTCAGCTCCTTGGAGAAGGGCAGAATAAAAGTGCGGAAAATAAATAAAACCAGAGCAGCAGTTCCAGTATGGCGGCACTACCTTTAGTCACGCAAAGTTGAGAATTTCAAGCAAGACATGTAAACTGCTCTCCCTTTCAAAGAGCCTGCATCGTTGCCAACAACCCATTCGTTAGGACTCCATCTGCCAGGCAATCCCTAAAGGCTCTTGGCAGTAGCAGCTGCAGTCCCTGCCAGCTCAGGAGAGTCTATTGTGCAATCTCATTTCATCTGGTGCGCCAAAGCCATCCGCAAAGGCAATGGGCCCTTTATCGCAAGGAAGATCTATAATTATTGTCTAGACAAGAGGACTGTGATAAACTACACTCGTGGTCCTTGGCACGCTCATGATTTAGTCACCATATCTACACAGATTGGTGAATAATAACAGGATTAGCACCCTAATCCTCATCAATCTCGATAGTTAGCCTCTTTTTAGCAGGCTGGGGGGTGCAGGGTGTTTCCCATGCAGCTTAAAATATTCTGTTTGAACTGGTTTGCAATGGGGATAGGAAGTCTCTGTTCAATGTTCATTTGCTTCTCAAATGCCTCTTCAACATTTTCTGCTTCAGTCCAAACTGCACCGTACTTTTCTATACTTGTTTCACTGTTCTTGTACTTGGCACTGTAACCTTGTACCGGGCAGGGTTGTAGACCCGTAGATCGGACAGTTTGAAAGCTTAAATTTCTCCCTAGGGCCAGCCAGCTGTTCTCACCTTCCTTGAAGGGTTATTGTGAATATCAGATGGAGTGAAAGACCTATATACACCACTGTGAGTTTGGTGGAAGGAGGGTAGAATAAAAATATAACTACACATATGTACTTGAATCTAACGCATCATCGAATCTAACGCACACCCCAATTTTAAAAGGCTTGAGATTTTTTTAAGTTTACTGGCAATTGTAATACGCGGATGCAAAATTTAATTTTATTGCATTAAACAATGAGTTATATGACAATAATCATATGACAATAGGTTTGTGTTATGATTTGTACCTAATTGCACAACTTTATACAACAATGGGTTTATGTTACCTTTTTTATTACAATAGTCAGGAATTGGAGGATGCTCTCTTAGGGGAAAAGATACCACCTGGCTGCTGCTGAGAGTGCTTGTCCTGCCTCCTTCTCCCAAGGTATAAGGAGCTTGCTGGGGCCTGAGGGCGCAAGCCCTGTGGCTCTCAGCCATGGGGATCTTGCTGAGGCTGTACTGACCTGAACAGAAATGGTGCCACTTAGAGGGTAACAGGTCAAGGAAAATATGGTGGTGAAGAACAGACACGCCGTTTCTGGAGAAGGAAAATCAATCAGAGGCAGATTGTTTCTCCTTCTGGTCCATCTTCCATTTCTCAGATGTCTGATGGTCCTGGCAGTGAATCCCTGAATCTGAAGTTGCTGCTGTTGAATGCCTGGTCGGTGAATAATAAAACTGATATCATTGAGGACTTGATCTCAGATGAGAATGCCGACCTGGTGTGTATCACAGAGATCTGGTTGGATGAGGCGGGTGGAGTTAATCTTTCCTTGCCTTGTCCTATCTCTCTACAGTATTTATATACCACTTTTAACTAAAAAGTTCATAAAGCAGGTTTATAAAGAAAGACAAAATTAATAGCTAATTACAGTGGCACCTCACGTAAAGAATGCCTCACGTAAAGTATGTTTCATGTAACAAACAAAAATTTTTCTAGGATTCTGCTTCACATAACAAACTGTGCTTCACGTAAAGAACACATTCGTTGGCAGTTGGGGCAGATGCGCTGGCCAGCAGCCTATTTAAAAAGCATCAGGGCTGCCTAGTGCACCTGCACATAGTGAAAGCAACACTTCCATGCTGTTCCTCCTGTGGCCGGACAGAGGGAGAGAAGAGCAGTGGAGAAGAGGGAAGCAGCTCTGGAGGATTTCCCAGATGCTGGGCCTGCTCTGTAATCTGAGGCCCTGGTTGACCTCTAGAATGGGGAAATGGCCAGGGCTTTGGATCAGATTGCTCCTGAGCGACCTCTACCATGTTGCAGACGGAGAGCAGCTCCTTGGTTTAATGAGGAGCTGCAAATGATGAAGTGACAGGGTAGCATCTAGAGCAACAGTGGCAGCAAACTTGGAACGAATCCGATCAAACACAGTGTAGAGCTCCTTATGGAGCCTACTCTGCAGCAATGGTAGCAGCAAAAAGGTCTTTCCTCTCGGTTACCACTGAGTCTGCAGAGAACCGCTCAGCAGGTTTGTTCCGTGTGGTGCGTGGCTGTCTACATCTGGCCCCCTCAAAATATCAGGAGGAACACATGGTCACCCACTGTGAGAAGTTCGCTAAACCTTTTGCAGACAAAATTGATCAGATTTGTCATGACCTGGACACCACATTGACAGTGTCTAATGATGTCCCTGAGGCAACTGCTTGTCCAGTTTTGTGGGATTCCTTCCAGCTTGTGCAGCCTGAGGCTGCGCTGGCGTGTGAGGCCATTAAATTGCCTGCTTGACCCTTGCTCATCTTGGCTCATTAGATCTGCCGGGGGGGGCTGACAAAGTGGACAGTGAGGTTGGTCAATTCTTCTCTGATGGAGGGGGTCAACCGCTGGTATTGAAGCAGGTGGTGGTGTGTCCCCTCCTGAAGAAACCCTCCCTGGATCCAACTGTGTTAGATAATTACCAGCCAATATCTAACCTCCCGTTCCTGGGCAAGGTAACTGAGCAGGTGGTGGCGTCACAGCTCCAGAGAGTTCTGGATGAAATGGATTATCTGGATCCTTTTCAATCAGGCTTCAGTTTGGGCTTTGGGACCGAAATAGCCTTGGTCGCCTTGCTAGATGACCTGCGCCAAGGATTGGACAGGGGGAATATGACCCTGTTGGTCCTGCTGGATCTCTCAGTGGCTTTTGACATCATCAACCATGGGTTGGTTAGCTGGTTTGGGGGCACTGTTCTGCAGTGGTTCCGCTCCTATTTGGCTGATAGGTCCCAGATGATGGTGCTGGGGGATGCCGGTTCAGCACCCTGGCCTGTTCAGCACCCTGTGCAGTGCCACAGGGTTCCATTCTGTCCCCATGCTATTTAACATCTACATGAAACCGCTGGGAGAGGGTATCCAGAGATTTGGAGTAGAGCGCCACCAGAACGCTGATTGACACCCAGCTCTATCTCTCCTTTCCACTTCAATCCAAGGTTGCTGTTGAGGCCTTAGAGTGCTGCTTGGAGGCAATTGGGACCTGGATGAGGGCAAATATGCTGAGATTGAATTTGGACAAGACAGAGGTCCTCTTGGTTAGGAAATCCATGATTCATGTGCTGGACTATCAACTTACTCTGAACAGGGTTGCACTCCCCCTGAAGGAGCAGGTTTCCAGTTTGGGGGTTCTTCTGGACTCGCAGCTGCTCCTGGATTCCCAGAGGTGCCTTTACCCAACTTTCTTGGTGTGCCAGTTGTGGCCATACCTGGATCGTGTAGACCTTGCCTCTGTGGTCCATGCCACAGTGACATCAAGAGTGGACTACTGTAATACGTTCTATGTGGGGTTGCCCTTGAAAACAGTTCGGAAACTGCAATTACCGGTAGTTCAAAATGCTGTGTGGTTACTGGAGCCAGACAATTTGACTCTGTTGGGCCGCTCCTCCAGCGACTACACTGGCTGCCCATTCATTTCTAGGCCCAATTCAAGGTGCTAGTCTTGACTTATAAAGCCCTATTCAGCTTGGGCCCAGACTATCAAGAACTGTCTACTTCCATACAATCCAGCTCATTCTCTCATCAGAGAAGGCCCTGCTACAAGGGAGGTACGTAGGACAACTGCAAGAAATAGGGCCTTCTCGGTAGTGGCACCAACCCTCTGAAATTCCCTCCCTCTTGATCTAAAAACTGTTCCCTCCCTCAAAACTTTTCAGGTTGGCCTAAAAACGGTTCTCTTCAGAATAGAGCTTTTTAGTCTGCTGGTTTTTTTAGTCTGGCTACTTCTGTTGCACAACTCTTTTATTATGGTTTTAATCAGTGTTTTTAATGTTTTTTTTATATTTATTGTTTTTAAGATGCCTGTTTTAAATGTTTTATTGAATTGGATCTTATTGTTGATGTTTTATATGGATTGTTTTATATGAATTGTTTTTTGTAAGCCGCCTTGGGTCCCTCCGGGAGAAAGACGGTGTAGTAATAATAATAATAATAATAATAATAATAATAATAATAATAATAATAATAATAATACCTGGGCGTACTGCAGCTGGACAATATCAAACACAGGCATGTAAAATCTGTGGTCAGCAAAGAATACATTCAAAGGGTTAGAAAAATTTTGAAGAGCAAATTGAATGGCAGCAACATCATAAAGGCTATAAATACCTGGGCCATACCTGTAGTTAGATATACTGGACATTGTGAACATTGATATACATTGTGAACATACATTGATATACAGATATACATTGTGAACTGGACACAGAAGGAACTGGAGGACTTGGATAGGAAAACAAGTAAGTTAATGACCATTCACTATGCTTTACATCCACATAGTGATGTTGACAGGCTGTACCTGCCTAGAAGATCAGGGGGCAGAGGACTTTTGCAAGTGAAGCAGTCGGTGGAAGAAGAAAATGCCCTAGCAGATTATGTGCAAGCAAACCAGGAATCTGCTCTGACTGAAGTCAGCAAGAGAAAGTTGTTGAAAGTGCAGCAGACCAACTATGAATATTGCAAAAGTGCAATTCAGGCTCGGACTGCCAGTTGGTAGAATAAAGTATTGCTTGGCCAATTCCTTGCCAAGATCGAAGGAAAAGTTGATCAGGATAAGACCTGGTTATGGCTCACTAGTGGAACACTGAAGGAGACGGAAGGCCTGATACTTGCTGCCCAAGAACAGGCAATCAGGACAAATGCCATCAAGGTCAGAATTGAAAAATCAGCCGATGACCCAAAATGCCGGCTCTGCAAAGAAGTGGATGAAACCATCGACCACATTCTAAGTGGCTGCAAGAAGATCGCACAGATTGACTACAAACTGCAGGCACAACTCTGTTGCCCAGATGATCCACTGGAATCTATGCCAAAAGTATCATCCGCCAGTGGCAAAAAACTGGTGGGACCACAAGCCTGAAAAAGTGGTTGCAAATGAGCAGGTCAAGCTTCTGTGGGACTTCAGGATACAGACGGTCAAGGTCTTGGAACACAATACTCCAGATATCACCATCATAGAAAGCAGTCAGGTGTGGCTTGTTGACATTGCCATACCAGGTGACAGCAGAATTGAGGAGAAACAACTGGAAAAGATCTCCTGCTACCAAGACGTAAGAATCAAATTACAGCGTATCTGGTGTAAGCCAGTGCAGGTGGTTCCAGCGGTAATTGGCACACTGGGTGCAGTGCCCAAAGACCTTGGCAGGCACCTGAAAACTATTAGCATTGACAAAATATCACTCTGCCAACTGCAGAAAGCCGCTCTTCTGGGATCAGCACAAATTATACGCCGCTACATCACACAGTCCTAGACTCTTGGGAAGGGTCCGACTGGTGATGTGAATGAAACCAGCACGAAATTGTTTGCTGTGTATTTATGATAATAATAGTAATAATAAACTGTTAAATACTGACCTATACACTTAGATTCAAGTAAATACAGTATTTTGATTATAACGCACCATCAACTCTAAGGTGCACCCCAATTTTGAAGACTAAATTCAGATGAAAAGGGTGAGCGTTAAGAGTTGATTAAATATAGTACTAAATATATTTTCTACACATGTATATGGGGCATGATTAGGGATTGCAGTTTGAAACCTGGAGTATCTTATACACATGAACACGATCCCTTTTCTTTGTTTTGTGGCATGTGTGCTTTTAGAAAGAGCAACTTAAGATGTTTTCAAATTAGCTTCATTTTCACATTAACCACAAGTGCCAATGACTGAAAGATAAAGAGCCCACAACTCCATTCAGATTACGGTACTTTGAAAGCCTGCTGCCAGTATAAACAGAGCACTCAAAAGCCAAAAGATAAATAGAATCTATCCTGCTCTGTCATTATGTATAAAGAACTTGTGGTTTTTGAGATTCTTTGGGGAATACTGGACCTTACTCACAAGGAAACGTGAACTGTTTGGTTTCGAGTTCTTGCTGGTTGGACACCTCGGTTTGTGTACCTGCAGCAACTGGCTTTGAGACAAAGAATTTGATCTTGACATAAAAATGCAAACACTGGGTCATTGAGACATTTATCCCTTCTTTTGCCTGTTCTGTGCTGACACTGGGTCTCTGGCGTTGAAGGGGAAGGGCTTGAAACTTATTGCTCACTCCCTGGTGATGGCAAATTGGGCACTGCCTCTGCAATCAATACAATGCCCACTGGTGGGTATTGACCAATCCAACCAACCTCATACCTAACCTTTCTGCAACAGGCAGCCTTAGCCCACAAGGCAACTGTCTCAATTCAGTAGCAAACTTCCCTCTGCCCCAACTGTCCCTATTTAGTAGCAAACAACCATTATTCCGTGGTCCCAGTTCCTGGAAAATGCCTGCCTTGTTTTGATTCCCACTACTTGAGCTTACAGTGGAAAGCATGCACACAAATTATTTACCAGTAATTTTTTAAAAACCTGGTAGGAAACAGGCCTAGATGTCATTCTGGGTTTTGCATATTGTTAATAAGGTTTCTTTTATTTCCTTTTCCCCTCATCTCACCTTGCAGAATTTTTCCTGATCTATTTTAACCTCATAAGGACCCTGCAAGTTAAGTAAGGCTGAGAGTTTGATTGGCCAACGGTCACACACAGCACAGTCCAAAGCATCTCCTGTGTCAACAGAGCACACACGGTTGCAAAAGTGCTGTAACACATAGGGATTGGTGTTGGCAGAAGGAGTCATCCTGTTGTTGTGAGTGCAAACTCCAGTGCACAGCAGAGAAGGTAGGCAGCATAAAAATAGGAGAAGGATATGGGTGGATGTAATGGGAGAGGCAGTGAGTGCGTGGATCAGGCCCCAAACAGACAAGATTCTATCCCCCTTCCCAAGCCAGATCTACCAATATGGATCCACTCAGACTTGTGCCAGTGAATTAGCAGGCACAAGGCTGGGTGTACCCATTGCCACAACTGGGGCTTTGAGAGGCAAGAACCTCCCAAGACCTCCAGACTAAACCCGTTTGAGACCTGCAGACGGTTACATTCCCCTGGAAGATATAGCTCAAGCCATAGAGGATAGTGTATCGATGTGGTGGAATTTCAGTAGGTCTAGGCTGCCCATGAGCTTCTTGGTGTATGGAGATTCAAGCCACGTTATCTTGCTGTCTAATACATTTTTGTGTAGTTCCATCATTCTTTTTTTGTACCCAGAATAAAGGTTTTTAAAAATTTGTAATGAAACGAGTCCGTCTATCTCGCATAGAGGTAGTCAAGGAATCTTCTGGCATAGCTTGATGACCTGTGCCACTGTTATGTTTGACAAGTCAGGAAATGGGTATTAAGCTATAACAAAGAAGAAACAGGGTTATCGCTGGCTGGCAATACTTTGCTCACCGTGTGCACCAAGTAGGTTAAATATTTTTTATCACTTGCTTACACAATTCTGCATGAGATGAAATTCCCCATTTCCCTCTGGCCCCCAAGCCCAGCAACTAGGTTTGCTTGTTAAACTCGCAAAATTACAACGAAAATAAATACGGAAGTGGCTGCTTTGCAAAAACCCCTCGAGGTCCAGCAATGAGTCAATTTTAGGTTTATATAGTTTAGGTTTTTTTAATAAGCAAAATAAATATAAGCAAAAACAATGTTTTATTATAAGCAAATTACAGTGGTGCCTCACATAAAGAGCTTAATTCGTTCTGGAGGCCTGCTCTTTAAATGAAAGGCTCTTTAAGTGGAGATTTTTCCATAGGAAATTATGGAAACTCAGACAATTGGTTCCACAACCCCCAAAATATTCATATCAAAATATTAACCGGATGTAAAAATGATGACAAAACACTGGAATTGAATTAAAAACATGCATTCAGTGTGCATGATCCTATGAAGTCTACTTTGGCTGCAATCCTAAAGACACTTTCCTGGAAGTAAGCTCCATTTAACACAATGGGGATTACTTCTGGGTAGACATGGCTAGGAGGCTGCAATCAGAGATGCTTTCCTGAGAGTAAGCCCCATTTAATATAATGGGGCTTACATTTGAGTATACATGGTTAGAAGTCTGCAATCAAAGAGACTTTCCTGGGAGGCTTACCTGGGCTGCTGCTGGAGGTTCAAGGTGGTCAGTGGGGGCACTTGGAGGCAGTTAGGGGCAGCTGCCTCTGGCACCTCCAGGCAACTGCCCCCAAGTTGGGAGCAGTTAGAGGCAGCAGCGTTGGCCGGCAGCTCTTTTAAAGAACCTCCATGCGGAGCGTCAGGGCTACATAGCACACGTGCCCATAGCACATTTGCTTGTTAAGTGAAGTGGAACTTGTTGTGTGAAGCAAGATTTCTTGGAAATTGCTTGTTAAGCGAGGCACTTGTTAAGCGAGGTACCACTGTATAATGAAGAATATGGGAAGGTGCAGGAATTAAATATGTGTGGGAATCATAGAATTAGAAGGGACCTAGTTTAAATATACACATATTGGATGAAGAATGGATGAAAATATGGAAGGGACAGCCATATAAATCTATATCAGCTATAACAAAAGAAACCGTTTTATAAATAATGCATAGATGGTATTTATATCCAATAAAATTAACAAGAAAATCTCAGATGAATGCTGGAGGAATTGTGGAGAAAAAAGGAAATTTAGAACATACGAGTATGTGGATCTCTTGCCTTAAAGTGAAAAAGTATTGGAATATTATTGACTGGATAGGAAATTTGACTAACCAGAAAATAATTGGTAATGAATCATTATTATTGTTCTCCCTGTTTACTGAGACCAACGAAAAACTGAGTAGTAAAGAGCTGAGATTCACTCTGATAGAAGTGGCAAGAGATGAAATGACTAGAAATTGGAAACATGTACAACATCTTTCGATACAAAAATTTTTGAACTCAGTCTGGAAAACTGCATATATGGAAAAAATAACAAAATTAGAATGTATAGAGAGGAAATAAAAAATGATCAATTTATGAGAATCTGATAACATATTTAAATATAAAACTGATTTAAATAATAATACAATAGGGAATGAGTAAAAGTGTTGGTCTTTAAATTACTAAGATGAATTTTTAATGTAAATTGGTGAACTGATTTTTTTATAGTTATATATTGCGGTAGTATAAAAGATTATTGTAATGCGATGGATTGTGATAACAGATGAGATGGATTATGATGATAAAAATTAAAGGGAATAAAAAGGTTTATATAGTTTAGGTGGCCTATATAGGTGACTCATTCTCACTCACAATACTTTTTAAGAGGAGGAAAGAGTTGGCTCATTGCCCTTAGGCTGGGAAACACCATACACATGGGTGGACACATGGTGCAATTTACAAATTTTTGTGGACCAAAAAAAATCTGTTTTGTAACTCTATGAATGAAATTTAAATGAACAAATACATTTACTAGTATCTTTTTTTGTAATCAGTTTGATATTATTCAGAACAAAAGCTATGTGACAATTACAAAGAAACAATACCGTGCTTAAACTGAGAAATAATATATGAGTAAAAATGTCAAGCATTAATAAATGCTGAAGTGGGGGAGGGAGAGTTCCTGTGGACCAGATAAAATATTTTGGCAAGCTGGATGTGGTCCCATACAATAATTTGGAGATCTAACGCTACTATTTGCCCTAAAGCTATTAGTATTGGCATCCATCAGTCTCAGAAGACTATGGTATCGTGCTTGACACTGCATGTGAAGCACAGAGGCCTAAGTAGATTAATATGGAGGATAGGCTGTTACCCAAGCAGCAAATCCCCCCTCTCCACGCCACTGAAATAGTACAATGGAATGGCAGAGCCAATACCATTGGTTCCTGCGTCACAGAGCTGGGCTAAGGACAGGAGGTCACCCTGTCTTGTAAGGAACCTGGCCTTCTGGTTAACAGGCACAGTGTCTTAACCACTTGCGCTGCTCACAGCCCATTACATTTTACAAAAACCACAATTACTGAATTTCTCTTCTTAAAAATTGGGCAAGAATTCCAAATGTAAATATTGCAAAGCCTAACAGCTTCTTGGACTTTCATTAGTAGGGTCTGTTCGTTATCATCAGTCTAACTGTAACATTCTGAAGCTTTCAGCCACGTTATAAGTCTATGTGGGGGCAAAGTGTGAAGCCCTAATCCTGATCACTTCCCATCCCTATCTTACAACTACTATAGAACTTTTAAAGCAAAAACACAGTAGGAAATCACACATTAAACATTAACATATCATTTACGACTCAGTTGCTTTGGAAACAACACAACAGTGATTGACTGGAGAATGGTATGTGTTACAGTTTAGGTGTTGGGGAATGGTTTCTATAAAGGAACAGATTCTTGTTAAAAATAAGCTTGACCTAAATTGAAAACATGTTATAAACCTTGTCTTGGAATATGATTGGCAGATTTATGTCGCAAAAGGAACTACTCAAGTGCTTTGGGGTTGGATTCGAGTTCAAGAACAATCTTTGCATACAGAAGGGTTGGGGACAGTTCTATGTTGTACAAAAATCAGTCTGCTTACTGGCTCCAAATTCTCAACTCTATTGTTGGGCAAATGGTCCCAAAGGACACATACTATGTACATGTTTGTTAATGTTTATGACTCATGTTTATACAAGTCAGTGATTTTTCAAAGTAAAGTATAGGAAAAAATGCATTGTGCTTCTTTTCACCACCTTCAGGTTTCTAAAAATCGGTTCTTTTTCCAAATTTCGTGCTTCTAGGTACAACGGTTTTGGCTGGGCATTGGTGAGTGGGTGAGTGACTGAGTGTCTTCAATTATTTATATATAAAAATATATAACTAATATATATACGTAGTTATATGCAGTAAAATTAAATTTTCCACCTGCTTTGCGGCTGCACAGTAAACATTTTAAAAAAACCTGAAGCCTTTTAAAATTGGGATGCACATTAGATTCAAGTAAACATGGGTATTGTAATGCTACATGACACCACATCCTCAAGAAAGGGCAAAATGCAATGCACAAACACAACTTCCAATAGCCTCAGAATCCTTTTGTTAAACATATTTGACACGAGATTATTTCACATTTTGTTTTCTCAAATCAGAATTAGTTCCAAAGAACTGCTCAAGGAAGATTTCCTGTTTTTTAATCACACATAAATCAAAGCTAATTACTTTTACCAGAATCAGAAAATATGTTAAATATTTACTTAAGTGTAAGCATGTGTAATTACAAAAAAAGCAAACATATGTAACATATGTAACTATGTAACTATGTAACTATGTACAGATACAATCCAATATTTTATCTTATAGTATTATAGCCCAGTGTTTCTCAATGTCTGCCTTCAGTACCTTTCATACAGTCCACCCATTTGAAGTACCACTGGAAGTAACTGGCAATATCATTGCCAGGCACTTCTGGGATGGGAGGCCAGATACAATGTGACAAACCTCAGGAAGAGGCTGAAGTGGGCAGGAGGGATTTTCAAGCATGGAAAAGCAAGCTTTGGGCTCCTATACCTGTCTTTTGTTTCTTGTTCCTGGACTCATTGCCAGATTAGGTGTCCAAGGGTACCACAAGTACCACCAGAACTACATCAAGTACCATTAGTGGTTTCTGTACCACTGGTTGAGCATGTACCATGCTGTACCTATGGACGAGAACCATTGTTGTAGTCCAAAACCTGAAATTTGCTTCAAATTAAATTTTTAACTTTCGTGTCAGGCCTATATATTTATTAATGTTGACAACTGGCTTTTAAGGACACTTTCTGGTATTCATCAGTCTGTCTAACTGCAGTTGGGCACTTCCTACTTCCTAAACAGTGAGAAGTTTCAGGAGCAGAACAACCAAGGTTTAGTTTCTGTCTAAAGATCATTTCCTTGGGAAATTTTGAGGACCCTAGATCTACTAGAACCATACCCAATGCACCAGTCCAGGGCACATAAGCAAAAGCATTTTTTTTTTTAGAACTGGGGGAATCCAAGAGCAGCTTGGGATACGACAGTTCAGCCTTTATGGAAATCCATGTGTTATCCCTTTCTGCCATTAGCACCCACCTTCCTGGAAAGGAAGAAGTGCCACAAGAGCCTCTTGGGTTTACGTATGGCCTGCCACAGTTTATGAGAAAGGTAGTGATCAATAACCACATTCCTCCTCCCAAAGATCTACAGCAGAACTTTACAGCTCTAGGGGTACAATTTTTGGCAGAAAAACCAAGTGGAAGTAGAAGGTTAAAAAGGTTGGGACCTCTGTGCCATGATCCCACTCTAACTTGCAGCTTTGCACAGCTGTTGCACAAATAAGGCAGATCCCAGTCTACAGCGTCACATGGCATTTGAATTTTATTCATAAGATATAACCAATAACCAATAGATTAAAACAGTTAAAACTGTTATTTTGAAAAAAATAACTTAAGTTCTTCATTCTTGTATATATCACAGATACCATCTTATAAGATGCATTCGCTCTCATGGATGGGGTTGCACTCCCTCTGAAGGAGCAGGTTCGCAGCTTGGGGGTTCTCCTGGATTCGCAGCTGCTTCTGGAGTCCCAGGTGGCGGCTGTGGCCAGGGGAGCCTTTGCTCAGCTTCGGCTGATCCACCAGCTGCAACTATACCTGAGTTGCTCAATGCCCTAGTGACATCGAGACTAGATTATTGTAAAACGCTCTACCTGGGGCTGCCTCTGAAGACGGTCCGGAAGCTTCAACTAGTCCAGAATGCAGCGGCCCATGTGGTTGCTGGGGCTCGTCGGTTCGACTCTGTCAGACCACTGCTTCAGCGACTACACTGGCTGCCCATTCATTTCCAGGCTGAATTCAAAGTGCTGGTCCTGATCTTTAAAGCCCTAAACGGCTTGGGTCCAGGGTATCTGAGGGACTGCCTTCTTCTGTTCAATCCAACCCATCACCTAAGGTCATCTGAGGGGGCCCTACTGACTGTGCCACCACTAGAGATGTGAGAGGTGTGGTGGCCAGAGATAGGGCCTTCTCGGTGGTGGAACTCCCTCCCCTTAGAACTGAGGAAAGCTCCCTCAATACAGAGCTTCAGGCGGAGCCTTAAAATCTTTTATTTTAAAAAGGCTTTTTAAATGGGGCAGAGGTGGGGGGACAATTGTTTTACTGTTTTTAACAAATGTTTTCAGTCTGAAAGTTTTTATTTAATTGTATTTTAATTATATTTTAACGGTGTTTTAATCTTTATTTATGATCTATTTTAATGATGTTTTTTTCCCCTGATGTCAGCCACCTTGAGCTCCCTCTTGCAGGGGAGGAAAGGCGGGATACGAATTAAATAAATAAATAAATAAATAAATAAAATGTGAGAGTGAATGGGGAATGCTGCTTCTGTGGTAGTAAAAAGTAGCATCTGTCATGTGTAGTTTTTATGCACACACACGCACACACACAATGTTGGACAATCAACGAGAAATAACTTTTGAGTCAATTTAAAAGAGTTTTCATCCATTATCTTAAGTAACCAATGCTGCAATCCTCAAGAGTCTTTCCTGGGGTTAAGACCCATTGAACACAATGGGGCTTACTTTTGGATAGACATGGTAAGGATTGTGCTCTAAGGCTGCAATCCTATCCACACTTTCTTGAGAGTAAGCTCCATTGACCACACTGAGACTTACTTTTGAGTAGACAAGACAGGTTTGAGCTAAAAATGTTGCAGTAGTTCCTGCTTGTTCCCAGTAATTGCCATCTTCTAATTCCTCATGTTTTCTTTTACAATAGCAGTAAAGATACTCAGTCACAATGGACACTTATGCAATAAAACTTTCATTTCTGTGTTGCCGTGAATTTTAAAACAAAATGACATTTTATAAACATTAGTATTCAAAGGTACAAAGCCATGTGGTACCACACTTCCTTCCAATAGACCATGAGCAAACAAGTCTTCTCTTGAAAGCTCTTGCTGCATATAAACATAATTCAAGGAGTGAAAGACCAACTGTTTAAGTGACTCTGGTGAATGAAATGTATTCTTAGTGGTTTCAGACCTTTGTTAAAGACAGAGGAGTTTTGGGGTGTAAATCAGGCACTTAGCACTTCAAAATCACAATCCAGCCTTTAATCTCACTGCTTGTTGAAGCATGACCTACATTTCCTTCAGGGCTGTAATATTATGAGGAAGTGACTCTCAGTAGATTAGGGCACTTGATGCAAGACCTTCTGCAAACACAAGGACTTAAGTTCTCTTCCTGTATTCCAAGAGTAGAATATGTACACGTAGCCATTAAGCACACAAAAAATGACACCAAACGTTTGTGGGGATGACATTAACATCTCCATTTCTTCATAAGGAAGCATATGTGGATGGGGGCAGTATAGTCCCAGCATTCCAAAATGAATAGTAATTAGTGTTTGAAGTTCTAGAAAAAATAACTACAGGAGCTGGTACTGTGAACAATCTGAGGTATGTACACAGACATTCATTATGAATGTCATCAGTTGCAAAAAGAGGCATATTCAGGGACAGCCCTTTTTCAACCACAAAAGGAGTCCTTGCCCCTGTAAAGGAAGGTCCTTTGCCAGTCTACTGTCCCAACACTCCTTCCCTCCACATAGATATTTCTTACACAGGATGTGGTTTGATAAAAAAAAATTCCCTAAAGTGATCACACTTGCCCACAGTTGAAAAGTGCATAGTCGTTCACTTGCCACATGATGAGATCCTATAGCTAATATTTAATATTACTTTATACAATTAAGCCTAGGAAGTATACACTGTGTGAATTGGCTC
Organism: Cryptoblepharus egeriae; assembly: GCA_030015325.1. Taxonomy (NCBI): domain Eukaryota; kingdom Metazoa; phylum Chordata; class Lepidosauria; order Squamata; family Scincidae; genus Cryptoblepharus; species Cryptoblepharus egeriae. Next base: position 14,634,180 of record JAREYC010000013.1, read on the forward strand.
CAAGATCTGTGCTAGGTGCTGGAAGATTATTATGTCATAGAATTTAGATATGCCCAACAGCAGAAACACAAGCGTGTTGATATACCATTATAGTCACATGGGCCTGTTTTCTTGGACCAATTTATTTTGTATACAGGTGGGCCATGTATTGGAATGCCATCTACCATAGAAGCTTCTCATTCTTACAAAACTTGCATGTTGGGAATGAAGCTAAGGTGGAACCCACCTTGACATATCAGTTTTGTAATTCCAGTAGGTTGTTGTAGGGGAAAGAACTCCTGTGGGCAGCCCATCATAGGATAGGCCAGAAAAAGTTGCATGATGCTGCTAAAGTGGGAACAGATCCCTCTAAATACACTGGGATTTCTTACCTGAGTAAGCATGCATAGAACTATGCAGTACAACTGCTACATAATCCCTACAATCCAGAGTAACTATGGGAGCACATAAGAGACATTACGTGCACTCGTAGTTACAGTACCACCTAGTGAAAACCTATGGGAAATTCATATTGCAATCCAGAGTAAATAGTTCTTACACTGGAACAAGGACTCCCCATAGTCTGGATTACACCCAAAAGCTATTTCTACTAACTGCAATAATTTGCTCAGTTTCAATTATTGTTCTATATTACAGAAGATGAGATACATGATGAGATACAATTTCCTTCACATTTACTTCCTAGAGACAATGATCCATATTTGCGGGAATTTATTCGAATAAGGCTGCAATCCTATTCATGTTTAAAGAGAGTAAGAGCCCCGTCCTAAGAGACGAGCTCCAGCACCAACACTAGGTGTAGTAAATGGGCTGTAAAGCAAGTTTACAGCACAGTGAGATAAGGGGGCATAACTGGAGGACTCATTGCCAGAACAATATCACTGAGAGCTGAGTGAGACCACTGGGTTGTCTCATTGGGAGAATCATTGGGGGGGGGTTAGAATCAGACCAGGAGGGAGGTGGGACTGGCAGAGGCCAGCAAACCCAACTCAAATATTCTCAAGACTGCAGTATAACAGGTGCAGACTTGAGAAGCCCCACTGCAGGGCTGGCATCCTTCATGGGAAGGGAACAAACATCTCCTTCCTTCAGGGACTTCCTGGCAGCTGGCACCCACAAGACAGTCACCCTTTTGATGCTGCTTGTTCCTGGAAAGTTTAGGATTGGACTACCTATCCCACTAAAATTAAGAGAGCTTAGTCAATAATAATAAAAATGCATAGTTCTGTACAATGTGTTCTGCACTAGAAGCATTTGCCTTCCATGCCTTTAATGTCACAACATGGAGCATTCTGATTTCTTTCTCAAGGATTTTGGTCTTTGGGATCACACTTCAGCATAACTTTTATCCCCACACCCTTTTTGGTGGTCTCAAATGCCTCCAGTGCTTTTTCCAAAGGAAAGCGATGCGTCACCATTGGCTGCACATTCACTTTCTTTGACGCAAGCATGGCAATAGCCATGGGCCACCTGCAAGACAACAGAAATGATTAAGGATGTGCAGAAGTCCTTCCTTCCAAGCAATATATGTTGTGATGCAGATGGAGAAGTCAAGATCTCTTCAATTACTCACGTATTGCAATATCGAAATATCCCTTTGATATCCACCTCTCGCACAGCTGCATTCACAACTGGCAAGGAGACCATCTCAGACCCAAGCCCCACCAAAACCACTGTCCCTCCAGAACGAGTTGCCTGAGGAGAAAGGAGACAGAAATAAAGGCATACCTTCAATAAGAACGAAGAGTAAGAGCATTTTATGACCAGGGTTATTACTTGCAGACAGAGGCAGATACTAGTATCTCAGATCTTTTGCATATGGAGTTTAAATAAAAGTTATTGATTTCAATTTGTGACAAATTTTAAGCAGGCTTTGAATCTGAGTTGGCTTAGATTACTGAATATTCCTGATTATGTCCGGAATAAAGAAGAGAGCGAGTGGGGGGGACTCCTCAAAAACACCTGTGTTTTGCAGACTACCGTATTGATCAGGAAACATTTGTCAATCTTCATTTCAGAGATGCTACTTACCTTTTGTGGGGCAGGTTATAAAACTTAAGATTGCTTTAAAGCCAGAAAGAGCTCACCACACAAAGAGCGGCAATTTCATGTCTCATGTCCTCCCACAGCAATTATCTCCACAGGGAGTTTATAAAGATTAGCCAGTGTTATCCAGGGGCTAAGAAATGCTTACGTATATTCCACTGTGGATGGAGGCCTCAGCCCCAGTGCACTCCACAGTAATTTCAGGCATGCAGCCAAGTTTTTTTTTCACCAGATTGGCCACCTCCTGAGGGCTCTCACTCTTTATCGGGATCATGAAATCAGCCCCAAGTTCCTTCGCCTTTTCAAGCCGAGGGGCAGATAGATCTTAGAAAGAAAAATACAAATAAGCTTAATTAGTAACATTTCAAAGACTGAATTATCACAAATTGCCGCTGTTGTGAATGGTCCTAACATTAACTGAATTTATAAGACACTTTCCTCCAAGAAGGTCAGTGCAACATACAAGATTCATCCCCGTTTCATCCCTGTGATAACCCCATCAGGCAGATTAGGCTGAACAAAAGTGACTGGCTGAAAGCCACCTAGTGAAAACCATTGCTAACAACCACTCAACTGAGCAGAGGATACGAACGTGGTGTTCCACAGTCCTACTGTGGGACTGAGTTACAGACCTCAAAATCTTTTGATTCTGGGCATGTGTACATGATCTACTCTAGTGTTTTTCAACCAGTGATACAAGTACCATTGGTGGGACCTGATATGGTGTCTGATGTACCTGTGGGGCCTTCCCAGATCCTCTCAACCAGACAGTAAGACCAACTATATAAGGTGACAACTAGCAGTAGGAGGCTTCATTCAGCAGGCAGGATGCCAGCCTTCACTTTTCGTGTGCTCAAAGAAGCCTTCCTGTCCTCCCTGAACCTCTTACTAATGTTTATCAAGTTTCAGAAGAGACGCTGGTGGCAACTGTAGCACAGATCCAGTTACCTCACGACACTTCACAATGGGCCAAATCTGACTCAATGGGGTGTCCAGGGGAATTGAGTTGAACCAAATCCACAGTTCCAAAATCCATGGCTAAGCAGGCTCAACTTGTGCACCTGGGAAATACAACGGCCACTAATTAGATGTAAGGGGCTGTTTGAACATATAGCAACCTTACTTACCGCTTATCACCACTTGTGCAGCCCCCATTGCTTTAGCAATAAGCAAGGTCACCAACCCAATAGGTCCTGAAAGAAAAACAAATAAAGATAAAATAAAATCAGGAGATGGTGTATCAAGTATGGAGGAGAATAGAAATCTAGTTCACCATGGAAGAAATTTGTTATTAAATAATAATCAACATAGAAAATCAATTTATGAACATAGTCAGTTATAAAATAGCAGCATGACATTATGACAAAAAAGGCAACTTCTTCAGCACTTGTACCAGGTTAGACGGTGTCCGTGTGTTGTGGATTGGAGTTTCCTCCAGTCCATGATGGATGCGACATGGAGGTACCTGGTCAGCCTGTCACAGGGGCCTGTCGCCAGGACATTGCCTTTTTCACCAGAGTGGTACCTATTTTAAAGCAGGCCTCCATCAGTCTTGAAAGACTATGGTATCGTGCTCAGTGCTGCATACGCTGCATGCGAAGCACGAAAGCCTGGGTTAGATTGTTATGGAGGATAGGCTGTTACCCAAGCAGCAAATCCCCCCTCTCCACGCCACTGAATTAGTCCAATGGAAAGGCAGAGCCAATACGATTGGATCCAGCTGGTGTCGCAGAGCTGGGCTGAGGACAGGAGCTCACCCTGTCTTGTGGGGCCGACCCGGGTCTTGAACCCTGGCCTGCTGGTTAACAGGCACAGTGTCTTAGCCACTTGCGCCACCCACAGCCCTCAGTACCTATTTATTTATCTACTTGCATTTGCATGCTTTTGAACTGCTAGGATGGCAGGAGCTGGGCTAAGAATGGGAGCTCACACCATCTGGCAGTATTCGGGTCTTGAACTGCTGCCTGCTGAGAGGAATTCCAGTCAGTCATCTAACTCCAGCGTTCAAACCACTGATCTAGTGCAGCTCTACATGCCATACGTGTCATATGTCATATGACATTATGACAGCATGGCCATAAAACATTACCTGTGCCAATGCATTTTCTTATGGATCTTATGCAGCAGTTATATTCTGAATGCCACCCAAACGACATGATGAGTGACCCTGTTTTCAACTGGATGCTTTGGAACTACATACTACAAAGGCTATTATGTTGTGCTTCCACAACCTTCCACTGCTACCCACTGGAAAGGGATCTGCACTATAACTTATTTCAGAAATGAAGTTTTTGAACAAGGATTACTTGTCATAAGGACACTAGCTTTGGTAGCATCTACATTCAACACAACTTGTGGTGGGTGGCAGCACTGGATTTCACATTTGGAAAAGCAAAGGAACTGAAAAACAATTACATACCAGCACCACAAATGAAGACATTGCTTCCCAAAGTCACTCCAGCCCTTCTGCAAGCATGGATTCCCACAGAAAGAGGTTCAATTAAAGCGCCTTCCTCAAAAGTGACATTGTCAGGAAGCCTGCATCAAAACATGCAGGGACAGCTTTCAGAAAAAGACAGCTAGCATGAAAAATAACACTTTCTATATCCAGAACCATCAGTCTACAATGAGAACTCCCAGGGCCCAATTCACACATAAAAACATGGTTTGGCTGTTATCAATGTTCTCATGTTTAGTTATCGCCTATCTACCCCCACACCCAGCACTCCAATTCCTTTCCCAAATTTCTGATTCATGGCAGACTATTATTTACAATAAAATCCAAATTAGGTTAGTCCAGACCTAATTAGGGGTGTCCAAACATTTTGGCAGTGGGGTCACATCATCTCTCTGACACTACTTTAGGGGCAGGGAAGTGTATCAGAGACAGATCCAGAGGATTATAATGTTTGCCCATGGGCCAGATGAAGGGTCTGGACACAGACACACTGAGGCTTGCTGTGGACCACATCTGGCTCCTGGGCCAGGATTTAGCCACCCCTGGTTCAGACCATAGTTGTTTCTAAACCATAATCTAAAATCACTGTTTGCAGTAAGTCATTCTGGAAGTGGAAAAAGCATCTGCTTCACATATTCATATTAGGAATAAAGTCCTCCAACAATACCTACTCTAATATCTTGCTGCATCATTTTAGTTTTTGCCCTAGATTGCTAATAATTTCTGAAGAATTAATCAGTAGTAGCCTGTATAGAGCCAAAAGTCTTCTAGGGAACTACAAGGAGCAATAGTGAAAACAGATATATTTTAAGTATCATCTTCTTTTTCATCATTGTGAACCTGCCCATCCATGAGAAGTTGGCCTTGGACTATCGACAGGTGTAAGTTATGTTCTAGGGATTACTAAATGTCAAATATCCACCATCCTCCACTTAAACCTGATTAAAGTTCCAATATCTGTTCTTCAGTAAGCTTTAGACTCCCTAGTCTTATAATCAAACTGATGGTTATAAGGAAACCACTGAGCATCAAACAGATAAAATCTCTTAATGTACCTCCCAACAAAGCAAATTGCTTGCTGCCTACCCTGTTAGCCATCCATCCTTGAGGTCAAGAAGTCAGACCAATGATCCTTCTAGGCCTTTTCCCCTTCAACATTAGTCAATAAGTAAGTAAGCAAGCAAAAACCCACTAAGGAATGATTCATAAACCTATCATCCATTTCCAGCTATTAAAGGTTTATTTGTAACACCTGTAGATGAATGACAGTGATTTTCCCAGTTTAAACTTTTTTGAACCTACATATAAATTTAGTGTCCAACTTCATCTTTCCTACATCCTGCTGGTGCACATGGGGTGATGAGGTTTTAGCAGGGAAAGGGGATTTAAATCTAAATTACAAACTAAATTAAATTTATACTGTGTCCATTAACACAATACTTTCTTTCTTTTAATGTGCAGTTCATCTCCTCTCAGTTCTCTACCCTTTTATTAGATCTGTCTGTCACAATCCCTTCAAGGATCAATTTTTGATGAGGAAAAAGCCCAACATTTTAGAACAAACCTAAGCACATTCATCCACTCCAGGTCCCTTGTATTTTAAACTAGCATCCAAAGGCACTTGTTTTACAAGCAATAGGGTGCAATCCTAACCTAGGCCAGCACAATTCATTGGTCTTCCCATTTCTGTGGTAATTTAGGGAGATCAACACGTCTGCACACTGGCCTAACCCTCCCCCCAGGAGTGGTGCAGAGGTGTCTTATGGCACTTCTGTGACAACCCCCCCCCCCCTTCATTGTACGACTTATGTCATGGCTTAGGCCTCCCTAACTGGGATTAGGATTGCAGCCATAGAAGCCTTCATAGAGCCTTTCTCTCACCCAGTGTATTAGTTTTCTGTATCTTTTACTCAGAAACAATTGCACCCGATCTCTTTAATTAAAGAGTGTTTGCAACTTGCCAAATGAACGTATACCATGCTATTAGACAAAAACTATATTTTTCTTTTTCCTTTTTTGTTTGTCTTCCATCCCAATTATCAATCTATGACTAAACCACATCAACTCCTGCAGCATAAAGTTTAGGGATAATGACAAGTGATATAAATGATTAGTGCCATTCTTTTACAAGAAATGTATCTAAGCAAAAGAAGAATAGTGAAAATGCTAAAGTTTCCTTTTTCAAATTTTTGTTAAGTTCTTGGTTCCCATCTGCTGACCCAACTATGTTCTTGCATGTTATTTGCAAGCACAACCATTACAATCCCACTTGCTCGGAAAAAATTCAATTTGACTAGCTCCATTTCATTCACACAAACAGATCTGCAATAGACATCTGCTACTAACTTGAAGCAAAAGTTGGCATCGTGCTTGTAATAACGGCACAGATTCCCATCATCAGGAGGAGTTGCACAGAAGAAGATGCTGGGAGACAGATTATAACGCCCAATTTTGCAGAATTCATCTATTTCTCGGGGAACCCCAGGTTCAATAGCCACCCTATCACCTGGGAGAAATAAGAATACAGTAAGAGACTGGACAAAAAACAGATGTGAATATCATTGAATGGTTAAGTTTGACATCAAGAAAGGTCAAGATTAGGGCCTGAGGCCATGCATCACATAATATACAGCATACTCAAAGCATTTGAGAAGAATACCAAATGTTATATTAAACACTAAGGCTGCAATCATAAGCATACTTTCCTGGAAGTAAGACCCACTGAACATAATGGGGCTGACTTCTGAGTAGACATGGATAGGATTGTGCCCATTATCAACTTAGAGCACAATCCTAATCATGTCTACTCAAAAGTAAGCCCCATTGCGTTCAATGCAGCCTCAGGCTGCAATCTTATATGCACTTACCTGGGAGTAGATGCTATTAAACTCAATAGGATTTACTTCCTAATAGACACCCCTAGGATTACTCAGTCAAGGATTTATTTTTACTTTTGCAGTTGCAAAAGGGACCAAGCTAAGCTGGAACAGGATGCAAATGAGGAAATACTTAACACATTCGCTTTCACTATTTTCCTATTGATATTTCTTTTTTCCCTCCCTCCCAAAAGGATTTGGGAGCAAATGGCATATTTTGAAGATCAGTTTTGGAGATTTGCATTAGAAAAATGGTGCAGAGGTGAAAAATTACAGTAAACATCCTCTGTCTCTGTCCATGGTTCCTCTTCAAATGACATACTCCACACAGATCCACTTTAAAATAAAAATATGTTCCTAACTAAACAATATCTCATTTCACTTTGTCCAAAGAGGCTTGATAGAACTCAGCATTGAAACTATGGTTGAATCTGAAAGTCCATTTACATTACAAATATAGTAACTCAATAATTACAACATAATTACAATAATTACAATAATAATTACAACATAATTACAGTAATTACCCATGTAAAATGGGCCATTCAGAACTGCCGCAGACTAACCAATCCTAACCTCCACTTACGCCAGCATAAGCCAAGCACAAGTCCTGTGCTGGATTGGGAATGTCACAAAAGTGCTATAAGGCACTCCACCACCATACATGGAGGAGGGTTAGGCCAGTGCAGCTATGCACTTGCCTCCCTACATTACCATGGGAATTGGAAGACCAATGAGGTTTGTTTAGGATTAGATTAGGATTACACAGTAAGAGCACGTTGGTGAATACGGAAGCTGGCACTAGTCAAATCTGGGACTTCTCTGTTCATAGCTCATCCAAGCCATTTTAAAGAAATAAAAAAATTAAAATTTCTGTTAAAAATTCTATTAAAGTCCAGAACCAAGTTTTCTTCAATCCCAATTACTGCGGGCAGAATCCTATTTATGAAAGGTGTCTAACAATTCACTCAAACAAAATCACTAACCAACTGAGGTTCGGATGACTGTGATCATGAGAAAGCCTCTGCTTACCTTTCTTTAGTTTTGTTACAGAGGACCCCACCTTGACAACTGTTCCTGAAGCTTCATGGCCCAGCACCATTGGGTTCTTCAAAACAAAATCCCCAATTCGTCCATGCTGCCAATAGTGGACATCAGAACCACAGATCCCAACAGAGTGCATCTTCAAAAGCACTTCTAGTAGAGAAGAAACAAACGAGAATGAGATCTCTGCAAGGAAAACTGGTTTTCTTTAATTCAAAGAAATTAAAGACCTAGAAAATCATAAAATGATTGAGAAACTTTATATTCAGTGGTGGGCACCAGCAGGTTCGCACCTACTCTATAGAACCGGTTGTTAACAAGAGATAGGACATATAAAGTTTAAAAATAGCCATTTAAAAGTGGCTGCCAGATGGGCAGAGAACCGGTTCTTAATTTCTTTGAAGCCCATCACTGTTTATATTTAAATTACTACTGCAGTACCTGAAATGTTCTGACACTGCTTTTTCCTGCTTGAGTGATAATCTAATCTAAGGCAGATAGATTTGAAATGGCACCGACAAAGTTGGCCAATGTAGAGTTCATGCTCCCCATTTCAAGTTTCCTGCCAAGCCATATCTGCCCTTTAATACACCTGCTCACTATCTTCGTATTGCCACATTTAAGAAGCAAGTCCAAGTTCTTTCAAAACTGCAGGAACGCCTTCCATTTTGCAAGTGCTACTGATTATGAGAGGTTGGGTGACCTTGGAGAACAAAGAGTCAAGTACTGACATCTTGTACACATATGCTGTGCTACACATATGCTTCCCTAGGTGCCAATGCCAACTGTGCCATGTGGACCTCTTTGTTTCACATCTGCAGAGGCCATAAGAGACTTAGGTGCAGGGCACAAAGTAAGCTCTCCATTTTCTTTGGTCTCTCTCCATCTTAAGAAAATAGGGTTAATTTACCCATGCACTACTTGTAATCCTGATCTTGTCCCAAGATGCTTTGCAACCATTGACCACTCCTTGCCTTTAAGTTCCTACCTTGTTCTTCTATTCCCCTTCAATTCCTTGCACAATGAATGTGGATATTTGAACTGCATATTGATCAATAACCATAGATACAGCTTTCCCAGCAGCTTAAGAATTCTGAAATGATGTCGTTCAAAAATGGCTATTGTTCATCAGTTTTGCCAGACAACCAACACAAATGCATATATAACTCATGATTGCTCACTCCTGTGCCTTAAGAAGCAGTGCACAGGTTACTGCAGGAAGCTATTCCTCATGCTTGCTGTGTACATGGTTCTGTACATGGTGTACATATCTGCTTCTGTAATTGTCTGTGTATACGATCATTGTACTGTCTGAAATGGGGACCTAAAGAAGTCTGAAGCAACTAGTTTCTCAATTACAAAAATCCATTTTTTAATTTGATCCTATCAATTTTTTGGGAACCTATTTTTTAACATTGTTTAATTTGATCCTATAAATTATTGCTGCAATCTAGTGTCTGTTGCCCCCCATTAATTGAAAAATGGAAAAACAGGAACTTTTTCAACATATAACATCAGCACTGGCTTTTCTACAGAAGGCCATTTGCCTTGACCATTATCCTTCCTTAAGTACAGTAAAAACACTGGATATTCACAATTAAGAGTAATTGTTACTAAACCAACTGTGCTGGAAGGGACATTGTGAGCTAGTCTCTGGATCAGTGGGTAGGGTGCAGATATTATCAGAATTAGTTTGAAGACTGGCTCTTTGTCTGCAGCCAACACAGTAACCATTCACACAAGTATAAACATAAAAATGCAACTTTAAATCCACAAGTTGAACAACTCGCCCAGTGAACACACCATTGGGGCCTGGTTCTGGTACTGGTCGGTTTTCCTGCAAGAAAACAAAACAAGAAACATTCAGCTTGCATTGGCAGTCAGAAGAAGGATACAGGCAGGTCAGAGGTAGATAGCTGTATGGGATAGCAAATATTATCTGAGCAAAAAGAAAGAAAACTTAGAAGGCTGCAATCCTAAACCCACTTTCCTGGGAGTAAGAACCATTGAATATGTTGGGGCTTATGTCTGAGTAGACATAGTTAGGATTGTTCTAAGCCATAGAAATCTATATACCCTATTTATTCAGCTATAATGCTCACCCTTTTCAGCCATATTTAGTCTCCAAAATCCAGGTGTGCATTAGATTTGATGATGCATTCGATTTGAGTAAATACGGTACTCCCTCTTGCTCCTATGCAGGTCTGTGACATCCGTAATATTAATTGAAACGTGAAACACCTTCTGTTGTCTTTAAAGTCGTCATTGATTGTGGACCAATTTTAGTAGGACAAATAATGTTTAATCAATTGGGGGGAACACCAAAGGCCACAGTTCTATCCAACATCAGTGATTGCTTCCAATGCATTCTATGCTGGATGCAAGAAAGTTGGAGGTCTCCTTGGCAGATATTTTTCCCTTTCCTCAAGTAAGCCCCAGTCTGCTGTGAAGACCCAGGAAGACCTATATTGGGCTTTAAAGCTCAATATAGGTCCCCGGGGATATGACTGGGGATATGATTGGTAGAGGAGGAATCCACCAGTTCCGTCCCCATTCAGGCTCTGTCCTACCCATGTCCCTCCCTCTCCCCCTCTGTCCCACACACAGGAACATGCTATACCCAGAGCTAGCACTGAGGCCCTAGTAGATTGAGTTATGATGCAGTCATTCAATGAAGACTTAAGTAGGACTGCCGTTAAGTCCTAAATGTAACAACACTCTGTGAACACATTCCAAGTTAACTTCACAAAAATGATGCTTCAGACAGCATTCCCACCACTGAAAATTAATGAGAGACGAGACCAAATGAGACTATGTACAAAGGCTGTGGAGTTGGAAGCCATCAAAGAAGGCTGCTAAAGTTTAGCCAGGGAGCAAACTTGGCATCCATCAGTCTCGAAAGACTATTGTATCGTGCTTGACACTGTATGCAAAGCATGAAGGCCTAGGTAGATTGATATGGAGGCTAGGCTGTATCCAAGCAGCAAATCCCCCCACTCCACACCACCAGGAAGACCAGATGCCAAACCCAAAGTTCCTGAACCCCAAGGCCAAAATTCCTAATCCAGGCAAAAATTCCTGCCCGCTGAAAAAAATTGCCAAAAAATGTATTTTTCTTGTTTTTGTTTTTCTGTTTTTTGACCATAACTTTTGATAGGAAGAAGATAACTCCAAACTGATTTTTGCATTGGATTCTGCTCTTCTATACAAATCCAACGGCTTACTCCCAGGAAAGTATCTTTAGGATTGCAGCCTAAGCAGACTTCATAGGATCATGTACATTGAATGCAGGTTTTGAATTCAATTCCAGAGTTTTGTCATCATTTTTACATCCAGTTAATATTTTTATATGAATATTTTGGGGGTTGTGGAACCAATTGTCTGAGTTTCCATTATTTCCTATGGAAAAATCTGCTTCACTTAAAGAGCATTTCACTTAAAGAGCATGCCTCCAGAATCAATTAAGCTCTTATCTATATATACGTATAAAGAGAAAAGTCACTAACTGACTGACTCACTGACTCATCAATGCCCTGCCACAACCGCTGAGCCTAGAAGAGTGAAATTTGGGTGGGTGCTCCTTCAGTGACGGACGGGTTCCCTAAGAACAGGTTTTCGGAAATTCCAGCCGGAAGGAGGTGAAAGGGGGCGCAATGTGTTTTCCTCCCTATACTTTGCATTGGAGAATTGATGACTCATCAACATTCCGCCCCAACTGTTGGGCCTGGAAGCAGGGAGGAAAACGCGTTGCGCCCCTTTTCACCCCCTTCTGGTTGGAATTTCCGAAAATCGGTTCTTAGTGCACCCCTCCATCATGGAAGGAACACCCACCCCAAATTTCACGCTTCTAGGCCCAGCGGTTTTGGCAGGGCGATGATGAGTCAGTCAGTGACTTTTCTCTTTTATGTATATAGATATAGATAAATATATTCATATCATGTAATAAATCCTAACCATGCACCATCCTAACCATGTCTACTCAAAAGTAAGTCCCATTGAGTTCAATGGGTCTTTTCCCATGAAACTGCCTTTAGGATTGCACCCAATATATAATTTAATAAATAATTAGATTATTTAGTTCTAGTAATTTAGATGTAATAATTTAGATCTAGATATATTAATATAGTATGGGTGCAATCCAGAGTAACTGCGGGGAGTCCTTGCTCTGATGTAAGAACAATTTACTCTGGATTGCAATATGAATTTCCCATAGGTTTTCACTGGGTGTTGCTGTAACTACGTCAACGTAAATGTCTCTTGCATGCCCCCGTAGTTACTCTGGATTGTAGAGTATATTTAGATTGATAGTTTAATTGTATATTATTTATATTTATTAATTATAAGGAAGCCACATGCTGTGCCCCCTCACAAGGAAAAGGGGGACAATGGAGCTTTTTCCAGGACACAAGGCTGAAGACCAGAACATGTCCTGGGAAAAGGGGACAGGTGGTCACCATGCCCATCACCACAGCCTGTGGCAAGGAGTTCCACAGGTTAATGAAAGGAATATTTTTTTCTGGTCTGTCCCCACACTTAATGGGGAAAGTAAATGGGGGCCCTGCTTTGAATGGTTAGGGGCTTATGGGGCAAGGCAAAAGGTGGGTCTCTAGCACCCCCACCCCCATAGCCTCCATGCTGTGCCTGGGGAGGGGGCAGGGGGAGGAGGGCACCTTCCCTCCCACCCTGCCCCACACCACCCCAAACCCCCCAAGCCAGCACACCCTCAGCCCCTCCAGGCCCCCAGGAGGAGGAGGTGGGAGGCACCGGGGCGCCTTCACTGCCATGAGCCGTACCAGACGCAGGTCGCCGGCTTTGTACACCACCACGGACAGGTTATCCGCTCCCGCCGGCGCCGCCATTCTCGCCTCAGAGGGCCTTCCTCAGCCCTCGCTCTCCCTCCGCCGGAGCTTTATCCAGGGCTGGAGAGCGGGCGGGCGGCCAGAGTCCAACGGTCGGGGGGCAACGGGCGCTGCGGGCGCTGCGGGAGGGGGAAGGGACGCCCTGTGGCGGCAGACTCTGAGTCCTCAGGCGTCTCCAGCTGAGAACGGTCCTCGCACCTGCGCCCCCAGGGAAGGAGGCCGGCCTGTGTCTCCCCCATATCTGAACGCTGTGGCTCTCCCCAACCTGACCTCTGCCTCCCCCTTCCCAACCTGCCCCCTGTGAACTCCCTTCCAGGCCTGGGTGCCTCCCCCCATATCTGAAACCTGTGCCTCTGCCCCCCAACCTGACCTTTTCTCCTCCCCCCCATTATCTAGCCTCTGTGGCTTCCCCCCAACCTGACCTCTGCCTCCCTCCTTCCCAACCTGCCCCTGTGAACTCCCTTCCAGGCCTCAGTGCCTCCCCCCATATCTGAAACCTGTGCCTCTGCCCCCCAACCTGACCTTTTCTCCTCCCCCCCATTATCTAGCCTCTGTGGCTTCCCCCCAACCTGACCTCTGCCTCCCTCCTTCCCAACCTGCCCCTGTGAACTCCCTTCCAGGCCTCAGTGCCTCCCCCCATATTTGAAACCTGTGCCTCTGCCCCCCAACTTGACCTTTTCTCCTCCCCCCCCATTATCTAGCCTCTGTGGCTTCCCCCCAACCTGACCTCTGCCTCCATCCTTCCCAACCTGCCCCCTGTGAACTCCCTTCCAGGCCTCAGTGCCTCCCCCCATATCTGAAACCTGTGCCTCTGCCCCCCAACCTGACCTTTTTTTCTTTCCCCCCATATCTGAACTCTGCGTCTCCCCCCCCCAACTTGACCTCTGCCTCCTCCTTCCCATTCCCAACCTGGCCACTGTGCCTTCCCCCAAATCTTGTATTTGCCTCTTCCCCCCCCCAACCTGACCTCTACATCCCCACAATCTAGACCATGGGTCCTCAAACTTTTTAAACAGGGGGCCAGTTCACTGTCCCTCAGATACTGTGGGGGCCGGACAATAGAGGGGGTTTCTGGGGGGTGGTGGGTACTGGCAGGGCTAATGGGGGGTTTCTGGGTGGTAGGGGTTACTGGCAGGGCTAATGGGGGGTTTCTGGGGGGTGGTGGGTACTGGCAGGGCTGGTGGGGGTGGGGGGTACTGGCAGGGCTAGTGGGGGGATTCTGGGGGGTGGTGGGTACAGTCAGGGTTAGTGGGGGATTTTTGGGGGGGTGAAGGCCTGTCAGGGATGGTGAGGGGTTTCTGGGGGGTGGAGGGGTACTATCAGGGCTGGTGGGGGTTTCTCGGGGGTGGTGGGTGCTGGCAGGGCTGGTGGGGGGTTCTGGGGGTGGTGGGTACTGGCAGGGCTAGTGGGGGGTTTCTGGGGGTGGGGGTACTGGCAGGGCTGGTGGGGGTTCTGGGGTGTGGAGGTTACTGGTATGGCTGGTGGGGGTTCTGGGGTGGTGGGTACTGGCAGGGCTAGTGGGGGGATTCTGGGGGTAGGGGTTACTGGCAGGGCTAATGGGGGGGTTTGGGGGGGTGGGGTTACTGAAAGGCTGGTGGGGATCGGGGGAAGAAAAGGAGGCACTTACCTGGGGAGCCCTGCGGCCACCATCCAAGCCCCCTGGCTGGCCAGGGTAGCTGTGGATTAGGCACTGCAGCCGTGTGGTCCCCCATCAAAGCCCCCTGGCCGGGCAAGGAAGCTGTGGATGGGGCGCTTCAGCTGTCAAGTTCTTCCGCTGGGCGAGCAGGTGGGCGGGCAAGCGAACAGACAGGCAGCCCCTTGCCATGGTGGGCACCCACCCCGGTGCTGTCGTGAGGGGATGGCTCCTCCCCCTCCCTGCCTGCTCTCGCCTGGCAGCCACTCAGCAACAGCGAGGCAGGGAGGGGGAGGAGCTGTGTCCTCAGGACAGCACAGCGCACACAGCAGTGTGCCAAATTTAAAATGGCAGCCGCCACCAAGCCTCTTTTCCCAGTGGCGGCCAGCCTCGGCGGGCCGGATTGAGGGCCCTGGCGGGCCATATCCGGCCCCCGGGCCGTAGTTTGAGGACCCCTGATCTAGACCCTTTATCTTCCCCCCCCTCAACCTGCCTGCTGTGCCGCCCCCCTACAAAAAAACTGGTATTGTTATCTGCCTCTTCCCCTGTCTCTTATCTGCCTGGACTCTGTACCTCTCTCCTCCCATCCCCATCCTCCCTACCTGGCCTTTTGTGCCTCTATCCCCCGCAACACCGTACCTCTTTCTCTCCCCCCCCCACCTGCCATTTGCAAGCAATCTGTATTTTTTTTTTACAGGCGCCCCCCACTTTCTGATGGTTCAGTTTCTGACGTTCCACTCTTTCAACACCTTTCAATTATATCCATGACTCATTCATTCAACACATGCTCTACTCTTTCAACCTCTATCTGCTGGTCTAAAGGCTAAAATTACTTACCTTCCCTGATGTTGATGTTGGGTTGTGGGTGGCGCAAGTGGCTAAGACACTGTGCCTGTTAACCTGCAGGCCAGGGTTTGAGACCCGGGTCAGCCCCACAAGAGAGGGTGAGCTCCTGTCAGGCTGGCTCTGCGATGCCAGCTGGATCCAATTGTATCGGCTCTGCCTTTCCATTGGACTAATTCAGTGGCGTGGAGAGGGGGGATTTGCTGCTTGGGTAACAGCATATCCTCCATAACAATCCAACCCAGGCTTTCATGCTTCGTATGCAGCACCAAGCACGATACCATAGTCTCTGAAGACTGACGGAGGCCTGCTTTTGATGCTGATATGCATGTGACGTGGTGAGCAAACTGTTTTTGGCATTTCCTTATGACTTTCTTCAGCAAATAGCCATCATTCAAATACATTATGTTCATTGCCTACACATTCCCTTATCCATTTCACTATTATTTGTTATGTATTTTGGCTGCATACTAATAAATACATATTTATTAATACATGTTATTTAGGCTTTTGCAAGTGGTATTTATGTCTTTTTAGTGGCCATTTTTCATTTGCAAGCTGAAAATACTGGGTTTCACTTTTCAGCAGTGTTCACTTTTGGACAGTCCGCCATCCTAACCCATCCAAAGTGGGGGATGCCTGTATCTTAGAACTAGCATTTCTCTTCAGTGTAAGGTATAGGGAAATGTGTGGGCAACATTTTGAAACAAAATGTGTGTGTGTGAGTGTGTGTGGGTGACACGCAGCCCTGACACCAAGTCCACAACATGCTACAGTAAATTAATTATTCAAGTACACCTGATAATTCATTTACTAAGGGCACAATCCAGAAGTGCACTTGGGTTACCCTCACTATCACTGGGCTGACCCAACTACAAGATGCTCCACCCTAGTTACTCTGGAAAAGGCTTGGGCCAGCCTAAGGCAACATAGGCTGCCCCAAGACAGGTGGACCTGGACTGCCCTAACTAGGGCAGCCTAGGCAGTTCAGGAGAGGCATGTTGAGGGCATGTTTACCATTGCCTAGGGCAGAGCAGTTACTATGTATCCAGAGCCTGTTTCCAGGGCAGAATTGCCCTCTTCCAGCTCCTCAGAGTTATGCCAACTCAGGAGCAGGTATAGTAATGAGTAGACCCATAGGGGTCCATGATAAGGCAGAGTAAGAATGGCAGTGTTGACCAAAAATCTGAGTTCTTGGCTAGCCTATCTGCAACCCCTGCCTGTCAACCTCAGGGCAACTATGGCACAACTATGGCAGTTCACTAACCTGAGGTTACAGCAGGCCACTCTAAGCAACTATCCTCCACTAGAAGCACTGCTGTATTGCATTCTCATGCTGCAGCTGTTACTGGTTGTCAGGAACTTCTGTGCTTCCTTATAAGGCAGGCACTACAGCTGCTCCTTGTTCAGTGTGATCTGAGGCGGTCTCCTTGGGAGCAAGCCCTACCCAGGTGTCACTGACTTGATGCCTACTTAGCATTCTCTGGAGCAGCTAGGGCAGCCCGGGTTTCCTGACTCTGGATCCAGCATACCTCTCTGCTCTGGATACAGAATACTTGGGGCAGCCCAGCTAGGGCTCTCCTCCCTGCCCTTACTCTGGATAGTGCCCTAAGGCTTCCCCCCGCACACAGTGTTTATGGTAGACTAGCGAAAAGCGTACCTGAGTAAAATTCCCCTGTATGCCATCCCCCCACGGCACATCAATCCCCCACGCACATCAACCCCCCATGCGCAACATCCCCCATGCACATCAGTCCCCCATATACAACAACCCCCATGCGCATCAACCCCCCATGCACAACAAACTCCCATGTGCAACATCCCCAAGCGCACCAATCTCCCATGTGCACCAACCCCCCATGCACATCAACCCCCATGCACATCTTCTCCCCATGCGCATCAACCCCTATGCACATCATCTCCCCCATGCACATCATCTCCCCCATGAGCATCAACCCCCCAGTGTGCATCACCCCCATGTGTATCATCTACCCATGCGCAACACCCCCCACGTGCAACCCCCCCCCCATGCACTGCATCCTCCACAGTGCAACCCCTCCCTCCAAACAATATCCCCCCCCCACTGCACCGGGCACTGAGCACCAAATTGGCTGGAGGTTGGCAAGTCTTCCATTTTAAGTATAGGACAAAAAGGACACAAGTATAGGACAAAAAAGGACACACAAAAAGTATAGGACACATTGCACCTCTTTTAAGCCCCTTAAGGTTAAATTTCTCCACATTGGTTCTTGGTGAGTGTTCATGTGACACCCTCTCTGAATTTCATGCTTCTAGGTCCAGGGATTGGGACAGAGCATCCCTCTGTCACCAATTCTTCAATGCAGAGTATATGGAGGAAAACATTTTGCACCCCATTTCACCCTCTTCCAGTAGGAATTTCTGAAAACTGGTTCTTTGTGCACCCCTCAGTCATGCACCCCAAATTTCACACTTCTAGGCCCGGCGGTTTTGGCAGGGCCTTGATGAGTCAGTCAGTGACTTTTTTATACAGATAGATTAATTAATTAATTCACCTTTAATGGCTACCATTTTTGTTATTTCTGAATTGACTTTTCCACTTGTTCTCAAATGGTACAAAAATGCAAGGGAGCTCAAATGCTCTTTATTTTCACATAAGTAAATACACGAAGAGAACAAAGTCTAATTTGAGGAATCACAAAAAGACACCAGTTTGTAAGGGGACATTTACTGGGCAATTATTATCGACCTTGCTATACCTTTGACAGCAGAAGCTGCATTTTACATGCCAGCAGCAGCGCAGTGTGGATAGGGACAGAAGTTTTACTGATCATTAGCAATGAAATTTTAAAGGTGTCCCCCAGAGATTGCCCTGCTAGTCATGACTGATTCTAGTGTGTGGTGCTCATTCCATTTCTAGAGCCATAAAGCCAGGTTGTCCGAAGACGCCTCTGTGGACATGTAGCTCGCAAGCACATGGAACACTTACCTTCCCACTGAGGTGGTTCCTATTTATCTACTTGAATTTCCATGCTTTTGAACTGCTAGGTTGGCAGGAACTGGGCTAAGCACAAGAGCTCACTCCGTCTTTCAGCCTCCCTTTCAGTGGGTCTCGAACCACTGACCTGCCAGTTTTCAGTTTGATAGGCACAGCACCTTTAACCACTAAGCCAATATTTAATGTGCTTAAAAGCAGGCCTCCATCAGTCTTGAAAGACTATGGTATCGTGCTTGGCGTTGCATAAACTGCATGCGAAGCACGAAAGCCTGGGTTGGATTGTTATGGAGCTTATGATACTTTATTAAGACACAGCAATGTGGAAGTCCCTTCCCCATAATATGTCCTGCCACACTTGGGAAGGTGGATTTTCTTATCCAATTACTGTATTTACTTTTGGCTGGGAGAGTATCAGGTTGGCAAGATCCATACAACTGGTCCCACTTATGTACTATGAACCACTTAAAGTGGTTCAAACCACTTACAGAATTACAGTGAGTCTATGATTTTGACAGGGTTAATAATTGGCAGTGGGTTTAGCTCAATACCATATGCTTCTGTAGGCTACTTTACATGCAGAAAGTCCGACATCTGATCCCTAGTCTCTCCAGATCATAGCTTGAAAAGACCCTTGAATGAAACCCTGTTGAGAGTGTTGACTAAACTGAGCTAGATGGAAGTACAGTAGTAACCTGACTCATTTTAAGATTATTTCTGATGTACCTATCTTGACCTGCCTTAGAATAAAGAAATCCAACTGAAAGGCCATAGAGAAGATCCTACACCTATGCAGGCTTCCGTCAGTCTTGAAAGACTATGGTATCGTGCTTGGTGCTCCATACGCTGCATGCAAGGCACGAAAGCCTGGGTTGGATTGTTATGGAGAATAGGCTGTTACCCAAGCAGCAGATTCCCCCCTCTCCACGCCACTGAATTAGTCCAATGGAAAGGCAGAGCCAATACGATTCGATCCAGCTGGCATCGCAGAGCTGGGCTAAGGACAGGAGCTCACCCTGTCTTGTAGGGCCAACCCGGGAATCGAACCCTGGCCTGCTGGTTAACAGGCACAGCGTCTTTACAGCTTGCTCCACCCATGACCTTTCTAATAATTAATTGTGACTTCTGGACATGACCCCAGAATGCCCAAGAACACACTTCTCACCTTGGATCTTGTTGGACTGACAGTTGACTCTCCTCATTCCCAACCCCTGATGGAAGGTGACAATTGAGATTGCATGTTTTGGTTACTGGAAATGTCCACATCAGCTACACGAAAAGGAGCAGATGAGATATGAGACATAACGATAATGTGTAAGCATACACAACACACACAGCTGTTCAGAAATCCTACCCACTAAAGGTTTCCCCAACTGTTTTGGTTGCAATCCCTTTCATATAATATGTTGATCCCTTGTCAACTGTGCAGGAAGTTCCAGCTAAATACAAATAAATATATACAGTGGTATCTCTCATAACAAGCGCCTCACATAACAAGCGCCTCACATGACAAGTATAAATTTCCAAGAAATCTTGCTTCACATAACAAGTTCTACTTCACTTAACAAGCAAGCATGCTATGGGCACACATGCTATGCAGCCCTGACACTCCGCACGGAGGCTCTTTAAAAGGGCTGCTGGCCAGCGTTGCTGCCTCTAACTGCCCCCAATTTGGGGGCAGTTGCCTGGAGGTGCCAGAGGCAGCTGCTGCTAACTGTCCCCACCAGCCACCTTGAACCTCCACAGCAGCCCACGTAAGCCTCCCAGGAAAGTCTCTTTGATTGCAGCCTCCTAACCATGTCTACTCAGAAATAAGCCCCATTGTGTAAAATGGGGCTTACTCCCAGGAAAGTGTCTTTAGGATTGCATCCTCATGGTTTCCTATGGGAAAATCTGCTCTACTTAAAGAGCGTTTCACTTAAAGAGCATGCCTCCAGAACAAATTAAGCTCTTTATGTGAAGCACCACTGTACTAAAGTGGTTGATATTCTATCTCCAGTTCTCTAATCAATTTCTGATATTGAATAATTGCTCAACCTTTCCCTGGTTCTCTCTGTTTACATTACAGCCTCTTCTTTGCATAGCTCAGAACTGGAAGCATTCCTATCAGCCCTTGAAGCACCCATGGCCAGATATAAGATATGGGAGGTCTTGGAAATGTTCAAGTACTTTATGTCCATATAGAAAAAAACTATGTAGGAAAAGAATGTTATGATTCAGTTTTCTTTCCTAATGTACATCGAGTCCTTGCCAACTATCAGCAAACTCTAATCAAATATGAACTGTATATAAAGCCCAGGAAAAGTTCCACAGTTAAAGGTATCTCTTATTTTGTGTGGTTCTGAGTTACATAATATGAAAATTTATTTGTCATACAATCTAAACAGTTCGTCCTATCAGTCAAGGGAACAGTGGAGACGATATTAGTCAATGTTTATTTAGACATTAGACAATGTTCCAATGTTCCAAGGAACAGTGGAGACAATATTAGTCCACCCTTAACTGATAAGACAATCAAATGATCTTGATTGTATAACAAAAGGAATTTTCATAATCCCAGGGAACAATGACTGCCTCTCCAATTCCCCATTCAATTTTGGATGGATAACCATGCAACTTTCCCCTAGACTTCTATCCTTTATAAAATAAGCCTATTTGTTTTACTGTGTGAGCTCAACCATTGTGCATTTGACAGCAACCTTTTAATTTTCTTTACTTGTTTATTACTTTCTTGCCCAGGTTTTTTGCTGAGTTCAAACCAGTGACTCTGGGATATTGAGGGGCACAATCCTAACCAATTTAGGCAGGCATAACTAAACTGTCTCCTTGTTTCCATAGTGGTGTGGTGGGGCAGAGGCCAGCGCATGTCTGTGCACTGGCCTAACCTTCCCAGGAATGGAAGGGTGGCTGGTGCTAAGACTTGTGCTGGAACTTATGCCAGCCTAACCAAGGGTTAGGATTGCAGCCCCAGAATTTCCTATCCAGCAATGCAGTGGTAAATTTTGAAGAGCAGATGACTGCCATGGGACACACTTCCCACAGGTAAACCCCCTAAGACTATTACACAAACATCATATTTCTTCATTAATTTATTTTCCTGCTACTTATTTTTAATTTGAAACTTATTATGCTGTACTTCATTTAAGCTACAATTCTATACTGATGCCATGCCACTGTATCCTAAATCTATCCATAACAAAGGCAGGAGGGAAACACCAGTGGCCTTCCAGCAACACCAATATCCACGGAGATTATGGCACAGCTTATTGTCCATGGAGTGGCATCCAACCACTTCATGTGCAGCAAGCCTGATGTGGGATGATCAGCCTGACAATAACCACTTCCACCTGCATCAATACTGGCAGCCTGAGAAGTACTACCAAAGTGAACTGGACAGGAGCAGGTACCAATGTGTGACCACACTGTTGACATAACATCCCTAGCAACTCTTTACAAGCAGCATAGTGATAGCCATCACCACCAACTTTCGGGAGATTCCTCAATGACATATGCCCTTAGACACATTGCTCAATTTGTCTGCTGCTGAGGATGATGGTACTTGTAGCCTAATGTCCTCTGAAATGAGTTAAAGGAATGCAGCATTTTGAAACTATTGCCATTTGATATGACTTTTCTTGCTATAGTTGATATCTCAAAGCTTTGCTCCTCAGCACTCCCCTTTGGCCTGTTGATTTTCAGTAATGAAGCATTGTGTGCCTTCAGGCCTTGTCTTACAGCTTTGCCTTCTTGCATCATGTTTGTATTTTTGTCACATTTCTGTATCCATTTCAGAAGACCATACTGGTCATGTGTGACAAAAGCCCTTCATATCTTAGAAAAAATGAGTGTAACATGAGATGGGTATACAAAATATGAAAGGGGAGAGGGTATTGTGTAAAGAAATGTCTTGGAGGAAAATAAGACAAGATTGGAATAAAGGGTTACCAAATACTGAGTGGCTATTTCCCAGAAAGCAGAGGCAAAGAGTAAGAGCACAATCGTAACCATTTCTACTCAGAAGTAAGCCCCTTTGTGTTCCTCCCAGGAAAGTGTGTTTAGGATTGCAGCCAAAGGGCACAATCCAGAGTAAATACAGGGAGTCCTTGCACCAGTGTAAGAACAATGTGCTCTGGATTGCAATATAAATTTCCCATAGGTTTTCACCAGGTGGTGCAGAAACTATGGGTGCACGTAATGTCTCTTATATGCTCCCATAGTTACTCTGGATTGTAAGGTTTTGATTTGTACTTATAGGCAGTTCTTCTTTTCTGCTAGGGTTAGGTCCTTGGAAAACCTACCTGATACCAAATTAGTAGATACAGAATCATTAAGCCTATAAGAAAAATGGGGTTTGATTCCAGGGGACCTTCTTTACCATATAATCTGTGAATTTTATGAATCTGAATCTTAACTTGAAGTCTGTAGGCTAGGTGATAGCGAGGGCTATACTGTACATTTAGATCAGTGCTCAGGGAACAGGGGTAAATTACCCCAAATGGGGAAAAAATGAAATTCCTGGGGGTAATGGATGGTCGCACTGCAGAGGCACAACTGGGCATGCATATGAATCTATATATGCATGCCTGATTTGTGTCTCGGCAGCATGGCCGTCCATTACCCCCAGGAATTTCATTTAATTGCATATATAATCTATATATAGATTCTATATACATACCTGGCTGTGTGTGTTACAGTACTGTAGTGTACAAGGACCTGAGAAGTGCAGTGCATCCAGAATATCCAGACGTCCGGCTTTCCCCTGACTTGTTGTATATTTCCTACCCTGTTTTTTTTGGGGGGGGGGTAGGGAAATCCCTGGGTCCATCCAGGATTCTAAGGGTGGGTGGGAGGGTACTTGGGGGCACTGGGGAGCAGTTTGAGCCAGCTGTGGGTTTGCGCGGCTAAGTCCGAGCACTGCGGGCATCCATCTTGAAAAAAATGACTGCGCATGTGTGCGCAACCTTTCCCTGCCTCCCTGCCTAAAGGTTGTCATGGAGAGGCTTCTCTATGGGCAGAGTGTCCTCTCCTAACCTCACCGGCACTTTCCCTTTCCTAATCGGAGGCGTGTGCCGGAGAGGTCAGGAGAGGATACTCTGCCCACAGATAAGTCTCTCCATAGCAACTTTTAGGCAGGGAGGGAAACTTATATTATAATAATAATAATAAATAATTGTTTTGTTGCCTATAAAATTTATTTATTTATAATAAATAAATAAATATTTATTATTATCAAATAATTAATAATATATTATTTCCTTCCTTTCAATTCAAGGGGGTAACATTGGCATATCTAAATATATTTTGGGGTAAAAGGTAAAAAAGTTCCCGATCCCTGATTTAGATGAACTGCAGCTTGGCTCAAATGTAACAATAAAACATAGTTTGTGAAGATGTCTTACAGTCCAATCCTTGCTCTTTGGTGCTGCTTATTTTATTTTCTGTTGATGCATTACTGTTGTTTGCCACCTTGAGTACCCAACATGTTAGTGAGAATGGCAAGCTACAAATATTTTTCATCAGGTGGACCCTGCCAGGAGTGAGAACAATGCTAAGATGATGATGACAATTAATATCTATGGCTGTTTCATCTACAGTCCTGGATCTTTCCCAAAAACTCTCTGCACAAATCATTTCAACTATTATATAATTTAATTAAGATGCCTTGTGGTTTCCCATGGTTTCAGACTTTTCACACCCAGATTTCAGTCTGAAAGTGTTCCAGTGCTAGCTTGGTTCTCCAGTAATTCCAGTAAGGTGGCTTTTTGAGTTTCAACAAAATAATGTTATTCAAATATTCTGTAACATCATGCCTAGTTTGATCCTAAGGTGAGTGACTCAGGGACAGGCCGATCTAGACACAAACATTAGCTTTGATGTGACATAACCTCATTTCATAAGCTTTGGTGTGTTTGCTTTTTCTTTTATAAAAAAGTGTCTATAGGGAAACCTGATATTGGTCAGGAAGGCTGTTGCAGAGATAGGGTTAAGCTATCCCTAGCTCCCAAGCTCCCTATCCCTCCCTAGCTCCCACCTTAGTCTCAATCCAGTTGAGGCTCTCACACATGCTGTTAACACAAGAAAAGTAAACATACCAGGTCCAGAGGCCTACTGAGCATGATCTGAACCCATGGCATGCAATGACATCATGATGCACATGTGCCATGTAGGTGCGTGCATACTGCGGCAACATCACCCACTGGAAATATGCCAGTGAGGGTGTTGAATCTCTCTTGGCTCCTGAGAGGCATGTGTTGGTCTGTGGCTTCCCCACTTGGAGACCCAGTGGGGGAGGTGGAGATCTGCCTATGGCCCTTCTTCCTGAGGGCACAATGGGCATCTGCGCCTTCCCTGCTGGGAACTTCACACTCCCTAGACTTTTCCAAGAGGGGGAGTCACAGGAGCAGGTGGGCATGCTGGTATTTCTCTCACTGTGGCATACATTGGCTCCAGCCTTGGCAGCCTACAGAGATGGTACGCCACTGACCAGGTCCAATTATGCCATATAATTAGCTACCATCATGTTTCATCTGGATGTCAGATTAGGGACCCAGATGGAAATTTATCAAACAGGATTATCCAGTTTCTTCTCTGATGTAGGACCTACTTCTTTGTACAATAGTTTATAGTTGTAAACAGAGCTGATCCAAGACCAACACCTGAAGCAGTATGTGAAATGCTGGTATCTCATGCTGAGCAATATCTCGAAGCCAGTTGTTGCCTTTGCGTTCCTCATCCTCCCATTCTCAGTAATCTAACAAAATGAAGGCAACCAAATGGAAAAGGTACAATATCAAGAGATGTCCTACCCCAAGGATATCAAACTCATTTCATACAGCAGGTGAATAGCATCCATGATGACTGCTGAGGGCAGAGAAGTGATGTCATTATGCAAGAAGTGATGTCATCATCACTAAGAAAGGAAATCATTAAACAGGTGATAACCAGAAACAGGTGATAACCAGAAATGGAAGTGATGTCATTATGCAAGAAGTGATGTCATTATCACCAGGAAAGGAATTCATTAAACAGGTGATATCCAGAAATGGAAGTGATGTCATTATACAAGAAGTGATGTCATCACCAGGAAAGGAAGTCATTAAATGGGTGATAATCAGAAATAATCACTTTTCCTCACTTAAGAATACTGCAAATGACAGAACAGAAAAATATGTAATTATTTTCATATGTTTCTAGATATAGGAAAGTCCAGTCATCATGCAGGCCACTTATTTAGCAATGACACATCAGCACTGCTCAGAAGTTGACAGCCTAAAGGCCAAATAAAAGGATTTGGTGTGCTGCAACTGGTCCCTGGGCCTTATATTCGACATCTCTGTTCTAGCCATCTTTTGCCTTTCCTTCACACTTTTTCTTTTGCTCAGTTCCCCTTTTCAAATCCAGGGGCCAAAAAAGCTATCTCCAGCAGTAGCAAGAACAGACAGCTCAAGGCAGGAACTCCTTGCTAATCCACCACTTGAGGCATCCACCGGAATCAGGTCCATAGGTGAATGGGATTGCCTTTGCTATTGGATTGGCACTGTCTAACTCCAACCCACTACTCATAAAATCCTGCAGTCAAATAGTGGGTGGGTGGGTGGAAGGAAGGAAAGGAGGGAGGGAGGGAGGAAGGAAGGAAAGCAGATAGGCTGTTAAAATTAACATCTGAACACAAGCTTAATGTAATCCAACAACTTGAGTCAATGTGTTATTTGTCAGTTGTGCTGATCAGTCCATTAACATGTCTTCTGTCAATGAGTCACTCAGGACGGCACCAAACATGCAGTTATTCAGAAGAAAATTATACCCCTGGGTACATCCATGTGGGATCTGCAACCACACATTGACTCTAATGGGGGGTTTAATCTGTAGAAAAACCTGTGCTAATCCCTGTGGCATCACTAGGGTTTGCGTCACCCAGTGCAGAAGACCAATGCATCATCCTAATCATGCACCTCCTTGCATGCAAGTGAGCCAGGCATTGCTCTGGGCAGTGGGTGCAGTGATGAATCACTGTACTGCCCCCACTGGTTTTTTAGCCTTAACTTTTGATTGAATATAAATATTTCACGATGGTTTGTTTCATTGCATGCTGCATTCTATATACCATCAAAAGACATATAACATGATGGTATTATTTTAAAAAAAAATAATTTTGACCAATAATGGTGTCACCCTCCATGCATGTCACCCATATGGTCGCCATACATCCCCTAGCAAATGCCACTGGCTAATCCCCATGCCAGTATGTCAAGCATTCTTCAGCTGTCATCTTGTGTCTATATGCATCCTAGGAGCAATTGCCTGCTGAAAGGGATCAGTCTAGTCCCTGAGAATTGGCCCTTCTGGGACAGTAAATGTGGACAATAAGCTGTAAACAATTGAAGTATATCAACATCAATGTAATTTTTTTTTGTTTAAACCATCTTTTTTACGTTTAAACAATTTTTAAGTTTAAACTACATCACCAATGGACCCTAAAGTTGGTCAGAGCCAGAGGTCAAGGCCTTCCTACTTTCCAGGATGGTATTGCATTCTAGGGTGACCATATGACTGGATTTTTCTGGATTTTTCCTCTTTTTTAGTCTCCTGTCTGGGTGTCCTCCATTTTGGCTTCATTGTCCTCCATTTTGGCTTCATTTTGGAACTTTGCAATGGTGTACAGTACCCCACCATGTCATATGGCATTGGATTCATATTGAAGAGCAGAATCCAATGCAAAAAATCAGTTTTAAAATATCTCCTTCCTATCAAAAGTTATGGCCAAAAAACAAAAAAATTAAAAAACATGCATAGAACTCTATGGGAAAGTGAAAGTGCCCAATATAGCAGCTTTACACGAGAGTAGGCAAATGTGTCATTGACCACCAGAAAGGCCAGGCTGAGAGGAATCCAAGACCTTGTTCTCCTTTTTAGGTTCAGGCATCTGGTCTCCCTGTGCTGCAAGAATTTTGTTAATTCCATATGGCTTACACAAACTTATAAAGATAATCATCTTTCCTTCCCACAACACATGATAACTTTTATTTGGTTATATTGTGCTTAAGAGAAACTCTTTCCTCCTTTGGAACCTTCCCCAAAATATTTTTCCCATTTTATACAAGGAGGATTTTTAAAAATGTTTTTTGACTGATTAAAAGCCAAAACCTGATTGCCAGCTCCAATTTTCATTGGTTACTTTGGAGAAAAGTAGAATGACATTTTCTGTTGCAACTGGAAAGCATTCTTAAACAAAGATAAGGATCAGGAGGCCACACAGGAAGAACAACTTATATGGAATAAGTAAAACAGTCCAGTAAGAGGAATACAATATTACTCAATGTTGTCAAGAGGTCATTCCCTTAGGGACAGCTTTCTTACTGTCTTGGAAATTCATCAACTAAGAAATGAAAAAAAAAACCTGGAAATCCAAGTTGAGCATACAATTGCTATGTGCTGTTCAGTTAATGCACCTGCACAAACCAAGATAATTTTTGGATAAAAAGAATTCATCTTATTATAGTTGCAGCTACTTAGGAACACATAGAAATGTTATCACCAGAGCTTTTCTTTCTCTTTCGTTTGTACTGATTACATAATTTGTTATATAATTGGAATTTAATTCATTAAAAGTGATATAATTGTCTGAGAACTTCATTCAAGAGACTGGGGGGGATTGCAGAATCAGGTAATTTTCTTGCATTGGTGGACCTAAACCTAAAACACAGTTCTGAGATGCTGGCATTGTCCTGCAGTGCAATCTCATATATAAATCAAACACACAACAAAAATTAATACTGATGTGAATCTCCAGTTGAGGATCAGGAGCAATCTTCTAAGAAAATCCTGTTGGATCATCTAGTCTAGCATTCTGTTTCCCACAATGATCCACGAGTGGCCTTGATCCACTAGGAACACCCATAAGCACACAAGATAGACATGAAGTTTGCTCCTATTCGAAGAAGACAGCGCTGGTCTAGATGTACCTATGATAGGTCCATCGAGCCCAGCGCTGTCTACTTTGAATAGGAGCA
This sequence comes from Cryptoblepharus egeriae, assembly GCA_030015325.1. Classification (NCBI taxonomy): domain Eukaryota; kingdom Metazoa; phylum Chordata; class Lepidosauria; order Squamata; family Scincidae; genus Cryptoblepharus; species Cryptoblepharus egeriae. Next base: position 14,662,923 of record JAREYC010000013.1, read on the forward strand.
ACCTTCAAGTTCTAATTATGTAAGGTCTATGAATGGCATCATTCATGACAACAAAGAGATGGGTGTGCAGCTTTTGAGGACCACTCCTGGGCCTGCCTCACCCAGCTTCTGCATGCTCTCCTCACTCTCACACAGACTAATAATGCTCAAGACCTAACATTACACAGAAAGCGAGCTTAGATTTGTAGCCAGAGAGAGCCTCACCTATTGTGCCCTTCCAAGAGATGACACAGTGTTATGGCATTGTAGGCAGGTTTTGGCTTAGCAATCACACCCTGTTGGAGTATTGCCCAGCCGAATGAGAAACTAATAACTCTTGATACTTCAAACCTAAGGCCAGTTAGGACATTGTCAAATGTACTTCCTCTCCTCCGTCTCCAGGATAGTGCTTTTCAACTGTGATGTGATATGCAGTTGAACCGTGATCTATTGCCTTGGAGTAAATAGAGTCTCCATTCAACCTCAAGCACAGCATGTACAAGTGTGTAGATGACAGGTTCCAGGAACAATTATCACCCGATTTGTCAGTTGCTAGTTACCAGAGAATGGAGTGTGAATGGTAGCTAGTAGTAGTAGAATAAATGGTAGAAGAAGAAACGAGGGGATCCACAGCACTGCAGGTACCTGGGAAGAACTCAGATGAATGTTGTGTGAATCACCAGGGCTATCCCAGTTTGTACAAAAGTTGTGATTTCTGCACCCAAGGGCCAGGCTCTCTTTGCTAGACTTCCCTGTTTAGTTGTTTAAGTTGAAGACTGCTGCAAGGAAAGAGATTGCAACAGAAAATGTGCAAACATATCAAGACAAATGATGGATGAAGAATTCATAAGCTTCTGAGATCCTTCCTGCTTCTTATATTCAGCATGATATAAGACAGTGGTTCTCAAAGTGGGATGGTCAGAATTTCATTTGAGGAGACATAATGAAAAGCTTAGTGCTGCCATCTTGGATTCTGGCACTAGGCACCACTATCTTGGTAATGGGGCACTCAGTCTGCAATCCATACTTTCCTGGAAGTAAGTCTCATTGAACACAATTGGACTCACTTCCAAGTGGACATAGCGGAGCTTGTGCATCGCAGTGATGTCACAGTTATGTTGCTTCCTGTTGGATGTCACTTTGAGCCATGACATCACTTGCAGGTTGATGATATCACTTCTGAGGGGTCCCAGACAGATTGTCTTTCTCAGAAGGGGGTCCTGGGCTGAAATGCTTGAGAACCACTGAATTGGGTAAACCTCATAGGAGCATTTACCCCATCCTAAGTTCTGCATGTGGTTTATCTCTAGATTCTGTTGATCCACCAGCAAATGCAGGAAGGCTCCAACCTGTAGAGTGTTTGCACAAAATGCTCTACAGCTGCTTTGTGGCAGCTTGTGCCAATGGATTCCGCATTACACTAACATACATTTTAGATACAGTTTTACAATTACCAATGTAATTCTTCTGTGAATGGTCAGTTTTCTTTAATTGCCTTATTTGTTAGGGAGGAAAATTTTTCTTAGGGTGCATTCCTAACCAATTTAGGCCGGCCTAACTCACCTGGCATCTCTTCCTGTGGTGGTGTATGGAGGTCGGCATATGCCTGTGCATTTGCCTAATCCAGTTAGAAATGGGGCATTTTTGCGACACCTCCAGGTCAGCACAAGACTTATGCCAGGGCTTAGACTGGCCTAACTAAGGGTTAGGATTGCAGCCATAGAATAATAAAAATTCTTTGTTTATTTCTGTTCTTTTTTGTGCATTATTCAGTGCAGTTACTATTTCACATGTGACATCACCACCCCACCTACAATTAATCATACAGATCTATAGAGATCTGGATTAGATAACCTTTTGGGAAGCACTGTAGATTGTAGCAGCTCTGTTTTTAGTGTGCCTTCAGTGCTGTCAAATGATAACCGAGCAAGTAACTCATTACAGAAACAAGCAATGTAACAACATCTGCAATGTAATGCTGGTGAAGACTTAGGGTGCAATCCTGAGTAACTATGGGGAGTCCTTGCTCCGGTGTAAGAACAATTTGCTCTGGACTGCAATATGAATTTCCAATAGGTTTTCACTAGGTGGTGCAGAAACTACGGGTGCATGTAATGTCTCTTACGTGCACCCGTAGTTACTCTGGATTGTAGGGATATACCATTAACTAAAAGAAGAGATACACTATGAACTACAGTATATGAAGACATATACCATTAACTGAAAAGGAAACAAAAACCATTAATTATTTGGTTAATTCAAAATTAACCATCAATTTTTGGTTAATCATTAATCAAAAATTCTCAGATTCCACATTTGTACAGTATTTCTTTGCCACCCACCCTTCCACTTTGGTATATAACTAAGGGCACAATCCAGAGTAACTACGGGGAGTCCTTGCTCCGGTGTAAGAACAAATTGCTCTGGATTGCAGTATGAATTTCCCATAGGTTTTCACTAGGTAGTGCAGTAACTACGGGTGCACATAATGTCTCTTACATGCTCCCCCAGTTACTCTGGATTGTAGGGTAATTCTATCAGGGTTTTGCAGTGTGATAGTTCCACAGCCTGCTGTGAAGTTGTGCCCAAATCAATGGACTCCTGTGCAATCTATGAATGTTTTATTTAGGTAAAACTACAACATTGATAAAGAATATTAATTTGATTGCTCATTGTCACATATAGGACGGACAACATATGTGTGTTCAAGGTGTATATCAATCCACTTTTTGTGTTTGTGTGTATCCATGTGTGTCAAGGAACATTTCTTCATTTTTGACTCTTGTACTTGACACTTTTCCCCCTTGTATTTCTGTTGAAATTTCCATTTGGTTTGAGGCACTGTTGATTTACCATCTCCACCTGCACACTGCTGGGCATTACCTTTATACACAATCAAGTCAAGCATCTTTTCAATACCAAAGTCTTTTGTCATTAATATTTCAATTCCTACTTCCTGCTTCATGTCACCTGTTTTTTTCTGATAAATTCCCAACTTCATGCAATTGACAATTTTCTCTTGTCATGAAAACTCCTTTTTTGCACAATACCTTTTGCCTTGGTGAAAGTTGATTGATTTGAAACGGAAGAACGCCAAAATGAAACCCTCCTACCTAGAGCTCATTTCTAAACAAATACAGTAGAAAAATGAAAGCTGGAGGAAAAAAACTATTTCCTTTTTGGTAATCTGCAAATAAATTCACATCCTGGCCAACATTTATTTTGAACTTGGACCCACTTCACACCTTTTTAAAAACATACTTTTCTTTACACCTTCCCCTCTCCTTTGGTGTCAGGCTTATTAAATGTTCATTTTGCAGCACCTATAGTAGCTATTTAGAAGGGTTGTCCTAACATTGTCATTGTTCCCATCAGAGAGAAGGTTTGCCACATTGAACCAGCATAAGGCTGTGGGTGGCGCAAGCGGTAAAGACGCTGTGCCTGTTAACCAGCAGGCCAGGGTTCGATTCCCAGGTTGGCCCTACAAGACAGGGTGAGCGCCTGTCCTTAGCCCAGCTCTGCAACGCCAGCTGGATCCAATCGTATCGGCTCTGCCTTTCCATTGGACTCATTCAGTGGCATGGAGAGGGGAGATTTGCTGCGTGGGTAACAGCCTATCCTCCATAATAATCCAACCCAAGCTTTCATGCTTCGCATGCAGCGTATGCAGCGCCGAGCACGATACCATAGTCTTTCAAGACTGACAGAGGTCTGCACATGCAGAGAAGAGCAGACTACCATAAGCAGGAGCTGGAGACAAAACAGATGCCCCCTATGGCGTAGCTAGGGTGCAGATGTACCGGGAAGCAAGCATATATATTGTTGGAAAGGTAATTTAATGCAGAATGCAATGAAACAAACTGCACTGGAATATCTGTATTCTATCAAAAGTTATGGCCAATTAACAAAATGAAAACACAAAAGTCTATGGAACAAAAAGTGAGTTTTCTTAACTTTCCCATGATATTGATTTCTCTGAGAGCCAATGAGATGTAATTCTAATAGTGCTAATAAGGTGTTGATATGAATCAAATCCCATGCTACAATGTACTGATGCTTCATCTCTATCTCATGTCTCTACCCTGCCTCCACCAAATTTTGATGCTTCAGTATTACTAAATGTACCTTAGCTATAGTATACTGCCTAACTTTGGCTTCCTTTGGCAACTGCAAACAGCAGTGAATGTCTGCTCCCTCCTGGTGAAAGTCAAGTACTCCAAGTGTTGCTGTTCATTGCCACATACACTCATCTGCTGCTGTTTTTGTTTTTCAGGACTGCAGTACTTGGGACCCAACAGTTATTCTCACATCAAAAGCAAAAAAAACCTGAAAAGTTGTCAGAAGATACATCTACCCAACCTAAAAACACAGCAATGTATACATCTTGTACATTTATTCAATCCAGGAAAGCCAATCATTAGACTAGGGCAATATTATCCATTGGAAAAATGCCAAACGTCAGTGCACTAGCTAGGAAAAGGATTTTTCTGTATCTGAAACCTGTGCTCACATACTGCACATGATGGGAATACTCAAGCTTGTCCTACTGCAACATCAAATGGCTCTAAATACAGTATGTTAGATCTTTGCAAACAGCCAAAATTGTTCTGAAGATATTCCTACTTTACTACACAATACAGACAAAATTTGGAATAGGTTTCATTTTTAATATGGATTGTTTGTAACTTAGCTTTAATTTAACTTTATTGTAAACCACTTGGAATCGGTATGAAAATGTAGTAAGTAAAGATATGCTAGGGACTCTCACCTGTACAGAAAAAAGTAACATCGAAATCCTTGCCATTTATAATCCAGAAAACCAGTATCATTTATCTGGAGCACAGTTTTGAGCAGTTCTGAAACTACAATTCATTCACAAAAGTGTAACAAGTTATTTTAACAGTTAAAATTATAATCAGATACATTAAGACAGAAGAAATGCCATCACCCATTTCCACACACCAAGAGGTGCCCAAAATTTTCTAATGCAGTTAGGCTCCTACTTTAACTAGGAAAATTCAGAAGAAACTCATCTGACACAATGAAGGAAAAGGATCAGAGGAAAAAATATTTAGAAACAGGTAAGTGTTCTTTCATAAGACATTGCGTGTTCTTTATCATTTTCGTTTCAATTTTGTTTTCAGATCAGATAAATTTGTTTCTTTGTGAATCCAGTATGCCAAGTAACCAGAGCTGCCTGGAATGAAGTCATGTATCTTCCCAGAGAATTTCTTCATCTCTTTAGCAGAAGCATAACCTAAGGCAAGAACATGAATAAGTATATTATTTCACAAGTATGACAACTGTGTCATTTAGATTTAGAAATTGTTGTTTCAAACACGCAGACAGAATCTTCAGTGAAATAAACAAAGCTAAGTTCAAGGATGGCCCAACAGCTTCTGGCACTGAGTAGTACCCAATAGCACCCTCTATCACAGCCTATAGCACCACCTTGAGCACCATCTTACTAGCATCATTTTCACCTCCCTTGCCAGAAACACACTCTTTTTCCTCCTCACACTGCCTGGATTTGAATACAAGAGTGCAATTTAAAGGAGGAGGAAATAGGGAAGAGAACTGAGGAAAGGACCAGAGAGGAAGACAAAGGTGGGCTAGAGTAAAGAGGTAAAGGGAGTGGGAAAGGCTATGTGGAAGAGGAGAAGAGAGTAGTGGACTAGAATAGAAACATTTCTTTTTGCACGAAATCTGAACCCATACTATTTTAGAAAGATTCCCTAATACTAAATTCTACCAATTCCTGAATCATTCTTATTACCTATCACCATGTTGCTTGTTGGATAATCTCGAAGTGGAATGTATGCTTGTTTTCGCTTTTTTAGCATCCCTGGTGTTTGATTGTCTTTGCTGTAATTACAGGAAATAAATAGCATTATTTAAGCAGCTAGACAGTTAATTTGGGAGGGGGGACAGTGAAAATGCTAATGAGACGTACTGTTCTAATCTGAGCTTCATTTTCCTTACCGTTAGCCTGTTACTTGAGAGTCAAGCATCTGTGCAGTTGATATAGAAGCAACAGAGACAGCCAATTTGCTGCTTTTTTCTCTGAAAACACCCTGCTACTGACATTGGTTACTAGTTAATTTCCAGGCTCAGTTCAATAGGGTGGGCTCTCTGGTTCCGGTAGACCACAAGTCATGCAGCACTTAAAAGAGAACATGCCCCAGACATTTCTCCATAAAAATCTATGCCTTCTGCTTTTTGAAAAGAATAGCAGGGCAAGGAGGAGGGACTGGAGTAGGGAGGACTGGGGAACACACAAAACCCATTACAGAAGATCAGGATTATCTTCAGACCTAGTTGGCTCCAAGTGTCAGGAAGGTTTAGGCCACATCTGCAATTCATGGTGCTGGTAATAACCATTAAATCCCTCTACAATCTGGGTCAAGGTTCCTTTAAGCACCACATTTGCCCCTGCAAATCTGCCCAAATCTTATGATCAGTCTTGCAGGTAGCATCACAGGTCAACCAAGACCTATGTTTGTATTAATAAAACAGAATATATTGTAACACAATATTAAAAAATACTGAGGTCACATCTATACTTCTAGGTTTTAAAAGCCATTGGCCATAAAAAGAGGTAATGGTTTTTGCTGCATGAATGTGTTGTGGAGATTTTGCAAGTTCTCACACTCTGCTGTCTCTTCAAAACATTCATGCTTGATATTTAACTGGACACAGATATATCATCACCGCTCTGACAGTTTTTCAGTCATACAGAAATCTCAGTTGGCATACCTTCTTTCCAAGCCTTTTTTGTCATTGAGCTCATCTTCCTCCCTGATGCACTTTTCTTTCACAAGTGGACTGGACTATCCATATAAAAAAGAGTAATTAGAATTGTGAAACATTCAGTCAGTTATTGCAATGCTATAAAAATATGAAGATTTAAGATATTTGTCATACCTGCTGATTCAGAGAATCACTTATCTGCTCCCATATAAAGCTCCCATTTTTTTCTCTTATTTCTGTAGCGAATCCAAAAATATTTATCATAAACATTGTACAGCCAGCCCACAGCTGAAGGAAAAAATAAGTTGGTCATGCTGTTCGTAAATTTTGATCAGATGGTAAAATATGATGGATGGAAAACATAGTATAATCACAAAATGCAATTATCGGTGTTTGCTGCTGAATATGTCATGCATAACAATTAAAGGTATTCATTGCCTGTGAATCCTGGGGCCTTCAACAGCAGTGTCTGCTTTTCAAGCACATTCAGGTTGTGCAACTTGACTTGTGTGAATCAACTGAAAAAGGCATCCCACCCTCATATTTTCAGTTAAGCTTATTTTTGTAGGCACAAGCTTATATGATTTGTTAAGGAAAAATATATACAGTACTGTATACCCATTTCCATTGGGTACATATGTTTTGAAGAACAATCACACATATGATACTGTTTGTAACTGAAAATGGGGCAATCATGACAGTCCTTCATTTGTCATCATAATCATTATCATTTGCCAAAGGCAGAGGAACCAGTCATCACATGTCCATTTTGTATCAATTTATGCTACAGTCTTAACCTCTTTGACCTGTGCCAACCTGGGGGTGTCACAAAAGTGCTGTAAGACACTTCTTGCCCACTCCTTGGGGGGAGGGGTTAGGCCACCAAAGGCATACAGCGACCTCACCACTCCACCATGGGAAGATATGCTGGCTGCCTTAGGCCAGACAAAATGGTTAGGTAGGATTAGGTTCTCTGTGTAACTTTGATTTTATTAGTCACCTGAGCATATTACCAGAAGGGGAAGGTATCCATTTAACCAAAGGTTGATCACATTTAGGAACCTCTTCCTTAGAGGTTGACCAGCTGAGAACTCTCCCTAGGGGCCACCAGCCAATCCCCGAAGCTCTATAATGTGGCAGTTAGTAGCAGTATGAGTCATGCATTACATTATCTTGTTCTTTCCATCTACAGTTGGACTTCTGCATAGGTCCCGATAATGGGTGAGGGACCTCTGAGAATTCCCATCTGTGGAGGAGAGAAGAGGAGGCTGCTGGATGCTTCATGCTCATAACCAGTGGTGGGCACCAGCAGGTTCGCACCTACTCTATAGAACCGGTTCTTAACAAGAGATAGTACATATAAAGTTTAAAAATAGCCATTTAAAAGTGGCTGCCAGATGGACAGAGAACCATAATTTCTTTGAAGCCCATCACTGCTCATAACCCTTTTATACTGAGGTAGGAGCATCCAGAGATCTTTTCCCTTTCCTTCTCCAGCTTATCTGAGTTGCAAAATAAGAAGTGGACACTCTTTGGAAGATACTCTTCCCCTGTGACCTGGTGGAACAGATGATGGAACCTGGTGGAACAGGTGAAAGAGTATTCAAAGTGCTGCATAGCAGGGGGCGTGTGTTGTGTACATGCACATGCAAAGATACACACATATACAGTATAAAAACCTAATCTCTCCCTCAAACCTTGGTGCCAGCATTGCATTTAATACAAGTACTTGTATACATACATAAAATAAAAAAGAAGATACTTTTACATCATAAATCTCTTGTTCATGTTTGAAATGTTGAATACCTGTAAATTTTCAGATATTTTTCCTCCTCCCTCCCCCAGACACACACTTACTGACCTTGTTGCAAGCAGGCAGGTGGAAGGAGAAAGTGTCCTAAAGGAACTGTGTTTTTCATTTCAGCATTAGCACTTGCGCTGAGATAACTAGAATGAAAAACTGCAATTCTGTCTTCCACATACTCTACACTCCGGTGTATTCTGCAGGAGGAAATGAGAGAAGTAGTTACTTATAAAAGTAAATACTGTATAAAACATCCAAACTGTTTTTATAACTTCATATTAACTCCAAACACGGGAGAGCTTCCATAAGAAATTGATGCACTGCAACCCTGCAGCATCTTTGTGGGTACAAAAATGGCATATATTCTTAAACATACACAGAAAAGTAAGACAAACCCCAACTTTACCCTAAAAGTCCAGTATACAGTGACACCTCACGTAAAGAACACCTCACGTAAAGTAAGTCTCACGTAACAAAAAAAAATTTCTCTAGGATTCTGCTTCATGTAAAGAAAGTGGCATTCGTTGGCAGTTAGGGCAGACGTGCTGGCCAGCAACCTGTTTAAAAAGTGTCAGAGCTGCCTAGCGCACCTGCCCATAGTGAAAGCAACACTTTCATGCTGTTCCTCCTGTGGCCAGACATCCGCTGGGCAGAGGGAGAGAAGAGCGGTGGAGAAGAGGGAAGCAGCTCAGGGCCAGCCAGAAGGGAGCAGAGAGAGAGAGGCTCAGGATGAAGAGAAGGAGACAGTGGGGAGACATTTGGAAAGTGTCTTGGATTACAGAAGAAAGTGTCTTTGATTGCAGCCTCCTACCCATGTCTACCCAGAAGTCTACCTCACTGTATTAAATGGGTCCTACTCTCAGGAAAGTGTCTTTAGGATTGCAGCCTAAGTAGACTTCATAGGATCATGCCCATTGAATGCATGTTTTGAATTCAATTACAGTGTTTTGTCATCATTTTTACATCCAGTTAATATTTTTATATAAATATTTTTGGGGTTGTGGAACCAATCATCTGCGTTTCCATTATTCCAAAATCTGCTTCACGTAAAGAAAGTTTCATGTAAAGGAACTGCATCCGGAACGAATTAATTCTGTTACGTGAGGTATCACTGTATATAAAAAACCACTCATTTTAAAGACTGACTGGATGCTGCCGTGTTTTATTGGGGGCATTTTTAGTAAATGTATTGTCCATTATTTTGTTACAGTATATTTTACTGCCACAAGAGGGCACAATTTGGATTTTCTGTCTCAGGTAACATAAAGCCATGAGCCATTTACCTTCTCAATGTACAGACTAGAATGTGTACAGACTTGATTGCCAATCTAGAAAAATAGGAACTAAAATTTAATCAAGTAAATTTGTCAAGTTATTTTTTAAAATTTTCATTCTGCCCACCTTCAATGAAGTAGAATACAGGAAACTAACCTGGCAGTTTCTACTGCATCACTGCAGCCTTGCAAAAAGTAGAGATTCACACCACTATCAAGTCAGGGAGAACTTGAAGACTGAGCTGGAAACCTTTTATCTAAAATCTAGTTTTGCCTAACATCTGCTGGAGTGGGAAGTGTATTTTAATTGTGATTTAAATCTTCTTGAGGACATAGTGGAAAGATGGAATAAATATTTTTTAAAAGAAAAAAATCTAAGATTATGGCTTCTGGTCCCATCAATTCATGGCAACCTGAAGGGGAAGAAATGGAAGTTGTGACAGAGTTATTTTTGTGGGCTCTAAGATCACTGCAGACAGCGATTGCAGCCATAGTACATACTACAATTCCACTCTAATCTTCAACTATTATTTTCTGTTAGAAGCATAAAAATCTTGGGTATCCACCACATGCAGCTGAACACTTGATGCAATGTTAGATTTCCAGGATTGTGTGCATGTGTGTGTTTGGTTTGGTTTGGGTTCTTTGGGCCAAGGCCTTGGAAACTACCAGCATAACATGGCAACTTGGAGTATGTTAAAAAAAATTTAAAACATTTTTTTCCTTACCTGTCACATTACAAGTCCCTCCCCTCCCTCCAAAAAACGTGTGGGGATTGTGACCTCCAGGTTGGGAACCATAGGTATCTACGTACCCACCTACCTACAGTATTTATATACCACTTTTCAACTTAAAAGTTGAAAGGTATAAAGACATACAATGTAATCCTATTGTGTCTACTCAAAAATAAGTCCATTGAGTTCAATGGGTCGTACTCCCAGGAAAGTACTCTTAGGTTTGCATCCACTCTCGAAATGTACCTTTTTGTATCAAGGTGAGAAGCATCACTACTGAACAGATAATCAGCAGCATCCTGGTTTGTGATCTCTCCTCCTTCATCAACTGTAGAAAAATGCCACGGGGAAGAATATAGTTCTTTAGAATAACCATGATTTTGAAACACAGAATTTAAATTTGCAAGAATGAAATAAAAATGTGCAGAGTTTTTATTTAGAAATAAATTGAGAATGATAAAGCACTTTATACAGAAATGTAATATTAAATGAGGACACTTGTAAATAAGATGTGGCAACGTATAACATTTCAGCTGTCCGCTTCCAGTTGCTGTTTTAGAGACAAGATAGATAGGCAGGTAGAGGGCATAAGTGTAGTAACAGGATCTGAAGCAGTCCAGTTTATGGATTGGGCGCGGCTGACCCACATCTCCTCAAAATAGCCATCATCTACAATGAATTGCAGACCATAGAATGAGTAGCAAACTCATTTCCCATTGCGAAACAAATAGCATTCATGGTGCCTGCTGACAAGTGACATCATTAAGCAGGAAGTGACATCATTAAGCAGAACATGACATCATTATACGTAATTAAATGATGACCAGAAAGAAGCACTTTGTCCACACAAAGAGAATAATTAGTTACAAAGAAGAGAAAAATGTGCAAATCTTGTTCATGTTTTGAAAGATGAGATTAGATTTAGGTAGGTAGGTAGGTAGATTAGATAGATAGATAGATAGATAGATAGATAGATAGATAGATAGATAGATAGATAGATAGATAGATAGATAGATAGATATCATGCCGGGACCGCCCAATTGTACTTGGAGGCTGTATAAATAGCTTTGGGGCCATATTCAGTGGCGGGCTTCAGGGTGTTCTCACAGGTTCTATAGAACCCTTTGCTAATGAGCGCTTGGTTCTGAGAACTGTTTACTAATGGGACATAGAACCTGTTGTAAAGTTAGGTTATCAGGACATAGAACCTGTTGTTAATTTATTTGAATCCCACCACTGGCCTATATTAGGCTCTAGGGCTTTATATTTGACAGCCCTGGTGTAGAATAACATTAGCACTGTGGTGGGTCACCTTATTTTCAGAAGCAACAGAAATAACTGGTGCCAACAGATGGATGCCATCAGCAGATGCTCCACTTGATGCCAAACTCTTCCCTCAGCAAAAACATTAGCCTTCGTCTTCACCCCAAACTGGGCAAGGTGTGTCGCTTCTTTCTGCCCAGGTTCTGGGCTTCACTCACCCCAAAGGCTGCAGAGTTCTTGGCTGACGCTCTGAGAGAACCAGGCCCTGCAGCCACTGAACATCCTGCTTTGAGTTTGTAGAGCCAGGCCTACAGACAGGATGCACAGCCCTTCACTAACCAGGCCTCTGCTCTGGTGCCATGCAACAAAAGCCCCAACCCAGAGAGACCAAGGAAGAGACCTTGGTCAGAGACCAAGGAAGTCTCCTCCACCCTCTTCTTACACCACACTCTGCCTTCCGTCTCAGCAATAGGTCGTGTGTTAGCAAGACACAAACACTTCTCCCCACCACCATGCATAAAACCACTGAGGGCGCAATCCTAACCAATTTAGGCTGGCATAACTCACTCACTCCCCTTTCTTGTGCTGGTGTGGGGAGGCTGGCATATGCCAGGGTACTGGCCTAACCCACCCAGGAGTGGCAGACCTGCCTCATGGCACTTTTGTGACACCCCCAGGCCACCACAGGATTTGCTCTGGGGTTTATGATGGCTTCACTGGGGTTAAGATTGCAGCCTGACAGTGAGCACAATCCTGACCATGTCTACTCAACATGTTTTGTCTACTCAAAACTAAGCCCCATTGTGTTGAATGTATCTTTCTCCCAGGAAAGTGTCTTTAGGATTGCAGCCAGTGTCTGCTTCCTCACAAGAGTGTGCAAGGATTTGCACAAGGGCACCTTGCAGAGGACCAGATCCTGCTGCAGCCATTGAACTTCCTGCCCCACGGTAAATGGTCCACACACAGGCTGGCCTCCATTTGCTTCTCTTTTTAGACAGGGTGACCAGACACCCAAACATCAAAAGGAAGACAAGGATTGGAAAGGTCAGCCTGGCTTATCCAGCAGACAATGGCACATTTGCCTACTTTTAAGTAAAGCCACAATATTGGGCACTTTCACTTTCCAATAGAACTCAATGCATTTTTAATGTTTAGGTTTTTGGCCATAACTTTTGATAGGAATGAGATATTTCAAAACCAATTTTGCATTGGATTCTGCTCTTCAATACGAATCCAACAACATATGATGGGGTACTGCACACCATTGCAATGTTCCAAAATGAAGCCAAAATGGAGGACAATGAAGAACACCCAGACAGGAGACTAAAAAAGAGGACAAATCCGGAAATTTGCAGTCATATGGTCACCCTGTTTTTAGAGGAGTCAAAACCAGTGCCATAAAGTGGGGAATCAGGACCAGCTTCTGAAATTGCATTTTGTTTCCATGTTATGAATCCTATGTTTTCCACGGCACATAAACACACCAAGCAGACACCAACATTAACCCATTTCTTCAGAAGATTTCATAGCAGTGGACATGGATCCCCAGGGAGTCCCCATCCAAACTTTGGCTCCATTCCTATCTTCACTTCCTTGGAGTAAGTCCCTTGGACTATGTCATGTTCCCATCTCCTACCTGAGCCCCTCCCATCTCCCACGTGGTAACGTGCATACCTATGGGACCGGATAGCTGTGTCTCATCCTTGTCTCCAACCTCAGACATCTTGGACATAAAGACCAGGGACAGGTAAGTAGATGGGAAACTGGTTTACTTATTTACCGGTAGTTCTTTTCTTGATGGTTTCTCAGGCACAAAGCTTAACAGTTTCAGTACATCTTTCTTTCAAGAGGTACAACAGAACAACAACCGCCCAACAAGGCAAACAGGTAAGTCCAAGCAAAATTGGATTAAGTCCAGAACTTTCTGTTCTAATCCTTCTTTTTCTTTTCCAGGTGGGGTCTTCTGGTCTTTGGAGATTCCAGCGCCTCCTTCACCAACAGTCTGAGATGCCTCTCAGCATCTCCTCGTCCCCCATCCTTTCTCCACGGTAGCTCCTCCCGGACTGTCTCTTCTTCCCTCAAATCCCTCCTCCCCCTTCTGATCCCTTCCCACCAGTTCCCAGTGGAGTCTGTACACCCCCATGGGCATACCACTTAGGGGAAGGTCTGACTGTTATCCCTCTGGGAGATGGGATACCCCATCCTCCTTCCTTTCACAGGTTGACCATATCTTGCATGCTCCACACCTCCACTGCATCTGGGAATTGTCTTATATCCAGGGGAGGGTAACTTGGGCGTTCAAACACTCCAAGGTTCTCTCCCATATGCACCCCCACAGGTTCTTGATTGTAGCTAGTGTACCTGTCCCAGTCCACGTCACAGACTATAATGGGACTTACTTCTGTGTAGACATGCATAGGATTGGGCTCTCTGTAATTCAATAACGTGAATTTTTCACATTTTTGTGATTCTTTATTGCATTGTTATTGCACTCATGTTATTGTATTGATTAGTGCTTTTTTCTGGAAAAAGGTGCCAGTACTCACCATAGGTCATCCCCATATAAGTAATTACTAATTATCTGCTGGGGGGAGGCAGGTGGGAAAAGGTGCCAGTACTGGTGACTAACCCCAGAGGAAAAGTCCTGATATTAATTATTGCATTAATGTAATATATTTGAAGTGGTGTGAAGGCATTAATATTATGCAATCTTAAATGTTCCTGGCATAATAATACAGTTTAGGGTGCAATCCTAATCTAGGCCAGCACAATTTATTGTCTTCCCATTCCAATGGTAATGTAGGTAGACAAGCACATGCCTGTGCACTGGCCTAATTCTCTCCCTTGTGTCTTACAGCAATGTTCTGACACTCCTAGGTCAGCACAGGACCTATCCTAGGGCTTAAGCTGGCCTAAGTGAAAGTTAGGATTGCAGCCAAAGACCTGAAGTGAGTTCTGCATAACTCACTTTATCTATTCTTAAATATTTTAAAGAATATTTTGAGTTCTTCATAACTAACTTTATCTATTCTTAAATATTTTTTTCTTTCTCTGCAGGAAAAAACTTATTTACCACAAGATCATATACAGCAAGCACTCAATTTACCTGAACCTTGTTTAAGAGACTTCAAAAATAAGGGACATTATGGCCTTTTAAAAATTAGGCATACAGTATATGCTTTGCACATGTGCATTGTCTTAAATGCATTCAAATTTAATGGACTTTCTGGTTTAACATACACTTATCTCCCCTTTAGTTTGTACTGCAGAGTCATTGTACTGTATATGGGGGGAAGGGTTATCAACCATGAATTCTTCTTGAATCCTTTAAAGGAAAATGGACACACTGTCAATAAAGCAGGAAACCTGCCTAACACTTGAAACAGTGGATATCCTAACAGTGGATAACATTATCCTAACAGTGGATAATGGTGAAATCAGGGGCTTTGTTTTCTACTGACAGTCTCTAGAATGCACTAAAATGGAATGTTTATTAAAAGCAACATTAGAATAAATTAGACAAGAACAGACAAAAATAGTTACCCTGCTTCAAGAACTAGTCAGCATCATGAGAGACTGAGTTGTGTAGTCTTTTATTGGATTTCAGTAAACAAAAGGATGCAGCTTTTTGTCTGGGAATTTTGCGAAGAGAATTTTATACAAATGCTAAATTCATATTTCAAAGTCCTTTGGAATACAGAAGTTGTTGGGTTTTTTTGTTTGTTATCTTGGTGCTTTTTGGAGGTATGCTTCTTATACACATTAATCAGTAACTAAATCTATTCCTACCATCTATTCCTACCTTATGGTGAAAGTGCAAGGACTGTAGGGATGTAAATTACAATGCCACTAACAAGATCAAAGGCAACCCTGCTGCCTTTGTAAGCACACATAACCTATGGAGGGCAACAATAGCTACCTGGTCAGGAACCTCAATAGGTCTTCCAACACCAGTGCCAGGGCTGGAGTTATGTCTTTACAGAAGTCCAAGTACACCAGCTATCCCAATTGGGATCCAAGAGCTGGATTTGGTAAGTTGCCTCTATTATCAATCCATAGGTTAAAGCCATAAGAGGTCTAATTTTTCCCCCTGGACTTCTTTCTCACTGTGCATTTACAAAGTATAAGTAACAATTTTCAGTGGAGTGATGTTTTCCCCATTGTCATTCAGACATGGACAAAAGTACGGAAAAAGTTTCTCTGTGAAACTCTCATCACAGAAAGTATAGAGGTGAGTCATTTTGGTAGCTTCATAAAAGGACACCTGACCACCCTCATAATCCAAATACACTCCAATTCTATTGATATTTTGGAGCAGGCCCAGAGGTTTTGGTGGCATAGATAAAGCCTTTAACTCATTCTTGTTCCTTAGCTTTACAAGCCAGTGACCATCTTTAGGTGACAAGGGGTAGTTCCCTTTACGGTTAATGCTCTCTTTTACAACCCCCAAAGTCCATTTGGTCTTGTTCTGCACCATCACTTCCCAGTAGTGCTTCCCACTTGTGAATCCTTCTGACCCCAAGACAGATACACTGCAATCAAATCTCTCTGGCGTGTCTGGTAGTGACCTCTTTTGATCATCATGCCTTACAGAAGTCAAATCTTCTGAAATAATTAAATTGGGATGTGCTGTTCCAGGGTCCAGAGTAAGAAAGGAAATGTCTGGAAAAAGTAATGGAAAAAAATGTTGTAGCATCCAAAGCATGTCAAGGGTATTCTAAGCATTCTAACTTCTAAATTTAAAGAAGGTTCACAGGATCTTACTATAAAACCCTGTCAGATAATCACATTAATTTTTCTAGATATATTTTGTGGGCTAATTTGTTGTTGGTGTATAGTCATTCATGTTGCTCCCCAAAACCTGCAAAAAAAGTGATACGGGGAGAGGGCACATATGAAAAACACATTTAAAAGGCCCCAGATTCAATCTTCAGTTTCTGCAAGTAGGGCTCAAAAAGACCTCTTCCTGAAACCCTAGAGAGCCCCTTCCAGTCACAGCCAGAACTGTGCTAGATGGACTCTGACTTACAGCCCAAACCTATGTGTGTGCCTTTTACTTTATCTGATCCAATGGCACAAGTCCACCCAAATCTGTGCCAACTGTTTAGTGTAGTTAGCACAGGCTCAAGTACACCCCTTGGATTGCACCCTAAGACACATTTGTATGTTCAGTACAACAAAACATGTCACCATACCTATTTTGTATATCTTCTTCTTCAAGCCACATTACAATAGCCAGTGTGGTGTAATGGCTAGAACATCCAACTAGAACTAAGGAGTTCCCCCCACTGGATGGAGTCAATCTCAGTCTAACCCACTTCATAGGGTTTTTGTAAGGATAAAATGGGCAGAGGAACACCCATTATGCCATCCTAATCTCTGTGGATGAGAAGTGGGATGTTAAAATGGCCTCTACTTATGAATACAAAATGTTCGCCCGAATGGTTAGCAACATTAAAAAAAATTTCAGTCTAAAATTAATGATTATTGGTTTATACTTCCTTATCAGTGTGCCTGTGCATTTCCTTTAATTCAAAATTTAATTTAATGTTGTCCTGTCTGCCCATTCCCTTGTAGACACTGAATGTCACTCCATTCAATGTAAACGTGATTATTTCCTGTTGACAAATTGCAGAGCATAGTTATATTTCCCAACATCAAACTTCCTGTTGTTCAGCTGAACCATCAGGGTGAGTTTTGTTTCATTTTATGAAACTAATATATCTAGAAGCAGAAGTACTTGGTTAGCTGGATTTAAGCCAGTCTTTGCTCTTAATCTGTTTTGGTTTTATTTAAAAATAATCAGAACTAAATACCACTTTACCTGGACAGAGAATTGTTTTCATTTCTTTCCATGCACCATAATGTAATGGTCCTCTGTATTGGCCCCAGCATAGACTTCCGGTCACTAGGTCGCTCTTAGATACATACTGTGTTTTCTGCTCCATCCTGCACAGAGTCAGACAATTAATACAGAGTTCGGCTTGCAGGATGTGACAGTGTCTGAAAAATTTGTTCATGAACTATTACAGTGACTTACACATCCTACCTAGTTAAAATTTGTGCCCATTTTTTTGAATACCTGCCAGATACAAGCAATTGATGAAGATGATTATAGTTCATAGAAACTTGTACCAAGGCTGGCCCAAAACTTCCTGGCACCTGAACAGCTATGCCAATTGTGGCTCCTCTCTTATGCAGCATTTTATACTGCCATATGCAAGTCCCTTGCACCAAGTGGTACAACAGTCACCAGTCTTCCTCCCCTTCCCTAGATTTGAAAATCCAGGTGAGTTGTTAAATGAGTATACACCCTTTGATTCCACCCTAATACTTCTTTACAGCTGGCAAAGCCAATTACCTTCTTCCTGACTGATTAAGGAAGATCTACTATGAATGTTTGAGAAATTTGCTATAGACTCACTTACCGTTCTATGAAGGGCTTTATTCCCTGGTAAAAGGAAAAGAAAGAACAGGTATAAATACTATCTTTCCTTTAGACACTCTTATAGCTTCTGTTTAACCCAACCCCAAACAGGCAAGTTTTTTAAGCTGGAAAAAGGCAGTTTGTGGGTAGTTGCTAGAACCATGTGTAATGGTTGGATCCCAAGATCTACAATGCCCTAGGATCAACCACAAAACAATATTTGAAACAATATTATACTATTAAATGTAGATTCCTTACTTTAAGGAAGCTAGAAGAATTCTGCTGGTACAGCCGGGACTGAATGCACACTAAGATATCCTTAGCATTCCGTATTTGGTCTTGGAGTTTGTGTAGACTTCCTTCCATGTCATTGAGTAGGTGTTCTCCATCTTCCTTTAACTGTTTGATCAGTTGTTTCTCCTTGCAATGAAGAAACTGATGTAATTTTAGGAATTCCAAGGCAATATGGTACTGAAGTTGCATACCAGTCTCCTGGAAATATACAGAAGAATTTGTATTAGACATATAGAAAATATCTTGGAGTCAAAGAAGAGAAAATTGCAGTAACTAACACCAGCTTTGCATTATGTTATGTCATTATCAATCAATTCCAAGGGTTTTCAACCAGTGTGATGTGGCACACTGGTATGCCATTGATGGTCTGCATGTGTGCCAGGTTAGTAGGGCCATTGGGGGATGTGAATCCCCAACCAGCATCATGGTATGTCTTGTCAATTGTGCAGAAGTTGATAATGTGTCTTGACAATTTTAGTGTCTTGTGAGATGTAAAAAGTCTGAAAATAGCTGATCTGTTTTTGCCTCATTTAGCAATAGTTGCTTGGAAAAAACAATATTGCTGAAGATCAGGACTGTGCAGACTTCAAGATTTAACTTTTCTCTAGAACTCTCAAAAACTGGGTTCTACCTGGGTTCTGATAAAATATTTAGCTCAGGGTATAGAGCCAATTACCTACTGAACTCTTTCAATATAAAACTGGGATAATAGAATCCATTATTATTAGGAACCACTTTAGGAACTAATATGGTTAAAAAATGAAATCAAGCATAAACTAAATTTGAAAATGTTCAGGCAGGATTGACACTACCCACCTTATGACTAGAAATTTTCTCTTCCTGGGCAGCTCTCATCTTCTCTAGCTTTGCAAGGATGGACCTGACCTGAAGTCTCACCATAATTAGTTTTTCCTGTGAATAAAATATTATAAAGGTTACATTTTGAGAGGTATATAGGTCACCAGGAAAGGTGGCCAGTAACATCTGAATTATCCGCTGCAGCCACATAAAAGGTTGAACGAATCAATCCTTCAATGGTTTAACTTCCAAAATAGCAACTATATTATAGCATGATGTATGCATGTCTACTCAGAATTAAGTCCTATCAAGTATAGGATTTCAGCCTTAGTCTGTTGTGGCCGAATAACAAAGACTGTGTGGTGCCTTCTAACATATACGTGGCCAATGTTTCAATTTTAGGGTTCCTGAATGACTGCTTAAGGCCTAAGGTTGAAAGATTGGGCATCCTGTTCTAATAAGTTCTTTTTGGAATAAGCTTTTGTGATCAACTGCATGAAATGCTGGCCTCAATGTCAACTCAAAAGGAACTACGGTATATTGTCTGATAGCATTCTTCAACCTGTGTGTTGCATCTTCAATGGTGTGTTGCTTCTCCAATGCAAGCCAACTTGGGGGGATTTGCAGAAACCTTTTACAGCCTTTCTAGAGCTCTATGGGAAAGTGAAAGTCCCCAATATCGCAGCTTTACTCATGAGTAGGCAAATGTGCCATTGTCTGCTGGAAAGGCCAGGCTGAAAGGAATCCAAGACCTTGTCCTCCTTTTGAAGTTTGAGCATCTGGTCACCCTGTGCATCCTCTACAGTTGCTATTTGTTGTCTGGAGGAAAATGTTCCCATTAATTTAACAAAAAATTGTCCAGTGATTCCCAAACTATGGCATCATGACACCACAACTAGGGAAGCAGAGAGACCTGTGGGATCCAAATTGGGGGGGAGAGGCACAGCAACACCCAGTAAGTACAAAAAAAGTTCCTTTTGCGTGCATGATCATATGGCCTCATCATGCACACAAAAGGAACTTTTTTATACTTACTGGGTGTTGCTATTCCTCCCCCCAGAAGGTAGATCCCACAGATCCCTCTGCAAGCCCCAGAACTGCTCTGAAATGAGATAATGACCACTTCCTTTTTTTGGGTAGCAGTAGCATTTCAGAGAAGTTCTGAAGCACACGGAGACAGAGGGATAAGTACAAGGACCGCCAGTAAATTTCAAAAAATTCATGTTCTTCCACAATGGCAGCAGGATTGCAATCCTGCAATCCTGCAAACAGCCCCTTCCCCCACTAAGACATACAGCAGTCCAAACATATGGAAGATTTTGGGAACTCCTGTCTTATACCAAGACAGACCCATAACTTATATTGTTCATACAATATACTATTTTCTCAGATAAATAAGCAAAACAACTAAAATTTTATCCAAGAATATGAATGTACAAGACCAATAAAGAGCTGGCAGATAAAACTGGGTTTAAGGTGAAAAAAGCTAAGTATCTGGACATTGTATTTACAAGAATGAATTGTACGTTATTTCAAAATAATTATGTTAATATTTAAAAAGAGAACAAAAGATATTTTGCAAGATGGCAAAGACTGAAATTGTATTTTTTGGCAGGATCTTTTAATTATGATAAATCTTTTACCAAAAATGCTATCTCTCTTTCGGACTTTATCAGTGTTACACTCTGACAAACCTTTAAAGAATGGCAGAAAGATGTGGTGGGATTTATATGGAAAGGGCAAAAAACTAATAGTGAAGTTTAAAATTTTTCAGGATGCTAAAAAAAGAGGAGAGTTATGGCTGCTGAATTTGAAAATGTATGCACCTTGCTATTTTCTGTGGCTGAAAGACCGGCTGTTGGTTTGAAATAAAAAAAACTGTTGTATTTTGAAGGGTACGATTTAAGATTTGGCTGGCATGGATATTTATGGTATGATGTTAAAAATCATAGATATGATACAGTGTGATACATTAAAAGTAAATGAATCACTATACAGTATTGGGCATGTGATGTGGAGGATAAAGAATAATAAAAACAGTAAAATTCCACTCTCTGCTTAACCAAAAGAAGTGCAATTTGGTTTGGGAATAGCACTGAGAAACAAATGATAATATTATAAAAATATATTGAATTTCATACAATGATAATATAAGTTGAAGTCTAGAGAAGAATTGATGGAAGAGGGTTCTAAAACTTATACCTATCAGTAGTTTCTGTATGTGCAATTACTGGGAAGATTAAAAAAATTATATGGATTCTTAGAGAGAGAGTGAGTCAATACTAGAACAACAATCTCTAAAATATATCCAGTAATTTGTTTTTAAAATTTGAAACAGAAGAGGAACAGGTTAAACAATGTCAGCATAATCCTAACTTGCACTGAAACAAGCGCTCTATCCAGTGCAAGTTTGGGGCTGCTGCTATGCTACTATGAAGTAACAGAAGTTTCCTCTTAATTCAATTTTAATATAAAATTTAATTTTTCCCTTACCCCAGGTACTACAACAGCAGCAGCCCCTATATGTCTGCTTGGATTTGCACCACCTCAGGAGGTGGATCAGATCCTCAGGAAGCCCAGGAAACAGGGCTTAGAACCAGAATAAGTGAAGGGTCCCAGCAGCACTTAAAATCCTCTAAGCCCAGGAAACAGGGCTTAGAACCAGAATAAATGAAGGGTCCCAGCAGCACTTAAAATCCTCTAAACCCAGGAAACAGGGCTTAGAACCAGAATAAATGAAGGGTCCCAGCAGCACTTAAAATCCTCTAAACCCAGGAAACTGGGCTTAGAACCAGAATAAGTGAAGGGTCCCAGCAGCACTTAAAATCCTCTAAGCCCAGGAAACAGGGCTTAGAACCAGAATAAGTGAAGGGTCCCAGCAGCACTTAAAATCCTCTAAGCCCAGGAAACAGGGCTTAGAACTAGAATAAGTGAAGGGTCCCAGCAGCACTTCCCACTCTCCACCTAATCCAGGAATACTTTCTGCCCACTGTCTCCCCACCTCCCCATGCCCCCACACTAGCCATGCTCAGCCAGTGCAACTCCCCAGCCTCCTGGACACATGTAATAAAAAGATTACAGATAACGTGATAAGCTATTATATAAAGTTTGATCCAACATTACCGTAAAGATCTGCACAGCATCTGGAATGAGAATAAATTGGGTGCTTTGGTCTTTTGGTTTCTGTGTTTCTCGGCAGCTGAAGCAGGCTAATTTTCCATAGGGCTTCCAGTAGAGGGTCAATGGTTCGTTGTGTTCCAAGCACCTCATTTGAGTGGTCCCCACATGAAGGGCTTTGATCCTCTCTGCCATTTTCTCCAGCGGCTTGTTTGCGATGTACTTTCTTTCTGGAAGTTTGATTTGACATTCTGGACAGAAGACTCCTTTTCTTAGCCATATGTTCTCTAGACAATGTTTGCAGAAGTTATGGCCACAGGGAAGTATCACTGGCTCTTTAAACAGTTCTAGACACAGAATGCAGGATAATTCCCGGGTGAAATCTTCCGGGCGCAGATCACATGAAGTTTCAGAAGCAGTTGCATTTGCTACAGGTTCATTGAGAGATGTGAGCGAACAAAGGGAAGGATCTCTGCTGGTTGTAGAGGACATGATGCCAGAAAGAAAGGCACTCTAAAGCAAGAGTCAAACTAGGAGCATCCTGTCAGAGGGGAAAAGAGGGGATTGAGACCTTCATTCCTGACCTCAGGCACAATTCTACAACTTGATAGCAATCAGGTGTTATCTATAAAATATGTCAAAATCCTAGACTACTGAAAATTCTACTTAATGTTAGACTAAGACATTTGTCTTTTGAGTATCAAGACAATTTCAGAGTATCATTCCATATTACAATTATATAGGTTGAACCTTCTCATTTGCAACATTTGGTCCCAAGAACCTGCATAATTAACTATTTTTATGTCATACAAAGTCAATTAATTATCATGGTAACAAGGCAGGCAATAAATCAAGATGAATCATGTACCTTTTCAAGAGGCTGCTAACTGACCTGCAAGTTGCTGAGCTCCTGCAATTTGCAAGCAGGTTCAGCTCAGAGCAATTGACAAGTGATTTTCACTTAGGGGAAGGGAGGGGCTCTGAATCCCCCCTGAAAAGAAATGAAACTAAAAGTTCATAAACTTTAATACAAGCTTCATTGCCTGCCATATTGCCATAGTAAGCAGGCTGCCTTTAAGCCCTTAACTGCTCCTTAGGGGAAGCTTATCTTTCAATTTAAAGAGTCAACCTCAGTTGCTTTGAGACAAAATTACATATAATTAAATCACTTATAATTAGGCTACACCTGTATTTTCTTAAGCATGCAATTTCAGTTCTCGATGCTTGTTGTTCAAACAAAAAAAATATAGATCAGATGCAGGGGTGTGTGATTTATCTGTGGGTTGCATTGCAGAAGAGGATGACTGAAGGATGTCCAAAGTATGATGACTTTGCTCTTACTATGTGCCTGACTGAGGTTGGACACCCCCTTCTGCACTGACACCAATGGGGATCAACTCGGCAGCCAGCACTGGTGGAAGCGAAGCCTCTTCACAGTGTACTTGTTTTGGAAGCTGTGTATGGGGGACAGTACTGACAGATTCTGGTAGCAGGCTTTTTCTATTTTCTTTAAAACAGAAGCAACATGGATCCAGATCATGGAGAAGGCTCAGAGGTAGACTTTCTGATGGCCAAATTGGGGGTCCTGGGGTCCAAAAATGATATTTAATCTGGTTTGCCCATCCCTGATCTAGTTGTCATCCCTGATCTAGTTGTAAGCTTAGTTCTACTTTTAAAAGAAATGTGACAGTGTGGATCAGGACAACACAGAGAAATGCCTTTTTAAAAAATAATGTTCTGCAATAAAACTAGCAGCATTGTGGAGAGATTTTCAGTGGAAAAACATCATATGGAATAACCGCATAGATGGGGCTAAACCCATTAGTCAGCGACTCTTCATCTGTCAAGAACATTCCAACTGATTAATCTAACATGGGGTGTTAAACATAACGTCTGTGGGTCAAAAGCAGCTCTTAGAAAGAATTTATCGGGCCTCCATTATAACTGGGCTCATATAGTGAAAATATGAACATTTGTACATATTTCTTCTCTTCTGCAGTATTTCTCTCTTTTGCAGCAGATGAGTTTTTGTGTGAGAACAAAGTGATTATTTCTAGACCATCATCTGCTTAATGACATCACTACATTATCACTTATGTCACTTCTAGCCCTTGGCAAGCATCATGAATATAAACTTCAGCCCTCTGTATGAAATGAATTTAACACCCTGATCTAACCAATTGTTTGGGTGGAAGTTGTAACCTTAGCTAGAGCATACCTTTTACTAGAATGATTTCACACAAACAAACTGCACATCCCCATCCAGTCTAATGTTGCTCTGATGATACCAGTCCTGTTTAATCAATGCTTTAATGGCAACAGCGTGAATGGTGTACAAACCATAGATATCAGAGCAGTGATATAGAGCCTTCACATAACACTTAAATTTGCATTAAGCATATCTGGGCTGAGAAATCAATAATGCCATGTTGCTTGGGGCTTGATAAAAATGGCCTATCTCACCTATGCCAACCTTAAACTCTTTTACACTTGAATCAACACCTCAATCTTACTCTGTAATGTATTTAAAACACTTTGCAGTGATAGAGAATGGAGCAAGTGTCATACAGAAGCAACTGCTTTACATACTGCCTCATAGTGAAGTTAGCCCCTGTATGAACAACCACTGTCAGAATATTATAATTATCATTTTTCTCTATTACCAACTAACCTATTTTCCAGAAATAAGTGTTTTTCAAGTTGGCCCTAGTACCACTTCCAGTAACACCATGAGCCAGCTTTAGAGTCCTCTTGATAACTGCCATTTACCAACTGTGTTCCAATTCTAGAAGCTTGAGACTGGGTTCCTGTGAAATTATTTGTTCCTGATCTCAGCTAGGAAACTCTCAAAGTTCATTTATTAGTTTTAATCAAACAGGTTTATTATTTTTTTTTCAGCATGGTTCCTTATGGTTCCCTTGACAGACAAAACTAACTCTCACAATGAGATGTCTGAGTAGTGACTGAACTATATGTGAGAATAGGGTGTTAAACTGCACAATCAAGAGTAACTACGGGAGTTTATGTAGACGTAAGAAAAAGTTGATGTAGTTTACATCAATGTAAGAAAAATTTAATCTGGACTGCTCTATGAATTTCCCATAAGTTTCCATTAGGTGGTGCAGTAACTACGTCAACGTAAATATCTCTTAAGAGCTTCCATAGTTACTCTGGATTGTGCACAAAGAGTGCTAGGTGGGCACTAAGAATCCAGAGTTCCCATTTTTCTCAACTATTCAGTGCTTTGGACCAAGTTCATTTCTTGTTTGTACTGAGATTCACCTGCTTCTCAAAATTTTATAAAAATGAATGAGACATCCCCTGTAAAACTTGCCAAACCTAATCAGTTGAAAGGATATGTGCCCATTATTCTGGGTGTTGACAGAAAGAATATGTTTTTAAATTTTTTAAAAATCCTGACCATGTCAGCTCCTTCCTCCACCCCCTCCTCACCCCACCAAAAAGATTCTCATTTTCCATGTGGATCTGGTATGACACAGCAAACATACACACTACTGACTTCCTATAAATCTTGTTATAACATCTTCTTATAAATTCTTTTTTTCTTCTTATAAATTCTTCTTATAAATTCACTTTTTCCATTGATGTATCTTGGATTTGTTTTAACTTGACTTTCCCTACAATCCAGAGTAACAAAGAGGCATTATGTGTACCCACAGTTACTGCACCACTTAGTGAAAACCTATAGGAAATTCATATTGCAATCCAGAGCAAATTGTTCTTACACCGGAGCAAGGACTCTCTGTAGTCTGGATTGTGCCCTTTGTTCTGTTGTGTACTGCACTAAGCAAAAGCAACAGGAAAATATTTAATTACCAGTACTTGCTGTGAGAGATAGATTTTTAGAAAATTTCCCAATGTGTTTTGTGCTTTTTTGCTCTTTTTCAAGGTTATTTACCTTTTATATTTTCTGTCACCATAAGACAAATGGTCTTTCTTCACATTTTCATATGTTATTTTAAAATTTTAAATTTTAAAACTAATTTTAAAACACACTAGTCTCATATAGAACACCTGTGACTGTGTTTTGCTTTGAATTAAAACAGCTTTCCTGTTTTTGGTTTGTATCAGCCATCGTCAGTCTGTTCTTGAAACACAATCTGACAATCTTACGCAGTTTGTGGTTGGATTGTGAAGTCCTAACAGAGAGATATGAGAGAGTTTCTAGCAACTTAGAAGAAAGTTCAAATTAAAGTACCTCGTTTGGATGAGAAAGTGGTTTTTTTTTAAGTTCAAACAGGTGCACCATAGAGAAAGACAACTTACTGAACAATATTTTTAAAGTTCCTGCTAGCAAAAGTGCTATTGATGGGCTGCTGAAAACCTAAAGAAGAACCTTCACTGTATATGTTAAACTGGCAAGTGTCAATTTAGCTGCAAATAAAAAAATATACATGCATTGCAGGGCCTGTCCTTCAACGAGTTCAAAAGAAAAGGCACTGGGGAACAGAACTAGAACTTTCCTTTTCTCCAGCCCTCCAACCCCACAACCACCACATTGTAGATTTTTCAGAAGTTTGTTAAATTTTTATAATTTAACCAGGTATTATTTATTATCTTGTGGAAAAGCTATGTTTGCTGCTGCTATTTTCCAGTGTTATTATTCATGGTATAGTTTTTATTATTCTTATGTTTAAATTGAAAGTGTTTTGATGATCCATGATGAGTGGGAAAATGTCTTATATATATTAGTAATGATTCCAAATGTAATACTATTATTAAATGTATTAGAATAAATGTAATACAGTTATTAATTAAGCTAGCCATTGGTTTGCCTAGCTTTGTAATGTCTAGTGATGGGCAGAGACTATCCAGGGATTTTAGCTGATGGGCATGGGGATTATAGGGGTTTCTTCCTGGACATCTTAGGGGACTGAACCTGTGAGCTTTTGTATGCAAAGTACCGTATTTACTAAAATATAATATACCATCGAATCTAATGCACACCATATACTTATAATAAAAATGTTGTGTTCACTCTAATCTAATTAACCAACAAATCTTAAATGCGCACCCTGATTCGGGCTCAATCCAGAGTAACTACAGGGAGTCCTTGCTCCGACTTAAGAACAGTTTACTCTGGATTGCAATATGAATTTTCCATAGGTTTTCACTAGGTGGTGCTGTAACTATGTCAACGTAAATGTCTTTTACATGCTCCCGTAGTTACTCAGGATTGTAGGGTAAATTTGGCTGAAAACTGTGAGCATTAGATTCGAGTAAATACTGTATATACTCTACCATTGAACCCAGTAACCAATTTTTGTGACCATACTGTGACTGAACTGGTTATAAAAATGTATCTGGTCTCATTGTTTTTTAGCAGTGTCATGGTGTTGTCTGTATATGTGTAAAGATTGACACATGAACAAGATATAAATGATGATAAACAAGCAGGCCTGCCTGGAATTCAGGAGAGTTCTAAAGAATTCAGAGAACTAAAGAATTCTGGAGTGAATTGCTATTGGAATTAGTTTCCTATTCCTTATTGTGACCATGAATAATAGAGAAAATACAGCTTAGATTCTACAGTGTAACATCAGAACTTTTCTAAAGGTTCTCTGTGACTATAACTCCATACTTGTGAAGACCGTGAAGAATTCTCAAAAGTTTCATAGAATTCCGTAATTGTGTGATTATTTGACCAGTTGAATAACCAAACCCATCAAATCAATCAACACACAAAGGAGATATTTAAATGTTAATTATTGTACTTTATTATTAAAACACTGGACATTACAGTGTTTGTATGACATTACAAATTAGCTTTTATGTGTGCATATGGTACATCAAAGTACAAGGTACATATTTATATGTACAAAGTATATCTTTCTGTGAAAATCAAAGCAAAATTCCAGGAGATTAAAGTGTATTGAAAGTAAACTTGAGATTATATCATGCCAAAAATGCAAATTGAGGGCCCAATACTATCCAGCTTTCCAGCACTGGCACAGCTGTGCCAGTGGGTTGTACACTAGAATAAAATGGAGAGAGTCCTGGATGCCTCTTCAAGGTTTTACCACATGTTTGGGACTACATTGTGGCTGCTTCAGTGCTGGAAAGTTGGCTAGGATTGGGCCCTGAATCTCTTAGTACAAAAACTAATAACAGCTGCTTCCATTCAAAGTGATCTTCCATTTTTTGCCTGCAGTAGATAGGTAGAAAAGCACATTACATATTCATGAGAAAAGCACTCAAATATCCAAATATTTGGCACATCACAGAAGGATGGTTCAACATGTGGTAAAATATGCCTTCTTTGATGTCCCATCACTTGTTTGCAGGAAAAGTACAGATAGAATACATAAGGATCAGTAGTAGACATCTTCTTGGAAAAAAAAGGATCTTCATACCTGGAGAGAGAAAAGCCATTATGTAATTGATCCTTATGGCTTCTTTCTAAAACTGCAATTCCCAAGGTTTAGCAAATTTTTGAAACTCTGTCTCAGAGGCATCCAAATCATGACCAGCTGTTGCATCCAGGATTCAGACAAGCCCATCCACTTGGTGGGTGGACCTTATCATTCTGCCAGATCACTGTATGTATTCCTTAGATTTGGGGGAGAGAGAGAGAATAAGGACACTATGGGCAGTCACATCTGCCTAGACATCCTGTGGTGCAATCTTCTGGAGCAAAGGGCAACAAATGCAACTGCCCAGAGTTAGCTTTCCTGTCCCATGTGTTTCCTAATCTAGAAGGAAACACATGTGGTGACCTGGTAGAATAGTACGATGTGGTTCAAATGGGGACTGCGTCTTTATTATGTAACAATTGTGAGTTTGGGAATAGCTGCTCTGTAAGGATCCACCTAACTATGAGACGAAAAAAGTTTCACCTTACTAGCTGCTCAAATCTGTTTTTAATAGGGGGGGCTGCCTTCTGCAGCATTTGTGGAGCTCCACATTGATTGGAGTGGGACCACTGTGTTACCCTTTGCCTACTCAAGAGCTCAAGGCATACTTGCTTACTCATGAGTAAATATGTGCAAGTAGCTCAGTTTCACTTTCCACAGAACACAATCCATTTTCCTTGTTATTGTGGAGGGAGAATTTCTGAGGGTTTTGTGGGTCTGCATTCACTGAATCAGAACTTTTCTGGTGGTGTTGTGTTCCACTCAGCCTGCCACTTGAAACGGACCAGGGTTTCCTTACTTATGAGTGACATGCACATGCAGCTCAGTTTCTATAGGGCTCAATGCATTTCCCTTATTAACTTATTAATTAACAAGGATTCTATTTCAGGCCTTCCCCTACAAAAACATCCTTAGGGAGTAAAGCTCTCTAACCATTGCTCAGCGTGGCCATATGTCATAACCCAAAAAAGAGGACAAGACTTCCCTAAATGTAGGACATCCAAGAAAAATGCAGGACGTGATAAAATAAAAACTAAAAATACTCATGTGTCGTATTTTGCTTTCATGCAATTAATTTAAACTTTATATCACTTATTATTAAATTTAAAGCTATTACATATATTTTATTACATATACCCTACAATCCAGAGTAACTACGGGAGCACGTAAGAGACATTATGTGCACCCATAGTTACTGCACCACCTAGTGAAAACCTAAGGGAAATTCATATTGGAACTCAGAGTAAATTGTTCTTACACCCGAGCAAGGACTCCCCGTAGTTACTCTGGATTGCACCCATAATGTATTATTTATAAGAAAGCTACGTTCTGCCTGCTCATTAGGAAATGGATGACAATGAAGTTTTTCTTTCCCCAGGAAACAAGGCTGAAATCCAGGATATGTCCTTGAAAAAGAGGACATATGGTCACCCTGACCCTAGAACACAACTTCTGGAGGCCATGTGCAGCCTTCTCTGTCCTCAGATCATCTTGTAGAGGCAGCGGGTTAACACTGAGACCTGGTGATTTCATCATCAGAGGATTTTCATTATTCACAAGGGGAGCGCCTGGAACAGAATCCCTGTAGATAACATTGGGCCAGCAGATAGTTCCATTTATTATTAAGCTCCACCCATTATCGAAACAGATATATAGATACATATAGATATTTATTCTTTGACCAGCACAATCAAAACAAATAATACATACAATTCAGGACAAAGTTATAATGGTTGAGTACTCAATAGCAAAATACAGCTCCTATCTTTACATCTATCTTAGCCCATGTTTGGGCCAATGCAAAATTAACTCCATTTTTTTAAACATACAGTTTTCTTCATTAACAGAAAGATGAAATAAAACTCTTTTAATACCAAAATAAATCAAACTTACTACAACTTTAATGAAATATGCATACTCTTACCTTATTTGCTTAAGAAGATCTGATTAATATTCCTGATCTGTAGGAACAAACAACATCAGTGTCTCTCAAAATATTAATCTCTCCCACATGTTACAATAAAAGTGCCAACAGATTCCTATTGCAATGCTATGAAAGCTTGCTGCAATAGTATGGTCACTGACTGCTGCTCTAGCAAAGGAGTACTCATCCCAGCAGCTGAGAAATATTTTAATCAGCCTTTTCTTAACAAAATGCAGCAGCTGTGTAGCTTTCTGGCAGCATGTGTGACACATGACATGTAAAAAATTCACAGGAAAAAATACAAAAGATTTAGCATTAAGATACTCAAGTGACATTTGGATTTTAGCAAAAACAGGAGTCCTATTATGTATAACTTGAGTTGCCACAGTCAGTCCAATGGTAATTATGGCTGGTTGCAATCCTATTCACACTCTTCTGAGAGGAAGCCACACTGAACACAATGGGACTTACTCCTCAGCAAACATGCATAGGATTGTGCCCTGCATATGTTTAAAAATACGAGATGAGATGAGATGGATGAGATGTCTCCTAATGTACTAGCTAAGAAGTTCTCAAATATACTGCAAAACGAGGTAATAATGAAAATTCACCATGATCCACAACAATCAATAGTGATGTTCACATATGCCTTTTTAGCCTGAAATTCAGTGAAGCACATTTGAAATTGTGGAAGTGCCAAAAGTGCTTTGGCAGTCCTGGGCCAGAGTACTCTTTTATCCGGTTGTTCATCTTAAAGAAAAAAAAAACCCTTGGTGGCCATGCAGCAGTCGAGATGTGCTCATTAGTACAGAGCCGGGGGCGGGGGGGCAGGAGGAACGGGATGCAACACAACCCAGGATCAAATAAAACTTGACCCTGACCATGTAGGAAAAGTTTTCATTTTTGGTTTTCTATAAATACTGTAGATAGCAAGTAAGGGAGGTGGTGTGATGAATCAACTCAAAACCATATTGCAGGGTTTAGGATTTTTTCCAGTAACCCTTAGATGCCCATCCGGATCCAGAGTCCGGAAATGCAAATTTATGCAAATTGGGCTATTTTTAGATGGGCATCTAAGGTTAAGCACAGCAAGTGAGGGAGTGAAATTGGGTCTGAAACTGCAGCAGAGGTAAAAATGTTAAAGCTCCCGCACACCAACACAGTTTTAGATAATTACAACAGTGTCCCAGCACTATTCACTTGAAAACAAACAACAAAGCAGCTTTGCTTATATCAGTGGTTCCCAAACTGTGATCTGTAGAAACCAGCCGTGGAAACCAGCCAGAGAACTGCAAAATCCTTGGAAAAAGTCCACCTTCATATACAGTGTATAGGATTTTACTCTTAATGGGGAGCCACTGCCATTAGCTCAATAAATCAAGATGTAAGAAGAAAAGGTTTAGGAGTTTAATGTCTCGTTTGTCACTTTCAAATCTCTAGAGAAGAGGTAAATTAAAGAAAAAAGACCACATGTTTGAATCAGCTAATCACTCACCCCATTTATAAGTCTTGGGCTGATTCTGAGAGACATGATCCACTCTACAGGTATACTCATCATTCCCATTGGGAGTGATAGGGGCATGAACCAGAAGCTGAAAGGTCCAATCATCAGCAAAAGAAAGGTCAGATGTTTGCATGTTTGGAAGTTGCTGGCCGTTCTTCAGAAGAGTGATGTTAATTTTTGGAGGGTGGAACTTATCCACATAGCAATTCAAGATATTTTCCTTGCCTTTCTCTGCAGGATAGCGAGAATACACCTGCACACGAGGGGATTCTGTAAGAATTAGAAAGCAGCAAGTATTAGTAATGGATGTTACTACCACCCACCTAGCTGTCCAATAACAGCACAATCCAGAGTAACTACGGGAGCTCTTATGTCAACATAAGGAACATTTACACAGGGTGACCAGATGCCAAACCCAAAATTCCTGAACCCCAAGGCCAAAATTCCAAATCCCAGGCCAAAATTCCTACCCGCTGAAAAAATTGCCAAAAAATGTAATTTTTTGTTTTTGTTTTTCAGTTTTTTGACCATAACATTTGATAAAAAGGAGATATCTCAAAACTGATTTTTGCATTGGATTCTGCTCTTCAATACGAATCCAACAACATATGGCATGATGGGGTACTGTGCACTAACACAAAGTTTCAAAATGAAGCCAAAATGTAGGACAATGATGCCAAAATGTAGGACACCCGGACAGGAGGCTAAAAATCCGGACAAATCCGAGTTTTTCCAGTCATCTGGCCACCCTGACATTTATGTCAATATAGTTATGGTGCCACCTAGGGGAAATGCTTAGAGGAATCCAGAGTAAATTTTTCTTACGTCGACGTTAGAGCGCCTGTAGTTACTCTGGATTGTACTGTAAGAAATACACCACTTATATATATATATTTGCAACATAAAATATATAAAAGCAATTAATAGTTAAAATTCCAGCAGACTTCTATCATTATCCACCTTTCAAATCTTCCCCAATCAAAAACTATTCAGAAATTCAAAAAAGTGATCAAGATGTTTTGATGACTATCCAAGAAAGGGGGTAACTGTAATCTACCCAGAAGAGAATTCCACATTTTGGTGAAACCACTACCAAGAATCCTCCTCAGAAAAGATCATTTCTTTTACTGCTGCCCCC
This sequence comes from Cryptoblepharus egeriae, assembly GCA_030015325.1. NCBI lineage: Eukaryota > Metazoa > Chordata > Lepidosauria > Squamata > Scincidae > Cryptoblepharus > Cryptoblepharus egeriae. The sequence goes on from JAREYC010000013.1 coordinate 14,696,303, forward strand.
TTTAGTGCATCAACCCCCATGCGCATCATCCCCCATGCACAACATCCCCGTTTGTGCAACACCCCCCCATGAGCACTTTACCCCATGCGCAAAACCCGTGTGCATCGTCCACTCATGCTCACCATCCCCCATGCGCAACATCCTCCCCATGCACACCGTCCCATGTGCAACTCCCCCATGCACATCATTCCTCAAGCACACCGTCCCCCCATGCGCAACACCCCCATACAACATTTCCCATGCGCACCATCCCCCTGTGCATCCTCCCTCCCAGTTGATCAGTCAGTCTTCAATGTTAAGTATAGGACAAAAACAAGTTGCACCCCTTTTCACCCCCAAAGAGTTAAATTTCTCAACACTGGTTCTTGATGGGAGTTGATGTCACTTTACACAGTTGATTTCATGCTTCTAAATGAAGGTGTTGGGGCAGAGCATCCCAAAGTCAGGGACTCTTCAATGTATAGGGAGGAAAACGCGTTGCACCCCTTTTTACCCCCTTCTGGTTGGAATTTTCAAAAACCAGCTCTTAGTGGGTGCCTCTAGCACGGAAGGAACACCCTCCCCAGATTTCACACTTTATATAGAAGAAGAAAGAAGAAGACAAGAAGGCTACATGATGCCTGCTCACAAGGAAGTGGAGGACAATCAATATTTTTTTCCAGGACACAAGGCTAAAAGAGAGGACATGTCCTGGAAAAAGGACATGGTCACCCTGACCCCAGTGAACAAAGTTCCTCAATGCACCAGGAAGAAAAGAAAAAGTGTAAGCAGTCCTTGATCCTACCTACATGTTTGTGATCAAAACTCAGTTTCACTTTTCTCTAGCCATTTGTAGCTGCTATGCCAGTCAAACTAGTTGGAACATAGTCATTATCTAGAATTCTAGATAGAAAATCCCTGGAATTAAGCCAGTAGGGGCAAAGGACACATCACACAAACCCCAACAATTGGGATGTATAATTACAGTTGTATTGTGGTTCCTAAATTCATAATCTGACTTTGGGAACTTTGTAAATCTTTGAGTAGGTGGGAGGCAACACTATTTTCAGGCAGCAAAAATTTTCTTTTAAAACTTACCTGGGGGTCATTATAACTCTCCAGAGCATCTGGGGAGCTTGTGACCCTCTTGAGATTTGGAAATGTGTGGAAACTCCCTGATTTTCCTCCAATCCATGATGGACGCAACATGCGGATACCTGGCCTCGCAGGGGCCTGTTGCTACACTCGTATATATTTAATTAAAACTCAAATGCTGAATTTATGTAATTTAACATTATAGTTATATTTAAAATTAGATTCCACATAATTTATTCCATCTAATTTACTAGTTACAAGAAGACTGCTGCCTGCTCACATGGAAAACAAGCACAAATGTGCTGCAATCCTATGCGCACTTTCCAGGGAGTAAGTCCCTTTCACTATAATGGGGGTTTCTTCTGTGTAGACAGCCATAGATTGGTCTCTAAGAAGTTCTTTTCCAGGACATGAGGCTAAAAATAGGACAAGTCTTGGAGAAGGAAGACATTTGCTTACTCTGTACTCCTGTCTAGGGAGGTGAATCCCACACTTCCATAGTTGTAAATGAGGCAGTGCCTTTGGAACAAAAAGGGAAATAGCCTTTTCAAAGGTTAGGTGGCCTCACTCAGCACCCCAAATACTTTTACGGCAAGCCTTTAAGGTGCTACAAAGTTTGCTTTTTTGTTCATGGTTCTCAAAACTAATAAGGATTTTCCCAGAAGCACAGAAGTGACCATGTAAACCAATGGTACTCAAAGTGAGGGTTGGGACCTTCTCAAGGAGACGTGACCACAGGTCAAAGGAGTCGCAAGAGGGTGAAATCTGCCATCTTGGAATATGGCACAGGGCTTTCCTGGGAGTAAATTTCATTGAACACAATGAAACTTACTTCCAAGTTGACATAGGAGCACTCTGGCATCACAGTGATGTCACATCTCTGGTAAGTTTGGTGGGGGAGAAGGAGGGTACTGGACAGATTTTTAAAAAGGGTCCCTGGGCTGAAATGCCAAAATCCCACTGGTGTTGTTTTGGGTGCAACACAGATGACCTGTGTAAAGTGATCTTGAGAATGCACCCCTTAATTCGGATCCTGCAGCACAAACTACAGTTTTAGATGAACAGGAAGTAAGGGGCTACCACTCCGAGGGTGAACATATGCCATAATCTTAAAAAAGGAACCACAATACAACTGTAATTATACATCCCAAAATGTATAAGAAAAATAAAGAAAAAGCTAAAAACACATTATTGATTATTAATGATTAACACACATTATTAACACATTAATGATTATTGCTTTCATTTAAATACTACGGCTAAAATCATATACATACTTAAGTTCCATTTAACTCAATAGGTCTTAATTCTGAATATACTGTGGATTGTGCTATAAATTGCTCATGATTACATTTAAAACTATTATACAGAATTTAGGAATTACAAAAGATAAAAAACCTCAGATCTATTGCTTTCATGTGGTTAATAAACATTATGGCTACAATCCTATACATATTTACATAGTATAAACTTATACTTACTTAATAAACTATTAAGTATGCACTATTCTAAGCAGGTCTACTCAAAAGTGAGTCACATTATAGTCAATGAGACTTACTCCCAGGAAAGTATGAATAGGATTGTAGCCAATCTTAAAGACACTTTCCTGGGAGTAAGACCCATTGAACACAATGGGGCTTACTTTTGAGTAGATATGTTTAGGATTGTGCTGTCACTTAAGTAACTATACTTACTAAACTATTACATAGATTTTATTACATCTAATTTGTGAACTACAAGAAGGCTACATGTTGCCTAGTGACAAGGAAAAGGAGGATATGGAGGACAAAAGGCTAAAAAGGAGGACATGTCCTGGGGAAAGAGGACAGATTATCTCCCCCCCAACCCTGTTGCTGCCAGGACTTACTGATGTCAGCCTTGAGGGGTCCGACGAGGAGCATCAGCCCCAGCAAGGGGAGCAGGAGGGTCTTCTCCATGGTGCCAGCCAGGTGAGTCTGCAAGTGAGCGGTCCGCAGCCTGCGCTCTGCTAGTCCCGGGCGGCGCCTTCCCAGCTGAGCCACGCTGGACCAGTGGCGCTCCTGCCTGGCTCCAGCATCACCCGTTGCTGAGCGAAGCCTCCAGCGCAGGCGGCTCAGAAGCAGGCAGAAGGGGCTTTCCAGCCAGCTCTGCTTTCGCTTTCCCTTTCCAGGAAAGGCTGACACTTCCCAGAAATCAGGCCAGGGTGGCTGCTGTCATGTGCACCCAGGGGAGCCACCTGTCCTCTTTTTCCAGGACACGTCCTCCTTTTGAGTCCTGGAAAAAAGGAGTGTCTTCCTTTGTGAGCAGGCAGCATATAGAATTCTTGTCTCTATATATAAAACTGAAACATCAACGCCCAGCCAAAACCGCTGAACCTAGAAGCCTGAAATTTGGGGAAGGGACGCCCACTAAGAACCAGTTTTGGAAATCCAATGGGAAGGGGGTGCAAAGGGGTGCAACACATTTTCCTTCCTATACTTTACATATAATAATGATTGTATAATCACTGATTGATCAACGCCCAGCCCCAACCCCAGGACCTAGAAACATGAATTTTGGGAAGGGGGCACCCACTAAGAACCAGTTTTCGGAAATTCCAACAGGAAGGGAATGAAAAGGGGTGCAACGCATTTTCCTCCCTGTGCTTTACATATAATAATGATTGTATAATCACTGACTGATCAACGCCCAGCCCCAACCCCAGGATCTAGAAGCATGAAATTCAGGGATGGTATTCCTTCCCTGAAGGAGCTCCATCAAGAACTGATTTCTAGAAATTTAACTGCTAAGGGGCTGAAAAAAGGAGTGCAATGCATTTTGGCCTATACTTAACACTGAAGACTTGATCAGTCTAGCCCCAGATCCTGCACTTGCCCAGTAGGAGGTGTCCACAGTTGTGGGGGGATTTGCATGGGGGGAGGATGTTCCACAGGGGGATATTGCAGTGGGGGGGATACTGCACCGCAAGAGCTGATGCACATGGAGGGATGATGCACAATGGGGAATGGCACACAGGATGGATGGTCCACAGGTGTGTGTTTTATTCCTGCAACATTGGTACATTTTGCTAGTAATTAATAAATTAGATGTAATGATTTTAAATTTAATATAAAGTAATGTAGTGTTTAAACTAGCCATATGAAAGGCATATAATTTGAGTGTTGTTAGCTTTTGTTTTGTCATGTCCTACATTTTTGGGAGTCGTCTCCTCTTTTTGTGGTTATGACATCTGATCACCCTTAAAGTATAGTCACTCTGGCCTTAAAAAACACATATCTTGGGCATGTGGTGTTGAAGGTCAGCCCCTTTGGGGACAGTGTGAACCTTTCATAAACTGTGTGGAGAGGAAGCCTGTGCAGGTCTACTCTGAAGTAAGCCCCGTTGACTTCAGTAGATCTTACTCTGTGGCCAGCAGTGTTTGTGGGTGGGGTCCTGACCTCTTTCAGGTGGTCCCCCCATTCATTTTAATTTCTCATTTACTGCAGGGATTTACAATCACCCTGCATACTTATAACCAAAAAAAAGGACAAGCCCCTCCCAAAAATGTAGGACACCCAAGAAAAATGTAGGACATGGCAGAACAGAAGCTAAAAATATATATAGTGATTTCATGTAGTTCATTTAAACTCTAATTTTAAACTCATTATTAAATTTAGGCTGCAATAAAGACACTCTCCTGGGAGTAAGACCCATTGAAAACAAAGGGGCTGACTTTTGAGTAGACATGGTTAGGCCTGTGGTCTTAAAGTCATTTATGAATTTCTTGTTATGAGGCTTCCTGCTGACAAAGGAAAAGGAGGACAATGGAGATATTTTTTTCCTGGATACAAGATTGAAAAAGGAGGGCATGCCCTGGAAAAAGGATACAATTCTTTTAAAAAGAGGGTATGTCCTGCAAAAAGGATACAATCTCCTCCCCCCGCCCCCCCAAAAAAAGAGGGTCTGCCCTGGGAAAGAGGGCAGGTGGTGCAGCCTGTTGCTTCAGAGGGGCTTCTGTTCTGCAGGGCTCCTGTCAGCCTCATATGCTTTTAAGAGGAGCTGCCTCCCCTTCCTTCCCGCCCCCAACAGAGCCCTTCAAAAGAGGGGTGGAATGGGGGGGAGCTGGGAGGGCCAGATGGCGGAGGGGGGGCAGGCAGTGGCTGGGCTGCCACAGGAGGAGGCGGTGAGTACAGGAGCTCCACACCAGGAGGGCTTGGCTTGGGGGCCACAATCTCTCCTCCCCCTCCCTAGTGCAGCTGCAGCCCCTTGGCTCACCCCCCCCATGCCTCCTCTGTGCAGGGTGACTAAGTCCCCCTTTTTCCAGGACACATCCTCCTTTTTTCTAGCTATATGCCCCTTTTTCCCAGCAGAGGACATGTCCCCTTTTTTCTAGCCATATTCCCTTTTTCCAGGACATGTCCTCTTTTTCCCAGGAAATGCCCTCCTTTTACTAGCCATATGCCTCTTTTTCCCTGCAGAGGACATGTCCCCTTTTTCTAGCCATATGCCCCTTTTTCCAGGACGTGCCCTCTTTTTCCTAGACATATTCCCCCTTTTCCAGGACATGTCCTCTTTTTCTTGCTTTGTGTCCTCCTTTTAAACACTTGTCTCCCCTCTTTCCAGGACACATCCTCTTTTTTAGCTTGTGAGTCCTGGAAAAAAAATCTTCCTTGTCCTTTTCTTTGTCAGCAGAACATGTAATCTTCTTGTGAATAATAAATCATATGTAATAGTTTTAAATTGAATAATGAGAAACATAAAAGTTTAAATTAACCACATGAAAGCAATAGAAATGAGTATTATTAGCTTTATTGCGTCCTACATTTTTTGGGTGCCCTATGTTTGAGGGCATTGTCCTCTTTTTTCATTATAACATGTGGTCCCATTCCACCCCAAAACACGCATGTCCCAGCTTTAAATTGCTCATTATTAAATTTAAAACTTTTGCATAGAATTTATGAATTAAGATGCTTCTCACTTACAAAGAGAAGAAGAACATGGAAGGCTTTTTCTTAGACGCAAACCTAAAAAGGAAGACATGTCTTGCAAAAAGAGATGGTGACCCACTCTGCTGCTACCAAAATTTACTGTTTTCGGCATTGAGGGATCATGAAAGCACTATACTTGTGTGTTTTTAGCTTTTGTTTTGTCATGCCCTACATTTTACTTGGATGTCCTACATTTTAGGGCAGGGTGAACAAAACCTGTTGCTGGAACCAGATGTAGTCCTTGGCAAGTCCTAAAATCTCTGGCGGTGAAGGGCACTATGAGGGTATTCTGAGGGCTGGGGGGCTGTATGCATCTCCCCACTGTGTTTATGAAAGTGTTTTTGAACTGGTTTGAAGATCACTCCCTCTCTGTTAGAAAGTGTTTACTCATTCATACATTCATTATTTTTTCATATATTATTTTTTCATATTTTTTCAGTCTTTTGAAAAATGCAACACCATGTGAGGGTGCACTACCACCTATGTGAATCATAGTGGAGCCATGCACTATGCGTAGCTCTTCCTTTTCCAAACCTAGGAATGGAATGAACACTCCACACCAACTATGGGAAGAACAGCATTTTCCCCACTGCCTTAGGCACTAAGAGGTTTCAGGCTAGTCCTGATCTCAGCGCAAACCTGTCACTGTAAAACCTAAGCCACCCTTAAATCTAAGCCAGGGATGTCCAAACCTCAGCCCGGGGGCCAGATGCAGCCCACTGTGAGCCTCAGACACCCCTGTCACAAGCAAATTAACGTCAGGGAAGACAATTTCAGCTGTTAGACCAGGTGAGAGGTTGAAAGAGTGAAGCATGTCGTGACTGAGAGTCCTGGGTACAATTGAAAGGTGTTGAAAGAACAGAACTGTCAGAAAACAAACCATCAGAAAGTGGGGGATGCCCGTATCTAGTGAAATTTTTTTTCTTGCTATGCATCAGCTGTTGTGCACTGAATGTGCACATGAAAGAGCAATGACTCACTAATTAGTGGACTGTGGACTGTTGTCGTTCAAACAAGTGTGTTTTTACCCTTGCGATTAGCTTAGTGTTGTAATAGATCTTAATAGTTTTGTGCCCTTTCCGTCTTCTCACATACCCCCCCGTAAGCCAAGGCAGACCACATACTCATTGAACCATCTAGTATGTATGTAGAATCTAGCATCTAGCTCAAATTAGTATCTAGTAACCATTGTTATAAATGGAGATCAGATGCAATAAAATGAATTAACATCCCTATGAATCAGCTTAGGACAGGGTGCTTTTTATTTTGTTTTCAGAAAAATGTCTGCACTGCTGCCTGTGTTCTCTAGAAGGAGTTGACAACAGGATGAATCTCATTTTTCTTTGCTTGATCAACCAGATCCTGGAGGATTACTTTATGTTGGAAGAAGAACCTCAAACTGACAAAACAGCTGAGGAGGATGAGATTGACCTTTATATTAACTTGACCTATACTTCAGCAGGTAAAGCCTATGGCCCAGCTTCTAACCAACTTTCCTGCAGTGACATAGCTGTGCCAATGGGCATCCTGCAATTGGGTGGCAGTTACAGATACAAAGGACAAGGATTGCCAGATATGGAGGGAAACTCTATATCTTCCTCCACCTGGCCTACAGCTTAAACTCCTTGGTACAGTCTCTGTCCCCAGCAGTGGCATTTTCGTTACTGGTAACAGCTTGCAGCTATTGTTTGCAAAGATGCAATATAACATACCCCCAAATCCAGAGTAATCACAAGAGCACATAACAGTCTTTACGTGCACCTGTAGTTACTGTGCCACCTAGTGAAAACCTATGGGAAATTCATATTAGAATCCAGAGTAAGTTGTTCTTACACTGGAGCAAGGACTCCCCATAGTTACTCTGGATTTTGCCCATAGCATCAGTAAAATATCACCCCCCTTTTTAGTATCAAAGCTGCCCTTTTGCTATCTTAAGTTGCTTTCCTCTTTTGGTCCCCTACCCGCTAATCAGCCTGGTCTTTCTCACTGTTCGAGATTCCATTCTCCCCATAGAGTGGCTGAATGGGGTATAGCATTGGACACACTAACACAGGTTTTTAGGAAGATGCGTCTTAATATTTGGGAAGCTAAAGAAATAGGGTAGTTAAAGCTGAGTGTTGAGTGTTGGATGTGCTCAGGAGCATCTCTGTTACTCCTCTCTCACAGCATGGGCATGTTGTTACCTGTGAGTTTGATGTCATTGTGGGTCAGTCACAGATTCATGAAGAAAATGTCATGATCCCTGTGTTTCTTACTGATCTGCAACACTGCTTTCTTCCCACCATAGCTTATCTGGAAGGAAATGGGGCTAAGAAGGCTCTGGATCCTGACACAGAAAAGGCTCCTGTGGATGAACCTGAACCTGAGGAGGCTCTGACTGTAGAAGAGCAATCCAAAGTTGAAGAAGTGGAGCCTATGCTAGAAGATGTGGCAGAAGATAATGAAAGCCTTCACAGTGAGCTGCAGCTTGCTTACAATGACATGGACGAAGATGAGGAGGAATCGGAGGCTGCAGTGGCAGACATGGCTGAACAGGAGGAGGAGGCAGAAGAAGAGGAGGATCATACAACAGAGGAAGCTGAAGAGCAGAATGACCTGGGAGACCCAGCTGTCATGAAAGCTGTGCGTGGCCAGCCTACATTGGAGGTAAGATGGAAGAACCAAGGTATCTTCAAAAGGCTTTGATTGTCTACTTGCTCCATTCATGTGGTGCTCTTGCCAACTGAGAAAATATAGGCATCTCCTGGTATTGGCAGATCCGGCACCCATGGTTTCCTTTATCAGTTACCTGCAGACATGAGGGGCCACTTCGAATACATGTGAAAAGTAAAGGCGAAAACCCCATGGTATCTGCAGGGAGATTTGCTATATCTAACAGTTACACAATCCCTACAGTAAAAGAAGTGGGGATACCAGTATTGGCTAGGCACAAGATAATGTTGGAGGTTTTGGATCACATGGCTGGTAGAGGACATATAGGGATCACTAATAAGCAAATCACCTATGTGATATCAAAATCACCTTTTGATACTAAAATGAATGTATAATTGTTATGCCAAAGTGATGATCTCTGGAAAAGTTGGAGTAACAGCTAGTGCTTGTTCGTAAGGATTTGGGGCTGCAATCCTATGCATGTCTGCTCTGAAGTAAGCCCCATTTACTCGCAGGGCAGTGTTCTTAGGATTGCAGCCTTAGTTGGGTCGTCTTACTAAACAGCTGTAAGTAACACCAGTTATTTTTCAGATGGTATAAAGCTGGACTTAGCTTCAGTCTCAGATGCAAGAATGATTTTTAAAAACATGCACACACACATTTTATACAGAATGTGGTATATATGGGAAGCCAGATGTGGGAGTGTGATAAGAATAAAAGGAACTGGAAGTCCTGCCTTGGTTTCCTTCTATATCATGGCAATTTGTCACAAAAACCTTGTATGCTGCAGCTAGATAATGTGTGCACAATTATGAAGACACATTATTGTTATGAAGGTGGGACTAGAGTTCCTTGGAAGTAACCAGTTCCCACTTTTGATCACTCATTTCATGCTTCAGTAGTTTTTCTACATCTGTGCAGAAGGTCTCTATTACCAGTCTGTGTTTGAATTTTTTATTTTTATTTTTTGCTTTGCAGAGAGAAGATTCTGCTGTCCTTCACAGTAAGGTTGCTGATACTCTTGCAGACTATGCTACTGATTTCTTGGTAAGACATTTTTCTTATGGAGTATGAAAAGCAGAGTAAAAGATGGAGTAAATATTCTGTATAGGAAAGTTTTGAAGGAGTGCTGCTACCTGAAGGTTGCACTGTCATAGTTCTTTGGATAGCTATCTATATTTATCAATGGGTGGCACTTAAAGAGGACAATGGGAACATGCATAGACTCTGAGTAAATATGATTGCATTTTTCCAGATTTTTTTCACCTGTGAATGAGGGTTTGCATTTTGACCAAAAGTTTCATAGACAATTCAGAAGGGATTTCTCTTTCAACTGGTTGGTTATAGATATTAACTATCTTGCATAGCATGAGGGAGGAATAAAGAGCAGTTGCAAGAACTGAAGTGTTTTCAGTTTAAAAAGTAAAAGGCTAAAAGTTGGAGTTAGGGTGTCTTCATGCCAAAGTCAATGTATTTCTTAATGAGATAATAATTAAGTGTAATTGGCTCTCCTCACCTGTTCTTCTCCCCACAAACTGCCTGTTTGTGTTCTTCTGCATCTTGTAGATTATGACCTTTTTGATGAAAAGGAGCCATTAGTTATTTGATTTTTCTTTGTAAATTGCTTTGAACAGAGGTATATACTGTTAATAACAATAATCATAGAATCATAGAGTTGGAAGGGACCCAGTGGATCATCTAGTCCAACCCCCTGCCTGTAGATGGAAATCCTCATCTTGTGGGGACCCAGGTCTCAAACCCTGGCCTGCTGATTAACTGGCACAGTGTCTTAATCACTATGACCACAGTGTCTTAACCACTTAACCACTAAGTACAGCTATGTTAATTAAGGTGCTGCTTGCCTTTAAATGCATCAGAACAATGGGGTGTGGATCTGGTCAAGAGAACTACTTTCCAATACAGAAAAATATTGGAATTGTATACTCACTGATGCACTGTGTCCTATGAAGAGAAAGTAAAGGATATCCCAGGTTGGCATGGTCTAGGAAAGCATGCCAGACTATGATTTTTAAAATGCTTGTTTTGCCTTATCTCTTATGTGCAAGTTGATCTGGAAGAGCAAAATACCAACCTGGAACTGCTGGTTCTATATAAAGAACCCTTCTAAAGCCCTCCAACTTGGCTGTGGTTGATAAAGTTTAGTAGTGAAATTCAAAAGAGCTTGGCATTTAATAAGTCAAATTTGCCATCTTTAGCCTTTTAAAATATTGCTTGTCCCTGACTTCACTGGCTGCATCTCTCCAACCCCTTCAGGCAGCTTCAAAGCCTGGAATGTGGCATTCTCCTTTGAGAAGAGTCTCTTCACTATCAATGATGGAGGTAAAGTACCATTCACCATGCACTGTTCTCCTGCCTGAATAGAGAGTTAGGTGTCTCCTTGCCCTGACTGTACCACAGATCCAACAAGGAACTGTTGGATGAACTTGGTAGAACTGTCTGCAGTATTTGCAAGTTTGAGCTTTGACATCAAGGCCTTGACATGTGTTGATTCTGTTCCAAAAAAGAGCTTGAGTGGTGGGCTGTTAATATGTGAAATGCTTATATAATGCAGAAAATACAATTGAATGAATGTATAATTGTAGAAAGTCCAGGAAATGTAGTCTTAAAGGAATCTGGAAAGAAGATTGGCTTTCTCTTTAACCGTCCAAGATGGCTTATGTAAGAATTTGTGGCAGAGTTGGTTCCTCTTCATGAATATAATCCTATTTATGGTTTTGTGTTTGTGCCTCAGGCACTGGAGAGAACTTCCCCCGTGTCCCCCATCAACCTCAATTTTTTGAGCTCACCACTGAGGACAAGCTATCTAGATTCCTCTGGCCTCGAGCGCTCTGCCTTTCATGGGAGAACACCCAAGCCATCTTCTCAGCGCTTCCTGCGGCAGGTAGACTGACCTCCTTGGATTTTATGATTCCACACTTTTTATTTTGCTGCCTTCTCTGTGCACTATGGACCTGATTACTTTCACCTGTCCAGGGGTGAAAGGCAAAGTCTTGTGTCATACAGTGGTAACATTTCTTTGGTGAGACAGCTGTTCATGCTTCCGTCTTCGATGTTCCTCAACTTCTTCTCTTCCATTGCTGCAGTCTCCCATGATGTCTGGCTCTATGAGATCACCTTATCCCTTCACACCACCCCGTAGAGCACGCCGAGTATTTGGCCTTAATCAGGTAATGTGCCTCTTAGCTTTTGCAGAAGTTGGTAGTGAAGACAATGAGTGTGCATGTTGGGTCTATCAACTTGACAGTTCTAGGACTTGCTGTGATAAAACAGAGCTCTTGACTAACATAAATTTCCCCCTAGTATAAAGTAAACATAAAAGGAATAGAGCAAATGCCAGAACTTGAGCGCTGATGTCTTGCATGCAGAACCATGTAAAATGTTGAAATCATTGACTAGGTTAATAATGGTGTCATCTACTCTAATAAGGGATACTAGAGAGGGGGAGATAGTAGTAGAGAACACTCATGCAAAGCTGCAAATTCCATTTCCCAAAATTCATACAAATTCTGCAATCCAAAGACACTTTCCTGGGAATAAGACCCATTGAACACAAGGGGGCTTACTTTTGAGTAGACATGGTTAGGATTGTGCTCAAAGTCTTGATGCTTTCCCAGCTGTGTTTCTGCTCAAAAATGCTATATCTATATGGAGCTCTGGCTCTGTCACACCAGCAGTTTTGTGAGAAGAGTAAAAAATTTTGAGCAGAAAAATTACTGTATTTACTTGAATCTAACGTGCACTTTTTCAGCTGAATTTAGATTCCAAAACTGGGGTGTGCTTTAGATTCAAGTAAATACGGGTATTCTGATTATAAGTATAGATCAGTATTTAGTTTAACAGTTTACTGTATTGTAATAAAAATAGAGTTAACCCAGAAGATGACAGTAGCTACATAATATCTTGCTTTTCAAATAAGTAAAGATTTCCCACCTTCTTTTATTTTCACCTGTTCATTTCCTCAATCTTGGCTGTCTTGGAGGGTAAGAGTGTCTTCCTATGGCTGAATTTACAGATTACTAGTCTAACAGCAGGTTCCTATAAGCAACCTGTAATTTCTTCATTAAAAAGTCTATAGCCTAGTCCAATAATCTTCTTTAGCCATGTCTTTAGGACAACAAGGCTCATACAGCCTCTTTCTAAACCACCAAGTGTGGCCTGCATTGGAAATAAGTACTTGTCCCTTCCTTGCCAAATGGCAACTACCTTCACAATAGTGCCTTCAGACCCATGCATTGGGAAAGAGGGTACTAGAATTTAACAGCAATTTGGGTGGTGCAAGCAGTTAAGGCGCTGTGCCTGTTAACCAGCAGGCCAGGGTTCGAGACCCGGGTCGGCCCCACAAGACAGGGTGAGCTCCTGTCCTTAGCCCAGCTCTGTGACGCCAGCTGGATCCAATCGTATTGGCTCTGCCTTTCCATTGGACTAATTCAGTGGCGTGGAGAGGGGAGATTTGCTGCTTGGGTAACAGCCTATCCTCCATAACAATCCAACCCAGGCTTTTGTGCTTCGTATGCAGCGCCGAGCATGATACCATAGTCTTTCAAGACTGATGGAGGCCTGCTTTTAATGTTGTTTCTTGTTCCTTTCCAAAGTGAGCTTTAGAAAAAGCTGAACCACCAAAGACCTCTTGGTTAGATCATCCTGATTTCTGTGGATCTGCTTAAACTTAAATGTTATACCTTTGATAGGTAGGCTAATTCTCTCTCTCTTTTCTTCAGACATCAAACTATACATCTCCAACACCATTTAGATCCTTCTTTAGTAGTGTCAGTAGCCCAACCAAGCCCCTGGACCACCTGCTCTTCAGTCCACCAACCAGTAGCCAACAGAAGTTCAGGTATATAAAAATTAGTGTTCTTGGGGTGTGCATGCGTCTCAGCATGGGATCCTGTTGAGGGATGCCAACTGTCCCTGACTGTTCTGGGTATTACCTTGAGTTGCTAGTTATTGGGTGGAATTAGAGCAATACCTAGCAATACCTTTAAGTTTTCATAACACTAGCATACACAGAATCCATACCTTTACTGGATTCCTTGTAAGCTATAGGCTAATGCCAAAAATAATCACCTGGACATGTAATCTGGCCGAACTTGTACCCTGAAGCTGCACCCTGCAGCTGCTTCCTGATCTTATGTGGAGATATCTAGTAAAGCTTTTATAATGAACTACAACATATCTCCCAAATGTTCTTTTTTAACAGATACACAAGATTGTATTGGGGGACAGACTACACCTTTTTCTCCATAGTCCATACCATCTCCAATAGGTGTGTAATTCTGATCCCAAAGCTTCATCCTTGTCTGTTTTTTTTCACAGCTTACCCAGTGCCATGACACAGCTTCATCCTCTTCATCAAAGGATCCTGACTCAGAGACAGCAGAGAGGAAAAGACAGGAGGTAAAGGGGGAAGACAACTGGATGGGATCATGGCTTTGACAAAATGAATAACTCAGATAGTGGCATTACATCTATATGTTATATGGTGGATAAAAGACCACATTTTGGTACAATTTCATGGAATAAGTCTTGACCTAGGAGCCCTCTTCAGTCGTTGCTATTACCCTAGTTCAGCATGATTTCCCCATTTAATGTGGAAAAATACTTTTAAAGCAGTCTAGTATGTCCTACTTTCTTGTAGAACAGTTAATCTGTACCTTCAGCCCTGGTTTGTTTAATCACTTGGACTATAAGTGCAAGTGAGCAAGTCATGTATTATTAGTCCAAGTGATTAGAACCAGCAGGTTATTCTTAAGCATATGTTGTTGTATGTCTCAAAGAATCCCTTGTGTGGAGACCCAGCCTCTAGAGACGGATCCCTATTCTGCACTCATGACTTCACTGGAAAAGGACTGGGTGATCAAGGTGCAAATGTTACAATTGCAGAGTGAAAAACCTCAGAGGGATGACTATTATTACCAGGTGAGTACAGAGAAACCAATAATCCCTCCCCATCTGAAATTGCAAAGGATCATATTATCTACCCAGAGGGAGAACATAACTATGAATACTGTTAAGACTGTAGGTCAGCACTTGAGGATAACAAGAATAGATTTGCCAAAGCTAATGCTAGTGTTTTTTTACTCCACATCAATTGATGGTTCACATCAATTGATGGTTCAGTTGATAGCTAGTGGTTCAAAAGTTGCATGGCAATCACCATCTGTTCAGGAAGCCTTTGGAGAATTGTAGCCTTAACAGCTGAAAGGGGGTCATGGTGACTTCCTCTCTCTCCATAGGGCAATAATGTATGTGCTGTATGTTTGCCCTACCTTCAGTGGAGAGTGAGCTGTCCTCTCGTGCCCACAGGAGTATTATCGCAAGCTGGAGAGGAAACAGGCAGAGAAGGGACTTCTTGGCGGGTGCAAGCATGAGATGCCCAAGCTAGTCACACCATATATCCAGAAAGTGGAGATATACGAATCTGGTAAGTGTCCTTCAAGAAGAGGGTGTTCTGTAGGGGCAGAGAATCTGGGCGCATCCTGACTATGACATTTTTTTCTAGTGGTGAGGATTCCAGGCTCCTTGGGTCAGGTGGCAGTGTCCACATGTTACAGTCCACGCAGAGCTATTGATGCTGTACACCACATTCCACCAGAGCAGGTGTGTATACCAATTCTTTTCTAGAGACTGTACTAGCTATAAAATCATGGGAGCTGTTCAACTGAAATTTTATCCTGAAACAAATGTCCCCTTTATAGTGATCTATGGTGATCCACTGGGCCTTCAAGACTGTACCTTACTAGGCAGTGGTTTTCAGGGATCTTTTCCTAACCCTACCTTCAGGTATTAGAGATGGAACATGGCACTCTACTTCTGTAATGCATGTAGTCTATGGAGGTGGAAGTGCTTGAGGCTTTTGCATGTATGATGCAGAGAGATTGGGTACTGCATCTGTTCGTTCTGTCACTGGTAGAAATGCACTCCTACTTTACCCTCCAACATGTGGTGGCCATCTAGATATTGGAAACTGCCTTGCAAAATTTATTTATCCTGGGATCAACCGAGGATGCCAGGCTGGAACTAGCCTTTGTGATTAGGAACTAACTTTTTGCTGTCTCTTTTAAGGCTTCAGGGAATCAGCGCCTGCAGGTTCTGTATCAGATTGAGAAGGTGAGAGTAGCCTGGAGTAGGTGCGATTTCTTGCTTCTGTGTTCTAGCTTTGTTCATTTCAAAAAATGTCTATGCGTGCCTCCTTCCCTACAGTCAAAGCAATGTATCCGTTCCCTCTAATCAGGGCTGAGCAGCAAGGAATTGGGAACTGATTGGATCCTTACTGGTGCAGCTGGAAAGCAAGTAGTGTCAAGCAATGGAAATGCAAATAGTGTCATGAGGAATGTAAAATAATGGTTAGGATTTAGCAACATTCCAGCATTCAAACTTTGCCTTTGGGACTGGGTGGATGAACTCTTGGCCAAGTCTTCATATGAATGGATGGTTCCTATCAACTTATGGATGGGTAGCGAAATGTACGGGCACTATCTCTTTCTTTGCACCTGACCAGCAACAAACTGGAGATGGATGTTGATAGCCCAACTACCAACAGGCATATCTTCCTGAAATGCTGCCTTTAAACCACAGCCCTTAACTAACACATATATTTACACCATGATTCAGATGTATTTGCAGCTACTAAATATCGAGGACACTCGGAGAAAACTGGATTTGGCACTAGGGGAGCATCGTTCACACTTCTGTGAGAAACTTGCCTATGAGGTGGGACATTTCTACCAAACCTTGAGAATTGAAGACCACAACAGTGAAGAGTGAGTCCAGGGAATACTTGTGGCAGTGAGGGTAAATCTCTGGCCTTTTCCCCCTCCCCACCTCCAACAGATGCTGTATCCCTTCTTGGCCTTTGGATTATCTTATGTTCCAAATAGTTTAGTCTGAATCCCACACAGCTATAGGCAGAGAGTAATCTTGGGCTTCAAGTCTGGCCTTCTATGTGTATGTCAACCTGATTGATTTTACCTGCCACAATCTCTTTCAGAGAATCAAATGATGAGTTCCTACAGGTCCTACTGGTGGGAAAAGGGAAGAGACTGGTGGCTCGACTTTTACCGCATCTGTCACTGGAGCAGGCAAAACAAGTCCTTGCTACTGTCACACAGCACCTGCCTCTTCTTATTAAGAAGGACATGCAAGATGAGGTACCAGTCCAAGATCTGGTGTGCAAGAATTGACAAAAAAGCAAAGGAGCCTCCTGGTCCACCATAATACAGGTGTCCCTCGTTATCCACTAAGGTTCCATTCTGGTGCCTATATAGGCAGCAGGGCAAGTTGCAGTCAGCCATGGATGGCAGGGCAACCTGCCAGGGACCTTTACCTTTAATCTTCAATATATAAAAACTTGAAAAGTCACTCACTGGCTCACTCACTGACTCATCAATGCCCAGCCAAAACTGCTGGGCCTATAAGTGTGAAATTTGGAGTGGGTGTTCCTTCCCTGACGGAGGCATCCACTTAGAACTGGTTTTAGGAAATTCCAACCAGAAGGTGGTGAAATGGGGTGCAATGTGTTTTCCTCCCTAAACTTTACATTGAAGAATCCCTGACTGAGGGACGCTCTGCCCCAACCCCTGGACCTAGATGCATGAAATTTAGGGAGAGTGTTCCTTCTGTGACATCAACACCCACCAAGAACCAATGTGGAGAAATTTAACCCTTAAGGGGCTGATAAGGGGTGCAACGTGTTTTTGTCCTATACTTAGCATGAAAGACTTACCAACATCAAGCCAATTTGGTGCTTGGTACCTGATGCACTGGGGGGGATGTTCTTTGAAGGGAGGAGATGCACTGGGGTTGCTCCATCAGGTGCGTTGGATGCACATGGGGGGGTTCATGTGCAGTAGGGGGTTGGCGTACAAGAGAATTTTACTCCTGCAACACAGGTACATTTTTGCCAGTCTATTAACATTTCTCTCTTTCTGGGCATAATAGACCCTGCCCATTCTTTACAGTCCCCTCATTGAGGTCGTTGAGCAGTTGACTTTCAGCGAAATAGTTGATGTTCTACAAGAGCTAACCAGACTACAGCCAGACTCTGTCAAGGAATCATTTACTATGATATTTGGGAACAAAGTACGTATTTTGATCAAATTGACAAGGCTTTACTGAGTCAAGATATTGGCAAAAATCTATGGTAGAAAGGATTGGGAAGGGACATTTTCTTGTAAGTTCTAAACGTGTCATGTAATTCACCTCCCTAGCTTATTATTGGATAGGGTAGTCCTGGTACTGCTGTTGTTTTTATTTTAATCTCTCCCCACAGTTTGCCATCTCTTTCCTGTACTTGTTGTTGAGCCGTGGTGAGAGATGCCTTTCCTCTGGCCTGCCCTTGGAGCCCCACAATGGAGCCTTTGAGAAATGGTGAGAGCAGCTTCTGTGTGCAGGGAAGTGCTGCCCAGTAGGGCACCCACCTAGCTCAGAAGATGCTTGGCCTCTTACTGCTCCATTTTCATCTTCTAGGGTGGATGCAGTGCTGCTTGTTGCTAGGGAGCTGTCTCAAGTACCCAAGACCTCCATGGTGGAGCCACTCTATCTCCCCACCAACCTTTTATTTCTGTTTTGTCGCTATGTGGACAGAGAGACGGTGAACCGTTTAGATGTCAAGATGGAGTAAGTACTGACATGGCTAGACAGCTGGTATAGTGTGCATGTATCTTGTCTATAGGTGTTTGATAATGGTGGTTTACTCAGAAACCCATTTTGTTCAGTAACCCTAACCCTATCTTCATCACCAAAAACAACACCTTTAATCACAGTGCATCTTTACACCTTACATGAAGGTGTATGTGTCTGTGTGTAAAGTGTTAAACTAACACTTGAACCGCTAAACTAAGAGCACAATCCTAACCATGTCTACTCCAAAGTAAGCCTCATTGTGTTCAATGGGTCTTACTCCCAGGAAAGTGTATACATTGAATACAATGGGGCTTACTTTTGAGTAGATATGGTTAGGATTGTGCTCTAACTTAATCACTAAACTAACTTGAACCACAAGATTGGATGGAGGATGACTTCAGAAGACTATGCAGCTTTTTTATATTGCTGTACTTGTAATTGACCTCTACAGTCCTCCCTAGCCATGCCACTTTGCCTGCAAGTGTAATTTTTAAAGGGTTGCTTTATGTAATTCATCTGAGTGAAACTTGGTATAAGTGCATTTGAATTGTTGCTTACTTGCAATTTCTCAGAGCAGGTGAAGTGCTACAGGATGGAACTTCTTGCGTGTAGACTTGTCTATTTTCAGTTCCTGATTTTTTTACTTTAATTGTACAGATGATCCCTTCTGCCTTCATAAACAGCTGTGACAGTTGGAGCCACTGGATTTCTGTCTCTACTATGAACATTGGATACAGTCAGAGGACAGTGACTAGCAATACAGCACTTATTTGCGTACAAATGTTTTGTTCTATAGGGTATCTGGGTTTTCTTGAGTACTGCGTCAGTTAATAGATATTTAGGGCTGACCCTGGGGAGCATAACATGCTTTAACTTTACTGAGCCTGAGCTAGGATTGGCTTGTACAGTGACAGTAGAAGAACATGGTGTAGGAGAATGTTGTATAGGGTTTTGTGTACAGCACAAATTTAATAAAAGCAAGTAATTCCACCCTTCTTGTGTCATGTACACTGACGGATCCAAGTCTTGCCCCAACCACTGGACCTAGAAGTATGAAATTTGAGGAGGGAGTTCCTTCTGTGACATCAACACCCACCAAGAACTGATGTTGAGAAATTTAACCCTTAACGGGGTGAAAAGGGATGCAACTTGTTTTTGTACTATATTTAACATGGAAGACTAACTGATCAACATCCAGCTGATGAACAGGGAGTGATGGTGTGCATGGCAGGGGAGTGATGCACATGGGGGTTGTTGCACATAGGAGGTTGTTGCACAATGTGGATTATGTCCTTGGGGGCTTGTTGTGCATGGGAGGTTGTTGCGCAGTGGGGGGATGATGTGCATGGGGGGTTTTTGAGCATGGGGGTGATGTGGAGTGGGGGGTTATTGAGCATGGGGGATAGTGCGCAGTGGGGGAACAGTGTACATGGGGGATGTTGTATGAGGGACAGTGCGCATGGGGGCTTGTTAAACATGGGGGATGATGCACATGGGGGTGCTGTGCAGTGGGGGATGGTGTAGTGGGGAATGGTATATGGGGGAATTTTACTCCCACAACACGGGTATGATTTCGCTAGCTATATATATGGTACAAGGCAATGTATCTAACTGCTAGACAACTACTCAGATATGCAAAATACCTTGATGATAATTGGGCTTGTACCAGGAGCTGTATATTGCACTACATGTAACTAGAGTATATATCAGTGATTCTCAATTTTCCTAACGCCATGACCCCTTTATAAGTTCCTCATGTTGTGGGTGCCCCCAACCATAAAATTATTTTTGTTGCTACTTTATAACTGTAATTTTGCTACTGTTATGAATCGTAATGTAAATATCCAATATGCAGGATGTATTTTCATTGTTACAAATGAAATGTGTGTTTTACGCACACATTGAACACAATGGGATTTATTTCAGAGGATTGGGCATAGGATTCGAACCTGAGGCTGCAATCCTACCCACATTTACATGGGAGTAAAGGCCCCCCTGATTTATTTCAGAGTAGGCATGCATAGGATTGGGCCCTGAGGCTGTCAGTCAGCCCCAGTGCATGTGCAGCTACAGCCGGAGGTCTGGCAAGCCTGACCTAGCCCCCTGCACCAGGGGTCTTTAGGAGACCCCCAGGAAATCTCTAGGCGACCCCGAAAGGGGTCCTGACCCCAACTTTGAGAAACGCTGGTATATATGTACAGGTACCAGTATATTGTAACAATATATGTACAGGTACCAGTATATTGTAACAATATATGTACATGTATATTGTTATTGCATGTAACAAGAATAAGAGCATTCTAGGGTAACAGTGGAGGTGCAAGAAACCTGGAAGTAGGCCTTCAAAGCTATTTTTATTTGGTATCTACCGATTTTTTTAAATAATCCAGTGGGAGTCCCATCCCAGAACCCACAGTGGATAAAGAGGAATGGCCTCTACTTAACAATTTGCCTGCAACTTTGCCTGCAACTTTGGCATGCTTTCACCATCAATCACATTAGTAGTGGCTTATTATGCCCACCATGGCTGTGTGTGCTGTTTATCCAACTTGCAAGCACAAAACCACTGTCAGTGCAATCTTAAGCATGTCTACTCAGAAGTAAATCCTATTGAACTCAATAGGGCCTACAATAGGGCCTACTCTCGAAGTGTGTTTAGGATTGCAGCCTGTATCAAGTACTGGATACAGAAGCTTTGTCACATAAACATGAAATGTTCTACACATAATCGAAGTAGCTTAAAGGCTTGGCACAGATTCAACCATTCATGTGAGTGGTACTACTTGACTCAACCTGTTGTACTTAAGGTGGTGTCTGGTGGTACATCTGGGATCCCTGGACTCCTGTACAGCAGCAATGAGACCTGAACCATGACACAACAGTGGTAGGAAGTTCCGAAGAATGCATTTCCACACTTGAAAAAGTCCATCCTTCCACCCCTGAGCCTCTAATGTTTATCATGAGCTACTCACAAATGTCTGAAAGAATTTAAAGTTCTCTCCATCTTCATTGGCAGCAGGCCTTGAATATACTGTGGAAAAATGAATTTTTATTACTTCAGTGCAAGGCATCAGGTATTAAAAGTGACAGGGAAACTCTCTGTAGTCGGAACTGTCTAAATGCACAATCTCATTTATAGACAAAGCTGTAGTTGGAGGGACAAGCATGTTTTGCAAGGATCCTCTCTGCAGTGTGGAAGGTACCTCTTCCCTTCTGAGCCATTCCAGGCTCTGGATGCTCTGAGTCATTCCAGGATGCTTTTCCCTCCTGGAATGGCTCAGGGGAGTGAGACTCCCTGCAAAGTTTAAGTGTTCCCCACTCTAGCTATAGCCCAGCTTCTTGATATAAGGAGAGACAGACTGGAAATTGATTTCTGGGCTACAAGATACTCAAATAGTAGTCCCTGCAGTGCCAATGGTTTTACAGCTGACCTATTTTATTTATATATATAAAATTGAAAAGTCACTGGCTTACTCACTGATTCATCAATGCCCAGACAAAACCAATGGGCTTAGAAGCATGAAATATGGGGAGGATATTCCTTCCATGACAGAAGCATCCCCTAAAAACTGGTTTTCTGAAATTCCAACCAGAAGGGGTGAAAAGGGGTGCAACATTTTCCTCCCTATACTTTCAGTTGAGAATCTCTGACTGAGGGATGCTTTGCCACAACCCCTGGACCTGGAAGCATGAAATTTGGGGAAGGTGTTCCTTCTGGGACATCAATGTTGTGAATTTAACCCTTAAAAGGGTGAAAAGAGGTGCAACGTGTCTGTCCTATTCTTACCATTGAAGACTGATCAATATCCAGCCAATTTCAAGCCCAGTGCCCAATGCACGATGCATGTGGGGGACAATGCGCATGGGCAGATGTTGCTCATGGGATATTGATGCACAAAGGTGGATGTTGCACATGGGGGGATGATGCTCATGGGGTTTGATGCACATGGGCACGAGGTGTCACTAGGGTTCGCGTCACCCGGTGCCATTGCCCTGCATCAACTGGGTTTTTTAGCCATACATTTTAATAGAATAAAGATATTTCAAAGTTGTTTGTTTCACTGCATTCTTCTGTAAATTACACATTCAAAGGTGTATAACATGATGGGATTATTTCTATGAACCATGATTTTAGCCATTTATGTCAGGTGCTGCCGCCCCCTTTAAGGGTGCATCCTTTCTAATGCCTGAGTAACATTCCTGATTGGGACCATTTTGGAAGTCTTGTACGCTCCACTTCCACTCCAGCCAAGGCATGCCTGCTTACTCGCCAGTAAAGACAGCTGTGCAATTCACATCCATTTTCAATGCATTTCAATGCAATCATCAGAGACTTTCTTCTGGGGTGATTTGTGGGGGCTGTGTTCATTGGGTCAGGACAATTCTAGTGTCCTTAGAGGTGTCCTTGCCCTTTCCAATGAACTATGGCACATTTACCTATTTTTGAGTAAAGCTGTGATATGGGCCACTTTCACTTTCCATAGAGTTCAATGAATGTGTTAGGGTTTTTTGTTTTTCTGCCATCACTTTTGATAGGAAGGTGCTATTTCAAAACTGACTTTTGCATTGGATTCTGCTCTTCAATACGAATCCAACGGTATATGACATGATGAGGTTTGACGCACCATCACAAAGTTGAAATTTTTAAGTTCCCCAGTTCACGTCAACCCCTTTAGGCACGTCACCCGGTGTGGACTGCACCACCCTGGTGACGCCACTGCATGGGCGGATGTTGCACATGGGGGGTTGATGAGCATGGGATATTGATGTGCATGGGGGATTGTGCATGTGGGATTGATGTGCATGGGGGTTTGATGTGCATGGGGGATGTTGTACATGGCAGACATTGTGCATGGGGAGAAGATGTACATGGGGCTTTGACGCAGATGGGGTGATGCACATGGAGGGGGTGTTGCAGTGTTGCAATGGGGTGGAAAAGTGCTCATGGGGGATGTTTTGCAGCGGGGTATTGCGCATAGGAGGTGTTGAACAGGGGGGGACATTGCACATGGGGAGGTGGCATATGGGGGTATTTATTCCCAAAATGTGGGTACATTTTGCCAGAATTATCACTTCAAATTATGGGGAGAAACACCAATAGAATCCAAATAAGGGGGGGAAGGATTGCTTTAGATGTGAACATGCTACGTCTACTCAGAAGTAAGTTCCATTCCAGTCTATGGGGCTTACTCTCAAGTAAGGGTGGCTGGCACGGCAGCCTCAGAGCCCTGCCCTAGGCAGGTCTACTCAGAAGTAAGTCCCATTCTAGTCTATGGAGCTTACTCTCAAGTAAGGGTGGCTGGCACGGCAGCCACAGAGCCCTGTCCTAGGACGGTCTACTCAGAAGTAAGTCCCATTCTAGCCAATGGGGCTTACTCCCGGGAAAGTGTGGCTAGGGTTGCTCTGTTCCATCCCCTCTTGCAGTGCTTAGGTGGCCACGCCCACACCCTCTTCCCCGCCCTCCTTCCCGGTTTCCTCTCCCTCCATTGGCTGCCGTGCCCTAAGGCCCGCCCTGTTCTCTGTTGCCACGCCCACTTGGCGCAGAAGCCACGCCCTCCCAGAGTCTCAGGACACCTCCTTCTGGCCACGCCCACTCTGCGCGGAAGCCCCGCCCACTGAGTCGCCTGTTGCTCCTTCCGGCCGACTTGAGAGGAGAGCCGGAAGTGGCCAGTGCAGAGAGGAGGCGATGGCGGCGGGAGGTTCCCCCGTGGACCGGCTGCCCCCGCCCTTCCCCACCGCTGAGGTGCTCGGAGCCCCCGAGGGGGACAGCGACTCCGACGGGGAGGACATCTTCACCGGCAGCTCCGTGAGTGCCCTGCCCTCTCCTTCCCCACGGCCCGCTCCTCTCAGGGTCTACTCGGAAGTAAGGCCCATTATACTCAATGGGGCTTACTCCCAGGAAAGTGCGGATGGGATTCCACTCTCAGTCCTATCCCAGGCATGCCTACTCAGGAGTAAGTCCCATTAGAGTCTATGGGGCTTACTCCCTGGTAAATGTGCGTAGGACTCAGTCAGAGCCCACTCCTCTGCAGGTCTACTCAGAAGTAAGTCCCATTGTAGTCAATAGGGCTTACTCACAAGTAAATGTAGATAGGATTATAGCCTCAAAGACCCATCCCACGCATTCCTACTCAGAAGTGAGCCCTGTTATAGCCTATAGGGGTTACTCCCAAGTAAATGAATAGGATTGTAGCCTCAGAACCCCACCCCAGGCATGCCTACTCAGAAGTAAGTTATGTTGTAGTCTATGGTGCTTACTCCCAAGTAAATGAATAGGATTGTAGCCTCAGAACCCCATCCCAGGCATGCCTACTCAGAAGTAAGTTATGTTGTAGTCTATGGTGCTTACTCCCAAGTAAATGAATAGGATTGTAGCCTCAGAACCCCACCCCAGGCATGCCTACTCAGAAGCAAGTTATATTGTAGTCTATGGTGCTTACTCCCAAGTAAATGAATAGGATTGTAGCCTCAGAACCCCACCCCAGGCATGCCTACTCAGAAGTAAGTTATGTTGTAGTCTATGGTGCTTACTCCCAAGTAAATGAATAGGATTGTAGCCTCAGAACCCCACCCCAGGCATGCCTACTCAGAAGTAAGTTATGTTGTAGTCTATGGTGCTTACTCCCAAGTAAATGAATAGGATTGTAGCCTCAGAACCCCACCCCAGGCATGCCTACTCAGAAGTAAGTTATGTTGTAGTCTATGGTGCTTACTCCCAAGTAAATGAATAGGATTGTAGCCTCAGAACCCCATCCTAGGAATGACTATTCAGAAATAAGTCCCTTTACAGTCAATGGGGTTTTCTCCCCAGAAAAGTGTGCATGGGATTATAGCTTTTCCTGCCACCCTAAGAACCCCTTCCTGAGAGTCTCCTCCAATGAATACAGCTGGGCTTACTTCTGAGTAGGCATGCCTAGGAGGGTCATATTGGTTGACAAGGTGGGTGCCCCCAAATGTAGGACATCCATGATAAACGTAGGACATCCAACTACTCTGTAAGAGGGGCTGGGATGGGGACCTCCTTCCTCTGCATTCCTTCCTTTCCTAAATGATGTAGCCCCCCTCTTAGGCTGTCTATAGGACTAAGCAGGGGAGGGAGAGGCTATCTGGGTGGGTCGCTCTTGCTCTCAGCTTGTTTACGCTGCAATCTTAGGCACGCTTTGCTGGGAGTTGGCTCCACTTAATACATCCGGACTTACTTCTGAGTAGACATGTCTAGGACAGTACTTAGTCTCCTTGGTTGACCTGGAGATGGGATCCACATCTTAGAATCTGGCACTGGGCTTTCCTGGGAGTAAGGCTGCAATTCTAAAAACTCTTTCCTGAGAGTAAGACCATTGAACACAATGGGCTTACTTTTGAGAAGATGTTGTGCTCTTAGGCTGTAATCCTAAAGACACTTTCTTGGGAGTAAGATCCATTGAACATGATGAGGCTTACTTTTGAGAAGATATGGTTAGGATTATGCTCTTAAGAGTCTTTAGGATAGCAGCCTATCCCTACAATCCAGAGTAACTACGGGAAGACATAAGAGGCACTTACTCTGGGTTGCTCTATGCATTTCCCATTGGTTTCCCATAGGTGGCACCAAACCACGCCAGTGTAAAAGGTCCCATAGTTACTCTGGATTGTAGCCATAACCCCAAATCCAGAGTAATTACAGGAGCACGTAAGAGACTTTGGCTGCAATCCTAAAGACACTTTCCTGGGAGTAAGACCCATTGAACACAGTAGGGCTTACTTTTGAGTAGACATGGTTAGGACAGTGCTCTTTATGTGCACCAGCATTTACAGCACCACCTAGTGACAACCTATGGGAAATTCATATTGAAATCCAGAGTAAGTTGTTCTTACACCGGAGCAAGGACTCCCCGTAGTTGCTCTGGATTTTGCCCTAAGTTTCATTGAACACACTGTTACTTCTGAGTAGACATGGAGGAGCATCCCAATAAGTTTGACAGGGGGTCCCAGATAGATTTTTAAGGGTGTCCTGGGCTGAAGACCACTATCTGCTGCTGTGTAAATCCATCTTGGAGACTGTGTGTGTTTGTGTGTTTTAAAATAGGCTAAGATCTCCCCCATCTCTACTTTCTTTTATATGCTGCCGAAAAGCCTTTAGCTATTGAGCTACAATACCTTTTTCAACCTGATACAAGTACTAACCATGGTATTTATGGTGTTACTCCTGGGACCTCTTGATGCCTGCTGTCTGGCGGCAAGGCCAGGATCACAATACAACAAATAGTGGTAGGAATCAGGACTTGGTGGGCAGGGCTTCAAAACATGCTCACAAAAAATCCCTCCCGTTCATCCTGAGCCTCTTGCAGTGCAATCCTAAGCATGTCTACTCAGAAGTCAGTCCCATTTGTTTTCAATAGTACTTACTCCCAGGAAAGTGTGGTTAGAATTGCAGCCAAAGTTGAGCCTCTTAGGCTGCAATCCTAAAGACACTTTCCTGGGAGTAAGACCCATTGAACACAATGGGGCTTACTTTTGAGTAGACATGGTTAGGATTGTGCTCTTAGTGTTTGCCTTTGTCACATCTGGCCTCCCAAACCAGAAGTAACTGGCGATGATGTTGTTGTCACCAGTAACTTCCACTGGACCATGTGAAGTGTCATGGCAGATGTTGAGAAACATGGAGCTGGCTTAGCAGTGGGAAGAGTGAAGCTAGACAGTCATGCTATGTGGCTGTTCTGAGGTTTGAAAGCCTCCCACTGGGGCTTTCATTTTGGGTGTGGAATCAGAGGAAGATCTGTGATTACCAGCCGCAGAGGTAGTAAGTCTAGAATAGATTGTGAGTTTCCAATCTCAGTGCTGTTGCTGCTGCTGTTGTTTAGCATAGAACACAATCCTAACCATGTCTATTCAAAAGTAAGCTCCATTGTGTTCAATGGATCTTACTCCCAGGAAAGTGTCTTTAGGATTGCAACCATAGTTAGCTTAACTACTGACCTCTTATTTTGTCCTTCCCTGACTTTCTTGGCTGCTAAAGCTATATAGAGAGTCCTTTTCAATCCTGTATACTTAGAAGGAATGTGTGCTGCTGCTTTACTTCTTAAAACTGCTACTATTCCAGACAGTATAATGTTTTACCTGATATTTAGAGCACAATTCTAACCATATCTACTCAAAAGTAATCATAATTGTGTTCAGTGGGTTTTACTACCAGGAAAATGTCTTTAGGATTGCAACCGTAGGCTACAATTCTAAACACACTTTCCTAGGAGTAAGACCCATTGAACACAATTGGGCTTACTTCTGAGTAGACATGGATAGAATTGTGCACTTAATGAGTTGCACTTTGGCTTTGGACCAAGGTATGGTACTTCTTCCCCTTTTCTGATTTAACTCACTTGTCTGTAGTACCTAAAAAATGTGGTATCCTTTTAAAGTGGGTTTTAATCCTCCCATCTTCCATATAGCCTTGTTAATCCATAAGAATTTGAAACTTACACTTAGGGTGAAATCCAGAGTAACTATGGGGAGTCCTTGCTCTGGAGTAAGAACAAGTTACTCTGGATTGCAATATGAATTTCCCATAGGTTTTCACTTGGGGTGCAGTAACTACGGGTGCACGTAATGTCTCTTACATGCTCCCGTAGTTACTCTGGATTGTGCCCTTAGGGTGCAATCCTAACCTAGGCCAGCACAACTCACCCATCTTCCTATTCTTGTAAGGATAATTATTTACATTCATTTGATGTATGGAGACATGTTGCCTGTCTGCGTGCAGGCCTCCCCTTCCCCCAGGAGTGGCACAAAAGTGCCTTACAGCACTTTTGTGACACCCCCAGGCCAGCACACCCAGGGACGTGCCCTGGGCCTTGTGCCAGCCTAACTGGGGATAAGGATTGCAGCCTTAAGTACTGAACTACTTCAGATGTAGCAAAGCCTGTGGAAGAGGTTATTTTAGCATGTGTTTTAACACTATTTTTCATTAAATACATTTAATATAAATCTTCTTATACAAGTCTTATTTTACTTTTGAGATCCAGAAAATAGCTGCCTGGATGGCCTTATCATTGGTCAGAAACAGTGGAAGACTTGTTTCTGGCCAAATATTAAGGCCATCCAGACCTCTATTTTCTGGACTTCAAAAGTAATATTATCTGTTGATTATAAATAAAATAAATTAAAAAGAATCATTCTAATGGGTCTCTGATTGGTGTTTAAGTCTGTTCTTCCATGTGTTGGGGCCAAATCCAACTTTTTCCAGTGGTAAAGGTATAGGCCCTGCATTCTATGCTGATGAGGAGGTCATATTTTTTCCCCAGTCTTGGGGTTGTATTATGGCTATGTCTGCACTAGAAGCTGGGATAGGATTGGGCCCGTAGTTTCCAGAAAGATCTTGCTAGGGTTGGGTTGCCATAATTCTCTTCCACAACACCGAGACAGGGGCTTCTGTCAAACTTGCCTGTATGTGAATGCAATCCCTCCAAACTGGGATAGTCCAACCTTTCTGGGACACATGGCAACCCTATGCTAAGGTTTAATGGTTTAGATTCTCAAAGGCTACAAGACACTTTCCTGGGAGTAAGACCCACTGAACACAATGGGGCTTGGTTTTGAGTAGACATGGTTAGAATTGTGCTTAAAGTTGTTGACGATGCTTGTGAATCTTGGCCTGTAATTTATTGGTCGGTTTTTGCCCGCTGATGAGCACAATCCTAACCATGTCTACTCAAAAGTAAGCCCCTTTGTGTTCAATGTGTCTTACTCCCAGGAAAGTGTCTTTAGGATTGAGCAGATGTCTTCAAATGTCTGTCTTGCCATAGTTTGAAACTCTGTGCTGTATTCATGGAGTATGTTCATTATATGATAAACATAACTTCTGAGGTGAGAGAGGCAAGTACATTTTAAGCAAATGCTGTTCAGTTTGCTTATGAATCTTAAGGTGTCCAAATTTCTCCCATTGGTGTCCATCCTCCTAATTGAGAGCATAGGATTTTCCCCTTTGAGATGGCCATGAGATTTGCAGCAGATGACCTTCTCTGAAAATGCTCCCTAAATATCTAGAGGCTGCTCCTTATCTGAAACCAGCACAGCAAAGGGTTTGTAGTGTTTCAAGGTAAACTACACTTTCCCCTGCCTGAACACAAATGAAGTTTTGGGGGGTGAATTCTGTACAAAAATGAAATATAGGAGTTGATTGTGAATCTGCATGAAATGAATTGTACTTGACATTTAGGGCACTGATAGTTTAGTAAAAATTGACATCAGTAGAGCTGACTTGCAAAAAAAAGTGATGCCTGAGAACTAGAAGTTGTATGATTTTTGTCTAAATTATTCAAACACTGCATGGTCTCTCCTGCAGTGACTAGAACTAACACAGTCTGACTTTTATTCAGGGTTCACACTTTTGAATGTGTGATATGATACCAAAAATGACAAACAAATTTGCATTTAAATTTTATAAGGGAGGTTCAGAAACTAGTTTTAATGTATTGATGCACGGAGGAGGCACACTGATATCGGCCTACGTTTGGGAAAGCACATGCTTATGGTTGTTTGCTCTTATGAAGTGCTGGGTGGAACAGAAAGACAATTTAAATCGGGTTTAGGGAGTATAGAAGACGTGGTTTGTTTTCTCTAAAGCAGCAAGGCTCTGGTAGAACGGTGTGGGATGGAGGCCTTGCAAGGCTTTGTTTGCTGTTAACAAGGCTTGCTCTTTCAACAAAGAACCTGATTTCCAGCATCAGCAGCTCTGACCATGGTGCCTCTTGGATCTGTGATTGTTCATGCTAATGTTTGAAACTCTCAACTCAGCCATACAATGTCAATGATGTCTGCAGATACCAGCACATTGTGTCTTCTGAAAGCGTTGGGGAAACAATGGGCTTCTATGAGCCAAATGCCACGATAGTGGAACAGTGTAAAATGCACTAAGGCCTGCACAATCACTTCTGCTTAAGAGATTGCACTGATTTTCCCCAGAGGGATTAAAAAGAAACATACTTGATGAGATGAAATGAGATTGTCATGTATGTCTTTAAAAAGTATATGTAGTTCTTAAGTCTATGTATATGCTACATAGTATATACCGTACTTACAAAAATCTGTACAAAAATGAAGTGTAGGAATTGATTGTGAATCTGCATGAATTTGTGGTTGAAAGCAGGGAAAAAACAAAGCATCCAGAAAGCTGAACCATTAGAAACTTGGTTTCTGTTCTGTTCATTAAGAGTCTCTGGTTCAGGCATTAAACTTTAAAAGTGGTTTAATAACTGACTCAGACACTTTGAACCAGTTAAAATACGTTTCATACAGAAGGAACTGTTGCTTGCAATGTGCTAAATTAAGATGAAGTATATATGGCTGTTTCAGTGTAAGTGGAAAGCCACCATTTAAAACGTGCCTCTCGCTAAGGATTCAGATGAACCACCTTTTTGTGATTAAGGCTATAATCCAGAGTAACTACGGGACCTTTTACACCAACATAGTTACAGTGCCACCTATGGGAAATGCATAGAGCAGGTGTCTCTTACTTCTTCCTGTAGTTACTCTGGATTGTAGGGTAAGAGTTCAGATTCAAGGCAACCAAGAGTCTCTAGGCTTGGGCTCAGGTTTGGTTTGGCTACACTCCCTTAACCATTGGTGCATGTCCTGTAATTATGTCTTTAACACTACATCTTGTCTAATACCTGCTCTTTGTATTACTAGAGTAAACCGATGTCACCTAAGAAAACGTCTCCTGTACCGGTAAGAAGCAGTTCCAAGACAAATGGTATTAAGGAGGAGCAGGTTGATCAAGATCTGTTTGCAGGTACATGTTCCAATGTATGGTAGTTAAGCCCCCCAAAACTTGTGTTTAAAAAGAAGGGCTGAGAAGCTACAGTTTCTTTACACAAGAAGTAGAAGCTGTTTTAAAAGTCCTTTGCCAGAAGGACCTTTCTTTGTGTCAGTTTTTGCATATCTGTTTCATTTTTAGATATTGCTGTTGCTTTCACTTCTTCAAATGCACCCAGAAGTCTTTAGCCAATTTAGTGAAACATAAAAGTTTTCAAAGAAGCCACTTGGCCAACTAACATGCACCATCTGGGCCTAGCTTTGTTCGGGGGCAAGTCCTCAAGTTGCATGCTTTCTTCACATTTTTTGAAGAGAACTGTTTGAAGAGCTTGGGAATTAATGGGATCTGGTTGTGAGTAGGAAGAAGCTTTATGCATGATTGGAATGGAAAGTGTAATCTGGTGTCTGAGACAAAATTGTTTAGCAACTGTTCCACCACAATCTAAGAGCAAGAAATGGTATAGTGACCTAGTAAAATAAGAGGAAGCAGCAACCTGGGTTGCATGTTTATTTCTGAGACTGTTGGCACAAAAAATGTACATAAAATATTGCAATAGGGTGCTATAGTGATTGCCAGCGACTAGATCTAGGCTGCCAAATAATTAAATCTGTCCACATACTGTCAAGCAGTATGCACATGGCTGGTGCTATATAAATATGGCATATATATATATATATTACATGTCTATTAGCATATAGATATTTAGCTTCTATTTTGATGGATAATTTATTAAAAGTGGCTCTCTGGTGTGAATGCACTTCATATTTTGCTGTAGTGGGAGGAGAACCTCCACTATTTACCTATCTGTGTGGCCTCAGCTTATTGGTTTGATTAAAACAGGCAGATTTATCTGTTGTTGGTGATTGGTCTTGTCTACTTGCAGATGCCACCGTAGAACTCTCTCTGGATAGTGCACAAAACAGTCAGAAAGAGTTGGCTACCGTGTTTAGTCCTCCACCTTCTCTAGAGAGAACAACAAATTCATCTTCCAAGCATACGCCAAAAACCTACGAGGAGGTACGTACTACTTTGGTTGATTATCCAGTTTAATGCATTTTGGGAAGAGTGAGTGGAGTGAACTATGGGTATTGCTCTTCTGGTCCCTCTCCTGTGGCCTGTCAGGTGGACACTTGCTTATGATTTGATCTGCTATGTTCAGAAGAAATTCCACGTGTGAAACTTGAAAGCAGCTTAATCAAGAATATGCAAGGATTCCATGTCATCTCATCGGTTGACATGGCAGTATATGATCTTTGAAAGACATTGACCATTCAGATCCATTTGTTCAACAGAAGTGGTTATTTCCTGCACAGAAGGGTCCTAACAAGCATTTTGAGTGAACTGTTGCATAACAAATTAACCATTAATTTCCTGCTGTAAAGTGCAAAGGCAACCTTAATAAGTGAAACGTGCGGCTCATTAGGAGAATGGCTTAAAAATTTGAGCTGTTCAAGTCCAGTGATTTGACAAACCTTATCTGACTTGTTTAACATTATCAGTGTTTGGGTATGATGGAGAAGGAGACTGGATAAGTAGTTGAACCATCACTCTTCTCTGCTGAACTTTGAAACCAATTCCTAATGTTTCCTCCAACACTAACATGATACTTTCAACGTATGAAAGCAAGATGCTAAAACTTCGCTTTAAAGCATCAATTTTTTGGAAGACTTTTTCACTTGTATTTGTTGAGCAAGAATAGGAAAGAACTTAGCTACTGACTCAACTTCCGCCCTGCAGGATACATTAACAAGAGCATGTTTTTTCTTTTTCTAGCTGGAAGAACAAGAGCAGGAAGACAAATTTGAGCTTACAATAGGAGTGAGTGATCCTGAGAAAATTGGTGAGTCTTTGAGATAGTAGTGACTTGATGTGATCAAAGGGAGAACTGTGTCCACTTTTAATGGATTACCAGGCTTGGCTTATTCTGGAAGCCAAAAGTGCTGCTTCTGCTTATTGTAATCATATCAGCACATGCTGCACAAGAAAAACAGAATCCTATTTCGCAATTAAATTTTTGCAGCCTGTTCATTGCACTAGATAAACTTTCAGTTCTAGCAGATGTGAAAATGAATGGTCAGATTAGTTCAGTGATTTTCAACCAATGTACACTGGCACACTGGTGTGCTGCAGATAGTCCTCAGGTGTACTGTGAGAATTTGGGGAGTGACATTTATTAATAGGAAAACTTGGGGATTTGAATGGTGTGCCTTGTCAATGGTAAAAATGTCAATGGTTAAAACAGTGAGATGAAAAAGGTTGAAAATAACTGGATTAGTCCAATCAGATTTTTAGACTTCTTCACTAAATGTGGTATAAAATACACTGCACTAGAAAGGAATGGCTGTGGCGGCACAAGTGGTTAAGACACTGCCTGTTAACCAGCAGGCCAAGGTTTGAGACCCAGATCCTACAAGGTGGAGTGAGCTCCCATCCTTAGCCCAGCTCCTGCCAATCTAGCAGTTCGAAAGCATGCAAATGCAAGGTGGATAAATAGGTACCACTTCAGTGGGAAGGAAACAATGTTCCATGTGCATGTGAGTCACATGTCAGACAACTCTACCTCTATGGCTCTAGAAACAGGGATGAGTATCACACCCTACAGTCGGTCACAACTAGCAGTATAACCTGCAGAGGACACCTCTACCTTTAGAAAGGAACAAACTATTTTTAAGGCTTTCCAATTCAGCATCACTTCCACTGATTCTTTGAAATTCTTAGATTTATTAAATAGTTGGGCCTTTGGATGCGAGAGCTTGCTTTAGAGTATGTCTGCTGTTTCAGAAGCAAGTGTATCCAATATCCAGACTGTTCAGTAAAGAACTACTAAACAAAAAATTCAGAAAATGTGGATGGTGTGTGTTTACATTTAACCTGGCTGCCCTTGGTCAATTTATTGCCAAGTTATCTACCACTGAATGCTGATACAACAATACTCTACTATATGTATGTTTATGATAGACAAACCTAAAACTCTTGCTTTGGCAGACTGTTGATCACAAAGTTACGCAGTTGGAAGTGGGAGTGGGGGCTGAACTGTATTATATCCAAAGTGGAGGAGGATTGAACTGTATTATAATGTGTGGTCCATGTTGTACACCCTCCACCATTTCTATTGACAAATGGGGTGGGGAGAGGGGAGAAGGATTGTCATTGCAGAAACAGTGTGCTGTGGTACTGTCATGTAGTAGAGTCTCTGCTTTGCATTATTGGGAAAAGTTAGCAGGTTGATCTGTTTGTATGACAAGCTGACTGCTCTTAGATTATTTTAAGACAAGCCAAGATGCAAGTATTTTGCAATCTCTTGAAATGCTATCTTATCAGTGGAGTAGCCACTGCAAGCAGGGTTGCCATATGTCCTGGAAAACTGGGGCTGTCCCAGTTTTCGTGGATTGCGCTCACATACTGGCAAGTTTGACAGCGGGTCCTGTCCTGGTTTTGTGGACGAGAATTATGGCAACCCTAACTGCAAGGCAATTCAAGGCTTCAGCAGAGAACTTCTGAGGCTTCTGTAATTGCATCTGCATAATAGTGTGGCTATTAATGCAGGAAAGACTTCTGTTAAAATGACATCTGTACCTGGGGAATGTTGTATTTGCTCTAGGCTTTCTGTGCTTCAGAATGCAAGCTTGTTATATAGTGAAGGGATGGTTTGGCCAGCTTACAACAGCTTCCTTGAATTTCAGCTGCCCTTGCTGCCGTAAACAGCCACTTAATTGTTCAGCCTGAGGCAGATGTGCAGAGCTCTCCTATGTCCTAACACTGTAACAAGTCACTAATTATGTTTAGCTCATCTTTGTAGGAAGTTCAAACAGGACTTGGCATTACTGAGGAACCACTATTGTGCAAGGTTTCAGCTGCCAGGGTCATGTGGCTTATGCAGTGGAACATTGGAAGAACCCTCTTGGTCCACTAAAATGTTCTCTTTGCATCAAGACATGACGGGCTGAATGAAAAATGTCCCTGGCCAGTAATCTGGCCTTCACAAACCTTCAGTAAAGATTCAAGAACTAGTCAGTGTATCTTCCTGGTTTAAGTAGAAAAAGTTCAGAATAGATTTTAAACCACTCTGGTCAGCCTATTCTTCTTTGGCTCATAAGAATAAGTAGCTGCTATGACTGTCTGCGGTTACTGTTCATAACATTTGGGGGCTACGTTATACAGTCTGCTTCGTAAGCTGCTTTTATGAATCTTTTTTTAATGTATTTTTATTGATGCATTATATATTTACACATATTTTTCTCTTATATTTACATCATTATACATAAACATCATTTTCCCCCTGTATATTTCCACCCCCTTAAAGAAAAGAAAAGCAACCATTTAATTTTATAACTTCAGCCATAAGCACTTGGTTATGTAGTTTGTACTACATAAACCAAGGGGGGGGAACTTTTATGAATCTTAATACAGCACAGTCCTATATATGTTTGCTCAGAAGTCCCGCTGTGTTCAGTGGGGTTTATATCCAAGTAAGTGTGTATAGGATTATAGCTCTAGTGTTGTTCAGTTTTTTATCTGAAATGCATATTCTTCAGCACTCCTATTGAATTTCAACTGTTTGAACTCGGCACAAGTGAGGTGCAGTCCAGAATGCTTTTGCAGCAACATCATTGTGTTGGCTACCGGTTTGGCTTTGATTTTACTACAATTGCTATGAATTTTAACAGTTCTGCTGCTTAGTTTACTACATTAGTTTTAATTTGATTCGTTTCTTGAAAAGGGTAACTTTCAGTCCACTGTTGGGTTCATTTTGCATCCTGTTTCTATATTTGCAAATACAAATAAGTGCAAATCATATCCATTAAAGTTGAAATGGAGTTGCAGTTCAGCAGTGTAGTGATCAGTTTGTCAACAAATGCACAATTTGGCACTGGTGAGGCTATCTCCCTGAGCTCTTACAAAACCAAAGTTGTTAGCACATAAGTGTGATGTGTGCAGATGAAATGTGTGGGATATACTGTATAAAACTGCTGAAGATAATATGCAGAGTGGCATTTGGAAATGTGTGCCTGGGCCCAGTTCAACTGGGCCATCTTCTTTATATTTCCCAACCTCATTCAGAAAAATTGTCTGGCCTATTGAGCTACTTTACAATTCAAAATGGTATGTCAGTACACTCAGTATGTGAGGTAAAATGCTCTTGCTGCATTTATTGCACATCATGAGTTATAATTATCCCTAGATCCTCATGGAAAATATGCATGTGAAAGGCATGTATTGCTTGCATATGGATATAAGAAGCTAGATCAGGCCAAATGTCCATCTAGTTTAGTATCTTGTTACAATTAGTAGTCAAGCAGATGCCTCTGAAGCTCACAAATAGATGCATATCCTTGCCTATGCTCCAACTGGTTTTCAGAAGCACTCTGCTGTGGATCAGGCCAAAGTGGTTATGATATATGAGAAGAACTCAACCCTTTTGCAGAGTTAGTTCTGGAGTAAGCTGTAGGTAGTAACCAGTTTACTTGTATCCAGTGTCCACTAGGAGGAAGCATTGACCACAATTTCAGTATTGGTACCCTATAGATTTCTGAAATTATCTTCTTCTTTCCACAGGGGATGGTATGAATGCATATGTAGCCTACAAGGTGTCCACACAGGTATGTCTAATTCTGAGAACTGGCAGTTGTAGTGAATAAAACAGTTAACTTTAAATCAGCATTCCATTTAAATTGCTGGGATTTCTCCTAACTTGTTCAAAGTATTGAAACATGTTTCATTTGGCTGTTTGCAATCTTTGTCTTAGATCTGTCCACAAAGTTGGAATTGGTTCAGCATATCAAAGGAAAATGTAAATTTAACTCTCATAGTTCAGATAGCCTGAGGTTGTAACCAGACATTCTGAGCCCTTCTTACTATTCCTTTTTCATTGATAGATGTGAAAACATTGATGAGATGGTACAAACACTCATAAGTTGGCCTCAAAAATATCAAGGATATAAAAATAAATATACCATGTAGGCCTGAGAACAGCATCAGTACACCAGCTCTTTGGAACAATGGTTCAGTTTCTTTTCTTTCTCCCCTACTGTATGCTTTCTTCCTTTTTATAACTACTTAGGGTCAATAAAAATGCAGGAGGTAAACTTTCTAGCTCCAGTGTATTTAGCCACATAGAGGCTGGCCTGGCAGGTTTGATTCCTTTTGTGTAGACATGAAAGGAAGAAGTCCGTAAGCAGGATGAAAAATGGGATAATGGGTGGAGACTGTAAACCTGAATGCCTTCTGATGGTCAGTGAAATTATGAAATGCGCATTTTGTGTGTGTTTTTCTCTAGAAACTAACTGCTTGATGTCTTTGTGTTACTTCTAAACAGAAACAATTGGTTAAAGTTTGCTTTGACTGAACAGGGTTTCAATCAGCTGAGGACTAGTTACTAGGGTTATGACCCTGACTCTTTTCTGATTAATTTCAGTTATGGAGGAACAAAAAGCATCTTGTGTTATTGCAGATCTGCTGTATGTTAAGTGTGTTTTGAAACCTTGGTGT
Source organism: Cryptoblepharus egeriae (assembly GCA_030015325.1). Taxonomy (NCBI): domain Eukaryota; kingdom Metazoa; phylum Chordata; class Lepidosauria; order Squamata; family Scincidae; genus Cryptoblepharus; species Cryptoblepharus egeriae. The sequence goes on from JAREYC010000013.1 coordinate 14,733,899, forward strand.
CATGCACATTAATTGAATGAGTAAATCTTAGAATCATGGAGTTGGAAGGGACCCAGTGGATCATCTAGGAAATCCTCATCTTGTGGGGATCTGGGTCTCAAACCCTGACGTGCTGGTTAACATGCACAGTGTCTTAACCACTTGCACCACCAGAGGACAAATGTATTTGAAGGGACATGATCAATCTTTGATTCATGGCCAAATTGTCCATAGCGTTATAAATATGAGTATTGTAGTAGGTGAGCAAACACTATCTTCCAGTTCCAACTTATTTCTTCCTGTTTGCCAGTGGGCAAAAAATAAATGGGCTAGAATTCAAAGTACTGTCTAACAAGGACAGGCTGTGACTCAGAGGTTCAGCACTTACTTTTCATGTAAATAGTCCATTCAATCTCTTGGCATTCCCAGGTGTGTCTGGGAAAGTTTCCTGTGAGTAACACTGAACAGCCTCTGTCAGCTATTGACAATAATGAACCAAATATCTGGCACAGTGTCAAGTGTTGGAAAAATAAATTTTAAGTAAATACATTATAGATGGAACTTGGATGAATGAATGGGATCTAAGTTCCAGGATTTCTCTAAATGGAAACACACACCACAGAAATAAAACACCCACTCAAATGAACTTCTATTCCCCCACCCGATAAGCTTCTAGTTTGAAACTACTTTACTGGCCTGAATGAATTCAAGTCATTTGGACCAAATGAACTGCATCCTAGAGTTCTAAAGGAACCTGCAGATCTACTTCACAGCCTCTGTCAATTATCTTTGAGAAATGCTTGAGGAATGGTGATGTGCCACTATACTGGAAGCGGGCTAATGTAGTTCCAATCTTTAAAAAGTGGGGGGGGGGGGAGAAGACCCAGGAAATTATAGATCTGTCAGTTTGATTTCAATACTATGGCAGATATTATAACAAATCATAAAATACACAGCTTGTGCACATCTAAATAAGAACCTTATGTAGAGTACTGTATTCAGTTCTGGGCACCTCACTTTAAGAAAGATGCAGCCAAACTGGAGCAAGTTCAGAGGAGAGTGATAAGGATGATCACTGGGCTGGAAGGCAATCCCTACAAAGAAAGATTGAGATAACTTGGTCTGTTCAACCTGGAGAAGAAAAGGCTAAGAGGAGATATAAGAGCATTCTTCAAATACCTGAAGAGCTGTTATATGGAAGAAGGGACACATTTGTTCTCAACAGCCTCTGAGACTAGAACTCGAACCAACAGGTACAGTAAACTGCAAGAAAAGAGATTCAGTTTGGATATCAGGAAAAAAATTCCTGATGGTGAGGGCAGTTTGGGAGTGGAATAGATTGCCAAGGGAGGTGGTGGACCTCCTTCACTTGGGATCTTTAAGCAAAGACTTGACAAGCACTTGTTGGAGATGCTTTAGGAAGATTTCCTGCTACAGGCAGGGGGTTGGACTAGATGACCTTCCAACTCAGTGATTATATCTTGCTTACATACACAGGAGTAAATAACTCCGAACAAACACATCACAGGAAACACCTGAAGCCTGTATTCAGAGGTGTGGGGACTGCCCTGACCCTCAGAAACCCTAACGCTTTCAGGTGGGCCAGAGGCTTGCAGAGGATAAAAGGCTTGTCATGGACTGGATAGAGATTTGCAACAGACTGCAATTGGCCTCCAAGCCAGAAACTGGAGACCCCAGTTAGATTGATGCTTTAGATTGATGCACCCATGGATTGGGGTCTTATTTCTTGAGGAGCCACTTATTCTATGCCATGTCTGATACTTTTGAGATTCTGTTCAATTGGAAGAGAACTGCACATGATCTTGTCAGAGAATTGTCTGAGTCCTACCCTTGATTGTGCCCCTTAGAAATAGTCCAATCTGATAAGTATCATAATGAATTTCATGATATCTGATCAGTCTTGCATATCTTGAGTTTCATTGTACTTAGGTGAGGGTTGGGAAACATGCTGACAGTTTTCTTCCATGATTTCAAATCAGTGTAAATGTTGCATTTCCATGTATTCAACTATATAGGATGATTTGCCTATAGAGTATTCAGTGTTTCCTGACTCTTGCTGAATATCTTTTCAGACTACCTTGCCAATATTCAGGAATAAACAGTTCTCTGTGAAGAGGAGATTCAGTGACTTCTTGGGATTGTATGAGAAGCTGTCGGAAAAACATGCACAAAATGGAATCATTGTTCCACCACCTCCTGAGAAGAGCCTAATAGGTGAGACTGATCAGCCACCTTTCTGGTAATATGTGATCCATTCAGTTTTTTTTAATAGCTAGTAACCCATCCATGTTCCCTTTGCACCTCTTATTCCTACAGGCTATGCACTTGTAGCTGTGCATAGCTTACAGCATGATGCCACTTCAGAAGTACTTGACTCATGCTGTTGACGTAGGTCTGTGTTGCTGGTCAAGGTTGGCTGGGCACAATGCTGGCATAGGCAAGAGCAGTTCTTCACGAAGGTGCTCTGTCTAGAACACTTTGTTGGAGCCAGATTGTCGTGTAGCAGTAAAGACAAGCTGTACAAAGATTTTGGAATCATACTGAAGTGTGCATAATGTACTGAATGCACTTAATTGTGTTAAAAAGCATTTTTTCAAAATAAGTGATGATAAAACATTGAAGATGGCAACAAGTTAAAGGAAAAAAGTGCATCACAAAACATATGTACGAAAACATTCACTAGCCTATCAAAAGCTTATATAAAATTGGCAAAAGCTAGGCAGAAAACTAGTCTTGAAGGCCTGGTTATCCACTGGCACCATTCCAGGCTAGAGACCAGGCCATTTGAGGAAAATCCCTTCCAGAAGAGCACCAAAATCCAGGGGTTGTTAAAAATCAAGCCCACGGTAATACCTGATGGGGAAAGAGACATGGCAATCCAACAAATGAATATCAAACGTGGACTAGGAAGACAAGGGATCAAAATGTAACTAGTGCCATAAAGAAACGGTAATTAAACAAAATGGAAAAAGGAAGGTGGGTTCTAAAAGTACAAGCAAGTTGATTTAAAATATGTGAGCTTGGCTGAAAAGCACAAACATTTTCACCAACTCAAATGTCATGGTGGTGAAATGCTCCTTGGTTTTCATACTCCACACATACAAACACACCCATGTATGTTGCTGCATTAAACTTGGGGAAGTCTGTGTTCTGGGTGGTGTCACTTGGTAGACAAAGTTTCTGATAGTGATAGCTAGGTAGTCTTTAGCTTAACCCATTTTTTTCTGCCCAACCCACAGATGCACACATTTGATCCTTGTTACATATATGCAACATTAGGCAGAAATGGCTTAATCTACTTTCTTTGCTCAGGGAGGACCAGTCATTGCAATTGTAGGTGAGCAATTAGGTATTTCTCTGTGTTCCCAACAAATGCTTTTCTTTTCAAGACAGGAGGAAAAGCCAAATCCACAGATGGCACATGTTGGAGTTTCCCGATAAAAGCTCCTTGCAAAGGATGGTCCACAGGTTTTGGGGCTGCTGAAGCTGTACAGGTGTTTCTGAGTAGTTTTAAATATCCAAAACTACAGAAAAAGACAAATAGGGGAGAGCACTAATCACATGGGTATAGTTGATCTACAGATAACAAGATCCCAAACAATATGGTTCACAATCAGCTCTTGGAAAAAATTGAATTAAGCTTAAAAATTGAATTGCATAACAGGTATAAGGGGTACTATCTCAGATTGCTAAGTTTGTAGTAGTGGTATTTTGAATGCAAGTCTTCAAGGGCAGTTCCATGGACAGCTTGTCACAGTAGTTCATAAATTCATATTTCTGTGTTCTTGCTTCAGGAATGACCAAAGTCAAAGTTGGAAAAGAAGATTCCTCCTCCACAGAATTCCTAGAAAAAAGACGAGCAGCTTTAGAAAGGTAATACCCCCAACGTCTTGGGTGTATTCACTGCTGATGCAGCTGTAAAAGGCCACAGCGTGCTGCTCACTGCTCTCCTGTGTATGGAAACAACCTGCCTTGTAGTCCGCTTAGACAGAGAGCTGCTATTGGTCAATCAGAGCACTTGGCTATTGAAGACCCTCTTTATTTAGAAGTACTGGATATTGAAACCAGGCAATTCTGAGCCTCATACATATGTAAGGAAGGATCTTGGCTAGTCATGGATTTTGGCTATCACTACAGACAGGTTTTGGTTTGGCCGGTGCTTCCTTTGGAGAAACCTGAGAACCCCATGCACAACATCTTGAGTGTTTTTATTTTTTTATTTCCCATTCCTTTCCATGGAAAATCACATGTTCCACCATAATGCAGGAGTGTCCTAGATGTTTTCCTCCCCCTCACTCACTTCATAAGAGAAGTTGGTATCAAATAATTCAGAATAAGTGCTGGCAATACTTGTAATTGGAAATGGTTTAATCCTTGTTCATTCTTGGCTGGCAATACTTCAAACTGGAAATGATTCAGTCCCTGTTCATTCTTGGCTGCCAACCCTAAGGTTTCAACCCCTGTAAACAAAGTGTCTCCTTTTAGGGCAGGCTTGAATAAATTCTTCCAAAGTGTATGTTTAACCCAGAAGTTCTTTGGAGTTCATCTATATGACTATTGGGCAAGAGAGAGAGCGACTTAGTTCTGAGAGATCCTGAGTTGGAATGACTGCCATGTGGCCATACTGGGTGAAACATTACTAAACAAAGAGGGTGGCGAGCACCATTACATCTAGAAGTGCATCAAATGCCCTCCTTGTCTAGGGGAAGTGAAAGAAGAAGAAGAAACATTCAGTTTTTGTTCTGTGTTTGTGGGTCTCATTTTTCATGCTGTGGAGTAGATAATAGCAAAAGGATAATGTTCGTTTGAAAGAACTTAACCCAGCTCCACTGGTGTTGCTTATGTTAGTGGAAAACCACTCTCCATACCTATAATTTTCCAAAGAAGAGCCATCTGTTTTGATGGGGATGAGGCCAGTCCTTTCAAATCTGACCTGCCAAAACCCCTCAGCAATTCCTCTCCATTCTCTGAGCATCTCTTGAGTTAATGGTATAGTCTAGTGACAGCCCACATTCTATGACTAGCTTACCAAAACCTTATCACTTACTAAAATGGTTGCCCTACCCATCCTGTAAACCTAGGTACCTCTGCTCTCCAAATGTTGTCCTTCTGTAACAGTCACCAGCACAAACTAACATTACCTGTATAGAGGGCTGGTAGTCTCAATTACACAGCTCCTTCCACCATGAATCTCAGTGGTACCTTCAGGAAGGACTATACCATGTGTTTGAATGAGTCTGCTTGACATTGTATAGCCGCCAAAAGAACGCAAGTGGTGAATTTTAGTATTGGAAAAAAAATCCTGGTCTGAATGCACTGGTTCATAAGACAGGTGTGCATAGTAGGCAATTGATTGACCTAGGAGTTGAATAATAGACCTATCTGCTTATCAGGGATAGCCATACCAACGTGAATTAAATATTCCCTTTTCCTAGTTCAAAGTGCTGTATAGAGATTCTTTAAAAGATGACAAGGCTAGGGATATTCAACCCAATAGGGAGAGCCTGAAGGATGCTGATCATCTACATTACCTCTCCTGTAGGTACCTTCAAAGAACTGTCAGTCACCCAACCATTCTGCAGGATCCAGACGTCAGAGAGTTCCTGGAAAAAGATGAGGTTGGTTTGCTATTAAGTGTTTTCTTGTCTGCAAGCTGTCTCTGCACTTGGGGACCAAGCCACACTGACATGATTTATTTGTTAATATGCATGAATTCCTCACAAGAGGTACAGGATACCTTGTTAGGTAAGACTAATAGTAACACATTTGTACTTGCAAAGCAGAAATGTTATTGTACCTGCAGAAGTAGTGGAAAAATACTTTCATCAGAACAAAGCAGCTGGTTGATCATATGATTAGATGCTGGTGCAGAACAGTTCACATAAGCAAGGATTTGGGAATTCAGGAACTTGGAGGTGTTTTTGCCCATAGTTTGTCTAAAGCATTTACCACAAAGTAGGATGTCTTTTCCTATATGAAACAAGAGGTCATGTGGAATTAGCCTGTGTGTTGGCTCCTTTAATTGCTCGTCTCCGTTGCTCCATGGTTTTTCTGAGGTGTTGTGCATGTGCCATGCTAATTTCATAAAAAAGCATTCTTATGCTACCGCAGTCCTTCAGAGAGGTGATGTTTGTGGCTGCTTAGATAATGGCTGGGTGTGTGTGATAAGCAGTTTCTCACTACAGCTGCTCACTCTGTAGTTACACATCACAATGTGTAAGTCGGCCCCGATGTTTGCAATTACCTGCATGATTTTCAGCGTGGTTGAACAACCCCAAAAGTGTGGATAAATACTGTGTATGTGCTCAGGCCTTAAGTATGGAATCTTTCCCTGTTTTGCTTGTTTACAGGCCTTGAAATGGCTACTTCTGAAAACAAAGTGGGGCTTGAGAAATCATGGGTGCTAAGTCCCCACAGCAACTCAGTTGCCTTGTGGTGTCTGGAAATGGGACAACCATCATTGTAAAGTGCTAGCAACAGCATTGGCTGTAGAAGCAGTTGAGCCTCCTTGGTCTTAGTGACTGCTAGGTTACTTTTTAAAAACAATATCTCCCTCTAGCAACAGAGCAATGATGGTGATCACATAGCTGCTATCACTGTTACCCCAACAGTTTGGGAACCTCTGCAATAGGTGCTCTAATGGTCAGTTAGGCAATTGCATGCTCTTGGCCCTCTGCTAGTACAGAAAGAGTTGTCTTGTCTACTTGGAAATATAATATGGGATTATTTTTTATGGAACTGACTCCCAGATGTGTGCGTATCTTGCAGCACAATCCTATGGATATCTATATGCAGGAGGCCCACTGTAATCATTTGGGTTTATTCTCAGTGTGTAGAATTGCAGTCATTTAGTCATTAATGCAAACATTAAAAACATGTTTCTTGTTGTAACTCTTTTTAGATCAAGGCATTGATCTTTTAGCCAAGTTTTTTTTTAACACTGCAGGGATCAAAACATGCTTGTTCAGATTCTACAAATCTTTTGCCGTTCACTGGTGGCGTGTGACATTTTTTTTTTGGCTAGTGTTAAAACCTAAAAGCTGATACACTTTTCTGGCTCCTAAACTTTTGGGCTGGCTTCTAGTTCCAAAGCAAATTTGTTGAGCCTGAGGCAAGATCATCCTCCTTGACGTATTCGTACTGCAACGTTTACAGACTGTTTGTGCCCTGCATCTGGTGATGTCTCCTCCTGTTGTAAAATTCCCTACCTGGCCTTATAGATGCTACCTCAAGAAGCTGAAAGGTTTTAAAAAATTATTTAAATTCACACTGAGACATGATGGTTTACTTCTGCTCTGGTTACTGAATCTGACTAGTTCTGCTGTAAAACGAAAGCTTCAGTCAAGTGTATGGTTTTTGTGGTGAAAGGTCTCGTGGGAAAAGCTGTGTTGGCCTCTCACACTGGGGTCTGTAATGTTTTGTAAGTACTAGGCACAAACTATTCCATATTTTCCTGAACATAAATGAAGACTTGGAGACGTCATTCAGTTTCAGTTTGAGGATAAATTATGGGCAATCCATGTCTAAAGAATAGAATTAATGATGTTGGGAGGGAGGCACGTTTTGGTACCTAAAACTTTGATGCTTGGAACAGTGAAAGATCATATAGAGAATTTACAACCCTTTTAATGGTGTGTGATAGGGTCTATGATGGGTGTGCTGCAAAGCCTGAAAGGGCTGCATGATTAATTTTTGCTTGTTTTTTGCTATTTCCGCTCAGAATTATGAGTGATTACTATAGTGCACACTTAAGAGAAATCTGAATTAGCAACTGGTGTTTCCAAACAGTTTGGACTGAATTATGGATTAAGAGCTAGTTTAATTCTTGCTTCTGGCTTAGATGGTGGTCTTGAGTAAGACACTTCCTCTCAGCACCCAATTCCTACTTGTAATACCAGATGTAATCATACATATACTTCACATGTGCAAAGCTCTATGCAAATGTTAATTATTACTATTAGAAATTTAGAAGTTGAAAACCTCAGTCGTAGAAGTGGAACGGTCACTACTACACCAGTACTATGTCCATTTGATTTATATTAGTACAAGATGGTATCCAAGCAGTTTTAGAGTCTGTAGTTGCTTTTCAGAGACTTCTGAAGTCTGTCTTAGTGCAGTGGTGTCCAACTTATAATGAGCTCATATAGTGAGCCAGATAGCACTTATGGTGCTGAGGGCACCCCTTGCTGAGGACAGGAAGTGAGATTGTTACATAGTTAAGTCATCTCCATTAAGTCCAGAAATAAGCACCAGGTTATCATATAGAAACTCATAAACTGCAAATGATGGAAGTCAAAATGTACAAATCTTGTTTATAATTTCAAGATTTGTGAGAACCCAATTTCCACATTGGAAAAGCCCAATTAATAATAAGGTTTGGATAAATTGCTTCAGAGGGCCACATCCTTCCCATTGTCTTATGTTTTACACCCCAGTTTATTGCCAATATTCCTTTTATATGCATGATTTACCTTACTGCAAAAATTCAAATTGCTTAGGTTTATTTGTAGCACTGAAGATGATGGTGCCTTTGGTCATCTTATAGCTTCCACGAGCGGTTGGCACTCAAACTCTAAGCGGAGCTGGCCTCCTGAAGATGTTCAACAGGGCTACAGATGCCGTCAGCAAGATGACGATCAAAATGAATGAGTCGGACATTGTAAGTACTTCAGATGTGCTCAGACATTAACTCCTTTGACTGTTCTCAGGCAGTGTTTCTGAGACTGAATACAGAACTGAACATTTGCATAATTTTCTTTCAAATGGGAACTCGCTGTTCTCAATCCCTCTTCAGTGGTTTGAAGAGAAGCTTCAGGAGGTGGAATGCGAGGATCAGCGCCTGCGGAAGCTACATGCTGTTGTCGAAATGCTAGCTAATCACAGGAAAGGTAACCATCTAGCTCAACACCTTGTGTAGGGGAAAACCACTCTTGCAGCACCTCTGTAGACCTTGTGAGATCTTGGCTGCATCAAGTACTGCTGCTCATGTCTTCAGCAATCTGGCTGATAGGGAACTACTCTCAGGGCTTTGTGGTAGAAGGGGTGGCTGCTGTGCTGTGTGGAGAACATGCATAATTGTGACAAGCCCAGCACATCAGAATCTTGGTCCTCATTCTGCCACAGAAACTATCCAAATATCCAAAAAGTCATATATAAGCTGGTTGGTATAATGTTTTGGTTAAAAAGGGGTTGAAACATGTTGTACAACCTTTTCCCCTCCCTTTTGTCTTTCTGCCAGGATGATGTGAGCTATAGATGTGCTGCATCTTGTTATTATGAATTTATTTATATCCTGCGTTTTAGCTGCCTATTGAGAGGAAATCGAAAATCTAATGACAAAAATAACAACAAAAAAGCAAGAACAGAAGTTCAGCTCAGCAGAGCACAAAAATAATTCAGACCACAGAATAAACCCCTGCCCCAGCTAAGGAAAATTAAACTTTTTCAGCTGTCATTAAGAAATGGGCAGAAATGGAGCCTTGACCTGTAGTGGTAGAGAGTCCCATGTCAAGGTACTATCAGAAGGTCATTTTCAGACTTCAGTTGGCCACAGTGATGAGGGCAGTTTATAACAGGAAGGCAGTCATTTGGGTATTCTGATCTAAGCTGTTGAAAGCTTAAAAGCTTAACACACTTTTGTGGTTCACTCTGTGAACCACATTTGGAAATAGACTGTCAATCAGTGATGCTGATAACTACAAATGATGTCATGTGGGACAAATTACTTGGGACAAATAAACTTGAGCTTTTGTGTTCTGCACCCTCTGAAGTTCCTGGATGATCTTGAAGGGCACCCCTTGTAGAACATGTTAACAGTAATCCAGTCTCGGACTGTTGTCGTTCCATGGGCATGGTTTACTGATGTATTCACAGTTGTGCTTGGCCTCTTCCAAACTTTCCTAAGCATTCATACAGTCAAGAAAAACTGTCGAAAAGCATGGACAGTTGTACCAGTAAGCTATTGTGCTCTCTACTTGAGTCTTTTTACCCTGGTGTTGGTTTTGCAGCATCTAACTATCAAGCAGAGACGCTCCTGCTGCACTGACGTTCTCCATTCCATCCACTAGAACTCTCTCTGAACACTGCTCAGTTTGCAAAGAGTTTGGCAATGCTGGGGAGTTCAGAGGACAACACAGCCCTGTCCCGAGCACTTTCCCAGCTGGCGGAGGTGGAGGAGAAGATTGAACAGCTGCACCAGGAACAGGCCAACAATGACTTCTTCCTCCTGGCTGAGCTTCTGAGTGACTATATTCGCCTTCTTTCAGTTGTAAGGGTAAGCATTCCTGATATCAGGCAAGTTTCTCTGGTATGAGATCCAAAAGCCAGTGGAGATTCCCCCAGAGGATGTTAGGCCTCATGCCATGCAATATAGAGCTTGACAAATCTTTTGATAGCATGATTTCCTGAAAGCCGAATAAAGGAACCACAAGGGTGCATATGCATTGACTACTGCAGTGGTGGTTGTGTCTTTGGATAGACTGTTTGCCTGACCAACCTTGGATAAGAGCACTTGGTGATGACTCTACCCATTTCCCTTAACTTCTTCATATGCCAAGCTTCTCATAACCCCGTTAACTTTGAGGGGTCTTCTAAATGGCTTAAAGGCTTGCATGCTCCTGCCAGGTGAAACTGCTATTGTCCTGCCTTTACTTGCATCCTGTGTTGCTTTAGGTCGCTGATACTTCTGCATAGGCTAGGATTTGGTCTCTGCTTTCAGTGATGGAATGGGACTGCTCTTTGCTTGTTGGGAAGATATGGGGGAGCCTTTTATTATGAATATGAAGTTACAGCTCTAATTCCCCCTTCACTTTCACCCTGGGTTAGCGTCTGTGGGTGGATAGGGTGACTGAAGTTAAGGCTGCCTCATACTAACCCCTTCTGTATCTTGTAGAATAAGCACTGCTCCGACTTGACCCCATGACTCTCCACAGGCAGTGAAAAGAGCTGGTAAGTAAAGAAACTGCTTTCTGATATGCTTGTCTCCCTGCCAACAGGGTGCCTTTGACCAGCGGATGAAGACCTGGCAGCGCTGGCAGGATGCCCAGATCATGCTTCAAAAGAAACGGGAAGCAGAGGCCAGGCTGCTCTGGGCCAACAAACCAGACAAGCTCCAGCAAGCAAAGGATGAGATTTCAGAGGTGAGAGAGAGAAAAAAACTCAAGGAGTCTCTCCCGGGTAGCATAGATTTCATAGGTGATGCTCTGCAATATGCTGGTGGCCTTGCAGATTCCCAGAATGCTGTGTGTCCACAGCCTTGCTCGCCACCAAAATTGGAGCAGTTTCCCTGTCTGTTTGCTGCTGGCTAGGCTGTTCAGCTTTGCAGATCATGGAAGAGTTATGGTGCACCAAATCTTTCAAGAGCAGAGACCATCTCCTTTTCCTCTGAGGAGACGTCCCTCCAGTCAAGCAGGAAGACCACCAATGTTGCAAAGCCCTTCCTGACTCTCTTGTCTGTCTTCTGCAGTGGGAATCTCGTGTGACGCAGTATGAACGGGACTTTGAGCGGATCTCTTCAGTTCTCCGCAAAGAGGTGCTGCGGTTTGAGGTATAGCTGTGCTTGGGCATAATGCACATCTCAGCATGTTTTGCATGGCCTCTAAAGGGGGGTCAGGGACTTTATTCCTTTAACTTTAAACAACTGTTGGGGCTTTGTCTTTGAAGGTTGCCATTTTTTATGAGTGCATGGTAACAGATGCACAATACTTTTCATGGGGGATCTCTTGGGTTTTGCAATTATGAGCCTCCAAGGAGAGGGGGAAAGTTGAAGTTGAAATGAAAGTGGAGCCTTCATGACATTCAGATTATTCTTAAACATTGGTAAGGCTTCCCATACAGGTCTGGGTAAACATATGGCTCCAGGTTTTAGTTACCAGCCGGACTTGGTGGGCAAACTCAGTAGAACTGTTCTGCAGAACTGCAAGTACGGTGGCACATGGGCACCCAGTGCATTTTATTATTATTCAGTTGTAATAAGAGCTGTCTTGACAGTACTGGAAGCTAAATCTTCTCTTCATGTCTTCTGGAGACATGCTCCTTATATTAAGTACAATATCTTGACATTTCTCTCTTACAGAAAGAGAAAACAAAGGATTTCAGAACACAAATGACGAAATACCTGGAGACGCTATTATACTCACAACAGCAGGTGAGTGGGCAGTTGGCAAGGCGTCCCTCTTGTCCATCTTTTAGCAGATGCTTATCCCAAAGGGCCTTGCAAATTTATATGTCCCTGTGAAATTTGGCTTGTCTTGTGTCTTTTTGTACATCATGCAAATAGACTGAATACCAGTGATCAGTCTGGTGCTCCTCGGACTGGTATGACTATGTTCTCTTCGCATCAGGGTGGCTGTGGTGCTGTGAAGCTGTGCAGTCCACACAAAGTTGGAAGTGGCCTACAAGGCCTTCTAGTCAGTTCCCTAGTCAGTTCCCTGCCTGAAGCAGGGAGAAAGAAGCAGATGTAGTCTGTGTCAAAAGCCTTAAGAGTTGACAGTAAAAAGGAATTTTTCATCTCCAGTCTCTTTAATATAACTACCACCTATGCATCTTTTCCTTGTGACCTCTTGTAGCTTGTGAAGTACTGGGAAGCATTCCTACCAGAAGCAAAGGCCATCTCCTAACCAAGACCAAACAGATTTGCACCCCCAGACTGACTGCCTTTACTACATTATACCTCTGGGCCTTTCAGATGGAGCTTGGAGAGCTGATAGACTCTACCCAAAAGGAGCAACTTCCCCAGCTAGTAACTCTTCTAACTGTATATTTTTTCATTTAGGTTCATATACACATATATATTTTCCTATTGAAGAGACTAGTTTCCTGCTTAAGGTCAAGACCTGCAATAGGGAGTAGAGTGTGGGCAGGGGTTAATGTATTTTTTCTGACTCTGGTATTGGACCCAGGAGTGTTTCCTGTGGTGCCATGAAGACTATAATAAAAATTAAAATCAGGGCATGGCGACTCATTTCTTTTCTCTTCAGTAGTGTGTTGCACTGTGGTAGTAGAACAAATTCATTGGCTGACTAGCTACACTCAAGGGGAGCGGGGAACAAGCACCTCAGTGAGACCAACTCTTGATGCTGGCTGCATTCTCCTGCCATTTTTCTTCATATAGCCTGTTCCCAAATGGTAGAAGTGAGAATTGTGAATCTTCCATGCAGATGGGTTCATCTCTGCTACATCCTCCTGTGGCCATTCCATACTCTCTCCGGCCCTATGTATTGGCCCAGGAAGGTGCCTCTGCCTAACATCCACCTTTCAAAGGGTCTGCTCCCCAATCTAACCTTCTGCCTTGATATGAGTGACAGAGAGGCAACTCCTTGGATATTCTCTCCAAGGAAAGAGGTTAAACTTTGTGTGTACTGCTCTGAGAGTAACTAGTTATTTTGGTTAGATTGTGGCCCTTCCCCTTGATGTAGACCCATAGCAACTGGTAGCAGCTGTCAGCAATACTCCCTTCTGCTGAATGGGGGTGAATGATTCTTTAGAACCCCTACATCTGCTACCAGGTAGGGTTTATCTTGGCCGCCTTGGGCATCAGTTTCGAACAAAGGAAAGGTGGGATATAAATCTTTAAAATAAATAAATAAATTCTCTTCAATCATTCCTGGTCGAGAACTGTAGTTAAGACTGCACCAAAACAAGTGATGTGCCAGTGATGTTACAGTCTTATCCCTTGCTTTCTTTATGTATTGAAAGCTTTCTCCTGACACAGCTGTTATGCTGGACCTTGACCAGCTGTTATCATGACTACCCTGCTGGTTATACCAGCACTAAAAAAAAAAGCAGGCCTCCATCAGTCTTGGAAGACTATGGTATCGTGCTCGGCGCTGCACCAGCACTAACAGCAGGTTTAAAAGCAGGTGCTCAGCTTACTTTGCCACTGTGGTGTGGAACCTTTTCTGTCTTCCCCCTAGGTTTAAAGGTAAAGGTGTCCCACGCAGGTTGCCCTGCTACTCGTGACCAAGTTTAGGGAACAGTGCTCATCCCTGTTTCTAGAACCATAGAGACAGGGTTGTCTGAAGAAACCTCTGTGGACATGTGGTCCACATGCACACTGAACACTGAGGTGCTACCTATTTATCTACTTTCTTTTACATGCTTTTGGAGTGCTAGATTGCTAAGAACTGGGGTAAGGAAGGGAGCGTACTCAGTCTTGCAGTAATTGGGTCTTGAACTACTCACCTGATCCACTGCAGCCTCTCCCTAGGTTGCATTAAAAATACATTAAAAAAAGATCTGGAAAGAAATTGTATTTTATTCATTAACAACTAACAAAATTAAACTGCCGTTGAGCAAGTAAAGTTTCAAGAATATTTGTGGGTCTGGGCACCGGGTGGCAGGCGGTGAGAAATGGACACCACTGGGCATTGGAGAGTATTCAGGCAGTGGCAGGCAGCAGCAATCACTGGGTATTCCTAGTGGGCATCATTGCACAGTGGGGATCACTGTGCACCACCCTTAAACCAACCACTATTTAAGGGTAGAGCCCTTTATCCCTCCCCCACCAGGTGCACCATCTCCCTGGTTCAGCGTCCCCCCACCCAGGCACCAAATCAGTTCTTAGTGGGTCCTTATATTGCAGAAGGAATTCACTCCCCAAATTTCATACTTCTAGGTCCAGGGATTGGAGAAGTCAGTCTTACAAACTATAGGGATGAAAACACGTTGCACCCCTTTTCACTCCCTTAGGGGTTACATTTCTAAAAATCAGTTCTTAGTGGGTGGTCATGTCACATAATGAACAACCTCTGCAAATTTCATGCTTTTAGGTCTGGTGGTTTTGGCTGGGCACTGAGTCAGTCAGTGACTTTTCAGTTTTATATATACTTTATACCGTAGAAGAAGATAGAAGATAATAAGCCCTGACTGTTTTACCGGAAGGACAGATGCCCACCCAGATCAAATACTTTGGCCATCTCATGTGAAGGGAGAACTCTAAGAAAAACTGAAAAATTTCTGTGAACAGAAATTCAAAACAGAAGTCAAAAGAAGGGAATGGCAGCAGATGAGAGGCGTAGATAATGTCACCAAAGCAACAAACATGACATTGGACAAACAAAGTTAGGAGGGCATGATGTGTGGTCCAAGGACTCATGACTGGTCTGCCAACTATTGCTTTACTAGATATACTAAATATCTAGTATCTATTTATATATCTAGTATCTAGATATACTATATACTAGATATACTATCTATATCTATCTATATATAGAGAGGGGGGGCTGTGGGTGCTGCAAGTGGCTAAGACACTGTTCCTGTTAACCAGCAGGCCAGAGTTCGATTCCCAGGTCGGCCCCACAAGACAGGGTGAGCTGTCCTTAGCCCAGCTCTGCGACGCAACTGGAACCAATCATATTGGCTCTGCCTTTCCATTGGACTACCAGAAACTCATTGGCGGGGAGAGGGGAGATTTGCTGCTTGGATAACAGCCTATCCTCCATAACAATCCAACCCAGGCTTTTGTGCTTCGTATGCAGCACCGAGCATGATACCATAGTCTTTCAAGACTGACGGAGGCCTGCTTTTATATATCTAGGTATATTAGATATACTATACATATTACTTGGCAGTGCATGCAAAGCACGAAGGCCTGGATAGATTGATATGGAGGATAGGCTGTTACCCAAGCAGCAAACCCCCCTCTCCACACCACTGAAATAGTCAAATGGAATGGCAGAGCCAATATGATTGGATCCAGCTGCATCGCAGAGCTGGGCTGTGGAGAGGACCTCACCCTGTCTTGTGGGGACCTGGGTCTTGAACCCCAGCCTGCTGGTTAACAGGCACAATGTCTTAACCATTTGCGCCATCCACACCCATATTACTATCCAACTAACTATCAGTTGGATAGTGCCAGTAAATTCTCTGATCTTTCCCCTGGGGTGACCCACCAGTGGGTCCCAAACAGTGGGTCCACCAGTGGAGCCACTGCTATAGTAAAGTGCTACTAATTGAAAAGCACCAGTGAAGCCCTTGAGTGGTTTAAATTTCTAGGGTAGGCTTTGATGAAAAACCCCTATAGTAAACTTATAAATAAAATAGCTATTAATTATTTCAGTATCTCTGTAAGCCGCTTTGAGAACTTTGTTGAAAAGCAGTAAACGATTGATTGTACCAATCCAACTATTCATGGTTTTTAATGCTTCACCATGAATGGCCACCACAAACCAATTTTAAAAACTGCTTTTCTACTGTTGTAGAGAAGGAGTGACCAAACCTTTAACTTCAGGACAACCTGGAGCTTTAGCAATTGTGCAGAGGAGGGAATTTTTCAAGGGTGCAGCTTCTCATCTCACAGATCACAAACTGGACCAGCTGAAATTCCCTCTTCTACATGCTTGTTAAAGGTCCAGAAGCCCTAAAGTTGAAAGTTTGGACACCCCTGTTTTAGAGAATCAGTCAATAATTCCCTTCTTCAGCTGAGCCAGGAAAAGGCAGTGAGTGCATTTCTAATTGCTGACTACAACAGTAAGAAAAGCTGTTTTTAAACAGGGATGCACTTTTAAAAAATCTTTCATTTAACACATTTTTATTATAAAGCAATAGTTGGCGCTGAAAATAAAGAGGATGTTGATGCTGAGTATGTGATGCGATCCGGTGTGGTGCTCCAGACCAGCCTCCCTGCTTGGAGAGCCTGGAATAGCTCCTGGCCGGCTGGGCTGGGCTGGGCTGGCTGTGCTGGGCGGAGCAGGCGCTGCATAAGAGCCGGTCTGCCGCTGCTGCGGAGCCGGAGGGATGAGGCTGGAGGTGGCTGTGCCCTCGGTGGGGCTGCGGGCGCCGGAGCTGGAGCAGAGCCTGGAGAAGGGGCGCACGGTGAGCCCTGCAGGGGCTGGGGAGGGAAGGAGGGCAGCCTGTCCTGGAGCTGCTCCAGGGACCTGGGTGGAGAAGCTCTCTCCTGGAAGGAAGGGTGCACTGCCTGCCTCTCCAGGGCTGGGAGACCAGATGTCCTCTCTTCCCAGGACATGTCCTCTTTTCTTATCCCTGACCTGGAAAAATCTTGGTTGTCCACTTCCATGTGTCTTCTATTTCCAGGACATGTCCTCTTTTTTAGCCTGTCCTGGAGAAAAATCTTGATTTCCCTCCCTCCTTTTTCATATGTCCTCCTTCTCCGGGACATGTCCTCTTTTTTAGCCCTGTCCTGGAAAAATCTTGATTGTCCATTTCATGTGTCTTCTATTTCCAGGACATGTCCTCTTCTTTAGCCTGTCCTGGAGAAAAATCTTGATTTTTCCTTTTTCCATAGGTCCTCCTTCTCCAGGACATGTCCTCTTTTTTAGCTTTCTGTCCTGGGGAAAAAGTCTTGATTGTCCTCCTTTTCCTTGTGAGCAGGCAGCTTGTACCCTGCTTGTAATTCATAAAATATATCTACTAGTTTTAAATTTAAATCACTAAGCAAAATAGTGATTAAATTAACCACTTGAAAGCAATATATAGATGAGTGACTTTAGTTTTTGTTTTGTCATGTCCTATATTTTACTGGGGTGTCCTACATTTTGGGGGCCACTGTCTGTCCCATTTTGGGGTTATGACATATGGCTGTCCTGCTTCCAGGCTGGCCTCAAAGATGACTCTGCAAAGCCCAGCTGGGCAGGGAAGGGGCTTATCTGGGATGCCCAGGAAGCTGGGGAGGGCTCAGCAAGGAGGGACTCTAACATTTTTGTTCTGACTCTGGAAGGTACATCTTCAAAACAGTAGAGCTGGTAAGTGATCCTTTAACAAACCTTCTTGCACCCATGGCCTCTTTTCCAGGACACATCCTCTATTTTAGACTTGTGTCCTGGAAAAAAGTCTTCAGTGCCCTCATTTCCTTGTGAGCAGGAAGCAGGTAGCCACTTTTAATAAATTTTAATATTTTTTAAATTTAATAACAGTATTTAAATGATCCACTTGAAAGCAATACAAATGAGTGTTTTTAGCTTTCAGTTTGTCCCATCCTACATTTTTCTTGGGTGGCCTACATTTTGTGGACCTTGTCCTCTTTTGAGGTTATGACATCTGGTTTCCCTGCTTGCACTACACTAAGTAAAAGCATCACAACATCCCCTTTGTCTTGTTCAAGAGGAGCTGCCTTCTAACCTGAATGGAAAACTTACTCCAGGGAAGCTCACAGAGTTGTGTGGGATTTGGCTGCCCAAGACTATTAATTTGATTTGCAAATGCCCAAGGCAGCTTAGTTCCAGCTCTCCTACTGTCCTCACAACAACCCTGTGGGGTAGCTGAGGCTGAGAGTGAGTGACCAACCCAAAGTCACCCAGGAAGTTTCATGGCCGAGGAGGGATGTGAGGTCTCAGTCCAGCACCCCAACCACTACACCATCCTGTCTCTCCCTATATTCAGACAATCTTGCAAACTGCAGGGGCTGAGCTCTTTGCAGGGTAATTGGCAGCTACAGTATCTGATTTGTAACAGCCTTAGTCAGGGGTGTCCAAACTTTCAAGCTGAGGATTCCTGGAACTTTAATAAGTGTGTAGAAGAGGAAATTTCAGCAGATGTGATTTGTGAACTTTAAGATGAGACGCTGCGCCTGATGAAATTCTCTCCTCTACACACTTGTTAAAGGTCCAGTTTCAGGACATTAGCTGCATTTGGAAACCTCTGGCCTAAGTCTTGATGCAATGAGTTATCTGAACTTTCCATCATCTTTTAGCTATTCGCCCAAAAACCAGTCACGACCCTCCAGTGGATCCAAACTCAGTCTGGGAGCCACTGGTGGATCATTTTCTTTCTGAGAGACAGTATGTAGTTCCTGTTCACTTGGCAAATACACCCAAGTGTAAGTCCTACAGAACATGACTCTTGGGATGTTGTTGGAGTGTGTGTGTTGTTATTGCTTCTTGCACTTCAAAATTCACCAGTACATTAGTGGATGCAACATAGCTGGGAGGCAGGGCCTTAGTTTAGAGTCTGGAGCATCTTATCCTGTCTACTCACTTGCATCTCTGTACATGCTACTGAATGGTGAACATAACAAATGTTCTGCTAGGTAGGCCAGAGACCATCTCATCCAACATCCAGTCTAAAGCCTACAAGCAGGAGGGAGAATCGCATCCCCTCCCATCACTGTTACTCCCCCACAGCTGATGTCCAGACGCAGGCGCTGCCAGTGAACCTGCAGGTAGAGCATGGCCATCGTGACCAGTAGCCATTGATGGACTTGTTCTCCATGAATTCATCCAATCCCTTTTCAAAGACACCCAAGCTAGTGACCATCACTGCATCTTGTGGCAATGAATCCCACATCCCTTGTTGTCAGTGTACATTTTTCCCTTCTGAGTTTCTGTTGTTTTATCTCCCCACTTAGACAAGGCTTTTATTTTCTGAAGGAAAACACCTTATCTTTTGTAGTATCTCCGTCTCCATTCATGGACCGAGCTGACCTTCTCTTAGACTCAAGCGTGCCTTTCCTGCTTGGCTCTCTTAAGTTCTTGTTGAGCTTCTGTGATGTGGTATAAGCTCTTGGTGCTCTGGAACCCTCGTGAATTTTCCTTTCAATTTCATTTTAACTAATCCCCTTACTTTTGAGAAGTTTTCTGTAATCCATTCTCTGTGTTTCCCCTTCTTGGAAATTTTCCAATTACGTATATGTTGCTCTGGATAGTAAAGTGGTCGTGGTTTCCTGTCTGATCAGTGATGAACCTCCAAATCACTGTTCAACGTGGAACCCCTTGGAGTTGTCCATTGAGATAGCTGCATTTGATGGGCAAGAGGACTGAAGATGACTGGAGAAGGAGGACTGGAGGACTTCTTCCTGTTGCTAGTGTCACAATTTCTCTTTCGCACATACATGGATACAATATAATAAAAGTACTTTATTTATATCCTGCCTTTTTTCTGAAGGAACTGAAGCCGGCTACATAATACACAAACACGCACATGCAGAATCCCTATAGGAATGAAGTTTTGTTTCAAATAGGGGCAATTCTACCTACATTTTTGTGTAACTTGCAACATATCCATAATAGGTAGCCCTGTGGCACCTTCATAGTAGAAATTTTCAACCAGTGGGCTGCAGCACACTGGTGTGCTGTGATAGCTTATTCTGGGTTCATGGGACACCAACTTCCATCCACTCCCTCCACACTCCAGGGAAGTGTGGAGAAGAGAATAGTAGAGGTTAATGTGTCAGAAATTTTCCTCCACCCCTTCTTTTTTCCAGTCTGGGGAACAGAAGAATAGATAATATCATGGGGGGATTGTAGTATTTGGCACTTTTAGCTCTGCTGGCAGGAGATCTTGGGTCAGCAATTGGTGCCCCATCACTGTCCAAGTGGCATTTTCCGCCCTCTACCTAGTAAAGCTTAGGACCTGGAAGGTCCTTAAAATCTGCAAGACGCAAATTGGAGTCCTCACCCAGATTAACCCACAGTATGCAGTATGCTCTGAGCCTGTAGTGGCTTAGTAGTTAAAGATGCTGTGCTTGTCAATCTGAAGACTGGCAGATCAACAATTCATGACCAAAGTACTGCAAGATGGAGTGAGTGCTCATCAGTAGCCCAGCTCCTGCCAGCCTAGCAGTTTAAAAGCATGGAAATGCAAGTAGATAAATGGGTACCACCTTGGTGGGAAGGTAACAAAGTTCCATGCACAATGCACATGTTGGCCATATGTCCACGGAGGTGTTGCTGGACAACAGGATGAGTACCACTCCCTATGGTCAGTCACAACTAGCAGGGCAACCTGTGGGGGATACCTTTACCTTTATGCAGACCATGGTGTCTCATGCTGAGGCTAGAGCAAAGTGGTTGCAGCTGTGCTGTCCCTGGATGCTCCTGAATTTGGGTTTCTTTGGGATCCCTGAAATCAGGAAGTTAATCTTACAAACATACAAAGCTCAGTTATAATAATGTGAACAATTTGCTTGAATGTGTACACTTGCCGGCTGTGCAGAAAAAGGTTTTAATTGCTGGTGCCAGGAATGGGCTCTGGGACCTTCTGCATGCAAAAGCTGAGGTGTGCATTTAGCAGAGCATGTGCATCAGTTGTATGGTAGGCCAATGAAAATGTCTGCAAACAGATCAAACTAAGAACCTGAGCTGGGAGCATTGAAACTGAAACAGGCAGCCTCTCTTGATTGAGAGAAGCAAATTTGAAATGAAATGTCTCCATCAAAAGCTAATTGTATGACAGCTTGAATACCTCGATTTCTACCCTGTCACCTGGAAGGTGACACATCTTTCTGTTTAACTAAGGGCACAGTCCAGAGTAACTATGTGGAGTCTTTGCTCTGGTGTAAGAACAATTTGCTCTGGATTGCAATATGAATTTCCCATAGGTTTTCACTAGGTAGTGCAGTAACTACGGGTACACGTAATGTCTCTTATGTGCTCCCGTAGTTACTTTGGATTGTAGGGTAAGCTGGGAGTGGGGGTAGTACTTCTGAGCTTCTGTTAGGAAGGGCTTGAGTTCTCCAGTAAGCAAAAACTATTCTTGACTGGGTGACAGGTAATGTTTCATTAAGTGGCCAACTGTTTGGTGTCTTGAGAATCTACTGCATTTACTTGAACCTTAACGCTCACCTTTTCTTTCCGATTTTAGTCTCCAAAATCAGGGTGCACATTAGATTTGATAGTTAATTAGATTCAATTAAATACAGTATTTTGATTATAAGTATAGATTTGATGGTACATTAGATTCAAGGAAAAAGGGGTATTTCATTTTGAAAAGCAGATTTCTAGCCCTTACGGTGGAAATGGTGAGGTTGAAGATTTATAGGCAGTGATGGGTGAAATCTCAAAACTGAAGAGCAGTTGAAACCAGAGAACTTCAGTGTGTTACATAAACTGCATATCAATTTGTCTCTTGCCCTTTCCCTGCTCTCATGGTGTGCAGTGGTGCAAAATAAGCACTGCATTCATATGACTTGGACTTCCTGTTGTCAAATGCATGTGGCCTTGATCCAAAAAGTTTCCTTTTTGCTCTGTCTACATCTAGGAATGGAAATATTTTGGGAAATGGGTCAGTTTTCTTGGCTTCTCGGATATAGTGAGCTTTTGAGTTGGGAGAGTCAAATGGGATTCTTTGGCCTGCATCCTGGAATGTAATAATCCTGCAAGGACTATACCACCCACTTCTTCCTCACTATTTGAATTGGCTTGGTGGTGGAAGGTTACAGCAGAAGAGTTGGCATGTGGACCTATGCTTTTGGGAACACTGAGCATTGGATAGACTCATGAATGACTTCTGCTGGGTAACTGGACTTGGGCCCACTGCTTTGATTTCTAGCCAAGAAGTAACCTTTTGAATTTTTCCCCCTAAATAAGTGAACAAGGGAGGTGTGTAAGCAAGTGTAGCCTCTGTGCCATGTGTATCTGTATTGTGGCTCAGCAGTCAAGCACATGATCTGGATTCAATCCCGGGCGTCTCCAGGTAGGGCTGGAAAAAACCTTTGTCTGAAACCCCAGGGTCAATGCTGTCAATTCTGGGGTTGGTTGGACCAATGATCTGATTCTGTGTGGGGCAGCTTCCTATGGCTGCAAAACATCAGAACAGAAAATATCTGGGAAAGACATATAGGCAAGCACAGTAAGTGTCTCCCACACCACGTTAGCCAGCTGTGAACACTCTTCAGATCAAACCAAAGGGCCCCTTTTGGCTGCTTCTTTTGCAGAGCACATGGTTTATTTAGTGCTCCCCCACCCCTGCTTGGCACTTGGAGGAGCACAGTCAAAGTTTGGTCTCAAAGAGGCTTTTGTCAAACCGTATTTGCTTCAAATGGAGGCTCAGCCACAGCGCATGGTGGGGCTGAAAGGAAGATGATCTTCTCACTAGCAACTAGTCAAATTCACAATGTTCTCTAGTCCAGTGGAAGCAGCCGTAGGTGGGTGGTGTCTCCAGGGACAGGTGGGTGAATCTGACACCGAGTCTGGTTTTGCAGGTGTTCAAGGTGGAAGTCCTGTGCAATGGGCGGAAGCATGCCATTGAGAAGCGCTACAGTGAGTTCCATGCTCTCCATAAAAGGGTGAGAACATCTGTATGTGTGCATACAAGACAGAGTGGACGGTTGGATAGAGACAAAAATGGTAACCTTTGTTTCCAGTGTGCAGAATTTTTCATCATTTGGCCATTATGGCTAAGAGCTATTGACAGATCCCTTCTCCAACAACAATTAATTCCAAGTGCTGCAGGCTGAGAATTATTACAGTTTGTTTTGGAACCAAACTGAGAATGAGTCCCTGCCCCAAAGCAATTGCAATAATGGATGAAAATTCAAAAGTCCGTGGTTTGGGATTACAGTTGTTCACCTGTGACCATAGGGTTAAAAGTTTCCACATCTACTGTATGTTCTTAATTAACCTCCAGAACTGTGGCTACAATGGTGTTTTTTCCCTTTTGTTTGTTTTGAATCACAGCTTTGCAGTTTGTCAGAACCCAGGCCTGTTGTCCCACCATCACTGACACACGACAGACCAGGATTGTTTGAACTGTGAATGACAGATTTGGATTCAGAAAATGGGGTTTATTTATTTAGGGTATAGCATGCAATATATGGACTTATGGTAAATTAGATGTCTATGTCCAGTCTGTCCAGCCATTCAAGGACAGAGTGGCCTATAATGAAAAAAGGAGGTGCAGTGAGAGGGGCAAAGGAATTTTGTGGGTTCAGAAGCCTTTTAGGGCTGAGTTAATCAAAGCTGTGGTTTGTTGTCTGAATCAGCCCTTTATTGACTTCCATGCCAGATTTTAATGCAATGGTTTGAAGATACAAATACTTTACAAGGAAGTAAAGATATAAATTGAATCTTAGTTATCTTGATTGTAGAACTTTAGCTAGGATTGCAAGATCCGTGGAGGATCCTGGTGTTCCTTTTGGTCTCCCTCTAGAGTAAGAGACTTTGGTGCTTTTTTCCTAGATCAAGAAGAGATACAAAGTCCCTGAATTCCCTCCTAAGCGGGTGCCCAACTGGATGTCAAAGGTGCTAGAACAACGGCGGCAAGGCCTGGAAGCTTACCTACAGGTAGGTGGTGAGACCAGTGGCTCACAATGAGTTGGGAAGGTCCAACCTGCCTTCCTGAAAGTGCTCACTGGCCCTGGTTGTTGTGTCTGCTGCAGGGCATCTTGCTGTACAACCGAGAGCTTCCTAAGGAACTCCTGGACTTCTTAAAGCTCTGGCAGGTCCAGCAGGATCCCAAGGACTACAAGTGAGTTCCCTGTTGGGTGGGCATTTTTTGAGGAAGAATAGCAATATGCTTCCCTCTTGTTGGACATTCCCTGTAACTTCTGGCTCTGTTGGAGTGAACTGATCTTTTTCTTGGTATCCCTGAGGCAGCCTGCCAGACAAAGGCATCCACCCAGGGATGTGCCAGTTGCTGCCTCCATCACCCCTTGGCTTAGAAAAGGAGAGCGGCCTATAGTGCTAAGCCAAGTTCTTCCAATATAGCGGAGTTTTTTTGCGTCTCTGGGGCTACTTGTTTGTTTTATGACACTGGTGCCCCTCTTCCCAGTTGAGATTTGGGCCCATAGTGGCTGACAACAATGATTAAAATCCATCACAAAAACATGCTGTTAGAGTGTAGCAGTCTTTTCTGGCCATAAGTAGTTGATGGTCTGAGAAGTATTGATAAAGCAGGTGTGGCTGTTTGCCTCCTCTTGGGATTGGACTTTGCCCATTCTGCCACCCAAGGCTTAGAGGTTTTTGAGAATTGATTACTTTATTCAGAAGTAGTTTTAAAATTTAGGCTGTAAATCTATTGTACTCATTGAAAGCAAATACCTCTATTCATGTATAAACCTTATGGATGACCTACCTAGGCCCCAACATACCTGCAGCCACTTCCTTTCCTCTCCTGGGGCATGGAGGGGTTGTCTCTGGTTGTGTGTTTCTGAGTCTCTGTCAAGGTCTTCCAGGCTTACCCAGTGTTGTTCTTTTTTGTAGTTCCCTGAGTGACTGTTTTTCGCAGGACACCAGGCAAGTTCACTTTTTGGTTTTTTTCTGCTGGGGTGGGGGAGAGTCAAGCAGCAGGTGGGTCTCCAGATATGGTCATCCACCAATGGATGCTACAACTTCCAAGAAGGGAACTACTGCTTGATTTCTGCCAGATGGAGGGGAAGAGGTCTGAAAGGTTACTAAACTCAATGGGCTGATTTCTGAGTAAATATCAGTTTTCAGACACCTCTGCATCCAACATCTACACCACACTATGGCATTAAGGGTCTGCAAGTCAAAACGTGCAACATATCTAGGATGTAGAATGGAGGAACAGATGAGAATCTTTTTTTCCATTTCTGCCTCCCCTTTCAGGAATCATAGGATGATATATGTGGTCAGTAGCTAGCCTCCTTCACAAGACCAATCCTGCATTTTGTCCTCACAACCACCCTGTGAGGTAGGCCAGTTGAATAGTTATGATAGGCACCAAAACATTCATTGAGCATCATGGCTGAGTAATTATTTGAACCTAGACCTGGTCTTTATACTTACACTATTCAGGATCTCTCTAGCAGTGGCCAGATCCCCTTTAAATAATGTGGAGAGAGGAATGGTGGTGTTAGGTAGTTGCTAGTTGTGGAATTGAATGGGCCATTTCTGTTTGGTCTAACTCAAATGGGGTCTTGTCTCCTTGCAGCCCCAGCTGTCTTCTTTCCCATCGGCCAGTCATAAGCTTCCACAGTGATCCATTTATGGTCCCCTCCTCCACAGGTAAGGCTTAGAAAACCACTTCCAAAAAAGGGCACGTGAATGAGTGAATGTCAAGGCTCTGTTGGCCAGCAAAGGGTCAGAAGATCTCCTGTTCTGAACTGAAAAATAACTGTATAAACTACAGTTTATATTTTCTTTGAAAGTTACTCCAGTTTTGATGCTGGTGACCATCAACTGAGAAGGGCTTAAGACTGAAGCCTTATTCTATATGCAGTTTGACTTGGACGTGGGCAGTCATAGGTGGGGAACAAGCTGCTTGTGAAGAGGTGCATGCCCCTCTTGAGTTCTGCGCCATGGGATAGAAAAAATTATGCTGCATTAAGATGTGGCTAGCTATGGTACCAGGCTAGAAGCTGCAGTATTCACTAGTTTAAACTTCCAAGCTGTTCAGTCTTTTGAGTGTTCAAGCAGCCACTTTTTCATTTTGTTTTCAAAGGTTGCTTGCTTTGTTTTCTAGGCTGAAAAGGAAATGCAAGGAGACTTTTATGCCAGTAAATGGATTACCCACCTAACTTCCTCCTTTTCCATTCACAGATTTACTTCCTGAGATGATCCTCACTGGTGTGCTGCAGGGTCTCTATGCCCCCGAGAGTGTCTTCTGCCTGGAGCCCACAATCCTAGCAGGGCCCAGGTTGGGGCTACAAAGGACTCTGCCCACCACTGACTTTACTCCTTCATTACCTGTCCTAGAGAGCAGCTGAGCTGGAGCCAGTCCACTTTCCTTAGAAAAGCAACCTGCAACCTGCAAGCCTTAGGAAAAGGGAGCCAGCTTATCTACTGTGGAGGCTGCCTTTCTATTTCACCCAGAGGGTTTGTCGATTAACAGGCCAAGGGTAGAAACTACACCAGTGCTGCCTGACCACAGTTCTGTTCACACTCACACTTGCCTTTGCAGTGTTTCAAAAATTGACCCTGGACAGCTGGCCATAGCAGGTTGAAACTGGCACTTTGAATCAAAGGACTCCAGGTTTCAGCTAAGCTTTGCAAAAAGCACTTTAAAGTGGTTCTTATATAAAGACACCTGAAGGGCTGTTCTGTGAGTGGGAACTTCTTGAAGGGAATTGTACCTCACTGTTAAGAAATAGCCAAGTGGAAGCAGTATCTTGGCACAGGGATGGTTAGCTCAAGCTCCAACGCCATTAGAACACTGACTGCAATTTAACTTCTTTATAATCTCCTGCACTGCATTGCTAGTTTAATGGCTGTTCCCCAGGGCATCAGCAATTTGTCCAATGAAATTTTGCACCCTCTAGCACTTCTTTCTAGGATGCAAAAAAGAGCACACTGCTTTAACTGAAAAAGCTAAACAATTAAACACTTTAACCTGAAAGGATGTGGTGTGGTAACATGTGTTTTGTGTGCCCCCAAACCACCTTAAGGTTTGGACATGTGAAGTTGCTAGGCAGACACTTGACCCAGGTCCTTCAAGACAGAGTGAGATCCCATCCTTAGCCCAGCTCCTGCCAGCTTAGCAGTTTGAAAGCATGCAAATGCAAGTAGATAATTAGGTACCACTTCGGTGGGAAGGTAAAACAGCGTTCCATGCGCCTTAGTGTATAGCAAGGCTGGCCCCCGACCACAGAAGCATCTTTGGACAATGCTGCTCTAAAGGCCCAGAAATAGAGATAAGCATCACACCCTACAGTTGGTCACAACTAGCAGTACAACCTGCAGGAGTTGTACTTTACCTTTAAAAAAAGACAAGCCAGACACTAGTACAAAAACACAATGGTCACATTTACTGGTCCCAATGTGCTTTCTTACAAAAAAAAAAATGAGACCCCCCCCCTACCCTAAGCCACTCAAGGCTTTGCTGCCCCAGGGGCTGATGGAATGAGTTGCTGTTACAGAAAGAGCCCCAGTGGCTGCAGGAAGGCTGGGGAAGTGGAAGTAGTAGCAGCAGCAGCACACCTGCGGTAAGGATGGACAATGGTGATGATACGAGGCCTCTGAGGAAGTGTGGGCCTCCAGCCCTTTGCAACCAGATCCTGGCCCTTCAGCAGCCACAATTTATTCTTTGGCAATGGCAAATGGTTTCTCCACCTCGATGGTGCCACAGTCAGCAATGACGACGTCTTTCAGGGGTTTGTCCCGACTGTCTGTCTTTGTGTTCTCCACCTTCCTCACTACATCCTAAAAACAGACAAATTCATCTCTGAAATCCTTCTTGCTTAGCACCCAGCCTCCCCCAGAGGTGACTGATAATAATAATTCAAAGATTATGGCACAATTTAGCAGTGTTGTCCCTGTGGTGATTGGTACTTTTAGGTGAAGTCCCAAAAGAGCTTGAATTACACCTAAAACAGTTCAGCATTAGCAAGATCACCATTGGGCAAATTCAAAAGGCTACCCTGCTTGGCTAAGCAAAAATCATATGCAAATAAACCACAGTGTCCTAGATCCCTGGGCAGGGCCCAACTAGTGATTGGCACCAAGTCTAGCTAAAGAACTGGCTGCTGTGACATGTGATTGAGATTGAAATAAAATATCACAGCTTCTGATATTATTCTGACTATACAACCCATTTCATAACAATTGCATCCAACCCAGGCTACAGCTAATAGATTGCTCTGTGTGCACAAAAAGCTAATAAATGAAACCAGAGATGACCTAACACAACTCTACACTGCTGCACAGATGCTCCTCCCCAGAATCCTGTCCTTAACCACTCATTCTATTCAGCACAATCCTTTCCTACAAAATAGGAATTGTAGTACATGTAGTGCACATGAAGCTCCCAGAGTATCCTGCATGTTCTGTTTTGTTTAAAGGAACTATTGCAAAAAGGGATGTGGATACAGAAAGATATCACTATTGCCCAAATGGGTTTTGCTAGATGTGGGCAGTCATGATCCACTTTCCTACTCTATGCTACTTCCTTTCATGGTTCCTTGACCAAACAGGAAGTGCATTTAAGAGATTAGTAAGGATACAGGATACTGTGGTAGACTGAGTGAGGTGCCACTTCTCCCACCACAAGCTGTGCCATCTCCTTCACGTCAAGGCCAGCCGTGAGCAGGCCTTGCACTGAAGCAGGGCTCTGTAGACTGGAAATGGCATCCTGCCTAATCTCTCCTTCACATGATTGGCACTTCCTGTTCTGCTGGAAAGTCTCTTTCCCCTCCACTGATCTCCACCAAACTGCACAGCCATCTCCAGGTTGGAGACTACTGCAATAAAGCATTGCATCTTCCAAAGTCTTAATTGTCCACTTCTTAAAAAATTACAGCACAAATAAAGTATCTGGTAGACCAAATTCAACCATCCATCATTTTGTTGCCCCCCATTTCCAACAAATACTTAAGATTCTGTGATTCCTAGATCCAGCCTGATAGGCACTCAATTACCCACATCAGCTGTTAGCACATAAAATAAATGAAGGCCCAAGTTACAATTCTGCTTACCATCCCTTCCAGGACTTTGCCAAACACAACGTGCTTGCCGTCCAGCCATGAAGTTTTGACAGTGGTGATAAAAAACTGAGAGCCATTAGTGTCCTTGCCAGCATTGGCCATGCTCACCCAGCCAGGCCCATAGTGCTTCAGCTTGAAGTTCTCATCTGGGAAACGGTCACCATAGATGCTTTTACCTGGCAACAAGAAAAGCGGGGGGGGGGGGGGGAGATTTTATTGCTGGGTTCCCCCAAGAAATGAACAAGGTCAAGGTGCTAGCACTAGGTTAACACCACCTAGAACAAGTGCCTCAGTGAAGGACATATTTATCAATGTCTGTGAGTCATGAGGTCATTGGGCTACCTCCAAATCCAGAAGTAGTGTGCCTCTGAAAACCAGTTCTGGGGAGCAATGGTGGGAGAGAGAAGCATGCCTTTCTCACCTGTATATCAGCTTCTCAGTGGCAACCACTGGGAAATGTGGGAAACAGGATGCTAAGACTGGATAGGCTCTGGGCCTGATTTAATAAGCATTTTATGGAATCTGATGCCCTAACAAGCTGTCTGACCATTAAGATCCTTCCTCTTCCCCTTCCCCCTCCACCAGTTTCCTGAGATGGAAAGAATGGCAATGAAGAAGCCTTTGAGATGTTGGCAGCCATGCCAGTCCATTGCAAACATACAAAAGCTAGAGGCTGGTAATACCTTTAATTAATATAACCAACCAGCTAGATTTACACAAAATTCTGAGCAACCAGTTCCTGAGCTTTTCAGAACGCTTCATCATGCTGGGCGTTAAGCAAAAGCAGGGGGGTTTAGGAAATGAGAGGGGGGAAGATGCCAGTCATATAAAATGTTTTAACTAAATAAATGAGAACTCCAAAGTTTGCAGTTCATAAAATGTGAGATGGAGTATTGAACGAATTCTGTAGCTGATTGCTAGATACTGCCCAAGCAAATGAAACAAACTCTTATTTTTGTTTGTTTCCTGGTTGCATCAGTTGCTGGTATCAAATTTGATTTGTATAAGGGTGGTATAAATTGCAGGCTATGGGACTAATGGATGATCCCCAGCTTTTACATCCCTCCCCAATAACTCTGCTTAGCATAGCTTACGTTAATATCCAACCTGAAGATCAGTTCTAGAGAGCTCACTGCACAACATATTATGTCATGACAATGTCATGACTGGTCTTAAGGTATTACCTTAAGATATTACCTTAAGACTGGTAGTTAGGTATTATCAAACTATATGTTTGGCTTTTAATTGCTTCTGACATAATTGCTTCTTGCCAGCTGCAAGGTCTGGCTGCTGACTGAGGGTACAATCCTAATCTATTTTCCTGCTTTGGTGTAACGAAAATGCAACTCCGAGGTAAAGCAACAAATATTGAGGAAGCCTCTGACTGCTTCCTAATTGCATTTTAACTGCCACAGCTATGCCAATGCTGGAAGGTTGGTTAGGATTGCGCCCAGAGTATCTTGAAGCAATTCATTGATTTAATTTTAGTATGTGTATTTACCCTGTATTTAGTATTTATCCTGAAAGTTTAAGAACAAATGGGCCACATTTCAAACAGCATTCTGAGCCCAGAGGCATTACAATTATATTTGTGTTATCATCCACTCACTCCTTTTCTTCTGTCCCCTCCACCTACCCCTCTTCTGCTGGATGAAAAGACCACTGGGCTGGGGTGCTCTTGCCTAGAGCCACCCTGGCAAAAAGGGAAAGACAGCAAGCAGGTGTACAGCGGCAAAGCCTATTTTCCTATTGTGAACATTCTTACCTTGCATAACAAGTGCACCCCAAATAAAGAGTGATTCACATAACAAGCACAAATTCCCATTGGGAGTGTGCTCCACTTAACAAGTCTGCTTCACTTAACAAGCTCCAGGCAACTGTCCTGAAGTTGCTCCATGCTGATGCTCCACAGAGCCTGTTTTAAAGGGCTGCCGGCCTGCGCACTGCTGCCTCCAACTGCCCCCAACTTGGGAGCAGTTGCCTGGGGGCACCAGAGGCAGTGGCCCCTAACTGCCCCGAAGTGCCCCCACCAGCCTCCAGCCTCCGCCCAGGTAAGCCCCCTACCCTCCATGCAGCCTCCTAGCCATGTCTACTCAGAAGTAAGCCCTATTGTGTTCAATGGGGCTTACTCCCAGGAAAGTGTCTATAGGATTGCAGCCTCGTAAGCATGTCTACTGAGAAATAAGCCCCACTGTGATAATGGGTCCTACTCCCAGGAAAGTGTCTTTAGGACTGCAGCCTAAACAGACTCACATTGAATGCATGTTCTGAATTCAATTACAGTGTTTTGTCATCATTTTAACATACAATTAATATTTTTATATGAATATTTTTGGGGTTGTGGAACCAATTGTCTGAGTTATCATTATTTCCTATGGGAAAATCCACTTCACATAAAGAGTATTTCACATAACAAGCATGCTTCTGGAACGAATTAAACTTGTTATGTTAGGCACCACTGTATATATTTTTTATGAGTGACCCACTCCAGACCACTGTACAACTGATGATGCTGGCAGCTTAAGTTTTTGGGACCTCTGTACTGGATGAAGGTAGTTTAAAAATATTCAAGCAATAAACAAGCAAATATATCCAACAAAAGGGTAAGTTAAATTTTCAGGCATCTGTTTTAGAGAGAGAGATTTCATTATGGTAGTGAAAACTTGGAAAATTTTTACAGCCTTGGCTCTACAGCAGTGTAGGACCATGGCCTGGTTCTGTGGAAAATATTTTTCCCATCAACTTGCGGCTGGGGTGCGAATAGCCAGCTTGCTCCCAGTCCGGAAGTTCTGCCGAGATGAGGCAAACTGTGCTGGACACATCTGCACAGTTTGCCCCAGCTCGGCAGAACTACTGGGCTGGGAGGAAACTGTAGATGCACCCAAGAGGGTGGATGCATTTGCACCCAAGCCCAAAAGAACTACCAGGTTGGAAGCGAACTGTGAATGCATGTCCCAGTAGCTGGGGCATGCCTGTCCAGTTTACTGGGCTTGGCATGCCTCGAGCTGGAAAGGTTGGAGCCTCTCAAGGCTGGAGGCAGCAGGGCTCCAGCCTCCGTTCCCAGCACAGTTTGGCCCAGCTGCAAGATCTTGTGGACTGGAACAGGGCTGCAGACCAGGAGATAATGATCCTTGCTCTACAATACCACCTGCAGCAATTTAAGATCAAAGAGAGAAAAGCCCAATCCCAAAATCTTCTTGAAATCAACAGAACTGTCTGCACTCCTGGACTTTGTTTGCCTGCTACTGCCACAAGGAGGTGCATGCTAGAATTTGGCAACATAGTAACAGCTACTGTACAATAGCTACTACACAAAAAGAATCTTGTCCAGCTCAGAGGCTCTAGCCCAAAAGCAGGAAAAAATGGTTAACAGCCCTCCAGTCTGGTTTATTTATTTTATTCAATTTCTATCCTGCCTTTCTTGCTTAAAAAGGAAACCCAAGGCGGCTTCATTGCTGCTTGGTCTCTCACCTCCTGTTCCATCTCCCCGGGTGAAGTCTCCTCCCTGGATCATGAAGTCCTTAATCACACGGTGAAACTTGCTGCCCTTATATCCAAACCCTTTCTGAGAATGAAGAAGGTTTAGAGTGAGATTCATGGTACCACAAACATGCACAGAACGCATCTCCTTGCTCCTTAATGCTCCACATCTCCTTAATGTGTGGCTTGGGTTAATCCTGTTACAACCAACCCAGAACCAACAAGCTTCAGAAGATCGGATCTCTCCATCTGTAGTGCACATGAAGGGGTGCACACGTAGTGCAAAATGCAGGCTTTGCAGGAGAAGCCAATCAAGACAGTAGGCTGAGATCATTTCTGCAATGCAGAGGGGTTTTGCAATGCAATGAAGCCAAGAGGTCTTAGTTTCAATTTCCTGCATCTCCAGACAGTGCTGAGGAAGACCTTGAAGAGCCACCACCTGTCAGGGTTCATAACATGGCACTAGACCAGGGGTGTCCAAACTTTTAACTTGAGGGAACTTAGACTTTGAATTGTTTAGAAGAGGGAATTTCAGCAGATGCATCGTGCAATTTCATTCGATGAAAAGTTGCACCTGAGGAAATTCCCTCCTCTACTCAATTGTTAAAGATCCCAGAGCCCTAAAGATGAAAGTTTGGACACCCCTGCACTAGACAGACCATTGGGCTAGGGTTAGTATAAGGCAGCTTCAGATAAACTCTGGCAATTGCTCCAGCAGCACATGCGAACAAAGTGACTGAAAAAGAACTGTGAAGCTCCTAATGCTAACCAGTAGGTTGCACTACATTACAGCACCTTATTCTGTTGGGATGGGAATGCCAATTTTTTGTAAAGTGCATATAATTTGCTAGAACCTGAATTGTCGCCTTCTGGTGGGCATTCATATTGTTACACTGAGATGCATGCTTTTAATACAGAAGCATTTTCCTTGCACACAGCAATGGAAAGCAGAAAACCAAGCCATCCCTGGGAGATTTCTATGCACTTGGCCAAGCCCCAAAAGCATATCTATTGTTAAGTTAACAGCAATAACTAGAAATGGAGCCACTTTAGATAAAACCTGGCATCCTCCTGCTGAAAGACTTGGACCAGTCAGGGCTTTCCCCAAGTGTCAGGAAAAGCCTCTCCCATCTCTTTTCACCAGCATGTCCCAGAGCAACAGGTTGCAGCTCAGCAGAAGGACAACTCCTTTACAAGCAGACAGTCCTAGGCTCTATGGCATCTATCAGGAAAGGCAAAGAAAGATTCTTTCCTGAGGCACTAAAGAGCTTCCATCAACTCATGGATGGAATACACATACCAAAAGGACACACCAAAATACACATACCAAAAGGACAACTCAGTAAAAGGGATGACAATGGTCTTCTACATCTTTCATGCCACAACCCAAATAAAGTATGAGACTTGGGACCACCATCAATCTCCCCTGGACTCACTCCACCCATATCCTTCTCCAGGAACTTCCCACCCCCATAATGCCTGCCTACTTCCCACCCCTGTAATGAATGTCCTCCCAACACTGTTCAGTGCAACAAAATATTCTTATTGGAGAGAGCAAAAAAAGTTACCACAAAGCCTGGTAGCAGTCAAAGCTACTGCTAAGTAGTAAAAGCACAATTGCTAAGAACAGGAGCAGGACTGAGGCATAATCTTCTGATATCTGTAGTGCTACATCAGATACCTCCCAGTTTGCCTATTGTCTAACTGTCTTCATAAGTTTCAGTGACCCCACAACTGAGAGATCCCTCTGGGGTTCCAATCCCAAGGCTGAAACCATTCCCTACACTGTCCACCTCTCCATCCCTCATAATCAGCCAGAACAGGAATTGGTCTTTGACATCCAACTCACCTCTCCTGTGGACAAAGCTACAAAGTTCTCCACAGTCTTTGGAACAGTCTTTCCAAAAAGGCCAAAGACAACTCTCCCCACATCTTCGTCCCCAATCCTCAGATCAAAATACACCTGGAAAAGTGAAACAGAGACTGTGTCATAAAAATGGCTGCTTGTATTTATGGCAGTGCTCCCATGTTCTGGGCTTGCACCCAACTCCACGTCAACTTGGGATGAGAGACTGGTCAATTCTGCCCTAGGGAGTTACATATTGTGCAGTGAGACTTGGCCAGGAGCAACACATGCAGGACTGCAGCTATAAAACTGCACCAGAGACGTGGCTGAAATCTGCAATCCACCCCATTTTTAAATAGGGGTACCCTCACAGATATTGTGATGAATCCTGCCTTGAAGCACAAATTGGAATGTGGAGAATACAAGAACATGGTATATCTGTATGCAGGTAGCTATGTGTCTATATTACAGAGCAGTGGGTTGGAAGAAAAGTCCCAGGCTCGATCCCTTCCTTCTCTGGCAGAGCAGGGAAAAATTCCTGTTTGGAAGCCTGAACAGCTTCTAGTAAATACTGTTGACAAAACCACATATCCATTAACATAATTAAATGCTTACCATTGTTACCAAGCAAAAATGTTCTTGCTTGTGGGGTCACTATAAACGTACAAGCTTATAGCAACACATATGTTTCTTGCTGGCAGACTGAATGCTTGAAAAGATTAGACAGGGGTTAACAGGAGGCAACCGACATGTTGCTATAAATTTATAAGCTTATGTGATCCTGTAAAACAGGAGCATCCAAACTTTCAACTTCACGGTTCTTGAACTTTTAACAACTGCTAAAGCAGGGAATTTTAGCAGGTGCTGCTTCCCATCTCATATATCAAAACCTGCACCTTCTGAAATTCCCTCTTCTATACATTATTAAAAGTCCAAGAGCTCTAAAATTAAAGAGTATGGACACCCCTGCTGTAAACAAGAACATTTCACTTGTTAACCATTTAAACAATGTTAATGGGCCATCCCTATCAACACATAATTGAAACTGCGATATGGTGGGACCGCCTGACCTAATTGCCCTCTGGTGAAGAATCATCAGTTGTACTCATCCCACTGGTTCAAAAGCACTGGGGGTCATAATTCTCTCTGTGCACTCAAGTTGTCCTGAGTTCAACATATAGACAAGTCCTTATATAGATAAGGACTAACCTATAAACAAGCCATCACTTGTTACAGGCCATGTGCAGCCTCTTGGTTTTAGAAGAGGATACCTCTGCAAGCCAGGCCCAAAGGAGAGCATGAGGATGCAATTCTCTTGTTGTTTCTGTGGCATCTGGTGGGCCAGTATGACATGCAAGAAGCCTGACCAGATGGGCCTCTGCCTGGCTGATCCAGAGGGACTCTTCTTGCTTACAAACAACCCCCTCTAGCCCCATCATAGGCCTAGTCTGGAGCCCCAAACAATAGCCACCAGCCATGGGGAAGCAATAAAGAACCAGAGGGATCCACTGCCTTGGAAAGCATCTTCCCCTATTTTTGAGAGCAGAGGCCTGAAGTGTGCCAGGGTGGGAGCTACCTAGAAGAGAGGGGTTTCCAGGGAGGGCACCACCCTGAAGGGGAGACTGCAGGGAGGGTAGCACCCTGAGAGGGGTGTGAGGGTGGGTGCCACCCTGAGAGAAGGGTTGCAGAGAGAGTGCCATTCTGAGAGGGGGATGCCAACCTAAGTAGGGCTCCAGGGAGGGCGGCACCCTGAGGAAGGTGAAAGGGAAGACACCAGATTGGGAGGGGTGTTGCAGGGAGGATGTCAATCTAAAGGGTGTGTGTGTGAGGGCAGTGCCACCCCGAGAGGAGTGCCAATGTAAAGGGAGGGTGCCTCTGTGAGTGTGGTGCCAATCTAAAAGGGGTGTGTGAGGGTGGATGTCACCCTAAGAGGAATGCCAATCTAAGGGGGTGTGTGTGAGGGTGGGTGCCACCCTGACGGGGGTGCAATTCTAAAGAGGTGTGTGTGAGGGTGGGTGCCAATCTAAAGGGGGGGGTGCCAATCTAAAGGGGGGGTAAGGGTGAGCACCCCCCTGTGGGGGGTGCCAATCAAAAGGAGTGTGTGTGAGGGTGGGGGTGCCACCCTGAGGGGAATGCCAATCTAAAGGAGAGTGTGTGAGGGTGAGTGCCAATCTAAGGGGGGGGGGGTAAGGGTGGGTGCCACCCTGAGGGATGTGCTAATCAAAAGGAGTGTGTGTGAGGGTGGGTGCCAATCTAAGGGGGGGGTAAGGTGAGTGTCCCCCTGTGGGGGGTGCCAATCAAAAGGGGTGTGTGTGAGGGTGGGTGCCAATCGAAGGGGGGGGGGGTAAGGGTGAGTGTCCCCGTGGGGGGTGCCAATCAAAAGGGGTGTGTGTGAGGGTGGGTGCCAATCAAAGGGGGGTGAGGATGGGTGCCATCCTGAGGGGGGTGCCAATCAAAAGGGGTGTGTGTGAGAGTGGGTGCCAATCTAAGGAGGGGTAAGGGTGGGTGTCCCCCTGTTGGGGGTGCCGATCAAAAGGGGTATGTCAGGGTGGGGGTGCCACCCTGAGGGGAGTGCCAATCTAAAGGGAGGTGTGGGGTGGGTGCCACCCTGAGGGATGTGCCAATCAAAAGGGGTGTGTGTGAGGGTGGGTGCCGATCTAAGGGGGGGTGAGTGTGGGTGTCCCCCTATTGGGGGTGCCAATCAAAGGGTGTGTCAGGGTGGGGGTGCCACCCTGAGGGGAGGTGTGGGGTGGGTGCCACCCTGAGGGATGTGCCAATCAAAAGGGGTGTGTGTGAGGGTGGGTGCCAATCTAAGAGGGGGGTGAGTGTGGGTGTCCCCCTATTGGGGGTGCCAATCAAAGGGTGTGTCAGGGTGGGGGTGCCACCCTGAGGGGAGTGCCAATCTAAAGAGAGGTGTGGGGTGGGTGCCACCCTGAGGGAAGTGAGAGAAGGGGTTCCACCCTGAGGGGTGCCAGGAGAGCCAAGGCCTGCAGGGTGTGAAGGGGGCCCAGCCAGCCCACCTCCCTCCCCTCCTGACTGACCTTGGCGGTGACCTTGGGGCCCTTCTTGCGCTCCTCTGCGTGGGCAGCCGGGAAGAGCAGCAGCAGGAGAGACCCTCCGAGCCCCAGCAGGGCCGCAGCCGCCAATAGCTTCATCTTTCTGCGCTCGCAGCAACGCCAACCCGGCCTCATCCACCCCTTCCTCTCCCTCTCTCTTTATCTCGCACACCCCCTTTTTCTGTCCAAAATGGTACAGCCCCGAACCGGGCGGAGCGAATTCTTCAGTCACACGGATTGGAACATTCCATTTCCAGGCGGCGGCGGGGGTGGAGAGACAGGCAGAGGCGCCTCCTGCGACAAAGGAATGCCACGTTGCCAGCCTGGTACTGGGAGGACGGTTTAGCCAATCAAAATCGGGCACGGAGGACGTGAGCTGCGCGATGATTGGACCACAGAAGGGAGGGGGCGGTACTTTAGGAAAGACTACAATACCCAGGAAGCAACGCGGGCAGCCAATGGACCATTTTTGGGATGCAGAGCATCACTCTGGTGCTGGATGGTGGGGTGTCTGCTGCGCTGTGTGCAGGTGTTCTTGGGTGACAAAGCAGCCTCTGTAGGGTGTGCAGAAATGCAGCCTGTAGCACTTCTTGCTCAACACAGGAGGCTACTTGGAAGTGTTTTGTGTGAACAATCAATGTATCATGCAAGCAAGCAACATGTTTCAACTTGAAAATGTTTCACCCAGCCTTTTCCAAACACTGTGCCACAAATAGTAGTGCCACAAATGGTGTGCCCCAGGAGTTTGGGAAAGGGTCAGTTACAGACCTCCCTCACTTTCAGACGGCTTCGCACTTTCAACATCTTTCAGTTATAACCAGAAAACACATGCTTCACTCTTTCAACCTCTAGCTGCTGGTCTAAAGGCTAAAATTGCCTTTCCTGATGTTGATTTGCATGAGATACGGTGATCAAACTGTTCATGGCATTTCCTTAAGTGTTAAGATTTCTCAAATAATATGTCTTTTTGGTGGCCATTTTGCATTTGCAAGCTGAAAAAGGCTGGGTTCCCCTTTTCCATAACCCATCCAATAAGTGAGGGATGTGAGTCCCCCACCAGCAGCCGGTGTGCCTTGTCCATCATAAAAAAAAAAACTTATGGTGTAACTTGACAGTTTTAGTACCACAACAGCATGCTGTCAGATGGCAAAGATTGAAAATCCACTGTAGCCAAATATTCTTATCGAGAGAAAGGAAAAGTTATGAAGCCTGAATTACCAAAAAGACCAGTTTAACACAATTGCTAAGAACATGTGGAGGACTGGGATACAATATATTCGTATGTGAAAGGATTTGTTAGATGCCTCTCCCTGATATCTAGTAGTGGCATGGTCTAGTTGTCTTCAATTTTTGAACATTCCTGTAATTTGCCAAGACTCTGTTGGGGTCCCAACAATAAGGGAACATTATTTCACAGACTGGCAAGAGTTCTCTCAAAGTTGAAGGAAACTTTACCAGACCTAACAGGACAGTACTGGCTACCTTATCCAGGCAGCCAGCTGATGAAAGTTGCAATCAATACCAGATTGAGAGGGGGCTGAGATGGCAGTGGATTTTCTTTGCATTGTAGTAGACATTCGTGTTGAGACTGCAACCAGCTGTCATGATAGTGATACATTCAATTCCATTCATCCTATTATCCTCACCCCCATTTTTAGGCAGCAGTTCTGCCTACAGTAGCTTTGGAGCAACTCCAACATAGCTCAAAGGGTTTGTTTCAGGAGTGGTGAAGCTTAGAATTGCCATACATACACTGAATGTAAATTTAGCCTCACCATGCAGTTGGGAGTCCTGGAATACTTGAGCTCCTGCACAAATTGAAGCTCAAGAGAACACATTAAAATTACCCCTTCCAAAAGGTGCTGAACATTTACTTCTGCTTCAGTCCTTGAAATCCCAATTTCAATGGAGTGCCAACAATGGGTGGCTGCATACCTCCAAAGAATATTAACATAAATGAATAAATAAGCTGATTAAATAAATATAACATTAATATGGATCTAGTGTCTATTCTTCATTACGGTTTAAGAGGAATTAATAGATGTAGGATGATAACTGAGGTGATGATGGATCAAATTCAGGAAATAAAGTACTTGCACCCAAATGACTTTTTCTAAGGGAGGAGTGTAAAATACATGCAAACTTGGTTTATGAAGCGGTACATAATTAACATCCCCTTTTCTGTTTTTCAAGTTGGTACAAGGCTCTTACATTCATAAAACGAGACAAAATAAGAGGGCTGCACAAGTGTGAACAGAGCAGAATTTTTATTTTACATTAAAACGGTGCAAATTGGGGAAGGAGTATTTAAGGTACACAACATTTCTTGCAATGTCCCATTAAACAGGCACATCAGAAAGATCAGTAGCAGGACCCAATTCCTGGCAAAGTGAAATCCAACCAGCGCCAGAGGAGCCGCCTGCATGGTATATGTAAGCCCTTATCCTGGTTGAACCATTTCAAAATGCATGTGAAATTGACATTCATGATAAAAATACCAAGATTCATGTTCACTGCTGAATCCCAAAAGCAGTGCCAGGATTATATGAATAAAACATTGCATTACATGTTTAAAATAAAAGATTAAAAATCAAAGGCATTTCAACAAGAATCAGACATGTGCACACAATACTTTAAAAAAAGATTTCACAGCTGATTTTTTTCTTTACAGTAACAAGAGTTTCACTCATTATCCCAGTCATCCCATTTTTAAAAGCACAAAGGCCTACATTAAAGAAACAGACATAATAAATTATACATTGCAAGTTTCCAAAGGGAGCGAGTCACTTAACTGTGATTTCCCTTTCTGGGGAAGATGAAATATTTGGTATGGTCCACGTGCCCCAAACTGACAATTTGCCTCTGCTTGGTCATCGCAAAGACAGACTTTATCAGTATTCAAGTTACTTTCCTAACTGAAGAAGATAACCTGTTCCAGGTTTCACAGGGTAGCCTACACTGTGCAGCGGTTTCACGTTTTGAAAGCAAGAGAAAAGTGAGAATTTTCCTGAGACAATCTTAAAAGAATGAGAGAGGCCATTTCAAGCATTTGCCCTGCATTCCCCTAGCATTTCTTTTACAGAGAGTAACATTGAAGCAGGCACTGTAACAGGTAGGCAACAGCTGCCTGTTTTAATATGAGTGCCCAGTCCATTTCTGAATCCACATCCTCCAATAGCTGCTGCAGTCTAGAATAACATGTCAAATTTTAAAAAACTTTTTGACATACTGAAGTGCAGGTTGCTACTGTGTGATTAAAGCGGGAAGAGTGAGAGGGTGTCTAGTGAGGGGACAAAATTGCTAGAGAACAAATTGCTTATTAAGATCAAATTGTCTTAATAAGTATGGTTTAGTTAAACAAAATGTACTACTCAGTCTCAGACCCAAGTTCTGGCTTTATACGCTTATGTGAATGTTTTTTTCAGAGATTAATATAGCAAAGAGGGTTTATGTAATTTCAGTAGATCTTAATCTTTCCCTTCATCCGCAGTGCATCTACTGAAGGCAGGTTTGAGAAACCACTTCTGTTCCCAATCACTTTATTGAGGTCTATGCACAAAGTATGTAAGAACTGACAGGGCAACCAGATTACATTGAGAATATTAGACAACTGATACTTGCCATGCAAATGTCAGAGACTGCTAAAGGAAGCACTCTTATTCCTCAGTTACTGAGGCTCTAAACAATTTGAAAATCAGGCTAAGTGGAACATTGGCAATTTTTCACATAAGTATGTAGTAAATGTGTAATTCTGAACATACTTCCAACTGTGAAGGTTTAGCAGTATTTGTTGAGAAAGAAGAGAAGTTTAATGCTACCGAAGATGACTAGCTAATAGGTGACATAACATTGCCAACATTCGAAACACAGGCTCCAAACTACACACAGCCAAGGGGAATGTTGTGTTTTCAGTTTGCCTTCCACTACAAATCACTCACAGAAAGCTCAGGAAACATAGATTTGTGGATAAAAAGTCCCTTAATTCAAAAGTGGGACGGTAAGAGGCAAGATTTGGTTCAAGGTTGTCTGGTTTGAGTTAGAGGGACACTGGGCAGAGCATCTTGAAAAGTGCCTTCAGACAAGGAAGAATAATTCTGGAAGCTAGTTCATGATTTAAGAAAAAAAGATTAAGACAATATTGAAAAAGGCAAAAATTTCCAAACCTACTGCAAGGTTAAGATCTTTTAAACTCTGGCAAAGACCACTTTCGTTTTTCTGGCTTAACACAAAAACTACTTTCAGATACTGGAAGCAGAAGGAAAGGCAACTGTTTATAAGCTTAATTGTGATCATGGCTCATTTAAAAATCAAAGTCTTCTTCAAATAGGATACTGATACAGACACCTTCTTTTATACAGAGCAGAAGGCTTGGTTGAACTTTTGGAAAACCAAGTCTCTAACCAACCAACCAACAGTAATCCTTGTCCTCAATTAGGAACACATATTGACATCTTGGAGCAGAAAACATGACAGCACCCTTGAAGACAAACCACCCTCTCAAATTAAATTATAAGCAATTTATTTGTCTACCTGTAATATTTAAGGAAGACAAATGCAAAGACCCCTGTTGTGCTGAGAAACAAGACAAACTAAGGAATGTTACATTTGAAAAGAGTGAGTTTTGAAATTAATGGCAATGCCAGTTTTAACTTTAAGGTTGGCACTAATTTGGAACAATCTGGAAAGAACAGGTTGCATTATTCTCTTGAATAGTTAAAATTTTGAGGAGGGAAAACCTATTCTCTACCTGACTGTTCCTTGGAAAGGCAGCATCTCTAAAAGGAGCACAACTCAAAAAGAAGCTTCTGTTAATGGTGTTAAACACTAAAAGGAAGCATTATGAAACTGGGGAGCTGATTTTGCAAAAAGAATTGGTATGTTGTTCAGCTAGTCTCTACTGTTATGCACCTGCATGTCAGATGAAATGTAAGCTTGTGAAAGAGAAGAGGATCCCTGGAAAAAATAAATGTGAAAATAATTCCACTTGTTCTTATCACTTGTTTCCTCTATGAAGAGAGAGGAGAATGAAAATATGGATTTGGATGTTAGCTGTTTCTGAGAGCTTAATCAATTTCCCTAACTACAACTTCATACATTTTTAGTTTGTAAGAAAGCTAAATCTTTTTAGCAATGAAGAAGTGGATCAAGAGTAATACAGCTTTCAAGCAATCTTTAATAAAAGCTGTCTTACGAGTTGTTAAAGTAAAATAAATTCACTTTTTCCCAGAAAGACACTTCTGAAAAACATCTTTTCCTCTTCTTCACACTGCAAATTGTTCCTGGAACGAAGAGAATGAGTGTTTGTGGAAACAGAGTTTAAAGAACACCAGACATTTAGCGGCGGTTAGGAAAGGCAATGCAATGTTGCTATACTCAGCATAGCTGAGAAAAATAACATTGGATTTTCCTTTGCAAAATTCCTATATCTCTTCTCAAGAGATTTGGTCATGATTTCCTATGACAAGCCTGGGAAGAATGGTCTATTGCAGTAAACAGCAAGGAAGGTTTTATATTAGTGAGAATGTTATTAATTAGGATAAGAGAAGGAAGAATATCAGACCCCTCTCTCTCATAAATGGCAGAAAGCAGAGTTCTCAAACACCAAATGAAGAAAAGGGCTGAAAGATTAAACACGAAAATCTTCCAAGGCTGGTATCTTGTGGGCAAAAAGCAAATTTATATTTCAGCTCAAAAGCTTGGGGG
This sequence comes from Cryptoblepharus egeriae, assembly GCA_030015325.1. Classification (NCBI taxonomy): domain Eukaryota; kingdom Metazoa; phylum Chordata; class Lepidosauria; order Squamata; family Scincidae; genus Cryptoblepharus; species Cryptoblepharus egeriae. The sequence continues at coordinate 14,777,034 of JAREYC010000013.1, forward strand.
GGGGGGGGGTGGAATGCAGCCTGCAACTCAGTGACAGCAGCTTTCTGTATATATATTCACATGAGGTTTTCACATTTAAGGGGGATGCGATGCCACAATTTTTAAAACCTTGTGTTATAGGAACCAAAAAAAGTCACCTCAAAGGACTTGATTCTCCTATCCAGAGGATAACTGTTTCCATTCATTTTACCCACAAGTAAACCTGTTTGGTTCAGGGCAGCTCCTTTTCCAAGTGATTAGAAGTATTTCTGGTCAAATGCCAAGACTGCAATGTAGTTTAGAAGAGATGCAACATATTTCAGAGGATGAGCCAAGGAATTCATATGGTACTTCAGAGTGATTCTGTAGTACCATATTAACTCCTGGCCTCTATGGACAAATGTCCACCAATTTCCCACCTTCCCCCCTCCCCAAATCAATTTCTTTTCACTGGAATGCAGAAAATATGGAGTCAACACAGAGAATGGCCATCTGCAGAAACAGTTAATTTTTAAAAATAGTCCAGTTTCCAGAGTGGGTTTTTTTTTAAACCTCTGACCACTTAACTTAAATAATTAAAGGTGAATGCACAGATTGCTCTGCTGCTGGTGGCTATAGGCTCTTCCATGCCATACAGATGACCTGAAACTTTTGCAGGGTCCTATTTTAGAGAGATAGTATAAGCCAGTGGCAGTGTCCTCTCCTTGATTGAGGAAGTTAGCTCTTTTCCAACAACCATATAAAATACCTCATTTTTCCATTTCACTGATGGTAGTCTGCATTCGCATCTTGGTGGCCTGCCCAGCGTTCAGCCCAGCTGAACTGTCCCTCCTGCTAGCAGAAAAAAAGACTTTCACTTCCAAGCAGGTTTGGGTCAGGCACCATGGAGGAAAACCACAAGAGGGGTGTTCTTTGACAGCTGGAAAGGGCAGCTTCAAATTCAAGTAAGCTTCAGTGCACAACCAACAGTGGGGCCTTAAATTCCAGAGTAATCATACAGGACTTCAAAATGTGGCAGACAAAGTCAAGGAAAGGCTTTGCATCCAAATACAAGCTGAATGTGTGTTGGCATCATTCATACCCACTGGGGGAGAGAACCACTTACAGCATAATGAATACATAATGCTAAAAATAATTTAAAAGTGCAACATCATTCCTTTAGAACAATCAACACTTCTCTGTAACCATTCTGAGAAGGGAGACATCACAGAAACCAGTAAAATCAAGGCAACTGGAAGAGTAGATTGCAATTCTCTTGCCGTTTGCTTACGACCATGGATCTTGTCAGCGGGTGATTCAGGATAAAGTTGAAGCTGCTGGTGCAGCCTAAACAAAGTCTGGACAATGAGAAGCTGGACCCTCAGGAGAGCCTTCTCTCTCTTCACCACCTTGAGCCTGCAGCCAATAAAGCCCGTCTGTTGGTGGAAAAAGCTTGTAGAAAACAAAAGAGAAAGGGAGCAACACAAAGCACATTCACTAGGAATATGCTCCCTTTGTAGAAAGAGGAAGGTAGCCAGCCAGCCTTCCTTCCAACAAGGGCAACCAATGCCTGAGAAGATGCAATCCCAATTCCAAAAGGACCCTCAGGCATGGAGTGAGCCAGGGAGACGATTAGGGAATCCACCTGAGTGTTTATTTTGGAATTTCCCCCCGCCTCTTTTTGGTTTAAAGTGTCCCTTGTTTCTTGTCTTCTCCCCAAGATAAGCCCCATTCAATAAGACGTGGCAGGAACAGCAGGTAAACAAAGTCCCCCAATGATCAAGGAGACACCTGTCATTTCTGGCGCTGGGAAGACTTCCTCCTTTTCCTCTTATAGAAGCAGCAGCACCTGGAGCACAAAGAACACAGCAAATCAATACAGCGTACTGGGGCCTCCAGTAAGCTCTCTCCTCCACACAACACACAGGGTGAGGCCAACTTCTTCACTCTCAGAAAAACCCAATGCACATGCTCCCCACACCTTCCCCTCTGCTGCAACAACTGATGAACTAGGCAGATGCCCATCTACAATATCATCACAATGTTCCTGAAGTCCTATGTTTTCCAAGGATTGTATCAACTCAAGAAAATTACTGGAACTCATTCTAGCCTCCTCCTTCAGAATTTCTGCAGAACTATGTTTACAAATGGAGACAAACATAGCAGCTTCCACCAGAAATGTCCATAACAGTTCAAAAAACACTGCCACCACAAAGAAGCAGTGAGCTTCAATGACAGAATGACAAATTTTCAACTATGCAGTTTTATAAAAGAGACAATACACTACTGCGTAGCAGATGCAATAAGGCCTCATTTGGAGTCCAGATTTGGACAAGCAGGGTGTATTTAGACTGGAATTGTGGCCTGGTAAAAGATTCTTCTTGAGAGAGGCTGCTGAAATAAATGGACCCTGAGAGTAAATAAATGGGCCCACCAGGGGAAACAGAGTGGAAAAAGACATCACTTTTGCCTACAAATACATTAAGAGATTGCAAAAGAGCATGGGAGAATTGCTTAAATAAGTATAAAACAAGCAGGAATCCATCCTCATAACAGTTAGGTTGTTTTTATCTGGAGTGTTCAACATATTTGAATGAGGTTCTAGAACTGCAAATCTGAACCAGAAATCACACTAGATACAACACAGTTTCATCCATCTACTTCATAGGTCATCAGATTGCAAAGTAGTAGTTTAAGTCAATCACTGATGTTTTAAACTAAGATTTAGTTCCCCTCCATTGACCCAATTATTCTGTCTAGCTGCAATGGAAACTTTATGCAGGTCACTCAGATGTGCAGGCTGCCAAATCATGCAAGAAATACTTTGGGACAGCTTCTGTTTTCCAGTTTGTACCTAATGCTAGCATATATTTTGGCTTACATAGCAAAACTCCACAACTTAAGAATCACAGGAAACCCAAGTGCACTTTTCTGTTGAAGCATTTCAAATTCATTTTTTGGAAGTTGTTTTATTCTGGTATGTTATTCTTTATAACTACAGACAGCAGGCTTTTACTTGGAATAATGAGTTTAAGTTTGAGTTAAGTTCTCACATTTAGGAAAAAACAGTGCCCTTTCTTTAGAAGTCTGGGAAAAGGTAAGGTTCAGGGATCATGCAATGTCATCAGTTAGAAGCCAAATTAAATGTCAAATTATGTTGACAATCTGGATACTAAAGAGTTTTAATCAAGATAGTGGATAGTAGTAGTCTTTTCTGATAAATCAGCCCTTTCCTGATCACCAAGTACTTCTGGTCAAGTGTTACAACCACTATCTTTGTCCAAAAGTTAATTGGTTGATGGCCTTGAAAGGTTTTACCTTCTTTCCTTGAAGCATTGGGATTTGATACTTGTTTAGCAACTCTCAACAAGCATCTAGTGCTACCTGTCAACACCACCACCTTTTTTCTACTGATATTAGAAGAAAAAAAGGTTTTCCAAGAACAAAGACACATATTTTGATTGTTGCTCTTTTGCAGACCTGGAACAGCAGTAAGGAGGATAATTATGGGATAGTTTCATGACTTTGAGAAATGAACAACAGTGAGTCCAGACTCAGCTTTGGTGTCATAGCGCTGTTCATGGAAAAAGAAAGGAAAGGGACAGAAATTGCACCAAGTACCACATCCCCATTACACTGGTGCATAAGGAGGTGCAATCAATTGTTACAAAAATTGGACATCTGTAGCTACTGCCATCATATCCTTTGATGAGACTCAGTTCACATAACACCAATTGCTGTATGCCCATAGGCATTGCTGCTATTACCATTTCAATCTGTCTCCCACTCTTTTTTGTAGTTATCATGGACAATGGTCTTCATTGCAAATTAAACCCCCAAAAACGAGGACATGCAACAAAATTTTGGATATCACCAAAAGGGCAACTTGGTCTTTTATTTCATAGAACTTTGCTCCTCTCAATGGGAGTAAGTGGTTTCTATGGGAAAAACAGTTAAGGGACTACATCATTAAAAGGATACATCATCCTAGATCAAATACTGATGAGGAAGCTGGTCTGTCTGTAGTCCTAAATGATTTATTGTTGAGGGTGCAAAGGATCCAAGGAAGGGAAAAAAGGAAGGAGGGGTTGCCCAATATGGACATCTCCAAACTTCCAGGTAATGAATTGCTGTTTATTCCAATTTCACATTCCCAACTTTATCAAAACAATTCAGAATTCATAAGAAGTCTACAACTTAAGGGAAGTTATGTAGGTTGACCAAATTTCAATAATTTAAAAAGTGTAGAAAAGCAGTTGCATATATAATTTCAATGGGCAAGGGGCACAGAACAAAAGATTCTGTGCATTTATAAAATCATAGAAACAATCCACAACAAACAGAAAGGTGACATATCTAGGTTTTGACATGGTGTATTTTAATCAATGATAAAACGAACAACAGAAGCGAAGGAAGCATAGACGATCTGTAAAATCTGAGAGGAATGCATGTAGCTAGGGGTGACTTATGCTGCACAGATGGCCTCCACCAAAGATGACACAGGCTGGATGGCTGACAGAACCAGACAAACCACTCCAGGCTTCTCATAAGAAACTGGACACTGGGTGGCCTTCACCTATGAAATGAATTTAGTATGAAATGAAGCAGAGTCACACAGAATGATGGAATACACAAGGTACTCCTTAACACATCCATTTCCCAGACTTGGCTTTTTCAGTGGTTTTACCAATACTCTGTGACCAAAATACTTATATTGGAGATGATTTCTAAAGCACATGACACATTCCCAATGTATTTCTGATGAATGAGTCAAAAGATAACTAGAGAAATTTGAAATGGAGAAACTTTTCCTCAATACATTTTCCAGCTGCTATTTATAAAAAGAGCATCATGAAGTACAGCCTGAAGTAGTTAAAGTACTTTCACATACCCAGATCAGATGTTTAATAGGCACCCAGATTGTTAGAAAAGTTTGAAAGAGGGGCATTTTGACATTTATCAGTACAAAGCATTTACCTGAAAATACTTCTAGCACACATAAAGGAATGCTGAGGTTGTGGAGTTCTGTTATCTTTCACATACTGAACCAGTCTTTAATGGGACTAATTCAGTGGCATGAAGAGGGGGGATTTGCTGCTTGGGTAACAGCCTATCCTCCATAACAATCCAACCCAGGCTTTCGTGCTTCATATGCAGCGCTGAGCACAATACCATAATCTTTCAAGACTGACGGAGGCCTGCTTTTTTTAATGGGAAGCTTTTCAGCAGTGACCGGTGGGGGCAGGGGGGAGTAATTTACGCTTTCAGAATGCAAGATTAATTTTTGTCTTTGTGGCATTCATAGATAGAGGACACTACTTTGGTAACTAAGAAAACTTGTCTTTTATACAGCAGTAAATGTTCAAAGCACATTTTCACTTCCTACCTAGCACACTTTCCCTAATTCCATCAACCCTAAATCAATTTAGGAAGCATGCATTATGAATAATATTGGGGCAAGCCAGGTGTATACAATTCAAGTAAAAGCCCAATGACTTTACCTCCATCGTGGCATTCAGCATAAAAAACCACCTTCACTAAATGATCCATGATAGCTACCTTTAACACTGTGCAGATTAAAAAAAGTAAGACGCACAGGATGGAGAAGAGACAAATCAGCGAAGAGACAAAAAATAACATGAAATACGTCTACATCTTCTGCTACTCTTTCCTGCAAACTGATTCAACTGGATTTGTTCCCCTCTATTGAGGTCAAGGAACACTGAGGAACAATTGCACCGGGAAATCTCTTCTTGACTGCTTTACTCCTTACTTCGCAGAATACTTGAGGTACATTTTCAGTTATGCCAAAGATCCTTATCTCACACACAAACCAGACTCTCCCAAAAGGATTCATTATAGCTGCAAATAGCAGCCGTCCTTCAGACAAGTTCTTTCTTCATGGCAGTTCTCATCTCATCTCATCCACAAGATGGTTCACCTGGAATTTAACAATTACCCCAGCCCAGCTGGGGAAAAAGACAATATGTTTGGGGACCCATGCCTCAGAAGAGGTAGGGGATAGTTCCTCTCCTTTTCCAATTATGTTAGGTTTGGGCAGCCATACTACTTCCATACTTCCATACTAGCTCCATCTGCTGCTCAGTGATTGGAATAACAGGCTGAAAGACTATCTCTCAAACACTCTGGCACAAAGGTTCAGACACCAAAGATAAGGCAATAACATAAGTATTAGTGATTTGATCATGATGAGATATTAGTGGTAACAGTAACACAACTAGGATTAGCCAATCTTAACTCTTCTCCAAACAATCCTCACCTAATACATGGACTTCAGGAAATTTAATTTATCCTGTCCACTTTTCTGTAACAACATTTAAAACCATGTCTATTGTCAATAATTCCTTTTGACACAGAATTATTTACAGCACAATCCTATGCATGTCTACCCAGAAATAAGTTCCATTGTGTTCAATGAAGCTTAGAAAAGTGGGCACAGGATTGCAGTCTTAGTGTTCCTACCTTTGCTAAAGATGTACATTGCCAGCCTCCACAACATATTGCTAGAATAATTCAGATCTGATCTGAATATTTATGTGCAACTTGAGACAGGGTCTTTACTATAATGAAGTCCAAAGTATCAGACTGTTCCATAAGGATCCTGTAGAAGTATGTGGTTCTGAAGTATTTAGGATTATTATTATTATTGGAGCGCAAGCCTCAGGAGGATGACAAAATACCATATAACAAAGTGCAGAGAAGCCAATCTAAAATGCATACCCATTTATAAGATACAGGCCTAAATATCAGTTGCCACCTTCCTCCCCCACAATAAGAAGGTCCTATGTTCAATAATCAGGAACCAAAATCTTGATCAAACAACAGGTTAAGTGTTCCCACTCCAAAGGGAAAACTGCTGAGATTGAACTGCAGCAATGGAAACATTGGGAAAAGTATCTCTAACCAATTTCATAATATTAAAAACTGATACATAGATTATTGAAAAATTAAAATGTTCCAAGTACTGTATTATCAAATACTAAAATAAAAAGGTCAAACTCCATTTTTAGCAAGTGCATTTTTAGCTTCCTAGTGAGCTGTGCACAGCTCAATATTCTTGATTACTGGTAAAGGTTTCTGTGCTATGAGAAAGCTACAGAGGACACTTGTCATCTCTGGCTCCAAACTTCCTAATGCCAAGACAACTGTCCACAAACTAAAGTCTAAATTGTTTTAATTATTTTAAAAGGAGAATGTTTGGAAACTAGTGGATTTCTTAGGATTAGCCCATACCTTGATGAGGTTTTTTCTTAACAGTCCACCCACCCCATTGCTATTGGGGGTTTAATTTTATATTGATTTGATCTGTGTAGCCTAGCTTGGTTCACTCCCCCTTGTATGTGGACCAGAGAGAGTGACTCACCACAAGTTGAGTATTTTCAGGCAGCTACAGACAGTGTGAAGAGAAAGAGAAAGAAAGAAAGACAAATAAAAACACGGAAAGGAAGGAAAAGCCATTAGTTCAGAAAGTGAGATGGAAGCATGTCATGGCGAGTCATGCAAGCATGCAGCGCAGATCAATAGATACACAACAGGTTTTCCTGCCTTATCAAAACGTGATTCCACCTATAACTTCTGCAACCAAGGCTGGGAAACAAAACATGATGGGGGTGTTGCCAAGATTCACAAGACAAGCTTTCATGACAGCCCAAGATGACTATAGTGGGGTATCAGACTACTGCCAATGAAGGGAATGCGCTCTAGGAAACATTGACCAAAGAAGTAAGACTCTGAACCTAAAGGGTCAGAAACATTTGAAAGAATTAAGGAAAATGGTCAAGATACCTGGCTAGAAGGGCCTAGCTACAAGTGGCTCAATGCTTTAATGGAACACAGCAACTGACCAATGATATACACCAAATTGATTTATACCGATCTGGAGAATTTATTGAGAAAGAGACAATGTCCCCTAGTTCTTGCTCACAAGCTTTGGGAGAAGAAACACTTAGTACCACTAGTATGTTATTGCTTCTGTCATCTTTAGCATGTGGCAGTACTTTTTGCACAAAGAGCTTACAGCCTATCCAAGGAAGACCAGAGAGATTATGGTGAGTAGATGGGAAAACAAAGCAGTTGAGCTAACTGCAAATGAACTTGTAGTCAGAGTATAAAACGTGGAGAGCCTTGCAATTAAGGACTGTTGTTATGCAATGTAACAAATGTAGGAAGGAAGTTTGAGAATAATTTCCAAAATTTCATAAGCAATGTCAAGCAAAAAACAAAAAACAGAATATGTGGTACATAAAAAAAGCACAAAGTTTTTATATACTGGTGGAGATCATTTTGGAGATGTAAAAAAGAAAAAACAGCATCAAGAGGGCAAAAAAGAGGTATCCAATTGCCCCAGGTATGCTCAGGAAATGGGGAAAATGCCAAAATATTGGCCAACAATTGGAGGATGAGGAAAGAAAAGGAAAAAAATTGGTAGGAAGATTAGAAGCATTATTATCACCAGGTTTTTTAAAAAAAACTGGGACACTGACAGGCATGCAGAAAGAAAATGCTAACAACGCAGTTGGAGAATTGCAGTTGAAGAAACAAATTGGCAGAAGCAGATAATCAGGATGGAAAACTAAATCACCAGATCTAATCAGCATATAGCAAGCATAAGCCATGAGAAGGACAACAACAGCTTGTTTTGGAGTAGTAGTGGAACCCATAACAACAGTAAAAAAGTTACCAAAATGGAATTAAGGGCCCAATTCTACTGAACTTTCCAGTGCTGATGCAGCTGTGCCAATGGGAGGCCAATGCCAATGTTGGGAGGGTTAGGACAAACAAAAGTATTTCTTTACTAAGTGTGTAGTTGATCTATGGAACTCCCAGCCATAGGATGTGGTGACGGCCTCTTGCCTTAATGCCTTTAAGAAGGGATAGGACAAATTCCTAGAGGAAAGGACTATCACAGGTTAAAAGCCATGATGGATGGGTGTGTGTGTGTATGTGTGTGCGCACGTGTGGATAGATGCAGATGTGGGCAACCTCAAAATGCCAGACAGAGGGGAGAGCACCTGGATGCAGGTATCTTATGTGCTCCTTAATGCATCAGGGCCACTGTGAGATACAGGAAGCTTGACTAGATGGGCCTTTGGCCTGATCCAGTGGAGGATCTTCTTATTTTCAGATGGGATGTATGCTGCATTCTGCAGTGGAAGGGAAGTAATGCAGGACTCCTCAAGATAAAGGTTGTTCCCTTAACTCAGGATTGCATCAGCACTGGAAAGTTGGACAGAACAGGGCCCTAAGACAGATAATGGAAGAAACTTAAGGAGAAAAGCAAATTCCAGAAGATGAAATGGACGATTGTTCTGAAGGTGCCAGATGGGTTAAAGTCAAGACAAGGCACTTGATTTGGCCAGAAGACAGTAATGGAAACCAGTGGAGCTGAACTGACAAATATTTTGAATAAACTGGGGAGGAATGCTAATATAGGGAGTGAAACTGAATGCTATGCTCATGAGATAGAGAATGACAACAATGATGACCAAAAAATATGGGCTTCTGTATGCGGAAATATTTGTGCAGCAAAAAGAACAAGAGAGCATAGGAATAATTAAAACAGAAATGAAAGGGAAACAATGTATTAGTCAACACAGTGGGATGCAAGGAGAAAGAAGCTCATGAGAAAATAAGCTACTAAAGATGAGGAAAGGAGGATAGAACAAAAATGGAAAATAAGAGGGAAGAAAAGAATGAGGACCGAAATTTACAACTGGATTTTCCACTTTTCTCCTAAAAAATAAGATATTTTGCAGCAGGAAACAAAAAGCAGAAGGGAAGGGTTCAGGTGCAAGATACGTTTCTTGAAAGGCGAAATAAAAATCACTTAAAAGAGTATAGAGAACGCATATCAAGCCTGAAGAAACTAGCAAAGAATGAGATGTAATTCCAACTGGACATCTACATCCTCTGTTAGGGGATGGACATCTACATCCTCTGTTAGGGGATGGTGCTTAATTTAATAAAAAAAATTAAATTTAGCTTAAAATTAAAGTTGATTAAAGTTAATTTAAATTTAAAAGCAAATTCAAAATTTAATTTAGTTAAAAAAAGAATCGACTGCAGTTGGAAACTGAAGGGGCAAAAAGGAAAAGAGCAGAAGTGAGGAAATGACAGATATCCTGACTTTAGATAAGAATTTGCGAACACACATTTTTTGACTTTCCAAAGTTGTACAAGTCACTCATATTCATGGGTAAAAGTCACCCATATTCATTTATAGTTGAATCCTATGCGCATGGAACCCAAGTCCATTGAAATTAAATGTTCATCTACCATGATAAAGAATTGGGCTGATGTTTCCCTTACACCTTTGCCATAATATTTGATTTAGAGTCTGAACATCACCCTTACTGTACACCTAAAGACAGCATTAATATGCTATTTATACAAAAAGATGGGTGCAGAATAGATCTAGACATCATCTACATCATCATTTCCACAGCTCTATTGCTCCTAATTTTCTCTCTTCCACCCCCAGAAGTAACCCCTTTTTTCCCAAATAGATTGTTATACAAGAGTAAGGAAGAGTGGCTCATGTATTTACATGCCATTTTTCACTAAGGCTGCAATCCTCAAAATGCAGTTACTTTGGAGTAAGTCACATTAAACATGATGGATTTTACATCCAAATAAACATTCAGAGACAACAGCAATGAATTCATCACTGAAAAATTCTGGATTAATTTGCACATCTGGTTTTCACAGCAAAAGAAATCACCTAAAGAGTGCCAGAGCAAAAAGCCTTGTGCAGAATAGCAAACATTTAATATTTAATTTACAGAGACTGATAAATATTGAGACTCAGCCCACTGGAGTGGCACTCACTGGCAGGTAGCCTACTGTATAACTGATGAGATTCCTAGGCAGATTCAATATAAAATAATGTAAATAAAAAAACAATAAAGCACCTAAAATATACCCCCTTCATTAACAAAGAGACATCCTGCAAAGAAATAAAAACTAAACACTTAATTGGTAAGAGAGAAATTATTAAATTTGCATAAATATCTTATTTCATACATTACTGGAGATTTGAAAAAGTTATTTAATTTATTCAGTAGTAATCCCACTGTATTCAGTAAGGCTGTAACCCTATCTCACTCACTGGCAATGTACTTTTCACATTAGTATCCTCCCTGTCCTAAGTCCAAAACATCTTGCAAAACAATACAGTACTTAATAGCATAAGGACGCTCAAAGCGATTCTCTTCCTCTCCATCTAGAGACAATGCATGAGCACAAATTTGTTTTTCTGGCAGGTAAACATGTTCTGGCCACCTTCAACACAGAGAACCCCCCTGACTGCTGAGAGATTCACCAGAGCCACAAGGCAAGACAAACAAATGTCATGTCTTGAGTCCATGTAGCTTTTGTGGAATCTTTTCCCCATGAGGATTCGACTCCGTTTAATGGTTAATGAGGCAAAAACAGATCATGCAGAGGAGAATGGCATCTCTGGATGACACAGATAGAAAAATGGCAAGTCTTGTTCTTCTAACCCAAAACATACATGGCAAAAAAATTTCCCATTTCTATAGCAAAAGCAAACATACAGACTGGTAATTCAAAATAATGCTTTTGATATTTAAACTAATCCTTGAAACTACTAAATAATCTTAAAACTAAGGGGAAGGGAGATTCTGGCTATACATCCATTACTAACACCCCCATATACTCAAAACAAAATGAACAGGTTTTGTGTATATTGCAATTAAAAACATAAGTTATCCTCTTTCCACAGAGTATGTTTACTACACATGCTACTTGCAAATTCTGGTGAAATACTTCTGACTAATTTGCAATACATGCTCTGGCCATAAAGAACATTATCTAAGCATTGCAAGTGAAAAGAAGCTGTAAAACCACCAGCATCACTGTGGTTATCATGCAAAAACAAAGGATTTAAGGGCAGATTATGGATATAGGCAACAGACATAGGAAAAAAAACAAACATATCCCACACACAGATGATTTAAGGAAAAATCTGCTTGCACAAACATACTTAGCTTCCTCTACTACTTCCACCTCAGTTCGGGCTGCAATTTGTGCATTCGAAGGTGCTACTGTTGGTTCATCAGGGTTCAACTCACCATTGGTTGAGCTTACCACCTGAAACAAAACAAACAAAAACATGTTAATTGTTCCAATTTATATCCAAGGACTACTGCATACAGGACATCAGGGGAACAGAAAGTGTGTTCAGAAGTGTCTTTTCCTTCACTGGATATAGGAGACCTAACTTTGGACTGTGGGTGGCGCAAGTGGTTCAACACTGTGCCTGTTAACTAGTAGGCCAGGGTTCAAGACCTGGGTCCCCAACAAGACGGGGTTGGCTCCTGTCCTTAGCTCAGCTCTGCGGCGAAGTTGGAACTAATCATATCGGCTCTGCCATTCCATTGGACTATTTCAGTGGTGTAGAGAGGGGGGATTTGCTATTTGGGTAACAGCCTATCATCCATATCAATCTACCCAGGCCTTCGTGCTTCGTATGCAGCGTAGAGCATGATAGTCTTTCACGACTGATGGATGCCAAGTTACTTTGGACTGAAAGTTCTTTATAAATTTTCCTGCACATTTTTTTTGTTTTGATGTAAGGATAAAGTTAAAAGCATATACTGTGCCTGAAATTTATTTTGAATTCTGCCAGTTTAAGAGTTTGGGGCTACAACCTTCATATTTTGGATTTCTTAGTTCCAGGCTGGGCCAAAAGGGACTGGGAGAGAATTATATTAAGTCATATTAATACTCCATTTACTCCAAAAGTAGATTCAATTTACTCAAATCTAATGCTCACCTTTTCCAGCCAAATTCAGTCTCCAAAATCAGGGTGCACATGAGATTCAATGGTCAATTAGATTTGAGTAAATACATTCTTTTGAATATAAGTATAGGGTGCACATTAGATTTGATGGCGTATTTGAGTAACTGCGATATATTAACTGAGCAAAAAGCATCATGCAAACGTGCAAGTACAGAACACAGCAAAATGGATAAAAACACTCTAGCTTTTCAAATTCTTCTTTTTGTGCCATATCCATCATTGGACATTGGCGATCATGTTGGCAAACCTATTTTAATAGCACCCCTGGCCCATTTAAGGGGCACCCGTACTCGGGCCATTATTAGGTTTTGCCGCTTTTAACTTGATTTTCCTGGTAAATATATAGTGTAGTTGTACACTGTAGTACTTTCCTTTGTTTTCTACACTGCTGTGCACATGCTGTTCAAGTGGCTACCACCACTCCATGTGTGGATTTTCTGGAGCCGTTCCAACCAATCGTCTCCACCTTCAGTCAATACTGGGGAGCCAGCTGCCACTCACCAGGCCTGTTGATCCACGGGAGGTATTTGGGATATTTGAGTGTTTTGGACAGGTTTAGTCTAGCTCCTCATCAAAGGCCTGTCTGGCATGGGAGTCCCTGCCAGTAGCTACGCTACTGCCAGCATAGCCCTTTGTATCACTGGAGCATACAATGCCAACACCACAAAAAGGTACTGTCTAGGTTGTCGGTGTTGTCTCTTCATGGCTCCCTCTGTCCTCCTGGCCCAAGCCAGGACCTCAGCAGACAGGCAGAGATGGGGGAGGGCAGGGCCAACTGCTACCTGGAGCAGCAGTGGATGTTGACTCTCTGTGGTTCCCTCTGTAATACCCTTCACACCTGTTGTTACCCACTGTAGTCCTCACACTGGACCTGGAAGTATGAGACACCCAAGGGAAGCACTTTTTCACTTACACTGCTATGAAAGCTGCTTAGTGAACTGTTGAAAAGTGGTAAATATTGTTAGTATTCCACTGTTCAAGAACTGCTGCCTTAACTTTTAATAAGTCTTGCATAAATACTGTAAATTTCACACACATTGCTGGCCAGTGGGGATTCCAGTAAATAATGTCCCCATTAGTCTACTTCTGCATGCATTATTTGTAAGGCCTAACTTATGAATCTACACATCACATCTTGCTCTTCCATGAATACTGGAAAACATTTCTTGATACATTTGCACAGTTTGTTTCTACGACATGCAACATATACCTGAAAATAATACAAGCTGGCAAGGTGAAGGGGACAGAGGAGCACATATTACAAAAGTGACATTTCAAGTTTAAATATGTATTATATTTAAGTTTTCTGAATGGTTTCAGTTTTTGTAATGGAAATCAAAGAATATATCAGAGGCTCCTTAGTAACTGCACTCTATATGACTTTGTTATTCACAGCAATCAGATACACTATGTTTTTGAGGAAAGCTGAAAATGGCCCCAAGCTAATGCATGCAGATAGAGGGCCCAATCTTATCTAATTCCCTTTAAAGATTTTTTTTAAAAGAATCCAGTGCACATGTTCAGAAAAGCAACAAAAGCTTTCTATTCCTGCCTAAAGTCTCCTCTATATTTTACAGTGTCAGGACTGTTGCTTCATAATTGAGGCTCACTAATAGCTAAAGTCAGTGTTGCCTTTTTTTCTTTACCTTCTTCAGGATGTCTGAAGATTGAAAAAAATGAAAATGTTGGGAAACACAGTGTTGAAAGTCAATGACTGCAAGTTTTATTTTTACAGTCCTAACAGGGGCTGCAATCCTTCATGGAAGCAAGTACTACTGAACACAATGGGACTTCTGAGGAGACATGTTTAGTATTGCATTGAAGGTTAATTACTTGGGGCCACTTCTGTTTTAGGAAGAAACTGACTAGAGATGTATCAAGTAAGAAAGCATAAGTATCAAATCAGCTCATCATAAGATGAATGGCAAGAGCATTTGACAGTAAGATAAAAGCTGTGAAGAACAGGAAAGCGCACCTGTACTGATCCCCCATGCCGCTCTGAAGCCATGTGGGTCGTCAAGAACAAAGTATTATTGGCCTGCCGCACTGCAGGAACCTCCCAGTCTGTTCGACGTTCTGATGTTGACTGTGCAGGTATTTGTAAGCATGAGAGCAAAACAGACAGGAGGAAAGAAAGAAGTAAACCAAAGCAAAGCAATGTTTCCATTTTAAAGTACTTGATCAGCACATGGTAGGAAGAGAGGGCCAAAGCACTTAAAAGCTATAAATTATTTATATATAATAGCCACCATTGACAAATCTGCCACCATCTTTTGCAAAGAAGCTAAATACCTCATCTATATATATAAAACTGACTGACTCACTCACGCCCAGCCAAAACTGTCGGGCCTGGAAGAGTGAAATTTTGGGAGGGTGTTCTTTCCATGGTGGAGGGATCCACTAAGAACCGGTTTTCAGAAATTCCGACCAGAAGGGGGTGAAAAGGGGTGCAACGCATTTTCCTCCCTATGCTTTACGTTGAAGAATCCCTGACTGATGGATACTCTGCCCAAACCACTGGACCGAGAAGCATGAAATTTGGCAAGGGTGTTCCTTCTGTGACATGAACACCCACCAAGAACTGATGTTGAGAAATTTAACCCTTAAGGGGGTCAAAAGGAGTGCTAAGTGTTTTTGTCCTATACTTTATACTGAAGCCTGACTGATCAACAATCAGCCAATTTGGTGCCTGAGGCACTGGGAGGGAGGGTGCACTGGGTTGGATGGTGCACATGGGAGGGTGTTGTGCAGGGGGGGTGCACATGGGGGGGTGTCAGTGCGCCAGAGGGGTGGGTATGCATGGGGGTAATGCATATGGGAGGGTGATGCAGAAGGGGGTTTGATCCGCAATAGGGGGATGATGCGCATGGGGGGGGTGTTGCACAATGGGGCAGATGATGAGGAATGGGGGCTTGATTTATTATGGGGGCTTGATGTGCATTCGGGGTTGATGCACAATGGGGGATGTTGCACATTTGGGGGTTGATGCGCATGGAGGATGTTGTGCATTCAGGGTTGATGCACATGGGGGGATGTTGCGCGAGAGGAGACAATGTGCAATGGGGGTATGGGATACAGGGTGGATCGTGCCCCGGGGGGTATTTTATTCCTGCAATGCAAGCACATTTTGCTCGTATATAGCTTGAAGACTTGGATGTCGGTTAACTGCTGGCTCAATGGTCAATATTTTACAAGCTTTGTCTAGGAAAAAGATGTGTGTTATGTGCACTAAGAGAAATAGTAGGACTCTGGGGGCTAAGTTAGACATGTGCCATTTCACATGATTACCATTAATGGGGGTGGGATATTTTAGTCAGTTTGAACATCTTTGTTTCTTCACTCTAGCCAAACTTAACCAACTCAATGTTTGTCAAGTTGATGAACACCACAGAGAGATGAATACTTATAAAGTTGAAAGCCACCCTAAACCTATGGAATAGCTCAGAATATCAATATGTATTTTGAAACAAAGGTTCACACACCTGATTTCGATGAGGCTGTACCGACACTGTATTGACACGCATTTGGTTATCTCGAGTTACAGATGGTCCAGATTCTACATGCATTGGCCCCACTGGAGTGGGCTGGAAAATAAATACAGGTGTAGTCCTTTGTGAATGCATCTTTACCACTTAATACAAAAGAGACCTGACCTATCATGTAACAGTAACTTGCAAGTTAATGTTAAAGGAACCTTATGAAATTATGTCAAAGCAGGACAGTTTATCTGCAACTTACAATTGGCCTGCCAATCCAATCGTATGCATAATCAAAGGTGAAGCCTCTCTTTTCAAATAACTCTGTGAAGATTGTCCGTAGGTAATCATAATCTGGTCTCTCAAAGAAGTCTAATCGTCTGACATAACGAAGATAAGCAGCCATCTCCTCTGTTAAAGGGAATGAGGAAGAAGCAACATCAGATAATCTGTCCAGAAAGAAGTGAAGCAGAATACATTTCAACGTTACCTAATGCTTAAAGTAATTTCCTCAATTAGAAATATATGGGAGCAGATGAGATTTATTTGGGTTGCAACTCACTCTTATCCCTTAAGAAACAGCCAAAAAGCCTGTGTCACTAGCCTATATCTATATACAGTATATAATTGAAAGGTCACTGACTTGACTCACTCACTGACGCATCAACACCCAGCCAAAACCATCAGACCTTTACCTTTATACCTTCTGTGATGTAGGCACCCACTAAGAATTGATTTTTGGAAATTCAAACTGGAAGGGGTAAAAAGGGGTGCAATGCATTTTCATCCCTATGCTTTACTTTGAAGCACTGCTGACTGATCAATGCACAGTCCCAACCCCTAGACCTAGAGGCTTGAAATTTGGGGAATGTATTCCCTCCATCAAGTGGCCACCCAACAACTGATTTTTAGAAATTTTATCCCTAAGGGGGTGAAAAGGTTTCTTCCTGTACTTAACATTGAAGATGGACTGATCAACATGTTTTCTTCCTGTACTTAACATTGAAGATGGACTGATCAACACCTAGCCCCAACCTGTGGACCTAGAAGCATTAAATTTGGGGAACATATTTCTGCTGTGATGTAAGGACCCACTAAGGACCAATTTGGTGCTTGGTGGTGCCAGGTGTCCAGTGGTAGTTGCTGCAGGCTTCTCAGTATTCCTTGGTGCCACGTGCCTAGCATGGATGCCTGGTGCTCAGTAGGGATGCCCTACAGTACCCAGTGCTTGGTGGTACCTGCTGCCCGGTAGGGATGCTTGATGTCCAGTGGTGCCTGCTGCACACTGCACAGTAGTACCCTAATGGTGCCTGTTAGGTGTGCTTGGTGCCCACCGATGCCCAATGCTCACTGCGCAGTGGTGCCTGGTGTAGCCCAATGCCCAGTAAAAATACCTGTTGCTCAGTAGGGATGCCTGGTGCTGCCAGACTATGCCCACTGGTGTCCACTGCCCATTGTACAGTAGTACATTGGGCCCATTGCCCAATGCTGCCCACCACTATCCCTGGCACTGCCAAGCGGTGCCCAGTGCCCACCGGTGCCCAGCCATGCCTGGAGCCCACAAATATTCTTGAAATTTTATTCCCACAAAAGCAGGTTCATTCTGTTGGTACAATCATAAAATTCCAAAACATTTCTTTGAGTAAACCTGAAGTATTTTAGACACACAAAAAATCACTATCCAATAAAAGTAATTATGGGCAGCTACTTATGGAAGATGAAGTATTTATACAAATACTTTCTGAATTTCTCACTGATAGGGGATCAACAGGCATAAAATATTTGTGGAGCCCCTAGGTCCCCTGGGCATTACTAACTTATAAAGCTTTAAAAACACTTCCTGTTTAACTGAGAAAATAGAAGTGACTTGTTATAGCTCTGGGGCTCAGACAACCATTCAATGGCAAAGAGCTCCACTTGCCTCCAGAAGGCAGTGGTTCAATCTCTTCTAAAAAAGCCCTCCCTGTACTCCATTCTGTTAGACAATTCCCAGCCAATCTTTCACCTCCTATTTCTGAGCAATATTCTTCTGCCTGTTCGTTTCTTGGCCCAATTCAAGGTGCTGGTTTTGACCTATAAAACTTTATAAAGCTAGGGGCCAGAGTATTTGACAGACCACCTTTTTCAATACAATCTGGTTCATCCCTAGTCATTGGTGAGGCCCCGTACAAGGTCCATCACTCATGGTGGTGGGAGGGGTAGCAGCCAAGAATAGGGCCTTCTCCATGGTGGCACCAACCCTGTGGAATTCCCTAAACAGAGCCTTCTGTTTCTAGCAGAGCCTCCCCAGAAGTGTCCTTTTGTATTTTACATGGATACTCAGACGTTTTTAATGCTGATTCGTTTTATTGTGGAATTTTTAATTGTCTTCTACTGTTTTTATCTGCTTTTTTATCATATTTGGTTATGCATGTGTTTTAATGTTTGGAAGCCACTTTAAATGTTGTGAAGAGGATAAAACGGGGTATAAATTTGTTAAGTAAATTGTAGATGAAATCACGTGGAGACCCACAAACAAGCTAATGAGTACAGCATCAATCTCACAGCACCATCTTTTAGGATGAACTATCCAGGAGAGATTAGAAATATTTTAGCCACATCCTCCAAGCCTGCTCTAGCAACACACTCCAGAAGAATACTATGATCAATAGTATCAGTAAGCCACAGTGAGATCCAGAAGAATTAATAGAGTTGCCTCTGTGTTTCCTGTGGCAGGTAGTTCTTCACAGTGACCAATGGAGTTTGTATTCTGAAGCGAGGTTCATTTGGTTTCTCATGCTACACTTCCAGGTCAGTGCTTTCTAAAATGTTTTGCCTCCTCCCCCATCACTCATAAAACAATTTAATAATTATAAGCATATCAGTAGGCAGATGGCTGCAATTAGTTTAACACATGCAAAGATTGAATGCATAAATGAAATTTGAAGCCAACTCCAGATGTTTGCAATTATCAAATAAAGCATCTAGTATTCTCCACACTCATTTGTTGTGATGGGTTTACCTTGAAGTTTAAAAACAAGAATCCATGATAAGCTCAAAAAAACTCTTTATAGGGATAACACCACCGCTTCTGAAGTTTACCTGGGAAGTTCTCACAGAGAACATCAATTGGAGTGTTCCTCTTTGTATCTCCAATCTTCTGATATCTTTCTTTCAGCGTATCAGCCTATACAATGCAAATAGATTTTTTTAAAGCATAACCCATTTTTGCCTAGCCCAGGTATAACATTTCATTCCTGTCACATATTTGCAGTATTGGGCAAAGAATAGCACAAAAACCTCTCACAAGGACCTTAGCATCACCTCTCTCCTTGCAATGATTCATTAGGTTGCTTTGCACATGCTTTGAAGAACAGACGGACAACCTAAAGGTATCTTAAATAAATAAGATGTAATAATGCTGAACTATCTTACAACATACGAGAAGAAATTTTTAAAGCACTACATAAATTACTATTTATTCTGAGAAAAAAATGAGTATTTCACTAAGCGCACCTCTATTCAGTAAACTTCTCTGTATTTTAGCATATACCTTAAGGCCTTGCCATGGTAGACTGCCTCGAAGGAAATACATGAACATATGTCCAAGGGCTTCCAAGTCATCTCGCCGACTTTGCTCTGACAAATTAAAAAAGAGCACATCACTGTTTTGTCCACTCTAGTAGAAAAGTCTGCTAATTATTTTCTAGCTATAGCACATAATATGAAAGAGGAGACTTTCTGTGTTCAGACATCATGGCAGATCCCTGGATGTTTTAATTTAGGATTTTTAAAAAGACTTTTAATTTTTAGGACTTTTAATTAGGATTTAAATCTTTTGCCTTTGTAGGAACGGTAAGAACTTATTTGCCCAAAGTTAAAGAAAACTGCACAAAAGAATGATTAAATCATGGTTCTATGTGACATTTGAAAAAAAGGTACTGAGTAGCTATCACTGAAACATGAGGAGTAAAAGGCATTATTCTCCTTCCCTCAACACCAAGAATGTTGCATCTGCTCCTGGGAACTGAAATACTCAGATTACCCCATATCACAGTTAATGTACTATGTGATGTTCTAACATAAAGTAGTTTCTGAACCATAAAAGTAATGATAGTTTGGATATTCTAACACTTACATACCCAAGAGCAAGGCAAATGTGCAGAAAACATGTGCACACTTGTTCTTTGTGGGAGTGCAGAAACTGAACCAGACCATTATTGCTGGGAGAGCCTTTAGAAGTGAAGTCTCTCAATACAGAACACATATATCAATATATGCAACTCTCCTCCTCCTCAAAAGATAGATATGCTCAGTCATACTTTAGCAATTGCAAATTAAATGAATGAGGAAGCAGGAGGATACTGAATGATCAATTCTGTATCAGATCACTGCTTTTCTCTTTCAGACAGAGAAATATTCCCACTTTTATCCCCGTGTTGAAGTTGCACAGCAAGCCTTACGAGAAGACAGAAGGAAGAAGCTCCAAAGGACATGCTATGGACCAGCAGCTGATACCTTGTGGAGTAGAACTGATTTAGGTGATAATCATTCAAAAGGGTGAATTTTTTGTAATACATTTGATTTTTCAAATTAACTGAAAATTTTTTAAAATGCTGTTTATGTATACATTTGCGCTCCATACTTTAATACTTTTCAAAATTATGCAAAGATTAGCTACCTAGCAATCGCATTGAGAGTTCCAAATAAGCTAACAAAGGCTGCAATCCTAATCATGTCTACTCAGAAGTAAGTCCCATTGTGTTTTATGGTGCTTCCTCTAAGGAAAGAGTGTTTAGGATTGCAGCCAGTCATTCTACAGTTATGAAAAAACCGTGTTCGACCAGAGTACAGTGCAAATGGAACTGATAGGGAAACTAAACAAGATGTTAGTCAAATTATAACTTTGGTACCCTACTCTGGACCAAGTGAAAAGGGCCTGAACAGTTAGAAAGACATGACTATGCAATAAAAACAGCTTAGCAATCCTTGTTCAAAAAACATAATGTTCCTCCAATTAACTTAAACTGAGCAAACCTTTGCCAAGATGAGTGTTGATGGACATGTATCTTGCTGTTCCGGTTAGGCTCTTGTGCTCCCTATATGGTATGTGTTTTTGTGTTTCAGGATCAATGTACTCCTTGGCCAGCCCAAAGTCTATTATGTGAATGATATGTTCTTTCTTATTTCCTTGCCGACCAATAAGGAAGTTTTCTGGCTTGACATCTCGATAAATGAGATTCTTTGAGTGCACAAATTCCATTCGAGTGATCTACAAAAGAACACAAGATGCCAGAAAACATTTTTCAACAGTTTACAGATTAATATTTCTCTGAGTATACAGTAACTGAATTATAGGATGCTAATGCATATTTGTTCCATAAAATATCAGTTTAAAAATCATAGATTTGGAAAGCACCAAGTCCTTTTGTATGCACGCTGTCCACCAACAATAAGTCTGCATCTAACCTGTTTAAATGATGAACCTGCCACTTTTTGACATATTGTTCCTTCCACTGCTGACTTGTTCCTACCATCAGGACGTTCTTCCTAATAGTTAATTGATATTTCCTCTGCTATAATTTAAACTTAGTCCTGACCACAGAGGCAACACAAAATAAATCCATTCCATCTTCCATATAACAGCCCATCAGACAGTTACCATGTCCCCTCTTAACCATCTCTTTTTCAGACTAAATATGCTCTGCTGCTTCAACCTGCCTTCATATGACCTGATTTCCAGCCCCCTAACTGGAAATCCTAGTTGCCCTGTTCTGGACAGTTCCAGTTTGTCAATACCCCACTTAAACTGCAGCACCAGAATATTCCAGGTGAGATCTTACTAAAGCAGATTATAGCAGTACCTCTTCTTCTATCAATACTGCACTTCAGCTGGAGCAACCTAGAATCGCATTTGCCTTCTTTTACTGCAACTAGTGAATTAACATGTTCTGTGGTTCATCACAAGCACTGGAGAAATAAGGTTAATAAAACCACTTGAATCTGGCCAGAAACAAGTCAGCAGACAGTGCAGCTATCAGAGTTGAACTGCCAACCTCCAAGCCACTGCATTCTGCAGTTGCAGTTTCTGAGCCATCTTCAAGGGCAGCCCCACAGATTATTGATCCTTTCGCTGACGGACACTCATGTTCCCATGGAATTCTATATGACCTTGTCATAATGCACCTGACTGTCTGAAATGACTTATTCATTTGATATGCCCAATTCCATCTTGAAAGCTAGAGCTTTCAGAACAGCCTTAAGTGTATATCTTTGTATCTCCAAACCAACCTTATAATTAACCAAGCCTATAACATTCAACAATATTTTTTAAAGCTACATTTAAAATGTTTAAGGTTGACTTGTTCAAAGAAACCATTTCTAAAAAAGATGCAAGAAAAACCAAGCCAGTTACATTCAGACATCTCATATTGTTGGTTTCTTGCTGCATAAACATATGTACTTGAACAGTGGTACAGGATATAACTAGGATTGTTTCCTCCATGTTGAAATTCTACTACAGTGTGCCTAGAATGAGCATGGGATCATATGTAAGCCAGAATTTAGCTAGGCTGAAGAGTAGTTGTTAAAACTGATCCATACTTGCAAACAAATGCTTATGGGAAGTGAACAAAAGTTTGGTTGTTGCACACCAGACACACAATTCTTTCTTCACTCACCAGTTGGATGGCTATCATTAAAACAGTCTTCAGAGTGAATGTTCTATCACACAGATCAAATAAGTCCTCCAAACTTGGGCCAAGGAGTTCAAGTACCATGGCATTGTACTTTCCACATGGTCCATAGTAAAATACCTGCGGGAAGCCTTCAACTGAAAAATAAAAAATGAGAATGCATTAAGAAGTCACATTCGCTGTGTGACTTCTGTGATGCTACTGCAGTTCTCTTAAGTTTGCATGATTTTATTTCTACCTGTCAAATTGGTCATCAAAATGATTCTGAAGTGTATCTATTAGATGTGCATTTGCTTTGGAACCAATGAAAAAAATGAACCAAATGGGGCCCAGTTAATCTTTCCAATGGTATCAAAATAAATGACTAAAATTCTAGATCAATGAGTTACTAGTATTTCCTTGTGACCCATTTGGAGTGTGTTTATATTGAGGCAGATTTCAAACACCCTGGATCTCAGAAACCAGCTGTTGTTGCCATGAACCCATCTCTTCAGAGGATCCTCTTGCCCCAATAGTTTCGTATTTCACTGAAAGTGATGGAAATAAAAAATTAACTGAAGAAAAATGAAGCTAGGTCAAATGTTATTTCTGAATAGCTAAATTAATGAAGTTTTTAATTAAAATGAACTGAATAATGAAAACAGACTGTCGCACACATTTAGTATCTATCTCTCTCTTTCTCTTTCTACCATGTCTTCTCTAGAGCAAAGTGTTCTCTTTCAAGCAAGATGTTTTCAATCCTGGAGGTCAAAACTGCATGCAAATTCAGAATATACAGTTCTTTTGACTCAGCTATCTTTGAAGACTGCAAAAAAAGTACCATGACTTCAAAGGACACTTCCCCACCAAGGAGCTTGGCCTTTCTCAGCACCTTCAGTAAATTATGAAAAACTATTTTTCTACGTCAAAGCAAAAATTTTACACTTTGGTTTATTCTGCAAAATACGCTGACCTAGCTTGAAATCTAGGCCAGAAGGGTACAAGTTTTTTTCCTGTATGAATACTGAAGCACTAAGATTCCCCCCAAAGAAAAACAATTAATTCCTACTGATGCCTTAAACTTTCCATATCAAAAGGTTCATATAAATACTGTAGGTAGATTTGAACAGCCTGAATGTACAGGTGTGTCCTTATATATATATTTAATTAACTCCCTTACCATTAATAATCCATCTGCAATAAAACATATATACTTCAGAATACCAAATGATACAAGAATACCAAATGATTACCAAAACTTCAGAATACCAAATGATTAAAGAACCTAATCTTGCATATTTTAAATACTCCCTATAGTTTGTGAGCACGTCTTTACTTCCATCTCAAGACATTCTGGCTCTTGAAGCATACTGGAACTTGGCAGTATTGCAAGTTCTTTGCATTCTTAGTACTGTTGTGCAATGGTTAAGAAGGAGTGAGAGCCTTGAAAAAAATTTCTAGCAATAAATTATCTGAAGGCTTTTCGAAGGTTAAATATGACAGGTAAAAAATACTACATAAGCAGCCTAAACATTATATGCTGCTTACAGAACTGACAGAAGGACCTACTTTCCTGAAAAGCACCAGGAGTGTCATTGGTGCTGGATAAATAGTCTTCTTATAGGTTGAGTTGACACAGAAAGCTGACTGATATTTGACTGCTTCTCTGGACTAATTTGTTCTCCCAATGGCTTAAAAATGTGTGTTAGATTTGCTTTGTTCTGTTTAATTTCATTGTTTAATGTTAAAATTAATGTTTTAAATGTTATATTTGATGTTTTCCTTTTTACCTGTTGTGATGCTTTGTACTTTATTATGGAGCTTTGTAAGCCGCCTTGGGCATTTGCTTCGGCATGTGAAAGGTAGGATATTGATCTCTCCAGTAAATAAAAAATAAATCGCAAAACACATTAACTCTTCACTCTGAAAATTGTCATTATGGTTCTGAAATATTTTAACAATTTAATTTTAGAGAAATACACTCCAAAAATTTATCTTTCTCTGAGCAACACCTAATTCTCCTATCACCCCATATTCTGATTTATATACCACATGCTGACCATTATACAATATATCTCCCTAACACCAAAGCTAATCCATTTCACTGAAGTAGATGCTTTGTACTCCATTATATCTTTTCTGTTCTCTTGTTGCAGGGATCCAAGGCTTTCACATTCAAACAGGAGCAAGGTTTCACATTACACTTGATTTTTAAACTGAAATCTGATAGTTCACATTTAGGAATAAAACAAAAATTGATCAGCATTTTCTTAATTTTGATTAAGAATAATTCTTAAATTTGATTAATAACTCAAGTCTGCTAAATTATTTCATGACAGTGCATTTATGAATTCTTTATTAGAAACAAAAGTGGGAGAGAAAAAGAGAAATATTACTCACCTGTACTGCCAATGTGTTTATAAAACCTATACTCTAAATGCAGCTGTGGGGCACGGGATTTTAATGGCTCCTATGGAACAAAATGAAGAAAATCCTATCAAACACAATGTAGCAAATCATGAATTTCTTTTAAAAGAAAAACTTATACAGCTTGCCCTACAATCCAGAGTAACTACGAGAGCACGCAAGAGACATTTACGTTGATGTAGTTACAGCATCACCGAGTGAAAACCTATGGGAGATTCATATTGCAAGCAGAGTAAGTTGTTCTTACGTCAGAGCAAGGACTCCCCATAGTTACTCTGGATTGTGCCCTAGGACCAAGAAAAGGTACAATCAAATGCCTTGCCCAATGTCATTCCCTAAAGTATAAGTTGAGAGCCACAAATAGACAAAGGATAGAAATAAAACACATCAAAGTTATTAAATCAAGTTAACAGGGATGACCAAGAGAAAACCATTTGATAGAGTTGATAGGAAATTATTATGGCAAACATTGTCCCAGTATGGAGTAAGTGACCACCTTATTAGGTTATGTAAAAGCTTATACAGTGACTGTAAAAGTATAGTTAGAACAAGTTGGGGAACATCAGAACCTTTCACATTAACATCTGGAATAAGGCAGGAATGTGTGCTATCACCATTGTTATTTATCACATATTCAGACAGCATAAGCAAGAAAGCCAAGCTTAAGAAAGGAAACATTAATGAATTGCTCTTTGCGAATGATCAAGTTTTAATAGTGGATAAAGCTAAGGAACTTCAGCAACACCTTCAGTTCATGAATCAAGAATGTAAGATCATTCATCAAAAATATGAGAATCAGTACAGAAAAGACTGAAGTGATGGCAATTGGAAGACAAAAAATGTACCCTAAACATCATAATAGAGGAAACAAAGATAAAATTATTGACAGTTTAAATATCTGGGAACAACATTTGCTGAAGATGGTAGAATGGATGAAGAGATCAACATACGGTGTAGTAAGGCAAACCAAGTGCTGGGACAGTTAGCTCCACTGCTACAACATAAGGCAATATCAATTAGTACAAAGAAGCATCTCATACAAAGTATATTCACTCTGAGTTTATGTTCCCAGTGCCAAACATGGGCACTTACAACAAAATATAAGAGGGCGTTAGTAACAACAGAAATGAGATGCCCAAGGAAAGCTATCAGAGTAACATGAAGGGATAAAATCAGGAACAAAATAATAAGGGAGAGAATTGGAACAGAACCAATTCTGCATTATATAGAAAGGCAGCAAATAAAGTGGTTTGCACTCTTCCCAATAGAATGTCTTGGGAAGCCATACCATACAAGGTTTATGTCAAGAGAGAAGGACAAAGAGTGATAGACCCAGGGTACAATGGAGAGATAACATCAAGAACATACTGCTACAACAGCAAATGAAATTAGAAGAGGCCACCAGAAGATCCTGGATTTTACCTCTCCCTCGACACCCAAAGCAGTAAAAGGGGAAATGAAGAACAACAGGGGTGAAGCCAGGATCCTCATGACTATCATAAATATTCTCCTCAGTGTAAAATATCAGGCTTTGTTCATGAGAACAACGTAATCAGATAGTAATTCCAACTACACTTTCAGGTTTCCATTAAACATCTTTCAATGACTTGAATTAGAACATAAATCTGAACCATCACAAGCTATTTGAATTATACAGAGAGAGTCACATGAAAGTGCATGGCTCATTTTACACTCTTGACAGATTAGGACTTTCAGTTGCATTCCAAACTTGTCTTTGTAGGAGCACATCATTAAAAAGGAGAATATCATTAACATTAACATTTTTCTTTTCATTCATGCAGGATGCTGTCTTGCAGAATTCTTTCATATTATGACAGGATTCTGCAAGGCAGAATTATGTGTAGATAAAAGGAAACTGTTGAGGACAGAGGTAAATTTTAAAAAGTTACACTATTTCGCTTAAAATGTTTAACAGCAGATCTACTCACCAGTTTGATTGCCACGTATTCATTTGTGTAAAGATTTTTGCCTGGAAAAGGAACAAAGAAGTTCTCAGCATCATAACTAGAACAGGTTTAAAACTTTTATAATCAGTCATGCTCGTCTCCAGCATTATGAAAACATGACAGGAAATAGAATGAAAAATTGGCTTAGTATACAATGCTGTACTCAATTTGTTACTGTTGGAAGTTAATAAAAAAGCTGTCTACAATTTATTGTATATTGTTTAATATCATTCATCATTTAAATGCAAGACCAGAAAATGAGTGTTGGATGTTTGTGGGAGAGACTGTAAAACAGTTATAGGTTCACAGGAGGCTTAACCAGGTTCACTGGAGCTTAACCATGCTGTGTCCTTCCTTCATCACACTGTACTACATAATCCTTCCAAGAGCATGCCACTGCCACTTCTCAATATATACCACCAAAGCACGTAAGCAGGCCTCCTATCACCAGTGCAAATTTAGCCCACTTTACAAGAAACTTATTCTTCAAACAACAAATTAAAATATAAAAAGATCTTTGTTAATACATAAACTGCTTCAACCTGAAGTATTTTTGAAGCATGTTAAAGGATATAAACTGTACTAATGTCACATTTTAGAAAACTGAGAGGATTATTTATGGGCAAAATCCAGAGTAACGACGGGGAGTCCTTGCTCTGGTGTAAGAACAACTTATTCTGGATTCCAATATGAATTTCCCATAGGTTTTCACTAGTTGGTGCAGTAACTACGGGTGCACGTAAAGTCTCTTATGGGGTATATGGGTTACTCTGGATTTGGAAGTATATGTATCTAGATGAAGGAGAAGTTCCATTCTGTAACGGGTTCAAATGGAGTTCAGTGGTAGGGTAGTTCTAAGGGTGCAATTCAAAACACACTTTCCTGGGAGTAAGACTCACTGAACACAATGGGGCTTACTTTTGAGTAGACATGGTTAGGATTAAGTTCTAAGGACAAATTTCAGAGTAACTACGGGGAGTCCTGAATCCGGTGTAAGAACAACTTACTCTGGATTCCGATATGAATTTCCCATAGGTTTTCCCTAGGTGGTGCAAGAAACTATGGGTGCACGTAAAGTCTCTTACATGCTCCCATAGTTACTCTGGATTTGGGGAGTAAGAGCACAATCCTAACCATGTCTACTCAAAAGTAAGCCCCATTGTCTTCAGTGGGTCTTACTCCCAGGAAAGTGTCTTTAGGATTGCAGCCCTAGTCTCAGTTGTAAGGGAACAATACTATGAGAGAAGTATGTCTTTATCTTCTTCTTATGGGTTTCCCATGGGCAGCTAGTGAGCCACTGTGGGAAAGAAGCAGGATGCTGGACTAGATGGCCTCTTGGCTTGATCCAGCAGGGCATTTATGATGCTAATGTTTAGCCAATTTGCAAAATAATGTCTCTGCAGTGTTTTCAGAGTTGGCAGTACAATCCTACGCATGCTTACTCAGAAAATTTCACAGCATTCAATGTAAATGTAAGTGCATTTAATGTAAGCAAATGAAAACGCAGTTAGGATCACAGCCTTAAGAGGAGTTCAGCCAATATCAAAGATTTTAAAGTAGATGAATTAAAGTGCATAAAATTAATAAGCTTTATTCGAGAGAACTAAATCTACAAAATGGTAGCTTCCTCATTTTAAGAGAATCTGAGGAAAAAAAAACTTTGTCTAGTTACACACTAAAAGCCATAGAGGTACAAGCAGAAAAGCAAACTGATGAGATTATACAAAAGACACATCTATATGCTTAATTAGGAAAGAGGCTGCAAATTAATGTGAAATATGCAGAGCACTTACAATCAGAACTCTAAGCAAGGTTAAAAAAATCCACTTGCAAAAAAAGCATAACTTCTAGCTGGATGCACACAGTATTTTCATTATAAGCAACTAAAAAGCATAGTAAGAGTTTAAATTTTACGTAATACCTGTACTAGGAGTCAAGAAAGTATGAGCCTGATATTTTCCTAAGTATTCAAAATTTGTGCTTTTGCTGATATTTTATTGGTGGTCTCATTTTGCACAATATTTTAGAAAGACTGATACCTCCCATGTCCCACTTTGCCCATGGTGAAGTAGAATAACAGAACAGAAGGCATTCACTAGAAATTAAACTCAATAGCATCTCAAATAGATCAGTTGCAAGAATAAACTGTACTTAAGCTTTAAAACTAGTCATGGAAACAAATGGAACAACTGAACGCTAGAAATAGGTAAAGCATTAAAGGCAGCTTGAGTAAATATTTAAGCAGTTTTTCTACCGCAGATGTTCGTAGAGTCAGCTGTGAATGAGTCTTAATTGCCTGCAAATCCAACAGGCCAAATCAGATTTATCTAAGAATTTTAGCAGTCCCATGAAATTATAAGACCAAAACCTGTCATGGTTTATTACAATCAGTAAGAGCACAATTCTAACAATGTCTACACAGAAGTAAGCCCCATTGTGTTCAATGAGCCTTATTTCCAGGAAAGTGTCTTTAGGATTGCAGCCGTACCCTACAATCCAGAGTAACTACGGGAGCATGTAAGAGACATTACGTGTACCCATAATTACTGCATCACCTAGTGAAAAGCTATGAAAAATTCATATTGCAATCCAGAGCAAATTGTTCTTACACCAGAGCAAGGACTCCCCCTAGTTAATTTGGATTGCACCCTAAGCCTAATAACTCTGGGATGGTATCCAATTGTTGTAAAATAGTTTGAAACGCACTTATGTGAACAAACATACAACCCAAGTAAACTTCACTATCCTAGAACAAATACTGCAGAAAAGGTTACATCTTATATAATCTTCAAAGGCAGAAAATTAGATCCTGTACAATACTGATAGGCAAGAATAAAATTCTGGTTACTTCCCTGGGCTTGCTCAATCTGCTCTCTAGAAGCAAGAGATGACAACTTAAAACCATGATTTTTCATTGTCTTCCTTACTGTCTTGACCATCCATCAACAGCCTCCATAAGCAATAACAATTTCTCTTTATGAACTTTTGTGATTTTGCTAAGTCTGGACCATCATCATTTTTCTGAAGTATAACATACAGACTTTTTCAACCAGCCTTCCCCATCAAAGCTTCAGAGTTGCCCAATTACCCTGAGTGAAACAGATGTGGCTTGCTGAGCAAGTTTTAGCATCACAGAATTTGTAAGCAAAGAAAGAGTAAAGCAGACAAAAATTTCAAGCAACCTTCTAAGACCAAAAAATTCCTAAAAGATTGCCTTTTGTTTTGAGAGGAATTTAATATCTTAAAGTAACAATGTATCTGAAATAATAAAGTTAATCATTATATTAAAAGACAAGACAAAACACTAATACATCCTGATGAACTACATTTTGTTTTTAAAGAATACCTGTATTAAAAATATATATACTTACACCCTCTAATTTCAGTCAAGTTTATATGGCATTAGTCAAGTACTTTACTACCTTTATTAATCATTTTACCAATTAATGCTTTTATTTCCTGTTCCCACATTTACCAAATGCCATGCAATCAGCCCATGATCAAGATGAGACTTGTCTCCAGTGTTTCTCTACACATCAAATAATGTCCAAACTGTTAAAATTGACTCAGAAATTGCCAATTATAACTATTTCTTTATATATTTTTTCCAGACAGAGCTGCATTTGTACCTTCTGAAGAAATAAACCATACTTGAGTAGAACTGTCATCCAAGAAAACTGCAACTAAGATTGTCACCCAAATGAACATACTTTAGTAAATAAAATCTGCACATGAACACAGTGGTTTTTGAAGGAGCACATTGTGTATGAGGATTATTCATATACATATTGTAGTAGGAACTTTTTAAGTGGCATTATCCATTGAGCAACAGAGAAATCGATATACAGTACCTCATCTAAGCAGTCACTGGCAGTTTCTGTTAAGGTCACAATACGAAAAGATGTCTCCAATTAATTTGGTAATACATTTTTAAGTCCGTTGATTAGTTGCAGTCCTTAACTAAAAACAAGTAAAATTGCTATGCTCTTACCTAACCTGAGCTCTCCAAAATTTCCAGAGCCTATCTTCTTGCCAACTCTGAAATTGGGCCCAACCATAAGAACACCAGAAGCTGAACTGGAACTTGATGCTCGGGAACCATGTGTACTTCTTGCTGGATTTCCTTTTCCTGATCTTTGCCTGTCATCTTTCTCTCTAGTAAGATGGTCCATGATCTTAAATAAAAATATCTGCCAATAAGCAGGATTTGGAGTGGGCACTTAGTATTGAAGAGAGAAATATATATCCAGAAGAATCATTGGATCAACCTATAAAATCATTTGGAGTTCTTTTGGCATCATATCCTGGTTATTCATATATTGCCACCAAACACTCAGTGGGCAACTCCAGAGTCCTCCACGAGGTACAGGAAAATCTTATAAAACCTATAAAAAAGAGAGAGACAGCAATAGTAAGTTCAAAATCCTATTTACAGACTAGAGCAGGGGTCTCCAAACCCCAGCCTTGGGGTCAGATGCAGCTCTCGGCAAGCCTCAAACCCTCTATCCGGCCCCTGGGCAAGCCCTGTAATCCACTCCAATACATTCTTATATGTAAATTTATTCAAATTTGAAATGTAAATTAGTTTTTTTTTTTGCACCTGACACAGTGTCAGAGAGATGATGTGGCCCTCCTGCCAAAAAGTTTGGAAACCTCTAGACTAGAGGAACAAGCTGCTCCTCAAAATATAACTCAATCATAGTTCTTTTTGAATGAACATCATCAATGAACTGATCAGTTTCAAAGCAATGGTTTGTTGTT
The DNA here is from genome assembly GCA_030015325.1 of Cryptoblepharus egeriae. Taxonomy (NCBI): domain Eukaryota; kingdom Metazoa; phylum Chordata; class Lepidosauria; order Squamata; family Scincidae; genus Cryptoblepharus; species Cryptoblepharus egeriae. The sequence goes on from JAREYC010000013.1 coordinate 14,809,120, forward strand.
TCATATTGCAGACAGCATGAATTTTATTCTGAGAAATATGCCACCACTTCTTGCTCCCTGCCCTCCCATCCCCTAATGATATGGCTTACTAGGTTACTAAGCTACAGGCCTTTTATTTTCTAGTCTGTATGGATGTTGCCACATTTGAAGAGAAGGGTGGCTTTATGGTCTCTTTAGAATGATTACAACATATACCAACAAACTATAGAATTCAACTACCAACTCTAAATTTCTGTATACTGGTAATTAGTATAAATGAGAAAAACAATTCTATTGAATTGTTTATTGTGGAACTTTGCTTTAAATGTTCATTGCTACTTTTCATTTTTTTTAACCAGTTTTTTTAAATTCTCATTTTTCACAAGTACAATCTATGGTTACATTTAGGCCTGAGCTGGCAGCCAACAAAGTTGATTTTCTTCTCAGCCACTATTCTGCTTATAGCTGCCAGTGAATTCCCCAGCTCATTGACAATTGATTTTCACTGTCTGCAATCCATGTTGATCTGATTGGCCTGGTCAATTATCAGTCACTGTATTTTTATTTCACATACTTTGTTTTTATGGTTATACACTAAAAGTTTCATTTCTACATATACTATTTAACAGAGACATGACAAAGTACACATAGCAGATTAATTTTATTCAGAGAATGTTTCACATTTATACTAAGCTATCACACATTCAAGGAAGAATTAATTAAATAGGAAGGCACCCAGAAGTATTTCTCTTTTTTGTAACGGTTTCATCTTAGAATCATAGAGTGGAAGGGACCCAGTAGGTCATCTAGTCCAAATCCCTGCTTGTAGCAAGAAATCCTCCTAGAGCATCTCTGACAGGTACTCGTTGAGCCTCTGCTTGAAGATCCCCAGTGAGGGAGAGTCCACCACCTCCCTTGGCAATCTGTTCCACTGCTGAACCACCCTCAGCCTCAGGAATTTTTTCCGATATCCACCCGGAATCTCCTTTCTTGCAGTTTGTACCCATTGGTTCTAGTTCTGCTTTCAGAAGCAACTATCAACAAATGAGCCCCTTCCTCCATATGACAGCTCTTCAGGTATCTGAAGAGGGCAATCGTGTCTTCTCTAAGCCTTCTCTTCTCAAGGCTGAAAAGACCCAGTTCCCCCAACCTTTCCTCATAGGGCTTCCCTTCCATCCCACTGATCATTCTTGTTGCTCTTCTCTGGATTTGCTCCAGTTTGGCAGCATCCTTTTTAAACTGAGGTGCCCAGAACTGAACACAGTACTCAAGCTGTGGTCTAACCAATGCAGAATAATGCATTGAAGATTTGAAGCAATAGTGTTATTTTCTATATTTGTCAACAGTAGCCAAAAGTAGGCCTCCATCAGTCTTGAAAGACTATGGTATTGTGCTCAGCGCTGCATACGCTGCATGCGAAGCACGAAAGCCTGGGTTGGATTGTTATGGAGGATAGGCTGTTTCCCAAGCAGCAAATCCCCCCTCTCCACGCCACTAAATTAGTCCAATGGAAAGGCAGAGCCAATATGATTGGATCCAGCTGATGTCGCAGAGCTGGGCTAAGGACAGGCGCTCACCCTGTCTTGTGGGGCCGACCCGGGAATTGAACCCTGGCCTGCTTGTTAACAGGCACAGTGTCTTAGCCGCTTGCGCCACCCACAGCCCAAAAGAGGCCATTATATATTTCCTCAGATTACAATGTACTGATAACCCAGTTAGTTGGACATACCTGGCTCAGAAAGCATCAGTACAAGAGCATCTTGCTGTTTTACTCAACTAAAATCACATGTTCCAAGCTACATATCTTCAGTTAAATCCAATTGGCTAGTTGCGGTGTAGGGTGACATCACCTTAGAATGTGAAAGACTCATAGAACATAGCTGCCTGTGATAACATAATGCAGTTCAAGTGTATTCCTTGAATCCACAGCCATGAGAAAGGTGAGGCAACTTGACATTGGATAATATGGGCACCTCTCCTATTGTAAGTTAAAAAAAGTGAGTAGTAATGGAAAAGCCAGGAAACTTTGAAACATTAGAATAATAAAATCCAAAAATTATAGCACAAAAAATAGACTGTCCAAATAGGCTTACCATGAAGATTAAACACTGATCATTCTGTTCCCTTTAATTCTCCTATAGGATAAAGAGAATGCTACAAGATTTTGTAGGAGGGATTGCTTCAGTCATAGTGTGACCTGCACATGCAACCAACTCCTATTTCTAGTTTTTTGGGGAAGTTTTAGCATTGGACCAGAAAGCTAAGATTGTGCATACTTATTAATTTGCCACAGAATCAAATTTTAACAGCTAAATTAAATTAATATTAATTAATTGACAAATAATGGGTTAAAGGAAATAGGTTTATTGGGACTGGAGAAGTAACTTGAACCACAGTCATTCTTGCAACATCAGATCTGGGACTTTACACAACTCCCCAAATTGCTCTAGCAGGGACAAGCAAGGCTTCAAGAGGTATCCATTAATTAGGCTTCTTACTGCTTTTTACATAAGCTGGAAGCCAAACTATATAATAGTTACAGTGCTAAATCCAATTTCTGGAAGATTTACTTTAATTCAAATGAAGGGAAAAACTGACTAATTGTAGGAGAATAAATTAGTAGACTTTACAGTAGTAATAAATATAGATTGCACTGATATAATCGGGTAAAAACCCATATTGCACTTACTTAGAAGAGTTTAAGGCAACTGACTTCATTTACAACAAATGCGCATTTTGTGACTGGATTAGCAACAAGTTCTCCTGATTCATGTTTAGGCTGCTTTTTTTAAAAAAAAACCACTGATATAACAGAACTTCTATACCTCCCACAGAATGCACAACTTGGAAACCAAATCATTGTAAGTATTGATGTGATACGTATAGGTGAAATACTTTACAGAGGTAAAGTATTGCATTTTAACCAATACAAAAATATATTGTATAAAAATAGACACTACATAAAAATGTATATATAAATTATAAAAATTTTAAAATGTAATGTATATAAAATATGTAAATATCAATATATTTTATTTACCGGTATATAAAATATAAAATTTTATATATAAAAACATAAAAATGTAAAACTTTGTATTAATAATCCCAGACTGCCAAATTACCACACAGATTTTGTCTTCTATAGCAATTCTCTTCTGGACTTTCAGAATTTCAGGAAGTTGTTGCAGGGGAGGGGGGAATACAACAACGTGTTTCCCAGAATTGATTCACTCTGAAGGGGTACGTGGGATTTTATCACTCACAGTAGGTTGTGGCATGCTCCCAGGGGTGTGAGGAGCCCCATGCAAGCCTTTGCAGGGGCTTCCCAAAATGCAGAAATGGTCAATTGCAACCCACTTCCAGTTTACAATCACGAAACTGGAAGTAATTCACATTCTTTTTTGACAGTTTCTGCATTTTGGAGAGGCCTGCAAAGCCTTGCACAGGACACCCCACACCCTTGAGAGCCTGTTGCAGCCTGTGATAAATGAAAAAAGCTCCAGTACCCCTCAAAAGCAATGCAATCCTAGGGACAGCACTGCTGCATTCCACCTTCCCTGTTCCTTAATGTTGCAAAGATCAGGACTCTCGGGCTGGGGTGTTTGAGATATAGTTTGAGAACCTCTATCCTACAATGCCATTTATATAAATCTTTTTGACAAAAGTAGTTCAAATTGGTTTACAGAACTAAATAAATGGTTGATTGTCCCAAAAGGACTCACAAACACAATACAGAAGAATCTGAAAACCTGATTATATTGTGGTGAAGAAGACAACTGCTTTTCCCCATTAAATAAAAGAGCACCACTTTTAAGAGTTAGCATGGATGCCAAATTAATATTATTATTCCACATTTATTATGGGTTAACTTTGTGCATTATATTCAATATAAGACTGCCATTCTGGAGAGATGTTTGAATCTTCTTCCTAGCATTTTTGTCACACTATGGCAGGATCCACTACTTTGGACTGGAGTAATCTGATTTGTGTTTAGATGTGACGTTGAGGAAACTGGCTGGCCTCTTGCAGGGGCCTGTCAACGGGTTGTAACCTATTTATTTACTTGCATTTGCATGATTTTGAACAGCTAAGTTGGCTGGAGCTGGGATGAGTGCTCACTCCATCATACAGCACTTGGGTCTTGAACTGCTGATCTGTTGATCTACTGCGCTTTAGGTAGACTGACACAGCGTCTTCAACCCCTTAGCCATCACAGTCCCCTTTTGGCATACAGCCCCTGATTTTCCCAAATGCTCTCCTATCCAAGTACTAACCAGGCCTGACCCAGCTTAACTTCCAAACTCTCACAAGCTCTGGAATGTTCAGGACAGTAGAGTTGTGGGATAGACATATTAATAACTTCAGATATTAAAAAGGTACCTACTACCATGATGTGTACTGGTAATCCATAAGGCAAACCTGAATGCAAAAAGTACCTGAAAAGTGATATTGCTTTGCTTATATGCATTGGAAAGCTGTCCAAATGAATGGGTTCAATTAGAACAATGGGAGATTGAAGGGACAAAAGTATGTCTGCAAAAAGTTATGAAAAACTGAAATTACGGTAACTGGCTAGTTTTTAAAATGCTACAGGTCTCTATTTTCTGCATCAAACTAACAGAGCTACTTCTTTAAGTAAACAACCACTGTGCTCTAGCACTACCAACCCACCATGTAGAGCAATATCTGCATGTATTTTGAATATTTCTGCATAGTTTAGCTACCTATTTATTTCCAGATCAGTCACCAGCAGAAGGTGGTTGCCATGGAAGCAGTTCACAGTGGTGCCCACGCATCAGTGCTGAGAAATTAAACAAGTAGGTGGCTATAGGAAGAGTTGAACTCTGATAGTACAAAGGGGTGCAGAGAGATTATATTGACTTGTTTGTAGAGCAGAACTTCACATGCATGTGTTAGAATAACTTAATATTTATGCTAGTTGCATAACTTGTTATTCAGGTAATTAGCAGGCCTCCGTCAGTCTTGAAAGACTATGGTATCGTGCTCGGCGCTGCATACGCTGCATGCGAAGCACAAAAGCCTGGGCTGGATTGTTATGGAGGATAGGCTGTTACCCAAGCAGAAAATCCCCCTCTCCACGCCACTGAATTAGTCCAATGGAAAGGCAGAGCCAATACGATTGGATCCAGCTGGCGTCGCAGAGCTGGGCTAAGGACAAGAGCTCATCCTGTCTTATGGGGCCAACCCAGGTCTCAAACAGCGTCTTAACCGCTTGCGCCACCCACAGCAAGGCAATATTAATCTACCAACTGAAAACAGTTGTCCAACAACACCACATGCAATCTCATCCCACCCATCGCAGACATTATAGTACTCCTCATTTTATACTTCATAACTGCCTGCAGTATACCATGCAGTACATAAAAAGCAAGACTTTGCTCAAATATCTAATACTCTGACAAGCAACAAATGTGCAATGCATTTTGTACTATGCAAGTAAACAACTATTTAGCTGACTTTGGATTCCACACATTCCAAAAATGTTCAAGGCAGCTAACAAAAGGCATCAAACATCATTATGTACACAACATTAAGTACAAACATAATGTAATACCTTGTATGAAAGTATGCAACATCTACATGATTATCCAAAAAATGGGAAAAACTAAACAAGAAATAAAGTTTAAATCTATTCTGAAGTTTTCCCATATATTGCAAGTGTATTGCTCCATAAAATTTGTAGAAAGATTTGCCTAGGCAGACTATTAAAAATAAATGGGACATTTCCAATTGGGCAAACAAGCACTTTTTGAAAAGGCATTCTTCTTAAAACTAGCAGGGTGAAGTAACTGTCCCTATTCAGTTCAAAACAGCATTTTTGTGGCTGTCTACTTGTTTTTTTTTACATTTTTTATTTCAAATATGAGCCCTTTTGGAACAGAGAACCATTTATCTATCTAGCCACATAAACAGCTTTGCATCTTTTTTAAAAAACTGAAAAGCAACATGCTCTGCAAAGCATACTCCTCTGCAAAGGGGAATGTCTTAGCATGGCTGCTGTTGCTGAATTCAAGGTAATGTTGGGCTTATTTGGACAAGCATGTTTCCTTGGGTACAGAGAACCCATAAGAACATTATAAATAAGAATTCTCACTTTTTAATGGAGCCTAGAAGTTTAATGTGCAACCAATTATGCAACTGCCATGGCACTGGATCAATTTCCTACTCCCAGTTATCAGTCAGAAGGCAGCATTTTGCATTACCTGAATATTCCAACAATTAGAACAATGTAGTAATCAATTCAAGGTTACAAAACTATAAATGATTAATGCAAAGACATTTTCATTCAGAAGGGGTAATAGCTTCTTAATTTAATAACTAATTGATAATGGCATATCATCCCTGCCATGGGTACCATCTAAGATTCAAAAGGCAGAACCCTACCTAGAAGCACTTCTAGACAGCAACTGTTTGGGGAGAAGAAACCCTGTAATGCCACACTTCTAAACTGCACATTTCTGTCAACCTGGATAAAGCTTTTCCATTTATAAAATTTCTATCCTGCTTTCTTCCCCCCCCCCCCAAAAAAAATTGGGGTAATAAAAATGGCTTACAGAACTGTATTTCTTTTTCTATATGGCAATAGGAAGTTTGTTAGTAATCAACTCAACACAAGAATATATGTGATGTACTTTTTAAAAAAATGTTATTTTAGATAAGTTTGGTTGATGTCAATATTAAGTCTAGGTTTATACTGTGGATAGGATATGTATCTATAATTTTCTTTTATATACACACACAGACTGTTTATATAGGCTGGATACAGTAAACACACACATACATATCAGCTGATTCCCAGAAATCTGGGAATCAACATCTACATCCAAAATGTGAATGAATGCATGCAGCCCCACAGTCCCTGTCACCAAACATGTTCATAATGGTCTCTTACAGCTCAGATATGGAGACATCAAATGAAACTTTTTGAAAAAACACAGGCTCCATGTCTCTGAATAGATGAAGATGACCATAAGATGAAGGCGACCATGCATTTGATAGAGATGGTCATGTTGAACTACGTAATGACTCTGTTGTTAACTCTGTATCAGTTATGGAATCAATCCAATCCAAGTAATGAAGATTCTTTACTTGAGTTGGATAGAAAAGAGCAGCAAATCTGTTTGCGAGTAACCCCACTGACATCAATGAGCCTTACTGTTCTATGACAGTGCTATCTGAATAATTTGCAAGTTTCTATATAGCTACACTTTCACCCAAAGCAACACAGAGCCAAAAGCAAGATTATTTTGACCCTGCCTAGCACTAAATCCCAGCAGTGTATATAAAAGACTATTATTTAATACATTTTAAGCCCACCTTTCTCCCAGACTGTGGTGCCCAGGCTGGCTAACAAAATACATTTTACAATCAAAATATTTTTTAAAAAAATAATAAAACCATCAAAAGCAGCAACACAGAGAGCAGCAAAAACCAGTAGAGCAACAATAAGACAGCAAAAGGGTATTAAGGCAACAATCCTATGCACACTTTTCTTGAAGTCCACTGAACATAATAATGTTTACTATTGAGGAAACACGCATTGTGCTGTAAGATACTCAAATGTGCCAGAAAAGTCAAATTGTAGACTGATTGCCCTGATGATCGTCTCTGACCCAGAAGCTACGTAAGTTCAAGCCAGGGAACTATACATTGTGTGTTGGGGAAATGGTTTTCAGTCCAAGTTTCAGTGATTTACAAGCTAATTATGTTTCAAAGATCAACATTAATGCATCTTACTCAGCAATTTTAAGAGCATTTACCAATTATGTTTCACTGAAATAAATGGGGCTTACATACACATAAGTGCACTTAATTCCAGACTGCCAGAATAGAGGCTACTAATATTTTATTTTTGCTTCTGTATGTTAGGCCTGCTCTATTTTTGAGATACAAATGCTTCAGTTTACTAACCAAAGACAAACTACTGATTATTGAACAATATAAATGGCACAGATTATAGTACAGATAGTATTATATCTGATAAATGGCACAGATTATAGTACAGATAGTATTATATCTATAGATTGAAAAGGCATATGTAGGGCTGGAAGAATTACAAACAGGAAAGCAAAATATTCTCTGACAGGAAAGATAAGGTTTATAATACTATACTATGAAATCTTATAATCATCTATATATATAAAAGAGAAAAGTCACTGGCTCACGGACTCACTGACTCACTCATCAAAGCCCTGCCCAAACCGCTGGGCCTAGAAGCATGAAATTTGGGGTGGGTGTTCCTTCCCTGACCAAGGGTTCCACTAAAAACTGGTTTTCAGCAATTCCCACCAAAAGGAAGTGAAATGGGGCACAATGCGTTTTCCTCCCTATACTTTGCATTGAAGAATCGGTGACTGAGGGATGCTCTGTCCCAACCCCTGGACCTAGAAGCATGAAATTTGGGGACTGTGTTCCTTCTGTCACATGAACACCTACCAAGAATCGATGTGGAGAAATTTAACCCTTAAGGGACTGAAAAGGGGTGCAACATGTTTTTGTCCTATACTTACCAACATCCAACCAATTTTGTGCCCGGTGACTGGTGCAATGGGAAGGATGTTGTTCGGAGGGAGGGGCTGCACTGTGGAGGATGCTGCACGTGGGGAGGTTTGCACATGGGGGAGATGATGTGCATGGGAGGAATGATGCACTGTGGGGGGATGGTGAACGGGGGAATTTTACTGCTGCAACGCAGGTACGCTTTTCGCTAGTTATTTATATTCTTTTTATACTGAATATGAAAAATAAAACCATTATTAAAACTATTAGCCTGAAATTTAATGAACAATTACACCACAATTTTTTCCTTAACATTCAGTTTACACAACTCAGTATACATTTAGAATTACCAGTAAGTGATATGCTCTTGAAATACAACAAACAGGCTGCTTTAGTCCCCAAATTAAGTATGTTCTATCTAGACTTAAGATCATTTAGCACTGAGGTGGAGGAAACAGCTATTTTATCTGCACTAGAATAAAATAACACTGAAGAAATATGCTCCGTTTAAGATCTTTCTGAAGCTTGGAAATCCTTTTTTTATTCTAATCAATCAATTCTAAAAATGTCTTGGGCAGCATATTGATAGAGATTCACATCCAACTAAGCATGCTCAAAACTACACACTCAAAACTAGATGAAAAACCACAGCATTGTCAATATAATAAGACATTTGTAACTTTTATTCTCATTTCAGTAGTTATATCATTGCATGCCAGATGCCTGTAACACCTCAATACGTATCGTATTATGCACTTTGTACTATTATATGGTGCTTGACATATCTCACAAACACACAAGCCAACCAGCTAAAGGCTAACAAGATTTGACATTAAAATCCTACCTGCAAAAAATATTCCTCCTGAACCCTTTTCTTCTTCAACAATGTTGCCAATAAAATAGTTAACCAGACAAGCAGGAGAGATTAGATTTCCAGATACAAATATTTTAAACAGCTGCATATTATGTACTGAAAGCTCTTGCATTGCAGCCACATCCTAAATTGTTTCACTTGGCTTCCTAAGTGGCTAAATATATATTATAAACATGAAGTATTTCATAACGTATTTAAAACTACCAAAAAGAGAAAAAAGTGGGTATGCACAAAGTTGAGTCAACAGATTTGAAGAAGATGAATAAGTAATTTTCCCCATACAACATATAATTAAGCTTCAGGAATAGCGTATCATAGGATGTTATGTCACAGCCTCTTGGTAGAAAGGGTTTTTCAAAAACTGGATGCAGGGAAGATAGGCTTTGATAAAACTAGGCAAATTATGTTTGTCATCCCAAAGGGAGATTTTAAAAATCCAGAGTTACAAGACATTAAAACCTTGTTGCCATCTTGTTTTTTTGGTTACTTGGTTAATAACGATTTTAAGCAAGCTGTGGTTTTCGAATGGCTCTATCAGTGGCTCTACCAATACTTACTAACCCTGACGCCAACACCACAGCCTGATAATCAAGACTGGATAATTCTACATACGATCTCTCTATTAAAGCAAAGACTGATGATAAGGTTATCACAGGTTATTACGCTAGTTGCAGTCTGTAAACAAAAAGCAACCCTTGACAGACCATTGACCCAACCCCACATAGCCAACCTGATGTTCTTAACCACCACACTGGAATTCTTTTTGTCATCACAACTGAAAAAGGGACAGGGCAGTGTAACTAGATGTCCTAACCATAAAGAGAACAAGAAGTCAATTCTGCCCTTATTATAGATGTTTTTCTTGATTTTCTGTAGTTTTTTTCTCTTTTTAATACTTTTAAAATATCTAAAAATTATCTATAAAAAAAGACAAGACAAGCCAAAGTTATGACGTACAAGAAAAAGTAGAACATGACAAAATAAAAGTTTTAAAACATTTGGATATTATTTTCTTGAGATTAATTAAAAAATCATCTCACACATTAAGTTTAAAACTATATTTTTTAAAAAATAATTTATGAAATCCAAGAGGGCTATGGGCAAAATCCAGAGTAACTAAGGGGAGTCCTTGCTCTGGTGTAAGAACAACTTACACTGGATTCCAAAATGAATTTCCCATAGGTTTTCACTAGTTGGTGCAGTAACTACAGGTGCACTTAAAGTCTCTTACATGCTCCCATAGTTACTCTTGATTTGGGGGTATGTGTTGCAAGCAGGGCATGGTCAAAGAAGGAAAAAAGAGGCCATTTCTTTTCCTGGACACAAGGAGGTCACATCCTAGGAAAGAGGAAGTCTGGTCTCTCTCTGGAATAGGGAGGAAGGATTGTTAGCATATAAAACAGGGGTCTTTAAACCCCAGCCCCATCCAGTGGTGAGCCTCCATCCAGCCCTCAGGAAAAGCCCTGTAATCTTCCAGAGGTGAGGGGGAGCTCTGCTCTACAAACTCCAGGAGGGCATTTTGAGGGCTGGGGAGGCTGCTCACCCCTCCTGTCCAGTGGTGGGCTCCAGCAGGTTCGCACCTATGCTATAGAACCGGTTGTTAATGAGAGATCAGACATATAAAGTTTAAAAATAGCCATTTAAAAATGGCTGCCAGATGGACATAGAACCGGTTGTTAATTTCTTTGAATCCCATCAGTGCTCCTCTCTCTGTGTATGAGAGTTCTCATGAACTGGTTTGAAAGTCACTCAGTGTGTGTATTGGAAAGTGTTTACGAACTGATTTGAATTCACTCACAATTCATTAGCAAGTTTTGTCTTGAATTTATCTAAATTCATTCAAATTTGAAATGTAAATCAATTCTTTTTTTCTTCCGGCCCCTGTATCAGAAAGACAATATGGCTCTCCTGCCAAAAGGTTTAGAGACCTTTGCTATAAAGAGCTAATAATCAATGTTGCTCTCTTGCTGACTCATCACACACACACCCCTACCTTTCAGATAACAACTTACCCACCACTGCCATTACAGGCTTACCTGTCAAGTACCTCCCTTCCCATCGCCTCAATAAGAGTTAATGTGTTGAAATGCCTCTTTACTCAACACTCTGATATGGACTTACCTGCCAGATAGCTCCTTACCCATCCCCTCCAAAACAGGTTTACAAATCATATACCCCCTTACATCACCACCAATTCAGGCTTATCTGTCACCTCTTACCCATTGCTTCAAACTCACCCGTCAGCTCCCCCCTTATCTGCCAGTCCTTCGCCGTCTGCAGTTCCTCAACGACCCTGCTTGTGTGCGCGGACTTGGTGGGGCATTTCTGAGCCGGGTCAGGGTTACCCCCATGAGAAGACGGGGAAAGGGGAGACTCCACACCACTGCCTCTGCCAGAGGGGAACGCAGGGTCTTTGCATGGCTGGGAAAGGCTCCCCTCCCCAGTTCTCCAGGGAGAGTAGAAAACGGGGAAGGGGAAAAATAGGTGTGTGGGCAAGGAGCTGGAGAAGGGGACCCCCCAAAAAGTGTTCAGAACAAGTGAGTTTGGAAAAGGACCCCCCAAATAAAGGGGGTGTGGGGTGGGGAAGGAAAAGCTAGAGAAGGGACCCCCTCCAAAAAAGGTTCCTAAGAATAAGTGGGGGAAAGAAGGCTGGAGAAAGGACCCCCAAAAAACTGTCCCTTAGGAGTGGGGTAGGCAAGGAGAAGCTGGAGAAGGGGACCCCCCCAAAAAATGTTCAGAACAAGTGAGGATGGAGAAGGACCCCCCAAATAAAGGGGGTGTGGGGTGGGGAAGAAGCTAGAGAAGGGACCCCCTCCAAAATAAGGTTCCTAAGAATAAGTGGGGGGAAGAAGGCTGGAGAAGGGACCCCCAAAAAACTGTCCCTTAGAAGGAGAAGCTGGGGAAGGGACTCCCTAAAAAAGGTTCTTCAGAAGAAGTGGGGAGAGGGCAAGGAGCTGGAGAAGGGGCAGCCCCCAAAGGTACCTCAGAAGGAGTGGGGGTGGAGGAGGGCCCCCCAAAAGAATGTGTGGGGTGGGGAAGGAGAAGCTGGAGAAGGGAGCCCCCCAAAGGTGCCTCAGGAGTGGGAGGTGGGCAAGGAGGCTGGAGAAGAGACCCCAAAAGAGGTGTCCCTCAGAGGGCGTGGGGGAGAGGCCTGGAGAGGGCACCCAAGGCCCCCAGGAGGAGAGGGTGGGAGAGGCAGGTGGGGAGGCGACCCCTCCCCCTCAGAGGGACCTCACAAGTGGACCCCCACAGAGGTGGGGCGGGGAGGGGAGGGAGCGGCCAGGCCAGGCCTCAGAGGCGCCTCACCCCCAGCCCCAAGAAGCTCCCGGGAGGGGAGCACAGGAAGGCCGAGGAGCGGAAGGCCCAGCCCAGCCCGGCCTCCTACCGTCCTGAAGGAAGCCGCTTCTCCCCGGGGAAGGGAAGGAAGGGAGGGGGCCCGAACCCCCCTCCTTCGCTTGCTCGCACTCACGGAGCGGAGAACCGGAAGCACTTCCTCAGGGCAACGCCCCTCCCCTCTCCTCGCGCAGGCGGCCAACCTATAGGAGAGCGCGCAACACGCCGTCACAAAAGCGCTTCCGGGTCGCGGGGGCCACGGCGGCACCCTAGCAACCGCGTTCTGTTGCTAAGCGGAAGTGGAGGGCGTGGCCTGGGTGGGAGGGGGAGGCTCTGCTTGGAACCGCCAGAACTCTCCCCCCCTCCCTTGGGGATCCTGGGGGCCTCTGGCCTCGCCCAGAGCGGCTGCTCCTGTCTGAGTGGTCTGTGGAACTCCCTGCCACGGGGTCCGGAGATGGTCTCTTGGTGCTCCCAAGGCACCTGGTGGTCCACTGTGAGGCTATTCCTGTCTCTGTGTAAATGGTCTGTGGAACTCCCTGCCACAGGAGTTGATGACAGCACCAGGATGCAGGACTCTTGTGCCCTTGGAACTCCCTGAGGCATCTCTTGTGCCACTGTGGGGTTCCTCCCTTGTCTCTATGTGAAGAGTCTGTGGAACTCCTTGCCACAGGATGCAGCTCTCCTGATGCCTTGGTGCTTCTAGAGGCAGCTGGTGAGCCACTGGAACAAACACAGTAGGACTGTTCCTAAGTTTCTATGCAAACAGTCTGTGGAACTCCTTGCCACTGAATTTAGCAATAGCACCAGAATGCACGTTTTATGGCAGTGGTTCTCAATCTTCCTAACGCCGGGACCCCTGTATAAGTTCCTCATGTTGTGGGGACCCCAACCATAAAATTATTTTCGTTGCTACTTTATAACTGTAATTTTGCTACTGTTATGAATTGTAATATAAATATCCAATATGCAGGATGTATTTTCATTGTTACTAATGAAATGTGTGTTCTATGCACACACTGAACACAATGGGATTTATTTCAGAGTAGGCATGCATAGGATTGGGCCCTGAGGCTGCAATCCTATCCACATTTACATGGGAGTAAAGGCCCCCCTGACTATAATGGGATTTATTTCAGAGTAGGCATGCATAGGTTTGGGCCCTGAGGCTGCAATCCTATCCACATTTACATGGGAGTAAAGGCCCCCCTGACTATAATGGGATTTATTTCAGAGTAGGCATGCATAGGTTTGGGCCCTGAGGCTGCAATCCTATCCACATTTACATGGGAGTAAAGGCCCCCCTGACTATAATGGGATTTATTTCAGAGTAGGCATGCATAGGATTGGGCCCTGAGGCTGGAATCCTATCCACATTTACATGGGAGTAAAGGCCCTTGACTATAATGAGATTTATTTCAGAGTAGGCATGCATAGGTTTGGCCCTGAGGCTGTTAGTCAGCCTCAGTGCACACACAGGTACAGCCGGAGGTCTGGCAAGCCTGACCTGGCCCCCTGCACCAGAGGTCTTTCAGTGACCCCCAAAGGGGTCCCGACCACCACTTTGAGAAATGCTGTTTTATGGTTTGGGTGCCCCCTGAGGGTCCTGGTGGACCACTGGGAGACACAGGAGACTGCACCACATGAACTGTTCTTAAGTTACTATGTGACAGGTCTGTGGAACTCCCTGCCACTGGGTCTGGCACAGGATGAGGGTCTCTTTGCTGCCATGGTGCTCCTGAGGCACTGTTGGGCCTGACCCAGCATTGTTATTCCTAGGCTCCTGTCTGAATGGTCTGTGGAACTGCCTGCCACAAGATTTGGTGACAGAACCAGGACGCAGGATGTTTGTGTTCTTGGAGCTTCCTGAGGCATTGTTTCTTATTTGTCCTGAAGGGGCCAGGAGTACAAGTTATGGAGTTTAAAGAGTTGTCAAGCAAAACAACATGTAGGTAATCTATTACTACCTGCCTTGACCTTTCTTATATGTTGTCCAGAAATTCCTCATCAGCCTTTTCTGCCCACCAGAAATAAATTCAAAACACAAATATATATATTTTTTAAAAAATTTAATAAGGAGTCATTTTAACACTCATATGGCACAAAGCTTTAGTAATTGCAGAAAGGAAAATACACAACAACCACTCCCCCCCCCCAGACAAACAGAACCTCAGTACAGCAATGCTTTATTGGTAGTTGAGTATCCAGGCATATTAGTTTGCCAATTCCCTTACAGTCATTCAAGTTTTAGGTCAAGAATATTTAGTAAACAAAATGATAGCCTTTTTTCAAGACCCGTTTTCAAACAAAACATGTAGTATATACAGATGTACATGAAGAAGCACCTCAAGACTGTGAGCATGGCCTTTGAATAGAAGAGCAGCCAGTTTAGGTCACACTTTCTCATCCTCTGAGGTTGCCTCCTGTTCTGCAGGACAAGGAGGCAAAGGGCGAGCTCTATGGAGGAAAAAAAATACTGTTCGAACATTTAGAATAAGGATCCAATGTCTGCCAGGACTCACTATTTAAGTGGGGTCTTGCATCTACCCCTCAGTGTGACTGTGGTGCTCCTCAACAAAATATCCATCACATTGCATCCATCGAGAGCATATACTGGCCCAGTGTCTGACTTTTTTCAATCTAGACCAGTCTGCCCTTGAATGACTGGGTGGACATTAACATGTGATTTATCACAAAGTCCATGTATTTGCCATCCGGTAAATAAACTTTTCCCATTAGTGCAGTATCACCTACAGCTCAAAAGACAAGAGTGAATTCCCACAAGTAACACATTCATCCTGTCCTTTCACCAAAATGCTCAGGACATATATACTATATTGTATAGTTCTCCCATTTTATCTGCTTGACCATACTGTGAGATAAGTTAAAAGTACAATCCTAAGCATGTCTCCACAGAGGTAAGTCCAACTGTATTCAATGGATCTTACTCCCAGGAAAGTGCATTTAGGATTGCACCATGAGACAAGAGACTAAATAAAAGTCAACCAGGGAGCTTTATGGCTGAATGGGGATTTCAGCTAAGATCTCCCTAGCCTAATCAGACTAACTGGCACAGTGGTTATTTAAATAAGCAAACAAGTGACATTTTGATCTAGGCTCCTCATCTCTAACCAGAATACTGAATTGGCTCCAGCTGGGTCATTCCCTCTGACCTTACACTATGTTGTTGGGATTTCTCTGTTCAAACCCTCATGCTACTTTAACCTTCTGTACTTTCTGGAGTTCACCAAGCATGCTTGATCTGCTTCAGTTCTTTTTAAAACCTTACTCTTAGTTAACACTTTTGTCCACTTCCACATTTCTCTGAATAGGTATGAACCCATGATCTTATTTTGACATAGCCCTATTTTGTTCACAACCTCGGCAATTTAACCACCTGAGGGTGCAATCCTAAACATGTCTACTTAGAAGTAAGTCCAATTCTGTTCTATGGGAGTTATTCTCAGTAAAGTTTGTTTAGGATTGCAGCCCAAGTTTGTTTTCTGTGGGCTTATTATTGTATAACCAAATAAGGGAGGAAGAGAGAAAAAAAGAGTAAATCAACCCAAAAATGCATGTGCTCTAAATGCATAATTTTGTTCAGTTGGTAGCCAGAACAGTTTGTTAAGTGCACCAAGTCTGTTGTATCACCACTAATCTTCATGCATATTTGTTATAGCATGAGATTCTCCCTCTTCTTTCACTGTAGTGTTAAGATTGCCCTGTTTAACACTGTTTTATTTAATTAATTAATTTAAACACTGTTTTATTAATTTAATTTAACAGTTTTATCCAGAGAGAAGGTCAGTATATAAATCAGTTTAAATAAAAAGGTCAGTTTAAATACACTGTAGAACTACATTATTTAAATAAACTTATTTACATTTAAATAAACTGTTGAATGAACTTTCTATAGGAGAATGAATCTCCAGATAGGGAACACAGCAGCAATCCTTGATCTTTAGAAGTCATGTAAATGTGCTGCCTCAGGGTACGTTTGAAATGGACTAAACTAGAGTCTGAAAAATGTTCAATGTCCTAAGTATCTGTTATGAGTTTCACTATTTAAGTGGATTTGTTCCCAATCAACTGCTGTATAATTTGAGTACTTCTGAACTTTCAGTGAGACTAAAGAACTCTTAAGCAAAAAAATACTCAATCTTTGTTATTTTAATTTGGAGTTTGTTTTCCAAATTGGCTAATAAAAGGTCAGGTTGATGACCCCCCAGAGTTCAACCTTTTGTAATTGAATGACTACCACCAGCTGAAAGCCTCTCATTAGTAAAGAGAAACTTTAAAGTACTTTCACATAAGACTTTAGAAAGTCAATACCAGGTATTTCCTCTCTGAGCAAGAATTAAATCAAAAACTCTAATTCACAAGATGATTGATTTAATCTTATACATTAACCGAAGAATGTATAATCTTATACATTAACAGAAGGCCTTGGTAGCTGCTTAATTAACTCTTACAAAACTAATGGGACAGACTAGATACTAGTACAGATTAGTATGTGGAATTCACAGCTATTCCCTCCATATGTAAGACTTTAATTGTCTTATGTCAAAAATTCAATAAAAAGCTTTTTCAAGAAATACCGGTTTTGCATTTAAAAAGGCAGGGTTCCTTCCAGAAGTCTTTACAGAAACAAAATAATTGGGTCAGTGTAAGAGAAAGCTTGTCACATTAAAAGAGGGGGGTTGTATTGGGGAGGAGTTTTCAGACACTCATTCTTACCTTTTTCTTCTTTTTCCTATACCACTGCATCCTGGTTCCTCCTCAATGACATGGTTCTCCTTCTCTGAACGCTTTGATGACTGCCCAAAAAATTCTCCAATTCCTTTTTGCCAAGGGGGTGTTTGTCTCACACACACTGGGTTGCCACCAGCATATTTACTTTCACCTTTAAAGGATTATTAAAAATGTATCAATGCTCAGGCATCATTGGCTCCAAAAATACAACACTCCTATGAACATTAAAAGTATTTAAAATGGCATCCATAGTGTGACCCCTTTAAAATGACCAGCAGAAGCTCCCCCGCTCACCTGTTTGCAGGTGTCATTCTGAAGGTGCCTCCAGCCTTTGAAAGGTCTCTGCTGGATTGGGAAAACCAGTAAAGACTTTCTCTGTACTTCCAAAGATCCCCTCTCCAAATGTTTCAAAAATATTGCAATGCACCAAAATGAGATTACAACTTACTGATGAATCCAAACACACAATTTGGGAAATACTGCAGCAGATAATGAGAACTGATATAGGACGTTTGTGTGCATGAGGACCAATAAAATATTTAAAATCCTCCATTTTTAATTAGGGATCATAGAGAGAAACCTTTTCAATAACTAGCAGTTAGATGCCACGCTTACTTGCTGGTAAGTGAACTGCACCTGTTTAATGAGATTTGTTTTCTGGTAAGCTTCTTAGAATTGCAGCCTAGTTCCTAAGCCACTAAGGATTTAAACATATCTGGAGGAGTGCCACACAAGTATCCTTATGATTAAAAAGTAACTTTCTTAGTGCAACAAAAAATTCAGCTACTAAATGCAATCTAACACATTGTTTCTGTAAAAAGAACAAATTTTTGATTTACTATTACATACTTTCTGTAATAAAATATTTTTTTTCTTAAGCACTTGTGTAGCCTCAAAGCAGTACCTTGCCAGGTAAATGGTACTTCTCTAATTGACAATTCACAATTAATGGGAATCTTTAGCCAATACACTCATTGCCAATGCAAAAATGTTGAACTTTAGTCAAATGAGTGCAGATGCGCATCTAAATAGAGATACTCTTACAACTGGGTCATTCCATGTCAAGTTTTGGAAAAGGACCATACTGCCTCTGCTGTTTTTTTCTAAACAAACGAAACTGAGCTAGCTTGTACAACTATTCCACTCTATTCAATGGAACAAATAACAAATTTTGGGTAAATTGCAGCAAAGTTGACCAAAAAAATCAGTATTTTTTTAAAATTCAGAATGTCAGTGTTGTATAACTCCCACAATAATCAAATAATAAATGTGAAATTTAGCACATAATATCTCAATATAACATTGATTGTGAATGTCTACTTTCAATCTCCTAGCTCTTTTCACTAGTGTACAAATGGAATCTAAAGTTGATGATTTTTGTAAAAATAAATCCAAAATAGGGTCTTTTCAAACTGATTTTGCAAAAAGTACCTTCTAGAAACACCTTCAAACCAACCTCATCAGAACGAGGATGTCTGAAACCTCCCAAAAAAGTGGGTTTGAGGACCACTTGACATTGAATGACCCAACTGGAAGTGTTAGGTTTCTGAACCTAAGTATTGGTTGCAGGTGAGTTGTGGGCTGAATGGAACCCTCAGGATTTGAACTAGCAGTTGGCAGTGAGGGTTCTATTCACAGTTGGTGACAATTGACAGTTCATCACAGCTGGAAGACTGTTAGGCGGTTGGGACTTAGATGCTGATGAGGGCAGATGCAAACTGTATAGCTCTGCTGAAATGAGACGGAAGGATTTATTAAAGTGTATGACTCGGATTGACTTGACTATTCTGTAGTATAAATAAAAATGTAAATAGTTCACTCCACTGTGTCTATCGTTACTCGGCAATCACAGGACATGGCAATTCAAATAGTCACCACGCTGACTATATAACTTTCTGACATTAAGTAGTGTAACCTTGCTTTACTACAGATAAAGTGTTGTAAAAGAGCATATTGTTTCCCTCTTGTAACTATTGCATATTGTTTTCAATTTGATATTGGCCCCCATCCTTGCAAAACTGCTGTTTGCTGCATATTATCAGCAAAAGAAAAGGCAAAGAAAGCCAGACTTCACCTCACATGCTATTTTATGTGAGGAAATGTTAAACACCACCTTTTAATTCAAAGGTAAGAACCAAACTCCTTCCACAGAGCGTACACCATGTACACAAGTCCTTGATTTGAGCATGCTTCCTATGTCATATGCAGAAAAGCAATATGTAATAGAGCGGGAAATTCTAATACTGTACAGCTCTGCACCAGAAACAAACAAATGATCCCATCATATCAATGCAGCAATTGTAGCACACTTACAAGCAGGCAAGGCCAGAGCTGTGAATAATGCAGAAGATATAGCAAGCAGCTTTCTGTAGCAACTGCTGTGGGCTCATTGGTCCTCAATAGCACATAAGCAGTTGTATCATGGCAGTTTGGAAACTACTACTGAAACCACACAATAGGCTTCATATTTGAATGCTTCAGATTCAAGGCCATGGAAGACTCATATGCCACAGAGCATTATCCAGTTCAATCAGTCAGCAACCTTCCAGGCACATTAAACACATAAGTTTTGCAAAGACAAGTCTTGTCTATTGAAACAGTGACCTCAGGTAGTAAGTACCCCAGGACTCCATTCCTCTCTAGATTTAAAAAGACAAGAATGCAGCAAAAGCATGGAGAAGAAATGAGGAAAATGATGGGAGGGTATCAAAAGACAACAGCAACATTTGGCATGCTCCATCAGAGCAAGGAGGTCTTGCACAATCCCTGAGCAAAGAGATGAGATATTTTAAAAGATATTCTACATCCATTATGGAGGACAAAAGACACATTTGGACTAGTCAAAAATCATAGACACTCCCCGTCCCCACACACCTGTACACACTTACCTTTCCGTGAAGGAGGAGAGGAGCCCACATTAGTGCTCCCAGAGCCTAATACCTTCCGAGGAGCCCTTGCAGCTACCACTGGAACAGTAAGGAATCAGAACATGTTATTTGTATCCTGCATTTCTGCCCAGCAACATCCATCTCTAAGGCACTGATAACACAATTAATAGAGAAAAAGTTACCATTTTGAGGGTTGATCTATATGGCATGCCTGTCCTCATCAATCCCTCATGCTTTTTGGAGACATGCTGATCTCACTAAACTAGCAAGCATTTCAGTTCTGGACAGTGCAGGAGCAGTCATCCTAAGTTACGTCTGGAGTAAAATGGAACTCTATATCAGAAAGCACTGCTATGGCACCTGCATCATTTGAACTCCCTGAAGATTCACATTAAACCAAGGACAACTACTCCAGACTTAAAATGCAGTACAGAATCTGCCTAGATGACCTTAGGCAAGTCCATTTATCTCAACATCAGTTCTAAAACTGCAATAGAGGGATAATGGACAAAATTTACAGGATTGTTAGGGTTGCCATATTTGACAACCTTTGAACCGGGTGAGCCAGTTCCCCTCCCCTCCAGGAAATGGCAACATGTGAGAAATACATGTAAGCACTAATACAGTGTTCTTCAATTTTGGAGTCAGGACCCCAATGGGATCACAAAACCATCAGTTGTGGTGGGGTCATGGCAATTTGTGGGAATGAAAAAGTTTAACACAACTGGATTAGAGCACTAACAAGTAAAGGGAAAAGTGGACGATGGATTCCTGCTTATTGGGGGGGAAAATGGTGTCCAATTATGTTAAATTAGCTTTCACTATGCTAGGCTTTAGGGCAGTGATTTTCAACCAGTGTGCCATGGATGGTCTTCAGGTGTGCCATGGGAATTTGGGGAGTGACATTCATTAATAGGAAAATTGGGGGATTTGAACAGTCTGGTGTGCCTTGTCAGTGGTAAAAACAATTGATGGTGTGCCTTGACAGTTTCAGTGTCTTAAGTGTGCCATGAGATAAAAGATTGAAAACTACTGCTTTAGGATAACCTTTCTTGTTCCTCTAATAAGACTATTTTCCTATACTGAACAGGGGAAGCAACAGTAATGGGGAGCCAAGGTTCTAGAAAGGGGACAGAGTCAACAGGGAAATCATACTTTGTATACTGGTGTAAAAGGTTGTGCAATGGGAACACCTATTATGGCCCCAGCTGTTCCACCATACCCAAACTTCCCACAGGGCTCTATTTGAGTAGGCACTCACATGACTTAGGCCTAGCTTCATTCCTGCACGTTCCTGTGTTCTGGTCAGTCCTGAAATGCACCAGTTTTACTTGATACTGTAGTCCCAATGAATTCAGTAATGCTTGCTGCTAGATGAGCATGTACAGGATGCTAACTAGGTTCAATGAAGTTTGCTCAGGAAAGCATGCACAGAGTTGCAACCCTCACAGTCCCATTATAATAAATGAGAGTCCCATTATAATAACTTGAGAGCATCTTTCCTACTGCATTGTCATTCCACTCCACACCCATTCAGGCAGACACCAGTAACATAGCTAGAGGGGATGCAAAAAAATTGGTTTTGCAGGGGGCCAAAACCCAAAAAAATGGTTTTACAAGCAGCACCCCCTCTTCAAAACCATGACTGGTTGAACTGTTGGGGAAGCCAAGCAGATGCCATAAGGATCCCTGCAAAACTTGGTGCTTTGCATCCCCTTTTGCTTTCTTGCTCTTTTCTACCAGCCACCCCCAAGACACTCTCCTAGGCCAATTCCTAATGAAAGGACTCCTTTTCCCACTAAGGACCCCATCCCACTTTTATCCCTTGGCCTCCCACCAAAAAGTAAAACTATGCCCAGCTCTTAAGCACACATCAACCCTGCAAGGCAGCCTAAGTGTGCAAACAATGCAAACACCTAGAGACACCCCCAAGAGACAGACGCCCCCCAGTGCAGAGATCAGCCACTTCCTAATGAAAGTACTCCCTTTCCCACCAGGGAGCCCATTTTTAACCTCACAACCCCATTTTTAACCCCACAACAACCCTGCAAGGTAGGCTAAGCCTGCAAACACTTGCAATCTTGCAAAGGCAACCTTCTAGGGCAAGCAGTCAGGGCCCCCCTTACCTTTCCTGTAAGCCTTAGCGGTGCCTCCGCAGTCAGCCTTGGTGCGCACCATCCCTCCGCTCCACTCCGCTGAGCTTGCAGGGCTCCCTCCAGCTCCAGCTGCACCAAGACCAAACTCCCGCTCTTGTGTCACCCTGGGATTTCAAGCTGCAGCAATTGGAACGTTCCCGCGCGCGCGCCTCCTCCCCATTGGTCAGGAAGGAATTGCAGTCGACCAATCAGAAGCAGCCCCGCGGCTCGCCCGAGTTACAGACCCGCAGGCAAGAAAACTGTACAACGCTGCGCGGTTAGGCCGAACCGCGATCACTGATTGGCTGCCAACTCTAGCTGCTCTGTCTCGCGCGGCCAATCAGAAGCCGCAAAAGTTTTTTCCGGACTTCTGATTGGATAATCACTTCCATTGAGTTCAGTAATGCTTCTGCTAGAGAAGGTAACTTCTGCAGGATGCTAACTAAATTCAATGGGATTTGCTTCCCAGGATTGCAGGCATCCTATGCATGTCTACTCGGAAGTAAGTCCCATTATTGTCAATTTGGCTTTACTCCCAGGTAAGCTTATTCCCAGTTAAATGCTGCAATCCTATCCTCACTTACCTGGGAGTAAGCCACATTGACTATAAAAGAATTTATTTCTGAGTAGACATGGCTCTCAGGCTGCAATCCTATCCACACTTAGCAGGGAGTAAGCCACATTGGCCATAATAGAACTTACTTCTGAGTAGACATGGCTCTCAGGCTGCAATCCTATCCACACTTAGCAGGGAGTAAGCCACATTGACCATAATAGAACTTACTTCTGAGTAGACATGGCTCTGAGGCTGCAATGCTATGCAAACTTACCATGGAGTATGGTCCATTCACTGTAATAAAATTTACTTCTGAGTAGACATGCTTAGGATTGGGCTCTGAGGCTGCAATTCTATCCACATATGCCCAGCACGAAACCCCACTAATAAAAAATTACTTCTGAGTTGACATGCATATGATGTAAAGCAAAAAAATTATTAACTCAGGCTGTAATTAGTCTGTGGAAGATGTGAGCTGGTAGTACATTTACAATGTCCACTATGTTAAAAAACATAGTGGTGTGTCTTGTCAATTTTTTCACTTTCTACTGCTCTAGTCTATGAAAGATTACTTTGAAATAGTCTTTAAGATGCAATAAAAGTCAACTTTTGCTATTTTCATCTGTGATCCCTGGAGAGATTGTGTTTCTAATAAAAATTATCCCTCACATAGGTGTCCAAAAGCCACCCAAGTAAAAATTCTATCTTTAATTTTTCCATTGGTTACTACACAACTGTTTCAGAAGCTACATACTTGCTACACTCTGTCTAGATAAAGTAACAATTGCATTAATAAAGCAAATGCAGCCAAACTAATTAGATGTAAAGCCAGTTTAAACCCCCAGAAGTAAATGTATCTGATGTGATTTAAGGTAGATTGCTTTCACAGTCACATCCATTATTATGTTAAATTAACTTAATAGGGTTTAAACCACTCTAGTCCATTACCAAAGGGTAATTGTATTCATCTGTAGCAGATTAGATGATTTAGTACAATCCTTGGTATTTCTACTAAGGATTGTAACTGAGCACAGTAAAACTTGCTTCATGGTAAGTGTGCATAGCATTGCAAGCTTACAGTTATGGATTAGCTCACTGATTATGGAATGAGCAATTATAGGCAATTTTCTGATTAGGTAACTTGAGGAGATTATCTGTTGAATTATAAATTCTTAAGAAGTAGGAGATATTCTGAAAAAGTCATAGCTCACTTTTCCCTACATGGGCTGAGGAGGTATAGAGGTGTCTGGTGAATATTACAACTTGTGACTACAATGCTTTCCACACTTACCTAGGATTAAGCCCCATTTACTATAAAGGACGTGGTTCTGAATAGCCATGCATACAATTGGGCTTCAATGCTGCAATCCTAAAGACACTTTCCTGGGAGTAAGACCCATTGAACATAATGGGGCTAACTTTTGAGTAGATATGGTTAGGATTGTGCTTTGTGTTACTGAACACAATGGATTTACTTCTGAGTAAAAATAACTTTTCAAATCCTTGAGTTTTAAATCACAGGAAAGTAATACTTTCCAGTAGCTGTATTATATGGAAGGCTCAAAATTTAATAATTTTCTACTCAAACCACCCACATTTTATCACTGTGGCAGAGATAGAGCTTTGGGCAAGAACAGTTTTAAGAGAAGTAAGTAGTCCACAGGAGCTTCACAAATAAGGAAACCTATGTGGGTTTTGCATCCAAACATATACAGTATATGTATTGTGAAAAATGCTAATTTCCTCATGAATTTCTGTAGTGGCATAGTCAGAGAGAGATGGTAATGGGCCTGAAGGGAGTACAACTTGAGACCTTAACAAGATGGTGGCTGCCACTCGTGCTGCCATCTGTTCACTGATTTGTCACTAGCATGCCTTTTTTGTTCTTTGTAGTACATATTAGGACACATTGGGACAGATATTGCTATAGGTAATTAAGTATTGACACAGGAATTGATAATGCAAACATATACAGTACATGTTTATATAGATGGAAGTCCTACTGTATTCAGTAGGGTTTTACTCCCAGGTGATTTACCTGAGGTAAGTGTGCACAGGTTTGAAGCATTAAATAATTTCTTAGCATACAAGAAACACCTGAACCAGACAAATAATTAAACCATTTAAACAGATAAATCTTGTTATCTACAAGGGAATTACCTTTATACTTATAAAAAGAAGGCATTGTGTAACATGGGCCCAATCCTATCCAGTTTTCAAGTACTGATACAGCTGGGCTAATATGATATCAGTCAAACGGGCATAAACTGCATCTTTCCTGGAGGAGGCGTAATGAAGTCCTCCTCATTTTGCTTAGGACTGCTCTGTGGCTGAATTGGTGCTGCAAAGTTGGATAGGCTATGAAGTGGGGAAGGCACAAGAGTTCTTTCTTTCTTCCTCCTTTAACATTACTATCAGGCCTTGCTCAACCACTGATAGCTGGCTGTTGTGCATTTGTAAGGAAGAAAAAAGGAATGACTTTATAGAACAGAATGGTATCCTATAGCCAGAAGGTGTGGTGGTTAAGGAGTTGGATTGAGATCTCCATAGCCCTGAAGATTCTTAGGTAACTTTGGGCCAGTCATGAACTCTCAGTCTAACCTACCTTACAGGGTTGTTGTGAGGACCAAAAAATAGCAGCTCACAGAGCACTGGAATAACAATAAGGGGAAATGGAACAAATATTTTTCAGAAACAATATTTAGAGCCCAATCCTATACCGATCCACTCAGAAATTATTTTTTTTACCCCAGACTGGTGAGAGAAGGATGATGTGTTAGTCAATTTTTTACATTTAAAATGGGTCACTTGAGCTTAATAAAGTAGTTCAAGTTAAGCCCAAGTGCACTGTTGGGTGGTGTATCAGTAAACAGAATGCTAGATGCAGGGAAGTAGTAGAGAAACGCAAACATTTTGCTTGGTGAGGCACATGGTGAACAGTTGTGAGATATAGGAAGACGAATTGGATGAGATCTGGACCTGATCCCACATGGCTTACTGCTAGGAAAGTGTGGATAGGATTGCATCCTCTTTTTCACTAAATGCTTAGTAGTTATGGATGGGATCAGAAAAAGAAAAAGGTCCAATTAGAGATCAACAAGTGATTAACAAACAGAAAATAGAGGTTAGGAGTAAACTGACAGTTCTTTCAAAAGAGAAAAGTATACCATGGTTGTATGTCAAGTTGGTAAGAAAGATTATAATAATCCAGTAATAATATTGATGAGCAGAACAAAACCTAGTACAGAAAACTGGGAACAAGACAAGCAAATGTTCACTTGAAAGGGTTCTTTGAAATGCAGGCAACCAGTACCAGCAGGATGGGAAGAGCAATACAAATGCTAATTAAAAGTGGATTAACAGAAAGAGCTCTAAAAGATCAGAGGAACAGAGGGTATCAACAGGTGTGAAGGATTACAGAGAGAGCCTTGAAGAGACAACATCCACTGCTGCTCCAGCTGGCAGTTGGCCCTGCACCCCTTCTCTGCCTGTCTGCTGAGGGCCTGGCTCCGGCCAGGAGGACAGAGGGAGCCATGAAGAGACAACACAGACAACTTAGACAGTTCCCATAGAAAAGTACCAAGGAAAAGGAGCCATTTCCTTAGAAAGTGGCTGATCTCTGCAAGAAGACTTCTGGGGGTGACTGGTTACTGAGTGCTTGCCTAGGAAGACAGTCTGTACTGTGTTCATCAGTAAACAGAATGCTAGATGCAGGGAAGTAGATGCACTGATGTACCGTGTTCGTCAGTAAACCCTTGCAGGGTTGTTGTGGTGTTAAAAGCTGGGCATTGCCAGAGGGGGGGCAGAGGAGCCCGTTTTGGGGAGTCTCCCCCAGTGGCATAGCCAGAGTGGGGGCAGAGGAGTCAGTCTTAGGGAGTCTCACCCGGTGGTGTAGGTTGATATGGTATTTGGGATATTGGAGTGTTTTGGACAGGTTTAGTCTGGCTCATCAAAGGCCTGTCTGGCATGGGAGTCCCTGCCAGTAGCTATGCTACTACCAGCATAGTCCTTTGTATCACTGGAGCACACAATCCCAACACCTTAAGTGTGCAAACAGTGCAAAGCACCCAGAGACACCCCCAAGTCCAGAGATCAGCCACTTCCTAATGAAAGGACTCCTTTTCCGACCAGGGAGCCCATTTTTAACCCCACAACAATCCTGCAAGGTAGGCTAAGCCTGCAAATGCTTGCAGACACTGCAGACTGCCTCTAGGTTCAGCACTCAGTACATCTACATCTACAGTATTTATATACCGCTTTTCAACTGAAAAGTTCACAAAGCGGTTACAAGAAAATGAAAAAATTAATAGCTAATGTGTCCCTGTCCCAAAAGGACTCACAATCTAAAGTGCAAAAAGAACACCAGCAGAAGTCAATAGAACAGACATTGCTGGGGTGTGGAGGGCCACTCTGCCCCTGCTAAAGAAAAGAGGAACACCCACTTGAAAGAGTGTCTCTTGACCAGTAAGCAGGGGTAAGTACCCAGACACCCTCAACTGCTAAGATCAGCCTAATGAAAGGACTCATTTTCACACTAGGAAGCCTGTCCCACTTTTATCCTTTGGCCTCCCACAAAAAGGAAGTTGATGCCCAGCTTTTAAGCACACAACAACCCTGCAAGGTAGGCTAAGCATTGAAACACTTGCAAACATCCCTATCCCTTAAAACTTAAACTTGGCATCCATGAGTCTTGAAAGACTATGGTATTGTGCTTAATGGTGCATGCGAAGCACAAAGGCCTGTGTTAGATTGATATGGAGGATAGGCTGTTACCCAAGCAGCAAATCCCCCTTTCCATGCCACTGAAATAGTAAAATGGAACAGCAGAGCAAAACGATTGGATCCAGCTGTCCTGGGGAAAATGTGCTTCTGGGAAAAAATAAAATTTATGAGAAGGCTGCATGCTCATATGGAAAAGGAGGACAATTAAGACTTTTTCCCAGGCACAAGAGTGGAAAGAGGACATGTCCTGGGAATATTTTGTTCCTGGAAAAAAGTTTCCTTTCGTTTATCTATCTGCCTTTGCACAAAGGTCCTCCCTCCTCCCTCTCCTCTCCTCTCCCTCCCTCCCCCTTCTGGAATTCTTAGTAGGGCTTCTATGAAAGAGCCTGGCCCAGACTACACAATGGAGGAGGAAGTGTCTCATTTGCATAGCCCCTCCCCTTGCAAAAAACAAGAAAATATCTCCTCAAAAATAAGACTTTAAACCAAAATAGTATGTTTAGCAGAGAAACCCTCCCTTAATAGCCCCCTCTAAGATGTCAGTGCAGAAAATTCTTCTCACCCTGACTGTAAAGTATACCTACTTATTTGGACACCGACTTGTTTAGGCTTCATAGGAAAGGAGGAGGAGGTGGGATGGAGGAGTTCTTAGGAGAGACGGGAGAAGGAGGAGTATAAAGAGTCGTATTCTTCCTGGGAGATCTGGGTGGACTAGTTGGCTGCCTGATCTGTATCACCAGATGCATCAGCACTTCCAGATAGGATTCAGTGGAATTTTCCTTCCTCCTCTTCCCTGGAAAGCAAAGGACAGGAGCTCACCATGTCTTCTGGGGCTGACCCCACTTGTGCTACCGACAAGCACCTCACGTAACAAATTTAATTTGTTCTGGAAGCATGTTCTTTACGTGAAACATTCTTTACGTGAAGCAGATTTTCCCATAGGAAATAATGGAAACTCAGACGATTGGTTCCACAACCCCCAAAATATTCATATAAAAATATTAACTGCATGTAAAAATGATGACAGAACACTGGGATTGAATTCAAAACATGCATTCAATGTGCATGATCTTATGAAGTCTACTTAGGCTGCAGTCCTAAAGACACTTTCCTGGGAGTAAGACCCATTTAACAGAATGGGGCTTACTTCTGGGTAGACATGGTTAGGAGGCTGCAATCCAAGACACCTTCAAAGTGTCTCCCCACTTTCTCCTTCTCTTCATCCTGAGCCTCTCTCCCCCCTGCTCCCTTCTGGCCAGCCCTGAGCTGCTTCCCTCTTCTCCACTGCTCTTCTCTCCCTCTGCCCAGCAGGTGCCCAGTCACAGGAGGAACAGCATGGAAGTGTTGCTTTTGCTATGGGCAGGTGCGCTGGGCAGCACTGACTCTTTTTAAACAGGCTGCCAGCCAGCGCGTCTGCCCCAACTGCCAACGAGTGTGTTCTTTACGTGAAGCACAGTTTGTTACGTGAAGCAGAATCCTAGAGAAATATTTGTTTGTTACGTGAAACATACTTTATGTGAGGCGCCACTGTATATACATTTAAAACTATTAAAGTGATAATTACATAAAATGTATTTCTTACAAAATTGCATATAATTAATTTCTTGTAAAAATGCTCACAAGGAAAAAAGAAACAAGAAAAGAAGGACAATGAATATTTTTTCCAGGACAAAAGCCTAATATAGAGGACACGTCCAGGAAAAGGAGGACATGTGGTCACCCAGGACTGTCCACCACTCCTAGGGAACTGATCTGCACCGGAACTGTTGACACACACTGCTGTTGCACAGCGGGCGAGATGAGTGTTGCACCTCATAGCCCACCACTCTTATAATGGCGGTGCACGCGCTAATTCCTTCCCCCCGGGTGCAACCCGGCGAGAGGCGATGGCTGCGGAGGCGCTGGTGTCCTGGTGCGGGGAGCAGTTGCGGGGCTCCTTCGGGCTGGATGTGGGCGAGGAGCTTATCCAGTGAGCGGAGGGCGAAGGAGAGGCCTACCTTGGGGCAGGGCCCACAGCTGGGCCTCAGTGGCGTAGCCGGAGGGGGGGCGGAGGAGGCTGTTTTGGGGTGTCTCACCCTGTCTGTGTGTCTACTCGTGTGTAAACTGCAGTGTTGTCTTCTGGTGTTCTGTAGACTGCTGAGGCAGACAATGGAACCTCCATGTTCAGAGGCAGTCTATCTGCAAGTCTGTATACAATAGGAGCTCTTAAGCACTGTGTATGGAAAAGTGCATGAGGGACCCTTGAGAGTCCAAATGAATTCTATACTGAACTTTCTGGGAATGTTGAGAGTTGAATTCAGTACTGAACTTTCAAAACAAGTAGCACTACCTGGAGAGGCATCTATTTTTTTAAATAACTTCACAGTTCACCCTCTAATTTCAGATAATTGTCTTGGTTTGTCTTACCTTATACCCTTTACCATAACAGTTACACCTCTTAATGTAGTACAGTTTTGATATTTTATTTTAAACTAGCAAAAAGGATACCTGCATTGCAGGAGTAAAATCCCCCTGTACACCATCTCCCCCATGGAATATCATCTCCCGATGCGCATCATCTCCCCCATGCACAACCTCCCCATGCACAGTATCCTCCCCAGTGCAACCCCAATATGCATTAACCCCCATGCAGAGCATCCTCCCCAGTGCACCTCCCCAGTGCAACCCCTCCCTCTGAACAACATCCCCCCAAGTGCACCAGGCACCGAGCACCAAATTGGCTGGAGGTTGGTCAGTCTTCCATGTTAAGTATAGGACAAAAACACGTTGACCCCTTTTCAGCCCCTCAAGGGTTAAATTTCTTCACATCGTTTTTTGGTGGGTGTTCAGGTGACAGAAGGAACTCCCTCCCCGAATTTCATGCTTCTAGGTCCAGGGATTGGGGCAGAGCATCCCTCAGTCAGGGATTCTTCAATGCAAAGTATAGGGAGGAAAACATGTTGCGCCCCTTTTCACCCCCTTCCGGTTGGAATGTCCCGAAAACCAGTTCTTGGTGTACCCTTCAGTCACAGAAAGAACACACTCCCCAAATTTCACACTTCTTGGCCTGGCGGTTTTGGCAGGGTGTTGATGAGTGAGTGAGTCAGTCAGTGAATCAATCAGTCACTCAGTGATTTTTCTTTTATATATATAGATATAGATTGTTGAAGGATAAATTAAAAAATGTTTGTCATTTGGTTTTTTGTGGGTGGTGGCGAAACAGACAGATTGCAAGGGAAGAGTGCAGACCTGATGGTTGTGTTAGCATTTAAAAATCTTGGCCATGGTTTTCACTTGCCTAACATTAGTTTTACCATGTCATTGAAATGATGAAACAGTCCCATGATTAGCTTTGGACCAGCATTCTTGTTGCCATATGGTTCTCAGTGACTTTTGTAGCATCAAACGCCTGTGTAGAAGGATAGTTAAGCGCTATTAGAGTGAGAAATAAAGGTGGAGATGCTTAATTTGTATTTTGCTTAAGCTTGCATTATTAATCTTTGTTATGTCTTTTGATCAAGGCACTCTGGATGGGCACCTGGATGCCTGTGTCTTGTTGTCTCATGTGCTCCCCAAGGCATCTTGTGGGCTGCTGTGAGATACAAGTTGGACTAGATGAGCTTTCGGTCTGATCCAGTGGGGCTCTTTTTTATGTTCTTACATTCTCTCATAAACTTCCTATTTTTTGTCCCTTCTTAAGGTATATCTTGTCTATTGAGAGTGAGGAGGAAATTCGAGACTATGTTGTTGATCTTGTTCAGGGAACAGATGGGAAAAAGAAACACTTTGTAGATGAATTAGTAGCCAAATGGCAGAAGTCCTGTCAGACAACTTCTGACCCTTTGCCGCTGTATTGTAAAAAGGATGGTAAGTAGGACCAGAAGCTGAAGCAAGAAGCAATTGTATAGCAATTTAAGACATACAAAACTATGTTTGGGTTGGATAAAGTGGATCGAAAGATGTTCCTTTCCCTCTCACACAACACTAGCACCGGGCATCCACTAAAACTGAGTATCAAGATAGACAAAATTTTTCTTTATTTACATCTTTACCATAGAATGTGGGGATGGCTTCTGGCCTAGATGTCGTTAAAAGGGTATTTCCAGAAGAAAAGTCCATTACAGGTGATGGATATGTGGGCAAGTTGAACAGGCAAGTTGAACCTCACCATCCACATTGTTTGGTTTCAGGAATCTCAATACCTATTTTCACATTATACAAAAGCAATTGTTTACCATGCAGTGAGGCAGGCAGTGAATCAAGATGAATTAAGTTACCTTCAAATCAGCTTAGTTTCAGCTCCGATGCAGAAACTTCCCCTTGTAAAGCAATTCAGAAGTGATCACTTTGTATTGATATGATAATCACGGGGGAAAGGAGGGATCTCCTTCCTAGTTGAAACAGAAAAGAAATTTAATTCTTTATGAACACTTTCTCAGGGAAACTTGCCTGCCACTTTAGCAGGGTAAGTAGGCTGCTTTTAAGCCATTAACTGCTACTTGAGGGATTTTATTTTTTATTTAAAGAGCCAACTTCATTTGTGTTGAGACAAAATTGCTGATAAATAAAAAGTTGATAATTGGGTTACACCAGTATTGAATTTAGAAGTAAGCTACCTCAGAACACGAGGTACAAAGGAGTGGCAGTTTTCTTGTTGTCTTGTGTATTTCCTGAGGCATTGGAGTCCAACTGTGAGTTGGACTAAATGAGCAAAACATGTGCCAAGATGCCACATTGTATGCTGTGTTTACCTGAATGTTACATGGAAAACAGGAACAGTTAAGGCAAAGTTTTATACTGCAGGTTGTCCTGCTAGTGGTGACTATAGGGGGTTTTGCTCGTCTCCATTTCTTAGCATTTAGAGTCAGTGTTATCTGAAGTCCTACTGTGGTCATGTGGCCGGCATTACTATCCACCAAGGTTCATGGAACGCTACCTTCCCACCTAAGTGATACTGATTTATATGTGTTTTAACTGCAGAGTTGGCAGGAATAGATATATTAGTACTAGCATATTAAGCTTCTCCTCTGTGAACCTTTAGATATTATAGAGGCTCCACGACCGGGAGACCAAGCCAAAAGGGGGAGACGCAAAGGGAGAAATAAACAAGAAGCACCTGTTCATGTTAAAACTGAGTATCCTGTAGAGGAAGTGAAAACACCACTTGATTTAGCAAAGGTGGGTATATTTGTTGTCTTCAGCAGCAGTGCTTACAAATACTGTACCAAGCTTGCAGGCAAATGATATATATGTCTCATTACATCAAAAAGAAAAATCCATACAGATGAACCCTAAAACAACAAAAACATTTTCCTCTACATAATCTGCAAGATGTGAACTAGAAAGTTAATTGACTAATGATGTGATTTGGAGTCCAACCCGAAGAATGTTGCATCCAGTTCAGATCACTAAATTCCGTATGGTTTTGGGAAGCATAGCTGCAGCTGTGACATATTAGAAACTCAGTATTTGCTGCATAAGGTTTAATAGATATAAGCATCAGAAATGATTGGATCTATCAAAATAAAGGAAGTTGATAAGATAAAGGTACAGATGATTAGCTATTAATTAGCTATTAATTTTTCATTTTCTTGAAAACCACTTTGCGAACTTTTTCAGTTGAAAAGCGGTATATAAATACTGTAGATAGATAGATAGATGATAATCTTACCTTTCGAGGCATAAATTCAAAGCATGAGTACTAAACAATTTGTATGTTTAGAATAGCAAACAACTGACTGTGCATCTCTCCATGGATTGAGTTTTTGGTGGGATTGGAGAGTGCATTTTTGTTTTAAGAAATCTTTCCATTACCTTTATGTCAATCAGAAAAATCAAAATGGTTCTTGAATTCCAATTTGTCTGTGTCTTATTCCAAGTTATTCCAAATGAAATACATTATTTCAATTTCTTGCTTTTTCTGTATACATCAGGCCCAGGAAATAAACAATGGCAGCTCATCTTTCAAGAAGAAAGCAAAATATGTCAATTTGTACACAAAGGAGGGTCAGGACAAACTGGCCGTCATGCTTCCTGGGCGCCATGTCTGTGAGTGTCTGGCCCAAAAGCACAAGCTCATCAATAACTGTCTGACATGTGGACGCATCGTCTGTGAGCAAGAGGGTTCTGGGCCTTGCTTATTCTGTGGTACTCTGGTATGTAACCATAATCTATATGTTTTTCCTATCTGCCTTGTTTAATTTAACAGTACCAGATTATGCATGGGATTAGATTTGTCCCTTGCTTTCTTACCTGAAATTCTAGAGAGCTATTGCTGGCTGCACAGACAGCATTGGACTATATGGACCAAAATTCCAATTTGATATAAGCAAGCTTGAAGTTAATGAAGAGATTCTGATTACTTGTTAATTCTCAGAACTTCATTTTTCACACTTTCTTTTAGGTCTGCACAAAAGAAGAGCAGGACATCCTACAGCGAGATTCCAACAAGAGCCAAAAGCTGCTGAAGAAGCTCTTGGCAGGTTGGTAGCTTCCATAAGAGTACTAGGGATTCTCACATTGATCCTGTTGCAGATTCTGTTGGTATTCTAATCTTAAATGTTTCAAATGAAATTTGCCTCTCTGGTAAGTATAGATTATAATATAAAGATTTGCTAACAGTGTCTTATTTGTATGGCTGTCTAAACACCACCTCATGCTAAACTATTGCTGGTGTGTTGGAAAACCCCCTGGTAGCACTCCATGGTAATTGTTACCAGCTCTCTGCTTTGCTAATTTTTTCCATTCACAAAGTTGACATGTTTCTCCAGTGTGTGCCTATCTGACCTATGCATACTGTAGTGTTCCTGCTGACATGAAATCAGCCGGCAAACTCTTTGCAACAACTTGCCTGGGCTCCAGTCCTTTGAAGAAAAATAATTCACATGCTGAATAGCGACAATCTAGTCGTCTCTCTTCAGTCCAGCAGTTGACAATTTTTTAAGTCCAGAATTTGAGATTTTTCTGGAAAATGAAGACCATACACATACACATTGTGAGTCTAGTTCCTAGGGAAGACCAAGATCACAGGAAAGATCAGAGGAGCATTGTTGTGAAATGTTTATTTAAGAAAACAAATGAAGCAAGTAAACAGGATTATAACAGACCATGGAGGAAGCCATGGCCCATTGGTGTGAACAATGCCTTGGTGTGAATAATGGTAGCTTAGCTAGAGAGAGGTGGAACAGTCAGTTGTGGAGGGACACCTCCCCTTTTGGGCCATTCCAGGCACAGGGAGCAAAACAGAGCCTTTCATTTTGCTCCCCCTGCCTGGAATGGCTCAGGAGGGGAGAGGCTGCTTGCATTCTGCAGTGAAGCTCCTTTTAAGGCTGACTGTTGCTCCCCATGTGGCTGTGCCGCTAGCTGATAGTATAGGGTTAAAAGAACAAATGTCTGACTCAGAATAAAGTAGCTTTCTCTTATGCTATGGTAGGTCAGGGATGATCAGAAGACTGTCTGTAGTCCATCATTGAACCACTGACATGGTATAGAACAGTGTTTCTCAAAGTGGGGGTCGCCTAGAGCTTTCCTGGGGGTCTCCTAAAGACCCCGGTGCAGGGGGCCAGGTCAGGCTTGCCAGACCTCTGGCTATAGCTGCGCACACACTGAAGCTGACTGACAGCCTCAAGGCCCAATCCTATTCATGCCTACTCTGAAATAAATCCCATTATAGTTGGGGGGCCTTTACTCCCATGTAAATGTGGATAGGAAGATTGAGAACCACTGATATAGAATAACATTAAGGAGATGCTGACTGCTAGGATTCTTGCCAGAAATGTTGTACTAAGATGGACTTTGGCCAGATCACATGCTACTTGGTGTCCTTAAGCAAGAGCGTGTGCTTATGCTCTCTATAGATTAGTAACACTTCAACTATGAAGAGGTGTTGTGTATTTACTTTGTTTTGTAAATTTCTCAAATATGTTGGTGGAGAAAAACATATTAACGGAAATGGGCCTGTGAATCAGTATGTAAAGAGGAAGTCCAAATTTAATTTCTTGGCATCTCAGGCATTGAGAATTCTGGGAAGATGGATTCAAGTGGCAAAGATGTACTTCCCCATCAAGAGGCTCGGCTCAAGGCTGGTCTGGAGATAGCTGTGAAACACAAGGACAAATTGTTGGAGTATGATAAAACCAGGTATGATTCTGGCTTCAGCAGATATGTGTCTGGGTCCAGTAGATGCTTGAGTTGGAAGGATCCATCTGTCCTGAAGAAACCCTTCCTGGATCCCACTAATCTGAACAACTTTCAGCCAGTCTCAAATATACAGTTCCTGGGAAAACTGGTTAGAGGGTCCTAGAAGAATTTGATTATGTGGATCCATTTCAGTCTGGCTTCAGGCTGAGGTTTGGAATGGAGACTACCTAAGAGCACAATCCTAACCATGTCTTCTCAAAAGTAAGCCCCATTGTGTTCAATGGATCTTACTCCCAGGAAAGTGTCTTTAGGATTGTAGCCTTAGTCAGCTTGGTGGTGAATGGACCCAGGGAGCGCGTCCCTGTAGGTCTTGCTGGACCTCTCAGCGGCCTTCAACACCATTGATTATGGTGTCCTCCTGGGTCGGTTGGCTGAGTCGGAGATTGGAGGCACTGTCTTCTGGTTTTGTTCCTTCCTGGCTGACAGATCCTAGAAGGTGATGCCTGGGGATGCTTGTTTGGCACCCTGGCCTCTTCGGTGTGGGATGTCACAATGTTCCATTCTATCCCTCATGCTGTTTAACATCTACATGAAACTGCCATAAACTTTAATGTGGAAGCTGAGCATGATTGCTGTTGGTTGAGGTTCTCTGCCCTGCTATTGATTTATTTTACCTAATGATTTATACCCTGCATTTGACCCTTAAATGATCCCTGGTGCAGCTCACAAGCAAAGGTTTATGTAGAATTCTAATTCTATATATGAAACATTAAAATAAAACAAAAACTCAATCATAGTATCCAGTGAGGCAAATATAATGGGAAAATCTGACCTGGGAGGGTCCCTGGGAGGGTGCCACATAGCAAGACATTTGGCTGGAGTGTGTCCTTCTAGTATGCTTCTAGGAAAGCCAAATCTGCTCAGGGGTCCTTTTTAGAAGGCTGCCCTGAATCAATTCTGTCTTCACTGCTGTTGCAAGTGAGACAAGAAACTAAGGACACAATCCTGAGCATGTCTACTTAGAAGTAAGCCCCATTAGGTTCAATGGGTCTTACTCCCAAGAAAGTGTCTTTAGGATTGCAGCCTAAGAAGTACAAGGACCAACAACATGCTCATATTGGTTCTTTGGTGACATTCTTGTGTTTGTTTTGTTTGCCAGTGCACGCCGAACTCAAGTTATTGATGATGAGTCAGACTACTTTGCTGCAGATTCTAACCAATGGCTTTCAAAGCAGGAGAGGGAGGTACTAGAAAAGAGGGAGAAGGAGTTACGGGAGCTGCGGCACGCTTCTCGACTTTCCAAGAAGATCACTATTGACTTTGCTGGTCGGCAGATCCTGGAGGAGCATAGGAATATGGCAGAATATCACAACAAGTAAGTATTGTACCTCAACATGGTGGTATATGCATATTTCAAAATACTGGCAAGCAGGAATAAGCACACAGCAAATTTGAGAAGACAGTATCTCCTTGTATGACATTTTGGAGATGGCACTTTTTTTGGCCAGCGTCTTCTCCTTGTCTCTTCCCTTACTTGCCCCTTGTGTTTCTAGAGCCCATGGGAATCAGGTTTCTAAGCATCCAATTTACACCTGCTATTTATGTCCCCTTCATTCCTTTCTCTCCCTTATAATATTGCAGTCAAATGTGTGGGTAGCACAAACAACATCAAATGTTTGAATCGAGAGCAGATGCAACTCACAGGAGGGGGGTTCTTGCATCTGTTCCCAGTGATTTTCATCAACAGCCTGTGAAAGGAAGCAAAGCAATGTGTAAATCATGTTCTGTAAAGTTTTTGCAAAGTACTTTTAGTCTTTGGCACCCTGCTCCAGAACTCAGCACATATGTATATTCCATTGTTGATTGTAGCAGGTACTTCCATGTACAATGCTGAAGATTGGACTGTTGATTTAAAATTTTGTAAGGGGAAAAATGGTTGACTCATTGAATGGGTCCTTTCCTTGACTCTCTTTTATCAAAGAAAGCATTTTGGAGTTACCTAATGTATGTGTAGTGTTTGCATCTCAAGATTTTAGAGAGCAGGTTTTTTCCCATGTATCAAAACTTTGTGTTCTACAGTATGTAATGCCTTGGAAAGGCATTTTTAGGTGTAGTGAGTAAAGCTGCAATCCTAATCTCCAGTTAGGTGGGCAAAAGCCCAGTATAAGTCTGTGGTGACCTGGGGGTGTCAACAAAAGTGCTGTACGGCACTTCTGCTCCACTCGTGGGAGGGGGGTATTAGGCCACTGCACAGGTGTTTGCTGACCTGCCCACAACCATCATGGAAAGTTATGCCATGTGAGTTAGGCTAGCCTAAACTTATAAGGATTGTGCCTTAAGTTCTATACATGAATGGGACAGGATAGTTTTCAAGGGTGTATGAAATGCACTGTTTGTCCTTGCAGGTTGGACGAAACAATTGAAGCTATTAACAGTGGCACCTTAATCCAGTCAAAGCAGAATGCAGAGGGGAAATACAAAGACCATGGTGTTTTGGTGAATCCAAACCTTCTCCAGCCAGCCCCTGTGGTTAGTACTGCAATTCTTTTCAGAAGCAGCTTCATAGATTTTAATGTTAGGGAGAAAATGGTGACTATAAGAATAGTTGGAGCTTGGAGTTTTCAGATAAAACGTTGGTTAAGAGATGGTTGTCACAGGCTTTGTTATACAGATGGGATCTCCTGCATTCACAAGAATTCAGATGCTGGTTTTTATTAAACAAAAGCAATTAAAATATGAACATCTCTTTAGGCAGTGATTTTAAAAAAATCCTGCTTATTATGGTAATGTGGCAGGCCACAGTCAATCAACCTCCCTCTCCTAGGCTTAGTAAAGCTTCTTTTCATCTGGGAAGCAAACCCCTGGAGCAGTGAAAGAATGGAAAGTGATGATCACTTCTGAATTGCTTTGCAGTCTTTCCTTGCTTCAGAGGGAAAGATCTGCCTTCCAATGGAAAAAAAGCTGTTCTAAGCCTCGGAGGGGGAGATAGAGAGACTGATGGGCTGCCTGCCATGACCTACTTTTAAGCCATTAAGTGCTGCCTCAAGGGATGTTTAGGCAACCCCCAAAATGCTGCCTAAATTAAAAATAAATTTAAAGGCCAACCTCGTTTGTGTTGAGGTAAAACTGTAGGTGAAAAATCACTGATAATAGATTATACTTGTTGTAACCATTTTTATCTGGTATATCTTTGTGCATTTTGTGCTTTTTAAAAAATCTGGCACATTTGTTCCTGAGGGTATAGCCTAGGGTGGATAGTCCAGCTGAAATGAGTGACATTTGTGGCTGGCCACATTTGGAGAGCCATGGTTTCTTGCATGAAACAATTGGTGTTTGTTAGGGACATGAGACAATTGGTGTTTGCCTGCCTCTTTGGCAGTTTCATTTTAACAGATAAGTATTAACTTTCTGTGACATTTCTTGTTTTGATTTGTTTCCCCCTATTCTGAAGTGGGTGGACCAGACTGGTGTGCTCCCCCACAGGAAAACTGCCCCTTCTGCAGAGACCAGGAATGAGGCCAGCTTGGAGAGGAGTCGCTTACGGATTCAGGACCGAGAGATACAGGAGATTTCAGATGATGGCTGGTGCCTCAGCATGCATCAGCCTTGGGCCTCCCTACTGGTCAAGGGAATCAAAAGGTACATTGAAGCCTGAAACAGAAACACATCAAAACAGTTGTTTGCATTTTTAAATTAAACATATTTTAATGTTTAGAGGCAATAGAAAATAGAGGCAGAATGCATTTAGAAAATAGAGGCAATCCTAGCCCTGCTGCCATATCTGCATCTGGTAACAGAGCAAGCTCCAAGGCAATATCTGCAGATGGCATACCTGGGTCTTTTAGCTGGC
This sequence comes from Cryptoblepharus egeriae, assembly GCA_030015325.1. NCBI lineage: Eukaryota > Metazoa > Chordata > Lepidosauria > Squamata > Scincidae > Cryptoblepharus > Cryptoblepharus egeriae. Next base: position 14,848,844 of record JAREYC010000013.1, read on the forward strand.
AGAGGTTATGGTGACGTGAAGAGAACCAGCATGTCAGTTATTAAACTCTCAGTACATTAGCTGTGATGAACTTCCTTTCTCCTCCTCCCCACTTTTAACTTTTCAGTGCAAACTCTAGAAGTGGTATCTTCTTTTCACCTGGTATTTTCTGGGCATGCACACTGGGTTCAGGGCGCTCCTGGCCCAATGTGTAGGTCCCGAGTTCTGGGCATGCATGCGCCATCAGTTGGCTCTGCTCCAGAGAGGAGCTCTGGGCATACGGACTGGGCTTAAAAATGGTGGTCTGCGGAGTAGAGAGCGCTGTGTCCTGTGCACATACCCGGAACTCCAGACATGTGCAATGGGCTCAGGGCACACTTAGCCTAGTGCACATGCCTGGAGTTTGGGGCATGCATTCTGGGCACCAGCGCTGTTAGTCAGCACTCAGTGCTGAAAAGGTTTACCATCACTGACCTACAGTAGGAGATGCAGGAATAGAGTCTTTGTCCTGCCTGTTGATTTTCACTTGAGGAATGTGGCATAGCTTCCAATTAGATGTACAGTGTTACCTCGCTTAACAAGCGCCTTGCTGAACAAGTGTTTCACGTAACAAGCAAAAATTTCCAAGAAATCTTGCTTCACATAACAAGTTCTGTTTCACTTAACAAGCAAGCACGCTATGGGCACGTGTGCTATGCAGCCCTGACGCTCTGCAAGGAGGCTCTTTAAAAGGGCTGCTGGCAAGTGCTGCTGCCACTAACTGCCCCCAAGTCCTCCACCAGCCACCTTGAACTTCCAGCAGCAGTCCAGGTAAGCCTCCCAGGAAAGTGTCTTTGATTGCAGCCTCCTAACCATGTCTACCCAGATGTAAGCCCCATTGTGTTAAATGGGGCTTACTCTCAGGAAAGTGTCTTTAGGATTGCAGCCTAAGTAGACTTCATAGGATCATGCACACTGAATGCATGTTTTGAATTCAATTCCAGTGTTTTGTCATCATTTTTACATGCAGTTAATATTTTTATATGAATATTTTGGGGGTTGTGGAACCAATCGTCTGAGTTTCCATTATTTCCTATGGGACAATCTGCTTCACTTAAAGAGCATTTCACTTAAAGAACATGCCTCCGGAACGAATTAAGCTCTTTATGTGAGGCACCACTGTATGTCCAATTAGGTTGTGCCAAGTTATTTCATGCTTAGATAAATATTAGTATCAGTTTTCTGGGTGGTTTTGGGATAAAAGTATAAGAGCCATTCTGGTTGAAGGGCTACAATATTGGACTTAGATCAAGAAACCCGGATTCAAATCTGTGCTTGGCTGTGAACTTACTGGATGATCTTGGATCAGCTACTATCTCATCTGCCTCTTTGGGGTCTTGTGATAATAAGAGGCAGAGGATGGGGACCTCATACACTTTCCCCTTACAGGAAATTTGCCATGTATTTATTCATGGTCAGCTTGTAAGTAATAACTGCCTTGGCTCTACATGATTCAAGTTTTCCAAAAAGGTGATATATAAACACTGCGCTCTCTCTCTCTCTCTCTCTCTAAAAAAACTGAAAAGTCACTCACTCATCAACGCCCAGCCAAAACCATCGTGCCTAGAAGCGTGAAATTTGGGGAGGGTGTTCCTTCTGTGACATCTACACCCACCAAGAACTGATGCTGAGAAATTTAATCTTTAAGGGGTGCAACGTGTTTTTGTCCTATATTTAACATTGAAGACTGATCAACATCTAGCTGATGCACTGTGAGGGAGGTGCCTATGGGTGTGGTGGTATGCATGGGGGTGGTGCACATGGGGGATGCGCATGGGAGGATGTTGTGCCTGGGGGTGGTACTCATGGGAGAGTGGTGCACATGGGGAGATGATGTGCAGTGGGGGTTTGTGTATGGGGTGGTGGTACGCATGGAGGATGGTGCGTGTGGGGGTGGTGCACATGGGGAAATGTTGTACGGGGTGCTGCGCATGGGGGACAGTGCACATGGGGATGCACATGAGGGTGTGCATGGGTAGGTGGTGTACAGGGGGTTGTTGCGCATGGGGGGATGGTGCGTAGGGGGGATATTCTATGGAGGCTGTAGTGCATGGAGGGAACTGTGCATAGGAGAACAGTGCGCATGGGGGATGATGTGCTTGGGGGGATGGTGCCCATGGGATGCACATGGGGATGGGGGCATATGGGGGATGTTACACATGGGGAGTGTTGCACAGGGGGGATAGTGTGCATGAGGGGGCGGTGCACATGGGGGTTTGATGCATCAGGGGTTGTTGTACAGTGGGGGGATGGTGTATGGGGGGAATTTTACTCCCGCAATGCTGGTACATTTTCACTAGTAATATAATAAATGGAAAGCTCACAGTGCTTAATTTTATGCATGTTTCCTGCTATGAAGGCCTTGAAATATGAAGCTCCCATATTAACATTAGGTGGCACTATTTCCTCAATCCATATCTGGACGGAACGGTACTTCCTGAACATAATGGCTGCATAAGAAGTCTAACTTTGGGTCAGAAGGCCTTTTTCTGAATTCCTAGAGTCATTAGAGATGGACCACTACTTTAACTCTATTTAAGACAGCTTCACACATAGTCATTGGAAGGGATCTCTTGAAATCAAGTTGATGGGGAAAATTGCCAGAAAAACATGTGGTTTTTTGGTTTAAAATTGCTGTTTTGTTTTTTAAAAAAATTTTATATAGTTTTTAAAAAATAACCACAACTGAAAAATGCAAAATAATGACAGAAGATAATGGCTGCAATCCTAACGTCCACTTAGGCTGGCCTAAGCACCGGCATAGGTCTTGTGCTGACCTGGGGTGTCACAAGAGTGCAGTAAAACACTTCTGCCCCACTTCTAGGAGGGTTAGGGCAATGCAAAGGCATGCACCAACTTTCATGGAAAGATAGGCCTGGAGAGTTAGGCCCGCCTAAGTTTCTTAGGATTGTGCCCAGTGATTTTTAAACCAATTTCACAATATTCAAGACATTTTTCATGGTGTTTCAGCTTGCAGTCTTTACCTCTTTGTCATTTGTACTTAATTTCCATATGCAATACTATAACACTTAGCTGGGAGTAATTCTAATTGGATACAATAGGGCTTACTTCTGAGTAGACATGCGTAGGCTTGTGAAGTTCTTTTTGTCCCAGAGAATGCAGATCAGGTTCTTAAATTGCAGCTGAAACATTCTCTTGGACCCAGAGTTGTGTTAGTACTGTTGAAAGTACAAATTTGGACTCTGAATTTTGTTATGATCTTCTATCCCCCCTCCCCAGGGTAGAAGGCAGGACTTGGTACACATCACATAGGGGTCGCCTGTGGATTGCTGCTACAGCCAAAAGGCCTTCCCCTCAGGAAATCTGCGACCTGGAGGCTACCTACAAAATATTGCACCAGAAAGGTGAGCCCGCTTAAGGCCTCTTTCCCCTGTGCCAGACTTTTTTCTTTTTCTTTTTTCAATAAAAGGCCAGCAAGCTGAATGGAAGCAGCCTTTGGGCTGCACAGCAAATACCTTTACATTGTGGAATGAGCAGTGTCTGGAAATGGTTACAGTACTTTTTGTTGTTTTCCCCTCTAATGCTCCCTTTCTTGCCCTCCCCTTCTGTTTCCGCCTGTTTACATTGTTCTGAGCATGTGGTGCTCTCTGTCTCTGCCCCATGGTTCTGTTTTCAATGAAATGCTCCTTTTGAAAATCACCTTTTCAATGTGGGAAGTTTTTTCTGTGTTTGCATTTGGCATTATTTATTATTATTATTCTTAGTTAAATAAAAAGTTCTCAAAGTGCTTTGCCTGGCAAAAGGAAGGACAAGATGGTTCCCTATCCCAAATGGAAGATTTAAAATCTTTTGTTCTAAAAAGAAACACATGGAAGATACTGGCTATAGCCACTGAAGGTGATGCTGTACTGGAGCAAATGGGAATAATTGCTCTTTTCCTCCCAGATATAAGAAAACCCCCTTTTTAAAGGATGTGTTGGTCCCACATTAATAGATAGATAGACAGGTAGATCGTTGATGCCAAGCTCCTAGACCTTGGTCTTTCCCCGGAAATATTAGCCAACATGGACCTCCCAAAAGCTTACCACACAATTAAGCTTAAATTATGGGAGCAGGAAACCGGGACTCTGCTTGCCAATCTTAACCCAACTTGTTCCCCCTCCTTTTTTGGTTTATTCCCCTTATTTGGCCGTCCAGTAAACTATCTCTTCCATTTGACTGATCCCAACAAAAGGAGGGCATTTCTACTTGCTAGATTAAATATTTTTCCTTCAGCCTACCATTCAGGAAGGTTTACTAATACACCGCAGCAGAACAGACTTTGCTCCTTCTGCTCAATCGAACCTGACTCCATCGACCACATCTTACTCCGTTGTCCCTCCCACCTTGCTCTCAGATCTACTTTTCTTGCCCCATTTCTCTCATCCCTCCCTGGCTGATCCCTTGCAAATTCTCCTGAGCGACTTCTCTTCCTCTATTACAAATCTTGTGGCTGATTTTTTGTTAGTAGTCTCCCATGCCAGTCGTAACTCCTAACCTCTCCTACTCAGGCATAAATCTTGTTAATTCTTGTTCTTATTGTCTGTCATTGTTTATCCTTATTATTACTAATGCCAATAAAGGTTATGATGATAATGATGATAGGTAGATAGGTAAGATAGATAGGTAAGATAGATAGACAGACAGACAGACAGACAGACTGGCCAAGTATGAATATCATACTTGGAATTTGGTTTCGGCTAATGGCTACATACATATTTACAATAACTCATAAACAATAAACAATAAATACAGCAGAAGAACAGATAAGGGCAGTCAATTATATAAGGGTGACAGGCGGGGTTGGACTAGATGACCTACTAGGTCCCTTCCAACTCTAGTATTCTGTTATTCTAATTCAAGTTAGATGTTCTAGTGTGCCTAGATGTTCTAGTGTGCAGAGTCCTATATCTGTGTCCAGAAGGAAGATGCAATTAAGCCTTGTTAGGACTTGTGTACAAGGGAAAAGACAACACTTTTTCCTCCCCTCCTCATTAATGAGGTTCCCCCACCCCCGGAACTGCATAGGATTGCTACTGTCAAGGTAACTCCTCCTTCATTCAGTTCTATGACTTTTTCACCTCAACATCCTTTTCTCTCAGTACCCTGATGATTTTTATTTTTATGAACTCAGAAAACGTTTGGACTTACAGTACTTGTGACCTTTTCCTTGGCTGTAATAAAGAAGTTAACTTTGGATTATTTTCCTTGGATTCGGACCAACAAAGAGGAATTCAAAATAAAACTTTTATCTCAATGCCAACTTTGGTGCTCACTTTGTTGAGCCCCAGAGCGGTTTCATACATACAAGCACACCACTTGATTTTTTTTCAGCATTTGATGAATTGCAAATGAATGTGTGAGCTGACACCACCACAAAGCACAGTGTTTGAGATAAACTGAAATTATTGTGGCCTGTAATCTGTTTAGCATATCAGCTCATTTCATCACAGTCTGTGCCTCCCAGTATCTTGTAAACTGAGTCAAGGCTGTGATCATCTCAAGTTAATTCAGCCTGCATTTCTTGAAGAATGACTTCTCCATGTTCACATCTTCCAATGTGGTTGGGTGATCAGCATTTAATAGGCATGGACCAGTGTTCTTCAGCCTTGGGTTGGGACCCCAATGGAGTTACAAAGCCTGTTATGGAGTTGTGACAACTTAAGAAAATGAAAATGGTAGAAGACCACAGGGGTAAAGACCATCAGGTAAAGGAGGAGGCCTCTGGTGTACCTTTTCAGAATCCAGGAGATTGTGTCCCAGTCCTGTTCAAGTTCTTAGCAATTGTGCTAACTTAGCTTTCACTAGTGCCACACTTCATGGAAACATTTTTGTAACAGTGAACAACGTTAGGAGGGCGTTTCAGTGTGAGGAGTCGGTAACGTCGGGGCATGTTGGGCAGATAGGGTCCCAGGAGGAAAGAGGGATTAATCTATTTAGTTACTTATTTATTGGGGTTATGGCACAGAAATGATTGAGGACCACTGGTATATTTGAGGCTTTTCCATGTCCCCTCCTACCATCTCTTTTGGGCTTTGCTTTTCTTTCTCTCACTTAATTTTTGATCAAACAATTCTGCATGGTCTTAAATGCTTCATTTTGAATATATTATCCAGTTAGAAGCAAATGTATTCCCTTAAGAAATTCAAGTGTTTCTTGGCACAAAAATTGGCTTCCTTTAGACTTTAATAAAGGATTTGACCATTATTTATACTCCTCCAAGGGCGCTGGTTCCCAAACTGAGCAGTGGCTAAGTGGGAAGCTGTGGTAACCAGCTGGGAGGAAATGGAATCCTCACAAAAAACCTGTCACCATATACAATGTATAAGATTACTGCCCTAATGGAGAGCCTCGGCCAATGGCCAAGTAAGTCAAGGAAGCTGCTAATTTGAGAACTACTGGCTTGGTTTGAGGTGCATTAATGGAGCAAACAGGACAGATTCAGACTTGATGGAGAATTGCCTTCAGGACAGTGCAAGTGAGTTGCTTTTCCTCATAGCATGTCGGGCAGTTCTTTCTGAAGCAAATGTATATTTTGTTTTATCCATGAAAAGGAAGGTAGAAAACGTGGAGAAATCACATAGGCGGCTAATCAATGCCATGCAGAGCATGGCAGGATCCTGGATCACCTGCGTAAACTTGCCTTATAATTTTCTCTCCTGCTTATTGCAGATTTGGAATTTCCCAAAGATTATCCCTCTGGCTGCCTACTTGGTTGTGTGGACTTGATTGACTGCTTGTCACAGGAGCAATTTAAGGAACAGGTGAGTGAGCAAAAGCCTGCTGTTTTTTGCTGCATGTCATGGCTGAGGCAAGCTGTTTTGCTATTGATGCATATGAATTCCTCTTTGTGTTGGCCATCTCAGAGCAAGAAGAAAGGAATGAAAGTTGGGGGAAATATGGAAAACTGCCATCCACATCAACCCCTAGTCCAGAACACATTCCAGTGTTCCAAGGGGATAATAATCTCCTTTCTGTTTGAGGTTTTTCCCCAGTTGTAAATCTTGCATCTGCTCCATGCGTTACCTATAAATGTAGGGAAGGAAGCTTACAGGATGTCTGCAATCAATTTAGGGTGCAATCTTAACCTAGGCCAGTACAACTCATCAGTCTTCCATGGTGATAATCACAATTTCTGTGCACTGGCCTAACTTTCCCCCAGGAGTGGCACAGAAGTGTCTTACTGCACTTATGTGAGACCTCCAGGTCAGCACAGGACATGCTGGGGCTTAGGAGGTTAGGATTGCATCCTTAATCTCTCAAAGAATTTCCCTTCTAGTAAGATATCTGTCTCATTCTTCCTCAACAGAGCTCAGGGTGGCATCCTCCTTCCTTCCCTGGTGACTCTCACAACAATTTTGCAAAGGAGGTTAGAATGAGAAATCCCATCTGGCCCAGTGTGATTCATACTTTAGTGGGAATTTGAACCTTTGTCTCCCTGTTCCTAGACTCTGTCTGTCATTAGCTCTGTACTTCTGTACTTCTGGTAAGGCAGGGCAGGACTGGATTAGGCTGGCAATAGCCTTTCTAGGAACCCAGAGAACTCAATGCAAAAGGAAGGGTTGAAATATGAATTAAAAAACAAGACTTCTGCATTGTAGGAAGAAAAGTTGCAGAAACAGTTTCTCAGGTAGAGCCTCTTTTTGCATAAATGAATGATGGAAATAGTCTGGTAGAGACCAGAACAAAGGCTTTTCCATATTTATCAAAGATGCGGCTGTAGCGTTGGCTGCAGAACTAGAACTGTATTTGTTGTGACTTGTATTTGTTTAATCAAATCAGTACTGAGTCAGGGAAATCCCTTACTGAGCCAGGGCTCTTGGCAACCGGTTAGTTGGGTGCTGATTTACAGAGGCAACTAACTGGTCCAGCACACCTAGAAGATCTTAGAGGTCCCCAGGTGGAATGGGAGGGGGCAGAGCTTAACTCTAGCAAAGGAGAACCTGCCACCAAGTCTTGTTTTCCACTTTCAGTTGAGAAGCAGAACTATTCATTTCACATCTTTGTGAGAAAATCCTGAATTTGCTCCCATCATTATTTTCTGTAGGGATACTCAGCAGATCTTAAGATCCATCCAACCAAAATATCCTCAGCTTCCTTTTCAAAATGGGAGTATTTGATGTGATATTTGGAAGGAGGACTCTCTGTTCATGGGCAAGGCTGTAATTCTTTGGTAGTACAGCATATGTGGTGGCCACAGATTCAATCCCTGGCATCTACTAGTAATATTTGCCTTGAACTCTAGAGAGCTGATGTCAGTATGAGCTGACAGTGCTGAGCCAAATGGCCCATGGTGAAACTTCTTCTGGCACATAACAATTCTTGATTGACTTGAGACATTTGGATTGCTCATAGCAAACATATTCCTTCCGTTGCAAGTGCTTCTGACATGGGAAACCACTATCACACAGCACCAACTGTCATTCCCAGATGTGTAGGGTTAGAGTGCAAATGTTCTATTTATAACAGATTATTACAGGGTAGATGCAGAGAAAGGTTTTGGAAACAGGTGGAAGATACCTGATGACCAAGGGCCTGATCCACTGCTATGTGTGCAGGCTCATGATTGGCACAGAGTGTTGCAAACCAGCTGTAAGGCACATTTGCAAGAAGTACCGTGGGCCCAGCACAAGAACTAAGCCAAGTGCAAGCCTGCAAGGGTCCAACTCTGGTGCTGGACCTGCAGTCCACCACTCAACACTTGCCAGTAGCACCAGGCAGCAGAGAGATGAAGAGAGGCATGGGTGGAGAGGAGGTATGGCAGGAGAGAGAGAGAGAGGGACCAGTGGAGCTCAGCTCCCCTAGATCCATCACTCCACTTGGGCTTCACAGCCTTACCCAAAGCTTCTTGATTATGCACTGGCTAAATATCTAACACAGAGGTGAAGTCCCATTGGGGGGCTATTTCCATAATCCAGGAGAAGGGGACAAAAATCTCCAATGAGAAGGGGACAAAAATCTCCAATCTCCATGGCATGCTTAGGATGCTGCTGTAGCCATTTTGATTGGTTAGAGTTGGTTAGAACCCTGGGGCAGTATGCCAAAGGCTACCTCTCTCTCCCCCCCTTGCCAGGTGATGTGCCAGCTATGCTCCTCCTATTTCTTAGTTTGGAAGAGGAAGAGTGATATGGATGGAAGAAGTGTGGAATAGGATTTGGAAGATGGGAGGAAAAGGCATTTGGAAGGAAGCAGACAGATGGAAGTCTGCTCTCTCACCAATCTCCTGCCAGACGTGACTGTCTTAGTTGAACACTTATAGGAGCTGGTTCTCTCCCTCTGTGTAATTTAATTGCTCAATATGGGATGCCCTAGAATAGGCATCACCAAACTTTTTGGCAGGAGGGCCACATCGTCTGACACTGTGTCAGGGGCAAAAAAAAACTAATTTACATTTCAAATTTGAATAAATTTACATATAATAATAATGTATTGGAATGAGTTATAGGGCTTGCCCGTGGGCCAGATAGAGCAGTCTTGAGGCTTGCTGAGGGCTGCATCTGGCCCCAAGGCCAGCGTTTGGAGACCCCTGCCCTAGAACTACAGACATTTCTCCCTCACTCCCCACCTAGAAACAATACATTATTTAAGATCTCATTATTTAATTCAGTCTGAGTGTTTCAGAAGAATATAGTCCTAAGAAATCCAAAGTTCTAAGAAAATATTAAGCTGCCTGCTCAGTTGAAGCATTAGCCAAGGATTTTTGACACTGACTGGCAGCAGCCAAAAATTGATGCCAAAAATTGAAACCATCTGCATGCAAAGCAGGCACTCCTTTGCTGAACTGTGGCCCTATTCCTAAGTCTAGGGTCTTGTATATCACGTGCTCTTTTATATATTGAATTGTACTTTCTCACAAAACACCAGAATACTAGGAAAAAAACTAATCTCATCATGGTAGAAAGAGACCTAGATTATGAACAGTTTCCTACTGAGAAGCTGGAAGATGGCTTTTTTAGAATGAGTGGCAACTATATTAATACACATTGCTGCAACAAAGTATTGGATTAGAGCTGCCCAACATGTTGATTATCAGCAGGCAGCTCATGTTGGAGAAATTGGATGGCAAATCAAGCCAGCCAGCTGTGCCCTGCTTCTCAAGCAAAGTGTAGTCTTGTTCTTGGGAAGCCTGTAATGACAAGCATTCCTTTTTATACCTCTGCACTTGAAGCAGATCCACAGGAAAGAGCTGGTGGGTAGTATACCTACTAGCAGTATGCACTTCCCTGTTGCTCCATATTTATCGTGCAAAACAACAATGTCTAAAAGACACTTTCCTTAGAAATACCATATGATGCTTTCTTCCATTGTCACTATCATGACATTTCATTTCAATAGCCATCCTCTGTACTGGGAAAGAGATGTGTCTCTTTCAATTTCATTTATTGAATTCAGACACATTTTAATGTCTTATCAGGGAGTTATGATTTATAAAAATAGCTATTTTAAAATTGTCCTATTTTGAGATCAATATGTAACTACACTACTTCAATAGTACATCTATATATATAAAAGAAAAAACTCACTCACTCACTCATCAACCAGCCCAAACTGTTGGGCCTAGAAGCATGAAATTTGGGGTGGGTGTTCCTTCCATGACTGAGAGGTGCACTAAGAACTGGTTTTTAGAAATTCCAACCAGAAGGGTGTGAAAAGGGGCACAATGCGTTTTTCTCCCTATACTTTGCTTTGAAGAATCGGTGACTAAGGGATGTTCTGCCCCAACCCCTGGACCTAGAAGTGTGAAATTTGGGGAGGGTGTCCCTTCTATGACACCAACACCCACCAAGAACTGATGTGGAGAAATTTAACCCTTAAGGGGCTGAAAAGGGGTGCAATATATTTTTGTCCTATACATGGAAGACTGACCAACATCCAGCCAATTTGGTGCCCAGTGCAGTGGGGGGGGGGATGTTGTTTGGAGGGAGGGCTTGCATGGGAGAGATTATGCGCATGGGGGACTGATGCGCATGGGGGACTGATGCACATGGTGTTTTAATGCACATGGGGAACTGATGCACATGGGGGGTTGATGCACACGGGTGATGTTTAATGGGAGATGGGGGTTTAACATGCATGGGGAAATGATGTGCATGGGGGGCTGATACTCATGGGGGGATGATGTGCATGGGGGACTGATGCGCATGGGGGCTTGATTTGCGATTTATGTGCTGTGGGGGGATGACGTACGGTGGAATTTTACTCCCGCAACATGGGTATGCTTTTCACTAGTACTAAATATGTTCAGCATCTGATGCAATGGCCTATAACTGAAGACTAGTAAATTGACTGCTTCTGACTCATTTTACAAGGAAGATATATGATATTATTTTCACTAGTAGAGCTACCACCTCCCTCTTTAAGAGGATGCTTAGCTTTCAAATAGTAAGAAAGCCACTTGGGACTGCCTCAGATGTTAGGGAACTAGCAAAAGCCACTTCCATGTAGGGGTTATATTGTTACAGTATATACAGCCTATGATGATTAAATTGGAGCAAGTACACACGCTGGGAAGCTACAATTGGCTACATGCAGGTATCTAGTACATATCACAGCAGCTCATAAGTACTCAACTAAAGGGCTTGTAGACAAGGAAATTATCATTATATTCAGCAACAGCCTTTTTATTTCTTCCCCTCCCTGCCTTTTTTTTTTGCTATGTCCAGTCTGATGAAGAGAGGATGAACATGAAAACTACTTATATTTTTGTGACTTATTAGCTGGACCAAATAAGTACAGGAGTCTGCTTTCTCCCAATTCTGACCACCTGTCTACCTAGCTCAATTTTGTACACACATGTACAAAAGTGGCTCTCCAGAGCTACAAATGTGATTGTTTCTTACCCAGAAATTCTAAGAATTGAATCTGAGTTCTTCAGCATTTGGGACGGGCAGTTTTCCACTGACGTACAGCCCTGTTCCATTTTTAAAAAATTGAGTTTCTTCTGAAAAAATTATTAATGAAAAAATTGTTAATGAAATAAAGTTGAAAGTTGTGTGACCATAGGGAAGAGTGTCAGGGAGGTCTAGATGCCACTGTTGGGGAGGGGGGAAAAGGTGGAGAATGCTCTGCTCAGACCACAAAATCTTGAGCTGTAGCATCTTGTCCAACATTTCATGTAACTAATCAGTTCCTTAAAACAAACTATTGACAGTACAAGTTCCTAGTAAAACAAAGTTCTAATCATTTCAGTCTTGCCTTGAGCAGGAACACAAAAGCAGGTACAGGCTAAGATCTGTCTTGTCAAGGGAGCAGTGTGTAGGAGGAGATGCCTCCACATTTCTTCAAGGTGCATTCATGGCCTGCTTCCTTTGTTCCTCACTTGGTCAGTACTGGGACTGGTTTCCTGCACGGGCAGGAAGAGCAACAGGGGAACTTACATACGTGCTAGATGAAAGGGAAATGAAGTAGCCCAGCAAAGATGCTTGTGCCTCCCCTTCAAAGCAGCTAAACCACTTGCCAGCATGTTCTGTTATCTGTGAGCAGCAGATATAAGCTCTCAACAGCCTCAAGGGAGAATGCTACCCACATTCAGCAACACAACAAGACTGTGGTTTGTAACCTCAGCAGTTAAGGCAGTTAGTGCTTGCTTTGGTCTTTTCATAACTAAGCCAGTTTGATTACCAAATCCATAACTCTAAAGCAGCAGTGGTTTTGCACAGTCCCTTTCTCACGTGGTTCAGATCAGCCCAGCAGGCTTTCCCAGGCAGAGCTTGATGGGCCAGTGGTCTGCTTTGGGAACTGGCCCTGTTCCTGAGCTGAATGCGAACAAGTCCCTGCACTAAAAAAATTGCTCTTGTCTCCCAGATGTCTTGAATGTTTTATTCTGTGCAGTCTAGGTGCTATTTGACATCCATGCACCACGGGCCAGGCTGGGTGTGTATGAAAGGGTGGAGCACATGTTCTCCTTGCTTGAAACTGGTGGTTGAACTACAGTTGCCTCTCAGGCTGGTGCAGACACATGCAGCAGGAAGCCAGGCTCCTTGTATTCTTGCCAAGTATGGCTACTCCAGAGGCTTCTTACTGCTCATCAAATGCAAATGTTAATGTGTCTACATTCTGAAATCACAAGATTCCAGGATCAAAGTATAGGCAGTCCTTGATTCCTTGAACCAAGAACCTTACGCACCAGATTCTCTGACAAAGTATCCCCTTTTCAGTAACAGTGCAGAGGTTCAGTACAGACACTAAAAAACTTGTTTCTCATTTTGACTGCTGCATGCACACCTCTCTGTTAATGTATCCAGAAGACCACAAAAGAATTGCTTATTTGTGTCACGACCCGAATGAATGAATGAATGAATGAATGAATGAATGAATGAATGAATGAATAATGGGACTGGGGTCTCATCATTAATCCTGCCATATCCCAGGAACCCTATCTGTCCATTCCCTGCTCCCGTAACACCTTTCCAGGGAATTTACTATAACCAAATATTCTTACTGGAGCAGAAAAAACTGGCAGTAGTGAAAGTTATTTTACCATCACCGGAAAAAATCTGAGCAGGACTGGGAAACAAACTCTTGGTAATTGAAAGAGTATACCATACGCCTCCCCCTGGTGAGAGATGATGCTCTCTTCTCCAGTGTTCTTGAACTTTTTTTTCTTCCTGTAAGTTGTCAACTGAGGATTCTTGACCTTATTAGAGTCGTGACCCTAAGGCTGAAGAACACTGCTCCAGAGACTTGCTTGTGAATAAGATAGTGAGTTTGGACAATCCACAGTTTTAGACTTTAGAGGATCAGAAAATGCCTCTAGTCTGTGTCTGCTCCTACATCCTTGCATAAATTAAACTGGCCCTCTTCCCAGTTTGAACAAAAATTGTCTGATCACAGTTGGTTTCCTTGGTTTCCAAAGCTGGCTTGGAGGCAAACTACAGTTTTGATAACATGGACCGATGCTGATTTGGATCTTGAACTGTGATGACCACAAACCAGGAAGTGAGGGAAGGAACTGGAGCACACTGGTGAGAGAAGATGGGATAGTAGTTCAGTGGAAAAGTGCCTGCTCTGCATGGAGAAAGTCTGGATTCAAGGCTGCTCTGGATGGAGAATGTCTGGATTCAAGGGAAAGATATCCAGTCTGAAATGCCTTCGAGACGGGCCAGTGTTGCGATTTGATACAAGGGCATTTCTTATACAGATGGTGTGAGACCCAAATCCAGCCAAGTGACACATCTAAACAGACTTTTCTTAAGATGTGTCTCAACAACTGCTTATCTGTTTTCTGAGAAAAAGCCACTTGCCACACAAAATACTAAATGAGAAGCACAATATGTTCAGCTCTATGTTTCATCTAGATAGCACATGCAATGTTTTTTCACCCTTTGGAGAATTAACACAATAAGGTGCAGCATCTGCGTGGTGCTTTAAAAGGCCTCATTAATCATTGCTACAACAACCATGTAAAGTAGGTCAGTATTTTTCTCCCCATGTTGCTGATGGCGGCTGAAGCTGTGGCCTCCCAATGAGTTTGTGGTTGAGATTTTAAGACAGATTTTTCAGCTTGCATACAAAAAGTGATGAATACAGCACTGTGAAAGAAGTTTAATAGCTTCAGCAGTGTGGAGGAGATTCTTATTGTATCAAGCCTTTACTGAATATATGAACATCCAAAGATTATTGGCTCAATCATTTGCAAATGGGTTTTGGTTTTGTTTCATGGCAGTCAGTCAAACCAGAAATTTGTAGATAATGTGTTCTCTGCTGTTATCTAGTTTGAGTTGGTTTATTCAGGCTGCTGTGACCACATGGTTGCAGATTAGATGGAACAGAAGGGGCAGTGAGAAGCAGGAAATCTCTTCCCACACTGACCTTGGAGCTCCGAACATAGTTGGGAACATCGGAATGGCATCAAAGTGAAATAAGAGAACTTACCAAGATGCAATTTTCTGTATCATAGAAGCTATTCTGAGGCAGCTATTTCTATGTGTGTCTTTCAGGGAGTAAGCCAACTGAACACAGTGAAACTTACTTCTAAGTAAACATGCAAAGGATTGTGCTTTCATTTAGACTGGGATCAGACCAAGGTTTTCCTTATCTTGAAAAGTCATGGTTCTACTTCTTCCCAAGAGACTTGCCACTGGTTGAAAACCTTGGCATAATTGTCTCTAGTTTTAGCACTTGACCTACTTGGGAGGCTGGGGGGAGCACACACCATTGCTATTTAGCAAAATAGAAAATAAGAATTGTTTCCAACTGCAGTGGTGAGCAGTTTCCTGCAAGAACAGAATAAAACGCCTGCTAAGTAATTAATTTAGTATTGGTGTGATGGCTGTGAAGTGTTATGATGCATGAAAGAAGGGTAGCTGTTTCTTGTTGAGGTTAGCTGAGGGGCGAAATTGAGGATAAGGACGCTATAATGGGTCTGGTGCTTTTACAATGTCCCCTGTAAATGTTCTCATTTCTCTTTTTGGGGGTGGTGGGGGGAAATTTTTTTTTGTCATGATCTCTTCTCCTGATTGGCTGAAAAGCTTGTGAATTTGTACATGGAGAAAAGGCAGGCAATGGGATAGATCTGTAGGATATAGATCAGTAGGATCCCCTAGTTCACAGAATGGGATATCTCAGCTGATGGATGGGTCCTCTTATGGCCTAATACCCTCTCAGAGTCATCTGTTGAAGATCAAGGTACAGCTCAGTAATGGATTCTCACAACTGCATTCAGCAGATAAGTTGCAGACCTTTATTTCATATGAAAATTCATACTGAGCAGGTTTTTGGGTGCATGACTTCCTCTGTTTGGTAATGTGGGGAACCCAAATGATGTTAATCGCATTCCTGCTTAAGGATTTCCCCAAGGACTGGGAATCCCCTTGGAAATACTGTACTAAGAAACTTTTTCTCCATATGCCAACTTCTTGTGATCGTCCGGGGAAGTCTTACTGCATATTTCCTTGTATTCCAACTTTGGGGTGGTGGTGGTATCTGATGAACCTTTCTGTGTCAGTGTGGAGTGTGATTGGCTCTCTCTTTGTCTTCTATATTCTATATATTTATATCCTTCTCAGTGTGCTGGGGGGAAGATACAAACATAATTTTTGACTATATATCTATACTAGCGAAAGGCATACCCGCATTGCGGGAGTAAAATTCCCCCGTATGCCATCTCCCCATATGCATCAACCCCCCATGGATAACTTTCTCCCAGGTGTAACAACCCCCAATGCGCAACTTCCCCCATACACATCAACCCCCACAAGCGCAACTTCACCCATGTGCATCAACCCAGCATGCACAAGTTACCCCATGCGCATCAACCCCCCATGCGCAACTTCCCCCATATGCATCAAACCCCATGCGCAACTTCTCCCCATGCGCAACTTCTCCCCATGCGCAACTTCTCCCCATGCGCAACTTTCCCCCCATGCGCAACTTTCCTCCCATGCGCAACTTTCCTCCCATGCGCAACTTTCCCCAACTTACCCCGTGCGCAACTTTGGGAAAATTGTGTATGGGGAAAGTTGCGCATGGGAGGAAGTTGCGCATGGGGGGGTTGATGTGCATGGAGAAAAGTTGCGCAGGGGGGAAGTTGCGCAGGGGGAGAAGTTGCGCAGGGGGAGAAGTTGCGCAGGGGGAGAAGTTGTGCATGGGGTTTGATGCATATGGGGGAAGTTGCGCATGGGGGGTTGATGCGTATGGGGAAGTTGCACATGGGGAGAAGATGCGCATGGGGAAAGTTGTGCATGGGGTTTGATGCATATGGGGGAAGTTGCACATGGGGGGTTGATGTGCATGGGGTAACTTGTGCATGCGGGGGTTGATGCGCATGGGTGAAGTTGCACATGGGGGTTGATGTGTATGGGGGAAGTTGCGCATGGGGGGTTGTTACGCCTGGGGGAAAGTTATCCATGGGGGGGTTGATGCATATGGTGGGATGGCATACAGGGGAATTTTACTCCCGCAACGCGGGTACGCCTTTTGCTAGTTAATCTAATAAAGCAATAGTTTTCTTGGTTAAAAGCCCTATTTACTTTGACAGCAGTACTTTTGGAAACCATTGCACTGCTGGTATTCTGCAAATGATGACATGATGAAGGCCTGCATTGTTTTCCAGAAGAGGACAGAATTGCCAATAGTATGACTGACAAATGTCTGGTCTTGTGAATAGCTGCAGACAGTTACAGTTTTTGATTAATGTACAAGTGAAATAAAGTGCAGCTTAGGAACTATCAATACAAACATTTGGGGTTTTACACAATCTGTTGAAAAGTACTTCATAAAGCAAATAGGCTTACTACAAGATATCGGTTTAATGAGTTTTACCTTTGCCTATGAATATATGCAAATATAAAGCTTTCATATTTGTTTTCGTTTTGAGGGTAGTATTACAGGATAGCATCTGTTCAACTTGACATAGGTAAGGGCTCCACCATGGCTTATTCAAGCCCTGCAAAGCATTTTCCATATGCAAAACATCATCTAACTGTGGTCAGGACAAGCACACAATCAGGGTGTTGGGCTGTGTCAAAAAAACAAACAAAATAATTATTGAGAATTTATTTTCCTTTTATGCAAATAGGTGGTTTGCCTACAGCTGGTATAGAGGGCAGGGCTAGGCAGCAGTTCAGAAAAAAGGTAGCAATAATATGAGGGAGGGGCAATGGCTGATGGCAGGCAGAAACAAAATTCAAGCAACAAAGATCTTCCACAGAATTGTTTCTGCATGTGGTGGATGCGGGGAAAGCCTGGAGCATAGCAACTCCCAGACTCTTCAGTGTTTGTGCACGCTCTTATCAATGCAGCATTCCAGTTTACTGCGATGTGCCAAGAGACATATGCCGCATGTGGCAGTAGAACACAGGAGGCTGCTTTTTACTGAGTCAGACTATTGGGCTATCTAGCTCCGTATTGTTAACACAAGCTTGCAGCCAGCTTTCTGAAGTTTCAGAACAAGGTCTTTCCCAGCCCGATCCAGAGATGCTGGGGATTGAAACTGGGAGCCTCTGTATATAATGCAGGTGCTCTCCAACTGCAATTGTGCTGTGACTTTCTCCATGGGTGGATGAACATCTGTCACAGGAGCCAACAAGGAAGACTTTTTCCTTAGCCACCATGTACTGAAACACTTCTGTGAATAGGGTTGCATCAGCTCCACAGTGCTTAACCTTATATTAATCCATTTCTGCCCAGCCCGCAGGTATACACATGGGAACTCTGTTGTGCATATCTAACATTGAACAGCATTGTTTAAATTCACTGATTTAAACCACAGTGGAGCAAGAATGTTGCCTGACTAGCAACCTGCTGTTCTACCCCCAGACCATGCCTATGCTCTTTCCTGTGCACTTGGCAGGCCCATGTTGCTATGTATGTCCATGGTAGCTGCCTGAGTTTGCCAGTATTCTGTGTAGACGCACTTACGACTCTCCGCTAAAATAATCCTCGGGAGCTCTTGGGATGGGTGTGCTACTCCTTGTAATTACAATCCAAATTGCTCTGTGCTGCTTTGAGCATATTTCTGCTGAGCTGTGTAATTTTTGGACAGACGGCACCTCTGGTTTTCACTCATATTATGGTTTTTCTAACCCAATTTTCTCTCTTTGTTTTGTGCTTTATTCCTAGTATCCACAGCTGAACCAAGAGTCAACATCTCCCTTTGTCTTTATCTGCAGCAATCCCCAAGAGATGGTTGTGAAGTTCCCTATTAAAGGCAAACACAAAATCTGTAAGTCCTAGTACTCCACAGATGTTTCCTCATTGCGGCAGTCAGTTGATGAACTCTGTCTCCTGGGCTCTGGTGCCTCTGCTGTAGCCTTTGACTTTGGGATTTGCATACCAGTGCAAACATTGCCGGAGTATGTGTTTCTTCAGTAGTTCCCCTTTTCCCCAATGGCAGTGCTTACTGTGAGGCACGTGGCTTTTCCACACCCTTGCTAATGGCACAGGAACAATAAACCTTTCCTGATTTAATTGGCTAAACTAGGTCTGGATGAAAGATCTTAGACAGGAGGAAATGATTAACTTCACTTATTCATGCCTCTGATCAAGGAGGAGACAGGGGGAAGGGCATAGAGCTACCTTCTTCTTTGGTGATTCCATATCTTTGCCAGAGAATAGTGTATAGAAGGAATATTGCATTTCACTGCTGACTAGAGAATCCAAGTGTAGCCCCCTGGCCATAGGTGGCATTATTAATACACATCTGCACCAATGATGGAATTCAAAGAAATTAACAACCGGTTCTATGCCCATCTGGCAGCCACTTTTAAATGGCTATTTTTAAATGTTATATGTCCTAACAACCAGTTCTATAGAGTAGGTGCGAGCCTGCCGGAGCCCACCACTGATCTGCACACATTTTGCTGTTTTAAATGTTTTAGGATACATTTGGGGTGTTATATCCAAAAATGCCATGAGTTTTGCCCAACTGGATCTAGTTTGGGGGCTGTGGCATAGCCACCTTATATGCTGATGCAAGCAGCTTCTGTATGAGGAAGCCATGGCATTATCTTCTTCACAAGGAAGCTGCCCGAGGGTGCAGCTTTAACCAACTTTTTAGCAACAGAGTAAAGGCCAATCCCGAAATAAAGGAACAAGCATTCCATTTGAGGAGGCCTCTGTGACTGCTCCCCATGTGGCACATGCCTCACTTTTCAGATTGCTCATATGCTTCCACTTCCCAAAATCTCTCTGGATTTGGCTGCAGTTATGAGGAGCAGTTTACTTCTTAAAAGTTTTGTCATGGTGTATTTTTCAACTCTGCTTCACTTCCACTTTTTGCAGCATGATCAGTGGGTGGCCAAGGTTGGAGGGGGTTTGTGTGTTTGTGTGTACGTGCTGTTTTTTCTTTCTTTTCCTTCTTCTGTGAAATAAAATATGCATTTCTGCTGTCAGTGCAAACCATTCCCAAGTATGTCACAGCGTGTCCTTTCCAAAGTGACAGTTTCCTGCTGGAAGAAGGATCAGTTTAACAGACTGGAAAGAGATTGCCTCTGCCAGAGTGCCCTGCTCTCACCATTCTTTCTTGGCTTGCTCCCTCTTGGCAGGGTTAGGCAAGAAGGAAGATAGTTGCTACAGAAAGTTTGCCAGAGGGCTGTGGTGGTTGGTCATTCTAGGCCATCAAGAAATAGTTAGTGACAGGGGTGTGGGGGCTGAAAGTCCTGTAGCCTTTCATGCCAGCAATGTACAGTACTATTTATTTTTTCCCTTCTGTAGAGCCTCAGCAGAAAAGCATTCTGTTCCATTCAGATAGGATCTCAAAACGATATTTCTGACTGCCAACTCACCCAGTTGGATCCATCTTGCAACTGTCATGTTTATTGAAAAGTCCATTACAAGCCCCATTCAGCCAGCAGCTGTTAACTTTCCAGTTTCTCACACTGGATGCAATCCATCAGCTGAAGTCCCTTTGAAATAAGCAAAACTTGCACTGGAGCCTGTAAATGTTTTCTTATACAACTTCCATTTATTTACTGCCTTCTGCCACATCCCCTCACCCCTCTTCATAGATCTGTAACTCTAGAAGCATATCACTGGATCTTCATGCTCAATTCAGCCAAGAGCCATATCACCATATCACTGGATCTTCTGCTTCTCTTTGCAAAATCTAGATTATCCCTAAGACTATGAGTGTATCCATCACATGGGATTGTGTTTGAGTGATGCAACAGCTCTAGGCCTGTGGCAAAACGCATTACAAATGAGATTTCATGTATCTGAGTAAGGAGCAGCATTCAATAATTGGTGGCAAAGGAAAGGCAGGGTGGAGAGGATGAGATAAGGACTAGAGCAAACTAGATGCTGGAAAGTTCCCAGCACATGATCTGTTTCTCTCCACCCTCCCTGACCAGTCAATTATTTTCCCCATCCCATGCCTATGCTGCATAACTTCTTATCTTTGAATAAGCCTCTTAAAAGTTTAATAGAAGTAGAAATTCATGAATTAAATGTGTTAAAAACTCATTGGGCAGAAACACAAGATGTTGTTTGCTGTAGAAGAATTATCAGGCACAGTGTGTACACCTAATGTTGAGTAATTCATTAAACTTGTATGTGCTCAAATGTAGCTTAGCTGGAACCTTCCTCAACAAACATCTCTATCCCCAAATCCTGTGAAAGTGATACAAAGCTGTTCTCTACAAGTTATACCTTTGGTCCTTCTAGTTGACTGTGGTGTACTTTGGCAGTGGCTGTCCAGAGTTTCTTAGATGGGGTCTTTCCCAACCCCTCTGGAGAGATGTCATGGCTTGAACCTTGGACTTGATGCATGCAAAGCATGTCCTATATCAGAGCTTTTCAAACAAAGAATATTCTAGTGTTAACTTTGATTTGATCTCTTGCAAAAGAAAATGCTTGGGGTAGAAGGAAGTCTAGAATTTACTGACTTGTTCATATTCTAAAATTGAGTGAGGCAGGACATGGTGCTGCTATAGAATGGATCACACCTGATGCAATAATTGATGGAATGGCCACAATGGCCACATTAGAAAAGCAGAGCCTCAATGAATTCCCTGGGAACATCCCTAAACCTATTTTGTTGTTGTTATGTCATGGTTTTAAGTAGATTAAGGGTCAAGCTTTTGGAAGATCATCAGCAGATCTCTTACTCAAAAACAAGCCAGGATTGTAGCTAGGGAAAAACCTGCACATTGTTTAAAACTTTATTGTTTTTATTGCATTTATTGTAATGCATTTAAATGACAATCAAGGCATTTAAAAACACTGAATGAGAGAGAGAGATAGCGCGTGTATAACTGTGCTTTTTAGCCAGTGGTACTTGTACCACAAGTGATTATCAAAGTGAGGGTCAATCCTTTTGGGGAGTTGCAACTTTATTTCAAGGGGTTATAAAAAGCTGTGTATTGCTATCTTGGATTCTGGCACTTGGCACCACCATTTTGGAATGGGGCCCTCAGGCTGCTTTCCTGGGTAAGTCTCATTGAACACAATGGGACTTTTTACTTTTACTTTACACTTTACAACAAGACGTTTACTTTCTAGTAGACACAGAAAAGCGCTGGCATCACTGTGATGTCACTTTCTATTTTATATTATTTCTAACCATGACATCACTTCTGAGAAGTCCCAGACTGATTGTCATTCTCAGAAGGGGATCCTAGGCTGAACTGCTCAAGAACCACTGCTTTACAAAATGACAGGTGGCACTCTGCCCCCTGCTATGGTGACTACATAGCACATAGCACCCCCTGCTGTGGTGACTACATATGGTGACTACATAGAACTGCCCTGCCTGGCCCAGTCCTGCTAGAAGTGGAAATATGTGGGACAAAGGTGCAGCAGTGGGCAAGATGTGAATGTGTAGCTGCCTGACATTCTAAAAGGGCATGCTGTAGAGAAGTGGTGTCCAAACCCTCACCTGGGGCCCGATGTGGCATGTGACAAACCTCAGTGCAGCCCACAGCAAGCCTTGTAATGTATCTAATACACACTTATATTTAAATTTATGTAAATTTATTTAAATTTGAAATGTTTCATTTTTCAGCTCTTGACACAGTTTTAAAGAGATGATGTGGCCCTTCTGCCAAAACATTTGGACACCTCTGGTATAGAGCACAAAGAGCAAAGGCATGGTTTGGAGGCAACAGCAACAGAAGAAGCCTATTTCTTGCTGCAGAGACAACTATGGTGCAAACATTTCTCTCTTTGGCTCTGCTGATGTCTTTGATGGCTGTGATGGTTAAAATTGGTACATGGAAAGTGGTGCTTCCCAAGGGGAAAAAATGAAAAAGCTTGATTGGATACATTATTAGTGTCCAGTGGCTGTCTTGAGAGTGAAATACTAGATTATAACTTGGTCTTTTGCTTTTTGATGTAGGGCTGTGGTAAGAGCCATTGATTCCTGGGATGTTGCAATATGCTTCTTTTCTGACATACTTAATGTTTTCATTTGCTCCAAGGGGTTAAACTGGAGCCATGTGAGAGAAACATAGATTAAACAGATTAAAGGTATGACCTTGTGTTTGATTTAGCCAGTCCCATGAACATGCGCAAGAACCTGTACTCAGTGGTATCCTGCTCTTTCATGGTGTGTTAAGACCCTTGAGATAGTAGGACACACAAATTGGGAACTTGCATTTCTGAC
Source organism: Cryptoblepharus egeriae (assembly GCA_030015325.1). Lineage (NCBI taxonomy): Eukaryota > Metazoa > Chordata > Lepidosauria > Squamata > Scincidae > Cryptoblepharus > Cryptoblepharus egeriae. The sequence goes on from JAREYC010000013.1 coordinate 14,871,903, forward strand.
TCATTGGGAGTGTCTGGCAGGGAACAGAAGTATCCCAGAGAGACTCTGGATTGTGACAGGCCTTCAACATGTGTCACACTATGAAGCCTGCACAGCTTGTGCGTGCATGTACTTTCAGTATAACTCTTGGTGAGTTCAGCTTCAGAATAAGAGGTTGTTAGGTGATGGTTGGTTTGTTGGCTTTGGAGAGCTCTTCTCCAAAGCTGCAGTGGATCAGCTGGTTAAGACACCATGCCTGTCATTTGGCAGGCCAGGGTTTGAGACCTGAGTGCTGCCAGGTGGAGTGAGCTCCTAAGGCCAGCTCCTGCCAAGCTAGCAGTTCAAAAGCATGTACAGTGTTACCTCACTTAATAAGCGCCTCGCTTAACAAGCATTTCACATATCAAGCAAAAATTTCCAAGAAATCTTGCTTCACATAACAAGTTCCGCTTCACTTAACAAGCAAGCAAGCTGTGGGCACACGAGCTATGCAACCCTGACACTCCACATGGAGGCTCTTTAAAAGGGCTGCCGGCCAGGGCAGCTGCCCCCAACTGCCCCCAAGTGCCCCCACCGACCACCTTGAACCTCCAGCAGCAGCCCATGTAAGCCTCCCAGGAAAGTGTCTTTGATAGCAACCTCCTAACCATGTCTACCCAGGTGTCAAATGGGGCTCACTCCCAGGAAAGTGTCTTTAGGATTGCAGCCTAAGTAGACTTCATAGGATCACGCACATTGAATGCATGTTTTGAATTCAATTCCAGTGTTTTGTCATCATTTTTACATCTGGTTTATATTTTTATATGAGTATTTTGGGAGTTGTGGAACCAATTGTCTGAGTTTCCATTATTTCCTATGGAAAAATCTGCTTCACTTAAAGAGTGTTTAACTTAAAGAGCATGCCTCCGGAACGAATTAAGCTCTTTATGTGAGGTACCGCTGTATATGCAAGTACCACCTTGGTGGGAAGGTACAACAGCGTTCTGTATAGTCATGCTGGCCACATGGCCATGGAGGTATCTTTGGACTGTACTGGCTCTTGGCTGAATTGAGCATGAGCACAGTATTCAGCAGCTGTGGCTGGTGCCTGTATAGGTATATAGCTGCCCTGCCAGGGACCTTTATCTTACCTTTACCTTCTTCTCAGCCATGAAGTCTACCGGGTGACTGGACACTTTGTTCTCTTTCAGCCTAATGCATTTCATAGGGTTGTCAGGAGGAAAAAATGGTAGGGAGAACCATGTATGTCTGCTATATTCTTTGGCAAGGGTAGAATATAAATAAAATAATAAAGACTCTTGGAATATATTTAGTGAAAGATCAGTCTTTAGTATAATTTTAGGACTTTGACTCAAAATGAAGTCGAGTATCAGCTGTTAAACTATAAGACAAGTGAATTTGATGGTGTTTATAATGTCAGCAGGTCAGCGTTCGATACATGAGTACTGCATGACGGAGTGAGCTCCCATCCCTTGCCTAACTCCTGCCAACCTAGCAGTTCAAAAGCATGTAAATGCAAGTAGATAAATAGGTACCACCTTGGACGGAAGGTGACAGGTTTCCATGTGCATGTAGACTACATGTCCACGGAGGCATTTTTGGACAATGAGGCATCTTTGGATATTTCTATGGCTTAAGAAATGGGATGAGCACTGCTACCTAGAGTTGGTCATGACTATTAGGAAAACCTGTGGGGGACACCTTTACCTTACCTTATAATGAAATTAACTTCCATAACACATACGTTCACATAACACACAACATTCAAAATAGATTTGCATGTTTACAAATTTGCATATTGTAAACACGCAAACAAATGGCACGTTTGCGCATTTACAAATTAAGCAAGCAAACCTGTCATTGATTCAAAAGGGTGAGCATGTTCGTTTCTTTCCAGATTAGACTGAATTATTTGCAGTATGAAATAGGTACAGTCACTTCTGTGGCTGTTAGGCTCCTGTTTTTTATTCAGCCTACTTTATTTCAAGACAGATTTTTCTCTGTTTATGTGTTGAGATCTGAACTCTACTATATTCCAAGTTCCCAGAGTAGTTTATATCGTTATCTTTTTTTCTCCTTGAAGTGGACTCTTGACTCTGTAAGACTCATGGTTGAACTTATCTGCTATACTTGGGGGAATTTGTCTGAAAAGCTTGATTGATTGTGTTAAGGGTTCAGCGGAAGAGACACTAGGCTCATGGTTACCACTACACTTGGGGCTATTTTGTAGCAGCAGTTTTATGCAGAAGTAGCTTTGGTCAAATTCTTTAATATAGAAAAACTCTGTGCCCTCCACCCACCCATAGATCTCTGTCTCCTTCAATCAAATCCTTTCCTTGGTTTTTTAATGCACCTGCCAGTGAGTGATTGTAGAACATCCAGTATTTGCTTGGGATTCAACTTAAATTTTTGATGACAGAAGCATTCAAATGTCTGCAAATCCAGTTAACTCACTTTGCCCAAGAGCTTTTTTCCCCCCTCTGTGCAAGTGAAGGTATCTTCCAGCTCTACTATGCATTGATGTGCCTGCCTGATTATGGTTATAGTAGTGCCTGGACTATGGAACTCTTGGTCTCATAATGTTCTCTTGGCCCATTAGTGGTTTTGAAGCAGCTTATTCAAAATATGCTTGTTCATCATGCGTTTGATTTGCTGTGACTTTGCTCCCCATTTTATTTATTGAGAACCCTTTTGTTACTCCATATTTAGCTGGTTTTGTTTGTTAGCTGTTGTAATTGTATAAATATGTTTGTTTGTGTGTGTAAATCTAATATTAGAGATCCAAAAAGAAGCCCTCACCCCCTTTGCAAATATGTGTTTTGTTGGTTCTTTATTGAAGGTTGATTACCAGTACAGGTAAAACTGGGCAAGCCTGGCCATGTGTGGTAGAGCTAGAACTCCCCTTTGTACCTCAAGGGGGTGAAAACAGTTAATGAACCTGAGAACCCTTGCAACAAAATGGCTTTGTTGCTCCCTGCTATTTCAAGTGTCGTCTGTTGGCATCCTTATATATTGTCTCTGCTTTCTGTGTCCCATGCTCAGTTGCACAGAGCCCTGAACAATGTGAATGATTGGTTCTGGCTTGGCTTGTACTGTAACATGTGCATCTTGGAGTGGTGAAGAGGCAGCTAATGAGTTACTGCTAGTTATGGATGAGCATGTCTAGAGTCAGCTAGTGCCCTGACCGAGCAGAGATCAATGTGAGCAGTCTCTTCCTGACAAATGCTTCTGTCTGGAGCAGTGGACGGTGGGCCAAGGGCAGCTGCTGCCTTGTACTGATTAAAGAGTACAAATAGCAGGAGGAGGAGGTGGCAGAGTACGTGCCCAGGCTGTAAAAGCAAAGGACAGGACTCGGTGCAAAGAGCAGGTACTTGCTAATATACAGGTGGGTTCTCTCTTTTGAGTTCCCCAACCCTCCGTCTCATGTAGAATTAATGACCCTGTAATTAATCCAAGCCTTGCAGGAAAGGAAGAGCTTGGCTGCATGAGTTTATGAAGGTGCTTTATACTGAGTCAGGCTCTGGTCCATCTAGGTCTACACTGACTGCTAGCATCCCTCCAGGGTTCCAACAGGAGGAACCCTAGTTTGAACCTGACATTTTTTACATGCAAGGTGTGTTCCAACACTGAGTTACAGCCCTTCCTGTAAATGATATATATTTCTTAATTACACATATATCCATCTTCATTCCATCACTGAACTCAGTGTGGAAAATATAGGGTTCCAGGGAGGTCTCCCATCCAGGCATTGACCAGACCCAGACATGCTTTGTTTCAAAATGGTTGCTGCATCACGTACTTTCAGGCCACATGTATAAGGAAGTAGCTCAGTTATGATTATCCTAGTGATGTGCCATGCAGAGCTATAGGCCATACAGTATCCATTTTGCTTGTGCTGGGAAGAGATAGAGCTAAGCATTGTGAGTATTGACTGGTAGTTTGGTCTTTGATGGACTAAAGAGCAAACTTTTTGATGCACTATCATGATGGCCCCAACTGCCTGCTCATAGTATTTTTGGTGGATGCTGCCTTAGTCTTCCACCCTCCCATTTTCATATCCTGACTAGCATCACGTGAGCTATAAACAGCCATGCTCTGGGAGCTAATTTTCAAATGTTATGCTTTTCACGTGGAAAAGTATATCATATTTTCTTTTCATATTTTATGCTTTTCATATTTTAAGGAGTTGGGTTCTACCAATGACATCTGTTTATGACTAGAAAAGCAATTCAGTCAAGCCTCTTTTCCTCCCAGCCCCACTTCCTGAATCTTCAATTTATATTAGTTGCTGGACAACTGCTTTCCTTATGCTCCTTCTTTCCTTTCCAGTGACTCTGCCTTTCAGGTGTGAGTGGAACATCCTCTAGCGTTGTGGTCTTTAGGGGTCTGGACCCTCATGGAGATTGCGACCTTAGGTCAGAACTCCCTTGGGAGTTGCAATGTCAGGTCAGGGTGGGGGTGAGGGGGTGGGATCCACCATCTTGGACTCTAGCATTGGGCTTTAACTGGATGTAAATCTCATTTAACACTATGGGACTTGGATCCAAGTAGACATGAAAGAACATTCCAGTAAGTTTGACAGGGGGTCCCAGACAGATTTTTAAATTTGAAAGGAGGCTGAAATGCGTCCCATTGTGTCTAGTGCCTTTGATATAATGTTTAGAGTGTTGGACGTGGGTGGGAGGCAAGTCCCAGGTTTAATTCTGTGCCCTGGTCATGGTGCACTTGGGCTAGCTTTGGATTTAACTGGTGTCTTGGCTCAAAAGAGACAGAAGTAACTGATGGAAGCAGAGAATGAGAGGAGTTGGCTAACCTTCAGACAAACCTGTAAACTCTTGAGACCTGGTTCACCACTGGGTTGCTTCCTGGAAAGAAGTAGTAAATGTTAACTTTGCTAGCATGTGAAGTGCCTTTTGTCCAGTGGGGAGCCATATTTGTGTCTAACCAACATAAGATGCATGTAGATCTGGAAAAACTTTGGATATGTTTGGGGTTTGGGCTGCACCTGGCCCCAATGTATGTTTTTCACAGTTGCTTTCATTTTACCTGAGAATACTGGCCTATTTTCCTTCTCCTCTTTGCAACTGCTGACAGCAGAAGTGGTGGCAGCAGTGCCAGTCACTGCTGTTAATTTCCACTCCCCCCCCCCATCCCCCTTGAATTTTTCCCCTTCTCTCTCTTTCACAATGTACCTCACAGCTCCCTGTGTCATTGCAGTGAAGAGTTTGGAAATGCTTTGCTCCTCAAGCAGGAAAATTCAATGTGACAAGAACACACTAACTGGGAGACCTTGTTGCCTGCAGCTGATTTACATTGCAAATAACCTTTAAAAATGAGTGCTCATGAGAGAACCCATCCTCCACTACTTCCTCCTTTTTTGTTTTTTTTTTTGCAGGGAAGCTGGATTCGAAGATTCATCAGGGAGCGAAGAAGGGGTTAATGAGGCAGAAAACGATAGTGTGAGCTGCAGGGCAGGAACACTGACTCCCAGGCAGCCGAAGAATGGATCTTTACACAGCTACTGAGAGACTGCTGGAACAGAGGCCCCATGGATGCTACTGAGAGAAAGTGTGTGGGGGGCAGCTTTATGAAGACACAGGCTCTGACAAAGACGGATATAACTGCAAAAGAGAAATGGCTGATAGCTTGCATAAATGTTAATATCAATCAGTAAAGATTAGGTGCTGAGTTATTTGTGACCAAAGGGCAATGCAGGGAGCCCCTCAGAGTGTTATATTTACATCCTTGCACTTCTATCCAATTGCTGCTTCTGGCCCAGCCTGAAAGTGTTGCTTTTTGAATGGTCCTGTTCCATGTGCTCTTCTTATCAACTCTCTGTCTGCCAAAGCTGATCATCAATTGGCTTTGATTTCTGTTTTGGCCTTGTTTCTTGCCCGCTCTGGAGCTGGAGAGCCCAACTGTGGTTGGCCAGTTGCAGCATTTGGCTTGTTGAAAGATAAACTTGTAAGTTCCCAAAGCCAAAGGAGTGACAGAAATGCCATCAGATCATTGACAAGTATGGGGAGATGGCATTTGGTGCACCATTTCAGATGCCAGAAGGCTTTAGGCTGACCCCATTTGGTTTCCAATTAAGACTTGCCAATATTACCCTGCTAGCTTCTGCAGTGCCCCTTTATTAACATCAGGCCCCACACCACAACAAAGGGGTCAGTGAGGGCTGTGGGCTGACAGCCAGTTTTCCTGAGTCAGTCATTGCTTGGTTATCCAAATAAGCTTCCTCCTCTCTGGAGGACTTATAGAACTCCATTCTCTTCCTCCTCAAGATGCAACCTCATATTTGCCTAAAACACCACTGTACACCAAAGCCAAAGTTTGTCCACTGTGATGATTGTTCATAATCATCCATTGCCCTGGAACTTCTTGAAACTTCTGACAGTTATCTATTTTGAAAGCTTCTGCCTCCATGTCTTTAACAGGCCTTTTCCTTTGGCTTGTTCATTATTCTAAAAAAGTCATATTATTCTCATCAAACATGTATCAGATCCTCCTCTTTTGTCCTTTTTAACCCCACATTCTAATATCCATCTAAGCTTCTTTTTCTGTCCCCTGAGACCTTCGTTTGCTTTCTAGGTGTCTCACTTTGGAGTGTGAGCTTGGCTTTCACCCACTCAGCAGGTGTAGACTGCAGCAACAAGTGTCTGGAAATTCCCAGCTAGCATGCTGATACATGTGGAAATTCACAGTCCTTGGTGCCAGTGCTGGCCCAGCAGCCCATTAGGGAGGTGCTGCTGCCAGAGGGGATGGCAAACGGCACAGAATTCATGATCTAACACTTTATTACAGCAAGGAGGATACATAGACAGAAATATACAGTATACAGTTTTTGTTTCCATCTAGGCAATTGATGAGAATATTCAAATGCTTGATTTTTCTCTCTGCTTTAAATCTTTTTTAATTTTTTTTGTTTGATAGCTCCATTTCAAGATTGAATAATTCAGGGGGGAAAAAGCTATTGACCAGTCAAGGGAGCCCATGTCAAAATCCTTCAGAGGGCCCCAGTTGATGTGTGGGTTCCCCCTAAAGACTGGGACAGCTGGTGGTCATCATTGTTTTCTTCCTTACCACTCTTGTTATGGTGCAGCAATGTTGACAATATTATATTTAAAAGAAAAATGCTACCAGCACAGCTGCTGAGAAGTGCTCAAGGCTGTGTGGCAGTCCCACTGGGGCCGAAGCCTGACATCAGCAGCTGCCAGCAAGCAACCAGCAGGAATAGTCAAGTGTGAAGATTGCTTCCTTTGGATGCTTCTGTTTGTGCTGTGCTCTTTACAGTGACACCTGGGGGGATTAATATGGTCATACCTGCAACCACCCCTTTGCAGCACATGGTATGGTTTTTCCAGGAACTGCTTGTTTCAGAATTCTCCCAATGAATGCCTGGAGGCTCTTTCCTCAAAGACTCTCCCCTGCCTTTGTCAACCGGCAATGTGATTTCTCATGGGTCTTTGTATGAGCCCTGTATAATGGAAGAGGTAGTTTGGACCAGGGAAAATACCAATCTGGATGCAGCCTGGGTTCTGATAAATACATCGCTGAGCTTTGATACCTTTCACAATTCCCTGGAACATTTTATGCTCTTGTTACTAGTCCGGATGCCAAGATTGCACATCTCTTTGGAGATTAAGGCAAGATGGTCCCTGCCACAAACAACAGGAAGAAAAGGAACAAGCAGCCAGGGAGGGAGGGACACAGCTCAAACTAGGACAGGGTAGGGGGAGGTGGGAAGGGGATAAGCCCAGCTGTGAAGCTGAGATCAGAGCCAGATTTCATTCTCTTTCAGAATCCTCTGGGTTCAAACTGCCAAATTCCACCTCCTTCAAAGGCAAAATCAAAATTAACCCAGGACTGCAGGTGTGGGGAATCTCAGGAATCCTCCTTTCTTCCTATTCCACTCACTGTACACTGGAAATAGATTAGTGACAGGCTTGGCTTTCTCGTTTCCTGCTGCTCTGACCTTGCTTCAGTCTCTTTCTCTGTAGTATTGCAGCACAGCTGTATAGATTCTTCAGAACAGCCAGACTGAAGAAAGATGTTCAATTGTTAGCTGTGAAAAAATGCGCAGGGGAGGAGGGAGGGGAAGACACCATGGGAATTTGTGTCTGATCTTACCTCCTCCCTCTTCATTTTGACTGAAAGCTTCCTCTGACAGAAAGTCAATGCAAAAGACAAAAATGGTGCTAGCCTGGGGGCTTCTCTGTTGGAGACAACCAAACTTTGCTCTGTGCAATAGGACTGCCTGTGTGATCTTGCTCCTAGGTTAGTGCTGTTTTTGTAGCAGGAGCCTGAAATGAGAGGAAGAACTCAGCTTTTTGTTTGCATGCATCTGAGGCTACAATCATACGTGGCAGAAAACCCCATTGACTAAAATGGGACTTAATTCTGAGTAGGCATACATAGAATTGGGCTCTTTGTCAGTGTAAAGTAATGCAAGAGATCCTAACTTCACCTATATGTTATTGGAGTCAGTGCTGGGAACCTTTATGTGACACCAAAGGAGGTGGTCGTCACAGCTGGTAGATGGGGGAACGCCCACTGCCTCCATTGCTGCTTCTCCCTCTCCTCCCTGATTTTGAAAATTTGAATTTGAAAAAGATGGGAATAGAACAGCAAGTGTTAAAGACAATAATATAGTGTTTGAGACTTGCACTCAATTACAATTTAGCTCTTGAGTTTTTAAATATGGTGCTGCAGTTTGTGCAACAGTTTGTGTGGGGCTGGGGCTCATTTGGATGTTTCCTACAAAGCATGGGGTGCCATCCCCATTTGCAACAATACTGTGAAAAGTAGTGAGGCTGAGAATATAATCATCCAAAGGCTGAGTCAGGATTTGAACACAAGGTCACTTCAGTCCTAGTCCAACACTAACTGTTGTGCCACACCAAATCATATTTTTGACCATGATCTTGGGTTAATCATGCCTACAAGGCCTTCATAAGAACATAAGAAGAGCCTCCACTGGATCAGGCCAAAGGGCCATCTAGTCTAGCTTCCCATATCTCACAACATATCTCACAACAGCCTACCAGATGCCTCAGGGAGCATACAGGACCTATATTCAGGTGCCCTGAATCTGGCATTTTGAGGTTGCTGACATCTACATTTATCTATGCACATGCACATGTACACACCCCTAAGAAGAAAAATCTTTGAACTTTTTTAAAGTCAGACTGGTGTAATGGCTAGGGAATTGGACTGAGACCTAGAAGACCCAGGTTCATAATCCCCAATCAGCCATGAAGCATGAGTAACCTTGAGCTAGTCACTCTCTCAGCCTCACCTGCCCCATAGGATTGTTGTGATGACCAAAGTATAAAAGCTTTGTAAGCCACCTTGGGCATTTGTTTTCGCATATAAAGTCAGGGTATAAATCTATATATATAAAAGAGAAAAGTCACTGACTCATCAATGCCCTGCCAAAATCGCCAGGCCCAGAAGCATGGAATTTGGGGTGGGTGTTCCTTCCGTGACGGAGGGGTGCACTAAGAACCGGTTTTTGGAAATTCCAATGGGAAGGGGGTGAAAAGGGGCGCAACGCGTTTTCCTCCCTATACTTTGCATTGAAGAATAGATGACTCATCAACATTCCCAACATTCCGCCACACACCCCCCCCCACCTAGAAGCATGAAATTCAGGGAGGGAGTTCCTTCTGTCACCTGAACACCCACCAAGAACTGATGTGGAGAAATTTAATCCTTAAGGGGCTGAAAAGGGGTACAACGTGTTTTTGTCCTATACTTAACATGGAAGAATGACCAACATCCAGCTAATTTGGTGCCTGGTGCACTGGGGGGATGTTGTTCAAAGGAAGAGGTTGCACTGGGGAGGATGCTGCACATGGGAAATGTTGCATGGTTGCACTGGGGAGGATGCTGCGCATGGGGGGGTTGATGTGCATGGGGAGATGATGTGCATGGGGTTTGTTGTGCATAGGTGACTGATGCACATGGCAGTTTGATGCTCATGAGCGAAGTTGTGCATGGGGGATTGATGTGCATGGGGGATGTTGCACATGGGGAGATGTTGCACATGGCAGTTTGATGTGCATGGGGGATGATGCACATGGCGGTTTGATGCTCATGGGAGTTGATGTGCATGGGGAGATATTGCACATGGGGGATGTTGCGCATGGGAGGAAGTTGCGCATGGGGGATGATGCTCATGGGTGTTGATATGCATAGGGTGTTGATGCGCATGGGGGAAGTTGTGCATGGGGAAGTTGTGCACAGGGAAATTGCGCATGGAGGTCTGATGCGCATGGCAGTTTGATGCGCATGGGGTGTTGACGCGCATGGGGTGTTGATGTGCATGGGGTAAGTTGCGTATGGGGGAAGTTGCGTATGGGGGAAGTTGCTCATGGGGGAAGTTGTGCACGGGGAAGTTGCACATGGAGGTCTGATGCGTACGGGGGTTGATGCGCATGGGGAAAGTTGCACACAGGGGGAGTTGCGCGTGGGATGTTGATGTGCATGGGATGTTGATGTGCATGGGATGTTGATGCGCCATGGGGGGATGGCGTATGGGGATATGTTAATCCCACAACGCGGGTGCGCTTTTCGCTAGTCCCTTAAATAAAAATTCAAGTTGGAGTCCACAGTGACTGAAAATCAATCTGTGCTGGATGGGGTGAGCCTTCAAATGGGGCAATATCAATAGGCTGAGTTAGTATGCCAGCTTCATTAGGAAAGCAAATGGGTTTTAGCTAAAATTTTCTGTTGCAGCACAAAGGTGAGAATCTGGCTACTCAGAAGGGCCATATCAGGATCAAAATCTTGGCAGTTAATCAAGTTACAAACCAAGCCAAGACAGAGAGAAACCAACAAGCTGCCAGAAGGAGAAAAACTGATGAAACCTTAGCAAGAGAAGATAATTTATTTGGTTTCTTCAGTATTTAAATTATAGTCTGGAACCCCCTAGCAAAAGAATTGGTTTCGTTTTAAAGCTAAAGAAAACGCTTACTCTGTATGTTAACATCCTCTTCCTCCTCCAGAGACTGCCTCTTCTGAAGCAGGTCATAGCCTTAGTTCTCATGAATGGAAAATAGATTTGCTCGCATGATAAATGGATAAAGCCCCATGGGCAAAACAGATGCCTCAGCAAAATATTTTCACAGCTGGGAGCCAATGTGTAGGGGATCTCTGACTATCTTTGCACAGTATGGAGACTGCACAATATGTTATGGCCAGAGTATGGGGGGAGATCAGTCAGATCAAAAGCAGAAAAATCAACTGGGCCCTTAACCAGTCAGAAAAAAATATTGTACTGTTGTATATTTTGTTATTAGCTATAAAATGTATTCAGTTGGGAATATTTTCAAAAATGTTTCTCTGCCTAGTTCAGTTTCTCAAACTGCGTCAGGACCAAAAGCAAATTTTAGGTGGGTCCCCATTCATTCCATATCTTATTAACTTGATGTTTCTGTTGCATATGACTGCACTTAGGAAAATGTTACAGATCTATACTTTTTAACAGGCTACTATTTTTATGCTTTTAACAATGATAGTTAATAGGATTTACTCATGGGAGAAAAGTGGGTAGGATTTTTGAAAGTTTTTGTGTTTGATCCCACTCATGACATTACTTCCAGTGGGTCCTGACAGATTCTCCTTCTAAAAAGTAGGTCCTGGTGGTAAAAGTTTGAGAAACACTGGGGTAGATATCTCTTGTGTTGCTATGGGTTGTCTCCCAAATCAGCTCTTGGAAATCATAATCGCCAGAAGGTCTATGCTGGAAGCTGGCATAAAAAGCCATATTTTCCACTGAGCCTGAGGGCCTGATAATCACAGTAGGGAAAAAGGAAAATGGGATCCGATTGACAAAAATAGCAAAACAATACAAATGAGCAATAAGGTTTCTAATCATTGTTATTGTTTTCCTTGGATTCTACATGTGTGTGTCACACACTCATCATGTACATGCACGTGTAGATGAATATGTACGTGTTTGTACGCGATCACACTCACTGTGCATGTCCACGATCTCATACACACATCACATTTACATGTGTGTGCACAATCATGTACATGTGCATGTACACGATCACACATCACGTACATGTACATGTACACGTACACGTACACGTACACGATCACACTCACCCTCCTTTTTGGAAAAAACGGCTTGTCTATGCTTTCAAATATTTGCCTGTTCTATTTGCTATGAGAGAGAGAGAGAGAAGCCCACTGCAGCCTGGAATTCAAAGAGCTGATCAGCCAATAAATTACTCTTTGACAAGGCCTGCTGTGCGCTATGCTGCAGGTGATTATTCTGCCACTAGAATCTGGCTGTGATCCCTCTAGGCCACTTCACCCTCTGCCTTCTCTTGACAGCTAGCAATTGTTTCCCTCTGAAGTGCTGGAGCATGTCTTGAGCTGAGCCTGTTGTTCCTCACTTCCCCCTGTTTGTGCAGTTGGGAAACTCCCTTTGGCTCAGAGCAAATATATATATACTCCCCACCCCTTTAGAAATGCCTACATTTCCTCACACGGCTATGGACACTATCAAAGTTTACATGGAGGTGTTATGTCTCTTTCTTTTGTGATGCTCCGAGGTACAACGTGAGAATGTTGAGCATGAATATGGCCTTTAAACACAGGGAACTGCCTTCTTCTGATTGAGTCAGGCCTTTGGTCCAACATAGGACACAGTCTTAACCAGCCTTCCAGCACTGACCTAAGGGCATGGAATGCCAAGATAAGGGAATAAACATTGCTTTACATTGAGGAGGCTTTTGTGACTGCCCCAAGCCATGCCCCACTAGAACAGCTATGCTAGTGCTGCAAAGTTGATTAGGATCAACTTTTATTTTGGCTATTAAGTTGGAAATTGCTTCCTACAGGCTCAATTCCCTACATGTCATAAGGTCCTAAGAAGACAGTGCTAGTATGTATGTAGCCATTAGCCAAAACTAAATTCCAAGTATGGTATTCATACTTGGCCAAGAAATTCTGTCTGTCTGTCTGTCCTGGGGATTGAACATGGAATCTTCTGTATATGGTGTACCACTGAGCCATGCTCCCTCTTTACCCAACATGTACATTTAGGTTATACTGAGTCATTGGCCCACTGCCCCCAGATTTCAGACTAGGGGCGCAATCCAGAGTAACTACAGGGAGTCCTTGCTCTGGAGTAAGAACAAGTTACTCCAGATTGCAATATGAATTTCCCATAGATTTTCAGTAGGTGGTGCAGTAACTATGGGTGCACGTTATATCTCTTACATGCTCCCGTAGTTACTCTGGATTGTAGCTTAGGTTTTCCCAGTTCAATTTGGAGATGGTTGGGACTGTTCCTGAGACCTTCCACACACAAAGCAGGTGTACTACCAAGGAACTGTGTAGACAATCCTAAGCATGTCTACTTAGAAGTAAGTCATTCTGTTCAATGGGGCTTACTCGCAGGAAAGTGTGTTTTGGATTGCAGCCTGTGTCTCCATTTCCCTAACAATTCCTGAAAAGTCTGAACAACCATATGAGCCTCAAAGTATTTGAGTGCAGCCCACCAACTTGGTGAGGCACAGACAAAAAGGTCCTACATGTGGGAGAAAAGACAACAAAGGGAGAATGGCTGCAATCCTAACCATACTTCCCTGGAAGTAAGAACTATTGAATACAATTAGATTTACTTTTGAGTTGACCATGCTTAGGATTGCACTGGATGTGTACTATACACATGCTTTCAAAGACTTCCAGATTGTGGGTGCAATCCTGAGCATGTCTACACAAAAGTGAGCCCCATTGTGTCCAATGGGTCTTACATCCAGGAAAGTGTCTTTTGAATTGCAGCCTATGTATCTTAACATCTTCACACATAAAGGAACTAGCTGTACAGCACAATCCAGAGCAACTACGGGAGCTCTTGCATCGACGTAAGAGACGTTTACATTGATGTAGTTCATATGTAGCTATGGGAAACTTATGGGAAATGCAAATTTTTCTTGTGTCGACGCAAGAGCTCCCATAGTTACTCCGGATTGTGCTGTTAGTTTCTCAAGAGACTTTTGGCATCTCATTTTTTTTCACTTTGAGAAAAAAAAGCATGTCCTTTGGAATTCATTGCTCAATGTGCTTAGGTCCTTTGGAATTCATTGCTCAATGTGCTTAGGTCCAGATCCATTATAGACCGTTATGGTGTGGCATACGCCTTGCTAGCTGCAACAGGAACTGTCAAGACTTTAGTGTAATTTTTCTTCTGTGCTGCACTCTGGAGGTTTTGCACAGAAGGAAAAAACTCCTTCACTCCCTGCTTGGCAAAAGCAGCGAGTTCTGTGTGAGAACACAAGAGACGGAATGTGCAGGAAGGGGAGCGCCTGCCAGTATTCACTCCCATGCTGAATGCCAGAGCAGTATGGGTGGGGCAGGCACATATAGTCACTTAGAAACAGGACTGTGTAAATTCTGCGTGAGCGCACAGATACACTGTACTCCAAATACTACGGCCAAGTAAAACTGAATGATGGTGATCTGTAGAAGGGATGAATTGTGCAAACGGGTATATACACATTTTGCATGATCTAATTATGATAGAACACAGTATCATAACTTCTACACAGGTGTAATGCACCCATAGATAGGGCACCTTATCTGCAGACCAGCTGTTTCTTTCAATTTTGGGGATGGTCTGTCATTTGTAAAAGAGTTTCATTCAGAATCGTAGCCAGCAGCGTTGCCAAGACTTGTGGTTCTGCAGAAGGGCACACTCCGGTCTTCAAGCGACAGCAGTTGCTGCCTCTGTTATGCTTTGTGGCTCATTGCATTGACCTCTAAAAGTGGGTTTGAAATGTCCAGAACAGGCCTTGCAAGGCTCTGACTGAAATTGCAAGAAGTCAAGAGAACCTATTTCACGCAACTGGACGTACCCTGAACAAGCAGCTGTGGAAGAGGATATGTACTGCCAGCTGAAGGAAAGCCAAGCCGGGGCTAATTCACAGAAGTCTGACGAAGTTCTTGTAAGGCAATAAATCTTTGTTGGCGACAAAGATGCATGCCGCAGAGGGTCAGACCCGCACAATTCCCTCACCAGAGAAAGGAGTTTTATTTATTGTACAACTTGATAGAACAATCTAATCAACAATCAGTCTTGTAAATCATGCCACATTGTGGAGATGGTGGGCTTTTAGCAAGGCAATGGTTGGAACTGAGCAAAGCAAACTGGCTCTTCACCTACCACTCCCTTCGCTCCCCCTCTTTCCAGTGACTAGTTCTGGGAGGATAAATGCATAATTACACTGAAGGCTGTCAAAGGACTGCTCTGCAATTTCACAGAGGGGGGAAGCTGTCTTTTGGGCAACTCCCATTTGTTTTTGTGGACCTGCTGCCAAGGAACATCCTTTGGAATTGTGCCCAAAGCTAACCGACACATCAAAGGAAATACCAGTAATGACATTATTAACATTTATCTTTCCACAAATTCTTCATAATAGCAAACTATATTCATTCAGCAATCTCTCTCTAATTTGACACTGCAGTGTACAATAGCATAGGCAGCAGGCATGGTCTGGCGGTTGAGCAGATGCCTGCCAGAAGTATGCTAAGCAGGAACAGACTGGGTTGAAATTTGGATGGGAGTCCAAAAACTGCCATGAGACAAAAGAGCCAGAAGGAGACACCATCTACATCTGGGTCCACCTGAAACTGCTCCAGCTGGAAACTTGGAAGGCATTCACGGATGCCAGACATGATATGCAATGAAGGATCAAGCAGGGGTGTCCAAACTTGCAACTTTAGGGCTCCTGGACCTTTAACAATTGTACAGAATAGGAAATTTCAGCAGGTGTAATTTGTGAGATGATAAGCTGCACCTGCTGAAATTCCCTTCTTAACACAACTGTTAAAGGTCCAAGAACCCTGAAGTTGAAAATTTGGACACCCCCGCTGTAAAGGAAGAGTTTTATGAGCTTCCCATAGAACATTACCTACCTCACAGGTAGGGTTGTTGTGAGGACAAAAAAGATGAAAAACTATGTAAGCCACCTTGGGCATTTGTGTCAGCATGAGAAAAGCAGGTTATAAATCCCTTAAATAAATATATACAAGACACACAGAGGCTGGATGGAAAACTGTCTGAAATGCTGTAGTAGTTGTATAATGAGCAGGCCTTTGGACTAGACAACCTCCAGGTATTGTCCAATATTCTAGGATTCTAAGGCAGCAATCCTATACAGACTTACCTGGGAGTTAGGCTGCAATCCTAAAGACACTTTCCTGGGAGTAAGACCTACTGAACACAATGGGGCTTACTTTTGAGTGGACATGGTTAGGATTGTGCTCTAAGTCTCAATGAACTATGAACTGCATAGGATTGCATCATAAAGTGCTGTAACATATGATTAAGTGATTCATGAAGCATTTATATGTATAATTATGGTTTATAATAATCTTTGTTAACACCTATCATGTGATGACATGAATTGGTTGTAATTAAAAAGGACTTTGATAAAACAGCACCCCAAGAAAAATATTTAGTGCAATCAAGAATGTGAGCAGAACTTTATTCCTAAGTCCTGCCTTCACAAACTGAAAACAGAGGCTGCAATCCTAAGGACACTTTCCTGGGAGTAAGACCCACTGAACACAATGGGGCTTAGTTTTGAGTAGACACTGTTAGGATTGTGCTCAAAGGAAGATAACACAGGGGGAGGGGGAAGGTGGAAATGGATAAATTGGGAGATACATGCTGCATGCCTAAAGGCATTTTCCTGGGAGTAAGGTCCATTGAACACAATGGGGTTTACTTTTGAGTAGACATGGTTAGGATTGTGTTCATAATGCAAGTATTTAATGTATCTGTTTTAGAGCTTACTTACCATATAGCGCAGGGTCTAGGCTAGGAACCAAAATCTACACAGCAAAATTAGTCTGAGGAAATAATGTAGTCAGTCAGTCAATCAATCAATCAATCAATCAATCAATCAATCAATCAATCATCACTTTTATTGGCATAAAATACACAAGAGATAATAAAAGGAGAAACGGGTTAAAAAATATCTTACAGTTGGTCTTGGTTAGAAATAATAATACCATTTAATAATAATACAATTTAAAAACATAGCTACTCTGTGTAGCAAGTTAATATCAGCATCCAGAAGTCCTTTAAGAACGCTCATTTCCGAGGAAATGGGGAACTGAGGTAAGCGATGTGAAAAGAGTTCCTTTCTGGCTTCTGCAAATCTGGAACAATGAAAAAAGGAGTGTTCCAAAGTTTCTGGAACAGACTGCGGACAAGCACATAATCTGCCAGAAAGGGGGGTTCCATTGAATCTCCCTTTGAGGACGGCTGGCGGGAGGACATTGCAAAGGGCTAAAGTTAGTGCTCTCCTGAGATGGGGGAAGTTATTAGTGATAAATACGATGGTAACTTGCCAATTGAGATGTTGAGTTTTAAGGCGAGGGGGGAGCAATTTTTGCGCGCTGCCTCCATCAGGTCTTGAAAATGAATATTAAGGAGTCTTGATGTAGCTAGCCTGACGGCTTCAGATTCCGAAGGTGCATTCAGGAGATCTTGCCAGATTACTATTGATGTCATCTTTCTGATCCAGTGATCAGCAATGGTTGGGGAATCTCTGAGGAGATAGTACAGAAGGCTATTGGGATCTGAATTAAAGTTGAAATAGATCCTCAACCAAACCTTGGTGATGAAAATCCAGGCAGATGTTTCAATTTAAATTTGCCCTGTTTCAAGGCACAATGCTGCATATGGCACACATTTAGGAAGGCCCAATATCTTCCTTAGGAAGGAAGATTGTAGTTGTTCGATGGTGTAACTGAAGGCAGATGTTATAATGGGATGTTATAATTTGCGCAATAGATTTTGCTTTAAAAACTTTAAGAGCTGCTGAGATAAATTGTCCTCCTTTGGAAAAGAAAAATCTCAGAATTGCTGCGGAGGAGGAACAGACTGAATTAATGACTGCTGTTCTATGATGAGACCAAGCATGATTATATGAAAAAATTGTGCCTAGATATTTGTAAACTTTATCTGTTCAATTGAGCCACCGGAGAAGGTTCAATTATAGGGTACCCAAGTTTTGGAAAAGATTATGATTTTAGATTTATTGAAATTAAGTTGTAGGTGGTTGGAGATAAAATAGGTCAAACATTGTTTTATCAGCTCACGTAGCCCGTTGTGGCTTTGTGAGAGTAGGACGGCGTCATCCGCGTATAACAAGATGGAGATCTTTCTGCAACCTAATTTAGGAGGATGGCCATCTGTAAGGTCTAGATGAGGGGCTAAATCGTTGAGGAATAACTTAAATAGAGTCAGGACTAAAATGCACCCTTGCTTGACACCCTTGTTGGTAACTAATTTGTCAGACAGATGGCCCTCTTGCGAGAGCCTGACTTGGCACGACGTATCAGAGTAAAGTTTCTGGATGAGTCTGAGGAGCGGTTCTTCGATTTGCATGGCTCTGAGTTTTTGCCAAATAATTTCATGAAGGATACTATCGAATGCTGCCTCGAGGTCCAAGAAGGCTACATACAATTTGGACTTGAGTTTAACAGAATATTTATGGATAAGATGAGATAGGACAAGAACGTGATGGAGTGTGGAGCTGCCTTTTTTAAAGCCAATTTGTTCGATCCCCAGAATTTTATGTTGTTCTTCCCAATGAAGTAGGCGGTCTAGGAGACATCTGGCAAAAATCTTGCTGGTTGTAGAGAGTAAACTGATGGGTCTAAAGTTGGCCGTGATCGTCGGGTCCCCTTTTTTGAAAATAGAAACAACAATGGCTTTGCGCCAATTATCAGGGACCATCCCACTCTGGTTAATGTAGATGAAAACAACAGAGAGGAGTTGGGCCCACCATCCAGAGTCCTCCTTAAGCATTTCAACCGGAATGGCGTCAGGGCCCTGCGCTTTGCGCTTTTTTAGTGCCATGATAATGTCTTGTATACGATTTGGTGTGAAAAGGGCATCCATAGAGGTTGAGTATTCAGAGAGTTCTTGATAAGAGGAATGGGAAACAGACTTATCGTAGAATAAAGAAGAGAAATGGGATTCCCATTGGCAGCTAGAGATAGCAGAAGGGCTAAAAATCTTTTTTCAGAAAGAAGGGTTAACTAATTTCCAAAATTCTTTAGCATTATTTTGTGTAGCAGCTTGGATTAATTTGTCCCATAGCCTCTGTGTAAAAGTGGATTTCTTATGGCATAGTATACTCTTATATAATCTGTTGATGGAAAAACAAGAGTCTAAGACAGTCCTCAAGTTGTCTAATCTAAAGCGGGAATATGTCTCCCTCAAAAGTTGTTTAATCGCTTTACACTCATTGTCAAACCAGCCTCGCCCCAGATGTATTGCTGCTGTAGAATTTTGGATTGGTTTATTGGATAAAGTAGAGACAATATAATTGATTAGCTCCTTGTAAGCAATGATGGCTTTATGAGGCTCATTGCCAGAGAGAATAGAGGATAGAAGTTTCGAACCAGTGGGTTGCGCCAGAAGCTGGTGTATTATATGTAATGATGAAGAATTCCATATCAATCTAGTAAATATTTGATCTCTCTTTGGATCACCTGGGAGGGGAGGACTCTTTGGACTCTCAAATGTCAGCTGAAGAAGTAAAGGTAAATGGTCACTTAAATTTAGCAGTCTTAAAGTCTATTACAAAAGGCAGTAGATCCGCTGAGATGATAAAATAATCAATCACCCTACATCCATTAGGGGCAATATGAGTAAATTCCGATGAGTTGTCAAACATTTGAAGCCCTTTGAGCCAGATTAGATCAAAATGGTGGCTCAATCTTATCAGTAGCCGACCGGCCTTGTCCTTTGAAATTCTTGGTAAGGCAAATAGCGATGGCAAAAAAGGTTCCTTGACTCCTTCTAGAATGAATGGTTCTGAAACATAAGATGAGCCAACCCTAGCATTAAGGTCGGCACCTAAGATAAAATATGTGTGTGGATATCTCATTTCAATATTTTGAATAAAGTCAGCAAGTTGACCCCATTGCAGGTTGCTATCTGTCAACATAGGTTCAGGGGGTAGATCGGCATTAATTATAAAATGCATGCCGTTTAATGTTACTTTGACTGCCAGGAAACTACCATGTCCCTGAAATGAGTCAATGAATTCCGCACATTTGCGGAAGTTTGATAAGAGTAGTAAGTCCCGTCCTGGGTCGGCCTTACTTGTGTAACTTGGTCGCTGGTATATCAAAGGTGTTATAGTTGTTGAAATAAACAGGAACAAGGGACCAAGTCTCTTGGAGCAGGATGATGTTGAATTGGGATAGATAAAATCGAACCTCCGGGTCATAACTTTTTGTTTTCCAACCTGCCACGTTCCAAGAAAGTAGGGTTAGGGGCATAAATGGTTTAGACGGTTTGGTAAATACATTCGCCATGTCTTCGGGAACTAATGTAGTGGTGGTGTAATGTAGGACTAACGTAATGGTGTAGTGCTATTCAGGCATAAGATGCAGCAGAGGAGAAAGGGACTAAGGCTGCAATCCTAAAGACACTTTCCTGGGAGTAAGTCCCATTGAACACATGGTTAGACATGGTTAGGATTGTGCTCTAATTTAGATTTAAGGATTTTTACCTTTGGCTGATTGAGGGTGAAGGAATTGGGTGTCACAGCTGGGAGGTGTTAAGATGAAAGAACATCTAAATAAATTTATATATCCTCTTTACTCAAATCTAATGCTCACTTTTTCCAGCTGAATTTACCCTCAAATCCAGAGTAACTATGGGAGCACATAAGAGAGTTTGCGTGCATATATAGTTACTAACCAAGCAAGAGGCACTCTTTCAAGTGGGTGTTCCTCTTTTATTTAGCAGGGGGAGATTAATGGGCCCTACACACCCCAGCAATGTCTGTTCAAGTTGCTTCTGCTGGTGTTCTTTTTTTGCATTTTAGATTGTGAGCCCTTTTGGGACAGGGACCCATTAGCTATTAATTAGCTATTATTATTTTTCCATTTTCTTTGTAAACCGCTTTGTGAACTTGTTAGTTGAAAAGCGGTATATAAATACTGTAGATAGATAGATTACTGCACCATCTAGGGCGCAATCCAGAGTAACTGTGGGGAGTCCTTGCTCTGGTGTAAGAACAATTTACCCTGGATTGCAAAATGAATTTCCCATAGGTTTTCACTAGGTGCAGTGACTACGGGTGCATGTAATGTCTCTTGCGTGCTCCCGTAGTTACTCTGGATTGTAGGGTGCGTGACAACCTATGGGAAATTCATATTGCAACCCAGAGTAAATTGTTCTTACACCTGAGCAAGGACTCCCTGTAGTTACTCTGGATTTTGCCTTCAGGCTCAGAAATCAGGGTGGGGATTAGATTTGAGTAAATACAGTATTTTGATTGTAAGTAACGGACAGAATTAAGCTTAACAGTTCACTATATTGTAATAAAAAAGTAACACAAACCCATTGTTGTAGGGGTTTTATTACCTAGTGCGATTAGGTAATAATCATAAAATAAACCCTTTGTCATACTTTTGTTGTCATATAAGTCACTGTTATATGCAGTAAAATTAAATTTTGTACTTGCTTTGCAGCTGCGCATTACAGTCACCACTAAACAATTTTTTCCTCAAGATTGTAAAAGTTGGGTGTGCATTAGATTCAATGGTGCATTAGATTTGAGTAAATACTGTATATTTATATACATACAAGCAAGGCTGCAATCTTAACGACACTTTCCTGGGAGTAAGAGCCTTTGAACAAAATGGGGTTTACTTCTGAGTAGGCATGGTTAGGCTTGTGCTCATAGTCTTTTTACTGTCAATGGGCTTACTCCCAGGTAAGTGTGGGTAGGATTGCAGCCTCAGAGCCCACTCCTAGGCATGCCTACTCAGAAGTAAGCCCCATTCTAGCTTGTGGGCTTACTCCCAGGTAAGTGTGGAGAGGACTGAACTCAGACCTCCAGAATTCCCATCAAACGGAATGTCCTCTCCCTCTTTCTGCAGCTCTGGCGCGACCCATTCCGCCCAACAGGGATTCCGCGCTCCGGGGTTTCCCTCCCACCTCCAGTCCCGTCCCGTCCACTCCCTGTGATCCAGTCTCCGCGTTTTCTTTCCAACCGCGATCCGCGCTCCAGGCTCCCGCGAGCACCTCCCTCCCTCTCTTGCCCCTCCCCCCTCCTGTTGGCCGCGCGGAGGGGAGGAGGGCGCGAGCGCTGACAGAGAGAGAGCGCGCGGAGGCGCGCGCGGGCCTCGTTCTCTCCCTCCCTCTCTCTCTCTCTCCTCAGGCGGCGGCAGGGATGACGCTGGTGGCGGCGGCGGCTGGGCCGGCCCCCTGAGAGCGAGCGAGGCTCCATGGCGGCGGCTGAGGGGCGCGCCCGGCACCGGCCGGAGCCTGAGGGTGAGCGTTGGGGGGAAGCACTGAGGGGGTGAAGCACGGGGGCAGGGGGCCGCGCTCCTCATGGCCGCACTGCTAGGCCCCGGCCTGCCTTCCTCCTCGCCTCTGGCAGGCCGGCGCGCGCCTTAGGCACGCGGGAGCGCGCACGAGAGACCCCCTCTCACTTGGGGGGCACGGGGAAGTGGGGGCTCCCTCCTCCAGTTGGGTCTTTCTCCCAGGCTTCCTCCTCCTCCACTTGGGGGGCAGCAGCAGGAGGAGGAGGGGGCTCCCTCTCACCCAGTGGGGAGCATGAGGAGGAGGAGGGGGCCCCCTCTCACCCACTGGGGGGCAGGAGGAGGAGGAAGGGGCTCCCTCACCCACTGGGGGGGCAGGAGGAAGAGGCTCCCTCTCACCCACTGGGGGGCACGAGGAGGAGGAGGGAGCTCCCTCTCACCCAGTAGGAGGGAGGAGGAGGAGGTTGATTCCCTCTCACCCACTGGGGGGCAGTGGAGGAGGAGGAGGCAGTGGAGGAGGAGAAGGGGGCTGCCTCCCTTAAGGAGGTGAATAGAAGAAACTCCCCTTCTTCTGTCTCTTGTTTTTGGTGACACGCACAGGGGATGTCCAGGGCTAGGGAGCACACCCCACAGTGACCCCCACCCTCTGCCTCGCACCAGGGGAAAAAGGAGGAAGACTTCAACCTCCCTTTCCCAGTGATCTCATTATGAGGAGAAGAGCCTCCCACTTTTTTTCCCTGGTGTTTCTTGTGTCTGAGGTATCCAGGCCAGGTGGTAGGGACCTTACCCCCACTATATAGATTCCTCCCCCCCATGAGATGGGAAACAGTTTATCCTCTTTTACCTCACTATTTGGGAGGAGAACGCTGCCCCCTTTCTCCTCCCTCTGGTGTCTCCTGTGTGTGAGAAGAGGGGTGTCCAGGCCAAGTGGTAGGCATCCCCTCCCCCACAGAAACCCCTTCCCCATCCTTTCCTGCCCTTGGGGGGGCGGGTGATGTGAAACAATTTTTTGCCCCTTTTCCTCACTTTTGGTGGGAGAAATCTCCCCTGCTTCTCTCCCTGGTTCCACTTGTATGTGAGGAGGAGCAGTGTCCAGTGCTAGGTGGTAGGAAACCAAGGAATTCTCCTCCCCTTTTCCCTCAGATGGCAAGGATATGAGGAGTTTGTCCCCCTTTCCCTGTTGTGGTTTCATTTTTTGGAGGGGGTTAAGAGGCTCTCCATCTTCTCTTTTAGTGTCTCTTGAGTGTGAGGAGAGGGAGGAAGTCCAGGGCCAGGTAGTAAGCAGCACCCCTTCCCTCCACTCATACAAAAACCCAGCCATACTTTGTGCACATGCAGATTGCCTTCAAAGCAGGGCTGCATTATAATCTACCAACCAGCAAATGACCCATGCTATAGAAGGAGTGTCAGAGACTTGATTGTTCCTGCACTTCCCCCCACTAAGAAATTTTTTTGGGGGCGCTGAGTTTTGGGCCTGTTTGTCTTTTGAAGCAAACACACACAGTAGAGAAGCTCTTGGTTGCACCTTTTGATGCTTGTGGCTCTATTATGGCAGATAAAATTCACTTGGAGAGCATATTCACACACACAGAGTAGTTAGGCTGATGGTGATAATCTTCTCATGTTCATCATGCTGTTGTGACAGAACTCACCCACTGTGAGTGGAGTGTACAGTGTCCCTGAGACCCATGCACATGGATTCCTTTTTCCCATTATGTTCAACGTTTTTTTACACCTCATGATGACTTATTGGGAAGGCGCTAGAATGGCCAAGGTTCATCAATTTTTTTTTAAACCTTGACTGACAGGGTACACCACAGTCACTACTTATGGGAGGGCTTACATTCCACCTGGTGGCCTTAGAAAAATACTTTCTCCCAAATTCTTGTGATATGCTTGGGGGTAATTCATGGTACACCTATGTGTAATGGCACAGTGGTTGAAAATGGCTGCTTTCTGCACACAGAGGGCATGGTAAAGGGCTAGAACATTACTTTGTGCTCCTGGGATTTTTTTCTGCAAAGTTTGCATTGCTATCATGCATTTGATGTTGCTTCACATGTTTGTGTTTGAACAGAACACTGCAATGGCTTGTGTGCATGTGTGTCCCCACAAAGGGGGTTTGTTTTACATATTCCAGTGGTCTCTGCACAAACGCTTTGGTAGTACCAAAGGTCTGTTCACTTGCGTAGGTTTTGGTGCAGTTCTGCTTGGGTGCTGTGCACACAACTACATATTTTTGAGTTTTGAAGTAGTGAAGGGGACTTTAGTGTGTAGAGATGCAGACCTGTGCAGATGCTGAATAACACGAAAGGTGCTTTAGCTATAGCATAGACCATTCCCTAGCTAGCCTGTCCTGCATGCTTTCAAGGTGAGTGCCTGGTGGCTGCTGTGATGAGCTGAAAGTCGTCAGGTACCAGTTCACAGAAGAGTAGGAGCTGACTCAGTTGAAGAGCATTGCATCTGAGGTTAAATGATCTGTAGTATTTAATTTGCCACAGGTAGCCTCGTATATCAAATAACCATAATCAAACATTGAATGTGCACATTTAAATCAGCTCAATATCTGTTCAGTTAGCCAAATGTGTTAGGTATGTGGTAGTTTACCTGTGTGTTTCCATGGGGGCATCTGTTCTTGCAGAAGCAAGCTTATTTTTTTGCATTGTTCACAGATGGCTATCATGGGATTTCTTATTTAACCTTGGAGAGAAACCAAGTATGCTGGTGCACACCTGTGTGCTATGGACATTATGATTATAGCTGTGTTAATGGTTGTGGTTTATGTTTAGGATTTTCCATCTGAATTTTCCATTGTTTGAGGGGTTCAGATTCAAGGGGCCCTTCAGGTCCCTCAGCCAATAGAAAAGCTGGTTAGAAGGGGCCTGAGGAGAAAAGTCTTTAGACCTGAGGGAGACTTTTTTCTGAGGCAGGATCTAGACATGTGACAAAGTAAGTAAACAGGGAAAGCTGCTAGGAGAGAACCCCCAGGAAAAGATAAGGGACAAAAGTGGGATAGATGTGTTAATTGTTTCATTTTATGTATGTTGTCATGGCCAGCAGTCCTGGTCAACAATTTTATATGTCCAGGTGGGATGACCATGTTGATTTACATCTATGTTAAAAGATTGTTTTGTTTTAATTGGTTCTTTAATTGGTTCTTTTATCTTTAATTGGTTCACTGTTCTGGGAAGCTCTGGTTCACCTTGGTTCAGGTTAGGTTGAATTGGGATCCAGGCTTGACCTAGTCTCAGCTTGCAGAGTCAGCCCCATTTGGGGGATGTTTGTTGCCAAAACCCAAGCCTGTTTAAATTGTTTTCTTCACCTGTAAATAAATCTCTGCTTGTTCTGGATCAGTAGATTAGTCAGCAGAGAGACAGGAATTCCTGGCAGAGTGAGAGCATTTTTATAATCCTGCATAGTTTTCTGCTTAGTATTTTCCCTTCAATGTCTGAGGGGCTTCAGATTCAAAAGGGAGAGGGTTTTGCTCATGGAACCCCTCTGGCAACCAGATCTCTTGAGTTGGTGGCAGTGGCCATGTCTAATCTCACCAAGCTGTAGGATAAAGGAAGAGTGGGGGATGGGAACTGAGTAATTGGCATTAGGCATCACTACCCTGGAGTGGCAGGTGGTTACTGGAATTCCTTCCCCCTTGCATGACAGGCAGTGTGAGTGATAGACTCATAAATGTATAATTGAAATGATTAATTTTCCTGGGTTTCCTAGCTTAAGTCCTGTGCAATAAACATGCTGCTGTTTCTATATCTTTATGATCTGTTTAAAATTATAGGTAGTGTCCTGAATAAGCTGCCTTGCTGTGTATTGTACAAGTAAATTGTGTTTAAAAACCATTGATTGAAACCATGGTATTCAAATGATTTTATCCTCACAATGTATTAGATTTATTGCTTCAGGCTTTGAAGTGTGCCCACTTCTAAGCTCTGCGGTTTCTCTGGATGGAAAGGAGGGAAAGCTACTTAGCAGTTGTAGGCAGAAAATGAATAGGTAGATTGAAATACTCTGGGAAAGTAATTCAAGATCAGTTGGAACTTGGATCTAGACCCTGTTAAATACTTATCAACTTTTGGGATTTGTACATTTCGGATATTAGGTTGATTTTTGTACAGATGCACTCACTTGGAGAGAATAGCAGCGTAGTAACCAGTATTGTATGAGGATATTTGACATTCTAGTTTGATATATTTTGTAGGTATATATATTTTGTTATAGCAGATTTTTAGTCATATGTATGTTATAAATTCCTTGAATCAGGCTATTAATCTTTAGGTGTCATTGAGGCCATATTAACTCGTAGTGAAAGAGTTACTTTGCATATCCCACCATGCTGGAGGTAAGTTATTCATGCATAACAGTTGGTTGCAATGTAACCAGCTAAATTTTATGTTGTCCTTCTGAATTTTATATTGTTGCAGTCATGTATGTGTTAACTTTTGATGGTACTGTGTATTTAAACATGCGTATTTCATAGGTCTTATGATTTATTCTAACTCAATATCCTACCTTTCCAGTGGGGCCTGGAAACCCTCTTGTTTACCAAAGCTTTTAAGTAATGTCAGGCTGGTTGTTTTTATCTTTTTGCCTTGTTTTTAACTGGTTTTTTAGGTGATCTGACAGAAAGTATTGTTTTTGTAAATGTTTATAGTTTGTTTATGTATATTTATTTATAAACGTTTGTGGACTTTATGTAGTTTTCATTGTTGGAAAGTTGTTTTAAGCCACCTTGAATCCCACTTGCAGGAGAAAGTGGGAAAATCTACTAAATAAATAAATACCTTTGGTTCCTACTGTTGGTCAGCACCACATTTGTTTTACAATGATGCTAATGCTATTGTAATATTTTGTATCATTTTGTGATTTTCTTTTGCATTTAATTGTGCAAATTAGTGAACAAGTCACCATGTAAATCTTGGGGATTGCACAGCCCATGAGTCTGTGAATCTCTGACATCTTCCTCCTCTAATTTTTGTTCCAAACAAGGTTCTGGTGCTGATGATTGTGGACATGAATTATGAAATCTGAAGATATTGGCAAATGCTCCAGTTTTTGAGAGGAAAAAATCCTGGCCCAGTTCATATCTGAGAAGAAATTGCAGTTTCTCACCATACAAACAAGTCTGGGAAAGCCGTAGATTGGAGTTTTCCCTTCATCTTTTGCATATGAGAGAAGGGAAGTAAAAGATTTTGCTTCACTTTGGAGTGAATTATAGTTCCTCAAGTGCGTACATAGATAGGATTGGTGGTTTGTTTTAATGCTAGTTTGCTGAAACAAACCAGAATGCTAAACTGTATTAATCCTGGCTTCTTAGAAAAAAAACTACAATCCCCCAGCTTCACCCATAATATGAAACTCTACTGCATTATGAAGTGAAAGGAAAAGTCTTTGGGTTCCTCCTCATGTGTGAAGGATAAGGAGACGGGAGCATGTGTGACCATACCAGGTTCATTGTACTACAGGAAAACCATTGTTTCATTTTACATAGAGAACTGAATCTGTGTGTAGACATGTCTATATGTGTCTTTCTGGCATACTGCTTTTCTTAAAGTACTCAAAATCTTAACAATATCTTAAATACACCTAGTCCCTTACTTAACTACAAGTTAGGTATCAAAATGTATTTAAGTTGAAACATACAATTTTTACCAGTCCAGTATTATTGCACACATATTAATACATTGTGAAAAGTACCACCGAAGGTTATAATGTACCAAAGCACCAGTGCAGCCTTCTTAACATGAGGCGTAACTCTGTAACTCAAGGTGCCAGTGTAGTTATTTGAGTCTTGACATAAATTTAGCCATTTTATTCAGTGGAAAAAATTCTATTGCTTTGCTAATTTCCTGTGCACAATAATGAACTGTTTGCTCTAGAATTTTTGGAAAGAGGCTCAGAGTTTGAGCAACTTGGGTAATGTAGTTCTTGAGGGGAGTGGCTTGACGCTTTGCTATGGTTAGCATATAATGGTGGTTGTGCATTCTGGTTTTAGTGGCCTTTTAAAAAATTCAATTGGTTCTTTGGGAAAGCCATTGTTTAGGATGATTGTTGAGGGCCTTCAGTTTTAACATGTTTATTATGAGCTTGAAATGAGCCAGTATGGTTTCTTAGTGACATATTGTTTGCATTTAATTTTAAGCAGGTTCTACAGAGTGTTTCTGGGAAAATTTACCAGGAAATCATGTTGAACTGTTTCCTTGTGATGTAGTGGCTGGGTCTAGGGCAGGGCTCTCCAAATTTTCAATTTCAGGACTACTGGACCTTTAACAATTGTATAGAGCAGGGAATTTCAGCATTTTGCAGCTTGTGATCTGTGCAATGAAAAGCTACACCTGTTGAAATTTTCTCCTCTGCACAATTGTTAAAGGTCCAGCAGCCTTGAAGTTGAAAGTTTGGAGAGCCCTGCTCTATGGTAATAGGCCCCGGAATTGTTTGCAGAATCTTTCTTGGACCTAATACTGATTGCAGTCAACCAGATTTCTGAGTCTCTTAAAATAAGCATACCATGTTTTTATATCTGATGAGCTGCTGCTGGAAATGGTTGGAAAAAATGAAATTAGACTCATTCTAGTTTCATAAACTACTTCAATCATGTGTGCTCAATAAAAATAAAGTTGTTCCTCCTGTGACCCTTGCAGAGATTGGTAATACTGTAATTTGAATCACTTGTTTGTACACATTGAACAATAGTAATAGTGTGCTGAAGAAAAAGGCTTCAGTACTTACTCAGCAGGAAATTTGTGCAGGTGATCTGAGTTGGAGTCAGAGATGGTTTCCATGGAGGTTGCTATGTTAAATTTAGGCTGCAATCCTAACAGTAGTTAGGCTGGCACAAGTCCTGGCACAAATCCTGAGCTAGCTCAGGGTGTCAGAAAAGTGCTGTAAGGCGCTTCTGTGCCACACCTGGGGGCATAATGCAGTGCACAGACATGCTCTGGCCTTCTCACACCACCGTGAGAATGGGGAGAAAGATAAGTTATGCTGGCCTAAATTGTTAAGATTTGTACCCTCAGTTGTACAAGGTTTTGCCATGAGTTTTTCTCTCTTTAGAAGAAATAACAAATTTGGGTAAACATCTCCAGACTCTTAAGATGTTTCCATTCTTATATTGAGAATTTCACCTGAAGAGCTAATTCCCATAAAAGCACCTGAAGGCTTCTCTCTTGCACTTCAGTCTTTAGTATTTACAAAAAATGATTGCCTTTTTAGAAAAGTATTTTAAGCAAAAATTGATAGGTATCTCAGAGGATTTGATGAGATGTGTTCGGTTGCTTGAAACAACCTCTGATCATGTGTTGCTTTAAGTTGCATCAGGAAGCCTGCTTTATTTGCTGACAGTGTGGTTCTTGGTATGCATGATAGTTGCTGTGCTGTGACCAAGAGCCTCAGCCATGAAATAATGCCATTTAGTTAAAAAAGGAAGAGCTATGTGGCACACTGGTGGGTAACTCTAGTTGATGGGAGTGAATTTGGGAACTCACTTTGGAGCAAAATAAGGTTTGTGCTTTTTTTTGAACCTCTTCATAGTGTTGTGAAGAAGAGATCAATGCAAGTCCTGGATGCTGATTTTAAAGATCAAAATGGAGGTATTCAGAAGGGATAGTCTGGTTGAAGGAGCACAGAAAAAGTACCTGCCTTATTCCAGTGCAGTTGGCTCTGCAGTAGCAGTTCAGTTTTGTGACCAGGGCATACAGCTAAGTGATTGTTTTTGTAGTTCCACAGCAACATACTCTCTGTGTTTTGTAATTAGTTGCCAGCATTTCTCAAATGAATAGGGAAGTTCCTAGGGAAACAATCCATTGCTGCAGTCAGTGTTGATTCGCACTAGAAAATGTCATTGGTTTTCAGGGCTATGTTTGTTCTGGATGGCATTTCTGCCAACAGCTTTTCCTCTGAAGCTTGCAAAGGAGTGGGTTGGGAGTTGAATAGAGAAAAGGAGATGCCTGAATTTTTGACAGTCATTTAACAACTAAAGAGCCAGGTAGTTAAGAGATTTGCAGCCCAATTCTATCTAACCTTGCAACATCAATGCAAGCTCAAGATAAGGAAACAAATATTCCTTTTGTGACTGCCCCTCCACAATAAAATGCAGTGCACGCCCTGTTGCCATGCATACATAAGTGCTGGAGATTTGGATAGGATTGGGCCCTTGGTTGTGGATCGGATTCTGACATTTAACTTAAAACTCTTCTCAGAAGTTTTATGAGACAAGTAAAATACAGGAAAAATACAAGTAATTATATAAACAACTGAAATTTTAGTTTTTCATTTAACATGTAAAATAGTTATAATTATATTAAGTAGTTTCAGAAAATACCGTATTTACTTGAATGTAAAGTGCACCTTTCCCAGCCAAATTCATCTTTAAAATAGGGGTGCACATTAGATTTGCAGGAACATTATTTTCCAGTGAATATGGTAGTATATTGAGCTACCGGGGGTGGATGGGTGGGTAGTTCTATTTCCGGCTTCTCCAAAGCTACTGCGAGGTGGAAAGTTTGAAAAGAGGGGTATGCACCCTCATCTTTCTTCAATCCCTCCCTCCCAGAGTAATTGCAAGAGAGGGGACAGAAAACTTAATGGGCTGATCATGGTGTGGATAATACATTTCATCCTACATTTCCACAATTTCAGGATGTTTATCTTGCAATCATGTCTTCAATTGACTACTTGAATTTAATAATAACTCAGTTTTTATTTAATTTAATAATAACTCAGTTTCAGTAACATTTTTAGTTAACAAAAGTCTGTACATTCACAAAGACAAAAAACTACAGTCTAAATGGGTCTTTTCAAATTAAAACTAAGTTTTAGCTTTAGTTCAGAGTCTTAATTGTAGACAGTTCTTTTTTAAATTAATGCAGTGGTTTGTTTGTGTCTTTTGGACCAACAAGCTTTTCTGTGGTTCTTTATAATAGGAAAAAGAGGCACATGTTTGCTTTCAAGCTTCAGAAATGAATCACAAATACCTACAGTGATCTAAAACAGTGCTTTCACCTAAATTATATCTATCTTCTTTGCCATCAGACAATACTTTTACTCATTTCAATAGTCTTCACTCATGCTCATTTCACTCTTCACTCATACTCATACTCAGTACTCATTTCAATACTCTTACTCATTGTATGTCATGAAAAACCTCTATTAGTATTTCTAGATCTGTGTTGATTGCTTTTGATGTGTCAATTATGAATGAGCAATATAAATATGTAACTTAGTGCACAATCCTAAGAAATTTGGGCCGGCCTAACTCACCTGATCAATCTTTTGGTGATGGTGTGGCAAGGTTGGTGTATGCCTGTGCATTGGCCTAATCCTCCCAGGAGTAGGGCAGAGTGTCTTACTGCATTTTTGTGACACCTCCAGGTCAGCACAAGATTTATGCTTGGGCTTACGCTGGCCTGGAGGTTAGGATTGCAGCCTTAGAAGCACAAGTGGCATTCATTGTCAATTGTGATATTTTGCCAAATATGAGAGATAAAATGGAACTGGTGTAATTAACTGCATTTTGTCTATGAGCATAGTTGATTGAATTAGTCTCTATACCTGAGTGTAAGGTTGAAGGTGATAATGCCTACTATTTCCTCAAAGCGATGGATTTCAAGTTAGCATGATAGGCCAGAGCAGTGACTCCTCCTATCTTGCCCCAAATTCAGGAAAAGCTCTTGAAAAGAACTTGAACCCTTAACCATCTCTCTGTGCGAAGTACAAAAATTGAAATTGTGTACAACACCAGAGAAGGACAAGCTTCCCTGTTCACCATGTGGCAGATTCCTAAGTGCCTTGTTGCATAATTTCTGTCTGTAAAATTTATAACAGTGATGCTGTTTCACAGATGTTGCAGTTATTGTAAGCATATGATTATAGCTGTTAAGTATTTAGAAGACGAAACACATTCTTTGTTCCTTAAATAGTTATCATAGTATTGGAAGTAGAGCTTATTTTAAAAATCTTTAAATGCAAAACATTTTGTTTTATGCTCCTTTAAATAATGTTTGTTTCCTTTTATGAGTACTTGTTGGGAACAGTATTTAAAAATGCACTCCAGTTGTTCAGGCCCACACGCATTCTTTGATCTGGGAAATAATTTAATAGTCAAAACAGCATTTGATGGGCTGGAAGACAAAATAGATATTTGTGCTACCCTCTGTTCATTAAGGGCACATGCTGCTTTTCAGGCATAAGTATTCATCTCTGTTTTTGAAAAAGTGAAGTAGTAATGCGACATGTGAAATCATTGGAAGTGTGGGACCTGTTGTATCCTGTTAAGAAGGTTGTTTAACATTGCATTGCAGAGCAGACCTGCGACTCCAGGGTGAAAGTGTAATGCAAACCTTTCCATTCTGGTTTTCAGGCTTGCACTTGACAGCAGAAGAAAGATCACAGGAGCAGGTAAACATTCTGCTGCTGCATATAAAACTGAGACTATTGGCCAATAAAGCAGCAGCCTCTTCATGTTTAGACTCTGATAATTTTTTGTCTCTGCTGAAAGCAACAAGGCTTCCACAGTTGCCCATTTGTGATCTCCTTGGGGATCTCCTTCTATCTGTATTGTCTGCTGTCTTAACTACAGCAGGGCCCAAGAAGGAGTGAGCAAGCAGGCTATGAAGCAGACAGCCACCAGTGACCTTTCTGAGTAGCCAGACCGAGAGGTCAGTGCAAAGGTCATTGCAATTTTGAACTCTTATCTTGCAATGTCCCATTGAATCTAGCTTGTGTTGTTTGTTTCTCAGAGGTTAAAGATGTTGGTATAACTCATGGTTTGAGGAAGTCTAAAATGGTATTTGCAAAATAACACCTCCATAGCATGAAATAGTGCTTATAAAACAGATTGTGAAATCTTGCTCAATTAACGAAATAACACAACCATGTCCCTATGTACCTGGCTGCAAGGTGGCTGTAGATCAGTAGTTGTCAAGCATTTCAACCTGGGGGCCCATCTGTGGAGATTTCAGAGCATGCTCTAAAGATTCCAAGGATAATGCACAGAGCCCTATTGAAAGTGAAACTGAGCCACAGTGCATGCTTACTCATGAGTAGGCATCTATTCCTTGGTTCATCGAAAGGGCAGGCCATGAGTATTGCAGAACTTCCAAAATTGTTCCAATCTGATACAGACCTAAAAAACATTTAAGAAAGTTCTTCCTTGCATGCAAAAAGTGGTGCAGTTTACAAGAGAAAGAGACTGAACTCGTTAAGTGCATCCAGCTGCCAGCCATAACAACCATTGAAAAAACATGGCAGAAGGCAACACATGCAATCCAGTGAGGCCAACCCCACTTGGTGTGATGAAGCCTGGCAGACACCAAACTGGTGTCAGATCAAGGCACCTGACTCTGAAGATGTCAAGGCAAAAGTGCGAGAGAAAAAGTGGCTCTGTCATGTCTTTCTCAACAAGAAGACACCTATCAATTGGCAGAAGCATTGAGATGCTCTTCACAAGGCCATTTGCTACAAAGATGTCTACAAGAAGCTGACCTGTGAGGGCAAGCATGATAGCTACCAGCTTACCAAATTGCGGCACCGTCAAACTAAGGATGTTCAGAGGTTTTGTGGTGTAAATGATGAGAGTGGGCAGCTGATCAGCAGTAGGAAGCAGACAGTTGAGTGCTAGTGCATGTACTTTAAACAGATCTCCACAGAGGAATTCCCGCACCTGGCAATCCTGTAAACAGCCCATGTT
Source organism: Cryptoblepharus egeriae (assembly GCA_030015325.1). NCBI lineage: Eukaryota > Metazoa > Chordata > Lepidosauria > Squamata > Scincidae > Cryptoblepharus > Cryptoblepharus egeriae. The sequence goes on from JAREYC010000013.1 coordinate 14,905,897, forward strand.
TTTGGACCTATGAGGTGGGAACTGAAATAATTCTGGAGCAAATCTTATCTTTTGTTAAGGTAACACAAATGGACAGAGCAATTTTTGTACAGCAATCTTGCTATTTATGCTTCTTATACAAAAAAGAAAATAGGGGCTTTCTTTTTATACAGAAAAGAAAATAGTGGCTTAGTGAGTAGTTAAAGGCATTGTGCTTTTAACCACTCACCTGGGTACCGGCAGGTCATTGCTTTGCAATCTGATTTCTGCAAGTCGGAGAGAGCTGCATCAGTTGCCCAGCTCCTGCAAACCTAGCAGTTCGAAAGCATGTAGATAAATAGGTACAGTTTCGGTGGGAAGGTAATAGTGTTCCATGTGCTTTGGCATTTAGTCATGCCGACTACATGACCAAGGAAGCGTCTTTGGACAACACTGGCTTTTCGTCTTAGAAACAGGGATCAACATTCTAGAGTTGGTCACGACTAGCAGGGCAGCCTGACAGGAACACTTTAACCTTTTTATACCAAAAATATAAAGCAGAGCCTTACTAGACTAGAATCTTATAACCAGGCAAAACCTTTGTAAGTGGATGTTCTTGAAAGCTTTCTTGTGGTTTTCAATAGCAGCTGAAGCCTTGACAATCCTTGCTGCTTTTTGCAAGTTTGGCTGGAAGGCCAGGGTGCCCAGGTTGAGCTGTTCTTTGCATGCCCACATTTTTGGGGGTTATGGACTGTCATGCTTAAGGTATTAAGCGCAGGTCAACAAAAGCTATTAATGCGATAAGATTCTTGGCAGAAATCTGCTTCATGGTCCATTTTTGTGATTAACTAGTATTATGCTGCTGGCAATTGCACTTGACCCTTAGGAAAGGGGATCCATTTAAAAAATACAAGTTGCAATGTGCATGCAAACTGGTTTATAGAACCAGTTTTGGTGAATATTTGATTCTTTTGGAAGAAACCTGGTAATTTTCTAAGGGCCCAGTACTTTTCAACTTTCCAGCACTGATGTAGCTATGCAAATAAGGCATGTGATGCATCATTATGGTGGTGGGAGCAATAATCAAGATAAGGCAACAGTTTTTTTTCCTTGTACCTTGAGGCTGCTCTGTGGCTGCATCAGTGTTGGAAAGTTGGACAGGACTGAGCCCTAATTACCTTCCATACAAGGATTCTGTTTGCATATGCAGTGGGTGTGATCTACTGGTTGAGCATGGGCTGCTGGAAGATTGCTAAATAGGAAAAAGACTGGATAACTTTTGGATGGGAAACTGAAAGCTGATAAAGCTGTCATGAGACAACAGAGCCAGGAGATGTCACTGTTTACAGCTTTGCTGACCTGAAAACTGCTCCTACCGAATACCTGGAACACATTCCCTGATGCCAGATGTGATGACCATGCTGTGAAGGATTTCATTCTGGAAGTGAAGAGTTCTGTGAGATGCGTGTGGAACAATTGTCTACCTTATAGGGTTGTTGTAGGGACAAAAAGCTATGTCAGCTGCTTTGTGCATTGTGTTGGCATGTGAAAGATGGGGTATAAATCCATCAATAAAATAATCGCTATGAATCAATTGTCTAAGAGGATAGCAAAGCTTCCTAGTTTATGCCACATCAAGGTTTGATTGATTTCTCTTATTTGAAAAATTTCTGGAAAAAGAAGTTGCAAAATAGACTATTTTTGAATGAGGCAGTTTCCATCAAGTGGTTGATTGGCCTATGAAGTCACCCAGAAGATCACTGAAAAGTCATTGGCATCATCTACAGTTTTGTGGTGTTGTAGAGTTCGTTTTTATAGGACAGATGCTGCCGTTTATCTTTTTATTGGTTTATTCTTTATCTTTATTCCAAGGAATCTTAAGTATCTTTCTTGGAATCTTAAGTATCTGTCTATCTTAAGATTTCTTGGAATCTTCAGAATCTACTTAGAAGACCTTGAAGGGCAAGACCTGGAAGAGTAAAGGTCTTTTTATTTTAACATTTTAGAGATTTAATAAATGTTTTAGGGAAAACATATTGGTTGACTTGCTTCATGGATGTCCCTTTTTGCATCGTTTAACTATTGTATGGAGAAAACTAGGAAATGTTTCGTGGGATAATTATGTTGTGATATATTTAGAGATCAAATATTTACTGCAGGTCACATAAAGGCTTATGTGTCATGAATTTTCATTTTCCTACCGGTGGCTGTGGCACAGAACCATGTTTAATATATCCCCATGATGGTTTTCCCTTAAATCTGAACTTGAACCTACTCATAAACCATTGTTTGTTTGGGATAAACCAGAATGGTGCATTAAAAATCAGTGCATATTAAATCAGCGGAAAAATAGCTTTCAAGACCCACTTCCAGGTTTCTCCTTCTCCGTTATTGCCCCAAAATGCATTGAAATTGAATTTTGGTGCATTTTTCTTGTTCCAAGTACTTAAAGATGGACCTCTGGTGTAAGTGGTAAGTGAAATCAGTGGATGCCAAATCAGTGGATACTGAGCAACGTCTGTATATCTTGTACTTTGAATGCACAAACTGAATTGATGACCTTCAGAGTATTACTTTTCCTCAAGAGCCTGCTGCACCATGGCAACCAAAGTGAACATGTATCCTTATGAAGCAGAGTATGGAGCAGGTGAACGACAAAAAAGCAGCAATAAACCAAGAAATTTTTTCTGTTTGGAAATTCAGACTTAGGCTTGGGTTCTTAACTGTCTTTAGCATAAATCAGAATTTGCATTATGTCTGAACAGAGCTGAATTTAGTGTGATGTGTTGCAGGTGGACATTGTTGCTGGGCATAGATGAAAAAATGAATTCTAAACCATAGAAGTAGGGAAGTGGTAGAGAATGATGTCTCACTGAAGGTTTTCATACTTAAAATCAGGCTGTGAATTATCATGGTAGTCCAAATACAGATGATAGCTAGACTCATTAATTCCAGGGCAGGGCCTTTTTGAAACTGAACGCTCTCTATTTCATTTCAGAGATGTGGCATTACATGCTGTGTTATGTAGTCATTTATGGAGTGCATCTTCATATTGAAGTAGGTATTTGGCTCCATTTTATGGTGATTGTCTGAGCTGGCAGACATTGTCCAAAGTTTTTCCATTGTTGGATCAATAGAGGTAAATGACACAGCATTATTGCCATTGTGATTTTAAGTTATTTTCTTAAATCTTGTTTAATCATAATAGGGAAAAACTCCCGTACTTGTGTGTTGATTTTTTAAAAATTGTGGTGGGGGAAGATGCTTAACATTGCTTTTTCTTGCTTGATATGATCTGCCTAGGTTTGGAAAAAGCAAAGACATCCATCTTTACCAACTGCATGGATAGTTCCTTTAACAGAAAACAGTGAGTTGGGAAAGCTTCTTTGTGCAGATTTCTTCAGCTCTTCTTCTGGCTGCCAGCTGGCTTTCATTCAACATTGTTTTCATCATTGAGGATAGAAAGAGGCAGGAAGGCAGGGAGAGAGAGAATAATCTTAAACGGAAAGCTAGAAAGACATGGGAGTTGCTTTTTAAGAAGAATCCAACCTAAACAACACAGCTGGAGGGAGCACAGCTCTGTAGTGTGAAGAACTAAAAGCGGCAGCTTCCATTGCAAAGCAAGATGTATCCCCCTGAGTTTCTTTAGTCATAAAAGGAAACAAAAAAGGATCCTGTGTAGAGGTAGTTACAGGGGAAAGCCATGGGCTGAGTGCCAGTAAGAGCTGGTGGAGGGGTGGGGGCGGGAGGGAGAGCAGCAGCTGCTCATATTTCTGTGCTGGCCTCTGGAAGAGCAGGTATTGGGCTGGATGGGGGTCACAGAGCTGGGAGCTGGGTGAATCACAGTGAGTGATTCTGGGCTCTTCCCAGGTGGGGTTTGCTATGTTTGTCTGACAGAGACATTGCTGCTTCAGGCTTTTCTTATTCTGCTCCAGTTGCTGTGATTGTTCCTGACTTATCTTTCCTGGAGGCTGCCTAGAGCTAGAGGGCACATATGCTGTCTTGGACTGATCTCAGTAAGGCTGAGTGGTTGTTAGAAAATCCTTTTGGCTTTTCTGTGCTCTAGAGCAGTAGTTGCCTAGCTAGAGTCAATGCTTGGTGCTGGAGATTTTCCATTGTTTTTGCTGTTCCTTGGTGTAGGCATTCCTGAAAGTTAATCAGGTTGAAAATTGCAGTCAGTCATGTCTGGAAGCAACAGAGGCTAATCCCAAAGCTCTGCAGATTTTGAACACACAGATAGGAGATATTCTTTTTATATGCTGCCTAGCTGTTAGTGGAATCGATTCACCTTTTTAGGTGTCAAATAATTCCCAATTAGGTTTTCTCTCCCTTTTGCTTTGCTAGAAAAGGTCAAGAGCAATGCAGGCTGGTGTTGTGTGAGTGAGAGAGAGCGAGAGAGCAAGAGCATGTGCTCTCATTTCTTGACTGAATATATATCAGTGCGGTTTTCCTGACATTGCCTGCTTATTTACTAGTTCAGAGAGAATTTTCAGATTTATCTCTAATGATGGGACGATTTCTCAGAACATAGATGTGGCTTTAAGAGGATGTAGGCCTTAATAGAACTGAATTATTTATGTCTGGCACTGCATGTGCATGGTGGTGTTCCCAAGTGAGAAATGGTCTCTCTTTAGTATTTCCATTCCAAGGCTTCTCTTAGAATTCCCTGTTGGCAGATCTCCATCTGGACAAGTGAATGCATGCTTCTGTGTGTGCGAGTCTCTGTGTGACAGGGAGGAAGTGGAGGAGGACTTGTGCACTTGATTTGGTTTTTTCCATCTGGTTTTGGTAGCTTTTTGGTTTCCGGATGCCTTTATTTCTACTCAGTAATGGACACTCTAAAAGGGCAACTTGCCAGGAGCTTGAAGGCAGAACCATATTTACATAAAACAGAACAGGTTACCTTCTACAGTAATAGGTCTTGGTTTGGAATTATTGCTTGTCCCAGCATGCACTGTGCAGTTTGCTGTAATTTTGAACAGAGCTGCATGTTGGAACTTATGGTGTATAAAAGTGGGTTTTCCAAAATGATTATAAATAAAGTTGCATGTAAGGTTTATGCTTCTGTTTGATCACTTCAGAATAACTCTGATATCCAAGGTCTGCCATGGTACATCTGTATTGTGAAGCAATGGAAAATATAATATTTACAAAATTTTTCTTATTTTCAGAATGAAATTCTGTCTTCACTATTAAATGTAGTGAAAATTACCTTCATCAAAATAGCTATGAAGTTACATTGTGCTTGCTGCTCTTTTAGGTTGAGAGCAATAAGCCAATTTGAAACATGTTGACTTAAATGTACACATAGATTATTTTGATCACACACATACTACTTTCATTTATTACCTCTTAGGAGGGGCAGGACACAAATTTGAAGAACATTGTTTTTAAAAACGTGTATTCCATTTATCTTCTGTAAAAAAAGCAGAATTTGGCTTATAGTAATGTAGAAGCATTAAAGCAATTGTATGACAGCAAATCTGCCTTAAAAGTTGTTTTAAAAAAATCACTGTTGCTCCAAAAGCTCTGCTACTTTTTTCCGATGACCTGTGTACATAATGTTTTACATATCATAAGATGTCACAAGTGCTTTTCCATTAAGAAGCTGACATTTTAAGGCAGTACTCACTTAACCTGGAAATAAACCCTATTGAATACAATGAGATGAAGAAGCATCCATAGAATCATAGAATCCTAGAGTTGAAAGGGACCTAGTAGGTCATCTAGTCCAACCCCCTGCCTGCAGCAGGAAAACCTCCTAGATCATCCCCGACAGGTGCTTGTCAAGCCTCTGCTTGAAGACCCCCAGTGAGGGAGAGTCACTACCTCCCTTGGCAATCTGTTCTACTGCCGAACCACCAGGAATTTTTTCTGGATATCCAACCGGATTCTCCTTTCTTGCAGTTTGTACCCATTGGTTCTAGTACTGTTTTCAGAAGCAGCTATGAACAAATGAGCCCCTTCCTCCATATGACAGCCCTTTAGGTACCTGAAGAGGGCAGTCCTGTCTCCCCTCAGCCTCCTTTTCTCCAGGCTGAACATCACAAGTTCCCTCAACCTTTCCTCGTAAGACTTCCCTTCCATCCCACTGATCATTCTTATCTCTCTCCTCTGGACTTGCTCCAGTTTGGCTGCATCTTTCTTAAAGTGAGGTGCCCAGAACTGAACACAGTACTCAAGGTGAGGTCTAACCAATGCAGAAAAAAGAGGAACTAGAACTTCTCGCAACTTGGAAACTACAGTCCTCTTAATGCAGCCTAAAATGGCATTTGCCTTCTTTGCAGACACATCACACTGCTGACTCATGTTCAGCTTGTGATCCACAGCTACTCCAAGGTCCCGCTCACATGTTGTGCTGCCAAGCCAAGTATCCCCCATTTTATACCTGTGTTTTTGGTTTTTATTGCCAAAGTGCAGAACCTTCCACTTCTCCCTATTGAAGTTCATTCTATTTGTTATAGCCAGTATTCCAGTTTATCCAGATCCTCCTGGAGGTTTTTCCTGTCTTCCCAGCTTGGTGTCATCTGCAAATTTGATCAGGCTCCCCCGTATCCCTTCCTCCAAGTCATTGGTGAAAATGTTAAAGAGGACTGGGCCCAAAACAGAGCCCTGGGGCACCCCACTTGAAACCGATCTCCAGGTTGACGCAGAACCATTTACTAAAACCCTTTGAGTGCGGCCATCGAGCCAGTTGCGGATCCACCTAACGATTGCCTCATCTAGCCCATATTTTTCCAACTTCTCAATTAAGATGTCATGTGGGGCCTTGTCAAATGCTTTGCTGAAGTCAAGATAAATGACATCCACAGCATTGCCCCTGTCCAGTAAGCTTGTAACCCGATCAAAAAAGGAGATCAGATTTGTCTGGCAAGATTTATTCTTGGAAAATCCATGCTGGGTTCTTTTGATCACCGAGTACTTGTCTAGATGTGCACAAATTGTGTGTTTTATGATTTGTTCTAATATCTTGCCCGGGATTGAAGTTAAACTGACTGGTCTATAATTTCCCGGGTCTTCTTTTTTCCCCTTCTTAAAGATTGGGACTATGTTCGCCCTCTTCCAGTCCAGTGGCACTTCCCCACTCCTCAAGGATTTCTCAAAGGTGATTGACAAGATTTCACTTCAGATTTGGAGGAAAGAGAAATGGAGGTAGTAAGGGATTAATTCAAACAATCTAACTTACATTGGAGAGATAACAGAGAGCAGTGGTACTCATGGTGGTCAAGACCCTCTTGGGGGTGGGTCATAACCTCAGATCAGGGGATCATGAGATGGTGGGATCCACCATCTTGGAATCTGGCAGTAAGTCTCATTGAACACAATCGGACTTATTTCGGAGTAGAAATGGAGGAGTTTTGGCATCACAGAGATGTCACATCTCAGTAAGTTTGACAGGTACACACTGGATAGATTTTTAAGTTTGAAGCGGGGTCCTGAGCTGAAATGCCAAGTACCACTGAGATTAAATAGTGAAGAAAGTGGAATTTCAGCAGGTGAAATGAGCAGCATTGCTTGGAATAGTGGTGTCCAATCTTGTTAGTCTTCTGGCCCTTGAACCATGGTGTAGATTAGAATATAGTGGCGCCTCACATAACAAATTTAATTTGTTCCAGTGGCATGTTTGTTACGTGAAACGTTCTTTACGTGAAGCAGATTTTCCCATAGGAAATAATGGAAACTCAGACGATTGGTTCCACAACACAAAAAAATTCATATAAAAATATTAACTGGATGTAAAAATGATGACAAAACACTGGAATTGAGTTCAAGACATGTATTCAATGTGCATGATCCTATGAAGTCTACTTAGGCTGCAGTCGTAAAGACAATTTCCTGGGAGTAAGACCCATTTAACACAACGGGGCTTACTTCTGGGTAGACATGGTTAAGAGGCTGCAATCAAAGACACTTTCTTCTGCAATCCAAGATACTTCTCCCTACTTTCATCTTCTCTTCATCCTGAGCCTCTCTCTTCTCTGCTCCCTTCTGGCTAGCCCTGAGCTGCTTCCCTCTTGTCCACTACTATTCTCGGCAGTAGGAAGGGAGAACGCTCCTAACCAATGGGTGCAGTCCTCCCTGGAGGCCGGACTTTGTCCAAGTTCTCCTTCCTGGGAGGGCACCCAGGAGCTTCCCAGTCTCGTCCGGCCTTGTGTTGGATTGGACGTGGTCCTGGGGAGCTCTGGTTTTGAGCTCTTCTCTCCTTCCTTCTCATCTCTTCAGGTTCATCCTTCCCCCCATCTCTCTCCATTGCCTCTCCCCCTCCCTTCTTTTCTGATCTGTTCTGCTCCTGGTACCTGTTCCTCCCCTCCTCAGGACCTGGAGCAGCTGCGGGGCTAAACTTAGGCTCCCCCCCTTCAGGACGGTTCCCCGGGCTCCCTTTGTAGCCGCGGGGACCACACTGCGCCGCCTGAGGAGTGGCTGGACTGGCGGGGAGCTCGCTCTCAACAGCAGCTGTTGATCGGGCTGCAGAGCGGCCAGGCGTCAGGAGCGGCGGGCGGGTACATCACCCAGCCGCGGAGGACGCCCGCTGAGGCAAGGAGGCAGCGGAGAGACACATGGCTGCCTCTCTCGGCAGCGGGGGCCCCTCTGTGCTCGCACCGCTGCCGGAGAGGCTACAAAGGCTCCTGCAGGCAAGCGCCCAGGCACCTGACAAGCATTCCCTGCAGGTTGCTGAGGCCATCCAGGCGCCAGAGGCAGGGAGTCTACCTCACTCCTGAGGTACTTTGGCACCATTTTGGAGGGTTCCTGCGTGGCGGCCATTTTGTTGACACTGCTGCGGGGGCCATTTTGTGAGTAAGACTGATTCCCAGGAGGATGGCGTTGGAGGGGCTGGGTGACCCCTTTCATCGGTTTCTACTCCCTTATCTACCGCAGCCTTGTCTTTGATGATCAAGGAGGCGGTGAAAGGGGTTTTAAAGAGCAGCGTTTGGAGGCTGCTGCGGCCCAGGGGCCTGCACCAACCGGGAAGGCCAAGCGTAAGAGGTCTCGGTCCCCCCATGATGGAGGCGGATCAGACAGCACTGACTCGGAGTCAGATCGGGGTAGCACCGCACGCCACAGGTCCAAGGGGTTTATTCCAATAGGCCAATCCCAGGATGATGTTTCCCTTTCCTTTCAATCAGGCTCTGGCAGGGAGGAGGGGGAGTTGTCGGGCGATGAGGACCAGGTGGGGGGGGGGAACCTCATAAAGTGGATCGCCTCTGCCCCTCGGATTTGTACCCCAGGGTACTTGGCAAGTCGGCACACATTCTAGATATGGAGCTGCCTGCGCCACCTCAGAAGCCCAATACACCATCGTCTAGGGCTAAGCAGTTCCCCCAGGGGCCCCCAAGCCACAAGCAGTGCCCTTCCCAGAGCCTTTACACAGGGTTTTCTCCTCTGAATGGGAGAACCTTTCGCATGGCCGGCGTCACCACAAAGTGATTGACAAATTTTACACCCTGCTGGAACCCATAATGGAGAAGCTTAAGGTCCCCACAGTGGACACTCCAGTGGTGGCGGTCTCGTCGGCAACAACTCTGCCCTCGGAGGGGGAATCGGGTCCCAAGGACACCTGCGATAGGAAGGTGGAGACCGTGCTCAAACGAAATTTTGAGTGCGGTTCACAAGCCTTCCGAGTCGCAGTGGCCAGCTCAATATTTTCTCGAACTGCCTATGTCTGGGCCGAAGAGCTGGCGGAGGAGGACAAGAAGCTCTCGCGTAGGGCCAAGAGCACCCTGAAAAAGATTGCTCTGGCGTCTGCAGCGGCAGTGGACTGTGCCTATGATTCCCTCCAGCTCTCGGCCAGATCCATGGCTCAAGTGGTTCTGGCCAGGCGCCACATCTGGCTGCGACAGTGGGAGGGGGATGCAGGTTCCTCCTCCAGAATTGTCAACATTCCATTTAAGGGGGGCAAGCTTTTTGGGGAGGCTCCCCTTGTTGAGAACAAGGATAAGCAGAAGGTTCTACCCACCTCCAAGAAAGCGGCATCAAAGAAGCCTAGCTCCTTTCGTCCCTCTCGCTCGACTTACAGACCCTGTAGCGAGACTCGGCCCAAGCCAAGGTGGGACAGGGATAAAGCCGCCTTCAAGTCCAAGAAGTCCGGCTCCTCACAATCCCACGCAGGGAAGTCCTCCAAGGACGGCACTTCGGCATGACTCTCTGTGCCGCCTGGACTCTCTTCCCATAGGTGCCCGCCTCCTGGCCTTTGCGGATCGCTGGAGTCTGATAACCTCGGACTCTTGGGCTCTGCAGACAGTCAGGAGAGGGTATTCCTTAGAATTTACCAGGCTCCCTTGAGACCGATACTGCAGGGTCCCGGTCTCCAGGGACCCTGTGAAACATCAACTGAAGTTAGCAGCCATACAACACCTGCTCCAAATCAGGGCTATAGAGCCGGTGCCGGTCAGACAGAGGGGCACTGGGGTCTATTTGGTGGTGTTCTTGGTTCCAAAGCGGAATGGCGATTGGAGGGCCATTCTGGATTTGAAATGGCTGAACCACTTCCTAAAAAAGAGGAAGTTCAAGGTGGAGACATGGAGGTCCATCGTAGCCTCTCTCCAGGAGGGAGACTTCCTGACCTCGGTGGATCTCACAGAGGCTTATCTACATGTTCCCATCTTGGAGAAGCACCGGAAGTACCTTCGATTCTGTTATGGGGGTCTTCACTTCCAGTACAGGTCGATGCCCTTCGGTCTCACGGCGGCACCGAGAGTTTTCACCAAATTGTTGGTGGTCTTGGTGGCACATCTCAGATGCCAGGGGGTAGCCCTCCATCCCTACCTGGACGATCTGCTCCTCAGGTCCCCGACAGAGGCCAAGGCTCAGCAGGACCTGGAGCTCACCCTGCATTGGCTACGGACCCTCGGATTCGTGGTGAATGTGGGGAAGAGTTCTTTGGTCCCAACACAAGTGCTGCAACACTTGGGCTTATTGTTGGACACCAGGTTGTTCAAGGTGTCACTTTCCCTGGAGCGCCAGCAACAACTACAGCAAGCTCTCAGTCAGACACAGGGCAAGTCTTCCATGCAACTATCGGACCTGGCGTCCCTACTGGGACTAATGGTGTCTTACCAAGATATCATAGAGTGGTCCAGGTTTCACCTTCGGCCCCTACAGCACCTCCTCCAACCTCACCTGAAACTCATAGAGCAGAGGAGATCCATTGTGATCAAGCTGTCCACACAGTTCATCCAAAGCGTACACTGGTGGCTAGTCCCGGGTCGCCTGGCGCAGGGGGTCTCCATGGCCGTCCCTCCTCGGAAGGTGGTAACCACCGATGCTTCCCTTCTGGGTTGGGGAGCTCACCTGGATGGGTCAATGACTCAGGGGACCTGGACACCGGTAGAAGCCAGGTGCAGCATCAACCTTTTGGAGCTGAGGGCAGTCAGGTTGGCTCTTTTACATTTCCACACCAAATTACAGGTCACATGTACTGATCAGGACAGACAACATGACCACCAAAGCGTTCATCAACAGACAGGGCGGAACTCGATCCAGGTTGTTGATGAACAAGACGTCCTTATTGCTAACCTTGGCCGAAAGACACCTTCAGTCCCTAAAGGCAGAGCACCTTGCAGGCTCAGCCAACGTCACAGTGGACTGGCTAAGCAGGCAACAAATCAGCGAGGTGGAGTGGCGACTCCATCCGGAGGTCTTCCGATTCTTAGTCGAAAGATGGGGTCTACCTGTAATAGACCTGTTTGCCACGCAGTACAACAAACAGGTGCCAAAGTTCTTGTCCCGACTTCCAACAAGCACAGCCATAGGCTCAGACGCCCTACAGCATCCTTGGCCTCGGGGTCTCCTATATGCTTTCCCTCCTCTGCAGCTCATCCCCATTTTCTTGAGAAAGGTGAGGGTGGTGGGGGCGGAGGTGATATTGGTGGCTCCTCACTGGCCCAGGAGACCATGGTTTCCGGATGTCCTCAATCTCAGCACAGACTCCCGTCCAGGGCAGACTTGTTGTCGCAGGGACCGCTACTTCATCCTCGGCCAGACCTGTTCCGCTTAACTGCTTGGCGGTTGAGCGGGAAGCTTTAACTAGTAAGGGTTATCCTGACAAGGTTGTGGACACCCTTTTGGCTTCTAAAAGGGAGTCCACAGTTAGAAATTCCAATGGCACCTGGAAGAAATTTTGTTCCTGGTGCAAGTCTAAACATTATTCGCCTTTTTCTGTTAGAACTAAGCAAGTTTTGGAGTTCTTGCAGGATGGTCTTGATAAAGGACTGAGCACCAGTACTCTGAAGCGGCAAGTAGCAGCCTTGAAGAGTACCCTGGGGGCGGCTGGTGGTGGCAGGGCACTGCATCATCCTCATGTGCGTCGATTTCTGGCAGGGGTAAGTCGAATTAATCCCCCTACAGTTCACAGGTTCCCCTCTTGGGATCTACACCTGGTTCTCACCGCCCTGACCAAATCCCCTTTTGAGCCACTGAGCTCTGTGGATCTAAAGTTTTTGTCCCTGAAAACATGTTTCCTGGTTTCAGCTACATCTGCTCGCAGGGTATCTGAGCTGGGGGCATTATCTGTAAATACCAATTTGTGTATATTCCAGAACGACAAAGTGGTTCTTCGACCGGATCCGACCTTCATGCCTAAGGACAATTCGTGGTACCATAGGGCTCAGGAGTTAGTCATACCATCCTTCTGCCCACATCCTAAGTCGCCTGCAGAGGTGTTCTGGCACAAATTAGACGCCAGGAGAGCCCTCAAATATTATGTGGATAGGACCAAGGAGGTCCGTAAAACAGACTGCCTCTTCGTGCTCTTTAAGGGAGCCAAAGTGGGGAAAAGTGCCTCTCTTGCGACTTTGGCTAATTGGCTACGGGATTCTATAGCTCTGGCGTATTCGTCCTCAGAAAGGGACCCTCCTGCTGGTATTACTGCCCATTCAATCCGCAGTGCAGCTACTTCGGCTGCTTTCGAGGGGGTGGCATCCCTGGAATCCATCTGCAGGGCTGCGGCTTGGTCTACTCCCTCGACATTTACAAAGCATTATAGGATTGATCAGGCTGCCTCGGCAGATGCAGCCTTCGGCAGGAGGGTATTACAGAAAGTGGTGGCACCTTAGGGTCTCGTATCTACCCACCCTTTCTCTGGACGGATACTGCTCTGCTATATCCCATTGGTTAGGAGCGTTCTCCCTTCCTACTGCCGAGAAAAGTGGAGTTCTTACCTGTGACACTCCTATTCTCGGTGGAGGAAGGGAGAACGCTCCGCCCGCCTCAAACTAGATCCTCGCCTCTGGGGTGCCTCCTGGTCCCTTTGGTGGGGTTGTCTGGTGCCAGAAGCAGGTGTTTCCTTTCCCTTCTTCTGTGTTCTGCTGTTCCTAACCTTTGGTCTCGCAGCACGGTTCTTCAGTGATGCTGTTGGCTAAAGCGGAGGGTTTTTCATCCTGGACTACTTGGCTTATATAGACTGGGAAGCTCCTGGGTGTCCTCCCAGGAAGGAGAACTTGGACAAAGTCAGGCCTCCAGGGAGGACTGCACCCATTGGTTAGGAGCGTTCTCCCTTCCTCCACCGAGAATAGGAGTGTCACAGGTAAGAACTCCACTTTTCTCTCCCTCTGCTCAGTGGACGCCTGGCCACAGGAGCAACAGTGTGGAAGTGTTGCTTTCGCTATGGGGAAGTGCACTAGGCATCCCTGACACTTTATAAAAGTGCTATCAGCCAACGTGTCTGCTCCAAATGCCAGCTAGTTTGTTTGTTATATGAAGCACAGTTTGTTACGTGAAGCAGAATCCTAGAGAAATTTTTGTTTGTTACGTAGAGCATACTTTATGTGACGTGTTTGTTACATGAGGCGCCACTGTATTGAATTTCAGGAGGTGTAGCTTGTCATCTTGCATCTCTTGTTCAGCAGAGAGGTGTGTGCATGGGCACTGTTTCAGACTGGTTTTCCTGTTTAATTTGTATGAAAATGCAAGCAACTTTAGATTTATGCACATGAAACATGTTATTAAACTATTAGGTAGTGCAAATGCATGCTTCTGTCATGCTGATTAGCAAACTAGACTTTAGTTTCTGATCATTTATTTCTGGCACCCAGATGCTTTCAAACCTGGTGTGTTTATACTGAAGGTGCAATTTTGTAAATTAGTTGTTTAAATTAGACTTCTGTTACACAGCAATTTGGACTTTTCAGTATATCATTTTTAACAGGTGTGTGCCTCCCAGGAGTTCATTATTGTTAATTTATGAATTTTGGATTCTGTTGCTCAGTCATGGCCAAGTTCCTGTTCTTCACCTACCATTAAATACAGTGTGTGTGAAGTTTAGAAATTGTTTCCCTAGTTTTTGCTATAAATTTGGATCTTCTATAAGCTCTGGATTGCTTCTTCTCCAGGAGAGAAGTAGCAATTGATTAACTGGTCAGGGTTAATCTGCCTGTAGTGTAGAGGCTTTGACATTGTTCCATGCCCTGAAATAGCAACGAAGATGGACCTGCTGTGTACCTAAATCCCTTAATGTTGTAAACAAGCATTCCCCTGCAGTATATTGGTTCCCAAATGCCTTTTGCATAATACACAAGTTTTTTGTTGAATTCTGTAACCCTAATTTCAACTTGTTAAAGAAAAAGGACAGCACAGTGCTGCTGATGCCCAAGGAGTTCTGGCATGTGTTTTCTAGGGGCTTCATGCTTTTCAGATTTGACATGTTTTAGAAATGAGACAGACTGATTGTTATATAGCTCTGACCTTCGTCACACACGTCAGTGCAGGGCGGAGGTTCGTTATAATCTCAGCTGAAGGATAAAGGCTCAGTGATACTATCCATTCTAGCAAGTCAGACAGGTAGAACTAAGCTGCTATAATTCTGGGAGGAGGTAGAGACAAGATTGCACTTTTTGAAAACTGTTCCTGACTGACTCCACAGCTGTGTGAAATGTTTTCCTGAAGATATATTTGACAAGTGAGCTTTTTTCTGTTCAGATGCAACCCTTGGCATCAACCCTTGGTTAAAAATCTCTATGACCTGTTGAGGGGTGGGGGAAACAGATTGTTAGCAGCACAGAACTAGAGTCTCTCTAAGGAATAAGTGGAAAATGGTCTGCTATTGTTGCTTTTGAAATGAATAAATGAATCTCTGGCATTTTACAATGGGATTACAAATCCTATCAGGCTGCTTTATAGCATCTATGACAGATTTTTCAACCTTCTTCATTTCATGGCACACTGAGAGGGCTCTAAAATTGTCAAGGCACACCATCAGTTTTTTTACCATTAACAAGGCACATCATGCTACCGATAGGGGGCTTAAATCCCCCAATTGCCTTAGTAAAAATGGCCTTCCCCAAAGTCCTGCAGCACACCTGCAGACCATCCATGGCACATGAATGGTGGTAAATCACTGATCTAGGAGATGGTCCTTGCTCATCATGGGGAAGTGAAAGACAATACCTAAAAGAGGAGCCACGGCTGGAGGAACAGCCATAGGTTTCATAGGAGTGCATGAAACCACCCTTGCTAGGGCTTGGCAGGCTGCTAGAGAGCATGCCATTTTATGTGTTAATTACCTCTTGTAAATGTAATTGCCATATACTTATGGAGTGACTTTGACTTGCTACTCTGCAGCCTCCAGGGAAATATCCACTATCCAGAAGATAGTGTTTTTAGTTTCTTAGTAATTGGAGCCAAGCATGATGGGGACAACTTTAGCACATGACTTCTGGTGTATCTTAGCTTTCAGGTCTAGCATATCTACACTGCTCTCTCCATATTCCATGTTCCAGTTTTGTAACTATTAAAATATACTGTATTTCCAAAAGTGAGTTTTTACACTTGGTCATACTTTTATGGGAGTACTAGCAAAATGTACCTGCATTGTGGGAGTACAGTACCTTCCATACGCCATACCCCCAGGCACATCAACACCCCCACATGCATCACCCCCACATGCACCCCCACACCCCCGTGTGACCCTCCTTCCTAGTGCATCAGGCACCAGATTGCTGGATGTTAAGCTTCAGTGTTAAGTATAGGACAAAAACAGGTTGCACTCCTTTCAGTCCCTTAATGGTTAAATTTCTCAACTTTGGTTCTTGGTGGGTGTTGTCAAAGAAGCAACATGCTCCCCGAATTTAATACTTTGATGTCCAAGGGTTGGGGCAGAGTGTCCCTCAGTCAGGGATTCTTCAATGGTAAGTATAGGGAGGAAAACGTGTTGCACGCCTTTTCACCCCCTTCTGGTTGGAATTTCCAAAAACTGGTTCTTAGTGGGTGCCTCTGTCATGGAAGGAACACCCTCCCCAAATTTCACATGTCTAGGTCTAGTGGTTTTGGAGTCAATGAGTGAGTCAGTTAGTGACTTTTCATTTCTATAAATAAAAATTTTAAATGATAACATAACATTATTTTTTTTGCTAATGAGCACATTGTTCCCAGGAACACTGCTTTGCTGTTTTTTCTCCTTATGGCCTCCTTTCTTTTCTGGTCTCCATCTCATGTAGTGCAGGTACTGTGTACAGGTTGAACCTCCCCATTTGCACCATTTGGTTCCATGAACATCTCTGATTAACTGTTTTTGTGTTTTATATAAAGGCAATTAGTTACCATGGTATTAAGGCAGGCAGTGAATCAAGTTCCCTTTCAAGTGCCTTAGTTTCAGCTCAGAGGCATTTCAGAAGTGATTATCACATTGGGGAAAGCAGGGGTTTCCCTCAACAGCTGAAATCTGAAACCAAAGCTGAACACTTTACAACCCCTTTTCAGGCAAGCTTAATTGCCTCTCAAGTTGCCATGGTAAGCATGCTGCCTTTAAGCGGTTAACAGCTTCTTAAAGGATGTTTATCTTTCAATTTAAAAAGCCAACCTCATTTGCCTTGAGACAATTAGCATATAATCAGGTTACACATGTATTGATAATATTGCCATTCTGAAACATAGTTGCCAAGCCCTAACACTGATTTAAAGTTTAGGATCAGATCAGGATGGTTGTAGGAGGAAAGGAATAGCATTATATAGTAGTCCTTTTCATGTGTTATATCAAAGGGTAAAATAGATGGTGTCAGGAAGGCAAGTATCTTATTCGCCCTGTGATTTGTTGTGGATTTGCACATTTCTTCAGTGGTGATTTGTGCTTTTAGTAGTGTGCACAGCTTAAGGTACTGTTATTTGGTTCCTTTAACTTGATCATGATGGAACTCATGTTCAGGGCAGAATTGAGCTCAAACTACTGTGGTGTTATAACCCACATCTTGTAATTACTTATTAACATTTGCTTTTTAACATTGGTACATGGGGATGTTGAGCCTGTATCTGTTATGGAATGTTGATGATGGAATGATGAAAGTTGCAGGTCTGGAGAGCAAATAAATGTATGTTTGGAAGCATACACTGATCACTTTTATATCTGCATGAGAACCTTTATATATGTGTGGTGTTTGTTCTATGGTATTGCTTATAGTAGTTTTCTGAATTACCACAATACAAAATCTGTTTTTGCTTTGTTTCAGCAATGATGGTGTCGCCTGGGTGTACCATGATTAATGGAGGCTTGAGAACATAGCTGAAGCTGCTACTTCATACTCAAAGGCTGAAGGAGCAGACAAGAGCTTTGAACATTGAGGTGGGTTGTTAACTCTAAGATGTCCTTGAGCAGTGGAGCTTCCGGAGGGAAAGGAGTGGATGCAAACCCAGTTGAGACATATGACAGTGGGGATGAATGGGACATTGGCGTAGGAAATCTCATCATTGACCTGGACGCAGATTTGGAGAAGGACCAACAGAAATTGGAAATGTCAGGCTCCAAGGAGGTGGGGCTACCAGCTCCGAATGCTGTGGCCACACTGCCAGAGAACATCAAGTTTGTGACCCCAGTGCCAGGTCCACAGAACAAGGAAGGCAAATCCAAATCAAAACGGAGCAAGAGTGGTAAGGACAATGGCAAGACTGCCCCAGGATCCTCCTTGTTCACTCCAAGTGAAGGGACCAGTGGCAAAAAGGAGGTTCAGGGGCGCCCTGGGGATAATGTGAACTCTGGTGCCTTGGTGGCTGCTGTTGCCCCAAAGGGCTCTGAGAAATCATCCAAGGCTTCTCGAAGTGTGGCCAACTCAAAGAAAGAGAAGGAGGGTAGTTCGTCTAAGAGTAAGAAGGAAAGGAGTGAGGGTGCGGGTGCTCCAGCAGAAAAGGAGCCCGGTGTACTCCAACCTCTTGCCTTGGCTGTCAGGGTTGGGCAGTATGATGGGAGTCAAGGAACAGAGCCAAATGCTGCTGCTGAGCAGCTTGGGAGTATAGCTATTGACACAGGATCTGCACTCAATCCTTTGGGAGTTAAATCAGAGTTGGAAGATGGGGACAGCGAGTGCCGGCAACTCAAAAAAGTCAAATCGGAGAAGGTAAGATGTGGGATTGTGGCTGGGCCTGGCAAGGGTGATTCTGTTGGAAATCAAGGAATTACTATGGAAAACAACCTTCCCTGTGGTCTACTATTGTTATATTGAGATGTGCTATATCAAAATCTGTAGTCAGCAGATTTTGACCTATTGAGTTTGATTTTAATCTATCAGAAAATTAAAGATAATTGCATTGCATTTTCATTTGGAAGGAGACAGATATTTGTAAGCCTGTTTTGTAGAACTGGGAAAATGATTGATTTTAGGTTATATCTGCCACTAGATTTCTGTCAGGAAATGATGGAGAGGTATTGTGAATTCACCCTTTGGAAAAGCAGCAAAACTAGACTGTTCTGTGAGAAACACAATGGATGTTACCTATAGACTGTAAAATAGCTCAGAGTACTAAAGACATATGATGTAACTTTTCATATTTTGCTGTTTGCATCTAAACCTTTTTTGATCCACACTGACTATAACACTTGGTCTCATTAATCCTAGCTTGAATGTCTACACTTCTTTTGATCTTTTTCTGGATCTTTTATTATATTTTAGGTCA
Source organism: Cryptoblepharus egeriae (assembly GCA_030015325.1). Classification (NCBI taxonomy): domain Eukaryota; kingdom Metazoa; phylum Chordata; class Lepidosauria; order Squamata; family Scincidae; genus Cryptoblepharus; species Cryptoblepharus egeriae. Next base: position 14,924,728 of record JAREYC010000013.1, read on the forward strand.
TAAGCACTTTATCTCTCAACATGTTTTATTTCAGGGTATAATCAGATTGTGTGCTCATTAGGTATCAGCAAACATTCTTGCTCAGCTTCATATGTCTCAAAGTTCATATGTAGATATGATTCTATGTAAGAAATTGAATATAACCTATGTACATATTGTCCAGTGGATGAAAATTTTGGAATACATGTATAAGGGGTGAGGCTCATTTGTTATAGCATGTATATACTGTATTTTGAAATGGAAGTGCTGTTTTGTCGCATGGCCACTTATGTGTGGGGCAAATGCAGTTTCTTGGAGGAAATTATTTGTCGGAAGCGTGTCCCATGGGAAGTGGCCCATAGAAACAGCTTCAGTTCATGTGACAAATTATGTATTGTGACAGATTTCCTCTTCCTCTATATCTGGATCTAAGAGATTGTTGGTTCTCCTGTGCAGATGTTTCTGGATCAAGGTCTTTATTCGAGGGACTTGTACAATTGGCATAGTTATGTAGGTTTTCCTTGGGAAAGGAAGGATCCTTGCAAATATTTGAGCTATTGACTGTCTGTGTAACAAGCTTCTCTGTGTTACAGTTTCTACCAAAAGTTGGTTAGTGTTGAATACTTGGAAATAGAGGACTGTCACTATACCATTATTTTCTGGTGATAAGGGTAGGGAGGAAGTAGATTATCTTTTTATCCAGACTGCTGGCTGGGTTACCCAATATCTGCAGGTTGCTGTAATTCATGCAAAAATGCCAGTCTTTGGTCTGATCCTAGAAGTCACTTTTTATGTTCTCTAGTAAAGAGTTTAACTTTGGGAATCTCAAATGATTCTGAATATGTATTCTTAGTAAATTTGGTGACAAATTGTGACACATCTATGAAACATGAAGCTTTTTTCTTTTGTTAAGGAGACCATAATATAGACCTGGGGGGACTGTACAATGGTGCCTTGGTTTATGAGCACAATTCTTTCAGAAGCATGCTCATAATCCAAAATGCTTTGTAATCCAAAGCAGATTTTCACATAGGAAGTAATAGAATCTCAGACAATTCATTCCACAAACCAGAAATTTTAATATAAAAATGATTACAATACTGTAATATAATACAAAATAAGTATGTTAGGGTAATAGTTTTCAGGCAGGGAGAAGAGTGTGTGAGTGCGCTGGCTTTGTTTAGAAGACAGCTTTTGGAAGAGCTGAGCACCTTTAGCAGAATGTCAAGTTTTGGAAGAACTGAGTCCTTTTGCAGTTTGGCTCATGTTGCAGAAGGTCAGCTTTTGCAGGAGCTCATTGTCTGCCTTATTACCATGGTTACTAATTGTCTTTGTATCACATGAAAATCAGAGGTGGGCAGATACCGGTACGGGCCTACTCGCCCGTACCGGATCTTCCACCAGGGCGGACGATAGCGAGCCGGCCAGACCCGCGGCTGCAAGAGCCCCGGGGACCGGTTCGCTGGCGGCCACCACATCTCCTGAAGCTCGGCTTCAGGAGATGCAGTGCGCTACTGCATCTCCTGAGGCCAAGCTCCAGGAGACTGAGTATGCATGCGTCCAGGAGGACGCATGTGCACTGAGTCTCCTGGGGCAGAGACCCAGGAGGCTTAGTGCGCGTGTGTCCTGCTGGACGCATGCGCACTAAGCCTCCTGGCCGGCAGGGAGGCGAAGGAGGGGAGAGCGCAGCGCCACCACGCTCTCCCTGCCTCTCCTGGCTGGCTGGGGAGGCTGAGAGCCGCATCCTGTGCAGGTCTACTCAGAAGTAAGTCTCAGTATAGTCAATGGGACTTACTCCCAGGCAGGTGTGGCGAGGACTGCAGCCTCAGAGACCCAGCCAAAGTAGGTCTACTCAGAAGTAAGTCTCAGTATAGTCCGGGACTTACTCCCAGGCAGGTGTGGAGAGGACTGCAGCCTCAGAGAGCCATCCTAAGTAGATCTACTCAGATGTAAGTCCCAGTGTAGTCAATGGGACTTACTCCCAGGAAACTGTGGAGAGGATTGCAGCCTCAGAGCACCATCCTATGTAGGTCTACTCTGAAGGTCTACACCATCCTATGCAGGTCTACCCCCTGGCCCCGCCCACTTCCAGAGAACCGGTTCTTGGGCCAGGCTGTGCCCACCCCTGATGAAAATAGTTACTCGTAATCAGTTTCTTAGAACCAAATGTTCCAAGACATTGCTTGTTAACAAAGACATTGCTCTTAAACCAAGTCCAAATTACTTAGAAAATTTTGCTCGTCTTCCAAAACACTCATAATCCAAGCCATTCATAAACCAAGGTACCACTATATTTATATAGATGGATTGCCTTAAGTTTGGATAGTCTGTTTTTCAAGGGTATTAAAATTAGTGCATACAAAATTATAGGCTGTGCTTCTTAACATAACCCCGAAGCTGTGAGTTGGTACTTTCAGTGTCTGCAGGTTACTATGAAGGCAGTTTTGGGAGAGTGTCTTTCCTTCTCATATGTGATTCTTATTTTGATTCTGATATATAAGGTTTTTGCACTGTAACCTGGTTGATCTATTAATACTTGATAGCCAAACAGATTAATTTGTGAACGTTCTATCCTTATGGTGTGGGAGTTTGTTGGGGGACTGCAGTGACCTTCTTCTGTTCTGTCGCAGTAGCTTGTTATGCTGTTCAGTTGTTTGGAGGGAATTGGGTCACCTTTGCTGTCAAGATCAAAATAGATAAAACTTCATGGGTGCATCAGTTGATTTCAATAGCAGGCTGTAAAATCTAAAAGCTTGTGTGCAGTGGCTAATTGGATACTGTTAATACTGCTGCTCTTCTGCAGCATACCTGTGAAGTCCATATTCAAGTGGTTATAAGAAATTTCACAGATTTTGTGTGGGAAGGAGCAGAAGTATGAAAGGTCAATATTGTAATGTAACTTGATCCTGCCAGTGCTTACTTTTTAAAGGAATTATCAGATGGTGACTTTCCAAATCTTGGAATAATGATGTTGTTTATTAGGCTTATTGTAGGAACCAGGTAAAAATGGGTGAGCAACAACTTGAGTGGCAGTCCAGCAAAATGCTGAATTCTAGGTTTGTGAAAGCTTGTTGGCTCAAACTAGGAACCGTTTCTGGCATTTAAAGATTGCCTGTAATCTTCATTTACTGATGTGAGACAATTGTATCAGTACCTTAGATGAGAAAGAAAACTGAGGGCTTGGACTTCATAGTGAGTGGATAGGAATCTTGCAGGATTTGTGAGCGCTTGCTTTCATTCTGTATCTGTCTAGTTTATTCTTTTAGAAATCTGTTTAGTGTTCACTGTATCTGAAGAGCTGTCAAGATTCATCACCTTCATAGTGTGAATCTGAGGCTTAGAGAAACTTGCAAAGATAGGAGATGCATTCTGGATTGAGTGCTGCAGAACCCTGTTCGTAATTGTTAATGATAATGTGTGCATTTCTGTAGTACTGTGTAAATTGAGAAAAACACAAAAGTTATTCTTTCTCCTCTCCCACACATGTGGACCAGAAAACACATAGGTTAGCATGCACACAATAGGTTGGTGGTTTGGTGATGGGCATTTAGCTAACTACTTCTTTACAGCCATAATGCAGAAGTAGGTTGAAGTTGTTTACTGCCTGTTGTAGATAAGTTGGGGCTTTCTTTGCGTACATTGAACACACATTTCTTATATACACAGAAGACAGTGAAACATCCTCTTTTTCTCCAACCTGCTTATATGGAGAAAAATCCCATCAAATGTGTGACCTGTAAGATCTGGATTTCATGGTCTGAGCCAACTTATGAAATAAATCCAAAGATTAAAAATTAGCTCTGTCCAGTTGAGCACATGTTTTCGTTTCTGTTCTTATAGCTATGAAAATATTCAGTGGCAAATCCAATTGGAGAATATACCGTAATCTGTAGAATATAAAATCTATATTCCTTGTAAAACAGAAGCATTAGTATTTCTAAAATGTTATGTAAGCATGCTGTTGCTGCACTTCAAGGATTTTTAGAAGAATACTGTTGTAGGTTATACTCAAAATACAGTACATGTAGCCACTTGTTATCCCTGTGTCATTGGATAACAAGTGGTTCTTGGAAAAGGGCTGTAGAAACGAGCCTGTTATACCAGTATGCAAATACATAGCAACAGATTTCTCAGAAGATGTTTGAGTCGTGTGGCCATTTTAGAATCTTGATTTGTTTGCATCAAACATGCTCTGCATTGCCTATGATGGGAAATTAAAGGCGGTAATCGTGGAGGTCTGATTTATTTATTAATCCTCTTGTAATTATGGAGGTTGGTATATTTCTGGTAAAGCTATTTAATAGAAAGAGGGTTGAAATGAGAACATTATCAGTGATTAGGATTTTTACAAAAAAGCAAAGAAACTAGGTATCTTAATTGGGGTGGGGATAACAGATGGCTCATTGGCCTGCAGTGGCTGTAAACTAATCACATATACAATTAGGGTGAGATTACTACCAATAAGTATTTGTTTTTTGTTGTAGCATTGTGTATATGCTCAGAGTCAGAGGTGAACTCTTTGGTAAATGTCCTGCAAAAATGTAGTGGGATGTGTAAAGGTTGAGGCAGATGGAATGGTAGAATAGAGAGAGATCACCCACATATTCTCTAGAACAGGAATTTAGCAATGGTGGATCTCTTTTCAAAATCTGGATGTACAAGGGTCATTCCATATGAACTCAACCAGAGGCATGAGCAAAACATTTGGCATGAGCAAAACAAATTTTCCAATGGCAAATTCACCATGTGGGCAACTAACCATGGTAATAAAACCTTTTCCTGCATAACTGTACATATCTTGTAAACATTTACTCAAAAATTCAGTTTTCTCACCTCCTTCATATTAAAATTTTAATCTCAAATGTTATTTTGTCCATGAAAAGATCCTTATTTTGGATGCCAATATCTCCAGAACTTGAAAAGAGAGGCCTTTTCTGATGGCCTGATCCCTAATTACTTTATATATCAAAATTCATCCAGAAACTTCATTTACTTTTGAGATATTAGCATCCAAAGATGGGTACAAAGTAAAATACTCAATTCATGAGTTTCAAAAATGGGTATGTCACCCTTTTTTATAAGGGCCTTTGCACACAAACCTTTTGGATTTTTCACCTAATATTTGGCATGTGGCCATTATATATGTAGAAGTACCAACCCAGTTATATTCAGTCAAATCTGAGTTGGAGACCGTGCAAGGTTTTTGAGACTTTGATTGAATTCATATGGAATGACCCTGCTACAAAAGTAGCAAAACACACTGTTGGCTCTGTGAGGAAGGGCATGCCATAATGCTACATTTCCACAAATGGTTCTTTAACCTAAAGTCAGAGTATGTGTTGCAGTTGGCCCCTATGAAAATAAATGTGTTTCCCAGAAACTAACAGCTGGTTTCCCTTGTTTGTAGCAAGACAGACTCCTGTAACAACATTGTGTTGGCTACTACATAAGATGTAGTGGTGCACTGAAAATGAAAGGTGTGTGAACAGATTTCACTGCTAATTGGTCAAGAGGCACTCTTTCAAATGGGTGTCCCTCTTTAATTTAGCAGGGGAAGAGTAACTGTCTGTTATATACAGTAGTGGCTTCTGCTGGTATTCTTTGACATCTTTTTGGATTGTAAGCCCATTTGGGACAGGGATTCATTAAATTTTTTCCATTTCCTTTGTAAACTGCTTTAAGAACTTTTTAGTTGAAAAGCAGTATTTAAATACTGTAGATAGATTTCATCCAGGCTAAAATAACATATGAATAAACTTGTTCATTTCTGTTGAGTAAGATAGACTTAACCTGTTGAATATGGTTGGTATTCAAACACCTCTAGTTATGTTCAAACACCTCTAGTTATGTTTTCAAAACATAAGCTATGAAGCAAACAAGAGCTAGGAAGCAAACGAGTTCTAGCTATGAAGCAAACAAGAGTCCCAAACTTTTGCATTCCTTGTAATGTAAATATGATGATTCATGTTCCTGGTGCCAGTTTGGGTAAGTATGAGGAATGCTTAACTGTTACTGTGCCGGCCCCACAAGACAGGTTGAGCTCCTGTCCTTAGCCCAGCTCTGCGACGCCAGCTGGATTCAATCATATTGGCTCTGCCTTTCCATTGGACTAATTCAGTGGCATGGAGAGGGGGGATTTGCTGCTTGGGTAACAGCCTATCCTCCATAACAATCCAACCCAGGCTTTTGTGCTTTGCATGCAGCATATGCAGCGCCAAGCACGATACCATAGTCTTTCAAGATTGACGGAGGCCTGCTTTATTGTGCCAGTTGATTTTTCTCCCCCCCCCCCAGCCATTTTTTAATATATATTTTTCCTAGCTGGGCTCTTGGGGCAAGAAAATAGCCTTGATTGTGACCTGTATTCTTCACTCTCATTGAAGCATAAGGTGCCAACAAACTTGCTCCAGGCAACTCTGTCTTGGGCCACCCTGCTGATCTCTTCCCATGTCTTGCTTATCCCCTTCTTCTCCTCCTCAGACATTCTTCTTCATTTGCCCAGTCATCTGTCTCGCCTCTTCTTTCCAAGAGGCTCCCTCTCAAGGCAGCACATGGATGCCTGCTCTCTTCCATCTGCAGGACATGGCCGAACCATCTCAGTCACCTTAATTTGTGATATTGTTAATACCTGTCTGCTAATTTCCTTGTTGGAGACACATCAAAAACTAATTTTTGAGGATTCATAGGAGGTAATGTTCTTTGAAGCCTCTGAGATGGCTCCCAATCTTCACATTTCTGATATATGAGGTGTGATCAATAAGTCTCAGGACTGGTGCTATAAAAAAGAAAACTACAACACATAACAATTTGGCATTTAATATCCTTCAAAGTTAGTCCCCTTCAGAAGCCATACACTTAATCCACTGCTGTTTCCATTGATGAAAGCATTCTTGGAACTTGTTTTCTGGGATAATCAGCAGCTGCCTTTTTGCATTCACTTGGATTTTCTTGACATCCTGAAATCTTTGTCCTTTCTAGTGGGGTTTGGTTTTTGGAAAGAGGAAAAAGTCACAAGGGGTGAGATCTGTGGAATACGGTGGCTGTCGGACCTGGGGGATGTTGTGGTTGGTTAAAAACTGCTACATAAGCTGCACTGAGTGGGCAGGTGTGTTGTCTTAGTGCATTTGCCACTCACCAAACCCATGCAATTCCGGCCTTTTTTGAGAAATAGCATCCTGCAAACGCCGCAACACATCACAGTAGTACTTCTTGTTTACTGTCTGACCTCATGGAGCACACTCATGATGAACAATCCCCTTGTAGTCAAAGAAAATGGTCAACAGTGTCTCATATTGCTTCAACTCATGCGTGCTTTCTTTAGTCTTAGAGATGTTGAGGTCTTCCACTGCAAAGACTGAGTCTTGGTTTCGCGGTCATAGCCTTAGACCCATGATTCATCACCCGTTATGACCATTTTCAAAAAGTTTTCATCGTTCCCAACACAATCAAGGAGATCTTGTGCAACTGAAACCCGAGTTTCTTTTTTGGTCAGCTGAAAGCAGTTTTGGCACAAAATTGGCAGACGCATCTCATATCCAAATCTTCAGTGAGAATGGATTGAATTGAACCGTAACTAATCTGCACATTCTCTGATAACTCACGGGTGGTGATTTGACCATTTCCCCTCACAGCTGCATGCACATCTGCGATGTTTTTCTCAGTTCTGCTAGTTGTGGGTCTCCCAGAACGTTTGTCACTGTCAACATTTTGTCAGCCATCTTGAAAACATCTGAATCACTCATACACTCCTGTGTGGCTCATACACTCCTCCCCATACACTTTCTGCAACTTTCCACAGGTATTGCCAAGCTTTTGGCAAAATTTGATGCAGATTCTCTGCTCGGTTTTCTTTGTCACCACACACTACACACGCTCTTTCAAGCAGTGCTGTAAAGAGAGGAAGTGAGCTAGAACCTTAAAACTTAGTTTGCATGCATGGTTAGGGTCAAGATCAATCTGTGTCAAGTGGCTTCACTCTGCGTATTTTAGTTCCTTTACGATGGCACCAGTCTTGATACTTATTGATCACACTTCATATAGAGAAGGACGGAATGGATGTTGGGATTTATAGATCTGGAGTATGGTGTTGATCTAAACATTAGCTGCTGACTTCCAAATGTTCTGTAATTTATTGAAGGCCTGTGCTGCAAGACCAGTTCTGGTAGACATCTCCTTCTCAATGTTGCTGTTGGCTGAGATGTAGCTGCTGAGGTATTTAAAGATTTTTTCACTTCCTATAATTCTGTTCCTTGGACATTTGTTTGCATCCATGTACTTCACCCTGGTGACCTTGATCATGTTGAGATGCATTCTGAGCCCTACGCTTTTTGCTCTGTGTTCTCTCTGTCTTCACTTAAATATCCTTCTGTGTATAGAGCTGTATAGGAAGGGTTACAAATCCTGGTCCTATACTTCCGATTCACCTCTGTAAATGTGCACCTTCCACCCTATCCCTGAATTCATTTTAACTAATGTAATTCATTTATATATTGTGTGCTTCTGTATTGGGCACAGTGTGTGAGCCTCTCTGGGGGCCTTTCTCTGATCACAGGAAGCTCAGAGAGGAAAAGTGTTTTTGGAGGAAGGAATCTGACTTCTAGTGTGATGGCTTTCTTGTGCTTCAGGTTTCTCCTGTCATCTTGGAGTCTAGGGCTGGCAGCAGCTGCTTTTGCTCTGTTGTGATGCTGCTAACTTTGATAATAGCTTAGTAAATGGCAGATTCTTGCTATGTGGCGGCAGTTAACTGTAGTGCCTGTGTGAATGGGAGGAGCAGACCAATGAACTGGCAGTTCCTTTTATTATCAGATGTCTTGATGCTGGATGAGTGAGGCTAGAGAAATGAGCAGAAAATACAACAGTGTTCTTCTGTCAGACTTTTGCTTCAGCTTTTATCAGATTTTTGCTTCCGCTTTGTTTTGATTGAACATTTGCTGGTAATGGTGGGGGTAGGCTCCATTGGCTTGTGGAATATGTTGCTACTGTATGATTGGAGAGGTTTTTGGCAGCCCCTTACCAACATGTAGATGGGAACATGTTCAGGTACAGCAGGAGTGGGCAAACCCTGTGTGAAGGCCATTTATGGCTCTTCGGGACCCCTAATTCAGTTCATAGGGAACCCCAATCTCCAGTGAACTTCTGGGCCATGGGAGATTGTTGAGTCCTGCTAGATCAAAACTGCTGGTTGTGACCTGCATAATTGTCTCAAGTGTTTCCTGCTCTTTTCTGGGTATTATTTTATTCACCCTTTGCCTCTTAATACATGATACCTTCATGTGTTTTTGGCTTTGTCTGACTTGGGCTGCAATCCAGAGTTAGGTCTGTGAGAATAGCCCAGCTGGGCTGACCCAAGTAGGATGTATCCAGAGCAGAAAGTTGGGCTGAATCCGGAGAGTCAGGAAGCCTGAGCTGCCCTAGCTGCTCCAGAGCATGCTCAGTAGGCACTAAGTAAGTGGCACCTGGGGAGGGCTTGTTCTCAAGGAGAACCCCTCAGATCACACTGAATAAGGAACAGGCAGAAGTGCCTGCCAGAGGAAGCACTGAAGCCCCTGACAACCAGTAATAGCTGCAGCATGAGACTTCAATATAGCAGTACCTCTAGTGGAGGGTGGATGCAAGGGCATTGTTTGGAGTGGCCTGCTGTATCCACAGGTTAGTGGAGTGCTGTAGTTGTGCCATGTCCTGAAGTTGAGAGGCAGAGATTGCAAGAACTCAGATTTTTGCTCAACACTGCCATTCTTACTTTGAAATACCATGGACCCCTTTGGGTCTACTCAGATTTATACCTGTTCCTGAGGTGGTATAACTTTCAGGAGCTAGAAGAGGGCATTTCTGCCCTGGAAACAGGCTCTGGATACAGTGTAACTGTTTTGTTCTAGGCCAGGGATGTCCAACACGAGGCCCGGGGGCCGCATGCGGCCCAGGATGAGTATGGATGCGGCCCTCCTGCAAAGCTGGCCACCACCTTTGGAAAAACCGGCTTTGTGGCAGCAGCCATTTTCAAATTTTGCGTGCTTCTCTGCGGACTGCCCTGGGTGGCCACCACAAAGCTGGTCTGGGCTGCCTGGATCCTCCCCCTACCTGCCTCCTGGCACTCAGAGCGCTTCAGGCCCCTGCAGACCTTGCAGTGCTCGCCCACCCACATCCCCCAAAAGCAGCCTCAGCCTCTATCCAAGCTTCTGCCTGCTGCCCTTAAGACCTACTCCGAAGTAAGCCCCGTTAAAGTCAATGAGGCTTACTCCCAAGTTGCATTCTGAGAGCCCAATGATGCATAGGATGGGCTGTGATCCTCTCCAAGCTTAACTTTGGAGATATGCTGCAACCCTAACCATCTCGACTCAGAAGTAAGGCCTATTGTACCCGGTCAGTCTTACTCCCAGAAAAGTGTGTTCAGGATTGCAGCATATCTCCAAGGTTAAGCTTGGAGAGGATCACTGCCCATCCTATGCATCATGCCTCCTCAGTAGTAAGCCCCACTAAAGTCAACGAGGCTTACTCCCAAGTTGCAGTCAGTGCCCAATCCTATGCATGGCTACTCAGCAGAAAACCCCATGATAATCAATGAGACTTACTCCAAGGTTTAGCTTGGAGAGGATTGCTGCCCGTCCTATGCATCATGTCTACTAAGAAGTAAGCCCCATTAAAATCAATGAGACTTTCTCCAAGGTTTCTCCAATGAGACTTTCTCCAAAAAATGTAGGACAAAATATAGGACACCCTACATTTTGTCCTACAGTTTTTTTAAAAAAGTTGTTAGTGTTTATGTGCGGCCCAAACCAACTCGTCTTCTTCCAGTGCGGCCCAGGAAAGCTAAAAGGTTGGACACCCCTGTTTTAGGCAATGCTGAACATGCCCTCAATGTGCATCTCCTCAGCTGCTTAGGCTGGCATAGCTAGAGCAACCCAGGTTCATCTGTCTTGGGGCAGCCTATGTTAACTTACGTTTCCCCAAGCCTTTTCTGGCATAATTGGGCTGCCCCATCTTGGAATTGGGCCACCCCAGTGAAAGACAGGGTAGCCCTAGTGCACTTCTGGATTGCAGTCAAGGTCTGTATGTTTCCACGGTGCAACAAGTGTGTGGCAAACAGTTAATTCTTACATGTTTCTTGTTTAGTCGTTAAGTCATTTATAAAGATCCAGAACTCATGCATTTAACTCACTGCCGATTCTGAACCAAACTGGAAGGCTGTATCTCGGTGCACCTAGTTGTGACAGCAGATATTCTCCAGCTGTGTCTAGGAGGCTTTTTGAAGCCTGAGGAGGCCACATGCAGCTTCTGTGAGACTTAGAATAGACCCTGGAGGTGATGGAAAGGCACTTCCGATTTATATGAAACAGGTTTCCCTTCCAGCACCTCTGGAGGCCTTTCCAGAGATGTGCAGAGTGCCTGTACATGACCTTTACAAATTTTCTTTAAAAATATATCTACTACTGTGTCCTTAGGGAAGGTCCTAAACCACTTCATTGTCTGTGGACATCCCCAGTGTACATGCAAAACATTCAGCCTTTTGAATTTGATAGTATATTTGTGGTAGGGGATGAGATGGTGATGATCACTGTTCATGTACCATTTCCTACAAAAAAGTTCAAAAAGCAGTTTACTTCACAAATGAAATGCAGAGGAAATGGAAATGGGCTGTCACATTAAAAAAAGATACAAGGGTTGAATTTGCATATAAACACTAGAAAAGAAATGCTGTGCTATGTTGAATAAGGATAGCTGCTATCTGGCAACTAAATGTAAGAAATTTATCACTTTTAAAAGATGCCTCTGCTTAGTGATGGAGATTCACTTCTGGGCACATTCTATAGAAAAAGAATAGTGACTGGAAGGAACCAGCTTCCAGAAAAACTCTTAGTGTTGCCTTAGTGTTGTTTTTCCCCGCAAAGGTATTGTGGAAAAGGTTTTTAAAAGAAAGGATCATTGCCTAGCAAAAAGGCTATTGATACTTGAAGTGCTGTTGAATACACTGCTGCCTGCATGGCAGTAAAAGTTAGAAGAGGGAAGTCCTGCTGCTACTTTTGAAAAAGCAAAAATTGTAAGCCTCTTTTCCCTAAATCCCTGCAGGAAAGTAGGTTTGGCTGGCTTAATTATAAGGTGACCTATTTATTTATTTGTATGTATGTAATATGACATTCCAATGTGTTCTGCTTTGCTATCATCTTCTTTCCCTCTGTTACTGCTGCACCTCCCCCTTCCCCCTGCACCATGTTCTCTTAGATATAAGCAATAAGATACATGAGTTGCAATATTCTCTTTTGCACAGTCTGTCTCATTCTTGTCATATAAATTTAGCTGAAGAGTCTGTTTTGTTCAGGTCTGGGGAGAGAGGATTCCAAGAAGGTCTTTGGTCTCCTTCACACACAGCAGGGTGGAAGCAGTGACCTAGCCTGTTGGAACAATGTCTGTAAATATCATTACACTGAAGAAGAGGCGGATGTCATACAGACACTGAACTTGGTGGCCTCCTATAACCAAACATATTAGCATTCCAGAACGTAGTCTTTTTTGTGTCTTGCATTTCCAGGTTTCATTGGGGCATAAAAGTGCTGCTTTTTAACTTGGCTTAGATTTTCTTTATTTGAATTCATCAGATTTTAAAAAATATATATTTGATATGTTCAAAATGAACTGATTGTTTTGCGGGTGATACTGAATGTCAGAGATGGCTTAGGAGCTTGGTTCAGAATCAAAGATAATAAGTTTCTCTCTGGGTCTTCACTTTTGCTGTGTTTGTCAGGGCTGTGTATGTGATGGTTTTTTTAGAAGCTTGGACATAGTGAGGACAGCTATGGCTACTTCTGGTTTTTTTTAGGGTGGGGAAGAGAAGCCAGAGTCTGTAAGACCTGATGGTGATAATGGCTTCTGAAGGCCTCTTTTGGTAAAACTCTGCATTTTGAAAACTGGAGATTGACCTCTGGGGAGCAGTCTCCATTGCAGGTTAAGAAGTAGATAACTTTTAAAAAGCCTGATGGATGTTTGAAATGTGACTTGTTTGAACTGGCCATTGTACCAGCCCTCTGCATGTTTTCCCACATAGATATAACAGTTTATCTTAGAGTAGCAGAATTAACCTGTTGTTGTGGGAGTAAAATTTCAAGAATATTTGAGGAACCCAAGATATAGTTAGGCACTGGTGGGGACCGGGCAGCAGGCACCAGTGGTGATTGGGCACTGTTAGACACATAGCACCGGAAGGTACTAGGGGGCAATAGTAGACAGCAATGGGCACTAGCAGGCACTGGGCACCACTGGCCTACTAGGCATTATAGGCTTTAGGCATCCCTGCTGGGCACCACAAGGCACCAGTGGGCACCGGGCATCCCTGTTGGGCACCAGGCATTGATCACCACTGGATACTCAAGTGACTCATATACAGTGACTCATATACAGTACACAGATAGATTGGTATCAAAGGGTGTGAAGTGGAGTTGAGGTTGGAATTGGATAGGAAGGAAAGATTGAGAAAACTTGATATGTTCAGCCAAGAGAAGGCCAAGAGGAGATAATAACACTCTTCAAATACCTGAAGGGCTATCATATGGAAGAAACAGCAAATTTGTTCTTCTGAAAGCAGAACTGTAGAACCAAAGGGTTTAAACTGCAAAATAAGAGATTCCAATTGGATATCAAGAGAAAATTCCTGATGGTAAGGGCAATTCAGCAGTGGAATAAATTGCAAATGGTGAGATTCTCTCCTTTACTGAGAATCTTCAAACAGGCTCAACAAATACCTGCTTGAGATGCTATAGAACAGGGGACTCCAAACCCTGGACTGGGGGCCAGAGACAGCTCTTGACAAGCCCCTTCATCCTGCCCTTGGTCAAGCCCTGTACTCTTGCAGAGGCACGGGGAGAGTGCACACACCTTCTTGTATATGAAAGTACTTATGCGTGAAATCCAGCTGCACCTACAGCAGTGTATTGGTCGAGAAGACGACTCCCTCCCCAATTGCCAGCTAAGGACTGAAGAAGAAGAACCCAACTGACTCTGGCAAAAGTACTTGGAAGACTTCCTTGCTAATACTTCCCATCAGTCAGGAACCGGAGGCAATCACTCTGGAACAGAAAGAAGTAGAGAAAGGTAATTTTCTTTAACATTAAGAATAATTTCAATAAGTGAAATATGGAAAGGTAGAATAACTTATTTGTGTGAATGGCAATAAATTCATGAGGTGAAACATTTGACACATAACAGAAGTTGGATTTTAAAATCAGGTTTTAAAAGTAAAAATTGTAAGTTAGTACAGTATCAAGAAAATCTCACCTGGCATCTCCATTGTATCGGGAATAAAAATCCTCTAAAATTCTAAATAGAAAGGCAAACAAACCTAGTTGTATACAATACAATGCAGAGGTATTTCTATACTTCCTTTGTATACTGCTAAGTCATTGGATTGCTCCTATGACTTTATTCAAGGCAGTTAATGTAGGCAGGCTGTTCTAAACCCTAAAGAGATTTTTTTAAACAAATACAGAGGTTTTCTGTCTTTTAAGAACTGGCTACATTTGAGATGCTCACAGTCTGGTTTTCACTACTGGTCCCCAATATCTGATATGCTGGCTGACAAACAGCTCCTTCAGCTCTCACACAAAGAGCAGCTGAGATAGCTTCTTCGCTCCCACTAAAGAGCATATGGAACAACTCAGCTTCAGCAGCTGCTTTTTAAGGTCATGCTCATTCAAGGAACTGGCTTCTGGCTATGTTGAACAGGTAACCTTCAGCTCTTCAGGCAAATGGAGGCTCAACCCTCTAGACCAGACCTCCTGCCCAGTCCCTTCAAACTTATATATATACAACTGGAAAATGACTGACACTTGCCCAGCCAAAACTGTTGGTCTGAAGCGGTTACTGTCTCTGGACAGTGCTGTCTCTGTCTGATTGTCCAGGACAATCCTGGACAAAGATTTAAAAATGAAGGTTGTATTACTGGAAGGCTGCATTGTAGCACCGGTAGCATTGTATAGGCTGGCTTCTTTATTTCCATCAATTCACTTTGTTGTTGTTGTAGTTAGTGTTGAAAACACACTTCATATTCTCAGTGTGCCTGCATCAATTACTAAGATTATTCATCAAACATTTAGGTTCCAGACAGCTCTGTAGAAGTAGAGAAAGAAATGCTTTGGTTCTGAGACACAATTGGTGGGCACTTGAGCTTCATAGTGTTACTACTTTACTCAGTAACTAGCATTTTATTGACATGTAACTCCTTTTGTAGGGGGACTGCACTGGCTCAATGCTTAAAGGCACTGTGCCTATTAATTTGAAGATTGGCAGGCCAGTGGTTGGAGACCCGGGTGCTGCATGATGGTGTGAGCTTCTATCACTTGTCCCATCTCCTGCCAACCTAGCAGTTCAAAAGAATGCAAATGCAAGTAGATAAATAGGTTTCACTTTGGTGAGAAAAGCATCTTGGCAACAGGCCCCTGCAACGGGTCAGCCATGTTTCCCAAAGTCATATCAGGGGAAAGCCAGAGGCATCCAAACCCGAGCTCTGGAGCCAGATGCAGCCTGGGGCAAGCCTCAATATAGACCTTGGCAAGAACCCTCTATCTGGCTTTGTAGTCCTCCAGATCTGTCTCTATGTAAATTTATTCAAATTTTAAATGTAAATCATTTTTCTGGGCTTCAATAATGTGGCCCTCCTGCCAAAATGTTTGGTCACCCCTGATCTAAGCAGAAGTGGGAACAATGTAAGAAGATGATGAAGATGGACATGTAACTTCTTTTTGTGGTAGCCTGAGATCCCAATAGTAGTCTCTCTGCAAAATAGCACCAAGAAGTGTGAAATTTGGGGTGGGTGTTCCTTCCCTGACGGAGGCATCCACTTAGAACTGGTTTTAGGAAATTCCAACCAGAAGGTGGTGAAATGGGGCACAATGTGTTTTCCTTCCTATACTTTGCAATGAAGAATCGATGACTGAGGGATGCTCTGCCCCAACCCTAGACCTAGAAGCGTGAAATTTGGGGAGGGTGTTTCTTCTGTGACATCAACACCCACCAAGAACTGATGTTGAGAAATTTAACCCTTAAGGGGCTGAAAAGGGGTGCAATGTGTTTTTATCCTATACTTAACATGGAAGACTGACCAACATCCAGCCAATTTGATGCTTGGTGCCTGGTGGACTGGGGAGGATGCTGTGCATGGGGGGTTGCGCATGGGGTGGATGTGCATGGTGGGTTGATGTGCGTGGGGGACTGATGCACAGTGGGGGATGGCATACGGGGAAATTTTACTCTCGCAACTGGGTGTGCTTTTCACTAGTTTTCTAATAAATCCCATCATTTTACTTTGGTGTGTACCTTAAGTGGTACACTCATTACTTAAAGCATTAAAATACTTATAGAAGGCATTAAGGTAGATGGCTTTTGTTCTTTAATTCCTGCATATCAAGACTGCTTGCCAAAAGAGATAAGAGGTTGAACAGGTCATATATTGACATGTATGTCAATACATGGAGGGGGAAAATTGGAACCCTTTGCTATGTCTGGGAAATGGGCCAGTGTTTGTTTACATTGGGTTGGCAGCAAAAGCAGAGAATTCATGGAAATTCTGGATGGTGCAGCTAAAAAGCTCTAGCAACTGCAGAATTTCTGAGTAGGGAGCTAATAACAGGAACACACAGAAGAGGAACAAAACTGTTGTTCTGTTCTTTTAGGCATCCTTTGTTTCTGACACATTAATTTTCATGATAACAAATTAATGGAAAAACACCATCAAGGCCTGTGGAGACAGCAGTGAAAAATATTACTCTTAATAGCAACTGTATTACCTGTTAGGACATCTGAATTATGTGCCTTATGTTAAAAAGTAATGGAGGAAGCCCTTCTAGTCATGACTGGCTCTAAGACTGGCTCATCCCCAATACATTACATTAAGAGCCAGCATTGTCAAAAGATGTCTCTGAGTTACGTGGCTGGCATGACAAAACAAAAAAATGTGCGTGGAATGCTTCCCATCAAAGTGGAACCTATTAATCTACTTGCATTTACATGCTTTCAAATTGTTGGCAGGAGCTGGGCAAGTGATAGGAACTCACTTGGTTATGCGGTACCTACTGTGGTCAATGGTATTGAACCTACTGACCTGTTGACTTTCTGGTTGATCGCACCTTTAATCACTGAGCCACCACAAACCTACTTGAAAAGAGGTGCTAAAAGAATGTACAGTGGTGCCTCACATAAAGAGCTTAATTCGTTCCAGAGGCATGCTCTTTAAGTGAAACACTATTTAAGTGAAGCAGATTTTCCTATAGGAAACATTGAAAACTCAGATGATTGGTTCCTCAACCCCAAAAGTATTCATATAAAAATATTAACTGTACGTAAAAATGATGACAAAACACAGGAATTGAATTCAAAACACTATAATATAATACAGACCACAATTACTGTAATAAAATACTGTAATATTCTGTACAGTAAAAAAAGAAAAGAAAAACCTTTTTGGCCAATGATGACTAATTTTCACTAAAAGTCACTGGTGTCTTTTGGAGCATCTTTAACAAGGAACCTCTCTGTGTGTGAGATCTGTCTATGCAATCTAGATTAGGCAGTCTGCAACAGCAAAGAGGCCAGATCCTATTCTGTCTACTCAGAATCTAGCCCCCATTAAATCCACTAGGGCTTACTCGCAAGAAAGTGTGTAGGAAGCAGCCTGACTCCAAGTATGCATGAAGAGCAATGGCAGAGGGGCCAGATCCTATGCTGTCTATTCAGAATCAACTCCCATTGTATCCACTGGGGTTTACTCACAGGAAAGTGTGTAGGATGCAGCCTGACTCTGAGTTTTCACAAAGAGCAACGGCAGAAGAGCAAGATCCTATGCTGTCTACTCAGAATCAAGCCCCATTGAATCCACTGGGGCTCACTCAAAGGAAAAGAAAAGTGTAGGCAGGGAAGTTGGTGGTGGTGGGAAGATGGTGGATGTAGTGGGGTCCAGGCAGGGGGGCTTCCTTGGAGGGAAGGGGTTTGTTTGAGGGGTCTCTATAGGGTGCAGGAGGAGTTTTCCCTTCTACCTCACGGAGGCTGCAGAAGCTGGGCGGGCCACATGTTTACTGGCTGTAGGAGGCAGCCATCTTTGTTGCTCCACTGAAGACGCTCCTGAGCTCCCTCTGCTGGCCTCTTCATGTACTTCAGGCAGGAGGAGAAAGTCCTACCTCATTCCTACCGCCCAACCAATGCAGACAGGAGGAGAGGGAGCCCAGTTAATGGGCACTTGTTATGTAAATCATGCTCGTTATGAGAGGCAGAAGCCCACACAAATTTTAACTTGTTATGTGGAACATTTGTTATTTGAGGTATTTGTTATGCAAGGTACCACTGTATTTTGAATTATTTTTTACTTCGAATATGACTTATTTCTTGAGAGCATTTGCCAGTTTTCCACTGAGAGTTCCAGTTGTATTTTCCCCCATGCCACTTCTCTGTCTCTGTCATGCCACTTCTCTGAGAGAGGCTGTCATGACATTAGTAGAGCCAGGCTATTATGTCCTTTTCTTCTCTAGAGTGTGGTAGTTTAGAAGTTGAAAAATTGAGTTCATTTTGGATCTACATCCTGTTATGTGTAAAGAATGCGGGCAGAGCTCTTTTGCATGTTATATGTGAATTGTGAATATGAAAGGAAAAAAGAGGGAGTTTTTCAGTAGTGGGTTAAATCAGTAGTGTCCTGTTTCTCACAGTGGGCCAGATGTATTTATGGTGTCAGCTGAGAGTTGGAAGTGATGTCATTGAGGAAGTAATGTAAGTAAACAGTTTATGACTAGAAATAAGCACTTTGTTTTCACCTACTAACTCATTACCTGTAAATTGGAGAAAATATGTAAATCTCTCAACATATATCTCTTCCCAGCACCTTGGTAAAAAGAAGCATTGTTAAAAGAATTGCACTGGGAGATGTCCTTGATCACTGCGAAGTGGCACTACTTGAAAGAGACCCTGCATGATAACTGGGCTTTCCTAGCAGAACCTTTTCAGCAGGATTGCTTCTGCTGAGGCATCATTTCACAAGCTCAGCAACTGATGGTAACACTAGGAGAGCCAATTATCTCACAGGTCAGAAAAAGAGCTTCTGCAGGAACTTAAATTAAAAAATTAAAGCAACCATTAATTGAAAAGATAGAAAAAATGAATTTAAAAGATTGTCAGAACAGTTCTAAAAAGAGAGAGGACTAGGACCATCCATCCATCTTAAACACATGATGAAGAAAAACACTTTGATCAGACACTGAATGTTCATGACGGAGCTAAATTGACCTCAACTGGAAGAAAGTTCCATATTAGAGAGTATGTGACAATTTACATTGCAATCCTAAACACTACTGCCTTTGAGTAAGCCCCCACTGGTCTTGATGGGACTTATTTCTGTGTAGACATATGCAGGATTGATGTGTGAGTGTTTGGTACAGGTCAAAAAGAAAAGAAGCAAGTTTGCTGTGTATGGTAGCAATGGTATACTTAATATGAAGGCATTGGTAGCTTTATACATCAGTGGTATTCAGGTATTTCAGCCTGGGACCTCCTTTCAAATTTAAAAATCAGTCTGGGACCCTCTGTCAAACTTACTGGGATGCTCCTCCATGTCTACTTGGAAGTTCCATTGTGTTCAATGAAATTTACTAGCAAGAAAACCCAGAGCCAGATTCCAAGATGGTGGATCCCATCCTCTCATGATCCTCCTGACCCGGTGCGACCCCCAAGAGGGTCCTGACCCCCACTTTGAAGACCACTGTTATATATCATCTGAAGTATATTGCCAGTGCTTTAAATGGGAAAGTGTGTAGAATTAAATGAAGTCCCTCCCAAATTGAATGAGTGCAGGGTTAAAAATTGGGTGTCCCTTAAAGCAGAAGATTTCACCCTAATCATAAGCATTGTTTTGCAATACTCCTATTGATTTTGATTTTATGTCCAAGAAAGGTTTGCACTAATATGGATATGGATTAAAACATATGGGTTTTTTTTTACTTTGTGAAAGCTTATTGAAAGTTGCCTTGGGATCTTTGATTTCTGTTGGACTGACTATAAATGAGGAAAAAAGATTCCTATGTGACCCAGTTCATGTCATTTATGCAGCCTATATATTCTGGTATTAGAATTAGTGATGCTGTGGATCAAATCAGGGACCTTTATAAATGCAAAGCATGTGCATACTCGTTTTAAACTTCTGTGAATACCTTGCTAAACACCCTCCTTTTCTATGGCCCTGTTCTCCTATCTGGAATGGCATGCCAATCATAGAAACTATTTATCCATTTATTTTAACAAAGGTCCCTTTATAGTGGCTAGAATAGATTATCTAGCTCTCCATTGTTGACCCTAGTTTAACCTTTCCCTACTCCTTTTCCTTAGTTTGGCCTTTGAATCAGTCTAACAAAAGGCCTGTAAACTGTTTAGAACAGTGTTTCTCAAAGTGATGGTCAGGACCCCCTTGAAAGGAATGTAACTTCATTTCAAGAGGGTTGTGAAAAGCTGGATGCTACCATCTTGGAATTGGACACTCAGGCTACAATCCCAACTTTCCTGGGTGTGAGTCTCATTGAAAGCAATGGAACTTATTTCTGAGTATGGAGGAACTCTGGCAGCACAATGATCTCATTTCCTAATTGATATCTCTTCAAGCCATGGCACCACTTCCAGGTACATGATATCACTTCTGGGCGTCCTAGAGAGATTGTAATTTTTCAGAAGGGGATCCTGGACTGAAATGCTTCAGAACCACTGGTTTAGATTGTAGAGGAATTGCTTTTCTGATGACTCATTACTAAATGTCAGAATGCAAATGTCCTATACATGTTATAGGACAACATGTATTTTTCTTAAACATATAGTACATGGTTGGTTTCAGTTGTTCTTTGTTCAAGGGATCATCCCCTCATATCTGTTGAACAGATGGAAATTGGAAGTGTGTGGTGTTCTGCTTTAGAATGAACCCTCTGCCTTTTTGTAGTTGACTTCCTTTTGCAGGTAACACTACTTAGGTGGGGAAGGTGTTTGGATTACTTCAGCATGTCTCCTATATTGAGGATGTCCCTATATGAGGGAGACTAGAAAGACTAGAAAGAATATCTTTGAAATTTCAGTTTCCAAATAGAAAGTTGTCTGTGCCCTTGAGCTTGGGAACAATGGTCTTTTTATTGGAAAATTTTCCTTGGATATAAATCCATGGAAAAATGCTTTCCAAGTGTGTGTGGTGTTACAACCCTATGCGTTCTAATTCTAATTCTGAAAATGTTGTGGGCTTTATTTGGCTTTATGTCCGAAGTTCAACGTCCTTTCTGAGTAGCTAAGCTATGCCTTTGTGGCCCTTTCACCCCTTCCCTCAGAGTCTGCCAAGTCAATCTGTGTTGGGGATGGGGGAAGGAAAGGCAAATTAGTGAGTGTTGGAGCTGCACATGAAGCACCAGTCAATTACCTTGAGAAAAGAGAAGCTGGACTAGGAGCTTGCTAGGCTGCCCATAAAGAAGTTCCATTTTGAAGTCTTAAAGGATCCCATAGGGAAAGGATGGGCTGTGAGCCAGGCAGTGAACTCATAAATAGGTAGCTTTGAGCTGGTAGTGAACTCATAAATAGGAACTAGCTTGTGGGCCAGCAATCTTTCCTGTTCTCTAGGAAGAGAGGCTGACCTGGAAAACAGTTTGGAAGGTTTAGGGCACTAATTGTTTCTGCTGTTGCTCAGAGCTTCCTGTGTTAGAGTTTCTAATAGAAACTCAAACAGTTTCTAATAGAAAGACCTTTTTTATATTAACACTTGAAGGAACAGATGGATTTATATATTACAGACATCCCCACTTATTGGAGGGGTAAGGGTTTGGAGCACCATCCAAAAGTGAAAACAATTGAAAAGTGGAAACTAGGCTTTTTCAGCTTGCAAATGCAAAATGGCCACTCATAAATATCACTTGCAAGAGCCTAAATAACATACTTAATAAATAAATAACCCCTAAATAGCCTAAATAGCCTAAATAACCTAAATAACCTAATAGCCTAAATAACCCCCGCCAGTGGCGGGGGGTTTGGAAGATCCAGTCCCCGGGGACCGGAGCGAATAGGCCTCTGCCCATCTGTGACTGGAACTTGAAATGGTGATAACATAATTGCCAGTAAATGCTGAGTTAGGATGCAGGATGTGATATATCAAACACCTGTCTCAGGGTGGATAGGAGTTTTTTTGGTTTTTTTAAGCACAGAAAAGCATGCTTTGGTTCCCTGCCCACAAAGATGAGCCTCCTATCTGTTTGTTGCTTCATATTCCAGATCTTATTATTGGGCGGCATGTGTTCAAGGGTCCTGTGACACCTGATATCACATCAAGTACTGTGCTGGTAGCTGTACCACTGTTTGAGAAGCACTAATTTAGACCTCTCTCTGGAGCAAATGAAAGAAATCAAATTTCCCTTCAAAAGATGGGTATTCAGACTCTTCTTGAAGACTTCCAGTGAGGAAGGCTGCCCCTCTCATGTAATAGGGTCTGTTGTGAAAACATTCTTACTGCTACTATTCAACCAAAATCTACTGTCCTGCAACTGGAAACTATTAAATATTTACTGCACCAAAGGATAAACCAGAATGTCCAGAGTACAGTCCTACCTTCAACATCATAGCTTCTTTTAGCACTGGATCTGAAGAGGGGCATGGAAACTTATGTTGCTTGAAAGTTATTGGCTTTATGAAACCTTGGCTTTGCAGTCCATTATTAATATTTGCAGTTTGGTATACTGCATCCACTGCAGTATGCCTGTGTGTAAAAAAATCCGTATGTAACAAAGTTGCAACTGTATATGTGGGACTGATGTGTGGCCAATGAAAATGAAACAGAACAGGATAAGCCATGCATTCAATCAGAATGGTATTTCTTTGCATTTGAGAGTAGGAAGATCTTTAGAGATTCATATCTTTACAGGATCCCTATGGCAGCAGCTAATAATTTTATTTGTACTGTTCTTTGGAATAAGCTGATGGTCAATCTTACACCAAGGGCACAATCCAGAGTAACTACAGGGAGTCCTTGCTCCAGTGTAAGAACAATTTACTCTGGATTGCAATATGAATTTCCCATAGGTTATCACTAGGTGGTGCAGTAACTACGGGTGCACGTAATGTCTCTTATGTGTTCCCGCAGTTACTCTGGATTGTAGGACTAGTGATCTAGAAGCAGGGTGACCAGATGCCAAACCCAAAATTCCTAATCCCAGGTCAAAATTCCTACCCACTTAAAAAATTGCCAAAAAATGTGTTTTTTTAATAGTTTTTGTTTTCCGGTTTTTTTTACCATAACTTTTGATAGAAAGGAGATATTTCAAAACTGATTTTTGCACTGGATACTGCTCTTCACTACGAATCCAACGACATATGGCATGATGGGGTACTGCACTATCGCAAAGTTCCAAAATGAAGCCAAAATGTAGGACAACCGGAGAGGAGGCTAAAAATCCGGACAAATCCGGGTTTTCCGGTCATATGGTCACCCTGTCTAGTAGTTTTCTAGTTATTTTACAGGAGAGAAACACTCATGTTCATATATACACACACATAAAAACTTATCTGAAAAAGGAATGTGTAAAGAGACCTTTGCTACCTTTGGATAAAGATCACTACTATTCTGAGTGGTGTTGATGGGAAGCAGCTGTCAGCTCAGTGATGGAGAATGTTGTGTAGGGAGTGGAATGAGCAGACTCTTTGCTCAAGAACTGGCAGAGAATCCATCTAGCCTTAAGTAGTGAGAGTAGCTGTGGTTGAATCATCTTGTCCTGGGGCCAAGAAATTTTAGAAGCAAATTGGACTGTAATGGTGTTTAATGGTAGATTTATGATTATTGGCAATAGGTTTCTTAAGTTCCAAGTGTATCTTTCAACAGCTGATCCCTTGCTAATGGACAGAAAGTCCTGGAGTGAAAATTCAGATCTCAGATTAGAGTGGTTCTTTACATGTTTTAATTGCTGTTTATGTTGGAATCCTGCAAATTTTGACACTGTCACATTTTAGGGTTTACAGATTTTACATATGAGTCCAATCATGTGTAAAAATGAAAGAGATGGAACAGAAATTGAACAAGCCTATGACTTCCAGATCATTACTGAAGTAACTGAATCTTGTACTTAATAGATTAATTAGCTTACTTGATTTTGCACTGATTGGGATTTTGGGAACATTGCCACACTACTTAGGTCCAAGTAGGCAAGGGTACTAGGACAACTTGTGCCGTGCCACCCTTTTCCTCTGCCAGTAAGAACTGATGTTGCACATGGGACGTCCACTTGTTCTCTTGTTCTCCCTGAGGCAAGAAAATCCCTCCTCAGATACTAGTGCCTCCACTTTCTGTATTTGTTGGCAGAGGATTTGCAGAGTAGCAAGTTGGCAGAGAGCGAGTGCCCTGTACCTCCAACCCACCCAACATTTCTCCTAGCCTGCCATATACCTGGAGATAGCTCCATCCTTTTCCCACATACTAACTGGTGAGAGGTTAACTTGCTTCATGGGTGGGCTAACCTTGTTTTCTATTATATACATGGGACAGACATTGAATCTGCATATTTTACTGATTTAACCCACAAAGCATATCATATAGGCTTCTATACTCATTATCTACTCTTCCCATATGTTATCTTCTATAGTCATCACCCACTCTTTGTGGTTATGGTACTGAAATGCATAATAGTAGAGGCTATGTCAGTTCAGACCTGGCTTGCTAAACCTCTTAAGACTCCATAAGTATTTTTTTTTAGCAAAAATGAAATCAAATATGAAAACTGTCCACTTGGCAACTTTTCTAATGCATGGTTCAAATTATCAGGTATTGCCTCAGTACTATTAAGTATCTAAGCTACATATAACCCTTCTCTTAAATCCTTTAAACTAACAGCTAACAAAATCCCTCCTTATATTTTCATCACACATCTTAGCTGGAAGAGGGCTTTGTCCAGAGACAGAGATTTATTAGCTCTCTCCCCACAGTGATGAGCTTCCACTCCCCTACAAACAATACTAAGCTCTTCTTCTGTGTTAAATTAGTGACATGGCATAGTAAATGGTTCAGTTGCTCATACTGTATGGCCAGAAGTCATATTTCATTCCTAGTAAATCATATTGTTAAGCCAAGAATTACCTGAATGTCATTACACTTTGCTCTGTTTTTTGTTCTGTAAGAACAACCAGGCAACTAAAAAGCTGAACTGTCCTGTTTCTCATGAGAGGTCTTATGTTGCTTATGAACTGCTAAACTGCTGATTGTGAGACTTGTAAGAAAGGAAACTTTTCTCATTTTTCTGTTTGTTAAGCAGACCTCAGGTTGGCTAATGAGTTAAGGTGATATGGCTGTTCTCATTATTGTTGGAGGCAGAACTAAAGAATCGCTGACTTGATTATTATCAAAGAGAGAATAACAATTTATCCTATTTATCTTGCATATTACATGTTTTCAAACTGCTAGTTTGGTAGGAGCTGAGCAAGGGATGGGAGCTCACTCCAACCTGTAGCACCTGTGTCTTGAATCCTAGCCTGCCAGTTGACAGGCATAGTGCCTTAACCACTACAGTTCTTCTGTGCAATGAATTCATACTTCCAGGTAAATATGTGTAAGATTGTCCTGTAACCACACAACAAATCTACAAACTGCATTGTTTTTATATATTTTATCTCCATCCCCCACAGTATCCAGCCTTTGCTTAACTAAAGCTAAGGCTATAGTTGCTTGCTCACTACATTTTAATTCGTCTTTTGTTAAGAGTAATAAAGTTATTAGTAAAGGTAAATAAGTCTTTTGTTAAAACTAATAAAGGTATTGACTACTAAATAAGACTAATAAAGGTATTGCCTACTGTTATTAATAATGATTATGTATTGGTGTTTTATGACAACATTACTGGTTTTCACAGGTATCAAGCTCATGCCTTTAAAGAATCTAGCTTAATGTGGATTTCTTATAAGAGATGTTGAAAGCATTAACTGTACATCATTTTTTGTAAATGAGATGGCTTTGGGGGCTACTTACTTGAAACATAAGTAAGCCCATTAACTATGCATTCTCTGCCTAATCTTTATGGCTTTGTTCTCTGAAGCTAATGGCTAGGATAGGTGATGAGTCAGTAGGCTCTACTTACGTCTGTCTGATTTAACCAATTAAACAACACATTTTAAAGCAGCATTTCTCAAAGTGGGGGTCGGGACCCCTTTGGGGGTCGTCTAGAGGTTTCCTGGGGGTTGCCTAAAGACACCTGGTGCCAGGGGGCCAGGTCAGGCTTGCCAGACCTCCGGCTGTAGCTGTGCGCGCACTGGGGCTGACTCAGGGCCTCAGGGCCCATTCTATGCATGCCTACTCTGAAATAAATCCCATTTTAGTCAGGGGGGCCTTTACTCCCATGTAAATGTGGATAGGATTGCAGCGTTAGGGCCCAATCCTATGCATGCCTACTCTGAAATAAATCCCATTGTGTTTAGTGTGTGCATAGAACACACATTTCATTTGTAACAATGAAAATACATCCTGCATATCGGATAATTACATTACGATTCATAACAGTAGCAAAATTACAGTTATAAAGCAGCAAAAAAAATAATTTTATGGTTTGGGGTCCCCAAAACATGAGGAACTTATAAAGGGGTCACGACATTAGGAAGATTGAGAACCACTGTTTTAAAGGAAATGCTTGATTGAAATTATGAAGTCTTTCTCATTGTTCCACAGGTCTTCTGGTGGAAGGAGGAAAGTAGCTATCATCCATTAAAATCCAGTTACCAGGGTATTGTTTACTAGGCATATTGCCAGCATATGTAGGATCATCTTTGATGAGGCCACTGCATTAGGCACAAGCATATCCATTACATATATACTTTTTGAGCTTTTATCTTTGCTGTTCTGGTTATACATGTTAAGGGGTCATCACACATCCCACAAAAGAAACAATTTTCCTGTCATTACTGTCTTATTTTCATGAGTCATCTTCTGGTCTTGCTTATGAAGTAATGATATATGATTGTGATTGATTTTGTAAAAATAGGGCAAAGGTGGCAAAATGCTTTAGATCTGTGATATTATTTACATTATGTAACAGGTTGCTTGTATCTCTCCTAGACTTTTGCTTTAGTCCCTTTGGCTGTTGGCTGCTGTTGATGACTTAGAACAGTGGTTCTCGTGCATTTCAGTCCAGGATCCCCTTTTAAGAATAATAGTCTGTCCAAGACGCCCTGTCAATCTGGCTATGATGTGATTTGAAACCATCAACCTGAAATTGATGTCATAATTGGAAGAGACATCAAACAAATGCAGTCATCCCCCATTTATTGGATGGGTTAGGGATTGGAAGACCATCCAAAAGTGAAAAGTGTAACCCAATCTTTTTTAGCTTGAAATGCAAAATGGCCACCAAAAAAGAAATAAATATCATTTGCAAAAGCCTAAATAGATGTGACCTGTCCCTATGGA
Source organism: Cryptoblepharus egeriae (assembly GCA_030015325.1). NCBI lineage: Eukaryota > Metazoa > Chordata > Lepidosauria > Squamata > Scincidae > Cryptoblepharus > Cryptoblepharus egeriae. The sequence continues at coordinate 14,952,122 of JAREYC010000013.1, forward strand.
AGATAGGGCCGGATTGGACCTGGGTCATCCTCCCCCAAAGAAGAGGAGACTTTGGACAAATCTGGCCTATCTCCTGTAAGGGGAAGGGCAAACCCACCTGTAATGGAATGCCTCTCTTTTCCATTGGAATGCCAGAGAACGATGTTTCTTCCTTCTATTTGGTTGATGTGATAATACTGTTGAGACAATTTATTGCAGAACCAGGGCTAAACTATGGGCTGAAGTGACAGTAGCAGAAGTGAAAACTATTAAACCATGAAGGAAAGGGCTTTAGCTGCAGACACAGCAAGTCATCTGGTGGTCTATAATTACAAATGCTTCCATATCTGATATCTTTCTTTCTGATACAGCTTGTCCTGCTGGGATCTGGCACGCAGTCTTTGATTTTCTCCTTTCTAAGACACTGACATTTGGTTTGTAAAAGCCTTAATGCTGTCAAAGGCAGAAGACCATTTGACAGCATTTGCTCTTGACAGAGGCTATAACCAGCCAGGAAAGGAGCACTTCCTGCTTAAAGTGTGATGTCTGCCAAGTCCTGAGGAAATCAGGTCAGTTCAGTACCTTTTTGGGTTTCTTGTCCATGATGGGTTACACCCATCTGCTGTTGTTTTGTGAGCAAACTTCTGTTCATGTGGCATGTTGGAACAGACCTATTTGGCAGAAAGGAACAAGGCATTTGTCCAGTTTTCCTCTCTCGGGTACAGAACTATTAATGTCAATTGCTCTCTTTTCCAATGAGAATTATGAGCTGTTCTGTCAATGTGGCAGTCCTTGAACAAGATGAGACGTGGATCCATCTTCTTCTTTCCATCCTCTCTGCATTCCCAGGCACTGCCACTTCCCTAGCCCAGTGTGACCTTTCTTATGTTTTGCAGTTTGTAGAACTTAATACTGTATGTGCCTTTTTATTCATGGGAGATTCTGAACTCCATAAGTAGGGATTTGTGGATGATCCTCCCCCCAAATATTATTGATTAAAATAATCAATAGAGTGCTGCGGTGGCTCAGTGTTTAGAATGCTGAGGTTAGAATTCTTTACTGGAATTCTGCTCAGCAGGTCAGCAGTTCAAGACTTGAGTACTGCAAGATGGGGTGAGCTCCTGTCATTAGCCCAGCTTCCATCAACCTATCAGTTTGAAAGCATACAAATGCAAGTAGATACTATGGTGGGAAAGGCAAATGTCCTGGTGACAGGCCCTGGTGACAGGCTGGCCAGGTTACCCTAAGTCATGTCCATCATTGATTGGATGAAACAAAAATCCACAACAAACAGACACCATCACCATGCGCTACAAATGTGAAGAAATATTGATTAAAATAGCAAAGTGTGGTGTTATGTGTTAACATAAATTCTTATTTTAAATTGTATAAACAACTCAATAAAGTACAATAAACATTCCAGCTGTGAACTCTATCATTTTGCCAGGGGTGTCCTGGGGAGAGGGCCTTATCATCTCTCTGACACTGTGTCAGGGGACTAGAAAAAATTTACATAAATTAATATATTAGAGGCAGGACTAATATGAATGAATGGCTTTAAATCAGTTGATAAATACCTTCTAACTCTATGTGTGATCTCTGTATGAGGGGTGATCTTCAAATCAAGATTATAAGCACTTTCATACACACAGAGAGATGGTACGTGCCACCTCCCCTGCCCTCGGAATACCCTATTGAGGTGTGGGGAGCAGTGTTCTCCTTGCCTCTGGAGGATTAAGGCTTTCCTGCAGGTCTAATGGAGGGATCTTGCAGAGTGACATATTCATTGGTTTTCCCAGCTTCTCAAAAGTGCAGCACCACACAGACAAGCAGATGTTTACAAAAACAGTTTTCTAACCTTTTTAGAAAGTGCAACACCAAACAAGTTTGTGTTCAAGCACCACACAAACAAGTTCCAGAAAAGACATTTGCATAGAGTGGTTTGGGGCAGAGGGGGAGATCCAGATCTGATCACATTCACCTGATTACAGTGAAATGCTGATGGAACAAGGACTAAACCACAAGCCCTTAGGCCTAGGCCTACTGGATCAGGCGAAAGGCCCATCTATTCCAGCTTCCTGCATCTCACAGTAGCCCACCAGATGCCTCAGGGGAGAACACAGGACCTATATCCAGGTGCCTTCCCCTGTATCTGGCATTTTGAGGTCGCCTACATCTATCTATGCACACACACCCATCATCATGACTTGTAACCTGTGATGGTCCTTTCCTCTAGGAATTTGTCCAATCCCTTTATAAAGTCATTGAGGTTAGATGCCATCACCACACCCTGTGGCAAGGAGTTCCACAGAATAATTACACACTGCCTAAAGAAATATTTCCTTTTGTCTGTCCTAACCCTCCCAACATTCAGTTTTAGTGGATGTCCTCTATTCCTAGTGTTATGTGAAAGGGAAAAGAGCATCACTCTATCCACTTTATCCATCCCTTTCATAATTTTGTATGCGTCAAGCAAGTTTCCCCTTAAAGCGCCTCTTTGCTATACTGAAGAGCCCAAATGCTGTAGCATTTCCTTGTATGGAAGGTGGTTTCAGACTATCAAAGGTCATTGTATCTTTTCCATTGCCTCTATATCCCTATTGAGATGTGGCAACCAGAGCTGGACCAAAATACTCGAAATGTGGCCTTATCATCGGCTTGTACAATGCCATTATAATACTGTATTAGCTGTTTCATTCTCAGTCCCTTTTCTGTTGACCCCAAGCGTGGAATTAGCCTTCTTCACTGCTGTCCCACATTGGACTGATATCTTCATTGCACTATCCACAATCACCCCAGATTTCTCTCCTGCTCTGTTCCAGATAGCTCAGAACCAATGAACCCATACATAAAGTTAGGATTTGTTGCCCCGTATGCATAACTTTGCATTTACTTATGTTAATACACATTTGCCATTTTGTTGCCCATTCTTTCGGTACGGAGAGATCCTTCTGGAGTAGGGTTGCCATATGTCCCTGAAAAGTGGGACAGTCCCAGTTTTTGGGGATTGGGTTTCATATACCTTGCTGCTTAACCCTGCCTCTAGGTCATTTATGAACAGGTTGAAAAGCACTTGTCCCAGGACAGATTCTTGTGGCACGCCACTTGTCACCTCTCTATAATCTGAAAATTGCCCATTGACATCCACTCTGACCCTCAACTAGTTCAATCCATGAATGGACTTGCCCTTTAATTCCCAGACTGTGGCACTTTCCCATAAGTCTTTGATGAGGTACTGCATCAAATGCCTTTTGAAAGTGCACATATATAATGTACACAGGTTTTCCTGCATCTACATGCCTGTTAACCTTTTCAAAGAATTCTAAAAGGTTAGTGAGGCAAGACGTACTTTTACAGAACCCATGCTGATTCTCCCTGAGTCAGGTTTGCTAATTTATGTGTTTTACAGTTTTACCCTTAATGAGCCCTGTGGTGGTGCAAGTGAGCACTGTGCCTGTTAACCACCAGGCCAGGATTCCAGACTCTGATCCTACAAAAGGGAGAGAGCTCCTTTCCTTAGCCCAGCTCCTGCCAACTTTGTAGTTCTAAAGCATGTAAGTGCAAGTAGATAAATAGGTATCACCTCGGTGGGAAGGTAAAATCAACGTTCTGGGCACCTTTGGTAGTTATGCCCGGTCTCATGACAGCAGAAGTATCTTTGAACAACACTGACTCTAAAGGTTTAGAAACGGGGAAGAGCACCGCACTCATGACAAGCAGTATAACCTGTGGGAAATTCCTTTTTATGAGCCCCAATGAGTGGAAAAAATCAAAGGCAGGTTAGAACTGCAGGTGTAGCTCTTCTTTCTCAGTGCCTCTTCTCTGACATATGCTTTCTCACCACACTTCTCTTCTACTTGTCCCCCAGTTGCTGCATATGTGCACATCCTCACGCACAATTGTACTTGAGTATTTTAGCCTGGGACCCTCTGTCCGTCCGTCCGTCTGTCCAGAAAATGGAAATATAATAATTAATTAAAAGCTAATGGGTCCCTGTCCCAAAAGGGCTCACAATCTGAAATGCAAAAAACAACACCAGCAGAAGCCACTTGAGCAGGCATTGCTGGGGTGTGTAGGGCCAGTTACTTTCCCCCTGCTAAATAAAAGAGGAACACGCACTTGAAAGAGTGCCTCTTGCTCAGTTAGCAGGGAATGATAATATGAGAATGAGAATGAGAATGATAATCATTCTGAGAATGATAATCTGTCTGGTATACCCTGGAAGTGTAGTCATGGCTGGACGTGACATTAAAGGTGCTCAGTGCCAGATTCAAAGATGGCTGCACCCAGCTTTTCGCAACCACCCTAAAATGAAGTCATGACCCCACCCCCCTCCCAAGGGGAATCCCAACCCTCATTTTTAACTCTCATTTTCAGCTTCTTCGGGCTTTGGGACCCGGGGGCTGGAAATGGAACCATTTATGGAGAATTTCCAGCCTTGATCTTTCAGGGATTTGGGAATAGTGATAGAAGATAGATATAGATATAGATATAGATATAGTGATATAGATATAGTGATACAGATATAGTGATATAGATATATAGATAATAGTGATAGATCCACTGTTTGTCTGCTCAACCAGTCCGCCTCTGTGTTTAGGACACCCAGCAGGTGTTCTGCCTTTACAGAGGAAAGGTGACGTTCTGCCCACTGGAATAGCTGGGAGGCCTCTGTCATCAGCCCCCTGGACTTGGTCCCGCCCTGGCGATTGATGAAAGCTTTCGCCGATATGTTGCCTGTTTGTATCAGGACGTGAGACCCTTGAACGGTCTCGTGGAAACGTTGCAAGGCTAGCCGGATCGCTCGAAGCTCCAGCCTGTTGATGGAAAAGCGTTGCTCCTGAGGAGACCAAGTTCCCCGGGTCAGGAGGGAGTCCAGACGAGCCCCCCAGCCCCAAAGACTGGCATCCGTCATTAGAATCAGTCGATCTGGAAGTCTCAGGCTGACCCCGGAGTCCAGACGAGACGGAGCCAACCACCAACTCAGCGAGTCCTTCACCACCTGAGGCAAGACAAGATCCACCGAGGCCTTGCTTTCTATCCTGTGGACATATGGTAACAGGAACGATTGAAGGGGTCGAAGATGGAAGTGCGACCAGGGTATCACGTCCTGGCAGGACACCATCAGTCCAAGAAGAGAGGCCAGAGCCATTAGAGGAGCCGAGGAGGCGCTTTTGATGAGGTTGAGAAGATCCCTCAACTTGGTCCTGCACTCCGGCGACAGGAACACTTGGTGAGAGCTGGAATCGATGAACAGACCCAAATGAACTAGCTGGCAGGTCGGGGTCAAGGAGCTCTTGGCTAGGTTCACCACGAAACCATGCCTTTCCAAGGTGGCTAGGACCACTTCCAGATCCTTGGAGGCCTGCTCGAAGGAAGAAGCGGCAATTAATATGTTGTCGAGGTAGGGGAATATGCGAATCCCCCTGGACCTGAGGTTGGCTACCAGGGCCACAATCAATTTTGTGAAGACTCTTGGTGCAGCAGACAGGCCGAAAGGCAGGGCCCTGTATTGATAATGGTGCCTGCCGTATGCAAAACGGAGGAACTTCCTGTGTGCAGGATGAATCGGCACGTGAAGGTATGCTTTTGGCAGGTCTACCGAAACCATGTAGTCCCCCTGATCTATAGCTGCAGTGATGTTCCGCCAAGTCTCCATTTTGAATTTCTTCTTGACTGTGAACTGGTTTAGCCACTTCAGGTCGAGGATAGTTCGCATATCTCCATTCTTTTTTGGAACTAAGAAGAATACCGAGTAGACCCTCCTTCCCCTTTGGGATGAGGGGACGGTATCGATGGGATGAGGGGATGGTCTCAATGGTCGATGAGATGCTGAATGGCGAGCATCTTTTGATTGTGCTTCGCCGGATCCCGTGACGGGGCACTTGCCAGAAACGATGGGGGGCTTCTCGGAATTCGATGAGGTACCCTTGAGACTCTGTTTTGAGGACCCATGCGTCGGTAGTAGATTCCTGCAAGCAGGGAGCGAATCCAAGGAGACGTGCCCCAATAGCACTGGGCCCTGTGGATGGCATGGCGTCATGCTGATTTAGTGTGCTTGTTGCCTTTGCGAGGGTATTGGGACCTGTTGCTGTTGCTGTTGGTGTTGGAGACCGAAGGTCTGGATCGGGGGAGGACGCTGGCGTCGGTCCATCTGGAACAGAACTGCGATCCCGAAGAATCCTTAAACCGAGGTCTAAAGGGATGAAAGGAAGACTGCTTAGGTTTAATGGATTCCTTTCTGCCCGGTGGCAAGACCTTGCGTTTGTCTTTGGCCTCCACCAAGATTGGGTCCAAAGCCTTGCCGAAGAGTTTTCCTCCTTCGAAAGGCAAGTTGATAAGCTTGGATTGGGACCCAGCCTCCCCCGACCAGGAATGGAGCCAGAGAGCACGGCGCATGGCCACATTAGCCCCCATGGCCCGGGCGGTGAATTGCATAGCATCCAGGGCAGCGTCCGCAGCAAAGGCTGAGGCTAAGGCAATCCTTTTGAGAGTACCCCGGAAGGCCTTAGGGGAGGTGTTTGTTCTTTGCCTTCTCTTGGGCCCAAATAAAGGCAGCTCGTGCCATGACGGAATTGGCAGAGCAGGCTCTGAAGGCGAAGGACAACTGGTCATAGTTACGCCGTAGTGAGTGTTCCATACGGCGATCTGTATTATTCTTGGGCCATACCTCTCCATCCACCAGAATTGACGAGGACGAAAGTGATGCCACAGGTTGATCCACAGCAGGAACTTTTAGTAAGGACATCTGTTTTTCGGGAAGAGTATACAATTTGTTGGCTACTCTGGAGCCAGTGCCCTTAGAGTGGGATTGCCATTCCTGAGAAAAGACTGAATGAAAGGCTTTTGGGAAAGGTATGACAGTTTGGTGGACATCTGATTTGGGAAAGGCTTCGGCTCTGTCCTGGTCAGAGAGGTCAGAGTCCACTTGGCCCGTTCTAAGCAGATGCAGACACTGGGAGGTGTAATCCACTACCGGTTCTAAAAGCTCAGATGGGAAGAGTCTAAAGCCCTTGCGGGACGTTTTCTCCACTTCAGTGCCGGACAGATCCCCCTCCTCTGACCCTGTAGAAGCAGTGACAGAATCTGAAGATGATGAGGAGGACACCCTGTGGTGACGGGACCCCCGGGACCTAGACCCCTTAATATGTTTACGTTTGGAAGATTGTTCCACATGCTTCCTCTTGTGTGTACGCTTGCATGGTGAGGGTGGAGGAGAGAGGTCTGAAAGGGAGGAGGTTGGAGTAATAGGGCTTGGAGACTGAGTCCTTTTTGCTTTAGATTTTGGCAAGGAGGAGGTGGCTTCCTTGACAGCCGATCTCACCAGAGCAGGAAGGCTTACAGCTACATCCTTGTGTACATCGTCCAGCGCATCCTTGAATGAGGAAAATACGGGTCCTAAGGCCTTTGTCTGAATGGTGACTGAAGCACCCTGGGAGGCGCTCGGAACTGTCAGGTTCGATAACTCAGTAACACATTCAACCACGGACACCCCTTCCTGCTCATTAGCCATGGTGAAGCAATAGATTGTAGGTATAATTCCAAATTTAATCCTTTCAAACCTAATGATGCCAATAATCCCTCAGATAAAAGATCTTAAGAACCAATACTAAAGGTGCTTCCCCCCTCAGAAAGGCTATTGCCGTAATTCACTGTGACCTGGAGACCACTAGCAGAGAGGAGGACCCAAAATGGCCGCTGCAGGCTATAGCGCGGGAAAAGGAGCATCCAAGATGGCGGCAGGAGAGAATCTCGCCCTAAGGGAACTCTCTGCTGGTTGGCGGCAGCCGCCAAGTCACTGACCCGCCTCGCGCTTCTGCTGCCTGGCGGCGAGCCACTGCTGCGGGCAGCTGATGGCTCCACTCGTCGGAGCTCCCTGGGGGCGTCCTTCTCCAGCCAGACGCGGCTCAGTGAGTCAGCAGGGAGGACGATCTTCAGCGGTTGAGCCGGCACGGAGGCAAAGCTGCAGGGCTGCCTCCGTCCAGCCCCCCGCGGTGGTGGGTTGGGATGCAGTGAAGGGGCAAAGCGGCCAGGCGGCCCCAACTAGCGTCACCTCCCACGAGGCTCCAGGGAGACCCAACGACTGGGCAAAGCCGCAGGACGGCCCAGGCTAGTGCCCCTGATCACCCACTGGGGTGAGGGATGAGGTGAGGGGGAGGCCTAGTGGACCCCTGCACCCCAGCAAAAACCCCCTCTGAGGTCAATGGAGAGGGGGGAGGTCCTGCCACTGGGTCCTGATCCAGGCAAGGTACAGAGGGAGGAAGAATGCAGAGTTGAAAGAAAAGAAAGAAGGAAGGAGACTAACTGCTCTATGGAGCACAGTAAGAAGACCCGACCTTGCTCTTAGGGAGCCAGAGCCGGATTGGGGATGGGGTGCCCTGCACAGGAAGGATGCAGAAGATCTAGATCCGGCCCTGACTGTTCTGGAGGCGGGGCAAACCCAGTCTTTACTGAGTGTCCCTCTTTACTGAGTGGCCCTCTTTCTCTCCTCACAGAAAAGGACATTTTCAGGTAAGGAAATTCCTGCCTTTTTAACTCTCATTTTCAGCTTCTTTGGGCTTTGGGACCCAGGGGCTGGAAATGGAACTATTTATGGAGAATTTCCAGCCTTTATCTTTCAGGGATTTGGGAATAGTGAAAGGCTAAATCAGTGACTTTCAGATTAGGGCACCACAGTGCCCCAACCAGAGTCCTAAACTCTTCCCCACCCCCTAAGGAGTGGGGAAAAGGCAAGGCAATTAAGTAATCACCAGGATTGCAGTCCTGTGGAAGAGTGCAGGGGCTTCCCTGCTGCCTAGTCCCTGCCGCCTGGTGTTTAGCAGCGCCCAGCTGTGCTTGGGACCCACAAATATTCTTGAAATTTCACTTTCACAATGATGAGTAAATTCCACTAGACACTGCTCTGGTACCATGAGAAAACTTACATTCACAGTACCATGGGTCAGTTTGACCCCATTGTAACAGCAGTATTCCCAGCATTCAGTTTGACTCCACTGTAAAAACTTATTATTTTCCTTCAAATAACATTATACAGCAGTGACCCAAATCGCGACTGTTTCGCAAGACAAAGATCACTACGCGCAAAGCATTCCTGAGGTTGCAGGGACTAGCAGGGGATGCTACCTTCACCCACTCAACATCGGGTAATATAGTTTCCTGCTGGTGCGGGGGGGGGGGGGGGAGGTGAAGGCTGTGGTCGCATCCTCTGCCAGCCCCTCCACCTAGCAATCCCAAGGTTGCAGTGGCTGGTGGAGGATGTGCACCCAGTACAGATGATTGGTTCTGCAACCCATCAGAATGTTGCAGAACGAATTGTCACAGAGTAATGTGCCCTACACACCCCAGCAATGTCTGTTCTAGTGGCTTCTGCTGGAGTTCTTTTTGCACCAGATTGTGAGCCCTTTTGGGACAGGGACTCATTAGCTATTAATTAGCTATTAATTTTTTTCTTGTTAACCACTTTGTGAACATTTTGTTGAAAAGCAGTATATAAATACTGTAGATAGATAATTTTGAAGATGAAAACAACAAAAAGAGGGTATACTGAATGCTGAAAGAAATGCAAGAGACTACCAAAGCTCCTGCCTCTTTTAGGAAAGCACTGTTTTTCAGTGGAGAAAAAATTTGCATCCAGCATATTGTCCCTCAGCTAATTAAGATAACCAGAAATATGTACTTTTATAGAAGGTGCCCTCATATGCAACACTGATGATACAGAACACTCAATTAGAATGGGTGGCACAAGTGGTTAAGACCCTGTGCCTGTTAACCAGTAAGCCAGGTTTCAAGACCCGGGTCCCCACAAGACAGCATGAGCTCCTGTCCTTAGCCCAGCTCTATGACGCAGCTGGAACCAATTGTATTGGCTCTGCCATTCCATTGGACAATTTCAATGGTGTGGAGAAGGGGGATTTGCTGCTTGGGTAATAGCCTATCCTCCCATACTAATCTACCCAGACCTTCGTGCTCTGGAGAAGACACTCCAGAGCATGATGCCATAGTCTTTCAAGACTGATGGATGCCAAGTTTTTGTGTGTGAAATAGAGTACTATTAAGATCAAAACACAAAAAACCACCTAATACACTACTTTTCAACAAAAAGCTCCCAAAGCAGTTTACAAAGAACATCCATTAACTAATGGCTCCATGTCTTGACAGGATTCAAAAGATCTAAAAAGATTCAAATAAAACCCAGCATTTTGGTGTTAGAAAAGACACTGTTAGGGTGAGGAGGGCCAGTTACTCTCCCCCTATTAAATAAAAGAGGAGCACCAACTTGTCATATCACTATCACTTCTTTCACCAAACTGCACTTTTTCTTAATTTAGAGCAGTGATATTCATTCAGTGTGCTGTGGCACACTGGTATGCCGCAGATAGTCCTCAGGTGTGCCACAGGAATTTGTAGATTGACATTCATTCATAGGAAAATTGGGGGATTTGAACAGTCTGGTGTGCCTTATCAATGGTAAAAACAACTGATGGTGTGCCTTGACAATTTCAGTGCCTTGTTAAGTGTTCCATGAGATAAAAAGGTTGAAAATCACTGCTTTAGAAGAATACCATAAAAGGCAGCAAGCCCCTGGACCTTTTCTGATGGTGTAGTGCAGATGTGTCAAAACATTTTGATAGGAGGGCCAAATCGTGTTTCTGATACTGAGTTTTACACAGAGAGAGGAGATGTGTGCAGCTTCCTTAGCCTTCAAAATATCTTCTCGAGGTACAAAGAGGAGAGCTCCCCTTGCCTCTGGAACTTTACAGGGCTTGCCTGAGGGCTAGATGGAGGTTTGCCAAGGGCTGCATCTGGCTCCAGGGCCAGGGTTTGGAGACCCCTGGTATAGTGGTTGAGTAAAATCTGCTAGAGCTGTTATACCAGGTAGCAGTGGCAGCGGACACCATAGTGCATCACTGCTATGGTCCAGACATCCCTACCAGGCACCACCGGATACCGGGCATCCATACAGGGCACCGATGGGCATCCTTATTAGGCACCATAGGGTACCACTGTGCACCACTGAGTGCCAGGAATCCCTACTGGGCAGTGGGCACCAGGCATCTCTACCAGGCACTGGCACCAGCAGGCAACACTGAGCACCAAATTGGTTCTTAGTGGGTTTTACGTTGCAGAAGGAATATGGTCCCCGAATTTCATGCTTCAAGGTCCAGGGCTTGGGTGGGTGTTGATCAGTTAGTCTTCAATGTTATATAAGGGAACAAAAACACATCTTTTTCACCCCCTTATGGCTTAAATATCTAGAAATCGGCTCTTAGTGGGTATCTACATCACAAAGGAATTTCATGCTTTTAAGTCTGTGGATTGGGGCTGGGTGTTGATGAGTCAGGGATCCTTAAATAGGGATGGAAACTTGTGCCTCTTTTCACCCCCTTCCAGTTTAAATTTCTCAAAATTGATATGGATGTCTACATCACAGAAGGAGCACTGACACCAAATTTCATGCTTCTAGGTCTGGCGGTTTTGGCTGGGTGTTGATGAATCAGTGAGTCAGTCAGTGACCCTTTGATTTTATATACAGAGTGGGCCAAAAGTAGGCTTACAGTTGTTTCACTATTGGTTACACATTTTAAGTCTAATTTTTCCAAACAATATTCCAATCCAGTATTCTGTAACATTTTGGAAATGTACATAAACAGTATTGAACAAATATGATGGTAACAAATACATATAAATGTAAAAAATTTTTTTAAAAAAAATATGAAGTGCATACCTACCAAGTGTAAGCCTACTTTTGGCCCACTCGGTATATGGAAGAAGATAGTTGAGATTTGCATATTTGTTTTCTGCTGGACCTGTGAACCTGGCTTGCTTTCTCATCTAGGAAGTCACTCTTGGCCTGGGTATGAGTCTGTTTGCTTAGCTAGACAGGTCTTGGATCTATGGCAAAAGGTAACTGTTAGACTTTGATTTCTGACTTTGATGGAAATGTCTGGAAACAAATAGTACCTGCACCTGTCTCACTTCAGAATGCTTGAATTTAATGATAGGTTCTCATGGACAACAGTTTATGAGAACCAGGAGACTTTTCAAGGCATATTGAATGACTTCTGTTTTCTTACATATCTCTATTTCTATTTATCTTCCTCTTCTTCGGCTGCCCATGTTTTATAATTACTGATGCCATTCAAGCAAAGTGTCTTTGCAGCTGGTAAGCTCTGCTATTGTGTAGCTTTAGGGCTATCATTGGATAGCACTAGCTTATTTGATCCAGAGTTCTTTCATTATCTGTACTTTTTGGTCCTCTTGTGCTGAGCCTGTGCCCTTTAGTTGAGATTCTGAAGCAGAGTTAATAGTAGGGGGCTGTTTCTGAAATATTTTGTGTGAAATTTTTTTTTTCTTCCCTCCCTCTCTGGCCCTCAGTTCAATATTATCATGTGATTGTCATGTCCATTTTTCCTGTTTCCTGAATTTCCATCTTGTGTCTTGCATAGCGTTGTCCTTTTTATTTATCCCCTTTCTGTTTCTGCCATAGGCAGATCCTGATGGCTACAACTTGGTTTTATTGTTTGTCATAATCCTTTGAATCTGGATTTACAAGAACACACATTATTTGGTGGTCTTCCCACAGAGCAATTGCTGTCTGTCTGTCTGTCTGTCTGTCTGTCTGTCTGTCTGTCTGTCTGTCTACCTACCTACCTTATGAAAAGTGGTATCACTTTTCAACTGAAAAGTTCACAAAGCGGTTCACAAGAAAATGAAAAAAAAATTAATAGCTAATGGGTGCCTGTCCCAAAAGGACTCACAATCTAAAATGCAAAAAGAACACCAGCAGAAGCCACTAGAGCAGACATTGCTGGGGTGTGTAGGGCCAGTTACTCTTCCCCTGCTAAATAAAAGAGGAACACCCACTTGAAAGAGTGTCTCTTGCCCAGTTAGCAGGGCAAGAGTTAGCCCAGTTAGTTGTCTGTGACATTCCAGGGGGATGTCACAACAGTGTGAGAGGAACTGATGATTCCTATAGGCAACACCACATGTTTGGAAGCTTGAGGTCCCCTCTGTTCTTAGGGTAAAAAAGAAAGCAGGCATCCATCAGTTTTCAGAGACTTATGGTATCATGCTCGGCGCTGCATACGCTGCATGTGAAGCACGAAGGCCTGGGTTAGATCGATATGGAGGATAGGCTGTTACCCAAGCAGCAAATCCCCCCTCTCCACACCGCTGAAATAGTCCAGTGGAAAGACGGAGCCAATATGATTGGTTCCAGCTGCGTTGCAGAGCTGGGCTAAGGACAGGAGCTCACCCTGTCTTGTGGGGACCGACCCGTGTCTCGAATCCTGGTCTGCTGGTTAACAAGCACAGTGTCTTAACCACTTGTGCTACCCACAGACCATTCTTAGAGTGGAACAAAAGTTAGTATTATGAGACATCAGAAGTATTTGAAAAGACAATGTTGATCCTTTGCCAATTTATATGGTAAGCAAAGAGACCATGTAAGCATCATATTAGGAGAATATGTGGGTGGGGAAATCTTGGCTGTTGAGTCATAAAGTGTCTGTAAAGTTCTGTAAAACAAGCCACAAACAAATGATAGGAAAAGCTTTATAATGAGATACAATCAATCTTAAAAAACACTTTCCTGATAGTAGGAACTATTCAACAAAATGAGACTTACCTTTGTGTAGATATGGTTAGGATTGTTCTCATTGCTGTGAAAGCCCTGAAATATTTTATTGTGTTTGATAGTGGAGAAATAACTCAAAACTCTATTTTAAATTCTCTTGCTTGCATTTTTATGGGTCTTCATTTGCTCAGTATATGGCACAAGTTAATATTTATTCCCAGAACAGACTGTTAGCCTGTTGCCGATGTTAAGAATAAATGTGTATATTAAGGTGACTCATACAGTATTTTTAAGTAGTAACAAGACCCATCTTTGTTCCTTTGTATATAGTGGGTTGGGACTCTGAAAACATTGACAAAGCATTTCTTCTGTTCTTGCCTACTCTTCAGATGATTCTAAAACTTTTTATATAGGATATTTGAGGACTATAAAATTGGCTTTTATTGGAATTATGCATTTCTGCCCAAAACTGCAAATACAATGGGCCAAATGTATATATTTGTAGGCCTAGCAGAATTGGGTTATTAATCCAGACTGGGGTCTACATTTGAGTCATAGGGTCACATCAAATATCTGACACAGTGTTGAGGGCCAGAAAAAAATATTATAAATATGAAATATTAGAGATGGAACTTTGATTATTGAAGAAATGGCTCAAATTTTAAGTATTTCTGCAAGTATCAACATACAGCACAGAAATAAGCACATACTTAAATGGACCCCTATTCCCCTTCCCCCACCATCACAGCTCCAGTGATGATTGGCCAGCTGGGTCAAAGGCTCTTAGGAGACAAGAAATTGGCTGCAGGCCAGTTAGAGGCTTGCCATGGGCCACATCTGGTCTCCAGCCTTGAGGTTTGGATATCCCTGATATAGACAAAGATTGCATTCACAGAAAATGAGTTGAAAACTATAAGTTTTCATTTGTCAGAAAGTTGAAAACTAAATAAGTCCTCATTTGTCAGAAAAGGTAAAGAAGTAAATATTTTCCATCTGCAAAATCCTCTCAAATTGCAATAATAAGATGTTGGGGAAAAAAATTCCGCTATGCATTGTTGTTGATGCTCCAATATTGGAGTGTGCAGTACCACAACTTGAAGCAAGGCCACAGTTGATCTGGTATTCATCCAATAGTCTTGTACCTTAGAAAGGTTCAGTGCCAAGCAGAGGCCCCCTCCCTTGGGAAGAAAATATCAGACCTTTCACACCTCATTAAGCAGGCCTCTGTCAGTCTTGAAAGACTATGGTATCATGCTCGGTGCTGCATATGCTGCATGCGAAGCCCGAAAGCCTGGGCTGGATTGTTATGGAGGATAGGCTGTTACCCAAGAAGCAAATCCCCCCTCTCCACGCCACTGAATTAGTCCAAGGGAAAGGCAAAGCCAATACGATTGGATCCAGCTGGCTTCGCAGAGCTGGGCTAAGGACAGGAGCTCAGCCTGTCTTGTGGGGCCGACCCAGGTCTTGAACCCTGGCCTGCTGGTTAACAGGCACAGTGTCTTAAGACACAGTGACACCTCATTAAGACCTTGTTTTACTGTGACAGACTAAAGAGCCTTCTAGTCCATCTGCATCTCAACCGTGGCTGGATCCTCATAGGATAGTTACAGGCATGTCATGTTGGAGATAGTAATATCATTTGGCTCAGCCTCTAAACAGAAGTCTATTTCCTGTTTAGATGAGGTTTGCAGTCTTGGCTGTTATTGCTAATAGCTAGTGACTAGAGGCAGTCTAAAATGGTTTATTTTTTCATTGAAGCAGCGTTACAAAGGGCTGAAAGAAGTTTTGTTTTTTGTTCCAAGTTAGTATTTTAATCAATCATAAAACATTTTTATCAAGTGTAATTACTGTACTGTAATTACTGTACTGTCATATACAGCAAGATAACTTCTTCAGCGTTTGTCCCATGTAGCGAAGGAATCTAGTTTGGAAAGGGGGGCCATATAGATTGGTGGATGCTGAAGGAGCTAACTACATATTCCACCATATTGGTGGATGCTGGTGGATAGGGCTGCCTTCTCAAGAGTTTTGGGTTCCTGTGTTCATTGGATTGTGACCATTCTAGTGGCATTGCATTCCCCTTGGCCTGCCCTACACATGAGTAAACACACACTTTGGTGCAATGTTACTTTCCATAGGGCTCTATGCACTTT
This sequence comes from Cryptoblepharus egeriae, assembly GCA_030015325.1. Taxonomy (NCBI): domain Eukaryota; kingdom Metazoa; phylum Chordata; class Lepidosauria; order Squamata; family Scincidae; genus Cryptoblepharus; species Cryptoblepharus egeriae. Next base: position 14,967,830 of record JAREYC010000013.1, read on the forward strand.
TCTTGGAAGCTTCTCAAAAGATTCTATAGCTAATTAAAGCAACAGAGCTCCAAGGGAATAAGATGCCTAGGCTGCAATCCTAACCCACAGTTAGGCCAACCTAAGCCCCAGCACAAGTCCCGTGCTGGCCTGGGGGTGTTACAAAAGTATTGTAAGGCACTTCTGCATCTCTCCGGGGGGAGGGTTAGGCCAGTGCACAGACATGCCCTTGCCTCCCTACATCACCATGGGAATGAGAAAACCAATGAGTTGTGTTGGCCTAGGTTAGGACTGTATTTAGAAATACAGTCAGAAACATGTGGGTGATCCACAGATGTTTCATAGCCACTTTAATATGTATGTATTTTGTTATTTTGTTTTTACCATCTTGGAGCACAATCCTAACCATGTTTACTCAAAAGTAAGCCCCTTGTGTTCAATGGATCTTACTCCCAGGAAAGTGTCTTTAGGATTGCAGCCTTGGTCTTCTCCCACTAATGACACGTACCTTTCATGAATTTTTCTGTAATGCCTTTGAAAGCTATCTGTCTGTCTGTCTGTCTGTCTGTCTGTCTGTCTGTCTGTCTGTCTGCCTGCCTGCCTACCTACCTACCTACCTACCTACAGTATTTATATACCGCTTTTCAACTGAAAGCTAAGCAAGTGGTCACTGCCACATCTTCATGTTAACTCCTTGTATATAGAAAACCCTTGGGAACTGTTTGGATTAGAAAACGAATATGGGCTTTATGATGATGCTTATTGAGCTGTGGTGGCACAAGTTGTTAAGACACTGTGTCTGATAACCAGAAGAGCAGGGTTTGAGACCCAGGTCCTCCAAGATGGGGTGAGCTCCTGTCTTTAGCCCAGCTCCTGCCAACCTATCAGTTCAAAAGCATGCAAATACAAGTAGATAAATAGGTGCCACTTTGGTGGGAAGGTAACAGCGTTCCATGTGCATGCAAGCCACATGTGAGACAATACTGGTTCTAGAAACAGGGATGAACACCGCACCCTATAATCGGTCACAACTAGCAATATAACCGGTGGGGGCCGTCTTTACCTTTCCCCTCTGTGTAGCCTTGGAGGTTAAGCTGAAGAGGAATGGGGGAAAGGGCATGCTGACCTTTAGTTCTGAGGTTAAGACTTAACCCCCATTTTATGGACTGGGAGTGGCTGTCTGCAGAATTGTTCTAAAATACTGTATAGAATAGATAATTGCACATATATTGTGTTTCCATGTCTTTTTTATGCAGTCCTTCAAGGACACAAATGTTAGTGCTGCATTTGTCAATGGCACACCTCCTGCCTGGGCACATCTAGTTAGGATTAAATCCTTGTTTTAAGACAGATATCCCAGCAATCAATTCTAATTTTATATTCATGGTGATTGAAAAGTAACTCGCTATTTTAAAATACTTATATATTGCAATTTAGGGAGTTACTTTTCAACCCTGTACATCAGCACTTCATTTTAGTGCATATAGGCTGGTGTGCCTGGAGCAGATCAAATCAAATTCATATTTAGCCTGCCAGGTTATTTTGGGCAAATGCCTGCTTAAACTACATGCTATTCTTTGTTGCAGAAGAGATGGATACCCATCAAGGTGAAAGCATATTAATAATTCAAAATGAAGCATCTTTCTTACTATTCCCTGTTATGGCTGCTGTGGATTGTTTACTGAAAAGCAGCCAAAGAAAGATAACCCTACCTGAAAGAGGATGTGATCATTGGTAATATAGTTGATAGTTGATGCAAGGCTTTATCTTGTTAACAACATGACTGGTTCATTTGTATAGATATACAATTATCTGCTCCGGAAGTGACTTTAAGGATTGTGGACTTAGGGTGCAATCCTAAGAATGATTACTTTCAAGTAGGTCCCATTGTGTTCTATTGGACTTACTTGCAGGAAAGTGTGTATAGGATTGCAACCTTAATGTAACAAGTGCAGTTCATACCTTTTCTGTCTTGGATCAGTTAGAATTTCAGTGGTCCCTGGGGAGAAGATATAGGTAGGGTACTTTAAAAAACACTAAAAACACATCTTATCCATAAACATTATAGCTTACTGGTATACAGACCATGGAAGTGACATCTTGGGTCTACATGGATGCAGTATTTTAAATTGAACAAGTGCAGTATTTTAAGAACCACTAATGCCCTACCAGTGTTGATAGGACAAAGCAGAAAATGCAGTTTTGTCCTGAAAAGTTGGGGGCAAAAGAAATGGAAGAATGGGAAATGACTTGATAAAGAATATCACATTGCCCCCAGTAGAGGGAGCTGCATGGAAGAATGGGGTTGATGGATAATGAACTTTTACAGAAAAGATGGCAAGAAGTAGAAGGCAAGACGACAAGAAGAAGAATATGGATATTTATACAACTGGGTAATCATAATAATGTGTTAGTTGTTGAAGAGTGTGATTGAGAATCTGGAGAATTTATTTAACATAAACATAGGTTCAAATCCATGATGAGCAGTGATCTAATTGGGTAAGTATCAGGCTAATTGATTTAGGCTGCAATTCTAAAATTTATTAGAGAGTAAGGACTGTGCTTGCACATCTAAAGATTGGCAGGTCAGTGGTTCAGTACCTGAGTACTGCAAGATGGAGTGAGCTCCTGTCCTTAACCCAGCTCCTGTCAACCTAGAAGTTCAAAAGCAAGCAAAAGCAAGTAGATAAATAGGTACAACCGCTGTGGGAAGGTAACAGCATTTTGTGTGCCTTGGCATATAGTGATCTGGCCACATGACCATGGAAGCATATTTGGACAACACTGGCTTAGAAATGGGGATGAGCACCGAACCACAGAGTCAGTCATGACTTAGCAGGGCAACTTGCAGGGGACACCTTTAAGAATAAAGTGCAAATAAACTTTGAATCCAGTGGGAATATACTTTGAAGTGAACATCTGCTTTGTAGTATTAGAGTCAAATCAAATAAACATTTATTGGCATACTAACAAACTGCTCTGTCCAGGGAAGCATTAATCATACAAAAAGGCAGTTTCCTGAAGTCTAGCTTGGAACCTCTCTCTGGTCCACAAACAAATTTTGCTGCTTGCTCAGTGACTTCTGGGGGTGGGGCAATTGCTGAGGAGAAAAAGCAGTTTCTCTGTGCTCAGAACCCTAGTTTGTTCTCTAGGGCAATTCCAAATTGGTGGTCTGAAACCACATGGATTTCACAATAAAAGCAGATATTGGCTAAGGTCTCTACAGCTCTGTTAGGGTGCTTTTGAGGCTAATCTGATCCTCCAAATTCTTTAAAAAAGAGCAAGACAGAAATGTATGTTATTCATTCATTGGGAAATAGTGCAGAAAGGGTTCCTTAGATAGTATTGGGCAAAGTTGAACTGAAATTTATTTATATATTGCATTCACATCCTGCCCAGCTGCCCAAAGAGCTGGCTGTTCATGGGGTAATTTCAGAAGCTGATAACGTGAGTGCCTGGTTATTGGTCTGTTCAGCCAAACATTTGCAGCTGTGATTGGCAGAAGCTCTTTGAGGGAGAGAAACCTATCCCTGCTACTTAAATCTGCTTAAGTGGAGCTGCTGGGAACTAAACCAGGGATGTTTTGCCTAGACAAATGAGTGTTTTACCACTAAGCTATTCTCCCCTGCCCCCACCCCATGTTAGAAGCATAAATTGCTGCCGCAATTTTTGCGTGTGTATAAAACTACTTTATAGAGAATCCATTGGTTCATAACCTAATTTTGTTTCTTTTGGTTGAGAGTAGTTTTCTAAACTCTCAGGCAGAGAAAGTCTTTTGGAGCCCTGATACATTGGATATTTCTTAAGTATATTTGCCAGAGTATGAACCTGGAATATTCCATGTGCAAAAATAGCAGATTGCCAGTGTTGTATATATTTCCAATGAACATGTGGAGCTGTTTTATCCTGAGCTGGACCAGTGAGTGGTCCATCTATCTCAGTGATCTTCACTTTGGCTGGCAGTAATGTCTCCAGGATCCTGAACAGAAAGATATGGATGCATGTAATTCTTTTAAAAAGATTAATGAATCTTTGTGATTGCATGCAAAACCAAATTGTCTGCCACTGAGCTTTGGGTCATTTCCCTATAAAGATGGGAATCTAACCCATCAAACACTCACTGCTGCAAAAGATTGAACCTGGGATCTTTTGTATGTAAAACTTATGCTTTACTCCCAGGCTGTGGCTTCCATGCATATGAAGCTGCTTTGTACCAGCCGTTGACCCATCTAACCCATACTCAACACCCATTTGATACTGGCAGAAGAATCAGAGAGGTTGACGCTCCAGTAGCCGTGGCAGTCAGTTGCAGCTGAAGAGACTTTACTGGCAGTTTGGTTTGTAGGCATCTCTGTAGTAAGGCTGAAATACAGTATGCCATTCAGTTACTTAGAGCACAGTGATGATTAGTTGAGTACACTAACCATGTGTACTCAAAAGTAAGGCCCGTTGTGTTCAACGGGTCTTACTCCCACGAAACTGTCTTAGGATTGCAGCTGTAGTGTCTATTTAAAATGAAGAGGTTGCCCTTCTATGTTTCCCTTCTGCTTGCTATACTCCGCGTATGCAGTTTCAAATGGATATTCTCTCACACACGCGTGTGTACACTCACACAGTCTGTGTGTTCAGGACATTTTGTTTCTTAACCCTCTTTCTACATTTGCTCAATTTGTTACCCGGAGCCTTATTTGTGATGAGAAAACAACTGACTCTCTCCTTGCAAATTTTTAAAAACTGTTAGAATGGAGTAAATGAGAGCAAGGGGGCATTCTCCTTTGAGGCATTCTAGCAAGGGCTGGAACATGCACATCATAGAAAACCAGAAACTTTAATATTTAATAGAGTTGAGGAAGATGTCTCTTATTGCCTGAGGGATAAATAGCTCTGAAATGTCTTTCGCATTTATTGTACCTGAAATATACATACCCTCCTCAGAATACATTTTCTAATCTCTAGCCATATCTGTGTGCTGCATATGTACAACTGCAGCAATGCAGTGGGCTGGTGTTTGTCAGGGCTTTCATCTCATTGGGCTTGCATGTAGACAGTGCTTTATTTGGTGTCAGAGCTTCCCAAAATGAATAAAGAGACTTTCTAAAATTTGAAGTCTTAAAACTTGATTTTAATAGGTTTAATGTGAAATCTACTTAACATTACAGTATAAGATACGTCTAGGAATCTCACTGAATTGCAGCAATTATGGTACTGCCTGGAATTAGCTTTTTATACAGGGTGACCAGATTATTCCTGAATCCCAGGGCCAAAATTCCTGAACCCCAGAGCCAAAATTCCTAATCCCATGCCAAAATTCCTGCCAGCTGAAAAAAATTGCCAAAAGTATATTTTTTTGTTTTTTGACCACAACTTTTGATAGGAAGGAGCTATCTCAAAACTGATTTTTGCATTGGATTCTGCTCTTCAATACAAATCCAACAACATATGGCATGATGGAGTACTGTGCACTATTGTGAAGTTTCAAAATGAAGCCAAAATGTAGGACAATGAAGCCAAAATGTAGGACACCTGGACAGGAGGCTAAAAATCCAGAAAATCCTGGTTTTTCTGGTCATATGGTCATCCTGCTTTTTATATAGCAAATGGGAGAACATCTCAAAGGCATAATATAATAAACCAAAGTGTGCAGGTGTCTTAAGCAACATGAAATATGTACTGCTCCATACAGTTATCACAATAGTAAATTAAAGTATACTGTGTGGTTAATTTTCTATACGTATAAAAGAGAAAAATCACTGACTGACTGACTCACTGACAGACTCACTCATCAACGCCCTGCCAAAACCACTGGGCCTAGAAGTGTGAAAATTGGGGTGTTCCTTCTGTGACAGAGGGGTGCACTAAGAACCGGTTTTCGGAAATTCCAGCCAGAAGGGGATGAAAAGTGGCGCAACACGTTTTCCTCCCTATACTTCGCATTGAAGAATTGATGACTCATCAACTTTCCACCCCAATCCCCCCCACCTAGAAGTGTGAAATTCAGGGAGGGTGTTCCTTCTGTCACATGAACACCCACCAAGAACCATTGTGGAGAAATTTAACCCTTAAGGGGCTGAAAAGGGGTGCAATGTGTTTTTGTCCTATACTTAACATGGAAGACTGACCAATCTCCAGCCAATTTGGTGCTCAGTGCCTGGTACAGTGAGGACATGTTGTTCGGAGGGAGGGGTTGCACTGGGGAGGATGCTGCACATGGGGGGGGGGAATTGCGCATGAGGGTGTTACGCATGAGAAGGTTGATGCACATGGGGAATTGTTGCTCATGGGGGTTGATGCGCATGGGGTCATGTTGCGCATGGAGGACTGATTCGCATGGGGGATGTTGTGCATGGGGGATGTTGCACACAGGGGGTTGATGTTCTTGAGGGATTGATGCACCATGGGGGGATGGCGTAAGGGGGAATTTTACTCCTGCAACATGGGTATGCTTTTCGCTATTGTTACTATATGTGGCTTACCCTACAAGCCAGAGTAACTACGGGAAGACGTAAGAGGCACTTAACTCTGGATAGCTCTATGCATTTCCCATAGGTTTCCTTTCAGATATCTGTACCCATAAGCAGGCCTTGGTCAGTCTTGAAAGACTATGGTATCGTGCTCAGCAGTGCATACGCTGCATGCGAAGCATGAAAGGGTTGGATTTTTATGGAGGATAGGCTGTTACCCAAGCAGCAAATCCCCCCTCTCCACGCCACTGAATTAGTCCAATGGATCCAGCTGATGTCGCAGAGCTGGGCTAAGGACAGGAGCTCACCCTGTCTTGTGGGACCGACCTGGGAATCTAACCCTGGCCTGCTGGTTAACAGGCCCAGTGTCTTAGCCACTTGCGCCACCCACAGTCCATAGGTGGTACCGTAACTACATCGGTGTAAAGGTCCCGTAGTTACTCTGGATTGTAGCCATAGTTATCTTTTGTAACTGAGAAATCAGCTCTGGCTCTTAGCCCAGCCTAAAAGGAATCCAGACACCACGCCCTGGATACACACAGATGGCTGTAACAGGCCCTTCTTTGCTGAAAGCCTACAAAGTCATAACTTTAAGGTCATGCCAACTCACTGAACAGTGGCCATAACACTTGGCCTGAAATGACCCTGTCACCCATAAATTTTGATTTGGTGTGACCAGCTGCATATTCCTTTGTAGCTTAATAGTTTCTGCAGAGGGATCAGCTTTTCAGCAATGGAGAAATACTGGTAATTCCAGGGAAACAAAAGGAAATGTCTTCTGATTTAGATGATATTTTTAGTAGAAGGTTTGAACAGGAATTTTACATTGTGTGACTTGTGATTTTGGAGCTACTGTGAACATCAATGATAATTTCGTTTCTTCTTGTTCTTGCCAGCCTGTTCCGTTCATTTTGCAGACATCCAGTCCGGGCATTGTTTTTCACTAGATTTATTTATTTACAGTAAGGCAAATACATGGACTTATAGTAAATCAGATGTTAATGTCTCCAGTCAGTCAAACAGAGAATGGTCCATGTTGAAAAAAGTCAGATACTGGGCCGGTGTAAGCTCTTGATGGACATTCAGACACAATGTGATGAATATTTTGTCAAGGAGCATCACAGTCAAACTCAGCAGTAGATACAAGACCTCACTTAAAATTTGCATTAGGGATAATGCAGATTTTCACTAGGTAACAGGGATAATGCAAAACCTAGTGTTGCACATGCATAGCTGATTTTTGAGAAAGTGTTCAGAGTGATTCACAGTAATCTCCAAGAGGGTACAGGCTTTCCCTGAGTTGTTAGCATTTGGCCTAATTGTTTGTTAGATCTGTACACTGCCCGCACATATTCACTGTTCATGTAGGGTTGCCATGATTCTCTTCCACAAAATCAGGACAGGACCCTCTGTCACACTTGCCAGAATTTGAACACAATCCTCAAAAATCGGGACTGTCCCTGTTTTTCAGGGGATATGGCGACCCTATGTTCATGCATCTTAAAAGAAGAGTGGGTTATCTAGAAGTGGTTAAGACACTGTGCCTGTTAACCAGCAGGCCAGGGTTCGAGACCTGGGTCGGCCCCACAAGACAGGCTGAGCTCCTGTCCCTAGCCCAGCTCTGCGACGCAAACTGGATCCAATCGTATTGGCTCTGCCTTTCCATTGGACTAATTCAGTGGCGGGGAGAGGGGGGATTTGCTGCTTGGGTAACAGCCTATCTTCCACAACAATCTAACCCAGGCTTGCGTGCGTCGCATGCAGCGTATGCAGTGCTGAGCACGATACCATAGTCTTTCAAGACTGACGGAGGCCTTTGTGACTATGGATGTGAGATGAAGAACCTTTACCCTCATACTGGGAATGGGGAATGAAAATGGATGAGAAAAAACCCACAGTTTCTCTTATGTGGATGGGACTCTTGACCTTACTATATGTGGCTTACCCTACAAGCCACAGTAACTACGGGAAGACGTAAGAGGCACTTTGGCTACAGAATTTGACCATGTTGAAGCTTTATCAAGCCACAGAAATTCTGGAATGCAAATAGGTAAAGTCCACTTCACTTTAACCAAACTGTTGCTTCAGGTTAAGTGAAGCTGTGTTCTCAAACTTTTCTCATCACAAGATTTTCCTTCCTCCTGTTTTCAGGGGAAATGATTCCTAGATAGTAATGGGGACACAACATTTTTTTTACTACAGCTTGAAAGAGGTTTAGCATTGGCAACACAGATAATCCCTTTATGATTAAGTTCCAAATGAAAGTTGCCTTCTATGGTCAGTCAGTCAGTCAACAGTATCTGACTGCTTTTCAATGGAAACTTGCGGTTTATGGAGAAAATGGAATAACTAACGGATTTATTTCAGCCCAAAAGGTGACTCAAGTTATTCATGAGAGCTACTGTAGGTGCATAGTGCAGATTATATGTGGAATGTTGTTAATCCACCACAGAGTCTGAGTAAATGCCATTTTTTCAGATACAGTGCTGCCTTGTAAGACAAACTTATTTGTTCCAGAAGCATGTTTGTCTTACAAAGCATTCTTCTTATAAAGCAGATTTTTCCATTGGAAATAATGGGAACTCAGACAATTGGTTCCAAAACCAAAAAATATTCATATAAAAATATTAACTGTACTGTATGGAAAAATGATGACAAAACACTGTAATTAAATCAAAACACTATAATATACTGTATATACTCACATATAAGCCAAATTCTTTTAACTCTTTTTTGGAGTTTAAAAAGCTCCCTCAGCTTATATGGGGGTCAAGCAGCCAGCTAGTCCAGTAGGAGTTCCCAGGAGGAACAGGTTTCTTTATATTCCTTCTCCTCCCTCTCCCTAGAGGCTCCTCCATCCTCCCCCACTTTCCTATGAATTCTAAAAAAGTCGGTGTCCAAATAAGTAGGTATATTTTCCAGTCATGGTGAGAAGACTTTTCTGCCCTGAAGTCTTGGAGGGGGCTATTAAGGAAGGGTCTCTCTTGGGCTCTCTGAAGTCTATTAAGGAAGGGTCTATTAACCCTGGGGGCTATTAAGGAAGGGTCTCTCTGCTAAACATCTTATTTTGGTTAAAAATCTTATTCCTCGCAAGTTTTGAGGAGGTATGTTTGCAAAGGGCGAGTCTATGCAAATGATGTCCCCTCCCTCCTCCCATTGTGTATGCTGAGTCAGGCAGGTTCATAGACTAAGAATTCTCTAAGGAGAGAGAGGACCTTTGAGTGCCTGCACTCCTCTCTCCATTCACTGCCTTTGCATGCCTTTGCATGCCTACTCAGAAGCAAGTCCCTTCCTAGTCAATGGAGTTTACTCCCAGGTAGGTGTGGATAGGATTGCAGCATCAGAGCCCAATCCTCTCCATGCCTGCTCAGAAATAGTCCCATCCTAGTCAATGGAGTTTACTCCCAGGTAGGTGTGGATAGGATGGCAGCCTCAGAGCCCAATCCTCTCCATGTCTGCTCAGAAATAATCCCATCCTAGTCAATGGAATTTACTCCCAGGTAGGTGTGGATAGGATGACAGCCTCAGAGCCCAATCCTCTCCATGCCTGCTCAGAAGTAATCCCATCCTAGTCAATGGAGTTTACTCCCAGGTAGGTGAGGATAGGATGGCAGCCTCAGAGCCCAATCCTCTCCATGTCTGCTCAAAAGTAATCCCATCCTAGTCAATGGAATTTACTCCCCGGTAGGTGTGGATAGGTTGGCAGCCTCAGAGCCCAATCCTCTCCATGCCTGCTCAGAAACAAGTACTGAGTGACTGTATGTCCTCTTTTCCCAGGACAGGTCCTCTTTTTTAGCCTTGTCTCCTGGTAGGGAAAAAAACCATTGCCCTTGTTTTCTTTGTTTGCTGGCAGCATTGAGCCATCCTGGTCAAAGGACTGACTCCCTGGGAAGCACTGACTGACCGTATATCCTCTTTTCCCAGGACAGGTCCTCTTTTTTAGCCTTATCTTGATGGGGAAAAAAACCACTGCCCTTCTTTTCTTTGTTTGCTGGCAGCAGTAAGCCATCCTGGTCAAAGGATTAACTCCAAAGAAAGTAGTGACTGACCATATGTCCTCTTTTCCCAGGACAGGCCCTCTTTTAACTCTTGTGTCCTGGGAAAATATCTTTACATTTACCGGTAACCTACTGATGTTCAGTAAATGTTATTTTATTGGTATCTATTTTTATGGTATTTTGAAATGTACCAGTAGCTGCTGCATTTCCCACCCTCGGCGTATATGCGGGTCAATAGGTTTTCCCAGTTTTTTGTGGTAAAATTAGGTGCCTCGGGTTATATGTGAGTATATACGGTAATACAGAACACAATTACTGTAATAAAACACTGTAATATACTGTATAGTAAGGCAGGTAGGCATCCATCAGTCTTGAGAGACTATGGTATCATGCTCAGCGCTGCATACGCTGCATGCGAAGCACAAAGGCCTGGATTAGATTGATATGGAGTTTAGGCTGTTACCCAAGCAGCAAATCCTCCCTATCGATGCCGCTGAAATAGTCCAATGGAAAGACAGAGCCAATATGATTGGTTCCAGCTGCGTCGCAGAGCTGGGCTTAAGGACAGGAGCTCACCCTGTTTTGTGGGGATCAACCTCGGGTCTCGAACCTTGGCCTGCTGGTTAACAGGCACAGTGTCTTAACCACTTAATAGAAAAGAAAAACCTTTATGGCCAAGGATGACTAATTTTCACCGGAGTCACTGGTGTCTTTGTGAGCAACTTTAACAAAGAATCTCTCTCTCTCTTTCTCTCTCTCTCTCTCTCTCTCTCTCTCTCTCTCTCTCTCACACACACACACACACACACACACACACACACACAGAGAGAGAGAGAGAGAGAGAGAGAGAGAGAGAGAGAGAGAGAGATCTATGCAAACCAGTTAGGCAGTTTGCAGCAGACCAGCAGCAAAGGCTTGTGCCTGAATGCAAAAGGGGCAAAGATCCTATCCTGTCTATTCAGAATCTAGTCCCATTGAATCCACTGGGGCTTTCTCACAGGACAGCATGTAGGATGCCAATCTGACTCTTTCCAAGTTGCAGCAGGAGCAGCAAAGGATGCAAAAGTGGGGTCTAGGCAGAGAAGGTGGTGGTGGGTCAGGGCTCCAGGCTCAGACGTGCTTGCTGGAGACATCCCTCTGTGCATCACTCTGCTGGCCAGGTGCAGGTACTGCAGGCAGGAGGAGGAGGTTCCTCCCACCTGGAGCCAGCCAATGGGGATTCATCTCACAAAGCACTTTTCGTCTTGCAAGGCAGAATCCAATAGGAATTTCAGTTCATCATTCAAAGCCTTTGTCCTACAGGGAATTTGTCTTGCAAGGTACCGCTGTATAGTCAATTCTTACGGTAGTTTTACCTTTGCCTTGTTTTCTGTGGTGTTTACAATTCTAGTTGTTTTTCTGGAAACAGTTGGGCTTCCAGATCCAATACAGATTCATTTATTTGAATATACTATATATATATATTAGACGCCCCATAAGATATAGTAGGTGACCCTTAGTACACCTTTATATTGCAGATACACAGGCTGGAATTTCTGGACTGTGATTATATATAGGAATAACATCACTGTAACATTTTTGAGAGCATTCATCAGAACGTGTTTGCATAGTGCTTTAATTTCATGTGGGTAGAAGAAGTGTAACCTGTTTGAGAATAAGATTCATTATAGCATAGTTCTCCAAGTTATTTTTTCAGGATTCAGGAAGGAGGGTGTTCAGTACCAGTGGGTTGTCGCCCCTTGGAGGCTGGACTCAAACAGTTCTCCTCCCCGAGGGGCGGCCCCACTGCCCCAGTCTTGTCCGGCCTCGCAGCAGGCAGGACTCGTCTGGGGAGCTTTCCTTCTCCCTTTTTCCTCTCCTTTATCTCTCTCTCTCTTTTCTCTCTCTTCCCCCCTCTTCCCGCCTGGGTCCTGGTCCACGGCCATTGGAGTGGCTGGGGAGCTGACCGCTGCTGCTGGGACAGCCTCCCCTTGCCCCAGCGAGGCTCGCAAGCCTCGTGGCCAGGAGCGGAGCGTCAGGGAGGAGCGGGCAACAGCGGAGCGCGCCTGGAGAAGCGGCGCGGCTTGATTGACAGCCAAGGGGCTGTAGCAGGCAGCGCGCACGGCGCGCAGCTGACCCACTCACGGAGACCACCAGGGCTAGCCTCGAACACCAAGGACGCTACTGGGGGACTCCTTTCTGGCCAGAGGTTGTTTGGCGGGAACCGCGTGGTCTCTCTGCGAGTTCACTGTCGGCGGCCATTTTGAGGTGCCCTGTTTTGGCACACAGCGCCATCTTGTGAGTAAGATCAAGCATGGCTTCAGGGGATGTCTGGGGAGCGGGTGGAGGCCACTCAGGACCCCAATGACCAACAAGGTTGCCAAATTTCCCTGCCTTCTTCTCTCTCTCAATTAGTGAGAGACGCTGTAAAGGGTATTCTGCAGGAGCAGCTTGAGGAACTTTTGCCCATGCATACACCTCAACCTAAGAAAGCCACGTCTAAAATCAAGCATAGATGCGTGGTTTCAGACTCTGAGTCTGAAGATGTGGAGGCATCACCTAAGAGACATAAGGGTTTCTATAGTATGGCCGAATCTCAGTCTCAGGAGGATTCCTTGTCCTCTCCCTCGCATTCCGATAGGGAGGAGGGGGAACTATCTGGTGGCAATGAACATGACATTTCATCCACTCCTAAGGTGGATAGACTGTGTCCCCCCGAAATTTATCCCAGGGTGCTTTCTAAATCTGCCGCCGCAATGGATCTTACTATGCCTGCTGCCCCCTCGAAACCTGACACTCCCGGTCATAGGGCAAAAACATACCCGCAAGGTCCAGTTAAACACCAGGTTGTTCCATTCCCAGAAGGATTGGGAAGGGTTTTTGACTCAGAATGGGGCCATTTCAGCCACTCTAAGCAACATGGCAGGCTGATGGACAAATTGTATACCTTGCCGGACCCGATCATGGCCAAGCTGAAGGTGCCGACTGTGGATGCACCGGTGGTTGCAGTGTCAGCATCTACCACCCTTCCTTTGGAGGGGGAATCTGGGCCGAAGGACCCTTGCGACAAAGGGGTGGAGAATGCTCTGAAAAGGGGTTTTGAATTTGATGCTCAATCTTTCAGAGTTTCTGTAACTAATTCGATTTTTTCTAGGGCAGCATATATTTGGGCAGAAGAGTTGGCGCAACAGGACAAGTCGCTGTCTCGGAAGGCACGTTGCACCTTAAAAAAGATAGCGATGGCCTCCGCGGCGGCGGCTGACTGCGCTTATGACTCACTGCAACTGGCCACCAGATCCATGGCTATGGGGGTTTTAGCCAGAAGGCACATCTGGCTGCGTCAGTGGGAAGGAGACACTGGGTCTGCATCGAGAATTCTCAACATTCCGTTCAAAGGTGAGAAGCTCTTTGGCGAGGCCCTAGAACCACTCCTTGTCGAGAACAAGGATAAACAGAAAGTTCTTCCCGCTACCAAAAAGGATCAGTCTAAAAGGACATATTCCTTTCGTCAATCAGGTCAGGGTTACAAGGCTAAGGGTTACCCACCACGGGGCAAACCTAAATGGGACAAGACTAAGGCGCAATTTAAAAAACGCGCAAACCCAGCGGCCTCTACATCAGGGAAGCCCGCCAAGGAGACCCAATCGGCCTGACACGAACAGCTTGGAGGGGACGATCCCAGTGGAGGCACGTCTCCTCAAATTCGCAGAAGCCTGGAAATCGGTCACCACGGATTCCTGGATTCTGCAGACTGTTGGCAATGGATACTCTCTGGAGTTCCTCAGGCTCCCCAGAGATCGTTTTTGGCAAATTCCGATCTCTCGGGACCCTGTCAAGTATCGGCTAAAGTTGGAAGCCATATCCCACCTCCTGCAGATCGGCGCCATAGAGCCGGTGCCTGTGAGTCAGAGGGGCAGGGGGGTGTACTCTGTGTTTTTCCTAGTGCCCAAGAAGAATGGCAATTAGAGGGCCATTCTGGATTTAAAATGGCTGAATCGCTTCCTCAAAAAGAGGAAGTTCAGGATGGAGACATGGAGGTCCATTGTGGCGTCCCTTCAGCAGGGGGACTTCATGTCCTCAGTGGACCTCATGGAGGCTTATCTCCATGTCCCCATCCGGGAAAAACACAGAAAGTACTTGAGGTTCTCTTATGGGACTCAACAATACCAATACAGAGCCCTACCCTTCGGACTCACAGCAGCACCAAGAGTGTTCACCAAGCTGTTGGTTGCTCTGGTGGCACACCTGAGGTGCAAGGGGATTGCACTGCACCCCTACCTGGACGATATTCTTATAAGATCACCGTCCAGGGAAAAGGCGGAGGAGGATCTGGCGACCACCTTGACGGGCCTAGCAAAACTGGGATTCGTGGTCAACTTCTCAAAGAGTGCATTGATCCCCACCCAATCACTGCAACATCTGGGACTGAATTTGGACACCCAATTGGGCATGGTCTCGCTCTCTCAGGAGAGACAGGACCGATTGATGGGAGCCCTCATGAAAATACACGGCCGCTTCATGTCAGACCTGGGCGAGTTGGCTTCGCTTCTGGGGTTAATGGTGTCCTGCCAGGACATCATTCCCTGGTCTCGATTCCATCTCAGGCCCTTGCAGAACCTCCTGCGCCCCTATGCGAAACATATAGAGCAGGGGAAGTTGTTACATGTTCGTCTTTCCAGGGAATTCCTTCAGAGTATCCCATGGTGGATTGCCCCGGACAGACTCTCTCAGGGATCCTCTCTGGTACCTCCAACCAGAGAGATCCTGACAACGGACGCATCCTTACTGGGCTGGGGTGCTCACCTACGGGGCGAGATGACTCAGGGGACATGGTCTCCGGAGGAGTCGAGTCTGAGCATCAACCTGTTGGAACTCAGAGCAATCAGGTTGGCTCTGATACACTTCTGTCATTTTCTAAAAGGTTCACACTTGCTAGTCCGGACGGACAATATGACCGCAAAAGCATTTGTGAACAAGCAGGGGGGGACCAGATCCAAACAACTTATGAGGAAGGCCACTCTTCTGTTTGTTTGGGCGGAAGTCAACTTGAGCTCCCTGAAAGCAGAGCATCTAGCGGGTACACTGAACGTGACTGCGGATTGGCTGAGCAGACAACAGGTAAACGATTCAGAATGAAAACTTCATCCAGAAATCTTCCATCTGATCGTACAAAAATGGGGCACCCCAGTCGTAGACCTGTTTGCGTCAAACCAAAACAGCCAGTTACCAAATTTCTTCTCCTGATTCCAGGTGAAGGGGTCCAAGGGAGTGGAGGCGCTTCAGTTGGATTGGCTGAGGGGTCTGCTCTGCGCCTTTCCACCTCTAAAGTTAATTCCATTCTGTCTGAGGAAAGTAAGAAGGGAAGGTGTAGAAGTGGTATTGGTAGCCCCACGGTGGCCAAGAAGACCATGGTTCCCGGACATTCTGGCTCTGGCGTCAGAGCCGGGGTGGACGCTCCCGCTCAGGGTGGACATGCTGACACAGGGTCCCATAGTGCATCCACAACCGGCAATCTTCAGCTTGACGGCCTGGA
The DNA here is from genome assembly GCA_030015325.1 of Cryptoblepharus egeriae. Taxonomy (NCBI): domain Eukaryota; kingdom Metazoa; phylum Chordata; class Lepidosauria; order Squamata; family Scincidae; genus Cryptoblepharus; species Cryptoblepharus egeriae. Next base: position 14,983,780 of record JAREYC010000013.1, read on the forward strand.
GATTGAGAGGAGGATTCTAGCCACTAAGGGATACTCAGACAAAGTTCTTGGTACCCTTTTGGCTTCTAAAAAGTTATCCACCTCAAGGGTTTACAATAACACCTGGCGTAAATTCCGTGAGTGGTGCAAGGCTCAGGGTGTCTCTCCCTTCCATTGTAAAACCAAAGTTCTCCTGGGGTTTCTTCAGGAAGGACTGGACAAGGGTCTATCTGTCAGTACCCTTCGCAGGCAAGTGGCAGCTCTGAGAAGCACCCTGGGGACTTCGTTGGGTGGCAAGGCCTTGTCCCATCCCCATGTAACAAGGTTCTTGAAAGGAGCCAAATAGTTATGCCCCCCTCAGGTGCATCACTTTCCATCCTGGGACCTTCCCATGGTACTGAAGGCATTGGAAAAACCCCCTTTCGAACCACTTCACAGTGTTGACCTAAAATTTCTCACTTTTAAAACACTGTTTTTGATGGCTATAACGTCAGCAAGACGTGTATCAGAGTTGGGTGCCTTGTCAGTGAATCCCAATTTGTGCATAGTTCAGGAGGATAAAATCGTGCTGAGATTAGATCCTTCCTTTGTTCCAAAAATTAACTCTTGGTTCCATAGAGCACAAGAGATAGTGGTTCCCTCTTTTTGCCCCCATCCCAAGACTGACAGGGAAAAGGGTTGGCACAAGGTTGATGCAAAAAGGGCCCTCAGTTATTACATTGACAGGATAAGAGCTATCCGTAAGACGGATTCGCTCTTCATTTTCTTTAAGGGCTCAGCAGTAGGCAAGCGGCCATCTAACAGCACGCTGGCGAACTGGATTAAGGGGACTATAGCACTAGCTTATTCGTCCTCAGGAAGGGACCCTCCTGCCGGTATTACTGCCCATTCTACTCGTAGTGCAGCCGCCTCGGCGGCCTTCAGTGGGGTAACCTCTATAGAATCCATTTGCAAAGCCACAACATGGATATCACCCACTCCGTTTATCAGGCACTACAAGATAGATAAGGCAGCAGCTGCGGATGCAGCTTTTGGCAGGAGGGTGTTGCAACGGGTAATAGCATCTTAGGCCCTCGAGCCAGCCCTCCCTTCCTCTGGACGGGTACTGCTTTGCTATATCCCACTGGTACTGAACACCCTCCTTCCTGAATCCTGGGAAAAGTAAGTTTTTCTTACCGTGAACTTCTTTTCCGGGATGAAAGGAAGGAGGGTGTTCTACCCGCCTCTTTCTGGCCCTTGGTTCCTGGTTGACTTGATGTTTATAGGTCATGGATCGGACCTTGGAGGAAAAGGTCTGGGGTTTCATATTTCTCTAACCTTTCCTTTGTTGCTAGCAATTTTCTTTCTTCCAGGGCTTACATAAAGTTGATTGTTGGTTTAGCCCTGGTACTCTGCATTTTATTGGGGTTGGCTGCTGCTGCTTGGCTCTTCTTCGAGACTGGGGCAGTGGGGCAGCCCCTCGGGGAGGAGAACTGTTTGAGTCCAGCCTCCAAGGGGCGACAACCCACTGGTACTGAACACCCTCCTTCCTTTCATCCCGGAAAAGAAGTTCACGGTAAGAAAAACTTACTTTTCCCCTGCTGGCTGTTTTCTGAGTGAAATGATGACAACCTTGCCTAGACACTATTTACAGGGCTTGCCAAAGATAACACACCAAATCTTTTATAGATCTTTTATTTCAGAGATAAAATGTTTGATGCTGATTTTCTTTGACTGCTTTTTTATAACTAGCAATTTCTTGCATTTGCTAGTTTAATGTACCGTAGATACTCACTGATTAGATGTTTCTGCCAATAAATCAAGTGTTAATCTTTTGCCCATATCTGTGAAGTCCCTCAAGGGTCAGAGCTGTGGTGCAGCAGATCTCATGATGACCATTCAACCTCATTCCATTTTGCATTTTGGAGAATCCACCACCTTTCTTGGTAATCTATTCCACTGCCAAACTGTCCCAAATGTCAGGAATTTTTACTTGATATCTAACTGGAATCTCTTTTCTTGCAGTTTGTTCCTGTTGGTTTAGTTCTGCTTTCAGTGGCCATTGAGAACAAATATGTCCCTTCAGATATGTCCCTTCAGATATCTGAAGAGTGTAATCATATCCCCTCTTAGTAAGGCCTTCTCTTCTCCAGATCATCTTTGTCACTCTCCTGTGAACTTGCTCTAGTTTGGCTGCATCTTTCTTAAAGTGAGGTGCTGAGAATTGGAGACAGTACAGAATTGGAGGTCTAACCAATGAAGAATAAGGAGGAACTATAACTTCTTGCTACTTGGAAATTATGGTTAACAATATTAACTTAATATGGTTAACTTAACTAATATTGCATTTGCCTTTGTGGATGCTTCACACTCAAGTTCAGCTTTGATCCACGAGTCCAAGATCCCACTAAATGACTCAAGAGTCCAGCACCATAATTCAAAGGCATCTATCATTCAGCAGTCAGCCTTCTTTATGGTCCTGCTCTCACAGAATACATTGCCCCATGGAAAACCATAGCTGTAACTAGAGGGATCTTTGTTGGCAAGGTGATGTCTTGACTTTTAATTAAGTTGTCTAGTCCTGTCATAGCTTTCCTCCCCAGAAGCAAGCTTTTGATTTCTTGGCTGAATCACCTTCTGCAGTGATCTTAGAGCCCAGAAAAATTAATTCTGCCACAACTTCCATTTCTTCCCCTTCAATTTGCCATGAACTGATGGGTTGAGAAGCCATGATCTTGGGTTTTTAATGTTTAGTTTTAAGCCACATTTTGCACTTTCTTCTTTCACCCTCATCAAGAGGTTCCTTAGTTCCTACTCACTTTCTGCCATTAGAGTCTTATCATCTGTGTATCTGAAGTTATTGATGTTTATCCCAGCAATCTTAATTCCGGCTTGTGATTCAACCAACCCCATCCTTTCTCTTACTGTTCTCTTCATATAAATTAAACAAGGTGACAATATACAGCCTTGTCTCACTCTTTTCCCAATTTTAAATCACTCTGTCGTTCCATATTGGTTCTGACAGTTGCTTCTTGGCCCATGAACAAGTTTCCTGTCTATTTAAGAATTTGCCACAATTTGTTGTTAATAAGTGCTGTTAATTTTGGCAGTCTATATATTGATCCTTGACCTTAGTTAAATAAAAAAAGATGTCAGTTATATAAAGAAATTCTTACTGTCATGAAATTGTTGACAAAAGCTTTTTAACAGGTAATCAATTGATTTAACTGTCCCAGGTTTGTGGTGTCCCCTACAAAGTCCTGTGTTCTGTGTTATCTTTTCCATCAAAGTTAGCATTACATGTCGTCTTTAGTGCCATAAACATATTCAGGGGTTCTGATCTATGAAGACTATGTGCTGAATGTCTGAGTGCTATGCTCATTACTTGTCATCACTGCAATATCCCTTGTGAATGAGAAGTGGTTCTTCACTGAATCTAAAGGTCTATTTTAAGAGGCTGTTTGACATATGATGAATACCATTGCACTTTTTCATTTTGCATGATCCTTAAACAGGATCTACTTTAGCCATGAACTGGAGTGATAATCCGGGAATAGTTCACTGTCTCTATTGCACTTGCATGGATTAGTCGTGTGGTGGACATTTTTTCTTCACAGGTGGATATGGTTATTACTGTTTTACATGTCTTGCAAATAAAAATAAAAATCCTCCCTGTGCTGGCAAGAAACACTATTCAGTTTGCTGAAGGCATGCCAACCTGTTCTTTTTTAACTCTAACTCCCCTCTGTGTGTTAAGATGGTCATTGGGAAACTACCTATGAGGTAACCTAAATACAGGTAGATACTGAGCCTTGATACCAAAGCCAACTGGAAATAAGCTCCTTTAAAGCATTTTACATGAAGCTAAACATTTTAAAGCTTAGACATAACTAAGCTACCTGAGTTTCAGGTAAAACAAAGGAAATATCAGAATTCTGGATTTTATAAGAAGCTGTTTTCTATGTGGGCTTTGGATCCTTTGTTTAATGGCTATGGAAGGGTGCCCAGAGCTACAAGGGTGCTTTAAAATGTGGAACATCTGGTATTTATTCTTATAAACTGCCTGGAATCTGGAGTCAGAATCAGTCCCTAGTCTTGTGGCTGATGTCCATTTTCAGGAGAGTTGTTCTCAGCTGTCCAACTTCTGCACTTGCCAATAGTTTTCATTTTATATTTGGCTGTGGCAGGCCATCTGTTTCAGATCCTGAGCCTAGAAGGAGCTTTTGCACAGGAGGAGAACACAGTGTAATTACTACCCAGGGGGAGATTAATGAATCCCAGCTCTTTTCTTTCCCCATCAGTCGGCTTGTCTCAGTTTTATGTTGAGTAAATACCCTGCTCTCATCTGCCGCTCAGTAACATGAAGAGAAGCAGAGTCTTGCCAGTGGGAAATGAGCAGCTCTCTAAGTGAAGCCAGGCATTAATTTATCTTCTCCCTCTTCCTTTGAAATGTACTCAGAGTAGCACAGTATATTCTCTCATGGTTTCTTTAGGAACTTTTTCTTCAAGGTTTTTCTTTCCCTTTTTTTCCTCTATCTTGAAAAGCTGCAGGAGAAACTGAACCACACATACTCTTTCTTTTTTCCTGCTTCCCTGTGCCTCAACAGCTGATAAATGATAGTGTTTGTTCCAGTGCAGAGTAAAATATGAAATCCCATAAAGCCGCCTCACTTATTAGATGGTTCTCAGCAAGCTGCTTATTATGTGCTGTGGCATAATGCAGATTACAAATGTGACCAAATGATAATTAGCAGAGCTGGAGCGGCAATTAGTGTTCTTCTGCTGAGTGCTGATTACCTTTCAAAGTACAAAGCAGCTGAATACTGTGCAGACCTGCAAGTGCCCTGACTCCATCCAGGGATCCATTGTAGGAAACTAGTTTCCATCTTTTAAGAAGGGTTTTACTGTGATTCCTTGCCATTGTTTTGCTATGATAGAACAGCTCAGGGTTTGGAACAGTGTTTTCTGGAGCAGTTCTATCCTTTGTCAGTCAGGACTGAAATGTTTGAAATGTGAATCTGTTGTTTTTGATTGAGATGCTCCTCTCCTGGGATACCATCAGAATAATTTACAAAAAGGAGAATAGTGCTTTAGTGCCTTGGATTAGTAGTTGCCGAACTGAGTTACAGGCCAATTTTTCGTGTGTTGTGAAAAGTGCCTGTAGTGCCAGTTGTGCCTATTCCTAAAAGAACTTGAAAAAGCTCCTGAATAAGATGGCAACTACTGTGGCACAAGGTACAAGTGTTTTGTTTTTACTTCCAAACCATCAGCTGAATTGGGATTGCATGGAGATGAACTTGATCTCCATTCTTGTCTAGTGATTGGGAAGATTGTCTGAATTGAATCAAACTGGTTTATCAGTTATTTTGTAGGGACCAACCCTATATACAACCCTATTTAATTGTTTATCAGTTATTTTGTAGGGACCAACCCTATATAAAACCCTATTTAATTGTGTGCAATAAATATACTGAGAAAATCTTAGGTCTTTTCTGACATGCTGTATTGTTTTTGTTCTTATGAGAGCAATAACATCTTGTAAGCCCCCACCTGAAGTGCTGCAATTGAGCACAGATCAGAGACAACAGCCCCATTGGTTCTCCTGTCTCCTTGGAAGATGCATCCAGCTCAGTCAGTGCCAATTAGACTGGCAGTCAGTATTAAACGTTGATCAGATTGGATTTGCTTTGTTCAGCTGTCCAGAGCAAGGATGTACACAGAAGGAAAAGGAGCCAAATGCAGGCAAGCAGGCAAAAGACAATCTGGGTGTTCTGTTCTGCCATGTTAACATGACTGGAAGTGAAAATCCATCCCCAGAGCTCAACATAGCCCACATTTTTGGGCACCGAACCTTGCCAAAGGGGAGGCAGCTGTTTCCTTCAGTTATTGTTTGTGTGACAGGAAAGTTTTAATGAGATTGTGTGCACTGAAGGGTAAAACATGAGTGCCTTTTCCTCTCCATCAGGGGCAGTAGCTGGCATAACTATTGTTCAGTTTTTTTCCCCTCAACCTCTGGACTGGATTGTCCCTGAGAATTGAAGGAGGGGGTTAGCTTATAGTGTTGCAACTCTCCCTGGAGAACACTATGAGAACAATCTTGAGGTGTTATTTGTTGTGCTGGATGAGTAGCATTGCGCATACAGGATTCAACTTGCTGTATTTCACTGCATTTAATTGCTTCATAAAAAGCCACAGCTAGCATTGCTAGCTGGCAACTGTTCAAAAGCTAGAATTAGTTTGAGAGTGTGGCTGTTGGCAGTGATGTTCCATAAATAACTCTGACTTTATGGTCACAAATGCTTGTGAAAGGGGGAGGGGTAGAGGGTATCTCCTGGCAAAGGGGCTTGGAGATTTCTGCTTTTGGCTCATCTGGATCTGAGAAAGGCAGGCCTGTAATCTCTAGCTAACAGGCAGATTTCCCATGACAGCTTGAAGGCTTTATCCTTCTGGCTGGAATGTTTCTACTTCCCAGCAGCCAGGACTATCAGTTTAGTACTGAATGGCATGAGGTACAATTTTTGAATTAGCTGGTGACCAAACGCCAAATTGGAGACCACCTTTGTTGGGAAGACTTATCTAGTCTTATCTAGCTATGTGAGCAGCCAACTTCATCATGCTGCAGGTCCTTAAGATCATGGCAGAAGGATTTACTGGAATGGGAAAGCAGGATCATTCTGTCTAGTATTGCTTTTCTTTCATTTGCATTGTATCATGTGTCCCTGAATACTGGTGGGGTTCTCTAGAGGTACCTACCTACCTACTTACTTATTTTAATTGATTCGTATTTGCCTTTCTCATCTGGAGCTAACACAAAGCGGATAACACATAATTAAAACATAACATGTAAAAACATTTTTAAAACACTCATACTATTAAAAACAATACATCAGTAAAAAAAAACTCAGCCACCCCCAATCTCTGTCTCAGTTAAAAGGTCTACTGCTAAGGAATGTTTTTAGGCCTCTCCAGAAAATGTATAAGGAAAGAGCTTTCCTTAGTTCCAGTAATGGAACTATCCAATGCTCAATAATTAAATCCAAAATGCTCACTAATCCAAAATGCTTGCTAATCAAAGTGAGTTTTCCATAAGAAATAATGGAAACTCAAACATTTGTTCCGCAACTCTTCAGCATGCTGAAGAGTTGCAGAACAAATGGTCTGATGCAGAGCTTACTGGCATCCATGGGTGTCAGTATCCATCAGGGCTGATGCAGATCCATATCCCCAGCCCACGTGCTGGTCTGCTTCAGTGCTGATACAAATCTGGTACCTTGTTCTTAAAACATGAACTCGCTGGTGCCTAGTTTTTGAAATTTCAATTTTCACTTTTTCTTGCCCTTGGTGCAGACAGTTTTCAACTGGTCAAGTTATAGAGGGTAGATTAAGAGTAAATACCATGGTTTAATATCCAAGTGGTCAAGATACAACTTAACAGGGGTGGTCAAGCGAGAGGTTAGCTTTCTATTTTGTACATTTGCTGTAGGCCCAGTCTACGAAAATGTAGGGAAGTGGTTACCTATAGAGGTTTTACTGTAATTTGTGTTTCATAGAAATTTGCTTTTCTATTGAGGGCAGAACTTTTGGGTACTTGGGTTAATTAATGCTTACAGAGTGAACCTGTCTGGCTAAAAGCACATGAGACTGCAGATGAAAGGGTCGTATGATAAAGTGCATTAAAGGAAAAAAAACTCTTCCTGGCAAAAACTTTTTTTTTGGGTGGACACATTTTGTCAGGTATTAGTAAAACGTGGGCATACGCTTCCCACATCAAAAGTCAGTAGACCCCTTTCAAACTAATCTTCTGTTGTAAGGATAAGGAAGTACAGAGGGTGTGGGGGAGAGAAGAGTGTCTGGGGAATGGATTATCTATATGTTGAGTTGAGAAGGGCTTGTCTTGGAGACAAGCAAAGATCTATTCCAGCTGTGCATGAACAACAAATGGCTTCAGTGGCATCTTCAGTGGTACAGGCTTTGTAAAATATGGGATTTGCCAAGCCTAAGTTGGTGCTGCTAAAACCTTATTAGTTTATGTGAGTGTATTGGATAAAAATTCCTTTACTCCCGAAGATGGGTGAAGTGCAGGATTAAAAGCCAGAGCATCCTGATTTTGGATGTTGTAGAAGGAGATGGGGGACCAAACTATCCCTCGTTCAGCTGCATTCATTTGTAGTAACTGCTATATTTCTTTTTTTCCAGATGGAGTCTCCAGTGTCCACTCCTGCAGTGCTACCGTTGCATCTACTTGTCCCTGTTGTCAACAGTGATATCTCATCACCGTGTGAGCAGATAATGGTACGCACTCGCTCTGTGGGGGTGAATACCTGTGATGTGGCACTGGCTACTGAGCCAGAGTGCTTGGGCCCCTGTGAACCTGGCACCAGCGTCAATCTGGAGGGCATCGTGTGGCAGGAGACAGATGACGGTAGGTGTTCTTCAGTGACATTTGTTTCAGACAGGTACTGGTCTGATAGTGACCCAAACGTAGCTCCCAGCTGTATACCATTTTGTACTTGCCCAAAATGAGTACACATTCCATTTTACACACTGATAATAGTCTGGTATAACCTTTGCTTTGGCAAAGGTCTGCCTAAGCCAAAATCAGTCTTCCAGAACTCTCCCCTTTCCTGTGTAAAATAAGGGCAACTGTGCTCTGTATTCTTCACCATTAGCCAAAGCACTGTGAGCCAGCACCTGGTTCCAAGGTGTATTGCTATTCCCGGTCTTATAGCCACCATTGTGGTTGCCTTGATCTTGCCTCCTAAGGCTGTTTCACTTTATTAATAGGAGTCTTGCTGTGTATTTAAGAACTAGAAGATATATTACTTAATCCAAGCGTCCAGCTTGGTAGAGTCTGCACATTGGCCACTTTTTGGACTGGCATTTTCTATTCCTCTTTTCAGATAGTTATTTCAATTAGTCTTTTTAGTTCCTGCTAGTGTTGTGGTAGAGTTAGATGTTTACCAGATGTGTGAATGTTTTATATTTTGGGGCTTCTTCCCTGTCTGATCTCCCTGCGCTTAGTGAATTTTCTTTCCTATGTAAGTCAGTGTGTGCTCTACCAGCAACAGCTACCTCATTTCCTTCGTTTCTGGGCAGCCAGCCAATAGGAATTGGAAGACAGTCAATTACCTTGAGTGAGAGTGATGCAAAGGCAAGATTTTGCTGAAATGCAAAAGGCATCTCCTTGACCTGTTACAGATTCATTTTGATGTGGTACCAGGCAGAGTGAACTTGACAGTTCTAAGAGGTTGTAATCTGAAAAGACACAGAGAGGAAAACAAAAATTTCTTTACCAAATTGCTGTGTCTGGCGCATTGGTGCCTTTGATGCTTTGAAATCCTATGACAATGACCAAAACAAGATATCTGATTTGTTTTTCTTGATTCTGACATCATCTTTTAATTCCTTTTTGCTTTTGCTATCTTTGCTAATATGCGCACTTGAAAAGCAGCATGAAACAAGATATTATTTCAAATAATAATCTTCCCTTGTGGTAGGTTAGCTCTCCTTCAATCTAGAGTTTAAATTTGACTCTTCTCTTATGGGTAGTGGCATTTTCCAAAGCTTTAAGAAAATCACTGATTCTCTACTCATTAAGAAAATGTACAGTACACAGTTTGTTTCTTGATATTGGTATCCTCCCCATAAATAAAAATTTCTTAGTCCAATTCTGACCTCTGAAGTATTCAGGGCATTTTTTGCTGATTTTATTTTTTTCAGTCAATCAATCAATTTATAACTCTCATTTCTTCCTAGAAAGGATACTGAAGGTGGCTAAAATTTCCATTTATCCCATTATTTTAGCAGTTATGAGACACTATAATCATTTCTTTATGTTCTCTGGCAATGGCAGCGATGCCTGCTGCAATGATGTAGTTGCACCTCTTGCAATATGCTGATGTCCACTAAAACTGTCCAGTTCTGCTTGCTGCACATGTTTCTGAGAAAGCAACTGCAGCAGGTGGTGTGACACTGGTCCTATGTTGCTGGCTGTAATTTCTTGTTGTGCTTTAATGGTTTTTGCAACCTACTGTTCTCTCCCTCCCTCCACACTCCAGTATGTGCTGTGTGTCTCCCTGTCCTTTCATGTTAGATCTTTAAGAACCACTATAATTTCAGGTCTTGCCTAGGAGGTATGCTGTGATTCCTGCAGTTTAGCTATTTTTAGCCTGTTCTCATTCAGCAAATGTGTTCAGGGATCTTGCCTGCCAGGTTATTCTGGCTGCTGCATGGTCCCTATGTCAGAAATGATGATTCTCACTGTGCATTCTTTTAAATCAGCTCTGAACTATTCAGGGTAGGGTCCAGTCAGTTTACTAGGGCAGATATTGGTCCTCTCCTCCTCCTCCTACTAATCATGAAGCTAGGATTTCAGACTACTGTTACAAATTCTGCTGATAAAGCCATTTCTGTCCCACATTGAATATATGCAACAGGGACCAAATGTGTACATTCGTAGGCCACATAGAAATGGGTTTAAGGACATTTTTTAGTGGGTTCAAGAGCACTGCTGCTGAGCAAGAAAACTCTACAGGATGGAAGAAAATAGTTTATTTCTTTCAATCCCCAACAATTATCAAAATCAAAGGGATGGGAAAAATTGATTCTTTTATAAACTACAGTCCAATCCTTTGATTTTTAGAATTCAAACATTGAAGCCTCTTATAAATGCCAGTTCCCTTTTTAGCTATTCTTACCCTGGTGACCTTGACAGTTGTTAGAAGTTACTGTGGGAATCTGAATGAATTCAAATTATAACAAAGACACAATGGCTGTTGGATTATTGGCAATGACTGTTGAATTATTTCATGAGACCAGATTATCTTCCTTCAGAATTGAACAGGGTGGACTAGTGGCAAAGTTACTGCAGGACAACTCAACTAACAAAACTAGTTTGAGAACAAAATATTATGGTTCCTTCCAGCTAATTCAGGTTTTTTTAATCCACTCAACTTGGCTGTATGTGTCAAATCAGAATCTCCTTCTTGCATGTGTACTGGCTAGGTAGCTTTGTGTACACTGCAAAAAGAAGAAGGAAAGAAAAATTCTTTTTTATGCCATGATGCTCATGCAGGTCTGGCCTATGGCAGACAAATTGATGTCCCTGTACTAGTGAGATTTACTATTGGGGAACATTCATAGGATTTGGTAAGTACTGTGAAAGTGATAGGAGACACACCATATGATGAAATTCTTTTATTCCAACAATGGCTGAAATCCCAAACACAATTACAAGGGTGTAAGTGAAAACTGTGCAAACAGTTTTACTTATTTGTGAGTAAACATGCGTGGGTTGGGGCTGAAAGACTTGTCACAGAGTAGCTGTTAGTAGTATAGAATGGTGAAGGTGATCAATATTACTGCTCAGAAGTCTGTAGGAACTAGTTCCTATTTACAAATAAGAGAATTAGCCTATAAGCTTTCTTCCCCTCTGTCTCCGAGTAATTAACAGCCAATTTGTAAAGCAAAATCTAAAGAATCAAAATTATTCTTGGAGTGCATTGCTCAATGTTCTCTGCTAGAACGCTGGGGAAAAAAACTTTAATCCAGCATCCTTCTGCTATGAAGTGCAAAAACTAGGACTTCTGGAAGAATCTAAAGCTAAAATTAATATTATTGTGCATCAAACAGAATCAAACTACAGTGGTACCTCACTTAACAAGCACCTCGCTTAACAAGCGTTTCACATAAAGTGCAAAATTTCCAATAAATCTTGCTTCACATAACAAGTTCCACTTCACTTAAAGAGCAGTTATACAGCCCTGACGCTTCGTGCAGAGGCTCTTTAAAAGGGCTACTGGTCAGCATTGCTGCTTCTAACTGCCCCCAACTTGGGGGCAGATGCCTGGAGGTGCCAGAGGCAGCTGCCCCTAACTGCCCCCAAGTGCCCCCACCGACCACCTTGAACCTCCAGCAGCAGACCAGGTAAGCCTCCCAGGAACATGTCTTTGATTGCAGCCTCTTAACCATGTCTACCCAGAAGCAAGCCCCATTGTGTTAAATAGGGCTTACTCCCAGGACAGTGTCTTTGGGATTGCAGCCTAAGTAGACTTCATAGGATCATGCACACTGAATGCATGTTTAGAATTCAATTCCAGTATTTTGTCATTATTTTTACATCCAGTTAATATTTTTAAATGAATATTTTGGGGGTTGTGGAACCAGTTGTCTGAGTTTCCATTGTTTCCTATGAGAAAATCTCAAAGAGTGTTTCACTTAAAGAGCATGCCTCCGGAACGAATTAAGCTCTTTATGTGAGGCAGCACTGTATTTTCACAACTGTATCGAACAAGTGCCTTCACGTGCATAATTCTATACCTGTGTTTACCTAAGTAAACCTGTTTATCAGACCTATGGGCAGACCTATGGCTTAGTCTAAAGGGTTAAGCAGCTGTTAATTGCCTGACAATAAGATCCAAAGGTCATTGGCTTGAAAACACAGGCAGCGGTGTGAGGAGAGACCTTGATACTGTGCTGTGGAATGTGAAGAAAAGAAAAGCAGCTATAGCCCATAAGTCTCCGATGAGGCAAAACAGAAGCCAGAAAAGTAAGTTCAGAAATTAATGGAACCATCTCAGAATGCCGAAAGTTCTTGAAGTAGAGAATTTTAGTCAATTGTAAAACCGTTTCAAGAGTTAGAAAGCCTACCTATGTAAACTGCTTTGAAATAAAGTCAGAGGAGAAATCCAATGGCCTGAAAGGCGACACACACACAAAGGAGGAAAACTGGAATAAACTATGCAGTGCAAAGGAAAGAAGTTATCTTCCCCCCTCCCTTTTCACTAAGCATCAACACATTTCTTCAGGCTTACTCTCTTATAATTGTGTGTTGAGGTAAGCAGGTGTTGGGAACAGAGATAAAATGCACAAAATGGAAAAATTGCAAATTTAGCATTTTTTCCCTGTGCTCAGTTCCTGTGAGTTCTCCAACCTCTTTCCTAACTAACCATGCTGCTGCTGCTTCTTTGGACTGGTTTCTCAGGCATTGGTAACCTTCAGGAATTTTACCAGTTGGCCACTAATAACTGAGCACTCTGGACCTCTGCTGCTGTGCACCCCATCTCTGCACAGTCTGTGCACCCCAGTCTATGCACCCCATCTCTGCACAGATAAGGAAATAAAACTAATCCTGTTTCTCAGAATGGGAGAAAAAGTTCAGGGTGCACTGCTGTCATATGTGTTCCGATTCCACTTTGGCTCTCATGCTTTTTTAACAGCTCAAAACAAAGAAATACATTGGTACCTCATGTAAAGAGCTTAATTCATTCCAGAGGCGTGCTCTTTAAGTGAAACACTATGTAAGTGAAGCAGATTTTCCCATAGGAAACAATGGAAACTCAGATGATTGGTTCCACAACCCCAAAAGTATTCATATAAAAATATTAACTGTGTGTGAAAATGATGACAAAACACAGGAATTGAATTCAAAACACTATAATATAATACAGACCACAATTACTGTAATAAAATACTGTAATATTCTGTACAGTAAAAAAAGAAAAGAAAAACCTTTTTGGCCAATGATGACTAATTTTCACTAAAAGTCACTGGTGTCTTTTGGAGCATCTTTAACAAGGAACCTCTCTGTGTATGAGATCTATCTATGCAATCCTAGATAGGCAGTCTGCAACAGCAAAAAGGCCAGATCCTATTCTGTCTACTCAGAATCTAGCCCCCATTAAATCCACTGGGGCTTACTCGCAGGAAAGTGTATAGGATGCAGCCTGAGTCCAAGTTTGCATGAAGAACAAGAGCAGAGGGGCCAGATCCTATGCTGTCTACTCAGAATCAAGCTCCATTAAATCCACTGGGGCTTACTCACAGAAAAGTGTGTAAGATACAGCCTGACTCCAAAGTTTGCATGAAGAGAAATGGCAGAGAGGCAAGATCCTATGCTGTCTACTCAGAATCAAGCCCCATTGAATCCACTAGGGCTTATTCACAGGAAAGGAAAAGTGCAGGCAGGGAAGTTGGGGGAAGAGGGTGGTTGTAGTGGGGTCCAGGTGGCTTCGTTGTGGGGAAAGGGGACTGTTTGAGGGGGGGCTCCAGAGGGGGTGCAGGAGTTTTCCCTCCTACCTAATGTAGGCTGCAGTGCAGAGGCTGGGCTGGCCGCATGTTTGCTGGCTGCAGAAGGCAACCAGCTTCGTTGCTCCACTGAAGAGGCTACTGAGGTCCCTCTGCTGGCCTCTTCATGTACTGCAGGCACGAGGAGAAAGTCCCACCTCATTGCTACAGCCCAGTCAATGCAGACAGGAGGAGAGGGCACTTATTATGCGAATCATGTGAGGCAAAATCCCACACAAATTTTAACTCGTTATGTGGAACACTCACTATTCAAGGTACCACTGTAGTTGAAAGACTAGCACATGGGATGGGGGAAACACTTTCACCAGTCATGGTTCAGATGTGGTGATTGTTGGTTGAGATGAGGGAGAAGAAAATGAGTTACTGGTTGAGCAAGTGGTTGTGACACAGTACTGGGCAGGCACTTGGCACACAAACTGGCCTGGAGGGCAGGTGGAGGAGTCAGGCCTGACAGACTGAGAGTTAAACCAGAGTGCTCACTTAGGTAAGAAACCAAATTGTGTTGAGGGTATACACATATCCCTATGTGAGGGAGGAAAGGATACTGGTATATCTGAGAAGGACTGGTGATAACTGCCAGGAAAGGAGGTGGAGAGGAGTTGACAGTAGCCAAGCCTGCCAAGCATAGACTACACTTCAACACACCATCTTTTAGCAGCAAGATGGCGAGTTAAAGCAGGCCTCTGTCAGTCTTGGAAGACTATGGTATCATGCTCTGCGCTGCATATGCTGCATATGGCGAGTACCTGCTGCTCATTTAACCTGCTGTACACAAGCAGAGCTCCTCGGACAGTTTACATAAGCTAGCAGGCCCTGTGAGCAATGGGGGTGGAGCAGAGTGACATAAATCTACTGCTGAGGAGTTGCTGACTAGCAAGTGTGTTGGCAAGTTACAGTGGTACTGAAGGGTAGCAGTTTTTATCACCTCAGTAACACAATTTCTTGAAGCAAATGCTCCAACTCACCTCATTATTAAGGTCAGACATGGTGACTTCTTAAGCTGGATGAGACCCTATAATTTTTGAGCAATTGTGTGTATAGCTGGTCTAGTTACTTAAACCCATGTGCCTGTGTCTCAACTTGCTCTTCGCTCATTGCCCAGTCATGAATTTAAGATGACTTACTTTGGCCTGAATTCAGTGAACCAGCATTCTTTAGGAAATCTTATTTCATAGGAGGGCATAGAAAGAATTATATGGAAATACTTCTTATAGGGGGACACTTAAAGAACCAGGCTTTGTTCCTTCATATCCATATTTGTCTGGCATCAATTCCTGGGGCTGCTAACCTGTGCAAGAATTATAGCCCCATTTGTATGTTGCCTCAGCTGTATGTTCCTAGGACATGGCCATCTGCTCTTTTTGCTTAGCACAGCCGCCATCTCCAAGCTGTAGTTTGTTCTCTCTACCTGTTTTTTTTGCAGGATATGTTAAATGCTTTTAAGGACATTTTAAGGCAGCTGATTCCCTAATTGTGTTAGTGGTTAGATCTGCAGGGATCATTATACTGGAATACAGCCGTCTGCTTGCTGCATTATGAGTTGCCTGGTTCCCATTTCCACTTGCTGTGATTAATGCCACCTGGAGTGAAGTGTCGTTGTTGAAGATAACCTTCTCTTGTTGTGAAGCTACAAGTACCAACCCACCCCTCAATTGATGATGATTCAAGCATCATAGCTGCTCACCTGGGAAATCTCTCAGCCAATAGCAACAAGTGCTTGGAGCTAAAAAAGCAAGTGTCTGACATGGAGATCTTCATAGCAACAAGGAGCACTGCATGGCAACAGCAGCTGCTGCACAAAGGAAACAGAAGCATATTCCTCCAAATCGCTCTCCTTCCCTTTTTATCTGAGGAATGAGAGGCACTCTGGGCTGTGGTGTTCCTTTTTTTGTTTGTTTTGAAAGGTATGCAGTTTCTCTGAAAGAGGACAGGCAGTTCCATTTAGTCACTTGGCAGAAATGAAAATGAAAAGGTGGTTCCATTGTGGTTTAGTAAATTCAAATTCTTTTGAATGTTGCATAATTTAACTCCGGATTCTCCAACAAGAAAAGTAAAAACAGTGATGGGGCTGTAGGGTACAAATTAAATAGTACATGCTCCCCTTTTTTGAAGAAAATATTTGCATAATCCTAGCCGCAGCAGTTTTAATAGCTTAGGGAAACCACCCCTACAATGTCTAGTAGGTATGCACACTAAAAATGAAAATTGGAAAGGGCTTATGAAAGAGAGAGATTTGGGATGGAAACATAATTATTTTCTAATTCATTTTTCTTCCTGGAAAAATACTCTAGCATTGGAATGGGATTTTATTTATGTATTTTTAGTACTTATGCATTTGTGGCTGCCTTTCTGGTAAAAAACCTCTTAAAAGTGGTTTTTGTACAATTAACATAAAAATAAAAAGCTGCAATGATTGCTGACTAAAGGCAAACCCCCATGAAAGTGCTTAAGTAGTTGCTTAAGCATTAGCAAAAGTTAGAGCATAATCCAACATGTCTTCTCATAAGTAAGTCCCATTGTGTTCAATGAGACTTACTCCCAGAAAAGTATGTTTAAGATTGCAGCCTGTGTCTGCAGGTTTTTAATCTGATAATAAATAAAGAAAAACCAGGTGATTGTGTAGACACAAACTCTTAAAAAATGTAAGATAGTGAGACCGCTTATCCTTTAAATACACAAAGAACGAAATAAAGATTTATATTCAAAGAAAGTCATGACGAAGCATTGCTGAAGTCAGTGAGAAAAGTTGGTCATAATTAAATTGAATGTCATTTGTCAGAGTTGACAAAGTGGTATGTGTCTCTGATTTTTAGTAATAACTAAGCTATTTTTCTGCCAGAGCCCATGAAACTTGTCCTGCCATATTCCATGCAGCAGTCACAATAACTGCATTTGGTAATAGACATTGGTGTCGGGGAAATGCATTTTCCTTGCAATAGTAGTTCTTCCTTGGGGAAGCATATCTGGATGCTGTCATGCCAACTGAGATGCAGCTGCATATTTATTATGTAGAAAAACAATACAAGTACTCTCAAAAGACTCTTAGTCTGAAAAGAATCACTTGCCTTAACAGTGGCCTTCTTTCTCATTCTGAACTGGCCAGTAAAAGGACTTCAATTCTCACACCAGCTCAACCAATCCTGGCTCAGCAGCTAGGCTTAATAAATAATATTTAGGCAAATGCTGCATCTCCCTGGCCTAAAAAAGTAGAAATTGTCATCCTAATTTGGTTTACAAAATGCTAGATAAAAGTCTAATCCTAAGGAATAGTATCGGAAGCAGACTTACTATCAGCAGTACCGGAAGCAGTACTTCTCCGGTATTTATACTAATCATTGTTGGCTCTGTATTTGTAGTGTTTTCTGAGCATGGTCATTTTCCTTTTCCTCTTTTCTCCCCCTCCTTCCCCACAAAGGTGGTTTTCAGAGGCAGATGGGTTAAAAGGCTGATTTGCAAATCATCTTGCATTTCACAAAATAATTCTCTGTTTATTTGCTGGAAGGGATTTTTTCGCATGATTGATTGAGGTAGGTTAAATCTAGGACACGGTGTGTCAGGCAGGAGTTACAATTAGTCTTGTGCTTTGTTTGGTTGCCAGAGCAGCAGGCAAAGGAGGGGGGCAGTTCCACCACTGCTGAGGTCTCTGCTTTACAGAGCTCTTCATCTTTCTCCTGTGATCATGGCAGCAGGCAAGCTGCCAGAACGTCCTTCCTAATCTGACCTGCCAGCTCAGAGATGGAAGCAGCTGCTGGCATCTTGCCATGCAATTAACTTGTAAGGCTCTGCAGGAAAGCAGTGTGTGAAGCCTGAGCTGAAAGCTTTACAAAAACAGCCTTCCATTGAAAAGCTGGGGCCTGCTAGAAGATGGTGACACCTGCAGGAAGATGGCTCCTAGAACACTGAAAATGAAGCTATGGGGACTGACAAATGTCATTTGGGTACAGAGGAGGAATCATGATGGGTAGGGGCTTTCTGCCAGGATTCCATTAATGGGGAGTGGGGAAGAATCTATCCCGTTCAATCTCTTTCAAGGACTGAAAATCAGAGTACAGTTTTCTCTTATTCATATGGAATATTTTTTTTCCTTTTCTACCCTGTGGGCAGGATTCTGTATTATATACAATCAAAATCGTGCAAGGTCTTATGTACTGCCTAGAACAGGTGTGTCCAAATCCCAACCCTGGTGCCAGATGTGGCCCTTAGTGAGCTTCCATGTGGCAAACCCCCTTCATGAAGCCTATGGGCAAGCCCTGTAAACCTCTGGTAGTGAAGGATGCTCTGTTCTCCAAACCTCCAGAGGGTATGAGTGCTGGGAAGGCTGCACACATTTCCTCTCTTTGTTAGAAAGTGTTTATGAACTGATTTGAATTCATTCATTCATAAGTTCCATCTCTAATATATACATTTATTCAGACTGAAATGAAATTTGAAAATTTATTCAAATTGAAATTTTTTTCTGGCCCCTGACACACTGTCAGAGAGATTATGTGGCCTTCCTGCCAATCATTTGGACACCCCTGGCCTAGAACAAAGGATATATTCTCTCTTATGCATGTCTCTAGACCAGTGGTTTTCAGGCATTTCAGTCCAGGATCCCCTTTCAAATTTAAAAATCTGTCTGGGATAGATGTAATAGACCCCTGCTAACTGAGCAAGAGGCACTCTTTCAAGTGGGTGCTCCTCTTTTATTTAGCAGGGGGAGAGTAACTGGCCCTACACACCCCAGCAATGTCTGTTCTAGTGCCTTCTGCTGGTGTTCTTTTTTGCATTTTAGATTGTGAGCCCTTTTGGGACAGGGACCTATTAGCTTTTAATTAGCTATTATTATTTTTCCATTTTCTTTGTAAACTGCTTTGTTAACTTTTTAGTTGAAAAGCTAAAAAGCTTTAAACTAAAAGATTAGAAAGAAAGAAAGAAAGAAAGAAAGAAAGAAAGAAAGAAAGAAAGAAAGAAAAGGTTCAGAGGAGAGCAACTAAAATGACTGATGATCTGGGACACCTTCCATATGGGAAAGGTTTGAGGCTCTTCAGTCTAGTAAAGAGGCACTTAAGGGGAGACATGCTTGGGACATACAAAATTATGCAAGGGATGGCTAGAGTGGATAGAAAGATGGGACTGCATCCCCTGGGGACCGGCAACAGCCTCGCCTCCCCCCCCCCCCCCGGTGGGACTGCATCACCCGGGGACTGGCTCTTTAGGCCTCCCAACCGGGACCCTCCACGGAGGGCAGGAGAACACAGTCGATCCGCTGCCACCTCACCGCCTTCTGCCAGTCTCTCCACCCGTCCAGTGCCTCGCCAGGTCTCCAGATGGGCAGGAGAGAGCGGAGATGCATCAGCTCCCTGAGGGGGGGGGTCATCGGAGAAGACACAGCAGCAAACTCGCCCTAGTCAGCCACTTCACGAGCAGCCATGCTCCACCCGACTGCTGGCCATCCCACATTGCCTGGTTGGCGAGTTGGCGAGGCTGGTTGGCGAGAGACTGAAGTGCACCAGCTAGCGCCATTTTGAGGAGGCTTCCCACTCTTCACTGCGGCAGCCATTTTGTCTGTCCCTGCACACAGGAACACAGGCTCCTTCACCCCATGTGGTCACAGTGAGTAGGAGTGGGGCCCTGACTAGTCCCATCAGAGGGTGCTCGTGTGGCAGCTGGTTCTATTTAAATAATAATAATAATAATAATAATAATAATAATAATAATAATAATAATTATTATTATTATTATTATTATTATTATTATTATTATTATTATTATTATTATTTTAAAAAGAGGGATAGTCAAAGACCTGGTAGACTGGACTCATGGTTCAGGGGCACAGCCCTTCGGGTGCCATGGAGGGGGAGCACCAAACGCAACCTTATCAGCATCTTATCAGCACCAAACGCAACCTAGGCTTCTAGTTTTCCCCTCATGAACCCAGACAACCTGCTTTCAGCCTCGGCCATTCAACGAGCCATTGACTTGGCAGTGTTTTTCATTCTCCCCAATCTGGTCAAGGCAGCAGCCAAACCATCTCAGAGGCCTAGATCCACCAAAAAACGCCATGTCAATGCTTCTCAGAGTCTTCTTCATCCTTTTCGGGTTCTCACTCCTCATCGGAGTTGGAGGAGGGGGAACTCTCCAGGGATGAGCCAGTGGAGCCTAAGACCAAGAAAGAGTGGCTGTTTCCATCCGATTACCTGCCTAATATGGTGGATAGGTCGGCTTCATGTCTCCATCTTCGCCACCCTGGGGAACTAGACTCAGACTCTGACCAAGATAGATCTGAGGCCTTCCCTAAGAGGTCATCAAAACAGATGGTTTTTACCTTTCCAAAGGCTTTTAGTGTTTCCTCCCAGGAGTGGTGTTCCCATCCTAGGGGTTTGGGGCCCAGCATGATTGACAAGTTTTATACACTTCCAGAGAAGCAGATGGCCTTACTCAAGATACCTTCTGTCGACGCTCCAGTAGCCTCTCTGGCCTCTTCCACCGTCCCAGTGGACGGGGACGTTTGGCCTAAGGACTCCAATGACCGTAAGATGGAGAGCAGTCTCAAACGTACCTTTGAGCAATGTTCTTTCTCCTTCAGGGCTTCGGCAGGTAACTCGGTCCAGAGCAGCATTCATCTGGGCCCAGGAGGCAGCAAAGATAAAAAACTTCCAAAACCGATCAAGAACATCTTCAAAAAGATTGTCCATGCCTCTGCTTTTGCCACGGACGCATCCTTGGATTCCATACATCTCCTGGCTTGTGCCATGGCCTCCAGTGTCGCCACCAGATGGGCACTCTGGCTTTGTTCCTGGTCAGGTGAGGGCAGTTCTCACTCCAAACTTAACAATCTCCCTTTTGAGGGGGCCTTTCGGAAAGGTGCTTGATCCCATCCTAGTGGAGGCCAGGGACAAAAGGAAAGCTTTACCCCCAAGCAAGAAGGAATCCATTATGGGTAGGCAGTTGTCCTTTCGTTCCTTTCTTTCCTGATACAGGGACAACTCAGGACAAAGGTTTAAGTCACAATGGACCAACGCCAGAGTCATACCTCTCACCAGGCCAGCCTTCAACAAATGCCAAGACACCCGCAGGTCAGGCAACAAGGATTCTGGAGCGGCCTGACGCTGGGCCCACAGTTGGCCCGACTTGTTGGGGCCCGACTCGTTGGGGCCCGACTGCTTCGCTTCACTCCCTGCTGGCGGGGACCTAGTTCGGATGCCTGCGTGCTCCATAAGGTAGCCCAGAGTCTATCATTAGAGTTCTTAAGAGCCCCTCCAGATCGGTTCTGGAGGGTGCCCATCTCCCGAGTGCCACAGAAACACCTGCAGAAGCTTCAGGCTATCCAGCACCTCTCTATCAGAGCCATCGAGCCTGTGCCAATACATCAACGAGGAATGGGAGTGTACTCAGTCTTCTTCCTGGTCCCAAAGAAGAACGGGGACTTGCGAACCATCCTGGACCTCAGTTGGCTCAGGTTTCTCATGGTGAGAAAGTTCAAGATGGAAACCTGGTGCACCATCATAGCAGGCTCAGAAAGAGGGGATTTCCTGGCATCTTTAGACCTCTCCGAGGCCTACCACCTGTGCTGATCCTCCCAAGGAATCAAAGGTTTTTGAGATTCTCTTACGGCACGAAGCACCACCAGTGTCGGGCCCTTCCCTTCGGTCTCTTAGCGGCCCCAAGGGTTTTCACCAAGATCCTGGTGGTGCTCATAGCCAACCTTCGGAGGTGAGGTATCCGAGTATTCCCTTTTCTGGACAACATTCTGGTTGCAGGTTCCTCCAGTGAGTCTCAGAGGATCTCCAGACCACCATGTCTTTTCTGAGGATGTACCGGTTTGTCATCAATGTGGCGACAAGCACACTGACGCCATCTCAGACTCTCACTCACTTTGGTCTCCACATAGACACAAGGTCTCTTCAGGTTTTTCTCTCCCAAGAGTGCAAGGAGAACTTGAGTCAGCTGTTGGACCATGTCCTGTCATCTTGATCAGTCAATCTCATGTGCCTGGCCTCTCTACTGGGACTCATGGTCTCTGGCCAGGACATGATCTCATGGTCCGGGTTCCACCTGAGGCCTCTTCAAGCTTTTCTCCAGCCTTACGCCCGACTCATCGAGAAGAAAGCTTCTCTGACTCTCTCCCTCCCAGATCTGGTGAGATGGTCCCTTGCGTGGTGGACGGCCAGTCAACACCTAACTCCAGGGTACCAGCATGGAGTTACCGGAGAGTTCTAACCACTGATGCCAGCTTACGAGGCCAGTCTGACGCCAGTCTCACTGGACGCAAGGCACTTGGTCAACCCGGGAAGCTGCCTTCTCAGTCATCCGGTTGGAGTTGAGGGCTGGCGCTTGCACACTTCCAGGCCCTAGTCCACAGATCTCACATCTTTGTTCAGACGGACAGTGTTTCAGCCAAGGCGTTCATAAATTGACTGGGAGGCACCAAGTTCCGGTGCCTCATGAAGGAGACTACCCTGTTGTTCAAGTGGGCCAAGGAACATCTTTTGTCCATCAGGGCAGAACACCTCCCAGGCATGTCCAACCTGGAGGCCGACTGGCTGAGCTGGCAATAGGTGCAAGAGGGCGAGTGGAGCATTCATCCCGAGGTGTTTGGAGAGATCGCCTCGAAGTTCGGCCATCCACCTTTGATCTCTTAGCAAGCAGGGAAAACGTGCAGGTTCTGGTTTTCCTCTCCTGGTCTCCGGATCCTCTAGCCGTATGCACAAATGTGCTGGCCTACCAGTGACCCAGGTCTCTGCTTTTCCTCCTTTCCCTGTTATCCAGGCAGTTCTTCGGAGGGTACGCAAGTTCAAAACAAATCTGATTCTGGTAGCTCCGGACTGGCCCCGTAGTCCCTGGTATCCGACCATTATCAACCTGGCTCAGGGTCGTCCTTTCCGTCTGCCGAGCAGACTGGACCTACTGTCACAGGGACCAGTACTTCACCCTGATCTGAGCAAATTCTGGTTGACAGCTTGGCTTTTGAGAGGAGGGGTCTAGCTCGCAAGGGGTACTCAGAGCAAGTGCTCTCTACCTTACTAGCCTCAGATGGGCCTCAACTAACAGAATCTGTTCCCATACCTGGCACAGGTTTGTGGTTTGGTGTGGAAATTTAGGCTGGCAGGTGGAAAAGGCAAAACTCAGGCACGTCCTGCAGTTTCTTCAAGAGGGAATAGAGAAGGGCCTCAGCGCCAACACTATCAAGTGGCAGCTGTCAACTATTGGTTCCATCTTGGGCCCTGCTAAATTGGGTCCCCTGTCTCTACACCCTGATCTCAAAAGGTTTGTTCAGGGCCTGAAGCTTCTCAACCCTCCAATGGTGCATCGCTTTCCCAGATGGGACCTGCATTTGGTGCTGAAGGTTTTGATGGGTCCTCCTTTTGAACCTTTTGCCACGGTATCTATCAGGTTTGTCACCCTGAAGGTACTCTTTCTAATGGCTATCATCTCGGCTAGACGGGTATCGGAGATAGGCGCTTTTATCAGTGCATGCTAACCTTTGCCAGTTTCAGGATGACGGGGTACTTCTTAGGCTGGATCCTTCGTTCTTACCTAAGGGGAACTCCGTTTTCCACAGGTCTCCACAGAAGTGGACTGGTTGCTGTCTGGCTTCCTTTTCTGGTCAGTTACATAATTGAGAAATATGCTAAAGAACCAGACTTCAGCATAGCCCTTATTCATAGAAGTGGCAACCAATTTTGCAGTTTAAATCTTTATAAAAAATTTTAAGCAGCCTGCCTTACCAGTAGTACAAGGAACTGCAATGGAAACCTCCCATTGGCTCTCTTACTCATGCACACAAGTTTTGTTAGATCACAGCAACAGAGGAAAGTTCAGCAGTACAGTTTTCACTGGAAGCCTTTTAAGTGTCTTCTGGAATACGTAGTGTCTGTGAAGTAAAAAAAGTTGGTTGGCAAATATGTAAAACATAATGGTGGTTTGTGATACATTTGCATTTTAAAAACAATGCTAATGAATTTTTCATGGCTTTCAGGTATGTGCAGTTAAGAGTGACAAGATCTATGCGACCTTGCAACTCATTTTGTTCTTTTCTGATGGTTTTGAATGGCTCCTTAGTATTCCTTTGCTTTGGAGAGTGATAGTGGACTACTTTATTTTATATTTATTTATTTTATTTTAAAAATATGTATCCCGCCTTTCTCAGGCTGTCTAGCCAGAATCAAGTACTTTTGACTACTTCTGCTTTCCTAGAAAACCCTGACCCTAATAACTCTACTGAGTGTGCTCTACAGTTTGCAGCCAGCCTTGCTGGGAACTTCAACTATTTTGACCAAATAACTAAGTAAATAGAAAGCCTCAATGCAAGCCCTACTTTATTTGTACTTTAGGCCTGATGGTTTTCCTCTCTGTTCACACTTGTTTTGACTTGTTAAGCAGTATGTATTGTGACTTTGAGAGTTTTTGGATAAGATTAGGCCAAGATGGCTTCCTCGGGACAGCTATGTTTACAATCCCCTCTGTTTTTCTCCTGTAGGTATGCTGGTGGTGAATGTAACCTGGAGGAATAAGACTTATGTAGGGACGCTACTGGACTGCACACAGCATGATTGGGCCCCACCTAGGTACAGTAAAGAAGCCATCCTCTTCTATATTAGTGAAATTATTTTTGTCTTATCCTGCCTGTTCTGTAACTGTCTTGTGAGATTCTGCTAGAAGATAGATACTTTGAGCATGGCACCACTGCTAGGATTCACATCCATCTTTCCCTTGAGAACATGTCCCTTTCAACTCTACTCAGTAAGTCTATGATAAGAGTAGTATAACTGCCACCACCTTTTCTCTGAGGCAGGATGGATAAATCTTATCTAAATCTGGAGAGATCTGTGACCAGCGCAGTTATCTAGTCTGATCTGGCCGTTATGTGCTGGACATGCACATTGTAGGCAACCTTCCTATCTCTGTGTGAACTACTGTAAATGCCACCCTTTTCACAGGAAGCAGAGTTCAGCACTTACCTTGGACTTGATGGATGGAGTATTAGTGCTACTTTTTGGTGACCTACTCCAAACCCATTTTGTTGGAAACAAGTCAGCAGATTGGTTGGCTAGAGTGAGCAGTATTGAGCAGTGGACTACATGTGTCCCTAACATATTCAAACATGCCTTCATCCTTAAAATGCAAATACAGACATTTTATAAAAAGGTGGAAATCTCAGGTCTCCTTAGATTCTGTGGTGCAAGAAATTACTGTGGGCCTTGTTGTTAGTTGACATTTGCTTTAAAAGTTATGCATCTTCTGCAGTACCCTCTAAGCAAGTTCAGCCAGACTTGTACTTAATAGCTATATAATGAACAGTAGCTCTCCTGTTCCCTCAAATGCTCTCTTATAGTCTTGTAGGAATCTTCTGAAGAGACTCTATTGCAGAGAGAGCAATGGCTTGAGGGTTGCCTATCTATATCTAAGTCCTGCTCTTTTGTTCTCAGGTTCTGTGACTCTCCAACCAGTGACCTAGAAATGCGAAATGGTCGTGGGAGGGGAAAGCGCATGCGGCCCAATAGCAATCCCCCAATGAATGAGAGCACAGCAACCTCAGAGAGTAAAGGGACCAGTAACAGCAGTAAGACACGGGCAGGAGCTAATAGCAAGGGACGCCGAGGCAGCCAGAACTCTTCAGAGCACCGCCTCCCACCCAGCAGTGCATCTGATGATGTCAAGGCCAGTCCCTCATCAGTGGCCAAGCGAAAGAGTAAGCCCCTGTCTGACATGGAGGTGAATTCCAGCTCTGAAGATTCCAAAGGGAGCAAGCGTGTCCGCACAAATTCCATGGGCTCAGCTGCCACACCTCTAGTGGTGGCAGCAGCTGCAGCTGCAGCCGCCGCAACCACCACAGTTAAGGTGGAACCAACAATCTTGGACAGGAACTGCCTCTCCCCCATACTAATTGACTGCCCACACCCCAATTGTAGCAAAAAGTACAAGCACATTAATGGACTCAAATACCATCAGGCCCATGCACATACAGATGATGACAGCAAACCTGAGGCTGATGGCGACAGTGAGTATGGAGAGGATTTGCCCCTTCCAGCTGAACTTGGCAGCTGCAACGGGGCCTCTGGTAGCCAAAAGGGCTCTCTATCACCAGCCCGGTCAACCACCCCTAAAGTGCGGCTGATGGAACCACACAGCCCCTCACCATCAAGCAAGTTCAACAAGACTTCTTGTAAGAAAAAACTGGGTGGTGAAGGAGACCCTGACTCTGGCACTCTGTCCAATGATGGATCAGAGGATGGACCTTTGGTAGCTGATGAGACAAGTAATGATGGCTTTGACTCAGTGGAGAAGAGGAATAGTGACAAGGAGAAAGCAAAAAAGCCAATCAGTGTGAAGCCTGAGAAAGCGTCCTCAAAGAGCATAAAATCTGCCCGACCCATCGCCCCTGCAATCCCACCGCAAATCTACACTTTCCAGACAGCTACATTCACAGCTACTAGTCCTGGCTCCTCCACTGGCCTAACCACTACAGTTGTTCAAGCTATGCCGAACAGCCCCCAGCTAAAGCCCATCCAGCCCAAGCCAACAGTAATGGGAGAACCTTTCACAGTTAGCCCAGCACTTACTCCTTCCAAGGACAAGAAGAAGAAGGACAAGAAGAAAAAAGAGTCCAAGGAGATAGAGAGCCCCTTGACACCTGGGAAAGTATGTCGAGTTGAGGAAGGCAAGAGCCCCTTCCGGGGGGAGCCCAATGACCTTGGAGCAAAAGGTGAGAGCCTTCTGAATGGCTCTTCTGATCCTCACCAGAGCCGCCTTGCAAGCATCAAAGCTGAAGCAGATAAGATTTACAGTTTCACTGACAATGCCCCAAGCCCATCCATTGGAGGCACCAGCCGACTTGATAGTGCAGCACCCACACAACCCTTGACACCACTTCATGTTGTCACCCAAAATGGTGCTGAAGCTAGCTCTGTGAAAACAAATAGCCCAGCCTATTCTGATATCTCAGATGCAGGGGAGGATGGGGAAGGTAAGCTGGACAGTGTGAAGGCCAAGGACACTGAGCCACTTGCCAAGGAAGGGGCCAAAAAAGCCCTGTTTCCTTCTCAGGTTCAGAACAAAGACTCTCCTTATTATCAAAGTTTTGAGGCTTATTACTCACCAGGCTATGCACAGTCGAGTCCTGGTCCCATCAATCCCAGCAGTCAAGCTAGTGTAGATAGTCAGTCTTTGAAACTGAAGAAAGACGAGGAGCCAACAAGTCCAGAGGTGAAAGTAAAGAATGAGGCTTGTGAGGAGAAGAAGGCTGAGCTGGGGCCCTCCAGCCAGCAGCCCTCTGTCATCCAGCAGAGGTCCAATATGTACATGCAGTCCCTCTACTATAACCAGTATGCCTATGTGCCTCCTTATGGCTACAGTGAGCAAGGCTATCATGCCCACCTGCTCAGCACTAATCCTGCCTATCGGCAGCAATATGAAGACCAGCAAAAACAGCGCCAGAGTCTGGAGCAGCAGCAGCAACGTGGAATGGACAAGAAAGTGGAGCTAGGTTTGAAGGAGAGGGAAGTAACACTCAAGGAAGAGTGGAAGCAGAAGCCTTCTCTTCCTCCCACTCTAACCAAAGCACCCAGCCTGACAGACTTGGTCAAATCTGGGCTGAACAAGCCCAAGGATCAAGGAGCAGATGTGGCCAAATCAGTCATCATTCCCAAGTTGGAAGATTCCTCAAAGCTCCAAAGCCAAGCAACAGAGGGCCTTAAGGGGAAGTTGAGTGAAAACAGCCACATGGGCAAGGAGACTGCAGAGTCCAAGGCAAGTTCTGACTGTGGCCGGCAGGCGGATGTGGACTCAGTACTCTGGTATAGACAAGTAAGTTTTTGTGTGCAAATATCAGTTAAAAAAATAGTGAGGAGGGCAATACCTGGGTTCCAGAGAGTTTAGGGGAGAAGCAGCCTGTTAATAAGGGGCAGAAGAAGCGTTTTAGAGCTGGTTGATCTTCCCAGGCTTCTAGTTCTTGAAATGTTTAGATAAGCCATAGTTGTGTATAAATGGCTTCCTATACATTAGGACTACATATGACACACTTGTCTTCTTCCACCCTTTCTTGATGGTGTCTCATTCCTGTTTTCCTCGTCAGGCTTGACCCAAATGACATTATATGTGCTTTCCTGGTCCTTGTTGCTTGTGTGACTTTTAATGGCATCCTCTTACAACCTGATCAAAGGCCAAGTAGCGGTAACTAAAGATAAATTAGAGACTTCATTTCTTGGGTTGAATTGGTTGACACCTAGATCTTAAACAGGAGTCAGTGGAACAGGGGACCTTGCTGTTTGGGTTGGAAACCTGTAGCCAAAAATTGATGAGGGCTGTGAAACTTCCTTCTTTGGAAGAGGGAAAAGGGGGCATTCTTCACTGAATTTGGTTAGCCGCATGCTTCATCTTAAATGCACAAAAAGCCCAAAACAAACTCCTTGCTGCTCAGTAATGTTACTAAGGTTTGCATCACCTGGTGGCTAGCACATTGCTGCCGTGATAGACCTCCTGTGCAGTGGGTAGTGGGGTATCAACCCCTCAGCCCCTGGTAGTTTTCTGCCATACTTTTTGATAGAATAATTTCAAAGTGGTTTGTTTCATTGCATTCTTCTATAAATTTCACATCAAATGGTATATAACATGATGATATTATTCCTAAAGGCTGATTTTAGCAATTTTGGGCACTAGTAATGTCACTCACACACATACACCCTTTCTGTATCTCCCTAGACACTGTTGTTTTCACACCACAGCAAATCCCTGCCAGAATTTCCACATTGTGTGATGGAAACCAATTCAAGATGAATAATCAATGATCAGGAATAAGGATTATTTACTGGAGTTTGTTTGCAAAACTTACAATTTCAAAACTTGGTGGAATACAGAATGTTGACTTCTGAATAGGAATTTGAGTAGTGAGGGGAAGGGGAGGGAACTAGGGAGCCACTATAGGATAGTGATGCAAGTGGAAATACAGCAAGAAGAAGCCTTGCTTTTTGTTATAAGATTGTTTGCAGGTTTTGATATTTCTCTTTTCCCACTGCACCCACAAAGGTATTACCTTTTAAGCAGTCACATATTTTCAGACTTCCATTAACAGTGTCAGTTTCTGTATTGCATATATTTAGGCATCTGTCTGACTTTACTCTTATTGCAGGAGGCAGAGCCCCGTATGTGGACCTATGTTTATCCAGCTAAATATTCTGACATCAAGACAGAGGACGAGCGATGGAAGGAAGAGAGGGATCGGAAGATAAAGGAGGAGAGGAGCCGCAGCAAAGAGTCCCTTATAAAGGAGGATGGGAAGGAGAGCACAAGCTCCGATTGCAAATTGCCTTCCAGCGAGGAATCACGCTTAGTGGGGAAAGAGGCCAGGTCCAGCACCCATGTGCCAGTGTCCTCACCTCTCAGTCAGCATCAGTCCTACATCCCTTATATGCATGGATACTCCTACAGCCAGTCTTATGACCCCAACCACCCCAGCTATCGCAGCATGCCCACTGTCATGATGCAGAACTACCCAGGTATGTTGGCATGAGTTGGGATTCTCAAAATTATACAACTTTTTGGGGGAGGGGCCATCATTTTCATCCTTGGAACTAGGTGATAATTAAGAGTATATGATTATTAAAGTAGATGTTAAACTGGAGGTTGCAAGGCTAAGGTGTGTTGTACTCCTGGCACTGCAAGTCTTTATCTCTCTTAATAAGAGGAACTGATTGCATCTGAACTTTTTCTGCATGCTTTCTCATTGACATATACCTCCTGCCAATGAGGAGAAGGGGAATAGGTAAAATTGTATGTTTCTAGCAGAAGTAGCGGAGGCTTCATCAAATTTGTTTTTGCAGCCAGTGAACTTTAGGAAGTTCCTTTTTTAATGGACACTAAATTTGTACTGGGTCTTACCAACTGCACAGAAATATAATACACAACCTAGTCTTAAATTTGACCTTCTACTAAATCTCTGGCACAGTTCTTTCTTCCTGGCCTCTCACTTTTCCTTCCTAAAGAATTGGGTGATGGCAATTGACTCTGGCATCTACTCCACAGGCTCATACTTGCCCTCCAGCTATTCATTCTCCCCATATGGCAGCAAAGCCTCTGGGAGTGAAGAGAGTGAGAAGTCTCGAGCCAGCCCAAGCATTGGCTGTAAATCCAGCTCTGAATCCAAGGCTCTGGACATCTTACAGCAGCACGCCAGCCACTACAAGAGCAAGTCCCCAACGGTGAGTGGTATGCAGGAATGGGAAATAGATGCACTGTTTATGATTATCCATTGCTTCCCAGCACGCTCTGGAATTTGGTTGTGAAACCTCGTGGTTTGTTCTTGATTAGTTCTGGCTGGTTGTTACCAAGAGAGTGGGTTGGACCAGTGGTGGCCAGCATAAGCCTGTCACCAGCTTGCAGGAAATTCACACAAGAGGTTGGATGTTCAGCCTGTCTTCTACTTTGACAGATGGCTGACTTGCTCCACTTGCAGGTTTATTTCTGAACTTACTGTTTGTGTTTCTGCGTTTCTTTACAGATAGGCGAGAAGCCTTCTCAGGAGCGGAGTGGCTGTGGGGTGGGAGGAAGCAGTGCAAGCTGCAGCAGTGTAGGGACAGCTAGTGGCGCTGAGAGAAGTGTTGACCGGCCCCGTTCCTCTCCTTCGCAGCGCCTAATGTCCACACATCACCACCACCACCACTTGGGCTACTCATTGCTACCAGCCCAGTACAACCTGCCCTATGCAACAGGTGAGAGCAAAAAATGGGAACTGGTACATTTGATATTCTCTTTCTCTTGGATGGGGGAAGAAATCCAGAGGCTGTTACTGGATTGGGGACATAGGCCAATGTCAAGGCCAATGGTTCTTGCAGTTGTCATTTACACTTTCATGGGTATCTTGCTTTGCCTTGTCCAGTCTCAGAAGCCCCTTTATGTAAAACCTGTAAAATATCCCCACTGTCAACCTTTATGTACCTCATGCTGTGCTCAAGGCCACTTCAGCATCTCGCCCTCTCCATTGTGCATTATAATTTTGTTTTCCCACAGGTCTCTCATCTACAGCCATTGTTGCCAGTCAGCAAGGCTCTGCTCCTTCCTTATACCCCCCACCCCGGAGGTGAAAACGGTAAGGCTTACTACCTTTGACATCACTGGATTTGAGGAAAGGGAGGGAGGCAGTGCCACAGGATATTTCTGTTTCAGGCAGAGTGAGCCTCATAGGGCTTAGCTCAGAGGTTGGTGCATGGTTTGCTTGCAGGAAGTTCCAGGTTCCTTCTCGGGTGTCTCTGGATAGGTCTAGGGAAAAATCTTTGTCTGGTATGCTGGAGAGGGCTGCTTACTGATCTTAGTGACCCTAAATGGACCAATGGTCTGACTCAGTAGAAGGCAGCATTCTATCTTCATAAAACTGGGCTTTCTTTTGAGTCATATGCACAGTAATTTCTTGTAGGATCTGCAAGCAAGTTGTAAAAGCTGATGACTGAAAGAGCATGTGGAAGCTTACTAGAGCTATGTGACAAAATGTGCCAAGTTAAAGGCACAAATGCATTTATGTCCTTCATTCTTGTACTGTTTTAACCACAGTTGTCTCTTGTTCTCCCAAGCAGTGGTCTCTTGTTTTAATTGTAGCCACAGCATTTGAAAATCTCTAGCTATGTACTGGCTACAAAGGTTCTGTGTAGCTGTGTCTCGACCTCATTCCTATCTGCTTATAGTAAACTGTTTCTTAGAGCTTTTTTCATTCACTTGCCTCTCCAATTGTATAAATGGAATCTCTGGTTGCTGTGACTCCAGCCCCATCTTGTGGTTTAGACTGAACATGCAGGTGCTGAGTGATTTTCTTCCTTCTTTTTGACAGGACCTGATTCAGACCGGATAACCTAGGCTCTACCAAGCCATGTGACTGGCTCACATGAGGAAGCGCTGGAAATTACATTAGACATCAGTTGAATGGTGTTGATTGTTCTGCTTGACAGTCCGGCCATGATGTGAGGCACATTCTGCCCCCTCCCCTATTGAACACACGCTGAGCCCTGTATGTGAGAGTTGTGGATCCAGGACTTGCAGAAATATTTATTCAGCTTGATTGGCCTGTTTTTCCAGAACTCTTCTAGAGCAGGGACTCTGTAGTGGTGGACCAAGCAGTGTGGCATCACAGGACATTGGGAATGCTGGGGAGGAAGGACACATTAGCCCTGAGTTCTGGCCAACGCTCACCTCTTCCTGGGCTTCAGTTGGCTACTGTGGGGCTGGCTGAAGGTGAAGAGATAATCCAGATTGACACATTTGTACTAGTGATAAGCGGTCGTCTTGTGCAAGCAGGTAGGCAGAATCCTTTAGAAACCATAGGAGAGAGATTATTCTCTTGCCTCATGTTGGGAGGGGGAACGAGGGGGCAGGGGACCAGGGTCTATAGTGAGCATAAGCCAACAATGTGCTCCTCTGCTGGAAACAGTGCTGAAACTCTGTAGCACTTTGCCTCAAGGACTGCTGCTCCCTGAAAGGCCCAATCCTTTGGCTATTTCCCAAGCTCTCCCTGCTGGCAGGACATGTGTGGCAGCAACAGATGCTTCTTGACTCTACAGCACAAAAGCGTACATCAAGGTCTGCATTAAATAGGGCCTTTCGGCAGGCTGGCCCTGCTCCCCTCGGGGTGGGTCTCTACTGCTACCTTGCAGCCATCTTAGCAGATCTACTCTCCTGGAAGGGCGCTGGTCCCTTTCCTTCCTATCTACTCTAGGCCCTATTCTTTTTCAAAACCTGTTTCCATAACATACAAGCATGTGGTTGGGAATGGTTGAATTTCAGGCATGCAGTTCTTAATTCCTCACACCTACAAGATCATCCCTTCACTGCAGAGAAAAGAAGGATGGATGCCTGGCACAGCATGTGAGATTTGCATATGGGAGCTCTTGGTTTTGCTGCAAAGTGAAGAAGGCAGGGCCTAGCAACTGGCTGCTGATCTGGGAACACCTGCTCCACAGCTGCAGGTTTTACCTAGTTTAGGCATCCCTAGATTTCGCCCAAGGCTGTTAGGGATTGACCTCCTCTTCTACATACCCTGTGGGTGCTCTCAGAGACTGTCCTGGTTCCTTTATAGGGGAAGGCTGTTCCCATCCTGGATTTCTCACTCCTAACCCCTTGATGTTGTTCCATGCTGAAGCTTTCAGTTGGAACTCTGCCCAACATTATGGGGATAAGTTTCCTACCTCCCCCACAAAGACCTTTCCTGCAAAGGTGGTCAACTTGAACAGCAGCAGAAGGATCTTGCCCTCCCTAACCGATTTGTGAGAAGCTGGTGCTGTGTCCGTCCCAATAATGCAAGTCCCTGGCTTGGTCTTTTGTTCCTGTCTATATGTTGAGGCCACCCTCTGCCTCTTCAATTTTGTATATACTGTAAAAAGGAATTGTTTGAAATTTGTTGTTTGATTTTTTTTTCCTCCCCACTGGGGGGGTCATAGCTCTGCACAAATAGAAGGATGTTTTGTAAATAGTTTGTTCAGGAGTGGCTGCTCATTGACTACTGTCCTCTTATTTTCATATTCATATGGTTCTTTGTCATCTTCAATAAGGTTGAACCTCCCTTATTTGTGATATTTCGTTCCAGAAACCTCCGTGATCACCTATTTTCATATTATACAAAGACAATTACTGTATTTACCATGGAAACAAGACAGTCAATGAATAAGATGAATCAAGCTCCCTTTCAAGTGGCTTAGTTTCAGCTCAGAGACAATTGAGAAGTGATTATCACATGGGCAAATGGAGGGGTCTCCTTCAACAACTGTAATCTGCAACCAGAACTGACCCTTTCTCAGGAGAGCTTGACTCTGAGGAGTCACTTGACAGCTGTCCTTATACTCAGGTTGTTTTTCATCCGTGGCCTTAGGATGTTTCTGACCTTGTAGAAAACTTATGGCTTAGCAGCGGAATTTTTGACCTTCTTGTTCTTGTTCTGACTCTACACCAGAGCAGTTTACTTGCTTTTCACCTGTCCCAGCCACGTTACTTGCTGGGCCCAGGATTCAGCCTAGGCCAGGGGTCCTCAATCTGGCTTGCCAGCATGATGGCAGCGGCCGAAGCTGGAGGCGAGGAGGGCGGCTCAGCATTTTAGTTTGTGTATGCACCTCAGTGCTTCACAGTGCAGGAAAATGGAGGCAAGCCAGGAGGAGATCCTTCCCCCGCCTCATGATTGGCCCTGGGCTGGAAGCCCAGCCCAAGCTCCAGCCCCATGCAGCCTCTGCAGTGGTGGCCGCGCTTCTTCAGCCTCTCCCCGGCTGGCGGGAGCTCAGGGGCACCCAAGTGGCACCACTGAGTGGCTAGCCTCCCCCCAGCCAGGGGAGGGGCTCAAGCTCCAATCAAGGTAAACCCCATGTTTTTTAAATGTAGGGCAAAATGTAGGTTATCCTACATTTAATTTTTTTTACATTAAAAAAAATGTAGGACAAGGTCTGGCCCCCAATAGTGTCTGAGAGACAGTGAACTGGCCCCCGGTTTAAAAAGTTTGAGAACCCCTGGCCTAGGCCATATTCCTGAGTTTAACTGGTAGCTTGTCTCATTGTCAGCCTGCTATATTGGAGCAAAAACACTGGGACATCCCATTTGAATGATGCAAAAATTATGAGAAAAGCTAAGTGAGGTACTGAGCAACATAAATCTTTTTAGCTTGGCACACATCCCTAAAGATGACCTATACATCTCTCATAATGCCTAGAAACTTATCAGGCTGCTCATTCTCCCTCCTGTTGTATAGAATACGCAAAACCTGCTGCCTAATACACCTCTGTTCTGCAGTAAAGTTCATATACGTGAAAAACTGTGGGCAGAAAGGAATTTTGCATAATTTTCCTGAATGATAGAAGTTGAGAACAGCACAACTGTAAATCTATTTGGATCACTGAACAAAAAGGGAATATTGCAATCTATCTCAGCTAATGGAATGTACTTCAAAGCAGGTTGGAGAAGTACCTGCCACCTGAAAATGGCCAAGAGCAAGGATGGCAACAAGCAATCTATTTGGTATCTTCATTTGCATCTCTGATTTAGTTTTATATTACTTTAGTGTAGGGTATAAAATGGGTAAAAGGTAAAGCCAATACATGTTTTCAAGAGGATAACTGGATTCTGAATAAAAGAAATGTGGCCTTTGGCAATTACACCGAAGGCAACTGGAACACACGTGGGGAAAAATCTGTACTGGAAAGCTGAGTTCACAGCTATGATTTTGCTTGGACCACATGCTTTCAAGTATGCCTGGTTCCCAGGGGCTTAGAACCACTTTCAATCACACTGGCACAAAGTATTGTAAGAAACTGGTGCTAGAAGCAATAGTATTATGGTTGCTCTGTTTACTAACTCATCTGTTGCAAGATGAGCAGGGTATTGCCCAAGGCAAGGATCTTTCTATATTAAAGCTGAGAACCACCAAATAATTGCTTCTGGAGCCTGTTTTCCAGTATTTTCATTGTGGACCAGTGTCACATTTGTGGATTGCTTATCTATAAAATGGCTGTGCTATATCATAAAACATTTAGATAATTACAGGATGTATTCTGAATGAATACATAGAGAAGGCAATTCAGAAGTATAAAGTTGGGGTATGTACTTTTTTGGTTTTTTGATTGGAAATAAATCCTGTGAGTTTTTGATTATACAAGCCTTGCTAGTCAGCTAATGATAGGAGGATGGAATATGAAAGGCTGTGAGAATGTGGTAGGTTGAAGGGGCCCTTCTGGATGGTTCATCTTGAGCCACATTGCATTTATTGGGCTGACTATTCTTCCCAACTTGACTTGGAAAAAAGGAAGCTCATGCAAAACTGCTCCTTGGTTCTTCTGTTACCAGAAATTGTTCTTTTTTTGTCAGAGATGGTCTGGTCTACTCCTCTGTCTGCTCCAACTGACCAACTTAAGTGTGCTGTATTGAGGGAATGAAGTATAAGGTAAATAATTCAAGAACTTTGAAGAACTATAAAACTGGTCATATTGCATAGTCCTGCAAAATTACGTCGTCCAGCCTAGAGTTGTACAGTATCGGAGAATCCTTTCTTTATCCTTTTCCCCTAAAGTGTGACTTAAAAATTTAGAAATTGTAGGTGATGCTATAGCATTTTATCACTACATATCTGAGTCACTAAGATCAGGAATGTTAGGCAACACTTAACAGGTACACAAATATTAATAAAACAGATGTAAGAAAAATACCCACTTATTGTGTTTCACAATAATACCCTCACAGCAAGAGTCCAACTGAATTTCTCCATACTTGAAAAATCTTGTAGCAGTGCAAGTGATCTAGCAAATGATCATTTTCCAGGTTTTCCTTCAGCATCAGAGTGATACTGGTCTTGCACTTTTATACCCAGTCTGAAATTCATCCTTTATGTGTTTAATATTTCTACAGTAAAACATCAGACATCCACAGTGTGACATTCCCCATATTATTTAGCCAGGAGAGCAGTTTTTCCATGTACTACAGTATAATGTTACCACAGGCAACGATCACCTCTATTTGTTTCACATTTTCTTTGCAGTTTGCTACCTTGTTCTCTTTTAGCTCAACCATTTACCAAATAACTCTGGCTTTGGCTGTTTGCTAATTAGAGTTGGTGATATCAAACTACACCCTTGCTATACACTTCAGTGCCCATGCCATCATCTATGGCCACTGAGACCATATGACCGAAAGTGGTGGACTGTTTCAATCTATTTATTTGTATACTACCATCTCTCCAATGCCTGTGAGCTAAGGTTTCCATACCTTCCATTTTAAGCCATGTACCACAGGACAGCCAGGCCAGAAAGAAAACACAGAAATGAAAGTACTTACTAGTTACTTCTGAGGTACCATCCAGTGAGACAGACACCCAGAATCCAGTAAACATCATAATTGAACATCAAGACGTAGGAAGTGACTGCTTAAGACTGCACACACATTACACAAAGTGATTCCTTCCTAAGCTGCATTTGGTTTCTTTACTTTGCAATTTGGCTCATATTGGCTCAAAATAAGCACATATTAAGCTGTGAAGGGAAGGATTTCAGAACTCCGCATGGTTTAGGGCAGAATTGTTTAAGGAAAACAGCAGCAATAACCAGAGAAGTTACTAGGCATATGTATGTTATGAACACATTTGAAGTAGTAGGTAGTTAAGGGAAAATTAGCACAATCACCCTCACCCAAAAGGAGGCCTTTGACACCAAGAGATAAGGTATTTACTTTCAGGTGTCATAATGATTAACAGCCTATCTATTTGTTTAGTGTTAAGTCTCATTGCATTTGCTGGGACACAATCCTACTGAACACAATACTGTATGTCGGCTAAGAATAGCTGAATGTGTGATCCAGCTGCTTACAATGTTTAAGATTTCATTACCAGATGTTTTAAGGTCACGCTGACTACATGGGCTGACTACATGGGCATTTAGCAGGACTTTAAGATAGTTTTCTAACCACAGGCTGCAGAAATTGGCCCTCACAACCTCTAATGCCAAGATAAAGAACTATAAACTTTGTGTCTGCTCCTCCCTGCTTTAGACAGTACGTGTATCCACTGTCACTCCCAAGATCACCCACAGGGGAGTGATCATGCAGAAAGAAGCTATGCTCAGCTGTCTAAAAAGCAGGGCCAGCTTCACATGTTTGTTTGAATGCCCTTTTTATTGAAAGCTGCACTAATGCAGTTAATATTCACCTAATAAAAGGCTAGAAGAGCACAAAAGCTTTTCAGAAATCCACACAGTGTTGGTGACCCCAGTGGTGCCATCTATGGTTTGCTTAAACAGTAATGTTCTTCACATCTCTACACTCAAAGCATGCCCCCGCTTAAGAATCTTGAGTGAACATAAAAATATACAATTTAAAAGGAAAGCCAAACAACCAACTGAACAAAAAGCCCAGCATTAGATTAAACAAGTCATGAGGTCAGGTCCCCTCTTCGCCTATGGGCTCCTTGCCCACTGTGTGCCTGGTCAGCATATCTCCACTAGGCTAACCAGCAGAGCAGAGAGCTGTATGAAAGGGCTCCATTTACCTTCCATTTACTATTGTGCGATTACATGTGCAGACTTTATATTATTCGCTAGGTAACACATTTCAATGGAAAAGTCAACTCAGAAGATATACAGGTCACTCTAACAATAAGAAATGTGGTTTCAGTCCAGAAGAATTTTGTTTTTCCTTTCCTCACAAGAGGAGTCTTAGCCCCCTCTCGTCCTTGAAGCATATTCAGGTCCCACTCAAGTGCTGCACTGGGTCTAATCGTCATCAGAAGAGACCTGATCCAAGGGGTATACCATGAACAACACATCTGGTCGTGATGGGACACAGGGGTGGCCAGGCCTCACAATTTCAAAGCCCAAAAAACTGAACGTCTTCAGTAATGGAGCTGGAAAGACAAGAGATG
This sequence comes from Cryptoblepharus egeriae, assembly GCA_030015325.1. Taxonomy (NCBI): domain Eukaryota; kingdom Metazoa; phylum Chordata; class Lepidosauria; order Squamata; family Scincidae; genus Cryptoblepharus; species Cryptoblepharus egeriae. The sequence goes on from JAREYC010000013.1 coordinate 15,022,166, forward strand.
TCAACATCAGATAGATCAAGTTTGTTTACACCCACCCACCCCTAATGCAAATCCCAAACATTTCATGACATGCAAGAGACCTCTCACTTTCTATTGCTTTTCTAGTCCATGTTATGAACTCGTTCAAACTTACCAGATAATACCTCAATATCAATGTTCCTATATTAACCATATAGGATATTTCCACATAGGATATTCCTAATTTATATCCAAATATTAGTTTGGTTTAGTGGCAAACCATCCAACATTCTACATATGCAGTTAGACAGTAAATTCCCAAATCTTACATTTAATACTGAAATGGAGTTGTATATCAGCTGTTAGACAAAGTCAGGCTCTGGGCCAGGGGTCTCCAAAAGATGTGGCCTGGAGTGACTCATATGGCCTACAGCATGACTCCTCCATCTGGCCCATGGGCAAGTCTTGTAATCCTTCAACTCTCTCTTACATTCTTATATGTAAATTTATTCAGATTTGAAATGTAAATCATTTTTCCGCCCTGTGGCACAGTGTCAGGGAGTGTCCCACCACTATTCCAACATGAATCCCATAAAACCAAATTTATGGTCATTAATTTAGAACCTTACACACTTTATTTACATCTCTATACTTCAATTAAATACATAGACAGTTACTAACTAATTTAGGCCAGCATAACTTCCCATCATGGTGTGGGAATGTTGGTGCATGTCTGTGTACTGGCCTTAACCTCCCATGAGTGAGACAGACGTCCCACTTAGGGCACTTTAACCCCCCCAGATCAGTACAGACTTGTGCCGGAACTTATGCCAGCCTAAATGGAGCTTTGGATTGCTGCCTATGTCTGGAAAGGCAGAAGTGTTGAGAGCTGAATTAGCCTCATATCCACTCCCTTCCAAAGGTTAAGCACCTATGTTTTCTGCCAAAGAAAGCTGCATCACAATCATGTAAACACAAAGTGCCTTCCTGATTCCAAAACTAGTGTGGGGAGGTATACTGGCTAAGAGATACTGCACTCCAGGTCCCCTGGTTCAAATCTTGCTTTAATGGGTTGCCTTTCCTAATTCTCTTCCTCTGAACCTACATTTTCCCAGCTGCAATATTAGGATAATGTTTGAAAGGTCAACGTCAAGCTACCAATATACAGCTTCCAACTAGCCATAGTATTGAAGTCTTGCATCATACCATCCATCAGTGAAATCTCACATACATTCCAAGTGACATCTGACTTTTATACTCAGCAAAGCTGTTCGGTAATATTTGATTAGCATCTCCTTACTAGGCACCAGTTTTCGCTGGATATAGAAGCAACCCCACAAACTGGTGCTAGCTCCTTAGAGAGGGAGGGGAAAAAACAGGATTAAAGCACTCACCTCTGTCTTCTCTGCTTTTTCGGAAGCAAATAAAGACATAACTTGCTTTCATTTTTTCTTCAGCAAATTCCAACAGTGCTAATAATCTGTCAAGAGAGGAAAATAATTTAGTTTATTGCACTGGTCATAAAGTCACTGTGTCTGTTAACCAGCAGGCCAGGGTTCGAGACCCAGGTCGGCCCCACAAGACAGGGTGAGCTCCTGTCCTTAGCCCAACTCTGCGACGCCAGCTGGATCCAATCGTATTGGCTCTGCCTTTCCATTGGACTAATTCAGTGGCGGGGAGAGGGGGGATTTGCTGCTTGGGTAACAGCCTATCCTCCATAACAATCCAACCCAGGCTTTCATGCTTCGCATGCAGCGTATGCAGTGCCAAGCACAATACCATAGTCTTCCAAGACTGACGGAGGCCTGCATAAAAACTGATGAGTTGTTACTTTCCCCCCTGTTTTTGTTCCTTACCATAAGGAAAAAAGCAGGAATACCAAGTAGAAAAGTCTCCCTCCTACAGGGTGTGTGAAAGGTGATTATCAGGAACAGATATAAAATGGCTATGGTTGACTACATAAGCAGCCTGGGAAAATCCTGGCTGGCCCTCATGAAGCAGCAGCAGAGGCTTTCTGAGAGAGGAAATCACACAAAGCTCCCCATGCCAATATCTAAAGTTATGAGAAAATCCTTAAGTCTTGAAAAATTATATCTATATACTATATTTAAGTTTCTGAAAGGGTTGTGCTCCAAATCCTTCAACTTCTCATAGCCTCCCTAAGTGATGTTACCTACTGCAAATAGCTCTTTTTGGTGGAGACCCACCTATCAGACAAGAATCAGGCTGCAGACCAAAGAGTTTGGTTCTACCTGGGCTCCATTCAAGCAAATGACTTTTAGCCACAACCAACACTGCCAGGATTTGTCTCAACCTGCCTTTGAAGTAGAATATAATCACCAGATGGCAGTCACTTTCTCATTGCCAGGCCTGCTATAGTCATGCTGGGAGACGACCAACATATCCTACCCGTTCACTCCATGAGCCAAAGTATTAACTCCCTTATCGCCCCCATTTTGTCTAAGCCATACCGTAGTTTAAAGCAGTGCTATTCAAGCATTTCAGCTGGCTGAGTGTCAGTAAAAGTATCCACTGCCAGATTCCAAGGTGGCTGCATCCAGCTTTTCGTGACCCCCCCCCCAAATGAAGTTGTGACCCCTCCAAGGTCACAACTCACACCTTGAAGACCACAGGTGAAGTAAACTTGGCTATACCAGTCCTTATGTGTAATCCTATATATATATATTTTTAAGCGCACTTTTTTCTTATGATTATCTCAATTTTAGAAATAATGTTTATGCCAAGTGACAGAGTTTGGATACTCTTCCAAGTCCCCTGTCTGGTCATGGTCTCTAGCCACTGACCTGGCAAGCTGCAGCTAAAAACAAGATTTTAAAATCAATGTCTAATTGAATGCTTGCAACAGGATTAAAGAGCAGCAGCAAGCAGATTAACTTGGGATTCTGTTAATATGATAATGATCCATTTTAATTATAACCTCCACCCCAAACTTATTTTAGCTAGCTAAAAATAATCAGTTATGCAATTGTACTTAAGCCATGCTGACAGCAGAACTGCCATCATCAAAGAATGGTGTTACAGGAAAGGGATGCATAAGCTGAAACATTTATAAAATGTACAAACTCACCCTACACGCACCCCACAACCTGGTCCTGAATGTAATGGAAGCCAAATCGGGGAAACATTTGTCAACCCACACACATTGACCTCTCCAACAACAAAAGCCAACTCCAATACTCAAATAGCCCTGATTAGGAACTGATGACCAAGACAAAAATTGTAGTCTCGAGGGGACAAAGGAGGAGGGCTTTGACTTTCATTCCAAGACAAAAGGGGTATGGTGTCAAAGATTGGTGTCCAAAATCCAGTCCCAGCCCTTAACAATCGCCTTGAGAGCAAAGGGAAGCTATGGGGGAACAAAAGCTATGCCCTTTCCCCTCCCCATAATGCAGTAACCCAAGGCAACTTAAACCTGCTTGTATTAAAAAAACTTACTGTATAAGAAACAAAAATGGGAGGAAAAAACTTCTGCCTCTCGGCATGCCTCCCCTCCTCACAGGGCACTTGGTATTTCTACACAAAGGGGATACTTTAGTTTTAAAGGTAAAGGTGTCATCCACAGGTTGCCCTGCTAGTCGTGACCGACTATAGGGTGCGGTGCTCATCCCCATTTCTAAGCTGAAGAGGTAGCATTGTCAAAAGACACTTTTACGGTCATGTGGCCAGCATCACTATATGTCAAGGCACATGGAACGCTGTTACCTTCCCATCAAGGTGGTACCTATTTATCTACTTGCATTTGCATGCTTTTAAATTGCTAGTTTGGCAGGAGCTGGATTAAGGATGGAAGCTCACCCCATCTTGCAGTACTCAGGTCACAAACTGCTGACATGCCGATCTTCAGCACAGCACCTTTAATCACTAAATCAAATGCAGCCACATAGTCTACTTTACTAGTGGACAAAAAGCAAACTATGTATATGCAACCTGAATGCTCTTCTGAATCTGGATTTGGGATCATATGCCTCCATATACTCCCAGGGAAAGGAAGACAAAAGGAGGAAGCTAATAGTTAAATTTGAGTTATAGCCTCAAAACATTTACACCCTACATCTATACATATATATAAAAGAGAAAAGTCACTGACTGACTCATCACCACCCTGCCAAAACTGCCCGCCCTAGAAGCGTGAAATTTGGGGTGGGTGTTCCTTTCGTGATGGAGGGGTGCACTAAGAACCGGTTTTCCAAAATTTCAACCAGAAGGGGGTGAAAAGGGGCGCAACGCGTTTTCCTCCCTATGCTTTGCATTGAGAATTGCTGAGTCAGCAACATTCTGCCCCAACTGCTGGGCCTGAAGCATGGAATTCTGGGAGTTCCTTCTGTCACCTGAACACCCACCAAGAACCATCTGGAGAAATTTAACCCTTCAGGGGCTGAAAAGGGGGCAACGTGTTTCTGTCCTATACTTAACATGGGAGACTTAACAACATCCAGCCTATTTGGTGCTCAGTGCCTGGTGAACTGGGGGATGTTTTCCGGAGGAAAAGGTTGCACTGGCGAGGATGCTGTGCATGGGGGGAAGCTGCACATGGAGGAAAGTTGCGCATGGGAGGATGATGCGCATGGGAGGAAAGTTGCGCATGGGAGGAAAGTTGAGCTTGAGGGGATGATGCACGTGGGGGAAGTTGCGCATGGGTGGAAGTTGCACATGGGTGGAAGTTGCGCAAGGGGGGATGATGCGCAAGGGGGAAAGTTGAGCATGGAGGATGATGCGCATGGGGAAGTTGCACATGGGGGAAAGTTGTGCATGAGGGGATGATGCACATGGGTGGAAGCTGCGCGTGGGTGGATGATGCGCACGGGGGGGTGATGCGCACGGGGGAAATTTGCACATGGGGACATGATGCATGTGGCGACATGATGCACATGGTGTCATGACGTGCATGGGGGAAAGGAGCATATGGGGAAGTTGCACATTGGGGTTGATGTGTATGGGGGAAAGTTGCACATGGGGAAAAGTTGCGCATGGGGGATGATGCGCATGGGGGAAAGTTGTGCATGGGGGTTGATGCGTAGGGGGGGAAGTTGCGCATGGGGGGAAGTTGCGCATCGACAGATGATGCGCATGGGGGGGAGTTGAGCATGGGGAGAAGTTGCGCATCGGCGGATGATGCACATGGGGAAAGTTGCGCATGAGGGGATAATGTGCATGGGTGGAAGTTGCGCATGGGTGGAAGTTGCGCATGGGGGGATGATGTGCAGGGGGTAATGCGCACGGGGGGAAGTTGCACATGGGGAAATTTGCACATGGGGATGTGATGCACATGAGGTCATGATGCGCGTGGGGGGAAGTTGCGCATGGGGAAAGTTGCACATTGGAGTTGATGCATATGGGGGAAAGCTGCACATAGGGAAAGTTGCGCATGGGGGATGATGCGCATGGGGGGAAAGTTGCGCATTGGGGTTGATCCGTGTGGGGGGAAGTTGCGCATGGGGGGAAGTTGCGCATGGGGGATGATGTGCACGGAGGGACGATGCGCATGGGGGATGATGCGCATGGGGTGTTTCTGCGCCATGGGGGGATGGCATAGGGAGAAATGTTACACCCGCAACGCGGGTACGCTTTTCGCTAGTAATATATAAAGTGCAGGTATTCACATGTGACATAAAGTCCATTAATTCAGCACTTGAGAAGCTCTTGGGAACCAGTTACATGATAGTCACAAAAGAGTGCCACTGCAGCTGCCTCCATGTTAGTCAACTGAGAAAATGCTATGCTTAAGCAGTATCAGACAGGTGAGCAAGCAGCGATCACAGTGCACTGAAACTGCCCTAGAAAAATTCTTACTATACAAGCTGACCTCACTTGCCAGCAACAGGGAGAGGTCAGAAGGCTTTGAAACCAAAGATTAGGATCCAAGACTAGAATGTAAGAAGTTAACTGATGAGAAATGAATGGGGATATTGTTAAGTTGGCATATAACTGACTTCATGAATACAAATATTGGACTGCTTGGCATCATCCACTGGCTTAGCTGCCATTGGGAGCACCATTGCACTAGTTGTACAAACAGCTTTGACTCTTTTTACTAACATACATCTCTGCTGATCTTAACCCATGAACAAGAGATCTACCCATTCCCTTACACAAAGAGAAATAAGTATTTTTAAATTGAACTTGCTGGACTCTTACCCTTCTTTACTCCCATCAGCTAATAAACCATCAGGGATTTCCACAAAAAGACTCTGATTGGATAGCACTGCATCCCAGGAGGAGATCTTCACTTCTGTAACTTTGTACTGGAAGTGGACAATGTGTGGTTTCCCATCATGCACTGGAAGATCTTGGTTAACAGTGAGCTTCTCATCCTTCAATTTTTAAAAAAGAACAGATTTGTTTTTAGTGTTCTGTACAGAAAAAGCTACTGAGATGAGCATTGTGTTAAACAATGCTTAAGTATTATTTTAAAAGACAAATACAAGCCATTTTAGGTTCTGGAGTTTAGTTTATATTAATTAAAGTTACCAATTAGTTCCCTCCATAAAAAATATATTGCAGAAATAGGCATAATCTCAGAAGAGACATTTTCTCTTAATTTTATGGAAGCACATGCAGATTTATCAGCCAGCTTTTATTTTAGCAGAATGATAGCCTTTTTTTTATCTGTATGTTGATGCTGGCATGCTACGAAGATTACTGACACAATATTTCTGAGACCTGGAAGCTGCCCTTCTCACCATTCAAATATTCCTAAGCGTCTTGCACTTAATAAAATGAATTCATTCCACCAAGGACTGCACTGTACCTATATGAGCCTCATTAAAAGAGGCTAGGTAATGTAGGCGCCAGACATGGACAAGTTGGAAGGGAATGCTTGTCTTCTCTGCAGACTGGCACTGATGTACCCAGAAAGCAAGTTGCAGAGCAGCAGCATCCACTCCAAGAACATCAAGCCATTTAAGATCTTAAAAGACACCCACTGCTCCTTGATAAAACCAAGAGCTTGATATAAATAGATTTGTTCTATGGCAGAACTACAACATAACAGTTCCCTATTTTATTCCTTCTTATAGAGCACATTTGTGAGCACAACTGTGTCTTCTGTTTCTTCAAGGTGCAGCAAGTATAAATCCGGGAGTCAAGCAGAAAGTATTTTCTAGCCATGCTTTTAAATCGGGATCCACAATACCAGCCAAAAGCAGTAAGTAGCTCTCAGTTAAAGATCAGTTATGGTTACTTGGTGTTTGAGAACTAATCTCTGGAGCTCAGCAGCTGCCCGACACTTCTATTTTCTAATCTGTAGCACTGGAAAGAAACCCTTTTGCCTTTTCCTGGCACTAAACATTTAAAAACTTGTTATATGAGCTGATGCACAAGCTGCTAAGTGTTATGGAAACACAGAGCTCTGGGGAGAAATGCACTTGGCTGCTTATTCAGAGCAACCCAGAGGGAGAACTGAAACTTAAGTGTTGTTTTCTACATAATATACACTTCAAATCAGTACCAACTAACTTGGTGCAGAGTGCCTTTCACCAAGTTTTTCAGCTTTGTGATTTATGAAAAGCAAGCAAGCACAGATATACAGAAAAATACCAATACTGAAAACCCCTTATTTTAAAAGCTGTCCAAAGACTGCCAGATTAAAAAAAATAGGGAACACCAGAACATGTTTGATTGATACAGTGATGAGCTGGAATCTTTTAAAATAAAAAAACTATTATGTTCTCTTATTCTGAAATATGAACATATTCTCTCAAAAAAGGTTCATTTCATCATTCAAAAGACACTGCTGTTCCACCCTCCAGAAACTAATTTCTAAATATTTAACTAGACTCACCTTATATATCAACGCTGAGAGAGAAGGATCCCTGCCAACCCCTCGCCCACCGGGGATCTTCGACAGTGGGTGAGGGGCATCAGGAGCACCACAGAGGCCCTGGGACAATGTGCCTGCAGCACTGTAGTTGGGGGCAGTTACTCAAAGGCAAAATACTACTGGAAGAAAAAAGAAAACACAGTTAGATTTGCATGCCTTGCCAGATTTAGCTGAGACACAGGGAGCGTACAGCACAGCACATTTGAAACTGCAGCTCAGACAAGAGGCAGAGAAGAGAATCCTACTGAATATACTTTTCTGTTGGCAGGAGTCCCGGATGATGGAAATACACAAACAGATGAGCCCAAGTTTTTCAATAAACAGCTAGAAATAGAGTGACAGATTCTTGAAGGAGCAGGGTTAGGTTTCTTGTTTTCAGGAAGGGAAAAGCAAGAGGGCTGGTGCTGCAAACATTTGAAGGTTTTACACTAATAATTGTGCAATGCTGCCACACAAAGTGGGTGTTCTATCACTGGGCTATAACCCCCTCGTTGCTCTTTAGCCTCTGTATACTAATAAAGCCACAGTCCAAGATGATCCAATTACAGTTCTTTGATATGTGATCTCCAAAATAAAAGGCTATGTAACAAAGCAAAACCAGGACCAGCCTGATTCTATGCTCCAGCTAAAATGACAGCAGCTACTGCATTTTTTGCACTTATACAAGCTAACCGATGTCCTGACTTTGTATGTGATCTCCCTTTCACTGATATCAGAACAATCTTCTCCTGTGTGCTTTTCCACAAGAAGATGGCAAGCCACAATTCACAGAGGTAGGATGGGCAAATTCAGGCAAAATATTCAGTAAAGAAGAATGACTAGTGAAGGCAGAGGATAGCAATAAAACATTAAACATGAAAGTGAGGGCTAAGCTCCAACATTCCTTATTGTCTCTGATGTCCCATGATCAGACCTGCCCTGATCGGACTACTCTTCCCTCCAAGGCATTCCCATGCTTTGGTTTAAGAACAGTGTTCACAAGATCTGTCTGCAAAAGCCTGTCAGGGGATGTCTTGTGTGGGTGGATTAAGAGCTAGTGGTAATCCTGCCAGGTATGCCAGAGTATAAAGAGCAACATTTTATCTTATGAAGCTCTGCACACATCCTCTGCTTTCAGCCATCTTTCATATTTTTCAAATTATGGCTTTGCTAAGATGCAAGGTAGAAATCTTCATCTTGATACCAAGGATTGGATGCCAACAATGCTGCCCCTCCCATTTAACAAAACCCTGTCTCAACTCACCTGAGTACCATTTAATGTTACCACCATACGTACAACTAAGCTACTTAAGTTCCTTGTGTTTTTAATTGCAAGAGGGAGAACTTTTGGTTGCATCAGCAAGAGAGCCCTTAGCGATCTATCCAGCCCAACCACTTATTGAGCAGGGGCCTTAGTATCTGAATAGCACTTTATTTGGCCGAGTAATTCTTACAACAATCTTTTAACGTACAGTAGCTCAGTTACATCAGTGATATTCAGCCAGTGTGCCATGGCACACTGGTGTGCCAGGGATAGTCCTCAAGTGTGCCGCAGGAATTTAGGGATTGACATTAATTAATAGGAAAATTGGGAGATTTGAACAACCTGATGTGCCTTGTCAATGGTAAAAACAACTGATGGTGTGCCTTGACAATTTCAGTGCCTTGTTAAGTGCGCCATGAGACAAAAAAGGTTGAAAATCACTTGAGTTACATGAACATCGTATTACCAGGGTAGGGGGAAGAGGGGTTAAAAATGGCTTAGTTTAATTCATGGAGTGCCCTAGAGCCATGAACCATGTAACAAGCTTCTAAGCTTATTCATGCTTTTAATCACTAAGGCAGTGTTTCTCAAAGTTGGGGTCGGGACCCCTTTGGGGGTTGTCTAGAGTTTTCCTGGGGGTCACCTAAAGACCCCTGGTGCACGGGGCCAGGTCAGGCTTGCCAGACCTCTGGCTGTAGCTGCACGCGCACACTGGGGCTGACTGACAGCCTCAGGGCCCAATCCTATGCATGCCTACTCTGAAATAAATCCCATTATAGTCAGGAGGGCCTTTACTCCCATGTAAATGTGGATAGGATTGCAGCCTCAGGGCATAATCCTATGCATACCTACTCTGAAATAAATCCCACTGTGTTCAATGTGTGCATAGAACACACATTTCATTTGTAACAATGAAAATACATCCTGCATATCGGATATTTACATTACGATTCATAACAGTAGCAAAATTACAGTTATAAAGCAGCAAAAAAAATAATTTTATGGTTGGGGGTCCCCACAACATGAGGAACTTATAAAGGGGTTACAGCGTTAAGAAGATTGAGAGCCACTGCACTAAGGGATTTTAAATATACTGGAAGTACTAGTTACAGACAAACTTAAACCTAAGGTTTAGGTGTATCCTAAACATTTTAATTTCTTAAAGTTTTCCTTTTCGTGGAAAATAGGTTACATCTTCCATACTGCATGCTATAGAGGGGAGGCTAGTTATGATCTGAAACTTCCTAACTAGTTCTTGCAGTTCTGCATTCCGGGGAACTGCATATACGGCACATTAAGGTAGGCAAAACACTCAAGCTCAATATTTCTCAACTAGAATAGGCATCTTCACATACTGACGATCATCTCCAATCCTAGAATCTCATTCTCCTTGAACAGCAATTGCTATGAATGGAGGAAAATCAAATTGACGGCATGCCTTTTTAACACTTCAGTGAGTGTGAACAGAGCGTTCAAGTGACTTGCTTAGAACACACATTTTTTAAGGAAGTGCTCTAATGCAGCTGTTGGGAAGATGTCTGCAACTGAGATTGTGTACATTAATTTGGTCTGTCTTCATCACCCATACTTGCTGCAACAATGAATTAACAGGGAGCTCTGCTTTTGTGCTGGTATGAGAATGGCAAAACATTTGTTTGTATGTCTCCTACTGTCCCCACATAGCCTCCCAATGTGGCTGGCAGATGTGCATGTTTTCTCCAGTCAACAATGCAACATTGTAACTGGGCCATAAGCTTGAATAATCAAGTGCTGTGGTGAAAAAAAAAATCATGATTCCAACCTTGTCCACCCATGAAAGCAGCTTATTCTTGCAACACATGGTCCGATTAACAACCACAGATGGATAGCCCTATCTGTCCAGCTCGTGGAGTACACATGAGAATGTTAATGCCTCCTGCCAACTGAGCAAGGACAATTCTGCCTCATGAAAAATCCCACTTGGATGGCCTATAAAAACTATGCAAATCAGAATAAGTTGCAAGTATTACAAGACAGTTGGTAAACCAGAGGTTTCCAAGCTTTTTGGCAGGAGGGCCACATAATCTCTCTGACACTGTGTCAGGGGCCAGAAAAATGATTTATGTTTCATATTTGCATAAATTTATAAGAGTCTATTTAAATTTTCATATTAATCTATTAGAAACAGATACAGAGAATTACAAGGCTTGCCTGTGGGCCAGATGGAGGGGCCACATTGAGGCACTCCAGGCTGCATCTGGCCCCCAAGCTGGGGTTTAGACACTCCTGCTGTAAACTGTGGGGACATATAAAGGGCAATGTAAACCAGTGAAGCCTCAGGCCCAGATGATTAAGGATCCCTCTCATCCCTTTCTGCCTTCACCAAGCCAAACATTTCACCAAGCCATAGCCTTCACATCCATCTTTACCATCTTAAAAGTCAGAAAAGTTAAAACCTTGCACATACTATGAAACATGAAACAGGTTGAATTAGGCGGAATTGTTTACTTAGTACCAATTTATGTATTCATACAGCATAAATTCACACCTCTGTTAGGGTCCACCCCATATAAATAAACATAAAATAAACACGATCAGAATTGCTACCTACTCTGGAACAAGCATCTCTCACTAACGCACCTAAAAGTTATCTGCATGTCACATGGTAGAGGGTTATACCAATTACAAGGCACACTCCTTTGTAACAACATAGGAAGCCCTTTCTCTGTCTAGCGGAAAATGACAGTGCACTTAAGAATGGCCCCGCTGGATCAGATCAAAAGTTTATCTAATCCACCATCCTGTTTCATGCAGATACCTCTAAGCAGCCAAGAAGGGGAGAATGTGTAGACAGTTTGCTTCTACTGCTATTTCTCAGGGTATCATACAGTATCTCTGAATCCAAAGGCAGCAGTAGGAACACAGGAAGCTGCCTTACAGGCAGGATGGAACCCTCTGGTTCCATCTAGCTCAGTGGTGTCCACATAGACCAGCAACAGCAACCCAGCATTTCGGACATGAGCCTCTTGATAAGATTTTACATTCTTCTGTAAATGTATATAATTCCCCCCTTTAATTAAAGCTATGTAGACTTTGTAACCACATCTTATGGCAGCAAGTTTCATTCACAAAACTGAATTGTAATTCACAAAATATCACATTTGCCACTCTCCTTGACAGTGATTTTCAACCAGTGTGGCTAAGTTATCAAATGAGAATAGTCCTCAGGTGTGCTGCAGGAGAGTTTGGGGGGAGTCATTAATTAAGAGGAAAATTGGGGGATGTGAACAGCCTGGTGTGCCTTGTCAATGGTAAAAACAACTGATGATGTGCCTTGACAATTTCAGTGCCTTGTTAGTGTGCTGTGAGATAAAAAAGGTTGAAAATTACTGGTCTAAGAACATAAACAAATGACAATTTTTTAAACAGAATTGAAAATACCAAAGAGCCTGCCATCACTGCATACTAGTCGGGCATGTCTATCACTTTTGGTCCCACATATACTTCTGGCAAAGAATAGTTAATACCATAATATTGCTCCAAATATCCACAAAATGCATCTTGCCATCATTGCAGAACTTCACATGCACTGTATGTGAAAGAGTTTGGTTTGGCAGTTCTAGGGCGCAATCCTAAGAAATTTAGGCCAGCCTAACTCATCTGGCCTATATTTCTTTGATGGTGTAGGGAGGTTGGAGTATGCCTGTGCATTGGATTCCCCCAGCTCCCAGAAGTGTAGCAGGTGTCTTACTGCATTTCTGTGACACCTGCAGGTCAGCACAGGACTTTTGCCAGAGCTTAGGTCAGCCTAAATGGAGGTTAGGCCTCCATTTAGGAGGTCAGGAGCCCTAATCTACTAACCAACTTGTCCTGTCCTAAAAAGGTAAATGCTTCTTCAGTCTAAAACTGCCCTTTGCTTAACTGTCATTAATTCAAATTTTCTCATGCCTCAAAAAAAAAATTGAACAGATTACTTTGAACTTACAACCTACTCTCAATTTAAATGAGACCAATGATAAATATTAACAAGTAGTTTTCTCTTATAAACAAAAGCAATTTCACGCTCAAATAACAGATGAAAGAAAATCTATTACATTTAGATATATGGTTAAACTTGATTACTCTCAAATGGTAATTGACATCATCCGATTTATTGGTTAATTAGGAAAAAAAAGCTTATAGGTGCAATCCTGAAGTGCATGTGGGCCAGCCTATCTATCACTGGGCCAGCATAAATTGACTTAGCCAGCCTAGCTGCACCAAAAAAATGTGTGGGCCAGCATAAGACAACTTAGGCTGGCACAAGGCAGATGGACCAGAGCTGGCCTAGCAGGACTACCCTAGGCAGCTCAGCAGAGGCATGTTGAATGCATACTGGGCCTTCCTTAGAACAGTGTAGTTAGGCCATATCCAGAGACTGTTTACAGGGCAGAAATGCCTTTTCCCTGCTCAAAGTTAGACCACTTCAGGAGCAGGAATAAATCTGAGTAAACCCACGAAAGCCCATGATAAGCCAGAGTAAAAAATGGAAGCAAAACAAAAAGGTCTAAGTCCTAGGCTGGTGTAAGCATCACTGCCTCTCAACCTCAGGATACAGCACAACTCCAGCAAGCTACTCCATCAACAAACTCCTTGTGCTTACCATCCACTACAGGGACTGCAGTATTGTGCTGCAGCCGTTACTGGTTGCCAGGGACTGGGGCTTCCTTAAAAAAGAGGCACCTCACAAGTTCCTTGTTCAGTGTGATCTCAGACAGGTCTCCTCAGGAGCAAAACTATCTATCTACAGTATTTATATACCGCTTTCCAACTGAAAAGTTCACAAAAGGGTTTACAAGAAAATGAAAAAAAATTAATAGCTAATTAATAGCTAATGGGTGCCTGTCCCAAAAGGGCTCACAATCTAAAATGCAAAAAAGAACACCAGCAGAAGCCACTAGAGCAGACATTGCTGGGGTGTGTAGGGCCAGTTACTCTTCCCCTGCTAAATAAAAGAGGAACACCCACTTGAAAGAGTGTCTCTTGCCCAGTTAGCAGGGGTTAGCAAATCCTCTCCAGGTGCCACTTAGTGCGTAGCAGCCTCCCAGCCCTGTGGATTTGGTATAAGTACCAGCTCTGGATATAGCACACTTGGGCCAGTGCAGCTAGGCCATTCTCACAGACCTCACTTCAGGATTGCCCCCTAAGTATTGTTTTTCTAATGAAGATAGTTTACATCATACAACAAAAGAGGGAACAACTCCAAAGCAAGCAACCATAGTGTAAATAACTTTGTCAGTAAGAACTGGTAAAGTGGAAGACAGACCCAAAGCCTGCTCACATCATATTAACTAGAAATTAGCAAGTTGCTTAAAGAGTATTCAGGGGAAATTGTGAGCAAAGGAATTCAGTGAAAAATTAAATACGAGAATGTTCACAGGAGCTCCATCCCTAATTTCAAATTGTATAACAAGACGTTTAAAAGCTTGGTCTGGCATTCAGCCATTTGCAGAGGAGTTAACTACAGTACAGGGGGAAAACTGAACACAATAAGTCTCCTTTGCAACCACTATGGAGAACTGGCCATCCATCACCTAATCAAGCCCTACCTGACCAAAAACAAAAATAAAGCCCTTTCCAAAGACAACATTGATTCTGGTGCTATAACAATAGCATTAGTTCTTTTCAAGATGCTATCAGAATAACCTACGGTAATTTCATTCTTTACACCCAGTGGGTGTCATGACACTCATTCCCTGACGTCCAGGAAAAAGTTTTTTAATGCTTAAATTTTTGTTTTAAGAAATAACTTGCCTTATAGTCTCTGATACACAAAAATCATTATGCAGTAGGTCAAAAAACTTTTTACACAGTCCACAAAAAACCTGGTATCTGCAAGCAAATAGACTAATATTTTTGGGATTCATTTCCAAGGTTTTATTAATGACTTTTTAGAAACTTCTTTACTTCCACAACAATACTCAATAAATTCTACAAAGATGAGAGATATTAGGATGCCAGAGTTTCATGTAGAATGACAAGCAATGGCTAGATAGCTCAGATATGCAAAAGATGTAATTATATTAACCTAAGTCACAAGGTCTAACTTATTTGTTGACAGTGCCAGCAAAAGTTCAAGATGGATGTTGGTATAGCATTTCATGTCAACCATCACAGGAATATTTTTTATTAACTTAAAGTATAATTCTGCCTGTCTTGCAGTTTCTTTAAGATAGCTGGCTTAAGGAACCTAAAATCATACCAGCCTTATAAAATCAACTTGTAGTCTCAGGAGGGCCTCATTCTCCTGCAGTACAGTGTACAGGCATTCTGAGTGGTCATTATAAGTTCATGCCAGGTTTCAGTATGAGCCCAATACTGGCATATACAGCAAACTGTCATACATTTCCTTATTTTATGTTGAGGAAAAAAGGTCCAAAATTTGAAGCAGACTAGAAAATTACACAAGTTTGTATGGTTTTCTTTTGCACACAAATGCCATGTCCACACTGCCTATACAGAGCACATATGTCTGCACAACAGCACAGAGATTATTTCAAATAATCTGGACTTACATTTTTCTACAGATTCCATTCTTCCAACCATGTATTTTCAATCAAGCATTTTGTCTATGCCTACAGATAAAAACTAGGTTTAGTAATCAACCAAGTTCTCAAAGGAGAAAAAAATGAGGAAAAAATGATGCTGATAGACAAAACACACCAGAATGCACAAAAGCTTTCTTTCCATGTTGAAACTGGTTTCTGCACTAAGCATATTTTTAGAAGCAGGTTATCTAAAATTAGTTAGACCTCATGCTTTGAAGAGTTTAACACATGCACAACAGTTCATGAACTCAAGCAAACATTAAGAGGATCTTTCTAAATCACACACAACCCTTCCATAGCTGACCTGATTTCTACACTATGGAAGGAATTACCTCAGTTTACGTAACACTGAAGGCCTTGAGTGGATTTTAAAAACATCCTGATGAGTGTCTCGTGTACACTCATGGTCAGGTTTAACAATTAATCCGAACCCCATACACAAGTCTTCAATACATGACAATAATACGTTACAATAACAGGAGAATTGCTGTTGGGTGCTGTTTTTGAAAACTCAGCTAAATGTATATCTCAAAGCACAGCTAAGAATGTCTTCCCTTGAATGGCTGTAAACAAAGGGCTTTCCTGTTTTGCAAACTTGAGGTTTTCCAACTGTGCATCTAAACTTTTATCAGCTCAAGTGACAATACAATTTGTAAAACATGAAGGTGTAGAACTTTTTATACCTGATTCCAAATCAACACTAAGTAAAAAATGAACTCCAGTTCTGAGAATGCTGTTCCCAAACATGTGCCTGACCTCAAAGGACTGGCACACCATTCATAAGGGAACATTCACCCCTCTGAATAACATTCTCAATTTTTGTCCCAAGTACACTCTACCATTAAGTAACTATTACTTTATTCATTCTACATTTTGACCTTACATAAGCAATCATTTTTTTTATTCCAGAGTGTAAGCAGAGTATATTGCATGCAGTCTGGAGAATGGCTAGTACAGTATCTGGGAAGCCAGGATGATTTGGACAAGAATCCAAAATCTACTCAGCCATCCAGCTCACTGAGGGTCCTGAAGCAAGTCTCTGTCTCAGGAGAAGCTTCCCTAGAGGAAAGGTGTAAAAATCAGTAAGAATTACCATATTTACTTGAATATAATGCTCACCTTTTCCAGCCAAATTCATTCTCCAAAATTGGAGTGTGCATTATATTTGATGTTGCATTAGACTCAAGCAAACACAGTATTGTGATTATAAGTATAGGTCAGTATTTAGTTTAACAGTTCACTATATTGTAACAAAAATGTGACACAAAGCCATCATTGTATAAAGTATTACAATTTGCATTGTCATATTATTGTCATAGTGCATTGTCATATTATTATCTTGGACTGCTTACCATTGGACAGGGCAAGGCAGGATAGAAATATCTTAAGTACTGGAGATATAGTGGTGCCTTGGTTTACGAGCATAATTTATTCCAGAAGCATGCTTGTAAACCAAAATGCTTGTATATCAAAGCAAATTTCCCATAAGAAATAATTGAAGCTCAGACAATTTGTTCCACAACCCAAAAATATTCATGTGAAAATTATTACAATACTGTAATATAATAAAAAATAAAGAAAATTTAAAATATAAAGAAAAATAAACCAAATTAACCTGCGCTTAGTCTCTCAGATTGCTAACTGCTCCCCTTACACAGGAGTGAGCTCCCCTGATTCTAGTAGGGCTTTCTTTCACAGGAATGAGCCCCATTGACTGTAACATGCTTACTTTAGAGTAGAGATACATAGGCGAGTCTCTCAGGAGAGGCTGAGGTGTGCTGGCAGAGCACCAAAATCAGCTGTGTCCCAGCCAGGACTATTTCTTTTGCATTTACTGCTAGACATCACTTGTATATCAAGTCAAAATTTGAAATGTTTGCATGTTTTGCAAAACACTCTCAATCCAAGGTTTTACTGTACAATCTACAATTTCACTGATATACAGGAATATAAAATGACACAGATAAAATGTGACACATATAAAATGACACAGAATAGCATGTATTTTAATTTTGAAAAATTCTATAAACCCACATTCCAGCTCAGGGGTCTCCAAACTTTCAAGTTCAGGGCTCCAGGACCTTTAACAATTGTGTATTGGAGGAAGCAGCTTTTCATTTCACAGATCACAAGCTACACCTGCTGAAATTCTGAGACCCCCCCTGTTCTAGCAGAGTGGTTCTCATGAACTAATGCAAACAGCACACCCCCTTCCAAGTTAGGGTGATGATTGACATGTCAGAGTAGTAATCTGGTTTCTTAGAACTGATTTTCATTATCATAGACAGCAGTTTTCCGATACAGGTGGCAGTTGTGCTGCATTTTTGTCCATAGTGTAAATGGGACATGAGTCCTCCAATGTGAGTTCAGACCATAATTCACTTCAACATTGCTCAAACCCACTTAATAGCAGGTAATGGTAGGCCAGATTGTTATGTGAATGTTGTGGTAGAACTTTCATTTCATTTCACACAGTCAAAAAGGGAAAACAACCCTGTAATCTAGGAAAGGAAACCAGTCTATCACAGACAAGTGGTTTTAAAAAACCAGCCTTCATCCTCCTGAATGCTAAGTACCCAAAGCAATGCATGTACTGTACGTTTGTCATCTATTCTATTACAGTGGACTACTGCTTTACAATGGGTTCACTTTTCAATCAATTACTTTACAATGAATTTCTGTAGTAAAACAAGGTTCACTCTATGAGAAACTGTTCAGTATATGATGGGCTCACAACTGCTGCCAATAAAATTTGCTAATAAATAACTCAATTTGTATTTTTAACATCATGGCTGTATATCTGGAAGAAGAATATTGCTGATATGAACACTAACACACACAAGACTTCTAGGTAGTGTCTCAATGCTTTTAACATCACAGCTTCGGGACGGGGACCCATTAGCTATTAATTAGCTATTATTATTTTTCCATTTTCTTTGTAAACCGCTTTGTGAACTTGTTAGTTGAAAAGTGGTATATAAATACTGTAGATAGATAGCTTCGTATACTGAAGAAAGCCACTTTATAATTTGTGCTTTATAACAGCATTGTATAATCTAATAATTAGGGCTCCTAAAGAGTGCTGCAGGCATCTTTTGAACCACTGTTTGGAGAAGGAAATAGATGAATTCTGTGGCAGAAACTTCAATTTCTGTGGTCTTGAAATGAATTATAAAAAAACAACAATGTATTATTTGGTTCACATTGCAAAATATTCACAATGCAATGGTGTTTCAAAAGCAGATTACTAACATAAACCGGAATCTACTGTATGTCTCTCTATACAGTTAGAAAACATCTGGAGTAACTTTATTTCTTGCAGCACAATAAGCATCAAATATGCATTTATTATAACATATGTAAAGGAGGGATGTATTCCTTCAACACCACATATTTAAATACTCAGGTTCTAAACCACAACTAGATTATGGTATAGACTACAGCTATGTATACTTTTTATATATGTTGTGTAAACCCCGCAGGGGCATTTCCCTCTAACTGGATTGAGCATCCTGAGAACACCCTACGCGAGACAGGAGGCCCAGAGGAACCTACTGGGCCTTTTGAAACTCTCTGGCAGAGTTGCATCACTAGGGCTGCAATCCTAAAGACACTTCCATGGGAGTAAAACCAACTGAACACAATGGTGCTTACTTTTGAGTAGCCACGGTTAGGATTGTGCTGTATGTTGATTTTCTGAGATATAATCCCAAAGAGCACAAGGGATCACAGCGTTTCCCTTGCACTATCCCAGAGTTGTGTCTTAGATAAGGACCCCCACTGAATAGTTCAGAAGCACCTGATGCTTCAAACAATACTGAAGCCAATCTGATCTACCTCCATGGATAGGAGATCACTGGAAAGTGGAATTTAAACAAAGGTTTCATAATTTAAACACACACACAGTTTGACATCATACGAATCATGCTTATCATACTGTATTATGGAGCATTTTAAGTCGCCTTGAGCATTTGCCTCTGCGTGGAAAAACTAACAACTGAAGTAGTTTATTTTTGTTTTAATGTTTTGTAACATTGTACATGTTAATATGGAGCTTTGTAAGCTCCCTTGGGCATTTGCTTAGGAATGGGAAAGACAGAATATCAATTTATATACTACTAAATATTATTAATAATAATACTTCCACTTCTGAAATAGGAGCCTTAGCTCCACAGCCACCCAACAAAAAAACTCTCACAGATGGCAAACAGGAATGAAAACATCAGATAAAAAAGGCATGAAAAGAGAAAGTGGCTTTACTGGGAAGCTCATTGAAATTTGTTAATTTGCAAAGATATATTGGAGGAATGGAAGAGATAAAAAGGGGGAAATGCCATTTCCAAAAGGTACCTCTGGGGAACAAACAGACACATTTATCCATTTACAAAGCTATATAAGCACCACCAGGACTGATGGGCTGTATTGATTTTAAATGTTTTAAACTGCAGCCTGGGGTTTTTAATATTTTAATTTTAAAATGTTTTAGACTTATGTTTAATGCTTTTGCTGAATATTTTAATGCCATTTATAATTGTTTTTAACCTTAACATATTCATATTGTTGATAGCTGCCTTGAGTCCCCCTGATTGGGGGGGAAGGTGGGATAAAATGTAAATAATACTGTTAATGTTAATAACAACAACAAATTGGGGGAAGGTGGAAGAGGAAAAAAGGGGGGAATCCTCTTTAAAAGTATATGGGAACCTTTTTTGAAATATATTCATCTGCAGAGATATGGGGGGAGGTGGAACAGAGAAAAAAGAAAAATAAACACCCCTTTCCAAACTCCCCCCCCCCCAGAACCCTGTAGCCCTTCTTTTCCTTCTCTGCCCCACAACACATGCAGGGCTGTAGCAAGAGCTCCCCATTGTGTTTCTCTCTTACACCCCTTATTCCTCCCTTGTTGTTTTTGCCCCCTTATATTGTACTCTCTTAATTCCCCCTCAAATGCACAACTCCCCTTGGTGGAGTAGGAGACAGGCACCCCCTCAAGGACAAGCAGAGCCCCTGGGCTGGTCACTCAGCCCCTTTCTTCTCTCCCCACAACCCCACTTCCCCTCAGTCCCTTTCTCCTCCCCCCACAGCTCCCTCCCCCTCTTAGCCCCCATTTCTCCTCCCCACACTCCTCCCCAGCCCCCTTTTCCTCCCTCAACACCTCCCTCCCCCACATAGCCCCCTTTTCTCCTCCCCTCTGCCCCATCCCCGCTTAGCCCCCCACCTATCCCCTTAGCCTCTCTTTCTCCTACCCCCACAGCCCCCTCCCCCACTGAGCCCCCTTTCTCCCCCCACAACCCCTGCCCCCGCTTAGCCCCCTTTTTCCTCCCCCCTCAGCCCCTCTCCCCACTAGGCCCTCCTCCCCACTCAGCCCCTCCCTCTCCTCCCCACTCAGCCCCTCCCCCACTGAGCCCCCTTTCTCCCCAGCAGCCCCTCCCCGCGGCGTCCTTTGTGCGTCACGCGGTGCTTCGAGGCAGGGCCTGGCGGGCGGGGCTGTCCTGGGGCTGAGGGAGTACCTGTCCTGGGTGTTTATCATCCTCGGGGCTCGGCAGGACGGACGGGGTCGGGAGGAGGCGCGCTCTGGCTGGCAGGCTGGCTGGCTGGCTCTGTGGCTGGCTCGCTCTCGGCCTCAGCAGCTCCTCCCAGGCGAGCGCCGAGCTCTGACTGACTGACTGACTGAGGGCTGGGCTAGGCTGGCTCCTCCGCCGTCTCCCTCCCTCCGCCGAGAGCGCGAGCGCCGCGACCCCGCCCACCCGCCACTCATCTGCATAGCCACGCCCACAGGCTGTCTGGGAAACAGGCGCTCCAAACAAAGGAGGGGAGGGGCCGCAGTCCCCGCCCGCCTCCCTCGCTACTGCGCATGCGCACACTCCGGTGGGCGGAGCTCGCCTCCCCAGGCGATTTCCTCTCGCGCGCGCCGCGCGTGGTGCAGTTGCTCTGCGCCGCCGCCAGAGGGCGCCCCCGTTCAATGCCCTACACTCGCCCCCAGCCTGGCCCCGATCCTGCACGTGCGCTTTTCCTGGAACTAAGACCCATTGACGACAATGGACTTACTTCTGAGTAGGCAGGCCTGGGGAGGGGCTCTGTGGTTGGAACCCCATCCACACTTTCCTGGGAATAAGACCCACTGATTTTAATGGACTTACTTCTGAGTAGCCATTCCTAGTCTGGGGTTCTGAAGCTGCACACCTTCCTGGGAGTAAGACCCATTGACTACAATGGACTTCTTTCTGAGTAGGCAGGCACTGAATGAGACTCTGAGGTTGCACACCTTCCTGGGAGTAAGTCCCATTCAATGTAATGTAACTTACTTCTGAGTAGGCACACACTGAATTGGGCTCTGAGGCTGCAACCCTAACCACACCTTCCTGATAAGACCCATTGAACATAATGGGGCTTACTTATGAGTAGAGATACAGTACCTAAGAATGGGCTGTAATGTGCAAGCTTATCCACACTTTCCTGGAAGTAAGCCCCATTGACTAGAATGGGACTTGCTTGTGAGTAGGCATCCCTAGGTTTTTTTCTCACCAAGGTCCTGGTCTGCACAACAACTCTGTACCCTGTATTTTCAGCTCTGTATGTTCAATGACAGCTGACACATTAATGTCACCACTGAAGATGCCTTTGATCAGGCCAAGTGGAGAAAGGCCTGCAAACAATAATCACTACGATAATCGCTAGAAAGAGAAAGAGAAGATTTTCAGCAGCAGCTGAGCTCAGGGTGACCAGATTATTCCTGAACCGCAGGGCCAAAATTCCTAATCCCAGCCCAAAATTCCTACCCGCTTAAAAAAATTGCCAAAAAGTGTATTTTTTGTTTTTCAGTTTTTTGACCATACCTTTTGATAGGAAGGAGATATCACTAAATTGATTTTTGCATTGGATTCTGCTCTTCAATACAAATCCAAGGACATGTGACATGATGGGGTACTGTGCACTATCGCAGAGTTTCAAAATGTAGGACAATGAAGCCAAAATGTAGGCTTCAGAGGAGAGGAGGACAGGAGGCTAAAAATCTTGACAAATCCGGGTTTTTCTGGTCATATGGTCACCCTGCTGGGTGCTACACAATCCACCTGGAACTGACTCACAACCCACATTGTGAGTCCTGACCCACAATCTGGAAAGTGCTGCTTTAGTACATTTTCAGACATCAAACCCTACTGTGTGCAACAAGGCTTACTGCAGCCTCGTTGCACAGTGTGGGATTGATGCCTAATATGAATTGAATGCACAGTGGGATTGACACCTAATATGCATGGGATTCAGGGTTGGGCCTGGCCCGGCGTAACAACCGGTTCGCCGGAAGTAGGTGGGCCAGGTGGGGGTCAGGGGGTGGGGTCAGGGGCGGGATGGGAGGCTGCGCTGCAGGTGGGCGGGGAGAGGGGCAGGGCGAGGGGTGGCCCCAAACCTGGCGTACTGCACGTGCACCAAGATTGGCGCACGCGCAGTCGTGTCCTAAAGAGGACGAGCTTGATTCAAGCACGGTTGTGTCCTCTTCAGGACCCGCCGTTGGCCCAGGGAAGCTAAAAGGTCTAGACCAGGGGTTCTCAAACTGGGGGTTGTGGCCCTTTTGGGGGTCACACAGCACTTTCAGTGGGGTCGCCTAAGCAGGCTGGACCTGGCAGCGATGTTTCCCCCTTGCTCATGCTGCTCTGAGCATTCCTGGGCATAAACTAAGGAGGCTGGAGCTGTTCAGCCTCCAGCCACCAGGGGGAGCTCCAGCCTCCCTAGTTTATGCTCTGAGGGATGCCTAGAGCAGCACCTGCACCATGGCCAGAGCAAGATAGAGGGGAGGGGGTAGCCGGTGAACACACTGAGGCACATGGAGGCTTGCTGGCTCTCCCCCTCCAACAGCGCAGCCTCGCTGGCAGCAGCAACCAGCAGAGACGCACAGGTGCCCAGGCTGCGCTGGCCGAGAGAGCCAGCAACCTCCCTGTGCCTCCCTCCCTCTCCAGCCACCCCACACTCTCCAGATGAGGTGAGGGTGCTTATTGTATGCAAGTGTGCTTTTGTATGCAAGCTACTCTATAAATCCCTATGCATGTCTACTCAGAAGTAATTCCCATTGAGTTCAGTGGGGTTTACTCCCAGGAAAGTGTGGCTGGGTCTGCTGCCTGAGATCCCTATGAATATCTACTCAGAATTCCCATTGAGTTCAGTGGGTTTTACTCCCAGGAAAGTGTGCATAGCACTGCAGCAGTAGAGCCCAATCCTATGCATATCTACTCAGAAGTAATTCCCTTTGAGTTCAGTGGGACTGCCTCCAAGGAAAGTGCATAAGATTGCAGCCTTTGGGCCCAATCCTATGTATGCCTATTCTGAAATAAATCCCATTATTATAGTCAGTGGGCCTTTACTCCCATGTAAATGTGGATAAGATTTATTTAGGGCCCAATCCTATGCATGCCTACTCAGAAGTAAGTCCCATTGTGTTCATTGTGTGCATAGAATTGCAGTCTTGCATCTTTCACAATATATAATTAAATATTGTTTTTGTTGATTAATCACTATCCTTTAATTATGTTCAATTTGTAACAATGAAAATACATCCTGCATATAGGATATTTACATTACGATTCATAACAGTAGCAAAATTACAGATATAAAGTAGCAACAAAAATAATTTTAGGGTTGGGAGTCCCCACAGCACAAGGAACTTATAAAAGGGGTCATGACATTAAAAAGATTGAGAACCACTGGTCTAGATGAATGTCATTTTTAAAACTAATGGCAGTAGCATAGCTAGAGAGGGGAAGGTAAAATGGTTAGTACTGCAGGTGCTGCAACACACTGTGTAAGCAAGCCCTGCCACCTGCCAGCAGAGCCATTCTGGGCAGTGATGTTAATGTACATCAGATGCTGTCGGATTTGGTGAGCACCCAGAATACCTCCAATGGTGAGTGGAAGGGGCCACTTACTAGTGCACGGTGGCACCTGCAGTACTTCATATTTTGCCTCCCTTCCAGCTATGCTGCTGTCTAACAGAGCTTGCTTCCTGCCTGTGTTTCTAGCCCAGACTCCCTCCCTTCCTAAGGGGCTGCTGTAGTAGCCAGTTTGCTGTGTACTTACCTATTCTCTGGACAAATAAACAACTGCGCACTCCCTGCAGGAAGTCACAGTCAACTTGACGTCCCAGTTTAAAAGAAGCTTATTACTGTCCTCCCTGCCCCCACTTCTCATTTAATGTCACGATTAGAGGAAAAGCTCTATTTATACAACTCAGGAAAAACAAAACCAGCCTTTCCCACAGTAACTGCTCCTCCGACTGACTGTAACCCTGAGGGAAGTTGGAATGCACTACATATTATTTTTAGGATTTGCATGGGAAAAAGCCTTTTCAGTTTCTTGGATGCAAGAAATGGCATCCAACAAAAAATGTGCACTTGACGCCAGCCATAAAGGCTACTCCATGTAGCACATTTTCATACCATCCAACCTTTACAGCTGCAAATAGGGAAATGCTTAACATCCCCTTCCTTAAATGAAAGAGCACTGCACTTTACAGTACTGAGAGCAGACAAATTGGAGCTTTTTCTCCATTAATGAATGCCCCAAATCTTCACAGGGAACAGAGCATCTAGGCGGATGGCCACCTTTGGCTGATCACAGTTTAGGTCTGAAGACTTAGGTATAGTATAATCCTTTTTCCAGCTCTGGGGTACATGCCATGCAACTCCAAGGTAAAGGAACAAACATTCTTACTTTGAAGAGGCCTCCATGACTGCCCCCCACTGCAGAATGCAGCACATGCCCTACTAGCCTAAGTATGCCAGTTCTGGAATGTTGGTCAGGATTGTGCTTTAAATCCCAGGGTACAGAACTATATAGAATGGAGGACAACCATATAGAATGGAGGACAAAGTGTCTGTACCCTTAACCATTGATAGAAGAGAGAATTTAGGCAGGTGCTGCTTTTTAAACCCTTCTATATGAGCTAAACCTGCCTAAATTCACTCTTCTGTGCAATGGTTAAAGCTACGGGTGCTCTGTGCTCCATTTTATATGGTCACTTTATCCAAACTTTTTATTTTAGAGCTGCTGGACCTTTAACAATTGTGTAAAGGAGGGAATTTCAGCAGGTGCAGCTTTTGATACGTGAGATCAGCTTTGGTGGCGCAAAGCTGATACGCTGTGGGTAGCGCAAGTGGCTAAAGCACTGTGCCTGTTAACCAGCAGGCCAGGGTTCGAGACCTGGGTCGGCCCCACAAGACAGGGTGAGCTCCTGTCCTTAGCCTAACTCTGCGATGCCAGATGAATCCAGTCGTATTGGCTCTGCCTTTCCATTGGACTAATTCAGTGGTGTGGAGAGGGGGGATTTGCTGCTTGGGTAACAGCCTATCCTCCATAACAATCCAACCCAGGCTTTCATGCTTCGCATGCAGCGTATGCAGCGCTGAGCATGATACCATAGTCTTCCAAGACTGACGGAGGCCTGCTTTTTTTTTTTTAAAGGTCCAAGAACCCTGGAGTTGGAAATTTGGACACACCCCTTTTAAATTGATGTCACTTTGGCCATGATATCACTTGCATTACATCATTAATTACATTATTTACATTCCTATGGCTATCATTTCCATTACATCATTACGTCAAAGAAGATTTTGTTGCTACTCCCCCTGTAACAACAAAATCAAATTTAATTAAGTAAAAAAATGAAAATTGTGTCCCTTATTGGTTAGGGAAACTGTTCTGGGGCAAGGAGGAATTGCTATTCTTTCCCTGCTAAATAGAAGAGGAGAACCATTAGAAGTGCCTGTATACCCAATTAGCGTGGGTTAGTGTACTATGACATATGTATATGGAAATAACTGATTCATATTAACACCTTATTAGTTCCATACAGTACCAGAATTACATCTTACTGGCTCTCAGAGCCATAAGTAACATGGGAAAGTTTGAGTTAAGAAAATCCACTTTTGTTCCCTAAGCTTTTGTGTTTTCATTTTCTGGTTAATTGGCCATAACTTATGATAGAATATAGATATTCCAATGCACTTTTTTGCATTGTACTCTGCATAAAATTACATTTCCAATGATATGTAACATGATGGTACCATCATTCAAACATACCCCCTTTTTTGAAATTTTAGTCACTAGTGTGACTCTAAAGCTTGTAGCCCAGTGCAACTGCACACCCTGTACATCAGTAGCAACGCCACTGATGGCGCTAGAAGATTCTGTGCTAGAATGTTATGTAATGTACATAAGGGAAATCAGCACGGAAATCAATGTAGGCTAGTCATACATTGTATTTTTTGTTATATGTGTAGTTAAGTGTGGTTATATGCTTCCTTCTGAAAAAATGAATTTGAGGACTGGATCTCCCCTCTGGGTACAGAATAGGGCAGTGATCTTGGTCCAGGCACATGCATTGCCTCCCTTTTTATAGTGCCAATCCACTTCCTAATTTATTTGGTAGCTGATCCTGAAAAACAGCAAAGAGAATCAAAAGACTTTGAAGAAGGGAGAAAGAAAAAGTAGTGAAGGAGTGTAGAGGGTTTGCAAGGAAGGTAGAAATGGCAACATTGGTCTATTGCTTGCCCAATGAACCTTTTGGTATCAGGCATGAATGTTTCCAGCCTTAGCAGACAGTTTAACAGTGCAATCCTATTCCTGCCTACTCAGAAGTAAGTTCAATTGAGTTCAGTAGGGCTTACTCCAAGGAAAGTGTTCTTGGGATTACAGCCTATGTTATTTAATGAACTTGTGGCTTTAGCGAAACCAAATGTGTTTTGCTCTCAGCAGGAGAATTTGAGTGCAATGACCTTTTGGGGCAAGGACCTCCTTTCACACCAGGCAGGTGTTTCTTCTCAGCTTATATTCTGTGTTGTGATTCATTTCTTGAACTTAGCAAAACAATACCTGCCCCAAAACCTCGGGCACACCACCATCAGGTGCTTTGGGATCCCAAGTCATACTGGCAAATCCACCAGTCCACTTAGGTAGGTTGGATTGTGCAACTTTGGAAAACAGCTAACATGCCGAAGACAAAATGGGAATGGTAAAATAGTTGCATGGCCTTTAAAACACCAAGAGTAGAGCATGGATCACCATAACATCCTCATCTTTAGACTACAGAATTCTAGATGAGTGGAATGGAGTGAATGAAGCCAGTAAGTGGAAGGAGGTGAAAGAAACCAGCCAAACAGTTGGACACTCTTTAGCTGCAGCTGTGGGCTGAGCACACTGGCCAGCTGCCTGGAGGAGGCAGCAGCACATACAAGGGGGCTGTCTTGGGGATGTTTTTACTGCTCACTCCAACAACGGCACAGATCTTCTTCCTCAGCCCCCTCCTCCATTGCAGTTTCTGAGAATCTCTTCCAATGGCCTGGCATCCCCCCAAGAGCTGCAGAAACAGGAAGGGCAACAGGCCGTGGGAACAGATCCTGTGAGACAGCTCCCTGCAGTGGCCAGAGCCAGCTGCTTCCCCTGCCACCCCCTTTTCCCCAAGCCCCGTTCAGCACGGAAATCAGAGACAATATGCCAGGCCTGAGCCAAGTGCCAGGAGCTCAAACCGATGCAAATAAACACATATGCCGTACACCCTGCTTTGTACTCTTGTGCACATGTGCACAGCATGCTCCAATACCATGCACTTTTCTATTCCATATGTGAGTGCACCAAATGTGCCATTGGTGTGATGTGCTTATAGTTAATCATGGCCCACACCAGTTCTCAATGCACAAGGCAGTCCCTTTGCCAAAAATGATCAGTTGCTCCAGCTTTTTGCTTTTCTCCCTGATGAACAGTTGGCAAAGGCTAATCTTTTGCCATGAGGGGGCTTGATCCCTTGACACTGGGATATGCCTTGGTGTAAGAATTTTCCTCTCCATTTTTCAAGGGTGGGTAATTTTGTAACACCACCATGTCCCACCTCAACACATCACCACCAGGTGTGCCTCTTGATCCAGTTCTGGATATATCTGACCTTGCAACTCTGTCTATGCATCCTACTTTAGATACATAGATAGATCTACACATAGATCTTTTGTGTGTAGCATATTTTCATATGCAGATTAATTTTAGAAGGTGGACCAACTTACAGTAGTCTCTACTGGCACTTAAAAGTAAGCAGTTTGGAAAAACAATCACTAATACAGTACCATTCAGATGGCAACCTGAGGTGCCCTTTAAAAAATCTACAAAGCTTTTTGGGAGAGCTGAACTGAAGGTTTACTCTTGGGTAAACTGAAAATCCTAAGAAATTGTAGAAGAATACATTACTGTACATCGCCATAAATTATTGCAATAGTAATCTGGCATTTCAGCCTGTGACCGTCTTTCAAACTTAAAAATGTCTGGGACCCTTTGTCAAACTTACCAGGATGTGATATCACTGTAATGCCAGAGCTACTTGGAAGTAATTCCCACTGTGTTCAGTGAGACTTACTCCCAGGAAAGCCCAGTGCCAGAGTCCAAGATGGCAGATCCCACCTGACCTGACCTGACTCCACTGACCTGACTCCACTGACCTGAGGATGCTCCCCACTAGGCTGTCCTGACCTCCACTTTGAGTACCACTGCTTACTGTATTAGGTTTCAGCCAACAATGCAGGTGGATTCATGAAATGATGGTGATCTTGTACAACTCCAGAGCTGGTGGTTTCACAATGTGTTTGAAAGACGCTTACATGAGTTCTCATGTGGTCTGAGGGCTGTTGGTACTTTGTAACCTGTATAAAGCTAATAAGTAGAATTAGAGGTGATTGTTATGTGGACGGGTGACCACTTGGTAACCCAGTATAACTGGTTGCCTTGAATTCCACCATGGGAAAAAGATGGGCTACTATTCCAACAATAAGTCATTGAAAACTCGATTGAATCTAAACAGCCTAGATACTTGTCTGACTACTTCCTCCTCTAATCTAGACTTTATCTTACAACCCCTGGTTTTGCTGCTTCACCATGTGCCTGCCTCAGTAGTGAATCTTATGAATGTCACTTATGGTGAACCATCTGGTTGTGAAATATTCCTGAGCTCCTTGGTAACTCTATCTCAGTCATTGGTTGATCCTGACTATTTCACTTTGGAAGAACTAGAGCTGGGAAGAGCCCATATCTGAAATTACTGCTTGTCAGTGGAGACCACACTGACCTAGAGTCCTAGCCAATGGCCTGTCTCAGAAAGACCACTCAAGTCTTTCCCCAGTGCTGTGTTTGTTGTGCATCCTACTCCCATGCTCAGGAAGAGAAGAAGCAATCTGTAACCCACAAGGTGGCAGCACAAGCCTTTGCAACAGAAAGGCCAATCCTGGGAAGATTTAAGGCTTCTGCATGGGTTTTAAGGATGCTCTTGTGAAGAGAAACAGATGAGCTGTCAAATACCTGCCATTGCTTATGAGTGCACCCCCAGGCTGGTGTGCTTCAGGTTTGGGGCCCTTGAGGAATAACGCTAAGAAAATGATTGATTGATTGATTGATTGATTGACTGATTGATTGATTGATTTGTATCCCACCTTTTTCCCCCAAGAGGAAAAGCAGCTGAGTTTATCGCACTTCAGAAGACTAAACTGCCTATAGTAAGGGTTATGGTAAAGAATCATCAAGCAGAAGATGAACAGATTACAAAAGATCCTGCCGCCTATCGAGTGAGTTAAAAGATTCACGCTGGACTTCATGTTTAGACGACATGCTACAGAACCTCAGTTCCTGTCTCACCTTATTTAACCCCACATTGCGCAGTCTGGTTTGGACCTGGACAGGTGAGAACAGGATGAGATTGCTTTACTGAGGGCCATAAAAAGTATCATTAGAGCCAGGCTGGGGGTCAAGTGGCAATTTGAGACAGTACAGTGTGATCTGTATTACAAACCCATTAAATTGCTAAAGCTGCAATCCAATCGAGTTTGGCTGGCCTAAGCACCAGCTTAAGTCCTATGCTGACCTGGGGGTGTCACAATAGTGCCATAAGACACTTGTGCGCCACTATTGGGGGAGAGTTATGCCAGTGAACAGACATGTGCTTGTCTCTTTACATCACCATGGGAATGGGAAGACCAATGGGTTGTGCTGGCCTAGATTAGGATTGCACCCTATGACTGCTAGACTGATCTGAAGCTGTTTTATACCAGCTGGATAGACAGACCGGATGTCAGCTAGACGCATGCAGGCTGGAGCCTCCTCATTGGGGCATCCTTGATTAGGTTGATTAGGACTGGTATGTAGAAGGTGTAAAGCCAGTTGGCATTCTTAAAGCTATCTGCCTTTCCACTGGAGGTCCCCATGAGAAGTTCGGCCCAAGACCTCAATCAACACTGGCCCAAACTCAACTGAGACTTCAAATTCTTGCACCACACCTGTGCAGTTGTTGTATACTCGCCTAACTCTCTAGGAGTGGGGCAGAACTTACGCCAACCTCCCCACACCAACAAAGGAAGTCATACCAGGTGAGTTATGTCAACCTAAATTTGTTAGGATTGCGCCCTGAAGTGTAATACCCCAGTGAATAGGCCACTCTGTTTTCTGGGTCCTTTGGCTTGGTGGCATGCAGCCAGTTTGCACTCACGCTATGGCAGAGACCACCTAGCTTGGTTAAACCTCAGCACACAGCCAGTGTTAAACCAGCTCATGTTTGTCAACCACCACTGACCCTGCTGTGGTCCTCTATGTGCTGGGTCACTGCTCACCTGAGCTATGCTAGTCCCTCCACAAAGCAGGGGTTGCTTTTGTGAAATTCTGGCATAAGGACAGCGCAAGGCAGTGCGCTCCCCTGCCTCCTTCCTCACACAGACCCAGCATCACATCCCATCAGCTCAACTTGAGCAGAGACCAGAGAACCTGCTCAATATTTCATGGCCGTCTCCTGGCGGCCTTTGCACATTGCATTCCCTCTGCCTGTCGCTCTGCGTTTCTTTCCATGTCCTTGCTTGTCTCAGCAGTTGGAAAGCCAGAGTTGGGAGGCAGCTGAGTTCAAGCCAGTGTGTGGGCAGGAGGTGGAGGGAGGAATGGTGAAATCTCCCCAGACATCTGGACAAAAACCCTCTCGCTTCCCTGCTTGGGAAGGGATGTAACTCAATTGTCAGCATTTGTATAGGCTTCAACATAGCTGTATCCCAAGGTCATGTTGGGTACCATACAAAACCATTGGACTTTAGTGCTCTAGCATAATGCAAACATGGATTGACATAAGCAGCTACCATTCAGAGTATTCAAGTCAGACCAATGTCATCGTCATTTCCAGTCCAGAATTTCCTACTGATGAATCTCTGAAACCATGATCAGTTAATAATACCATAGTGATATATATCATTCAATGGGTAATTTCATGCAAAATGCAATTACACAAACTGCACTGAAATATCTGAATTCGATCAAAAGTGGTAGTAGTAATAAAAGTAAATAAAACAAACACAGTTATTTATATACCTCCTTTCTGGTCTTTATCCTATGACTTTATTCAAGGCGGTTTACATGGGCAGGTTTTCTAATCCTTGAGAGGGTCTTACAATTTGCAGAGGTTCTGGCTGCAATCCTAATGACACTTTCCTGGGAGTAAGACCTATTGAACACAATGGGGCTTACTTTTGAGTAGACGTGATGAGGATTGTATTCTCTGTCTTTCAAGAACTCCTACACTGTAAAGGCATTGAGAATCCATAACCAGAAAATAATCAGAAAAGAAAAAGCACAATTGCATTATGTAAAAAAGTTGATTTCTTCAACTCAAAACTGACTGATTATTCTGAGAACGAATGAGATGTTATGATAATAAACAGAAAGCCAATAAGATTAGTTAGAATGAGTGGGCACTCAGTAGAATGTATCAAAGCCAATACTAGAATTCTTATTCAGTTGTGTGTCATCAAGTTGACTACTGGTTTTTTTTGTTGGTTATTGATGTGTTGGGTGTCTTATAGTTATATTTTAAAAAATAAGTTAATGGAAGTTACATATACTCCATTCCATCCTGGGTGTGCATATGATATTGTAATTCATTCTATATCTTCAGGTACAGGAGATGGTCCATCATGATGGTGACAATCTGAGCAGTTGAACCAGGTGACACAAAACCTAGTGATGCCTCTGACTGGCAGTAGCTTCTCCAGATTCCATTGATGGGTCTCAGCCTGACCTGCCTGTAAAGGTGAGGGTCTGAACATGTAGGCACCTTCTACATGTAGAACATATGCTCTGTGAGCTATGTCTCCATCCTCATCTTAATAACAGTCCCACATCAGTCCCATATCAGTTGTGAGACAAATATATCTTTGCTCAATCACATTATTTAGATTATTTTGTGTCTCTGAGCTCAGGGATTGAACCTCTCTCAATGCAAATCACTCCACTGAAGGAGTCAATATGTGTTGGCTTCAATAAGAAGATGTAGAGTAGGGTTGGGCAAACATTTTGGCAGGAGGGCCTCATCATCTCTCTGATACTATATCAGGGGCCAGGGGAAAGGGGAATTAATTTACATTTCAAATTTGAATAAATTTACACAAATGAATACATCAGAGACTGAATTTATATGAATGGGGCTGCAGTCCTAATCTTCATTTAGACTGGCATAAGTCCTGTGCTGAATTGTAGGTATCACAAAATTGCTGTAAGACACTTCTGTGCCACTTCTGGAGGAGGATTAGGCCACTGCACAGACATGCGCTTGCCTCCCTACATCTCCATGGGAATGGGAAGACAAATGAGTTGTACTGGCCTAGGTTAGGACTGCACCCTAAATTGGTTAGGATTGCACCCTGCATGAATTTTACTGAGCTTATTTACAGTATAATATACGTGAGAATTATAATACAGGCATGTAGAACCACATAAGAACTATGAACTCTTTGATACCCACCCCCTTGCACAGTGAAAACATACACACCAAGCGAGAAACAGATCAGGGGTTTTAAATAATGTTCAGTGAAAAGAAGAAAATGCATGGAAACATAAACTGATGCACTTGAGACAATTATGGATGTTGTGACCAGCAGTTGTCGGCCAACTCTAACAGTCTATGATGGGTCAGAGGCTCACTGGAAACTGGGGGTTCTCTGCAGACCATATTGGGGGTCCCCAAGAGCTACAAATGACCTGTGGACTGGGGTTTGCCAACCCCTGGTGTAGAGATTCAGGAATTGGACTAACAGCACAATCCAGAGTACCTACGGGATCTCTTATGTTGATGTAAGAGACATTTACATTAATATAGTTATGGCACCACCTATGGGAAACCTATGGGAAATGCATAGAGCAATCCAAAGTAAATTTTTCTTACATCAATGTAAGAGGTCCCGTAGTTACTCTAGATTGTGCTGTTAGTTCTGGAAGATCCAGGTGGAAATATCAAAACTTACTGTCTCAGCCTCACCTGCCTTACAGGATTATTCTGAAGACAAAATGAGGGGTGGAACTATATACACCATCCTGAGCTCCACGGAGGAAAGGTGCCCTAAAAACACGAAAATACATGTTAAAAAAGGAAATATTACAGTATTTATCTAGATGGGCCAGCCTTGGTAAATTCTCAGATGTGTTGTATTAGTGAAAACTCTATGCTAGAAGAGTTTTGAAAGCAACTTCAGATATTTGGTGGTGTGTGTGTGTGTTTCAGTTTTCTTTACAGCAGATTCCATAAAGGGTATTCAGGATGACCATATGTCCCTATTTTCCAGAACACGTCCTAGATTTTAGCCTTGTGTCCTAGAAAAAATTTCATTGTCCCCCTTTTCCTTTTCAGCAGGCAGCATGTCACCTTCTTATAATTAATAAATTATGGCTGCAATCCTGAAGTGCAGTTAGGCTAAACTATCTTCACTGGGCTGGCCTAATTCCAAGAGAAGGCTTGGGCCGGCATAAGTTTACTTAGGCTGGCTCAAGGTAAAAGGATCTGGGTCAGACTAGCAGAGCTAGTTTAGGCAGTTCAACAGAGGTGTGTTGAGGGCATGGCCCAAAGTTGGATATAGAATCATAGAATCATAGAATTGGAAGGGACCCAGCGGATCATAGTACAGGGAGAAAAAGGCAAGCAATCTTAAGTTGCTGTAATGGATTTTTTCTTTTTGTCCCATTCATTTTGAATCACCCTGTATGATAAAATAAAAGCTAAAAACACTCATTTATATTGCTTTCATGGCTTAATATAAACACTATATTACTTTTTAAATTAAAAATTATCACATATAGAGCGTAATAGTGACTTAGGCCAGAGGGAATAGCCCAGTTAAGCTGCTACAAAAAGGCTAGGAGGCCTTGAGGCTGGCCTAAGTGCTGCAGTACAAGGGCAGCATGTTCACTGGACTGGGCTGGTGTAGTTGTGCCATATCCTGAGGTTGAGAGGCAGGAGAGGTAATTAGTCTAGCCTAAATCTTAGAACTTTTTTCTTTTGTTTCCAATTTTACTCTGGCTTATCATGGGCTCCTATAGGTTTACTCAGATTTATGCCTGCTCCTGAGTCAACCTAACTGCCCTGGAATGTATGCCCTGGAAACATGTCTTTGGATACAGGAGCAGGCATAAATCTATGATTCTATATCCAACTTCGGGTGCCCTACATTTTGGGAGGTCTTGTCCTTTTTTTTGTTGTATATTCTTACACACTCTTCTTATATTATACACTCTTTGTAGCCTTCATAGATCTTACAAAGGCTTTTGATTTGGTTAGTAGGGATGACCTTTTTAAAATCCACCCCAAGATTGGATGCCCACCTAAGCTCCTCAACATCATCAGGTCCTTTCACGAGGACATGAAGGGCACTGTAGTTTTTGATGGCTTAACATCAGACTCCTTTCCCATCTGAAGTGGAGTGAAGCAGGGCTGCGTCCTCGCACCAACTTTATTTGGGAATCTTTTTTGCAGTCATGCTGAAGCATGCTTTTGGAAATGCAACAGAGGGAATCTATCTCCAGACAAGATCAGATGGAAAACTCTACAATCCTTCCAGACTAAGAGCAAAGTCCAAAGTCCAGCTGAAATGCTTGCGGGAGTTCCTCTTCGCCGATGACGCTGCTGTTACTGCTCACTCTGCTGAAGACCTTTCACAACTTATGGACTGTTTTAGCAAAGCCTGCCAAAACTTTGGACTAACAATCAGCTTGAAGAAAACACAAGTCATGGGCCAGGGTGTGGATCCACCTCCCTGTATCACAATCTCTGAACATGAACTGGAGGTTGTCCATGATTTTGTGTACCTTGGCTCAACTATCTCCAACACTCTCTCCTTAGATACTGAGCTGAATAAACGTATTGGTAAAGCGGCTACCACGTTCTCCAAGCTTACAAAGAAAGTATGGCTTAATAAGAAGCTGACGGAAGATCCAGATCTATAGAGCTTGCGTCCTGAGCACACTCTTGTACTGCAGCGAGTCTTGGACCCTTTATGCATGGCAGGAGAGAAAGCTGAACACCTTCCATGTGTGCTGTCTCCGACATATTCTTGGCATCACCTGGCGTGACAAAGTTCCAAACAACGCAGTCTTGGAACGTGCTGGAATCTCTAGCGTGTTCACACTTCTGAAACTGACGTCTACGCTGGCTTGGGCATGTCATGAGAATGGCTGATGGTCGGATTCCAAAAGATCTCCTATATGGAGAATTAGTGCAGGGAAAGCGCCCTAAAGGGAGACCACAGCTGCGATACAAAGACATCTGCAGGAGGGATCTAAAGACCTTGAGAATGGACATCAACAGCTAGGAAAACTTGACCTCCAATTGTTCAGCGTGAAGGCAAAAGACCCAGCATGGCCTTCTCCAACTGGAAGAGACACTTGTTCGGCAGGCTAAAGCAAAGAGACAGACCCGAAAGCAGTGAAACCTGGGGCCTGGGCAGGAGACAGAATTTATTTGTCCTCAGTGTGGAAGGGATGGACACTCTAGAATTGGCCTTGTTAGCCACACTAGATGTTGTTTCAGGACCTGCAATCAGAGCACGATACCATAGTATTTCAAGACTGAAGGATGCCAATGACTGATGATATATTCACTAGGGATATGTTACATATTATATATAATATATGTATATAGTGTATAAACATATACACACAGTATACATACGTATAATATATGTATATGTGTATACACATATACACACAGTGGCACCTCATGTAACAGAATTAATTCATTCCGGAGGCAGTTTCTTTACATGAAACTTTCTTTACGTGAAGCGGATTTTCCCATAGGAAATAATGGAAACTCAGATGATTTTCCCAAAAATATTCATATAAAAATATTAACTGGATGTAAAAATGATAACAAAACACTGGAATTGAATTCAAAACATGCATTCAATGTGCATGATCTTATGAAGTCTACTTAGGGTCCTGTCCTAAAGAGACTTTCCTGGGAGTAAGACCCATTTAACACAATGGGGCTTACTTCTGGGTAGACATGGTTAGGAGGCTGCAATCCAAGACACCTTCAAAGTGTCTCCCCACTTTCTCCTTCTCTCCATCCTGAGCCTCTCTCTCCCCTCCTCCCTTCTGGCTAGCCCTGAGCTGCTTCCCTCTTCTCCACTGCTGTTCTCTCCCTCTGCCCAGCAGACTCTTGGCCACAGGAGGAACAGCACAGAAGTGTTGCTTTCACTATGGGCAGGTGCGCTAGGCAGCCCTGATGCTTTTTAAACAGGCTGCCGGCCATCGTGTCTGCCCCAACTGCCAACAAATGTTTTCTTTACGTGAAGCACTTTCTTTACGTGAAGCAGAATCTTGGATAAATTTTTGTTTGTTACGTGAAACATACTTTACGTGAGGCGCCACTCTGTGTGTGTGTGTCCCCTGCTAACTGGGCAAGAGGCACTCTTTCAAGTGGGTGTTCCTCCTTTATTTAGCAGGGGGAGAGTAACTTACACACCCCAGCAATGTCTGTTCAAGTGGCTTCTGCTGGTGTTTTTGCATTTTAGATTGTGAGCCCTTTTGGAATAGGGACCCACTAGCCATTAATTTTTTCATTTTCTTTGTAAACTGCTTTGTGAAGTTTTTAGTTGAAAAGTGGTATATAAATTCTGTAGATAGATAGATTTTCAGCTTTTCTGGATCCCTGAGCCAGGGCAAAAGATTTAACAGTTCAACCCTTATCCAGCAGAGGGCATCAGTCTCCCTCCAGATGTCAGTTGGATAGAGATTTATGGTTTCAAGTGGGAACCTCAATATTGAGATTCCTGCACACTGTGTGCCAAGTGTGTACAAGGGAAGAACATACAGATGAGGGTTGTTCTAAACATGGCCAGGTCTTGGGACACGAACCAGCACCTTGAATTGGGAATGGAAACAAATAGGTAGCAGATGGAACATTATTGGAGTCATAGATGTGTCTGATCAAATTCAGACACCAGACAGGTGAGATCATGTTGGGTTGAAGTGATCACAACTAAGTTGAAGGGCAGCTGTTTTGCATGCAGAAGACCTCATATTCAGTCTGAAGACCACCAGGTAGGACTTGGAAAGACCTATGTAGAGTCAGGACAGACAGCACTGAGCTTGTAGATTTTTTTTTTGTAAACTCTTTTTTCAAGAGTTTCCTTATAGAATTTATATTTAGTGTCTGGATGAAGATGAGAAGGTACTATAATGCCCTGTTATGCCAGCATAGCACTGTTAAACATTACTCTTCACCCAGGAGTAACATTACTTTGGTTTTTGTTTTGTTTTGCTTCTCATGTAATTCATTAACCTGATCAGTCACATACTGAAAGCCCTGAGCTGAACACCAGTGGGCTATGGAAAGGCCCACCTGCTTGGTTTCACAGCAGTTGGACCAGCAAGACCTATAGCTGAATTGGCACCATTACTGTTGTATGTGCAGCTCTATCTTAGAGCACAATCCTAACCAATAACCATGTCTACTCAAAAGTAAGCTCCACTGTGTTCAATGAGTCTTACTCCCAGGAAAGTGTCTTTAGGATGCAGCCTTTTCTCACTCTCAGCCTTGCCTATCTCAGGTTTATTTGGAGGTCAAAAGGATATTTTTCTTACAAAGAAAAAGCTTTGTAAGTTTGAAAAAGCATTGGCATGGAATGACAGGTTATAAATCCCATAATAAATACATTTAAATAAAACAATAGGTTGTGTTGTGTTAAATATCATTAGTGATGGCATGGAAACTGTCAAATAACTAGAGCTTTTTTCCCTAGAAATAAAGGGGGGAGTACTCCTCATGAAGATGTTATAAATGAGGGAGTATCGTGAAGATGTTTTATGTAATCATAGGCATGTCTACATTTGGGGCCACGGAGATGCCAGTACTCACCACAGAGGTGCTGGTACTCACAAAGAATTGCCGGTACTCAGTACAGGTGCGTACCCTCTCAAAAAGATCCCTGCCCATAACATTTGTGCAACATTCCTACATAGTTGTTTCCATATCAATAGATGTGCAATAATACGTACAGTTTGAACACTGTCAAAATATGATATTCCCAAATCAAAAGTGCTTCCTTATAGAGAGATTTGAATTTACCAGTCAAGAAATGAGCAAGTATTGACCATACACTGATGAGCCATAATGGCTCTTTCTGCCTAGCCCAGGTGAGAAGTCCAGGAGAGTCTTGCAGAGAGAACTATCCAACGAAGAACCGGCACAGACTGTACAACGGTCTTTTACTTGGGGCAAGTGGTGAGGCTGGCAGGCAATCCAAGGAACTGAGCTTGGCAAGAGAGAGAGGCCTGTGTCTTTAACTGTACCAGCTGGAGAAAATTCCAGGCTCTGGGAATGCAGCTCTCGCTCAGTGAGGCGAGGGCGCTGAGAGCAGGGTCTAAGTGCTTTGTGGCAGCCGGATGCTGATGGGATGTGATGGCTGCAGCCAGGCGTGCAGGTGGAGATTGCACTCGGCTGCTGCCTCTGGGATGGGGGTGGGGAGAGGTGAGCCTGCAAAAGTGCAGAAGATGGAAGACGTTGCAGCAGAATCTGCAAACCACTCCTGCGGGCACCAGCATTGGGCTCCTGCTTCCTTCCCTCTGGCAGCAGCCAACAGATGTGCCTGCTGTCAGTGGTTTGTTGGGTGGACTTCGCCTTCTGGGTGCCCAGCGTCATCTAGCATGCAAAGATTGGTACCAGTTGCCAATGCCAATCTCCTTCCTGCCACAGCCTCACAGGGTGGGTGATGGCAAGTCCATCACTCTTTGTAATCTCCATGTGAACTTGGACTCAAGGTGGCTTGCCTCTCTCACTCTCGCTCGCTCACTTGTGTCTGTGTGTAAGAAAGGAAGTCTAGCCAACCACAGTAGCAGCCACGTCATAGCGAGTTTTACAGCCAGGAGGCCAAAGAGAAGAAGCCACCTTCTTCCTGGATGCTTCATACGTAGGGTTGCCATAATTCTCTTTCACAAAACTGGAACAGGACCCCAAGTCAAACTTGCCAGTATGTGAATGCAATCCTGAAAACTGGAACAATCCCGATTTTCACGGATACATGGCAACCTTATTCTTAGGCCCCAAAGGCTGCAATCCTAAAACACTTTCCTGGGAGTAGGACCCACTGAACACATGGGGCTTACTTTTGAGTAGACATGGTTAGGTTTGTGCTCAAAGACTATTGTTCTAATCCAGATACAATGCAGGTCAGACTGGGCACCATAGAACTTGTGATCCTTCCAGAGAGGGGTTGTAGCAACAAGACACTTTTCTTGGATGTTCGGGCAGACAAGATCCAGACAATAATTTGTCTTTATATACAATATATTAAGGTACTAGCATACCCTCCCTGAGTATTGGTGTAATGGCTTAATTAATCTTTTGCCACAGTAGTTTTTAATTAACGTATATACTTGTGGCTGGTTATATTTTATTAGTTGCTTATTGCTTTAATTATTTTAGAGTTACCTGGTTGAATGCCTTTTGGGGCACCTCTTTTTCAGTTGCGGAAAGAGAGGTAGAATTATTTGGCTGCTAGCCCTATAGATAAAGCAGGCCTCCATCAGTCTTGAAAGACTATGGTATCGTGCTCGGCGCTGCATACGCTGCATGCGAAGCATGAAAGCCTGGGTTGGATTGTTATGGAGGATAGGCTGTTACCCAAGCATCAAATCCCCCCTCTTCACGCCACTGAATTAGTCCAATGGAAAGGCAGAGCCAATACGATTGGATCCAGCTGGCGTTGCAGAGCTGGGCTAAGGACAGGAGCTCACCCTGTCTTGTGGGGCCAACCCGGGAATCGAACCCTGGTCTGCTGGTTAACAGGCACAGTGTCTTAGCCACTTGCGCCACCCACAGCCTATACAGGCTGTATACAGTGTCTTAGCCACTTGCGCCACCCACCCCTATAGATATAACAGAAGATTATCGTACTACAAATCACCAGGAAATGATTTGTATTAGAAGTACAAATGATAGAAGTACTATTCACTTCTAAATAGTACTTTAGATTTCAAGGAGAGACATAAACATACAGATATTTTGACACCCAAAGGGTTTCTTTTCTCTGCACGACAGCTGGGCAGGTCATTGCAGTCTTCTGGCAAAACTTCCAAGCAACAACCCTTGGGTATGCCGCATTGCCCTCTACCCTTCAGAAGTGGGTTATATGACTCCCCCTTTCCCCTAGATAAGCCCCTGGAGAGGA
Source organism: Cryptoblepharus egeriae (assembly GCA_030015325.1). Classification (NCBI taxonomy): domain Eukaryota; kingdom Metazoa; phylum Chordata; class Lepidosauria; order Squamata; family Scincidae; genus Cryptoblepharus; species Cryptoblepharus egeriae. The sequence continues at coordinate 15,063,263 of JAREYC010000013.1, forward strand.
AGTGAGGTTTGGAGGAGATCTGTAACCACCAGAACTGCTGAGTGATGGTGAGCTCCCTCCAGCCACTGTCAGGCTGGAGAGCTGAGACAATGCAGGCTCCATTGGAGTGACAGGCAATCCATTTATGGAAAGGCCCAGAAGGACCTTTATCTGTACCCCAAGGGAATGCAGCCCACTCCACTCTCCACTCCACTCTCCTCTGTTGCCAGATAGTGCTACAGAGTGCCCTTGGAGCGTTCCTCCTTCTCCTCTTCCACAGCGTCAGTGTAGTCACACAAAGAGTCCCGGATGTAAACTGCCATAGACATTCATGGAAGTAACAAACTGTGGCAAAGAATATCAGCTTTAGAGAGGAGCTTGGTGGATATTCAGAGTGCCCAGCATATCCTACACATTTAATGTGATGGAGAATTGCTTTCAACAAGACATGGGCCCAGGAATGTTCCTTTCACAACATGTTAACAAGGATGGAATATGAGACGAGTGAGGGGGTTTGGCACAGGGAACCAGGGAGGCTGGCCTTGCATAATGCCATACAGGAACTCCCACCTCAACCAGCATTCCCATTATCCTTTGAACCTGTCGGCTTATGCACACCCAGCTTTATGGACAGAGAAAGTGGCTCAGTCCCTTCCTAAGCCACAAATATAGCTTATGCCTTTAGGACGTACACACACACACATCACACTGCCTTCGCATGTCAGCCCTCAAGTGGTGAGATTGTTCCTCAACCCCAACAATGAAATATTTAGAGTAATTTAGAGGGATTTCATGTCCCAAGTAGAGAGACGTGATGAATATTTCACAAGCCACGTAGCTCTACAAATCCTGCCAGATGATGCAAAGGCTTTTTCAGAACATAAACCAAATACTCACTTCTCCCCAACCTTCTCCCTCCCCACCCCACTCTTTGGTTTTGCCATGTCCTGAGTTTTGGGGAGATGAAAGTGTCGTGTCCCCGTACCTCCCCCCCCCCTCCGTGGCACTTTTTGGCCTCTGCTTGGTATTTGGTGTGCATAGCTATCTTGCAGCAGAAAACAACTTAACTTTTGAGGACATCATTCCAATTTTGGGGGGGGGGGGACTGAACAGTGTGACACCATTTTTCCCATTTACTCAAAGAGGCATATGAAAGGGGATATTCTTGTGGTATGGTTTATCCTGCCACAGTGATGAAAAAAGCGATCAGGATGAAATTTTGCCCTTTCTGCAATTCATAGTGGTACAAGGAGCAAGGCGATGCCATTCATGTGTCCACTCGGGGTGGGGGGGGCCTAGCATTTCTGACAATCTAGCCCCCAACTCCCCTCTACACTTCCTCTTTCACTCTCCCTCCTCTTTCCTTCTCTCTTTCTACCAGGGCCTTCTAAAGACAAACACATGAAAAACAGAGAGAGATTGTCACACCACCATGACCTGTTTTCTGTCTGGTTATTGAACTTGGTGGGTCTTTGGTCAGCATCTCCTCAATCCCAAAGAATAGATTATGTTTCACAACAATACATGATGTCATTGGACAAGGACCATTCTTAGGAGACGGTGGCAATGCTGCTGCCTGTGGTGGGGAGCTGATCGTCACTTGTCTAAAGGGGAAGGAAAGCCCTAAGTAGTTAAAGCCAAGAACATTCTCTTCCAACATTCTCTTCCGAGCCTAGTAAGGAGCTTGCTGGTTTGGTGAATCTTCCCCCCTTGCTGCACACTCCCCTCTGCTTCTCCGGGTTGACTATTTAAGGCAAATCCCTCCAGACCTTTGACCCATTACCATCCTCTTTTTTAAAATAACTTGCTGGGAATAAACAGCTTGACGCACAAACCTATAAATCAGGTATTCCCAAGCCTGGGATAGCCAAAACACAAAGAGAAGGATGTGTGTGTTCTAGAATCAAAGCCCATCAAATAAAATGAAATTATAAAAAGACCTTGTTTGCAATTAACAATCACAAATCTCTCTCCTTCTCCACCCATATTTACTTGAATCTAATGCGTCATTGTATCTAATGTGCAACCCAATTTTAAAAGGCTTGATGTAAAAAAATACTGGCAATTGTAATGTGCAACTGCAAAGCAGGTGCAAAATTTAATCTTACTGCATATGACAATAATAATATGACAATGGGTTTTAGATTTGACAGTGGGTTATGATTTTACCTAATTGCTCTGCTTTATACAACAATGGGTTTATGTTTCATTTTTATTACAATACTAGCAAAATGAATTAGAAAATCCATGCAGATTTTCAGTTCTGACCTCTCTTTTTCTATATCTTTCCCCATAGGAGTCATTCCAAGAGTATTCTCATGGGTGGTGGGGAGGTCATCCTGGCAGAGAACCTGAACATCCACCACTGTCATCCATGATGTTGGATCATTCTCCCACTGCCCAAAGGAAATCTTTACCAGATCTTTTTGCTTTGAGGGACATCTCTGGACTTATGTCATCCTTGTAGTAGTCTGTTTATTTACAAATGTGCCACTTGGGCAGGCATGTACAAGCACAGAAACCAGTACACAGACAGGCAACACTAAACCCCAAAATATAGCGTCTACATCCTGGAATCTTTCTAAATGGCAAAAATTTTAAAAAAATTCTTCTTCTACCCAGCTCTCCTGGCTTATATAGTTACACTGCAATCTTATGCATGTTTATTAAGAAGTAAGTACAGTAAAACCTTGGATTGAGAGTAATTTGCATTGAGAGTATTTTGCAAGACAAGCAAACATTTCTAATAAATTTTAACTTGATATACAAGTGATGTCTTGATAATCAAGCTAAAAAATAGTCCAGGTTGGGATATGGCTGGTTTCGGCACTCTGCCAGCAGCCTCTCCTGAGAAACCAGCTTATGCATGTTGACTCTGAAGGAAGCCTATTACAGTCAATGGGACTTACTCCTATGTAAGGGGACAACGGAAAGCAGCCTGAGAGACCTAGCCTTGCATGTTTACTCAAAAGTAAGCCCTATTAAAATCAATGGAACTCACACCTGTGTGGGGGGCAGATTGCAACCTGAGAAACTAACCTCCACATTCCTAACCTCCACAAAGGCTGGCCTAAGCCCCAACATAAGTCCTGTACAGACCTGGGGGTGTCACAAAAGTGCTGTAAGACTCTTCTGCCTCATGCCTGAGGGGTTAGGCCAATGCATAGGCATGCACTGACCTCCAAACACAACCACGGGAAGATAGGCCAGGTGAGTTAGGCCAGCCTACATTTCTTAGGATTGTTCCCTAAGGATTGTTAACCTTTGTGCAGGTTAATTTGTTTTATTTTTTATATTTTGTATTTTCTTTATTATTTGTATTATTTACAGTTGGATTGTCCAGCACGCGGACCAGGGGCCGCATGCAGCCACCCATCACCCACAAGCCGCCCACCCACAGCCTCCTTTAACTTCTCCTCCACTGACCTCCAGGTAATGAGGAGCAGGAGGAGAAATAAAACTAAGGAAAGTAGCCTGAGAGCCCAATCCTATGCATGGCTACTCAGAAGAAAACCCTATAATAGTCAATGAGACTTACTCCAAGGTTATGCTTGGAGAGGATCACAGCCCATCCTATGCAGCATGCCTACTCAGAAGTAAGCCCCGTTAAAGTCAATAGGACTTACTCCCAAGTAAAGGTGGCTATGGTTGCAGTCTGAGAGGCCAATCCTATGCATGCCTATGTTTTCTATGGTTTTTTGAATGATCAGCTATCGTTATGTGCAGCCCATCACATATCGTATGTGCAGCCCAAATCAACTCATCTTCTTCCATTGCGGCCCAGGAAAGCTAAAAGTTTGGACACCCCTGATTTATAGTACTGTAATCATTTTTACATGAATATTTTTGGGTTGTGAAACGAATCGTCTTAGTTTCCATTATTTCTTATGGGAAAATTTGCTTTGAAATACAAACGTTTTGGATGACAAGCATGGTTTCAGAACGAATTATGCTTGTAAACCAAGGTACCACTGTTCCTCTTTCTTCAATGGGACTTGCTGTCAGATAAGTGTGCATAAGACTGCAGCCTTACTGTCCAAATCTTTAAACCTGGTCCACCAGCAAAACCAAGCATGTAACCCCTTTACAGCTGTCACAAACATGGCCAGAGTGTGAGGCCATAAGTGTAGCTGTCGTAAGAAGCAAACAGCTGAGTCCATGTTGAAATGGGCCAGGGACACCCACAGGAGAATGTAAAGCTAAGTAGGGGTGAAACAAGGTGGGGGAATGTGGAACACAGAACTGGTGGGTGGAATGAGGCTGTGACAGTTGTAGGAAGGAAAGTGGATCAGGCCTGGGAAGGGGCAGGTTCTGCAGTGATGGTGCAGAATCTCAAGCCTAATCCACCTCCATAGATCAACATGGACTTGCACCAATTATCAAACTGGAACATGTCCATTATGGGTAGCCCACCAAGGCCTGTCCTATGACAAAAGAACAAATGTTTCCTTCCCCCAAGGAAGTGTCTGGGGGCTGAAACCCCCACATAGGATGTAGCAGTGTCACACTGGGAGTTATATAGACTTGGGCTGTTAGCAAAACTAGTTCATATCATCAGCATCTGATGGGTTAGTGTAAATTACATTTCTATTGTTGGGGGGAAAAGAACTTCCAAGCATTCTGTTAAAGAAGCATTTTTGTATTTGCCGTTAACTGCCACGCTATAAATCCAACACTCCATATTGCTTATGGCACAATCCATTAGTGTGCCTGCAGCCCTATGTAGTGTCTTCCTCCTAGAAAGATAAAGCCTTGTGTATTTCCTCCCACAAGGCTCTATCTGGCCCCAGGCTCTGCTACCTGACATCCTTGGGAAGCCTTGCTGATTCCATTCCCAGCATGGGTTTGCCTCTTGAGTGCAAGCTCTTGCAATGCTATTTTTGTTTGGGGCTGCCTAAGCAGATACTGTCCTGAATCCGGTCGCTGCCTTGAGTCCAGGGAGCTTCTTTTCTTTCCTCCCTCCAAGTCTTTTGGGTTCCAACACATTAACATTTTCAATCCCTTCTTTTCCACTTAATCTTGTAGCGCACTTCCTTTGTCTTTAATTGAGCAGCGTGTTCCAGAATGATGTCTCATTTTGCTCTCATCTCCCCCAGTTTACTAATCCCTTGTTAGCCACATGACTGAGGTGAGGCCTTCAGAGTTCAAAAGGATACTGTATGGTGTCCATTACAGATCAGATTGCATCTCTTCAAGGGAATCATGAACTTCTCAAAGGCTAATGCAACCCACCAAGCTTAGCAACCAACTTCATATATACACCCATATTTTAGACTGGTACACAGAGGACTGGAGGGCCAGGTATGCATTGGATACTTGATGCACCCTGGTCAAAATTTGATGGCTTCTCTTAGAAGTGATGGGCAGGTATTTGCCAACCTTGCCTTGCCGTGGGAGGAAGGACCATGTAGCATTTCCATGGAACTAGCATGGGAAGATGGACCTTGTAGCTCTTCAGTGCTACAGGTCTGTAAAATTAGCTGGCAGTTATTAAAATGCCAGATGGAGTGGAGAGCACCAAGATGCTGGTCTCTTGTCTTGTGCGCTCTGAAGCATTTGTGGGACCCTAAAGTATTTGGTGAGTATACAGCAAGCTGGACTAGATGGGTCAAAAGGGGCAATAACCTGGGGCACCATGCCTGTAGATATCTCCATCCTCACAATCCCTGCCCCTCACAATCTTTGAAGGGCTGGGAGAGACTACCCATTGCCTCCATGGCTGTCAAAAGGCCTCTAAGCTCCAGAACCTAGAGGCCTCCAGAACCTCAGATTTCTGGAGAAGTCGGCCTTTGGAGGTCTGGAGGAAGCCACAAGGCCTCCTCAGAAGGCCTTTAGTGGAGGGAGGCATTCTGCATTTCTGACCTCATGCGACACAGGGGCCAGGTGTCACCACTGCCTGTTTTAAGCTGCTACCAGTCATTGTTGACAAAACTAAGCTGGATGGACTTTGTCTTTCCTATGGTCAGACATGTTTCTACGTTCTTATAAAGGGAGAGGAGGTCTATAGACATAAAATAGGCATAAAGATCAAGGGCACCAGACAGCAGCATCCATCCAATAGTCTTTCCAAGAACATGGAAGACTATTGGATGAAAACCATTGCAACCCACCCAGTGGATGAAGATAATTGGGATGAAAATAGGAACTGAACATATCATAGTGCGAGCCAGAATGGAGGCCGCAATAGACCAACAGATCACAACAGAAGTGATGAAGTGGAGCATGTGTGTTATCTGAGGGCAGCTGCTAATAAGATGACTGTTGGGGCAGGAAGGAATGCAGTATGATGACCAAGCAGCTCTGCTTCCCATTTATAGGAGAGCCTCTCATCTCAGAAAATTAGCTTTGAGTCCTTTCTGTGAGATGATCCTGGTGGGTGTAAACCTGCCGTCTGTCTTAGCTTGGCACAAACTACGGCTGCCCATGTCTGAGACACGTGAAGGGAGTCCCACAGCTGCTATCTCTGTTTCTCATTCCCTCCCCTGCAGTCTTGCTGTGACCCACCAATGGCTCCACGGCGCATGGTTTGCAATGACATGAAACATGAAGTGAGAGTTCTGTAGCAATAGTCAAACTTGGTGAACTGAATATGCTTGGAGTCAGTCGTGGTGATGCAATCGTGCATATGTTTGCATGCAAAAGGGTTTTGGCTGGCAACTCTTGGTAGGGCTGGAAAGGGCTTCTATATATAAAGAACTACTTCCAGTCTACCTAAGTGATGCTAAACTAGTTGAGTCAGAGGCATTTCCTATGATGGGTTTCACCCCCATGAAGATCAGGGCAGATAGATGTGGGTTACTGGCATCTGTGCAATGGAATCTCTTGCTGGTTTTGAATTTGATGGGCCAAATCCCGTTCACATATATAATCAGAGTTATTACACCATCTAGTGAAAACCTATGGAAATTCATACTGGAATCCAGAATAAGTTGTTCTTACACTGGAGCAAGGATGCCCCTAGTTACTCTGGATTTTGCCCAGAGTCTCTCTGAAAAACACAGTGCTTTGCACCCACTCTAGCTATGCCACTAGCATGTCAGGAGCATTGATGCTAGCTTTTGAGAAAACCTCCAGCATAATCTTTTTTATGGCACTCCACATGGAATGGCCATGACTCTTTACAAACTGGATCAACTAAGATATCTACCCTGTCAGCTGCCCAGGAATTGAGCAAGTGATGGAGAAGAGTTCTTCGTAGCAGTGCACAACAGAGAATTCAAAACATGGCTGATCTGCACCTGTGGCACCCCATCACTTAATAAGGATCCCCATGACTTACTGGGCAATGGCAAAAGAGCAGTAGCTGCAGTGGAATCCATGATCTTCCCTAGCACATTTCAAATACCCAGTTACCCTGGCCTCTGACATTGTTCCAGTTAAGGCATCACATGGTCTTGGACTGGCCTTGTTTCTAAGGGGGAAAACTCTTGATAAAAATTATGATTTCCCACACCTTTCTCGCCTTGCTTGGTTGAGCAATAATAAAAGATTTGTGGAAGGAGAAAAAGCACAACATATTTTCATGTTTGCAGCATTTCCTGTGAGAACAGCAAGATTTCCTGATGGGAAAATTCTAAAAGGGATGTATTTTTTTCTGTTGTGATTTTTAGTGAGTGCCCCCCACCCCACCAGCTTGGGTCTGCTCTAGCTGCAACTGAGTCACGTCCTTCTGCCGGAGGAACGCTGTGGAGGCATTGAGGGAGCTGCTTCCCAGGCTAGGTGAGCAAGAAGAGAAATGTCACCGCTAATCACAAAGGAGGTCTGAGAGCAAAGCCGCCACATCTGCAAATGCTCAAGACAGGACTGAGATGCATTGGGGGGAGAAGAGTGAGTAGGAGTTGCTGCTGTGTTGCCACCACTGATGCTGCTGACAACTAAATCAAAACTTTAAAGTATTTTCAGTTGAACTTTGCAACAAGAATCCATTCCCAACATGGGCAGAAAGGAAACTCTGGGGCAAAAAATGTTAGCAGAGCCTAGAACTGGCCTCTGCAGGCTATGGGGCAGCATGTCAATCTAAACAAATGCTGCTGCCATAAGGAAGTGCCTCAAATGCCCATAAAAGCAGATCTGTAGTTTATAATCTGAGACGGTCCACACACACACCCCTGCTGGCTTGAAAAGAGGAAGGGGGTGGGTGACTGGGGGTGGACCAAAGAGAATGGTAGCAAAAAATTTCAGGTCATAAAACCTTGGGAAATGTATATACGATATAACCAAACCGTGCAGGGCTTAATTTCAATTTGACATCATATACCCTTCTTCTCCATGTCTTATGCTTTCTTTAAGTATGTATTCTGGAGAACATAGGAACATAGTACCTCTGACTTCATGCAGAGTGCCCCATCACAGTTTGGTTGTTGATGGCAGCAGTTCTAACCCCCCTACATTAACACAGAAAAGGGAAGACCAATGAGTTGTAATGGCCTAGGTTAGGCTTGCACCCTCTGTATTTTATATCCCAGATTGGAGTTATAATTTCACAAAGCAGTGTACCTTTATCAATAAGTACAATCCACTACAAAATGAAAATTAACTTAAAATGAATTAGGGTGAATGTAGCAAGACAAGCAGTTTAAAATAGGAAATCAGAAGTGCAAAGACCTATGTTAAGACAGGCTTTGTTGGGGAATTGGTGCATCATCCCAAAGAAGGAATTCCGTAAATGGAGTGCTGCCTAACAAGAAGACCCTGTTTCTGATAAAGCTGATCGGGGCTTGTGAACAGCCAGAGAGCAAGATAGTTACGGTAATCTCCTCGTTTCCTATGCGAGAAGATAGGAGTCTCCAGATAAGCATGAATGCCACCAAATCTCTTAACAGATAAAGCTCAACATCCTGGGAAATATTTGTTGTGGACAATTAAGAACTTCTTTGCTTTAAATATTCCCACACCTTCTGGCCTCAAAAGCTAACCCCATGAGGCTAATATTTCTTTCTATTGGGAAGGAGACTGCTGTGGGGAGTGGACTGTGGCCGGAAAGGGGTGGTATTAGCCACAGTCGTGGTATGGATATTCTATACCCCTTCCTAGCCTATTTGTGCAATCCTAACTTAGGCCAGCACAACTTTTTGGACTTTCTGTTCCCATGGTGATGTAGAAAGACAAGTCCTAACCCTTCCCCAGGAGCGGTCCACAAATGTTTGCTCTTATGGCACATTTGTGACACCCCAGGTTAGCACAGGACTTATGCCAGGGTTTTAAGCCAGCCTAACAGGAGGTTAGGATTGCAGCTTTTATCTGCCTTCCTGGGTACCCATGGCCTTGACTGAGCAAAGTATGTAATGCAGGTTTGAGTATACATAGTGGGACTACACAGGCTTATCCTGGAGTAAGGGGACAAATGTTCCCTTACATTGAGGAGGACTTCAAAACTCCTGTGTTGGATGCAGTGTGTGCCCCATTGGTGTGGCTGTATCAGTATTTGGGGAGATGAGCTCGTTCACTCCTTTTTTAGTCCAGGGAGTGAAAGTAGCCCAGTCTGGCTCATCCCCAGATAAAGTGGGGAGAGGCAACATTTCACCTTCTGCCTCAGGCGCCAGGAGGTCTTGGTCTGGCCAAGATTCAGCTATTCCTGGGCATGATAATCAACATCAGCTCCAAATTGCCACAAGATAAGATGCTACTTTGTGCTTGGAATCTGGCAAGTGAGTTGGAATAAAGAGAAAATAGTTATTATAGAGCATAATCTTGGCTCAAGTGATCATTAGTTGATCCAGTTTGATTTAAATGGAGTGACAGCTGGAAGTTGAATGAAGGCAAAGGTATTTGATTTCTTTTTCCAAAAGGCAGATTTTGTGAAACAGGAGGCTGCTTAATGAGTTAAGATGAATTAGAGACCACTGAGATTTTAAAGGCACTGACATTCCTGAATTTCATAGAAACATCTCCAAACTGATGAACAGGTTTTATAAAAATGAGTAGAAAATCCACAGGGCAGCCTTGCACAATAATGCTATGTAAGTACATAGCAAAAAATTGAAGGTGATCATATGTGTATTGCACAAACCTGAGAAGGCTCTGAAGGCTGGAGGGTTAGTAACAAACAAATACTGTAGTTTCAGAAGGCCAGAGTGGAGTTTTTGAAGGCATCTGGCCTATAGGTCACCAGAGCACCAGGACTAGGGTTGCCGTATGTCCTGAAATCCCCTGATTTTGGGGGGTTGTGTTTACAAACTGGCAGAGGGTCCTGTCCCAATTTTGTGGAAGCAAATTATGGCAACCTTAACTAGGACTCACTTGGGCCACATCTGGATTAGTTCAAGAGTCCCAGTTGCCTCCTGAGACTGATGCAATCATGGTAAAGTGTGGGGAGGGAAGTATGCCAGAGTTCTCTGGTCTCCAGCTGTTGATGACATAATCCAGGTTCAAGCATAAGAACATAAGAAGAACTCTGCTGGGTTAGACCAAAGGCTCATCTAGTCCAGTTTGCTGTACGTCACAAAGTGGCTCACCAGATGCCTCAGAGAACCCTACAGGATAACAAGAGACCTGCATCCTGGTACTATCTTTGCACCTGGTGATCTGAGCTAGCCTAGAAGGTTGCACAGACACATTATGGGCCAAATTCAGAGCAAGTTCAGCCTGCTCTGCCCTAACTGCTCTCTCCTAACTTCTGTATCCAGAGCAGAAAGTTATGCTGCATCCAGAGAGTCAGGAAGCCTGGGCTACCCTAACTGCTCCATAGCATGCTAAGTAATTGACACATGGGGAGGACTTGCTCCTGAGGAGACACACCTCAGATCACACTGAACAAGGAATAGCTGTGGTGCCTACAGTGGTGAAACAATTCTGCACATCACCCTGTGCGGAAGTCTGTATGTCACCCCTGGGATGTGCGTACCTCCCCACCTGGACTGCGCAGTCACCAAAGTTGGTGTCTGCGCAGTTGTTTCTGAAGCCAACTGGCTTCAGAAAGAGTACTGCGCAGGCACCATCTCTGACACCTGCACAGTACGTTTCTAAAGCCTTTTGGCTTCAGAGGAGATTGTGCAGGCATCAGAGTTGGTGCCTGTGCAGTACTCTTCTGAAGCCATTCAGCTGCCGCTCCGCCTCCTGAGCAAGGCTGAATGGCTGTGCAGAGGTGTGGACGTCCTCCACTCTAAGGAAGTCTCCTCTGAAGCTGTTTGGCATGCTCAGTGTGTTTCTGAGCAGTGCACCTCAGCTGGTCATTCAAGCCAGCTCCAAGGACAAGTGGCAGCCTCTGGCTGCTGCTCTGCCTTGGAGTAGGCCTGAATGGGTGCGCTGATGCCCGGGGCCTGCCAAAGGACAGTCAAACTCCTCCAGTTCATCACCCCATATGGAGCGCATCACCCAATGCGGCCTGCACCAGCTGCACCAGTCTGGTGATGCCACTGGGTGCCTGTCTTATAAGGAGTCCCTGATGAGATGCCAGTACATTCTACAGTGAATACAAGGGGCTTCTTGGAGTGGCCTGCTGTATCCTGAGGTTTGTGGGCAGCCGTAGTTTGTTCCATATCCAGAGATGGGCTGGCCCCATCCCAAGATCTGGTACGCCGGAAGTGGGAGGGGCCAGTCGGGGTCAGGGGTGTGTGGGCGGGGCAAGGGGCAGGACCGGGGAGGGGCGAGGGGAGGGGCGACGTTGACGCCTGCGCAGTGCCTGCTTAGAAGCCGGCCTGCCAGCTTCTAAGCAGGCTCTGCGCAAGCGCCGCCACCGACACTCACGCAGAGCCTTCCTAGAAGCTGGCACCGGCTTCTAGGAAGGCTCTGCGCAAGCGCCGACACCGGCGCTCGCGCAGAGCCTGCCTAGAAGCGGGCAGGCTGCCTCTGCCTGCTTCTAGGCAGGCGCGGTGGGCGCAAAACATGGTGGACCGTACCGGTCCGCTATGTTTTGCATTTCCCTGTCGCTGGCGGTACGCTAGCGGCAGGGAAACTGGAAGAAGCGGTATGGGCGCGTAGGCCCGTACCGGTAAGTGCCCACCACTGTCCATATCCTGAGGTTGAGAGGCAGGGGTTGCAGCTAGGCTGGCCAAGAACTCAGATTTTTGCTCAACACTGCCATTCTTACTCGGGCCTTATCACAGACCCCTATGGGTCTACTCATTACTATACCTGCTCCTGAGGTGGTATATCTCTGAGGAAATGTAAGAAGAGGCATTTCTGCCTTGGAAACAGGCTCTGGATACAGAGTAACTGCTCCGCCTTGGGCAATGCTAAACATGCCCTCAGCATGCCTCTCCTGAACTGCCTAGGGCAGAGCAGCTAGGGCAGAGCAGGTCCACCTCTCTTAGGGCACCCTATGTTGCCTTGCTCTGCCCTAAGCCTTTTCCAGAGTACCTGGGGTGGAGCATCTTGCAGTTACCCCTGCTAACTGAGCAAGAGGCCCTCTTTCAAGTGGGTGTTCCTCTTTTATTTAGCAGGGGGAGATTAACTGGCCCTACACACCCCAGCAATGTCTGTTCAAGTGGCTTCTGCTGGTGTTCTTTTTTGCATTTTAGATTGTGAGCCCTTTTGGGACAGGGATCCATTAGCTATTAATTAGCTATTATTATTTTTCCATTCTCTTTGTAAACCGCTTTGTGAACGTTTTAGTTGAAAAGCGGTATATAAATACGATAGATAGATAGATAGATAGATAGATAGATAGATAGATAGATAGATAGATAGATAGATAGATAGATAGATAGATGCTCCATCCTATTGATAGATAGGGCAACTCAAGGGCTCTTATGTGGACAGATTAGTTGCTCTGGATTTGGCTGTATGGCTTGTAACTTTTCTTCCAGAAATCTGTTGCTTCTCCTTTTAAAGATATCTAGGCCAGATGCTATCATCACATAGTGTGGCAAGGAGTTCCACAGATTAATTACATGCTGGGTAAAGAAATATTTACCCAGAGTGAAGAAGGGAATATAGCCCTTCTTCACTCAGGGGCTAACTGAGGGTCAAGTCACCATTCCATAGAAGCAGCCCGAGTATGTCTTCCTAATGGTAGATTTGAGTAAGGATAATATTGAACAGAGATGCCCTGAATTTCTAGATCAGATGTCTCCAAACCCCAGACTGGGGGCCAGATATGGCCCATGACCAGCCTCCATATATCCCACAGCCAGCTTCTGGTCCCCTGCAAACTTCTGGCCCAGTTGATCAAACACATAGCTGTGCTCTGGTCACATCTGGAGGGTGTTCTGAGCACCTTCAAAAAATTACTTCCTGGTTTTCCCAAAAACCAGAAGTAATTTTTTTAGGCAATTTGAAGGCCTAATGTCAGGGTAAGTCAGTATGTTGACTAAATTGATGTGTCCTGTGACTGGATATGTGCCATGAGAGAGGAGACATGCACAGCAGGAGTAGAATCATAGAATCATAGAGTTGGAAGGGACCTAGTAGGTCATCTAGTCCAACCCCCTGCCTGCAGCAGGAATTCCCCCTAGAGCATCTCCAACAGGTGCTCATCGAGCCTCTGCTTGAAGATCCCCAGTGAGGGAGAATCCACCACCTCCCTTGGCAATCTGTTCCACTGCCGAACCACCCTCACCGTCAGGAACTTTTTCCGTATTTCCAGCCGGAATCTCCTTTCTTGCAGTTTGTACCCATTGGTTCTAGTTCTGCTTTCAGAAGCAGCTATGAACAAATTGGCCCCTTCCTCCATATGACAGCCCTTCAGGTATCTGAAGAGGGCAATCATGTCTCCCCTCAACCTCCTCTTCTCCAGGCTGAACATCCCAAGTTCCCCCAACCTTTCCTCGTAGGGCTTCCCTTCCATCCCACTGATCATTCTTGTCGCTCTCCTCTGGACGTGCTCCAGCTTGGCTGCATCTTTCTTCAAGTGAGGTGCCCAGAACTGAACGCAGTACTCAAGGTGAGGTCTGACCAATGCAGAATAAAGAGGAACTAGAACTTCTCGTGACTTGGAAGCTACAGTCCTCTTAATGCAACCTAAAATGGCATTTGCCTTCTTTGCAGACACATCACACTGCTGACTCATGTTCAGCTTGTGATCCACGGCGACTCCAAGATCCTGCTCACATGTTGTGCTGTCAAGCCAAGTATCCCCCATTTTATACCTATGTTTTTGGTTTTTATTGCCTAAGTGCAGAACCTTGCACTTCTCCCTGTTGAAATTCATTCTGTTTGTTACAGGATTCCAGTTTATCCAGATCCTCCTGGAGGTTTCTCCTATCTTCTGATGTGTTTGCTACTCCTCCCAGTTTGGTGTCATCTGCAAATTTGATCAGGCTCCCCCGTATCCCTTCCTCCAAGTCATTGATGAAAATGTTAAAGAGAACCGGTCCCAAGACAGAGCCTTGGGGTACCCCACTAGAAACTGACCTCCACGTTGACACAGAACCATTTACTAAAACCCTTTGAGTGCGGCCATCGAGCCAGTTGCAGATCCTCCTAACAATTGCCTTGTCTAGCCCATATTTTTCCAAGTTCCTAATTAAAATGTCATGTGGGACTTTGTCAAATGCTTTGCTGAAGTCAAGATAAATGACATCCACAGCATTGCCACTGTCCAGTAAGCTCGTAACCCGATCAAAAAAGGAGATCAGATTTGTCTGGCAAGATTTATTAACTATTAACTATTAATCTATTAACTAGATTAACTATTTATTGTATTTACAAGAGAGAGTAGTCAAACACAATTCTGGATCATACTCATTTATACAAGTCCTTCAGTCTATACGCCTCAGAGCTAAACAGTAACTAATACACAGCTAGCTAGTTTGCTTCTGCTCTGATGAACAGCTGAGCAACTGCCAGTTCTCCAACTGTCACCAGCCAACTGGCAGATTCTATTATATTCAGCTTACTTTACCTGAACCAACTGTTAGATTCATAATGCTAACACTTTAGAAAGTGCTTGGGTGATGGGATGTGCTTTATTTCTGTGATGTATTTTGGTAGTTGGAGAAATCTAAGAAGTTTGAGCCCATCCTATCTGTCTATCTATCTATCTATCTATCTATCTATCTATCTATCTATCTATCTATCTATCTATCTATCTATCTATCTACAGTATTTATATACCGCTTTTCAACTAAAAAGTTCACAAAGCGGTTTACAAAGAAAATGGAAAAATAATAATAGCTGATTAAAAGCTAATGGGCCCCTGACCCAAAAGGGCTCACAATCTAAAAAAAATTTTCACATCCATTCTCATTTATTTATTCATCTAGGTTCCATCTCTAATGTATTTAAATTTTATATGTAAATTTTTTCTGGCCCTTGACACTATGCCAGGTATTTGATGCGGCCCTCTGGCTGAAAAATTTAGAGACTCTGGTTCTATAATGATGCAGAAGAATGTACCAAGTGGATACACAAAGTTTGGCTAATACCCTTTTTTGGAACAGGAGGGCAGGGCAGGTATAGTGGCTACCAAAGCAGAAGACAACTATTACATAAAAAAACCAGAAAAGTAGGCAAATGAAATTCCAATACATATCATGATTATAATGACCAGATTACTTTTGTGCTGATATCTGGTCACCAGAGAATCACTACTATTGGTCCCCATGCTTGAGGAGATCTGTGCGGTGAATGTTAATAATGTGAGATGCCAAGGCAAACATTCAGGTACACTAATAATGGAAGAAAGCTACAAGAAGATGTTTGTCATTACATCTAGGAGGGTTCTGGATCTGGTGGAGCTAGAGGAGGAAAAGGTCACAGGCAGTGGAAGGCAGGTCAGTGGAAAAGGTCAAACACTGTCTTGTACTCCAGAACAGAGACGCATGGAGAAATTCTCAACAGCTTTGCTGTTGCCACCTTCTCTTTTTCCAAGCCTCAGACAGAAAAGCTGCATTTCACAATTGGCACAGAGTGTTTGGACTCAGGGTGTGGACATGCTGGGCTGTGCTTCTCAAAGGAGATCTTGTGGATTCGCCACCTGGAGCCTTCTGGCATGTGTAGAATAAGAAGGTAGGAGGTGTTCTCTGCAGTGGTGGGCTCCAGTAGGTTCACACCTACTCTATAGAACCGGTTGTTAACGAGAGATAGGACATATAAAGTTTTAAAATAGCCATTTAAAAGTGGCTGTCAGATGCGCATAGAACCAGTTGTTAATTTCTTTGAATCCCATCACTGGTTCTCTGTCAAAGTGGGGCTCAAGAGCTGAGTATTTACAATGTGTTTGTGTGCAGCTTAATAATTCCAAAAATTAAACTGTAGAAACACAACAGGGGAGTCTCCAGCTTTAATTCTGGGGACATAGCGCAGAGCACTGGGAAATTACTATGAACAAACTTCCACAAAATGAATGAATGAATGAATTTGAGAGCCAGGATGGTGCAGTGGTTTGGTTAGGGAGTTGGATTGAGGGCACAATCCAGAGTAAAGGCAGTGAGGAGAGCCCTAGCTGGGCTGCCCCAACTATTCAGTATCCAGAGCAGAGAATTATGCAGCATCCAGAGAGTCAGGAAGTCTGGGCTGCCCTAACTGCTCAAGAGAATGCTAAATAGGCATCAAGTAAGTGACACCTGGGGAAGGCTTGCTCCTGAGGAGACTCCCCTCAGATCACACTGAACAAGGAACAGCTGTGGTGCCTGCCTTATAAGGAGTCCCTGATGAGATGCCAGTACAGTCTACCTACTGTACAGTGAATACAAGGAGCGTCTTGGAGTGGCCTGCTGTATCCCCAGGTTAGTGGCTGCTGTAGCTGTGTCATATCCTGAAGTTGAGAAGCAGGGGTTCCAGATAGACTGGCCAAGAACTCAGATTTTTGGACAACACTGCCATTCTTACTCTGCCTTATCATGGACCCCTAAGGGTCTACTCATTACTAGACCTCTGGTGGTATAACTCTGAGGAGCTGGAAGAGGATATATCTGCCCTGGAAACAGGCTTTGGATACAGACTAACTGCTCTGCCCTAGGCAATATTGAACATGCCCTCAGCATGCCTCTGCTGAACCACCTAGGCTTCCCCAGCTAGGGCAGCCCAGGTCCACCTGTCTTGGAACAGCCTGTGTTGCCTTAGGCTGCCCCAAATCTTTACCAGAATAACTAGGGTGGCCCATTTTGCAGTTGGGTCAACCCAGTGATAGGTAGGGTAGCCCAAGTGCACTTCTGGATTGTGCCCTTAGACTTGAAAAATCCAGGTTAAAATCCCTCCCTTGACATGAAGCTTCCTGAGTGACAGTGGGCCTGTCACTCACTCTCAACCTCACCTCCCTCTCAGGGTTGTTGTGAGGGAAGCAGAAGGGGAGGAACTACAACCTCCTTGAAAGCCACCTTGGGCATTTGGATCATCATGGGAAAGATATAAATACCTTCAATAAAGAATAAATAAAATGAATGAATGATTGAATGAGTAGGAGCCAGAGCTCTTGGCAGAATTCCTACTCGTTGCAAAGGGCTTGTGCATAGCATTACATCCTAGTTTACTGCATCCCTGGGCTTGATTTAAACTAAGTGTCATCAGTTGACAATCCCAATAATTCTGGAATACAGAAAGTCAAAACTCTGAACATTTGCAGAGTGCATTTATAAATAAAGGTATATATATATAAAGGTATATATACCTTTATATATATAAAGGTATATATAAAGGTATATATAAAGGTATAGAATAGCTATGTCACCCTCTACATACATCTAGGAGTAAATAGGGGGGACTCTAGTCAGATAATGCAGTTTACAGTTTGGCTCTGTCTTCGACAGCATTTTGCTTTTTAGAAAAATGAAGTTGCCAATTTGGCAAACTACAGCAAAAAAAAAAAACTTGAATGACAAAAAGCAAAACAGGAGAATGATTAAGAAGCCAGGAATTAATACACTATTAAGTAACTGCATGTGCATTTTGAACCAGTACCATGTCACATATGTGTGCAGCTGTTGACATTTTTCATTGTTTATGTGTGCATGCACATACGCTTGAGAGCGCCTGGATGGAGACTTGGGCTGCAATCCTAAAGACACTTTTCTGAGAGTAAGACCCATTCTACACAATGATGCTTACTTTAGAATAGACATGGTTAGGATTGTGCTCTTTGAGTGACTGTGTCTTGTGCCTGCTAGCAAACGTATGAGTGTGTCCCAGCATATAATAGATTTTGTTTGCATGGGGTCTTTGGAGATCACTGTTTTGGCACTGCCAGCTAGAAAGGTTTTGTATTAATATGCCTGTTTCAGCTATTAGGGTTGGAAAATGGGGGAGGGATTCTGATGCTGGAAAGACTCCAGTGGCCAACCAAAGATCAGATTTTGATACTCTTAGGACATTCCAAATCCATGTTAATCCACTCCATTTCTCGGTCACTCTCTTTTAGCCCAACCCGGTGTTTGCTACAAGTGGGGCACTAGGAGCACAATCTTAACCATGTCTACTCATTGTATTCCATTGATCCATTGTGTTCAGTGGGTCTTACTTCCAGGAAAGTATGTTTAAAACTGCAGCCTGAGTCACCCACATAGTGCAGGGGGTTGTTTCAGCTCCTGACACAGGACTGACATAGGAAATGAAGGCTGCAATCCTAAAGACATTTTCCTGGGAGTAAGACCCATCAGACACAATGGGGCTTACTTTTGAGTAGATATGGTTAGGATTGTGCTTAAGGATTTCAACCTAAGAGTACAATCCTAACCATGTCTACTCAAAAGTAAGCTCCATTGTGTTCAATGGGTCTTACTCCAAGGAAAGTGTCTTTAGAATTGCAGCCAAAATCTATTAATTATTCCCTCCTAGTCCCACATAGTCTTTTTTGATGTGTCAATCTGGTTTTGTTGTTTTTGTTTTTAATGCTTCCGTATCAGTCTTTCCAATCTTCTAAAAATAGGATTTGGCTGGGAAGAGGTCAATGCAATTTTAATAGTGCCTGGATCTCATCTCCAAAGAATTGTTCTCATGTGCCCCTAACAAATTCCACCTTTTTCCCCTTTCTGCACAAAAAAATGAGTTTTACTATGCAAATTCTGGCCTATTACCTTCCCCTTCAGATGGGTTCTGATGGAAGTAAATTCCTAAATCCTAATTTTGGACGTCTTTCAAGTTTCAACCCTGATTATTCCTTCATCTCTCCAAACTGTTATTTTAGATAGCGAGCCTTTTTGGAACAGGGAGACATTAGTCTGATTTCTGATTTTCTCTGTAAACTATTTTGTGAACTTTTTGTTGAAAAGCAGTATATATATATAATACAACTATCAATAATAATAAACAGCAAAATAGGATGTAAAAACAGGCATCCAGGTCCTTGGGAAGGACTATATAACTAGATAAAACAAACCAATCAATAACTTTTGACTGTGTGAAAATACAACTACAGTACTACTAATTTTCAGCCCTTTCCCTCTTTAACACCTTCCCTTCACTGGGTGACTGTAATGCTAAAGACACTTTCCTGGGAGTAAGATCCATTGAACACAATGGGGCTTACTTATGAGTAGACATGGATAGGCTTGCACCCTCCATTTCTCAGTCACCATCTCTTACCCCAATCTGGGGCATGTTACATGTGGGACATTGTAGTAAATTCCATAATAGCCAATGGGATTTAAATCCTAGGAGGTAATACTCCCTAGGATTGCAGCCTAAATTTAATTTCAGAGTGAATTTTTATTAGTTTTTTTATATTTTCGGATTTTTAAAAATGATCTTATATTTTGATTTCTTTCAAGAATCTTGCATTGATTTCTTTCATGAATCAATATGTAAGATTTCTTTCTATGAATTTGCAAGGGGGGAATGTAGATCTTAGGAACAGAGGGGGAAATTGTGGAGAGCCAAAGAAAAAATTTAAAGTGGTCAGTAAGATAAGGATGGGCACATGGCAATAAATGCATTCCTCTAAACGCATCCAGCAGGGATCGAAGAGTCGCAAAAAAAAAAGGTTTCCAGCATGAAGTGGCATAGCTAGAGGGGGGCAAAGCAGTAGGTTTAGAGGGAACTTCACCGCGGCTCCTCCTCTAGCTATGCCACTCCTCCCTACCCACAGCCCTATATTGGCAGTGAAACCTAATGATGATGTCTGCAAAGTGTTCCTACCTGGTTCCTACTACTTTCCTATCAATTTTCTACCCATCCTCACTAAGGATCTCCAAGTGATTGTATTGTAACTGCCATAGGCTAAATAAATAAATAATATTATAATATATTATTATTAAAATTAATTTATTGCTTTTGCCTGGATTATGGATTTCTTTCATTTAGATATTCTTTCCACCCTGTGGTTTTGAGCCTAATGGGATCCGCAAGAAGGGTTTCAAAAAATCAACCACACTTAACAGTTCCCCCCCCCCGAAACAACCATTACAAAAGAGACAAGAGTGCCTTTGAGCATGTGGTGAGTGCTTTCCCTCCTCTCTCCCCTCTATCTTTACTAGCAACAGGCACAAGGAGACCACATGTCCTGTTTCTCCAGGACATGTCCTGGATTTTAGACTTTGTGTCCTGGGGAAAAAACTTCAACATACTCCGTTTCCTTTTAAGTGAGCCGTCTTCTAATTAATAAATTATGGCTTCAATCCTAAGATTACTTTCCTGGGAGGCAGCGCCATTGAATTCAATGGAACTTACTTCTGAGTAGGCACAAATAGGATTGCACTGTATATGTAATGGTTTTTAATTTGATAATAAGTAATATAGGCTGCAATCTATACACTCTTTCCTGAGAGTTAGGCTGCAGTCCTAAAGACTCCTGGAAGAAAGACCCATTGAACACAATAGGGCTTACTTTTGAGTAGACATGGTTAATATTGTGCTCTAAGTCCCATACAAGACAGTTGGACTTACTTCTGAGCAGACATGTTTAGGATTGCACCATAGTGTTAAAATTAAGCAGATAAAGTGGTTTTAGCTTTTATTTTGTCATGTCCTACACTTTTCTTGGATGTCCTACATTTGGGGGGCCTTGTCCTCCTTTTATGTTATGACATATGGCAGGGTGGCCATATGAAGAGGACAAGAAGAGGACACAATGGCCCCCTTAAAAATGTAGGACAACCAAGTAAAATGAAGGGCGTATAAAAGTAAAAACTAAAACTACTCATCTATATTGATTTCATGTGGTTAATTTAAACACTGTATTACTTATTATTAAATTCAAAACTATTACATCTAATTTATTACTTACAAAAATTCTACATTTTTTTGTGTAATTAATAAATTTTGGCTACAATTCTAAACACATTTTCCTGGAAGTAAGATCCACTGAACACGATGGGGCTTTAAATTGGAATAGACTCTGAACACAATCCTAACCATGTCTACTCAAAAGTTAGCCCCATTATGTTCAATGGGTCTTACTCCCAGGAAAGCGTCTTTAGGATTGCAGCCTTAGATCACACTTCTATGCATGTCTCTACTCAGAAAAAAGTCCTAATATACGCTATAGGGCTTACTTCCAGGAAAGTGTGGATAGGATTGTAGCCAAAATTTATTAATTACAAGAAAGCACCATGCTACCTTCTTAGGTTAGGACTGTGCTCTATATGTAATAAATTATCAGCACAATCCTATGTCTACTCCGAAGTAAGCCCCACTGTGTTCAATGGGTCTTATTCCCTATGCAGCCTATCCCTACAATCCAGAGTAACTACGGGAGCACGTAAGAGACATTACGTGCACCCGTAGTTACTGCACCACCTAGTGAAAACCTATGGGAAATTCATATTGCAATCCAGAGCAAATTGTCCTTACACCGGAGCAAGGACTCCTCGTAGTTACTCTGGATTGCACCCTATGGCTGCAATCCTAAAGACACTTTCCTTGGAGTAAGACTTATTGAACACAGTGGGGCTTACTTTGGAGTAGATATGGTTAGGATTGTGCTATATGTGATGATTTTAATAAGTAATACAGTGCTTAAATTAACCACATGAAAGCAATATTTATGAGTGTTTTTACCTTTTATTTTGACCTGTCCTACATTTTTCTTGGGTGTCCTACATTTTTTTGGGGGGTTGATGTCCTCTTTGTTTGGTTATGATATATGGACACCGCCCAAAAAAATTACCTTCCTTTATTGTGACATGATGGGGGATGTGGAGTCCCACATCAGAAGATGCAGAAAGAGGGCTCCTTATTAGGATCTTATTAGGCACTTTGGGCAAAGGGGCTTGAAGAGGGAAGTGTCCCTATCAGGATTCCCAAAGGGGCATCACCCACATGTTCTTTTTTTCCAGGACATGTCCTCTTTTTTAGCCTTGTGTCCTGGAAAAAATATTCATTGTTCTCCTTTTCCTTGTGAGAAGGCAGCATTTATTAATTATTTTGTAATTAATAAATTATATGAAAACGTAATTATATTAATATGTAATTATATTAATATGTAATCAATAAATTATATGAAAATATATCATTTTCCCAGGACATGTCCTGGATTTGAGCCTTGTGTCCTGAAAAAAAGTCAGTGTTCTCCTTTTCCTTGCATGGAGCCTTCTTGTCATTAATAAATAATACGTAATAGTTTTAAATTTAATAATAACCTGTAGGATGTTTACATTAAGCACATGAAAACAATTTTAAATGAGTGTTTTAGCTTTTATTTTGTCACGTCCTACATTTTTGTTGGATGTCCTACAATTTTGGGGGGTCATGTCCTCTTTTTTGGTTATGACATATGTTCCCTCTGTATAAAATAAATTATGGCTGCAATCCTAAAAACACTTTCCTAGGAGTAAGATACATTGAATACAATGGGGCTAACTTTTGAGTAGGCATGGTTAGGATTGCACCCTTAAATTAATAAGTAATATAGAGCACAATCCTAACCATGCCTACTCAAAATTAATTCCCATTGTGTTCAATGGGTCTTAATCCCAGGAACGTTTCTTTAGGATTGCAGCCACAGTGTTTAAATTAACCAACTGAAAATTATCTATGGGAGTTTTTTTAGCTTTTATTTTGTCATGTCCTACATTTTTCTTGTGTTCAACATATGGGGGGTTCTTGTCCTTTTTTGGGTTATGGCATATAATCAATCCTGACCCACAAGAAGTGTGGCGTAGCTTGGGGGGAAACTAAAAACTAATGAAAACGAAGAATTCAATCCTATCCACACTTTCCTGGGAGTAAGACCCATTGACTATAATGGGGCTTAGAGTAGACAGGATAGGATTGGGCTTAATTCAGAGCAGAACTGAGGAGACATCGAACTGGAAGTAAGTCCCATTAGAGTCAATGGAAGAGAAGAAGAGAGGGATAGGATTGTGGCCTAACACCTCTTTTCACTCAAACACCCCCACAAAAAACGCAAAATAAAAATATTGTCTCCAATTTGTTTTGAAGGAGTTGATTGTGACCTAACCAGGGTTAAGAGGACCACAGACTTGCTTTCATTCTTAGTTAGTAGAGAAACCACTTTTTTGGGGGAGTGGGGCGCTTGCCACACTTTGCCCCCTTTCCCTCCTTGACTAGTCAGATCACATCCCTTTCCTCTGGACTGCCAGATGCCGTGCTTGATCCGGATGCAAATGGACCCTGATCCCCCCCCAACTGATATCCCCCTAACTCTGCATATCACATTCCTCCCTGCCCTATATCACCCAGCTCTGCCCTACATCACCCCAACTCTGCCAACAGATTCCCCAGTCATATACCCTCGATTCTGCTCTATGACATCCCAACTCTGCATCTCTACCCTATATCCCCAGTTCTACCCTATGTCGCCCCAGTTCTACCGGCACTGCCGTATATCATCTTACTCTGCCCTATACCTTCAGCTATACCAACTCTGCCATATATCCCCAGTTCTGCTGTATGTCTCCCCAGTTCTGCTCTATGGCTGTAATCCTAAAGACACTTTCCAGGGAGTAAGACCCACTGAACACAATGGGACTTACGTTTGAGGAGATATGGTTAGGATCAGTGATGGGCTTCAAAGAAATTAAGAACCAGTTATCTGTCCATCTGGCAGCCACTTTTAAATGGCTATTTTTAAACTTTATATGTACTATTTCTTGTTAAGAACCGGTTCTATAGAGTAGGTGCGAACCTGCTGGTGCCCACCACTGGTTAGGATTGCACTGTTTTGTCTCCTCAGCTCTGCCCTATACCTTCAGCTCTGCCCATTCTGCCCTATATCCCCCAGTTCTGCCTTATGTCACCCACTCTGCCCTACACAGTTCTGCCCACTCTTTCCTATATCCCCAGTTCTGCCCTATGTCACCCCAACTCTGCCCTATATCACCCCACTCTGCCTTATACCTTCAGTTCTGCCCACTCTGCCCTTTATCCCCAGTTCTGCCCTATGTCCAACTCTGCCCTATATCTCCTTGCTCCGCCTTATGTCACCCCAATTCTATCCACTCTGCCCTTAAATCTCCCAGTTCTGTCCTAGAAGCCCCAATTTGCCCTAGATCCCCAAGTTATGGGGCCAGCATAGGATTTATGGACGGGGGGTGCAGAGTTCAGTAGGGGAATTCCTGTGGGGTGGGGAAGGCGTGGGAGGCGGACGATCCCTTTAAGAAAGTTCAATGGGGCGAGTTCATGAAAGTTTAAAAAGTTAGTGGGGGTGGGGAAGGGCGGCCGTCGAGGGCCGGAGAAAGTCTTCCCTGGAGAGGGTGATGCGGCTGGAGGGCTGGGCTGGGCTGTGTGGGTGCCGCCCCCACCCAGCCAGCCAGCCTCTCACCCCCCCAGCCAGCCCGACGGGGAGGGCATCGGTGGGGCGGCAGCTGCAGCTCGTTGCCCCTCGTCCGCTCATTGGGCGGGCAGGCAGCCGCTGGAGGTGATGTGAGCGGGGCTGACGTCGGGGCTCCAGCCTTGCCTGCCTGCCTGCGCCGCCCGCACTCCACCTGCACCGTCGCACCAGCACGTCGGGCACCCCCGGGCACCTCCACCGCCCCACCGCCTCCCACCTGGGCAGCCCCCGACGTGAGCCAGCCCAGCCCAGGACCAGCACCCAGCCCTGCCCGCACCCACCATGAGCAACCTGCCCAAGGAGAACGAGCACAGCAGCAGCAGCAGCGCCCTCGAGGAGGAGGTAGGGATGCCCACCGCGCACAGCAAAGGCTGCCCTCCGGGCGTTGGAAGCAACCAGCCCACTTTCCCCCTAGGTTTGTGGGGTGGGGCAGCCTGGACGGGACCCCTCAGGTGCTCCCACTCATTTCCTACATTCAATGGGGTGAAGCAGCCCCCTATGCTCAACCCATTCCCCCCCAAGTGCACCTCCTTTCTGGGGGCTCCCACTTTTCTACATTCACTTTGGGGGAGACTAGGCTCCCCCCATCCCATACCTTCCTAGAGGGCTGTGTTTCCTCACTTCTTTCCTAGGTTCAGTGGGATGGGGTGCCTGAACCCTTCTCCTGCTTGGGTCCCCTATTTTCACCCCGTGCAACCCCTGCCTTGGAGGCTGTGACTCCCACTTTTCTACACTTAGTAGGGTGGGGGGAACCTAGACCCCCCTCTAGCTTGGACTCCCCCCATCGCCCTCCAGTGCACCACCTGTCTTGGGAGCTCTGCTTCCCACTTCTTTCCTAGGCTCAGTGGGGGTGACAGAGCTGGGAACCCCATATTCATACCATGGTTTCCCCTGCACTCCCATGGGGGCTGTGGCTCCCACTTCTTTCCTACACTCAGTGGGGTGGGGCAGCCTGGACCCCCCCCTCTGGCATGGACCCCCATGCTCCTCCTGCCTGGGGGCTTCCTATTTCTTCTCTAGGTTCAGTAGAGTGGAGGAGACTCTTCTCTATTTCCTGGTGTTTGTACCCCTTATTCCCACCACATGCTCCCCCCATGCACTTCCTTCCTTGGCTCCCACTCCCACTAGCTCCCACATTTCTACACTCAGTGGGGGTGACCCCCTGGGAATAGGACCCCCTATTCCCACAACCTGGCCCCTTCATGCACCACCTGGCTTGGAGGCTGTGGCTGTTGGCTCTAGGGGAGGATCTGGTCCCTGGCTCAGGGGTACCCCCTGCCAAGCTAGTAGGGTGGTGTCTGTGTCTCTCTGTTGGGCACAGGCTGTGGTCACCATAGAATTGCCCTTGACCAGGAGCTCTCATGTTCCCACAGAGCTGCCTCCTTGCTGGGGTTAGCCTGCTAAATGTTCTTTGTTCAGTGGGCAGAGCTTCTTTATGGCTTTGGTGTGGGAGTGGTAGGCAAGGAGCTGGCCGTCTTACCTTTGTCCCTCTTTCCAGGCTCCTCTGTTAAGCATGGAGCATCAATGTTAGGAAGGAAGCTTTGCTTGTTTTGTATGCTATCTTCTCCTGCCTTTGGTACCCTTCTTTCCATGCCCATTCACAGGTCCCATTAGAAATGGGTAAGGTGTAGGTCCTATTAGGACACAGGGTGTGTGCCAGGTTCCATTAGGACATGGGGTGTGAGAAGGAACCCAGATGCCTTGCCATGCAAAGACTGTGCCGTGTCTGCTCAAGACATCTGGATACCTCTGAGTTGTATCTTGGCATCCTATCTCTTGACCTTGGTGTGGCTTAAAGGAAGATCGGTGTGATGCTTGGTCTCCTCCATGCAGCTACGTCGGAATCAAGCTGTGGCCATTGATATGTGGAAACACCGGACATAATTTGAGGATGGAGGCTAGGAAATGGGCTTTATGGCTGCATACTACAAACACAGGGTGCAGAGTGATCACATGTGGCTTCTGGAAGTGGGGAGGTTATTGGTGGTGTATCTTTCTACATTGCTAATACCAGTGAATAAGGCTATATGTTGCTGAATGTCCACTATAGCTGTTACGTTGTAAATGCTAGCCAATTCCATATACTATCATTTTCCCAGATGGGAATGTTTTGTGGATATAGCTTTGTCATGTGTCTATAGTGTGATGTGGAGAAAGCCACCACAGTACAAGCTAAAGACAACCGTGCCCTTCTAGAGTTAAGTGACTACCATTTTGCATGCATGGCTCTGGAAATACAGCAAAGCCTTGATTCCCTTGGGCCCCCATGGATTGCTTGTCCCCCCTCCCAGCCATCTGAAAATAGCCGTGTAGCTTTGTTGGCGCAGAATGGCGGCCATGCTGGTCCCAATTCCTTCCCTGTTCTGTGAATAATGGTACGTGTGTGGCAGTGGCTGAGCTGATCTATTGATGAGTCTTTGCTTGTTGCTGGCTTCTGATCCCCCTCTCACTGAACCTATTTTATGAAACGTAGCAATAGGGTGACCTTCTAATCTGGCATTTATATGAGGACTGGTGTCAAATATAATGGGTTGGGCAGTCCTATCAGAGTATTGTCTCTTGTATAGCATACCTATATAAATAGAGCTTGATTTGCATGGTTATATTAGTTTGTCTGATCTAGGGACTCTTGCATTAAGAAACGGGGTTTTCACACAGCTTTCTAATGCGGGAATCACAGAGATGTTGACTGTATCTGCAGTTTAGCTGGTCACTGCTAAGCTGTTTGCACAGATCCACTTAGCTTCGTGGGTTGGGTTGAATTCCGTTAAACAGCTTGGTGTAAATGTCTGAAATTTTGAGGGACTTTCTAACTCTCGTTGCAAATGTGTTGCAATGGGATCAAGACAAGCAGCTTTGTATGGTATTGGACCTAGCACTGAATGATGGAGGCTCTCCAGAGTTCTGGGCAAGAATTTTTCTCTTGTCTACCTGGAGAGGCTTAGATTTGAGTTTGGGGCCTTTGGGTGCAAAGCATATGTTCTTCCACTGAGCCATAACCCTTCTACTGAGCCATAACCTTTCCAAAGGGAACAGTTAACAGTAAATCTCTTTCTGAAGGGCCACCACCCTTTGAGGTAGATGGCTGCCCTCTTAGCTCTGAAAATTTTTCCACCCACACAACACAAATTTGATGGCAGTTGAGCTTTAGGAAGACCTTAGCAGGTCCCCAGCAATGTCAGTCCAAGACATTGGGGCTGACACTGGCCCCTTATAACTCCAGTTTTAATATTGTCTTGTTGCTGACAAACTAGTGTTTAGGATTGCATGACCCAGGGTAATCTGGATCACACAACTCATGTGTAAAAACTAATAGTTTGATCTTCTCTCACTGTTCCAAACGGTATCTGAAATGTGGTCTAACATGTCACACGATAAAATTAAGTGTTCTTAAAAACAGAGAAGGTTTTTTTTACCTTGAAGTGTTATGCTTGCTCAATTGCCCTAAGTTATTATTTAGTACTATATGGAATTAAAGAATCTGGCTCTTATGCCTTATAACTGAGTCACATGACTGCTTAATTTTTAAATTGAGTGGCTTTTTTCTCCTTCTGGTGTGCTGCATTCATGTAGCAAGGCTTTTCCTTGTCCCTTCGGAGTTAAGTATGAGCTGGAAGGAGGTGGTTGTAGAGCCGTAGGGGAGATTCCGTAATAGAATTGGACAGACTGATACAGTCTGTTTTGAATGGTGTTACCCTGGGTGCATCCTTCCTTGGAAGGATGGGATTAATAATTACTGATGGGGTTAACAATTACTGATGGGGTGTAGTTTAAGGCAGTGGGTGGGCTGAGTTATCTGAGAATACTGCAATCTTGTTCCCCATGTTTCTGTTTTGCCATTCAGAATGCCATCCCATGAACATCCATTCTGCCAACTCATGGGAAAATGGCACTATCTCTGTTTACCACAAAGTACTCTTTTTAATTGGTTATAATAATTTAAAATGTGCTGGAATAAAAACACAATGCTCCTTTACTTTTCTTCCTTGGAAGGGAATTAAATCTGTATGCTTAAGAACACCCCAAGATAGTTGGTATCGGCTGTTAACCCCACTGGCTGGAACCTAAAATTCACTTGGCACAACTCATCTCCTTTCGAAGGGTTCCAGATGGCCTGTTAAAATGGTCTGTACAAAAGCACTTTATTTGTGTGCTGTGTCTAGCACATAACTTCTGCTGATTTTAATATTAAATAATGTTGTGAAGTGGCAGAAATCTACAAAAGAATTAAGAGGCGGAAGAGGAATTTAATCTCAGTAGAACTTCGCAGGGGTAGTTAGTTTATTTAATATCCCACCTTTCTTCCTTACAAAAGAAAAGCCAAGGTGGCTAACAACATATAGGATGATAAAATACCATTAAAACCAGATAGAACAGTAGATATGATTAAACTACAAAAACTATAAATAAAAACCTAAATTAAAATAAAAACCTAAATTAAAATAAAAACCTAAATTAAAATGGGGAGATACTGGTAGATAAAATCCCAATTTAAGAACAGGCAAACAGCAACAACATGACCTTACTTAGGAAGAGCTATCATAAGCGTGTCTGAATAAAAAAGCCTGTTGTTAGTCTGTTGCCCTGGACGTAAATTTTAATTTGTTAACAAGGTCAATATATATCTTGTGGTCCCAGCCCCCTGTGAATGTTCTTGCCTAATAACCTTCAGAAATGGTGTCAGTGGCTAATTCATACTATACTCAAGGAACCGGAGACTGTTGTGATTTGGGAAACACATGCAACCTCTTTTCACTGATCAAAGTTGGGGTAGCATTGGGAGTTGTATCAAATAGTGGGTGAGAGATGGGTGAGATTCAGGGTTCTTTGAGGACATTTCAGGCACATTGCACTGGAACACCAACTGCTAGATGTGTTCTTGATGGCACTGTAGGATGTGAATATGGATGGTGAAAGAACTGCTGTTTATGCTGAGTGTATCTATAGTTGGTATAATTTGGCTTCTCCTTCAAATCTTGCAAGCAGTCTCTTGTGAATTAGCCCTGCCCTAGAGTTGCTTCAACTGAACGGTTGAGAAAACGCACAACTTTGGCTTCCTTGTCATCATACCTTTTGGACTGAGTGTGGAAGGTGAACTCATGACAACTGAGAGGTGGCATATTTCTCATCCTCTGTGACAAGAGGTACTTGTAACCTCACCACAGTGAGGGAATTGGCTGATGTGGGATCTAGGATCAGCAGATGGACTTGGTATCGGAGCTGTGTACGTACGTTCGAGTATTGAGATGCAGTGTCCTCAATCATCTTTTTATACTTCATAAAGCAAATTTCTCATTATAGGCCAACTTGAAATGCATTGACAAACCCTTGTAGCAACAATTCAAGGAATGGGGCTTTGGTGCCTTGCTTCTGTTTTGCATCATTTACAAAAAAATTAGTTTTATGGGAGGAAACATTTTGGGGTTGTGCATTGAAGAGTTAAGAGGGGGTGCCATGCAGCTTTTGCTATGCCATCTTAACCTAATCACATGTATCCAGCAATATGACTTAAGGGAGAGCAGTTCTGGTTAAAAGGAATCTCTTGTCAATTTCCAGTTACAGTATTCCCCTTATCCTACTGTGGATAACTATAGACTGACTGTGCAGATAGGGCTGGAAAAGATGTCTACCTACCATTTAGTAGATAGGTAGAAGTTGGTTGATCAAAGGCAGCTGCATTTGTTGTACTGAATTCAAATGCTTGAGTGAATATTTCCTGGATCTTACTTGGAATAAGAATAGTGGTGAAGTCTAAGCTTGTGAAACCTTCTTGAACAAAAACCAAGATAAGACAATGATGAGCTAACAGAGCTGTTGCAATACCCAGAATTGCTTGCATTTGGTGTCATGAGTGTAAGGAAATGTAGGTTATAGTATGCGTTATCATCATCTTTTGCTCTGCAACTAAAGGGTCTGTTGATGCTGTTGTCCATCTGCTGTTACTAAGGGAAGACAAAACTCAAGTGTAAAACATTAACCAGATTAACTGTTCCTACCTCAACATGGCTGGGAAATTTCTGCAGAGGTGCCCTTGGCCCTTCCAATTTGAAGGTCAAATCTTGCAAGTGAGTCTTTACCCCCTTATTTACAATTAGTTCATCTTTGCTTCGGCATCATTGGGGCAGAAGTTGGCAGAAACTCAGACCAGCATAACCTAGCAAGCGAAAAGGTGTTGATCCATCTCTTGAGATTCAATGAGTGGTAGTGAGACTGTTGAGCACAAGAGAAGTCCTGGGGTTCAAAAAAAATTGGGCCCTCTTAAATTACCTCTTGATACCCTACAGTTGTCTTAAAAGTATTTTCCATCCAGCAAGCAGGCCCCTTCTTAGCTGCTAAAAATAGCTTCCCTATCAATTGCCTTCTCTTTGTTTTTGTGTTAATCCCAAACAAAGGGATTTATCACTTGGGATGTTCATTTTTAATCAGGTTAACCATATAGAATGGAGGAAAGAGTGCCTCTACCTTTAAGCATTTCATAGAAGAGAGAATTGAGTCAGGTTTAGCTCATCATAGAAGTGTCTAAAATGCAGCACCTGCCTAAATTCCCTCTTCTATGCAATGCTTAAAGATAGAGGCACTCCATTCTCCATTCTGTATGGTCACCCTGCTTTTAATATAATGCATGGACCCACCTCTAATCTTGTTTTTTTCTTCTTGATTATTGATTATGACTTCTAGGATTGAACTGGTTACTTCATTTAATGCATAAAGTTAGAATCCTCGGCGGGTATAGAACTGTGTTAAAAGACTCTATAAGGGTTTGTCTGGACATCTTTCATCTTTCGATCTGAGCTTTGGGGTTTCTGGGTTGAACCATATGATTTCAGGCATGCTTGAGTTAGCACTTGTCTTCTGCTTTCCACAACTGGTGGTTCAAGAAGTTGCCTTGACTTCATTGCAAAGGTTCCCAGTGAGTTGTGCTTGCCTCTGGCAAGGAGAGTACATGATATGCCTGCATCTTCCAAGGCCAATTAGCTTAAATTGCATAACTGTTAATGGATTTGAAGAGTTTTTGTGAGTATATAGTAGGTTTGGTTTTTGGTGAAGGGAAGGTTTTCAAGGCTAATGACAGATGGGTGGTGGCAACATGGGAATGCAAGTTCAGTTAGTGTTCTTGGTCTTGCTCAAGGTAGGAATGTTAATGTTCTTCCACCTTAAGCTTCCACCACATCCAAATCATCAAACATTCTCCAGATATAGTTGTGCAAGGTGGCTAAATGCTTCCAGTGCACCACCCTGCTTCAGCGTTTTGAAAACAATTGGGGAGGAGGAAATATGGACAAAGCAACTTGTCTTGGGCCAGTTCTATACTGGCAGAAGGTGGCTGTCTCCTTCCTCGGATTTCTGTTGGCCCTTTAGCAATGGTGACAGATACCAGCTGCTATGCATTCCCTGTGAATGATTATCAAGGTAATGCATCTTTCCAAGAAAGCTTCCTGGTTAAGTGACAGTTGCTAGTAAACAGAAATGGCCAAAATGCACCATTTCTCTATTTTTGCTGCCCAAAAATGGGGTGGCATTTTCTTGTCTGAAAATTGGACTTTGAAACTTTATCACCCAGCTCTTAAAATCTAGTAAGAACTAGAAACTGTCATTCCTTAAGTCAGGGCTGGGTAAATTGACAAGAGATAGCTGTTTCTTTTAGCAAGAGAGCCACATCTTCTTTCTGACATGCGCCAGAACCAGAAATACAATTTACATTTCAAATTTGAATCTTCTATATTTACTGTATATAAAATTGAAGACTGACTGACTCATCAGTGCCCAGCTAAAACCAACAGACCTAAAAGCGTGAAATTAGGGAAGGGTATTCCTTTTGTGATGTAGGCACCCATTAAGAACTGATTTTTAGAAATTCAGACAAGGGGGTGAAAAGGGATGTAACATGTGTTTGTCCCTATACTTAATATTTAAGAATCCCTGACTCATCAATGCCCAGCCCAATCCCACAGACCTTGAAGCATGAAATCTGGGGAGCATATTCCTTTCATGATGTGAGCATCCACTAAGAATACATTTTTAGAAATTTAATCTATGGGGTAAAAAGGGGCGCAACGTGTTTTTGTCATATCCTTAATATTGAAGCCCCAACCTCTGGACCTAGAATCAAGAAATTTGGGAGAGTGTATTAATTCTGTGATGTAAGAACCCACTAAGAACTGATTTTGTGCCAGGTGGTGCCTGGCTGCTGTGCCCATTGCTGATGGTGGTGCCTGGTGCCCAGTGGGGATGCCTGGTGCCCAGTGTTGCCCACTGCCAGCTGATGCCTGGTGGTGCCCAGTGCTATCTTCTGCCCTCTAGTGCCCAGTAGGAATGCCTCTTGCCTGTTGGTGTTTGGTGCCCACTGTGCAGTGGTGCCCATAAGGGATGCCTGTTAGGGATCTCTGCTGCTGATGCCCCCTGGTACCTTCCCTGATGGCTGGTGTTCAGTGATGCCCAGTGTTCACTGATGCCCACCTCCCAGTGCATGCTGGTGCTCAGCTGTCCCCGGGTCTCACAAATATTCTTCAAGTTTTTCTCCAGCAATGTCGGGTAAAATCTGCTGGTGTTTACATAAATGAATACATTAGAGATGGAATGTGTGTGAATGAATTTTACTGAGATTACTTATATATATGGGAACTTTAACATGGGTATGTAGAACCACATGAGAACTACAAACTGTTTGTCACACTTGTTGCAGAATGAAAACATAATAGTTGAAGCCAGAAACATGAAGATCTGTTGTTCAGAGGCAATGTGGAGGGGATTAAAATAAAATAATAGCCAGGAGAAAGCAGAAAACACATGTAGGAATGAACTGATGCACATGGGACAATTATGGATGTTGTAGCCAGCTGTCACAGACCAGCATGGGCTCCAATAGTCTGACAAGCCAGAGGCTCATTGGAGAAGGGGCTCCCCAAGGGCCAAAGTGAGGATCCCTGAGGACCACTGGTGGTCGCAGGGCTGAGTTTACCCACCCCTACTTTAACTGAATGCTAGATTCCATGCAAATACAGGAGCCTAAACAGGAAGATGGAGATACTTGCCTATCAAAATATCTCCCATCCAATTTTTTTAAAGAATCAAGCAAGCTACAACTCAACTATTTCAGACACATCTTTCAGAGGGAACAAACATTAGGAAAAGACGTCACTGTTGGAAAAAAGACAGAACAAGAGGAAGAAATGTTTGTCTTTGCACATATCCAGGATCTCCAACTGATATGGCACCCACAAAGGCAGTTACGAACACAGAAAGTTGGTTGCCTTCTGAGTCAGATCACTGTCAATATAGCTTGATGCTTGCAGTGCCTGACTCCAGCTCAAAGCGCTAAAATATATACAGTATGGAGTATATAATGTAAATATATACATTTAAGGCATATAGTCTCCGACTTGTAGTGCAATCCTCACCCCTACTTATCCCATACTGGCCTTGGGGTTGCAAATGTGCCAATAAGACATTTCTGCACCACTCTCGAGGAGGGGGTTAGCCAGGAATGGGGAGATAGGTGAGTTGTGCTGGCCTCAACCTGTTAGGATTGTGCCCCTAGTTGCATTTGTCTTGCCAATTGTTTGTGTTTGTGCAGCGGTAATTGGCTTGATTTGGACTGCATTGTCCTTTGCAACCATCAGAAAAACCAGGTGGGTGTTGTTTCAAAGAGATTTCAAACAGATTTCAGGTTTGTGAATCTACTTATTTCATAAACTTTGGCGGAATGAGTTGAAGAGTGGTGGTGGTAGGTCGTGAGTGTACACGAGTAGATGGCATTTGAGGACTTTCTCAGCCCAGGAATGTTGACTAGAATGTTTACCTTCACACACAAATCCATTCCTGATGTTCTCCTAAGGACCTAAACGGTCTTCATGTTGGCAGTCTAATTTAAGCCAGGAAGAAAAGCCTTTGTCGCTAAACAATTGTGAGTTGAATGCTTGTTCTGTTGTAAATTGCCAGTCTACGTCCTATGCTGCTCTTGTGTTAAACCAACATTTACCAGGTTCAGCTGCAAAGAGCCTTGCCCTGTTAAAGTTTTGTACAAAGATTTTAATATAGCTATTCCTTGTAGTGCCCCTGACTTGGTACTTTCCCACTTATCTGCAGTAATGCATGTTGTTGCATTACTTTGTGGTAGAAGCCGTGTGTTTTGGGACATCGTAACTGACCATCTTGCCTTCCCTTACCTCTTGTTGTCCCTTCTAAGACTGATCAGTAGTAGGGCCAGATAGTAGTACAAGTAAGTAAACTACAATTTTGGCCCTTGCATTATGAGGGACCTCTATATGGATAAGTTTTATGCCCTCAAATTGAGCTATTTATGTTATATAAAAATGGCAAATTTTTATAAGGACTGATTTAAAATACTTTAGATCTGATTTCTTAATTTGAGATATTTAGCATACACCTGTATTTACTCGAATGTAATGCACCATCAAATCTAATGCACACCCCAATTTTTAAAGGCTTGAGATAAAAAGTTTACTAGTAATTGTAATATGCAGCTGCAAAGCAGATGAAAAAAATTAATTTTACTGTATACAACTAATTACTTGACAATAATGACAATGCACTACCAAACTGCAATACTTTTACCTAATTGCACTACTTTTTACAACAATGGGTTTGTTACATTTTTGTTACAAAATAGTAAACTGTTAAACCAAGGACAAAATCCAGAGTAACTACGGGGAGTCCTTGCTCCGGTGTAAGAATAACTTACTCTGGATTCCAATATGAATTTCCTATAGGTTTTCACTAGGTGGTGCAGTAACTACAGGTGTACCTAAAGTCTCTTACATGCTCCTGTAGTTACTCTGGATTTGTGGGTAAATAATGACCTATAATGACCTATACTTATAATAAAAATACTGTATTTTATTTATTATTTATTTATTTATATCCCACTTTTCCTCACCTGCAAGAGGGAGCCCAAGGCGGCTAACAACGATCAGAATAAAACATAAATAAAGATTAAAACATAATTAAAATACAATTAGATTAAAATACAATAAGAACAATAAAAACAGACTAAAATAGTTAAAAACAATATAAAAATAGATCAATAAAACTGTCCCCCAACCTCTGCCCCATTTAAAAAGCTTTTTTAAAATAAAAGGTTTTAAGGCTCCGCCTGACGCTCTGTATTGAGGGAGCTTTCCTCAGTTCTAAGGGGAGGAGTTCCAAAGCTGGGGTGCCACCACTGAGAAGGTATCTCTGGCCACCACACCTCTCACATTTCTTAGTGGTGGCACAGTCAGAAGGGCCCCCTCAGATGACCTTAGGTGACGGGTCGGATTGTACAGAAGAAGGCGGTCCCTCAGGTACCCTGGACCCGAGCCATTTAGGGCTTTAAAGGTCAGGACCAGCACTTTGAATTCAGCCCGGAAACGAATGGGCAGCCAGTGCAGTCGCTGAAGCAGTGGCACGACAGAGTCGAACGGACGAGCCCCAGCAACCACACAGGCATCCACATTCTGGACTAGTTGCAGCTTCCGGACCATCTTCAGAGGCAGCCCCAGGTAGAGCACTTTACAATAATCTAGTCTCGATGTCACTAGGGCATGGGTCACCGGGGCCAGATCCGAGCAACTCAGGTATGGTTGCAGCTGGCGGATCAGCTGAAGCTGAGCAAAGGCTCCCCTGGCCACAGCCGCCACCTGGGACTGCAGGAGCAGCTGCGAATCCAGGAGAACCCCCAAGCTGCGAACCTGCTCCTTCAGAGGGAGTGCAACCCCATCCAGAACAGGATGATATTACAATATCTGAGACAAGGACTTCCAGACCAGGAGAACCTCTGTCTTGTCAGGATTTAATCTCAGCTTGTTCACCCTCATCCAGTCCCCCACTACCTCCTGGCAACGATTCAGGACTTCAACTGCCTCCTTGGACTCAGGAGGAAAGCAGAGATAGAGCTGGGTGTCATCAATGTACTGATGACACCTCACTCCTAACCTCCAGATGACCTCTCCCAGTGGCTTCATGTAGATGTTAAATAGCATGGGGGATAGAATGGAACCTTGTGGCACCCCACACCGAAGATGCCAGGGTGCCGAGCAAGCATCCCCCAGCACAACCTTCTGGGACCGGTCAGCCAGGAAGGAGCGGAACCACTGCAAAACAGTGCCTCCAATCCCCAACCCGGCTAGCCAACCCAGAAGGACACCATGGTCGATGGTGTTGAAAGCCGCTGAGAGGTCCAACAGGGACGCACTCCCCCTGTCCATTCCCCGGCATAGGTCATCCACCAAGGCGACCAAAGCAGTCTCTGTCCCAAACCCCGGCCTGAAACCAGATTGGAAGGGATCCAGATAATCAGCTTCATCCAGGACCCTCTGAAGCTGGGACGCCACCACCCGCTCGACCACTTTGCCCAGAAACGGGATGTTTGAGACTGGCCGATAATTGTTCAAGTTTTTAGGGTCCAGGGAGGGTTTCTTCAGGAGGGGGCGAACCACTGCCTGCTTTAATGCAGGCGGCAACACCCCCTCCCTCAGAAAGGAGTTCACCACCCTCCCTGTCCATTCGGCCAGTGCATCCCAGGGCAATCTGATTAGCCAGTCCAGCGGGCAAGCAGATGGTCTCACACTACAGAGAATCCTGTCCACATCCTCAGGTTCTACAAGCTGAAAAGAATCCCAAAAGATGGACAAGACAGGTGCCCCAGGGACATCGTTGGATGTTGTTAAAATGGCGTCCAAGTCAAGTATTCAAATCTAATATGCCATTGAATCTAATGCACACTCAAATTTTGGATTCTAAATTTGGCTGCAAAAAATGAGCGTTACATTCAAGTAAATATGGTATATCTGCAGTATTTATACACTGCTTTTCACCTAAAAATTTCACACCTATAAAGCGACTTACAAAGAAAATGAAAAAATAATGAAAATAAAAAAATAATGGCTGATGGGCCCGTCCCAAAAGGGCTCAGAATCTACAATAACAGACATTGCTGCCTATCATGTTATGTTGTCATGTTATGTCCAGTAATTGCAAGTTTTTGGGAGAAATAATTAACGTAACGATTGTGCAATAGCAACCTTTGATTTTTTTTATTAAAATGTGATTCTTAACTTACCTATTTGATGACTTACACCTGGCCAGCGGAAGTGGACTCTCCATGTCCTCACAATTGCAAAAAAAAATTACACTGCTTGACTGGAAGGAAAGATGCTCACTTAATATACCCAATGATATTTTGCATTTCTTGATATTTGAGAGAATGGAATGTTGGTGTCAATTTTGTATGAGCATATCTGAGAATACTGGGAGGCCATTCCTGGATATAAAAGCATAAGCTGCATGTACAGTGTACTTAATTTCAGTTGTATACCATAAATATTTTTTCTGATATTTTTTGAATGTAATTCATAATATCTGGGTTTTTTGCATTTTGTTTATTTACATGCAATAAAAAGAACAGTGTTCTGTTTGCACTTCCACAAAGAAGTGTACATAAATTTGGATTTCTATTTTCTTTTAAGAGAAAAGACAGGTTTGTCTGTTAGATTGGATAAGTTATCTTAGGACTGACATAGGTCCCCAGCATGGCTGAATCTAGTCCTGGAAAGGAGTGCAGTAGTCAATACATGAACTCTACATGCATGCCTGTCCACTGTTTTTTGTTGCATTTTCTGTAAATCATGGCAGTTTACAATAGAGAAAATACTAGGGCAATCTAGATGTATGAAGGCTGCATATAAATCCCTATAAAGAGCAAACAATGTGACAATCCTAGACTAAACTAGACAAAATGTCCATAAATGAGTTTCTTGTCCCAATTTTGAGATGTTGGTGGCAGGGACAACTTGGAAGCAGACCAATATTTTCCAAGCAAACTTTTTAATCTTTGTCTCTTCCCTCCAGCCCCTGCTTGCCTTGAAAACAATCTCCATGTATGGAGAAGGCATGCGCTAGCGAGCAAGCATCTCTGTACAAGCAGTTCTGTCTGAAACTGACAAAACATCTCCTATTCGTACATAGGAATAGCAGCCTTGCTAACTTTGGATTTGTACAAGTTCTGCACCCTGCAGAGGTTGAGCTATAGGAGCCGCTCACTTAATGCAGCTCCTTCGTTCTGGGTTTGTGTTGCAACTGCAAGTTCCTGTGCAGTGTTCAGCCTCCAATGCTCTTCCAACTGACCAGAACATCAAAATGTTGCCCCTTGCTCAATCTTTGTGTTAATGATACACTGATGGGGTTGGAGATGGCTGCCTAAAGTGACCTCTTGACACTCATCCCCCACTTTCATCCCTCTTTGATGCTGAGGAAGTCACACTTATCTCCTATTTTGAATGCTGTTATCTAAAAGGCAGTGGAATAATGATGGAACAATGATGAGCAATGGAACAAAAGGCAATGGCAGTCACAGATCTGAGATGTTCTGTCCTGGTTTTTTGTGGTATTGATTTCCCTACCATTCATTTGGGAACCAGAAGCATTACTATTGGTCCTCTGAATGGACCATCTTTGGTGGCTGCAAAATTCTAAGTAAATAGCCCTTAATTCCAAGAGCAACAAATATTAGAACTATCAGGCTGTAGTTAACTCTGTCGTGAAACAATCCCTTTGTCGGCTCTGAACTCAGTGCATTGGAGGAGGATTTATAAAGCTGCTGAGCCAGATGTAACTTGTGCAGAGAACCTTACTCCAAAGGTATTTAAGCTTACTCCTTAGTTTACTCCTTAGTCCCAGTTCAGCTGAAATATAGTGGCTGACAGGCAACTGATAATATAAATTATTATATTGTGTGTGTATATAGATAGAGCAGTGATTTTCAACCTTTTTCATCTCACGGCACTTAACAAGGTAGTGAAACTGTCAAAGCACACCATGTTTTTACCATTGACAAGGCACACAAGACGGTTCAAATCCCCCAATTTTCCTGTTAAAGTTAATCCCCAAATTCCCATGGCAAACCTGAGGACTACCCATGGCACATCAGTGTACCATGGCATATATGGTTGAAAATCACTGATAGAGGCTGTAGAGCAATGGTGTCACTAGCTTTTGTATCACTCAGTGTTTGATAGATATCACCCATGATAGACCTCCACCTCTGGACAAGGCAATACCCAGGGCTGTGGGCATGGTAATGCACCATT
The DNA here is from genome assembly GCA_030015325.1 of Cryptoblepharus egeriae. Taxonomy (NCBI): domain Eukaryota; kingdom Metazoa; phylum Chordata; class Lepidosauria; order Squamata; family Scincidae; genus Cryptoblepharus; species Cryptoblepharus egeriae. Next base: position 15,102,872 of record JAREYC010000013.1, read on the forward strand.
GGTTTCTTTGGCCATAATTTAGAGTGGTATTTCAACATTGTTTCATTACATTTTACATGAAATTATAGAGTGAATAATTAACATGATGGTATTAGATAATACCAAGTGTTAAAAATTTTTTTTGCTAGTAATAGGGTCACCACCCTCCCCATGAATGTCATCCGGTGCACCCCTAGAGATAGCACTGATTTAGCACTACCCTAATGGAGCAGGCTAACTGTAGACTGCTCCATAAATTACATTTTTCCTCAGGCTGGTTCTCCTCGCAGTCAACCCATGCTTTGGCAGTACTGATTTTATATCTAGTAAGAATTTGTGGCAAAACATGTTCACTAAAAATCTCAAAAATAACCTAACTTTGCCAAAGACACTAATTTTATTTTTGCCCTTGAAATTACATAGGATTGAGGATCAGAAGAATTATTTATGGTGGCTTTATATGAATTTGGGGAGCAAGTTTCAAAAATGGCATCAGTTATGACCAAGTGCTTCTAGTTTCACATGAGCATAGCCTCATTAGTAAATGGTTTAAGCAGTGGTGTAGCTAATGATCATGTAGCCTGGTGCAATGCTCAGAATGTTGCCCCAGAAGTGATGTGATCCCAGCGTACTTTAAAAAAAAAACTTCACCTGCAAGAACAAAATAAATTTTGTTCTTAAATTAAATTAAAGTTAAAAAATGAAAATTGTATCCCTTATTGGTTAAGGAAACTGTGCTGGGGGAAAGAGGAATTGTTCTTCCCCTGCTAAATATAAGAGGAACACCACTTAGAAGTTCCTGTACACCCAGTTTGCATGGGTAACCATATTAGTATTATATGTATATGAAAATGAGAACTAATGCATATCAACATCTTACTAGTTCTGTACAATATCAGAATTACATCTCATTGACTCTCAGAGCATTCAGTATCATGGGAAAGTCTGACTTAAAAATCCACTTTTTGTTCCATAGGCTTTTACATTTTCATTTTCTGGTTAAATGGCTATAACTTTTGATAGAATATAGATATTCTAATGCAGTTTTTCACTGCATTCTGCATTAAATTACCTTTCCAATGAAATTTAACTTGGTGTTATCATTCATACATACCCTGTTTTTCACAATTTTAGCCACTACTGTCATGCTCAGCTTATAGCCCCCCTATAGCTTGTAGCCTGGTGCAACTGAACCCCCTCCCCCCCTTGCTATGCCACTGGGTTCAAGCAGCTTCCTCATGAGGAAAGCATGTTGTAGATTTCCTCATGAGGAAGCTGCTTAAACAACTCACTTATGTGACTAGTCCACATCTCAAACTAGACTAACCCCCAAATCCAGAGTAACTATGGAAGCACATAAGAGACTTTACGTGCACCTGTAGTTACTGCACTGCCTAGTTAAAACCTACGAGAAATTCATACTGGAATCCAGAGTAAGTTGTTCTTACACCAGAGCAAGGACTCCCCATAGCTACTCTGGATTTTGCCCTAAAATGGGTGAGAATGATGCCGTTTTTGGAATCTGATCCCCAAATCAGGGATAAGTCTGATGTCTTAAGACAGCAACATGGCCTGTGTTATCTGAGGGGTAACCCTTGAAGGTCTCCTTACAAATTTGCCCCTTGATTTCATTATGTCCTTGAAGCATTGAACTGCAAAACTTTGGTGCACTTGGCTATTTTGATTTTCTTTTGGATAAGTACTAATAGTGTTTATTTGGTATTGTATTTTAATGCAGCAAACCTATCTGGTCTTGATAATTTTACTTCACAGCATGATCAGTGGTGGGCTCCAGCAGGCTCGCACCTACTCTATAGAACCGATTATTAACAAGAGATAGGACATTTAAAGTTTAAAAATAGCCATTTAAAAGCGGCTGCCAAATGGGCATAGAACCAGTTGTTAATTTCATTGAATCCCATTACTGAGCATGATCTAACTTTGTATGACTACTTAGCTATTGGTATAGACACATTCAAGATTGCTCACTAATATTTTTAAGCACCTGGCACAAGAAGCCCCCAAGGCTAGAAGACTAGTTCTGAACAAGTTAAAGAGCCTGTTGTACCTTGGTAGCCCTTGGTTTTATGCCTTGGCTGTCAGTTGTACAGCTAAAGAACATTTATGATTGTAGTAGAAGCCTGCTAAAGTCAGGCAGGTCAAATCTTTTCAGGATGCTATTTAAAGAACCACAATTGAAACTTGGATAAAGTTGGTGCCTACCTAATCTGTGGCATGCAAGTCAAGAGAATGCCACCCTAGTTAACAAGCAGAATTAAGGAAGCTATAAAAGGCAAGGCAGCTTTCTTCAGAAAATGGAAGTTTGCCCAAATAAGGAAAAGAGAGCATTAATTCTTGGTGTTTCCTTATTGCTGCAGTTTTAAGTACTAACACAACACTAAATGCATTAGACAAAATGTGTAACCCTTATATGACCAACCGGGTCAATCGGGCCTGCATTTATAATTTATGCAAAATTAGGCTATTTTTAGATGGGCATGTAAGGATTAATACATTGGAAGCAGGAAAGTAGCCAGGAGATGGCAGGGTCCTTACGATAAAAGTTGATGGAAGGCGGTTAAACTGCAAAGAAACTAAATTATCTTGGTATCTGATATTTTGCTCCAAAAGCTAGTTCAGGTATGACTAAAGGCACCTGAAGAAATAGCAGTTTTAAGGCTGTTGGACAATCTGCACTTTGGGTCACTGGGTCAACCACCGAACACCGGACAGGTCCTTACCTTTGTGGTTGTTTCACTTTTAATAAGTGTAAAAGTTTGACAAAAGTTAAAACTTTTGGAGGAGTGGAAGATAGAGCCAGCTTAATCTCCAGGCTTTGGAAAAGATGTTTTAAGACAGCGTTTCTCAAAGTGGGGGTCGGGACCCCTTTGGGGGTCGCCTAAAAACCCCTGGTGCAAGGGGCCAGGTCAGGCTTGCCAGACCTCCTGCTGTAGCTGCGCGCGCATTGGGGCTAACTGACAGCATCAGGGCACAATCCTATGCATACCTACTCTGAAATAAATCCCATTATAGTCAGGGGGCCTTTACTCCCACTTAAATGTGGATAGGATTGCAGCCTCAGGGCCCAATCCTATGCATGCCTACTCTGAAATAAATCCCATTGTGTTCAATGTCAGCACAGAACACACATTTCATTTGTAACAATGAAAATACATCCTGCATATCGGATATTTACATTACGATTCATAACAGTAACAAAACTACAGTAATAAAGTCGCAACGAAAATAATTTATTGTTGGGGGTCCCCACAACATGAGGAACTTATAAAGGGGTCAAGGCGTTAGGAAGATTGAGAACCACTGTTTTAAGGGAACCTGTAGTCTCTTACACTAACCTGCCTAGGACTGGTCTATGGCCCATGCCCATTTTTTTTTTGCCGAGTGTGATTCATAGTAATGATTCTGATCTTTCAAAAACTGGAAATGGTTGGTACTTGTTTAAAATGGCAGCTGCCTCCTATAGGAAAAATCCTGTGCACAGTGATTACTCATAGGAGGTTCTACTTCATTATGTTCAACTATATGAGATGTGGAGGCTGAGTTGATGACTCTGTTCATGAGTCTGAGCCCAGGTTGTGGATTCTTTGGCTGACCTTGCCCCATTACTTTAGGTATATACATGCTGCTGTGTTATATAGGCATCTCCCATTTTCTGATGGTTCTGCTCTTTCAACACCTTTCAATTATACCCAGCTCTTTCAATTATACCCTTCTTTTTCAACACCCAATTGTACCCATTCAACACATGCTCCACTCTTTCAACCTCTCTCTGCTGGTCTAAAGGCTAAAATTGTCTTCTCTAATTGTCTTCGCTATGGTGATCAAATTGTTTTTGACGTTTCCTTATAACTTTCTTCGGAAAATAATCATCATTCAAATGCATAGGATAGTCATTGCCAACATATACAGTACCTTTGTCTCTTTTACTGTAATTTATGTATTTTGGCTATGTCTTAATAGATATGTATTATTTAGGCTTTTGCAGGTGATATTTATGTCTTTTTGGGTGGCCATTTTGCATTTGCAAGCTGAAAAGCCAGGGATCCATTTTTCAGCTGTTTTCACTTTTGGATGGTGCTCCAGTCCTGAACCTGTCCAATAGGTTATGTGTGTTCCTGATGTGCATTTTATCTTGTGGTACTTGGAGAACTTGAAATCCCGTTCCTGGTATGCTATGCTGTCAAAAAGGATATAAAATTGGAGTAAAGTGACAGTTGCCACATAGGAAGGAAGAAGGGAGGTCGAATGATCTGCATTGTTCTTCCCAGTTAATGTGTTAATGCCTAAACTTTGAGATGGTCATACTTGTGGACAAAACCAAATTATTCAGGTAGTTTAAACCTAAGCAGAGAAAAGGAGCCCCCAAAGTATTTCTCTCTAACCAGGGCCTCCATCAGTCTTGAAAGACTAAGACTATGGTATCGTGCTTGGCGCTGCATATGCTGCATGAGAAGCACTAAAGCCTGGGTTGGATTGTTATGGAGGATATGCTGGTACCCAAGCAGCGAATCCCCCCTCTCCACGCCACTGAATTAGTCCAATGGAAAGGCAGAGCCAATACGATTGGATCCAGGTGGCATCGCAGAGCTGGGCTAAGGACAGGAGCTCACCCTGTCTTGTGGGGCCGACCCGGGTCTCGAACCCTGGCCTGCTGATTAACAGGCACAGCACCTTAACCGCTTGCGCCACCCACAGCCCATCTAGGGCACATGGGCAGAAAAATGGCAGATAAGTTTGCATGCAAGCATAAGCAAAAAACTGGTGAAAGATAAACTAGTTGTGACCAGCCAGAAATGAGAACTTGGGCTCATAGTGCCATGCTCAATGGAACTGTCACAGTAGTGTCCAGTGTGGTGAAAGGCAAACTGAGTATGCATTTTTTTATCTCTCTATAGAATTGAGAGCTAGACTAGCTCTTTCCTTCCAACAGGAAGACATACTTAAAGGAAAATTTTCTTTAGCAGCTTGAACCATATGGCTACCCCTGCACTCACAGTTGGAGTCCTGAGCTTTGGTAGTAGCAGCTGTGAGATGCACATTGTCTCCTCTGGCTGTGCCTGTGTTCAGTGTCGGACCCCCCAAGTCATGTGTGCTCCAGGGTTGTCTGGGAGTGGCAGGCTTCTTTGTGTTGTGCTTTTCTTCAGTGTGTTAAAATGCCATTCCGTGCCTGTCTGCCTAAAGACTCTATTGGCACAAATCTCAAAGGTTGATAATACAGTCAGGAGCATGTCTGGTTCCCCATGCATCAGGAAGAATGCCTTGTAGGCAGGTAAGAGGAAACTCTTCTTTACCTGCAGTGAAGACTTCCAGATTGCTCCTTTAGAAGGATTACAGGTGTTGTGCCATTACATGAGACCCATCATTGCTACTGCTGAACCAGAGCTTGGCTGTGCTCGGTAGGAGCACACTTTCTGGATATCAAGGTCTGTGTGTAGGTCTAGCACAATATTTGGCGACACATAACAGATCTGTGGAGCATAGATCACCATTCCTGGTATAAAAAATTTCCTGTTTCTGGCACTCAAAACTAGATTTTTCATGTCATGTTCAGACAATGATGTGTAAAGGCTCAGTTACTGGATGATGGCTCAATTCCGTGTTTTTACACCAAAGTAAGCCTTATAGATAAGAGTTCAGTGGGACCTATACTCTGCTAATTTGTGCATAGTTACATTGTGGATCTAAGTCAGCCTTGAACATCAGTAAATTGAGGACCAGTCCCAAGATCTCAACACATCATGCCAAACTATGCCCTCTTACCTGATAAAACATGCATGCAGTTGCTCACTGTCGCACTTCCTCTGACCCCCCCCCCCCCTCTTCTAATCCAGGGAATGAATGTTAGGAGGAGCAGGAAAGGAAACCCCCGATCTGCCTTACGTGATTGCTTCAGTTGGCCTCGCAGATGGGCTGGCCATGAGTGATGACTGTCTACTGTGTGGGAACATGATGCAAGAGCTGTGCATTAATATTAATATATGGTACATAGTGTATTAGTGTTCCACAGCTAAGAGAGGTAGAAACACTGCAGTTTGTCTGGATGCATGTGCTGGCCCAGGTAAGTCTAATAGGAAATAGACCCACTCCCTCCATGTAACAGGAATATTGGCATAGGTTCTGTGGCATCTGTTCTAGTGTTTGTAAGGCTGATCACTATAAAGCAATAAGCTTAAAGCAGGGTCTCTCTTTTGCTGGAGGATGAGGAGGCAATGTAATTTCTAAAGCTTTTGAGAACTTGGCTTTCCCCTTACTGTGCAGGTTGGATTCTTGGCTGTACAAAGCTGGACCTGCCTAGTTAGGTGAGATCAGATTCCAGAGTTGGAGGCTGGCCATGATACACATGGGGTAAACATCAAACCTGCCATCTTGAACTAGATGGGTGGTTGGGAGATGTTGTATCACATAACATGCTTCTCATAAAGGAGTAAGGATGCACAGGAGGGTGAAATGCTAAGAGTCCTGTTTAGGATGGAGGGATCTTGGCCAGCTGTCTTCTGCAGTTGTTACCTGGTCTAGTTTCCAACTTAATATAAGATACAACCACTTTGATCTGCAGTCAGGCTGACCTGTTGCATTATGAATATGGAACTTAATGATGCTGCTCTGTACCCTCTGGGACTCCCTCAGTTTAGAATGGACTGTTAGCAGCTAATCTTGTTTGAAAGTTCCAAATGTTCTCTTAGAATAACTCTTGTTTTGCAAACGGTTTGATATTGCTCAGGGCCTTATAAGTCCGGGTGTTAAAGCTGAGCTGCCACAGCATAGCATTCCATCAGGCTCACGTCAAGTGGCTCCAGCTGCATCTTATCCTGTGTTCAGGGACTGGCCTGACAAGAGGCTCTGGAGATCTGCATCAGGAATGGCTTGTTCCAGCTGCCCTGAGCTCTACCCCACTAAAGAAGTGGGGTCCTGCTTTGCCCCTCTTTCTGCCTCAGAGGACAACAGTTTCTTGCTCGAGTCAAAGGCACTTCTTTTGTTTCATCAAAATCTCTGTGTACTAACTGAGGGTTTTTATAGATTTATATCCTGCTCTGAAAGGATGATCTTCAAAAGATAGCTTTTATAACTTGACCTACAGAATTATACATCCGTTTTTACAAATGCAAACAAAACAAAACACAGCAGGGTCATTCCATATGAATTCAACCAAAAGTCTCAAAAACTTTGCATAGCACCGACTTAGATATGACTGAAAATAATTGGGTTGGTACTTCATATAAAATAGGAATCTTAGATAAAAATTTTAATACGATGGAGGTGACAAAATAAACTGAATTTTTGAGTAAATGTTTACAAGATATGTACAATTATGCAGAAAAAGTTTTATTGCTATGGTTAGTTGCCCACTATTGCCCGCAATTTGCCCTTGGAAAATTTGTTTTGTCCATGAAAAGATCCCCATTTTGGATGCCAATATCTCCAAAACTAGAAGAGACAGGCCTTTTCTGATGACAGATTCAGAAAGCCTGAACCCGCATGACTGTATGTATCAGAATTCATCCAGAAAACTCCATTTAGCTCTGATATATTAGCATCCAAAGATGAGTATATAGGAAAATAACGCAATTTGTGAGCATCAAATGGGTATGACACCCTTGTTTTGAAGGGCTATAGCACACAAACCTTTTGGATTTTTCACCTAATATTTGGCATGTGGCAGTTATATATGTAGAAGTACCAACCCAATGATTTTCAGTCAAATCTGAGTCAGTCACCATGGGACCTCTGGCTGAGTTCATATGGAGTGACCCAGCATTTTCAGAACTTGACTAAAAAGCCAACATTAAAAATATAACTGTTGCTTAGACAGGACTTTGACAGAAATCCTATGAACCTCACAACTGTGGTGTTGACCGCAGAAATCTTATCCTTAATACCCCCTTGCGCCTAAACACTTGAAAAGGAAAAATGAGCCATAGAGCAGACTCCCAAGTGTGATGTTGGGGGCCTGGTTAGTTTATATGGGTAAAAACATAATCTGGTTATGAGACTACCTCTGCCATAAACTTGCTAGGAGGCATTAGGCAAGCTGCTCTTCTCAGCCTTGGCTACAATGTGGGGATGCAACAGCCCAGTAAGCAAATATTAACATGAAGCTGTTAGTTTTGTACAACAGCTGTTGACAACTAGGCCTGGATGGCTTTTTAAGAAAGGCTTGTCAGTTGCAGTTAACCATCCTAAAAAAAGGCTGAGGCAGAGTACCACATGCTGGGGAAAAGTATTGGTGGATGGCACTGGTAATGGCACTGGTCCCAGTGCTGACTGAGGCCAGGCCTACAGAATTCTCCTCAGGAGGATGTCAGTGCCATCCCTATTGTGTCCAAGAGGGACTGTACTTGGCTGCCTCCTGGCTTGTTTTGAGACCTGTGGAAGGCCTAAACCAGTTTTTGCCCCCAAACCAGAAGTAGTGTGTAAAGGGCCTTCATTCAGGACCCTGCCTGCAAGGTTGTGGATGGTGGTGCAGCACCACCCCTCCAGCATGTGGAGGAAATAATACAAGGATTATTGTATTTATGTTATGCTTCCCATAGCAGGCAGCTATTGTACATAGGGGTGCTGAACCCCTTCATTCCTCCAGGAGGCTTCTCTTTGCATTTGTACATACTCCTTATGAGCGATTGTGTATAAGTGAGAAAGCCGCAATACATGAACTTTTGCTTTTTTCATGCACTCCAACAGCACAAAATTGCTTGTGCATTCTGACTCAAGCAAGGGAAGCTTCCCCTTGAAGCCAGTGCAGTGTTAAAGAGTGTCAGGCTTTAACATGGTCGGCATGGGTTCAGTTTTCCATTTGGCCATAAAGTCATCTGGGTGACCTTCGGCCAGTTGTGGGATGTCTAAATCAACCTAACAATACAGGGTGGTGTAGTTCATCTTTGCCCTTTATCCTCAACAGTGTGTAATATTTGCCACCTTGAACTGCTGGAAGGATGGGTGCGATATAAATTCAAAAACAATAGCCTGAGCTACTCCTAATATTTGGAAACGCTTAACGCTTCTGCTGCAGTTGGATTTTCTCTTGTGGGTGCATTGTCAATATTGCAATGGTCTATGGGTTACATCACAAGCAGTAATGTTGGATGTGGTATTGCACATAAGTTCTTCATCCCTAACTGCTTTGATGCTGTTCCGTAGAATTAAGAAGATGGCACTTAGAACGGGGGAAGAGTACTTATTTCTCCAGCTGTTGTTCCTGTAGATGTGATCATATTTATGCAGTAATGATTTTTCTTCCCAGAAGCCTTTTTCTAGTCTGGATAGCCTCATAACCAAGCTATCCCTGTTTCTGTGTATAGGACATGTGCTTAGGACAGAAACAAGCTTGCTTAAAAACTATATGTTCCACAAAGTCTTTATCATAATCCTTAGTCCTTTATCCACCAGGGGCAGATCCAGTGTTTGTTGGTGAGGTGCCATGAGCACTATCTTATGTCTAGAACCCAGGTCAACCAGTCGGGTAGCCTAGGGCTCCCACCCAGGTGAAGAGCCCAAGTCTTTCTGGGTAGACCTGGGCTCCCATTTTGACTTGGCTCTGTTGGACACCCTGTCCAATGGATGTTCTCTGTTATCTGACTTTGCTCTCCATCCTGAGTGCCTTTACCTACTGGCATGACGGTTTGGGGGGACATGCACCATGGCCCACCTTTGATCTGCACTGCCTATCACATTACAGTTCAGTTACATAAATGCATAGCTGCATGCATCTTTCTGATTTACCATTGCTTTCCTCCCTCTATAAGCTCTTGGTGACTCCACATGCAGAAATTAGCAATGTAGTTACACTATCCCATAATTTGACTTAGAACAAATTTCTAGGAAAATCAATACCATGTGGTAGTTGCTCTTCACAGTCTGGGTATGCAGTGAGGGAAGTTCTTGTTTTATCACTTGAAAAGATCTAGTATAGATAATCTTTATGGGCTGTGTGCTAAAATGTCAAGAGGAACAAATAAAGGGCAACGATACAGTAGAGCTCTGTTGCAGGCATACTTCTGGTGTGCAACTTCAGTCTCTTTGCTCTTCCACCTCCATGTCCTCTGTTTCACCGGCTTGGAGCTGCCATAATACCCATTAGGTCTGTACTTGCTGGCAATTGCAGTAAAAGTGCATGAACTTGTTTGGATGCAGAGATGTTATTACTAAATGTGAAAGACTAGATAATGCCTTGCTACATTCTTCTGGCTGTGTTGTATCGTTTCCTTTCAAATCTAAAGCTGAAGCTGTGCATGGTATTAATGAGATACCTTGAGTTGACCCTGAAACTGCTACCACACCAAGTCAATAGTTTGATGGCTAAACTATATACAGTATAGGTAGAACCTCAGGTATATGGGGACAGATCATATGGGAGTTGTAGGCTCTGGCTCTTTCTCTTTCTATTGCTGTAATGCATATGCTACCAGAATACATTTTTCCTGGTGAGAAACCTTTTGGGTACGACTACAAGGGTCAAGTCAAATTGTAAGTGTTTGCTCTTTTTCTTTACCCATCTCCTTAAGCTAGTGGTTACCAATACAGAAAGTGGCTCAATAATGTTTGAACTTTTTTAGGTTCGGACTCTCTTTGTCAGTGGCCTTCCTGTGGACATTAAGCCCAGAGAGCTTTACCTGCTTTTCCGGCCATTCAAGGTAAGTAGAAGAAGAATTGTAATGGAGGGAGTAAGCAGGAATGTCTATGGCCTTGCGTCCTGTAAAATGATTTTATCGTTGAAGCCCCTATGTGTTGGGAATAAGGGTTTCTTGAACAGCAGGCTCAATTTTATTTCTTTTTCTTAATCAAAAGCTTAGGGAAGATCCTATATATTCTGACTTAAATGAAGTAGGTCTTGAGCAGGGCTTCTGTAAATATCTACAAGTATTTAAATACTGCTTTTCCACTAATTTCTCAAAGCAGTTTACAAAGAAAATGAAAAATGGGTAATAGGTCCCTATCCCAAAAAGGGCTCACAATCTAAATAAATCTAAAGCTATTGTGTGCCCCACTTAGTTTCCTTCCTTTCCTAAACACACTTTACCCTGTTTCCTTCCTTCTGCATCCATACCTTCCCAATTGAGCAGCTATGCTCAGTGAATAGGAGACACCAATGTTCATCTAGACACCCCTTGAGCAAAGGCTCACTGCCCTTTCATTTAGCTGGTAACAAATAAAACATGTTGATGCTATAGCTCATTGGTAAGCTCTTGCATGCAGAAGTACCAGGTTGATTTCCCCCAACATCTCAAGTTATATTGGCCTGTCTGGTAATAAGTCTGGGAAAGACATCTAAGACCCTGGAGAGTTGGCCACTGTTCGGGTAAATTCGTGGCTAACTCAACCAATGCAATTTAAGGCAATTTAAGGCAAATGGTGAATGATGGGGTATGCTATGATGTGGGTGGTAATGGGGCAGGCAGAAACTGTACTAGGGTTCAGCTGCAGTTTATATTAGCCTGTCTTGCTGCTCAGGGCTGCAAAAGTATTTCTGGCACTAGATGCATGGAGTTTTAGGGCACTGAGCTGGTCTTGCAGCCTTTTTTCCCTTTTAAGGAACCCAATAACCTACTTGTTGGCTTCTTTCCCTCTTCTCAGGGTTATGAAGGATCACTGATCAAGCTAACATCAAAACAGGTAATGCCTTTTCTAGTTCTCATTCTGGCAGCAGCCCAATATTGCTAATAACTTCATAATCGTAGATCAGATGTCTGTTGTGGGTGGAGGGTCTGCTGTTCTTGCCTACTCTTTCATTGCAGTCCCAAAGGTGTTGCATATGCTTACATGCAGCTTCTATTAACCCATCTGGAGTTTATGGCTGAAGACTATTCAACCATCTCCTGTCTGTGTTGTATGTACTAGCTGCTACTTTCTAATCTTGGCAATGTCTGGCAATGGCTCCAAGAAAGACAGGCACTGGACTAGTTAACCTAATGGTGGCTATCCCTCCATGACCACATTGATCACCAAGCTGCATCTCAGGGGACCTATGTGACAGGCAATGCTGCTGAATATGCCATCAGCTAGAAACCAGTGATTCCTAAATAGTTTTATCACTGAGACCCACCTTTAAAACACTATCTGGAGACCCCCTTGAATTGAGAATGTGAAATCTAGAAGTGTTTGTGTTTGTATGACATGTAATAACCAAAACAGATGCTCAAACATTATTTGTAAACAGGTTTGCAAACTTCAGGAACTGAGCTATTTACAGGCCAATTCCTAACTATCTAATTTTTGAATAGCCTCAGAACTTGAAGCAATTTTCTAATCTATCCTTTATACTGTTTTCATTGGAGACTACGCTGGATGCTATGAAACTCACCAAAAATCAGGTTGCAACCCAGTTTGGAAACCTCTGAGCTAGACTGCTCGAAGGAGAAAAGTTAGCAATTAATAGGTTGAGCTGACCCAAGCCCCCAGCAAGTTCTTCTTTTTCCACCTCCTAAAACACCACAAAGGACTTGAAGCATATAAATATGTGGGCCTAAAAGTTGGGAGAACAACATGTACAGGTGTCCCTGGTTATCTACTAGGGTTCCATTCTGGAACCTCTGTGGATTAAAAAAATTAGTAGGTAAAATACAATGAATTGTATTGGCTTAAAGTCTCACTTGTAAGTTTCTTGCTGTTCTATTTGGTCTGATGGAGTAAGGTAGTTCCTTAATACCTGCAGAAGTTTGATTCTGGGGGTGAAGAATGGAATGACTGCTTGCATGGCTGCTTCTCTACAAAAGGAAAAAAGCAGTTTTAAAAACTGTTTTGCAGTGCCTATTGTCAAATCCAAATCCTATGTTGAGTCAAATCCACGTATAAAGCATCAGTGTATAACAAGATTGGACCTGTATAAGGCGCTGGGAATCTTCCCTCCTGTGTCTAGTTCTGTCCACAGTGCAAAATCTTTGATATTGTTCTAGCTCAGCTCAAATAATGTTGTCTGTCTTCCCTATAGCCGGTAGGCTTTGTTACCTTTGATAGCCGGGCTGGTGCAGAAGCGGCAAAGAACGCATTAAATGTAAGTATAAACAGAGCTGGACATTTTACTGTGCTGACCTACTTCATGTATGTCAAGTAGAAGATATGGTGATCACTCTCAGCGTATTATGCAGATGACCATGGTACCATATTTTTACACTTGCCTGGTGCAGAATTCTCTTACAATTGATAGAATAATGGCTAATTGAGGTTCTGGATATATCCATGCTTTCTATTGTGAGGAGAGCTTGCATCAATTCCAATTAGCCAAAAAAAACAAACAAACAAACCCAGATGACATGGAAACTCTGTGTGCTCACATGCACATCTTCATGGGCCAAATCTAGAAATATCTGGGATTCCTGGATATGTTAATATGCAAAGGGAAGTTTTACCCTCAACTAATGTTGGTTGGTATGGCTGGAGAGCATCAACATGTTATCTCCATCTCTCTATAAATCCAATTGTTTAACCTGCACTATATCCCAAGTGCCAAGTAGGAACAAGTGCAGGATCCTGCACCAGGATGCCAACAAGTGCATTCCTATAGCTAGCAAGGAATCCAGTTCTCATACTTTGCATGAAAACTGATTGGCATAAAGTTGACATGGATCTGGGCATATAAACAAGACAATAGGAAATACTCAAATGTCTTGAACAAAACTATACTATCATAATTAATTTAAATTTGTCACTCTTGTCACCGTTAGTGTTCAGAAGAGAAACTGAAAAGCAGTTTTGCTGGCAAGCATCTTAAGTCTGTGTCCCCTAACCACTCATCTCTTTGAGCTCAGATGAAGTGCAAAAACTGGCTCAGATTTTCTAATCCACTCATACAGGTGCCGAGAAAACTAGACTTGCTACACAAGTCTTTCCATGCACATAGTTATTCCTGTTAATCAACAGTATTTATATACTGCTCATGCATAGATGTGTTTGTTTCTGGTGAAAAAGACAGGATTATAGTCTATTTCTTGCTAAACACAATGGGCTTTCTTCTGTGTAAAATGACACTATTTCCAAATTTCTATTGGCTTAAGAAGGAAGCATTAAAAATGCCATACTGCCCTGGGGTAGGAGTTCCTTGGTGTCGTCATGAGTTGACCAGTGTGTGTTTCAGAATTTGAGCATGTGCTCCGGAGTTCCTTCTGGAAAAGGAGATCTGATCAGAAATTTAAGGGTAAATTACTTGCAAGCATCTCTTGTTTTGTATTAATAGATCCACTTTTCTTCCATGTAGACCTGCATCTTAAGAACATGCACTTTTCTAAAGGCAAAACATCATTGAATTGGTTTCTGTTCCTTTTCCTACAGGGCATCCGCTTTGACCCAGAGAATCCCCAGACACTGCGGTTAGAGTTTGCTAAAGCCAATACCAAGATGGCAAAGAGCAAGCTGATGGCCACACCGAATCCCTCCAACCTTCACCCTGCCCTAGGAGCGCACTTCATTGCACGGGACCCTTGTGAGAAGCTTGTGGGTGGGGCAGGAGGGAAATGGGATTAGTGTTCTTCTTGGTGTGGAGGAAATAAAACCTATAACTTCCTCCATTGGGGCTGCTTTGCAAATCAGTGGAGAAATGCAAGCACCGTTGAGGAATTGCAGCTAGTCAGTTGTGCTAGTTGTACAAGCACAGATGCACAGCTGAATATGTGAAGCAGCCTTGGCTGCAAGGAGAGCCTGTATCTTTAGTAGAATAGAAAAATCAGAATTGGCATCTTTTAGCTGCTTAACAGAGGGATGGTGTGCAATGAGCATACTCGGGATACTGCCATAGGGTGTAACTGGACGGAAGCACCTTGCTTCTGGGTGAATACTGAAGCTTTATATTGCAGTCTCCCATCAGTTAGAGGGGATGTTGTCCCTAGGGGGTCCAGCTTTTGGACCCCCTGTCCATCGTCATGCAACGCATTATTCCTGTTTCAAGAAGGACCAGGTTCAATCCCTGGCATCCCCAGATGAGGTTAGGAAAGGGTCTGAGTAAGGGGGCTACCTATGAGTGGTGACCTGTTGCTTCCTGTACCTAGATGACCTGACTGGAGCAGCCCTGATCCCAGCATCTCCAGAGGCCTGGGCTCCCTACCCTCTCTACACCACAGAGTTAACCCCTGCAATCCCACATGCTGCTTTCACGTATCCAGCTGCTGCTGCCGCCGCCGCTGCCCTTCATGCTCAGGTGAGTTAACTTGGCTGCCAATTTCTTAGTTGGGAAGGAAGTAGTAACGCAATAAGCATGAAAAGCAACAGTTGTAAGACCAAACAGAAAAGGAGGTTTAGAATACATCACCATAAAATGGGGAAAATAGGCTGAGTGCATCAGCCCCCATTATTGAATTTGCATAAAAACTCTCTACATAACTAGGTTTTGAGTCACTTCTGTGTGCTTTAAACATTACTTTCTATTTTTATCCTGTAATAGCCTGGGAGGTTAGGGCTGCCAAACTTCTAATATGTACAATTTCTTCCCAGCGTGAAGCATTTTGGGAGGTACAAGGCATTAAAAGCATTTGGACCACTGCCTCCAGTTGCACCAAAATGTCCTACACTTTGATCCTGCAGCTGGTGTTTTAGGGAACTTAAAGACTTGGAGTCTGGCTGGATTTTGGTAGACCAGGGTTAGAAGGACTGCTTGTTTATTGGGGAAATGAGACTAGTGATTAATATTAACACAAACTTCAGTTGACTATACTCAGTTGAGAGCAGTGCTATACTAAACTCTAAGGAAAGCTAGAATCTGCCCGTTTGGGGGGAAGTCTTGAACCTCTAATATCTTGCAAGAGTAGTAGACATGCTCTGAGTATGTATTCTGCCATTGTTAGTGTAGTGGGTGTAGGAAAGGAGACTGGTGTTGACCTGTTCTGAAAGGCTTGTGGAAAAGTGCTTAACTTCCAAAGTTTAAAAATTGCACTTGGGTAAGGACAGGTGACATGCAGAAAAAGAATGATGGACTGAGAAGTAATCACATGAACTAGAGGTCAGCCTTTTCCAAGTAAGAGTATAGTTACTAAGCCAAAACTTCAGACTTAACTAGCCTAAAACGTCAGACGTCAGTCTCTTGCAATAGATTGATTTATTTTTTAAGCTATTAAACTTGGTCCCTTAGCCTGCCAATACCCTTCATGGGTGGTTTCAGTGGTAGAGTCAATACTTTTCTTTTGGTAGCGCTTCTGAAACTGATTCCTTTCCTACTATGCGCAAAAATTTTAATCTTGGGCAAAGCCCTCTGTTCTTGGATCTTCACTGTGATGGATGTGCAGCCATAAGAGTATGGGAACCCCAGTGCCCTTAGGATAAGTGCTCTAGGCATATGGCCACATGGAATGGATTGTGCAAACACAGTTTAAAAGACTTGTGAGGGTGCGAAGAGCAGATCTTCTTTCCTAGACACGGTATGAGTTAAGGTCCAGTATACTCTCTTGTAATTTTAGAGACAAACAGCCATCTGTTTCCCTGACTGAACTCTGAGCTCTTCTTTGAAACAAATATATTACTATGAAAGTGTTATAGCGTTAAACATGTTATAGAGTTAAACATTACTTCATTCTGCCTTGCTAAGCAACTAGGAGCTCAAAACATCACCCAGTCCATAGGCTGGTATCCTGGAGTGTATATAAGGGTGGGTATCTCCTGCTTTTAAGTGCTAGATGGAAACCCTAATCTGGAGAGATTTGTTTCCTATGCCCTCTGACACAGTACAGCAAGCCCAGGTGTAATCCCAGGGTGTCCTCCAGTCGCAGTGCAGAACTTGGGTCAGAACTCATACTTCTCAAACTCTGAACATCTTACACTGTTGAGTATCCACCTTTATTCCAGATCCTGTTTGCTCTCATTGTGTTTCCAATCTGTGGCTGTTCTGGCCCCATGTGTAACCACCATACCATTGCTTCTGTTGATCACAGTGCTTGATCCTTGCCAAATAAGGATAGCAAAAAGGGGGACTTCTCAATAGCTTCTTGAAGCTATCTAAGCCCCATTGAGGGCAAATGGCCAGTCAAAAGAATCCTCCTAAATAAATGCATGGAGAGCAACAGAATAAAGGGATGTACAGTATCTTTGTGCTAGAGTCTCTAGGAAGACTATAATGGCCTGAACCATTACAAGACTGCTTGCCTTTGAATGTGGATGCCCTCCCGCCACAGATCTGTGAACAGCACAGCAGGCTGGCATGTGAAATGGTTGCTGCCAAAGAAGCCTCTTGCCCCCCAGGGGCTTACACAGCGGCCAACCAGTGGTTGAAATGATCCCTCCTTTGATGTCTTCAGTGAACTGCAGCCAGGATGCCAACGCAGGCTAGCCCTGAAGCTCAGAGCTGGCCCTGGAGGTGGGGACACCATTGTCCTGGCTAATCCCTGCTAGAGAGGAGTGGCTGTTCTGCAGCTCCATTCCTTGAAGCCTTTAAGGATGGTGGGCCCCGTCTGGAAAAGGCTGGTAAGGTAACATCTCTATGCCATTGGGCACGATGGGGTTCCGCGAGCTTTTTTTGCCCATCTCTTCCTTAGCAATCCAGTGCATGGGCCTCACGCTACCCACACACCAAAGCCCAGGCAGACAAAATGCCGGGCCTTGATCTAACCCACCTCTTGCCAACTTGGCGCACCTGACATGGCACCACAGCATGGCACCTCGTGTTCAAGGTGCTCCCACTGAGCAGTGATAAATTGGTCCTGCCTGTGGGAGGGAGGGGAGCAGCCTGTATGGGAAAAATCCTGCCACATGGTGCTGTTGGGGCCTCCCTTCCACCTTGTTTCACTCACCACAGTCACATGGGAGGGTGGTTGTCATTGTTGTAGTAGTAGAGCAGCAACAGCACATGACTTGATTTTTTTCCTGCACAAATCAACTGGCACACATCAGTCACGCTACAGACTCCACCGAGGAAGGGAGGATCCTTCCTTTCCGGGGTTTGGAGAATCCTTCACTCTCTCCATCTAAGTTAGTCTGACTTGTGTTACCTTTTGTTTTCCTTTTCCTGCTTCACTTCAATACTGTTGCTATAAAAATTGCAAAGGGGGAGAAATTGTAACAAATATTTGAAGAAAGCTGTGGAGGGTGGGTTGCAATGATCAAGTTGGCAACATGTGGAAGGATGCGCAGATGAAGCTGGCGGTAGGAAACATATGCACCTGCACATTGAAAGGCAGGGTATAAAACTTTAAAATATATGTCTTCAACATCTCCCCTTCTCTTGTTCAGGAAGGGTTGCCTTTTCTAAGTTTGAGTTCCTTTTGAGTTCCTTTTCATGTTGTAGAAGGCCTTAAGAGCTATTTTTCATGTTCTCTTTATTTGGAGGACAAGTAAAGGACTCAACAAGTATGGAAATCTCACCTGTTAGTTTTAGTGAGTATCTGGTTTGAAATGCATATTTGAACCTGGCCTTCAGGGTAGAGGAAGGAGAACGTCCCCTGGCAAATTTTGCTTATTGTGATCTACAATGTAGTCTTAGTTATTGCTGTTGAGACATATTATGTGAGAATGTAATCAAGAAAGGGCTGTGGTTTAGCATTTTGTACAGGTGGTCTTGGGTTCAATTCTGTCACCTCTAGTAGGACTAGAACAGTTACTTTCTGAAACTTTGAGCCACCACTGGTCCACTGCAGTTGTAGGACTTTCTTTGAGGTTTTGTCCAAATTAAAAAACCCACTCTATAGTATGACATTACGGATCTTCCCTGTTCTAAAAACTCCTCTTGGTACATTTAGAAAGCACTGTCAGTTATATTCACTAGTACAGATGGCCTTGTGCCCTTCTACCAAGATATTGGAAGTTGCTGTTTCTTGTGACCGTAGCATCTGCCACATCCTGCTATGATGGTTTTCTTTCCAGGGTTAAAGAGAGCTGTGCAGCCCGGCAGAGGGATCTTCCTGTTCCCACTTGGTCTCTGAGCAGAGTGGACAAAATGAATTCCAGATGTGCGGGGGAGATGGAGTTGGGAATCTGAGAAATGCTTATAAACCACAGCTGGAGGGGGGGAAGAGGAGGGGATTGTGAAACTTAGTAAATGTAGTTGTTGTCAAGTAGGAGGTCTGAATGAAAGTTGACTTGGCAGAGAATGGTGCTTGTAGGGACCACAAAATGGCAGGCAGTGGCTCCTTTGCTAGTGCTAAAGCTCAGGCTTCCTTGAATTGTGATTTACAGGCAAGCTTATAGCAATGTCATGAACATTAGAAGCACCAGTGCAAAAGCAGATTTGGAGTCTCTAGTGTCTTATAAGGTGATTTTGTTGAGGTGTGTGGTCTTTGGTAGAAAGAATAATAATTCTGCCTTCTCTTAGTCTTGTAAAGGATTTATATTATTCCACGTTAGTGTATAGAATACACCCAGTTTATTTTCCAGCTGTCCTGGACGCTTGTCCTGTAGTGAACACCACTGTCCATGGATTTAGAATTTTATAAAGCCCATATCCTAATTCCTGGGTAGCATCTTTTCCAGGCAGGCAAGGTGCTGTGCTGACTCTGGTTGTGGATTCTGCACAACCTGATGATGGAGAACCTTCGCTCTGAATAAGCTTGCTTCCAACTCTTCCCCATCTCACTCTGGTTTTCCAAAGGGTGAGTAGTCTCCAAACATCAGGAAGATATTTGCTTCAGATCTTGGTTGTGATGCTGTTTAGGGCTAAGCCCAGAATCCTCAGCCTAGATGCTGTCTGTCCAGCCTTGCTTTATCCTCCCACATTACATTGTGTTCTCTTCCAGATGCGCTGGTACCCTCCTTCTGAAGCTACTCAACAAGGATGGAAGTCTCGTCAGTTCTGTTAGTTTTAGTGAGTATCTGGCTTGAGTGGGGTTGGAGTGCGTATTTGAGCCTGGCTGTGGGGGGAGAATACCCCCTGGCAACCTTTGCTGCTTCAGTTTGCTCACTGTAATTATCTACAATGTACAGGATGATTGAAAAGTAGCTCCCTATATTGTAATTTATAAGTATTTTAAAATAGGGAGTTACTTCTCAATCACCCTGTAGTTTTGTCTCCTACCCGTTTTTAGGCAGAGATTACAGGATTGCAAGCTGCATTCTACAGGGTGTTGTCTTGAAGTGTATGTTATGCACCATTTCCCAGTAAAACATCAGAAGTTTAGTACCTGAAACTGCCTTGAAGCCAATAAATGACGTAATCCCAAACTTTTCTATAAACAGGCTTGTGCATACTCTGGTTCAGAACTAAAGTACATATTCTGTGCAAGGTTCTGAAATGTGCAACATATAAATACGCCAGGCCATATGTAGTACTGTGGCTAATATTAGGCTTGGGTTTGAATCTCCACTGGGCTAATGGTCACTAACTGGTTTATCCCCCTGTAAGTATATCTGATTAAGTAGAATTGAGCTCTGTTTGCCCTGAGCTGCTCTAAGAAAGGTATGGATACAAATCTAAAATAAAATTAGGCAGATTAAGCTAATTTACATGTCCCTCTTTGCTTCAGTTTGGCTTATTGTACTGTGAGGAGACAAGCCATGAAGGTCTCCTTTTCCCTCTGACCCAAGGAAATGCTTCAAAATTTACCCTCTAGGTCTCGGATCACATCAGTCACTCCTCTCCTTTTGCCTCAAGAAACATAACATAATATAATCCTATATCAAAATCGTAGAGCAGTGGTGTCCAACACGTGGCCCCAGGGCCGCATGCGGCCCAGGATGAGGGTGGATGCAACCCTCCTGCAAAGCTGGCCACCACCATTGGAAAAACTGGTTTTGTGGCAGCAGCCATTTTCAAATTTCGCATGCTTCTCTGCGCACTGCCCTGGGCGGCCACCACAAAGCTGGTCTGGGCTGCCTGGCTCCTCTCCCTACCTTGCAGTGCTCGCCCACCTGCGTCTCCCAAAAGCAGCCTCGGCCTCTATCCCAGCTGCTGCCTGCTGCCCTTGAGACCTACTCAGAAGGCTTGCTCCCAAGTTGCAGTCTGAGAGCCCAATGATGCATAGGATGCGCTGTGATCCTCTCCAACCTTAACCTTGGAGATATGCTGCAACCCTAACCATGTCTACTCAGAAGTAAGGCCCATTGTACCCAGTGGGTTTTACTCCTAGGAAAGTGTGTTCAGGATTGCAACATATCTCCAAGGTTAAGCTTGGAGTGGATCACAGCCCATCCTATGCATCATGCCTCCTCAGAAGTAAGCCCCACTAAAGTCAATGAGGCTTTCTCCCAAGTTGCAGTCTGAGAGCCCAATTCTATGCATGGCTACTCAGCAGAAAACCCCATGATAATCAATGAGACTTACTCCAAGGTTTAAAAAATGTAGGACAAAATATAGGACACCCTAAATTTTGTCCTATTTTTAAAAAAAGTTGTTAGTGTTTATGTGCGGCCCAAACCAACTCGTCTTCTTCCAGTGCAGCCCAGGGAAGCTAGAAGGTTGGACACCCCTGTCATAGAGGATCCTTTATATAGCATCTCTGTGCCTGCACAGAATCAAAAGTACAGCCAAGCCTGCCCATATATGAGCATAAGTGCTTTTTGCAAGAGTTCCAAGATCTTCCCTAAAGTTGCACTGCCTTGAACTTTTCAATGGCAAGAATGGCACAGCCACTCTTGTTTGTGCCAAAAGTGGATAGGCTGGAAATCATGTGCCAAAAACAGATGGGCTGGAAAGGGAATCCTGCTGCAGCTCTGCTGCTAATGATGTTTCTTGCACAGCAATTTTAATATTCCAGTTTCGTCAGCCCATTGACTGAGATGAGTTTAACCTTCCTGTATAGACAGAACAAGCTTCCTTCCAGTAAGGTTACCTGTTCTTGCTGGCTGTCTCTGCTCTGAATGATCTTAAATTGGGGGAGGGGATGCTTAGATAACCAGACACCTGGTTTGGAAATGTGTCTCCCCTAAACAACTCACCTGGAAATATGCTTTCCCTTGGGAAGTTGGGAGGTTCCCCAACCACACAATTGTGGGAAACTGAAGGGCATGTTGGAAGTACATTTTAATAATAATATATGCTGTTTTACTTTCAAGAGCTGCCTCCTGGCCCACTGTGTCCCCCCCTCTTGTCTCTCCATGGAGTGATGTGTTGGGGATGAAGTATCTTATGGACTGCTGGAAATCTTCTCCCAACCCTTCCTGTGGACACCGACCAGGTGCCCAACTGCAGTAACTCGCACTTCACACCAATGAAGATGTGGGCCTCCCCATCTAAGACTGTGAACCTCTAAACTGCCTCCACTTCTCCGTCCCGGCTCAGTGGACTGCATGGTGTGTGTCCTGCCTGCCTTCCTCCCACTCTTAAGTCCCATCAAACTCCTACTGCTGAATTAGTCCTGCTGCCACGCTGAGGCCTCTAGTCGGAGGGGACCCGATAGGGGTGATAGACCTGTTTGTTCCCAGCCGTGTTGCTGGCACCAGACTGTGTACAGTGCAATATTCAGGCCTATCTTATCCTAAACTTTGTTTATGCAGTTCCGCTGGAGGAAGCGAAAGACAATCAGTTTTGCATGTTTTCTGGCATGAATTTAAAACACTTTAACTTGGGTTGTGCGTGTGCGAGTGTGCAAAGCTTGTTTTTGTTCTAGCATTGGTGTAACCATAACTACAGGTCTTGGCCTAGCTGTTGGATCACTGAAGTTTTTCATCCTGCTTCTGTGAAGACTTGGCTTCCAAAAAACACTATCCCAATTTTCCCCACTCTGTCTCCCTATTCTTTATTTTTTATTTTGCTTTGATGAATTTGAAAAAAACTTTAAAAGTACAATGCACTGGGTTTCTTGTCCACTTTCCCGTTCTCCAGTTGAAGTCAGGGTTGTGTGTTTTTTGTCAGACTTCTATATATAGAACAGCTGTAAAATATTTAACTCTTTTCCCACATCCCTCTGATTGGAGAGTCCTGTCTTGCCAAATAATCCGCCATCCTTATGGGAATAACGAACAAAGATGTCCAAGTATTTTTGTACCATGTGTAATAAGGAAATATTTATGCATCATAAAAGATTTTGTGTGGTTTTTGTGCAATTAATTATTAAAAGAGAAACTGTAATCTGTAAGATAAGTTAAATGTTTAGTTAAAAAAGCTTGAAGAGAAGACTTTTCTGTAACTGATTCAGTCATAGTAATGAGAAATTGTGCAGTTTTTGTTGACATTTTATTGCTTGGTATTGGAAGTGCTTTAAGTGTTACATTGGACCATGGCTGTCTCACTTGTATTAAGACTTTTGAGAATAAGTTGCTATATCCTATGAGAATGTGAAACTGGATAATATATGAATTGTACTCAATGGTGTGGTGTGTGAGTTTGTATTGACTTCTGGTGGTGGGTGGGTTGGGTATTGCTTGTATGTGTGTGGGGGGGTGATACTTGTGCACTGGTGATGCGCATGGGGTGATGCAGACATCAGTGACACCTACTTGTCAATTTAAAAAAATCTTGATATATACATACCATTCTACATATGAATAACATGTTATATCAATCATAATTTCATGCCGAATGCATTGAAATAGTCCTATCAAACATTATAGCCAAATAACTAACAGTGGAGTGATACTACATCACCATACCCACTGCCTAGGGGGGTTACCCTGCCTACTATATGGGAGGTTCATCATAGGTGTCATACGCTGGCCTACAGTATAAGGCGATATAAGCCATACTAATAGCACTGCCTGAGCACCCTCCAAACCTTGGAAAGGTATGTTATTAAGACAGCATTTCCCAAAGTGAGTCATGACCCTCTGGTGGGTTGCAACCCCCATTTTAGGTGGGTTGTAGACCCACCACAACCAGGAATCTGCAAGGCAATATGGTGTGTGACTGGAAGCTGTTTTTGCTGTTTCACTGGTGATATTGTGTTTTTTCAAACTACATTGTGCTGGACCCGCCACGGATTTCAAGGTGGATTGGAAAGTAAGAAGTTTTGGAACCTCTGATCCATGAACAAATTCTGCAAATAAGTTCATGGGCTAAACCATAGAATAAACCGTTGTTTAGTTTTGATAAATCGTATTGGCTCTGCCTTTCCATTGGACTAATTCAGTGGTGTGGAGAGGGGGGATTTGCTGCTTGGGTAACAGCCTATCCTCCATAACAATCCAACCCAGGCTTTCGTGCTTCACGTGCAGCGTATGCAGCGCCAAGCATGATACCACAGTCTTCCAAGACTGATGGAGGCCTGCTTAGTTCTGACTGAACCACTTCTGATTGAAACTGGGGCTTGCAAGCCATTCTGTAGAAAAGTATCATGCCCTTTAGAAAACTTGAATTTTACAAAAACACCTCTTATTTATGAGGGAGGCTTATATGAAGGGTTACAAAGTTCTTTTAACCCTACCCTTTATGAAGCCTATGCCACCTTAGTAAAGTCACACTAAAATTGTAGGGTTTTTAGCTTAAGCTGAAGTCCCCACTCAAATATCTTCAATTATGAACCAAATTTATTGACATTTGGGTTGAGCTTGGACTGACACTTGAATGCTGTAATGGGGAAAGGGTGTGATATTAAGGTTAGTAACCGATCGAAAGGCAAGGCCTCTCTCAATGAGTAAATAAAATGTAGTCATGTAGAAATGGCTACTTAAAGCTGGGAGAATCTCCTAATGAGTTGCCCTCAATGAGCCTAGAATGGCAAGTAGAAGGGGTGATCAGATGTCATAACTGCAGAAGAGCACAAGGCATATTGCTTATCCAAGAATGTAGGGCATTATAAAGCAAAAGCTAAAAACAAGATTTCATGTGATTAAGTGAGACACTATTATTAAACTCAAAACCATATTAGACTACATGTAACTACAGGGAAGACAACATGAAGTACTTTTCTAGAACACAAAGCTAAAATCAAGAGGACAGGTCCTGGAAAAAGAAGACATCTGGTCACCAAGTGTGACTGCCATCTCCCGCAAGCACTGTCATTGTACTGAAATGAAGGGTACAATCCAGAGTAACTATGGGAATGTCATTATAGTACCACCTATGGAAAATACATAGAGCAATCCAGAGTAAGTGCCTCTTACGTTTACCCATAGTTGCTCTGGATTGTAGGGTAAGTGCTCTTTTGTGCATAGGTGGTATATCTAAATTATTTGTGTTTGCTATGCTTTTACCAACTAGCCAGCCATGGCTTCCTGTGCTTGATATGCCCTTCTATGTCTATGCCCTTCCATACTTGTGGAAGCTCAGTTCCTAGTTGTGCAGTCCCATTTAACACAAGTACTCTCTGCAGAAAGACCACTTCCTGTGCCTGTCTTTTAGAGAGCTGTTAAATAGTTCAAAAGACCCCAAATGCTATCCCCTTCATCCTTTCACTGGCCTTTTGCCTTTATGGCCATATTTCCTTACACCTGTTTTGATTAGGACTGAGTTGTGTTCCCTCTTCTCACTCCGCTCTGCTGCCTACCCAACCTGTCACATTATTCAGCTCTGCTCACCTAAGCATGAACGGTCCCTGGGGAGCAGCTGGAACCAGCAGTAGGAGCACCCTGCCCTCTGAATTATAGAAGAGATTGTTTAAATGCTTGCATTAACATGGACTGGACATGAATAATTCACAGCCATGGGCTTACATAGGGGTCTGGGGCATGTGTGCATACAGTCTCCATCCTAATCAAAGTAGGTCACCATAGCAGCACATTCACTACATGTTGCCCATTTGTTGGTAAAGATTTGTGGATACAACTGGTCAGAACTGTGCGCTCATACGAAGTTGCATGTTTCCTGCTACTGCGACTATGCTGGTCCTATCTATCTTTAAAAGTAGGTGCTTGTGCTCTCCCTCCAGCCTCTGAGAAGTCTAAACTGGTATGCTCAACTAGTGAATGATTCATGTAATCATTCACCTAGAAAACTACAAAATACTCCAAGCCCAGTTGTACCCTTTTCAGATGGACTTTGTCCAAGCCCCCTTGTGAGTTTACAGACCACAACTTGAACTGCAGAAAGATTTTAGGAGGCCCTTTTCTCCCCCACTTCTCTATAAAGTCTTTATCTAGTGTCTTCTGAATTCCACAGATAAGCATATGCCTCTGGTGCCATCTGGGGGCAAAGCTCTATGCAACAGCCCAAGAGCTTTAGCTCACTATACCATCCCTCTAGCTGGGCACTAAGAGTTGTTAAGATGCTGCTGGAGCTATTCCATGAGTAACATTACTGGTGCTGGTGTGTTAATTCAAACCATAACACTAATTGGGTTCCATTCAACAAGGCCTCAGAGATTCTGCTCCCCAGAAATGATACTTTATAGAGATGACCTGACCTGGAGTTTCCTCATCCTGGAGCTGTAAAAGGAAAGTCAACCATCCTTTCCTACATCATCATCTACTTTTAGAGTGTATAAGAGGCAGCTGGACTTCAGACCTCTAGAAGGGCGTTGTCCTGATTGGTTGCAGAAATGCCATGCCCTGCTTTAAGTCATGAGATATGCCACCAGATAAATGGTTATACTACACAGACTTCTTATTCAAGTGTCAAAAGTAAGGCAGGGCATGTTCCAAGGCCCCACAATAGACCCACCTTGTTACAGTTTAGTAGTTCTAATCCTGGCACCATGATCACTACTTTGCATTCCACACAGACGAAAAAGCAGGATATCACTGCAAAATCAATGTGGGAGAATTACAATTTCTAATCCTGCCTTTTTTGTGGATAGGGGTGAAAGAATTCTATTGAGGGCTGAGAAGGCAATCAGGCAGAACAGTTGAATGGCATTAATACATCCCAGGAATGTCCAGAATTGGCCAATTATAAGTCAGTGCAGTATAGATAGTAGTAGATTTTCCCCAGCAAGGGACATGGGTTTCCCTGAAAGCTCTGCTCAGTTTGAATGTGTTGACCCCCCCCCCCACTCCTTTAATCCTGGGCACACTGGTGGTAGGAAGCATTACATCTGAAACCAAACAGATTAAACAGACTACACCTGAAACCAAACAGACAAATACAGTGTACAGTGACGCCTCACATAAAGAATGCCTCACGTAAAGTAAGTTTCACGTAACAAAAAAAAATTTCTCTAGGATTCTGCTTCACGTAAAGAAAGTGCTTCACGTAAAGAAAACATTCGTTGGCAGTTAGGGCAGACGCGCTGGCCAGCAACCTGTTTAAAAAGCGTCAGGGCTGCCTAGTGCACCTGCCCATAGTGAAAGCAACACTTCCATGCTGTTCCTCCTGTGGCCAGACATCCGCTGGGCAGAGGGAGAGAAGAGCAGTGGAGAAGAGGGAAGCAGCTCAGGGCTAGCCAGAAGGGAGCAGGGAGCAGGGAGCAGAGAGAGAGAGAGAGAGAGGCTCAGGATGAAGTGAAGGAGAAAGTGGGGAGACACTTGGAAAGTGACTTGGATTACAGAAGAAAGTGTCTTTGATTGCAGCCTCCTACCCATGTCTACCCAGAAGTCTACCTCAATGTGTTAAATGGGTCCTACTCCCAGGAAAGTGTCTTTAGGATTGCAGCCTAAGTAGACTTCATAGGATCATGCCCATTGAATGCATGTTTTGAATTCAATTACAGTGTTTTGTCATCATTTTTACATCCAGTTAATATTTTTATATAAATATTTTTGGGGTTGTGGAACCAATCATCTGCGTTTCCATTATTTCCTATGGGAAAATCCGCTTCACGTAAAGAAAGTTTCACATAAAGGAAATGCCTCCGGAACAAATTAATTCTGATATGTGAAGTACCACTGTATTTGGATTATGAGGGTAGTCAGGTGTCCTTTTATGAAACTACCAAAATGACTCACCTCTATACTTTCTGGGATGAGAGTTTCACAGAGAAGCTTCTTCCGTACTTTTGTCCATGTTTGAATGACAATGGGGAAAACATCACTCCACTGAAAATTGTTACTTATACTTTGTAAATGCACAGTGAGAAAGAAGTCCAGGGGAAAAAATTAGACCTCTTATGGCTTTAACCTATGGATTGATAATAGAGGCAGCTTACCAAATCCGGCTCTTGGATCCCAATTGGGATAGCTGGTGTACTTGGACTTCTGTAAAGACATAACTCCAGCCCTGGCACTGGTGTTGGAAGACCTATTGAGGTTCCTGACCAGATAGCTGTTGTTGCCCTCCATAGGTTATATGTGCTTACAAAGGCAGCAGGGTTGCCTTTGATCTTGTTAGCGTTATTGTAATTTACATCCCTACAGTCCTTGCACTTTCACCATAAGGTAGGAATAGATGGTAGGAATAGATTTAGTTTCTGATTAATGTGTATAAGAAGCATACCTCCAAAAAGCACCAAGATAACAAACAAAAAAACCCAACAACTTCTGAATTCCAAAGGACTTTGCAAAATGAATTTAGCATTTGTATAAAATTCTCCTCGCAAAATTCCCAGACGAAAAGCTGCATCCTTTTGTTTACTGAAATCCAATAAAAGACTACACAACTCAATCTCTCATGATGCTGACTAGCTCTTGAAGCAGGGTAACTATTTTTGTCTGTTCTTCTCTAATTCACCTCGGTTCGTGTGCAGAACGTCTCCTCCACCTGGTGTCGGCGCTTGCGCAGTGTGTCTCCTTCTGCGGGAGGAGACGCACTCATCTCCTCCTGCTGGAGGAGACGCATGGGAGACTGATTGCGCATGGGGGACTGATGCACATGGGGGAAGTTGCACCAGGAATGAGCCCAAACCAGTAGCTACGGGGTCACCTGAAAACCCAGCGTACCGGTTCGGATGCTGGGAGAGGAGGCACACTGCGTGTGCGCTGACCTCAGCGCACACGCAGTGTGTCTCCTCCTGGTGGGGAAGACGCACAGCGCATGCGCCAGCTACTTCCCCCATGTGCAACTTCCCCCATGCGCATCAGTCCCCCACACGCATCAGTTCCCCTTGTGCAACTTCCCCCCGCGCATCAGTCCCCCATGCGCAACTTCCCCTCACGCGCAACTTCACCCCACGCGCATCAGTCCCCCATGCGCAACTTCCCCATGTGCAACATCCCCCATTTGCATCAATACCCCATGTGCCATCAGTCCCCCTTGCGCAACTTCCCCCATGTGCATCAGTCCTCCATGTGCAACTTCCCCCATGCGCATCAGTCCCCCTCGCGCAACTTTCCCCACGCGCAACTTTCCCCACGCACATCAGTCCCCCATGCGCAACTTCTTCCATGCACATCAGTGCCCCATGCGCATCAGTCCCCCATGCGCAACAACTCCCTGTGCGCATCAAACCCCCATGCGCAACATCTCCCATGCGCAGCATCCTTCCCAGTGCAAGCCCTCCCTCCGAACAATATCCCCCCAGTGCACCAGGCACTGAGCACCAAATTGGCTGGAAATTGGTCAGTCTCCCATGTTAAGTATAGGACAGAAACACATTGATCCCTTTTCAGCCCCTGAAGGGTTAAGTTTCTCCAGATGGTTCTTGGTGGGTGTTCAGGTGACAGAAGGAACTCCCAGAATTCCATGCTTCAGGCCCAGCAGTTGGGGAGGAATGTTGATGAGTCAGCAATTCTCAATGCAAAGTATAGGGAGGAAAACGCGTTGCGCCCCTTTTCACCCCCTTCCTGTTGGAATTTCCGAAAACCGGTTCTTAGTGCACCCCTCAGTCACGGAAGGAACACCCACCCCAAATTTCACACTTCTAGGCCCAGCGGTTTAGGCAGGGCGTTGGTGAGTGAGTGAGTGAGTCAGTCAGTCAGTGACTTTTCTCTTTTATATATATAGATTACTAACTGCTTCAGGGACTCCGGCTCCTGATTTATGATAATATAAAATTGATATGTATATTGGTGTGGACTTGGAGTGGCCTGGGAGTTTGCGGACGCCCCGTGAGGGAAGTTACATCTGTTGCCAATCTCCCGATTGCCTGCACCTCTCTTCTCAGGTACAAAAGCCTTGGGGTGTCCTGGGAAGAGTCTTGGTGTGGCCTTGGAGTTAGTAGATGTTCCCTGAGGGAAGTTTCATCTGCTGCAAATCTCCTGACAAACCTTCTGCTGCTGCCTCTGGAGTTTTTGCGTCTCCCTTCTGAGTGGAAAAATATCTGTAAACCTGCCTCTAGCTGCTTAGCTCCACCTGTTGCTCTGTCGTAATGTATCTACCATCTGGGGGGAGCTCAGGGAAGGGAAAGTCGGCTGGGAGTGCTGCCACTATTAGTAGAGTGACAGGTCATGGAAGATATGGTGGAAGGGGTCGTGCAGGCCATAATAGGAGAAGGAGGGTCAGTCATAGACAGACAATCCCTCTTTCTGGCCCTTCCCTCAACTCTCTGACCATAGGCAGCGTGAGCTGCAGCCCCCTGAGTCTGAACCTGCTGCTTCTCAATGCCAGGTCAGTAAACAATAAGACCTGCTTGGTCCAGGACCTGATCCTGGACCAGAAAACTGACCTGGCCTGCATTACGGAGACCTGGCTGGATGAGGCCGGAGGTGTGGGCCTCTCCCAGATCTGTCCGCCAGGTTTCCGGGTGCTGCAGCAGCCAAGACTACAGGGGCGGGGAGGTGGGGTTGCAAAGGTCTATCGTGATTCTATCTCTCTCACCAGATCCCTTGTCCAGCAGTTCACAGGGTTTGAGTGCCTCTGTGTTGTGCTGGAGGGGCGAGACAGAATAGGATTTCTGTTGGTGTACTGCCCGCCATGCTGCCCAACAGTCTCCCTGCCTGAGCTTACTGGGGTGATCGCGAGTGTGGCGTTGGAGTGCCCTCGCCTCCTAGTGCTGGGGGACTTCAATGTCCATGCGAAGGCACCCCAAACATCTGCAGCTCAGGATTTCATGGCCTCCATGGCAACCATGGGTCTGTCTCAAAGAATATCTACCCCTACTCATGATGCGGGGCACATGCTGGACCTTGTGTTTGCTGCTGGGCAGGTTGATGGTGATCTGGATGCGAAGGACATCTCCATCACTCCATTGCCACTACCTGGTGGGATTTAGGCTTATCGCAGATTTAGATCACTACCTGGTGGGATTTAGGCTTATCGCAGCCAGTAGCCTCTGCACAGGAGGGGGACCGCCCCTGGAGACTGATGGATCCAGATGGGTTTCCTGAGGGCTCTGGGGGACTTTCCTGCTGCCAGAGCTGGCGACTCACCCGGCTCCTTGGTCAATCTCTGGAACACGGAGATGACCAGAACCCTGGATGAAATCGCTCCTGAGCAACTTCAGCCCTGTCGTAGATCAAACGCAGCTCCTTGGTTTTCTGGGAAGCTGCGGGCTTTGAAACAGCAAGGTCAACGTTTAGAGTGACAATGGCGAAAAACTCGTGTTGTTTCTGATCGGGCAGAGGCCAGGGCTCACTGGCCTGCCTACTCTGCGGCGGTGGTGGCGGCTAAAAAGGTATACTTCGCCACCACCATCGCATCCGCAGAGAACCACCCAGCAGAGCTCTTCCGTGTGGTCCGGGGCCTACTCCATCTAGCCCCCCTCACTGACAAGGTTAGAGCACACGGAGGCTCACTGTGGCGAGTTCGCCCAACATTTTGCAGACAAGGTCGAACAGATCCGGCATGACTTGGATGCCACTTTAACAACATCCAACGATGTCCCTGGGGCACCTGTCTTGTCCATCTTTTGGGATTCTTTTCAGCTTGTAGAACCTGAGGATGTGGACAGGATTCTCTGTAGTGTGAGACCATCTGCTTGCCCGCTTGACCCTTGCCCAGCCTGGCTAATCAGATTGGCCCGGGATGGACTGGCTGAATGGACAGGGAGGGTGGTGAACTCCTCTCTGAGGGAGGGGGTGTTGCCTTCTGCCTTAAAGCAGGCGGTGGTTTGCCCCCTCCTGAAGAAACCCTCCCTGGACCCTAAAAACTTAAACAACTATCGGCCAGTCTCAAACATCCCGTTTCTGGGCAAAGTGGTAGAGTGGGTGGTGGCGTCCTAGCTTCAGAGGGTCCTGGATGAAGCTGATTATCTGGATCCCTTCCAATCTGGTTTCAGGCCAGGGTTTGGGACAGAGACTGCCTTGGTCGCCTTGGTGGATGACCTACGCCGGGGAATGGACAGGGGGAGTGTGTCCCTGTTGGTCCTGCTGGACCTCTCAGCGGCCTTCGACACCATCGACCATGGTGTCCTTCTTGGTCGGTTGGCCGGGTTGGGGATTGGAGTCACTGATGTGCAGTGGTTCCACTCTTTCCTGGCTGACCGGTCCCAGAAGGTGGTGCTGAGGGATGCTTGTTCGGCACCCTGGCATCTTCGGTGTGGGGTGCCACAAGGTTCCATTCTATCCCCCATGCTATTTAACATCTACATGAAGCCACTGGGAGAGGTCATCTGGAGGTTTGGAGTGAGGTGTCATCAATACACTGATGACACCCAGCTCTATCTCTGCTTTCCTCCTGAGTCCAAGGAGGTGGTTGAAGTCCTGAATTGTTGCCTAGAGGCAGTGGGGGAC
Source organism: Cryptoblepharus egeriae (assembly GCA_030015325.1). NCBI lineage: Eukaryota > Metazoa > Chordata > Lepidosauria > Squamata > Scincidae > Cryptoblepharus > Cryptoblepharus egeriae. The sequence continues at coordinate 15,135,065 of JAREYC010000013.1, forward strand.
TGGATGAGGGTGAACAAGCTGAGATTAAATCCTGACAAGACAGAGGTTCTCCTGGTCCGGAAGTCCTCGGGTATTGGAATATCATCCTGTTCTGGATGGGGTTGTACTCCCTCTGAAGGAGCAGGTTCGCAGCTTGGGGGTTCTGGATTCGCAGCTGCTCCTGCAGTCCTAGGTGGCGGCTGTGGCCAGGGGAGCCTTTGCTCAGCTTCGGCTGATCCGCCAGCTGCAACCATACCTGAGTCGCTCGGATCTGGCCCCGGTGACCCATGCCCTAGTGACATCAAGATTGGATTATTGTAAAGTGCTCTACCTGGGGCTGCCTCTGAAGACTGTCCAGAAGCTTCAACTAGTCCAGAATGCAGTGGCCCGTGTGGTTGCTGGGGCTCATCGGTTCAACTCTGTCAGGCCACTGCTTCAGCGACTACACTGGCTGAGGACCGCCTTCTTCTGTACAATCCGACCTGTCACCTAAGTTCATCTGAGGGGGCCCTACTGACTCTGCCGCCTCTAAGAGATGTGAGAGGTGTGGCGGCCAGAGATAGGGCCTTCTCGGTGGTGGCACCCTGGCTCTGGAACTCCCTCCCCTTAGAACTGAGGAAAGCTCCCTCAATACAGAGCTTAAGGTGAAGCCTTAAAACCTTTTATTTTAAAAAAGCTTTTTAATGGGGGCAAAGGTTGGGGGGCTTTGTTTTTATCGTTTTTTGTTTTATTGTTTTTAGTCTATGTTTTTAGCTTTAATCTAATTGTATTTTAACTACATTTTAACTGTGTTTAAATCTCTATTTATTACCATATCTAATTTTAGTGGTGTTTTATTGTTTTTTAATTGTTGTTTGGCCACCTTGAGTTCCCCCTTGTGGGGGAAGAAAGGCAGGATACAAATTGCCTAAATAAATTTAAATAAATAATATTCCTCATAGGGTCTATATAGGAGTTGCCATCAATGTTCTGATGATCATATTGTGGTCCTGAAGATATGCTACTTGTGACAATTATCCTTCTTGCTAGTAGGTGTCCAAATAACCAGGTATAGTTTCCAGTCAGGGTGAGTAGAATTTGTTTTGTCGTTTTTAGTCTGTGTTTTTAGCTCTAATCTAATTGTATTTTAACTACATTTTAATTGTGTTTTAATCTCTATTACCATATCTAATTTAAGTGGTGTTTTATTTTTTTTTAATTGTTGTTTGGCTGCCTTGTGGGGGAAGAAAGGCTGATACAAATTGCTTAAATAGTAGAGTCTATGTGGGAGTGGCCATTATGGTGATAATATGGTTTATAAGATATTCTACTTGTGACAATTATCCTTGCAAGTAGGTGTCCAAATAAGGTATACTTTCAGTCAGAGTGAGAAGAATTTTCTGCCCTGAAGTCTTGGAGGGGGCTATTAAGGAAGGGTCTCTCTGCTAAACATCTTATTTTGGTTAAAAATCTTATTTTTGAGGAGGAATTTTCTTGTTTGTTTGCAAAGGGAGGGGCTATGCAAATGAGACGCTCCTTCCTCCTCCATTGTGTAGTCTGGGCCAGGCTCTTTCATAGAAGCCCTACTAAGAATTCCTGAGGCGGGAGGTAGAAGGAGGACCTTTGGCAAAGGCAGATAAGGAAACTATCCTCCGGAAAACAAATGCATTCAAATACAGAGAGCATCTGATCAAACCATGCCTACTCAGAAGCAAGTCCCATCCTAGTCAATGGAGCTTACTCCCAGGTAGGTGTGGATAGGATGGCAGCCTCAGAGCCCAATCCTCTCCATGCCTGCTCAGAAGCAAGCGCTGAGTGACCATATGTCCTCTTTTCCCAGGACAGGTCCTCTTTTTACTCGTGTCCTGGGAAAAAAATCTTCACTCTCCTCCTTTTCCTTATGAGCAGGCAGCATGCAGCCTTCTCATAAATTTTCTTTCCCAGGAGCACATTTTCCCCAGGACATGTCCTCTTTTCACTCTTCTGCCTGGGAAAAAATCTTCATTGACCTCCTTTTTCTTATAAGGAGGCAGCATGCAGCCTTCTCATAAATTTATTTTTTCCCAGGAGCACATTTTCCCCAGGACATGTCCTCTTTTCACTCTTCTGCCTGGGAAAAAATCTTCATTGACCTCCTTTTCCTTATGAGCAGGCAGCATGCAGCCATCTCATAAATTTTATTTTTTCCCAGGAGCACATTTCCCCTTATAAGCGGGTCGGCTTATATGCGAGTATATACGGTACCCCTTCTTTTTGACCTGTTTTTTAGCCTCCTGCCCTGATGTTTTAAAGGCCAAAATTGTCCTTTCCCATGTTGTAGCTCCTGGTCTAATCCCATTCCCAAAGGTGTTTAATGAGAATTGATTTGCAGAAATCTTTGTGTGGCAGCAGGAATTTGCAAGATAAAAGGGACATTTGCAATTTGCTAGCTAAAAAAGTTCTAGAAACAACATTTATTAAATAAGATTTGGGTTCCACTTTTTAATGGTTTTCACTTTTGGATGGTGCTTCAGTCCCTAACCCATCCAATAAATGGGGGCTGCCTGTATAAAACTTGTAATGGCAGGAACATGAGAAGAAAATTTGCAGTATTTGCATACCATCAGAGATCTATGTGTTGTTAGATTTCCCATGCACTAGCATACTAACGCTTGTGTAGCAGGGTGCAGAACAGTAGCACAGCTAGGGAGGCGCAAAGGGTGCAGTCTACAAGCTTTTGAGGGGCTACAAGCTGAGCTTGGCTAAAATTGTGAAAAACAGGGTATGTATGAATGATAATACCACCATGTTATATATTGTTGGAAAGGTAATTTAATGCAGAATGCAATGAATCTGCATTGGAATATCTACTATTAAATGTTTTGACCAATTAACCAGAAAATGAAAATGTATGTCATCCGGTACAGTAAGCACCCTGCTAGTGATGCTATTTATTCATGTTTAGTGTTCCTTTTGGAAAGTTCACTTCTCCCATATTTTAAAAGGAAACCAGACTGCTCTTGGAGGTGATGGTACTGGGTTCCTTCCAACTCTAAAATTCTATGATTCTAGGTCACTACAAAAAATGCTGCCAACAATGCTGAGGTACAGAATGAACACCAAAACAAGAAGCCGTATTATCATCCATCAAAAGAACCTCAAAGATCTGCAATCCTGTTTACCAGTTGCCAGTTTGTCATTTTAAATTCTTTAGCAAACCATACTAGCTGCCATTTTTATTAAATGAAAAATTAAGCTTTTTCAAGCGCTGCATCTGGCCTGTGAGCCAGTTTGCCACTTGCTGCTCTAGGTCTGTGCCAAGGGCCTTTCTGCACCTTCAAAGACACAGACTCACACACAGTTCAAAATCTATTCTCAGTCCGATGTTGCTGTTATTAACAACCCCACCATCTACATCACACAGTTCAAGGAATGTGACAAGTCCCTTCCCTGAGGGTCTTACAATCTAAATATTAACAATAGAGGAATCCAGAGAAAAAGAATGAAAGTGGAGGATGAAATATGTTTCAGCTGCATGGACCTTAAGTTTCATTACAGTAGTTCAGAGTACTGTATCAGTATTAATTAGGAAATTAATTAATTCAGCACCCCTTGGTGGTCATTCCTGCTGAATACAGCAGCAGCAGAATTACTAAGGTTTCAGTGGCCTTTCCAAACCAGATCATAGCCTTGCTAAGAAGCCACAAACAGTCTTTCTATACATATTATATTTAGGCAAGACAAAGGGGCAAAACACAGTAACCCAAGGATGGTAGGAGTTTTGTTTCAACATATTTATTGTAAAAGTGACAGTACAGCAATGGCTTCAGATGGCACCCCTTGGGGTTTTGAAGTTCATTCCTACAGTGGGCTGTGTAACCTGCAGATTGGCCAGGCTGCCGAAGTCCTAGAAGAAACACAAAACAGAGAATACTTAGCCATCACACACCCCATGCAAACAGACCCCATGCAAACAGGCCCCGTGCAAAAGATGAAGAGTATATTCTTAACCAGGCTAACCTGAAAAACCTGGCAAATATATAAATGGCCATATACAGTTGATTCATTTGTGTTAGGACTGCCTGAAACCGAAATCGTAACCCTCAGTAAGGGCAGCACAAGTCCCGTGCTGGCCTAGGTGTGTCACAAAAGTGCCATAAGGCACTTCTGTGTCACTCCTGGGTGGTTAGGACAGTGGAGACATGTGCCAGCCTGTCTACACCACCTACACCACCACAGGAATGGGGAGATGGGCAACTAGTAATGGCCTAAATTGGTTAGGATTGCACTGACTCAGCTGATATCTCTGGAGATACTCTCAGCAATACTCTGGATTGAATGTGGGGCCTTTTCAAGTGCCTGATCACAAAGCTGTGGCATCACCCCATCCAATGCTTTATTAAATAACTAGATTTCTGGAACACCTACTAGCAATCTCCCAAGCTGTATAACTTTAACTACTTAGACCCAGTGACCAGTCTAGACTACACTATACTAGAAAAATCTCTCCAAAGACTATTTCTAGCATCATCCTGTGGCAACTGCAACCCATAAAAGCTGAAGGACGCCATACTGGCCGTGATTCTCAAGAGGTGACTGATCACAGAAGTTCTCTTGGTAGCGATACCAGTTTCCCACTCACCAGTAACTTCAACATTTCCTTGGTGTCTGGGTCCACTTCAATGATCTCCTGATCCAGGGCAGAGACCTGATGGGAAAGAGACAGAGTTATTTTATGGTCCTCATGTGCTCACTATCTAACACAGATCTGTATAACACAGAGCTTGTGTGTAACACACTTAAGAGCTCTGGCTAACCTGGGCTTGTTTGAAACTGGGTAACAAAAACACTGGGGGAAAGCTAGAGAACAGCCCTTAAGAGGTAGATACCAGTGTGATTATAAAAATCTGCTACACAAAGTTGCGTATTAAACATAAGAGCAGAAGCTATCAAAGACGAGCTATTCTTGATGTTTCGCCCCTATCTATATAGAGCACTGTTAAAGAACTAAAAGCGTCTAAAATGTTAAAAATAACTAGGAACCAACATACAAAACAGCTCATTTGTTGAAAGACTCTGCATCTAACACAATACCAGCTTGTAGGCCAATATACTCTGGGGTTGTAACAGATTAAAAACCATGGATAATTTGCCACTTTTCTCAATTTGGTGAATGGCTGAGAAGGGCAATTAATACCCAATTTAAGCTACAGTCTAAACTTCAGCTCAGATCTCTTTGAACTGTGATACTTCTGTTAGCGGGTCCTACAAAATCCACCACAGCCATCCTTATCCAGCGGATGCAGAAGAGGCATCTTCTTCACAAAAGCCTATCACTGTCAGCTACACACTAGGGTCAGATTAATAGTACTGGTCAGGGCAGGCACAGAAAACAGTCACTACATATTAAATAAACCCTCAAGCCATAGCCAGAAGGTAACCAGAAAGCTGCCAAAAACAAAGAACTCTCTGCATGTAGCAATTCCAAATAGCTCTGACACTCAAAACATAGGTAGGTAGGCAGGCATCGACTATTGCAGTAAATAATTGGCTTTTGGGTCTCTGAACAGGTAGAAACATTTTCTTTAGAGTGATAAAATGCTGTTTTGGTGGAAGTCAGAATTATTTTGATCAGATTATTGCTAACAGGGACCATGACACCTCACACACAACATGCTACTACTGTATTAGGGAGGAGACAGAGTTTTCCAAGAACAGCAGTCCTCAAAACACGGAGACACAATAAAAAGAAACCCAATTGTTGTGACTTTCTCTCTACCATAGCCCAAAAAAATCACATACAAGCATCCATAGGGGTTCCATTTCCAGAACACATGCAGGTATCAAAATGAAATTCAAGGGCTGGAGCAACCAGACCTTCTTTGGCAAAAACTAGAAGTGTACTTTATATGCCTAAGGCCTGGACAGACAACCCTTGGCCATCCCAGTCTTAATTACCTTCTGGACTGCACTCTAGTTTTGTTGGGAGACTCTGTATGTCTGGAACCTGCACTGGGTCAAACCCACAGGTTCCAAACCTACCTGAAGTGTACTGTATACTAATTAGAGAGGCACTCCATCAGAAGCATCACTTAAGCCACTAGAATCAGTCCCTTTTCTTGATAATTATGGAATATGACAGATTCCTCAGTACTATGACAGAGCCACTTCATTAATTCTCTCAATGCAACATTTACTATGACATCCACACTTCTTGTGCATCAGTGACTATGGCTGATGATTTGTACTACTACGGCAGAAAGACAAGTCCCTAAATAACCACAGGCCCTGGCCTGAATTCAGCAGGCACTCTTAATGAACACCAGTTCTTTAGCTACAAGATACTGCAGAGAGTGGTAGAGCCTCTAAGGAAGTGAAGTGGTAGTCAGTATTCTCCCATCTAGAGCCCCAAATGAGAATTTAGCTATAACCAGAAGAGTCAGCAGAAAGAAAGAAGTTGGTGTGTATTTTACAGAGAGGTTAGACACAGATGATGTCCTGACACATCATGGCTCTATGAGAGAGCTGCTGCCAGTCACCTACACTTGAGAACATCCTGAGTAAGAAATCCAGTCAAGGTCTTTGTGGTCAGAGAGAAAACTATCAATCAGCTAAACTATCACTCCTTACAGCAAGGGGGACAATTATTTCTCAGAGGCAAGCAGGCTTCCTGCAGTAATTTTAAAGGCAGAACATCACACCAAACTCAGAAACCAAGTGTCTGAAAAGCTCAGGGTTTGGTAGGGATGGAAACAAGCCCCCAAACACGGGAAATGCTTTCAAGAATAATTTTCCTGCACTATCAATGACAAGGCCACAAGAGAAAGACCATAATCACTTTCGAATGCAGGTTTAGGGAAGGAACTCTAACCTGGTATATTAGAGCAAATAAAAACCCCATCCTCTGACAAACTAGCTTCTGGGCTCCATAGCTTAAAACTTTCATAAAATGACAATGTTCCCCTTTGGGAAACAAATCCCCTTATCTTCCTTTACCAAGTTATGTTATCAGAGAATGATGCCATCTATCAAACATTAAGATTCAAATTTCCCCGCTCATTTTATAGATGGGTATACCATGGCTAAGGAATTAGCGAGTAAGCCAAGGTCAGGTCCAAGATCCAAGTTCCACATAATATTACCAGCCCCATGCTGATCTAAGCTGATCCTCAGCAAGGGATTATGTGCCCCAGTTTCTGTGCACGAAAAAAACATTTCCTGACCATGAAGCAGCAAGACTGGGTCACACAGTCTTTTGTCACATACCAGGTTAGGAAAAGCTACTCCTTTTGCTAAACTGATGATAGACCTTGGAGAAGACGCTTGGGGTTGGGGTTGTTTAAAAAGACATGTGTAGTTTTCCAATGAATGCAGGAAAGGAGGCCATTAATCCCCGACATTCTTGATTGAAAGGATGAGCCCAGCACAGCAAGAAGCACACCTGGGATAGCACAACTTACCTCAGGGACATAGTTATCCCTTCTTTCTCTCTCCTCTTCCTGTAGTTTGATGGAAATACCTCTAACTGGTCCTCTCTGAATGCGTTTCATCAAATGGGTGACATACCTGCAGAACCAGAGCATCCAAAGAATGTCAATGTCTGACTGCAGCTCCCTCTTGTTCCTGGTAAGAGGGACTAAAGACACACCAAAACAAAAGTTGTAGACACCCCATATGCCCAACCAAGGACTGACTTTACAGCACTCAATTCTAAACCAGCAATTGCAGATAAGTGTGACAGATCTGAGGTCTGACACTATCGTTATTCTAAACTTCCAGCAAGTAATGGAGTAGTGTCTGAAAAGCTCAGGGTTTGGCAGAGACAAGAAAAGACCCTCCAAACACGGGAAATGCCATCAAGAATGCTCTTCCTGCACTATCAATGATCAGGCCACAGACAAGACCACGATCACTTTCGAATGCAGGCTCTGAAGGGGCATCATAACCCCAAAGTTTGAATGTTAACCCCATCATAACCCCAAAGTTTGAACCCCTTACCTCCACCAGCATGCATGAAGGGTGAAAGTGAAACCACCTACCCAGCAATCTTGTTGCGTAGCTTTTTGCTAGGGATGATGGCAATCTCCTCACATACTCGCTTGTTTGTGTGGAAGTCGTTCCCAAGGCGAGTATAGTATTTTTCAATTATGACTCGGGCGGCCTTTTTCACTGTCTTTGTGCGCACACGACCCTGGAAAGTTCAAAGAATAAAAGGAGCACAAAGTAGCAAAGTAGTCCAATGTCTGGGTAGCAGCTCTTTCCATCTACAGGGTGAACATGCCCCAAGATCGTAGCTGACGTGAAAAAGCCCTCCTGTCCCAGGAGACCATATGTCATAACCGTAAAAAAGGACCTTCACCAAAACATAGGACAGGGCAAGATAAAAGCTAAAAACACTCATGTATATTGTTTTCATGTGGTTAATTTAAATGCTATATTACTACTAGAATGTACCCCTTGTTGCTGGAGTAAAATTTCAAGAATATTTGTGGACCCCAGGCATGCCTGGGCACTGGCCAGCACTTCTGGGCATCAAAAGGAACTGGACGGTACCAGGGAGCAGTGGCAGGCAGCAGTGGGCACTGAGCACCAGCAGGCATCCCTACCAGGTACCATTGGGCACCCTTACCACGCACCAGTGGATACTGCTAGCACCCCTACTGGTCACCACCAGGGCACAGGGCACCAGGCACCACCAGATATTCCTACTGAGCATAAGGCATTACTGGGGACCAAATAAGTTCTTAGTAAGTCCTTACATCACAGAAGGAATATGTTCCCCAAATTTCATGCTTCTAAGTCCAGAGGTTAGGGCTGGGTGTTGATCAATCAATCTTCAAAGTATAGGGACAAAAACACGTTGCCCCCTTTATCACCACCTTAGGGATTACATTTCTAAAAATTGGTTGTTAGTGGGTGCTCCTGTCACAGAAAGAATATCCTTCCCAATTTTCACACTTCTAGGTCATGGTTTTGGCCGGACACTGCTGTGTCAGTGAGTGTGTGTCAGTGACTCTTCAGAAAAAAATATATATAGATAGATAGATAGATATAGATATAGATATATAGATCGACATAGATAGATTAAATGTAAAACTATTACACATACTTTATTAATTACAAGAAAGCTACATGCTGCCTGCTCACATGGAAAAGGAGGACAATCATTTTTTTAAAAGGAGGACATGTCCTGGAAAAAGAGGACCCTTGGTCCCCTTTTCCTGTCCACCATGAGCAGGGTGACCATATGTCACAACCAAGAAAAGGACTGGTCCTTGATGTGTTTGATTTGTCTTTGATTATATATATTTTATGTGGTCAACTTACATTCTGTATTACTTATTAGTAAATTTAAAACTATTATATGTAATTTAATATGAATTACAAGGTGGCTAAATGCTGCCTGCTCACAAGGAAATGGAGCATAAGGGAGATTTTTCCCCACCCCCTCCGGATACAAGGCTAAAATCCAGGATATGTCTTGGAAAAAGATAGATGGTCTCTTACTGGTGTCCGTCATGTTGTGTCTGGCCTTCCAATTTGGAAGTAACTGGTGATGACATCCTCACCAGTTACTTCTGGTGGCACTTCCAAATAGGAGAAGCATGTGAAGTGGTGGTGAAGCTGGTATGTGAAGCTGGGGGGTGGTAAGTGCTGATAAAAGCTGTACTAGAGAAAACTTTCCCCAGCATGGATACGTTTGGGGTACATAAGAAACTCCCACAGAAGCTTCACCTACTGGACTTCTGCCTGCCCCACAGCTGGTCCAGATACAGGGGCAAAACCAGGAGGGAGTCTAATGCCTGCCCCATAGCTGGTCCAAATATAGGGGGAGAGCCCAATGCCTGCCCTATAGCTGGTCCAGATATAGGGGGAGAGCCAGGAGGGAGCCCAATGCCTGCATGGTGTCCACCATCCCTCCTGCAGCACCTGGGAAGGGAGAGCAGGAAGTCCCTCTCCCCCTCAGCCCCACTTTGCTGGCTTTTGGGGATCCCTCTGCCCCCCAACCAGGCCTCAGCCCACAGCAAACCTCACTAGGCCTCAGCCTGCAGCCTTGGCCTACCTCAGCCAGACGCCCCCTTTGCGGCCTACATGGTGTTCACCTCTCAGGTACAAGGAGTGGAGGGTTCACAGGGAAAGACCGAGGGGGCCACCCACAGCCCCCTTGGGGGTTGCCGAGCCCGCCCCCCATTTCCTCCTCAGCGAGCCCCCGAGCCAGGATTGACGTGGATTACCTGCCGCCCCTACTCACCATGTCGGCGGCTGGCTGGAGAAGAGAGCAAAGGATGCCGGGAAAAGAACTATAAAGCGGTCCAGCGCTAGACTGGAAACTGAGTGAGGAACTCCTCTCCCAGCCTTGCAGCGCCACCTAGCGACTGGGAGGGGAAACTACAGGCAGTGCCAGAGTCCTATGGGCTACAGAAGAAAGTGAAACAATTGGAATTATGTATAGTGGGGCCAGAATAGTGTGACCATCTGTCCTCCTTTTCCAGGACACGTCCTCCTTTTTTAGCCTTGTGTCCTGGAAAAAACTTCATTGTCTTCCTTATGGGCAGGCAGCATGTACCATCTTGTAATCAATAAATTATACATAATAAATTTATATGTAGTGGATTTAGATTTAGTAACAAGTTATATAATGTTTAAAATAACCATATGGAATCCATATATTTGAGTGTTTATAGCTCTATTTTGTCCTGTCCTACATTTTTCATGTGTGTTTTACATTTTGTCCTCTTTGTGGTCACTAATTCTTAGTGGGGACATAAGAGCACAATCCTAACCATGTCTACTCTTAAGTAAGCCCCATTGTGTTCAATGGGTCTTACTCCTAGGAAAGTATTTTAGGTATTTTAAACCCACTTTCCATTGAACCCTATTTAGTATTAAATAGGAATACTGCCCAAAAGGGGGGTAACTAGTTCTTGGAAAGCATCTTCTAAAAGTTATATAACTTCTAAAAGTTAAATACTGTATGAGAAATAGTATATTTATAAGTTAAAGTTTATGCTAAGGTAGTATACCTTAATTTTCCATTAATAAAATTGTATAATCAGGGTGTTCAGCAATATATCATAACCCAGGGCGACCATATGTCATATTTGGAAAAGAGGATCCCCTCCAAAATGTAGGACACCCAAACAAAATATAGGACACGACAAAATGAAAGCTAAAATCACTCATATATTGCTCTCATGTGTTTAATTTAAATTTTAAATTTATAATTATAACACATAATTTATTAAATACAAAAACACTACATGCCGCCTGCTCACAAGGAAAAGTCGGAATATAAAGATTTTTTTCCAGGACACAAGGCTTAAAAAGAGAACATGTCCTGGAAAAAGAGGACATGTGGTCACCATGAAATAAAAAAAATGTATTTTATTTTCTCTGTAAACTGCTTTGTGAACTTTTGTTGAAAAGCAGTATATACTGTTGATTGATTATATCCATCTGTGGGGAAAAAGTGGCGGGCACAGATGCAGCCACAATCATGATGTGCATAGATGATGCAGATACACCCTTCATTCATTCATTCATTCATTCTATCGAGTTCCCAGTTTACTTTTTCCCAGGTTTGGATTTTTGTTTGTTTACAAAAATGAGAAGCACTGAAAATGGTATTGTGTTTTTATTTGTTCATCACAAAAAAATTACACCTCTAGCTATAATAGAGACAGCCCAAGACCAAGGAGCTTTGTGGCTGAGATGTATGTTAGAAGCTGGATCACTTCTCCAGTTCACGGTTAACACTGTAACCACCGACTGAATTCGTTTCTTTTAGAGGAAGACAGATCAGATCTGCAAATTCCTACATTTTACTGTGTGGATGCTGATGTGTGGGATCAATGTGGAATCATTTTGCATTTCCATATATTTTGTATTATTTTTAGCTTTGCCAGCATTTATAGTTACGTTTTGGGAAACGTATAGTACAATCATGGTCATGTCTATTCTGAAGTAAGCTTCATTTCATTACATGAGACTTACTCCTAGGTAAAGATGTAGATTGCAAATTTGTTTCATAGAAAGATTTTTCTTAACCCATTTCCAAATATGATAGTCCAAGCATGAGTATGCCTCAGAGCAGCATGCTTTATAACTATTCTTAGAGAGAGAGTATAGAGAGAGAGTATTTTGAATTCTTGCTAAATTTGTTTGTACATCAAATGTGTATCTAATATAGTTTGAGGAGCAAAACACACACTGTTTACCTGCTCTAAACAGTATAGTTTATATCTATTATACTTCAAAAGAAAATGGGTGAAGAGATATGCTCAGAATTTGTTGCTTTTCATTTTCCATTAATAAAATTGTAACACAATTAATGCAATCATAGACAATCATATGAGAATTGGCAGTATATGAATAGTGTTATGATGCTGCTTTGACTCAAAATAGAGAGGAGCAAGGAGTTCGAGGCACAGAAACCAGCCCTCTCTTCAATGAAAATCCTGCTATGTTCACTATCTCACCTTACATTGCATGCACATTTTCAAGTTTATCTTTGTAGGCCAAAGGGCTAGAAATATGTGCTTTTCAAAAATGAAAGATCAGATTCTCAAAGTGCTACAACTATGCTCTTGTGCAGAATCACAAAAGACCTGCAGAGCTCTCCTTGGTGCATTAACTGTCAGAAGAACTGCTGGAGGAAGAGCTCGTGCGGCTTTCACAAACCTTGGTCATGAACAGGGAACTCTTGTCACACCTTGCAGAGGAGGGCAGGATCTCACTATGAGAAAGAGAATCATTCCTGCCACAAGTGTCCTCTGGGAGGTCTGGAGATTTCCTAGCAAAAGATGGAGGGGAATTCCCAGACAGTATGTTCAACAGGATGGATTGCTTATCAAACCTGAGAGCTCTCTCTGTCTTTCTCCAACAAAGCTCTGCATTGGTTTTCTTTTGCAACCCCCTTGAAGTTTGGATGAGGTTGTAATCACAGGGTCTGAGTTGCTCCTCTAAGGATGTGGGAGGTTTACTGGAAGGCATCACAATTTCTCCTGGGGGCTTCTCCAGACTACGTCCTCCTGGTACATCGGTCCTCCTCCTAACCAATGATCCATCAACACCCTTGGGAGAGAAGCTGTCAGGTGCTATCTTGGCTAACACCCGAGTCCCTTTTCTTGATCTTCGGGCCAAGGCTCCAGATTGTTCCCTTTTTCTCAAATACAGTGGCAAAAGGGTAGTAGATTCATTTCTGCTGCCCCAGGAACTCTTGCTCATTGCACTGTTATTCTTGCTGTTGCAAGGCACGCAGTTTCTGTTGGGGAACATGCCTCGACTGTCCCCAGCTGCGGAAACAGGAACACTGTCGCTTATGGTCCATTGCCTCTGGCTCTCCTTTCTTGCCTGTGAAGAGCAATGTTTGTGGTTAGGCCCCTTATCTAAGGTAATGATAAAAAAGTGGTTACCTGGTCTTGTAACCAGGTAGAAATTCTGGCTATTAAGCCAAGATCTTGTCAGTGAGAAGAGCAGTCTGTTTGCTCGCTGGCATTATCAAATAGAGCCATGGGGTAACAGCTACTGCACTATTCCCCATAATATAAGAATCAGATCTTGAACATTTGATAAAAAGGGTGGATATTGTTTTTATTTAATGGATTTATTCCCTGCCTTTCCCATGCCAAAGCAAATACCCAAGGAGGCTGACAAAGCTTTTATCCTTTTGTCATCACAACAACCCTGTGAGGTAGGTGTGGCTGTAAGGGAGTGACTGGCCCAAGGTCATCCAGAAAGCTACATGGTCAAGGAAGGATTTGAACCTAGACCTTCTAGGTCTCTGGCCAACCCCTGATGACTATACCATCCTTGCTCTGATATTACCTGATGTCCCAAATAATGTTTACAGGCTACAATCTCACAATGCAAAACTGTATCAGTGTATTCAGAAATCCCACTGTGGTCAATGTGACCTACTTCCAAGTAAATGTGCATTGCAACCTCAGTGTGAATTGAAGATGGAGCTGCTTTCCTTGCTTCTCAATTTATCCTGGCCTTGAGAGTCAGGCCTTCTTACCTGGCAGCTCCCAGTTCTCCGGGGATAGCAGGAGATGTTGTTCCGGAGCAGCTCCTCCTTGTACCATGCTTGCTGCCAGTGTTCTTGGGCAAGTTCTGACTTCCTCTCTTCCAGGCGCTTCAGTAGCTGCTGATTCTCCCACCACACGCGTTCAAGATCCTGCCTGCGTTTCTCCTTGTTCAAGCTGCATGGAGAAAGTAGATCACCCAGATAGGGGTAGGGATCTTGGATCACTCCAAAGATCTTGCTCCTCTTTCATCTACAGTCCACCAGCTCTGCAACCAGCATGATCTGATTTCAGATGGCATCTTCCTAAAGCTCATCTCTTTATTGGAAAAAGCTGAAAGTCATGGATGCCAACATGTGCATTTTCTATTATTGCCAGGAAGCAGCTCGGAGCACTCTGGCACTAACCACTTCTATTTACTCCTCTTCCCCTTACAGACCTGTGCATACTGTAGAAATTCCAATTGTCCACACGCCCTCGGGACTGCTTGATGCCCCACAGTCTGGCACAGTGAAGGCGATTTTCTCTGTCCCAAGCAGCATGGCGTTCTTTTTCCAGCTGTAATACAAACACAGGTTATAAGGCAGCAACAACAGCAACCACGAAGAGAAGATAGGGTCCCATCTCCCAATCTCTGTCAAGCAAGCACTAGAAATGATACATAACAGGCTGCTCTATTCTAAAGCCAAAAGAATAGTGAGCATGAATATGTATGATCACATGCAAAGTCCTGGTATAATGCTGAGCAATGGGATAGGTGACGTGGCAAGAAATTCCGAAAAAGACATTTTCTTGGGAATGAAAATGGGTTGTGTTCTTTCTGTAAATACCAGGAACTAAACATAGAACCATAAACATGTGCAAAGAATGTGCTGTACCACTACAATGCATGTAAGAAGATCTCTCAAAAAAAGTTTCCAACTATACAGAGGGATCCCACATGCATAAAGATTGAGTACACAGGTCATCTTCAGACTTTAGGATGAAAGCAGCAGGCACACAAAGCTACACCCCCACCCCACATCTACATAGATGTAACTACACATATGTCAACAGTACTCTGATACAGGGATTTGAGTAGTCAACTCACTAGGGACAATTGCGTTCTTGCTAGAGATCAGTAACTGGATTCACAGTTCTATAATAATGCCGTAACATGCAAAATCAAGGATAGGTCAATGATCGACCTTGTTTACAGAAGTAGGAGGATGTCACGCCAAGGTAACCAACCTTGGGTTAATGAACCTTTAGTTTACTGAATCTTAACAAAGCCCCCTTCCCAATTAGTGTTCAACACTGTGCAATCAACCTGTTTTTTCTTGAAATTCACTTGCAGATGCAATGGTGTTGGCAAGGCGGTGGTGTTCACGACAGGTGCAGCCAGCTCTACCTGTCAGAGAAAGAGGAAAAAGTTGAAGCAAAAAGGGCAAATTATTTTGCTACTCTACAAATTATATGGGCAAACCCATAGGCCCAATCCTATCCAATTTTCCAGTGTTGATGTAGTCATACCAACTGGAGGTAGTTATGGAAGCCTCCCAAAGGGAACATTGATTTCTGGTGTTGGTTATTATTCTCTTTATTTTTTCATAATTCTTCTGTTGCCCACTATTTGATTTATTTAATTGATTTATTATGTTTTATCTTTGCCTTACTGTGGTTGTTGTCTGCTTGCTGCCCTTGGGTTCTCCATACAAAGACAAAATGCAGAATTAAAATTTTTAAAAATACATTAATAATGACTCATCCTGGGGCATAATCTAAGAATGTAGTTATCTCCGGGTGGGAGCAAGATAGAGATAGAAGTCATGGCTAATATTGGACTATGTGGCCATATTCAGTCCACAAAAGAAGCCAAGGAATCCAGGTGTTGGAGTTAGCAGATATAGGAAGCATCAAAGTTTGCATATGGGCTGGGATTGAGACTGTAGCACCGCTGAATCAAACCATCCCTCCTTCTAAAGCTGTGGTGCTGCTGGAATCCAAGCTCCGCTCAGCTTTATTACGGCTTTGCACAACTTTCTATAATAATTACAGTGAACATTTGTGTAAATCCATTTTCTGGGTGAGTCATAGAGCACAATCCTAACCATGTCTACTCAAATGTAAGCCTTATTGTGTTCAATGGGTCTTACTCCCAGGAAATGTCTTTAGGATTGCAGCCTACATGAGTCAATCTAAGAGGAGCCCTAGAATAGGAGCATCACTTTATGTCGCTCTTCCTTTAAAGAGCTTAGGGAGGCATCCATGATTCTTGCCTTCTCACTTTATGTTCACAATAACCTTGCAAAGTTGGTTAAGGAGAGAAAATAATGGGTGTCCTACATGGGCATTCTAGAATTTTAACCTGGGTTTTCCTGATCCAAGTCCAATGCGCTAACCACTACAATATATGGGACATAGTCCTAACCAACCTTCCAGGAATGAGAAACAATAAAATTTTAAGGTAAAGGAACAAACATTGTTTTTTTCTGAGACGACCTCCCTGACTACCCACAACTTCAGGATAAACCACATACCGTACATTCCCAATTTGCACAGCTATGTCAGTGCTGGAAAGTTGGTTAGGGCTGCAGCCTCAGTCGATAATAAACATTTTGGCCAACAGGTTGAGACACTGAGCTATAGATTTTAGTTTTTGAAAATGTTATCATAAAACTGCAGGTTTAAAGCTTTGGAAGAGGTATTCTTCTTTCAGATTTTTTTTAAGAGGATGCCTGGCATGCTAAATTAAACCAGCTAAATATGCATGCTCCTTTTTTCAGGATTATCACTAGTGATGGGCTTCAAAGAAATTAAGAACTGGTTCTCTGTCCATCTGGCAGCCACTTTTAAATGGCTATTTTTAAAATTTATATGTACTATCTCTTATTAAGAACCGGTTCTATAGAGTAGGTGCGAACCTGCTGGTGCCCACCACTGATTATCACAGTATATGCAAGTTTAGGCAGATTCAGAGCCCAATCCTATGGGTGCCTACACAGAATCAAGTACCATTACAGGCTATGGGGCTTCCCAGGTGAGTGTGAGCAGTCATGATCAGTTGTCTAAACTGCAATGCCAGATCAATTAAGATGTCTATAGTCAGGTGTCAACTAATCCTACTGATTCACCCCATTCAGAGCTGTTACAGGAGTGCTGAAGTTTTTGTGTATCTCATCCAGAAATGCACTGTCTGCCTGCCTCTCGCTCCCTGCTGTTTGCATTAGGAATAAGTTCTCTGCAACACTGTCCCCAAATGAAGTGAGTGCTGTACCTTTCTGCGGTGCTCCTGGTAATTAGCCTTGTCCCATTTCTCCTGCAGGTAGCGGTTGGTCGTGGGGAAGAGAGGCTGGTATGCTCGATGCATCCCTCACATGCATGCCAGTAACTATGGGCAGAATAGCAAACTGGTTGAGATGGGGGAAAGCCCGGCAGCTCCACTGGGTCCTAACTTCCACCTGTTTGTGCATCCCTTGCACAAGAGAGCGTGAATTGCTCTTCAGCAGGAGTGTCTGAACTTTCAACTTCAGGGCTCCTGGACCTTTTAATAATTGTGTAGGGAGGGAATTTCAGCAGGTGCAGCTTTTCATCTCCTAGATCACAAATGGCATCTGCTGAAATTTCCTCTTCACCCAATTCCGGGGTCCAGGACAGATTATCATTCTTAGAAGGGGGTCCTTGCTTAAAATGCTCAAGACCCACTCTTGCAAGTCACCTAGACATGGTAGGGTTTATTCTCTTCCTGCACAGGTAGAAACACCTACTTTGTTTTACAATAGGATCCATTCATCTTACAATTGAGAAGGACCTCAATCTCCCAAGTTTGCTATTGGCATGTAGAGATGATCAAGTTTAGATGCACATATTTGATCTAGCAGGAAGGTTACTTACACCAGAATGTTAATTTCTCCAAGTTGGTGTTAACTAAAAATAAATTGAGATTACTACAACCTTTTGCTTCCTTTTGCCCTCCCCCTGAAAAGTAAGAGTACAACACTTACCAATTAAAATTAGTGTTGGGTTTCATTGTATTTATTGCAATGTTCAGACCAGTGGTCTTCAAAGTGGGGGTCGAGACCCCTTGGGGGGTTGCAACTTCATTTCAGGAGGGTCGTGAATAGCTGAATGCAGCCAACTTGGAATTTGGCACTGGGCACCTTTAATGACACTTCCAGCCATGAAATAACTTCTAGGGTATCATGGATAGATTGTCATTCTGAGAAAGGGGTCCCGGGCTGAAGTGCTTGAATACCACTCATCTGTATGAATACCACTCCCTGTACCAGGGAGTTAGACTGTTTTATCTTAAATTAGCTTTCACTCAGATAAGCTTTTCTGACCACAGAAATCTGATCAGTTTGCTCATGAAACTGCTTTTAATAAAATCACCTGTCTCTTAGGCTGTTTTAAGAAGGGTCAGGATGGGAAATAAAGCTTACAGATAGGCATCATTGTAACTTCACAACAGAAACAGGACTTTTTCTGGTTGTGCCAATACCAAACACCAGCATAGAAGATGCAACTATGTCCAAAGTAGCACCCTTTCATTCGTTTTATTTCTTCTGAGACCAAAAACAGCATGGATAAGCTTTCTTTTTCATTTTTGTTAATATAAACCTATATCTAGACTTAGATTTGGCAGCTGTAGGAAAACCAGGTAGTCTGGAACAAGGCATTATGAACACACACATATACTAATTTGCTGTTAAGGCCAGAGATGGCCAGTTGCCAGGTGAAGAGATGCCCTTGTCTTAGATGCAGACATTTGTGGAAAAATGGATATGTCTAACTGTGAGCGGTGCATATCATCCACAGAGGTTAAACCCTGCAGAAGGCAACTCTTTTGTAGGTGTGACAAAAGCAAGGGCAACTTAATTTCAGCATCTGCTACAGCTCTCTTAAGGCTGCAATCCCTATATCAGTTCCTGGGAACAGGTTCATTGAAAACAATGTAAGTCGCTTCTGGGTAGACAGGCCTAGAATTTCAATGCCTATATTTTTCACACACAGAGCACACTCTTGTAAAAGGAAATTGTGTTTCCATCTGAAGAACCTTTGAATAATGAATGAAGCTCACTGAGAACAAGAGTGCTTCCATGGCAATGACACCCAATACTGTAATGTCCAACATTGGAAACCAGTGTCAGATAGTCCTGACATTATTAGGAGAAACTCATGATCTTTGGAATAGGGCTTATTTGTGTACTACTCTGGTTCTTTCTGTCCACTATTTTGCCTTTTACCTGAAGGCAAACAGAGGACTGGAAAGGAACCTCAGTGGATTAAATTGGGATACGAATAGTTGCAGTAGCAAGGTCTCCAGTACTATCAAGCCCAGTTACTTCTGTCACATGCTAGACAAGCTGTGGATTTTGAATTTGCAGTATAAATTTTTCAGGGCAAAGCTGAGAATTTAGAAACTCAAACCTTTGAGCAGGGGTCTCTAAACATTTTGGCAGGAGGGTCGCATCTTTCTGATACTGTGATGGGGGGACCAGCAGAAAAAGAACTGATTTACATTTCAAATTTGAATAAATGTATATAAATGAATATTGTATATTAGACTAATATTTTAGTGACAGGACTTTTAAATGAATGAAAATCAATTCATAAACACTTTCCAACACACAAATCTCAAAACCACTTCTTAAGTACTTTCATACAGAGGGAAGGTGTGCGCAGCCTCCCCAGCCTTCAAAATACCCTCCTGAGGTGAGGAGAACAGAGCTCCCCTTGACTCTGGAGGATTACAGGGCTTACCAGAGGACTGGATGGAGAGGACTTGCCAAACGCCAAATGAAGACTCACCAAGGGCCACATCTGGTCCAATAGCTGAGGTTTGGAATCCCCTGCCCAAGAGAACAGATGTGTGCAGTGGCCAAGAGATGAAGCTGCAAAGCATCAAGTTTGATCACATCTTTGCTATAAACTCACATGATGGTATACAACATGTTACTCCATCTCAGCTTCCTATCTAGAGTGTAAGGCAATGTTCTAATTGCTTCCCACTTGGGAACTGGTGTTGCCTTATAGAACCCTTTTTGTTGGAAGCACAACTAAAATCTGCTACATCACAGAATTGTCCAGGATTTCCTGTGATGATTTTACACACAACCACACCCATATTGGTATAAGCTCTGTGTGTGCTCAGATCATACAAAATATATCAGCTGGTTCACAATTCACATGCAAAAAATTTTCACCACTTTGGGGAACATTTTTCTTCTGTAACAGTTCGTGTGGTATCTCCTTTGACTTTCCCCAGGTTTTCCTTGTTTTGTATTATTTATGCTTCAAACTTGGTATCCACTGATTTGACTCACTAATAAGAGGTGTTCATTGTTATCTATTAGGATTCTGTTCCAGAACCTCCCATGGATTAAAAATATGGAAAGAACCTCCCATGGATTAAAAATACAAAAAAATAGATTTATTTTTCCACTTCCAGATTTCATGCTCCTCCACTGCACTTAAGATGATGCCTCAATATCTGTAGGAGTTTGATTCTGAGAGTGAAGAATGGAATGATTGCTTGCATGACTGCCTCTCTACAGCTGTAGAAAAGCAGTTTTTTAAATTGATTTGCAGTGGTCATTTGGAGAGTCAAATCTATGTATAAAAAATCCATGTAGAACAAGGTTGGGCCTGTGCCAAATTCCATCTTTAAATGCTTTATAAACAAGGGAAAGCAGCACCAGAATCCCATTTCTTACCTTCATGGGTGGCACAAGCAGTTAAGATGCTGTGCCTGTTAACCAGCAGGCCAGGGTTCGAGACCCAGATTGGCCCCACAAAACAGGGTGAGCTCCTGTCCTTAGCCCAGCTCTGCGACACCAGCTGGATCCAATCTTATTGGCTCTGCCTTTCCATTGGACTAATTCAGTGGCGTGGAGAGGGGGGATTTGCTGCTTGGGTAACAGCCTATCCTCCGTAACAATCCAACCCAGGCTTTCGTGCTTCGCATGCAGCATATGCAGCGCAGAGCACGATACCATAGTCTTTCAAGACTGACGGAGGCCTGCTCTAAAATAATTTCATTCCATCATTCACCCCATCTAGAGGCTGAATACAGTATAACATATATACTAACAGATTCAGGGGTGAAAAAAATGAATGAGCAAGAAACCTGGAAACCCCTACTTTGGAATCCATTGATTATTAATTCACTTGTTCTTCTGGAACATAATCCCAGTACACAAGGCAGGATCTATATTTTCCTTAACTGAGTGTTGCAGCAACTAATGTTGCAATACAGAAATAGAGGCTGCAATCCTAAACACACTTTCCTAGGAGTAAGACTCATTGAACACTGTGGGACTTCTGAGTTGACATGGTTAGGATTGTGCTCTAAGTAGCATTGCCTTTGGAGGGGGTTACCCATTAATTTCTTCCAAGAAGCTTAAGTTCATACCTGCTGCTCCCCAATCCAGAGAGATAGATTTAACAGGCATGTTTACCCTCAAAATCACCTCGTGAGAAGTCCCCCCCCCACACGCTTCTAAATCTTTTGAGGTACACATAAGAAAGGAGCCAAGAATTGCTGCAACGTGTTTATTATGTGCCAAGAACTACATCACAGCTTACTCCACGCATCTGTAGGAGAGTGCAGTCTTGCCTGCATATACTACAATGAGGTAGAGACTTTACACACTGCTTCACAAAACCCCACAAAGAGCAGCTGGAATATGCAACATCAGCTCAGCGGGAAGGAGGGAGAAATTATGACACTGGTTCTTTGGCACACAGCTTCTAATATAGGGGGAAAAATAAAACAAAATCAAAACTTCAACTCCCAGTACAATCCGTGGGCTGTGCTGCTGCTTTAAGTAGACTTGTAAGCCTACTCCTGTTCCCTCTAAACAGAAAAAAGATTCTGAAGAACCTTTTGCCTGTTCTACAAAAAGCACAGCCCTCTTATCAGCTCAGTCATAAAAAGAAAATTGAAGTCTTGTGACTTTGTGATTAAAAACCTTTATCAAGCCCCATTAAGTGCAACTTAAAGTGCAACGAACTATATACAGCAGCTCAAAGATCATTTATCCGGTCCAGTTTCAAAATCCAAAAATCCTTATCCTTCTGGTTGCAAATACTGCTATTCACAACTGGGAAACTTTTTTGTAATATTTAAACTAAACAGTTCCCAGACACAAGTTGCAATGATGTTAAAAGCTGCCAGGAAAGAAAAAAATCTCGTCTCAAACGACTTAAAAACCATTTCAAGAGTGTAAAAAGGAACTGGTAAAAATCCTGGAGCGTAAAATATGAAATATGATTTGGTTTTAAGTGAAGAACAAAGTCTCCTTGTTGTTACAGTAAAAAACACCAGCTGAACATTCAGTTTATTCCGTTCAGATGGGGGGTTTAAATGAATGGAAAGGCACTGTATGGCAACTGCAAAAAAATGGAGCCAATGAGACCTGCATTATTACCATCAGTATTGCAAGGAATGTAAAAAAGGGCCCTTGATAAATAAGAAACTGAGGCGAAGGCATCTGCATTAAACACCTTCTCAACACGTGGCCCTTGATGCTTCTCGTCAGCAACAAGGAGCCAAAGTCTGGGAACTGCAGAATCGTTTGAGGGGCCCTCCCCTCTCAAAAACCCCCAAACAAACCCCCGACAAAAAATTCACTGTGCATTAGTGCAGAAACAAATGAAGACCAGCAAGTGCAAACGTGAAGGCAAGATTCCCCGTTAGTCCTTCAGACGGGCATCCCCAGCCTGGGTTTGGCACCGGCAAGCATGCCTGGGCTCTCTTCCTGTGGCAGGTAAACAGAAGAGTTCTTCTCCTGTAACCACAGCAGCTTCTGGTGCCTCCATCTCTGCTCTAGCTGGAGTCTCTGTTCTTCTGGTTGCGCATCAGTGGGCGGTGGTGATGCAAGATCTCCATGGAATGTTTCCAGTGCCAACAGGAGCGACAGAAATATTTGAAGCAGATCTAGGCAGGAGGAGGAGGGAGAAATATGTGTATGTTAAGATTTGTATTTATGCAGGTTCTACTGGCTTTACACACTAATGGCATGTGATTCCTAAGAATACTGCTGTGCCATGTCCATCATTTGAGAACTGTGAGTGAAGGTATAAAAACCAGAAATATTACCTGGTCTCTGCAGAAAAAAGGGCCTGGCTGAGACCTGCAGACTTGACACATAGCATCTTCTAGGTAGGGATCAATCTGAACCTGTCCAGGAGAGAAGGAAGGAGAATTACAGCCAGCTAACACAAATAAAGATGGCAGACACATGGCTGCAGACCCTTCTGCAGTTTGAGGAATACAGCACTAGGAGACAGTAAGAATACAGTGGTGGGCCCACACAGAAGGAAAGAGTCTTCAAACCAGGCCAAAGACATGTTTTGAATGTTGTTCTCTTAATGCATTAGTTACAGCTCTCAAGATTGTTTTCTGAACTTAACTCACTGGAGAATTCCACATTACCCCTTTCTGGGAAGTGTAGGGAAATGGAGGTACTATGCAAGATGAAGACATTATCCGTAAGTGGAGGTGACTCTCCATGAAACATTCAGACAAACAAGGACCATATCACATTCTATTTCAATATTCCCTATTTGAAATATTCACACACTCAAGTATGAATATCCAATAATGGCCCTGGACACCAAGTTAACTTCTTAGTTCTTGCCTTCAGAGAATTCCAGGTTATTGCTCAACACTTCCCTGATTTGAAAGACACTCACGGACTTGGCACAGCCTCAAAAAAAGACAGTCAGAAGTACTTAAAACAAAGCCATAACTGTTCTTCCTACATGGCAACCAATCAAAGAACCTAGATGGCTGCCTCCTACCACCTAGGAGGAATAGTATTCCTACTACTGGTCCATTAAATAACCAGTATTGTCAACAAGAATTAGCAACACTTACCAGCATTTTTCTTTCTTAGAGGGAGGCTGAACCTGGACCTTTGGTATGGAAATCATGTACTATACCACAGAGAAATGGCTCCTCCCTGATAGCTTACAGAATTTGCTAACCTGAATACTATGCGACAAAATGCACACGGCACATGCCACAATGCAAAAATACCTGTCTTTCAAAAGACGCAAGACCAACCTTGTCCACTTCACATACAAACCCCAATATAAAGAATATCAGCCTTCTTTCAGCAACTACAAGAAAAGCAGGTCTATCTTCTACAAGAAGAGCCTCCACTGGATCAGGCCAAAGGTCCATCATGTCCAGCTTCCTATATCACACTGCAGTCCTCCAGATGCTTCAGGGAGCATCCATGACATCCCCCGCCTGCATCTGGCATTTTGAAGTTGGCTACATCTACACACACCCCTCATGGCTTGTACCCTGTGGTGGTCCTTTGCTCTAGGAATTTGTCCACTCCCTTCTTAAAGGCATGGAGGCCAGATGTCATCACTACAACTTGTGGCAGGGAGTTCCTCAGACCAACTTCACACTGGGTAAAGAAATATTTTCTTTTGTATGTTTCAATCAACTCTCCCAACATTCAATTTTAATGGATGCCCCCAGTTCTGGGATTATGTGAAAGGGAAAATAGCATCTCTCTATCCACCTTTTGCATCATTTTGTATGTTTCAATCAAGTCTCCTCTCAAGCACCTCTTTTCTAGACAGAAGAGCCTCAAACGCTGTAGCCTTTCCCCATATGGAAGTTGCCCCAGACCATAAATTCCAAGCATCTTTGCCTCTTCCACCATTTGCTCAAGAAATAACAGTTAATATGAACATGATTCGAGTTTGTTGAGGCTTTGGGCATGGCTAAAGTTTAGAGAATGTGTATGCACTTTATAGGTATGAGGTCCCATATGCTCAGTTTCTGGCATTTCCAGTAAAGTTATAAGACTAAACTTCTTCCCAAATAGTCAGACAATTGTCCTGTGCCATTATTCCCGACCCTACTTGCCAATATCTGCATTTGGGGTGCAAGTCCAGCCAGTTTATTTTGTTTCCAGCAACATTCTAGAGTGTAAATGTCTTTATTTAGAACTTCAAAGTATATCTTTTAGACCAGGAAGAAGTAAACACATGCCCATTACCCTTTCCATTTCCTTCCCTTGCCATTTAATTTCAAATATATTTTTAAATTGTTGCCCTGCCTGCCTATGTTCCAGTTAAGAACATGAGAGACACTAGAGATCAACACTAACAAAATATAAACTCTTTTTTAACATTTGTCCTATATGGTAGTAGGGTCCACTATAACAAAATCTGAACTGGAGTTTGTTAATGTTCTCCATGGGCAAATCTTACCTTTTTTGTAAATTTGGTTGTTTTGATCTCTACAAATGCAGCACTCACAGCTTTCAGATAACTACGCTGATTGTTAAAGGTGACACGGCCAGATCCTGAAACCAAGACCAGCTTGTTAGTTTAAAGCATAGTCCAAAGAATAAATAAAGCTCATAGTTCAAGACTATAGTGTCAGTATTTAAGTATACATGGCATACCTGGAAAAAGACATGTGATTCTTGACACCCACATTATTGTGGGAGTAGGAAATGGCTATGCCCACTTGTAGTAAGTGCTAGTACATATAACATTACACTGAATAAGGATAAAAACTTTAAAGCTAAGAGGCACACAACATTGACCCAAAACCTTCTAGAGATAGTGAACTTGCACTGTCCTTGCACTCTTACGTAACGCATGCCAGTCACCAATTGCCATCACTCCTCTTGCTCCCAGCTTTGAAGAGGACAACAGGGTGAAAAGAAAGTGTGGAGTTGAGGAAAGAGATAGGCATTCCTTCCCACTCTTCCTTTGAAGATGGAGGAAGAAGAGAATTTGAGGTGGGAGCTCTCTGCCAATCTATTGCCTAAGCCCTAACACATCTACCACAGTCTCAGGATGGATCACTCCTAAAAGCACAAACTATTGCTCAGATTAACAGGCTTCCCTTCTGAATCAAAGAAAGGCAATAAAAGCATACATTATAGATTCTGCTCACCACCCGTTCAAGTACTTCCGTTTAAGACCCCATGATAATTAAACAGGAGCCAGTCCAAGTTCGTTTATCATATTTTATTTATTTTGGTTGAATTAACCCACCTTTCCCATGCCAACACAAATGCCCAAGGAATCTTACAAAGCTTTAGTTCCTTCCCCACTACTGGCCCACAACAATCCTGTGAGGTAGGTGAGGCTGAGTGGCCCAAGGAAACTCAGGAAGTTACTTCTTCCCCCAAATTTCTACAGCACACCTGCAAACTATTGGTGGCACTCTGGTGTGCCACAGCACATTGATTAAAAAAAATCACTGGATTAGGGAGTTGGACCAAGACCTGAAAGACCCAGGTTCATATCCCACCGCTGACCATGAAACTTCCTGGGTGACCCAGTCACTCACTCTCAGCTTCACCTATCTCACAGGGTTGTTGTGAGGACACCAGGAGGGGAGGGACTAAAGCTTGTGAACTGCCTTGTGCATCTCTTCATTGACATGGAAAAGGCAGGGTGGGTGGGTATGTATGTATAAACAATTATTCTCACTCTCCAGTCTCCCTCTATGCCCAAGAAAAGGAAGCAATGCTACAGGACGACTCCAAAACCTGAACAGCATCATTGGATGAGCAACCATTCGCTACTCTCACTTACCTATAGGGTACTTGTGCTTGTCTGTATCAATACCTGCATACACCACACCTCCAAACAGGTCATTGAGGATTCCAGCTAATGCCTCAGCATTCAGCATTCCATGAAGAGCTCCCACAAAGACAGTTTTGCCAGGGTCAAGCCTTTGAGTTGGGCTTCGCACAAAGTTGCTATCTGCCAATACCCATGGAATCACCTGCACCTGAAGTCATCCACGATAGGAGAAAGAATTGAGCATATTTTAAATTAACCACACATTACATTTTTCCTTTTAAAATTAAGCTTTATTCAATGCAGGTTCTACAATACATAGCCAACCTAAATTATCTTAATGTTAACACATGACTCAAACCACTGATAGTTAACAGAAATCAGCTTCAGCTGTGTTCAAATAATTCATGCTTTTCTCAGACACCAACCAATGGCCAAGATGTACCACACAAATCCCAAGATGGGGTTGGAAAACATCAGTTTCAGAGACAAATCTTAACAGCAAATAAACCACTACTCCACATCATAAAGAGAAGTGTCAGATCGCAAAGAGAAAGTTATTTTCTCTAACCATAACATCCAAAATATGCAAAAACTATATATATGCTTATTAGAGCTCAAAAAGCAACTGTCTATGAATTACTTGTAAGCAAATCCCACATGAGTTTGGTATGATTACACAACACAGAATGATTCATTGGAGTATGTGCAAAGTTATGTTCTGGTAAACCAATTCAACCTCTGTGTTTCAGATATTCAGCCTACAGAACTACTGTCAACACAACCCTCAGTTGTGCTGGAACAGGCTTGGAATGGTTGCTGCTGCACTGCCGTGGGAAAGGAAAGGGTTTCCCCAAAAGTTGGAGGCTTGGATCCAGCATTACTGCCAAATTTTAAGGTCCACCTCATGCTCAATGCCCATGAATGCTCCCACCTCCTCCCTGAGTCCCTGCCCTGGGCAGAACAGCCATTGCAACTCATCCTTCACCTTGTACCCACAGTGGCGCGCTGACATGTGCCACCCTCAAGGAGTGGCAGAGTGCCTTTTGGCACTTTTGTGACAACCCCAGGCAGGTCCCTTGCATAGGCCTAACAATGGGTTAAGATAACAGATAACAATGGGTTATCTGCTACTTAAAATCACGCTCCTCTGTCTGGGAAGGTGATATAGGAGAGGATGCTTCAACTGACTGAAGTCATTCTCTTGTGAGTTTAGCACTGTCAAACAGGATTCTTTGTTGGGATTTAACCTTCAAATGTGATCT
Organism: Cryptoblepharus egeriae; assembly: GCA_030015325.1. Taxonomy (NCBI): domain Eukaryota; kingdom Metazoa; phylum Chordata; class Lepidosauria; order Squamata; family Scincidae; genus Cryptoblepharus; species Cryptoblepharus egeriae. Next base: position 15,162,846 of record JAREYC010000013.1, read on the forward strand.
AATAAACTGTATAATTTTAGAAACTAAGTTCCATTAAATTTTATCTATTAAGCACACATATTCATTAAATTTTATCTATTAAGCACACATATTAAGCACATATAATGCCCAGAAATGCCAGTGATCAGGATGCAATTGTTCTGTTACCATGTACCACAAACAGTTGATATTCCTAAGATTGTGAATTCTATGCAACCATTGAACAGAAAGTCCTGACAAAGTTATGAGCTATATCCTAAGACAAGCCAGAAATCAACAAGCAACAGAATGCATTGTTCATGGGCTTACTGCTCATCCATTTGCTATCCTATACAAGGGCCCATTGTTGAGACAGATCCATGAGGTGCATTGCTGACAATCCCAACAAGACAAGCTTTACAAACAATTTCTGCCTATGAGTATTCCCAGTGAGAGACATTACCAATACTGCTGCTGTATACTTCACTCACTGACTCATTTGCAGCACCAGCTATGTTGAAGAGCAACATTCCCAGGGTATCACAGGATGAGGAACATCCTTTGTAAATCCATTCTTAGTGAGGATAGCTATCACAAACAGCACAATAGGCTATTTCAGGACAAAAACTAGATGCTCAAGGCAAGTGCAACCTTGACATCAGATTTAGGCTGGTGAATCCACTCACCTCTTTGCAGCGCATCCTGCGACTTGACATCTTGAAATAGTACTCACTCAGGCCACTGGGGCTCAGCACATCACGGGAACAGTTCTGGAGCAGAGCACGTACAGATTTTTCTGACTCAAACACCAGGTAGGCATACCCTTGGAAGGATAACAGAAAATATATTTAAGAAAGCAGAGGTTGTGAATATCCACAGATATTTTTCTCTGCAGCACAGTTAAAATTAAGAACTGCCTTGCCCATTCACTGGTGAACAACTGAAAAAGATTCACCTATTCAACTGTGACCACTCAAGATGTTTGGAGGATACCCAATTGCCACCCTTCCACACATAGCATTTGTTAACATCTTCTGAACACTGAGTCTCCATCTAGACCTATTAGAGGTTAGTAACCTCTTGATCTCCTCCCTCAGATTTTGAAGAGTGCAAACTCGGCAAAGGAGACTGTTTTCAAATGCATTTTCACCAGCAGAAGCTCACATTAATCTGTATAGCAAAAAAAAAATGCTTCCAACACATTAAAAGGAAAAATTAGCACTAGGCCTCAGCCATTAGTTGTGCCTTATAATTGCTGGTTGTCTTTGCTCTGCAAGCCACAGTTTTGGTCCCTGCCACAAAGCAGCCCTCCTTCCCAATTTCCCCCACTTCCCATCTCTGCACTAAAGCAGGAGAGAAAAACAGGTGTGTTCAGTACACCATTGTTGATCACCACCCTCACTGGAGGGTGCAACCCATACAACACAGCAGGGATGTCACAGCAACTGAAATTGTGAAAGTTTAGCATTATTTAACTTCATCTAGTGCATGGAAACCTGGCAAAAGCATCCCTTACACCACTTATTCCCTTTTACCAGGCAATTGCAGCCCATACGCCATTCATTCCCCATCACCATTTCCATTAGTGAAAGATGGAAGACTTGGGTCAACTGAGCATTTAATTGCATTAACAGAGATTGGCATCCTCTTCTTTAGAAGACACTGCCAGAGAACTTTTCCTTAAAATGTTCAAATGGTGTAGACAGACTGCAGGGTTGATCAATCCAGGGTATGGAGGGTGCTTCCAAAACAAGAAAATGATTTATTTTCTAATAGTACACAAATGCCGCCATAAGCAAACTGCATAATACTTAGTTCTTATGCAATGGTCAGCTTTAGGAGACAATTACTACTGCTAGGGAACATCACAATCTATAATATGCCTACTAGAAAATGCGGGGGAGAGGGAATGAAAGAGGAAACAGACAAAGGAAGCCACACTGTTTATCTTATGCCATGAATAGGCCTCTACCACCATTGCTGCTGCTACTTCCAAGGATGTGCACTTCCATTCCTGGAATGCACACACCAGCACTGGAGTATGCATTTTTAAAGACGTTTATGATATATGGAATGCTGTGATAATTGACACATCTTAGCAACAACCCAAGCTTGTTAGAAGTCAAGGTAATCCTCCCTGGCCATATCCACACAGCACCCAATCAGTGTTGCTCTCAGTAGCCTTGCCGCAGCAACAGTGTTAACACTTTTCTCCTTTCATCACTGCAGCAAGCCCAGCTACATATTTTATTGGTACAATTTGGAGAAGCCTCTTCTCTATGTACAAAATAAAGATTTCTCAACAAACACTGTAGGAGAGCGGGGAGTGGTGGAGGCATGCAATAGTAGAAAGTTGGATACGTAATGGAGGTAGGCACAATTACAGTCAAAATCACTAGTGTCAAAAAACACACTTCTAGACCAGTCAAGACAACAGCTTGACATTGTTTCTTGTTCTTGAAAAGGACTGTGGTACACCCTCCATAAAAGCTCTACAAAAATCACGTCAAGCTATCACTTAATACATGGAAATGCAATCCGCTGGAAGAAATGCCTTTTTGACACAATTTGACTAAGAATTGTGTTAACACTGGGATATTAAGTGGAAGCACCCTCAAAAAACTCAGGGGTGTTTGGGGGGGAGCATGGGCCTGCTATTCAGTGATGGTTACTTCCCACTCTCTTCTTAATGGCGAAGTGGAATGTTCCGTGTGGTGCTTTTGGTTATAGTCATGCCATAGAGGTAATTGGGAAGAGCAATAACTAGAGCCACTTTCCAAAATAGGCACATTTTAAAGGCTCCACTTCTCTTGTCCTGAATGTCTACCTGCACATGGTGAAGTTTTCCCAAGCCACTTAGCAGATTACATTAAAGGAAAGAACCTGTGCATCTTCAGTAAGACCTGCATCCCTATGGTGCTCCACCCGTTCAATCACCGGCATGCAGCCCTCAGTGCTCTAGATGATAAAAGAGTTCCTACCATGTCTGTATTACCTTTGGGCATATTACCTTTGGGAGGGCAGCGGGGATGCTTACTATCCTTACCAGGCCACTCCACTCTCAGTGAGCCAAACACACGGAAAGTGCTGATCAGACCCGCTGCATAGGAAGAAAGCTTCAGGTTAGAGGCAAAATGAATTATTTCAATGCATGAAATGCAAAGACTGTCCTTCCAGGGAGCTCTCTTTCAGGGTTACATGGAATACATCAAGCAAGACAGAATAACTCACCCCCCCTTCAGATTCTAATAGACAATATGGACCAGTCTTGGGCCAACTGAATAAGAATGGCATGCTCTGTAATTTGGAACTGGGACTCCTAATACAGGCTAAAGGTCTTCAACCTTTCAAACCATGACCCCAGTATACTATTAGGCTGGGGACCCACAACTGGTCCTATTCTTGAGACTCAATTCCATTCACCACCTCCCACTCCCTGCCCACTGTAAAATAGAAGTGGGATTGGTAGTGACACTGGGGTTTCAGACAAGTGCTTTAACTAGATGTTGCCAGGGACTGAACTGGGACTACAGCAACATAGCTGCTCTACTACTAGAAGAGGAGAAGATGCTGGGATCCCTCATTCCAGCTCTGCCTTAATGCACACATGGGGAGGATGCAGATCACTCACCTTCAGTAATATCCCAGGGAACTCCTCCTAAAAACACCTTACATGAGTAAATTGGATTCTTGTAGTTCCGGGGAGGGAGTTGCCCACTCCACGTGCAAGTTGCTTCATTTACAGCTTTGAAAAAAAATGGGGAGGGGAGAAATAAGATTCACTGTGGAGCCAAGCAAACATTAAGACTACAATCCTTCAGCCAAACCACAAACACAACAACCAAGACACATCAGTGTCCTGTGAGTTCACCTGCTGCCTGCTTGTGAAGTCTTGCTTCCCTTTCAATACTGAATGGATCCTCTGGAGAATCTGGCAAATTCCAGGAAGGCCATGTGGATGCTCCTGGCCACTGCTTGGGAATGCTGCCTGGGGTGGAAGTTACTGCAGTCAGAGTAGATTGACCTTGATCCAGGTGAGATCCTGCTCCATTTAGAGAATCCCTGGTAATACCACCAATAGGCAGGAATGGTAGAGGTGGGGAGATACGGAGGCTTGACTGCAAGAGACAGAGGTGAGAGAAATACAGCTTGCAGTACAGGTACATACAGGTTCCTTGCTTCTACCTATTTAACTAATAAGGAACTACCACAAATTAAATTTTCATTATCTATCATAAACAGCCCATTACAAAACAAGGTGTCATTAAAGTTTAGTTTTCTGAACAAACCCAATTTTGCTATACCAAGAAGTCTCATTTCCATCTTTCTGAACTTCTTCAGCTTAACAAATATAATTACTGTACTATTAAATTCCTACTAAGCAGCTGCTTGAATAGAAAAGCAAGATGACCCTACTGAATGCTCAAATTTACAGCTCAAGTGAGCCATTATCTGGAAGGGTGATGAACAATTTCTGATCAGTATCAAGCAGGTTCCTACATAGCCTTCAAGTTGTTTGCAGGCAAGTTTCTAAATATGATCAAATATATAGAGCCAGGCAAGGAAAGCTAGATTCATAGCTTTCTCCTTACCGTGCTTGTCACACCATCTATCATTTTGAATATCTGTCCCCAATCCACAAGGGCAAGGTCAAATGAATGCTGCCCAGAAGGCGTACTGAACTACGAATTGTATTTTTGGCTGCTGCCCAGTTCAAGTAAATGAAGCAGATTTGAACTGCAATACAACTCATGTATATTAGCTGAAATTCTGTGGTCCGAGATTTTCCTGCCAAGACCTCTATGAAGCAAGTTAACATGTTAGCATCAACAGCTAATTGCAAATACAGAGTTGCAAAAGCTAGCAACCCTCAGCATTGAGTAGTTAAAATATATTATCATGTTTTTATGCAATATAGGGTTTTGTTTTTCCTGTGCTCTGTCAGTTGTACTATTCAGGTTGAACCTCCCCATTCGCAACATTTGGTCCAAGAACCTGTGTGATTAACTGTTTTTGCATTATACAAAAGCATTTAGTTACCATGTTAACTAAGGCAAGCAATGAACAAAAATGAATCAAGTTGCCTTTGAAGTGGCTGCTAACTACTCATCATGGAGCTGAGCTCTTGCAAGCTTCTGAGCTCTGCAACATGCAACCAATTGAACATGCAAGCAATTTGCAAGCAGTTTCAGTTGAGAGCAATTCACAAGTGATTATGACTTTGGGGAACGGAGGGGTAATGCCTCCAGCTGAACTTAAAGAAACTAAAAATTCATGAACTTTTAAAGACAAGCTTTAATTGCCACAGTAAGCAGGCTGCCTTTAAGCCATTAACTGCAATTTAAGGGGTGCTTATCTTTTAATTTATAGGGCCAACCTCATCCACTTTGAGACAAAATCACATATAAATAAAACACACAGTATAATTAGGCTACACCTGTACATAAAAAGATTAAAATATTTTAAGCAAAAGAATGTTAAATTTCTAGAGCTTAACAGAAAAGATGGTATACATTTTGTCTCAACTCATAACTCTATAGTAGAAGTGACATTCCTTCACCCTCAAGCTTTTGTAGAATACCTTGATTTTGAAACAAACTTGGAGAGGAAGATTAAGATCTGGCACATTTTGTATCCTGCAGATCAATGGATCAATAAGATGGATATAACATGTACTGTTCATTTGTGATTTTGTTATTCCTTCTTTGCAGTAGCCTTTTCAATAATCAATCTCAATGCAGGATTCTAATGCAAGAGACTGCCATTTTCTTAGTATTTCCTTAAACTCAGACACAAAAGGGAATGATCCCTGTAATTGCTTATGTCTTTCTTATGTCTAATAACTTAAAAGTTATTTTAGGGGAACAGAATATCCGATTTCCCTCTCCCTCCTCCCAAAGAAAGAAGACTTACAATTAAGTCTGAAAGATGATCGGAACCAGAGCTGAATCCACTGGTGTCAGAATCAGAGGGACTGCTGGAACGTGAGTACAGGAGCGAACGGCTGCTATCCAGACGCGAGTTCCTCAGAGTTGGAAGGTTCTCCGTCAACTCAGAGCCGATGGGATCTAGTGGAAGGAAACCCAAGGAGGGTTTCCCCAGAGGATTGCTAAGCATGTTAAGAACTGCAAAAAAGAAGAGCATTGTAAGGAATGCAAAGCACTCTGATCCCTTCAATCAGACAGTTCTGGTGCACTGTCAGTATCAATTTATGGACAATTAAAGGGCTTGGGAATGTAGGTTACACATACTATGAAATTCACCAAGTCTAGCCAAATAAGACAAGACTGACCCTAATATACTGCTCTGAAGCGGCTGACTTCTGTCAGCTGGTCAATGCAGATGCTCCAACTAGACCATGCACACTGGCACCAATCTAACCTTCCTCGATATAAAAATAGCTAACTTATACTGCAGAGGCACTTATCAGGAACTGGACTGATGCACAATATATGATGATGTTTAAGTTGCATGGGGAAGGGAGATTAGCATAGGTGCAAAGGCAGTGGACACTATTGCCAGTCTTTGCAACTAGAGATAGAATAGCCTAGTAACCGAGAAATCAAATGTACATGCTCACTATTTCAACAGTATAAGACAGGGGTCCTCAAACTATGGCCCGGGGGCCGGATACGGCCTGCCAGAGCCCTCAACCCAGCCCCCTGGCTGGGGATTGGGGGAACCCCAGGGCCTCGACGCCAGGCGCATGAACGCAGGAGGGACTGAGCAGGAAGCGCGCACACCTGTTGCCGCTTCTCTGCAGCGCCAGGGGTTTCCTGGACGGCGCATGCGCCCTTCCTGCTCAGTTGCTGCACGTGCCGGCCAGGGAACCTCTGGCGCTGCGGAGAGGCGGCAACAGACGTGTGCCCTTCCCACTCAGTCCCTCCTGCGCCCTTCCCGCTCAGTTGCCGGCTTTTAAGTCACACTTTCCTAGGATGGATGGGGCTTTGATGCTGCAAGTCTGCCACACTTTCCTAGGAGTAAGCCCATTACTTCTGTGTAGGAATGGATGGATGGATGATGGATGGGGCTCTGATGCTGCAATCCTGCCACACTTTCCTGGGAGTAAGCCCATTGACTTTCATGGGATTTACTTCAGTGTAGGAATGCGTCTATGGCACGGGGCATGGCTCGCCGGGAGGAAGCTATGGTCTGGCCCCCAACAGTGTCTGAGGGGCAGTGAACCGGCCCCGTTTAAAAAGTCTGAGGACCCCTGGTATAAGACATGCCCACCACCTATGATACTCAGCTCTATCTCTCCTTTCTACACGATACTGGGGTGCCTCTGCCTTGGAGCACTCTCTGGAGATAGTTGGGATCTGGATGAGGGTGAACAAGCTGAAATTAAATCCTGAAAAGGCAGGTCCTCCTGGTTCAGAAATCCATGATACAAGTGGTAGACTATTACCCTGCTCTAAATGATGTTGCACTCCCCCTGTAAGTGCAGGTTCACAGTTTGGGGGTCATCCTGGATTCACAACTGCTTCTGGATGTCCAGATATAAACTGTGGCCAGGAAAGCCTTTGCTCATCTTCAGTTGTTGCACCAGTTGCAGCCATATCTGCTTCAGTCGGATATGGCCAAGGTGGTCCATGTCATAGTCACATCAAGACTAGACTATTGTATATACGCTACGTGGGGCTGCCCATAAAGATAGCCTGGAAGTTGCAGTTAGTGCAGAATGCAGCGGCACATATGATTGCTGGAGGATGGCAGTTTGATTCTGTCATGCCACTGCTCTGGAAATTACACTGGCTGCCAGTTTGTTTCTGGGCCCAATTCAAGGTTGTTGACTATAATCTATAAGTCCTAAATGGACTGGCAAATTTGAGAGACCACCTTTGTCCAGACAATCCATTCCACTCTGGGGTCATCGGAGGGGACTCTGTTGGTTGTGCCACCACTTAAGTTAGAGGGATGGCTGCCATAAATAGAGATTTCTTGGTGGTGGGACTACTTTGTGGAACTCCCTTCTTACTGAGTTAAAAAAACTTCCTCTTAATTGTTCTTCCAAAGAGGCCTGAAGACTTATTCAGACAAGTTTACTATGGCTCTTCTTAGATAAGGTAGTTTTACTGCTATCTGGTCTTTCTTAACCTGGATTCTTATTGTTTTTATGTAGTTTTAATTATATTTAACTTGTCTGGTTTTTACTGCTTTTATCTAGTTTTTAACTGTATTTTATTCTGTTTTAAATGCTGTTAGCCGCCTTGGGTATCTTCCTTTAGAAAAAAAGTGGGATGTAAATAAAATACAGTACATAAATTCATAATGTCATTCAGTCTTCAGTGTATACCCCAACTCCAGATTATTAATAAGTGACACTGCATTAGTCTCAAAGTCCCCCTTGTTTACTTGACTTCATTGTGAAAATTATCTTTCTTTGTACATTCTATTTAACAAGTTACCAATCCATAGATGTTTTATAACTAATTTCTTAAGAGCTTTTGATGAGAGATTCTGTCTAAGTATACAAGGTCTGCTTGAATATCCTTGTCTATTTCTTGACCTATGGGGAATTCTAAAACACTGATGTGATTGACTTCACTTTTGCACAAGCTATATTGACTTCCCAGAGGATTCTTTTGTACTTTGAAAATTCCATCTTAATGCTTTCCTTGCAGTTGTCCTGGGACAGAAAAGTCCCCCTTTAATTTTCTGGTGCTGTGGGCCACCTTCCAAATCTCAGGTAAGGAAGCAGATTTATATTTTTTTTTATCAACAGACCCAAAACTACCACTATAATAAATTACGGATTTACTGTTATCTTAATTGAAAGTGAAGAGTTCGTTTTAGAGAAGCAGTATAAAAAGTAGTTAACCCTATTAACACAGGACAACAACAAAACCACATAACATTGATCCTATGTTGTGTAAAAGTCTGTCGTATGCAGCAGGAATAGGGACCGACTATCATCTTGCATCAACAGCCATGTGGAAAAAAGAGCCCATCTAAAAGCTATGATTGATGATCAGCACAGACCTCCAAGGAAAAATAATTCTAGAAGGTGGTAGGAGCAATGGTCTATCTTAGTTTTATATGCAATCTACTCCCATTTCAGCCACTGTGGGAAAGTGGAACTGGAAGTGGAAAAAAATACAGACACAGGTATTACTCTATTGGGCCCTGGCTGTTAACATATTTCTATGAAGAAAACTTTTAAGCCAAGTTATAGATCAGTCTCCATAAATAAAAGGGTCTTTAAAAAGTTTCCACTTTTTTGGTGGAAATGGTGAGGGTGGAAGTAGTAGTAACTGGTTGTGTCTGAATGTGGCTAGTCTGTCTGGCAAGTCAACCAGTTGTCACGTAGTGGGGAAAACTTACAAACTGCACCAAAGAGGAACCGCTTTCTGTCATATGCTTTGTGGGCAAAAGGTGTGCCAGGAGCATAAATTCATTTCCGCATGCTCAATAATGGGGATAAAGTTCTGTCTCCTAGAGTTGTCTATAAGTGGATTGAAATGTTCAAAAATGGCTGTACTAGTGTGATGGATGCAGAGCGCACCTTCTGCTGACAAAAAGCATATAACAGAACACTGTTCCTCTTTGAACGCACTGCTGCTTTCTCCCTTTCCCTGCCCCTGAAAAGGAGTGGGGGACCTTTACACAAACCGGGGGGTCATGACCCCCTAGTTTAAGTACCACTGGTCTAGTTATAGGATCTACAGAAGTGGGTCAGAAAAGCTTCTCTACAAAGAACTTAAAAGATATCTATCTACACAGCGCTGGTGCTCTGCAAAAGTATCATAAGCACTGCTAGGAAAGTAGAACTGGGTCACAATGCAGGATTTGCAGCAACAGTGTCAATGGTTATTTTGGTCAGGCACAGGACAACGATCCAGTTGACAATTATGACCTTTGTCTCCTCAGTATCAGTGACAAGGCATTCAGTGCACCAGTAGGGCACAGATAAAATGCACCATAGATGCATCAGCACAGGACTTTTGGCTCAGAGCATATATTCAAGTGTGAACACTGAACATAAGGCTCTCCCATCAGGATACTTCACCATTTGACATCTAACACTGTTAAAAAGATTGTGAACATAGGGAAGCTATCATAAGTCTGGCTGGATCAGGTCAAAGGCTCTTCCAGCACAGATTCCTATAGATTACATGTGATCCCATAGGCATCCGATGAGCCAGTTTGCAAGATAACAAGATACCTGCAACTTGTTGCATCTGGCATTCACAGATATACAACCCCTGGGTTTTAAAGGTAGCATATGGTATCTTGAGCTAGTGGCAGGTAATTGCAGAGACTTAGCAACTGAGCCCTAGAGAACTACTTGCCTCCTATTACCGCAGCCTCACAGCTTCATTTCCACAGCTAGCTTGAAAACATTAACTACATAAAAGCAATAAACAATCTCAAGCAGCTAGTAAACAAGGTAGCAGCAAATGAATAGTCAACACATGCCTGGCTTGCTCTGCAGAGCCAATAAGAAAGCTACTTTTTTACTGTGTAGAGATGGGATAAGCCTTATAAGTCCACACACTTCTCACTTCCAACACGTGAGACAGTCGAAGATCCCAAAGACTGCTGTTTCCCTTGATCCTTAATCTCCTGAATCCCTGTGACTCTGGGCCAGAATCTCAAAAATATATTCATGATACAAACAAATAATTTAGACCGATGTATCTGGGCTTCAGAGCCAACACTGAGCTCAGCAAGGTCCCTGGAGACAGAATGGATATGCAATTTTACCAGTGGCATCTTCAGTGTAAGCTACAAGGGAAATCACTAACAGTGAAATGCAGACTTCCAAGGATTTGGGGGGGTGGAGTGTCAGCTGTACCAGTTCAGAATGGTTCACAATACACAATTGTGTCATCTTATAGGAGGCAAACTAAGCAGGTCATTTTGTAATCTGACACAGTTCTTCTCTGCTCAGCCCAGAACTGCCACTCCCAAATTGGCAGCAGCCCAGGCATTGCCACTTGTGACTCAGCGATTCTATTCAACTCCAGAGAGACCCTCTCTATGAAATCAGCCTGAGGTTTTCCTATCAGATCTTTAGAGTACATAAAGAGCACACTTTTACTATAAAGCTACTCCAAAGAAGTCACACAGCACACTGGTCCTCAGTCTCCTCCAGCACAAAAGGCAAGCACACATGACAAAGCTTTACTGTTGTTGACATTCTCACTCTTCTCGGGCACCATTTCTCCAGCTTCTAAACAAAAAAGAAAGAATGTGCTAAATATAACAAATGTGATGGGGAAAATGAGAGAAGCGGCCTCTTTTTTTAGAGCCAGGTGTGTGCGTTTGTATATAAGGCAGCCACCTAGGCTTACCAAGCAACAGCAATATGGGAGGGACAGAGATAAGATACAACATATAGCAATGGCATGACATTACATTGCAACCATGACATCCTGTTCTATGCATGCAATGAAAGGGTAGGAGGCTTTCATTCTTGCCACTACCTCCCTCTCTTCCTCACAGGGAGAATCCAACCAGTTTAGAAGTTAACTGTCCATATCAATAAAGTAGAGGTGAGGTTGGGGTGAATTTCAGTGCTGCTTGGCACTGATGTTGGTGCATGCATGCTAGCAGGAAGTAGATAGCAGAACTTGGGGAATATATTATCCCATCAGTTGCCATTTTAAGTGGTGAGCTTGGGTCACGCATGCACTGACGCCCACTGTCCACAATGGAAGTGCTCTCCAACCACTTGCTGCCGCTCCTCAAACAGGCCAGAAAGTCATAAAGCCAAATCCCCAACTTATTTGTGGTATTTGCTATCAGCTTCATTGAGAGAAGGTCAAAAATGCTTCAAAATAATGATTTGCCCCACTGATTCCAACAGGGTTCAAGCATGATTTTCTGGACTGAGCTTGTTTACCACTAGAGCTTGAAGCAAAATAAAAATGAAGTCTAAAATCTCTTCTATGTTTTAGAATATATGATGCTATCTTCCTGCCCAATACAAAACAAGGCTTTGCTACTGATTTTCAAATCTTACTATTCCTTTTTGATATTTTTCCCAGGTAAAAGGTGCTGCTTAACCTGAAAAAACCATCACCTAATAGCCAAACCAAAAATATGAGGTTATACAGTAAGACCACCAAGATGTCAGAAGCAAAGAGAACATGTTGTGCGACTGAAATGCGTTTCTATAAAATTTTGCTTCTAATGAACTTAGCACATTTCTGGCTACAGACACGATGCTTCACAGCTGGATGCTTCTCCAGTTTCCCTGTATTCTGCAAATTGTAACCTGCAGCCATACCAGTAAGCTATCCTTGAACCAATAAATGAATGACATAATAGTGTTGCCAAATGAGGGCACAACCTTAATATTTGGACACAAAAAGATGTATCAACCCACACAATTGGACACTTGGATCCTGTGTACATATCTCTATCCCCGATCTAGTAAAAAGCGGTTTACAATACTGGCTCTTTGGCCTTTATTTCTTCCATTTGTCTTTTAAAAGCACTGTGATCCCCTGCAACCTCTTGTAGCTTTTGAGTGTCATGGTTCACTATAGAACCCTTTCAGATTTAAAAAATGTAAGTTTTTGGGAGCTCAGCCTGGGAGCTTGCTCAATCCCCATTCCAAACCTCAAGGTAACCATAGTGGCCAGAGAAGTAATGATAATCCCCACCCCAAGGTATAGCATTCTACAGCCACAGCCTTCTTGACATCTAGGTTCCACAATAACAGAACTACTGAAACCACAGGCCTCTCTTATTTGCTGCAAAAAGTCTTGGGCATAAGGCATTCCTTGACAGGAGGGGAACTAGGAATATTGAAGAAACTACATACTGTGTTTGGGCAAAGTGCTTGGGGAGCCCAACTGGCAGGTCTGCAAGAAGTTTTGTCATCACATGCTTCACAGCTGTAAGAATAGACTTCAATATTGTTTTGAAATAGTACTTTAAGACTTGTGGACCATTCTCCAATGCAAGCAAAGTTGCTGCTACAGGCAATGTACAAGCAATAAACTGACTCCTAGTGAGAGCCATGCAGAAGCTGCATGCAGATTCAATGAAATTACAGCTCCAAGTGCATGCCTGGACTTCAAATTCATCAGTAGTTGAACACTGGCACTTCACAAGGAGTGCAGATCAGCAATTGTATTTTTAGCATGACTGCGAACTTTTTGCACTTCCAGCCAGCTCCCTGTGGATTTGTACAGCTGAGTCATTACAGAAGGTTCCAAACTGCCGAGAACCAAGAATTCAGGATGGTGCTTGGCAGGGCTGTTCCGCCCAGCCCATAGGCTGGGAACTCTAGAAAAATCCTGGCAAGACTGCAGTCCTAGTGCCAAGCAGCCTGCCAAGATACCAGCAACTACACCAAGACAAAGAAAGGAAGCTGTCTGCTGCAAGTAATATACTTTATACAGACTCAAGAATGAATATTCAAGGTTTCTGCTTCTGCTGTACAATGCACAGGGTAGGCCACCCACATGAATACTTGGCTTCTTCAACCTTTCCTTGTTTTTACTTTAGAAAAAAAAACCTTCCCCACCATAGAAGCTTTAGGAAAATAAGCTTTATAACAAGGCAACCAATTCTCCTCTGTCATTCCATTTGGTTCTGCAAAGTCACTTGGTTTTAAAAGACAATTTTGAAAAATGAAAGTGGGATGAAGTACCCAATCTAGCATACATGCAAAACAGACACACAAACACACCCTCTTTGCTGTTTAGGCCACAGCAATAATTCCTCATTCAAAAGACAAAGAAATACAGCCATCCAGTTTCAGTGCAATTCTCCTTTCCCATTCAGAATTTAACATTCTCTTCTTGATGGTACATGATTCAGAGCTGACTTAGACCACGAGACTACAGCCCACACATGCAGAGTTCAGTTTTTGCAGAGGAGTTAATGCAGCTGCACCATAAGACATGCAGCCCTGAAAACATATTGCCGATTTGGGGCTGCAGTCAAAGCATCTGTTCTCTTCTGCTAGAATATTTTGGGAGATGCAGAGCCTACCACTATTATCTCTTTTTCAGATGATGAAAAACCTTGAGAAGTGTATACTGGACCTCCACCTCTGCTTTCAGGTAATCTCGTGCACCATTCACATATACTCTTAATTAGGTGATTGCCATATGTCCCAGACCACTATTGCTCTTCCTATTTCTACAATTTTTTACAAGAGAAGCTGAGAAATCTTTGAAGGTCTTTTTTTTAACCATGCCTGCTGAAACTTGATTTTGAACTGTGTTTCCATTGAAGTGTTGGTAACTTGGCAGATTTACTGACATTATATACAACTCACTAAAAGGGCTTTTAACACACAGCCATACAAAGTCCTTCTGGTCCAAGGGGGATTGTACTAAATGCCCTATGAACTGGAGACAAGTAGAATTGGTACTTAAGTACCAATGCAGATATAATGTCTCCCCACGCCTGAATGCCAACAGAATAACACAGCTACTACTGTAATGCAGTTTTGTCACTGAAATATATAGTCACAGCAATCAAGCACCATCTTTAAATATAACTTAGTCTGATGAAATTGGTGAATTGTCCATGATCATCTTCTCCAATAGGAGATCTTCTCCAACTGAGTTTTGCCTGTCCACAAAAAAGTGGTGTCTGCAAAAACATTTTATAACTTGTTGCCATTTACAGTACCCTAAAATATATATAATTAAATTCCATTTTGCTTTGCTCTTACAGCACCTTACTTAAACATAACAAGCCCAACCCCTAGCCTTTATTATGAAATTAGTTATTCAGCACAGATGACTGCCATACAGTGTGCCCCAAGATAGCTCAGAGGAGATTTGAACAACCTATATTTGAACAACCTTCACCAACAAGGGGTCCCCCTTCTTGGCATCTTCAACACTATGAGCTGGATGCTTGGAAATTCCTGGAAGTGTATTAACCCAGTCCTAATAAGGTTTCCTTGGATTTATATTAGGCATTTTTAATACAGCCTTGGATGCAGTCTACCACTTTCTCCTGCTAAACAACCAAGTACTATAGTCTATTCTTGTAGGGCCTGCCAAAATGGCAATACACATAGCTTCACAGTCCGTTACAGCAGAACACGCAGTGCCAGTAGTGCCCCACCTTTGGATGTCTGCATGAGGCTCATTCCCTAACCCACTGCAGTTATATTCCATTGCAAGACAAGCAGCTGCAAGTCTCAGCCGAAAGTCAAGGAAGCCAAAAACACCCCATGGCTAGTAATTAATCGCTGCACTTATAGTAGCCACTTCAGAAGTCAGATTTTGTGAGGGTTAAAGATGGAGACCACTTGACAGTAATGCCACAGCTTATACTTTTAAGTCCATGTCACTAATTTTGAAGGTATCAATATGACAAAAGGTATTGTTAGGTGTGGTTAGTATTGACAGGTGGGGCTAGTATTTACACCTGCAACTTTACCAGCTATGATAGTTTTTCCTGAAGAAGCTGAAAGGGAATTGCTGCATTTCTGTAAAATAATTTGGTGCCATTTCACAGTGGCCAAAATGAAAGAGGTGAGGATAAGAAAGATTTTGCACCTAAGTTGTCACTTAATCTAGCATCTGAATGGGCCTACTGCCTGAAGTTTCAGCTCCAGCCTACTTTCTCCAACCTTTTCTTAGTTGTGCTACATGTGCAGAAGAGGTGCAGAAGAGGTGCACGAGTCACATTCATTTAGGGGCCTGCTGTGCTACTCAACAGTAATTTAGACAACATGCTGATGCCCTATGCCCTTCAAAAGCAGAGCTGGATCTGCAAAAACCCTGTTAAACCTCCTGATACTGTCATGACCTGCCAGTCATCAAAACTTATGCAAAATGCTATTTCCTAGACTCCTAAAATAAAGCAAAACGATAATTTATTCTCTTGATACACACAAATTATAATAGGTGCCCAATCACTATCATTAGAAGAATTCAGTTTTGACCTAGCTGGAATTTTCCAAGTTGCATCTTTCTGAAGCATCACATATTGGCAAGTGACAGGGTTTCAGCAATGAGTCAGGGCAATATCTGGAATGGTGTTAATGCTATTCATCCACATTTTTAACCAAAGGTTGTAAGTTTAGCACCATCACACCACATCAGAACTACAGATCTAACCAGATAGTTCTAGATGGGTGCATCAGCACGCTTGCAAATAGAATGTACCATTCTCCCCCATGCACTTGAGATGTGTCCAGAGAAAAAAGATTTGGTCATCAAAGTCTGCAGTTCTGCAGCAAAGGGTAAGAAGCAAAATAACTGCTGATGGGCCTGATCACATCTATGGTCTGTTTCTTCCCTGCAGAGGGTGGCTCAAACCCCACCCCACCATCAGGCTACAACAGTCTCCAAGGAACACCACTGAAAACAGGTGCACTGGTGTCCCAGGAGCACCACTGAAAACAGGCACACAAACAATTCTGTCGTCCTGTCCCTGCCATGATATTGACTATTAAATCCTCATTACAGTTAATCTTAGAAACTTTCCCACCCACAGTTAACATGAAAGCATAAATTCATTACTTCTGCCCTCCAAAGCTCTTGCTTAGCATCATAACCCATTAGGGTAGTTTTATAGGAAAAAAACCTGAAGACTACAGATTTATAAGCAGTTGACAGTAGTCATCTGAACCTGCTGTTTTGCTTTGGAACAGCTCCTGGTTACAGGGCTGAAAAGGGAATCCAGCAACTGTTGCTGTGTGTCAGCCGACTCACTCACCAGACTGCGTGCTAGGCTGAGCTGCAGCATCTGATTCCTGGGTGCTCCACGGCCTGTCCCACCCTGGCAGGCTCAGCGACTGCAGTCCAAGGCACAGGTCATTGGTGTCTGGGAGGCCACGCGGAGACTCCTGTGCAGAAGGTGGGAAAAGCATCCTGTTTGCAGCTGCTCCCTCGGAGTCCTGGAAGTCTGCTCAGACAGGGAGAAAAAGGAACACAGAAAAGACAGACACACAAGCTTAGGAGTTTAGGAGTTTGCCAGAGAACCAAGCCCAAGCCAGCTCTCCACAGTGCACAGAAGCAGTTATTCCTACAGACAGCTAATACACCCAGAGCAGGGAGAGTACCATCTGGCCTGCAATCAGACCCACTTCCACCCTCTCCACCTTTCTATCCTGCCTGCACTACTGACTGGGCCAGCATGTGATCAGGCTGCTGATGCTTACCGTGCTGCCAGAGACGTCACTCGGCCGTGCAATATAACCACATCTTCACTTACAGGATAGAGGTGGAGAGCAAGTCCGCCCAAGGGATGCAAAAACAGTGTGCAAGAGGGAAAAGATGCGGCCACAGGCAGTCAAGTCAGTCAGGGAAACACAATTAAAAAGGAAGCTGTAGCTTTGCTAGCAGCAGCACAGGGAGGTGGCTAGAGGCAATAGCAGCAACAGCAAGAGATCGCACTGTTGGCTTAATGCTATCCAGCTATCCTGGCCCCGCCTACCCACCCTCTCCACCCACAAACCCAAAAAACCTTTTAGCCCTGGAATGTTTCCAGCTGCTGGCGCAAGCCCTGGATGCAGCTCAATGCAAAGCTTCACAATTCTGCTAGCATAATCTATTTGCTTTAAACTTGGCTACTGTGCCCTCACAGACTCTGCATTGTTTACCACTAAGCAATATGGATCACCTTCAAAAAGATCCTGAGCTATGTAATGAGGAAAGAGTGGGGTGTGTGGGTATGCCTGTGTGTGACCCCATGCTGGGGAGGAGTAATACTGTACTGTGGACATAGACCTAGGAAAGCACCTGCATCCAAATGTATTTGCATCTTTTTTTTAAAGACAGCCACATGCGGGTATGACCTGACATTATACTGACACTCATCCCATAGATAACAAGTACAAACATACATAGAAAAGATGCACCACATCTGCAAATCTAAGTATTACAACACAGAGAATAGAGCATAATACAGACTTTTGGCATTAGAGGAAGAACTAGAACCAAAACCATGCTTTTTCCTATACTGAGTTCGATCTACAGTAGAACTTCCACTGTGGGAATCCACCACTATCTAGCAATACGCTAGGTGTCTAATGGTCAGCCACACATGGTGTAGGTTCTGTAAAAGGGCAATAACACTACATAACAAAGCTTCCTACAATGCTAGATGAATTTGTTCCATAAATGGCCAGATTTTTGCTATAAGATTCACCAGGGGAGAGGGGGAGAAGAGAGCATCAAGGAGTAAAGCTTTAAGATTTTTTTTAACTGCAAGTTCACAGTTGGAACACAACTCATTTTATCAGTGATTGAATAACTATTAAATGAAACCAAGAATGCCCCTATGAAAAGTAGCAGCCTACCTTAAGATTTATTAGCCAATATCAACAATAGGGATGAACACTCCTTGCTTCAAACACCTCTGGGAGGTTGTATTCACACGGCCATCACTTAGGAATCAAGTCTTCCCTGCTTTGCATTGTCTAAGCCTTGCTAATTGGGTAAAATAGCATTTTTTACAGTGGAAACTATCTTCTATTTGCTAGGAGAATAGTAAATCTTTCCATTCAGCTCAGCACAGCATCCCTGTTATTACATGTTTGCCAGTATTTCCCATACATCTTATCCTGTAACTGTGAGCTCCTTTGGAACAGGGATAAATTTTTTTTTTTTGCTATGTAATCTGCTTTACCAACTTTGTGGGAAAACAGTATAAAAGTATTCTTAAAGCAAAATACAGGTGGAGTTTCAGCATCCACATGTCACATTCAGTGGTAAGCAAAAGCAATTAAAAGATTAGGCATCTAGCCTTCTTACCATGGCAACAAATCAACCTCCCTTTCAGGGAATCAGAAGTGCAGACCCTCCCTTCCCCCTGGAGCACAGAAGATAGGGCAAAATCCAGAGTAACTATGGGGGGTCCCTGCTCCGATGTAAGAAAAACTTACTCTTGATTCCAATATGAATTTCCCATAGGTTTTCATTAGATGGTGCAGTAACTATGGGTGCACGTAAAATCTCTTACATGCTTTCGTAGTTACTCCAGATTTGGGGGTTATAGAATTTAGAGTGAAAATCACTTTCCAATAGTTTTGCATTCTGTTGGTTCTCCAGGCATGGAAGAAAGGGGTCTGCCTTCCACCTGTAAGGACAGAGAGGTTTGTAAATTTTGCCTAATTTTTTAAACCTAAAGGGATGTCTATATTGTAATAGGCCAACTTCATTCCTATTTGGATAAAACCACAGGTGAAAAAAATCAGCTGATAATTAGGTTAGGTAGACAAGCTACAATGATACCTTGTGCTTGGTATGAAGCTTAAAGTAGAATTTGGAACAACTCGGGCTCTCCCTAGATTTCTAAACATCACTATTGGGTCTAGATCAGCAATGGCAAATCTTTTGGGTCTGGTGAACCAAAAATTTAGAAAATGCTTAATTTGACTGTTGGCATGTTGCTCTCCCCTCCTCTGTACAAGAGAATCTATTCTTTACAAATTCATTTAAAGAATACAGTGCAATCATGCATGGTATTACGCATTATATAAAGCGATATTAAATTACAACAATGAAGTAAGAGTATGAGTAAAACAAATTCAGTTATTGTTGAGTGTCAGTGAATGCTGGTTTATTATCCAAAATGTGATGTGATTGCTGGTGTTATCACCCAACATCTCCTTTGACTTTCATCTGTTTGTCATCACTTAATTGTGGGGACCCTGAAAGGAGCTCTAAGTTAGAAAGGTGCCCCAGGTTCCAGGGTTTGAAGAACATGTGGGTTGATGAATAAGATTTAAATATAAAAGGAGGTAATATACACACATTTACTCAAGTGCTTCTTCCTATATTTTTATTAAATTTCCACCCCAATTTCCCTCCTTGAGGGGCGTTCAAAGCTGCTACAGCTACTTTTACCAAGATTTTCTGTATTGTTAATAAAATGCTTCTAATGTTGACATTGACAATGCTTTATCATGCATTCTTAATTACGGTATGTATATATTTGACATTTGTGGGCCACTGAACATGAGTACTTGAAGTAGCAAAACTGCACACTCCCTTACATATATAAGGAAGACATTTGCGAGGACAGATCATGTAACTGATGATCATATTGTGGGGCAAGCATCAGTAACTAATGTGATCTTTCTAGATCACAAAGTGGAATGGTCCCAAAAGGATCATACTCATGCTTTCTAAACATTTGGAACATTCTCAATTCTTTAGATTTCTAATTCAATTTCTGTGGTTCTGTGAGAAAGCAGCAAGCCGATACATACTTTGTTTTATGAATAACAGGGTCCAGTATGTCAAGAGCTAGGACCCTTGAAAGTCTTGACCCCTGCTTAGAGTAGACAACTGCTACAGCATTCCTGATAAGTAGAAAATCCAGCTTCTATTTGAAAACCTTAACTGGGCACTCACTTTTGCATGGCAGCCTGCTCCATTGCCAGACAGCTCCAACAGTAAGAAAGTTCTTCCTCATGCCTGGGTCTAAATCTACTTCAACCCACTGGTTCCAGCTGTGACCTTGGGAGCTGAGAGAGTACGTCCTCCTTCTTTATAACAGCCCTTCATGTGCTTGAAAAGGCTACCATATCTCCCTATAGTCCTCTCTTCTGCGGACTAAATATACCAACAATTCCCCATAGGAGTTGGTTCCTATACCCCTACCCATCTTTGTTATTTTCTCCTGAAACTATTCATCGTGACCTGGACAGGTGTAGCTTTAAGACTACAACCGTATGCAAGCTTGTGGGAATAAGATGCATTTAATACAATAGACCTCCTTCTGAACAGATGCATAAAACTGAACAGAAGTGCATGATTCCTGTTGTTGATTACTTAAAACTATGGCTACAACTGTGTTCTGCAGTTCCACGCAAGCAGTTCTAAAAACCACCCACGGAATGTAGCACTGTGCACAATACTCAGCTTCTTAAGAATTCTGGCTTTCAGTTTAAAAAAGGCAGCAAGATTCTAGATTTATGGTTGCTAAGATATGCTTTAGTATGTGTGCATGTCCTGTGCACAACTGAAGGCCAGAGAGGCTGCTAAATAAGGATTTCTAGTATTTGGAGTATGTTGGAAATAAGGGATTCAGAGCCCTTTGCTCCTCTTATGACAGTAGGACAATGCAAAGAAAGTAATGCTGTAAAATTTGCATAGTTATGCATAGAATCACCATCCTTTAGCAAGAGTGTTAAAGAGAAACTACAGTGTGAAAGTGATGATACATAGCAAGAGGTTTGATTTATTTGCACAGGCCTGAATTGAAGGTTATGGGTTCCTGTCACTATTAAACTGAGATAGAAGGCTTTTGTAACTGACAAGTACTGTAGCTAGAATTGTTATTGTGCTTAGCTAGAATTGTTATTGTTGCTGGACTGCACCATTTACACTGCAAGGCTGTTTGGACATTTATTCATACAAAGAGATGGAGGTTATATGTGGATTTTGTACCTACAGATTTGGCTCAACATGGGTGGTGGGGACCTGCACTGAACCAGGCTTGAACCCACCTGATCCATACAAAGCCTCCAGGAATTTCCTTGGCCTCTGAAAGCCTTAAAAATGTCAACTCCAGTTTCTCCTGGAACCCAGACATATTAGGTTTCATCCCTTTTTGGCCATTCTGAAGCCAGCAGAGGCTATTGGCAGCCTTTGTGGGCTCCAGAACACCTTCCAGAGCCTTCAGAGGCTTTAGAGGTACCAAATCCATGGATTTTAGTATCAATAGTTTTTGGCATTCAAGGAGGTCCAAGAATGAATCCCTCACTGATACCAAGCCCCTGCCCCCCCAAACACCAGCTACCCCTTAGCAAGCAGTTACCATGGTCAGAGAGGTACAGTGGTACCTTGGTTTAGAGCATAATTTGTTCCGGAAGCATGCTTGTAATCCAAAATGCTTGTATATCAAAGTGAATTTTCCCATAAGTAATAATGGAAACTCAGACAATTAATTCCACAACCCAAAAATATTCATACAAAAATGATTACAATACTATAATACAGTATAATATAAAGAAAATACAAAATACAGTATAAAGAAAAATAAAACAAATTAACCTGCAAACTAACAAATTTAGCTCTCAGGCTGAAATCTGCTGCCACCATACACAGGAGTGAGCCCCACTAATTTTTAACAGAGCTTACTTTGTTGAAAACATGTAAGGCTAGGTCTTTCAGGCTCGTTTCCACTGTCCCTTACATAGGAATGAGGAGCCTTACATAGGAATGAGGAATGGAACAGGAGCCCCACTGACTGTAACAGGCTTACTTCAGACATGCCTAGGCTGGTCTCTAGAAGAGGCTGAGCAAGTGCTGGTGGAGTGCTGAAAACAGCCATATCCTGGCCAGGGCTATTATTTTCTCTTGTTCATCAAGACATCACTTGTATATAAAGTCAAAATTTATTAGAAATGTTTGCTTGTCTTGCAAAGCATTCTCAATCCAAGTTACTTTCAATCCAAGGTTCTACTGCATAACTTATTTTTCAGCAGGATGACTAGATGCTGAAACCACAAAAGAGGACAAGGCCCTCCCAAAATGTAGGACATGACCAACGTTCATAATGGTTTATTGTGGTTAATTTAAACACTATTATTACTTATTAAATTTAAAACAATTACATGTAACATTATCTAATTTATTAATTACAAGCTGGCTACATGCTGCAGTTCACAAGGAAAAGGAAGACAATGAAGATTTTTTCCCCAGGACATAAGGCTATTAAAGAACACATGTCCTGGAAAAAGAGGACATATAGTCACCCTGTTTTTCAGACATTTTCCTTCTCTACCCGTTTAGAACATGGTACTGAAATCATTTAATATAATGAATGGTTGTAATTGGCCATTTATTTAAGCCAAGATTTGGAGAGAAGGTTGCCAATTGACTACTTAAATGTTTAGTAAAGTTTTAGAACAAAAATGTTTTACTTTTAAAAAAATCTAGACATTAGGAAACAAATTTCAAAACTACCATATCCATTATATACAGCCAACACCATCTTACAAAAATCTTTAAAGTATTCAGCCCTTACCCTTTTATTATAGAACTCCAGTTATTATGGAACTCCACCCAAGCTAAGCTTGCTTTAAAATAGAAAAACAGCATCCTCACAACTACTAAAATGTGGGGGGATCAGTTTTTCCCCCACATGTGAGCAAAAGGTCGACTGCTAACAGAACAAGTGAACAGCATCCCAACTTTAGTTTAGGACATTTAACTTGTGTTGTGCAATCTGGTCAGAATTCTCCCTATTGGGATTACTGCCTGAATGGCAAGAAACCTGCTTCTAGGTGAAAGCTCTCAGAGCAGTGTCCTCAAACACACCACTTCCCTTAGAAAACTAGAATGTCTAAAAAGGCTAGGCTACAATCCTTCCTTCCTAACAATCCAGTTCTGTCCCTAGAGAAGTTTTGGACCTGGATCACACATCACACACTCATCTGAGCCACACCTGAAATCTGAAATGGAACATACATTCTTAAATGAGAACTAGTTCCCATACTTTACCAAAGAAGGAGGCTGCCACTGAAAGCAGGAACCTACCATTGTTGCGGCTCCCTTTTTATCTTCTATAATGAAATCCAGTTGTGCAAAATATAAGATGCAATATGACATGGCCCACCTAACACTGACATCTTAAATAGTTTGGCTTTCCAGTCAATCTGATTCCTGGCACGATAGACCTTTTAAATTGTTCAAAGCCTCCTCAGCTATTCCCCACAGCTCCAGAGGATCTCTTGGGAATCTGCCCAGCACTATATTTAATTAAAAAAATGTATAAATTCTTATAGGGGCACCCACTCAGAGCAGTTGCAAGATGGACAGCAACTAACAGGGATTGCAGCAGTCTACGGGCATAGCAAATCTGCCACCAACACACACCAATTTTCAGTTTGCAGACTGAATACTCAGATAAGCATTACATCAACAGGGCCAGATGGTATTTCCCAGGTATCTAAAGACAATCAAATGATACTGCTAAACTACTGATACTAGATTGTAAATCCTACTGAGGCCCACAGTAGCACCACTGGCATAAGCAATGAGTATAACAGGAACAATAGGGAGGCACAGCCAGTTAATTTCACCGAAGACGTATCTACATGTTTTATGAGACGGGGCCAGAATAGAACAAGTCAGATGTTTCATATAATAAAGGAAGGTTTGGCTTTATAATTTTCATTTCATATCTAACAATTCTCTTAACATTCAAAGATCCTCTTATATTCTATATTAGCTTGCATGTTTTGAATTTGTTCCATTGCACAGCTCTGTGGAAATGAAAACTTGTAGAGAGATTAAGGGCACAATCCAGAGTAACTACGGGGAGTCCTTGCTCCGGTGTAAGAACAATTTGCTCTGGATTGCAATATGAATTTCCCATAGGTTTTCACTAGGTGGTGCAGTAACTACGGGTGCACGTAAAGTCTCTTACATGCTCCCATAGTTACTCTGGATTGTAGGGTAAGGCAAGACCAGAACAAGACCCAACAGCAGCTTTCAATTGCTCCTATTTTATCTAATGAAAGATAGTAAGTTAACCAATATGTATAGTAAGATTTAATACTATAAAATTATGCAGAATCTACTGAACACAGAGCTAAGCATTCCATTTCTTCCAACCCTACATCATAGTGGGATGCAGTTCTAAGAGAAATAAAAAATCTTACACAGGCACTCCTCAACTTACCCAAGGGTATTCAGAATCGAACTCTTACAGTAAATTAATTTTTACACAAGCTGAAACTGGGTTGCACAAAAGGAAACAGTGCCTTATACTTAAAAACCATGAGCTTTCTAAGAAGTGGCCCCTTGACTTTCATATGGGGAGAGAGCAAAGCAAGGAGGTAAGAGATGCATCACTTTGCTTTGAAGACTGGAGTACAGCAATTGCAACTCTTTTCTTTACATGGGCAACTAGAAGGGGAAGGATGGAATGCAGGGCCCATGGGTGAGGATCCTATTTCATAGCCCAGACATTAAGTAAGATCAAAACTAGGCAAATCGAGGTTAACGCAAGTTGGGAGTGCCTGTATTTCTTTATACCTGAATGCAGCCCTTCGCAAGCTTTAATGCGGCCCTCAGCAAGACCTTGCTATCGGGCCGCGGGCAAGCCTTGTAATGTCTCTAATACAATCTTATATGTAAATTTATTCAAATTTAAACATAAATCATTTTTCCGGCCTGACATAATGTCAGAGAGATGATGTGGACCTTGTGCCAAAAAGTTTGGACACTCCTGCCTTACACTAACAAATCTATTACCATTAGATTATACCAATGCTAATACCATTAGTATTACCATTACTGTTCATGACATCACAAGACATGTTACTGTTCATGACATCACTATTTAAGTTATATGATCATACAATTATTCTCTCTACAGTTTCTAGTACACAGAACACAATCCCACAAGTTTTCAAGGCCAAGTTGAACACTCAACATATCCATGAAACCACGAAGTGTGCTGCGTGTAGTTCTCTGTACACCAAAGATTAAGAAATACAAGTTGAGTCTCAGCATCTGCAGAATCTCCATGGATGCTGTGTTTAACAATAGTAACTAAAGATTAAAAGGTGTCCTCTGCAGGTTTCCCTCCTAGTTGTGCAGTGCTCTAGGGTGCAGTGCTCATCCCTGTTTCTAAGCCAAGTCATGCAGCTAGTATGACTAAACGCCAAGTACACAGAATGCTGTTACCTTCCCACTGAAATGCTACCTGCAGTATTTATCTACCTGCATTTACATGCTTTCGAATTGCTGACCGGCAGAAGCTGAGCAAATGATGGGAGTTCACTCCATCCCACAGTACTTGGGTCTCCAACTGCTGACCTGTTGATCACAGGTACTATACCTTTAACCACTGCAGCCCCAGTAATTAAAAGATTAGGCAGCCCTTATGGCATTTATTGCCTGCTTATGGCAGGCTAGAAGAGAATGCAGAGTGATAATCACTTCCTAATTTGCATTCCTTTCCTGCTCCAGGCAGGGGAAAGGAAGTGTCCACCTCCGAGCTGAAAGGTAGTAGTATTACCATGGTAAGCAGGCTTTTTTTATTTAAAGGGAGGTTTATTGTTTAATGTAATTGGCCACCCTCATTTGCACTAAGATAAAATTGTGGATGAAAAATCCACTACAAATTTGGTTATATATTACCCATAATTCATAATGCTCTTCAAGATCTACAGTTGGTTAAGAATTCTTTATGTTGTATATTTTGTTTAGTTTTTCTGCTAACTAAACTCGTAATATCTTTCTACGTAAATATTACCAAACCAAAAATACCAAAATGATAGTTACCAATAGCAAGATTTTGGGCTTCTTAGAATTCTCAATCATGCTAACGAAACCATCCAGAAAATATATTTATTGCAACAGTTTAAGCTCTTTCTAGGAAGGACAACTTCTCATAATTTAGCACAATACAGCTCATCAAGTCACCTGGTAGTAGCTCCCTCCTTTCTTTGTTGATGGGTGTTGAGCAGACTCCACTCAAGTCAAGGGAATTATCCAGCATTGCATTTATTCGTCGAAAAATGTCTGCATTGCTGCACGTAGTAAGGGCTGGAACATCAGTGTTGTCCCAACAGTCTTTTATGGCCCTTCCAATACTTTCCTTCTGGTCAACAAACAAAAACAAAAAGGAAACTATATTAGTAACATAGCATACCCCATTTGACCAGAAACTGCTTAAGCACCACTTGAAATCTTTTAGCATTTGAAGACTTAGCCACTGTTATATAATGAGAGGTTGGTAAGAAATTAGATTCTCAGTATTGCCAGCTTCAATTACATGTTAACACAGCCATTAAGAACTACCATATACCAGAAAGTTTCACAAGCCTAAGGTACTTTGAAATACATAATTTATAAATGCTAATTCCAAAAGGTGGTGAAAATTGAATTTACATTCCACTCATGTAATTCTGTCATGGCAATGACCAAATTCATTCCAGCTTCCTCAATTGACCCAGCTCACCGAAGGCTACATCTCGTGCAGCAATCTGCCTCTTCCCAATACAGGACATGAATTTTCAGATTCATTTACCAACATAAATCTACAAGCAATTGAGGATGACCAAACAGCACAGAAAACAGCAAATTATGCTGGACAGATCTCAGCTTGTGCTCCAACAAACACATTTCCCCTACAATCCAGAGTAACTACAGGTGCATGTAAGAGACATTACATGCACCCGTAGTTGGGGCACCACCTAGTGAAAACCTATGGAAAATTCATATTGCAATCCAGAGTAAATTGTTCTTACACCAGAGCAAGGACTCCTCATAGTTACTCTGGATTGCGCCCTTCCTCTAGTTTCTGAATATTGACCCAACCTTCACGTTTCCAAACTTCTGTATGACTATGAAGAACAGTGGAGTGGCAGGAACTTGATGAACAGGAACTCATCATGACACCCTTCTTCCATATTCGCACCCCACTACAACTATACAACAAAACAGGGGTGGACAAAGTTGTTTCAGTCATATACAATAAACTGAGAGCTGGAGTAATTTAAGAAGCAGTTGAATGCTTGAATATATTTACTCATCAGGAACCAGTGGACTTTCAGCTTATATCTGGATAAATTATAAAGCTTGAAAGTTTCTTATTTAACTTGAACTAATGGTGATGCAACATATTTCTGAGAGATGCACACTATATGCCAAAATATATGCACATGGCTCTAGTGCTGCAGTTTGGCTACCCCTGTGATAAAATCTTTAAATATCATTTTTTTAAAAGTTTCTTCCTCCCATACCTTATTATTTTTCTGAAACTTACTTTACTTCATTTACAAAATGCAACACAATTTTAAAAACTCTTGGGAATGACTGCAACAGTTTAGCAGCCATTATATAGAAACTGACATGTGGGATTAAAAATATTCCAGGTAAATAATAAGGTATTTGAGAACAAAGCTATGCATTTACTCAAAAGCTGAAGTTACTTCCCTTGGGAATCCTTATGTCCTTGAATCAACAAAACTCAAGGAAGTAATCTTGTGATGTCCAGTACAAGTGAGCACAAACCAGTCTTACCTTCTCTCCTTCCATTCATCCACTCCCTCCCCTTCCATCATGCTTATCGGAAAGGTCAGACTGGCAATTGAACTCTATGGAAATCTTCTGGTTTGTCTCCTAAGGAATTTGTTGCCTCTTCGCACAGCTTTCAAAAGTTTCAAGATAGCTCCAGTTAACTCCTAATAACATAATGGTTCCTGGTGTTGAAACAATCCTAGCAAAGCATTCCTCCCACTACACTGGGATACATCCTAGATGAGCACTGGAGCATTTACTGGGAAATGGGAATAAGTATTCCAGCATACTAAGTTATTTGGTGGATGCTTAAATACAGAGTCCATGTTGAAGCAACAAACACCACTGCAGCTGCTGCCTGCTCATCAGTAGCAAGCAGTCACCAACTAGGAATAAACCGGATTACAGCACTTTCATGACAGTATTTGTATTGTCACACACTCACACACACACCAAGCATTGTCAAAAGTAGCAACTGAAGCTAATTGGATGAGTTACCAGATTGACAAAGGCAATTGAAAGGTGAGATGGCCAAGATGAATTGCAATCAGCAAGTCATCTTCTAAGCCTGGAGACACTGATGCTTTAGCACATGGAAGATTAGTGTCATCAACATTTTATCCAGTGGTTCTCTAACTTAGGGAGATTTACTCCCTAAGTATTTGCAAGGGTAAAAGGGCTGGAAAGGGGTATTTGACTTAACTTTGACTTAGCACTACAGCAGGCTCCAGGAGGTGCAAAGAGCCCCCAAGCTTGGAACCATTGCAATGAGCATTCCAAAGCACCTCCTGGAAAAAAAATTTCATGCTTACATTTCAAAGGTCAGGGTTCACTAAGGAAGGGTGGACAGAGCTCTCCACACCTCCTTATCCACACTGCAGTTCCTGCCCCTTCCTCTGCCCCTTAAAGGGACAAGAGGATCTTTACATTAACTGGGGGGGGGGGGTCACAAGCCCATTTTTAAATATCGCTGTTTTTATACCATTCCAGTGGTGTCTCAAGTAACTAAGTTGTTCCAGACGCATGTTTGTTATGTGAAACGTTCTTTACGTGAAGTGGATTTTCCCATAGGAAATAATGGAAACTCAGACGACTGGTTCCAGAACCCAAAAAAATTCATATAAAAATATTAACTGGATGTGAAAGTGATGACAAAACACTGGAATTGAATTCAAAACATGCATTCAATGTGCTTGATCCTATGAAGTCTACTTAGGCTGCAGTCCTAAAGAAACTTTCCTGGGAGTAAGACCCATTTAATACATTGGGGCTTACTTCTGGGTAGACATGACTAGGAGGTTTTAATCAAAGACACTTTCCAGGGAGTAAGCCCCATTTAACACAATGGGTACACAATGGGCTTACTTCTGGGTAGACATGGTTAGGAGGCTGCAATCCTAAAGACACTTTCTTCTGCAATCCAAGACACTTTCAAAATGTCTCCCCACTTTCTCCTTCTCTTCATCCTGAGCCGCTCTCCCCTGCTCCCTTCTGGCTAGCTTTGAGCTGCTTCCCTCTTCCCCACTGCTCTTCTCTCCCTCTGCCCAGCGAACGCCCTGCCACAAGAGGAAGTGTTGTTTTTGCTACGGGGAGGCGTGCTAGGCAGCCCTGATGCTTTTTAAAAGGGCTGCCCACCAGCGCGTCTGCCCCAACTGCCAACAAGTTTGTTTATTACACAAAGCAGAGTTTGTTACGTGAAGCAAAATCATAGAGAAATTTTTGCTTGTTAAGTGGAACATATTTTACGTGAGGTGCCACTGTATTTGGTCTAATCCTGCTTGGAGCGCGCTTTGCTTAGTAGCAAAAGGTGCATTTAAGTCCTTATTGGCAACCTGCTTTTCCAAAAAGTATTTTCTAAATTATCATGGTCTGCTTTGTGGCAATACTGCCAAGGCCAAAATGCCCACTAAAAAAGCCCACCCTTTTGGCAACGGAACAGCGCAAAGCGCTCTGCCAAAACAGACAGCAAAAAAGTATGTACAAAAATCCCAAAGACAACATGTACTGTATATTCTTATAGTACTCGTAATTCCATTTTAGATTAAGCAAGAGTAACAATTCTTAACAGCAGGTTTTTGCCCTCAACCCAGTCACAAAACACTACAACAGGTGGGGACTACTACAAGAGAAAAAGACCTACTGTCAGAATGAACAGAGCTAAACCCAAGACAGTATTGGTCATGAGTCATTCCTACAAGTTCTGCATCCTAATTCTCCTCCCTGCTTGTCCCACTGACGGTGAACTTGGTTGGAAACCTTCCCAGTAGAGCTAGCAAGAGTGGATCAGTTAAGAAGATAAATACTGAACTCCCATTTGCAAACTCACAAAATCATCACAACTCACATCTGTATTGCTCTTCTAACCTCCCTGCCAAATTATGTACTGTGTACAAAGTTTGTTTTGTGGCTAGCTAAACCCCATTACAAAACTTTGAAGTGCAGCTACCAGACTACCAAGTTGCTTTAAGGACCTAAATTGATCGGTCTCCCGATCATAATATATTTCTATTAAAATATAGAAACATACAACACACAATATCACAAGCAGAAAACAGGTTCACATAACGCAGGATGTATTTTGAGCAGTGGAAGAAATCAAAATTATCTTTACATTTGTCCATCACTGCACAGATGCCACTCCTAAACCATCTGACACTTACTCCTAGATGCTTCATTCCAATATCAGATTTTGCAATTATTTTTCAGTGAACTGCAAACTGTTACAGTTGTAACCCATATTTCTTCAAAGGAGCTCAAAGCAGCCACCCTAGATGGTCTCGCAGGTCCAGACCCACTGAGTTTAAGTGGAACCACTTGTGCATGTTTTTTTTTTTCCCAAAGTACTCTTCCTTCCACATCCAACTTGCAGGGTAAGAATTTTTTACACAGGTAAAATTTACACTCAGAGAGGATATTAAAATAAGGTATACCCGAGAAACACCCAATAACTTCTCCACCACAGTGAACATTAAGTTGTTCTTTGCTTTTAAGCAGAAGTTCTAGTACAACTTCTATACAGAACTGCAGACTAGTCTTATAACCACATCCCAAGGCATTTATAAATCAGGCAACAGTATCTAGGGTTGGTAAAAAGTCTGAGAACCTCTACTCTCAAACTTTAACTCAAATCTGTCCATCTCACAGGTGTATACGTTTAATCCCTATCATGTATATGCAAAGTTGGGCAGAAATTGCTTTAACAATCAGCCTGACTCCTTTGTGCTACCTGCTGCTCCTTCATTTAAGCTCTTAAAGAGCTCTTAACACATCCATTAATACATCATCTGCAGAGTGAGACTCATACCTGTTTACTGGAAGTGACCCTATTCCCTGGGCAGGGTTGAGAGGCCAGCAACACTATAAACACCACTAAGAGGCTAAGGTGGGTGGGAGGCCTCTTCCCAGTGTGGAAAACAATAACAGAGCTCTGCCCACCAGTATCCCACCACTGTGGCATCATGTCTTGTGGATAGGCAGAAGGGTCCTGCGAGTATCACCTAATATTACTTCAAGAACCACTGGAAGATATTACTTGAGGTATCACTTCAAGTACCACTGATATGGAACTAATGGAACTTACCACTGGTTGAGAACACATTGACTTAAACTACACTCAAACCTAAAGTTACTTTCACTTCATGGCTCATGCCAACAATATTGCCAAAATATTTTGTTTTAAAGGAGCACAAAAGGAATGCAAATTAAAACCATAACAAAAAAATAAACCAGACCAGGAGGAAAAACAAATTTTAAGAAGAAAGCACAAACTAAGCTAGAAGACTCATGCTGGATGTTCAGACTGTTGCAGGGATGTGTGGAGAGGAGGAAGGTGAGGCTGAGCCTCCCCACTGCAACCATTCAAAAAGTACCACTGCTGTTGTGAGGTGCTCTGGGTTGAGGGTGTTTGAGTGCCTCACACCACAGCAGCACTTTTTGAAGGCTCCAGTGGTGAGGCTCTGCCTCACCTGCCTTCTCACCCCATGTCTTTGGACTGATGTATGCCACAGCGCAGAATATATGGATGGAAAGTGCTTGAGCACCTCATATGGTGGGAGCAGCATTTTTTGAAGGGCTGTGGTGGGGAGGCCCTGCCTCACCTCCCACCACACACACCCCAGACTGGGCGAAGCCAGGGGAAAAGGTTATTGAAGAGGTTTAAATGTAAATCAAAAACACTGTGGGTGGGGGATGGGAAGGAAAGCATGGTAAAGGGATGGGCGAAGCCCAAGGAATTCTTTACAGGTGTGGCTGCCTACCAGTGGTGGGGCCTGAACACCCTTCCCCCAAACACCTGCAGAATCCCTGGGGTACCCATAGAAGGCCCAGAGACACTCCATGGGGGAAAGAGGAAGGCAAAGGGGGAAAGGGGACACTCATTTTGGGGAGAATGGAAAGTGAAGGGGAAAGGGGCACCCACTTGGGGGGAGGGTGGAAAGAACATGAAGGGGAGAGGGTTACCCACTTGGAGGGAGGAAAGAAAGGAAAAGGGAGAGGGTGGAAGAGGAAAGGGGCATCCACTTGGGGTGAAGGGAAATGGGGGCACCCACTGGGGGTAGGGGGGAGAGAAAGTGAAGGGAGTGGGTGCACCCACTTGGAGGGGGGTGGAAGGAAGGTGAAGGGGAAATGGGGCACCCACTTGGAGGGGGGAGGAAGGTGAAATGGGGCACCCACTTGAACGGGGATGTGGAAAGAAGGCGAAGGTGGTCGCCCACTTGGGGGGTAGGAGAGGCACCCACTTGGAAGGGGCACAGAGGAGGGTGAAGGGTGGCCCAGAAGGGTGGCTTGGAGAGGCTGGTGCGCCCTGCTGGGGCTCTCCAAGGGACCCTCCCCAGGAAGGAGCGCGGGCTCCCTGTGCAGCACGTGCGCCTTCAGCTCTTGCAGCGCGCGCTCAGCAGCTGCTGCTGCTGCTGCTGCTTCCCTGGGCAGCGCCTCCTGGACTCACCGGGGAGGGAAAGGCCATGGCGAGCAAGTCCTCGGCGAACAGCGCCCCAGCAGCAGGCGAGGGGCATTTATACCTTCCCCCGCGCACGAGGCAAGGGCTTCCCTCCTCCATGGGCAGTGCTGGGCGGTGCCAGGAAGGAAGGCAGGCGCGCGCGCAAAGCGCACCAGCAGCAAGGCTTGCAAGGAGCTGCTCTGCAAGCGCCCTGCAAGGAGGGAGAGGCTGCCTGCGCTGCTGCTGCTGCTGCTGGGGGTGGGGAGTCCTTAGGGGGCGCCTTGGCCCCTCCCGGTGCAAGAGCCAGCAGGGGAGGGGGCGGCACAGCACGTGCGCCTGGAAGGCGGGAGGCGCA
The DNA here is from genome assembly GCA_030015325.1 of Cryptoblepharus egeriae. NCBI lineage: Eukaryota > Metazoa > Chordata > Lepidosauria > Squamata > Scincidae > Cryptoblepharus > Cryptoblepharus egeriae. The sequence goes on from JAREYC010000013.1 coordinate 15,196,012, forward strand.
CAACTTTACGCACAGGTGGCACTGGAGGCTCCAGAAGAAGCCAGAACTTGGCAACCCCTGGGGGCCCCCAGCTGAAAAAGAGGGTGACCCCAAAAAGAGAACATGAAGGTCACCCCCTAAAATGTAGGACACCCTACATAAAGTCCTAAAATGTAGGACTTTACAGAATAAAAGCCAAAACAAAAAAACTCCTGGATTGTGTTTTGTGTGCTTGATTTCAACGCTACATTACAGTCCAGTTATATAATGGCTGAAATCCTAAAGACACTTTCCTGGGAGTAAGACCCATTGAACACAATGGGGCTTACTTTTGAGTAGACATGGTTAGGATTGCACTGAATGTCAAGTTATACTATCATGTTATTATTTTGCAATTTTATTAAATTTAAAACTATTACATGGAGATGATTACATATAAAGGAATCCTCTTTTCATTGGAGAGGTGATGGATCAGAGCACCGTCCAAAAGTAAAAACTGTCCAAAAGTGGAACCCGGTCTTTTTCAGTTCATCACCCAAAAAAAAAAAAAATACCTTCCAGGTGTCCCTCTGGAACCTCCCGTGGATTTTTTAAAAAATCCATGTATAAATAAAATAATGGAAAAATTGTTTTAAAGACCTAATTCCAGGTTTCTTGCTCCTCCGTCGCATCTAACGGAACAAGGTAATGCCTCAATATTTGCAAGGGTTTGATTCTGGGACTGAAGAATGGAATGAGTACTTGCATGACTGCCTCTCTGCAACAGTAAAAAAGCAGTTTTAAAAACATTTGCAGTGGCCATTCATGAGACAAATCAATGTATAAAAAATCAGTGCATAACAAGGTTGGACCGGTACAGTCCAGTTATTGTATTACCATTTTTTTAAAATTTAAAGCTATTACATACAGTTTATTACATTTAATTTATGAATTACAAGAAGGTTACATGCCTTCTTACAAGACACTTACAAGGAGAAGGTGTCAGAGGAAAAGGTGGACATGGAATATTTTCCCCTGGGATACAATACTAAAATCCAGGACATTTCCAGAAAAAGAGGACACATGGTTACCCTTAAAAAGCTTCCTTCCCTTGCTTGCTAGTCCTGCCCTACCCTAAGCCCCCAGGGTGGTTTACAGTGGGCACTCTCTTTTCCAGGTTCAGGCTGTTTCCCAGGCACCATTGCAGTGTGCAAATATTAACCCAGTCAAAATGGGTTTTTATTTTTGGCTACAATTCTATCCAGACTTTTAATTTTTTTCTATAAGAAAGCAAATTGTGGTGTTCTGCGTTTTTATTCCAAGGTTGCATTAAAAAAATTGTCAAAAAAATTGTGGTTGCATTAAAAAAAATGATCAAAAATTGTAATCACTTTTTAAATGTTCCAGTTTGATGAGAGAGTACCAGCAGATGCAACCACAGGATTTTTTTCTAACTGAAAAAAACCTATTTTAATTTTTGGGTAATACTTTGAAAAACCAAAATGCTGTGTTATTGAATGCTTGAATTGGCATCAATGAGTGTCTTGTTCATCACCTACAAGGTGTTTTTTACCTGCTTCAGTGACCATTGTTGTACTATGTAAGAGTTCCTTGTAAAGGGATTTGATTGTAAAGTGTAGGATCCATTGTAAAGAAAGGGCCCAGTTCTTTCCAACTTTCCAGCACCACACAGCAATACAGCCCCAAAGTAAGGGAACAAATATTCCCACACGTTGAGTTTGCCTTGATGACGGTCCCTCCACCACAAGATGTAGTGTATGCCCCATTGGCACAGCTGCACTGGAATATTGGATAGGATTGGGCCTTGAGGTTCCATTTATAATTCAGGTATTTATTTATTTTATGTATTTTTTATTTACATAAATATACTCCACCATTAAAATTGTAACTTTTTCCAATGTGATTTGCAAAATATAAAAAAATGCAATCAAATTGTAACATGACAAATAAGGCCTAACAAAGAAGCAAATAAATCAAAATTGCAAACGAATGCAAATGAATAGAGTTGCAACCAGCATGAAATCCAAATTTACAGTCCTCCTAGATAGGTATACTCAGAAGTAAGTCAGTATATATAAAAGAAATTACTTCTTACTTACTTCTTATATATACATACATACATACATACATACATATATATATATATATATATATATATATATATATATATGTATGTATGTATGTATATATGTATATATATATATAAGTAGTAAGTATATATACTTCTATATATAAAAGTAGTAAGTATATATATATAAAAGTATATATAACTATAAGTATAAGTAAATATATATATATATATAAAATCCAAATTTACAGTCTTCCTAGATAGGTATACTCAGAAGTAAGTATATATATATATATATATACACACACACACACACACACACAAACACACCTATAAGAAGTGTCTAATGGGACTGGTGCAGAAGGTTGCAACTTTAAATTGCCGGGACAGCAAACCATTTTTAAACATTTATTCAAAATGAGATTTTGAGAAAAATGCCGAACACACTAGAACAGTTGATTTCAAATGTTCAGCAGCAGGACCCACTTTTTAGAATAAGAATCTGTCAGGAGAACCCATTGGAAGTGATGTCATGACCAGAAGTGACATCATCAAGCAGGAAATTTTTGGGAATCCTAGGCAGCAGCATTACTCAAACCTTCCCAATAGTAAGTCCCATTTTCCTCTTTACAGAGCTAGGATGGTGTAGTTAGACTGAGACCTGGAAGATCCAGGTTCAGATCTCTCTTTGGCCTCCTGGGTGCTTCCTGGGTGACCTTGGGCCAGCCTCATGAAGCTTCCTGGGTGACCTTGGGCCAGTCCCTCACAGTCAGCCTCACTTACTGCACAGGGTTGTTGTGAGGGAAGCAAGAGGGGAGGAACTAAAGTTTTAAAAGTTGCCTTGGGGTTTTGTGTTGGCATGGGAAATGGTATGTATGTATGTATGTATGTATGTATGTATGTATGTATGTATGAATAAACAAACAAACAAATAAATAAATAAATAGTAAATTTTATTTATTTATCATTTGAAGCATACACATAGTAGCCTATTAAATGTACAGATCTATAACATTTCCCCAAATTCAGGCTCATCCCACGCTAGAGTCAAGTCTAATAAAAATGGGGATCCACCTGAAACTGGCTCACAGCTCACCTAGTGAACCCCAATTGAACAGTTGGAGAATCACTGCACTAGACAGTACCTTCCTTAGTATTTTTCTTAGGCAAATATACTAATTGCAAAGGTGAATTAAGCACTGGTGTTGCCTGAACTGATGATGGATAGAAAGTAAATTGCATTTTTGACTGGTGTGCAGATTGCTTTTCTGATTCTCAATAGTTTGAGAACAAGCTTAAAAATTCTTGCAAAATTTCTTAAGTTGTCATGATTGTACCTGTCTTAGAGTAATTGCTTTTATCTCATTCTCAGTGTCATCAACTGTAAAACAGGAACACTAAATGGTTGCATTTGACCAGTTTGTCTATACAGGTGTCCCTTGTTATCCATGAGTGTTCTGAACCTCTCCTGAATTAAAAAAAATCCATATATAAAGAAAACAATGGAAAAATAGATTTAAAGATCCACTTCCAGGTTTCTTGCACCTCGATTGAATAAGGTAGTGGCTCAATATATACTAGGATTTGATTCTGGGACTGAAAAATGAATGATTGCTTGCATGGCTACCTATCTAAACAGCAGAACTGATTTGCAGTGGACATTTTTGTTGAGTCAAATCAGTGTATTAAAAAAATCAGTGTATAATAAAGTTGGACCTGTACAGTTCTACTGCACAGTTCTGAGAGTTTTGTTAGAATCCCTGATTTGTAGTATCTTGGGTGAAAATCTGTAAATGGAAATGCAGGTTAGGCCAGTTTCTGGTTCATGGGGTACTGTGAATATAGTAGGGGTACTGGGGTACCATGAATATATTATGAATATTCATAATATATATGAATATATATTAGCTCTTTCCAACCTGCAGCACCTGATCTTATTCGCCTGATTTCTAACAATGCATCAGGCTCTAGCTGTAGATAAGCTCAATGCCTCCCTCCCTACCTTTTAAAACACCAGGAATCTAGAGAAGATGAAAGAGCAGATCTAAATATGTACAGTATTTTACTATTTTGAACATTTCTTAATTTTAATCTATGTTAAATTTGAGATCAAGGCTGACATGTGCAAGAGGCTTGGCTTTGATAGTTTTTACAAGTCTGCAGGCTTTTGGGCCGAGGAATTAGATATTATTGAAAGACTGGCAAATGGGTAGTTAAGCAATTAAGGGCCCAACTCTCTCCAACTTTTCCAATATTGATGCAACCTAGCCAGGGGGGCTGCATTCTGCAGTGGCGCAGAAGCCAAGAGAACAGAGTAGGGGTTGCATTCTGCAGGTGGCATGACAGCCACAGAGACCTCAAGCTAAAGGATGAATGCTTTGCAGGGCAGGCTTGGTTTGCTGTTAGAAAGGAGGATAGGATTTGGCCCTGAAGGCCCAAAGTGAAGTGTTCTGTTTTTGTTCTAGCTCTGCAGACACAGACATGGAATCACTTTTGCATTTCCTCTAGTCAGAAAAGTTCCATGACTACAGAGGGTGCTCCAGCCTAACACAAATTCAGAATCAAATACAGCATTACCATTCTATTTTTATAGCAAACATGAATATTATGGCTGTGGGTGGCGCAAGTGGTTAAGACACTGTGACTGTTAACCAGAAGGCCAGGGTTTGAGACCCGGGTCCCCACAAGACAGGGTGTGTTCCTATCCTTAGGCCAGCTCTGCAACGCAGCTGGAACCAATCGTATTGGCTCTGCCGTTCCATTGAAGTATTTCAGTGGCATGGAGAGGGGGATTTGCTGCTTGGGTAACAGCCTGTCCTCCATATCAATCTACCCAGGCCTTCGTGCTTCACATGCAGTGTTGAGCACGATACCATAGTCTCTCAAGACTGATGGATGCCAAGATTTTTAAACATGAATATTATTTGCTCACTCTGTTGTGATTCGGGTTTGAGTTTCTTCCTTAACATAGCAGGGTTTTTCAACATTTTGTCCCACAAATATTGCTTTTCTATGTACTGTTTTTTAGTGCATCTCAACCAGTGGTACAGGTACCATCATGATACTAGATGGTGTTTGGTGGTAGCCCCAGACTCCTGCTTTCCAGTGATGTTACACAAAAGTTGTAGAAGGGTTTGCATAATGGGCAGAACTACAATGCATGTTTTTCTCATTCTTGATAGTGCTCCTATACTTCCGAAATAAGCCTCTTATTGGTGCTTGTTTAATCTCTTCTAGCTTTCCAACCTGGAAGTAATTGATGATGGCTTCATCACAACTTACTTTTGGTGGTACTTCCAATAGGTAGACCGGTGGAAAGTGGTACAGTGAGGGACAAACACTTAGAAACACTGCTGTACGGTGGTGGTGGTAGTATAGACGGCAGTGTAGGTATGTGACACTGCCACCCAGTGTCACACACTCCTGGTAGAGGGGCAATGTACCTGTCACACAACAATGAAGTACAATCAGTATCACTGGAAGAAGTATCATTTAAAAGTATTGGAAATGATGTGTTGAGTGAAATGGACTTTAGCTTCCTAGTCTAACTCAAGTTTGGGTAACCTCTTTACAGTGGACCTCCAGCAGTTTCAGGATTTCACACCGAGTACAAGAACGGCACAGCAGGACATGCTGTTCCTTGCACAAAGCATGGTTATGTTGTGCAGCTTCTGTGCACGCAGTGCAAGTGAAGTAGAACCTCAGGCACACTTGCACTCTGAGATAGGTGTCAGGGTGTTATTTTTCTCAGCGAGGTCTTAAAAAATAGAACTCTGAATGACAGGATCAGAAAACTCTTAATATAATATTGGCTGGGGGAAGGCAAGGTGCACCTCTACCTTCATTGCTCAGTACTTGAGTGGTAACTCCTTCTTCGCAAGAAAGTCATCAAATGATTGTGGCTCATTTGCAATACATAGAAATGGCTGCTTCTTGCCATAGATGATTTTTTTTTTTGCAGCCCAGCTTGCTTCAGATTGCCCAGATAACTGGCAAAGCTAGTTCATTACTAGTGTTGTTTTTTTTCTGCGATAACAAAATAACACATAGCAACATTTTCTGCACTTTTTTCCAATAATGAGATCTACAAAAAAAATTAAATATCTAAATCCTCTTCATATTTTCTAACACCTCTACATGGCATGATATGACACTGTACAACCAATATCACCCATCAAAGCAGTTATAGTTTATAAATGTGTGCCCTTAGAATGAAAACTCATTAACACCACTTTCTGCACTTCTAACTTTAGAAAACACCCAAATCAACAAAATAAAAAAGGATTTCCACCCATTTTTAGTCATGACAAATTTGTTCATCTCTGAAACTCTTGCAATGCTAGAGGGCAATAGGATTTTGTATACCTTTTGACTAAAAATACTGAAGTCTCTCGCATATACTTACATTGTAGAAGTCCATGAACTGTGGCATGTATTTGCTTATTTTGCATAGTCTCTTACACTAGTCACAGGCTGGGTGACCATATAAAATGGAGGACAGAGTGCCTCTACCTTACAGCATTGCATAGAAGAAGAAATTTAGGTAGGTTTAGGTCAGCATAAAAGGGTTTAAAAAGCAGCATCTGCCTAAATCCCCTCTTCTGTGCAATGCTTAAAGGTAGAAACATTTTGTCCTCCATTCTGTATGATCACCCTGAGTTACAGGAAGGGAAAGATCACTATGAGAGGGGGGTCCAGAAGCCCCACTTTTTAGCAGTTGTATTCAGTTTCAGCCTTTCCCCCCAATTTTTGCGTTTTCACCATGACTCATATGATCTTAGGTTCATTGTGAAATTTTAAGCCAACAGCCCAATTGAAAGCTCAAATTGTGAAAGTCAACATCCCCAATTCACACTGACCTTTTTTGGTTTCTACACTCTGGTTTTGGCCTTGATATGCTTAATTATGCTTCGAGATCCAGCTGCTTTTCCAGAAGAAAAGCTCAAAGGAACTGGTGGAAAAAATACTGTACATCAAAATGCAAATAGGTTTGAGCACTCCATGCGGGATGCTCTTATCGTCACCTCTTGCAGGTGTGGTCTGTAGCTATAGCTGGCTCTTCCCAAGCAGGAAGGTGTCAGGTGGTCAAGCCTATGGAAAGGGTCTTACTCTCTTCCTCTGTCAGAGAATATTACATGTTCCCCATCGTTATTAAAAAGAATGCTGAGTCCCAAATGGAACTTGTTTTGGCACCGGGATATCACTGATTTTCAAGAGCACATCTTCAAAAATCAGTGAATTTGAACACAATTGGGCAAATTTCAAAGCTGTGGCAGCAGATGTGGACTGGTGGTTGTTGGTGCAGGGCTGCTGAGGAAATCTAAGCAGGGATGGACTGGACAACTCTTAGATGGGAGTCTGCAAGCTAATAAAGCTGTCAACAGAGCTAGAAGATGTTGCAGCTTACAGCTTTGCAGACCTGAAAATTCCTGCTGGAAGCTTGAAGGCATTCCCTGATACCAGATGTGATAATGACCAGCCAGATGCGGAGTCCACCCAGAAAGGGAAGAGTTCTACGAGCTGCCCATAGAACATCTACACCCCAGGCATAAATAGTCTACACTTACCGGCTGCTGGACCTCACAAAGTATCTTCCAGCAACTGTAATTGCCATACGCTAAATCAATAAATCTAAACCGGCACCAGTGCATGTGCTGTTTTGCTGAGCTAGACTCTCTCTTTAGCACTGCCTGCAGAACAGGAGTACTGGCTGTTCCTTCTTGCTAACTTTCAGCTAGATCAGAAAGCTCTCAGATACTTTAAAAGCCTCAGAGGATCCACTCACCTTGTCTGCATTTGTGCTGGTTTTATTTTCCTTCTGCAGTCTCAGTCTGCATTATGCCCTCCAGTGGTCTGCAAGCGATTCTACCTGAGTTACAACAGCAATATTTACAGCCCAATCCTAAACTGCATTATGAAGCTTAGCAGGCAGCTGGAGGTCTCCGTAGGGCAAGGGTTTCACTTACCCCCTGCAAAAGCCCCCATCACCCCTATAGACTAGCTTCTTAGTTCAATGCCAACTATTTAGCTGGTGCAAATGTGAGAAGCTCAATTAATGCCAGGTGAGCTGGGGGAGGCTGGTTAAGATAGAGTAGGTGCTTCGCTGGCTGATCCTTTCCTCCATCATACCTTCCCCATCCAGATGTCCCCCTGCCACTCTCTTTTCTCCACCCTTCAATATTATTTTACTGTATTAATATGCAGTTAAATTCAATCTAAATCAAGATTTATTTAAAGTGGGTAACAGCTGTATTTTCAACCCTTTGGAACACTACTGCAGTGGCCTCTTCCTTACAATGGTACAAAAACTGACACCTGCCTATCTACTGGGCTAGTTTCCCATAAACATTTTTCTCTATCAGAATAGCTGGGAAGGATGAAGCCTTTTGAAATTAGGGATTATGGTAGCATCACCCTCACTTCAGGAAGGGACGATCTTCCCCAGAAGTTAAGCAGCCCACCTGTTCAGTGTAATACAGGGAAGCCTGCAATAGTTTCATCATGACATGGCATGGTTAGTTGTGCTTGGGAGCCTTTGAGTAGGTGGGTAAGTTTCTCACCCATTCATGCTAAATAATTAAAAATCAACATGCATAATTCTGAAAATCATGTGGGCAGAAAGCTATGCTCCAAGTCAAGGTTGAGCAGTTGAGCATGGCAGTCTAGCTGTGGGTTTTGGCATACGTTCATAGCAGGGAACTGGACTCCAAGCCAACAGTGCTTAAAAGGATTTTTTGGAAGAAGGTTGCTGACCTGGCATGGGCCTTGGAGCCATTGCAGCATTAGAGAATATCATTGTTCTGACCACTGTGTCTCCCATATTCTGAAACCTTAGGAACATATTGGGTTTTCCAAAATATTGTACTGTTTTATGATGTCTATGTGTACGTGTGTACAATAGACAATCTTTCTCTGTTGCAATTCTGGCTAGTAGAATGTGCAGCCCTTTCACTCTTTCCCCTATTCAGTATGCCTCTGGCAAGGAGACCAGTGCAATTCTATGCTGTATTTCCTGGCATCATAGACCAGCGATTTTCAATCAGTGTGCCGTGGCTGATAGATGTGCCATGGGGATTTGGGGAGTCATTCATTAATAGGAAAATTGGGGGATTTGAACTGCCTGGTGTGTCTTGTCAATGGTAAAAACAACTGATGGTGTGTCGTGACAATGTAAGTGCCTTTTTAGTGAGCCTTGAGATGAAAAAGGTTGAAAACCACTGCTATAGACAGGAGCACTCCATTCATAAACTGGAACAAAGATTTTGGAGTTATATCCCAAAATCGTCCGGTTTGGAAGGCTTATGGGGGGAGCATGGCCCATTTACTTCCAGAATGGGTCAAGGAAGGCCAAATTGTATGTTCCATGGAGTGAACTGGCAAAAACTGTTTCTTGCCTGTAGGATTTCAAACATGCAAGTCCCTACCTGCAACTTAAATAAGCCCTCATGAAAATCTACCCATGCACATGTTCCAGTATCTCAGGGTACATCTTAGACAAACTGTTATAGGCCAGAAGGAATTTTTTTTTAAAAAGAAAACATTAAATAATTATTGCTTCACTTATTACCTGAAGTGGTACAGTCAGTCTAGGGAAAAAATAACACTTAGTTCTGACTGTATAAGCTGGTTCAGAATGTTCCCTTCTGAAAGAGGAATCTACTGCAAGTGTGCTCCTGACCAGTGAATTATAGGAAGGTCCAGAAAATTAGGAATTAGTCAGAGGCTCAAAGTCCTTGAGAAAGAAGCTGCAATCCATGTACATGTCCTTGGGAACAAGCCCCATTCACTAAAATGAGACTCAAAGATATGCCTAGTATTGGGTTCACAGAGAGATAATGCTGAAAGAACATAAGAAGAGCCCCATTGAATCAGGCAAAAGACCCATCTAGTCCAGCTTCCTTTATATCACATTTGGACCACCAAATGCTTCAGAGATCTTACTAGACTACAAGAGACTTGCATTTTGGTGCCCTTCCCTACATCTGGCATTCTGAGATAGCCTACATCTAAAATAAGGAGCTTGCGCATACCTATCATGGCTGTAACTTGTGGACTTTTCCTCCAGATATTTGTAGGTAGAAAGGTGGGGTATGTATGTATGTATAAATAAATAATCACCTCTTAGGCTAGATACCTTAACCACATGTTGTGGTGGCTAGATACCTAGATACAATTTCTAGGCTAGATATCTTCACCACATCTTGTGGCAAGGAGTTCCATAGTCTGAATACATGCTGGGTAAACAATTATTTTCTCTGTCTATCCTAACTCTCCCAACACTAAATTTTAGTGGATGTCCCCCATATCTGGTGTTGTGTCAGAAGGAATACAACATCCATTCCATGCATAATCTTGTATTTGTAAATCATGCGCCTTTTTTCTAGAGCGAAAAGCCCCAAACATTGTGGCCTTTCCTCATAAGGGAGAAGCACGAAACCAGTAATCATTTTGGTCACTCTCTTCTGCACCTTTTCCATTTCCACTGCATCAGTTTTTGAGATGCAGCAACCATAACTTGACATAATATTCCAGATGGAAGCCTAACCATCATTATGTACAATGGCATAATATGTACAAAGTATGTGGAATTAGCCTTCATCACTGCTACACACTGAGGTGGCACTCTTATTGAGCTATTCACCAGCACCCCAAGATCTTTCTCCTGATCTAAGAGGGTGGTTGGAGATGCAAGAGAAGATAGTGTAACTGGGAAGCATAGATTCACCCACATACCCCACAAACCAGAGTAACTACAGAAAGACTATGGGTGCAATTCAGAGTAACTATGGGGAGTCCTTGCTCCGGTGTAAGAACAATTTGCTCTGGATTGCAATATGAATTCCCCATAGGTTTTCACTAGGTAGTGCAGTAACTAAGGGTGCATATAATGTCTCTTACGTGCTCCCGTAGTTACTCTGGATTGTAGGGTAAGAGGCACTTACTCTGGATTGCTCTATCCATTTCCCATAGGTGGCACCGTAACTACATCGGTGTAAAAGGTCCTGTAGTTACTCTGGATTGTAGCCATACTCTCTTAAGGAAACTCAAGTATCTAGGAACTGAAAACACAACGAAAGGAACGGAGGGACACAGAACTGTTTAGCTGCAATTTCAGATCAGGAATGCAGGCTACTGTCTCACAGGAACCATAAATGAATGAGAATAAATCCCATTTATTTTTGTAAATATGGTAATTTTAAAAAATATCAGGTCATTTTTTTGGGAAAATGCAAGATTATGACAACATACACATTGAGGCAGAGAAAAATCCATATAAATTTTGTATTTTATATCAGTGAAACATTCCCCTTTAAGATGATATGTTTGGCTGCTGTTGGATATTTTTGTGCTGCTCACGTCTACATGGCTCTTCACTGTTCTGATCTTTGTTGGATGAGAAGCGTGGAGGTTAGAAGTCTGCAGCAGGGCAAAGAAACAGCAAATTAACAGATTGCCCAGGTTGTATTCTTGGTTTTCTATTTTGCCCATATACAAAAGTCGGTGAGCCAAAGCCGGTTCAAGGAAGAATTTTATTGAAAGGTCTCCATCCATAATAAATAGCATTATAGAACAGAAATTAAGGGAGGGGACCCTCTGCATGACAAGAATGCCAGAGTAACAAGGATCTTCAGCATCCACACACCCTCCATTTGCTGCTGAACTAACTTTTTACCCACGTGTTGGAGGCTGCATCCCATTTTCTGTGATAAATTGTCCTCTCTACCTGTAGGGACAGGGAAATACAGAAAGCCAAGCTAGGTGCAAGGACACAGTTAAGAGCAGAAAGGAGATGGGATGGATGTTTGAAGATATCATCAGAAGTGTCATCCTGTCACTGTGTCAAGGAGTGGATAATGTCCTTCACCAGCATGGTGCCAATCAGCATTTTCTCACTGTTGATGGTCAGGTGTGCCATGGTACCAGTCTTCTTCTCCAGGGTGATGAGAATCAGACTTCCACTGCTAACCGTCTTAGCAGCAAATCTGCCCAAAAATTCAGCAGGAAGAGTTAACTGTAATATCTTTGCATTAAATCCACCTGCAACTCACCTCCACCCTACACACTTCAACCTCTTAGTTTTGTATGTAGAAGGGAGCTTCCGTTGTCACTCTGTATGGGGTACCCCACATCAAGTATGGGGTATCCCACACCAAGGATCCAAGTTCTAACTGGTTTTGGGCTGGAGCACCTTCCATACGAAGAAAGGTTACAAGATTTGGGAATATGCAGTAATTTGATTGACCATTTAAATTGCCCTATTTGCAATTTTTCTTAGCAGAGTTTATGCATGCTGGCTCTATGTAGCTTACGAGCACCTCACTCTCTGTCTTTGAAAGTGTGAACCATATCTGGTTCATCTAGGGCAAATAATGTTGGAAGTGGAAAACAGTGCAACACCTTTACGTATGTATCCTGCATCAGAAGGGACAATATAGCTAGCAAACTAACCAGATGGGATGCAAGGGCTTTACTGTCTTACTCTTTTCCCCAGAATGTCTTTCCAGCCAGACAACAAGCATATTGACTTTTCACTCTCACTTTCTCTCCCCCATCATGCATTGAAGTGATCATCAATGGAGTCTCTCAAACCCTGTTATGTAAACCAGATACGCTGTTGCCAATGCATCATAAGAGGTGCCCTGTTGGATCAAACCAAGCATCCACAGTGGCCAACCAGAAGACTAATTGGGGCCTGTAAGTAAACTCTTCTGCCATGGCTTCTCAGCACCTGGCATTCATATATATACCAACTCTGACTATAGAGGTAGCACCTATGCCGTCACTACCTATGCCATCACATCTATGCCATCACCATCACTACCATGAGAAAACCACTAGATGAAAGCCTGTAGCACAGGTGAGATTTCTAGGTTAAGAGTGACAGAGACTCAAGAGATTAGATGAAAAAGATGACATTACAATGGGCTTGGACTGGGCAGCTGTTTTCTCACCGGTACTCCTTGTCTGAACCACAAGGCACACGGCTAACATTAGCAGCAGCTGTCACTTGTTGCACAAGCACATGATCACTCTGGCATTTATCTGGTAGAGTCAGCTTCTCTGTGATCTCGCTCATCCCTGTTAGCTTCCCTGGAGGACAGAAGAGGAAAAATCAGTACTGTATTCATCTGGGTGGAAACAAATTGTGGCTTGTTTTTAAAAGAATAGTGCATGGCATGGAGGAGGACAAGCAGTGGGAAACAAAGTGGCTGTTCCACTATCTTCTGGGACATGTGCCATCTCAACTGCTGTGTGGTAGTTGGTCATCAATACACATCTAACAATGTAATGACGGGTATGTAGCTCAGTGGTTAAGCATGTACTATACGTTGCTTGTAAAAAGGGACCTAGGTTCAAACCCTTGCATCTCCAGGAGTGGTTAGGAAACCAAACCAGCCTTTGGGACACTGGAGAGCTACTACACTGTGTTACCTAATGTGGAGTTACACAGGCTTGACTTCAGTAAAAGCAAACTGTTATTTCAATCTTGGCAACATAAGGAGAGCAGGCCCAACTCAGGGTGACCATATGTCCCCCTTTTCCCAGAACATATACTGGATTTTAGTTTTGTGTCCTGGGGAAAAATCTCCCTTGTCCCCCATTTTCAGGAAACATATAGCCTTCTTGTAATTCATAAAGTATTTGTAATAAAATAGTTTTAAATTACATATAATAGTTTTAAATTTAATTACAAGCAATTTAGAGTTTAAATTAATCACATGAATGCAAAATATATGAACAATTTTAGCTTTTATATTGTCATGTCCTACATTTTTCTTACGTGTTCTATATTTTGGTTATGACATTTGTTGTTCTCTTTTTTTGGTTATGACATATGGTTACATTGACCCAGCTGCTGAAAATCCAGACTAACCAAAACTAACCTGCATGCCTATTTGTTCTCCACTGATTTAAAACCTCAGGCCAATTATTCTTTTTGAGAATTATTAGAAAAATAATCACTGCCCTATGACACATTATCAATAGTTAAAAACATTCCACCGCAGCTGCATTGTGTGAAAGAGCTGGTTGTGTATGGTATGGTGCCTCACTATTCATATGCCTGCTTTTATCCATGCGTGGAATAGACAGCATGCATTTATTCCTCACTCATGTTGCCATTGCTGCCCTGTGAATTCCCTTGTCATTTACCATACTTTCCAGTAAACATGCATAAAAAATGCATTCAGAGACCTGGGATTGGAAAATGAGCCTTATAGACCACCACCACAGATTTTAAATTTTAATAAGTCATTCTTTAAAAAAAAAACCAAAAAAGGGAGAGATATAAAAGAGCAGCAGCAATTTTCTCTGGAGAGGAACTAGAAAGTCAGGACAACAGGCTGGAACATACAGGAAATGATATGTTACTAAATGTATGCAATGTTACTAAATTTATGCAATTTTCCCCTTTTATTAACATAAATATCTGTTCTTCATACTCTGTACTTTTGAGTCGGGGTTGGGGGAAAGGGTGATTTTGGACTCGTGATCATGGCAGCATTGAGATCCAAGATTACAAGGCGAGAAAATGTAAAGTTTTGAATCCACAGGCTTACCTCAAGCTGCTAAACTCTGGACTAACTTGGAGAGCGCATTTAAAGGTACTTTGTTTTCTGAGCTATTTAAAAAAATTGAGGAAGCCTGAATGCAAAAATGTACAAAGGTTAGCATAATGGGAACCCATTGCTATATTCCCCTCAGATAAGAAGAGACAAACCAGAGTCCTGCTTGATAAGGAGGTTCTTACAGGTTATATAAAATTTTTACAATAAATCTACAATTCTTAGATCCATATCCTAAAGTCAAATTAAGCCCTTTGCTCCGGAGCAGTTAAGGTGACTTTCCATAAGATAACACTAGAGGGTGACATAATTGTGTCAACCTGTAACTGCTATGGATTTTGCCCTTAGATGCTATGGAAGTTTTTACCACCCTGCCCTCTCCAGGAAAAAAAGAAGTAAGGAAAGACGTTTCTGATGCTTTTTCCTTTCTTGGGGAAGAAGTAAGAGCTGTTCGTATAATCCAGGAATTTTAGACTAGCTGTGATTGTGCGATAGCATTTCTCCTCTGCCCCAGGGAAAGAAAACAGTTATTACCATTTCAGATGTTTTTGAAAATGTGTTTTAAATTCTAGTATTTATGTAGTATTTAGTATCTAGTATGCCCCTGCTTACTGGGCAAGAGACACTCTTTCAAGTGGGTGTTCCTCTTTTATTTAGCAGGGGGAGAGTAACTGGCCCTCCACACCCCAGCAATGTCTGTTCTAGTGGCTTCTGCTGGTGTTCTTTTTGCACTTTAGATTGTGAGCCCTTTTGGGACAGGGACCCATTAGCTATTAATTTTTTCATTTTCTTGTAAACCGCTTTGTGAACTTTTCGATTGAAAAGTGGTATATAAATAGATAGATAAATAAATAAAATAGTATGGTCCATTCTGTTCTTATTTTAGGCAGGCTTGGTTTATAACAGCCCTGCAATGCACACCAGGTGAAAGGCCTATGGTAAAACCCAGCAAATTGAGTAATCCAATAACATTATTTATAAAACATACACATGTATTTTTAAATCAATTCTAGATTTATCTCTACTGTATTAAATACAGAATTGAAATGGGTCTTGCTATAACACATAGGTTTGGGGAAGACTGAAGAAATAGAACTGATAGGGGGCAGAAGAACATTTATATTTGCAAACTCGCAGGTTGGAAATGCACTGTGCACATGGAAAAGGAGTGTCTTTAAATAATCAGGAAGGTGATCCTCATACACCAGGAACATTTCAAACATGCAGAGATTGGATTTCATCTGGCCACAGGAATGGCTATCTCAAACAGATACATCTTGGATTAATTTATCCAGCAAGACCTCTTGCAGGCTGGGTGCAGCTTGGTGTTTTAGGGGAGGTGGTGCCTGGATGCCAGGGCTAACATGCCAAGAGACTGCCTAGACTTGAGAGACCATGCAAAAAGTTGTGTGTTCAAGAAGCAGCACAGGAAATGGCAAGTGCTATGCAAAGGTAAGGACAGAGTGGAGATTAAGAGGAAAGGTACACCCCCTAACCCCAAGGGAACCTGCTAGCTTTTCTAGCAGCTTGAAAGCATCATGCAAGGTACGTACAACTCTACTGTACAGGCAGGCAGAGGTTTAAAAATAGATTGATGGCCTGTCAGACAGATGCTCTCTGAGCATCTAGGTCCATTCTTAAGATTCCACATCAACCATAGCCAAAAATGCTCAGTTGTTCCAACAAGGGTATATTCATGCTTCACTCTGAGCATTGTTGCATAACCCCCTTCCTAACTGGTCTAGCCAGCCTTTCCAACAAGCATAAAGAATTGCCTACTTTGTCACAAAAGAAACAGGCCTCAATCAAAGCCTGTACATCAGTGCATGAAACTCAGTTGCACCAAATGCTACATCCTTTCCTAGTGGCACACCAGGGCTGTTGCTCTTCCTCCCCTGATTCATAAAGGAACAGGGGAAATTGTTCATTCTTCTTCCCCCTCCACAGATCTCCAGTTCTTTTCAAATTCCAGGGAGAAGCAGGTTGTGATGAGGGTGCACTAGCAAGTGGTGGGCCCCCTCTGCCAACTGCTCACTTGAGGGGACTGTCAGCCTCACCAGCAGGCCAGCCCAGATGGTTTTCTTGCACTTTAATATTAGTATGCAACACTCTGCATTTCTTCCAGAAACACAATTCATGCACTGAGAACTTTCTCCAGTTCTGAACCCAATCTGAAAATGCAATAGGAGGACAAATCTAAAAACAATAGAGGAAAGTCCTTTACAGCTCCCCTGCCGCCTGGCTAGCTGATGCAATTCCCACTGTAAAGTGATTCTGTAGCTGCCAAAGCACAGCACAACAGCAATGCATTAAGACTGTTCCAGGATTCATGTTTGATCATTTTCCTCCTCCGAGTTTCTGGAGATGCTCCCAAAACCTTCCATTTCCTGCAACTATGTGGTTGCCCAGTCATCCACTGCAGTAGAAACACTACTGTAATAACAAGGGCTAAGAAGGATCATCCAAATTTTGCACTCTTGCAGATGACAGCTAATGCACCTGACCTGGATAATCTAATCTCAGACATTAAGATAGACTATATTCCTATTGACTATATTCCTATTTCTACTCAGGTCTGCATGTTTGGATTCGCCAAGAGAAAAATCCACCTGACTGCAGTTTTTGCAACTCTGATAAGGATTGCAATTGTAGCAGGGGGAAGGCCTTTTTGTCTCCATCATGGTTCCAATTCATCCCAATCAATACCACCTGCTGGTATGGTTAACAACTCTGTCTATAACAGAGCTTGATGATTTTTTCCTTTCATAAAGAGAAGCTATGTTAAATCAAAGAAGTCCTATTAACTTTCCCAGGTGGTAGACTTTCCCTCATTGAGGTTCTTCAAGCAAAGGCTCAAAGAGCACCTGTCAGAGATGTTCTAGGAGGGTTTCCTGCTACGGACAGGGGGTTAGACTAGATGACCTATTAGATCCCTTCCAACTCTATAATTTTATGAAAATCTCCAGCGTTGCTTTCAGCAGTTACCTAGAGATAGATACCAATTCATGAAGACTCCAGGCCAATCTTGATGGGTTGACAACCTTGGCTGTGTATGTACATGCTCAATCTAGATTAGGATCATGATGGAATCAACCTCCCTCACCAGGCCCAATCCAGATTGAGAACTCACATGGCTGCATTCTCTTTAAGGAAAAAAGCTGTAGGTCTCCATCATCTATATACTGTGTATTTTCTACATAGTTTGACCCTCAGGAATAGTCCACAGATAATATTGCTCCTTAAGGTTATTCTGGCAATGTGCAGGGTAAGGCTGTTTCTCCTGCTCCTGCAGTCTTTTGGATGAAAGATTTGATATATCCCAATACGGAAATAAATGGGAGAGCCTCACTTGGCACAGTTCTCCCTCAGAGCAAGAAGAATTTAAAAGGACACAGGAATATCCCTTTGAGTCAAACACAGCCCTGGACCCAGCTGACAGTTAACCATCTCAAACCACTTCTCCTGGATCTACAGTATGTGTCTTCAGTTGGAAGTATGAACCTTTAACCTATTCAATGCCTAGTAAGGAAACGAGGAAAAACCCTAGATTACTGGCCTGTGGAGCCTTGGAATCTGATGTTAGAGTTTATGAGGTCAAACATTTATTCCATTCAACTTTTGGAACATGTTAGTAACTATGGCAAATCTGGGAGTAAAATACTCAGGGGTAAAATACATGCCTTGCACGCAGAAGTCCAGGAAGGACAGAGAAAGATTCTCATACAAGATCAGGGGGATTTGCTTCTAGTACAAGTCAATAACACAGGTTCAACCTCTTAATCTGCAGGCTCAGGATATAACTGCAGATTTTGAACCTGTGGTGAAGGGCTGGACATGAGCTCCTGAATATTACTGGAGATTAACTGTGACCTGCAAGCAGCCAGTGAGGGCTTCAGAAAGGCCTTTGCATGTTCCAAAAAGACACTTATAGCTTTCTTAAAACACCTGGAGGCCTCAGGTAATCTCCAGATATACCTGGGCATCATCTCTAGACATTGATTGGACCTTTGGATTCACTTATCCACAGTTTTTTGGTACGTGTAGGTTTTGATATCTGCAGTATCTGTGGATTTTGGTATCTAGGAACAGATCCTCTATGGATTCCAGTGTCCAACTGTACTGAGCTATACCAATAGCCTGATTCTGCATTAGGAAGCTTCCTATGACTATAGTATAAACCAGTGGTTCTCAATCTTCCTAATGCTGTGACCCCTTTATAAGTTCCTCATGTTGTGGGGACCCCCAACCATAAAATTATTTTCGTTGCTACTTTATAACTAATTTTGCTACTGTTATGAATCGTAATGTAAATATCCAATATGGAGGATGTATTTTCATTGTTACAAATAAAATGTGTGTTCTATGCACACATTGAACACAATGGGATTTATTTCAGAGTAGGGATCTTTAGGTGACCTCTAGGTGACCCCAAAGGGGTCCTGACCCCCACTTTGAGAAACACTGGTATAAACAGAAGGAGAAGCTCAGGAAAACTCTGCAGTAAATTCTTGTTCTCCATTGCAATTAGGAGACAAGCTAGATAGAAACCTCTTCTTCCAGCCTTAGTCCCAGGCAATCCTTTGTTGAACTGTGAGTCTTGAAAGAGTATATCTTTCCAACTGCTTTCTTACCTGCACCAGCAAAATGGACTAGCATGCTACTAGTGTGGGGGAAACCAAAGAGAGAAGCATGGGAACAAGGGAGACAAGCATGGTCACAAGTGTGCCCAAGGAAGGGGAAGGAAGCAGCACTGGTGCTAGAGAAGAAAGGGGACAAAGGGGGATGTGTAAAAGCAGTGCTAGGGGATTCTGTAGCTAGGAGAAGGGAGACTCCCCAGGACACAAGCAGTGCTATTACTCTATAGCTAAAAGAGGAGAGGCACCACCCAATCGAAGCAGTGCTAGCACTATGGCTAGAAAGAGCAGACAGCTGCATCAACCATAGGAGGTAGCTACCTGTGCTGGAACTTACCCATCCCCATCTTTAACAGTTGCTCTAAAGGGAAGAAAAGCGAGAATGCACAAGGCAGCGAAGGAGAACAAAACACACAGTTAGCATCAGCTGCTGGCACAGCCCAGAAGTGCTCTCCTCACAGCCATGGCCAGCCTGGGTAGGAGAGGGGGTGGTGGGAAGAACACCCTCAACAGAAGATCTCTCTCCTGTTTCACTTGCGAGCCAGTGACAGGTGACATTCAGGGGAAATTGACAGAGACTGGAGTGTGGCAAGGCATGGCACTGCTGCCAACACCAGCAGGCAGGCAGGTACAGCCAGACTGTTCTTGCAAAAGAGCTGCAGTGCCTGGATGCAAATGGACAAGTTGGCAGGGACTCAGCCTGAACAAGGAAGGTCAGGGACACAGTTGCTACCCTTCAGATCACTGGTGAAGTTGTTTTGGAAATGGCCAACACAAGCCGTCATCTGGGATTCATGAGAGGAGGAAAGCAGAGATGGGTCAGGGCAGTTCTGTCTAATTAGTTTCCCTTCTATTCAAAAGTGGTAGGTCCTGCCTGTGGCACATTGAAGGAATGGCTTCTGAAGAGTTATACATGTGTTGGTTCCCTGTCTTCCTTTGTAATGGCATGAATGGGAAAAGGGGTGGCACGTTGCTTCCCCAAACACTTACCTTGCTCCTTCTTGAACTCATTCTCACTCATAAACACAGGAGCCATGAGTTCCCCTACTGGGGGCTGGATGGATACATAGAACTGGCGGGTATGTGTGCTAAAGAGAGAAAACAGAACAGCCAAAATGAGCCATATGCAGAGCCATATGCAATCAATGGGCAACTTGGCTTTTCTTCCTAAGGAGCAACACTACTGGGTAAAGCTGTTGATATTACTGGAGATGTTCTGGCCTGTGTGCTAGAAGGATCAACACCAGACCTCTGTACACATAAAAGGGGGACAGCAAGGACTCACCACAACTGGAAGCTGGCTGCCTGAGTGGAGTCACAGAAGTCAATGCCCATAACCACACTGATGGTCTCCCCAGGTGCCAGGGACTCTGCAAGCACAAAAGATAGGACCCTGAGAAAACTTCAGAGTAATGGTCACTCTCAGCTCACATTTGGCATCATCCAGACATACACAGGGACCCTCCCCATAACAGATCTTATATCTGTAGCTGTCTGCAGATTCACATTTGCAGATCAGGTCTGCCCCCCCCTCCCCAGTGTACATCCCCATGTGCACCCCCTCCATAAGTGAGGAGAGTTCTGCTGCAGAGGCTGAGCCACACTGAGTCACACCAAGTCACAGTTGGTCTCACTGAACTCTGCAGGTAAAAAGGGACCACTTCCAATTTCACAGAGAAACTGAAGTAGTTTTTTTTAAAGTAGTTTTCTGTTTTAGTAGTTTTCCCCTGGTCTCTGTTAAGTTCATAGGCAGGCAGACTGAAGATCCCATTGGCTCCAAAAGGGTGGCATCGCCTGGGACCAAGGGGACTGTCATATGCCTGTATCTACAGTTTCGGCTATCTCTAGGGGTGTTCCAGAATGGATAAGAGGGCACAGCTGTATTGTCAAATGATAACATGTGCACTGTATCAACTAATCCCTAGGCTATTTGAAATGTATTGGTGGACCTCTCAATTCCTGCATCTAAGTCAAGATTTTTCTCTCTAATCACTACCTAAGGAGAAAATACATTCTCAGGGGCAATTCTACTGATGTCACCAAGGGGGTGTTGTAGCATTCCCAAGCATTACCCATTCCCACAAGAATCTGTATTATGGCACTGCTATCACTGCTGTCCCTCAATCTGGTTTGACAGCTGCACAATCAGCTTGACCAGAGCCCAATACATGTTAATGTGCTCACACAAGTCCTACCAATTTCCTTGAATTCCTGGACACGCATCCCTGAGAGCAATTTGGGCTCATTAACGTGGATGTTTTTCACTTCTGCAGCTGTGTTATTCGAGATCTGGATCTGTACGGCCACCATACGTGAGTCAGGAGTAAAAGGTTGTCGGCTGAAGTAATACTCCACAGAGAGCCCCTCTCCTGTCATGCGGTGGAGCAGCTCATATGTTTTCACAGCATTAAATGCAGGGCTGAGCATCTATATGGTAGGAAGAAAACAGAGGGAGACGTGGGCAAGTTACATCGGAGGCTATCATTGGGGAGAAGTGTGTAAAAATGAGTGCAGAACAATACAAAGTGTAAAAGGTTCTTGCTTCTTAAATCCCTAATAACGCAGGTAAGATGGTCAGTTTGTTAGGATAATTCTTCCCCCTCTAGACACAAGAGCCAGGAGTGCAACAGACTAGAAAACCAGGAGCTTCCACTGTTCACCAAGCAGCACATATGAAACTATATTCACCCCAGTCAGACTGAGTCCATCTATTTTCTCCTCCAACTGGAAGCTGCTCTCTTGGGGTTTTAACATGGGACTTACCCAGCCTTACCTGGAAATGCTAAGGATGGGACCTGGAACCTTCATCAATGCAAAAGAAGGTGCTCCGCTATCTAAAGCCCTTAATGAAATTTGCCTTCTATTGATCAGGTCTTTGATTCATCTAGTTTATTATTTATCCCAACAATGGATTTCAAGGAAGTTCATTTTCTGGTAAGCCTCACAAGGTTTCTATCAGTCACAAGACATAGAGTTATCAGATCCTGGATCCCAAAGACTCCCTTGACAACAAAAGGAAACGGAAGTTACTTACTGCAGGAGCCAAAGTTGCATCAGTCAGCGTGAGCCCCTCAAGGTCAGTCACGAGGCTGGTGGAAACTACAGGGCTGGAGACTATAGGCTGTGGGGGAGGAGGTGTGACTGTGGGGTAGAAAATAGGAAATAAAGGATTAAGAAACTTCTCCCATTCATCTAAAAAAAATCAGTTATCTAGAAATGGGAGTTAGAAACTGCTTAAAGTCATCTAGCACCATGGACAGATCACAGGCAAAGTGAGAGCATGTTCACCGGTCTTTCCTGACATGTAGGATGTACTGTGAGGGGTGCAGAAGCATCTTTAGAAGAATATTTATGTTCAGCGAAAGTCTTGGCATACTGCCATTCTTGAATCCTGGGGAGCTGGGAAAGCCACCCAAAAAGGCATCCATAATGTTTGGGAGGCTGGACCTTTTTACTTTAAAGAGAAAAAAGGGGGGTGGACTAAGTGGGGCTTAGTCCCGCTTCAGTGTATGAAGCTTCACACTTCAGTGAAGTTCCATTTCAATAAAGCTTCAGGACATGGTATGAAAGAAGTGGGTAGTGTGAAATTTTCTCTTCCTAGCCCTAACGTCCTATCCCTAACACAAGAACTAGGGGATACGCAATGAACATT
Source organism: Cryptoblepharus egeriae (assembly GCA_030015325.1). Lineage (NCBI taxonomy): Eukaryota > Metazoa > Chordata > Lepidosauria > Squamata > Scincidae > Cryptoblepharus > Cryptoblepharus egeriae. The sequence goes on from JAREYC010000013.1 coordinate 15,218,911, forward strand.
TGAGATACCCAATAGGGGATACCCAATAGGGGATACCCAATGAACATTTAAGACAAAAAAGGGAAGAATGTCTGCACAACACGTAATAATTCTGCAACTAACATTTATGCAAATTAGCTTATTATTGAGCACTTCATAATAATTCATCATAATTAGCAAAATTGCTCAATTTGAAGGTTTTTAATCTTTCTCTTTCATTGAGGGACTGAGAAAAGAACAAGAAAAAGTATGGGGGAGGGGAGAATGAAAAGATATGCAAAGGCAAGGAGATATGGCCAATAGCTACTTCCGGCTGAGCTGTCCCACCTCTTGACCACTGGGATACTCTCCAAGATTTTCATGCAGTAAGAGCCCTATCCTATACCTGTCTACTCAGAAGTAAGTCTCATTATAGTAAATGGACCTTACTCCCAGGAAAGTACATATTGGATAGCAGCCTCAATGTCCTTTCAAAATCAACTCCGAAACCAGAAGTGACAGATATCTGGGGTTGTAGCTGTGCAGGATACTAAAACCTCTGCATGGATTGCAATGGGCAATACCACATGAACTGTTTCCAAATTCCCTTCCTACACTGGAAACTTAAGTCCCTATTTTCCCTCTGGAAGTTTATTACTCAGTACCTGAGTCGCTCAGATCTGGCCCGGGTGACCCATGCCCTAGTGACATTGAGACTAGATTATTGTAACGCGCTCTACGTGGGGCTGCCTCTGAAGATGGCCCAGAAGCTGCAATTAGTCCAGAATGCGGCGGCCCGTGTGGTTGCTGGGGCTCGTCGGTTCGACTCTGTCGGGCCACTGCTTCAGCGACTACACTGGCTGCCCATTCGTTTCCGGGCTGAATTCAAAGTGCTGGTCCTGACCTTTAAAGCCCTAAACGGCTCGGGTCCAGGGTATCTGAGGGACCACCTTTTCTGTACAATCTATTTTAATGATGTTTTATTCCCTGGTGTCAGCCGCCTTGAGCTCCCCCTTGTAGGGGAGGAAAAGTGGGATATAAATTAATTAAATAAAAAATTAAATAAAAATAATACTCAAGGACCATACTTCAGCTCATCTGAACACCAAAAAGAAGTAGAGCACCAAACCAGGAAGCAAAATGGGAAGCAATATCCTCTGAAGAGGCAAGTTAAACTTACAGTCATCTAGATCAAGCAAGGAGATCTCCTTCGTCCCTTTCTTCGGGACTTTTGATGCAGGTTTGCTAGGAGGCTAGAAAAATGAAAAGGAGAGCAAGAAAGCTAGAGTTAATACCTGCATGGATACACAATATCCAAGCCATTCCAAAGACATTTGCTCACTATAGTTCCCTGGGCATGACCTCATGATGCAATTATCTTGCTGAAACTAGGCTTGATCAGTGCCTGGATGGTTAAACCTGGGGCCTTGTGCATCCGCCATGTGCATGTGCCCCCTTTCCCACCATGAAAGGCATAAACACTAGATGGATAATACAAGTACTGTTTACACAAAGATAGTTTTCTCATTAAAAAAATGCTACAGATACAACTCACAGATGAATTCAGCTGTGTGGATGTTGAGTGCTTGACATGCATCCAAGACTTGCAAGGTTAAAAAGCCCCCCCAAGCATGATAAAGACTTGCTGTTCCCAGAATTCAGCCACTCACTGTTGTTTTCTTCTTTGCCTCCATCTCAGAGTGAGATTCCTCGGCCTCGGAGCCAGAGCCCGAATCTGATGAGCTGCTTTCAGAGAGGCTGCCCTCTTCGGATGAGGATTCTGAGCCCCCTTTTGCTTTGAATGGCTGTTTTTTCTTACCCCTTTCTTCCTCCTCCTCACTAGTGTTATTGAAAAAGAAAAGGGAATGAAGGCTTGGGGCTCTTTCTCTGGCATTCCCACTTTCAAGCGTGGGGTTGAGATCTGCCCAAGAGGGGCTTTTGTTAATTTACATTCTGCAACTCCATGAATTCAATTGGTAGTTTCATGGATATGTCTCCTCCCTGCTTTCCAGTGTGTATTGGAAAAGCAAGGAGAAATCAAATTGTCTCAGGGCTATTCCTTTTAAGTGCCTGGACTTAGCTGTGTAACTGCCTCACAGCAGGCCTCTGTCAGTCTTGAAAGACTATGGTAATCTTGCTCGGTGCTGCATACACTGCATGTGAAGCACGAAAGCCTGGGTTGGATTGTTATGGAGGATAGGCTGTTACCCAAGCAGCAAATCCCCCCTCTCCACACCACTGAATTAGTCCAACGGAAAGGCAGAGCCGATACGATTGGATCCAGCTGGTGTTGCAGAGCTAGGCTAAGGACAGGAACTCGCCCTGTCTTGTGGGGCCAACCCGGGTCTCAAACCCTGGCCTGCTGGTTAAAAGGTACAGCGTCTTAACCGCTTACGCCACCCACAGCCCCCACTTGCTGCCTCACAGCATCTTCTAGAGAAATGCAGCAGCTTTGCAACAGATAAGAACAAAGTATCTGAGCTACAAGCTTTAGAAAGCATGAAATGCAGTTAGACAGAGGACAGTAACACACATTAGGAGATAATTCTACAGCATTTCACAGTCCCCCACCAGGTGATCTCTCACAGTTGTCTCTCTTCCTCTTGCCCACCTGATGCCAGTTATGCCCCTCATACCTTCCAGCACTCTCTAGCGATGCTTTCCTTGGAGCCACCTTCCTCTTTTTTTTGTCCTCTTCCTCTTCCGACTGGTCTATGCTTTCTTCTTCATCCTCATCTTCATCCTCTTCCTCACTACCAGAGCCGGATCCACTCTCGCTGCCACTCTCGCTTTCTGACCTGCTGTCTGATTCAGGTTCTGACAACAACAAAAGCAGCAAAAGGCAGGAGCCCAAACATGTACCATAAGGTGACATAATTTGGATGCCTCCCTACCCCTTCACCTGCATGTTGCTTGAGAAACCTTCTTGCCCTAGTAAATATGCAGGCAGGGCTTGCCCAAAGCATGAAGCAGCCTCCAGCAAGCGGCCTCTAGTAAGCATCTTTTCCCTTATATTGGCAGCAGAAATTTTAGTGGATATAGATTTTTATCCATCTTCAGCATGTATGATTGCAATGATCTTTGAGGTAAACGGAGCAAGCCTCATTCAGCTGGTGGCTACCAGTTACGGGTGCCTGCTAGGATAGGGAGCAGCCCAGGTCTACCCACTTGGAAGAGGTGGAGTGGAGCCCAGGTCTATCCAGCAAGCAGATCTGGGCACCAAGTCCACAGGGGAGTCTAGTTCCATCCAGCTGATTGACGTAGCCTCAGGAGTTAAAGTAGTGCTCATGGCCTCTCCCCAAACACAAACACCAGATTTGCCCCGTCCAACGTGCAGATGCTGTGTGCAAAAGTTGGCTCTGATGCAGAGTTGCCATATGTCCCAGTTTTCAGGGACTGCATTTACACACTGGTAAGTTTGACAGGGGGTCCCGTCCCAGTTTTCTGGATGACAACTCTACTCATTGTACCTTCTATATATTATAGCTGAATTTCTGCATATTCAGGGGCTCCATTTCCAGACCCCCACACATACTGAAGTACCTGCCTTAGAACACCTCTTAGAAGCATCAGAAAGGCACTTTCTGGTTTTTGGCAAAAATTGGAAGTGCTCTTCTGATACTTCCAGGTGGCCTTCTGAGGCTAAGGTAGGCCATGGGAGACTCCCTGTGCTTCAGAATGCCTCCTGGACACAATCAAGCCCTTCAACATGGGTTCAGCACCCTGCAAAGTCAAATCCACGGGTGCTGAACCTGCAGATAACAAGGATGAACTATAGTCTGACCTGCAGATAACAAGGTGAACTATAATCACCATATTCTTGTCACCATCTTTTCACCATCTCTGCATGAGATCTTATGAAGCAGGGCCTTTACAGTCACAGGAGCACGATTCTAGAATGCTCTCCCAAAGGTTCACTTTGCAGTTAATGAGGGAGATGCTAGTCCACAAATGTTAAAATTTAAGCTATTATAATTTTGATCTTTAATGTGCTAAAAAGGTGTTGTTTTTGCAGGAACAGATTAACACAGCAATCCCTTTGGAGGTGGTTCACAAAGGATGTCTTCCAAACTCAATCAGCACTTTCAGCAAGAGGTGAAAAGATGGGGGAGTTTGGGGGGAAGGAAGGCCTTTGCAGCAAGTGTTAATTGGCACCATGCTATGGCTAGATATTTTTAGACATTGTGATGCTTTTGTTTTCAGCGAATTTCTTTTTGTTGGTTGGAGAAATAATATTTGTGTCTTGCTAGTGCTTTGCCTTTGAAAACTTCATGAACACTCTTGAGCTTTCAAATCTCACCACTGGATAGACAGACAGACATTGAAAGGGTTCCAAATTTTCCCTCCAATGAAGAGAGAAGATATATTTCTAGCCCGGCTCTCTATCTTAAAAGTCTAGAATTATATAAACAACATATGGCGTTTACTCGGGCTAGATGTCACTGCCTCCCTTCGGCTAGAAGGTTGTTATAATAAAACACCATATTTAAAGAGATTGTGCCCTTGTGGCGCCCGAGGAGATCGAAACAACAGGACATATACTTCTATACTGCCAATTTTATGAGGATATAAGGAAAGACTGTGTAGAGACCTTAATTAGAAGGTTCCTAGAAACTTCAGCGCATCAGTTACTGGAATGGCTGCTTGAAGATAGCAATAAGGAAGTAACGTACAATGTTGCAAAGTTTTGCTCAAAAGCCATTGCTGTCTGATATAAAAATGTTGTAAAATAGGGGCAGTTTTAAATAACCTCAAATAATTTTAATAACAGAATGTGGCTGATGAGAAAGATGTACATTGATTGTTTTATGTTTTTAATGTTTGGTTTAATTAATGCTGGTCTTGGACTGTAATAATAAATTCTTCTATTCTCACCACTGTCAGCAGATTCCGTAGGCCCAGATTCACCCTCTGAATCCGAGTAGAATGGTTTCTCAACCTTCTCCTTCCTCTTCTCACGGCCGGTACACTTAGTCCATTCGGGAACCTGGCTCAAGCAAAGACATCAAGAGGCACAACATCACTGAAAGCAGGTATGTGAAAAGCAGACTGAGGGCCACTTCACATTGTGTGTATTTACTATACTGATATTGCTTCACTGATATTGAAGCATTGCTTCAATTGCATTGCATTCATTACTTCTGTGTAGGAAAAAAATACAACTGCACACACCCCATAACATGCGATGCATCAATTTTGCTGCAATTTATAGCAGGTTCCTGCCAGGTGTACTCAAGGTGAAATAGACATGCATACATTTATCACACATTGGATGTACACATAGCACATGATGTGCACCTCCTGTGTGGAAATTATATCCCAGTTGGGACATAGTCTTGTGCAAAGCAGCCATAAGAAAGGTAAGTCAAAATGAGGGTTTCAGGCTCCTATTCTCTTAGGGATTACGCATCCAGGGCAGATCCTGGGTAACAACCACCCATCGAGGTAGTCCAAGAGACTCTTTCAAGGCCACTGTAGCAGGCTTCAAGGCTGAATGGATTTAAGCAAGAGTTTCTTGGAGCCAAGAATCAACCCACTACACCCTAGTACTAGCTGTTACTTCTGCAGCACCCTTTGAAATGCTCACTTGGGAAGGAGAGGCAAAAGCACTCAGCACACATCCCAATCTCAGTAAAAGCAGAGCCACACACACAAGTGCAGGGACAAAAACTGTGGAGCAGCAAGGGAGGCGGAGGGAAATGGCAGAGCAATGAGAATGGGGGGAGCATCACAGCAGCCACAAACACCACCTCTATTGGCTTGCCCAGCAGCCCAATGTGGCTTTCCATGGAGCCGATTGACTCTTCCTGGAAAAAAAAGGTGGAGGTGGGTGGCAGTCTTCCATCAGAACCACAGGGCAGCCCATACCCACTAGAGAATGCAGCACATTATCCTAAGGAAGCACAGGGGGTGGAACAGTGTGTAGTGGCAGCCACCTAAAGCGACAGGTGTACGGGACAGGTGAAGAGGCCATGGACAGGAAAGCCCACCTCACAATGTACTGAAGCAGCACTGGCCATTGGGATGCCCACTTCCCACCACATGCAGCCAGAGGACAAGCACATACCTCCACATTGCGCACAGATGGATCGGGAGCTTCACTGGGCCAGTCGGGGAGCTCCTGGTAGCCCACAGCCTTGGCGTTCAGGAGGTGTGACAGTGAGCCCAGCTGGAAATGGTCACGGTCTGGAAGGACAAACAAGTCAGCAGCACCCATTCACCAGATCCATACAAACGCCCCATTAAGATACAAATGCAGCATGCATATCCTTCCCTCCCCCCCCCCTCAAAAATGCTACACCTTCCATACCTTTGAAAGAGGACTCCAAGATGGGGGCAGGTTTTTGAGCCAGGAAGAGCTTCTTGGCATATTTATTGAGGGCTCCACTCTTCTCGGTGGGCACAATGAGCTGGCGGATAAAACGGGCCCGATCTCGGATATCATAGTTCTGATCGTACTTGGCTAGGTTCAGCACATATTGGGTCAACAGCTTGCTCTATGGAAAACAAAGTTTATCAACTGTAGAAAGTGTTTCCTTAACCTTAATTTGCTGAAGTCAACTCTCCATCTGCAATACACATGGATACAAGTGTTGGCCACCAGCCAGGTCACTCCAGGAAGTTCAGGCAGCACAAGAACTGCAGTTTTCCAGTCTTCCTGGAAAGGGCTTTACCTGTTTAGAGTTGGTCAGGTAGAGCTTGGCTGCCAAGTTGATGACCTGCAGCTTCACAATATCCTCTTCACTGGTAAAGGACTTGGCCATCTTACGCAGCACGTCAGGGGCAATCTTGGGCACATGTTCACAATACTCGCCAATCAGCCACAAGATACTGGCCCGGGCCATGGGTACCTGCATATGGGGGAATACTTGCATTTCTCTAACTCCTAAGATCTGCCTCAGTTGCTCATTAGGATGCAAAAGAGACATCATGGCCCATACCTGGATGTTGTCTGTCAGCTTTGCCATGTGCTTGATGATCTCACTGTGCTGAGATGGCTGCATCTGTAGGAGTTTCTTGATGACCACCACAGACTCGGCCACAACTAGCTCTAAGAGTGGCAGATAGAAACATAAAACCTTTTTTGGATGAGGATCTGGCAAAACACTTGCAGCAAGCCCCGGGTTCAATACCCATTGGGTTCAATACCCACCACCTCCAGGCTCCTACCCCAACTCCTAGAGAGTCATTTCTGGTCATACAACACTGAATTAAATTGATAAGTTGTCTGATTACATGGAAGATAAACTCATGTATTCTCTGACCAAACTGTCTTTGATCACCACCCCCACTAGCTGTATTCCAACAAGTATCCATTCCAAAGAGACCTTTTGTTTCCACACTACAACCCATATTTGCTTTGCACTCCAACTGCCCAGCAGTGCTGTTTCCTCAAACAGGATCTTACCATCTCGATTGGACAGCAGCTGGACAAGCCCATTGAGGCAAGTATCACGCACTTTGCCGATGTTGGTGGCACAACGTCCAATGGCTTGGATTGTGGCTGCCACAAAGTCCTTGTCCATGCTCCGAATGTAGGTCTGTAGGGGAGGGACAGAAGGCAGAAATGCTCTCACGGGGTTCTTGACATGAGGAATGTTGTTGGGTCTGTACCTTATAGGCCTGCAAACTAGTGCCCTTGTTCAGAGCAACATACCTCCAGATGGCTCTATATACTGGAGGAGAACATGGCATGACTGATTCCCTGCCTGGGAGCATCCTGGCTCATCTGTTTACCACTGCTGAAGACATTATACCGGGTGAAGCAAGCTGATAGCTTGATCTAGCAGGATAAGTCATGGTTTTGATTAAAAGCAATAAGATGCCCCCCATGGAGTCCATGGAATTAACATCCATTTAAATTGAAATCCTTTATTTTAACCTTATTGTAGAATGTACTGTGGAAAAGGCTTATAATTTATTTATTATAAGACTGAATCCCATGATGGGACACAGGAACTGGCTTTTTGCACTGAGAATGAGCAAAGAATATGCTTCTGAGGTCACAGCTATGTCAGTGCTGGAAAGCTGGTTAAGATTTGTGCCAGAGATTACATGTCACACCATATCCTATGCCAAGATCTGCATATGCCTCCGGCCATTGGCCCTGCTGTACCTGGAACTCACGCAGGATGGTTGAAATGTTGGTCTCATTTGCAAGGTTGGTCAAAACTTCCAGCTGGAAGGAGAGACAGCAGAAGTTAATCCTAACAGGCAATAAAGAACACACTTACATAAGATCACTCCCATGAACCTACATCATCTGTGACAAGATTGCCCTTGCTTCCAAGGAGGTCTAATGAAACATCAGTAAAAATGAAATGACCTGAGAAGCCAAGTCTATCAATGTCTACTGGGAATTATGGTGACTATCTTCAGTTTCAGGGGCAGCATGTCTCTGAATGCAAGTTACAGTGGAGCAATAGAAGGAAAGTGGCATATCCTTGTCTCCTGATTGTGAGTGTTCTGATGCAATTATTTGGGTGGTTTCTATGAGAAATACAATGTTGGAATAGTCAGGCCTTGACCAGATGGAGCAAAACTCTCTTGGTGGGTCTGTAATCCACATAGATCACTCAGTTGCCATTTTCCTGCTGAGCTACAACTGGATGGGAAAGCTCCACAAAACTGAACACCAGAACAAGACTAGCATGGCCAGTATTATCAGTATTTCTCCCCTAGTTGTAATCTAGGAAGGAAAATAACAGAGCCATGAGATTGGAGTTGGGAACACCTTGTCACAAATACTGCAGCAGTATGAGGTTGTACCACAAGGATGTGGCTCCCCGAGAGCTGAAGCTGTGCTGTTGAGGGAGGCTTGTATCCCAAACAGTAATAATGAGGTATTAAGAGGCTCAACGGGACATTGCTAATTGGTTGTTTTCAACCTGCAATTATTTTATACTCAGTGCTTCTATGCAAGGGATCTGCAACAGATATGCATGCACACTGTCCCATGTACCAGCAGGACACAAAAACGGCAAAGGCAAGTCTTGGAGCAAAATTTTCTTCTCATCTTCAAGCATGCACATCAGCAGATGCCATAAAAAGGGAAGGCAGGGAAGCAACAAACTCCATATGTTCTTTTTCAGAACAAAGTCACAGGGATAGAGATGATAGAAACAAAGATGGTCTGTGAATTGGGTGCAATCCGAACCCCACGAGTGCAGTATCCCAGGATGCTTGCACATAAAACACACCTTGAGGATTTTTATTTGGGTGGGGTCCGTCGATCTGATGTAGAAGCTTTTCAGGTATGGTTCAAACATCCCCTGCACAGACAGAAGCAGCAAAATCAGCTCTCTCAATGAAGCACAGCAAGTTCTGGGTTCATATGCTTATTTCCAAAGTTCATTGGCTGCTCTATTATGTGGCAAGGAAATCTAATTAACCTGATATTCCAACTGCAGTTCAGTAAATGCAGCATGGCCTAACTCTAGAACCCGAATTTCAAACCCATGTATTTTAGCCCATGTAAATCCTTCTCGTTAGAATAAAAAAATAGGTAGGCACTCACCCTGCGCTTAATAGACATGGTGGCCACATTCTGAAGTACCACATATTGCACCTCACTGCATAACAAAAAGTTACAGGATTGTCAGTGAGTTAGGGACACACTGGAATTCATCACCACTAGCTGTAGCAGTAGCCATACTTGTTTTTCTTAAGGAACAGATAAATTCACATATACCAGGCCCAGCATGAGCAATTTACCACAACAAAGAAAATGTCTATATTCAGAGACAGATGCTACCCAATACATGATGGAATAAACAATAGGTTCATGACCAAAGCATCTTGCTAAGAATCACCCATACACAAGAACTGAAACCACTGGCTTCATGCATGGACCAACAGAGTCACAGTAACAGCTTCCCAAGTACTGGAATGGTGCCACTCAAGCTGGCCAGTGGTGATCTAGCTTTCCTGTTTAGACTGGCCTGAGCAATTCTTTCCCTAAGTAGATTTTTGCTAATTCTAGTGGTTCTCAAACAGGGTACCACAAAATATACTTCTCTGGCCCTCCCAGGCACTGCCATCTTGGATAATGTGAAATAGCACAAATTTTTGCAAAATCATACAAATCTCACATGATCCAAGATTTGCAGGATCAAGGAGAGGCAGGAAGATTATCACTGCTATCTTGGATTGCATGGGATCTCACACAACATCCATGAGATTTTGCTAAAGTTCTGACTGAACTTGCACAATCCAAGATAGCAGCATCCAAGAGAGCTAGGAAGAAAAGCCACCTGTGAAAGAAGGGTGCTATGACCACTGGCTTATTCTCAGGTGTGGACTTCCTAGCTCTGACTACTGGCTAGATTCAAATTAACGACAGGTTCTATGGCCTAATAACATAAATTCACAACAGGTTCTATATCCCATTAGTAACCAGTTCTCAGAACCAGGTGCTCATTAGCAAAGGGTTCTATAGAACCTCTGAGAAACCCCTGAAGCCCATCACTGGCTGGAACCCTTAAACTCCAACTCTGTCTTCTTGATTTTTGATTTCTCCACTCTGTGACAGATGATGGCTTAGATTCAACATCTGGCTAACCAGTGTTAGAGACAGAATGGTTGAACAGATGGACTTTTGATCTGAGCTTCCTATAGAGAATGTTCTCAAAGCCCCTTTGCTCATTTCTATTCAGCTTCTTAAAACAGGACACCCTGACACATCAACACCTCTTGACACAAATACATCAGTAAAATCCAGAACAGCCAGTCACTTGAACACCAACTGCACACTTTGTCATTTAAATCCATCCTAAGAAAAACAGATACTACGAGGAAAGTGACACAAATATTGGGGGTGGGGAAGAAGTTTGCAGACCTGTGACTCCTGAGGAGACGCACCAGTGCCTTTGCGATGACTCCAACCTCAGCCTTTGGAGCAAGATGGAAATAAAGCTGTGCTACAGACATCACCACCTACATAAAGAAGAAGAAAATGGAACAGCTTTGGATATAAAGCCAAGCAAAAAGGAAACAGGCTCGGAAAGTATGATGAAAGGAATATGTTCTTTTTTGCTGCAAGGAACATGTTCTCTTTTTTTCTGCATATACTATCTTCTCAGCCAGATGGAACCCATTCTTTTAGTTTGGTGAAGCCAGTTTTCACTGTGCCAGTTGGCCAGGTCTAGTGTCAATTATGAAGCAACCCCCGGGTTGGAATAGAGCAGTGCACAGTGTTCACAGGCTGGCCCAAGTGCCAGTTATGATGTCAACACCCTTTACCATTACAGGGTGTTCAAAAACATGAGAAAGATCTAATGACAAGAATTAAGTACTGGACAAACACCTAAATGGATAAATATGCAGGCATTTCGGAAACACAGCCAAGAATCGAAGAAGAAAGGTACAACCTTCCTCAGTATGATCTCCATGCAGTAGATCTGCATGCAACCTATGATGTCAAGGGTCTGTAGGCGCATAACCTGAAAACATAGTCCCTCCCAGCTAAACTTTTTTCTCTCTTTGGGATCAAAATTCCTGCACCTCTTGCAATTATCCACATGGTGGCACCAATAGAGTCCCAGAATTTCCAGTTCATATGTACATGGAAGGCAATTCTCTTTGGTGCATAGGAAGGGAGATGCATTTCCCCTCCTGCCAATGTGGTCTTAACCCGATTCAGATCAGGACGTAGGAAGATATGTTTAATTCCCAAGATGATCCCCCACACAGAAGAAGCATAGGGGAGGACTCACTGCAGCATTGCGACTCTGCAATAGAGGCTTGGTGTTGCGCAGGAGCAGGCGGTGGTCAGGGTCCATCACGTAAGGTTTGCGTTTCACCAGGGATGCGGGCTCTGCTTTGTCATCCTTTGAATCTTCCTCTTCAGACCCATAGAAAGCTTTTTCAGCATTCTCTTCCAGGAGGGATTCCTATAAGGAATAAGAACATGGGATGTATTATCTCTCCTCACTGCCATCTCATGCAACTTTTAACCATTCTGAGTATGCCATAAACCTTGGCATCCTTCAGAGTGATGTCATCACTGCAATTATTTCTGGGTCCAGGACTTTTGGGAGGGCAACATCATAAGAAGAGCCTCTGCTGGATCAGGTCAAAGACTCATCTAATCCAGCTTCCTGTATTCTTACTGTGGCCCACCAGATGCATCAGGGAGCACACAAAATCTATACCCAGGTGTCCTCCCCTGCATCTGACATATTGGGGTTGCCTCTCTCTCTCTCTCTCTCTCTCTCTCTCTCTCTCTCTCTCTCTCTCTCTCTCTCTCTCTCTCTCTCTCTATATATATATATATATATCGGACTGATATAAAATCATTCAATACAAACACAGAGAGTCATACACATTATGGCTTGTAACCGGTGATAGTCCTTTCCTCTAGAAATTTGTCCAAACTCTTCTTAAAGGCATTGAGGCTAGATGCTATCACCACATCCTGTGACAGGGAGTTCCCCGGCCCACCACACACTGGGTAAAGAAATATTTTTTCTTGTCCATCCTAACCCTCATTTTTCAATTTTCGTTCAATTTTCAATTTTAGTTCAATTTTAGTGGATGTGCCCTAGTTCTGGTGTTACGTGAAAGGAAAAAGACCAACTCCCTATCCACTCCATCCCTTGCATAATTTTGTATGTCTCAATCATGTCCACCCTCAAGTGACTCTTCTCTAGACTGAAGAGTCCCAAACACGGTAGCCTTTCCTCATATGTAAGGTGTCCCAGACCATTAATCATTTTGGTCACTCTCCTTTGTACCTTTTCCATTTCCTCTATATCTGTTTTGAGATGTGGTGACCAGAACTGAATGCAGTACTCCTCCAATGCCCTATCTACACTACTGATTAATAGCCACAGTGAATACCACTCACAATCAGTGAGTTCTTTGTTACAGTCATAGACCAGCTCAAAGTAAAAACAGCTCAATTTTACGGGAGTATATCAAGTAAGAAAAAAATATATTTATTAATAATATTTATTAATAAACAATAATAATAACATTTTTAAAAATTTAGTCTTGTAGAGCCTCTTCCTCCCTTAATAGTTTCTATATTACCTCTGGTAACACTGCTCCAATTGGTACAGTGAGTACCAAGACTGCGACACAAATATAAACCACTCTCAAATTGGCCTCTTTAGTCACACTAGATGTTGTTTCAGGACCTCCAATCAGAGCACGATACCATAGTCTTTCGAGACTGAAGGATGCCAATAATAAATAACAATAATAAGGACCAGAATACAAAACCATAAGAGCAATGGTACAAAGACTCAAAAACTTGCAATCTACAATAAGTTAAAAGCCTACACAAATGACACAAATATTGGGGGGGGTCTTTAATATCTGTCTAAAGTATAAAGGGATGAGTCTGAGAGGTCCCTCCTAGGAGGGCGTTCCACAGTTCTGGCATCATCGCTTGTCAGAATTTCAAAAGCGAGAGGGAATGCAGAAGAGCCTCTGAAACCAATTTGCACACATGGACAGATATATAGGATAGGTGGTGGTTTTTACCTTTCCAGGTCTAGAATACAAGGAGATGCAATGCAACCAGCAACATACAATATTACTCAGATAAAAAGAGGCAGATCTGATTTCTCTGGAGCTGTGAGCATAAGCTGCCCCCCACTTGCTTCATCACTCACATTTTGGGTGGGGCTGAGAAACTGGGTGCGAGCATAGCGTGTCAACATGTTGATAATGACAACTTGGCCCCACTCCTCCACATCAATCAGGAGGTTGCACAGCTTGCGATAGTTCTTGTGGATGAGGTCAATACGTTCAGGGCAGACTTCTTCGAAGGCCATCACCACACTGCCGGCCACCAGCTGGACAAAAGGACAACAAGAAGAAAAACACAACATGGAAATTTAGAAGGGGTTTTGGGAAGGCTCACACTGTTCCCTAAATTCATTTATCAGGACCCGAGTCCTAAACACCATGTTAAAGTGGATCATGACCAAATGGGTAATATTCAGAAATCAGCCTCTCCTCTTTACAATCCCTACCAGCACTTTAAAGGGCACACTTTGCACTCGTGAAATTCACCAAGACAAGAGCCTTAGGTTATACTTATTTTCAGCAAAATAAAGTCTTTTTAAAAAAAAATTCCTTCCTCCCACCTCTACCTCCCCAAACCACTCACTGTTGTCTTATCCGCCAGCAACTTCTCAATGACTTCTATTAACTGGTCCTTCTGGTCCGAGTCAAGACTGTCAGGGAGAGAAAGAAAACAATTGTATGTGTCTATTGTAAGAAAAAGTGGCTGGAATATAAAGGGAGTAAAAGGCAGTGCAACTTCCTGTTTTAACCGTAAGTATACTTATGGCAGTTGGTGTCCTTTCTGCTTTTCCATAACAATCTTTTTTTGTTTCCTTGTAAAACTTATGATAAGTTTTGTTTCCACCCTTCTTCCAATCCCTTAGCTCAAATGAGAAATGGAAGGGCAATTTAAGCCCTCAGCATTTAAGAGCAATTTAAGCTCTTAGCACTTGTTCCCTACTGTTTTGTAACAAAGAAGTGCTAAGAGGAGACAAATTGCTCCTCCTGGTCATGTGAAAAGTTGTGAAAATACACAAACAAGCAAGCCTCCAAATGCACCTGATGCACTGTGGCCCAAAGTTTACACCGAAATAAACACATTCAACTTTATAATGTTACTAGATTCTTTGTGGGTTCTACTGCAACCAAACCAAGTTGGTTCTATTCCCCTGGAAATGTGCCTCAGGCTACAATCCCAAACACACTTTCCTGGAAGTAGGCCCCACTGAATACAATAAGACTTATTTCTGAGTAGACAGGCTTAGGATTGCACTGATACACACATAAACCCAAGCATCAGGTAGCATTTTTTGCTTCTCCTTGGCCTCTCTTGCCTGGGCGCATGATTAGTCTGCCACATCTCATATCAGTAAGAGCCACCAGGCCAGAGAGTCACTATCTCCCATGACTCTTCGCCAGGATATTTACTTGAACTGGACTTGGATATTGTTGGTCTGAAAGGGCAGAAGAGGAGGAAGAAGTGAAAGAAGGATCAGGTACCACACCTCCCTTACCTGTACAGCTTGGGAATGGCGTGAGCTGCTGTTTTACGCACATATGGGGACATATCCGATGCTGCCTCCTTGATTGCTAGCATCATGATGGGCACGATAATGGGCACACGGATGCTGGAGAGAACCCGGAGGGCACTGGCTCGGATTAGCTGATTGGGATCCTGCAGCAAAGAGGGATTTATGGTAGGCCTTCAAAGGGAATTTTCTCAGGAGGAGGGCTTCAAATACAGCTGCTTTTGCACACTTTCTAACACCACCAACTTTGGAGCAAAACCACACAGAAAGATCAGGCCATTGTCATCCCTGCAAACAACAATGGCTGCTACACAGATGCACAGAACCATAGCAGCATCTCAGAGTAATCATGACTTAAGAAGGGAGAGATTCTAATTCTAGATTGTATGCTAACTGAGCAAGAGGCACTCTTTCAAGTGGGTGTTCCTCTTTTATTTAGCAGGGGGAGAGTAAACTGGCCCTACACACCCCAGCAGTGTCTGTTCAAGTGGCTTTTGCTGGTGTTCTTTTTTGCTTGTTCTTTTTAGATTGTGAGCCCTTTTGGGACAGGGCCATTAGCTTTTAATTAGCTATTATTATTTTTCCATTTCTTTGTAAACCGCTTTGTGAACTTGTTAGTTGAAAAGCGGTATATAAATACTGTAGATAGATAGATCTCCGGATTTGAAGCCCTATGTGGCAACTATAGACACTGGGAAAATGGTAGGTGATGGCTTGAGTGGGGAATTAGATCGCAGCAGAAAAGGTTCTTCTAGCATGATGGGACCAGAGCAGATATGACATGGGAGAACTTCCAACTTTCCCTCACTCCACTCTGAAGCACACAAGGAAGTCTCCTTTTTTGAGTATCAGCCTCATATCAGAAGCGGCAAGGGGGAGGGAATTGTTTAACACCCCTATCTCCAACATTGTTGGCACAGTCAAAGTCCGAGCTTAGGAAACATAAGGGACTAAGAGACCGAGCTGTGAATCAGGACCTCTTTAGTTTGTATCTCCTCCATTCTCAATTCATTAGTTGGCCTTTGGCAAGCCATTCCCTCCAGCAGCAATACAGGAATAACACTGCTTGCCATTACAAATACTACATTGAGAAAATAATTGTGAAATAATTTGCAGTGAAATAATTTGCAGTGAAATAATTTGCAGACTCAAAAAAAGTGATATAGGAATGTAAAGCACCAAAGAAAAACCATCAGAAGATTTGATGGTGGATTTCCTGCATGACATCTTTTGGCCCTTATGAGAGCAGTCTATTATGTAGACACTAAAGCCTGGATTAAATAGCACCCCTCCAAGGACGGACCAAATAACAGTCATCCTTCTCAAGACAGCCACAGTTTCTGACCTTAAGTCCTCGTTGGAAGGTGGAGATGGAGAGCAAAGCCAGATCTTGCTGTTCTTCTGCATACCGGACCAAGTAGACATAAACTAGCTTCTTCACCTGCAGAGAGACAGCACCCACTAAGCAGATTGTCTTCTATACAGACACTGCCCTTTGCTTGATCCAAAATTGATTGCTACAATTTTGATTTTTCTTAACAACCCCTACCATTCAGCCATAGCCCCTCTTTACGTTTAAGCACAGCATGACTGCCAGGTCTCATATAGGCTGACCAAGCATAGCCAGTATGTGAGGGAGTCTGCCTGCAGGAAGCATCCAAAGGGATAGGAATTTCTCCCTGAATCTTCTCTCCAAAATGCCCATACGGATTGAACACAGACTCCAGTGCCCAATATTCTATTTCAACATTCTATTTGCTCTGTAAACCACTGAGAACTTTTTATTAAAAAGCAATATATAAATGTTGTTGATTGATGAATTTGAACTCCATTTCATTCTATGCCTGGGGGATACATGCAATTGGTTGCCCACCTCACTCCTGTAATGATAGCAATAATACTTCCAGAATAATTTTGTACTTTACTTAATAATTTTTATAATGCTTGAAACTGATGTTTTCCAAAGCATTTTTCAAAAATCAAAAACTCAACTGAACCCCAATGCAGGAAAACCCCAATGCAGGAAAACCAGTTCTACAAATAAAGTAAATCATGGTAAATCTAACCATGAATAAAAATAGTCAAGAGGAAAAGCATTAATACTGCAATGCATAAATGTTTTCTCTAGCCCTCAAAAAGATAAGAAGTAGAGAGCCGTATGATGCATCCATAGGAGGGCATCCCAGATTACCAAATGCTATAATCTACAGGAGATTGCTTACCTCTATATTCTTGCAAGCCACATTTTTTACCACAGCTGGGAAGAGATCAGATGCATTCTTGCCTCGGGCAATCATCTATGGACGGGAGAAGTAGCAAGAGGATAATTAGTCAAGAAATCTGAATTCTCAAGGTTTCTCCCACTTCAAAATTCTATCCCTGTTATTCCCATCAGTATCACTGTCTCTAGTATCTTAAGTGACACCACAAATGCCAAAATGTGGCACTCTGCCATGTGTACCTCACTGTTGCATATGATCATTACTAAACTGATTATAAAACTGCAGATATCAAACAATCCTGAGACAGAACAACCCTCAACCAACCCTCAACAACCCAAGTTGAGAAGAAGCACAAGTACAGGCAATCCCCCCCCCCCACAAGCTAAGGAGCACAGAAGGGCTCACCGCTACAATCCTCTTCATGGCCTCAAGCTTCAGGGAATCCTTATTGCTGTCCAGCATCTCCTTCAGGTCATCATGTCTGCAAAACAGAGAGCGTCCATGTCATAGTAATGCACAGAAGATATTTGGGAAATTATGACCGTGTATAAACTAACTCAGCAACTTATGTATTGCTAAAAAGAGAAAACCTTAATACTGTACAGTACTATACCTGCAACCCTACAAGGTAGGTGAAATCCTCAGAGAGTAGTGCCCCATGGATTTCAGAGCAGGGCCTTATTATAAACTGTTGCACCATTGGAAAAGTGCACCCACTGGGATGATAAGGGAAGTTAGGTGCCAGGGGAATGCCCACTGGGTGAGGTATCATTGGCAAGAATGCACTGGGCTGAACCCAAACATGGCTTGGAGCCCAGGTTTAACTGCCTAGAAGAAGATTCTTCTTTTGCCTAGAAGTGACTCAGGAAGGCAGTCAGGACAGGAGCACAGCTCTACACAGCAAGTAGAACTGGGGTTCAAGTCCAGAAGGAAGCCGAGGTCTACCCACCCAGCAAACCTTGGCCACAAAGGCGAAAGTTCAACCAGGTTGACCTGGGATCAGGTGTTAAGATCGTGCTCATTGCCATCCTAAAAGAAACTTTGGATCCACTCCTGGAATAGAGTGAATCCATGGCTGGGATTTGAACCTGGGTCTCCCCAGGCAAATACTGAGGTCATAAGCTATGGCTTTGATAGTGTTCTAGGCAACTGTAAGCAAAGTAGCTGCTGTGCTATCATAAAGATACTAAGAACAATACAAACTGGGAGGTGGGGGATTCAAGGAGAGCAATTGTTCTATTCCCTGGAGATTACAAAGTTGACCAAGGCCTCCCCATCTCCAAGATGATATATTACCAAAAGCTGACTCCCTTACCTGGTGGGATGCCAGTTGCTGCTGTTCCCCTTCCAAGGATTTGAAAGAGAACAATTGAACAAAACAGGAAATGTGGGGAAGTGTTCCCCACTTCCTAAATACAAGGAAAGGAAGGTAGAGTGGAAGGTAGGCAACCTCCACACCCATCTGATACCTGAAGTAACTGCCTTAGCTGGCCTAATGGGTAGGCTAATGGGTAGGTGGTTGGTGCAAGAAAAAGGTTGCCATAAGAACATCCAGATAATGCACATGATGTGCTTTCCATACTCAGACACATTTGTACAGAAGTACTGCTACTCCCAAGAAGTAGCATCATCATCAACGTTCAGTGAAGGAGTGGGCAACAGAACCTGCATTGTTGAAGCTCAGAATCGTCTTCAAGCCTATAGGATACCTCCTCTGAAGCCAGCATGCTTCAAATAATATGACAGAATGGATCCATGCACAGGTATGGATCAGACACACCAACTGCAGTCCAGCTCAGAGGAAACAGCAAGACTCACCCAAGTAGGCAATTTTACTGTGTCTCACTCAGCCACATGTTCCCCAAAGCAGCAACTACATTATTCAGCACACTTCCAAGGACATCTGACTAACATCATGACTAAGAAATTAGGTGGGAGGAACCTGTTTATGCTGAGGAGCACATCAAACCCCTGAGCTTTCTCTGATCCAGTCCTCCTCCAAATTGTCTCCCAAGAATGCAACGTAACATTGAACATTGCTGGGTCTGACCAGATCTCTATCTGTTCCAGCATCCTCCTTTTAATAGTGCTAACCAGGTATCGCCAGGATGTCCATAAGAAGTACTTGCATTTGTTTTGTAAGCCCGTTATGAGCATTGGAGCTTTACCTAGGGGTAAGGGGAAAAATACTTTATCCATTTAATCTTGCGGAGACCTCTAGCTTCCTCTTAACCTACACTGATACAGCACAGGCCACATAACCTCACTGTACCAGCACAGTTTAGGATTGGGCTGTCTTCATTCAGAGGCCCTGGACAAAGTTCTGTGCACAGTTATGATCTGGTCTCATATATAACCAGGATAACTTGGATTTCATCATATCCCAGCCCGGATCATGTATGGGATGGGTCAGAGAGTGAGAGTTAACTCCAAGCAAACAGATGATGCTAAAACAAACCTAGAAGAAAAAAGATCTGCGAAACCCGAAACCACAAGAAACTGGGGCAGCTCCTGGCTTTTTTACAAGCTTCAAAGCCCTCTTGCTGGACAAAGTCCTTACCAAAAATGAATGTAAAGATGAAAAAGATCTCCAAAGTTACTAGTGCCATTGGAAGGAGAGATCGGAAACTCAAGCAGACTCTAAGATGTTTCTGCCCACAAAAAATAAAATAAAATCCTATTCTATGATGACTCTCTCCAAACCCAGCATTTTATCTGCAGTTGCTATGGTGACAAAGGAAAAACCTTGATCGTTCTAGGCTGGTCCTCCATCTCAAAAGCAGATGATGATGGAGAGCGGAGCCTCAAAGCCCCCGTCTCCTATGGGGATGTGGAGCACACGGTCTGAATGCAGAAGGCTTCAGATTCAATCCTGGTATCTTCTTTTCAAGGGATATAGTGCAGCAAGGCTGGGAAAGCCTCCTCAGCACTTTGTGTCCCATCACAGCTGCCCATATGCCCTTGGAGCAAATATGGCTTTTCATGGGTGCTACGACACTTTTTGCTGTCCTTTCACGACCCAGAAAATATCTCGTGAGATTCCAGTTTGAACAATATTTTGGTCTGTTCTCCAGCCTGCCTGCTTAAGTATTTGCAAGTTCTCCACCACCATAAAAAAGGACGCTTGTACTGACCATTGCTATACAATGGACAAAATTACAAAGCTAGTCTCTAGGAATTGTCCACAAGGGATCCAAGCTACAACTTGAGCATGCCAAGTAGCATCATATCTGCTGGATCAGGCCTAAAGCTCACTTTCTGGTATCTCACAGTGGCTCTGTGGGGAGCATTGATGCCTCAGCGCATGTCCCCTGATTCTGGTGTTGTGCAGGTGGGAAACGAACCTCTCTCTATCTATCCTATCCATTCCTTGCATAGTTTTAGATTTCTTAATCATGTTGCGCCTTCAAGTGCTTCTTTTCTAGACTGAAAGTGGGACATCCTATACACAGATCAGAAGCTCTCATACTGAGTTATAGCCCCCTCATAGGAATACAACACAGGAACACTACATCAAGACCACCAGCATTAAAAAGGATTTGCTTTGCTATCCATGTTAAATCCATAAGGCAGTTACAGACCATTTCTTCTTAGAAGAGTCTCCAAGGAAGATGCCTTGACTAAGGTGAAAAAACTCAAGGGAGGATGCAAATCTTATCACATTCTCACCCACAGGCCATTGGTGGCAGGACCCACATATTAGGGCTGCCATAATTCTCTTCCACGAAACCAGGACAAGACCCCCTGTCAAACTTGCTAATATGTGAATGCAGTCCTGCAAACCAGGATAATCCTGGTTTTCTGGGACATATGGCAACCCTAACCATACAGACCCCGACATAGGCCATGGTCCAGCAGGACACAGCATGGGTCCTTCAGCCTCTGCTCTCCAAAACAAGCAGGCTGGGTGACCGAAGGAACAAAGACATGGACAAGAGCAAAAGCACTCGAGGAAACCTGATCCAGAGAGCTGTCTGCACCAAGGAATCCAAACCCACAACAGCCTGTGAAATATTTATCCTCCTCAGGAATTCATTCACAACCGCATGAAAAGCAGCCCATACCTCAGAGGCAGTTGCCAAAGCAACACCCATGTCCATGCCAGGCACTAAACTGTGACTGGGTGTTGATGATGGATCCCAGTCAGATCCATCCCAGTTGATGATGGATCCCAGTCAGTGTCCCTCAGGGACAGCCCCAGAAAACACATATTAGTCGGCTTCGTGCCCGACTGAGACCACTAAACTCTGTTTAGTTTTTCCTTTCTCAAGATATTTTTGGTAGCCTCCAAACGTCTCCCTTTGTTCTAATCCTCTTCTTGTTGTGACAAGGGCAGGAGTATTTCCATCATGGCAACACATCCATGTCTCTCTCCTGACCCCAGAAGAAATGGCCGGCCTAGATGACCGGGGGAAAGGGAGAAATCAGAAGAGCTAACAGAATTTAGAATTAAGCTAATTTAGAAGCGCTAATGTGAAGCTATGTGTAGAGTTGTTTCCAGTAAGATCGAATTACAGTGGACGTCTTGCTGAACACAATGGGTCTACTTCTGAGTATAAAGCCATTTTCAAACATGTCTAGTTATGTGAAAAAAGTTGTCCACTTTCTGCTTTAAACTAACCAAGAGTTGTTTCCAGTGACTAAGATAGGACAACATTTTCTCTGTGGAATATAGGCCCAATCCTATGGTGGCCCAGCACCAGCACTGGGTATCATAAGCATGCTGAACAGCACATTTTTGACACCTCTGAGAAGGGAGCTTTGGCACTGGGCCCATTGCCAGGAAGAGGACACACACCAGTTACATCGCCAGGCAGTGGTGCGGTTTCTGGGTTATGGGGGAGAGTCAGAAGTGAGTGAGGGCAGGGGAGGATAAAGTCTGGGAGGGAGAAGATAAGGCAATCTATGCTGTTGCATCTTGCGCTGCCTTCTGACCCAGTGGTTTGATGGGTCTGTGTCAGCTTATAAGCTCTCTTACCCCAAGGAAGCTCCAGGTCTAGGCCCTACTGGATCCAGCAGTAACCATTTTGGCACTGATGGAGTCCTGGACACTAATGGGCTTAGGATTGGACTGTCCATCAACTTCATTATCCATACTATCTTTAATTATCTTTAGCTTTAACTATCACCATTACACATCTAGCAACTCTGAGGACTTCCAAAATCTGACAAGGACTGTCATTAAAATAAAAAATAAATCATCTTAGTGTTGTCACAACTAAATAAAATATGTACCAATAAATGCATCAACTGAAGATGCTGGTCTGATGGATCCCGGATGTATGAGTCCTGCTGTGTTCAGTGAGGATTCTAAACAAGCATATACATGATCAGGTTGCACATATGCCAAATGAGGAGGGTGAATAAATGTCCTCTTAACCTGGAGCATTTTCCAGGCTTGTCACCTTTTGCAGGTTCACTTGCATCTCATATCTATGTGCATCATCATCATCAGTTCTGCAACACTTTCCAGGGTGCAAAACTGCTTCCTGTCTCTTAAATCAATCCTATGCATGTCTCCTCTGAAGTCTAATGGTGCTCAATAGGTATGAGCATAATTTTGTAGTCTTATTCCATTTATCCTTAGCCCTTTCTCTGACAGACATAGGCTGCAATCCAAAAGACACTTTCCTGGGAGAAAGACCCATTGAACATAATGAGGTTTACTTTTGAGTAGACATGGTTAGGATCGTGCTCTAAAGCAAGAAACATGCACTAAGAAACATGCAAGAAACACCAGAAATTCAAGAGGGAAAGACTTATCATGAACTCTTTCATAGTATAGGAACTTCCCCTGGTGTAGGTAGTAATAGGATTTTAAGGATATATTGCACTTGCTGCCAAAATGGTTTGAGAGGTGCCCTGCAGCTTTTACATATTCGTTCCCTTCTCCAACTTCATGGGAGGCAATGCTACTGTTAACTAGTAGCATTTATAACACTATCCTGTGCAAGCCTACTCAGAAGTGTCCCACTATGTCCAATGGGGCTTACACCCAGAAAATTGTGTATGTAGGATTGTTGCATTAGGGCCCAATCCTAACCAACTTCCCTTACTTTCAGGAGGCCTCAATTACTGCTCCTCCATTAGCACACACCTCTTTGGCACAGCTGCATTGCTGGAAAGTTGGATAGGTTTTGGCCCTTAGTTGATTAATTGGTAAGAATCCTGAAACATATTTTGATTTATGTGCAGGTGTATATAAAATACTGTCCTTCTCTATGCAATGGGACCTGCAGTCCAAAGATGTTTTGAATCACTCAAAACATACCCCTAATCAGTTGTTTTTAAAAGCAAGACCTTATTTTAAAATAATTATTAAAAACAACATACAACATTGAAGGAATGCCTTAAGGAAAAAAGGAATAGAAAAATGTTCTAAGAAAAAGCTTTTTTTCCTTAAGTTGATGCTTGTGACAACATATATGAGCTTATCTTTTTCTTCCAAGTACAAATTTACAAGTAAAAATTTACAAGTTGATTACTGATCCACTAATCTAATCAACAACTGCTCATATGAATAATTCACTAAGGATTCTTTAACTGGGCAACATTAAAGATTTGCAGTGCAATCATATTTGTGTCTACTCAGAAGTAAGTTCTATTGAGTTCAGTGGCGCTTATTCACAGGAAAATGCTCTTAGGATTGCAGGCATGGCCTTGAAAATAATTACCTGCTACTACGCTGAGTCATTAATGTACCATATAGTACATTAATGTACTATATGGTACTATTAAGTACCATATTAATGTATTATCAATTTACTATAAGGTACTATTAAAAGTACTATTAATGTACTATAAGGTACTATTAAGAAATAGTACCTGCTACTACCTGCTACTACCTTAGTCATTAATTAGTCATTAATGCACCATCCCTACACATGCGTCAAAAGAGGGGGTAGTTAGTTACTA
This sequence comes from Cryptoblepharus egeriae, assembly GCA_030015325.1. Lineage (NCBI taxonomy): Eukaryota > Metazoa > Chordata > Lepidosauria > Squamata > Scincidae > Cryptoblepharus > Cryptoblepharus egeriae. Next base: position 15,243,050 of record JAREYC010000013.1, read on the forward strand.
CCTTTCGGAGATTGGGGGAAGGGAACCAATTTGACTAGAACTCAGGGAAGTCAACAGGTATCAATTGCAGAAACTTTCCTTAAGTTCCTTCAAACAAAAAATGGCAGAAATGAAAGTGTATTCTCCAAATGCCTTTACCTTCATCTTCCACTGCTAAGTTTTAGCCTGTGAACATCCAGGGTCCTCCACATGCTTATGCATGCTAGGAACATGGATTAGGCCAAAGTCCCATCTAATCCACCTTCCTGTATTACACAGTGGCCCACCAGGATACCACAGGGAACACACAACACAAGACACCTGCATCCTAGTGTCACTGCCCTGCATCAGGTATTCCAAGATAGCCCACTTCTAAAATCAGGAGGTTGCACATACCCATCATGGCTTGTAATCTGTTATGGACTTTTTCTCCAAAAATTTGTCCAGTCCCCTTTTCAAGAAGTCTAGCCCAAATGCCATCAACACATCCTGTGGCAAGGAGTTCCACCAAATAGTCACACTATACATAAAGACGTTCTTTTGTCTGTCTTAATTCTCCTAACTTTGGAGAATTCTCCTAATTCTCCTAAAATTCTCCTAAAATTTTAGTGGAAGAACCATGTTGTTATTCACCTGACCCTGAATGGCCAGGGAAACCAGGCTGGATGGTGACCTAAAGGTCTTCTGCCCATCCCACCAAGATGAGTCTCACCCTGGCCAGCTCCATGGCCCTACCGTAAGGGTTGTACCACGCTGGCATCGGTGCTGCTGCTGTTCTCCGACTGGTGGATGGCTGCCTCCTGGTCGGGCACCTTGAGGAACCTTGTCTCATCACCTTCTAGAGAGCTGTACCAAGTCTGCACAGAGCTGTCGGGGACCAGGACAGGGCTCTTGGCTTCCTCTTGGCCTGCCCCCGCTTGCTGGGATTTCACTAGGTGGGCTGCGGAGGCAGGCAACTGCTGCAGGAGCTTCTGCATGGCTACAAAAAGAGGGGCTCCCCGAGGGCAGCCAGACAGCCCCCCAAGAAGGGTATTCCTAGACAGTGAAGTCAGAGGGGACCCCCACCCAATGCACCAGTGGTCAGGAAGCTTCTTGTGTCTCTCCCTTTCCCTGCATGGGGTTGTCCTCCTATCCCTTCCAGCTGCCTGACTTAGGCAGCTCCCTTTCCCTAGCCACGTTAGCAAGTCTCTGGCCCCCTCCTGCCTCCCTGCTCCACTGGCTGGCTTGCTTGCCGAGGGGGTGTGCCTTTATCTCCCTTACCAGCCACTCCGGCTGCAGCCAACCCACCCTCTCCCCTGAAACCAGACGCCACGGCAGCTGGCAATTCTAGACAGCCAGGCTCGGCAATTGCTACTGTTGCTGCTGCAGCAACAGAGGCATCAGCAGTGCCACCTGGCGGATGTACACAAACCCTGGCATAATCCCACAACAGGAAAAGGATGCCACAAAGGGGAGATGCCTTCTGGCCATATAAGATTAACTGGACATGGAATGTGAAAACATACAAAATTATGCATAAGATGGATAGATTCAAGTGGAGGATCAAATCATGCCGGGCCTTATTTCTAGGCCTGGGGAGCTCCACCAAGCAATCTGCAGACCTCTCCACTTATCCCAGACCCTGGCAGGACACCTGGAGAGGTCGAAAATCTCCCTCCAATCCCATGCACAGGCATGATCCCAAGGATCACATCACTGCCCCAGCTCCTCCCCCCGCAAAGACTTAGGGAGAGAGTAAATCTCTCCCTAAGTTTGAGAAACACTGTATTAACCTAATCAAGCAGGAAGTGTAATCATTTTAATGTATTTTTTCTTTGTTTTAGAATACATGCCCCTGTCCTAGAAACCCTATGCACAATGATGGTGTTGCAGAAATAAGAATAATATTTTCACAAACATACTTTTGTGTTGCTGGATGCTGCTGGAGAAATCAAAGTGATCAGCGGTGCAGTGGCATAACTAAGGCATCCAGCATCAGGGGGCACAAAACATTTAATACCCCATATGTCATCTTACAGGTCTCTGAAAGGTATTTTCAGTTTTGTCAAAAATGAGAAGTGCTATTCAGAGGTCTCTACAATCCTAATCTCACTTACTTGGGAGTAAGCTCCATTGACTATAATGGGGCTTATGTCCAAGTAGACAGGGATGGGACTGCGCTCCAGGAGTCCTTCAAGGTGCAATATTCAGGGCAATGTACCGAGCTAAGCCCATGAAAGGCAAAATCCAGAGTAACTACGGAGATTCCTTGCTCTGGTGTAAGAACAACTTACTCTGGATTCCAATATGAATTTCCTATAGGTTTTCACTAGGTGGTGCAGCAACTATGGGTGCATGTAAAGTCTCTTATGCGCTCCCGTAGTTACTCTGGATTTGGGGGTAAGCCCAGCTAAGCCCACTGCAACTGTGGACTACATAGGGCCACTCAAAAATATTCATATGAAAATGATTACAATACTGTAATATAATGCAAAATAATAAAGATAATACAAAATATACAAAGTATAAAATATAATACAAAATATAAAGTAAAATAAAACAAATTAACACACACTTATTCTCTCAGGTTACAATCTGCCTCCTTACACAGGAGTGGGCCCCACTGATTATAACAAGGTTTGCCTTAGAGAAGACATGCAAGTCTAGGTCTCTCAGGCTCCTTTCCTTTGCCCATCTTACACAGGATTGAGCCCCACTGACTGTAATAGACTTACTTCAGAGTGGACATGCATAGGCTGGTCTCTTAGGAGAGGCTGAGCAGGTGCTGGCGGCAGAGAGGGGTCCAGCAGGTACATTGTTCCGGGGCCCAACAGCTATGGAGGGGCCCATGACCGAAGGACCATTTGAGCATTTGTTACTAACAAATTAATACAGTATATGTGCACACACACATATGCATACACACGTATACATACATATACATACAAATTGATTTTGATAGTGTTATTAGAAATTTTGCACATAAGAAAGCCAGAAAAGCACTTATTAAATAAATTTTTTCTAATTTTTTCCTTGATAAGATTTTAGTATTTTATATTGTCACATTACTTGAATACCAGTATGTTTTTACATAATGTTTGGGCTGTGGGTGGCTCAAGTGGCTAAGACACTGTGCCTGTTAACCAGCAGGCCAAGGTTCGAGACCCAGGTTGGCCCCACAAGACAGGGTGAGCTCCTATCCTTAGCCCAGCTCTGCGATGCCAGCTGGATCCAATCGTACTGGCTCTGCCTTTCCGTTGGACTAATTCAGTGGCATGGAGAGGGGGGATTTGCTGCTTGGGTAACAGCCTATCCTCTATATCAATCTAACCCAGGCTTTCGTGCTTCGCATGCAGCGTATGCAGCGCTGAGCACGATACCATAGTCTTCCAAGACTGATGGAGGCCTGCTTTTAATGTTTTATATGTTCAATAAATGAGCACTTGTTGAAGTTTGTAGCACATTAATTAGCCTCAATTTTTTATTTCAAAATAATTTTGCAAGTCTTAGGGGCCACAAATGGGTTTTGTACCGCCTTAAAAAATTTCTCTTAGAGGCCATGGCTGGTGGAAAGCTGAAGTGGGCCATATCTCACTGGCTGGATTATGACCTTCTGGGGCCCCAAGGCTAAGAAAATTATAGGCCTCCCTCAGACAGAACAACCATCTAACTTGCCCATACCTAAGTGAGCTAAAAACAAAATACAGTGGTACCTCTCATAACAAACACCTCACATAACAAGCGTTTCACATAACAAGGAATCCTGCTTCACATAACAAGTTCCGCTTCACTTAACAAGCAAGCGCGATGGGCATGTGTGCTATGCAGCCCTGACCCTCCGCGTGGAGGCTCTTTAAAAGGGCTGCCAGCCAGTGCTGCTGCCTCTAACTGCCCTCAGATTGGGAGCAGTTGCCTGGGGGTGCCAGAGGCAGCTGCCCCTAACTGCCCCCACCAACCACCTTGAACCTCCAGCAGCAGCCCAGGTAAGCCTCCCAGGAAAGTGTCTTTGATTGCAGCCTCCTAACCATGTTTACTCAGAAGTAAGCCCCATTGTGTTAAATGGGGCTTATTCCCAGGAAGGTCTCTTTAGGATTGCAACCTAAATAGACTTCATAGGATCAAGTACACTGAATGCATGTTTTGAATTCAATTCCAGTGTTTTGTCATCATTTTTACATCCAGTTAATATTTTTATATGAATATTTTAGGGGTTGTGGAACCAATCGTCTGAGTTTCCATTATTTCCTATGGGAAAATCTGCTTCACTTAAAGAGTGTTTCACTTAAAGAGCATGCCTCTGGAACGAATTAAGCTCCTTATGTGAGGCACCACTGTATATGCTACATCTTCAATATATATAAAAGAGAAAAGTCACTGACTGACTGACTGACTGACTGACTCACTCACTCATCAACGCCCTACCAAAACCGGTGGGCCAAGAAACGTGAAATTTGGGGTGGGTGTTCCTTCCGTGATGGAGGGAGTCACAAAGAAACGGTTTTCAGAAATTCCAACCAGAAGGGGGTGAAAAGGGGCACAACGCTTTTTCCTTCCTATACTTTGCATTGAGGAAACGTAACTGAGGGATGCTCTGCCCCAACCCCTGGACTTAGAAGCATGAAATTCTGGGAAGGTGTTCTTTATGCTGGGCTGTGGGTGGCGCAAGTGGCTAAGACACTGTGCCTGTTAACCAGCAGGCCAGGGTTCGAGTCCCAGGTCGACCCCACAAGACAGTGTGAGCTCCTGTCCTTAGCCCAGCTCTGAGATGCCAGCTGGATCCAATCGTATTGGCTCTGCCTTTCCATTGGACTAATTCAGTGGCGTGGAGAGGAGGGATTTGCTGCTTGGGTAACAGCATATCCTCCATAACAATCTAACCCAGGCTTTCGTGCTTCGCATGTAGCGTATGCAGCACTGAGTACGATACCATAGTCTTCCAAGACTGACGGAGGCCTGCTGTTCCTTATGCCACATGAACACCCACCAAGAACTAATGTTGAGAAATTTAACCCGTAAGGGGCTGAAAAGGGGTGCAATGTGTTTTTGTCCTATACTTAACATGGAAGACTGACCAACATCCAGCCAATTTGGTGATCAGTGTCTGGTGCAGTGGGGGGGGGGGATGTTGTTCTGAGGGAGGAGTTGCACTGGGAAAGATGCTACACAGGGGGTGGGGGTGTTGCTCATGGGGGTTGATGGACATTGGGAGGTTGATGCGTACGGGGGAATTGATGCTCGTGGGGGGTTATTGTGCATGGGATGGATATTGTGATGTTGCTCATGGGGGTTCTTGTGATGTTGCTCATGGGGGATGTTGAGCATGTGATATTGTGCATGGGATGATGTGCGTGGGGGGGGTTTGATACGCATGGGGGGGTTTGATGCACATGGGAGGGGTTTGATGCACATGGGGGGGTTTGATGAGCATGGGGGAATTATACTCCTGCAGCGCGGGTACTCTTTTTGCTGGTTCACAAATAAGTGTTTAGGAAGATGATAAATAAACAGGGGCCCCTTATTTCAAATAAAGAACCTCAAACATGGGGCCTTCTCAAATAAAAGGCCTCAAATAGGGGCCCTCAAATAAAGGGCCACAAATGGACCACTTTTTAAAACTTGGGTTTTCAGAGTCCTGGGCCTCCTTTTTTAAAGTTGAAATTTTATTTCAAGTTAAGTGAATTATTCAGCAATGCAAAATATTGAACTATTATACCATTTTAAAAATTATATTTGAAAATCTTTTAGTAGTGCCCCTCAAGCTTGTGGCCCCAAGTGTGATGGAGCCCTAGACTGCAGCCTATACTAGCTATAGGATAATCCAGTTCTGCCAACCGGGACTATTTTTGCTTGTTTATCAAGACATTGCTTGTATACCAAATCACAATTTCTTAGAAATGTTTGGTTGTCTTGCAAAACACTCTCAATCCAAGTTACTCTCAATCCAATGTTTTACTGTACTTGCTTTTCATGGAGAAGTTCCCAGATTCAAATCCCAGCAGTACATCAAAGCGAGACTTGGAAAGACCCCCTGCCTGGAACCCTGAAGAAACTTTGCATAGGCTACAATACTAAACTCAACTGACTCTCTGCTCTGCTCCAACAAAGGGAGAAGTCTGGCTATCAGCAGCACCAATTCCCGAGTTTACATTGGTCATTTTAGCTCCTGGTCATCATAAACCCCTGAAGGTGGAAGATTCATTATGAAATGCCTGTTCCTTAAGGAATGCCTTACTTGACACCTATTGAAGTAGGAGAGTGGGCTGTGGTGGAACAAGTCCTACAAGATGGGCTAGCTCCCGTCCTTAGCCCAGCTCCTGCCAAACTAGCAGTTCAAAAGCATGCAAATAGATAAATAAATACCACATCGGTGGGAAGGGAAAACAGCATTCCATGCACCTTTGGCAGTCATGCCGGCCCCATGACCACAGCTGCCTCTAAAGGCTTAGAAACAGGGATGAGCACCGCACCTTATAGTTGGTCACAACTAGCAGTATAACCCATAGGGGACACACTTTACCTAAACAAGGAGAAATCTCTGAAAGGTGCTAAATTTGGAAAATGTAAAAAACAAGAAAGAGTGTTTTATCATATGTCCTAAAGTGAAAAATACTGGATTTTGATCCACCAGTAATTGCAATTGATATTTAAACTAAACTTGAAAATGAAGCCAGGAGCTTTTTAGTTGGGAATACTGGACTATTCAATTCATAAAAACTTTGAAATTTTATTTTTATATATATGATATCTGCTGCAAGAATACTATATGCTAATCATTGTAAAGTCCCAGAGTTCCTTAAAGTTGAGGAATGATGGATGAACTGGACTTTGCTGAGTTGGACAAACTTACAACTTTTCTTTTTAAAAAGTCAGCAAAAACATTTGTGGACGATTGAATTGAATAGACCATGGTTATTCATGGACTTTCTGCATGAGAAAAGGAAACTTATTTTTCATGGATTTTGGAGTTAGAAATGCAGTGTTAAAAGTTAAAGTTAAATGTGCAGAAAGTGGTGTTATGTGTTTTTATTCAATATTTATAAAGGGCCACAAGAAATATTATAAATTATAATCACTTTAAAAGTGTACTAAGAAGGTGATATAGGTGGGAAAATGTCAGTAGGTGGAGCCACAGCCATTACCCATGCACTCCCATTAAATAATAAAAACCAAATAAAACAGTTTTAGTTTTTTGCAGATTTGGGGTTCTTTAAACAAAAAAATGAGAAGTGCAAAAAGTGGCTTTATGCATTTTTATTCCATGATCACCATGATCATATACAGCCTCTACCTATATGTGATATAAATCCAAAACAAGATAGCAGCTTAAAGTATTTTGGCTGCATCTACATGGTTGCAGTGACACCAACAGCAAACTTTCTAGCAGTGAGGAGTAGAGCTGCACATCAGTAGTGTGTAATGAGCCAGGGAAGCACACTTTGCAGGACGCTAGCACTGCTGGCTGTCAAAGATTTTGCAGTCAAAACAGCATACAATGCACGAGCTTCAAGTTCTGATTGCCTCAGAACAGGATGATGAAGAGGGGAAAGAAGACTTAAAAGCCCCATAATGAAGATTTAATTTCACTCGTATAAAAAGAAAGGTTAGGAAAGAAATGGAAGTCCATTTGCTGCTGCGCCAGTGTACATCCCTCTGCAGTGCCTTGGAGCAGTGAGCTGTCCAATGTACCACTGTAGTTCTTTGTCGGCAGAACTTTGTTTCTCCCAGTTATTAATAACCAATGCCAAATATAGGTTAAAACTACTGCACACGCTAAAACAACAAGACATATGCAGCATCTGGATAATCTCTACAGTTTATAGAATTCAGAACATCAAAAGGCAGCACTTAGAGTTTTAGCATGGAATCACATAGTCCAACAGAGAAATTCAGAAAGGTCCCTATAGCTCCAGGGATAGAAGTTTGCACTAAAATATGTACTCAAAAGTCATCTTTTGCAAGAGCAATCTATTAAATCATGCAATACTGAACACCATTTCACATGCACCCAGAAACCAGATTATCATACCATGGGTACGAAGTAAGTTCTGGCTGGACTCAATGGGATTCTTTTGAAGGATTTTGTTCTGGGAAGCCATAGAAAATGGCAAGTTGGCAGGTGTGACCATATCTAAAAATGCAGAAGTCCCTGAGTTAACAAAAAAAAAAAACCAGGTTTGTCAGCACCACAAGCAATCTAAAACCAATTCATTATGTTATGACCTGCCTTCCATCATACAAGGGTCATATGCATGTTTACTGGCAGTCTCCCATTTAAGCACAGACCAGACATGGACCTTTTAGCTTCAGAAAGTATGTTTAATTTTTGTACTTCAGGTAATGCCCACATCTAGCGCTGCCACTATTCCCATGCTACAAATAGTCATTCCCCAACTATAGCCCATAGGACAGCCTGTTGAACCCACTGGCAGTATAATGACAAGTGACCACTCATAATAATTTAAATTATCAACACACCTGCAAGTTTTTTCTCCTCTGGCCAAAATTCTTAGAGATTATGTACAAATTGTATATACATATTACTTTCCCTCTACCTTCACCCACAGCTGCAAGTTGAGTTTAAAGGTGTTTTCACATGTTGATTTTGGCAGTAGGACACAAAGAAGCCACATTTTTGGGGAAGAATTTCTTCCTGCTATGTACATTGCTAAGTACTGGCCCTCTGTTAGACAGCATCAATCCCCGTAAGCCCATATGTTCCTTGCAGGTGGATTCAGGTGAGTAGTTTCCTCTCATCCTGCCGTAATCTTGCACCATTAATCAAGGAGAACTGGTTGTTCTGAGATCCTGTTCACCTACATGAGATGCATTTTCCAAGCAGCCCACACCGACACACAAGCCACGAGCTGAACTGGCAGTATGTATGCCAACAACTTCAGCAGAACTCAGCACAGGCAAGCTTCTGGCACTGAGTGTTACATTCTCAAGCCGCAGCTGCAATTAAGTGCCAAAAAGCCAACCCATGCCAGGTTCTATTATGGCATCAGAACACACTTGACCTGCCTGGCTCATAGCAAAGCAGGTGCAAGTCAGAGCAGGTCTACTCAATCCCACTGGTGTTTGCTGGCTCAACGGCTCAGGTAGATCCCCCTCAACAGGGTCCACATACTGAACTAACCCTACAATCCAGAGTAACTACGGGTGCACGTAAGAGACTTTACGTGCACCCGTAGTTACTGCACCACCTAGTGAAAACCTATGGGAAATTCATATTGCAATCCAGAGCAAATTGTTCTTACACCGGAGCAAGGACTCCCCGTAGTTACTCAGGATTGCACCGAAACAGCCCATGGACAAGCTGCAAAACTCTTCCCTTTCAAGATTTTAAGCAGCACAACTGGGACATCAATGATCTCCCATTCAGTCACTGGCCAAGACCTAACACTCACAAACTAGATGCTGCCTTAGGTGCATGCCAGGGTTAGCTCATCTACAAAGCTCACTGAGATAGCTGCTTCAGGCAGCAGATTTGTGCAAGGGCTCACTTCCACCTGCCCATTCACCTCTACTGCTTCTCCTCCCAGGCCTTGGATAAGAAAAGGAAGAAGAAATATGGAGGGCTACGGCATTGCGGACACTCTAGCCCACCACTTTTCTGCTCTGACCATTTCTTCCTTTTCTTACCCAGGGAGTGGGAAGACCAGAAGCTAGCAATTTTCTAGGTAAGAAGGGACAGTATTCAGTATGGTTCCTCAGGCGCCAACAAGTCTGTTGGCGGTATGTCCCATCAGATTTAAATATGGGTATGTCCCATCAGATTTAAATATGGGGGGCAATCTAGGCTGGGTCCTCAATGCTTCACACAATTTAACACAGTTCAGACAGTCTTGACCTGGGCTTGCACATGTCCAATTTTGTCCAACTGCACACGTCCAACTGTGGAGGGACTCATGTAGCAGTGACTGAAGTTGCTACCCATGGGAAACAACCACATCCATAGGCATCTGCATTGGTATGGAAAAGGCAGGTTATAAATCCCTTGAAATAAATAAAATTCAACCCCCAGTATTTTTCTCCCATACAGTAGTTTTCTCTCTGCTCAGTAACCAAGCTATGGGTCAGCTTTTGCAAGGGAAATTTCTCAAGGACACAACTGAGGAATCCAACAATTCTGTCCATCAGCCCTCACTACTATCATGACCCAACCGCCAACCGCTTTTAGCCAAATCCAATGGTGTAGCTAGTAGGGGAAAAGTACTATGTTTTTTAGCAAGTCTCACAGTGGCATGCAAGTGACTCCTCTCCCTTGTAGCCATTCTGGGATATTCCCTCTGTTTTGCTCCCACTACCTGGAATGGCTCCAAGTTGCAAGGGCTGCTTGCATGCTTCAGTAAGACTCCCTGCAAACCTTAGCACTTTGCCCCCCCTCTAGCTATGCCACTGGCCAAATCCAACTGTCTGAGTGTTGAGCGAACTGAAAGCATTTTGGGCTGCCTGCCTGAAGATACTGGGTCATTCAGATTCCTGCATTAAACAAATGTGGGGAGACATAGGAAAAGCAAGCTCACAGATTGCATCTAGGCAAAACTGCATCTCAGATTTGGTTGCAGGGATAGGCAACGGTAGGCAGATCTCTTGTTGTCTTGTGGGCTTCCTGAAGCACCTGATGGGCCACAGAGGGATACAGGAAGTGGACTAGATGGGCCTGTGGCCTGATCCAGCAGATTGGGTGACCATATGTCATAACCACAAAAAGAAGACAGGGACTCCCCCCAAAGAAGTGGCAGCTCCCTGGTTACCAAAAGACCACTTGTCCTGGCTGGGTTTTCTTAGTTGGTGTCCCCACAGACAGGGTGACCAAATGTTATAAGCAAAAAAAGAGGACAGTACCCCCCAGAACGTAGGATACTGAAGAAAAATGTAGAACATGACAAAAGAAAAGCTAAAAACACTAATAAATATTGCTTTCCTGTGATGATTTTAAACACTATATTATTAAATTTAAAACTATTACATATAATTTATGAATTATAAGAAGGTTACATGCTGCCTGCTGAAAAGGAAAAGAGGGACAATGAAGATTTTTTCCCAGGACACAAGGCTAAAAAAGAGGACAAACGAGCAGGGATGTTCTTGTATATATTCTTATGTTAACATTCTATATATTCTATATATAGTCAGTACAATATATTGTATATTCTTATACATTCTTATGTTTTCCTTGACCCAGCAAAGAAGAGAGCACTCCTGGGCACATGCAGAAGGCTTTTATTTACTCCATTCTTGGGTAATCCTTGCCTGGGATTAAAGGGGTGGGACTTCCAGAAAGAATCAGCACCCAAAGGTGCTGTGTCTCCCACTTTTCCATTCTCCCCTCAACCTGATTCAATTTTTGGAGAGGAAGGGTGGGCACCTTGGTGGGGACTAAGAGGGCACAGAGGCTCAGAAGGCAGGATTTAGCCTTGCCCAGGTATGTGGGCATTTCTTGGGCACAGATTGGCTTAGGGAGCCTTATCACCCTCCAGATCAGTGGCGTAGCTAGAAGGGGGTGGAGCAGTCAGTCTTGGAGCATAATCTTAACCATGACTACTCAGAAGTAAGCCCCATTGTTTTTAATAGGTCTTACACCCAGGAAAGTGTGTTAAGGATTTCAGCCTTGGAGGCATCCCAGAAGGAAGGGAAACTGGTACCCAGAGTGGAGGGGGTCCTCTGGCCAGGTGGCATTCTCCACCCCCTCTAGCTATGCCACTGGGTGAGACTCCCCCAAGTCTGACTGCTCCACCCCCTCTAGCTATGCCACTGGACCAGATGGAGGTGGGGACTGGAGGGAGAACAAGGCAAATCTGGGCCATCCCTAGCCAAGCCAAGCCACTGCAGGGGAGGGGAATGGAGAGGATCAGGCCCAGGTAAGGGGTCCTGGGGACATCCCAGGTGCTTTGTAGGGTTTGTCTCCCACCAACTGGGTCCAGGACCCTCAACCCCCTCCCCACCTGCCCCTTCCAGCCTTCCCCCTCCATAGCTCCATCCCCACCTCTTATAATCCGAGGAGAAGATGCCCCCACTGGCTGGATCGTGGCCATACTCAGGCTCCCCCAAGCTGGATGAGCCCCCTTTTTCTTCGTTGTAGGCTGGACCAGCGGACATGGCTGCGAGGAAGAAGAAGAAGAAGAGGAGGAGGAGGAGGAGGAAGGCTGGGCTGTGCCTGCGCTGGAGGGGAGGGAAGGGGGATGCTGGGCTGGCCACCCCCCCTGCAGCTCCTGGATGCTGCTGATGTCAGTGTGTCATGTGGGGAAGAAAGGCTGGTGCAGGAGCCTGGATGGGAGACGCAGCCCCCGCCCCTTAAAGAGCCAGGCTGGCTGCACCCTCGCCCCCCCTCGGACCCCAGCCCCCCTTGGCTGCCAGGTGCGCCTCCTCCCCCTTTGCGCACCAAGAGGTGGCAGCTCCCTCCTTCCCCAAAGAGTAGACCTCCTGCCTGGATGGGGCTTCTTAGTGGTGGCCCCAGAGAAAGGCTGACCACTTGTGGACCTGGATGTCCTGGGGAAAAAAGCCTTCCTTTTTCCTTCTTAAATTAATCACATGAAAACTATATATGTGAGTGTTTTTAGGTTTTATTCTATGTCCTACATTTTTCTTGGGTGTCCTATATTTTTTGGGGGGGATGGGTCCTTGTCCTCTTTTTTGGTTGTAACATATGGTCACCCTATGGCCCCATGGAGGGCACAACCATATATAGGCACCCCCCACTTATTGGATAGGTTAGGGACCGGAGCACTGTCCAAAAGTGAAAACCATCCAAAAGTGGAACCCAGGCTGCAATCCTAAAGACACTTTCCTGAGAGTAAGACCCATTGAACACAATGGGGCTTACTTTTGAATAGACATGGTCAGGATTGTGCTCTCTGTCTTTTTCAGCTTGCAAATGCAAAATCATCACCAAAAAAGATATAAATATCACTTGCAAAAGCCTAAATAACACATATTTATTAACACATAGCCAAAATACACAACAAATTGCAGTAAAACAAACAAAGACATGTGCCGGCAAAGAAGAGCTTATGTATTTAAATGATGGTTATTTATTGAAGAAAGTCATAAGGAAATGCCAAAATCAGTATGATCACCATGTCACATACATATCAACATCAAGAAGACAATTTTAGCCTTCAGACCCTTAGTGAGAGGTTGAAAGAATGGAGCATGTGTTGTATGAATGAGTCCTGGGTATAATTGAAAGGTGTTGAAAGAGTGGAACTGTCCAAAAATGAACCATCAGAAAATGAGGGATGTCTATAATTAGGGTGCTGGGCATTTCTTTCATAGATGTCCAGAAGAGAACTTGTCACATTAATATTCCCAGGAAGGTGTCTCCATGAGTGCTATTTTTTTATTTTTGCACATATCTTGATAGATACAGATTAATAGATAATAATAAACGAAGGTAATCCCCAATTCCCTCTTAGAGGCATCTAGGATACATGCCATCCTGTGGGCAAGGAGTTTCACAGACTAACTACACAGGGTAAAGAAAATAAAATATTCCTTTACATTGTGTGTAATTAGTAAGGGAAATTTTTTGCCACAAGATGTGGTGTTGGAACTACCTCTTAAAGCAGGGTGACCATATATTGTAACAATAATAACAAAAAAGAGGACAAGAACCCCCCAATATAGGACACCCAAGAAAAATGTAGGACATGACAAAATAAAAGCTAAAAACACTTTCATGTGCTTAATTTAAACACTATATTACTTATTATTAAATTTATGTATAAAGGAATTTCACACTTCCCATTCCCATGTTTATGTAGCAAGGCAAGCACATGTCATGCACTGGCATAGCCCTCCCCTAGAAGTGGCACATAAGTGTCTCAGTGGCATTTTTGTGACACTGCAGCATAGGACTTAAACTGGACCTTAGAAGAGCCTAAATGGAGGTTAGGATTGCAGCCTTAGGTCCTGTGCTTATCTGAGGGTGTCACAAAAGTGCCATAAGACAATTTGTACCACTCTTGGGGGAAGATTAGGCCAGTGGGCAGACATGCGCTTGCCTCCCTACATCATCACGGGAAGACAGATGATTTGTGCTGGCCTAGGTTAGGATTGCAGCCTAAGGCTGCAATTCTGTGTGCACTTACCTGCGAGTAAGCCCCACATGCTTATATGTAAACATGCATAGGATTTCACTGTAAGAAGTGACACTCACATAACTGAAGCCCTTTGAGGTCTAGTTCTGGCTTTGCACAGTGCAAGTACTGTTGGGAGCTCTGAGGAACCTACAAAACCAGTTAGACCAGAGATCATATATGAAAGAACAAAAGTGGTTCTCTGCATGCAACAGACAATGATAGCTTTGCAACTCATGCCACTGTCTGATAAGCAATTCTCTATAGATAGCTTTTTGGAGAAAGATGGAAAGGCTTCTTGTATTGCAGCTGTTGCTTGCGGAACTGCTTATAACAACTTTCACCCATGAAAACACATTTTTCCCATGAAATGGCTTTTTTCATTCATTAGCATTACCTACGAAAGAGTACGGAAACCATTCTGGGTGCACCACTGTTGTTGGATGGGTCCAGTGTGACCATGTTTTCTTTTTTTAGGACATGTCCTCTTTTTTAGACTTGTTTCCTGAAAAAAATTTTCACTGTCCCCCTTTTCCTTGGGAGCAGGCAGCATGTAGCCTTCTGGTTATTAATAAATTATGGCTGCAATCCTAACCTCACTGTTGAACTCAATAGGATTTATTTCTGAGTAGACATGCTTAGGATTGCACCCTCTATATATATTATGTGTAATACTTTTAAATTTAATAATAATTAATATAGTGTTTAAATTAAGCACACGGAAGCAACACACACACACACACACACACACACACACACACACACACACGCACATTATTTTGCCATGTCCTATATTTTTCTTGGGGGTCCACTTTGAAAAGCCTTTGTCCTCTATTGCAGTTATGACATATGGTGACCCTGGATGTATCCAACCGTACAATCCAGAGTAACTACGGGATCACATAAGAGACATTACGTGCTCCCGTAGTTACAACATCACCTAGTGAAAACCTATGGGAAATTCATATTGGAATCCAGAACAAATTGTTCTTACACCGGAGCAAGGACTCCCCGTAGTTACTCTGGATTGCACCCCAAATCTTCTACAGTGGGCAAGAATGAAAAATCATGACAGAGCATTTGCTATTGTAATTATCATTATAAGCAGCAGAGGGAACTGTGCACCACTAATCCCACAAGGACTATTTAATTGGCATCACAGTTTGAGCATCATCACTACAAGATCAGCGACATGTTCTGTTGGTTAAAATAGGGGAGTAACTCCAAGTTTGTCATTCTTGGCAAAGTGCCATCTGGTGGGTCTCCTCAGACCCCTCAATGGGTGTGGGGTGGTTATGGGTTTCTATTTTTCTTTCAGTGCACCCAATACACATGTGGTTGCAGAATGCTGGCTGAGTCAATCTTCCCCTGGGCTCCAAGCACAGATTATAATTTTAATTCACATGTTCACAGATCTTATTCTAGAAAACATTTACTGAATATGAATGCATCAGCATAACAGTTATTATGGATCATTCCTGCTTTCCATGAACAACCCTGGACATCTTGAATAGATGGATCTTGCATAGGGAAAACTCAGCACCCTCACCAAGCTGCAATTCTCAAGAATTTTTGGGGAAGCCGTAGCAGTTACTAATATAAAGTCAGCAGTAAACTAATATAAAACTAATATAAAACTTGCTTGTCATTGTCATGGCCCAGTTCAATTGATGCAACTTTCATGAATGGGCTTCAGGAGCCCACATTCCTTCCTCCCCAGACATCTGCTGATTTCCTTCCTCATTTCCTAGTTTACCATACTCATATCTTACCCTATTTGGATGACAGTGCAAAACTGTTTCAAAAGCTAGGGAAGGAAATGGAGGTGGAGGTGTGAGTCTTCAGGGACAAATGATGAAGTGACCGAATGACAGTAACCTTTGAAATGTGAACTGGCTAGTGGCCTGTAGAACCAATCAGTAGACCCAAAGTGCAGGGACTCCTGAAGATAGGTTGGCCCGGGATAGACAGGCTTGCTTGACCGCATGAGGCAGCAAGTTCTATAAACTGGTACAGGCATTCCCTGCTTTCTTATGGTTTGTTTTCTGACAATCCGCTCTTTCAATTATACCCAGAACTCATTCATTCAACCTCTCTCTGCTGTATTAAAAGCAAAAACTGCCTTCCCCCACGTTGTAGTTTCTGGTCTCATTCCATTGCTGATGGAGTTTTAATGAGAATGCATTTGCAGAAGTCTCTGTGTGGCAGCAGAAATTTGCAAGATAAAAGGGGTACTTGCAATTTGCCAGCTGAAAAAGCATTGGAAGCAACATTGATAAACTAAAAGGACTGAGTTCCACATTGTGCTCCTCGACAAAATATTCATCACATTGTGTCCAAGTGTCCATCAAGAGCTTACACCGCCCAAATGTCTTATTTTTTTCCAATATAGACCACTCTGCCTTTGAGTGGGTGAGTGGTCTGGACATTAACATTTTATTTATCACAAGTCCATGTATTTGCCATACACTAAATAAATAAATGGGTCCCACTATTCGATGGTTTTCACTTTTGGATGGTGCTCTAGTCCTTAATTCATGCAGTAAGTGGGAGATGCCTGTATACAATAAAAAAGGCCATGTATCACTGTTGTATCTCCAAAAATGGCAGTTTGTGCCACTGACATGCTGGGGGAGGAGGGGAACACTAAATTCAGTGACCACTTGTGTAAAGTTGTCCTCCGTATGCTTTTGCAGTCACAACTGGTCTTGAAGGCAAGGGGGAAGGCTACTTTATACCAGCAGGCAGACACCTGAAGATACTAAATGCTTTCCCCCTCCCCTTTCAAAATCACCAGTGAGATGTGCCAAAGAGTCTCATGACAGGATCTTAGGATTGGGCAGAACCAACTGGGAGGGCAACCGAATTTTGCACAGAAGAGCCTTATTGCTTTACAGTGCTCAGTCTCAATGCCCAACTACATTTTCCTTCCAATCTCCTGGACTTGAGGACGGTCAGGAACTAGCAATGTGAAGCTCAGGTCAGGCTGTCAAGAAAGGAGCAGAGCGGGCTTGCTGACCCTTGCTTCCACAGCTTGGGTTTTCATGCAACCAGGTCATGCCCAGAGCCATATAAAACTTTAATTCCAAGCACCTGCGGGCATCATTGGAGCCTTTGTCAGGGCTGGCAGCAGGTGATCCCAGGAGCAAAGCTGACAGCACCCGTCCTCACCCCTCTGTCATTTCCTGACCCCGGAGCAGGAGACACCATTAATCGTGTCAAGGGGTATGCTATGGTTGCACAAAGGGAAAAAAGATCCCAGCAATCAGGGCGACCTAATTATCTGTGAAAGAGGAGCCAAGTGACAGGCAGCCTAGCGAGGGCTTGCAAAGGGCATGGACAGTCTCCGAATGGCAGGCTGCAAAGAGGGGGGCTGCATTTGACCTTTTGGACTTTTGATCCCCCATTTGGTGCATTGGTAGCAAGGCAGGTTGTGTTGTCAAGCAAACCTTTGTCAGGTGCTCTGAGACAAGGAAGCCAAACGCAGGTGGGCCTCCAGGGCCTCTCCCCATGGAGAGGCCAAAACTCAAGATTCTGCCTTCCATCAGCAAACATGCTGTGATTTTTTGAGACAGTTGATGGTAGGAGCTCCTGGTAATTAGTAAATTGGGAATTAAATCTTCTCGAGTGCTGGAGGAGCCTATTCGGAAGTTTTAGGCTTCATAATCCCATGGCATCTGCTCTGGAGTCTCTCACAAATCTCCGCCATGACTGTCCTACTGCTTTTAACATTTGCTCCTTCATGCTACTGTTGGTCTGTTGCTCTCAGATGCTGTCAAGAAGAGAGCCAAAGAATTTACCCATCACCCTCTTTTCTTTCTTCTTCCACTCAGGCCATGATGACCATCTTTGGCAAGCTCTGAGAAAAACCTTAGTGTTTTATTTCCATATTGTCTGAGATGAGAATTTTTAATCTAATTCACCAGCTATATACCGTGTACATCTTTGTACAATGTTACTCTTTGCCTTTGTTCATCTCTTGAAGCCTCCTTTTCCTCCAGTCTTCCTTATGCTTATGCTGGATCAAAGGCTACCAGATCAAATACAATACCATTGTATTTCTCAATACAAAGTTTGAACTTGTTTGAAGCAGGCTTTTCTGAATGCTCATGTCCATCTCTGAGCTTGGAGAAACTCCCATCTCTGGTAACTTTCCTCTCTTGGAGTCCATCTCTGAGCTCGGAGAACTTCCAAGTTCCAACTTCCAGCTTGGAGAACATCTCTAGCTAAGATCCAGAACATCTCTAGCTAAGATCCAGGCAAATTGTTGGCTTGGCGTATCCACGGTTCTACATCTCCAGTCTGGCTTTCTACCTGCTGGGTCAACTTCCTCATGAATCAGCTCTTCTTCAGTGAGCTCTTCCATGAGTAAGGCAGAACACAAACTGTGCATTGGTGATGGGAACAAAATCTTTAGTCCAACCGAGTTTGGGTTGCCATGATTCTCTTCCACAAAACTAGGACAAGACTATCTGTCCCATTTGTCAGTATGTGCACATAACCCCCCAAATTGGGATTGTCCCTGTTTTTCAACACTAAACCCAGTGCAACACTGTGTTTGGTGATGCAGCTACACCCATGGGGTCTGCACTGTAATCCACAGAGATGTCTCAGGCCACGTCCTTTGTTCTGGGCTAGGCATATGCTGGCCATTGGTCTCCTGGGACCTCTACCAGCTACGTTGCTGGCAGACATCTGCATGGACCCAGGAGAGGGAATTGGGACCAAGAAAGGGGTTTACACACATGAATACCTATAAGACCCTTTTAAGTTTGGGCCATCAGTCATAAGTAACTATGCATATGATTGCAACCTTAGAAGTGTGATAGTGGGAACACATGATACCTGTGAGATTTGCCTCACTATTGCGAACATCACAGTAAAGGCCCAGCATCCCCACCCTGTGTGTGGTCTAGTGACTCTGCTCTCCTTTCCCAGTAAGCATCTTTGCCCCACCAGATTGTAGCAACTCAAGTCCTGCTTAGTGGTGTTAACTAAATGGTTTCAGTGGGGTAAGGGGTGTCCATATATTTTTTTTCCTGTGATGATTAGATTTGCTTTGGGTGATGATTATTGGCCTAGTGACAGATGGTGGCCAAGCTAATCCCCCAGCCCCCCTTCCAAATCCCACTCCAGAGCTGGCTTTTTACTGACTGAGCGGAGGTGAGATCAACCGGGGCACAAATTAGCCAAGTCAGCATATAATGCAGTCTGGCCCACCAGGAAAGGAAATGGCCACTCACAAGCATTCAGAAGGGAGATTTCAGAGAGGGCTATCACATATGTCTTGCATGCATCTGTCTTGTGGATCATTGTCCCTAGAGTTGTTGCCATGTTCACTGGCACCTGGTACATAGGGCCCCAGGCTACATACATTTTGTTACAGGCAGATACAATCTGTGTAAAGCAGTTGTCCACATACATCTTCTCACTGGGACCCAGGTTTTGAAACTGCGTTCAGCAGGACTCAGCTAGGTTTACCAAACCTTTAAAAAAGATCTAGAAAGAAAAATATTTTATTCCTTTGTAGGTAATAATAACAAAAAAACCCCACAAATATTTAGATCCCTATATTTCAACTTGCTTGCAACTAT
Organism: Cryptoblepharus egeriae; assembly: GCA_030015325.1. Taxonomy (NCBI): domain Eukaryota; kingdom Metazoa; phylum Chordata; class Lepidosauria; order Squamata; family Scincidae; genus Cryptoblepharus; species Cryptoblepharus egeriae. The sequence goes on from JAREYC010000013.1 coordinate 15,262,683, forward strand.
GGGAGCTGAACTCTTTGAGGGGTAAGGGTCCAACCTTGTTACACTGATTTTTTTATACACAGATTTAACTCAACATGAATGGCCACTGTAGATCACAGTTTTAAAAACTGCTTTTTTACTGTTGTGGATAGGTAGTCATGCAAGCAATCATTCCATTTTTTCAGTCCCAGAATCAAACCCCTTGCGGATATTGAGGCACTACCTTATTCAGTTAGGTGAAATAGAGGAGCAAGAAACCTGGATAGTGTTCCATTATTTTCTTTATACCTTGGAGGTTCCAGAATGGCACCTAAATGGATAATAAGGGACACCAATAATTAACAGCTTACAGTATCTAATATCTGAACTTGAGGCAGTTATCTGATTTTCCATCACCCTTTTGGGACCCATCAACAATCAGGCTGTAACCCACCAATGGGTCCTGACTCACACAGTTTGGGAGCCATTAGTGTACAGTGTACATAGACTGATGGATTATAAAAATTGACTATCTAGCCATACCCATAGAAATATGTCACCAGTTACAGACAACTGAGCTGTATCCAGTGGCCGTCTGTACCTGAGTATAGTCTAACGTGCAAACCACATTCCCATTTTGCCCTCTGAGAATGCCCAATTAAAATTTGAATTGTTAGCATTCTCATTTGGAAACCTGAAGAATGAGCTGAGCTCCCTTCTGCTAGGAAGGTTTCCTCCGGAAGGTCTCTAGAAGATAAATCTCCAAAGAGGAGGGGGAATCTGCTGCATGTTCTTGCCAATGCATATGCTTGGACTCCAAGGCATCATGTTTTGCATTTGCTACCATTCAGTTCACTGGAGCTGAGGAGCATTTTGAACTATTACGGTACTTGTGATAGTCCTAACCGTTTGAGACAAGGAGATCTTAAGGACTGCTTTTCCTTTTCTTGTACAAACCTGCTTATTGAACATCCAACTGGTTGTGATCAGCTTATTGAATGGTGGACTTATGAGTCAGTACTTTTACCATGTGCCATGTGCCACATGTGCCACATGTGCCATGTGCCACATGTGATTTTCTAGGATTATGAAAATAATGAATGCAACATATTGTTATAGGTTGAGCACTGCTTTAAAGGGAAAGGTATCCCTTGCAGGTTGCCCTGGTAGTCATGACTGGCTATAGGGGGCAGTGCTCATCTCCGTTTCAGTGCTGAACTGCTGTTTGAAGACACCACCCTGATCATGTGACCAGCATGGTGCACAGAATGCACAGTAAAAGGTTCTGTGTCAACCTGGAGGTCAGTTTCAAGTGAGGTGCCCCAGGACTCTGTCTTGGCCCGATTCTCTTCAATATCTTCATCAGTGACTTGGAGGAAGGGATACGGCGGAGCCTGATCAAATTTGCGGATGACACCATGCTGGGAGGAGTAGCAAACACAACACAAGACAGGAAAAACCTCCAGGAGAATCTGGATAAACTAGAATCCTGGGCTGTAACAAATAGAATGAACTTCAGCAGGGAGAAGTGGAAGGTTCTGCACTTGGGCAATAAAAACCAAAAACACAGGTATAAAATGGAGGATACTTGGCTTGGCAGCACAACATGTGAGCAGGACCTTGGAGTAGCTGTGGATCACAAGCTGAACATGAGTCAGCAGTGTGATGTGTCTGCAAAGAGGCAAATGCCATGTTAGGCTGCATTAAGAGGACTGTAGCTTCCAAGTCGTGAGAAGTTCTAGTTCCTCTTTATTCTGCATTGGTCAGACCTCACCTTGAGTACTGTGTTCAGTTCTGGGCACCTCACTTGAAGAAAGATGCAGCCAAACTGGAGCAAGTCCAGAGGAGAGCGACAAGAATGATCAGTGGGATGGAAGGGAAACCCTACGAGGAAAGGTTGAGGGAACTGGGGATGTTCAGCCTGGAGAAGAGAAGGCTGAGAGGAGGCATGATACCTGAAGGGCTGTCATATGGAGGAAGGGCTCATTTGTTCTTAGCTGCCTCTGAAGGGAGAACTAGAACCAATGGGTACAAACTGCAAGAAAGGAGATTCTGGTTGGATATCTGGAAAAAAATCCTGATGGTTCGGGTGGTTCAGCAGTGGAACAGATTGCCAAGGGAGGTGGTGGACTCTCCCTCACTGGGGATCTTCAAGCAGAGGCTTGACAAGTACATGTCGGAGATGCTCTAGGAGGATTTCATGCTACAGGCAGGGGGTTGGACTAGATGACCTACTAGGTCCCTTCCAACTCTAGGATTCTAGGATTCTAAGGCCACAGGGATGGCCTAGGTGGGGTGTATCAGGTGGCAGGCTAGTGGGGATATGGAAGAGAACAGAAGGGTGGCAGTAAAACTAAGTTGCATTAGCACAAAGCATTTTGCCACAAAGCATCATTGCCACAAAATGTCTCAAGACACAATACATTACGTGCCACTGTAGTTGGTTTCACTGGTAGTAGAATGACCACAGCTCCAGTGCTAGGCCAAGGCCAATATTCCATGCGCACATATTGCAGTGAACGTAAGGTATCTATGTGATCAGTGGTCTTCTGCACTCCACCCCATGCCTCAGTTGACAATCCTTGCAACAGGCAAAAGTGGTGCAAGGAGGAGAACTTGGGAAGGCAGGAGGAGAGAGGTTCTTTCATCTCAGTCCCAGGGGCCTGACAAAATGCAACAAGGGGGTGAGGGGCTCCAGGTCTTTGGATGCTCTAAATGATCTCATAGTGCCTAAGCTCCATCAAAGGGATTGGAGGAGAGGAAGCTGACAGCTGACTCCTTTCTGAATTAACCCACCATCATCATCATTCTGCCAAGGGCAAGAAGGTGGCTGCGGCTCCAGATGGCAGCTGTCGGGGATCTGGGTCAGGAGCAGGGAGCCTCATTGGAGGAGGTGGATGCACCCAGTTTTCTGAGTTGCAAGGTAGAGTCACAAGGCTGGGGTGGTCACAGGAGAAAATACAGGTATTGGCTTCCTGAGGGATGCAAAGGAGAACCCTCAATACAAAATGGCACCTAAACTCTTGCATGATAAAAGATTCGGGAAAGGGCTAGGAATTCCAAAAAAATAAGTGTTCCATCATATTCATCATATTCCATCATATGTTCCATCATATTCACAGAGGAATGGGACACATTCATTGTACCATCACCTATTGGACCCTATTTAGCTAGTTCTTCCTTGGCTGGCTAGCTGCAATTTCCCTTCATGTCATAGGTCGAGAGGGCACTGTGGATCAGAAAGGATAGCTAGTCGTTCTCCATTTAAAGTACCATATTTACTCAAATCTAACACTCACCTTTTCTATCCAAATTCAGTCTCCAAAGTCAGGGTGCACATTAGATTTGATGTTTAATTTGATTTGAGTAAAGTGGTATTTTGATGATAAGTGTAGGGTGTGCATTAGATTCAATGACACATTAGAACTGAGTTAATATGGTGTTTTGGTGGTGCAAAGCCCCCCCCCCCAGTACCAAATCCCTCATTCAGCAGCTTCTCCCAGGGTCTTACACATTCATGTGCCCATCATCTGACCAGACCCCTGCTATTGCTTGCCTCTCACCTCATAACTAGAGAAGTGTGAAAACAGTTTACGTTTATTTACTGAAAAGTAAACCCACTATGGTCAGTATGTCTTAGGCTGTAATCCTGTCTTACTCACCAGAAACAAACCTTTCTCCTTAACATATGAGATCACTTACCTACTGTTGTAATGTTATCCTTTGCATGCTCCCTTGTGGCAGCCAGTGTTGTGAAAGAGATTAATGCACCATGCAATATCATGACAATGATGTCATGGCCTGGCGTAACATGGCGTGTTTATTATTATGGCGACTCCAAGCTGGAGAGGGACATGACTAAGAGCACAATCCTAACCATGTCTACTCAAAAGTAAAATCCATTGTATTCAATGGGTCTTACTCCCGGGAAAGTGTCTTTAGGATTGCAGCCGTAGAGTTACCATTTAATTAGCAGTGTTGTTGGAAGCCATACACAGCTCTGCCCTCATCAGAACTGGTACCAAAGTCCAGTGCAAACCGCTGTATTCAGTCATGTGATCAAGAGCTGTGGAACACATATCATTAAGCTGGTGCATGTATAGAGTATCTCATTTATTGACAGACTGCTGACAGCAGCACTTGGTGAGGCCTGATCCCTGTTCTAGTTGTCCTCGATGATTATATAACAGGTTATGACAGTAACACTCACTCTGACAGCGTAGCACATTTTGAGATTTGGGGGCTTTGGCAGCTTTGGCTCCTTAGAAACCAGTAAAACCCTATTGCTGTCTGCAAGTGGAGACTGGGAAGAGGACACGGAGCTAAGATCTCCTTGTCTTTGAGTCTCATCTCTTGTCCCTCAAAACACTAAATGCTAACAACCTGATCCAACAGAAGTTACCGCTTTTATCTCAATAGAAGGGCAAAAATAGTGGACTAACACCAGCTTTTCACTTTTCAGAGGCAAGGAAAGCACCAGCATTTTCACTTTTTGAAGATATGGACATGATAGATAGATAGATAGATAGATAGATAGATAGATAGATAGATAGATAGATAGATAGATAGATAGATAGATTGTTGTGAGGACAAAAGGAAGAAGAGAATCATACATTCTGAATCACAACAGGGCATGGATTTCCAAACTGCACATTCATATTAAAAATTTCTGACATTTCCCACCATCTCTTAACTGATTCAGAAGAATATTCTAAATTACAACAGGGCATCCATTTCCAAACTGCACATTCATATTAAAAATTTCTGAAATTTTCTACTTTCTCTAAATGGTACAGGAGAACATAAAACACATGTGCATTCACACCAGTCCAGTTCAAATAGTTGGATGTCTGGGTTACTGAAAGATTCCTACAATTCTTTTGCCACATTGTCAGCCATTATATAAACCCTTTAATATCTTCCCTATGAAGCCTCCAGTCTTCTAAATAGCCTACCAAGGTTTGTTTATGGATCAGTGGTCTAACTCAGCAGAAGGCAACATCATATGTTCATCCACCTGCCCTCCCCTATATTTGAGGTGCAATGCAGTATTTCTAGATGGAAATCGTCATCCCAAAATGAGCTTGATTAAAAACGATATGTGAAGTACTGTCATGTCTCTTCATAAGCCATGCATCTCTGACCTTTGAACCTTTCCATCAAAGAGCTGGGACTTAGGGAGGCACCATATCTGGACAGCTAGTTATCCAGGCAGTTGATGTTTAAGCCCAGGGATGTGGGATAATTGCTTTGCGTGGAAAGAGGGGTAGTAGTGGGAGCCTGGTCACTTCCCTGCTTAGGAAGAATTTCCAAGAAAGAGAGAGAGATCAGGGTTGCAGACTAATTATGACCTTGTCACTAATGGCTGATGAAGCATCCATCACCATCTGGCCTCTGACTGGCGGGTGGGGATTGACAGGCTCAGAACTGCTATCTCAATCCCAAAGGTAATTGTTTTTTGTTAAACTAGCAGACTCCCCGCAGCCTGTTCTGTTATCTCCCCACCCCCTTATTTATACAAAGTAAATGGATTAGTTGGGGATTGTGGAAAAGAAGCATGGAAGAAGGGCCAGACCCAGCTTCATAGAAGAGGCACTGGCACAGGTGACAATCCCGCTCTGCCCTTTTCTCTTGCACAATGTCTATCTTACCAACATCACACTAATGCCACAATATTGTCCCCAGTGGGGATACATAGTTAGGTCAAGCCAGCATATGATGATAAGGTATCAGCAGTGATGGGCTTCAAAGAAATTAAGAACCGGTTCTCTGCCCATCTGGCAGCCACTTTTAAATGGCTATTTTTAAACTTTATATGTACTATCTCTTGTTAAGAACCGGTTCTATAGAGTAGGTGTGAACCTGCTGGTGCCCACCACTGGGTATCAGGATTCATGTTGGTGGGCATCAAGGATCAATGTGAAAAAGGAAAATCCTAAAATTCTGAGAAGATCCAGGATTGTATTGTGGTTTGGGAGTTGGCAGATCCAAGTTCAAATCTCTACTGAGCCATGAAGCTTCTGAGTGACACTGGGCAGTCACTATCACCAGCCCAATCTACCTCACAGGGTTGTTGTGAGGACAAAAAGAGAGAAGGAACTATGTACACCACCATGAGCTCTTTGGAGGAAGTATGGTATAAAAATGTAAAAAAATATATAAATTTACTTGTTGTTGAAAAGACGGAGTAGATCGCTGTCTATGCTTTTTTCCCCCTCTTAAGTAAAATGATTACAGACTTAACTTTGAATGTAACTAAACATTCACATGAGATGCCCAGAAAAGCCCATGATTACAAGCCTGAGTCATCATGTCACTGACTCATTCCTAGGTGTTAGCCTTTTTCAAATCTCAGATTACTGAATTATTTTTGTGTCCTTTTGGACATACTTTATACAAACATATACAGTAAAGCTGCTTTCTACTGCATCAGATCTTCAACCCATCTAGGTCAATATGATCTATATGGACTGGCAGAAATTCTCCAGAGTTTCCAGATACAGATTGTTCTTATCCTACTTAGATCTAGTCCTACCTGGAGATGGAAAGGATAGGACCAGGGGATTTATTTATTATTTATTTTTATTTTTAAAATTTGTATCCCGCCTTTCTCGGGTCATAGACTGACTCAAGGTGGCTCACATTAAAACATAATTAAAAACATCAATTAAAAACAATTAAAATATAGAAGCTAAAAACCAATACAAATAATAACCCCCAACCTCTGCCCCACTAAAATGCTTTTTTAAAATAAAAGGTTTTTATTGCATGCATGCATCATCTAATGGGTATTTACCCATTTATTTAAAGTGTATCTGCCTAAAGGAAGGATGCCAATGCCAATACCTAAAGTCTGTTGTCACATGCCTCGGCTGGAGAGAGAATCCCAGTTGTAAGGGTACAATTACATTTTTTTGTGTTAAAAAATTGTGTGCATCTGATGCCCACCAGGTGACATTTTAGGCAAAGCTGGTGTGATAGTTCCAGTCACAGTAATCTGTGGGAGCGAGGATAGTGTAGTGGTTAGGGCAATGATTTTCAACTCTTTTCATCTCATGGCACCAGTTATTTTAACCATTGACAAGGCACTCTTCAAATCCCCATGTTTTTCTATTAATAAATGTCCCCCTACATTCCTGTGGCACACCAGTATGCCATGGCACACTAGTTGAAAATCACTGGGTTAGGAGTTGGACAGAGACCTGTAAGATCCTCCTTGGCCATGAAGCTTCCTGGTTGACTATGGGCCATGCCACTCACTCTCAGCCTCAACTATCTCACAGGGTTGTTGTGAGAACAAACAAATAAGTGCTTTGTAACCTTGGGCATTTGCTTTGGCATGAGGATGACTCAGGGTGCAGTCCAGAGTAACTACGGGGAGTCCTTGCTCCGGTATAAGAACAATTTGCTCTGGATTCCAATATGAATTTCCCATAGGTTTTCACCAGGTGGTGCAGTAACTACAGGTGCACGTAATGCCTCTTATGTGCTCCTGTAGTTACTCTGGATTGTAGGGTAAGGGAGATAAGATAAGGGAGATGTCAAATTTCCATTTAGTTATGAAGCTTGCTGCACTGACTGAGTGAGCTTTATCCAGTTTCTGCTCTTACTCTAACCTACTTTATAGGGCTGTTATGTTGAGACAAATCCCATCCTTCACTCCTTAGAGGGATACAAATAAGATAAAATAAATGAATTTCTTGCATTATATTACAGGATTCCTTGTTCCATCTCAGTTTTAACCCAATTCCAGAAGTTCTGCAGCACAATCATTGAGGTAGAAAACAGTGGACAGCCACACTGTGCTATGCTACCCCAGCCCCTGTAATTTTCTTGGTGTGGCTCTTCATGCTCCACCTTTTCCTTCATCAATAATCCAGGCACTCCTCATTCACTTGTATGAAAAATTGCCCCATAAAATATTCAAGTCTGATTAGCAGCTGCCCTTGTACATTGGCCGTCTCGCTCCCTTCCCAAAATGTTTGCTATCAGGTCTCCAAGCACCAGCAAAAGTTGATGATGATGGGGTCAGGGCAGAAGCAGATCAAATGTCTCAAGAACACAACCTGCCTTCATCTCTGGCATCCCAGCTGATGGCTGAACAAATGAGCCATAAGCATCTCCCCAGCCAGCAGCCCCAAGACAGCAAAGCATGGAGGTAGTTTTGTTAAGCTGCTGCGGACAGAAGGGTGCGGAGAGATTCGGTGTCACTGGGGTTGTGTTGACAGCAGCCTGGCACCCTCCACGGCTCATGAATGAGTCTCCGCACCTTTTTTAGTTCTTCATTGTGTGGTTGATGGTTCCACCTTTGGAGAGAGACTAAAGATTAAGAGGATGACAAATAGGCATCTGCTTACACAGCGTTAAGTGCTAATCTTCCGGACTACACGACAGTAGCCTCAGAGAGCAGAGATTCTCATGTGGGTGTGCGCATGCACGCAAACACACACACGCAACCATCTCAGAGACCCTTTGGAAGAGCCACACTCTGCATAGCCTCCAGAGAAGGTGGGAACCTTGCAGGAGCAGAGAAAGAGCTTCTTCCATGCCTGGTTTGAAGGGATTCCGGTAACTTACCCAGTGGCTGTATTCTTTGTAATTGGGCCTTTACACCTGAGGAAGAGAATTGAAACACCACAAGGCACCCCAACCTCACTGATCAACATCTAGCATGGCTATCTCCCCAACTGAGTCGGTGATGAGCAAAGGCATGGAGGGAACCCAAGTAGGTACGTGGCATTCTTGGAATCTCTTTTCTTTCCTACCTGCTCCAACTCTCGAAGCTTTCCTCAGATACCAAGTATCAAAGGTACTATGGGAAGGAATTTGACGAGTTGTCTGAGATGCTGGAGAAATGGGGCATTTGAGTTCTTGGTTCAGAATCAGATCTAACATACTATAGAGAGCTTCACCCATGTGCACAAGCTGGAGAAAGTGCATTTCATGTATGGAATGTGGTAGATTGCAAAGGGGGCACATTCAGCTAAATTTAGATCCTTTGCATGCAGAATCTTCAACTTTGCAGTTTTCAGTTAGGATGCAAATCTATACACACTTTCCTGAGAGTAAGTCCTATAAAATACAATGGGACTGCCTTCTGAATAGACGTGTTTAGGATTGCATCCTTAGCGTGCTGGGAAGTAAAAGTCTCCCAAGTTAATGTCCAAGGGGGAAACATTGGCCTCCAGTCCTGTTCTAACTTCTAGAGGTCAGGAGTACCTAGAGAAGAGCATCAAATTGCATTAAGTCTTAAATTCAAGGCTGTTGAATTGTCAGGATCTTTGATTCTAAATCTTCAGGTTTGATTCAAGGTAATGGTTTCCAGCAGCACTGCATACATTAACAAACCTTCCCAGCTCCATTATGTGATTGCCTGTGATTGTTGCTGTACTATCAAGCTTTTAAAAATTTCCGCTTTATGTAAAATTGGCACAGATTATACTTCTTGCATTTCATGGGCATTTGACCTCACAGTTTACATTTCACTGCCCCCTTTCACTCATGTCTCCCTCCCAAGTCAGGATCACACTTCATCTGCATTACAGACTGCATTATGGCTGAAGTCAAAATATATGTTTGCTTTTTGAAGGGTTAAAAAGACTTTTTGTTGTTTAAATTAGCAACTGAGGTTGCAATCCTAACCTGCAATTAGATCGGCTTAAGCCCTGGTGTAAGGGCTCACTTGGGGGTGTCACAAAAGTAAAGCACTTCTGCCCCACTCCTGGGGGGGGGGTGGGTTAGGTCAGTGCACTAGCACATGCCAACCTCAGTACATTATAATGGGAAGATAGGCCAGGTGAGTTAAGCCAGCCTAAAGGGGTTAGTCATGTACCCTTAGAGCCTATACCTATCCCATATCTACTCAGAAGTTAGAACCATTACAGCCAATGAGACTTACTCCGAGGTACGTGTGGATAGGATTGCAGCCTCAACTGGTTGAGTGCAGGACAAAAGAGGACTGGCAGAACTTCATATGGTGGATATTTCCACTTCTTGACTGTTGTGATTCTTAGGGAACAAGCTTCTAGGAAGGACGAAGGCAGCAGATTGTATGATGTAAATAAACTGAGAAAACATATATTTATTACTATTTTAAAAATTTGGTTGTTTCTCTGATTGTTTTGATTACTTTAAATTTTTAAAGCTATCATGGGAAAACATTTTCAAACACAGCGACTTTAGAACAAAAATCCTTCTATCCAATAACATAACTAGAGGGATATACGTGGCCCTTTGGAGCATGCCTCTGTTTTGCATCCCCACCTGGAATGGGTCTGAAGGGGAGGGAATAGGTTGCTTGCACAGAGTGGTGACGCTCGCTGCAAAGCTTAAGAGTTTGAACCTCCTTTGATACACCATCTATGTCCTAAAGAAAGCAAAGCAAAGCATAATTGCAGAAAAGAGGAACGATGACAGTAAACCAAAACACAAAAACTAAGAGTCAGAAAAGCATGTGAGAGGAAATCCACTTAGAGCCAGAACCTGAGCAGTCACATTTTTATGGACTGAAGCATTTTAATTAATGTGGGGGGCTTGTGGATTGCTCCAGGAATGGATGCTTTTAATATATAGGGTTGTTTTTAATAGGTTTTAAAATGTGTTTTAAATATTTATATGTATGTGCTTTTATCATGCTGTTCGCTGCCTTGGCTCCTCTGTGGAGAAAGGCGAAATTTTGTCTTTGTATTGTAGAATTTCAATAGCCCAAAATCAGATCACAGCATCTTGGAAGGGTTGTCATCCAAATTTTTCCTTCCTGGATTAACTAATAAATAATAAAGTTATGCCAAAAAAGATATTTTAAACCCGTAGAAGGGACCTGCCATGATCTCCATCCTTTTTCAAGGACTTGTGCTGCTGTCTTCCCTGTGTGTGTGTCTCTTCCTAACACACCTTCGTAATTGTCCTAATTATTCTATTCGATATAGAACTTCCTAAAGCAACAGGGGAGCAGAAGGATGTGAATCCTCTCTTTCTCCTGCTCGTAACAGCTTCCCTTTTTGTTTTTCCCAGGGCTGAGCCTTCCTCCAGGTAAAGCTGGTAGTCCTACACTGCTATGCAAAGTATGTGGAGACACTAGCAGTGGGAAACATTATGGCATCTACGCCTGCAACGGTTGCAGTGGGTTCTTCAAGCGCAGCGTCCGCCGGAAGCTCATCTATAGGTACGGTTTTGCGTTTTGAACTTAGAGAATGAATATGGGGAGCTGCAGCATTTTGAGTCAGATCATGGGTTCTGCACCTGTCTGCACTGACTCGCAGCATCCCTTCCGGGTATGTCTTTCTCTGTCCTGTCTGGAGAAATTGTCAGGGACTGAACCTGGGACTGTGTTACCTACCTCTTTGCTTTCCCTGATCAGTGAGAGCCCAATTATGGAAAAGAGAACATACTATATATACACTTGTGTATAAGTTGATCTTACAGATAAGGCAAGGGTAGGTTCTGAGCCAAAAATAATGGAATTTAAGACAGGGTTTAAACTTAAGGTGGTGTCTGACTATACTTTTGTCTGATTTTTCCTGAGGCCAGAACCTGAAAAATAATCTATCACTATTACCTGAAAACTGTACAGTTTCTATTTAAAATATAGTAAAAGATTATAAGATAAATTTTTATTCATTCACTCTTAAATTTGATTTTCACAACCTTTTTGTAAACACTACTGAGTAAATGCACTGTACACATATCAGGAAAGCCATTAATCAAATCCTTCTTTATAAAGTGACTGATGTGTTAAGCCAGATGTTCAGCATGTACAATACATAACTAGAAATGTTTAATTCACAGAAGGGAAACCTTATAAGCAGGTCAGCTGCATATAGTTGCAACCCGGTTTTTATTCACTAGTAGCCTCATTGCTTTCCATGGGTGTCAAAGTTAACTTTGGCTGCTCCTTTCAAGGCTCAAAGCTAAGAGCCCTCTAATTATCTCTGCAGTTTGATTGCCCTTTCCTTATCTCTGCTGCTGCAAGAGCAGTGACCAATAAGTGTCCTCTTGGAACTAGGCAAAGAGAAGATTTACAGTTAGAGCACAATCCTAATCACATCTACTCAAAAGTAAGCCCCTTTATGTTCAATGGGGCTTACTCCCAGGAAAGTGTCTTTAGGATTTCAGCCTATTAATTTACTGGCAGAAATTTCTCATCTTATAGTTCAATATCTGTGGTATTCATCTGTCCAGGAGCTATTGCATTTCTATGCTACCTAATAATGTGTTGTACACCGTTTCCTTGACAGATGCCAGGCTGGGACAGGAATGTGCCCAGTGGATAAAGCACACAGGAACCAGTGCCAAGCCTGTCGGCTGAAGAAGTGCCTTCAGGCTGGAATGAACAAAGATGGTGAGTGAAAACCCAGGCTTAAGAAAAGGCTCAAACAAACATGCACCAGTAGGTGGTGGGGAGTAGACAATAGCTGTATCACTCCACACATCCACTCACCCCAGAATTGTTTTTGGCTTCAGGTGGGGGTTTAATATGGTTGCAAATTGGGCTCAGTTTTGAGTCTGGAATGTAAAAACAGCTTTATTTTTGCTGTCACAGCAAAAGGGATGGTGTACGAAAGAGGAAGAGTGGCACACGTGCAACAAATTTAATCAAATTTAGACTACACCAGGGATGTGAAACTTATTTCACATAGAAGGGCGAAGAGGTGTTCATGATGCCTGCTGAGGGCGAGACGTAATATCATCAAGTAGAAGATGGCCAGAAACAAGCACTTTGTTCTCACATAGGAACCCATTAGCAGGAAAGGACAGGAGCAAAAACATGCAAATATTATATATGTACAAAAATGTGCACATAATATATTTTCAAGACATAAGAGAGCCTAATTATCAAGCTGGGAAGCCCACAGGAGCCATCACTTGGTTCTGGAGCCACATTTGTCCCATGGACCCAATGTTTGATACTTGGATTAAACTTTAAAAAGTTAAACTTTTCTTCCCTCATTTTGTCATTTGAGGATGCTGGGGTAACATGCTGGTGCAGGTTGCTAAGAACACCATTCAGAATGGCATGGGATGGTGAGGGTTGGGAGAAGGAGGTGGAAATACAGGAACATATGAAATTGCCTTAGATAATTACCGTATCTACTTGAATCTAATGCACGATAGAATCTAATGTGCACCCATATTTATAATTCCACACTTACTCATATCTAATTAACCATCAAATCTAATGTGCACCCTGATTTTAGAGACTACATTTGGCTGGAAAAGGTGAGCATTAGATTCAAGTAAATATAACGGATCATCTTAAAAAATATAGCAACGCCAGCATACATGATACATTATGCAGAACAATGCATAATTATGCAGACAGATCCCAAGATTACCATTCTAGATATCAGCTAACCCAGTGTTGAGCTGCTCCAGAGTGGTGGCTCTCTAGAGCTCCAGACAGAAGTCTTGGCTATCATCTGCTACCAGATCCTTTCACAGGAGAAGCGATAGATTGAATCCAGGCCCTTCTGCATGCAGTGTGTGTTCTCATGGCCCCCAAAGGACGATCCTATCCATTTGCTTCCTGGCTGACCTTTGCCTTGCTCCATCTCCAGCCGTACAGAATGAACGTCAGCCCCGCAGCACAGCCCAGGTGCGACTTGATGCTATCGACCTAGACCCTGAGCGGCAACCAGAGCATCTGACTACAACACGGGATGCACCCCCCTTAGCCTGCCCGTCCGTTCAGAACCATAAGGGCTCTGGCTCCTGCTCTGCAACTGGGGGTCCAAGGCCCAAGCCCTCCACTCCTCCCAGCAATCACCGCTTCATGGCCAGCCTGATGACAGCTGAGACCTGTGCCAAGTTGGAGCCAGAGGATGGTAGGTGGTCTCAAGACTAGTACACCTGAATTTAGTTTGCTAGTCGGGCCTTATGGATCTCTGGCAGACTTTTGAAGCCATCACCCCACAGGGCTGACAGTCTCCCACACTTCACACGCTCTGTAATGCCAGGCCAAAACCACTCCTGACATACAGAGTGACAATAGAAAGCTGTGGATGTGCTACATTGGTTTTATTCTTTATTTATAATATTTTTATTCAAATAATTATATAAAATAAAAATTATAACTGTATGTTTCCGCAGCAGCAAAGCCTCAAGTTAAATTTTCTAACATACTCAACTAGTGAATGCCACGTTTTTCATCTATATTCATCTACAGTGTATAAAATATTTCTTAATACAACTTCCGACATCTTAATACAACTTAATACAACCATTTCTTTCATCAACTTAAAAAATTCTAACTATAATAGATTATTCAACATAATTATGACATCTAACGTCTACACTTTTATTTTCATACAATTCCAGATGTGCTAAAAAGGTAAAAGTAAATGTGTCCCCTGCAGGTTGTTCTGCTAGTTGTGACTGACTATAAGGTGCAGTGCTCATCCCGTTTGATGCTGAAGAGCCAGCATTGTCCATAGACTGTGCTCATGCTACGTGGGTTTTACTAAAGCCCATGGAGGCCCCGAGGCTGCCAGGCTCCTGAAAATCAATATCATGCCAAGTATGATGGGCTACACTTGTTTTAATAAAGCCTGTGGAACTGTTCTCTGCTGCCCCCTCCTGAGTATCACTAGAACTGCACTGATCCTGCTGCCTTCTCTTGGCCTTGATCTGCTGGCACACAATGATAAAAATCTAAGAGACATTGGTTGTGTGATCAACTTCTTTTGCCACACATAAATACTGGGAGCGAAGTAGGAGGAACTGCTCGGTGGCATGTCTCAGAAAAGCTTTTCACTCCGAGCAAGTGGAAGTGGTACATAACATGGCACACAACAGCAGTGTCAAACCTGGCCTGTGAAGACCTGGCTTCTGACCCCTTGCCACCCACGTCTCTCCTGTTCAAAGATTATCTCAGGGACTTATTGGGAAGATAAAGTGCAGCAGTGAGTAGGTGGAGATCCATGCATGCCACACTTAGCGTCTGCAAGGTATATACCAAATTCCTCCTGGTTCTTCAAACAGCTGCCCAAATGCCACTGCTTCTCCTTGCATGGTACCTTCTTGCACAATAGGCCACCTCTATTTTTAATAAAGCCCCCCCACCCCCCAAAAAATAAAGCCTATTTTTAATAAAGCCCAAGGCTGCCAGGCTTGCCAGGCTGCCAAACTCTTGCAAGTCAACACCACACCTGGCATGGTGTTGCTATTACAGTTCTTAGATGTACCCAGCTGGAGCTGCTCATGGTAGTTGCTACTGGTAGTACTGCCCCTCTTCCACCCAGTGAATTCAGAAAGGAAAAGAGGATATGGAAAAATTGATCGCTTTAATAGAGTCCAAGCCTTCTTCTCCCTTCTTCCTTTTGAAACCTATAGGTCAGGACAGATAGGTAACAGTTGCTCTCCTCTAATCTAGTCCCGAGTTAAGCTTCTCACAGACCACTGCTATGCATATCTTCTCAGAAGTAAGCGTCACTGAGTTCAATGGAATCTAAGAGCATATAGGGGGCATCCTCCATCAGCTTCAGTTCACCCTGCTCTTCATTGGAGGAAGCACAGATAGAAACAAATTATGGCCTATGCTTACACATTGCAAACCAAAAGTTAGGCGTTCCTTCCAAGGAACAGGTGAGAACATTACTAAAAGCCTGACCTCAGTCTCTAACTTTTTGGAGAGTTAACAGACTCAACATCTCCAGAAACAGTATTCTGAATACACTGTCCAGTTTCACAACTTGCGTTATTCCAGTGTCTCTACTAATCTTTATACTGGTAGGCTGTAGCTGATTGTTGCTGCTCCCATCTTAACCCTTTCCATACAATAGATCAACGTGTGCTTTGCAACTGCTCCAGCATATGGCATGTGATGGGAATATTTTCCTTTCTACAGCTGACGAGAACATTGATGTAACAGGAAATGAGCCTGAGCACCCGGGGGGTGAGGAGCAAGTGTCCCCATACCCACCCACCAGCCTAGAGAGTGTCTATGAAACCTCTGCTAGACTCCTCTTCATGGCTGTCAAATGGGCAAAGAACCTACCTGTCTTTTCAAATTTGCCCTTTCGAGACCAGGTGAGTCCTTATTTTAGGTGTAACTACTGCATTTACTCAAATCTAACGCTCACCTTTTCCAGCCAAATTTAGTCTCCAAAATCAGGGTGCACATTAGATCTGATGATTAATTAGATTACATTTTTATAAGTATAGGGTGCACATTAGACTCGCACCCTATTTGCATCGTATTTGAGTAAATACAGTACATACAGCACAATCCTAAACATGTCTATTCTGAAGCTCCATTGTGTTCAATGGGTCTTACTCCCAGGAAAGTGCATTTAGGATTGCAGCCTTATTCTTCATTTATTTTTTACATTTTTATACCACCCTGCATCCATGGAGCTCAGAGTGTTTAGTTTTCCCCACCCCTTTTCATGGTGAGGTTGAGAGCAATTTGCCCAAGGTCACCAAGGAAGCTATATGGTTGAGAAGGAATTTGAACCTGGATCTTCCAGGTTTAAAAATACCCAACTACACCATCCTGGCTCTCTACCATTACTACCCCGGGTATTGTTTGATCCAGACTTCTCATAAAATGGGTCTGGTCTGGGCAGCCACTTCCATCTAGAAATCTGAGTGCAGAGCCTGCTGGTGTGATAGGCAGTGGAAGGGGCTGCCTAGCATGACTTTGTTAGATGACTGGATTGAAAAAGAAGAAAGTGCTTCACAGAAAGTGGGGAAGGCCGATTTACAGGCAACAAATTTTTCCTTTGGGCTGGGCTATAGCACCTGACTAGAAAGCAGGGATCTCTTTCAGACTTACCTGGAGTTGCGAAGGATTTCTGGGCCAATCTGGAACATTATGACAGAGCTCAGTATTTTGAACTAACCCAATGATCAAGGATGCAACCTGATACTTTTGATGCGGAACCTGCAGGTCTTAGTGAACCATGAGCAGACATCCTATGACAGCAAACATTTAGGTGACCAAAATTATAAGTGACTCTCCTGATCTTTGTAGGTGATCTTACTGGAAGAAGCCTGGAGCGAACTGTTCTTGCTCTGTGCCATTCAGTGGTCTTTGCCGCTCGAGAGCTGTCCACTACTCTCTGTGTCAGAGCTGGCTCCCACCCTCAATGGAAAGCTCATGTCTGCTGGGATAGATGTGAGGGCCCTGCAAGAAATCATTGCTCGCTTCAAAGCACTGGCTGTGGATCCGACCGAGTTTGCTTGCATGAAAGCTATCATCCTCTTCAAGCCAGGTGAGTTGGTTGGGAGGAAGAGGGGGATTTGGTTCCATGACAAACTGTGTGGTTTGAGCTAATTTATTAATATCTTTCAATCTACTTTATGTTACCATAATTCTGCACTTCTTGGTTTGCATGATTTATTTAGGAATTTTTGCCATCCAGTTTTACTAACCATACAGAGGTGAAAGGAAAAATGTAAGGCACTAGAACTTTATCCCTAACCATGGCAAATCTTAGGTAGATTTGCTTCAGTAGACATGACCTATAAGCTTTAACATCTTTCTAAAAAGATCTTGAACATCTTTATAAAAAGTTTTTTTGTGATGGCAAAAGGAAAAGGGGATGACAGAACGAGGTGGTTAGATAGTGCCATACAGCAATGAACATGAATCTGGAAAACTTTGGAAGCTAGTGAAGGATTGGGTGGCCTGGCATAACACAGTCCATGGGGTCAGAAAGAGTCAGACGTGACTTAACAACTAAACAACATAAAGCTTTTGGAGGAAAGTTTGAGCCAGAGGCTACAGATCTGGTTCTCTCTCAAATGGGACACCTGCATTGGTCTGGCACATCCCCCCACATGCAAAAATCTTCCAAAGAAGTCTGTCTTATCAACCAGTGATTGGAAAGTATGTGGAATTTTTGTTGTAGTTTAGTCAAAGAGCACAATCCCAAACATGTCTACTCAGAAGTAAGACCCATTGTGTTCCATGGGTCTTACTCCCAAGAAAGTGTCTAGGATTGCAGTCTAAGTCATGTCCGACTCTTTGTGACCCCATAGTCTGCATCACACCAGGCCACCCTATCCACTAGCTTCTGATGTTTGTCCACATTCACGTTCTTTGCCACAGTGACACTATCTAACCATCTCATCCTCTGCAGTTCCATTCTCTGTTTTCCTTCAGTTTTTCTCAGCATCAGACTCTTTTCTAAGGAGTTTACTCATGATGTGGCCAAAATATTTGAGCTTCAGTATCTGTCCTTTCAGTGAATAGTCAGGGCTGATTTTCTAGAGGAAGGATTGGTTTGATCTCCTTGCAGTCCAAGGGACCCTCAAGAGTCTTCTCCAGCACCATAATTCAAAGGCATCTCTTCTTCAGCGGTCAGCCTTCATTATGGCCCAGCTCTCTATATATTACTATAGGGAAACTATGGCTTTGATTAAACAAATCTTTGTTGGCAAGGTGATTTCTCAACTTTTAAGTTGTCTAGATCTGCCCATAGCTTTTCTCCCCAGAAGCAGGCATCTTTTAATTTCTTGGCTGCATGTGGAATTAAGCCACCTTGAGTCCCCCGGGAAAAAGGCGAGATATAAATAAAGTATATTATTATTATTTGGACTGTTAGAAATCTGCATGTCATGGCACAAGCCCTTCCTATGCCACCTCCTTCCCCTCCACTGTCCTTTAGGTTTTCCTTCCTGCCACTGGTCCACTGTGATGGTTCAGACTATGATTTCCACCATATTGTATGCAAAGCAGCTACTAGCCTAATAAATCTCATTGCCAACTACTTTATTATTACTTTTGCAGAGACACGAGGCCTGAAGGATCCAGAACAAGTGGAGAATTTGCAGGACCAGTCCCAAATGATGCTGGGACAACACAATCAGATACATTATCCCAGCCAGCCTGTCAGGTACATGTACATTCTCCATTCTGTATGATTTTTTTGTTTGTATTCTACACCTTTCCTCTGTAATGAAAGGGGGTTGCCTAAGTGGTTTCCTAGCAAGTCACTGATCAGAACTTATAGCTGACTTCATCACATGCTCTCAGACCATGCCTTGGGACCAACCCATTTAAAGCAATGTTTTAAATTGAAACATATTATGGGATCCTTTTGTTATTACGACAGGCACTTTTTTGACCCTCTGCCAGGTCTGTGCTGTATAACAGCAGCAAGACAGAAAGAAAAGCAACAGTTGAAGGTTATCCTCATCTAGAGGTACAAATGCAGGCACAGATATATTACTAAAAGAACATGGCAAGCCTGCTCAAGTAACAGTTTGGAAATTCTGTAGCTGATACAGAACACTGGATTCACAACACCCTTAAATACCATCTAAAAATAGCCTAATTTGCCAACGTTTGCATACCAGGTCTAATGGACCCGGTTGGTATTCTAAGGGTTACGGCCTTGAACTCCATGAAGAACAAGCCCCAAAGCGGAGTTCACATGACATAGGGACCTTGCTGAAGCAAAACTGGTTTAAGTCTGATCAGTGATTGGGAACCTCCTATAAAGAACCCACAATTCCATGATAGAAATGAAATAAATTTTAAAACATCCATAGATAAAAAAATATCCAGTGTCTACTTGTGAAGAATTCACCAGCATGGCACAGGACTTGACTCTGGGCTTTAAGAAAGGAGTGCCAGGAGAGGGTGGGTAGGGACTTGTTCTGCAATGAGCCCCAACTTGTATTTGCCTTCTCTTTCCAGGTTTGGAAAACTGCTTCTGCTCCTGCCTTCACTGAAGTTCATTTCCGCAGAACGCATTGAACTGCTCTTTTTCCGCCGAACCATTGGGAACACTCCCATGGAGAAACTGCTATGTGATATGTTCAAAAACTGACTCGCCCCTTAAAAGAGAAGGAACAAAAAAACCTTTTAGATTCCAAGCCAGTATTTCTGTTCCAAAACCTGGCTCTAAAGTGAAGAAACATAGAGAGATAAACAGTTAAATGTCCATATTCTCTCTGCTGACCTCTTGGGCTTTGGTGTGTATGAGGATCAAACCGTGGTATCTAACTGCAATTAAGAGACATAAATATGAAGGAAGTCACTGGATCCAATACTTTGTGGTCATGAGCTGCGCATAACTGCTAAAATGAGAATTGCCTACACATTTTTCCAAGTTGGAAGTGTGTTTGTAGATAGTTTTCCAAGCTGGAAGTGTATTCTTCTTTTCTCAAACTGGGGGAGAGGAGAAAAAGACTGGGTAAGTGAGCAGAATGCATTTTGCGCATGCTCAAAAAGGAAGAATTTCATATTCCAAAGCAAACACCCAATCTTGCAAACAGGTTCTTGAATACAAATTAAGCCTCAATTTTAACCATCAACCACACCATAGTGCAGAAAAGTGCTCTATCTAAATAAGAGAGAAGGTAAGAGGGGAAGCAGAAAAGGTTTTCATCACAGTTTAAAATATGCTTCTGTGGCCCACTTGTGAAAAGTCTGGGTGTAGGTCAATTTTGCACTGCCTTTCCAGAGATGAGCAGTCTGAATGAATGCAACAACATGGCCTTGATTGGAAAATGCAGCCTCCAAGTGCCTCCTGCTAGAGACAAGGCATCTTCACCTCCTTTGAAGACGATCTCAACTTTTGGAACAGTTGAGGCACCTCACAGCAAGTAGTAGTTAAAGCAACAGAAGGTAACCTGGATCATGCACCCTGCCTTAAATCCCCAGAATATACTAGATGGTGCCATTTCCTAGGCTCTGGCTTGGAACCACTCATGAACCTGCAATGGGCAATATCTGGACCTAGAGGACAAAACAAGGCTGAGTGGACACATTGTTTCTAGGACTGGGGATGAAAACATCACTGGCTGCAAGTCTTTATAAATAGCAATAAACCGAACTTGGGTAGTCTGTATTTTGTTTTACTCAGTCTACCCTCTACAGCTCTTTCTGTCTCACCAGCAATGGAAAGAAAACCAAAAGCCACTGACAGATCTAATGGACAGAGATTCAAGTTCCAGAAAAGAAAGGGTGGAATACAAAGCAATCTCATTTGCAGAAAAAGAATGTGTTATTTCATCTTTTCTTTCCTGCAAAAGTCTTCTAAACAGTAATGTGTATTTTAGCAGCTTCTGCATTTGGGTAATAAAAAGATACAAAATAACTTTCGTGGGGAAAAGGCATGCAGAATTCTTGATAAAACCCTATCAAAGATTAACACATGCAGCGCTTACAGTTTAGACTTGATACAGAGATGTTTGAAAAGTGTTACTCAAAACTAAGCCTACTGTACTCGTAATCTGCTTGCCTGAAACACATCTAACCTCGTTATACACAATTTTTTATACATGGATTTGACTCAACACAAATTGCTACTGCAAATCACACTATTAAAAACAGCTTTCCTCCTATTGTAGAGATGGTCATGAAAACAATCATTCGAATTCTCAGTCCCAGATTAAGTTTGCATTTTACAAAAAAAATGTCAATGGTGGAAAATTTTCTGGTGCATTGCTTGTCAATCAGTTGCATGGTAGCATTTTAAAAGTGGAAGTTTGAACAGGAGGCAACAGAATCACATGACAATACAGAAGGCCATAAATTGAAAACAATTTACAATTAAGCAACCCCACTTTGCTGCTCTAAGATGTTTCAATGTGTCACACCCAGCAATCACAATTCAGACATTATCTTGCCTATGCCGGGGAAAGCTAGTACATTAAAGAGAAAAGAATCAAATCTGTATCTGATAATCTTTTTCTTTTTTTAAAAAATGGGGAATATAAGAAATGCCTCTACTGAATCAGGCCAAAGGTCCATCAAGTCCAGCTTCCTGTATCACACAGTGGCCCACCAGATGCTTCAGGGAGCATATATGACATCTGGCATTTTGAGCTTGTCCACGTCTACATACACCCCTCATGGCGTGTAACCTGTGTTGGTCCTTTCCGCTAGGAATTTGTCCAGTCCCTTCTTAAAGGCATAGAGGCTAGAAGCCATCACCACATCCTAAAAGGAATTTTATCTTATCTCTTCACAAGGAAGCATTAAAATTGTGATCCCTCTTTTACTTGGAGTATTAAGTGGAAAAGTCCCAAAAGCATCCCACTACATATATCCTTTTGCTGTGTCCTATATCAATCCTCCCCAAAGAACACTGAAACTTTCATGTTAACCTGTTCACCACTTTACAGTTTTCCATCTCTCCTCAAATACCCAAAAGCTTTTGTCCAGATCACCAGAGGGTGGGCTAGGATCTTTACCAAGCATAGAACACATCTGCCATTAACACTCTTTTTCATTGCTTTGTTCTTTAATAAGCTAGGGGTTATTTGTTCATAAAGTTGTTTTTGTACAGCCATATAGTATTATATTTACGAAATATTACACAAATTGCACTTTAATTATGACGGCCTTGTTCCAGAAAGGGAAAAAACCAACAAAAAAAAGAGAAACTTCCAGACACAAAATTACAGTGTGCCAAGTGACGTCGTAACCTCATGCCAACTCAGCTTGGTGAACAAAATAAAGCATTTTCCTTTATAGAATTCTTTTAACAGGTAAAATTTATAGAGTATGACACAGGACAATATATCCTTTTACAATACATAGTCTGCTTTTAAAATTTACACTCAGTATACTTATAAATTACTTTTAGAAATTTCCATTAAAAAATTATATGCAGCCAATGTCCTTCCTAGTGGTGAGTACATTCACAATACCATGAGTGGAAAAGGCTCAAGACTTTTTATAGGCTGTACAGTGGCAGGGGTAGGGTAGAACTACGATTGGGATCTGGAAGACAGGCAGCAGGCAGAAATATGGACGAGGAATGAAGCTTGAGGCTCTTCTTCCCGTTGCCTGTGTTCAACAATCGTGTCAGTCCAAAAGGTATTGATGTCCCCTCCACCCCACCCCACGAATCAATGCTGAAGGACGGCCTTGCATTGGAAGAAAGAGAACTTAGTCCCTTGGAGTATATGCAAAGTCTCCCACCACAGAAATCAGCTGATGATTCCCTTTGGAGGCTCAAGAGGCAAGTTTCCAAAGATAGCATCTTTGTGTACTTGCAAAGCACTGCTAAAACAAATGTGCACTTAGCATGCATATATGAAATGTACTGACTGTATCATGAGGTTTGTGGAGGGGATATAGCTAAGCCTGAAATTCTGGTATTGCAGAAGGGAGAAGTAGTTGGACTTTTTGGTTCTAAGCAAAACAAGTCATGGAAGTTTAGACTGGATCCAGCATTACCTACAACTTACTACTCTCTACAGTGGAAGTCCCTTCCCCCTCTGAATCAGAGGTACAATATATGTCCTCACTTGAGCCAATGAAAAAGCTGGGCACATCTTTTCAACCAGCGTTACAGAAGAAAACTAGGTGGTTCATCAGAGACCATTCAGATGAAGTTGGTATGAGTACAACTGTGATGCTGGGTAGGGCTGGGGAGAGATGGGATGGTCTCAAGCATTGCTTTCTGAAATGGAAAATGATGTTCATGTAGCAGAGTCAGGATCAGAAAAAAGCTTAAATCACTTTTAAGAACAAAAGGGCAAACTGAAAAAGTCCCCTCCTGTAAGTAACATAGATTGTATCTGTTAACACTGCCACAAAAGAGATCACCCTTGAGTAGAGAAAGACCTTAAAGCCACTGTTCACTGTGCAAAAGATAGTGATCCCCAAAAAGCCAAAGCAAGAAGTCAAATGATGAATCTACATGGACAGGTCCCTGACTGAAGACTCCTTCTGAAGGGCAGGTCCATAGTTTGAAGAAGAAGAATGCAGTTGGGGACTCCTCTATCAGCACGAGATAGTGTGTGACTTAAAGCAAGCACCATCCAAAATCAATAAAGAAACAGTTTGAATTCTAGGCCTCTTATCCATTTCTGCCCAGCCCATAATGTATACATTTGATCCCCGATGCATATATACTACGTTAGGCAGAAAATTTTTAAAGTAATGTCTCCGATTATAATTACTAAAGGATAAGAATGTTTGAAGTGTTTTAAAGTTCCATTAGTCACTTAGAATGGTGACCAAAAGCAGCTGCTGTACTGTTGATTGGACTTACTTTTGACCCTCAAAGCTAGTTTATCCATGGCTGAGGACGCTGAAACCTCCTGATTTGAAAACTACATTGCAGTTTCATACCTTTAATGACAATGTGCAAGCCTCATGAACCCATGGGAGAACTTAAGGGACTGGTCACATATGTCTAAACAGTTTTAAACCATTAATTTGCCATTTATTGTGATCTCCCTTAGACTGAAAATCAGACATACGTTAGAATTCACTTGTCATTTAAGCAAAATTAAGGTGAGAACTGGCTGCAGTGGACATCAAAGTGCCCAGATTTTATGTATGCAATTGCTCATGGTATCAACATTTAACATGTTCAACATGTGTGGTTTTTAAAAACTGCAGCTAAGTTGTGTTGGAGGAACAGAACAAGATGGACCAATAATGGTGCTATCAGATGCTTGTAAAAATGGGTGTTTCCAAAGAGCTTCTTTTTTTAAGACCTCATTGCCAAGGTCAACAGGAAGGGACTTTTACTTTCCGCACATGTGTGTACATACAGAGTGCAACTATGATGTGCTTCTGGGTGGTCCAAACAAAGATATTATCAGAATTACCCAATGAGACACTGGTCCCAAAAAATGACCCCCAATGTAAAAGCCTTGGTTCTAATTCTTATATTCCATTACCCTCCCCTCCCTTTACCTTCCTGGCTTAAATGTCCCACACTGTGGGAAAAAGAAAGTTAAAAAACATAAAAACTTTTATTTACATTGAACTTCAGTAACCATAATACTAACGAAGAACTTCAAGTAGTCTCTGATTTTTGTTTTGCCTTTGCTTAATACTGATGTTCAGAGAGAAAAGCGATGCCAAAGAACATTTTAAATACATTGATTTGTAGCCTCCCTCATTGCTTCTCCATACATTTGGATTTTTCTGGAGTAAGGCAATTTGAGAGAGAGTGCAATGGTTTCCCTGTTGGTCACCATCTGTCCGTGGAGCCTTTTGCTCAGTTTAGCAGCACGGAGAGTCTGGAGTGCAGTCAGAAAAAGTCAATGGTTCTAACTTCTAACATTTCTTTTGCCTTTTGGAATCCTGTCCTGTGCCTTCAGGACCCTTGTCACCGTTATGGCTACTGAACATTCGGCACAAATATTTGGCTTTGGCCTACCTGGAATCAAACTGGCATTGGTTATTCTGACATTGTCAACAACAGAACTAAAAAAAATCCCAGACAAATAACTTTTTCTCCACAACAGGTATGGACCTAATGGTTGTCTGAGAAGTGCTGGAATGGAAAATGGGTACTTTTTCTATCATCACAGAACCGTGGAGTGCATTTAAATAGCTCAAAACAAAGGGCTCAGCCTCCTCCTTGCTGTGGTTCCTTCTAAGAAGGTTCATGCTTATAATCCCAGTGCAAAAACCCAACCCCAAAGTTAGCAGCTTTGATGATCAGGATCTAGAGCAGGCTCCTGAACCCCAATTGTCCCACTGGTGTTCTTCCCTGGCTGCCACAGCCCCTTTCTCACAAACACAGAACTTGGGACTGAAAGAAAGATGCAAACATGGCTCACCGGCCGGTCTTCTCCCAACTTCACTGGTTTTGCTACAAATTCCCAGCCAGACACAGAACAAAGGTTCTGAGTTCCAAAGTAAAATAAGGCCACAGCACAACCTTCCTCCAACAGTTCTTCTTGAGTGTTAGCTTTCTCTCTGCAGCACTGGCAATACAACACTGGGGATCCCAATCAATGAGCTATGTTAAGCTGATTTTCATGACTGACAGTTCTACATTGGAGGTGGTGCTGAAGAGGAGGGAAGACGCAGGAGATACGTTTTTATGCCTGGCTGCAACTGGCTGGCTCACACCATGAACTCATTATTTCCAAGCAGCACCAGTTGCTGGGGACTGTTGTAATCAGCAGCATCAGGGTGTCTCTTTCGGGCTGTCCCAGTAGCCCCCTCTGGGAGCTCTTTGGCTTTGGGCGGAGAGTTTTTCACATTCTTCAGTTTCTGTTTGCCCTTCTCAGGATTAAAAGTCCCCCTGGTGGTGAATTGTGGCCTGTCATCTAGACCTTTAACATACCCTGGAGACTGCTCAAGGGCTGTAGCACCACCAGAAGGAACTGCCCGATAGAAAGGGGATTTTGAGTATATCTGGAACCGTTTCCTAGTTACGTGAGGTAAGCAGGAGGAGGAAGAGGAGGGAGACAGAGATGGAGAGGAAATGGAGGAGTCCACAGAATCCATAGATTCTTGCTGTTTCTTCAGATGCTTCCGGGATCTGTTGGTGGCAGACTCTGTCTTGAAGGATCTCAGGGTGCCAAGTGCTAAAGTTCGCTCTGGCAGGGAAGAGAGAAAAAAGAAACTCAACAACTGAAGACACAACACACACAAATACATATGGAAAATTGACATTATAAGACCATGCCATGAAGGGAACCATCTATGAAGAAAAAGGAAAGAAATTGCTTGTTCTCTTTAACACCTATTCCAAACTGAATGACCACCATCAAGCTCTCTCAATGCCATCTTTTAATGTACATGCTGCTAAGACAGCAGCACAGGTCCATACCTGATGTGCCCTGAATTCATTTTTCCTCAAGACCACTTTAATGGTTATGTTCTTCCATGGCAAACAGGGACAAGGGCGTGTATTCCTCTGCTTGTTTTTCCTTGGACACTATCTTTTCATGGTGGTGGGATTGCGTCCTCCAGTGATACAAAGGGAGTCAGGCAGGGACTCCCATGCCAAATAGGCCTTTGTTGAGGTGCCAGACTAAACCTGTCCAAAATCCCACTGAACGTGGGTTGTCTGGAGAAGGAAAACTCCCACCTGAAACCTTCACTGACTTGTGGCCATACCCATCTACGGGAAAGGCTTCAGGAGTCAATCTCGAGGCAAAATCCGGAGCCGGAGTCCCGGAAGCAGTTCGCGACTGTGTACAATCACGTTCTGGTAACTCCAGCAACGCAGCTGGAACCAATTGCATTGGCTCTGCCATGCCCTTGGACTATTTCAGTGATGTGAAGAGGGGGGATTTGCTGCTTGGGTTAACAGTCTATCCTCCATATTAATCAACCCAGGTCATTGTGCCCCGGAGAGGACACTCAGAGCACAATACCATAGTCTTTCAGGACTGAAGGATGCCAATGATGAGAAGTCTAACTCCAAAGAAGTCTACCTCATACTCTGCAGTCCCCTTCTCTGTTTTATTTCAGTTTTTCCCAGCTGTAGGGTCTTTTCTAAGGAGTCCTCCCTTCTCATGATGTGGCCAAAATATTTGAGCTTCAGTATCTGTCCTTCCAGTGAATAGTCACGGTTGATTTCCTAGATGAAGGACTGGTTTGATCTCCTTGCAGTCCAAGGGATCCTCAAGAGTCTTCTCTAGCACCATAATTCAAAAGCATCTCTTCTTTGGCTGTCAGCCTTCCTTATACCCAGCTCTCACAGCCACATGTTATAACAGGGAAAACCACAGCTTTAACTAAAAGAACATTGCTGGCAAGGTGATGTCTCAACTTTTAATTATCTTTTAATTTCATGGCTGCAATCACTGTCTGCAGTGATCTTAGAGCCCCTCCCCAAACTGTAATGATTCACATTTCTTCCCCTTTGATTTGCCAAATCTATTTGCCTTTGATTTGCCAGGTGGTGGACCAGATGCCAGGATTTTAGTTTTATTAAGCTGACAGCCACATTTTGCACAGTGGTAGGCTACATTGGAATAAACATATGAGAACATACTAAATTACTCATCTGACTGTGATGAATACAACTTCCTTCAAGAAACCACTTGATTTTTCACAGCCCTTTACACCACTGTGTAACTCTCAAAAACACCACCTGATAACTGCTTTAAAATACTATTTACTTAATTCTGCTGTTTCAACCTAGACAAAGCCTTTTTCACAATGAAAGCTTAGTTCACCTGATCTGTCTGAGATGGCTCCTTCAGAATCAACAGTCAAGTTTTCAGAGCTGTCTGCAGTACCAATGGAAGCCTCAGACTCCAGGGTCTCATCATCAGAGGCTCGTGGTTCCAGTGCCAGCATCTCAAAAGTTAATTCTTCCCTGGGGGGGGGGGGGGACACAAAACAAATTGGAACAAACAGATAAAAATATGCCAGCGGCATGGGCAGGAAGCCTGGAAGTAATCTAGGTCATTGAAAAAACACAATACAACCAGGAACAAAATTCTCTAGTAAAAGTGAGTGAAACATCTTACGGGCACAGAACTGGATCCTGCAGTTGAAGGACCAGAAAGATTCTGGCTCTTTTACAAAGGGTCAAGCCAACAGGTAGCCTGTCCAAACTAAATCAAAAACCCTGTTCAGTATTTGAAACTTGCATTTCCTGAACTGTAGCAACCCACACATCTTTTCCAACTCCTTCCTACCAGACTCACTTTTCTTTCTGCAGGTTCTCAATCTGTTCAGTCAGGACTCTCTCCTCCTGCTGCATGGCTACTTGCTGCTGTTCTGTGACATCCACCTCCATGGCTTCTTCATTGCTCAGCATATCTTCAGGAACATCTGATACAGAGGGTAGCCGGCCTGCAGCTGGTGATGTAGGGCTTGGGAAAGTTCCTCGCCGTATGCGCCCTTTACCCTGCAGGCATAGCAGTGCTAATGAGGAGCACAGCTTTTGAATATACCTTAGGCTACAACAATAACTTGCAACCCACCATGATATGCCATATAATGAGCAAACACTTTCCATAGGTGACTGGCAGAGACAGACAGGAAGCATATACAAACTCAAGGATACAGGAGTAAGTTTGGGGTCTTTCAAAATCTCACTAACCCACAGATGTTAAAGCAGCATTCTCTGTTTAGAAAAGTGACTGAAACAAGTCCCTATTCCTTCACATCACCCAGATCCTAGATGTCATTCAATGGTGTACTTCAACGACCCACATATTAATAGAGGCACCTTAGGACGCTAGCAGTGGCACTAGTGTAGAGAGCATCTGGACAAACACACACCAAGATTTGTCCTGAATATATCATAATGTAACCATTCCTGTGTTACCACAGTCAACTATGCTTTTCACAGATCTAACTGCATTTCAATGTTCAGCTTCAAGAATTACATTTTTTCCTAAACAGGGCAAAACAAGAGCAAAACTAGCTACAAAATGTCCATGTGTCCAACTAAGTTTCGCATCCAGTACTGGCAACTTGAGGGTAATTCCTCTTTGAGGCACAGCCATGGCAAACTACTCACTATGATAGGGTGCAAAGAAATTATTTTCATATTTGAGCCACTTTTGGGTGTCAAGTGATTGAAAAGTGGGGTATAAACTGAATAATGAATATATACCCCTTTTAAAAATCCCCAATCTAAGTTACTCCGAACAGGAATTTCTGGTTTGAAGTTACCTAGCACTTTTAAAATTTCTTTCCGACTGAATGCTGTCTTTTATTCATGCAATCTGTCATGGTGTCCTCAAATTGTTAAAAATCACTTCTCCACTGGGTGCCTCCAGTACTGCTCCCTTTCTTCAGTGTCTACCTGATTAATGGAAAAATGGGACTGTATGACCTAGATAAAACAGCTCTCTACAAGGTTGAGGCTCAATAGTATTTCAAAAAAATGCAAAACTGTAATTGTACAAAGATCCAAATCAGACTGTTCTTTGACATTTCCTCACAACCTTTGGGAATGTGGTACCAACATCCCTACAACTGGTCAGAAATGTCTCATTTCTCTTAGCTTTAAATTGCATAAAGTCCATATACAAATAAAAGGTAAAGGTGTCCCCTGCGAATCATGACTGAGTCAAAGGGCAATGCTCATCCCTATTACAAGGCTGAAGAGCCAGCAAAGTCTGAATATGTCTCTGTGGTCAAGGGGCTGGTATGATTAAACATCAAAGGTGCATGAAATGCTGTTACCTTCCTTCCCACTAAAGTGGTATCTATTTATTGACTTGGATTTACATGCTTTCCAACTGCTAGTTGACAGCAGCTGTCATTCTTATGGGAAAGTTATGGGAGGTCACGCAGGATCTCACCAAACTGACAACCTTCAGGCTGTTATCTTTATCCACTGAGCCGTTGCAGCCCTTCCATACAAGGAAGTTGCTTTTTAATATTTGATGCTACTTCCTGCACTGGCAAGATTCTGAGAAAACCATTCTCCTTATGCCTCTTTGACAGGGTTGTCAAAACTTTCCTGTTTTTTGGAAAGTTTTCTGGCTGGAAAGAAGCACTTTCTGAAAAGAAGCAAAGATTTTTGCTGGAAAGGAGAAGAATTCTTCACAAGGATGGAACTAACTTTGTGGTGCTCTAAGTGATTATTGTTTATTCAAACAGCAAAATTGACAAAAGCAATAAAGAAATTAGATGGGGGAGGGAAATGGTTAGTAAAGTAAGGAGGAGGATGAAGAGGAAAGAATCTCCCTCTAGAACAGTGATTTTCAACCTGTGTCCATTGGCACACTGGTGTGCTGTGAACAGTCTGCAGATGTACCATGGTGATTTGGGTAAGGGTTATTTATTGTTAGGGCCAATGGGGGATGTTAGCCCCCATTGGTGCACAGTGCGTCTTGTCAATTATCAAGAAGCTAATAATGTGCCTTGATCATTTTAGTGCCTAGTCAGTGAAATGAAAAAGGCTGAAAATTGCCGTTCAAAAAAGTGGAAGAATGGGAAAGGTCAAGCGGCAAAGAAGAAATTTCTAAGTGAATATTCCTTTCTCCAAAGTTCCTTCAGTCTTTTTTGAAATTGCTTGCATACCCTACAGGTTGTTCAATCATTCCTGTAAGAGTATATAATATAGCGGAAGAGGCAAGTTGTTACACATTTCTATAGAGGATATTTATATCCTCTAGAAATGTGTAACAACCTCTAGAAATATGTAACAATTGCTTGCATACCCTACAGGTTGTGTAGAAATGCGTAACAATCCTCTAGAAATGTGTAACAATCCTCTAGAAATGTGTAACAATTGCTTGCATACCCTACAGGTTGTGTAGAAATGTGTAACAATCCTCTAGAAATGTGTAACAATTGCTTGCATACCCTACAGGTTGTTCAATCATTCCTGTAAGAGTATATATAGAAGAGGCAAGTTGTAAGAGTATAGCGGAAGAGGCAAGTTGTTACACATTTCTAGCGAGGATTGTTACATAGGATATATAGATAAATATATCTATATATCCTCTAGAAATGTGTAACAACCTGCCTCTTCCGCTATATTATATATAGAGAGAGGATATATATATATCCTCTATATAGAGTATATATCCTCTAGAAATGTGTAACAACCTGCCTCTTCCGCTATATTATATACTCTTACAGGAATGATTGAACAATATATATATGTACGTATGTATGTATGTATGTATGTATGTATCTATAGATGTGATTGACCATTTGTAAACTAAATCATTGTTTGGCAACCCAGCCACCTTCTTCCCCTCTAGCTAATCTCCCTGAAAAATTAGGCTCAATCTCACTCTCTATGGGAGGCAATTCTGCTACCAGAAATAGAGAGCAGCTTAAGGGAAGAACACACACACACACACACACAGAGTTATGAAGTGTGGGTTGTAGGCACGGAGCATGCAGCAGCGCACTGGAATGAGTGGAGGGTTACAGCAAAAGGTCAGTGCAATGCAATTCTGATACATACCGGGATAGAACTGCGGGTTATGCTCATAAATCTAACGGCAATTAGTACTGGTTTCTGGATTAGAAAGGACAGGAAAAGGAAAGGTGCAGGTTAGAGCGAATGTGCCATCAGCCCTCTGAAAGAGCTGCTGGACTTCCAAATGAAAGGCAGTAATCGGCTGTGTCAGAAAGATGGTGCAAGTGAGGTTAAAGCCATTGTGCTGTTAAAAAAGTGGATTTGTACCGGTTGTGACCACAGATGTGCTCCCAGTTGAGTGTGCCAAAAGAGCCCAAGCTTACTTCTAACAATGCATATCTGGGTCACCACCCACATGATTAACCGGACCCCATTATATAAGCAGAATGAGACACATCACATTAGCCTTCAGCTCACAGCAGAGAAACACAACAACAAAAACACAGCTCATTTTGCTACTGAGCCCTGCCTTTCAGCTCAACAGCCCAGCTATGAGAGTGCAAGCTTTTGCATCCCAGGAAGGCAGAAAGGCAAAGGAAGCAATCCACTAGACTAGAAGGAGCTCAATGCTGCAGCTAAGCTGCAGTGTGCATGATAACTTTGCCTCCAGCTTCTCCCACTGGCACATGCATGTCAGATGGAAGCAAATGGAAGCCTACTTTGCAATAAGCATCATCATATGACAGTGCTGTGAGACTGAGCAGGGTTGGTCAAAGAACCTAACACACACAAATTCAAGTGATGTTGGTTTTCCAAATATACCTGAGAAGACAAACCTCAACAGATAATGGTTGTCTTTGGGAGATCAGCACTATTCCCAGCTTATCTGGGTTTTATGTTGCTTACATTTGGAGCTCTGAATACAAGGAATTCAGGACAAGGCTAATCTTCAGTTTCTATTTAGAACATAGTTGTGTGTGAAAAGATTTGAGATGCATAAAGGTTTGGAGACTGGAAAGGGAGAAGCTTAAATCAGGGGAGTGGGAAGGAGAGATAGACTGGCTTTCTATCCAGACTTAAGTAAATTAACCAAAATGCAGGTATCTTCAGTTCTAAGAGAAAACAGTATTAACACAATATTAGTAACACTGTTAACAATTTCTCAAGCAGAAAAATTACATCAACTTATTTTTCATTTGGTGTGAGGAGGAGACAAGAAACCACAATGGACCCATTTACACTTCTTTTAGCCTGGAGGAACCAGCCTGGTTTTAATCCACTCTCTTCTTACCATAGACCTGCGGATCAATGACAGCCGGCTCTTAGCTTTGTTCTCTGCAAACTCAAGGCTGCTGATGTCCTTAAGGCGTGCTCGGTATTTATTCATTTGCTCTACCACAATCAACTCAACACAGCTGAAAGGAAATTAACAAGAAGAAAAGTTCATGTTTCACTTGCCACATCTGACTATGATATCTATATGATAGAAAGAGACCAGAGATATATCTTGCTCTCAAATGTGAGGGAGTGCGTTTCCAGTCAATACTGCCATCCACACGAATAAACAGGGACAATCTCATGGGCAACACAATCCTGATTTGTGCTTGAACAGGCAGGTTGGCTCAGCAAGGATAGGGACTGCTGCTGCTGCGCTGCTAGGATTTAGAAGATTTCTAAACTCTGCTTCTTCTCACCTGCCCCAGGATCTCAATCTTCTGCCCTTTCCCAACCCCTGCACAGGCTGAGCTTGGCCAGTGCAACACACTGTGTCTCCAGTTGGTGCACATCTCTGCACTGGCTTAACTGTGTGAGAAGTGACAAAAAGTGATTACATTATTATAGAAAATGTTGACTTTACCTGATTGTTTTACTGACATCCTGAGCACTCTGCAGAGGATCGGTGGTGTCTGGGCAACGAAGTATACAGGGAGCAAACACAATGGCCAGGGCATTTGCCGACATGCGGTTGGTCTCTTCTTGTAAGGCAATCCTAGAAGCATTAGAATACATGATCAATGTTAGCTCCAGTTCTCTTAATTTTTGTAGGAATGTCCAAAACCAAAGAGAGAAAATTTCAGAAGTTCTGGAGAAAGGCTTGAGAGAAGGAATGTGACATATACATTAAAGGTATGGAAAAATAATCTCAAAATATGCAGAAAAAGTTTTTCCTTAAAAGTCTGACTAAATGCTTAATAAATGGTAACAGTGTCCCCCACAGGTTGTACTACTAGTCGTGACTGACTGTAGGGTGCAGTGCTCATCTCCATTTCTAAGTCAAAGAGCCACCACTGTTTGAGACATTTTTGTGGTCATGTGGCCAGCATGACTGAGGTACACGGCCCTTGCCACCGAGGTGGTACCTATCTACATGCATTTACATGCTGTTGAACTGCTAGGTTGGCAGGAGCTGGGCTAAGGACGGGCACTTACTCAGTATTGTAGGACCTGGCAGGTCTCAAAACCTGGCTTGCCAGTTGTCAGCCAGTGTCTTAACCACTTGAGCCACAACAGCACAAGTGGTTATTAACTTGCCACGTTTTGTCATGTGATCTAATTTTTGAATATGGGGAATTGATAAAGAGGCGTCAAATGTCATGAGCTGGGCACAAATACATGTTGAAACCCACCCCACCCCCCTGACGTGATATTTGGTTCCAGGAACCTCAATGATTACCCATTTTTGCATTATTAAAAACAATTACTGTATTTACCATGGTAACAAGGCAAGCAATGAATTATGTTCCCTTTCAAGTGGTTTGAAATGGCTTCGTTTCAGCTAGAGGCATATCAGAAGTGATTATCACATGGGGGAAGGGAGGGGTCTCCCTCACAGCCTGAAATAAATCGGAACTCTCTATCTTTCTTAGGTGAGCTTATTTGTCCGCAACATTGCCATTGTTAGATTAGTCATCCTTGGCCCTAAAGGTTTTTCTTTTCTTTTTTACTGTACAGAATAATATAGTGTTTTATTACAGTAATTGTGGATGTATGTATATGACTGATCTACTGCTTTGACCTTGGACTGTGTTACTTGACTTATCTTCTGCCTGTCGTTTTGAACAATATAGTTATCTTGAACTATAAACAGCTGTGTGTTTACTTTGTGCTGCTGCCCTCTCATCCTCTGCACAACTACTCTGCTTAGCCCTACTAATCCTGCAGGGACTCACATTCCTAACAGCCATGCTAAGCAGGCTGCTTTTATGCCATTAATTGTTACTTAAGGGATATTGATCTTTTAATTTAAAGAGCCAGACTCATTCGTGTTGAGACAAAATTGCATATATAGTGGTGTCTCATTTAAAGAGCTTAATACGTTCCGGAGGCATGCTCTTTAAATGAAACACTATTTAAATGAAGTGGATTTTCTCATAGGAAACAATGGAAACTCAGACGATTGGTTCCACAATTCCAAAAATATTCATATAAAATATTAATATATATATGTATTACATACATATAAAAATGTATGTAAAAATGATGACGAAACACAGGAATTGAATTCAAAACACTATAATATAATACAGACCACAATTACTGTAATAAAACACTATATTATTCTGTACAGTAAAAAAGAAAAGAAAAACCTTTAGGGCCAAGGATGACTAATCTCTCTCTCTCTCTCTCTCTCTCTCTCTATATATATATCTATATCTATATCTATATATCTATATATCTATATATCTATATATCTATATATCTATATCTATCTATCTATCTATCTATATATAAAAGAGAAAAGTCACTCACTGACTGACTCACACACTCACTGACTCATCATCGCACTGCCAAAACCGCTGGGCCTAGAAGCGTGAAATTTGGGGTGGGTGTTCCTTCCGTGACGGAGGGGTGCACTAAGAACCGGTTTTTGGAAATTCCAACCGGAAGGGGGTGAAAAGGGGCGCAACGTGTTTTCCTCCCTATACTTTGCATTGGAGAATTGATGACTCATCAACATTCCGCCCCAACTGTTGGGCCTAGAAGCATGAAATTTGGGGAGGGTGTTCCTTCTGTCACATGAACACCCACCAAGAACCCATGTGGAGAAATTTAACCCTTCAGGGGCTGAAAAGGGGGCAACGTGTTTTTGTCCTATTCTTAACATGGGAGACTGAATAACATCCAGCCCATTTGGAACTCAGTACCTGGTGCACTGAGAGGATGCTGTTCGGAAGAAGAGGTTGCACTGGCGAGGATGCTGCACATGGGGGGAAGTTGTGCACGGGGGGATGATGAGCATGTAGGAAAGTTGCGCACGGGGAAGGTTGCGCATGGGGGAAAGGTTGCGCATGGGGTGTTGATGCCCATGGGTTGTTGATGCGCTGTGGGGGGATGTTGTATGGGGAAATGTTACTCCTACAAAGCGGGTACGCTTTTTGCTAGTTTTCACTAAAAGATTCACTGGTGTCTTTTGGAGAATCTTTAACAAGGAACCTCTGTGTGTGAGATCTATCTATGCAAACTAGATAGGCAGTCTGCAACAGCAAAGGGGCCAGATCCGATGCTGTCGCCTCAGAATCAAGCCCCAGTGAATTCACTGGGCTTACTCACAGGAAAGTACATAGGATGCAAGCCTGACTCTTTCCATAGGATGTCAGCTGCAGCAGGAGATTGGCTTCTGCTTGCATTGAAAAGGGGCAAGATCCTGGGATGTCTACTCAGAATCAAGCCCCACTGAATCCACTGGGGCTTACTCACAGGAAAGTGCATAGGATGCAAGCCTGACTCTTTCTGAAGGATGCCAGCAGCAGCAGGAGATTGGCTTCTGCTTGCATCGCCTTAATCCCATAGCGCAGCTAATGTAGACAGGAGTAGAGGAAGCCCAGCCAATGGGCACTCGTTATGCAAATCAAGCTCGTTAAGTGAAGCAAAATCCCACAGAAACTTTTCTCTTTATGTGGAACACTCACTATTCGAGGCACTTGTTAAGCAAGGTACCTCTGTAAATAGGTTACACCTGTAACTGTTGCTGGCTACTTTCAGCCACTGCAGCTGCATTAATGAAAATATACTACTTGAATAAGTGCTATAATCATATTTCTGATCAAATGAGAAAAGAGAACACTCTCGGCATATGCACTAAGAACTCAGGTCAAGCTTTCCAACACAATCCTAACCAATTTAGGCTAGCTCAATTCACCCACTTCCCATTGTGTTTGGGGAGACCAGCAGCAATGGCGGGCTCCAGCAGGCTCGCACCTACTCTATAGAACCGGTTGTTAACAAGAGATAGGACATGTAAAGTTTTAAAATAGTCATTTAAAAGTGGCTGCCAGATGGGCACAGAACTGGTTGTTAATTTCTTTGAATCTCATCACTGACCAGTAGATATGCCTTACACTTCTGAAACCCCTCCAGGCCACCATGGGACTTGTGCCAGGATTTAGGCCAGCCTAACTGGGGATTAGGATTGCACCCCCAGAATGAGGAATTGTGTTCAGTTTGCAATTTCCCTTGATGACTGGCTTGATTTTATAGCAAGGTGATGAAGTACAAAATTTATTAAACCAAGCAATCTGCAAAGACTTGCTCCTAGCTTCAGACATAAGCCCATAAAATACAAGAGCTCTCTGTAGTGGTCATTGTGATTATACCATTGTGATCATTGTGATGAAATCAGTCATTATAACAAACTGCACTGAAAGAGATACTGTTTGAGATACTGGAAATCCAGTTAAGAAAAGATTAAAATTTTTACTGTCACTCATATTTGGCTATTGTTACCTGACAAGGTGAAAGATCAGTCGTTCCAAGGTATTGAGATGGGTGCGAGAAAGCTGATCAATTATGGAGTAAACACCCCGGATGGCCTCCTTCCTTTCCTGCAAACCTGGGGAGAGCATATTTCATTTATTCACAGAACTATTGCCCATTATATAGCTGATTACAGTGGATGACAACATAAATTTTTCTACAAATCCCTTAAAAATTTAAATTACAAATCTAGCTAAAATTATTTGAAATCATCATTAAAATCACATTACCACCTGCTTACTTCTTCCACCAGCTGAACAAAAGCTCCTGAAACGTCAAGAACAGAAGTGAGTGAATACCTCCTAGAAGATTCTCAGGATTTAGCATGCTTCCAAAATCAGGAAATCAGCTTCTTCTAGGAGTCATTTGGATCTGACTGTGGCATAGGTGCTCCTGACAGGCACCTGACACTGACAGGCACCAGAGGGTACCAGGGGGCAATGGCAGGCAGCAGCATGGGCATCTGGCAACCATCAGGAGCAGGCACCACTGTGCAGTGGGCACCAGCTGGAACAAGGCATCCCAAATGGGCACCATGGGCAGCAGGCACCATGGGAGACTAGTTGGCAGTGGGGACCACCATGCAGTGGGCTCCACTGGGCAGCGGGCACCATGCAGCACCAGGGAACAATGGGCACTGGGCATCTCTACCAATCACTGGACATCTTTACTGGCCACCACTGGGCATTGGGTACCACCAGGCAGTGGGCAGCAGGCACCAGTGGCATCCCTACTGGGCACCAGCAGGCACAAGGCACTATCAGGTACTGGACACTACCAGGCATTAGTAAGTGGGCACCAGCAGGCTGCTATACTGTGCACCAGGGATCACAGGGCACTGGGCACCAGCAAGCACCAGTGGGCACTGGGCATCCCTGCCAGGCACTGGGCAGCAGGCAGCAGTGGGCAGGAGCTACTACTGGGCATGACCTGGCAACGGGACCACCATTCATCATGGGGCAGCAGACACCAGGCTTCCCTGCTGGGCACCAACCACTGAGCATCACCAGGCACCAGTAGACAACACTGGGCAGCAGGGGTACCACTGGTCACAAAATCAGATCTTAGTGGGTTTGGGCAGTAGGCACCAGTGGACATTTTACAGATAGCATATGCTCCCCAAATTTCATGCTTCTGGGTCCAGGGTTTGGGGCTGGGTGTTGATCAGTCAGCCTTCCATGTTAAGTATAGGACAAATACAAATACATTGCACCCCCTTGCATTGTAGGGGTTAAATGTCTAAAAATAATTTTTAGTGGTTGCTCACGGAAACAATATCCTCCCCAAATTTCACACTTCTATGTCCAGCAGTTTTGGCTGGGCATTGATGAGTGAATGTATTACTTCTGTGAAGTAAAGATCCACTAAGAACCCATTTGATACCCAGTGGTGCCCAGTGTTGGTGCCCGGAAGGGATGTCTGATGCTCAGTAGGGGTGCCAGTGGTGTCCACTGGTGCCTACTTCCTAATGCCTCTCAGTGGTACCTGGTAGGGGTACCTGGTAGGGTTGCTGGTGGTACCCAGTGGTGCTCACTGTCCATTGCACAGTGGTGCCCAGTAAGGATGCCTGGTGCCCTCTGGTGCCTGCTGGTGCCCTTGCCGGCTGATACCTGCCCACAGGTCCTGATGCTGCCTGTTGCCATCCACTGGTGCCTGCTTCCCACTGCACAGTGGTGCCTGGTAAGGGTTCCTGGGGGTGCCCACTGTCCTTTGTTGCCTGGTAGGGATGCCAGGTTTCCTATGATGCCCGCTGCTGTCTGCCACTGCTCACTGGAACCCTCTGTTGCTTGATGCCTATTGGTGCACAGTGGTGCCCGGTATCCGCAGCCCACAAATATTCTGGAAATTCTACTCCCGAAATGGCAGATTCAATCTGCTAATAATATAAAAATTCTATCTATTATTTATTATAAATATATATAATTATATAGTATATGTTATATAATTATATAATTTTAGAATCATATTGGCACACAGAATATCATTATAACATAAGTTCACCCCTACACCACTGAAAGATTGCTGACCCCGATGTGGCATATACTCCATGCTACTTTTTATGCAACTACACACAAAATCAACCTACTGTACATTAGGGTCATTATTTGCACACTTAACAGGTCCTTACCCATTGCTCGCAAAAATTCTTCATAAAGTTCAAATGTCATGAGAGGATTAGGCAAATCCCTCAGCCACTGTTTGAACACACTGGCAATGACATGAATATTGTAGTCATCCAGATTCACACTCTCAATATCTGGTTAGCAGAGATAAGGGAGGAAAACAAATCAGAAGAAAGAGTTAATAGAGAAACTACACTGCAGTCTCAGCTGGACACTAGCATCTCTATTTCAATGTATCTGCTGCCACAGTTTACTCCACCAACAACTGATTAAGAAATTATCTGGGGACATGGCAAAAGATAATGCTATCAAGAACATTCAGACTCCACAAAGCTCTCTGGAGTCTTATGAACATCAACTTCACTATTAAAATAATACAAAATATTTTGCATAATTGCGCACTAGACCTTCACCACAGGACAAGAAATTATGTAAGAGCAGACAGGCTTCTTTCAGATATCATGCCAAGCCATTATTGACACTTATGAAAATTTAATATTCAAATCATAATTTGGGCTTTCAAGTTTACAGATCAGCTATGGTGTAGAACTGACTTTCTACTTTAGAAGGCCCCCCTCACCTGTATCAAGTCCCTGTCGCAGCTCTTTGATCTTATTGGTTGATCCAGATTTCCGGTAAATGCCCTCTGTGTACAATGCATGCATTTCTATGTAGCTAGTGAGCTTCTCGAACACCAATGGCACTGTTCGCTCTTCACAGGTCAGACGGGAGAGTTCAACACCAAATTGCCGCGAGGAAAGCTCAGGATCATACTAAAAAATAAGGATGAGATTCTTACACTAAGTTCCATTAAAGCAATGCTGCTCACAGTTCAGTGAACCTGGAAATGTTTCTGCCTGAACAAAACATTCTGACTGGGGATACTTCACAGAGGTTCAAAGCAGGCTCTAGTAAGTGCAATGGGTCCCAACACAAGGAACGAATGAGAAAATGGGCCAGGCCCATCCAACATTCAGTTTTTCTCATTCAGCATCACTATTAAATAAATTAAGATAAGAAAGGGAAGAAATGAGGAACTATTTTCTATCTGGATCAACCGTGCAGGAATACAATAACACAAACGACACAACAGATCCAGATTTTACACACTCTTGAGGTTAGCTAACATGGCTATGATAGAGTCCAGTTGCTACTGCCTTGGCCTTGTAAGCGCTCTTCATTACAGCTTAAAATAACCAATCACTGCAATTAGTAAAAGACTAAATGTCAACAGAAAATAAAAAGGAGGAATTTTACCATAAGGCAATTGTACCAAATTAAGTGACAGAAAAATGAGTTTAACTGTAGATTTTTAACATTTTTGTCTAAACTGGAAGTATTTTTGTACAACTCAAGTAATAATCTCATAACTGAAGCACAGTCTCTAATGACAATATTTCAGAGTAACTTCCAGAATGAGTAAGACTTCAAGGCCACAGAAGTTACAAGACTAGATAGAACATCTTATTTCTTTTTCTAATTCAGTATTTTACTTCTTTCAGCAACTTTCATGGTATAGCTCTTCTGTCTATAACTGTAAGAAATCTAGTAATTTAAAAACCATTTTTTGGTCTCCAAGCAAATAAGGCCTCAGTGACAGCTTGGCAGTGCAATGAAATGATCAGCACATAAACTAGTGTGTTTATTTTTCCTTTCTAGCCACCAGGGCTCTCCTGAAACCTCAAACATTTAATATAAGTTTCAGGCACCAAACTATACTTTGTTTTTCATCTTTGTCTGATAAATAAAACTAAAAAGACTATCAGCACAATCTAGAGCAACTAATCTGTCCACATAAGAGCCCTTGGGTTGCCCTATCTATCACTAGGGTGGAGCAACTGCAAGATGCTCCACCCCAGTTACTCTGGAAAAGGCTTAGGGCAGAGCAAGGCAACGTAGGGTGTCCTAAGAGAGGTGGACCTGCTCTGCCCTAGCTGCTCTGCCCTAGGCAGTTCAGGAGAGGCCTGTTGAGGCCTGTTGTTTAGCATTGCCTAGGGCAGAGCAGTTACTCTGTATCCAGAGATTTTTTCCAAGGCAGAAATGCCCTCTTCCAGCCCTCAGAGTTATACCACCTCAGGATCAGGTATAGTAATGAGTAGACCTATAGGGATCCACGATAAGGCCCGAGTAAGAATGGCAGTGTTGACCA
The DNA here is from genome assembly GCA_030015325.1 of Cryptoblepharus egeriae. Lineage (NCBI taxonomy): Eukaryota > Metazoa > Chordata > Lepidosauria > Squamata > Scincidae > Cryptoblepharus > Cryptoblepharus egeriae. Next base: position 15,304,118 of record JAREYC010000013.1, read on the forward strand.
AACATCTGAGTTCTTGGCCAGCGTGGCTGCAACCCATGTCTCTCAATCTCAGGATATGGATCAACTACGGCTGCCCACAAACCTCAGGATACAGCAGGCCACTCCAAGAAGCCCCTTGTATTCATTGTAGAATGTACTGGCATCTCATCAGGGACTCCTTGTAAGACAGTTACCCAGTGGCGTCACCAGACTGGTGCAGCTGGTGTGGGCCGCATTGGATGACGCACTCTGTATGGGGTGATGCGCCGGAGGAGTTTGACTGTCCTTTGGCAGGCCCCAGGCATCAGCGTGCCCATTCAGGCCTGCTCCAAGGCGGAGCAGCAGCCAGAAGCTGCCACGCGCCCTCGGAGTTGGCCCAAATGGCCAGCTGAGATGCACTGCGCAGAAACACACTGAGCAAGCTGAACAGCTTCAGAGGAGACTTCCTTAGAGTGGAGGAAGTCCACGCCTCTGCACGGCCATTTGGCCTTGCTCAGGAGGCGGAGCGGCAGCCGAATGGCTTCAGAAAGAGTACTGCACAGGCACCAACTTTGACGCCTACACAGTCTCCCCTGAAGCCGAAACGCTTCAGAAAAGTACTGCGCAAGTGTCAGAGATAGTGCCTGCGCAGTACTCTTTCTGAAACCAGTTAGCTTCAGAAACAACTGCGCAGGCGCCAAGTTTGGCGACTGCACAGTCCAGGTAGGGGGTGCATGCATCCCAGGGGTGACACACAGATTTCCGCACTGGGTAATGTGCAGAGTTATGTCACCACTATAGGCACCACAGCTGTTCTTTGTTCAGTGTGATCTGAGGGGTGTCTCCTCAGAAGCAAATCCTCCCCATGTGTCAATTACTTAGCACGCTCTGGAGCAGTTAGGGTAGTCCAGGTTTCCTGACTCTGGATGCAGCATAACTTTCTGCTCTGGATACAGAATAGTTAGGAGAGAGCAGTTAGGGCAGAGCAGGCTGAACTTGCTCTGGATTGTGCCCTAAAGCTGCAATCCTAAAGACAATCCTAAAGACACTTTCCTGTGTCACAGTGGGGCTAACTTTTGAGTAGACGTACTTAGGATTGTGCTCTAAGGCTGCAATCCTAAGAGCACTTTCCTGGGAGTAAGGCCCATTGAACTCAATGAAACTTACTTCTGAGTAGACACAAATAAGATTGCACTTTCATTCATATTAATTAGTGCAATTACTTTCCATATCTTGCTTGCTCAATTTCCAATATAAAGCCACTGAATTGAGGCCCAGTGAGCACTGTTCAGTAACATTTCTTAGATAAAATAAAGCCACATGGCAAGTAGCCATAAGATCCCGTTTCTATGACACACACACACCGTGCTTAAGACTACAGAGACACAAAATGCTGAAGCATGAAGAATTTCAGCCTTTTCAAATAAACACTACTAACTTGCGCTATTAGAAGTTGTAAAACGCTGGCTTATTTCACAACATAACACATGCATAATTGGGGGAAGAGCCAGGGACAGCATAACTCAAAATTGTTTCAAAGAAAATACATTCAAATGTATTTTCAGGCTTCACAGAGGAAAAATCCACGACTGCTAGTTACATGGGGAGTTAACCACACTGCCCTAGAGAACTTACACCCTGAGAATACCTCAAATGATGGTCAAGACTTTGCCCATGCTATATCTTAATACATTACCCAGAGCCACACCATCTACTGACTGAGTGAACTAAACATGGGAGAAAATGAAAAGGCAAGAGTTTAGAGGTTGGTCAGCAACCGAATTCATTTCCTCCTGTTTGTTGCTACTGTCCAAGTTAACTTGTGTGGGTTGAACTACAGGAAAAAATTAATTTGGCTAGTAATATGAAGTGATGAAGAAAACAAAGTGGTTAACATTTTAAAGCTTAAAAGACTGCTAGGAAATGGAAAGGCCATATTCCTATGGCAGAGCAAGACAAATGCTTGTCCTTCAGCTGTCCTACAACAGATGCCTCAATCTGTTAGATCTAAGAAAGGTCCAAAAAACAGGTGAATAGTTTTCACCATATGACCAAGTGGTTCTGACCCACAACCCATTGGCACAATAGAAGAAAAAGAGAGAGCTTGAATGACTGCAGGCTCATTGAACCACATCTCTGCAGATTTCTCACAGCCTCAATCTAAAAGGAAGTTTCTTAATTCTGTAAAGTGTTTTCCATGGAAGATGAAAAGTACAGGTTTAACCTTACAATCAGTGAATTTTTCACCAATGCTGTTATCTCAGCTTGAATGAGGCTGGCCCATTAAATTAAAAGATAAACTTTTCCTTTAAGTTTAAAAACAGTCTGCTTATTATGGTAATATGGCAGGCAGGCAATCAACCTCCCACTCTGGGCTTAGATGAGCTTCATTTCAGCTGGGATGCAGACTTCTCTCTTTTTCCTGGAGGTTACAGAAAGCTATTGAAAAATATCACCGCCTTGCAGCTAAAACAAAGTTATTCTAAGCCCCAGGGAGAGAAGTTGAACGATTACCAATGGCTATTTTTAAAGGACTGTCAATCAATTGGTTTTGTTTAATGCAATAATCTGCATCTATGGGGTTCCCAAAATGGAACCTTCACATATATCAAGACTCAATCTGTACTACAGGCTTAGATAAAGAAAGCTTACCTTTTTGGAGCACTTGGTTGTGGTTTTCAGACAGCACTTTCTGTGGCATGCATACTTACACACTGTGAATAAGAAAACAACATTTCATGTTTAATTCACACAAACTCTGCTGCATTGTGACTTTAGCGAGCGATCAACAAGGGCCATCAGAGTCTGGTGCTACTGGATCCATAATAGGTGTGAAATGACACTTAGGGGGAAAAAACACACCACTTTGGCAAATGTACCCCTATGGCTTGTAACCAATCCCTTCTTAAATGCATTAAGAATAGATGGCATCACCACACCCTGTGGCACACTCTGGGTAAAGAAATATTTTCTCTTGTCTGTCCTAACCCTCCCCACATTCAATTTTAGTGGATGTCCCCTAGTTCTGAGGTTATATGAAAGGGACTAGAACATTTTCTATCCACTCTATCCATCCCTTGAATAATTTTGTATGTCTCAATCACATCTTTCTTCAAGAACCTCTTTTCTAGACTGAAGAATCCCAAATGCTGTAGCCTTTCCTCATATGGAAGGTGCCCCAGTCCATCAATCATTTTAGCTGTACTCCTCTGAACCTTTTCCATTTCCTCTATATCCTTTTTTTAGATGTGGCAACTAGAATGGGACACAGTACTCCAAATGTGGCCTCACTATTGATTTGTACAATGGCATCATAATTTTTGCTATTTTATTCTCAGTCCCTTTCCTCATGACTCCAAGCATGGAATTTGCCTTCTTCACTGCCGGGTCAAAACCTTCATTGAGCTTTCCTACTACCACCCCTAGATCTCTTTCCTGCTCTGTCACTATAGATAAGAAGACACTATAGCAATCAAGAACTACATGCTTACATTTACAAACAGAGGCTCTGTCCATTATCCATATTAGTGAGGAACAGAATTCACAGTAGGTGGGGATGCTGTACTGAGTGGCCTTAAAAATGTGACCATTGTGTTCTTCTACCTACAAAAAAATTCAGTTTAATGGTCAGTAACAGCTGAAAACAGATTTCTGAAGGTTTAAACATCTGCTAAAAAGCCAAACCAGAAGGTATTTCCAGGCAGCTGCAATTTCATTATTTGAGTGGAATGCCAAGAGTACATTCTTGGCCATGCAGACTCCCTGAGTTTCAGAATTCTCAAGAGTTGTATTTGGTATGTTGAACAATTTATGAACATATGAAAGAATTTCTTACTCAATCAGTCCTGATCCAGTGAACCTTTCAGTTGGTCTCAAAAAAGTAAGACCAGAACAGTTAAATAAGTTAACAACTGTAGAGATTTTAGGAAGGTACGGTAACTTAGTGGTACAAACACATTTTTTGCATGTGGAACGTTCCTAATGCAATCCCTGGCCACTCTATAAAAATAAGAATTTCAGAATTGACAGAGGAAGAGGAGACTGTCAGAACAGACAAAACTGGACAAAAAGAACCAATGGTTAGAAATGCTTAGAAATGGTTCACAGCCTTTTTCCATACCTAACCACCCTATTCCCCATACTTTGCTAAATAAAAAAAATTGTGTGCAAAGATTTGTAAGATGAGTTGCTTCACTAGATGGCACTCCAGCTTTACAGCTAACTGCCTAAGTGCAATAAAAACATGTTTTATTCCAGCTGTCACAACAGAGTACAACTTTTGTTTCATACCCATCACTTGCTAAGCAATTCTTAGTTTCAGACATGGATTATTAAATAATCAGCACTCATAAATTATAAGCATTCATTTAAAAGGTTTCCATGGGGCTCGATATGAATTCATCTCAATCTTAAAAATCCAATAGTGAAATAATCACAGAACCAAAAGTGTTCTTTCTTTGTACTGCAATTTACAAGTTTTTCCCCTTGATGTGGTTAGGCATTGAAGCAATGGAGTTCACGTTCTATAATAGACCTTATATCTCTTAAGAATTCTCAACCATGTGCAGACCAAATTCAGAGTTAACATTAAAAGATGAAAACGCTACTTACAACTTCAGCTTCCTTCTTTCTTCTCTTCTTTCTTTCAGTTTTGGTTACCTAAAACAGAAACAATCAAATATCAAAGTTCATACGCTTCTGAATTTTTTATCCGTTTCCAACCCTGTTTGCTCCGTTTGCTCACCCTGCTCTTATAAATACACAAATCTATTACTGCCCAGTTGTTCCCTGCATCCTTGCTTCATTGCATTTACTCTCTTATGCATTTTGCTTATCTCTGAGATTTTTAATTTATTAATTATGGCAATTACAATTGTTGGGAAATCCTCTTTGAGTTCAGCAGCTGGTAAATGTAGACTTTTATGCTAGGGGTGCAGGCTAGTTTACATTGTTCTAGGTGCAGCTCGTAGAACTCTTCTCTTTCCAGGTGGAATTCTTCATATCTGGCAGGTCATCATCATATATGCCCTTAAGCGGGAGTTTTCAGGTCAGCCAAACTTCTGGCTCTGTTGCCTCATGACAGCTTTGTCAGCTTATCGTCTCCCATCAAGGAGTTGTCCAGGTCCTTCCCTGCTTAGCTTTCATCAGCAACCTTGCACTCACTCACCAGACCATGTCTGCTGCCTAGGATAGTGGGATGGTGGTGGTATTCAAGATTCTGGCCAATGCTGGTAACACTGGTGACTAATAGCCTAAATCATTGGTGTCCAAACCTTAACATCCTTCCATCCAATTTATATACTGCTTTTCAACTAAAAGTTCAAAGATATTCTTCTACAGACCTGTTAAAGGTCCAAGAGATCTGAAGTTAAACATTTGGACAGCCCTGGCCTAAATCAATGGCAGGCTCAAGATGCACAGAACTAGGTGCAATCATAAGCAATTTTCTGCAGTAAGGGTGCTGTCTGAGGAAGCAACTCCAAGACAAGAGAATACGCCTTACTTTGAGGAGGCCTCCATGACTTCTTCCCAACGGCAGGATGCAGCACATGCCCCACTGGCACAGTTATGCCTTTGCTGGAAGGTTGCCCAAAGTTGTTTCAACCCTATTTCTGAGACCATGTTCAAACTAATATTTTTACTTTCAGGTGGAATGATCATACAAATGAGGGGAGGAAAAAATGGAAATGAGTTCCTGCCACAGTTCTATTCTCTCCCTATGGAGGGGCCTCTTCCCACCAATCCCCAATAGTACTTTCAAGCACAAAAAACTTCAGCATGGCTACACCAAACGAATTTGCCCTTAGCATTTTGTCATTAACATTTTCATTTCTTCCCACTCTCTTGCTCTCCATGTTCTGACCAGCAGTGCAGATATACAAATTAAAGCAGAATCCTAGCAGAATCCTAACAATGCCTATTCAAAAACAAGCCCCATGGTGTTCATTGGATCTTAGGGTGCAATCCTAAAGTGCGCTTGGGCCATCCTATTTAACACTGGGCCAGCATAAATTGAGATATGCCAGGCTAGCTGCACCAGAAAAGGCCTGATGTGGTGTACGAGTCAAGTAAATTTAACCCAGCACAAGGTAGATGGACCCGGGCCTGCCTAGGCAGCTCAACAGGGGCATCTTTAGGGTATGTTGGGCATGGCCTAGATTAGAGCAATGCAGTTAAGGCTGTATCCAGAGCCAGTTTTCATGGAAGAAATGTCCCTTCCCAGCTCCTCAAAGTTCGACCACCTCAGGAGCAGGAATAAATCTGGAGTAGACCCATAGGGGTCCATGATAAGCCAGAGTAAGAATGGCATTGTTGACATAAAAAATCTGAGTTCTTGGCCAGCTTAACTGCAATCCCTGCCTCTCAATCTCAGGATATGGCATGACAGACCACCAACCTCAGGATACAGTAGGCTGGTTCAACAATCCCCTTGCATCCACCCACACTATAGGTACTGCTGTACTGCAGTATCATGCTGCAGCTGTTACTGGTTATCAGGGACTCCTGGGCTTCCTTATAAGCCAGGCACCATAGCTGATCCTTGTTCAGTGTGAACTGAGGCAGGTCTCCTTGGAAGCAAGCCCTCCCCAGGTGCAACTTACTTGGTGCTCAGCAAGCCGCCTAGACTTGTGGATTTGTCCCTTCTTTCTGCTCTGGATATAGCCTACTTGGGCCAGCCAAGCTGGGCCATTTTCACTGGCCTCACTTCAGGATTGCTTCCTTATTTCCAGGGAAGTGTCATTAGGATTGCAGCCTGGAACCTGTAAATATTATGTAGACTACCACTTCATCCATGTGCCTTTTTCAGAGTCAAATGGCACACAATTTACACTGGATCAAGAAGATTCCTATCCCCAACACATTATTAAGTACTATGTTTTATGATCTTATATCATCATGCTGATTATTACAAATTCGTCTTTTAAAAATATGTTTTGCTTGGTTTTTTTAAAATAAGGTTGACTATTTTAAGAAATACTATATATATGGGCAGTGGTTAGTGCCAAGTACACATTTTGTAAAAAACCCAAGAAGCTGATTATTTTGCTAAGCTGCACCATAGAGTTTACCTTTGAGGCAGTGTAATCCAATGGCATATATTCAGTCATATATTCATCCAGAAACACTTTGAAAGTATTAACCCACACTCGGACAGGTGATTCACTCCAATCTCTTTGCTCAAGCCTCATGGTTTTCTCCAGAATCTGTTCAAACAGTGCATACAGATCTTTGTAGCGGATGCTCTTTCCATCACCCATCTAGTAACACAGAGAGAAAATGACATTTACCTTTATTCATAGTATTTGAATAATATACCATCAAATACTAAATACTATTCAAACACTAAAATTAAAACACTAAAATTCAAATTCAAATACTAAAATTTGGAAAAAATTTGAAAAAGACATTTTTCAATAATGTTTCAACCTAAAGCAAAGTACGGAACATTAAAGTTTCAACATGAAAACAATTATTGAAAAGCAATACAAAATCCCAAGCACACTTTTTAAAGGCTGAAGAGTGAGAGCATAACTGAAGATTGTGAAGTCAACAACCACCAACTTCCTTGACTCACAAATGACAGCTGATATTTCTTTCATACAAATTAAAGGTGTTTGCATATCATTATGGTTTCATATCAAGACTGTTCAACTTGAAAGCTCTTAAGCTTGAAATAGAATAGCTCTGTATAACTTACTGCCAAAGCTGAAGAGTAACAACTGAAAATATTCTGGCGAAATTCTTTTAAGGCTTTTTTAAAGACGACATCCACCATAGTGTCCTTCTTGCAGTCTTCACTATCGAGATCATTCATCTATAACACATTAATACGACAAGTCATGAGGTTTCAATACTTTTTGTCAGGTTTTTCAGAGAAAGGGAAGAAAGGAATGAAACTTAATTTCACTGACTATAGCAATACCTCATTACAATATAATCTGGGACACAGATTGTCAAATTTGCCACAAAATCCACAAAGTTTGCCAGAAAGTTGAGGAAGCAGGTTTAGTCTCAACCCAAAGCAGGACCCCAAGAACATCTCTTAATTTTCCCCATTCAAGTGAATGCCTGCATATCATTCCTATGGTGACAAACCTAGAAATGCATTTGGAACATTGTAGTGATAACAGGATAAACCTGACCTCCTCCAATGACACTGGGATGACATCTACTGACAGGTCCCACAAGAGTGTGCACAGAGCTCATAAAAATGTATTGCACCCCTAACAGGTCCATACAGTACAAAGGCTCTACATCAGTGATTTCAATTTTTTCATCTTGCATAACTGCTTTCATCTGACAAGACACCAAATTTGTCAAGGCACACCATGATGCAGGAAGGGAACTCAAATCCCCCAACTGCCTTACTAATAATTAACTCTTCCAAAAGATCTCATGGCAAACTTGTGGACCATCCGCAGCACACCAGTGTGTCACAGGACAGTGGCTGAAAATCACTGCTCAATATGCATATCATTTGTCATATACTAGTGATATGACCTTCATTTGAGAAAAGGACTGTGGCTCTGTGGTCCATGACAGTACCTTTTTCAACAGAAACTCATCCATGCTTTTCAAGTCACTGGCACTGGTTATGATCTGAAGAGCATCATTCTGCCATTGTGCAGGTTCCATTGTCACATTGCTGATTTTCAAGCTGCGTTTGCGCTTCACCTTGGGCGATGGTTCTTTATTTTCCTTACATTCTCTTCGATAGATGCTAGACAATTCGGGACTCCTTGGCGGAGTCATGAGATGTTGGCTGAACTCTATGATGCAAAGACATTTCATAGTTTTGACATCAAGAACCAACCCACAAAGTGTTGTATGATTCTCTTAATCACTCAACACACCACTTTATATCCTCAGCATACCAAGTGGTTATAAGCACAGAATACTACATTATCATCTGGGAAAACATAATAGTCACCTTATATTAAATGTCCTACAGTGGGATCCAGTGGGTGCAAGTGCTCTTGGGTGGCAAAGTTGGGGGACAGTGCTCCCCTGTCATGCCACCCCCAAAGATAGACAATCGATTTCCTTTCCAACTATGTTCTGAAGGCCAGGGAGGCTGCATGCAGCCTCTCCAACCATCAGAACATTTTAAGACCTCAAGAGGGTCTTAAAACATTATTTCCAGTTTTCTCCAAAACACAGAAAGTGACATTTTAGTACTTTCTGGAGCGCACAGAAGAACTCTGGAGATCATGCGGCCAGTGAAGGACCTTTCCAAGCTTGCCCCAAAGTGGCACAGAGGCCAGGACCACCTCTAGTGTCTCATGCCAATATTTATTTCTTAGAAACAGTAAAACCTGTTTGACATGAAACCAATAGATATGGAGCCCTGTGTGGTGGTTTAAAGAAAGGCCCAGATTTGAATCCCCATTCACTCATGAAGATCAGTGGGTGATGTTGGGCCTTCTGTGCACTTGCCAGTTTTCCAATCTCTTGAGACATGGTTTTGTGGTGCTTAGCTATAATTCACTGTGTTGCATACACAAGTAATGTATCTTCACTTTATATGGAAACAGTATGCCTAAATGCTCTGTTGATACATTATTTTCACCTTCTTCAAGATGAAGGCCTGAAATAATCTCTCTGCCAGATGAATCTTGATCTGGATACAGCTCCTGAAGCTCGGACTGGGTAGCAAGCTTTTCCCGGTTTGTTTTCTTCTCCCCCTGCTTTCCTTTCCCCCAAAATCTCATCTTGGCTCTTTGAGGTCTGTGGTAAGAGGAAATAGAGAAGAGAATCAGACTGAATCCTTTTTATTCTTCATCTTACAGGGCCAAAGTACACGTGACAATAAACATGTGGCCTGATGATTCTGTAGAAAAAAATACATGTTGGGCATAAAATAGGACAAACCAACAGCATAAGAGCAGGAGGGCTTCTGAACTCTGCCTTCTGCCATGGTTGATTCTGATAACATCCTGCCATGTGCTATTTTAATTAAGGGGGGAAAATTCCACGGCCCTTTCACTTTCATCACTTGTTTGGAAGTCTGAAGCGTGTCCTCAGCTGTTGACATTTAAACCAATTTTTTTCCTTAATAGTTGCACTGTGATTACTTTTGAGAATCTCTGCATCCCAACTTTAGCTTTCACTATTTGCTTTTCTGGGCAACATTAAACTTGTGAACATAGGTTTATCCCTTTTCATACCACCAGACTACCATATGAGGAACTCTTGGTAATTTTTCAAATTACCCAAAACTTAAAAAGGTGTCAAGCTATGACTGACTTTAGGGTGTGGTACTCATTCCCATTTCTAAACTGCAGAGCCAGCATTGTCCAAAGATGGTTCCATGGTCATGTGGCCTGCATGACTAAATGCCAAGGTGCATGAATGCTGTTACCTTTCTACCAAGGTGGTATCTATTTATCTACTACCAAGGTGGTATCTATTTATCTATTTATTTATCTATTTACATGCTTTCAAATTGCAAGGTTGACAAGAGCTGGGCAAGGGATGGGAGCTCACTCCAGCTTGGAGCACCCAGGTCTCAAACCCTGGCCTGATGTTTAACCGGTACAGCCTCTTAATTGCTGAGCCACCCAACCCAAAACTTAGCACTTCAAAAACATAACTGTGTCCTTTTGTTACATGAAGCCAACACATAGTCACAAAACAGACAAGTCCTATCATCTCAAGAGAAACTGACTCAGCAAATGAAACCCAATATCCCAAAACTTTCACACTAGAACATTCAATTGCATCAATGGTAAAAACAAAAACTGATGCTTATTTACACACATGGAAGTTCATTTACACACTCATGAGAATAAGTCATGTCAATGACCAAAAAAGTTTCGTAAAATAAATTCACATACAGGCCACATTTGCAAGTGAAAAGGAAAAAATACATATCAGGAGAAATGATAGCTCAGGCTATTCCCATTCTCTTCACGAGGCATTTTATACCTTCCATCTGTAGCCACAGCCTTCTGTGCAGTTGCCAGTTTTCCAATCTCTCCTTGAGACATGGTTTTGTGGAGCTTAGTTTGGCTTTCACTTGATGTAAAACGCTGCAGCATCTGCAACAATTACAAGCATGATAAATACTTAAAACCCAGAATGTCATCTGATATCGTAGGAGACAATCTTACAATGGCTTAGGTATTTATACTGAAACAGGGAGAGGGGAAAAAACCACTTACTATGAAAAATGCTTGCAGAAAGAACGATTTGCTTTTATTTCTGCTCTGTTGCCAAAAAACCAGTTATATAATGACAAAGCCAAAATCTATTGGCCCCTTGCTACAGAAAAAAAACAACATGTAGCACATGGTTCTCTTGCCACCAGAGGCTTCAACGCCAACATTAGACCAGAATAGCAAATAATTTTTTCTTGTTCAATATATTCTTGGAAGCTTAAAGCTGCTACCTGTGGATTTGAGTTGCTCATACTTCTGCAAATTCCCCACACCCTTTCAGTAAGGTGCTGTTACAGTAAAATGACGTGTTATAAAATCTTTTCCAGGCAAGGTGGTGGTGGGACTTATAGCAGTTTACTGGAAATTTGGATATGAAAAATAGTTTATTGAAATGATTGAATTAGGTTGGAATTGGAGGAAAACGGGAAAGGGAAGAGATGGAGCCCTCAATTCCCACAAAATTTCCCACCCAAGTCAAACTGGTGGGCTGTGCAATTTCTTTTCCAACAGTGTCTCCAGAACATATTTCATAAAATATGTGTTATTATCGTTTAATTTTGGCTCAATCTGGAGGTTGCATGCAAATTAACTCTTGTGGGTAGCACTGCTGCACACAGCCCTTTAACATGTTTCCAAATCAGCAGTAAATTTTTTGAAAAGACTATAGAGAGTACATTTCCTGGTGCATATAGAAATGGATCTTCCATAGCACACAGGTGGCGGTATAAGGTTTTGCTTGTTACTTTGCACATAACCAGATAGCAGAAGGGTCTGTGGAACACAGAACAGCTGTTCTTGCGCACAAACCCCCAACCTATTTCATATATTTATTAGCTACCCTTTATCATCCTATGAACTTGAATAAAAGGATTGCTGGAACAGGACAAAGGTATACAAAAATGACAGCACCTTCTGACATGTTAAAGGTTCACAAAGCTTTACAGAGGCATGAGGCAAGTGTCCAAGAGATGAATGTTCCAAGAGTGCACAAATAATGCTCTTGTCAGCCATTTTTTTGCATAGCTTGAGACAGGTTATCACCAACACAGCCATGTGAGCCAACAACAGAAGGAATGCTGCTTAAAGAAAAAAATCTCTGCCATGCCCACGATTACATATTGCTTGAGTACATTAAAGCAATGTTAAACTGGGAAAGCATCTGCTTCTGGGGCTTTTGTTTGTCACCAACTTGAATGCAACAGATAATCCATTTTGCTTTGTCTCATGAAAATAATCAACTCATACACAAAGTATTCAAAGGCTGACTGTTTTGACTCAAGATAAATACCCTACACACTTGTGTGCTCAACAATACACAGTGATGTCATCTTCTATAAATGCTATTATGCTGGAGTTGCTTTATCACTTGATTAAATAGACTCTGCAAAGGCTGGCCACCATCATCTAATGAGATGCTGGAAAATTTATCACTTTAACACAATGTGTATCCCATTCCAAACTGCTAAAATAGTTAGACAAAGTGCCTCTGAGATACAAAATGTCAAAAACTACGCTCTCAAGAAAAGAAGCTCAAAGTAAATCCTGTAATATAAAATACACAAAGGAAAAATTCATACACCAAAGTAATATTTATACAGTATTCATATATAACAATGGGCTTGTAATTTATCATAAGCTAAAAAAGCAGAGCCTGATTGTGTAAGCAGCTACTCCAAAGCAGGAGTGCCAATCTTCTAGTGAAAGACCCAGTGATGGAGGAGAGAAGATGTGAGGTGAGATGAGCTCTAGGGCTACTTGCATGCAAATGATAATCTGTTAAAAAGATGGCAGGAGAATCAAGAGTATTCTGAAAAAGTGGTGTGAATGAAACTCCTTCCATGGATGCAGTGCTCCAAGCATACAGTGAGTCCAGCACCCTTATACCTCAGCAGAAATTCCCAGTGTGAAAGCAACTAGTGCACTGTAACAGGGTAAACCTCCATGAACACAGCACGTCCCTGTCCAGATGGAGAATAAGACTCCTTGCCTAGCATGTCTCACTGGGCTAACCATTTCTGTCTAAAAGACCTCTAATGCTCTCACACGGAGGGCCTTTTCAATTACTGGCTTCATTACTGGCTTCCTTGGGGCCAAAGTCTATGGATTCCCAACATTTTGAAAGTGGATTGCAAGTCTCTCCAAAAAAAGGCAATCACTAGGGAATGATGAACTATACAACAATTTGAGATGTATATCCAGTGGAAGAAGGAACTGGACCTCCATCCTACCAGCTCTGCATCCCCTATTCATTTTTTACTTCTGACTCTTGTTTCCTTTCTCAGACCTACACTAGGCCTGTCTCCATTAGCTACAGCGCCAACCATAAAATTATACCCCTACTTCCAAAATGGCTAAAGCAACTTTAAGCAAAACTTTAAGCAAAACTTTAAGGATTCTTGCCTTGCAAACCAGTAAATAACTGAATAGTTGTTCTTGGACTTAAGAAAGGGAAGGGATGGGCTACAAACAAAGCCTTGATGATGAAAATTCAAAAGCAGAATGTAGGCTACTGACATTCAGTTAGACTTAACTGCAGTTTAGGACTCCAGATTTGTGCCAAGGGGCCAACTTGTTAAAATCAGTGACTTGAGATCTAGTTAATGTCTGAGCTCTAGAAAACTGAGATGCATTCACTGGAACTTGCATACAGACAATGCCATTCACAGCTTTAAAACAGTGCTAAACCAAGAGCCTATTCAGCTTCAGATTGTACACCTGAAGATTTTGCATAGTGGAGAGACTTTCCTTACTTTGCACTCTATATGCACAATGCACTCCTTTCAGTAAATACTGTATTTGGAAAATAGCAAGGGACTGTGGGTATCTATTTTAGAAAGATACCTTTGATATCCTGTTCAGAGAACAAAACGCTTTTACTAACTCCTATTATTATGACATTTCTACAGTCAGGTAGATATTAATCTGTTTGTTTTATCCAGATATTGGGTCCATCCCAAGGACTTCTGAAGTGATAAGCAGCACCTGTTGAAATTTCCGTTTTTATACATTATTAAAGGTCTAGGATCCCTAAAGTGACTCAGCTTGCCTGTCCCTGATATAAAGGGTAACGGTTTTCTTGATAACCATTATAGTGGATGTCTGTATCTCTCTTGCAGTATTTATATACTGATTTTCAACAAAAAAGTTCACAAAGCGGTTTACAAAGAAAATGAAAAAATTAATGGCTAATGGGTCCCTGTCTCAAAAGGGCTCACAATCTAAAATACTGTGCTTGCCATCACTGAAGGTCAGTGGTTTGCCAACCTTTAGTTTTGCCACCAGAGACCTGCTCGGCCCCTTGAAAAATACTTCAAGGCCTCTTTTTTTTCTTCTGCTATCTGACGGAATTGCAATGTTCTTCTTCCACCTGAACTGTGAGCACTGTCTATCCACATCACTACAAGAGTGCAGAGCATAGCTGATGGCCATTTTCCTGCTCTTATGTCTCTAGTTCTGCTTGTGACCAATAAACTATATTCCTGCAGTGATTCTGATGATGGGTATAAACCAGTGATGGGCTCCAGAAGGTTTGCACCTACTCTATAGAACCGGTTGTTAATGAGAGATAGGGCATATAAAGTTTAAAAATATCCATTTAAAAGTGGCTGCCAGATGGGCATAGAACCGGTTGTTAATTTCTTTGAATCCTATCACTGGTATAACCTAGGTGTTTTATAGCTTGAATGGTGTTCCTACCATTAAGTTTGAACTTTAGGATTTTTTTCTTTCTGAGGTATTCCCCTTCAATTTTTCTTTTGACTTCAGTATGTTTTATGTTATCTGCCTAAAGTATGCCCAAACTTACTTTTTTATGCCCAAACTGTTCTTTCTTAGCCAATTTCTTACTGACGACTGTTTCAGATTGGAACTTTCAAAACAGCTTCAAATTGTCTATTTTCAAACTGCTAGGTTGGTTGGAGTCTGGGCAAATAATGGGTGCTCACTCTGCCAAGCGGGACTCTGGTTTCAAATCTGAAGGATGGTAATCTTGAACCATCTTCAGGATCTTCAGGATGAGAAACAAAGCATATTTAACCACTATTATTATTTTTATGTTGAATATCACAGTTGCCAGATGTTTTACTGGAATTGGCTCTTAACTAGTATAATTAATTACTATTAATTACTACTGATATTAATTACTATTAATATAAATTACTATATTAATTACTATCAATGAATTATAATTACTAATAAGTACAGTAGTACTGTACTGGTGGCTGTTGCTGTTATGATGAAGATGATGATAATGATGATGTTGTATTTCACAATTGCCAGATGTTACTGGAATTGTGATTCAGTTCCTATGCAAGGTATCATCTCAAAATGTTTGAATTTCTGAGGAGCATCTCTCTTTGTAACTGGGCAGTTATCTTCTGGAGGCCAATTTAGTCTAAATGTTTCAGGAGGATTGTTGGAATTGTTCCAAGAGCACCTACTATTGGAATCACAGTGGCCTTCTTTTCCCAGATGCTTTGAATTTTTGTTTGTAAGTATTTATACCACATTATTTTCTCATGTTCTTTCACTTGGAGCTGACAAGCTTGGGGTATTGCAATGTCAATAATCCAGACATGTTTTTCCACAACCACGGTGATGTCCACTGTATGATGTTCCAAGTTGCAGTGAATTTGAATATGAAAATCCCACAGGATTTTGGCCTGTTCGTTCTGGACTATCTTTTCTGGTTTGTGGTCCTACCACTTCAGGCAACTTCCTGGTGACAGGACCATGTGACAGGCTGGCCAGGATTCTCCATCCACAGCATCACCACATGGGACAAACACTGAAGAAGTTGCCTATCACCCACGTAGTGCCTTATTTTGTCACCTTTCCCTTCTGTTCTTGACCATATGCTCTTTGTAATCCTTTGTTTCATTACACTTTCAAATGCCTCCTTTGTGGGCTTCTTTTAGGCTTCCTTCCTGAATTTCCCTTAACTACTCATGCAGAAGTCAAGACCAGAGTACCCAAGGAATACACATCAGAAGAGTCCAGCAAATTCTAAAATCAAAACTTAATGCTGGCAATACTATCAAATCCATCAGTACTTGGGTTGTATACAGCTGGAATAGCTAAATGGACTCTAGCTGACTTGGACAGAATCCAGAAAACAATAATAACAATAAGGTATAAACTATGTTTTCTATCAAAATTAAGATTTATAATTACATTTAACATAATTAATTGTGCTAGATTTATATTATATTTTGTCATTTTCATTCTAACGTAGTGCAAACATTATAGCCCATGCTATGGAACTGAAACTCATCCTTCAACTGGCAGATCAAAAACCTCCCTGTTTACCCAAACCTTTAAGGTTAGATCTATTTTAATGTTATTACTATTTTATCTAGCTTTCCTGTTTTTATTATTCTTTTAAAATCTGATTTTTTTCACCGGAAATCCTAGAGATGCAGAAAAGAAAGGAGTATAAAATAAAAAACAGACTCCTTCTATATATCAGAATAGATGTTTAGTGAGACCATTCTAAGAGAGCTTGAATGCTTCTTAACATAACTAGAACTAAACACGATGACATTTGTGTCTGTGTTCTCAGAGGTTACCCACCTACAGGGTACTTCTACAAGTGGAGAAAGAGCAGTGGAAAGTGTCAGTACAGCTAAGGATTAGCCAAGAAATGCTTCCGCACAGCGGCTTGTTGAAAAATTACCATTTCAGAATCACTGTGACAGGGGTGCCCATGTCTGGCTGCACACCCAGGCGTAGAGGGAGGAGGTTGGTCAAGGGGGGGAAGGAATTCAAAACCATCATCACAATCCTCTTCCTCCGAATCCTCCTCCCAATCCGCAAAAGCACCTCTAGTCAAGAAATCGGAGCGAGTCCGTGCCATGCGGGCCTTCTTTTTATGGGCCGGTCTGGCAACCTGCTTGATACCAAATGATAAAACAAATAACATGAAAATGTTTAAAGTAAACAAACCAAAACAAAAAAGGGGGAAATCAGTTGAAGTCTGATGCCAGAAGACATGCAACCTTAAGAATGTTTAAAATAATTCTTGCTTAATACATTTTAAAGTAATTCATATTTTTGCTTGGTAGCAAATAAAAGTGAAAGATAGTGAAAAGAAAATGTACAGGAGTAACCTAACAATATGCAACTTATTTTTATGCAATTTTGTTTCAAAGAGAATGAGGTTAGCACTTTAAATTGAAAGATAAACTCCCTTAAGTAGCAGTTGATGGCTTAAAGCCAGCCTGCCTACCATGGCAACATGGAAGGCAATTAAGCTAGCCTTAGAAAAGTTCACAAAGTGGTCTGTTTTGTTTCTGTTTCAGCTGGAAGACAGATCTCCTCCTTTCTCCCAAGTGATAACCACTTCTAAATTATCTCTGAGCTGAAACTCAGCCATTTTAAGCCACTTGAAAGAGAACTTGATTCATCTTGATTCACTGCCTACCCTATAACCATGTTAATTAATTGCCTTTGTAAAAAGTGAAAATAGGTAATATCAAGGTGATTCCAGAATCAAATGTTGCAAATGGAGAGGTTCAACCCATACTGCATAAGAAGCTGATAAAAATGATGGATACACCCACAGACAGACCTAGAAATGCTGCCTCTGACACAACTTATCTAAGAGGCCAAACTCATGGCAAAACATTAGGCTAGCTAGCCCTCAATGTGACAGAAGAAGATCAGTGTCAGTGGTCAGTGGTCAGTTCTGACTACAGATGGTGCTCATATGATGCAATGTTCTTCTGTTCCACTGAATTTTGAAAACAAGCACTCAATGAAAAAACTAGTATTCTCCCTAGGCAGCAGAGTGTGTCTCTTTGTAATACAAAACATATAATGGTAGGAACTAAACCAATGTTGCATTCCTGCACTGCTGTGTAAGTAGTGCTATTTTAAATCTTGCTACAGCTTATCTATCAGTAAAACCTCAGGTTTTGCCCACATATGTTCTCATATTACTAATACCCACTCATCACAATCCTGCAAAACAACCAGAAGAATCAAATTACTTTAATTCATAGAAAATGTGGAGGCTTACCTCACCCTTGACCAGCCCAGAAACCTTTAATGACTTTTTATTTTCTTCTTTTGGAAGGAACCGATGTGCTGAAGATTCTTTGCTGAAAGTTAAAAAAAATACAGGTTTAGCAGAGTGAAACACAAGAGGTCCCATCTCATTTACACCTAAATGTATATGAGGTCCCATCTTTTATACATATAAATTAATGCTGAAAGTCTATTAAATATAGAAACCCCTCCCTCTGTTAGTCCATTACCCCATCTAGAAAGCTCAGTAAGGGTTTCTGCTCCGCTCTGCTTCCCATCATGGTTCGCTAGGAATATGCTGATGAAGAGATAAACAGCAGAGCTGATGGGAGTTCTCTAACTAAAGGCTGAGATACCTCCCATATAAGAAGCCCCAATATGAAACTAGTACAGCAAAAAGGATGGACATGATAAAAAGAAAGTAAGTGTGTCACTCTTACAGAGTTTAAATTATTGCTAACTGGGCAAAGAAGCATCTTTAAATAGTTCTTCTTTAAATTTGGCAGAGGGCATAGCAACAGTCCCAGCATAGTATTTTTTAATCCCAGCATGGCATTTTTTTCAGACGGTTTGCCGTTATCTTTTTGCATTTTTTAATTTTATAAGTTCCCTGAGAGAGGGACCCCGTTATGCCTAGTAAACTGCTTTGTGAACATTTTCTATTGAAAAGTAATATAGGTGTAACCTAATTATATGCAATTTATTTATACACAACTTTGTCTCAAAAAAATAAGCTTGGCTCGTTCTTTTGAAAGATAGACATAATCTAAGTCACATAATCTAAGTCACAATTAAAGGCTGCCAAAATGGCTGGAAAATTAAGCTTGCCTTAGAAGTCAGTTTTGTTTCTATTTCAGCTGGGAGGAAGATCTTCTCCCTTCCCTCAAGAGATGATCCCTTCTGTTTTCAGTTCAGCCTCTGAACTGAAACTCAGCCATTTTAAGACATTTAAAAGGGAATGATTCATCTTGATTCATTGCCTGCCTTATTACCATGGTAACCAATTGCCTTTGTATAATGTGAAAACAGGTAAGCATGGAGATTCCTGGAACGAAGGTCAACCTATGTATTAAAAATAATATATTTTAAAATAGTAAACCTACTTCAGTATTCATGCCAAACTGACAGTATAACCACATTTTCCTTTGTTGTGATTATGTTGGAGGTACTGTAAGAATCTTCCTTTAAGATATTAACAGTTTACATATTGTGAAAAAATATCTCAATATTGTACTCACTTAATGCCCACGTGAGTGTTCTTTGGATTAAAGAAAATGGAACCAGCTCCAATTTCACCAGAAGCACTTTCAGTGCCCTGGCTGGGAATTCGAGGCAATCTGAAACGCTCTTTCCTTGCTGGTTGCTTGCTCAAGCCTTCTTGAGTTTCGGTAGCCATCTGTGAATTAAATTTATTTAGACCAGCAGATTCCTGGGCAACCTGAGCAGGACCTTCTTTCTGTTCCATGATCATGATTATAGTCCTTTCCTTCTGGGACACTTGCTGAGCAGACAGGCCTCCTTTATTTGCGACTGTAAGACCTTTAATATCCACTGATAAAGTGCATTCTGCACTTTTTGCAAGACCATGCTCCTCTTTGTGCTGCAAATTCTCAATGACGAAGGACTGCTCTGTTTTCTTCGGTGACTTGAGTGGAGTTCCTTGTGCGGACTCTTTGTTCTTGTTCTGTTCATTTTCTTTCCTCTCAATCTGTTCAAAAGCTTTCCGTTGCTTCTCCAAAATGTCCTTCTCATGCCGAATCTGCTCCATCATTTGTTTCTCATTCTGCAGTTGCTTTTGTTTTCGGCGTTCTTCCTTCTCCACATTCAGCTTTTCCAACCTTTTGATTACCAATTCTGAAGGTGGCCCTTGTGAAGCAGCAAAAAATGAGCCCTCTTCACTACTAACTGGAAGCTGACATTCCCCATGCAAGACACTGCTATGCCCTGATTTTTCCAATTCACAGTCCTGTTTGGCTTCCATGAACAATGACTTGCTTCCTATAGCCATTTGTTTATTCCTCAGATTATTCTCCATCACTGAATAACTAGGTTTTGCACTGTTCTGTGGTGGTAGGTAAAAAGTAGGTAGACTACTTGAAATCAGAGGTTCTCTTGGGTGCATGCTATATATGTTCTGGGAATCACCAGCCAATCGCTCTTTAGAAGCAAGACATTTTGGTAGTTCAGAACTGGAAATTGACCTTTTTCTATCTGACACATTTCTATTTACATCAGCAAGAAGAACAGGCTCATCATCCAATTTAGGGCTATTTGGTAATGAGTCTCTGGAAACAGATTCTGCATTGTGCTGCTGGGGCAATGCAGACTCCTGTTTGGTATTCTGCAATTCCTCATGCATTTCCAGCATCTCAAGACTTCCTTGAGAGCTTTCACTCTCTGGTGTTCCCTGGGGAGAGTGCATGCCTTCAGAAACCAAATCTGGGGACCACTGACGCTCCTCAGAAGGAGACACTCCACCAGTGGACCGGACTTTAAGCAACTCCAGACTGAAGATGGCTTGTTCTAATTCACGCATTCGCCGGCTTTCTCGCTTTGCACGAACTCCTTTTTTCTGGTTGAGGTCTTCTAGTGACTTGGGTCTCTCTCTCACAATAACCTGCTCTTCTATGTTCATTCCACTATGGCTGTTTGTCCTTTCATGGTGCTTGTACAATAAGATCTCAGTATTATCTGAGGGATCAAACTGACCTCTCTTATTTTCTATCACCAATTTATGCTCTTTTACAGCTCTTACTCTTTCTTCAAATGAGCTATCTTCCCATTCAGAAGGATCAGAACCCTTAATATCCAAACCAGCCTCTGGCTCAAGTTGATCCTCTCCTTTAACTGGTGATCCATTTCCCAGTAGTGCTTCTTTTAATCCTTGCTCTTTTAAAGTTTGAAACCTAAAAAAAGAGAATTTGAATTTATTCTTACAGATATGACAAATTTCTCTTCACTACTGTTCCCTTCTCCTTGTAGGCCAATTCTCCAAAATGATAGCATCATTCATATAGAGGACCATTTGTGTGTTTCCTCCACTTCTGCTGAACTAATCAAATCCTATAGATTTCCAAGTGAATATACTCCAGCACTATTGAAACAACCACTCTGCACCACAGAAGAGCAACACATCACTACAACATAACTTGAACTGATGCAATTCTGCATTTAAATATTCAGTTCTGCTCTATCAGACAATGTGTTTAGCAGATTAGAAAAAGTTATAGGAGAGAAGGAAATTAATCATAGTAGACTCTTTCAGAGCTGGTGACAAAACAGAAATATGAAAAACTCCTTCTCAAGCCCTCTTTTAAATAGTAATTTTTCTTAAATGAGGCATATTAGATTTTCTGTGGAGCAGCATTTAGGGCAGGGGGTCGGCAACCCTTCATTTGCATGCCAAAAATGGCACACACAACAGTGATGACTGTCACACCACCCCTGTCCCAATTCCCAGCAGGTGGCTGCCCATTGAGCCCTTAAAAGGAACTTTGGGAGGTCTTCCTCCAAGAGGAACCTTGAGAGGAACATGTGGGGGATGCCAGTGAATGAAGGAAGGGAAACCCTTTGGAGAAGGCGTGTTGGACCTGAGGTGAGGCTCTCTGCTCAAGGCTGGTGGTTGGTGCAGGAAGGAAATTGCTGCAATCACTGAGGTTGCATTCCTATCCACCCGCCTGGGAGTAAGCACCATTGAGTGTAATGGGGCTTACTTCCAAGGAGACTTGCCTTGCTACCCAAAAGCCCCCTGGTACAAGAGATCTCAGTGATTAGCCTAGAGCATGTCAGGGAACTTTTTTACCTTTTACCCCAAAATATATTTAGATACGCCAATGTTACCCCCTTGATTTGAAAGGAAGGAAACGGTCACCCAAAAGACAATTGAAAATCCGGACTTTTAAAAACATTAAAATTTTAAACTCTGGTGTAAACGTAAAGTGGTTTACTTCTGAGTAAATGTAACATAAGTGGCTTACTTACCTTGGCTGGGGAGGATATTTGGGGACACTGGGTGGGGGGGGGAGTTTCAGGCTGCTGCAGCTCGGTGTGGCTAAGTCCGGCCAGCTGGAGCAATCATTTTAAAAAAACATTACTGTGCACATGCGCATGCACTCTTCCTCTTCCAAAAGCTCCAACAGAGAGCACTAGTGCTTCTCCGTGGTGGAAGCGGTAGCGCTCTCTGTTGGAGCTTTCAGAAGGGGAAGAGTATGCGCACAAGCACAACTGTCCATTACCCCCAGGAATTTCATTTTTACCCCGTTTGGGGTAATTTACCCCTGTTCCCAGACAACTGGCATAGAGGGAGCGAGGAACACAATAGAAGTAGGCAGCCCCTTCCAGCTCCTGAAGTTATGATGTTGAGAATAGGCATGCCTAGAAGTGGCTGTGCTCCTAACCACACTTGCCTGGGAGTAAGTTCCTTTGAGTTGTAATGGGACTTCCTTCTGAGAAGACCTGCCTCGATGCCCAAGAGCCTCCTGCTACAAAGGATTTCAGTGCCTGGGTTGAAGGGAGAGAGCATGCATGCCTAGGATTCGACGCTGAAGTTGCAGTTCTATCCACACTTCCAACTGACTGTAGCTATTGATCTTCTTAGTAGGCATGGCTAGGATTGGGCCTTTCATTGCTCAGACAGCCTTTCATTGCTCAGATCCCCTGGTTTTGTGTGTGTGTGTGTGTGTGTGTGTGTGTGTGTGTGTGTGTGTGTGTGTGAGACTGAAATGTCCACCTCACTTGAAATATTTTTATGGTTTTTATGGAATATAAAATCTGTGTGATTTTTCTGTCTCTGTAATAAAGTAGTTATTCAGTTTAATGCACCACTGAATCTAATGCACACTCTATATTTATAACCAAAATATAGTATTCACTAAAATCTAATTAACCATCGAATCTAACGTGCACCCTGATTTTGGAGAGTGAATTTTGCTTGAAAAGGTGAGCATTAGATTTGAGTAATTGCAGCATTTACATGCTGTTTTCTTGAACTGAATATGTTAAATGAATAGAATTCATTTATTTTCATAAGTTCTGTCTGTAAAGTATTCATTTATGTAAATTTGATATGCAAATTAATTTTCACCTGTCCCCAATACAGTGTCAGAGAGATTATGGGGCCCTCTGCCAAACCCTTTGGACACCCCGGATACACACACACACACAGAGAACCATGTCGGCATGCAGAATAACACTGACACATAAATTGGCACAACATGGCTGGAAGGTTGCTGACCCCTGATCTAGGCTATGTTACAAGTAGTTGTCTGTTTCCATTCAGTTAAAAAACCTCTTCCTTCAGCAACTATATCCCAGCAGTTTCCAAGGTCTTGTTTTACTTAGACATGTTTGTCTTCCTATGAAGGTTGCAAATCCTACCTTTGACGTGCTTTGTATCCTCTGTATGCTGATTGCAACAAAATTACTTTGTTTCTCTTGGCTGTGTAGAGATTCCTAGTGTGGTAGCTTCGCCATTTTGTCTGGACAATGGTAGCTGCAGCATGCCTGCGTCTCAAGCACTCTCGCCAGCGGCTCTGAATAATGAAGCCTGCAACCCGTATCTGCTGGAACCTTCTTCTTGCTACATAGCCTCGCCAATAGGACTGAAGAACAACTGCTGCTTTGCCTAAAAAGATGGAATCATTCAGGGTTTCTTCTGCCTCCACTTGTTTTCTTCTTCGATAAACTCGCCAGTACCTCTAACAGGAAATGGAAAGGAGTGAACATATTTACCAGCACTCTATCCACTGTTAGATTTCTTTTTTAAAATCCATGAAAAACATACCAAATTAATGTCTGGAAACATCAGCACTGTTAAAGTGTCCTTAACTGCTACTGAAAGCCCAAACTATCCATGCCTTTTTAAAGATGGGAGATTTAATTAAAGGTACTACTTGCAAACTCCATCTAGTTAAAGCTTTGGTTTTCCCTGTAGTAATGTATGGCTGTGAGAGCTAGACCATAAAGAAGGCTTCCTGATCAACCTCCAGGAAATCAAACCTGACTGTTTACTTGAAGGGCAGATCCTGAAGCTCAAATCCTGAAGCTCCTGAAGCTTCAGGTCCTGAAACTTAATCGTAAAGCTCAATTTTGACCACATCATGAGAAGGGAAGACTCCTTAGAAAAGTCCCTAATGTTGGGAAAAACTGAAGGCATGAGTAAAAGGGGATGGCAGAAGATGAGGTGGTTAGATTGTGTCTCTGTGTTAGATTCATGAACATGAATTTGGACGGACTTTGGAAGCTGGTGGAGGATAGAGGGGTGGCAAGCTGCAGTCTATGGGGTCGTGAAGAGTTGGACACGACTGATCAACTAAACAACTCCATTTAAACCTCTTCATAGCTAAAAATAAAATAAGGCCCTAATTTTCTGTTTGAGGCACAAGCACTGCCAAACTTTTATCTTGAGTAGTGTTAACAGAGCACAAAATTAAACTGAGTGGAGTAATGTTTTAAATGTTGATCCATACAAACACTTGTGGGGCGCGTGCCATGGGGTGGGGGAGATGGCAGCATGTGCCATAGGAGGGGAATGGTGCACTGAGGGGGGCATTTTACTCTATTGCACAATATTGTTCTGTGCACAAATCTTAGGATGTATAAGAATCTTCATTTGGACCATCAGCCACAGACTTTGGAGACAGAGTTAATACATATCAAAGTCAACAAAAAACATCTTATTGACACCCACCTGTATGATGATAGCTGCCTGCCGTAAATTCAGGAACTGCCTTCTATAGAGCATAGAACGGAACCAGCTCTGTAATAAGGTGATCCTTCTCAACACCTCACGGTGCAGTAGGCCCTGCAAAACCTGACGCTCCTGCTCCTTCATGAAAACCTAACACAATATGGAGAACAATAAACACACATTCGGTTAAAAACAGATCAATACATTTCCTGAATATTCTGCTATAGCAATCTTGCCAACAAGGTTCTTTGGAGGATTTATAGTAAAATACCGGTACTGTACCTCCAAATTTTGGTGGAATTCCACCTTTCTGTATGTACATACATGGAGAAGTCAGTTTGAGTGTACTCTCCAGGCTAAGAAAAAACTAACATGCAGATATGAATCTGGCTTGCAGATATGAACCTGACTTGCCCAGAATGAAAAGCAGTCAATAGTAATATTGAGTATTAAATATACTTTGAACCCAAAAACTTTAAGAAGGAGCCCAATTTATGATATTTTTACCAGGGTATATTGATTGATTGGATTTGAACTCCTCTTTTGTCCCCAAAGGGCACCCAAGGCAGCTAACAATCAAGAATTTATTCAATAAAACAAAAATATGAATAAAACAATAAACATAAAAGTAAAAACACATTCAAAGATCAAATATGTCAGGCATCAGTTATAAAAACACATAATAAAAACACACAATAAAAAACAGCTTCATAATAGCAGCATACTGCTATACATACAGCATACTGCTGCTATGTGGTATCAAAAGCTTTCCTAAATAAATAGGTCTTCAAGTCATATAGGAAGGTTAGTTGTGAAGAACTGTTCTCATTTCAGAGGGGATGGAATTCCAGTGTAGAGGTGCCACTACCAAGAAGGCCCTAATACTGACTGCCACAACCCTAACTCTCTCAGTGGCAGCACAGTCAGCAGGGCCACCTATGATTACCTCAGAATAGGCTGACCTATACAAAAGAAGGTGATCTCTTAAATACACTGGTTCCCACCAATTTATGGATTTGAATGTTCAAACAAACACATTGAATTTGGCCTGGAAGCAAGCTGGCAGCTAGTGTAGTTGCCAGAACAATGCTGTGAATGAGTCAAACCACCAACCTGCAGTGATCACATGGGCTGCTGTATTCTGTACTAGCTATAATTTCTAGACTGTCTTTGAGGACAGCCCCATGTACAGCGGGTTAAAGTAATCTAATCTTGATGTCAGCGTGGCATGGGCCACCACGGCTAGATCTGACTAATACAAGTAAGGCTGCAACTGACACATCAGCTGAAGCTGGGCAAAGGTGCTCGTAGATGCAGCTGACAGTAAGGGCATCCAAGGAGCAGCTGCAAATCCAGAATCACTCCAAGCTGCGATAAAGGATGCAACAAACTATTCACGCCAAGGCAGAAAAGTTCAAACACTATTCAGAGAATTGAATATTAACTGAAGAATAGATTGTGTCTTCTTAGCATCTGGGACATTATTCTTGCATAGGGGAAAAAAGCACAAGAGTTCCCTTCTGGCTCCAACAAACATCAAGAGCCCAATCTATCTATCTACAGTATTTATATACCGCTTTTCAACTGAAAAGTTCACAAAGCAGTTTACAAGAAAATGAAAAAATTAATAGCTAATTAATAGCTAATGGGTCTCTGTCCCAAAAGGGTTCATAATCTAAAATTCAAAAGAACACCAGCAGAAGGCACTAGAACAGACACTGCCAGGGTGTGCAGGGGCCAGTTACTCTCCACCTGCCAAATAAAGGAGGAACACCCACTTGAAAGAGTGTCGCTTGTCCAGTTAGCAGGAGTACCTAACTGTGTCTAATAAAAAGTAAGCCCCATTGTGTTCAATGGGTCTTAATCCCAGGACAGTGCCTCCTGGGTGCTCCCCAACTGTGGGAAGGTTGCAGCTTCAGCCCTTCCAGTAAAGGCACTATGCTGCGCATGCACATGGGCAGTTGTGGGCTCCAGCAGGCTCGCACCTACTCTGAAGAAACGGTTGTTAATGAGAGATAGTACATATAAAGTTTAAAAATAGCCATTTAAAAGTGGCTGCCAGATGAGCATAGAACCGGTTGTTAATTTCTTTGAATCTCATCACAGCACATGGGGCCTGAGAAAGGTGCCTCTGGAGCCCCTATAGCCCCAGAGGTAAGCCAGCATTGCAGGGGAAGAACAGAGGAAAGGCACATGCTGCCTGCGCCTCCTGAGTGGTTCCCTGGGCTGCACGGAATCGTTTCCAGCCGGGTGTACCCCCGGTGCTTCCAAGATGGTGCTGCCCTCTGCATGCACACAGGGCTTGGAGAGTCTGCCTGAAGAGCCCACTGCTTCAGAGGCGCGCCCATAAGGCAGGAGGGGGTTGATTCCCAGCCAGCCTACTGCAAGCGGGCTGGTTCTGGGATGCTGCTGCTGCCACCACTGCTGGTCCTAACAAGGTTGGGGCTCCGGTGAAGGAGTGCCTGCCTGGCCTGTGCTGAGAAAAGGCCCACAGACAGGGCTGGGGCCAGGACCATAGTGGCCCTGGGCTGGCGATTTAGTCAATCCCCAATCCTTCCTGCCTGCCTAAGAAGAGGGGTAAGGATGGGGGGTGCAGAAGGGGTTGAGAGGGGAGGCCAGGGAAAGAGAAACAAGGAGGAAAAGAGAGACTAGATGGGCTCTAAGAAGCCCAGCAAAAGCACGACCTGCCTCTGAAGGAGCCAGAGCCAAACTGGGAGGGGCCGCCCCCACCGGGGAGGAGACTTCTAGCACGTCCGGCCCTGCCTCCAGGATGAGTGGCGGCAACCCCACACAGTCTTGGAATGTCCCCCTTTTACAAACTCCAGGGAAGAGAGTTTCCTTCAGGCCTAGAGACTTTTCTCCTCAGTCCTATTTCTCTCCAGGCCTTCTCTTAGCTGCCCCACCTTTTGAATCGGAAACCCTCAAGACATTGGAGTGAATCAGAAGGAAAATCCTAAACAGAAACTACAATTACTAACCCTTTCATTATAGGAACTCACCATTGTTCTCCCAACTTGATAATTCTCTGGACTGATCTTTGTTTTCCTGAGGAAATCTTGAATGTTTTGCTTTGATGGAATAGTGTACTGTGGCAGAAGAACATGGAAATGGTCCACAAAGTCCTGGAAAAATAAATACCCTGAACTTAGTTACATTATAAGCACAGATTTTATCAATTTAATAGAAAAAGCACACATTGGTCAGAAGTATCTATGAAGAGACAAATCTGAGAAGAATGAGCACTGCAGAATTCACAAGTTTTGTTGCTTGTAGTCAAGCTCTTGGGTCCTTACACAGAATTAACAAGGCATCTGCAGGAGCCTTCGTGAGGTTTCCTGCATCTTATTCACCTCCAGCAGATGGAGAAAAGAATGCAAAATGTTCATGAAGCTCTCTCTCAAAGACCACACTGTTATGATTTTTCAACATTTTTATATACATTTCTCAAAGGTGGGAAGATGTGTCATATTTGCCATTTATGCAGAAGGATATCTATGTAAATGAAACATGATATTCTGCAATGAATTTTTTTTCCTTCTCAGATGGCTGTAAAACTGAAAATGCAGTGTGATCTATGATTCAAATTTTCAGGAAAAATAACTGAAGGAAAGAATTTTGTTTTGGGGGAAAATGACAGAATATATGAAATTAAAAAATTAATCATAAAAATATATATGCATTATTTGGTTAATGCAAACGCTTTATATCCTGCTCTTCAAGGGATTTGGAGATGGCCTGTAACACTAAGCAAAAACTAAAAAACTTGATCCAAGCAAAAGCATAAGAATTAAAAGCATACACTCAAGGATAAAAACAGCAGTGTAGAGGAAAAATTAAAATTCCTGTCTAATTATTTTCCTCACAGGTGATTCGTAGCTCCATGAAAACACCAAAAATTTAAGACATAATAAACAACAGAAGGAACTGTATTTCCTATTCTCCGGGCACAGCAACAGTGTGAAAGTAGACTTATAGCCAAATTGCACATTTTGTTAAATTTGAATTTTAGATTAAACAGAAGTAGAGCCAAGTCTGGGGGGAGAGGTGTGATGACACAAATTCAGGACTGGGACTTAGGTCCAGTAAGGTATTTTATATTTTCCTGCCACGGTCCTGAAGTAGATCATTTCCCTTTTAGTCCAGCTGTTTCCATTAGTGTCAGTAGATGCTTTCCTCCAGAGTCAACAAAAGGTTTGAGGCATGATTTACAAGGACACAGCATCCCCATGTCAATTTAAACATTTACAAATCAAACATTCAGGCCAAATTATAAATTTAATGTAATGTAAAACATTTAACTCTTAAACTGTGGGCTGAGTGAATTTGATTATGAAGAAGACTCTTATCTTGAATTGCAGGGTGAATTCCCTGAGACTTCACAGACAAGAACAGGATGAAAGTGAAGGTTTCCACAATAAGATCCCTTTAAGTCTGAAAATTACTTTCTGTGCCAAGGTTAGATCACACTTTGCAGAACAATGCATAGTCCTTGCCATGGATAACTCAGTCATAGAAGCTCAAAGCTGCAGTTAGGGTAATGGGAACTTCTGAACTTTTGTCTCCCAAAGGAAGCTTGAGCCCACAGTGCAGCCAGATGTTTCAGCCAGCCAGATGTTTCAGCTAATCTGAGCTGAAATCTGATAACCTATTTTGGAGGGGGCTAACTTCCCATGGCAAATGCTGCTTCATCAGGTCTGTGATACCAGCAGGACAATCATGGAGAAAATGAAATACATCACAGTCCCCCAGTGACTCCAACAGCCATCACCTCTGAGAGTTCCAAGGATGGAAGCTGCTTCTCACAACAACAGTAGCAATATCACAAACAGTGGGTGGACTGGGAAAAATGCTGCAATCCATAATACCACTTTGCTATTGCCACCTTACAGAGGAACTGAGTGAGAAGCCACAAGATACCAATTTAGTATTAAATGTTACTACCATTTAGTACTATCAACAAAATCTAATTGTTTCAAATCAAGAGGGCAATATTATCCTTCGTTAATGATTATATTGAAGTAAATTATTTTGAGAATGATCATGTGTGAAAAGAATAAGGAAAAATATTTTAAAATACAGTACCAAAAAGAAATTAATGCTTGCAACTTCTATAATAATAATATGGAAACCTCTTCTCTAAAATACCAATCTTGATTTGAGGATGAACCCTAAAAATGTACAGTAATTTCATATACATCCTCTCCAAACAAATTTTCCAGCATTTTGTTTTGAGAAACAGAATTTTGGCTTCCCTTCACCTTCATTCATTTTGACTACATCTCAACCCACAGCAAACAACCTTATAAAATGGCTCTGCAGCACACAGCAAAACATGCAGAGTACAGGTCTATATGCGTGTTAAGTACAAAGCAGACAGAAGAAAATCTTTTCTAGTTTCTAGCTCCAGCAATATCATTCATATATTTTACTCTGTACTTCACCAAAATTCCACACCTGACCAAGCAAACGTCCTTCAAGACAATGTGTGAACTGTTTTTTCAAAGAAATGAAACATAAATCTAACCTGGAAAGAATATTTGCAGCTGTATCCTGACTGTCGGATATGCACTGTTTCCAGCATCCCTGTGTACCGCAGCTGCCTAAGAACCAGGTTGTCATTGAATCTCAGGGGAAGCTTAAAAAAAGCAGAACATATAAAGGCCAACCAGTTGAAATGCTCACTGCGAAGGTCATCCCAAAAAGATCTACATGAATGATTTGAACAAGTTCTTTTGATAATTATGGGACTTGTGCACAAAGTTTTCAGATTCTTTTCAGCTGCAGTTTCTAATTTCCCCCCTACTTTCATAGACATGCTCCACATGCAAATTCCACAATGATTTTCTGACCAAACAATTCTGTCATGTTTCTTCTACACCAATGTGAACTCTGATCAGAATCAATCTGTAGTGTTAAGTGTCACAATTAGAGTTATTATATATGTTAACATAGCATAGCACTTGAGCTCCAAAAGAGAAGAGGATAAAATTAGCAAATGAGGGATGACACTGTAGCATGGAAGTCTATGGTATATTTCTAGTCTTGTAGCTATAGTTACCTGTAGAAGTTTTGAGTGGTTTTCTGATAACAGTCAGGCAATCACTGATTATGTAGGACTGAGAGAGGTCTTGATAGACCAGAAAAGCCTAAGGCTACATTTTCTGTTCTAATCTAAGTACAGCTTTTGATTCAAATGAGGAATTTAAGATGATTTTATAAATACCAACTTTTCTCATGATACTGAGTCATTAGAAATTGCTAACAAGAACAAAGTCTATAAGATTGTTATAAGATAATCTGTAAGACTATCTTAAACATTTGGTTAAAAGCAATATGATTATGATTTTAAACAAATTTCATTCTCATGGAATGGAATTAAAACTTTTACTGATTGAGTTATGGACCAATCCTGGCAATGCAAAGTTCTTTACATCCATTCCAAAATGAAACATGTATTGTTGAATCAATGCCACTTGCAGCCATGGCCACATGCCAGTCACCTGGACTGGAGCTCTAATAAGCAGAGTATGGGACAGGAAGGAGGTGGGTGGATCTAGACAGGGAATAGGGCAGTATGAGCAGCAGGGGTGCCACTGTTATTCTGTTCTTAGCCTTAATCTACTGCATGGGTTCCACTTGGACTTGCCAGGTAAATTGCTGGCACAGGTCTTCAGTACATCCATTCAGAGGACAAAAGCTAACTATTGGGCCAAGGAATGTATTTCCAAAGAAAACTTCTGGGACTGCAACCGAGGTTGCAGGTTGCATGGCATGTTGTATTAGCAGTGGTAAGCTGGATGAAAGCAGGCCGTTTCCAGGTTGATCCAAAGCAGCCTTCTCTCTCTCTCTCTCTCTCTGCATATGTATAAATAGAATTCCTGATTTACTGATCTCGAAGTATAGGCAAGAAAGTTTCTTTAATTAGGACTACTTTTGTAAAATAATAAAATTTCAAAGATGAGTTACAAGATCTTCTAAATAATGATTAGAAGTCAAACTTTTGTTTTTGTTGATTGAAATTTTGTAGGCGCTTACCTTATCAGCATTAGAACGAATGCATTTGACAAAATAGGGCTCAGCTTGCCCAAGGGTCTCCATTAGTTTAATAAGTGAGACCTAAAGTAAAGAGTAAAATACAGAAATGGCTTCAGCAAAAATTACTTTTATGTATGAAAATGTTTTGTCAAACCTCCCCCACCCAGTGTTTAAATAATAACAGCTTTAAAACAGCCTGCTTACCATAATAGCTCTCTAGACTGAGAAAGGCTTCAGAAAGGCTTCACTTTCTTTTCAGCTGGAAGACAGACCTCTTCCTTCCCCTCCCCATGAATAAAAAGTGATTATCACTTCCCAACTGCCTTGCACTGAGTTAGATAGGCCTGCCTCTAAGCTGAAGAGACTGATTCACAGGTTACCATGATAAACAGTTACCTCTGTTGTGCACTTTGCTATCCCTTGAAGAAGAGCCCATCAAGGCCTACTTTTCACATCATACCTTCCCACAAACCCATTTCTGCCCAGGTTTACTGCCCATTTCTTTAGGTTTACACATTTGGCACGTGTGGCATATATACAATGTTGGGTAGATAGCTTTTAATATTGGCAAACAACCTGGAACTGTGCACTGATGCTTGGGGGCTTCTTCTTCTTGTGAAGATGGAGAAGAGACTTTGTGATGTGATCATGCAACGTCAGGTTTGTCAAGTGCTTAAGCGATTTCACTTCCAACAAGTTCTGCAGAATTAAGAACAGTGGCACTTTTATCAGCTTTCATGATTAAAGGGACAGATCTACAGTTTCATTTAGCTCAAACCCCAATTGTCAAGATCTTTTTAAAAGCTGAAGTTTACTCATACCGATTCAAACAGACTGTTGCACATTCAAGCGCACTAGGTAATGTTTAATTAAGAAATGCAGCTAAGATTTTACACCCCTGGGAAAAATAACTTGTATGCATAGTGAAACTGATTAATGCTAATTCAGAAAAGATGGTTAACACCATGCACAGGTTCAGATATAACATGGTTTGCACAACCACAGTAATCCAAACATCATGGTTTGAGCTTCTAAACATACATAAAAATATAATTAAATTACCACTACCATTTAACAGCCTTGACAGTGGAATCCAATGCATACTCAGAAATATGATCTATTCAATTCAACTGAAGTTACTCCCAATAAGTATGTTTAGGATTATACTCCAAATATGCAAAGAATTTCATATGCATGTTTTGCTATTCTTACTACAATCTTAAACTTGTAAGACGTATTCCCATATGCAGTTTAGGAACAGAGGCTAATTTTCATCTTTGGTTCAAATACTTGAATTCTCTCACCTTTGGAAGGTTAGGCTTGGCTTTGAAGTTCTTATTTCGCCTAAAAAAATTACAGAGAGGTCCTTAGTAATACAAAGCACTTACTGCTAATTACAAATGTTCAATTACAAAGTCTTAGAGCACAATAACTGAAGAATTAATGTAACATGAAAACATTTATTGGAAAGGAAAAGTACTGTAGATACCTGCTATAGAAATTTTTTACATACGGGATAAAATTGGACTCCTCTCTGATGTCAGACAACAACTATCAACATGGTTGTCACAGTGTACTTGAGTTTCTTTAGGGTAGAAGAAAGATTATTTTTGGAGTTATTTGTATCTTTGCTTGCTTTATGTATTTATGAAATTTTTTTTGAGTGGGAGATGCTGTGAACAGCTATATGCAGTTCAAGATTACATTTGCCATGTCCATTCTTACGTCTCCTCCAAGCATTTTGATTTTAGGGTCCATATGCATTTTGGTTTTAAGGTGCACATGTATAAATTGTTTTTAAAAGATACTGAATTGACAGAATAGGAGGCAGTTTCTTGTCAAATCCACCTGTTTAAGGGAAGTTTCCTTACCATCTAAGACAGGGGATTCTAAACACTGGCCAGGGGTCCAGATATGACCTCCTATCTGGCCCATGAACGTATCTTGTTAATGAATCTAAATTGCTCTTATATTTAAATCTATGTAAATTTATTCAAATTTGAAATGTAAACAATTTTTCTAGCCTCTGTTATAGTGTGAGAGAGATGATGTGGCACTCCTGCCAAAACATTTGGACGCCCCTGAACTAAAAGGAAAGATGTGTTATGTTGTTTCTGACTTGGCTAAAAGGAATACAAGGACATAAAGGGTTTAATTGTTGCAGGTTTAACCTTATTTCCAAGAAATCTGAACCAAGACCTGTGCATCCTCAAGGGCACTTTTAGGTTTACACACAACTACAATGAAAGCTTTCCACCACTGTCTCTTTGGGGCTAACATGTAGGGTCCGTAAAATAATTAGCTCAAGAGTCACCTCCATATCCAGTTCATCATATTTCAAGTAGTGCATGACTCAACAGCATTACTGAATGCTCAAAATTTCTAACTATTTCTTTACTTGCATATGCCACCAAATAATGGAATGTGGCTAAAAAGATCTACTGGTAATTTAAGATTAAGTAATTTATACATTACTTAATTAAATCCAATTTGAATGAGGTAAGAGATGCTGTTTTCCTGAGGTAAGAGATGCTGAAGTGCAATAAGGACCTCATTTACTTAGATTTGTCTCATACTTTTCACCATTTCCATAAAGACTTTCTTAGAGCAAAGACACATTTGTACTAACATGAGAATGCCATGGGCTCTCTCCAGGAGCTTGCTGTTAGTTGAATTCACAAATATTCCATCTTTGTCAAGGAAACTGCTATGGCTGGAGAGTTTGCTTTGTCTGACGCCCATTCTGGTATTCCAGCCAATGCCATATGCATCACTACAATGAGGAAAATAAGCACACCACTTTAATTCAGTTCAATTTCAACAACCTTTATTGGTATACAACTTTAATTTTAATTCAGCAAGGAAAGGAACACAGAACAGATGTAAAGACCCAAAGCCATTGTGTTTCCATATGCAAAACTCTTCAGCAATTTCACTTACCACATAACTTGACTCACCGTGGGCTTTTTTCATTTAATGTGTTAACTCCCTGCAGATCAGAAAGGGGTGTTCTTGGATGTTTCCGGGCAATACCTATGGTAGCAGACCAGTGAGAACATCAGCTTTGTTTCACATGAAAGAAATTTTCACTAAATAAAATGAAAAGGTGCGGGGCAGACCAAACTGAAACAGATCAGTGCTCAACATTGTACATGCTGGGAATAAAAAGAAATAAGATTTGGAAGGGATGAGCCATGTCTGAAAAAATGAGATATACTGCTGTCCATTTCAGTAAGGGAAACTATATCCTAGACAGTTTGTTTGCCATATCACCTTCTTGGAACCCTACAGATGAGCCACATTATATGTTTAGAGCAGAGATGCATTTTTGTTTCCAGGAAAACATTAATATGGGGGAAAGTTGTACATCAAAACAACCTGGCATTAAAAAGCACAAACTTTCATAGTCAAAACAAATTGACAAACTACCTGAAAAAGAACTATTATTACAAGTCACATCTCAAATAAGATAATTAACTGTCAACAGTTTTTCCCCATTCTATGTCAGCTGCTTTGTACCAAACTGAGCATTCTGACAAGTGAAATCCATGTGAGAAGAATGAATGATATGAAATATTGCCAAATTAAATCACTGGATGCTTCTAAGCTATGCATCTGGAAAGCTATTCTTGCAGGAGGCACAATAGACTACACCAGGGATTTTCAACCTTTTTCATCTCAAGGCACACTAGCAGGGCATTGAAATTGTCAATGCACACCATCCTGTTCAAATCTCCTAATTTTACTATTAATAAATGACTTTCCTCAAATTCCTGCAGGATACCTGAGGTCTACCCACAGCCCACCAGTGTGCCACAGCACACTGGTTGAAAATCATTGCACTGCACTGACACTAACAAGTTCCTTAGAGACAGGGCAATAAAAGCACCACTTACTATTTTGATCTGGCCTTTTTGTCTGAAGCCAAGTTCTGCTGAGCTTGCTTTATCAACACAAGACAATCCAATACATTTATTGAATTAAAAACATACTTTTTGCCTGTTTCAGCTTCTACCTCAGGGGCAGATAATATGAAGTCTGGCATAATAAATTACTAGTTTGCATGTCTGAGAACAGATAACAAACCTCTGTTATCTGAAAACACTTGTGGATACATCTATACTACCAACCTGAATATTAGCTAGTCTTCCCTCCAATAAAATCCTGGAAACAGAAGCTCAGCAATTTGTGCAACTACAGTATGAAGGCCAAGGACAATCAGATTCAAACATTGCCTCTGTTATTAATTCAGACAAGCCAATAGTTCTCCAGTTTATGGAGAGCTGTGCTGGAATTTTTTCATCAATAGTGTCTTTTGTAGTGCTTTTGAGCATGATAGGGCTGGGGTGGCAAGAGACAGCTGTTCTGAATATTCCAACTTCTACAGAGACCTCCAGCACGGAACCTACTATGTGTATATTGAAGAATTAGTAATGTACTCTTGCTAGCCTTAAACTATAATTCCTTTATCATTATGACAATTATTCCTGCTAACTAGGTAAAGTGTTCTTTTAATTGATGGATCCATCTTTTAAATTGATGGATTTATATTGAAACAGAGCAAGAGCAACTAACAGTATTCACCCCAGTACAGAGTATCTTATAGAGGCTTTTTGCTGATGTTCTGCTTCTTTTGTGAACCCTTAAGGAACAGGGAGCCACTTATTTATGCTTTGTACACAGCTTTTCTGTTGAAAAGCAGTATATAAATATTTATAGTAAATAATAAAATATACTGGTTTTATACCAATTTTAATGTCATAACTTCCTCATTGGTGCCTAGGAATTTTGAATGAAGGAATTCTGAGGATAGATATATACTGTGACTTTCCCAGAGTTTCATTTAAATACACAAGACAAATAGTAAAACTAAAGTAATATGAAAAGAATAAAGTTGAGTGAACAATGGAAATGCAACATTTCTCTGCAAGCATCTGGTAAAAAAAGATGCAATTATTATCATAAAAACCAGATTTATAAAATGAAAGGTCTGATTACTTTTAAGATGTACCCCTGTTGTTGAGAAGCATGGAAATTAATATGCAGAACTGTATTATGAAATTATTAATCAGCAAAAGCTAAAGGGGAAAAAAATCTAGGCAAGCACCATCACTTGGGATTAGAACAGATATTTTAGCAGCAAATTCTCTCTCCATACCCTATGAAATACATCATGTTTATTAGTTGCAGCAATTGCAACTCGATAGGTCATCAAAACAAAAACTCCTAAAATCCCTAAAACTCTACCTCTGATTACCAAAGTAACCAAAATTAATGTGGTGGTTAAATAAACTCTAGATTAATTGCAGCATTTAAAAGTCGTGTGATTCTAGGGAAATAATTTCAGAACACTGACTTCAAATATGTGGATTATTTTTCTTGGCATTTTTAGCAAATAATCCATAGTCATGCATCATCTTTGTCAAATGCAAACACTTAAAAATTCTTTTAAAAAAACAAGTTATGGAATTAGAGACTAGATCTGCTTATGGAACAGTAACTGGTAAAACACAAGATATGGAGGAACCAATTGATAGTATTATTAATGGAGAAAGATAAAGTCTAGGTATTGACTAGTACTGTTTTAACTTATTCATAAATGAGTTAAATTCAATGGTAAATTTTGAAGTACTTATATACTTGAGTATACGCCAAGTTTTTCAGCACATTTTTTATGCTGAAAAAGCCCCCCTTGGCTTATACTTGTCATAAGATGGGCAAAGAAGTGGATTTCTGCACAAGCATCTCAGCTTAGCTCAGCCTTTTTAAAAAGAAGGAAAGGCTGCTTTGATTGATCACTGTCCTCCCTGCATGTAGAAGCTTGATGGCTCACCACATTGGCTGTTTTCTCCTCATTAAAACAGCAGTAGCTGCTGCATTTCCCACCCTAGGCTTATACTCAAGTCAATAAGTTTTCCTAGTTTTTTGTGGTAAAGTTAGGTGCCTCGGCTTATACTCGAGTATATACGGTAGCTAAGTTTGCAGATGCATCCAAATAATCAGGAAAACAAGATCACAAAATAGCTGACCAGGCATATATTAAAATATGAAGCAACTTTCTATTCAGATCATAATCCCACAGCACTGCTATATCACTGATGGGCAACTGTTCTCCAGGATTTCAGATAGGACTCTGATTCCTAGCCCTTCTTGGAGATGATTTAATCAAGGATCTTTGGATATAAAAGTGGGCAATCTAACATTATCCCCTCTCCATTTCCAGGACAATTAGCCAAGCAATCATAATTATGCACACACTATAACTCAGTCAACCAAATTGTTCAAGTAGATGAGTGTTACCAAAAATAAATGGTTCAGAAATCTAAGGAAAAGAGGTTGGTGGTTAAGATTCTCCTCATCACTTGGCAAGACAATATAAAATGTAGTGGCAATAGTAAGGTTCCACTTGCTAAATGGTACAATGGTACCTTGCATAACGAGTGCCCCACATAGCGAATGTTCCACATAACGAGTAAAAATTTGTGTGGGATTTTGCCTCACATAATGAGCATGATTTGAATAACGAGTGCCCATTGGCTGGACTCCCTCTCCTCCTCTCTGCATTGGCTGGGCTGAAGGAGTGAGGCAGGACTTTCTATTCCTGCCTGCAGTACATGAAGAGGCCAACAGAGAGAGCACAGGAACCTCTTTGTTTGAGCAACAAAAATGGCTGCTCCTGCAGCCAGAAAACATGGCCAGCTGAGCTTCTGCAGCCTCCATCAGGGAGGAGGGAAAATTCCTCCTGCATCCCCCTCTAGAGTCCCCCTCAAACAAACCCCTTTCCCCCGGGGAGCCCCTCTTGCTTGGACCTCATGACAACTTCCCCTCTCCCCCCACCTTCCCTGCCTGCAGTTTTCCTTTCCTGTGAGTAAGCCTCAGTGGATTCTGTGGGGCTTGATTCTGAGTAGACAGCATAGGATTTTGTCCCTTTGCTGTTGCTCTTCATGCAAACTTGTAAAGTCAGGCTGCATCCTACACACTTTCATGTGAATAAGCCACAGTGGATTTAATAGGGATTCATTCTGAGTAGACAGCATATGATCTGGCCCCTCTGCTACTGCAGACTGCCTATCTAGTTTGCATAGATAGATCTCTCTCACACAGAGAGGCCCCTTGTTAAAGATGCTTCAAAAGACACCAGTGACTCTTTTAGTGAAAATTAGTCATCCTTGGCCATAAAGGTTTTTCTTTTCTTTTTTACTGTACGGAATATTACAGTATTTTATTACAGTAATTGTGGTCTATATTATATTATAGTGTTTTGAATTCAATTCTAGTGTTTTGTCATCATTTTTACATCCAGTTAATATTTTTATATGAATATTTTGGGGGTTGTAGAACCATTGTTTCCTATGGGAAAATCCACTTCACTTAAAGAGCATTTCACTTAAAGAGCATGCCTCTGGAACGAATTAAGCTCTTTATGTGAGGCACCACTGTAATTTGTATTCATTTTCTAATAAGCTACAATCCAGAAGCAGACAAAATGGCAGACAAAAGTTCAATGTTAGTGAACTGCTATGAAAATATATTAAAAGTTTTAAATAAATTTGAAATACTATGTATAGTGCCAATAATTCCGCTGTAATACAGTTGGCATAGAACTGTTGGAGAAGCCTCTGTATGAGTAAAGGCAAGGGAGTTAACAGATAAACAGTTTTTTTCCTCCTTCGCTAGAACACTAAACTCTGGGGTAGCAACAGACTGAGGTCAGGCAAAAGTACATTTTCATACAATGCATTATCAACTTATGAATAACACCATTATATGTAAGATGTGGCAAATCACTACAGGCTTACGTAGGTAAAAAGGATTAAACTCATGGAAGATAGATCAAACATTAAGCATAGTGTTAAAATGGAGATCTCACTGAATCCAAATGCTGAAGACAAACAATGGTCTGTTGTAGAGGTTCACAAACTGGTGAGTTAAGAATCTACCAGCACGAGAACCACTGCCTCTGACTCTTTAAGGAAACAGCAATACAATCCCCAGAATCATGTTACTGAGGGGGAAGGAAGACTGCTTTTTAACCCTTAGATGACCATCTAAAAATAGCCTAATTTGCATAAACTATAATTGCCAGACAAAAAATCCAGTTGGTCATCTATTAAAGTTTTCTTGCTTGTTGCCAAGGTGTAGGGAGGCCAGTGGCGACCTCTGCAGGCTCCACATGGGTTGTAGAATGTTGTAAAATTGCCAACCACTTTCAGTTTAGCAACCGCAGCCGTACAGATAGGGCTCCATGGGGCTTTTTGCAATCACATACCCTGGCAGCAAGTAAGTAAAGTTAAAAACAGCCCACCTTTCCTCTGTAGCAGCATAGTCTTGGGGATTGAGTCACTGCTTTCCACCCTGCAAAAAATTGCAGAGGTTCACTAACTTCTCCCCACACTCTGGAGGCACCTCCTCTGCAACTGAGTCCAACACCTTAAAAAAGCACAACTTCAAAGTGATATTTTAATGCCTTATAAACCACTAGCTGAATGTACCTCTCATTAAGAAAGTAAAACTTCAAGAATATTTGTGGGCCCCAGGCATGGCTAGGCACTGGCAGTCAGGCTAGGCACTGGCAGTCAGGCCAGGGCACTGATAGGCACCAGACATCTCTACTGGACATCTCTTCTTTGGGCACCTCTAGGCAGCAAGCAACAAGAGTCCCAACCAGGCATTGGGTACTACTGAACAGCAGGCACCACAAGACACCAGTGACCACCAGCGGGCAACACCAGGAATCACAACTGGACACCATGCAGTGGGCAGTGTGCGTCAATGGGCACCAAGGGAAACCATTGGCACAGGGCCCCACACATACCTGCCAAGTACCAAACCACACTGGGCAGTACTGGGCATCCCTACTAGGCACTGCATCTTCTTTCAGACACTGATCACCGGATACCACTGGGGGGCATTAGGCACAACTGGGCGTCCCTACCAGACATCAGTGGGCTGCAGGCATGAGTGGGCAGCACCAAACACCAAATCTGTTCCTAGTGGGTCCTTAGATCACAGATGTAATATGCTCCCCAAATTATATGCTTCTAGTTCCAGGGGTTGGGGCTGGATGTTTATCCATCAGTCTTCAATGTTAAGTATAGGGACCCCTTTTCACCCCTTATGAGTTAAATTTCTAGAAACCAGTTCTTAGTGGGTGCCTATATCATGGAAGGAAAATTCTCCCCAAATTTCATACTTCTAGGTCCAGGAGATTGGGATTGGGGTTGGTGTTGATGAGCCAAGTGAATCTTCAATGTAAAGTATAGATACTTCAGTGTAAATTATAGGCATTATAAGTGTTGGCTGGTCATTGATTAGGTGGCCTGGAGAATTCAGAAGTCTTTTTTAGAGCTGGGCTGAGTCTGAGGCCAGCAGAGGCCATGAATGGAAGTCTATGCCCTCTATTGAGCTCAGAGAACCCACCAGAGGACATGTGTATGCAG
The DNA here is from genome assembly GCA_030015325.1 of Cryptoblepharus egeriae. Lineage (NCBI taxonomy): Eukaryota > Metazoa > Chordata > Lepidosauria > Squamata > Scincidae > Cryptoblepharus > Cryptoblepharus egeriae. The sequence continues at coordinate 15,345,427 of JAREYC010000013.1, forward strand.
GAGGTGAATTTACAGATTAAAGGTTTATCCTGTAAACCTTTATGGTACAAATGTTACACAGTGGTCTGTAAAAGATATGAAACTCCAAAACTGAATCATTTGTCTACAAAGAGTCAGACAATTTGAATGCACCTGATCATTAGAGTGAAATGGTTACTGTATATGCAAAGCTGTTTAATGAGCAAGCTAGCATCATAGCATCTTCAATAGGCTCTCAATGTCATTATTACATTGAAACACCATTTGCTACACTTTATGGCAGAAGGTGTTATGTTTCATGCTGCTGGACCCCTTCTCCTCCCACAACAGGAATCCAGCCATGATTAGTAACAAAGGCAAACGGGCCTGGTTCTCATGCAGGACTAGTTCATTATGTAACAAACAGAAGTGAGGAGAAGGAAATGGAGACCAAGTGCATCTCTGCTGTTCTATTTGATGAAGTTTTCTGAGGGCACATTGATTCTTACAGGTTGCAGCTAAGCCTCAGAAAAGCATCAGGAGTCCTCTTCAAAGAAATTTTAAAAGCTATCATGTAGCAGCAATTCTGTAAAGACAGAGGACTAAAACTTGTTTAAGTCTTATCAAAAAATCCTACCCATACCTGAAATTATTGTCCATTAAAACATACCTCCATATGATGTAAACTGCTCTCTTTGGAAACTTGTAATCTCAAAGTCCTGTACTTATCTAAAGCTCAATCAGTAAAAACATTGATAAAATTTCCTCATGCCTTAAGTCAAGGAGATGCCTTTAAGAGTCAAATTCAAAAAATGATTTAGAGCATCCACATTTCAAAACCACTAGATTCCATCCATCCTAAACAGAAATTCCCCCATCAGAGAGCAACAAAAACTCTTCCATTTTGCAAGTTGGGTCTATTCAGGTGAACATCAGTTAGCAACAGAAGGTTCTAAGCCCAGTAGCCCACTCAGAATGCTCCTGGTTTCCATTTCCTGCTGTGTGAGTGAGTGTCATGTCAGAGAGATGGTGGGATATGGCGCCTTACTGTACTTCTCCTCCTTGCATCTCTGCAGGATCTCTAAGCTCCTCTGATGAACTGGGTGATGGAGAAAGCTAAAACTATCCACACTTTTCAAAACCGCATCATCATGCCCTTGGGAAGCAAAATGAAAACAAAAACATAGAGAGAAAAGAAAGATTACATAAGCAGAACCAAGAAGAGTCAAGAACAGTGCGGACAATGGTCCAATTGACAAAGAATTATTCACAAGTAACATTTGCTTTCTGCCTAAGGATTATTATTGATTCTAGTCATTCTGATGAGTGCACAAAATAGGATGAGTTACTCTGACTGCAGAAACACAGATAAGCTTTTAGGATATTGGAGACCTGACCTTTGAGCATTGAAAAGATAAATCTGTAGCCTGGCCCATCTTGTATTTTACAATATGGAATCAGCATTGAAATGGAACCAAAAATTATACTATGGTTGTGATGATGGTTGACACTTATATCATGGCATTTCAGAAAGCATCATAAAATACCATGTATTAGCTTTCTGTGCATTAAAATGAAATTTGGTCACTTAGGGTGAAATCCTAACTTAGACTGGCACAACTCATCCATCTTCCCATTCCTGTGGTGATGTAGGGAGGTACATGCATGTCTGTGCACTGGTCTAGCTATCCCCCACCCACACCTGGAGTGGTGCAAAAGTGACACCCACAGATCAGAATAGAATGTATGCTAGGGCTTAAGTCAGCCTAAATGGACATTAGGATTGCAGTCTTAAACACTAATTTATAGGCTGAACCCTTGAATCAAAACATTTAAAATGCAGTACTAGGCAGGACTAATTGACACTAATTACTAACTCTAAATGCAAGCATGTGAGAGTCAGGCCACTTCACCAGGTTAGGAATAATATACCTGCTTCAGAACAAGATGCAGTAACAAGCCAAAGTAGTGTGACAAGCTGTTATTTAAGGAAGACTCCAGTTTTCTGGAACTTTCAAATTTATAATCAATTATCAAGGCTCTCAGGAATTTAAGCTCATGTGAATCTTTGCCACTTCGGACACAGAGCAAATAAGCACAGAAACGTTATTATATACACTCTACCTTTAAGTGAATACAGCAGATCCAATGAGCTGCTCAAGCAGCTGGAATGAGGCTATTTAAGATGAAGTCTGCCTTGTAGCTGTCTAGGTTCCTGTTTTGGGCTGCTCTTATTCCTTCTGCTTTTGCCATCTAGTATGTATGGTGAAATACCCAGAAAGTAATTCACTGTTTAGTTGTAAAGCTTAACTCCAACACAAATTATTTTGAAAACGTATATATAGCAAGGATTATGCCAGTGTTCCGTCACAATATTATACAGGACAAACACTAAAGAAATTCTACAAATTTTTAAAAAAGAAAGTTTTTCTTACCGTAGATTTCTTTTCCAGTACGAAGGAAGGAGGGTGTTCTTCACAAGTGGGTAGTCGCCCCTCCCCCATCAGGAGGCTGGATGGAATCAGTTCTCTGCCCTGAGGGGCAGCACCACAACTCCCCAATCTAAAAAGCCAAGCTGAGCAGCAGTACGAATCCCCGAACGCAGATCTGAGAGCACAGGTAGCCTGGCCAGACCCTGCAAACTTAGATCAACACTTGAACATAGAACAAAGGGAAGAAAGTTAGAAGGACCGTGTCCCCCAACTTTACCCCCGTGGCAAAAACCACACGACCAACAGTTGAACTCGACATAGCCAGGAATTGAGGGTCAGAGAGAGGTGGGCAGAACACCCTCCTTCCTTCGTACCGGAAAAGAAGTCTACAGTAAGAAAAACTTTCTTTTCCCTACATTACAGGAAGGAGGGCGTTCTTCACAAGTGGGATATAGCAAAGCTGTATCTGTCCGGAGGAAGGGAGGGCAGACCCAAAGGTCCTAAGATATCACAACCCTCTGCAATACCCTCCTGCCAAAAGCTGCATCTGCTGAGGCTGCTTTATCAATCTTATAATGTTTGATGAAGGTGTTAGGTGATGCCTAACAGCCTTACAGATGGATTCAATGGACGTCACGCCCTCATATGCAGCAGATGTAGCAGCACTCCAAATCGAATGAGCAGTAATTCCAGCAGGAGGGTCCTTTCCTAAGGACGAATAGGCTAATGCTATGGACCCCTTAAGCCAATTAGCCAACGTACTCCTTGAAGGACATCTGCCCATGGCAGGCCCCTTGAAGAGCACAAAGAGACAGTCAGTCTTACAAAAAGCTTTGGTGCGGTCTACGTAGTAACTGACTGCTCTCCTAGCATCAAGCTTATGCCAACCCATTTCCTTACCATTCTTGGGGTTAGGGCAGAAGAATGGAATGGCCAACTCCTGTGCTCGATGGTACCAGGAGTTGATCTTGGGAATAAAAGTTAGGTCCAACTGCAAAACAACCTTGTCATCATGAAAGATACACAAGTTAGAGTTGACCAATAATGCCCCAATCTCGGACACCCGTCTGGCCGAGGTAATAGAAACTAGTAAAATGGTTTTAAGCATGAGAGACTTCAAATCAATCTTATGTAAGGGTTCAAACGGAGCCTTCATTAACGCTGATAATACCAAAGGTAAATCCCAAGAGGGAAAATGATGGATCTGAGGAAGGCTTAACTGACTCACCCCCTTTAGGAATCTAGCAATGTGAGGATGTTTCAAGACCGTCTTGCCCGAAGATGCTCCCAGGGTGCTACGTAAGGCTGTCACTTGCCAATGTAAGGTGCTAGCACTAAGCCCCTTGTCAAAGCCATCCTATAGGAAGTCCAGGACCTCTCTAGTTTGCAACTGAAAAGGTGACAGACCCCTAGAAGTGCACCAGGCCCCGAATTTCCTCCAGGTGTTGTTGTACACTCTGGCGGTGGATAGAGTCTTTGAAGCAAGCAAGGTGGTGATAATCCTCTGAGAATACCCTTTCCTGGCTAGAGACTGCCTCTCAATCTCCAAGCTGTCAATTTGAAGATTGCCGGCTGTGGATGCACTATTGGGCCCTGCATCGGAAGGTCCGTTCTGAGCGGCAACATCCACCCTGGTTCCACTGCTAACCTCAATACATCTGGAAACCATGGGCGCCTGGACCAGTATGACCTCTGTGCCTAAGCTTCTTTACCCGCCTTAAGAACAGGGGCAGAATCCTTAGAGGAGGAAAAGTGTACAAGAGACCCTTGGGCCAGCGGTGCTGTAGAGCATCCATTCCCCACGCTCCCTCCATGTGGAAGCGGGACAGAAACCTTGGGACATGTTTGTTTTAAAAGGTGGCAAACAGATCCATAACCGGGACCCCTCCATTTGGCCACCATCAGTTGGAACACTTGAGGGTGAAGCCTCCACTCTGAATCGTTGACCACCTGCCGACTGAGCCAGTCTGCAGTGACACTGTGTGTCCCCGCCAGGTGTTCTGCTCTGAGAGAGCTTAGGTGAAGTTCTGCCCAGGTAAAAAGGAGGTTGGTTTCCGCCATAAGGCTCTTGGAGCAGGTGCACCCCTTCTTGTTCACAAACGCTTTGGTGTCATGTTGTCTGTATGGACCAAGAGATGAGCCCTGTGTAACAGGGGTTGGAAGTGAACCATGGCAAGCCGAATGGCTCTCAGCTCTAACCAGTTGATACTGTGAGCCGCCTCTGATGAAGACCATCTGACCTTGCAAGTGCGCCCCCCACTCCAGTAGAGAAGCATCCGTCATCAACACCTCTGTCGGAAGTGAGTGCATGGGAGTAATCTGAGCCAGTCTTTTGGGAGACAGCCACCAAGGAGTGCTCTGCACAAACTGTTGGGAAAGTTTGATCATCCTCAACTTCCTTTGCTCCACTAAGTAGGCATAAAGACGAAGCAGACTCTGAAGTGGTTGCAGGTAGAAGCAGGACCAGGGAATGACGTCCCGACTGGACACCATTAACCCCAGTAATGAAGTGAGTTCCAGCAGATCTACCTGGGTCTTTTGGCCCTCAAAAGAGTCTCCCTTAGTCGATTTTGTCTCTCCTGAAACAGAGAGATCCTGAATTCCCACATGTCCAAAATTAGTCCTAGGTGTTGAAGCAACTGGGTAGGGACTAAGGAGCTCTTCTGAAAGTTGACCACGAAACCCAGCTCCTGTAGGGTCACCCTCAGGTCCTCCTCTGCTCTCAATCTGAAGGGGGACCTGATCAGAATGACGTCCAGATAGGGATGTAGAGCAATGCCCCTGAGGTGAAGATGCGCCACCAGTGCTACCGGGAGTTTGATGAAGACCCTGGGAGCTGCCGTGAGTCCAAAAGGAAGGGCTTTGTACTGGAAATGCTGGTTTCCATAACAAAACCTGAGGTATTTTCTGTGTTTCTCCAGGATGGGAATATGAACATAAGCCTCTGTGAGATCCACTGATGTGAGAAAATCTCCCTGTTGGAGGGAAGCAACAATGGAGCTCTAAGTCTCCATCCGGAACTTTCTCTTTTTTAGAAAGCGGTTCAACCATTTCAAATTGAGAATGGCTCTCCAATTGCCATTCTTCTCTGGAACCAGAAAAAACACAGAATACATCCCCTTGCCTCTCTGACTCATTGGCACTGGTTCTATCGCCCCAATCTGGAGGAGATGCGCTATAACCTCCAGATTGAGCTGGTGTTTGATCGGATCCCTGGAGACTGGAATTGGCCAATTCCTGTCTCGAGGGAGATGGAGGAACTCCATGGAGTATCCTCGGCTGACCGTTTGAAGAATCCAGGAATCCGTCATTATGGACTGCCAGGATTCCGCAAATGCCAGGGGGCCCACCTCCTTGCAGCTGGACTGAGCATCCTTGGTGGGCTTCCCTGCGGCGGGGGGGGGGGGGCGGACTAGGACGCTTCTTGAATTGTGCCTTGCTTTTGTCCCATTTGGGCTTGTGATGTGGATAGTACCCCTTGGCTTTAAAATTGGGACCAGACTGACGAAAGGACTGAGTCCGCTTAGGTGGTTCCTTTTTGGAAGTAGGGAGTACCTTTCGCTTTTCCTTGTTTTCCACCAGTAGAGATTCCAAGGCCTCCCTGAACAGCTTCTCACTTTTGAAGGGGAGATGTAACACCCTAGAAGCCGAGGCGGTATCACCTTCCCAGTGGCGAAGCCAAATCTGTCTTCTTGCAAGGATCCCCATTGCCATGGCTCTAGAAAATAACTGAAGTGAGTCATATGCATAATTGGCTGCCGCCACTGAAGCAAGAGCAATCTTTTTTAAGGTACACCTAGCCCTACTAGACAGGGACTTATCCTCAACAGCCAGTTCCTCTGCCCTAGAAAAAATAGAACTGGTTACAGCCACTCTAAAACCTTGGGAGGTAGACTCAAATGCTCGCTTCAAAGAATTTTCCACTTTTTTATCACAAATATCCCTGGGCCCCAACTCACCCTCTGAAGGAAGAGTGGTAGCTGATGAAACTGCCACGACCGGGGCATTTACCGTGGGGACCTTCAGTTTGGCCATGACAGGATCTGGCAACATATAAAGCTTATAGATAGTCTGACTAAACTGCTTGGAGTGACCAAAGTGTGCCCACTCGGTGGTAAAAACCCGTTCCAGGACTTCTAGGAATGGGACCACCTGTGGCTTAGCAGGACCCTGCGGATAAGTCTTGGCCCATGGCAGGACCCTTGGGATGGCGTCTCCTGTTTAGCTGGGGCAGCCGGCATAGTGAGGTCCATAACAGTGGCAGACTTCGTTAGCAGACCTGGTATACATCTCAGGGGGGCACAGACGGTCCACCTTGGGGGGCAGGGAAGAGTCCTGACCTTCCTCCCCTGACAGTTCACCCTCCTCCCACTCTGACTGAGAAGGAGATGACAGAGAGTCATGCTGAGCAGGCTGTTTGGACAACTTATAGAAGCCTTTATGCCTTTTATGAGGGGGATCAATTTCCTCAGAACTAGAGTCAGAAGAATCATACTTGTGTTTGCTTTTGCCTTTAGCCTTTCTAGGCTGAAAGACCTTAATGGAGAACTGAGTGGGCAACAGATCCTCCAACTATTCTTGTAACACCCCCTTTACTGCCTCTCTGACTAGTTGAGACAGTGTGGATGCTAGCATAAGGGACTCATCTCTGGCTCTAGGAGGTGTGTGGGGCTCCCCTGCACTGTCTCCTGATTCGAGCCCTTTCTCCATACTCACAAAATGGCACCCGGACACCTGGCGTCCCAAACAAAATGGCGGCCAGTGGGAAGAACTCTGAGGCACCACGCGGTTCTCCTGCAGCCTGGTCGCCTGCTGTCTGCAGGAACGACCTGATGAGCGGAGCTGGGAAGCACAGAGCCCTGTGGGGCGCTTCTCCAGCCACCGCAGGGGAGTGTATCAGCTGTGTGCAATGCACGCTGCCTCGCTGCAGCTGCTTCTGGCTGCCGCCCCACGCACCCGCTCTTCTCTGCGGGACACGCACTTGCCGCCTCTCCTGGACCGCAGCTGTTGGCCAAGCTGGGCATTTGCTTTGGGGAAACACCTGGAGTCCTCCTCCAAGGGCTGAGAAGCTGGGGAGGTTCTGGAGAACCACCAAGGTCTGGGGGGGAGGAGCATGAACAGGAGAGAGCAGACAGCAAGAGAGAAAAGAAAAGAGAAAGAAAGAAAAGATAGAGAGGAGAAGGAGGGGAGGGAGAGCTCCCCGATTCCGTCCTGCCTGCAGCGAGGCTGGACGAAACTGAGGAGTTGTGGTACCGTCCCTCAGGGAGGAGAACTGATTCCGTCCAGCCTCCTGCTGGGAGAGGGGCGACTACCCACTTGTGAAGAACGCCCTCCTTCCTATAGTACAGGGAAACAGATTTCATCTCTAAGGTTTTCTACATACATCTGAAGATGGCAAATTGTGAAAGGAAAGTTTAGCATCTTTAATGATCTGATGTTCCCTTCTCTTTGGTCAGATTTAGTACATATTGCTGATGTTCCCCTTAGGAGCTGAATTAGAGAAAAATCTGAAAAACCTCAACTCTCAGCTGTCAGCATAAAGCTTGCAAAGAAATTATAGATGTGCCATGTCACTTAGAAGAAAAGCACAACAAAATGCGGACAGTGGCATCTCTTTAACCATAGTTCTCAGATGCAAGTTAAATGTTATACTACAAGTACAAAAAGACTTCAGAAGACAGAATTACCAATAAATGATAGCTTCTAGACAAAGCCATTTAAGCAGAGCAAAGAAAGCATTTTCACAACTGTTCAGCGCCACTGGAATCCAACACCACTGATACAGAAAGAACACAAAATAAATTCATTTAACAAACCAGGTAGACACAGGCATGAGATACTTCTAGATTGTACCATAAATATAACTTGGGTAGGAGGAGAACACTATGAACAGTCTCTCAGATCATCTTTCACAGTAAGACAAGACAGATACAAAGAATAATGACTATTGCTATATTCTCATTGTTTTGATTTGGCAGTGTCTTAGTTTGTGTTTGGCAGCATTAGGTTATTTGTGGTTGTGTATTAAAGAAGCATGCAAATCTCCAGTGGTTTCTGTAAGTTGAATTCAGGTACAGTAATTCTTATCAATTCCTACCTTTGCAAGTTTGCCCATAAAATCCCTGCCTACCAAATCGAATGTCCTCTTTAGATAGAAAAAAGTTTAGCATTTGCTGTTTTCATCTGTTTGCATATAAAGTGAGATAGTATTACAAAACTGTCTAGAGCAGTGTTTCCCAAACTGTGGGTCACAATTCATTTGATTTAAAGCTTAAACTAAAAAAGGCAAATCAAAGGAGCCCATTGGAAAGTGAAACTGAACCATACTGCACATTTCCTTGAGAGTAGGCAAATGTGCCTTGTTCCTTGTAAAGGACAGGTTTGGCAAAATCCAATACCACATGAATGGTCCCTATCCAACGAATGCAGCTGCCCAAAAACATCAAAGAAAGAAGTTCCTCCCTCCAGGCGAACTAATATATTGAACCTGATGGGCTGTGGGTGGCACAAGTGGTTAAGACACTGTGTCTGTTAACCAGTAGCCCAGGGTTCGAGACTCAGGTCCCTACAAGACAGGGTGAGTTCCTGTCCTTAGCTCAGCTCTGCAACATAGCTAGAACCAATCATATTGGCAATGCTGTTCCACTGGACTATTTCAGTGGCATGGAGAGGAGGGATTTGCTGCTTGGGTAACAGCCTATACTCCATACTAATCTACTCAGGCCTTCATGCTTCGCATACAGCCTCGAGCACGATACCATAGTATTTTGAGACTGATGGATGGATGCCAATACATTGGAAAGCAAAACCAAGCCATATTTTTACTTGTGAGTAAGCAAGTGTGCCTTGGATGGTGTGGAAGGTCGGGCGAAGGCGAGTGCAAGGCCACCAGAATGCACATGTAAACAAGTGTTCCAGAAGGCAGCCCCCCCTACTCCTTTTTTTTACCTCCTACTACCTTTTTTAAACTAAAAAGGTTGAAAACAGTGGCTTTCAGCTGGTAAGTTGAATCACTGTGGGTGTTTTATTTTTATTGTTTATTTTTTGCAAAAGGGGGAAACTTCAGATGAAAAACTATACTTTGGTAAAGTTGAATGTATGAAAATGGCAAACTGTCATGAACGTCTTACAATACAAACTGCCATTTGCTCCATTTCAAAAATCAGCACTGCCTAATTTTACAGTACATAAAACCCTTTTCATGTGATTACCCGGTACATGCCAAAGATGTTTAAAAAAACAACAAGATCAATATACGTAAATTTGAAATGAAAGGAAAGTGGGTTATACAGTTTTACAGCTGATAAACAATCTCATAAATGGAAAGAAGAAGGCAAAACAGGGCTCCTCAAGTACACATTTTTATTCCAAGAGCTCTTAGTGCTAGAAGTGTTTTTAACCCTATTTTCCATTGGTTGGAAGATAGTTACCTCCCTGCTACCCTAGAATCTTCATTTCAGAAAATAACAGTAAGGTATTCCATCTGTTAAAGGAACTCTTATATGCAGAAATGTTCTGAAATTCTTATATGCAGAAATGTTCGGTACAGCACTTGGTTCTTTCAAATCCTTAGCAGGTCAGCATGCATTCTTTTAATTTACAATCCCCTGTTCCACATGAAGGCAAGCAAATATATTCAAGTAATCCATGAATTAGTGCCCACATGTTAGTATGCCTTAGGGCTTAGAACAGGGGTCAGCAACCTTTCGGTGGTGTAGTGCCAAACTAATGTTACAATGTTATCCCATGTGCCCACATGACCGTAAAGTTATATATGCACAGGCAGAGACTACCTGCTAGGGTTTTTTCTGGAAAGCATGTGGCTTTCTCGGCCTCCCCAAAGAGCTTCTCCATGCCTATGCTGCTGTGGGAGCTAGAGATGCTGAAGAACAGCTGGATCCTGTTCTTGGCATGATGCTTGCAAAGGGCTTACTTCTGAGTAGAGAGGTGCAAGATTGGGCTCAAAGGACGTACTCTTTTCCACCCTTTCCTGGGAGTCTGCTCCATTGAGTGCAAAGGAGGCTATTTCTGAGTAGAGACAGAAAACGGCAAGCTTGAACAGGGCAGGTGCTCCTTTGCCAGCTCCACACAGGGCTCTGCCTGCTGGGATGCCAAAGAGGGTGCCACGCTGCCCCTCTGGTCTCCCCAGCACCCTGCTGGTATTGCCCACCTGCTTAGCTACAGTGCCTCCAGTTCTGCTGCTTCTTAGCTGGCTCTGAAAGGGCTGCCCAGGGAGTCACTACTGCCCCCGACCTGGCCACAACTGAACTGCACATCTGTTCTCCTGCAGAAGGCTCCAGAGGGTGCAGGGTCTCTGCTCCAGAGTCTTCCATTCAGATGGTGGAGGGCGAAGTGAGGGGAAGAGAGATGTTGCCATTCTGGGCAACAGTGATAGTGACGGGCCTGATGGCAACTGGGGAGGTAGAAGCAGTCATGGCTGTGTCTGCCAGGAGTGCCTTCGTGTGCCTGTAAGCACCATTACACATGCCAAGCTCAGCACCTGTGCCAGGGGTTGTCTACCCCTGGATTAGAACTCTGTCATCTGAATTTGGCAGCAAAGAATAAAGACCTCATTAAAAACCCAAAATATTCTAATCATGTATGTTGAATACATTTCAAAAATATATATATTCTACAAATTCAGAAAAATTAAATCCTGCAAGAAAAAGCAAGTTATCCACCACCTAATTAATTCCCCTAAATAATTAAGATCTGTCTTTTTTGTATTCCTTGAATCATGAATAATATGCCGTAAACTCTGTATATAAATCTTTTCCCCAGAGTAATACATCATGTACTTATTTCAATGGAAGTATGAAATTAGAGGCTAACTGTGAAATGCACAGTATGTGGATGCAGACAGAGGGACTCAAGAGGAAGAATAAATTATATGTAAGAGAAGAATTAAAGAAGTGTAAGAAACTCACCAGTTTTCTTCTCAATATATCTCCTTCCAGCCTCCCTAAATGCCACAACAGCTCTGAAAAATGCTCTGAGGATTGCCCAGCGAAATACAGCCACAGGGTCAATTCCTATCATTCCACAGATGAAGGCACTCTTGCTGCTTCTAAGAAGCGCTACAATGTCAGGTCGCATGTGATCAGTGTTTTTCTCTCGGAAATCCTAAAAGGTAAAAAAGACAGTTATAGTCAGGCATCTCAGTACTATTCTCATCTCTATTCCTTCTATTTTTCCTTGCTCCATTGCTCTGGATTGTATCTGAAGGATATTATTGCAATAGAAAGGTAATGATAAAGGTGTCCTCCATGGGTTGCCCTGTAGTCATAACATGTAGTCATGTAGTATAGGGAGTGGTGATCATAAAAGAACCAGTGTAATCTGAAGATGTTTCTACAGTCATGTGGCTGGCATGACTAAACCTATTCATCAACCTCCATTTATATGCTTTCAAACTGCTAGGTTGAAAGGAGATGGGCAAGTAACAGGAGCTCATTCCATCTTGTAGTACTTGGGTCTCAAACCACTGTCTGACTGTCAAGTTGACAAGCACAGTAACTTTAACCATTGAGCCACTGCAGCCCTTATTAATGTACAGTGTTTGCATTAGTAATGCACCATCTAATCTGAAATCAACAGTACTTGCATGGAGGCAATTGTAGTTTATACGACATCACCGTACACAAATGTTCAAGTTTCATATGGATGCAGCAACACAGGTTGAGCCTAACAGCTCATAGCAAGGCTGTTTTCCAGAGAGGCTTAAAAACCACAGTTGTGTTCATTGACCTAACTGCAGCTTATGATACAGTGTGGAAGAAGGGACTGCTATGCAAACTGAGTCCCATTATCCCATGTAAAATCCTCTATCTAATCAACTACATGCTCAGTGACAGATCCTTTCAGATCATAATGGGGACAATGCGCAAGCAGTTAAGACACTGTGCCTGTTAACCAGAAGGCCAGGGTTCGAGACCTGGGTCGGCCCCACAAGACAGGGTGAGCTCCTGTCCTTAGCCCAGCTCTGCGATACCAGCTGGATCCAATCGTATCGGCTCTGTCTTTCCATTGGACTAATTCAGTGGCGTGGAGAGGGGGGATTTGCTGCTTGGGTAACAGCCTATCCTCCATAACAATCCAACCCAGGTTTTCGTGCTTCGCATGCAGCATATGCAGAGCCGAGCACGATACCAGTCTTTCAAGACTGACGGAGGCCTGCTTTCTTTTTAAGCAAGGTAAGAAAACTCAACAATGGCTTCCCACAAGGTTCTGTAATGGCACCCACACTATTCAATCTTTGTATCTCAGATATGCCAGCTACAAGGGGACATAAATTTGGATATGCTGATGACCTAGCTCTTTCAGCACAAGATAAAAACATGGAAGTATTGGACTGCCTCCTCACTGAGGATCTTAAGACCTTGGGAAAATTCTTTGCTGACTGGAGACTCACACCTTGCATCAGCAAAACAGTGACTAGTTTCCATCTTAACAACAAACTGGCCAATGCAGCCTCAAAGGTCTACCTGAATAACAAATTACTCCCTTACAACCTTCACCCCAAATACCTTGGAGTAACTCTGGTTTGGATTCTCTCGTATAAGAAATACCTAGAGAACATGCTGGCAAAAATTAATACCAGGAATAACATACTCGAGATTTCACACTTCTAGGTCCAGTAGTGTTGGCTGGGCATTGATTAGGTGTCCTGGAGAATTCTGAAGTCATTTTTAGTGTTGCGTTCAGGATCCTCTTCAAACTAAGAGGATCAAGATGGGAAGCCTCAGCCTCTACTCTCATAGTCTATTCCATAGCAGAATACTGTGCCCCTGTATGGCTTAATAGCTGCCACACTACTAAAATCAATGCCAGACTAAACAACACCATGAAGATTGTAAACGGATGAATAAAATCTACTCTTACTTGCTGGCTCCCCCTTTTGAGCCACATAGCACCAACAGCTCTATGAAGGCAGGATGCCTTAGTGAAGGAATACAATTATGAGAAACCCACAGCTTCCTGTGTATGCTGATCTTCCCCATCTATCAATTGGCAGGCTTAAATTAGGAAGCCCTCTCTGGCACTTGAATACAGTTGTCCAACAATTATAATAATATCAACACACAATGGAAAGCTAAATGGGCTGCTGGATGCCCGGTTACAGGCAGCTACATAGAGAACCCTACACAAAAGTTGCCAGGTTTTGACCTACCTCAACAGCATCAGTCAACTCTGAACAGGATCCATACCCAGAATGGTGTCTGCCAGGGCTCACTGTTTAAGTGGGGTCTTGCATCTACCCTTCAGTTGACTGTGGTGCTCTTCGACAAAATATCCATCACATTTTGTTCGAATGTCCTTCAAGAGCCTACACTGGCCTAATGTCTGACTTTTTCCAATATGGACCACTCTGTGGTCTGGATGTTAACATCTGATTTTATCACTAAACCATGTATTGCCATACGCTAAATAAATAAATAACAAAGGCTTTTGCACTGGTGCTGTACATCCTTTGCTGGTACTTTGTGTAGGAAAGAACTAGCTATTCCAACCCACACAGATTTCAAGTTACAAACAGACAATTGGAATCGAACCACTCCATACATAGGGAAGCTAATATTTACACAAATATTTCTAAACAAATATTTCAAAATCCACATTTAAACAATTTGTAAGAAGAGTTGTACATACTGTAGGTAAATCTGGTAGCAGTGGGCAGTATACAGACCTTCACACCATATTTGACTTTTCCAGCATAATGCTTTATAATGAAGGCAGGCTCCATTACAGCTGGAAATTCTATGTAGAGGTTCCCTTCATGCTGACGCTTAAACTTGTCCAAGAGCGTTTGGTTTGTGGCTTGTGGGAAACTAGATTGGAGAGGAAAAAAACCAAGAGAAAGCTGTTCTTATACCGTACTAGCCGAATTTGTCCATTGTTGTTGTGGGAGTAAAATTTAAAGAATATTTGTGGGAACTGGACAAGGCTGGGCATCGGTGGGTACCAGACACCGGCATCGTGCTTCGACCATGGGCACTGCTGGGCACTACAGTGGGAAGCAGGCACTACCGGACAGTGGGCATCCCTACTGGGCACCAGACACATACCTGACAGGCACTGGACACCAGCAGGCAACAATGACAGCCCTGCCAGCAATGGGCATTCCTGCTAGGCAACAAGGGGCAACAGGCTCCACCGTGCACCACACCAGTTTTTAGAAGGTCCTTATATCACAGAGGGAATATGCTCCCCAAATTCCATGCTTCTAGGTCCAGCAGTTGTGGCTTGGCATTGATGAGCCAATTAGTAAGCCAGCGATTCTGATTTTGTATATATAGATTGTCCTAATTATTGTGGTCAAGTATTAATCATGCTAGCATGCACTATACAAGCATACTTGTGAAATTTCCCATTGTAGATACGCAGATCCTGAATCAATAATTAGCAAAATGTCCTTTGCAGCCACATACTAAACATTTCTATCATAGAAGGCAACATGTCTCTAGGGCTAAAACTGATTAAATCTCCACTGCCATCCTTACTAGTACAGAAGAACTAAACATCTAAGGGCTGCTTAGTATAGGGAAAGGACAGCAGCTGCCTAATCAATGTTTCCACAGCAAAAATAACCCTCACCATCAGACTAAAAACAAATTTGAATATCTTATTCCTTCGACCTCAAGCTAGTTTCTGTGCAGAAAAAAATGTTATGCATGAAACAGCCCCTAGAGATGGTAGAGTTTTAATTATAAAGCATCATTTCATCAATTAAACAGTGCAGCACAAAACAGTCTGCAAAGTATAGCCACATTACTTCATTCTATAAAACACGTTTTAGTCTATAAAATGCATTTTTATTTTTTAAAGCTCTTTCCATCCTATGAAAATCAATACCAACATATAGTAATGAATTTTACCATGCATCTGGAACAGATACTATGAAAGATGGTCTACTTCCTTATTTTGATTTCCAGTATAAGGTGGCTATATGGTTGAACTAACATAAACCTGTGCCCAGAAGGGTGGAAAGAGAGCATACTCACTTGCTTTCCTCATCCAGCAGATGGAGTAACCCTGTTGGCTTCTTGCTGATGAGGTTTATGCAACCAGAGTTGTCTATGTAGTCTATGTTATGCCAACTGATGCCTTCAAGTCTATATTCTTCCTGGGATAACAAGTTATATTCAGCAAGGAAAACTCCATACACCACGGCAGCAGATTTTACCATAAGAAAAATTCATACATGCATACAACACACACTTCTTGAGTTTCTTCTTTAAAAATTACTCTGGAAGTTTTGTACACTAATGGTTGACACACATATTGTTTTCTAGAAGTAAATAAATGGGCTGGCAGTAGCCTAACACAGTGCAAAAGATGTGGTGAGCTGGATGGAAGTAACTCTTGCAGAAGACAGAAACTGTTGCTCAGTGATACTGGAAAAGTGCAAAAAGGTTTTGCCAGGCCAATCTCTGGCATTTCTGGGACTAAGAAAGATACTGGTCAGATCCCCTCGGGAGCCACTGCTAATTAGTATACATAGTTATGTGCTGAATGCACCAACTGTATGACCCAAGCAGAAGGCAAGTTTACATATTTGATCTGTACCCATTCAGAGAACCCTGGGCTTTACTGTGACCTGAGAAGTTTGTTGAACTGCATAGCATCTGAAAAATCAAAATACAAAAAAGCAGTTAAGTTAGGAACTGCAAGCTAATGCTTGACGTTCTGGAGCACAAAAGCATCCTCAGAGCAACAATCTGCCATCACTGGTGAACAAATCTAGTGTAGTTGGACTTGGGTGACATTTAAATGTAGCATCAATCAGTAAGTGTGATTAGCCACCAAAACATGAACGTGTAAGACTTACCTGCTCCAGTTTAAAGATGTGTTGATTAAAATAGTGCTGTAAACGTTCATTTGCAAAATTGATGCAGAACTGTTCAAAGCTATTACTTTCATAATCTTCAAATCCAAAAATATCAAGTACTCCAATGGACAAAGTCTGCAATACACAAAAAAGGAATTACTGAAACAGATATCTGAAGATGCCAGATTGTGCAAGTATACACAATGTTAAACCATGTGACAGAACTATATATATATTTCTGAGCCCCACAGAGGCAGCATGCATCTTTCTTCCAGTTTGATTCCTTGGATGCTTGGAGGTGAAAAGCATCACTTCTGGTTTTCTGGATAGACTGAAAGTTGCATCTTTTCAGCCATTTTGGCTATTCCTAGCCTCAATGGAATAGCCTCATTTCGGCTATTCATTTTACTACTCAATAATGAGTAGTAAAATGTGAGTAGTAAAATGTGAGTAGTAAAAGTGAGGCTACTCAATAGCCTCATTTTGGCTATTTCTGAGCCTTGTAGGGCTCAGAACCCCTGCCCCTTGCAGCAGGAGCAGCAAAGGCTTCTGCCTAGATGCAAAAGTGGATGGAGTGGGGTCCAGGCAGGGAAGGTGGTGATGGGGAGAGGGGTAGTTGTAGAGGGGTCCAGGCAGGGAGGAGACTTCCTTAGGCGAAAGGGGTTTCCCTCCCAATCTGATGGTGGCGGCTGCAGGAAGCTCAGACATGCTGGCTGGGAGGCCCAGTCAAGGCTGCTGCCTGTGCATCCCCCTGCTGGCTGGTCACTGGTACTGCAGGCAGGAGGAGAAGTCAGCCTGCAGTCAGCCTCAGCCACATAGCCCAGCCAATAGGCATTCGTCTTGCAAAGCACTGAACATAAAATATTCATTTCCACACATAGAATTCTATGATTCTATGTGTGGCAACGAATATTTTATGTTCAGTGGTACCTTGTAAGATGAATGTCCTGTAAGATGAACGCTTTGTAAAACAAACTAAAATTTATATGGGATTCTGCTTTATAAAAAAAACCGTGCTTTGCAAGACAAATGCACACATGCCTTAGTTCATTTTACTGTAATTTATATGATTTGGCTGTGTTAATAACTATGTGTTATTTAGGCTTCTGCAAGTTATATTTATTACTTTTTGTGGCCATTTTGCATTTACAAACTGAAAAAGACTGGGTTCCACTTTTTAGCAGTTGTCACTTTTCGCCAGTTCTCCAGTCCCTAACCAGTCCAATATGTGGGGGATGCCTGCAGTTGGTTCATATAAGGCACTATGTGGTCATGAAGTGGATGGGCAGATAGGGTCTTGCAGGGGGTAGGATATATAGACTATTAGTAACAAATATAGACTATTAGAAAAGAGAATTAGGAAGAATATTGGTCAATTTGTATTACAGATCTATGCTACAAAACAAATGCTTTAAAGAACAGAAAAGCATCTTTTAAAGCTGAATATTTAGCAATGCCATAAAATCAATCAATCAATATCTATATATAAAAGAGAAAAGTCACTGACTGACTGATCAATGCCCTGCCAAAACTGCTGGGCCTAGAAGTGTGAAATTTGGGGTGGGTGTTCCTTCCGTGACCAAGGGGTGCACTAAGAACTGGTTTTCAGAAATCCCAACCAGAAGGGGGAGAAATGGGGCTCAACGCATTTTCCTCCCTATACTTTGCATTGAAGAATCCCTGACTGAGGGATGCTCTGCCCCAACCCCCAGACCTAGAAGCATGAAATTCAGGGAGGGAGTTCCTTCTGTCACATGAACACCCACCAAGAAGCGATGTGCAGAAATTTAACCCTTAAGAGGCTGAAAAGGGGTGCAATGTTTTTTGTCCTATACTTGACATGGAAGACTGACCAACCTCCCGCCAATTTGGTGCTCGGTGCCCGGTGTAGTGGGAGGGGGGGATGTTGTTCAGAGGGAAGGTTTGCACTGGGGAGGATTCTGTGCATGGGGGGCTGTTGAGTGTAGGGGGACAGTTGAGCCATGGGGGGATGGCGTATGGTGGAATTTTACTCCTGCAATGTGAGTACGCTATTCACTAGTCTGTAATAGTACCAAGCCAGAACATTTTATATAGAATGAACTTCCACAAACCTAGTTATATTTATATTTTTGTGGTCATTTGGCCACAAGAAGTGACAGGTAGTTAATGTCACTCCTTTTATTATAAGCACAAGTCTCATATTAGGTATGAAACAATAACCTATTCTGAGCCAGAACAATATATACTGTTCAGCAATATAACTGTTGAACATTAACACCTGCTTTGGGTGCCACAACCCTAATCTGCATGGTGCAGTTAGTAAGACTATGCATTTAATATTTGGCAAAACAATAACACTGTGTTTACAGGTTTACAACTTTTTAAAATCAAAATCTCCAATAGGGAGCAGCAATGTTGGTTCCTTTAAAAAAACTCAAAGGAAAGGGCTCAAGGGACCAATAAAAACCAAATCTCTTTAAACACACCCAGCTATCAAAAAGATAAAATACCTATTTTAAAAGCCAACTATGATTTCTCTGATTTAGTCAGACACCAGTAATTATTTTAGTTTCTCTGTAAACAGCTTTGTGAACGTTTTAGTTGAAAAGCAGTATATGAATCAATAGATTATAGTGCAACATGGCATAAAACCTAAAGACCACAGCCGTTTCTACAAACGTTCTAAAAGATATATAGAGTCGTTGACAAAAGAATAAAAGTTTACACACAGATCAGAAGTTACCTTGGTGCTTTCTTCCAAGTCCTTGGTATTCAAAAGTGCATGATTAATTCTAAAAACTATCCAATCAAATAGGGCACTGTACAATGATTTAGCCATAGAATTGCGCACTGTAACAGCCTGGAAAATCAAAAGGGAAATAAAATTAGAAAAGCCAAATAGTTCGTAGCGGATTTACACTGTAATAAGTGTATATTTCCATTTGTCTATATTTAAAATTTTGTAAAACATGCCACTGCTCCAAAAAATAAGATATAGCTCTTCCATTACTTCCAAAATGTTACATGTAAGCTGGACTATGCAGACTGAGAGTGGGCCTCAGATTCTCACCTTCATGCTCCCCATTACCTTCTTCACTAGTCAACTGAGGCCTGCTCTCACATGCAGAAGACTGAGATGGTAAAATGGAATGCATCAAGTGAGGTTGAAAGTCTTTATGAAGACTATGTGAAAGGCTTGATGCAAAGAGAAAGTTTGTACAACATGAGCAGACTCAACAAAAATAATTATTCAAGCAGCTCTATGTGTCCTTGCAGAGAAAATTAACACCCTCAGTCCTGAAGTCCACTGTTTCACCTCAGGATATAATCACCTCTTTCTGCTGCATATGCAGACTATGCTCAGCAAGTGTAATCCTTAGCATCTTCAGGTATGGCTGGGAAAAACTCCTAACTTAAGCTCAATATAGCCACTAGCAACCAGTCAACACTGGACTAGATTGGACTAATGATCTAACTTCTAGATCAGCAGCTCATTTTTAATATTTTTTTATAAGATGAAGAAAGAGGAGCCAATAAGTCTAAGATATATGGTTTAATAACAACATTTCAGAAGACACTCGGATACTCCTCATGAACTGAATACCTAAGAATCTACCTTGGCTGTTTTCATTACCCACTACCATCATTACATTTTTGAAGACTGAATTATGAACACTAGCAGGTTCTAATGTTCTTTCAAGCAGCTTGAACAGAGGAGGCAATACTTTTTCAGCAACATCCCTCCCGAGAGCTGATGCTTGCTCACCCACACAAAAAGTAAAAAGTACAAAACGTGACTTGCAAAGATTTAAAGACCAAAAATAATCTATACCATTTGTGTGAGTTTGTTTCTGCAAAACTTCAGCTCCCTTAAAACAAATGCTTGAAGAGAAAGAGCTATGACTTAACGTCTGGAAGCCTAGAAGGTTGCTGAACATCACAGAACACAATAAAATTATTTTTCATTTGACATTTCATTACTTCAGTGATCATTTAATTAGCTACCATTGCCAAATATAGGATTCAAACTGAAAAGCTACAGAGCTAATTTAAAGATACAAAACCTAATTCCTCTTCTGTTTGCAGAGACCATGGTGTTAATGCTCTATATATAGGCATTCTCCTGATATTGTCTTGGGTATTTCTATTGCTGTGACTGGTTGTAAAATAACATTTTCCCTTATGACGTATGCATTGAGTTCAAGTATTGATTTTATGGAAAGGAAAAACATAGCTTCCTAAATGCTTCCTTACTTTTCCCATAACGTTTCTTACAAGGAAAAAAAATTTCTCTCAGTTCAATAAATACAAAGACTGCAAAACTGCTGACTTGCCAAATATAGTTAAGTTCAGTATAAATTTCACCTTTGGTGAGGGTTGCCAAGTATTGATTAGGAGCCAGATGCTCAAATGTTACCAGTTTTCTGGCACATGGAAACATTAACAAATAAGCTAAACCCATAGTACATTCTTCTGCTTATTGCCTATGTGCCAAATGCAGTTCAATATAGATTTCCTAAAACCATATTTTGAGAAGATTCCAGATGTTGATAGTCTCTTAGTGTCTCTGTTCAGATTTTTAGCACCCCAGCAGTACAATATCTCTGTGTTGGGTAGAGTGCTGATAAAAAGCATTAGGGCTATTAATTAAGACAGGCTTTTCTGTAGTATCACGTAGTGTGGTGAAGACCCTTCATGCTAATACATTTCTATATGTATGAAACAGAGCTCTGGTCAAGGTGAGTCAGATTTTTCTTCTCTGCATCCTGAACTCATCATTAGCAAACTATTTGTTATGCTTGACCAAGCCAGCACCAACACAAAGTCAGATATACATCCAGCCTTGCCTCCCTAACATGATAAGAAATGGTTCTGAGACAGATATGCAAACTCTGGCATGGATTTTAATGACATGATTAATTTTAATTTCATTAGCAAATGCCTTCATCTCTCTAGGCAAGTCTGTCTAATGTTTGGAATCTCTTGGTTAGAACAACCTGTTCCCTATCAGACAACACATCTAAATACACATAAATTATCAGAAAACAAAACAAAATAAGAACAGGAAATGAATGATCTTCAAACAGATTGTTTGCATAGCTAAAGATTCAATTTCTCCATATTTCCATTCTGATTGTTAAAGTGAGGTGTTTTTCTTTACATTTCTGCAAAGGATGGAGCACAAGTTATCATGTTTCTCCATGGGGGAAAAGAAGAATCAAATAGGTTTAAAATTCAGCAGCATAGTTTAGCTTGATTGATAAATGATAGGCATTTTGAACATATACCATAAAAACCAGAAATTAAAAAGAAACAGATGCTTCTCATATTGCCTCATTTCCCCACCCCCATTTCCTCACCTCATTCTGTTCTTCCATTTCCTATGCTGATGTCATCTTCTACATATGCTACTAATGTGGTGACCAAAGCCAAATTCTCACAAATCAATTGCATACTCTTAGATGATACATTCAAACCACTCTTTGGCCTCAAATATTTCTTAATAGTGCCTTGTTTCAAACATGGGCTCTTGTAAAAGCATTTGCTTGTGTATGCATAACATAAGGGACACCCTCAATCAGAGAGCACATAGTCTGTACTTAATATTCTGCTGATTCAATTCTCCCCCTCAAGTCCCATTTCAAAGGGCAGCATTGTTATCAAAACGCCTTTCACAACAGAATATTCAGAACAGAGGTCTGCCATCTTTGGCAGACACCCAGCTAATCTTTTATACATACTCTCACAAACTATTGGAAAAAGTACATATTCCTGCTTTGTACTAGATTTGTTTATCCTCCTAGAATTTACCAAAGTACTACAGGAGACTAAAATAGACAATTCTATTTCTGAAATAATGTTAATGTTTAAAAAGTGCTCATGAAAGACACACAGCAGAACAGAAAGAAAGGATGGGCAATATTTTGCCAATTTCGAAGGCACTGGCTGTTTTCTGCAAAGTAATAAGTTCAGCTATGATTGAGGCTTTTTCTGGGTTGCCCTATTTCTGTCAAAGATTCAGCAGCCATTTTGACATACTGGAACCAACCAGTTTTATGCAAGAACATATGAAAAAAAAAATGTGAACATTTTTCACGTAAGGACACATTGCATCGAATAAGATGATTAACAAACTGCAACATTAAATCATACTGTTAATGAAATATTAAATATAGGAGAAGGGACTACCTACATTTTCTATACAAAGTTGAACATGGAGTAAAAAGGTGTACTGGACAAATGATGGGCTTATCCTGGACAACTACTTGCTATAGATAATGCAGTAATGGAAAGTAAATAATAAAATAGTAATAATTAAAACAAATCATTTGCTCACTTGAACACTCCACCTCATGCTATCAGATTCCTCTTAGGGCGCAATCCAGAGTAACTATGGGGAGTCCTTGTTCTGGTGTAGAAACAATTTACTATGGATTGCAATATGAATTTCCCATAGGTTTTCACTAGGTGGTGCAGTAACTACAGGTACATGTAATGTCTCTTAAGTGCTCCCAAAGTTACTCTAGATCGTAAGGTTAGTTACTTATCCAAGGGAGGCAAGTGGATTCTGCTCTGACCAAGATCATGCACATGAAGACTGCCAAGGAATTTACTGTTGAACTTTAAAGCTGATCTCTAAATGAAATGTCAGTACAGGTTTTGACAGCATATTATGAGCTACAAAACTGGATAAGAACTACAGTAGGGGAGTTGTACTTTGCCAAGTGTATTTTTTCTGTCCTTATGGAGGAAACTAGAGAGGTTTACTGTCAAAGTGTATTCTATAGAAGACTGCAATTTTGAAATTGCAGTGTTCCAATCTTCCTGAAGCTTCCAAACAGCCATGGCACAGTAAAATGTGGATAGACCAAAAAAAGACAAACATATTTCCAGGTACTCATTTTTGCTGTAGTCTACACACATCACTCCACTGATTTATTCCTATGCAATATCTTCATTGGAGAGTGAGGGATAGATCCTATTTGGCTTCTAAAAATTTTTCAAACAATGATTCAATTTCTGTTCTAGTTTTGGAAAAAATTATTGAGATTTTATCTACTGTATATACTTGCAGATAAGCCGAGTTTTTTAAATCCTTTTTTGGAGCTTAAAAAGCTCCCTCAGCTTATATGCGGGTCAAGCAGCCAAGAGTTCCCTGACAGGCACAGGTTTCTCCACATTCTTCTCCCTCCTCCTCTCCCTCCCTCTCTCTCCTGGGAGCATCCTCCTCCATCCCTCCCCCTCCTTTCCTACTAATCACTTCGCTAACCACTGCAAAAGCCATCATTCAAACAGGCTCCTATTAAGAGCCTAAATTCCCCCAGCCTAAATTAGTAGTTGTCTAAAACAGCTGCATACTTTACAGTGAGGGTGAGAAACAATTTCTGCTTTGATGGCCTGGAAGGAAGCCTCTCTCTGCTAAACATCTTATTTTGCTTAAAAACCTTATTTCTAGCAAATTTTGAGGAGGTATTTTCTTGTTTTTGCAAAGGTTTTGTTTTTCCTCCCATTGTGTCGGCTCTACTCAAAATTCCTGAGGTGGGAGGGAGGGAGGATCTTTGAGTGGCTGCTCTTCTCACTCCATTCACTGGGGGCCTGAAAGCCCAAATCCTCTGCATGCCTCCTCAAAAGCAATCCCATCCTAGTCAATGGAGCTTACTCCCAGGTAGAGGTGGATAGGATGGCAGCATCAGAACCCAATCCTTTGCATGCCTCCTCAGAAGCAAGTCCCATCCTAGTTAATGGTGCTTACTCCCAGGTAGGTGTGGATAGGATGGCAGCATCAGAGCCCAATCCTTTGCATGGCTCCTCAGAAGCAAGTCCCATCCTAGTCAATGGAGCTTACTCCCAGGTAGGTGTGGACAGGATGGCAGCATCAGAGCCCAATCCTTTGCATGCCTCCTCAGAAGCAAGTATTGAGTGACCATATCTCCTCTTTTTCCAGGACAGGTCCTCTTTTTTAGCATTGTATGCTGATGGGGGAAAAATAGTACATTGCCCTTCTTTTCATTGTGAGCTTGCAGCATTGAACCATCATGATCAATGGACTGACTCCCAGGAAGTACTGTGACCATATGTCCTCTTTTCCCAGGACAGGTCCTCTTTTTTAACCTTGTATCTTTGTGTGGGAAAAACACATTACCCTTCTTGTGAGCTGGCAGCATTGAGCCATCATGGTCAAAGGACTAACTCCAAGGAAAGCACTGACTGACCATATGTCCTCTTTTCCCAGGACATGTCCTCTTTTAACTCTTGTGTCCTGGGAAAATATCTTTACATTTACCGGTAACCTACTGATGCCTCAGTAAATGTTATTTTATTGGTATCTATTTTTATGGTATTTTGAAATGTACCAGTAGCTGCTGCATTTCCCACTCTCGGCTTATACGCGGGTCAATAAGTTTTCCCAGTTTTTGTGGTAAAATTAGGTGCCTTGGCTTATACGCGGGTCAGCTTATATGCGAGTATATACAGTAGTTCTTTAATTGGTTATGACTATCTGGATAAGTCTTTTGTCCCTTTTCCTCTTGGTAGCTTCTAGTCATATTCATTTTCTGTTTTGGGAATTACTGATAATCCTACCTGTCCTGTTTAACAGAAAACACACACCTGTCCTATTTAACAAGACCAAAAACCGAAAACTTTCAGAGTAAAATAAGCAAAGATCATTTCCACTGAAACCACGGTGACCAGATGACTGGAAAAACCCGGATTTGTCCGGATTTTTAGCATCCTGTCCGGGTGTCCTACATTTTGGCTTCATTGTCCGACATTTTGACTTCATTTTGAAGTTTCGTGGTAGTGCACAGTACACCACCATGCCATGTGTCATTGGATTCGTATTGAAGAGCAGAATCCAATGCAAAAATCAGTTTGGAGATATATCCTTCCCATCAAAAGTTATGGTCAAAAAACAAAAAAAATTGGCAATTTTTTTCAGCGGATAGGAATTTTGGCCTGGGATTAGGAATTTTGGCCTTGGGGTTCAGGGGGTTAAGGAAATTTGGGTTTGGCATCTGGTCACCCTGACTGAAACTGGAAAGGAATATAAGTTACAATCTCATTCTGTGAAGAATCAAAACTTCCTACAATTAAAATTAGTATATTTTTCTTTCATTTAGGTATTTCAATGACATATTTAATGACATATTAAGGACAAATTGCATTTATCTCAAATGAACATATTTATCACCTCAATCACTACATCAAAATCTAAAAATTCAGAAACTTCTTCTCTTCAGGCACATTTTATATGAGCACAAAATTATTCCCAATCCAGTTAATGTATGAGTTAAGGATATACCCTGAAGGAGGCTGCTGCTAACGCATATGCTAAAATTGCAGGTTATCTCTATAGTGTGTTCCTTAATATACTGTGTACCTGTCCTGTTCCTGAGTTATATCCAGTCCCAATAGGATTTGAGTTGAAAATCCATTCACAAAACTCACTGTCAAGTGAGTTTGATTTCTCTGCTTATACATTTGTGACACATGAATAGATTTTATGCAGCTTTACTTGATATCTGCAATGCCCCTTTTCAAAAACAGACTTTTCCTTCACTCACCCATTTTAAGCTACCTTTCCCAGACCTAAAAAGATAGGACATAAATTTTTTTAAATAAAAAATAAAATTAACTCCTAAATTTGAAGTTTGCAAACATACCTCAGCCAGTTTGTAAGGTAATACAAGCTTCTCTCCCACAGTGACAGTCTTCCTGGTAACCAATGCTTCAAACAACATTTCTTCTTTAACCTAATTAAAAATAAACACATCATTAATCATGAAGAAATATATTCTATAAATCCAGAAATATTATCTAAAAATCAGAGTCAAAGAGATGTTCTTAGAGTTTATTTTTTCAGACAGTTATGTTTATTCAGTTTCTAGACTATTCCTCCATATTGGTATCCAATTGGTATCCAAAAGGTTGAGTTCACATTCAGGGGCGTTGTTAAAATAAAACCCTTGGTTAGGCGAGGCTTCCTGAATTCCCGTAAGTGCGCAGGTGTGCATAACTGGCCACTGTTATAAAACAGTTGTTAGCACTTATTCTAACGCTCTTAAAGTGATAAGTGATGCTCATTAGGGTGTACAAAGAGAATATTTGAAATCTGATTCAAAAACTGCATTTATTAAATAAACAATAAATACTGAAATTTGTAATAACAAGGAGGATCGAAGCTGTAAAAAAAGGCAACCTATACAAACTTATAGTTTCTATAAGTTAGTTTAAGTTAGTTAAAGTTGTTAGTTATTAGTTAGTTTATAGATGTATAAGTTACCGGTAGTGTATAGTTATGTTAGTTTATATAGTTTGTATAAGTACGCAAAAGAATCAAGGGGGGCGAAGGCGGCCAAACTGGCCAGGGGGCTCCCCACAAAAGAAGCTGGAAAAATGACTAGGGGGGTTTCAAACAGCACCTAGAACTAGGAAGGTACTAGGAGGGGCAGGCCTCTTGGCCATCATGGTGCAGAGAGGGAGCAAAAACAAAATCTCATGGAAAAAAATGTCCAGCTACACCTATCCAAGTTTTCACTACCCAAGTACCCATTATAAGGCCATCAAAAGCAAAAGACTATGAAACTCATGACTATATTCAAGCAGGCACTACAGCTTCTAGAAGTTTCAAAAGAACACAGTTCTCTCTTAAAATCATTTGAAAAGAAGCTCTTGTACAACTAAGAAATACTGCCAACTGCACTGTTATCATGAAAACTTGTTCTCACAATACTGTTTTGAGGCAGACGGTTATTCTTCCTGTTTTACAAATCAGAAATTGAAACAGGGATAGCAAATGTGCAAATAATAATCCAGTAAGTTGATGACTTAGGTTTTCATTGTGTCCTTGTCAAAATCCATACATATCACTATTCCGATACACTGAGAAGTGTTCAGAAAGTTGATTCAGAGCAGACAAGGGGAAGTGCTTGCATAATTAAATTCATTACTATAGATGTGATGATTGCCACCAACAGACAATTTTTATCTAAGAAAACAATTCAAGCGTCTTCCATGAATATATCAATGACTCTTAGACACAACTGATAAATGAAACCACTTAATATGCAGAGTCCTCTGCTGAACAGATGTTAGGGGTACATCAGGGTGGCCAATTTTATGTCTTGCTTGTGATCTTCCAGAGGAATTTGGATGACTATGTAGAAACAGAATGTTGCACTAGGTAGTTTAACAGATCATCTGTCTCCCAAATGGGCATTCAAGGCTGGAGGTCCAATACTCTGACATGTAAGCCACACATTTTCCTTTGCCATGTCTTTACATCCAAGGCCATTCTATTTATGCTGCACTTTGTACACTACCAGTACTTTAAAGCTTTCCACAAACTTATGCTACCATCTGATTGTAAGCTAAGCTAAGGCCTCTCCCTAATTTCTGTATTACTGGAGTCCTCAACCCCCGGTCCAGTGACAGTCTGCATCACCTTGGCCACCGGGCCACGCTGACACTGGGCCCCAGACTGTAGGAAGGGTGCTGAGCCCAGGATCCTGCCCAGGATCTGGGAAATTTTTTCCCACAGTGCCAGGACATGGTCCTCACAGGATTGAGGACCACTGTTGTAATAGATTGCCTCAAAGGAGTCCAAAAAAGAAGGCAAAATGTACTCTTTCCAAAGAAAGAAACTCTCTTGCAATTCAAATGTTGCCCCACTATGATACCTTGCCTAACGATTAATCCTGATTCCATGAGACAAGGAAAAAAAGAATCAACTCAAGGCAAGCTAGAAAGTGATAATGGCATTAAACAAAGCAAAGCAGCAGATCCAAGCATAGAGGAATCCCTAAGACTGCAATGCCATCCAAATACAAGGAGCCTAAACTAATGGGCCATGGCAGAAATTGTTGAGCAGAGCTGTATATTTGGAGAGGATAAACTCCCTTGTGTGTTATGATTCATTGAAAGCATTTCATTCCTCTTGGAAACAAGTTCACATTCCTCTAACACAGTATCTGTAAAAGACACCATTTATAAACCTTGCCTTCATAACAGGCTAGTAAAATAAAATGAAAAATATAGTCTCAAAGAATAGTTGGCCTCGATTGTGATCCTAAGTTCGTTCCAACTTCAAAACAAAAACTGGCTCAAACCAGAATTTTTCTTGAACCTTTGACCTTGAATTCCCTAACAGAAAAGCCAACCTGAACACACTGTACTTTAAAAGACAGCACATTTCACAGCAAAGATGGCCAAAACTTGCACTATAGGATCCAGGATGAATATAGATAGTGCCTTTTGGGATAGTGCCTTTTGTCAAATAATCCTATACGGTCTTCTTTCTTACATTCATCTTTTTAAAGGTAATTTCATGGACAACAAATCACTACCAGTACTCCCACATGAACTGTAAAGTGCATCAACGTTTACTGAAAGGAGGCAGATATCTACTAGAACCAGCGTGGGTGATGATGCCCCCTAGGTTTGGCAGCAACCTTTTCCAAAGCAACAATTGTACTGTACTTGGGCAGGGGAGTGGACTACAGAGCTTGATGGATTATTTCCCAACCACCTTATTACTTACCAAGTGTAAGATGCTCTTTAATTTTGAAAGCTTAACATTTTGAGCTCTTTATCT
The DNA here is from genome assembly GCA_030015325.1 of Cryptoblepharus egeriae. Taxonomy (NCBI): domain Eukaryota; kingdom Metazoa; phylum Chordata; class Lepidosauria; order Squamata; family Scincidae; genus Cryptoblepharus; species Cryptoblepharus egeriae. The sequence goes on from JAREYC010000013.1 coordinate 15,374,222, forward strand.
GCAACACACTTCTGTCAACCAAGTGGTTAAATATTTCACTAACCAGTAAATTACACTCTAAATACATAAATGAAGCTGCAATCCTAATCCCCAGTTAGGCCAGCGTAAATCCTGTGCTGGCCTGAGAATATCGTAAAATTGCCATAAGGCATTTCTGTACCACTCATGGGAGGGTTAGGCAAGTGCACAGACATGTGTTAATCTCCCCATCCCACGATGGAAACAGGAAAATAGGTCAGTTGTGCTTGCCTAAATTGGTTAGGATTGTACCATGAATTTCTGTTCTACAAGTCCAATGAAACTTGGACTGAAGACAAGAATAAAGACTTAGGTCCATGTAAATTGGATTCAATTACCAACATTTGCTATTACAAGCAAACTAAACAAGCCTGGCATTTTGTTAAGTTGGCTTCTTTTGCTATATTTACTTGGTAATTTTAAATGACAATTTCACAGGTGCACCCTTGGCAACCTCAGCTCTCCATATAAAAGTGCATTCAATCTTTGCCAAATCAAACTGCTCTTAGTTCATCTGAAGTATTTATTATTGTACTTTCTCACAGTAGAGGAAAGGCTTACAGCTGTTAAAGGGATGATGGAGAAAAAACGCTTAGAGTTGCCATTTTGCACATCCCATCAACACAGAGAAATGAAGAACTGACAGAGTGATCTGTCCATGGTTGCTTGAGAAATGCTACATAAACTAAGAAACTAAATCCATGTTTTTAGCTCCAGTCAACATTTATGCATCAACATCCAGGTCTATGCATGCAGTAAGTGGGAGGATGAACTGTACCAATTCAGATTAAGCAAGGGATCACAATAAATCCTCCCATACATAAATATCTTCCTACACAGAGGAACAAGAAAGACTATGAAGGGGATAACTTGTTTTCCTGTACAGTGGTTGCTTGGAATACTCTAAGAATATCATCATGCCCAAAAATCAGCCCCCACACCTTGGAGTACAAAGGCTGGTTAAGAAGCCAATTAGCCTTTATCTGTCTGAAGAAGGCTGCAATTTATGAAATAATTTTCAGACTGTATACACCATCTTCTGTTAAGACTTAATCTATGCTTGCAAAAGAATGGTGGTACTATGAACTAGAGGAGCAGGTGGGATGTCAGTTTAGAATATTTTTCTGCAATAAAAAGTATCACGTGGAAGTAAAAAGCCAGTACATTAAAGAACGCTTACTGCATGATAATTTTATTACTATGGACAGACTACACAATAAGAAAATCAACAGTTCACACTGAACTAATATCCTTCACCCTAATTCTCAATGAACAACTCTGCCTGACAAGAATAGTTATTTTCAGAAGAATTCACAAACTAACATAAATTACAGTGGCGCCTCACGTAACAAATGCCTCACATAAAGTATGTTTCACATAATAAACAAAAATTTCTCTAGGATTCTGCTTCACGTAACAAACTCTGCCTCATGTAACAAACATACTCGTTGGCAGTTGGCGCAGATGCGCTAGCCAGCAGCCCTTTTAAAAAGAGTCAGGGCTGCCTAGCACGCCTGCCCCTAGCTAAAGCTATACAACCATGCTGTTCCTCCTGTGGCTGGGCGTCCACTGGCAGAGGGAGAGAAACAGCAGTGGAAAAGAGGGAAGCAGCTCAGAGATAGCCAGAAGGGAGCAGGGGAGAAAGAGGCTCAGGATGGAGAGAAGGAGAAAGTGGGGAGACACTTGGAAAGTGTCTTGCATTGCAGAAGAAAGTGTTTTTGATTGCAGCCTCCTAACCATGTCTACTCAGAAGCCCCATTGTGTTAAATGGGGCTTACTGCCAGGAAAGTGTCTGTAGAATTGCAGCCTTACCCCCAAATCCAGAGTAACTACGGGAGCATGTAAGAGACTTTACGTGAACCTCTAGTTACTGCACCACCTAGTGAAAACCTATGGGAAATTCATATTGGAATCCAGAGTAAGTTGTTCTTACACCAGAGCAAGGACTCCCCATAGTTACTCTGGATTTTGTCCTAAGTGGACTTCATAGGATCATGCACACTGAATGCATGTTTTGAATTCAATTCCAGTGTTTTGTCATCATTTTTACATCCAGTTAATATTTTTCTATGAATATTTTTTTGGGTTGTGGAACCGATCATCTGAGTTTCCATTATTTCCTATGGGAAAATCCACTTCACGTAAAGAACGTTTTACATAACAAACATGCCTCCAAAACAAATTAAATTTGTTACGTGAGGCGCCATTGTACTTAGAACTGGGTGCCACAAGACATCTCAAAAGAGCTAGTGTCATATTTCAAGCAAGTGCCAGGTGTGCCCCCTTATCCATGTAGATTCTGTTCTGGAACACCTCTCCTCACCAAAGATGGTGCAAACACCTGTCCCTGAGGTCCAGGGGGGCACTCCTATCACCTGGAGTGGAGAATATGCCTGATCAGCAGACCGGAATCTGCTGATATGGACTGATAAAACCCTTTCAAGACCTCAGTAGGTGTTTTTTTGAAGAAAAGGCCCTTCAAAAAGTTTTTTTGCAACATAGGACATGACAATTTTTGGAAATAAAGTTACATTCCCAGCTGTTCCATCTCCAATTTCATATGCAAATTTCCAAGGACAATTACATATCGAGCACCGCACATGGAGAAAGAGGAAGGGAGAAAAGGAAATTCTGGATGTGGGGTGAACAAGATAAAATTAAATCCTGACAGAGGTTCTCCTGGCCCAGAAATCCACAACTCTGGTATTAGACCATCGTCCTGCTCTGAACAGAGTTGTACTCCATCTGAAGGAGCAGGTCCGCAGCTTGGGAATTCTCCTGGATCCACAGTTGTTCCTGGAGTCCAAGATGTTGGCTTTGCTCAGCTTCACCTGATTCACCAGCTGCAACCATACCTAGTTCGGTTGGATCTGGCTATGGTGACCCACCCCCTAGCGACACCAAGATTGGATATTGCAACACACCGTGGAGTTGCCTCTGAAGATGGTCTGGAAACTCCAGCTAGTGCAGAAAGCAGCGGCTAATGTGGTTGCTGAGGCTCGTCGGTTTGGCTCTGTCATGCCACTGCTTCACTGGCTGCCCATTTGCTTCTGGGGTGAATTCAAAGTGATGGTCCTAACGTTTAAAGCCCTACAAGGCTCTGTCCAGGGTATGTGAGAGACCGCCTCCTTCCATACAATCCAACATGTCACTTAAGGTCATTAGAGGGAGCCCTACTGACTGTGCCGCCATCAAGGGACGTGAGGCGACCAGGAACAGGGCCTTCTTGTTGGTTGCACCCCGTCTTTGGAACTTAGGAAAACACCCTCCATACAGAGCTTTAGACGGAACATAAAAATTTTCTTTTAAAAAAGCTTTTAATTGAGGTGGAAGTGGGGGGGGGGTTGTTGTTTTTAAAACTATTTGTTTTTAAACTATGTACATTTTTTATTAAATGTTTTCAAAAGTTATTTGTTAGCCACCTTGAGTCAGCCTCGGACCAGGAAAGGCAGGATATAAATTTATTAAATAAATATAAATAGATAAATATATCATTTTCAGTTGATCCATGGCCTGTAATCTACTCACAAGATTCATTATAAGTATGGTTAAGCTGAATGTGGTAAAATGCAAGCTTCTCAAGTTATGTGTCAGTTTTTACTTTATATAGTAGCATAGTCTCTCATTTTTCCATTATCCAAAGCAGCTGAATGTACATATATTCCAGCCACTTAACTTTTTGCACAGCAGATTTGTTGCATAGGGATATTTACATTTTTCCTTTTGAGCAATTAAATCACAGATGTCAAATACAAGGCCCCCGGGCTGAATCCTGCCCAGCGCCATCCTGCAGTGAGTGGGACTCAGACTGTGGTTGGCACTGCTGAGGTGCAGTTTATGGGGCCTCTCCAGCCCACAGGAGGAAGGCAGAGCAGGGCCTTGTCTGTCCTTCCTCCTGTTTTCCTTCTGGGGGGCTCACAGCTTGATTGAGCAGCTATGCACTGGGCAGGGGCAATCCTATCCACACTTTTCTAGGAGTAAGCCCCACTGACTATAATGGGGCTTGCTTTTGAGTAGACACGCATAAGGCTGCAATTCTATCCACACATTCCTGGGAGGAAGCCCTATTGAGAATAATGCAGGGAGACCATATGCTCTGCTTTTCGAGGACATGCCCTGCATTTTAGCCTTGTGTCCAGGAAAAATCTTCAATGTCCTTCTTTCTCTTGGAAGTAACCAGGATGTAGCTTTCTTGTAACTAATACATTATATGTGATAAATTATGTCTAATAGTTGTAAATTTAATAATAACAGTGTTTAAATGAACCACATAAAAGCAATATAAATAAATATTTTTAGCTTTTATTTTATCATGTCTTACATTTTTCTTGGGTGTCCAACATTTTGGGGGCTTTGTCCTTTTTTGGGTTATGGCTATGATCATCCTGCTATAATGAGTAGACTTATTTATGAATAGACATGCATAAGATTGGGCTCCGGCCCTAACTTTGGCAATCCGTATATGAGCTTGACACACCTGGCTTAAATAGATTTCTACATTATTAGAAAAACTTATTAGCTATACAGAACTTCAAACTTCTGAACACGAGAGTTATGTATATACAACCAGTGTGGCTACTGGCTTCTTTCCTTTCTGTTAGGTTTCCTGAATATATCTGGTGTGCCACTGTTGCAGGGTAGCTGGACTTTGATGGGCCCTTGATCTGTTCTCCAGCCAAGTGTTAGATTCTTAGTTAGGTAACATAACATTGCTATGTTATTTATATGAAAATGTCCTGCTTTGAATAAATTATTTTTTGACTTTTCCTAAACTTTTTTGAGGAAGTTTTTGGTGTGATCATGCTGCATATTATTTACTAGCGAAAAGTGTACCCGCGTTGCAGGAGTAAAATTCCCCCATACGCCATCCCCCCATACACAACATCCCCCCATCCGCATCAGTCCCCCATGAGCATCATCCCCCATGTGCATCAAAACCCCATGTGCAACAGTCCCCCATGCGCATCAGTCCCCCATGTGCAACATCCCCCATGGGCATCAAAACCCCATGGGCATAATTTCCCCATGTGCAACATCTCTCCATGTGCATCAACCCACATGCGCAACATCCGCCATGTGCATCATCCCCCCATGTGCAACATCTCCCCATGCACCTCAACCCTCATGCGCATCAGTCCACCATACGCCTGAACCCCTATGCACATCAACCCCCATGCGCATCAACCCCCATGCGCATCAACCCCCATGCGAAACATCGCTCATGAGCATCAGTCCCCCATGCGCAACATCCCCCCATGTTCAACATCTCCCCATGCATATTAGTCCCGCATGTGCATCATCTCCCCATGCACAACCTCTTCCTCCGAACAACATCCGCCCCAGTGCACCAGGCACTGAGCACCAAATTGGCTGGAGGTTGGTCAGTCTTCCATGTTAAGTATAGGACAAAAACACGCTGTACCCCTTTTCAGTCCCTTAAGGGTTAAATCTCTCCACATCGGTTCTTGGTGGGTGTTCATGTGACAGAAGGAACACCCTCCCCAAATTTCATGCTTCTAGGTCCAGGGGTTGGGGCGGAATGTTGATGAGTCATCAATTCTTCAGTGCAAAGTATAGGGCGGAAAACGCGTTGTGCCCCTTCCGGTTGAAATTTCCGATAACTGGTTCTTAGTGCACCCCTCAGTCACGGAAGGAACACCCACCCCAAAATTCACACTTCTAGGCCCAGCGGTTTTGGCAGGGCGTTGATGAGTGAGTCAGTCAGTCAGTGAATGAGTGAGTGAATGAGTCAGTCAGTGACTTTTCTCTTTTATTTATATATAAGAAGATTTAAGGAATTTCTATCCTGCCTTCCTCTGCAGTTGACCCAAAGCAGTGAACAACATGAGAAAGCACATGCATAATTCACATATAACATAAATATTTAAAACACATTTAAAAACATAAAAGAACCTATTAAAAACAACCCTATATATTAAAAACATTCTGAAGCAATCCACACACACCCCATATTAATTAAAAATGCTTTAGTCCATAAAGATGTTTTTAGGCCATGCCGAGCACTTTTCAATTCTACAGGAGTAGTTTTCAATTCTACAGAAAGAGAGTTTCAGATCTGCAACCACTGAGAAGGCCCTTCTCCTAGCCACCACACCCCTCACTTCTTTTAGTGGCAGTACAATCAGCACCCACCCCCCCCCCCAAATGATATTAGGTGATAGGTTGGATTGTATGGCCTTACAGCAATGGAAGAGAAAGTGGCACAAACTGACAAATAATACTTGTTTGTACCTATTCAACTTTAATGCAGCATTAAGAGAAGACATAGCAAAACTAACGGGAGACATAATATCCTATTTATGAAAACGATGCATTTGAAGGAAAAAATGATTGTTACATCAAAGTGCAGTTCTTACCTCTAATAACTCTGAGACAATAGGCAGGACTTCTGGATTGCAGATGTCTATGGAATCATCCCTGTAGGTTTTCTTTTTGTAACAGATATTCCCCAAGTGCAATATTGCTGATAGAAGTGAAAAAATCCTAAGGAACATAAATGAACACATTTCCCTTCATTTTTTTCCTGAACACAAGAAATTGAACTTGAATTTACCTGAATACTAAAACTTAATGTCATCACTTTCACATCTTGCCATTTTTAATAAACGTACTTGCCATTAGTTATTTTATTTTCTCTGTAAACCCCTTTCTGAAGTTTTTGTTGAAAAGTGGCTTATAAACACTGTTGATTGATAGATTTTAGCTTTCCTAAATCATACACAAAATACACTGTATGTCAGCAAATAACCACATATACAATGACAATGTCTAATAAAATCAAAATCTTAACTTTTCTATTTATTCAAGATCAGTTAGGTTGCAGCAGATTGCTGTGGATTATGGAAAGAGAGCAGGGAGATGCCTAGTGAATGGGTCCAATCACATGTATGCCCGCTGCCTGCCCAAGAACAATCGTGGGCTGTATGGAAATGCTTACTGTCTGCTGGAGTAAGAAGATTTAAGGACAACCTGAAGAAGTGGGGTTACACCATGAAAGATGGGCTGTGTGAATGTGAAGAAGAACAAACCATGCCACATTATGCTCCAGGGCATACAGTGCCCTTCTACATGCACAGAGGAAGATCTTTTATTGGCAAGGGAAAATGCTATCAAAGTAACCTAGTTTTGGGCACAAGCCATCTAATTAAATTTTTACCCATGTATGTGGTCCTGACATGAATAAGGAAAGAAAGTTAGGAAAAAACTCAAACAAGTATCAGCTGTGTTAAGCCCATCTATTGTAAATGTTTAACTAGTGACTGAGCAAGATGTACAATTAACTGTTAAAGTAAGCTAGTTAATTCTACTTACATATCTTTTGCTGGAAGATGAGATTTGGATGTATGATTTAAAATATTTAATTTGTTTGTCCCTGAATTTTTAGCCCACTTAATTCCAAAGGGCCTGAGCAGATTACAATAAATTTAAATAAAGACACTTCTAACCAAAACAGTTATTTATTCAGGGTAGTCTGAGCCAATTAACAGCTTTAGCTGCAGGAGAACGTATGGACATTCGGTATCATGACACACTTGTTCAGTGCCAGAAAGCCAACTGAAGCAAATATGGTGAGTTGCAAGTAACCATACACCATGCTGCACCATCACACTTGGATACTCAGGTGAAAATGGTTTTCATGATTTGAGTCAACTCAAGTCACAGAGGTCACCAACTCAGACCAAACTGTGACTCAGGGCCAGTGACCTGACAATAAGTCATGATGTGAACAGATGACTCTGTTCTTATGTTTGCTTGCAACTGTGTTCATTCATGCTTGCTTCTTTTTTTGCTATGTTGGCATCATGCCAAAGACCTTGTTGGCAATCCAGAAGGACAGCTGAAACAGAAGAGGTGGGAGAATATAGTTCCAGGAACTAGGGGCTAGAGGGGTGAAGGAAGGGTTTTTTTGTGCTACTCAATGCTGGGGGAGGAACCAGAAAAAGGCAGAGCAGGGAGAAAACAAGAGAAGGGCTGTCTTGGCAACGTAGGAACAGATGACTGGACAAAGCGATTCATCTTCTTTAGCCTTTCTGATCTTAGATGCCTTCCTGTTGATACATGTTGTGTGTACTTGGTGGTCCTTCTGAAGGGAGACTTTGGAGTCGTGATGTGAACGGAGGGGCTCATTGCTGGGGTTTGTATGGAAGCAATTTTTTCTGAACTGCTACATTCATTCAAATTATAACAGTTTTTATTTACATAAAATGAGAATGGTGGTTGAAGTGAAGGACTTCAGAATATTGCTAACTTCAGGTGGGATAGGAACATCAGAGGAGTTGTAATGAGAATACCAACACACTACCAACAGCATCCCCATCTTTTTTCTGTGAAGTCACACCCATCTCATACCTTGACTTGTTTTTCATAATGACTTGCGACTTGAGTGAAAATGACTTTATAAGAAGCTCAAGTCAAGTCGTAATAGCTGTCTGGTATGATATGCAAGTCAAGAGGTTGGTGACTCAGGCACAGTGATTCCAGCACATCGCTGGGTACAGCATTCACAAGACTGAATTTACAACACAACACACCCCAATATCAACTTACTGCCTGCGGGTCTTGGGAAGAAAGCCCACCATCTCCATAGCTAGTTGCAAACGCTCAAAGTCATGCTTCAAGTCTTCCCCTTCAACGGAGAAACAGTCCTATTGAGGCCAAATAAAAAGGAGCTATTATAAGAGGAAACAGTGATGTAAATGTGTGGGAAATGAACACACCATACGGTTCAAATCTAGACCTGAACATTAATCACCAACAAAATCCTCAGTCCATTCACACATTCTTCTCACACGCCATGCTTCAAAGTGACAATAAGGGCAGCATAAGCAGACCTATAGCAAGGTGGGTCAGCTTAATAAGGGCTATGACAGTTCAAGCAAAAGACAGATATGTAGAATATATGCAGGGGAAATGAATCTTCTCCAAGAAGCTCAAGTAAGATAAGACAGAAAAAAACAACAACCACCCCCAATAGATACCTTCCTTAACAAGACTGCAGTTGCCACCAGAATTAACTTGTCTACCTGTACTTGCAGGCATAGTCCATTCATCCAAAGCCTAAGCACCAGTGCTATATCACAGGAAGAAAATATGGAGAAAAAGCTTCCATAGCATCTTTCATCCCCACCTCACATAAAACACCTTCACAGAACTGTTGATACCACACACATAGCTCTCCATCAAGGTCCCCTTGTGCATATGATCCCAACAAACAAATTATAGGCTGCTTGCTTTATGTGAAGTTTTATTTTCAACTTGTAAATAGTTTTTTTAAGCCAATATTTGCTGTGAAGATCCATGGATTTTATTTTCTGAGGATGAAGGAATTGATTTTGGACTGCTAAAAAGTAACTGAAGCATTTTGCTGATCTAGATAAAACCTGCCTCATTCCAAGTGCACCACTAATTTTCATTCCTTCTTGAAAGTCATAGCAGTGATAAGGCAACACCAGTTTCTTTGCCATGGTATTTAAACAATCATGCCTCTAAACAATTTCCCATTATTCATGCCAAATGTCATAGTCCCACTTTCACAGGAGGAAATTAGGAAAATACTTTAAAATGGTTAGTCAGGTCTTGGTGTTCATCAGATTGCAACATCTCTCTCTTTTTGACTGTGGTCCTTGAATAAGTAGGGACCCAGTAACCTCTATTTAATCTCTTTGTACCATCACTATTCCAAATTTTATTCCCTGAACATTTCCTCTTTATTGCATAAAGGTATACTTTGATGGTCAGAAGATGTTGTAGTATGTCCCATTTAGCCTGCCAGACTATAGAAAGCAATGAGTTAAAACCACGAGGATAGTGCCTTTTACATGAGAAGAACAGGGAGTAAAAGGACAGGAGAGATATGGAAGAGAGAGAAAAGGTACTATAAAGAAATTGCCTTATGTTCTGAAAGGGCAAAGAAAGGTATCAGAAGATGGGTGCTAAGACCTAATCTAAAATTGCTGGGGCAACAAAGATGAAAGAAGGCACATAGAAAGAAGGTACCCTTTTCTACCGGAAAAGGATGCTGAAACATAGACAGAAGAGAACCTTAGCAGCAGGGCACAAACTCATTCCGGAGAGAACCAGAAATACAAGAAGCATTTTCTAGCGTCTTTAGTGCCTACATAAACATTTAAAAATTAATCCACCTTAATCTTTGAGCATCTTAAAAATTCAATCCAGTTTGCAAGACCAAAGAAAAAGTCATAAAGGTTCAGCTACTTTTTATATTATAACTAGTTTCATCAAAAACTTTGATTGCATCCCATAGGCAAAGCTAGATGTATTATCTAGCAGCCATATTTTGTGCAATAAGAAAATCAATATTATAGATCTTAATAAGTTCACTGAAGCTGAATGTTCAATATTTTTTCTATAGCACTGAATCATTTGGTATTTGCAGTTTTTAAAAGTAACAAGACTCACAACAATGGTAAGAGATAAAATCATTGAGGTCAAGATCTCATTTATGAGTATTTTCTTACAATCAAACAGAAACCCTCTTTGGAAATAATTTTCCTTGAATTACATTAATGGGAAAACAGTAAATCCAAGTTAGAATTGTTAACATGCAATTAGAATAATCATGCAATGCCCCATATCCACAATGATGCCATGCAACTACTCAACCTACAGACAGAAAAAGTGACTAAAAAGGAATAATCACAGAAGCTATCCAAGCAATTCTTATGAGAAACACATATTTTGTACATCTCACAAAACTATTTAAATTTGGCTGAATTTGCTCTGTATTTTGGAGCAAAGTCAGGTTAAGTGACATGCTTGTCACCAGAAACCCAGAACGATGGATGTACTTGTACTGACCGGCTCAGAATCATAGTAACAGTCATCCCAGCTCTGTTTGGGAAGTTTCTTTGTCATCTGAAATCAAGGCAGATTGGGTAAGTAGCATTTCAAGCCACATACAACCATTTCTTCCATCTATTATTATTATGTTATTTCAACATGAGATCATCTTTGAAGCATTCAAACACTAAGCAGGCAGCATTCCTATTTTACAAAGAGATGACTCTGCTCTTCCTTCTCTTTGAGATTTAATATGAGAGTACATGTCATGCGATATCATGCTGTAAATAAAATCTATCTACCTGACAATAAGAAACCCTCCTATAAATGGGGATGCAAACTGGATTTGTTTACTATGTTTTGGTTCAACACCTACTCCTATTGCAGATAGACAAAACCCTGCAAGTGGAGACGGAATCTACTTTATGATGTTTTAGCAATTCTGCAGTATTTATTATGTTTAGACCACAACCCTAAAACTGCGCCTGGCTTCTGGGTGTTGCAAACCTCCTGTAAAGCATGCTCACATCACCTTGGAACTCAGATAGGCAAGAATACATGTCAGCCACCCTGTGCTGGATCAAGCCTTAGCAAAAATAAGTGTGCAATGGCCCAGAGTACAGATATTCAGGGATAACATGAGAGGTGTTCCAAGGTGTTCAAGGGCAAGCAGACTGGTAGGCTGGGTTGACCTGGCAGACTGGTGGGACCAGCCTCTGGCACTTCAGCTAGAGCATAATCCTACCCTCAGATTGGAGTAGCCTCGCTGCAGTGGCTGGGGCAATACTCAGGGTAAGAGAAGTAGTATCTCCTTAGCCCAAATTCTGTCACAACTGATCTTTCTGGACCAACTACATATAAGAATCCATTTGAAATACCTAATGGTTCCACAGAACAAAAATATAAACTTTTATTCTTGTTTAACTGTAAGTTTTATTTTTGTATACGAACACTTCCAAATACTTTTTAACTTGACTGAATATTAAATACAAACCTGAATTAACACAGGTTACACTCTATAATGCCAATGGACAAAAGGATTTGAAATGTCCAATGCTTTTTCATTATACCAATCACTTATAAAAATGTTGAATTATTGCCAGATCTTTTAAGGGTGCAAACCTATCCTAGGACAGCACAACTCATCTGTCTTCCTGTGATGATGTAAGGAGGCAAGCACATTTTCATGCAGTGGCCTAACCCTCCCCCAGAAGTGGTACAAGTGTCTTTTATGGCATTTTTGTGATGCTCTCAGGTCAGCACGGGACTTATGTCAGGGCTTAGGATGGCCTAACTGGCGGTTAGGACTGCAGCCTAAATCTCTGATTTTAATTAATGGTGGCAGGTAATTTGGGATGGACCATATCACCTCTCCCATTTGAAAATCAAACACCAGTGAAATGAATCTAAGGCATCCAAATCAACATGCCTCCCTATCCAAATATATTTATGCTTTGCTTCAGAGGAGCTCAACAGATGTTGAAGGATGTATTATCTTCACAATCCTCTATAAGGACCCTTGGGTTTTAATTTCATCTTCATTCACTTAAATGTCTTCATTTTTGTGTTTGTTTTGTACTCTAAATGTACAAAAACTGTAAATTTGATTTTCTGCCATTACCAACGCACATAAACTACCATTTACTGCAGAGAATTTCTATATCACTTCTTCAACAGAAAGGACTCAGACCAAAAAATTGTGGCATTTCAAATTAAATGTTCTTAATCTTAAAGATTAAGTACTATAGCTGCTCTATTACTTGTGTGGATAAATTCCTACAACTCACATCCCACCTTAGAACATATAAGCAGTGATCACATGTCTTATGTCCATATAATCTTAGTGACATGTTTAAGCCCATAACGAAAACTTGTTTAAGATTCAGCCTCACAAGTATCAGATAATTTTGTTGGAAAATTTCAATGGAAAAGGTGGAGCATTGGCAACACCATAATTACATAATTACTTCTCCCACCTTCATTCTTCTGTACTGTTTCAACACACTCAATGAGTGTGGGTGTGTGCGCGTTATTATAAGATTTTATTAAGGGCTGTGGGTGGTGCGAGTGGTTAAGACACTGTGCCTGTTAACAAGCAGACAAGGGTTCAAGACCCGGGTCGGCCCCACAAGACATGGTGAGCTCCTGTCCTTAGCCCAGCTCTGCGACGCCAGCTGGATCCAATCATACTGGCTCTGCCTTTCCATTGGACTAATTCAGTGGCATGGAGAAAGGGGATTTGCTGCTTGGGTAACAGCCTATCCTGCATAACAATCTAACCCAGGCTTTTGTGCTTCGCGTGCAGCGTATGCAGCGCCGAGCACAATACCATAGTCTTTCAAGACTGGCGGGGGCCTGCTTTTATTAAGGGGTGCAATTGCCCCACAAAGGGACTTAATCTGAAAATAACCAAGATTAATTGACCAAGTTAAGTTAGCCTTCTGATTTGTTAAGGGTCAACAATTTCATGCTATGAGACAAAGGTATTAAAGAAACATGCAAGACACCATAAACCATTTCTTATCCTAGAATTCCACTTCAATATCAGTATAGAATTTTTCAAAACACATTTTTTAATATTTAACTGGAAGCAGCATAAAAAATTCAAAATATATTTCTGTATTTTAGTCATCTTAAAAAAAACACAGTTCAAAACATACCAGTTTGCATTCACTTGTATTATCAACATGAACACATTTATCTTGTCCCCAAACCCGTAAGCAGTCAATCAGCAATATTCGAGTATAAATACAAGGTAAGAACAGGATGTATCTGTATTCTCTAAACACAAGCATACATAAATATGTGGTATAAAGCTAAATGTGTATTCCCACCTGATTCAGATAATGATATTCGTCAGGTTGCTTAAGATGAAAGGCTGATTTATCTTCTTCACCTGCTCCTGCCAGAAGGTAATAAAATACATGGTAGTTCCTGGAAAGAAAAGAAGGTGTTCAAGCCACTATCACCTTAAACATATATGAAAAATCATGAAATCACTGAAAGAGTAAATAGCATATTGTTATGCAAAGGTGATGACAAATTAGGAACTATATGTATATTGCATCACCAATCGTGGCTCTAACAAACTAAAGCTTCAGCAATTCTGTCAGTTAAAATTCAGAAATTTAAAAAGTCAGGGGATATCCAGAAACAAAAAAGGCAAAAAAGGTGAACACATACACACTCTTCAGAAAGCCAAACACTTCATTCAGACACTATAATGAAAGAAGTCTAATGATGGCTTGATCTGATGTCTAAAGAAAAGAAACACATGCAGTTAGCCAGTAAAGTGGAAGAAGATAGCATGAATTCTCCAGAGGGTATGCACACCACAATTTGTGCTATCTATCTTAAGCACTTCATGAAAAGAGGAAAGCAGTACAGAAGAAAAATGAAAGATAGCAACAGCTCTAAATAATTTTCTACAGTTTGGAAGTTCAAATCATGTTTTTAGAACTAAACTATAGATTAGTTTATATCTAAATTCAATCAGTCTTTGTTTAAGTGCCTTCACAGAGCAACAGAAGCCAAGAAAAAACAAATATTCAAGCTGAATGTTAGGAAATGGTATTGAGAACACACATACAGAGAATGTAATGTCAGAGTAACCAGACAGGGGAGCTTCTGCAGAATGGAAAAGATGGTCCTCTAGGACAGCGGTCTCCAAACCCAGGCCAGGGTGCCAGATACAACCTTTGGCAAGCCTCTATCAGTCCATGACCAGCCTCTGGAGCCCTTCAAGCTTCTGGCCCACTTGACTGAACACAAGCTGTTCAGTCCTGGAGCTGTTAGGCCTGTAGTGTGTTCTGAGGGCCAAAACTTTTTTAGCCCATTCATTATCCAATTTATTAATTCATCTGTGTTTTACCTCTAATATATTTACATTTATTTTATGGCCCTTGAAACTGTGCCAAGTATTTGATGCAGTCCTCTGGCTAAAAAATCTAGAGACCCCTTCTCTAGGGCAATTTGTTTTATGTCAGAGCAGAGGATCTGAGCAAGCTGCCCTCCAGAATGGAGATCCTTGCATATGGAGACTGAATTGCAGAATTATGTGGGACCTCCTTCCAATAAGCACAGTGATGTCCAAGCTTTCAAGTTTAGGGTTCCTGGACCATTAATTATGTAGAAGAGGGAATTTCAGCAGTTGCAGCTTGTGATCTGCACCTGTGATCAATTCTCTCCTCTATACAACTGTTAAAGATCCAAGAGACCTGAAGCTAAAAGTTTGGATACCCCTGCAAGACACTGCTCATGTGCATAGAATCATAGAATCCTAGAGTTGGAAGGGACCTAGTAGGTCATCTAGTCCAGCCCCCTGCCTGTAGCAGGAAATCCTCCTAGAGCATCCCCGACAGGTGCTCGCCGAGCCTCTGCTTGAAGATCCTCAGTGAGGGAGAGTCCACCAACTCCCTTGGCAATCTCTTCCACTGCTGAACCACTCTCACCATCAGGATTTTTTTTTCCGGATATCCAACCGGAATCTCCTCTCTTGCAGTTTGTACCCATTGGTTCTAGTTCTGCTTTCAGAGGCAGCTAAGAACAAATGAGCCCTTTCTTCCATATGACAGCCCTTCAGGTACCTGAAGAAGGCAATCCTTCTCTTAGCCTTCTCTTCTCCAGGCTGAACATCCCAAGTTCCACCAACCTTTCCTCGTAGGGCTTCCCTTCCATCCCGCTGATCATTCTTGTTGCTCTCCTCTGGACTTGCTCCAGTTTGGCTGCATCTTTCTTAAAATGAGGTGCCCAGAACTAAACACAGTTTTCAAGGTGAGGTCTAACCAATGCAAAATAATGTTGTGTTTGCTACTCCTCCCAGCTTGGTGTCATCCACAAATTTGATCAGGCTCCCCCGTATCCCTTCCTCCAAGTCATTGATGAAAATATTAAATAGAACCGGGCCCAAGATAGAGCCCTGAGGCACCCCAGTTGAAACCAATCTCCAGGTTGACACAGAACAATTTACTAAAACAGTCGAGCCAATTGCAGACCCACCTAATGATGGCCTCGACTAGCCCTTATTTTTCCAACTTCCCAATTAAGATGTCATGTGGGACCTTGTCAAATGCTTTGCTGAAGTCAAGATAAATTACATCCACAGCATTGTCACTGTCCAGTAAGCTCGTAACCTGATCAAAAAAGATCAGTTTTGTCTGGCAAGATTTATTCTTGGTAAATCCATGCTGGGGTCTTTTGATCACTTGTCTAGATGTGCACAAATTGTGTGTTTTATGATTTGTTCTAATATCTTCCCCAGGACTGAAGTCAAGCTCACTGGTCTATAATCTCCCGGATCTTTCTTTTTTTCCCCTTAATGACTGGGACTAAATTAGCCCTTTTCCAGTCCAGTGGTACTTCTCCACTCTTTAAGGATTTCTCAATGATTGACATAGGCTCTGCAAGGACACCTGTGAGTTCCTTAAGAACTCTAGGATCTTAGCCTGGTCTTTAAGACCCTGGGTGAACTGCATTTCTGGGTAGAAGAATTCACCTACATAGAAGCTTATTCAAATATAGAGCTCTCTGTTGGGAAGCTTTATTTGTACAAAATCCAACTTTGCTATGTAAATGATGCCAATTCATGACTGACAAAATATCTACAATATATGGTATCTATAGCACACATGGGGGAAAGAAATGCATTACACTGATAATGTACTGATTTGGGCGCTGAACATATATGGAAGATACAAGTTCAAATAGCTGGCCAAAGCTTCCTGGCCAGTCACTATCTCTCAGCCTAACCTAACTCATAGGCTTGCTACAAAATGAAGGAATCTTATACACCATCCTTTACTCCTTGAGAAACCCTTGGAGCACAGGATTATTACTCACCTCTCATTATGTTCCTGATAGACAAGCCTGGACTTCTCTAGCAAATACTTTTCCACATAAGCTCTAAAAGAAAACCAAGTATTAGCTTAGTATAGTATTTTACAGACAATCTCAGACTTGACAGCAGTCAACCACCTCTTAATTCACTAACTTTCATGCATACTCACCCACTTCAACAAACATCTAAATCAACAAACATCTAAAAAAGATAGTAATGGCAGAGATCTTGCCTTGTTTGCCCCTGTAATGATGGAGTGGAATTCACAATTTGTGAATTCCATAAGTTCTGACTCAATAATTTTCCTCAACACTCTTCAAAATTGTGTAAAGCTACAACCCTACATATACTTTCCTGGGAGGAAATCCAACACAATACAATGGGAGTTACTTTCAAGAGATATGTAGGATTCAACTGTAAGCCTTCCTGAAGTTACAATCATATGCATAGTTTTCTGCGGCAATACAAACCCTGACCATGAATCCTGTAGGAATTTTGAGATAGGTGAGCATGCTCTTCAGATCTTATTAAGTTGCCACTACTACAGGAGCTTCTGAGCACACTGGATGATACACTTAGTGGTGTGACATCACTACTGGCCAAAACTGTGAAAATCAAGTTATATATCAGTGGTAGGGAATCCCTGGCGCATAGAATGGTGGTGACCAGCACACCAAGGCATTCCTGGCAGATACAGCCAGGAATGCTGCCACTGCCCTAATTGCCAGAAATCAGCTGTCTGTCACCATCACCAGAATGGCAACATCTTTCCTTTCCTCACCCTACCCTGCCACCATCAGAATGAAAGGCTCTGGGGCAGAGACCCTGCAACCCCTGGAGCCTTCTGTAGGAGAGGAGGTGTGTGGCTTGGATGCAACCAGGCTGGGGGAACAGTGCCCAAGAGCTAGCCTCATTCTCTCCAGTGACTCCCTCAGAAGCCCTCCCAGGGCCAGCAAAAAGGGCCTCGCAAGGCCAGGGCAGAGCCTCCATCAGAGTGTCCAAGTCTCTGAGAGGCTTGGACGCTCTCAGGGAGGTAGCGTTCTGGCCGCCCTAGGATGGGAGAGGTTGCGCAAGACCTCTCCCAGCCTCGGGTGGCCAGAACACCGCCTTCTCCAGCACGCCCAAGCTTCTGAGAGGATTGGGCATGTTGGAGGAGGCAGCATTCTGACCACACCAGACACAGGGGGAGCTGTATAATCGGCTTATAAGACACAGAGGGATTTTTACCCCAATCTGGGAGTTAAAAAATGTGTCTTATAAGCCGGGAAATACGGTAAGTAATTAGAGCCAGACTAGCATGGCAAATCCATCATGAACATACAACTATCAACAGCTGCAAACAATCCATGCTTAAAGCGTTTTAGTCACCGCTCATGGCCACTTACCCACGCACAGTGCCAGTCTCCTGATAATTTACTTGAATAAATTTGCCAAACCGACTTGAATTGTTATTGTGTGCTGTCTTTGCGTTCCCAAATGCCTGTCAAAGGAAGAAACAATGTTGATTATTAAAAACCTAGAAATTCAGCTCAGGAATAAAATATATTTTTTAGCCTTGGTTCTGAGTGAATCCTTGGTATCCCACTTCATTTGAGAGACAAAATGCTTCTTACCATGTTTAAGATTGCAACCTGTCCTTTTATCCAATCTTCTTATATACCAGTACAAGTAGAATGAACCCACCACTGTGGGGAAAAAAAATTTCAAGAATATTTGTGGCCCTGGGGGATGTCTGGACACAGGCAATGGATGGTGGGCATTGGCACCGCTGGGCAATGACAGGCACTGGACACTTGAGGGTACCAGGGAACAGTGGTGGGCAGCAGCAGGCAATGGCAGGAAACCCTACCAGGCACCAGGAACATACAACATACCAGACATCATTGAGCAGCATTGGGCACCACTGTACATCAGACAACGGGCACCAGTAGGCAAGGTGTACCAGCGGATGGAAGCAGGCACTACTTGTCACTCCTATCGGGTACTGGGCACCATTCAGCAGCAGACACTACTGGGCATCAGCAGGCCCCAGTGGTGAGCAGACACCACTGGGCACTTGGGGCAATGGGCACAGGGCATCCCTACCAAGCACCACTGCACAGTGCACAGTAGTCATCCCTGCTGAGCACAACCAGGCACCCCTACTGGACACCAAGCACCACTGGGCACAGGGCACAACTGGGCACTAGATGCTGGGCACTGGGCAATACAAGGCATAGCGCATCTCCATCAAGCACCACGGGACACTGGGAACCATAGGGTGACAGTGAGCAGTGGGCGTCAGTGGGCACCCCAACTAGGGACCAGTGTGTCCCTACAGGGCAGCAGGCACCACTGGGCACAAGGCAGCACCAGACATTCCTTCTGGAAACTAGGCAACAGTGGGAACTGATAAGCACCAGACACCAGAGGCTACCAGAGGGCAGTGGCCACCAGCAGATACCGGGTATCCCTACCAGCAGCGGGCACCACCATACAGTGGGCAACGGGCACCATCAGGCACCAGTGGGCACAGGGCATCCCTTCTGAATACCAGGCATCCTTACTAGGCACCATTGGGAACACTGGGCATCCCTACTGGGCAGCACTAGGTACTAGTGGACAGTGGTCACCACTAGGCACGAGCGGGCAGTGGCACTAACTGGGCATCAGGCAACAGACATTCTTATCAGCACTGAGCAACACTGGCACTGGGCATCCCTGCCGACTGCTAGGTATGGAGCGCAAGGTACCACTGGGCACCTTCTGACAGTGTGTCCCAGCAGGCACCAACCGGAATTGGACACCAGGCATCCTTGCTGAATGCCAGACATCAGGCACCAAGCACCACCAGGCACCAGTGGGCAACACTGGACAGCAGACACCACTGTGCACCACAAATTGATTCTTAGTGGATCCTTTTGGCCCCTTCTGGTTTGGATTTTCCAAAATCAGTTCTTAGAGGGTGAAAAGTGGTGCATAGTTTTTTTGTCCTATACTTAACATCGTAGACTGATTGGTCAACCCCCAGTCCTAACCCCTGCATCTGGAAGCATGAACTTTGGGGACATATTCCTTCTGTGATGTAAGCACTCACTAAGAACCATGCTCACTGGTGTGGGAGGGGGAGAAATGGTGCGTAGCAGGGGGAAATGGTGCATGGTGAGGTTTGGATGGTGAAGGGTGGAGTTTGGATGGTGCACAGGGGAGTTAAGGGACTATCACTGCATGGTAGTGCATAACGCTGCACAACACTGCCCAGTAGGAATGCCTAGTGCTCCTTAATACCTGCCACTGCCCTGATATCCTCCAATGCCCATTGGTGCCCAGCAGTGCTCTTTGGTCACGTGCCTAAATATATAATAATACCTGCCCCCATGCTCACCATTGTCTAGTCCCACAAATATTCTTGAAATTTTACTTCTACAATGGCAGGTAAATTTCGCTAGTGGTTAGTAATAACTTCAGGCCTATTATCCCAAGTTCTTTGTAAATCCCCACTTCAAAATCATCCAAAACCAGGAGTCCATTCTTTCAGTTTTGTGAAAATCAAGCAAGAGATTTTGTTTCAGTTCCCATACTTCTATTTATATAAAATTGAAAGGTCAATGACTCACTGACTCATCAACACCCAGCCAAAACTGCCAGAAGTGAGAAATTTGAGGGGTGGGGGTGTTCCTTCCATGATGTATCAGAAATAAGAACCAATTTTTGAAAATTCAGACCAGAAGGGGGTGAAAAGGGGCACAACGCTTTTTCATCTCTATACTTTACAGTGAAGAATAGCTGATTAATCAACACCCAAGCACAACCCCTGGTCCAAGAAGCATGAAATTTTTGGGGGGGAGGGGTATTGACATGAGAACCAACTAAGAACTGATTTTGAGAAATTTAACCCCCAAGGGGATGAAAAATGCTACAGCATGTTTTCATCCTATACTTAACGTTGAAGACTGACTGATCAACACGCAGCACCAACCCCTGGAAGCATGAAATTTGGCGACCATATTCCTTCTGTGATATGAGGACCCACTAAGAACGAATTTGGTACCTATTGGTAGTGTACAATGGTGCCGGCTGCCCATAGTGCCTCCAGCTGGTGCCCCCTGCTCACTGGTGGTTCCTGTTGGTGCCCCATGCACAATGATGCCCAATGGTGCTCAGTGCCCAGTAGGCATCTTTGCTGCTGCCCCAGTACTCTTCAGTGCTTGTTGTTGTCCAGCGGTGCCCAGTGCCTGCCATCCAGTGCCAGTGCCCAGTGTCACAAGTGCCCTGCTATGCAACTGGTTAGTTCTGCTAAAAAAGTAAAGGTGTTCCCTACGGGTTGCCCAGCAAGTCCGAACTATAGGGTGAGTTGCTCATCCTCATTTCTAAACAGAAGAGCTAGCATTGTCAAAAGATCCTTCCAATGTCATGGCCAGCATGACTGTACACCAAAGTGCACGGAACACTGTTACCTTTCCACAGAGGTGGTACCTATTTATCTACTTGCATTTGCATGCTTTCAGACTGCTAGATTGGTAGGAGCTGGGCTAAGGACAGGATCCTGTCTAAGGATAGGCTCTGGGGGTCAAACCATGGCCTGGCAGTTGACAGGTACAGCGTCTTAACCAACTGAGTTACTACAGCCCTTAATTCTGCTAGTTACCCAATAAAATGTCAAAGAGCAATCAGTGACTTTGCTATTACAGCTTCTATATACCATGTAACTCCTTACCAAAGAGGACTCATCAGGCCAACCTCAGAACAATATTCTTCCAGGAATTCAAACAAGACATTTTTATTCCAGAAGGCATTTGTCAATTAATAATGTGACAGATACTCCTAACAAGCATACAGACTTCTGTTCCTTGATACTATAGTTTTTTATTCCTTCTTTTATTGCAGCTGATTACACTATGTTTCACTTCCAGTTTGTTGTATCGTTTTATAGACTTTTTGCTTTTACTTTCAGGCTCTCTTTGGTTTGAAGACGCATTAATGCTGCTGTTCTTTGGGGTTAATATGGCCTGAGATAAGATTGGTTTATTTCCTCTTAATGAACTGTATTGTCAGTCTAATAGCATTCTTCACAGATAGCTGGGCAAACAGAAAATATATAAGATAGATTCATATGAGACCCTGGAATTGTTCTGTGAAATTCTGAAAATCTTTAATTAGTGAGATGAATATTCAGCCTCTTGCCTCTAAGTTTGTGCAGCACATAGAGTTTCAAATGGTAATCCCACTGATTCATGCAGAAAAAGATTATGTTCCTTAAAAAGGGTTTATTTTATTTGGCAGATCACAAATGGCAGTTGTCACAATGATTACTTATTGAATGCACATTGTTTTATCAAAGAATGAATGAGTGTTTTCTTCTCCTAGACACTTGGTTTAATCAATCTAAATATAAAAGGGCACTGAAAAAGTCCATTGCTTCTCCATAAATAGCTGGAACTGACTGAAACAGATGCTGCCTAACAGATACTATATTTTCATCCTTATTTTGATAGCACAAAAAAATTCCCTAAATCCCTAGACAAATGCAAAAGCATGGATGTCAAACCACACAGCACTGCCAAGCAAACTAGACCTAGCAGCAGCACAGCTGGAGCTTGAGAGACAGAAAGGGGAAATCCCACCAATGATAATTTCATTTTAAGAACAAGAAGCTGCAGGCTTTTACAGCAGGACCAAATTTTTTAAAATCCACCAGTGGCTGGCTGAGGTGATGGGAGCGAGTCTGAGGGAAGAGGATAAAAGAATCTTATAGGAAAACTGGACACAGGACAAATGAGCAGAGAGTGCAGTGAAACGGCAAATTGGTGGTATGATGAGATTCAGCAGGACAGTATGTTTTCAGCAGGAAAACAAGCATAAATATAGAAAGGGGGAAGGGATGGAAATGAAGTGGGGAAAAAGTTCACTCTCAATTAAGCAAGTACAGTGGTACCTTGAATAAAGAGCGTCTTGAATAAAGAGCGTTTTGTATAAAGAGCAAAATTGTCTCAAATTTTGACTTGTTTAAAGAGCACTGTCTTGAATAAAGAGCACTTCTGAGGAAGTTTGGAACAGGCTTCCATGGCAAGGGAACTCACAAGCGGGACGAGGAGACTAGCTTGAGCTACAGTGGGGCCCTGGGCAAAGTTTGGAATAGACTTCCATTGCCAGGGAACTCATGGGATGTCCAGGGGGAGCAGCCTGAGTCAGGTCTGTATGTGGGATCTATGTGTGGCAGCATGAAAGGTGTGCCTTATCAATGTTCTAGTGCTGCTCCCCGTCAGCAGCTTGGGAGTGTTCAAGTTGCACAAAAAGACAATAGATTCCACTGAACCAGTGGATAGCAGTGACTCCATTAGTAATTGTGAAAGAGCACAATCCTAACCATATCTACTAAGACGTAAGCCCCATTGTGTCCAATGGGTCTTACTCCCAGGAAAGTGTCTTTAGGATTGCAGACAAAGTCATCCCCTCTCTGTAACCCTCACACCAGCCATGAAGGTTTTCAAAGGTACAGTACAGTTCAGTACTGTAAAGTATTTTCTTTATTGCAGTGTTGTGCGTTACTGTATATTACAGTGCTTTATATAGTGTTATATTGCAGTGTTTTATAATCATTTTTATAAACAGTTAATATTTTTATATGAATATTTTTTTGGGTTGTGGAACCAATCGTCTTAGTTTCCATTATTTCCTATGGGAAAATCTGCTTCACTTAAAGAGTATTTCACTTAAAGAGCATGCCTCCGGAATGAATTAAGCTCTTTAAGTGAGACGCCACTGTAATTGAGAATAGGAGAGGGAAATAATTAAGTGCAGATGCCTGAGGAATTTTGCTTCAAAATTCATTTGAGTACCTACACCTCGAGATTGCCCCAACAAGCCAAGATCCAAAGTGGCTTTTGGCAATTTCCACTGATCATCATCCTATGGTATAGTACAGGGGTCTCCAAATCCTGGCCCTGGGGCCAGATGCAGCCCTCGGCAAGTCTCAATACTGCTCTATCTGGCCCCTGGGCAAGCCCTGTAATCTACTCCAATATATTCTTATATGCAAATTTATTCAAATTTGAAATGCAAATTAGTTTTTTTTTGTCCCTGACACAATTTCAAAGAGATGATGTGGCCCTCCTGCCAAAACATTTGGAGAACCCTGGTATAGTGCAACTCTGTGGGGGGGGGGGGCTCAGTTTTTCTTAAACTGAGTGTCAGGGCAGCTCAACAACACACACTATTCTTACTTGACTGAACTATGATCTTGCACATGGGAATTTTGAAATTACTTAAGTAATTTCAAGGTATTTCTAATTTCATGGAAATGATAGGTTCATATGAAGGGAAAAATCCTGAATTCGAACTAATATATTAAAATTTGATCTTCAAGCATCTTGTAGACAAAGACAAGCATGTGTTTTCTTTTTTATAGAAATAGCTCTCAAGGTATAAAAAAACTGATTTACTGAGGGAAGTTTGACAGCTTGAGTACAGGACATTTGGTATCTTGAGTAATGTTCTAGAGTAGCAATGAAAACCTGCAACATTTAAACCTGGAAAGAGAGCAGAAGGGAATAAACTGAAGCACGAGAGGGCAAGAACGTTTTGCAATCGGAATCCTGCCACCTAAACCCAGTTGTCTACTTACACTAAGCTTTAATTATGCTCTCCTAAAGAACAATTACCAGTGCTGGGAAGAATCCCATGGGCACGACTTGTTGTCCTGCCCACATGACTCAACTCGAACACATTTGTGTTCCACTCTCCCCCCTGTCCTGCCTCCATCCCATTACGCATCAATGCAGAATAAGCTATTGACCATTCCTTCCCCCCACACAATCCCAACCCAGATGTGATGAACAAAAAACCCCTTCACTCTTCAGGCACTTCAGAGCAAGAGTACATCACAGCTCGGCCAGGCAAGAGGCTCCATGGATTGGGAAAGTCATTCTGGGAAATGTAGCTTGAACTATTCACCACTCTACTTGTTCCTACTCCTGTACTCGTTTTGCCTGCTTACAAAAGTCAGTTGTAAATATAAAGCACACTTTTCCATATGTGAAAATGCTTGCCTCCTTCCCCTCCCCTGAAGATGTGCCCTTCAGCCAGCAGAGACACCTGGGCAAAACTGAGATAAAACTGATACATTTTGCAGAATCCGGAACAGGGGCAGCATCATAAGACTGGTTAGGTTTTTTGAGTACAAACCAAAAAATTAATCCTTTTGCTCATTTCACAAGTCCAAGTCATTTGATGGTACTAGGGCCATCATGGATCAGGGGTGTCACAAAAGTGCCATAAACCAATATTGCAACACCACACAAGTATGGGGGGCTGAGTCATGATCAGCCAAGCTCTGCTCTACCAGATCCTAATTTCCATTCCCAACACAGTCGTTCAAGTCTTCCAAACCAGCAAAACAGCCAACATAGATTTGAGAATCCACATTGCAGGGCTGTGGTCTTACCCCAGAGGAAGGAGACAAAAGCGCTTCCCTCAAGATGACTTCCAGTGTCTGCCTCCTGATAGCAGGAAGCAGTTCTAGGCACATTACCATGCTGCACTTAGTGGTGGCGGCATCTTTGGGATTGGGCCATTAATCTACCCAGAAGCCTCCTACTAACCCAACACAAATAATTTGTATCAGAGGTGCAAAGGCTAGGTTTCTCAGACACAATTGCATAGAGTTTTCTGCTACTGGATGCAAATACATCTCGAGTACTGTACCTAATACAAATTGACATTAGAACGGTACAACTCAGGCTCTCTTTAAAACCAAACATACCTTGTTTACCCAAAAATAAGACCTACCCCTCAAATAAGACCTAGTTCTGATCTGATAAGCAGGGTAGCTCCTACCCTGGGTGCAATTTTGGGGGACCCTAGGCCCCAAGAACTAAGATGCAGGGGGTGCAACAAGCTGCCACCCCAATATTGCAGCAATAGAAGCAAGTCTGTTTCATCCACCACTTACAAAGGATTTGGTCCCTAGCCCTTAAAGCAGGAGTCTTTCTCTACTTCCAGCTCAACCTGGTCTCTGCTGCTTAGTTTGGAAAGCTCCTCTTGCAATGCATTCAAAGGCCTTTGAGGCGACTGCAGGGAGGGTAGATGAGGGGTGGGGGTCTCTGGGCTCAGCTAGGAGAGAAGTGACAAAGAGCAGCTTCTCCCCACCTTCTGTGTGTTCCTCTGACACTGAGTCTCTCATTTTGTGCCTGGCTGGGTGCGGGGGAGGGGGTGGAGTGGGAGGTCCTTCCTTCCTTACTCAGGCTCCTCTCAAAGCATCCTTCTTGAAATTCATAAATTGTACATAAATTATATTGTATACTAATAATATATTGGCATTGGCATCCTTCAGTCTTGAAAGACTATAGTATTGTGCTCCGAGTGTCCTCTCCAGAGCATGATGGCCTAGGTAAATTAATATGGAGGATAGACTGTTACTCAAGCAGCAAATCCCTCCTCTCCACGTCACTGAAATAGTCCAATGGAATGGCAGAGCCAATAGGATTGGTTCCAGTTGCGTCACAGGAGTTTCCAGAACATGATTGTACAAAGTCACGAACTGCTTTCGGGACTCTGGCTCCAGATTTTGCCTCGAGACTCCTGAAGCCTTTCCCATAGATGGGTATAGCCACAAGGCAGTGGAGGTTTCTGGTGGGAGTTTTCCTTCTCCAGACAACCCACGTTCAGTGGGATTTTGGACAGGTTTAGTCTGGCTCCTGAACAAAGGCCTCTCTGGCATGAGAGGCCCTGCCAGTAGCGACGATACCGCCTTTGTATCGCTGGAGCACACAATCCCACCACCACAAAAAGGTACTGTCCATTGGTGGGATTATATTAATATATTAAATACAGCACAATCCTAACCATGTCTACTCAAAAGCAAGCCCCATTGTGTTCAATGGTGTGTTACTCCCAAGAAAATGTCTTTAGGATTGCATGCATAGTGTTTAAATTAACCACATGAAAGCAATATGCATGAGTTGTTTTTTTTTAAAAAGACATAGCTTGAAAATAAAACCTAGTGTGTTTTGGGTGCAAAAAAATAAGACATTGTCTTATTTTTGGAGAAACATGGTAATAGCTATCTTTCAAACAAACCAGCAACTCTTCCTGCATTTCCTTCTGCCACTTCAAGCTAGAACAGATGAGGATTCCTTAAGTTATCCACCACAAATCCTTTAGGGTCCACTATGTAACTCTGCACCTCAAACTAGTGGAACATTATGTGAACTCCCATCAAGTCACTATAGTCACGTTTTTTTACCCAGCCAGGAAGACCCCTGCTCATCTCCACTTACTGCCCTGGGACTTAAGGGCTAAAAGGAAGCATATTGTGGCCTCAGTTCAAAACATTTTTGCACAGCTGTTTTGGATAATTTGAAAGTTAGAATGTTAAACCTTCTAAATGAAAATAAATTTTAAAAAACCAAAAGGTGGCTTCAAAGGCTGAGGGACCACCATCTTGGTCCTGGAGACCCCCCCCCCCAAAATCAACTTCGTGATGTTGTGCACTACCCCATTGTGTAATATGTCATTGGATTTGTCTTGAAGAGCTGAATCCAATGCAACAGTCTGATTTGAAATAGCTCCTTTCTATCAAAAGTTATGGCAAAAAATTAAAAAAACAATATGCATAGAAAATGCATGAGAAAGTGAAAGTAATTTATACAGCAACTTTACTCGCAAGTAGGCAAATGTGCCATAGTCCAGTGGAAAGGGCAGGCTGAGAGCAATGCAAAGACACCAGAATGGTCCTGATCCAATGATCGCAGCCCCCAAAATCACCCCAGAAATAAGTTCCCTCCTCACTGCACAGCTGTGGTTACTCACGAGTAAGCAAACACTTTGGCTGGTGTGGAAGGTCAGTCCAGGGGGTGCAAGGCTTCTAGCATGGCCCTGATAACAGGCACAAGGAGCTAACAAGTGCTCCAGAAGGTAGTATCCCCAACACTAAAAATGATAGAAACTGGCTCTACAGGTAATGTGAAATTTAAAAAAAAATTTATTTGTGAAAATAGTCCAAACTACTCTTCCCCCTCTCCCCAAGTCTAATTTCCTGTCCTTATCCCTCTGGGTTTTTAATGCTTTTTGAGGGTGGGTGGGTGTTCCAGGCTGTTTTTACATATTTATTTTTAAATCAGATGTCCTCCTTCTCCAGTACATGTCCTCTTTTTATCCACGTATCCTGGAAAAAACTTCATTGTCCTCCTTTTCTTTGTGAGCAGGCAGCCTATAGCCTGCTTGGAATTAACAAAAATTGTATATGTAATAATTTTAAATGTAAGATTCAATAACATAGTGTTTAAATTAAGCAAATGAAAGCAATATACACAGGGGTTTGAGCTTTTATTTTGTTATGTTCTACACTTTTCTTGGATGGCCTACCTTTTGAGGAGGGGCCTGCTCTCAGAAAGGCAGCCAGGCTTGGAGAGGGGAAGGAATGCATCAAAACCAAGCACCAGGAGCTCCCAAGCCAGTCTCCCTGTCACCCTGCAAGGGCTTTTTGCTGCAGGCACTGCCTGAGCCCTGAGAAGTGCATTGTCCCAGGAGCTTGTGGTGTATGTGTGTGTGAGCTCATGGGTTGTGTGTGTGTGTGCATGGATTGTGTGCTTATTGGTGTGTGTGTGTGCAAGTGCATGGGGTATGAAAGTGTGTTGGGGGTGTGTCAATGAGTGTATGGGATGAAAGGGTGTGTGCATGCGTGCATTTGAGAGTGCATGTGGAGGTTGGGGGCAGTGGGATGGGAGAGAGTCAGGGGCATGGGGGAAGTTGGTGATAAGAGATGATCTGTGGGGTTGGGGACAGTGGAGTGGGAGACAGCAGGGGGACTTGGGGGCAGAGTTACCATATGTCCTCTTTTTCCAGGACAGGTCCTCTTTTTTAGCCTTGTGTCCCAGATTGGGGGTAACAAGTTTGACAAGGGGTCCCGGGAGGATTCGAAAGATTGAAAGGGGGTTTAGGGTTGAATATAAAACAGAAAACTGACTCACTCACTCATCATCAATGCCCAGCCAAAATTGCCGGGCTTAGAATCAAGAAATTTGGAAAGAGTGTTCCTTCTATGATGGAGGCACCCACTCAGAACCAGTTTTCAGAAATTCCAACCAGAATGGGATGAAAAGGGGCACAACACGTTTCCCTCTCTAAACTTTACATTGAAGAATTCCTGACAGATGGATGCTCTGCCCCAATCTCTGGATTTAGAAGCATGAAATTTGGAGACGGTGTTCCTTATGTGACATCAACACCCACCAAGAACCAATGCTGTGAAATTTAACCCTTGGGAATGAAAAGAGGTGCAACATGTTTTTGTCCTATACTTAACATGGAAGACTGGTTAATTGACATCCAGCCAATTTGGTGCTTAGTGCCTGATGCACAGGGAGGGATGGTGCACACGGGGGTGTCTGATGCACATGTGGGTGTTTGATGTGCATAGAGGGATGGCGTACTTGGTATTTTCCTCCTGTAATGCAGGTACATTTTGCTAGTAACAAATATATAGATAGCACTCCATATTAAATTTTCTTACTGATAAAATCCTCATGACTTCTCATTCATTTATTCAACTTAGAGCACAATCCTAACCGTGTCTACTCAGAAGTAAGCCCCATTGTGTTCAATGGGTTTTACTCCCAGGAAAGTGTCTTTAGGATTGCAGCCTAAGTTTATATCCTGCCACAACTATCAAAGCAAAATACATTCATAAAAATAAAATTAAAAATTGAGATAAATATTAAAATAAAGATAAGCAGCATTCCCAGTATTAGTACCTAAACACACAAACTGCCACAAGTTTCATTACTGATCCCATAGGCCCATAATGGCCAAGATTGTGTCAAAGCAAACATTAGTATTTAAAATTTCAAATTATTTTCACTTTTAGGCATAGACACATACTAAACCATAGTAGTTGCCACAATTCTCAAAGATGAATACATATGGAAGACATTCTGCACATCTGAAAATTCATAAGGATTGTTCAAAAAAAAAAAAACTGCAAGCAGTACAATACAAAACTGCCAGCTCCTCATCATAGTTCTTTGGTATAAAATCCATATGGATTTAAAATTCCAGTGTAGATGTTTTCCACATGCATTCATTCCCCAAAATCACTACAAAAACAGAAATGTCTTGCTTAACACTGTCGTCATTGGCAGATAATTCTCAGATAGATGGTAATCACAAAACATAATTGCTTTATTTACACATTGAAAAACAGCTGTATCAAACTATAGCATGACTTTAAACTTACCTCAAGAACTGGTCCAGCTCCAAGAATGATTTGTTCTACTCCACTAACAAATCCCTTCTGGCTAAGAGCAGTAAGGTGATGAATAAGAAAGTTTGTACTCTGTGTTTTCCCAGAGCCACTTTCACCAGAAATGACAATACACTGGTTCTTCCGACGCTGAAGCATAGCATGGTATGCTACATCTGCTACTGCATAAATATGGGGCTCTAGCTTCCCCAATTGATGGTTATCATACATTTTGACATATTTAGGATTGTAAATCGGAAGGAATTTGAATGGGTTAATAACTATTAGTATGCTCCCAACATATGTG
The DNA here is from genome assembly GCA_030015325.1 of Cryptoblepharus egeriae. NCBI lineage: Eukaryota > Metazoa > Chordata > Lepidosauria > Squamata > Scincidae > Cryptoblepharus > Cryptoblepharus egeriae. Next base: position 15,404,423 of record JAREYC010000013.1, read on the forward strand.
TAAATCTTTTCCTGTTTAAAGCGATTTCTAAGATTTTCTAAGAGAGTTCTTTCATTTAAGTCTGGTAAAGCACACAAGTCATCATAGTCCTTGTATTGTGGCTGAGGAAGGAAGCCACGTTCCATCATCCGCCGTCGCTCTTCTGTAACCCGCAACCAGGACTGGAGACTGGCATAATGAATGGACCCATCTAGATTCTTCTCCCGTAGAAGGAAGCGATAGTCCTCCCCACTCAGTCGGTTCTCTAGGGCCATACGGGGCCACATCATCATGCGCTGGACAGGGCAGTCTGTGGGATTGAGAATCCATTCTTCCCCACCAAACTCCTTCACTTCCGCCAAGACGTAGCATTTTGTTTTATCCAGTTGCAGTTTGTTAATGAGAGATTCTATCACCTCAGCAGCAGTGGATGTTTTTCGTGCAATAATAGGACAATAGATGGTCCCTTCAGCAATGTTCCCAGGGTAGATATGTAGTGTGTACTCGCTATCCTCAAAGCGTCTTCTTCCTCCAACATCATTTCCACTCATATTGGACTTTTTCCCATCAGTAATAGCAATCCATCTTTAGAATGGTTGAATAAGTTTTCACAGCATCAGCACTGCAATAACAAAAAAAAGTTTTAGATACATTTATTCCATTATTTGTGCTATTTTACTGATTTTATTGGATTTTGTGAGATGCCTTCCTCTTAAAGACAATTCACAAATGCTTTAAACAGAGGACATATTCATCTTATGTTCCTAACATGAATATGCAGCTTTTATAGGCTAGCAATAATATTATTGATAACATTTGCAGAAATTGGTCAAAAGACTCATTTGAGAAATTTTCAATACAGATGACCCAAGTTCAGAGCTGTGTGATTTCTTTGCCCAGAAACAAATGTAATTCTCTTCCTGAACTTTTGTATGACATGAAAACAAATACTTATATTTTATCTGTCAGTTGTGCCAAAAAAACATTGTTCCCAATAAAAGCCACTAAACTTCTGAATTTTTCAAACCTGCTCCTTAGCCAAATCTATCTCCCATACACATCCTTTCCTGAAAGATTTTATCTGGACAACCAAGGGACATCTATTCAATCCCTTTTCAGAACCAGATATTTCAGACAGATGGGAGGATGAAAATGATGAGAGGGGAAATAACCACCAACTATTTCAGAGATGGGAGAAATATCTTGAAATGGGATGTTGGTGAACCAATTTGCTACAGCCTCCAAACAGTCCAATCAGCTCTTATTGTCAATCAAGATTCTGTACTGCAATAAGACAAGAACACTGCTTTGGAAATAATTTCCTAATTACAATGTCAGGACAATAGTCAACTAAATGGAAATAGCCATTTTTGTATCCATATAGAAGAGTTATTCAAAAATGCTGTCCTGGCAACATAAGTAAAGCAACTATGTTCCAATGATTTATGCAAGAATTCAGTTTACATTATTCCAAGGGAATTATTTCACTGCAGTTCACTGTGGTTTACCTATTAATATATATGTGATTCATCCTCATGCAAAAGGTGAGGTCTGAGAAGCAAGTGCCTTTTGTTTTGTGAATACAAAATCCCAGCACGCTGAAGAACAACTTAATAAGAAGGTCATAGACCTGGTAGGTATACAGTATATAATACATGCAGGAGATCAGGGCTGCTGCTAATATATTTAACTCAAAGAAAATGTTTCCTGAAAGCAATTTCCCATGAAGAGTTATTATGCACAGATGCCTACGCTTCCCAGCTGACTGCCAAGAAGCTCTACATTTTCTTAGCTTTAAATGCATATCCAAGGTATGATTATGATTATTATTACAATCCCCTTGGTGTTGATTCTTAAATTGCCTTCTATAAGATACGTCACAAATACATTATTCACTCTGACTTTTCCTTCAAAGTAATCCAATCACCAGCTCCTTGTACATAATGGGAGACACACAAGTATGGCAGCATCCAGTAAAATGGATGCACTTTATTCAGCATTCCCATTTAAAATGAGTAGATAGACATGCTCAAGAATGCCAAAAACTGGGAGGTTACAACACATCCCATCGTCTATTCTGCAATAATTCAAAATATTATCCATTGATGCATTCATGTCCAGAACACCTACATGATACCCCTTCACTCTCTTCCTTCAAATCTTCCTCAAAAACATCTAGGCTCAGAAGCTTTGATCTTAATCTTATACACAAAGTTTCATCTACAAATCATCTATGTGCTCAAATCCTTCCTTTGTTGTAATCTCTCATTCTATTGCCACAGTCTTTTAGTCAAAATTCCATGCAACAATTCTTCAATGCAGAAGAAAATTCACAACTACATTGCACTCAGTGATAAATATGCAATGTTACTTAGCTTTATCCTAAAGATCACCTGAGAGACCTCACTCTTAAGTCTCATGGAAAAATAGTCATTCTGCTTTTTTGGTTTTTTAGGGAGCTTAAAATACTTTTAAAAACCTAAGTGAAACACGGCACTTTTGGAAAGCTATATTATACTTTATTTAAAAATCAACAAATCCAGGCTAGAGATTTGAAATTCCTAATGCATTGTGAGAAAAGTTGTAAACTGTTGAAACAGTGAAGATTTTCTTCCATTCAAAATATAGCCAAGCTAAGCATCCTTAAAGGACAGAGTCAATGTTAATGGCCACAGCTTTATAGTAATCTCTTTTTGACTGCAAAAGCCCCAACAATCCAAGTCTGGTCACAGATAAAAGTACACTTTTTGTGTACTTTTTTTCAGTACAGTGTACCCGCTATTATAAAGCAGTGTTTAAGTGCAGAGGAACTTGACGTACTTACTAAAATAAACCAACTTGTTTGTTCAGATCAGCAGAAGTGCAATTAATATGGTATCAGTGAATGTTTCAGATCTTTTTTTCCAAACCAAAACACCAACTCTGTAATAGCAAGTAAGATAAAGGAAGTAGCTTTTCACATAAATGGGCTATTTATGAAAAGGCAATGACGGATGCCAATATCATTCAAACAACAGCAAACCTAAGCCCACTGAGACAACCCTAAAGAATAGCTTAATGTCTTATTTTCCATGTTTCCCAAAGATCAAGGGAAAAATTGATATTAAAGGATAAAACATAAGGCCACAATCTGCACAACTGAAGAAATCTCATCCCAACAGAAACTAAACTATATTCCTATATTTAACCATTCCCTGTATAGACAATCAGGCAGTGCAAGCTTCAAGCAATAATTGAGATGTTCTAAGCTCTCTTCTGCCGTCTATCCATAACAAAATTGGCTTTGGAAGAATCCAACAATTCCTAACGCATAGTTTTACATGAGTTTTAATTTTCCTAAAGGAAAATTAGTTATATTTTTAGTCAATCTGCCTGCTTTCACTGCATAATGAAACAGGAAGGTGAACCAATTGTTTCATAAAATCTAGCAGATACACAAAGCCTGCTCATATTTAGAAGCTATAACCCTGCCAGATAAATAGTAGCTCAAAGCTGATAAAGCACTATTGGTAGAGACATTTTGTATAATTTTGCACAATTAAAAGCCTAGAATAACGCCAGAACAAACATTGAGGAATGTGGTGGCTCGACATTAAATTATATTTCTAATTTGAATAAAATTTACTTAAATTAATATTAGAGATGAAACTTGTATGAATAAATGAATTTTACTTAGCTTATTGACAAATACACGAGAGCTATGAACTGTTTGCCACACATCTCTTGCACAGTGAAAACATACAGATCAAACCAGAAACACATGGAAACACAAACTGTTGAGAGGAAATTGGAAGGTTAAAATAGTACCCAGGGAAAAGCAGGAAGTAAGTACATGGAGACTTGAACTGATGCACTCTGTATAATTATTGCTGTTGCAAACAGCAGTCACAGGCCAGAGGCTCATTGGAGACTGGGGTTATTAGGAAGGCTGCTCATATTTCGGATCCCTGAGGGCCATAAAAGGCCTCTGGGCCAGGGTTTACCCACTCCTACTCTACAAAGTAGATGCATTATTTCACAGTTTTATGCTACTCAATTGACAGTTCAAATGCTCTTTGCTATGTTTTAGTCATGCATTTTATCTTTATTTCTATGTTCAAAAGTATATTCATCTATATGCGCATGGTGGAAGCTCTTCTTATACTGGGGTTCATTGGCAATATAATATAGTTCCAAAGATCCATGCTTTAACCAGCAGCATTTAACGATCTCTGAAAAAACATACTCAGAAGCCAAAGATCCTCCACATCAGTGGTGGGCAGATGCCGGTTTGGGCCTACTCGCCCAAACCAGATCTTGCCTTTTCCCTGCCGTTGGCGGTTCGCCAACGGCAGGGAAAGGAAAAAGAGGGCGGATTGGTTCGCACTGGCCGCCATCTTTTCTCCCCGCCATCTTTTCCCCTCCTCCAGCAGGAGGAGATGAGTGTGTCTCCAACTGGAGGAGACGTACTATGCACGTGCCGGCCTCGGCACATGCGCAGTATGTCTCCTCCAGCTGGAGGAGACACACTGTGCACGCGCCGACCTCTGGGGTCGGCGCGTGCGTACTGCGTCTCCTCCAGTTGGAGGAGACGCAGTATGCATGCGCCAACCCTCAGGCGTGCGATCCAATTTTATGCATGTCTACTCAGAAGAGCCCTCCTATCTCCTGGGCTCTTTTTCCCATTCTGGGAAGCTGCTGCTGCTGTACAGCTGGTGCTGCTGCTGCTCCTTCCTCTTGGCCTCTTTCTCCGGCTCAAAATCAAGCATGCTGCCACCACTACTGAGCTGCTCCTGGGGGTGGATAGATCACTTGAGGGCTGCACACATGCCTGCAAAGAGCTGCATGCAGACTTCGGGCCCCCAGTTTGACATGCCTGCTGTAAGGTGATAAGTCTCTAAGAGTGCAGAATATAGCAATTAATTAAGTCTGTCTCAAGGCATCTCCCTGCTATAAACTATCCTACCTGACCACTGCAGAGGAACTACAGACAGCTGGAGCCAAAATAAGCTTAGTGACTGTTACCAGTTCTCTCCTCTTCAGTATGAAAGCCACTTCTGCCTTGTCTCTCTCCAACATCTTTGGCCCTATCTGTCCTGATTTTCAAGGAAGAAGGGGTAAGAGACTTCAAAGTAGTAGAGGGAGCTGTACTGTAATAGTCTTTTACACCATACAGGATAAATATCTTTTCTGACACTAAATTCAGCAATAGCAAAAGAGTCTAAAGAAACGATGAAAAGTTTAAAATGAAACTTTTTCAGAGCTTTAAAGGCCAGATATTTAGCCCCTAATCAATTAGCCTATTTATTGTTTAGAGGTACCACCAAACAAGAGAAACCGCCAATATTTTATTTTCTTTACTTACCTTCAGCTTTCAAGAGCAGCTGCACTGTTTTTTCACACCCCAAAATGGTGGATATGAGAAGTGCTGCTGCTGCTGATAATGTCAAATGAAACTTGAGCAACTTAGTCTGCATTTATTTCACTTCCCAAAATTCAGTTAGCATATTAAAACTGAAAGCATTTTCCATGGTCTTCTCTTGAGTTCTACTTCGTCCAGGGGAAGTCACAAAGAAATACAACACAATTACAGAAAAGACTTGCCACAGAGTCACCACAACTTCACAACAAAAGGTCTAACTAGGGTTCCATTTTTTTTCCTACCTAGTATATGAAGTAGCCCTGATAAAGACATAATTCAGAAATTAGCACCATGGCTTCTCAGTTGATAATTTTTTTTCTTACAAGTGCTCATCAGAGATTTGAAAACAGTAATTGATAAAGATTTATTTCAACCTCTCCCTTGTTGTCATCAAAGTTCAGAAATGCATCAATGGGTCATTCCATATGAATTCAACCAAAGTCTCAAAAACCTTGTACAGTCATTGACTCAGATTTGACAGAAAATAATTGGGTTGGTACTTTCACATATATAAAGGCCATACGCCAAATATTAGATGAAAAATCCAAAGGGTTTGTGTGCTATGGCCCTTCAAAACATGGGTGTCATACCCATCTTTGATACTTGTGAATTGCTTATTTTTCTGTGTACCCATCTTTGGATGCTACTATCTCAGAAATAAATGAAGTTTTCTGGACAAATTTTGATATACAGTATAGAGTAATTTGGACTCAGGTTTTCTGACTCTGTTATCAGAAAAGGCCTCTCTCTTATAGTTTTGGAGATATTGGCATCCAAAATGGGGATCTTTTCATGGGCAAAACAAATTTTCCAAGGGCAAATTCACCATGTGGGCAACTAAACATGGTAATAAAACTTTTTCTGCATAATTGTACATAACTTGTAAACTTGACACCCATGTTTTGAAGGGCCATAGCACAAAAACCCTTTGGATTTTTACCTAATATTTGGCATGTAGCCATTATATATGTAGAGGTACCAACCTAATTATTTTCACTCAAATCTGAGTCTGATACCATGAGACCTCTGGTTGAGTTCATATGGAATGACCCCTTAACATCAATGTTCAGAAAAACAGTAGCATCTTCACTGATGAGATACTAACAGAACTTACAAGAAAGTGGGCCCTAAATATTTACACTGTGTTGAATCTGTAATTTTGCATCTGCTTTACTGTTTTGTCCATTTGAATTTGACTTAGAATCTCACTGCTTTACCTAGGCTGTGGGTGGCGCAAGCGGTTAAGGTGCTGTGCCTGTTCACCAGCAGGTCAGGGTTCGAGACCCGGGTCGGCCACACAGGACAGTGTGAGCTCCTGTCCTTAGCCCAGCTCTGTGACACCAGCTGGATCCAATCATACTGGCTCTGCCTTTCCATTGGACTAATTCAGTGGCGTGGAGAGGGGGGATTTGCTGCTTGGGCAACAGCCTATCCTCCATAACAATCCAACCCAGGCTTTCATGCTTTGCATGCAGCACCGAGCATGATACCATAGTCTTTCAAGACTGACAGAGGCCTGCTTTACCTAAAGGATGCTGCTGTAAATGTGGATTGAACAGCAAGCTGCACTTATGTCGAAGCTTACTATGTGGTGAAAGATTTTATATCATATATTTCATATTTGGAAAGCATTTTCTCATAACCCTATCTTAGCAATTTTTGCAATACTCATGTAGGCAGCATGATGCTCCTATTTGTAAATTGGCACCTAAGGGAATAGTGGTTTGTTGAAGATCATCCTAGTGAGGCTGTCACACATGAACCTTGGATTTCCCAGTTTACACTTTCAACCACTATACTACACTATACAAGATCACTTTAACACAAGCATAACTCAGCCCAGTTATTCTCAACCTCCTCATCATGCCAGCTTGGCTATATGAAATCAGTCCTCCGATTAAAGCTAGTTCATCTACAAGGCCAACTAACGCAGTTATATCAGATAGCAGTTTGGCTGGTGGTAATCACCTCCAGCCCCTCTTCACTTGTCTCCACTAGGACAAGTGGCTAGCACAGTAAGTAGCATTTGGCAGACAGTCTTAGGTGCGAGAAAGTCAGACATATCTCCAGCACAGAATAATTGTAAAAACTATCCCCCTTTCCTTTAAAAGAAGTATCTATTTGCACTAAAATCTGAAGCAGCATCACGAAGCAACAACTGCTGTTGCACTGAAAATAGATTCTAAAACAGAAGGAATACCAGATAATCTACAAGTTTCCATTAGGCCTAAATACCATCCTAACAGCACACAAAACTGCAAAATTTATCACACACATCAGTTTTGGGTTCTTCATTTTCAAGAGTACCAAGATCTATAATGTTTCTGAATGTCTTCTAGCCGCAACTTCTATAGCCACTAAAGTATAACTCAATGACAAGCTATTACTTAAAAAAAATGATAGGATTACAGTGCTAATATTTAAGCTCTAACATTTGTTTGCTTATCAGACTTAATATTTCAAGTAGGACTTGTAATTTTTGCCTTTGAAATGGAAAGTTGGGTTTCTAAGGTAGTGATGTTAGACATTATTATAAGAAAAATGTATGTACATAAGATATCCAACTGCAGTCTAAGTGTTTGACAGAGAATGACTCCAACTTCCACTGAGGCCCAGGACAAGAAATGGCATTGAGAAGCAGATACCAGCCAAAATGGTTTTGCTAATCCTGGTACTTTAGAACAAAGCAATCCCTTTTAAGGTTCAGATGTACAATGTGCACAGCAGAACAATCAATAATATCTTGAATAAATGTGCCATGAAAAATCCTAAACCATTTGAAAAACCAAGCATAATCATATGATCCAACAAATACATTCAGCTTGAATGTGCTGGGTTGTATTTTTTAATAAAGCAAATTGTTTCTATGTTTTATGATTTTTTTCCTTACTCCCTCACCCACAAAGTGCTTTTAGTTTATTTATTCTTTACTAGCTAAATTTACCTGCATTCAGGAGTAAAATTTCAAGAATATTTGTGGGTCTGGGCATGGCTGGGCACCAGACAATAGGTAGTTAGCACTGGTGAGCAATGGAGACTGCTGGGCACCGGATGTGTCGTGTATCAGGGGGCAGGGGCCAATATCAGGGGGCAGGGGCAGGCATTTCATGCTTCTATGTTCAGGGGTTGGTGCAAGTTATTGATCAGTCATCAATTCTTCAATTCTTCAATGTAAAGTATAGGGAGGAAAACACATTGTGCTCCTTTTCACCCCCTTCTGGTCAGAATTTCCCCAAACCTTCATGGGTGCGTACATCAAAGAATGAACCCCAAATTTCATGGTTCCAGGTCCAGTGATTTTTGCTGTGTGTTAATGAGTGAGTCACTTACTTTTCATTTACATACATTTAGAAGATTTAAAGGGTATTGAGAGATTTCCCACACAGAGCCGCCTTTAAACCAATTGGATCAAATACTCCCAGTTTGGCTTAATGCCTAAAGGGTGCTGGGATTAAAAATCCTCCTTCTCCGTGTAATTTTGTAACTTCTCCCCAAATGCAGTCTCTTTCCCTTGGAGCATGGGCAAATCAATCAGTGGTGGGCCTGGCCTGGCCCAACAACCGGCTCGCCGGAAGTGGGCGGCCCGGGCTGGGGTCAGGGGGTGGGGCCGAGGTCAGGGAGCAGGGAGGGTCAGGGGTGGGGCCGGGGAGGGCTCACTTCAGGAGACGCATGTGCAGTGTAGGGCTTCCCCGGGCAAGCTGAACCGGTGCGCCCGGTTTTCTGGTCCCCCCTTAGCTACCAGATTGGTAGCGGGGGGCCAGAATCAACAACCGGTTTGGGCAATCCGGCCCGAACCGGTCTTAGCCCACCACTGAAATGAATGCAAAGCAATTAAAGATCACTTTGCATTCCTTCACTGCTCCAGGGGTAAAATTTAAAATGCAAAATGCCAATTGCCTTTACAACTTTTCAGGAGAAGATGTATAAGTTTAGATGTCTGGGACTTTCCAGGTTTGTTAAGCAGCTGTGTAGAGTAGCAAGTATTACACAGAGGCAAACATCATGCCCATGTTTTAGTGCTCGGACGTCTTGGACCAGGGGATTGTTGTTTTGAGCAAAAGGGAATGGAAGAATGTGTGTCATGTTATAGGGGGCATAATATGGAATCTTTTTGCAATTGAAATGAAGTACTGCTAGCAGTCCTCGGTATAAACTGAAAGGTGGAAATCTCTCTCTCTCTCTCTTATATATATATATATATATATATATATATATAAACAAACTGAAAAGTCACTGACTGACTCAACAACACCCAGCCAAAACCGCCAGGATCTAGAAGCATGAAATTTGGGGAGGGTGTTCCTTCCACAATGGAGGCTCCCAATTTTGGGAAATTTAAACTGGAAGTGGTTTTCCTCCCTATTCTTTACATTGAAGAATCACTGAGTGATGAACGCAAAGAATGGAAGTGTATCATGGATGATACACAGAATCCTACTGCACCTACAGCAGTGTATTATTTGAGAGGATGATAAACTCCCCAATCACCAGCTAAGAACTAAAGAAGCCAGACTCACTCACTGATTCATCAATGCCAAGCCAAAACTGCTGGACCTAGAAGCATGAAATTTGGGGAGGTTATTCATTTGATGGCGTAGGCACTAAGGGAGTGATTTTCCATCTTTTTCATGTCCCGGCACACTTTAAAAGGCAATGAAATTGTCAAGGCAACCATCAGTAATTTTTACCATTGTCAAGACAAAACAGACTGTTCAAATTCCCCAATTTTCCTATTAATGAATGTCAATCCCCAAATTCCCGCGGCACACCTGAGGACTATCCAAGGCACACCAGTGTGCCATGGCACACTGGTTGAAAATCACAGCACTAAGGTCATCCGATTTTTAAAATTCAAACTGAAAGGGGATGAAAAGGAGTACAAAGTGTTTTCTTCCCTAAATTATATTTAAGAATCACTGACTCATCAACGCCCAAGCCCAAACCTCAGGACCTACAAGCACGAAATTGGGGAAGCATATTCCTTTGGTAACATGAGCACCCACTAAGAACCGATTTCTAGAAATTTAACCCCTAAGAGGGTGAAAAGGGATGTAACTTGTTTTCATCCCTATACTTAACGTTGAAAGACTAACTGATCAACATGCAGCCCCAACCCCTGGACTCAGAAGCATGAAATTTTGGGAGCGTATTCCTTCTGCAATGTAGAGACCCACTAAGAGTCAATTTAGTGCCTGGTGCTAGGTGTTGTCTGCTGGTGCGCAGTGCCTAGTGCTCAGTAGGGATACCTAGTGATGCCTGGTGTTGCCCACTGCCACACAGTGTTGTCTCATATCTCCTTGAGGCCAACAAATGTATTATGGTGCTGGCAAGGATAAGATGCTGATAAATTTCAAAATTATACTCACTCTATTTCACTGGCAGAATCAGAAACATTAAGCAAGCAGTGCTTGACACAATGGGCAACTGCCAGAGGGAAGAGAAGAGATCAAGACATACATTCAACTGGCAGCCTGTTCCGTCACAGTCCACTAGTAACGCATCAGTCATAGGGCAGATGCTGCCTCTCAGCTTCAATCAGACTCTTGACTACTGTCTTATTGGTCAGGTTCTACAAGAGACATCTGAAGATTTCCTGGACAAAAAAGGTAAAAACGATTACCAGGAACCTTCCAGTTTCTGCTGATCGGCATGAACACTGTGCCTAGGAGTCTTAAGGACAGTATGGGCACAATCCTAACCAATTCAGGTCAGCATAACTCATTGGGCATAAATCCCCGCGATGGTGTGAGGGGGTCGGCATATGTATGTGCACTGGGCTAAACCTCCACATCTAGTAGTGGAGAACAAGTGCCTTATGGCACTTTTGTGACACCTCCAGGTCAGCACAAGACTTATGCCAGGGCTTATGCTGGCCCAACAGCAGGTTAGGATTGCCATTTATCACTGATTATTGACTAAAAGAAACCACCATTTCACAGCAAAGAGGAACAGAACCTGAATTATATGCATTTTGTGCTCAGGCATTTCTTATTTATACAGCAAGATTATTCATCAAAAATGGTTCACAAGGCATTATCTATTGCTTTCCTGTGAAGAGAAATTACACCCTAATGACAGCAAGAATGCAAAAGGTATGAGAGTAGTCCCATGAGTAGAAAGATTAAAATTTCAGGACTGAGACCTTTCCAGCAAGGTTGTCAATGTGCAGCATCTGACAAAGGACAAGACTAAATTTTTAAATAAAAGCAAAAACGAAAGTCATTACAGGAAGACAATCCAGGCCGCATAAAAAAAATATAGCATGACTGTTCAGAACAAGGAATCAGGGAAATGCTTTATGGGTAAGGAAGCAAACTAAGAACTTGCATGGGCAGAGGAGAATCAGTGAGCAGCACACACAGGAATGCTTTTTTTGCCCAGAAAGTCTGCTAACAGGAAGGGAAAGTTTATGTACAGAAAGAAAAGTGACCAATCACAGCATTTGAACACTGAGAAAAGGCAGTGACAAACAGAAACAAGAGGAATAGATCTTTAATAGGCAAAGAGGTATTAAAGAACTTTAGCTTATGGAGCAGGCTCCAGCCCCATTTGAGAAGCCTGGCAGTTCAAGTTTGCCTACAATGTGTGAGCCCAATAACCTGAATAACCTAAAGGGTAAAAAAGTTGTATGTTTGGTATAATTTAAAAGTTTTCATCAAGAAGAAAGCCAACAACTCTTCAATGCTCTAAGTAAATAATTACTGGCTTAAATAGGAGCACAGATGTTCTATAGTTTTCAGAGTTGGCCCCCACCTATATAGCCTTAAATATTTTACATGTAAAGAGCTGGGCAGATGTGGAGGGGCATAAGGGGGGTATAAATATTGTTCATTATAGTAATCAGTGGCAGACTACAAGAATAAGGGCAGCATATAGCCTTCTTGTCATTAATAAATTCTATGTAATAAATTATATATAATATAATTTATTACGTATTGCATTTAATCAGCCACTTGAACGCAATATATATGAGTGTTTTCAGCTTTTATTTTGTCATGTCTTACATTTTGCTTTGATGTCCTACATTTGAGAGGGGCTTATCATCTTTTTTTAGTTATGGCAGATGATCACCCTTAGTAAATTTCATTTCAAAGATCTGGAAAGCCCGGCTGAACCAGAGCATAGGTCCTTCTTGGCTAGGACACCATCCTGCTTCCCTCAGAGGCCAACCAGTTGCCTCAAGAAAGCTCATAAGCATAAAGAGTGATATCCCTCTCTTCATGTCATTCTTCAGAAACTGCCCACTAGAACTTCTGGGTTCCATACTGTCATTATGACTGACATCCTTTAATAAACAAAAGTTCTATGAATTGCTTTTATAATAAATTTAGGCATATTATGAAAAGCAGTTCATGACTTGGATGAAATTTATAAGTCATCAAAGCCGGTAACAATTATATCTCACAACGAACTCCTTAAATCAGTAGTCATTGGCCATTTCAGCCCTGGGCCCATCTGGGACACAAGACTAACAAAGATACGCTTTTCCCTTTCACATAATACAAAACTAGGGGACACCTTTGAATGTTGTGAGAGTTAGGACAGACAAAAAAATTTCTTTACTCAGCGTATAGTTGGTCTATGAAACTCCCTGCCATAGGAAGTAGTAATGGCATCTAGTCTCAATACCTTTAAGAAGGAATTGGACAAATTCCTAAAGGAAAAGACCATCATAGGTTACAAGCCATGAGAGAGGGGTGTGTGTGCTGTGTGTGTGCACATAGATAGCTGTAGATATAAGCAACCTCAAAATGCCAAGATACAGGGGGAGTACCTGGATGCAGGTGTCTTGTGTGTTCTCTGAGGCATCTGGTGGGCAGCTGTGTAATCCAAGAAGCTGGACTAGATGGGCCTTTGGCTGATCCAGTGGAGGCTCTTTTTGTGCTGTTAACTTCACTTTGCAGATTATAAAATATTAAGCCTATAATGCAGAACATAAGTGCAACTTCACTTTTCTTAACTAAACACCCCACTAGTTCAAAATTGAGCTTTGTATATCCTCTTTTTCTTCACACACCAAAAATTTAATGTCTGTCTTCAGCATGTATACATCCCACATATAACCTCCATGTTCCAAGGGATGGAAAAGGCATGACAATAAAAAAATACATCACATATTTTTCAAACAAGGTCTTTAATCCCTAAAATGGTACCTGGCTCCAGTTTGCATGACTAATCCTTAGTACTGATTCCAAGTAACTATATGAGCTCCTATTGACAATAAAATATAGTTGCTGTCAATTCAAATGAAGTCCCAGCATACAAGGCTTTCTGACCACCATGCAAAAGATATCTTCAAGCAGGCTTTACATTATTATTATTATTATTATTATTATTATTATTATTATTATTATTATTATTATTATTATTAAATACACAGTGAACAATTTCGTGCTGGTTTCATTCACATCACCAGTCGGACCCTTCCCAAGAGTCTAGGACTGCGTGATGTAGCGGCGTATAATTCGTGCTGATCCGTGCTGAAAGAAGAGCGGCTTTCTGCAGTTGGCAGAGTGATATTTTGTCAATGCCAATAGTTTTCAGGTGCCTGCCAAGGTCTTTGGGCACTGCACTGAGTGTGCCAATTACCACTGGAACCACCTGCACTGGCTTACACCAGATACGCTGTAATTCGATTCTTAGGTCTTGGTAGCGGGAAATCTTTTCCAGTTGTTTCTCCTCAATTCTGCTGTCACCTGGTATGGCGATGTCAACAAGCCACACCTTACTGCTTTCTATGATGGTGATATCTGGAGTATTGTGTTCCAAGACCTTGTCCGTCTGTATCCTGAAGTCCCACAGAAGCTTGACCTGCTCATTTGCAACCACTTTTTCAGGCTTGTGGTCCCACCAGTTTTTTGCCACTGGCGGATGATACTTTTGGCATAGATTCCAGTGGATCATCTGGGCAACAGAGTTGTGCCTGCAGTTTGTGCGCGATCTTCTTGCAGCCACTTAGAATGTGGTCGATGGTTTCATCCACTTCTTTGCAGAGCCGGCATTTTCTTTGCAGAGCCAGCTGATTTTTCAATTCTGACCTTGATGGCATTTGTCCTGATTGCCTGTTCTTGGGCAGCAAGTATCAGGCCTTCTGTCTCCTTCCTCAGTGTTCCACTCGTCAGCCACAACCTGGTCTTATCCTGATCAACCTTTCCTTCGATCTTGGCAAGGAACTGGCCATGCAGTGCTTTATTCTGCCAACTGGCAGTCTGAGCCTGAATTGCACTATTGCAACATTCATAGTTGGTCTGCTGCACTTTCAACAACTTTCTCTTGCTGACATCAATCAGAGCAGATTCCGGGCTCTCTCGCACATCATCTGCTAGGGCATGTTTTTCTTCTTCCACTGACTGCTTCACTTGCAAAAGTCCTCTGCCCCCTGATCTTCTAGGCAGGTACAGCCTGTCAACATCACTACGTGGATGTAAAGCATGGTGAATGGTCATTAATTTCCTTGTTTTCCTGTCCAAGTCATCCAGTTCCTTTTGTGTCTAGTTCACAATGCCAGCAGTATACCTAACTACAGGTACGGCCCAGGTATTTATAGCCTTTATAATGTTGCCACCATTCAATTTGCCCTTCAAAATTTTTCTAACACTTTGTATGTATTCTTTGCTGACCACAGTTTTTACGTGCTGTGTTTGATATTGTCCAGCTGCAGTATGCCCAGATATTTGTAGGCTTCAGGCTGGTGGCAATTAATGGTTTGACCATTCAGCATTTCAACGCCATCACTTTCCGTGATCTTCCCTTTCTTTACTGCCACTGTGGCACATTTGTCCAGGCCAAACTCCATGTTGATGTCGGTACAAAAGACTCGGACTGTACTGGTGAGTGACTGGATTTCTGCTTTTGACTTTCCGTAGAGCTTCAAATCATCCATGTACAATAGATGTGAGATTTTCTGTGAATTTTTGGCAGTTTGGTAACCCAGATTCGCTTTCTGTAGGATCACTGACAAAGGGATCATCACGATGACAAACAGCAATGGGGACAGCAATATTATTATTGTTGTTGTTGTTGTTGTTATTGTTATTGTTATTATTATTATTATTTCTACTACTACTAGCAAAAAGCGTACCTGCGTTGCGGGAGTAAAATTCCCCCGTTTGCCATTTCCCCCATATGCATCAACCCCCCCTGCTCAACTTCCCCTTGTGCAACTTCCTCCATGCGCATCAACCTCCCCATGTGCATCAACAACCCATGCGCAACTTACCCTCATGCGCATCAACCCGCCATGTGCATCAACCCGCAATGCACATCAACACTCCATGCGCAACTTCCCCCATGTGCATCAAACCCCCATGCGCAACTTCACCCATGCGCAACTTTCTCCCATGCGCATCAACCCCCTCATGCGCATCAACCCCCTCATGCGCATCAACCCCCCCATGCGCATCAACCCCGACATGCGCATCAACCCCGACATGCGCATCAACCCCGACATGGGTTCTTGGTGGGTGTTCAGGGGACAGAAGGAACTCCCTCCCAGAATTCCATGCTTCTAGGCCCAGCATTTAGGGCGGAATGTTGATGAGTCAGCAATTCTCAATGCAAAGTATAGGGAGGAAAACGCATTGCGCCCCTTTTCACCCCCTTCCGGTTGGAATTTCCAAAAACTGGTTCCTAGTGCACCCCTCCGTCACGGAAGGAACACCCACCCCAAATTTCATGCTTCTAGGCCCAGCAGTTTTGGCAGGGCGGTGATGAGTGAGTGAGTGAGTCAGTGACTTTTCTCTTTTATATATAGAGATGATGATGATGATGATGATGATGATGATGATGATGATGATGATGATTAACCTGATTATCTTATTATGCCAATGGAATGCAAAGGTGGAAAATGTAACCATGCTTTGTTCAGCACAGTCAGCACAACAACCATTAGCAATATCACAAATGCAAATGCCATCCATGCACAAGGAGCTATACCAATTTTTTAAAATGTCTCACACAGAGAGAGGAAAAAGACATTCTAATGTTTTGTACATAGTCACTTTATAAGTTTTAAAGAGAGATCTATACAAATTAGAACTTAGTTCCCAGACTTAGATCACAAGCTGCCAGGGAAACTAGAAGCAGGTCATTCTTGCTTAAGGGAGAGGCCCTGCTCTAATGGTAGAGACAATGTTGCAGTGACTGAAGCGCTGCAATTGCTAAGTTGACTCAGTGCTGGCCCTCTACAGCAGGGGTCTCCAAACCCTGGCCCTATGGCCAGATGCAGCCCTCGGCAAGCCTCAAGATTCCTCTATCTGGCACCTGGGCAAACCCTATAATCCACTCCAATACATTCTTATATGTAAATTTATGTAAATGTATTCAAATTTGAAATGTGAAATTTTTTTTGCCCCTGACATTGTGTCGGGGAGATGATGTGGCCCTCCTGCAAAAACATTTGGAGACCCCTGCCAAGGTCATCTGGTATCTACGGCAGCTTGTTAAGAAGTCCCTCTCTCTTATAAAACTGAAAAGTCACTGCCTGACTCACTTACTCACTCAAAACTGCCGGGCCCAGAAGTGTGAAATTTGGGGTGAGTATTCCTTTCATGATGGAGGCACCCATTAAGAATAAGTTTTTGGAAATTCCAATCAGAAAGGGGTGAAGAGGGGTACAACGTGTTTTCCTCCCTATCCTTTACACTGAAGAGTCCCTGACTGAGGGACGCTCTGCCCCAACCCCCAGACCTAGAAGCATAAAATTCGGGACGAGTTTTCCTTCTGTGACATCAACATCCACCAACACTTCACAGAGGGAGAAAGAACTACCATCTCCCCTTCCCTATTCTTTGCTGTTATTTGCAACAGATTCAGTGCAAGAGTATGCAAAGGTGTCAGTTTAAATAGAAATAGTTAAAATAGTCAAGGCAAGAACCAGATTGGACATGTACAGCTGACAAAGCTATAAAAAGCCCATTTTTTGTAAATGCTACTGAACATTCTGCCACATCCACAAGACACAGAGTACTGAAACACAGTAGGTTGACAGTTCTCCAAAAATATAAACCAGAAACTTTCTAAGCAGATTAAACAAGACTGTCAGAAGAATTTTTATAATCTACTAGATCAGTGATTTTTAGTTAGTGTGCCATGGCAAATTCAGGTGTGCCATGGGAATTTAGGGAGGGACATTAATAGAAAAACTGGGGATTTGAATAGCATGGTATGCCTTGTCAGTGGTAAAAAAACTGATCTGATGGTGTGCCATGAGATGAAAAAGATTGAAAATCACTGTACTAGCTGAATTTACCCATCATTATGGGAGAAAAATTAAAAGAATATTTGTGGGCACCAGGAATATCTGAGCACTGGTGAGCATCACCAAGCAACAGGCACCAGCAGGCAATGGGCACCTCTTTCAGACATCACTGGGCACCACTGGGCAGCAAGCACCACTAGGCACCAGCAACAGGCCGCCCTGCTGGGCAAAGGACACATGGGACCAGGAACCATCAACAGTGTGGGGAGCAACACCAGTGGCACTGTGTTCCAGCAGGCACAGGGTACCAGCGGGCGCCAGGCATTCCTGCTGAATAGCAGGCACCAGTAATCCCTACTGGGCACTCGGGACCACTAGCCTACCAGGCATCACTTGGTACATCACAAGAGGCACCAGGCAGTGGGTACCACTGGGGACCACCAGGCACCAAATTGATTCTTAGAGGGTCCTTACATCACAGAAAGAATATGCTCCCCAAATTTCATGCATCTAGGTCCAGGGGTTGTGCACTGATGAGTCAGCAATTCTTTAAGTATAGGGATGAAAACACATTACACCCCTTTTCACCCCTTCCAGCTTGAATTTTAAAAAATCATTTCTTAGTGAGTGAGTGCCTACGTAACGGAAAGAGTAACTCTCCCAATTTTATGGTTCTAGATCCAGTGGTTTTGGCTGGGCATTGACAAGTCAGTGAGTGACCACACAATCCTAACAATGTTTACTCCTGTTGTGCTTAGTGGGGTTTACTCCCAGAAAAGTGGATATAGGATTGTAACTTGAGTCTATCAATGACTCTTCAATTTTTTATATATAGATTAAGCAGATTTAAGTAGCTGTGGCCCTACTCTAACCAACATTCCAGCTCCAGTGCAGCCATGCCATTGGGTACACATTGCAGAAACAATCATTAAGGTCTGCTCAAGGTAAAGCAGTGGCATCACCAGCATTTGCATCACCAAGGGCAGGAGGCCAGTGCACCACTCCATGATGGATCTCCTGCTATGCACAGGGTAGGGCAACAACCAGGGTGATGGGCATGGTGATGTACCATTGCCCTGCCCCACAATTTTTTTGCCAAACCTTCTGATAAACCAGAGATATTTCAAAGCAGTTTGTTTCATTGCATTCCGCTGTATATTACACATCAACTGGTAAATACAGTGGTACGTTGGGTAAAGAATGCCCTGGGTAAAGTATGTTCCAGGTAAAGAACATACTGTTCCCCTGGGCTTCTGACTTGGGTAGAGAAGCTGATTTGGGTAAAGAATGCCAGCTGGCAGCTCTTTAAAATTTAAAGAGCTGCCAGCCTGCACTTGTTACCTGAATGAACAGATCCGTTCCCCACCCCCCGTTCCCACCTCTGGGGGGGTAGGAAGGTGCTTGGGGGGTCTGGGGGTGTGGGAAGATGTTTGGGGACAGTGTGGGGGAGATATAGGCAGCCAGGAATAGTGGCTGCCACTTTAAAAGCCTGCATTCCAAATCCAGGCTCCCTGCAGAGCTTTCGAAGAGGCTGGGGAGCTGGGAGGGGATGCTCCTCCCTTCAGCCAGCTTTGCAGGGATCCAGGCTTTTAAAATGGCAGCCACTACTCCCAGCTGCCTGAATCTCCCCCCACTGTCTCCAACCACCCTCCCACCCCCCAGAAGACCCCCAGTTCCCCCAATGGTGCTTACTCCCAGGAAAGTGTCTAGGATTGCTAATTCCTAACCATGCCTACTCAGAAGTAAGCTCCATTGTGTTCAATAAGTCTTACTCCTAGGAAAGTGTCTAGGATTGCTGATTCCTAACCATGCCTACTCAGAAGTAAGCCCCATTGTCTTCAATAGGTCTTATTCCCAGGTATCTTAAGGATTGCTGCCTCCTAAGTGTCTTTAGGATTGTTCCTTTAGGATTGCAGCCTAAGTAGACTTCATAGGATCATGCACATTGAATGCATGTTTTGAATTCAATTACAGTGTTTTGTCATCATTTTTACATACAGTTAATATTTTTATATGAATATTTTTTGGGTTGTGGAACCAATAATCTGAGTTTCCATTATTTTCTATGGGAAAAATTGCTTCACATAAAGAATGTTTCATGTAACGAACATTGCTCCGGAATGGATTAAATTTGTTGCGTGAGGCACCACTGTAACATAATGGTATTATACCAACAAACTATGATTTTAGCTATTTTGGTTGCTAGCCCTCAGATGTGCCATGGGATTTTGGGAAAAGTCATTTATTAATAGGAAAATCGGGGGATTTGAACAGCCTGGTGTGCCTTGTCAATGGTTCAAACCAACTGCTGGTATGCCTTGACAATTTCAGTGCCTTGTTAGTGTGTCACGAGATGAAAATGTTGAAAATCACTGGTCTAGCTAAAAGAATCTTGGAAAGTTCTTATCTATGCAGAGTAGGATTGTTGACTTGGGACAACAGCTGTAACTACAAACGTCTAAATCCCAAGGATAGAATCACCTGTTCTTGTACCAACAGCTTCAATCTGAAAAATGATGTACAAGATTGTTAAGCTTCATGAGACAATCATAGCCTGATAAGACACTCATACCCTGGAAGAAGTACTAACTGTGGTGAACTTAAAACTCAAAAGAACCAAAACACAAAACATCATTCATTCTTAGAGTTCCCAGTGCTCAATGAACCCTGCTTAGAATTCTTAAAATAGGATGAAGGATGTTTGGAATTTACAAAATTCAATACAATTTTACTGCCCACAAAAACAGATCTGAAAGGCTAAGAAAGCTGCAGCAGAACCAAACAATGACCAAGTGCCATAAAAGGAATACAGTATGCAGAAAGACACTGAAAATAATGATTAACTCCTTTCCTTGGCAAGATGGCAGAAGATTCAGGCAACTCCCTTTCATTTTTGAGAAGAATCCTTATGCGAAAGTTAAGAGTGCCTTCAAATTATAGGTATGGTATAAACAAAAAGTCTACAGTTTAAAGTTTACTTCACTGTGTAGCATTACAGAACAAAGTAGTAATTGTTTTGAATTAGAAATACAGAGAAAGGGTAGCAGGAGTTTGGGAGATCACTTAGATAAAAAGCAACAAAATAAGATAGTCATTTGGAATCACTCCAGATCTATACAGCTACACTATTCTAAAGAAATATGAAGCAGGGAAGAGAAGATTGAAAGCACCAACAATCTCACTAATGAAAGTAAAAGGTAAGTTGTTCCACCTGACAGACATTACAGGTGTAACCTAATTAAATGCATTTTATTTATATGCAATTTTGTCTCAAATGGAATGAGGCTGGCTCTTTAAATCGAAAGATAAACATCCCTTAAGTAATGGCTTAAAAGCAGCCTGCATTGTGGCAGGCAATTAAGCTTTTCTGAGGAGGTTGTAGAGAGTTCAGCTTTGGTTTCAAATTTCAGTTGTTGAGGGAAACTCCCACTTCCTCCATGTGATAATCATTCCTGAACTACCTCTGAGCTGAAACTAAGCCACTTGAAAGGGAACTTGATTCACTGCCTGCTGTGTTACTATGGTAACTAATTGCTTTCGTAGAACATGAAAATAGGTACTCATGGAGGTTTTTGGAACCAAATGTCATGAATGGGGAGGTTGAACCTGTATTTGAAAACAAATATGCCACAGAATCTGTTATTAACCTAATACACAGTCCTATTAAATCATAAGAGTCTTTTCCAGCTGGTCTTTCAAAAATATCTACTAAGCCTTGAGCTCCACAAGTATCTGGAATCGTGGTAAAAAAATTGAATAAAGGCCAAAGATTTGAGAGCCAAATTTACATTAACGCATAAAAGTGGACACATGCAGCTTCCACCATCATACCACTACCTACAAGAGTCAATCCTCCCAACAGGTCTGGGTGAGGAAAATGACTAAGTAACTATTGTTACCTAACTAATTAAGTAACACATTGTACCAAATGTGATACCTTTCACACTTGAGAATACCAGCACCAATGTTTGTACTCAGAAGTCAGAAATCACTCAACCCAGGCAAAACGTTCAGGATTCTGGATATTTGCCACTCCTGGCAGCAGCCATGAATGATAAAGGTGGGGAAGGAGAAATTTACAGTGTTCCTTTCCCCCATCCTTGGCTGCGAACACTGCCGCCTTGAGTCCTCATGAGGAAGGCAGGATATAAATAAACTGTAAAAAGTATAGTGACTTTCTTGAAAGATTACCTGTTTAGTAGAAAGCTTTAGTACAAAATCAACAACTTTAGTAACTGATCTTTCAAGACAATCTTCCATTCCAAGGCAATTAAGAAATTCACTATTAGGATTGTTGAGTGTGCATATATGGATGAAGCCACAATGAATAATGCACTAGTATTTTGTTTCAGGAATAACCTCAATAGTAGATTCAAGAAAATAAAATGGAAAAAAAGCTACACATGGACCACAAAAAAGCTCATATTGTATAGGAAGAAAATTGGACATATGTACCCCTAAGATTCCATAGAAAGTCAATCAAGAAAAGCAAAAACAGGAATCTGGAGAGCAGCAGAATATTTGGAGCCCCTTTAGTCTATGAAAATTTGTAGTCACCTGTTTTCTTCCCTCATCTAGTCAAGTCAGAAGGCAGAACTGCTGATCCTTCTGCCACTGTTTAAGACTGGAAAGCCTACAGTTAAGAGTTAATTTCTTCACCACTCCATGTCAGGGTGGTGGTGTTCCCAAAGCATTAAAGGGGAGCGACTTATTTCTTTGAACGGTGTGATCAGGATCAAATTTATGTGTTCTTATTAGCTAAAATGAACTACCACCCACGAAAGATCTAAAAACATTTGTATTACATAATTTTACTGTAAAACTGCAAACATTCTTACAGTACATTCATTTCTGTTCATAAAGATAAATATAAATTTAGGACAGCCAAGCTCCTATGTGATTAGAGTACTTTTGTTTAGATTAACATGATTTGAAACCATATTCCCTCTTTCTTTACTCAAGAACATATAATTTATTCACTTGCTATGTCATACACAAATTCAACACCAAATCATAGGGAAGAAGGGTAGAGAGATTTCTACTGTGGATATTTATTTAATATTACCATTGCATTAGATGTTGTACAGAACACAAACCAGATGGTCTGCAATCTTTCTCAGACAGACAGGACTAAGGTGTAGGGGAAGGTCAAGGTATTCTAAAAAAGCAGGAATGAAAAAGAGGCTGGCTAACTAGCAACAACCTGTATGGAAAAAATCATAGAATCACAGAGTTGGAAGGAACCCAGTGGATCATCTTGTCCAACCCCCTGCCTGTAGCAGGAAATCCTCGTCTTAATGAGAGTTAGTGGTCTCAAAAATGTCTGATGAAGATAAACTTTTTAAAAGATCTTGCAGAAGAAGGGACCTTGACAGAGATAGAGATGCTGTTCAGGCATAGGAAGCAATACAGTAAGAAATGAGAAAGGAAGTAATGAATTGCAATTCAACAGAATTTCAGTATAATGTTTCTTTTGTAATTTTAACTACACTGAAAAATATTATTTAAATGTTGCCCATCAAGAGTAAATTGGAATATTTTAGTCAGTGTTTGGCTATATTTTTATATTTACTCCAACTAGTAATTTAAAGGAAACACTGCTGGATGAGTCTAATTGACCTTGTCCTCTTCTTTCCCTGTTTGTATCTATAATTAGACTTAACTCAGACCAACACACTCTACCAGAAACAGGCCCTTTCAGAGCCACACCCAACCCACTGCTGCCAGTGTCTCCATTCCCCTTCCAATCCAACACAAAAGACCAATTCCTTCTCTGTGGGATTCCAGAGAATATACCTTTTTTAAAAAACAGAACTGCTCTGAACTGACAATTTAGAATCCTCTACATAAGAAGGCTTGCATGCATGAGAATAGCAATGCTCGTGTGTTTATTAAGATCTCTCGCGTTAAATCAGATACAGTTTATCTCAAATGGAAAGGGGAAAAACTAGTATCAATTTACAGAGAAAATTAGAGTCCATTATCAATTTGAAAAAGAAATAAAACTAATTCTTAGCGATTCCTTTGGCCCCTGAAACAACCTAAGGTTACCATCATGTCCTGTTTTTTCCTGGACATGTCCTGTATTTTAACAAAGTGCAGTGAAAAAAACTTCAATGTCCCCCCTTTCCTTTTCAGTGGCCAGAATGTAGCCATCTTAAATTTAAAAACTACTACATATAATTAATTGTAACAATAAAATAGTGTTTAAGTTAAGTAAATGAAAGCAATATAGTATGTTTTTAGCTTTTATGTTGTCATGCACTATGTTTTTTTATGTCCTACATTTTGGAAGTGCCCTATCTTGTTGTTGTTGTTGTTGTTGTTGTTTTAGTTACAACATATGGTCACCCTGAAAACAACTTGATCATTTGTACCAGCAGCACTAAATTTTAAACAAAGCAAAGTGACACAAAAATTTTAGGCTGCTTGAAGATAATAACAAGGAATCTTTAAGAAGGGAAAAAAAAGAAGACCCGGGAAATTATACACCAGTCAGTTTGACTTCAATCCTGGGCAAGATATTAGAGCAAATCATAAAACACACAATTTGTGCACATCTAGACGAGTTCTCGGTGATCAAAACAACCCAGCATGGATTTACCAAGAATAAATTCTTGCCAGACAAATCTGATCTCCTTTTTTGATCGGGTTACGAGCTTAGTGGACAGTGGCAATGCTGTGGATGTCATTTATCTTGACTTCAGCAAAGCATTTGATAAGGTCCCACATGACATTTTAATTAGGAACTTGGAAAAATATGGGCTAGACGGGGCAATCATTAGGTGGATCCGCAACTGGCTCGACGGCCAGACCCAAAGGGTTTTACTAAGTGGTTCTGTGTCGACCTGGAAGTCGGTTTCAAGTGGGGTACCCAAAGGCTTTGTCTTGGGCCCGGTTCTCTTTAACATTTTCATTAATGACTTAGAGGAAGGGATACAGGGGAGCCTGATCAAATTTGCAGATGACACCAAGCTGGGAGGAGTAGCAAACACATTAGAAGACAGGAGAAACCTCCAGGAGGATCTGGCTAAACTAGAATTCTGGGCTGTAACAAATAGAATGAATTTCAATAGGGAGAAGTGCAAGGTTCTGCACTTAGGAAATAAAAACCAAAAATACAGGTATAAAATGGGGGATACTTGGCTTGGCAGCACAACATGTGAGCGGGACCTTGGAGTCGCCGTGGATCACAAGCTGAACATGAGTCAGCAGTGTGATGTGTCTGCAAAGAAAGCAAATGCCATTTTAGGCTGCATTAAGTGGACTGTAGCTTCCAAGTCGTGAGAAGTTCTAGTTCCTCTTTATTCAGCATTGGTTAGACCTCACCTTGAGTACTGTGTTCAGTTCTGGGCACCTTACTTGAAGAAAGATGCAGCCAAACTGGAGCAAGTCCAGAGGAGAGCAACAAGAATGATCAGTGGGATGGAAGGGAAACCCTATGAGGAAAGGTTGAGGGAACTTGGGATGTTCAGCCTGGAAAAGAGGAGGTTGAGAGGAGACACGATTGCCCTCTTCAGATACCTGAAGGGCTGTCACAGGGAGGAAGGGGCTCATTTGTTCATAGCTGCTTCTGAAAGCAGAACTAGAACCAATGGGTACAAACTGCAAGAAAGGAGATTCCGGTTGGATATCCAGAAAAAATTCCTGACGGTTCGGCAGTGGAACAGACTCCCAAGGGAGGTGGTGGATTCACCCTCACTGGAGATCTTCAAGCAGAGGCGCGACGAGCACCTGTCAGGGATGCTCTAGGGGGATTTCCTGCTGCAGGCAGGGGGTTGGACTAGATGACCTACTAGGTCCCTTCCAACTCTGTGATTCTATGATTCTAAGTTACGTATAATGTCGCAAAATTTTGTTCGAAAGCTATTGCTATCTGAAACAAAAGGTTGTAAAATATGGGTCATCTAGATAACCCCAAACAATTTTATTAATAAGAATGTGATTATTGGGAAAGATATGTATTTTTAGCATTGGTTTTATTAGAATGTTGATGTTTTATGCTGGTCTTGGACTGTAATAAAATTTTATTCTATTCTATTCTATTAATTAATTAATATCCCACCTTTCCTCCCCTACAAGAGGGTGCTCAAGGCGGCTAACATCAGGAAAACAATAAAACACCATTAAAATTGCTTAGAGCTTCACTTTTAAAAGAAAAAATTTGTACATTTTTCTTGTACATTTTTCAATATATTGAATATATATCGTACATTTTTCAATATATTATCAATTTCTCATTTGTAATCTAGAAAGTCAAACACTGCCAAACTTTATCTCTGGAGACAACTTTATATAGAGAGTACAGTCAGGTCACATCTTATAGGAAGCCCAGGTTCTGAAGTCAGAATGAAAGACAAAAATTTCATAGTCCATGAATTTCATAGTCACCTCATAAATCCAGAAAATATGCAATCTCTCTTAAGAAATTAAAGTCCCACTAAGAAAGATACACAAGAACGGAGACAACTAAGAGAACAGCAGATTCATTCTCTAATACACTCTCTAATCTTCAAGGTGGGGGCCAGGGCCCCCTTGGGGTGTGTGACTTCATTTCAGGAGATCCCCAAAAGTTGGGTGCAGCTATCATGGAATCTAGTACTGGGCACTAGTACTAAAGTCACTTCCAGCCATGACATCACTTACAGGGGGTCCCAGACAGATTGTCATTCTCAGAAGGGGGTCCCAGGCTGAAATGCTCGAGTACCACTGCTCTAATTTCACATTTACTCCACAGCATGTATTCAGCACATAGAATGGCAGATGGAATCACCTGCACAATTTAAACTGTTGTTGCTAAGAGTATACACTTGAATTCCTGCAATTAAAATGCACATAAGGAGATGTACAACCACAAGCCCAAGTCATACAACCACAAGCCCAAGTCATACTGAACACAATGGACTTAAAATGATAAAAGTGCACACCACAGAAATATACTGCTAATTGTGATGGAAAGCACATCACAATGCTCATCCCCATTTCTAGAGTCACAGAGCCAGCATTTTCCAACATGTGGCCTGCATGTGCACGGAACACTGTTACCTTCCCACCAAAGTGGTACCTATTTATTACTTGCATTTGCATATTTCTGAACTGCTAAACTGGCAGGAGCTGGGCTAAAGATGAAATCTCAACCCATCTTGTAGGATTTGGTTCTCAAACCCTGAGTCTTGAACAATAGGCTTAGTCTATACGACTGAAAAGTCACTGATTGACTCACTGACTGACTCATCAACGCCCAGACAAAACCACTGGACCTAGAAATATGAAATTTGGGGAGGGGGTTCCATCTTGGCAACCACTAAGAACCAGTTAACGGAAATTCCAACCAGAAGGGATGAAAAGGGGCACAACATGTTTTCCTCCCTATACTTTCCATTGAAGAATCCCTGATTGAGGGATGGTCTGCTCCAATTCCTAGACCTAGAAGCATGAAATTTGAGGGGTGTATTCCTTCTGTGTTGGGAGCCCCACTAAGAACCAATTTCTAGAAATTTAACTCTTAAGGGGCTGAAAAGGGGTGCAATGCATTTTCAGCCTATACTTAACACTGAAGACTGATCAACACCCAAATCCTGCACCTGCCTGATATGGGTGCCCACGGTTGTGAGTGGGAGGTGTTCAAGCATATGGAGGGTGGGGGTTGATGCGCATGGAGAGGATGATATACAGGGATAACTTTACTCCTGCAATGCGGGTACATTTTGCTAGTTTTGCGGGTACATTTTGCTACATTTTGCGAGTGAATAAAATAACACCAGTTTCAATCCTTACAATTGGTGGATTCTAAGCTAAAACTGGGACAAACTGAACTGACTATTGCCTCCTCACATTGCCAGTGTAAAGGCAAATATGAGGCACGGAGGGAAAAGTATTATAATAAAGCGTGTTCCTTTCTGGTTAATTTGGAATCTAGTCTTCTCATGCCTACACTCACAACTAATAGCTGTAGATACAACTATGCTGTAAAGTCTGAATTTTATGAAGAGAGTGAAACCCAAGCAATTGAGCCCTTTCCCTCCAACACAACATGCTAACTTATCACAAATTTAGTTTGAATGCACATTTTAATATTGCCCAAATCCAGACAGACAAGAACAGGTCAGCACAGTAAATTTGAGACTCCTCTACATCACCTGAATCAATGAAGTAATGCAATTTGTTTTGCTGCTGTATGGTCATACAATCACAGTGTTACAAAAGGTCTTATTGCCCAATCCCCAAGCAAATGCAAAACTAGTGTTATGGCTGCCTAGTCTCTGCCTGCTAGGAAAGCACTTCAAAAGAATGTCATCAACACATTGGATAGCACAGGAACCTAATAGGTTTTGGGAAAGTGCTTTATAATCCACATTGTGCATTTATCACAGAGAAATAGTAAATCATTTAACTGAGACATGCATTAAAACAACGCTAATCTTAATCTAGTCTTTTTAAAGGTATTGTCACAATGAAAAATTTCTGAAGAGATGTCAAGACAACAATCTGCACCAAATAGTTGCACCAAGCTCATGTGCAAAGGCAAAATACAGTATACTGAAGTTCAAAATTAGCAAATGTCAACAAAGTGAATACTGCAGTTCAAGTGATGTTGCGCATTGTAGTAGCAGCTTAATTTTTCCAGCAATAAAGGGCCTGCATTCTTCCATGATTATATCATCCACTACTCCTCACACACAAAGTTCAATGGCACACATCCAACACATACAAACCACTGCAATACTGAAAGGAACAGTCTGAAACCCACCATATTGTGAATCACAGTATTTGGGGCCAAAAAGTAGCTTTAAAGATAGACCCCAGTCCTTAACGAGGCCATTATACCAAAAATGCTGCTGACAGCTATCTTGGAAATCATTAATTTACTGTGTAGTCTGGCAAGAATTCCTCCCAATTGTCTTCTGGTAATTAATTTATACCTAACTCAATGTGGAAAAATTTCTTGTCTGCACTTTACCCAATATTTTACTAGTATGAAGTTGTTTACAAATTGCCTCTCAGGCCAAGCTTTCCAAAGCTATAAACTAGTAAAATGAACACACATTGCATGAATAAAATATCCCCATGCAACTTCTCCCCCTTGCACCACACACCGCTATTGCACCACACAAACCCATGCAAATTATTCCTACACATCCACCCCATGCTCAACACCCCTTCTCAACATCTGCCCACAATATCTCCTGCTTTGGCTGGGTGTTGATGAGTGAGTGACTTTTCAGTTGTGTGTGTGTGTGTGTGTATGTGTGTGTGTGTGTGTGTGTATGTATATGTGTGTGTGTGTGTGTGTATATATATATATATATATATATAAAAGATTAACCATAGAAAATTGGATGTTCCTACTACTAGTAGTTTTAAGGCAAGCCTAATGTAATTAGCACCAATGGAAATAATCAATAGGAAAACATGGAAACAGGATAGAATTATACAAGGATAAGTAATCTTCATTAGAGAACTCTACTGAATTGGGACCCCAGCCTCCATGGTCTTGCATTCAGCTTGTCCCCAGTTTTATCAATTTCTTTTTTGGGTTACATATGGAAAGAGCAGTCTTGGCTGCTTTCTCTTCTCTTCAGTAGCTTCAAAAAAGCTGAGAAAAATGAGATGGCAACAAGTCCTTTCATCTGCCCATATGTTCAGCCACCACCAGTTGTGATCAAATATAATGGTCTCTACATATCTAATTTTTCCTGCATAAGTCTGTATTTGAAAATGAATCTATGGAGACAGACAATATTGACTGGAATTAACAAAATGATTTTTCAAAGAAAGGTGCATGTGAAGAAGCTACCATGAGTCCTGTTCATGATACTTTGTGAAAAATCCTTCTAGATAACCAATCCCAACTTAACTCTTTTCTTCCCATAAACGTTTTGATTGAGTACGGAAGGGTGTGGGGGGAGAGGGTAGGACGAGGATGAGCCAGAAAAAGATAAGCAGGATCAGCAGCTCAAAAGAGCGACTCAGGCTGCAATCCTAAAGACACTTTCCTGGGAGTAAGATCCATTGAACACAATGGGGCTTACTTTTGAGTAGACATGGTTAGGATTGTGCTCTAAGACTGCATAAAGCCATTTGTGTATCTTTGAGGAGAACCATAAAGGAGTCGGGAGCAAAAAATAAAAAAGAAGGGTAATATCTTGAAACCAGCCTGAAGTTTGTTGCACGTGCTTTTGAGAGCTTGGAAGGTGCAGCCAGGGTGACAACTGCATTATGAAGGAAAAAGCTGGAGAAATTGAATTCTCATATTTCCAAGACCTTCTCACTTGTAAAAACCTCATTACAAAATGGAGTTTATGTTCAGCCTGCCTATTTAAACCACCGAGAGTCTATGAAAAATGCAATATATAAATATAGAACAGTAATAAATAAATGTTGACATCACTCATTCATGGGATAAGAATTCTGGGACCAAGCCTGCAGAAAGGTTAGTAAAAATGATATGAGAGACTAGCATAAGACAAATATGTGGTATGTGAATTCAGCACAGAACAAGAATAAACCATAGATGGACCAAGTAGTGAATGAATGGTGTAACAATACAAGCAACACTTGACAGAAAACTAAAGGTCCGCTAAAACAAAGGCAGGAACCCACAAATGAACGTTTTGGAAGGCAAGAAAACCATTCTCTCCAATTGACAAACCCACATGCTTGTGCTTGAAGTGATGGTAAAGTGGAAAAAAGTAAACACAGGTAGAAGCAGCATGATATCACACACTCATTGACCAGCAATCAGAGATGAAGAAAGAACCCATTCAATTCTGCAAACTAATTGCCCCTTTCTCTTTCAAAATAATTCATTATTAACGTAAGTGAAGCAGGATCAACTCCAGAAACCACAGAAATACTGCCATATCAGGAAAAAACCTCCATGAGGGAAATAAAATTGCAGGTTTATGTTGTTATGAACACTCCTAATCCTACACAAAAGAATCCAAAGTTATTCAGACCATTACTTTTACACACACTAACTTGTGTAGTGTTTGCAAGAAAAGTATCTTCTTTCCTAACCTCTCCAAAACCTATCAACAAATACATCTGTAAAAAGAGTCAACCATGAAAATTCTGTAAGGTATCCTCTTTCAAAATCAAAGATTAATCATACGCCTTTTTCCCAAGATCCTAAAAGTTTTCCTGTATGATGTTGCATTACACAAGATGACATGAAAAGTTAACTACGTGGAATAGTTTCCTAGAGGAATCTAGACACTTAGAGCACAATCCTAACCATGTCGACTCAAAAGTAAGCCTCATTGTGTTCAAAAGGTCTTACTCCCAGGAAAGAGGTGTTTAGGATTGCAGCCATAGTTTATTAGCATCTTTCATAAGAATATGGAATTCTGATTCAACCTTTCTTCAATACACGAAAACAGCTTAAGAAAGAAATGTCAGGTATTGGTCTTAATTTCCTATTTCTTCATAAAATTTGCAAGTTCAAATTACTATTTTTAATAATTAATAGTTTCTTTAGAAGTAGCAAGTCAACTATTATATACTGAATTTGTTTTAAACAAATACAGAGAAATTCATAGAAACAAACGCTTTAGCTCGCAATTATACTATAATATTAATAATATTTACATACTGGTATTTTTCAACAAAAATATTGACAAAGTGGTTCACAGAAAAAAAAATAAAGAACACTTTCAGAGCAGGGAATCAATTTAAAAAGAGAAAAAGCACAAGCAAATGGCATCTAAAAGATACTGGGACTAGATACAGTTGTTCTCCCCATGCTCCCCAATACAAGAGAACCACTACCTGAAAAAGTGCTCTTCACATATTTAGTACTATTTAGAAAAATACATATAGCAGGACAAAAAAATAAAAATAGGTAATAATACAACAAAAAGTAGAGGATTACCGGACCAGTTTTAATTACGGTACATACTCAGTTTTGAACCAACTGAAATTTTGTTAGGGATTCTGGTTGAAGGTAACCAAGTTATTTTAAATTCAGTTCCAGGTTACTTACCGGTAATTTCCCTGATCTGGTTTTTGGGATCTGGTTCAGTTCAGGTACCTGCTAGATATGAAGGCATTTCCTAAACAGTCATATAAAGTAAGTTAAATGTTCTTTCCTATTTCTACAAATAGTGTATTTAATAGTGTCATCATTGTATATAGCACTACAGAATGAAAATACTGTCTCAAAAGCTCAGGATCTATAAGATAGGCAACAGACAACAGCGAGTGAAGTGGATTCAGGAACTTTGGGTAACAATACACATTTTCCCGTTAGGCTTAGAGTGCAGTATGGAAACCAGGAGGCTAGAACAGGGATCTCCAAAGTTTTTGGCCAATGGTCCCATCAAATATCTGGTACAGTGTTGAGGGTCAGGAAAAAAATGGAATTTCTTACTGTAAATCTCCTGTTCTAGGAGGGAGGAGGGAGGAACACTTGGTCTCTGGCCAGTGCTAGTGGGCTCAGATAAGGGCTAGCCAGAGGAGGAGCAGAGGGGAAAGAGCAGGAAAAGAAGAGAAAGGAAGAATAAAGAAAAGAGAAAGGAGGAGTAGAGCAGAGAACTCCAAAAGCACCACCTGCCACAGGCAAGGCAGGACCAAACTGGGATTTAGGGGGCTCCCTCCCCAAAGGAGAAGTTCCAGTCTGGCCTGCCTCCTGGTGTGGGAGGGGCAACCCAAGTGTCCTCCCTCCTTTCAATGAGAGAATATAAAGTTTCAATAAATACACCAGAGATTGAACTTTAGAGTAATGATTACCGTAAATGGGCTCAACTTTCCAAGATTTCTGCAAGCACCAACGAACAGCACAGAAATAAAACACACTTAAATTGACCCCCCCCCCCCATTACAGCTCCAATTTTGTTTGGTCAACTGGGTCTTAGGGGACCAAAGGCAAGCTGCAGGCTGATTAGAGGCTCATTGCAGGACACATCTTGCCCATATGTCGGGGTTTAGAGACCCCAGGCTAGACCAACAGAGTGGAAAAGGTGGTGTTTTGAGGAGGGTTTTAAATTACAGTAAATACATGGAAGGTGGTGTGGGAAACTGTTCCAGTTATAAGGTGAGCAAGAGCATAACATCTGGAGAAGAAAGTCATCTTCAGACCAGTGAGAGGGGTAGTGCTGCATGTGCGACAAGATGCCTACTTATGAGACAAGATGCAGTGATGCCTCACATAACAAATTTAATTCGTTCTGGAGGCATGTTTGTTACGTGAAACATTCTTTACGTGAAGCGGATTTTCCCATAGGAAATAATGGAAACTCAGACGATTGGTTCCACAACACCCAAAATACTTATATAAAAATATTAACTGGATGTAAAAATGATGACAGAACACTGGGATTGAATTCAAAACATGCATTCAATGTGCATGATCTTATGAAGTCTATTTAGGCTGCAGTCCTAAAGACACTTTCCTGGGAGTAAGTCCCATTTAACACAATGGGGCTTACTTCTGGGTTGACTTGGTTAGGAGGCTGCAATCCAAGACACCTTTCAAGTGTCTCCCCACTTTCTCCTTCTCTCCATCCTGAGCCTCTCTCTCCCCTGCTCCCTTCTGGCTAGCCCTGAGCTGCTTCCCTCTTCTCCACTGCTCTTCTCTCCCTCTGCCCAGCGGACGCCCGGCCACAGAAGGAACGGCATGGAAGTGTTGCTTTCACTATGGGCAGGTGCGCTAGGCAGCCCTGATGCTTTTTAAACAGGCTGCCCGTCAGCGCTTCTGCCCCAACTGCCAACGAATGTGTTCTTTACGTGAAGCAGTTTGTTACGTTAAGCAGAATCCTAGAAAAATTTTTGTTTGTTATGTGAAATATACTTCACAGGAGGCGTTCTTTACATGGGGCGCCACTGTGCATCAAGACATAACAGCAGAGAGACAGGGGGCTAATGTAGAATTCTGAAGGTAAGCGTGAGACACTTATGCAGAATACGGAAATACCAAGGATATTAGTGGAGGGATTTAAGGAGGGATGTGACACGTTCAAGCAATGCAAGAGGTTGATGGTTCTGCAGCAGAATGCTGGATAGAGATGCAACAATGGTGAGACAACAGGAGAAGCAAAAAAAGTTATGTGATTAAGGACAAAGATACCAGGGTGTGCACCATAGTTGTTTTTGATGAGACAGAGGAAAGGTTGTACAGTGACTAAAAAGTTAACCATGCTTTATGTCAAATGGAGTCACCAGCAGGATATGAAGTAGGATGAATACAACATGCAACATTAAGATGTCATAATATTTTGTAGAAGATTTGCAAATAATTCTCATACACAAATTCTTTGATCAGTATAGATGCATCAAAAGAAACATAAGAAAAGGAAATGTATGCATATTATGTAGGAACAGAAATAATACAAGGAGCACATGGCTGGAAACAGCAAAACAAATAATAAAAATCTCATATGCTTTTCCACAGTTAGATAAGCAATAAAGGAAAGGCTAAATAAGATAGGGAGATTATAAAGCTGAATTATTTGCACCCTTCTTCACTAGAGAGGCTGTAGAATAATTGTCCAAGTCCTCAGGGCGGGTATCTAAAGAACTGAGAGCACCATCCTGTGCTTGTTACTCAGAAGCAAGATCTGTTGAAGTCAACATCTCAGGTAAGTACAGATCACACCAACTTAGGAAGTGACACTTCAAGAAAAGCCTACCACATCTTCTGCCTGCTCCAAGCCACCCACCAGAACATGAAGAAGCAACTTGACTTGCAACAATGGAAGACCACTGAGAAAAAGGTTCTGGTGGCTGCCATGAAGAGGTGACATCCAAGTTGGTCACCTTTGGATAACAGAGAGGGCAGAAGAAGTGGTGGGCTTTACCTACAGTATATTTGTCATAATGGAGGGACTCTCAGTCAGTGAGCCTCGCACCCACAGTGTTGTCCCCATTCACAGACAAAGTGGGAGCACAGTGGAAATTTGACCATATTATTGCAAAGATTGGTGAGCATAGATTAGGTTTTAGGTTTTAAAAAAGTAACACAAACTTGCAAAATGAGAAATCACTGCACTGTCTACAATTCTGTTATCACATCTCAAGGAAGCTACAGAAATTGAGAAGTGCTGTATAGCATTCCATTTTGTTTTACTTTCAAACTACAGAAAATTAAATCATATAAATAATTTGTTTTATTTTTTTAAAAGCACCACTTTTCTAGCATAAAATCAGAAGTCTAACTTGAAAGAAAAGAAATGGTTGGACACACATTCATTCATAAATATAAAAGTGCACATGAACATGCAGTCCAAATTCTTCAATGCTAGCATCACATTTATTAAATGTTAAGTGCCAGTAAATGCTGGCATACAATCATAGGTGGGGTGAGGAGAATTATCTTTCACAAAGCTCCACAGAGTAACATTGAAAGAAATCTCAAATTTTAAAATCAAACCATACTGCGAGTATATAAACATACCTTAAATACATCTAAAGCTGCCAATGTCTAAAATAAAATTTGTCTGATCTAGGCAGGCCTAGATCTCAGCATACCTAAATACTGTACCTACAATGCAAAGCCATTCCATGTTCTTCAAGTCACTTGCTATCAAATAGTATCTTCCAAACATAGCAGGGATCCCTAGATCACTCTACAAATGACAGCTATTTCAGAATCAGAAACTAGAACTAACATAGAGAATGCAGAGTAGTTTACTCAAGAAAATGAACCAAGTCACAGCCTATTGGTAGGTTCTCTCTATCATACTCGCCATACTTGCATGCTCAATACAATTAAAGAATTCAACTTGGAGAAGACAATCTAGAAAACAGAAATCCCACTTCACCTCTCCAGAACACTGAAGATGAGAAACCAGCAACCCTTTGTTGTTCTCATATGTGTAACTACCTGAACTTACCCATTGTCGGGGGAGTAAAATTTAAGAATATGTGTGGGCCCCAGGAACAGCTGGGCACCCTAGTGGGAAATGGGAGGTGAGCACCAGCAGGCACTAGGTATAGCTGGGTACCAACAGGTACCAGGTACTTGTGGGCATTGGGGGGAGCTGGAGGACACTGGCACGAGGCATCAGCAAAACTCAGTAGGCAGCGGTCACCACCAGGCAGCTATCACCACATGGCACTGGACATCATCAGGTATCTCTATCAGGCACACTGAGCATCCCTTCCGGACACCAGTGGTCACCAAGCAACCCTGCTGGGCAGCAGCCACTATCAGGCAAGTGGGCACCTCATATCCCTACTGGGCATCAGGAACCTCCAGGCAGTGGGTACAACCAGGCACCACATATCCTTATTGGGCACAAGGCACCACCAGACATTATTGGGAACAACTAGGCATCACTGGGCAGCAGGCATTCCTGCTGGCACCAGCCAACAACAGACGCCTTCAGGTATCAAATTGGTTCTTAGAGGGTCCTTACATCACAAAAGAAATATGCTCCCCATTTTCATGCGTCTATGTCTAGGGGTTTTGGCTGCACATTGATGAGTCAGCAAGTGAGTGAGTAGGTAACTCTTCAATTTTATATAAATAGAAGATAATTCCACATATGTTTACTCAGAATTAGCCTCATTCGTTTCAAAATGTAATAAACGTGTTTTGAAAAAGCAAAAGATAAAGACAACATAAGCATAAACAAGTGATATACAGAATCATTTCCACAGCAGTTGGGGCAAGACTGGATATACTGGATGCACACCAAAGATTACTTCTGACAATTGGGAAATGGTGGTGGTGGAGAATACACCATATCTTCCAAAAAAAAACCTTTACAATCAATTAAAAATGGAAGTAGGGAGAGAGTGATGCTTGAGTCTAAGGTTAGGACTTTAGGAAGAAGAAGCCAGTACCTCTCCATAAAAGATGGAAAAAGCACAGAGTTAGCATTTAATTACTAACCATTAGCAACCCCAAACTTGAGCTTCCAAAGCACCTCCTGTTACTATCTTAATATCATTAAATCAACCCTCGATAGCAGCTGTTTTCAATCACGGTGCCATGACACACTGGTGTAATGCAAGTGGTCCACAGATATGCAATAGGAATTGGGGAAGTTCATTTATTACTAGGGCCAATGGTGGATGAGGCCCCTTGCACTGGCAGCATCGTGTGTCTTGTCAATTGTCAAAAACCTGATGGTATGTCCTGCTAATTTTTGTATGCTATGAAATGTAAAGATTGAATATTAACAAGTTAAGAGAGATTCGTGGGGACTCTACTGCCTTTGAAGTCACCTGTGACTGTCCTGATAAAAGAAGTTGTATATACAACAAAAAAGTCCTATATAGTCCTATGACTTCTATAATAAACTGCAGCAGCAATTTTCAACCATTGCACCATGGCACATTGGTGTGCCACAAATGGTCCATAGGTGTGCCACTGAAGTTTGGGGATGGTCATTTATTTATAGGGCCATTGGGGGGATGTCAGCCCTCCATTGGCAGTTCATTGTGCCTTTGTTGATTGCCAACTGATAGTGTGGCTTGACAATTTCAATGCTTTGTCAATGTGCCATGAAATGAAAAAGGTGGAAAATCATTGTTCTATGGCATAGTCCCAAACTCCCTTGGTGTATGGAAACCACTCCAAGGCTTAGTGGGGAGGGCCAAAGGCTGTGACACAAATGCAAACCAGAGGATGGGTTACAATGGCTGGTTTTTGACATTCTTGAGAATAGGGAAATGTCAACAGCATCCCACTCCCCCAAGAGGCCAGCACTGCTCATGGCAAGTAAAATGGGAAGATTGGGTCTTAACTGTATAAGCTCCCTTCCCAGTGGTCTCCATGGTGGGGTCATTCCCAGTGATCTGAGAAGCACCGCCTCACATCTAGGCAGTGCCACTCGCGTTTTCTTCCAGGGTGTAATGGCTTGGAGTAAAGGATAGGGAGCACCATCTTGAGACCTATGGAAGACTGAATTGACTTTAGGTAAAAGGTATGGTCTGTTCTGAGAATTATATCTTCCTAGGTGATAGGAAGACCATCCTTTGCCATGGAGAAGGCTGACATCCTCCTGGAAGTGGTGATGGCCACTAGAAATGTCTTAATGGATAGTGAGCACAGATAGCAGGATGCCATGGGCTTAAAAAGTGGCTTAGATAGAGCCTGGAACACCATGGGCAGATCCCACCAAGGGGCTCTCGCCAAAGTGATTGTGCTGATGGGTCCACATCCCAATAGTGTAGCCAAGTGGATCTGCAGACTGCTATGTCTCCTGTCATGGCCCTGAGGGAGAACTGTATGGCATCAGTGGCTATATCGGGCACAAAGGCCACTATGCTGGCCATACACCTGCTGCCTGCCTTTGCTGCAGGGTGCAGGTCATGGGCCTTGGTAAACTGCTGGGTCCATAGAAGCATTGCTCTGGTGCCTAGAGGGGAGGCAACCGAGGTCTCGAAGGAATCCAAGGAAGCGTGGAAGGCCCTCTTTGCAAAGATTTTGATCTTGTCCTTTGTGTCCATTGGTAACCTTTCACCATCTGCTGGAAGGTCTGACAGGGTTTCTAGAGCAACAATAGGAGCATCAACAACATGAGTCTTAAGGTGTTAGATCTGCTCAGACAATAAAGTGCAAAATCTGGTGGAAGATATATGGGGGTCCAAGTGCTTGGCAAGGTTAGCCCATTCCTTGGAGATGAATCACTTGAAGAATAAGGAAGCCTCAGGAGTTTGCAGTGGGCTTGGGAAGATTGCTGCAGCTCCCCATGATGGCTTACCTCAGCAGGTGGTTCCAAGACCTGAATGATGTCAGGTGGATTTCTAAGACCTGAATGATGTCAGCAATGTCTTTGGAAAATTGGTCTGGGATAAAAAGGTGAGAACCCTACATGGTTTGCTCAAACTCCTAATCAAATACCTTTCCTTCCTCTAGCAGACTCAATATCCCTGATGGCCTCCTGTGGGCAGTGAACCATGCTTTCTGCAAAACTTTGGAGCACCTTTTGAATTTTTCCTCTGTCCCCTTGTAGGGCACTGAGCATGAAACCTCATGGAAGAGAAGCCAGGCTGCTCTGCTGCTTGAGAAGGTGTCCCCTCTGCAACCACACCACCCTGCAGCAGGTGGATCAGAACAGATTGCTAGCTGGCACAGATAGCACACTGCCTGCCCCTCTGGAGGCTCTTTCAGGCAGCCCCAACTTGCAGCACCTCAGGAGAGGTCTCTTGTCAGGCGCCATAATATGGGAGGAGGGGAAGTTGGAAAGGATGGAGCGCTGCAGAAGTAGTGGCTCAGTAAAACCCCAGGCAGTAAAACCCCTAAGGCTCCCAAAGGTAGGGAGCCAGAACACAGTGAGGGGTAAAAGACCTCAAACACCCTGAAGGGTAAAGCCAGCAGGAACTGGTTTAACTTCCAGCTGGTCCCACTATGAGGCAAGATCACTCTGGGCGACTCTGTGGGTGACCTATGACTTCTCAGGAAGTCTTCCATCTAGCTTTGCCTGCCTGAGAGGACATGCACCCGGATCACCAGGACTGACCTCATCATGGAGAGATACTACTGGAAAAAAAAAATTTTGCTCCAGAAGTGAACCGGTTCTGGAGATGGTATTGTTGTCTACCCTATGCCTCTTAAGGAGGCATGATGCCCCACTCCGGCAAGCCACAATTTGGGAACTTCTGTTCTATGGTTGTTATTCCAATATTACAGCTGGAGCAAAGAATTGTTTTTAAGGCCATTAAGAGAGGTTTAGAGGCAGAGGATTTCAGCCAAAAAAGTTCCAATTTGCCTCTCAGCGTGCAATCCTAAGTGCTCTAAGGGCCAATGCAAGCAACTTATGCCAGGTCTTTTACCCCTCAATGCAAGTGTCGCCAACATGCCAAAAGGCACCATCCACACAGGAGAGGAGGCAGATGTAAGGAGTCGTGCGTACAGGGTGTTTTCCATTCACAAGGGAGTGAGTGAGCAAGTGAGCTTAGAGGCAGTGCTGAAACTCATATATATGCTGGGTCCCAACTCACTTTCAGAAGCAGAACAAAACCGATTAGATCCACTTTACCCAGGGAAAGGAGAAACATTTCTCCTTCCCTGTGGAAGTGCAGCTGCAAACTTGTGCTGGGTACAGAACAGACATGCTGGCCTTTCCAGTCAGGATTGCTCTGCCCATCTCTTTGCCACCATGTTACACCAAGTCTCAAACATGCCAGCAAAGTCCTACACCAGGGGTCCTCAAACTTTTTAAACAGGGGGCCGGTTCTCTGTCCCTCAGACAGTCTCGGGGCTGGACTATAGTTTGGAAAAAAATTAATGAATTCCTATGCACACTGCACATATTTTATTTATAGTAGTGCAATTAAAAAAACATTGTAGGACACCCCAAAAATGTAGGACAAAATGTAGGACATGTTAAAATAATCCCATGATTACTATCCTGGGATAGTTACTCCCAGGAAAGTGTGGCTAGGATTGCAGCCTCAGAGCTACATCCTAAGCATTGCTACACAGAAGTAAGCCCATGATAGTCAATGGGCTTACGCCCAGGAAAGTGTGGCTAGGATTGCAGCCTTAGAGCCCCATCCTAAGCATTGCTACACAGAGTAAGCCCATGATAGTCAATGGGCTTACTCTCAGGAAAGTGTGCAGGATTGCAGCCTGGACACGCTGTGGGAAACCCCTGGCACTACGATCGAGCAGGAGGGGCGCGCCTTCTGCCTCTCACACTCCACCCGCCCACAGTCCGGACCAGGACTTGCCTGGCGGAGATCGGAGGCTGCTGCAGCCACAGCAGTGGCCCGCCTATCCTGGGTGCCTTCTCCACTTGGCGCAGCCAGCCTTTGTGGATCCAGACCTCGGACACAGCCAGCAGAAGAAGGCTCCTGATCAGGACTGCGGGTGGGCAGAGACTAAGAGGCAGGACATGCGCGCAGGCTGGAGCAGATGCTCCTCCCACGCCTGGTGCGCACCTGTGGCTAGGTACCTCCTGCACATGCGCAGGAAGACTTTTAAATATGGCTGCTGGCCGGGTGCCCAAAACCCGCGCCACAAGGCAGGCAATAAAGTAAGTGCCCCCCACACCTCCCATTTAGCCGGCGGGCCAGATTGAAGACCCTGGGGGGCTGGATCCGGTCCACGGGCCATAGTTTGAGGACCCCTGTCCTACACCATCTGTCTTTATTGCTCATCCCATTTAGGTCTGGCAACATCCAACTAAGCAGGCTCATGCTCACATATCGGCCCCACATTATTACACTGTGGTTACAATGCACATAGAAATTAGCACTTCTATGCAAGAAAAAAAGATAGCATTAAATATATTTTATACAAGAAGAATATTATTCCTTCTTGCTTCTCCAACAAAACTATTTATAAAGGAACTTACCATGACCACTTTTTTATTCTTTGGTAATGGGGTTGGTTTCATGGAAGCAAAGGACAAGTTAAACTTTCAGATCATTGATGCTGAAAAAACTGAGCCCTTTAAAAGCAAACCCAATGATAGCTTTAAGATTGAAGCTGCACAATTCAGTGCTGCACACTCAGAAGTCCAAAGATAGGTTTAAAAGATATAAGACCTCCAAACCATAAATTGTAGATTCTGTATTCGGTTTGAGGTTCTGCATTAAGGAAGCTGTACTTGCATATTTAGTTTTTCTATGTACCTGTGATGAGTTCAGGAAACTATCACGAAAGACTCTCACAGAAACATACTTCTAGGTAGCTTCTGAAGCCCCAGACAAGAATAATGGCAACTGACAACACTGCATTATTTTGGGAGATCTGTCTGAGAGGAAATAAACCCAATTTCGTCTTTCTGTCTGCCACCCAACTCCCTTCAAATGAATGCAAAAGTCTGTACAGAATCTGTTACATTATTATCCTGCAAAAATAAAGGAAAGATTGCACTTCCCAACTTGAAGTTCCCTGTGAAAACTTAACAAAAGGTAAAATGATACTTCAAGTCTCTAGCAAAATTCTAGTTATGTCAGCAAAGCAATGGCCACCTGGTGGGCTACTTTCATTGGTCAACTCCATAGATGAAACAAAGCACTCCATTTCCTTCTACATATTTTCCTTCAATCTATAATATTTATCCTTTCACAACAACTTTCACAACAACTGATAATATACTATGACTCTATAGAAACATTAGCAACACTTCAGACATAACTGAATAGTCTATGATACTTCATGATTGAGTCATTTCAGGTTTTAATTGCAACACTTTTTATCTGACAGCTGCACTGTCAAGTCCATTGGAAAAGAGAATCACCAAGTCCTGGGAATGGGTCTGGCCTTGATCTAAATTCTTCCTAATACAGTTGCCACAAACATACCCAAGTTCACAATACACTGAAACAATATTGCTAAACACTAGCACAGAACACTCATATAAGGCATATCAAAAGATAATTTTCAATATATCGGCAAGTTTTACCCAACATTGTTTTAAACAATGATGTATAAAGCCATACTTTATATTTTGTAAAATACTGTATTTTGTAAGTGGGAAACCCACAATTCAGACAAAACTAAACATGGCCAAGCTCTATTACAGTAAATTCAGTGGAAGCACCTTACAGAATTAATTTTATCCATTGAAGCCAATGGACCAGGCTTGAATAGTCCATTTGACTGAATTTTTATTGAATTCTTAAAGTTTGAACCACCTATGCCATATCACAGAGGCTGTGTCACTAATGTCATTTACTGCCACCACAACGAGAAAATCAATTACAAAAAATAACTCAGTATGTCACAATCACTTTTTTTGCAAGATCTTTCTGCAAATTGTTCACAGTGTTATATGCAGTTCTCACAGTTGTGCAAAAACGAAGACAAGGCTACACTGCATGGTTATAATAAATAGCCATTCTGCCATGCATTCTATCTTTTTCACGCTTTATGCTTAGAGAACATTGTCAGTTTTGCTTGAGTTATGAGAAGTGACTAAGTGATATTGGCAAGACTTTGCCTTTGTTTTATGAAATACAACAAAAGAGGTGCAAAAGAAGTGAAGAATGCAGAATATGGAGGCTTTGGCATGGAGTGGTGCTTTGGCTTGATGTGATTAGCCAATTTTTTGTTGCTGGTGATGTTAAAAGGGTCAAATGAGCTGAGGAATTACAAGAGGGAAGTGCCTAGTCTTTAGGCTGCAGTCCTATACAAACTTACCTGAGATTTAGAGTACAATCCTAACCATGCCTACTCAAAAGTAAGTCCCATTGTGTTGAATGAGTCTAACTCCCAGGAAAGTGTCTTTAGGATTGAGGCCTTAGTCCTCTTCAACTCAGTGAGACCCAGTTCTGAATAAGCATGCACCATGTTGTGCTACAAGACAGCCTCTCTAGAATCACAAATTGGTGTGGGCAAAAGAGGCACTCCACAGCTTGCAATCAGTGAAAAAGCACAGTCTTATGCACACTTATTCAGAAGTAAATCCTATCTATGATGGTCAGTGGGCCTTACTCTCACTTAAGTGTGCACAGGGTTGTAACCAAAGATAAGAAATATTTAA
This sequence comes from Cryptoblepharus egeriae, assembly GCA_030015325.1. Lineage (NCBI taxonomy): Eukaryota > Metazoa > Chordata > Lepidosauria > Squamata > Scincidae > Cryptoblepharus > Cryptoblepharus egeriae. Next base: position 15,447,387 of record JAREYC010000013.1, read on the forward strand.
CTTGGTACATAGTCTTTGCAAAATCAGTTACTTCAAAAAAATGTATTTCTTGCTCTTGCTAAGAATTTTTACATTTAAGATGAAAAGCACTATAAGCCTGTATACTCATGCACAATATGTTGAAAATTGTGCCAAACCCCCCCAAAAAATCAATGCTAGGGCAGAATTACTTAATACAGTTTATATCAACTATTTGCACAGATGAAGTTTCTCAGTGAAATGCTGCTTAGCAGTGATGTGAAAATGTATCAATGTTTCAGCGTTCTGGCTGGACACAGGGACTGCGCACAGGCAAAAATCCTGCCACAATCTAAAATATAAAACAAGCTTGCTTTGTTTCTCATTTAACACAGCTGTGGAGAAAAAAAAGAAAAATACCCACTACAAAAGGTTCTCACTAAGGAAGTCTTTAAGGAAGTAGAGACTCCAAGATTGAACAGACAGAAGCAAAAGCAATCAAAACCTGTCAGAAGTGGGGGAGTTGTTCCCAACAGAAGCCTGGCCAGGATTTTTTTTAACAATGAGGCAGCTGTAGCACACATTTCAGCTCTTTACTTCTGATAAATGGGTAAAGGGCAGTTTTTCAAGTGGATGCTCTGCTTTTATTTAGCAGGGAGAGAATAACTTTCCCTCCTCACTCCAGCAGTGTCTGCTGATGCTCTTTTGCATCTTTTAAAGATTGTGAGCCTTTTAGGGACAAGGAATCATTAGTTATCTGATTTGACTCTGTAAGCTGCTTTGTGAACTTTGATTGAAAGCGTTATATAAATACTGTTAAAAACAATAAAAGTAGACACATGCATTGCAAAAAGCAACCATCACACACACACACTCCAGACATATGCATATATGTTTACCCTCACAGACATATGCACAGACATCCCCCCTGATAAGACAAGTTAGGGGCCAGAGCACCATCCAAAAATGAAAACTGTTGAAAAGTGGAACCTAGTCTTCTCAGCTTGCAAATGCAAAATGGCCACTAAAAATACATAAATATCACTTGCAACAGCCTAAATAACACTTATTTATTGACACACAGCCAAAAAATACATAACAAATTACAGTAAAATGAACCAAGGCATGTGTGGGCAATGAATATCTTATGTATTTGAATGATGAAGCATGATGTATTTACTGAAGAAAGTCATAAGGAAATGCCAAAAACAGTTTGACCTATCTATCTACAGTATATATAGTGCTTTTCAACTGAAAAGTTCACAAAGCGGTTTACAAGAAAATGAAAAATTAAAAGCTAATTAATAGCTAACGGGTCCCTGTCCCAAAAGGGCTCACAAATTAAAATGCAAAAAGAACACCAGCAGAAGCCACTAGAACAGACATTGCTAGAGTGTGAAGGGTTAGTTACTCTCCCACTGCTGAACAAAAGAGGAACATCCACTTGAAAGAGTGTCTCTTGCTCAGTTAAGCAGTTTGATTACCCTGACACATGCAAATCAACAACAGCAGAGAGTGAAGCAAGTGTTGAATGAATGAGTTCTGGGTATAATTGAAAGGTGTTGAAAAAATTACCCATCAGAATGTGGGGGACACCAGTATACAGATATGAAAGGTAAAAGGTGTCCCCTACAGGTTGTATTGCCAGTCATGTCTGATTCTAGGGAATGGTGCTCATGCCCATTCTAAGCCGAAGAGCCAGCATGGTACAAAGACACATCTATAGTCATGTAGCCAGCATGACTACGCCAAGGCACACAGAACGTTGTTACTTTCCCACCAAAGTAGTACCTATTTACCTACTTTTGAACTGCTAGGATGGCAGGAGCTGGGCTAAGGATGGGAGCTCATCCCGTCAGAACTGCTGACCTGCTAAGAGGAATTCTGGTCAAGCAGTGTTCTAACTCCAGAGTTCTAACCATTGAGCCACTGCAGTATATACAAATAAAATTATATATGACAATATACATATTCATATAGTCACACACAGACATGGACATGTGCACACTTGAACACACATAAACACAGATGCATAAACACACACATATATAGATCTATATATGTATATACACTAACATTCATGCATATACATCCACACACACACACACACATATAATTACTGAATATAAAAGAGAAAAGACAGGTGACTGACTCACTCATCAACACCCTGCCGAAACCGCCAGGCCTAAAAGTGTGAAATTTGGGGTGGGTGTTCCTTCCATGACTGAGGGGTGCACTAAGAACCGGTTTTCGGAAATTCCAACCGGAAGGGGATGAAATGGGGTAACGTGCTTTCCTCCCTACACTTCGCATTGAAGAATCGGTAACTGAGGGATAATCTGCCCCAATCCCTGGACCAAGAAGCATGAAATTTGGGGTGTTCCTTGTGTGACATGAAGACCCACCAAGAACCCATGTGGAGAAATTTAACCCTTAAGGGGCTGAAAAGGGGTGCATTGTGTTTCGGTCCTATACTTAACAAGGAAGACTGAGCAACATCCAACCAATTTGGTGCTCGGTGCCTGGTGCACTGGGGGGGGGATGTTGTTCAGAAGAAGATGTTGCACCGGGGAGGATGCTGCACATGGGGAGATGCTGGCATGGGGAGATGATGCGCATGGGGAGATGATGCGCATGGGGAGATGATGCGCATTGTGGGGTTGATGAACATGGGGGTCTGATGCTCATGGAGAGATGATGCACATGGGGAGAGGAGCATAGGAGATGTTGCACATGGGGTGGATGCGCATGGGGGTCGAAGTGCATGGGGGATTGATGCGCAGTGGGGGGATGGTGTATGGGGGAATTTTACTTCCGCAATGCGGTACGCTTTTAGCTAGTATACCCATATTTACTCAAATCTAATGCGCTATCGATTCCAAAGCACACCCTATACTTATAATCAAAACACTGTATTTACTTAAATCTAATTACTGTATTTCCCGGCTTATTACACGCACCGGACCATAAGACGCACCAAAGTTTAGAGGAGCACAACAAGAAAAAAATATTCTGAACCAAACGGTGTACTAAAATATTTAATAAAATACAGCAGAATAATATTTCAACCACGTAAAGTCAACAGTGGTATTAAGAACCATTATCACTGTCATTAACAAATGAGGAAAGACTTTAAGCTTCAAGCACTCTTCTTATTTTCTGGTAACCCCAAAAACTCATCATCTCTAGTGTCAGTGATTTGTGACTTTTGCACAAATCTCATTGCAAATTATCTGACACCAACATTTTGCACAGATCTCATTGCAAATGGTCCAGGAAAGCAGATAAGTTGGGGGGGTTCTTTTGGGGGTGGGGGATCCAGGTAGGTAGGGAAAGGTGAAGGGATTTAGATGGATAGGGAAGAGTGAGGGATGCACAGGCATGCATAAGTAGGGACCAGGTCTTGTGCGTGTCTACTTTGGAGCAAGTCTCCAAGCCAGGGAAGGCTGCTTAGGATTGCAACAGTGCCAGCATGACCAGATGCCAAACCCAAAATTCCTGAACCCCAAGGCCCAAATTCCTACCCACCGAGGGCAAAATTCCTACCAGCTTAAAAAAATTGCCAAAAGTATTTTTTTGTTTTCTGGGGTTTTTTGGCTATAACATTTGATAGGAAGGAGATATATCAAAACTGATTTATGCACTGGATTCTGCTCTTCAATATGAATCCAACAACATATGACATGATGGGTACTGTGCTCCAGGATTGGCCCTATCACGCTATAAGATGCACAGACATTTCCCCTGCCCTTTGGGGAGAAAAATGTGCATCTTATAAGCCAGGAAATACGGTAACCATCAAATCTAATGTGCACTGTGATTTTGGAGACGGAATTCGGCTGAAAAGGGCGAGTGTTAGATTGAATAAATACAGTATATATACATGTGTGTATGTAAATACATGAATATTTGCATTCATATATGTGTGTGTCGGTGAATGTGTGTACACAAACATTCTAACCACACTTTCCTGGAAGTAAGTACTATTGAACACAATGGGACTTCGTTCTGAGTGGATGTGCTTAGGATTATGTGTGTGGATATGTGTATATATGTATAGATATACTGTATATGTCTGAGTGTGTATGCATATGCATAGAAATATTTATTTATTTAGCTTTATTGGCCAAGTATGAATATCATACTTGGAATTTGATTTCAGTGACTGGCTACATCAATACAAGCTTTTATACACACACACACACACACACGTATGTTTTTGTGTATACATATATATACATATATATGTATTATATATGTATACATATGTAAGTATTTTGCGTATACATATACATGAATAATCCTGTTTATGGAAGCGTGTGCATGTGTATGTGTGCACATATACATGTATAAACATACACATGTTGGAATCCTGTTTATGGAAGCATGTGTATGTGTGCACATACACATGTATAAACGTACACGTGTTGGAATCCTGTTTATCTATCTATCTACAGTATTTATATACTGCTTTTCAACTAAAAAGTTCACAAAGCGGTTTACAAATGTAAAAATAACAGCTAATTAAAAGCTAATGTATACATTCATATGTGTATGTGTATAGATACGTATGTCTACATATGTAAACGTACAGGTATGTATAAACGTATATGTGTTTATGTATGCGTATGGAAGGACGTGTGGAAGGATGTGGGTTACACACACACACACACACACACACACAGAGTGCGGGGCAGAGAAGGCGCTGCAGCGGTTCCAGCCAGGGCAGTCTGATCTCATCGCCATCCCCATCCCGGGGGAGGGACGGGTGGGCAGCAGAAGAGCAGAGCCCCTGTCCTTGCCAAAGGGGGTGACGGAGGAGAGGGAGGGGAAGGACGCAGCAGGCGGGGTGGGGGGAGATGCGGAGGAATCCCGGAGCCCCTCCAGGAAGGGGTCGGGAGGGAGGAGGGAGGGAGGCCGTGCGTGGCCGGAATGAATGAAGCCCCTCCGCTGCCCCCACCCCGGGAGGGCAGGAGCGACTGGGAGCCCACCGGCCCTGCGCTGCCTGTCAGCATCCGCAGCCGCCTGCCCCTTCGCTCTTCCCTCCGCGTCCTGGGGGTGGGCGCGACCAAGAGAGCGAGGAGGGAGGGCTGCAGGTGCCCAGCGGGGGTGGGGGGGCCTGGCGGGGGGCGAGGAAGGCGGGGCTCTGAGGCGCCCAGCTGAGAGGGACGGTGAGGCGGGCGAGGCGCGGGGGTCTTACCTGTGGGGCGGGCGGGGCAGCCGCATCCCTCAGCTCCGCTCAGCTCCGCTCCGTGTGGAGGGCGGGGACGGACGACGACGGCCGCCGCAGTCTCCGCCTCGAGTGCCTTCGGTCGGCTTCCCCTCCCTTCCTCCCTTCCTCTCCTCCCTGTGGGGAAGCGCCGCTCGCTCGCCCTCTCTCGCCCTCTCCCTCACGAGAGCGCGCCCCTCCCCCAACCGACACACCAACAGGCCCAGCCCCTTCAACCGACGCCCTCGCGCCAAGCCACGCCCACACTCCTAAAGGGAGGGGGTTTGAAAGAGAGCGTGAGCGCATGCGCAGCCCCGTCGCTCCCCGCCCCCCCTTCAACTGACGTGACCGGCTCCTGAGGAGAGGAGAGGCTCAAACTCTCGCGCCAAGCCACGCCCACACCCTTATAAAGAGGAGGTGGAGATGCACGAGAGTATCTCGTGTACGCATGCGCATCCCCGTCGCCGCAGACGTTCCTGCCCCAGCACGTGTGACCCGTATGTTAATCTGCTCGCGCCTCAAGCGGCAGTTCCCAATACAAGGGGCGTGGCCTCGGTAAGGAGAGGGTGGGGCTTGTTTACGACACTTGGGCTTGTGGTGCTTTACGGCGCTGCTTAACAACTGGGAGCCAGGATGCTGTTGTGAGGAGAATGAGATTGGTGGTGCCAGGTAAGGGGGGGGCTTCTCGGTGGTGGCCGTTAAATGGGGGGGCAGTCTGAGGCTGGGCCTCCTCTCCAGCCTAGGTTGGGTTGAGGGGTGACATGTTCTTACAGGGGTCAGTCACCTCCTGAGGGGGCAGCTGGAGCTGTGGCCACCTCTTAACCAGAGAAAACATTAGCTTGTGGAACTCCCTGCTGCAGGATGTGGTGATGGAGTCTGGCCCATGTGCCTTGGGATGGAGGGAGGGGACTGAAGGTGCTCCTTTCCCTTTCACCCAACACCAGACCCAGTGAGGAGCCATTCAGGTTGTGCGTGCAGGACAAAACAAAACGAAATATCTTTTATCCAGTGTGTAGTTAACCTGTGGAACTCCCTGCCACAGGATGTGGTGGTGGCATCTGACCTATGTTCCTTGGGAGGGAAGGGAGTGAGTGCTTGGAGGGTTGCTCTTTTCCCTCTCATACCAGAAACAGGTAACATCTGAGTATCTGGAAAGTCAGTACAGACAGAAGATCATATCTCAACACCCAACATGTAATCAACCTGTGGAACTCCCTGCCACAGGATGTGGTGATGGTGTCTGGCCTAGATGCCTTCAGATGGAAGGATGCTCCTTTCCTTCTCACACAACGCTACAACCAGGGAACATCTACTCAGAGTTTTGGGAGAATCAGGATAGACAAAAAATAATATCTCTTTACCCAGCATGTAATCGGCCTGTGGAACTCCCTGCCACAGGATGTAGTGACGGTGTCTGGTCTACATGCATTGGGAGGGTAAGAGTGCATAGAGAGATGCCATTTTCTCTCTCCCACAACCAGGGGACAACCACTCAGATTGAGGACACAATCCAGAGTAAGGGCAACGAGGAGTGCATTAGGTGGGCTGCCCTAACTATTCTGAATCCAGAACGGAAAGTTATGCTGCAGCCTGAGAGTCAGGAAGCCTGGGCTGCCCTCAGTGCTCCAGAGAATGCTAAGTAGGCACCAAGTCAGTAACATCTGGGGAGAGCTTGCTCCTGAGGAGACCTCCCTCAGATAACACTGAACAGGGAACAGCTGTGGTGCCTGCCTTATAAGAAAGCCCAGCAGTTCCTGACAACTAGTTACAGCTGCAGTTCCTCAAGTGGAGGGTGGATCCTTGGAGTGGCCTGCTGAATCCCCAGGTTAGTGAACTGCTGTAGTTGTGCCATATCCTGAGGTTGAAAGGCAAGGGTTGCAGCTAGGCTGGCCAAGAACGCAGATTTTTGGTCAACACTGCCATCCTTACTCAGGCCTTATCATGGACCCCTATGAGTCTACTCATTACTATACCTGCTCCTGAGGTGGTATAAATCTGAGGAGCTGGAAGAGGGCATTTCTGCCCTGGAATCAGGCTCTGGATACAGAGTAACTGCTCTGCCCTGGGCAATGCTGAACATGGTCTTAACATGCCTCTCCTGAACTGCCTAGGCTGGCCCAGTTAGGGCAGCCCAGGTCCATCATAGGTTGGACTCAAGCCTTGCCTTAGGCTGCCTCAAGCCTTTTGCAGAGTATCTAGGGTGGAGCATCTTGCAGTTGCTCCACCATAGTGATAGATAGGGCAACCCAAGTGCTACTCTGGAGAGTCAGAACAGACAGGAGATAATATCACTCTAAAAAAAAAAGTAGGCCTCCGTCAGTCTTGGAAGACTATGGTATCGTGCTTGGCGCTGCATACGCTGCATACACTGCATGCAAAGCACGAAAGCCTGGGTTAGATTGTTATGGAGGATAGGCTGTTACCCAAGCAGCAAATCCCCCTTCTCCACGCCACTGAATTAGTTCAATGGAGAGGCAGAGCCAATACAATTGGATCCAACTGGCGTCACAGAGTTGGGCTAAGGACAGGAGCTCACCCTGTCTTGTGGGGCCAACTCGGGTCTCGAACCCTGGCCTGCTGGTTAACAAGCACAGTGTCTTAGCCACTTGCGCCACCCACAGCCCTAATATCACTCTACCCAGCATGTAATTGACCTGTGGAATTCCCTGTCATAGGATGTGGTGATGGCATTTGACCTTCATGCCTTAGGTTGAAGGAATGCACTTTTCCCTCTCCCATAACACCAGAACCAGGTAACATCCACTCAGATTGAGTATCAGGAGAGTCAGGACAGACAAAATATAATATATTTTTATGCAGCATATAGTTAACCATATAACTCCCTGCCACAGGATGTAGTGGCGGCATCTGGCCTACTTGCCTTGGGATCAAGAGAGTGCATATAGGGATGCTCTTTTCCCTCTGGCACAACTCGAGAACCAGGGGATGTCCATGCAGTTTGAGTCAGGTGAATCTACACAGATAAAGCAAAACATTCCTTTAGCCACCATGTAATCGGCCTGTGGAACTCCTTACCACAGGATGTAGTGATGGTGTCTGGCCTAGATGCCTTGAAATTGGACAAATTTCTGGAGGAAATTACATCATAGGTTACAACTGTTCTTGGTATGTGCAACCTCCTGGTTTTAGGTTACCTCGATTGCGAAGTGCAAGGTAGAGCACAGGGATATAGGTCTAGTGTTGTGTGCTCCCTGAGGCATCTGGTGACCAGACTGGCCTGATCCTGCAGAGCCACTGGAAGATGTGGCAGCAGAGACTCTTTCAATAAGAGGTGGAGAGAAGAAATGGGGTGGTGCTTGGTTCCGCATGCCTCACTCTGATGTCCTGTGCTGCTTGCATGGTCAGATAGCTGGAGGTGGACTATGAAAAAGATTCCTGCTAGATTAGCTCAAAGGCCAGGTAAGGCCACAGTGGACAACGGCTGCATCTGGGAAACCCATATGCAGGAGAAAAAAACCCTTTCCATTGCTTCCCTGCAACTGGTTTTCAGGGACATCCTGTCTTTGGAACTGGAGGTTGCATGCAATAGCTCAGCCCAGGAAGTGTCATCCATTGTCCCAGTACAATGTTTTGGGCCATTCTCACAAAATGATGCACCTCATTAAAAAAAGCACGATGCCACCAGTTGGGCATCTTAAATGTTAAGATGTACATGTTAACGATGTATGATGTACATGTTAACGTTAATGATCTTAAATGTTAAGATGTACATCTTAAGTAGGGCATCTTAAATGTTAAATGGGATCTTAAACGTTCGTCGATTCCCCAAGCTGCTGGTGGCTGCTTGGCTTTATGGTGGACATAAAACCAAAATTGCACATAAAGCCTTTTGTGGCTTTACAGAAGTGTCTCCCCAACCATAATAGAAACTGGGCATCATCAATAATGTTGATTCACGAGTGAATATTTTTGGATTTTTAATGCAAGAGCTATTGTCCAGTCCAAAACCTACTGGTGCCTGGCAGCATCCCAGATGAAACCCCCTCACCGAGTGATGTGCCAGCCTCTGCTCCTTCAGTACTATGGCATACCTGTCTCCTCCACAGATTGTTCTGTTTGTTCTCCTTTTTTGGTCTTCCAAATGGAAAGAGAAAGAGGATCAGTGGAGGTGATCAAATGAATGCGGTTGAGCACCTCCTGCCAGCCAGTTTCCTAGGCAACCAGTTCAGTGGGCTTCACGTGTGGGCTGGTCCTGGTACTGCTCCTGTTTGTCCCGTGGTTAATCTATTCTAGAGCATGGGCTGGGAATGCATTGACATTCAGGTAATATTCTGGTATAAACGGCCTGGTCAGTGCCTGGATGGAGATGGCATAAGCTGATTTTGGAGTGTGGGAAAAGAAGAAAGTCTTTCCCCACCATTTTATTGCTCCTGCAATGTTGTGGAAGAAGACCTGCAAAGAAGACCCATGCCAATCTCATTTAGCAATGGCTCATGGAGCAAGGCTTCCCTGGAAGTTCTAAACTCACAGTGAAAAATTGTCCTTAAGGAACTAAAGGCCCAAATTATATGTGACTCTAAAGCAGGGGTCTCCAAACCCCCAGCTGGGAACCAGATGCAGCCCTCAGCGAGCCTCAATGTGGCCCCCAGCAAGAGCCCTCTATCCGACCCTTGGGCAAGCATTGTAATCAACACCAATACAGTCTTATATTTAAATTTATGTAAATGTATTCAAATTTGAAATGTAAATTAGTTTTTCAGCCCCAACACAGTGTCAGAGAGATGATGTGGCTGTCCTTTCAAAAACTTTGGAGGTCCCTCAAAAACCAACACCCTAATTGGACCTGGAAACCAGTAAGAATCCAGTGTTATCTCTGCCAGGTAGAAGTAATATGCTTCTCTGTATAGTTCTCATCAGCCGTTTGGCTGTAGCATTCTGTACCAGTTGCAGCTTCTGAATTCTCTTCAGATATCTTCCATAGAATGCATTATAATACAGTGGTACCTTGTAAGACAAATGCTTTGTAAGACAAATTAAAATTTATAAGGAATTCTGCCTTGTTAAACCAACAGTGCCTTGTAAGACAAACAGTTTTACAACAAAAATTCATTGTAAATGAACGGATTGATGGATCTGCATTGTGAGCAACAGCAAGAGTTTCTGGAGGAGATCTCATCTGCGGAGGAGGAGGAGAATAAGGAGGAGGACTCCCTCACATCAAATGAGATTAAGGACATTTGTAAACATTGGGAAATTGTGCAAAATTTTGTAGAAAAGCACCACCCAAATAAAACTGTGGCAGTGCGAGCAATGAATTTGTTTAATGACAATGCAATGTCACATTTCTGTGAGATCATCAAAAGGAAACAAAGAGCACAATCCTAACCATGTCTACTCAAAAGTAAGCCCCACTGTGTTCAGTGGGTCTTACTCTCAGGAAAGTGTCTTTAGGATTGCAGCCGAAAGCAAGTGTCATTAGATATGTTTCTTGTTCAAGTTGCTCAAAAAGGCACCAATGGTTCTTTTGTGAAAATTAGTCATCCTTGGCCATAAAGGTTTTTCTGTTTTACTGTACAGTATATTACAGTGTTTTTAATTAATATTACAGTACTTGTGTTCTGTATTATATTACAGTGTTTTGAATTTGATTACAGTATTTTGTCATCATTTTTATATACAGTTAATATTTTTATATGAATATTTTTGGGTTATGGAACCTATGGAACCAACTGTCTGAGTTTCCATTATTTCCTATGAGAAAATCCACTTTGTATAAAGAATGCTTTTAAAGACAAACATGCTTCTAGAACGAATTATGTTCATCTTACAAGGCACCACTGTAGTCTAACCTTGAGGTGACAAAGGCATGGAAAACTATTCTTCATTGTCTAAGTAGGGCTGTAACTCATGCACATGATGGAGATGTGCAAAAACTCTCCTGGCCACAGCAACATCCTGCCTTTCTAGGAACAGTACTAGATCCAGGAACAGCACTTGCTCTTTTCAGAGATGGTGCTATTCTATCCAAAACAGGCTGAATCCAAAGTTAGTTCTCCTACTAATAATCACTTGTCTGGATTAACCTTAAATTTGTTAAGCTGCGATCCTAAACATACCTTCTTTGGAGTAAGACCCATTGAACACAATGAGGCTTACTCATGAGTAGACATGGTTAGGATTGTGCCCTTTTTTCACATCTAGTTCATCACCTCCTCTATTAGTTTAGGGAATCTACTGACTCTAGAATTGGATGATGTTATAAGAGCAGAGAATCCTCCTCACATTGACGACAGCACAGTCCAAATCTCAGGTTTATCACTCCAAGCAGTTTTTATATACCGGTAGATATTTAACAAAGATGGAGCTCTGATGGACATCAATAATTACCAGTCATTGGACTGAGTAGTGATCCCCTAGCATCATATCCTCTAATGAATTTGGGGGCATAATCAGCAGAACATTGTATCACTCTGTTCCAATCCTGAGAAGTGCTTCAGAAAGGTATTGTAGTAAAATGCACCTGAGAGGACTTGGTGGAACCAATAGAAATACACTGTCTAGTATTGTTTCCTCCAGTCTGGTTCCTAGTGAGGATAATTTCCAGGGCAATCAACCAATCAAAGCCAGATTGGAAACTGAATTGAAATATTGATTCAATACTTTCTGGAGCTGAGTCACCACCATTCAATCATCTTGCCACCAACAGAGATTAAAAACTAGTTGTGATTTTCAGGAATTACATGGAGGTATCATGGTGGGCTTTGAAAGGAGCATTTCCACTGTCTCTTTTGACAAAACATGCATTTTGCCCTCCCAACTGGAATTTATCGCCACCTCCACCCACTGAGCCATTCCTCAACCTGGCCACCCCTCATCCTTCAGCTTTTGTTAAGAATCCATTATGTTTCCTAGTCTTTTGGGAGTAATTCTTTGCTTCTTTTATCCAGTTCAAGCCTTTGCGATAGGGTTGGTAGACAATACGATCATATTAATGGACGAGAGATTGTCAGCTATAATCATACAGAAATTTGGCATAATGCTGTGCAGTTCCCAGTGCAAGAAGCAGTTTTTGTTTCTCATCTTGTTGGAAATTTGCAGGGCCCAGAAAAGACACTTGAATTTCCCCTTCCTAATTGTAGGTTCTATTTTTCTGTTTTTGTATAGCATATACCATGCGCTTTGTAGTAGCTCCCTGGAAAATGAGTTTTCTTTTTAGATGTGGGACTCATGTGGTGAGTCATTGTCAAGAGGTTTCAAGTAGCAGCTAATAGTTCTAATGAATAGTGCTTCTTTGCTGCTAGGAAGAAGTAATGAATGCAAGAGGCTGCCAGTTCCTCGCACTAAGACGAAACTGAACCAATGCATTTACTCTGACTAGGAGTTACAAGAGATTAGGCAAAGGAATAGCTAAAGAATGAGGCTGCAATCCTAACCCCCGCCTGTTTGACTAGCATAAATCCTGACACAAGTCCCTTGCTGGCCTGGAAGTGTCAAAAAAGTGTCATAAGGCACTTCTTAGGCATTCCTGGAAGTGGTAGGTAGGCCAGTGCATAGACATTCACTCTCCTCCCCACTTCACCACCAGGGGAAAGGGAGAGGTTGAGTTGTGCCAGCCTAAACGGGTTAGGATTGAATCTGCATCCTGTAATCTCTGTGAGGCCTGTCTCTTAATCTGTTTTGCTGTGATCTAAAGAGATAGGAATAGATTACTGTAGAATGTCAGAGTTATTCCAACACTGGATAAGAGTGTTGCCATAATCTTTTAGAACTCAAAGCTAGATATTTTCTTTCAAATAGTAATAGAAGATGTTCTGATGCTAATAATACATTTTGCAGTTGAGGAGACAGAGCAGGGATGATGATGATTTTTCTGGACCTGGAACAGTCTGCATCCATGGGTCCACTTTCTTCACTACTGGGAGATCCTGTATCAGCAGATTCATTTATCCACAGATTGGTTCCACACACACCCATATGCCACCTCTGGACCCAGTGGCAGCTGTAGTTATCTGTCTGCAGTCTCTTCTGGGCTGAGACTGAGAGCGTAAACAAAATAGTTACTTGATGTTTTTATGAAAAAAATTGGAAGTGACATTTTAATGCCTTAAGTCAATAGAAGGCCTGGGGAATCTCTTGGGACAGACATGTGCAGGGCTCAGAGCTCCCTTTGCCTCCAGAAAGTGGGGGGACATCCCCTGGTTTCTATAGTTTCAGTTAACCACAGGGGTTTCTGGAACAGAACCTCCACAGATAGGAGGGCATGCCTGTATTTCTGTATTTACAAGGGTTTCTCAGTGTCCCTCCATCAGTTTTAAGTACCAAATCCACTACCAGTTTTCAGTACCAAGTCCAGTGTGTACTCAGGTAATAAGAAAATAAGGTAATTGTAGCATCACTGCTTACATTTTAATTAAATATTCCTTTGGCCCTAGTAGGGATGGCTCATAAAGTGTTTCGCTTATTTTTAGAGTACCCTAGAAACCTAAGAGTAGAAAGATCTGTTTAATGGATACAAAATATACCACTGATTTATTTTTTATTAAGTGTGGTTCATTTTATGTCACCTTAAATTTTTAAATAAAAACATAAGAATTGTTTAAATTTTTACCTAATAAAGCTTGATGGTATTCATTGGTGCATATCTACAGAAAGATAAGTCATTTAGATTTTCTTTATCCTCCAGTGACTCAGATGACTACTGGGAGAAGCTCATCCCCACTTCCTGGTGAATAAATAAACCAATACATGTGAGTTCTTTCCTGCTCCAGTGGATGGGTGCTGCCTGGTTTGCACTGAGTCATGTCAAAAGGACAATATTTGCCATTCGTGTTAGTCCTGCACTTTGAAAAGCAAAGATAGATCCTGGATAATAAATTTATGTAAAAAAAGCACATGGCCCCTTGAATAACTTCAAAGTTCAATTCTAATTGCACTTATTTGGATATGATTTAGTAGTTGGACCCAACCATTCGTTGGGATCTGAATGCCTATTTGGTTTTTATTGCACTAATCAGCTGTTGTCTTAATAAGAATATTCCTGAACCCAGTTTGTATGGGGTCACAATCCAGTTGGGCAGGATGAGTGGAACATTACACAGGATACAGTGCTGTTGCTAAAACTACACTAGCACTGAAAATTCTTACCCTCTTTATAATGTTTTATTCAGACATTGCCTTATCATTTTCCTGCCACTGCTTTTCATTGTTGATTCCTTTCGTGGGGAAGGGCTCAAGACATGTGAGGGCCTATGTGTTCATGAAGAGAGAACTCTACAGGGCTGTCATTTTTAGGGGCACCCGCATCCTCAGTACTAGGACTGTTTTCATCCTGGTATAGAGTTTTGGAAGAAAGGCAGATAAGAACATAAAAGTCATAAAAGACCAAATCACACCAGTTGCTATACTGTTTTATGTAGTTGTTGTTTGATCACCTTGGTTTTTAAAAATTAAGAGGCCGGATAAACTGACTTATTTAATTTATGATGCTTCTGAACAAGTAAGCTTCCTTACAGAAGGAATAGCAGAGTACTCTCTGCTTTCCTTCCAACAAACCCACCCTGCAGCAAAAAACTCCACAGCCGCTTTCTCTTCAGCTCTTAAGACCTGTTTTATCTGTATAATTTAAGCAGACACATATTAAGCCCAGCTACAGTTAGGATTTGTTTCAGGATATCTCTTGTATACAACTTTCTGCTACTTGGATCAGTAGTAAAAAAGTAGGCCTCCGTCAGTCTTGAAAAACTATGGTATCATGCTCGGCACTGCATAAGCTGCATGCTAAGCACAAAAACCTGGGTTGGATTGTTATGGAGGATAGGCTGTTACCCAAGCAGCAAATCTCCCCTCTCCACACCACTGAATTAGTCCAATGGAAAGGCAGAGCCAGTACAATTGGATCCAGCTGGCGTTGCAGAGCTGGGCTAAGGAGCTCGCCCTGTCTTATGGGGCCGACCTGGGTCTCGAACCCTGGCCTGCTGGTTAATAGGCACAGTGTCTTAACCGCTTGCACCATCCACAGCCCACTGGACCAATAGTAGCTTTAAGAAAATTGTAAATCTAAGAAGGTAATGTTAGAGTTAGTGATTCAGTGGTTGTGATTCTCGTGCCACCCATCCTCATTTCCATTCTTGCTCTTTTCTATAGAAGAAATGAAGCAGGTAGTATTTTGGTACTGCTAGACAAACAGCCTTAGATATTCTAGCAGTGGCATAAAAACAAAGGAAGTCCATTACCGCCTGCTATTAACGATAATGATGTGTTATCTTTTGCTCTGGGTAATTGTACAATCATAAATATAAATATAACTGTGTCAAACCATTTATACAACCTTATTGTATAAATAGTAAGTTACATCAGTCAGTTGCAAGCAATCAGTTGTTGTCAAAGGAAGTGCTTCTGCTTTGCTATCAAAATGCATATTTCATTCTGCACCCTTCAGCACCTCAAGGTCTTAGTTGCATTGCGTTTGGAGAAGATAAGAAACATCAGAGACTACTTCAACCTCTTCCTTATGCCATGTGTGCATGTCAGAGGCATTAGGGAAGAGGGTGGTGGCCAGAACATATTCTGGCTGGTAAGGCTCTTTGTAGTCCTTGGTTAGCTGGCCTCAGTCCAAGACTTCCCTGGCTACCTTTTAGACAATGGGAAAAATGCAATTTTTTCTATTATCTGGTTTCTTTCACCCTTGATTAACATTGGCTTTGGTATTTTTCCAGCTGCTGTGACTCTGCCTACATAAAATGGACCCTGTTGTCCTAAGTTACATGGACAGTTTGCTGAGACAATCGGATGTTTTGTTACTAGATCCCCCCTGCTGGCTCAATGACCACATCATCGGATTTGCCTTTGAGTACTTTGCTAGTGAACAGTTCCAGGACTTGTCTGATCAAGTGTGCTTCGTTGGTCCTGAGGTGGCTCAGTTCATCAAATGCATAGCTAGTCAAGAAGAACTGGCTCTCTTCCTTGAGCCACTGAACCTTCCCCAAAAGAAAGTCATATTCTTAGCTATCAACGACAATTCCAACCAGGCTGCTGGTGGCACCCACTGGAGCCTGCTAGTTTACTTCCAGGACAAAAACTGTTTTGCTCACTACGATTCTCATACCAGGAGCAACTCTGTCCATGCCAAACAGGTAGCAAGGAAGCTGGAGGTCTTTCTCAGTAAAAAAGACAAAATTGCTTTTATAGAGGAGAAGGCCCCTGCCCAGCAGAATAGCTACGACTGTGGGATGTATGTAATTTGTAATACAGAGGCCCTGTGTCAGGAAATCTTCCAGGGACAGCAGAAGCCAGTGCTGCAGCTTCTTACTCCTTCGTATATTACACGCAAGAGAGAAGAATGGAAAGCACTAATTGCTAAGCTTTCTCAGAAGTAACTTATACATTGTCAACACAACTGTTTAGTCAACAGTCCCTCTTGTATTAGTGTTGTCCCCCCAATGCCTGAGGGGGAAGCATGTGCAGAGGGTTTCCTTGCAGAATGTATTTGCCTCTGTGTTTCTGCACTGCCTTGTTCTGCCACAGAGAGCTGAAAGAGAAGAAAAACAATTGTGCATCCTTCTAAAGATGTTGAGCACCTGTGGCTTTGATAATGTTTTTCCCCATTCTATCCAAGAGATTCCCTGCAACTCATCAAGGTCTTCATATGCGTGTTTCGTCAATTGCAGAGATGTCAGCAGTATGCAGTATAGTTCTACCTCTGTTTAACTGAGGTAGATTTCATCAGCCCTCTTTCAAATCATTGAATTCTGGAAGAAATAAGATGATCTAATGCTGTAAAATTTCAACTAGGCTTACATTAAAAATGCCTCATACCATAAGCGAACACAACTCTCTTTTCTTGAAGAGAAATGGTAGGAGAGGGGCTGCTTGTGGTAAAACCTATTTTAACTTCCCTGAAAGCTTCTACAGATTTGTGTATGGCAAAGCAACATATAGTATGTTGAGCTGGTAGCAAAAAAGAGTTATTGTTTAGCTGTTCTTCCTACTACTGATTACTGAACATGGGATGAATGTCGTAGGATCCTTCGTCCCCAAATACATGCAGCGATGAAGTTCATAAGGGGAGAAAAAAACAAGCTTAGAACTCCACAATCTAGAAGGGGGAAAAGCATTAATCATTTTTATTGCCTGTTGGTATGTGGTGTGTTTTTATTTCAATACATCTCTTTGAGCACCTTTGAGTGCCTAAAAAGTGCACTAAACAAATTGTTTCAGGTAGAAGTCCAGTAAGAATGCTCAGGGGTGGACGCTAAAGCCTTCTGGATAGGCTTAAGCAAGCCATCAGACTCTGGTTGTGTTTATAATGTCTTGTTTAGAGGGCAGATGTTGACTTTAAGGCACTGGATCCATGAGAACTGTAGGCACACAGCTACTAAGAATCAAGCTACTGAGATTCCATTTGACTTGATTGTTTGGATTTTGAACATGGTGACTCTCAACTTGGAAAAGCAGTGGCTGAAGGTGGTGAAGGATTTGCCAGCATTCTCAGTGCACCTTCCCAGCCTAGTGTATCATCATTAGTAGCTTAACAAGCTGAAGAATCAACCAACTGCATAACAAATTCTGGTATTGTTTGGTAACGTATGATTACTTCCTTCTGCAAAATACATAGCTATTCTGAAGAAAGTAACCTATCCTGTTGGATAACATACCAGTATGAGTGATGGACTCAAAAGAGCTGTATCATTTGTTTTTCCTGTTTTTCTTTTATTGCTGCTGTTAATGCCAAGGGATGCCTTCTTAGCCACACACCTTTTCTTTTAAGTGCTGAAAAATAAACACAGCAAACAGCCTTTAAGTAACAAGCTGATTAGTTATTTTAATATAAGATGACACTGCAGGGGCAAAAGAGCTTTACTTGTTTTCCATTTGTGTGGGGAAGAGCATGATAACTTTTGTGTGGGGAGAAATATTCAACCAAAAATAAAGAGAATTTTCACTCGAAATAATTGTGCTCTGCTTCATAACACTGAGGTGCTTGTCCTTTTGGCTAACTCAAATGACGTGGTGAGTGGAATAACATCCAGGCCTAACTCAAGCATTGCTAGTGTCATGAGACTTCTTGGAAGCAATGCGTGGCTACCATGTTCCTGATAATGGGCTTCCACATTTCTTGAAAACAGAAGCAAACTTGGTGAGAGCTCAACTTGGACTCAAGTTTGTATTTGAGAAATGGTTTGGGAGAAAACAATTTGTCATGGGAAAAAAATTTAGCCATAACTGCTGCAGTTTCCCTAAATCAGAGATCTCCAAATTTTTCAGCCAAAGGGCTTCTTCAAATAGCTGGCAAGTGTTGAGGGCTGGAAAAAATGTAAACAAAATTTAGAGATGTAACTTTGATTAATGAATAAATGGGCTCAAATTTCCAGGATTTCTGCAAACACCAACAGCACAGAGTCACTTAAATGGACCCCTATTCCTTTCACACACCCCACTTTCACAGATCCCATTTTTGGCCAAATGGGTCACAGGCTAGCCACAGGTCAGTTAGTGGCTTGC
This sequence comes from Cryptoblepharus egeriae, assembly GCA_030015325.1. Classification (NCBI taxonomy): domain Eukaryota; kingdom Metazoa; phylum Chordata; class Lepidosauria; order Squamata; family Scincidae; genus Cryptoblepharus; species Cryptoblepharus egeriae. The sequence continues at coordinate 15,466,015 of JAREYC010000013.1, forward strand.
CATGGAATGCATCTGGCTGAGTTTGGCGATCCCTACCCTCCGCTCTGCTTAATGGGATTTATTCAGGAGAAGTACTTTGCAGTCAGGAAAGTCAATACCACAAACCAGGAAAGTGATCCCAAGCGTGTTGGGGATGAGGGGAGTGAAAGTAGACACTGTGCTAGAATAGACAATGAAATGGGTTCAAAATTTGAATTACAAAAACTGTTGGTGACCATTGGTTATTCTACATGGTTGCAGATCGTTTCATGCAGGGGGTCAAACTCATTTCATACAGAGGGTCGCAGATAGCATTAACAGTGTCTCCCAAAGGCCAGAATCCAATCTTAACACATATCTACTGAGAAGTCCCATTATAGTCAATGGGGCTTACTCCCAAGAAAGTGTAGCCTGAGAAGCTCTTGAGAGCCATATAAAATGGTGAGGAGGGCTACATTTGGCCTGCAGGACTTGTGAATGACACCGATGGCATAATGGAACATAATGGTTTCTTGTATGGATCAGTTTCTGATCTGAATGGGAATGGGGAGTTGCTTGAATCTATTACAAGGTGAGCCACTCACCACTGTATGCTTATTCAGAAGTAATTCTGACCAAGGTTCATGGGACCTGCATCCAAGTGTGTGTGTGCACGAAGGATCCCTACCTTTGAAGTTGAAGGGCTTGGTACGATAGCTTTCAGGTGAAACTTTTCTTTATGCATGGAGAAAAGCAAATAGTTTCAAATACAAAGGGCGTCAACAGGTAACGAGAGAAAGACAAACAGTTCTAAGACTAAGTGAAGTGAAAAGTTCATAGCCATTAATTTTGTAAAAGAAACATTTCTGAATATGTGTCTACAACACTATCCAGTTGAAGTACAAAGAATGACAGTAGTCCATAAAATATTGTCCTATAATCATCTCTTTATGAGTCATATTCTTATACTAAAAATTACCAAATATTTGATGTTTCATAGCTTCATTTTACTTTCACTCCAGCATTAAGAGAAATGACTGATGGTGTCCAGGTTCCAGGAGCAATGCCATCAGTGATGGCTACCAAATTGATCAATGATCAATGTGCAAGTTTGGTCCAAATGCCTACAACCTTGTGTGTTAAGAGGGGTTTCTTCTGCCACTGCCAAATATGCTTCCCAAGCATAAGAGTTTTGTTTGCATCCAGTCTTTCAGCAGAGCCAAAATTTATCCAGCAGAGAGCCAGCTGTTAGCTTGGCATCACTTCTGAAGATGTTCTAGTCAAGTGTTATTCTGTCACCTGTGAATGGTGTTCATCTGGAGGTGGCAGAGTGTGTGGCTTGTGAATAATCTTGTTGTGAAGGCCGTTCTTCCGCAGAAGCGGTATAGCAGCTTTTACAGCCCTTGGCCTACTCCAGTTTTGTGAATGGATTGTAAAACCCTCCTCAGCAAACATTGTAATCCGTGTGTTGCATGTTTGATGGCCTTAAACACTCTGGCAGTACACCTGCACACCTGCACGACGAGAAAAACTTGTTCAGTTCTGTTGAACAGAGATATCACAACTCAGATAGCAGTGACTGCTCATTTTTTGGTGCAGCCATGTGCCCATTCAGATAGCCATCCATCACAGAAGAAACAGGGTAGCCCCTTCCCATTTTTGTCAGGAGGGAGATCTGCATGTCAATATGATAACTGCTGATTCAGAAAGAACCTTGCTATATTGTTGAAGACTGACAGTTCTGCAATCAGTAACATTTTGTTCATTGTGCAGCACACTAGTTGTACCTATAACTGTACAAAATACACCAAGACACCCAGACAACATTGTGCATTTATATAGTAGTTAGTTATGTTGTATATTCAAATAACCTGAATACACATTAACATATGTTTAGGGCTGAATATGTGTGCCTGTTAATCGAAAAGAATTTGCTTTTAAAAAGTGCTCATTCCCGTCCCCAAAAAGTGTATATTTCATAGTACTGTATGTCAAATTGCAGGTGGTAAACACAATCTTATGAAGCATGCCTCTGATTACATCTTAAACTCAGTTATATCATAAAACAGAAAGTTTCTTATTTTTGATCTAAATGAAATCAGTCAACAAAATAATTCTAGGAGTTTTTATGATTACTAATTTGCCTGTGATAGTGCTTGTCAGTTATATCACACACTGTATATAATGAATATGACTTTTTGGCCGTCTATAAATGCTGACAATCTCAAATGGATTTCCTAAGTGTCTAGAAACATACATTTTCCCTGCCTTCAAGGAATTTGGACAATCACATTTAGGGGATTGTGTGAATGCACCAAAGTGAATGTATTTTGATATGTGGATTGTTACAGGATTTATTTGGGTTCAGTGACATTTGCTGAAACATGAAAAATGGTGTGAGGAAAGGCAGGATGCAAAAGTCTGGTGCAAAAAGGAAGGAAAAAAGGCTTTGCTGAGCATTTCTGCACCCTTTGTACACATTCATGCATAATCCTTTTTGCATGTAGAAGTTTCACTATCACAGAAGATATGACCATAAGGAAAAGTAGTAACAGCAGCAGAGTCACATTGCTTTAACATTAGAAATAGTGTGACTATATGACATAACTAAAAAAAGAAGACATGGTCTCCCAAAATTTAGGACATGCTAAAATTAAAGCTAAAAACACACATATACCGTATTGCTTTCAGGAGGTTTATTATTGACTATTAAATTTAAAACAATTATATACAATCTTCTATATATATAAAAGAGAAAAGTCACTCACTGACTGACTCACTCACTCATCAACGCCCTGCCAAAACCGCTGGGCCTAGAGGCGTGAAATTTGGGGTGGGTGTTCCTTCCATGACTAAGGGATGCACTAAGAACTGGTTTTCAGAAATTCCAACCGGAAGGTGGTGAAAAGGGGCGCAACGCATTTCCCTTCCTATACTTTGATTTGAAGAATTGATGTCTCATCAACATTCCGCCCCAACCCCTGGACCTGAAGCATGAAATTCGGGGAAGCAGTTCCTTCTGTCACATGAACGCCCACCAAGAAACGATGTGGAGAAATTTAACCATTAAGGGGCTGAAAAGGGGTGAAATGTGTTTTTGTCCTATACTTAACATGGAAGACTGACCAACATCCAGCCACTTTGGTGCTCAGTGCCTGGTGTACTGGGGGGGGATATTGTTCGGAGGGAGGGAATGCACTGGGGAGGATGCTGCACATGGGGGAATTGCGCAAGGGGGATGTTGCACATCGGGGGGATGATGCGCAGGGTGGTTGATGCTCATGGAGGAGATGATGCACATGGGGGTTGTTGCACATAGGGGACTTATGCGCATGGGGTATGTTGCACATGGGGGGATGCTGCTCATGGGGGTATTACGCATGGGAGGTGTTGCGGATGGGGAGATGATGCACAGGGTGGTTGATACTCATGGGGAGATGATGCCCATGGGGGGTTGTGCATAGGGAACTTATGCGCATGGGGTATGTTGTGCATGGGGGGAAGTTGCGCATGGGGAGATGATGCACATGGGTTGTGCAAGGGGGACTGATGTGCATGGGGGGGATGGCATATGGGGGATTTTACTCCTGCAACAGGGGTACGCTTTTCGCTAGTCTATATAGATAATTGAAAAGTCACTGGCTGACTCACTGACTCATCAACAGCCAGCCAAAACCACTGGACCTAGAAGTGTGAAATTTGGGGATAGTGTTCCTTCCGTGACGGAGGCACCCCCTAAGAACCAGTTTTTGGAAATTCCAACTGGAAGGGAGTGAAAATGGGCGCAATGCATTTTCCTCTCTATACTTGCCATTGAAGAATCCCTGACTGATGGACGCTCTGTCCTAAGCCCTGGACCTAGAATCGTGAAATTTGGGGAAGGTGTTCCTTCTGTGACACCTACACCCACCAAGATCCGATGTTGAGAAATTTAACCCTTAAGGGGTGAAAAGAGGTGCAATGTGTTTTTGTCCTATACTTAACTAACATGGAAGACTGACCCAAGATCCAGCCAATTTGATGCCTGGTGCACTGCGGGGGGCGGGGGGGGGGAATGTTCTGCGGGAGGGGAGTTGCACATGTGGGTTGCACTGGGGAGGATGCTGTTCATGGGGGAATGTTGCACATAGGTGGGTGCTGTGCATGAGAGGGTGATGCTGTGCATGGGGGAAGATGCTGTGCATGGGTGGTGGATGTGCAGGGGGGATGGCATCTGGGGAAATATTACTCCTGCAACGTGGGAAAGTTTTCGCTAGTTTATTACATATAATGTATTAATTACGAGAAGGCTACATGCTGCCCACTTACAAGGAAAAGCAGGACATTGAAATTTTTTTCCAGGACAAAGGGCTAAAACTCAAACACGTGTACTAGAAAAAGAGGACATATGGTCATCCTGATTAGAAAGGACAATGAGGACAGGGGAGACTATTATGAAAAGGGAAAGATTTTCAATATGAAAATCTGTAGAGATTAATGGGTTGACTTTGTTTAGCTGTCTTTTCGACAGTGTGTGTGGATAGACTAGGATCCTCACTTAGCCAAAGGGATGTATCTTGCTGCTCTCCTACTATTCCATCTAGTTTACCTGTGTTATTCATAATTTACAGAAAAGGAATCAGAAAAGAAAGCTGTTTCTAGGTAGCAAAAGGCTGGTGGATGTCAACAGTTCTGATTCCCTTCAAAAGGGGTGGTTGGGTTTTTGGCTCTCTCACTCAAGTGTAAGATTTTGCTGCCCTCTAGTGTGTCTAGTCTCTCCATTGTAGGGTTCCAGTGGCTCAGTGGTTCAAGATGCTGTACTTGTTGACCAGAAGGCTAGCAGGTTGGTGGTTCAAGACTCAAGTACTGCAAGATGGAGAGCGCTCCTGTTACTTACCCAGCTTCTGACAGCGTAGCAGCCTGAAAGCATGTAAATGCCAATAAATAGGTACCACTGGTGCAAAGGTAGCAGCCATCTCTGTGCCTTTGGCATTTAGTCATGCCAGCCACATGATCACCGAGGCATCTGCAGACAATGCTGGCTTTTCAGCCTTATAACAGGGATGAGTACCAACCTTAAAGTTGGCAACAACCAGCAGGGCAAGCTGCGGGGGACAAACTTTGCCCTTAGTGTGTATTCAAGTATTTCCATCGTTTTGGTGGAGGGAAAAATCTGCTATAAATGCTTTTTGTGAGCCAGGGCAGTATGGATATTCATCAGTTCACCTTTTTTAGGAAATTTCATTATGCTCACAGGCTATGGCAAAATATAAACTAGACTAAACATTATGATTAATTAATGATTAAACATTATAATTATTGTATTATGGAATTTGGAGAGGAGGAAATGCTAGGCACTAAACACACCAGAAATGCTTAAAAATGGGGGTGGCTAAGGCTTTTACAAACCACACAAATGTCAGACAAAAACAAATAGAACTCCAGCATGGCATCGTAACTGGAAATTCTGCAAACAAGGTATATAAGCTGAATCTCATTTACACCGAAAGGTAACATAATATGCAAATTTGCAAGAGCTTGAACCTACTAGTAAGTCACATCTTCAGCCTGCATTTGCTAAAAGAGGCAAAGAATCTTAGGTTGTCTCTAAGCTGGGATCTTGACAGCACACAGAAGTTAATGATGCATATAATGTGATACCCATACATATGTTCAAGCTCAGGCGCATGAAACCAGGCTTCTTGGAGACCAAGGCAAGGCAGCAACTGTGTGGCAGACTCCATGTTAGAAAATGTTTTTTATTGGAAATATCATTACATCTTTACAGCAAGGGTGAGAACTATGCCCTGGGGTGCCTACAATCACCAATGCTCACAAAGGGCACAGAGCAGTCACCTGTACTGTAAAAAATACTGTTGGTTCACAAGTATTTTAGAAAACAAGTAGCATTTTTTTAAACAACTATGATCAGGACTGCAGCCTCCTTCACTGTTCAGGTTTCATGAAACTAGACAGCTCAAGTGTTGATAAAGCAAGAAACAGCTGGGCTGGGCCCTTCAAGCAGAGAAATACTGGATCTGTATGTCTGGGACTCACCCACTCACCTGTTAGTGCTGAAAGGCAACCACAGGTTCATTTAAGCAATAGCCCTTTTGTTAAACTACAAAACTGTGAATTTGGCTGGAGACCATTGAAAATGCACAAGGAGTTCAATGCCAACACATCCTTCCCTCTCCTTGGCGGAAGCCCAGTGGATCTGGAAGCATTTTACAGTGTCTTATGGCTCTGGGGTTTAATCAAGGTCCCAAAACTACAAAAGGTTCCATAGATAACCTCAACATATGACATGACATGGGTCGGTCGGCTCCTCACTTCTAAAAAAGGATGGAGCTGTTGAGTGACAGTTCTAATCTCTTGTGAGTGTTTACAAGAACAGACTATGCTGATTAATCCAGAATAAGAGGCTTATGAAAAGAGTTTCTGAAAACAAGTTTAAAAAAATAAATGATGCTGAGGGAGGGAAGAGGACACTTCCATTCTCACGCCATGGCTCTGATTTGATCTTATATATTGTTCATCCAATTGTGTGACAGCCTCTGTACCAAATGAGGAGAAACCTTTCTGGGTTGGAAAAATAGTTCTCAAGCACCTTGAGTGGTTTTACACCATCACCCAGCCCATTATTGTTAGGAGGCCAGATGTCACCCATTTAAAATGTCAGAAATATAAGAATAATTCAGCCAGCTGTGCCAGTGAGCTAAACAGCTGCTTTATGTAAGCTACCAGGGAGTGAAGGACAACACTGCTATTAATCTGCGGCTGCAAGCCTAGCCATACTTCCCTGGGAATAAGCCTCACTGACTACAATGGGACTTGCTTCTGCATAGACCAGTACAGGGTCAGGTTCTGTGTTTATTGTCACTGCAGATTCCCAGAAATCTGAACCAAGATCTCTTCTACAAAAAAGAAACTGCCACAACCTTTTTTGGAGATAGCAGTTAGTTCCAAGACGAATCTGGCATGCCTAGAGAAGGACTTTGGTTTTAACAGCAGAGCACAGGATGGAAGAGTTCTGGGGGGAGTAGATCACCCCTAGGAGCAAGACCTCTATGGAGGTCTGCCACTGTGGTCTTGCAAGGGATTTCACCCATCCCATTGCAAATATATACTGGTATATGTTTTTTGAAGCCCACAGCAGCAGGAGAAGACTTTGCATCCTGGCCAACATATCATATTGTTCACTTTCCCCCATGCTTGTGATCTAAACATTCTGCTTGCTATGGTAGACAGATAAGTGCAGTGCTGAACCAAGCTCTGGTGCTACTCAGTGCCATGAGTGGAAACCACTCTCCTGCTGGGCAAGCTGCTGCCCCAACCAGTCCTGCCTGCTGTGATCAGAGGGCCACAGAGGCCATACACAGCTTCTCCCATCCTCTAAAGATCTGATGAAGCCCTTGGACTATATTTTTTAATCACTTTGGAGGAAACCATGATGTTTTTATACTCTTATAATAGGTTTGCCATGATTCTCTTCCACAAAACAGGACCCCATCAAACTTGCCAGTATGTGAACGTGATCACCAAAAACTGGTATGCTGTTCCCCCCCCCCCCGCCCCCGACATGACATGTGAGGTCAAAGGCAGAGAGCAGCAAACTGAAAGGCAGATCAGCCACTGGCTTTGGACTTCTTACCAAATATAGCATAACATGCATATTAACAGCTGGCAACCTTCAATACATGCCAAAACATCCCGCTGATCTGCATGGTTTTGGCATACCCACTTTCTTGGACATGTGAACTCAATTACATTGCTGGCCCAGTGATGATAAATGCTATAGTTAGGAGTTGGCAAGGGACCAAAGTTTCTGGGACTTTCTGGGACCAAAGTTGTGTTACTGGACAAAAATTGCACAGGGCACCCGTTCTACTCCTGCTTTTCAAACATCCTGCCCCCTTTGCAGGTTATTGCAGGTGCAACAGAGACCCTCCCTCCCAACACAAGCTGTGATCATGCTTCTGGGCACATGGTCCATCTGGGCAAAGATCGCAGGTGATGGCTCAGCCCCTTTGGGCATCATGTAAAGAAGACTTGGAAACCACCAAGCCACGGATCCCTTTGCTTTGTGAAGTAGAGATTCCCGGCTCTTGCCATGAAAATTTCAGCAGCTGAAGTGTGAACTTCTGAACTTCCAGCAGCTGTCAGTTTAGGTGGTTAATTTAATTAGCTGAATGCACACATGCTTATAAAAGCAACACTTTTCTGGCAGCACAACCACCTCTCTGCTTTGCAGAAGCAGTTCCTTGATCAGCTGTGCAAATAGGGGTTTGCCGCAGGTGTACATCCAGTGGGATGCCAAGCAAGATCTGGCACCAGGTAAACTTCCTATATCACCAGTGTTGTTCTCCTTCCCAGATACAGATATGTGGCTTCCTGGCTGGGACTGCAATGAAGAGCCAGCCAGTTGATTGTGCTACCCAACCATTCTCTACAAGAACTTAGTAATCTGGGTCAATTTGGATTCTACCCACCTGATCAGGCCTATTTTTACCAGACATCTACAAGTCTAGATGTAGCAAAAATGTAGTTGAATGCTAAAATAAGTAAGGAGCTTATATTGTAAGGTCAAACCAGACTTTAAAGGCAGAAGAATGAACATGACCTCATGGTCCTTTTTTAAACAAGAAAAGCCATTTCTAGAAGATGGCTTATTATGAGAAGTGAGGTGTGTGGATGCGCACATGCATACACATGTACAAGCCTTTCCCTGCCTGCTGCTAATCTCTCACACTCTCTTCTGTTTGGAATGCCCGAAAAGGCATATATGTGGAATTCTGCTTGGGCTGGAGCATATCGAAGGTGAGGAGACAACTGGCAGGGAAAGGTTTAAGCATCATATATCCAATATACGGGGTGATTGAAAAGTAACTCCCTTTTAAAAAATACTTATAAATTAGAAAATAGGGAGTTACTTTTCAAACACACTGTATAACTACAGTGGTGCCTCACATACAGCTTAATTCGATCCGGAGGCATGCTCTTTAAGTGAAACGCTCTTTAAGTGAAGCGGGATTTTCCCATAGGAAATAATGGAAACTCAAAAAATTGGTTCCACAACCCAAAAAAAATCATATAAAAATATTAACTGTATGTAAAAATGACAACCAAACACTGGAATTGAATTCAAAACATGCATTCAATGTGCATGATCCTATGAAGTCTACTTAGGCTGCAATCCTAAAGACACATTCCTAAAGAAACTTAGGAGGCTGCAACCCTAAAGACACTTTCCTGGGAATAAGCCCCATTGAACACAATGAGGCTTACTTCAGAGTAGACATGGTTAGGATTGTGCTTTCAGGGTCAGGTCCCAATTTATGCCCTCTGGACTGGGGATCCCTGCATGGAAGGGGTGATCTATGAAGTCTGCTAAGGCTACAAAAGTGAGGCAGAGGGCCTGCATAAAAAAGTGCTCGTTAAGTGGAACACTCGTTATGTGGGGCACTCATTAAGCGAGGTACCACTGTACTCCTTTTTAAAATGCTCCTAAAAGTTAGACTAAGGATTTGCATATGGTAGTAGCTATGATTAAAACATGCCAGAGCTTCAAAGCATGTGAAAGTCCTCTTGTGGGAGAGAGGCAGGACATTATAGATGAGTATTGTGTAATTTTTCTGATGTTCACACTTGCAAATAAATGAAAAAATAGAATGATTGCTTACACAACACTAAATAATACTTAATATTTATAGAGCGCTTTTCCAGACTGTTCCAAGCGCTTCATAGACATTATCTCAGCAATCCTTACAACAACCCTGTAAGGTAGGTTAGCATTTTATTCTCCATATTACTGATGGGGGGCACAGGTTAAGAGCCAGCAGTTTATCCAAGGCCAACTAGTAGTTGTGTCCAACAGAGCTGAGATTTCTGTTGGGATTTTTCAGATCATCGCTAATGTCTTGAACCATTGTGCCAGAGAATAAACTTGTAGAAGTTCTAGAAGATGTGGCATACAATCACCCTAGCACAAACCAGGTTCTATTGGCACTTCCTTGAGCCATTTACTATCTCCAGCATGCCATCTGTTTGCCTTCAACCCCTCACTTGTTATACTTGCTGCCAAGACTGTAAAACCAATGCAACTCACAAGTAAACAAGAGGACTTGGTCATAGCAGCGCTTTCCAAAAAAAAACACAAACACAAATACATCTTTAAAAATATACACTTACCTACCATACATGGGAGGTCTAAAGAAAAAGAGAATACATGTAACACCTGAGACATTATTGCAAAGTAAGAGGCCAACTGGCTGTCCTGCAGCCCAGAGGACCTCTGGCTTGAGGAATGAGGAGACTGCAGGTGGTAGCCTCCTTCAGAAGGATTCTCATCTGCCTGCTGTATATATCCACATAGCCTGAATTCACCACTACTCATCCAAGACTGAGTTCCTCTAATTCTATAGTCTTCAAGCTGTGTTGAGGAACCCTGGAAATATTCAGATGATAATCAGGGCAATGGTTGATAGAAGCAAACAAGTCTCCTTATCCACTGCGATATATCATCACCATCACCTGCAAAGTGCAGCCACCAGGAAATGCTTGGGTATGTTCTAGAATGCATTCTTAAATTCATGAAGGGAAAGGGAAGATGCAACAGACCTGTGATTGGCACTACAGTTGAACTGGCTGCATACACTGGACCCTGTTCCAGAATCTTCTACAGCATACAAAAGGCTCTATATGTAGGACTGGCCCACCCATGAGACCAGCTGATGTGGGTCACACTGTGACAGACTGCAGGGAATCAGAGCAGCTGGCAATTTCAAGGTGCTTTTCACCCCAAGTTTGCTGTTACCAAGTTCTCTCTTAACCCTCCAATGATGAAAGCCACAAAGATCAGTTTCCCACTCACTTAAGCAGGAAGTCAATCATTCCTGTCCTTACTGTGCTTCTCATACACTGTGTCAAACCCAGACATGTGGGAATTCTGTTTTTTCCCCCACAGGGACAGCGCAAACTTTATAACACTGTCCCTGTAAGCTGAAGTCCTACAGTTCCAGATTTCCAGAATGTGAGGAGCAGAAGGGTTTGGGGTTTTTTTTTCTGTAGTACAGAGCAGCAGACACTAAGGTGGTGTTGCATCCTGTGACAAGTATCCAGGGATGGGGGAACACAACAGGATAATTATTGATAGACAATCCATGAAAAAGTTAACGAAAAGCAGAATGCCTGAAAACCACTGAATCAGTACATGAATTCCAGGTCCCTTAAATGCCCCAAGTGCACAAGCTAAGGCTTTACTCTTCCAGAAAAGGACCATCCCCAAACTGGCAAATGAAATGCGGGCAGGTGAAAAATGGTGTTTGCTCTGTGTTCAAGGCCATTTATCCTTGTGCCTTTTCATTTACTAAACAGACACACTCATGCAAACTCAACTGTGGTGTGCACAGGCTTTAGTGAGCCTTTATCAACCATGCTCATGGGGTGGATTTCTCTCACACTCAGGTTTCTCTGCAGATGCTCTACTTCAACAGCATTACAATACAGTTCTTCCCCATGCCCCACCCCTCCAATTTATCCAGAGAAGATGGGAACCCCAAGACACACATCTCAACAAGCTACAGTTGTTGAAGGTGCAGATGATAAACTGATAGTTGATAAACCGACAGCCTGATGGACTGTCCTTCTTGGGAGGTTGTACAGTCTCCTCCTGAGCTTCCATAGAATGAAATATGAAGCCCTGATGTCGGAGCATGAAGTCTTCCAGCTGCAGATTTTCAGAACATCCTCAGAACATCAAGCACCTTTCCTAAACATTGGAAAACAGCAACTGGTTCACATTGAACCTGCCAACCCCTCTCTCCCTGCCTCAGCTTCACTGCCAGGCCCCATGTTTTACTGAGACTGACCCACATAAAGTGCTTAAAGGGCTACATACTGATCAAGACATTGTTCTAACTTTCTCCTCTCCTGTGGGAAATCCTACAGCTAAAACACAGCAGGTCTATTTTGGTCTTGGGGAACTCATCTTTAGTAGGTTCCAATCCATGAGAGCTCAGGCCTACTCCCTGGATCCACACACTGTACAGAAACTTGGAAAATCACTCCAATAGTTCTTCCTAAGTAGTAGGAACCCTGTTAGTGCAAGAGGATTGGCCCTAATGGAAATAATTTCAGAATATAGGGGAAGGAGGGATGGGTTAAAAGAAGTCCAAACAATATTTCTTGGAGTTCATTGACTGGTGCTTTTCACTGAAACACAACCTAATATGTTCAGTATTTGACTAAGGAAAAGCAGGCAGTGAGAACTGCAGCAGTGAATATCTTCCTGGCAAAATATTCAGCTCAGACGCTGGAATTTGCTAATATCCATCAGGGTATATGACAAGGGACCAGCCCCCAAGCTCCTCTAGCCATGGTAGCTTTCCAGTTCTAACAGTTTCTCATTCAGCCCTTCTGATTGCATCTAGGATGCAAAGTCCTAGGAAGACAGGACAGTTCTGAAATACAAAAGGGTCACTGCAGAAGAAACCCCATAAAACTCAATTTTCTTTGTGCTCTAGAGAGCTCAGAATCTTCATTGGCTGAAGAGGTCTTGGAGGACATGGCTACAGCCACCCAACAACCTAGTCCAGGACCTCCTCTTGGCAATGATAACAAAAAAGCACCACTGCAGAGTTGACATATTATATAGCAGGCTAAGCCTAACAGTGGAGTCATTGAGGAAAAGGAACCACTTCTAGATTTCACAACTGGAAATGTAGAACTTTGGTCCAGGCGGAATGCAGAGTAAAAACAAAAGGATCCATTTGCTCAGTCTTCATTGCAGCCACATTAGCTACTTGGACATGATGAGGATCTGTGTCCGATGTGCTATTTTTTTTCCTTCATTGTCCTTGGGACCACAGTCACCTGCAGATATCGAGAAAGAGGTTGTAATGAGCACAATCTGAGCCAATCCTATAGAAACATTACTTCCTCAACAATCCACCTAGGATATATATTCCACCTTGGTGGATACTAGCCTAGTTATCTTCTCCAATACTTCTCATTTTTCACTCCTGTACACATGGCAGCCAGGGTAAACTCTTCTTGTTGCTGGGATCAGAGAAGAATGGGTTGTGTCTATATTTTAAGAAGGTTCCAAGGATGTTGAATAAAGTTAAGGAATACACGGGTAAGTACAATGAAAGACTATAATACTAGATGAGATGGGATGGGTGGGAACTTCCATTAATTAAGGGTACTAAATCTTAGTACAATATAACCAGATGGTTACTCAATATATGTTCCCCCTTGCAAATCAAGTAGATCCATAAAAATACATATAATTTACTCCATTCACAGAAAGGGGAAAATTCTAGTGGCAAAATTAGTTTGGGTCTGAAATAACCCAAAGATACTGGCTACTAGCCATGCCTTGTTCCCGCTACAGCCACTGCCTAGTGATCGTGCAGATGTCTGATGGAGACTACAAGCAGGCATGCTTCTTGGTCAACCTAGTGTTGTTTACAAGGCAAATAAGGGCAGCTTTAATGGAATTGCATGGACACAGCAAATTTCTACTCCATCCCCCAGCAAGTGCAGTGAATTGGGTTCTCCGAGCAGAAAACATGGCAAAATTCTGAACATCCCTACCTCCTGGGTACACGAGAGAGATAGTCCCGATTGAGAGAGCACAGCTGCTGCTCCAGACGGAAAATGCGAAATGCCAGGTATGAGGAGGACACCACCAAGAGGCAGATTCTGAGAGCAAAGACAGAGAGAGACTCTCCTTAATTTTGGAAGGGAAGTCAGAAAGTCACTGTGGAGTTAAGGAACATGAACATCTTCAAATGTCAGAGTAGAAGAATCAATATTAGAAATGCTTTGAAGACACAAAGTCATGGATTCAATTCCTGGCATCTTCACATAGGAGAAAGAATCCTGTTCTTCCCAGGGTAAAACCCCAGAGAGCAGCAGGAACAATGGGTGTGAAGCCTCAAGACTGCTTAATACATGAGCCATCCAATGGTATAGCTTAGCCATCCTCGATATTCAAAATCAATACAGAGAGATTTAGATCAGAAGTCAGCAACCTTTGGCTGCCATCAAAGGTTATCCAACCCACAAAACTCAAGCTTGGGAATCAAAGCCTTCCACTCAGTTTTGCATGGAGCTCAGCTTGGGAGGCAAGCATCTTGCCAATTTTGCCATGCATGGGCAGGGGTCAGCTGCATGACACTGGGATTCTTTGAGATTAAGTTCAGCTGTCACTTTAGGGAGCTCAGCAGACTAAAAGTTTGACAAGGACATGATGTAATCACTGTCAAATATCTGGCCCTGTTACCAGACAGGTTGCCAACCTCAGTCTTAAATGGAGATTATTCTTGCCTTCTGTCCATCATCACTGAGGAATGAAATGTGGGTTCTAATCCATGCTAATCAATAAAGAGAACATAATAATTATGAAAATACAAAATTCAATTGGATAAAGTCAGGTGGTCATTTAGTCCAGCAGCCTATATTTCACAGTGGCACACCATAGCTTCCCCAAAATAGCTATTTTGAGGCCAACTGCTGCTGAACCAGGGGTAGTGACTGTCATCTTGAATAGTTTCATTGAAAAATATCAGTCCTCCAAGAATCAATAACAGAGGTGTGGGCAGGGTGACCCACAGGCAAAAGAGTATCTTTTAAAAAGTTTTGGGCAAGATGTGGTTTTGCTAGGTACAGCTTGAGGATAAAGGAAGTTACCAAAACTCCTTTTGAACACTATTAAAGGCATGTAAACATTGTCCTTTATATTTGGCCATTGCATTGCTTTTGGACTCTGAGCTTTCTATAATTAGCCAAATTGCATAAGTGTAGAGAATGAACAGCAGTCTGGAAAATAGTATCTTTATCCCCAATAACCAGCCTCACTTTGCTATGGATGCGTTACAATAAAATGGCTCCAAACAAAATTTCCCTGCAGTTGTGCATTGCACCACAACAAGCATGACACAGACCTTATTCATGAGACCTTATTTATGAGCAGTTTAAGGCGGAGTGGGGAAGGTTTGGGTCTGCTCCAAAAAGCATGATGGAGTGCAATGTGAATCTATTCTAGTTTGCCTGAATTCTAGAGTGGATTGCATTGTGTGGCCTCTTTTCCTTCCTCAGTTCTAACATGCAGGGCTCTCAAGGAGACAAGCATGGCCTATAGTGCAATTTGAGATATTTCCTCTGTGCCACGCTTGGCCTCCTCTCATTTTTCTCTGATCTCTGGTGCACCAACTGGGTGATTAATTTGGCGTGGCAAAGGCACTGGAGCAGGTGAGATACATCCTAGCAGGCTCAAGGGATCTCTAACAATCTAGCAGCACAGAAGACTTTGTTCTGTCTTCTGGTCTGTTGCTCAGCTGCCAGGAGGTCTTGGCAGGTTCACTATGGAACAAATCAAGAATGCCAAAGTCTTCAAAGCAATATGCCACACACAGGCCTGGCCCAAGATCAAGGCCCTGAGGTGGTGAGCCAAGTGCTATCCCCTGTCCCATATTCTTACCAGCTATTATCTTCATGCCTCTTCCCTGGATTTAAGTAGTGGAGAGAAGGAGAGAAGATGGGCTTCTGTGTCAGAGATGTTCTAGCCCACTACTCAACTGTCCTCCACAATTTTTCAACTTTTTTCCTACCCAAATCTAGTGAGAAGGCAGAAGATATGAAGCAGAGGAGATGGGATGATGCAAATGGCACCCACCAATTTATCACCTGAAGTCACTGTCTTCATCTACATGAAGGGGTTGAACAGGTTGGTCCTAGCTGCCCATCAGCACAGCCAGGCAAAGCAAGTGTTGCCACAAGCTCAGACTGCACAGAGTAACCAGGCTAATTTATCAAGGTTCCATATAGATCTTAAGAATGAAAACCTAACCATGTAGCCACCCTGAGCCAGCTACATCTATCCTCAGAGATGTTCTGCTCTGACCTGATGTAACCAGGAACCCAAACTTACAACACAATGAAAATTTTCAGCAGCTGGTAGTCAGATGGTCTCAGCTCTGCTTTGTAGCTCTGATCCACTTCTAATTCCTCTTCTTCAGTGTTTATCGCACTTTCTGGAACAAAAGCAGAGAAGTTCAATATATTAATTTTTTCATCTTCTTTGTAAATTGCTTTGTGAACGTTTTAGTTGAAAACTGGTATATATGTTTATATATATATTTATATATTGTAGATAGATTTATTATTACGGCTCAATGGCCAATGAAGGATGGAACACTTTGTATGCTGCAAAGGACATTTTGGTTCATATTCCAAGTGTGGTCACTGATCTGGGAGACTTTTGAACTCTTTTGCAAACTAGTTCAGCATATAAATGGAATTGTTCAGAAGGCATCTAAATCAATGACTGGGTAAAACAAGCCTGGAATACACTTACCATTATTAAACTTCTGCATTTAAGTACCCAACTATCTGTTCACCAGCTCCCTTAATTTTACTGCCCAGAAGTCAGGTGCACAGAGCAGAGATGACCATGAGAAACTGACTAGTAAATTTATCCCTTTGTGGGCACCCTTAGCAAAGATTGGCAATTCTCTCCTGCGGGACAAGGCTGTTGTTTGAGCCAACAATATTTTGTGTTGCCACCACTCTGCCTTCAAGTGCAGGATACTGAAACTGTACCCAGGTAGAAGAAGTACAGGAAAGATTTATGCACGGCAATACTGGAGCGGTCCAAGGCACATTTAGCATAAATGCCTGTGAAAAGTCAGTTTATGCTGGAGGACAATTACAGGTTTGCTAATATTCCTACAAAACTTGGCAAGCGCTTCGACTTTCTTGGAAACAAAATGCTATAAATATTTTTGAGGATGGGGGAATGTTATTTGTTATACTGGAGATGTATCAAGATGCTGCAGAAGGTACTCAGCAATGTCAGTTTGGAACATTCCTAACCATTACAGTTACATTCTTTGGCTGTGCTGTACCAAATGGTTGATACAATGCATTCTTATCTATCTCTCGTTAAAGGGATGATTGTTCCTGCCGGGAATCTGAAGGAAAGGACACAACACGTGCCCCCCTCCAAGGTCTAAACAGAGATTATGACCATCTGTGCCTATCAGGCACATGGTGATTTTCAAGAGCTGCATGAGGGAGCGATCCGCATTACAGAGATTATCTGGCTTGACGGGGTTGTGATTGACGTCCCTGGAACAGCTGAACAATCTGTGCTGCTGCTGGCTCAGCTGTCAATTGTGGTGCTGGGCCTAGCAACATTTTCTATAGTGGTTTCTCAGAGTAATGCACATGAGAACACCAAGGCTTCCACTCAAAAGTTTCTGTGCCCTTGCACTCCCCATTCCACTGCTCCATACCTGATATCAAGGGCTCTTCAGAATTGCAGGAACTCTCCTTCGTGCTGAGGCTGCTGATGGAAGCTCGGTGGATACACTGAAAGCCTGTATCTGGCAGGGTGAGGGAGAGCGATGCAGATGATCCTTTCCTCCACTTCACTTCTGGGACGATCACTTCCTGTTAAAGTTATGGGGAGAGGCCATAGTTCAGTGGCAGTGTGGGCTTTGTCTCTGGTTCGACCCTTGGCATCTCAAGTAGGGCTGGGAAAAATCCCTGCCTGAAATTCTATTTCAGTACATAGAAACAGCTGAAGATAAAGACCCAAAATAGGTATAATGCTGGTCAAACATGGTAAAGAGACTGAATCCATCAGTGGGCTTGCATGTTTCCTGCTCTTTTCACTTCTTTCCCAGTGTGAAACTATCAAAATGTTATGTATGCACTAACAAAAACCATGTTTAAAACAAATTAGGTTCCCTTAAAGACTTGGTTTTATATCCCAGAAAACCAGGACTGTCCCAGTTTTTGGAGATTGCATTCACATCCTGGCAAGTTTGACAAAGGGTCCTGTCCCACTTTTGTGGAAGAGCATTATGGCAACCCTACTTGCAAACCCCATTCAAGCCAAATTGCAAATCTCAATTCACAAGAAAACCATGGATTTTGTTAACGATGGTTTGCGTCAGCCCATATATGGTTTGTGTCAGCCCATATATTGTTATACCATATACAGTGGCGCCTCACATAACAAATTTAATTCGATCCAGAGGCATGTTCTTTATGTGAAACATTCTTTACATGAAGCGGATTTTCCCATAGGAAATAATGGGAACTCAGACGATTGGTTCCACAACCCCCAAAATACTTATATAAAAATATTAACTGGATGTAAAAATGATGACAGAACACTGGGATTGAATTCAAAACATGCATTCAATGTGCATGATCTTATGAAGTCTATTTAGGCTGCAGTCCTAAAGACACTTTCCTGGGAGTAAGTCCCATTTAACACAATGGGGCTTACTTCTGGGTTGACATGGTTAGGAGGCTGCAATCCAAGACACCTTTCAAGTGTCTCCCCACTTTCTCCTTCTCTCCATCCTGAGCCTCTCTCTCCCCTGCTCCCTTCTGGCTAGCCCTGAGCTGCTTCCCTCTTCTCCACTGCTCTTCTCTCCCTCTGCCCAGCGGAAACCTGGCCACAGGAAGAACAACATGGAAGTGATGCTTTCACTATGGGCAGGTGCACTAGGCAGCCCTGGAGCTTTTTAAACAGGCTGCCAGCCAGCGCATCGGCCCCAACTGCCAACGAATGTTTTCTTTACATGAAGCACTTTCTTTACGTGAAGCAGAATCCTAGAGAAATTTTTGTTTGTTACATGAAACATACGTTACGTGAGGCATTCTTTATGTGAGGCATCACTGTATTGTATAAATGATTTAACACTGGGGAGACCAGAGATGGAAAGTAAGATCTGCATCTTCTGACCTGATCTCTATTTCTTCACTTGTTAACTTTCCTCAAATCTTTAAAAGGCTGCCCCAGATAAAGCTTGAGCTGTTTTTATCCTTGCAGCCTTGTTTTGTCTTGTGCGCAGCAAGGCAGGCTTGGATAGCTTGGAAGCAAAGAGTGGCTCACACAAGAGTGGCTCTTGCAGGGCACTCCAGCTAGTCCAGAAAACTCAAGGCATCCCCTGGGTACAGGCATCCCCCAGTATTACGGATCCTGTATCCACTGATTCAGTTATCTGTGGATGTGCAGACCCTGTGGATGTGCCCTTAATTATGGCACCTTAATTTTTGTGTAATCACATTGGAAGTGTGGTGCCTTTGTTTTAACAAAGCAAATTTAAGAATATGAATGCAAGCTGCCAGCCTGAATGCTAGAAGAAGACTAACTGAATGTTAACAGGACTTCCTCCTTTCCAAGGGATGGCAAGCCAGGGGATACATGTACTGTGCCTATACTTCCATTTTCATTCTGGGTCTTACCAGTGCCACTGTATCTGGCTCCTCAGTCAGTTCTTTCAAACTCAAACTCTTCTTGCTTGAAACCTAGAGAAAACAGGGAGGTTACTCTACAAATGGTGCTTTCAGGGATCACCTCAACAAGGAAACTTCCAGAAAGGCCAACTCACTTGCAAGTTTCCCATAGTGCACTGCACTGTGTGTGTTGCACCAAATGTCCCAAAGAAGTTTCTCTTTGGCTTAGGTTTCTCTCCAGCAAACTCATTCAGATCATTTTGAACAAATACACTTGACTGTTGCTGCAGGATTGAGTAGCTCTATTGAGGGCTGCTTCCTTTACCCAGTAGCTTACTCCTGCAGTAGCCCATAGCACTAAGGATACCTTGGTAGCCATTCTAGAGCAGCGGGGGTCCTAGCATAGCATAGGATTGGGCTGTTAAAGCCAGGCATATACACAACCAACTGTTGGGTTTACAGCATTTTTGGACTGCCTGTTAACCAGCAGGCCAGGGTTTGAGACCTGAGTCTTATAGGACAGGGTGAGCTCCCATCCTAAGCCCAACTCCTGCCAACCTAGCAGTTTGAAAGCATTTAAATGCAAGTAGATAAAAAGGTACCACTTTGGCAGGAAGGTTAACAGCATTCCATGCACATATGGGCCACATGTTGGACAATGTTACCTCAATGGCTCTAAAAACGGGATGAGCACCGCACCTACGGTCAGTCACAACTAGAAGTCAACCTGCCGGGGACACTTCCACCTTTCATCTTTGCTGCATTTTATAACCAATTTTTGCAGGAGAGAACTTCCAAGGCAGTTTAAGAAGCAGTACTTATTTAAAAATTACACAAAAGAGACAACACAGAATCACAGACAGACCAAGTGGCCAAACAAAACAAGAAGAAACATGTCATCACTTGGGTCTTCTGACCCTAGAATTTCACATTAGCCAATAACCTTGCAAGGACTCTTGGATGGGATTCTTGGCTGGGAAGAGGTGAAAAGCAGACATGCGGTACCTGCAGGTGGGTGCAGACTCTCCGTAGCACATCATACACACTGTCTCTCGAGATCAGGGACACAAAGATGTACTGGGGAAAAAATCAAATAAACAGTGAGCAACTTTAGCCCAGGCAGAAAGACTGGGTCATGTGTTCTGAAAAGGGGCTCTCTCTGCTTCTGCCTGTACATTCTGTAGGTGGATGCTAGTTCAGCATTTAAAAAATAGATGCAAAAAGGTCAAGCATTCCATGTGAAAGCAGCTTATCTGGCAAACTAGATAGACTCAGAATAAAGCTAGTCACGGAAGGCCCACATTCTGCAAACCAGTCCCTTGTAAGAAATCAAACAAAGAGAGGCAGAGTTTTCTATGTTCCTTTTTTCTCTTACAAGGTTTCATCTTGTTACATTATTCTAGGACTTGATATTGACCCTCATGATAGAATTTTGTTCTGTTCATCATTGAAATGTGCTTGATCTGCATTAATTTGTTCAAAGCCTGGCTGTGTTTCAGTGATCAGTCATTGGCTATACTATTCATACTTTCCAGGAAGTAAGCTGCACTGACTATAATGGGACTTACTTCTGAGTAGAGATGTATAAGATTGGACTCTAACCCTACAATCCAGAGTAACTACTGGAAGACGTAAGAGGTACTTACTCTGGATTGCTCTATACATTTCCCACAGGTTTCCCATAGGTGGCACCGTAACTATGTCAGTGTAAAAGGTCCTGTGGTTACTCTGGATTGTATCCTTAGTGAAGAACCCTGAAACAACATATTTTACAGACCAGATGGAACTAATATGAAAATATTGGTTGTTGCAGGGAGCACGCTTCTTGTTGGCGCCCAGGTGGGTGTGTGAAAGAGGCCTACCCTGATAGCTGAGCAAAGAGGCACTTTTTCAAGTGGTGCTCCTCTTTTATTTAGCAGAAGAAAAAAATGTTCACCCCAGTGAGTGGTGCCTTATCTGCACCTCTTTTTAAATTATGAGCCCTTTTGGAGCATCTGGTTGATTTGATCTGTTAACCACATTGTGAATTTCTTTTTAAAAAACAGTGTACAGTATAAATATTCTTTTTCTTATTTATTTATAATAAATAAAAAAGACTGTTGCTACAACAATACAGTTGGAAATAGTCAAGCCTCAAAAAATAAATAAAAATCCTTCCTGCTGCCTTCCTGAAAAACTATACAAATAACAGTACTCTGTAACACAGAACTGTAATCAGGGCTATATTAAGCATATCCATTTGTGTGGGGTATTAGTCAATTGGGGCCAATACTGTCACAATGCATCTGGCCCTCCACTGCCAACAAGGAAGGGTAGAACTGGAATTTTCCCAGCAATAAAATATTGCTGTTTGACTGTGCTGGAAACACAAATGCTTTATACCCACAACTGGGGGAAGAGATATTCAGATCTGCTACAGTCATGGACAATTATACATTAATTGTGCAATAAAAATTATCCTCTGGAAAGATCTTTAGCCTGTAGCAGCAAGAGAAGGAGATGTGCAGCCTTACACTAGCACAAGGTAAAGCTTTATTTTGTTTCAACAGCCTAGTTCTTGTGTGCAGCAATCCCATTCATGCTTTCCTGGGAGTAGGGCCCATTGACTACAGTGGTATTTAGAGTAGGCACTAAAGGATTGGGCTCCAGTGTTGCAAACTCATTCCTGGGAGTATGCCCCATTTAAGGAAGTGTGTTTAGGGAAGACTGCACAGTTAATGAGGACTGATGACACCTCCATCATCTCAGCACTAATCCTCAAACATTTGGGTCTCAGGTACAATAGTTGGGACAAATTGTTCCCTGATGAGGTCATCAAGGACAGATGTTAGCAAGTCCCTGTCTCACTCAAGATAGCATGAAGCAGAAAGCGAGTGGACTGCCCATACTGACCTTGGACAGAGTCAAAAAATCTACCTCCTCTGCGAGGAAAATGTAAGCCAGGCACCAAACCAACAAGGCGGGGTTTCCCCACAAACCATCTGCACCCCACCTAACTGTGTGGGTGGTTTGGAATGGCAGTCAAGCATGTGCATGGAAACTTTCATGGGTATTCAAATTTTTAAAAAACACTCTGAAAGAGAAATTCAAAGGGCAGGAGCCAAAAAGCCACATTCAAACAGAAAGTGTTTGGTGTGGAAACTGGCATTGTGTCGCCTCTGCACTTTGGGCTTCCACTGGAGGCACAGCCGTCAATCCTTCTCCAGTTGCTATGCAGCTGTATTGCAAGTGCCTTGCCATACCCTCATGGGAGGGGGTACCCCAGTTCCAGGATTTCCATCTCCTCCATCCTCAGTGCTCTGGTCTCCACCACATTTAGGAAAGGTGCTGCAGCTCAAGACAGAGTACGTGCTTCACATGCTATCAGTCCCTGACAGTATCTCTAGGCAGTAAAGGGCAATATGTGTTCCTGGAGAGCCACTACCAGTCAGCATAGACAACCCAGAGCAAGTGAAACAGTGATCTGCAGAACACAGCCTTCTATGTGATTCCTAATATACCCTGCTCAAGAAAGGGCAGCACAATCAGTCCCACCGTTCACAACATGTTCAACTCCCTAATCACTACACTATCTTAGCTCTCAGTATTCAACTTGGCCCACATCACATACCTTTCTGCTGGCATTGGTGGTGATAGCTAGTCCATTTGGCAACAGCCGCGCTGTTTTATGCTTTTTAATCAGTTGGACAGAGACAACAGGAATAACAACCTGAAATGCAGAACATGCAAGTTTTGTTGCCACATGTTCATGAATGGGGAGAAGAAATTATAGGTTCACTAGAGACAAATCAGCTGGTTTGCTGGTTGTTGTTTCCTATCTACCCAAATCCTACCTATACCCTGAAAGTATGGTAAGCTACACTGATTTCACTGAGATTTACTTAGAAGTCAAAATGCTTAGGACAACTGCTTAGAGTATTTGGTGTTTTTTCCATCCAAATGATTCACTGATGAAAAACATTCAGCTACCAACGTAATCTTCACCCTACCCTGGTTCTGCTCTCAGTTCCAGCATAGTGTGTCTTAAATATAGATAAGGCAAGACTTTACAGAGACCATGCAATACGTGTTCATTTTTTTCTATCCCGGCATAGTGTCAAACAAAACCAGTTTTGCAGGTTCTCACAGCACTTCAACCTGTCTCTGTGTAAAAGCTCAAAACAGCTCCTATCATCATGATCACAACTGCTGTAATCAACGGTTGCAGCTGGTTTTTAACATTTTTAGGGTGACGGGTTGTGTGTGTATGTACGTATGTATGAGTGTGAGTGTGAGTGTGAATATATATATAGTTGTAAGCCTCTGTGAGTTGACCTGTCAAGAAAGGCGGGATAGAAATTCCATATAAATACAGTAACTATGCATTTGGTGGATGCCTATTGGATAGTTCCAAGGGTGGGGTGCACTCCTTTGCATTCCCAGAGCAACTCCAGAGCTGTTTTGAATACTTATCTAAATTTCCATATGTTGTCTGATTTCAACATGACCACCCCCACCATAGCTATAATGAAGAGGAATCAGCATAAAAAAGTTCAAGGGTAGTTATTTTTAATGCAATGACAGAAGTCTCACTAAACATGACCAGTTTGGAGAGTGGCCTCCTTCCTGTGCTATGTTTATTTAAGTAGGTAGTGCTGTCGATATAAATAATTCAGCCATTCCGCACCGTTTTCAGGAAGTCTGTTCTAAATATGGAAGAAAATTACCCATCAGCTGCTGTGTTTACCACACAACCTCAAAAGTAGAAATCTAGCAGAAAGGCTGGATCATTATATGCAGACAGAATCCTGAAAAGTGCTGTGCAGAGCATGAAACCTTGAAGCGTCCTCCTTCCTAGCCACTGTCCCGCCCTTTATTTTCATTGCCACATCCTCAATTGTTGTCTTTTGTCAGGGGCAAATTTCATTCACCTTCATTCACCTAAACCTCATTCACCCCACACCTCCGCTTTAGGGTGCACTGCATCAAATTTATCAGGGTTTGTTCTGGTTCGGCTGTGCAATTGCCATTTCAGCACAAAACACACCAAAGAAACACAGCCCACAATTCCAGGATGCCGACAGATAATAAATGCGGTAACATGAAAGTCTATTTCCACCTTCTCTACCTCTAGCCCGACATTAGGCCCCTTCTGTAGTTCTTTCCACAATGCTTTCAAATTTTTGCACCATTTTACCAGGCTCAACTAATGCACCTTTATTAACTTACTTTGATATCCTTCCCAAAAAGGTTTGCATAGAAACAGAGCCAGTTTGGAGAAATGTAGAGCCGGCCTTGGATAAGAATGTCTCTTTGAAGGGCACAGGAGCAGACTGTAAGAAAAAGAGATATCATAGCATGATGGATCTTTTATATTTTCAATCCTACTATTTTTTACAAATGCCCTTCCAATCCAGATTACATCAATTAAAGTCCAGTATACAGTAAAGAGGGTGTTGAATGAAAAAAGACACAGGTCCTGTTCTGAAGCTTACAAAACTTGCACACAATAGCAGGAAAATCTTTCTTTTTCTTTACTTTGACCCCCCACTTCTCTCCTCTCTCTCTTGTTTAAAATCCAGCTTGAAAAAGAGTTCTTAGGAACATGAAAGCTTGCTCACTATGACATTTTAGCTGGTCCTCATTAAAAGGCATACTGTTACTTTGGAATATTTTCAAAAGGACCAAACACAGATGCTTGAAAATTTAAGAAGGGCAATAGAGAAAAATGGAAGAGAGGGGAGATCAGCACGACAAGACTAAAATTAAAAAGCTGCTATTGGACGTTTGTGTCCAGGGCAGATGAGGGCAGTCAGATTATCCATTGCTGGGACAGAGATGACGCAGCAGTTCATTTGCTAAATATATAGCATGTTTGGTAAGATAACTCTGGTGAGATAAACTCATGTTTCTAACCCTAGAAAGCTACCAGATAAGAAAAGACTGCTTTCTATGTTCATATGATTACTAAAACCAAAACTAGAAGACAGGGTTTTGTTTAGATTAGTATTGAAAATGTGTGCACTCAGAATTACAGAATTTTAGCAAAGTTAAGAAGTCCAACTCTCCTACTCAGCACAGGTGACTACTATGGCATCCCTAGCAAATGGTCCTGTGTTTGAAAATCTCCAATAAGAAAGAGTTCACATGTGCATGAGTCAGCTTTGAATGCTGGACAGCCCTTGCTGTAAGGAAATTCTTCCTCACATCTAGCCTAAATTCACATGTTCCACTTCCACCATGCTTTGCACTTAACTTCCACTTAACATACTTTGCAGGTTTTTCTAATACTCTCTCTGGTTCTTGGAAAAATATTGTTGTAAGTGTTGGTCCATCATGTTGAATCAAACACAAGACTGGTTAGTAGTCCAGCATGACCTACTGACTCATCAATGGAAGAGGATTTTCTGATTGCAGAAGCTCTCTGTGTTTTTGCTGCCAGCCATCAGGGCTTCCACGACAAGAGGGGAACAGAGAGGCATCAGAGAGGGAAATGGTACTTTGGGAAGAGAGACAGGCCAAGAGTTGCATGTGCAGCCCACTGTCTCTAGAGGTGTTGCACCAAATTTCCAAGCAGACATGACTGCCAGGGTGGTTGAGCAATGTGGGCCATGTTTTGGAAAGCTCTGGGATATAGCAATGAAAGGATCAGCTCCATCATACCTCCTTCAGTTACAGTTCCTGACCAGGAACTGCTCTATTTCTGCTGCTCCAAGCATGCCACTTCCTCTCTTTCCCACAAGGAGGACACTTTCTCCATACCCCTTTAGCTAGTTTTGACCACTCACCTTTCAACACACTCTCCTCAGTGGGGATGTCCTTGAATAGCTTGTGATACTGGGAGTTGTATTTATTTGGAGCCTGGAGATAAAATGGACGCAAAGAGTCATGACATTAGACAGGTCCCCTAGGGATGCTGCCAAGATGCAGGCAATGGTATGAACACACACTTAGCATTCTGGGGAGGGGGGGGGAGGAAGTACATAGGAATCTCATACACAGCGCTCAGGAACACAGCAGAGAATACATCACTTGGACAGGGAAACACAAGGGTTAATCTCTCTCTCCCTCCCAAACCTCCAGTGTGCTTCTGAGAAGAGCAGGCTCCCCACACATTTTTTCCCTAAAGAAAAATACTTCTCAATGTCGTTCTCTTCCAAGCACATCTGTGGGCACACATCTAAGTCTGACCATAAGATAAAATCTCTTGTAATTTGGGTTCACAAAATTATACTTTTTCCTTTGCCAAGGAAAGGACTGTCAATGGACCGTGTTTCGTGCTTAATGGACCATGCTGACCTTTGAGCCCACGCTTTCCAGTTACTTATTAAAAGATTTATAGCCTTGGCTATGATAAGACTATCAGATATTTTTTAAAAGTCATCAGCCCACTAAAACACTTGTTGCCAAAGAACCTGTCCTATCCCTCTCTGAAGGATGGCTATTCCAGAGCAACACAAAACCTGCTGCCTCTTGCAAAATATGTTCAGCCCTCAATTGGAGCAGCTGAAGACATAAACCTACAGTCATTACACACCAAAAGCAAGGAAGAAATTAAAACAGAGCTGTCATAAGGCTGGATTCTGGTGAGCCTAAAACCAAGGTGGAAGCAGAAGCATCAGAACAGAAACGAATGTGTTTAGACAGTGTTTCTCAAACTGGGGATCAGGACCAATGAGGCTGGTCTTGAGTCAGTATCAGATGAGTCCCATTCATTTAAAAATGTTTTATTTTTAATATAGTATGCCTGCTGCTTCCAAGGCAGAAACCACAGATATAGGATCCTTGGCTAGAGGCCTCCCTTACTTAATTGATTTGATTTAATTTGATTTTGTTGTATGGAGGAGTATTTAAAATTTTCCTGCTTGATGATGTCCCTTCAGGCCAGAACATTATTTCAGAGGGATCGCGGCAGACTGTCATTCTAAAAAGTGAGTCCCGATGCTAAAAAGTTTGAGAACCACTGGTTGGGCAGGATAGAAGGTTTACAAGGACAAGGCATGTCTGGCACTCCCTGACCCCGTCCAAGAAGGCTATTGAGGCTGATGGAGGCAGCAGAAGAGCAAAGCAAAAGCTCTCTCCGACTCACCACTTCTCGATGACATTTCTTCAGTTCCTCATCTTTTACAGCATCACTCAGGTGGAGGCTGCAAGATAAAATTAGATCCTGTTGACAGTTGTGAGAAAGCTGGTGTGGCACAGCTGCTAAGAGACTATACCAGAAAGTTCCTGGCTTGAATCTAGCCTCTGATGTGAGCTACCTCGCTAGCCAAAATCAATTAATCTAATTGACCTGTGAACACCAGGAAGGCCATTAAGTAGATATTGGGGACAATCCTAACCAGTTTAGGCTGGTCTAACTCCCCTGGCCTATTTTCCTGGGGTGGTATGGCGAGGTTGGCGTATGCCTGTGCAGTGGCATTCTGACACCAGGTGTGGGGCAAAAGTGATTTACAGCACTTTTGTGACACCCCTAGGTCAACGCATGATTATGCCGAAGCTTAGGCCAACCTAACCACAGGTCAGGATTGCAGCCATTATCGCAAAAGAAAATATACTGTTGAATTTTCCAGAAACTGTGTTTTCTTTTTTTTTTAATCCAAGCAAATCATACTAACCTGCCATTTGGAGAATCCAAGCTCTTTTCCTTGTCCTTGTGCAATGCCTCCAGTTTGTCCAGGCTGTGCATGGGCCCTGCTTTTTCATGCATTGGTTTTGTGCTGCAGACAGAAAAAAAGATGGGGAGAAATGGTTTAGTCGTCTGGAAAGAAAGAGGCCATTAGGTGGTATCAGTCCACAAGCAGAGGTCCCACCCAGTCAATACAAGGAATTGCAAAGTTTCAAACCATTCTTACTGAAGATTCTGATCAGTTACACAGACTCTGCAAAGATACTTCCCTGCAAGAGAATTTGGTTACCAGGAAATATCAGACGATGTCAAGCATCCTGGTGTAAGAGCATCTGAGATCTCTAGCCTCCTTCTGCTGCGGCAAACAATGGGAGGGAGGCAATGGGCTTATTCAGACAAAGGTATTTTTAAAAAAGGAGTTACTTTCTCTTTCATGTTAGGCCACCTCCTGTTCTAACATGAAAAAAACCTAATAATTGTGTAATTTGTGTGAAGAGTGGAAATTTTGCTGTTGGTTTCTCTGTGGGGAAAGACTAACAGAAATGTGCATCTAGTGTCACAACGGGGATGTGCATAGCTCCCCCCCCCCCAAGATACAAAAGTGAAATCACTACATAACTTAATAATGAAATCATATCCATCAATGAAATACAGTGGTACTGCTCATAACAAGCGATTCACATAACAAGTATAAAGATTTCCAAGATTTCCAAGAAATCTTGCTTCACATAACAAGTTCCACTTCACTTAACGAGCAAGCATGCTATGGGCATTCGTGCTATGCAGCCCTGACGCTCTGCGCAGAGGCTCTATAAAAGGGCTGCCGACCAGCTCCGCTGCCAGCTGCCGACCGCTGCCAGCTGCCGACCAGCTCTGGGGGTGTGTCAGGTTCAGACCTATCCTCCCTGTTCCCCTCCTGCCTGATCTCCCGAATAACTGCTTCTATATGGCTAAGATGCTCCTCCCACGTCTGGCTAAAGATAATTATGTCATCAATGTATGCAGCTGCGTACTTGGCATGGGTGTCTAGGAGTTTATCTACCAGTCTTTGGAATGTAGCTGCCGCCCCATGGAGCCCAAAAGGCATCCTAGTGAACTGGTAGAGCCCCAAAGGGGTGGCAAAAGCAGTGTAAGCCTTTGACTCGGGTGCTAATGGGATTTGCCAGTACCCCTTCGTCATGTCCAGGGTAGACAGATATTTGGCCTGGCCTAATCTCTCTAAGAGCTTTTGTACCCCTGGCATGGGGTAGGCGTCAAACTGGGAGACTTCGTTTACTTGCCTAAAATCCAAGCAGACTCAGACAGATCCGTCCGGTTTTGGAACCATCACTGGATGGCTCCTCCATTCACTGTCAGAGGGCTCAATTACCCCTAACTGCAACATTGTTTTTACTTCTTCTATAAGGGGTTCCTCCAAATGCTTGGGCCATTTCCGGGGTGGGAGTCTTATGACCTTATCCCCCTTTACTTTGATCTTGTGGTTTACCATGTGAGTGAGGCCCGGTTTCTTAGAAAATACCTCAGGGTATTTATCCTGGATAGCTTTGACTCCCATCCGTTGCTCTGGACTAAGTTCTGGCCCCATCTCAACAGCTCCTGGGGACTGGGTTATCCCTGACCCTGATGGGCCCAAATCCTCCCCCAGCAATACCTCTTCTCCTCTCTTCCTCCATTTTTTTAAGAGATTAACGTGATAGATCTTGGACTCTACTCTCCTATCAGGAGTGCTCACTTCATAATCTACAGGGGTAACCCTTCTTTTAATCACATAAGGTCCCCTCCACTTTGCCAGCAGCTTAACCTCACTGGTGGGTAGGAGAAGAAGCACTTCATCTCCTTCCTCAAACTCTCTGGGTTTTACCTTCTTGTTGTACGCTTCACTTTGATATTTTTGAGCTGCAGCTAGGTTATCATGAGCCCAACTGGAGAGTTTTTTAAGTTTCTCCCTGAGATTCCCTAAATCTATTCCTCCCACATTCTCTCTTTTACTCCTTTTTCCTTCCCAATTCTCCCTGGCCAAGTCCAAAATTCCCCTTGGCCTCCTGCCGAAAAGGAGCTCAAAGGGGGAGAACCCTGTTGACTCCTGGGGCACCTCTCTAACAGCAAATAATACTGGTTCTAGCATTTGGGGCCATCCTGTGGGATCTCCTACCGCAAACCGGCGTAACATTGTTTTTAAAGAGCCATTAAATTTTTCCACCAAGCCATTACACTGCGGATGAAACACGCTCGTGTGTAAGTGCTTGACTCCCAGTTGGTTCCACATCTTCTCCATAACTTCCCCCATAAGGTTGGACCCTTGGTCAGTGAAAACCTCTTTGGGGAAACCTACACGAGAGAAGACTTTAATGAGCTCGGAGGCAAGTACAGATGCTTTTGTTGATCTCAGGGGAATGGCCTCTGGGTAACGTGTGGCATAGTCAATTATGACCAGGATATATTTATATCCCCCTTTTCCCTTTGGCAGGGGTCCCACCAGGTCTAAAGCTATTCTCTCGAAGGGATTATCAATAATTGGCATGGGTCTTAATTCCCCTCCTGGCTTTCCCTGTGGTTGTGTAAGCTGGCAAGGGCCACAAGTTTCGCAGTAGCTTTTAACATCCCTGTATATTCCTGGCCAGTACACGTGTGCCAGGAGTCTGGCTAGGGTGGCAGCCTCCCGCATGTGTCCTGCCAAGGGACACTCATGGGCTAGGGCGAGAGCTTCCTGCCTTTTTCCTTGTGGCAATACCAATTGGTCAACCTCCTCTTGGGTCCTAGGATCCACTCCTGTTCTATATAGGATACCATCTCTGCGGATAAGTTTAGCCCCACTACTTGTTTGGCCTTGGTTCTGACTGGCTATCTCCCATGCCCTTTTGAGCGTGGGATCTTCCCTTTGCTCTTTGCTGAGGCTGACCCTGTCTTCCTTTTCTAGCCCCCCTTCCAAGCACTCAGGTTTAGTTTCTTCCTCCCTTACCAACTTTTTAAATTCGGGCCAGTCTCTCCCCAGGATCAGGTCATATGGTAGCCCTTTAGCAATGCCCACTTTCACCCTTTTTCTGAATCCCCCTACCTCCAGCTCCACTTCCCCTGTAGGATATCCCTTTATATCCCCATGCACGCACTGGATCCAGACCTCAGGACCTCTTTTCTTTTCCCCAGCCCTTCCTTCCTTAAGCAAGGTCTGCGTGCACCCAGAGTCAATCATAGCTGTCCCCTTCTTTCCGTTGACTTTAACCCCCTTTATGAGGGGCTCGGAGGTCCGTACATGGGCCTGTGTCCAAGCAGATTCCTTGGCAGGGTGGCCACACCAACATTCTCTTCTCACGTGACCACGCTCCCCACAACGGAAGCAAACAGGCCCCTCACTCCAGCCTGTGGGTGGGCTGTATCCCCCCTTTAGCTGGACATCTTCCAGTGGCAGTGAGGGTCCCAAAGGCAAGGTAGCGGGCCGTCCAAATTCCTTCTGCTGCAGGGGTGACTGCATGCCTCTCCATGCAGGCTCCGCATCTGCCGGGCACAAATGAGCTTGTTGCGCCCACCCATCCATGGCACACGCCTCTCCTTCCTCCTGTATTTTCCTCCGACACCTCCGAGGATCCTGGGAAGGCTGCCCTCTCCACTGTATCAAAACTTTCCATGAGCCTCACCGCCTCCTCCAAGGTTCTGGGGTCGTTGCATATGACCCATTTCTTTGCAGCCTGAGGCAATGCAGACAGGAATTGTTCCATCCACACTAACTCCACCACCTCTTCCATGGACCTTTCAGTGGGTTTGAGCCAGCGCATCCCATTGGCTTTTATGACGTTAGCCAGCCACCTAGGTCCTTTTTCTTGACTGTAGATCGCCTCCCTCATCCGCATCCTGTAGGTTTCTTCTGTGATGTTTAGAGTACTCGTAATAGCCTGTCTTACCCTTCCATAGTCCCCAGCCTCATCCACCGGTGACGTGTCCACTGCGGTCTGGGCTGCTCCTGTCAAATATGGGGTTAAGATCGCTGCCCATTGACTTTTTGGCCACACCGCTGCAGCTGCCATCCTTTCAAATGCATTCACAAAAGCCTCGGGGTCGTCCTCTTTTGTCATCTTTGGCATATGAAAATGATGGGGCTCATGGTCTCTTCCATTTCTGGGGTTGGCATTAGCAGCCAGCTTGTCCAACAGTGTGCCCACCAGCTGGCGTTGTTCCTCCGCCCACCATTTCATCCATTGCGGGGGGAGCCACTCAGGTCCTGCTCCCTCCTCACTGTCCCCGTACGGGCCACCATTGTCATGTTCAGACCCATCCTCCCTGTTCCCCTCCTGCTGTTGTTCCTTCCTCTTTTCAGCCATAACAGCATCACACCACAACAGCTCCAAAGAAGAGACACCAGGTGAGTATCAACAGGTTCTTTGTATTTCAACAAGTTAGTTTCATAAACAGCTATTTACATTCAATGCTTCCTCAATGTCCATTCTCTCTCTTTCTTTCCCAGTTCCTTCACCAAGAAGCAGAGGATTTTTACGTGAGGACATCTGTACTCTTTGCCAGATCAACATAAAGGTCAGTGTCCAACAAAAGCATACAACTAACCCTCTCCCATTTGTCTTTCAGGCAGGGCCTTGAACCAGCAGGTGTCCAGCACTATCTCCAGTAGTGTCTCCTTCAGCTTCTCCACACCCACTGCCTGTTTTCCCGCTCTTTTTCCCTTTTATCCCCCTTCTCCCTCCTCCCCTTTTCTTCCTCTTCCAGGGGAGAGCCAGAGCCCTTCCCTGTGCTCTGAAATGGCTACATCCTGTTCTCTCCAGGACCTCCTCCCAGGCATCTCTTTTCTTAACCCTTTCACTGGTGAAACCTTCAAGGGGGTGAGTGGCCTCACCACAGGGTGCCAGAGGCAGCTGCCCCTAACTGCCCCCAAGTGCCCCCACCTTGAACCTCCAGCAGCAGCCCAGGTAAGCCTCCCAGGAAAGTCTTTGACTGCAGCCTCCTAAGCATGTCTACCCAGAAGTAAGCCCCATTGTGTTAAATGGGGCTTACTCCCAGGAAAGTGTCTTAAGGATTGCAGCCTAAGTAGACTTCATAGGATAATGCACATTGAATGCATCTTTTGAATTCAATTCCAGTGTTTTGTCATCATTTTTACATCCAGTTAATATTTTTATATTAATATTTTGGGGGTTGTGGAACCAATTGTCTAATTTTCTATTATTTCCTATGGGAAAATCTGCTTCACTTAAACAGCGTTTCACTTAAAGAGCACGCCTCCGGAACGAATTAAGCTCTTTATGTTAGGCACCACTGTACACAACAAAAGAACTACACAAGTAGTGCCTGCATTAATAAATACAGTGTGGAAGCATTAAGCTAAAAGTAAAGGTGTTGTGCACAGATTGATATTCAATACTAAGGGCAGTGCTCAACTCTAGAGATCAACGCTAAGGGCAGTGCTCATCCCCGTTACAAGGCCGAAGAGTCAGTTATACAACGATATCTCCACGGTCATGTAGCCAGCATGGGTAAACGCCAAAGGCACATGAAACACTATTATTTTCTGACCAAAATGGGATCTACCTGAATTTGCATGCTTTTAAAGTGCCAGGTTGGCATATGCAGGGCAAGTAACAGGCATTAACTCCATCATGCAGTACTGTATTCAGGTCTCAAACCACCAACCTGCCAACTTTCAAGTTAACAAGCAAAGTATCCTTAACTTAGGCTGCAATCCTAAAGACACTTTCCTATTGAATACAATGGGACTTACTTTTGAGTAGACATAGTTAGGATTGTGCTTTAAGAGCCACTGCAACCCTTTCATGGGAGCATTAGTTGCAAGGAAAACTGCATTAAACACCAAGCCCAGGGTGACCAGATGCCAAACCCAAAATTCCTGAACACCAAGGCCAAAATTCCTACCTGCTGAAAAAAATTGCAAAAAAATGTATTTTTTTGTTTTTGTGTTTTGGTTTTTGACTATAACTTTTGAAAGGAAGGAGATTTCTCAAAACTGATTTTTGCACTGGATTCTGTTCGTCAATATGAATCCAACGACATATGGCATGTTGGGGTACTGCGCACTATCACGAAGTTTCAAAATGAAGCCAAAATGTAGGACACCTGGACAGGAGGCTAAAAATCCAGACAAATTCGGGTTTTTCCGGTCATCTGGTCACCCTGACTAAGCCTCAGTTTGCGCACTGGGAGAATGAGATTTCCATTCATGGATTTGGAAACAACACGTCTGTGCATGTTGAATTTTCCTCATTAAATTGTTTGGACCAGACTTTGTGGGCCTTAACTTGACACCTTTCTCTAAAAGAGAAGCACTCTGCACCAAAGAAAGATGGAGGTTTTAAACACAAAAGGCCTGATGAGGAAATAAAAGCAGCACAAAATACCGGTAGTTGCATGTGGTGGAACAACAGAAACCCACTTTTTCGTCAGCCACAAAGAGGGAAAAAGTTATGCAGCACTTTTAACGTCTCATGCTAAAGGGGTAAAAAGGCAGGGGGGAAGAGATGCCACAGCTACATTTATAACTTACAACCTCCACATTTCAAGAACCTGCTGGAATTTCAGCATAACCACAAAACTGGAAGGCACCCAGGAACACACCTCGGTTATGGAGAAGTGCAATTTGTGCATTGGCACTTTGAAGCATGCAAAGCACAAAAATTACATTATGTTTAACAAATGGTAGCGTTTTAATAACTGGGAGGGTTTTTTTTACAACACAGGTCCAAGAGTGACAACACCAAACCAGAGTAGTGTAGTAAAGCATGCCACACTGTGCCTTCAAGACTAACACATTCATAGTTTTAAATGGAGGTGGGGAGAGGGAGAAAAAAGAGCACTGGCCTAAATCCAGGTTCCATGTCATCCTGTTTCTCCTAGTCAAGAACCAGATCGGAACTATGATGGATCTATCCTCTGAGTCCAGGCATCAATCAGATGGGACTTAGGTTGAGATGGGTGGGAAACAGGATACCCAAACTTATTAGGAAAGTAAAAAATCAGGTCAGAATCTCTGACAAAAGGTCCATCTTGTCCATCAACCTATTTCCCCCCAGTTGCCCACCAACTGGAAGTCCCCATTCAGAACAGAAAGACATACTCTATCTCTCTGCCACCATTGCTCCCTCCAAACTGAGATCCAGAACTTACTGATACTGAATCTGGAGGTAGAACTGGCATTCTCCATGGATTTGTCCAAGCTAATGGCCATCACCAAATCCTGTGGAAATGAATTCCACAGGCCAATCATGCAATACAGGAAGAAGTATCTCCTTTTGTCAGTTATAAATCAGTATACACAACAAAAGGTACACATACTCGAGATATTCCACGAGAGGAATATCTGCTAATATTTGCTAACTACGTTAGCAAAGCTAGAAGATGATGCCATTTGCCAATTACTGCTGCTGCAAATATCACAGCTTATCACACATACATCTGAGCTCTTATTACATTTACATCTGAGCTCATCACAGAAATGTCACAGATTATCGATGTATATAAAACTGAAAAGTCACTGACTCACTCACTCATCAACACCCAGGCAAAACCACCAGGCCTAGAAGTGTGAAATTTGGGGAGGTTGTTCCTTCCATAATGGAGGCACCTATTAAGAACCAGTTTTCTGAAATTCCAACTGGAAGGGGGTGAAATGGAGCACAACGCATTTTCCTCCGTATACTTTACACTGGATGTTGTACGAAGGGTGTTGCACATGGGGCATATTGCACATGAGGGAATGATGAACATGGCAGGACGGTGCACAGTGGAAGGGACAGTGCGCAGTGTGGGGGCAATACGGGGAAATTTTATTTCCACAATGTGGGTACGTTTTTGCTAGTATCTCATAAATTATATAGACTTTATAGGTTTCCTCCATGCCACTGGATTATACAGGGTGTCCCTAAAGTCTGGACACATAGGAAATATCACTTACTATAACTAAATGTGGGGTTACTGCATTAATTTGTTCATGTGAATCTTGCAAAGCAGATAGAACTTTGCATCACAAATGGTGGAAATCACATTGAAGATGTTATTATTCCAGTAAAATAAAATGAAAAATTAATTGAAATTTATTGAAAAAATGCATTTTTCCTATGCGTCCAGACTTTAGGGACACCCTGTACTTTACATACCTGATGAAACAGACTCAGGTCCATAAAATATGTTGCCACTAATTTAGGAAGCCATTTTGTACTGAATTGGACATAGGGCCAATTGGACTGAATTGGACATTTGGGCCATATTTCCAAAACAGCGCAGCAATGGTAGTCCAGAGTGTCAGATACAGTATAAATCCTTCTCTGTCCTACTTGGAGATGTCAAGAATTGAACCTGGAGCCTTCTGAATGTAAAGCAAGCACTCTTCCACTCAACCAAAGCCCTTCCCCAATAAATTTATTTGTTTTGCACTTGCCACATTACTCTTCGTCGTGTATGTAAAAGACACACACAATCATCCAGCATGTGCAACCTGGATAAATACAGAATATGTAAAGTTAAGAGCAGGCTGTTGGCAATCTCATATTGATAGCACAATCCTAATGATGTCTACGCTGAAGTAAGCCCCATTGTGTTCAATGGGTCTTACTCCCAGGAAAGCGTATTTAGGATTGTAGCCCTCATCCCTTTTTGCTCCTTGAATATATACCATCATAATATGGGTGTATGTCCAAGGAGACCCATAGGTGGCCCCAGTACTTAAGTGGAACTAAGTATATATGTTTTATACTTAATCTCCCATTTGTCCATGTGCTGTATGCAGTATGCATCTTTTGGAATGGCTGTCAGTTAATAGGATTGTGGCCTTAAATGCAATTATCAGCTTGGGCATACATTAATTATGGTCTACTTCACAGGATGCATGAAGTGTCATCCTTAAGAAGTATGCACATACATCCATGAGACCAATGTTTCCAATCACATTATGGAATTAACATAGGAAGTGAGGCTACTGTCCCCAAATTTTATTACTGGGAGCCGTCACTGTTGCTTCCCAACATTAGCTATCAGTTGTTTCATTTTCTGTGTGAACCATGAAACTCCATAAGGAAAACAATATATTTCAGCCACAGCCAGCTTTGCCAACAGTCCTGCCTGAGGCTCAGGAATAAGGTCCAGCCCTTCTCAATAATCTGAATTATCAGTTAACTGCTGCAGCAGGAGGTTTTGAAAAACTCACAGCAAACCAACCTCGGGCCAAAAGGTTATCCCCACTGCCTTTGCAATCCAAAGTGTTCAAACCCTCAAGGGAGCAGAAAACAACCCAAAATAGACAAACCATCCAAGATAAGGGAGATTAAAAAGCTAAAGGGCTCCAGGAAGACAAACAACAAAGACCAGCCTGCAATAGAGGGAATAGGGCAAGACGCCAAGCCGTTGACTGTCACATGGGCCAACTGCTTCGGTTGAGCTGGCATGGAGCTTGAGGGCTTGGCAGAGGCAGCCAGGAGGAAAAGGGGCAGGAAGGAAGGTTGCTCCCTCCCTCCTGATCAGCAGTGAAGGACTTCTTTGGGGAGCAAAGAGCTCACATACTTCCCCAGCATCACTTGCCTTCAGCTAGTTTTTTCGATCCAAGCTCTGGCACCCAGAAAGGATAGGTCTTGGGATCTCCTGGGGGCCACCAAACAACTCATTCTCCACTCACAAGCTTGAACAGCAATTTCAAACACAATAATTGTGGTTTCCAATGTGGGGAAAGGAATTAGCTTCTTCTAGCTTGGCTGCAAATCAGTTGACTCCATGTTACATGGAAGATCATCTGAGAATGAAGAAGAGCCCAGCAGAGATGGGCTGTCTGCTGGTCCCCAGTGGCCAAGCCAGATGCTCCTGAGAAGCCCAGACACAGAAGCCCATAAGCACTTGCTGTTCCTTCCCCAGGAACCAACATTTAGGTGTGGTCTATCTCTGAACCCAAAGGTTGCATAGAGTATTCATGACACTGACAGACTTGTCCTCTGAACTTTTGAGCAAAAGGATGTGGTTCGATGGTTGACCATCTACTTTGCATGCAGAAAGTCCCGGTTCAATCTCCAGCAGCATCTCCAGGTGAAGTTGTGAAAAAGCCCAGCTTAAAACCAAGGAATGATGCTGACCTAGAAAGCCCCATACCTGATTCAGTATAAAACAGCTTCCTATGAGAGAAGAAAGGTAAGCCAGAAATGCATGTAAGCCAGGATTCTCCAAGTGTTTCAGGCAGAGGGCCATATCAGATGTCTGGGCCAGAAAAATAAATCATTCGAGATGGAACGTATGCATTCATCTAAGTTCCAGGATTTCTCTAAGCACTAATACTGTACTACCACAGAAATAAAGCATACATTCAAATGGACTTGAACTCCCCCACCCACATATACAGGATTAAATTACTCAGAACACCTCGGGTGGGTCAGAGGCTTGCATGGGACCAGAAGGGTGTCATAGGCCAAATATGGACCCCTGGCCACCATTTGGAGACCCATGATGTAATCAATTGTTCCAAGTCCTTCCCAGAATCAAGGCACAAGGAGGAAAGATGAACCTTTGGTCTCTGGGACTTACAGCTCCATATGAGACAAGGCACTTCTCTTTCTCCTGCCAAAGCCACAACTCAAATGGAAAATGTTGAATAACGGTGGAGATCTGAAAGGCAGCCGTCCATCCATCTGGGAAACAGAGGCTTTAGCGAGATGCTGAAAAAGGGTCTGGCACCAGAACGGCAACTGTGCAGCTATTCAGCGGAGAAGGAGAAGAGGGTCAACTCTTGCCTCAAGCCCTAGGTGCCTAACCCTGTGCCCAGGTGGAGCTAGCCTTGTCTGTTACACTCCTGTTGCAAAGCAACAGTTCTGAGACGCTCCCACAAAACTCTCCCTGCCACTCCTTGATGGCAACACCAATAGGCTGAGTCGAGCAGAATGATGTGGCCAAATCTTCAAGAGGCAGAGTGGACTGCAGGCAAGCAATGACACTGTAAAGGTTCCCTGTTGTAAAAACAACCATCACCAAGCAATCCCTGCAGATAAAAAGCTAGCATGGCAAACTGGGTTTGCTCTTTTCTCCTTGATGGGCTGTTTTCAAATTGCATGGAACATTTAATATAATGTATAAAAAGTGTGTGGACTGGATAGAAAGCATTTACTCAAATCTAACACGGAATCAAATCTAATGAGCAGCCTGATTTTAAAAATCTTGCAATAAAAAATGTTTACTGCAATTGTAATGCACAGCTGCAAAGCAGTGCAAAATTTGATTTTACTGCATTTAACCATGTGTTATATGACAACAATAATATGACAATGGGTTTATGTTGTGATTTTTACCCAATTACACTAGGTAATAAAACCTATACATCACTGGAACTATGTTACATTTTTAAATTCCATATAGTCTACAGTTAAACTTTCAATTAACCTAATAAACAAAATACTGTATTTACTGGCATCTAATGTGCCATCAAATCTAATGCACACCCTGATATTGAAGACTAAGAACACAATCCTAACCATGTCTACTCAAAAGTCAGCCCCATTGTGTTCAATGGGTCAACTGCAATCCTAAAGACACTTTCCTAAGAATAAGACCCTTTGAACATAATAGGTTTTACTTTTGAGTAGATATGGTTAGGATTGTGCTCTAAATTTGGATGGAAAACGTGAGCGTTAGATTCAAGTAAAGAGGAGTATATTTTCAAAGTTCTAGCAATAAATCTTGCAAGGAAAGCAATCAAAAAATTGTATCCGCCTCTATCATGCCCTCCAGGATTCCCTGACTTTAGTCTGCTGCATGTGTAGACCAGACCTCAGCCCTGTTATTACTTTAAAGGCTTACATCAAAAGACTAAAAGTCTTTGAGATTTTAATGTGAAGTCCTGTTCATGGCAAAGTGAAAGGCTTCCTCCCACAGATAGGCTCATGTGCACCCCAAAAGAGGAAGAGGGCAGAGCAGACAAGTGTTAGTCATTTGAGAGTGCAAGGCTGAATTAACACCCAAAATATGATTCTGAATGCATCATATGTAGTAAAATAAACATCTTTTATCCTTATGACAAAATTCCTGCACAAAGAAAGCTAGCATAGGAGAGAACCCTCCTTTCTGACGACAAAACATCTCCAACAGTCTGTAGGCACACGCATGAAGTTAAAAGGGGTATCCACATGAGAGAAGAGGCTGTGCAACTTTATCCTTCATCCAAAGAAGAAGAAAATCAGGGCATATCCAGCCTACAGTTGCCCATTCTCCCTACTGCATTTTTGTACAGTGAGAATTACTGTAACCCTCAACCTTCGTAACAATGCCATATAGTTGTTTGTTTGCCATATACTTGCCATACAGTTGTTTGGCCTTGCTGGTCATTCTAGTTATCTGGACTGGCTAGGGCTGAGCTTAAAGCTAAGCACATTGAAGAATTCTGCACATGTACAGAGATGGATGTACTGAAAACATTGCATCCAAAGCCCTTTGAACAGATGAAGCCTCAGATACTCAGCAGGCAATTCAGAAACACAAAACTGAACCATTATATCCTTTCATATAATTGTTCTCCAGCCTGCCTCTCCATGTCCACCTTGAGCCTAAAATAGGAAATCCCATCAGAGCAGCAATTCTGAGCCCAAATAGCAAAACTGGGGGAAAAAATTCTCTACAAAGAAAATTCATGAGCTGGCAATTTGCTTTCTGTTATGTCAGTCCACAGAACGAGGGTGAGAGAATCACTGCCATAAAGGAACATCAAGCCCTGCGCCGTTCGGCTAAAAACATGGGCTTCACTGAGTACCCTGCGTCATCTCAGAATCCCACTTTTACACTCAATTATTGCTGCAATAATCATGAACCAGCTCGTTCTCAACTCACATTAAGAGTCGCCTAAATATAACCCAAGGTCTCTGAATCAGACGTCGCTTTGATGTGTACAGCACCTGTCCAACAAGCATTATTAACCCACAACTTACCACTGTCAAAAAGCACATTTTGGTCAACAGAAGCCGAGCGTCTGCCCTTATCTGCATTGATTCTGTTGGAAGCTGCAACAGTGCACATATACAGAGTACCTTGTAAATAGATTTGAGATAAGGCTTTAAGAGCAGCTACATTCCCCTTCCGACACTTTCCTTTTCCCCAGATTAGAGTTGCACCAGCTACATCTTTTCTTCTCAGAAGGTGCCACTACTGAAATCTGCTGTTCCCCAGAACTGAAAATAAAGCTGTGGGCAGAATGAATCTGCCTGACATCCATCCATTTGAAATATCATATTTACTTGAAACTAACGTTCACCTTTCTCACTTTTTTCAGCTGAATTTAATCTCCAAAATCAGGATACACATTAGATTCAATAGCACATTAGATTCAATCCTGTATTTTGATTCTAAGTATAGGTCAGTATTTAGGTAAACAGCTTACTATATTGTAATAAAAACAAAAATGTAATATAAACCCATTGTTGTAAAAAATTAGGTAAAAATTATAACACAAACCAATTGCCATATTATTATTGTCACATAGGTCATTATATGCAATAAAATTAAATTTGCATCTGCTTTGCTGCTGTGCATTACAATTGCCAGAAAATATTTTTTCAGGGTGACCATATAGAATAAAGGACAGAGTGCCTGTATCTTTATCCATTGCATAGAAGAAGAAATGTAGGCAGCAGCAGCTTTTTATATCTTTCTATGTTGAGCTAAACCTGCCTAAATTCCATCTTTGATGCAATGGTTAAAGGTACAGGCACTCTGTCCTCCAATCTATATGGTCACCCTAAGCTTTTTTAATCTCAAGCCTTCTAAAATTAGGTTGTGCATCAGATTTGATGGTGCATTAGATTTGAGTAAATATGGATATTTCCTTGATGGGAGAGTTCGTGGACATTCGAATGGAATCCTAAGATCGTTGAACTGATGATGTTTTTATTAACGCAGAACAGGTTTATAATGTGCAGTAAGGACAGGGTGACCAGATGCCTGAACCTAAAAAGAAGGTACAGGGACTTGGATTCCTCTCAGACTGGCCTTTCCACCAGACAATGGCACGTTTGCCTACTCACGAGTAAAGCCGGGATATTGGGCACTTTCACTTTCCCACAGAGATCAATGCATATTTTTGATTTTTAGTTTTGGGGCCATAACTTTTGATAGGAAAGATAGATTTCAAAACCGATTTTGCATTGGATTCTGCTCTTCATCAGGAATCCAACAACATATGACATGATGGGGGACTGCACACCATTGCAATGCTGCAAAATGAAGCAAAAATGGAGGACAATGAAGCCATTTTGGAGGACACCTGGACAGAAGGTTAAAAAAGAGGACAAATCCTGAAAAATCCAGTCATATGGTCACCCTGAGTAAGGATTACTTTAACTGACATGCCAAGAGACTCAGGAATTCCACTGAAGCAAACAGGAAGCCCTTTAGCCGAAGAATGGGGCTGATGCGACAGAGGTTACACAGGCCTCTTTCTCCATGTGATCATTAATTATGACCGGGTTATGGATCTCCAGGTGGATCACACAACAGCATGTTCCTCCAGAAAGACAATGATCCACACAGAAAATGAAAGGCCAGGGAGGCAGATTCAGGCTAGCCTTTTCCCCACCATACTCGGCACAGGAGAGCACAAGGTTTGCTCTAGCCGCACAACCAGGCCTTGGGCCTTCAGCCAGTGGTGCTACTTCTGCTTCAGTGTGTAGGTGGTGTGGGGTTTTTGTGGCTTTCTTGCAGTCTCATTCAGCCACCACGTTTCCTTTCAAGCTCTCCTTGCTTTGACTGTGTGACACACAGACACGCAACAGGCTTCACTTTCTCCATTATGGAGATGAAGGGAGGTGTAAACTCCCCTGCCAACTGGGCAAAAAAGCACATTTTCATGTGGTGCCCTCATATATTAGCAGGAGGCGAGCAACCATCTCTCCTCACCCCAGCATGGTGTCTTTTCCTGTTGCAGGTGTCTCCTCTT
Source organism: Cryptoblepharus egeriae (assembly GCA_030015325.1). NCBI lineage: Eukaryota > Metazoa > Chordata > Lepidosauria > Squamata > Scincidae > Cryptoblepharus > Cryptoblepharus egeriae. The sequence goes on from JAREYC010000013.1 coordinate 15,508,728, forward strand.
CTTCTTTTTTTAAGATTGTGAACCCTCTGAGAACAGGGAACCATTTCTTAATACCATCTCAGTGGGAAGCTAACAGCATTCCATGTGCCTCGGTGTATAGTCATGCTGGCCACTTCACCACAGAAATGTCTTTCGACAGCTTTGGCTCTTTGGCTAAGAGACGGGGATGAACACCACACCCTAGAGTTGGTCACAACTAATAGTACAACCTGTGAGGGACTACCTTTACTATTATTACTACTACTAATAATGGTGGCACCTGCCAAAATCCTGCATGTTATGTAGCTCGCAACGCACATGAATCTTTCCACGAAAGGGTGGCAATGTGATAATACTTCTGGTTGCTTTGCTTCCTGTTCCAGTGATACCAGTAAGAAGTGACCACATGGTCTGATGTGTGGCTGATTGTGGCCAATGCAGAGTGGCTCCCCACAATGCACAGAATTCAGGTACTTGAGCCTCAAAGCTTTCACCATAAATGGGGTTGCCATATGTCCTGGAAAACTGGTTTGGGGGGATTGCATTCACATAATGGCAAGCGACAGGAAGTCTTGTCCTGATTTTGTAGAAGAAAATTATGGGCAAAATCCAGAGTAACTACGGGGAGTCCTTGCTCTGGTGTAAGAACAACTTGCTCTGGATTCCAATATGAATTTCCCATAAGTTTTCACTAGGTGGTGCAGTAACTATGGGTGCACGTAAAATCTCTTACACGCACCCGTAGTTACTCTGGATTTGGGGGTATGGCAACCGTAATCATAAATAGGGTTCTTATATTACCTGAAGCGAGGGGGGGCAACAGACAGTGGGTCTATAAAGACATTTGCTGAGTGTGAAGACATATGTTGAGGGACCACAACAACCCTCAAAGCTGCCCCCCAATTCACCCACCCCCCAGCTATCACGAAGAAAGAGCTAAAAATCTGGAGTCGTGTTCTGCAAACTCAGTCCTCGTCTCTCAAATTTCACGAGGTGAGACCTGCTGAAAGACCAACAGACAAGCCAACCGGCCAACGTCTGTCACAACTGGGTGCCTTATTTAAACTTTCACACTTCAGAACCAGGAAGTGGAATGGAAACCAGGATGGGAGTCAGCACAGGTTGCAAGAAGGATCGGCAGTAATTCAGGTACAAATCACGTGAGACGCTGACACAGGCACAGAGCTTGGGTGCTACATAAGCAATAATAAAACTAGGTCAAAAACCTTCAGGGACTGCAGCTTGCCTGTCTATATGTTTATTTTCAGCTATTGCTCAGACTGCTGCTCATGTCTGGGGAGGAAGGAGAAACCAATGAGGAGCCTCTGGGTACCCTTGCTCTCTGGGCTTTGACACGGCAGTATTATTTTATTTTTGTGCCTTCCTTCCTCCAAGGAGATCAGGGCAGTGCATGTCCTGTATTTACTCGAATCTAACACTCACCTTTTCCAGCCAAATTCAGTTTCAAAAATCACAGTGCACATTATATTTGATGGTTAGATTTGAGTAAATACAGTAATTTGATTATAAGTATAGGGTGAGCATTACATTCGATGGTGTATTAGATTTGAGTAAGTACAGTAGTTGCTCCCCTCTACTTATCCTCACAACAACCCTGTGAGGTGCAAACAGTGGGTTTGGCTCAAGGTGATCCAGGAAGTTTCAGTGGCTGAGCTGGGATTTGACCTGGACTCTTCCAACCAAATCACTACACCATCTTTGCTCTTTAGTGGGTGGCATTGGTTGATCAAGCTTGCACAGTGAAGCAGAGGAAGATACAATAACTGAAGTAGAAGTAAGGGCCACCATGATATGCTTGCTTTGGAGAAAGAAGTCCATGTTCATATCCCCAATTCAGCTATGACATTAACAGAATCCTGGGCAAGTTGGCACTGTCCTGACTAACCTACCTAGCAAGGTTGTTGTGTCAAAAATTGAAACTGTACCCTGAGCTCCTTGGGTGAGAGGTAATACATAAATAAGATATATTGTGCTTTTCAGCCATACAGTGAACCATGCACCTTGCTGAAAAAAATTGGGTAGTACGAGATAGACTGAAGTTTGCAGCACCTTGACACTCACCTCTTATGACCTCCTTGAATTGTGCTTCTTGCAACAAGCTCACCTCAATAACTGCTCTACTTCTCAGACTTTCTTTTGTCAAACTAGGTCACCATACAGTGGAGGGAGTGCCTTTTTTGCTGTTTTAGCACAGGTGGCTAACATTCTTTAGGTAGGTTACCAAGAGTGAAACCTTCTCCCGGGGGCTTTCAGCTTTCTTTTAAGAGGGCAAAATGTTCCAGTTGCAGATTCATTTTTGTCCCATGAATTTAATTAGCCAGGTAAGATCCTAGTCTAGGTCAGGGGTCCCTGTTTTGCTTACAACCAATAAAACAGAGACTATCAGGGGAGATGGATCTGGGTACGTGGCCTGCCTCCAAATGGCGAGGGATTGACCACATAGTTATTCCTCTTACTTTCAACCCTCACAATGTACAATTCTGGAGGGGTCCCATTATAATAGCAGAAGAGTGGCATGACTTTCACCCTACCCAAGGATGACCCAAAATGGAAGGCTACAACATCAGAGACCAATACTCTGGATAGGGGCACCATTGAGCAAACCAGCAGTCATCTACCTCCAGATAGTTTAGGGCAGGTAAAGCTTCCTAAAGAAACATCTCCATGTGCTGTACTTACAAACATACAGTGAACACATATAGCTGCATTATACCGGGTCAGGCCCTTAACCCAGCTAGTCCAGCATTGATTGGCAGCAACCAACCAAAGACTAGATAAACCTTTGGCCTGATCTAGTGGAGGCTCTTCTTACATCCTTAACCAGAATCTTTCCCAACCCTATCTTGACATGCCAGCGATTGAAAATGGGACCTTCTGGATGCAAAGTAGGAGGCTCTACCAGTGAGCTACAGCCCTATTCTCACGTACTACTTGCATGAGTGAGTGTAGCAAGACAACATCCTGTTGCTATAGCAAGCACCATCTTATTACCATAAAATAAGTAGCATCCTATTGTTACTACCTGTCCTTTGACCACCTTCTGCATGGCTGAACCAATCCTAATAGCTGCCATTTTCTGTTTTCCTCCATTACACCATAGGGTTCTCTATGCTCCACTGCAAGCCCCTTTAAGGGAAGTGAGAAAGAGGCTGCAATCCTAAACACACTTTCCTGGGAGTAAGTCCCATTGAATATACTGGGACTTACCTCTGAGTTAACAGTTCTAGCATTGCACCATTAGACCTGCGGCCATGAAACTTCCTGGGTCACCTTGGGTCAGTCACTTTCAGCCTCACAGAGTTGTTGTGAGAATATAATAGGAGACAAATTGTGTATTGCTTTGAATGGATTTCTGCTACTCCAGGTCCAACTTTTGCCCTACTTCCTCAAGTACACAACTACTACTATTCGGGCACCAGAACACAACTATCAAGAATACCACTAAACAGGTTTCAACCCCAGGCCCAACAACTCACAAGGTATTTAGCATAACACCGAGCCTCCTGTCCCATACAACCCAGTTGAAACACACACACACACAAAAAATGGATATGAGACTAGGATGATCCACTACCGAAAACTCATTGATAATAGTCACCGTTTATACATACTGTGTGGGTTTGGAAAGAGGTTTAAAAAGAAAGAGAAGGTCAAATCACTTTTGATCGCAAGCACTGACTGAGCTATTTTCTCAGAACCCGTTGTGCTATTTCTGGGTCAGCTTTGTTGCTATTTTAACTGCTCCCAGGGACAAGGCAACAGGAGGGGTTTGGTTCATCCTGGGAATGGAGGAAATGGGAAGAAACTCACTTGGGTCTCTCTACCCAGGAAATGGCAGATATTAACGAACGGCATTTTGCCACCGCTACAAGGATTCCAGATTCCTGGGCACCATGAGCCACATTCTTTAGCAGCCACACGGAGGCCAGGCATTTGAAGTATTTGCACAGCCAACGTCTACAGAAAGTCGACAAGCATGCAGGTCTTTTCACAGCCTTTCCCTTTTCATTGTATTCAACACAACATGCTTCCAGGTAAGTGTGTACAGACATATAACAAACTTTGATTAGCCTATGTTGCCTTCTAACACAAAAATGGGGAAAAACAGCATTTGCTGCAGTGGCAAAGACAATTCCAAATTCACTCCAAAGCAAAGAGGACACAAAAAAGGGCAATAGAAGCTCCACCATGCTTTTAAAGAGGGACACACAAAAACCAATTCTTTCCAAAGATAGTTCTGCATTCCCAGTGGACTGGGACAAACATCCGTACACATCTAAAGCAATCATGTGTGCCTCCATCAAGCTGTTGTCCGTGGGAAGCTGTGAGCAATAGAAATTGCTACCTGACATTGTTGTATGTTCCACAGTAAATGTGGTCTGGAGAAGCAGACCATCCAAGACTGCTAGTGTTTTGCTCCCCCACCAGGACATCTGGAATCACCACTACTGCCCAACAGGTAGGCAGGTAATTCACCTCCTCCCATGTATTTCTCTCCAGACTTCAATACACTTGGCTCTGTTACGAGGTCCTGTTCCAAGGTGGAGTAAGTGTAGGGGTTGGAAACAAAGCCTTTTCTACTGCAGCACCTCACTTGTTGAATTCTGTCCCCAGGGAAATCTCTCTTTAATTATTTTTAATTAAACTGACACTGGGTGTAGCAAACATGCCGTCAAGCCTGCTCAGTTCCAGCACAGGATGCAGCAGTAGCTATTTGGCGCCACTGCTTGTATGCTCAGTAGGACTGAGCCATAAGTGACCTTGATCCAGTGAAGGGATCCCTCCTCGAGAGAGCATGAGCAGCCAGTCCAACTGCTCTGAGTTTTGGAAAGGGTTGATCAAGACATAAAGGAAAAAGGCACTTACACAGCAGCTGTCAGATGGGTCAACTAAAATCACTATGGTATTATGGTCAGAGTGCTGGGTTAGAGGGTTGGGGAAACCCAGCTACAGTTTTCGCTCTCAGCCATAATGTTCACTAGGAGCCCAATCCTATCTGCACAGGAGAAGTGGGTGCTAATCCTTTGCCACTGAATACCACGGGGTATACAATCTGCAGTCTGAAAGGAACAAGCGGCCTCATCAGGCCAGCCTTGATTGATATCAGAGCTTTTTGGATTGATAGTTCTGATTCATCCAAGAAGCTCAGGACAGCACTACTCCCCTTCACGACAACCTAGAGAGGTGGGCTAGGTTGGCCAAGTGAGTCACCCAAAGAGCTTCATGGATGAGTGGGAAATTGGAACTTGGTCTCTCATAGTGCAAACTTAACCATGGTTAGGCCAGCACAAGTCCTGTGTTGGCCTGAGAGTGTTAGAAAAGACACTTGGGGGGGGAGGTAGGCAAGTGCACACACATGTGCACAACACATCACCGTAGGAATGGGAAGATGAGTGAGTTACCTTGGCCGAGACTGATTAGGATCGCATTCTAATTCTAATGATGATTCTAGCCACAACATCAGAATGACTCATGTTCAAAGGGAGATGAGATGTGTGTAAGTATGTGTGTAAAGAGTATTAAAAATATGATGGGGGAGAGGAAGAAATTTGTCTTGCAGGAGAACAGCCAGCCCTTTCTCCAACGATTTCCTGGTTTGAAGCTTAATAGTTGCATTTATTTGTAGATGTTGGGCGGTCCAACAACAACAAAGGAATGACTTTCCCAAGGGTGAAGACAGTTGAGAGCAAAGTGCTGTGGAGCAGGGGCAATATGGCTCGAATCTAATGCAAACAAAGCCTAGTTTCTTCCTGCTTCCAGATCCACTTCACTGCTGTGGGACTTAACCTATAAAGCCCTTTATGGCCCAACACTAGAATTTCTGAAGGGAAGGCACATTTCCTTCTGGGTCAGCTGAGGACAAGCCTGCAGATTCCCTCCTTGTGCCAGTTAAGGGGACTAACCATTAAATGCAGATCCCAGCCTCAATCTCCAGTATTGCCAGGTTGGGCTGGGACACACTCCTGTCTGGAACCTTAGGGAGTGGCAGCCATGTCAGCAGAGATGGACCAAAGATCTGTCTCAGCAGAAGGCAGTCTTGTCTTCACTTGGCACAAGCCCTGGCCACAGCTGGAGGCTGCCAGCCACAGCCCAACATAAGTACAGACAATCCCTTGCTGATCTTGCACAGGGATTCTGCTATGCTCTCAATTCATGGACACACCACCACCCACAACCAACCTTCCCCTGCAAATCCCCACTGACAAAATCAGTCTGAGGCTGCAATCCTGATCCCAGTTAGGCTGGCATAAGCAGTGATGAGATTCAAAGAAATTAACAACCGGTTCTATGCCCATCTGACAGCCACTTTTTAATGGAAATTTTTAAACTTTATATGTCCTATCTCTCTTGTTAATATCTATTAACAACCAGTTCTATAGAGTTAGTGTGAACCTGCTGGAGTCCAAGTTTTGTGCCAAAAGTGCCATAAGACAATTCTGCATCACACCTGAAGGGATTAGCTAGTGCACAGACATGCACCGATCTACCCACACCACCACGGGAACAGATGGGTTAAGCTGGCCTGAATTTATTAGGATTGTGTCCTGAGAGGCACAGAAACACAGACAGAGCCCGACATTTTTAAAGCTGGCCTTGCAATTCCCATGCCCCATGTCTTCTCAAACTCCCTTGATTCCAGTCCTGAAATTACTACTCAACAAAGACTGTTCCCTTAGGCTGAGCATGTCTTCTCTTTCTACACCATTACCAGCACTTCCCAGATAGAGAAAGATGGAAAGCCTTAAAGTGGATTTTCTGCCTGAATCAGACAAGGCAGAGATTTGCTCAGTCGTATTTTAAGCTAGGATTACTCAAGAGTGGATAAAAGAGAAGATTTGCCAGTCTGGGCAATACTTCTGAATGTCAGCTTCTTGATAAGAGGAATAGAGTATGGCTCACTCCCTCCAACTTTCTCTCTCTGCCACCCCCAAGAGAGTGCCCTGCCATCGACTCAGAAGCAAAATCTTACATCGCTACAAGAGCCACTTCTCTAAAGGGAAGAGGCGAGACTGGGTGATTCACTTATTCAGAGAGAAAGATGGGATACCAATCAAATACATTTTAGTTTCTGGTCGATGTATCAGAGTCAAGCCAGCCCAAGCAGCAGCTTTCTTGTGTGCATTAAAAATGCATACCTGCTGATTTCCCACAACTTTGAACTTCTTGCTATCCTGGCCAATATTTTGGCCTTTCTGAAACACCACCTTTCCTGCAATCTAGCCCCAACTTGCTCCTTTCTCTACCTATGACACACTGTGGAGATGTGGGAGGAAGAGAACACTCCATCTGAAGCAGAGACCCTGCCAAGAGCATGCCTTACCTGCTCCATGCAGAGACATGCTCCATACCGCCCCAGACTCAGCTGCTGAAGCTCCAGCCAGTTAGTAGGTTATACAAGAAACAAGCTTTGAATCAGGAAGCTGGCAGCTGAAAAAAGGGAGCATTCCTGGCAGGTCAGCATTCAGATGCGGCCCCAAAGTGATCTCCAGAAGGCACTCCCAGGCAAGTAGGTATATTCCATCTTGAATGGTCCGAAGCACTCTTTGGACTACTGGCACTGAGAGCTCAAGCATCCCTGTAGATGCAGGCCAGCAAACACCTGAACTGTGTAGTGACCAGCCCATGACTGGCTTCTTACAGAGATCACCAGCTAATCTGGTCCTTATTTTAGCCTAAGTGCTAGATTTCTCTCTCTCTCTCTCCCTCCTCCAACTGTTTCTATATCACCAGGACAGTCTCCTCTTTCTGGCACTTGTCCGTGTAAAATCACTGTCCCCATTTTTGCCTTTTGCTTCTTATGATTGTTAGGAATCTTATTCTTCATGGTCCTGTTCCCTCCCTAGTTTCTATAAGTTAACTCAGAGAACATGAAAGAGATAGGTGGGGAGATGCCTCCTGTGCACATGATGTTAATGCATGCACATGACCCATATAAGCAAATAGCATGCCACTGCGCACCCTGCAGCTGCCAATGTTTTTAACAGTAAACAACACTGTAGGACAGGTTGGTATGCTTAGAAATGTACTAACCACCCAAAAAAATCCAATAGAGAAGTCCACAAGACCTGTTTGTGTCAAGGATTCGGTATACAAGTGGTGTAGCACTTTGCATTTGCTTTTATGTGTTCAGAGCACATCACAAGTACTAGCTTGCTGTAATCTTTATAACTACAGTACGCAAGGTAAATGAGTACTACTCTCTCCATATTTCACGCAGGGAGCAAAAGCTGGGATGAAGTGACATGCACAGATAACCCATCAGTTTGTGGTAGAAGCAAGATCTGAATGAAGGACTTTCCTCCCCACTTCTTCTCCTCCACGCTGCACCAGCTTGCAGCCAGGTTCTGCTGCGACTCCATCTGCTGAACCCTCCCACCCCGACAGCGAAACCCAGATTGTGTTTGTGGGGAATATTTCCTCAAGCAACAGTCCAAACAGACTCCACCTTCACAACCAGTATAAGCAAGTACAACGGCTGCATACCAAACAAGAAAATAGATTCTCCAGAAGCAAATTCCAATGTGGCAGATGAACACATTAAAAGAGGTAGAGCAGAGACCCAGAGAAACCAGGTCTCTTACTTCTCAGCTAGGAGAGCAAGAAGAGGAAGGATGAAGGCTATGAACATAAAGCCTGCAGGCTGTTTGTGGCCCCCTGAAGCAATTTATGCACTACCACACATTATAATTGGACTCTCCCAGCTCAATAAATGGGTGCCTCATATCTTGAAAACATGCTCAAGATTTGCACATTTTCTCTTCTGTGATTTGCAGTTTGTGAGTTTCCACATGAAAACAAACTGCTTATTTCTGGCCCTCTTTGGCTTAATGATGTCACTCCTAGACCTCAGCAGGGACCACAAATGCTAACTTTGGCTCTCTGTACAAAACCAATTTGACATCCCTGGTCTACAACTTTACAAGACAAGGACTTATTTTCTTCAGATTTAAAACAGGACAACATAAGAGGGCCTGCTGGATCTCCACCAAAGGTTCATCAATTGAGCATCCCAGTCCTGCCAGTGACCCACCAGTTGCTTCTAGGTAGCACATAAACAGTACTGGAGATAGTGAAAATGCAAGTTGTTGAAGGTCCTGAAATCCTTCATTGGTACCCTACCCAGCTTCTCTTGGCACACTGGCCTTTGCTGCTGGTACTAAGGGACCAAAACTCAGCTCATCCAGAGAATCCTTCAGTGCCCTAACTGGCACCAGCCTGATCTTGAAGACTACAGCTGTCCCCATCTCACCAGATACATTGCATGCGATCCCCACTCCGCACTGGGCAGGATAGAGTGCAATCCTAACCAATTTTCCAGCTCTGGGTTCAGGACAATGCAAAGTAAGGAAGCAAACACTGCCTTACCTTGAGAAAGCCTCCATAATTGCTCCCACCACCACCACCACCACCTGCAGAATGCAACACATGTCCCATTGGCATGACTATGCCAATAATGGAAAGCTGGTGAGGATTGCACCCATAGACTTATTACACAGGTGACCTGAAATTAAAATCAACACATTTGCTGAGCTGAGGGGAGCTGAAACGAGTCTTTCTAATTTATCCATAAGTGCAAAACACACTATCCACCCACCAGTGGGTTGCCAGAATCAGAGTGAACAGACTGGAAAGACCAGGCGACCCCAGATTATTTTAGAAACTGCAATTCTAAAATTAATCCAGTTTTCTGCATACCAAGTTGTGACCTAGATCTTGAACAAATCCCCCCCTCTCTGGCCCGACTCTTTATCTGTTAAACAAAGACTGTAGAATTGCCAGAATAACTCCTTGCATTAAAAAGAAAAAAACATCATTTTATGATCTTAAAGGCTGATACAGGATGAATTTCCACAGGGTCATTGTTTAAGTATGAAGCTGTGCTTTATAGTAGGGATCAGCAACCAAAAATCCTTGGACCATGGAAAGGCATATAAATTTTTATTTATTTAGATGACAACTTCTATCCTATTATTGTACAGGTCCGCAAAAGAGCCAACCACAATATCAAACGATATTAACAGGTTAAAGGCATTAAATAAATAAATTGGTATAAAGCAGATAAAAAGCAAAGTTCAATAGACCCCTAAGCGACCTCTTGAATAAAGCTGAATAACTAATTACTGGCCAGAGGACACACATGGTACACACACACACACACACGGGACACACGCGCAAACAGTCTACTCACAAGCCAAATATTCTCCACACACACGACACCAAGTGCCGTTTGCCACAAGATGGAAGGATACAACACAATGTTCAAGGTCGTGCAGGGTCACAGAATAGGCCGGAGAGGAATCAATTCAAATTGTTTCCAGCAAGCCTTATCCATGACATGCTGCAAAGGAAACACAAGAAGCTCACAGACCAACCAACAATCTGATTAGGCAGGCAGAGCTGGAGAGATATGTGCCCAAACAGGACAACTTGATCTGGGCATTAGAACAAAACATCCATTGAGACTTCTTGATGAAAAGGTCAGCACAGCAGGGTCAGGAGGGAGAGTCAATCATAACAGCGGACATTTATTTGGCATTGGGGTACGTTCCCCAAATGCAAAAGTAATTTCCTTAGTTATTCTTACAACAGCCCTGCAACGTAGACCTGTATGACAGGTATAACCTAGAGCTGACAAAGTAGAGGCTTGTCTCAGCCCCCCGCCTAGACGGCTTGTGGGTGAAGTAAGATTCGAATCAGGTACTTCCTGGGCACACACTTAGTACAAGAGGGTTTTTGCCAGGGTTAGTTTCAGACCAGGTTCAGGGGTTCCTGCTCATGAAGCAAATTGGGTGACCAGTTATTACCACTCATCCTAACCAAGGTTTTTGTGACATTAAGAGAAGGTGGAACCATTTGTAACACCCTGATCTCCTTGGAGGAAAGATGAGAATTTAAAAATGTACCGTAATTAACACACTGGCAACTGGCTGCCCTTTAATAGCCCCCAATATCTGACACCCAAAAAAGGTTCTGCCTAATAGCAAAGAAAGCCTCACAGCACATTTGATCCAGCTATTTTGGTTTCCTACCACAGATGGGCTTTGCCTGCAGGAGTCGACCCAGTTCAGGAAACTGTCCCAGGACTGGCTGCCACAACATTTTATGCCAATAAATAACCAGGGAGATAGGAATAATAAATGCTTCTTTCTGCTTCAAATGAACAGGCTATGAAATGGCAGGCTTCAGCCTGAAGTGTGGTATACAAATATATACATTGCACTGGATACCACCCTGGTTCCTGGTATTTTTTAAAAAGAAAAAGTTTAAAACAACAAGATAACTCCATTCACTTTTAGGTAAATGACGTCTCCTGGACACAGAAGGTTCATTCTCCTGTTCCAGGCAAGAAGCCAGCACAGAACTGGTATATGATGCCAGGTTTTTACCCAAGTAAAATCAATGTGGTGATATAAAGATTGCACACTTGGCTCCAGAGTGCTCACTTCTCCTTTTTGGGGTACTTTTACTAGATAAATTGGCAAAGGAACAGTCCAGGTCACAGGCATTTTTAAAAATCCACATATATATCCAGACAGAACAAGGTCACCGTGTGTGGGCAGATGGTGAATTTTCTGCAGAATAAAAAGTCAGTCTTCAGTGGCTTGCCACCACCCCACATCATGCTGCTCACCCAGGGATACTCACCAGAGCACATGAAGCCTCATGTGACACTCCAACAAACTCAAGTAGTCTTCCAGTGCAACCTTAAAGGGTTTTTCAGGTACCCGACAAAACTGAAAATACCCATTAAGATCAGGGTAGAAGGCTGACACTGCAATCCTAGGAACACTTTTCTGAGAGTAAGACCCATTGAACACAATGGGGCTTACTTCTGAGTAGACATGGATAGGCTTATGCTGTAAGCTTTTTGCATGCTCTATTATTTCCACAAAGTCGCATTTGAAACTTTAGTTTATTGTTCAATAGAAACAATAAAATAAAGTTATATTTTAAACTTCAGTTTATTGTTAAATTGAAACAATAAAGTTACAAAAACCAAACAAAGCTCTCACACTAGCTGGATCAGATGAGGTGTGGGCATCTTTAAAGCCGGAAAAGCCTGGGTGTGTGAACAACAGAAATGTGAACTAGTGTTGGTGGTGTCCCAGGTGATCATAATTTGCAAGGTACGTATGAAAGTACCCTCTTGTTTCTACTGACTACTGCTCAGCAAGAGCACAGAGAGCTACTTCTTTGCTTGGTGCCATTAAATGCTTGCATTAGCATCTTTTTGTAAAGAGACTGGCAAAACCACACTCTTCCCCTCGTGTTGAATACATTCTTAGCCTGGACTTGCTCCACTTTCCAGGATGGTGTGTCTGCTCATCATTCTCGGCAGCACAACTGCACTAGATACTCTGTAGAGGCGCCACATAGATTCCTTCCCCCACATGGCATATTTTTAGCTTCCCACTGCACACTCTTGGGAAAACTTTGTCTTGTCAAACAGGGCTTTGTTACTCAGGATCACCTCTTCTCATGCACCCATCAGACCCACTTTGGCCGTCTCATTGTGCTTCCTACCTGCATCCTGCATTTTTGCATCTAATCATTATCTCAAATTTGGAATTTGTGCAAAAATACCAGAAACACCAACTCCACCTGCTTCGATACATTCCATTTATCTCTGTGCCCCAAATCCCTCGTAGTGCCAAGCAAGGCAGATCTTGTTGCTAATAAAAGATTTTTCCTTTAAAAAAAGTGCACCCCCCTTTGAAAGCACAAATTGTCCAAGCTCATCAGTCTCCAAATCTAACCCAAAACTATGTGCAGCAGTATCAAAAACAAAAGAGGGACACCAAGGATTGTAGGCAGGCGGATTTCTCCTCTTTTTAGAACCAAGATCTTCCTGATTAGGTGGCCATCAGCTGTCGGCCTCATACAGAAAAGGCTGCTGGCCAACACCTTAAAGCAAGTTGCAGATCCCTCAAATGTGCGGAGCCGTCTTTATTGCAACCACTTAAATTTCAGAGCTGCTTTGAACTGGAGACTGTTACATATAGCACAATCCTAACCATGTCTACTCAAAAGTAAGCCCCATTGTGTTCAATGGGTCTTACTCCCAGGAAAGTGTCTTCAGGATTGCAGCCATAGCCATCCAAAACAATCCACATTGTAAGTAGTTGTATAAGTCCATTGGAAGAAGATAAGGAGAATACAGTATATTTTTATGGACTCCCTAAAACGTCACAAAGTCAGGATTGAACTTCCAAGTTCTTCAGAACTTTTCTTCAGGCTAGAATAGATGATAAGCAAAATACATTGCTCAACAGTAAGCCTGAAGAAGGAAGGATTTTCTCACTAAGGTCCCAAACTATGTACCTCTTTTAAAAAATAGAAGTGCCTGCAAGCCATATCAACTTAGATCCACTGTTATTTCCAAACGCTCCAGTTTAGTTGCACTATCCCTAGGGTTTCCATAATTCTCTTCCACAAAACCAGGACAAACTGGTCAGTGTATGAACGCAATCTCCAAAAATCAGGACTGTCCTGGTTTTCCGATAACATACGGCAACCCTGACCATCCCACACCTTCCTTAATGGCAGACAGCCTATTAAATACAGGCATCCCCCACTTATTGGACGGGTTAGGGTTTGGAGCACTTATCCAAAAGTAAAAACCAATCTTTTTTTAATTATAAAAGTTGCTTCCAATGTTTTTTTAAGCTAGCAAATTACAAATGCCCCTTTTATCTTCCTGCTGCCACACAAAAATTTCTGTAAATGGATTCTCATTATCTCCTTCAGGAATGGGATTAGACCAGCAGCAAGACCATGAGGGAGGGCAATTTCAGCTTTTAGAACGGCAGAGAAAGGTGGAAAAAGCAGAACGTGTTGAATGAATGAGTTCTGGGTATATGAAAGGTGTTGAAAGAGTGGATCATCAGAACCATAAGAAGGTGGAGGAAACCTGTAGTTTCGTTAACAATGAAATGCACACAGAACTGCTTTGGCTAGAGTCCCTGATCCAATACCAAAAACTGATTCCAGTTAAGAGAATATGGCGCGGGTTTTTAAAATCAGATTATGATTTGGATTGTTTGTCCCCAGGTTTATGGACCGATGACAACTCAGCAGTAGTGCATGTGCCTTGAAAGGAGCAGGTCCCTCGTTCAATCCCAGGTAGGATGGGGAGTTGCTGCAAGTCAGGTAGACTGAATAATGAGCAAGAGGGACCAATGGGATGACTCAGTAGCAGGCAGTTTTGTGAGTATAAAGCTTTCTTTGAGGGTTAAACTCCATCCTGACTTCTCGCACATCAAGGCAGCTTACACAAGGTCTGCCGGAGACAAAGCCCCCATCAGCCACTCCCGTCCCTGCATGTATAGTCAAGCCCTCACAGGCAGCATGCTCAAGAATGCCCACATCAAGTCCCAAAGGTTGCACACAGCCCTCTTGAACATCCCCCGGGATGCTGGCCCTTATTTGACGCTGACCTCATTTCCTTGCGGGGAGGGGACTTGGGGGGGCGGCATGGCTGCTTTGTCTGACCTGCATTCCATTCCAAATGATCCCTGCAGGTTCGGAGAAAGAAGCTCAAAAGGCTACACTTCCTTTCTGCAAGAGGAAAAGGAAAAAGTAAGGTCTTTCTAGTCACACATAACTCTTCTTTAGGCACAGCAATCTTTAAGAAGAAAATACTTTGCATGCTGTCATGCCAAGAACATGGGCAGCTCAGATGGCTGGATTAGGACGGAGAAAATCTCAAGCTGGCAGTTCCTTTAATTCCCTAAAAGTTCCTTTAATTACAGATCAGAGGGAAACAAACATATACATGGCTGAGGGCTACAAGCTTCAGTCATTACTGCTTCTCAGTATCTACAGTGCTCTATCCTTTTTCATTAACTCACCTCCTCCCGGACAAATTGGCACCATGTAGAAAAGCTTCCTGATGCCACATCTCTCTCCCTATGCTACCAAAGGTCATCGTGTTTTCTCAAGAGGCAGGCTTTGCTTTTAGCAAGACATCTCGTGCCCCATTCCTATGGGGTAAAAATTCAGTGACGGTTCAGTGTACTGAGCTGAATGAATCAAGGAAAAGCACAATCCTAATCATGTCTACTCTAAAGTAAGCCCCGTTGTGTTCAGGGGATCTAACTCCCCGGAAAGTGTCTTTAGGATTGCAGCTGAAGTTTTGTATATTTGTATATTCCCATAGGCAACATATGTTGGGGAACAGCAACACTGAGTTGGCATGTAGCAGCAGAGGGCAGCATTGAATATCCCCAAATGATACTTTGGCTACAATCCTAAAGACATTTTCCTGGGAGTGAGACCCACTGAACACAATGGAGCTTCCTTTTGAGTAGACATGGTTAGGATTGTGCTCTATATCTTTTAGTGGTTGTTGCAAAGGGTGTCTCCTTTGATTTCCTCTTCCTTCATATATATGGTATTCTTCCTTCCCAGATCATCTCTTGTGTAGATGTGTGTCTCTTACTTTGTTCTCTCAGTTGTTATTTTAATTGTACTGTACTTGTCTGCGTCCAGAAGCCACTATTTAGCCTCCTAGACTTCTAATGGTTAGGAAATTTCTAATGTGATTAAGTTTATGTATGAACTTCATGGAACTGTGAGTATGGGAACCATTTTAACTTTGAACCCTTTTGCCTCAAGTTTTATTCTTGTCTTATTAGTTGCAAGCACCCAGGTTTTGTTTGGCGATTGCTCTGTTAAGCTTAGCACTATTCCAACAATATATGGAGATATTCATCCCACTTCCCTTTCTTTCTATGGAGCAATGGGAATGATAGCTGTCTTCACTTACTACCACACTAATATGTCTGATCTATAACGCTCAGCTAGATTATACTGTACATAAGAAGGGCCTTTTGGGTGCCCAAATGCCCATCTAGTCCAGTTTCCTATATTTCACCATTGCCTATTAGATGCCTCAGAGAACATACAAAACACTATAGAGGGTAGTGTTGTGTCCCACTACAAAGACAAAACATTGTTGTTTGGTTTGTCCTAATTACAGCCAAGGGACAAGTGAAATCAACTGGACCAAGCCACTTCTGGTTTACTTCTGGTTTTACTCCTAAGGAACTTTTCACTAAAGTTCTTAAAGTATTGCTTAGAGAAGTAGGACAGGTTGCTTTCTACTGCTTTTGTTAAGGAATTCAAGAGCAAACACTTCTTTCATATACCTTTTGTCAATTAAAAAAGTCCCAAAAGAGCTTTAGGCACTAGGAATGAGGTTGCATGAAAGTGTGCATCACACCCATAATCCCAACAGAAGAGTCACATGAAAACGCACATGTCTGTTGACCTCTGTCTACTGTGCCTCTGATGTTTCCAGGAATTTGTCCTGGCCTTTCCTAAATGCAAACAAGATCTACAAGATCTACAAAATCAGGCTGACCTAAAACCATGGCAGGCTACAAAGAGGGAAAAATGGGCATGCGTTGCATGGGCAACAACAGACATCCTTTAACATCTTTGTGTTTCCAAAAAGCCATAATCCACAGCCCTCTACCAAAAGATCTTAAGCAATTACTATGGTGTAATTACTAATGGTACACATCTCTTAATTACTAATGGTACACACCATTAATTACTAATGGCGCGCACACCAATATTGATGAATGCAGATGTTCACCCCGACATGCCCTGACTGCAAAGAGTCAACTCAGATTTCTGAACTTTCCAACTGAAGAATTCTTCTGAAATGCAAGCAAATGGATTATGTAGGTTTAACAAGGGGCTCCCCATCATCTCAGTGACCAAGATGAGAGAAAGGCAGGGGTCTTATTGAGGGGTATTCACCAGTGCCAGCATCTCTGTGTGAGTATGGGCAACTCTGTAGACATGCCTATGATTAAAGATAGCATCGTCACGATGAGTACCCCCGCATTTATTTCTTTATTTATTAGTGGAGTAAGGCATGTGTTCCCCAGCCTTGAGCTGTTAGCTTGCCCAGCCAGTGCCCTGCCAAAGGCAGCCTCTTGACTCTGTGTCGGCAACAGAGCTACATTCAGTGGAGAGCCAACACCAAAGATGGTTGGAAAATGCAAAGGGTTTGAAAAACTGAAGCTACCAGGCATTTCCCCAACTTCAAGGTCATGTGATGGATGCCCTGATTTCTCATATTCCTGCCTAAGTCACAGCAAAGTCTTTCTGCTCCTAAGAAAGCACTCAGGCAGTGGCGGCCAGTGGGGAGGAATATAATTAACATGCCCAAGTGTAGCAAAATGGGGGGGGGGGGGAGAATCAGACATTCTGTCCTAACTGGCAGAGATAGATGTGGAGTAGTGCAAGAACAAACAATGCAGGGCCTGTTAGAACCAGGAATTGAAGGCCTCCCAAGCAAGTCTCTGTCCAAGCCATTCAGCCCAACAAATCAGACAGTTTCCAAAATCATGCAACAGGGCTTTATTAGTGGGCTGAAGACAGCAAGCCCTGGCTCTATCCCTGATCAACTGCAAATAGGAAAGATGCACAATAAGAAATCAATGGGGGGCATCCTAGAATCACCTGTGGCCAGCCAGAAGGCAGACACCACATTTCAAGAGAGGGATGATGATGGAGCCGAACAAAACAAGCTCATCTGTTATTTGTCTCCATCAGTTAGGTTGTGAGAACCAGAACCTAAGAAGTAACTGCTTCCCTTATCGACTTAACTATACAGATCTGGAGCAGCAAAAGGCAAGGTCAGGACTGTGCATGGGGGAAAAGGGACAAGAAACCACAGGTTCCAAATCCGCCTCTAAACTTCTTCCTACTCAACATGATACAACTTGAGAAGTGGGAATCTGGACAGCATAGCACTGCCTTTAAGCCCAGTTGACTATAAACAGGTATTGTTTCTAAGTCTCTGGACTTTTGGGGACAGGTAATGACAATTCACATCTACAAAGTCCATTTTTTCCATCCCCATTTGTTGGTTTCCACTTTTTGAAACAAAAAGCACTATTTAGAATAAGCTGAGCACCTGAATGAACAAAGTACCAGCCTTCTGCAAATATCATCAGATGTGTCACCCGGCCCAAGAAATCAGCACCTCTCTTAAAATTATCAATCCCCCTCACCACGCAGCACCGGGAATCAGATCTTGGCCACCCAATTCCAAATCTATTCGGTGGGTGGATGGATATTAAAAAGTCACTTTTCAACCTCCCCAATAAATATAAAGCTTCTTGTTATTTAAAGCGTCCTACCTCGCAGGGGAGTTGTAGTCTCGAGATGTACAGGATGACAATAATCCCACCATCACCCTGCAGAGAGACCTCCAGCAGCAGCACCCAAGTTAAGGGGTGCCACCAAGTTAATGGTCTCAAATCCACAGGATGGTTTTCTGAAAAGTCAACCAGCTGCGTCAAATTCCCGGCAAGGCACGTGTGCCTGGATCTGGGAGGAAGGCCCGCTCTGGCAGCAGCTGGGGACCCAAAAGGAAAAAACATTGCCAGGCGGGGGTGCAAATTAAGGCTGTGCCACAGTCTGGCTCCCAAACACCCCACGTTGAAGGGGGGTGAGGTGGATGGATCTGACCCATCACTCCCACACCAGACAGCTGAGGAAGGTGTGCAGGTGAATGTGCCTCCAGTTCCCCGCAACCAACCAAAGGATGCAACTTCAGGGGTTTGTGCACCAGCAAGGCTGCGGGGTGTGGGCCCCCCAGTTTAGCCCTGATCCCCTAACCCTGAGGCAAGCAGCTGCCCTGACCCCAAGATGAACCAGGTTGTTGCAAACCTGCAAGGAGCCTGGAGGGGAACTTGGGGGTCAGGGCAGAGTCCCCCAGTCCCCCTGATCACTCCCACCCACCCCCAGGCACTGCTGGTCCCAGGCAGAGGATGCAGCAGCAGCAGCAGCTGGAGGCGCCCCAGCCCTGGACCAGCATCCCTGCCTGGGCTGGAGAGCAGCAGCAAGAGCTGCGTCCCTTCCCATCCCTGTCCTGCTGCGTCCCACCAGGGATGATGCAACCCACGTACCTGCCGGGCGGCCCCACGCGATCCCCCCTCCGCGGAGCCGTCATTCCCGGCAAGCTGGAGATCAGGAGGCCCAGCCCAGCCCCTCCAGCACAGCCCCATTGGCCGCCCCACACCCGCCACCCCCAGCCCCGCCCCGACTGGGATGGAGAGGCTGGACCGGCAGCCTCTTAAAGGGATGCTCCTGCCGCCTGGCAAGGGTCGCCCCCCCGCTCTCCTCCCCCCGCCACACTCCTCTCCTGGGGGTCTCCAGTGCCCTCCTTTGCAGCTGCAGTGCAGGCTGACCCTGACTCATGAGCCAAAAAGGGGACCAGCCCCCAGGTGGATACTCTGACATTTAGTAATAAGAAGGATAAATTAACTACATGCAGCACAAGTGGGTGAGACACCGGCTGCAATCCTAAAGACACTTTCCTGGGAGTAAGACCCATTGGACACAGTGGGGCTTACATCTGAGTAGACATGGTTAGGATTCTGCTCACTGTCCCTGTTAACCAGCACGCCAGGGATCGAGACCACAAGACAAGGATTTCCTGCTACAGGCAGGGGTTGGACTAGATGATCCACGGGGTCCCTTCCAGCTCTATGATTCTATCTACACATCTATGGCTGCAATCTTAAAGTCACTTTCCTGGGCGTAAGACCCATTGAACACTATGGGCCTTTGAGTAGACATGGTTAGGATTGTGCTCAAAATCAATCAATCAATCTATCTATCTATCTAGACAGACAGACAGACAGACTTTCATGTGGTTAATTTAAACCCCATACTACTTATTATTAAATTTCAAACTATTACACATAATTTATGTCATATAGAGCACAATCCTAACCATTTCTACTCAAAAGTAAGCTCTATAGTGTTCAATTGGTCTTACTTCCAGAAAGCATCTTCAGGATTGCAGCCATAATCTATTAATTACTAGGAAAAAGCATATCCATGTTGCGGGAGTAAAGTTCCCACATATGCCATCCCCCCATGGTGCATCAATCCCCCACACACAACATCCCCTCATGAGCATCAACCCCCCCCCCCGTTGCACAACATCCCCTCATGCGCAACATCCCTCCATGAGTATCAACCCCCCCATGCACATTGTCTCCCCATGCACATCATCTCCCTCTGGGCAACATGCCCCATGCACAACAACCGCCCATGCACAACATCCCTCATGTGCATCAACCCTCCATGTGCATCAACTCCCCATACACATTATCCCCTCATGCACATCAACTCCCCATGTGCATCATCCCCCCAATGTGCATTAAATCATCTCCCCATGCGCAACCCCCCATGCACAACATCCTCCCCAGTACAACCCCTCCCTCTGAACATCCCCCAGTGCACCAGGCTCTGAGCACCAAATTGGCTGGATGTTGGTCAGTCTTCCATGTTAAGTATAGGACAAAAACACGTTGCACCCCTTTTCAGCCCCTTCCAGTTGGAATTTCCAAAAACCGGTTCTTAGTGCACCCCTCAGTCACGGAAGGAACACCCTCCCCAAACTTCACGCTTCTAGGCCCAGCAGTTTTGGCTGGGCGTTGATGAGCAAGTGAGTGAGTGACCTTCCTCTTTTATATACTGTGTATAGACAAGAAGGCTACACGCTGCCTGCTCAAAAGGAAATAGAGAACAACTAAGATTTTTTCCAGTATAGAAGACTAAAAAAGAGGACATGTCCTGGATGTTTTATATACACCAGTATATGCATGGGGCCTGCATTGGGTGGAGAGACTTTCTCATTTGTCCATCCTGTCATTCTGTGCTTTGTTTCCATTCCGCGACTATAAACCAGCAATTCCATGATTGGGCACCTATCATGGAAACTGAGTTTCACAAGACAAGTCTTGCTCAGTCCACTTTGGCACAAGTGAAGCAAACGCACCCACCGGCATGCAAAGAACACCAGCCTTGATCAAAGGTAGGCTGGAGACAGGTTGAGAACGGCAATCTATCTACCTGTCTACAGTATTTATATACCGCTTTTCAACTGACGTTCACAAAGCTGTTTACAAGAAAATGAAAAATTAAAAGCTAATTAATAGCTAATGGGTGCCTGTCCCAAAAGGGCTCACAATCTAAAGTGTAAAAAGAACACCAGCAGAAGCCACTAGAACAGACATTGCCGGGGTGTGTAGGGCCAGTTACTCTCCCCCTGCTAAATAAAAGAGGAGCACCCACTTGAAAGAGTGTCTCTTGCCCAGTTAGCAGGGTTGGGCTGCAATCCTAAAGACACTTTCCTTGGAGTAAGATCCATTGAACACAATGGGTCTTACTTTTGAGTAGACATGGTTAGGATTGTGCTCTAAGTCTTCATAGATGGTCCTTCAACATTCTCTGAACATAGGTTAAGGCCCTTCTGGATCAGGCCGGTGGCCCATCTGGTCCTACATCCTGATTCCTGTAGTGGGCAAACCAGATACAGTGGAACCTTGGTTTACAAGCATAATTCATTCTGGAGGCATAATTCATTTATTCTTTCTCGCTTGTAATCCAAAACTCTTGAATATCGAAGTAAATTTTTCCATAAGAAATAATGGAAATTCAGGCGATTCATTCCACAACCCCAAAATATTCATATAAAATTGATTGCAATACTATAATATAATACAAACTAATAAAGAAAATACAAAATATAAAGAAAAATAAAACAAATTAATCTGCACTTACAATGCAATCCTAAGAGTGCCAACTCAGGAGTCCTATTGTATTCAATGGGACCTACTCCCAAAAACATGTCTAAGATTGCAGTCTAACCCTACAATCCAGAGTAACTATGGGGACACGTAAGAGACATTACGTGCACCCGTAGTTATGGCACAACCTAGTAAAAACCTATGGGAAATTCATATTGCAATTCAGAGTAATTAGTTCTTACACCAGAGCAAGGACTCCCCATAGTAACTCTGGATTGCACCAATAGTCTCAGTTTTAGTTGCAGTCATAGTGCTCTTACCCTACAACCCAGAGTAACTTACGGGAAGACGTAAGAGGCACTTACTTTGGATTGCTCTATGCCTTTCCCATAGGTTTCCTATAGGTGGCACCATAACTACGTCAGTGTAAAAGGTTCCGTAGTTACTCTGGATTGTAGCCTCAGTCTCTTAGGTCTCTCTGGCTGCAATCTGCCTCCTTCCACAGGAGTGAGCCTCATTGATTATAATAGGGCTTACTACAGAGTAGACATGCATAGGCTGGTCTCTCAGGAGAGGATAAGCAGGTGTTTATGGAATGCCAACCCTAGCCATATCCCAGATGAGACTATTTTTCACTTTTTAATGAAGACATCACTTGTATATCAAGTCAAAATTTATTAGAACTGTTTGCTTGTCTGACAAAACACTCTCAATCCAAAGTTTTACTGTACCAAAAGGACACCAAAGCCACAGCCCACCTACCCCAGCCACTGGTGCCTGAAGATCTCTAGGCACAGAGATTCCATTTGGCCATTCTATCTATCTAGCTGTTGATAGAGCCCTTCCCCTGCAAGAAGTGGAATCAGGCCCTTTTAAAACCGTCTCTACAATGTTTGGGGGGCAGTAAATTGTCCTGTTTGAATCTGAAATTATGTATGGAGGAAAGATCTATCAACAGCCATTTTTATTATTTTCTCATTGCTATTGTTATTGATCAATGAACTGGATGGTGGAAAAATAATTATAATTTCATTCAATTAGATTGAGGAAAAGAGGAGAGGAAAAGAGGAAAAGAGGAGAGCTCTAACTGCATATAAAGCCTGTTCTAGTGAGCGCAACCTTCAAGCCCTGCGAGTCGCCCGTAGCAAAGTCCAACAGATTGCCAGGAGATGTGCTAACAATTATTGGCTGCAGCTTTGCTCTCAGATCCAGGTAGCAGGTGACACAGGCAACATCAAGGGGATGTACGATGGCATCAAGCAGGCCTTAGGTCCAACAGTGAGGAAATCTGCCCCGCTTAAGTCTGCTACAGGTGAGGTCATCCAGGACCGAGCACAGCAGATGGCACGCTGGGTGCAGCACTACTCTGAGCTATACTCCAGAGAAAATGCAGTAACTGAAGAAGCATTAAACAGCATTGAGTGCCTGCCTGTCTTGGAGGAGCTTGACAGTGAACCAACTTTAGAAGAACTAAACGAAGCCCTGGATTCCCTTGCTTTTGGCAAGGCACCCGGGAAAGATAACATCCCTGCTGAAGTTCTGAGGTGCTGTAGAGGGACCATTTCCACTGAACTGTACAAGATATTCTGCCTTTGTTGGAGGGAAGGTGGAGTACCACAGGACATGAAGGACGCTAATATTGTCACACTGTACAAGAACAAAGGCGACAGGGGTGACTGCAACAACTACTGTGGCATCTCTCTTCTTGGTGTTGTAGGGAAGCTGCTTGCCCGTGTCATACTGAAGAGGCTTCAGGTGCTTGCAGAGAGAATCTATCCTGAATCACAGTGTGGATTTCGAGCCAACAGGTCCACCACTGATATGGTATTTTCCCTTTGACAGTTGCAAGAGAAATGCAGGGAACAAAGACAGCCACTCTTTGTAGCCTTCATAGGCCTTACAAAGGCTTTTGATTTGGTTAGTAGGGATGGCCTTTTTAAAATCCTCCCCAAGATTGGATGCCCACCTCAGCTCCTCAACATCATCAGGTCCTTTCACGAGGACATGAAGGGCACTGTAGTTTTTGATGGCCTAACATCAGACTCCTTTCCCATCCGAAGTGGAGTGAAGCAGGGCTGCGTCCTCGCACCAACTTTATTTGGGATCTTTTTTGCAGTCATGCTGAAGCATGCTTTTGGAAACGCAACAGAGGGAATCTATCTCCGGACCAGATCAGACGGAAAACTCTACAATCCTTCCAGACTAAGAGCAAAGTCCAAAGTCCAGCTGAAATGCTTGCGTGAGTTCCTCTTCGCCGATGACGCTGCTGTTACTGCTCACTCTGCCGAAGACCTTCAACGACTTATGGACCGTTTTAGCAAAGCCTGCCAAGACTTTGGACTAACAATCAGCTTGAAGAAAACACAAGTCATGGGTCAGGGTGTGGATCCACCTCCCTGTATCACAATCTCTGAACATGAACTGGAGGTTGTCCATGACTTTGTGTACCTCGGCTCAACTATCTCTGACACTTTCTCCTTAGACTCTGAGCTGAATAAACGCATTGGTAAAGCAGCTACCACGTTCTCCAAGCTTACAAAGAGAGTATGGCTTAATAAGAAGCTGACGGAACATACAAAGATCCAGGTCTATAGAGCTTGCGTCCTGAGCACACTCTTGTACTGCAGCGAGTCTTGGACCCTTTACACCTGAACACCTTCCATATGCGCTGTCTCCGACGTATTCTTGGCATCACCTGGCATGACAAAGTCTCAAATGACACAGTATTGGAATGTGCTGGAATCTCTAGCATGTTCACACTTCTGAAACAGCGGTGTCTACGCTGGCTTGGGCATGTCGTGAGAATGGCTGATGGTTGGATTCCAAAAGATCTCTTATATGGAGAATTAGTGCAGGGAAAGCGCCCAAGAAGGAGACCACAGCTGTGATACAAGGACATCTGCAAGAGGGATCTAAAGGCCTTGGGAATGGACATCAACAGCTGGGAAACCTTGACCTCTGACCGTTCAGCGTGGAGGCAAAAGACCCAGCATGGCCTTCTCCAACTGGAAGAGACACTTGTTCGGCAGGCTGAAGCAAAGAGACAGACCCGAAAGCAGCGAAACCTGGGACCTGGGCAGGGGACGGAATTTATTTGTCCTCAGTGTGGAAGGGATGGACACTCTCGAATTGGCCTTTCTAGCCACACTAGATGTTGTTTCAGGACCTCCAATCAGAGCACGATACCAGAGTCTTTCGAGACTGAAGGATGCCAATACATAGATTCCATTGTTCACCCCATCTGGTGGCTGAATGCAGTATAACACCTATACCATTGCTTTCTGGGGCAATAGAGGAGCAAGAAACCTGGAATTGTCTTTAAGGCTCCAATCCTAAGAGCACTTTCCAGGGAGTAAGCCCCATTGAACTCACTGGAACTTACTTCTGAGTAGACACTAATATGATTATACGGTAAAGCTATTTTCCATCCACTTTTTTCAATCCAAAGTTCTGGAACAGAATTGCAGTGGATAGCAAGGCACAACCTTTACTTATGGGGTAACCCTACATTCATTTTCTCAGAAGTAAAACTGCCTTCCTCCATGGGATTTGCTTCCGCATGAACATGCATAAGATTACAGCCTTAAACTTGGTTCTATCATCAGGGCTGCCCAAACTTTTAACTTTGGGGCTCCTGAACCTTTAACAATCTTTAATGTAGGAGTGAGAATTTCAGTAGGTGTAGCTTGTGATCCATGAGATGTTAAGCTGCACTTGCTGAAATTCCCTTCTATACACAATTGTTAAAGGTCTGAGGAGTCCTGAAGTTTAAAGTTTGGACACCCCGATCTAGCTATTGAGCTTGATTGCTAAATGGCTAGAACCTCCAAAATAATATAGAACCTATATTTTTGTTATCATGAGACTGGCCAAGCTGAGAATCTTTTTGCTATATCCAGTGGTTCTCAAACTTTTAATGAGATCTTTGCAGGGGAGGGGCTAGGGTAGTGACATGATCAGTGATGGGATTCAAAGAAATTAACAACCGGTTCTATGTCCATCTGGCAGCCACTTTTAAATGGCTATTTTTAAACTTTATATATCCTATCTCTCATTAACAACCGGTTCTGTAGAGTATGTGCGAACCTGCTGGAGCCCACCACTGGACACAATCCTCACGATCACTCTCTCGTAGGGAATGGGGTGCTACCAGGATCTGTTTATACAGTTTTGTCACAGTCACAGCTTTCATGACTTACAGCACAATCCAAACCATGTCTGTTCAAAAGCATCTTTAGGATTGCAGCTTTAGAAGACACAGGGAGCCCTGCACACACTATGCAGGGCTCCCCACTTAACCTTTGAACTCTGGCAAGGGCATCATCCTGTGGATGGTGCTGCTGCTCAAAGGGATTGGGGCAGCATTACATGAGCTGAAGTCATGACCCCGCAGATCGAGTATCACCGTTCTTTATAGTACATGGTAATCTACTTATGCCAGATGTAAGAGAAAAAATCTTGCTGACTTAAAAAAAAATCAGATAAGTGATTTGATTTTCAAAAGATAGATTGCCTGCTTTTTCATCATGACTCTCAGATAAAGTGTTACCAATTTATTTTTATTGCTGTTTGCCAAAGCACAACTCGAATTTGTTAAATGAAATGTAATTCACTGTGTCACGGAGGTCTGAATGTTTGCAAAGCAACTTATTGTTCAATTCTGGTTGAAAAATGTTTCATTGAATGGCTCAGGCTAAGCAATCAAATGGAACTGGAGCTATTTGCACTGATTAAGCTCTGTGTGGAGTTCTGTGGTTTTGCATCCTGAACTGTAGTGAATATTAGTATAATATGAATATTAGTGATGTATATGAACGTGAAAGTGAATATTAGCAGTTTCACTCAGGGTTGCCCCAAAACCTGGGACGATACCTGGTGGCCCACCAACTGCCGACACTCCTCCTTCCCGTATCTGAGACATTCTAGCCCATCGCCTGCTTCCCCTCTCCTCTACACTTCCTCTTCTCACTGATCTTCCTGAATAAGCTAACTTTGACTTAACTAGGACTTACCAACTTTCATGTGAGTGTGTTAAGATACCTTATTAATATTTATTCTATTTTCCCTTTCTAGTAAAGAACTTCCTCGTCATGTATCTGGACTGCCAGTGTCAAATGTGGTTTGCTAATTGCAGCCAAGTTAAAAGATGGTGCCTGTCAAAGATCCTTATATCAAAGGCATCTGTAAAGATAGGTCATAAACAGGCTTGTTAGCTCAGGTCTATCTTTAGCATCTTTACATCTAGGGTACCAGACAGGATCCCCTGTGAGCTTCCCTCTGGCTTGCCTTTTCTTGTCTCTTTTCTCCTACCACCTCCTCTCAGGCTATGTATTAGTTCTGATGTTTTCAATGTGGAGCTTAAGGAAAAGATTGAAACAACACAGACTTCCAAACATTTATGAACATTATGTTATTTGGGTTGTCTGATACACGTAATGCTAAGCATTATACTAACCTACAATTTGCATATTTGGTGATCTGTTGTTTAAAACTCCTTTGAAAAACTTTTCTAGATGCCTTTGGGAGATTCCAT
This sequence comes from Cryptoblepharus egeriae, assembly GCA_030015325.1. Lineage (NCBI taxonomy): Eukaryota > Metazoa > Chordata > Lepidosauria > Squamata > Scincidae > Cryptoblepharus > Cryptoblepharus egeriae. The sequence goes on from JAREYC010000013.1 coordinate 15,535,827, forward strand.
GGTTTACCTTCAACTGTGAGATCTTGCCTTGATTGCTGTTTTCCTATTCGACTGCATTCCGGAGCGTAAGACCCAATCTACCCATTATGCAGTACAGTAAACTGAGGTGGAGTCATAGTTTGGAACTGTCCCCTGCATATTGCAAAACAGCAACATCAGCTCAAAATTTTCTCTCTTACTTGCTCATATGTTACTTTTGTTTTGCATGGGAAACATTCTGATCTGGTGTCAGTTTTGGTGCTGACCCTTCTCCCGGTGGATTCATTCTCCTAAGTGGTTTGCATGTTACATAGAGCACAATCTTAACCATGTCTACTCAAAAGTAACCCCCATTGTGTTCAATGGGTTTTAGGATTGCAGCCATCATGATCCATATGTGTGGGGATTCCAACACCAAAGAATAATTCAAGTCTTTACAGTAGTTTTTCAGCAACCTTATCCTAAGCCTGTCTAGCCAGTCCCAATGTGTCGACTGCAGCTTATCCTAGATAAATGTGCAGAGCATTGCAGCCTCTTGTTTCTCCACATCCCATGGCAAACCTGAGCCTGGACAACAGGTGCCAAGGCCTTCCACTCACATCCGTCTGTGTCTTGTGACAATAACCACAGAATCTGGGATTTCTGCCAAATCTCTCAACTGATACATTCAGCATGCTGCAAAAGTTGACTATGGGCAAAATCCAGAGGAACTAAGGGGAGTCCTTGCTCCGGAGTAGAACAACTTACTCTGGATTGCAATATGAATTTCCCATAGGTTTTCACTAGGTGGTGCAGTAACTACAGGTGCATGTAAAGTCTCTTATGTGCTCCCGTAGTTACTCTGGGGGAAAGAGTATTTTGTGGATGCAGGTCCAAAGAATAGGGAGTCTGTTACAACACTTACCTCTCTTTCATGCTTGTTTCTCAAACTGTTGTATACAACTACTTCTCTTATTGGTGTGTCCTATAAATATCATATAATATCTAACACTCACCTTTTAAAGCCGAATTTAGTCTTCAAAATAAGGGTGTGCATTAGATTTGAGTAAATATGGTATTTTAATTATAAGTATAGATCAGAATTTAGTTTAACAGTTTTCTCTGTAATAAAAATGTAACATAAATCCATTGTTGTATAAAGTGGTGCAATTAAGAAAAAAATTATTATATAAGTACATTGTCAATTATTAAATTACTAATTGTTGGATGCAGTAAAATTTTTCACCTGCTTTGCAGTTGCACATTAGCATCACCAGCAAACATTTTTTTAAAATTTCAAGTCTTTTAAAATAGTGGTGCACATTAGATTCAATAGTGTATTAGATTTGAGTAAATATGGGTATGTACCTTGTATAGCACTTGGCTCAGTGAATACATCCTACTGTTAGGGGATCCATAACTTTGATTTGGCCTATCACCTGCTCTCTGGCTGTTATTTTCTGTTTATTATTCTTCAGACTTGAGTAATACCATCCTGCCTTTACAGCCAGTCAAGTTGTCGGAAACTGTAAAGCAGGCACCTTCCTCATTAAGAGATCCCAAGAGAGCTTCCTGTAAGTGCAGGCGTGATCCCCATGGCCTACGTAGCCTCTTGCATAGCTAATGATGTTCTCCATGTCTCAGAATGCAAGCCAGCTTGAATCCCTGGGAGAATTTAGATAAGTTTTCCTTTCTCTTTCCAGTGTCCTCCTTTTAATGCCATCCTAACAAGCACAAGTTTGAAATGGCAGATTATTTGATAATCTCCAAAGTTAACAAAAAAGCTATCTCAAAACTCGGGAAAATATTTAGGCAAGAATACATTAGGAAATACACCAACACCAGATAAACTTAGGAAAAAATGTTACGGTGTATGGCTGAATTTTTACTGTGTATCATTGGAAGTGCATATATATGGATACACACAATCTAACTGCCTGGTTTTAGAAATTTTCTTACAAGACCATTTGGGATCATATTATATGACTCTGACTTCAGATACTACTGAATCAATGACAAGGTACAAGTGTCCCTTGTACTAGGGTTCTGTTCTGGAACCTCTTGAGGATAAAAAAATCCGTGTATAACAAAAAAATGGAAAAATTGATTTAAAGACCCACTTCCAGGTTTCTTACTCCTCCATTGCACCTAATGGAATAAGGTAGTGTCATAATACCTGCAGGGGTTTGATTCTGGGACTAAAGAATGTGAGGACTGCTTGCAGGACTGCCTCTACAACAGAAAAGCAATTTTTATAATTGCAATTTGCAGTGGCCATTCATGTTGTCAAATCCTTGTATAAAAAAAATCTGTGTATAACAAGGTTGTACCTGTATACCAGTGCTACTCAAACTGGGGTTATTCCCCAGTTTGTGCAAGGGTCAACTGTCACTATTTTCAAACTGGGGGAAGACTTGCAAGACTCGCATAGCTAGTGATCATGCAGCCTGGTTCCAAGCTCAAAATGTTGCCCTGGAAGTGATGTCACAACTGCAAGTGACATCATGCCTGGGTTTAAAAAAACAAAATCTGGAGCAAACCTGCCCCCCTCCCCAGCAGTTCACCACTCATTTGCTCTGCTGCTTCCCCCAGCTCACCACATAGCTAAGCCATCTGTTTGCTATTCAGGGTAAAATTTGCTACTTGGACTTTGCTACTTGTTGTGTGTTCTGCCCCACCAATAAAATCAAATTTAAGTAAACAAAAGTGTGCCTCATGGTTAGAGAAACTGTGCTGGGGGCTGAGAGGTGGTTATTTGCTCCCTGCTAAATATATGAGCACCTCTTAGAAGTGCCTCTTTGCCCAGTTAGGGTAACTATAATATATGGAAATGGGAGCCAACTCATTACTTTATGATTTCCATACTGGATCATAATTACATCTCATTGGCTCTCAGAGCAATCAGTCTCATGTTTTAAGCAATCAAGTTTTGAGTTAAGAAAGTCTACTTTTTCTTCATGTTTTCATTTTCTGGTTAATCAGCCATAACTTTTGATAGAACACAGAACAGATATTCCTATGCAGTTTGACTGCATTCTGCATTAAATTATCTTTCCATTGATATAAAAAAAGCAGGCCTCTGTCAGTCTTGGAAGACTATGGTATCGTGCTCTGCGCTGCATATGCTGCATGTGAAGCATGAAAGCCTGGGTTGGATTGTTATGGAGGATAGGCTAGGATAGGATAGGATAGAACCAAGCAGCAAATCCCCCCTCTCCACGCCACTGAATTAGTCCAATGGAAAGGCGGAGCCAATACGATTGGATCCAGCTGGCATCGCAGAGCTGGGCTAGGGACAGGAGCTCACCCTGTCTTGAGGGGCCGACCGGGTCTCAAACCCTGGCCTGCTGGTTAACAGGCACAGTGTCTTAACCGCTTGCGCCACCCACACCCATTGATATATAATGTGATTATATTATTTTTATCCCATTTTCCTCCACTATTTTTGACCACTAGTGTCAGTTTGTTGTCCCCCTAATGCTACCTGGTGCAATAGGATCCCTGGATCCCTTAGCTACACCACTGCTTTAGGGCTCCTGCACAATTAAATGTGGTCAATATTTGCATGGTATTAAAGCCAAGTGCTTTGACATTAGGTTCATATACCAGTTGTTTCCCAAGTCCCACTTTGGGACTACAGTATGTAGTGGCAGAGTCAGCCATGATGGGAGCAACACAATTTTAAACTTACTGGGGACGATCGATCACACTGGCCTTTGGAAAGTTCCTGATGGCTCGCAGGTAACTCTGCAGGCCTGTGTTGCAGCAAGTATCTCTTGCTGCCCACTTCTGGTTTTCATGCAAATGTGACCCAATAGGGTCACAAAGTCTTAGTTGTGGGGTCATGACAACTTATGGGAATGAAATACCACTGGACTACAGTATCACCAAGTAAATGGGGAGGCATCTGTTGCACACCTTCAGCTTACAGTACTTAGCTATTTTATCACAATTGTTTTCTGTAGTGTCAGGCTTCACAGTAACTGTTCTCTCAAAAGTGTTTATGGTGAACTGTGCTGGGAGGGTAGAACATGGTCAGGAGATGGGTGGCAACAAATACATGGTGTGGCCAGAAGGGGGGAAGGATTGATGGTGGGTTCCTAGCCTGATTGGAGTTGTGACACAAAAAGGTTGCTTCTTTGCTTCCAGAACATTTTACAGTTCCTTTGAATACAATGTGGTAATAGAACAGACTTGCAACAGAAGGGCATCTGCCACATTCAGCAAAGCTAGTACACTATGGGGTTTTTAATTCCTTCTGAACATCCCACTTGCTATACACCACATGCACAATGCCTGCTTTGGAAGCCAGCTGTGGAGCTGACGGGATGCTTTCCACACTGAATAAACCTTTGGTCCCTGCTTACAAATAAGGAAGATGAACATTTAAGGAACCAATATACTACTGGCTACAGTCCAGTGGCCAAGTGCCCATAATTTTGCAGTAGGCAGTGCCTTGTCAGTGGGAAGGGACACATATCTAGCGTTTTACTACAAGTACCAGCCTAAGCCCTTTCCTGACTGTGGAGCCAATCCTCAAACTAACAGGACATAGAGGTTAATCATTTTCTAAGCTAGACTATATGAAGACTATTTCCACAGCTTCTCTCTCTCCATACTTTCATCTCTAGGTACTGAATGTTGATAATTTCCTTACTGATTGCTCAGCCAGAAGACATCAAAGGGGGATAGGCCTGCATTACAACCATATTCTGGCTTCACTCCAGGACTACTGAGAACACTCTCAATGGTTCACTGGGAAACAGCAATATATCAAGGTTGCTATTTTTTTAAAAAAACATTTAAACCAAAGTTAAGGCTTCACAAGCCCTTGTTATGTAGAACTGACCAGGCAGCTGTGTCTCACCAGGGTTGTTTTCTTACTTCAGACTGTTGGTTTTATGCTTCCTATAAGAAACTGTATGACAGCCGTCCCAAGCAATGCCTCTGCCTTTGAATTTTTGGCTTAATTTGAATACACCAGTGCTGATTCTGTTCAACAGATTCTCTTTTAGGACAAAAGCTCCCTCTGGTGGAAGAATTCAGAGATGGACTTTGCAAGACAGTCTTTGAAGGGCAGGAGTCCTGCAGCTGGTCCTGAGGCTGCCCACAGTCAGTCTCTCCTCCTTTAAACTTAATCCTTGTTTATGTTTAAACAAGCAGCATCCACTTAACAAAAGTTACTCCAGAAACAGAATGCAAGCTTGTGAGAATGCTCCAGCATCTGCTTTGTTAGAAGCAAATTTGCTAGCTATACAATGTAAAGTTAGAATTTCTATGGGTATTTTGCCCTGTTCTATCCCCGCTATATTCCCCACACCAACCCAGAAACCTTTCAAGTTCTATCATCTGTTCTATCTCTGCTTATAACTTTTTTCCTATACCAAGTGGAGGATCAAGAGAAGCAGCTAACAATAGAGACCCATTCATAAATACACAGAATGTAGTTTGTTGGCCTTTATAACAGGGTATTCCCAAAAGTTAGTTCACATAGAAACTGACGTATTTCCCTGCTTAAAGCATGCACCGGATTATAAAACGCATCTAGATTTACAGTCCGGTGCGGTTATAGTCCAGTGTGGCCGGGTCTTGCACGGCCAGAACGTCACCTCCTCCAGTGTGTCCAAGCCTGAGAGGTTTGGGTTCACTGGAGAAGGCAGCGCTCTGGCCATGCCAGGCTGAGAGAGGTTGCACGAGAACTTCCCTAGCTTCCCGCGACCAGTGCTGCTCCTTCCAGAGCGTCCAACCCTCTCAGAGGCTTGGACTTTCTGACGGAGGCTCTGCCCTAGCCGGAGGCTCTGCCCCTAGGCTTGGGGCTCGTGCAACTTCTTCCAGCCTCACAAGGCCAGGGCAGAGCCTCCGTCAGAGCACCCAAGCCTGAGCCTCTTGGGGATGCTGCATCCTGGCTGCCTGAGGCTGGGAGAGGTAATGCGAGAACCTCCCAATCCTCATGCGGCTATGGCAGAGCGCCCAAGCCTCTCAAGAGGCTTCTGCGTTTTAGAGGCGGCATTCTGGCCGCGCCAGACATGGGGGGAGCAGTATATATGGCTTATAAGATGCAGGGGGATTTTTATCCCCTTCTGGGGGGTAAAAAAACTGTGTCCTATAAGCCGGGAAAAATGGTAATATTCATGTGAAATAGTTCAAGGAAGATGGCACATACCTGATCACCCCCATCTTGCAGTTAAAAAATTGTTAAGCCACAAAAACAGTACCGGCATTCATAGGTGTGTGAAGTCTGCTTTATTGATGTACAAACTTGTACTCTACCATTCGATACACCTGTTACAGTAGGTAATTTATGCCGATTTAGGATAGTGCTCTTGGGAAACAACAACTTGAACACAAAACACAAACACTGCAACAGGTGCACAAGCAGCTCTTAGCAGCTCAAGATGTGGGAGAGCATTGGATAGAATTGACTGCACTGCACAGCCCCCTTCAAGTACAGTAGATGAGATTTGCCAAATGTATCAGTATAACTAAACCTTGTTTTCATCAGTTCAGCTGAAGTATAGCAGCAGTTCAGAAACTGGTTTTCTAGTACTTCTGGAGTAAGCATGCCTTGTCTTCTATCACCACCTATTGGAGTGTACATTTATATACCAAAGTGATTGTGTGGTAGAGTTCAAGTTACAGTGTACCAAGAACCCCTTCAAACCCACAGGAACACAGCAAAGCTAATGAGGTGTTGCAAGAACTAGAGAGCTATGGTCTAGTGTAGCTCCTAACTGGAGTATTTGGATGAAGTCCCAACAGTACAGCCCTACAGAAATGTGGGAAAGGGGATTATGACATCAAGTCACGGCATAAATGCCCTGCCAGTCTGACAGATTAGGAGTTTCTCTAGACTCCGATTGCAGAAGACACTGGGCAGCCCAAGTTGCCAAAGCTGGGCATTCTTTTATCAGCTCCTTTTATCACAGATAAGTCAGGGAAGCCTGAAATGAGAAAGAAATGGGCAAGGTTCTCCTTATCAGATAACTAATTCTAAATTTTATAACTTCTAAATTTTAACCTCCCTTCCTCCAAATGACTGCATTTGGTGGTGTTTGGCAGCCTCCATCCATTCTAGAGACAAGGACAATACTGCAAGCAATTGCTGGCCTAATGCAAGGGAGAAGTGGTGAGAAAGAAGGAGAGGGATGAGGTGACTGGGCTTGCTGTTTATGGAACTGGCACAACACGCATGGTGTTGGTGTAACCAGACCCAGGACGCCATCCTGTAAGTACTATGACCAGATCACCAGTCTTGAAGAATCCACGGGCTTTGCCTGGAAAGGAGAAGGAAAACAGTGAGGACAGGCCATTAAGACTGATAAACTGAAGAACTGAAGACTAACAAGCAAACTCCTTAGAACAGAGTTCTAAGAACAGTAGATCTAGAACAGTAGTTCTAGAACAGTAGAAAAGATCCATGGACTTTGGAAGGAAACTCAAGGGAATGCTCTTATTTGAGCTTTCAATTCTAAAATTAGTTTTAGTTATAGTTTTCAGGCTCCTCTAATGGGTCATTGTACTTGTTAGTATTACCTCTAAACAGAAAAATACTTGTAGAGAGTAATAGTGATTAAGTGGCATAAGTGCCTCTGTTAACTTTTCAAGAAAATGTAGGGATTTCTAACTGCTTCTATTACTATAGAATAGGAAAGCAGAGCCAAGGAGAACTTACCAACTTTCATGCCTAGGTTAACTCTGAGGTCAACATCTTCTGCCCAGGCTTCATTGGTTGGCTCCTTGCACAGCACAGGGAAAATACCTCGATAGAGGTGGGCCTGTCGCGCTGTCTGAGCATTACGGGTCACAGCAATGATGGGAGCACGTGGGCGGTACCTTGACACCAGTTGAGCAGATCTAAAAAAGAACACGTGGTAGACTTGCTCATCTTGACCCATTAAAATCTTAAGCTAAGCAGGTATGTATACTGAATTCCACATACAACAGCAAGGTAAAAACACCACAAAAAAATAAAACTGAGAGGAGGATTCTTGAGGAGACAAATATCCAGATTCTATGCTAGCAATTTTTGCTTCTAGCGATCATGTTATACAGGTTGAACCTCAGCATCCACGAGGTTTGGTTCCAGGAACTTCCATGGATACCTGTTTTTGCACTAACCAAAAGCAACTGTTTACCATGGTAACAAGGCAGGCAAAAAAATCAATATGAATCAATATCCCTTAAAACAGCTGAGTTTCAGATCAAGACACGTCCCCTTGCAAAGCAGTTGAGATCACCTTTTATTAATGCCATGGGGGAAGGGGTCTGCCTACCAGCTGAAACCAAACAATGGGTATCCAAACTTTAAACTTCAGGACTCCTGGACCTTTTAACTACTGCAGGGTGGAGAATTTCATCATGTGCATATTGTGATCTGTGAGCTACACCTGCCGACATTATTCAGAACAATTGTTAAAAGGTTCAGAAGCCTTGAAGTTAAAAGTTTGGACACCCTGAACTAAACCAAAGTTGAAGCCTTTCCTGCCATGTTATCATGATAATAGCAATTATTAAAGATTAAATCTTTTAATCAATTAACTGCTGTTTAAATTATGTTTCTTGGCCAATTTATTCTCCTTGAGATAAAATTGCTGGTAAAAAACACTGATAACTGGATTATGCCTGTAGTTTGATATAGAGGAATAGGTGAAGCTTTGATAGCGTAAATTCCAAGTTTGGGCCTGCAAAAGGTATTCTAATGTAATGAAGTACCCCTTTTAACAAAGAGGAAAATACTAATGTTCTTGCTTCTAAGAACTACCAGGGAAATTTGCTTCAAGATGAAGATGTACACATTAGGATTGAGCATGGCATAGCATTCAGTAATAGAGCAAGTCCTCTGTTCAATCTGCACCTAAGAATAGATACAGAAACTTCTCAATCAGTAAAAGTCTCAAATTTAACATGAAAAGTGGTCTTACACATTTGTGTTATTCAAGCCAATCATTCAGTACTTGCAACTGAACTGAGTATAGCATTAGGAACGATTAAATTGTTCAAGGAATCCATACCAGTACTTGGTTGAAACAGAATCCAGAGCTAAATTAGCCTGCTGAAGTTCAGATGTCTTCAGAAAGGTCAGGTGTAAAGGCCAACAGGAACCCTTATAAGCAAACTCACAATATGCTTACAATAGCCCTTAAACCCACTCTGATTTCATGCAGATTTAGAAGACACTACAACATAATCTACATTCATCTTCTGCAGCAATTTTCAACCACCGTACTGCGGCATACTGGAGTGCTTTAAATGGGTCTCAGGCATGCCACAGGATCAGAGGAGCATGGCCATCCTCACTTCCCCATTTTGCTCCAGCAGCATCTCCCTTTTGGCAAGCTAAAAATGGGCATGCCAGGACCTCCTTTACGTGAATGAGCCTGTGTCCTGGATGTGACCCTGACAGGAACTGTAGTTCTCAAGCCCAGAAATTCAGAGGGCTTGAGTGAGGTGCCTTTTCCAAAGCCACTTGGGTATGCTGCAGTTGTAAATGCAGAGGGATTACAGGCATGTATCACTGGCTTCAGCGAAAGGCATCTCACTTGCCCAAGAACTATTCCTCCTCATCCCCTCCTCCAAGGGGAGGGGGCTTATTTGGAATGTGAAGCAAAAGCTGCTTTCAGGGGGCATAAAGTCCATGAAGAGGCTTTCCCTCTCACCAAATCTAAAGTGGGATAACTCTAAACTTCTTGCACTTTATTATGCATGCAGAAAGTCATGTTGTGCTTCTAGGCTTTTAACCTCTCGTGCCAATTTAAGTTTTCCTTGCATTTTCCACACTGCCCTTTGTATCTTTATGGGTGGGGAAAAAACTGCTTCCTTCCCAACTCCACCTTTTCCCCTTGATTGCAACTGAAGCTCTGTTCAGAAAGGTTGGAACTTCCTCCTTTCATGCTGTTGTGACCACTTGTCAGGTGTGGATGAGGGTCTCACCTGGTAATGAGTTATTAGGGGGATGGCAAAAATGAAAGCATGATCATTTGCTTTTTTGGTTCAGGTGACAAAAAGCTAGAACAGAGGTACTTAATAAGCATCGTAAACATGATGAAACAAAAGGGGGAGAGTGCAGGTTTGAGGGGGGACTTCCACAGGGAGATTATTGGACCACACTGTGGGTCTGGAAACACTAAAAGGACACACAGCTATAATGCTGCTAGAGTTCCTAAAATCAGGTCCTGAATGTGACCTGCCCAACATAAGCAATATTGCATACTGGCTGCTTAAAACCTATTCATTTCAATAGGATTAAATTGCATTGTAGTGATATAGAGCAAAATCCTATGCACGTCTACTCAGTAGTCCAATGATAGCAAATTGAGCTTACTCCCATGGAAATGTGGATAGGATTGCACCCTTGATGTAGTGTGTGCCTCAATTTTACTAGCTTGTGAGTGTACTGTGATCCAAAGACGTTTCTGGCCTATTGGCAGTGTTGAAAATCTCTGGCCTATTGGCAGTGTTGCAGTTTTAGATTCTCCTCTATTATATAACTTGCCAACTTCATTTAAGGGAGCTTTAAAATTCACTGTTTACAGTGTAGGGCTGCACATATAAGCACACTTTTGAGCAATTTGTTCCTCTTGTATCTAACCGCATCCAACAATTCACTGATTCTAGTGCTGAAGTTTACTAATAATATCAAGAGCACAATCCTAACTATTTCTACTCAGAAGTAAGCCCGATTGTGTTCAATGGGTCTTACTCCCAGGAAAGTGTCTTTAGGATTGCAGCCCAAGTCTACACGTGGCATGCATACATAGTAAGCTTCTTACAAATGTACAACCAAACGGCAAACTTTTCATGGACACAGCATATATCACTTTCTGTAGGCGAGTGCTCAAATGTTTATTTTAGTGGAAAAATCTTTGCTTATGAACACTTGAATTAAACTTTCCATGTTTAGGGACACCTTCACATCACAGAATTCTAGGTCAGTAGGCATTAAGGAGCCAAATATTTTTACAGGATACCTCATGGTGTTTACATTTATGCAATAACAAATCCACATAAACCTGTTTTAAGATATCTTGCTAATGTCTCACTAAAAGTGAGCCCTGTAATGCAGTCCAGGTGTATTGATATGGAATACACTTATGGCTTCTCCACTAGAAGACTTTTGGCCATATTCATAAGCCTATGACATAAATTTTAGGATAGCCAAGGCTAAAGGAATCTTAAACTTCCCAGTGGTCCACTTTAGTTGTCATCACAGACTGAAAGCCCTGAGCAATTTGTGTCTAGGAATGACTCTTCCCATAAGGAAAAAGAGAGGAGATCTTGAACTCTAACGGCCCACATGATGCCTCAGATTAACAGGAGATTAATTATATCATGTTTGGAACAGTACATAGTTATTTAGCATTAACAGGTAATGAACCATCCCTCAAATGGATCAGACTTTTCACTTTATATGTGAAATTGAAGTTTTTCAGTCTGCTAAGACTATCTGCTTTAATATATTACATTTGGCCTAGTCTGAATCCATAATTTTTATAGCCTTGTCATTATAACGTCTACGTATTTTGGCTGATGTGCTTTTTATCTGCTCTGTACTGAATTTGGTTCAGATCTTGGTTTTGGTTTATTTTGCTACTAAGTGTATTTATATCCATTATTTCATTACTTTAAACAATCTTAAGACTTGCTTGGAAAGACGGAATAAAAATTTAACAATTAACTTTGTGATCCAGGTAAATCTTGAGAGAACAATGTGATTACAAGAACTCTTTCCACTCAGATTTCACCAGTCACAGTACTTCTGACTGATGTAGATATTTAGAAGTTTGGTTTGTGCCAGTCATCTGGCCACCAGTAATACTGAAATCCACGTGACTCCTGCTAGAACCTTCCACCTCCTACCTTCCAGACTTGGTGAGTACGATAATGGCCCCACTGCAGCACTTGAAGGAAGCTTCTACAGCGCCAACAGCGGCAGCTTCAGTAGGATCCCGGTTCAGGGGGGCCAGCCGACGGAGCTCTTCAAACAATTGCCTGTGAAAGATGGCTGCCTCTGCTTCGCGAGCAATCTATAAGAGCAACACGCATTCGGAAGACGACATTCACATCAGTCTAATGGCATGAGTGAAGGTGGGGAGTTGGACTTGACAGACTATCTACAAATGTAGAGCTGTTTAAGCCAAACTCAAGTGAGCATTTGGCAGTAAGATGTGGCAACCTTAGTCAAAAATATGGTTTGTGGGCCCTCAATGAAAGTAAGTTACCATGTGCCATTTGGAAATGGGTCCACTTATTGGATAGAACCACCAAAAAACATCCCCCTTCTGAAAGTGAACATCTGTCAAGTCACCCCACTCCATTCTGCCCATCATCTTTACACTCACCCATTCACAACTGCCAGTCACTCTTGCTCTGCTTCTACCTACCTCAAATTCTGCTTTCCTAAAGGAACAGACTGATGTTTTAATTAAAAAGTTTTATAAAAATTGTTTACCATCTAGAGGAACCACTTGAAGCAGTTGTGAGCTCTAGCCACTTTGGAATATACTTTACAAATCCTAGTTGCCTAACTCCGAGCCCTACCTGTCAGTCTCTGTCAAAACTATCACAGCTGCAGCTAAGCACTTAAAAGAGGCCTCCACAGCGCCTACAGCCATGGCATCAGCAGGGTCCCTGTTGTTAGCAGTGAGGCGGAAAAGTTCTTCAAACAGCTGACGGTGATAGATTGCAGCCTCAGCCTCCCGAGCAATCTGTAGGCCAGAGTAAGAGGGAGGGAGGAAAAGAGGAGCAACATAGAAAGGAAAGAGATACACCAGAGTGATATGATAAAGTTAATTTGTGAGGAGTGTTAAGTTTGTTGGTCTTGCAAGCAAGATTATAAAGGGCAGGATGGTGCATGTTGCCTACTTTTCCAAGTAAAAAGCCCAGGGTGACCAGAATGGAATGAAGAACAGCGTGCCTCTACCTTTAACCATTGCATAAGAGAGAATTAAGGCAGATTTAGCTCATCACAGAAGAGTTTCAAAAGCAGCATCTGCCTAAATTCCCCTCTTTTATGCAATGGTTAAAGGTGGAGGCACTCTCTCCTCCATTACATCTGGTCACCCTGAAAAAGCCATAATTACAATTCTGAAAGGATGCTGCTCTATTTGAAGATGCCTAACAGATGCAAGGCTCTTACAGAATGATTCTTGCATTCTAAATCAGTGCCTTCTTTCTCCTCCAGACAAAGGAGGGAAAAATCAGTTTAGAAAGTCCATGGCTTGCAGATTTTGCTACTGTTAATAGTTCTTAACTCAGACTAAAGAAACATTATCATTAAATGGAATGGAATTCAATTCCATTTTGGTGACCAGAATTCAATTCTGGCTCTTGGTTACCAGAAACTTACTGGTTTTGATATGCAAAGGGAAAATATTTCAAAGACATTCTTTCACTGCACCACCCTACACTTTAACAGCAAACCAAGTCTCTCATTTGGCTGTAAAATCATATGATCCAGTAGCCAATATAAAGGAATTCTGTCAATGCCCAGCATTAGCACATTGAAATAGATTTTAAGAGTAGAACTTGTTACATTACAAGTTCAAATGAGACTAATTCCTAAGAAACATGCATAGAACTGCACCAGGAAGTATTATCCTATGCACACTTGCATAGTGTGTGTGTACAGTAAACTTGCAAGTTTACTGTACAATAAATATTAAATAGTTGTTCTAGTAGTACAGGTTATTGCCATTTCATTGCAGCATGCTAAACATACTGTTTTTTAGACTGAGCTACATGATTTTTGGCAACCAGAGTAGAGACTTGTATAGCTTTTTAATTATAGAGAAATACGTTGGTTCAAGAATTTCCAGCTAGACAGAAAATAGAATTTATGGCATGACAATTAGGGATTGTTTTGAATTAACTCTGTACATGAATTTATTCCCATTATTTAATCCTATGCGGTAAAAGCAGGGCCATTTATAAAAGTGGAGTAGGTTAACAGGACAGTATAAAGCCATAGAAACCCATGTTACCTAGAGATGATCAGAGTCAATGGAAGGCTCAATGTAGTGCAGCAGCAGAGTTGTTACTGGGACCTTAAATATATTAGACACACATGATGACTAAAATTCAAAGACATACCCAGGGTTGCAGATCCTGGATCTGGATCTCACAGGCAGTACTGGCTATTACCATGAATATGGAACATTTTGCCATTTTTAACATGGAACTGCACAGGTTCAATTCAGGGTCTGACATTTGGGCACAGGTAAACTTATGGATTACCAATATAAGCAAAAAGGCAAAGACGGCTTCTTCAGCTTTTATAGTGTGTGTTGACGGTGTTCGCTTGTTGTGGATTGGAGTTTTGACATGGGGATACCTGGCCAGCCTGTTGCAGGGGCCTGTCGCCAGGAAGTTGCCTTTCCCACCAAAGTGGTACCTATTTATCTACTTGCATTTGCATGCTTTCGAACTGCTAGGTTGGTTGGTAAACATGACCAATATCAGCATGCTTATTAAATTCTTCCTTGGAGGCCCAGCTTTAGGTTCCCCCATCTTCTGAAACGTGATAGGTGGTAACCGTGAGAAAGTAACATTTGCCAACTGAAATGTGCTCAGCTGGCATCAGAGACAATACCTTTTATAATCAGGTGAAAAACCATTGTCTGCCCTGGTCTTTTAGGTTCATTTGCTTGCTTTAATCTGGCTTGGGCTAACTAGTTCCCATTCTGCTTTGAATGTATAATTGTTCCTTGGGAAACATGTGTCTTGTGAAGTTTATCACACATTCCCAAATGTTAGAAAGCCTGTGTCTCATGTGGAAAGCCTGTGGTAATGGTGTGTCTACCATTACCAAAAGCAGATGAAGCTCACCAACTGGTCCTTCAAACAAAGAATCCCTGCACATCTGTCTGATCACAGGGAAGGGTTCCAAGTACAAAACCAGCAATCCCACAGGCACAATCCCACAGGAAGTTTACATCTTCTACCCACTTTTTCTGACAAGCTTCAAGAATTAAAATTCAATGAGCCATTTATTCCTAGAGAGTTTATTCCACAAGTTAAAAACTAGAAGGGGGCTGGATCTTCAATTTCCTGCCTTTCTAAGCTTTCATTAACTGCTTCTCTTTTAACACTTCTTAAGAACCCAGTCAATTTGGAATCCTTCCACGTGTCACAACAATGGTGAGCTCCATTATAAAAACTAAAAGCAAGATCAAAGCAATAGAGCATCTTCAAGATACTTTTGGCAGCAACCATCTTATTTTCATGGCAAGTACTGGCCAGCATCTTGCATGTTTCAGTTGTTCTATTCATAAGGAAGTTGCTTAAGCAGACTAAAATCTCACAACTATAGCAAGATTTTTAGCATGCAAATATCAGGAAGCTTTAGATAGTTAGTAACCAGACAGCATTACAAACAAGCATGCTCATCTGCCACTGGCTCATAGGAACTGGTACCCGCATCTGTTTGCTAGTATGCCAGGTTATAAAAGAAGAGTCCAAGTGATAAGATAGCATTAAGTACACTTCAAAATTATGCAAGGGTTTGATCAAATAAGCTAGCTAACCTGAATTCTCAAACTAGTATGTTAACAGGGCTGTAATTCTAAGCGAACAGCCAACACAGTCAGTACTTTAATATTGGTACTTGATGTCAAGTTGTCAATGGTAACTGGAGAACTCCAAAGCAGAGCAGAGTTTCCTGGCAGTTTCAAACATGTAAAAGGGTCAGTCATGCACCAAAAGATTTATAACATTGTCCAAGGGTATCAACTAATCAAAAGAAAGCCAACATATTATAAGTGAGCAAACTGCAATAGCCCAGCCCCACCACCACAGAGTAATTCTAGGGCTCAGTCAAATATTACTTTGTCTCCAGAATGAGACTGGGAAGGCCTAAAATTTTATATACTGTTTGTCAAAGCACCCACTTTCTCTTTTACCCATAGAAACTGGAGCAGGAAAGAAGCAGGCTCCATTCCTCTTTTCTGATCTTACCTCAAGAGGAATCCTGGGATGGCAAAACATTTGAAGATAACTTGAAACACAGGCTATTCTAGTATGAGGAAAACTGGATGAAATCTGGAATCCCACTGGAGACTTTCAAAATCATCAAGTACTTGCATTTCAGTTATGCAAACATTATGTGTTAAGTATAAAAGTAGTATTTTACAGTAGTATTTTACACATGTAGTTGTTTGAAAAAACTTAAAACCTAACTAGTTGAACAGCTAGCCATGTAGCATATATGCAGGCCAGTCCTTTACCACCAATACACTACTGAATAAGCTACTAATTTGCAAAGTAACTGATAGGGACATGGGGGCTTGACATTGCTATTTGCAACAAAGTATTACTCACAAGGTGCTGCATGCGAACAGCCTCCAAAGGGTAGTCTCCTTTGGCAGTCTCCCCCGACAGCATGATACAGTCAGCTCCATCCAGGACAGCATTAGCTACATCACTCCCTTCTGCACGTGTTGGGCGTGGTTTCTTAATCATGCTCTCCAACATCTGATAAGCAAAAGAAAGCAGTGATAATATTTTCACTGCAACTTAATCCATCTTATGTAATGAATTTGTAATGTTTCAGCCATATGCCACACTTCATTCAAGCTGAATCCTATTTTATATATCACCAAATAGCAACCCTGCTACCTTTTACACAAATGCAACAGGGTTAAGATCATTAACTCAGAATGTTTTTCTTGCTTCCAATTATTTTCCATTCTCCTCCCACCCGAAATCTATACTACTCATCCAGCCTATTGCAGACAAGCTCAGTGGCTGAATATACCACATGTGCTATCTGCATACAGTGGGCCTTAGCCATCTTGATGCAAGCCCTACTATCCACCGGTGGGATCTATTCCCAGGCCACTGCTCCATGAAAATCAAAGGACTACAGTGTACTGGCAGCAAGTGTTCCAGATGAAAAAAAATCAGCAAATTTAAAATTGGCAAAAAAATTTTTACAAAAATTTACAGAGCCATTACTGGCAGAAATTTTAATTGCTGATCAAAGCTCTAATCACCACTTCTATAACTACATTTAGGTCATTGCAACCCACACAAGAATTGTCAAGCTTTAGTCAAGAATTGTCAAGAATAGGCAACACTCTCCTGGTAATTTTACTTTTGAGCAAACAAAACATCTATAACACCTATAACAAACAAGTCCCAATATGTCATGATACAGGATGTCATGCAAATAGAGAGATCATTTATCACATACTTTTTGGGCACAAGAATCTTCAGAATACAGAGTCACTTCATCTGAAATACCTGAGTTGCACAGATTATTGGTTTGCCAGCCCTATTGCATCGGCCAATCATCATTTTCTGGGCAAGGAAGACCTTTTCAGCCGGAATCTCAATACCAAGATCACCACGAGCTACCATGATACCATCACTAGCCTCCATGATTTCATCAAATCTGGAAGGCAAGCAGATAAAAAACAAGACATGAAATTTATCTTAGATATACATACAACCACAACCTGGGATAGAGAGGGAAGCAGCAACGCAAACTGCTTATGTACTCTGGCTAATGCACACTCAATTAGTGTTATCCATCTTATTCTTAACAATGCAGAGCTAGAGATGCGTTAGCAGATTTAATCTATATAAAACTGTAGTACAAACAGGTCTTCACTCAATATAATGTCTTTTGAGAAAGAAAGTCAATAGGGCAGTGTTCTCATCACCAATAAAGTGATATTCAGCAACAACTGTAATAGCTTACCTGCGTACACCCTCGTGGTTTTCAATCTTGCTAATTATCTTTATGTTCTTTCCCTTTTCACCCAACACATTCCTAACAGCATGAACGTCAGCAGCCTTGCGGATGAAGGAAGCAAACACCATATCCACATTCTGTTCTACACCAAATTTTAGATCCTGGATGTCCTTCTCAGAAACAGCAGGAAGATCAACTGCCGCACCGGGCAGATTTACACCTTTTTTGCTGCCTAGCATTCCACCGTTTTCAACTTCCGTGAGGACATAGTCAGTACCTACACAAATCCCCAAAAATTAGTATGTTTAGTCCAAGTGTCAATTTCATTATAAAGTACTTACTTCCACAAGTGTCTGTACAAACCCAGCTCTTTTTCTGAACATGTTTGATGAGTAGGTGACATCAATTAAGATATGCACTGCTGTGCTTTTTGGAACACTCTTAATTACAAGGTAAGTCTTCAAGAAAAGACTAATATTTTTCATTATTGCAAAGAGTAAAAATTCAGTATACATACTTATGGGTTTCATTTTAAATTTCCAACTGAATGAAAGTATCATAATACTGTACAAATAATAGCACTATGTGAAGACTTCCTTTTAAGGATCTGGCTATACTGCCTAGGTCCGTTCTGAACATACCTTTCTCTTTCACCTTAAGGGAAATAAGGCCATCATCCACATATATTTTACTGCCAATTTCCACAACTTTGATGAGATTCTTGTAGTCCGCCCACAATACTTTCTCATCACATTTTTCCATATAGGCATTATCCAGTGTCACTTTCAGGGGAGCGCCCTTCTTTAGTTCCACTTCTGCTGTGCCACTCTAAAAGCATAAATAGCATAGGAAACATAAATAGCCTCATTCAAAGACACCTGCCTCCCACAGAACTAACGCTATGCAACATAATTTATGCCTTCCAAATGCAACAGTCACAAAAGGTACAGAAAGTTTGTAGCCTACTGTATTACACTGATGCGCCATTTCCAGTATGGCTTCATGCTTTAGAGACGGATACTATTGAACAGAACTGCATCATAATTGAATATGGTACTTCCTGAAAGACTGGCAGTACTATCCTTAGAACAATGGCACTCAATTAAAAGACTGGCAGTACTACCCTTAAGACAATGGAGCTCAAATGACACTCAAAGCATAAATGCCTCTAACAGGAGGGGGCATAAGCCTTAGGAAAACTGAATCCTGAAGCAGGTAGAAATTTCTCTCATTCAAGAGCAAGAACCAAACAGGAAACTGTTTGGAAGACTGGAAGATGACCCTCATCAATTCTCAATAGCTTTGAGAGAACTATTCCTCAGAGTGATTATTCCTAATGTCTAAAACAACCTCTTTTATCCATAATTGATCTAGAAGAGTGGCTGCTCTTATGGAAGAATAATTGTATGTAGAGAGGTCTGATGTGATTAAAACTCTAATCCACAAATCCTTATATGTGGCAGCAGAAGGTTCAACCCAATACATAAAAAGTCCAGTCTTACTGCAGAATCTATTACAATCTATTACAAATGCAAAGGGAGAACAAGTCCAAAGGGAGAACAAGTCCAAAAAGAAAACTGATTCCAATTTATAGAAACTAGACCAAAGAACAGGACCATGTCACATACGTACACCCTTGATAAGTCCAGTTCGGATTTCAGGTCCCTTAGTATCTAGTGCAACAGCAACAGGTCTGTATGTTACGGGATCAGAAGCAAAGCTCTCAGTAGCTTCTCGAACATTCTTGATTGTTCCTGCATGATACTAGATGGGAAGAAAAAATTCAAAAATCACATAATTAAGACACGTTCCTTGACAAGTAGTATACTGCTGCCTTATATATTTCCTAGCCAAGCCCATGTTTCATTCATTAGCATATTGGCTGGCCTGTTTCCAAGCAGATGACTAATTCACATTTTCCAGGCAAATGGACCAACCATATTTGTCCATCATTTTTATGGCTCAAGACACAGCACATCTTATGCAAATCCCATTCTGTTCAGTAGCATTCACTCCCAGGAAAGCCCGATAGGATTACAGACTTGTATTTTATTCTGAAATTTAGACAGCAATGAACAAACAAGTCTACAGTCCACATTTATGCATTTTATGGTACTTAACGTAAATAATAACATAGTACTTAGAACTGCAATAAAGCATACAATTTGTTAACTAAACTCTTTCTAACTATTCAGCTGATTGTACAAGGACAACACCACCACTGAGTGGCAACAGTATGCACATATCTTGTTGAGTTGTATGCTCCAGAGGCAACTGGTGGGCTGCTAGTGAGAAACAGAAAGCTGGACAAAATGGGTCTTTGGTCTGATTCAGCAGGGTTCTTATGCACTGGAACACTGCTCAGATATAGTGGGGAAAACTTCTCTGGTTTTTGCTGTCAGATGACTTTCTATTCACATATTATCCCTTGAACAGCTTGTTTATCTTGATCCAACAGCAATTCAAAATTCATAACCCAGGTGATTTAGCCTTTAACCCTGATAGCTGCCAGACCAAAAAGGAGCAAGACATTACTACATCATTGCATAATTCAGACAATGTTTATAAAAGAAAATAAAACTTTTTGTTTTTGCTTCTCTCCCAAAAAGCAGTAAGCAATGTAATCAGAAGTTGTCATCTGATTTTTTTGGAAAACAAATAAGTTTAATCTTACTGGTCCAATGTTAGATGTAATGTTTGGGTTAGGAGGACAGGTTAAGTAAACATAAGATAAGCTTCTGTAAATATCAGCAGTGCCAAAACAGGTCATCTGATCACAATTTGAGACAGAAGTACTCTAAATGAACAACTTGTTTCCAGGACAATAAATTCAGATGAAATTTCAGTAAGTTAGAATGAATGTACATGGACAACTTTAATTCTTAATTTTCTGAATTTTTCTTCATTCTAGGACCCTGAAAATTTGTTTAAAAATGTGTACAGCACAGTTGATTGAATACAGGCAGACAGAAGAGGCCTCTCCGTTGTATGTAATAAGATGAAACTGCTGTCCAATCTGAAGCTTGACCTTTTGAAAGCTAAGAGCAGCCAGACCAAAGATGTTTAAAATAGACTTTAAGGAAAATTGCAGTTGGGAATGGAGACTTCCAAACTACTGGTAACAGTGAGAAGACCATTTTATTTATAGAAAGGGGCTCACCAGAAGTTACTGACATTTTTAATGACCTTGAACTAACCTGCTCTTTAAAAAGCGAGGGTTATACTGTATTCCCAAACCATGTATGTTAAAATCCATTAACATTTCAACGCAGCAACGTATCAGCAGTAACTACATACCTCTGGAAACTCTTTTTTGCAAAGAGGAAAATTTGCTGCTAACTCTTAGAACCATTGCTTTTAGCAGACAAAATACCTGTCCAGATTCCCATTACCTGAACATAAAATTTTGTTTAATGAAAACGGAACAGACGTTTATAGCTACAAGAGTAAGCATGCTTCTGGACCCTATATATTAGTCTAGCATGTGTCAGCAGTATCCAATAACAGAGAAGTGACCTTTAGTAGGTGAACTTTCAGTAAGTACTGAAATTGACACTTCTCTATTACTTTGCACCAACAGATTTTTTTGAACTCCAGTCTGACATTTACTCCTATAAGTCTAAACCCCACATGGTGGCTGAATGATTTGAGTTCTGTATTTCAATGTGGTTAAAGACATTATGAAAGCTTAGCAAACACCTAAAGAAATCAATTTGTACTACATTCATATAACTTATATTCTTTTCAACACTTTTACATTTATAACACTTTAATTTGCTCAATATTGCTTTGCACCAACAACATGGAAGCTGTATTAGATGGGCCTTTGAACAGATTCAGTAGAGGCTCTTATGCTCTTATGTATTTCCATGGAATAAAGTAATGTAACTATGATGTTATGCTAGTGCATTTAAGTGCCATAAACCAAGATTTATTGCAAACAACAATTTTATTACAATCTTTAAGCTCCCATTTGCTCTTACCTCATGAGTTCCATGAGAGAAGTTGAGACGGGCAACATTCATGCCAGATTTAATCATTTCTTTCAATATCTCCACTGACCGAGAAGCTGGGCCTAGAAATTAAGACAAAGCTTCTTTAGTGGAAGCCATTTTGCTAAATACCAACAGATTAAAATTACATTTGCAGCCTTTGCCAAGAAAAGATTTTATGTGCTGCAATATTTACATATAAATCACTTATCTAGATTTCAGTACAGAACCAACTAAAACTCAAATTAGCAAAGTTTTTTTATACCACAAGTCTTTAAAACTATTTAGCAGTTGAATGCAACTCAAGGTCACCCATTACAATTCAAGATTAGGAGCAGCAGAGGCTATAATGGAGGTGGTACCAGTTAAAAACATGAACACTCTTATATTTGGGTAGTAGTGCCTCATGTAACAAAGAAACTTGCACAGGCTGCAAGATTTCTCCAAGGCAAGTCTCCCTTCAGTTTGTATGCTAGAAACTTCCTGTAACAAGTTATTGTTTTCAAGCACAGCATTCTACAGAGCTTTAGTTCCTCACTCTTACACAAAGGAGAGATTGCTCAGACCCACACCTAAGCACTGGACAGCTTTCACTTTCTCAATTGCCATCTCCCTTCAGGTCAATTTTTACCTATCTGATCTTTTTGAACTGCAGGACTAATCAGAAGTTAAAATAACCACCTGAGATCTTCTAAACCAATGGTTCCCAAACTAGTAGACTGTGACCCACACAGGGAAATAGAAGGAGGGCATTTCTCCTTAAAAGGGGGAGTAATCCTGCAGTGATGGAAGCATTTTCCAGTTTTTTATATAAGTGAGTCTTGATCAGAGATAAGCGCCAATTAGAGTAAACAGGCCAGAAGAATAGGATGCAAGCCCCACACTTTACTGACTGCTAATGAAAAAATTCCTATCTAGCAAAGAAATGAAGCAAAATTTTAAAAAATCTTTGATCACTGTGATGCCAGCAGCATCCCCTACACCACAAAGACTTACCTGATTAAAACGCCTCTCTTTAGAACCACTGGTCTAAACAGATGATTTCTTGAACCTTTTTCTATGTCAGTTCACAATATGGCTTTTAAACAATTCTTATGTTTTCATGTACTATGGCAGGAACAAGACATTGGAAGACACAATACCTAATCTAATTAATCATAATTTTCATTCTAAAATTTCACTGGAGGCTTTATATTTTTAAAAAGATTAAGCTTTACTCCAGTAAATACTCCAGTAAGCAAATATACTTTGCTATATACTGTAAAAGCAGGTCAGTTCAAGCCACACAAAGGCAGGGTACATTCATGTAATTTCTGAGACAAGATCAATGTGTGGCTAAGCTCAACTTACCAATTGTGCAAATAATGCCAGTGTTTCTTGCAGTGATTGGTGGGGAATCAATATCCAGACGGCACATGTGTTCCAGGAATGTGTCTGCCATGGCAGCATGCAACTGCTGCGTCTGGATGAAAGCATCATGTTGTTTCGACATGGTGGCTATTAGTTATCTAACAGGAAATAAAGAAATTTTGTTCAGAAACATGCAGCAAAACCCAGTGTTACCCTTAGGCAAGAGACCTCCACATTCATAGTTCATCACATGCAATTTTATCTGTAATCCAACTGCCTAAACATGTTTCTAGAAAATATATGTTTCATACATTGAAGTTTAGCCATGCAAAAGAGAAATTTCAGGCCAGAGCCTTTCATCACAAACTTATTAGCTTTAGAGGAACAGCAGCCTCTTCCTCAAATCTGCAGATGACCATTTAGCAGCAGATCCAAAAGCTCCTTGTACGGACTGTCAGTATAAATAAAGACATGGTATAGAACCAATATATTACACAAAATACAGGTAAACTAAAGAGCTTGCTCTGCCTTATTACACGAAGAGACAAGAGACTACAGTCAAACCATACTTTCAACTAAACTATATAGACTTTTTAAAAACTGCATGAAGTGCCAACTAACGTTATGGATTAATCTTATGTATGTTTAAAACTAGCTGGTAATTACAATCAGCTAAATGACTTTAAGCTTAATACTGCATCTTGGCAGTCAGCCTATACACCATCTTAAAGCCTTTTGTATTACTGATACAAACACAAGTATCATACTTAAATTGATTATTTCTCTATGCCATATTGCTACAGTCTGCAATTGTATAAACACAAAACTCTACCATTGTTGAGATGTGACTGATCAGCATGACTTCCAATTACCAGGTGACCAGGCACCTTAATGTTAAACCAGAATTTTATATTACACCATGCATTTCCAACGTCAATTCTATATTAAGTTACAGATCTCAGTAATTAACCTATAAATTTAAATCAGAATTCTACTGCAGTACAGCTCAATACTGTATAAATTTTCTTTTTCTGGTGCTGCACTATTGAACTTACTCCCTCCTCACACAGCCTTACTACGACCACAGCAAGCTTTGTTCTAATTAGGTATTTCACCAATTACTAAAAACAGCTTTTTAGTGACAGCATGAGACAGAGGTTTTTCAGTAACCAAGCTTATCTCAATCTAAATTGTGTTCTACAATATGCAAGACTAAAAACTCCTGAATTCTGGTAATTACATTAAATTATTAAAATCTGCTATAAGTGAAGTTATTTGAAAATTTTGTTATTTATTTTACTAAGATGTAATCCCATTGTATCCAGTATGATTTGGGCAGTAATCACCAGAAACTAAACGCCTCTAGCTATAGAGTTGTTCTAAGCTGCTTTAGGGTTTGTATATTAGCTGTTTAATATAGCTGTGATGAGGAAGAGAAGCTCCACCCTTTCTGGTCAGGATCTCTGGAGTACGTGCAGCTTCCCTCGCAGACATCTCCAGCTCATTTGGATGGACTTCAGTACTCTTCTAGAGGCTGCCTTTTTCTTCTCATTGTCTTATTCAGAAAGAGGCAGTTCCTGCAGCCTCACAGAAGATGCTGACTCACTTTCAAATAACACACAGTCATTTGCCTCTTGAAAACCAGGATTCAGAAAAGTTCTGCCATGATGGTACATTGCATTCCAGCACAGTAAACGCAGGAAGATTCTCATACATCCAAATTCCTTTCTAAATACCCTTTGTAGTACACACAGTACTGCATTAAACATGAGAATGGCTGATGGTAGGATTCCAAAAGATCTATATGGAGAATTAGTGCAGGGAAAGTGTCCTAGAGGGAGACCACAGCTGTGATATAAGGACATCTGCAAGAGGGATCTAAAGGCCTTGGGAATGGACATCAACAGCTGGGAAACCTTGAACTCTGATCATTCAGGTTGGAGTCAAAAGAACCTTCTTCAATTTGAAGAGACACTCGTTTGGCAGGCTGAGACAAAGAGACAGACCCAGAACCAACGAAACCTGGGGTCTGGGCAGGGAATAGACTGTATCTGCCCTCAGTGTGTTGTAGGACTTCCATTAGCTATTAATTTTTTCTTTTTCTTGTAAACCACTTTGTGAACTTTTCAGTTGAAAAGCGGTATATAAATACTGTAGGTAGGTAGGTAGATTTCAGAGCACAATACCATACCATAGTCTTTCGAGACTGAAGGATGCCAGTGATATTGGATAAGATTGTCCCAATTACATCCAATTTAAGGGGAATTTTTTTTAAACTAGCATGTCTTGTTTGAGATGCAACCTTCAGCTCGTCACACATGTACTGAGGCATGTGAAGATGCTATTCAAATTATTTCACATCATCTTGCACTGAGAAATCTGAATGTTGTGGATACAACCACAGAGGGTGACATGTTTGTGTGCACTACAGCACAATAGTTTCACATACACCTTCTAAAAAAGTTGCAAAATTGCAAAGAGTTTTCAGGCTGAAATAAATAAACTAAGGAATATTTCTTTATAGATATTTCATGTTCTACTCCAAATAGTAATACAGTATGTACACTCATACTGTATGAATGTATGCACATTCTTAGAATGTTTCACTTCCATCATATTTTAATATGCAGATTCAAAGGGAAATCTATATGAACTTAAAACGTTTCAATGCCAACTTGCAAATCACAGATTAATGGGCTCTAGGATCATTGATGTTTACATGAATCACTTATCAGCATTTTCTTGAACCCCAACAAGTCAATGGTATGACTTACTATCATAGACAATCATAGAAAGGCTGCATCATAGTTCAAGCTTAAAGTCAAGCTTACAAATTGTTAGAATGTTTGAACTTATAAAAGTTGATTGTTATCACAAGTGTCATAATGCTAAGAAACATGGTTACAGTGTAGGCTGCTTTTTCTAAAATACTGGTAGACAATCCTTTTAAACTGCAAAAGACTTTAGATATACAACCTCCTAATATGTCTTCTAATTTTCAACAAATTTTATAGCATACATCAGCATCTGTCTTACGAAAACATATTACCGGTACGTTAAATTCCTTTTATTTTGAGAAGCTCTCTTCTGCTGACCAAATGAAACAGATGACCATATTACATGAAGCAGAATGAGAACAAGTCCTCAGCTAAATTTAGAAGCTTTTCCCATAATGCCACTACTGGCTGCATCGTTTTTATGATGCTTTACTGCGCACTGGTACAACTGTGGCCATAGGATGCTACTACAGCCTAATTTAAATCCAGTCCTACGTGCAATTCCTCACAGCATACTGCAGCGACTCTGTTGATCTTAGAATAGGCTGGCTTATATCAGAATAAAAATTCCTTTTTCTTGAAGCTAAGGACAAAAAGAACAAAGTTCCACTTGGAATACACTTACTATATGTACCAACACATTTTTCCTTTCTATTTTTTGCATCATCTAAAGTTGTAAGCTTGAAGAAAAAAGGACATTTGTGTGAGCAGAAGTAGCTTAAACTAAGTTTGTTGTGAAACCAGACAGTTTAAGAACTAAGCTATAGTGAAGGTGGTTTTTCAGCATGCCCGAAAGAGAATTGTGCATCTTCTACTTGTCTAAAATCCTGAAACCTTTACAACATTAACTGTAGAATATTTTTGAATAGAGCTCATAAAATTTGTTGCATAATATGTTTGAATATGCCTCAAGTTTAACTGTGCTAAAATTTAATGAAGCAATTAAATAATTGATGATACCTGCAAGAAGTAATACTGCCAAGCCCCAATGACAGATTCCAAAATGAGACTTTAGATTACATAATTGTTATTCCAGTCCATTTACTATAAAAAATCCCTATATATAATAGATTATTATGCCAAGATACAGCAGACATACTGCAATGTATTAATTCAATGATAATGTGTAACATCTACAACGCATTTCATAAAAATCTTTGTTTTGTACTCCTTTTTGTAAACCTTTTAGGAGAAAGGCAACAGACTGTGAACTGGTTTCCTTGGAAATAAAACTTTTTTCAGTTCAACATTGCTGTATCTGCCACGATTAAATTACCTTCCCTGATGAGTCAAGCTGACACTGTATTAGAATTTTCCTCTATAGTTTGACAGGTTGATGCTTGCACCAGCTGCAGAAGGTGTTCTAACTGGCCTATGCAATGTAATCAAGTACAGTACAGGAAACCATGAGGTACTCTGACCCATTATCCGTTTGCCAAGTCTTTCCAACTCAGAACAGTCTAGTGGAGAAGCTACCACATAAATGCAACACAGGGAATCCTGTTCTGAGGAAAGGATCTGGCAAGCTAGACAGTCTGTGATCATGTGCTTTCTCAGGGCCATTTTATACAACTAGACTTCCAGTCAAGGCAGAGCTAAGATATAACTGAAAGTCATTTCCTTAAAATATTAAGCAAACTGTTTGCTTAGTCATTTCCTTCAGTACCTGGAAATTGCATCACATCTGTAGGGATGTCTACAGTTTCCTTGATATATCAAGATACATGCAAATACAGCCAGTTATCAGGTACAAAATTTTGTCATTCTTCAATTCCCAATGAATTCACTAATTTTAGTGGGAACTCGAAATAATAATTCCCTGCAATCAACTACCCCCACTCTAGCACATGTTGAACATAGCAATATTTGTCTTCCACTTAATACCAGAATTAAGACAAATTCTTCCATCCCTTCCTCAGACACACTCACAAATTTGAGGATCTCACTTAAAACACTAAAAGATTCCTGGTATCTTGCTAGCTTTTACTCTCAAGGCAGGTTTTTAATATCTCCACGCCACCACTATGGTAGGAAATACAGCAAGTTTAGCCAAGCTCATGATAATCTTTTTAGATTTAAGAGCAGGTCTAGCTGAGCTTTCTTCGGTCTAGCCCTAGAAACAAAGTCGAAATATTGCCTAATAAGCATCCCAGAAGATTCTGGCACACACAATGCCTGTTATGCCAACAGCATGAAAACCTGGATTCGTGCACTGCTAGTTGCAAACCCTTTTCCAACAGGAAATATTCTTATTGCCACTGAGGCCTTTGTTAATAAGCAGTAAACAAATATTTTGAATGGTTAACTGCTTTTGGCAGGAAAAGCAAAAGGACTGTGCCTAGAGTCATGTAGTTTTCCTAATGCTATGCAAAACTCTAGTGCAAATTAAAAAGCAACCACAATTGCCAAACTGAAACTCTTTAAACAACTTTATTTTCTGACATATTTAATAGCCTGCAGAGAAATGCTCACCACAGACTAGTCAATCACAGACAAGAAATGCCAACCTGAAGTTTCCTTCATCAAACAGGAGTTGTAAAGAGACCCAAGTTTGCTTAGCTTCAAAGGATGCTTCCATCCCACATCTAATGTGAAGCATTATAAGCATCACAAGTTCTGCATTTTACAGAAACTTCAAGTATAAAGGTACAGGCAACAATCTTTGTTCCTATTCCAGCACACATACAACTTTCCCTTGCACAGTGTTCCTGCGGCAGCAGAAGCAGCAGCATTCAAGGTCACTTAGGAGATATTGCTTCATCATGGTTGCCCTGCTTGTGAGAAATTTTCCCATCTCGGTAAGCAAGGGAGGCTCAAAAAAGGGGGAGTTGTATTTTTCAATAAAACTAGTAGTATTCAAGTCTAAAACATCCTTCTCCAATCAATCTAGTCCAGTTTTCTTTCATTGGTGTTCTGACCAAAATGTTGGGTTATTGTGGGGTCTGGGCAACTTATGCTTGAAGACCACTGGACTAGAGGACCACCAATCAGAAGGGGTGTACCCCTTCAGTTACCAGGAGACTGTGTACCAGTTGAAGACAGGGTCCCATGAGAGTATTGACAAGGATGGGTCTTCAGTGTATTGACAAGGATGAAAAAGGTTTAAGACCACTGATTCAGTCAACCTGAAAATGGTCCACCTGATTTTTTACTAAAATGGAGTAGAGTTAAAAGGTGTACAAGTTTAAAAGTTCATGGAACCCACAGTCCAGATTGAAATCTATGATAAGGTTTTGATTGCTTTGCCTGCCCTGTGCAACCTCAGAGGCCCTATAAATCAGTCCCCTCCTTTCCTCACACAGATCTTATGCAGGAAGATAAGCAGGCCACAAAGTGGCACAGAATGCAACAAGATATCTCTGTAGCCAACACCCCCACTAGAGGCCCTTGCAGAGAAGAGCACAGGAAAAAGAAAAGCAGCTTTTAAGCATGGTATAAGGGAAGGGAGAGAAAAGGTAACCAAGAGAAGGAAAATCATGATGGCTTCTACTCAGGAAGGACATTATGGTCCCTATCCAACTCTCCTCCAGGCGTGGCATGCGCACAGCACAATCCACACACATGCCACACAACCTTCTCCAAGGAGATGGGGGAATGGGGAAGGTGAAGCTGTTTCCGTACCTCATGGACTGAAAGAAGGGAAAGTCCCCATTAACCCACACAGATTTCACACATGTGGGAAACCTCTCTCTCTCTCAGGGATGGAGGCAACCAGTGCTGTAGCTAGATGAAGGAAACTACTTTACAGGGAGTCTCACCACAGCATGAAAGAGCCCCTTCCTAGTCATTCCAGGTGGAGGAAGCTATCCTGCAGTGATTGTTTTGCCCCCCCTCTTCCTATGCCATTGGAAGCAACAAGGAGGAGAGCAGGCACCCCCATTACTGTCTTATTTCCTTATGACCTCTCCCTACCAATGTCTTCTTCAACTTTCTTCAAATCTCTTCTTCAAACTGTTCTCAGTCTTCTAACTGTTCTTTATACTGAAAAGGCAGCATAAAATATAGAGGATATATAGTGAAGGGGCAATCTGATGAGGAGAGGAAGGAAGAAGTACAGCAGCACAGCCCCCCCCCATCCTCACACAGCAAGCCACATCTCCTTTGGAAGCTCCCCCCATAACTCCTTCAGATGGCCCTATCTGAACTAGAAGACGGCCACCCAGCCCCTTAGAGAGCCCCTTCTATCACAGCCCCCTCTCACAACCCACTAAAATGGCTTTCTCCACTGGAAGCTCCCCAGAACCCTTTCAGGGAACCCCATCGCCTATGGATGCCCCCCCACATCCCACCTCAGGGGTCCCTCCACTACCCCCTCAGATGGCCCCATCTACTCTAGGAGGCCCCTGACATCCCCCTCACAAGGACCCCCAGAGAGCTCTTCTCTGGATAACCCCAGAACCCCTCAGGGAGCCCCCACAGTGCCCTCAAGAGAGCTCTGGAAGCCATTCCCAAATCCCCCTCAGTGGGACCCAAAACAGCCCCCTCAGGGAGCCCCCATAGCCCCCTTCTCCTCTGGATACCCCTCAGGGAGCCCCACAGTGCCCTCAGAGAGCTCTGGAAGCCATTCCCAAATCCCCCTCAGTGGGACCCAAAACAGCCCCCTCAGGGAGCCCCCATAGCCCCCTTCTCCTCTGGATACCCCTCAGGGAGCCCCACAGTGCCCTCAGAGAGCTCTGGAAGCCATTCCCAAATCCCCCTCAGTGGGACCCAAAACAGCCCCCTCAGGGAGCCCCCATAGCCCCCCTTCTCCTCTGGATACCCCCAGAACCCCCTCAGGGGGTCCCCAAACTCCTCAGAATGCCCTTAAGGGGGCCCCTCAGTCCCTTCAGAGAGAACTTCTCCTCTGGAAGCCCCCCAGAGGGACCCAAACAGCCCCCTCAGGTAGCCCCCAAAGTCCCCTCTTCTCCTCTGGAAGCCCCTCAGAACCTCCTCAGGGGGCCCCTCTGAAGGTCCTTAAGGGACCCCCACAGTGCCCTCAGAGAGCCCCACCTCTCCTCTTGAAGCCCCCCAGGGACCCCCAAGCCTTCCCTCAGGAAACCCCTCTCCGCGACCAGAGGTACTGTGAGGGTCCCTTAAGGACCTTCAGAGGGGCCCCCTGAGGAAGCCCCTCGAGATGCCTTCGGGGGCCGAGGAGCCCCAGAGCCGCGCCCTCCTCCCTGCCTCACCTGCCCAGCTCCAAGCGTCAGTCCACCTGGAGAGTCTCCACCTCTCTGAGTGTCTCTGCAGCCGGCGAGGCGAGAAGGTGCTCCAGGGCGGGGCCAGGGGAGGAGAGGAGGGGGAGCCGCGGCACCGCCACCCCCACACGGATCCCTCCGCGCGGCGCTCTGCAGATCGAACACTCCCGCGCGCGGTGGGCGTGGCCTCCGCACTACTTTTTCTCGGCGCTCGCGGAAGGAGATCCTGCAGCGCTGGGAGAGCACAGCCTGGTTTGAACCGGGGACGGAGGAGCCCTACAGGCACGCGCGAGGCTCTCCTCGCAACGGCCGCCGCGCTTAAAGGGGCCGCGCACTCTCAGCCTCCACACAGGAGAGCCTCGCTGGTCCTCTGCAGGGAGTCCCACAGGCTCAGCGCTCAGGGATAGCCTCACCGGGCCCACCAGGGGCTCAGGGGGCAGCAAGAGACCCGCATCCTGTGCCAGACCCAGTGGCAGGGAGTTCCACAGACATCCAGACAGGAGCCCAGGAAGAGCCCTGCTGGGTCAGGCCCCCAGTCAGCCTCCTGCACCCCCCAGAGGCCCACCAGGTGCTCAGGGGGCAGCCAAGGTCACTAAAGACCTGCATCCTGGTGCTGCCACCACATCTAGTGGTGGGGAGTTCCACAGACTATAAAACCAGGAACAGCCCTACTAGAGCAGGGCAGAGGCCCACCCAGTCCAGCTTCCTGACTCTCCCAGTGGCCCAAGAGACACCTCAGGCAGCACCAAGACGACAAGACACTTGCATCCTGGTGCCCTCACCAAATCCTGTGGCAAGGAGTTCCATAGATTCACATAGGAACCTGCTGGATCAGTCCCAGCCCCCCCCCCCCCCCCCGTGGCCCAGCAGGTGCTTCAGGGGGCACCCAAGGCCATAACGGACATGCATCCTGTGGCAAGGAGTTCCACAGACTCTTCACATAGGGACAGAGGAATAGCCCTGCTGTGCACACCACAGTGGCACAAGAGATGCCTCAGTGAGCACCAAGAGACTTGCATTCTGTTGCTGTCACCAAATCCAGTGGCAAGGAGTTCCACAAACTAGCCCCACTGGAGCAGACCAGAGGCCCATCTAGTCCAGCTTATTGCATCTCTCAGTGGCCCAGGATATGCCTCAGGGAGCACCAAGGCGGAAGAGACCATCACCAAATCCAGTGGCAGGGAGTTCCACAGACTATTCACATAGGAACCTCACAGTGGCCCACCAGGCGCTTCAGGGAGCACCAATGCAGCAAGAGACCGTAACCTAATTGCGTGACAAGGAGTTCCACAGTGGGTAGTTTCACGGTCCAACCTCAGGGAGCACCAAAGCAACAAGAAACCATAACCTAATCCGGTGACAAAGAGTTCCACATACTAGGAATAGCCACACTGGAGCAGGCCAGAGGCCCTTCCTAGTCCTGCTTCTTGCAACTCCACCAGATGCCTCAGGGAGCACACAGTAAGAGATCTGCATATTGGTGCTGTCCCCTCACATCTAGCGCTTACTTCTAAAACCAGGAGGCTGCACATACTCATCATGGCTTACAACTTCTGATTGACTTTTCTTCCAGAAATCTGTCCAGTCCCTTTTTCAAGTCATAAAGGCCAAGCACCAGCACTGGTGGCAAGGAGTTTCACAGACTAATGACTGGGCACTCTTTCCTAAGAATATGGTTTGCTACCTGACAATAGCATCTATGGTAGGCACTCCCATCTGAGAATAAAACCCACAGGTAAACATTAATGCATCAGCCTTGAGAAGAGTGGCACATTAGCATCTTGAATAGATACTGAGTAGATATAGATAAAAGTGGTCTTATCAATCTTTCTCCCACATCTCTATTTGTAAACTACTATATTTGTAAACATGGGCACGGCAGAACTGAAGACAGAAAACCTGCTGCTTATATGCACACACAGACCCCACAAATTGAAGCCAAGATCCTCAGGGAAGCACACAAAGAGCCCTATCCTATGCATTTCTACTTACAAGTTAATTATAGTAGATGAGATTTACTCACAGGTCAGTGTGGATAGGACTGCAGCCTCTTCCACACATATAGTGTCTCCTCCTCCCCACATATAGATTCCTCCTCCACACATATAGTGTCCTCTCAATTTCAATGGAACATCAATTTTTTAAAAATAATAATAGTATATGCACCAGAGTCACATAAGGGAATGAACATGGCAAGCTAATTTTCTCTGTTCAAGGAATACCAAGAGACTTTAACCCAGCTTCTTGCCCACAGGGTTCAATGAACTGGTCAATGAACTATGGAGTTGATGAGTAGATCATTGATATATCTATTATATCAATATGGCAAAATGGCATATTTTAATAAATAATTATTATTTAGTTAAACATATAAATAAATTGATACATAACTTTTTTCTTTCTCTGTTTTTGAAAATGTACTTCAGTATAACTACTAGACCAGGGCTGTCCAACCTTTCAGCTTGAGGGCTCCTGGAAATTTCTGCAGCTGAAGTTTGAGAAGCTTCACCTGCTAAAATTCCCTTCTTTATACAGTTGTTAAAGGTCCTGGAACCCTCAAGTTGAAAGGTTGGACAGTCCTGTACTAGAGCATTTAAGATATGACAATGTCACCTAATATGTTATATTAATTTGTAAAACAATGTTACTCGGGCATTTCAGCCCAGGACCACCTTTCAAACTTAAAAATCTGTCCAGGTCCTCCTGCCAAACTTACCAGGATGTGACATTATTATGATGCCAGAGCTCCCCCATGTCTTCTCAGAAGTGCCATTGTGTTCAATGAGACTTACACCCAGGAAAGCCCAGTGCCAGATTCCAAAATGGCAGATCTCACCCTCTTGTGACACCCCAGCCCAAGGTTGTGACTCCCAAAGGGCATCCAGACCCCTACTTGAGTAAACTGTGGTAGAAGAACAAAGAAATGTTGATTGAGAGTCTTGCACTACCACCCAACTCTTTTCTTTTTTAATGAAAAAAATGTTCCCCATACTGAACCCAATAACTAGTCCTTGTGTGTGTGTATATCACATGGTTTAGAATGTCCTGCAGACCCTGCACAATATCCAGTGAATGTCACTGAGGTCAGAGGAGCACAGGGATTCCTTTCAAGAAATTATCCACAGGATCAAACTGCACACATATCGCCCAAGGCGTGCCAGCAGATCTGAAAGTCACCTTTCTTTAACAAAGGAAATTCAAAAAGGAGATTCAATTTCAAACTGCAGATTAAAACTGATCCATTTAGAGTTTGTTTATTTATTTAGAAATGTATATTTTGCCTTTTCCATGATGAAGCAAATATTCAAGGCAGCTTAAAAACCTCTATAATAAAGTACAAAGTATCATAACAAGTAAAAAGAAAAAAATTAAAGCATTTCAAACATTAATTTTAACATTAAACAGTTAAATTAAAAAAATAAAGCAAGACATAACACATATCATTGAGCCATTGGGAGAACAAACATGTCCAGAGGCTGCCAAGAGGCCAATATCTACTCAGCAACCAAACGCCAGATGAAGCAGGTATGATTTGAACCCTCACCAAAAGCCATGAGTGAGGGAGCAGTTCTCAGTTCCCCTGGAAGGGAATTCCACAGTTGTGACTCTGCTACAGAGATAGTATGCCCCCGAGCTGCCACATTCTTACTTGGGGCAGAGGCAGCACTTGCAGAAGATACTGACATAACTGACGTTGTTTATTGGTTCATCAGCTTCCATGTACATGATGGTGCTTTATGCAGGGCTAGAGTTGCCATAATTCTCTTCCACAAAACTGACACGGGACCCGCTGTCCCATTTGCCAGTATGTGAACGCAATCCCCCAAAATTGGGGTTGTCCCTGTTTTTCAGGATATTTGGCAACCCTATGCAGCAATGAGAAACAGATCCTGATCCTCAAGCCTTGCAGTCTTAAAACCAATCAGAGATGGGGTTCTTAAATAACTGAGCTGAACAAAAGATAGCAAAACTGATTGTGTTATCCTCATCAAATACCACTGTTGTGAATTGTTACTGAGTTTCTCACATATACTTACGGTTTACTTAATAATAGGCTGTGCACAATCCTGACCATGTCTACTCAAAAGTAAGCCCTGTTGTGTTCAGTAGGCATTACTCCCAGGAAAGTGTCCTGTATCTCTTGCATTTCATGGCCAGCTGGTTCCTCCTTAAAAATTTGGGTACATTCACACAACTGTTGTTCTGCCTTCACTGTGATACTGCCCATTCTGTGTTCCACATCCCTGTGTATCCTAACCCATATAGGGCTATGAGGTGTGGTTTGTGAAGACTACTTACATAAAGTAACCATGATTCTCTTAGAAGAAGGATCTGGTTGTTGTTGTTTTTAAAGAGTACTTTATTTAATTGGTAATTTGTCAACTGAAGCTTCACAGACAGGCTAAAACCTGATCCCTGTTTATCTGGCAAAAAGGAATTTCAAGAAGGCTGTGTTCCCCTCCCTCTCCCAATTTGTACCAAAAGCTCTGAAACACTTGGCCTTTTAGAGTGAAAACATTATTATTCTAGAAACTAGAACAACCAACAATTGAAAGTCATCATGTTCAGCAAAGCCAGTCTCACATCCTAACTCCCTGACCCTGAGCAGCAGTGCAATGAAACTTACACAGATTCCAGTACATCCTATCCCACTGGGGATTTTTGGATGCTGAGGGTCTCCTTAGAGCAGGGGTGTCAAACCTTTCAGCTTGAGGGCTCCAGGACCTTTAACAAGTATGCAGAGGAGGAAATTTCAGCAGGTGCAGCTTTCCATCCCACAAATCACAAGCTACACCTGCTGAAATTCCCTCTTTTGCAAGCTTGTTAAAGGTCCAGGAGCCATGAAGTTAAAAGGTTGGACACTACTGCCTTACAGTAAGGGAACATTTGTCTCCTGCCCCAGAATAAGCTCCAGATGCCACTATGGATCTCTGTGCCAGTTTGATCACTGGTAAAATCCAAATTGATCCATAAAGGCAGATCAGGCCCTCGAAGGTGACTAATGGCCTAGGATGATCTGGTGGATGTTTATCAGTAGGAAGTACCGGTAATCCTTAGGAGATAATTTCCTGGTGATTAGAATGGCTTTGTACTTTGAATGAGAGCAAAGCTCATTATTAAGGCCAAGGAAAATGCTGCAAAATTTTAAGCACACTTTCAAATTCTCAAAATTCAGGCTGAATGTTAAGTAAACAAAAATGGAGAGGTGGAGGGAGATCAATAATGCACTTTCAGCCCTAAGGCCTACCATTCATAGCAGCCTCAAGATGGAATATAGAGAAGTTTAGCTAAGTTGAATTACAACACTAGGTGCTGGACAACCTCAGAATGTAGGCAACCTCAGGATGCCATATGCCAGGAGGGCACCAGGATGTGTGCTCCCTGAGGCATCTGGTGGCCCAGGAAGGATAGGGGAAGCTGTACAGGAATGAGCGTTAGGGCTGATCCAGTGGTGCCCTTTTTATATTATTATGGCATTGATATCAGTTTGCACCCAGAACTTCTGGAATGCTGAAAAAGACAACAATGGCTCTTAATTTTTTAAAAATATGTCTGTTATGCTCCTGGAACTAATACCTATGGGCCTCTTGTAAGGCAGAGACTCTTGGCCATTAAAAAAAAATAAAAGCACCATCTTAACCATGTCTACTCAAAAGTAAGCCCCATTGTAATCAATGGATCTTACTCCCAGGAAAGTGTTTTTAGGATTGCAGCCTAACTGGAATAGTAATGGGACAGACTGAGATGTAAGAAGGTTGACATTATCATATCTGAGATCTGATGTGGTGTAAGCAGATCCATTGACTTGAAGGAGTGCCTCTGCTTATGTTAGGAATGAATTCTGCTGCTCCATCTACCTCAATATAGCTCTTCTGAATGTCGGCCAGGAGTCCTTTTCTGATCAACCCAGTGATGCCAGAGAGTGAACCCGGGATGTTGATATGCAAAGCATTTGCTCTGCCAATGAGCTATGTGCCAAGCTCTGCCTGGATATTTGTAAAGCAAAGATCACGGACACCTTCAGACTTCATTTCTCTACAGACTTACTTGGGAGTCCAATGAACCCAAAACACTTCAAAGTAAGCATGCACAGCATTGTGCTGTAAACCTCCATTGATCACTCTCCTCCTCCTTTCCATTGATCAGCTCTCCTCCTCGCATGCCCTGGAATTTCACAACACTGTGGAAACAAAAGACTTGTTCTTCCCCTTCCCTTCAGGGAACTCAAACTAACAGAAGAAGCATCAATATCATCATGTATGGCTGAGTCAAGGAATGTAAACTATAAGCTCTGTAACCTGTTAAAACATAAAGCTATTGTCTGCTAATACTCTATCGATTAAGGTGTCAACCCAATGCAACTTTCCAGTGCAGATGCAACCATGTCAATAGGCCGTCCACTGCATCCTGCAATGGAAGAGACAAAATGGAGGTGTCCTCAAGGTAAAGGAACATTTGTTCCCTTACGTTGGGGATGCATTGCAGCTGCTTCAGCACCAAAACGTTGCACAGATTTGAGCCCAAAGTCCTCCAGATAAAAAAGAAACAAACAGTGTTGACTTGTCTACAATGACTGGCAGCAGCTCTCCAAGGTTTTGGGCAGGAATTTTTTAATGCACAAAGCAGGTGCTTTGCCCTAAGTTATGACCCCATCTCTGCTTAGCTAGCTGACTTGGAAGTACATCCCACTATGTTCAGGGGGACTTACGCCCAGAAAAGTGCACATAGGATTGCAGCCTTGTTAATCTGGAAGTGAGTACCACTGTACTTCATGGGGTTTGCTTCCAAGTGAAATGAACACAGTGGTACCATGGATTAAGAGTGTTTTTGATTAAGAGCAAAATTTTCTCAGAAATTTTGACTTGGTTTAAGAACACTGTCTTGGAAGACAAGCTGTTCTGAGGAAGTTTGGAAAAGGCATCCATGACCCAGGAAATCACAAAAGGGAACTGGGGGGAGCAGCCTGAGCCTGGTGTGTGTATGAGATCTGTGTGTGGCAGTGTGGAAGGTGTGCCTTATCAATGTTCTAATGTGGCTCCCCATCAGCAGCATGGGAATGTTAAAGGTGCAGGAAAAAACAAAGATTCCACTGAGCCCATGCATAGCAGTGAGTCTAGTGATAGTGAAAGTCCTCCTCTCTCTTGTCTCCCTCACACCAGCCATGAAAGTTTTCAAAGTGCAGTACAGTACTGCACAGTATTTTCTTTATTACCGTGTTTTGTAATCATTTTTATATACAGTAAATATTTTCATGTAAATATTTTTTGGACTGTGGAATCAATTATCTGAGTTTCCATTATTTGTGAAAATCTGCTTGGATTACGAGCGTTTTGGATTACAAGCATGCTTCTGGAACAAATTATGCTTGTAAACCAAGGCAGCATTGTATAGGATTATAGCTTGTTTTCATCATTTTTATCCTTTTTTTAATTGTATCTTGTTTTAAATGCTGAAGACCACCTTGAGTTCTCTTTTGGGAAGAAAGGCAGGCGGGGAATAAATCAATAAATAGAAATATCATTTGGATGAGAGGCCTGGAGAGTGACAATAAATTTTTGCTTGCAAATACTGGATATAAGCTGAGTGTCTGGAGACAAAGGAGCCCACCTACAATGCAGAGCAATTTGGTCAACTGTCAACCATTCCCAATTTCAGCTAATTCTACTTAGAAATTCTTTACTTTTTTCTTCTTCCTTTGTTTCTTCCAAATTCTCACTCCTTCTGTTGTCTCTGTTCCCCTCTCTTCAGCAGGTGGGTGTCTCCTTCTCCTACCCCCAATTAACATCTCCTGGCAGCACACAAAAATTTCCTTTAGAGTACTCAAGAGGGATCTTCCAGCTATTCAGAGCCAATCTCCTGTCATTAAGCTCCCATTGAGGAGGATCCATAGAAGATTAAGCTGAGCCTAACAAAGCCTAGTCAATCAGCACATCTGTGATGTGAGGAAAAAGCCTCTTAGTGGCACATCTTTCCCCTGGAAGATACACATAATATATGAAACCATTGAAGAAACTGCCATTACACCAAAGGATACTTTTTGCCACCCACTATTGACAGACTTAAAATCAGACCAATAATATTATTGAATATGCATTCAATAATATGACTGTTTTCAGCAATTATAAATCTCAATACTGTACTGTGTTTTCAAACCCAGTATCTGAATCAAAATTTTGCCTATTAAATTATGTGGCTATGCCAAGAGATGTACACAGATTAATGTTCCCAGGCTAAAATGATCCTGGCTAGATGATAAGCAAACAGGCTAGATGTTAACAGGCTGGATGTACAGTTAAGCAAAGCAGAAAATTGCTTATGAACAGAATTTATCTCTTTTTCCAGATCATTATTGCTCCACTGATCATTCCAGAACATTTCTTCAAGAAATTATAACCTGGCTGACTTGGCACACACAACAGCTTTGGCCAGGGTATTAAAGATAGTTTGCAGTGTTAAAAGCAAACAAAAATACCAGTAGAGACCATAAAAAGTGGAATTGTCTGAAGTCTTCCTAGGAGATCTTCAACCTTGCCTCCTGTCTTTTGGCCCAGTCCTATTTCCCACCATAAGTGCCTATGCAGCTACACAATGGAGGCATATGCTTTATTCTATGGTGGAAGGGAGCAATAGGAAATTCTTCTGGTTGAGGTAATTTCTGTTCCCTTACACCAGATAAGTCTTCTGTCACCCTATGGCTCTACTCAGACCTGTGCATGTTCTTTGGCCGGTACAAATTCAAGAGGACTATAGATGGTTTGATGAGGTCAGTTGGTGGTTTGATGCCCCCACCAGACCTAACCCAGGTTCACATCCTGGCCCTGATTCCCACATAATTCCTCATACATTCATCATGGGGGTGACACATTGGTTTCTACACCAGTGATGGTTTCTAAACCCTAGTGATGCTACCTCTGCCTTTTTTGCCACAGTGGTGGCCCTGCTGCCCTGAGCATTGTCTAAGATCCTAGAACCAACACATTGGAACATGACACATTTCATTTTGCTCACCATAAATCTTAACGGGATATTGAGGGTTGAGGGTTTAGAATGACTGTGTTGCTCAACTTTTATTGAGCAACACAGTCATCCTGAATTTCTCTGACTCACTTTCATGTTCTTTCCTGAATCTTTTTCTGACTCATCTGATAAATGCCCTTTTTCTCTCAGCAGCAGAGCTGTAGGCTGACATTCTGTCTTCTTCTGGAAATGGCTCCTTTTGCATTGAAGCAGCACATTGGTGCTTAGTGCAATGATCTGTGTGCACAAAAGCAGGCTTGGGTGATTTTCCACTTCTATATTTGGCTCTACTATATGTATCAAGACCCCTGACCCATTGCCCTTGGCAGAATTATGATATCGTGTTGCCTGCCAGTTCAGCCAGGTTATAAATTCCTGAAGAAATGTTCTGGAATGTTATGTGGAACAATGATGATCTGGAAAACGAGATAAATTCTGAACATAAGCAGTCAGAGTAAGGTAAAACTAAAAGGCACCATTCCTGATTTTCCTATGCCCTGATCACCCTTCTTCATTTGCACCCATTGAGCCTAATGAACCCAGTTCTTCTTTCTCCTTTTACCTGTTTAGAGCCAGTTTGTGTGAATAATTGTTGTGTACACTCCTTTGCATTTTATCCTTGATTTCCTTTCCTATTTATTGTATTTTTCTTCCCACAATGATCACTATAGTTGCAACTTGAAAGGCCAAATCATACCCAACTTTTGAGTGCTGATGCAGCCGCAAGGCAGCCATGGAGGCTTCCATGACTGACCCATGGCAGGACGCATCACACACACTTTTGGCATGGCACTGGGTAGGAAATTGGATAGGAAATTGAACACCACTGATTGATGCACAGCAAGATAAGACGGAAGCCAGTGTGTATAGAACAACTTGTCTTGTTTCATGCAGGCATTACTCAGAGACACCAGGGTCTCACAACAACTTTGTGATGGGTCTAGTTCAGGGGTGTCCAAACTTTTAGCTTCCCTGGGCCGCATTGGAAGAAGAAGAGTTGGTTTGGGCCGCATATAAACACTAACAATTTTTTTTGACAAAATGTAGGACAAAATGTAGGATGTCCTATATTTTGTCCTATATTTTTAAACCTTGGGGTAAGTCTCATTGATTTTAATGGGGCTTACTTCTGAGTAGGCATGATTCCTAGGATGGGCAGCAATCCTCTCCAAGCTAGACCTTGGAGTCCTGTCTCATTGATTATCACAGGGTTTTCTGCTGAGTGGGCC
The DNA here is from genome assembly GCA_030015325.1 of Cryptoblepharus egeriae. NCBI lineage: Eukaryota > Metazoa > Chordata > Lepidosauria > Squamata > Scincidae > Cryptoblepharus > Cryptoblepharus egeriae. Next base: position 15,577,017 of record JAREYC010000013.1, read on the forward strand.
ATGCATAGGATTGGGCTCTAAGACTGCAACTTCGGAGTAAGCCTCATTGACTTTAGTGGAGCTTACGTCTGAGGAGGCATGAAGCATAGGATGGGCTGTGATCCTCTCCAAGCTTAACCTTGGAGATATGCTGCAATCCTGAACACACTTTCCTGGGAGTAAGACCCACTGGGTACAATGGGCCTTACTTGTGAGTAGACATGGTTAGGGTTGCAGCATATCTCCAAGGTTAAGCTTGGAGAGGATAACAGCCCATCCTATGTATTATTGGTCTCTCAGTCTGCAACTTGGGAGTAAGCCTCATTGACTTTAACGGGGCTTACTTCTGAGTAGGTCTCAAGGGCAACAGGCAGCAGCTGGGATAGAGGCTGAGGCTGCTTTTGGGGGATGCGGGTGGGCGAGCGCTGCAAGGAATGCAGGGGCCTGAAGTGCTCTGAGTGCCAGGAGGAAGGTATGGGGGAGGAGCCAGGCAGCCCAGACCAGCTTTGTGGCGGCCGTCGAGGGCAGTGCGCAGAGAAGCACGCAAAATTTGAAAATGGCTGCTGCCACAAAGCCGTTTTTTCCAGTGGTGGTGGCCAGCTTTGCAGGAGGGCCGCATCCACCCTTGTCCTGGGCCGCATGCGGCCCCGGGGCCTCGTGTTGGACACCCCTGGTCTAGTTGTTCTCAGTCTAGCTCATCTTTTGGAACACTTATGTGAAAGCTTGTAATGTTTTGCCAGGCACATTTTGAGCAAGGACCCAGTTTCACACCAATATCATGGTGGTTTTCCAAGAAGCAGATTCTTATAGAAATTAGTCATAATGAGATCCCTCTTCTTGACTAAGAGCACAATCCTAACCATGTCTACTCAAAAGTAAGCCCCATGGTCTTTAATGGGTCTTACTCCCAGGAAAGTGTCTTTAGGATTGTAACCGAAGCTCAGTGATGTGAACAATCAAATCATGACACCTTCTTTGCCAGAGAGGAGGAAAAGTTGCTCATGATTTTAGGCTGGGGAAATCCCAGGAGTATGTGCACAATTGCATCTGACACACAAAGAAGCTTTACCACAGTTGGTTCTATATAATCACAGTTTGCACAAGGATGATATTTCATGGTATTCATAGATCCCTCAGACTTTGATTCTAAAAATTCAACACTGTTCCCATTTTGGAATTGAAAACGATATTATTTCTTATATATTGCTTTTCAACAGAAAGCAGTTCACAAAGTGGTTGACATAGCTAATTAACAGCATTATTCTACCAAACATATCCTGTTATGGGCACAGTCCAGAGCAACTATGGGAGCAGGCCTCAGTCAGTCTTGAAAGACTATGGTATCTTGCTTGGCGCTGCATACGCTGAATGCGAAGCACGAAAGCCTGGGTTGGATTGTTATGGAGGATAGGCTGTTACCCAAGCAGCAAATCCCCCCTCTCCACGCCACTGAATTAGTCCAATGGAAAGGCAGAGCCAATACAATTGGATTCAGCTGGCGTTGCAGAGCTGGGCTAAGGACAGGAACTCACCCTGTCTTGTGGGGCCGACCTGGGTCTCGAACCCTGGCCTGCTGGTTAACAGGCACAGCATCTTAACCGCTTGCGCCACCCACAGCCCTACTATGGGAGCATGTTAGAGATATTAGATGCACCCATAGTTACTACTCCACCTAGTGAAAACCAATGGGAAATTCATATAGCAATCCAGAGTAACTTGTTCTTACTCCAGAGCAAGGACTCCCTGTAGTTACTCTGGATTTCACCCTATGTTCAATAGCTCTGACTCTCAGGAAAGTGTGCACAGGATTGCAGCCATAATAAAAAATTCCCTGTTCCCAAAGGGGGTTACAATCTCAAAGAAGCTTAGAAGAAGAGGGCAGCCAGCCACAGCCTCTGGTAAGGTGCAATGCTTGGGTTATATTGTTGCACATACCTACAATTTCTTAAGCTATGAAGTGTTTTAGGGGCAGAATCTAAGTTCCATTGTCTTTGATTGATAGAAGACTGTAAACTTAGGTAACTTCCCCTAAGGGGGGGGAGGACTTGGTTTTCCTCATGTCAGAACCTACCCACATATAGCCTCCAGGATGCAATTGTGCATGCTGCACCCTTAGTTTTTTTTATCTAACTTCAACTAGAAATACTGTCTCTTACCAAACTACAATTTCCCTTTCTGCTGCCTCTCTCCCGCTGCCAACTCCTGTCACTTAGCCCAGGGTGTCACTTCCAAGCTCTGATGGCTGACAGTAAAAACACAGAGATATTTTCTACCAACCAAAAAATCCTCTTGCATTAATGAGTTAGTAGTCTATCATAAACTACTAAACAGTCTCATGCTTGCTACAACACACTTGGCCAGCACTTCCAACAATACCCATACTTACTCGAATCGAATGCACCATTGAATCGAATGTACACCCTGATTTTAAAAGACCTGAGATTTTAAAAAGTTTACTGGTGATAGCAATACACAGCTGCAAAGCAGGTGCAAAATTTAATTTTACTGCATTAAAAAATGAGTTATATGACAATTGGTTTATGTTATGATTTTTACCTAATTGCACAGATTTATGCAACAGTGGGTTTATGTTACATCCTTATTACAACAAACTGTTAAACTAAATGCTGACCTATACCTATAATCAAAATACTGTATTTACTCAAAACTAATGCGCAATTGAATCTCATGTGCACCCCAATTTTGAAGACTAAATTCAGCTGGAAAAGTCAGCATTAGATTTGAGTAAATATAGTATTTTTTCCAGCTCTGGTGTATGAAAATATACAGATCCAGTGCCAAGGAAAGATGGATGCCCATTTTCATAACCTTAAGGCCAGACTGTTGATGTTGCTAGTACAGTGATGTTGATGTTGATATTGATGTTGCTAGTACAGTGATGCCTCACGTAAAGAACGCCTCACGTAAAGTAAGTTTCACGTAACAAAAAAAAATTTCTCTAGGATTCTGCTTCACCTAAAGAAAGTGCTTCACGTAAAGAAAACATTCGTTGGCAGATAGGGCAGACTCTCTGACCAGCAACCTGCTTAAAAAGTGTCAGGGCTGCCTAGCGCACCTGCCCATAGTGAAAGCAACACTTCCATGCTGTTCCTCCTGTGGCTGGGTGTCCGCTGGGCAGAGGGAGAGAAGACCAGTGGAGAAGAGGGAAGCAGCTCAGGGCCAGCCAGAAGGGAGCAGAGAGAGTGAAAGAGGCTCAGGATGAAGAGAAGGAGAAAGTGGGGAGATCTTGGATTACAGAAGAAAGTGTCTTTGATTGCAGCCTCCTACCCAGGTCTACCCAGAAGTCTACCTCATTGTGTTAAATGGGTCCTACTCCCAGGAAAGTGTCTTTAGGATTGCAGCCTAAGTAGACTGCAATGTTTTGAATTCAATTACAGTGTTTTGTCATCATTTTTACATCCAGTTAATATTTTTATATAAATATTTTTGGGGTTGTGGAACCAATCATCTGCGTTTCCATTATTTCCTATGGGAAAATCCGCTTCACGTAAAGAAAGTTTCACGTAAAGGAACTGCCTTCGGAACGAATTAATTCTGTTATGTGAGGTACCACTGTATATGATTTAATCCTGCACAAGAAAGAAACAAGAAAATGTGGGGTACAGCAGGTGGGGAAACATTGTTTCAAGGAGGAGGCATATGGACTTTCTCCTATTACCGGTATTTAAAATTTCCTTATATTAGGGTCATTAGCATAGCCAGAGAAGGATGGCCCAGTAAGTACAGCAGGCACCACACAACACAGCATGTAACAACCTTTCCCTGCTGCATGTTGCCATCACTGCCCCAAATGACTCTGATGGCCCTTTACGCACTGAGCCACCCCCTCTAGTTACACCCCTCTTTTGGCTCTTGCTATACCTTTGTGCTTTACATGTATTATCTTGCAGTCCTTACAAAACCTTGTCAGGAGGTTAGCTGAGGTTTTGAGGATCTTGGCCACCTAAGGCCACCTAGTGTGCTTATGCCAGACTAGCTCTTCACTACTTTTTCCAAATTGCTAGACACCTCCACCCAGTGGCCATATAGGGAAGATGTCGAGTCTCAACAAGAGTTCATCCATTATCACCTCTAGGACCTCCATGTGGAGAATAAGCAGAGCCTCAAAACTACTCCAGAAGAGGACACACATGGACTGATTCTTGGCAATATACCAGCTGTGCTGAGTGCTGCTAAAATATTAAGGCACAATCCAGGAGTGCACTTGGGTTACCCTATCTATCACCGGACTGACCTAATTGCAAGATGGGCCACCCTAGTTACTCTGGAAAAGGCTTGGGCAGCCTAAGGCAACATAGGCTGCCCCAAGACAGGTGGATTGGGGCTCCCCTAGCTGGAGCAGCCTAGGCAGTTCAGGAGATGCATGTTGAGGGCATGTTCAGCATTGCCAGGGGCAGAGCAGTTACTCTGTATCCAGAGCCTGTTTCCAGGGCAGAAATGCCCTCTTCCTGCTCCTTAGAGTTATACCACCTCAGGAGCAGGTACAGAAATTAGTAGACCCATAGGGGTCCATGATAAGGCAGTGTTGACCCAAGAATGGCAGTGTTGACCCAAAGTTCTTGGCCAGCCTAGCTGCAACCCCTGCCTCTCAACCTCAGGATATGACACAACAACGCCAGCTACTAGCCTGGGGATACTTCAACAAACCCCTTGCATCCACTGTAAATTGTATTGCAACCTCATGCTGCAGTTGTTACTGGTTGTCAGGGTCTCCTGAGGGGTCTGTTTAGGAGCAAGCCCTCCCCAGATGTCACTGACTTGATGCCTACTGAGCATGTTCTGGTGCAGGTAGCACAGCCCAGGCTTTCTGTCTCTCTGGATGCAGCATAACATTCTGCTCTGGATTGAGAATAGTTGGGACAGCCCAGCTAGGGCACTCCTCACTGCATTCACTTTGGATTGTGCCCTTAGTTGTTTTTATAGTGTGCAATTTCCCTGTTTTTAACACTGGTTCAAATAAGACATTGAAAACTCTGCTTACAATTGCATTTCAGTAAAGAATCTTACATTTCTATTACAGGTATAAATGATAATATACCATAGTGTAAGCCTCCAACCATACTGGATCTTAGAGCTTACTGGATCTTACTTCTGTTACCCAGAAGTAAGTCCCACTGGTGTTTACTTCCCAGGACAGTGTGGACAGGATTGCAGTCTCAAAATGTGCTTCTTTTTCAGAGAGATTATTAGGAAAATCCTGACCATATCTACTTAAAAGTAAGCTCCATTGTGTTTAATGGGTCTTGTAAGACCCATTGAACACAGTGGCGCTTACTATTGAGTAGACAGAAGTAGTTTTGGTTAGGACTGTGTTCATAATCTCTGATCTGGCATACCATTGAGTCCACACTAATGTTCCTGTTGTAAGCATTTCATTTGACTTTTGTCTTTATCTCAGTACAAACCTTCTAATGTTTCCTTCCCCCTCCCTATGTCTTCTGGTTCCTTATGCCAGAATTGTAGACTTGGGGTTTTAATTTAAAACTCACACACACTTCATTCATTCCCCAGTAAATTTGATAGTGCATGTTGGGTGGAAGAGGGGAACAGATGTTGACATGTCTTTGAAGTAGCTGTGTTTGGCTTTTCCTAAATGTAATTTAGTGGACAATATTGGACGAGAGCTGGATTATGAGTTCTGCTTCAGACCTGCCAAAGTTCTGTGGGTACCCATAGGAAGTTTGGAAAACTTTTTCCTTGAATGGCAGATCCTTCAATCATATCACCAAAATGCTCTTAAAAGTTCCTGGGAGATTTATTTTTATTTATTTTTATTTTTAAAAAATGTTTGCCATGCAGGAGTGAAGGGAGAGGAGCTGCTACTTGGAAGGCACAAATCTCACCCTCACATAGCTTTGAAGTTTCAGAAATTTGCACTACCAAATTTGGGACGAATGGCTGCAAAAGAATAAAAGGATGTGACAATGAAGAAAGTGCAGTGGCCTGGAAGGCAGAAGAAAAGACTTATGCCTAGTTGACTTTTGGTGTTTTTTTTCTCTTTTGAACAAGGCACAGCTGTTTGTGAAAGGATCCGAAGGTGAAACATTGCTCAGGAGTAATGGGTGATGGGTCTTGGGATCACCAAGATGCTTTGTTACCAGAAAGAATGCCTCTGAAAATCAGTTTCAATGGCAGAAGAAAGGCTTCATACCCTGCCTGTGGAAAGACTGGGCATCATGAGAAACAGGATGCTAAGTAGGAACCCTAATCCAGCAGGGCTCTTTTTGTGTTCTGAATCTGACTCATGTGCCAACTGCCCCTATTTCCTGATCCATTCTCTTGGTAAATAATTGTTCATCTTTTTTTCCCCTTGGGGAATTTTAATGCATGTTAATTCATGTTTCATGAATGACACATGGATCCCTACAGCAGCATAGTGGTTGAGAGGACAATCTGTTCTTAAAAAAGAAATAAAAATTCATTGTGAGAGTTATAATTAGTCTGAGCTTCCCTGATTGTTAACATTTAAATCTCTGATGGGGAGGACAGATGGGATTTCTCTCGTCTTTAATATATATCTATGTTTATGCATCATGCAAATGCTAAGGAACTGTACAGTGCAAGCCTGACATTTTGCAATAAGTTGAACTGTTGACAATATATTGCAGGACAGCTGTGTTTTCCCCCCTAGTATACTAACCTACTGAATACCTAGGCACACTCCTAACATATTTAGGCTGGGGTAACTCACCCGGCCTAACTTCCTGTGGTGGTGTAGGAGGTCGGTGTATGCCTGTGCATTGCCCTAACCACCCCAGGAGTGGGACAAAAGGTCTTACAGAACTTTTGTGCCACCCCTTGGTCAGCATTAAAGCCAGCCTAACTGCAGACAAGGATTGCTGCTCTAGGCTTTTAAATTAGTAAAGAACACACTATCACAGGTAACAGCATCCAGCTGTGTCCCTGTTTTCATCTGTCGAACATCAGAAGATATCCAGACTGTGCCATCTCTATGCAAAGCGATAAGTACCACATCATTATACATTATGAAATGTGGCTGTTTAAGATGCCCAGTTTGGACAAAGCAGTATAGTTGGCAAGGCTAAAAACATCACCACCAATCACAAAGAATGGAAGCACAGAATCCAGCAGCACCTACAGCAGCGTGCTGGTTGAGAGGATGACTCTCTCCCCAATAGCCAGCTAAGGACTAAAGAAGAAGAAAAATGTGGATGGGAGACCCAATCGTTACAGAAAAGAGAGTTTTCCCAGTATTATTTTTTTGAAGTTATATTTTTATTTATTTTTCAAAAAAGGGGAAAAACAAAGAAAAAAAAGAGGGAGGGAAAGAAAGAGAAAAAAAGAAAAAAGAAAACAAAGCAAAAAGAAAAAATATAAACAAAAATGTTCTTATCAGAATATACGGGAGGCACAGATTACCTAATTTACCTTTCTTTAGTCTAAAATAACGTCAATTTATTTCTATTTGATTATACTACTTAAATTTTTTCTTAAACCATAAGGTTACTTAGCAATTCCAACAGACATCAAAAAGGAAGATTAAAAAGTTATATAACAATTATCTATTCATCAAATCCACAGTTAAGTTTACTCATCATCCCCTTTTCATGCAGAAAGTCCATGAATGGTTTCCAATTGTCCATCAAAGTTTTTACTGACTTCTCTTTCAGAAAAGTTGTAAGTTTTTCCATAGTTTTTTTTCCAGTATTATTAACAGTTAATAATAATCTGAGTGAGCATTGTGAGTAACATAGGAAAATAAGTAATACTTCCTGCTTGGGAAGATGGAAAGCCTTTAAAGAAGCAAGAACTAAACTCCTTGTGCAACTTGTACATCTACCACCAGAGGGCAGCTGTAACATATAGGACAGAATTATAGATTCCAGCTTCCTAGAATCACACACATTAACAATGATAAAGACTGTTCAGGGCTCTTCCAAGATCTGGTTGAACAGGGTGATCATACTTTCTCTTGGACCAGAACATGTTCTCTTTTTTAACCTTTTTTTGTGTCTTGGGGAAAAAAATCTTCATTGTCCACCTCTTCTTTGTGAGCACAGAGCCTCCTTGTAATTAATAAATTATATGTAATAAATTACATGTAATAGATTTAATTTAATAATAATATAGTACTTAAATTAATCACATGAAAACAATATATATGAGTGTTTTTAGCTTTTCTTTTATGTTTTACATTTTTCTTGGGAGGTCCTACATTTCTTTTGCAGTTATGACACATGGTCATCCTGTCCTAGCACAGTGTCCCAAATGCCACTCCTGCTCTCACCAAGCAGTACTACAACCTCCTCCTATTTTTCAGAGGATGAGGAAATGAGCGGAAGGGGCACCTTTAGTGACTGTGAAAGAGGAAGGTATCTGGCAGCCTAGCCCAGCAGCTGCCAAACTCATGACTGCTGTACACCAAAAGCTGTCCTGGTTTGGACTGGAAGTTACCATTCTACCTCCAAGTTGAATGTACTCTACTGTATTTTCAGTACATCTGGGTACTGATGCCCTGGGCAGTTCCCAGATGTACTGGGAAGGCTATACAAAAGGACGGCTAGGTGTATACAATAGGACGTCTGGGCAGATATGCAACTCAGTGCCCAGATCTACCAAGAATGCATACAGCATAGTGGTAGTAGTGGTAGTAGAGTAAGTTCCACTCACTGAGTGGAGGGCTTTCCTCACATCCAAAATCTGGCCCTTGACTGGTGTTTGGAAAGCCTTGCTCTAACACACTATCAACTGTGGTGGTTATTTTGTTGGAGTTGAATGTAGAGAGCCAATGTTTAAATCACTGCTACGCAATGAAACTTCCTGGGTGGCCTAAGGCAAGTGACTCTATTTCAACTCAGCCTCCCTCCCAGCATTGCTGTGGGTCTGAAGTGACACTCAAAGCTCCTGGAGGAAAGATGGGATCCAAACACAATTATGAATGGTATGTATGACTTGCGTGGTTTTTTAACCTCATTTCCTATTTCCTGCCTTGTAAATGAAAACACCCTGATGCTACATCACCATCCCAATGCAGACAATCCAATTAAAAGAACACCTGACTGATGAATCAGTTTGTGGCAGTCCTCAGCACTTGTGCTAGCAGCAGGCAGGGCATGTGTGTCACATGCCATCAGCCACAGGTTCAGCATCTCCAGTTCAAAGAATCTTTGGGAGCAGCTGGGCTCAGAAAGCCCCCCCCCCCACACACACACCTTGATAAGCTAACAGCCAAAATAGATACCATTTACTAGATGGATCAATGGTCTGCCTCAGCTTAAATGACCAAAAGCCTCCCAACTTGTGAGTGGCACATCAAATACTACCTATGCTTGATGTTCCTAGGCCTACAGTATCAGATATGTTCTCAAGCCCAATTTTCCCTTCTCCATACAGATAAAGCTTTGTTATACACTGATTTTTTTTATACATGGATTTGACTCAACATGAATGACCATTGCAAATCACAGTTTAAAAAACTGGTTTTTTTCCCTGTTGTATAAAGGTAGTCATGTAAGGAATCATTCAATTTTTCAGTCCCAGAATTAAAACCTAGCAGATATTGAGGCATTACCTTATTCTGTTAGGTGTAATAGAGAAGCAAGAAACCTGGATGTGGGTCTTTAAAGCTATTTTTCCATTGTTTTCTTTATACATGGATTTCCTTTAAACAACAGAAGATTCAGGAATGGAACCCTAGTGGATAACAAGGGAAACCAGTTATTTTTCTTCTGCTCTATTCTCCTCTTATTTTTTGAATCAAGAAAAAGGAGGAATGACAGAGACTAAGCCATGTGAGATACAAAACTAAGGGCAAATCCAGAGCAGTTATGCCACCCCTTAGTGTTATCTTATGGACAGTCACCTTAACTGCTCCATCGCAAAGGGCTTAATTTGACTTTAGGATATGGGCCCAAAAGTGGTGTAGACAAGCAGGTGGGTTGAGGTGAGTACCTCTGTCACTGAGGCACTTTTCTCAACTGGCCTCATGAAGTGTCCAGCATGAAGCTGCCTCACACGTTGCCTGGAACAAGGACCACATTTTCAGTTCACATTCCTCTGTGGTGAATTCATATGCCCACAAGCATGAGGACTATGTTGTTTTATTTCAGTTGACCTTCCTGAAGCTTAACATCCAAAAAGCTGTCCTGGAAAGCAGCTATATAATCCTGGTGAGGTGTGGCCAGAAGATAGCCATCAAGAGACCTTGCAAGACCTGAGATACTTTGATTTCACAGAGTAACTTCTAACAAGCTCCTGCCTAATAAGCTAATTAGGAAATGCTGAGGCTGCAAAATGACAAAGCGAATGCTGCAGCTTACTTTTTGGCCTGAAAGTACGGTCATATGAAGCCGCTTAAATGCTCTGCATCTCTGGCTATGCTCGGCTGGCACAGGCGTCGGGTGTGTTCTGCACAACAAGTGCTGAAACATACTGTTCGCTGTGTTTGCAGCTCTGAGGCAGCTGTGGGGTGCCCCACCCTCCGGGAAGCAATATTTGCCGGTTGCCACGCTACTCATGTCACCCTTGAGTGAGCCCTTGAATGAAGTCTTCACTCTTGAATGAAGCCTTCTTCTTTGGTATTTTTAGAATAGTTGGCAGGTATGGTCAATGGCACTGGTATTCTGGCATTTCAATCTGGAACCACCTTTCAAATTTAAAAACCTGTCCAGGACCTCCAGTCAAACTTACTGCAGTCTTCTTCCATGTCTTCTTGGAAGTAAGTCCCACTGTGTTCAATGAGACTTACACCCAGTAAAGCCCCGTGCCAGATTCCAAGATGGTGGATCCAGGGTGACCAGATGCCTGAACCTAAAAAGGAGGACAAGGTCTTGGATTCCTCTCAGCCTCTCCTTTCCGGCAGACAATGGCATGTTTGCCTACTCACAGGTAAAGCCATGTTATTGGGCACTTTCACTTTCCCATAGAGCTCAAAGATACTTTCTATTTTTCATTTTTTGGCCATAATGTTTGATAGGAAAGAGATATTTCAAAACTGATTTTGGCATTGGATTCTTCTCTTCAATATGAATCCAACAACATATGACATGATGGGGTACTGCACACCATTGCAAAGTTCCAAAATGGAAGCCCTTTTGGAGGACACCTGGACATGAGACTAAAAAAGAGGACAAATCTGGAAAAAAATGTAGTCATATCCACCTCCATGGTGGATCCCACCCTCTCATGACCCCCCTGACCTGACTTCCACTTTGAAGACCACTGGTCTATGGTGTGTAATGGGCTGCCACAACATATGCGGATGGTTACCAGCTTACAGCACAATCCTAGGCATGACTACTCAGAAGTAAGTACCACTGTATTCAGTGGAGCTTACTCCCAAGCAAGTAAGATTTCAGCTTTAAACAGCTGTTTTAAAAAGGGGACAAATTCATGGAGGTCAAGCTCTATCAGCAGTGATGACCATCACACCCAATGGCATAGCTAACGATCATGTAGTCCGGTGCAAAACTCAAAATGTTGCTCTGGAAGTGGCATCATGCCGAGGCTTTTAATCAAAGGAAAAACGGGGGGAAAACCAGCCTCCTCCAGAACAGCTCACCACCCATTTGCTCTGCTGCCTCCCCTGAGCCAGTGGCATAGCTAAGGCATCTATCTGCCACCTGGATCAAACAAGATTTTGTAGCCCCTCCAAACTCAGACTGCAATCCTAAACACACTTTCCTGGGAGTAAGACCCATTAAACAAAATGGGGGTTACTTCTGAGTAGACATGGTTAGGATTGTGCTCATAATCAAATTTAATTAAGTAAATAAATAAAAGTGTGTCCCTTATTGGTTAGAGACACTGTGCTGAGGCAAAGAGGAACAGTTATTCACGCCCTTCTAAATATAAGAGGAGCACCACTTAGAAGTGCCTCTTTACCCAGTTAGTGGGGATAACTGTATTAAAATACTGTAGATGGAAATAGGAGCTGACTCAAATGAACACCTTATTAGTTCCATACTGTATCACAATCACATCTCATTAGCTCTCAGAGCGATTAGTTTTTTTGGGCCGGTTTTGAGTTAAGCAAACCCATTTTTTGTTCCATAAGGCAGTTGTGCTTTCCTTTTTCTGGTTAATTGCTATAACTTTTGATAGCATACAGATATTCCAATGCAGTTTGTTTCATTACATTCATCATTAAATTACTTTTCCAACAATATTTATAACATGCTGGTATTATTCTTCATATATACCCCATTTTTCAGAATTTTAGCCACTAGCATCAATCTCAGTTTATTGCCGCCTCCATAGCTTGCTACCTGAGACAACTGCTAACCCCGGCATCCCCTTAGCTATGCCACCATTCACCTTAGATGTAGCCTCTATTATTCAGAAACTGCATGCCGCATCTATAGCTGCGGGCAAGCCAACTTCTTGTTGTGCTTGTGGGTTTCCTGTAAGTGGCTGCCTGGGCCAATGCAGGAAACAGGATGTTGGACAAATGACCCCTTGGAGAGGTCTTCTTGTTGCTGGGATATATGATCTGGGTGAGACTGGTTTGTTTGTTTTGGACAAGGTGATCCTTCCCTTAGACAGCAGCTTCTCAACCTTTGGATCCACTCCGTTCCCATCTTCTCCAAACCAGAAAGTGGAGAGAGTATTTGATGCGAATGGGCAGATAGAAGGTCTCCCCCAATCAACTCAGTTGACTTCATTTGTAGTCAGTGCTACTGTTACCAGCAGTATTTTTAAAAATATCTTACAGGCGGAAAAAAATAATGCACAGAAATCTTATAGTGGCCCACAGCCCACCTATGAAATTTGGCAGAGGAAGGAGAAAGGAGGAAAATGGGTAGATTACAGAGAAAGAAGGGAGAAGAGTTCTGGGTTCAGGCTTAAGCAACAGTGACAGTCTTTATGACATTATCATCATGCTATGACCAGTGATGGGATTCAAAGAAATTAACAACCAGTTCTATGCCCATCTGGCAGCCACTTTTAAATTGCTATTTTTAAACTTTATTATGTCCTATCTCTCGTTAACAACCGGTTCTATAGGGTAGGTGCAAACCTGCTGGAGCCCACCACTGGTGACTCATCATGACATCATTTTGTTGTCTAAGGGCCCAACTTTCCAGAGCTGATACAAGCGGCCATAGGGCATTGTTGTTCATACAATATATTCTTATCTGAGAATAATAACAGGTTGATTTTGTAATACTGAAATCTCATGGGTAACAGCACATGCTGTATCATGCAGAGGTGGGCAGTAATGAAGGTTTCTTGAAGGTAAGGGTTCCCTTACCTCAGAGCTTCATTGTGGCGGCATTACAAATTGATTGTCTGTGTTACAGAGTTCAGGGGAAGGACTTTATATAGGATGCCATTTTCAGTGGGAGCCCTAAGTCAAGAGGAATATGTAGCTCTGCCCTGTGATCCATGCTAAACATGCTTGCGAGGCAACTCCTGAGTGTGTTGTGTGATCAAATCTTTGTTGTGTAATTCATGGATCTCTGTGCTCTTTTAATCCCTGGGTTCTTTTAGCCAATGTGGTTTCTGAGCAGATTTCTTATCTTGTTTACTCAATTTGAAACTCCAATGCGATGAAGTTATGTAACAGGAGAAAACATTCCTGCCTGTGTAATCTAACACCACCTTTTCTTTCTGGGTAACCCTCTAGGATAAAAGGTTAAAAAAATCCAAGAACTGGCAAAGATGTTTTGCATGTGCTAGGACTGATCTCAGCATCTTGCTGGCCTTGTTAAAAAGTAGTGGAAAAATTGGTTTGCAGCGCTCTACAAGAACAGCCTGTTATAGGCTGATTAGGAAAGAACAACAGTTAAGTGGAAACATTTATAAGTAAAAATATCCATCTTTTGATAAGTTCAGAAATGACCTTTCTCTACTATGCATCAGATGTATTGGGATTGGCAAGGATAGGACCTGGTCATGGGACCACCTAGCCATGATGACTCCTGAACCATCCCCCCAGTACCAGTGGCCTTTCGGCCAAGCAATCTGCACAATTGCTGCACCTGGCATCCCAAACTACAAATGGAAGCATGCATATACCGTATTTACTCAAATCTTATGCACCATTGAATCTAATATGCACCATATACAGTACTTGTAATCAAAATACAACATTTAGAGCACAATCCTAACCATGTCTACTCAAAAAAGCTCCATTGTGTTCAATGGGTCTTACTCTCAGGAAAGCGTCTTTAGGATTGCAGCCCTAACTCTAATGCACCATCAAATCTAATGTGCACCATGATTTTGGAGACTAAGTTCAGGTGAAAAGGTGGGCGTTAGATCTGAGTAAATACAGTAGACCCCCCACTACTAGTGTCACACAGGGGAAGGGGCTGCAGTGGGCAGGCCTCACCAGGTCTGCCTGCTGCCCCCACTGAGGGGGTGACACCACTACTGGCCAAAACTGAAACTTTGGAATTTTTGAATAATGCCATCATGTATGTATCATTCAATGTGAAATTTAATGGAGAATGAAATTAAACAAACCATGTTGAAATACATGTGTTCTATCAAAAGGTATGGACAATTAACTAGAAAAAGAAATCACATCTATGTTATGTAAAAAAAAGGTTGTGTACTGTATATGGTCCAGTTATTTATAAGCTAACATGTATAGGACCAGTTCAAAAATCAGTGTCCTAGAGCACAATCCAAATAATGTCTACTCAAAAGTAAGTCCCATTGTGTTCAATTGGTCTTACTCTCAGGAAAGTGTCTTCAGGATTGCAGCCCATTTTCCTCCAAAATGCTCACAGAAAAGCTTCTCTGCTGTTGCCTCTTTCCTGGCAACTGATATTCAGTGGCAGGCTACCTGCAAACGTGAAGGTTGTACATAAGCATCTTGCTTAATCATCTTTTTCTTAATCATCTTTTTCTTAATCATAAGCATCATCTTAATCATCATCGTATCTAGCAGTAGGTATGAAAGTCAGAGATTGCTGCGCAATTTTTTTGCGTCTTTTCGCTCTCCTAGTTATGAAACGGGTATGGCAGGGAGAGGGCTGAAATAACATGACAGGTTTCATTGCAATATATCCATGCTCACCAGAGATATTGCATTACAGCATGTTGTACACTGTTTCTGCCTCTCTTACAAACGTGTAGGAGTTAAGTTTTGGCCTAGCTGTGAAATGTTGAGTGTTGTCCTGAGGAGTCACACCAAATGTTATTTCCAATCTCTCAGTTTTCAGGGGACATATCTTTCACCATACTTTATATTTTTCCTTCTTACATGGAAAGAAGAGTGCTAGAGGTTATATAAGATCAGATTTTGAACTTTGAATGAAGAATTGTTCAGTTATTGTTACAAAATGTTATGTTCTGCTTTACCCATGTTTCTAAGGCAATCCAGGGCCCAATCCTATCCAATGTTCCAGCACAAATTCAGCTGCTACACAGCCCTGATGTAAGCAAACATTCTGTTAACTTGAGGGAAGCAGCACACATATCATTGGCATTGGCACATCACTAAAACGTAGGCTAGGTTTGGTCCTGGACATTAATCCATACACTGACAAGACTGGACTCACTTGGATCCATTGAGCATGTGATTAGGTAGAGTGTGCTTATTTTTATTTTTTTAATTTATAGCCAGACTGGACCCCACAACTCTTGGTAAGGTTAACTCTCTTGTCAGTCCCAGTTTGGATTAGACTCCCCATTGCTGCTGATTGGGGAAAAAGCAGTTACTGAACTGCAGTTACTGAACTCGGAATCGCCTCCTGTTTTCCAGAGACGGGCAAGTCAGGCACGGCTTGAGTCAAGAGAAGTCCTCAGCAATTTGACTTGAGACCTAGCAAGGGCACCATCTGAGTCGCCTGGAGTGTTTTTGCAACTCAGAAAATAACTCTTAGGTTGTTCCCTTTAAAAAGCTGGCCACAGATAAGGGGCTGCTGTGGGGGATTCAACTAAATTAACAAGAGGTTCTATGTCCTAATAACCTAAATTAACAACAGTTTCTATGTCCCATTAATAACTCTTCTCAGAACCAGGTGCTCATTAGCAAAGGGTTCTACAGAACCTGTGAGAACCCCCTGAAGCCCATCATGGGGTGTACAGTGTGTGTAACAGAATTCTCCTTTAACCTTCCCCCTGTTCTCCCATCCCATCTGTAAACAAGGGAGGATGGGGTGGATTGGACTGTGTAAGGATAGACGCACCAAGAGGGCAAGGGTCATGTGCAGCAACTGTAAATGTTATGAGGATGACCTAAGTCTTTGCAGCTCTACTCAAAAGTAGACCTATTGCAGCCAGTAATTCAATGCAGCTCCCTTCTTCCAAGTAATAATGAAGCAGACAAGAGCTATGCAAGTGGCAAGCGTGGTTGCAACAATCTTCCTCCCTCCTCTTCCATAACAACATTGGTGGAAACTCCAGTGGATCAAGCCACCTAGTACAACTTCCTATAACACACAGTGGCCCACCAGATGCCTCAGGGGGCACACAAGACACCTGCATCCAAGTCCCCTCCCTTGCATCAGGCATTTTGAGGTAGTACACATCTACATCTATCTATGCAGACATATGCAGACACCCCTCATGGCTTGTAACCTGTGATGGTCCTTTGCACTAGGAATTTGCCCAATCCTTTCTTAAAGGTATTGAGGCTAGATGCCATCACCACATCCTGTGCCAGGTAGTTCCACATACCAATTACACTCTGGGTAAATAAATATTTCTCTTGTCTTTTCTAACCCTCCTAACATTCAATTTTAATGGATGTTCTGGTGTTTAATAGTTCTGGTGTTATGTGAAAGGATAAAGAGCATCATTCTGTCCACTCTGTCCATCCCTTGCTTAATTTTATTCATCTCAATTATATCCCCCATCAAGCTCCTCTTTTCTAGACTGAAGAGCCCCAAACGCTGTAGCTTTTTCTCATGTGGAAGGTGTCCCAGACCATCAGTCATTTTGGTTGCTCTCCCTGGGCATCTCCAGCCAGTTGTAAGTCAAGAACCCTGTTAGATAGACTTAAGTCTGTCTGTGTTGGCACTGAATGGCAACTCAGTGGCTCTGGACTCAAGTGTTTCTCTGCATGACTTGAGTGTTT
This sequence comes from Cryptoblepharus egeriae, assembly GCA_030015325.1. Lineage (NCBI taxonomy): Eukaryota > Metazoa > Chordata > Lepidosauria > Squamata > Scincidae > Cryptoblepharus > Cryptoblepharus egeriae. Next base: position 15,594,010 of record JAREYC010000013.1, read on the forward strand.
CACATGCATGCAAGTGTTTCACATGCATGACTTGAGTCTTCATGAATCAGGGCGCAATCCTAACCAATTTAGACCAGCACAACTTACCCACTCCCATTCCTCTGGTGGTGTGGGGAGGGCACACCACACTAGGAATTATCAGAAATGAACAGCTTTCTTCATTTACATCATTGGGAAAAGAAGAGCCAAATAATTTCTTCCCACCATGCTAGGTGAACACACAGGAGCCCACCAGAGAAAAAGAACAGTGACTCCCTGATCATTTTAAGATGGCAAGCATTGGCATCCTACATCATAGCCAGTTAACTTATTACATTGTTTTGCACGTTACTTCCAGTCTTTCTAAATAAAATGTGTTTCCCTATGAGGTTTTGGAAGATATGAAGTTAGTGACACTTTGGGTTCACAAGATAAGAGAGAGATTCAATTTTTGGTAATGACTAACAGATGTGAAGCCAGAGACTGCTTGGATAAAGAAAGAGCTGGAGAGCCATGTTCTTCTGATTACAAGTCCTGAACATCTAATACGAAACAGAATTTCATTGAACGGGGCCATCATATTCTAGCACAAGATAATAAGACGCTGTGATCATCAACTGGATTTAATTCATTTTCTTTTATTGAAGAGTGTATAGTATGTAACAGCTTTCTTCACTGACCTATAGCCCAATGACCCCATTCAGATGCCTTTAGCCCAATTACCCCATTATGGAAAAACCCCATTATGTTCAGTATAATTTACTCCCAGTCCCAGAAAAGTATGCATAGAATTGAAGCCCTAATGGAGCAATTTCACCTAATGGTGCAGATTTCTTAGATCAGCAGAGATCCATTGGTTGCTGGCACAGATGAAAGAATATTTGATAAAAAGTTGGATAGGATGAGGAAGGTGTGGCATTGCTGGCTGTTTGGAAGAGGAAGGGGCTGCTTACATGGTGCATTAAGTGCGCAATCCTAACCAATTTAGGCTGGCCGAACTCACCTGGCATATCTTCCCGTGGTGGGGTGGGGAGGTTGGCATATGCCTATGTGCTGGCCTAACCTCTGCAAGAGGCATTTCCAACAGAAGTTGTAACATACCCCAGTCAGCACCTGATTTATGCTGTGGTTTATGCCAGCCTAACTAGAGGTTCAGGTTCCAGCCTGAGGCACCTGCAACAATTACCATGCTACCCCCTCTGCTATGCTACTGAGAAGGTGGCTTTCATCTGTCACCTACTATGCCATTTTTTAAACTAAAAATTGCCCACCCAAGGCTAATATTTTCAGTCACTAGCAATTTTGTGGAGAGCAATTTTCAGGGGAAGTATGACAAAGGAGGAAAAGGTTAAAACTCCTTTACTGTGCATTAGTTCTAACTTTGGTTCCCTCCCAGAAGGCTGTTTGTTAAGAGGTAAGACCGTCTTAAGCACACTAATTAAATATTCTTTTCAGATAATGTGTAGTTTGACCCATGATATTCTCTTATGCTTTGCATTTTCAATGTCACTTGATTCAGACAAAGTCAAAACTTGATTCAGACAAAGCCAAAATAAGTAGGTTTTCACATGATATATAATTCAATTCTGGGATCTGTTGCATCACAAGATGCTGTGATGTTGATCAAAGGCTGTGCTGGTTCCATTAAAAGGTATGACAACATCAACAAAAGATTAGACAACATTTCAATGTGCCTAAGCATTGGCATCACTGTCCCAGTGGTGAATGGGAGGGGCGCTGACATGGTGTGTTGTGGCACCTACAATACTTACTAAGCTACCCCTCCTCTGGCTACACCACTGCCCCATCTCACATGTGCTGGCCCTAATCTGGGCTGGGGAGCTCTGCATCTGCTTTATACCAGAGAAGGTCGGCCTTCTTAAGCCTTAAGGTCAGCTTTAAGGACATTAATTAAAACTGTTCTCAAGCCGATGTATAGCTTGGGCCTCAGAGGTTGCAACACTTAAGAGTAAACTTTCTTTTAACACCAAATTGAGGTGGAAAGCAAACTGGCTGTATTAGTCAGGGTGAGATTACAGGGTTGGTGTGAGTCTGTGGGATGATCAATTAGGCTTGGCAGGTGGGCAGGGGAGTTGGTTAGTTAGTTAATTATGGCATACAGCATGAGCGATGCTTTCAACCTGCCCCTAGGTAAGTTTACTTGGAAGTAAGTCTTCCTGAACATCATTTACTTCCGTATATGTGCGCTTAATCCGGAAATTATTTTTAAAAAGCAAATGGGAAGCAGCAAGCAATTAAGGAATAAAATCAATATTCTCTTGAGAAGAGGCCAAGGGCTGCTATTTTGGGTGTGGCAGGCTTATAATATAGCCAGCATCTCAGAGAAGATTAAAATTTTAAATAGGGCTGTGAGTCATTTTGAAGGAAGAATGAAATGAGACCTCTGCCTGCTGGAAAGAGGACAACAAACTGGAACAAACTGGGGGTGGTGAGGAAAGGAAAGAAGATGTTCTTTGTAGTTCTATAATTCATGGTCTTGATAAAGTCATACTACTTGTTAACATGTTTCTCTCCAAGACTGGTCCATCCTTTAGGCCAATTGATGTGGTTTCAGGAGGTGGTGGCAATGGTGTAGCTAGAGGCTTTAGTGCTGGGGCGGTAATTGTGATGTCATGATCTTGCATGACATCGATGTCGTTTGCAGGTTCTCCTCTCCCAAGGAGGTGCTGGTAGCAGCACCAGCCTTGTAATCTGGCCTTCTGATCCAGGCTGCCCTTCTCTGGACCACCTGACTGAAGCTCCCCTACAAGAATGAGACTTGTTAGATTTGAATAGAAACTGCTTTGTGGTTCCCCTTCCAAGTGGCACCAGTGCATGTGTCCTACCTGTCACACTTTAAATATGACAGTGGGTGGCAGATTGGCAGACAGTGTTTGCCACCTGCTTCCATTCATCTGTCGGCCTCTGCCCCTTCCATTTCCTATGTTTGGAAAGAAATGGAAGAATGGAGTGAAAGGAAAGTGATGGACCACTACTCTCGTTTCATCCATCTACACTATCTTTTTTTTATTTTTTACTCTGTTCCCCTCTTTCTTTCAGATCCAGGCAGTGGGATGTGCAGCAGCAGCCGCAAGGGCTGAAGCAGCAGCTATCTTTGTTTGGAAGTGGTGACACATGCAGAAACATATTAAACATATGGCATATGCTACAGATCTGTCTTGACAGTCTCGGTGTTCAAACTCCCACTGAGATTTAGGCTTGTCACTACAGTTCTTCTTGCTGTGGGGTTACAATGCATGTCCATGGGCAGCTTGCACAGAAAATAAATATAGGCTTCTGACTTGGAGTTTGACAGCCCAATCCTAAGCTTCCCTAGCACCTTATATCATTCATAAGAGTGGGTCCCAATCAGGGTGATCATATGACCGGAAAGTTCCATATTTGTCGTCTTTTTTAGCCTCCAAAAATGGCTAAAAGGCTTTTGTCCGGGTGTCTTCCAAAAGAGCTTAATTGTCCTCCATTTTGGAACTTTGCAATGGTGTGCAGTACACCATGATGTCATGTGTTGTTGGATTTGTATTCAAGAGCAGAATCCAATGCAAAAACGGGTTTTGAAATATCTCTTTCCTATCAAACATTATGGCCAAAAAACTAAAAATAGAAAGTATGCATTGAGCTCTATGGGAAAGTGAAAGTGCCCAATATCATGACTTTACTTGTGAGTAGGCAAACATGCCATTGTCACCCAAAAAGGCTAAGCTGAGAGGAACCCAAGACCTTGTCCTCCCTCCTTTGAGGTTTGGGCATCTGGTCACCCTGGTCCAAGTGCTAGAATGTTTCAAAACCACTGATTTGGACCACAAAGTACCTCCTTGCAGCACTTTGAAGGTAAAATAAAAATGGCCATTGAAATGCAAAGGCTGACTTTGAAAGACTTGAGAAAAAATTGTCCAATTAAGCTGCTGCAAATTAGAGTTTGATGATTTTGCAATATCCTTTGTGCACATCTAATAAACCCAGGCCTGCTGACTCTATGGGTAAATGGCAAATTATCCTAACCACATTATTACATTACAAAATTACATTGTGTGTTTATTTCCTAGCTTTCTCTTTAGAAAGATTACTGATTTTAATTTAGGTAACACTGCCATATGTCTGAAGCCATCTTGACAGAGACTTTGTGCTTTTTAGAGCTGCATGACAGGCAGCCAGTGTCTGAATTTGCAGTGGTGGGCAAGCTGGGCCACTTTAGGGATCCTGAACCTTTAAGAATTGTATAGGAGATATCATATCAGCAGGTGCAGCTTGTCATGTGGGAATGTAACCTCTTCCAGGAACTTCTTCCACTGACCCTTCCTGCCCTGGGGAGTTTTGAAAGAGGTTCAGGTAGACAGCAGGGGTGTTAAGAGCACTGTCCTAACCATGTCTACTCAAAAGTAAGCCCCATTATGTTCAATGAGTCTTACTCCCAGGAAAGTGTCTATAGGATTGTATCCCAAGTCATGCACAAACAATAGCAGCATTCAGATGCCACTTGAGGCCCCAATTGAATCCCCATAAAGATAACACTATCTCCAGGTCTGTTGTTTTCCAAGATATTTGTGCCACTGAAACTTAGGAACAGTAAATATCAGTTTGATTTTGGGTCTTGGTGTACTTACTTTCTCTGAACCTTTAATCTCACAGGAGTTTGAGTTCCATACATTTTATACTCCTGATTATGTTTTTCTGCAGAGTGTGACTTTTTTTCTGTCAAAATATTCATTTATCACAAGCATATCTTTTATATTGCTTTCAAAATGCATTTTTTCAGGTGATAGAATGCTTTATATATGGGATGCTTGCCTGAAATTGGTTTTTCAATATAATCTCAGATGCCTCATATGAGGAATCTTTCTCAAGTCATTAATCATTGAACAAACAGCAATTTTATTCATCGTTTTTCAAAATTAGTGACCCTGAGTGTAGTTTTATAACTTCCCCCCACCTTGGCACTAAGGTGGCTCTTTTGTAGGAAACCATATATACATCACTGTGTCTGAAGTACAGCAAGACATTTGATTTCTCTGTATTTAAAATACATGTTGGTGGAGAACCCACCCAGAGCAATGGCTCATAGGATAGGCTAATTGGAGGATAGGCAGGAGGGATGCTATTGATCTATTGCAGGCTAATTTGAAAAGGCAGATTTTTTTCTTGGTGGAGAGGTATTTAGGGAGTTACAGTGAGGGCATAATCCTAACCAATGGGCCAGTGGAACAAACCCATCTTACCATTCACATGGTGGCATGGGAAGGCTTGTGCATATCTGTGCACTGGCCTAACTCCTACCAGGAGAGACGCAGAAGTGCCTTATGGCACTTTTGCGAACCCTCTTGCCAGCATAGAACCTGTGCCATGACTTGAACCGGCTTAACTGGAGGTTAGGATTTCACTGCCCGTGGCCACCGTTTTGAGGTCAATGTCACAGATGTGGCTTACTGTCATTGATATAGTGCTGGGATTTTAAAGCCGTCTCCTACAAACTATGTTTCACTTCAAACATAAAAATAACTTGGCTCCTGGCACATTGAGAGATCTGTTGCCTCTGTTGATTTTTCTTCACCCTAAAGAGACGTGTAAAGGGGAAGGGTGGTATTTATTTGCAGCTTTGTTCAGAGATACTGGGCATGTATAGTTTAATTTACTTTATTTTCCACATGTTTATTTTCAGGGAGAGTACACACAGTCCCCCCCCCCACCTTTTGTTCTCACAACAGCACCGTGAGACAGGTGAGACTGTGAGGCAGTGGCAAGCCAATAGTAGCCAAAAGCTTACCTCCATGTGCACATGCACCATGGCTAAGCAAGGATTTGAATCTGGATCTTCCAAGGCATGAGTCCAACTCCAGAACCACTACACCATCATGGCAAGCGCTATCACTAGGGCTTCTATTCAGGTTCAGTCAAAATCTTACCTCCGTGTGCACATGCACTTTCTTGCATACATCTTGGTCCCACCACTCTCAGAAAAGTGCATGCCATCAAATGACATGGACATGCAAGCCTGGTCTATTGTCCAGTAAAATGTACTGTATGTGTATGTGATAGGGAAGGAAAAGGGAGTGCATGATGTCGCCCTCCAAACCTATATGTACACATATGTTAGGACTGAGTTCCCTCATGGAGTATTGCTGCATCAGTGGAGCTTCACTGATCTAAGCAATTGTCCAGCTTTCCTTAGAGTTCAATTGGGTGCACATTACAAAGTAGATTTCCAGTCCTTAAGTAGTCCTTCCAGTTCTGGACCCATGTTAACAAAGCATTTGGTGAAGAAGAGAAAGGAAGAAAGCAAGGTGAGACTACTTCAGCACTCAATACAGGTTTCCCCTGCTTATCTAACAGGTTGAGGACTGGGACTGTGTTGAAAAGTGGAAATTGTTGAAAAGCAGAACCTGGTCTTATTTCAGTTTAGAAATGTGTTTCTGATTTTTTTTTTTTGCTAGTAAATTGCAACTGCCTTTTTATCTTGCAAATTCCTGCTGTCACACAAAGATTTCTGCAAATGAATTCTCATTTACATCTTCCAAAATGGGAATAGAACAGGATCTAAAGTAAGAACGTGTGCTCTCTTTCTCACACAAACACATTCCAAAACAGTCTGAATACCACCTCAGAGGACATACACAAATCAACATGGGTTAGAGCAAATTTTAGCCTTTAGAACAGCAGAGAGAAGAGTGGAACATGGTGTTGAATGAGTGCTCTCTGGGTATAATTGAAAGACACTGAAAGAGCGGATTGTAGGAAAACTGTCAAAAAGTGGGGGAAACATGTTTGTACTCAAAATGTCAATGCACCAGTCTGATTCTTAGGATTCTAGATGAATTGTTGTTGAGAACTTCCGTGCAGCCAGAATGTAGTCCAGCTTCAACAGCCTCAACAGTCCAGAGCAACGTAAGCGGCACAGCTGCAAACCCAAAAGCCTGGAACCTATAGATCAGTGATTTTCAACAAGTGTGCCATGGCACACTGGTGTGCTGCAGTTAGTTCTCAGGTATGCCATGGAAATTTGGGGATTGACATTCATTAATAGGAAAATTGGGGGATTTGAACAGTCTGTGTGCCTTGTCAATTTCAGTGCTTTGTTAGGTGTGCTGTGAGATGAAAAAGGTTGAAAACCACTGCTATAGATGTTTTGCTGGAAGCACCATGCTATGGGTTGGCTTAGAGAAATGATCCATAAGAACAACCCCCATGCAAATGGACAAAAGCACCAGGTGGAGATCAATCCCTTGTGATGCCTATTTAGAAATTAGTTGGGAGAGATTCTGCCTGAGCAAAAAAAAAAAAGAAAAAAAAGAGCTGCATTGGCAGGTCACATTGGAATCTGTCTGCCTTACTGGGGACATTGCTGGGCTGCTGGATGCCTTGATGTGCAGTCTTGGCTGCAGAGACCAGTAATAGGGTTGAAATTTTTAAGCAACTTGGTGGAGTAAAAAACATCATTTTTTTGGTCTTATGATTGAGTTCTGGGTGGATATAGCTAGTAATGTGCTGCAACACTGGCTGCAATCCTCACCCCCTATTAGGCCACTATAAGTCCTGCCACAAGTCTGCGCCACTTCTGGGAGGGGAAGGCAAGTGCATGTACCAGCCTCCCCATACCATCATGGGTTATTGGTTAAAATGATTAGAAATGTGCCTGTGATGTATATCTTACTTAGGCTACAATCCAGAGTAACGATGGGATCTTTTACACCGATGTAATTACGGTGCCACCTATGGGAAACCTATGGGAAATGCATAGAGCAATCTAGAATAAGTGCCTCTTACGTCTTCCCGTAGTTACTCTGGATTGTAGGGCTAGTAACCTTGGGTTTAAATACTGGCAGTGCAGTGCAGTCTTGTTCTATATACCAGGCAGGCAGATGTGTGTGTACTGTGCACATTTCAGGTTGTCACTGTGTTAGCATGAGTCAAAGGGAATCTTTTCTTCTTACCCTTGCAGAGGTGGCAGCTGCCCAGTGGATCGTGGGGCTGAGCTGCTCCTAAAGGTTGGATCATAACTAGCCTTCTTGCCTGTCTTCCGCTGGAAATGTCCTCCTGCCCCGGAACTTTCCCCCCATGCAGTCTTTGTGTTGGCTGAACTGTGGGACCTATAACCTTATAGCATTTTTGCAACACCCTAGGCTGGTGCAAGCAATGAACATGAATTTGGACCAACTTTGTTAGTGAGTGAAAAAAAGAGGAGCCCAGCATGCTGTAATCCATGGGGTCACAAAGAGTCAGACACAACAACTGAGCAACAGGCTGCCACAAATGATTTGTGCTGGCGCAATCCTAAGAAATTTAGGCTGACCTAACTCACCTGGCCTGTCTTTCCATGATGGTGTGGGGAGGTTGGCATATGCCTTAATCCCCCACCAAGGAGTGGGGCAGAGTGTCTTACTGCACTTTTGTGACCAATTCACCCACAAGGCAGCACAGGATTTATGCCAGGGCTTAGGCAGGCCTAAGTGGAGGTTAGGATTGCAGCATGGAGTCTAAACCCACCACTTGTAAACCCCTGGAAAGACTTGCATACTATGCTTGAATGCTATGTGCTTGTTATCACCCATGTCTTAATATATGTAACTGTGTTCCTGGACCTCATGTTTTCTACTCAATTGGGTTTTTGTTTGTAAATGTGAAACATGCACTATTAAGTTCATTATTAGTTGAACTTAATGCTTACCAGCATAATACAGTATCTGACAGGATTGCATATTATGTGAACTTTTTTACAGAAAAGAAAGGGAAATAGTAGCTTACTTCAATTTTTCCATGTAGTATCTTGGTATTATAGATATCCAAGATTATTGCATCTTCCTTTTCCAGAAAAAAGGGAGGAAAGTGGTGGACCCTTCCTCTCTGGACTTCCTACTACAGACAGGGGGTTGGACTAAAAGACCTATTAGGTCTCTTCCAGCTTTGCCATTCTATTAAATAAGCTTGATTTAAAAATAGTAAAGCTGCTTTAGTCACCTGTACTGGTTCTACTGTCTCAGCACGTGTGGACAAAAATGATAGGTCACCACTGGGTTGACTTATGTGAGCAACAAAAGCAGTGGTATCACTGGGGTTTGTCTTGTGCCCCTGCCCAGACTTTAAGAACTGCTTGACCTTAATCTTCCATCCTTGGATGGACTTGTCAGTCTTAACTTGATTCCTGACATCACTAAAACCTTTGCTGACCTTCAGTTACACCTGACAGGTCACTTTTCTTGTTAGGTCCACCTGGTAACAGCTTACCACCACATGAGCTGTAGACTCTGGCCTTGACTTATCGGGGAGATGGAAGGAGACAGCAAAGGAAGGATCTTGGGAGTTAAAGGGAGTCTCTGGAGGTGCATGAAGCCTGCCCTGCCCTTGGACAATTTGCTGGATGAAGGAAAGGACCCTGAGGCTACAGAGGGGACTTAGCTGTGATGGAAACAGATAATATGTGACATGATTCATATATATATCATATATGATACCACTGCTTTTGTTGCTCACATCAGTCAACCCAGCAATATTTTTCCGCAAGTCACCTCTCTCCCAGTTCTACAAGGAAATGAGCCAACCATGATTCCCAGCTGCTCCTGGAGTCCCAGGTGGTGGCTGTGGCCAGGGGAGCCTTTGCTCAGCTTCGGCTGATCCGCTAGCTGCAACCATGCCTGAGTCGCTCAGATCTGGCCACGGTGACCCATGCCCTAGTGACATCAAGACTGGATTATTGTAATGCGCTCTACGTGGGGCTGCCTCTGAAGATGGTCCGGAAGCTTCAACTAGTCCAGAATGCAGCGTCCCATATGGTTGTTGGGGTTCTGTTGGGCCACTGCTTCAGCGACTACACTGGCTCCCCATTCGTTTCCGGGCTGAATTCAAAGTGCTGGTCCTGACCTTTAAAGCCCTAAACTGCTTGTGTCCAGGGTATCTGAGGGACTGCCTTCTTCTGTACAATCCGACCCGTCACCTAAGGTTATCTGGGGCGGCCCTACTGACTGTGCCGCCACTAAGAGATGTGAGATAGGGCCTTCTCGGGGATGGCACCCCGGCTTTGGAACTCCCTCCCTTTAGAACTGAGGAAAGCTCCCTCAATACATATCTTCAGACAGAGTCTTAAAACCTTTTATTTTAAAAAAGCTTTTTAAGGGGGCAGAGGTTGGCGGCTCTTGTTTTATTGTTTTTACTCTATATGTTTTTTAGCTTGTAGTTTTAATTGTTTTTATTGAATTGTTCTATTTATGTTTTAAATTATGTTTTATGTTAGCCGCTTTGAGTTGAGCTAATTCGCCCGAGAAAGGTGGGATATAAATTTTTAAAATAAATAAATAAACCATGAGATTTTTTCACCTGGTTGCATACTCTTTTTTTAAACTACTCTTTTTTTAAAAACTGTAAAATTACCTCAAGGCAGTTTATAATAATGATATGTAAGTGAATTTCAAAGGCTAAACACTAAAAAATTCTGGATATCCTAAAGTTAACCTTTAACTCACAGCCTAGGCACTAGACTACAGGATCCTTCATAACTTAGGGCACAATCCAGAGTAACTATGGGAAGTCCTTGCTCCGGTGTAAGAACAGTTTGTTCTGGATTGCAATATGAATTTCCCATAGGTTTTCACTAGGTGGTGCAGTAACAACGGGTGCACATAATGTCTCTTATGTGCTCCCATAGTTACTCTAGATTGTAGGGCTATTATCTCTACCTCCTGGATTTGGCCATTTCTTTTTCTCCTGCTTAGTGGTGCTTTTTTATTTTTAAGTGCCCAATGCGCCATCAATATTTGCAGAGCTTCTAATATGAATCTTGGAAAACCAGCTAGAATTTGACATTATGCTTTGTTTTGTTTTACACTCACTGGAACAGTGCCACAGAGATTCTCAGATAAGTGGCCTTCCTCCCCCTTCAGCTTTTCATTTGCAAAGAGATTATTTGATTCTTGAAAACTGTCAACAACATCCCATGGCATCGGTGCTTCTAATTAGCATATTTATTAACTTCAAATTCACATAAACATCATCATTTTTGGTCCTTGCCTAAGGAGGCAACTCATATTTCTATTCTCTTTCAAAATATCTTATGGGGGATTCAAGTGACTATGTTGTTGTCATCAGAGCAATTATTACATGAGAGCCTTGCTGGTTTTCACCAAGCCCTGATTCACTGCAAGATGCCCAACAGCTGTTTGTGGGAAGGCAGATCACGACTGATGAGACTGTCATCACATGACAAGTTGTGAAAAGGTAATCTTATGGATGGCCCAATCCCACCCCCTACCAACTGCCGGTGGAGGCTGCTATATGGCAGTTGCAAAGCAGCCATCACTGATGCACTGAAAGCACTGCCATGGTCCCACAGTCCCACACAGGCCCACCAGAGTAGGTAAGCCCATGCAGGGGGTTGGAGGGACTCAGGGTTTGGGTTTAATGGGACAGGCAGATTGGGGAGAGAAGGAAGGTGGATCAGGCCCAGGAAGGGGCAGGCTTGACAGTGATGGTGCCTGCCAAATCCTGACCTCCTTCCCATGCCTAATTTGCCTTCCTGGGTCAATATGGGCTTGTGCCAGCAATCAAGCTAGCACAGATCCAAGTGTATGGCCACTATGACTTATCCTAAGACAAAGAGGGTAAATGTTCGCTTACTCCAGAAGCCAAATATCCTTGGTAGGATACAGCAATGCTGTGCCTGCATCACTGCAGTGCCACATGAGGGTTTAGCTAGGAATCAGCTGTTAATCAGAGACAGAGTTCAGCCAGGTTGAGCTTTGGCTAATGGCCCACCAACTCCTCACAGGCCAAGTGGCTGACCCATGAAACCCTCCAATATAGCTGACAAATGGCATAAAGGTAAAAGTAAAAGTGCCCCTGCATGTTACCCAACTAGTTGTGACCAATTCTAGGAAGCAGTGCTCATCCCCGTTTCTCAAGCCATAGAGTTAGCACTGTCCGAAGAAACCTCCATGGTCATGTGACCCGCCTAACTAAATGCTAAAGCGCACTGAACACCTTCCCACTGAGATGGTACCTATTTATTCACTTGCATTTACATGCTTTTGAACTGCTAAGTTGGCAGGATCTGGGCAAGGGATGGGAGCTCACTCCGTCTTGTAGCACCCAAGTCTCAAATCCTTCTGGTTCCCAGGATGGCGGCTTAACCACTGAGCCATGACAGCCTAAGTAGCTCAATTTAGCAATGTCTCTGCAAATCATGCAATTATCACAAGAGGTTTGTTGAAATCAGCCCAGCCAGTTTGGTTAAGTTTCATAGTATTCCAGAACACTTTGCCACAATGTAATTTCACTCCTCTGCTTCCTCTGACTATGGGATTCCAACTGTGACTCTCCCTAGTGTACAGAGCAAGGGTCCCACACGTTTCAGGAGTGCGACAGCAGATGGATGAGCCCCTATTTCCAGAAAAGCAGCTTTTGTCCAAACCTGCCGGTTGGCTTGCATACAGAATTCTCTATGGATTTCAGCTCCACGTCATCCTTAATTCAGGTTAGACGTCAATTTTCCATTTTGAATCAGTATCCAGCTATGCACAGTGGCTCACGTGCCAAAAGCAGACAGAGGAAAGCACACAGTGTCTGGGTTGATGTTTTTTATGAGCTGGTCCAGAGCCACAGGAGGACGGGCGAGTCAGAAAGATGATGCGTCGCAAAACAAAGCCATCTGTCAACACACGTCAGTCCATGTGAATGCCGGAAAAAACGATGATGTCACTAGTGCTCCAAGGCTTCTGACAGAAGCAGACTCTTTGTTTCTCTCCACCGCCACTATCATAAGGTTGTGTGTAGAATCACAATTCTCATTCCCTGCAGTGCACAAAGAAGTCAGTTCTTTAGAAAAAAGAAAATATGCTTTTTTAGGCAGACATAGTGCACGTGAAAGGGGGGTTTTAGACCCTGCCTGATGATCCTCCCTATTTCAACCCCTGTTTCAACTTCAACACAAGTTGGTCCTTAATGTGCTTTGCAGGTTTACTCATCTACAGCAGGGATTCTCAACAATTTTCCTTTCCTGTACCACTTCATCCAGTCCACTTATGCAAAATACCACCAGAGGTAACTGGTGATTACATCACTGCTAGTTTCTTCTGGGTTAGAAGGCCAGATGCAACCCAACAAACATCAGTAAGAGGCTCAGTAATGACAGAAGGGCTTTCTGAACTAAAAAACCCATGTTTTGGAGGTTTCTTTGTTGTATCATGTTGTGAGTTTCACTATCAGATGACATGTGTTGAAGGTGCCATGAGTACCACCAGACACCACCTCAAGTATCACTGGTGGTACCTGTACCACTGCTCTAGAGCTAGATTTTGTCCTCCCATTCCTTTTCAGCCACTAGCCTTTACTTCCACTCCTCCCTCTGCTTCAAAGTGTTTTGCTCCAGCTTGAGATGCATCAGTTTCAGCTAGCCTGAGGGTCATCAGGTTCTCCACACCACTGCTGGAGCCCATCCCTGGTGAGACAGGTTCCTCTGGGTTCACTCATGATGACAGCAAGAGTTCCAGTTCTTCCAAACCTGGGATCTAAGGGGGTGCTGGAATACCTAAAGTGGCCTCACAAGAACAGAGAGAGTTCTGCCTTTATCTCTCTAATCAACCTGACAGTGCAACTTAAGCCCTGGTTAGGCAGGCACAAGTCCTGTGCTGCCCTGGGGATGTCACAGAAGTGCCGAAAGACAATTCTGTGTCACTCCAGTGGGGGTTAGGCCAGTGCACAGACATGTGCTGGCCTCCCCACACGAGTCGACTGTAGAAACATGGATGAATGGTGGTGGCCTAAATTGGTTCGAATTGCATCCTTACTCTCTTGTTGATCCTGAGAAAAACAAGGCTGCTTGCTTTTAACTGTAGCCTTTTGTGTGCCAAAGTATCCCATTTGTGTATTTGGGGGAAAAGCAAAAAAGTCTTTTAAAAAGAACTCTACAGATTTATCAGTGGCATCACTAATGGGGCAGTGGGTGCAGATTGTTCTTGGGTGTCCTACATTTTGGGGTGCCTTGTCCTCTTTTGCAGTTGAGATATCTGGTCAGGTCACCCTCGGGAGATGGTGCATTTGGAATATACTGGTAATATCCCTTCCAAGATGTTAGGTGTATTTACTGGGAAGTAAATCACATTTAACTCAGTGGAATTTATTTTCAGGTAAACATGTTTATGACTGAAATGAAGTTTCTGAAAAACTATAGACCATCTGTACACAGGCTTTGTCCAAAGCCCTCATGTATATTTATTTCATCAGGATTTAGGATCATGTGTTTGCTTCTAGTAATCCATGCATTAAATGGGATATATAACAAACTACTTGGCAGTGTTGTTGAAATGAAAGAGATTGTTCTCCATTATGCATGTTGTTTAAAATGCTATAGATACATTCATAATAATAGTTTCCAGAACTTGGCTGCAGTTCCCTAGGGAGATTATCAAATCATCTGAAAACTTTGCTTTGGGACATAACAGTATTGAGTGTCTGCTTTCAATTGCATTTAACATACTGGAACTTTCATTGAAGTTCAGTTTAACAGACATTGCCCCAAAGCACAATTCCTTTCTTAGAAAAGTCAACAGATTAGGAAAGAATCAAAGGGGGATAAAGATCAGATTCTTGATTATTTGTATACAAAGTAAACACTGAAAAAAAATCTGTATTTAAAATAGTACTCAGAATTTCAGAAATTTGACCACATGTCTCATGTGACACATTTTCCCTTTGACAGGTGTGAATGATCATGATAGGGAAGAGCCTTAGCTTGAAGTTGGCCTTTTTTCAGTACTTCTGCAGCCAACAATTCTCTGCTCTTTCCCCACCTTAGGGTTAGGAGGATGGGAACTTGTTTCTATGTGTACTATCCCTTCTGAAGTTCACCAAGACCTCAGACACAGGACCTCAGTGGAAAGGATAATTTTGGGTGGCTACCAAAGCCAGCCAAGATATGTGGACCCCTGATACTATTGCTTATTTTCTGTTACCCAAAAGGATGATCATTAACCTGTCTCACTTGAACAAACAGACCAAAGTGTCTTGCAAAACTGTCAGGGGTTCCAAGTTGACCCACGGACACATGACCATTCTTGCACAAAGTGGCACAAAGTCATCCTTCTCAAAGGACAAAGATTCTGTTTTTAATATCTTCAAGAACTCTCTGTTGGCGTTGAGCATACTGTGCCAACTTCAAATATGTTTCCTGTGGCAAGCATTTTCCAAATGCAAAAAACTACGTTATCTTTATGTGAAATCAAATCATTGATTCAACTAACTCAGTGCTCTCTTCACTCTGAAAGCAGCTCGCCTTATTGGGCATAGCACAGCATTCCCAGTCTTGACAGAGATTCTTTCAATTGGTGATGCGGCTGCCAGGGACTGGAACTTGTGTTTGCAAGGCACATGTTTTAGGACTCAGCCACAGCCCCTCCCTATTGAATGATTGTTCAGGCACACATTGCAAAAGGTCATCAGAGTGGCACTGGGAAGCAGGCAACCATCCTAAATGAGCCAGACAAGAAAAGCCACCTTGGCAGGCAATTAGCAGTGACAGTCCATTTGAATGCTCAGTCCAGGGTTAGCATCCAATTTAATTTAAAAGTTGTTTATTTCAAATCCTTTTATGCCATCTACATACAAATTACAGTAGCTTGATTTTTTTAAAGTGAGGAAGTCTAATATTCTAAAGCTAAGCACGACTCCCTTGTTTGTTTTTTAGAACTATTATCTGGAAATGAACTGAAGTGAGAACTCATTTTTGGCCAAAAGCATTATCGGAAAAAGGGCAGTATGGTTCATTGTCTGCTTTTCAATAATTGTCATTGAAGAGGTTACAGATGTTGCAGTCACTCTGACCTATGGCTAGTCATGCAATCATCATGCTGAAGGCTGTGAGTTTGGTATATACAACAGTTCCTAATGGAAGGATGCCCCTTGATAACATGTCATTTTAAGCATATCAAATGCTCAGACCCAAAGGCGCAGGTATGTTGGAGGCAGGCAAGTAAACAGGCAACATACTGGAAATTCAATGCAGAGTGGGAATTCTTCCTACAAGTTGGAAGATCTTGTGAGATGTTTATACTTGCTCACAGTAGTAGATTTATGTAGACACAGCTTACTTCAGAGGACTGCTGGTTGAATCTGGGGGTTGAACCAGGGGTCTGGACAAACAAAGGAGCAGAACCCAATTCTATAACCATAATACAGTACATTGTTTAAGGGCACAATCCAGAGTAACTACGGGAGCATGTAAGAGACATTACATGCACCTGTAGTTACTGCACCACCTAGTGAAAACCTATGGGAAATTCATATTGCAATCTAGAGTAACTTGTTCTTTCTCCAGAGCAAGGACTCCCCATATTTACTCTGGATTTCACCCTTAGACAAAGTGCTTTGGATGCATTCTTTTGAAATCCATCCTTAAAGTGAATGGCCCTCCTACATCCAACATGGTCCACAAACACCTCACCTTGAGAGATGATGCCTGACTTCTAGTTGCTCTAAATTCCTCTAAATTTCTTTTCTCCAATGCAATGAGAAGAGAGAAAAAGAGAGGAGGATTTTCTGGGTTGGGAAAAGGAGATCAGGCTGGAGAAGGAGAGGGAAGAAGCCATCACCAGAAGACCCAAAGGCAGGCCACTTTGAACCGGTGAGGTGTATATCACCTCAAACTACCTTTTCAAAATCAGTCTACCCTGTTCAGCAAATGATGTTGGTTTATCACTCAACAACTACTCCAGTGGCCATGTCATTTAAGAGAGAGTAATTATCTTCTGGAATCACAAGAATCTGGACATACAACACCATACATCATTTACTTGAACATACTCAGCTGATGTGAGTCCAAAGTAAATGGACAACTAAGCATATTATATAGGAGGAGGAAGAAAAGAGCACAATCCTAACCATGACTACTCAAAAGTAAGCCCCATTGTGTTCAATGGGTTTTACAATGTGCCAGTTTTGCCAAATACACACAAGAATTTGACTGATAATTTCATTGTGTTTTGAACCAGCACATTTGGTCAGTGGCCCCAGTCTCAGGAAACTTACAGCTTTAAAAAAATAGTTTCATAGGGTTTGATATCTGAGCTGATCAGCAGTCCTAAGAGAGGAGTTGTGCAGCTGTGCAATTTCCATGCAATTTCTGAAATCTAAATTGCTCCACTCTGCAACTATGCAGCAAAAAATACAGGAATGGGTATAGATTTCTCCCCCCCTATGGATTCAGGATCTCCATGGTAAGAGATTCCACTAACCCCCCTAGGAGTATCATCATTACCATCATCAGTGCAGGCAGTCCATCAGATATTTTGCCTGGGGTTCTTTGGGGTATTTTTTGATGTTTTTTAGGTTCATGTTAGTTTAAATTCTACCTAACATTTTGAGACTGGATGAGATATTGCCACATAACGTTCAATGTTCCCAATAGTGCTGCTCATGGTAGTTGTTCAGTTGTTATCTTATCAATGCCTATATAGGCCAGATATTTCTTAAAGGCCTTGGGAGTTGCGCCAAGTACACCAATGACAATAGAAGTGGTGGTTGTCTTCTTTCCCCAAAGGTACTGTATTTCAGTTTTCAGAGCTTTTTATTTTGTGATTTTTTCCAATTGTTTCTCCTCAATTCAGTGATGATCATGATATACCGGTAACTTGGCACTTTATAGATAATATGACAATAAAGAAAAGTGCATCCAAATGAGTTTCAGTCTAAATTAGGCAGTATATATTTGTGTGCAAGGAGTGAGACAAAAGAAAAGAGAGAAGGATGGGAGATAAAATGTGGCAAAACAACAGAGGAGAAGCATAGAAGAGACCTATGGGTCAAACCAGATGTTGTCTTGTTTGTACATTTGCCTTCCTATCTATTTCATTTTCTTCTTTCTTTGACCCCTCAAGCTTTCTTTCTTTTCTCATCAGATGCCCACATGTTTCAGTCACACTGAATTCCCTGCTGACTGTGCAATCATGAACTGGTTATTAACATTTAACCACAGAGGCAATTGAAATGCGTATTGAGGTACTCAGGAATGCAGTGATATTGGTAGAGGTGAGATGTATTTGGGAAGAAACGCAGAATGCCAATGCCTTTATGAAGGGTTTGGACAAATTTCTAAAGGAAAGGACCATCACAGGTTACAAGCCATGAGGGTGCGTATAGATGTGGACAACCTCAAAATGCCAGATGCAGGAGTGACGGGGGCACCTGGATGCCGGTGTCATATATGCTCCCTGAGGCATCTGGTGGGCCGCTGTATGATACCGGAAGCTGGTCTTGATGGGCTTTTGGCCTAATCCAGTAGAGGCTCTCCTTATGTTCTTATATAAGGTCTCACATCATACCCCGAGAACACAGAAAAGTAGAGGCACATATATGACAATGTAATGTGAACATAAGAAACCGACAGGTGACAATGTATTTTTTATTTATCTCTGCGAACCATTTTTTGAGCTTATTTTTTGTTGAAAAACATTTGTTGAAAAAATGTGTGTGCACACATACCTGTGTTTATTAATACAAAATGATAAAGCCATTTAAGTATATACACACAGCAATTACTTTGTGATTTAAAAAAATCATTTTATAAATCCAACATCACCACCACCATCACCAGAAAGTGGAGGTTCCTCATACACAATTAATGCTCCATCTGCTGTGGGTAACAGAGGATGCAGTTGAACAAATCTAGTTGTAGGATGTTGTTTGTTTAGGGGTGAAGGCTAAGGGATTAAGAGCAAAAGCCTTCACAGAGGCAGTGGGCAATTTAAGGGGATTTGAAGGAAGAACATAAGAAAAGTCTTGTTGGTTCAGGTCAAAGGCCCATCTAATCTAGTTTCTTTGTATTTCACTGTGGCCCATCAGTTGCCTCGGGGAGCATACAAGACAACAGGATGCCTGTATCCTGTTGCCATCCCTTGCAAGATAAAGGAGTGTCCTTATATAAATATTCTGGGAGAGCATTGCATGCATCAAAGGATAAAAGGCTGCAAAGAGAAATAGGAAGAGCCATGTAGAAACCAGAAGATCTTTGAGGGGTTATTGAAAAAGTGAAAGCCACATATAGTTGTTCACTTATTTTATTTTTGCAGGTATTGCTGCCTGTTTATCTGTTTTTCAAGCAGAAGCCCAGGGCCAGAAGTCAAAGAAGCACAGCAAGGGACATGCACTAAATGATTTATTGTGGCATAAACTCTCACATGCCATCCAAAATGATAGCAACCCAACAGGAGCAAAATATCTGGAAAGTGTTACCTTAATGGTAGGCAATAAAGGATTTGTCCTGGTCACAAAGCTAATATTAAGAGAAGCTTGGAAGATTGGACTTCCAGCTGCTATTCTCAAAGAATGTCACTTTTTGATTAAGAAGGCCACCCTCAAGGGCTGATTAAGTCATACGGATTACAGTCACCTGCAATCCTGGCAATATTTACTGCTCTATGAGATTCCTCCTTCTGTATTTTGGGATTAAAGTTTTTGCCATTATCCTACATCTGGTTAAGTGTTTTAGGATCTATAATTATCCAGCAAGATGATAATCGTTGCTCAACTTGACACTTCTCAAACTATTTAGGAATCTATTGAAGTCTTGCTTATGTTGCTCTTTGTTTTTTTAAACTTGCCTTTGCCTGTCAAGTTAGAGAAATAGGGTGGGTGTGTTGGTTGGGCAGTGCACTTGATTGTTGAAAGGTTGTCTCAAGTTTTTAGGAAGGTACCATTTAGGAAGCCTGTTTTAAAAAGTAATTGTCTAGCCCTAATTGTCTTGCTCCAGAGTAACTACGGGAGCACGTAAAAGACATTATGTGTACCCATAGTTTCTGCACTACCTAGTGAAAACCTATGGGAAATTAATATTGCAATCCAGAGCAAATGGTTCTTACACCGGGGCAAGGACTCCCTATAGTTACTCTGGATTGTACCCTAGGTCAGAGGATAAACAGTGGGAATGGCTAAGCAGATTTAGGATTATTTAAACTCAGTTCTGAGTCTTGTGCTACCGGAATTCCCATTCTGATAGTGCAAGGCCCTTTTTAGTTGCACAAAAGCCATGTTGAGTCTGCACACTTCTGGGCTGGTGCCACAAACACTGACCAAATACTGGCATGTGTGGTAACAGTTCTCAATGGCTTCACCAGTGCTGATAAGTTGTAAGCAATGTTGGAAAAGAGGGGAGAGCTAAGAAATGGTGATGAGCACCACATTGAGGAAAATATTTTAACTGCCCTTCAATTCTTTTTTCCAAATTTTCTATTTTTAATCCTAGTTAATTCCTATTCGGGATTCTATTTTTATTCTATTTAATTAAAGATCTTCTACAGTCAGTCACGAGTCAGCCTGTGGGAGACACCTTTACACCCTCCCCTTGTAGGCGAAAGATACCAACTTTGAGGAGGAATTTTCTGTTGAACACTGAGGCTCCAATCCTATCCACACTTATCTGGGAATAAATCCATTGACTCTAATGGGACTTACTTCTGAATAAACATGCATAGGAATGGGCTCTGAGTATCTAAACATTGGTTCACATCTAAAAAACAAGGTACTGGTCAAGCCTGCTGGGGTATCCTTTGAACATAATACTCTTATCATCTGAAATCAGATACAGTATATAGAGATGTGCTGTATTTACATGGTTTTATGGTTAGAGGAAAATACTCTGTGTATGCCCAAAGGCACTTTCCTTTAAAACAATTACTTTTACTTTGTATGCTTCTTGCATTACTTTTAATGCCAGCTTTGAAAAGTGTTGTGGAACAGGGCTGTGGTAACCTCTGGCTTTAATTAACTTTGTGTACGTGGAAACCAGCACACCACAAAAGAGAATACGTAGAGGTGGCAAGGGAAATTATGCTGGAGTAGAAGGATTATTAAGGAGAGCAGGGTGGCAGGGCTGACGGATAATGTACCATGGAGTAAAGGGCGGAATAAAAATAGAATAATAGAATCAAATAATTGAAATGCAATTAAATTCTCTTCTGAAGCAGAACCTCCCAGTCTCTATTGAGCCCTGATCCATTCTGCACATGAATTCCTGTGGACTTCCTATTTAGCTTCTCCAGAAATGCCCACATGGCTATAGGGCTGAGAGCAAGGCCATCACTGTCAACAGGTACTGAGTGGGGTTCCAGGGTCAGCCCTGATGTGTCCTCTGTTGTGAGATTACAGCCAGTGCCTCTCCCACTTTGTGTGCAATTAGCACACAATTAGTAAGAAAAGGAATTTCTGGGATTCAACCCCACCTAGGTTTGTAACCTTCCAGGAAGGAGTCTCCAAGAATCAGGATTCAGGCAAAATTATGGGGACTTCAACAGGGCCTGCCTTAATGATACTGTGTCTTTTCAGGAGTGAAATAGCTCCTGGAGCTGATAAGTGTCGGCAACCCGTGCCCCACCTGGGGTAGTTGGAGAGGCTGAGTCCCAGAGAACAATTGTTAATTAAGTTCTGGTGGTGAAAGGTAGGAGCCGGTTTTGTCCAAAGACACTTCCATGGTCATGGGGCTGGCAGGACTGCTAAAGGCACAAGGAGTGCTGTTTTACCTTCCCACTGAGATGGTACTTTATCTACTTGCATTTACATGCTTTCAAACTGCTAGATTGGCAGGAGCTGGGCTAAGGATGGGAGCTCATCCTGTCTTGTAGGACTCAGGTTTCAAACCCTGGCCTGCTGGTTAACTGGCACAGTGTCTTAACCTCTTGTGCCACCATAGCTCTGGTGGTATGTCATAGAAAAGTTACTATGGGCACAATCCTAATCAGGTCTACTCAAAAGTAAGACCCATTGTGTCCAATGGGTCTTACTCCCAGGAAAGTGTCTTTAGGATTGCAGCATCTGACTGCAATCCTAAAAACACGTTCTGGGAGTAAGCCCCATTGAAGTCAGTGAGGTTTACTTCAGAGTAAACATGCCATAAGGTTGCAGCCTTTGGATATGTTTATATTTACATGGACTTGGGGTTTTGCAAATCATGGGCCATTTTCATATAAAATCCATAAAAGCACCTTTAAGTGTCTCTTGCACTGTTTATAACACACAATGCTGTTGTTTATTCAGCATGGGCAGGATGATTTTGGAATTAAGTGGAATTATCAGTCCAATCTTATCTAACACTAACCCTCCCTGCATCTGTACCACTTGAGCATGTGCTGTGTCCTGTAGTGGGTAGGCATTTCCAGAGATTTCAGGCAAGGCAAGGGTCTCCAAACTATAGCTTGCAGCTCCCCACAAGTTTTTATCTGACCTGCAGCAATTTAAAATATTTTATTGCTTTTTTGGCTAATATTTGATAGTCTTGCTCGTTATACATCATTTATCAGTTTAAGTACAGCATTGTCTCCTTGTAATTGTCACTTTTCTGTTTTGTTTTGAATCATATGTTTCTTATGAAAAAGATCCAACTAAAGCTTATTCATACATTTAAATTTCTTTTGTTCATTTATTAAAACTGATTATTTTTACCCACAAAATGTGTATAATAATAATAATAATAATAATAATAATAATAATAATAATAATAATAATAATAATAATAATAATAATAATAATACTTTATTCTCATTGTACACAAGTATACAACAAAATGTAGGTACACTTATCAGAATAAAGACTCAACTGAACACTGAAGTACCCATAAAACATTGGAGATTACATAGGTAAAGAAACATTTTATTTAAATGTGGCATTTAAAATATAAATGTGGTTATTTAAATGTGGTGTTTTTAAATATAAAAAATAAAAATTTGATTGTTTTCCCAGGGGTACGCCTCTGCTGCCTGTTTATGGATCCTCATGGACCTGTGTCAGTTATTTGGCTGATGATAGTCTGAGAACTTGGGGTGGTGGATTGAGGCCAAGAACGGGAATGGAATACTGATGATGCCATTGCTGTTGATACCACCTCCTTCTCTGCCTCATCACAATTCCTCTCAGATTGTTTTTGTATTTTCAGATTGTGTCTTTCCCACATACAACAGTTGGCACAAGAACTTAGCACATGATCATATACATAGCTTCTCTAGTGTTACAATTAGTGATTCACTGAAGAGCGTAGCATTTATAATTCTGGTGACTAACAAAAGACGTGGCCTGAAATGACTGAACATAAGACAACCCAAGTCTGCATCTAAAATAGCCACAACAAACAATATTCTAATAGCTAAGCTACCCTACACAATACCTTTATATCCAAATCAGGTTGTACAGAAAATCCTGAAACAATAATTAGCATTTTCAAGTGACTATGTATTTTGTCACATAAAATCTTTATAACTATTATCTCAGTAATGCAGATGTTGGGCTGGGAGTGAGTGGCTTCCCTAGAGCCATCTAGGAAGTTGATCAATGGAAACTGCCCAATTCATAGCTCAGTTCCTTAGCCGCAGTTCTGGCTCAAGATCGCCCAGATGCTTGAGGCAGTAGGCCTCCCCTACCAGTTCCAATTATCTTAAATTTGTCATTATCTAAAACGAATACAGTACTCCCTCAGGAAGACTGAGGTTGCAGCCTAGTCTTGTGCAGAGTTGGATAAACTTAAGCAGAGATAACATCAGTGGCTGGCCGCTGGTCAAAGTGATGCTTGCCTAGGACCGTGTTTGAACCCAGCCAGGCACACCACTTAATCCTTAATGGCAGTGGTAGTAGCATCATTCTAGGACAGTGTTCTTCAAAGACCCCTGGGGGGGGGATCACGAAAAGCTGGTGCAGCCATCTTGGAATCCGGCACCAGATTTAATGTCACTTTCAGCCATGACATCACTTCTAGGGGTTCCTGGACAGATTGTCATTCTCAGAAGGGGGTCCAAGGCTGAAAAGCTTGAATACCACTGTTCTAGGACATCCTCTGGCATTGGCACTCCAATTATGCCCATTAATTTCAGTGCTAGAGTACAGTCCCCTTAATTCTGCTTAGAACTGCCCATGGGTAAACATGCACAGAAACTGGATACACTTGGTTTTATTTTTCTCTGCCAAAAGTTTGTGCCTGCTTGGTATCAGACACAGAAAGAACAAAGTCCCTGACCACTATCTAGCAGTGTTTCCCAAGCTGTGGGTTAGAACCTACCGATGGATTGGGAGCCAATTTTTGGTAAGTTGCAAATTTTTTTTTTGAAATATTAAAAAACACTGTAAGCATCCTTCCCTGGTCTGCAGGGAAAAAACTGTTAGCTAAAATTCTTACCTGTGGTATGAGATAATCTTCATACCTCCAAATTAAAATGTCACATTTTCTGATTTCCACAAATAACTACTGTGCTATGTTAATGAGTCAAATTAGTTCTCTCTCTTTCTCCCTCCCGTCTAGCGCAGGGAGTGTCAAATTCATTTCAAACAGAGTGCTAAAGATAGCATTCATGGAGCCTGCAGAGGACTAGAAGTGATGTCATTAAGCAGAAAGTGACATCATTAAGAAAGTGATGGCCAGAAATCAATAAGCACTTTGTTCATACACAGAAAATCATTAGCTGCAAACGACAGAAAAGAAACTGTGCCAATCTTGTTCATATTTTCAAGATATGAGAGCTCAATTATTATACTGGGAGAATTGCTGAGAGAAACTGAGAGTTTATGGGAGACTGGGAGAAAACTGCTGGGAGAAACTGAGATAAATTGCTTCCAGGGGGGACATTTGGCCAGTGGGCCTTATATTTTACAATCCTGATCTATTGGGTTGCAATAGATTATTGTTTTTCAAAATGGTTCACAGTGCTAAAAAGTTTGGAAGCACTGTACTTTAGGAACATAAGAAAAGCCCCTTGGGATCAGGCAAAGGCACACGTAGGCTGCAATCCTAAGGATGCTTTCTTGAGGGTAACATATATTACTTTTGAGTAGACATGGTTAGGATTGTGCTCTTAGTTCAGCTTCCTGATTTTCAGAGTGGCCCACTAGATGCTTCAGGAAGCACACAACACAACAAGAATCATGCATCCTTGCCCTCCTCTGCATTTGGGATTCAGAGGTAGGTAGCCTACTTCAGAAATTAGGAGTTGCATATGCCGATCATAGCTCAAAGTTTGTAAAGGACTTTTCCTCCATAAATCTGTCCAATCCCCAGCATCTGGTAGAAGCTATCACCACATCCTGTGGCAAGGAGTTCCACAGACTATACCCTGGGCAAAGATATACTGTATTTTGTTTTGTCTGTTCTGACTCATTTAACACTCAGTCTGAATGTACATTGCAGGTTCTGGTGCTGTGTAAAGGGGAAAAGAGTATCCCTCCATTCACTTTCTCCATCTCAAGGCATATGGGCCATATGCCATTACCACATCCTGTGGCAAAAAGTTCCACAGACTAATTACACACTGGGCAAAGATATATTTTGTTTTGTCTGTCCTGACTCACCTGACTCTCAATCTGAGTGGATGTCCCCTGTTCTGGTGTTGCGTGAGAGCACAGTGACCATATAGAATGGAGGACAGAGTGCCTGTACCTTTAACTATTGAATAATGAGAGAATTGAGGCAGGTATAGCTCATCATGGGTTTAAAAAGCAGCACATGCCTAAATTCCCTGTTCTATGCAGTGGTTAAAAGTACAGGCCCTCTGTCCATTCTATATGATCACCCTGGCGAGAGGGAAAAGAGCATCCGTTCAGCCACTCTCTGTCCCAAGGCTTATGGGCCAGATATGCCTTCACCACATCCTGTGGCAAGGAGTTCTACAGACTAAGTTTGTGCTGGATGAAGATGTATTTTGTTTTGTCTGCTCTGACTCACTTGGCAATCTGATTGGATGTCCTTGGTTCTGATACTGTACAAGAGGAAAAGGAGCAGCCCTCCACCCACTTGCTCCATTCCAAGGCATGTGGACCAGATGCCATCTCCACATCCTGTGGCAAGGAGTTCCACAGACTTTGGTAAAGATACATTTTCTTTTTTATTTGTCTGGACTCTTCTAGCATTCAGAGCACAATTCTCTGCATGTCTACACATAACTTCCATTGTATTCTCTCCCAGAAAAGTGTAGATAGGACTGGGCAATTATCCATCTATCCTAAAAACACTTTCCTGGGAGTAAGACCCATTGAGTAGACATGTTTAGGATTGTGCTCTTAATCTTTTAGGGCAGTACTTCTCAAGTATTTCAGCCCAGGATACCTTTCAAAGAATGACAATCTATCGAGATCCAGTTGGTTCTGCTGCCAGTGAAAGAAGTGGGATGGTGGCCAGAAACAGGGCCTTCTCAATGGTGGCACCCAGTTTGTGGAACTCCCTCCCCACTGAGTTAAGGAAAACTTCCTTAATACTGTCTTAATGGTGAAGCATAAAGACTATTTAGACAGGCTTACCATAGCTCTTCTTAAATAAGATCATTTTATCACTGCCTATTTTTTAACCTGGGTTAGATACAGTAGTTTAATTATTTTTAATTGCCTTTTAATTGTATTTTAATATTGGATTTATTGCTTCTGTCTAGTTTTAACTGTATTTTATTGTTGTTTTAAATGTTGTTAGCCACCTTTGGTTTTTGTTTTAAGGAAGAAAGGCAGGATATAAATTGAATCAAATAAATACATAAATAAAATAAATGTCATGACCAGCTGTATCATCGAACAGGAAGTGTCATCACTATGATGCTCCAGCTCTTCCATGTCTCCTTAAGAAGTAAGTCCCATTGTGTTCAGTGGGTCTTACTCCCAAGAAAGTGTCTTTAGGATTGCAGCCTTTCCCCCAAATCCAGAGTAACTACGGGAGCACGTAAGAGACATTACGTGCACCCGTAGTTACTGCACCAGCTAGTAAAAACCTATGGGTAATTCATGTTGCAATCCAGAGTAAATTGTTCTTACACCGGAGTGATGACTCCCTATAGTTACTCTGGATTTTGCCCTTTGTCTTTGAGAGGCAGCAGCCCTATATATTCCCCCCAAGTACTGTGTGGGATCCATATGGTACTTGGGGAGGAGGCACACCTAAGCCAGCTCCCTCTCTGGAGCCTAGACTTCGGAGGGCAGTTTAGGAAGAGCTTGAACTATGAGTTCAGGCCAAGCCCAGCCCTCAGCACCCTGAGAGCCCCAGTGCCAGGAAAATACAGATGGTGGTGGCACCTAGTGCCAGATTCCAAGATGGTGGCGTCCAGCTTTTCCAAGATGGTGGCGTCCTCTCAAGTTCAGTATGGGACCATATGGTACTTGGGGAAGAGGAACTGAAGGCTGCAGTGCCCTAGTCTTTGAGAGGCAGCAGCCCTATATATGCCCCCCAAGTGCCGCATGGGACCATATGGTACTTGGGGAAGAGGAACTGAAGGCTGCAGTGCCCTAGTCTTTGAGAGGCAGCAGCCCTACATATGCCCCCCAAGTACCATATGGGACCACACGGTACTTGGAGAAGAGGAACTGAAGGCTGCAATGCCCTAGTCTTTGAGAGGCAGCAGCTCTATATATCCCCACCAAGTCCCGTATGGGATCATATGGTACTTGGGGAAGAGGAACTGAAGGCTGCAGTGCCCTAGTCTTTGAGAGGCAGCAGCCCTATATATGCCCCCCCAAGTACCATATGGGACCATGCGGTACTTGACGAAGTGGAACTGAAGGCTGCAGTGCCCTAGTCTTTGAGAGGCAGCAGCCCTATATATGCCCCCCCAACTACCATATGGGACCATGCGGTACTTGACGAAGTGGAACTGAAGGCTGCAGTGCCCTAGTCTTTGAGAGGCAGCAGCCCTATATATGCCCCCCAAGTCCCGTATGGGACCATACGGTACTTGGGGAAGAGGAACTGAAGGCTGCAGTGCCCTAGTCTTTGAGAGGCAGCAGCCCTATATATGCCCCCCCAAGTACCATATGGGACCATGCGGTACTTGACGAAGTGGAACTGAAGGCTGCAGTGCCCTAGTCTTTGAGAGGCAGCAGCCCTATATATGCCCCCCAAGTCCCGTATGGGACCATACGGTACTTGGGGAAGAGGAACTGAAGGCTGCAGTGCCCTAGTCTTTGAGAGGCAGCAGCCCTATATATGCCCCCCCAAGTACCATATGGGACCATGCGGTACTTGACGAAGTGGAACTGAAGGCTGCAGTGCCCTAGTCTTTGAGAGGCAGCAGCCCTATATATGCCCCCCAAGTCCCATATGGGACCATATGGTACTTGGAGAAGAGGAACTGAAGGCTGCAGTGCCCTAGTCTTTGAGAGGCAGCAGCCCTATATATGCCCCCCCAAGTACCGTATGGGACCATGCGGTACTTGACGAAGTGGAACTGAAGGCGGCAGTGCCCTAGTCTTTGAGAGGCAGCAGCCCTATATATGCCCCCCAAGTGCCGCATGGGACCATACGGTACTTGGGGAAGGGGGCACACCTAGGCCTGCTCCCTCTCCGGTGCCTGGGCTGAGGAGGGCAGCGGGGCCCCCTGAGAGCCTCCCTGAGGCTGAGCCCCTCAGGCTCTTCCAGCCTCACAAGGCCTGAGTTGTGCTACACTGTGGGCTTTGGTTGTTATGACTACCAGTTCCACACCAGGCCTGAGGAGCCTGTGGCTGGAGCCCATTGGCCTCTGCAGGGCCACGTGACCCGCACGGTGTTCTTGACAGGGGGAGGCTGAGAGAGTCTGGGCTGCCAGGGGGTCGCCCCTGTGCAGTGCATGGAGGGGGGTGGACTCCCCTGCACTGCCTTGGCCGAGGGGTAGCAGAGGGCTGACTGCCCCCCTTGCCCTCTCTCTGCCTGGCCTGAGGCTGGAGAGTGCGTACTGCCAGGGGGAGGAGGAAGAGGAGGAGGAAGAAGAGGAGGAGGAGGGTTAGTCAGCAGAGGAGGAGGAAGAGGAGGCGGTGGAGCCATGGAAAGCAACCCACTGCAGCAGGAGCAGGAGCAGGAGCAGCAGTCAGGGGGGGAGGAGGAGGCTGCTCTCTGCTTAGGCTGAACCCGTGTCTACAGCTCTTGTGGATGCTGTTTGTGTGACAGGGCGAGGAGGAGGAGGAAGCAGCCAGCCTCTTCTCTCTTTAGGGTTGGGAAGGCGAGGGGGGGACATGGGGTGGCCACAGTCCTCTGGGGTGTGAGGAAAGGGGGACCTGCTAGGGGGAGAGTCTGCCCTACTATGGGGCAGGTGAGAGGCTGAGGAGGCAGGGTCTGTGTGGGGCAGAGCACTTGTGGGGCAGCAGGAGCCAAGGAAGAGGAGGGGAAGTCAGCAGTGGTCATTAGGAGGTAGAAATGGGGTGGTGAGACTGCTCTTGCCTTCCTCCTTCCTCCCCTCCCTGCCCCTCCTCTCTTCACCCTCCTCCCTCCCTCTTTCAGTGGGGTTGTGTAAGGTGAGGGTCGAGTCACACCAGGGAAGGAGTTGTGTGTGTGTATGGAGGGGGCTCCTCTCAGACGTTGTTGATTTGCACCACTCAACAGCAGCAGCCGCATAGGGGGGCTGCAGAAAGTGGGGTGTGTTTGTGTTTACAGGGAGGCTGTTTGGGGGTGTTTTGTGGAGTGAGTGTGTGTGTTTACAGGAGGACTGAAGAACAAGGTTTGGGGTTTTTTGTGGTGGTATAGTTTGTGTGTACATGTTTATAGGAGAACTGTTGGGGGGTGCTTTGTGGTGTGTGTTTGTGTGTGTGTTTATAAGGGGACTGAAAAACAAGGTGGGAGAGAGTCTGCTGTCTTATCCCTCATTGGTGTCAGGGAGCACTAGATTGGGGCTGTTTTGAGCTGTGTGTGTATGTGTGTTTACAAGGAGAGTGAAGGACAAAGTGGGGGAAAAGGCTTCTTTAGTAGCTTCCATTGGTGCCAGGGAACACTAGAGTCTTGTTTGGGAGTATTTTGTGGTGGTTGTGTAATTGTGTGTGTGTTGTAGGGGGACTGAAGGACAAAGTGGGGCTGCTTTCTTAGTGCCCATTGGTGTCGGAGTCTTTTTTGTGAGTGTCTGGTGGTGTGGTGTGTGTGTTTACAGTGTGACTGATGAACATAGTGGGGGAGAAGGCTGCTTTTTTAGCCCTCATTTGGTGACAGGGAGCTCTAGAGGTTGTGGCTGAATCTGTTTTTGTATTATTTACACTAGAGGAGAACAGAGAATTGAGAGGAAAGAGAGGTCCAGGCTTCCCCCCCTGTCTGGCTCTAGAACAGGTAAAGCAATGGACTCCTCCAGCCTGGCTTGACATTGCCCTGAGGCTCTGTGATTCAGAGCCTTTGATTCTAGTCTTTCTCTCTGTGTGTATGTATGGAGTGCAGGGGGTTGAGTTTAGCTTTTGTTGTCTAAGCTTTTACCCCTGCAGGTTATAAATAGACCTGTTCAGGCGCTGTGTCAAGGAAGGACACATTGGCAAGATCCAGACACACACACACACACACACAACACTCACACACTCTCTGTCTGAGTTTGCTTCTCCCAGCAAGACTGCTGCTGCTATTGCCACCACAATGAATGCCAGGAGAAGGCCTAGCTGTGACAGATTCCTGTAAGCTATTGAGGACAAGGGGGCTGGATTTTTATTTTATTCCTACAAAAAAAGAAATCTGGCTGGAGTCGGTATCAGTGAAACTACAAAAAGGAGAGAGGAAAAAACAACAACACCCAATTAGGGCTTCTTTACTGAGACTTGGGATAAAAAAAGACTGGACTGAAAATGAAGCCTGACCGAGGTAAGTGATTTCAGCAACTTCTCTTGTTTACAGTATTTTAACTGTGTGGACAAGTAGTTTTTTAACATGTTTGTTAATAGACTGGAGGGGGAATGGCAAATGTTTGGTTCTGCCAAGGAAATTGTTAAAATTGTTAATCTAATCAGATTCAGCCTAAAAGTGAGCAATTTTATTGGTGTCTTGATGTCTTTTTAAAAAGGCTATTGTGTAAATGATGGGATTTACTTCATCAGTCAAGACTGGGAGATAACTCATTGAGGAAAACACCCTTTGCCCTAGGAGACAGTATCATTTAAATGTCAAATAGAGTGCACTTAAGTATCGAACAATTGCAACATTACAAAAAAATATCAGGCACAGATTATAATCAGGACTGATATTAGCAATACAAGCTTCCTATAGGCAGAAAGTTACAAAGAGTGTTAAGTACAGACTCAAAACTCATGCAAAGCATCTGGAATTCATTGTATTTAAATCTCTCACAAGTACTTTCAGTGGAATCAATACCTGCATAACCTTTTTTTCCTTTTACTGGTGATGGATAAAATCAGTGGATTCAGTGGTATGTTCCTACTAATTTAACTTCTGTGTAATTATTGTAAAAGCTACAACATTATTAGAGTTAAGTGTGTCATGGCACCTCATTTTAATAATATAATCATTATTTGGGCCTTCTTGCTAGATATATCTATATTTTGCTTAGAATCCAAAATAATTTCCAGAAGTTATTGGAAAAAATAACTTTCATACTGACTCATCATAAATCTTAATTTCATATATAATTTCCCACATATTGGAACAGCAAACAACCCCATGTTCTTCCTCTGTTACATTGGTGCTTATATAATTTTAAACAAAATCCTACCCTATGATCTCTTTACATGCTGTCTTTACATGTAAGGAACTCTTTTTTAATGAGTATCCTGATGTTGATAGTGAACATGTTGTGATGCAAATAGGTTTACAAGTACATTCCTATTGGTTGCTCAATTTTGTCTACTCTTAGTAAGAATTCTTAATGTTCTAAAATACAGTTCTTAAGTATGTAATAAGTTTTTTAAATCTAGAATGTTTGTATACATCTTTTTAACTAAAGTTCACAAAGCAGTTTACAAAGAAAATGAAAAAAAATTAATAGCTAATGGGTCCCTGGCCCAAAAGGTCTAACAGTCTAAAATGTGAAAAGAACACTAGCAGAAGCCACTAGAACAGAACATTGTAAGTTACTCTCCCCCTGCTAAATAAAAGAGGAACACCCACTTGAAAGAGTGCCTCTTGCCCAGTTAGCAGGGGTTTTTTTTTACATTCAGAGTGTATCTACATAATACCTGTTTCAAAACTGCTTCAGTTTTTAAGAAGCAAGTAATGAGATGCACTCAAAAACAAGGATTTGCAGAACACTTGTTTGGCTTCAGTTATCTCATGTGCAGTGTGAGCCTACGCATGCGTACTCTGAAATAATATCTATGGTACTTCCTTAGTACTTACTGTTCTAAAAATTGCAGCCTAAATTATTCACCAAAGGAAAATCTAAGTTACAAAATACACCAGAGATAAAACTAATGTTTTAACTCTGAAAGGGCTCTAAAGCATGGTGAAATTTGTTGTGATAATCCTGTAGAGTTGTCAGTCAATCCAATACAAAGTTACTAGTGAACCCAGTGTGATTTACCGTAAATCTTTTTTTTAATTGTAATATTTCTAAAATGATTTGGATAGTTTAATGATAGTCATAATACATAGATTGATTTTGGCACAACAGCAACAGGTAAAATTGGTCTTTAAAGGTCAAGATTATTTTAGCAACAATTAAGAAATGCAATTTTAATAAACAAGGTGTCTTATCATTTTATTACTGTACATGAACTGTATACAAAGGACTTTAATGTGTGGCCTTAGTGTCACATTGAGACTGCAGATGCTCTGATGAGGCATACACCATCCAAATATTTGTCTGCTGCTTTCCTTAGGACAGCTGCACCACAGGCAGGCAGTTGTGTGTGCAATCACCTGCTTCCATTAGTTGCAAATTAATAATGAAGGACAGAGGATGAATACAGCTTTTAACTAAACTCACTCAGTACACTCTATTGGACTGAAAGAAAGGAAGAAAAGTGTGTATCATTAGGAAGTGAAAGAGAAATTGCTGTTGTCATCTTCCCATGTTAGATATTTCAAGCCTTAGTTATTTGTCTTTTACAATAATTATAATAACTTGCATCTCATTTGGAATCAGTTAGTTTAAAAAGTAGTCCACTTTCATTGGATTGTGTCCCAAGTCTGATGACTGGATTTTTTTTCAGTGGCGTGAAGAGGGGGGATTTGCTCTGGGGGATTTGCTGCTTGGGTAACAGCCTATCCTCCATATTAACCTACCCAGACCTTCGTGCTTCTCATATAGCATCGGGCATGATACCATAGTCTTTCGAGTCTGATGGATGCCAATACTATACTACAGCAGGGGTGTCCAAATCATTTTATACAGAGGGCAAAAGTTAGCATAATGGTATCTTCTGAGGACCCAGAGTCAAATCTTATGCATGTTTACTCAGAGTGCCCCATTATAATCTATGGGACTTGCTTCGAGGAAAGTATGGATGGGGTTGAAGGCTCAGATCCCAAGCCTGTGTGTGTCTCCTCAGAAGTCCCAATATAGTCAATGGGGCTTACTCCCAGGAAATTACTGGGTGACCATATTGTCGTCTTTTTCCAGGGCATGTCCTCTTTTTTAGCCTTGTATCCTAGGAAAACTTCATTGCCCTCCTTTTCCTTGTGAGCAGGCAGCATGTAACATTTTTGGAATAAATCAGATGTAATGAATTAACATGGAATAGTTTTAAATTTATAAGTAATGCGTTTAAAATTAATCACATGAATATAGAGTAAATATAAATATGATTGTTTTAGCTTTTGTTTTGTTAGTTCCTGCCAACCTAGCAGCTAGAAAGCATGTAAATGCAAGTAGATAAATAGGTACCACCTTGGTGGGAATGGTAACAGTGTTCCGTGTGCATCGGTGTCTAGTCATGCCGGCCCCATGACCACAGAAATGTCTTTGGACAATGCTGGCTCTAAAGGCACCGTACCCTAGAGTCGGACACGACTGGCAGTTAACCTGTGGGGATACCTTTACCTTGTTATGTTACATTTTTCTTGGGTGTCCTACATGGGGGGGGGGGTCCTTGACCTCTTTTTGGTAATGACACATGGTCACGTTGGGAAAGTGGACAGGGTTGCAAGCTCAGATCCCAATCCTGTGTGTGTGTCCTCAGAAATAAGTCCCATTGCAGTCAATAGTTTGGCCTGCTGGTTTTGTGTGTGACACAGCTGTTATTTCATATGATTTCATAATACTTCTAAAGCCAATTTTCTTTTCATATTCAGGAGAGGTTCCCTCAAATGATGCTACCAAGGGTGGTAGGTGAAGGGCTGCTTTACTTGGTACAGTAATGGGACTCACCATTTTGGTAGCCTGTTAATCATGTCCTTTTTTTTTAACACTTGGAAGAGGAGTTTGTCTGATAGGGTGGGATGATGGACTTGTAAGCCTTGATTAATGTTTTCTTCTATGGATTCTCCCCTTCAGATGTTGCAGAAGAGGTGGTCAAACTTATGAAAAATAATTCTTTTTTCATCCTATGAGTAAACAGTGTCTTGGTACACCTATAAAATTACCAAATTTATTGATCTTGAAGATTAATCTGTGTAGTATATATACTATATATAAAGTTGAAGTGTCACAGACTGACTTATTAATGCCCAGCCAAAACCACCAGACATAGAAGCATGAAATTTGGGAAGGGTATTCCTTCCATGATATGAGCATCCACTAAGAACTGATTTTTAGAAATTCAACCTTGAAGGGGTGAAAAGGGATGCAATGTGTTTTAATCCTTATACTTAACATTGTTGTATATACTTCAAGTGTATATAACATTTACTTACCTGATCAACACCCCCTCCAACCCCTGGACCTAGAACCATGAAATTTGGGGAGTGTATTCTTTCTGTGATGTAAGGACCCAATAAGAACCGTCTGCTGCATGGTGGTGCCTAGTGCTCAATACTGCCTGGTGCCCAGTTGGGATGCCTGGTGCCTGCCACTGCCCCAAGTACTCCCCAGTGCCTGGGGACCATAAATATTCTTCAAATTTTTCTCCCAGAATGATAGGTAAATTTTGCTAGTGTATAATAAATATAAATATAGACTAAAGGTACTGCCTGAGGAAATCCAATTCTTCCTCATTTCCTTACACTGCCTCTGCCTCCAGTAAGGGGATCAGACTTTGAATCATGGCCTTGGTTACATCTGGGTGTGAGTGAGGAGGCCGTGCTAGGCAACAGAAAATTCTTTTCTCCCCACCCCAGAGATCAGGAAGAGAATTGGGAGAGCTGAGTGGAGTGGCTTCATGACCAGCAGGCTGGTTGGCAGATGTGGATGTAGACATCTCTTGTCAGTTCATTGCTTGCCCAACTCGCTGTGAGCCTTTCCATTGGTAGGCTGACCTGTTTTAACATGGTGCAAGGGTCTTTGTGTTCGGTGTGTTCTGTGACATTGGAAATAGACTTTTAAGGATGCAATCAGAAGAACACTTAAATTTTATAAATTTTATAATGCTTTTATAGAATTGGGGGTATTTTAACTATGACTATGGAGTGCATGGAGTTCAAATTTTACAGCATGATCATGATCCAATTTCTATCATTTGCACTGCAAAATTCTGTAATTGTTTTGAGTGGTTTATAAATTCAACTAGCAAAAAGCATACCCGCGTTGTGGGAGTAACATTTCCCCGTACGACATCCCCCCCACGGCGCATCAGTCCCCCCCCATGGCACCTCATCTCCTCAGTGCAACCTCTTCCTCCGAACAACATCCCCCCAGTGTACCTGGCACTGAGCACCAAATGGGCTGGATGTTATTCAGTCTCCCATGTTAAGTATAGGACAAAAACACGTTGCCCCTTTTTCAGCCCCTGAAGGGTTAAATTTCTCCACAGGGGTTCTTGGTGGGTTTTCAGGTGAGAGAAGGAACTCCCTCCCAGAATTCCATGCTTCTAGGCCCAGCAGTTGGGGCGGAATGTTGATGAGTCATCAATTCTCCAATGCAAAGTATAGGGAGGAAAACATGTTGCGCTCCTTTTCACCCCCTTCTGGTTGGAATTTCTGAAAACCTGCTCTTAGTGCACTCCTCCGTCATGGAAGGAACACCCACCCCAAATTTCACGCTTCTAGGCCCAGTGGTTTTGGCTGGGCGGTGATGAGTGAGTGAGTGAGTCAGTCAGTCAGTGACTTTTCTCTTTTATATATACACACACACACACACACACACACACACACACACACACACACACACACACAAACACACAAAGGGCACAATTCTAACCTAGGTTGCCACAACTCATCAGTCTTCCTGTTCCCTTTGTGATGTAGGGAGGGCAGTGCATGTGTGTGCACTGGCCTAACTCTCCTCCAGTAGTGGGTGCAGAATTGTCTTAAGGCATTTTTTGACATCTCCAGGTCAGCACAGGACTTAGGCTGGACTAACTGGAGATTAGGATTGCAGCATAAATCTTTGCAGTTACAGATGGTACCATTGGTTTTGTGATGCTGGTAATAAACAAGAGGCATATGAGCTGCAGGTGATGTGGCTTCCTGTTTAGTAGGTTGGTAACAGCTGTTCTGAAGATGTCCTAAGTTGTGCTTCTAGTTATAGATCCCACAGGTAAATGAAGGGAGGAGGCAACATGCTGGAAGTGATGCTATTTCCTGTTGTAATAGTGAAGCTGTTCTGGCTGTTTTTCTGGCTGTGGAATCATGTTCCTGAAAAATATAAGGGAGAGATTTATTATGCTTGCCTATGATTAATGGAAATATTAAGAAATCTTAGCAATAGTTAAGATGAAAATCTTATTGACAGGTGGTTTGGATAATGCTATGGGAAACTGTTCTAAATCAATGAGGAAAAAAAATCTTGTTTTAGTACTTGATGTACAGATGTGAAGGCATTTGAAGATAAAGTAAAACCTTGGATTGCAAGTAACTTGGATTGTGAGTATACCACAAGACACGCAAACATTTCTAATAAATTTTAACTTGATAAACAAGTGATGTGTTGCAATACAAGTAGGATATGATGTCAAATGTTTCTCTCTCTCTTGTTGTGTCATTGTGGGTGGTGGTCTCCCGTGCTTGGATGAGGTCCAGGCTGTGTGGAGAAGAACTTTCCCCAGCAGTATATTCCTGGAGGAAGCAGGAGTGTGCACACAGCCAGCCAGCGGACCCTCCAGGATGGGAACACATGGCTCAGCTGCTGTCCCGGAGCACTTCTGGTGGCCCGTGGCCCCTGCCCCCGCTCCAATATTCTGTGGCTGTCGCTTGAGCAAGGGGGACAGAGATTGCACCCTCAGAGACCAAGCCTTGCATGTCTACTCTGAAGTAAGCCCTATTAGTAAGTGGGACTTACTCCTGTGTAAAGGGTGATGGATAGGAGCCTTGGAGACCAAGTCTTGCATGTTTATTCTGAAGCAAGCCTTATTAGCGTCAGTGGTTTTTACTCCTGTGTAAGCAGGGTGATGAAAAGGAGCCTCAGAGGCCAAACCTTGCATGTCTACTTCTATTTTGTAGTATTACAATAACAAATTGTAATTGTTTTTATGAATATTTTTGGGTTGTGGAACAAATCATCTGAGTTTCCATTATTTCATATGGGAAAATTTGCTTTGATATATAACATGAAATGAAACTGGATATTTTTATTTCTCTGTCCTTTACTACACAAAATAAGTTTTTCTAATTCAGTTTTTCTTCAGTAAAGGAGAAATCATAGGCAAGTTCCAGTTGGTGCCACTGTTAACTTCCATTATAGCCAGTTGTTAGTTAAAGAAGTTTCATTTTAAGTAATTTATTTATAAAGTTGTTGATGAGAAAAAATAATTCCTGGCTGGGGCCATGTCTAAGTTTTTCTCTGGCCTGGAAAACTCACATTTATTTCTTTGTTTAGAAGTGTGATGTTTTTGAGACCAGAAATTTGCTGTAGGAATGAAACTTATATATATGTATACCAATTGGCCTGTGATAAAATTTTCATAGAAAATTGTTTCACTTATACAGGTAGTTGCAGTTTCCAACAGATGTCACTTGGTTTTGTGTCATCCAGTGCGAGAGCTCATTGTGTCACCTTCATGATGGACCTCTTTCTGTACCAGACCATACAGAATAAATCGCATTATCATACACACAACCTAAATTCAGTGGCATCTCTAGGGATGGTGTAACCCCCATTAACTTTATGTATTTATCTATATATATAAAAGAGAAAAGTCACTCACTGACTGACTCACTGACTGACTCATCAACGCCCTGCCAAAACCGCCGGGCCTAGAAGCGTAAAATTTGGGATTGGCGTTCCTTCCGTGACTGAGGGGTGCACTAAGAACCAGTTTTTGGAAATTCCAACTGGAAGTGGGTGAAAAGGGGTGCAACGCGTTTTCCTCCCTATACTTTGCATTGAAGAATTGATGACTCATCAACATTCCGCCCCATTCTGACCTAGAAGCATGAACACCCACCAAGAACTGATGTGGAGAAATTTAACCCTTAAGGGGCTGAAAAGGGGTGCAATGTGTTTCTGTCCTATACTTAACATGGAAGACTGACCAACATCCAGCCAATTTGGTGCTTGGTGCCTGGTGTGCTGGGCGGATATTGTTCGGAGGGAGGGGTTACCCTGAGGAAGTTGCCGGGCATGGGGGTTTGACAGGCATGGGGGGATGTTGCGTATGGTGGGATGAACATGGGGAATGTTGCGCATGGTGGTTGTTGTGCATGGGAGATGATGAGTATGGGGGGATGATGCACATGGGGTGGAAGAACATGGGGGATGTTGCACATGGGGTGGAAGAACATGGGGGTTGATGTGCATGGGTGATTGATGCACAGTGGGGGCATGGCTTACAGGGGATTTTACTTCTGCAACGCGGGTATGCTTTTTGCTAGTCTTCTTATCTTATATATATATAAAAGGGAAAAGTCACTGTCTGACTCACTCATCAACATCCTGCCAAAACTGCTGGGCCTAGGAGCATGAAAT
Source organism: Cryptoblepharus egeriae (assembly GCA_030015325.1). Classification (NCBI taxonomy): domain Eukaryota; kingdom Metazoa; phylum Chordata; class Lepidosauria; order Squamata; family Scincidae; genus Cryptoblepharus; species Cryptoblepharus egeriae. Next base: position 15,632,595 of record JAREYC010000013.1, read on the forward strand.
TTGGGGTGGGTGTTCCTTCTGTGATGGAGGGAGTCACTAAGAACCGGTTTTGGGAAATTCCAACCGGAAGGGGGTGAAATGGGGCACAACGCATTTTCCTCCCTATACTTTGCATTGAAGAATCCCTGACTGAGGGATGCTCTGCCCTAACCCCCAGAACTAGAAGCATGAAATTCGGGGAGGGTGTTCCTTATGTCACTTGAACACTCACCAAGAACCAATGTGGAGAAATTTAACCCTTAAGGGGCTGAAAAGGGGTGCAATGTGTTTTTGTCCTGTACTTGGAAGATTGTGCATGGGGATGCTCACGGATGGGGACAGATGCAGAGTGGGAGAAATGTCATATTGGGAATTTTACTCCTGCAACACGGGTACACTTTTGCTAGTCTTAATATATAACAATACAGGTCACCCACCAAATCAGTAACCAATAAAAAACCAATGGCCAACTTGATGACACTGGCAGACGCCTATGAAAATGTTTGCATGGGAAGAAGCTCATCTAAGAATAGGCCACAGAAAAAAATGCCGCAACTTTAACCTGCTGAATCTCCCTACTCAAATCCTAAACTGTTGTTGTATGTTGCCACCTGAGTATGCAATTATGGGGATTTTCTTAAAACATCTTTAGAGATGTTGTACCTCTGCTATCAGAACTTGGGTTGTATTTTGGGAGTTTGTTTACCTTTTATATATCTGTGATTTTATCCCCCTGGAAATTACCAGAACACAACTCTGATCACCTTTGGAAGGTAAAAGGAGTCGGAGAACAGATTCATCGCAGATATTGAGACCTCACCTGTAGTTGGTTAGTTGAGAGTTGACTTTGAACTACAGTCACAGCTCAGCATTGTATGGGTTCTGCTCATGAACTCTTCAAGGATGCCAAAACTCATGGATAGTGAAATCCATGGGTCTTGATACCCAACCATTGGTAACCAGCATAGCCAAAGAATTGTCCCTTTAGATTTTCAGAGGATTCAGATTGTATCTTGATTGATGCTTATGATCTGTGGATGAAAAATCCATGGTTGAGCTGCCACCATCTATACTTAGCAATTCTATTTTGTCCAGCATGGATGGGAGAAGCTTGCATTTCTGCTCTTAATGGAACAGAATATTTAAGCCAAGATGAGAATATTTTTTCTTCAAATACTTTGAAGTGTTGTGTGATCTAGCCTATGAGCTTTCTTTTTGCAGCCTCTAAAGTAGATTCTTGGTTATGCTTAAGCCTCCTATTCAGTGCTGTTAAAATGGTTATGTATTGTTGATGCATGATTATATGGCAGAGATTTGTTTCTATTCCTAGTATCATTTGAGTGTGCAAATTGAACTTAATGAGGGGGTAACCCCAGTCTGGTTAGAGCTCTGACAGTAATGATGAGCTTAGAATTTACTCTTCAAAACTACAGGAAAAGTAAAGTTTTCATAAACTTGTGCTTCGTTTTTTCAAATGTGTTACAGAAGCCAGGTCAGGCTTCCTACTGGATTAGGACCATGACAAGGTTACTGGGGGCTTAACCCTACCATGATCCAGATCGGGGCCTTGTGGCTGTGGCTTGGTGCCCATTTGATTTTTCCTCCCCTAGGTGACTGGGTGGCCAGTCAGGATGATGAGAGAAGAGTTAAAGCTACATTGGTTCCAATGTACAATGCCCTCTTGTTTAGGTGTTGTTAAATACTTTAAAAAATCAACAAGCATTTACGAAGCATATGCTTTCAAGTGACATAGATCTTGACCCCAGTACAGTGATCACTTTGGCAGAAATCTACCTATGTAAACAAACTGGGAATTTTTCTCATGCCTTAGAAGAACCTAAACTGTTTTTCAGGCCTCAAGAAAAATGGGCATAGACATAGGCCATTTATCATTATCTGTAATTTTAATGGTTCTCTTGCCTGAAGAGGAGGATTTTTGGAAATAAACCATTTCCAACATAACAATAAACTATTCAATACTATACTCTTAAAAATGGATTTGTTTATATTTAACTTCTTTTCAAGTATTCCATACAATTGGGAGACCAAATCCTGCCTCCTGAATGTGTAGAACATTTTAAAAAACAAACTTTAAATTCCTTCATTGCAATGTATTCTCTTATCACTTAGTCCTACTTTGATGCTCATAATTCGTGTACACATCTAGCTTTTTCACCCCAATGTGTATATATAGGAATTCCCCAGTATAGGTATGTATAGAAAATAAACAGTTGTCAAACTTATCCCTGATAAATCAAGAACATTAGTCTCCAAATTTTTATACAGAAGCTCATTATATTCAGCTGAAGTTACTAAATTTGCCTAGGATTGTAACCTGAATATAACGTGCGCTCCATACAGTCTCTCGGGCAGCTTATGGAAAAGAAGATTGTATAGGTTGGTAAATATCCCTGGCAAAGTTCCCAGTTTGTCTCATCCAGAGCCTAATGCTGCTACTTGGCTAAAGTCATTGTGAAAAAGTTTAAAAGTCTTCCTTTAAGAAGTGTTCTTGCTGATGTCATTCCTGAGTGTTCTTGCTGATGTCATTCCTCTTTCTACAGAACAAATAGTGGATATCTGCGTCTCCCTCCCCATTCTTCCCCATCTATATCTCATGCTCCTTTTTCCCTAAGCAGTAATTGCATTAGGAGGTGACATTTTCCTCCAAATGTATTAAGCCTATTGGGACAAATTTATATTTGACCCTAGAAACAAAAAGTCTGTGTAGCTTTCTTCATCTTTTTTTGTTGTTAGTAATTAGCACTTTGAACTTGGGAGAAAGATTAGGGAATATCCAAAAACCTTCAGGAGGATCTGGACAAACTGGAATACTGGGCTGTAACAATTAGAATGAATTTCAACAGGGAGAAGTGCAACATTCTGCACTTAGGCAATAAAAACCAAAGACACGGGTATAAAATGGGAGATACTTGGCAGCACAATATGTGAGTGGGATCTTGGAATCGCCGAGGATCACAAGCTGAACATGAGTCAGCAGTGTGATGTGTCTGCAAAAAAGGCAAATGCAATTTTAGGCTGCATTAAGAGGACTTTAGCTTCCAAGTCATGGGAAGTTAATAGTTCCTTGTAATTCTGCATTGGTTAGATCTCACCTTGTGCTCAGTTCTGGGCACCTCAGTTTTAAAAAGATGCAGCCAAACTGGAGCAAGTCCAGAGGAGCGCAACAAGAATGATCATTGGGATGGAAGGGAAGCACTACAAGGGAAGGTTGGGGGAACTTGGGATGTTCAGCCTGGAGAAGAGTAGGCTGGGAGGAGACATGATTGCCCTCTTCAGATACCTGAAGGGCTGTCATAGGGAGGAAGGGGCTCATTTGTTCATAGCTGCCTCTGAAACCAGAACTAGAACCAATGGGTACAAATTGCAAGTAAGGAGATTCTGGATGGATTCCTGACTGTGAGGGGGAGATTCTCTGACAGGAGGTTGGATTAGATGACTTACTGTGTCCCTTCCAACTCTAGGATTCTATGATAGATTAGAAATGTGTTGGGCATCAATTTTGTATCAAATGATATTTTAATTTAAATAACTTTTTATGTTTTGTGGTAGTGATGATGTATGTGAGCTTTTAAAATAATCTGTCTTGTATTACAAGACCTATTCTAGCAAGTAGGCCTTACTGATGATATCTGTATGTATTTTAGTGTCATTTCAACTTTAAAAATGTTTAACATTAAAAATATTGGTATTCTGTCTAAGGGACATTAACACAACAATCTCTTGTTGCCCTGATTTCCAGTTATGCTAGCTGAAAAAGAAAAATACCCAAAGGGAAGTGTTCTCAAATTCTTCACTACTGGAGAGTACTAAAACTTTCCTAAAACTGAAAATGGAGGTATTTTCAGTTTTAACCAGTTTTAACCATAAGACTTTAACCATCATATTTATGAAATGAAGGGCAAAATAAAAATGGTTTCTACTTACTATTCCTGTTACAGTGTAATGCCCAAAATGTTTCCATATAGAACAGTTGACAGACCACAAATGTATGCAGGGTGTGGAAGGATTTGTGGTTTCTAAGGAACTGTCTGTTTCCTTTAAAGATACTTTGAAATAAACTTGATCTTGTTCAAATGTGCACAATTGTACACAGACAATTTATTTGCCCATAATGTCACTGCAACACTGTGTTGCAGCAGCAGCAGTTACTTAGAAAGCTTGATTATAAGTCTTATCTGCTGTCAAAGCAAGCCGTGCCTATAATGTTCTTTAAAACCATTCTATAGAAGACGTACAAATTTTTTAACCATTCCATGTTGAGCTGAACCTTCCAAAATTCCCTCTTCTATATAATGATTAAAGATATATTTGCAATCTGATAATCCTCTGATAGTATAACCAACATAGTTTCAGGATGAACTATCATTGTGCTGAGTTCCCTGGGATAGACGAATTGTTGGTGATTTGTAGCTGAATATGGTGTGTAATCTTGTCTTTCTGCATTTCTGCCTCTGTATTTTCTCCATCTTCTATTTCCTTTTTCCATCTCTGGTAAAAAATGGGGAGGGAGGAATGTAAATTTTCCCAGTAAAAATGGATAACATTGCTTACAAGCAAACAATTTCTAAGTCAGTGGTTCTCAATCTTCCTAAGGCCATTACCCCCTTTATAAGTTCCTCATGTTGTGGGGACGCCCAACCATAAAGTTATTTTCGTTGCTACTGCTGCAGTGCTATGCACACTTGCCTGGGAGTAAACCTCACTGAACTCAATGGGAATGACTTCTGAGTACACATGCATAGAATTGGGCTCTAAGGCTGCAATCCTAGCTCTTTCCTATCATGGGACTGACTTCTGGAGACCTCCACAGGATTGTGATCTCAGGCAGCAGAGCCAGCCACTGTTTCCTGGGAATAAGTCCCATTCACTTACCATGAAGAACAACAACACTGAGGGGGCTTACTTTTGAGTACAGCACAAGGAGCAGGGCACAATGGTCAGTGCACAAGCAGGGCGCCCACCAGATAGCCCACCCCCAGAGCTCCGGCGCCATGCTCGCACCTCAGCGCACTTCACTCTCAGCCCATAGGCGCACTGAGGGTCTGTGGGAGGAGAAGGAGGCTGCCATCTGTGGTGAGTGTGTCGGGCACCTCCCTGCCCCCAAGGCTCCACATCGGTCTCACACCAGCTCAGAGGCTCCTTCTGAGCCACTTCTCAGTGGCTTCTTCCAGCCGCAGTGGCTCCAGCGTTTCTGCCAGGTCTTCCCAGCTGGCCCCCTGCCCCAGGGATCTTTAGGTGACCACCAGGAACGCTCAAGGCGACCCCCAAAGGGGTCCTGACCCCCACTTTGAGAAACGCTGTTCTAAGTGGTTAACTTGTTTTAAAAACTTGTTAAAACAGTCATCAGCTCTGTTTTTGCTGGTGAGGTTGCAAGTTTCTTGAATTCATGTATTTTGTGACTAATGTATTCTCCTCCACTTTTGAAAGAAGTGACCTGACAGAGTATTTAATGTTTACTTCCTGCTGCTGCATCTAATGCTTCCAGAGCTAGGATAAGCAGCAGTGGCCCACATCCTGATAGGTTCTAAGGCTGTGGTGTAAACTGGAGATAAGTTTGTGGATTGTTAAACAAGGCAAGATAAAATGGGCAACAAACACAGTCCTAACCATGTCTACTCAAAAGTAAGCCCCACTGTGTTAAGTGGGTCTTACTTCCAGGAAAGTGTCTTTAAGATTGCAGTCAAATTCCAGGATCTCCAAATAAAAGAGTGGAGAGACCCACCATCTCTCTGGAGCACAATTAAGACCCAAGATCACCCTTCACCTGAATTTTAATAATCTTTCTAATTGCTAATATTTCAGTGTTTATTTTGTTTAAAATATCTGTGCACATTCCCCTTCTATCAGGGATGAACTCAAAATGGCTTACAAGTGGGTGAGCATATGCCTGGAGCGATTTATACAAAATGATACAAATTATACAAATGCCTGTATAAATACATTTTGTGTTACTAAAAGTTCAGTTTCTGATTTCTGCAAACTTCTGTATGTTGATTGGGAATTTTTTTTCTCTTTTTTTCCTCTTGGAAAAATCTGGTAGTCTAGAGTGTACAGATCTTTTTCAACTACAGTTTATTATGCTTTACATAAATTGTAAAAGTTATTTTGAACAAAGTAGGGGTGATAATAGAAATCTTTGTGTATGTTTCAAGACCTTAGTGACTTTGTTCAATGAACTCCCTCTTTCTGTGGGCAAAACTACTGTACAATGCAAATAGTTCCTTATTGTCTTTTTGCTTTCTGTACACATTTCTCTTGGGGTCTATTTGAGATCAGAAAAATCCACTTGTCTATTTTGTATATTTGAACTGTAATAGCAAAACTCATTGCCACATTTAGTGTCTCTTGCTACTAGTTGTTCTGCTATTTGTTCCTCTAAAATTGCCCAAACACAGCTGGGTTCACAAGAGGAGAAAAGAAAACATGATACTACTGCCAGACAGGAAACTGTAGTAGACCTGTGAGCAGTGAAGGGTTGAAGCACGCCTTCTGTCCAATCAGCTGTGAGTTCTGTTGCTATGTGCACTCTTACTCTGCCTTCTTTGTGGAAAAAATGTCTTGCACAGAGAGGCTGAATATGCACCCTAAGCTGAACATTTTTGTGTTGACCACTGCAGACATCTGGATCCCCGAGATATTGACAGTGTAGCCCATTTGCTGCCTGAAGGCAACTTCTTTTCCACAGCGATCCCAGTATGGTTTACAGTGGAAACAAAGGGCTGCATATAGAAGGTGTGTAATCGAAAGAAGTAATTCTAAATGCTTATGTGTTTAGATTTTTTTTTTGGATCTGAATATGTGTGTATGTAACTAGACTTGTGAACTGTAGGTTGCAGTTTCTTTTGTCTGCTTGAGAATATTGCCCATGCAAAATTTACATTTAACAGTTTCAGAGCTCACTCGTAAAGACCAATGTTATTGAAAACAATTTGGAATTTTTGATTTTGAACAAAATGAGGGTGTGTGATCTGGTAAGCAAAAGGAAAATAAGATGCTATCAGAGTTTTAAAATCTACCACTTCTCAAAGAATACAACACACCTGGGGATAGGTGGTAGAATTGTTCTGATTATTGATTAGCCTTGTTGTTTAATCACAAAGCTTTAACATATGCTTGTAACAGTTTTACAGAATTAAAATTCCACCACATACTAAATTCATACAGCACTTTGTGCAGCTACATCATTTTGTTCTCCTACAGTATGCATTCATAATTTTCAGAATAATTTGACGTATGTAGGCATTCTTAGGCATTTTTCTTAAAACATGGCAGTTTAAACTAGATATTGCTGATAAAATTAGTTGCCATAGAAGAGCTACTTATAGTCTGCTTGCTTTGTTCTCTATGAAAAAGAAGGGCTTAGCTATAGGATATCTCTTTCATGTTGTATGCCTTATATGGGTCAAAGTTCTTTCAAAATACAAGGAGTTCCTGCAAAAAAAACCCCAATTTTCTTTTGCTTACTAATACAGAGATGTGTATATTGAAACATTATCTTTTTCTTATTATCTTATTTACTTTGGGCCAAAGAAAGGTTATGTAAATAAAACTGACATTTGGCTACTTGCTAATTAGGATTTAACATTTTTTTAATGAACCCATATTTTGTAATCAGACAGGTGATATGTACCCTTTTAAAGCAACTGCTTAACAAAGGGGACTGGGTAAAGTTGAAAACTGACACGTCCTCCTTCGCCCATGGCATTGTGTGTGTTGTTTTGAGACTCTCAAGAAATACAAGGTCCAAATATGCCTTAGAAATGTTGGTTTTATACATGAAGTACCTCTGGTATCATTAAAAATAAGATACTGATCTGAGATTTGTGACTTATGTCTACCTTCCTACCATTTGTCATATGCCAACAAAAACATTATGATTTATTGAGAAACATGGTTGCCATGAAAGGGTAGCAAAAGTGACTGAAGCAGTTGCAGATCGCTATCCCTTTCTACTATCTTTCCAGACTATGATTTATGAACACATTAACCCTTTCTGGTGATGACATAGCAGTAAAGAGAAGCACATGCACATGGTGGACCTTTCCATCATCCAAGTACATCAAGCATTTGTTGATATTTTTCCTTTTGAGGAAGACACTGGAAAGCCAGTATATGTAGACCTGTCATTCCAGATAATATGCCCTGCTAAAGAAGTTCATCTAGAAGTTCTAGTGCACACATAATGTCCACACTTGCAATTTTTGTCTGTTCCTTTCAGTGGAAGATGAGGTTCTGCATATTGATCTCTTTGCATGTGCAGAGCAACCACTTCTAATGGAGAGAAGTCTACCTGATTAGTATTTCTGTGTTTGCTCTACATCAAGGCCATGATGTCTTTATAAGCATTACCTATGTTCCTAAGACATTGTGTGGTTTTTAAGCAACTTTGTATTATCTGTATATAAATAAATAAATAAATATTATGCATTCGAGAGTTGTGTTTGTGTATCTTTGTACTGTACACTGTATATGCATATCTTGGGCGAGTTTCCCTGTGATGAAAATGTATTGTACTGTTTCTATATAACTCAAGTAAGAACTTGTTTGTGTACTATAGCTGCAGTCCCAAGTACATTTACTAGAAACAGCCCCATCAAGTGGGAATTTGCTTTTGAGTGAACATGAATTTGTGCTGTTAGTTAACAGGAAGCTCTCAGAGACTGAGAGTGCAATTCTAACCTAGGCTGGCAATTAATTGATCGTCCTGCTCCCATGGTGATGTAGGAAGGCAAGCACATGTTTTGTGCACTGGCCTAACCCTCCCCAAGGAGTGGCACAGAACTGTCTTACAGCAATTTCTGTCTTACCCCCAGTTCAGCAGAGAACTTAGGCTGGCCTAACTGGTGTAATATGTAGTTGGCCTTAAATATTAAAACATGCAAAAACAAATATAGCACTTATGTGGCCTACAGATAAAGATACTGGAAAGTAGTATAGGTAATGGTGCTGGAAAGTAATACAACACTGGTTTTGGCACAGCAAGCATGGTAGACTTTTCATTGGTAAGCATATAATAAACAGGGTGACCAGGTGCCAAACCAAAAATTCCTGAACCCTAAGGCCAAAATTTCTACCCTCAAGCCAAAGTTCCTACCCCAAGTCAAAATTCCTAAAAAATGCCAAAAAAATATTTTTTTATTGTTTTTTTATTTTTGGTTTTTTTGGCTATAACTTTTGATAGGAAGGTGATATCTCAAAACTGATTTTTGCATTGGATTCTGCTTTTCAATATGAATCCAACAACATACGACAAGATGGTGTATTTCATGCTATCGCAAAGTTCAAAAATGAAGCCAAAATGTAGGCCAATGAAGCCAAAATGTAGGACACCTAGACAGGAGACTAAAAATCCGGACAAATCCAGGTTTTTCCGGTCATATTGTCACCCTGATTATAAATAAAAAGAATATTATACCATAATTAAATAAATTAAATATAATTTATTATATTTATATAATATATTTTAAGTATAAAAAGATAACAGGAATTGTCTCCATTTTCATAAATAGGTGTGTACACTTATGATCCAATCCTAATGAGCCCTTTTGCCACTGTAAGGGCGCAATCCAGAGTAACTATGGGGAGCCCTTGCTCCAGTGTAAGAACAATTTACTCAGGATTGCAATATGAATTTCCCATAGGTTTTCACTAGGTGGTGCTGTAACTGTAATTAATGTAATAAATGTATCTCACATGAAGAGGCTTCCAGTGGCTAAAAATTATCTGTGGGATACAGCAGAATTTGTGCTGATACCACTGCATAACTAAGAAAGGGTTTAGCTGGGATTGGCTTGTTGGTTTATTCAGGTTACCTATTCTGAAAGTATTGGAAGCAACATCTAGGCCAGTTCTCCTTTTCATCAGGACAGCTTAACTAAGCATGGTAACCATACGTCCTCTTTTTCCAAGACAAGTCCTGGATTTCAGCCTTAAGTCATAGAAAAATCTTCTGTTTCCTCCTTTTCCTTGTATGCAAGCACATGTAGCTTTCTTCTAATTTTAAATTATGGCTGCAATCCTAACATCTAGTTAAGCCAGCATAAGTCCTGGCATACTCTTATACTGATCTGAGGGTGTCACAGAAATGCTGTAAGATGCTTCTGCTCCATTGATGCACAGGCATATGCCAACCGCCCCACACCACCTTGGGAAGATACACCAGGTGAGTTATGCTGTCCTAAGTTGGTAAGGATTGTGCTCTAAATGTAATAGTTTAAAATTTAATAATAAGTAATATAGTTTTAAACTTAAGTACCTGAATGTGAGTGTTTTTAGCTTTTATCTATATTATCATGTCTTACATTTTTCTTGGGTTTCCTACATTTTTTGGGAACCTTGTCCTCTTATGTTGTTTGATGTATGATCACCCTGTAACTGATGCCCCAAATTAAAATAAAAAAACCAACTCGAAGGGAGGAAATTGTACTGTTTCTGAAGATGTTGTCTTATTTTAAGTGTGCAATCCTAACCTAGGCTGGCACAAACCATCAGCCTTCCCATTTCCATGATGTGGGGAGGCAAGAGCATGTCTTTTCATTGGCCTATTTCTCCCCCAGGAGTAGCACAGAAGTGTCTTATGGCACTTTTGTGACACCCTTCAGGGCTTAGACTGGCCTAACTTCAGGTTAAATGCAGCCTAAGAGTGGAAAGATAATTCTATGCCAGTTCTTCTTGAAGCAGAACATCTTAACCGAACCATCTATAATATAGCTACCCAGCTTTTCTTGAAAGCCTCCAAGGAAAATGGCACAATTTCTGAAGGTATTTGCTTATATTTTAAAGAGTAATGTAAGACTATTTTAACTGCTCATTGTAGTGCAGAATTATCTTAGTTTATGAACTTTCTAACTTTTTATGTGGATAAGATTTAACTTACCGTAAATGTATTTTATGTACCTTTAGCTATTTGGGCCAGTCCATTCCTTTCTCTACCTAACCTACATTACAAGATTGTTGAGGAAATGATGCAGGTATTGGGTGATCTTGACAACTTATATTTGAAGACATTCTGTAAAAATGCAATGGCACACATGCATTTTATGTGACCAAATGTTCACATATTCTTTTGAGACATGAGATTTTCTGCAGTGCATTTCTATCCAAAAACTGAAATGTTCTCCAATGCATTTCTGTCTAGAAGAGGAAAAAACTGTTTTAATTACTTTAATAATTAAAAACTGAAGAAATCTGTGGATGCAGCTGCTGAACTGAACTTTGACTTCCCTACACTGATGTATTGTAGATAACATCTGATCCAATAAAAACTGCTTTCTGACAGAGCCATCTAGACTGGTGGTTCCAAAACCTTTTATCACCAGGACCCACTTTTAAAAATGTCATTCTAGCAGGACCCACCTAGGTTTTCAAGGCTTTTAAAAAGGAGATCTAGACAGAAGTAATTTCATTTGTAACAACCAGAAAAAAGGTCCACAACATTTACCGTATCTCTATTTATACATGCTTGTAAACTACAGAAGCTCCTTTGCAGGCAAACACAGTATTTGATTCTTGAATAGCTTTGGGCTTATGGCAATTATTTATCTGATCTTTCCATCACCCAATGAAACCCATGAAAAATTAAATTGTGACCCCACTGGAGGGTCCCAACATGCATTTTGGAAATCACAGATCTAGGTTCTCTGGAAACACAAAAATAGATGGAATGTATGAGTTATGTTGTGAACCGTGCACTGAAAAATTTGAAGAGAATACAGATTAGGTACTTGGTTTGTAAGGGAAATTGTTTTGATAAAATGTAAGCCATTTGGTTCTATATTCTGCAAAGAATTTAAATGTTTTCATGGAGGTGGGATATTTGGACATAGAAAGGAAATGTACTCTAGTATACTTCCTGTGTTCTAGTCGCATGTACAAGATTCTCTGCAGGTTCAAATTCAGGGTAAACTAGTTTTGCTAGTTACTACCAGCAATTTGTGCTCAGAAATGCTTTCCTGGTGCTCATAACTTGTATCTCAAGCCTAGGGTAGATTCATACCATTTTAAAAGAGTTATGAAGTACAAAAATGGTGTTGATATGTACAAATGGCTCTGCAGTTTAAGTACTTCAGTGTGGATAGCCTATCTGAGACAGAGGAAATGCTGGTAAGTATGTCTGCCCAATGCTGATTGCTGGGGAATAGATTCAGGTAAGTTTACTCTGTGGGAGAAAAATCACAACGGATTGTTTGTTCATCTGTGTCTGCAACCTTTATTTGATGCTTGGCTTGAAGGTACACTAAAACCTTTTGAAAGGAAGGCCAAGGCGTAAAGGTACAATGTACTTAAAGAGATGAAAGGTCACTCACATCATTACAGCATGGGGCAGAACAGTTTCAAGCTTAATTTATCATCTGTGCCTAGAAAACCTGAATAATATCCCGGATTTGATGTGTTCAGCATTAAAAAGGAACTATTTTCCAACTAGAGTAGTAACACTATCTTGCCTTTTTAGCTGCAGTTGAGTGGGCAGAGAGTGGGGGCATGATGAGCGCCATGCTTTTCCCCTCCCCTTGCTTTTCCGATATGAAGACCTGCATAACAGACAATGGTATGACATGGAAGGGGAGATAAGGAGCAGCAGGATCACTGTGCCTCTCTCTTCTTACTCAGCTTTACCCAAGTGGGTAGAAGGCTTGCGAGCAACTGGTGGAAAACTCCCCTTTGCTTCTTGTTTCTGTGCTTCTGGATGTGCTGCTGTATTGAAGAAAACAGGGCTTCCCCTTTTATTTGAGGGAGATTTGGGAGGCAAGGTGGATCAGGCATTTGCAGGTGGTAGCAGCTGCACTTGGGCTTCGGCTACACTTGCAGGCACTTACAGCAGATTGAAGTTTGTTGTGACCATTCAGTGCTTATGCAAGTGCAACTAGGGAATGGGATCAGAAGCAGAAAAAAAAGAATTATTAGTTCCTTGCTTTCTTCTTTTTAAAACTTGGCTGACCTAATAGCATTTATTGTTTTTTGCATGCATGTGGTATTTCACTTACTGGAGGGCCTTATTTGCAGGTCCTGTATCTGCAGTTTTATGTTTCCATAGATCAGGTCAGCACCTTTGTGCCTCCACCCCATGAAAGCTCTGCTTCTCTTGTCTTGGGAGGGTCTTCTAAGCCCAGCAAAGGCTGTGCATGTCCACCTGTATACCAGGCTGTATACCATTGACTTGGTCAGGAAAGTCACTTTCAGAAGAACCGGCTGTGACTGTTAAAATGCCTTATAAGGCATTAGAGGCCTGGGGAAACCCTAGGTGAGAGATGGGTGGTGTTCCTTGGTATCTGTGGTTTACATAACTGTGGGGGTGGTGGTTCTTGAAAAGATAGCAGAGCATGCCTATGTTCAGTCATAGAACTAATACCAAACCACTTGACTTGTCCTGCATTTGGAATTATGTGAAGCAAACTTGTGTTATTTGGATGCAAACTTATGTAATGTATTGCTGTGTGAATGGACTAAGGGTAGAAAATGGATCCTGAGTTGCTGGATATTAAGAAGTGGAGCAAGACTTTAGAGCCAGTTTTACCCATTGGGTATTTTCTTTCCATACTACTCTTTGAGAAATTAGTGTGGCTTGGAGAGATAAAGTGCAGTCCTCCAATAGCTAGCTCTTCTTTCCTTGTTATGCATTGGTTTTCAATCAATGTGCCATAAATGGGAGTTTGAGAGCAGAATGATGCATGACTAAGTGAGCTCCCATCACTCATCCCAGCTCCTGCAAACCTAGCAGTTCAAAAACATGCAAATAGATAAATAGGTACCACTTCAGTGGGAAGGTAACAGTGTCCCATGCACTTTTGGCATACCAGCCACATAACTATAGAGATTCTGTAAACAACGTTGGCAGCACTGGCTCTTCAGACTGATAATGTTGGCCATGACTAGCAGGGCAACCTGTGGGTGGGGGGAGACACTGTGAGTTAATATTTCCTTTTTTTCATATATTCTCTTCAGGGAACAGAGAATGCTTGAGCAGTTTTGGAATCAAGTATCTTTTCCATGTATTGCTTCATTAGTAGTTCTTATGTCAACACAGTGATTGGGTTCAGCTTGAGAGCTGATATTGGGCCTGGGGGAAGATGCCCAGTTGTCCCCCCCTTCCTAAATGTACTGGGCTAATGGGAGTGCATTGAAAATGTATTAAAACAGTTGTGGAAATGCAGCCCTGGATAGGCAGAGATGGAGGTACTACATATATTCTGTAATAAATTTTTGTACTTTATAATTTTGTCGTGGCCTACGCCCCTGGAAGCCCAAGTCTTGGGAATTTTGTTCCTGTTTTCCCGTCTCCTCAGACATGATTAGGTTTTATTTCTTTTTCTCAATTTAGAGGTGGAAAACCCATGTAGCTGTTGACTTGTCCTGCATGCAGCAGACACCAATGGGGTTACCTTGGAGACTTGCAGTTTAAGCTGTGAATCCTGGCCCTCAAAAATATGTTCCAAGAATATGCAGCACAGGCTGTTACAAAACACTCATGCAACAATAACCTCTCCGCAGGAGAGGCTTGCTTCTAGGATAACACCGTAGGATAACAGGGTTGAAACTAGGTCAGAGCTGAGCAAAGGCACCACTGCAGATCAGCCTCCACATTTTACAGCTTTGGGACATTTGCACATTTTGTGCTCCTGAGCTGTATGGAAGCGATTGTTATGTGACATCACATTGTTACTACCTGGGACCCCACAGCCCTTGGGTACCACTGGAATTACTCCGAGGTATGGGTGGATTCGATTACAACCTTGGTTTAGAATTTCCTGTTTTGCCTAAATCTACTTCCCTGTTCATAGTTAAGCAGTTTTAGTTTGAAGGATCTCCTGCTTTAAAGTTTAGGCTCATTTCATTTAACTCCTAGGCATGTTTTACCTGAAGGAAGTGTCATTGACCATGGATTATTCAACCAAGTAATATGCTTACAGTTACATCCATATATAGCTGTTTGATCATTGAGAGCCTGTAGTTTTCACTTGAACCAAAAAAGGAGAAGGCTGTTTTTAGACTCATATATATATTACAGTCTTGCCAGAATGGTTTTAAGTCAAGTTGTAAAACTGCATCTATAAAATAATAATTAATCTTACTGTGTGTTACTGAAATTATATTTTGTGTGTTATATTTAAGAGTCTCTTTGCTGAGCTATAAGCTTAAGTGGTGCAAAATGATACTGTGTTGAACTTGTGTATGTTTACTGATAGTCTAACATTACATAATTTTAAAAATAGAACATCTCAAGTTTCAGTAGTTATAGCTGATCATACTCTTGGACTTAAAATGCCTAATGCCCTGAATACAAAACAATTGTACTTTTGCCTAAGCTGAGCTCCTAACCAGCACCTTTCAGCAATGGATCAAAATTTAGTCTCTTTCAACAACATACCAGTACTGTGTCATCTTTTGCCTTTGGTCATATTCTAAAAGAAAGAGGTGGGAAAACATTGTCAGCCTGTATTAATTGTTGCAACAAAACTTGCACTTTAAAGATAAATCCAGATCTATCTGATATTATTGTGTCCATCTACTTTTTTTTAAGCAAGTGCCTACTTAGGGTACCTTCATAAGTCTTGCATATCCTTCCAGCCATGCCCTCTTTTTTTATTGAAGCTTTGAAAAACTTTGCAGTGATTTACTCACTTATATTTTTCTCTCTGACATCACAATAAACTATGTGCCTCTGAGCTTATAGATAAGATGATAGTGAACTATTTGGGTGGGGAAAGAGGGCCTCTCCAATATTTTATTCAGCGAAGGAAGCAAACCTATGTGAGTTTGTATCATTCAGATTGCCTACATAACATTGTACTGCTTTCTCTACTGACTGAATCGTTCAGCCTTGGCTTCTGTTACCTGAGAGCTTTCTGTGCTTTTTGGGAGGGGGAAGTTGAAAAGTGCTGCACTCCAGACTACTCACAAATTTTGACTGGAATTAGAATTGGCCTGATCGTGAAGAAACATCTTCTATATTCTATACATATATATACACATATATAAAACCAAAGGGTGACTGATAAATACCCAGCCAAAACCTCTGCACCTAGAAGCATAAAATTAGGGGAGGGGAATCCTTCCATGATGTAGGTACCCACCAAGAACTTATTTTTGGAAATTCAAACTGAAAGGGGGTGAAAAGGTGTGCAACATGTTTTCATCCCTATACTTAACACTGGAGAACCACTGACTGATCAACACCCAGCCCCTAGACCTAGAAGCATGAAATTTGGGCAGCATATTCATTGTGTGATAAAAGGACCCTTTAAGAATCAGTTTGGTGACTGGTGGTGTCCGCTGCCCAGTGGTACCTGCTGGTGCCTGGTAGGGATGCCTGGTGGTACCCGCTGTTGCCCACTGTCTGGTAGGGGTGCCTGGTAGGGATATCCAGTGCCTACTGGTGCCCAGTGATTCCCACTGCTGCCCACTACCCACTGTATTGTGGTGGCTGGTGGTGCCAAGGAGGAATATCTGGTGCCCACCTCTGCCCTCCACTGCCCCTCGATATGATACTGCCCGCAGTCAAGTGCCAGTGCCCACAAATATTCTTGAAATTTTACTCCCGCAATGACTGGTAAATTCCATCTTCCCTGTGTGTTATGGTTTCTGCGTCTTGGCCAACAATCCGTTGTAAATCAAACAGGCTGAGGAGAGGCACCTTCTAAGAGTTCAATTGCCATGCGCCTATGGGCATAGAAAGAAGTCTTTGAGACTATAAAAATGTAGGCAAAGTCATCAAATGGGTGAGCTGAATTCAGTATGACTGGTCATTAATTGTAAATATCAATAGTGAGTATATTGTCCAGTTGAACTCATATTTGCCTTTTGATGTATCAGGTCAATATTCATTGAGGCAGTATGATAATGAAACCTCATGAGTGACTTCATTTAGTGATCAAATGGACATTTGTGCCCCTTTTTGTGTCCTGTATATCAGTGACATAAGTGACTGAATTTAGCCAGAGAGCTGCAAAGCTTTGGAGGTCTTGCACCAACTTATTGAGTACATAAAGTACGACACGCTGCTTGTAACGTACATCACTTACAGACGCCATTTTGAAACACTGCTGCAGCTACGCTATCTGTCTGAAGAAACAAAAAATTTGTGTGCGCACTCCTGAAAATTCAAATAATGTATATCTAAAATTTTGCATTTATACCATTACTGTAGGCTGAGAAAAAAAAATGTGGTGCATTACTTTCTGGGCGACCCTTGTATTTATCTTTAGGCAGCACATCTAATGTCAGAATGTTGGATGTATACTTCCTTGATGCTTTTCAGGCTGTAATGTGATACTTGGAGAAACTGGTCAGATCTCATGCCCTCTATTATACAGGCATGCAACTCCGTGAAAGTATTGAGCAATCACAGTGCTGGCCTGAATTGACCCAATTAATTGTCAGGCTTGCATATTAATACACTGAAATAAGATCATGTTTAACATTAAACATTTGGCTAGTGTTCTAGCCAAACAGGAGAAAAATGAGTGGAGTCACTCTGAAAACTGGGCTTGCTTATAATTGAGAGGTAGCCCTCCACACGTAACGACCTGCTTTCTCCATCTGCCTTTCCAGATGTATTGTGCTGATTTAGCATTCCTGATGCTTGCAGGTCACATGGGAACTGATGTGATTTGATCTCTGCCAGTTCATACAATAGGCTAATACATTGACAGGACCATTGTGTACTAGAGGACTGTGCCCTAGTCAGAGGAGTCTTGGTACTGGATATTATTGCCTCCTTTTGTGTACTGTAAACATGTGTGCATATTTATATTTGATGTACTTTTTAGTTTTTTAAAACAATGATGGGGTTAGGGCTGGGACAAGAGGCTTGGGATATATAATACGGGATTTGTTACTCAGTTATACTTTGTCTGTTGCCCTTCTAGAATGAGATGCAAATAACCAGAAATTTAAAAAAAAAACAATCACAAAAGTCCAGGGCTGCAAATTAATGGGTCACATATAATCCGGACAATTTTCTCCTACCATCTAAATAGTCAAGTAGGTCAGTACCTACTAGATTAGCACAGGTAGCTCACTCTGAACAAGGAATTGCTTGCTAGTTGTTCAACAACCCCTTGCATAACTCTGTACTGTACCTCCTTTTTTGGATTCCATTTCTTACTCTTCTAGTTTTGCACTAAATTGCCTATCAAGTGGTGGTTGGTAAAAGAAGTACTGTATATTGGATGTAGTTTAATGTCTGTAGTGTTTTTGTGTAATACAATATCCAAAGGCTTGCAGACATGCTCTTCCTCCCTAACTTGTTTTGAGGACAAGGTATGTCTCTCTGTTGCTAGGTAGTCAATATAAACAGTTGGTACAGTATTGGCAGAGGTGTAACTAGAGTATAGCAGGGCATGCTTTTTGCATGGGCTCCAAAGCCAAACCATTTTGCCACTGCCTATCCCTACAGTGCACTTCAAAGGAGGCCAACCTCCCACAGGCATTCTCTTTGGCTGCAGTTAAAAGGGGAGGGGCTGCTATGCTGGGCAATTGCACTTCCCTTCCCTTCCCTGCAGACTGCAATGAATAGCACCCCAGGAGAGAGCCTCATTTTCCCTCCTAAAGGAGCCCAGATCTAGGTAAGACTAGTTTCCTTCAATACAACATCTCCAGCAGTTCTTTCCTTTTATCACCCCAAAGGGCTTGAAAAGGGACTGCAGCCCTCCAGCCTCAGTTTGCATTTGCTCTCTACAAGACTCGAGCATCACACTGCCCAGCCTTCTGCAGATCTACTCACAAGTAGTCCCACTATAGCAGAGTGACCCAATGTCATAATGCAAAAAGACAAGCCCCGCAATGTTGAACCACCCAATAAAAATATAGGATATGACAAAATAAAGCTAAAATGTCATATACATTGCTTTCATGTGGTTAATTTAAACACTATATTACTTACTAAATTTGAAACTAATTACAAATAATTTATTACACGTACTTCATTAACTACAAGAAGGCTACACGGTGCACAGTCACAAGGAAAAGGAGGACAATAGAGATTTATTCCAGGACACAGGGCTAAAGGGTTGCAGGTAGGGTTGGGGGGCAGATGTCTGTGTTACTTCAGGTCCCTGGACCTAGAAGTGTGAAATGTTGATGAGGTGAAATGTTGATGAGTCATCAATTCTTCAATGTAAAGTATAGGGGGAAAACACGTTGTGCCCCTTTTCACCCCTCTTCATTAAACTGAAAAGTGGAAGTTCTCCTTTACAGGGAATGTAGTACTCAATGGTATTGATCAACAGTAAAAAAAAAAATCTAAATTTTTGGGATTGGCATTTTTGAGAAATTTTTTTTGATTAAAAAAAATTCAGAAGGCTGCAGCAAGAAAAGTTGAACACATATTTCAAAATGGAGTGTATACAGTGACGCCTCACGTAAAGTAAGTTTCACGTAACAAAAAAAAATTCTCTAGGATTCTGCTTCACGTAAAGAAAGTGCTTTACGTAAAGAAAACATTCGTTGGCAGTTAGGGCAGACGCGCTGGCCAGCAACCTGTTTAAAAAGCGTCAGGGCTGCCTAGCGCACCTGCCCATAGTGAAAGCAACACTTCCATGCTGTTCCTCCTGTGGCCAGACATCCGCTGGGCAGAGGGAGAGAAGAGCAGTGGAGAAGAGGGAAGCAGCTCAGGGCCAGCCAGAAGGGAGCAGAGAGAGAGAGAGAGAGAGAGAGAGAGAGAGAGAGAGAGAGAGAGAGAGAGAGAGAGAGAGAGAGGCTCAGGATGAAGAGAAGGAGAAAGTGGGGAGACACTTGGAAAGTGTCTTGGATTACAGAAGAAAGTGTCTTTGATATGCAGCCTCCTACCCATGTCTACCCAGAAGTCTACCTCATTGTGTTAAATGGGTCCTACTCCCAGGAAAGTGTCTTTAGGATTGCAGCCTAAGTAGACTTCATAGGATCATGCCCATTGAATGCATGTTTTGAATTCAATTCCAGGGTTTTGTCATCATTTTTACATCCAGTTAATATTTTTATATAAATATTTTTGGAGTTGTGGAACCAATCATCTGCGTTTCCATTATTTCCTATGGGAAAATCTGCTTCACGTAAAGAAAGTTTCACGTAATGGAACTGCCTCCGGAACGAATTAATTCTGTTACGTGAGATACCACTGTAGTTTTAAACATAAAAATATTATCTTTCAAATAAAAAAACCACAACAAAATATCTTGCACCATTCCAGAGATAGAGCACTTTAAAATTTTTGTCGGAAATTGCAAGTGAGAAAAGGTGCCCGGGGCACCATCTTTGGCTGCCTGTATCTCGGGCCAGGAATTTTTTTTTGGACAAAACAAAAATATACAGGTATCTTTTTCCTGAATTTAACATATGTTAAATTCAAAAACTTCTGAGACTATGAAGGTAAGATTTATTTCTTGCCTGCCTGAATTGACATGGACTATGCCCTAGTGACATTAGCTAAAAGGTGGGTTTTGGGTGTTTTGATAGGAATTTTTTCCTTGCTACGGGTGCCATTTTGCCTCGGTACGCCTCTGAGTATTGGTACTACTGCCCTAGAGAGCCATGGGGTTTGTTCATTCCTATGACTTTGACACAGAAGATACATTCTCTTGTTTTAATAATGCAACTGTCCTGTAGATCATGCAACACTGGACAGATTATTTAATGTAGTTTCTTCAAATTTCTGGTTGAGCTACAAAAGTACAGGAACAGTTATTAAATGTAGTGGCCTTAGCCACTTTCTGCAACACATTGACTTTAATGGCACAGTAGTGTGTGTGTAGCCTGAATTTTGTGATGATGGACAATTCTAGACTCCTCTTTAAATTGATCTTTGAATTTCTGCTATTTTTCATGCATGTTAGTATTAAAATGTTGACCCTTTGACTAGATAACAAATACCTGTAGTCTTGTGGCATTGAACAGCTTAATCCAGTAGGCTAGAAGCCCATTTCTTTTACACTACATGTGTATAAAATCGGAATTAATGTGAATCATGGGAAATAAATACCGGACAAATATACACATAACTGTCAATTTTGACTTGTTCTTCCAAATCTACAGCTTAGTGTATATACACCACTGTGATTTGACTCTTCAGTTCCTGTAGCCATTGTGGTTTCTGTTGAGATTTTTCCCTCTGATTTCCCTCCAATGCCTGAGGTTTTTTGGACTCAGAAGGGGCCAGCCAATTGCAGGGCCCAGGAGGCTGGGCCAGAAGGAGGTCTCCAGGTTGGAGGGAAACTATCCTATACAGGCTCAAGACAGGGAGCCTCTCTCTTGTAAGTAGAGGGAAAGCTGCTGGAGAGAGCCCCAGAGAAGAAGGAGCTATTCATGCTAGGTTTTGTATGCCCTTCCCCATCCAGAAGCTGGAAGCTCTTAGTCGCCACAGCTCTTAGTTAGACGCTTGGCCTAATGTTGGCCTGCAAGTGGAGGTTTGCCTGCAGAACTAGCACCATTCAGGGAATATGCAAGAACTCAAGCCTGTTTAAACTGTTTTTCTTTCACCTGTCAAACCTTTTTGCTTAAAACCTCTGCCAGTGGAATCTGTGTATGATAATCTCCCCATGCGCAGGTGTTCCTGACAGAGTGCAAGCACTTTTATAAGCTCACATAGCATTCTTGGGGAGGGGGTTTTACCCAAGGAGTCTCTCTGGGAATGTGATCTCTTAGGCAGGTGGCAGCAAACTAGATCCACCAGGGCTTGTTCCACCAAGTTGCAGGTTAAACTGATTGGAAGGGTGGGGGATGGAAAAAGAGAGTTCTTGGCACTAGCCATCACTTCTTGGAATGGCAGGTGGTCACTAGAAGCCGTCTCCCCCTTTCAAGACATTTCCCCAATGAAAAATGAAATTGCCTTGCCATGATACGTAACTCTTAGAATACCAACAGGGTCCATTAGACCCAGTATGCAAATGTATGCAAATTAGGCTATTTTTACATGGTATTCTAAGGGTCTTAGAATAGGTGTTTGCTTGCTGCCTTCATTAGGTTAATGAAACTTCATCAACCAACAAGGTAACATTGGGCTAGATGTCCTTTCTTTCTCAGTCTAAACCTGGGAAGTAGTATGTTCTTTGTTTATTGTAAAACTCCCTTGGGGTTAGAGAAGCTTGCCCATATAAACTGCCTATATATATTTTTACACACACACACACACACACACACACACACATAGACAGACTTTTCATATAGACTTTTCATATATATATGAAAAGTCTAAAACTGACTGACTCATCAATACCCAGTGAAAACTGCCAGGCCTAGAAACATGAAATTTGGGGAGGGTGTTCTTTCCATGATGGAAGCACCCACTAAGAACCGGTTTTCAGAAATTCCAACCGAAAGGGGGTGAAAAGAACCAATGTTGAGAAATTTAACCCTTAAGGGTGTGAAGAGGGATACAACGTGTTTTTTGTCCTATACTTAACATTGAAGACTGATCAAAATCCAGACAATTTGGTGCTTGGTGCCTGATGCACTAGGACGGAGGGGGAATGCATGGGGGGTTGTGGACATGGGGGATGATGCACATGGGGAAGCTGTGCATGGAGGGATGATATGTGGCCAAAGATGTGTGTGTTGGGGTGTTGCGCAATGGAGGGTGTTGCACAATGGGGGGATGGTGTACAGGGGTATTTTACTCCCATAACATAGGTACATTTTGCTAGTATATAAATACAATTAATTGTTATAATTCAATTCCACATTTTCTGTTTTGCGTATCAATGGGGGCTCTGATCTGCCCAGAGCTTCTTTAGAGAAAGGGACAGGATATAAATGGTACTGTTAGTAATTCTACCTATACAGGGGCAAATGAATGTTCTCTTTTCTATAACTAAACCATTGTTAATCATAAACTAGCATTTAAATGTTATAATTAGAAATGCAATGTAAATGAGGCCTGCAGTGCTTCACAATGGGGGGTTGTATTATAGAAACATAAAACAAAGGAATTTGATACATTCTGCATCTGCTGGAATCAAGTATCTTAGTGTAATTTTTGAAGAGTACTGCCAGCTGCTGCTTTATCTATGGCTGCTGAATTTTAATTCTTTATACTAGCTTAGGCTAGACTTGTACTATAACAATGAATATTGTGTCTTCCTTGTGAACTTTGCTTGCCACAAGAGATGCTCATTATTAAAATTTGGATTTTGAAAGATATTTGGGCAATGTGCTAGTACTTCAAAGCCTCTTGCAGAGTCAATTTTGAGATGAAATAGAACTGTACTGGCCCAAGTAGTACCAAAGATTATATTATAATAAAGGTGTCTCCAAATCCCAGCCTGGGGACTAAAAGTGGCAGCCATCTTCTGGTCCCCTAAGAGCCTTTGACCCAGTTGACCAAACATGACAGGAGCTGTATTGCTCCGGTAGAAGAATTGGGGTCCATTTAAGTGTGTCCTTTATTTCTGTGTCTATGTTGGTGCTTGCAAAAATCTTGGAAATTTGAGCCCATTTATTCATTAACCTAAATTCCATCTATAATTTATTTAGTTAAATTTTATATTAATTTTTTCCCCAGTTCTCAACACTGTGCCAGATATCTGATATAGCCCTTTAGCACTATTCAGAACACATTAGGTGTCTCCAAACCTAAGCAGAGACATACTCATATATTCCAGAAAACTACTGAAAACTTGTTTGTTCCTCTAAGCTTGCCACGTGTTGCTAAAACAAAGTCTGCTGTTACCATCTAGAAAGTTTTGTCCTGGCAGTTTCAGTTCTGTTCACTAAAATTCAGTCATCCAGCTGGAGCATATGACTAAATTTTGTTGCAGTACCTGTTGCAGTTTGTGCTAATTTTGGGTGTTTTGGTTCACTTATATAAGTGCTCTGGTGTCTCTCAGATACTTTAGATGAATACTTTGAATATGAAGCTGAGGACTTCCTTGTCAACTTGGCCCTGCTGATCACTGAAGGCAGAACACCAGAGTATTCTGTTAAGGGTAGAACCGAAGGCCTCCATTGCCCTCCAGCTCAGTCAAGCCAGCCAGTAATAACAAAGCATGAATGCAGTGACAAATTGGCCCAGGTAAGAATGGTTGACTACTTTGCCATCTGAACTAGGAAGTTAGCAAATGTATATATAACATCTCACCCAGAGCCAGCATTTTAAAAATTTACAAAGACTTTTTGTTGAGATTCTTTTAGTCTTTATTCTATAATATGCAAAAATATTCCTGTTACTTCAAAGCAGAACAGTATGAAAATCATTGCCATATCAAAATACAGTGCGTGGTTCTCTTTAATGGTTGGGACTTCTGGATATTTGAGAGGATTGAACTTCCATAAGAGAATGCTGGAGAGTGTGTTCCTTGAGAGGAATAAAGAGTACTGTCATCCTAAACTTAAAATAGCTCTCAGGGATGAAGAGAAATAGTTGGATTACCCAAAACTGAGGCTGCAATCCTAATCCCCAGTTAGGCCAGCACAAGTCCCATTGCTTGTGTGGGGTATTGCAAAAGTGCCATAAGGCACTTCTGTGCCACTCCTGGGAGATTAGGTCAGTGTATAAGCATGGGAAGGCCTCCTTGCACCACCCCAGGAACAGGGAGCAGTGAGCAGGTGAGTTATGCAGGGCTAAATTGGTTAGGATTGCATGCTGGGAGAGATGGACTGAGGTCCAGTCTGTCACTGATGG
Organism: Cryptoblepharus egeriae; assembly: GCA_030015325.1. Taxonomy (NCBI): domain Eukaryota; kingdom Metazoa; phylum Chordata; class Lepidosauria; order Squamata; family Scincidae; genus Cryptoblepharus; species Cryptoblepharus egeriae. The sequence continues at coordinate 15,657,184 of JAREYC010000013.1, forward strand.
GCTACCACCTAGGTCAGTCACAGCATTCAAATATGGGGCTAGCCACATTGCCTTATGGGATAATATTGGTCATAGACTGTATCATACTTAATTGTACCAACTATACGACTTGGAAGAGACTAGAAGGCTTTTGTGCTTAGTTGAGCCTGAGTTTTTTCATATTGTCTGGACATAGGAAGAAGATTCAAATCTAATGTCTGATTCTTTTGTTCAAGTGCCGTCAAGCTAGACGCACAAGGGACGAGGTTACATCTCTGTGGAAAAATAATATCCCTATCATGGTCGAAGTGATGCTGCTTCCAGACTGTTGCTATAGTGATGAAGGGCTCACCACAGAAGGGAATGACTTAAATGATCCTGCAATCAAACAAGATGCACTGTTACTAGAAAGATGGATTTTGGAGCCAGTTCCACGACAGTAAGTTTATATATTGGGTCTTGAAGACTCTAGAGTTTCTGCTCATCTCCAGAGCAAGCTGGGGTGTATGTAGAGATTTTGGTTGGAGTGGGATTTTAGATCCCTTTTGTTTTATGGCAAATAAATAATATATAAAATTTGCATGTACATTGGCCATTTATGTGGCACATTCCAGCTTAACACTTGCTTGGGGAGATGTTAGTGAACCTGTAAGAAGATAACTAATAAAATCTACTCTGAGGATCTTCATCAACACAAATGCCTAATTTTAACCTTACATACCTTTACTTTAAAATATATTGTGAATACACTGGAAATCAGAAAACAGATAAATTTTGTTATTAATGTTTAACAAAACTTAATTTTGGTATTTGGTAATCTTTCATTTAACTTGCTGCCCTCGTGCAGCTTTTAACAGTGCAGGGTTTTGAAAATTCTTAACATGGAAAGTAGGGAAGAAATTCTTGCAAGGGGTTTTATTAAGGGGTCTCATATTTTTGAATACCAACATTACAGGGGAACTACCCTTTTGTAGTGTTGGTATATTTTTTAATTAAAACCTTTCATTTTTCTCTTTTTTTAGAAGTGGGGATCGATTTATTGAGGAGAAGACCCTCTTATTGGCTGTCCGCTCTTTTGTGTTCTTTTCTCAATTAAGTGCTTGGTTGAGTGTTTCACATGGAGCAGTCCCTCGTAATATTCTCTACAGGTTGGTTTCAAGCAGAAATTACTATTTGTTTTTAACAGTTATTGGGTTAGTGGGGGGACTTTTATATGGTTGGTCTATTTTTTAGCCCATAACTTAATTTTGAACTAATGTGGAGATAATTACAGCCCAGTCCTATCTTGATCTGGAATAGGCAGGCCTAGTGGCCTGTATGGTATCCAGTGCAGGGTAGGAGGTGGTTGCCTTGCAACTCAGACTTTACCCTGTGGAGTGCAGCATCTCTTGGATCTTGCCAGTGAAATTGCTGGCACAGATCTGAGCAGCCAGTATAAGGTCAGGTTGGCCGGGAAGGAGTTAGGATATGGCCTAGGTGACTCAATTTTCACTGCCCTGAAATGCTCCCCGTCTGCCCTTCTGCCACTCTTTTAGAAGCCCTTCAGGCAGTGCAGTAGGGAAGCTGGATGAGGTTTCTGCATGTTAGTGTCAGCATACTGGTGCAGAGTAGTTGCAGACATGTTTTGTATCATATTCACAGAATTCATGAGCAAGTGGAAAGGGCTTATACCAACTTCGTGCACCATTAGAATTGCAATTTAGTTTTTAAACCATTTACTGTAGTGTGTAGGATGACTTGCTCTGTGCTGAAGGCTTAGGGAAGTAGACAGTCATTGAACCTAATTGTGTATGCAGAGATGTTACAGTAAAGCTACTGTGTTTATTTTTCAGAGTTAGTGCTGCACATGTAGATTTGCAGTGGACATTTTCTCAAACACCAACTGAACATTTCTTCCCTGTTCCTAATGTTTCTCACAACGTGGCCTTGAAAGTCAGTGTTCAGTCATTGCCTAGACAATCTAACTATCCAGTCCTAACCTGCAGTATTCATACCAATCTTGGCTTTTATGAAAAGAGAATAGAGGAGCATAATGTACTTCAGCACCGTGATACCATCAAGGCAGAGCAATGCAATGTACCCACCTCGCAGCGTTTGTGCAGTAAACTGATGTGGGCTGACAGTGTCCATAGTGCAAAAAAAGTCCCTGAGTTCAGCACATCTGTAAAAAACCTGAAACTTTATCCATCACCTGGACTGGGTTCTGACTTTGGTGCATCACAGCCTAAGGTTCAGTGCTATACAGCTTCTGTTGACAGCAAAAATCTTTCTCAAGAAACATCAGAGAGAACTTTAAAATCTATCTGTTTAGCAGACTCCCATCAGCATAATGGCTACTCTTCTCGTCAATCATTAGGAGAATCTATGCCTTTGATAGGTTCTCTTCTCCAAGAGAGGCATGAAATAATAGCAAGAATTGCCCAACATTTGATTCACTGTGATCCAGCAACTTCACCTGTCATGGGGCGACCTTTCAACACAAATGAACCCGGTTTGGTTAACTCAAAAGTTATACGGAGCTCATTTGAAGATGAAAACATACTGAAGAAAGGAAAGGAACAATCCTCTGGTTCTACTATTAACTCAGAACTTACACCATCAGAAAACAGCAATTTAGGAAAAGCCCGAGTAATACCAGAATTACCATTGTCTGATTCCCATCATCCAGTGAGCCAGTCCTCTCGCCAAACTATAGAAGAAACAAACCCCATAATAAGCTCTTTACTTCAAGAGCGGCAGGAGGTAATAGCAAGAATTGCCCAACACCTGAGTCACTGTGATCCACCTATCCCACCTGTTTCTCATCCTGTGTTTAATGTTCATGAAACTAGTCCAATTAATCCAAAGGTTTTTCATGGTTCTTGTGAAGATGACAAGTTGCTGAAGAAAGCCAAGGACATTTCTTCAGATTTCTTCTCCAACTCAAGATTGGCTTTATTGGAAGATAACCAAAAAACAAAGGACAAAATACCAGCAACCCCTTTTAACTGTTCGAGATACGATGCTGAATCAAAGGGATCACCAAAATCCCAAGCAAGAAGAAAACTATTGCTAACAGAACCCAGTGAAGTAGTCCAAAAAACATTTCAGCAATCTCCTAACAATAAAAATAAAAGTCCATTAACAAGCATGAATCAATCATATAGCAAAGAAGATTATAAATTGGAATTTGCCAACAAGTTGGAAACAGTACTTTGTGGTTGTCCCCACAAACCTCAAGCAGTAAAGAAAGGTGTTACCAAGCAGTGTTCACATTTCAACAGTGGTGATGAACTTATTTGCACAGATAAATCTAAGGACCGAATAGTTGGTAGTGAAAACAGCAACATAAACCGTTTAAGTAATGCAGAATTAGATCAGTCCAAAATACTTGAAAATATCAAAGTGACTTTGATGCAGACACCTGACAGTTTGCACAGAAATGAGTTTAAATGCTTAAACAGAGACTCTAAACTAAATATCTGTGAACAAAACTCCCAACTCACTAGTATCGAAAACTATTTACATAAAGACCATGAAAGTTTCAAGTGCAAAAATAAGCAAGATAAAGTAAAAAACGCACATGATGAGAATGAAGACCCAACAGGTTATGAAGTACAGAAACGTTATCCAAAGAAGCTGGAGGAGGACTGTTTGGCTCTGTGTGAACAAAAAAAGAGTTCAGAATTGCTGGTAAGTATTTAACATAGCAATCAATTCTCCACTAATACTTCCAAAATGCTTGAGGTTGTTCTTAGACAGTCCCTTTTGTCCTTATTGCTGCTGTGGAATAGCAGCTTATGGGATATTGTGTGAGTTAGTATTTTCTGAGTCAGCTGAAATCCTTGTACTTGATGGCCTTTCACTCAAAATCATATTAATGCTGTACTCTTGCATATGAAGAGTAATTTGGTTTGTCATGCTGTTTGCTGATACATATTGAAAGTTCACTGCCAGAGCTCTGATTGTCCACTATGGCTTATTCTGAAAGATTCATTCTTCCCAAAACAGCACAGAGCTATAAACAGAAAGGATACCCCAGTTCTTTAAGGAAAGCACTTCAGCTCCACAATAGCCCTTAAACTTCATTCGGTGGCTGTAGGCCCTATGCTTCATAATGGGTATGGAGTTTTATAAATGAACATTGCCCATATGTGTATTTGTGAAAGTAAAAGGCAGGTCTGCATGCACCAACTACTCGAATAATGTCAATGTGTTCCTTTATAAACTGTGTTTTGACAACTTCACAATTTCAGCAAGATATAATATTAAGAGGAGCTACTGAAAGCATAACTGCAAGGGAACTTCTGAATTTATGTGTAGTTCAGTATTGTAGCAGTTAATGAGAAGAATGTCAGTGGCATCGGTAATGATTGTGGAGCCTGGGGCTGAGCTTAAAAAGACCCAGAAGTGATGTCACACCTGGAAGTGACATCACTTCCAGGCTTGATGACACCCCTGCACTTTTCAAAATAAATGAAAAAAATCCACCACCTATCCCCAGCTGCTCACTTATTCCTTTCTTGGCCACTTCCCCAGCCCTCTTCTGCTCCCTTCCCATATCACCTCTCCCCCCCCCCCCAGCCCCAGTTGGTCACTGCGGCCTCTTATAAAAACTGCCCTTTTTCTACTCCAAAGGATCCTCTTTAGAGAATTTTTTTTACTTTTCCAGAGGGCAAAGCACTTTTTGGCCAGAGGCAACAGAGTGTTAATCTCTGATCGTACCATCTCTTGCTCTCCCACAAGTATCAGCCCCTTCCTACTCATCCCTTCAGCTTGGCCCCCAAGTAGCTGTCACTGCAGCTACTTTGGCTATAGCCCACAGCAACTGATGGAAAAGCTCTCCATCCCGTAGCATCCTGCTGTTAGAAAATTCTGCACAGGTATCTTCTTTAGTGGCACAGTTATAACAGTACAGATAGATGAAACTAATTTTGATGAAAACCCCAATTGCTATGCGCAATTCAGAAATTGCATATTCCAAGAATGAAAATTTTGTCATGAGAAATTCCTGTGCAGATGTGATCTCAGGATAACTGAGTTGTAGCTGGTTTGGTTTCTTATTAAATAACTTTTCTATGTACAGAGAACAATACCACTGAAAAATATTTGGCGAAGAAATAATTTCCAGCATTTGAATGGAACTTCTACTAAAGCTTTCCATCCTCGAACTGGATTGCCTCTTCTTTCAAGTCCTGTAAGTTGTTATTGTATAGCTTGATTCCCCTCCCCCTTTTTCATAGTGAGTAGAAAAAGAGGTGTGTTTTGTTATGTTAGTTGCTTTGTTTTTTGTTTTTTTCTGTGGCATTTTAGTTAATATATTGGCAAAATGTGTGTTTTAAAGAATCAAACAAACATTTGGAGGTTATTATTATATATTATTATTCTCCAGTTTTCTTCCAAGGGTGTGAGGTTTGTTTGGGCAAACCTACAGTCCTAACCTTCAGTTAGGCTGGCATAAGCACCAGCATAAGCCCTGTGCTGACCTGGGGGTGTTACAAAGTACTGTAAGGCATTTCTGTTTCACTCCTGGGTTAGGCCAGAGCACAGAAATACACTGACCTCCCTACACCACCCCAGGAAGATGTCAGGTGATTAATGCCAGCCTAAACTGGTTAGGATTGTGCCCTGCGAGGAGCTAGCCTCTCTTCCCCATCTGCATGTCAGAGATGCATGTCAGGCTCTCCTTTCTTTACAGAAAGCCTTATGTGCAAGAATTCAGAAAATGCCTTTGGGGAGCAGGTTACACTTATTGATGTTCTCCACTAGGGTCTTCTTCTGTCATAGGGCTGGCTAACAGAGTTCTGTGTAGTCTATATGCTTTCCTGTTAGAGATTGTATTTATTATTGTTTTATTATCCCCCTTGTAGAATAGTCAGATATGCCTCTTCCTGCTTCCTTTTCTCTCAAAGCACCTCCCTCGGTCTCTCCCTATCTTGACCCATTTCCCTGTTGAGGCTGTCAGTTTGACCCACTTACTTGTTGAGGCTGTCAGTTATGGCCCTCTTTCTGTTTGGCTTCATGATGTTTGTGAGCATGAGTGGAGCTGTTTTTTCCCAATATCATTCATGCCAGGAGAGGATGACTAGAGGACTCTGCCTTACTGCAGGTTATGATAGTCAGAATGGGGCATTGTTTGGGGAAAAAACCTATGTTATTTTAAGCTTGGCTAATTGCTTTAATGCACAAAGTTACCAGATTAAGTGGGCAGAGCACTTACACCTTGTAAAGAAGAGGGAATTTTGATGGGTGCAGTTCAGCATGGAAATTTTTTTAGAAAGCTGTACCTGCCAAAATATCTTCTTCTATATGGTTAAGTGTAGAGGCACTTTGTCCTACTTTGTATCTTGCAGTCCTATTCATGCATCCCAGGGAGAAATCCTGCATATGCCTCAGTTAATTTCAGTAGCAGGAGGCAGTCTGCAGCCCCAGATGACTTTTTGCCAGGGCAAAAGACAGATTAAAATATAATCAATGAAGCTGTTTCTTCAACATATATATGATGGCCCCAATGTATGTATTTCTAACTACTGTAGTTAGAATTTATATAAAACTAAAATGTATAAATGAATATTAACTATTATAATAATGTTGATGGTGTGATTAAAAACTGCCGCAGAAGCAGCACACCTTTATAGGGGGATCCACATGGAGTTAAATAAAACCCTGATACTCTCCTTCTTTCCTTATCTTGATTGGAAATAGGTGACCTGTGTGCTGCTTTCTCTTCTCTTCCAGCCCTCTCTCCATGCTATTCAAAGTTGGAGGGAGGTGAGAAGATAATGGACACACCTGCTGTTATCAGTGATAGGGTTGAGAGTGCTGGGTTCTCTTTAGTTCTTTGTGGATTACCGTATTTCCCGGTTTATAGGACTCACTTTTTTTCTTCCCAAAGGGGGGGGGATGTCAGTGCGTCTGATAGAGTGATAGGGCCAATCCTGGAGCACCTTACCCCATCATGTCATATGTCGTTGGATTGGTATTGAAGAGCAGAATCCAATGCAACAATCAGTTTTGAGATATCTCCTTCCTATCAAATGTTATGGCCAAAAACGTAAAAATCAAAAATATAAAAAATACATTTTTTGGCAATTTTTTAAGCGGGTTGGAATTTTGCCCTGGGGGTAGGAATTTTGGCCTTGGGGTTCAGGAATTTTGGGTTTGGTATCTGGTCACCCTGGCACAGTTGCAATCCTAACCAGCCTTCCCTGGCTTGGAGACTTGCTCCAAAGTAGACATGCACAAGACCTGGTCCCTCCTGCTCAATGCCTGTGCCTCCCTCACTCTTCCCTATGTATCTAGATCCCCTCACCTTTCCCTACCTACCCCCCAAAAGACCCCCCCCCCAACTTACCTGCCTTTCTGGACTATTTGCAAAGAGATTTGTGCAAAATGTTGTCTGATCATTTGCAACGAGATTTGTGCAAAAGTCGCAAATCACAGACACTAGAGATGATGAGTTTTTGGGGTTACCAGAAAATTAGAAGAGTGCTTGAAGCTTAAAGTCTTTACTCATTTGTTAATGACAGTGATAATGGTTCTTAATACCACTGTTGACTTTACATGGTTGAAATATTATTCTGCTATATTTTATTAAATATATTAGTACACCATTTGGTTCAGAATATTTTTTTTCTTGTTTTGCTCCTCTAAACTTTGGTGCGTCTCATGGTCCGGTGCGTGTAATAAGCCGGGAAATACGGTACTTTGTGAGCAGGTACTTGATCCTCATTAGGATTGAGACATATTTTAAGTTGTAATTGACTGTTTAAAAAAATTCAGATTCATTACATGTGATTTTGTTTTTCTTATCAAGTAAGGAGAGAAATTAGTGATAGCCTTTTTTATGATTTTGTCTGGGTCAGATATACCACCTGACTTGTGCGTGGACTGACTTCCTTGTCGTATTTGCTTCTCTTTATCATAAAACATCAAATGTGCTTATGTTCTTCCATCAAGAACAGTTAGCTTGAAATTTTTTAAAATTTCCTTTCAGGTTCCTGAAAGAAAAACACGATCTGGGTGCTTTGATCTAGATGCATCACTATTACAACTGAAGTGCTTGTCCTCCAAAAGGTACATTTTAAAATATTTTCTTTCGTATGCTTTTAAAATGTAAGCAACAGCCTGGGGTAACTAAAAAGATCTTGTTCTGGAGCAAGAGCAATTATATATTGAATTAGTTCTTCATAGTTTGGGGCCAAACCACCAATTTACACCGTTAAAGACATTGTTTTGGCCTTGTGCAGTTTCCTTTTTTCTGGTTTAAATACAAGAAATGGGATGGGGAGGAATTTGGGATCTTGAGTGTCTTACCCTGCCTCTCTCTTGAGGCTGCTATTTCCTCCAGTGAGAGGGTTCCTGTTAGCACCACAGAATGCTTTTCCCCACCCAGGGGAAAATAAGATCTGCAAGGGAAACCCAATTCTAATTGAGACCTGGCTGGGCAGGGTTAAAGCCCTCACACTCCCGTTTTCTTGATTGTTCCCCTGTGGTTACTGTTTGAGTTTAAAATCAAACAGGTAAGTAGGTAAAACTACAAGTTTAGCGTAATGTAATATAATGTGTAGCTTGGCCCTAGTTTACAGTACAGTTCTTGAGCAACTTTGCTAAGAACTTAGACGGAGCTTAAGTAAGTATACTTAGAATTGCACTGTTGCATATTGTGTAATCTCTCTCTTCTTCTATTCCTATAAAATGCAGATAGGTAAAATACCTCAATTATCAACTTAGTAAAAAGTATTTATGCAAATCCACTCCTAATGCTTTGTTTCTAAAAACATGATAATAAACAAGCCATTTTCTATACACTTTAAAAAAATTTTTATTTGTAATTTATTCAGAAGTCAGCCCCATTGTGTCCAGTAGGGCTTACTCCCAGGAGTATGTGTATAGGATTACCGCCTTAATGGCATAATGCCCAGATTCAACAATATGACCTGGAATAGCTTTACTTTGTCACTGAGACAAAACAACCTTACACCACAATGTTAGACATATTTTCTTGGAAATAAATCCCATGATGCTCAGTGGGACTTAATCTCAGCCAAAGTGCCACAGTCTTAATCCTTGGTGGCAGACTGAAGGCAGGTTTGTACTTGGATTGCACAAAGTGGTATACTAGTAAATTTTGAAATCCATAGCCATGTGCTACTAAGATTACATAGTATGCAGAAGTCGAAGTTCTAATTTTGTAACTGAAGTATTCTCTTCTCCTGTCACATTACTTTTACTTTATTTAAAGATGTAGTTTCATCCCAAACTTTTGGAGTGGGTTGCAATAATATAAAAAAATAAATTTTTAAATTGAAATTTAATATAATAATCTAGTAATAAAATATTATGCTTTAATAAAAATATAAATTGCCTTAAAGGTCCTAGGAATATTTTCTCTGGAATTGCTGAAGTGAACAGGCCCCATTCCTCTTCCTGGAAAGCCTGATCCAGTTATATTGCTTACCTTTCTTTCATCTACCTGCTTTATCCCTCTCTCTGAACTCAGAGCAGGCTGCACCCCAGCCAGATATTGTAGTTTGCTTTCCTACTCTAGTTTGCTTCCTTACCAGTGAAGATCCTTTGGAAAAAAATGTCAAAGTGGTATCACTCTTCCTACTCCTACAGTAAGGAGTTTTGTTCCCCCTCCCACTGCCTCTTCACTACAACCCTGTTTGTCCTTCTGTAGTCCTTCTGTGGACTTTGCATAAACTACTGGTAAATCTTAACATTATCTTTATTCAGAAAGATGCCACATTATAAATATGCTCGTGTGCATTTTGTGGTTCTCAAAAGCTGTTGTTAATAAAATATATGTTTCAGAATGACAACTGCATAGATTAAACTTTTATGGCTTTGAATCATGCTTTCATACATTTGGCTGGAACTATTGAATCAACTTTAATCAGAGTTGCAACCCTGAAATTTTGTATGTTCATAGCACAAGTTGTTCAAAATTTGTAGCCTGAATACAAATGATTTGTATGCAGAAATTGTGGAGAAAAAGTTAGTAACTTTGATTTCTTAAATTTTTTAAATAGTCCACAACAATGTATAAGCAAAGAGAGTGATCCAGATGTCCATGAGAAACCATTTCTGAGTTCCAGTGCACCCCCTGTAACAAGTCTTAGCCTCCTTGGAAACTTTGAGGTAATCCTTGCTTACTTGTAACTGGTGTACTGTAGACTACTATGGCCTGTGCAGTGTGATCCTAAGCACATTTTCCCAAGACATAGCTTTGAGGGAAATGGGTCTTATTCTCTACTTAGAAGAATAAATATTTAGGATTGCAGCTTCTAATTTGCTAAATTAGTAATGGCATTTTGTAAATGGCCTTTCAACTGTGTGTTTCTGTTTTCAGGAGTCTGTCTTGAACTATCGTTTAGATCCTTTGGGCATTGTAGATGGTTTCACAGCTGAAGTAGGAGCAAGTGGAGTTTTCTGTCCAACACATGCGACTTTTCCAGTTGAAGTTTCATTCTACAGTGTTTCAGATGACAATGCACCCTCACCTTACATGGTAAATATTTGGGATTAATTCTTCTTACCACTTGTATCAACGGTTTGGAGGAAGGGATATGGGGCAGTCTGATCAAGTTTGCAGACGACACCAAGCTGGGAGGAGTAGCAAACATAACACAAGACAGGAAAAACCTTCAGGAGGATCTGGACAAACTGGAATACTGGGCTGTAATAAATAGAATGAATTTCAGCAGGATGAAGTGCAAGGTTCTGCACTTAGGCAATAAAAATCTAGATCTAAGTATAAAATGGGGGACACTTGGCTTTGCAGCACAACATATGAGTGGGATCTTAGAGTTGCTGTGGATCAGAAGCTGAACATGAGTCAGCAGTGTAATGCGCCTGCAAAGAAGGCAAATGCCATTTTAAGCTGCATTAAGAGGACTGTAGCTTCCAAGTCATGGGAAGTTAATAGTTCCTTGTGATTCTGCATTGGTTAGATCTCACCTTGTGCTCAGTTCTGGGCACCTCAGTTTTAAAAAGATGCAGCCAAACTGGAGCAAGTCCAGAGGAGCGCAACAAGAATGATCATTGGGATGAAAGGGAAGCACTACAAGGGAAGGTTGGGGGAACTTGGGATGTTCAGCCTGGAGAAGAGTAGGCTGGGAGGAGACATGATTGTCCTCTTCGGATACCTGAAGGGCTGTCATAGGGAGGAAGGGGCTCATTTGTTCATAGCTTTATCTGAAAGCAGATTCCGATTGGATATCCAGAAAGAATTCCTGATGGTGAGGGAGGTTTGGCAGTGGAAAAGATTGCCAAGGGAGGTGGTGGACTCTCCCTCACTGGGGATCTTCAAGTAGAGGCTCGACGAGCACCTGTTGGAGATGCTCTAGGAGGATTTCCTGCTACAGGCAGGGGATTGGACTAGATGACCCACTGGGTCCCTTCCAACTCTAGGATTCTAGGATCTTAACTGTGTTGTGCTTGACACCTACAGTCAGTGCATTTTATAGAAAGTGTAGTCATTTGTCTGCAACCTATTTCCCAAGCAAGGCACACAAGTAGCTTCTGAGTAATCAGAAACTGAAGAGCGCCCAATGTTGGGTCTGTTTATTTGATGGGGCTATTAGCCAGTGACTGTTAGCTGTTCACAAAAGAAACATGCACACGGATGTTTTGCAAAGGAGGATTATTGGATAGATTCTTAGTTCGCACTACTGTTGACCACCAAAAGTTTAATACTGCATGTGGCTAGAGCCATTTTAGATTAAATGGAGGATGATTGAAGCCATTTTAGACTGAGTGGATTATGTGAACTCCATTATAACCCTGTCACTTTAAGGAATGGAAATTATTCAATGAGGGCAGTCTTGCCTGTCTTCTAAACACATTATTCTTTGATATTTATACAGTCATGTATAGTGGAATTCTTTGCATGTGGACAAATGATCTTAAGAAGGTTCCAGGGCTTTAAATGTTCTCCTGAATTCAGGAGGAACTCTGGCTTAAGCAGAAGTAGCATGCCCTGTGCCTGAAGCATAGGAAAAATGTACAATTCCTCCATTCCTTTGTGAGTGTTGCGCTTGCAAAGATCACATTGGCACCACTAACCATCAGGCCGACCCCACTGTAAGTGGATTTTTCAGAGCAGGCAGCAAGGAAATTCTCTTTAGAGCAGTGTTTCTCAAAGTGGGGGTCGGGACCCCTTTGGGGATCACCTAGAGCTTTCCTGGGGGTTGCCTAAGGACCCCTGGTGCAGGGGGCCATGTCAGGCTTGCCAGACCTCCAGTGCATGCACACTGGAGCTGACTGAGAGCCTCAGGGCCCAATCCTATGCATGCCTACTCTGAAATAAATCCCATTATAGTCAGGGGGTCTTTACTCCCATGTAAATGTGGATAGGATTGCAGCCTCAGGGCCCAATCCTATGCATATCTACTCTGAAATAAATCCCATTGTGTTCAATGTGTGCATAGAACACACATTTCATTTGTAACAATGAAAATACATCCTGCATATCAGATATTTACATTACGATTCATAACAATAGCAACAATACAGTTATAAAGTAGCAACGAAAATAATTTTATGGTTGGTGTCCCCACAACATGAGGAACTTATAAAGGGGTCACGACGTTAGGAAGATTGAGAACCACTGCTTTAGAGGCTTTTTGCGACTGAAGTGTTCCTCATGGCAGACGGCGATAGATTCCACAGCAGTCAGGACTGATGATATCCCTCAAGAAAGGCAGTGACACGATGGCAACTTGATGTTTCATAGGCCTGTAACATAATTCAGCAGTGGCTGTGTAGAAGCTCAAGACACTGTAAGATACAAGCTCAAGATTATCCGAAACAAAAAGGTTGTAAAATAGGGGTCGTCTAGATAACCCCAAACAATTTTATTAATAAGAATGTGATTACTGGGAAAGATGTGTATTGACTGTTCTATATTTTTAGCATTGGTTTTATTAGGATGTTGATGTTTTATGCTGGTCTTGGACTGTAATAAAATTCTATGCTATTCAGGCTCAAGATTTTCTGCATGCTCATTCTCTCACTGTCATCCTCATTCTCAGTGCTTGTGAGTTTATCCACCATTCTGGCAGAGTTTTTCAGTTGTTCTTTCCACCTAATAGTGCATTCCAAAGAACAACTGTTGGTCTTGGTGACAACTCCGTCCATTCAGACAACAACCACACAAGTCCATGCCATTCCTGTACTGGCAATTGCCACTGGCTACATAGAAGTCAAGTCAAACGAAGTCCAAGTAAAAAAAAAGTCAACACTGGCACCTACATTCTTGATTGCTTCAGTGCATTTGACATTTATGTTGCCACTTCCACCAATGATTAACAGTATGTAGACGTTGTTGATGATCAGTGGGACCATACATCACTGGTATGGGCAGTCCTTGACATGTTCTAACATGTCAAGAATCAGATTTAGAATAAATCTGATCAGATTTATTCTGATCAGAATAAATGATCTGATCAGAATCAGATTCTGATTCTGATTTAGAATAGATTTAGAATAACGGGCATAAGCCTCCATAATTGTACACAAATGCAATTCCCACACCACAGGATGGTCTGGGGAAAGCTATAGAGGAGCTCTATCTTAATGAGATGATGATCAGAATGGCCTTTATGTTAGGTTTTAGATACCAGCAAGAGGCATGTTGATCGCATCTGTACTTTTTTGTTCCATCTACTGCGGCATTACCATTACTCTTCATCCTTTTCAAGGAATTGAAAGAAACTGAGGAAAAGCCTTCTTTAGTCCTATCAACAGAAGAAATGTATGAAATACACAAGGAATACTATTAACCCTTCATCAGACCTTGAAGTGAAGCTTGGCTGCCTTGAAAGGGAACTGCTTCAGTAGATGGCACTAAAATATTCTTTTCTAGATATACTTCCATGTATTCCTAAGTGACATTGAATGTTGGCTCAAGCAAAACAGTACTGCTTATTTGGTGATGTGTCTAAGCTTCCATCTAGCACACCAGTAATCATCTGTTTCTTATTCTTCCATTCCCTTTCAGGGTGTAATTGCTTTAGAGTCCCTTGGTAAAAGGGGTTATCGCGTACCTCCTTCAGGAACAATACAAGTGGTATGTAGTGTGTAGTTAAAGTAACAATTTTACTTAAATTTTACTCTAATGTATATGCAGTTTAAACACTAGAGCAGATGTGTCCCAACTTTTTGGCAGAAAGGTCACATTAACTCACTGACAGTGTTGGAAGCCAGAATAATGATTTACATTTCAAATTTGAATAAATGTTAAATGTAAAAAATACATTACAAGGCTTGTCTGTGGGCCTGATGGAGGAGACTTGCAGTGGGCTGCATGGAGGCTTGCTGCAGGCTACATCTGGCCTCTGGGCTGGGGTTTGGACATCCCTGCTCTAGATTAAATTGTTATATGCAGTTAAGCACTTGCTTCTAAATAAGCCTGCTATCTCTATTAGGAAATATCTTGAGGAATAGTTTATTTCTCAATAAATAATGAAACACTTGAATCTTGAAAATTCTGTAAAATGAAGAAAATTAGCTTATAGAAAAGCAGAATACTCCAGAAACTGGTGTTTGCTAAATTGCTATTATTGAACACGCTTGCATTTTCTTGCCAACTGTTATATAGTCCATTTCAGTTGTTGTATAATGCTGAAGTTATACCTAATTCTGAAGCTATACCTTAAATAAAAAATACATTTTTCAGACCTTATTTAATCCTAACAAGACTGTGGTGAAGATGTTTGTGGTGATATATGACTTACGAGAGATGCCAGCCAATCATCAAACATTCCTACGGCAAAGAACCTTTTCTGTCCCTGTGAGACGAGAAGCAAAAAGAAGCATCAATAAAGAAAACTTGCGACACACTGAAGAAAGACTATTACGCTACCTCATCCATCTGAGGTAAGGCGGCTGAGCAAGGGCAGTTCTTATACCTTGTTTTATTGAGACTATGATAGGCCCTCATTACCTCATTAGGTTTTGTGACCTATTTACTTCATTGTAATACCCTCTGGAGGGGATGGGAGTGTAGTTCCTGTTGCATCTGGAGGGTTAAAGGTGCCGAAATTTTGTTGTCCATGGGTTTCTGCATCCTTGGGAGTTCCAGGAATGGAATCCCCATGGATAATGTAGAACACAGTAGTGCATTTTGTAAAAACCAAAAATTGAATACCTTTAAAACCAGCAGCTTGCTTTTCAACATGGTGAAAAGGCCTTTTGGAAAAAGGCAGTGTGCACCAGTAATGGGACTTTTGCTTCTGTAGATAAAAAGTCTGATGCATACATGTTTCAGTAAAGAATGAGAAACAAATACCACAGCTGTGGAACACATAAGTTTAATTGCTGAAACCATACATGTTGTTCTCTGCAAAACAAATGAAGTCATACAACTGTAAACTGCTTTGTGTAGAAGGCCTAAATTAAGGTTGTGTCAGCACTTCCATTGTGAAAGCCCCTTACCAAGAGCTAGTCAGCAAAAGCATTTACCCAGGGTTGAACCATAACATTCAGGAAAACTTTTTTACAAAAGCAGACAGACCAAAGGGGCACATCTGCTTGTGCAGCTTTTCATGCTCATGTTTACATGTTTATCCAAACTCTTTAATGTTTTGGCAGATTCCTTTTGTACCTGCTTGCGTGATTCAGAGTCTAACATATAATTTGCTGATGCAATACAGAGAACATTACACAAATGTGGCAACCAAAATGAGACTTACAGCACAATCCAGAGTAACTACGGGAGCTCTTATGTCGACGTAAGAAAAATTTACTATGGATTGCTCTATGGATTTCCCATAGGTTTCCACTAGGTGGCGCCATAACTACATTGACATAAATGTCTCTTATGTTGATATAAGAGCTCCCTTAGTTACTCTGGATTGCGTTGTTAATAATCTGAGATTTTAAAATAAACTGAATGAGTTGTTGTCTAGGGATCGTGTTGAATTTTGTGCCAGAGGTCCCTTCATTTTTCTTCAGTAGCTGTAAGCTGTTGAGAACGAAATACAGGCTATAAAACAAGACTAACCATTTTTATGTAGAACACTAATGTGTCAGCCCTGTTAGTGCAATTATTTCTTTAATAAGAATTTAATTAAAATTGTTATTCTGTTTCATCTATAAATTAACTTGGCTTGATCCTCAAAGTGCAAGGTTCAGTGTGATTACCTAAAGATTAGTGGAAAAACCACCACTTTATTTTAACTTGTTTAAAATGTAATTGTTAAAACTGGAGAAATTTCTTCTCTAAGCCTGAATACTCATGTGACGCACATGATGTATTTTTACATCACCAATGACTAAAAATGGCCCGTTTTTCTCCTAGGTTCCAGAGTTCTAAGTCTGGAAAAATCTACCTCTACAGAGATGTAAGACTCTTGTTCTCTCGGAAATCCATGGAAGTTGACAGCGGCGCTGCGTATGAACTCAAATCTTACACTGAATCTCCAACCAACCCTCAGTTTTCACCCAGATGTTAACAGAAAGTAGCAGCAAAGAAAAGCATTTGCTCCTATACCAGATTACTCTTCAAGATGAACAATGGCATTAAATGTACTGCGAAAAATAGCAAAGAGTGATTTGGTGGTCAAAAGAGAGTCAAGGCTCTTCTAGACTCCTGGACCAGTTCTTACAGAGGCTTCTGGAATGAGCTTTGTGTATTCCAAGTAGACTGGAACATACTTATGTCCTAATCTTTTTATACTGGTTTTAAAACCACTTTCATTGGATGTGTTGCAATAGCAGATTCCCAAATTAGTTTAGTGTTTACACCTTATTTTATGGTTATTTAATATTTAATGTTTCTTTTACTTAAGTGATGTTTGTCTTTACTGTTCTAATGTAGCACAAATCCTATGTAAAATCATACTACGTATTTTTGACATTAATATTGAAATCTGAAATATATACCTAAGTCTTCACTTTGCTGTGTGATGTGTCTTTAAGTGATACTTAAGCTGCTTAAAATAAGGATGGGATTTTGAACTTCCATTGCATTATCATACTATGCAAGCATGTAGGTGCAGGTTGAATTGTTTTCCCCTTCCATATTGTTCATTTCTCCCTCTAAATAGAACTTGTGACAATTCACCAGAGTGCAGAACTATTAACTATTCATTCAGATAATTGATCCATCTCATAATTAGCACCCTTATTTTTCCCCTAAAAACCATCTTCAAAGCCTTTCATTTTGTCCTAATCATTGGTATCCAATTTTTTTACATAATACTCACTGTCCCATACCTGACTTTCTCAGACTGTGTTTTTTAATGTATTGTGAAAAGAAAGTAGTATTTATATCTTAAATATATGTGAAAACAGCAAAGTTTGCATTCTGGTTTTATTTTGAGGTGATCTTTGTTCATTTAAAAAAGGGGTCGGGGAACTTTTTTACCTTTTACCCCAAAATATATTGATACTCCGATGTTACCCCCTTGATTTTAAAGGATGGAAATGGTCACCCAAAAGTCCGTATTTTCAATTGAAAATCCGGACTTTAAAAAAATGTAGGACAGAATATAGTACATCCTACATTTTTGAAATCAGGAGTAAACGTAAAGTAAGTTGTATACTTCTGAGTAAACATAAAGTAAGTGGCTTACTTACCTTGGCTGGGGAGCGTATTCGGGTACTCTGGAGGCAGTTTCAGGCTGCTGCAGCTCGGTGCGAATAAGTCCCTGCCAGCCACAGCAACCAGTTTAAAAAACATTACTGTGCACATGTGCATGGACACTTCCTCTTCCAAAAGGGGGGAAGAAATGGTAGTGCTCTCCGTTGGAGCTTTCAGAAGGGCAAGAGTGTGCGCACCAGTGCGACCGTCCATTACCCCCAAGAATTTCATTTTTACCCTTTTTGCGGTAATTTACCCCGTTCCCTAACCACTGATTTAACAGTTTGTTCAACACCAGCCACTAGGTGGCTCTAGAAAGTAATCTTTTATTGAACATTGAAATAATTACAGTACAAAGAATCTACTCTGCACACAACCTTAATCCAGTCACTTGAAGAATGTTTACCAGTTCAAAATTACTGTGTTCTCTTGAAGGATCTGTCGAAACACTTAAAAGAACTAGAAAGACATTGGTTTTTAAGCTATATTGTAATATTTGCATATTAATAGTAGAGCTTTACTGGTCCTCTCTCTTTCTTAGTGTGTATGCCGCCTAGGCACAGGGTCCACTTTGTAGAATGCTGCTTTCCATTTATTTCAGTCCAGAGCAGTGATTTTCAACTAGTCCTCAGGTGTGCTGTGGGAATTTGAGGAGTGACATTTATTAATAGGAAAATTGGGGGACTTGAACAGCCTGGTGTGTCTTGTCAGTGTTAAAAACAATTGATGGTGTGCCTTCACAATTTCAATGTCTTGCTAAGTGTGTCAAGAGATGAAGGAGGTTGAAAATCACTGATCTAGAGCATCCATGGAAGTAACATTAATGAGTTTCATGTCCTCTTTAAGCTGATCCAGCCATAGTTTCTTAGGCCATCCACTTAGCCTTTATCTTTTCTAACAGGTGAGGTTTCATTGCTGTACATAACATGATTATCCCAGTGAAGGTGGGTCTCTTGCATTTTATAATTGATGCAATGCCCAGAATCCTTCACACTCTAGTAGTGTTCGTCCTCTACACCTGTCAATTCAGATACTGAAATATGTCCAAGGAATGCTCTTTATACACATGAAGTTAATATGTCAAAGCCAAGAGGGTTATAGCTGGATAGGAGACCATCCGAAACGGACTATGGCTGCAATCCTGTGTCTACTCAAAAGTAAGCCCCATTGTGTTCAATGGTCTTACTCCCAAGAAAGTGTCTTTAGCATTGCAAGTCTATGAGCTTTTTGCAGGAAGAGTGGAGCAGAATAAAGTAAGTAGTCTAAGGTAGTGGGTGTTTGAACAGAAAAGGAGAGCACTGATTACAGTCCTTTATCAGTTGCGATCAGGACCACTTTCCAAACAGTATAGTTCTCATCTCTGTTACAATTGTGGAATTTTTAAAAGTTATGGTGAAGTGTTTGGCATCTACTCAGATCAGAATACTTGCTTCCCTGGATGGTATGTTTTGACTGCCTAGCAAAGAAAAGAAAATCCTTGTTACACATCATGTGCTTTATATTGCACACTAGCAAAATGTGTACCTGAGTTGTGGGAGTAAAATTCCCCTGTATGCCATCCCCCATGCGCAACATTCCCCCATGTGCATCAACCCCCCATGTGCAACATTCCCCAGTGTGCATCAGTCCTTCATGCACATCAGACCCCCATGCACAACATCCCCCAACGTGCATTTTCCCACCCCCCATGTGCAGCATCCTCCCCAGTGCAACCTCTTCCTCCGAATAACATCCCCCAGTGCTCCAGGCACTGAGCGCCAAACTGGCTGGATGTTGTTCAGTCTCCCATGTTAAGTATAGGACAGAAACACTTTGCCCCCTTTTCAGCCCCTGAAGGGTTAAATTTCTCCAGATGGTTCTTGGTGGGAGTTCAGGTGACAGAAGGAACTCCCAGAATTCCATGACTTTTCTCATTGATAGAGAGAGAGCAAAAAACAAAAGAACTGGAGAAATCCTGGTTTGCAAAGCTCTTAAATTGCCTTCGAAAAGTACAGTTTCAGGGACCACTGAAGCCAGTGGGACTAAATCCCAGGGAGTGGATGGGACTGCAGCCTCAGAACACAATCACAGGCACTCCTACTCAGAAGTAAGTCCCACAGTAGTCAAAGGGGATTACTCCCAGGCAAGCACGGATGGAGCCCATCCTAATATCCCTACTCAGAAGTATGTCCCATTCTAGTCCATGAGGCTTACTCCCAGGAAAGAGCTCCATCCCAGGCATGTCTCCTCTGAAGTAACTCCATTATAGTAAATGGGTCTTGCTCCTAGGAAAGCAGCCACAGAAAAGGAGGTGCTGCCCTGGTGTAGGCGGCTCCAGGCTAATACT
The DNA here is from genome assembly GCA_030015325.1 of Cryptoblepharus egeriae. Taxonomy (NCBI): domain Eukaryota; kingdom Metazoa; phylum Chordata; class Lepidosauria; order Squamata; family Scincidae; genus Cryptoblepharus; species Cryptoblepharus egeriae. Next base: position 15,677,058 of record JAREYC010000013.1, read on the forward strand.
CGGGAACTCGAACTGGCGTCCCCGCAGACACTCCCTGGTGGCTGTAGCGTTGCTCTTCCCCGCTTGGCCAACTGAGCAGTCGCGTGCCCAGCCTTTCGCAATCCTAATAAGGCGCTCGGGAGGGAAGAGAACCAAGGACCTGCAGTGCGCATGCGCCCCTCGCCGCCCTTTGTCTCGCTCCGACTTCAACTCCCGACATCCCTTGGGCGAGCGTTTGATCATGACGCACGCGACGCGAACCGTCTGACTCTCGCGAGAGCCTCCCTTTGGCTTTCCCGGCGTTGTATGGTTGGGGAAATCTCATGGAATGAAAGAACTTTGAGCCTCGCGACTCGCCGTCGTCGAACCGGCGGCCATCTTGTGTGCGGTGGTGGAAGCGGCAGCGGCGGCTGCGCCTCGCCGGCTCCAGGCCTCGGTCGTCCTGAGGGAGCAGCGGCGGTTCCGCGGAGGAGCCATGTCTGCCGAGAGCCCCGAGCCCGCCTCGGCCGAGGAGCAGAAGGTAAGGCGCTCGCCGCCCGGAGGGCCTCCCCACGGCCTCTCTCACGGTTCTCTCCCAGCCAGGCAGCCTCACAAGAGCCCCTGGACCAGGCCAGGCCCCCATTCAGGCCTCCAGCACCTCCCTCTGGCCCACCGCCTGCCTCGGGGCAGCCAAGGCCATAAGAGACCCGCATTCTGCTGCTATTACTAAATCCAGTGGCAGGGAGTTCCACAGGCTCACCCCACAGGAATAGCCTCACAGGGTCCTCCAGGTGCTCTGGACAGCCAAGGCCAGAAGAGACCTGGATCCTGTGCCAGACCCAGTGGCAGGGAGTTCCACAGACCATTCAGATAGGAGCTCAGGAATAGCCTTGTCCAGTCCAGTCTCCTGCGCCTCCCAGTGGCCCAACAAGTGCTCAGGGGGCCCCCAAAACCATAAGAGACCTGCATTCTGTTGCCATCACTAAATCCAGTTTCAGGGAGTTCCACAGGCCAGTCGCAAAGGAACTTAGGAATCGCACCCAAGGCCCACCCAGTCCAGCTTCCTACATCTCCTACTGGCCCAAGAGACACCTAATGGAGCACCAAGATCTCAAAAGATCTCTGATCTGGTGCTGCCACAAAATCCTGTGGCAGGGAGTTGCACAGACCATTCACATAGTAACTTAAGAACAGTCCATCTGGTCCAATCTCCTGTGTCTCACAGTGGTCCACCAGCCAAAGCCATAAGAGACCTGAGTCTTGGTGCTATCGCTAAATTCTATGGCAGGGAATTCCCCAGACCAGTCATATAGAGACATAGGAATAGCCTCACAGTGGCCCACCAGGTGGCTCGGGGAGCACCAAAGCAATAAGAGACCTGAATCCTGGTACTATCACCAAATCCAGTGGCAAGAAGTTCCACGGGCTGTTCACATACAAACAGCCCTATGGATCAGGCTAGATGCCCACCTGGCCTGGTTCCTGCATCTCTCATTGGCCCACCAGATTCCTCGGGGAGCACCCAAGACCACAAGAGACCTGCTTCCTGGTACCGTTTTCTAGCATCTGACATTTTGAAGGAGTTTCTTTTTAGAAGCTGTAGGTTGCACATACACATCATGGCTTGTAATCCATGAAGGACTTTTCCTCTCTAAGGCTGCAGTCCTAAAGATATTTTCCTAGGAATAAGACCCATTGAACACAAAGGGACTTGCTTTTGAGTAGACAAGGTTAGAATTGTGCTCTGAATCTATCTGATTCCCTTTTATAGATGCCCTGATGTCATCACCACATCCTTTGGCAAGGTGGTTCCACAGACAAATGCAGTACTGGGTTTTACAGTTGCCAATCTAAATTTGTTGAATTTGGAATTATGTTGAAAATAAGAGGACATATTTCTCTCGCGATCTGTTTGTAAGTCACCCGGCATTAAAAACAAACCATTTTCAAACCGAAACCCACACACTCTTAACTTGTATCTTAGCTAATACAGTGACTCATGCATGATTTATTGAATTTTAAAAATATGGGAACATAAGTTTTTATCACTTACTCTTCCTGGATTTCACTACATAAAGCAGTTTTGGAAAAAATGTCCATACTGGTCCCCAAATGAAGACCCTGCATTCTTCCTTTAGAAACTAAGGCCAGCATCCCCATATGAAAACAGTGAATGAATGCTGATCTATTTATTTGTGTAACCCAGTGTGGCTAAGAGGAACATGCCCAGCCTTGCACATGGAGAGCGTGGAAGCAGTCCCTGGCACATGTCCTTTGTATTGGCCTTTTAATTAAATGTTCCACATTTGCACACGGTCCTCAGTTGGGGACATGTGTTTTCAGGCTATTTCTATGAACCCTATGATAAACATCAGAAAACTGCTTATTCAAAGTTAATGTAGAGGGTAAGATCTTATACGGAAAAAATACTCAGACTTCCAGGAGTCTCCTGAATGGCAGGAGGGGGAGTTTTAAGTGTCTGCATGAAATATTCTCCAAACCTTGCCTATTCCAGCCATTCAAATGTGTGTTCAAAAAATAGCCTAGGCAATCCTGCCATCTGCCCGCTGTTCTGAGAATGTATTCAGACCTTTTTTAGATGAGAAATGTATTAGGCAATATAGTAGAGCTTTCAGGAATTTTCTTCTAATTTAAATATAGCGGTCCCCATTTGGGGACGCTATGCAATAAGGGTATAAATTCTGTTTTAAATCAAAACAAACATATTGGACTGTAGGCTCATTAAATTTACAATGTTGGTCAAGAACATTCAGACTGGCCTACTATCTCTCCCCTTCTCTGCATAATCAAGTGGAGGTATCTTGCGACCTGGTTTATATGCAACTTGTCCTTCCCTGATAAAAGGTAACTCTTTACATGTACCTCTGACCTGTGAGCAGAGGGAAGGATTGGATTAAGTAACTGTTTATGTAAATCACTGTAACATTTGCATCTTAGTAATACTGTATACGGGGAAGGGTTTCTATATTAAATCTATTGCACCCACATGCCCTAGCCTGCTCATCCAGGCCCTTTAGTCTGCCCCATGTACGTTTGGATGGGAAAACATTAAACCATGCTAGTGAAAAAGCCATCCTTTTTGGGGAGTTGACCAGAATATGAAGAAAAGCAGGCAGTTTATTTAAGCTCCAGGAAAGTTCCCACTGGTGTGACAAGCAGGTTGTATTGGCAGCTGCTAGAGTTCTTGTCTTTCAATGTCTTCAAGTTTGATCTTCAAGGTTTTAAAGCAGGGGTGTCCAACACACGTCCCGGGGGCCGCATGCGGCCCAGGCCGAGGGTGGATGCGGCCCTCCTGCAAAGCTGGCCACCACCATTGGGAAAACCAGCTTTGTGGCAACAGCCATTTTCAAATTTCGCATGCTTCTCTGCATACTGCACTGGGCAGCTGCCACAAAACTGGTCTGGGCTGCCTGGCTCTTCCCCTTACCTGCCTCCTGTCACTCAGAGCACTTCAGACCCCTGAGACCTTGTAGCGCTCACCCACCTGCATCTCCCAAAAGCAGCCTCAGCTTCTATCCCAGCTGCTGCCTGCTGGAGACCTACTAAGAAGTAAGCCTCCTTAAATTCAATGAGGCTTACTCCCAAGTTGCAGTGTGAGAGCCCAATGATGCATAGGATGGGCTGTGATCCTCTCCAAGCTTAACCTTGGAGATATGCTACAACCCTAACCATGTCTACTCAGAAGTAAGGCCCGTTGTACCCAGTGGGATTTACTCCCAGGAAAGTGTGTTCAGGATTGCAGCGTAAGCATGGGGAGGATCACAGCCCATCCTATGCATCATGCCTCCTCAGAAGTAAGCCCCACTAAAGTCAATGAGGCTTACTCCCAAGTTGCAGTCTGAGTGCCCAATCCTATGCGTGGCTACTCAGCAGAAAGCCCCATGATAATCAATGAGACTTACTCCAAGGTTTAGCTTGGAGAGGATCGCTGCCCATCCTATGGATCATGCCTACTCAGAAGTAAGCCCCATTAAAATCATTGAGACTTACTCCAAGGTTTAAAAAATGTAGGTCAAAATATAGGACATCCTACATTTTGTCATTCATTTTTTAAAAAAAGTTGTTAGTGTTTATGTGCGGCCCAAATCAACTCATCTTCTACCAATGCGGCCCAGGGAAGCTAAAAGGTTGGACACCACTGTTTTAAAGGCTGCTAAAAAAAAGAGAGGGTACCTAACAGATCTGCTGAGAGGCCAATTGCCTGAACCTTATTTAGAAACATTACTAGGCCAGGGGAGATGAATGTGTCAGACAATATATCTTTGAGCAGGATGTTCTGCTCTGACGCATAGCGGATCTTTAGCCAGAATTTGCAGAAACTTAACATAATGTTTGTGTGGATTTTATTCAACACAAATGGCCATTGCAGATTACAGTTAGAAAGTACTTTTCTATTTTTGTAGATAGGTATTATTTTTTATTTTATTTATATCCCGCCTTTCTTCCCTAATAAAAGGGAACCCAGGGCGGCTAACAACAATAAAACAATTAAAAGTCGATAATAATAAATACAGATAAAACATAATTAAAATACAGTTAAAATACAAATTAAACAAAACGTTAAAACATCCCTCCTAAAAATTTACAATAAAAACCAGATAAAATCAATATTAAAAATTGCGCCTTTCCCCCCAACATCCAAAATGATTAAAAAGCTTTTGTCTATAAGAATGTTTTTAGGCCCCACCGAAAACTGTACAAGGAGGGAGCAGTTCTTAGGTCAAAGGGAAGGGAGTTCCAGAGCTGGGGTGCAACCACCAAGAAGGCCCTGCTTCCAGCCACCACACCTCTCACCTTTTTTAATGGCGGCACAGTCAGCAGAGCCCCCCCTCCAAGACGATCTTAGATGACAGATCAGATTGTATGGACAGAAGTGGTCCCTCAGATACCCTGGACCCGAGCCGTAGAGGGTTTTAAAGGTCAAGACCAGCACTTTGAATTCTGCCCAGAAACAAAACGGCAGCCATTGTAGTCGCTGAAGCAGTGGCCTGATTGAGTCGAACCGACGAGCCCCACCCCAGCAACACGTGAGCCGTTGCATTCTGCACTAGTTGGAGTTTCCAGACTGTCTTCAGAGGCAGCCCCACGTAGAGCATGTTACAATAATCCAATCTAGAAGTCACTAGGGTATGGGTCACCATGGCCAGATTTGAACGCCCCAGATATGACTGCAGTTGGCGGATCAGCTGAAGCTGAGCAAAGGCTCCCCTGGCCACCTGGGACTCCCGGAGCAGCTGCAAATCCAGGAGAACCCCCAAACTGCAGACCTTAAGCTCCTTCAGAAGGGGTGCAATCCCATCCAGAACAGGGTGATATTCCAAGGTAGTCATGCAAGCAATCATTCCATTTTCAATCTCAGAATAATATTGAGACACTACCCTATTCAATTAGATGTAATAGAGAAGCAAGAAACCTGGAAATGGGTCATCAAACCTATTTTTCCATTGTTTTATTTATACACAGACTTTTTTATCCACTGGAGGTTCTGAAACAGAACTCTAGTGGATAACAAGGAGCTCTTGTATAAGATTTGTTGGAAGAGGGGGTATAAATCTGGCTTCATGTCATGATAAAGGATTAATTCTACTTTGATGCAGATTTAGTTGTGATTCTCCCAAGAGTTTACAAAACAAAAGCAACTGAGGACCAAGATATTGCTAATGTATTTCCTCTGGTTTGTCTTTAACTTAAAAAGCAAATTTAAGTTTCTACAAAATCTTGGGCAACAGCCTTGTTTTATTCACTCAGTGGTGACAGCTGCCTTGATCACTTGGTTTATTTGGAGGAAAAAGGAGGATATAAATCATTTAAATAAATTATTATGTTTTGGAGATGCAATTTGAAGATGAAGGCTGATTCAATTGCTGGGTTTATTTCACTGATGCTTAGTAATTGTTTAGTATTCAGTGATTCAATCCTGTGATTTTACAAGGTGATTATTAGTAACATATAGGTTATGTAGGAGAGGTAACTACTAGTAATTCCTTGTGTTTCAGGAAATGGAAGACAAGGTGATTAGTCCTGAGAAAGCTGAAGAAGCCAAGTTAAAAGCCAGATATCCTCATCTGGGACAGAAGCCTGGTGGCTCAGATTTCCTAAGAAAGCGACTTCAGAAAGGAGTAAGTAATCTTGAACTGTATTCAAAGGAAAGCCTTTGAATCTGTCAGCCTGTGTTGATGCCAATTCTCCAGTGTGGTGGTTTGGTTTCCTTTAATAATGAGATATAACCTCTTATCCCTGTTAGTGCATACCTTTGTAACCTATAACTTCTACCTACTAATCTGATCTAGAACTTTTCTAGAAATACTGGAAAAATACAAGAGTGATTCACTGGGGATATTCTTGTATTTGTTCTGAGACATGGAGAAACTTTTTTATACATTAGTTGTTCATTCCTACCATTATCCTCTCTGAATTGAAACTGGCTGCCTTATGAGGGCCAGCATTGATCTAACTCCCATGTGCTTGAACCCAGTTCTTGTTGGGAAAGACGCCTAGGATTTTGTCCTAGCATGAAGAGTCACATATTTTATACATGCTAAAGATGTATACTTTTATTAATAAATAAAACAAAGTTATAGTGAGCTGGGTTTGTATGGCACTAACTGAATTCATCAACTTTACCATACCACTTACAAATGGTAAATGATTTGTTTCATTTGTTGTTTCAGCCAAGATGAATCTAGCATTAAACTCTTAAGACATATGTTTGCCTCCATATCGGAATCTTCTAATTATTATCCAAGGGTGAAATAGAATAAAAATTGAATCTTATTCAATATGTGCAATACTACAGATGCTTGCTGGGCTAGGCAACAGTACTTTTAGAAATATTTATATGCAAACCCATAGGTACATAAAATGATATTACATAGCAAAAGAAATGAAGATAGTCCTCTCAGTCTTCAACACACTATAAGTAGTTACAGTTTTCTGATAATTGTTCATTCAACTTTCCCATCTTCTGCAGGTCTGGTTTAGGGTATCTGTTATAATTGCCCTTCGTGTATAATTTAGATTTTATGCACCTGTATCAGCTGAAATAAAACTTTGATTTTTGATATACCGTAACTAGTATGTTCGTATATATGTAATGCTTTGTGTGTATTTCATGGAATATATTTCATTTGCCTTGTAGCAAAAGTACTTTGATTCCGGGGATTACAATATGGCTAAAGCAAAGATGAAGAACAAGCAACTCCCTACCGCAGCTCCTGATAAGACCGAAGTGACAGGTGACCACATTCCCACTCCACAGGACCTTCCACAGCGGAAACCATCTCTTGTTGCTAGCAAGCTGGCTGGCTGACTAGACTGTTGGAATTGCATGAATCTTCTCATTCCCTTGATCTTTCCTTAATAGTTACTGCTCACATTTTTTGTTTCCACTAAGTCATTGACTGACCGCTTTGCAGGTAGTGGTAGCGTGTGCTGCTATTGTAAGAGAGTCCTGTTAAGAATTGTGTAGTCCTTGGATAAGCTGAGAACAATGCACTGATTTTAAAAAGGACACATTTTGTTAGAGCAATGTAAAGTAATCTACTTGAAAAAATGTACATATTACCTATTTGCTAATGTAGGGCAGGTTCCAGTGTGACATAGCAAGTTTGAATTTTTTTAACATTTCTGCTTTTCCTTAGTTCACTTTAATTACAGCTTAGTGTGTTTGTATTAAATACAACCTCCTGTTGCATTTTTCTTGTGTTTTGTAAACTAGAGGTTTTAGACCGCAAGTTGCTAGAAGGTAAAGCATGTATTTAAAAAAAAGATGGGGCTCTGATTTACTTTGCATATCTGCTCTTGAACTTGAATGGCCTTAAACCTACTTCAGCTTTAACAATAGATTTTTTACTTGGGCAATATTTGCCCATTTTGGTGTAATTCTTGTGAACCTCATGCTTATTGACAACTGCCTGTTGAAGCTGGTATTCCTTTTGGTTCTGTAGTGTAAATCACACTTTGAAGTGAGTGAGATGTGTATATGCATAGACTCATCCACTTTTGTGCCATTTCTGTAAATAAGATAGTTTTGCACAACTTTTGCAAATATCTGTTAACTTTACATTTTAAAAAATGTGCCAACTGGAAGCACAAGTGATTCTGTACCTTTGAAAGTTGTAATCCTCAAATGAATTGAAAAACCTTATTGAAAGAACAGACATTATTGTGTGTAAGAGCAGGGAAATGCCTAGAGTACAATAAAGAAATCAGCTTGGCTTAGTACACCTCCCCCTTATATATCAACCATGGTCTACAGAGTTTGATCCAAATGCATATTTCAGATTTAGACCACTTAAGCTAGAATATAAAAAGTAAGGTAATGACACTTCAAGGAGACTACATTAAGACAAATACATCATGTTAACTGAGCAGTAGGTATGTAGATCACACTATATTAAATTTGCTTTTTAGCTACCTTAAAAAATCAGTACTTTTTGAAAACTTGTGTGAACTTGTTTTGGAATATGAGTTAACTGTTCTGCTATTGAAGGTATAATGGACACAAAGAATACTAATTCAGCAGTAGTGTGGTCAAAAAGATCCTAACCATTTTCCTGCTTGGATTAGAAAGTGAAAGTATTGTCTAGTAAATTGGTTGGATTTTTACATACCATAATTGATAAAATGCTAATTCTTTTCCCAATGCATGTTATAAATTTTGTAAAAACTGTTTCAGGGAGTTGATCCATTTATTTTAAAATGTTGGCCATAAATAAATCTTTAACACATATAAAAGCTAGCTGATGTCAATAAATTTCTGATAGCTTTTTACCAATAACCTAGCTATGAAAAAATTGGATCCTCAACTTGTTTAGTTTTAAAAGAAGTGAGGCATCAGAACAGTTTTCTTTTGTACTTCATGTATGTATTACAGTTTTTCAAGAGGAACCTATGGAAAGATGCTGTTAAAATGTCTAATCTGCCATTTAATGCCATTTAACAAGCATACTGAGGCTGTGCAGCTGCTAATACTCTGTTAAGAATTCATTCTAACTCATAATACTAATCAGAAGGGCTGGTTTTCAAAGGTACTGAGCTACCCTATTTCTTTGACTTCACCTCTCCCAAAAAACTAACCTTATTTATCAAAAGTGGGTGCAAAACCTGTTTAAATACACAGGAGATTAATTTTTAGGGCTTTTAGGGCTCCTCTGTCTTATAGGAGGAAGATACTTACAAAATTCTCTCAATGTATATCAAATTTTGTCAGTAGCTGTTCTGTCATTGTAGTAGAGTTTGAATTCATATCTCTGTAGCATCTGAAATTATGAAAGATTCATTGAAAGTCTTAACAGTGAAGTTGTTAACGTTATGTTTAGAAATTGTGTGGAGAAGAATAGCAGTCTTAGTACTGTCCACAGGAAACGGAGTAAAGTGACCCATTACTTGACTTTTTATGGAAAGTCATCAATGAAAAATCAATATTTTTGTATGAATTGGTAAAAGTGAAAGCTGGGCCTCCTACAGATTTAAATATTGTGGCTTAAAAGCAGTTGTTCCTAGGAGAAAGTAATGGAGTATTTCTTGATTGCTGCTATACTGCGATCATAATAAGATAATTGGGGTGACACAGGAGGTATTAATAACTATGTAACTAAACATTCCATTTCCCCATTAGCTATCGTGTTATTGATTAAACTGCAAATTGTCAACATCCATCAAAGAACTGAAAGGTTATTAAGGGTGTCAAGAAAACATAGTTAGTGATCCATGAGAATATATATTGTGGTACCAACCATTCAGCCTATCCTGATGGTTACCAGGATTCTGGATCTTCAACTACTGAAGAAAGCTTGATCCTCCTGATTGTTAAAGAATACAAGGAGCTAAATCAACAATCATTATGTAGAAGATCAAACTGATGGTTAATTTGCAACTTTCAGCTTACTCCATCAAGATGAAGCTGCAAAGCTTGTGTACATACTGTATAATATGAGTTTTACCATTTGATAAATTACCTTTTTCAGAGACCTATCTGCACTATAGTCTGGCAATCTATTGGCCTTATGCAGTGATTAATAGTGCTTAAGTATGTCTGTAATGAAGACAGCACCTAGTAGTTCCCAAACTGTACCTAGTAGTTACTTGGAGTAATCCAGCCATTCAGTAATAGCGTTTTCCTTTACTCATAATCTCACCATTCATTGTGTTTAGGAGAGTATTTGTGTGACAGCCACAAAAGAACTGTTGGGTTTGATATTTTCCCTAACACATTCCTGATGCTGAAGTAATAAATTTCAATTGCTCCTTATCCAGCATCCACACTGTAAAGTATGCATAATAAATTAACCTTATTAGTTTTCATTGCTTTGTAGAAGTTTTGTCTGGTGTTTGCCATGGTCTTACTATAACTGCCTTGCCTCTCTTCTTTCTGACTAAAAAATATGACTCCAAAGAACTAGCTTTGGAAAAAACATGGCCCTGTTTTCTAGTGTATGTTCAACAACAAAACTAACATCCTTACTGTAACAACCTTTATATTTCAGTGCTTATTTTTCTAATAATGGTATTAAAGTTTATTGTTTGACTTTAATTCCATAATAGAATTGTTTCAATGCTTATGAAATAATGATCTCATTAGACTTTTATTGGCCAAGTATGTCTGAATTAGTCTTGCAAGTTGTACAGTGTCCTGGATTACGCTACCAAACCAGGGTGTCCAAACATTTTGCCAAAGTGACCACATCATTTCTCTGACACTATATTTGGCGGCAGGGGGGAAAGCTGGAAAAATTTGTTTCAAATTTGAATTTACATGAATGTATTAGAACTTATGAATGAATTCAAATCTGTTCAAAAATATTTTCTAACGCAGAAAGAGGAGGTTATCTACAAACTCACTCATAAGCACTTTCATACACAGCAAAGAGATGCGTTCAGTCTTCACAGCTCTCAGAATACCCTCAAAAGTACAGGAGCCATTTCCCGCACTTTCTACAATTGGATAGAAAGATCATGGACAGATTTTTTTGAGTGGAACAAAATAGGGTACCTAAGAGACTTTTGATCACTGAACTATCCTTGAATTAAAACACCTGTCAGCAGCATTTTTAAATAGGAAAAGTTTCTCAAAACATTGCTTGAAGGATGGCTTGCACAGTCCACCAAAGTGAATATATAATCCACACAACAGCTGTGAATTGTGGCTTGCTGGTTAACAACCCCTTGTCTTTGTTTTGTAGTCCCAGGAACTTTATTGCAGCTTTAGAGTTACAGTATGTGACTGGCAAGTCTAAAGTGCAGGCTTGTTTTCAGGTGATGTGATATTTGTTGCAGAATGTGCTATGAGCTTGCCCTCTAATTGACTGTTCCTGATGCCTTCTGGATGTTATATTGGTGGTGTGCAATACATGGGTGTCAAAAGGCACCTCAAAAAGCAGGGAACATTGCAGAACCTGGTAGTTCACAAGGTCCATCTAATACTTGGTGGACCTTGTGAATCACAGGTTGTTAATACAGTCCTTAGGTATGTTTATTTGCCAGTAGCTTCAGGTTAAGTGAAGCATGAGGTGTGAGGAAGAGAAGCAAAAAGTATGTTAGACATGTCCACGTGTAAAAGGTTGCCTTGCAGGACACCGCCATGTGATGACTCACCATTGCCTCTCACTTGGAAGTTTCCAAATGCATCTTCCTGATTGTCTCCAAAACGGAACACTTGGGTTGATGAATCTTGGGTCAGATCCAGCAGGCAATGTTTAATATGTGTGAACCCAAGCTAACTCAACCAACACATTTTAATGCACATTTCTAGCAAAAATATGTGGTGCTCTAAAGCCATTTGTGGATCACAGCAAAATTCAGTTTTTACAAACTAAATTTGTGTTTGCTGCTGTAGACTTACAGGTCTACTCTTTCAAGAACTGCACCTGGTGGGATCCATAGAAAGCACAATTCCTGTGTTTAGAAGGTAAAAGTGTCCACCGCAGGTTACACTGTTAGGGTGCAATCCAGAGTAACTATGGGGAGTCCTTGCTCCGGTGTAAGAACAATTTGCTCTGGATTGCAATATGAATTTCTCATAGGTTTTCACTAGGTGGTGCAGTAACTACAAGTACACGTAATGTCTCTTACGTACTCCCGTAGTTACTCTGGATTGTAGGGAGAGTCATGACCAACTGTAGGGTGTGATGCTCATTCCTGTTTCTAAGCCTTTAGATTGAACCAGTGTTGTCCAAAGACACTTCCATGATCATGACTGCCAAAGGCACATGGAATGCTGTTTTACCTTCCCACCAAGGTGGTACCTATTTAATTTACTTGGATTTACATGCTTTCCAACTGCTAGGTTTGTAGGAGCTGGGCTAAAGATGGGAGCTGATTGCAGCCTGGGTCTCAAACCCAGGCACAGGCTAGTTATCAGGCACAGTGTCTTAACCACTTGTACCAGCACAGCCCACTTATTTAGAATGTATGTTGTCAGAAATAGTGGATAACCCATCTGGGCTTGTAGAATCTATAAAAGGAATTATCTGCATTTGCACTCTTTAAATATAGCTGTACAAAGAAGTAACTATATTGGGTTGATTAACTTAAGCACACTTGGAGGCTTTATTATTAATTTGCTAAAAGGCTTGGGGTACTTAAAGTGAGTTGCAAGTGGTACATAGACATCTCTATAATGATGTTTTATTCCAACCTTCTAAGCCTTTATCGTAGTAAACCTGGCACTCTTCTGCCAATGGTATGACCTTAAAACAGTGTGGTACCATCTTTTAAAATTTCTGTTTTACAAATTTGAAAATCTCTTGACTTTAAGGTCTTTATGCCTTAAAACAGGTAAACAGGTAGGCTTACCTCCACCCCCAGAAAAAGTAGCTGTCCTAATAAATAACCTTTCACAAGAGGGGAGGAAAGGGAGATTCTGGTTTTTAAAAGTATTGCTGTAATTTAAGACATTGCGGTATAAATACAAGCCCTTGTTGTGAATCATGTCACAATACAGCCAATCCTCCAATTATTTAAATAATATCCTTATTTCATTTTGTGAATCATGATACACACACACAAATGTGATTTTAGATATAAATATTAAAATACTTAAGTATGATAGAAATGTATTAATTGGTCATGGTTAGTTGCAATCAGAAATGCAACTATTATAATGTTAGAATGACCATTATAATGTTAGAAGTGCCACCTATAAATGGTGCTTCATAAAGAGTGAGAAAATAAGTTTTTGTTTATACAAGTGAGCAATGCTAATGTCTAAAACTGCTCATACCTCCAAATCCAGAGTAACTACGGGAGCATGTAAGAGACTTTACGTGCACCCATAGTTACTGCACCACCTAGTGAAAACCTATGGGAAATTCATATTGCAATCCAGAGTAAGTTGTTCTTACACTGGAGCAAGGACACCCCATAGTTACTCTGGATTTTGCCCTCAGTTGGAGAAGACAGATAACAGAATGCTTCCTGTTCCAGCCCTTGTAACCCTTAGATGACCAACTGGATCCACTGACTGGCAATTATTTATGCAAATTATTTTTGCAATTATTTATGCAAATTAGGCTATTTTTAGATAGTCATCTTTTTCATTTCCAATGTGAAAGGAAAAAAAAGTTAATTTTTGCCACACCTTTTGATTTAAAGATGCCAAGCCCTTATTAGACAGGCTAGGATAGTGGTTCTCAAAGTGTCGGTCAGGATCCCCCCAGGGGGACTGCAACTTCATTTCAAGGGTCACAAAAAGCTGGTTACCATCATCTTGGAATCGGGATCTGAGTGCTGCTATCCAGGAATTGGACATTCAGGGTGCTTTCCTGGGAGTACGTTTCACTGAACACCCTGGGACTTCCTTCTGAGTAGACATGGAGGCACTCTGCCCCTCCTATGGATGGGATCACCCTACCCTCCTGGCCACAACACACCTATGACTAGTATTGGGTGACATCATCCAGAAGGGGCTAGCAAGCCTCTGCCTTAAGCTGTGGACTGGAAGTGAAGCTGGGCAGGTGCAGCTCAGCACGGAAGGGGCAAGGGATGTACCTGTCTAGCTTCCCATTCTGATCCAGGGCTGGAGGGAGAGGTTCTCTGACCCCCTCTTGATCTGTCCAGCACTACCCTGAATCAGCAACAACACATTTATGACTAGTATGGAGTGACCAGATCTAAAGGAGGGCCTTCTGTTTTCAGTTGCACCTGCCCATGTTCCCCTTTCTAGTCCATGCCTGGAGGCAGAGGCATCTGTCTGGATCTAGTCACCCAATACTAGTCAGAGGTGTGCTGAGGCCAGCAGGGCAAGATGATGACATCCAAAGGGGGGCAGATACCTCTGCCTTCAACCAGGGACTAGAAGGGGAAGGCTGGGCAGGTGCAGTTGCAGTTCAGCATGTAGGGGCATAAAGAGCTGCACCTATTCAGCTTCCTCTTCTAGTGCCCAGCTCAAGGCAGAGGTCCTTTGGTCCCCTCTGGATATGGTGACCGTATACCAATCAAAGGAGAGTTGTGGCCAGGGGGCAGGGTGACCTAAACCAGAAGGGGGCCAGTAGACTGCCTAGGGCCAGCTGAACAGCTGCAGCTCTTTAACCCTTCCACACTGAACTGTATGGGCCCAGCTTCCCCTTCTAGTCCTTGGTTTAAGGCAGAGACATCTGGCACCTTCTGGATGTGGTCTGGTTGGAGTCATTCCATTCCTTCTAGTGACTCCAGGGCTGGAGGCAGAGGCATCTGTCTGGACCTGATCACCCCATAGTAGTCATGGGTGTGGTGTGGCCTGGAGGGCAGGGGACCCATCCAGAGGGTCAGAGGGCCTCTGCCCAGCTTCTCCTCCTAGTTTACACCTCTAGATGGGATCGCCCCATAGTAGTCATAAGTGTGACCTGGAGGGCAGGGGACCCATCCAGAGGGTCAGAGGGCCTCTGCCCAGCTTCTCCTCCTAGTTTACACCTCTAAATGGGATCGCCCCATAGTAGTCATAAGTGTGACCTGGAGGACAGGGGACCCATCCAGAGGGTCAGAGGGCCTCTGCCCAGCTTCTCCTCCTAGTTTACACCTCTAGATGGGATCGCCCCATAGTCATAAGTGTGACCTGGTGGGCAGGGGACCCATCCAGAGGGTCAGAGGGCCTCTGCCCAGCTTCTCCTAGTTTACACCTCTAGATGGGGTCGCCCCATAGTAGTCATAAGTGTGACCTGGAGGGCAGGGGACCCATCCAGAGGGTCAGAGGGCCTCTGCCCAGCTTCTCCTCCTAGTTTACACCTCTAAATGGGATCGCCCCATAGTAGTCATAAGTGTGACCTGGAGGACAGGGGACCCATCCAGAGGGTCAGAGGGCCTCTGCCCAGCTTCTCCTCCTAGTTTACACCTCTAGATGGGGTCGCCCCATAGTAGTCATAAGTGTGACCTGGTGGGCAGGGGACCCATCCAGAGGGTCAGAGGGCCTCTGCCCAGCTTCTCCTAGTTTACACCTCTAGATGGGATCGCCCCATAGTAGTCATAAGTGTGACCTGGAGGGCAGGGGACCCATCCAGAGGGTCAGAGGGCCTCTGCCCAGCTTCTCCTCCTAGTTTACACCTCTAGATGGGATCGCCCCATAGTAGTCATAAGTGTGACCTGGAGGGCAGGGGACCCATCCAGAGGGTCAGAGGGCCTCTGCCCAGCTTCTCCTCCTAGTTTACACCTCTAGATGGGGTCGCCCCATAGTAGTCGTAAGTGTGACCTGGAGGGCAGGGGACCCATCCAGAAGTTCAGAGGGCCTCTCCCTCCAGCCACGGATGAGAGGGGGAAGCGGGGCACAGAGTGGTGAGCTGCACCCACCTCCAGTGCAGGGCTGGGGAAGCAGAGATCCATCCTCTGCCCCCTGGATGGGGTCACCCCATAAGTATTCACAGGTGTGGCCAGGGAGACCCCTGCAGAGGGGCCACAGGGTCTCTTCCTCTCCAGCCCAGCCTCCCGTTCTGATCCAGGGCTGGAGAGGGAGAGGGAGAGGGTCCCCCTGGGCAGCCCAGCCCAGCCCAGCCCGGCCTCCCCCCTCCCAGCCCGGCCTGGGCAACTCTGCCCGGCTGCAGCCAGAGGGAGGCATAGCGCGCTGAGGAGCTGGTCCTCCCGCATCCCGAGGCGGGCTGGTACCCACAATGCATGAAGAGCCTCCGCAGCGGAGGGAGGAGGGCGGGTGAGGCGGGCTGCATCCTCAGCATCCTTCCCCACAGGTAGCCGTCGAGGCATGGCCGGGCCTCCTCCCCCTGCCTGAGCTGCCCCTCCTCGGCCTGCCCCTCCCCGGCCTCCCCGAGGCGAAGCCGCGGCCCGCTTGAAGCTCTCGGCTCGGCAGCCTCCGCCGCCACCATGGCAGCGTCCGAGCTGTACACGAAGGTGAGCGGGGAGGGTCGAGCTCCGCCGGGGGGGAGCGCGGGGAAGGCCGCAGCCGTTAGAACCGTTGGGGCGACCGTTGGAGGTCCCTGGCAACGCCTGGGTGTTTGCTGAGGGATGAGGGGGAGGGGGCTGAGTCTGAGACCCCATCCCAGGCATGTCTACTCAGAAGTAAGGCCCATTGTAGTCCATAGGGCTTACTCCCAGGAAGGGGTGCAGCCTCACAGCCCCATCCTAAGCATGTCTACTCAGAAGTAAAGACCTTTGTAGTCCATAGGGCTTACTTCCAGGAAGGGGTGCAGCCTCACAGCCCCATCCTAAGCATGTCTACTCAGAAGTAAGGCCCATTGTAGTCCATAGGGATTACTTCCAGGAAGGGGTGCAGCCTCACAGCCCCATCCTAAGCATGTCTATTCAGAAGTAAGGCCCATTGTAGTCCATAGGGATTACTCCCAGGATGGGGTGCAGCCTCACAGCCCCATTCTAAGCATGTCTACTCAGAAGTAAAGCCCTCTGTAGTACATAGGGCTTACTCCCAGGAAGGAGTGCAGCCTCACAGCCCCATCCCAGGCATGTCTACTCAGAAGTAAGGCCTATTGTAGTCAATGGGCCTTATTCCCAGGGAAATGTGGATGGGGTTTCAGCCTTACAGCCCCATCCCAGGCATGTCTACTCAGAAGTAAGGCCCATTGTGGTCCCAGTTACATGGGTATAGGATTGCAGCTTAGGAGTGTAGTTTCATGGGAGTAAGCCCATAGACTCTAATGAGCCTTACTTCTGAGTATGCATGCCCAGGATTGGGTCCTGAGAAGCAGAAGGGAAGGAAGGTGGCTGGCTGTGTTGCTGAGCAGCCCTTCTTCCTCCTCTCCCTGTATTCTCTCAATCAAAGCAGACCTATCCACAGTTTCCTGGGAGTAAGCCCCATAGATTCTTATGGGCCTTACTTCTGAGTAGGCCTGCATAGATTGGGCTGTGAGGAGCAGATGGGAAGGAAAGTGGCTGTGTTGTTGAGCAGTCCTTCCTCCTCTCATTGCCTCTCCTTCATTCATTCTCCTGCAGGCATCCTCTTCCTCCCCTCCCATGCTATATATGAGGAGGAAGAGGATGATTTGTGAAGAGGATTTCTGCCTTTTGTGCAGCTCTTTCTCCTCTCTCTCTGCAGCATTGAGGGCTGTGCAGCCTGGTGGTGTCAGGCCTGGGCTGGAACAACATCTTCCTGCTTTGCTTTTCACTTTCTCCCTTTTCGTAAGGATTAATGAGTTTTTTCTTTAGTGCAGCCGGTTTCAACCATTGCACTGTAGCACATTGGTGTGCGCTGTGCATGGTCTGCAGGTGTGCCAGGGGATCATATGTTAGTACTGGACCATCAGGGGATGTAAGCCCCCTACAGTGCCTTGTCAATTGTCAAAATACAGTGACTTGGAGTAAGAGTGTTTTGGATTAAAAGCACAATTTTCTCAGAAATTTTAATTTGGTTTCAGAGCACTGTCTTGGAAGACAAGCATTTCTGAGCAAGTTTCCATGGCCAGGGAACTGAGGGGGGATCGGGGGCGGGGGGAGCAGCCTGAGCCTGGTGTGTGTGTGAGATCTGTGTGTGGCAGTGTGGAAGGTGTGCCTTATCAATGTTCCAATGCTGCTCCCCATCAGCAGCCTGGGAATGTTAGAGCTGAATGAAAAGAGAAAGATTCCATTGAGCCCATGGATGGCAGTGACTCCATCCTCTTCTCTCTTTTCTCCTCAGACCAGCCATGAAGGTTTTCAAAGGTTTGGTATAGTTCAGTACTGCACAGTATTACAGTATTTTGTATTATAGTACAGTGTTTTGTAATCATTTTTATATACAGTAAATATTTTTATATAAATGTTTGGACTGTGGCACCAATCGTCTTAAGTTTCTATTATTGCATATGGGCAAATCCGCTTTGGATTACAAGTGTTTTGTATTATAAACATGCTTCCTGAAAGAATTGTGCTTGTAAATCAAGGCACCACTATACTGATTGTCCTTCTCCAAACTCCCTTGGCAAACCTGTGGACCACTTGCAGAACACTAGCGTGCCACTGTGTGGAGGGCTGCAGTGGCTTGGATGTTAAAGGTGCTGCTGTTCCTGCCAGTCTGTTTAAGATAGGAAAATCAGCAGTTCAAGACCTGAGTACTGCAAAATGGGATGAGCTCCCATCCTTAGTCCAGCTCCTTCCAACCTAGCAATTTGAAAGCATACAAATGTAAGCAGATAAATAGGTACCACCTTGGTGAGATGGTGACAGCATTCTGTTCACCTCAGCATATAGTCATGCTGGTCATATGACCACGGAAGTGTCTTTGGACAATGCTTTGGTTCTTTGGTTCTTAGGCTTTGAATCAGGGATGAGTGCCGCACCCACAGCTGTGTCTGGTGCTGGTAAAGGCAGCAAGCAGGGCAACCTGCAAAGGGCAACCTGCCAGGGACCTTTGCTGTACACTAGTTGAAAATTGCTGCCTTGAGGATTGGCAGGTTTATGTGGCCTGCAGCTGTGGGACTTGTCTTCCTGCATCTGATGGTGGAGCACTGTCCTTGTAACACTTGCCTGATGGGGGGGGGGGAAATTTGTGATAATGCCCCTAGATGCTGTTGCACCCATTGGTAGCACCTGGAATGCCTTGCACCAGAGGAACATTAACTCCAGATGATGCCCGTAGTCTTTAAAATGGATATTTTTTGCTAGGTCAGCATGAGTCATGCTGGCTTCTTCTGATCATTTGGTGTTCATTCTGCATGTTAATGATAGAAGTTCAATTTTGGGGGAAATGCAGATTATGTAGTGTCCTCTAAGGATGCCAAGCTAGTGGTTGGCAGAAAGGCTGTACTAGAAGAATGAAGAGCAACAGATGCAAACTACAAATGCCTGGCAGTTGGAGGCATGTCCCTTGGAAGCTTTGTGGTTGATAAGACTGTGATGTGTTAAGATGACTAATAAAAAGTACATTCTGCAAAGAGCCTTACATGCTAGTACTGTATATGAAGTTATGAAAGAGTAAATTGTTACTCTTGAAGGTGCTTTATTGCATCAACAGTTCTGAACCATATCTCATTATGGTAGCCAGTCCCACTATGGTCACTATTCATTGTGACCATATGTGTAACTGTGCTTGGAGTATGTGTAGTAGCAAAGATGATTTAAAAAAAAATAGCAGGGAAACAGGAAACCCATTGCAGAAAGATCACGGACCGTTCTCTTTTTTCTTGCAGCCCTTTTGTGTACAAGTGGATGGAGCAAATTTATTTATAGTATTTTTGTATCAGAATTTTTCAGTCAAATCAGAGTGGTTAACAGTTAAGTTCTTTCTGGCCACGCCTTACTGATTCTGTCAATTTTGTCTGCTTCATTTTATGAATGAACAAAGACCACTCAGCTAAATAATCATTGACATATCTATCTGTCTATCTGTCTATCTATCTACAGTATTTATATACCGCTTTTCAACTGAAAAGTTCACAATTTGTATAATTGTGTACATTTCAGTTTTGCTGTGAATGTTTATTTCCAGTGCTGTGTTAGAAAACTTATAGAACATTTCCTGAATGCTTTTCTGTTCTGGGTTTCTACTGTATGTGAAGAATTGTTATTTTGAGCGCAGCAAACTTATACTATTGGAACCAAACCACTTGTATGCTGTATTTAGGTTGTTTGCAGTTTTTTTGCTTTGGTGAGCTTTGGATAAGTTCCTATGTGATAAGTTCTTCACTGTTTCCAATTAATATTTGGGTTTTTTAAACCAGTTTGAGGTATGTATTTTTATTTGGTTCAGAGCAGGGATAGTCTTTTGGAAGCCCACATCATCTCTCTGATACTGTGACAGGGAGTGGGAAAAATAATTTACAATTCAATTTTTTGTAACTTTACATTAAAAAAATACATTAGAGATAGAATTTATATGAATGAATGTATTTTACTGAGCTTATTTATAATGTAAGAATTACAGGCATGTGGAATCACGTGAGAACTGTGACCTGTTTGTGACAAACCGCTTGCACAGTGAAAATATACAGACCAAGCCAGTAACACATAGAGACATAAGTTGTTCAGTGACAGTGGGGGTTTAAAATAATGCCTGTGGGCCAGCATGATCTCCAACAGTCTTAGATGGTCCAGATGCTCATTGGAGACTGGGGGTTCCCTGAGGGGTAAATTTGGGGCCCTAGGGTCCACAAATGGCACTTGGGCTGGGTTTTGCCCTGGTTTAAAGGAAAGAGAGGACGTTCTTTGTCAATTGATTCTTCAAAGCTGCTATTTTTCATGGCTGAAGAGAGGCAATCTGCTGTTTCCTTAAAAGACTGAAAACACAATCCTAACCAATTTAGACCAGTGCAACTCGCCTGTTTCTCGTTTGCCATGGTGGCATAGGAAGACCAGCACATTTCTTTGTACTGGCCTAACCCCCACCCAGGAGTGGTACAGAAGTGCCATATGGCACTGTTGTGACAGCCCATGCTAGCATGGAATTAGTGCTGGGACTTGTGCCGGCTGAACTGGGGTTTAGGATGTCAATCTGTATTGACATCATTGGGCTCAAGTGTCCTTAACCCTGTGCTAGAAATGTGTTGCCGAACATATATTGCTTTAGGGGGTGGTCTTGATAAATTAAGCATATCTTTTACTATGGACTTGCTAACTTCATGGTTTTTGCTTCAAAAGAAAATGATTCCAAATAAAAGCTATAAGTTTTGTTTTCAATGTTTTTGGTAAATACATGTTATAACAAAATTAATAAGCAATAATGCCAACGGGACAAGAGGCACTCTTTCGAGTGGGTGTTCCTTTTTTATTTAGCAAGGGAAGAGTGAATGGCCCTCATCATCCAGGAGGAGGATTTTATCATGTTGCTTATAATAGCTTCTGCTGGTGTTCATTTGCATCTTTTTAGATTGTGAGCCCATTTGGGACAGGGAGCCATTAGCAATTACTTATTCATTTTCTCTGTAACCGCTTTGTGAACTTTTCTTTGAAAAGCGGTATATAAATATGGATTGATTGATAATATGAGGAATGCTAAGCTATCAACTGTATTATTGGCTTCAGAGTGATTTTTCATAGCATTGCTTTCTGCTCTTGAAGCACTCTATTACTGTTATGCACAATGTAATGCATTTCATTGGAACACAAGTTTATTTCCTGGCAAACATGTGGGTCAATTTTAGACTTGCTGCACCAGCAAAATAAATGATTGGAGGGAAACAGTGAGATAAAAAATACTTTAAATAAGATAGGATCCTTTGATCCTGTCAGGCCAGAGGATCACATCATCCCACATCCTGTTTCTCACATTGACCCATCAGTTGTCTCTGCAAAAGACAGGTGCAGAAGAGAGAGCCATACTCCTTTTCCTTCTATTGCTGCCTAGGCAGAGACATAGGCTGCAATCCTAAAGACACTTTCCTGGGAGTAAGACCCATTGAACATAATGGGACTTACTTTTGAGTAGACAGTTATGATTGTGCCCACAGTGTTTCTGGACCTCCAGGTACCATATATCCCCAATGTCTTTGATAGACTTGTGTCCTCTATAAATTGGTCTAATCCTCTCTAAAGCAGGCTTTGTTTATGGCCTTTACCATATGTCTGGTAGTGAATTTCACTGAATAATTATGTGTTGTACAAAGAAGTACCAGTATTTCCCTTTTTCTGTTCTAAATTTTCTACCATTTGGTTTCAAGGGATGACACCTGGTCCTAGTGTTGTTAGAGAGGAAGAAAAACTTCCTTAAAAAAACTTACTGGTAAGTTATTTTTTATTAACTTCCCTCCGGTAAAATCAGGCACCCCAAAGCTTAGCTCCAGACTTATTCAAGTGAATAGAAATTTCCATGGTTTTTGGCTGAAATTCTGCCCTTAACTTACAATATTTGTGAGACTGACTTATCCTTGAGTATCTATGGTACTTTTTATGTGCTTTTATTCTAGAGCAGCATGAACAATAGCAAATAGCTTATTCTGAAAAACTTTGCTTAAAATTATACCCACAAGGAAAGATAGAATTGTGTTTGGCTGTGTGTAATTGAACATAGGCTTTGTTATGATCAGCACTTAAGAGACAGAAAATCCGAAATAAATTTGAGGTATTCGATAACCAGCCCTGTAGGCTGACACCAGGTGCAATCCAGAGTAACTGTGGGGAGTCCTTACTCCGGTGTAAGAACAATTTACTCTGGATTGCAATATTAATTTCCCATAGGTTTTCACTAGGTGGTGACGTAACTACGGGTGCACGTAATGTCTCTTACATGCGCCTGTAGTTAGTCTGGATTGTAGGGATCATCTGAGATTTTCTTTTCTTTTGAGGAGTGAAAAATATTACAGATCAGCAGCTAAATCTTGGGTGTGCTTTAAGTGAACACTGGGTTCGTTATGAGAAGGAAATGATTCATCTTGGGCAAGACTGGGTAGCCTTGGAGTCAGAATGCAGTTTGTGAAAGTTGTTTCATTACAAGCACATGGGGATATATTTTGAAATAAGTGTAGTTCAGTCAAAAAATTTCCTGCATGAATTAATTAGTTGAGCTGTCTCACATAGAGTATGTCTTCGTGTCATCGTATGTGCACACTTATTACATGAACAGGATATCTGCAAAGGGTAACTGCTGTGTGTAAAGCTGCACTTAAGAAATGTTGATCTTGTATCATGTGTGTACCATGTGCTTGGCTGCATCTTGAGATGCTATCTTAACAAAACTTTAATAATGAGAGCTACTACTTGCCTCCCAAATGGCTTTGGCACTTAAAGCAAAGCCAGTTTACCTGGGGAGTGGCAGACTGTTAGTAGATAAATGCTGAATAACTCAAATCTCAGAATCCCCAGCCACTCCCTCGGCTCTGTTCTTCAGTGATGTGACACACAGTATGAATCAGCACTGTGCAAGATGGCTCAGCAAAGTCATGTGTAGGATTGCAAATGGAGAATTGCAGAGTTTTACTGCTAGTAATGTTCAGCTGCTTTTGCATGTTATGTTCCCAGTGCTGCAATCCAGTCCACACTGCATACTTAACTGGGAGCAAGTGGAGTTTGTTTTTGCAGCATAAGATTGTGCTGCAACTAAGGATTAACACACACAGAATCACACATACCCATTTTATACTCATATACCTTTACAGTGCAGCAATCTGTGTGTGTTTTGTATGTTATAATCCCCACAGTGCATACAGATAAACATCTGAAAGGTTTACTTGTACTTCCATAATCACCTGCTTTTGTGTTATTACTAGTACCATGTATACCTGAAGCATTTGTCATCAGAATTCAGGCAGAATATAGAATATTTTCTCCTACCTCAGTCTTGTGGTGGCAAAGCTCGGAACTGATCATATGGACATCTAATATTGTCTGTCCATCTGAGGCATGTGAAAATTAAGGCTGCAATTCTAGAAGTTAAGTTGCACTGAACACAACTGGACTTCTGAGTAGATGTACACAGGATTGTGCTCTAAGAGCACAATCCTAACCATGTCTACTCGAAAGTAAGCCCCATTGTGTTCAATGGTTCTTACTCCCGGGAAAGTGTCTTTAGGATTGCAGCCTATGTCATCATTTGTCTTTAATGAGGTGGATAATTTTTTTAAATGGAAACTTGGATGGTTCCATAGAATCTGCCTGCTTGGTTTGCTTATTACTCTATTTTTCCCCTTGGCTGGGTATCTTCAGGGAGCTCTGATTTAATTGGGGAAAAAGTTAAACAGTGGCACCTTTGGAAATGTGTAGGATACTGCCAAAAAAGACATTGTGCTGTAGAATGGAGATGATGAGTTCTGACATGTTACCTCTTTATAGCATAGCCCACCTCTGCCTGTCCACTTTTCACCCTCAACGATGATCTTAGCTTAGAATCATCTTTGTGGATGATTTTCTTCAAGATGGTATCTTTGCCAGCTAGACCACATGGACTTTGCTGATCTCATTAGACCTCTCTGCACTGCCCTGCTCGATTCTTATTCTGGCCAGCCTTTAGCCTCTTCAGCGCTCCACCAATCTGGCCTTTTCTGTGGTAAGGAAGTGACCTGCCAGTTAGTGGTATCCAGCTTACTAGCAACCATCCTATTGGTTTTTTTCTCCCACCATCATCATTCTTTTCCTGATTTTCTCCCTATTTTTTAAGCAGAGCAAAATTGAGCAGAGTAAGCATGACCATCCTGAGTGCATCCATTGCAGCGTTAGAAATTTGTTGGAATGCTGTGTTAGAAATCAAGCAGACTGTAAACTGCTGTAATGCTTTGTTTTTCAAAAATTTATGATGTGTTTTTGTGTGGCACTTAGAAAATGTCTGTGTGCCACAAATTGGCCATCGCTGCTCTAGGTGGATTTTGAATTTCACTGCACAAACATGACGTTTTGAATGTAACACTTCTAAAGTTTTTTCCTGGGCACCATGTTCACTCCATGATGCAAATGAAGTACCAAGTACAAGTCTGTTAACTGGTTAATGTGTTCTGTTGTATGGTAAGGAGGGGTAATGTGGGTGGTCATGGCCCATCTCTTGGTAAGCACGATATCATGTCCTTATTATGAATGGTTGAGAAAAATTATTTTCTTCTGCTAAGGGAAATATTGTTGACTTCCAGTGTTTGATGACTATCACAAGACACCCAAGGTTTGCCATTCTTTCAGGGGGCATGGAAAGAAAACACTTGTGCTATTGTTTTCTCAAAAAGTCAACTAAGATTTTGTGAACAGCCTTGACAATGGAGGAATTCAGCAATTTGATATGGCCATCCCATGTTGGTGTCGGCTGGAGTTTTGTGTCTGGTTCTTAAGTAGCTTTGAATGTAGATAATAACAGTTTTGCAGATGAACTGGGAGACACCAGTTGGGGTCAAACCAAACTGAGACAGTTGCAAACAGAATAAGTATCCTTGTAAGGGGGACATTCTGCTTCTAAAGGAAACAATGGCTTCTATTCAGATTACTAGCAGCTTGCATCACCAGCGATACTGGAGAACACTAGAAGACTTGGACTATATGTATTTGAAAGTAAGTTTTCCCCCCTAATTCTGGATGTAGTATAATGATTTTTTCATCTGCATACGTGCTAATGGAGAGACATTTATTTTGCTACATTAACTGTGATATGTATTTTTGTTGAAAAGTGGTATATAGATTTCTTAAATTTTTTTGGCCTTGTAACAGGGATGAGCAGCGCACCCTAGAGTTGCTCACAAATAGCAGGGCAACTTGCAGGGTATGACTCACCTTTACCTTTTTATTTTAATACTGTTGTAAAATAAATTGTTATGTCTGTGGCATCTTCTATTTCAGTGATACTCAAAGTGGGAGTCAGGACCCCCTTGGGAGGTTTCAATCTCAGGTCAGGAGGGTCTTAAGAGGGTGGGATTGCTCTTTTGGAATCTGGCACTGTGCTTTCCTTGAATAGATCTCATTGATCACAATAGGACTTCTGAGTAGACACTGGCATCTCAGTGTCATATCCTGGTAAGTTTGACAGGGGGTCCTGGGCAGAGTTTTAAGTTTGAAAGTGGTCCTGGACTGAATTGTTCTATATCAGAGGTGATTGCCTTTCGGTGGTGGCTGTTGGACAGAAGCATAACCTTTAAAGTGTCTTTGATTGCAGTCTTCTAACCATGTCTACCCAGAAATTAGCCCCATTGTGTTAAATGGGGCTAACTCCCAGTAGAGTGTCTTTAGGACTGTAGCCTAAGTAGACTGCATAGGACCATACAAATTTAATGCATGGTTTGAATTCAATTCCAGTGTTTTGTCATCATTTTTACATCCAGTTAATATTTTAATATGAATTTTTTTGGGTTCTAGAACCAATCATCTGAGTTTCCATTATTTCCTATGGGAAAATCAGCTTCACGTAAAGAACGTTTCATGTGACAAACATGCCTCCGGAAGGAATTAAATTTGTTACGTGAGGCGCCACTGTATATAGTAACATAAGCTTTGAGCAAAGTACTGGACAAGATTTGTAAAGTTCTGTGTTTTGCTTTTTGTAGTTTCATAGAGAGACAGAGGAACTGGCTTTGCTATTTCTCCACCCTGATTCTTCACTGCTTTTGGGATGAAAAATCTAATTTTGGTTCTTCTTGGGTTTCTTTCCAGCCAATTTCCCTGTTAACAGCAGACTAGCAGTAGATGAAATATGGTTCTCGAGGATGTTGCATAAACTAGCACTTCATTTCTTCCTGGTTAAGAAACAAACCATTCAACCTAATGAATTTTTCCCCTCTGGGTTTTCTTCTCAGGGTGTGACTGTGTACGAACATGAAAATTTTTTTTAAAAAAGGAAAGAAGTTCTAAACAGAAAAAGCACTTGTAGCTTCTGGGCAGGGAGTTCTGTTCGTTTGCTTTCTCCCAAGGGCCCAATCCTTTTCAACTCTCTAGCATTGATACAGCTCAATGCAGCTCTGAGGTGAGGGAATAAATAAATGTTCCCGTTTTGAGAAGCCAGCCATGACTGTGCCACCACCATAGAATGCAGTTCATGCCCCACTGGCATGGCTGCACAGCTGTTGAAAAGCAGGATAGGATTGGGCCCAAAGTCTGCTCTTTTTATGAAAGCAGTCAAATTAGTTTTTTTAACAACCAAGATACTTTAAGTGCGGCACTATTTGTTTTGTAGTTTTATGAATCTAGACTTTTTGAAAAGGTTGATTTGTTTTATTAAACACTTTTTTGCCACTTTTGTTAAACCCTAAGGCCTCCTATAGTTGCATTAAAACAGCCATTCATGAAATATAACTCTTTAAAAAGCCAATAGTGAAAGAAAAGAGGACAGTTACAGAATTAAAGACAAGTGGGTTAGCAACCAAGAACAGTAGAAGTACATACCGCATCACCATCAACACTGATATCACCATCAACATTTCAGAAGCTGTTGAAACCCAAGGTGGTTATAAAAAGAGAACCTATTTTTTAAATAGGCTTCTTAGGACACTGATATGGTCCTTTGATCTGTGTGGGTTCCAGAGACTGGAATAGTCACATCCTAAAATTTAAGTCTATGTATTTTATCCATGCATCAAAGATTTTTTGTTTTAGAAAACTTGATTATTAAAGAAACAAACATCCTGAACTGATACTGGATATGATTGTTAATTAGTAAAATTACTAAAATTAATTTTTAAAACATTGGGGGCCCTTGTCAAATGGGGCAGTTTGAACGTTGTGATTCCATCTCCCTCCTGATAACTATGTCTAGCAAGTATTTCTACATCTCTTGCACAGCTATTTGGGTGTGCTAAATTTAGCATTTAGATTTCTGAATCTAAATACAGAGTCACCTCTACACGAAGCATACTGTACAGCAGCCTCTCTACAAAAACGTGTTAGGATAAAGTGGTTAAGACTTTGCAAAATGCTTGTCTGTATTTCTGCAAGAGGTGATCTCTGTTGTGGTCAAAGACGCTTGATGGTGTTCTTCCGACACAGTGTATTGTGTTCCGGCAATACTGCATTATCTCCCTTCATTACATGTAATCACTGGGTGCAGCATTGTGGCACTTCTGCAGCTGCTGCCCTCTTTTTTGATGCATTTATTTCTGGTATGGAAAATAACATTGCACAGAAGTTGTGTGATCAGCTACAAAGGTGTTGGGACTTTGTCTCCAAGGGCTGGAAGGGTCTGTGCAGATTTGTTGTGTTTTTGCCTCTGATCTTCCTGTCTCATAATGTAATCCTAATAGTGTCTATTCAGAAGTAAGTTCCATTGAGTTCAATGGGGCTTACTCCCAGGAAAGTACTCTTAGGATTGCAGCCTTAATTGTATTGCAACATGCTGCTGTCCAGCACTTGGCTCTGAACTCTCACTGGTTGGGTGGTACTGCAGCTAAAATCTGCCCTGATTTTATCTGTTTTTTGATGTTGTGTATACAGTTTAGTTCCTGGAAGCAGTTCCTGTTTTATACTGAAATTTTGTTTGAAAGGCTCAGAGAACTGGAGCATAAACAAAGAAACTGGAAATCATAATTGAGAATAGGGGTCTGAGTTGGCACAACAGTTAGAAAACCTAGTGATGATGCTTACCGCAAGTGGTTAAGACACTGTGCCTGTTAACCAGCAGGCCAGTGTTCAAGACCCAGGTCCCCACAAGACAGGGTGAACTCCATTCCTAAGCCCAGCTCTGCAACGCAGCTGGAACCAATCGTATTGGCTATGCCTTTCCATTGGACTATCTCAGTGGCGTGGAGAGGAGGGATTTGCTGCTTGGATAACAGCATATCCTCCATAACAATCTACCCTGGCCTTCGTGCTTCGCATGCAGTGTCAGTGTCGAGCATGATACCATAGTCTTTCAAGACTGATGGATGCCAAGTTTTAAAAGTCTGGTGTAGTCTGGTATTGTCGCCTATGAACTGGTGTTTTGTTCTGTTGTCATTTAACTGTGTGATAATTCTGTATTCAGGCAATGCCTTTAAAACAACTTCCTGAAGAACAGATTTTTCTGTGTCTTAGTCAATAAATGCCATTATCTTTCTATATGCTCAAATTATATCTGCATTGTTGAGAGTAACTGAGTACAAATTATTTGGTTGTTGATCTTACTTTGATGCTATAATAGTTCTTCTAATGTCCTTCTTTTCATTCTAAAATATAGCTGTGAATGACATGGGGAGATTTCCATGCATTTTGATATGATTTGAGAATTTCAGAGTGTATTGCTTCCTGCATGTACTGTAGAAAAGTATATTTTTGACTGCTGATTTCTAGCAGTTGCAGTGCCTTCAAGAGATAAACGCCTCCAGTGGGTCTTGTGATAGGAGCATTTTGATGGTTTATATGGTCTGATGATTTTCACCATGTGATCTCCAATGAGATCATGAAGTACAAGTGGAATCCTGCAGTTGTTTGCTTCTGTGGGATGGAATTCCATCTTCGCCCCAACCAAGTTTTGGCAGGATATTTAATAGAACATGCAAAGGCTCTTACCTGTTGGTTGTCTTTCCTACACATTGTCATAAGTGAGAAGCACTGCATAGCTTTTAATGCTATTTTGGTGAAATATAGTGTGTTTTATCTCAGCCAGCTGAACTGGAAAAAAATCCTTCCCATGATATTTGTTTGTAAGAATCTGTTGAGCATTGCACAATTGTTCAGGCATTGTACTGTCTTATGTGTCTCCTTTTGTATGCCCTCATGCATTGTAGTTTTCCTGGGAAATCTACTCCTTCTCAATTCTCAGATAGCCCTAACTAAGCCTTGCAGATTATCAGAGTTACTTTCCAGCTGCCACACAATGTGCTTTTTAGAATATGCCTCTTAGTTTTTAATTTCAAAAGCATTTCTTTATGTTCACCTGCTTTCCAAAGCAGCGTCCAGCCATAGATATGTAAATAGCCTGTGCATGACACCGTACTGGTATGATAGACGCTGCTGCATGCAGCATCTGTCAACAACTTCTGTTGATATATGCCTTTATCATGTAGGATAAGTTGGCCTATTTCAGAATAAAAGCAGGCCTCCGTCAGTCTTGAAAGACTATGGTATCATGCTCGGCGCTGCATGCGAAGCACGAAAGCCTGGGTTGGATTGTTATGGAGGATAGGCTGTTACCCAAGCTCAAATCCCCCCTCTCGCGCCACTGAATTAGTCCAATGGAAAGGCAGAGCCAATACGATTGGATCCAGCTGGCATCGCAGAGCTGGGCTAAGGACAGGAGCTCACCCTGTCTTGTGGGGCCAACCCGGGTCTCGAACCCTGGCCTGAATAAATGATAGCAAAACAATGCACAGCTCTGCCATCTTTATGTGGTTTAATCATAAAGAGTTCTTTGCCTTTTCTGATGTAGTCAAGAATGGAATTGTTATCTGTACTTGCAGTTGAAACACAGCTGATGAAACTTGAATATGTAGAAGTTGCAGGCGGCTTCTGGTGTCAGCAGGGCCTTAATATCCTTAAATATCTCATGGGGAAGGCTCAGTTGGCACTGGCAGTCTGGTTTCTATGGTGATCTGTTTGATTTTTTCTGCTGGTTGTTGTTGCAAGACACAGAGCTTGATTTCCAGTCTTTCAAAGCTGCTCTTTCTGATATTGTGACAAGTAATTACATATAACCCTGGACAACCCTTTCATCTTACTGACAAAGGATGGGTTCAGATGACCATAGTTTAGATTCTTATGAAGGTGCCTGCTTCCCTCTGCTCTCACATCTTCCCTTTCCTCTGTGCACCCGAGGAGGAGAGGGTAAGTTTCTGCATTTGAACTAATCATGATTCCATTAGTGCAGATGTATCCCTCTGCTACTGGAACAGTGGCTACTTCAAAAATGGATGTTTTATATCTTCTGTTCCTGGTGACAGCAGAGAGGAAATGTGCAAGGAAATGTGCAACAGCAGGAAATGTGCAAGCCTGACTGAAGGGCAGGACCATTTACTACAATCCAATTGTTTTCAGACTTGTTAGCACCTGAACACACTTCTGAAAACGACATTCTGTTGGGATCCACCTAACTTTAACATCTCTGGTTTTATTATTATGGTGGGTGGGGAAACACATTTCTTAGTGTTTCATCTCTATGTGCATTGGATGAAGACCATTGTAGTGGCTTTGCATTCCCTTTTGTCTGGTTTTTAATAAGAATCAAGGCACATTCACCCACCAATACACATGTTCAGTTTAGTTTTGCTTTCCATAGAGGACAATATAGTTTCCTTATCAGCTTGGAGTATAAACTTCCTTTTCAAATTTGTTGGAGCCTGTGTTCATCAGATTGGGACCATTCTTATGACATAGTGTTTTGCATGGACTGTGACATGTTTACTTCTAATTTGGAAGAAATTTACCTATACACAGTAGAATAAATTTTTTACTTCTGTAGTTGCCGATAAATTGGTTATCCTTGTTATCCATGGGGTTCCATTCCGGAAACCCTCATGGATGCAGAATTTTGCATGAAACTACATCATACAGATTTCAGGATACACAGAACTTCAAATGCGACTGGAGCTTTGCTCTTGTGTCTGGAGCTTTTCTGAGGCCAATTGAGGATGCACTCAGCCTCCACAGATCACAGAATGGCCTTCGGTGGTTCTAGAAGGGACTTCTGCATGCAGCTTCCATGGGCCTCAGAAAGCCCCTCAAAAGCCTTGGAGGCAACTTTAGAGGCAACCAGAGCTGTGCTCCAGTTGTCTCTAGAGGCTGTTCTAAGGTCTGCGGAGGCTGCATGCTATAAAAAGTCCTTTGGAGGTCCTAGGAGTGCACTTCTGGAAAACTGAAAATACCCTTCTAAGACCTCTGGAGGCATTGCTGAGGCCCTGGAGGCTGTGTATAACCTCCTGAAGCCTAAGAAAGTGACTGGAGCACCTCTCCAGCCACTTCCAGAAGCTTCAGGTTGGGCCAGATCTGGCTCAGTGGGAGTCCAGAGAACGCTCGTAGTTGGGCCAAATTTGCAAAAGCGAAATCTGTGGATAAGTAGACTCAACCTGTATGCTTAGGGCACAATCCAGAAGTGCACTTGGGTTACCCTATCTATCACTGGGCTGACCCAACTACAAGATGGGCCTCCCTAGTTATTCTGGAAAA
This sequence comes from Cryptoblepharus egeriae, assembly GCA_030015325.1. Classification (NCBI taxonomy): domain Eukaryota; kingdom Metazoa; phylum Chordata; class Lepidosauria; order Squamata; family Scincidae; genus Cryptoblepharus; species Cryptoblepharus egeriae. The sequence continues at coordinate 15,708,855 of JAREYC010000013.1, forward strand.
GGCTTAGGGCAGCCTAAGGCAACATATTCTGCCCCCAAGACAGGTGGACCTGAGCTGCCCTAGCTGAGGCAGCCTAGGCAGTTCAGGAGAGGCATGTTGAGGGCATGTCAGCATTGCCTGGGGCAGAGCAGTTACTCTGTATCCAGAGTCTGTTTCCATGGCAGAAATGCCCTCTTCCAGCTCCTCAGAGTTATACCATCTCAGGAGCAGGTATAGAAATGAGTAGACCCATAAGGGTCTATGATAAGGCAGAGTAAGAATGGCAGTAATGACCAAAAATCTGAGTTCTTGGCCAGCCTAGCTGCAACCCCTGCCTCTCAGCCTCCAGATATGACACAAATATGGCAACCCACTAACCTGGGGATACAGCAGGCTACTCCAAGAAGCCCCTTGTATTCCCTGTAGACTGTACTGGCAGTCTTATCAGGGACTCCTTCTAAGGCCGGCACCACAGCTGTTCCTTGTTCAGTGTGATCTGAGGGAGGTCTCCTCAGGAACAAGCCCTCCCAGGTGTCACTGACTTGATGCCTACTTAGCATTCTCTTGAGCAGTTGGGCAGCCCAGGCTTCCTGACTCTCTGGATCCAGCATAACTCTCTACTCTGGATACAGAATAGTTGGAGCAGCTCAGCTAGGGCACACTCTTCACTGCCCTAACTCTGGATTGTGCTTTATGTGTGTTTGAACAATTCCCTTGGTTAATTATGGTAAGACATATCCACTGGCCAACGGGAGTCATGTGGAGATATGTTATTCTGTTATCTGTCTTCAATTCCAGGATCTCTCATGGATGTTGAAATAGACAAATTATGGGAGCCTTCTAATCCTCCAGAGACACCTGTGAACTGTTGCCTCTGGAGGATGTTATGAAATAATTTAGGTTATGAATGTGGTCAGATAAAGCTGTTCTCACTGAATGGTTTGCCTATTACTCTGGTAGGCATTCTTAAATTATCCATTTATTCTTTCTGAAGATGCTAGTTGGTTTCCATAGCTGTCCTGTGTTGCATGACCCAATTGATTTGATGACGTGGTATGATGCACAATGTTTATAGGATAAAGCTCAGAAAACAAGACCAAACTGGTTGCTGGAAGCCTGTGATGAGTGGTTCTTGGTCCTTTTTGTTGCAAGCATATCTAATCTTTTGTGCACAGCCTTTTCAGAAGCACTTCCAAGAGTCATAAATTTTCTAAGTGTAGAGGATTTGCTCCTTCAGATTATAATTGTAAGCCCAGTTGCTCATTTTCCATTACTAAAACCAAAATTAATCTGATTGATCCTTTTCCATCTGCAAACATGTTATGATGCTTTGACCTGCCTGTTGTGAAGACCAGAAGCATTCTTTCCAGCCTTACATGACTAAGATCTCTCCCTTAAAAAAAATTCTTCATGTGTGAACAGTGAAAGCCACTGAAAGCCCACCAGTGCTGAAGATACATAACTTCACCATACCATTCCAATCCTTAAGCAATACCATCTCCTGTATTAGTATGCTGATAGGCCATTATCTGGGGCTGTCAGACCAAGCCCAGTTCAACCCCTCCCCTTGTGCTTATGTACTTAACATTCTCCTACCCAGTGTTTTTGAAGGGTGTTTCTTGGCAATCTGCTAGTACGGTGGTGGAGATATTATCCATGATCTTTCTATGACCAGGACGTGTCAGGATTATCCATGATCTTTCTACCGACCAGGATGTGTCAGGAAAAATGAAGAGGAATTGGAGGACACCTCTTCTCAGCATGTACTGTGTCCACCATGTCCTCTGTGTGTGTGTTTTGTAAAATCTACTGTCTGAGTCTATGAGATTAATTTTTATGGGTTAAGGTTATGGAGAGGAAGTGCTATATAAATTACTTGTGATAGTGCTGTAATGGCAATGTATGGGTTTATGTATACTGTTGTAAGGATGCAGATGGCAACTTGAAGATGTGTATCTGCTGTTATTGGGAAGAACCAAATGCAATTTGTGGAGTGGCAGGCACCAGAAGGATTGTCTGATCTCGATTGGTAGCCTTTTTTCATGCTAAATGTGTTGCAGCAAGAAAACAGAACTGCAAAAATTTTGCTGAGCATATATGTTTGCCTATGAGAGAGAGCAAGATCTAAAGATAAGGGATAAGTCAATTTTTTGTTTCTGGTACAATGAATTTCCAGTTTGGCCACTACCACATCATTTGTTCTTCTAAAGGCCATGACTGTTGCCCTTTCAGAATAGGATCATCGAAAGAAAAACAGGTTCTGAGCTCAGTCCTTTCAGGTAGAATTCCAAGCTTGGGAGTATTTGGAGCCAAATTCCACTGACATAATTGTTTTTAAGAAACAGTGGAGCTTGTTTCCAGGTAGGAAAAGTCTGCAAAGTTTATGTGTTTAGGTGACACTTTGCAAAGCGAAATGTTCATTGTTTCTTAAGAATCATAAAGAAGGATTATCTAATGCAGTACATTGCCAATGACAATTCTCTCTTCACTCACCTGAATTACAGTGTGCTCCAGGATAGTGTGTAAGGCAAAACAAAACAAAACACAAAAAACAACAAAAAATTGCATACCCATCATATTGGTGGGAATTTTTTTAAAATATAGATTAAAAGTTACCCATGTATAAAACCTTTTGGAGCCAGTGAATTCACTAACCCCATAGGATGAAACGTGCTGTAAATATCACCTCTATCTGATATGCTCTGCTGTTCCACCAGTAATACAAATAGACACCATCCCTTTCTACCTTGAGGGCATTGTTGTAATTGGTGAATTTTTAATTGCATTGACCCAGTGCGGTTAGTTTTCAACCCTGTTCTATAAATTTCACAGTTATAACACCTGTTCTTACTGTAGTTTTGCAACATAATGTGCAACTACAATCAGTTGCGTTTTTTAGTTTTCTAATTTACTGGATTATCTGTAATACTGTTACTGATGTACATTTTGACTGAGAGCACAAACCACTGCTCGTTGGGTTCGTTCAAGTCCTTTGTGCTGACCTGGAAGTGACCTGATGTAATGGAAGTGATTTTTGGTGGGGGGAGGACAGACCATTGGGTGGACCAGGCTTAGGAGGGACCTGTAACCAGCCTCCACAACGCAGGTCAGATCCTAACCCCCATAGCAGCCCTGTTTGCAACAGGCTTCTTGGATCGGTGGCAGTGATTTAACTGTTACAGATCCAAGTACAGTGGTACCTCGCTTAACAAGCGTTTCACATAACAAGCAAAAATTTCCAAGGAATTTTGCTTCACATAACAAGTTCCACTTCACTTAACAAGCAAGCGCGCTATGGGCATGTGTGCTATGCAGCCCTGACGCTCCACATGGAGGCTCTTTAAAAGGGCTGCTGGCCAGTGGTGCTGCCTCTAACTGCCCCCCAACTTGGGGGCAGTTGCCTGGAGGTGCCAGAGGCAGCTGCCCATAACTGCCCCCAAGTGCCCCCACTGACCACCTTGAACCTTTAGCAGCAGCCCAGGTAAGCCTCCCAGGAAAGTGTCTTTGATTGCAGTCTCCTAACTATGTCTACGCAGAAGTAAGCCCCATTGGGTTAAATAGGGCTTACTCCCAGGAAAGTGTCTTTGATTGCAGCCTCTTAACCATGTCTACCCAGAAGTAAGCCCTGTTGTGTTAACTGGGGCTTACTCCCAGGAAAGTGTCTTTAGGATTGCAGCCTAAGTAGACTTCATAGGATCATGCACATTGAATGCCTGTTTTGAATTCAATTCCAATGTTTTGTTATAATTTTTACATCCAGTTAATATTTTTAACTGATAACTGTGCCTGTTAACCAGCAGGCCAGGGTTCGAGACCCGGGTCGGCCCCACAAGACAGGGTGAGCTCCTGTCCTTAGCCCAGCTCTGCGACGCAGCTGGATCCAATCATATTGGCTCTGCCTTTCCATTGGACTAATTCAGTGGCGTGGAGAGGGGGGATTTGCTGCTTGGGTAACAGCCTATCCTCCATAACAATCCAGCCCAGGCTTTCATGCCTCCGGAACAAATTAAGCTGTTTATGTGAGGCACCACCGTATCCCCATAGAGGTGAGGGGGAGTACTCAAGGTAAGGGGATAATAATCTTCTTACTTGGTGTTGCGTGGCAGCTACCTCGAACCCTGCACTGGATACAGTGCAGGCCAGACTGTCTAAGGATTGAGCCTTATTTGTTCTTTCAGGTTTTTTAACTATTTATAAATAACCAAATAGAATAAATATTTTGGTTACTACAGGTTGGTTTTTTTTAAAAAAAAGTAGCATTGATTGTTGGCCATAACTGCTTCCTGTAAATAGTTTCTCCCAATCAGTTTGGCTGCTAACTTGAAAACTGCATTTTTTATTTGCACTTCTTATATCAGTGTAACTCACTAAGATAAACTAAAGGTGATGTTTTGAATTTTGTTTTGCAGTTTGCAAGGATTTGGATCCCTGATTCAGAAGTAGTCTGGAAGTCAGCAGAACTCTTGAAAGATTATAAACCTGGAGACAAAGTCCTCCATCTTCGACTTGAAGAAGGCAAGGTAATGTTGCTTCTTATTTATTCCTTGCTATTTAACATTGATTGAAAAAGATGATATGGAGCAGTGTTTCTTAACCAGTGGTACTTGAGATGGTGTCTGTTGGTACTCATGGGATCCCTGGACACCTGCTGCTTGGTAGCAAGACCAACAACCCAACACAACAAAGCGGTAGGATTCTCCGCCTGGTGGGCAAGGCCCCAAAGCATGTATTTCTGCACTCACAAAAACACACTGTCCACCCAGAGTCTTTTATTGATGTTTTTCATGTAATTACTGAATGATTTCAATGAATTCAATACTTCTAGTAGTACTTCAAATAGGTGGGCCATGTGAAGTGGTAGAGCAGAGGACAAATGTGGAGAAGTAAGAGGATTGCATATTCATTATTTGATCATATGTCTATGTGTGCTAGACTGTGTCTTTTGTTATGGATTTATGTTATAGTGCTTTATGATGATTTTGAGTGTGCAGAACTCATTTACACTTGACATTATTAGGTTATAAATTGAGTAGACTCCAAAATAATCTTTCAGTATATTCTTTTTTATTTTCAGGATCTTGAATATAAGCTTGATCCTAAGACTAAAGAGCTACCACCTTTACGAAACCCAGACATACTTGTGGGTGAAAATGACTTGACTGCCCTCAGTTATCTCCATGAGCCTGCTGTTCTCCATAACCTCAAAGTTCGGTTTATAGACTCCAAACTTATTTATACTTACTGTGGTAAGTGCAGAACCAGGCTTCTTTACATGATAGATTGTGAGATATGTATAAAGATAATGGTGAATTGGCTTGGAACCTGTGCTGGGACTTGTGCCACCCTAACTGGTGGTTAGGATTGCAGCCTCAATCTCATACCAACAGGACTGAGAGAATGTATCCCCACTGTTAAATGATGCATATATACCCTTCTTTTTGTTTTGTAAAAAAAATCCTCAGAGATTTACTTGCACATAATCAAAATAAGCAACAAACATCCCAAAAATAGTAAGGGAATGAAATGAGAACATAGAGTATCTGGTGGTGGCACTGGCTAACTTCAAGAATGTGTACCATGCAAGTCAGCTAGTTTGTATGAAAAGTAAGTTAAAACAGCCTTAACAACCATGAGATTGTTGTAAGAAGTCTGGGCTAAGGACACACTAGGAAGTAAATTTTGTTGAAATCAGTCTGGTATTTACTGCAAGGTTTAGGGACTAGCTCCTCAGTGGCAATTAATATACTATTATGTACTTTTCTCTACAAGCTGCTCTTCTAGTTTTTACTGTAGCAGGATCTGCCTTCTTGGCAACTTCCTTCACAGACTCTAAAAAATAACTGGCTGCAATCCAGAGTAACTACAGGACCTTTCACACTGATGTATTTATGGTGCCACCTAGGGAAACCTATGGGAAATGCATAGAGCAATCCAGAGTAAGTGCTTCTTGCATTTTCCCGTAGTTACTCTGGATTGTAGGGATAGACTAAAATGCACATTTTTAATTTTTAAATACCTTTTTCATTTTGCTTTGGATTTCCAAATGATACTTCTTTGTTTTTAAATTTTTCAGCATCAATTTTGAAAAAATTCTTATAATTTTGTAACAGGGTAAAAGTTTCATAGGATCTTAAAGGATCTGTTTTCCTTTTCTCTTTCCATCTTTGAAACAGAGCTGTGATAGTATTTTTCTTCCTTTAGAAAGATGGTAAGCACCAAATCATAAGGGATTTTTCACTTGTTGAGAAGAAACAAACACTGTTTTCCCAGATGACTTCTGCCTGGCTTGGGTGTCTTATGCATCTGATGTAAAGAAGCAGTTGTTTGATTATCAGGCATTTTTAAAATTTAAGCTTATAATCTGAAGAAGACATTAGCATATAGGGAAGCAGTTATCTTGTTGATCTCCAGCAATCCCTCCCAACATACAATGTGTCTCTGTTAACTTCATTTTTAAAAGCAAGATTTACTATTGTTGAACATTCAAGCTTGAGCTATAAATAACTTGTGTTTACCTACTTCAGAATTTCCCTGTGGATATGGTGAGGGATAAATCACAGTGATATTCCTCATAGTGATGGTAGCAGCGTAACAGCATGATTCTGGGGATCACATTAAAGCGGCAGGGACTAAAGCTTCTGTAACTTGTGTGTCACAACCCACCAGGTTGGGAAACATTATTTAAAAGTACCCAAATGACAATACACTTTCTTTGAATTAAAGTAGGGTTGTATGGCCATTATTCCCAAGGTGGGTATCAAATCCTCAAAATTTATATATATATTTGAATATATACAAGCTCATAGGGAGTGACAATATATTACACATTGGTACCTTGTAAGACAAACAAAATTTATGAGGAATTCTGCCTTGTAGGACAAACAGTGCCTTGTAAGACAAACAGTTTTACAACATAAATTTGTTGTAAAATGAACGAATTGAAGAATCTGTGTTGTGAGCAACAGCAAGAGGTTATGGAGGAGATCTCATCTGCAGAGGAGGAGGGGAATAAGGAGTATGAATCCCTCACATCAAATGAGATTAAGGACATTGGGAAATTGTGCCAAATTTTGTAGAAAAGCACCACTCAAATAAGGCTGTAGAAGTGCAAGCTGTGAATCTATTTAATGACAATGCAATGTCATATTTCCGTGAAATCCTCAAAAGAAGATAAAAGCAAGTATCATTAGATAGGTTCCTTGTTAAAGTGGCTCAAAAAACACCAGTGACTCTTTCAGTGAAAATTAGTCATCCTTGGCCATTAAGGTTCCTCTTTTCTGTTTTACTATACTGTACTTTACTGTATTATAGTGTTTTTAATTAATATTACAGTAATTGTATTCTGTATTATATTACAGTGTTTTGAATTTGATTACAATATTTTGTTATCATTTTTACATACAGTTAATATTTTTATATGAATATTTTTGGGTTGTGGAACCAATTGTCTGAGTTTCCATTATTTCCTACAGGAAAATCAGCTTTGTATAAAGAATGCTTTGTAAGACAAACATGCTTCCGGAACAAATTATGTTCATCTTACAAGGCACCACTGTATACTCATGCTGAATTAGGATATTCACCATTGTCCCAGTAGTACTGATTGACTGGCAGTGACTTTCCAAAGTCTGAGGCAAGAGGTTCATTGACTCTGCTTCTTGAGATTCTTAATGGCTAATGCTAGGGATTGTATCTTGGATTTTCTGTATGTGCTTTTCCATTAAATTATGGTCCCATAATTTATACGATCTGAAGAGGAACCAGAGTTCACCAAAGTCCTGACTGATATGCTATTAAGTAGCAGTCCTTGTTTGGGTTGGAACTTACCATTCTGTCAGGTTGCTGCATGACTTCTACTGAGTTTGAAGGACAGGGATACTCTAGGCCAGGAGTCTCCAAAACCTGGCCCCACGGCTGAATGTGACCCTTCGCAAGACTCCATCCGGCCCCTTCCATCCTGCTGTTAGGCGAGCCCTGTAATTCTCCAGAGCCAAGGGGAGCTCAGCTTGCCACACCTCTGGCAGGTATTTTGAGGGCTGGGGAGGCTGCACAAACCTCTCTCTTTGAACGAAAGTGCTTATGAATTGATTTGAAGATCACCCTTTCTTTATGGGTTGGAAAGTGTTTGTGAACTGATTTGAATTCATTAATTCGCAAATTCCATCACCAATATATTCATTTATGTAAATTTATTCAAATTTGAAATGTAAATCGATTCTTCTGGCTCCTGACACAGTATCGGAAAGATGATAGGCACAATCCAGATTAACTACGGGACCTTTTACTCTGACATTGTTATGGTGCCACCTATGGGAAACATGGGAAATGCATAGAACAATCCAGAGTAAGTGCCTCTTATGTGCTCCTGTACTTACTCTGGATTGTAGGGATGTTTAGAGAAAAGTTTAGAGACTCCTGCCAAAACGTTTAGAGACTCCTGCTCTTGGCAGTCTTTTCTTCTTTCTGGTATCCCACCAGGTTGTACAATAGGATGTCTGGACAGATGTGGCTGCCCAGAATGTCCCTGTCTCCAATGCAGTGATCCAGCAGAATGGTAAGGACTAGTCATAGGGTGGAAGGGGAACTCCAAACCTGATCCCTGGACCAGGGTTTGGAAAGCCCTGATCTGTACATTGGACTGATCCTAGCCTGGTGATAGAACACTTGCTTTGCATGAAAAGGTCTTCGGGTCAAGTACTGGTATTTCCAGGAAATTGCCTCTGCACTAACCCCCAGAGGGCTGCTGCCATTTTCAACAGTACTTAGATGGATTAAAGGTAATATAATCAAAGTCACTTGAAATGTTGTCTTATTTCTCCTACTCCCAGTGACCTACATTTCTTTTACATTTTTTTTGGTCAAACAGAAGGGAGAAAAGCTGTTTTATTGTGATTCTGTATAGAACAAACCTTTTTGAAAAGGACTGATATTTGCCAATAACATCTTTTTTTTGTAAAAAAAAATTATTTTGCAGGTATAGTTCTGGTTGCCATAAATCCTTATGAACAGCTGCCTATCTATGGCGAAGATATCATCAATGCATACAGTGGCCAGAATATGGGGGATATGGACCCCCACATCTTTGCTGTGGCTGAGGAAGCATATAAACAAATGGCCAGGTTGGTAGGAAAAGGCTTCCATATGTTTCACAGGGGACTGTATTCTGTAGTTCTTTGTTAAGGGAGGTAAACAAGTTCTGAAATGCTGAAATGGTTTTTCTTATCTGGGTAATTTAATAACCATTACAAGGTAGCTCTTAAATGGTTCCAGTTGTAGTACTTGACAAACCAGCTACTGTATAAATAACAGAATGCCTCCATTGAATTTATAGTATTCTGGCCCTTGAGCAAGGCTTGTAATCCTCTAATACGTTCTTATATGTACTTTTATGTAAATTTATTCAAATTTGAAATTTAAATTAGTTTTCTGACAGTGTCAAGAGATGTGGCCCTTCTGCCAAATGGTTTCTCTATACCTGGTGTAGACTTTTTAAGAGCACCTTGGGGGAAACTTGTGGCTCATTCATGCATCTGGGAGGGAAGACTTCAGAGATGGTCCATTTTTTCCCCTGGCTTTTCACTTTCTGGTGATACTGTAAATTCTACTATTTTGGCTTCAGGAAAAGTATGATCCTAGAGAAGGTAAAGGACATGGGGTGCAAAGTTCCTTAAACTTGTTAATGATTGAATACCTACAATGATGATGTTTAGGTGGATTAAAGAACAGATTTATATTTTATTAGTTTGAAAAATAGCTTCTATAACCATCATTTTAATTTTAGCACACAGTGTTGTGTATAGTGTTGTATTTGGAGCAGGAAAACCTGGGTTCAGATCTTTTTTGGGAAGTTCAGTGGGTAAACTAGGATCAGTTGCTATCAGTTCTAATCTACCTCACAAGGTGGTAGAGTTGGGGTGTGTGAAGAATCATACTTGTTCCCTGGAGTTGTACTATAACTATAAGCACAAAGTTTATTTTTAGTTAGAAATAAAAATTAGGGCTTTATCCTAGTTAGCCAGAAAGAACTGTTAATACTGTCACTTTACAGAAGTGGATACACTGGATATATTCATGGAATGTATGAGCTGTCTAGAATTGCCTAATTGTTCCTGAATTTGACCCTTTTTACACCTACATTCCTGCTCTATAGTGCAGAATGTTGAAACTGCATGAAGAACCATCATTTGCTGGGGATTGTGCATAAGCTCAAAAGCAAAGAGAGGATTAAATGAATTTGTGACCACCCAGAGGACTCTCAATTTGCTTACTGGGTAAAATGTGTTCAGTGTCAGATCCTGAAGTTCATGTGAGGTGTCTTGCTAGAAGCTGTTCACAAGCATGAACAGACGGTTGCAACAGTGACCTCAAGGGAGTAATCCCCAGGGAATAACTTTCATTTTGCTGGCTCATCCTTCTGTCCAGATGCAATCTGTCATGATATTCCAGCTGATGCAGACGACTTCCTTTTTCACATGTGCTTCCCTTTAAAGGTTATTTTTGTTCTTTATCAGTTGTACATTTTAGTTCTTAAATTTTTGATTGGGGAGGCATGAAATGATGCTCTGCCAAATTGCAATTCAAATGGTTCTAGAAAATCTCTATTATGTTCTTCAGATTACTCTCCAGAGTTCTTGTTAAGCTTCTGTGTATTAAGTTACAATGGATTAATAGTCTTAATGGAGGTTCAGTCCTTGAAAAGAGTACAGGCACAACCTTGTTATACACGTGTTTGACTTAACGCAAATGGCAACTGCAAATCACAGTTTTGGAATTTGCTTTTCTAATGTTGCAGAGAGGCATTCATTCAAGCAGTATTACATTCTTCAGCTGAGTGAGGTAAAATCGGGGTCCTTTGCATTTTGAACTGCTGACTTGCCTCTCTACAACAGTAAGAAATGCAGTTTTTAATCAACTGTAAAGGGGCACACTTTTTATTCTTTTAAACTGCTTTTATTTAACACATTTTTGGATTTCAGCAGGGAGTTCCAGAATCAGAATCCATGTGGAAGTGGGAACCCACAACCTGGAAGTGGGTTTTTAAATCTATTTTTTCCCCATAGTTTTATTACCCATGGATTTTTTTTATCCACAGGAAGTTCTGAAATGGAATCCTAGTAGATAACAAGGAACACGTTAGTGCTACTTTCCAGACAGGTTGGATTCAGGAATGTTAAATCTGGAGTGGTGAAACTGACATGTAATTGAATTATACAAACGGCATATTCCATCAGAAAATGTTTCCTGGAAAGGCATCATTGAAACAAAAGATCAGATATGGGTAGTGCAATTCTAACTTGTGTTGGAACAGGCTGTCCAGCATACCTGCACTGTATGCATTGCAAGTTTGGGGCTGATACTGCGCTGCTCTGGGGCAAGAGGAAATTTTTTCCCTTACACCAATTAATGCAGCAGCCACCGCAGTGGGTCTGCTCAGATCTGCACCACCAATTTCAGAGGCACAAGATCCAAGCAGCCCTGGACTGCTGCAGTCTTCCAGGTCCCAGCCCTATCTCCTGGTCCTTGCCTGCCGGTCCGCAGTTACACTGGCCCCTGCCCTTACCCCTATCCTAAAATGCCTGCCATCTTCTTCCCACCACTCCCATGCTTGTACTGGCCAAGCTTGTATTGGCCAAGCTTTTCAGTAGGCATCCTGGGGTCTGGGGAAGCTCTGCTCACTACTACAAATCGGTGCTGAAGCAACTTTGGCTGAATCCTGTTAGTTATCCTTAGTCTTACAGTGTGCCATTTCAAGTTGTGATGTTGGACTGACCATGTGCACTGCTTACTTGTCTATTTGCCAAGCTTATCTGCAGCCTTCCCCTCCCATATATTGGAGTGTTGAACATTTTTTAAAATCGTAAGTTGAGTTTTATCATACAGGTAAACTGTATTGGTTGATTTCATGATTTGAAACTGTGTAGTGTTACTACTGGGTGATTGAACACATTATTCATTTAGATTGTAGAAATACAGAAACTACAGAAATTGCCTATACCAAGCACAAAAGATAATGTGACTGATGGCACTTTTTAAAGAGAACATGCATTATTAAAGTAATAAGCTTTGGCCAATATTTTCAGTGGTCTCTTCTGGCCAATTCTTAGGGCTCCTTCCTGCATCTGGGGAACAAGTGCTTATTTATTGCACAAGAAAGAAAATGCAAAGAGGTAGTTGCTGTTATAAAGCCTTAAGTCTGAGGCAGTTGTGAAAGCCCACAATGATCTCTTGTTTCTCCTTGACATTCGCTAGCAAATAGATGGCACCAGCTTATTCTGCTTATATAGAGTCTCTCTGTGCCAAGTGCTTGCCAGATGGCATTATAATAGGCTGCACACAGAGAATTTAATAGTGTATCCTGCCCAGTTATAGTGTGACGGAAACTGCTTGTATTGATGGTAGTAAACAATGCAACCGTTCTTTGGTGGTAATTTACTATTAAGCATCTATTAGATGCTTTCAGTAGTAATTTGTAAATCAACATCAGTGTTGCTTTTAGGAAATTGTGTTTCATGAACCCTTTATGGTGCAGGAGCTGTAATAGTTTTCTAATATTTACTGAGCATTCTAAGAAACTGTACTAGTGTGGACATTTTGTGCTATGATTTAATTTTAGTTTGGGACTGACACTCAACTTGTGGTCTTCCCAGAATCACCTTTGGGGGCTCATCGGCAAACACACTTTTAAAAAATTTATATACTTACCAGCAAATATATTAAATATCAAATTGTAAAAGTCTTTGACAGACTCACAATTTGAATCATGTATTGTTTTATTTTTGTTTTGTTACTTCTATTCCACTATCACATTTGCCACTTCATTTTAAAATACACTTGGACTAATTCAGTGGCATGGAGAGGAGGGATTTGCTGCTTGGGTAACAGCCTATCCTCCATAACAATCCAACCCAGGCTTTCGTGCTTCGCATGCAGCGTATGCAGCGCAGAGCACAATACCATAGTCTTTCAAGAATGACGGAGGCCTGCTTTTTGTGTTACTTACTTGGCATTTTGTATTACTATACTTGGCATTTTCCCCCTACCCCAAGAGATGATGAGGTCAAGCAGGAATTTTAATTAAACTGAAAATTAAGCTGTGAGCTATTCAACATTTCAGAGGTTTATGTGATGACTGATCTTTTCTTATTCTCTTTTCCCCTCAACATATGGTTCTCCTAAGAAGAGCCACAACTTAAGGTACTGTAGGACAGAGACTTCTACAAACCTCTTAGAAATCCACATCTTTGTAGAAAGATTACATCATCTAGCAGACATACTGTTCCATGCAGTTCTAAGCAGTGTTCCCTGTCTGAATTCCCCCAGGCTCCCCCACTGACTGGGTGGGTTAGGGACAGAGTTAGGGACTGGAGTACCATCCAATTTTTTACCATTGAAAAATCTTTTTTTAGCTTGCAAATGCAAAATGGCCACCCAAAAACCCATAATTCATAGAATCATAGAATCATAGAGTTGGAAGGGACCTAGTAGGTCATCTAGTCCAACCCCCTGCCTGCAGCAGGAATTCCCCCTAGAGCATCTCCAACAGGTGCTCATCGAGCCTCTGCTTGAAGATCCCCAGTGAGGGAGAGTCCACCACCTCCCTTGGCAATCTGTTCCACTGCCGAACCACCCTCACCGTCAGGAATTTTTTCCGGATTTCCAGCCGGAATCTCCTTTCTTGCAGTTTGTACCCATTGGTTCTAGTTCTGCTTTCAGAAGCAGCTATGAACAAATTGGCCCCTTCCTCCCCATGACAGCCCTTCAGGTATCTGAAGAGGGCAATCATGTCTCCCCTCAGCCTCCTCTTCTCCAGGCTGAACATCCCAAGTTCCCCCAACCTTTCCTCGTAGGGCTTCCCTTCCATCCCACTGATCATTCTTGTCGCTCTCCTCTGGACTTGCTCCAGTTTGGCTGCATCCTTCTTAAAGTGAGGTGCCCAGAACTGAACACAGTACTCAAGGTGAGGTCTCACCAATGCAGAATAAAGAGGAACTATAACTTCTCGTGACTTGGAAGCTACAGTCCTCTTAATGTAACCTAAAATGGCATTTGCCTTCTTTGCAGACACATCACACTGCTGACTCATGTTCAGCTTGTTATCCACGGCGACTCCAAGATCCCGCTCACATGTTGTGCTGCCAAGCCAAGTATCCCCCATTTTATACCTATGTTTTTGGTTTTTATTGCCTAAGTGCAGAACCTTGCACTTCTCCCTGTTGAAATTCATTCTGTTTGTTACAGCCCAGGATTCCAGTTTATCCAGATCCTCCTGGAGGTTTCTCCTATCTTCTGATGTGTTTGCTACTCCTCCCAGTTTGGTGTCATCTGCAAATTTGATCAGGCTCCCCCGTATCCCTTCCTCCAAGTCATTGATGAAAATGTTAAAGAGAACCGGTCCCAAGACAGAGCCTTGGGGTACCCCACTAGAAACGGACCTCCAGGTTGACACAGAACCATTTACTAAAACCCTTTGAGTGCGGCCATCGAGCCAGTTGCAGATCCACCTAACAATTGCCCTGTCTAGCCCATATTTTTCCAACTTCCTAATTAAAATGTCATGTGGGACCTTGTCAAATGCTTTGCTGAAGTCAAGATAAATGACATCCACAGCATTGCCACTGTCCAGTAAGCTCGTAACCCGATCAAAAAAGGAGATCAGATTTGTCTGGCAAGATTTATTCTTGGTAAATCCATGCTGGGTTGTTTTGATCACGGAGTACTTGTCTAGATGTGCACAAATTGTGTGTTTTATGATTTGCTCTAATATCTTGCCCGGGATTGAAGTCAAACTGACTGGTCTATAATTTCCTGGGTCTTCTTTTTTCCCCTTCTTAAAAATTGGGACTACATTTGCCCTCTTCCAGTCCAGTGGCCCTTCTCCACTCCTCAAGGATTTCTCAAAGATGATCGACAAAGGCTCTGCAAGGACATCTGCAAGTTCCTTAAGAACTCTAGGATGCAGCTCATCCGGTCCAAATGACTTGAATTCATTTAGGCCAGTTAAGTGGTTTCGAACCAGTTCTCTGTCAATCTTAATCTGCTGTTCTGCACCATCCATGTTTTCATTACCTCTTAGGGGATGTAAACACATCCTCGAATCAGTCAATGATCCCGCACCCCCATTTGCACAGCCCTCCTTCTGTGAATAGACGGATGCAAAGTAGGAGTTGAGCAGCTCCGCCTTCTGCTGGTTTCCGGACACCTGTTGTCCATCCTTGTCCAAGAGCAGCCCCAGCCCCTCGTCTCTCCTCCTGTTCCTTTGGGCATATCTAAAGAAGCTCTTTTTGTTATCTTTGACTCCCCTGGCCAGCCTCAGCTCATACTGAGCTTTAGCATCCCTGACCCCCTCCCTACATGACCGGGCTACCTGCCTGTACTCCTCTCTGGTGATCTTTCCAGTCTTCCACTCCCTATACTTCTCTTTCTTTAACTTCAGCTGATCCCCAAGTTGCCTGTGGAGCCAACCTGGTTTTTTCAGCATTTTCCCCCCTTTCTTTTTTATTGGAATTGTTTCTGACTGTGCTTGTAGAAGCTGCCTCTTAAGGAGCTCCCACCCATCTTGGGCCCCTTTCCCCATTAGATCATCAACCCATGGGATCCCACCTATGACTCCTCTAAGCCTGTTGAAACCAGCTTTCCTGAAATCCAACATATAAGTTTCACTCTGCACTCTTTTTATTTCCCACATTATTCTAAATTCCAGCAGCTCATGATCGCTTTCCCCTAAAGTTCCCACTATGTTGACCTGATCAACCAGTTCTTCACGATTTGTTAAGATCAGGTCAAGGATGGCCCCTCCCCTTGTCGTTTCCTCCACTTTCTGGACCATGAAGTTATCTTCCAGGCCCATCAGGAATCTACTGGAGCTTCCATGTTTGGCTGAGTTTGTCTCCCAGCAAATGTCTGGGTAGTTAAAGTCCCCCATTACTACTACCTCATATTTCCTTGCAATGCCTGCCAGTTGATCCAAGAAGACATCGTCTACTCCTTCTCCTTGACCTGGCGGTCTATAGTAGACGCCCACTACAATGTTTTGTTTTTTATTTTCCCCCCTTACTTTTACCCAAACACACTCCACAGGGATATCCGGACCACTCTCCTGGATTTCAGAGCAAGTATATATGTTCTTGACATATAATGCTACTCCACCTCCCCTTTTGCCACTTCTGTTCCTCCGGAACAGCTGATAGCCTTCCAATTGTGTGTTCCAGTCATGGGAGTCCCACCAAGTTTCAGTTATTCCTAGTATCTATAGTAGTATCTACAGATTTCAAACACATTCCATTTATCTTGATTTTCCCTTCCTTATATTGTGCCTTATATATGTAGCCCCCCAAAATGTATACACACTTATCTATGCCCTTTTTAAAAACTCAAATTGTATTATGACAGCAATGTACTGTATAATGTTGTGTATCTAAAGATGTGAGTAGCCACCAGTAATCCTTCCCTACCTCCTCAGGTGACAGATTGGGAATATGGGAAGGCACACCGGGTGTCCCAAAATGGCCGCCGAAACCTGCCCTGCTACTTTGCCAAAATCAAAAGAGTCTAGATGTTAATGGTGACCACTCTGAGCATCTAACGTGATTGCATAATTCAAACATGACTTACAGAGTGATACTTACATCAATTCAGTAATAAAATTTCTATGCATATATTTTTCAAGTGTATATACATTTATATGGGCCACCCTGTATATACTATCTGTGTGTGTGTGTGTGTTTTCTCACCCTCCATGGGTGGTGTATATATGCTATCCTCAATCTCGGGTCGCCTACCAGAGGCCTGGGAGTTTGAAAGTTCTGTGTAGTATCTTAGCTGTTCCTAGCAGTGTGTTTTTCTGGATCGAGTGTTCTGATTAAGGTTACAATCCAGAGTAACTACGGGAGCACGTAAGAGACATTACGTGCACCCATAGTTACTGCACCACTGACTGAAAACCTATGGGAAATTCATATTGCAATCCAGAGTAACTTGTTCTTACTCCGGAGCAAGGACTCCCCATAGTTACTCTGGATTACGCCCGTACTTCCTGAAATCTATTGGAGCCATTCTTCCAGCTTGGGTGTCACAGCCCCTAGTTCTCCAATCACTATTGGGATCTCATTCACCTTCACTTTCCACATCCTTCCTAATCCCTCCTTCAAACCCTGATACTTTCCCACCTTTTCATGATTTTTCCCCCCTGGTATTGCTATCATTCGGTATTGCTATATCTATCACCAGGGCTGTCTTCTGGGCCTTATCTATCACCACAATGTCTGGCTGGTTAGCCAGTACCTTCTTATCTGTCTGGATATGGAAGTTCCAGAGGACCTTAGCCCTGTCGTTCTCTACAACCTTCTGAGGAGTCTCCCATCTGGTCTTGGGAGGGGTTAATTCATAGACTGAGCAGATGTTCCTATATACGATGCTGGCTACTTGGATGTGCCGTTCAATGTATGCTGTTCCTGCCTGCATCTTACACCCTGCCACGATGTGTTGGACTGTCTCTGAGATTTCTCTGCACAGCCTGCATTTTGGGTCTTGTCTGGTGTGGTAATATATATATATAAACACACAGACACACCACCAGTCAAAGTGTGCAAGATAGGACTGAGCAGAGCACACAGCTTAAACGAATTTTGTTTCTGTTTCAGAGATGAACGGAATCAGTCAATCATTGTAAGTGGGGAATCAGGAGCTGGAAAGACAGTCTCTGCTAAGTATGCCATGAGATATTTTGCCACTGTAAGCGGGTCTGCTAGCGAAGCTAACGTTGAAGAGAAGGTTTTGGCTTCCAATCCTATAATGGAGGTAAGAATAGGCAACATGGCTGTTGCATTGTCCCTTCCACCAACCACCTTAACCTTGTTTGTTAGCAGCCTACATGTACTTAGCAGTGGTATGAGTGGTTGCTGCCCTGATTCTGCTCCTCTGTTTCTTCTATTCCACTTGCTCTGCCTCAGGGAGCAGAGGCAGGAAGAAGGAATGGGGGAGTTCTGCTTCTCGCAACATAGTGAGGAGGAGTGGGGCAGCTGATGCAGCAGCAGGTAAAGAAAGCTGGATTTGCATTGGGTGGAGGAAAGGCAGGGTAGAAATAAAGTTTGTTTGTTTATTATTCTAATCATTAAAGTCAGTTTTGTCATAAATGCCTATTTGAATAATAATTTCTCCTCAGATGTTCCATGTACTGTGCAAATTGCAAGTGTGTCTGGGGCTTATATACCTTACTGGGTGTAGTTTATGACTGAAGTGGACAATTCATTATTATTTTAATGTTGGAGGTTTGGGATTTTGTAATCTGTTCTAAAAGCTGTTTTATATGTATGAACTTGTAGCCTAGTCCAGCTTTTTTATAGCATACAGGTTCTGGGGGTATACGTTGAATATTTCCAGGAGAAAAGACATTTTGGTGCCACCTATTGTTATAACTTTTCAGTTACCATCTTGTTTAATAGAATATTCCACATTACCTGTGTGTATCATAACTTTTAGTATTTTTATTGTTTGTTCATTGTTTTTATTAGCAGCTTTTCTGATTCAAATTAGCCTTAAATATTAAAATCATAGTTGTGATCAAATACAGTATATTGTACTCTAACAATATGGAAAGGGGTAGTATAGCTTGAAATTGAGAAGAATGGTTGTCGTCCTCATAAGTGCAGTTCTTCAGGATGCTGAATTTTCACCAGACATTTTTTAGACAAATGCAACCAAACTCCTTTTTCCCCCTAAATATTTTTTAAATTATACTTTTTTCTTATTTTAAGCATTTCTTGAAATAAAAGCAAGATGGTACTATCTACCCTAATGCAACTTTGCCACAGGTGGTTTAGAGGTATTTGCTAATAAGGTAATTCTGACTGGTTTGCTGTGTTGTGTGAAATTTCTACATAGTCTTACTGAGTTAGTAAGTAAGTGCATTTTTGCCTCCATGCATGGAGAAAACCCTGCATTTCATGGGGATAGTTTCAGACAGTTGTAAACATTTGCATCAGGCTTTATGCAGACCTAAGCAGCTGTTGCTAAGTATTGTCCTTCACACGAGTAAGGCTCTGAAGAACTATTACAATTATTTAATTTATGTAGTGTTTGCAGTTGAAATTCTCACCACTACCTACTAGGCTGTGCGAAAAATACTCAAAGCAGCAAAGGATTTGGAATCTGTCCCATGCCTTGAAATAAGCAATTAACTCCATTATTAGACTGATTTAGCAAGATATTGCTGCCTGAAAAGTTTTCTCAGTTTGTATCATTGTGTGTTTCTCATATATCTGCTTTCCAGGTACAAATGAAGTCTTAGTAAAGGTTCCATCCTGGGAACTTCCATGGATGCTGATTTTTTTCATTAAACTAAAGCAATTAAAAGATAACATCCCTTTAGGCAGCAGTTTGGAAAAAAGACTGCTTACCATGGGAATAGGGCAGGCAGGCAAACAATTGATCTCCCTTGCTGGGGCTTATAGCAGCTTTGTTTCAGCTTGGAGGCAGATCCCTTCCTTCCCCCTGGAGCAGCAAAATAATGAAAAGTGAGAATCATTTCCCAAGTGCTTTGCATTATTTCACTGTCCCTGGCAGGAGAAGGCAGGGCTGAAAGGAAGCTGATCTAAGCCCCAGAGAGAAGGAAGAGGGATTGATTTGCCACTTTTTATGATAAGCAGCTATTTTTAAATTTAAAGGGATGTTTATTTTATCATTTAATGGGCCATCCTCATTCACCAGTAACCTCATTCAGCCTCATTCACCAGTAACACTGCCGGTGAAAAATGCGTTGATAATTAGGTTATATGTGTAACAATATTAGTGTCAGAAGGTTGTGTGCAATAATATTGCTAACATTCAGTTGTTTCAATGAAAAATGTCACTATGTAGGAAATCTATCTTTGAAAACATAGGTTTGTTATTGCACAGATCCCTTCTACATGATTGCTAAGTAAATTGCTTCCCAGCTAACACCTGAAGTCTTTCCACAAGTGGAGGCCTTCTGATTCCTGTAAATTGCATATGTGTGCATATGTTTACAAGTGTTGGTATAACTAGGTGACTTTGTGTGATAATATGGACAACATGTGATAGAATGGACGAGCAGTATGCCAGAATTCATATTTACTCACCATAGGTTGTGTTTCATGTGATTTATCACAACACAGTTTCAGTGACTTTGCTATATCTAGGATTTTAAAATGATTAAACAATTTCTTTTTCCCCTGCAGTCTATTGGAAATGCCAAAACTACTCGGAATGACAACAGCAGTCGCTTTGGGAAGTACATTGAAATAGGCTTTGATAAGAGATATCGAATTATAGGTGCTAATATGAGAACTTATCTCCTGGAAAAATCTCGAGTTGTGTTTCAGGTAAAACGGATGTATTTCCTTCATGCAATAGGTGATAGTAGCATTGAAGACATTTTATGATAGATGTGATAGATGCTGTGAGAATGTGTCAAGCCTAGTTGTTGCACTGTTGATACAAACCTACTAAATACCTCTCCAATATGTGAAAGAGAAACAATTGATAGCTTTACTGAAGAATTGAATGCCATGTACATGAAAAAGAGATGCAGGGCTTGTTGTTTGAAACGCAAACAGTGTTTGCCAGACCAAGAACTGTACATTTTGGCATTGTTACCTTTCTCATTGGTGCCCCTTCCAGAGCAGAAAAATGGGGACTCCTTTCTACTGTCTTGGTCTTGTCATATATATATTGCAAAAGGTAGAAGAAAAATGCAGTGTGGACATCTTAAAAGCTTTCTGGGAACGAGAAAAAGGCTGGTGACACAATCTCTGTTCATCATTTGTGTGTCTAGATGCTGTACAGTGGCCAGCTGATCAGACACTCAATTATACCTTTACATCAATATGAATTAATGCTTATTTTTGGAGCTATTTTGAATAGCAGTCAAATAAAATGAAAGTATTTTGGATGGTTTATTTCACCCCCCAAGATTTCCATTTGATCTGCTTTCTTTATACTCAAGGTAGAATGGTCAATTTTAGGAAAATAACATATTCTTAAGATAGATCTTATTGCTTGTTTTATTTTTATTAAAGGCAGAAGAAGAGAGAAATTACCATATCTTCTACCAACTGTGTGCATCAGCATCATTGCCTGAATTTAAAACTTTGCGATTAGGTATGGACTTGCATTTCCAGTGTTGTGTGAGTGGTTGTTGTATGACCAAAGTGGTAATGCTATGTCTTGGACAATAGCTTCTTTAATTTTTTTAAGTCTACATTTCTAGAAACTACAGTTCTTTCCGAAACAGCCAGATCTATTTTAAAGGTGAATGAAAATTGCTTTTGTTCATGTTACGACCTATTGATATTTTATACGTTGCTTTTATTATGTTGAAATCAGTGAGCATATTGAATTTATGCCAAGAAAAATCTTTACCTCAGCCAGGGGCTTCCAAGCCTTCAACTTCATGGCTCCTGGACCTTTAGCAATTGTGTAGAAGAGGGAATTTCAGGAGGTGTGAATCTGTGAGATGAAAAGCTGCACCTGCTGAAATTCTCTCCTCAACTCAGTTGTTAGTCCTGAATCCCTGAAGTTGAAAGTTTGGAGATCCCAAATCCTAACCAACTTTCCAGCACCAAGGTAAGAGCACTGCAGCACAGATAAGGGATGAGGAGGCCTCCTTTGCTATCACCAAACTGCAAGATTGAATTGGCACAGCTTTGTAGGAGAGTTGTTAGGATTTAGATCTAAGCCTTTCATTGACACGTTGTTGGATCCTGAGAATCCCTTTTTCCTTTCACTTTTTCAGCCCACAACTTCTGTTTCTCCATTAAATCTAGATGCAACTTTATTGGCCTTGCCTCATCTTATTAGCCTTCAGAGTTAGTACTTATGATATTTATTGATATTTCTTGATATTTAAAGTTTTGTTTTTGTTTTGAATAGGGAATGCAGACTATTTTCATTATACCAAGCAAGGGGGCAGTCCAGTGATTGATGGAATTGATGATGCTAAGGAGATGATGAACACACGACGGGCTTGCACACTGCTAGGTAATTTTCAGGTCTTAGTAGTATGTTCTTTATGAAATGGTTTTTTGAAAGACACCTGCTCATTTCCGTCCTGTTTTAAAGCAAGAGCCTGCATACTTCTCAAGCAGTTGCAAGGTGGGATAATTCAGAGGAATTCAGAGGAAGTGTGTAAGAAACCATACGGAAGTATTTTGTTTCTCCTTTCAACTGAGTACTGAAATACATTTATATGACCTTGTCTGTAAATTTCTTGACCTTGATGTTCTCAAACTCTCTGGTAACACCAACACCCATCACCCTCTCCCATGCAAATGGTTACACGGTCCCAAACTCTCCTGGAAAGTATGATACTTTGTATTTGCGTGGAAGGGTAGGGGGTAGCACCAGTGCTCCCATGATTGTGCTGGGGTTGGTGGAAAGGGGGATTTCTAAACACTTACTGGTGTTGCACGTGGTCCTGGCAAGCATGGGGAACTCACCCCTCTGCAGGCTTCTCCATACCTTGGAAGTGCTGCAGGTAGCGATTTCAACTCTCATTATCTGACTGAAAAGCTTACAGAGGAATTTTATGGCCTCCCCACCCACATCTTCCTGAGGGGAAGGACCCTTGGAGTTTAAAAAGTCCCTTTCCTCCAGTGCCAGCATGAAAATGGGAGCACTGGTGTTGCTGCCAACACCTGCCCCTTAATATGGTAGTGACTGAACTTCCCTGGCAACCCCCCCAGTTTGGGAAGCTCTGCCTTAACTTTGCATTATTTTTCAACAGTTTTGTCAAACTTTTCTTGAACATCTTCTGGCGTTTGTTGAGATTATAGTCATTCAGCCAAAGAACTGGCTAGTTCAAATAATATGTAAGATTCTCCTTAGAAAGTTGTGGTCCACTAAATTTTCTGGACTAAAATATCCTCTCTAAAGCAATCTTGCCTTATCCCCTCCTTGCCCTTACCTGTTCGATGACCCTGTACACTGTTTAAGTTTAAACTGACCACGAAGAGTTGGAATATATGTGTCACCGTGCAGTGAATCAAGTAAATAACAATATTTAAACCTGTTTTACCTTATAATTCAGGACTCATTTGTTTGATCTTGTATTCTTTGGGTATACCCAAACTTTCTATCCAGTGTGATACTGTTCTAATGAATCATTTTGTTGTATGCTGTTGTAGCACTATGTGTTTCACTTTTCATAAACAGTAACTTCATAGTTCTAGAAAAAGTGTGCAAGAAAATTTACTTGTGATTCTTCAGTTTCTTAATCCAAAATTGCTCTTCAGTGTTACTTCAAAAAGCAAATTTTGATTCATTCTGTATTTTCTCCACAGGTATTGTTGACACCTGCCAGATGGGAATTTTTCAGATCCTTGCTGCTATTCTTCACCTGGGCAATGTGGGGTTCACAGCTCGGGATGCTGACAGTTGTACAATACCAGTAAGTTCCAAATGAGGATAAAGTTATTTTCACTGTAACATTTCCAACCATTTTGGCTATTTTAAGGTTTATAATGCTATTGTTGGACTGCAAATAGTTTCTGTTTCCATGCTTCCTTTACTGTCATTCTCCTACAGTGTCACAAAATATTTCAAATAGTTTTTCCCCCGTTCTTCTTACTGACTCTGTTAATTAGATAAATTCAGGTGTGAAGAATTGTTTTAATGTCATCATTCAAACCATAGTTAGAAGTCCATGGAAAAGTATATGTGCATGTGTGCACTCTCCTCTTCATTTCTTTGTTTTAATTTCGAATCAACCTAGTTTGTCATGATGTCTAACAAAACCAGAACTGTAAATTATGGTTTGGTTTAGATAGCACGACAAGCTGTGGTTTAATTCAAACAGAAAACAAGTAAATAAGACCTGAGTTTGGAGGGAATAGGAGGAATTGTCAAACTCCAAGCTGTTGTTGGAGGGGATCATGCACTGATTTGGACATTGCTTATAAGAAGTAGAAGTCTTCATTTGTTGCTTGCAAATCAATATGTGATAAATCAGAAACTTGTGTAGAGAACCTGTTGTTTTTCCTCTACACCAAAATTGTTTCCACAAAATACAGATGTCAGCACTACGTGGAGCATTTCTGTCCATGAGGCTTTGCCCAGCAAGTGGGATTAAAATTAAGGAGTTGAGTAATTTCACAGGAGAATTGTAATGACAGTCTTTTAACATTTGCTGCATACACTCTTAGTAAGATTTGCAATGTATATGGTCCATCTAGTGTGGAGTCCTACCCAACTTTCCAGCACTGGCATAGTTGTGGCAGTGGGGCATGTGTTGCATCCTGCATTTGCAGCGGGCATTCATGGAGGCCGCCTCAAGGAATGATGTATGCTTCCATACCTCAGAGTTGCATTGCCCTTACCCTGGAACTGGAAAGCTGGTTAGGACTGTGCTCTTAATAAAGTCAAGGATATGCAAGTCTGTCTATCAGCCCAATCCAGAGCAACTATTCCTTGCACATAAGAGGCCTTAGGGTGCCCTATTTATCACTAGGGTGGAGCAACTGCAAGATGCTCCAGCCCAGTTACTCTGGAAGAGGCTTAGGGCAGAGCAAGGCAAGAAAGGGTACCCTAAGAGAGGTGGACCTGTTCTGCCCTAACTGGGGCAGCCTAAGCAGCTGAGGAGAGGCAAGTTGAGGGCAAGTTTAGCATTGCCTAGGGCAGAGCAGTTACTCTATATCCAAAGCCTGTTTCAAGGCAGAAATGCCCTCTTCCAGTTCCTCAGAGATATACCACCTCAGGAGCAGGTATAGTAATGAGTAGACCCATAGGGGTCCATGATAAGGCCTGAGTAAGAATGGTAGTGTTGACCAAAAATCTGAGTTCTTGGCCAGCCTAGCTGCAACCCCTGCCTCTCAACCTCAGGATATGGAACAACTTTGGCAGCCCACTAACCTCAGTATACAACAGGCCACTCCAAGCATCCATCTTGCACTAGAAGAACTGCAGCTGTAACTGGTTGTCAGGAACTGCTGGGTTTCCTTATAATGTAGGCACCACAGCTGTTCCTTCTTCAGTGTGATCTGAGGGGGGTCTACTCAGGACAAGCCCTCCCCAGCTGTCACTGACTTAGCATGCTCTGGAGCAGTTAGGGCAGCCCAGGCTTCCTGACTCTCTGGATGCAGCATAACTTTCTGTTCTGGATACAGAATAGTTAGGAGAGAGCAGTTAGGGCAGAGCAGGTTGAACTTGCTCTGGATTGCGCCCTTTGTCTCTCTGCATAATTGGAAATACCAGTATGTGCTGTTACTCAATACAGTTTAAAATTAAGGAAGTTATTCTCATTATAGGCTAAACATGAGCCCCTCAGCATCTTCTGCAATCTCATGGGAGTGGAATATGAACAGATGGCTCACTGGCTCTGTCATAGGAAACTTGCTACTGCAACAGAGACATACATCAAACCCATTTCCAAACTTCAGGCCATCAATGCCAGGGATGCGCTTGCAAAACATATCTATGCTAATCTCTTTAACTGGATTGTAGATCATGTGAATAAAGCTCTTCATTCTACTATGAAGCAACATTCTTTTATTGGTGTCTTGGACATCTATGGGTGAGTGTTTTCTGGCTTGATGTCTTAAATTGCTGCAGCAGACTTACATGGCTACACTCCCTGGAAGCAGGCTGAATGTTATTGAAGACTCCACTGAAATTAGTGTTGTATCTATGGATTGGTTCACATATGCAAGTTACTCAAATATGTGTTAGCAAAATTGGTGGTGCAAATCCAAATAGCCCCTATGTAAGGTTTTCAGGCCTGGGAAGGGGGTTAGGATATGATGGAGGCATCTTCTGCCATTCCTACACCATCCTGGGCCTGATCTGCCCCTTCTCCATCCTCCCCAACACCCCTCCCTACCTCTGTTCTGCCCTCCCCTAACCCCGCAGTGCCTAGCACAGAATTACCTGATCCAGTGGCCATTCCACTGGATTGAGCACTGGTGGGGATAGTGCAGGTCTTCCTTCCAGCACTCCTTACTCAAAACTAGTTGCGAATATGCTTTATGGCAGGGGTCCTCAAACTTTTTAAACAGGGGGTTGGTTCACTGACCCACAGACACTGTCGGGGGCTGGACTATAGCTTCCTCCCGGTGAGCCACGCCCCGCACCTGTGATGCATTCCTACACTGAAGTAAATCCCATGATTGTCAATGGGTTTACTCCCAGGAAAGTGTGGCAGGATTGCAGCATCAGAGCCCCATCCCAAGCATTCCTACACAGAATTAAATCCCATGATAGTCAATGGGCTTACTCCCAGGAAAGTGTGGCTAGCATTGCAGCATCAGAGCCCCATCCATCCTAGTGACTTACAAGCCGGCGACTGAGTGGGAAGGGCGCAGGAGGGACTGAGCAGGAAGCAGCGAATGAGTGGGAAGGGCAAACACGCCGGCCAGGGAACCCTTGGCGCTGCGAAGAAGCTGCAACAGGCATGCGCGCTTCCTGCTCAGTCCCTTCTGCGCTCGTGCGCCTGGCATTGAGGCCCCTGGGGTTTCCCCCCCAACCCCTGGCGGGGGTTTCTGAAAGTGCCCGCAGGCTGGATTGAGGGCCCTGGCGGGCCACATCCGGCCCATGGGCCGTAGTTTGAGGACACCTGCTTCATGGTGAGCACTAACTGATGTTAGCACTGGGCTGTTAGACTTTGATTCTGCTGCTCTGAAACCACCATAGTCTAGTCTCTGGAGAACTTTTCCTCTCTAACCTTTCCATGCCATTATTTGCTCCTTGTCTCTTTCAAGATGCGAATTGTGTGATTATTTTATTGGTAATCTCTGATTGAGAGTGTAATCCAGCATTGCACTTAGGTCAGTGCAAGTCCCTTGCATCCACCTAAAAGTGTCACAAATGTGCGCCAACCGTCTGCACCACCTTGCAACTTCACGGGAATGGTGCAAAAGGGGAAATGCACTGACCTTTCCAAGCCAGTGCAGTGTCTGGGGAGAGAGTGTTCCAGAGCAGTGGAAGAGCAGGTGGGAAGGTGGGAAGTAGAAGGTCCAGTTTGAATCTAGTAGTTATGTGGCATCTGGCTTCTCCTGTCTGTTCAGATGAGCCTCCCCTTCCCCACAATAGTACAACAGAAGTCTCAATACTTGGGTGGGATACAACACAAGTCAGCCAGTCTGCATTTTCTAGCCCAAGTTAGAATTGCGCTGTCAATTATTGATTCTGCTCTCGTTCTGCTAGGATATTTATTTTTAAACCTTTTGGGATATTTATTTTTAAACCTTATATCTTTATATCACCTTTATGTCATTCTTTATATCTTTATATCACCTTTATATCATAATATCTTTTAAACCTTGATATCATTCTGAGCCCAAGACAGCTTTCAACAAAAATGGTAAAACATACTCAAGCAACATAAAATACAAAACACTTACTTTCTGGTAGAACTACATTCCTGCAATTTCCTGCCAGTTTAACCTGGATCCCCAGAAACAACAAATTGTGAAGCATAAACTGTAATGCCATTAATTTGTTGCTTTATGTTGTGCTGGTAGCTATCATTGTTTTTCAGGTTTGAAACATTTGAGACAAACAGCTTTGAACAATTTTGTATAAACTATGCCAACGAGAAACTGCAGCAACAGTTCAATATGGTAAGTCAGGAACAAGTGTGCCTCAAAAGCCTATTCCCCTAACAGTCTAGATGGTTGTCTCATCCCTGTCTAGAGCTATATCCTCACCAACTACCTTTGCTGGGACAGGTCCCAGGACAACAGTTGCCATTCTAATGTCATCTTGATAAAGTCCCTACATCAACTTCTATTCCTTGATGATCCTGCACACCCCTCTAGTTTACTTATGTATTTCTTTGTTATTTGTGTTTCATTTTCACGATGACATTCTCAAATTGGTTTTCATGTGGTAAAAATGAAATAATTCAGTAATCTGAATGCTGCTGTTCTAAAATCTACATCATGCTTGATTTCAAGGCCACTAATGAAAGGCCAATAGGAAGATCTAGCATCAGATGGCAGCTACAGGAAGCAGACCTCTCTTCCAGTGGGCCTCAAATAAAAGAGCAGTTGTCTCTTCTTTGTGGTGACTCCAAGGAGCTGAAAGCATTGTGGATACAAAATAGGACAATCTCACAAGAACAACTGTGATGGTTGGAGTCTTCCTCACAAACATAACTTTCTAGTTGGGAAGAGCACCATGCTGCTCATAGTGATCAGGTCAGGAGGGAGGCAGTCATCTAGACAGAACCCTTCAGTAACAGTATATGCCTTTTTAAGCCATATTGGGCTTAGTCCAACATAGTCACTATGCCTCAAACATGAGACATCTTCTTTACTGTAACTCAGCCAAGCAGTTCCTTGAAAGAAAGTCTTATAAAACTTGGGGCACTGAAAGATTTTTGTTCTATCCTCTTGTATCTTATATAAAAGGTTGAGCCCACTTACATGTAGATGGGGCCCCCATTTTTAACTAACCATGGGTTCCTAATCTGCGGTGCAGGCTAGACCTGAGCTCCCAGATGCTACTGGATATATTCTCCAGTCATATCTGGAAGCCTTTCGAAGACATGCAAAAGGGCATCCAGAGATGTTGTTCATTTTCTTCCAT
Source organism: Cryptoblepharus egeriae (assembly GCA_030015325.1). NCBI lineage: Eukaryota > Metazoa > Chordata > Lepidosauria > Squamata > Scincidae > Cryptoblepharus > Cryptoblepharus egeriae. The sequence continues at coordinate 15,737,373 of JAREYC010000013.1, forward strand.
TTCCCCCCCCCCCCCCCCGAAAATCATAAAACCTTTCTGGCATATCTGTAGGCATTTCTAGGCTTATAGAGGTTCTGTGGGCTTACTTTGAGTAGACATGGTTAGGACTGTGCTTAAACAGATTTACTAGTATATAGAGGAAGAAATACATTTGTCCACTGTGACTGGCACTTAAAGAGTAGTTCACCTTTAATTCATAGCTTGCCTAACGTATCAGGAAGAAAAAAAGTTCAAAATCAATGCAATTGTTCTGATAATTGTATTATTTGTTCTGTAGCATGTCTTTAAGCTTGAGCAAGAAGAATACATGAGAGAACAAATTCCATGGACATTAATTGATTTCTATGACAATCAGCCCTGTATTAACCTCATAGAGGCCAAACTAGGCATTTTGGATTTGCTTGATGAGGAATGCAAGGTGAGAATTCAAATGGTCTGTGTTTTATTTCAGTGTTCAGATGTTCAGTGTTTTGTTTGCGGCCCCACCAAGAAGCCTCAATCTGAACACATTTCAGTCAAGGTGGGCTCCAGCAGGTTCGCACCTACTCTATAGAAGCGGTTGTTAACGAGAGATAGGACATATAAAGTTAAAAAATAGCCATTTAAAAGTAGCTGCCAGATGGGCATAGAACCGGTTGTTAATTTCTTTGAATCCCATCACTGCTTTCAGTGTTTGTGGGATGAACTAGATGCTGGTTTAGCAGTACATCCTTCTTATATATCATTCTGAGCTTTCCTGTCATGCACAGGTTGTTGGCTGTCTCTTTGATGGCTACCATGTACTCCCTCTAAAATGTAGCTGAGCTCTAAAGGGCACCCTGAAACATTGTAAATTCCTGTATGAAAATCATGCTGTATTGCAAAACTATAAAAAGAGATATCAATTGTGTAGGCAGTTTTCTTAAAGCAGTTCTAATGATCCCTGTTCTGCAATTTTTATATGCCTGGAAGATTTAGGGGGTGTTGTTTCCAAGTAAATCCACATAAGGCTGAGCTGAAAATCTTTAGCACCAGCATGGCTCCACCTTTAAGAGCTTTTTATTTAAGGAGCTACTTGAATATGTATGTGATTTTTGACATAAATTATGATTGAGAGGTCTCTGGAGCAGGCACAATTTCTATTCTAATCCATATCCTGTGCCTAATTTACTTAGGGTTTTTTTAATTCTATCGTTTTCTCTCTCATCCAGATAAGGAATGTATTGTCAGAATCAATCCAGTTTCTTCTACTTGAGGAGTTGAAGCATTCATAAAGCGTTAATATTAATAAAGCATTAATTAATTAGTAATATTAGTAGTTCTTAATATTAGTAAAACATTAGCATAAGTAGTTCTTACTGATATGTCAAATGCAAGTGAATATTGACAGAGGTAATCCCAGAAGTAGGTGATCCCTAATCTTTGTGGTCAGAAACAAAGCTTTTTAAACATTTATGTTTTAAATTGCAGAAATTCAGATGAACTTTAAATGTCAAAACCATGATTCATATACTGGCTATAGACAGGCCTACTTTCATTAATTTCTAAATAGCATCAAGATGGTTCAAATATTTCTATTTTATTTTCCCTCTATTTTTATTTTCCTCCAGATGCCTAAAGGTTCAGACAATAGTTGGGCCCAGAAATTGTATAATACCCACTTGAATAAGAATGCACTCTTTGAAAAGCCCCGTTTGTCAAACAAAGCTTTTATCATCCAACATTTTGCAGATAAGGTAAGAATTTCTGTTTTCCACCCGATCTGATTCATTTTAATGAATTATTGTGCCATTCTTCCTGGGACAGTTAGAGTACCATTTTCATCGAATGTACAGTGGAAAAGCTAACATTCATTGAGTAAAAGGAAACTGGGAACACTGTTGGATGGAATGGTCATATCTTCACCGTGACTTCTATTGCAACAGACAAGATTAGAGCAAGTAACTTGAAAAATATGCTTGTTTAGTTTTTCCTCTAAGCCTCTATGTGCTTAAGGACGCTATATATTGCTGTATGTTCATAGATTTCTCCATGCGGTTGGGAGCATTTTGGACAATAGGGATTCACAATTTGTATGGTATAACTCCTTCATTTTGGAGGCCAAAAGAGGCTTCTTATGTCTCATTAAACTCATATTTTGAATTTCCAGGTGGAGTATCAGTGTGAAGGTTTTCTGGAAAAAAATAAAGACACTGTCTATGAAGAACAAATCAATGTTTTAAAATCAAGTAAGGTTAGTATTGAATTTTTCTTTTTCCTTCATACTTAAAAGTTCAGTTCCAGATAATCTTATCCTACTCTGATATTTATTGTTGAGGATATTATAGGAATTTTTTTTTGTAAAATGTGCCTGTAATTCACCTCAAATAACTTTTCTAAATCAGTGAAGCATAATGAAGACTAAGGGCAAAATCCATAGCAGTTACGGGTCCACACAGTTATGTCACCCTCTAGTGTTATCTTATGGAAAGTCATCTTAACTGCTCCGGAACAAGGGGCTTAATTTCACTTTAGGATATAGGATTAATTGTCTTAGGTTGCAATCCTAAGAGCACTTTCCTGGGAGTAAGCCCCATTGAATTCAGTGGAGCTTACTTCTGAGTAGACACAAGTAGGATTGCACTGTTTGCCTATTAAACAACATAACTCTTCTTAAAAGTAAAAATATCTAAATTTAAGTTTAAATTGCAAAAGTAAAGTTATTTAAAGTTTGCTCTTAATGCAGAGTCTTCATGAGTGTCTTCATAATTAGTTCATGAGTGTTCATGTTTTGGTTCTCAAAAAGAGGGAGGGGAACATTCCAGGGCGGGGGTAGTCCAGGCATGGCGGTGGGAGAGCTGTGAGTGGGAGGCAGGACTCAGATCTGGCAGGACTCAGATCTGGCATCTACTCAGATGGCCTGAGTAGACCCATTGGGGCTGCTATGGGGCTTCCTCTGTGTGGAAGCAGGACAAGCCTTACCTTCCCTGTGGTGGTATGGCAGCAGCCCCAAAGCTTGGGCTAGATACAGCAAAGGTGTGCCAGCCTGCCTGTTCCAGCACAAGTTTGGATTGTACTTGCCTGTCTTATGACTGTATAAATGCATTTAAAGTGTTATTGAAGAGCTATAAATCAGGCCATGCTTTCTTAAGTAAACATACTTTGTGAAACAAAACGAGAACTTTCTTAAAAACATTTTTTTTCAGACTAGCTACTGGTAAGTGATAAAGTCAGCATGTGAACCTTAATATATCGCCTGTTTTTATTTTATATGAGAGCGTTCTTAATAACATTTGCCTTTGGTGTGGCCCCTCCCTTTTAATTGAAAGATGATGTTGTTTCTTCTGTATCTGAACAAGTTTAAGATGCTGCCTGAGCTGTTCCAGGATGAGAAGGCCATCAGCCCCACTGCAGCGACACCCTCTGGTCGCACACCATTGTCTCGTGCACCTGTGAAACCTGCCAAGTCTAAAGTGGGTCAAACAAGCAAGGAACATAAGAAAACAGTGGGACACCAGGTATGTGAAAGTAGTTGCTGTGACTAGCAGTGACAGCAGTATTTTTTTTAAACTGCTGCTTCTGTTATAACTAAAGGAGAGGGGAGAATAACTGAAAAGGTTTGTGAAATTATGGTGTGGATTTTTCCTCTGTTGCTTTAAGAATAGGATCTTTCTCAGGCACAGACCGACAATAGTGTAAAACATCTCATTAAGAAATGGGATACTTGGCTTCCTAGAATGCACTGAAATAAATCTTATGTAGCTTTATGCAATCAATATGAAAGATCTCAGACCATGGATTTTTTTCCTATATGAAAACTGTTGCATTATTTAGAGGTATGGCTTATATTTGCTTGAAATGCTCTTAGAAGTTGCTAGGCTAAGCTGTTCTGGGCTACAGAATGAGATTGTGATACAAAAGGACATCAAGTATGCTGGTTTTTTTTAATTTGCTGTTTTGCTTTATTTCCTATAGTTCAGAAATTCTTTGCATCTTCTCATGGAGACTCTTAATGCCACAACTCCACATTATGTGCGGTGTATTAAACCAAATGACTTCAAATTTCCATTCATGTAAGTTGGTTTGCAGAGTGTCCTAAAGTGTAGCAGTTGCCTCTCATACGTACAGTGGAAAAATAACACACTCTACTGCTTGTTTTGGACAAAACTGGGAAGGCTTTATGTCGTGGCTCATTTAATTAGCTGCAGCTAAATACGTATTTTGTTACATACCAGCATGCTTTTCCACATTATGATTTCTGTTCATGCAAGTTCCTTCTCTGATGGAACATTGAAAAGGATATATATTCGTGTCTTCTCATGAGCCAGATGCATTTAGAAAGGGAATCTGGGAACTTTATAAATCCTTCTTTGTGTTTTTATTTTTTTAATAACACATGATTTTTAGAGCACTTAGGAAGGAAAATTGTAGCATAAAAAATTGCCTCTAGCTCTGGAGCTGCAAAATGTACGCAACAGGGTTATGTAAATATTAGAGCTCTTCTTTCTTGCTCCTTTACAATTGTTCATATACTTTTGCTTTGATTTTCTCTATGTTCTGCAACATAGAACATAGATTTTCTCTATGTTCTGCAACACTATGCCCAGTGATGTGGAAATTCAGACTTAACACCCCATTTAATCACAGAATTTTTAATCCAGGAATGAGCAACCACTAACTCTGAATTGCTAGGATTGCTAAACGGGCATCTATTGATAACTGTCCATCTATTGCCGGTTAAGTTCCAGGTTTTTTTTTTAGTAGAGAGGAACTTTTCTGTCTAGGTTTACATCCAGCAGAATTCAGTGAGATAAAGTGAAAAGGTGGAATGGACTATGCCAGAGACTCTTGAACTGATGCATCACAACCCACCAGAAGGAAGCAATACAATCCCCAGGATTGCAGTGGTGCCAGGAGTGGGGGAGGGGGGAGGTTTGTATACTGACCAACACTAGCCAGTGCTAGCCTTTCCAAGGAGCCTGTGGACCCCTCTGTAGGGTTCCTGAATGTCAAACATCTGAAAAGAGTTTTAAAAAGCCAACTTCCATTCACAATGAGAATTGAAAATGGGGCAAGCTTTGAAAAAAAAAACTTTTTCAGACATTTGGATTCTTGGGTACACCCAAAGAAACCCCAGGAGGCTGACAATGGCTGTAGGTAAGTGTACAGATAAGTGAGCAAGTAGTCTGGCTGAGAAGTAGACCCACAAAACAGCTGGGAATGCAGTTCAAAATAGCTGGAGGTGTTCCAGAGCTATAGAAAGTGCTGATGAGATTAATTAACCCAGCTGGTAATAAAAGTGAAGGATGACTCCCTCCCAGTGAGAGTGGAGTCCTGTCAGCTATGTGGAGAAGGTGAATGCAGTCAGAGGGAGACTAGACTCTGAAGGACTCCTTTTGGAATGAAGGCTTTATTTTAAAAGAGATAAAACCTATTACTGTAAAAAATCCCTACAGGGATTTAGTAATGTCAGCTATCTTGAATAAAGTCAAATAAGAAATCCAGTGACAAGAAAGGCAGTTTATAAGTGGTGGTGGTATTATTATTATTATTACAGCCCCCCCCCCATCCCTGGGCAACTCTGTTCTTGAAAATCCCGTATGTAATGTTTTTATAGCACAGTCCTAGAAATGTCTGATTAGTCTGTTCATGATTAGTCTGATTGATTGATGTCTGATTAGTCTGTTCATTAGTCAGTGGCACTTACTTCCAGGTAAATGTCTCTTCTTACAAAATTGTGCCCTTCTGTAGGCAACATAGATAGAATCATAAAGTTGTTAATGCAAAGGCTTGTTCTTAGCATTGTGTTCACTTATAGGTTTGATGAAAAGCGGACAGTGCAGCAGCTCAGAGCTTGTGGTGTGCTGGAAACCATTAGAATCAGTGCTGCTGGCTTCCCTTCAAGGTAAGTCTGCAGCTGCTTTTCAGGAATCTAATTTACACTCAAGGGTTTCTGTCCAGCTAATGCCATGTTTTCTGAAACCAGGTGGACATACCAAGAATTTTTTAGTCGCTATCGTGTCCTGATGAAGCAGAAAGATGTCCTCAGCGACAGGAAGCAGACATGTAAAAATGTCCTGGAGAAGCTGATTCTGGTAGTAAAATTAAAATCTGTAAAGATTGATTTATTTTATTTTTTATTTATTTTATTTAATTTGTATCCCGCCTTTCCTCGTTCACAGACAGAGCACAAGGCGGCTAACTTGCATAAAAATAAAACATCATTAAAATAATAATAAATAGAAGTTAAAACATAATTAAAATACACTTAAAATACAATTAGATTTAAAAACTGAAACAATTAAAGCAGACTAAAAGCTTTGTTAAAAAATAATAATATATAAACACAATAAAACTGCCCCCCAACTCCTGCCCCATTTAAAAGCTTTTTTTAAAATAAAAGGTTTTTAGGCTCTGCCTGAAGCTCTGTATTGAGGGAGCTTTCCTCAGTTTTAAGGGGAGGGAGTTCCAAAGCCGGGGTGCTACCACCAAGAAGGCCCTATCTCTGGCCGCCACACCTCTCACGTCTCATAGTGGCAGCACAGTCAGTAGGGCCCCTCAGATGACCTTAGGTGACAGGTCGGATTGTACAGAAGAAGGCGGTCCCTCAGGTACCCTGGACCCGAGCCATTTAGGGGTTTAAAGGTCAGGACCAGCATTTTGAATTCAGCCTGGAAATGAATGGGCAGCCAGTGTAGTCACTGAAGCAGTGGCCCGACAGAGCAGTGGCCTGGACAGCCAGGAAGGAGCAGAACCACTGCAAAACAGTGCCTCCAATCCCCAACCCGGCCAACCGACTCAGAAGGACACCATGGTCGGTGGTGTCGATCAATATTGCAATACCATCTCTCTGACCTTTTGGACCCATTCAGTGATGATGAGAATGTCCTCATTCTCTTTGGCAATGGGTCCCAAAACAGTCTCAATGTAGCTTTTTCAACTTGTTTGATCAATTTGCTGGTGTATTAACCTTAAATGATTTTGAAAAATGCCAATCATTTTTCTTGTTATTTGCTTCAGGCAGAGTAAATAGCACAGTCTTCAATTTATTCACATTAAAATAATATCCCTGGACCAGAATAAAAATGTATTGTCCAGATATTTATCCTTCACATTCTGTATTCCATAATTACTTTAAAGCTATAAGAACACATAAAAATAGGATTTTAAACAATCCTTGCTCCTTTATTAGGAAACTCCAATCCACAACAAGCAGACAGTCAACACATGGTACAAATGCTGGAGATGCCTTTTTTGCCTTGCTCCTTTATTAATATCTAATATCATGTATGCCTATCACACCTTTTCCCCTAAGTCTTCTGTCAATGAGCTTAAAAATATATTCAGCTTGACACTTATACATTTTCTTTCAAAAATAGGACAAGGATAAGTACCAGTTTGGGAAGACAAAAATATTTTTCCGGGCTGGCCAAGTAGCCTACTTGGAAAAAATAAGGGCTGATAAACTGAGAGCTGCTTGCATCCGCATTCAAAAAACCATCCGGGGGTGGCTGATGCGGAAGAAGTATCTGCGAATGAGGAAGGCAGCCATCACCATTCAGAGATATGTCCGAGGGTACCAAGCACGATGGTAAGATGCTCACCTGGGAAAATTGCTTTAAATGTAACACTCAGTTCTGTACAGTTTGTGCCTTGCTATCCTCTGTTCCCACTAACTCTAACCCATGGATTAAACAAAACTTATTGGGTTGTGGAAGTCAAATTAGTGGGTTGTGAAGTTGGGTGCAGTTTTAAAAGAGGTTTGGAGAGCCCTTCGGGGCTTCCATGTAGTTCCCTGTTCCTCCCAGAGGCCAGCATAAGCTCAAGTGTACAAGTGCCCCTAAAAGCCCTGGCAGCAGGCACAGTTGTGCTGATTGTGTTGTTGCATTTCTCTGATCCCTGCAGCAGCTCCTGACCTCCCAGAGAGTTTGGGAATCACTACTTTATGGTAAAACTAAAGTGCAAAGTCTTCAAGTTGCTATGACCATGAATCCTATATAAGCTACAATGTGAGTCTGAGGTATGAGAGGTGGGAAATGTAGGGCCCAGTCCTATGCAACCTTCCAGTGTTGGATGCAGTTGTCCTGTGGAATGTGCACTGTATCTTGCTGTGGAAAGCAGTCAAGGAGGCCTCCTTAAGATAAAGAAATATATGTTCTCTTGCCTTGGTTCTGTGCTGTGGGATTTATCAGCACTGGAAAGTTGGGTAGGATTGTCCATTAGTCTTGAATTTCAAGGAATTTTGAATACTTGAGTGACAGATTTTTTAAAAATAAGAGATTTTTTCCCATTAGTCTCTCATCCACCTTCCTGTTGCAATTTTTCATTGAAAGTGACATTATGACATCAGCATGAAACTGCCTGGAATTACATTTAATGGCCTTTTCACAAATTTTCTTGGGCAGCCTTGCCACCTTTCTTCGAAGAACTAGAGCAGCCATCATTATTCAGAAATTCCAGCGCATGTATGTTGTTCGCAAGCGATATCGTCGCACTCGAGCAACCACTGTTGTTCTCCAGTCTTATTTACGGGGCTACATTGCCAGGAAAAAGTACTGGAAGGTAAGGGAAGCCTGTTTAATTTTTAGTTGTGATTTTGAATTCCTTCTGGAATAGTGTGAGTTGGTTAATGCTTGCTTTCATATGTCAACTTGAATGCATTTTTAAGATTACTGCAAAATGCACATTTACACATAGATGGTTCACTTCTAAGTTGTAGATTCTGCAGATGTAGAAAGCCAGCTCTTCAGTGTTTCTCAGCTATGAAACACATCTACATAAAACCTTTTCTTCTGTTCATGTGTAGGTTCATTTTAAGACATACCACTTTTGGCAGGCAATACTTGGTCATTGCAGAACTGTGCTTTTGTGCAGTGCTTTCCTCGACTTCTTTGAATATTATGATTTTAAAAGCTTCAAACCTTCTTAGGCTCCAGAGTGAATTTTTTTCAATCGAGTATTTTCAATTAACAGTTTTAAACTAAGGAAACAAGGCCAATATAAAATTTATTTATTTAAATCAAAAATTTTAATTTCATTTAGATTCTTTTTTGAATTAACTGTGCCTATTACTTGGTTGCTACAACCATACAAACCAAATAGATTTCAAATTTGGATAGGACATCTTACACAATTTGAAATCACGTAAATATGTAATAATAATTTACTATTTTTAGATAAAAATGCATAAGAGATTGGTTACTTCAGAGCAAGTGTTGTAAGCTATTTCAAATACCAAGGTCATCATAGGAATGTCCTTACTGAAATTGTAACTATACTCTTGCGGTTGACCAGTAACTAGGATTGCCATAATTCTCTTCCATAAAACCAGGACAGGACTCTTGTCAAACCTTCCAGATGTCAATGTGATGACATCAACCTGCAAATGATGTCATGACCAAAAGTGGCATCACACCACAAGTGACACCACTGTCGCATCCTGGTACGTTTCAGTGTCAAAGCCACTTCCATGTCTACTCTGAAGTAAGTCCCATTGTATTCAATGAGATTTACTCCCAGGAAAGTGAGGCTGCAATATTATCCATACTTTACTGGGAGTAAGCTCCATTGACTATAATGAGACTTGCTTCTGAGTAGATGTGCACATACTTTCACACTTTTCTCTTTCACACACATGTGCACGCGCACTCCCCCCGCTCTGACTCTCTCCCTCAAACACACACTCTCTTTTCCTCTGTCTGTCTATCTCATACACACACAGAAACACAGAGATGCCCAATGTCCCCAGAAGACAAACATTTTCTAGGTGGGGACCAGGTGAGAGATGAGGAGAGGCAAAAAGGCACATCCTGGCAGGAACCTGGCATTTCTTGGAGGAAACAGGAGACTAGGAGGCATGCAGCACCAGGAAATCAGGGACTTCATTCTCCACTCGCCTACTATGTTGTGCCCAGTCTCCAGCTGGGTGGAACACTTGGCCAGTTTCCAAAAACCAGGACAGTCCTGGTTTTCCAGGACATATGGAAACCCTGCCTGTAACCATTTCAGACATTACTAGTTGTGTACAGAGTTGATGTCATATGATACATCTATTGTGTTTCTTAGTTAGAATGATTTTGTTGACAAAATTGATTGGCATGTACTTTGCCAGGGGAAGTGATTGCAACAGTTGGCATTTGCTACAGTATGGTCAAACTGGTATGTCTAGTAGTCATGTGACTGTAATAAGGTTTCTAAAATGGTTGAATCATATGCTTCATGTGTGTTGGGAAGGTTCCTAGATGAGATGCTACCTGCCAGCTTCACAGAAAGGTTTGCCACTTTCAGTGCTTTCTTGTAAATAATCTGACCTACCTAGATAAGCTTCTGATATTTTTACTTTGTTTGGATGTACATATGTCAGTTTTGATTACCAGAAGTGGACTTGCTATAATTGCTGAATCAAGGCATTTCTTAGGGATTTAACACACAAAATCTGATTAAACTGGTTGAAAATGTTGTTTACACCATGTTACCAGACATGAAATGTTATTGATATGTCCACAGAGTTTAAAATCAGTGAAGTGCAGATGAGGGAGAAACTTTTAGTAGTATTCTCCAGAAACTATGTATATTCAATAGTGTTTAGATTCATACAAGATTTTTTTTTCCTTTTTTCCTGGAAATTCAAAAATCCAAACTGATAAATTTGCCAATGAAGCACTTCACTGAATTGATATCATGAAATTGAGCTGGAGTTATTTACAAAACTAAAGTAGTACATAATGTTAAGCATAATTTATTAATATTGTAACAATCTGAACATTCAATACTAACAATTTAAATAATATTTCTTGTTTTGTAAACACTAAGGAAAGTTCAAAAGTGGGCTTCAAGAATTTCCAATTGTTGGTAAAGAATGACTAATGTATTACAGAAGGGTTTAAGTTTGTGATTCTGCTTTGGGAAGTGTGTGGCATTGTCCAGAGGAGTAATATTAAAAAATGCTTTCTCACAGCACTTGTGCAGGACTTTTGAATATGGAGAATTATGTGTAACAATTATGAGTTCTTTTAATCAGTAAGTTCTTTTAATTGATGAAGCCTGTCTTCCAAAGCAGACTATGAAATGCAATAAGGCTCCTAAAAATTATGCATGTATGTTTTAAATATTAGATGCTCCGAGAGCACAAGGCCATTATTATACAGAAATGGGTTCGGGGCTGGCTGGCTCGCTTGCGCTACCACAGGACTTTGGAGGCAATTGTCTATCTGCAATGCTGCTTCCGGCGAATGATGGCAAAGAGAGAGCTAAAGAAGCTGAAGATAGAGGCACGCTCAGTAGAGCACTACAAGAAGCTCAATTTTGGCATGGAGAACAAGATCATGCAGCTCCAGCGTAAAATTGATGAGCAGGTACAAACCTATGGGCAGAGGGTGAGGGGACCAATACCTATGAGCAGATTTAAACATGATAGAATCCTACATGGGACATACTTCCTTCTAGCAAATGTAGGACAAAGAGACATAATATCTGTGTACATGTAAATATGATGTGAATATCTGCATGTGGTGATTCTCTATACTGCTGTATGTAGTGTTCCTTCATTATCCATGGGGAATACATTCCAGGACAAAATACAAAATACCAAGACATTTACTATATTCATTTGCTTGAGACTGTACATGTTCTCAAGCAAATTAAAATCGATTTTTGCCCAGTTCACAGGTGAACACATTTAATCCCTGTTGCGTATAAGCAGTATTGGGTGGAAATGGCTCTATCCTAAGTGTTCAAGGCATGAAGTTGATCTTTGGGCAGGTCAGAGCTGGTCATTTCTAGCATTGCAAGACTGATAGTGTTGAACTGTTGAAAATGAACACGCATGATAAGGCTCCTAAGGAAATACTCCTTAATAAATGTTCAGAGCTTAATTATTTGGAATGTGCTTTTTCTCTTCTCCTACGTTTTGTTTTTTGCTTCCTTGTCTTGGTGCCCAAAGAATGAGGAAGATTCCCATATAGCAGGCCCTTTTAAAGTATATGATGCTGTGTATCCTGTATGGATAAATGAGGGAGTTTTCACCAGTATGCTAAACCCAAAGCATTGCTAACATTGACCTGTTTTGTATTTTCCTCAGACCAAAGACTCCAAATCCTTACTTGAGAAATTAACTAGTCTAGAAACAGCATATAATTCAGAGACAGAGAAGCTGAAGAATGATGTTGAAAGACTTCGAATGAGTGAAGAACAGGCCAAGAATGCAACCAATCGTGCCCTTAGCCTTCAGGAAGAGATTACCAAACTTCGAAAGGAACTGCTCCAAACACAGTCTGAGAAGAAGATGGTTGAGGAAATAGCAGATATTTACAAACAAGAAACGGATAAGGTGAGCATTTTTTGCCCTCCATTAAAGAACATCAGAAACGGTTTCAAGTTGCATATTAAATATTACTGAATCGTGAGACAGCGGTTGCACAAGGTCACAGATCAGTTGATTTACATTTTAAAAAGGCATCCAAACTTAAATAGAACCACAGACTAGTCTTATAAAAACAATTGGCAATAAGGCCTATAACAGTTAGGACAGATATTCTTTCTCTCCCTAATGGCGAGAACACCTCTTCCAAGAGATTGTGACTGTATGCTCAGTGAATATTTGTAATGTTTTAAAATATCAGGAGACATTCACTAAAATTGAGTGTTGGGAGAATTACCATAGAACAGTCCAAAAAAAGATCTTTACTTAGCATGTTATTAGTCTGTGGAACTCCTTGCTCCTTGCCACAGCATGTGGTAGTGGCATCTGGCCTAGATGGCTTTAAAAAAGAATTGGATAAATTTTTGGAAGAAAAATTCATGACAGGTTGCAACCCGTGATGGGTTTGTTCACCCTCTTAGTTCTAGAAATTGGCTACCTCAGAGAGCCAGGTGCCAGAAGGCAGATATCTCGTTGGGATCCACTGTGAGAGTTGGGGCACAATCCAGAGTAACTATGGGGAGTCCTTGCTCCGGTGTAAGAACAATTTGCTCTGGATTGCAATATGAATTTCCCATAGGTTTTCACTAGGAGGTGCAGTAACTACAGGTGCACGTAATGTCTCTTATGTGCTCCCGTAGTTACTCTGGATTGTAGGGCCTGTCTAGTTGAGTCTTTGTCCTGACTCAGCAAGACTCTTCTTATCTGGACTTTGCCTTGAGTTCATAGAATTTGGCCTCCCCTCGCATGGACCAGTAGAATCACCAGTTGTTCTCCGAGTAGATGGAGGAGGAAGGGCAAAACCAGGGATGGAAAAACAACTTATTATTTTAATAATTTTCTGTAGTATGTTTATATAAAGCAGAGGTGAGCAAATTGGGCCACTTTAGGAATTCTGGACCTTTTAACAATTGTACAGAAGAGGGAATTTGATCAGGTGCTTATCATCTCATGACAAGCGGCATATGCTGAAATTATCTCTTACACAATTGTTAAAAATCTGGCATCCCTAAAGTATCCCGTCTTGCCCAGCATTTTATAAGCATGTCAAGAGAAGAGCGAGATAAAATGTTTAAAACAGGGTCAGACTTTCTGGCTCATAGCCAATGATTTGTCAATAATACATTACTGTGCTATCTATATTGAGCTAGGTACTTTCAATGAGCTTAGCAATTCCAGCCCCTGAACTGATGGAATTGTGGATGAAACGGAAACAGGAAAAAATAGAGAATTACCATAAGTGTAAATTACTAGTTATCATTGCCTGGCATTGTACGAAAAGCCATTTAAATTATTATTAGAAAGATACACTTGTTAAGACAGATCTCCTGGAACTTCAGCTATGAGCCTTTCCTAACATCTCTTTTAGTTGGTCCTGGAACTTAAAGAGCAGAACACACTGCTTAAAAATGAAAAAGATGAGCTGAACCGTCGCATCCAAGATCAGGCCAAAGAGCTAACAGGTGAGCTCTGGTAGTATTTGGGTTTTAAAAAACATTATTTTTCTCTTCCAACCATCCCTTTCAAAACTTAATTCCATGTTGTAGTACTTCAGGGACCATGTGTGAGGGGTGGTGGGCATTATTATTTTTTACATAATTTCCATTACATGCAGCAACGCTCTCTCCCATGACTAGGGGGTGGGATAGTTCACTGGTTTGGCAATATCCTGATAAGAATAAAATGTTTAAGTAGCTCTTGGTTGAGGAACAGCCTTATTTGCCTAATGTTCCTCTCATGAGAAGGTGCTGATGAGGTGGATTTGTTTGGACTTGGTAGGATCACTTGGACTGTTATAAGAGCTAACTGCTTGATTTTTTCTGAGGAATGTTTTGGGCAGCCATCCCACTGTTTAAGGACAGGGCTGGTGTCATAAATTGGGGAGTTGAGTTTTGTGAATCAACTTTTTTCTCCTCTTTATGTTTATGCCGCTAAGCACCTTTTGCTAGAAAGGTTTTACATGGTTGAACCCTACTTTATTTGATCACTTGGTGGGATTTATTTATTCACCTTGATTCTTCAAGAGTGCAGAATATCTCTTGCAACAATATTTAGCTATGTCTACAACCTTCTAGTAAAGCAGTGGTATATATTTGAATTTCTTTCCCTGTCCTCATGCAGTCTGCTCCTGCTTTAAAACATTATTTCATGATACCAGAGTACGGAAGGAGTAGTATAATGGCTGATTTTCTCTAGTGCCATTCTGTCATGATCGTTAGATACTATTATCATACATAATAGTTAGATACTATTATCGTATCATATGTTTCATACATATTAGTATGCATTTCATGCTATATAAGTTTACAGTAATTGACAGTGGCGTAGCCAGAGGGGAACAGTTCAGTCAATTCTTGGAGGGAGCTTCACCCCTTTGGAGCTATTCCCTCACCTGGAATGGCTCCAAAGGGTTGAGGCTCCCTTCAAGACTTGACTGCACCGCCCCCTCTAGCTACACCACTGGTAATTGATTTAATTCTCAATTTCTTTTAACAGAGGTCATGGAGAAAAGGCTCATTGAAGAGACCAAGCAGCTGGACCTGGATCTAAACAATGAAAGGCAGAGGTATCAGAATCTGCTTCAGGAGTTCAGCCGTTTAGAGGAGCGATATGATGACCTGAAGGATGAGATGCAGTTAATGGTGGTAAGCATCTTGAAGAATCTGAAAAAGTTTGTTTGGCCCTTAATTTGGTCACAATAAATTTTTCCAGAGCACATGTTCCTGGAGATTTGGCTTGCTGCAAAATGGCAGGAGGGAGCTCAATTTGGAGTGGGAAGTTAGCAGGAGGTTTCCCTGATGAGTCTTCAGATAAGTGTGTTCTGTGGTTAAGGGAAGGCTTACGTTCTTCCCTCCTCCAGTTGATTCTCAATATTCCATTTTTCCATCAGCCTGCGCAAGACAACCAAAATTTTCATTGCGAAAATGGACAATTAATACTGAAATCATAACAAACTGCAGTACCTTGGTTTACAAGTGACTTGGATTAGGAGCATTTTGAGCATTTAGGAGCATTTCCTCAGAAATTTTGACACAGTTTAAGATCACTGTCTTGAAAGAAGAGCACTTCTGAGGAAGTTTGGAATAGGACAGGGAACACACCGGGGCGGGGGGGAAATCTGGGGAGAGGAGCCTGAGCTAGGTGTGTGTGGGATCTGTGTGTGGTAGTGTTAAAGGTGGGCAGCATGAGAATGTTGAAGTTGCACAAAAAGACTAAGATTCCGTTGAGTCAATGGATACCAGTGATTCTATAAGTGATAGTAAAAATCATCATCCCTCCTCTGTCATGTCTCCTTCACACCCGCCATGAAAGTTTTAAATGGTATAGTACAGTTCAGTACTGTACAGTATTTTCTTTATTGTATTTTATCAGTGTTTGGAAACATTTTTACATACAGTAAATATTTTTTTGTTTTGGAACCAATCACCTGAGTTTCCATTATTTCCTATGGGAAAAGCCACTTTGGATTACAAGCATGCTTCCAGAACTCGTAAACCAAGGTACCACTGTAATTTCAAAGAAACCTTGGAAACATGGAGGGTCACATTGGGCCAATGCTGTCAAAGTACCTTCAGTGGCACCAGTGGTGATGGGAAATAAAGGATAGAATTGTACCTCTTCCTCAGTTCTGGTCTTCCATGGCTGGTGGTCTTTGGTGGTAATCTTCCATAGCAACAGCAGTGATACAAAGGGGGCTTTGTTGTTCTCTTTTTGCGCTGATCTTTACTCAGCAGGGATTTTATGTTCCCCCAGTACTTGCTACATCGAAGTAAAAAAAAAAAAATCATGACTTCTACAAAACATTTGAAGTTGTAAAACGACTAGAATATAAAATGAGAAAAGCAAAATATTGGTGCTGGCATTTTTCTTTCTTTCAGAACATCTCCAAACCAGGGCACAGACGAAGAGATTCCACCCATAGTAGCAATGAATCGGAATACACCTACAGCTCTGAGATCATAGAGGCAGACGAATTACCTTTGCGAATGGAGGTAATGCTGGGATCACTTGCTCATCTTAGAGTTATTTTTTTACTCATTGGCAGTCAGCAATTCATGACCATCTCTGTTGTGAACAGCAGCCACTTGAAGGGAGGTTGCATTCTGTCCATGGTTTCTGGTCTTTGAGGAACTTCAGATCTATTGTGTTTCATTATAACTGTACATATATAGGACATTTGACAAGGGATAAGCCTTTAAACAATGTCATTTTACTCTGTCTTTGGATTAACTATTAATTGCCACATCTGGTTGATACATGTTTTTTGCTATTCCAAAAATTAGGAGACAATGAAATCAAATTGATTGCCTTGTTATTATCTGATTATCTGAGCCAGCAGTTATCAAAATCCCTGCCCACAGGGAAATGTGTCCCCAATAATTGGTTGTGTCCCCAATAATTCAGCTATGTTAACACCATAGTAACAGTTATAAAAACTGAAGTGCTGCTGATGCTCTTCTTCAAGATGATTTCTTTTAAATATAGAATGGAATAAAACTGTTTGGTATTTTGAATGCACTGCATTTCAGAATAATACCACTCACAGATTTTTCTGGAAGAAGAAAATGGAGCTCAGTATTTGCTGCATTGTTTCTGAAAGGGACCAAAGAAATATCAGAAATATGGCCATTTGGAGGGCTGTGCCCTACAGTAGTCTGATTTACAATGCAATCCTTAGCATGTCTACTCAGAAGTAAGTCCAGTTGTGTTCAATAGTACTTACTCTCAGGAAAGTGTAGTTAGGATTGCAGCCATAATTACCACGTTCTGTGTTTGAAGAGAAATACAGTTTAGCCAGATAGCCACCGGCATGTCACTTTCTGCCTGAATACCATAAGAGTAAAAAAGCTTCCTTGTGTCTTGAGATATTCAGAATAATGTGCTCTCAGAACTCAACCATCCAGACTATAAATACTCTGCCATCCTGTAATCAACATAGCCGGTGGAATGCCTATTGAATGCTCTCCCTCTTTCCATGTTACTTTTTTATTAGGAGATAACAGCATCCCAGTAGTAAATAAATAATAAGTTGTTCCCTTTTTGAAAATCTGCTTTCACTGATCCATAACATCAGAGAAACAAGTAGTACCACAACCACTCCTGCCCTCATGCTTATTGGAGTGTATATAAATTAAGGCACTGATCAGAGTGGAAGTGTTTAGGAAGAAAAATTGGTTGATTGCTACCAGGAAGTTGGAGTCCCACTTAGTATGGATTAAGTAAATCACAACAGAAGTAAACAGAAGAATTCTGATTTGTTCCACATTCTGTTTAATTTTTACATCTCACTTTTTTTATAAGATAGAGTCAAATAAAATTAGAGTTTACATAACTGTATTGTAATAATTTTTTAAAACAATCTAACTACAGACCTGCTTTTCTCTCTCTCTCTTTTTCAAACAAATTAGAAAGAAAGGTATGATTGATCGTAGAACTTCACCCATATTGTTAGTTCTAGTTTTCTATCTTTAAGCTTTAGGATAGATGCCCTTTATATTAGATTTGTTTACCAAAATGACGTTTTAAATTCTGTGATTTCTTGTAATTTTGAAAAGTTTGAAGGCCAATAAGCATCCATCCTAATCAAGTAACATTTACATCCTTCTAGTTATTTCTCCCTTCACCAGTTCTAGCTAACTCTCAGGGCGTCTTGCACATATTAATTTGCACAAGAGGAACAAGCCAGCTTGAGGTGGCATGGATGGCATTGTCTTCACATTGCTGCTGCCATGTGGCTGCTCATATGGGTGTTTTTATATAGCCTGGGTGGATTCAACTTCAATTCCACCTATTATGTTGGAGCAGCTTCTTCTGATGTGGAAATGAAAGAGAGGGACATGTATCTCACATTATGGTACTGGCATGGAGAAACTGTCATGCCAAATCTATTCCTAGCTTTCTCCTTGTGACAATAATGTGCAGGCTGCCCTTTTTATTTTTTTGAATGACTGGGGAGCTTTCTTCTCATTCATTGACTTGGATGCTTCCACTTTTGAAGCAGGAACCAGCTGAGAAAAAGGCACCTCTGGACATGTCTCTCTTTCTCAAGCTACAAAAACGAGTTACAGAACTTGAACAGGAGAAGCAGTCCTTGCAGGATGAGCTGGACAGGAAAGAGGAACAGGCTCTCCGAATCAAGGCCAAGGTAAAGACCCAAATGGTTCTTCGTCAACAGATAATAATGGAATCATCTTCTGGTAACAGTGTTGCTCCTTAAGCAGGTTGAAGAGCCATAAAGAGCAGCGCCAGAGCAGTAAACAGGAAACAGAAAGTAACTAAGGAAGTCCTTAATTAATGACTATTTCTCAATGCATTCAGAGCATCAAAGGCCATTCTTGTTTTGTGTTGCTTGATGATGCTGGAGGCACATAGGATACCCTTCTGTTCTTCAAGAACATTTTCTTCTACAGAAACCTCCTTGTTACCACTTAAGGATTATTTTGATCTGCTCTGTTCTTAATAATTATTGGCGAAACTCTCAATTTTTGTTTTGCTATCTTTAACCTTGGAAACCTCAGACTTTACTTTTTCCTAGGTTTGGAGAGATTTGTTTAAGAAAAATTTAGGGCACAATCCAGAAGTGCACTTGGGTTACCCTATCTTTCAGTGGGTTGACCCAACTGCAAGATGGGCCACCCTAATTAACTCTGGAAAAGGCTTGGGGCAGCCTAAGGCAACATATTCTGGCCCAAGACAAGTGGACTTGGGCTGCCCTAGCTGAGGCAGCCTAGGCAGTTCAGGAGAGGCATGTTGAGGGCATGTTCAGGGCATGTTCAGCATTGCCTAGAGCAGAGCAGTTACGCTGTATCCAGAGCCTGTTTACAGGGTAGAAATGCCCTCTTCCAGCTTCTCAGAGTTATAGCACCTCAGGAGCAGGTATAGTAATGAATAGATCCATAGGGGTCCATGATAAGACAGAGTAAGAATGGCAGCGTTGACCAAAAATCTGAGTTCTTGGCCAGCCTAGCTGCAACCCCTGCCTTTCAACCTCAGTATATGGTACAACTATGGCAGCCCACTAACCTGGGGATATAGCAGGCTACTCCAAGAAGCCCCTTGTATTCACTGTAGACTGTACTGGCAGTCTCATCAGGGACTCCTAAGGCCAGCACCACAGCTGTTCCTTGTTCAGTGTGATCTGAGGGGAGGTCACACTGAGCAAGCCCTCCCCAGGTGTCACTGACTTGGTGCCTACTGAGCATGCTCTTGAGCAGTTAGGGCAGCCCAGGCTTCCTGACTCTCTGGATCCAGCATAGTGTTCTGCTCTGGATTCAGAATAGTTAAGGCAGCCCAGCTAGGGCACTCCTAACTGCTCTAAATTTGGATTGTACCTATAGAGAGCTGTAGACCAGTTTCTATTTATGATGTGTGCGTTGCCTCAACTGTGAATGTTTTTTTGAAAATGATAAAAAGCATAGATATAAACAAGATTGATAATATAGTCACTCCTTATGTTGGGTAAGGTTATGTTCCAGAGTTAGTATGTTAAGCCACAATTACTGGTATTTAATGCTCATAACTGCCTGAAAAATCTTGAAACTGCTTATCGCTTTAAAAGTTATGAGAGGCAAGTGAGAATGGCAGTTTCATTTTCTGAATTTGTTTCATTCAACTGTGCCTAAGATATGGGCAACTGTACTCTACTAAAAAATGCTGAGTATTGTACATAGAATGAATAATCTAGTCCCTTGTGCCAATATGTAAGTATTTTCTGCACCCATTAATACTGGCTAAAGGATAATGCTTTTGTTTGTCTTTGTTCTTTAAGGAGAAGGAAAGGCCCCAAATGAGAGGTGCAGAGTTGGAGTATGAATCTCTTAAGGTAATTTGGTGATTGCCAAATTTGTCACATTATTCCTACAAAGCAAGATTAAAATAAAAATAAAATATTTGTAGAGGTACATGTAGTAACCAGGGGGAGGTTGCAAATGCCCCAAAGTAGGATCTGTGGTATCTGTTGCAAATGCCCCAAAGTAGATTTGTGCTGCTGAAAAATCCAAGTTATATGTGGGGAATTGTATAATACACTGCTGAACTTGCTTTAAAGGTCCTTTCTAGTGATGCACATGTCATTAAAAACATACCAAAAATTGTGGCTTCATTAGGAAATGGGTTGTAATATACCCCGTCTTTCTGTCACTTCTTAGACTTGGAAGCCAGTGCAGTACAGTGTCTTTCGAACAGTGGTTCTCAATTATTAGGAGCCTGTGAACCACTGAGGCAAAAATTGTTATTGTCATGGATCACATGCCATGCCAGCTGTTGGCAGTTTGTTCTCTGCCCTCTCTGGTGGTCTGTGTGGAAGTATCTCTCAGTTTGAATACTCTCCGTGGACTGCCAGAAAGGGTGGAAAATGTTCTACCTGCATCCAATGTCATTTATTTACCAAAACGTTGGGGGAAAGAGAATACCCATCCTAAAGTGCATAAAAAGATTGATACTGGGATCTCACAACTACAAGCCCCAGAAACATAGAACAGATATAAACTTCTAATGCAGATTATCCCTGAAGAGTTTGCTTTCACACCCCAATGTGACATCATATGTGCTCCTCTGATCTTATGCTTTCATTTTTTGTAGCGCCAAGAGCTTGAATCAGAGAATAAGAAACTGAAGAACGAGTTGAATGAGTTGAGGAAAGCCATAGTGGAAAAGAGTTCTCCTGATGTCACTGCTCCTGGTGGCCCTGCATACAGGGTTCTCTTGGACCAAATGACTTCAGTTAGTGAGGAGCTGGAGGTACGCAAGGAGGAAGTCCTCATCCTGAGGTCTCAGCTGATGAGCCAAATGGAGGCGATTCAACCCAAGGTAAGTAGTAGAAAGGAAAATGATTTCTTGTGTGTTTTGTTCTTTTTTATTGTATTGTAGCTGGGGGTGCAGCTGCAATTTATTGCAGCACCTGTTGTCATTAACTGCATCCCCCATGTTACTGTTTGTTGGTGATGGGAGTGTAGTTCACTTAGGGATGTACCACCTTGTATAATCTATTATCATCCTGGGCGTGTTTCTGTATACCATTAAGGAGCAAAAATGCCCAGTTTGTCTAATTTCTGCAGTACTGCTGGCTGTTTAAGGGGGGGCTTCAGTTTTATGACATTGTATCTGTTTATCTCATGCACTGTGGGAGAGAGCCACATTGCTGAAAAAATGATAAGGTGAAATTTTCTCAATCTATCACTGATTTATGGATTTATGCTGGATGTATCCATGGCTATATTTGTACAAATTTCTCAGAGCCATAATGTTTATCAAAAGCTCAGAAGAATCACAGTATGAGTATGATCTCAGGAAACCTTAACTCTGCCCTTCTGCCTGGTAAAATATGATGTTATAGACATACTGAAGGTCTGCTTTATGACCTGTTAATGATTGTGAGCTTGCAGACAGAAGCCTGTGGTTATCCTTTCTTCTAAATTACTGTTTTACGTTAGTAACTTCAGGTGCTTTATAGGTGAAACATGCTGATGATCATGTCCAACTCTGTTCCAGCATAGCAGGCCTCTGTCAGTCTTGAAAGACTATGGGATAGTGCTTGGTGCTGCATACGCTGCATGCGAAGCATGATTGCCTGGGTTGGATTGTTATGGAGGATAGGCTGTTACCCAAGCAGCAAATCCCCCTCTCCACGCCACTGAATTAGTCCAATGGAAAGGCAGAGCCAATACGATTGGATCCAGCTGCGTCGCAGAGCTGGGCTAAGGACAGGAGCTCACCCTGTCTTGTGGGGCCGACCCGGGTCTCGAACCCTGGCCTGCTGGTTAACAGGCTCAGTGTCTTAACATTTGCACCACCCAGTAACACACTTATTAGCCAATGAATTGCCACAGCTTCATTTGTTTGGAATATTGAGGATAGATTCTAAAGAAGTGTCTGAGAGCCTCAGTTAACATTTTTCAGGGATCAGTTAGTTTGCAAGTAACCAATATGTGCTGTGGAAGAACAGAAGTGCATCTCTCTCTCCAATGTTCATATGAAATAAAGAAGTGAATATTATTGCCTATAATGCTTTTATAGGATAGCTGGAAAACGGAGTGCTGTGTAAAATAGCACTTCAAGGAGTATTCGTATAATGCTTTTCTAGTGTTATCATCTGACCACTGTTGCCTTTTCTCCTCCATGGCAGTGGTGAATGATAGGAGGAGCTATTCCCTGGAGGATGAGCCAGATTGTGACTCATCCTTAGGAACTACAAGCTGTTTTCTGAAGAAGTTACCTAGGATAAATTGCCTTGCCTGCCAGTTCCCCTCCTGAAGCATTTCCTGGTAATACAGTTAGCCCTGAGCTAGCCAAAATACTCCTCTCTCAGCAGTACAGTAGCTTGTTGGATGAAAGCATAACTCAGACAACTGTACTTTTCTGCACCCAATTTGTAATGGCTTTATGAATTTTAAACTTTAAAAAATGATTCTGTTAGAATTATACATGGGACAATGGGTACTAAAGCAAAACTATTATATAGGAAGCAATGTTGTAGGAGATACTGTAAGTAGTGTGGTTCTGTTTTTTCACCTGCCCCTTGTATATTTTGGGTTCACAACTGAGATTTATTATTCTGAGCCATTGGTTATTCTGTAAATCGCTTTGTGAACTTTATGTTGAAAAGCAGTATATAAATACTGTTGATTGATTTTATATGAATGGAACAGGGCCTCTTTTAGATAATTAGAATAGAATAGAATAGAATAAACCTTTTTTGTCATTGTTTCATGTACTGTACATTACACAAGGAAATTGGGTGCAATCCATTTGTACCTAGCAAACACTGAAGACATTAAACATTAAAACATCCTTCCTATTAAAGGCTACTGGGGATAGTTGGCTTCTGTTCTGACAAGTATCTCCCATTAATTTGGCAAGATAGAAAGCTGATAATTCCTTAGCTGGTTATCTTTCCTAGCTGAGGAATATATGGCTAAGACAACTTGGAGTGACCGGGTGTTTTCTCTTTATTTTCCTGCTTGCAAATGGATTTATCAGGATGATAAGGTAAACAGGTTTATCCTTTTTGTAAATGTGTGCTACTTAGCAAAGCTAGAATATACATGTACCTGTATTTCCCGGCTTATTACACGCACTGGACCATAAGACGCATAAGTTTATGCATTTATGCATAAGTTTATGCAAATCCTATGCATTTGCAAGCCTCAATTGCAAATCTCCCCCAACCCTGGAAAGGATGCATAGGATTGCAGCAGAAGGGACTTCTCTCTCCTGGGCTGCTTCCTCCTCTCCTCTTCCCACCAGTGCCCCCTTGTTTTTGCCTGCCTGCATGCTCTGGTATTCCTCTGGGCTCCATTCATTTCCTTCAGGGAGCAGCCTGTGGGGAAGCCTCTGTCCCTCCTTCCCAGCTTTCCCTCGCCTTCCTATAAGCCTATAGGAAGGCCTTCCTATAGGGAGGCAGAGCACAGCTGCCAAAGGTGCTCCCCTTCACTCCATAAGATGCACAGAAAAAAAGTGAGTCTTATAAGCCAGCAAATATGGTATATTCTGAGTTGGCTGCTTGAATAACATTCTTATCCCCCAGACAGAAGAAGGGGGTACAGTGGCGCCTCACGTAACAAATTTAATTTGTTCTGGAGGCACGTTTGTTACTTAAACATTCTTTACGTGAAGCAGATTTTCCCATAGGAAATAATGGAAACTCGACGATTGGTTTCACAACCCAAAAAATATTCATATAAAAATATTAACTGGATGTAAAAATGATGACAAAACGCTGGAATTGAATTCAAAACATGCATTCAATGTGCATGATCCTATGAAGTCTACATAGGCTGCAATCCTAAGGACACTTTCCTGGGAGTAAGCCCCATTTAACACAATGGGGCTTACTTCTGGGTAGACATGGTTTGGAGGCTGCAATCAAAGACACTTCTGCAATCTAAGACACTTTCAAAGTGTCTCCCACTTTCTCCTTCTCTTCATCCTGAGACTCTCTCTCCCCTGCTCCCTTCTGACCAGCCCTGAGCTGCTTCCCTCTTCTCCATTGCTGTTCTCTCCCTCTGCCCAGTGGACGCCCAGCCACAGGAGGAACAGCATGGAAGTGTTGCTTTCACTATGGGCAGGTGTGGTAGGCAGCCCTGACGCTGTTTAAAAGGGCTGCCAGCCGGCGCGTCTACCCCAACTACCTACGAGTGTGTTTGATACATGAAGCAGTTTGTTATGTGAAGCAGAATCCTAGAGAAATTTTTGTTTGTTATGTGAAACATACTTTACGTGAGGCATTTGTTACGTGAGGCGTCACTGTATTTGAAACTATATGGGCAATGTACTTTAAGGAATAAGGAGTTCTGACCTAGGAGTTTGTTTTTCTCTGGGCAACAAAAGTATATTGGTGGATTTTTATCCCACCCTTCCTCTAAGTAGTATGAGATAGTGTGCTTGCCCCTATTATCCTTACAGTGGCCTTATGAGGTAGCTTAGATTGAAAGAGAGTAATCTGGCCAGGAAAGTTTAGTGAGATTCATGTTTACTTGGGATCTCAAGTACAGAACTTGGATCTTCCTGACTGAAGTACAAGACTTTAACCAATGTCACCCCAAATCATACCCCTCATAATTAAAAATTAACTCTTATGCTATTCCATCTTGAAAAACTGGCGACTTTCCATTCTCCTCAGAATACCATGACAGATTCCACAATCCTTTTGGAGGATGTACAGAAGATGAAAGATAAAGGAGAAATAGCCCAGGCATATATTGGTCTAAAGGAGACTAATAGGTATGTATTTTACAATTGCATATTTTCAGATTGCTTCATGTTAACTGCTTCAGACATTGGCAAACACAAAATTAAAGAAATAAAAGATTGACTGGGTAGTAAATACACAGGGAAAATGTATGTAGAATCCAGTTTGAAGCAACATGCTGCAAAAACATCATGCTTCCACTCCACATAATTTGAATTATGGCATTATGGTAATCTGAAGTAAAAAGCTTCCTTTCTGTGAGTAGAGATGAATGGATTAGAGAGGATGGCAGCCTTTTGGAACCAACCAACTGGTCTTTTTTAGAGCAGTTCCTACTTCCATCTTTCAGAACTGATTCCTTGACCATGTTGCAGAATAAGTATGACTGCATTGAATGCAGTGAGGATACTTCCAGATCAGAGTATATCAGAATAAGAAAATACTGCTTCCAAGAGGATGTCTGCCTTCTCATTTATGCTTTCTTATTTGTTTTGTACCATAATTTGATCTCAAAATGGCAGAAAGGAGGTAATTTACTCTGGTTCAATGATACTGTGTGGAACAAGGAAGTCTGATTTGAACTTGTCCTTTAAATTGAATTATACAACTCATCACAAATAGTTTTATTGACAAGCAGTTTGGAATGTGTAGAGATCAAAAGTTCCCTTGTTTTGATGACACTGATTTGGGTTATACTGTTATGTCATCACCATCATTTATCCCTTTTTTGTGTTTTTGCATTTAAATTTTTTTTTTGCTTGGAAGACCATCTCTTCAGGACTATCATTTACTGAATGAGGACGGAGAGCTGTGGCTGGTATATGAAGGGCTAAAACAAACCAACAGGTTACAAGACTTCTCAGGATGGGTGTTCTTGTGGTTTTTGTTTGCACCTGCTTGCACTCTGATCACTAACCTGCTATGGAATTGCTTTAGCCACAATATTTCTTATGTGCTAGCAGTTTAAAAATATTTAATTTCAATTGATTTTTAAAAAAAATCAAGTTGAGCCTTTAGAGAAAGTCTAGCAGTTAGAAGCCTGCCATTAGCCTGGGGACTCCATCCTGGTAGGCACCCATCACTTGATCAAAGATTTCAAAATTGCTGGAAATTCAGAGGCAGAAAGATGTGATTCAGTTGATGCAGAAGGGCTTTTATCTTTCACATTCAGCAAGAGAGTGAGCAAGTCCATGGTAGCAGCTGCTTTTCATTTGCAGCTAGCAAAAGCTCTATGTATCCACTTCCTCTCCCTCAATATTTTTGCCTGGATTATTGATCTACACAAGATAAAAGTGAATGGATTATTGCTATCCTCCTTTGTTGTCAGTGTCTATTCCCTTTGCCCGCCCTCTCCCTCTGCAATGTGGTAGGGGTCTTCTTCTACGGTAACAAAAATTCAGACGGGGAAGGACAGCAGATGCATATCAGTGGCCGCTTCTTCTCCCCTTCCTTTTTTGTCCGTCCACTTGTAAGCTCCCTTTTTCTGGTGGATATGGGCGATACTGCTTTTTCTGAATGGGAACCCACTCCTTGAGAGTGCTATTCTTGATAGCCATCAAAATCCTGAGGCTGGCACAGAGCAGAAACATTTGCAAACTATGAGCACAATCCTAACCATGTCTACTCAAAAGTAAGCCCATTGTGTTCAATGGGTCTTACTCTCAGGAAAGTGCCTTCAGGATTGCAGCCTATATTATCATCCTTTTGAATGGCGACCTTGTGGTCTGCTTCAAAATAGGCACTGACATAGGCAACACTGATCACTTGAAAAGATTAGAAAAATTATAATGCATATGTGTATGTATGTTTTGCTCACTTTGTTTAGTTCATAGTAAACATTTATGAAGGTAGCAAGGAGGTCATATTAAGAAAAGATCAGCTGAAGAAACTTCTTTAAGGCAGCCATTTTTTCAAAGATGCAGTGACGGCAACATTGTTTGCACACACCTGCCATATGCATGTTACTATCAGGCACATCTATTTTGTGATTGGGGTCTCATTTTTTGAGAATGTCTTTCCCCAAAAATCACCCTGATTGTTCTCTTTGGCATGAGCCAGTTTTTCAGTTGAGAAACACTTTTGTGCAGTTTGACAATGCAAGTTAACCATATTTGTGACATGAATGCTATTTAACTCAATGTCTTTCCTTTCCTTGTTGTGCTATCAAAACACTAAACCTTAACTTCTTTTTGTAAGTCTGCTGGAAGCTAACTTGGGAGTAGTTGTGCTGCAGAGAAAGCAAGGGGAGAGGTGGCTCTGTAGCTTTTGTTTCTTGTCATGGTGTCCTAGAAGTCATAGGTTTCTAGAGCCAGTGGCAAAGAAATGAAAGGTAAATGCCCTGTATTTACCTTCACATGCTTGGTCAATGTAGCTATTAGCTTGGCCTCCTAAGGTATATTTAAACCCTGAAAGTGTGTCTTTTATAACAGCTTAGTTGTTTGAAGTTTGTGTGCATATGTAGGAATCAGATCTCTAGTGTCCTTCATTCCTGTCCTCATCTACCACTGTTCATGTATGGAGAATGAATTACTTATTCAGCTGTCCAAAATACACAACCTATCCGTAACATTTCTGAACTTTTACCCAGCTTTCTAAAAACATCCCTGTTAAAACATCTATATCTGAGGTTCCCAAACTGCGTGTCCAAGGCCCACCAGTGAGTTTCACTCCAGTTTTGGATGGGTCATGAAACAGATGCTAGATTATGACTAATTTAATAATTAGATTAGACTATGTGCATTGAGATTAAACAATCTGATACTTGGAGGGAGTACTATGGCCAAAGGACCTCTATTGCCAGTTGAGTGGTTGATAATTTTTTTAGGTGAGTCCCAATGTCAAAAAATTTGGGAATCACTGTTCTATACTTATCCTTTTAAACAATTAGCCCTACAATCCAGAGTAACTATGGGAGTATGTAAGAGACATTACATGCACCCATAGTTATGGCACCACCTAGTGAAAACCTATGGGAAATTCATATTGCAATCCAGAGTAAATTGTTCTTACAATGGAGCAAGGGCTCCCCGTAGTTACTCTGGATTGTGCCCTAGATCATCTAATTGTTGGGAATGGGGTGGGAATGTTCCTGTTTCTCTCTGATCAGAGTTAATCTCTAAGAAGACTGATTTTTTTGGCAAATTTTTTCAAGCCTTCACTTAAACAAATGCAGATTGATTTGGCTTTTACTTGATTAAATAAATCAGTCCTGGAGCTTTTGATGCCTAAATCCAAAATGTCCCCTCCTAAGGTGGTGGAAATAACAAAGACCTACTTATAGTGCAATCCTAAACCTGTCTACTCAGACGTTAGCCCCATTAAAGTCAATGGAACTTACTCCCAGGTAAGATTGGATAGGATTGCAGTCTTAGTTACTAATTGACAATTTGGTGCCTTTCATTGGTCCCCCACAGTTTGTTCTTAGAGGTTATTTGTCTTGCCTGCTGATAGGGAGTTGTTCTGATAGTGGCCTGTGTACTATGGATGACTTTGATAATTTTGTGTAGGAGGGTTTATAAAGGTGAGGCCAAAGCATTTTCAAGCAAAGCTGACACTACCTCTGAAAACTGTTAGCAAATTTTTAGTTCCAATGCACTTAAAGGGTTTAAAGACTATTCTGTGGTTTTCTTTCATTTCCATACATTATGGCTTTAATATCTACACATCTGAACAGCAGCTGAATTTCAAACTTTAAGTAAGAACCTGAGGTATCTATTCTAAAAAATTGTTTCTCTTCTCACCTCTCCCTCCCCCTCTGCCTTCCCCAAACATCCTCCATTTACTGTATAATTGTAGACTCCTAGAATCCCAGCTCCAGACCCAGAAGCGGAGCCACGACAATGAAGTCGAAGGCCTTCGGGGAGAAATTCAGAGTCTCAAGGAGGAAAACAATCGCCAACAGCAGCTCTTAGCACAGAATCTCCAGTTGCCACCAGAAGCCCGGATAGAAGCCAGTCTTCAGCATGAGATCACCCGCCTGACTAATGAAAACCTGGTAAGCCAACTGTTAATACAACATTACAAAGAGTTGTGCTTGATCTGGTTTCCAAGGGGAAATGCTGATGTTGCTGGCATGTGTGTATGACGGCTTTATGGCAGGAGTTGCCACCTCCCAAACCGGATTCAGAGTCCTGTAGTGTTCAGGTTTATGAAACAAACCTAAAATTGGATTTTCTTCTTGTTTTGGAAGCTTGCTTAGCTTCTTTCACACATGGCAAAACAAACATTATGAGATTAGAAACTGTAGGGCCTTTCTGAATTATGTTAAACACTGAATTTTCCCCTTTACTTTTTGCACCAGCTTCATATCCAGTCCCTGTATAATAGGGACTATAATAGTGAATCAAGATGATTGCTTTTTCCAGAACTCAAATTATCAGTTGTTGTTGGTGGGAAAATGAAGTTTAGGGGGATTGAGGAACCATATCTCAGCCATACACCCAGTATTTGGCAGGTGATTGTTCTATTCAGACAAACTCTTATCTAGGCAGATACACTGGCAAACCAAAAGTGATATGCTCCATTTTCCTGCTGGGAGGACATTTCCACTCTATTCTACATTAAATTACTTACTGTTCTTTAATGTCAGCTCTGTAATAACCAGTATTCATGCCCATTCTTCAACCGCTTCTATTGTTTACACAACACTGTCTATTTCACAGTATTACTTAATAGAGAGCCTGCCTGCAGTTCTGTATGCCAGCACTATGCTGAAAATATTACATTCTTTATGTACTAGTAAAGGAATTGTTCAAAGCTTGAAGATTATGCTTTCTCATAAAATAGGAAACAAGACTTAGAAACAAACTCATCTTTTTCAGAAAAGTATCAGCTATAACTGGTCCTCTTTTTTCCTCTGTGGTGTGATGTGGGTGTCACTGTGACCTAGATGAGAGAAATAATGCTGACTATACCAATTTCAAGGCTTTAAAAATTGAATTTTTTAAAATTTGCCTTTGTATTTTCAATTTTTTAAATATATGGTTCCTATTTTGAATCCATTGATGAACGAAGTGGCTTTTGCCTACTTATGGCTAAACCCTGAGGGTTTTGCATCCTTGTTCTAATGTGAGGATGCAAACAGTTTTAGAGCACAGTCTTATGCATGTCTACTCAGAAGTAAGCCTTACTGTGTTTAATGTGACTTACTCTCAGGATAGTATGGATAGGATTACAGCTCATGCAGCCTAGTCTGTAACATCAGTGTAGTTGAGTGTCTTTTTTGTGCAATTTGTAGAGAAATATTAGTGCTTTAAAAGAATGGGAAGAACCTCTATTTACCTATTTTTCAGTATTATGAGGAGTTATATGCAGATGATCCCATGACGTATCAATCGTACCGGATTTCACTTTACAAACGGATGATTGTATGTACACTGAGCAGACCCTTTCCTCTGTTTGCTGCTTTTGGAACACTAACTGAAGAGCTGGCTGTCTTGTCCACTTTCAAAGGAAATCCCTTCTCAGAGAGTTTCATGTCATTCTCCCCACCGCTTTCTGTTGTGTCAGTTGTGTTTTCGACTTTGTGTGTGCGTGCAGAGTTTGCTACACTAATGAACACTGCAGCATGACTAAAGCAAGCTCAGAGCTGTAGGTATTCTAAAAAATAGAGGCTTCTGTTTCTAGGTCTGCTTTTAGAATTATTAAAATTGGATTATGTTGCTATGGTGGGGGCAAAGACAACAAGCAAGTTATTTGTAAATGTACATGATATTTAAGGAGCTACTTAAAATGATGATCTAACAATGGCATTTAGGGCCCAATCCTATCCAACTTTTGAGCACCAATGTAGTACCCAGGGGTGGTACAACACAGCCTGTCATGGGGCAAGGGGCAGCTTTGAGGACTCCTTAAGGTTAAGGAATATTTGTTCCTTTACCTTGTGGCTACATTGTGGCTGCACTGATGCTGCAAGTTGGATAGTTTTGACCCCTAGTTCTGTTTCCAATTTTGAGTAAGTCCTAAGAAACATGCACCTTTCAGATGATTTGCCATTTGATAGTACCCAAAATAGGAACAGAGTTTAGGCTTGTATTCTCACTCCTCTCCTTTAATCATAAGTAGAGGGTAACTAGCAAATTCAAAATATCCTGGATTAGGAGAAAAGAAGCTACAAATGTAGGCATGTATGTCAATATTCTTAAACTGCACCTGCAAAAAGAGTTCTATGTTTGTCATAGCTGCATGTATTTCAGCTTATTTTAATTTCTTGCTTTCTCTCTAGGCAGTTACAGGCTTGCAAATGTCAGCCAGACGGTGGCATCACCTTTCAACTGAGTTCCTACTGCAGCACTAACAATTCTGGTTTCCTTATGTCTATTGCATATATAATAACTGTCATAATTTCTCAACCTACTCTCTTTATTCTATAGGATTTGATGGAGCAGCTTGAAAAACAGGACAAGACTGTTCGTAAACTGAAAAAACAATTAAAAGTCTTTGCTAAAAAGATTGATGAACTAGAAGGTAGGAGAGCTGTGTGTGGTTGAGTGTTAACTTCTTTTTGATTGTCTTCTAAAATTGTGGTAATTGTTTGTTAAAGAGAGTACATGTTATCCTGAAAGCTGAATAAAGGTACATATTAGCTCAGCTTTTTCCAAACAGTGGGTCACAATTCGATGCTTCCTGCCCTTCCACGAACTCTTACTGAACCTCTAAAAGCCACTTCCAGGTTGTGCTGGGCCCATTCTGTTGGCCTCTTTGGGCTTCAGATTGTCTTAAAGAAACTACTGGAAGAAACGTCCTTTTACTTCTGGGTTGCTTTCACAGGCATTCTAGTTAGAATAGAAAGCAATATTTTAATTGCCGTTATGCCTTGGTTACATGTTTTTCAAATGAAAAGAATAATTTGAAAATACAGTAGGTTGAGCTGAAAGATAAACAACTGTTATTTTTCAACTAGTAGGATAAAGCTGTATATACTCGAATATAAGCCTAGTTTTTCAGCACATTTTTAATGTTGAAAAAGCCCCCCTCGGCTTATACTCAGGTTGGCTTATATTTTTCATAAGATGGGCAAAGAAGTGGATTTCTGCACAAGCAGCTCAGCTTAGGTCAGCCTTTTAAAAAAGTAAGAAAGGCTGCTTTGCTTTCTTCTTTAAAAAACAAACAGACAACCAAATCAGCAGATTGATCCCTCTCCTCCCTGCATGGAGGAGCTTGATGGCTCACCACATTGGCTGTTTTGTCCTCATTAAAAAAGCAGTAGTTGCTGCATTTCCCACCCTAGGCTTATACTCGAGTCAATAAGTTTTCCCAGTTTTTGTGCTAAAATTTGGTGCCTCGGCTTCTACTCGGATCGGCTTCTACTCGAGTATATACGCTATTTTATGTCAGAGGGTAGTTTGAATGCATTTATTTGTGTGTGAAAGACAGTGAGTCTGATAGTCTTCCCTGACAATTTGCCAATGCTTTTCTCTTTTGGCACAAACTTGTAGGATTAAGAGTTATATTTACAAGTATTAGAGTCAAGCTGAATTTTGTAAGTTTGTTCCATGTTGGTGAGTGATGATGCATTGTATGGTTATTAGTTTGATTTGTTGATAGCAAACAAATTCTAAATGAACAAAGCCTTCTTTTTAAGACCCTGATTGAATCAAGTACATACTTTTGTATGCACAGGCTTAGCAGTACAGGCTTCAGTTTACTTATCCATTTCAGAGGTCTCCAAACTATTTAGCACAACAAGCATATTGTATATCTTACAGTGCTGAGGGCCAGAAAATTAGATATATTTAAATAATAAGTAAATACATTTGAGATAGCAGAATAGTCTTGGAAAGAAAAAATTGGACCAGCAAAAGGCAGAATTGATTGGTACAAGAGAAGGGAAGAATGGATTTTGAAAAGGGAAATTAATTTTGGAAGGCTTTTTGAAAAGAGGAATATAGTAAAAAAAATCAAATTTTTTGGGAAGGGAAATAACAGTGAAATAATTGAAAGATTAGGGTAAAAAATATGTTGGAGGAATAATGGGCTAGTGCACAATTGACTAATAAGTAAAGTAGGGAGAAATCTGAGAAATTAATTTGTAAAAAGAAAACATGCTTTCAGTTTTTATTGGATAGATGGGATTGATTAGCCATCAGAATGACCAGAATATTCAATGTATCTGGAACTCCTTCTATTATAGTTTCAAAGAGTGTTATAATTTTGGGAGCTGAGAATCAGGCAGAAGTTTGCTTTTGTCAACTTGTTAATCTTTATCGATGACTTTGTAGATAATCAGTGTAATGAGACAACACTGTCTGCCAGATATAATATTTACTGTACAGTGCTCATTTTTCCTTTATCAACGTAAAGTTTTCTCACTGCTTACTTTGTGACTGCTTTCCCCCTTCACTTAGTCTCACTCTATGCTGCTGAGGTGGTGACACATATAAGTCATGGATTTATGTGTTTGGTAATCATCATCTGCAGGAAGAACACCTTTGGCCAGAGGGAAAACCTGCTCTCCTACAGATTACACAAAGACTTTTCATTTGGTTACAGGACTGCAGGGAGTGGCTAAGGTGTACCTTTGTCCTCATCGGGTATAGTTCTGGAGCACAGGCACTAACCAACATATGTAGATATTTAGACGCTGAATTACACAAGATATGCAGTCAGTGTATAGACAAGTTTGAAAATGACGCAGGTTTCTAGAATGTATAACCTCAGCTTAGATCTGGTGTTTTGGTGCTGAGCCCCAGTTTTTCTAGTGTGTGTGCCATTATAGCACATGTTCTAAACTGACACAAGGGCAGACAGCAAGGTAAGTTTCCAGAATTTTAAACTGAAGTAATATTTACTTTTAACTCTTTATAGTGACATATACAAGACTTTTGCTGGTAAAAGTAAGCACATGCCACTAGTTCTGGATGTGCTGAACCTATATGTGCACAATAGAAGATAAGGTGATGGACTGCCCAAAAGCCTTTTCCTTTAGTCTAGCGAAAAGCCTGTTTTGTTGCAGTGAAATGCTAACGAGGATTAAATGTCGTCTTGTGTTTGGGGTTTGGAGTTTGCGTATATGACAAGTTTCTTGAGCTGTGGCATTTTTCTGTTCTATGTGCTTTTATCCTCAGAATAAAGCAGAAATTGGGGAGGAAATTGTCTGTAATGCATAGAAGTGCCTTAGAGGATCGCCAAGAATACTCTTGATAGTAGGAACTAGTATGGACTCTGACACTAGTACTGTAGATGAGTTTGTCTTGTAAGAATAGATTGTCTAGTAATGTTTTCTCTTTAGTGGAAATTGCAGTGTTTGTATCATACTTTTGCTAATTTGCACTTATTTCAAGACATTATTCAGTTTTTATTTTTTGAATTTAAATAATCACCTGTCAGCCTGCTTCTAATGCACTTAATGGGGGTTTTGGATGAATCCCCCAAAAGTCCCTTCTGAATTACGGCATGTAATGGAGTCTTTACAACACGTTTTGCAGTTTTGACTGTCCCTCATAAAGGAATGTGCTTACTTGGCGGTGATGGCAGCTGCTGCTGAAAGATGCAACTTCCTATCCCTGCAGTAGGAAGGACGTGGAAACTGTAGTTTTAACATTTCATAAAGAGTGTATGCTAATTCTTAGGGAAACGAAACTGTGAATGTATCTGAGACAGTGAATCTCGGCACACTGTGACCTGGACCTAGACTATTTGCTGTATTAAGAAAAGAACACTATGTAATATAATATTGGACTACTTGTTCATGATTCTGGACTATTGTTGGCAAATAATGGTTTCAATTTTTATGTGTATGTGACCTTTTCTTCTCTTGGTGTAGTGGGTCAGATGGAGAACATTTCACCTGGACAAATAATTGATGAGCCAATCCATCCTGTTAATATCCCAAGGAAAGAAAAGGATTTCCAGGGCATGTTAGAGTATAAGAAAGAGGATGAACCAAAACTCGTCAAAAATCTTATTTTAGGTAAGAATCTTTCCTGTTTGAAAATGCATTGCAGATTGTTGCAAACAAATACATTGTTTCATTATACAGTATTTGGTTTATCTAAAAGTATTTAAGTTAATACACTAAAAATATTTATTGATATTGGATTATATACAGTATTAACTTTTTTATTTTAACACAATTCTATTTATTGGGTAGTTAATTTTTGATCAATAACTGACAATCTTGAGTTGCATAAAAAGGAAGTTACTCATGATTAATTTCCATTGAAATTAATTGGACTTAAATTAGCCACTAATTTGTGTCATTGATTTCAGTGGACATTAGTCATGGGTTTGCTGTCACTGGATACAATTTAATGAAATAATACGAATGCTATTTATTTGAAGTGGTCAAAATAGGGCTGTTCTATCAGATCATCCTGCAAATGATGTTAACTGTGAATTCATATATGCATGCGTTTTCCCTCAGACTTGAAACCACGTGGTGTGGCAGTGAACCTCATCCCTGGGCTGCCCGCATACATCTTGTTCATGTGTGTCCGCCATGCTGACTACCTTAATGATGATCAGAAAGTGAGGTCCTTGTTGACTTCCACTATTAATGGCATCAAAAAAATTTTGAAGGTTGGTTTATTTTGTATTTATTAGTAAGATGGAACATGTTTGCATGAAGTGCAGTATTAGCAAAGCATTGTTTTTGTCTTAAAGCACTGCTTAATAACAAGGAAAAGCAGCATTTAATCTCCTGTTTATAGCACGTGCAGAGATGAAGTAGGAAGAAATTAAATGAACAAGAGATGAAATAAAACAATGTTTGGCATTTTGTATTTGCAAAGCACTTCACTTGTATTACAATGCTATATACATATTATTGCTGGTGAGACTCTGAAGTTAGTAGGGGGTGGGTCACATAAGGCCACTTAGGAAGTTCATGGCAAAAGCTAAATTCAAATTAAAGAAGTCAAGTATTTAAACCACCACATAGCACCAGCGTATGTAGAACAGGATGTAGCTGTATCTTTTAATAATATATCAAAGAAAATGTGCAATAATCTGTGTTAGCATTTTCTTCAAATTGCCTTTTGAGTAAATTGTACTTATCCCCTCTCCTACTTTCAGAAAAAAGGTGATGACTTTGAAACTGTGTCCTTCTGGCTGTCTAATACCTGCCGATTTTTACACTGTTTGAAGCAATATAGTGGTGAAGAGGCAAGTTTTCTTTTCCTGTTCTTAACTTTACCCCATATGAATATGATATAAAGTTAATATATGCATGTAGTTGCACTTCACATTTGCAGAATTCAAGCATAGCTCAGTTTTGTGAAAAAAAGAGTATTTCCAAAAGTTTTCTTTCAGTTTGAATTCAGTGATTGTTGGTAGGCCCAAGAAGCCATTATTTTGAATGAGTTTTCAAAATGTATAAAATAGGTTGCGATTCTGATCACTTGGGTATAAGGTAGATTATAAAGAGAAATTCATAGTTGTGAACTTCATTGTATATCTTCTACATCTGCAGGGATTTATGAAGCACAACACTCCTCGTCAGAATGAACACTGCCTCACAAATTTTGATCTTGCTGAATATAGACAAGTACTGAGTGATTTGGCCATTCAGATTTATCAGCAACTGGTCAGAGTCTTGGAGAATATTCTGCAGCCAATGATTGGTAAGGCAACATAGGGAGTTTTTAAAAGTAGTGTATTACTTTACTTTTCTATCAAGAATAGTACTTTAACTATTATCTCTGCAGTTTTGTAAAATCTCTCTGAATTTTTTTACAGTTTCCACTAACATTAAATGATGTTAGGGAAACACAGGGAAAATTTAGGTCTATTAAATGGTATTAAATAGACCTAAATTTTTCCTAACTGTGTTTTGGAGTAAACCAAAATTCCCCATATTCCTCCATTACTGAAATGGTTTTCTGAAAATGAAAGGAAAAGCTTTCCCTTGACACCTCTATTGTACAGAAGACAGGGGAAAATGAGAGTCAGTTAGTAGAGGCTGATTCTTGTATCAGGAAACTATAGTTTCCCATTATGCCTGAACCAGCTTTGTGGGTGTGTTTAGAAGAAGAGAGGCCCTCTTTTGTTTTAATTTTCTTGTTTTGTATTGAGATTTGTATTTATTAGCTATACTACCAGAATGAACCTGCCATTGCGGGAGTAAAATTTTCAGAATATTTGTGGTCATCCCTAGCAGGCACCGGGCACCACTCAGCATTGGGCACCAGTGGGCAGTGGACCCTGGGCATCCCTATTGGGCACCACTAGGAATTGGGCACCAACATGCAGTGGGCACCACCTCGCACCGCTACTGAGTACCAGGCATCCCTGCAGAACAGACACCAAGCACCACTGAGCACTAGGCACCAGTGGACAACATTGGATAGCAGTTTCCACTGGGTACCAATATCACTGAGCACAAATCAATTCATGCTTCTAGGTGCAGGGGTTGGGTATTGATCAGTCAGTCTTATATGTAAAATATAGGATTAAAACACATTGTGTCCCTTTTCACCCCATTCCGGATGGAATATATATATATCAGTGACTATATAGTTTTATAAATGTAGATTAATGATGCTGCTAATCAGTTTCAGGAATGCTGGAGCATGAGACTATCCAAGGTGTTTCAGGAGTGAAACCAACTGGCCTCCGAAAGAGAACCTCCAGCATTGCTGATGAGGGGACATACACTCTAGATTCTATCATTCGACAACTGAATAATTTCCATTCAACTATGTGTCAGCATGGAACAGATCCAGAGTTGGTCAAGCAAGTAGTCAAGCAGATGTTCTACATAATTGGGGCTGTGACCCTCAATAACCTCCTTCTGCGCAAAGACATGTGTTCATGGAGCAAAGGAATGCAGATAAGGTGCAAATAGTTTTAATAGTCTTCAATCCTGTCAAATTGCAGAAGAACTAAGAACTGTCATGGCAAACATGTTAATGTGTTAATATGTTGGAGATGAGGCATTGCTGGCATTTCTAGAACAACGTGGTGGTTGTTAAATACAGAATATTGGGTGTGAAGGAAAATAATCTAACAAAAATGAAAGTTCTTTTGGTTTGGTCAGGCTGAAAATGTTGTTGGAGAGTTGGGTTAGAGAGCTTATATTTTGAATGCAAATTACAGGTACAATGTGAGTCAACTTGAAGAATGGCTCCGTGACAAAAATCTGATGAATAGTGGGGCTAAAGAAACTTTGGAGCCTCTCATCCAGGCTGCACAGTTGCTGCAAGTGAAGAAGAAAACTGATGAGGATGCAGAGGCCATTTGTTCCATGTGCAATGCCTTAACTACTGCACAGGTAAACTTTTGTAACTTACTTGGAATCACCTTTGCTGAGTTTCATTATGGGGGCTGTGCTTTGTGTTTATTTGACATTTTTGCTTCTGCTGTCTTCTGAAAAAGTTGGGGCTTTCACTTAGCTTTCAAATGGTGATTTCTGTTGCATCAGATGTAAACTGAATTATGAAAAGGAGAACATGTTCAATCTGTATGGCAAGAGGAGGTTTCTGTGTGGTTTGCCATAAAAAACTTTATATGCCCCATTTCTGATTTCTTTACAGATCTTGGGACCAAAATTACTTAGTTTTACTGTAGCCTAGGACTAGGACTTTTTAAAAATATTGCCAAGTGGGTTTTGTTGCTTTTAGCAAAGGGAAATCTTTCTATATTCTTAAGATAATTTACTATGTAACCTGGGGTGGTGCTGACTTATACAAACGTGTTTTTTTTAAAAAAAAAAACA
Source organism: Cryptoblepharus egeriae (assembly GCA_030015325.1). Lineage (NCBI taxonomy): Eukaryota > Metazoa > Chordata > Lepidosauria > Squamata > Scincidae > Cryptoblepharus > Cryptoblepharus egeriae. The sequence continues at coordinate 15,776,091 of JAREYC010000013.1, forward strand.
TTAAAATGTGAGAGTCACTATAAAAAGCACAAAACAATGAGAAGGAACTTACAGACTGTTAAATTGCTTAGTACATATAAACAAAAAATATAAAAGATGTGGGCAGGTAAATGAGGGGATCAAAAAGACCATAAGATTAGGTACTAGGCAGGATAGGGCATGACAGACATTAAGGGCTCCCAGACAAATCTGGAAGGTGATCTTTATTATAATCTGGTCCTGCTGCACAAACTGCAATCCTAACTCCCAGTCAGGTTGGCATATGTTCTGGCATAAATTCTGTCCTGGCCTGGGGGCTGTCACAAAAGAGCAACAAGGCACTTTTGCCACACTTCTGGGGAGTTAGGCCAGTACATAGGCATGCATCAACATCCTCACACCACCATGGGAAGTTATGCCACCATAAATTAGTAATGATTGTGCCCTCAAGGCTTTAGAGGTAAAAATTGTTATTTTGAATTGGGTCTACAAATAAACTGCAAACCAGTGTAGTTCTTTTAGACAGACATGATGAGCTCCTGAATCACTGAGCTTTCTGAACCACCTTCAGAATCTGTCTCATGAAAAGTATATTGCAGTAATACAAATGGTGAGTTATAAGAGCACTGACAAATTGACCGTATGTGGTCCTTCACTACAACAATAGCTGCATTTTTTCTTATTACTTAAATATTATAACACTTAAGATGGTAGACTGGCTAGTTTAATCACATTTGAAAAGTATTGTTTAAATTGTAAGGATGTGTTAAGAAGCATACATCGATTTTTCTTGCAGATTGTGAAAGTTTTGAACTTATATACTCCAGTTAATGAGTTTGAAGAAAGAGTGTCTGTGTCCTTCATCCGTACAATACAGGTAAAATCTTTTTTTCTCATTTTCTTTTACTGCTTGTGCAGTGCCATCTGTCAAAAAATCACCAGTGAGAATGAAGTAAAATATTACATGTAATTTCAGGGAGTTGCAGAGGATAATGGTGTTACCTATATTGAATTTATACTATAAGAGCTATCAAAGTGTATGCTTCAATATGATGCTGTATGCCTAACTGTAAGGATAGCTTGTATAGGTAACCTAATTATCAGCAATATTTTCACCTGAAACTAAAAAAATAAACATCTTCCAAGCAGCTGTTAATGGTGAAAACAACAACAAAACCAAAAAACAAGCAGCCAGCTTATCATGGTAACTAATCAGGCAATTAAGCTTCCACTCTGGCACTCAAGAGAAGCTTTAAAAAATCTTTTCCTTGGTTTTCATTTCTGCTGGGAGGCAGACTCCCTCACTTCCCTGGGCTTGAAGAGAGAGTTAGTCAGTTCCTATTTCCTTATTGTAAACTTTGCAACTGAATACAGAAGAGAAGGGAAGTATCTGCCTGAAATGAAGCTGATTTAATCCCAGGAAAAGGAAATCCTAATTGATACTTTAGTTACCATGATAATTAATTACTTGGTATGGGGATTTGGGGCACCCCCACAGAAGAAGGAGTCAGCACCTGACCGAGTCCTGACTTATGAGTCCTCTTACAAATGGCATCACACATCTCTCCTGGCAATTATCTGGCCTGTTATAATGGGGTCCACCCAGCTTGAAAAGTGTGTTGTTCTCCTATCTTGAAAATATGAACAAAATTTGCACATTTTTTTCTTCTGTCATTTGTAGCTAATGAGTTTCTATGTGAGAATAAAGTGCTTATTAATAAACAGTACTTGTAGACAGTACTAAGAAAGATGGAGCAATATTCTGATTCAACAGAAAGCAAGTTCCTGTCGTCTTTGTGAAATATGGTATACTTGAAACCAAGTGAATTGCTTTTTGTTCATTTAATGAAATGTTTTCCTTCATGGGAGTGTTTTATAGTTTTCAGTGCATTCCATGGGTTTAAGTTTGTCAATAAATTTCTAAACTGTTCAGTGACAGAACTTTTATAGTTTTGTGATTTTTCTTAGTTCTAATGCTAAAGCAACTTTTCTGTAAACTTGCTTTTTGTGAAAGAGGAAATGCTAATGTAGTTCATTCTTCCTTTTCCAGCTACGTATGCGTGATAGGAAAGACTCTCCTCAACTGCTCATGGATGCTAAGCATATTTTCCCGGTTACTTTCCCATTTAACCCCTCATCTCTTGCATTGGAAACCATCCAGATTCCAGGAAGTTTGGGTCTAGGATTCCTCACTCGTGTCTGAACAACAAATACCATTGGCTATTGATCATGAGTTCAACTGCCTGTCATGTAAAATAATGAAAAATATTAAAAAGCCATGAAGAGTGGGGAGGTGAAGTGGGCTGGAGAAAATACTGTAGATTCCCTATGGTTCTTTGCAGTTTACTGGAAAACTGCATAACTGTCTTACATTTGGAAATATACACATAGTATATAAACACACACTTCTTATGCTGAGGCTTACCATTTCAGAGTTATAAATTTTTTTTAGTCAAGACCAATTTTTTTCCCTCTTAGTCACAAGCTGTCTTGTATTTAAAGCTGAAGCTGGAGATAGTCTGTGAGTAAGAAGCAGAGACTAATTATCCTTCCCTCTGAGGTCTAATTTGGACTATTCAGTGGCTGCTGGGCAAGAGGAAGACATCCTCATACTTGGAGCCACCTGAAGAGGAGTTTCCGCAGTTTAGCAATGCTGAGGACCACTTCACACATTAAGGTCAGAATGTACACCACTGCGGTTGAAGTCAGTTGCAGCACTTTGCTGCATGTACATGTCATAGAGCATTTGCTTGCAGCTCTCTGATGGCAACAGTGTACACTCAGAATCTATAATGTTTGTTTTGCATTCTGATTCAAAACATAGCTGAGGGAGCATTTTAACTCTTTGACATGTTTAAATGTAAGCAAGTCGTATAGAATTTGTTCATACAACAGGGAGCAGGAAGGATTTTTAGTTTAAATATAAAAATGTTTAGGGATATCCTCTGTACGTTAGAGACTGGAAAATGTAATGCTAATTGGCACTCTAGGATATATTCCATGAGGCAACTGGGCCTACCACATACCCATTAAAGTGCTGTACTGGGGTGGTATACTCCTTGGCAATTTTGATTCACTTCAGTGTGGCTTTCATGGTAGACCTTTATAGTAAAGTCCTCCCCAGAAAGGAATCTTATAAACAGCTTCCTCAATTATGTCCCTGTGACATACTGTAAGTGATAAGGTATTAAAAAGTCTTTTGGCTTACTGTATGGTACAATGTAGCTGTTCATTAGTTAAAACTGTTTCAAAGCATATCAATCTGCTGCTGCTGTGTGCTGTGTTCTTTTAAATGTACAATAATAATCTTTAGGCAAGGAAAACAAGGATTTTAAGAAACCTCATAGACCAGTCTTTTAATGGATTTTATAGTAAGCATCAAGGAACATCAATAATAATAGGAACATTATTATCTAAGCACAAACTGGAAGCTGAATAATAACTGTATTTGAAATATGTTTACTAAGTATTCAAGACTTTGAGTTCAGTGAACAAACCCAGTTATGTAATAGGTTAGTATTTATTATTTTGGTGTATTTTCATTATGAGTTTTTTAGTTGCCAGTGGCAATGGTGACATGTGTGTTTCATTTTGAATCAGAGGGGAGAAAAAAATGGTCACATTTAAGCTGTAATCTCAAATGCCCTGCTGAAGGAATAACTCTGATATCCTAAGAGACATTCTTTTTTTAATGTAATGGAGTTTGAGGACACTTTTATTGTGCTTCAGTGTCTATGGGAATATTTCACTGGAAAAGTTATCGAAGATGCTGCTTGATTAAAAGATTTTTGCCAACATCTCCCACAATCTGTGTACTTGTCAGGATTTGCCTCAACATGGAATTGACACAAAATGTTTGCCAAGCCTTGCTCAATATTTTCTGGTCCTGATGTTGTTTTTTAAAATATGGTCAGTGATGATCAGGTATACATAGCAAAGTACATATTTCAAAATTGCCATGTGCAATATTTTAATGTATTATAGCAATTGTAATGTATATTTATTTTAAAACATATCTAAATGCTGTAACGGCATATTGTTAGAATGTTCTGGAACTGGACTTAATTTCTCTACAAACCCATTCATTGTTGCTTCACTGGAGAAAAGCAGTAAGTTGCAGGAAAGTTTTATACATGATAGAAGGGCACTTATATATCATTAGTAATGAAGAAAATAAAGCAAGCTTCAGTTTTGTTGATACTGTTCTTTAAATGATGATTTTTTCCTAATTTTTCAGTGTTTTTGTTGTCAGAGGTGAATGCTTATTTATGGATGATTGCTTAAGAAACACTGAGTTACCTACATTTAAGCATTGTTCTCTTTTCTTATTTATAGAAAATTGTAAAGATCTTTACTTGAATACGTTTAGTGTCAAGCCCACAATAGGACTCCTAATAAGGTGTGCCGGTTTTTAAAAATAAAAATGAATTATCTGTGGCTATGACTAATTAGGACCTATTTTTTGTCCCCATTTTTGTACTGGGCAACTAAGGGGAAGACAGAAGCAGAGTCCTGCTGCCATGAAGGACGCACTTAACCATCACAGTCTCAGACAATCATGGCTTATTTAATATATGTCGGAGTGGATTGATTCCTCAGATACTCAGTGGATTTCTACTATATTATAAGAAAGCTAGTAACACTAATAAAACTGAAAATTGGTACCCTCTTACTAAAACAGGGAACCTCCAGAATCTTCCAATTGACTCCACTCAATTAAATACTGTCCTGCAATTCATTTTAGTGGAAGAATTTTATTTCAAACTCGAAAATTTAAATTTGGAGGATCTGTTTAAATGTGTGGTCTTTTCAAATTGTTTACCTGTTAAAAAGCCTTACTGTACCTTGTTTACTTACAGAAGTGGTAGATGTATATAGGCTTTATCCTTATGTTTGGCACTCATGGTACTTTTTGTCACATTAAAATTGTATTCTGTTTGACATGTTTTAAAGGAAAATGTTTCAAGTTGTTTCGAATTCATCAAACACTTTACATAACAGTATTTTACATGCACTTTTACGTTTCAAAGTGTTAGTACACAATATAAAACGTTCAGTTTATTTTTACATGGTTAGCATTCTTAAACATAACAAAATCATTTTTGCTCTTTTTTTCCTTTAAAGCATGGCTCTGCTCTTAATGTGGAATGTCTTATTTTTTATTTGTTCACCTGGTATGGAAAAATCTTTCCTGTACTGAAAATATACTTATGAGAACCCTTTTGACCTGAAGTATTGCACAAATATTACCTCATAAGATTTCAGATCTTCATTCCACTCGGTTTATTGACTTCTGCTCCATAACCTTGTGTCCAGATTTTAGCAAAATACTTTTCAAGCTTCAATCTGGAACAAAAACTGAAAAATGTTTAAATATTGACTAAGTAAATGAAGCATATCTACATATAGCTGTACATGGGATTGTAACCCATAGCATTCACCAGTAAAGAAAAATTCCTGAACTTTCAACACACTTGCCTCAATCCAGAGATTCTGCTCCAGGAGCATACATGGAATAACTGCTGTTTAGAGAAATCTCTGCCTCCACCATGAAATCCCACTATGCACATTAAAAAGGGAATCTTATGTGGATTGATGGATCTGTCCATATAGGCTTTGTGCATGTAGACTCATCACAGTACTAATGCACAGCAGTCAGGCTGCCTTTTATTTGGAAGGCAATCTGCATGTGTGGAACAGGTCCTGACTTTTTTGCTTTTGCACGTCTGTTTATGAAGGATCATCTCTGGTTTGGGACACAAGTCCCCATGATAAATTGGTAAAGCTTTTCTCCAAATCTGTTATAGTAATGTTTTGACTTAAGTTTTGCTACACATCTCAAAACCACCAGCATTTGGAAGCTGAAATCTCAAACATCTAAGATTTAAACTGGACACATTTCAATACGCCACATAAACTCCTTTGTAGGTTAATATTTTTAAACTTGTAATTTTTTTTAAACCAAGCCTTTGATTATAGGTTTTCACTAGATTATTGCCACAGTGGATAGATGTAAACCAAAACAGTATCAGAATGACACAAGCTCTGAATTGTCTTAGTGTCTGACATTGTACTTAGTAAACGTATGCTTCTTAAATGCTGTATCTTAGCTATCACTGAAATGTGCAAATAAAAATACATCTGTTAAGACCTGTGTACTTTTTTTGTATTTAGGAATGAAGTTAGACACTACTGTACAAAGTACTGGGTGCAAATAAAGTAACACCTTAACTATAAAGGAAACTAAAAGTAGTACCCCCACAGGCTGCCCTGCTAGTTGTGACTGACCCTAGTATGCTATGCTCATCCATTACAAGACCAAAGAGCCAGTGCTGTCTAAAGACACTTTTGTGGTCATGTTGCCACGTGGTACCTATTTATCTACTTGCATTTCCATGCTTTCAAACTGCTTGGTTGTCAGAAGCTGGGCAATTGATTGGAGCTCACTCTGTCTTGTAATACTCAGCTCTTGAACTGCCAACCTACAAGTCAACAAGTACAGTGCCTTAACACCGAGCCACTGCAGCCTTCCCTTAAATATATGCATTAAATGCACTGACCACATTGGTCCTTGCCCACAATGAAGACATTCCTTCAATGTCACCACTATCCTTGCTATTATCAAAATTTAGACTGTATACTCTAGGCAGGGCATGGACTCATTTCTTGTGTAAAGTTCCCTGGTGCAGGAGGTGGGAGGAGATACACTAAAAAATATAAACACCTGATAGGCTGCTGCTCTTTCTGCTAGCAGAAGGATCTTTCAGGATGAACTCTGCTGTGCAGTCAGAGGAGCACCATTAGGGTTTATGGCTGGCTCAAGTTTTGTACTGATCCAAAAGTCCTGGCAGCAGCACAACACCTGTATCAAAACCAGCACAAAAGGCATGAGTTGTGGGCAAGCTTCAGTCCTCCATAACTCACCTGCAGGACAGATGTTCAGCAAAACTAAAACAGGAAGAACAATTGTTTCTGGACAAGATGCTGAATGGGGGGAATTCATCTCTCCAGCCTATAGTGATACACAGGACTAAAACCAGCTTCAGGAAGGAACGAACTTGGCCCCCCTCAGAATTTCCCTGTTAGGCTACAATCCTATCCACACTTACCTGAGAGTAAGCCCCACTGAGTATAATGATACGTCTGAGTAGACATGCCTGTAGGGTGACCATGTGGCCTGTTTTTCCAGGACAAGTCCTCTTTAGCCTTGTCCTGGAAAAAAATCATGATTGCCCTCCTTGTGAAAAGGCAGCATGTTGCCATCTTGTAGTTAATAAATGTAATAGTTTTAAATTTAATAATAAGTATTGTAATACTGTATAGAGTTTAAATTAACCACATGGAAGCAATATACTGTATATGAGTGATTCAGCTTTAATTTTCATGTCCTACATTTTGGGGGGGTCTCATCCTCTTTTGCGGTGATGACATACAATCACCCCAAAATGCCTCAGATTGGGCTGTCAGTAGGGTGACCATATTTCATCATCGCAAAAGAGGACAAGACCCCCCACTTCTGCGTAGACATGCCTGGGATTGGGCTGAGGCTGCAATCCATCCACACTTACCTAGGAACAAAATCCCATTGACAATAATATAACTTACTTCTGAGTAGATGTGCCTGGGATTGGGCTGAAGCTGCAATCCATCCACACTTACCTAGGAACAAAATCCCATTGACAATAATATAACTTACATCTGAGTAGATGTGCCTGGGATTGGGCTGAAGCTGCAATCCATCCACACTTACCTAGGAACAAAATCCCACTGACAATAATATAACTTACTTCTGAGTAGATGTGCCTGGGATTGGGCTGAAGCTGCAATCCATCCACACTTACCTAGGAACAAAATCCCACTGACTATAATAGAACTTACTTCTGAGTAGATGTGCCTGGGATTAGGCTGAGGCTACAATCCAACCTGGGAGCAAGTCCCTTTGACTATAATATAACTTACTTCTGAGTAGACGCGCCTGGGATTAGGCTGAGGCTACAATCCAAACTGGGAGCAAGTCCCATTGACAATAATATAACTTACTTCAGAGTAGACGTGCCTGGGATTGGGCTGAGGCTACAATCCATCCACACTTACCTGGGAGCAAGTCCCATTGACTGTAATAGAACTTACTTCTGAGTAGATGTGCCTGGGATTAGGCTGAGGCTACAATCCATCCACACTTACCTGGGAGCAAGTCCCATTGACTAATAGAACTTACTTCTGAGTAGATGTGCCTGGGATTAGGCTGAGGCGACAATCCATCCACACTTATCTAGGAACAAAATTCCATTGACTGTAATAGAACTTACTTCTGAGTAGATGTGCCTGGGATTAGGCTGAGGCTACAATCCATCCACACTTAGCTGGGAGCAAGTCCCATTGATTATAATAGAACTTACTTCTGAGTAGGCGTGCCTGGGATTGGGCTGAGGCTACAATCCATCCACACTTACCTGGGAGCAAGTCCCATTGATTATAATAGAACTTACTTCTGAGTAGGCGTGCCTGGGATTGGGCTGAGGCTGCAATCCCACCCACACTTACCTGGGAGTAAGCCCAATTGGTTTCAATTGGTCTTACTTCTGAGTAGACCCCTAAAGCCTGGGCTCTGAGCCATGCCCGGGAGGGAGGAGGAGGCGCCTTCCATCAGTGAAACCAACGTGGCGCTGCCCGCCTGAGGGAAGGGCTGTGAGAGGGCGAGGTGAGGCGTCCTCCTCTCCTTCTTCCCCCCTCAGCTCCACCTTCCCCGGGAAGGAGTGACCGCCTGGAGGGCGCTGTTAGGCGAGGACCGTCCCCTCAGCGGTGCTTGTGGACCACCGCGGGAGAGCCGGGATGGCGCTGTCCGAGCTCTACACTCAGGTGAGAGGAGGCGCCTCAGGTGTGCAGGGCTGAGAGGAAGTCATGGTGGCCCCGCTACCTGGTGGCGTAGCTGGGGGGGGGTGGAGGAGTCAGTCATGGGGGAGGCTCACCCCTTGGGAGACCTCTGCTCCATCTTGCTCTCCCCACCTGGAATGGCTCCCAAGGGGTGAGGCTCCCCATGACTGACTCCTCCACCCCCTTTAGCTACGCCACTGACTCTGCCTGTACCTGGACAGGTGCATCCCTTTCCCCCTTCCATGCTGAGCTGCACCTGTCCTGACCACCTGTCCAGGCTCCCTTTCCTGGACCAAGGATGGAGGCACTCTCTGGATGTGGACACCCCATGGATGGGGTTTGAGGTGCACAGGTAAGCATGACCCCATATGGGTCACCTCAGGTGTGGCACAGACCAGGTGGCACTCTGCACGTTCTCAGAGAACCCTTTCTAGAGTGCAGTGGATCCGGGTGAACCATACGGCCTATATTATTTTTCCATATATGTCCAACATACACTCTTTTTTTAGACTTTTGTCCTGGAAAACAACAAAATCTTTATTGTCCTCCTTTTCCTTGTGAGCAGTTTGCATGGAGCCTCCTTGGAACTGATAAATAGGATATACAACAATCCAGAGTAACTGCGGGAGCATGTAAGAGACATCACCTGTACCCGTAGTTACTGCACCCACTTAGTAAAAACCTATGGGAAATTCATATTGCAATCCAGAGCAAATTGTTCTTACACTGGAGCAAGGACTCCTCGTAGTTACAATGAGGGCGCAATCCAGAGTAACTACGGGGAGTCCTTGCTCCGGTGTAAGAACAATTTGCTCTGGATTGCAATATGAATTTCCCATAGGTTTTCACTAGGTGGTGCAGTAACTATGGGTGCATGTAATGTCTCCTACGTGCTCCTGTAGTTTGCACTGTAGTGAATTGCTCCATCAAATCTAATGCACACCCCTATGTGTGTTGTTTCTGTTTAAGGTGCCACAAGACTCTGCTGTTTCAGTTCAAATTTTACCTCCTTTTTTCATTCATTTACAGGCTCTGGAATTTCCTTTTCCTCTTTTTGGACAAAACTGAGCCAGGATTGCCTCCTCAACACTTCGTGTTACAAACCAAGCCAGGTTTTCCCATCCCTGCCCAGGAGAGGAAATCTGGGTAGATGCAACTCTTAAAACCTTTCCTTGCTGAGCTGCTCATGCCCAAATTCTCTCTTCTTTGCAGTGACTAAAGATCTTGGCAAGGGGTCCTCAAAGTATGGCCTGTGGGCCAGATCCAACCCACCAGGGCCCTCAATCCGGCCTGCAGCTTCCCCACAGCCTGGTGGGGTGCTCTGCCCTCAGCTGTGCAAGAGGTGTCTTTGTGCACCCAGAGGCTCCTCCTCGCCGGAGGGGGGGTTCAGGGGCGCCCATATGGCACCACTGCGCTGCACCAGCCTCTCCCCGGCCGGCTGGGGGGGGGCTCAGGGACACCTGCACGGCACTACCACATTGCAATAGCCTCTCCCTGGCTGGGGGGGGGGGGTTAAAAGCCATCCACACTGGTCCTCTGCGCTTCTGCAGCCTTCCCCCCCACCACAGCCAGCTTTGGGGCGGGGGGTTAGAGACACCAGTGGCTCCAACAGACCCCAAAGGTATGCCCCCAGAGAGTGTTTTCAAAATGTAAGGCAAAATGTAGGAGTGTTTTCAAAATGTAAGGCAAAATGTAAGGCAAAATGTCCTACATTTTTAAAAATGTAGGACAAGGTCCTCCAAAAGTCCATATTATAGTCTGGCCCCCAATAGTGTCTGAGGGACAGTGAACCGCCCCCCTGTTTAAAAAGTTTGAGGACCCCTGATCTAGGCACTCCCCTTTGGATCTGGTCACTCTACTTAAGACTGGCTCAAGTGTGAGGACTGGGTTAGGTATGTGAGTCAGGGACAAAAAAGATATCAAATTTCAGTTTTGTTCCAGGAAATTGAAATTCCAGTAATCTTAGGTGACTGAAAGGAGGGCTGGAAACAAAATTATTGCTGAAACAAATGTGGCACTTAAAGACAAATGTGGCCTTATAGACCAGCAGTTGGTTCCTTTTATCACAAGCTTTGATGGTACCTTAAATAGGGTTACCAGATCTAGAGGAGAAGAGAGTGCCTCTGCCTTTAAGTGCTGTAGAGAAGAGGGAATTTTGGCAGGTGCAATTTTTTAAACCCTCCCACGCTGAGCCCAGGTTTTCTCTTCTGTGCAATGGTTAAAGCTATAGCAGTCTGTTCCCTTTGGATCTGGTCACCCTAACCTTAAAAATCAGCCAACACTTTTCCTCACTAGCTTTGGCAGGCCAAATTCATGAAGACCTCTGATGAAATCAGTGAGTGGCAGCAGAATCCTGGGCATGACAACTTAGAAAAGGTCCTACAGTGTTACTCCCGGATAAGTGCATCTAGGATCATAGCAGCTGCTTTTAGGATGTCACAAGATTCCTTATTGTTTTTTTCAGTAACAGGTTAATGCATCCATCTCCCTTTAGGAGCTTTGAGTTAGTATCCTTAGTTGAGGCAACAAAGTAGAATGAAGATGGGTCACACTTGTGACTCCCTCCATGCAGTTGCAAAATATTCTTATCTCCAAAAATGTGGAGTGGGCTGTTTGTGAGATGTCCCTGTAATTACAACATCATAAGCCAAATCTATATAGGCACACTGAAAGAAGGTTTGCCTCCAAAATAGATATTAATGTGCATTTTTTAAAAGACTCGTACTAGCATCTGAAGGCTGCAAATAGACTTTTTTATTGCAGTAGACTAACATACAATCTTGTGCACTTTTACTTAGAAGTAGGTCTCACTGTTTGATAGGACTTACATCACATTAAAGCTGCTCACACAGAGTGAATGGCATTTAAATCAGTGGGACTAAAAAGCATGGCAGTTTTTATATTAATCTATCTATTTTTATCACAAAACTCAAGCACTTTTAAGATTTGCAGGTGTTTTCACATAATTGTTAAAGGTCCAGGAGCCCTAAAGTTGAAAGGTTGGCCACCCCTATGCTAAACTTTCTGAAGTTTGTCTGTATGAATTAATGGTGCAATGATGTGTGTTTTTACTCAGAAATAAATCTCAATGGGGATCAGTGGAACTTACTCCCTAATAAGTTGATTTAGGGCATATGCATTGCAGGGGACGAAAAAATGGAGACTGAAGACTCCAGAAATAGTTGTACAAATCAAGCAGGAAATGATTAACCTAGAAATGTTATTCAGTTTGTCAGGGGGATCAGAGGGGGATGAATGCCCAGACTATAATAACAGTATCTCAGAGAGGAACAAAGAAGCATCTATAGCATTGATTCTACCTTTATACATCCTCCCTGAGCAGGGAAAAATTCTAGGAGCAATATATCGACCACAGTTTACCATGACGCTGAGCTAATAAGTTGTGGTTTGAAGAAACCTTCAAAAACCTAGGTGGTTTTTCTCATTTGATATTTTTTGTGCTAGCTGGCAGGGATTCTCCAAGGTTTTATATAAGGATTTTTTCCCAGCTCTACCTAGAGAAGCCAGGAAATTAACCTGGGATCTTCTGCATGCAAAACAGATGCTTCTCAAATGATGAATCAAAGCTAACTGAGTAAGCAATATATCCTAAACTAAAATATAGTTGTGCCCAATGTACCTGTTGAATTTGCTCCTACAGAACTTTGTAGTAATCTGAAAAAGTAGTAACTTGGCATCTATCAGTCTTGAAAGACTATGGTATCATGCTCAACGCTGCATGCAAAGCACGAAGGCCTGGGTAGATTGATATGGAGGATAGGCTGTTACCCAAGTAGCAAATCCCCCCTCTCCACGCCATTGAAATAGTCCAATGGAACGGCAGAGCCGATATGATTGGTTTCAGCTGCGTCCCAGAGCTGGGCTAAGGATAGGAGCTCACCCTGTCTTGTGGGGCCGACCCAGGTCTCAAACCCTGGCCTGCTGGTTATCAGGCACAGTGTCTTAACCACTTGCGCCACACACTGTAGTAAATTATCATATTTTGTTTGTAGCCAGTCTTAATAATGTCCACTGTCTAAATCAGTAATTTTCAACCAGTGGTACACTGGTGTTCTGTGTGTGGTCCACAGGTGTGCTGTGGGAATTTGGCAAATTTATTTATTTAATATGTTTATTAATAGGTCATTGAGGGATGAGAATCCCCATCAGCATCATGATGTCCTTTGCCAATTGTCAAAAGACAGATGGTGTGGCCTTGACAATTTTAGTGCCTTGTCAGTGTGCTGTGAAATTTTTTTTAAAAGGTTGAAAATCACTGTATAAGTAGGGACAGTTGGGGGATTTGAACCCCCTGCCAACAGCATGGTGTGCCTTGTCAATGATAAAACAACTGATGGTGTGCCTTGACAATTTCAATGCCTTGTTGGTGTGCCATGAGATGAAAAAGGTTGAAAATCATGTTATAAGGATGCATTCCTATGCCTGTCTATTCTGAAGAAAGCCCCATTGAGTTTAATGGGGCTTACTTCCAGGAAAGTGTTCTTAGGATTGCAGAATAAATGTAACGTGCTCTCAGTCACCAGAAAATGCACGAGAGCTTATATCTTGTGTGGTTCAGAAATGAGTGAGTGTTGGGAGGTTTGCTTTTAAAACGTTGCTTTTAAAAAGAATGAACAGGTGAGGAAGAACTTGGTAAATCAGTTTTCCCCTCCGTAAAACAAGAGTATAGGTGTCCCTCATTATCTGTTAGGATTCCATTCCAGAACCTCCTGTATACTAAAACATCAGTGTATAAAAAATGTAAAATTGGTTTAAAGAACCACTTTGAGATTTCTTGCTCAAAGTTCTTGATAATAAGGGTTATCTGATATCTGATTTCTTGATAATAATAATAAGGGTTATCTTATCTAATAATAATAAGGGTTATCTGATTTCTTGATAATAAGGGTTATCTGCAATATCAATATCTACAAGGGTTTAATTCTGAGACTGAAAAATGGAATGACTGCTTGCATGATTACGGTACCTTTCTACAACAGTAGAAAAGCAGTTTTTTAAACTGTGATTTGCAGTGGCCATTCGTGTTTAGTCAAATCCATATATTAAAAAAACAGCATATAACAAGGCTGGACCTTTAATTCTGACCTACCTATAGTATATAGAAAGAAAATAGAGATGGTAATGCTGGAAATAGTTCAGTGCTTATATTTAAACAAAACTTATAGTTAAACAAAAGATATCCTATTATGTTGGAAAAACCGTGTTCTAAAATCCATGTCTGTTGGGATATTGAGAAAACGAGATGGGAGATTCAGGGTCATATGTATGAAAATAGGGTATATGGAGGGGTTTTTAAAAATTCCTTTTCAGACACTATTTTGGATTGTTGCTTCATTTTTATTATGCTGAAATTAGGCTAATAAAGCCTTTGAAATATAGAGAACAACAGCTGTACTAAACACAAGAAGGATGCTTGTATTTCCAGCTCTTTTCACTCTTGTTCCTTATATATTTTATAAAGTTCCAATAATGTTTATTTTCAATTTCAGTATTTATTTTAATATGAAATCTTTATTTTGGCATTAAAAATATCCTGTTTCTTGTTTATATTGGTTGAAAACAATCTTGTTTAATGTTGGTGTTTGCTGTTTTTGGGCAAATTCTATTAAAATAAGTTGTTTCAAAGGATTATAAAACATTTTCCAGGAACTAGGAAGCACTAGTGAGGAAAGATTATTTCATCACTTCCCTGTTGCTTGTTTATTTTCATAGGTATGTATGGGATTTCCCTGCTTCTGGCAGTGATGTTGCACAGCAATTTTGAAATGTGCCAATTCTAGTTTCTTTGGGTTGATTTACAAGCATTTTTTTCTGAGTGGCTCAAGGAATGGTCCTGGTTGGGGTGAAGGAGGTTGGGTGTAACTCAATATGAGAGTAAACTCTTTGTGTTTACTTGTAAGGCAGGGTTCACTGATCTGAAGGTGGCTAGTCATTACATTTACCAATGGAGGTGCCTGTAATCGTCTGTTTCATGACCTGATCTGGATGGAATAATATTTAGATAAAAGAGTTATGTATGACAAAGTGTTTTTGCAGACATATGCAAAAACACTCTCCTTATATTTTATTGCTCAAGTATTGTAGGCACTTCAATGCAGATGTGAGATTCTTGCTTCTATAAGCTCTTCCCTACTTATTTCAATATCAGGGACAATTTGTCAGAAATGTCTGAATAACAGTACACTGAGCTGCTTCCTCAATGAGGGAAACTTGACCTTAGAGATCCTGAAGTGCTTTTAAGTTGTTATAGGGGATGTGTGGTTGCTCCCCATTCTGCTCTTCCTTTTGCTCCTTCCTCCTCTTCCTGTTACAATCCAGAGAGTGGGAGGAGGAGAAGAGGAAGAGTACAATCCTAACTATGTCTACTCAAAAGAAAGCCCCATTGTGTTCAATGGGTGTTAATCCCAGGAAAGTGTCTTTGGGATTGCAGCCAAAGAGCAATAGTGGAAATGAATGGGCACTTGCAGGGTGACCTTATGACCGGAAAACCCAGATTTGTTCGGATTTTTAGCATCCTGTCTGGGTATCCTATATTTTGGCTTCATTTTCCTACATTTTGGCTTCATTTTTGAACTTCATAATGGTGTGCAGTAAACCATCATGTCATATGTCGTTTGTATTGAAGAGTCCAATCCAAAAATTGTTTTGAGATATCTCCTTCCTACCAAAAGTTATGGCCAAAAAACAAAAATATAAAAACAAAAAATACATTTTTTGCAATTTTTTTTAAAGTGGATGGGAATTTTGGCTTGGGGGTAGGAATTTTGGCCTTGGGATTCAGGAATTTTTGGTTTGGGGCACATTCCACCAGTCTGCTGACTGATGTGACTACCTCTGTCTCTTATCTGTAGATTAGCCCTATTGTAGACCTGTGATGATCATGCTTGGCTGTTGCATTTGTTTACATATCCATGTTCTTTTGAATATCTCCACCTGTTCAGCTATGGTTTTCTGCATTCACCAGTTCAGCAGCCAGCATGGAAAAAATAACATGCCTTAGACTGAAGTGTTTTTATGCAGCAGTGACTGAAAATGTCTTTGTGTAACTTGTTTCTGAGCCAAGTGACTGTGTGGGAACTGGCCAGTTGGTTATATAAATGGGAAGGGAAGCCAGCACTGAACACCAGGTTTAGCAATAAGAGAACATAAAAGTAATTCAATAATAGTTTGTAAAAGCTGCATTTCTTGCAGAGTTGTGATTAAAGTTTATTTCTTAAATCACCCTGGATTTTTCTGGATTCACTTAGTACTTTTCAGCTATCTCAAGATAGCTAAAGCATAATGGCCTCTGCAACAAATACAAAACTTTACAAATGGCCTTTGCAACAAATACAAAACAAATACAAAAACACAACTTCATTGTGTAAATGAAAGAGTGGGATGCAACAGTATTGCAAGTTGTAACATTTTGAAAATTATGAGTTAAAAACTGATAAAAGGAATAATTTGGCTTTTTTATTGCTCATCTATATATAAAAGAGAAAAGTCACTGACTGACTGACTGACTGACTGACTGACTGACTGACTCACTCACTCACTCACTCACTCACTTCACCGCCCTGCCAAAACTGGGCCACCGCTGGGCCTAGAAGCGTGAAACTAGGGGAACTGGGGTGGGTGTTCCTACTGTGACTGAGGGGTGCACTAAGAACCGGTTTTCGGAAATTCCAACCAGAAGGGGGTGAAAAGGGGCGCAACACGTTTTCCTCCCTATACTTTGCATTGAGAATTGATGACTCCTTAACATTCCGCCCCAACTGCTGGGCCTGGAAGCATGGAATTCTGGGAGGGAGTTTCTTCTGTCACCTGAACATCCCCCAAGAACCCACATGGAGAAATTTAACCCTTCAGGGGCTGAAAAGGGGGCAACATGTTTTTGTCCTATACTTAACATGGGAGACTGAATAACATCCAGCCAATTTGGTGCTCAGTACCTGGTGCACTGGGGGATGTTGTTCGGAGGAAGAGGTTGCACTGGCGAGGATGATGTGCACGGGAGGGACGTTGCACACAGGGGGGAAGTTGCGCACGGGAGGAAGTTGCGCACAGGGATAGGTTGCACATGGGTTGTTGATGCGCCGTGGGGGGATGTTGTATGGGGAAATGTTACTCCTGCAACGCGGGTACGCTTTTTGCTAGTCTATATATATAAAAAAGAAAAAAGTCACTCACTGACTAATCACCGCCCTGCCAAAACCGCCGGCCCTAGAAGTGTGAAATTTGGGGAGAGTGTTCCTTCCGTGATGGAGGGGTGCACTAAGGTTTTCGGAAATTCCAACCGGAAGGGGGTGAAAAGGGGCACAACGCGTTTTCCTCCCTATACTTTGCATTGAGAATTGCTGACTCCTCAACATTCTGCCCAACTGCTGGGCCTAGAAGCATGGAATTCTGGGAGGGAGCCCCTTCTGTCACATGATCACCCACCAAGAACCAATGTGGAGAAATTTACCCCTTCAGGGGTTGAAAAGGGGTACAATGTGTTTTTGTCCTATACTTAACATGGAAGACTGACCAACATCAGCCAATTTGGTGCTCTCTGCCTGGTGCACTGGGGGGATGTTGTTTGCATGGTGAAAAGTTGCACATGGGGGGAAGTTGGGGAAGTTGCGCATGGGCGATGATGCGTATGGGGGAAGTTGCACATGGGGGATGATGTGCATGGGGGATGATGCGCATGGGGGAAGTTGCACATGGGGATGATGTGCATGGGGAAAGTTGCGCATGGGGGATGTTGCGCATGGGGGATGTTGCGCATGGGGGGATGTTGCGCATGGGGTTTTGTAGTGCATGGGGTGTTGATGCGCATGGGGCGTTATGCGCCATGGGGGGATGGCGTATGGGAAAATGTTACTCTCGCAACGCGGGTACACTTTTCGCTAGTCATGGAATAATTGGTCATACAGATCTCTGCCTCCTTTGTTTGCCAGATTCTAGCAAAACATGGTTCATTATGATGCATGGGAGTGTAGCACTTGTGTCTGTTTGTGCTCCTGGTATCTCTCCAGTGGTAATGCATGGGCGGAATCAGTGGTGGGCTCCAGCAGGTTCGCACCTACTCTACAGAACTGGTTGTTAATGAGAGATAGGACATATAAAGTTTAAAAATAGCCATTTAAAAGTGGCTGCCAGATCGGCAGAGAACCGGTTGTTAATTTCTTTTGAGCCCATCACTGGGCGGAATATGACAGAAAACATACTATCATCTAATTTTATTGCAACGGTGATGTTGCACAAAATTCTGTGGCACCTACAGCAGCATATTGGCTAAGAGGACCACCCCCTCTCCAAGGACCGCTAAGACCGCTAAGAACAAAAGAAGAAGCAGCAGCAGCAACTATAAAGCATCCCCAGCCAGCATAGTGCTAATTATGTTGGGGGGTGGGAAGAGAATAGGCTTGGGATGAATGTCATTAAAGTACTAAAGAACAGTTAGCTATCATTTTATGCAAACTACAATCTGTTGAAATGAATTGTTCATGTTTTTGTTCTGTTATTGTAGTACAACAGAGTTTGGATCCCTGATCCTGAAGAAGTTTGGCAGTCTGCTGAGATAACAAAAGACTATAAGGCTGGAGACCACATACTTCAGCTAGAGCTAGAAGATGGCAAGGTAGAGAAATGGTTAACATTATTTACAGTTCTCTGATAAACTTGCAGTCCTACTGAAACACAGAAATGGACTTGTTTGGTTCTAGTCTCGCCTTCTTTCTAATATATTAGCTTTCTGTGTGCAGGGATTTGTTTGGCAGAGGAGCATTTAGCCATGTGAGTAGTTGAACTTCAGGGTGACCAGATGACCGGAAAAACGCGGATTTGTCCGGATTTTTAGCCTCCTGTCCAGGTGTCCTGCATTTTGGCATAATTGTCCTACATTTTGGCTTCATTTTGAAACTTTGTGATGATGTACATGCCATATGCCATATGTCTTTGAATTTGTATTGAAGAGCAGAATCCAATGAAAAAAATCAGTTTTGAGATATCTCCTTCCTATCAAAAGTTATGGTCAAAAAACCGAAAAACAAAAACAAAAAAATGCATTTTTGGCAATTTTTTTCAGCAGGTACAAATTTTGGCTTGGGATTAGGAATTTTGGCCTTAGGGTTCAGGAATTTTGGGTTTGGCATCTGGTCACCCTGTGTGAGACTCACCTGCAGTCTAAATAGGTATAATCCAGGCACAGATTTATCTCCTCAATGAGGATGAGGCTTCTAATATGGTTACAAACCACAATATACTTTTCTCCCCTTCTAGCGCAATGTAATAGAGGGGTAAAAGAGACACAGCCAGTTCTGTGCTTTCATGCATACAGTGGAACAGCTGTGCCAAAATGATTACTTCTGTATATGAGCAAGGAGAAGCTGCTGGAGGTCTCCTTGGAGGAACATTCAACTCCTTCCCATTAGGAAAAAATCCAGGTTCTGGAATAGGTTTCTCAAGTCTCTGCTAGCTACTTTGCCTATGCAGACTTGAGAAGCTACATGTTGAATTGTGCAGCCTAGCATGGGGGATAGAACCTGGCAGTGGAGGCCTCGACTGGTCCCACCATTCTTCCATTCCAGCCACTGTCCAGCCTACCCTAGAACACCTTCTCCCCACAAGATAAGCCACATTGCCTCCTAGCAGTATGATTAACCCCCTTGGCACTCTCCCACATTGTCCTTTTAGTGCCAAGGCTCAACATCAACTGGCAGTGGCCTAACACTGGCATGTTTGTGACATTCAGCACCCGCTGTATACTTGTACCACTGGCACGTTAGCCCATAAGACTGGGCTGTGAGCTGCTAATCAGAATTCATCATTTGAATTTTGCTTCTGCCATTCAGATGCCTGGTTTATGAGAGTTTCCTTAACAATAGCAATAGCAATGCAGTGTTTGTCTTATTATATTAACGACCCATTTCCTTTGCTGACAGGAATTGAATTATCCAGTTGATCCCAGTTCTTTACCTCCTTTAAGAAATCCAGACATACTTGTGGGTGAAAATGATCTCACGGCACTTAGTTATCTTCATGAGCCTGCCGTCCTGCATAATCTTAAGGTTCGCTTTGTGGAGTCTAGGCTTATTTACACATATAGTGGTGAGTAGAAGTTCATGCTGATCATTTCAGATGTATTAAGCATGAACAATGCAACTCTTAATTCTCTTGTGCACTGTCCCACAGGAATAATCTTGGTTGCTATGAATCCCTACAAGCAGTTGCCGATATATGGAGATGCCATTATCCATGCCTATAGTGGTCAGAATATGGGTGATATGGATCCACATATATTTGCAGTGGCTGAAGAAGCTTATAAGCAGATGGCAAGGTAAAACAGATTATGTTGTGCATGAAATGATCAGTAGAAATAAAATCTTGTAGCTTTCAGTTGCAAAACACGGGAAGCTGATACCCAGTTCAAATGCTTTGCAGGGATACTGGGAAGTTCCTTACAAATTAATCAAACAAGTGGCTTCAAGAATAAATAAGAGTCCCAAACATTATAAAAAGCCATTCAGAGACTATAACAGCTTCTTCAAAGCTCTTTGAGAAAGCAAAATCCATCAGGCATAAATTACTTTATGCATAAGTTTTGTTAGTATTGCACTTGTCATTATTTAACATATTCTGATGCTTACAGGGTACAAAATGCTTTATCCATTCCCACAGAAAGCTTTCTTTACCTCTGTTTTCAGAAGGGGAGACGAGGCTTAAAAAGCAAAGGAGAAACTGTCCATCTCCCCTGGGGGTTTGCTGAAAAGTTAAAACTTCAAGCCATGTCCATATTGCCCATTTAAACTGGCTTCCCTGTTTACTTTCACTCCCTGGGATCCCCTGGCATTTGAAGTTCTCTGAGACATTTGAGCAGTAATTTTCAACCAGCATGCCATAACAATTGGTGTGCCACATGTGGTCTATATGAATGCTATGGGAGTTTGGCAAATTTATAAATTAATAAATAAATATCATTTATTAATAGAATTATTAAGGAATTGAACCTCCCACAGTCAGCATGATGTGCCTTGTCAATTGTCCAAAGAGTGGAGGCAAACCTGGTCCATGTGCCATGATATAAAAAAGGTTGAAAATCACTGCATTAGAGATTTCTAACAGAATTGGCAGTTTATCAAACTATAGTTCCCAGAATACTTTGGGGGATGCCATGACCGTTAAAATAGTATAAAATTAATATAAGCTTGTAATTCAGATAGGTTGGTGCAGTGGTTCTAGCCCTATCACATTATGGCTGCAATCCTGAACACACTTTCCCGGGAGTAAGATCCATTGAACACAATGGGGCTTACTTTTGAGTAGACATGTTTAGGATTGCAGCCTTAGTTTAAATATGGGAGGCCTGTAATATGCTTTTTGAAAAATGTTTGAAAGGCTACTTTAATTACATAATATGTTATCTTTTTGTTTTAGGAACAACAAGAATCAATCTGTTATAGTTAGTGGAGAATCAGGGGCTGGGAAAACAGTTTCTGCTAGATATGCTATGAGGTATTTTGCTACAGTCAGTAGATCAAGCAGTAATGCGCAAGTCGAAGATAAAGTGTTGGCATCCAATCCAATAACAGAGGTAAGTTGTGGATGCCTATAAAGGATATTTATGAATCATCTGATTCTAATGTGTTGAGTTCTGGAAACTGAAATTATAACTTTTGATAGACTCTTTGAAGAAAACAATAGAAGGATATTCTTAAATATTAAAAACAGTAACAATTTTTTCAACAAATTATTTTGTCTTACATGACTGGTTTTTAAGTGTAATTCTTTACACTGAATTTCACTGAATAATTCTTTGTGTTCTTACAGTTGACTCCTATACGTGTCAAATGTTTATTTTGTTTTTCTCCTGCTTTAATAATATCACTTAACTGTGGATGCCATTATAAGCCCTCAATTAAGAGCCCAAGGCTACAATCCAGAGTAACTACGGAAGCTTTTACACCGACGTAGTTATGGTGCCACCTATGGGAAACCAATGGGAAACCAATGGGAAATGCATAGAGCAATCCAGAGTAAGTGCCTATTACATCTTCCCATAGTTACTCTGGGTTGTAGGTAAATCTATGAGTTCTCTGTGCCAAAAAATAAATGCTCTTTAGGATCAAGCACTATCCTTGCTAAATCAAAGGAGCATCACGGTTCATAATGTTAAACTGGCAAAACTAGTCAGTGCAGGGAAGGGGCCAGAGGTTAGGTTGCAGATCACAAAATTTTGCATGCAAGCAGTCCCATATTCATTCTCTAATATCACCAGTGAAAGTTTATTCATTTCATGTTTTGATAGTTTTTCCTCTACTATTATACTCAAGGAGAGACTGGGGACGCAATCCTAACCAATTTAGGTCAGCACAACTCACCTGTCTCCCTGTTCCTATAGAGACATGGGGAGGCTAGCGCAAGTCTGTGCATTGGCATAACCTAACCTTACAGCACTTTTGTGACACCCCCATGCCAACACAGGACTTGTGCCAGCCTAACCAGGGGTTAGGATTGCATTGTGAGTCATATGGTCAAATTGTGAGCTTTAGTTTGAATCAGAGAATTGGTCCATCTAGTCCTATATAAATGAATAGAGAATGACTCTCCAGAGTTTCACACCACAATCTTGTTCTGTGCTGTCTAGAAAATGCAGGAATCATCTGCATGGAAGGCAGGCGCTCTGCAGCTATCTTTGGCTCATACATCTTTTCCTATCACTGCAGAAAGAAGCAAACAACACATTATAAACTCATAGGTTATACCAGAGGGATAGGTGAACACCTTGTTCCCAACATTCAAAAGTGATTTTAAATAGATTGATTTAGTGGATATTCTTCAGATACCTGAAATTCATCCCTTTTAAAATGAATGAATTCTTAATTCCTTGTGTACACTATAGTTCCCAATGCACTTCCAGTGATGTAATAAGGAGTGCACCAGACACTTAGGAGTCACTTTAGGCTGCATCTCTCAGTTTGGATGGGACCTGCCCATATTGATTTTATGTATTTAATGTGGACAGTGGAACATCCATGGGATACGTGCATCATGGAAGATTTAAACACTTTTGGACGGAAAACAAATTTAGACAACACCTAACTTAAACATATGTACAATCGAAATGTATGAGAACTGCAGAGTCCTGACTTGTCTCCTTTTCTGTAAAATAATAAATATGAATTGAAATTATTCCCCATTTTATAGGCTGTTGGTAATGCTAAAACCACACGCAATGACAACAGCAGTCGCTTTGGAAAATACACGGAAATCAGTTTTGATAAAAGCTATCAGATTATTGGTGCAAATATGAGAACCTATCTGCTTGAGAAATCCCGAGTTGTCTTTCAGGTATGTAAAATTCAGCAGAGAAATTACAGTGTGTCTTAACCCCAGTGGTTATACTCAAACTACCCAAGTTGTAGAGATTCAAATTAATGTGCTTCGTAGTTGCAAACCTGTGTTTCAGATTCAGCTGTTTATATGTGTTGGTTTCCAAAATTGGTGATTAGAAAACCACCTTCTGAATTTCTGTGAGCAATTTTTCAATTAGTCCTCCCAGGACACATCATTATTTTCCTTATAGCTGTAGTCAGGTTTTAACTGATGCAATTATTAGCACAACCATTTGGCAAAGCACAAGATTTTCAACACTCCTGATAGAAAGAAGATAATCTGTGGATTTATAACTCACAGAGGAAGCTGACTCATTTAGTTTAGTGTTAAGTGAAAACTACTGTATTTAATTGACTTTTTCAAGTTATTGTCTGTAGGATTTCATCCTCTTGAACTGCAATCCTATACATACTTATCTGGGAGTAAGCCTCACTGAACTCAGTGGGACTTATTCCTATATAGAAACATATACAGTAGAATTATGCTTGACTCTACAATCCAGAGTAACTACAGGAAGACGTAAGAGACACTTACTCTGGATTGCTCTATGCATTTTCCATAGGTTTCCCATAGGTGGCACTGTAACTATGTTGTAAAAGGTCCCATGGTTACTCTGGATTGTAGCCATAGTCAATGTACTGCTTCTGCTCAGTTTCTGCAGTTTGGCCAGGAGGGTTTTATCTGCTGGGATGATGGGTTTCCTGACGCTAGCTAATGAGCTAGTCTGTTCCCTTGATAGGTGTCATAGTGCAAATGAAACTAGTAAATTGTTATGTCAGGGAAGTGGTCAGGCAGCCTAGAACCTGAATATTATTTCTAAATTTCTACAGTACATACTTCAATATTTGGATTATTTCTGTTTTTCTTATTTGTTTCCTTCTTTCATTTACAGTCTGAGAATGAAAGGAATTACCATATATTTTATCAGTTGTGTGCATCTGCTCAGAGACCAGAATTTAAACATCTTAAACTAGGTATGTCTTAAAAGATTAGACTCTTTTATCTTTTCATTACTTTTTAAACTTTGACAAACAAGCTGTTACAAGAGTGCATGAAATACCGACTGAGCTCCAAATCCTAGTTAATATTCTAGCATGACATAGATATTGGTGAGTGAGTGAATCAATAAGTGAATCAGCCAGTGACTGATTTTTTATATATAGAAGATTTGTATTTGTAGTGTTTGAACATTAGTGACCTACTAGTAGAAGATTCTCATTTTGATATTCTTTATAAACATATCTGTTCCCATTCAACTGCAGAAAGCGCCGAAGAATTCACTTATACTAACATGGGTGGAAACATTGTGATTGAAGGAGTGAATGACAGAGATAACATGATGGAAACTGAAAAGACATTCACCATGCTAGGTATCTAAACTATGTTTCCTTTTAATAAACTATCAGAATGATCAGGATCGTGAAATCCATTGGACATAGTAGCTGACTAGAAACTAGAACAGTGTAGTGAATATATTGAACATATTGGACAAAAGCTGTGGCCCTTTCGTGAGGCATGCAATGCTTGATTTGAGATGCTTGCATCGTAATGCAAATGTGGGGCTGGAGGGCAATGATTGCAGAGATATTAGCAGGGGGAACTGTGCTTAATCCTCACCCAGGTCTGGCCGATCCATGAAGCTATCTGATGTCACCTTAAGCAGGAAATTAGACAGGGTATCCATCAGTCTGCTAGCTTGCCTCTACTGCTCCTTCTCCTCCTTCTGCATCAGAAAAGAGGGAGAGAAAAAGAGAGTGCTAAGTGAGAGCATTGGAGAAGGATAGGAACAAAGGCTGAGATATCATCAAGTATGGTGGTGCTGCATTTGGCACCAGTCAATGAGAGGTCTTTCTCCAGCCCTCTCCTTGCCCTATGAATTTATTTTCACCCTGCAAACCTATTTTATAACATTCATCGTGCGCCTCCTGTGTTCACACAGGCAAAGATGCGGTGTTTGCATCGTTTGCAGGTAAGATGTATGATTCCCTTCTTAACTGAACAGTTGTATGCTGTCATAACAGCCTATATTCTGAAAGAGTGGTTTTCAGCCAGTTTGCCATGGATGGTCTGCAGGTATTCTCCAAACTTTGGGGATTTGAGCCCCCTACAAGTAGCATGGTGTGCCTTGTCTATGGTAAAAAAACTGATGGTGTGCCTTGACAATTTTAGTGCCCTGTCAGTCTTCCATGAGTTGAAAAAGTTTGAAAATCACAAAGATAAATTATAATTTGCTACTGGAAAGTGGTTCAGGCTCCATTGCTAATCATAGATTTTCTAGGTTATCACTTCTCATACTTACACTACATTGTATACCTAAGACTTATTTGTCTTTCCATTCTTGAGGAGCTTGACATGTAAGGGAGATTTTATATCAATTGTTTTTCTTTTAGGTCTTAAAGAGGATTTCCAGATGGATATTTTCAAAATACTGGCAGCCATTCTACATCTAGGCAATGTGCAAATAGCAGCTGTTGGTGATGAAAGGTCTTCTGTTAGTGTAAGAAATATCTGCAAAATGTTTTGTGGCTTGTTTTCCTTGGGGAACAATGGCAAGTCCTGTCATGTTTTCTCACAAAGCTCTATTAAATTACTGTATTTATTTAGTAAATTAAAAAAACCCATCTCTTGAGTATTATGTTTCCTTCTTGTATCCTGCTGTGTTTTATAAAAAATAGTAGGCTGCTGGATTGGTCCATTAGAAAGTATCTGCAAACTTTATTAACACCACCCTAATTAGTACTTATCAGAGCAGGGTAGTACCATTTATGGCTGTAATCCTATACACACTTTTCTGAGAGCAAGTTCCATAGAACAGAATGAGACTCACTTCTGAGAAGAAATGCTTAGGATTGTATGTTTTATATTCTTTATCAAAGGACCTCATTCTTTAGCTCCAATGACCTAAAACAATTTAACAGCCTTGTGAGAAGAGCACCACTTGAACACCTGTAAAGTATCAGAATTACATCTCACTGGCAATAAAAAAAAAGCAGGCCTCCGTCAGTCTTGGAAGACTATGGTATCGTGCTCTGCGCTGCATTCGCTGCATGCGAAGCACGAAAGCCTGGGTTGGATTGTTATGGAGGAAAGGCTGTTACCCAAGCAGCAAATCCCCCCTCTCCACGCCACTGAATTAGTCCAGTGGAAAGGCAGAGCCGATACGATTGGATCCAGCTGGCGTCACAGAGCTGGGCTAAGGACAGAAGCTCACCCTGTCTTGTGGGGCCGACTCAGGTCTCGAACCCTGGCCTGCTGGTTAACAGGCACAGCGCCTTAATCGTTTGCGCCACCCACAGCCCACACTGTGATTGCCACACTGGCAGTCAGTATCATGGGAATGTTTTAAGTTAAGAAAATGGCTTTTGTATTTTCATTTTCTGGTTAATTGGCCATAACCTTTAATAGAATATGGATATTCCAATGCTGTTTGTTTCATTGCATTTAGCATTATATTACATTTCCAGTGATATATAACATGCTTGTATTGTCATTCACACATATTCTGTTTTTCATAATTTTATCCACTAGTATCTTGTGTTGCTTGTTGCCCCCAAAGGTTGTTGCCAGGTGCAACTGCACCCGCTACACAAATGGAACACACAAAGGAAATATTGACAATAAATTATTATGAACTGTTTCTGAAAAGTGCACAGCATCTAGAAGTATCTTTGGCTGATTTTTTTTGTTTGTTTTCTTGTTTTCCAAAGCTGGATGATAAACATCTGAATATATTCTGTGAACTTCTAGATTTGGAAAGTGACAAAATGGCACAATGGCTGTGCCACAGAAAAATTATAACTTCTTCTGAGACTGTCATAAAACCGATGACAAAACTTCAAGCACTGAATGCCCGTGATGCTTTGGCAAAAAAACTGTATTCCCATCTCTTTGATTTCATTGTGGAGCGAATTAACAAGGCTTTGCAGTTCACTCGCAAACAACATACTTTCATAGGTGTTTTGGACATCTATGGGTAAGATTATTATTTTTCAGAAAAAGAAACTGCATGCATTTATTTAGGGCTATGGTGGCTCAGCAATTAAGACTCTGCCTGAATTGGCAGAGAGTGCCTCAACCAATCAGAAGGTTGGCAGGTTGTGACCAGAGTATTACAAGATGCAGTGAGCTCCCATCCATAGCCTAGCTCCAGCCAACCTAACAGTTCAAAAGCATATAAAATGCAAGTAGCTAAATAGGTACCACTTCTGTAGAAGGGAATAGCATTCCATTTCCCCGGTACCCAACGCTCAGTCATGCCACTACATGACCAGAGAAGCAGCTTTGGACAATGCTAGCTCTAAAGGCTTATAAACTGAGATGAGCACCACCCCTTATGGTCAGATACAACTTGCAGGGCAACATGCAGGGGAAAACTTTACCTTCATGCATTTATTTAATGCTCAGTCTTACCTCAAATAATGCTCAGAATGCATCTCTTATATGTTTCTTCCTCTTAATTTTGAGTTGATATCCTATAATACATGGGTGGAAACAATGCTCCCTGTAATTTTTACAGGGGGTGTGCAGAGCCCTTACAAAGCTGCCATGTAAATCTCCAGAGTGCTCAGTATTAACATTAACACTGTGATTTGAAGTACAATAACAGAAGCTATGTGGCGCTCCGACTGCAGCTGTGTAGTTTAGTGGAAATGTTGGTTGGAAGACTTATTTTATGATGGAGGATATTTTGCATAATGACTGTTTTCCTTTACTCTATTTCCTTCCTCAGAGTAACTGCATTATTATGAAAAATATTTAAAATGCTTTATATTTCTTGTGTTGGAGTTCACATCTATCCAGATTTTATATTAAAAAACAAGCAGCAGCATAACTTGCTCCTCCTTCACCTTTTATATGTGGACAGGTTATTATAGTTTTGGAATGTGGATATTACATAGTTTTATATGTGGACAGGTTATTATAGTTTGGTAATTATAGTTGTGCCTCAATTTGTGGAAGGCTAAAATGTGGTGAGGCTATACTTCCATTAAACTGAAAGACCCAAATTCGAAGGAGATATTTTACCAGCTATAAAGTATTTATTCTGATGCACAGGAGTATTGTAGATTAGCCCTAGTCAGTTCAGCAGGCAGCAAAAAAAAAGATGGGAGTTAATAAATCAAATCAAATAAAAATTTTAACAATCACATTTCAAATAATGTATTTCAGATTCGAAACTTTTGATGTGAATAGCTTTGAACAGTTTTGCATCAATTATGCCAATGAGAAATTACAGCAGCAATTTAATCTGGTATGATATTTTGATGCTGTTTTAAAATTTGCATGAATATTTGTATTGTAATTATTCTTGGAAAAAGTAAATGTTTTAATTTGCATGTCATTTGCAAGCCATTTTCTTTGTTTTTAATGGGGTTGTACGAATTCACAAATTCATAAAGTATTAATAGCTTCAAGTCATGTTAGCCATGCACTACCTCCAAGTTCAACAGCAATACTCTACTATATAACAGTTATATGGGAGGTAGTGAGATCAAAGAGAAATATTTCAACTTTTTGTTGCTTGTGGGCTTCCCAGAGACAACTAATGGGCCAGTGTGGGAAACAGAACCAGAGGTCATTGCCTTATCCAGCAGTGATATATTGTTGATGTATGACCAGTTGGGTCACATCAGTCTGCACATGATGGTGATAATTTATCATACAGCATCAGCTGCAGGCACTTGTAAATGATGTCTCCTAGGACTGCTGCAGATATACATAAATGCAAAGAGTAGCTGTGTTAAGCTACTAAGTAATAAAGATGGTAGCATCAGCTACATAACATCAAGATTCTGCCTAATTCTGCCTAATTTTAGTGCTGCATCTCCTCATTTGGACAGAGAGTGTTGCAATGTCTGTTCTAGTGGCTTCTGCTGGTGTTGTTTTGCATTTTAGATTGTGAGCCCTTTTGGGACAGGACCTATTATCTATTAATTAGCTATTAATTTTTTCATTTTCTTGTAAACCGCTTTGTGAACTTTTTAGTTGAAAAGTGGTATATAAATACTGTAGATTGATTGATTGATTGATTGATTGATTCTGCTGCCTAAAGCAGTTGTCTTCAATTGTTTTTTATGTCACCCCTACAAATAATATTGAGATTGGGTACCGACTGTTGGTTCCATCCTGTCCCAGGACCTTTTCTGTCCATCCCTGTCACCACTCACTCCCTGTCCCAGTTCTGCTCTCCCTACATTGTTTGCAGTATCCAAACAGAGCAGAAAACCTACCATGAAGCTTACTGAAAGCTGTACAAGCACAATTGTAAAGAATCTGAGCAGAACTGGGACACAGTCTCCTGGTACCTGAAAAGGTTTCTCACATGCTTCTCCTTTTGCCTAGTGGTGATCTAGTCCTCCAGTTGTCTTAACTTTTTCATTCCTGTAAGTTGGTGTGACCCAACTGGGGTTGCAGCCCCAAGACTGAAGAACAATGTTCTAAGAAAATGTTAATATACTGCTTGTACTCAGCTTAAGAAGGACCCTAACTATTATGAAATAACATTGATTTTATATGTGCTTTCACTAAGGCTACAATCCTGAACACACTTTCCTGGGTGTAAGACCCATTGAACACAGTGGGACTTACTTCTGAGTAGACATGGTTGGATTGCAGCATAAGTAATTAGTTATGATTGTATTTTACATGTCATTACCAGCATGTCTTTAAACTTGAACAAGAAGAATACATGAAAGAAAATATCCCATGGACACTAATTGACTTTTATGACAACCAACCAGTTATTGATCTCATTGAAGCTAAAATGGGTATTTTAGAGCTGCTGGATGAAGAGTGCCTGGTGAGTTTTTATTAAAATAAATTGGTATGATTAAAACAAGTGTAATTGTGAGTTGATGCAGCCTGTATATCTTCATTCTCGCTGCCTTGGGTATCCTTTTTAGGTAGAAATGCAGGTTATGAATCAAATAAATCTTTTCAGAATGTTTCTTGGTATTCTGTTTACATTTCTAAAACCATGTCAGGAAGATTATTAATGTAAGAACAAACCTATTAATATCCCTCTCTTTTTTTCTGAAACAATTCAACAGTAATACTACAATATACAAACAGCATATTGATCAATAAAAGCTGCTGTCATAAGCCGTATTTATGCATGCATATACTAGTATAATATGGGTACCATTCACATAGGATATAGTCATAGCCTATAGCCTGTCTTAAACTGTGTCAGAATTGCTGGCTGGAAGTAAACCAGGAAGGAAAACCATAAAGGAGATGGACGTGAAGACAGAGTCTAGGTATGAAGGAATGACCAGTATGACTGCTCAGTACCTAAACTCAGTCTGAGGAGACAGATTGAGAACCCTGGTTCCTTACTGAATAGCCGTTTTGTATTCTCCAATAGTAGTTTATAATGTTATCAAGTTACTGTTCTATTTTTTCAGTTACCCCAAGGAACTGATGAAAATTGGCTTCAAAAGTTATATAATAATTTTATAAATAAGAACCCACTTTTTGAAAAACCAAGGATGTCAAACTCATCTTTTACAATCCAGCACTTTGCTGATAAGGTAGGATATTCAGTTTTGCAAAGGTGTTGTAGTCTATTCACATCTGCATATAGTGTGCCAAATGGAAAATATATCTTTGAAAAAGATTGTCACCTAAATGGAATTATTACAGACATCAAGGATAATTCAGCTTTTGACTCTATAACTTCCTAAGAAGATGAAACAGTTGATACCAGGAATACAAACCTATTAAGCTGCTTATTTTTGTTTCTGAACAAATTAGTTCAGTATTTCTATACTTATCCAGAAACACCTATGTGTTTTTGGTATACATATTAATCCAGAAACCCATATGTGCTGAGTCCACCTTTTGGTATCACAACTAACTGTAGGTAACTTGCTAAGCCTCATATTCTGCTGTTAGTACTAATGATAAGGCTTTAGACTAGCCCGTGTGAACAGCTTGTTATGTGGAAGAAATGTATTTCTGTTTTATTGTCTGCTGTGTGGCTTAACATGTTGCTTAACAAGTTAATTTGCTTTTCTGGTACAGGTAGAGTACAAAAGTGAAGGTTTTTTGGAAAAAAACAGAGACACAGTGTATGAAGTATTGATAGACATCCTGAAAAACAGCAAGGTATGTAAATATATCATTATATTATTCAAACAAACAGTGTAGTGCCCCAAGCACAGAGAAGCCCAGGGATGCCACTGGCTGGGTGTGAGCTTCCCCAGTATTTACAGCAGGGGTGTCCAACCTTTTAGCTTCCCTGGGCCGCATTGGAGGAAGACGAGTTGGTTTGGGCTGCACATAAACACTAACAACTTTTTTTTTTAAAGGAAAAAATGTAGGATGTCCTATATTTTGTCCTACATTTTTTAAACCTTGGAGTAAGTCTCATTGATTTTAATGGGGCTAACTTCTGAGTAGGCATTATGCATAGGATGGGCAGCGATCCTCTCCAAGCTAAACCTTGGAGTAAGTCTCATTTATTATAATGGGGTTTTCTGCTGAATAGACAAGCATAGGATTGGGCTCTCAGACTACAACTTGGGAGTAAGCCTCATTGACTTTAGTGGGGCTTACTTCAGAGTAGGCATGATGCATAGGATGGGCAGCGATCCTCTCCAAGCTTAAACTTGGAGATATGCTACAATACTGAACACACTTTCCTGGGAGTAAGACCCACTGGCTACAATGGGCGTTACTTCTGAGTAGATATGGTTAGGGTTGCAGCATATCTCCAAGGTTAAGCTTGGAGAGGATCACAGCCCATCCTATGCATCATTGGGCTCTCAGACTGCAACTTGGGAGTAAGCCTCATTGACTTTAACGGAGCTTACTTGCTTCTGAGTAGGTCTCAAGGGCAGCAGGCAGCAGCTGGGATAGAGGCTGAGGCTGGTTTGGAGGGATGCAGGTGGGCGAGTGCTGCAAGGTCTGCAGGGGCCTGAAGGACTCTGAGTGCCAGGAGGCAGGTAGTAGTAGGAGCCTGACAGCCCAGACCGGCTTTGTGGTGGCCGCCCAGGACAGTGCACAGAGAAGTATGTGAAATTTGAAAATGGCTGCTGCCACAAAGCCGGCTTTCCAATGGTGGTGGCCAGCTTTGCAGGAGGGCCGCATTCACCCTCGTCTTGGGCCACATGTGGCCCCCAGGCCTCGTGTTGGACACCCCTGATTTACAGTTTCACATGGCTGTGAGAGTGGGGTTCTAAAATGGAACCTACTAGTAGGGCATGCCTGAAATCTGCTGTCTCTTTTAATGCTATTTTTTTGGTGGAGTGTGGATTGCATACATTGAAAATAGCTAGGCATTTAAAAAAAGAATTTGTCATAAAATCACAATTAACTGCTCTCTTTTTTTAGTTCCAACTGTGTGCAAACTTTTTTCAAGACAGTTCAGTGCCCACTGGCCTCTTCAACTCGTCTATCAAAGTTAAGTCTGCAAAAACAGTGGTCAAGCCGCCTAATAAGCAGTTCCGTACAACTGTTGGCAATAAGGTATTTTTAAGTTTCACTTGGAGATTTTAAAACATACTGATAAGCCTTTGTTCAAAAACTTGTTACATGGGAAATTTTTAATTTTATTTTTAACCCCACTTAATTAACATGCATTCAGTGATTTTGGGTGTTTAAATCGATCCTGTGCCGTATTTTTCAGTCCAATGCCAACTTATTGAAGTTTGTTACTTTCTTGGGAAGTTTAAATTAGCCTATTTCTTAATATTTTTCAGTTTCGCACTTCCTTATATTTATTAATGGAGACTCTTAATGCAACCACACCTCACTATGTTCGATGCATAAAGCCAAATGATGAAAAGTTGGCATTTGAGTGAGTATATCTCTTTAAAGAAAATTTGTGGGTCCTGGGCACAGCTGAGCTCTGATGTGCACTGTGGGCCACTATCTAGGCAGCAGGTACTGGGCAGCGGGTACTTGGCATCACTGGTCATCGACAGGCACTGGGCCACAGAGGGTACCAGGGGACAGTATCAGATAGCAGCAGGCATGAGTGAGCATTGGGCTACCCTACCAAGTATCAGGTACTATAATGCAGTGGGCATCACTGTGCAGTGGACAATGGGCAACACCAGGCACTATTAGGCAGCAGGCACCAGTGGGCAGTAGGCATCCCTATGCTGCAGGGATCACCACTGTACAGTGGGCAGTAGGCATCCCTACATGGCAGTGGGCACCACTGTACAATGGGCAGTAGGCACCACTGGGCACCACCAGACATCCCTACTGCACACCAGAGGGCAATGGGCACCATCAGGAATCAACCAGCTGCAGGTACTACTGGGCACAAGCAGACAGCAAACATCACTACCAGGAACCAGTGGGCACTGGGCATCCCTACCAAGCACAGGACATCCTTACTAGACACCAGTGGGCAGCAAGCATCACCAGGCACTGGGCATCCCTACTGTGCCCCAGGAGGCACTACCAGGCCCCAGTGGGCAGTGTGCACTACTGAGCAGGGGGTACCAGTGGGCACCACCAGGCACTGGACACCAAATTGGTTCTTAGAGGGTCCTTACATCACAGAAGGAATATGCTCCCAAATTTCAAGTCCAGGGGTTGGGGCTGTGTATTGATCAGTGATTCTTCAATGTTTAGGGTCAAAAACAATTTGCACCCCTTTTTACCCTCTTCCAATTTGATTTTCTAAAAAGTGATTCTTAGTGGGTGCCTACATCACGGAAGAAATACCCTCTTCAAATTTCATGCTTCTCAGTCCAGCAGTTTTGGGTGGGCATTGATGAGCCAGTGAGTCTGTCAGTGACTGATCACTTTTGTATATTTAATGAGATTGGATATATATAGGTATCAGGTTATTTTTAGATAAAATTCATTTGGCAGTGGTTTTTTTCTTTGAAAATGGTCAGGTTAATATGAATAGAAAATCTTTTATCCTTCAATAACAGATATATAGTATAACTTTTTTCCTCATTTATGGTAAGTTCATCATGGTAAGTTCATTTGTGGTAAGTTCATCATGGTTTGTGGGTTATAATATTGTGAAGGGAAAATCATTAATATAGCACAAACAAATGTTTCATTCTTCTCCTTTAGGTTTGACTCAAAAAGAGTAGTTCAGCAATTGCGAGCTTGTGGTGTTCTAGAAACAATTCGGATAAGCTCTCAGAGTTACCCTTCTAGGTATGTAACAATACCTGGCTTCAGCAGTTACACTTCTTTCAATTTAATTAACCAGTTTAATTGTTCTTTTTCTTTTGTAGATGGACTTACATTGAGTTTTACAGCCGTTACAGTATACTCATGTCACAACATGAACTTTCTTTAAATGATAAGAAACAAATTTGCAAGATTGTTTTGCAGCGACTAATCCAGGTCAGCACAATATTACTGTGCTGTTTTATGAAGCCTAGAATTGAAAGAATTGTATTGAGCTGCAACAGATTTGATATTTAACATTTCTTTCTATATTGGTTTTTTCCCCCAGGATTCTAGTCAGTATCAGTTTGGAAGAACAAAAATTTTCTTTAGAGCAGGCCAAGTTGCTTATTTAGAGAAGTTACGGTCAGATAAGCTGAGACAGGCTTGCATCATGATTCAGAAGAATATGCGTGGTTGGCTCCAAAGGAAAAGATTCCTCCATATCAGACAGGCAGCTATAACAATACAGCAATACTTCCGAGGACAACGGACTGTACGGTAACTTCAAGCAATAAGATATTAAGGAAATTGTGACTCTGTGAAAGGATAGGAGTTGTGCCTAATGATCATCTACACATAAAAAGGAAAAGGTTTTTTAGATTACCAGTTTAGTCACTGCATAGAATTACCTGTTCAAGAAACATTTAATGAAACTTGATCAGATTTGAAATGTGTTTTGTTAGTTTACTAATAATGCCTCTAGGAATGAAACACATGAGAATCATTATGCTGCCCAGACTGGTGTATTGAAAAGATTTGTTTCTCCAGACTAGGGATTTCTGAATTTTTTTCAGTAATTTGGATGGGAAGTCACAATCCATTTCCAAGATCAGGGCTTTCCAGACCCTCTCCCATGATCAGGCACCCTGCCCACTGCATCAACAGTGGGGAGCCATCCTCAAAACCTCCCCCAAACTGAACTCTGGCCCACCACTTCTGGGTTCTTTTATCCCAGCTGACACTGCATTCTGGTTTCTGAGCAAGTGCAGCAGGCTGAAGCTCAGTTTGGGGGAAATCAGTGGTAGAGAAGGATGGCTTCTTCATATTTCTGTTGACTATGAATGAAATCATTAACAATCCTTTTTCCACCTTGGCTGATATTTTGTAGGTTTATTAAGGCTAGATAAAATTGCTTCAGGAGTTGAATTCATCCAAGGGCCTCCAGTTTAGACTATTCATGTAAATAGATTCCCTTCTTTGGGTGCTGTCCTAACCATTTTCCAGCACATGGATAGCTGCGCCAGTGGGGCATGTGCTGCAACCTACAGTGGGGGGGTGGGGGGGAGTCAAGGAGGCTTCCTTAAGGCCATGTTTTTACCCTAATCTTAGATTTGTATTGCTCTTACCCCAGAGGTAGAAAAGGAATTGTGCCCTTTCCTTCTCTTTCTTGTGTTTTCCAAGATGCTCCTTAGCAGCATCCTAAGGTGAATATTGTAGTGAAATATGCACATTTATTTGTTGTTTGCTTAGATTTACTTGCGACAGTAAATAAGGGTTGTCCTTGTGTTGAAAAATGGTGCATAAAGCTGCACTGAAAAAATATTTGAGAATTAAGTGTAAATTTTCCTTTCTCTTTAGACAAGCTATTACTGCAACAGCCCTAAAAGAAGCATGGGCAGCAATCATCATTCAAAAGTATTGCCGGGGATATCTAGTGCGTAGACTGTGCCAACTCATCCGTGTAGCTGCTTTGACAATTCAAGCTTTTACACGAGGATTTCTTGCAAGGAAAAGATACAGAAAGGTACAAATAATTACAAAGGTTATCAAGGTTCAGATTCAGAAGAAAGAAGTTATTGTGTCTTCTTCAGTGGTGTTTTTCTTTGCACTATAGCTCTGAAGTTTGCTCCTTCATGAGTGCAAAATTAAAAGATGTATTTCAGTTAGGAATATTTGTCATTGTGAGTTATAATTTCTTTGAAATATTGGCAACATTGATTAAAATATTGCTACCACAGTACTTCTCTCCTTTGCAAACTAACATAGAATAATAGAATCCTAGAGTTGGAAGGGACCTAGTATGTCATCTAGTCCAGTCCCCTGCAGGAAATCCTCTAGTAGGAAATCCTCCTAGAGCATCTCCAGCAGGTGTTTGCTGATCGTCTGCTTGAAGATCCCAGTGAGGGAGAGTCCACCACCTTCTTTGGCAATCTGTTCCACTGCCGACCTGCCCTCACCATCAGGAATTTTATCCGGATATCCACCCGGAATCTCCTTTCTTGCAGTTTGTACCCATTGGTTCTAGTTCTGCTTTCAGAGGTAGCTAAAAACAAATGAGCCCCTTCCTCCATATGACAGCCCTTCAGGTATCTGAAGAGGGCAGTCATGTCTCCCCTCAGCCCCTCTTCTCCAGGCTGAACATCCCAAGTTCCCCCATCCTTTCCTTGTAGGGCTTCCCTTCCATCCACTGATCATTCTTGTCACTCTCCTCTGGACTTGCTCCAGTTTGGCTGCATCTTTTTTATATACTGAGGTGCCCAGAACTGAACACAGTACTCAAGGTGAGATCTAATCAATGCAGAATAAAGAGGAACTATAACTTCTCGTGACTTAGAAGCTACAGTCCTCTTAATGCAGCCTAAAATGGCATTTGCCTTCTTTGCAGACACATCACACTGCTGACACATGTTCAGCTTGTGATCCACAGTGACTCCAAGATCCCGCTTACATATTGTGCTGTCAAGCCAAGTATCTCCCATTTTATATCTGTGGTTTTTATTGCCTAAGTGTGGTTTTTATTACCTTTCACTTCTCCCTGTTGAAATTCATTCTATTTGTTTCCGCCCAGTATTCCAGTTTATCCAGATCCTCCTGGATGTTTCTTCTGTCTTCTGTTGTGTTTGCTATTCCTCTCAGCTCAGTGTCATCCACAAATTTGATCAGGCTCCCCAGTATCCCTTCATCCAAGTCATTGATGAAAATGTTAAAGAGGACTGGGCCCAAGACAGAGCCCTGGGGCACCCCACTTGAAACCGATCTCCAGGTTGACGCAGAACCATTTACTAAAACCCTTTGAGTGCGGCTGTTGAGCCAGATCCACCTACCGATTGCCTCGTCAAGCCCATATTTTTCCGACTTCCCAACTAAGATGTCATGTGGAACCTTGTCATATGCTTTGCTGAAGTCAAGATAAATGACATCCACAGCATTGCCACTGTCCAGTAAGCTCGTAACCCGATCAAAAAAGGAGATCAGATTTGTCTGGCAAGATTTATTCTTGGTAAATCCATGCTGGGTTCTTTTGATCACCGAGTACTTCTCTAGATGTGCACAAATTATGTGTTTTATGATTTGTTCTAATATCTTCCCTGGGATTGAAGTGAAACTGACAGGACTATAATTTCCTGGGTCTTATTTTTTCCCCTTCTTCAAGATTGGGACTACATTAGCCCTCTTCCAGTCCAGTGGCACTTCTCCACTCCTCAAGTAACATGCATGGCAGCATTGCTTTAGTAAAGAGTATTTGCTGTGAACTAGGAAGTCTCACATTTTCAGGGTGACAATATATCCTCTTTTTCCAGGACATGTCCTCTTTTTAGCCTTGTGTCCTGTAAAAAAATCTTTCTTGTCCTCCTTTTCCTTGGGAGCAGGTAGCATGTAACCTTCTCGTAATTCATAAATTATATGAAATAAACTACATATAATAGTTTTAATTTTAATAATAAGTAATTAGGCTGTAATCCTAACCTTTAATTAGGCTGGCATAAGCCCCAGCATAAGTACTTTGCTGTCCTGGGGGTATCACAAAAGAGCTGTAAAGCACTTTTGCCCCACTCCTGGGGGGTTAGGAACAATGGCTGCTTTCAGTAGAGTTCTGCATTCTCAAACTATGTGTACTATACTGCACTTATTAGCTTGTTCCACTTCACCAGTCTCTGCTGATTAAGTCTATGTCTTAAGTGACTAGCCCTACAATCCAGAGTAACTATGGGAAGATGTAAGAGGCACTTACTTTGGATTACTGTGCATTTCCCATAGGTTTTCCATAGGTGGCACTATAACTAAGTCGGTGTAAAAGTTCCCATAGTTACTCTGGATTATAGCCTAGGGCTGTAATCTTGCACATGCTTCACTAGGCATAGGCCCCATTGAACACAGCGGAACTTATTTCTGGGTAAACTGGAATTGTGTTGTTGTTCCCTTAATTCTGTTGTTCTGCTGTTGTTCCCTTAACGATTAGGTATTCTTTCCATTTTCTTATTAAGATGCTTGAAGAACACAAGGCTATAATCCTCCAAAAATATGCCCGAGCTTGGCTCGCTAGACGCAGATTCCAAAATATTCGTCGTTTTGTGTTGAACATCCAGCTTTCATACAGGGTACAGCGATTGCAGAAAAAAATGGAAGACCAGGTAGATAAGAATTATCCATTAATGGCTGTGGAATATTTTCCCCAGAGAGTTAATTTGGGATTGAAAATTTTCTTTACTGCCAAAACAGTAAAAACAGCTTTATTTACTTAAGCATTAGATTATGTTTTCTTGTTCCTTATGTGTCTGTGTTATGTTTGTTTTGTTATGTGTCTGCTTATGTTTGTTTTGTTATGTAAAAAACGAAATGAGGAACAAGGAAACATAACAATCTAATGCTTGTTTTACTAGTTTACTTGTGTATTAATGTTTAATTGTGTATTAATATTTATTTGTTTATTGGAATGGTTTTAAATTACCTTTTGAGGTAGTTTGGATTTTATGTTCAATTGTTTTTAATTTTTGTTAGCCATCTTAGTTTATGAAGTGAAAAGGCAAGATGTATATACTGTATTTTAAATAAAGTTCTAACAAAGCCTCAAACCTTTTTGCCGCTGAGTTCACTTTTTCACCTTTGTTGGCCGGGGCTTCTTCAGTAGTGCTGACAGGGTGGTGTAAACCTCCCCACGGTGCCACTTATTCTGAGGATGGCACAAGTGTGCTTTACATTACAATAGAATCAGGCCCAGAGTCTGCAATCCTAAATGCACATATGTGAGTGTAGGTCCGATTGTACATAGTAGGTTTTACTTTCAAGCAAACATACAGTGTATAGAATTTTGCTGTAAGACTGCTATGCAATAATTAGTCTTATTGAACACTGTGGAATTTACTTCTGAGTAAGCATGTACTGTATTAGAGTGCAAAGAATGGTTGGTGCACAATTTTTCTGATATTCATTTTGAAGAGTACACATTTATTTTACAGGTGCTCCAGACAAAACAGTACAATTTTTAAGTGCTCTTGTTACTTTTATGTTCATTTTAGAATAAGGAAAATCATGCATTATTGGAAAGATTGACTACTCTCGCCTCCATTCACTCTAATGATGTAGAAACCATTCAGAAGCTTCAGCTGGATCTTGAAAAATTAGCCACACAAAAGAAAATATCTGAAGAAAAAGAAAAGAAACACAAAGAAGACTACCAACAGGTTAATTTGAGTGTGGTTTATAATGAAATAGCATCTTAAGAATATTTACTGGAGTCCTTGCCAGTGCCAGGTTGCTGGGATTCTGCTGCAAAGCTCTACACTGTGCATCCCCCACCTGTCTTCTGATGTTGCTAAGTGCTGCCACCACTTCTGAGGGTTCAGATGTCCATCCAGCAGCATGTGCCCTCACCTTGACCCCAGATCTCATACCCTTCTGCCATGCCTCAGATCCATTCTCAACTCCCTAATTAGGGTTTGGACTGGGACTTTTGCTCAGATCCTGAGCCTTTGCTCCAAAAAATGGTTTGTGTTGTGTGCAATAGGATGAGATTTGACATTTTTATTGCTGAATTATTTGAAACACATTTGTGCAAGACAGACAGAACGGAACTTGCAAAGCAGTCAAGCAAGTTGTATCTCTCTGCCCTCCAGAATAGAAGGGTAAAGCCCCTTAGGCAGCAAGTTGCTTATCTCAGTATCCAGGCAGAATATTATCTTATTAAGCTTTTTTCTTGCCCTAGTAATTTTATTTTAGAATGTTTCAACTTGTTTCATTCTCTCACGGGTTCTGCTATAGCCAGTTCTTACCAGCTTGAGATGTAACAGCGAATAGAGGTTGCAAATGGCTGGTAATTTTGTATCAAGTACTTTGAAGTGTCTTGCTCTAATGTGAAATTCACAGGTGCCTTTTCAAGTACAATCCCTATTCTAAAGGATTTTGTTCTTCCTTTATTGTTATTTTACAGAAGACCTCAGCAATGGAAGTTCACAATTTAGAACTACAAGAGCAGAATGCGAAATTAGAAAAGGAGCTGAAGGAAAAAGCCAAGGAAATGAAAGGTACAATGACACTTAATAGAGTGAAGCTGTTTCAGGAATTAAGGAGAATTCATAGCTCATTTAGAAGTAAGGAAAAATGCTTAAAATACCTGACTTGGAAAATATATTATTCTGAAACATATTTAATTAAACTACTGCCTGGACCTATTTGAATATCTCTTTATGTACCTTAGCTTTGTGGTGACAGTGATTTTAGATTCCTATAGGATGTAGGTGTAATCTACTGAGATCTCCTGAACTCCTGTGAGTTCTTGTGAACTCACAAGCCCATGAATTGGAGCTAGTGGATCCTGCCCACATATTATACCAGTACTGAAGGGGCCTTCTTCCAGAGATGTAGGCAGAGCTATCAGTCTGATCTATAAACTAAATATCTTACTTTTCTTGTATAGTAGTTATATCTGGAACTAATTAAAATTGAATTTTAGAGCAAGTAATTTTTTAGGTTTTCATACTTATATAGCATTGTCCGCAGCAGGACTAGATTACTGTGTAAAGTTATACATTTAAAATGAAATGCCTTGAGATTTTCTTTTAAGTCTAAGAATTGTGTCTTGATTTTAAATATCATTGTTTATCTGCTGTCTTAAAGATTTTTTTCAAATATTACATTATCTTTCTGCAGATAAAATGGATGATCTGACAAAGCAGCTCTTTACTGATGTTCAGAAAGAAGAAAGACAAAGAATGTATGAAATTTAACCTTAACTTGTAATTTTCTTATTTTTTCTAATCTTTTTTCTTGCAAATAAATTAGCCATTTATTATAACAAGAATTTTTTTAAAATGAGGTAGCAGGTGGTATCCCAAAGAATGCTTTTGTCAATTGGGTGCTCACTTCACAAACAGAAGGTTCCTCCATGAACAAAAGGAGTGTTCCTCTTTTGAAAGAATCACTTTTCCACAAGTGAAATTCTCCTTCTGATCATGGAAGAAGCTTCCATTTGTGGAGGGAGCCTTCATGGACAGATGCACTAGTTAGAAATGCCACTAAATGAGCTTAACTAGACTGGTGATAACAGGCAACGAACCTTGCTAAGATATAGTTAAATAACCTTGATTTTGATAGTTTGTTACGTTTTAAGTTCCAGTTAAATCAACCATAGTATTTGGGAAAACTGTGTTAATGTCTGTTTGGTTGGTTTATGTAAGGTTTTCCAACTTTTGAACCTATTACCTGTATGCATACTCATCTTAGGCTGCAGTCCTAACCTCCACTTAGGCCAGTCTAAAGCCCGCACAGACAGATGTATGCTTATATATATATATGCTTATATAGGACATGTAGCATTGGACCTTCAACGAGTTTCAAACACTTCATATTGTTGATAGCAGATGGTGCCAGCGATCTTCACATGATTCCTAGTCGGAATAAACAGAAAGATATCAGGAGGGACTGTGGTTCAGCCATAGAGCACCTGGTTTGTATACCAGGTGTGGCAAGAAACCCTCAAAACTCCTGCTAATCAGTGTAGATAGCAGATCCCAAACTGTGCATCACAATTTCCTTGAGAGTCACAAGGCGCTTGCCTGCTGCCTGGCAGGGTATCTGTTCTTTACCGTTCCAAACAGTGGTTGGAAGAACATATAGTTTTCACATACTGGGAAAAGCCCTCCCAGCCTCTTTTGATCTCTTAAATCTGAGTGTAACATAGTTTTGGGCCTCTAAACCCAGAGGTAACTGGCACTGATGTGGTGTTTTGTTGTGGGTTCCAACAGTTTGTGAACCACTGGTATAGACAATGAGATTGGTGGATGTTGTCTGATTCAATACAAAGCAGTTTCGTAAGTTCATATGTTCGCATAACACTCCTCAGATTTTGATGTTACAATTGACTTTTTTAAAATTTACATTCAGTCTGGAGGAAAAATTATTTCTTTCTTACTCCTTGTAGAATTCTTGAGAAAAACTTCCACAACCAGAAACAGAATTATGAAAGTGTGATTGAATCCCTGAAGGCAGAAATAACATACCTCAAAGATGAAAATGATCAGCTCCAAAATCAAATTCAAGAAAGCCTTCAGATTCAGAATGGCTTGAAAATAGAAGTAGAACAACTTACAAGTCGGGTAAAGGTAGAGTAACAGGCAGAGCTGATACGTTCTACTTTCTGAGTGTTAAGTTATACTCAGTTTGTGTTTTTGATACTTCATTGCATAATACAATGAGAAAAAAATTTTCAACCATGTTGCAGAATCCATTGGAGAAATTCTTTTGTCAAGCCAAACTGATATATTTAATCCCTTGTGCCACTGCTAAAAGGGCTGTGGGTGGCGCAAGTGGCTAAGACACTGTGCTTGTTAACCAGCAGGCCAGGGTTCGAGACCCGGGTCGTCCCCACAAGACAGGGTGAGCTCCTGTCCTTAGCCCAGCTCTGCAACACCAACTGGATCCAATCGTATTGGCTCTGCCTTTCCATTGGACTAATTCAGTGGCATGGAGAGGGGGGATTTGCTGCTTGGGTAACAGCCTATCTTCCATAACAATCCAACCCAGGCTTTCGTGCTTCGCATGCAGCGTATGCAGCGCCGAGCACGATACCATAGTCTTCCAAGACTGACGGAGGCCTGCTTTTTGGTGCCGCTGCTATTAATTTCAGTGGAGGTAACCCAGAAAAACTTGCCAGTGCATTGTATCCATGTTTGGTTTCAGTGTTTGTCTTATCCTAATTTCATAGGCTTTGAATATGCAAAAAAAAGGCTACTTCTTCAGCATTTGTACTGTGTGGAGATGGTGTCTGCTTGTTATGGATTGGAATTTCATCCAATCCATGATGGATGCAACATGGGGGGATACCTGGCTGGCCTGTTGCAAGGGCCTGTCGCCCGGATGGTTCCTATTTAGCTAAAAGGCTTTGAATATGCAACACTAATTAGTAAACAAAAAACAAAATCAAATGTAAACAATAAATTATGCATGTAATCTTCTACTGAACTGGGAAAGGTTAATGCCTAAGATTATCTGTAGTCATTACAAATTTAATTCCAACTACAAAATAATTAAAATGAAGCCATCTTCCAAAAGATAAAACCTGGGCAGGGGGATTTACAGCTGCCTTGGTGCTGGAAGGTTGGATAAGATAGTGTCTTTATAGTTCTATCATACATCCCATTAGACCCTGTCTCATTGAACAAATATTTAACTCAGATAGTACCTGAATTGCAAAAAGAAATTGAACTACTTCAGACTCAGAAAATGGATGTGGAGAAGCAGCTGCAGTATCAGAAACGCGAAATGAGAGGTAAGTTAAAATAATTTCTCATTCAAATGGTTGTTTATGAGTTTAGCTAGAGATGTTTAGGTAAACTGAATTCAGGAGCTAATCATGACATCCCCCCCAAAAGCTATGCCTATTACTACAACAAGCAATTTTACATTTATTAATTACACTTTTAT
This sequence comes from Cryptoblepharus egeriae, assembly GCA_030015325.1. Taxonomy (NCBI): domain Eukaryota; kingdom Metazoa; phylum Chordata; class Lepidosauria; order Squamata; family Scincidae; genus Cryptoblepharus; species Cryptoblepharus egeriae. The sequence goes on from JAREYC010000013.1 coordinate 15,820,119, forward strand.
TCAGAGTGTTGCAGTAGTCTTAACTAAAAATATAGCAAATGAAGTAAATTTGAAAAATTGAATTTTGAACTATCCCAGATAAGTTTACAGTCCTATGTGTTTACTCAGAAGGAAATCTGACTATTCAGTAGAATTTACTTCCAGGTAAATTTCTGTTGGATTGTGGCTTTAACGTAGCATCACCTACATGCTGTCTCTCAAGCAGTCCAGAGTAACTATGAGAGCACATAAGAGGCACTTACTCTGGATTCCTCTATGCGTTTCTCATAGGTTTTCCATAGGTGGCACCATAATTACATTGGTGTAAAAGGTCCCTTAGTTACTCTGGATTGTGCCCATAATATGCCCTTCAAGAAATTTCTCAGTGTCTCCAAGTCAGGCAAGTAGGTTACATGGTTGTGCGCCATCTATTAATCAATTGAACTGAACTTTATTTGCAATGCAGAATGAGTTCTTGTAGTAAAATAGCATATCCAATCTAATATGTCGCCAATGTGGAAACTGAGTACTGACAACAGGGTCTTTTGTTTTCAGAGAAGATGTCAGATATTGTAAGGCAGCTTCGTGAAAGCTATGACTTTGAGGATGTAAGAAGCAGGTATATATATTCTGTTTTTAAAAGGCAAATTAGAACTTTGTGCTAAAAGTTGTTCACTGTCTGAAATTCTTCCTTTCTGTCTTATAATAGATTGTCTCCTGAAGATCTGCAACATTTAAATGAAGATGGAGAACTTTGGTTTGCTTACGAGGGCCTGAAAAAAGCCACAAGGTTAGTTTTATTATCTGTTTCTGGCTCATAGAGTTGGTTTGCGGTCCAAAGGTGGAAATGGAACCATGGCATTTGTATCAGATACTCTAGGGAAGTCAGAATTTGATCATTAATTGCTTTCTAGAAGAACGGGACAATGTTGCTGTGTTTGGCCTTGGAAATGGTTAAATGTTTTGGGAGCTCAGTTGTGAGCTGGTTCTGGAGCAAGATAATGTATTGTATATATGTTTTGTATATGTGGCTCTGTTGTCTTAAATTTTTAGGAACTGCAGTTCTTTAAGGCTGCAATCATAACCTCCAGTTAGGCATAAGTCCCAGCATAAGTCCTGTGCTGACCTGTGAGTGACACAAAAGTACTGTATGCAAGGCACTTCTACCCCACTCCTGGGGAGTGTTATTTGCACTGCCATATGCCGACCTCCCCACACCACTATGGGAAGACATGCCAGGTGAGTTATGCTGGCCTATGTTGTTTGGATTGCACCCTAACTGGCTTAGGAACGGCAGCAAGAGGTAATTTACATTGCCAATCCTAACTTTAAATGATAGGGACGTATCTTTGGAGAGCATGGTTGCCCAAGCATGTAGGTTGAATTCTGCTGCGGAAAAAGAGGACGTTATCTACAACTTTCTTTACACAAGACTCATGAAAATGAATAGGTTTCATGGGAATAGATCCTAAAGAATGGCTTGTTTATACATGGGGTTGTCCTGGTCTTAAAATATATTTCCATTATTGTCAAGTTTATACTGTTTGTCATCTTGTTCTTTTAACAGAGTTTTGGAAAGCCACTTCCAGACTCAAAAAGAAAACTATGAAATGGAGATAGAAGGTCTTAATTCCAAAGTTGAACATCTTAGTCATGAAATCAGTCACTTACAGAATTTGTTTAGAAAAGAAAATGATAAAAATGACAGTATCCGACTCCAGCTCGCCAGGTTAACTTCGGAAAATGTGGTGAGGACCAAACTACATAATTGAGATCAGGATCAAAATATTAACATAGAACTTTTCCTGCTGGTGTCTACAGCTTTTGTTCATTTTACTTTGTATGTCATACTTTCATTTTACATACAAAAGTTAGCCCACAGAGAGGCTTGAAGATTTTTGTAGTTTTGCCATTACTGTACAGATTTTAGAGCTTTGAATTAACAAAATGCTTATAAAGAATACGTAACTGCCCAAGACACAATCTGGTGTACTTACCTGGATGCGAGCCCTGTTTGACATAGAGACAAGTGAATTTACCTGTTAAGAAAAGTAAATATACATTGACTTGCACTGCCAGTTATGCAACATTAAAGGGACAGCACAAGCAGGAACAGCAGTGGTGCTATTGGGTTGCCTCAGGCAACTCCAGCTTCAACTTGCCCTGATACACATACATTTGCCCCAGATGGGCAAATGCAGAATGTGAGCAAAGATGAAAACAAATGTGATTACTGAGCTAAACAGTGGCTCCATATTTGATGTCAGCCTGCTTTATCTTCTTCAAGCATCTTAGCAAGTACTGCTCTTCTGTTTGACCAGCTGGGGGCACTTGAACACAGCATGTGCAACAAGTAAGCTATAGAGAAGACTCAAAAGAATCTGATTTGTCATTTGAACTTTCAATGCAATGGAGCTGTAGTGATCTAAGAAACCTCAGGAATGTAAGCAGAGACCCAGATCATTTCATGACCTGTGAATCTGAAAGGGTATCATTCTAGCACCATGCAGGAACAAGCTATGAATGAAAGGGATGCTCAGAGTTTGGTAGATATAAAGCAACAAGAAGAGAAAGTCTAGATTAATGCAGTTAATAATACAAGGTGAAACAGAAGAAGAAAAACCTAAACAATTCTGTGGGTTGTTCTGAAAAGCTGTCAGATGACCAGAGAAGCAGTTCTAAGACTATTGGAAACATAAGTTTGTTCAAATTTCCATACGGTTTTCACCTAGTATCTCTGGTTTCCCAGTTCTGGTCACTGCGGCAGGGTGACTACACTCTTCCTTTTGCAGCTGGGCTTGGACTATCCTTGGCAGAGTTAATCCAAAAACGCAGACTCAGATGGTTTGACCACATCAGTAGAATGAACACCAGTTAGTTGTCACATAAGCTCCTCTGGAGAGAGCAACCTTTCCACTTGAGAATTCAACAAGCAGCACCGAAGAGCAGCTAATGTTTTATGAAATCTCACAGTTGTTTTATAAGATTAACAGCAAATAACAATAATAGCAGACCATACATGAGCAAAATGTTACCAGTAACTAAAAATCCAGCAAGCAATATAAAGATTATAATTAGCTTAGTTTTCAAATACTTTCTTTAAAAAATGTTAAACTCTCTCCAGAAAAATGAGGAGGAAGTCACATGGACTCCTCTCAGTAAACCTTGGCTGCTTCAATTTGTGTCATAATGTATTAAATGACAATCTTTTGAATATTTGTTTCTCCTTTCTATTAAGATGATCCCAGATCTTAAACAACAAATTGCTGAGCTTCAGAAGCAAAAGATGGATCTTGAAAACCGTCTTCAAGAAGAATCTGTAAAGAATGAAGGTAATTGGGAGCCTGATTCTGCCAACAGTAGTATTCAAGGATAATAACTTGTCACACATATTCTACTTGGGCATCTTTGCTGAGGGAAAGGCACAGTTTAGAGTCTGAGAACATGTTATGTATACAGACAGGTTCAAGCATGTTGCAAAGATCTCAGGCAGTAGAACCATGAAAATCTCTACCTGAGATACCTTAACAATGCAATTTTCCAGCTTTTCACAGTTCTCTTTACCTCCCTTTCGTCTCAGATGCACATGTACTTTCTCAGACAATGCCTGTGGACTGTCCTGTGGACTAGTCCGTATTTCATATCTATATTTCATGCTATGCCTTTACCTAGTTCAGGGTGTGCTAAACCATGGCCCAAGGGCTGGTTCTGGTGATTGGCTAAATCTGTCCCTCCAACTCTCTTAAGTTTGAAAATAGCCCCCTTCCTTCCCATAGGGAAATGATTCTGTTGTTGACCATATGACCGGAAATGACCATATGACCGGAAATTTCCAGATTTGTCCTCTTTTTTAGCCTCCTGTCTGGGTGTCCTCCAAAAGGGCTTCATTGTCCTCCATTTTGACTTCATTTTGGAACTTTGCAATGGTGTGCAGTATCCCATCAAGTCACATGTCATTGGATTCATATTGAAGAGCAGAATCCAATGCAAAAATCAGTTTTGAAATATCTCCTTCCTATCAAAAGTTATGGCTAAAAAACTAAAACTAAAAATACACATTGTGTTCTTTGGGAAACTGAAAGTGCCGGATATTGCGGCTTTACTCGTGAGTAGGCAAACATGCCATTGTCTGCTGGAAAGGCCAGACTAAGAGGAATCCAATACCTTGTCCTCCTTTTGAGGTATGGGCATCTGGTCACCCTGGCCTTTCCCCACCTCTTAAAGGAGCAGGTGATCTTTATAAGAACCACCCCCCTTCAGGTAGACTAGGATGCAGTATACAACTGTTCTCATCTATTGCTTTCCATCAACAAGTAGCTGTTAAGAGTCTTGACTTTTAACTAACCTTTATAAAATTGGACATTTAGATGCCTTTAGGTACTTTAGCTTTATCTGCTATATTTAGTGCTATATTAAAAGCACTAAATCCTGGTCTTGGTAATTTTCATAAAACTTTTTTTTCTGTTATTGTAGATAAAATGGAAAAATCAACAGACTTGTTGCTTCATAATTTGGAAGAGGAAGGGACACCAAGAAGGTAAACAAGCTTTTTTTAAACTTAAAAATGCTGGTCATTTTAAATCTTAATATTTAACTTCACTGAAAAGGAGAGTTCCCTAAATGAAGATGCACAAACTATTTAGCAATGCTTTTCCTTCACACACATCTTAAGTGTTTTTACTTTCCAGAGTATTTAATGTTCAAAATGAGATATACACAAAAGAAAAAGAAAAGCTAATACTTGCGGCTCAAGAATTTCAGCAGACCAATAACCACATAGAGATGCAACATGAGGGAGAGAATGAAACAAGGAGCAAAGTATGGCAAGATATAACCTATCTAACCATGGAAAATTCGGTGAGACATTCCTTTTGATGGATTACTTAAGTACTGCTAAAAGTTAAATGTAAATGTCCCCTTTTCACCTGTTAGGCAAAAACTAGATACCATCTAGCCCTGTAAGAAAGTGGAAAGAGGATGAAATTCCTGTGTTCCCCTAAATTTAGGGCAAGGTGTGCTATCCAAGGGCAAATTCAACTTGATTAACACTCAAAGATTTAAAAGAGAAATAGAGACATGTCTTAAGTATAGTGACTCTCAGTGGACATGGCTTATGTGCCTTTCCATGAATATGTTAGGTTGGAATCCATTAAGAAGAACTTGGCAAAATTCCAATGTCATATTATGGAGGGTTCAGAGCATGCACAGGACCTTATCAGAAATGGTACCTCAGCTGTAGAAATTCTTCCCCCAGTCCAAGCTTTCCATTCAGTCACTATCAGTTCAATCTTAAATGTGATTATTGAGAAGTAAACCCCAAAGCATTCAGTTGGGTTCACTCCCAGGTAGTAATGTAGGGGATTGCAGTCTTTTTGGTTTATCTGCTGGCTTAAGTCAAGCTGCTGTGTTTTATTATGCTAGTTGTTCTATATATTATTACTTTTTTAATCTAAGCTACTTTGAATATCTCTATAGGAAAAGCAACTTAAAACACTATTATGAAGTAATTAGAATTTTTTTGCCTATAGGAAACACTTAGGTAATATGATATAAATTAAAATTCAGTAGAAAGCTTTCTAAAGGTAGATCATTTCTTTTCAATTCTTTATTGAACATTGTAGAATTTAGAAGAGGAGCTGGATAAGAAGGACAGAATAATAAAGAAACTAGAGGATCAAATCAGGACCCTTAGAAATTCTATAGACAGAGGTGAGAACATAATATATAACTTTTTAAAACATTTATCATGCATAGTACTTTAGGAGTCATATGAAAAATTAAAACAAGATTGTGAGAGAGTCTGGGTGCAATCTGAACCAATTTAGGCTGGCATAACTCACTAGCATCACTTTCTGTAGTGTTTGGGGGGAAGCTGGTACATGCCTGTGCACTGGCCTAGCCCCAGGAGTGGGGCAAAACATGTGCCAGCCTCCCCACACCACCATAGGAAGTGATGCTAGTGAGTTATGCCAGCCTAAATTGGTTGGGATTGCATTCTGTGTCTTTGAATACCAGTTGTGTTGAAGCAGTGGCATGTCTTTCTCTGCTGCCTGTCTACTTCCCAGAGATGGAGGCCACTGTGATGATGATAAATTAGATGGCCCTTTGGCCTGACTCAGCAGGATATTTTACAGGCATAATTATGAGGATTTGGAGCACATTCTGCTTTGCTGTTTGTTGTTTGTGTTTCTTGTTAGAAAAGAGTGCTGCCAACAAGAAATGTAGTTTGGTCAAATGTTGAATTAGTCTAGAACAGATTAACACTTGCTCCTTATAAACCTTTCTTTACAAGAAAGCCATCCTTAAAAGATGCATGCTCCCTTAATCTCTGGACCAAATTCTTCTTTCCATTGCTGTATACTAACTAGGCTTTCATACCCAATGGTAACTGTTGTAAACACTACAGAATCTCCCAGAATCCATCATTGCAGAGAGCAACGTGCCCCATTTGCTGTACAGATGAAACACTAAGGGTGCAGTCCTAACTTAGGCCAGCTTAGACTCATTAGTCTTCCTGTTCCCATGGTGATATAGGGACACATATCTGTGTACTGGCCTAACCCTCCCCCAAAGAGTGGGCAGAAGTGCCATACAGCAATTTTATGACACCTCCAGTTCAGCACGGGACTTGTGCTGGGGCTTAGGCTGGCCTAACCGGGGGGCTAGGATTGCAGCAATCCTAACCTCCAGTTAGGCTGGCCTAAATTCTGGCTCAAATCCTGTGTTGATCTGAGGGTGTCACAAAAGTGTCATAAGACACAAGTGTCATAAACCCACTCCTCAGGGATTAGGCCAGTGCGTAGGCATATGCCAACCTCCGCACACCACCATGGAAAGATATGCCAGGGGAGTTAGGCTTGCCTAAATTGGTTAGGATTGGTCTCTAAATGGTTAAAATATTCAGGAAGAAGAGGGAAAGGAGTATGTGTCTCTAAGTGTGAAATCCTACCTAGGCCAGCACAATTAATTGATCTTTCCATTCCCATGGTGATGTAGGGAAGCAAGCACATGCTTGTGCACTGGCCTAACCCTCCCCCAAGGGTGGTGCAGAAGTGTCTTATAGTGTCTTATTTTGGTTATTTTGGGATAATGCCCCTTTCTCAGGAAAAATAAGCTTGCCTTTTGCAGGTCCTTACTTATAGCACTTTTGTGACACTCTCAGGTCAGCCACGGGTCTTATGTTGAGGTTTAGGCCTGCCTACCTGGATGCTGGGATTGCAGCCTAAGATTGATTTTTTGTTTGTTTTTCTTCTTGGTTTTCAGGGAAACAATGGTAGAGCTATATCACTGTGACGACCAAAAATGTCTTAAAGGTCATCACTAGTACTTTTGTCAAATACTGCTTTGGCAATTGTGGCTGTTGTTGGTAACAGTATCTCATGGCTTTTATACATGGTACATGTTCTTAATAATGAAGTTGTCATAGTAATCTGTGTCTTTCATAATTTTTTCAACTTTTTAATTTTAATGAAATATTTTTTGGGCAATAAATATTATTGATATTTCACAGCCAATGAAGTGCCCATGTCATCCTCACCTAAACAGTATCTTGGAATATTGCAATACAGAAAAGAAGATGAAGCTAAAATTGTTCAGAATCTGATCCTCGGTACTTCAGTAACACTTTACATTTCAGCTAAGTATAATCATGAGCAACAGCAAATAGTTGAAAAAATATTATTGAATTATGGTCATTAATATCTTTCCTCCTTTTATTTCATATCTGTCATCTCCAGCTTTGTTCTTAAAAGACCTACAGTGTTTCTAATTGCTTCAGAATAGCCTTGAAAGACTGTCTCTCATGTATTTTTTCCTATAATTCCCTAAACTGTAATTCCTGAAGCTAACAACTTTGAGGATTCCCAGTTCTTGGATTTGCTTTTCCTTCTCAGATCTGCCATTCCTGTAAGTCACTGTTGTTGAAACATTGCCTGTAGTAACTGTTGGTGGTGTCCTTGCTCAAAAAGTTTTTCCCTTTATCTTGTTTACTTCACTTCTTCTTTGAATGGCCTTCACAAACCACTCCCAAGTACATTCAGTCTGTGTTTGTTGTTCTCTATCTTAGCACTGTTCTATCTTCCATCTCCCATTTCTGTTCTCAGGCATCAATGTCATTTATAATAACATCGTAGTGTGCCCTCTTATCTGCCTCTTATCAGTTATTTTTCTCTGAAAGTTTAATTCATGATTCCACAAACTATTACACTAGACTATTCCCCATTCATTTCTAGTCTGTAAATCTCATTAGGAAGCTATTTTTCCCCCTTCATTTGTATTATCTATATATATAAAAGAGAAAAGTCACTGACTGACTGACTGACTCACTCACTCACTCACTCATCACCGCCCTGTCAAAACCGCTGGGCCTAGAAGCGTGAAATTTGGGGTGGGTGTTCCTTCCGTGATTGAGGGGTGCACTAAGAACCGGTTTTCGGAAATTCCAACGGGAAGGGGGTGAAAAGGGGCGCAACGCGTTTTCCTCCCTATACTTTGCATTGAGAATTGCTGACTCAGCAACATTCCTCCCTAACTGCTGGGCCTGAGGCATGGAATTCTGGGAGGGATCCTTCTGTCACCTGAACACCCACCAAGAACCATCTGGAGAAATTTAACCCTTCAGGGGCTGAAAAGGGGGCAACGTGTTTTTGTCCTATACTTAACATGGGAGACTGAACAACATCCAGCCAATTTGGTTCTCAGACCCTGGTGCACTGGGGGATGTTGTTCAGAGGAATAGGTTGCGCTGGTGAGGACACTGTGCATGGGAGGAAAGTTGTGCATGGGAGGAAAGTTGCGCATGAGAGGAAAGTTGTGCATGGGGGAAAGTTGCGCATGGGGAACATTGCACATGGGAGGAAAGATGCGCACGGGGGGAAGTTGCGCACGGGGGGAAGTTGCGCACGGGGGGTCGATGCGCACGGGGGGTCGATGCGCACGGGGGGTCGATGCGCACGGGGGAAGTTGCGCAGGGTGGAAGTTGCGCAGGGGGGTTGACGCGCGTGGGTGAAGTTGCGCATGGGGGTTGATGTGTATGGGGGAAATTGCGCAGGGGGGTTGTTACGCCTGGGGGAAAGTTATCCATGGGGAGTTGATGCATATGGGGGGATGGCATACAGGGGAATCTTACTCCCGCAACGTGGGTACGCCTTTCGCTAGTAAATTAATATTGCTGGGCTTCGCCTGAGCATTCCCTATAATATCCAAAGTGCAAACAAGCACTCTGTTATGTCCTAATCTTTTTTTTCCTTTACAGCATTGCTGTAAAGGTTTTTGTGATACAGAGCACTTCCCTGTGAGGCACCTGTGAGGCACCTCTAAGATGATTTTGTGACTTTGAAGATATCCACAGATGTATCCAATTGGGTTTTATCAAGAAGTAGAAATTGCAAAGTGTGCTTAGATGGCTATATACTAACAAATAGCCCATACTCACTTTCTTATTTCTGGGTCTTTTGTAATTTAATTTTTGAGGACAAAATAATCTGGTTATAGTAGACTTCCTACCAAAAACTCTTCGGCATGAAGAAATTAATTCAGTACAATTTCATTTCCTTAAAAAAACATCTTCTTTTTCTTTAGCATTTATCCCACATAGTGACAAGATCCACTGTTCTGGATTGCTGACACCATTTCTCAGTTATGGGTTTGGTCTGGGTGCAGGCGGATGGTTCTCAGGTTGCCATGCAGTATCAAGCCAGCACTGTTTGGGTTGACTCTTCAGTGGTTTGCTGCTGACTTCCAACTGCAGGCCCACCTGTGCTATGGTGCTGCTATTGACACACAGGATGTATCCGTACCACTGGAAATGAGCTTCTCTCATCTTATCAGTGATTGAAGAACCGTCATATCCCTGTAGGATGTTTTTGTTATGGGTGTGGACAAAGCAAGTATTTAAAAAATCTTAGCTGTTCAATTTCTTTGGTATCTGCTAAATAATAAGTACCCATTTATTTCTGGACTTATGCAGATCTGAAGCCCCGTGGAGTGGTGGTAAATATGATACCAGGGCTTCCAGCTCACATCTTGTTCATGTGTGTGAGATACGCTGATTATCTGAATGATGATGACATGCTGAAATCGTTCATGAATATGGCAATTAATGGTATCAAACAAGTAGTAAAGGTAGGTTCATATACCTTCTTGACTTTTTAATGGCTGATATTGTGACTCTGTTAACACATTATAAAGGAGCTACTTATTGACCATACTTATTGATGTGTATATTTCTTCTTCTATTTAGGAACATGCTGAAGATTTTGAGATGTTGTCCTTCTGGCTCTCAAATACATGCCATTTTCTTAACTGTTTGAAGCAGTACAGTGGAGAAGAGGTAAGAATAAACAAATAAACATCATGTTACATTTTACATTTGATAACAAAACTTTGGAAATATGGTCCATTGAGTCAACTTTACCAGAAGATTGGGAAGCCATGTCCTTCCTATCTGTGTTGTGAATCCATACACTTTAAGTGTGTGTTAAAGAAATAATGAAATAAAACATAGTACATAAGTGAGACAGTACGGTGTCTGGTGAGCAAACAATGGGAGAAAACATCTCCAAAATAATTGCAGTAAATGGTTATAGGATTTAGAGAGAGGTAGAGCACAATCCTAACCATGTCAACTCAAAATTAAGCCTGGTCTTACTCCCAGGAAAGTGTCTTTAGGATTGCAGCTGTAGAATCATTAGCAGTACAGTGGAAAAACATGGTATACTGTATATCTGATTTGGCCATTAATTGCTTGCTACTATACATACTTACATACATACATACATACATACATACATACATACATTCGTACATTGATGCCTCACGTAACAAATTAATTCGTTCTGGAGGCATGTTTGTTACGTGAAACGTTCTTTACGTGAAGAGGATTTTCCCATAGGAAATGATGGAAACTCAGACGATTGGTTCCACAACCCCAAAAATATTCATATAAAAATATTAACTGGATGTAAAAATGAAGACAGAACACTGGTATTGAATTCAAAACATGCATTCAGTGTGCATGATCTTATGAAGTCTACTTAGGCTGCAGTCATAAAGACACTTTCCTGGGAGTAAGACCTATATAACAAATGGGGCTTACTTCTGGGTAAACATAGTTAGGAGGCTGCAATCCAAGACACCTTCAAAGTGTCTCCCCACTTTCTCCTTCTCTCCATCCTGAGCCTCTCTCTCCCCTGCTCCCTTCTGGCTAGCCCTGAGCTGCTTACCTCTTCTCCACTGCTCTTCTCTCCCTCTGCCCAGTGGACACCCGGCCACTGGAGGAACAGCATGGAAGTGCTGCTTTCACTATGGGCAGGTGCATTAGGCAACCCTGACGCTTTTTAAACTGGCTGCCAGCCAGTATGTCTGCCCCAACTGCCAACGAGTGTGTTCTGTACGTGAAGCACAGTTCGTTACGTGAAGCAGAATCCTAGAGAAATTTTTGTTTGTTACGTGAAACATACTTTACGTGAGATGTTCTTTACATGAGGTGCCACTGTACATACCCCAACTTTCTCCCACATGTAGGACTATATTTTATTTGGACATAGGGATAGATAAGAAAGCTAACTTTTTCTACTACAAAGTTCTTCCTGAGGAGTCCAACATATGTCTAACTGTGCACAGTCCAACACATGTGAGCAGTCCACTGTGAGCAGTCCAACATATGTCCAACTGTCCACAGACTTTAATTCTTTCCCTAAAGCAGTGTTTCCCCATGTTTGTCCTCTGTTGTACTACCTTGCATAATCCTCCTATTTGAAGTATCTCTGGAAGTAACTGGCAGTGACATCACCAGTTTTTCTGGGTTGGGAGGTCTGATGCAACACAACAGACACTAGTAAGAGGCTCAGGGTGAACTGGGGGGCTTTTTCAAGCATGTATAAGCATGCTTTGGAGCTGTGCACACCGAGGTAAGCCACCTACTGCAGTTTGTAGTATTGCATTCCTGGTTGTTCTTGTGGTTATTCTCTGGTGGTATCTGAACTGCAGGTTAAGAAATTGCCATAAAGGGGTTGAAGATCCTGAGGAAGTACTCTTTCCTTTCTCAACTTTCTCTTCTCTTTCTAACCTGGGACTCACCACAACTCCTGAATACCTACTCCACTTATGCATTGCAAACAGAATCTTGCTCTCCAAGTGCACCATGCAATGAGTACCAGGTAGAAAACACATATTTCACAAAGAAGACTGATTTCATTTAAAACTATTTTGGGCTGGTTCCAAAACCCATAACCAGAACTGTGCTTGTGATTGAAACACTTTATCCCTCTTTGCTTCTCTGGGTAAATGTTTGTATTGACTGTAATCTAGTTAATGTAATAACTAAAATCTAGTAATCTAGTAATAATTAAAACTGCAGGTTTAGCTGCATGTATGTAACTGTACAACTGACTTTCAGGAATTCATGAAGCATAATACTACTGAACAAAACAAGAACAGTCTGAAGCATTTCGATTTATCGGAATATAGGCAGGTTCTTAGTGACTTGGCCATTCGTATCTATTATCAGTTCATTGTTGTAATGGAGAACAACATTCAACCAATGATAGGTAAGTAGGCAGCAAAGAGGTTACTTGCTACTTGCTTGTTACTTGCTACTTGTTACTTGTTACTTGCATACTTGCTACTGTTTTAACTAAATTCCCTACGTGGCTACAGAGGAATAGATGTGTTATAAATATTAAAATGGAAAGGTAAATGTGTCCCCTTCAGGTTGCCATGCTAGTCATGACTGATTTTAGGGCGCAGTGCTCATTCCCTGTTTCTAGAGGCATGGAGCCAGCGTTGTCCAAAGACAACTCCGTGGACATGTGGCCCGCATGCATGCAGAACGCTGTTTCCCTCCCACCTAAATATTTGCATGCTTTTGAACTGCCAGGAGCAGTTTTTGGCAGGAGCTGATAGGAGCTCACTCATTTGCAGTGCTTGGGTCTCGAACCACTGACCTGCCAATCTTCAGATTGGCAGGCACAGAGCCTTTAACCACGAAGCCAACTGCAGTCCTGTGTTATAGATATAGGTTTAACCTAATTATCCACATATTTTTCTCTTATTGTTTTATCTCAATACTAGCAAAAAGTGTACCCGCGTTGCGGGAGTAACTTCTCCATACAACATTCCCCCACGGCGCATCAACAACTCATGCGCAACCTACCTCCATGCACAACATTCCCCCGTGCGCAACATTCCCCCGTGCACATCATCCCCCCACGCGCAATTTCCCCCACGCGCATCATACCCCACGCGCATCATCCCCCCATCCGCATCACCCCCCCATCCGCATCACCCCCCCATCCGCATCATCTCCCTATGCGCAACTTCCCCCCACGCGGAACTTCCTCCCGTGCACAACTTCCTCCCGTGCACAACTTCCTCCCGTGCGCATCATCCCCCATGCGCAACTTTCCCCCATGCGCAATTTTCCTCCCATATGCAACTTCCCCCTGCGCAACTTTCCTACATGCGCAACTTCCCCTCGTGCGCAATTTCCCCTCGTGCGCAATTTCCCCTCGTGCGCAATTTCCCCATGCGCAACTTTCCCCCTGTGCAACTTTCCTACATGCGCAATTTCCCCTCGTGCGCAATTTCCCCTCGTTCGCAGCATCCTCGCCAGCGCAACCTCTTCCTCCAAACAGCATCTCCCAGTGCACCAGGGTCTGAGCACCAAATTGGCTGGATGTTGTTCAGTCTCCCATGTTAAGTATAGGACAGAAACACGTTGCCCCCTTTTCAGCCCCTGAAGGGTTAATTTCTCCAGATGGTTCTTGGTGGGTGTTCAGGTGACAGAAGGATCCCTCCCAGAATTCCATGCTTCAGGCCCAGCAGTTGGGGAGGAATGTTGCTGAGTCAGCAATTCTCAATGCAAAGTATAGGGAGGAAAACGCGTTGCGCCCCTTTTCACCCCATTGGAATTTCCTGTTGGAATTTCCGAAAACCGGTTCTTAGTGCACCCCTCCATCACGGAAGGAACACCCACCCCAAATTTCACGCTTCCAGGCCCACCGGTTTTGGCAGGGCGGTGATCAGTCAGTCAGTCAGTCAGTGAGTGACTTTTCTCTTTTATATATATAGATGACAAGGGCCCTTTAAATTATTCAGTTGCTCCTACAACTGTAATGCAAGAAAATGGCAGAAGGAAATAAATCAGACTCTTTAGGGGCTTAGCTTAGTTTCAGTTCACATGGAAGCCAGTGACCCCTTCCTTCTTGCAGTCACCCAACAATATGGGTGAAAGAATGCAAAGCAAAAGTGTTTATCACCTGTGCTTTGCATTATCTTTGCATTCTTTCACATGCCATGGGGCTCACTTGGCTTGACTGAACTAAAACAAAGCTGTTGCTGATGTTTGCCTGGCAGGCATCCTTTATAGGCATAACATCAGTGATGGGCTTCAAAGAAATTAAGAACCGGTTCTCTGCCCATCTGGCAGCCACTTTTAAATCGTTATTTTTAAACTTTGTGTCCTATCTCTCGTTAACAACCAGTTCTATAGAGTAGGTGCGAACCTGCTGGAGCCCACCATTGCATAACATGCATCCCGATGCCAACAATAATAATTATTCTTGTGAGACAAGAAGCCCTCAGAGGTATGCAATATTTAGAAAAAGCATATGCAGGGCAATATCTCTTAAAGGGAATATAATACTGTAGTTACTGCACTGACTGCTGGCCTACTCATGATTTTTTTTTCCTTTGCAGTAATCTAGGCACAGTTCAAGTTTTGCATTACAACATTTGTGTGAATTCAGGTACAACTATGTACAATACAGGAAGAGATATCCAGATTTATGCCTTTTTGTTAGCATTTTTATTTCCATTTTGTTTAGCCTAATCCTACTTGTCCTCTGAATATGGGATTCTCAAAAACTGACCCAAATGGGCTTCATGTTACTGTGAGAATAAGTAACAGTATTGAAATGGCAGCTTTTTCCAGAGCTGAATGACTGATATAAGAATCCTTTTTGCTATTGCTTGCTGTTATCCTCCCCAGTGCCAGGAATGCTTGAGTATGAAAGTCTCCAGGGGATTTCTGGCTTAAAACCTACTGGATTCCGCAAGCGCTCTTCCAGCATAGATGATACAGATGCCTACACCATGATCTCCATCCTGCAACAGCTCAGCTATTTTTATACTACAATGTGTCAGAATGGCTTGGACTCAGAGCTTCTCAAACAGGTTGTGCGGCAGCTTTTCTTTCTGATTGGAGCAGTCACCCTTAATAGCCTCTTCCTCCGCAAGGACATGTGCTCTTGTCGAAAAGGAATGCAGATAAGGTAAACTTGTAATTGTAAAGCACATTATGAAACAGTTTGTACCCTCCTTTTGAATAAGGAAACAATCCAAGCAGCCAGTAGCAATTTGATAAAAATGAAGTGAAACACAAATCCTATCAGCTTTTCTTCTGTTTATTAATTCCAGGTGTAATATAAGCTATCTGGAAGAATGGCTGAAGGAAAAGAATTTGCAGAGCTGTTCTGCCAAGGAGACTTTGGAGCCACTTTCCCAAGCTGCTTGGCTTCTTCAGGTCAAAAAAATCACAGAGGATGATGCTAAAGAAATCTATGAGCGCTGCACATCTCTGTCTGCTGTGCAGGTATTGTCCTAGGGGCTTTCTTGCTAGATTGTTCAAGAACTGGTTTGGGAAATCTCTGTGGCTATTGGCACCAGGTGCCCCCAGAATAGCCACCCATGGTGGACCCCTTCCTCCCAAGGACCGTCAACCTTAATCTGTTTGCTTCGTTTTCGGACTTCAAATTACAAGTTTTTGTTTTTAAATTTCTATGTAGATAGTAAAGATCCTCAACTCCTACACTCCCATAGATGATTTTGAGAAAAGAGTGACTCCATCATTTGTTCGTAAAGTACAGGTAGGATTACAGATCACTGATATTTGCTTGTTCTACTTTTAGAGTCTGTTTCACCAGTTTTGTAAATTTTAGTTTGTGCTACTTTAATCTCCTGTTATCTTTGCTCTAATTTCAGGCCTTATTGAGCAACAGAGAAAATTCTCCACAACTGATGCTAGATACAAAATATCTCTTTCAAGTGACATTTCCTTTTACCCCCTCACCACATGCTCTGGAAGTGATACAAATCCCCAGCAGTTTTAAACTTGGCTTTCTCACCAGGATATAAACAAAAGGAATTGATAGGTGTTTAACTCTGTGCAAATTGAAAGGCAAACTGACATTGCTGAGCAAAGTGCTTCCTCAATCATCAAAGTGCTTCCTCAAGAAGTAAATCCTTTTCTAGTAGAGGTTGATTTTCCAACAATCAAGAAATAAAGTACTGCACATTATCTACTTTTATCTATTCTGGGCTCAGATTTTAAATCTTCCCTTTTTAGCTCAATCTCACACCAGGTATATTTGAATTCAACAATGTTAGACTGTGACACTCAGTCCATGATGGTTCCCTAAACACTGATGTGTTTTTTGTTATTAAAAACTGACAAATCAATTTTTGTAATATGCATACACTGTATATAAACTTTCATAGTTGTAAATTTATGTTTTACAGAGGCAAATAAATTAGACACTAAAATGATTATATCAGGTCAGTATGTATATTGTGCCAAATACTGTAATTATCCCATAGGCTGAAATAAGCCACTTAAAATCTTTTAGGCACACCAAGATATGAATATGTGTGGGTGGGAAAAGGATCACTGCCTTGGTATTCTTTTACTAGAAAGTTTCTCTTTTGAGCTATGTGGGGGGAAATGGGAATGTATATCAATTGGTAGTCTATTTTGTGTCTTATTTAATCTAGTAAATATTAATTTATATACAACAGAGTTGTGATGTGTTTTTTTTTAGAACAAGAAGTATGCTTGTTGTTCTTACTCTTTATTTCTCATGTTTGCATGAAAATCTTTTATGTATTTGTAATGGCCCAGAAGGCCCCTTGTCAGCAACAAGCAGGCAAAGCTGAAGAAGCCGGAGGCAGAAAATGTAGGTAGTAGTTATATACTTGATTAGGAAGATCAGAATTGAAGAGCTAGAAGCAAGAGGCCGAAGGGTCATCCAGTCAAGAAACCTGTTTCCCACAGTGGCCCACCAGCTGGGAAGAAAGATGTACTTCTCTCCAGCCATTGCTCCCACACTGCTGGGATTCAGAGACATACTGCTAATCTGGATGTAGTGAATGACTGTCATGAGTAGTAGCTGTTGATAGACCTGTCCTCCATGACTCTGTCCAATCCCCTTTTAGAACCATGTAAGTCAGTGCACATCAATTTCAAAGACTAATCTGTGCTATATAAAGAATTAAGGCATGATTGAAGAGAAGCTTGTTGCTGAAACTTGGAACATCTTTGTGATAGAGCCAATAAAGCTACATAGGTCAAATAGAAGCAGTACCAGCTTCATCCATTTTAATTAAAGGATGGCATGATAGCAGTATATTCCAGTCAATGACTCGCTGCCTAACTGTAGTGTAGGAAAATGTACGTGAGACTTTATGCCAGAATGCTATGAACATAGACACTTACAAGACACATAACACTTATATATCTCATATCAAGATCTGTCAGCCTATATAGTTAGTGGCATACACTATGGCATACAATGGCATACAATACACAGACTTATGGTACACTGGATGTCAATCTCCAGTCCATCCAGCCATTCAAGGACAGAGTGGCCTACAATGAAAAAAATAAGACACCGGGCTGATAAAAGCTCTTGATTTACAGTTAGACACAATGTGTAGTTTGTTGAGGAGTACCACAGTCACACTGAAGGATAGATACGTGACCCCATTTAAACAGTGCGTCCTGGTAGACACCGTGGTGGGTACAGATCCTATTCAGAGTTGAGCAATGCTGGAGAGGTAGGTCAAAACTTGGCATTTTTTAGCATAGGTGTAGGGTCACCTATGCTCAACATGCCCCTGCTTTGCTGCCTATGCTAGCTTTGCTAGGCCAGTGCAGGTCCATCTGTCTTGGGCCAGCCTAAGTGGACTTATGCTGGGCCAAGGCTTTTCTGGTGCAGCTAGGCTGGCCTATCTGGCTTTAGGCCAGTCCTTGTGCCAAATAGCGTGACCTAAGTGGACTTCAGGATTGCAGCCTAAGGGATCTTGCCTTTTCAGAACTGGTGGTGCTGTGTGGTTCAAAACCAACACATAGAGAACAATCCTAACCATGTCTACTCAAAAGTAAGCCCCATTGTATTCAATGGGTCTTATTCCCAGGAAAGTGATTGCAGCCATAGCAGATTTTATACAACCGCTTTTAATCCTTTTAATCTGGCATTGATCTTAGTAGTGTGACAGCTATTAATCCATAAAGGGGCACAGTAATCTGCTGTGAAATATACTTGATATATTTGTTTATAATTGATATAAATGTACTTGTTTATAATTGTGCTTGACTGTTGAACAACATGCGTCTGGCACATACAAAATGAAAAATCCCCAGTTTTGTATGAAGGGCTTACATAATGTTCTGTGCAGTACAGTATTTCTTTCCTATTTAATGAGACTAAATTTGTGTATACCTATGTGTATTCCTGGGAATAAGCACTTTGAGTATATTGGTATCTTCTTTTGAGTAGACTTGCTTAGGATTTTGCTTTCAGGCTGCAATCTATGGGAGTAACTCAACTGAACCCAATAAGACTTACTTCTGAGTAGATGTGCCTAGGATTGCACTGCTTGCTAACCAATTTAGAGGATGCAATTCTAACCAATTTAGACCAGCACAACTCACCCATCTCTGTTCCTTCAGTGGCCTGGAGAGGCCAGTGCATGACAGTGTGCTTGCCTTACCTCCCCAGGAGTGGCACAGAAGTGCCTTATGGCACTTTTGTGATACCCCAGACCAGCACAGGACTTGTGCTGGCCTAATCATGTTAGGACTGTGCTGTCAAATACATAAAGGACTATAGCAAGTCAAATTGCTTTAAACAAGATTTTTATTATTGTGTGTTGTTTATGGTCTGTATCTCAGCACTAGAGTGTGTAGCATGTAATATCTGTTGCCCAAGCCTAGAGATGCCTCTTTTTCCCTGATATTACATTAGTAATACCATTAGTAAAGCTGTGGGTGGCGCAAGTGGTTAAGACGCTGTGCCTGTTAACCAGCAGGCCAGGGTTCAAGACCCGGGTCGGCCCCACAAGACAGGGTGAGCTCCTGTCCTTAGCCCAGCTCTGCAACACCAGCTGGATCCAATCGTATCGGCTCTGCCTTTCCATTGGACTAATTCAGTGGCATGGAGAGGGGGGATTTGCTGCTTGGGTAACAGCCTATCCTCCATAACAATCCAACCCAGACTTTCATGCTTCGCATGCAGTGTATGCAGCGCTGAGCACGATACCATAGTCTCTCAAGACTGACGTTGGCCTGCAAGTAAAGAACCAGATTCTTCAAGAGAGGAACATAGGGTTCCTGTATCCATGTGACTAGTAAAATTAAAGTTAGGCCAAGGCAACTGGAAAGGAAGCCGGGGGATAGAAGAGGCATCTAATCCTTCCTGTACTATCCAGTTCTTTCCTCAATGTGCCAACTTCTGGGCATTTTAAAGTTTGGTGGTTTTTTTTGTTTTAAAAAAGGATCCAAAATCGAAAATAAACCCAGCTAAACAAAACAAAAACAACGACGTCCAAGGGAGATGATGGAGGTACAAGAGAAAAATGGTTGGTGAGATCATGTCTCATTCGACCATATGAGAGTAGTGAATCTGGTGACTCATACAGTATCAGGAAGGATGTCTTGATTGATTTTTTCCCAAGAACATCATTACCAACAGAAATGAGGAAACTGTAACAGAGAAGCTTCTTCCGCTGGATGCATATAAAAACAGATGTCCCTGCACCTGCTAATATCAAGCTCTGCAACTCCACATAGCCACATGCATGGGTGGAAAAGAAGTGTGCCTGTGGAAAGAGAGGCTTGTGATGTTCCTACATGCTTGCATGTTGCTGTCTAGGATTGTGACCATTTTCAAAATTTCAGCTGGATATTAATTCTAATTCTATAGCTGTGTACTGTATTCATTTCGTAGTTCTTTTTTCCCTTGCATGCTGGGGAGGGGAGATGGACACACATGCACACTTTGCTTCCACTACCCTCAAATCAGATAGCATAAGAATCAGATCCTCCACAAGGAATGATCAGCAGGAACTGAAACAGTTGCTTTCATTCAATCCCACCCCCATGATCATAGTGCAAAACCAACAGCCCTTCACAGGTGTTAATTCAGTATTTCTTCTCATTATTTCCTTGGGGAAAGTAACATCAAACCATGTCATGATATTGCAAAAATATGCATGGGCACAGCAGCTTTACCTACACAAACTCCAAATTTTAATGTATTAAGGCTGCAGTTCTAAATACACTTTCTGGGAGTACCCAATGAACACAAAAGGGTTGACTTTTGAGTAGACATGGTTAGGATTGTGTTCTAAGACAATCTGGGGAGGTATTTTTCAGAAATTTTTCTTCCTCAAAAGAGCTTAACATCTTTATGGTTGTCTGCGTTGTGTGCTCTCTGCCCATAAATTCAAGTCATTATTTAGGATCTAGGACTCTCTTGTATATTTGTAGTATAGCCCTGATTGTGGACTATATTCATTCACTATAGAGATTTTGCTAATTCCATTAGGGTGCAAACCTAACCATGTCTACTCAAAAGTAAGCCCCATTGCGTTCAATGGATCTTACTCCCAGGAAAGTGTTTTTAGGATTTAAGTGTCTTAGATTTCTGGGGTGTGTTCTCACAATCCCAGCTACTCCATAATCCCACAGAATTGGTGATATGTAACTGCAGGGTTATAATATAGTAAACATAGCCACTCACTTCCTTTTTTTAATGCGGAGCAAATCCAAACTTGCATAGTATCAGCAGGCAAAGTGCAGCAATCAATACTGAGGATAGACAGTGTGATGAAAAGCAGAGACAGGAGGAAATTGGTATTGTTGCATTATATGTTCTCATCTGATGATCAACTTCTAAACAAACTGGCAAATGTTTTCTTTCCCTATGTGGCACAAATCCAATTAAAAAAATTAAGTTTGGCTCTGGAGCCCAGTAAATTCAGTGAGACAACACTTAAACAACAGATGAATCATGCCAACAATAGAAGATCAGCTGATCTGTTGATCTGACCTCACTCAAGTCAACACAGTGAGGTCTAAAAATAGTAGGCGGCATTGCTTGCTGCATGGATAGGCTGGCCCTATGTAGGCTTTCCAAAGACCACCTGTTCCAATTAGCCATTATGAAAAGCAGGATGCTGAATAGGGCTGGATCTGTAGTCCCAGAACTATCCAACAGGCTATTCTTATGCTTTTATCATATTCTAGAACCAAGGATTTTCCATAATAAAGGATGAGAAATTTAAGTCTCTGAAAGCTAAACCAGGAGGGTGTAAAGGAGGCAAGGTGCTTCAGTGGAAAACCACTGGCTTGAGCTCTAATACTCTTAAGTAGATTATCTCAGCATTAAGTGTGATGTTGTTGGTCTCTAGATGCGCACAGTTTATTTCCTTGTGTTCTGGAGACTTCAAAGTATCCTCTCTGAAAAAAGAAGGTAGGCAGATTTACCTCTTGCAATATCAATTGTAAATCAAGTAGAGTATAATAGTAATTACCGGTATATTAATTATATTATAATCTCAAGAGATTGTATTTTGAGATGGTTTTGGAGCACATTTCTGATAATAATCAGTACTGGAAAATAATCTTACAAGTGGACACTTTGAGTGATGAGCACCTAGCATGGCCAGCCTTTTCCCCGTTTGGGTCAATGGATACAGTCTCCATTCTCCTTGGTGCCAGCTATGTTGTTTGTCACCTCTACCCTACCTGGACTGTCAAAAGTTCAGTGCAGAGGGTCCATTTTATTGACACAGGTATGGTGGCAGAATTTAAGGTAGGAATATGTTGGCTTGTAAAATAATACTCTGAGGATGAAGGTTTTGGTGCAATTTGAAAATTTAAAAATCTCTACAATGCTTATTTTTTCTAATAAAAAATGCGACTTTGAGCACCTTGGGACTTTGTTAAAAGTTTCTCAAATTATCCTGTACCTGTTTTTCTTTCACCTCTGCCCACAATAAAATTGTATTGCCATTAGTTTTATTGATTTTTTTTAAAAGCTTCTTCAGGAGTTTTGGTGGCTAAAGTGTAGGGTAACAAAAAATGCTTTAAAGTATCAGACCCTTTCCAGTTCTTATGCGTTTGTGAATAAGAAAGGTTATTTAAAAATTTATCTTATTTATTAAACTTTTAAATTCTGTAATAAATAATTTACCATATTTGCTGGCTTATAAGACACACTTTTTTCTCCCCAAAGGGGGGAAATGTCTGTGCGTCTTATAGAGTGATAGGGCCAATCCTTGGCTTGGGGAGGGTAGGAATTTTGACCTGGGGGGTAGGAATTTGAACCCTTGGGGTTCAGGAATTTTGGGTTAGGCATCTGGTCACCCTGGCAGAGTTGCAATCCTAAGCAGCCTTCCCTGGCTTGCAGACTTGCTCCAAAGTAGAAGTGCACAAGACCTGGTCTCTACTTCTGCATGCCCTTGCATTCCTCTCTGGGTTGGAGATTTGCTCCAAAGTAGACATGCACAGTTGCAATCCTAAGCAGCCTTGCCTGGCTTGGAGACTTGCTTCAAAGTAGACATGCACAAGACCTGGTCCCTGCTGCTCCATGCCTGTGCATCCCTCACTCTTCCCTATTTATCTAGATCCCCTCACCTTTCCCTACTTACCTGGATTGCCCCACACCCAAAAGAACCCCCCCAACTTACCTGCCTTCCTGATCCATTTGCAATGAGATTTGTGCAAAAGTTACAAATTACTGACATTGGAGACAATGAGTTTTGGGGATTTCCAGAAAATTAGAAGAGTGCTTGAAGCTTAAAGTCTTTCCTCATTTGTTAATGACAGTGATAATGGTTCTTAATACCACTGTTGACTTTACATGGTTGTAATATTATTCTGCTATATTTTATTAAATATATTAGTACACCATTTGGTTCAGAATATTTTTTTTCTTGTTTTGTTCCTCTAAACTTTGGTGCATCTCATGGTCTGGTGTGTGTAATAAGCCAGGAAATACGGCACCTTTTTAATTCTGTATAAGTACAAAGTATTATAACAGATGAGGAACATGAAAAAAAATAATTTTAACGTTAAACTGAAACATAAAAACAAATCAACCCCTAATGCATATCGTTGAGCCATTGGAGAATAAGTAAGTCCAGGGTGAGAGTCAAGTCACAGCAGTATTTCAGAGGCACAGAGGGCCAATATCTATGCAACAATCAAATATTTTTCCCCTTAAACATCCTTAGGAGATGATCTAGTGGTGGGGGAGATCAGATATGATGTATAATTGTTGGTAATTTTTTTGGGGGGGGGTCTTTTTAATAAATGTTTTTTGTTTCTTGGAGCTTTTTCCACTTGCAACTGTTTGCAAGTGAATGCAAGTAGAGCAGTTGTGTTGCTTTAGGTCCCAGGAAAGGTTTTCTCTGTACCTGCTTCCTTTCCTCTTTGGTCTCTTTCAGTTCCGAGTCAGGATGTGTGACCAGACTTTCTTGGCCAACGTATTTGGCCCGTGTGACAAGTGCTTCCAAGAAAGAGCTCTCCGGGAGATTTACCGCAAGTCTGAAAAACTCAGCTATTGTTCACTATGTGTAGAAATGGTATGGGATTGTGTTTGCTTTACTGAATGTATGGATGTTATCAGATGTGTTGTACAGTTTTGGGGGTGGGAGTAGGGGAGATCTTTTGAATAAATTCCAAAGAGAGGATGATGATAAATATGAGTGCAAGAACTAAATTCCAGATGAATAATTCATTGCCTTTGGTATTCATTGGTATTTAGTTCAAATACAATTTATTGGGTTCAAATACCATTGGTATTTAGTTCAAATTCTCTGAGAGGAATGTGATCAGGGGGTACTAATTGTATGGGGCTGTGGTGGCTCAGTGGTTAGAGACACTGTGCTTGTGAACCTGAAGGTTGGCAGGCAGGCATCACATGATGGAGTGAGTTCCCATTACTTGCCCATCTCCTGCCAACCTAGCAGTTTGTAAACATGTGAATGCAAGTAGACCAGTTGTGTTGGCCACATGACCATGGAGACATGCTGGCTCTTTGACTTGCAGTGGGGACTTACAGGAATCAGGGTGATGCACTGGATGGGCCTTTGGTCTAATGGCAGCAGGGCTCTCATAAGAACATCAGAGGAGCACTGCTAGATCAGGCCAAAAATCCAGCTAGTCCAGTGCTTCTTGTCAACACAATCCTGACTCCTGACTAAAATGGTAAAAGTGTCCCCTGCAGGTTATACTGCTAGTCATGACCAACTTTAGGGTGCGGGGCTCATCTGTTTCAAAGCCTTGAGAACAGTGTTGTCCAAGGACGCTTCTGTGGTCATGGGGCCAACACGACTGACACATGGAATGCTGATTAGGTGACATCCTGGCACAAGTCCTGTGCCGACCTGGGTGTGTTACAAAAATGCATAAGGTACTTCTGTGCCACTGTTGGGGTGGGGTGGAGTAGGCCAGTCCACAGCCATGTACCAGCATAAGGATGGGTGAGTTGTGAAAAAGATGGGTGAGTTCCTAAATTGGGTAGTATTGCATCCTGTATCTCACAGTGGCCCATCAGATGCTCAGGGACCACACAAGACAGACAGAGCTGCATCCTGGTGCCCTCTCTTCCACCTGGCATTCAGAGGTACAGTATTTCTCAAGCCAGGAGGCTGCATATACTCATCACGGCTTGTAACCTGTGATATATTCCTCCAGAAAAGTGACTAGTCCCCTTTTAAAGGCATCTAATCCATAAGTCATTCCCACATCTTGTGACAAGGATTTCCACAGGTTAATTACAACTCCCTTCCTGGTGCCCTGGGAACCCTCCCAGGAGGAAAGACATGGGTGAAGCTCACTCCCGGACTGCAGGTGTGAAGAGGGAGGGGAGACAATCACCAATCCAGCAACAAACAACAGTGTTTATTTACCACTTTTCGACAGAAAGTTCCCATAGCGTTTTACAAGGAAAATGAAATCACAAATGGCTCTGACAACTGAGCTCTGTCCTAGGCCAGGGTGATCATGGGTGCAATCCTAATCAATTTAGGGCAGCCTAACTCACCTGGCATATCTTCCCATGGTGGTGTGGCATATTCCTGTCCACTGACCTAACCTCCCCAGGAGTGGGGCAGAAGTGTGTGTATTAGATTTGATGGTGCATTACATTCAAGTAAATATGGCTACACATACATATATGTAAAATCACACACACATACTGTATTTACTCGAACCTGACGCTCAGCTTTTTCAGCCAAAATCAGTCTCCAAAATCAGGGTGTGCATTAGATGCAATGGTGCAACAGATCTGAGTAAATATGGTGTGTGTTTGTGTGTATCTATCTATCTATCTATCTATCTATCTATCTATCTATCTATCTATCTATCTATCTATCTATCTATCTATCTATCTAGCAGGCCTCTGTCAGTCTTGAAAGACTATGGTATCATGCTCGGCGCTGCATACGCTGCATGTGAAATTATATATATATGTATATGTAATATATATATTACATATATATGTATATATAAATATATATGTAAAATTACATACATAGAAAACAGCATATACGAGTATATGTAAAATTACATACACACACATATATAAAATTACATGCACACTTACCGTACAATCCTGAGTAATTATGGGAGCATTATGTGCACCTGTAGTTATTGCACCACCTAGTGAAAACCTATGAGAAATTCATATAGCAATCCAGAGTAAATTGTTCTTACACTGGAGCAAGGATTCCCTGTAGTTACTCTGGATTTCGCCCATAGTTATATATGTAAAATTACACATGCATAGACATATATGTAAAATTACAGAGACATATGTGTAAAATTATACACACACATATATATATGTAAAATTACACACACTCATACACATGTGTACATATACATATACATATATACGTACATATCATATATAGAAATATACACATATATACATACATAGAAATATACATATATATACATATACATACATATCATATATAGAAATATGCATATATATACATATACATACACACACATATATACACACATAGATATACATATATACATACATATATATAGAAATATACACATATATACATACATAGAAATATACATATATATATACATATACATACACACATATATATACACACACATAGATATACATATATACATACATATATATAGAAATATACACATATATACATACATAGAAATATACATATATATATATATATACATACACACATATATATACACACATATACATATACATACATACATATACGTGTGTGTGTGTGTGTGTGTGTGTGTGTGTGTGTGCATTCATGCTGACAAGGTGAAGGAGGAGAAGGAAGCTATGTGGTCCCTGCTGGACCAGCCTGAGCATCCTCCTCCCTCCCTCCCTCCATCCATCCAGGCGGGGAGGGGGGGGAGGGGAGGGCGAGGGATGCAGGAGGAGGCTGAGCATCCCCGCCTGAGCCGTGCCAGTGACTGTGCCCGCCCTGCTTGTCTCCCTCCCCCCCTCTCTCCCCCCCTCGCAAAGCAAAGATGGCCACGGAGGGGCTGCAGGAGAACGAGACGCTGGTCTCCCTGAAGACCGAGGCCGAGAGCCTGAAGGGCAAGCTGGAGGAGGAGAGGGCCAAGCTCCACGACGTCGAGCGTGAGTGAAGGGCAGGAGGAAGGGCTGCGGACGGGCAGGGCAGGGCAGGGCAGGGGCTGCCCTCCAGCAGGTGCCACAGCCAGCCTGCCCACCCCAGCCAGGGAGCCCCAAGTCCAGGACCACCTGGGGGCACCTCATCATGTCAACAGCAGGCCAGAGCCAGGCGTGCCAGGCTGACAGTGCCTCCCTGGAAGAAGGGCTCTCATCAGGGCCAGCAAAGCCATGCCCAGGGAGTGTGGCATGGGGGTGCCAGGCATGGAGAGGGGGCCCCGTGGCACAGAAGAGGGGTCGCTTCTGTGGGTGACACTCTCCTTGGCCAAAGAAGGGCCACGTGTGGTGCCCACAGACTCGCCCCGAGAAGGAATTGGAAATTCTGAATTTGAGATCATATTCCCCCTGGGATTCCCTCCCCGCTTCATGCCTGGCACCCCACAAGCTCCCTAGGCAAGGATCCACTTTCTTGGCCATGATGGAGAACCCTTTTCCATGCGCACTGGAATTGAGATCAAACTCCTTCTCTGGTCAGTCTGTGGGCACCTTCTGGGGCAAGTGGTCCTTCTGGGGCAACACCAGGGCTGAACTCTACTTGGCCCGCAGGGAGAATCGCCACCAGTGTCATCCCTTCATTTACTTGCAGGGGTGCCCAGGGGTTTATTATGGTGGAGACTTGTGGGTCGGTGGTGCCTGCAGGCAAACTTTTAATTTGGTTGAGCTGCCCAATTCCTGTTTAAAGTAAGAGGAGGGAAGTTTAATAATGAGACCATCCGCAAACTTATGCTCAGATTTTGGGGGAATTTGTGGCTCCGAAACTTGCCTGTATGAACATGTGTGGCATTTCTCTATTTCCAGCTAGTGGCATAGCTTGAGGACTGTGTTTTGCAAAGGACTGTGTTTTGCAGAGAGCCTCACTGTGTCATGCAAGCAGCCCTCGCCCTCAAAACCATTGCTGGCAATGGGAGCAAAACTGAGGCTTCCACAATGCAGTGAGACTCCCTGCTAAACTTAGGCTACAATCCTGACTTCCAGTTAGGTTGGCCTTAAGCCCCGGGATTAGTGCTGTGCAAATGTGGCGGTGTCACAAAAGTGTCATAAGACACGTCTGCGCAAGTCCTGTGGTAGGGTTAGGCTGGGGCACAGACATGCACCTACCTCCTTACATCGCAATGGGAACGGGAAGGCTGATATGTTGTGCTGACCTGGGTTAGGATTGCACTGGTTGTGCTTTGCACCCCTTAACTACACCATTGATTACTGCCTTGGTTTGACCAGCCCCATCAGATGCCTGAGGACCTCACTGGGTACCTCTGTGCTCCACGATGCATCTCTATTGAGTTTCAGGGATGCTACTGTGGATAAACACAAGGAGAAAAGCTTTTTATTGCTTTTTCTTTCCAGGTGAAATGAAGGGTTTCCTTCCCACAGGTTACTACAGAATATTTCTTTGTATTATACCAGGGGTCTCCAAATTCTGGCCTTGGGGCCAGACGTGACCCGTGGCCAACCTCTGGTCCCCTAAGAGCCTCTGAGCCAGCTGACCAACCACAACTGGAGCTGTGATGATGGGGTGGGAGAATCCTTGCAGAAATCCAGGAAATTTGTGCCCATTTATTCTGTAATTAAATTTAATCTCTAATTTGTTTATTTAAATTTTATTTTTAAAATATTTTTTCTGGCCCTGGACACTGTGGTAGGTTTTTGCTGTAGCCCTTTTGCCAAAAAAGTTTAGAGATCCCTGTATTATACTTAAAAAATAATAGTAACTTCACAGGATCTCACATTATTTTACAATGATAACATATCATTATTGACATCTAATGCATTCTCCCCCCCCCCATGAGTGCCACTTCCTGGTCCCAAATTCCATATCCTGTTACTTTAAGTGATGCATTTTGCAACAGACTAAGAGCACAATCCTAACCATGTCTACTCAAAAATAAGCCCCGTTGTGTTCAATGGGACTTACTCCCAGGAAAATGTCTTTAGGATTGCAGCCTAATTCAGAGATGTGCTCAGAGCTCACTGATAATATGTTGTGGTGTCACACTATCCCCGACAGATGTTACTTACAGAATGAAGAAGGTTGTAGCTAAGTGGGAAAAGCACCTGCTTTGAGAGGTACTACCTGTTAATGGCAGAATGTGTTGGGGAGGGCAAAACAGTATGAGGGCAAAACAGGCAGAATGCGTCCTGTAAAAATGATGTGTCCTGCTTGCCACTGGAACCATTCTGGGCAGTAATGGCAACATACCAGAAATTCTTTATGTTTGGCAGGCACCTGTACATTGCCACTGCTGCCTGGAATGGCTCTGATGCTGAGTGAGAGGGGCCATGTAGATAACATACTGTGGCATCTGCATTATTTACCATTCCCCCCACTAGTCACTCTACTGCTGTTTATATCCAAGGAGGACTGTTTGAAACTGTAGAGAGCTTCTTCCAAAATGGACAACACTGACCTAGGTGGACCAAAGAGCTGAGTCATTCTCATGGGTGTCAAGATTAGGCAAGTTATGCGCTGGCCAGGGACACAGAGCACAGCGTACTGGTTCCTGTTCCTGCTGCTCCCATTTGCGATGGTCAGAAATTATATATGCTAGGCTCCTAGCCTGCAGGCAGGTAGGTGAGCTTCAAAAAACTTCTTTCTTACTTACTTTGTAAACACCACAGGTGTTAAAAGAGGTGAACTGGAGCCATAGCAGCTTTCCCCTTTCTTCCATAGCTGCTGGAAGAAGGGAAGTCCACTGTGGCTCATGCTTGCCCACTTTCTTACCCATTCACTCCCCTCAATCATGGGGATACACATTCATGTTTACATTACAATGCCATGTTTACGTGGCATTTGGGGGGGAATTCAAAAGCGGCATAGGGGCAGGTGCCAACATTAAGCAAAACACCTGATAGCTCCTATGTTGCAAGTAGAAGGACCCTGCTATCTCCAGAGTGGGCTGTAGTTGGAAAACATCTATCATCAGCTATTAGACATGATGCGGTACAACTCTGAATACTGTATCAGTTCCCAGAGGCATCTCAGGTTGCTGGTTTTGATGGAAAATAGTCCAATCCTACATGGCCCCTTATAAGCCTTGATTAATAGTCCCCTTTGGATATGGTGGAAGCAGGCCTCCGTCAGTCTTGAAAGACTATGGTATCGTGCTCGGCCCTGCATACGCTGCATGCGAAGAGACCCCCCATTATCTTACTCCAGGCTGAGCACTTTTGCTATGTCAGTGCTTTTTAAGGGAACAGTTCTATGGTTCTGTTGAGAATATGATCCTTTCAGCTACTGCAATAAGATGCAAGCTAGGACTTTTTATAAAGTCTTGTTTAGTGCACAAGGGAGGTGAATCCATTTAAGGAGGTGAATCCATTAGAAATCAGTGCAAGACCAAGAGGCAGAAATGGGTTGCTTGAGATGGAGCCAAGTATTCCATCTCGTCAGTAATAAGGACTTGCCACAATAGCAGTTTTTCCAAACCCTGCTGCCTAAGGCTGCAATCCTAATCTCCAGTTAGGGCGGCCTAAGCCCTGGTATAGGTTCTGTGCTGACCTGGGGGTGTCACAAAAAATGTCATTAAACACTTCTGCCCCCTCCTTGGGGAGGGTTAGGCTAAAGCAAAAACATTTGCTTGCCTCCCTACATCACCACGGGATTAGGAAGACCGATGGGTTGTGATTGACCCTAAGGTTAGGTTTTGCACCCTAAGTTAAGGGCAGAAGTCTAAAAATAATTGCGAATGGCAGGAAATCAAGTGAAGGTTGAACATAACCCAGTGCCATTCCCAGGAGTCTACAGCAAGATTCTGTGGCTGATATTGGATATATTCAAGGTGAAATAACAAAAACAACATTATTTTGGGAGCATTAATTGCAGTTACTTCTTAATACTTGGAGACAGAAGTATCTAGGGCTAAGTATCAACCTGTATACACTTGCATGCAAGCGCATGCACATGCAAGTACCACTTTTCCACATACCACCTTTTGTTGTTACCACTTTTGTGAGTTCATCAGCAGAGAAGGCAGTTATGCACAAAAGTAGGTGGCTTGCCCCATAGTTGTGACTTTGCTTTAAACCTTCCATCCCCAAGCTGTGCCATTCCTGCAATGCCAAGCACTGCCTTTTGGTGCCTACTCATACAACCCAGCAGGGTTGGTTAATGCCTCCTGGTTGTCATTGTGGTGAGGCCAAGTTCCATCTTGGCCTCACTACAATGAGCAAGTCCAGAGGAGAGCGACAAGAATGATTAGTGGGATGGAAGGGAAACCCTACGAGGAAAGGTTGGGGGAACTTGGGATGTTCAGCCTGGAGAAGAGGAGGCTGGGAGGAGACATGATTGCCCTCTTCAGATACCTGAAGGGCTGTCATAGGGAGGAAGGGGCTCATTTGTTCATAGTTGCTTCTGAAAGCAGAACTAGAACCAATGGGTACAAACTGCAAGAGAGGAGATTCCGGTTGGATATCCGGAAAAAATTCCTGACGGTGAGGGCGGTTCGGCAGTGGAACGGATTGCCAAGGGAGGTGGTGGAATCTCCCTCACTGGGGTTCTTCAAGCAGAGTCTCAACGAGCACCTGTTGGGGATGCTCTAGGGGGATTTCCTGCTGCAGGCAGGGGGTTGGACTAGATGACCTACTAGGTCCCTTCCAACTCTATGATTCTATGATCTACCATCTTTAAAAGACCAGTATTGTTGCCATTCTATAGTAGTCCTTGAGAGATAGAGCTCAACTTGAGGAGTCTTCTTGTTATTATTAAGAATACTTATATATCACATTTCTGCCAAAGTAGTTCATGAAATAGGTTTATATGGCAAAATAAATATATGAAAGATTACTTGTTCCCCAAGAGATCACAATCTTAAATATGGAAGAATCACCAGTAACAGCCACTAGAAAAGATGACTTGCTGGGGTGAAGAGGGACACATAAGGACAACCTATAAGGACACCATGTTAACAGGTGGCACACCTGCCCCCTCTTTCAGAAGGATAGAAGGGTCTGTCTGAGGGCAGCTAGCATGGCTGTAACTCTTCCCTCCTCCATGGTCCTAATCTGAATTGGTCCTAATAACTCTGTGCCGTTGCTGGACTTGGGGATTATTTTTCTCTCAGAGCAAATGGTTGTGGGGTGCAATCGGGAATACCCCTTCACATGGGCTATTTAGAAGGAAAAAAATAAGCCCACCATCAGGACAACAGTGATTTCAGTCATGCCTGGTTTGGCCAATAGAAACCAGGGTTGCCCATTGGCCAGAAAAATGGCAGCCTGGTCACCACACATGGGCTATCCATTGACTTTCTGTGGTTCTTTCCTTGCAGTTCATCAAGTGGCAGAGCGTGTGGAGGCCTTAGGGCAGTTTGTGATGAAGACGCGAAGGACCCTAAAAGGCCACGGCAACAAGGTCCTCTGCATGGATTGGTGCAAAGATAAGCGAAGAATTGTCAGCTCTTCCCAGGTAAAGAAATGCCTTTTGATGTTGTTTATGCAACAGTAGCTACAAGTTCTTAAAGAGATGGGAATACCAGATCATCTTATTGGTCTCATGAGAAACCTGTATGTGGATCAAGAAGCCACAATCAGAACAAAATATGGAACAACAGGGTGGTTTAAAATTGGGAAAGGAGTATGACAAGTATTGTCACCTTGTTTATTTAATTTATATGGAGAGTACATTATGCGAAATGCTGGGCTGGATGAAACACAAGCCAGAATTCAGATCGTTGGGAGAAATATTAATAACCTCAGATAGGCAGATGATAGCACTATAATGGTAGAAAATGAGGAGGAACTAAGGAATCTCTTGATCAGTTTGAAAGAAGAAAATGCAAAATGTGACTTAAAACTAAACATTTAAAAAAACCAAGATGAAATCTAATTTCTGTAGTTTAAGTACAATATATGGTAATAACAGTTCCAGAAAATCAAGTTCTAGGAAGTGCATCAGTTTAAAAGGATGAGACAAAATCACAACCATCCTTGCTTGGCCATTCAAAACCATGTTGACAATAGTTTTTTATATATGACCACTAATGTTGATAAACATAACTTAAGAATAATAATAATTAGTTGATGTTACTTTCGTAGTAGTATTAATTAGGAGTATCTCATATTCTTAACCTATTTTTGTCCAACCCACAGATGTACAGATTTTATCTTTGTTGCATATACGCAATGTTGGCTAGAAGTTATTCTTGTTTAACAGAGCTGGTGTAAAGCAATCCAATAGTTACTAGTGAGTATACTACAACTTCATGCACCCTGATCAGAAGGAAAGAGAAACCTGTGGGGATAAAAAGGCTAAATTTATCTGGATTAACATTTTATCTCCAGAACTCTTAGAATTTATATCAACACAAGGCAAAAGTATATGTTGAAATACTGTTTGATCTTTTTAATGCAATACAGATAATTGCTATTGTAAGTTCTACAAATAGATTTTTGCAGCTGTTAAATGCCTTATGGTGCAATCCTAACCTAGGCCAGCACAACTCATATGTCTTCCCATTCCTGTGGTGATATAGGAAGGCAAGCGTATGTCTGTGCATTGGGCTAACCTCCACCAGGAGTGACACAGAAATGTCTTTGCATTTTTGTGACACCTCCAAGTCAGTACAGGACTTGTACCAGGGCATAGGCCAGCCTAACTGGAGATTAGGATTGCAGCCTCTATGTGGTAGTCTTAGGTTGCAATCCTAACCTCCAGTTAGGCTGGCCTAAGCCCCAGCAGAAGTCCTGTGCTGAACTGGGGGTATCACAAGTGCCCTAAACCACTTGTGTGCCACTCTTGAGAGAGGGTTAGGCCAGACATGCATTTGCCTCCCTACATCACTACGGGAATAGGAAGACTGATGAGTTATGCCAGTCTAGGTTAGGATTGCACCCTTAATCTCAGATTCAAGTTTGTTGTAAAGTGTGATCCTGAAGTGAAAGGACCATAATTCAGAAAAAAATATGGGCAGAATGTTTCTATCAACTTTTTTATATGTCGTTTGTCCTGAAGATTGCATATTCCATAATGTGTGGTTTAATTGGCCATCACTCCTCTGAAATGGATCCTTATTAACTTAATTGACATTGCATTTTGCTTCCTGCCCAGAGGCATAATGGGCAAATGGAGGGGAAAGGTTCTTACTGTATATTAAGAAGATTCATAATTATATTTTGTCTTATTGTAGGATGGGAAAGTGATTGTTTGGGATGGCTTCACAACCAATAAGGTGAGTTCTATATTAGTTCTTGAATAGTTTTGCTCCTCCTTTTAATAATTAAAATAGCAATTCCAATGATTGTGAACTTGGGACCTGGCACATGCAAGGCAGGTGCTTTACCATTGAGCCATAGCTCCACTCCCTAAGAAATTATGGCCCATATCCTAAAGTCAAATTAAGCCCTTTGCTCCAGAGCAGTTAAGGTGACTTTCCATAAGATAACACTAGAGGGTGACATAACTGCGTGGACCTGTAACTGCTCTGGATTTTGCCCTATATCTGAAGCTATACATTGGTAAGAGGGTGCAAGCTTTACATGCAGATGGTATGTATGGTCAGTCCCCAGTTGAAAGAATCTTTGGGAGGATCACCGTCTGGAAAATGGGTCTGAGACAACTTCGGGTGATCCTCGAATTGGATTATAAATACCCATTCCTTATCTTTATTTCCCAGTGTCTGTTCGCAGTTGTGGTTGTTACTTGCTTTTATCCACTAAAATTCATTTTCTGTTTCAGGAACATGCAGTGACCATGCCTTGTACTTGGGTGATGGCATGTGCCTATGCTCCCTCAGGATGTGCCATTGCTTGTGGGTAAGTGGAAGCCTTTTAAAGAAATTTGGACCAAGTAAATGAAAAATTCATGTCTGTTATTGACAGGAATTTTTTTACACAATAGTAGTTATTTTCTCAGCTTTTATGTAAAGTTATAGTTCACTTTTGTCTACTACATAGCCACAAAAACAACCTCAATCAAAGTATTATAAAAATAATATAATATTGCATTTAGGAACACCAGTTGGTTTTGTAGGACATCACTGAGAGTTTACCATCGTGTGCAAGACAGCAGATAGATTCCTAATAGCCAGAAAAAGGACACCGCCGATTTATTATCTGAAGTTAGTCAGTGGTGTAGCTTGAGGGGGTCCAAAATGCTAAGTTTTGCAGAAAGCTTCACCACAGCATGCAAGCAACCTCTCCCCCGAGAGCCATTCTGGGTGGGGGAGCTGGCAAATTAGCAAAACTTTGCACCCCCTCAAGCTATGCCATTGAAGCTAGTACAGTCCTAACCATGGCTGCCACCTTGTCCTCTATTTTCTGGACCTCAAAGGGAATATAAGTGTTTCTGTGTGAAATCCAAACTTGTAGTCTTGAAATGTATTGCTTAGATTTCACCTCAATTTTTAATTGAGGTTAATTAATTAATTTTTATTTTATAATTAATCTTTTAAAATTTTTAAAGCAAGATGTTCTGGACACGTAAATAAATAAATATCTTGTCATCAAAAAGAAATAAGTTTATTAAATCATGTGCCACCTTTTCCAGTCTCAGTATTAAAGAAAAGGCATCCTAGGCTTTGTTTCCGTATCCAAATGAACCTTTTAAATATAGTGAATAAAAATAGGAATGGTCTTCATCAGTACGGAATTCCCAAGAGAACGACAAGATGTAGCATAATAGCAATTAGGAAGTCTGTCTTCGTGAGGACAAATGAGGATCTGCATTGTGATTAGTGCTGCAGATGGATTGTGCAACCAGTGCTTCAATGGTTTATTTCCCTCCTTGATTGGTTTTAATTCTAGTGGTCTAGATAACAAGTGTTCTGTGTATCCACTGACATTTGAGAAAAATGAGAATATGGCTGCAAAGAAGAAGTCAGTCGCCATGCACACAAACTACCTGTCGGCCTGCAGCTTCACCAACTCGGACATGCAGGCAAGTATGAATGCTGGTATTTATTTATCTATTTTAAAAATTTGTATCCCGCCATTCTTGGGTTGTAGACTGACTCAAGGCGGCTCACATTAAAACATAATTAAAAACATTAAATAGAACATTCAATTAAATGCTAATCAGATAATGCTAATCAGAAACATTGGGCTGAATTTTTGGTGGGGCTGAATTTTTTTGGGTGGTAGATTTAGATCTATGTCACATGGGTCATCCTTTCAACAGCACCATGGGCGCAATCCAGAGTAACTACGTGGAGTCTTTGCTCCGGTGTAAGAACAATTTGCTCTGGATTGCAATATGAATTTCCCATAGGTTTTCATTAGGTGGTGCAGTAACTACGGGTGCACGTTATGTCTTTTACGTGCTCCCGTAGTTACTCTGGATTGTAGGGCATTTCTGCCAACGTGTCACTGTTCAGACCACCTCTCAGCTTCTGACTGTAGGGTGATGCTGTGGCAGAAGCAATACTTCTGAAAGGGCAACTCATGTGACTGTCCCATATCTTCAAAATATGATCAAGATTTGAAAACTTTATTTTCTTGTATTTTGTGGCTCATCAGTTTTTATGTGAGAACACAGTGCTTCTTTCTGGCCATCATCTGCTAAATGACATTTCCTGCTTAATGATGTCACTTCTGACCCACAGTAGGCGCCATGAATGGTGTTCAGTCCATTATATGAAATGAATTTGACACCCCCTATACACATTTGTGTCTGCCCTATACATGGGCCTGTCATACTAAGAGAATGATTCGTAAAAAAATCCACTAACTGTACAAAGCAAGGTTTTATGTCAGTATTTTAATAGAAAGGACATGATCTGTGGTAGATGCTGTGCATGCAGAAGGCACTAAGTCTAAGTAGGACAGGTATTTGAACCTGAAACCCTGGAGAACTACAACCAGTTAGTGTGGGCAGTTCTGCATTAGATGGAACAAGGGCTGGACTCAGCATGTCAGTGTTCTTCATTAGTTTTGTATTTAATAGTCATATAATCTGTCCACTCTTCTTCTTTAATCTGAGTTTAGCATATGAGGTCTCTCTATGCCCTGCCTTCTACTTGACAACAGAAATCAGGCAAGATACAGGGGTATAACACTAAAGGGAGTGGAGCACCAGGACTTCTCGTGTAGCGCTAGCAGCAGTGATGTCATTGGTGGGCACTCAGGAGCTGCCCTTGAAAGAGGAGATGCATCAGGCTCATCAGGACACAAACTTAAAAATTTGTCATAGGATAATATCTAGGGCCCATCATCTCTCCTAAGAGAGATGCT
Organism: Cryptoblepharus egeriae; assembly: GCA_030015325.1. Lineage (NCBI taxonomy): Eukaryota > Metazoa > Chordata > Lepidosauria > Squamata > Scincidae > Cryptoblepharus > Cryptoblepharus egeriae. The sequence continues at coordinate 15,857,018 of JAREYC010000013.1, forward strand.
TAGGAGAGATGCTGCCTAGGAGAAAGTATATATCCCACATTACTTAAAGGCCTAGTTTGCTTTAATAGGCTGTGTGTGGCACAAGTGGCTAAGACACTGTGCCTGTTAACCAGCAGGCCAGGGTTCGAGACCCGGGTCGGCCCCACAAGACAGGGTGAGCTCCTGTCCTTAGCCCAGCTCTGCGATGCCAGCTGGATCAAATCGTATTGGCTCTGCCTTTCCATTGGACTTATTCAGTGGCGTGGAGAGGGGGGATTTGCTGCTTGGGTAACAGCATATCCTCCATAACAATCCAACCCAGGCTTTTGTGCTTTGCATGCAGCGTATGCAGCACCAAGCACGATACCATAGTCTTCCAAGACTGACGGAGGCCTGCTTTTTTAATTTTGCTTTAAATTGCAACCCATGCCAAGAGTTTGGGATGAAGTAAGCTAGATTGTTAGATGAAGGGTGCAGTCCTAAGCATCTCTACTCAAATGTAAGCCCCATTGTGTTCAATGGATCTTACTCCCAGGATTGCAGCTGAAGTCTAATATGTTTAAAGTAGGAATAAGTCGAAGGAGGAGAAAACATACTAGTGAATGAATTCAGCTTTAGGTTTTTTGTTGTTGTACAAGTGGACCACATTATCTGTAAATTCAGGACCCTTGGATTCAATCATCCATGGATTCTGGGTCCTGTCTATATCCTTTGGAGGTGAGAGGAGCTGCCAGTGGTTGTGTCAGAGGATACAGGATCCAGAAAACTACAACTTGCCATTTTCTGCTTTCTGGAGGCCTCAGAAGACCTTCTAAGGGCCAGGTTGGCATCTCTGGTATAGTCTTAGTGAGGTGTGTCTACAGGGAAGTGCAACAACAATCTTCTGTACTTCAAAACCACTGGTCAAGTCAATAAGTGACTTAATGAATCCAGAGATGGGACTAAAGGAGTGTCCATATTTCATTTGTGAAATAATGGTTTATCTGTTTTTATAACAGAGACCCAGGCTTTCAGCCACAATCCACACTGTAGCCTTGAGCCAATTATTATTTTCACAACATCCTAGACTTCATAGGTTGATGAGAGGATATCATGGGATTGTGTCATGCAAACTGCCTTGTGTTCCTTGGAAGAAAAATGGAATGTAAATGAGAGTAGAAGCACTAATGAAGAATAATGGGTGCCTGCCTAATTTTGGATTCTCCCTCATGATATACATGGAGGTGAGGAGCAAGATCCAGAGCAGGTTTGTGTCTGTTGCTATTGCTCAGGTATATTCTCTATAAGAAATAGAGCATCAGCTCTGGCTGATTCTATTTTGAGACTTGAGAGAGGCTCCAGTGGACGCCGTTTGGTTTCCAGTAATGAACTTGAGATGATAATTTGAGTCTACTGCTATGGCAACAGAAGTCAGAGATCCACCTGCAGGGCTTGGGTGAGCTAAATCGTGGTCTTAGGAGGCTGGAATCTGGCAGGATGGCAGCAGAGCTGGCAGTAAAGACAGAAGAAGCCCAAATCATGGTTCTTGTGTGATGTTGCTGCTTTGTGGTAGCTTTGTGCTTGAGGATACACCAAGAAGGGGACTTCACAGCAGGGAAAACTGAAAAAGGTACAGTAAATACAAATTTTGTGGCTGCACTCTGGGATGGATTAAATAATCTACCTCAGGGTTTCTCAAACTATGGATTGGGACCTTATTATTGTGAGCCAATTTTTGTGTACCCCCTACCTCAGCCATCATCGAAAATACAGAGTTGAAAATCCAGCTTCCTTCTCTCACCTCCAGAGGGTCCTCTGAACCATTCACTAAAGCTACAGTGTGTCTCCAAAACTAGACATGATAGGGCAAAACTGATGCCATATTTTTGAATCAGTGCCCTCCATTCTGGAGGGTGGGGACAGGCATTCCTCATATTTGCTGTTTCAGGTAACCACAAGAAGTTCTAGAATGGAACTCCCACAGATATGGGAGCATGCCTGTATTTAGGGTGCTGATTCCAAAATGGCATTGGTGCTGTCCTGTTATCATGTTTAGAGCATAATCCTAACCAACTCTACATCACCGACATAAGAACAATACAGCTCTGAGTTAGGGGAACAAACATTCCTTAATTTCAGGAGGCTTCCCATGACTGCCACCCAAATGCAGGGTGCAGCACATGCTTCATTGGCACAGCTAAGTCAGTGTAAAAAAGTTGGTTAGGATTTGGCCCCTAATTTTGGAGATGGCATGGCCTTGTTAGTGAACAGTTTGAGCAGCCTCCTCATGAGAACCTAATTCAACCAACAAGACTTATGTCATATCTCCCAAACTTGGTACGATAGAGCAAAACTAATGCCATATGTTTAAATCAGTGCCCCCACATTCATATAAAACCACTACAGATTTTTTTAAAAGTTCTTTGACTCTCAGTTTTGTGGCCTGTGTTATTTATTAACTGTTTATTCATTGAGAGTGCAGTGACGTAGGGATCTGCGCATTCGGTTTAGATTTCAACTGAAACCAAGAGGCTTAACCTGTTTTTTTCCATGTCTTGCATTTTAACTGATCTTTCAGTTACAACAGATTTTCACTTTAGCCCCAACATATCCTGGTGTCTTAGGGCTTTTGGTTGTCCTTTTGGACAGCAGAAGATGACGTCAGTCTTTTTACTAGGGAGTTTTAACATTAAACCTTAAGGGCCAATTTGTCATCCAGTGTTTTTCAGAGCTGCTGATGGGGCATAGATAAAAACCAGAAAAGCTCACTAGATCTGTATAGCTATCCCCCCACCCAGATTAAGGGGGGTGGGGGAAAGTCCTGTGCTAAAAATGGATTATCCTCTTATAATGTCAGTTTGACGTACATGATGATCCAAAAAGAACACATTATTTGGAGGCTGAAGTTTAAGAAGAGAGAAAAAATTTGTAGCTGCTAAGCTCAGTGTCACCTTTTGACCATATAAATTCTTTTTATGCAAAGAGTGATTGCAAGGAAAAATCTAGTTAGGAATTTTCCTGCAACAGGCAGAGTTTTCCTGCAACAAGCAGGGGTTGGACCAGATGACCTATTAGGTTCCCTCCATGATTCTATGAATAATAGAGTATTATTCTGTGTGATTTGGAAGTTAGACTTCCATAAACTATTTCTAAAATGGGGGCATAACTGCGGGGAAGTCAAAACGCTTTTGTCTTCAAAGCCTTACCTCCCCTGCAGATGTGTGGGATTTGCTGAGGTTTTTCTGCGGAAAAAGGTTCACATATGCTCATATGTCAACATATGCTCAGTTGCACTATATGTTTAGAACATATATTTATTCTGAGTCTTATTCTAAGACTTTTTGTGGCTATTCAAGTATAAACCTGCCTTGCAAACAGGGTTGGCTGCCTCCAAAATGTCCTGTTTGTTTACTCCTTGCAGGGACATTTGGCTGGATCATCCATAAGACACAATGTGAGGGTAGATTGTTCTTTAAACAGTTCTCATATTGATATACAATGAGACAGAGAGATATCTTTGAGTGTGTTGATTGTATTTATATGAAAGCAATTTTTAAAAATTCAATACATACTAAATTTTTAAAAATTCAATACATACTAAATCTGAGGAGAGCTCCCTCTATACAGAGCTTCAGGCGGAGCCTTAAAACCTTTTATTTTAAAAAAAAGCATTTTAAATGGGGCATAGGTAGGGGGGCAGTTTTATTGTTTTATCATTTTATTGTTACTGTTTTTAACGATGTTTTTAGTCTGTTTTTAGTCTGTTTTTATTGTTTGAACTTTTTAAATTTAATTGTATTTTAATTGTTTTTTAATTATGTTTTAATTTATATTTATAATTCGATTTTAATGGTGTTTTATCCTGTTGTTAGCCGCCCTGTGCTCCCTCTTGTAGGAGAGGAAAGGCGGGATATAAATATTTAAAATAAATAAATAAATAAATAAAATAGTTACATACAGTATTCATAACACATCAAAACTCTTATTTGACATAACAGAGTAATAATTAATTGCAGTCTTTAAAGCCTTTACTTCCCAACCTTGCATATACACAGTAGGAATCAATTAGGTAAATTGTACTAGGTTTCAGAAATGGGTTAACAAAAAGCACCCATGTGCACCTAGTTTTGCCACAAGTACCTAATTCACTAGTTTTGCCAGAGTTTATAATCCAGGAATGGTAGCTAGCCTAACTTTCAGAAGTTCTTGTTGTTTTTGTGAAGTTGTCCATTGTTTACTGTCTCATGTTTTAATGAGCCATATGGGAGAAAACAGTTATAACAAAATAAAAACATATTGCACCTCTTTCAGCCCTTCTAAACACATTGCACCGCTTTCAGACCTTCTATCTTTGGAAATATTCTAAATCTGCGGGGGAAATAAATCCCCCCAAATGGTGTTCTTCCACCTCTAGCCATATGTCCTCTTTATAACCTTGGTTCTCTTTCTCTCCCTTGTAGATCTTGACTGCCAGTGGTGATGGCACTTGCGCTCTCTGGGATGTGGAAAGTGGGCAGCTCCTGCAGAGTTTCCATGGCCATGGGGCTGATGTCCTGTGCTTGGATCTTGCTCCTTCAGAAACCGGGAATACATTTGTGTCAGGGGTGAGGCAGACATATTATGTCAGGGGAAGGGGCAGATAGTAACCCAATAAAATGGATGTTCCAGCGATAAAAAGTATTCACAGATATGACTCTCAGTGTCCTTGTCCTGTGTTGCCAACACTGCTCCTTCATGTGTACAAGTGTTTCCCACATGTGTCATGCATACTGTCATCAATAACTGAAATTTGGGAAATTAGTAAGCAAGTAAGGAGTTAAATTTAGCAGTTTGGCATCATTGACCTGGAGTAGTGCTGCAAACAATCTCAAAGGACCGCAAAAAGAGTTTGATGAGATCCCATAGGGTGACAGGGCGCATTATCTCACATATAGATTGGGAGATGTCTTGACTCAGAGTCTGAAAGGATTACCCTGTTGGGCAATATGTAATTTAATTTAGCATCGAAGCAGGATGTATTTTTGCTTATTCTTGCTAGGTGACCTTTTGACATATCTCAAGCACCCAGATTTAATCAACCTCTTTAATTAAATTAAACCAGATCAACCTTGGGAGCCAGTAAAATCTTTTCCTCCCCCTTTTCACAATTCATGGAGGCCCCTCCCGGCTCTGTAACCAAGATGAAGTCAGTTGAAGCTGCATACATGTTTGGGAAAGAGGGTGCCTGTAACACCTGTTGGCTGGCATTGCTCTTGTAGTCACAGCTGTGCTGACAATGTCAACCTACTAATCCAGGTTTCTTGCAGCCAAACAGTGTCAACCAACCCAGTCCAGGATCAGACTTTCCCAGACTTTAAATAGATGAAACACGTTGTTTATTGAAATTAAAATTGGTAGCAGGCTTGTCACTTTATACCCAGAAAAGTTTACTTTAAAAATTAAGGTCTTCATACCAAGGGTGGACCAGTATACTAATAAATTGGAACCTACCAACAGAATTTATGGGTGAAATCCAGAGTAACTATGGTGAGTCCTTGCTCCGGAGTAAGAACAAGTTACTCTGGATTGCAATATGAATGTCCCACAGGTTTTCACTATGTGGTGCAGTAACTACGGGTGCATGTAATGTCTCTTACGTGCTCCCGTATTTACTCTGGATTGTGCCTTATGTCTATCTGTTGAGGGTCTGATGGCACTCTTGTTTTTGTTTTTTAGGGGTGTGATAAAAAAGCAATGGTCTGGGATATGCGGACTGGCCAGTGCATTCAATCATTTGAAACCCATGAGTCGGATATTAACAGTGTCAGGTCAGTTGGCTATAAACAGATATAAGTTCATTATAAAATGGTGCACAAATTTAGCAAACTGCCTTTCTGGTTTGTGAGAGTGGGTGGGAGATGGGCTTTCCCTGATGTCTGTCATCTAAGCTCCCCATAATATGAGGAGCAAGCCTGTGTCTGCACAAGTGGGACCTCACTTTGTCTTCACCTACTGAATGGTGGTGTTGACCTGATGGGAAAGTGAAAGAACTCCTATATGTTGATCACACATCAGAGTGAAAATGCAGCATTTACTGACTATATCACCCATATCACCTATCTACTACATTTTAAAAATGGTTATAGTTTATCATTCTAATGAAAATTTTGAATGAAAACATGCAGTACTCTTTTCTGCACTTCTAACTTTGGAAAACACCAAAATCAACAAAAAAACACAATTTTCATCTCTACTTAAAGTAAATATCTAATGAATTTTATAAGAAGTGTCAATTCATGATTGCTATGTTTAAGGATGGTTAAGCATGTTAAGTCCTCCTTGGCTGACATACAAACACTTTTTGTGTCCTGTGTAGGTACTACCCAAGTGGAGATGCCTTTGCCTCTGGCTCAGATGATGCCACGGTATGTTGCCATATTTTCTTCTGCAAAATCTTTTTTCCAAGCTAGAGTTGGGGTTAAACCCTTGTTGCATGTTGACTTCATTTTGTACACTGAACGCACGGGGGTGGGGAGTGGGGGGGGGGGTGATCCAACGGTATTCAATGCAGTCACCTTGTTCTTGCAAGTGAACAGCAAAAGCATGATCATTATAGTGAGCGTGAGGGTGCTGGCTCTGGAAAAGGCCAAACACTGCTGAATTGAAATAGCTTGTGAGGTGTTTATACTAAAGCTCACACCTAGTGCAGCCACACTCTCATAATGACACCACTGATTGCTGAACTCAAATACAAAGAGATGTTGTCAGTGAAATCGGCTGTGGCAAGCACAGAATCTTACCAGCTGCCAGATCTTGCCATTTGCTACTCTCCACTATGGAAGCTAAAGTGTCTTATAGATTGGGATGCCAGTCTGTTGACACTGGATACAAATTTTCCCTTTTATTTCAGTGGGCAATTAATCAATTTGGCAGCATCTATACAGAAAAGATTGCTTGCCATTTTTAGATGCTTAAAAGCATCTATAGTGTATTAATATATTCTACCAGAGAGATCCTCCTTGATGGAAAGGTTAGGAGAGTTGGAGTAGTGGGTGTCAGGAAATAGGTATGGTTTGCCCCCCCAGTTAAAATGGATGTTTAAGCATGTTTCTCTTTAAAATACTAATTTGTAGACTTTATCTGGAATGTAGAACATGGATGTCTTTGCAGCAGAGCAGAGATTCTAAAGTTCTTGAAGCATCTCTTCAAGCAGAGATGCTTGAAGTTCTAACTAGACATTTGCCTGAGAAATCTTGGTCACAGGATTGGAGTTTGTCTCTGAATGCATTCTATATACCAGGGGTTTCTAAACTTTTTGACAGGAGGGCCACATCATTTTTCTGATGCTGTGTCAGGGGCCAGAACAAGGAAAGAATTGATTTCCAATTGATTTTGAATAAAATTACATAAATGAACATACAAATTTACATAAATGAATATATTTCTGACAGAACTTGTGAATGCCCCAGGGTCAGGGTTTGGAGACCCCTGATATATACAATACAATTCACATAAATAATACCTTAATAGCAGGCATCCAAGGTCTGGGGCTATAGCTCGGTGGAAAAACACTTGCTTTGTGTGTAGAAAAAACCAAGTTTAATCCTTGGCAGTTCCAGATAGGATTGGGAAAGATTCCACTTGGATGCAGAGCTAGATAAACTAAGGACCTAATTCCAACTTCCAGTGCTGATGCAGTCATAATACAGCCCTAAGATAAGAGAGGAAAGGTTCCCTTGCCTTGAGGAGGCTTTGATGACTGTCCCCCACACATAACAGGATGCAATGGATACCCCCTTGGCACAGCCGCATTAGTACTAGAAAGTTGCATAGGGATGGGCCCTTAAGGTCTGGTCTGATTCAATAAAAGTAGTTTCATACATTGATATTGGGCCAAAAGCAGGGTGATCATATGACCAGATTTTTCCTGATTTGTCCTCTTTTTTAGCCTTCTGTCCAGGTATCCTCCAAAGGGACTCCGTTTTGGCTTCATTTTGGAACTTTGCAGTGGTGCGCAGTGGTGTGCATCATGTCATATGTCATTGGATTCGTTTTGAAGGACAAAATCCAATGCAAAAATTAGTTTTTAAATATCTCCTTCCTATCAAACGTTATAACCCAAAAACTTAAAATTAAAAATATGCATTGAACTCTCTATGGAAAAGTGAAAGTGCCCAATATCACGGCTTTACTCGTGAGTAGGCAAATGTGCCATTGCCTGCCAGAAAGGCCAGGCTGAGAAGAATTCTTGTCCTCCTTTTGAGGTTTGGGTATCTGCTCACCCTGGCCAAAGGATAATTTGAAAGCCTTTCTACATGGATTGTTTATTTCTTATACTCCATTTATAGGAAGCCTAGAGCAGTTTCCAGGTGCTTTCCAGGGTGCTTTCCCATCTGTGTTGCTTACAAGATCAGATCTGCTTGACTGAAGCAGGAGAACCCAGATGGATTCACCGTTTTTCTCAGCTGAGCTCCAGTTTTGCAGCCCACCTTCTCCACTTTAGAGGTCCAGCAGTTACAAATGTGGACCTTTGAGGCCGTAACTCCCTTGCTTGAGTTCATTTGGGTCTCTTCCTGACACTGCATCAAAATTTTGCTTTTACTGAGGGCCATCTGGGAGGCTCATCGCTGTTTGCTCATTTAGCTGGTTTTTGCAGTATTTTGAGTCTTCTTCTGTTTTTGTTCTTCTTTTACTGCATTTGATTGTTTTGGGTGTTTATTTGACACTGCTTTCTTTAGTCGTTTTGGATTCTTATTTTGGGAGCAAAGCAGGATGTCAGTCTGTTTATTTTAAAAGGCCACCGTCTGGTCTTATATCTAGCAGAGCAAAATGAAAACGAATCCAAAGTGGCAGAGTGAATTATAGTGCCTTGGGCTGAGGAAGTGACAGTTTTTGAATTTATTTTTTTACACATTGAATGCCTCTTGGTTAGTGTGGGTGGAAAACTAGCACTGTGAGAAGTATATGGGACTAGACCAGTGATTTTCAACCATTTCCATCTCATGGCACACTGACAAGGCACTGAAATTGTCAAGGCACACCATCAGTCCTTCGACAATTGACAGTACACACCATGCTGCTAGTGGAGGGTTCACATCCTTTAATGGCCTTATTAATAAATGTTACTATCTAATAAATAAATAAATTTTCCAAACCCTGACAGCACACCAGTGTGCCACAGCAGACTGGTTGAAAATCACTGGGCTAGACCCTTTCTCCTGACATGCTAGTTTTCAGCTTTTGGAGATGGTGTGTCCTTCAGTTGCAGTCCATTATTCTGTCTCCTTCAACAGCATCTGCAGACCAAGCTTGGTGCACAGAGGCTGGCATTCTGCACCCCAGAGAGACCTGCATTGAGGACCTTCTGCCCAATGACATGCATGACCTCTATGGGGTTTTGGACAGGAACTTTCCACCCCTTCCTGGAGGTGCCAGTGACTGAATCTGGGATCTTCTAATGCAAGACTCCACCTCTGACCTACAGTCCCCCCTTTTTTATCAATCCCTAGCAACTGATCCCAGAAGATGTTGTTTGTTCACATTAAGCATATTTTGGACTCTTATTGTTCAATTTCAGTTCCTAAAAGGGGCTCACAATTTCAGGGCTTTCCCCAGGTCTGCATGTCATGTGAATTAATAGCTATAATTGCAGACGTGTTCTGGCCGCCCACCCGCTTGGCAGGCGTGAAAGCTTCTTTTCCACAACAGAACAGCATTTCTTATCGCATGTGGGTGGAGGGTAACAAGGACGTGGGGAAGTTTGGAATGGCTTCTGAATTTATTTAGACTTTCAGGCCCTATTTTAAGGGATCAGTGTGGGTTACAATTACAACTATATCAGCATCTCATTGTAACTCACCACAATCCTGTAATGTGAGGCTGTGTGTGTGTGTGTTTGTGTGTGTGTGTGTGTGTGTGAGAGAGAGAGAGAGAGAGAGTGCCCAATCTCCTCAAGACCACCCAGTGAGCCTCCTTGCTGAGCAAAGACCAAGATTTTGGTTTTCCCACACAACAACCCTCAATTTCAACTATAGCAACATTTCTGCTGTAGTGTTGGCATTGTGTCTGCAGTGATTATTGCACTTTTGTTACATTAGCCCAGTTCAGACAAAAATCTGCACAGGGGATGGGGCATCCTGTGTTTGCATGCAGAATGTTCCACTTTCAATCCTTGACATCTCTACTTAGCGCTGGGAAGGACCTAAGTGGAAGGTGAAACCTTCTGAAAGATCTCTGAAACCCTGGAGGCCTGTTTCATTGTAGACATCACTGCATGGACCCAACATACTATAAGGCAACTTCTTAAGATAATCAATAATATCTCTACTAGGCAGAGATATTATACCTAATATTTGCCCACTTTCAAAACTCCCATCAAAAGCTTCCATGTTTACATTAGCAGTGGTTTCCTATTTGCATCTTGTAGGGAGGGGGTCAGGAATGCTAAAGCTCAGTATGAGCTGAGTCTGGCCAGGGGAGTCAAGGATAACAAAAAGAGCTTCTTTAGATTTGCCCAAAGGAACAGGAGGAGAGATGAGGGAGTGGGGCTGCTCCTGGACAAAGATGGACAGCAGGTGTCTGGAAACCAGGAGAAGGCAGAACTGCTCAACTCCTACTTTCCGTCCGTCTATTCTCGGAAGGAGGGCTGTGCAAATGGGGATGCGGGATCATTGGCTGATGCAGAGATGTACTTGTATCCCCAAAGAGGTAATGAAAACATGGATGGTGCAGAACAGCAGATTAAGATTGATAGAGAACTGGTTCGAAACCACATAACTGGCCTAAATTAGTTCAAGTCATTTGGACCAGAAGAGCTGCATCCTCAAGTTCTTAAGGAACTCGCAGATGTCCTTGCAGAGCTTCTGTCGATCATCTTTGAGAAATCCTTGAGGAGTGGAGAAGTGCCACTGGACTGGAAGAGGACAAATGTAGTCCCAATCTTTAAGCAGGGGAAAAAAGAAGACCCGGGAAATTATAGATCAGTCAGTTTGACTTCAGTCCTGGGGAAGATATTAGAACAAATCATAAAACACACAATTTGTGCACATCTAGACAAGTACTCCGTGATCAAAACAACCCAGCATGGATTTACCAAGAATACATCTTGCCAGACAAATCTGATCTCCTTTTTTGATCGGGTTACGAGCTTACTGGACAGTGGCAATGCTGTGGATGTCATTTATCTTGACTTCAGCAAAGCATTTGACAAGGTCCCACATGACATTTTAATTGGGAAGTTGGAAAAATATGGGCTAGACAAGGCAATTGTTAGGTGGATCTGCAACTGGCTCGATGGCCGCACCCAAAGGGTTTTAGTAAATGGTTCTGTGTCAACCTGGAGGTTGGTTTCAAGTGGGGTACCCCAAGGCTCTGTCTTGGGCCCGGTTCTCTTTAACATTTTCATTAATGACTTAGAGGAAGGGATACAGGGGAGCCTGATCAAATTTGCAGATGACAGCAAGCTGGGAGGAGTAGCAAACACAACAGAAGATAGGAGAAACCTCCAGGAGGATCTGGATAAACTAGAATACTGGGCTGTAACAAATAGAATGAATTTCAACAGGGAGAAGTGCAAGGTTCTGTACTTAGGAAATAAAAACCAAAAATACAGGTATAAGATGGGGGATACTTGGCTTGGCAGCACAACATGTGAGCAGGATCTTGGAGTCGCCGTGGATCACAAGCTGAACATGAGTCAGCAGTGTGATGTGTCTGCAAAGAAGGCAAGTGCCATTTTAGGCTGCATTAAGAGAACTGTAGCTTCCAAGTCGTGAGAAGTTCTAGTTCCTCTTTATTCTGCATGGGTCAGACCTCACCTTGAGTACTGTGTTCAGTTCTGGGCACCTCACTTTAAGAAAGATGCAGCCAAACTGGAGCACGTCCAGAGGAGAGCGACAAGAATGATCAGTGGGATGGAAGGGAAGCCCTATGAGGAAAGGTTGGGGAACTTGGGATGTTCAGCCTGGAGAAGAGAAGGCTGAGAGGAGACATGATTGCCCTCTTCAGATACCTGAAGGGCTGTCATATGGAGGAAGGGGCCAATTTGTTCATAGCTGCTTCTGAAAGCAGGACTAGAACCAATGGGTACAAACTGCAAGAGAGGAGATTCTGGTTGGATATCTGGGAAAAATTCCTGACGGTGAGGGCGGTTCGGCAGTGGAACGGATTGCCAAGGGAGGTGGTGGACTCTCCCTCACTGGGGATCTTCAAGCAGAGGCTCGATGAGCACCTGTTGGGGATACTCTAGGGGGATTTCCTGCTGCAGGCAGGGGGTTGGACTAGATGACCTACTAGGTCCCTTCCAACTCTATGATTCTATGATTCTAACTCAGAACTGTGGTTTGTTCTAATTTTGATTAACAAACCAGAATATCCAACTGTGGGGTGAACTTTTCTGTTCCACACAGCAGTATGATTGGTGCTTTAGTATTTCTTGGTGAAAAGTTACAGTGGAAATGAACTACTCACTATGTGAATGTTCTTTTCTTTATTCCTTCCAGTGCCGTTTATATGACCTTCGAGCAGACCGAGAAGTGGCAATTTATTCCAAAGAGAGCATAATCTTTGGGGCATCCAGTGTGGATTTCTCTCTCAGTGGTGAGACAACAGCTTTTAATTACTATTTGTTTTCTTTTGTTGTATTTTACTGTAATGTTTGTATTTTAGGCCCTATTGTTATCTTCTTTGTATGAGAGTAAAGGTGGGTTATAAAAGTTATAAACAAATACATGATCAATGTTAAAGGTCATACAGTGAACTATTATTCTTGGCTAATGATATGTCTCTTGCAGGTCGCTTGCTCTTTGCTGGTTACAATGACTATACCATAAATGTGTGGGATGTCTTGAAAGGGTCCCGTGTGTCTATTTTGTTTGGCCATGAGAACCGTGTCAGCACTTTGAGGGTTTCACCTGATGGGACTGCATTCTGCTCAGGATCATGGGATCATACTCTAAGAGTAAGGAGTTCTCCCCCCCACCCCAATTCATTTTAGTTCAGTTTTTCCATGGGACTTGGGTACATAATTTTCCAATTCCGCATGCAGAAATTTGTCATCTGCTAGAGTAGATCTGCTAGAGCAGTGACTTTCAACCAGTGTGCCACGGAAGGTCTTCAGGTGTGCTATGGGAATTTGGGGACTGGCATTCATTAATAGAAAAATTGAGGGATTTGAACAGTCTGGTGTGCCTTGTCAATTGTAAAAACAATTGATGGTGTGCCTTGACAATTTCAACGTTTTGTTAGTTTCAAAAAATTTCAGTGCTTTGTTAGTTTCAAAAAAGTTTGAAAATCACTGTTCTAGAGCATAGCTGGTTCTATGAGGAACTTTCAGCAAAGGTTTGTTTCTACAGTGAAAGTTAAGCCGAAACTGCCAGATTCCCATACTGGCTGTATGATCCATCATTCTTGGATCATTAACTGGGATGTGAAACTGGAGATGTGGCTTCCTTTTCATCTTGAGTAGGACTAAAGCAAGGGAAGCTTCAGAAAATCAAAGAGGCAGTTTATCATCAGTTGTGAGTTTTAACCTCACTGTTATTCCTCTATTATTCCTCCATGGGACTTGGGTACATAATTTTCTAATAGTGCTTACAAAAATTCGGTCATCTGCCAAATGAATGAGTCCTCATCATTCTCAGTGTTATTTCTGGCATTGGGGGAGTAATGGAGGGGGATGGAACTGAAACTTGGCATAGTCCAGATGGGGTAGAGTAGTCCATGTATCTTGGCTTCTACAGGTAAAGTTTAGTTCAGTGCTTCCATGGGGCTCCAATCTAGTGCTTGAAGCCATGGTAGAGCCTAGCCCCTCCTCCTCTCTAGAGGGGATTTTTTGTCAATAAGATTCAGGAATAGCTGGCTCCTGACAGCATGTTAGTTTGAGAGAAGCGTCTAACTGAAAACATCAGTAAGCTAATTTAGGAAAACTAAATGGTCTTGTAATTCCTAATGATGATTTGAATTTTCTCTTCACAGATCTGGGCTTGAATCTTCAGCTGTGTTTCAAATCAGTGTTGAAACTGGCATTGTGGGATTTTTAAAAAAGATGAAGTCTCACTTCACAAACACAACAAAGAATCAAAATGCAACAACATGCAAGTCAAAAGCTTGAATGTTCTGTTGTCAATGTTCTCATACTGTTGCCCAAACACAAGCACTACTGGTTAAAAAAGGTAATCTACTTCTATCATAGAGTGGAACAATCCATATGTGGTACAATAAGATGTTTTAAATTCAGTTTTTAAAACCACTTTTTGTTTCTTAGATACAGTTTAATAATTTTAAAGCCAGACTTTTATTGAAATAACCAGTAATACAAAATTTAGTATTTCAGTGCACAAAATGTATTTTGTATTTGCATGACTTGGTTTTCTTCCTAATCTCAAATTGGAAATGATAAAATTCCTGCTTTTGTCAGACAAAATTACATTTGTGCATCCCCTTAAGGCATCAGGAAGAGCTGAACCAGCCCCAGGGAGAGATAAGCGCTTTCCCCTCTCCCCACTTTGAATGAGACTGGATGTGGAAGTAATGACATACATCTTGCTTCCAAAATATGACTCCAAAATGTGGGGAAGTAGAAAGTGTGAATCACTTCCTCTCTGTGTCTGTGGAACATGCAAAGTACCTTTGATGCTTGAGACATTCCTTAGCTGAGCACTGATTGCAAAACAACAAATGAATGCAGTTTAGAGCCCAATCCTATTCAGCTTTCCAGCTCTGAGGTATGCACACCACCTTCTATGTTAATGCTGTATGAACTGCATCCTGCACAGGGGGACAGTCATGCAGGCCTCCTGATGGCTGCATCGGTGCTGAGAAATTGGATAGAACTGGGCCCTCAGAATATTAAAATATTTTTAAAAATCAAGGGGTCTTTCTGCTATTCATTTTTGTTGTATATGGATTGCACCCACGATCAGGTAGTTGTTGCATAATTTTGCTAACAGAGTTTGAAACAATTCAGCTAGTGATTAGAAGTCAGGGGCCAAATCTTCTTTACACCCAACACAGAACTAACATTTCCCAATTTCCTAATCATGGTTAAGATATTGGAAAGTGGACATTGCCACTGGCCCTGACTGCTTTATTTAGTTCAGTCACTTTAATAAAATTAGCATTTATGTAAGTATTTTCAGGCTCAGGTCTTATCAAGCCAACACATTTCTTGTTGAATAGCTGTTATATTAAGGTGTAATTTTTTGTAAGAAGAATCCTTTCAGTCTCTTTTTAAACCATTTTTAGATTCAGCAATTTATGTGTTCTGAAAATAACTCTTAAGCATAAAGCAAAAAGGAAATGAAGAATGGTTTTAATGTATGTGTTGTAAGATAGTTAGTCCTTGGTTATCTTTTTGAGTGATTTTATTTGAATTGCAGGGATGCTAGATGGTAATAACAAAATCATTTTAAGAGTCAAACACACTGGAATTGCCTGCTCTGGATTAAAGTAGGCATGTAAGATTTTGGATGATAAATGGATATGAATGACTGACAAAACAAATGCTAAGTACTAATAATATCTCCATCACTTGGCTTAACCTACGTCAGAGAGTGGATGTGAGGATTAAAAGCCCATGCGCTTCTTTGATTGGAAGACAGGATATAGATCTCCAGTCAGCAGATGTCCAGAGATAATGTTTGGAATTGCTGAAAAAGTTCAGATAATAGACATTTTGAAATTAGTGTGTGAAGGACTTCATTGAGCATGTGGGGTTTACCTTTGGGAAAATGTTCCCATTCTCTTTTATACTGGTGGTAGCTTTCCACATGTATCCATATTACACACAAAGCACTGACTCTAGTTTTGAACTGATGAGGGGCTTCATGATGATAAGGAAAACTCTACCTTGTTTTGAATCCAAAGACATATGACAAAGGAGGTTTGGCTGCTTCCAACCCATATTCCACCTTACAGATCTTTCTCTTCTCAATAAAAGAAATGTGATGTAATTGTTTTTCAGTGTTTCAGGTGCAAGTCATCAGCACACTTCTTTCATTAGTTAGGCCCTTAATTAGAAGGGCAGATTCATGTGAGCAAACCTTTGCACTTTCATCTCTTTCACTCACATGCACACACACTAAATAGGTTTAGCCATCAGTCTTGTCTCCTCCCACACTTCAGGCAAGCTGTCCACCATATATATTAAATAGCAGGCCTCCTTCAGTCTTGAAAGACTATGATATCATGCTTGGCGCTACATATAAAGCACGAAAGCCTGGGTTGGATTGTTATGGGGATAGGCTGTTACCCAAGCAGCAAATCCCCCCTCTCCACGCCACTGAATTAGTCCAATGGAAAGGCAGAGCCAATATGATTGGATCCAGCTGCATTGCAGAGCTGGGCTAAGGACAGGAGCTCACCCTGTCTTGTGGAGCCGACCCGGGTCTCGAACCCTGGCCTGCAGATTAACAGGCACAGCGTCTTAAACGCTTGCGCCACCCACAGCCCACACCCTATATATTAACAGCACACAAACACTTATAACAGCAGTCTCCAACCTGTGGCCTGACTTCTGCTGGAATAAGCATTCTGGATATGGTGTGGCAATGGTGAAGCCGTTCCACTATGCTGCACAGCCCCCTTCCTTTGCGTTGGATCTTCCCAGAGCCTCATCTCAGGGAGCCACTTCTGCTGCATGTTGCCAATTTCTTGGGGAAGCAGCTCCTTGGCTTGAGATTCTGCAACCATCTGGCACTACAGAGGATGGCCATTGGCTAAAACAGCAAGGCTTTGTCACTGCTATAACCAGAATGATTTTTCTGGCCCTGGATCTGGCCTATGAGCTGGAGTTTGGAGACCACTGATGTAAAGTTTCATTTTCCTCCTTATTATAAAAATATGGAACAAACATTTTAAAAATATATGTAAAACTGGGCTCAGAAAAGTTGGTAACATCATTTGCTAATTGGCACCTTACACAGCTGAATTTTTCCCAAAAAAAACTTCAGAACCATGTAGCAAACTTTTACAAACTTTCAGAGAAAAAAACATAATGTTTGTATTTACTATAGGGAGGGACGTTCTAAAACAGCCCCTCTGCTTAAAAGTGATACATCTCCATAAGGGAAACTTTCTTCAAAAGCTTATCCTATATTAGCTTCAATCCAGAATTAAATAATTGGCCTTTTGGCAATGGTTGTTCAGCCAACAAATTGAATTCACTTAACTGAATAAATTAAGTGGTTAAGCTAATAGATTCACTTAACTGAATAGTTTTATTTTTTACAAAAAGGAAAAGAGGTGTAAATACTTAGTTCTTTTGTTTATGAAAATACGTAACCGCAGAAGCCAAGAACTTATCAACTGTAAAACACTAATGTTACATAGGAACATTTCAGTCTTTGACAATCTTTGACAAATCAGTTCCCGCGTTTCTAGCTTGGAAAATGGACTTCTGTGCTTTGCAGTGTTGGTGGCATATTTTGCCTGTAGCAAACTGAATGCACTGTATGCAAAATTGTAAATGTTATAGCTCATTGTGCAATACTGTACTAAGTTGAAACACTGCACATGTCTGATTAGGCAGTATTTATTGATGAGATATTTTGCTGTTATGAATGGAATACATTGTGTTGATACTTACGAATAGCCTCAGTATAATAAATTGTATTTTGCATATTGACAATCTTTGGCTCTGTGATGATCCTTGTATACTTCTAGTGAAGCTAATGGATTTTTCCCCTTCTGCATTCTGTTCTCAAAACCAAGATCTTTTTCTGATCTGTTGGGCAAAAAATGAGTTCAGTGGGGTGTCCATTCGGATAAGTTGTCCAAAGAATTTCCAACTTATTTCTCCCATAATATTCCAGATTGAGTTTTGCCTCTCCAACATATAGTTAAGTTTCAGCTGACACTCTAGTTTGAAAAATAATCTCCAACCTAATGCTGCAACCAAAACATGTTAGCACAGAATTAAAAAAAATGGATGTCTTTTTTTATTTAGAACTTCAGTGACTCAAAGAATCACATGAAAATATGACCAGCTCTTTTTTGAGCACAGAAAAAAGGGGACTGGATGATAATACTTTTCATTGATTGCACAGTGAAGGACAAGAAGAACAAAGGTGATGGATAATTCCTTTGATGGTTAGTCAAAGACTGATCATTACAATGTAACCATTTTCCATACTTGCCTTTTTGATTTGCCTGACCTTCAGCTGGCAGTTTCTTGGGAGGTTTATCAAATATAAACAGTTTCTTGGGCCAGCTAAACCCAACTTTGGAAAGAGCCTGGAACCTGGAGGAGTTCAAAACTGAACATAAGGCCCTGGCCTTCACCTTTGCGACCAAACCATGTTTATAACTATATTAAGCCAGGTGGGGAAGTTCAACTAGTCTTGAGCTGAAAACGCTGACTTAAGAAAGACTGACAAGAGTAGCAATTTTAAATTAAAAGTAGCAAAAAATATACATTTTAACATGAAACAAATCCTATAAATGGGAATAATGAGCCAAGGTTTTTGTTAAAAGGTGCTTTTCATTGTGCTGCTGTTCCAGAACCCTGGAATGGTGACAGACCAAAATCACAGTAAATATGGAAACCAGCACAGTTACACAGGACTATGACTGCAATTCTGTACACCTGGGATAACAAAGTTCTGAGTAGATATGCACCAGATTGCAGTGTTAAGGCCTCAAATGGTACCTTAATATTTCTCTACCACAAAAGGTATTATCAGTAATTTAGATTCCCAGGTGGGTCGATTTGACCTGAATTTTTAATTTATGCAAATTAGACTATTTTAAAATGGGAATCTATAAACTTTATACTGGCTGAAGACATTCCCTGAGAATGAAAAAAGACTCAACAGTTATAAGTAACAATGTGGTTCATAAGAAATGTTTTCTTTATCAGTAGTTAAAAATCCCATAGGTTATCTGACCTGAAAGATAACCATTTTGGGAGACTTTGGGCTGAAACTCAGGGATTACTAAATTACTACAAATTTTCCAGTGTTGTTTTTCCACAGTGGGACAAGACAGACTGCACAATCCTAACCATGTCTACTCAAAAATAAGCCCCATTGTGTTCAGTGGGTCTTACTCCCTGGAAAGTGTCTTTAGGATTGCAGCCAGAGTTAGCCAATGTTTCTAAAACTGCGCAGGGGTGGTGGGTGGGAGAGGAGCAATCCTACTAGAGATCCATATAGGCACTAAGAACATTACTACAGTAATAAAATTTACCAAAGTCATCTGGACATGGCATAAAATGTAAGATTGTAATAATGTTGCAGATAACACCCAATAGGTGCTTTAAAGTACACAACTTTAGGCTGCAATCCTAAAGACACTTTCCTGGGAACAAGACCCACTGAACACAATGGGGCTTACTTTTGAGTAGACATGGTTAGGATTGTTCTCTTTGTCTCTCAGCTGATTACAATAGCAATTAAGGCACCTCACATGGGAGAGCAACATGTTTCCAGATACAAAACAGCACATTTAGATCTGGGAAAATGGGTCTCTGCCTCAAAAATTCTCCCTGTTGAGTGGTCCCAGCTGCCTTTGAGCATGCACTATTAACCTCCTGGAAACAAAATCAATTGAAAGAAATGAGATTTACTTCTGAGTAGACCAACTTGGGTTTGTGTTACCAATTACTACTACTACTATCACTCTGAAAGCTGAGGAGTGCCAAACATGAGACCCCTTGAGACTGGAGAGTGGGATGTTAACACTCCTGGCTGGTGGCACTGCATGTCTTCATCCAGTATAATGTGTGGACTGGATTCCAGCCTCAGAGCCCATCCCTGTGCTACTCAGAAGTAAGCCCCATTATAGTCAATGAAGCTAACTCACAGGAAAATGTGACTAGGGTTAGTCTTATTCAGAAATAGCTGTGCAACTCTGATTTCATCCTAGAAATAGGATGACCAGCATCATAAGACAAATGTCCCTCTAAATGTAGGACACCCCAAAAAACTGTAGGACATGACAAAATAAAAGCTAAGATTACTGACACACACACACACACACACACACACACACACACGTCAGTATTCTTAGTTATATCTATATTTCATATGGTTGATTTAAACACTGTATTGTTTACTACTAAATTTAAAGTTATTACATAATAATCTTTTCCATCTAATTTATGAATCACAAGAGGGCTCCATGCAGCCTGTTCACAAGGAAAAGGAGGACAATAAAGATTTTTTTTCCAGGACACAAGGCTGAAAAGGAAGACATAAGTTTACCCTGCCTAGAAAGGAGATTAGAGCTCAATCCCAGACGCGTCTACTCAGGAGTAAATCCCATTATAGTCAATGGAGCTTACTCCCAGGAAAGTGTGGGTGAGAACTGAGCCCATCCTATGCATGTCTGCTCAGGAGCAAGTCCCATTATAGTCAATGGAGCTTACTCCCAGGAAAGTGTGGGTGAGAACTGAGCCCATCCTATGCATGTCTGCTCAGGAGCAAGTCCCATTATAGTCAATGGAGCTTACTCCCAGGAAAGTGTGGGTGAGAACTGAGCCCATCCTATGCATGTCTGCTCAGGAGCAAGTCCCATTATAGTCAATGGAGCTTACTCCCAGGAAAGTGTGGGTGAGAACTGAGCCCATCCTATGCATGTCTGCTCAGGAGCAAGTCCCATTATAGTCCATGGAGCTTACTCCCAGGAAAGTGTGGGTGAGAACTGAGCCCATCCTATGCATGTCTGCTCAGGAGCAAGTCCCATTATAGTCCATGGAGCTTACTCCCAGGAAAGTGTGGGTGAGAACTGAGCCCATCCTATGCATGTCTGCTCAGGAGCAAGTCCCATTATAGTCCATGGAGCTTACTCCCAGGAAAGTGTGGGTGAGAACTGAGCCCATCCTATGCATGTCTGCTCAGGAGCAAGTCCCATTATAGTCCATGGAGCTTACTCCCAGGAAAGTGTGGGTGAGAACTGAGCCCATCCTATGCATGTCTGCTCAGGAGCAAGTCCCATTATAGTCCATGGAGCTTACTCCCAGGAAAGTGTGGGTGAGAACTGAGCCCATCCTATGCATGTCTGCTCAGGAGCAAGTCCCATTATAGTCCATGGAGCTTACTCCCAGGAAAGTGTGGGTGAGAACTGAGCCCATCCTATGCATGTCTGCTCAGGAGCAAGTCCCATTATAGTCCATGGAGCTTACTCCCAGGAAAGTGTGGGTGAGAACTGAGCCCATCCTATGCATGTCTGCTCAGGAGCAAGTCCCATTATAGTCCATGGAGCTTACTCCCAGGAAAGTGTGGGTGAGAACTGAGCCCATCCTATGCATGTCTGCTCAGGAGCAAGTCCCATTATAGTCCATGGAGCTTACTCCCAGGAAAGTGTGGGTGAGAACTGAGCCCATCCTATGCATGTCTGCTCAGGAGCAAGTCCCATTATAGTCCATGGAGCTTACTCCCAGGAAAGTGGGTGAGAACTGAGCCCATCCTAGGCATGTCTACTCAGGAGTAAGTCCCATTATAGTCAATGGCGCTTACTCCCAGGAAGGTGTATCTGGGAATGCAGCCTTCCTCAGGAGTAACCGTGCATCTCGGACTGCACCCTAGAGGGGAGCTTAGAGCCCAATCCCAGGCGTGTCTACTCAGGAGTAAGTCCCATTCAGTCCAGTGCTACTCCCAGGAAAGCGCTCCCGGATCTGTCCTTCCTGGGCGAGGCAGGGGAGGGGAAGGGAAGGGGCGGCCGTGCCGGGAGGAGGAGCAGCGAAGCCGGCCGGGCCACGTGGGCAGGGCCGGGGCGGAGGGAGGCTGCGAGGCTTCTTAGGCCGGGCCTCCCCTCAGCCCTGCCGCCTCCTTCCCTCAGCCATGCCGGGCGCGCTGCAGGAGGAGACGGCGCGGCTGCTGTCCTTCTACCTGGGGCGGCGCCTGGGGTCTGGCCCTGGAGCGGGGCCTGTGAGCGGGGCCGGGCCGGAGCTGCCCCCGAGCCGGGCGGCGGAGACTCTGGTGCGGGTGGCGGGGGAGCTGGAGAGCCGCGAGCGGAGCTTCTTCCTTCGCGCCTGCAGCGCCGAGAGCCTCCCGGAGCCCGGCCAGGCGGACGCCTTCCTCAGGCGGGTGGCGGCGCAGATGGAGGCGGAGGGAGGCCTCAACTGGGGCCGGGTGGCGGCGCTGGTGGCCTTCGCCGGCTGCCTCGCCTCCGCCCTCGCCCAGCGGGGCTCCCCGGAGGAGGCCGCCGCCCTCGCACCCGCACTGGCCGCGTACCTGGCCGGAGAGAAGAGAGAGTGGCTCGAGGCCCACGGAGGATGGGTGAGCGAGGGGGGAGGGCGGCCCCAGACCCTCTCCTTGGGCCCCTCAGACCCCCTTCTTGGCCCCAAGACCCTCCTTAGACCCTCTTCTTGGACCCCCTTCTTGACCCCAAGACCCCCCTCAGACTCACCCTTGGCCCCTCAGGACCCCCCTCAGGGCCTCCTTCTTGACCCCCCTCAGGACCCCCTTCTTGACCCCAAGACCCCCCTCAGGACCCCCAAGACCCCCCCAGACTCCCCGTTTTTGGCCCCTCAGACCCTCCTCTTGGGCCCTTCTTGGCCCCCAAGACCTCAGGACCCCCTTTTGACCCCCCCTCAGGACCCACTTCTTGATCCCCAAGACCCCCCTCAGACCCTCTTCTTGGGCCCCTCAGACCCTTCCTGAGACCCCCTTCTGGGCACCCTCCTTTTCCTCTCACAGCCCCCAAGCCTCCTCCCCATATGGAGTTCCCCCTTGACTTCCCCCTTCATGCAGTTGGAAGGGGGAGAGAAAGCCCTGTTCCCCATTTCCCTTGAGGCTGGCTTCAGAGCCAGTCTCCCCTTCCCCATCCTGGATTGCCTTGGCACCCCCTTGCCCCATCACCCATTGGTGCAATGGGATGGGGAGAGAAAGCCATAGATCCATCACCCCACTGCTTCCCTTTCTAAGACACTCCCATCCCACTTCCCCAATATGGATTGTCTGGGGTCACCCTTTCTCTCCAAACCCCGCTTGGTGCAGTGGGATGGGGCAGAGAAAGACCTATTACCCCCATTTCCTTTCCCTTAAGAGAATGGCTTCTTCGCCTTCCCATCTAGAATTTCATCTGTCCCTGGCCAGGTCTTGGGGCTCCACCACATCTCCTTCTCCCCTTTGATGCATTGGAGGGGAGGGAGACAGAAAACCAAAGACCCATTGCCCCCATTTTTCTACCCCAAGATGATGGCTTTAGAACCCCTCACATCCCTTTCTCCCTCTCTCCATTGGGACTCCATCTGGTCATGGGGCACCCTATTTTCCCCCAGACCCTTCCTCCTTGATGCAATGGGCTGGGGGATTTAAAACTCGAAACCCTTTACCCCCATTTCTGTTCCTCAACCAGATGACTGCAGAGCCCTCCCCATCTGCAATTGCTTCCTTCCCTGGTTTCTGCCACCCCCTTTGCCCCTTCACCTTTTCCTCTTGGTGCAAAGGGATGGGGGAGAGAAAACTAGAAAACAATTGCTTTCCCCACTTCCCTTTCCTCTCTGTCCATGATTACTTCCATCCCTGGCCTTGGGTACCCTCTTTGCCCTGTCTTTCTAGTGAGGTGGGGGGGGGGGTCCATTGCCAGAGATCCATCACCCCATTCCTCTAAAGCTCTTCCCTTGAGTAGGATTTCATCTGGCTTGCTGATTCTTTTTTTGGGGAGGGCGGCGGGGGGAGGGTGCTACTTCTGTCTTATTATGCCTATGCCCTCCATGCATGGTGGTGAGACCCTCCTTCAGCCCCAATCCTGTGCTGGAGGGCCATAGTTTCCTTTTCCTCCTCCATCCCCATCCCACATTTTGGATGCTGGCTCCTGGCTGCGCATGACCTTGGCCAGAGCTCTTTTCCGGCCCAGATCTCTCTCCCTTGCTCTGAATGCATGTCTTTTCCACCCACCCCCGCACTGGGAGGTTTCAATCCAAGACCCCTTCCAGGCAGGCCAGCCCCCCTTTCCTTCTTCTCCCAGAACCCCAAAGCCAACCACAAGGGGAGCAGTTAACAGAAGGGTAAGCGGGGGGGGGGGGGGGGGGGAGCGATGACTGCTAGTTACATCAGGGAAGCCTGGATAATTTTTTTCCCATATAAGGGAAGCAAGTTCTGTGACAAACCCTGAGAAGTTGCCTTAGAAAGAGCTTTGCTCCTTCCAGCCTTCCTCTTCTCTCTTTCCAATGGAATGGTTTTTGTCCCTCAAAATGTACCCAGCACCATGTTATCTCTACAACAATCAGCGGCCAAGGTTTGCTACAATGTGGGGGTGAGCATTAATTCTTGTGGGCTGGCCAACTGGAATACAGTGGGAATATGCCAGATCTGGCTGGCAATGGACAATACTCTGCGGAGAGCCTGAAATTGTGTGCACAGAGTATTTGCTGAGTTCTCCTAATACTGGCTGGGGTATCTTGCCAGGTATCTTGAGATACTTTGGAAAGGAGTTGAGTGAGTGGCAGAAGGCAAGGTTGAGGGTGGAAATCCTAAGGATATCTGTAGGGCTGTTGAGCCATTGATGCACACTGCTTGCTGAGCTTGGTAAGTCCTGAAACCATGAGGACTTGAACCATGCTTTGGGTGGGATATGATGTCCAAAGAGGCCAGCTTCTCCCTAGATCATAATGCATTGATATGCGACATACAGGCTGCAATCCTAACCCAAGTTAGGTTTGCCACAAGCCCATATTGACCTGGAGTGTCGCAAAAGTCTTCTAAGGCACTTCTGCACCACTTATGGGGAGGGATAGGCCATGCTCTGGCCTCCCCGCACCACCATGAGAACAGGGAATGGGTGAGTTGTACCAGCCTCAATTGGTTAGGATTGCACCCACAATGAGCAATGGATTTGCAGTGTGGGAAAATGAACTGGGCAGCCTAATAAACTCAATTACTTAGTCTTGAGGGTGGAGGTCTTAATTTTTTTAGAGTTTGTTTGTAAAGTTCCTTCTGGTACAGGTAATCAACACTCTCAGTTCATGATGCTCCCAGTATTTCATTCCAGAGTTCTCTGGGTTTCCACTTATCTCCACTTTTGTGCTAGGATGTTGTACGTTCTTCAGACAGTTCATCTTAGACAATTCAGACAATTGTGCCGCTTCTCCCCCCAAACATTGTTCCTCAGGACAGTTGTGTTCAGCTGCTTCTACTCCTGAAAATGGAACTGGCAACACCAAAACATAGTGATCTCACCTACCTGCACTGCAGATGAATGGTTTGCATAAACATAAGATCCAGGCAGTCCGTGGCCACTTTGAGAGTGAAGGGTTGGTTATGCTCTCCCCTTGAGTGGATATCTCCATATTCAGAAGTGCTTATCTTTGAAATAGTAACTTTTAGATGTGACTGGATAGGGGCTTAGAATGGTCACATATGCAGCCAGCTGTGGGGAAATGTCAGTGTACGTAATGTACTGGGTCAAAGGATACAAATATTTTATGGGGGATTAGTTGTGGCACATTGAGCAATGAGAATGCCACATATATCTTACCCAAGGCATGCATGTGATGAATCATCAGTGATTCTGACCATGTCATTTTGACTTAGGGTTGCCATAATTCTCTTCTGCAAAACCAGGACAGGACCCTCTGTCCAACTTGCCAGCATGTGAATGCAATCCCTGAAAACTGGGGTTGTCCCAGTTTTTCTGGACATATGGTAACCCTATTTTGACTAGATTCAATTAAGGTTTGTTGTCTGGTTTAAATTGTTTCCAAGGCTAATGATTGAATCAAGGAAACACTTTGTTTGAGGCTTCGGGATTGCATAGCTGAATTTTGTCCTGTGTCACATTTGTGGCTGACAGATGTCTAAATTTCCTTCCCTTCCTCCCCCAATATAATTTGATGGCTGGCGTTGCAAGGGTACAGTATTCCAAAGGTGTTGCCATCTTCATCCTGTAGAACAGGGCTAATGAACTTGTGGCATCTACTTGGTCTGCTTCTGTTGAGACTTGTGGGTTCTCCAAATGAAGCCAGATGTCAACAGTAACAGGAAGCAGGCTTAGATGCAAACTGGAAATTATTTGCTACACTCCCAAGAGTTGTAATGGCCTGCAGTGTTCAAGTAAAAATTTACATTTGTATTGCTAAGGGTTGCACATTCTGATATGGCTGTTGTATCTACTCTAGGAAGATTGGTCGACGACAACCAATTAATATTTGTAGAGGTGATCTATAACTGTGGAGGCTGAGTCAGGAGTTATAAGACCATCTGTGGCAGAGAACTTGCAGTATGATCAGATGTTAACCTGGGAGTTGAAACCCTTGCTGATCTACTACAAATTGCTGGGCATAGAGTCCAGTCTGCTAGCGGCCCACCCACCCCATCTGTAGGAGAACTGAAATTGTATCCTTTGATAGACTTTAATGCTACAAAAAATGTTATAGGCGTCCCCCACTGTTGATGGTTCTGCTTTTTCAATACCATTCAGTTATTCCCAGAACTCATTCATTCAACACATGCTTAACTCTTTCAACCTGTCTGCTGGTTTAAAGGCTAAAATTGTCTACCCTAATGTTGGTTTGCATGTGACATGGTGATCAAACTGTTTTTGGCATTTCCTTGTAACTTTCTTCAGTAAATAGCCATCATTCAAATATATAAGATATTCATTACCCACATGTGCTTTTGTTCATTTTCTTGTAATTTATGTATTTTGCTGTGTGTTAATAAATGTGTTATTTTGGCTTTTGCAAGTGATATTTGTCTTTTTTGGTTGCCATTTTGAATTGGCAAGCTGAAAAAGACTGAGTTCTACTTTTCATCAGTTTTCACTTTGGATGGTGCTCCAGTTCCTACCCATCCAATAAGTGGGGGATGCCTATATTCCTGAGTACTGATGAGAATTTTGGTTTGCCTAGCCAAGCTGATTTATCTTGTCTGTTTATTTTGGAGTAAAGGTTCAGTGACTCTTATCAGGTATGTTTCTTATGGTACCTGGTTTTACAGAAAGGAGTGCTACAATGGAGAAGGTCCCATTTTTGGTCACTATCCACTCCTTGCTGGTAGGGAGGTTCTGAGCAGAGCCTTCAACAATGGTCTTAAAATCCTGGCTGGTTAGTGTGGGAGAAGATCTTTCCAAGCAGTCTTCAGAAGCAGGCTCCATGAACAATACGCTGCAATAGTCCCAAAGTGATGCTGGTGTGTTAAAGAAGTGCTATTTTGGGAGCCTTTGTGAAGGAAGCATTGCCCCAAAGTGATGGCTTGCATAAAGTGCTTTGTAATTATTGCTAAATGTGGAATGTTTGAGTAAATACACTTTATCCACCAACAAGTTTTGGCAGTGACTAGTGCGGGGGTGATGTGCAGGTTTACAGGTATTTTGTATGAATCAGGAGTGAATATATGGTATAAAATTGGACTTGGAAGACATTTGAGACTTCCACTTTAAAAAGGGAAGGGGGAGAAAAGCTTCCCCAATGTAGATGCCTGATATTCTAGAAGTCAAGTTCAGTGCCATGTGCAGCTCTTGGTATCTTCACCATGATGTAGATTGTGTTTGCATGGAGCTGGGAGTGTGCCCTGGAGGTAGTCATTTGGCTCTATCTGAGTTTAGCTATGCTGGCCCCCAGTCCCTGCCCATAGAGTGGTGGGATGCTCTCAGTGCTGTCATTTTGAGCAGGATGGGTGAGGAAATTTCCATGCCACATCATGACTGCGTTGTTGATATTGGAGAAACCTCTTGTGCTTCTAGTGCACTCTGAAACACAGAAGCAATGTAAGAAGCTTCTATGTTGGCCATTTGACATATTTGTAGCTTTTGTTGTACAGAAGCCAGGAAATTAACTCGCTCCCATGGCATTCCCCTGATGGGTTCAAGCCACTATTGCCACACAGAATGACATCCCGTAAGTCTAATCTAGGGCAAAGTTGACAAATGAGAGGTGGTTGATCTCCATAAAGAAAGAAGCAACAGCAGTGAGTGAATTTCCATCTTTTTAAGCCCTCCTAATAATATAGTCTGCTTGCTGTCTCAAGCTCCCCTGCTTCTCTGTGGATGTACCTGGAATGAGAGAGCTCAGCCAACAAAAGCCTTTATTTTGTCTTGGATGTAATCGGGGCTGGGGGAAAATATTTTGGATTCTTAAGTGCTTGAATCATTCCAGCCCTCGTTATAACTTGAGAAGTTCAATCCATGTTTTTTTCTGGATGGGGGAGCTCATGCAGCTAGTTTTAGGAATCCTTGAGTTAACGCAGCTTTATGTTTGGAAGCCCAGAGCATAAGATCCCTTTTGATTCAGAATGTTGAGAGTAATTGAGATGTTACAAGAGGGCATGTAAGAAAAGGAGTTATGGTGAGTAAGACAGATAGAACTGTGTTTTACTAAAACACAACAGACCTACTTCTGAGTAAAATAAACAGCACCATTTTCAAACATCTCTACATATATGCAAGCACAAGAAATGTTCATTTATTTTTGTAGGCCAGCATTATTGTTTGAGGCTCGCACTAGATGTGATTTTAATTATACTATTTGCTGGCTTTTTTCTAAAGTGGATAGCACTGGGTGGGGTGGCAGTTTGCCCATGGCAGATGGGAGGGGGGCTTTCAAACTGCACAGTGCCTCTTGTGCAGGCAGTTTGCCCTGGAGGAGATTGGAAAACCATGCAAGTTTTTTTTCCCAGAACAGATGACATCCTGGGGTGCATTGCTGGGATCCACAGCAAGGGATTAATAGATCAGGGGTGTTCAAACCCTGGCCTGGGAACTATATATGAGCCCAAGATGAGCCTCAATACCGCCCTTCACCTGGCCCATGAATCCTCTGAATCTTTCTATAATATACCCTTGTATGTAAATTTATGCAAATTTATTCAAATTTGAAATGTAAATACTTTTTCCAGTCTCCAACACAGTGTCAGAGAGATGTTGTGGCCTCCCTGCCAAAATGTTTGGACGCCTCTGTCATGACAAAGGGCCCAATCCTATTCAATTTCTAGGGCTGGTGCACCTATACCAATGGGGCATGTGCTGTATCCTGTAGTGGAGGGCCAGTCATTGAGGCCTTCTCAGTGTATGGAACATTTATTCCCTTGCCTTGGGTCTGGATTACAGCTGTACCAGATCTTGAAAGTTGGATAGTATTGGGCCCAAAAGTCACCCCATCAATTCTGTTTGCTGTTTGCATAAAAGCAAGTGTAAAAACATTAATCTAGTCCGACTCTTAGTGTTTCATGCTCAAGCGATGTACTAGCTAAAGGCTACAGGAATTTCCTCGTGTTTATATAAATGTTTCCCCACCCCCAGTGTAGAGTTTCTTTCCTTTCTGAAGTATCTGGTAATAGCCATTGTTGAGTTGGGTGCAGGTTTAAACTTCTGCCAGGAATGTGAATAATCAACTTGAAGAAACTATTTCCCACAGTCCTGGGGTAAAGAAAACATAGAAACTTCCATTCAGGTCTCGATTTTCAAATGGCCCATTGGAGGGAAGGTAAATCTATTCAATCCTACCTTTTCCCTGGACAGGATCTCTGGCTGCTTCCCCCCTCCTCCGAGCATCTTTGTAGCCACATTCTGTAGTTGACAAATGTCCCAAAGTGCCTACACAAAGACATAAAAGATGTTATTGGACAAAAGCTCATTTAAAAAAAAAAACCTCTGAAAGATGTAATAAGATGCCACCCTCTCCTGCTAATACATGAGAGCCTCCTTTGATGTTGGCAAACCAGTCTAGGGCAGATGATCATTGAAGGGCCATTTGAATGAGATGCTTTTTTTGTTTGAATATAGAGGGGCAAAACCACATGTGCAGTCATATCTAGGTTCTGCAAACACCTGTGTTCAGCAGTTTCCCACTTATGTACAAGTGGCTGTGACAGTGATGTGGGTTTTACACATGGTCGGTGCTTGTCTAAGGGGGAAAAAGTATGCTGTGTCCTGGAGTCTTAAATACTCTAGTATAGTAGACTTTAATGGAATTCCCACCATAACTTTAATGTTCTTTGATCATCCAGAAGCGTGTAGGTGAATGGGGTTCCCGCTGCCAGATGTCAAAAGGCAAAACTTTGAATGCACATCCCTCTGCCACAAGTAGTGTCTGTGGCAGGCTCTGGGATCCCGTGCATGTGTGCTGGATTTTGTCTTCCAGTCTTTCACATGGATTTCAGTAGTAGCTAGGTTTGAGGGTAAACTCTAAAGAGTAAGAAAATGCATACCTTTCTGATAGAACTTCTCAGATCCTGGGCCTATTAAAATTCTTCTTAAAATGCAGGGCTGAAGACTGGAATCTAAATACTTGCAAATGCAAAAAAAGTACAAACCAGATTTTTCTTTTGAAAACTTGGCAGCACTTCTCACAGCAGGAAGAAGCAGATGGAATTTTAAATACAGTTCTGCTGCAGTATAGGATCTGCTGTCTCCTTTAACTTCATTGGGAACCCTTGGCTCCCCCTTCTAATTATAAACCTTTTAATTGTGCAACTATACTTGTAAGGAAAAATGGCAAACTATAAACATACTGCTATTAATGTTTGAATAGTTCTTTGCTAGCTTTTTTCCTCTGTTAATAATAAAGGTGGGTGGTAGAAGGAAGGATCCTCGATTTCATTCCAAATCTCATTTTACTAGCACATATTCTACAAAGCAGCTGTGAAAAGGGGGCTGTCTTCACTTTTTTTCCCCTTCATAGAAGAATAGGGTGCTGGTGCTTTTCTGGAAAAGGCCCACCTGAATGCTAATGACCACGTTGCAGCTGCTGAGAGTGTAAACTGACATTCAGCAAAAAAAAAAAAAATGCAACCATTGTTTGCGCAAATTAAAGTGTAAAGAACAAAGTTCCGGAAGACATTAAGAGCATAACCCATATACATAGACATCTGCCAAATAGGAGTTCAAACATGGCCATCTGGAGACTTATTACTGCCATTCTTGATTATCCTGTATAAAGATTTTCTAAGGCAGCTGCCCCTTTTTCTTGCATAGGTTAGCACTGAATTGAATGGCTGAGAGGCCTTTGGAACATGTTGTAATTGGGGTTCAATAAAAGAGTACTGCTGCACATGTCTGTTCCCAAACAAAACATGTTAAACCAGTTGCCGAACATTTTAGCAATGGGACCAACTTTTAAAAATTACATTCTATTGGACCCATCTAGTTAATGCTAGACTTTAAAAAATCAACTGTTCATGCCTCTGTTCTTATCCTTTTAAATTATGCTGCATTCTAGAGCATTTGTTGAGCTCCACCTTCATCAGATCAGTACCATTATAGTTGCCTTGCATTCCCTTTCACCTGGCCTTCCATAGAAGCTGAGGCATGGTTGCCTGCTCACAAGTAAATAAGGACATACGCTCTGTTTCAGGTTCCATAGGGCTCATCACTGGTTTCTTTCTCAGGAGGGGAGATTGCCTTCTAGAATATTTTTGGGGGGGGGGGCGGGGTTGCATTTGATAGGACTGGACCATTCTAGTAGTGTTGCATTCTTTTCAGTCTGCCTTTCAAAGTGGACTGAGGCATGTTCACCAACGTAGTTGCTAGTTCACCTAGGTTATCCTCTTAGTTGTGACCAACTCTAAGGAGTGATGCTCATCCCCGTTTCTTAAGTCACAGAGCCAGCATGTCCTGGAGACGCCTCCGTGATCATGTGGCCTGCATGACCTAATGTCAAAGCATATGGAATGCTATTTCCTTCCCACCAAAGTGGTACCTGTTTATCTGGTGTACTTGCATTGCAGTGCTTTTGAACTTGGTTGGCAGGAGCTGGACAAGGGCTGGGAGCTCTTATAGCACCTGGGTCTTGAACCCAGAACTGCCAGGCGGCAGGCATGGTGTCTTAACCACCGAGCACCTACTTGAAGTAAATACAAGTATGTAGCTCTGTTTCACTTTGTGTAGGATTTAGTACATTCTATCCTGTGATTTGTTGATGGTCCACCATTCTCCACTACACAAACCTGCTCATGTACCTAAAATAATGAAACTCATTCTTGGTTTATCCCTTCATCAAATCATTCTGTTGGCTTTATTGCAAGCACCTTAGGGTAGAGTCCTTATTTATTTGTATATTGCAGAGAGGGCAATATATCTTGCCATTTAGTGCAGTTCAAAGAGTTAGTAGGTGTGATGTTTCAAATCATTACATGTGTTCAAAGTGGACTTGGGACTAGCTTTCACTCAGTTGGAAATTAGCCCAGTGCACCTTTCAAAGAGTTGTAGCTCAAAGTTGTGAATTTTTCCATGGAAAAGAGGGCTGACCAAGAGGACACATCAAACAAATAGCTTCCTGCTTCAATTCCTGTGAACTGCCTTGCTTAAAGCGTGATGTATTGCACTGATAATGAAAAGCTGCCAGTGCCTGGCTGTTAAAGGACAAATATGCTTGAGGGTTTCAGAATTTGGGGTGAAAGTTATAAATTTGCCATGTTTAGCTTCTCAGGTAGAGTTCCATAGAACCCAAGTATTCTATAAGGCTTCCACAAAATTGTTTCCCCATCTTTACATTAGCCCAGTTACTGAGAGGGTTTGTTTGTGAGAAACACACAGCAAAGCCTAGTGGCACCATCAAATGCAAATATGCCAAAGCTGTAAAAGTAAAGTATTGCACTGAAAAGCTAATGAGATTCTCATAGTTGCACTTAATAGAAGTTTTATTAAAATACATTTTTGTTTTTGAACCTCATAACTGCTAAAATTTATTATAACAGCTTTGGCATTGTATAGGAGGGGAAAGGTGCACTTTCATAGGATGTTACAAAGCTCCACTGCCAAAAATGTTAAAATTATTAGTATGAAAGTATTAAATTTTTAATATATATGCGGGAAAGTAGTTAACTGCCTAATAGTATAATACAGCTGCAGCCTAAATATATGCAGTTTATATGTGATTTTTGTCTCAAACTGACTGAGGATGCCTCTTTAAATTGAAAGATAAGCTTCCCAGGCCCAGTTAATGGCTTAAAGGCAGCCTGCTTTCCATAGCAGTGGCAGGCAAAGTTGTCACAAACATGTCTAAAAGTTTGTGAACTGTTTCTATTCCAGCCTAAGAGACAGCGACACTCCCTTCCCTTAAGTCAGTGATTTTCATTCTGTGTACTGTAGCACACTGGCCACGAGCGGTCCACAAATATGCCACAAAGATTAGATAATTTATTAAATAAACATCATTTATTAATAGGGTTATAGGAGAATTGAACCCCCCTCCACCAGAAGCACGGTGTGTCTTGTCAATTGTGCAAAGATTGATGGTGTGACAATTTTGGCACCTGGTTGGTGTGCCATGAGATGAAAAAGGTTAAAATCACTGCCTTAAGTGATAAATCACTTGTGAAATGCTGAGCTGATACTGCTTGCAAATTGCACATGCATTGCCCATGCTTGCAAATTGCAACTGCTCAGCTCCTTGCAGGGGAGTTAGCAGCACGAGTTCAGGACCCCCACTGGGGTTGCAAAAGCTGCAGCAATTTACAGGAATGAAATAGATTGAAAGTAGATTGAATGAAATAGATGAAAGACTACCAGGTAGAGGGGGAGACATCCGGTGGACTCTTCCAGGTACCAAGAGATAGGGTCCCAGTCCCGCTCAGATTCTTAGCTATAGTCCTAAAATAGCCTTCACTTGTGCCAGGCAGGCTTCATGGTTATGTTTCTGCTCTCATAATATTTGGTTCTTGTGCCAGGCAGGCTTCATGGCTGCGTTTCTGCTCTCATAATATTTGGTTCTAGTGAGCACTGCTGGGGGGGCATTATGAAGGAGGGCATATATCAACAATGGCAGTGGGATTGGCTGATAGAGTCCTTCGAGGCAGTGCAGGATTGATTGTGAGGCCCCCAATCTCATGCTTTATTACTGGGGTAATGGCACAAAAACAATTGAAAACCACATGTCTAATAGTTTTGACTCAAACTCTTGCTTTCTGTTTTTTTCTAGGATGGCTTCTACCACTTCTTCAATAAACACGGCTCTGACCCATCTGACCAGAACAGTACCATAAGCAATGCAATCATGGCGGCGGCAGGATTTGGTTTGGCGGGTTTGGCCTTCCTTTTAGCTGTTCGATAAGACTACCATTGACTGTGGGGAAAGGGGAGAAATTCTTCAGCAACACACCAGCAAAACGGCGGAGAGTCCATTCTATATTTCTATAGGGCAGTTGGAAGACAGAAACTTATATTTTTTAACTGGTGTGGAGGAACAGTCTTGATAAGAACTTTGACATTAAAAGCACATTGCATCCTGGCAGTACAAATGGGAAACCAGTGCCTCTGAATGCTAGTTCTGAGCTTGGGCACCTTCAGGACTTTGAAAACTGTCACTGTTGCGGCTCATGTTCTGGTAACCGCTGAGTGCTTGATGTGCTAAAATGTTAATGGTGGGCTTGCAATGGAACTCAAGTGAAGCTGTGTGTCTGGATTTTTCTCCGTGTGCAAGAGTGTGTATGTTGGGGACAGGGGGGATGATGCCTTGTGAAAAGTGAGCCAGTATTAATAACAGAAGCTCAGCTTCCCCGTCCGTGATGCAGTGCAAATGGTGCCAAGCCCACTCATCAGTGTTTCACTGCAAGGTCCATATTGCACAGAGCATTATAGCTTTTGTGTTTTTGTTATAATGGCATTAGTATAAACTACACTACAAGTACAGTAGATGACAAGAATGTTGATACCAAAACAGTAAAGGCTGCAGAACCAGTTCTTGACTGAAGTGAACTTAACTATTGAGAAACCTTTTGGAAAAATTGGTCTATTTGGAAGTCCATTGAAGGCTGGGATTTCTGTGGATTTCCTGTCCAAGCCAGAAACTCCATATAACTTAATATATTTTTGAAGTATTTATCATTA
The DNA here is from genome assembly GCA_030015325.1 of Cryptoblepharus egeriae. Lineage (NCBI taxonomy): Eukaryota > Metazoa > Chordata > Lepidosauria > Squamata > Scincidae > Cryptoblepharus > Cryptoblepharus egeriae. Next base: position 15,891,659 of record JAREYC010000013.1, read on the forward strand.
TATAATACTGGTAGCTGGTTTAACATCTATTTTTGTTGAATTCCATTTGTTTGAAAAGCAAACTCTGTGGCTATCTCCTATCTTGTTTAACAATTCTTTAGATATTGTTATACTGTGCTTTGTAAAAATAGTTCTTGAATGTGTTCAATGTCATAATTTCCTTTTAGCTTGTACAGTTTTAATATGTGAATAAATATATCTGAATATTTTTATTTTAAAATGAGCATGCTTTCTTAGACTGACCCAAATTACATGGTGTTCTTATTAAACCTACTTTATTTAAAAGATTTATACCCGGCCTTTCCCACGGCAACAGAAGACAAAGCTTTAGTTCCTCCCTTCCTGCTGCCCTCACAACAACCTTGGGAGGTAGGTAAAGCTGAAAATAACTGGCCCAAGGTTACTCAGGAAATTTCATGGCCAAGAAAGGATTTGAACTTTCCAGATCTCAGTCCAACTCCCTAACAACTGCCCATCCTGGCTTTCTATACTTATATACAACAATAAAAAGTAGTTCACAAAGTGGTTTACATAACAAAATTCAGTAATTTCTTCCCTGTTCCAAATCTTTAAAAAAAGACACAGAAGAGTTAAGAGCCACTGAAAAGATGTCATGGTGCAGTAAAGGGCAATAAGACTATGATTCTAATTCTTATGGCAGTTAGGCAGTCATAAGCCCCAGCATAAGTCCTGTACTGGCCTGGGAGTGTCACAAAAGTGCTATAAGGCACTTCTGCACCACTCGAGGGAGAGGTTTAGCCCATGCACAGACATATCCTTGCATCTCTACATCACCATGGGAATGGGAAGTTGTGCCAGCCTAAGTTAGGCCTGCACCCCCTAGCTTTCTCTTTGGTAAATATAAGGACACCACTTTATAGAATATCTCTTTGCCAAGTTAGCAGGAGGTTAGGTGTACATACAAGCCCTGTATTTTAAGACCAGACCTGCTCAAGGGGATAGAACAGCTGTATTGCTGAAGAAAAACTGTAACCCAGTGGTAGACACACATTTGCATACAAAAAAACCAAATTCTGGATCTCCAGACCAGGTTGGGAAAAACCCCTGCCTAGAACCCTGGAGGGATGCTACCAGTCAGTGTAGACAAGAATGAACAAGTTGAACCAGTGGACTGACTCCAGAGGCAGCATCCTTTGGTAGTTGTAACCTTTGCAGGTTTGGTCAGTATTACTGGAGTGTTATTGATAGAAGGTTTGGGCTGAGGAAGTAGTGGTTTGCCAAAAGCCTTAGTGAAACATGAATTTTGAAGGGAGAGACTTCCTGATAAGTTATCCCCTCAGCAAAATCTTACACAAGTTTACTCGGTACTGTTACTCCTGATTACAGCCTCTGTTTTGCCACACGTTTTTAGCTAGGAGCTCCTGTTATCTTTTGCTGCACCTGCTGTTTTCCCTGGTGTGTTTTTGCTCCACTTTGAGGGATTGTAGCCTAGGAGCCTCCTGCCTCTAAGTAGAAGCTTAATTTAGCCCAGTAGTGACCTTATAGCAGATGGTTACCCTGGGAAAAACAAGTGTAACCTTGATTGGTTCGAATTGCCTGCTGCCTTGAATTAATGCATCTTGTTAATTGAATCAATTTTAGACAAACAGTTGTCTCCATTTCTCTCTTGAAATTGGTAGCTTTTAATAAGGTGGTTTCAAAATAGGGAACACTTAAGGTTGCAAGCATGAACAGCCACCTTGATTTCTTTGACTTTGAAAATAGATTGTGCCTCAATTTTTCTCTGGTTACTGAAGAATTTGTAGTATGTAAAAAGTGCTTCCTCTTTTTCCAGTACCCTTTCAAAACTTTAGTGAAATACAGAAACTTCCAGAGACAGGAGTTCTAAATAACCTGGTTTGTTACTAATTCCATTATGGGGCAAGTAGATCAATATTTGAAATATAAATCCAAGATGTGAGCTGAGGCGGAATATTTCCACCATTAATTATTATTTTAATCAAGAGGAGACTATTTTTTTTTCCAGATCAGGGCCACTGGCCATTCAGAAAATAATCTTCTGTAATGGTTGAGGATTGTAAAATGAAAGCCAAATTGTATGTCTGTATATATAGCACAGATTATTCAAGATATATGAAAATGAAATGAAACCAGAAGTGCGAAGTATGTGAACCTAGCACAGTAACACCTTCTGGTTTTCTTTTTAACCTTGCAATCCCTATGCTACTATATGTATTTGTTTACTTTTGTCATGGTTTTTTACTTTCAGATTATGAACAAAAACTAGAAAATTGCATAGTAAGATGTTACTAAGGGAAGTTGAATTTTGTTTAGAAGCAAGAGTTAAGTTTTCATTACAGATGGAACTATTTATAGAAATAATATCTTGAAATTGGTCTTGGGTAGTACAGGTAACTAGGATTAACATAGATAATTAAAATTACTAGAGTTTGCACAGTGGCTTGGCCTGGCTTCAGATTTAGGGGTCCCTTGGCAGAGCACTCTATGCGAACAGTATTCCACACCCCACTTTCAAAGGCAGTGGGATTTTCCTTGGTGGTCTTTGGGTGGAGACTCACATTGAATCAGAGTTTGAAGAGACAAACAGCATCCTCTACTCAGCCCTTCTGGATGTAGCAGAAAATCCTCTTAGAGCAGTGGTCTTCAAAGTGAGGATCGGGACTCCCTTGGGGGTCACTACTTCATTTCAGGGGGGGATGCAAAAAGCTGGATACTGCCATCTTGGAATCTGACACTGGGCACCTTAACGTCACTTCCAACCAAGATATCACTTCTAGGGGGTCCCGGGCAGATTGTCATTCTGAGAAGGGATTCCTGGGCTGAAATGCTTGAATACAACTGTCCTAGAATGCGTCCAGCAGTTTGCAATTTGCCTGTTCGACCTGAGCTTAATAAATATCTCCAGAGAGGGAGAATCTACCACTTGAGAATCTGTTCCACTGTTTTGGAGAGGAGGAGAGACTGTTATTGCTGTCAACTCATTGTAGACATGGTCACACGTGGGAGTTGGTCTCCACAGAGCTCTCCAAAGACACAGGGACCTCTGGAGGAGAGGACCTCTGAATTGGATCCACCATTCTGAATATCCATCTAACTGTGCCAGGGTGCATCAGAAGATGTATTAAGTCCTTGGTTGTTGTGATGTTATTGAGTCCTGACCCTGGTGAATTTTCCAGTGCCTGCTGTGATGATTGGGACCTCCATGTTGCAGGATTTTTTTAGAAAGCTGTGCATGAAAGCACATAAGCAGAACTTCTTAATCCACCCAGCGTTCATATTTTTAATTATTCTGACCTTTGATAGCATCTCACATAGGGTAGATTCTGTGTTTAATTTAGCATGTCCTTGTATTTTTTTTTTTCTGAACAGAGGAGCCTCCTCCCATTGTAAACCGAGATGTACAAGGAATAATGAAAGGAACTCCACACCCATCTTTTTCCTCTTTTATTGTTCCTTCTTTAAACACTGTCTCTGTTTCACAGTGTTCATCTGAAGGCATTTAGCTTGATGGCCAAGCTGCTTCCCAGCTGGATGAAACAGCAGGGATTTTGCAGCCCTCTGGACTTGAGCAGGAAGACCTGCCACCCACCCTCGCTATGGTGAAGAGTCCGGCTTCCTCACATACCTCTCACCCCTTGGCTGTACTATTTGTTTACTATATTTATAGACTGCCTTTCAGCCCTACTAGCCCCTAGAGTAGTTTACAATAAATACCAATTAAAATAACTTGAAAGTTCAAATCCAATCTTTAATGGAAAAAACCCAACAGGAAGAAAATCTCAAAGTGACAGTCAAAGCAACATCACAAAATAGCTGCAAATATTGTGTACTTAATTTGATTTTTGATGCCACAGAGGAAAGGTTATGCTTGTGTAATGGGTCTGAAAAGAAGATGGACAGTGTTTCTTGAACCTCCGCTGTGGATGGGGGTTGTAGATATTGGGACCAGCACAGGCAAAAGCTTCCTTTTGTAGATGATATTGCGTCTACAACTGATGCTCTGAATAGAGTGTCCTTGGAGGATGTTAATTCCTAGAGTCATGGTCATCCAGTCCATTTAATAGACATACTCAATCAGACTGGCAGATAAGAAAAATTGCTCTAAGTTGGGTGCTTAAAGAGGTATCTCTTGTTCTCCACTAGGGTTCTGTTCCATTTTAAAATAGATTTTAAGACCATGTCCAGCTCTCTTGCTCCTTCATTGCCCCTAATGGAATAAGGTTGTGCTTCAATAACTACAGTAGTTTGATCCTGGGACTCCCTGATACCACCTAAAATGTGTTAAATAAAAGAATTTTTTTTAAATTTAAAGTGTGTCCATTTACAACTGTTTGAGAACAGCTTTTCTTACTGTTGTTGAGAGACAGCAATTAGATATCCAAAGGACCCCCTGCTTTTGCCCGGCTCAGCTGAAGAATGGAATAATTGCTTGCATGACTGCCTCACTGCAACAGGAAGAAAAGCAGTTTTAAAACTGATTTGTAGTGGCCATCCGTGTTGAGTCAAATCTGTAAAATCAGTGGACAACGAGGCTGGATCAGGGGAAACAGAAAGGCACAATCTCAATTTTTGAACTTCACACTTTTAAAAAGAGGTTTGGAACTTGTCTTAGGTCTTCATTGGGTCCAAGTCCCTTGGATGACCATCTAAGAATAGCCTAATTTGCATAAATTATAATTGCCAGACAAAAAAATCCGGTTGGTCATCTAAGGGTTACATAAGATCATTTCCCAGATTTCATTGGCTTCATTGGTCTCCATGTTCCTCCAAATTCAAGATGCCAACATACCAAAATTCAGTTGCTTTCCCCTCCTTCACTTGTTTAAACAAATGTGCCATATTTTCAACCCTTGGCCAATGTGCAAAATATGGGGAATCTTTGCAGTAGTCTGATGCACAAATTACTGCCATGGAAGAGATGTGTGACTGGAGAGTCACATATATCTGATCCTGAAATGTCCTGTTTGAACAGACCTATGGTCCATTCTTGTTTAGCATTCTGTTTTCCACTATGGATAGTTAGGTGCTTCTGCAAAGCCCATATGCAAAGCATGAAGTCAAATAACTTCCCTTCCTATTTATGAGGTTGGTTTGACAGATCAGGGCCCTTGCCATGCCTCGTGCTAGTCTCTCCATTCAAGAAAAGGAAAAAAACAGAGCAGAAGAGGAAGTGTGGAGGAGAATGATGTTCTAGAGTGCCTGATGTCCTAGCCCACTACACTCTACTCCCTTTGCCTCTTCCTTTTGATGGAGGGGTGGCAGATGGATGTCAAATAAAGGAAGGTGGCATTTGGTATCTAAATGTCTAAAAGCACTGGGAATCCTTGAGCTGGCCCTGAAACGCCTCACATCTTCTATGTGCTGTACAAAGATTTAAAAAACAACACCAGCTTGCTGGCTTGTAGACCAACATAAGACTCCTGCACCAGCAGGCTCCCATGCAATGAATGTATAATACATCCCAGGGGGTAAGTGAGTGATGTGATAGTTCTAAATGAGTGTTTTGCTCTTAATTGTGTCTAAATTCTGCTGAAAGTCATATATGACTAACTAGTCCTATTGATGTGCTATTGATGTAATCCTTAAGAATGACAAACTGGGCTTCTTGTGTTTGTAATTGCAAGAATTAGTTATGAACAAAGTAAAGCTCTCAGATCATCCATTGTTCTTTGTGTTGGTCCTGGCTAAAGCACCAAGTCACACAGTGTGTTACTAATTCAGTGCTGGAATACCACAGGGGATAGGCTAGGGCAGGGATCAGCAACCTTTCAGCAGTGTAGTGGCAAACTTATGTTACAACGTTATTCCACATGCCAACATCATTTTATATACATAATATGCAACATCATATATATATGCAGAGACCTCCTTTCCTGGGGCTTTCCTGACCTCTAGCCAGCACATTGCTCCCTCTGTACCCCCTAAAGAGGCTTCTCCATCGCTATGGTGCTATGGGAGCTGGAGATGCTGATCCTATCCTTGCCATGCCTCTTGCAAAGAGGCTTTCTTCTGAGCAGAGATGTTCAGGATTGAGCTCTAAGAATGCACTTTGCTCCACCCGTTCCTAGGAGTAGGCTCCATTGATGGCAAAGGAGCTTACTTCTGAGTAGAAAAGATCAGGATTGAACTCTTAAGTGTGAACTCTTCTCTACCCTTTCCATTCTGATAGCGGCAGGGTGGGGAGATATGCTGTTATGGGCACTACCTGTGATGATGGGCAGCTGCCTATGGGCAAATGGGACAGCAGAAGTGGCAATACCTCCTACCTGTGTTTGCCAGAGGTATCTTGATGTGATGCAAAGCATGATTCCAAGTGCTGAGCTCGGCACTAGTGCTGGTGGTTGCCTACCCCAGGGCAAGGGTTCTTTTATGATTTCTTTTTAGGGCACTTCTTACAGGAGGGAGTGTGGAGGACAGGAGATCAATCTTGGGGTCTGGTGGCATCATACCACCCACCCATGGGAAAAAATGGGACTGAAAATTTGGTTCTAGGGCAGAGCCCAGTGGTGGTCCTAAAACAATCTGAGACTAAACTTTGCCACTCATCTGTCTGAGAAAAAATGCAAAAAGCTGAAAAATTGTCATTTGGGAGAAAAGGCAACTTGACCTTGTTCTGAAATGAGACTGGTGGAACTCAGAACAGTTTTTTACATTGACATCTACTTTATGGAAGACTTTGTCCAGAGAAACCTGCTGAAAGACATCTTTGCCTTCTACCATCAGGTAAGGAACCACCACTTCTTGCAAGGTGGTAGTACCATAATTCTGATTTAATGAGCTTGTTTTAGCTGTTACTTTAAATTTAATGCGAAAAGGATTTTTAAAAGCAAATTATGTTAATATCTCTCTCTCTCTGTGTGTGTATTTTAAATTACAATTCTCCTTTATATATTTCCTTAGACACTAAGATCTATCTCTCAGCCTAGCCTAACTTGCAGACTTATTTTAAACCTGTAATAGGATTAATTCATATGGGCTCCTTATAACAGCATTTCTCAAACTGGGTTAGGACCCACTGGATGATCATAAGCCAGTTTCAGGTGGGTCTTCTAGTACCAACCTCAGCCCCAATTGAAAATACAGATAATACAGAAAATACAGAGCTGCTGGGCATGGCAGGCTTTGAGTAGGCATGAGGCATGGTCCTTTGCCCTGAATAGTTGGGGAAATGGGGTGCTGGATATAGAGGAGGGCTGTGTGGTCCGAGAAGGATCCAGGCCTGTGTTCTGCTTTGACCTCTGAGGAGGAATGTTTGAATTGGCTTTTCATGATTTAGGTTTGATGCCTAAACTGATGATGGGCAAAAATCCATAGCAGCTGCGGGTCCACACAGTTATGTCACCCTCTAGTGTTATCTTATCGAAAGTCATCTTAACTACTCCGAAGCAAGGGGCTTAATTTCAATTTAGGATATAGGCTAATGTTACTTCCAGCGATGACATTACTTTCAGGTTAATGACATTACTTCCAGTAGGTCCAGACAGATTGTCATTATAAAAAGTGGGTCCTAATCCTAAAAAGTTTTGAGAAACACTAATAGAAGATGGGCAGTTTGGAAATGTTAATGATGTATATCACTGTTTCTCAAACTGTGGATCATGAGTCAATTTCAGGCGGGTCCCCATCCATGTCACAATTTAATTTTTAATATATTAAGACTTAATGTTACCATGGTATGTGTTTGGGGGAAATGTTACAGATCTACACTTTTAATCAGCTTCTATGTATCTGCTTTTAACAATGATAGCAAATGATAGCAAACAGTGTGGGTAGGCTTGCAGCCTTGGATTATTAAAAACTTTCCTGCTTGATGATCTTACTTCTGGTCATAACATCACTTCTAGTGGGTCCTTTCCTGGGAGTAAGACCCATTTAACACAATGGGGCTTGTTTTGAGTAGATGTGGTTAGGATTGTGCTCTTATTCTCTGAGCCACTGTGCTACAGCAGCTCATTGTGGAACAACTCTGCCATTATTCCTCCCAATATTTTGGCATGAACAAATAAGTGCAATGCCTGACTCTTCCATGCTATTTTTATACAGTTGTTTTCAAGCCGTTCCCATTTTTCATCCACAAAAGCAAAGATATCTCTGTGTTGGGATGTCTTCCCTTGCCTCCCTCCTCGACTTCACAAATAATTTTCAAGGAAGAAAAATATTTTCCACAATGTCATGTCTACTGGGTTGAAAAAATAATAAACCTGCCTGTTCCACGGCATCCCTCTGGGCTCATGTATTTGGTGATAGTGCCACGAGGAAGGCAACGCCTGTGTCCGCAACAAATGGGCTATCAAAGTTTCTGAAATGTTTTGCTTTCCTATGATGTGTTTCTGTGGGAGGAATTGGTTAACTGTGTGGTTGGATAGGTCAAAAGACTGTGTGAAACAAGAAACCTTACGCCAAGCGCTCTACCATCTGGCGCAAACTTGATCCAATGTCCGATGTGGCTTCCAGTAATCATTGATGTCCTATTGTTGCTAGGTGCATTGTTGGGGCGCTTTGAACAGGCACAAACTGCCACTGGAGAACTGGGCTGGATTTGCGTTACCTCTCAGTAACAGGAACTGCCCTTCAGAAGCTCTTAACATAGCCCCAGCTTAGCAGCTGAGAGGGTTTCTCTCGGCTTTCAGTTTCTCAGCTGTCAGTCAGTGAAATGTAATAGTAGCCAAAAACCCATTTGAGCTTCTTTGGAAAATGGTGGAGACTTGATCATTATTACATTTCTAATGAATACAACAGCTGCCAAGGACTGTTCTAACTGATACCAGCTGGTGCCACAAACAAGGGTTGCATTCCACAGATCTGGGAGGGCTGGGGGACTCATGCACCTCAGATATGATCCTCTCCCCCCCCCCCCCAATGCCAGGGAGACCCTCCAGAACCTGATCAATCAGAGGAAGGTCTAGTTTATATCAGAAGCAGAATAAAATGGTATTGGTTCTAATTGGATAAATTATAGCTGCAAATGCAGGAGGGGTAAGGATAGCAAATCTGAAGTCTTTGGGAAAAAAATCTCCCTGCATAGAGAAGATCAGGATGTCAGGGAGAAGGCTTTAGATTTGCTTTACCTCCACTTTTCTTGTATTTTTAAAACTTGGTGCATATACAGTGGTTCCCAAACTTTTTAGGCATAGTGACCCACTTTTTAAAACAACACTCTTATCAGGTCCCACATAGGTTTACCAGACTTTTTTTTAGAGAAGATGTAAAATAAATATTTTACAGAGAGCTTAAATTCCCCCATTAAAAACTCCACCTGTAGCCTGAGGTGGTAGATCTGGAGAAAAATGTGACCATGATTCTGCTCAGACTGGTCCTGTGTGAGAGAAGCATAGAACCAGCTTGCTCCTCACATGATACCCTGTCACAGCAATCTGTTTGGTATGTTTATGGGTTTGGACCATCAGGAGTGTGGCACTGGGAAGTCTCAGATTGCTTAATCATCTCGATGACAGGCTTTGTCTGGCCAGGAGGACGGCCTAATTATATTTTTGGCCATTTCAGTTTATCCAGTTTACAACATACTAACCTTTCACTGTCTTCTCTGTCCAGAGCTACTGAGTAACATCTGCATTTTTGTTTACTGTGACAGCAAGAAACATATTTCAGAACCTTGAATCCTGCACGGAATTGCGTTTTCTGCAAACTTGATACCACCAAGTGAAATCCATGAGAATGCAGGCCAGACCAGAAAAAAGGACATTAAAAAGTGATTAAATAAATTCTTGGAAGAGGACAAGTTATCAATGGCAATGATAACTTGACATGATGGGCAAGGTGTGCTTAATCCATCCATGCCTTGTGCTATTTTCCTATCCTAAATTACCTACCAAATTGCTATTAGTGCCATTGGGGGAAAATATAGGTACTTGTATTGAGCTTACATCTTTCTTCAGAAGGCTTAATAGCAGTCTTTGGGGGTGGAGGTCAATTTAGATCAGGAAAGGATTTAAAAAACAACTGCACTAATGTCACTACTTCAGCCAAAACCATTCTTTCAGGTACGGCATCCATGAAGCCAAAGGGTCCCCTAAGATAGCAGACTGGTGTGAGGCATCTCCCTCCACCTGAACTGAGAGAGAGAGAGAGAGAGAGAGAGAGAGAGAGAGAGAGGATGTAATCTGGAGACGATTGTGCTGAGCTAGATCACTGGAGCCTGGGAGAAGCAGCAGATACATCATAGTGAGGACAGCATTTGGAATCCAGCCTTAGGAGGTCTTGGGTTGACATTGGGCTGCTTTAATAAAATAACGGTGTTTGAGAGGTCTCATCAAAAGTCTCCTGCACCCTATATACAGTATGTATGTACTCATCCTTTAATGCTGAGTTATTTGAAGGCATGCTGTTTCCTGTCCTTCCACGTATGGCCTTTGCCAGGCTGGGACCTTATGCTGAGATGCAGTCAGCATGTGATTGAGTCCAGCATAGCTGAGCATCCGTGATCTACTGCTTGCTGGCCACTGTGGGAGTAAGTGAAAAGCCACTGAATACTGAGCATTCCAGTGGTGAATTCCTTGCCTGAACACAAATGAAACCTCCCCCCACTGCTTACCCATATTTGATTTCTGCTGCCTTCAATTATGTCCTCCACGTCTGCTCTCGCTCAACCACCAGAGTGTCGCTCTGCTCTGGAATGTGCCCTTGCCCTCTAGATTATGCGCAGACAAAACAGTGCCATTTTCCGGGAGTTTAATCATCAAAAGAAATGCATTTATTTTGGAATGAATCTGGGGGCCTAGTGGGAGAGCTTTGTACATTGCTACAAGAGACAAGGAAAAGAGGCTAATTGCTACAGGTAAAAGGGAACATATCCATTGTGGAGCCATAAAAGAAATATACTTCATCTTAAGTGGGAGGGGAAAACCAATTTACATATCTAATAAGACAATTACTTTTGCATGGACACTGGTGAATTTAGTTCGTTCAGAACCAAACCCCCTCCTTTCTTGCTGTTCCATTATCTATTATTTTTAAAAGGCTGCAGGAGAATAAAACTATGGTTAAAACTGGAGGAAGTCAGTGCTGGTGTCTGTGAATTGAATTAATTGCAGCTGCATTGAAGGGCTGTTGTTCCATGGTATGCATGGACAAGATTGGGTATCTACAGGTCAAGTTGAAAAAGATTCCTGTTTGAAACTCTGGATTGCTAATGCCAGTTAATGTGGCCATAACTGAGCTATGTAGCTCTATGATTTGACTTTGTTCAAATTATAATCTGAGTACAGATAAATGTGATACATACTGTGACATTATTGTGCCGGTACTGGTTGACCACAGATGTGGAAACCATCAATTTAGCCTTCTCAAAGAGCTGAGAAATTATGAAATCATGAAATTTGAGGAAACATAATGAGTTTGGAATTTCCTCTTTGGTTTCTGACCCTTTAGTGCACTTCTCCGAATTTTATCTCTGAAAGCAAAGGAAAGGGAAAGATTTTACTTTCTCTTCCTGACTTCAAGGTGATTGCGTCTTTGTGGGCTTTCATGGTAATTTCCAGGCTTTCAGGTCTGTTTCTCTTACAAGTCTACTCACTTCAGTAGTTCCTCTTCTATGTTTTCAGTCTGGGAGTGACTTCCCATTCATTGAATGAGAAAGTGAATGACATACTACCCCTACAATCCAGAGTAACTACGGGAGCACGTAAGAGACATTACGTGTATCCTTAGTTTACTGCACTACCTAGTGAAAACCTATGGGAAATTCATATTGCAATCCAGAGCAAATTGTTCTTACACCGGAGCAAGGACTCCACGTAGTTACTCTGGATTGCACCCTACATTTGAAAAGGAAGTTCTGGGACTGTAGTAATTAATGTGTATCTCCGAATCATTAAATTGTCCTCTTAATAATATTGTCCTCAACTTTGGAAATTTGGAAAAAGCTTTAAACATTTTATCAGAAATGTTTAGAATTAACACCAAGCTACTATTGGATAAATGTAGATTTTATTGTGGCAAAGAATATCCAGTGGTAGCTCTCAGAGTAAAGACCCACAAATTCTATTTAAAAAAATGTGTAACTGAGATCCTTCATACATCTATTTCTCCTTTAGAAGGAGTTTTGCATAAGCGTGTTTTGCATAAGCGTGTGCATAAGTTTGGCAATATTGTAAGCGTGTTTGTTGGTTCATTAAAAGAGATGTCCACAATCTGAGGCCAGGTGATGAACTTTTTGGGATCTACCAACAGTAACAAAGCATTCTACTCTTCAGATTTTACACAATTTTTTATTAGGCCAGAGGATAAGTAAAAAGTGCAGCATGCTGGAAGAATGTCAACACTTTGCATAACCAACAGATGGAGGTTAGGATATTTCTTACAGACTTGAATCAGTCTTTTTAAGCTTGGTAATTGAAAGTTCGGCCCTAGTCTCTGGAGCTTGCATGGCAGCTCTCCCTGGGTCCCTGAATCTTAATGCCAGCTAGCTAAGCCCCAGGGAGTCCTCAGACTGGGTTCCTTTATTGTTCGTGGGACTCTCAGTGTTTGCTGTGAGGGGAAGATGATTCTCCCTCCCTCCCCAGACACAGAGACCCCAATGGATTGTCAGGGTCTGGGGAGAGAGGGGGTTTGTCAGGGTCCTCTCTGATTTATCCACCTCCCTCTCCCCCAGACCTGAAAGTCTGGTGTGTGCTGGAAGGGCAGGGTCCAGGAGAGAGGAGCAGAAATCTCTCCCCTCTCTCCTGGACCCTCCAAGCCTGATACACTTCTCATGCCCCCTCCACTCAGACCCCAGATCCCCGTGGCCTGTGTGGGACTACTAGTGCCTGGGGCAGTTTTGTTGGTAAGTTCCAACACTTTTTTTGGACTTACAAACAAAACAAACTTATAAATTAGCTCTTGGAACAGAACTCGTTCATAAGTTGAAGACTTACAGTACTAATTTGAAATTCACAGGTTCCTTTCAAAATAGGTTGCCATAATTATCTTCCACAAAAAATGGGACAGGACCCCAAAACCAGAACTGTCCTGATTTTCGGAACATTTTGCAACCCTATTCAAAAACAATCTGGAACAGTAGAAAATAACACACATTTCTACGTGTGCCAATTTTCTCTACTTACCAATTGTGCTCCATATTTTCTGGTACTTCTACCTGGTAAATGATCGTTCATGTTTTGTGTTTATTTTTGCCTTTGAAGGAATGACCTTGGGGGAAAAATGCACTCATGTGTGCACTACCATGATGATTCTTCATGCACAAAATTCCTCTCCTTTGAGATTTAGCCTCTTGAGTAGGAGACAGTTATATCTTGACTGCACACTGACGGAAATCCATGCTTATGAACACTAAACTTGCCCTTTTGCTAAGAAAGGAACACTTGATGTGTGAAGAGGCCTACATAAAACTGTTCATGTTTTCATCTGAGAAATGTTGGAGGGTATGCATTTCATAGAAGGCATGGTAGTAATTACATGTTGTGAATGGATGCTGCTCTGAAAGTCTTAGAACTTATGCCCGTCAGTGCTGGGAAACTGTATGTTGCTATGAAGATCTGAACATAGTTCCAAACCCACCAAACCACCAGAGAGAACCAGCTCCAAGCTTTTGGCACTGCTATGTATCCAGACAGTATTAATTCTTTTTTTCTTTAGATTCATTTTATTTTGATTTCTCACTCTGGAGCCTTTCTTTTTTGGGAGTCATATGGCCTTTCCCCTTCCAGTTCTGCTGCAAAGCAGCTAATTCCAAGGGACAAAGTATGCAGCCCACCAAGCATTTATGTTGCAGTCTTCTTTCATTTTAATGAGGCTTGTCCACAAGGTATAACATTTGGAATGGAAGCTGGTCAAATACTTACCTGGTGCATGTTTTTGAATTGGAGTAAGATGGGAGTATTAAGGAAGCAAGTATTCATTTACTTTTTTTTAGGATGCTGTGATGGTATTTTTAATACCATTCTGTGTACCTGTAGGTAGCAAGCACAGAAACTCCAAAGAAATATAGAAAGCTGCCTTATACTGACAAATAACACACAAGCCAACACATTTTGCTGTCTTAAAAGTTAAACATTCTTAGGTATATTTGGGGTGCCATTTACAAAAATGGCATCAGTTTTTCCTACTGCATCTAGTTTTGGAGATACAGCATAGCCTTTGTAGTGAATGGTTCAAGCAGTTTCCTCATGAGGATGTCATGGAGTACTGTATATACTCGAGTATAAGCCGACCCGAGTATAAGCCGAGGCACCTAATTTTACCACAAAAAACTGGGAAAGCTTATTGACTGGAGCATAAGCCTAGGGTGGGAAATGCAGCAGCTACTGGTACTGGTCCTTTTCCTTGTAGACTTCTTGGAACTCATAGGCTGCAATCCTAAGCACACTTTCCTGGGAGTAAGCCTCATTGAACTTAGTGGGGCTTACTTCAGAGTAGACATGCATAGGACAGGGTGACTGGATGCCAAACCCAAAATTCTTGAACCCCAAGGCCAAAATTCCTACCCACTTAAAAAAAAATTGCCAAAAAATGTATTTTTTATTTTTATAGTTTTTATTTTTTGGCCATAAGTTTTGATAGGAAGGAGATATATCAAAACTGATTTTGCATTGGATTCTGCTGTTCAATACGAATCCAACGGTATATGACATGATAGGGTTTGATCCCACCACTTTTCACTTCACCCGAGTATAAGCCGAGGGGGCTTTTTAGGCCCATTTTTGGCTATGCTTTACCACCAAAACTAGATGTGATGGGGCATATCTAATGCCATTTTTTAAAAACAGTAGCCCCCTATCCACATAAAACCACCAAAAATTTTGAAACAAAGTTTTTCTTTCCATCGGGACACTATCCTAACCCATTTAGCTTACTCATCTGTTCTCTGTTCCCATGATGATGTGGGGAAGCTGGTGCATGTTTGTGCACTGGACTAACCTTATGGCATTTTTGTGACATTCCCAGGCCAGCATGGGACTTGTGCCAGGATTTACACCAACCTAACTGAGGGGTCAGATTGCAGCCTCTGTTTCACAGGTTAGGTTAATTGGTCCATTTAGTTCAGAGTTGTCCAACACTATTCACAATGGTTTACCAGTTTTTTGGATAACATTTTTCCCTAACTCTACCTGCAGATGCCATTGGGAGGTTCAACATGCAAAGCATGTGCTCTACCATGGAGCTTACAGCCTCCTCATTAGAGCAATGTTCATACTGAACTATAACCAAACACCAAAAGATGCTTCTATGTGTGCCAGGAAGGTAAGCTAGAATCATCATCATCATCATCATCACTTTGATTTAATTTTTTTTCTTAGTGGAAATGGTGAACAATCTCTTTTGCTCTTTCATTTCAAAATTTCCTGAACAATGTAAAAATGGACAATGATATTATCTGCCAATCCTCTTTCCAGCAGGCTGAACAGACACAAAATATTGATAGGCCAGTCACCCAAGTGAAAAAAAATTCATAGAGTGTAATGATTTTTGCTTACTCTCCCCAAAATATGCATACTGCTGCATAATTCATAATACTGAAGCTGTGATTATGGCAAAAGGAATGGAATTTGCTGATTACAAACCAGAAAATAGGAGGTGGACCCCAAAACGTCTTAAGACAGGTAATCCTTTTTTTAAACAATAAGTTTGACCATGATACAACTGACTGGAAATGCACCAGGTGAGCTAATTTCAAATATAAGGTGGTTGTGAACAACAACAGGTGTTTCTAAAGAAGGCAAGTAGCAGTTAAGTGAAAGAATGTGCAGGAACGTGTTCTTACCTGTTGCACCCGATCAGCAAACTCAATGGCTTTCTTTTGATTGTAAAAACTAAGTCTTAGAAGCTTTACAAGCTTTACAAGGCTTACATTTACTTCGTCTTACATTGTACACAATTCTGGTATCAGCTTCTAAATAACAGTTGGAGGTTCAGGGAAAAGGGGCATTTGTGTTACTGTGTTTTTAAGGAGGATTTATGAAAACAACACAGACTCTTGCAGAACCTTTAAATACTAACACTTATAATGGAATATGCTTATAAATCTGCTAGCCTTTTAAAGTTTTGTTGTTGCTGTCCACTGGAAGTCGGACCTTGTGGTTATTATAAAACAACTGACGGAGACAGTGTCTCTATTGTTCGACCTGTTTGTGAGATCATGTGCCTTTTAGTCCCTCAAACAAGGCCACTCTTGGCTGAAATTTTCCCATAACAAACTGATTGCGCAGAACTAAGGTAAAGAACCCAGAGGTAGGTTTAGTGGACATGCAAATCCACTAGATTTAGTGTAAATATAAATATGAGGTTTGAGTGGATATAGGTTATCCTTGAGTGGATAAAGGTTCAAAAAAAATCTTGATCTGGTTGACCTTGGAACTCTGCTCTAGAGCTCTACATTCTGCTTCTTCACCTTTAACATTAAGAATTTAATGGCTTGTTTGGGTTTGTGGCAAAAATGGCTTGTAATGTTTGTAAGATGTTTGTTACAAAAATGACTGGGTAGACTAATAGTCCTATAGGATGGCTATGAATCTCAGTTGCAGAGGTGCAGGTTTTGCACATAGATGATCCCAGGTTCAATCTGTGATATCTTTAGAAGATCAGGGAAAGTCTGCTGTCTCACAGCCCCATCCTATGCATGTCTTCTCAGAAGTAAGTCTCAATATATATAGCAAGGCTTACTCCCAGGAGAGGGTTGATAGAATAGTCATTTGTGTCAGTGCAACAGACAATGCTGAACTAAACAGACCAAGCTGTTTGAAGCTTCCCTATATGGAGCTACGGGATTAACCCGTGAAGCAATTTGTACATTTTTGTATACTTTGTGAATTTGTCTAGTCTCATATGAACACAGTTTCATCAGAATATTTGGGTAGTGCATACCTACCTCAGTTTCCATTATGATTGAAGTTGGGTCAGAGAAGGCAGCATTATAGAAACTGGAGCAGTTATGAAAGAATAGCATTTCCCACAAATGGAGCTGCCAGCTGTAAGCTTGCTATGGGTCCTACATGCCCACCACTGCCCACATGCCCACCACTTCACCACTGTGAAATAGCAGGAGGCAGGTGTAGTTCTGACACCTCGCTGAGAAGACAGTGAAGAAGACAGGGAAGAAGTTGGCCACTCTGCTTTTTTTGACCTGTAAATGGGGATGAAGGACAGTCTTTTCTCTTGGTGGCACTGAAGAAAGTTGGCGTCTTCTCTACCCCTTTCTTAGCTGCTGAGAAAGGAGTTGGGGTGGATGGATGCTGCAGTGCAGTACCTGAGTGGTACTAAGGGTGCAGTCCTAACCTAGGCTGGCACAACTCATAGCTTTCCTTGTTCCTGTAGTGATGTAGGGAGGCAAGTGCATGTCTGTGCGGTGGCTTAAACCTCCCCCAGGAGTGGCCCAGAAGTGCCTTACAGCACTTTTGTGACACCCCCCACGCCAGCACAACACTTGTGCTGGGGCTAATGCCTATCTGGGGGTTAGGACTGCAGCCTTAGAGAGTGTTCACCTTGCCCCATTCCTTGGCAACTGGGGAAGGGAGTGGGTAGATGATCTCCTCATAGATGCCAAAGAAAGAAGATATTCCCCCAACCTCTTTTCTAGCAATTAGTGTACATGTGCAAATGCAGTACACAATGTGGGAAGAGCAGCACACCATGTGAGAACCCAGCTCAGGGCTTTGCTCCAGGGCAGATCATGACACTGAGCCTAGGCTATACAGTACAAGGCTTGACTTGTAGAAATACCTGCAGGGAGGTGTTGAGGTTGGGACGCTGAAAGGCCCAGTGAGACAAGGCAAATGTGTAATGGCTGCCTGGAATCTGGGTGTGTGGCTGCACATGTTACTGCTGCAATGTGAGCTTTAAGCACATGGAAGAGGCTTTCTGGCACTTGACAGAAGTCATGCCACAGCATGTAACTTGTGAACTGAGCCTGTGAGTGGCACCTTCCTGAATCAGGGTGTACATAAACTGTCATGACCGACACGCTTTGACTGCAGTGATGGAGACGTCACCTCAGCATCACCTCAGGAAGGCAAACTTCTTGGCCTAGTGTGATTCAAGGGGTTAAGACTCATGACTGAATAGCGTTATTACAAATGCTTATTCAAAATGTGACTGCTCAGTTTAGGCTAAACTGTGTAGCTGAATCCCCGTCCATGTGCATTTTTGTTATAATCAGCTGAAATGTGAAAAGTTTCCAAATGTCCTTGGGAGTTTTGAGGGAGAACTATCTCCAGATTCTGGAAACCCGAATATCCCCTTCAATTGCATATTCAACAGCATAGTTTGTGGAGCATTCATCTAACTGGAGGTGGTCATGTGTACATAAGCCATTCTGAGGTGACATTTCATACACCGGAGTGAAATGAGGGAGTTGTAAAAACATAATGTAGAAAACAGTTTTTAACCTTCGGGGCAGCAAAGAGAGGAGCAACTGTTTTCCATCTTCTTTAGGGTAGTCTCTTTAGGGTAGTTCAAATCCCCCCTTCAGCTGAACTTTTCCTCTAGGTCACATACAGTGGTGTATTGTTCGAAATAGTATATAGGCATATATAACAGTTGTTGGGAAAGCTTTGATACTTCAAAGGCTGTAGGTCTCCCTGAGGCAAGTTATTCTGCACATGTTCTCTATCCTTAGCAATGCTGGATTATTTGTGGCAAAATTACCTGAGGAGAGACTCTGACTACATTTCTGTAGACAGTCCATTTGCGGTGTGGCGACTTTCTTTCTCTACCTCTGCTTCCTTTCACACACAGCACAAAACAAAAAAATATATGTTCCTTTAGTCTATATAGTGTGTAGCATGTTCATCTTCTCTCAGAGAAATTACAGGATCAGGCTCCCTTCTTCGCCCCCTTTTGCCCGCTTGGTCTCGGTACATTTAACCCGGCTTCTCATGGGCCGTGGTGGAATAGCAGTAAGAGAGGAAACCATTTGAGGCGGTGGTTGAATTTTGAATGAAAAAATACCAGTCAACAGAGAAAAGGTTAAATACTCTCCTCTTTTCCCCTCCAATTACAGTCTTCCAAGACTCTTCAGTGAATTTTTAGTGAGTTTTTAAAAAAATTATATAATTGTTGCATGCAACATCTTGGTCAATCTGAACGCACCATTGTAAATTCCATCAAAAAAGATATACTATTTCTCTGTGCTTACTATCCATCCATGGCCACTTGAACTTAAGATGACATTTAGGTGAAGAAAATTCCTACGTATCAAAAACGTGTTTTAGAAGCTCAACAAAGTCAGGAAACTCTTAGAAGAGGCCAACATCCCTGTGGGGCTGTTACAATAAAATAAAATAAAACCATTTAACAGTGGACAGAGTGATAGCTTTTTAATTTCCTGACTTGCTTGTTTTGTATCACCCAGCACGAGCTGCCCTATGGAAAGCTTACATTGCTGCCTTTTAAGCTTAAATTACTTTTGAAAGTCAGGTCCAGGCTCACCTTGAAGTACACCTCCTTGGGAAAGGAGTTGTGAATGTAATTAAGTGAAGACACACAGCTGTTGGCAGCTGGAGGTATTTGACCTATTAGCTCATTACTGGTATGAAACTTTGAAGAGGCCTAAAGCTTTCTTGGTGAGCAACCTGAAATGAAGTCGAAATCTCAGCTTGTTTTGAGAAGGGTGTTTAACAGCTGTGGGAGGTAATACATTCCACTGAAGTGTGGGAGGAATAGAGGAGGGCTGACTTTCTTCCTGGCTCAGAACTATTGCTTAGCTTCAAATATCAGTTCTGCTCCCCAGGCTGGCAATGGGTGTTTGACCACAAAGGGACCACACAGCTACCTTCTTAACATGTACTTGGGACTTGTACTCAGCCACCCACCATAACGTCTCTCCTCTGCAGACAGCTGAATATATTTCCACCTTACGAATAAGGGAGAGTGTAGCTGTGGAAGGAATTGTCAACTGCCTCTCCCAGGTCCTCCAACAGTTCAGAAATGAAAGTACAGTCATCCAAGTTGCTTGAAAAATGGGACTGAAGTTTAGCTAAGTACAGCGGTACCTTGAATAAAGAGCGTCTTGAATAAAGAGCGTTTTGTATAAAGAGTAAAATTTTTGCAGAAATTTTGACTTGCTTAAAGAGCACTGTCTTGAATAAAGAGCACTTCTGAGGAAGTTTGGAACTGACTTCCATGGGAAGGGAACTCACAGGCGGGATGAGGAGACTAGCTTGCGCTACAGTGGGGCCCTGGGCAAAGTTTGGAATAGACTTCCATTGCTAGGGAACTCATGGGATGTCCAGGGGGAGCAGCCTGAGTCAGGTCTGTATGTGGGATCTGTGTGTGGCAGCATGAAAGGTGTGCCTTATCAATGTTCTAGTGCTGCTCCCCATCCGCAGCTTGGGAATGTTAAAGTTGCACAAAAAGACAATAGATTCCATTGAGCCAATGGATAGCAATGACTCCATTAGTGATTGTGAAAGAGCACAATCCTAACCATATCTACTCAGATGTAAGCCCCATTGTGTCCAATGGGTCTTACTCCCAGGAAAGTGTCTTTGGGATTGCAGCCGAAGTCATCCCCTCTCTGTAACCCTCACACCAGCCATGAAGGTTTTCAAAGGTACAGCACAGTTCAGCACTGTACAGTATTTTCTTTATTGCAGTGTTGTGTGTTACTGTATATCACAATGCTTTGTACAGTGTTATAGTGCAGTGTTTTGTAATCATTTTTATAAACTGTTAATATTTTTATATGAATATTTTTTGGGTTGTGGAACCAATCGTCTGAGTTTCCATTATTTCCTAAGGGAAAATCTTAAAGAGTGTTTCACTTAAAGAGCATGCCTCCGGAACGAATTAAGCTCTTTAAGTGAGGCACCACTGTTCTCACTTTCTATTATAATGTTTCAGGTTCAATCTCTAGCATTTCTTGGTAGGGCTAAGAAAGACTCCACTGATAAAATACTAGAGTTGGACAGGAGCTTTGGAGGTCATCCAGTCCAATCTCTTGCTAAGTGTAGCAACTACTACAGTACTACAGTACCCTACAGTATACAGGTTGTCCTACAGGGTGCAATCCTAAGCTTCATTTAGGCTGGCTCAAGTCCCAGCCCAGGTCCTGTACTGACCTAGGGTGTTGCAAATGTGCCATAAGGCACTTTTGCCCCAGGGGTTAGGCCAGTGCACAGATATGTGCTAGCCTTCCCACACCATCACAGGAACAGGGAGACAGATGAGTTTTGCTAGCCTGAGGATTACACCCTCAATCTCAGCTTGAAAATCTCCGAAGAAAGAGTGCTAGTATGGTGCAGGACAGGCTATTGCATTGTGAGACAGTCAAACAGTCCCATCCTAACCAAATGTCTAGGGCAGATGCAGCCTCCACACAGCCGCAAGGTAAGGGAATACCATATTCTCTAAGGCTGAGGAAGCCTCTGTGACACCACCACCCCCGCCAGGATGCAGTGCATGCCCCATTGGTACTGCTGCATCTGCCCTGGAAAGTTGGTTAGGATTGGGCTATAAACCTAATTGTCTGCAGTTTTTTTTTACAGGAGTAGTAGTAATTTATCTGGGTTCTTTGCAGAACCCTCTGCAGTCTGGGCTCATAGAGTCCAGTGCTATCATATCCACAAAGCTCTTTTAATCACTGCCCACATGACTTAGTTTCTGGACCACTCGCCATTTTTGTGGCCCTCCTCTGAACCTGTTCCAGTTTATCAAAATGGGAGGGGGGATCTATTGTACTTTTCTATGTAAAGTGTGATTAGAGATTGGAGTGACTTTCTCGTGATCGAGACTCAAATGCTTTTGTTAATGCAGCCTAGCATTGCAACAGCATTTTTTGCGATTGCAAAAAACAAACCAAACCCAAATCCTCTGTGGAAACATCGAGACATGCTGTCACTCGGTGCCAAAAATACTGAGCAGGATGGATCAATTGTCTGACTCAGTAAATGCAGCTTCATCTGTTCAGCGTCTACTATCCCCTCCCATGCTAAAGATTGTACTCAAGCTATCTTGATGTACTCTTCAATGATTGAAAAGCAAAGAAGGTATTTATTTTTTGTTGTTCAAGAAATCCTAGAAAAAACATGACAATCACAAGTAGATTAAATCAAAAGGGACCTCACCAGCAGAAGGGCAATTCCATTGTGTTAAATGACACTCCATACACTGCAGGCCAGGGCTCCTTGGAGTTCACACATGCAATTTATATGAATGGATGCTAGAGACAAGATGCATCAATTTCTCTTGGAGAGGTTTCAGATTTTGGCTGCATTTTTGTATGCAGTTACCAGGGAATACTAGTAAGTTTGAGTAAAATAATAGGACTTATTCCAGAGGAGACATGCATAGCCTTTCTCATTTAGAGATTCTGAGAAGGGAACTAATCTCTGAAGATTAGCAGCTCTTGGGCACAATCCAGACCAACGTTCCAGCAATGGACAGTTATGATGCCGCCCCAAATGTTCCCTTACTTTGAGGAGGCTTCCATGGCTGCCTCCCACGCCCACAGATGCAGTGCATGCCCTGTTGGAATGACTATATCAGTGCTGTAAAGTTGGATAGGTTTGGGTACTTAATCAGGGCCAGCATGTCAGATTAGGAGCTGGGAAAGATCAGTTGAACCCCCTCTGTCTTGTTCAGTGGGTGACTGGTCCGGTCACTATATTTTAAGTTATTGGCAGAAACCTTGAGGATAAAATGAGAGAAAAAGACTGCATGCCAGCCAGAGTTCCTTGAACTGGCACCAGCAAACTGCTAACCCTAAAAGGGAAAAACTGAGACCAGATGAAGAGAAGGCTTTGCCAGGGGCAGGTTTGAAAAAGTAGGCACAGTCTTGCCTTTAGGAAATTGTAGTGCGTGTTCTCTGTTGCAAGATGAACTTTAGCTGTTTCTGCACGCGTGGGATCTTGGTGATCTTATGAATGGTTCAGGAGGTGGCCTGTTGATGACAGGTCAATCAGCAAGTATTGATTTCTGCCTTGCCTTGCTCAGTGTGTGTTGGACAGTGAGCACTGAGTGCTTGTTATTTTAAGAACTCTAGGACCATGAGACTTTATTTAGGAGCAGTGACTCTCACCCCTACTTGGCAGGGCTCCATTCACCTATCCTACTATCCTGCGTGTGTGTAGAAAATATCTGCTTGCTACAGCCGGTGAAGGCTGCAGACAATGGATGATTGAAGCCAAGGTTGCCAGCTGTCCATGGGGAGCTCCTGCCATTCCTTGGAAAGTTCCAAAGCCGTGAGAGAGGATGCAGCTGCTCTGCCTCCCACTCCGATCCTCCTGTGATTTTCTTTTTTTTTCTTTTTTGCGCACCCTCTTGCTCCACCTGCTACAGCAACCGGACTTTAGTTTTCCTCCACAGGAGGCGGGCAAAGCAGCTGTGGAGGAAAGACTTGGGGACAGGGGATTGTCTGATGACAGCCAACCCTAATTACAGCAGCAGGGCATTGGCGGACTTGGGAATGTAACGCAATGGAAGGGCACAATGCTTTGCATGCATCTTTAATCTCTGGTATCTCCAGGTAGGGCTGGGAAAGACTGCCCCATGTGAAAACTCTGAAGGGCCACAGATATTCTGCATAGCTTGTTGAACCAATAATGAGAATAAAGTTGTTTTTCTGTCATATCATTCTTAATAATGCCCTGTTGTTCTGCAATGAATAAACAGGTGTTGTGTGGGGTTAAGTGGTCCCTACTCCCACACTTGTGTGGGATCCCATACTTGTGTGGGATCAAGCTAACTACACATGCTTGGATTTTGCAGAAGATAAGTGGGAAATATTCTTTTAATTGCAACATTTTTCAAAAAAAATTCAACTATGATATGTGTCTGGAGGTGGAGAAGACAATTGCAAGCTGTGTGATTGTCCAATTAGTGGTGCAGAAAGTTTTTTAATTGTGCTATCTTCATTTTCCCCCAAATGCATATGCATTCACACACAAAAAAAGCAGGCTCCGTCAGTCTTGAAAGACTATGGTATCGTGCTCAGCGCTGCATACGCTGCATGTGAAGCACGAAAGCCTGGGTTGGATTGTTATGGAGGATAGGCTGTTACCCAAGCAGCAAATCCCCCCTCTCCATGCCACTGAATTAGTCCAATGGAAAGGCAGAGCCAATACCATTGGATCCAGTTGGCATCACAGAGCTGGGCTAAAGACAGGAGCTCACCCTGTCTTGTGGGGCCAACAGTGTCTTAGCCACTTGTGCCACCACAGCCATTCACACAGCCAGCTTATAATACGCAACAGGGATTCCCAAGCATACCTTTTCAAGCTTAATCTGATCTGTATGAAGCTACGTCCAACTGTAACATTCTATGGGTTGATGCCTGTGCTGAGCAGAAGGGTTGGACTAGATGATCTCCAAGACCCCTTCTAGCTGTAATATTATTCTATCAGTCCATTGGGTCTATTCTATGGACCGCTGGGTCCAGCATAGTATTGTTTGTAGTAACAGGGATGCAGGGTTCTGGGCAGGGAAAATTTCCCAGATTTGCCTGGGGATTCCAGAGAATGAACCTGGGACTTTCAGCATGCAGACTATGTGCTCTGCCGTTGACCTACATCCCCACCCCTCCACTCCCTTCCCATCAAACTGCAGAACAAAATCACACACCCATAGGCTTTCATGGTGGAAAGTAACAGGCTAAATCTAACGCTTCTATGTCAAAACATCTGGCAAGCTAACATCTTTGCCATACCACACCTAGGGATGGGTGGCTTCTAGCATCCTTCCTGGCATAGAATTTAATTACTCCGCAGTTCATTTTTAAACTTTATTGTGGAGCTTCAGGGTTTTCCATCACATCAGTGTTAATCTACTACAGTGTTAATTATCTGAAACTACAGTCCTTTTCACACTTTCCTGGGAGTAAGTTTCCCTGAACACAATGGGACTTATCTCTGAGTAGACATTATTTGGAAATAATAGCCTGTGCCTATGGCATGATTTATTAGGGTTGGTGTAGTGTTATGGCTAAGAGAGCTTGAGATATGAACCAGGCAGCCCAGCTTTAAATCATTCCTCAACCATGAACGCAATATTTAAGTCCTACATGAGTACTTCTATTCTGCTGAAGTCATACCTACTTTGTCTGATCTATATATATAAAAGAGAAAAGTCACTGACTCATTCACTCACTCACTGACTGACTCATCAACACCCTGCCAAAACCGTTGGGCCTAGAAGCGTGAAATTTGGGGTGGGTGTTCCTTTTGTGATGGAAGGGAGCACTAAGAACTGGTTTTCGGAAGTTCCAACTGGAAAGGGGTGAAAAAGGGCGCAATGCGTTTTCCTCCCTATACTTTATATCAGTGGTTCTCAATCTTCCTAACGTCGTGACCTCTTTATAAGTTCCTCATGTTGTGGGGACCCCAACCATAAAATTATTTTTATTGCTACTTTATAACTGTAATTTTGCTACTGTTATGAATCGTAATATAAATATCTGATATGCAGGATGTATTTTCATTGTTACATATGAAATGTGTGTTCTATGCACACGTTGAACACAATGGGATTTATTTCAGAGTAGGCATGCATAGGATTGGGCCCTGAGGCTTTCAGTCAGCTCCAATGCTCATGCACTGGAGGTCTGGCAAGCCTGACCTGGCCCCCTGCACCAGGAGTCCTTAGGCGACTCCCAGGAAAGCTCTAGGTGACCCCTAAAGGGGTCCCGACCCCCACTTTGAGAAATACTGCTTTATATTGAAGAATTGATGACTCATCAACATTCTGCCCAAACCCCTGGACCTAGAAGTGTGAAATTCAGGGAGGGTGTTCCTTCTGTCACATGAACACCCACCAAGAACTGATGTGGAGAAATTTAATCCTTAAGGGGCTGAAAAGGGGTGCAATGTGTTTTTGTCCTATACTTAACATGGAAGACTGGCTGATCAACATCCAGCTGATGCAGTAGGAGGGAGGGTGCACTGGGAGGATGTTGTTCGGAGGAAGAGGTTGCATTGGGAGGATGCTGCACATGGGGGGGTTGCACATGGGAAGATGAGCTTGGGGGTTGATGTTCATGGGGGATGTTGTACATGAGGGGATGATGCACATGGGAGGATGATGTGCATGGGGGGTTGATGCGCATGGGGGTTTGTTGCACATGGGGGTTGGTTGTGCATGAGGGGTTGATGCTCATGGGGATGATGCGCATGGAGGATGATGCACATGGGGGGATGTTGCGCAAGGGGGGTTGATGCTCACAGGGGATCAACAGGGGATGCTCACGGGGAATGATGCGTATGGGTGCATGATGCGCATGGGGGCAATGTTGCACCTGGGGGCAATGTTGCACATGGGGGATTTGCGCATGGGGGGTTGATGCCCATGGGGTGGATGAACATGGGGTGGATGAACATGGGGGATGTTGCACCTGGGGGTGGATGTGCACAGGGGGTTGATGTGTGTGTGGGATTGATGTACAGTGGGGGGGGGGGTGGCAAACTGTGGGGAATTTTATTCCCGCAATGTGGGTACGCTTTTTGTTAGTTCTTACATAAATACCGTATGTTCAGGATTCTACCCAGAGGTTCACTGACCCTTGTGGGTATGGTTTCAAAGACAACGTATTTGGCACTGGGTTGTCAAAAGAACATTCATGATTGGGTCATTCTGACCATTTTTGTTCATTTTCAAAGTAAAATCCTGAAGGCTTTGCTCTACTATATGTCCAGTATTTTATTTCATGTTGATGCTGTGCTTGCTAGCCTGCCCAATTTATTTTTATCTCTCCCAAGTACAAATGTCACTCAGCTTCTTGGAGTTTGCTAGCTGGCCACTAATCCATTGTGTGGAGGGATGTGTTTGTAGACTTCCTGTCCACCTTCCGATTAACGTCAGCGTTGCAAAGGAGAATGCTATTTTAATCTCAGGAATTTGTTTAGGATTTCACTTTTATTTGGAACATGTTAACCTTTTCCATCACAATGAGCCTTACGGACAAGACGTACAGGCATGGTGTTCTCTGCAGAGCCTATTCAACTTGAGCCTGCATGGAAAAAATGAAGAGAGTTTAAAAATATCAAACCCAATTGTTAAAGTCCCTGAACGCTGGAAGAACTAAAATCTCCCTCTTACATATGGTCCTCCTATACAATTTGCACAATAGGAAAAAACACCAGGGAAATGTTCTCACCAGGGATATGTTCAGGGTAAACAAAGGATGAATTGAAAACTGAATTAAATGCTGCTTTCTGTCTTTTCCTTTTGTAGGCATATCATTACTAGTATGAATTTGTAGGTTAATTTTAGATTAATCTATGGACTTATTACTTATCTGATGTTCAGTTGTCATAATCTGTGTATGCTCAGTTTAGACAGTGCAAAAGTCAGGTTGTGAGAGACCATGGCACAAAGCCTTGAACTGCATCCCCTATGGCAACCCCCAGTCTGCCCCGATGGTGCATGGACTGCTGGCAGTACTGTAGCAGTACCACTGCTGCATGGTACTGCTGGTAGTACCACAGCTGGCAGTACTGTGTGTTCAGGGGTCAGCCTGGCCACGTGGACCCTATAATGAGTGTGGAAATAATGACACAGGCAGCCAGCGCTGAAGATGAATGCAATTGCGGTCACAATTGTGGTGATAGTGTTTACACTGAGTCATCATGAGAAAGCCAGATATTAGTGGACGATTTCATTGGTCTGAAAAAGGAAACGTCAGATAACTAGCTGTCCTGTAGCATAGTGGTTAATACAATGAGTGGTGAATTGTAAAGTCCTGATCCATAGCTTGCATCAGCAGGGAACCAAATGTAAGGTTATACTGATTTTACTGCATTTGTATCCCACTTTGTATCCCACTTGTATCTCACTTTATGGTGGAATTCATAGTTTCCAGCAGGCAAACTATTATGTCTCTTAATACAGATGGTGACTTGTCCTATGGAAGTCACCTATGGAAGTCATAATGCAAGACTACTTTACAGTAGACTACTTTACTACTTTAAGGACTAGAGAGAAAATTTATTTTATCATCCAGAGGAAAGGTGTTTTAAAAATAAGTTTCTTTCAATATTAAATTATGTATTAAAGGTGGAATGCAAAGGACAAGGGAGAGGAGGGAGAAGGCTCACATGCTGGCTGTTTTTCTAGTTAGCAAACCTAAACCTATCCTTGAGTTTGGCAGGTAAGATGTGCATGAGTGTGTATACAAGGATCACTTAGGCTTTTGATCTGATCATGTAATACAAAGGATAATCTTCTCGTATTTATCTTGTGGAGCTTCAAAAAAAATAGGAACCACAGTACTGTGCAGCATCTTCTTAATGTTGGTGGGGAAAACATTCTTTTTCTTTAGAGTTGTGACATACGAAGGATCTTTGCAGGTAATAGGAGTGACTTCATTAAATTTGCTGAAATTCTGAATATGGGCTGGGCTGACATCATGACAAACCAGTTTGAAGAGGTCAGCTCAGGCAAAAGATTATCAGGAGGCAGCATGAGATTCATGGCCATCTGTGCACACCATCTCATGCAGGGACAGTGTGTGATAACCAACCATCCTACCACTCACTAAATGTTGAATAGAGAGGAACGGAATGGAGAAGGAAACAAAGAAAAGGAGGTCTGGAATCCCATCTTCTCTCCTCTATCTTTTCCAATTTGATAGAGTTGTCACCTGCCAATAATGCCCTTTTGTTGTCTACACAGGTTACTATCAAATCAAAGGAATAAATTTACACAAATCTAATGTAAAATATATCTATCTATCTACAGTATTTATACACCGCTTTTCAACTGAAAAGTTCACAAATATAGAAACATTCAGGGATTAGAATTCAACTTTTAAAGCCGAGTCACAAAACATGCATTTTTCAAGACTTGAAATAAAATGAAACTCAAGTCACAGAAAACACTGACTCAGATCCAACTCACAACTTGAGGCAAGTAACTTGAAAAAGAGTCATGACTAGAATATACTTGAGACCCAATTTGCTTTAGGGTGCTTGTGACTTATGTATGCTTGTGCTTGTATGTGGTTGTTTACCTTTTTTACTTGTTTCTTGTAATGATTCAGATTTGAGTAAAAATGATTCTAGAGTAGCTCAGGACGACACAACGCACCCCAGTTATGACTTGTGAGTTGACTTGAGTTGGGGGTCAGAAACTCGGCATAATCATTCCTGTGTCCCCTGGGTAACATTCAAAAACCTGTAGAAGATTTCTGCCTCCCACTGCTGACCTCCAAATAACAATACCTCAGCAATGCAATTTCAATGAGATTTCAAAGTCAAGGTGCAGTATAAAATTGCCAAACTAGTATTGATTTCCAAATCTGATTAAGGTCAGATGCAGTTGGAACATGAGCTTCTTTTATGCTGCAGGTGCAAATTTAGCATTGCTGAGCTAGGAAAACAGCATTCTCTCCAATTGCTGCTGTTATTAACCAGGCACTTGTGTTGTTGTTTATTTAGAACATTTCTGTGCTGCCTCTTGGAGCCTTACCTGCTTTTTCAAACAGCTAGTGAGTCCAGGTGCAGCACTTGTGGGCAGTGGTTAGCTAAAGATCATGTAGCCTGGTGCAAAGCCCCAGAAGTTATGTTACAGTCTGAAGAGATGTCATCCCTGGGTGTTTTGAAAGATAAAATTGGGGAAAAGCTTCTTTCCCAACAGCTCACCACCTATTTGCTCTGCTAGCAGGCCTCCGTCAGTCCTGAAAGACTATGGTATTGTGCTCAGCGCTGCATACGCTGCATGGAAAGCATGAAAGCCTGGGTTAGATTGATATGAAGGATTGGCTGTTATCCAAGCAGCAAATCCCCCCTCTCCACGCCACTGAATTAGTCCAATGGAAAGGCAGAGCCGATACAATTGGATCCAGCTGGCATTGCAGAGCTGGGCTAAGGACAGGAGCGCACCCAGGCATGGGCTGAGACCGGTTCTGACCAGTTCAGGCGATCCGGTTGTTACGATCAGCCCGCCGGTCGCGAACCGGTAGTTGGGGGGCTGGCCGTAACTTGGAGAACCGGTTCAGAGCCCTCTGCAGGCCGCGCGGCTGTGCGCACTCTGAGGCGCGACTGCTGCCTTCCCCCACTGGCCGGGGGGGCTTGGATGTGCCCGCACGCCCTCTGAGGCGCGACTGCTGCCTTCCCCCGCTGGCTGGGGGGGGCTTGGATGTGCCCGCGCGCCCTCTGAGGCACGACTGCTGCCTTCCCCTGCCGGCTTGGGGGGGGGGGGCTCAGAGGAGCCTGCGGAGCTGCAAATACCAATCCTATAACTATTCAGAAGTCCCAAGACACTCAATGGGACTTACTCCCAGGAAAGTGTGGAGAGGATTGCAGCCTCAGAGCCCCATCCTATGCAGGTCTAGAAGTAAGTAATTTAATTTTTTTTTAATTTTTAAATTAAAAACCTCCCTGGCCCCCACCCCCTGGCCCCGCCCACTTCCAGAGAACCGATTCTTGGGCCAGGCCCTGCCCACCCCTAGTGGACCGTGTCTTGTAGGGCCAACCTGGGTCTCGAACCCTGGTCTGCTGGTTAACAGGCACAGTGTCTTAACCACTTGTGCCACACACAGCTCTTGCTCTGTGCTAGTGGCATAGCTAAAGCACCTATTTGCTATATGGAGTGAAAGAAGATTTTGTCCTGTCCCATCCCCCCCGCAACAACAAGATCAAATTTAATTAAGGTTAAAAAATGAAAATTGTGCTCCTTATTGGTTAGTAAACTGGGCTGGGGCAAAGAGGAATGGTTATTCCTTCCCTTCTAAATATAAGAGGAGCACCACTTAGAAGTGCCTGCGTATACTCAGTTTGCATGGGGTAACTATATTATGATATATGTTTATGGAAATAAGAGCTGATTCATATTAACACCTTATTTGTTCCATACATTTATCAGAATTGCATCTCATTGACTCTCAAAGCAGTCAGTATCATGGGAATGTTTTGAGTTAAGAAAATCCACTTTTTTCCATAGGCTTTTGTGTTTTCATTTTTTGGTTAATTTTCTGGTTATTTTCTACTAGAACTTTAGGTAGAATAGATATTCCAGTGCAGGTTGTTTCATTGCATTCTGCATCAAATTGCTTTTCTAACAATATATAACATGATGGTATTATCATTCATATATACCCTGTTTTTCACAATTTTAGCCACTAGTGTCAAGTTCGGCTTATTGCCCCCCTAAAGCATGTTCCCGGTGCAAGTGCACCCTACCTATGCCACTGCTTGTGGGACAAGTCTAAAAAAGTTCATGCTGAAACAAATTGAATAGTATTTAAGATGCCCAAGACTTCTTCCTCTGGAATTTGCATATGTATCAGCCAACAATGCCATACTTTGATTAACAGAGAATTTTATGAATAGTTGGCTTATATCTATCTTATATTTCATGTGTGTCTTATAATTTAGAGCCATAAAGCAAGTATAGCAAATACATGTGCAATTCAGAGGAAAAGCAGATAAGTGTTGCATGCCTGTGCATTGCTGCAGTAGGTGAAAAATGTACTGTACATAGCACACATGAGGAATGTTTGTTTTTAAGGCAGTGGCATTCAAATGTTTAACCTCCAAGGAATCCGTTTTATGTCTAACAAGTTTTCTGTTGGGAACAAGTTATCACCATAAACATACAGAAAAGATGATTGGCAGATTCATAAGGAGTGGAAGACCTGCATGATGACCTCCTGCTTATATGCAGACAGTTCACCTGCCCCCTTCTGGAGCTGTTTCCATTTAGTTTGGATTCAGTGAGGCCTTTAATTCTGCACATAAGGGAAACAGGTTTACAAATTTAAATTTGTAAACCAGATTTACAAACCCCCAGAAATACGTTATCCCCCAGATATCCAGATAACCCTCAGAAGTACATTATCCAGTCCCTGCTATAATTGGATTCTTCCAATGTCAGGGTGACCATATAGATTAATGAAGGATAAAATGCCTCTATCTTTAACCATTGCATAGAAGAGGAAATTTAGGCAGGTTCAGCTCAACGTGGAAGGGTTTAAAAGGCTTAATGATGCCACTTCCAGCCTTCTGCAGTCATCACGAATGTTAAATTCTGCCCTCCATATAAAATGAATTTGACACCCCTGTTTTAGGAACGCTGTTAACACAGGCCTGCTACAGTTAATCAGGGTGGTGTCTGGAGGTTGAGTTATGCATATAGCAATCATGCACAATTTACTCACCATCTGAATTCCCTTTACAGGAGTCATATACATTTTCTAACCCCTAATCTGCAAAAAAGCCTTAATTTAATATATCCCTAAAAGGTTTTTAACAAACTCAAAGAAAAAGAATACAGGAATTTGACAAGCACATTTTGTGTTGATTGTTGCAATCTTTTTGCCTCCTCCTAATTTGTGTGTCATCACATTTGTCATTCCTATTACTGTTTCTGTTATTGCATTTTTTCTTCCAAGCTTGTCCCCTTACAATTGGTCTTCATCAGCTGTTTATTGTGGAACGTCTTGAAAGAAGAGCTCTGTCTTGGCTCTAGTTTGTACACTGTGCCATGTTGTGGTGGTGTTAAGGAAATAAATGCAGAGTCTATTTCTCCACTTTGTCACCATTATATCCTCGGTTGATTTGGGCAGACTCTGTGGCTAAAAGGTGCAGCAGACAGGAAACTGAATAATTCTGTGGTGTATCTTGCATAAAATACGATTTTGTAAAAAAGGGACCAGCTAAAAATATCTCCCTTAATTTATCTGGAAAAATACAGCTTTCACAAGGAGCATAAACAACAGTGGGTGTCATAGAAAAGTCTGTTGCAAAACAGAGTTTAAATGTTGCTTGACAAAAATAGTTTAAAAATAGTTTAAACAGCAAATAATCAACAGGAATGTGCACATAAAATATGTTTGGTTCAACACCCCACTGGGCTCCTTTTGTGATCTAAATGTAGGATCACAATTCATTTTTGCATAGTTTTATTTAAATATTTTTTAATATTATTTTTACAGTTTTCACCACCCTCTGTGTCATGGATGACAGAAGCTACAATGCAGTTGCTCTCTTGGCAGGTACTAACTTATATACTTATAACTGCCCTGAGGTGACATTGCTTCCTGGATACTGTGGGGAAAACTTATGGCAGCTGCTCCATAAATGCAAACAACCATAACATTAGCTTTTAAAATTCAAAAAAGCCACAGTCAATTAATGGGATTTATTTACTATATTTTTATCCCACCTTTATCCCCCTAAAGATGGGGTACAAGATACTTAATGGTACAAAAAGTAACCATTAATGCAACAGTATATTATTTGTGGAATGAATAGAAACTTTTACCCAATGGATGTGTTTGGTTTTGTTTTTATTTGTTCTGAAAATGAATGTATACTCCATAATTAGTCATGTTAAGAACCTGAAGTATGCTTTAGTGGATTGTGAAGATTAGTAGAGACTTGCTGAATGCAATGGGGTTTACTCTGACGTATAAGACTGAAGCTTTTTGATTATATACATATTTAAACGATGTCATTTTGGTTCCTTTCCCTCCAGCCTTAAAAATTGACTTTTCTTGAATTCTGTGAACTTTAAATCAGTCAAGAATGCCTAACTCATATCATCAGTGCACTTATAGTAAAATAATTACCATACATGCAGCAAAAATACTGAGCATCCTGGTAATTGCTCCACAATTGTGAACCAGTTTGCTTCCACCAGTTGCTCTCTAAAGAGCTGAGCTTAATCATGTTCCCAAAACATTGTAAGACCTTTTTACTACGCCTTGAAAACTGGGATGAACCCTATTTGAGATAATGTTAAGTTTTTGATGCAATAGGCTCAGTAGTAGAACCCCTACTGGTCCCAGTTTCAATCCTTGAGAATCCCTGCTGTGTACCTGTGGGTCAGTAGCACAGGCAATATTGAGCCAGCTGAGTTGAAGTTCTGAGCTGAAGTATTAAGGCATAATAATTCCCCTTCTTGTCAGATGTCTTCTCTGATGGCCTTTTCTACCTTGGTCTGGCTGGAATCTGAGCTAACTGAGCAAGAGGCCCTCTTTCAAGTGGGTGCTCCTCTTTTATTTAGCAGGGGGAGAGTAACTGGCCCTACACACCCCAGCAATGTCTGTTCTAGTGGCTTCTGCTGGTGTTTTTTTTTTTTTTTGCATTTTAGATTGTGAGCCCTTTTGGGACAGGGACCCATTAGCTTTTAATTAGTTATTATTTTTCCATTTCCTTTGTAAACCGCTTGTGAACTTTTTAGTTGAAAAGCCGTATATAAATACTGTAGATATAGAATCAAAGAACAAAGAACTACAGATGACCCTCATATTTTTAGGGTTGTGTTCCTTATCTGTTCCTTATCTGCTCTGAGTTGATATGATAGAGAGGATTGGAAATCTAATAA
Organism: Cryptoblepharus egeriae; assembly: GCA_030015325.1. Taxonomy (NCBI): domain Eukaryota; kingdom Metazoa; phylum Chordata; class Lepidosauria; order Squamata; family Scincidae; genus Cryptoblepharus; species Cryptoblepharus egeriae. The sequence continues at coordinate 15,925,850 of JAREYC010000013.1, forward strand.
ATAAACAAAAAACTATCAATTGTCATTTGTTTCTAACAAAAGCAAGGAAAGTGTACCAGTGGTTTCTATGGTTGTGGGCTGTTTCTCAGAAGTCAGCGATAGGGAAGGAAGCTGTCTAGCATGCTTTGTGATGTTCATGACAGTCATTGCAGCAGCTATTTCTGGTGCAGAGGAAATATCTTCCTGCAAAGCTATGCAATCAAATGTGCAGAAATGGCAGATTCGATTCATGCAGCAAGGATAGTCTAGCTGACAATTGTGGCTATGTTAGTGTTGCAAAAGACACTCTACTGCACATAGACCACACAGACAAAGCATGTAGGAAGAGTGTCTGTTGATTCGGGTCATGTTGAATTGGTGTTTTAATAACGCATGGAGGAAGCTGTGGGACTGTACCTACTAGACCTGCCACACTGACCTTTGTGCGTCCACCTCTGAACATAACCCACAAATGTACAATTTGCATATGCATATGCTCTCTTTAGTGGGGGGCTCCAGCAGGTTTGCACCTACTCTAGATAGGACATATAAATTTTAGAAATAGCCATTTAAAAGTCGCTGCCAGTTGGGCATAGAACCGATTGTTAATTTCTTTGAATCCCATCACTGGCTCCCTCTTGCTGATCTTGGACACTAAGTTCTGATGGGAACATGGTGGATGTTGTTAAGAAGTTTGAGTGAGGACCTTCAGGAGGCATCATTCTTCATTGGTTTTCAGACCCTTGCTTAACTCATGCACTCCAGCTTAGACTAGCTCTGAAGATTCAAGACCAATTCTGAGCTAAAGTGATTGATTAACAACGCATTGGCCAGGAGAATATGGGCAACGCATAAGGCAGTAAGGCACACACCATCCTACTTCAAGGAACTATGAGAGAGATCTAGAGCTCCCATGCTTGTAGAAAGGAGACCAGCAAGGAAAATCCTGAATGTGGGGTTTTCCTCAAAAGCTGTGTGCTGCACCAGTTGCAAAACATGGACACATAGAACCATGAAACTGGATTTTCCTCAGTTAATATCACAATGCAGTTGAAGCCACTTTACAAACATCTGCTTGCAGGACTTTTAAGGCATGCCCTTTAGTGATGGGCTTCAAAGAAATTAAGAACCGGTTCTCTGTCCATCTGGCAGCCACTTTTAAATGGCTATTTTTAAACTTTATATGTACTATCTCTTGTTAAGAACCGGTTCTATAGCGTAGGTGCGAACCTGCTGGTGCCCACCACTGATGCCCTTGTGTGCATCCTACTGAATCCTACTGAATCAGAGCAATGGTCCATCAACTCCACACATAGGCCTACCAGCTGTCTCTTGAAAGCCCCAGATGGGAATAACACAGTCCTCTTCTGCTATTACTTTCTAGCTATTCTGATTCTGAAAGGAGCAGCAAACTATTAGGACTAGTATCTATTCTCGTCTTTGAGATTTTACAAGTCTGTCTGCAAGGAACATATGCCATATGTGCAGGCTCTAAGCTCACAACCAAGGGTTCTGCTTTTCCAGAGTTCCAAGTTTCATTGACACAGCCTACACACATCCAATGTACATGCATGTAGGCGCTTTTGAAAGAAGCTAAACCTGCATAAGGGACAGGAGAGAGAATAATGGGTATGAGTGCATCCTGGTCTAGGTGGACTTCTCATCGTGCATTAAGAAGGCTGACGTTTTGTATGAATGGGAACCTCCATTCCTTCTATAAAGTTACGTTCTTCTCTTTTAAAGACAATTCTTCTCATGCCTTGATGAGCTCTTACCGGATTTCCCATGACAGAGCCCTAAATAACTCAATCCCTCAACAATGTGCCTGCAGGATTGAAAAAAGGAACACAGAGGGATCATTTTATGCAACGCTGAAATATATCTGTCATCTTCTAAGAGCTGCCAACAGCTGAATGGGAGCATCAGTATACAACAGTGGGAAGCGGAGATGGAAATGGTAGCCAATGAACTTCCAGGGAGATTGAAGCTATGCAGAATGTAATGAAGTGAGGCCGAGATGGAGATTGGCTTCTTAACACCAAGCTAAGCTTCCTTTTACTGAAGCAAATGATCTGATATAGCCTTGAGTGACAAATGGTTAGAGGAAGGGCAATGTCTCTGGAAGTGCTGCTTCCCCTATTAAAGTGCTTGCATGACACTGACTCAGACAAAAGAATTGCTAGGGTGATTCTCACATGACACTCCCATGTCTCAAAACTGCTTCAAAAACCTCTTTAACATGGCAAATTATGGACAGTCCCATCATTCACTGTGTCAGTGGGGCAAAGCACGGGGTGCATCATGGCCACAGTATAAAAACCAGGTCTCTTGTTGTTTTGCTTTAATTACTTTAATGAAGGTTGAAAAACAGGTTGCTAATAGCAAATGGTCATAATAGCTCCTTTATGTGATTCCGACACACAATTCCAGGTTTCAGAGCGAGTATGACAAATGAAGTAGTATAATGAAGTAGTATAATAAATGACATTATACCGCTACAAAAACAACTTGGCCCATTTGTTGTCTTCTTTTAAAAACATGTTGTCTAAGTTATTTGCTGCTTCCAGGTACATTCCCTGCATGCATGTCTGAAACATGACATGAGCAGAAGTGACTGAAGAGGGCCACAGTAAGGAACACTGGTGCCAAAATGGTCTGTATCCTGTGGGGCCAGAGACTTATCTGGCAGGGTAAAATGTGTTGAGCTAGTTGAGCTCCAGCAGCCTTCATGGGTCTCCTTGGAACTATGGCAGTTTTTGAGCTGGCACAGAACCAAGGAGGCCTATGTAGGGCCCTGCAGTTTGGGAGGGGGCACAGGATTCAGTGGTAGACAGCTACCATCTCAGACTCTCTCCTGGTCCTGATCCTTCATCTGGCCCACACACTGTACACCCAGTTTCACCTTCCCCCTGACCGCCCCCCTATACCAAAACACCTCATCACCAGAGAGGGAATACTTACCAGCTGGTGCTGCAGTGATAAGTCCTCCTGGCCAAGCACTTGACTGGTGCTGGCCTCAACACTTGTGCCAGAGTGAGCCACTGCCAGAGCAACTGGCAAGCCACAGCAGCATTGTGGCCTATAGGATTGTGCCCCAAGTAGGTTATTTGTTTCTTAATGGAGATGCTGCTGAAGTTAGAAAATGACGGTCTTGAAATATACATTTTTTCCAGCTCACAATACTCCTTTATTATTGTGAGATGAACTCCTTTTCCCTGAAATTCTTACTCATAGTTAGAATTGTTATATATTATTAGCATATGTGCTGATATTGCATCCACATGGTTGGTTTTCACTAGACTAGGTGAAATGCAATGTATAGTTATTGTTATTGCATGCTCAGAAATTGATTGTTTTAATCTGTTTACTCTGCAGTCCTTGATTACTGGAATCAACATTAAATTTTGAAATGGGATTGTCTTTACTGAACTCTACTACAGTATTGCTCAGAATAATACTGATTTCTGGGGAAATCAGTTGGCTTGAAATGTCATGTGATGTTTGTGTTTGACAGTTGTAGGGCCATGGTGGCTGTCAAGCCTCTCACTATGGCTTGAACTTGTCGTTATCCTTAACTTTTATATTTTATAGTGCTTGAAGGCTATAAACAAGCTTGAGATCTTCCAAATGTGATGCCTGAGACAGATCCTGAATGTCTCCCTTCATGACAGCCACCATAATGAGATGATATGGGAAAGGTGTGACCATCAACCTTCAGTCAAAGAACAAATTCAAAAATGTAGATTGAGACAGTTTGGCTATGTCTTTAGAATGAACACCAATTGGGTGCCACATAAGCTCCTGTGACGAGAGTGACCTGTCCACTAGTGTTCAGCAAGCAGCATCAAAGAAGACATGAGTGCCTTATTGCAGAAAACGTAAGGAACCAGCAACTGACCACTGATGGCCACAGTTGCCAAGAGAGGAAGCCAATCGTGAATGACACATGGAATCCAGCAGCATGTATAGCAGCACATTGGTTGAAAGGATGACCCAGTCCTAAATCACCAGCTAAGGACAGAAAAAGAAGATGAAGAAGAAGAAGAAGATTTAATGGTGTTTTGCTAGTACATGGGGTGGGCATGGTATATGTTTGAAAGTTCTGCCCCCCATAAATCCAACATTCTGGGAATCATATAACTGGCACTTTCAAATATAGGTGGGTGTGCATTTAAATGTATAAATTCTCACATGCAGAACCGGGAAGCCATATGTGCAATTTTGCATTGCAATTGACCACAGAGCAGAATCTGATCCCCTCTTCCTCTGAGACAGGTGCAATAAAACCCGTGTAATTAAGAAATAAAAATAAATGTTAACGCAGCAGAACCTCCCTCTAAGTTGTGCTGAATTAAGCATACAGTGCTAGATTAGCTTTAAATATACGTGGCTTTCTCTTTCTCAGTAAATAGGAGGATATGAGTAAGAAAATGCCACACTGCACACCCTTCAATTATCACTCTTTGCAAACCTCCTCCAGGTTTTGACGCAGGATCTTTTAGGGCACCATGACTATGGTAGTTTGCAGGGTACTTTGCAATATAAGAAGCCACTTTTCTTTCGGAGACAGGAAAACATGCATTTTCCCACGTGCTGCAAAGTAATCTGTGAATGTACCCCAAGGTCTGATTTATTCTGAACTTTAGATCCTTCAGCACAAGCAGCCAGCCACTGATATAACTTAGGTAGAGCCTAAGGCATGTGACTTAGGTAGACAGCTGTGCAGGTCAGGGCCTATGAGAGGGGGGTCCAGCAGGTACATTGTTCCAGGGCCTGGAGCTATGGAGGGGCCCATGACTGAAGGACCATTTGAGTGTTTTTTACTAACAAATCAATACAGTATATGTGCATACACACATATACATACATATACATACAGTACAAACATCTTTGCACATAAGAAAGCCAGAAAAGCACTTATTAAATAGTTAAATTTTTTCTAATTTTTTCCTTGATAGGATTTTAGTATTTATATTGTCACATTACTTGAATACAGGTATGTTTTAACATAATGTTTTATATGATCAATAAATGAGCACTTGTTGCACATTAATTAGCCTCAATTTTTTTATTTCAAAATAATTTTGCAAGTCTTGGGGTCCCAAATGGGTTTTGTACCACCTTAAAAAATTTCTCTTGGAGGCCCTGGTGCAGGTGACCTGAGCACTACACTGAGGAGGGCATGACTGGCTCCAGGTTCTCATTGAGGGCAGGGCACTGCTGACTTTAAATGCCCCATTTTGGCTTGTGTGAAGGCTTCCAATCTCCAATGAAGCCAGGAGTGCCAAGCTAGCAGCACCCCTATGAGAAGTACCTGGAAGTGATGACATCACATGAGATCATGAGATCTCAATATGATGTCCCTGTCCCAAGCAGTGGTTCAATGCATTACATCTCTGCAGCCAGTCGTAGGGACCAGGTTAGTTTGGAGGCATCATGGTAGGTTGGGAACATCACTCTGTGATGGTGAGAATGGTGATGTTATCAGCAGGAGTTCTCAAGGGCTACCTTTGTTATTTTTTCTCTAAAAAGACCTTAGCCAACAAGAAAAATCAGGCCTAGCTGGAAGCAAACAGAAATTCACCTAGGGCAGTGATTTTAAACGGCTGTGCCATGGCATACTGGTGTGCTGCAGACAGTCCACAGGTGTGCCATGGGAATTTGGGGAAGGCCATTTGCAAGTGTGGGATTCAAACCACCTACCAGCAGCATGATGGTAAAAAAAACTGATGTTATGCCTTGACAATTTTAGTGCCCTCTCAGTGTGCCGTGAGTTAAAAAGGTTCAAAATCACTAAGCTAGGGTCTTACTTAGGCCATTGTATCACTTTAAACTGCACACTGGGGGAAGTAACATTTTTTAAAAGCCCTCCCTTACTTAAAAAAACCCTTGTCTGATTCTTTACTTCCTCAATGATGACTGTTGACAACCCTGAATTTCAAAAGAAATTGCTTGGAACACAGTTGCCTTTTGGCAGATATGAATCCTGTTGCTGAATCTTCTGGAGAAACAGAGAAGTGTCAGGAACAGTACAGTTGACATTTCGGTTTCAGGAAATCTGGACTCAACATACAAGGATTTTCAACTAGTGACCTGAAGGATGCCAACCAAGAATTCAACCCTTGCTCTTCCACCCAGTCCAAAGGGGGCAGGGGGAGATCATCCAAATAACCAAGGAAGCCAATAGACTTGAGTCTATAATAGGTCACACAATTGCTTTCACTAATGGCATACCTTTTGCCTTCCTTCCTTTCGCCCCCAGCACCACCCACAATTGCATGGGAATCTGATATTGTTTTCGGTATGATAGCATGGCTTTAAAAAAGGATTAGGCAAATGCAAGATGGATGAGTCTATCAACAGTTATTGGCCATGATAGTCAAGTGGAATTTCCACATCCGGAGAATAGTATGCTACTCAATGCCAAATGCTGGCGGGGAACTGCAAGAAAAGCTGTGGCATTCATGCCTGCGTTAATGGAATCATCTGACTGGCCAATGCTGAAAAAGGATGCTGGAATCAATGTATGCCTGGTGTGTCAAGCACAGGGTGACCAAACCCATAACTGCAAAAGAGGACAAGGGCCCCCAGAATGTCTGAGATCCAAGAAAAGTATAGGATGTGAAAAAAGCTAAAAACACTCATATTACTTTCATGTGCCGCACGCATGGTCTGGTAGTTGAGTGCAGGGCTCTGGAAGATAGCTAAGCAGAGAAGGACCTAGACAGCTTTTGGATGGGAGACTGCAAGCTAATAAAGCTGTCATGAGTCATCAGAACCAGAAGATGTTTCCATTTACAGCTTGACTGACCTGAAAACTTCTGCTGGAAGGTTGAAAGGCATATCCTGATACTAGATGTGATGATGACCACACCATGAAGGATTCCACCTGGGAGAGAATTCTATGAGCTGCCCATAGAACAATTACCTACCTCACAGGGTTGTTGTGAGGGACAAAAAAGGGGGTACATGGAAGGAGCCTCAAAGACTACTGTGGAAATGGCATTCCCAGCAGTTGGGTATACTCTGGGCAACACTAGAAACTCAACAGTGGCTAAATCCTTCCACCACCAGAAAACACTGGACTTGGTAAATGCAAAAATAAATACGTGTGCTTAAACACTATATGATTATTAAATAAAAAACTATTACATATAATTTACATAAAAAATTACATATAATTTATCACCAATAATTTATTAATTATAAAAAGGCTACATGATGCCTGTTAACAATGAAAACAAGCACAGTGAAGATCTTTTCCAGGACAGGAGTCTAAAAATAAGACATGTTCTGGAAAAAGAGGATATATGGTCACCTTGGATCTAGCAGGACTCATGAGCACATAAGAAGAGTCCTGTCAGGTTAGACCAAAAGGCCAAGGAAGCCCAGCATCTTCCTTTCTTTGATGACCCATTAGATATCTTTGGGAGAGCAAACAAGCTGAAATTAAATCCCAACAAGGCAGAAGTCCTTCTGGTCCAGAAATCCATAATGTATGTGTTGGCTGTCATCCTACTCTGAATGGGGTTGCACTCTGTTAGAAAGAGCAGGTTCACCAAAGAAGGAAGGAAAGAATGGAGGAAAATGCAGAGTACAAATCTAATAAATAAATAAATAAAATAAAAAATTCCAAAAAGGAATAAAATCACTAAAAAGTCCACGTGGACAAAACAGTTAATATATATGAAGCAGTTAAAAGTGATTTGCCTTTGATCTCTGGTCATAGATCCTTGGTTGTTACTCAGGATCAGAAGACCAAGACTACCTGCTCTTGGTATGCCCACAGCGTAGCTTACAGTTTCTTTCCAAGGAAAAAGTACAGAAGACACCCAAGACAGGATGGCTCATCAGCCCATAAGTTACTAGTGGTATGTGTTGCAAACTTACATACCTGTCTTACAACACTCCTATGTTCTGAGGCACTTAAAATATTTTCCCCAAACCTGTTTGTCCATCTTTATTTCCCTTAAAAAGACTGATTCAGTTTTGAAATAGGGTTTCATATTTTTCTTGCTAGTGAGTTGCAAGAGTAAATGTTTTTCTAAGAAAATAAAAAATAAAGAGACGTGAGTCAGTTAGGAACACTGCTTGGATGCTAATATGGTCAATAGTAATTGCGATTGATCTACTGCTTGGCCTTAAGGCCATGGGGTATGTTTATTTAGAAAAGAGTAACAACTCATGGGAGGGTCAGGGTAAATGGGGTTTTATTGGATTGTTGTTGAGGCCTGGTTTTTATTCATGCCAAGGAAAAAAAATTCATTTGCGGAAATGGGATGACAGGCTCACCAGAGCTTTCAATCCTTCTAGATCAATAGCAGCCAGCATAATTTTACGGTAACTCAGAGATGCGCCCACAATGATTGTGCAGGAAGCCAGCTGCACAAACTGCATAGCTTGTCTTCTGGTTCTATGTTTCCCTTTTAAAAAATTTCTTGTTGTTGTTTTTATTTAACAAGAGGATGTATATTCCACTCTTCTGGTGCCAAAATAAATTAAAAAGCAAAATAAAACATAATAATCAGATTTCTGGAAAAACACTATAAAACAGCAACAGCAGCAGCCAGAGGAGATAGTTATGTAGACATGGATGCATATATGGTTTTATATCTTCTATTTGATTTTTAAAATCCCAAGACTTAACAAGAAAAAGTATAATCTGCCTTTTACCACTATGTTTTTTTCGAATTGGACAAAGTGAATATGATTTATATGTACATATTTGGTTGATATGTACAGTTTAATACTGTACTGTAATTGTATGAGTTTACTCCTGGGAGCAAGCAAATTAATTTAATTTGTGTGTACCAGTGGGCGAGTACCTGTGTGTGCCAGAACAAATGACAATAAAGGTATCTTATATTATCTTATAAACCCATAATCAAAATAATTTCAATACACAGTTTGAAGAAAACTCAACAGTCAGAACTTCTTCAGAGTGGATAAGGCAAAGATGACTAAGGGCGCAATCCAGAGTAACTACGTGGAGTCCTTGCTCCAGTGTAAGAACAATTTGCTCTGGATTGCAATATGAATTTCCCATAGGTTTTCATTAGGTGGTGCAGTCACTACGGGTGCACGTAATGTCTCTTACGTGCTCCCGTAGTTACTCTGGATTGTAGGGTTAATTATGATAAGACAATTTATACTGAATTCTCCCTATATCTATGAATCCTGTACCTGTTCATCAATTTATTTTTCTATCTATTTAATTATCTGCAGTTCTCTGCACTCCCATGGCCATTTCCTTCCATTTCATTCATTACCAAGCAGGAATATTTTTACAGTACAGATACTAGAACAGGACTGCAACAAGCAGGCAGGCAGCCTGCATATTAGAGAGACACAGGCTGCAATCCTAAATACACTTTCCTGGGAGTAAGACTCATTGAACACAATGGGGCTTACTTTTGAGTAGACACAGTTAGGATTGTGCTCATAGTATGAACATTAACAGGACACACTCTGTGCAGGGTTCTTGTTGTTTACCTGTCCTAGTGTTTGACAAAGCAAGAAACATGCCTGTTTCTTAATAATAAAAGAAGGCAATGGGGTTTTTTGGAGGAATACTTGTCTATATATTTATAGGCTTCAACATATCTACAGTTTTGGGTTTCTGTGGAAGAGCAGAAGTGTATCCCTATGGATACCAGGGATGCTGATATACTAAAAAATATACTGATATACTGCTGATATATATTCTCAAAATGGTTTCCATAGCTAAAGGAATGAGATGATGATTCCCTGTCCCAAAGAGGAATACAGACTGAAAAGAAATCATCAGGAAACACCAGAAAACTGCAAATTATGCTGAGATGAACTGGGACAGAGGAATGAGGATCCCATATGTTATGGCATGTATAATAGGGACAGTTGCTCCCCCTTATTAAATATTAGCGAAACAAACCTGCATTGCCGGAGTAAAATACCCCCATGCCATCCCCCACTGCACATCATCCCCCCACTGTGCATCATCTCTCCCATGCGCATCATCCCTACCATGCGTATCAACTCCCCATGCGCAGTGTCCCCCATATGCAATGTCCCCCACGTGCAACATCCCCCATGCGCTTCAATTCCTCATACGCATCGACCCCACCTCCATGCACAACATCCCTCCATGGGCAACATCCTCCCATATGCAACATCTCCCATGCGCAACAAACCCCCTGCGCATCAACCCACCCTTTGATGCTCAACATCTGCCCATGTGCAACATCCCCCACACGCATCAACCCCCATTGATGCGCAACATCCGCCCATGTGCAACATGTGCACCAGCCCCCATGTGCATCAAAATCCCATGCACCCTCCCAGGCGTGGGCCTGGCCTGGCCCAAGATCCGGTTTGCCGGAAGTGGGAGAGGCCAGGCCGGGTCAGGGGGCGGGGCCTGGTTCAGGGGGCGGGGAGGGTCAGGGGTGGGTCTGGGGAGGGTCAGAGGCGGGGCTGTGGGTGTGGATGGGCGGGGCGAGGGGTGGGCCAAGATTGGTGCCTGCGCAGTGCCATGTTGGCGCTTCCGCAGTGCCTGCCCTAAAGCTGGCTGGCTTGTGCCAACTTTGACGCTTCCATAGTGCCTGCTCTGAAGCTGGCTGGCCAGCTTCAGATCAGGCACTGCGGAAGCGTCAACGTTGACGCTTGCGCAGTGCCTGTCCTGAAGCTGGCGGGCCAGCCTCAGGGCAGACACTGCGCAAGTGCCAACATTGGCACTTGCGCAGTGCACCAAAGACAAATATGGCGGCCAGCCCGAACCGGTCCACCCTGTTTTCGGCTTTCCCTGCCACTGGCGGTTCGCCAGCGGCAGGGAATTGGGAAGATCCTGTTCGGGCAAGTAGGCCCAAACCGGCATCTGCCCCCCACTACACCCTCTCCAAATTTCACACTTCTAGGTCTAGCAGTTTTGGCGAGGTGTTGGTGAGTCAGTCAGTGAATGAGTCAGTGACTTTTCAATTTTATATATACAGACTACTTAAAGGTATCTGTACATTTAGAGGTCCAATCATTTTTGCACCTTGTTTTTGTTCCAGAAGCTAAAAACCTTCTGGAACGAAAAATGTCTTGTTCTTCTGTAGCATATTCTTGAGTTGGAGTATCTAACTGTGAAGCTCTTATCCTAATTTAGCTGTGAAGACAGGGTAGCCTCACAGGTTGTCCTGCTTGTTGCGACTCACTCTAAGGCTGATGCTCATGCCCGTTACAAGGCTGAAGAGCCAGAGTTGTCTGAAAGCACCTGCACGGTCATGTGACCAGCATGACTACAAAGGCACACAGAATGCTGTTACCTTCCCACTAAAGTGGTACCTATTTATCTGATTAGATTTACATGCAGGAGCAAGTCATGGAATTTCACTCCATTATACAGTATCCGGTCTCAAAACAACGATGTGCCGACCTTCTAGTTGACAAGCACAGAATCTTTTACCACTGAGCCACCACGGGGCTAACGGAAGGTATTAGGGACCTGAAATTGGCCTTCTGAGATAGATTTTAGTTGGTGGTTAGGTTCACATGGGAACTGGTTGTTCATAGCTGTTCAGAGCGTTCAAGGATGGGACCACATCTGACCTCCACCCTGCCCCATCATTCCTATGAAAGCGGCCTGGATGAATTCTTGGTTAGGTGATGAGTGGTTTCTTGGAGTTGCCCAGACAAACAGAGTTGCCTGGGGTTTGTAGCTTTCTAGTTTTTGATACTTCATAAAAGCCCAAGTGTGTTTTTGCTCAACGCACCAGTTGATATGACCTTCCCGGTATGCACCTCCACGAGGGACTGTAAAGTACTTTAAGAGCTTCTCTCCAGATGAAAGAGCAAGGGGGGCATGAAGCTCAAAAAACACCCCAGTGGTGAGGCCTGTAGCCAAAGCAAGCCATAAATCTAGATTTACATTTGTGCCTCGGGAAGTACAGATGTATCTATTTAAGTTTTGACTAGGGTTTTCTACAACATGTGCTTTAATGGAAGAACCAGCACATAAGCTGTATACCACAACCAAGTTGTCTTAAACGCAGAATTGGGGGAGGGCTCTCACAGCCCAATCCTATGCACATAGATTCTGATAGGACTTACTACTGAGTAGACATGCTTAGGACTGGACTCACATTGTGTTCAAATAAGGCATTACTTTGAATATTAGTGAAGCGGTGTGCTTCTACTTAGGATAAATTAATATAGAAATTCTTGGATGACTGGCCTGGATTAATACAATAGTGACATGATCCAGATGGCATTGTGGAAGTGTTGGGTTGCTTGATTTAAAGGGATCATGAGAATGAAGGGGCTCCTTTGTTTATGCAGTCCTTGTAAATCAAAATGGAAGTCTTGCACTTCTGCTTTTGAAGAAACCAGGCAAGAAGCATGGTAAGGAGAAACATCCACTTTCTGCATGTTCTTAGCGGAGTAACAGGCAGGTAGATGCATTATGGAACTTTGTTTTATTTATTTACTCTCTCTGTGTGTGATGGTTTGTATTTTAAAAGCATACCCTATATATTCATGGTATTCCAGATTCTAACCTTTGCATGTATATTTAACAAGATAGATCAGACCTGGGCGAAAACACCGACATGGCTTCATGACCCTACTTTTAAGAATAATGCTGTAGTTTTTAAAAGGATTGATCTCTGGCATTTGGTAAGGATGTGCACATCACCTGAATCCCTAAATTTCCCCCTCCTGGAAATTAGGTGGGCCTCATAGCCCAATGAGATGGTTCATTGTGAGGTCCTTTGTTTACAAGGCATTTGAGGAAGAGGAAGAAGATGCTCTCATGACAAACAGTGACACAGTAGGGTGAACAAAGTTGCTGTCTTTAAATGACTCAATAGCCCATTCAGAATGCTAAGGCATCACAGAAGCCTCTGATGTATCATTGTTTTCCTCTCTCTCACACTTCCTTTTCTGCTACATTCCTTTCTTCCTTTTTGCATCCAGGAAGAATGGAAGAAAGGATGATGGAGTGATGATGGAGCGGGCCAAGGAGATGCCAAGGCAGGGACAGATTGTGGTGGCACCGCTGCCAATCCACTTCAGTCTCCATTGGTGAAGGACCAGACTTGGACTACATTAAGTTTGCAAGACATCTTGGCACAGATCAGTTAAAATTCATAAGATTTGTCAACTCAAATGTCTTTCATTGAGTGCTGGCTCTATTTTTGATAGATAAATGCCCTGTCCTGAATAACCCTGCTCTGGAGTGTATTTAATGCAATAAAAGAAAGAAGGAAAAGGTATTGGGCTGATTTTCAGGGGGGGAAAAAAACATTTGGACAAACTGTTCAGATTGGATCTGCCCAATTTCTTCCTATTAAGGAATTTTGGCCACTTCTCCTGATGTGCAGCTTTTTTTCTTTTTGGTCTTGTGACTCTGACTAAATGTATGACGTGATTTTTGCAAGGCTTAAGATTTTTGTTGCTGCATGCACATCAGTTTTTTACGGTCTTTTGCTGAAACAGAAAATTCTCTCAAGATGTAGCAGCGCATGCTCGCGTAACCAAACACTCACTAGAGCTTTGGCAGAAAACATTAAGACCCTTTCTTAGCTGGCGCTCTGTTTACAACTGATGTGGGGTTATTTTTAATACCAGCTCCTATTTCAAAGCTAAGGTATATTTCTCTCTGGGCGACCATATAGTATCAAGCAGGACACTGTGCCTCTGAAGATAGCTTTGGTTGTTTTGCTGGGATGAAATCCACTGGGTCATAAAAACCAGTTGCTTCACAGGATCTTGTCACTTAACTAGTGCTGATGGACAAATTCATGTTCAGGTATGGATATAAAGCCTAAGGAAATCCTTCTCAAGTTGCAGTGTTTGTAGGAGTGACTGATGGAAATCAATTTAATCCAACTGCTACATCCAGAAGCAGCCCTTAGAAAATCTTGTTTTAATTTAAACTTTTAATTTAAAGTTTAATTTAAACTTTTAATTTAAAGTTTATTTATTAGCAGCATTTATATGTTTCTTTAGTGTGTTATTGATTATTTCATCATTGTGCCTAGTGCTTTACATAGAGCAAGAAAACAGATATCTTGCACAGAGGGGCTTACAATCTAGAACAGGGTGTTCAAACATTTTGGCAGGAGAGCCACGTAATTTCTCTAACACTGTGTCAGGGGCTGGAAAAATGATTTACATTTCGAATTTGAATAAATTTACTCAAATTTACATATAAGATTGTATTAAAGATAAAGCTTGCCCATAGGATGCTCTTTTATGAACATCGGAACTGACCTGTGGGCTGCAGCTTGGAACCTGCCAATCTAGACCAGCAGTTGCCAAACTTGGTATGGTTGCGTACCAAAAAAGAAGTCTGTAGACTGCAGGATACTGTTGACAGAACACATGACTACTGTGTTACAGGATACTGACAGGATACATGACCACAGGATACATGACAGGATACATGTAGTCATGTTACAGGATACATGCTGACTACAGAACACATGCTGTGTTCCAGAAGATCTGAGCACCAAATCTGAGCAGTTGCATCTATCGTGCCAGCATCCCAGAATGTCATCTGGGTAGATGCAACTTGCCCAGAGTGTCCTGATCTACTGGGGAAGAATGCAGTGCAAGAGGCTGAATGGTAAGAGCTGGTCATAGAGCGGAGGGCTTTCCTCAAACCCTGGATCTGGGCTGGGGTCTGGTTGGCGCTGATCTACGGTGACACAACAGAAGCAGGACAGGGGATAAAGACAGGAGCAAACAGGAGAAGAATATGTGATTGTTTCATTACATGAGCTTAAGCTTAGTTTCAATAGAGGATTAAGATGTGGCGCCAATGGTATCACAGAGAATCTAGCTCTATATTGTATCATATTTGCAGCAGTGAGATCTCTGATACCAACCAAACATATACACAAACCTACAGTTGTTGGTTTTATTGTATATCTACTCCTCTGTTTCTGTCTTTAACAGGTGAACAGAAAAGGTCACCATCAAATCAAATGAAGCACCAAGATAAACTGGGTCAGCCTCATGTTGTCGCCTCTGGCCTTTTAAAACTGATATCTAATTCCAGGATGGCATTAGCATGATGATGGAGGCGAAAAACCCTCAACCAGTTTAGATGATGCATTTGGTGACTTGATGCCTCCATGTGCTGTTTTTAGCTTCTAAGTGCATTCTTAAGTGTTGGCTTTGAATTATCACAGCTCAGCCATGATTGCCAAACACTGGGGCACATCTCTCCGACAGCTTTTAAAGATCACCTTATAATCTTTAACACCAAAGAGACCTCCACAGTCATCATAAACACAGTTGCTATGTGTAAGGGACTAAAAAGCAGGCCTCCGTCAGTCCTGAAAGACTATGGTATCATGCTCAGCGCTGCATACGCTGCATGTGAAGCACGAAAGCCTGGGTTGGATTGTTATGGAGGATAGGCTGTTACCCAAGCAGCAAATCCCCCCTCTCCACGCCACTGAATTAGTCCAATGGAAAGGCAGAGCCAATAAGATTGGATCCAGCTGGCGTCGCAGAGCTGGGCTAAGGACAGGAGCTCACCCTGTCTTGTGGGGCCGACCCGGGTCTCAAACCCTGGCCTGCTGGTTAACAGGCACAGTGTCTTAGCCACTTGCGCCACCCACAGCCCACTATGAGTGTAGATTCTCCACGGTTTCACAACTACCCCTGCTTACTGGTCAAGAGACACTCTTTCAAGTGGGTGTTCCTCTTTTATTTAGCAGGGGGAGAGTAACTGGCCCTCCACACCCCAGCAATGTCTGTTCTAGTGGCTTCTGCTAGTGTTCTTTTTGCACTTTAGAATGTGAGCCCTTTTGGGACAGGGACCCATTAGCTATTAATTAGCTATTAATTTTTTCATTTTCTTGTAAACCACTTTGTGAACTTTTTAGCTGAAAAGCGGTATATAAATACTGTAGATGTAGATGCTGAGTGAGCCAGTATGTGCCGTATTTACTTGAATCTAATGCGCATTTGAATCTAATGTGCACCCCATATTTTAAATAAAAATACCGTAATTACTTAAGTCTAATCAACCACTGAATATAATGCACATCCTGATTTTGGAGACTTAATTTAGCTGAATTTAGAATTAATTACAGTTAAATAGTTTTCACTCACTGTTTTTATTTCATAGAGTTTCACTGCAAATATAAGGTCTGGTATTATTTGCATGACATGAATCTAAATCAGTTTAGACGATCCAAATTGGTTATTGAACTGCTTTTTACAACTTGTGCCTGAATTAGAAGTCAACTGGAGAGATGTAAAAAATGGCAATGGATCTTGGCTCCAAATGAATCCTGATTTGCAATGGTTCTACTCTTTGCTTTAAATTGCAGGGATCCTGGGAACTTGGGGATTTCCAGTGTGTGCTGCTCTGAATTTATTAGCCTTAAAGATGCTATAAAACTCTTTGATGAAAATTCTTAGTTGCCTCTTCTTCGAATGATACCGTAAAATGTCAGTGATTGATACCACTTTAAGATGGTGATGGGAACGTGTTCCCAGAGCACGTACAAGACTGAAGATCTCATCCAGCCTTCTTGGAGAAATAATTATACACTAAACAGAAGTACCATCAGCAGGGACCAGCATCTCAAGGGAGATTTTTTCCATTCCAGAGGACAGCCCTCATCACCTTTTGTTTTTCACAAGATCAAGATGTTACCAGACTATTTTGGGATGCCAGTGAAGAAAGACTGCTGTTATCTGTTTGCTTTAGACTCCTGGCAAGTTTTTAAAAGGTGAATTCTTTCATGTCTTTGCAATGATCTGTAAACTCATCTGGAGCCATTTCAAAGCATGAGAGCAGAGTATTTGTCAAATTGCTAGGATGATAGTCTTCAAACAGCTTTGCTGTGATTTATAGTCCTACAACCTGGTGATGCCCAGCATTGTACAGACATGCTCAACTGAGCTCTGCTGTCAGCAGTGGGTCTCCTTGGATCTGCATCTACATTTGGTGTTGACCTTTCAGGCATGGAAGGGGGCATATAATTTAGAAGTGCTACTGTCCTACCCACTTCCAGGCATGAAACACCCCTCAGTCCTCCCTCCATCTAATTTCACACTCCTTGCCTTCCCTACCCCCACACCAAAAAGCCTCACCTGCTGGCAGGAAGACATACTCGTGGAACTCCCATGTAATATTTTCCCAGTGATAAGGCCCAGTGCCAACTGGCATGGGCCTCTGCACTGGTGCTGCAGGCTTACCACTGGTGGCAACATGCCTTACAGCACTTGCACGACAGTAGTGCTGGAGCCGCACATACTCGGCATAGGATCGAATCCTTTCTTATTATAAATAACAATACAAAATAATTAAGGAATATATCCCACTTTATAAAATCCAAAGCAGTTTACATATCAGAATGAATAACATGGTTCACTCACTCCAAGGGGCTTATGTTTACAAAGAAATAACTGGGATGCACCAGCAACAGCCACTGGAATGCTGTGCACTGATGAGTGTGGCTGTGCATCTGCTAAATAGAGGAGAACCCCCTCTTTCCCAGTTAGCAGAGGTTTCAAATTCTCTGAACCATGGGCTTGATTTAACATGTAGTTTGACTTTTTGGGCAGCCTCTATCTCTCCAACTCAGCCTTCCCATCCACAGTATGGCTATGACATTGGCTTTTGTGACAGTTTCTGAGTTGAACATTTCAAAGCACTCTGTGGAAACAACTTTCACCTGTGGCCTGGTTTACCTAATGTCAGTTTTATTAGAGCTCTTTATCGTCACTGCTTCAAGAACCAGCAGCAACAGCTTTGATGATGGTCTGTTTTTAATTGTAACCACATAGAGAGGTCTCAAAAAGTCAAAGCAAATCATTCAAATAAAAGAGGTAAATGATCAGTTAGTCAGTTTCTTTACTATGATCGCACATCAGCATAAAATCAGAGGGGAAAAAACATCAATATTGTAATTAGTTACACATTATGATGTCACCAGTAATGAATAATGGTAATGGCAACAATGATGTGCTCCATTCCCATTCTCCTACCAAGGCTACACCATTTTGCTTACTTTTCCTCTTTATATTGTGGCTGTACCCCACAGTTCTGGCTGTGAGATGCACAACTGCAAGTCACATTTTTTAGCAGGAAGCATGTGGCATCATAAGCCAGTGGTGGGCCCAGCCTAGCCCAACAACCGCTTCTCCGGAAGTGGGCAGGGCCAGGCTGGGTCAGGGGGCGGGGTCAGGAGGCAGGGCGGGGGAGGGCATGCCACCTTAACCCTTAGTTTACCAAAAAATTGTATCACTTCTGAAGGCATCAATCAGTATTAAGCCCCTGAGTTCAGTGTAATTTATTCCTATGCATTATGCCTTGTTGTGCTCTCAGTGGGAATGTGTGCCACAAATAAGAACGTAAAAGCATAAGAAAAGCCTCCACTGGACCACACCAAAGACCCATCTAGTCCAGCTTCCTAAATCACACAGCAGCCCACCAGCTGCCTCAGGGAGCACATATGACATCCAGGTGCCTAAGTACCAGCAGACACACCACAAGTTCCACGGACGGTGCTCATATCACTGGTTGTGAAACACTGATCTACAATTTAGGACCAGAGTCTGTGGTGTCCCCTCTGCAGGCTGAGGTTTGCCTCTAAGCCACTACTTAAGGCTACAATCCTGTCCACACTTTCCTGTAAGTAAGCTTCATTGAATATAATAGGACTTCTGAGTAGTCAAGCAAAGGACTGAGCTCTTAGTAACCAGCCTCTGGCTCC
Organism: Cryptoblepharus egeriae; assembly: GCA_030015325.1. NCBI lineage: Eukaryota > Metazoa > Chordata > Lepidosauria > Squamata > Scincidae > Cryptoblepharus > Cryptoblepharus egeriae. The sequence goes on from JAREYC010000013.1 coordinate 15,944,527, forward strand.
AATCCTATTCACTTTCCTGAGAGTAAGCTCCACAGACTCTAATGGGACTTACTTCTGAGTAGCCAAGAATAGGATTGGGCTCTAATGCTGCACTCCTCTGCACACTTTCCTGGGAGTAAGCACCATAGATTGAAATGGGATTAACTTTTGAGTAGTCAGGCATAGGATTACAAGCTCTTAGAAACCAGCTTCTGGCTGCAGTCCTATACACTCTTTCCAGGGAGTAGGCTTCACTATTATAATGGAACTTACTTCTGAGTAGACTTTGGGCTTTGAGCAGCGATGGGCTTCAAAGAAATTAAGAACCGGTTCTCTGCCCTTCTGGCAGCCACATTTAAATGGCTATTTTTAAACTTTATATGTACTATCTCTTGTTAAGAACCGGTTCTATAGAGTAGGTGCGAACCTGCTGGTGCCCACCACTGGCTTTGAGGCTACACTCCTATCCTCACAGGGGAGTAAAACCTACTGACTTTAATAGGATTTACTTCAGAGTAGACAGTGGACTGGGCTCCTGCAGGGGCAGGATGGGAACTGGGGCTATTTCTTCAGGTGGCCCCACAATCTCAGGTGGAGAGATTTCTCAGAGGGGCAGGATGGGGTAGGGAGATCTCTGGGGGCGGCAAAAGGACTACAGTGTGGATAGGATTGCAGCCTGAGCCCAATCCTAACCATGTCTACTCAGAAGTAAGCACCATTCAAGTCAATGGGGCTTACTCCCAGGACTGTGTGGTCAGGATTTTAGCCTTACAGTCCAATCCTATGCAGGCATACTTAGAAGTAAGTCTCATTCTAGTCAATGGGGCTTACACCCATGTAAGTGTGGATAGGATTGGAGCCTCAGAGCCCAGTCCTAACCATGTCTACTCAGAAGAAAGTCCCATTATAGACAGTGGGCTTACTCTCAGGAAAGCAGGCAGGCAGGCATGGCCCCCACCAAAAGCCCTGGAGAACTCATTCTCACAACACTCAGATGCTCACCTACACTCCTACTCACCTACAGACCTTTCTCAGTAGCTCTTACTTCTCTATTTCCACCGAAGGACCCCTTTGTAAAGCTGTCTATCAAAGTGCCTGATTCAAAAAAAACCCATCCCCAGAGAGGCTGCCTCATTTGCATATGAGAAACCCATCATGCTTTGCGAACCGCACAAGGAAATAACTTCTGAAAACTTGCTAGAAATAAGGTTTTTAATCAAAATAAGATGTTTAGCAAGGACAGACTTCCTGAGTAGCATCACATAAAGTTTTAGGGCATTAAGAAGCTCCTCACCCTGCCTTGAAAGTATTGAGCTTTGAGACATTTATATAGTGATCCAAACCCCTCCCATCTCAGCAGTGAGTGTCTGAGTGTGCTGTGGAATTGTTGCAATGCCTTGTCTGGATGATGGTAGTGGGAGCAGTCTATTTGTATTTTAAAATTGAAAAATAACCTTAGGGAGGGGAAGGGGGGAGAGAGAGTCCCCTGCAGAAGAGGAGGGAGGCTCAGAAGGGGAGGAAGGAGGAGGGAGTGGAGCTTCACCTCTGGGAAGACAGACCCAGAGACCCTTTAAGAGAAATTCAAACACAGTTGCATGCAATTCAAAGATGGTTCGCTAATGTCCACCCCAAATTAACAACCCGTTCGAACCGGTGAAAACCGGCTTCAGCTCACCTGTGATCATAACCATCCCTTATAACAAAACTATGCCTCTACCTTACTCTGTCTGTGCAAGGAATGTCATGCTATTATCAGTCATAATAAAAGCACTTTTGTGAGTATTTCATAAAGTCTAAAATGTGGCTAGAAAAATAATATGGAACAAGACTGTCAATGGGGAGATGCCTTCTGTTGCGAAATCCAGTTTGTACTTATCCCTACAATCCAGAGTAACTACGGGAGCACGTAAGAGACATTACATGCACCTGTCGTTACTGTACCACCTAGTGAAAACCTATGGGAAATTCATATTGCAATCCAGAGCAAATTGTTCTCACACCGGAGCAAGGACTCCCCGTAGTTACTCTGGATTGCGCCCCAAGTGTCTCAGATCTGACATACAGGACAATGTTTATGTTTTTCTGGAACCAAAACCTGTTCTAGAAAAAGAATGTCATGCATTTTAATTAGGCCTTACCAAAGAATGTGCTTTAGGCAGAGGTCAGCAGTCAGCTGACATTTCCTTGGGTGACAGGTTCCTAGGGACAGGTGTCAGGTGACAAGGCTTGGATGAAGCAATCCCGAGAAGGCAGCAGTAGGAACCAAAAACAGCAGCAGGAGCCAATGGGTGCAGGAGAGAAACTGACCAATAAGTGTCTGGCAACAAATCCAAGGGTATTTGGTATTTGGACACTTACCTGTGTCAAGGGTAAACTGTCCTTGATGGAAGCATGTGGCTCCTTTTGTAGTTAATCTTGTTAGAAACAATCATGCCTTATGTCAATATTTTCTTGTGATATGTGCTGGGACCATTTTATTCTATTATTTCATTTTTTTCCTTGCTGGATTTTTTTTGCTGTTTTAGTTGTATTAATATACAACTAAATATGAGTGGGATTTGCATCCCACTAGCGCATCCCACAAGTACATCCCATATAGTGCGTCCCACTAGTCTGAGGAGGCCTGGCTGCCACAGTACCTTCTCTTGCATCTGCATTTACAGCCACTCAAGGTGGTTCAGCGGCATAGAGTGCAAGTAGTCTCTTGGTTCTCCCAGTGGGTTTCCTCCTAAGATCCATCTAGGAGAGAAGATTTTGCATCTGTCCAAATTGCAGTGTGTGTGCTTCATCAATGGGAGGGAGTGTCACTGTTTAAATTATGTGTATTATACATATTTACCGATGTATGAATTCTATGCACTTTCACCTGGCAGTCCGCGCCACTGAATACAACAGGCCTTACTTTTGGGTAAATGCATGGTTCCATACGTTTATTGACATACAAGTTGAACGTCCCCATTCGCAACATTTGGTTCCAGGAAGCTCCGTGATTACCTATTTTGTATTATACAGAGGCAATTACTGTACATTGATGCCTCACATAAAGAGCTTAATTCATTCCAGAGGCATGCTCTTTAAGTGAATCACTCTTTAAGTGGAGCTGATTTTTCCATAGGAAATAATGGAAACTCAGACGATTGGTTCCACAACCCACAAAATATTCAAATAAAAATATTAACTGGATGTAAAAATGATGACAAAACACTCTTATTGAATTCAAAACATGCATTCAATGTGCATGATCCTATGAAGTCTACTTAGGCTGCAATCCTAAAGACACTTTCCTGGGAGTAAGCCCCATTTAACACAATGGGGCTTACCTCTGAGTAGGCATGGTTAGGAGACTGCAATCAAAGACACTTTCCTGGGAGGCTTACCTGGGCTGCTGCTGGAGGTTCAAGGTGGTCAGTGGGGGCACTTGGGGGCAGTTAGGGACAGCTGCCTCTGACACCTCCAGGAAACGGCCCCCAAGTTGGGGGCAGTTAGAGGCAGCAGTGCTGGCCGGCAGCCCTTTTAAAGAGTCTCCGTGCGGAGCGTCAGGGCTTCATAGCACGCATGCCCATAGCGCACCTGCTTGTTAAGTGAAGCGGAACTTGTTATGTGAAGCAAGATTTCTTGTAAATTTTTGCTTGTTATGTGAAATGCTTGTTAAGCGAGGTACCGCTGTAATTCCCTCTCAAGTGGCTAAAAATGGCTGAGTTTCAACTTAGAGGCAGTTCAGAACGTGGGAAGGAGAACTGCCTCCCATCTGAAACAGAAATGAAATGGGCCCTTTTGCAAACCTTTCCAAAACAAGCTTAATTGCCTGACACAGTGCCATGGTAAGCAGGCTGCCTTTAAGCCACTAACTGCTACGTAAGAGATGTTTGTCTTTCAATTTAAAGAGCCACCTTCATTCACTTTGAGACAAAATCACATATAATTAAATTTTATATCATTAGGTTACACGGCCAGTGGTGGGCTTCAGGGGGTTCTCACAGGTTCTATAGAACCCTTTGCTAATGAGCGCCTGGTTCGAGAACCGGTTACTAATGGGACATAGAACCTGTTGTTAATTTAGGTTATTAGGACATAGAACCTGTTGTTAATTTAGGTTATTAGGACATAGAACCTGTTGTTAATTTAGGTTATTAGGACATAGAACCTGTTGTTAATTTATTTGAATCCCACCACTGGTTACACCTGTACTTAAATCTAAATGCCATCATGGCAGCTGTGTCTCAGAGAAACAGTGTGGCAGAAGTGTTTAGTACAATGGATGATACTGAAGAAAGGATGGCAGACTCAGCGCTAGGCTGCACTCTGGATACCAGCAACCTGGTTGCCACTGGCGCTTTAGGAACAAGTGCCATTTCAAGTACCTTTTTCTTGTCCAGGCCAAATAGAATTTGTTCCATTCCCATGTTTTGTCTGGCAAATGCATTTCTTGTCAATTCCCTTGAGTTTTGCAAGAGCACCCCCCCCCCTCTGCAAATGAATGAATTTCTGGGAGTGTCCATTCAGCATGCACAAGAACGCAGTGTGGGAAACAGCTTTTAACCATTCCTGATCCTTTGTTCTATGGTTAGAGCCAAAGTTCAAGCTGGAGGTTACTACAGGACAAAGTTGACAAGAGAGATTTGTGGACGGAAAGGAACAAGCACACAGGCTTGGCTTGGTGAACAGTCTGGCGTTGGGATGAGATAATGGAGCTACACAGTTGGCAAGCCGGCAGCTTACATGCTTTGCTCAAGTTGCAACCTTGCCATTTGTTCTGACCTCATCCCAGCCTGATCAAAGCATAGGCACTCCAAAGGGATCACAGCACAGAAAAGGGATGGCTGGAGGAGGATGTGTGTCCGCATTCAGGCACACCTGGCTGCATAGGACAGCCTCGCCTGATCATAGAAGCCCCATGATCTTTTGGGAATGCAGGACAGATTTGACACATGTGATCCTGAGCTCAGGACTGGACTGTCTGTGTCCTGGGCAAGGCACACTGGAGCTGGTGAATTGTTATCCATCTGTGTGCATGTGCATGTGTGTGAAACAGATGCTCGGTTTGAGTTCTGCTGTGTGGGATGGGAAAAAAAATAAGCTGCCTTGGGCAGATGTTTTCTTTTCCATACAAGGTCAATAATAATAATTTCCAACTAGGAACTGGCTTCCAATCTCTTGTAGGCATGTGACTCTTAACTCACCCACCCAAATTGCAGAAATATGTGACTGGAGGAGCGACAGACAAGATGGGTTGTAATCAGAGCCTGTTTTTGTTTTGGATTCTTATCCAAAGTAGCAAAAGATTTACAATGCATTCCACATAATGCAGAGGAGGAGGAGAGCAGAGTATCGACCGGTAGAGCCTTTCCACTGCCCCCAAGCTGTTAGTGCAGTATCAGCATCTGTTGAGTACCTCAGATGCTATGGCTTTGCAGCGTACAGTAATCAGACAGAACCTCTGTAGGCTGGCAGTTCATTTCAAGGGACATCTGTTCAGATTCTCTGATCTGGTGTGTGCAGAATCCAAGATCCCATAGAGCACACTCTCACTGAGGGGTACAGAACTAGGATCGTTATTCACTCGGAACTAGGATCTGGGTACAGAACATTATAATTATTTACTTTTTGAAAGGTTGTGACTTGTGGAAATAGGCATTCCAGAAAGATCTGTGCTGCACTGAATGTGCTCCTCAGAAATATATGATAAGCGTCTTTATTGTTTTCACTGTGACAAAGAGGACTACCCCTCTGGAAACCTGGGGCAAATCTCTAGAAGAAAGTAATGGACAGGGCAGTGAATGTTTTTATCACTGAATGTAATGAACATGGTAGCCATTAAGATTTGTGACTATCCCCAGCAAGCTATTTGCTCAGATCCAGAACTATTAACCCTATTTCTTGTACCAAACATGCGCAAGAAGTGCATGTTTGCCACTTCTTGCAAAAGAGAAAACTCTGCCTTTGGGAACGCAAGAATTAACTCTGACGAAGATGCCATTCAGGCTCATGGGTCAATTGTCCAGTGCCAGCAAGTCTGTTTTTTCCATAAGACATGAAGCAATATATGTTTCCACTTATCCACATGTTAGACCAGGAGTTATTTAACAATGGTCATAAGGGCTCCTGAATATGATTCAGCAGGATTGCTCACCATCACAGCGTTCACCATTGAGAAGAAGTATGCAGCCTCAATAGTGCAAAGGTGAGCATTTCACAATTATTGCCATAAATAAACAATTATGTTCCATAAAATAAGCATAAAATTCTTTACTGGTTGTTTTATAGAAAACTGATAGAAAGTAAATTATATAAGAACATAAGAAGAGCCTCCACTAGATCAGGCAATAGACCCATCGAGTCCATCTTCCTGTATCACACAGCAGCCCACGAGATGTCTTAGGGAGCACATATGACACCTGCATCCAGGTGTCCCCCTGCATCTGGCATTTTGAGGTTGTCCACCTCTACACACACCCCTCATGGCTTGTAGCCTATGATGGTCCTTTCCTCTGGGAATTTGTCCAAATCTTTCTTAAATATATTGAGGCTACATGTGTAGTAAAAATCTTTCCTATATCTCTTCCTTCAGATTATTTAACCAGATATAGCAGGGGTTGGAAATGGGACCCTCTGCTTGCAAGACACATGCTATCCTGTGGTGCATCTTAAATCTGACAGATGCATGAAAGGTCTGGCTGATTTTTGTATATACTTAAATCACATTTTCATTGTGCTGAAGGAATACAGAATTCAAGCACAATCCTATCCATGTCTACGCAAAAGTCATATTATGTTCAGTGAGGCTTCTAAGGTAGCTATGGGCCACTTTTACTTCAGACTTAGCATCTTGGATTTGAATATTCAGAAATGCCGAACCCATGGATGAAGGGCTTCAGACATTCTCCTGGAGATGATTGAAAAAGCCTTCCAGAAGGCCTCCAAGATGCTTCCAAAAGGTATTCCCAGTTTGCTGGCAATAAATTTCATTATCCAGTATCATAGGGGCTGGAATGGGTCCTCCACAAATACCACACTTTATGCATTGTGTGTGTATAGAGAAAAGATAAACCAAGGTTATCCTGACTTTCATGCATGTGCTTAAAGAAAACTGGTCACATAACTGCCAAAGGTACCACCTCCTACACGTGGAAGCCAAAAGACATGCCACTGCACCATGATGTGTATATCAGCTATTAGCTGTTGCATATGTAGAGATGATCTTAGTTGTCCATCATCATCTGTAGTTACTGTTATTATCAATTATGCTCTGTTAAATAGGGAGTCCTATGGGTAGCAGCTTTCTTTTCTTCCAGGAAATTGACAAGCTTCACTGACCATTCATTCCCCGTCACCTGCTGTTGGCCATTCCAGGACTTTGGCACCTCTCAAAATGATGCTGTGAATTATTAATGTCAGCTTTGCTCACTCTTTAACCTCCACCATATTCCTAAGCAATCGCTGGAGTGGGAAATGGCTAGAACCTCTGGCTCACCTTTGCAATTGCCCAGAGCAAGTCATTTGTGGCTGAACACTTGGAAAAATCTCACATTATGTCCAAGAATGACAAAGAAGCAGCAGGATGGATTTGCTTGGGAGCCCAAGCTGTTGATGGCTGCTGCCAAAATATCAGCCGGGATGTTTCGGAACAAGGGAGTTGGCTGTGAGATCAACCGGTGTTTAACCAATGCACATGATGAGATTTTCCATGGGGCTGAAGAACAGCGCTGTGTTTACCCTTTTAAAGAAGACAATGGAAAGCCTCACAATGCAAACAATCAGATGAAACTAGCCTTTCTTGCAGCCATACAATGCTAGCTTTGGAGCAGGGCCAACCCAAGACTTCTCAGCACCTATGGTGGCACACCAAAAGCCATCCCAACCCTGACCAGACATCTGCCTGCTCTCTGGATTCAAAAATAAAGAGGGGAATTGAGTAGGGTTGCCATAATTCTACAAAATCAGGACAGGACCCTCTGTCACACTTGTCAGTATGTGAACACAATCTCCCCAAATCGGGAATGTCCCAGTTTTTTGGCACGTATGGCAACCCTAGAACTGAGTAACATACAGAAGTGTAGAGAAGCAACGGACACAGCTGTGTACAAGGCCAGATAGATGGATTTAGCAAGATCAGATCAGGTGTACTTTTAAACTAGCACTTCACCTCTAATGGTGGCCATCCAAATGTCCCTGAGAACATGATATAGACCACAATCTCCCAGGTTTTTATGGTCTCCAGAATTTGGCAATGAGAGGCATCTTCCCTCATCATGAATGAACATACTAACAGTGATCATGCTGAATAGCCAAAAATACCGATCTCCTCCATGAACTGTCCGTTTTTTAAAAAGCCATCCAAATGAAAGGCTGTGTCATGACAGATTGTGGAAACATAGTGGGTGCCTCATGAAGACATCCTTCCTTCCTTTTTGTCTGCCTTCAACGGGCTGCCAAATGATTTAATTGGCCAACACTTTCAACTGTTTTCAGAAAGAGAGAATGAGAATAATTTCCCACTGTTCCTGCTCTCCCTCTGCCTCACTAAATGCAACACGCAGATGTCTGCAATTAAATGCTGACGGCTGCTTTCTTAAGAGAAAAAAGAAACACTACTGGGGGTGCCATTTCAAGCTGAGAGATAGTGGGGAAGGGGTGCATAACTCCTTCTGTGAGCCCCCACTTTTAACTGCATTTAACTGCTAATGGCCCCCTATTGGGTTTTTCCTCCTTGGAGAGCCAGATGGGCGTGTGTCCTTGCAAACAGAAGAGGCATGGAGAGATGAGGCTACCATCTAGTCTTGTGCTTGGATCAAACGAGATGTGGATGGTTTGTTGCCTGTGATAGACCTTCCCACAATAAATCTGTCAGGCATCCAGGCTAGGTGCAATCATTGCATCCTGTGGCAAGGAGTTCCACAGATGAATGACACCCCCAGTATAGAAATTCCTTCATCCATGGGGGTCACTACATGGGTTCTTGCACTGGTGACATCAAACCTAGTGATGTCTCTGATGTAGAAATCAAGTGAGGAGAAGCTCCATATGTATAACTCAATGGTAGGACCTCTAAGAGCACAACCTTAACCATGTCTTCTCCAAAGTAAGCCCTACTGTGTTCAATGGATCTTACTCTCAGGAAAGTGTCTTTAGGGTTGCTGCCTATATGCTCATTCCATGACATCCTCAGTTAACAGGTAGCATGTTTGGGAAAGGCCTTATAGGATGTTACCCATGAAGTCCAGAATTAGGGCTGGTTACCTACTTGCCCCTGTTATAAGGATCCACTTTAGAAGACTCTCAAAAACCTCCATGCCTGACACCAGCTCCATATTTTGCAAGTTTGGGTGCTGTGATTTCCTTTCCCCCACAGACGCCTTTGGTAGTGAGCTTTCTTTGATGCTGATCTTGCTTAAAGCAGCTCTTCCCCGTTGCTGTCTGAAAGTTTGTTTTCAATAGCCCAAGTGTTTGAACTTCGAGGCTTAGACGTGCGGATACATACATTACATGCAATGTAAACACTCCCCCTGCTCCAGAATCAACCATAATTATGGAACTAAAACAAGTCTAACTGTGTTCCCATCATTAGGGCATTTCATGGTACTTATCTGTTTAAGTTGGAGGCCCATGAAAAGATCAGTGCCTTTCACTTCAAAGGGTGGCTTAGATTGCTTTCCCAGGGACAGGCTTTGCATGGATTAAAGTGAGGCACATTGCAGCCTTGCAACTACCAGGCTCATTGGTCATGCATTCACATATCACTCATGGGAGTGCATTGATTGAATCATATGCTTTTAAATACTTGACTCGGGACCTTGGATTGCACAAGGCACTTACCCAGAATCCTTTAACAGACCAGTTATATTCAAGCACAGTGGTGTACCTAGTCACTTGGGTCAGGGTTGCCATATGTCCTGGTTTTCAGGAGTTCAGGGTTTCAGCTATACTCCCTGCCAGCCAATACATATGGTAGCATGCACCTCACCACTAGCCTCTACTACCACCTCCTTCTTGGACGCTGTAGTTTCTTGCAACGTGCCAATTTGGGTAGATCATGGGGAAAGGCATCTTTCTCTCTACCACCCCAACCACCATCCCAGTTGCTTTGCAGTAAATGGCTGGGGATGAGAAACATCAGTCCTCACCCCCTCCCACCCAGAACACATGGGAGGAGGATCACAAGGTTTTGCCTTCCAGTTTTGCTCTCCCCCACCCTCTCCAGTTTTGATCTTCCCCAGCAGCTCCACTCAGTCATGGTTGGCCTTGTTGTTTTCTTCTGTGCTCAGAGAGCATGTGAGAAGAAAATAATGTAGTTGGGTGGAACTGCTGGGGAAGCAGTGGTGAGGGGTGGAAACCAGCCATCGGGCACTAGTCACCTATGTACCATCACCCCTAACCTACCAAGTGGCTATTTCAGTTGACCTACCTAATCATGTAGGGCTCTTCTTGGTTGCATTTAATACTTACAAGCCATTATTTTACACTTAGTTTATATCCGGGATGTGCTTTTCTCTCTGTAGCAGCAAAATGCAACACAAGGGAGCATATGATCTTGAAATACATTACCGAAGCATCATTTGACCGATCATCCAATCCAGCCTTATGATACTTACGATCATGTGCTTGGTTTTCTTTCGCCATTTCCTAATGCCTGATGCTTAGATAAGGATCAAATTTTGAAACTGTATGCTTTTTCCTTTATTATAAACTTTATCTTTCTTTTAACTTTATTAGACTATAATCCCAGGCTCCAGTTAGGTTGGCATAAGCTCTGCCATAATTCCTGTGCTGACTTGGGGGTGTCACAAAAGTGCCGTAAGGCACTTCTGTGTCACTCTTGGGAGAGGATTAGGCCAGTGCACAGACATGCGCTTGCCTCCCTACATCACCATGGGAATGGGAAGATCAATGAGTTGTGCCGGCCTAGGTTAGGATTTCACTCTTAAGGCGCAATCCAGAGTAACTGCGGGGAGTCCTTGCTCCGGTGTAAGAACAATTTGCTCTGGATTGCAGTATGGATTTCCCATAGATTTTCACTAGGTGGTGTAGTAACTACGGGTACGAGTAATGTCTCTTACGTGCTCCCGTAGTTACTCTGGATTGTAGGGCAAGTTTTATAAATCATTTATTGATGCATTGTACTATATAAACCACTATGTGAACTACTCATTTTGGAAAGCAGTATAAGTATTCATCATCATCACCATCACTATCATCATAATTTGCCTTTTGGAAAAATAAATGTTATTTAATGTAGCGAAGAAGAAGAAGAAGAAGAAGAAGAAGAAGAAGAAGAAGAAGAAGAGCACTACATAAAACTTGGCTACTGTTATGAATAATTATTTGTTATTTTTACAGATAGTAGATGAAAGAATGTTTTAGCTGGACACCTTATCTTCTGATTTAGGCAATTATGTACATACAAGCTGATACCAAGAGCTCAGTTCTATGCATGTTTACTCAGAAGTAAGCCCCAGTGTGACCAGTGGGCATTACTCCCAGGAAAGAATGCCCACTTTGGCAAGTGTTTAAATTCGTTTTAAATAACACGATCAGATTATTTCCTTGAGAAAATTTTCTTTCCTTCTCCTGTGATGAACACATGATTTTGTGTTCCACTTTGGGGGACCCTGTGATTTATCATGGGAATGAAACTGAACATTGCTTATTTTTCTTGCTATGTGCACAGTTTGCAACCAACTTTTCAAGCACATCCATTTTTAAAATTTAAAAAATCTCTTTTTTTCTTTCTGTTCATTATCCTATGTATCTCAGCTAAAATTAAAATAATGGCATAGCAAGAGGAACCTAGTGGCATAGGTAGAGGGGTGCAGAGCACTCAGTGTTGCAGGGAGATTCACTGTGATGAGCAAGCGGCATTTGCCTCTGTTTTCCTTCCCCCACCTGGTATGTCTCTGAGGGGGAAGGGGAGAGGCCACTTGCACGCCACATTGAGGCTCCCTGCTTTGTACCCCTTCCAGCTATGCCACTGGAACTAAGTTAATCTAACCCTCAATTCTCAGTGCTAGACCTTTTAGATGCTCTCCTGGTTTCTCCTTCATTATGTGAAAGATCATCGCAGTCTGCAGTTTACAAATTTTAAAAGGCCTTATTTACTATCCATGTTTGCCCTCTTGTGTTCAGAAGAGAACATCACAGAAGCCTACCATCATCACAACATCACAGAAGCCTGCCACCAGGGGACATCAAGCAATGCAATATGGGATTTAATAATAAAATTATTACATCTTCACTACTCCCATATTTTTCTGCTTGATCCCCCCATCTCTCATTTTCTGGAGCCCACGGGGGCTTACATTACCAGGAAACTGTTGCACCTTCACAGTTGCAGTGATGAAAGGGGGTGATGCGCCTCTTTGACAATGGTTACAAATATTGACTGGTTCCCCTGGAACCACAATTTGTCTAAGCATCCAATAGATTCTCAGACCACTAAGTATCTTCATGTAACCATCTGGAAGAAGGGTCTTGCACAGGGTCTTTCTACAATTTCTTGTGCTGCCAGAGTGTGATGGTAGTTTGCTTACTTGTGATGCATCCCGGATAGCATAAAAGTGTGAACTAAACAACTAGCAACAATTGGCAGCCAGACTACATTGAAGAATTGGCAGTTGGCGACAGTTGGCAGCCAGACATCAATGTGGAATTCCTGACTCTGGCAATGGAACATTAACATCTGGTTTACCGTAAGTCCATGTATTTGCCATACGCTAAATAAATAAATGTGCTGCTGTGATGCTCATCCTGCACTTATGTCTTATTCATTGTACTTTATTACTTCCTGTGACTTTTGCCTCACCATTTTTACTACAGGTGCTCAAAGTCTCTTCTGCTATTCATTGACTCAGCATATTCTCATTTGCTGCCCCTTATACCTGATACACCTCCTAGACCTAAAGTTTCTATGGGTGCAATCCTAATGAAGTCCAGCACAACTCATCGGTCTTCCCGATCCCGTGGTAATGTAGGGAGGCAAGCATATGTCTCCGTACTGGCCTAACCTTCCCACAGGAGTCTTCTGGCACTTTTGTCACACCTCCAGATCAGCACAGGACTTATGCTGGGGCTTAGGCTGACCTAACGGAGGGCTAGAATTGCAGTTTATGTGATCATTCCTTCAAACACCACATTTTTAGATCTTAGAATTACTCCCAAGGTCTTAGCATTACCATTTTAGATTGTATACCCCCACTACAATTCTTATGGCCATTCCACATTTATTCAAATCTAATTAACCATCGAATCTAATGCGCACCCAGATTTTGGAGACGAAGGCTACAATCCAGAGCAACTACGGGAGCACGTAAGAGACATTACGTGCACCCCTAGTTACTGCACCACCTAGTGAGAACCAATGGGAAATTCATATTGCAATCCAGAGTAAATTGTTCTTACTCCGGAGCAAGGACTCCCCATAATTACTCTGGATTGTGCCCGAAATTTGGCTGGAAAAGGTGAATGTTAGATTCAAGTAAATACAGTATATCCATTGCAAACATAGAGCAGGTGGTGCAAAGTTTGCTTGCAGCACTGAAGAGATTTGTGGGTGGTCACCAGCAGGTGTCGCCATTGCAACAGTTTCAAGGATTTGCCATTATGACATGGAAAATTAAGGTCAAGTAGATTGGATGAGTCCTTGTAGGAGATCAGCCTTGTAGGAGATCTAAATTTTAGATTTTGTAATTTGATTTTGGGACCAGACCTCAAAGAAGTCTACCTGCAAGGGCAGCCCTGTCATGAAGCCACTTATAGGGTCTTGCACAGAGTGACGTCCACGCAGCTGTCCACCAGCCTCCCCATCATGCCACTACACTGGGTGCTCCAATACTCTTCAAACTTGCTGAGCTAAGTCCGAAGAGTATTTGGAAGGCAAAGTAGACGAGGAAAGGCAACTTGGAGCCTGCCCGCACCTTCCCCACACTTATGAAATGCAGTGGCAACCCTAACTGCAGCACAGACTACAGGGTCTGCATGATGCAATCTTTGCATGTTAAGGAAAGTGGGGTGGGTGTGTTTGTTCATCCATCTTCTGTAGGAGTGGTAAGCATGAGCAGAAGCATCAGTGGGTGGTGGATTCAGAGGTGCAGAGGAATGTGCCACTCATGGCTACCTAAATTATTCTGAATTATTGGGCCATCATCATCATCCTCTTCATCTTCTATTAGTCAACTCAGGCTTGCGAACTGAGGTCCCAAACAGAGGTGTGAGATCCATAATAGGCTTATTCAACAATGGTTTAAGGGTGCTGGGATCCATTGGTAGGAAGAGGCTCAGAATTTGATTGGCGTCATTTTAAATCCTTTCTCCATATTGCTCTTTTTTCAGTCAAATCTCTTCCTCTCGCCATCATTTTACTGGGAAAATAATTCAGTTCCAATTTAGAAAGCAGTTCAGTTCCAAGAGGTATTCATGCTTTCACTTCAACCAAGCATCACTAGGTGCATGTGTGTGTGCATGTGTGTTAGAATGCACTAACACCAGCACACTAGAATTCTTCCCCCAGCACTGTTCCAGTATAAGTAAAAATTAAAATGTCAGGCGAATCAAATATTGATCTCCCACATTCTGCCTATTTTGGGTTTGAGAGCAAAGGCTCAACTTAGATACATGGATATAACATGAATGTAAATGTAGCTGCTTGCATCAATTGGTTGTAATTCTACCTACTAGCTTTCACAGGGACAAGGGTTTGATTTCCACTTGCAACATGCAAAAGTTTGATTCTCACTTGGTCCCTCAACACAAGGAGGGCCAGACCAGTTCTGTTTTAGAAACAGTACTGGAACAGGTGATTTCAGATCTTTAAATAGGGCAAAAGAATGACAGAAAATATTTGAGGAAGGAACGTAGAACCTAATCTTGCTGGGAAAAGAGAAACATTCCCTTCCCATCAACATTTCTTGGCATCTTGCAAAATTCCTCCATTTAAATTCATGTCCCAGTTCAAGTCCCTGCTGATGCAAGCCTTTCTTGTGTGATATTTCCTTGACCAAACTGTCATGCAAGGATAATCAACATGGCTGCTCTCCTCTCTGGTCCCCAGAGGAAGCACCCCAGAGGTATGGAAAGAATCCATTTAAGTTGCTTCTGAGAAGAGTGTGAGATCCAACCCTACAGAGCAGCTACACTGACTGCCTATCCTCACCCCATAATATATGAATCAATCTTGTATGTTCATACTCTTTTTCGGGGGGGGGGGGGGGGCTAGTCCTTTGTTGCTTGACATCAGTTGTAGGGTGGGAGTAATCTGTGCATGTTTTTATCATCCTAATTTACCCAAAATTGCAAAGGGCTTACAATCAAAAAAAGTAAATAAAATAAATATACACCACTTTCTTAAAGAGATTCCTGCATGTAAAAGCAGAGTGCTAGAAGTGACATATTAGGATGGGCTTCCCCAAGATAGGAATCATTTATTGCACACTGTGGCATAGCTAATGATCATGTAGCCCGATGCAAAGCTCAAAATGTTGTCCTGGATGTGATGTCACAACTGGAAGTGATGTCATCTCCAAGTATTAAATTTTTTTTTATTTTCCCCTGCAACAACAAAATCAAATTGAATTAAGAAAAAATGAAAGTTGTGCCCCTTATTGGTTAGGGAAACTGCTGGAGCAAGGAGCAATGGTTGTTCTCTCCCTGTTAAATACAGCATAAGAGAAGCACCACTTAGAAGTGCCTGTACACCCAATTAACTTGGGTAACTGTATAATTAAATATGTATATGGAAATGAGAGCTGATTCATATTAACACTTTATTTGTTCCATACAGTATCAGAATTGCATCTCTTTGGCTCTCAAAGGAGTCAGTATCATGAGACAGTTTTGAGTTAAGAAAATCCACTTTTTGTTCAATCAGCTTTTGTGTTTTCATTTTCTGGTTAATTGGCTATAACTTTTGATAGCATATAGATATTCCAATGCAGTTTGTTTCATTGCGCTCTGCATAAAATTACCTTTCCAATGATATATAACATGGTACAGCTTGTAGCACCCCTAAACCTTGTAGCCTGATTCAGTTGCAGTGTTGCATCCCTTTCACACCCTAGCTATGCCACTGATTGCACACAATCTCCCTGAGATGATCAGCCAGGACTTGATATTCCACCTTTGGGGGACTTTGCTCCTTAACTAGAAGGTATCTCCCACTTTCTGATGGTTTGTTTTCTATCTGTCCTTTCAACACCTTTTAATTATACCCAGAATTCATTCATTCAAAACATGTTCCTCTCTTTCAACCTCTCTGCTGTTCGATATGCTAAAATTGCTGTCCCCCATGTTGATTTGCCTATCTATGGTGATTCATTTGCAGAAATCTTTGTGTGACAGCAAGAATTTGCAAGTTTAAAAGGGCATTTACAGTTTGCTTGTCCATAAAGCAGCAGAAGCAACATTTGTGTATTTAAAAAAATAGGTTCCACTTTTCAACCATTTCCACTTTTCACCACAACTCCAGTCCCTAACCCATCAGATAAGCAGGGGACACATGTATATGTATATGAGGCTGCAACCCTAAAGACACATTCTGGGGAGTAAGACCCTTTGAAAACAAAGGGAGTTACTTTTGAATAGTTAGGATTGTGCATTATAGCTGCTGTCTACAGGCAATAGTTCTTCAGGCTTTCAGAGCAATGGGGTCTTTTCCAGTCCTTTCAGGATCTGAACCCAAAACTTTCTGCATGCAAAGCAGGTGCTCTCCTTTCTGCCACACTGTGTAAGATGACATCTGAAGTAAGCTGTGGCGCTTGGTTGGTCTCCTTCCTTCATGCGGTGCTTCTTTTACATCAGTGACTCATCTTGCAGTGTTCATAAAGGCAATTGCAACATATCTATTTAATTAGCAGGGTGGGATGCAATTTGGCCCAACAGCAAATGCAGCCAGTCAGAGCCCAGATAGTTTGTGCCATTCACTGGTGATCTAATTTTCATCTTGGAGGAAGCCATTCAGTTTGTTTAATCACTCCCTTTCAATTATTTGTGTGCTCAGGTCTAGTAATGACGATATTACTTTTTAAAATTAACTAAGATTAACTTCCAGTGTGCATTGTTTGGTCCAGCAACAATCTTAATGGGCCAGATTCCAAATGAGTCACACTTTTTTACTGTGTAAAAGGTGACCTCTAGAGAGCAGAAGGATGGCCCATGTAATCCATGCCAATGGATCTCAAACTTTTAGCACCAGGATCTACTTTTTAGAATGCGTCTGTTGGCACCCACTGGACATGACATCATGGCTGGAAGGAACATCATCAAGCAGGAAAATTTTTTATCACCCCATATGACAAAAGCAAAGCAAAAATTCAACGCCCAAACCTAATCTGTCCTTAAACAGGCAGGCCACTGGCCAGTGCTGCATCTAGGCTGCCCAGAACAAGTCCTCGATCCTGGCCCCATCCCTGCTCAACTGTGGCCCTCCACAGGCGTGCCACGTACCAGCTGAATGAGGACCCACCTGAAATAAGTTCACAACTCACATACTGCATCCTGACACACAAATGCTGGTATACTTTTTCATATTATAGCAGATATCCAGCTGTGCATTTAGTTTTGGTGCCATGATTGTACTGGGTTGCCAGTGAAAATGATTCCACTGACATAGGAATCCCTTCATGCTGTCCCAGCAAAAGTCCCTTGGAACAGGATTTGGGAAACTGGCTTGTAGCTTATCACTGCATTTTACACTTTTTATTTTGCAGGTTTCTAAACTGCTGGCTCAGACCATCTGCGCATGTAGTGAATGGCTAGATGCAAATAGCAGGCATTCCAAGCAAGAGAAGAAATGGGAAAACATGACCCCAGGGGTTTGAAGTTTGGCAGAGAAGACCAAATCTGGCTGCCAGCACATAGCAGCATCTGAAAGAGGAGGCAGAAAGGAGCGGAGACAAGACGCAATGGCACACCTAAGTGGCACTGAGTCCACGTGTTGTCTGCGATCGGCTCAATCTGGTGAGAGCCAGCCACAGCATTTAGAAGCAAATGCACAGCAATTAAACTGCATGTGTCCACTGTCAAACATGTCATGGTAACATATGCGTTAGAGTAGTGTGACATGCGCAATCTGGGGCTTCTTTTTGAAAGCAACTTGGGAATGGCAGCTGGGCCAGGATGCCACCATTACAGGTTTTTGAAAAGGGGCAAATCATTGGGATCATTTAACTCCTATTTTACAGCAGATCTCCTGGCTCCTGTTTTTTTTGGTCCATAGCGCACAGGGCAAGTGCCAACAGTTACACCTCTGCTGTCAACAGAGCCATGTACTTGGACCCCTTACAAGCTCAGCAGCTATAACTAGGACATTTTCTTGCTACAGTTCTTCCCTGGATTTTTTTCAAAATCATGTATACTATATACTACCACTTTGAGTAAATATAACCAGATGCTCATATCAGTGCAATTCTGCTTTGCATCCAAAAAGGATTATCCATTCCTCTCTGGTTATATGAGCAACCAGTGCCCTTCCATTTGTGACGGTGGAACAGCACATAGGCAGACATTATATAAACGGTCCCAATGTGAACCATATGAACTAAAACAAATCTAAATCTCAGTCTTTTTCTATGCAGCTTCCTATGTTGGATCAATATGCCAGTCTGGGACCACATAAGGAGAGGGCAAAGGTCTTCATGCCCTGCTTGTGAGCTTTCTGGAAATGTCCAGCTGGCTTCTAGAGTAAAGGATGATGGAAAAATTGTCTGCTCTAATAAGCTGCTTCCTATAACAAATGTACTGAAATGGCCAACTGATGAAAATAGATGGCTTCTTTGTAGTGGTACCTCCAAATTAGTGGTTTAGAGGTATTTAAGTTTACTGACCAATGTATGGGAAGCATTTTGCTGGTGCTTTGTAATGTCTTGTCCACATCCTGGTCTTGCCCACTTAAACTGGTGTGTCTCTTCCATATTGCACATCAAAGTCAGTAAAGGATTATGATTTGCTACTCTAGTCTTGTTCTTTTTTTCTTTCCAGTCTGTGCTTGAGATAAGTGAATACAGTGGTAAATTCTGTTGATCCCCAGAAGCCGTGAGATAGTGACACAGTAGTATTGTGAGAACTGCACTGCAGTCCTGAAATGTATCTCTTTGTCATCTCTCTCTCTCTCCCTCTCTCTCTCTGTGCTGTCAGCCCCTTTCAATGAAGACTGCAGAAGGTAATTGGGTTTATTTCTGGACCAGGGCTAAACTGGGTCAAGGCATCTGTTAATCTAATTTGTTGCTTCTTGATGGTAAAACTGCAGCACCTGCAGGCTGAGCTCACAGCCAGATCCAAGCATTTTACCTGGGAACATGGTGTCTTTTGGCAGAGCACATGCAGTCAGTGACTCTGCCTGTCCTCTTTGGAGTTCAACTGTAGGTTCTGTATGAAGACCATCAGAAAAAGCATCTTCTGGAAACGCTGGACAAATGTTTAGGTTATTTTCAACCAGTGTGCCGCGGTGTGCCTTAGATGTGTGCCATGGGAATTTGGGGGTTGACATTCATTAATAGGAAAATTGGGGAATTTGAACAGTCTGGTGTGCCTTGTCAAGGGTAAAAACCAATTGATGGTGTGCCTTGACAATTTCAGTGCCTTTTTAAGTGTGCCGTGAGATGAAAAACGTTGAAAATCACCTGCAAACAACAAAACCAAATTTAAGTAAAAAAAAGAAAATTATGTCCCTTATTATTTAGGGAGACTGTGCTGGAGCAAAGAGTAATGTCATTCTTTCTTTCCCTGCTAAATATAAGAAGAGCACCACTTAAAAGTGCCTATCTACCTTATTAGCATGGATAACTGTTTTATATGTACTGTATGTGATATATGTACTACTGAGAGATAAACATCTCATTATATAAGATGAGCTGATTCATATTAACACCTTATTAGTTCCATACAGAGCAATCAGTATCATGGGAAAGTTTGTGTAAAGAAAATCCAGTTTTTGTTCCATAGGCTTGTGTTTTCATTTTCTGGTTAATTGGCCACAACTTTTTTAATATAGTATGGTATATATATTCCAATGCAATTTGTTTCATTGTGTTCTGCATTAAATTTTAGCCTTTTAAAGTTGAAACCTGCTTTTCTCTTGAAGAAAGAGAAACCCAGCGGTCTCATTGTGAAGCTCCCTATAATGGTCTCACTAGGTTGGGCTGACCTGCCTTCAGGTATAAGGACCGCCTCTGCAAGGTGCCGTCCATGGGCCACCTTCTACTTAAGTGTTCTCCCTCTCTCTTGGGTGACAGTCAGCAATGAGGATGGGAGAGTATTCAGCTACATCAGCAAGCCTATGGCATAGCATAGCGTCAATGCTCTGACATACACATGTCCTCCACATCAGCAGTGTGGACTGTTGTAGACGCCATCTGCCAACCTTGCCTTCCTCTTCATGCCTTTTCATTTCACCACATAAGCAGGCACCTACAGCTGCTTCCTGAAAAAGGATAGCACAGTTGCTATAGGGCCAGACATGGATCTGTTTGCTCAACTCCTCAGCCACAAGTCTGACCCATTAACTGGCCTGGCCAACTGTGCTGATCTTTGCTTTCTGCTAACCTCACCTCCTTTTCATCAGGACTTTGGCCTCTGCCTTATATACTAATTCACCCAACCTATGGCTGCCTGTTAAATTCAGTTTTCCAGCTGTTAATGTTTACTGTGGGACTGTTCAAGCCCCAAGGAGAAATTAAATACTTAGAAAAAAAAACACCCTGCAAATTGAAAAACACAGTCCTTTAAACTATATACCGTATATATTTAAGTTTATCCTATAATCCATATATAATTTATAGTCCTAAAAACTATATATCTATCTACAGTATTTCTATACCGCTTTTCAACTAAAAAGTTCACAAAGCAGTTTAAAAAGAAAATGAAAAAATTAATAGCTAATTAATAGCTAATTGTCCCCTGTCCCCAAAGGGCTCGCAATCTAGAATGCAAAAATAGAAGACCAGCAGGAGTCTCAGACACCCACTTGAAAGACACCCACTTGAAAGAGTGCCTCTTTTCCAGTTAGCATGGGTTAAGAGAGTTTATATAAATATATAAACATATATAAGGTTAAGAGAGTTTATGGGTTAAGAGAGTTTATATAAATACCTTTTTATATATGTGAAAAGAGAGAGTTTATATAATTATAATTTTATATACAGTTTTTCGTGTATGTGTGTGTATGTGGGTGGCGCAAGTGGCTAAGACACTGTGCCTGTTAACCAGCAGGCCAGCGTTCGAGACCCAGGTCGGCCCCACAAGACACGGTGAGCTCCTTTCCTTAGCCCAGCTCTGCAACGCCAGCTGGATCCAATCATATTGGCTCTGCCTTTCCATTGGAGTAATTCAGTGGCGTGGAGAAGGGGGATTTGCTGCTTGGGAAACAGCCTATCCTCCATAACAATCCAACCCAGGCTTTTGTGCTTCGCATGCAGCGTATGCAGCACCGAGCACGATACCATAGTCTTTCAAGACTGATGGAGGCCTGCCATATAGAGATAGGTGGTTTTTTATTTTTTAGATAGGGCCAGGGAGGTCTCACACTGCACCCTCTCCACCCCCCTCCAACAACCCTTTCGAGACCTCAGGAGGCCATTAAACTTTATTTCCAGTTTTCCAACCAAAATCTGAAGTAATGCTTAAAGTCCTCCAGTGGCTTTTGGAGGGCCAGATGATATTGCATGGCTGCCCTGGAGGTCATAATTTGTGCAATGAACTGGAATGGTGTCATCATCCAACAAGGGTGATGGAGTGAATGCTCAAGTACTTTCTTGGGTGCAGGAAATTCTGGGATGGTTGCTTTGTTTTGATGACTTGCTACTCTTAAGCCATGCTTTGCCTTTCTTCTCATGTCACCCCCCAGGGCACGTCACCCGGTGTGTGCTGAACTACCTGCACCAACCTGGTGACGCCACTGCACCTGGAAGTGATTCAGGTGCATGGTCAGTGCTTTCTGTTTCTACATAATACATATTTTCTGCATTATGCATATTATGTATATTCTGGTCAGTGCTTTTATTTCTGCCCCAGCCATTATCTGCGTTGTGCTCTCTAAAACGTCCAACAGCTATCTAATCATCAGGCAGCCTCTTCAGTTCTCTGCCAGCAGACTAGTTAAGGATGTGTGCTTAATTTAGCAAGTAGAACTAGCAGGCCTTAGCAAGATACTTTCAAAGGCAAATGCAGCCTTTAACCTGTTACCTTATGTTCCCTGGCTATCCAGTGGCAGCAACAGCTGAGAATTTTGGGCAGAAGAACCAGATGAGGTGAACTACAAAAGAGATACAATGGGCTTGCTTGGGGTGTCAAGTGAGCTGACAAGTCTGCAGATCCTCTGACTTCTGTGTTTTAAAAACACAGAAAAGATGTGTTTTGAAGCTTTAAAACACAGCAAGCTACTTTCTCCTGAGTTATACTCTTGGTTCATTGAGTTTATTTTGACTGACAGTTATTTCGAAGGTTTCAGATGGGGTCTGTCCAAAGCTTACCTGGATCTACTGGAGACAGGCACCTAGGACAAAGCAGGTACTTGACAACAATACTACAGCCTTTTATGAAGCCATAATAGTATTGCCAAGCCTGTTAGTCAGCTGCCTCTTTGAATTAACACTCCCCACAAGCTTTGTACCATCATATCAGGATCAGAACCATTTGGGACAAGAATTCCACCTGATGGCCATGCTTGTCCTGCTACCTTCTTCCAGGTCATTTATGTGTTTTGTGAGCAGATTCACTTGGCGTTCCACATTTTGCCTAGCCGATGTCAGTTACTTGCACCATCATTGTAATTGGGGAGAGTCTTAATTCGTGGCTACTTGATAGCTTATGAATTTCATATTTCCATAATGTGCCTGGAAAATGTGTTGGTGTTGAGGCAATTAATTACGTGATGTAGATCCGTTATGGAGACTTTCCATAGAGCCCATCATTTTATGAAAAGATATCAAAGAACAGAAATTATTGATCAACATTGAATGTGTTGTTGCAATGCTGATTAAACCATTCCATGCTTTAAGAAGTTATTCTTTGTAATTTATTTATTTACAGAGTCCAGAGTTTATCTGGTGCTGGAAAGATTTAGCCACTGGTGGAGTTTTCAGTGTTGAACAGGGTATGCCTGACTGCTGGAAATGTCATTTCCACACTAGTCTTTGAGGCTTCTTCAATGTATCCTCTTTTGGGGGCCCATAATTACCTTGTGAGGGAAGTAATTGTTCTATAGGCAGTTCATAGAACTCTCCTCTACTCCATGGAGTACTCTATGGAGTGGTCGTCATCTTGTATCAAGAAATGCCTTCCAAGCTTCCAGCTGGAGTTTTCAAGTAAGCCAAGTTGTAAACAGTAACACCTTCTGGCTTTGATGACTCATGACATCAGCTTGCAGTCTCCCATCCAGGAGCTGTCCAGGTCCTTCCCTGCTTAGCTATCTTCAGCAGGCCTGCACTCCACCACCAGATCATGCCTGATTCTTTGTAATAATTGTATGTGATCATTCTTTGTAATACTGGTTTGCAATCATGATGGGCTTTTTCTATGGAGCCCTTTGACTGCTTACTTATCTACTATAAGGGGGGGGGCAACAGGAAAACTGAATCTTATATCTGCAAATATTTGTTACTCTATATTGCTACTAAGTCAAGGGTCTACTACTCCCATAATTAAATGAATCATTTTTCAATATGGAATTTGTTGCCAACATAATGACATTGAATGATACATGTAAGGACATAACACTGTAGGGACATAACACTGCTTGACCACTCCCTAGGTTGTGTATGAATTTTTGGGAGAGAGACATTGACAGGAATATGAAATAGGCTTTCACTTTTCAATGCTAATGAATGCCTGTTGTTGTTTAAAATAAATCCCAGAAGTCAATTCCTAGTGTTGTACCAAATCACATCAGTCCGGTGGATCAGCTAAGGGCAGCTCGATGGCCTGGCTTGACAGGTTCTCACATTAACAGACAATTCTGTCCATCAATTGCTGTCCTCAGTACTGCAATAGACACAACCAGGAGCACAAGGTGAGTACAAGGCCTTTAGTTTTTCATTTAATAAAAATGGCAACTAGCAGTGTGGTTTGCTGAAGAATTTAAAATGACAAACTGGCAATTGGTAAACAGGATTGCAGTTCTTTTGAGGTTCCGAGTGATTCAACTTGTTGTCTTTGGCCACATGATGACGCTGTTCAGTGACCACCTTCTGGAAATGAACATGTTTTGCATCAAGGTACCTTTGCCCTTTCAAAGTGTGGTTGATTATTTGGCTTCTTGGTCTGGTGTTCATTCTGTACCTCATCTTGAGCAGCGTTGGTAACACTTCCTGTATTGACCTAGAATCATAGAATTGTAGAGTTGGAAGGAACCCAGTAGATCACCTCCAAGAGCAGTTTGGTTTCCTTTTAAAATATGGGAGAAATGAACTTTCCAAAAGGAACACTAAACATTAATAAATGGCATCACTAGCAGGGTGCTGACTGTACCGGATGACATACTTTGGGGGAAGCTTTGGTATTTTCATTTTCTGGTTAACTGG
Organism: Cryptoblepharus egeriae; assembly: GCA_030015325.1. Classification (NCBI taxonomy): domain Eukaryota; kingdom Metazoa; phylum Chordata; class Lepidosauria; order Squamata; family Scincidae; genus Cryptoblepharus; species Cryptoblepharus egeriae. Next base: position 15,969,006 of record JAREYC010000013.1, read on the forward strand.
CCATAACATTTAATAGTAGATATTCCAATGCAGATTCATTGCATTCTGCATTAAATTATCTTTCCAACGATATATAACATGATGGTATTATCATTCATACATACCCCATTTTTCACAATTTTAGTCAATTGTAAAATTGGCTTATTTAGCTTGTAGCCCCCCTAAAGCTTGTAGCTGAGTGCAACTGCACCCTTCGCGTCTCCCTTGCTATGTTACTGTTCTGCACCCTGCTACACAAGTGTTAGTGTGCTAGTGCATGGGAAATCTAACAACACAAATAGATCTCTCATGGTATGCAAATATTGCAAATTTTCTTCTCATGTTCCTGCCATTACACATTTTAAACAGGCAGCCCCCCCTTATTGGATGGGTTAGGGACTGAAGCACCATCCAAAAGTGAAAACCATTAAAAAGTGGAACCCAAATCTTATTTATTTTATATATGTGGCTTCTAGCACTTTTTTATCTAGCAAATTGCAAATGTCCCTTTTATCTTGCAAATTCCTGCTGCCACACAAAGATTTCTGCAAATCAATTCTCATTAAACTCTTTTGGGAATGGGATTAGAATGAGCTACAACATGGGAAAGGACAATTTTGGCCTTTAAAACATCAGAAGTTGAAAGAGCAGAACATTCATTGAATGAATGAGCTATGGATATAATTAAAAGGTTTGAAAGAATGGATAATCAGATAATAAACCATCAGAAAGCGGGGAATACCTGTATTATCAGTGGCCCAAGTCCAAAGATATTGAGGGCGAGAAGGGAGTGAGACAAGAGTGAGACAAGGATGAGAAGGGAGCGAGAAGGGAGTGATTTTACACAGCAAGAGCAGGACCATCAACAGCAGGAACTGGGAGGGACTTAGAAGTCAAGATTATCCTATTTCACGTATTTGCTTGAGACACAGCATCTAACTCATTTTATATCCTCCGCACATTTTAAACCTAGCAATTATTAGGCCATAGGACTAAACATACCTCAGGCATCACACTAGAGTACCATTTATATTCATAAGGGACTTTTCAATTTCAGAAATCAATTTTCATTTTTATACATTTCTGTTAATTATTGCAATCCACTCCAAGGGTTTGGTGTGAAATGAGCTGGATATAGTTAAGTTTCAAAGGACAATAAATGGCAGTTAAAGAAAAATCCCTAGTGAAGAAATGTAAAGTGGTTGTTGTAAAGTCTTAGTGGTGTAGACTATGGTGGGAGGTATCATAGGTGCCTGTGCTATTGCTACTCCACTGGCAGTTGATACTCAAAAAAGGGCAGTGTTTAAGGATGCATCTAAACCCAGCAATTGCAGCCCCCCAACAACTCAAACACATTTTTTTCAGTTCCTTCCTCATACTCCAGTTGCACATGTGTGTTCAGCCAACAGTCATGAAAGCTGAAAGCTTGTTCTGACAGAGAAAATATATTTAGCAACTGGTCAGGATGAGTCAACCTGTAGATTTGATACTTGCAGAATCTTCAGGGATTGCTCAAAAAGGTCAGTTTGCAGAAGGGCCATTGGCATGTCACTGTCACAACATAAAAAGTTACACTTCTGTTTCTGAGAAGTGTGGAACACTGAATAGAGTAAGGAAGTCACAATGTGAGTGGCAATCACTGTGCCTTTTCATTTCATGGATGGTTTTGTTTTAAAGCAGGCAATTATAGATCTATAAGTTCAGTGACATCTACTGGTTTCATTGATCTGTGCAGTGGCATTGACAGCACTGGTGATCTTGATGAGCTTGCAAGGTCTGGTTTAGAAATTCAGATTCAGAATGAGCTGATTCAATTGTAATTTGCAAAAAATCAAACCATAAGAAGGATGCAATCTGAATTCACAAAAGAACTCAAAAATCTATGTTTGCACTTGGCCTAAATTAGGACGAAATAGAAGTGCCTCTGCTGAATAGGAAAGCAATGTCCTGGAGCTACATTTCACGCATCATGTTCAAGTGTACCGGCCATTTCCATCCCAGCCCCAACACTTCCATGGCTCCTTTTCAACAAAGCCATGTACTTATTCCTGAATGAGAGCAACAGAATGACAGCAGAATTTGAGCAAACAAACCCATCTGCTTCTGAATCCGAGAAGTGCTTCTGTGCCTGTTGAGAAAGCCATTGAGGGGGAAAAGGGGGAGAAGTACACCCTGTATAAATCTTTTGCCCACATCATCATGAGACATAATAAATCTGTTCATCGTTTCATATGATTTTGGTCACAATAAAATATAATTAGGGAAGTGCAAGGAAAAACAGTTGAAGCACTTTCTTTGGTGTTCAGTGAAGCACATGGTTGCCATTTTCTGAAATGATTTATATTTCAACAGAACTGATTTTTTTTCACAAAGCAATCCTATAAATAAAAGCAACACTTATTTAAGTTAATAAGACACTCCCAGGTGGTTAGGATTGCAACTTAAGGTGTTCATAATTTTTGGTAGCTAGGATAGCTTGATAATTGAGGCATGTTTTAATAGATTTTGTGAATGACATTTTGTTATAAAGTCTGAGCTTCAGAGATAGCTACTAACCATATAAAAGTTACTAAGTAAGGTCATTTCATGGGATGAAGTGGCACATTTTATCAACTCATGGAATTTGTGCTTATCACTCTGAGTTCACTCTATAGTTGCAGACTTTTTAAAGGAGTGGTCCATTTCACAGCACAATCCTACCTACACGGCTACTCAGAAATACCATTGCATTCACATGGGTTTACTCCCAAAGAAGTGTATTTCTAGGAACCCAGTCTCAGCTTTTGGAAGCTGCCATATGATCTTGCCATCTACCTACTTGAAGCTTAATCCTATTAAAACAACTTAAGATTGACCCTACAATCCAGAGTAACTATGGAAAGATGTAAGGCACTTACTCTGGATTGCTCTATGCATTTCCCTTAGGTGGCACCGTAACTACATCGAAGTAAAAGGTCCCATAGGGCACAATCCAGAGTAACTATGGGGAGTTCTTGCTCCAACATAAGAACAATTTATTCTGGATTGCAATATGAATTTCCCATAGCTTTTCACTAGGTGGTGCTGTAACTATATCAACGTAAATGTCTCTTACGTGCTCCTCGGAGTAAGACCCATTGGACACAATGGGGCTTACATCTGAGTAGACATGGTTAGGATTGTGCTCTTAGAGACTCTGCAGAGTGTGAATCTATTATGTGGTTGCTGACAAACCATTTTTTTTAATCAAGGAAACTTTCAGACAGATCATAATGTGGCCAGGAATGTGTGTCCCTAAAGAAGCACTTCAGCAGAATTTGCTGTAGTTTTGTGAAAATATGCCCCAAAGAAAATTGTAACAAGGGGCAAAATACACTTAATTATGCTAAAATTAACTACATTTGCTTTTTGGAAAAGGTGTTTTGAAAAGGTCAGACCCCTTAAGCCAGTGGTACACAGGCATTTCAACCCAGGCCCCTGTTTCAAACTTAAAAATCTGTCCAGGACCCCATGTCCAACTTATTGGGATGTGACATCACTGTGATGCCAGAGCTTCTCCCTGTTTAATTAGAACAGGGGTCTCCAAACTTTTAACTTCAGGGCTCCTATAGCTTTTACAATTGTGTAGAAGAAGGAATTTCAGCTTGTGATCTCTGTGATGAGAAGCTGCACCTGCTGAAATTCCCTCCTTTAAAGGTCCAGGAGCCCTGAATTTAAAAGTTTGGAGACCCCTGAATTAGAAGCAAGCACCATTGTGTTCAGTAAGACTTAAAGCACAATTCTAACCATGTCTACTCAATAGTAAGCCCCATTGTGTTCAATGGGTCTTACTCCCAGTAAAGTGTCTTTAGGATTGCAGCCTTACTCACAGAAAAGCCATTTCAGATTCCAAGATGGCAGATCCCACCCTCGTATTGTTTCTGACCTGAGGTTGTGACCCCCCCAAGAGTGTCCCAACCCCACTTTGAGTACCACTGCTCTACGCTGCTCAGAATTATGAGGGTGATTCAATAAATAAGGTGAATTTTTCTGTATAAGGACTTCTAATACAGATAGCTTTTTTATTTTTCAGCGTAGTCTCCCAGCACTGTCACACACTTTTCCCATCTGTGCACAAGCTTCCGTACTCCCTCAGCGTAAAAATCTTTAGACTGATGTCTCAGCCAGTTGCTCACAACACTTTTGACTTCATTGTCACTTTCAAACTTCGTACCTCTCGTGGATGCTTTCAAGGGACCAAACAGGTGAAAGTCTGAAGGGGCAAGGTCTGGGCTATAAGGGGGTTGAGGGAGCAGTTCCCAGCCCAGCTCGTTGATGGTCTGCACCGTTTGGGCTGCTGTGTGAGGTCATGCATTGTCATGATGCAAGATGACTCCTTTTGACTGATGACCTCTGCGTTTGTTCTTTATAGCCCAGACCTTGCCCATTCAGACTTTCACCTGTTTGGTCCCTTGAAAGCGTTCACGAGAGGTACAAAGTTTGAAAGTGACAATGAAGTCAAAAGTGTTGTGAGCGACTGGCTGAGACATCAGTCTAAAGATTTTTACGCTGAGGGAATACGGAAGCTTGTGCACAGATGGGAAAAGTGTGTGACAGTGCTGGGAGACTACACTGAAAAATAAAAAAAAATAAAGCTTCTATTAGAAGTCCTCATACAGAAAAATTCACCTTATTTATTGAATCACCCTCGTATAAACCTGCTCAGAATTTTGCCACATACTTGGCCTGCAAAACACTCTACACAAATGAAAAACTGTTTCCATTTTCTTTTCTTACCACAACTATTGCCAGAGATCTGGGAAAAGGCAGAAAACTTATCCTGGAAGTGCGGAGCCTCTGTAATGCTCAAGGCTGAGAAATCCTTGATGAGACACAAGAGTCACTTTTTGCTGGCCATGTTTTATTTGTTTCTTTCTTTAAACAGGGGAGCCAATGATACATAGTTTCCCATAAAAAACCCAGAAGGCAAAACAAACTTAGAAGACCCAGATGCTACATGCTACATTTAACCTAATTATACTCATGCTTGCTTGGGGATGGGACAAGGGCATCATTCAGTAAAAACATACACGTAAAAACAAAAATGCCTGACCATATAGAACTTTTAACCTACAATAATATTGTACCTTAATTGTTTCCATGCACACAACTAACATTACAAAAAATGTTTCTTAAAAAAATTAACATACAATTAAGACTTCTAGGAGCATTTTATAATAAAACAATTCCTAATTTTTTGTAGATAGATCAAGCACTTCCAAATTGCAAATTCCTATACACAGTGAGTGCCTTACTTGAAGTGAATTTTTTTTAAAACTCAGATTATCACCTCACAGTAAGGGGATGTTATTTCATCTATATTGGAACTATGTAGCCAATAAACCATAGTGCTAACAAGACCTTTATCTGTAAAGCAAGTTCAAAAAAATTTGAGTTGACTCTATCATTACAGAAAATATAATTTGCTAAAATAAATAAAAATGCTGCATATTAACATTTCCACTATAAAGAATGCATACCAGAATATTTATAAATATTGAATGATTTTTCTCCATAATACCACCTACTACAATAATGCTGGCTAAATAGAAGTGCATTATGAATAGCACTATGGGTGGTTAATGTTTTGCCACATACTGCTGTTACCTTGAGGTAGATAACACATGCGTACCAAATTCTGCATTCATTTTCAGTTGCTGCTGGTATCATGTGTCTAAGAAATGTGTACAGTATGAAAAATTCTAAAATACATATGAATGGAAAATGTTTCAGAGAAAAAATAGATCTTTTCATGCAAATGTAATAGACTTGCTGTGTAATTTTTCAAGGCAAGTTTTTCTCTTCTGCAAAACACAGACAACTGAGAGTGTTTCTATGTTGTTTAGTGCATTTTTTGTTTCCTCCTGCAATGTGCATTGTTTTGCTCTGTTCTTTACCTTGTGTGCAAACGACATGCCAGTTTAAAAAAAAGAATTGTCATGTATAAGAAAAGTAATTCTGAATTGTAAAAACAATGGTAAACAGAAAACTAAGGAAATCCATACCAAAGTTACATCATCTGATTTCAAGTAAAAAAATTACTTACAATAAAAAAACACACATTTCATGAGTATAAAAAGAAATGTCTGCTGTTTTTAGTTTAGGTGTTTCAGAATGCTGCTGTATGCTTTATGGGGAATCTGAGGAGATGACTTCATGGCCGAAGGCGTTAGTGTGGCCTGTATGGATTTAAGTGGCGAGCCAACAGGGCTGTGAAATGGTGGAATACCTATCGCTTCGAGGTGCTTGTTAAAGAGAAATTCCCCACTATTACTTATTAAGCTTTCCTCTCTATCCTTCTCCCCAAGTTTTCCATCTTCAACTGGCTCAGTTTCTAGCACTTCAGTGTCTTCCTTCTTGCTAAAAAACCTGTCCAGGTAACTGGTGTATGGATTCTCTTTCTCTATCTGCTCATCCTTTCTGACTTCACAACAAAACTGGTCAATGAGGAAACACTCCTCCCCACTACTTACAAGCTGGCCATCCCAGGAGTTTTGGTACAGAGCTTCCAGCTGGGCCAGGTTAGCCATTCCTTTTTCCTGTTTCTCTCTGCTTACCGACTTGGATATGCCTTTCAGGTCTAGGTTGGACACCGAAGTATTCAAGCCATTTAATTTATCAATATCAGTTGACTCATGCTGTGAACTAAGCTGAATGGTTCCTGCCATAAATGAATCAAAGTCAAACCCTTGATTCTTCTCCCTCTCCTTTTCAGCAAGTTGCTGTGAGGCTTCCTTAAGAGCTATCTGAGCTTTCACCAATCCATTCCTTTCACATTTTGACTTGCCTTTTTTGTCTGACTTCTCTTTATTCTGCTCCTTCCAGTTAGAAAGATCTATTATAAGCTTGGGTTCATAGTAATGGTTCACTTCACTTTCTCTCCAAACTAAGTTATCTAGTAATGAAGAGGACCTCATTTTGTAATTACAAGTGTGGCTACACTCCAGATCACAATACTTGTTTTCATGGTGATCTGGATATGGCCAGCAAGGCTCAGTAGAGAAGTGGGTATCAAAAGCTGGATCCTCCAGATATTTTTCACGATCACCATCCATATATTTGCGAGGATCTACTTGTACTTCTTCCTCATCAGTCCCATCAGAAAGAGCCCTTGGGTCACGCTGAACTTCTTCAGCTTCAAAATTATTATGGATAGGCCAGTCATGGTCTGAAAACTGACTTTCATGGTATCTGCAATAATTAATAGCCATAATTAGTTAATTATAGGCATGCTTACATGTAACACACTGAAGAACCAAGATGGATAATAATTTTGAATAGTACCATCATTTTTAGCTTGATAGAATAGTCTTTGAGGCCCTCCCCAATCTCGAAACAGCTTTAAGTTTGAGAACTTTAGTGACAGAACTTTGTCCCAGTACAAAACTTAGAAGTTTACAACATCCTGAGACTTTAATGTACTTTTAGACCTTAACTAGCAGACTTATTAGCAATAGGAAAGGTAGAAGAAAAATCTTAGCAGTTGGACACAACACAAGGATTGTGTTTTTTTAAAACTGAATTTAGTTATAATGTGACAAATTCATTTTCAAATGTTACAGGGAATACACACACATTATGATTAACTACTAGTCATTATTTGACTATGCAGTTGGTTACAGAACACCTAACACAGAGTTGTCTCAATCTAGAATCATTTTAACTAAAATTAGCCAAAATTAGAAATGGGCAAAAATGAATGAATATATCAATTTAGAAAACATTTATGAAGAGTACATTGTATACAAGAATTCTGACAACATGGCAGGAAACTCTGCAACCCAGACAAGGCCAGATAATTGGAAACATTAGATATGCGGTATGGGCTGTGGGTGGCACAAGCGGTTAAGACACTGTGCTTGTTAACCAGCAGGCCAGGGTTCGAGACCCGGGTCGGCCCCACAAGACAGGGTGAGCTCCTGTCCTTAGCCCAGCTCTGCGACGCCAGTTGGATCCAATGGTATTGGCTCTGCCTTTCCATTGGACTAATTCAGTGGCATGGAGAGGGGGGATTTGCTGCTTGGGTAACAGCCTATCCTCTCTAACAATCCAACCCAGGCTTTCGTGCTTTGCATGCAGCGTATGCAGCGCTGACACGATATCATAGTCTTCCAAGACTGACAGAGGCCTGCTTTTGGATATGTGGTATAAGCCCTCTTCATGATACCTGGATCTAGCTTTCCTGTTAAGATAGTGACAGGATCACTACCATACTTTTTGTTCCTCATACTTCTCCCACTTCATGCAAATTTTAGCATTATAAAAACATCATTTTAGTGTCTCAAAAGAGTCTTAATCTTTTTAGCATTCCCAGGCTTTCACTAGGATGTATGCAAGAATAATTCAAAGCCATTTACCTCTCCCAATTATAAATATGACTGTGGGTTTCATCCATGAGCAAAATATCATCCACCTCATCCTCTATGTGAAAAGGATGGCTTGAAATGGGCTCATCCGTTGGGAAAGAGTAAATGCTCATATAAGGATGGGACAAAGCTTCTTCTGCTGTCATTCGATCCATCGGACTAAAGGTCAGTATTTGTTTCAAGAAGTCCAGTGCTGAAGTGGGAAAACCAAAACAGTTAATGTCTAAAGGGGAGTATTAAGTATTAAAGTGCAACTGTAATAGTTAATTTGGGGCAAGGAAGGTTTTAATATTTCAAATGTTTCTGAGTACAACTCAATACGGTACTTAAGAGACAGAATGCTTAGTGTCAATTCTATGCAGACAAATATTAATTGTAATTGCTTTCCCTCTCTTGCTGTTGCCACTAATCAAGTATGATTCATGGCTGTTATCATCAATGAGACCATTGGAAATCATGAGGATGATGGGACTAACACAAAAGTTGTAAGATGCTGAACACCAACAGAAAGGCCTGTTTACCTGGCAGGATAATTGAGTATATGGCCACTGAGCAAATTTTTCTTAAGGTTTAAGTTATCAAAAATGTAATATGCCAAGCTTGAAGGGTATTAATACTAAACACTTTTGAGAATACAAAGCACTTCACTGACATTCATCTTGCCCTCACATCAGTCTAGGAGGAGTGGTTTGCTTAGGGTCACATGTAATGAATGCATGGCAGAAGCAAGATCTAAATATTGGAGAATGACTACAAATACTAACCTTGCCATCTGTGTTATTTGGTTCCAGGAACCTCCACGGATAACCATTTTCATGTTACTCAAAAGCAATGGTTTACCATGGTGATGAGGCAGGCAGTGAATCAATTTACCTTTCAAGTGGCTTAAGACAGCTGAGTTTCACCTCAGAGGCAGTGCTTCCCCTTACAAAGCAATTCAGAAGTTTGTGCTGATGTGGTAATCATATAGGGAAAGAGAGGGGTTCTGAATCCTTTATGAACTCTCCCAGGCAAGCTTAATTGCCTGCCATGTTACCATGGTAAGCAGACTGCTTTTTAGCCATTAACTACTATTTAAAGGAAGGGATATTTCTCTTTTAATTTAATGTGCCCAGCTCATTCATGTTGAGACAAATTTGCTGATAAATAAAATGCTGATAAGGTTATACCTGTGATTTGCAATTCAGTTTTAACCATGATGCCTAAGGAAGGTTGTTTGGTATCACAAAGGAATTGCTTCCACAGAGGAATCATATAAATTGTTTTTCTTGTAGGCCATAGTATAGATGACCAACATACTAGTAAGTAAGCAGAAGTGTATGAACTTTGTGAACTTGACTGCAATGATGGAATAAGCATATGTATAACTGCCACCATTCATTACTATCATTATTAACTGCAAGTACTTCACTCTCCTGTCTGAGCAAAAAAATAGCTTGTATAGATAGCATACCTTTGTTTTATGCTTGAATTTTTTGAGCTATCTGATCCCTATATTTTCAGTATAATACCTGAGAATTCCTATTGCATATACCTTGCATACCTTGAACAGAACTCCTGGATACATGATGATCAATGTACCCAATGGAGTTGCTGGTTTATGGCAAGTTTCTTGCCAACCAGGTCATATTACTGGCTTGATTGTTATGTTCAGTTCTCTATGGGTCTGGTCAGAACTTATCAGTTGTCTAGGCAGCTTCCCTCTAGAATACTGAATACCTTAGACCACACAACCAAAGCGGAAAGAGGATATTCCCAGAGAACGTAGGGTATGTAAATCACACAAAACAGCAGGACTGGAAAGCACCACAACATGGCACATAATAATTTTGCTTTCCTTGTTATTTAAGTGTGAGATACACACTATAGCACTGCATTTTTCCATCGAATATTTTTGCAATGCAAAACTCAGTTCTGAAAAGCCCAACAGTTAACAAATCTGTGTACATGTTCACATTTCAATATAGGCAGACAATAAGAAGCAAGCAGCACCAATGATAGGGACAAATGATAGGGACAAATTTACCTTCAGGGCTAATGCCTGGGAGGAGTTGAGTTAAAGGTCTGTCTGGCTCAGTCATATCACTTTTAATGTAAACAGGGATTACGTTAAGAAGTTCCTGACGATCTTCCTCATGCACAACAGGAATTGATTCTAGAATCAGCTGCATCTGTTCAAGTTCATGGGCACCTATGCAGTAAGATGAAATACAAGCAGGATGCGTTTTCAAGTCTGTTCTTAATATTTCTTATAACACTGGAGGAATGCAGCTCACTACTCCTAGAAAGAATTAATGCAATGTTTTGTATGCAAGCTCTATAAGTAGCTACAACACTTGGAATTCACTCAGTCTTGCAACTTACTGACTCCAGGGTTAATAAGGCATTAGTATAATATACAGTATCCCATCTTGTTTTAGCATTTCCCTGTTAACAATTCACTAGCTCAAATGAATATGAAGCACCTTAGCCTATGTAGGGCATTACTTGACTTTCCTGTCATTTTTATATAAAAATCAACTGTAAAGAAAGCACTATCATGTCAACTGTGCTGAAGCTTCCCATTTCACAGAATGCATTGTGCCTATCTCATGTATGTTTACTCAAAAGTAAGGCACACCAGGTCAGTGAAATTTGTGCTTAAGTAAGCATGCACAGTTGTGGCATTTGCCAATAACCAAATTAATTAATACCATTTGTATACATACAGATAAAAGCATTGACACTTCCACTTCAATTAACTATACACAAGATCTTGGAAAAGCAAACTGAAACTTTACTGGTAACACTGCCTCATTATATTTAGGTGTTCATACTTAAAACCACAATTTTCACCAGTCTCCACCAACCTGCAAAGAGAGTTTTCCCTGTCAGCATTTCAGCAAAGATGCAACCTGCAGCCCACATATCAATGGCTTTAGTATAGTTGTTGGGTGATAGCAAGAGGCGAGGTGATCTGTACCATTTAGTTACCAATCCTTCAGAAAGATGGCCCTACAGAGACAGAAATTTTACTTGCATTTGATTAATCACATTTGTATCCTGCCTTTCTTCCAAGAAGCTCAGGGCACCATATAGGAAGTCAACTCAATTTCACCTTCACAATCCTGTGAGGTAGGCAACACTGAAAAAAGCTAAGCTCAAAATCATCCAGTGAGCTCCATGGCTGAAAGGGGATTTGAGACTAAGTTCACCTCCTCAGTTGTGTCCATACTCTACCCACTAAACCACAGCAGCTCTGCTTGGGCCAACAGTATTCTTAGTATCTTGACACAAAGGGTGCAATCCTAACCTAGCACAACTCATCGTCTTCCTGTTCCCCATGGTGATGTAGGGAGGCAAGCACATGTCTGTACATTGGCCTAACCCTCCCCCAAGAGTGTTGGTGAAATGTCTTTATGGCACTTTTGTGACATCCCCAGGTCAGCACAGGACATGACTTCTCAGCTGAGGTTTATTGTGACAATTACTAATCACATAGATTAAACTGATCTTTTTTATTTAAAGATTAGTCAATTCCAAGACATTTATTAAGACAGGATAGCTATTATTGTGTATGTACATACACACCCACACACACACAAAAGCATGATTTTAACAATATTTATCACCTTATCAGAAAGGTCATACCACAACAATTTTCTAGCAGGGCTCTCCAATGTACACTTTAGAAGTTAGTTCAAGTTGTAATGACAGCATATTGCACTGAAAAATTAGTCTTCCAGCTTCTATGACTATAGAACCATCTTTGAACCATCTTTGTATCTTTCATAGATATGCATATTATCTTTTGAACCATCTTTGTATCTTTCATAGATATGCATATTAATCAGTTTTTACCACTGTTTTATAGCTAAAGTCAGGGTAAAGCTGTGTCATATACATAAGTGAAACAGGAACCATTAATATTGGTGGATATGGAACAACCATGGGCTAATCATTGCAGTTAGGTGCAATGAGTAAAAGGATGCATCCTAAGGATACTGCAAAATTCTAAAGGATATTGCAAGATAATGGCAAAGCCCTCATGAAAAAAGCTTGTCTTTAAATTCAGAAGAACATTTTCAGAACATAAAGTGTCTCAAGGTGTATAGTCTTCTCGTTCAGAAACTTTTACACAACTTTTAAATGATATTCAAACTTAACAGCCCCTGCCAACATTTTCCTGTCTGTCATGCTCCCTCACTGAGATGAATGTGTATTCAAAAGGAAGATTTGAATATTGTCAAGATCTTTGCAGCAAGGGAGTGATGTGTACCGCGTCTTAAGATTGGGAAGAATTATATGATGGACAATTATTCAAAAAATATTTAGCCTGTTGCACCCTGTGGCATTGAATAAATGAGCTTATTTCTAGTACAAACTATGTTGCCCTGAACAGGATCGGTCTATAAATATCCTTCTACACACCATTAGTTTAGTGGCAAATAGATCTTTTTGCCATAGTTATCGCATCCTATCCCATTACATCAGCTAAGTCCAAAATAAGTACTCCATTTTGTAGACTGAAATAGGAAAAACTTTTTGAGGGGAAGGAACTTCACATTTTAGGTATTAAGTGCACATCAAAAACATTGAGTGCCAATATGAAAACTGATATACAAATTATATAGATATACTTGCCAAGGAACCACAACTGACTCTACCAACATGCTAAACAGTCACAATGTTATATCTGATTTGTCTCTGCATGATATTCAGAATTACCCTCCTTCACATTATGTATATCTTCACATACCTTGTGGGAATAATGAGGGTCCATGATCCGAGCAAGACCAAAGTCACCAATTTTCAGCACCAAGTCTTCAGTATTAATGAAAAGGTTAGCTGGTTTCAGATCTCTGTGCAGAACATTAGCAGAATGAATGTATTTGAGCCCACGTAGCAGCTGGTACATGAAGAGCCTGGCATGTTCTTCCAGTAAGGGCCCCTGCTCCAGCAGGTTAGCCAGATCAGTCTCCATGTATTCTTGAACGATGTAAACACAGTTCAGTTCTGTAAGAGAGCCTACATCATCTGTCAACTGACTCCCATTGGGACCAAGAATTTCAAACACTTTGACAATGTTATCATGATCAAGTCTTCTAATAATTTTGATTTCACGAAGAGCATGTTTAACACTCTGAGGATCTGTAAGGATAATTTTCTTGACAGCCACTCTTTTGTCACAGTCATTATCGACTGCAGAAAAAACTAAGCCATTGCCACCAGAGCCCAGTGGTTTTAAGTCCATATACCGAGAACCTAGATCAAAACCATGAATGTTCATGAGGCTTTCAAACTTCTCTGCCATTTTTGAAATTGTGTTTTCTCTCTAAAGCTATTAAGATTCTGCAAATATGTAAAGATGCTTCCACTTATATACGAAGGATCTTACAGAAAAGGAGAGGAAAAACTTCAAGTTGACTGCACGATAGTTTGACACTCTCATTGCATTGTTAGCCAGTCAGTCCTGTTGTGTTCCTTTTAGATTTGAAGCTTACACACTCTACAAATCAAGTTGAGCAAAGATAGAGAGGTTGCAGCATTCATAGCTCAAGAAAGGTGCAGTGTATCCGCAGACATTAAACAATAAACAAATTGAACGGAATGAAATGACATACTATGCACTCCACTCAACTATGCTAAGCTGGTTAACATTTAACAAAAAATGAATAAATATGAACATAATAGGCTTCTGTTAACATCCTCCTTCTCCTCACAGTGCAGATACATTCAGTGTTGGACTGGTCCTGAGCAGCTTCATTCTATGATGTTAGAAAGCACTTTTTCCTCTTCCTTACTGGTATGTTTATATCAAGGAAGTGGCAGTTCTTTAGACACACCAGATCCCGTTAGTTAATGATCAGGTGGCTCCAGCTCACCACAATCACAATCAAAGCTGCCATCCATCTTATTCCGTGAAAACCTAAAAAAAGAAAAGCCATAGATCAACACTTTAGTATCATATACATGCTTTTAAACTGTGCTGAATGGGACGCTGAACATAACTAAATCACTAGAAATCTTAAAAAATAGAGGCATAGAACTGGGCATCTTTTGATCTACTGGATATTTGCCCATCAAAGCAATTGTTTTTTGAGGAGGGCTCCCTGTTTTGAAATTTCTTTCATCAGTTCTCATCTGTACAGTAGTGAAAATTTAATATTCAGTAGTCTGGTAAGAAATTTGATGTTATTTCAGTGAAGCAGGTAAGCAGCAACTACTTTAAGAAACCTACTACTCAGTGAATATTTTCTTAAGTTTGAAGATGCTGCTTGTAAATATGAAAACTGAAATGCCAATCTCAAATCAATCTGACATTGGAAGGTTACATATCTATCCATAAAATTCATGGATGAAAGCATGCCTCCTATTGCAACAGCTATTGAAAACAGAATTACTATGCAACCCTGACTTTAGGGCAGAAAAATGGCCCAAGTAGCCAAGTAGGCCCAAGTAGCCAAATAACCCAAATAGGTCATACCCTGAACTTACAGTTAGGCCAAATCCACAGGGCTAGGAGGCATCTAAGATGACACTCAGGCCAAATCCACAGGGGTAGAAGGCCTCTGGCTGGCCTAACTGCTGCTAAAGTGGCAGCAGCACAAGGGCAGCATGCTCACTGGGCTGGTGCAATTGTGTCATATCCTGAGGTGTAGTTGTACTGTATCCTGAAGTTGAAAGGTAGGGGTTGGCCTAGGACTCAGAAATTTTTGCCATCACTTCCAGTTTTACTCTGGCTTATGATGGACCCCTATGGATCTACTCAGATTTATGCCTACTTCTTAGGTAGCCTAACTCTGAGGAGCTGTGAAAGGGTATGTGTGCCCTGGATACAACCTAACTGCAATATTCTAGTCATGCTGACCGTGCCCTCAACATGCCTCTCCTGAACTGCCTAGGCTAACACTGCCAGGCTGTTCCAGGTCCATTTCTCTTGGGCCAGCCTAAGTTGGCTTATGCCAGCTCAAAGTCTTTCTGGAGTAAATGGACTGGCCTATCTTGGAATTCAGCCAACCCAGTGACAGATAGGCTAACCTAAGTGCACTTCAGGATTGCAGCCTTAGATTTTGATCAATGTATTCTCATCCTAATGTGCGGCAACTTTCTACATTGTTTATGTTATTTACCACAAAACTCCTAAATTAAGAGTTTAGCTTAAAAATAAGCTAAAGCTAACTTAAGAGAATGAAAACAATACATTTGAGGTTTAGTTGTGTTTGCTGAAGAACAGATGAGGAATATTGTCAGGGAAATATTTTAATGGGTAGCAAAAACTCACACTAATTTGGTTCAAGTTCTAAGTTAATTCTTTAAAAATGATTATAGTAATCTAAATAGAATGTAAGAACCAACATGCAAACTATTCTACAGTATACTAATCACTTAAGGGATTCCCCTTAACTTACTCATAACCAAGCAGAACAACATTGCTAGAAAATTAGCCCCTTGCCTTTATCCCTATACTTATTATCCCACTATCCACCTGAAAAACAAACCACAACACTAGTTTTTCCATTCCAATTTTCTCTGTAGCAACCTAGCAGCCAATCAAGGCAATTCTGATTGTAAGCTGTTCTTCAGCTAGCATCCAGTTTTCCTTACACAGATGCCTCTTAGGGCGCAATCCAGAGTAACTATGTGGAGTCTTTGCTCCGGTGTAAGAACAATTTGCTCTGGATTGCAATATGAATTTCCCATAGGTTTTCACTAGGTAGTGCAGTAACTATGGGTGCACGTAATGTCTCTTACGTGCTCCTGTAGTTACTCTGGATTGTAGGGTCAGTCTTCATGTACTTCCATGTACAGTACTCTTCCATATACAGTACTCTTTCCTTATTCTTCCGTGTTAGGAAAGTGGTGAACACAAAGTTACTTACTTTCAAATGATGCTTTAAATTCAAGCTACTAAAAACAGAAGGTTTCTCCAATATGCCACAGGGCATAATATGGACTGGAAGATGGCTAATGTAGTCCCCATCTTTAAGAAGGGGAAAAAAAGGAGACCCGGGAAATTATAGACTTGTCAGTTTGACTTCAATCCCGGGCAAGATATTAGAACAAATCATAAAACACACAATTTGTGCACAAGTACTTGGTGATCAAAAGAACCCAGCATGGATTTACCAAGAATAAATCTTGCCAAATCTTTTTTGATCAGGTTATGAGCTTACTGGACAGAAGCAATGCTGTGGATGTCATTTATCTTGACTTCAGCAAAGCATTTGACAAGGTCCCACATGACATCTTAATTTGGAAGTTGGAAAATATGGGCTAGACGAGGCAATCGTTAGGTGGATCTACAATTGACTTGACAGCCACACTCAAAGGGTTTTAGTAAATGGTTCTGTGTCAACCTGGAGATCGGTTTAGAGTGGGGTGCCCCAGGGCCCTGTCTTGGACCCGGTTCTCTTTAATATCTTCATCAATTACTTGGAGGAAGGGTTACGGGGGAGCTTGATCAAATTTATAGAAGACCTACTCGATCCCTTCCAACTCTAGATTCTATTATTCTACTTCTGAGTCACACTGTTCATGCTTCGAATAGAAAATGGCTACTATTAAAAAGTTGTTCAGTAAACACGATGAATCATATTATCACCACCAAAAAAGCTTTAAAGAAGTTAATTTCAGTGAAACCCTGATGTTCCACCCATAAACAGATTCAGAAACTTGTCTGATGACTCAATTCAACTCTTGCCACTGATTCAAGTTTTAAAATCAGTCCTCATTAAATGGCTCAGAGACCTCTGTTCCATAAAGCATCTGCAACAATGAAATGAGTATTTAAGGATGATAGCATTATGAAAGAAAACTTGATAAACAACAAGTTTTGGGCCAGTGTTATAGTTATAGGTGTTTTATCCTTAGAGGAGTATTTATTCTACTCAGAAGCAAGCCCAATTATGATCACTAAGATTTTGGCTGAAAATCTATCTTACTCAACAAAAACAAACTACCGTAGTTACAATATCCTATTTTAACAGCATTCCCTTAGCTTTCCATTTGGATGTTAAGTAATAATTTTCAATATGCTGACTGAACATCATATCACAGTTTCTACTTAAGAGCAACCACTTCCATAGAAACCATTACACAGCCTGAAGTTTCTTGTTAGTAAGTAGAAAGACAAAGGAAATCAATCTCAGACAACATTGCAACATAGTTCATTTCAACAGATAGTTTTGAAAAAGGTAAGTCTAGCCTACTTGTTACAGAAAATACTATATATTTTGTGGCGATCTCAGAATAAGAGCTTCCAGTAAGACTAGCACTTTGTAACAACTGTTAAATCTAGAGTTGTTAGATAATCAGGTAACAGCAACTACTATAAATAAGTCCATGTAAGAGTTAAGAGAAAGCTGTTATACAATCCTGATAAACATAAGCTCCATCTGTGTAACTTTGAAGGTGCTTATATGTGTGTGTGTGTTTAAATATCAGCCACGTTGCAAGAAGCAGGCAGTGAGTCATCCCAATCACTCCTGAAACTGCAGTTAGTTCTCAAACCTCCCACTTAGTCCCCAAGCATACTAGAGCTAACATATTGTTAACTTAAAGCATGTCTAATAGAATTAGAAGTTGTGTAAAGAAAATTCTCTTCTCCCTCACAATTAAGATACTGTTGTTTTTATTTAATAATATTCTTTATTCCCTACAGCAGCCATTGTTTTTTTCCTTGACTACAATTGCCTTTCTGAAATTACTGTTACTTTCTTTACAAGAATTCCTCCTGAGTGGAACTTGTAACCCCCTCACTAAGAAAACTCTGTGTATTCCACATGTAATGGAAACTACCACTACCATATTTACTTGAATAAATGTTTTTAAATTGTTATTTATCTCTGCTAGTGATTTGTTTCATTATTAATTTTTTTTTCTATGTAATGCCTTGCCGCTACTAAGCTTTGCTAACTATTCATGTTTATAAACAGATTATCATTTAGATTAACCAATCAAAGGTACAATCCTAAGCATGTTTACTCAGAAGTAAGTCACATTTTCTATGGGGCTTAGGAAAGATTTCAGCCGTATATTCATTTTCTTATACTAAAGCAGCAACTCTTAAACGTTTCAGTCTCTGGAACACTATAAACTCCTAAGAGAAGTCTTGGGGAGTTCTAGAGTGCCAATACATACACAGAGCAGTTTAGTGCCAAACACAATGCTGAATATTGGTGAAAAGCTGGAACAGGAGGCAACAGAGGAGGCAGGAGGAATAGATAAGCAAAAGGTGGGGCAGATTGGCAGGGGAGCCCCATGTGACTTGCTAGTAGGGGAGTTTTGGGGAGCTCCAAAACTCTTAAAAGCATTAGGTTTTGGAGAGTTCCAGGGGAGCTTTAAGAGGGGTTTTGGGGAGCTCCAAGTCTCTTAAAAGCATTAGGAGAACACTTTGAAGAACATTGCACTAAGGATTCAATCCTATTTAGGCTTTTAAAACCTACTGATCTCTAAGACTGTCAGCTTTTTAAACTTACTGATCTCTAAAGACTGCTAGTTTTGTTCCATAGCATGATCTATAAAGGATAGTTTACATAAAGGAAAGATTCTTTCATTTCCTTCAGCATTCTGAAGAATCAATTTCAAGTCCAATCAGAGTTATTGGGGCAGGTTTTTCTAGACAATGCTTGAATTTGTTTGAATGAATAACAAGACAAAATCAAGAATAAATCGAGAGCAAAATCAATTGCTCTCAAGAATAAGCAATATGATGGTTATGTGTGGTACAAGAGCCTGGAAATCAGACACAACTCCCCAAACAGTAGGCCTGGGGAGACATTTTAAAAAAAAAGTGAATCTGCTAACAAAGGTTGGTTGTATTATCTATATAGTATATTTTTAGCTGCAACTGTAGTCTTACATATGAACTAATGAGTGTTTTCCTTCCTACTCAGAGGCACAAGAAACTGGTCATTCTTTTGAGTTGTCCTATTAAACCATTAATATCACACTCCAGAAAGGTGTAATTCTAGGGATCTCCCCTCAAATAAGACAGTTTTCAGAAACCTTATTATTAGCTTCAGGTTAGGGACAATTCCTAACAATCCTTCTGCCGTTATGTTTGCTATTTGCCAGGACGGAACGTTTTCAAAGAAGCATAACAGTCAGCAGTCTTTCCACTATGATGCCATTTTCCAAACTAGCATGGCCTGATATTCTGAAGAGGTTTTGTGTGCCATTTTTAAGGACGCACAGCAAGATGTCAGCCATTACACACGGGAAGGAGAGAAAGTGTAGGAATAGGAAGAAAGAAGAGGCTCTTAAAAAAAAAATCACACCACCTCTTTTAAGCCACAGGGCCCTAAACCTGTCATTATAATGCAACTGCTTTTCACAACACAAGTAGCAGTTACCCAAGCCAGTTCTTAAACAGTGGTGGAGCAGAGAAAAGTGCTATCAATCTTAAGGAGGACTGGTGAGATTTTTAGTCTTCTTTAGGTTCTTTCAGGAGGAAAAATCAGCACACTTTCCCCCCTTCAAACTCTCTGTAATTTGACACAACACTGGAGCAGCTGCTTTTAAGGGCACTGGCAAGAGAATTTAGGCCAGGAAACAAATGGAGAATGTCCTAAGACAAGAGGGAACCCATCAATGCCGCAGTGCCTGGTGCCAACTCAATGAAGTGTGGCAGGAGGAGATAGGATTTTATTTCACAAGAGATACTGCATCACATCTTTCACATGGGATTAAGAAATCAGTACAGGAGTCATCCTTTCAGAGTCATACTCCCAAGCAATTAAAAATTCCCACTCTGCCAACTATTCATTTAAAAAAGAGAAATAAGAATGTAGAATACATGCAAGTAGTTAGGACTGCCATCATATACACTTTCCTGGGAAAAAGAACTGACTACAGTAAGTCGCAGTTCTAAGTACCAGTAATTACACTTAAGGTTGCAGTAAGTATGGCTTTATATTACCTTGATTTATGGGGAATTATACCTTTCAATTGTTTTAAGAAATATCCAACTTTCCCCATGACAGAAGCAGATACCTAAAGCAGCTTAAAAACAGCTCCATAATAAAGTACAAAATACCCTTAATAGGTAAAAATTAAAAAACCATTAACATTAAACAATGAAAAAATAAAACAAAGCAAATCTAACACCTCAAATTGTTAAGCCATTGGGGTTAAAATCAACCCCCTAAACTAACAGCCTAAACAACAACTAAAGAAGAATGCAATAGAGATTAAGCTACAAAATCCAATCCACACTATGTGGGAGTAAAGCCTAAATTACTCAAATGGAACCTACTCCCAAGGAGACATGCAAAGGATGGGTCTCTTACACCGGAAAAGGCAGACTACATAGGACCAAGTCCTATTTCCCCCAACAGCCTTGGTAGCAGTAAGGATGGGTGGTTGGAAGTATCTACAGGGGCACTTCCAAAGGTGGACTCACACATTGGGAAGGGGGAGGTATGTGATGCCACCTGCCACCATCACCAGGCCTGCCATTGTCTGGGAACACTCAAAGGCCAAGCCTATGGACATCTACTCAAAAGTTCCATTATAATCAACGGCTTACTCCCACATAGGTTTGGGTATGCCTCAGACTACAACCCTAAGCGTTAAGCAGAAATAAACCCCATTATAGCCTTACTCACTCTGCAGCTAGGAATGGGGCTTTAGACTCCAACCTTAGGCGTTACTCAGAAGTAAGCCCAAATATAGTCGTTGGGGCTTACTCTGAGAAAAGTATGACTAGGATTGGGACTTCAGAATCCAACCCTTGATTGTTACACAGAAGTAAGCCCCATTATAGTCAATGGGGCTTACTCTGTGTGGCTACATTTGGGGCTCCAGCGTATTAACCTTGGCGTTACTCAGAAGTAAACCCCACTGTAGCCAATGGGGCTTACTCTGAAATGAGTACAGCTAGGATTGGGGCTTCAGAGTCTTAACCTTGGCGTTACTCAGAAGTAAGCCCCATTGTAGTTAATGGGATTTATTCATTCTGAAGTGTGGCTAGGATCGGGCTTCAGAGTCCTAACCGTGGCATGACTCGAAGTAAGCCCCATTATAGTCAATGGGGCTTACTCTGAGGTAAGTGCGGACAGGATTGGGGCTCAGAGTCCAACCAGTGTAGTCAATGGGGCTTTCTCCCAAGTAAGCGTGGCTAGGATTGAAGCCCCAGTCAGAGGGGGAAGGGCTGAGGAAGGAGGCGGGGGTCTTCCCTTCCCCCGCGTGTATGTGGGAGGGGGCGGTGAAGAGAAGCGCCCCCACCAAGCCACAGCCGCCCTCCTCGACCCGTCTTCCTCCTTCCCCCGGAGCCGGTCGCCGCAGTGCGGAAGGCCTTGCCTGGTCTGGCTCACCCGGCAGTGTCGGCGTCCAGCCCAGAACAAAGCGCCTTTGTGCGGGGGGGGGGGCGAGGAGCAGAACGGCGACGCCACGCGACACCCCCCCGTAGACCTTCCCCTCACGGAGACCCCCCACCCCTCACGGCGTCCCCCACCGCGACCCCTCACTCACGGGGCTGCCCAGGCTCATGAAGAACGACGGAGGAGCCTCCCGGGAACGGCTCCCTGAGGCGAGCTCTCGGCCAGCCAGCAGACCAGCCAGCCGGCTCCCAGTCACAACTAACCAACCAACGGACGCCGGCGCGCGCGCGCTCTCTCTCACTCCTCGCTCGCCCCTCCCTCGCTCGCCTCAGCAACTACCATGTAACCCTGAACGCCAGGACAAAGCGGAGGGAGGGGGAGGGGTGGCTCCGCCCTGGGGGCGGGGCCAAAGCGCGAGGGTAGGAGGAGTGTCCATGCGCATGCGCAGGCCCGCCCCTCCCCCAACTCGAAAAGGACGTGGCGGTTGAGGTTTAGGCGGGAAGCGGCGCGTGGCGCCGCCTGAGGGGGAAAGGGAGGCGGTGTGCGCATGCGCGCTCTTCCTCAGCTCTGACAAAGGCCCTGCCCTCAAAAGGGAGCTACTGTGAGGCACACATGACACTTTGTGACACGAAGCAGCACCAACCACTTTCACCTGCCCTCTCCTCACCCACAGTGAAAAGCATCCCATAATAGTCTGCACCTGAGCTCACCAGCTCCCAAAACAGACTTAGGGCACAATCCCTGAGGTCTACTCAGAAGTAAGTCCCATTATAGCCAATGGGGCTTACTCCAAAGGAAAGTAAGGATTTGATTAGCCAACCTCAGAGCACAATCCCTGCGGTCTACTCAAAAGTAAGCCCCATTATAGTCAATGGGGCTTACTCACAGCAAGGTGTGGACTTGCCAGCTTCAGATCACAATCTCTATGCAGGTTTACTCAGAAGTAATCCCCATTTTGTCCAATGGGGCTTACTCCCAGGAAAAGTGTTTGCATAGGAACTGCAGCGATAGGGTACAATACTAAAGACACTTTCCTGTAAGTCTCACTGAAGACAATGGGATTACTTTTGAGTTGACATGGTTAGGATTGTGCTCTCATGCTCAATATGGTGCTCCCTACAGCTCTTCCTGTGCCTGATAGTGCAACTGCTGCAAGCTTTATATGTCTACTCAGGAGTAAGTCCCACTGTGTTCAAGGAGACCTACTCCTAAGTAAGTTTATACACTATATACTGAACTAGTGAAAACATACCCATGTTGCAGGAGTAAAATTCCCCATACGCCATCCCCCCACTGCATCGACCCCCATGCGCATCGTCTCCCCCATGCGAAACGACCCCCATGTGCAGCATCCTTTCCAGTGCAACCTCTCCCTCCAAACAACATCCCCCGCAATGCACCAGGCAGAGAGCACCAAATTGGCTGGATGTTGGTCAGTCTCCCATGTTAAGTATAGGACAAAAACACGTTGACCCCTTTTCAGCCCCTGAAGGGTTAAATTTCTCCACAGGGGTTCTTGGTGGGTGTTCAGGTGACAGAAGGAATCCCTCCCAGAATTTCTTGCTTCTAGGTCAGGGGGTTGGGGCAGAGCATCCCTCAGCCACTTCAATGCAAAGGAAAACGTATTGCGCCCCATTTCACCCCCTTCTGGTTGGAATTTCCAAAAACCAGTTCTTAGTGACTCCCTCCATCACGGAAGGAACACGTACCCCAAATTTCAGCTTCTAGGCCCAGCAGTTTTGGCAGGGCGTTGATGAGGGAATCAGTGAATGAGTCAGTGAGTGAGTCAGTCAGTCAGTGACTTTTCTCTTTTATATACAGTATAAGATGATGATTTTCAAACTTTTTACCCCAGGATTCACTTAGAAGTAACGTCATGGCCAGTGGTGACATCATCATCAAGCAGGGAAAAATTTAAACAATCCTAGGCTTACAGTTGCCTATTATTGCAGCGGTGCCTCACATAAAAAGCTTAATTCGTTCCGGAGGCGTGCTCTTTAAGTGAAACGGTCTTTAAGTGAAGCAGACTTTCCCATAGGAAATAATGGAAACTCAGACGATTGGTTCTACAACCCCCCAAATATTCATATAAAAATATTAACAGGATGTAAAAATGTTGACAAAACACTGGAATTGAATTCAAAACATGCATTCAATGTGTATGATCCTATGAAGTCTACTTAGGCTGCAATCCTAAAGACACTTTCCTGAGAGTAAGCCCCACAATGGGGCTTACTTCTGAGTAGACATGGTTAGGAGGCTGCAATCAAAGACACTTTTCTGGGAGGCTTACCTGGACTGCTGCTGGAGGTTCAAGGTGACAGGTGGGGACACTTGGGGACAGTTACGGGCAGCTGCCTCTGGCACCCCCAAGCAACTACCCCTAAGTTAGAGGCAGCAGTGCTGGCCGGCAGCCCTTTTAAAGAGCCTCCATGTGGAGCGTCAGGGCTGCATAGCACGTGTGCCCATAGTGCGCTTGCTTGTTAAGTGAAGTGGAACTTGTTGTGTGAAGCAAGATTTATTGGAAATTTTTGCTTGTTATTTGAAACGCTTGTTAAGCGAGGCGCTTGTTAAGCAATGTACCATTTTATCTGCCTATTATTTCTATCCTACTTTTCAGTAACACTACATTCCCAAACTGACATACAAAAATCATAAATCATAAAAATTAGTATGTTTAAAAAAATTAAAATTTAATGTTGATTTTAAATAATATAATTTAAATTTAGATTTAAAACAATCTGCACAATTTAAAACAATATTAACCTTAAAAATAATCATATGAAATAAGGAAATTAGAATAATCATGTAACTTTTTAAAAAAAAAACCTGCAGGATTTAAAAGAAAATTTTGTTCAAAAGCAAGAAAAAGGGGACTATACAAATGGTACAACTTAAAAAACTTCTTCATAATTCCTGGGCACTTCAATGGGAATTATGGACTTCAATGGGAAACAAAACACTATCCAATATTTGAATTATTGAAGACTAGCTGGGGAAGAGGTGTCCCATTCACAAATCTGTGCATCTACCCAGACGTAGTTCCTACTGAAGTCAATGGGCCTTGCTCCCTCCCACATATGTGTACACAGGATTGCAGCCTTAAGTGAAACTCTTAAGCATGACCGTGAGTCCCTGCAATGCAATGTAGCCATATCAGCATCTCTTAAAATGGGTAACAAGTCGAAACTGGGACCAAGAATGTCCCTTTACCCCATGATTCAAGCGCTGTACCATACCCACTTACTCATATTGTTCTTGAATAATTATGAACAGTGTGGAAAATCCTGAGAGGCAGGGTAGTGTGATTTGGGAGTTGGACTATCCAAACTCAAATCCTTGAACAACCATGAAGTTTCCTGGCTGACCTTGGGCCAGCCCCTACCTCTCAGCCTCACCTTCCTCACAGGATGGTTGTGAGGACCAAAAAAAGGAACCAACAACATACACTATCCTGAGCTCCTTGGAGCACACGTAGTATAAAAATGTGGCAAAATAAATAAGTGTTGCGATCTTAAGAACATTTTCCTGGAAGTAAGCCCCACTGAACTAAATGGAACTTACTTCTTAGATATACATAGGATTGCACTGAAAACTCAACATTTTTTGCTGAAGGATTTGCCTTCAAACATCCTGATGACTTAGAGATGCCAACTTCCCTTGCTGTCCATGTGGCACTGTGACCTAATTGGGGTAGAAAAGGGAGGTAGAGTGCCCAAGGTTCAGCCAAGGAATCTGTCTGCAGTGCCAGTGCCCAACTCTGGGATATGCATTCAATGTGCATGATCCTATGAAGTCTAAGGCTGCAATCCTAAAGCCTTAAAGCAAAATCCTAACCATGTCTACTCAAAAGTAAGCCCTATTGTGTTCAGTTGGTCTTACTCTCTGGAAAGTGTTTTTAAGATTGCAGCCTTAGTAACTACAATACACCTGAACATATGGTTTTGGAAAGCCTGTGGTTTTTCCTCACCAATTAGCGGAATTAGCGGAATTCTGGATAAAACAAGGAAGCTTGATCTATTCAGGATCATGCAGTTTAATAGTGGGTCTTTATGACACAAACCACAGATGATACAATGCACAAGTCTTTATGACACTGTCTACTAAGGTGGTTATGACCGTATGAAACTGCCTGATACAAAATTAGCTGATCTCGGCTATTAGCTGACCTAGCCTATGCTAGCAGTTGCTCATCAGGACCTTATCAGAGGTCCTTTTCAATGCCTGCCATGTAATAAACATCAGGTCTGCACTGGTAATGAACATGTTTAAAACCATCACACTTATTACCAGCATGATTCAGAGCATAACAAAGAGTTCAAAAGGTAACGAGCCAAAATCGTGATTATCAAAGTAACTACTGGCCAAAAGACAGTAGAATGGGCAGGAGACCGTAAGAAGGTTGAAAATAGATGCAATAGCCTGTCTGACCTAGAGCCTCTGTATCATTTGAAAGCATTGGAAAGAACATTCCCTCTCACAAATGCTTTCAAGCTAAAATATGGAGGGTTATTTCACAGACCCTGATTACTTTCCTTGCAACATACTGTTGGCCAGTGGTTAGCTAGGGGAGGTGGAGCAGTCGGAGAGGGCATGCAAGGGACCCCCCCCCTCCTTTGAAGTCATTCCAGGTTGGGGGAGCAAACCAGATGTATGGTTCTGTTTTGCTCCTCCCACCAGGAATGATCCCTTGCTCGCCACACCTTGCATGCTTCCTCCAAGACGAACTGCTTTATCTCTAGTTATGCCACCACTGTTGGAGGACGAGCTTCTTATTTGCATTACATTTAAAGTGCCCCTATTTTGAGGGAAACAATTCCATAATGGCCCCTCTTCCATAAAAGACATTAGCTGACTGGTTTTGTTTGAGATCTGGAAGAAGCAAAGTGATGAAAAGTTTGCATAACTGAACCTTGGGATGCGGCCTTGGTTCTGGCAAAGGAATCAAGAGAGCAGGTGCTTGTAGCTGGAATGTGATCAGTATGGAATTCCTTCAGTTGCATTGTAGCTGGCATTCAGCATAGCAGCAGGCACAAAGTTTTGTAATGACATAGGCTTATTGGAAAATGCTGGGCAAATCATCTCCAGCTAGTCTCTGAATATACTGAGATCGATAAATAAGAGGGGCTTAGCAAAAGAAGCAACAGAAGTTACAAAAATGTAAGACAGTCTTCATGGTGAGCTGTATTTGGAATTTTAGGATCTTTTTTGCTGTCATGCTGAAACAGGCTTTTGGAAATGCAACAGAGGGAATCTATCTCTGCACCAGATCAGATGGAAAACTCTTCAATCCCTCCAGATTAAGAGCAAAGTCCAAAGTCCAGCTATAATGCTTGCGGGATTTCCTCTTCGCCGATGACACTGCTGTTACTGCTCACTCTGCCAAAGACCTCCAACTACTTACGGACCATTTTAACAAAGCTTGCCAAGACTTTGGACTAACAATCAGCTTGAAGAAAACACAAGTCATGGGTCAGGACATGGATTCACCTCCCTGTATTACAATCTCTGAACATGAGCTGGAGGTTGTGCACAACTTTGAGTACCTCAGCTCAACTATTTCCAACACTCTCTTTAGATACCGGGCTGAATAAATGTATTGGTAAAGTGACTACCACATTTTCTAGACTTACAAAGAGAGTATGGCTTAATAAGAAGCTGATGGAACATACAAAGATCCAGGTCTATAGAGCCTGCATCCTGAGCACACTCTTGTACTGCAGTGAGTCTTGGCCCCTTCATGCGTGGCAGGAGAAAAAGCTGAACACATTTCATATGCGCTGTCTCCGACGTATTTTTGGCATCACTCGGCATGACAAAGTTTCAAATAGTGCAGTCTTGGAACGTGCTGCTATCCCTACCATGTACACGCTTCTGAAACAGCTACGTCTCCGCTGACTTGGACATGTCGTGAGAATGGCTGATGGTCAGATTCCAAAAGACCTTCTGTATGGAGAATTAGCGCAGGGAAAGTGCCCTAGAGGGAGACCACAGCTGCGATACAAGGACATCTGCAAGAGGGACCTAAAGGCAGGGTTGCCAGACCTTCGGAATTTCCAGGAGGCCTCCAGAAAACAAGCCCCTCCTCAGGGAAAATGTGGCCAGCCTCCGGGAAAATGGCTGCCATTTAAATTTGGCATGCTGCAGCTGTGCACGCTTGTTTGGCTGTGTCTGGGGCATGCGTTATCTTTGGTCCTGATCATTGGGCGGACCATCATGTGGGAGAAAGAGTGAGCGGGAGAAGGAAGCTCCTCCTCCTCACCACTTCACTGTGGCTCAGATCACTCTCAGCCAGCAAGCTGGCAAAGGCCTCTGGCGCGCTCTCCTCATGGGGCTGCAATCGCAGCCGCCCGCCGCCTTCACCGCAGCCGCCCACCCCATGAGTCTGCTGCCAGTCTATTTCTGCCTCCATGCGCCATCGCTGGCCTCCTGGCATTGCTTGCCTGCTATTCCTTGATAGTCTGCCTACTGCTGCCTCGCTCCATCACCGCGGCTTCAACCTCCCAGCTGCCCCAAGTGAGGTGGAGGAATTGGAAAATGTGTGAGCCCCATGCTAGTTGTGTTGTGTCTACACAGAAAGAAACTCCATTATACAATGGGACTTCCTCCCAGATAATTGTGCCAGTATAATGGAGTTTTTGTCTCTCTCACAGCCACAGTCAGTAGAGAGTTCCATCATTTTTCAATTTTAAAAGGGGTAATATAGTACTGAAATTAAATACAGGAGAGAAACACAAGTGTTTTTAGCTTATTTTTGCTTGTCTTACATTTTTGGGGTTTTCTACAATTTTTTTTTAATTGCAGGAATTTATGCAGGAATTTTGGGGGCTAGGAATTTTTGCTTTTGGGCAGGAATTCTGGCCTTGCCATTCAGGGATTTTGCATTTGGCATCTGGTCACCCTGCCTAAAAGCCATGGGAATGGACATCAACAACTGGGAAACCCTGACCTCTGATTGTTCAGCATGGAGGCAAAAGACACAGCATGGCCTTCTTTAATTCCAAGAGACACTCATTCGGCAGGCTGAGTCAAAGAGGCAGTTCCGGAAACAGCAAAATCTGGGGGCTGGGCAGGGGACTGACTGTATCTGTCCTCAGTGTGGAAGGGATTGCCACTCTCGTATTGGCCTGTTTAGTCATAAAAGACGCTGTTTTAGGACCTCTACTTCTGAGCACGATAACATAGTCTTTTGAGACTGAAGGATGCCAGTGATGAAAGATGTTAAATGGATCCAAAGACATTTTAGTTTCAAAAATGATATAGTAAGTTGATAATGGTCCAAAATGGCTGAAAAGGGCTAGGTGTTAATGGCAGGGAAGCGGGAAGGCCCTTTAATATAAGCACAATAAATTTCTATCCTTATTGTGCTAATAGAAGCACAATAAATGTCTATCCTTACTTGGCAATACTCCAGCCATTGCTGCTCCCTAGATTCAAAAAGAAAGAAGAAACAGAGGAAAAACCACTACTGAGCCCTTCTTTAACCCTTATATGACCAACCAGGTCCACTGGGCCCGCATTTATAATTTATGCAAATTAGGCTATTTTTAGATGGGCATTTAAGGGTTAAATCCAAAAAATTAAATTAAATCCATTAACTTTACCTACCTTCTCATCCCCCTCCTATTTATTAGCCAAATCCATAGTCTTCTAAAATGCTAAGGGAACCTTCTCTAAAACTTAAGGGGGGTCTGGCTCTTCCTGCCATGCCAAATAATGTTGATTGATAATTTAAGAACAAATTGAGGTCCAAAACTTGTTTATCAGAATGAAGACTCATATTTTCTGAGCATAAACACATATAAAATGGTGGCCTCTTGGCTATATATTTAATGGATATAGAATAAAGGGCAGTAAGACTTACAGCTGGAGGAGGCAAGCTGTAAGTCAATCTGTGAGTAGCAACTGGTGAGAGAGACCATATTTTTAATTTAGAACAGCTGGTCTAGAGTTGGTCAAGGTTATGTGTGGCATCAACCTTGGTTAAAGGATAGTCAGAATGGAAACTAACAAGTTCTGGAAACAGGCTTTTCTTGTACTACAAGACTGCTACAAAACATTTCCCATCATGCCACTCACATTTTCCTTTTCTCCTATGTGGTCTACATGTACCTGTTGCCCTGTTCATCTTTCTTTCACTGTCTTTATCTTCCATTATGGGCTGTGGGTTTAAGACGCTGTGCCTATTAACCAGCAGGCCAGGGTTCGAGACCCGGGTCGGCCCCACAAGACAGGGTGAGCTCCTGTCCTTAGCCCAGCTCTGCAACGCCAGCTGGATCCAATCGTATTGGCTCTGCCTTTCCATTGGACTAATTCAGTGGTGTGGAGAGGGGGGATTTGCTGCTTGGGTAACAGCCTATCCTCAATAACAATCCAACCCAGGCTTTCGTGCTTCGCATGCAGCGTATGCAGCGCCAAGCACGATACCATAGTCTTTCAAGACTGACGGAGGCCTGCTTTATCTCCCATTACTACCAGTCTGCCTACACTGCCTCTGTGCACCACTTTGTAATGGCATATACCTCATGTCACCACTTTTTTCTCTCTTGCCTATCCCTTTCAGCCAATGAGCAGAGATAAAAGATAGTCTTGGAGCCTAATATTATTCATACTTTCTCAGAAAAAGCTTCTGAGACTTATATCTAAGTTAGTTCAAATAGGACTGTAGCCCATACATGCTCTCTAACATTGCACTGCTGAAAGAGATATACTCTTGTAACACCCTAAGGCTTCAATCCTATACAGTACTCATTTTCCTGGGAATAAGTTATTTTTAGACTGCCCAAGTGCCTCCTCACCAGTTCCTCAACTATCACACATTGCTGAAGATTCATCTCCACCAGTGCCAAATCTCAGGCTGGTGGTATAGGTGATGACGAAAACCTCCTGAAGTACCTGAAAACGTCCTTGGTAAAATATGCAGGACTACAGAAAGAGGAGGTGGTTCTTTTAAGTATTCTACTTCTGAGCTATTTAGGGCTGGTCAGTTATTTAATGTTCCAAATGTATAGACTGCTCTGCAGCTAATACATGAAAAACATGCATAGGATTAGGCTGCAACTCAAGAGAGAGAGCGTGTGTTAGAGTTGGCAACCTCTGCCAAAACCTTCATATGCTGACAACGATTAGACTTTGCCTTCATTGGAAAGGGCTTATGTGTTGCTACCAACAACATGTCATAATAAGTTTTCTGAATAGTCTGGATTTTCTCCAGACTGACCTTGGCCTTTTAAGCATACTGCGCATAAAAAAAACTTAAGAGAAACTTTGGCTCTCCTTGCAATAGTTATAATATTTAATATAATACACACCCACACAACAGTTTTTAATTAAACCATATAGATAATATAGATAAACCATGTTTTATAGATAATTTTATAGATAATTATAGATATTTATAGTCCTTTATGAGGAACACTTTAATTTAGGGACATCATACTTACAACACAAATGCAATGCCTTACACTTTATTTCATGTTATGGGCAAAATATTTCTGGGGTTATATGTACCGGGTTTCCCCTATAATAAGACCTAATCAGAAAATAAGACCCACCTGGATTTTTACCCTGCGGTCTAAAGTAAGACCTACCCTAAAAACATGACCTACTAAAATCCCACTCCCGCATAGCAGCATCAAAGCCTATCAAAGCCTATGCGGTTCTACTCAGAAGTAAGCCCCATTTTAGTCAGTGGGACTTACTCCCAGGCAATTGTGGTTGGGATAGCAGTCTCAGAGCATGATAATTGAATTGCTACTCAGAAGTAAGCCCCATTATAGTCAGTGGGACCTAGTCCAAGGCAAGTATGGACAGGATGCTGCTGCTGGAAGCCCAAGACACTTGCTGGTGTTTTGCTGGCTTGGCCTCGCCCTAAGAAGGTACCGGTATGTCCATCTCTCCTGCCTCTGTGGTCCCTGGCAGCCGCACTGGAGAGAATTCCCTTTCCTCCCCCAACTTGGGAGGCTCAACAGGAGGAGCCCTCCTTCCCTTGTCTTTGGCACAGGGTTAACATATGTCTTCTTTTTCCAGGACATGTCTTCTGGAGTCCTCCCTTCCCTTCCCTTCCCTTGACTTTGGCTTTCCTTAGGGAACAGTATATCCTCTTTTTTCCAGGACATGATGTTCTCTGGAGTCCCCCCTCCCTTCCCTTGTCTTTGGCACAGGGTAACCATATGTCCTCTTTTTCCAGGACTTGTCCTCTGGAGTCCCCCCTTCCCTTGGCTTTGCCTTCCCTTAGGGAACAGGGTGTCCTCTTTTTCCAGGACATGGTGTTTTCTGGAGACCCCTCTCCCATTGGCTTTAACTTTTCTTAGGACACTGGGTGACCATATGTCCTTTTTTCCAGGACATGTCTTTTGTAGCCTGGTACTACTGCTACTCAGAAATAAGCCCCATTATAGTCAGTGGGACTTACTCCCAGGAAAGTGTGGTTAGGATAGCAGTCTCAGAGCATGATCATTGAATTGCTACTCAGAAGTAAGCCCCATTATAGTCAGTGGGACTTACTCCCAGGCAATTGTGGACAGGATAGCAGCCTTGAAGCCCAACCCTTCTGTGCAGATACACACAGAATAGGGATCTTTCAGCCAGACTTTCCTGGGAGTAAGCCCTTTGAGTGTGGTGGGGATGGATGGGACTTACTTCTGTGCCCAGGGTGACCATATGACCAGATTTGTCTCGATTTTTAGCCTCCTGTCTGGGTGTCGTACATTTTTGCTTCATTGTCCTACATTTTGCTGTCAATGTTAATTCAAATAAGGCCTACCCTGAAAATACAACCTATGGTGTTTTTTGACAAAAAAATAAGATAGTGACTTATTATCAGGGAAACACGGTACCAGTGAAATAAAATGGGTGCACATCACTGCATATTTTCACTCATATAAATTATAAATGTGTGTTTTCTGTGGTTCCAACTAAAATACCCCCAACCTGTTATAAGCTTTGGGGGAGGGAAGGTCCCATTGGTTCAGTTTTATTAAGGGGAAAAAAAGGCAGCATCTTATTTTGAGATGGTGTGGAAAATGGTACTGGTTTCTCCCGAAAGAACCTAAGAAGAGTTAACAATACTCACAATGCATAGGGCAAGAAATTATCTACATCTTGAGGAACCCCTCACTTTTGTTCCTAAACTCAGCTTAAACCATATAGGTGCACACATGTTCAGAGCCATGCACTGAGATCCTGATAGCATGCAGACGGGCCTTAAGGTCACAACATCATCAGCTCCACTCACCACTGGACTGAAACACATGTGGTTAGAATTAACTTAATTCTATGATTAAGGTTTCTATGTTATGATTTCTCTCCACAACTTAATTGCATAATTCATTAACTTGATACAGTACTTAATTTCCGCAATCCTATCTCACTCATTGTTGAAAACTGGGATGATGAGACTATACTGTACATGCATCTGGCATCCTCATAGAACTCATTTCATGATAAAAGTAGACAGTCAGCACTCCCCATCCTTTCATCCTTTCATTCTCAGCTTCAGCAGCTGTTACAGGTATATTACCAAACCAGGATAATTGATTAGGTCCTTTCCAAAATTATTTCCTTCTCCAAATGATTTTTGAAAAAAGAAAGATGACATAAGCTGTCATCAATTATCATTTGGAGGAGGAAATAATTTTGGAAGGAAAGCACAATCAGTTATCTTAGTCTGGTAATATACCTGTAGCAGCTGGTATACACAGCAAAATAATATACAGCAACACTGGTATCCCCAAGGAGGTATGGGTGTATGTTGGCCACACCTGGTCGTGCATACAGGGAATGTGTCCAAATTTTTTAAAAAACTTGATATTTTTGAATAATCTTATGTTATATATCAGATGCATAATTTCACACAGAAGACAACGGTTGTTGAACTCTCAATTCTATCAAGGTTATAGCAGAAAGACAAGCAGTGTTGGGCAACAGTACATCACTATACCCACTGTCTGGGACCTTGCCCCACCAACTGCATGGGAGCAGGTCCAGCATGGGGTGGCACTTTGATCTCCCATACTGGGTAACAGTATGGATGATGCAAACCCTAGTGATACCCTAATAGCAGCATCTTCAATGAATGTGTAAATGAAATACAATCTTTCAACTGGAGTGCAAGACTTCAATTTGGCATAAACAACATGAAATATCAGCCATTAACTCCATCCGTCATCATTCAGTAACTGAGCACTAATGAAAATATTTAAATCTTGAGGTTTGCCAAAAAAACACAGTAGTTTGGCTACAACATTTCAACGGAATGGAAAGCACTATGAGAATTTTATTGGATCCATTGCCTAAAATACATTTGCATTTTTCTCCATCCCTGCTTCCTCATCCTCCTACCTTATTTTATCCTTCTGTGAAGAAAGGCGATGTGAGAATGACAAATCTACAGCACAATGCAATGAATGTCTTCTCAAAAGGAAGACCCATGAAATTCAATGGGAACAATCCCAAGGTAAATATTTATAGAACTGCAGCCCCCGCACATTTCATGCTGAGTGGGGACTGCATTGGTTTAACACACTACACAATACTATAACCATTGAGATGACTGGTTCTTTGAGATGCATAAGAAATTTGCTTTGAGACCACTCTTCTAATGATGTGGGCAAAAGGTTCATCAGTCACTAAGGAGGATAATCCTTGCACTAACTTTAAAGGCTAGTGAACTACCACTGTTATCACTTGTATGGTATCAGTAAGCAGAAATTAACGCTGCCTCAGCAGAGCTAAATGTTAAAATACAGTACAGACAGACTGAGCGTCAGTCCTCACTATAGTGATAAGCAGATGCAATTGCCGCTATTTACCAAGATTTCTGAGGATGTAGTAGTATATATATACTATTCTGGGGTAATGAACACTCGTCTATGTAACACCTGCAAAGTGCAATTGAATTACCATTATATTGAATTACACTACTAACATTTCTGCCAAGAGGATGCTCTCACGATTGCAGTTTGCAAGGTAAAAGAT
Organism: Cryptoblepharus egeriae; assembly: GCA_030015325.1. Lineage (NCBI taxonomy): Eukaryota > Metazoa > Chordata > Lepidosauria > Squamata > Scincidae > Cryptoblepharus > Cryptoblepharus egeriae. Next base: position 16,003,651 of record JAREYC010000013.1, read on the forward strand.
TGCTTTGGGGCAAACAGACCTTTTGAATGCACTTTTAAAAGTGCATATATGCCAATGATCACAGATGCAAAAGCCATTGCAAATAAGCTGTTTCTGCAGCGAGATGCTGCTGCCTTGTTACATAAGCCTATTTGCTTCTTACTCTCTGAAGAGTTATATGCTCTTGGAAGAGGGCGTGATGGATTTAGTTACCAAAGAACTTAGGTATCAATTACACTTCCAAACATTCCCACTGAAGTCCTTGCATGGGTAAGCCAACATAAGCCTAGTAGGAAATTCTGGCTTTGCATCTGTAGCAGAAATACTCTCTATGAGCTGCTCAAAGTAAGAAATCCTAAAGGCCATGCCAAATTGTTCTCATCTCAAAAGAGACATCTGTGGGTTGGGTAGTGAGAGGCTGGAGCAGTTACTAAAGCAAATGTCACTGCACTCCTAACTAGATGGTCCACTGGTGCATTGGGTACTGCACCAGTGGAAGGTGTCATGAGCATGCTATTAGACCCCTTCGGACATACAGAGACTAAGCAGTGCTAGCAGGGAGGCTGGTGCCACCTTGGTAATGCTGCATCCATTCTACAGTCATCAGCAGAAGTAAAGTTTGTGCTGGGCAATGGAAGGGCATGGGAAGAGTAGCAGGGAGGTGGGGAGGGGGCACTTCAGGATGGGCATAATGGGATCATCATCAGATCCAGGAGGAGGCAGGATTTGTGGAGCAGACCACCTTCTGGCCGGCCAGCATTACACTAGTCTGGTCAGACTTCTGCCAGCAAAATAGCTGCCACAGATCTGAGTAGCCCTATTGGACAGGTAGGGCATTACTGGGAAAGAGGAAACATATCCCTTTACCCTGAGAAGATCTCCAGGAGGCAACCAATTAGTGCAGGATTCAGCAGAGGCATGTTGGTAGGACTTTCCTATTCATGTGAGACACATTTTGACTCCAATGCAACTTTAATTCCAGAGGTACTATACAGAGGGCTGTGGGTGGCGCAAGTGGCTAAGACACTGTACCTGTTAACCAGCAGGCCAGGGTTCGAGTCCCGGGTCGGCCCCATAAGACAGGGTGAGCTCCTGTCCTTAGCCCAGCTCTGCAATGCCAGCTGGATCCAATGGTATTGGCTCTGCCTTTCCATTGGACTAATTCAGTGGCATGGAGAGGGGGGATTTGCTGTTTGGGTAACAGCCTATACTCCATAACAATCTAACCCAGGCTTTCGTGCTTCGCATGCAGCGTATGCAGCGCCGAACACGATACCATAGTCTTCTAAGACTGACAGAGGCCTGCTATATATAGCATTTCAGCCTTAGTCCAAATAAGAGGAAAGGGATCCCATTCATATTTTTATATAAAGCCTGGTGATTTTATTATATAGACTAGTGAAATGTGCCTGCGTTGTGGGAGTAAAATACCTCCTGTACGCCATCTCCCCATCGCATTGAAACAACAGCCCTATGCACATCACCCTCATGTGCAACAACCCCATGTGAATCAACCCCCCCCCCCATGTGCATTCCAATATGATTTCCCCCTTAATAGTTGAAATGTACCTGTGGGGCAAACTACTACTTGATTATTCTGAATGTGTCACTCTCCAGAATGTTTCTATTTGGCAGAGTTATGCCTCTTTTGCTTGTGCACAAGTCAAGATTTTGCCTTTGCAGTTGTAAAGACCATTTCAAGTTCACTCTGCCTAAGCAACACTGAAACAATCTTTAAAAAAAATAAGTCTCAAGTTATTATAAAAAAATAACTCAAGTTATTAACCTCTAGTTATGAGGTTATGAGGTTAATAACACAAATGGCACAGCTATTTCAGGTCAAAGTCTACCTCTTGCTTTTTCCTGTGGGCCAACAACTGTTGTCGGTGTAATACAAATGAAGGCCAAGCTGTAAATCAGTGATGGGTTTTGAGAAATCCCTTGTCATGCAGGGTAATTTAAATTAAGAAGCTGTAGTAGTGCTGTAATATGATATAGAAGCAAACAGGGAATGGAAGTACAGGCAGAGGTAGAGAGTATTACTTTACTGACAGCTTACAGCAGCATAGCACAAGATAAGCAACAAGGTCAACAGCCTGAGATGATAAGAGCATTGGCTGGTGTCCATAAGGGAGGTTCTCAAAGCACCAGATGGTGGGGAACCATAGGTGATGTGGTCCTAAAGTTATTGAGTGTCTGTAGCCCAGCCTGCAGGTGTCTTTTGGAAAGAAGTCTCCTTGAAACACTGGACAGGTAAAGTCAATCAAAGTAGTCCAGAGTTTCTCAAACTGTATGTCAGGACATGCTAGGTGGGTTCCCATGAATGCATTTGGGGAACTGTTACACTTTATACTTTTAAGATGTATATGCTTTTAACAATAGTTGTCAATGAGGCTTCCTCATGACAGAATTGATATAATGGCAGTATAGATAGGATTGCAGCCTTTGAGATGTTGGGAAATTGTGATGTGCCACTTCTGGCCATGATATTACTTCCAGGTTAGTATCTGACTTCTGGTGGGCCCTTAAAAATTGATATGCTAAAAACTAGATCTCAATGCTAAAAGGTTTGAGAACCACTAACTAACAATACTGAAAATTAAATAGGCCAGGCCACAGTACAATGCTACTTTCTATGCTTCCGAAGGATCTAGAAATCATTATTCCATCAGAGCTGGAACTATTTGTTCTCTCTCACCCTTTCCCCTGATGCTCAGTTGTTTGAACAGTATGGTTCTCCATGATTCATGCTACTTTTACTCTTAACCACGTGGGCTATTGAGAAATTAACTCATATCCTTTTGTGGAGGATTTTCTTGGAAATGCACTGTTGCAGACACTGACTGTCAAGGTTTTTGTATGGCTACCACATGATGATGACCATAAAATTCATAACTGATAGCCTTTGCTGGCAGATGGACCCTTGAAGCCCCTGGTATTTGTATCATAGCCATTTGTTTACATGAGAGGTTGAAGAATCATTTTTGGCAGCCTTGACTTTGAAAGAAAGAAAAGATAAAAAAGTGACTGGCCATGCTAACTAAATGCAGCATGTTCAGAATCCCCTGAACATCAGTTGCTAAGTGCAAGGAAAGCTAATTCCTTTAAGCCCTATTTGGCCACGATAGAAAGCAGGATGCTGGGTTGCAAGAACATATCCTTTGGTCTGACTTGGCAAGTGTCCTCTGCTTATACTCTTTATTGGGGAATCTTAGGGCACAATCCAGAAGTGCACTTGGGTTACCCCAGTGGTGGGCTTCAGGGAGTTCTCACAGGTTCTATAGAACCCTTTGCTAATGAGCACCTGGTTCTGAGAACCAATTACTAATGGGACATAGAACTGTTGTTAATTTAGGTTATTAGGACATAGAACCTGTTGTTAATTTATTTGAATCCCATCACTGGGTCACCTTACCTATCACTGGGCTGACCCAACTGAAGATGGGCCACCCTAGTTATTCTGGAAAAGGTTGGGACAGCCTAGGCAGTTCAGTTCAGGAGAGGCTTGTTGTGTCCTTAATTTAGAGCCAGCTAAAGCTTCCTAGAGTTTAGGAGTAATTGATATGTGATCATATCAGTGGCCACTGGCATGCTTGTTTTTCCGCATGTGAATTGGGAGAAAATGGGAGAAAATAGGGGAGCTATAATCCTATCAATTCCTGTTCTATCAATTCTTTAGTCCCAATCCAAATAGGACCCATCAACATGTCCATTTTACCCATAAATAAAAGTTTTCTTTGGGTCTTATAGGATTTCTTTGCCCCTTGGGGAAAATTACATATGGAAGTGGCCTGTCTTAATGAGGACCATGGTTAATGGTGCCAAGCTAGACTGTCCCTTGCATATCCACATTGTATATTTGAGTATGAAATGTGTGAGCCACCTTGGGCATTTGCCATGGTGTAGGAAAGGTGGGGAATGAATGAATGTATGAATGAATGGTGGTGGGACTAAGCACACCAGGCCAAATTGGGCTCTGCACCTAGAGGAGTCCACACTGGGTTAGTGAACAGAGCATCCCTTCTTCCTGCTTCTAGGGTCTGATTGACTTGAAATCACCTCTCCCACCCCCAGCCCCCACAAGCAATTGGCAGTGATGATGATGCTGGGTGCTTCGTCACTACCACACATCCTGGTGAACAGGGGAAAAATGCTGGGCCCAGTACAGAAAAAGGTTTTGCGTTGGGTTCTGCAGTTTCTAAGGCCAGCCTTTGTTGCAGAGAAGCTGGTACATCAGCTAGGAAGGGGGGGCAGCCCTGTTATCATCAGGAGGTTTTTGGACAGACCTACAATTTGGCTCTAAATCTGTGCCAATTTCATCTCAGTAACAATTTTGTTCATTTAATCTTTTTTGTATGTCTTATTATTTGCTCTCTTGGTTTTTACTTATCTTTTTCTCTCTGTTTCTGCAGAGCCAATACAGCTTTGGTAGGAAGAAAGCTTTGCTTATATAAGCTGATGATGAGTGCCAAGCTGAAACAACTGGGCATGGAAAAAAAGAGGGATAAAAAATATCACCCCTTTATCTTAAAAGCTAATTTTTGTCTTAAGATCGCTCAGCTAAGTGTTCCTGACCTTCGGAAAAGCATTTTCATCTCACATGTTAAGTAAGGCAATCCTCTTACCAGCAGAACATTTTGTAAAAGCTTTAAACTGGGTTACATAAATTTATTTGTAGTCCTAAGAGCAAACCTCTTTCACTAGCAAGTGCAGATGTTGGGAGGTCATTACAAGGTTCTCTTGCACTCCTGCAAATTCATAACCTGGCCAATAAGCTTTGGGAGACCTTTCAAAGACACATGCTAAACACCTAAGAACATAAAAGAGCCTCCACTGGATCAGCCCAAAGGCCCATCTAGTCCAGCTGCCTACATCATGCAGACGCCCACCAGATGCCTCAAGGAGCACAACAGATGCCTGCATCCAGGTGCCCTCCCCTGAAACTGGCATTTTGAGGTTGCGTACATCTATCTAAGCATATATGCATGCACCCACCCACATACACCACATACACCCATCATGGCTTTGATCCTATATACATTTACCTGGGGTTTAGTCCCATCAAACTCAGTGGGACTTACTTCTGAGTTGACATGCACAGAATTAGATCCATGGTAAAAAGTGTTTTTTAAAAAGTTGCTTTGGATTTCAGCTAGGGCAGTGCTGTCACTTATCTTTACCTTTTGGTTGAGTAGCAAGTGTCAGGTCTTTTCTTGGGAAGAGACAAAGAGAGGGCTTTGGGCACCTCATTTTTGTTGCCTACTGTTCCATCTTATGCAACAATGGAAGCAAATGCTGGTATAATTTGCACTTTTCACTTGCTGTAAGCAGGAATTACAGATGCATTACAACTGACTATGCTCAAACTATTACCTTTATAAGAAAAAGGCATCTCAGGGAAAATTTGCCACAAATAATGATGGATTGCATGGAACAACGGCAGTGCCAGCAGGTGTGACTTGTCCAGCAGGGGAGAAAAAAAATTGCAGCTACTAACAAGTGAGGGCTACTAACAAGGCGGGATATAAATTTTTAAAATAAAATAATAAATAAAATGTGTACAGTGCAGAAGATATATGCTTCTTTGTCTTGGATGTGAAAACATCCACAGTGGAGTGAGGGGGGCCTCCATTTTGTTCAGGGCATGGCCAGGGATAAAGGGTTTAACTACGGTATTTTCTCATCCTGCTTTCCTGATCTATATTGCCCCTCCATGTCTTTCACTGGGGGAAATAATTCTTTTGATATACAGTGGCGCCTCACATAAAGAATGCCTCACGTAAAGTATGTTTCACGTAACAAACAAAAATTTCTCCAGGATTCTGCTTCACGTAAAGAAAGTGCTTCACGTAAAGAAAACATTTGTTGGCAGTTGGGGCAGACACGCTGGCCGGCAGCCTGTTTAAAAAGTGTCAGGGCTGCCTAGCGCACTTGCCCATTGTGAAAGCAACACTTCTGCGCTGTTCCTCCTGTGGCCGGGCATCTGCTGGGCAGAGGGAGAGAAGAGCAGTGGAGAAGAGGGAAGCAGCTCAGGGTAGCCAGAAGGGAGCAGGGGAAAGAGAGGCTCTGGATGGAGAGATGCAGAAAGTGGGGGGACACTTTGAATGTGTCTTGGATTGCAGCCTCCTAACCATGTCTACCCAGAAGTAAGCCCCATTGTGTTAAATGGGTCTTACTCCCAGGAAAGTGTCTTTAGGACTGCTGCCTAAGTAGACTTCATAAGATCATGCACATTGAACGCATGTTTTGAATTCAATCCCAGTGTTTTGTCATTATTTTTACATCCAGTTAATATTTTTATATGAATATTTTTGGGGTTGTGGAACCTATCATCTGAGTTTCCATTATTTCCTATGGGAAAATCCGCTTCATGTAAAGAAAGTTTCATGTAAAGAAACTGCCTCTGGAACGAATTAATTCTGTTACGTGAGGTGCCACTGTACTGTGATAAACTTAGGGACAAGAAAGAGGAGGAAGACTTATTATAAAAGCAGCAGTTATTCTTCCGTGCATAACTTGGTGAAACAGGAATAGGAGAACTACGTAATTTTGAAATGCATCAATAAGTACTTGAGTGCTGTGTTCAGTTCTGGGCACCTCACTTTAAGAAAGATGCAGCCAAGCTGGAGCAAGTCCAGAGGAGAGCAACAAGAATGATCAGTGGGATGGAAGGGAAACCCTATAAGGAAAGACTGGGGGAACTTGGGATGTTCAGCCTGGAGAAGAGGAGGCTGAGGGGAGACACAATTGCCCTCTTCAGATACCTGAAGGGCTGTCATGGGGAGGAAGGGGCTCATTTGTTCATTGCTGCTTCTGAAAGCAGAACTAGAACCAATGGATACAAACTGCAAGAGAGGAGATTCCGGTTGGATATCTGGAAAAAATTCCTGACGGTGAGGGCGGTTCGGCAGTGGAACAGATTGCCAAGGGAGGTGGTGGACTCTCCCTCACTGGGGATCTTCAAGCAGAGGCTTGACGAGCACCTGTTGGGGATGCTGTAGGGGGATTTCCTGCTGCAGGCAGGGGGTTGGACTAGATGACCTACTAGGTCCCTTCCAACTCTATGATTCTATGATTCTATGAATAATGCTAGAAATAATTTTAGAATTAATGCTAGAAATAAAGCAATGGTGCATGCATAGCTAAAAGGACTACAAAGCACAAAGAGCACAATCCTAACCATGTCTACTCAAAAGTAAGTCTTACTCCCAGGAAAGTGTCTTTAGACTTGCAGCCTAAGTTTTGCAATGTCTGTTTTTCTGTAATGGCCCAGAATAGCTCTGTAAGGAGAGGTGCCACTTTCGTGCTGCAGTGTGGCGCCATGCAGAACTTAGTCCTCTGCACCCCCTTTAGCTACTCTATTGACCATGATGATACAGTACCAGTATTTTCTCAAATTGCTAATATCATCTTAAAATGTGTGTGATATTGAATGAGAAAATGGTTTGGAGCAAAGGGTTAAACCCATGCTGCTATGATCCAAATCAGACCCACTCTGCATCTCACTTTAAAAACAAAAACAAAAAAGTGTTGGGAGATCTGATCTTCTATATCATGCCTGTTTTGGCCTTGAAAGTATGCCCTACATTCAGTACATGCTCCCAGAATCCTATGTGACATAGAAACATTCCATTGCAGTGCCACTGCTATTAAAATTTAACTTGCAATGACCATAGAAAAGCAATTTAACTGGGAAATAATTTTTTGATAGACTGTGATAAACCAAAGGGCAAGAGGGAGGAAGAAGACTTATAATGAAAACACAGAAGGAAGAATAACTCAATGAAACAGGAACCTCTTTAGTAATTTTGCAATGCATTGATAATGCTAGCAATAATGTAATCATAAGGCAATGGTGCATGTATCAAATGAACATTTAAATGTACACAATTTCCTTAAAACATTCTCAAGCTTTAGCAATCAAATTAACATTATACCTAAACTACAAATAGTGCATTCAGGTTTGGGGGCTATTTCAGCAATATCCTGGATTGTTTAATGCATTTCAATTGTTTCACAAGCTTTAATGCTCATTTCCCCCACATTGCTCCTTTAGCCCAACTGGCCAATGAATGGAATGAGGAAACATATGTACTTACCACAATTGCAGTTGTCTTGCAGTTTCCTGGATTTCATTCTGACTAGAGTTTGGGGAAAAAAATTATCTGATGAATATACCAACAGAATTATAAAACAATCAGCCAAAGCAAATGAAAAGGTCGACTTGAAGATTGGTGGTCAAAAATAGAAGTGATCAGAAGAGGAGATGAAAGTTATATTGCTGTGACATGAACACTGTCTACAGCTGTTATTCTAGTAATATTTCATCATCATATGTAAATGAGAGGAGGCGGGCATTAAGGCTGTGCATGAGTTTTCCGATTCGGCTTCCTCCAAGCTCTTACAATCAGCAAACTCACCGATCCCAGAAGTAAAAAAAAAGGGAGAGCACAATCTTAATCATGTCTACTTAAAAGCAAGCCCCATTGTGTTCAATGGGTCTTACTCCCAGGAAGGTGTCTTTAGATTGCAGCCTTAGACAAAGTGGAGATACCAATTGTAAAACAAAGTGACACAGATAAGGTGTTCTATTTAACCCATGGCTGAAGGAAGTTTTGCCCAAAATAAATCAGGATACTTCTTTTTAGATGGTTGTTAATCTAGCCTGCTGCCTTGCATGAAAATTTGGCCTCTGTTACTCAGCCCTAATAAGTCTAATAAGACGTAAGGGCACAATCCAGAACAACTATGGGGAGTCCTTGCTCCGGTGTAAGAACAATTTGCTCTGGATTGCAATATGAATTTCCCATAGGATTTCATTAGGTGGTACAGTAACTACGGGTACACATAATGCCTCTTACGTGCTCCTGTAGTTGCTCTGGATTGTAGGGTTACACTCAAATAATTTTGCACAGGATGCAGCCTTAATGGGGTCCAGTGGTGGTCTCCAGCAGGTTTACACCTACTCTATAGAACCACTTGTTAACAAGAGATAGGACATATAAAGTTTTAAAATAGCCATTTAAAAGTGGCTGCCAGAATGGGATAGAACCGGTTGTTAATTTCTTTGAATCCCATCACTGATGGGATCCTTGGAAAGGCTGATGAATTGCAAAGGGAAGACTGGGTATCTGAACTCTTTCAAAATGATCATAGGCAAGTTTACTGGAAGTAAGTCTCATCAATAGCACAATTCTAAGCTGGTTTACTTGAAAGTAAGCCTGCTGTGTAGAATGGAGCTTCCTCCCAGGAAAAAGCATGTGTACACTTTCACTTGGGGGTAAGCCCCATGGAAAAGAATGGAACTCACTTCAGAGTAAACATACATTGGACTGTGCTGTTAGGCTGCAATCCTAAATACACTTTCCTGGGAGTAAGACCCATTGAACATAATGGAGATTACTTCTAAGTAGACATGGTTAGGACTGTGCTTGTGTTTAGTAGTTGTGTAGAAGGATGAACCGCTGTAGGTACAGTTGTCATATAGTGCAGGGGTGGGCATCCTGGATCCTAGAATCCTGGACCTTTAACAATTGTATAGAAGAGGGAATTTCTGCATGTGCTGCATGTCATCCCACCCCCTCTAGCTACACCACTGCCTCCATCAGTTTAGGAAATTGATCCAAACAACTGGCATTACCAAGGAATGGAAAAACCAGCACTGAGCCAGGGAATAAATGATGCTGAAGGATAGAGTAAACCTGGCCATGCTGGGAATCTTTTCAGGATTGCATAATTTAGCTCAACTGTCCTGTCTAAACACAACCACCCATTATGGTCTCTGTGATATTTATTGTCTCTAGCAAAATAAGAAGAAACTATATTACCAGTCACCAAGGCAATCTTTGCTGCTTTGAAACAATGCTTGTGCTCTTCCCTTTTAGGTAACTGATATAGAGGCTTTGGGGCTCCGCTGCAAGAGAACAGATTGTACTAAAAATACTCCAGAAAGTGGCTTATATTGGCAGTGCCAGCGCTGTGAGTGCAGTCCTAACCTAGGCTGGCACAACTCATCAGTTATCTTGTTCTCGTGGTGATGTAGGGAGGCAAACGCATGTCTGTGCACTGGTCTAACCATCACCTAGGAGTGGGGCAGAAATATCTTACAGCACTTTTGTGACACCCCCAAGTCAGCACAGAACTTACGCCAGGGCTCAGACTGGCCTAACTTGAGATAAGGATTGTAGCCTATATCTCATAGTACTTCAGTTGGCCTGCCAAACACCAAAGCTTTCCTTGTGCAGCACCTGGCAATTCATGACTCTGGAAAGGCTGCTGTCAATAGTGAAAGACTTGTCTTATGGACCAATGTTGGTCCAATCTTAAGTTGACCAATGACTGGGAGTCATGAAGGATATATGCTTCAGATGCAGAATGGCTAGAAAACATCCAGGGTCCCAGAGCTACCCAGTTGCCCATCATCTGGAAACAGTTCACTAAACTAGGTAAGCCTTTGATTTGACCCAGCAGAGCTTTTAGAAGTCCTGTATTAATACCTACCCTTATCAAGGTGCAGATAAAGTTATGGGAATGGAGAGTGTCCCAGTGAGCAGGTTCTGGAGCCTTACTTCCTGATAGACTGTTCTTTGATTATGGGCAATAAGTATATACTGTGAGACATCAGTGTCAGCTAGGTTGGGCACCAGCTGAGGATTCACATGCATCAGAAAGTGCATTAGAATGGCTGACTCCCCCCCCCCAAATATCCAGAGTTGTGGCAGTGATATGAAAGGTGTCACTGGGAAGCTGGTGGAGACAGTGGTGTAGCTAGGTCATCTGGCACATGGAGCCCATAAATTTTTTACATCCCCATACAACAAAATTTAATTAATAATTATCAGTATCAATAACTTAATAAAATATTAATATTTTCATATTTTCTTCCACCCTCTTGTACCACCACTTGGGGTGGTGTATGTGGTTCCTCCCTTTTTTGTCCTTACAACAACCCTGTGAGGTAGGTGAGGCTGAGAGATAGTAATGCTAGACATGAAATTAATAACTATCATAATAATGGCCAGAAAATATATGCTGGCTCCATTTCAATTTATGTAGGGTCAATGCAAATAAAAGGGACAATTTCCAGGGTGATTTTGGGGGCTGCATTCATTGAATTAGGAACTTTCTGGTATCCTTGGATTCCTCTCAGCTTGTCCTTTCTGATGAACTATGCCATATTCAGCTACCTTTGGGTAAAACCATATGTGGGGCACTTTCATTTTCCCATAGAGTTCAATGCATAATTTTTAGTTTTAGTTTTTTGGCAATAACTTTAGATAGGAAGGAGATATTTAAAAATGTATGTTTACTTTCTGCTCTTCAATACAAATCCAATGGTATATAACATGATGTGGTTGCTCCATTCCTTCATGTCGTTATAATATTGGTCACCCCACAGTGTGTCACTCCCTGTGGGTGGTACCCAGGGCAGAGCGCCCTCTCCACCCCTCTCTAACTATGCCACTAGGTGGAGATATTACAGGACCCACAGCAGGACTATATTCCTGGTCTCCAGAAGTTTGGTGCATGTAGGATGCTATACCCACTGATGAAGTCAGCTGACTCCAAGGGCCAATCCCACTGCCCCAAACCCTTGAAACCCTTAACTTAGGCTGCAATCCTAAAGACACTTTTCTGGGAGTAAGACCCATTGAACACAATGGGATTAGGATTGTGTTCCTTAGTATTTAGTTTGGTGGACTTGAGCCTAGATATCAGCCTGACTTCTTCATATATAAACAAAGAAACAAACAAACAAAACAGGAAGAGAAGTTTCCTCCTTGACCTTACCTTGCATGGAACTGTCCCCCCAAAAGCCCTCCCCTCCAGTTGGTGAATGTGATCTAGGAGAGGTTCTCTCCAGAACACCGCATTGTCCTGCACAAGGACCAATTCCTCTCCAATGAGTCCTCCCAATAAATGCTTGTAACAAGCAATTACAGAGTTGTACACTGAAAACCACTCCAGTACGCTCTGGGAAAAGGCTGAACACAAAGCCAGCAGGAGCTCAAAGACCTCTTTTATCCTGAACAAGGACTAGAAAAGCAGTCTCCTTTTGCCATCCCATTTTCTTTCATTCCACAAAATCAGGTTGCTATTATTAAGTAGGATGCAGCCGACCAAATGAAGAGGGGGAGACAACTTAATAATACCTGTAAGATCTTTGTAGCAAATATAATCCAACTTCTTTCCCTTATTTGTTTTGGAGACCTAGAGTAACCTGCCTCTTGGTGTCCTCAAGGCATGAGATCACAATAACACAGCCCCTATTCACATACAAGGCAGCAGGCCCTTGGTTCTCTCTAGGTGATGGCACCAACCAGAACATGTCTATTTCTTTACAGTCCTCAGGCAACTAGATATTGCAGCTGAGATTTTAATCTCTAGCAGGGTACAAAGGGAGTAAGTTCTTGGTAGCTGATCCTTTTCCATTGACGGTTCAAAGCAGGTCAGGGCTCAGAAAGCTTTTTCGGACTTTGGAAAAAACCAGAGGGAGACTTTTGAAGTCTTCTTGGAGCAAAGGAGGTCCCAACATACCTTCTGAGGTCTCTGAAAGTTCATCTAAAACTGGAAGTGATCGTTGCAAGACTTTCAGAGTCCTCAGAAGACCTTCTGAGGCTGGCAAAAGGGCCCAAAGAAGTAACAAAATGAAACAAAAATGGTAGGGGGGAGTTCATTGTGGCAATCAATCAATCAATCAATCAATCAAGCAAGCAAGCAAGCAAGCAAGCAATTCTGATTCAGTAGAACAGCAATTTTAAATTTTTCTTCTCATAGCACAATGACCTATTTGGTCTTCAATGGTTGTGATGTCACTTCCAGTTCTTCTCAGTTCTGCACCTATGTATCTAGGGCAATTGCCTGTAGTTTGCAGCACATCTGTGGACCTTTTGTGGCACACTGATTGAAGTAATCATCTTCACAGCCATGGAAGTAATCATCTTAGGCTGCTAACTTAGGCCGGGGCAACTTATAGTCTTCCCATTCCCAGAGTAAAGAAGGGAGGCAAGAGCATGTCTCACCCTCACCAGTCCTCACCTAGAAGTGTCTTACGGCACAGAGGTGATACTCTCAGATCAGCACAGGACCTATGTGGGGGCTTAGACTGGACTAACAGGAGATTAGGATTGCAAAAAATGTTTTAAGAAGCAGCCCAACTGGATGAGCAACCAGATTTTTTGACTGGCAATTATAATTTATGCAAATTAGGCTATTTTTAGATGGTCGTCTAAGGGTTAAAGACTATGATTTCAAGACAGAGTGTTTCCTGCCACAAAGCAATTGTAAATCTCCTTGCTCTCAGAAAACGAGCTACTCATTTTTGAACAGAGTTTCCTAACACTTTAGCCACTGTGCAAAACACAGTGTCCGCAGGCAAGGCCTGTCCATGTTACTTAGGGGTGCATGATCTACATGCATGTTAAGATGGATCTCATGGCTGATGGCTTTCCTCCTGGTTGTGCCTCTGACCCACAAACGACCCTCTTTTAAAAATAGATGCCAGTTATTCATTGCAGCAACCAAATGCTCATGCTTATGTTACCCTGCCTGTACGCAGTTGAGAAATCAGACGCAGTGATTTGGTCTTCCTTTCCTGTTACATTGCCAGATCTGCCAAGAAAACTAGTGCTAAAGCCAGAGTCCCTTTGACTGAAATACACTTTGCCCTTTTAGATCCTCTCTCTCCGTTCTCTTTGTTCAGCTTCTTACCCAATGCTGGCTCTAGATTCTGGTGGGCTTCAGGCAGGGCCATCCTTAACCTTAAGTGAGCCAAGTTTTCAGGGTGGGCAATGAATCTGGGGATGTGACAATTTGAAACAATACACCCCCCACTACTAACAAAGCCATTGCCGTCTTCACCCACCCCGAACTGCTTAGGAAATGTTAGGTGGGAGTGGGCAAAGAGATGCACTGTAGCAACCTGCTCACATGTCTAGACTCATGGTTGCTTTCCTAAGCTGAAGAGGTGATGGTAATGAGGTGATCACCTATGCTTTGGAATGTGCATACATATGCCAGTTCAACACTCTTCCTACAAATCCTCCTTCATGTTGCCAGCCACAGCTACAACAGTGACAGTTATGGAACACTTCTACCCATCCTCTGCCCACTTCCCACTTTGCTTTCAGACACCATAAATCTATCTATTCTTACTGTCCTTTGTTCTGGTCAATGATTGCAAAAACATTAAGATAATCTTAGCACTTATTGTTCAAAGCTATTACCTTTTAATTTAATGAGGATGTGGCAGGCAACTATTAGTTGGCTTGCTGTTTTGCATTGACCAGCTGACTTCTCGATAATTAAAAGATTTCTGGCTCTGGGCCTTGTCATAATTTTGATGCACTCATTCCGATATATTGTCACAGACAAGCATTTTGGTCATGCGATAGCCTTTATTAAATTTATCTCAAATTGGCCTGTTTAGTCATAAAAGACGCTGTTTTAGGACCTCTACTTCTGAGCACACTACCATGGTCTTTCAAGACTGAAGGATGCCAATGATGAGCCTTTATTAAATTAACTGTCTCCATAAAGTTCAAAAGGCAGCTTGTGCCAAGATATGGATTACATCCCTCACCATATGAAGCCATCTTAAGGTTTTGGTCCGTCTAGCAGCATAGCACTAGGCATCTTCAAACAGATACTCAGACAATAGGTCTCAGGTGCTTTACAGATGGCAGCACCAACACAGCTAATGAGGTCAATTACGGACTATCCTGAGCCTTTGGCATGGAAGGGATATGGCACCCAGTCTAGAAAAAAATCAGGAGACCTTGAGTCCACCTTAAAGTTATCCATGCTTATGATTATTTCCATATGAATTCAATGTAGTGTTGTATGAGAAAATCGTGTCTTTTGGCTATCCTGAGTCTACTGCCCCAGCCTCTGCTTAAGGCCTTGGGGAGTACTAAACAGTTCTGGAGCTAGAGGGAATCATGGCCTGACTCAGCAGAAAGCAAGTTCCTTGCACTACCTTCATATGAAACCAGAGATCAGAAGCTGGCAGAGCAACTCTAACCACATTCTTTGGTTACAAAAGAATCACAAAAGTGGATTAGGAGCTGTCATGTGCTGCCAGAGTCCAATGATGAACCAGCAAGCTTTTGTAGTACTCTCAGTTCTAAGCTAGGAGCAGCTTTCCAGGATCACATCTTGCAAGATGCTGTTTCCAGTTTCACTACCTGAGATTCTTTAAATATTCTTGAAATTCTTCAGGTGGAGTGTTTGGAAGTGTACCTTTTTACCTTTCAGGTACAAACCGGATGCTCTTTCACTGGATCCCAGAGCACATTCCTATGCAATGTCTACTTGGTGGATTTGTGCAGAACTTCCCAAACGGTCTGTGACCTAAGACTTGTCCTTTGAGCTGCTCTGTCTCAAACAATCAAAGGCAATGAGATCAAATGAGAGACCATTGACTTTTTCCCATGGAAGCTAAAGGCTGTGCAATTTTCCCTATGGGAGCAGAAGCAGGAAAGTTTGTTTCCGGCACTCAATGAGAATACTCTACCTCATTTCCTTCATCTGCCTGGTTCAGAGCCAGATTACATGACCACTATGCAGTGGCGTAGCTGGGGAGTGCAGGGGGTGAAGTTGTACTGGGCTACGAGCTTTAGGGGGGCTACAAGCTGAATTTGACACTAGTGACTAAAATTATGAAAAAGGGGTATGTATGTATGATAATACCATCATGATTTATATTATTAGAAAGGTAATTTTATGCAGAATGCAATGCAGCAAACTGCACTGAAATATCTATATCCTATTAAAAGTTATGGCCAAATAACCAGAAAATGAAAACACAAAAGCCGATGGAACAAAAAGTGGATTTTAAAAACTGAAATGTTCCCATGATGCTGATGACTCTGAGACCCAATGAAATGTAATTCGGATACTGTATGGAAATAATAAGTGTTAATATGAATCAGCTTTCGCTAGTTAATAATAATTGGACTCCCAAGATTGTGCTTCCAAGGCTGCTAGGGACCTTAAAGCATCTAGTATGCATGTATAGATAGTGTATTTACTCGAATCTTACACTCACCTTTTCCAGCTGAATCTAGTCTCCAAAATCAGTGTGTGCATTACATTCAATGGTTAATTAGATTCAAGTAAATATAGTATTTTGATTATAAATATAGAGTGTGCATTAGATTTGATGGTGCAGTCTATTCGAGTAAATACAGTATTTGCTAGGCTGTCCCTAAAGACTGAGTTCAATAACTGCCCCCAAATCTTTACACTCATTCCAGGGTACCCAGAAGACTGACCAGTGAAAGCAAGAGAGCAGAGAACCACACAAAAGGTTGAAATGGGATTCACATATTATCTATACCACATTAAAACAACAGAGATAAATGGAAATGTGATATTTAATTTGGGAGAATAAAGGGGACTTATCACATGCCACATGTTAGCATTTCAGCTAATTATTTTCTTCTGCAAATGGGCTTGCAAAGGTTTTTATTAATGTTTCAAAAAAATTTCCTGACCCACCAAAAATAAGCTCAGAACTCATTGGTAGGTCTCAACCTACAGTTTGGGAGCACCCCGTTCTTTTGTCTGTGGAGGCTCCCCTAAAGCCACCGACTCCTCTTTGTCCAGGAAGAACCCAGGAATGACACCACAATGTTGTGACAAAGTGCCCTGGTTGCCAGGTATGTGCAATCACAAACTCTGCAAATATACCTTCAACAGCAGAATTGTTCAATGAAATTCTGAACGGGGCAGAAATAGAAAAATGGAACAACCATTGTTTCGATTAGGCAGAGATATGCAAAGAATACTATTTTCAAACCTCATTTGTAGCATCTTCATAGAAATCAGTTGTAAAAACAGTAGTGTGCTGTAGATATATGTGCATTAGGTGATTGTTAGGGTGCTACAGACCTTTGCTTTTCACCGCACATGAAGTGGTTTTGAATCATAGCAAGAAATATGTGAATGCATTTAGAATGAGACGTCTAGTTAGACACACCCAACCCTTCCCTTCATATTGTCACTTTTCTCCTATCATTTAAGGGTAATTTCACATGGCCATTGAACATATATGCTTACTTATAAAATCATTGCACAATCATTACACAATCATGCACTGCCTCCTTCCCCATAGCCAGTCAATTGCAGGTAATCACCTTCTAAAAGATCAAAAAGAACACGTGCTAATGAGGAATGGAAAATTTTTCCCTGGTGCCCCAGCACAGGCATGTCTTCAGTTTAGAAGAAAAGGTATCAAAGGACAAGCCAGAGGTAAATAAAATACAGAATAGATATGAGGAGTTTGTCCCTTTGAGCACAATCCTATGTCTGCTCAAAAGGAAGCCCCATTATGTTCAATGGGTCTTATTCCCAGGAAACTGTCTTTAGGATTGCAGCCCTCCTCGCTTAATTCTAGGACTTTCGTCAAAGTCCTCTCTTAATTCTAATGACTTTGATTGGCAAGTGTTTCAGGTTGGACCAGAGAAAGTACTTTCTTACACAATGTATGACTGGTTTATAGAATCTACTAAAACAGGTTTAGTGATGGCCACCAGCTCAGATAACTTTAACAGGGGAATGTCAAAGAGGAGTGGTCTGGCTACTTATGTGAAATCCCCAGGATGAGAGGCAGCATGTCTTTGAATACCAATGTTGAGGGAGGATGACAGATGGGGAAGACTATTGCCTTCATATCCTATTTGTGGGCTTCCTGGAGCTATCTGGCTACTACAACAAACAGAATGCTGAGCTGATGGACGTTAGGCCTGATCAAGCACAGCTCTGCTAATGTCCCTTGATACCATGGTTGGCCTAAGAATGCCTGGTGCTTGAGATGGTGTGCCAAATACTGCCCATCTCCACTCCTGGTGATGAGCCAACCTCTCCTCCTTCCTCCTATTCTGATTTGCAAAAAGGAAGAGAAAGTGGACATATGGAGATCGGCCACCATTTTGTTCAAGGTCATAATGAGATGTGGGAGAATTACAATAGAGGAGCCAGGCCCAGAGTAGAGTTGCACAATTTTTTCTCTGAGTTAGGAAATTGTATGAGAGATCTGGATTTCTCCTCCTTCCACAGGAAGCGACAGGAAATATTTTCTGCCACACGACATGTGCATTCATAAGCCCAAGTGTTCTCATTTCCGTCAGCCTTTCCTTTTTCTATTCATGGTGTGGATATAATTCAAGCATGGGAAGGAGTCCAGTAAGCTGGAGCCAACTGTAAGGAACAATTCACCTGTTTTGATTGTGATGGCTGCCAGCTTTTTAGTTCCTGTGGGAAATACTGTATTTCTAGGGGTGGTAAAAGTCTGCTACACATTATTTTTCTCTGTGTGTGCATGCTATGGGCATGTGTTTTTGGTTGTTACTCCCTCGGGTAATCAAATCATGTAGTAGGAGTAGAAGAAGTGGTAAAAAGAGGAGAACTCTGGTGCACCTCTGGGTAAGGTGTTGCCTTCTGCACCTCTGAGGGAGGGGGTGTTGACTTCTGCATTAAAGCAGGTGGTGGTTCACCCCCTCCTGAAGAAACCCTCCCTAGACCCTAAAAACCTAAACAACTATCAGCTAGTCTCAAACATCCCATTTCTGGGCAAAGTGGTCAAGCGGGTGGTGGCATCCCAGCTTCAGAGGGTCCTGGATGAAGCTGATTATCTGGATCCCTTCCAATCTGGTTTCAGGATGGGTTTTGGGACAAAGACTGCCTTAGTTGCCTTGGTGGATGACCTACGCTGGGGAATGGACAGGGGGAGTGCATCCCTGTTGGTCCTGCTGGACCTTTGCTAGGTCCAGCAGCCTTCGACACCATCGACCATGGTGTCCTTCTGGGTCAGCTGGCCACGTTGGGGATTGGAGGCACTGTTTTGCAGTGGTTCTGCTCCTTCCTGGCTGACAGGTCCCAGAAGGTGGTGCTGGGGGATCCTTGCTCGGCACCCTGGCCTCTTCAGTGTGGGGTGCCACTATGGTGGACAAAACCAGCTGTCAGAATTTATTAGAATTATTATTAGAATTATTGAAATTAATTGATACCTTTGAAATCATTCTGTGGGCTGCCTATAGTAAAGGACACGCTTGGCAATGGCTGCAGACACACATTCCCTGACAGATGCTTCCAATCAACATTCACAGGCTCCCCGGAGAGGAGATGATAACATCACAATGCCCCTTCTCCTTTCCCAGGGGTTTGATGGTTATCAGTGATTAGCCACTTAAGGCTTGTAAAGCCAGCCAAAGCTAAGACAGGAAACTCTTTGTCTTCACCTGATCCTGTGGCAATAATAAAGAAGCCCAAAAATTATAAAATTAAAATAAAATTTTAATTCTTCTTCCTGTGGGAAAGGAAACTCAGATGGATCAACCAATGTCAGAATACACGTGCTTGATTGCTTCATTGTACTGATGTGTAATGTCATGTCTTGCCACACATTTTTCCATCTCAGCTCAGGAAGCCACTGAAGATAAAATCTTTAATTGTATAAATCCTCTTGTTATGAACAGAATCATCTTATTATGTAGAGAAACAGTTGTGCTATAAAAGGTCTAGTCAATTTGGACAAAGCACTCAGTCTTTTGTAAGATAGAAAACTCTGTCTGGCTGAGTCCAGAGCTCTGAATAAAGAAATCTCTTGCTTGCATCATCATCTCCTGGGTCTTTCCTGCTGATACCTACTTCATTCCTATTACAAATGGGGGCTCGTGCCGGGATTATTGGATCTGGACCTTTTCCAGGGAATTGAAGTGGTACCCAGGGGAGAGGGCTCTTGAGGCCCCCCAAGCCGGTGAACAGTGTGCTATCGGTGGAAACCGGTCCTCAGGTTTCTCCAAGGCGCCTCCAACCAAGTTTGGTTGGGGAGAAAAAAGAACACCGGTTCCCATCTGATAAGAACCTGTCAATCGCCTTCGGTCTCAGGAGTACAAGCAACAGATCTACAGGAACCAGGCAAGTATAGTAACGCCCGACCCGAGATACTGCCTGAAGAGTGCACTGGTTGAATCCACTGGCTTGGAAAGGCCAGCCAGTGGAGCCCACTCAGTGACGCTGAGGGGTGGACCCGTTGGGTGACCAACGGAAGGGGACCGAGTCCTAGGTAAACGCCCGGAGCCCGGCCGTTCGCTCAGAAGGGAGGACTCGTCACCCTCTCTGACTGGGGAACATTGGCCCGTTACTCCTTGAAGGGCACCAGACCTATCCTGAAGCATAGGCTTGGATAGGTGAGACCTTTCTGTCTTGAAGCGTAGGCTTGGATAGTTGGGTAAGATATGCTAGCCTCTATCCTAAAGAATTTGGGAACGGGGGGAAGAACCTGACCAGACTTGGTAGGGAGGTAGCCCCTAAACCAACACCCAAGATTGGATAGAAGAGTCTTATCAGACTTTAATTAGCAACCAGAAAGTTTTATATTGCCTGTTAAACTATAACAGAAAGTTTCCTTTTATGTGATTTAGTTTAACTGTTCCTAGCAAAAGGTACTATTGTAACAAGAAGTATTTGCCTGTTAGACTATACTGTGGTTTAGTTTAACTGTTTTTGCTAAAAAGTATAATTGCAAGCAAAAGTTTCTTTACCTGTTAAACTGCAAGAAGGTTCTCTTTCTATTGTTTAGTTTCACTGTTACTTGGTTACTTAAAGTATAACATTGTAATGTGATTCTGTTTATGATGGGAGGGAGAAGGTAGAAACTGTGTGAGTGAAAAGTGGTTGCATGATTGACACAAGTGAAGGCGTCAGACCCCAGACGCGTGTTGTGTGAACGTACCAAGTGTGATTGACACCGCCGTTCTTGTTGTGAGCCACTGACGAGCCTGGCCACGCAAGCTGGAGGAAGAAGTGAAAGTTTACCCTCTGTGTTCCTTACCCCATAAATAAAAAAGACCCTGATCCTCCCCTTTCCCTATTCTGTCTTGTGAGTGCCTTTTGTCTGTGGCCTGAGGACAGACCTCAGAAAACAAAAACAAGTGGCTCTGTGAGTTAGAAAAAGTAAGGAAGGCCCTTGGAGTTTGGCTCCAGGAAGGGGGGGGGGTGGAGGCGACTAAGCCTGCCCCATTACAGGGAATTTTAAAAGTTGTAGATTAATTTTGTGTCTATAGTGCCTGTCAGTGCTTGCTTTGCATTGTTAGATCTATTTATTGTTTTCTAAAAGAACGCAAAAGAAAAGGTATTACATTGGGGGAAGAACCCCCCCATCTCTCTCTCTCTCCCCTGGGCTGGCTGTGATGGGATGGCTAGCAGAGCTGCCAGAGGGGAGCAGGGATTTGGTGAACAACAGCAAAGTGGACTTTAAAAATTTAGTGTTTAGTGGATTTTAAAATTTGTGGAGGGACTAGCATGGCTCAGGTGTGCAGTGACACTGCACATAGAAGACCACAGCAGGGTCAGTTGTGTGTAACTGTAAAAAGAAGTCTGATACCTGAAGAAATTGCTCTCAGTTGTGTAAATTTCTGTATGTTGTAGTATAAGTGGCACCAGGAGGTGAGCTCAAAAAGCTTCACAAAGAGCAAAGAATCCTGGGAATTGTAGTTTGCTAAACAACTATGGTGGTGTCCCTTGCTTGATTGTGTGGTGGTGAGAGAGAGGCTCAGGGCCTCTGCATGGAAAACAAGAGTAGTTAGAGTTTGGTTGGGGGCAATGAGTTCTCAAAAAGAGCTTGTGACAGAGAGGAGTACAAACAGGGGGTTATAAATACAGTAGTTGTGTGGCAACTAGAAGGCAGTGGACTGGAGTTCCTTATTAGGTATAAAAAGGTGCATGTTCTGAAGACTGTATAAATCAGTGTGTGGTTTGTGCAATCTTGTTGCCTTGTTAAGTTGTATAGCAGGTCACACAAAGTAAAAAAGTTTCACAAGCATAGTTAGATTTTAAGCAGCAATCTTGGTTCTGGGAAGCACATGGAAGAAAAGAAAGTCTTGTCAGTAGTAGAGTGTGACCAGTGAGTCAAAGAGTACACTTGCCCCTTAAGATGTGTGAAAGCAATAGTCTGTGGGCAGTGGTCTGTGCCATAAGTGGTCTAGAGGTTTCTTTTTGAGAACTAGTTAAAAGAAAAAGTCCATGTTAAGGTTACCATTCTGTCTGGAGGTTTTTTTCTTGCATTGGTTCTTTGTTCTAAAAACACCATCTGGGTTTACAATGCTTTGGGTATTGGCAAAGCTGAATAAAGCCTCCAGCAACAGGTATGAGTTACCAAAATTTAAAGAAATTGAATTCAAAAATACTTTTGCAATAAACAGCTATTTATATTGAGTTATGGTCAAGGCCAAAGAGAAAGGAGAGGACTCTTAGTGTAGTCTGCATAGTGTCACAGATCAGTCAAAATGTGTTGCCCTCTTCTTCAAACATAAAAATAGTGGACCTTAACATGTTGTGTTTTGCTGCTTGTGAGGTTCTAAAAAGTCAAGCAAGTTGGTCTGATTAATTGTCTTGTGGTTCAAGTTGCACCCTCTTTTGCCAAACAATAAGTTCTATAAAATAGCTCTGGAGGCCAACAGTAAAAATAGTTCAGAAATAATTAATTGAAAGTTCTGGAGTTGTATGTGTTCAAAATATCAGTGTAAGTGTTGAAACTGCCTCTGAGCATGGACAGAGTCTCTTTTCCAGGAAAAGACCTTGCCTTCAGGGACTTTCTAATCCTGATTCACGCATAACCATGGTTTCTCCCACAGAAAAGGAGGGGGGGGGGAAGCTATCAAGGCTATTTTGCTTGGTATCTGTTGCTCTGCCCCAGATTCTCAACTAAATAGCCTTTATGTTCAAAGTATATGTTCTCTGTTTGTGGTGTAGTCTTTTTGCTTGAGTGCAAATTGTTGTATTGGAATGTTCAACTTCATAATATTTCAAAGACAACCTTTTAGGCAAGTCCAAGCCAAAAGAGAATTGCATTTAACTAGTATCACTGCATGTCCTCTTCCTGCAACTCATTAATCTGTATGGCTATCTATGTTTCAAATGTAAATGTTATTGTCTCTCTCTCTCTCTCTACACCCCGCAGGGAAAGAGTGCAAAAGCCATTAAATTTCCATTATTCCAGCAGGTCAAATAAGAGCCTGATCCAAGGTACAAAGTGTTAAAAAATGCCTGCCTTATAAAACAGAACAGTCTAGATCTGATTGCGCAAGATACCTTGATGTATCGAGGAGATTAGAAAAGGAATGTGTCCTCAGTGCAGATGGTAGCAAGCAAATTTGCTTAACAATGTCCATAGCAATCTCCTAATCCTTTTGTTTCAGCAGCAAAAAGGAACAACAACAAAAAGGAAAGAGTTAAACCTTATTTCTTTGCAGACTAAGCATGGATTTTTAATAAAACATTGCTTTTCAGAATATAAAGTTAACTGATTTATCTTGCTTAAATTACATTCATATCCACATATGTGTGTTGTGTGTCTTGCATTCTTATTTACAGAGCCAATATGATCCAAAGTACAGAGGTTACAATAAGAGTACCATAAAAATCTTATTTCCAGGACTGTGCTAAAAGATGTTAACTATCAAAACCAAGCAACTGTGTGCCAATAAAACAACAGGAAAAAGAAGACGTGGCTGCCTGCATCATATCAGATGGATCAAAAGTGCCATGAATTACATGTTGTTTTTATGTTGTCAGTCCTGTGTTTTCTTGCAGATATTAGATGTCAAAAAGTCAAAACAAGCCTTACAAAGGAAGCAAAGGAAGTCAAACAGTATACAGCAGTCTTGCAAACAGTCCACATATGAGATTGCCTGTGTCTACAAAGAAAATGGGCCAAAAAGCAACAACTAGAAGGCATGACGTAAAGTGGGTCTTCCACATCCCTACTTTGCAGGGGTGTCGTACAGCCTTCTCCTAGCAAACTTATGCTCCAAAGCTGCAAAATGCCAACTGAGCCTCCGATGTTGACTGCCAACTATCTAATGTTGAAAGGCACGACAAAATAGTGAGTTTTTCACTGCCAACAAGGTGTCGCAAAGCCTTTCCAGCTTCAAGGCCATCCAGGTGAAACACTGAGCCAGGCTGGCAAGCATGTAGCCGGTGCATGCTTCCATGCACAAGAAGCAGCAGTGAGCCGTGTGTGAAATATGCAATGTGGCCTGTGCGCTTGTGTTCCTGTACTTCTGTACACCTGGCTTTAACTCTGGCCCACATCAGGCACCTTTTGCAACCAGCATTCCTGATCCTGATCCGTGTTATAAACAATGGAACTTCAATCAAAGTATGAGTCTTGGTGTTAGACTCTAAGCTCAACAGCACAAGAACTCTGTTGTGGCTGTCCAGTGTTGTGAATTCCTAAAGACTCTTGTTTTCCACAGGTGTGTGGCAAAGCATTCAAAAGGTTAATTTGCAAGGACTAGTAAAGTATAACTTCTATTTGCAGTTGCAGATAAAACAATATTACATCAACCATGGAGTGGACTCTGCTGTTGAATACTCTTCCTGTGTGCATAGTCTTTTAACAGTGCAAAGACTTAAAATAAGGATTGTGTTTTGTTTGTATTGTATCTCTGTAAATTCGTGTCCCTTAGTTTTTGTATGTTAAATGTTTATGTTGTCTTGTGTGTGTGTTGGATAAGGTAAAAAGGACCCCCAGCCTCAGAAATGCCCTACTGACTGTAAAAAAGCAAATTTAAAAAAAGGTCCCAAAACTAGACAGTTGTGCATTATTGGACACTACCCATTTACCTTCATATATAAATGGGGTGTCCAAAAGGGGGGAATATGGTGGACAAAACCAGCTGTCAGAATTTATTAGAATTATTATTAGAATTATTGAAATTAATTGATACCTTTGAAATCATTCTGTGGGCTGCCTATAGTAAAGGACACGCTTGGCAATGGCTGCAGACACACATTCCCTGACAGATGCTTCCAATCAACATTCACAGGCTCCCCGGAGAGGAGATGATAACATCACAATGCCCCTTCTCCTTTCCCAGGGGTTTGATGGTTATCAGTGATTAGCCACTTAAGGCTTGTAAAGCCAGCCAAAGCTAAGACAGGAAACTCTTTGTCTTCACCTGATCCTGTGGCAATAATAAAGAAGCCCAAAAATTATAAAATTAAAATAAAATTTTAATTCTTCTTCCTGTGGGAAAGGAAACTCAGATGGATCAACCAATGTCAGAATACACGTGCTTGATTGCTTCATTGTACTGATGTGTAATGTCATGTCTTGCCACACATTTTTCCATCTCAGCTCAGGAAGCCACTGAAGATAAAATCTTTAATTGTATAAATCCTCTTGTTATGAACAGAATCATCTTATTATGTAGAGAAACAGTTGTGCTATAAAAGGTCTAGTCAATTTGGACAAAGCACTCAGTCTTTTGTAAGATAGAAAACTCTGTCTGGCTGAGTCCAGAGCTCTGAATAAAGAAATCTCTTGCTTGCATCATCGTCTCCTGGGTCTTTCCTGCTGATACCTACTTCATTCCTATTACACCACAAGGTTCCATTCTATCCCCCATGCTATTTAACATCTACATGAAGCCGCTGGGAGAGGTCATTTGGAGGTTTGGAGTGAAATGTCATCAGTACGCTGAGGATACCCAGCTCTATCTCTCCTTTCCTCCTGAGTCCAAGGAGGCGGTTGAAGTCCTGAATCGTTGTCTGGAGACGGCGGGGGCGGGACTGGATGAGGGTGAACAAGCTGAGATTAAATCCTGATAAGACAGAGGTTCTCCTGGTCCGGAAGTCCTCGACTTGGGTATTGGGATATCATCCTGTTCTGGATGGGGCTGCACTCTCTCTGAAGGAGCAGGTCCGCAGCTTGGGGGTTCTCCTGGATTCGCAGCTGCTCCTGGAATCCCAGGTGGCGGCTGTGGCCAGGGGAGCCTTTGCTCAGCTTTGGCTGATCTACCAGCTGCAACCATACCTGAGTCGCTCGGATCCGGCCCCGGTGACCCATGCCCTAGTGACATCAAGACTAGATTATTGTAATGTGCTCTACGTAGGGCTGCCTCTGAAGACGGTTCCAGAAGCTTCAGAATGTGGCGGCCCGTGTGGTTGCTGGGGCTCGTCAGTTCGACTCTGTCGGGCCACTGCTTCAGTGACTACACTGGCTGCCCATTCGTTTCCGGGCTGAATTCAAAGTGCGGGTCCTGACCTTTAAAGTCCTAAACGGCACAGGTCCAGAATAGCATCTTCTGAGGGACCGCCTTCTTCTGTACAATCCAACCTGTCACCTAAGATCATCTGAGGAGGCCCTACTGACTGTGCCGCCACTAAGAGATGTGAGAGGTGTGGCGGCCAGAGATAGGGCCTTCTTGGTGGTGGTACCCTGGCTTTGGAACTCCCTCCCCTTAGAAATGAGGAAAGCTCCCTCAATACAGAGCTTCAGGTGGAGCCTTAAAACCTTTTATTTTTAAAAAAGCTTTTTAAATGGGGCAGAGGTGGGGGGGACAGTTGTTTTATTGTTTTAGTGTTTTTAACAAATGTTTTTAGTCTGCATGTTTTTATTCAATCTAATTGTATTTTAATTATATTTTAACTGTGTTTTAATCTTTATTTATGATCTATTTTAATGATGTTTTATTTCCCTGATGTTAGCCGCCTTGAGCTCCCTCTAGCAGGGGAGGAAAGGTGGGATACAAATTAATAAAATAAAATAAATAAATAAAATAAGGAACATTTGATGTGCATCTCAGTTGGCATGAAATGTCCACCTGTAAAGTGAGGGTGAAACAGAGCAGATCCAATCAGAAATCCTGCCCACCATTTTTTTATTGGACATGACTGGCTAAATAAGTGGAAAAAATATTTTGTGCCCCTCTTTCTTTCTGAAGA
This sequence comes from Cryptoblepharus egeriae, assembly GCA_030015325.1. Classification (NCBI taxonomy): domain Eukaryota; kingdom Metazoa; phylum Chordata; class Lepidosauria; order Squamata; family Scincidae; genus Cryptoblepharus; species Cryptoblepharus egeriae. The sequence goes on from JAREYC010000013.1 coordinate 16,030,363, forward strand.
GTTTACTAGATGAAAGGCTTACACACAGTGCTCAGATCACATTGCTTCCAACTTAGCATCTGGAAAAACATTTCCAAGCATCTGCTCACAGCAGCCTAGCACCTGAGGCACAACAAGACAGACACACAAGGAAATGAAATAAGAAGACTGCAGAGAAAGCAGACTCTGCTTGACCATGATATTACCAAGATCAAGGGAACCCCAACTGCAGTGAACAAAGTTATAGACTAAGGATCTGCAGGGACATGAACATATTAAGCACATAATGAATGGCCTCGCTGGATCACACCCAGGTAATGCTGTCATCAGAAGCAGGAAATTGGGTTGATTCCAGCTGTCTCTCTGCCAGCTGTCCCTCTCCCTGCGCTATATCAAGTCAAATCATTGGTAACCTCAAGTCGGTCTTATCCATAGTGACTGCCAGGAGCTCTCCAGGTTTTAGAAAGATGTTCCGCAGAGTGCCTGGGATGTCAGAAATTGGATCTGGGAAAGATATGGGTGGCTCCTTTGTTTGGGGAGACAGAAAACCGAGGGAAACTATCAATGTAGTCCTCCCCGTGCTTGAGTACCATCATCAGACAGATGCAAGCCTTCGATCAGGTCCACTGAAGTGGTGATGAAGGAGGATTCTCATCTATCTGCTGCTTGGTTCTTGGTTTAGCATTACTGACTTGGCAGTGGCACCTGATGAGGAACCGTATGTTGTGGTAGCATATCAAAGTTGATATGCTCAGCACTCATCATTCTTATGTGGCTGTGGGTCCTGCATACCTGGCTCCACCTGTGAAGCAACCTCAGGTTACCAGCACCCCAAATCAGCACCCCAAATCAGTTCTTCTGTTGGAGGGTGTCAGAGACAAAACTTCACTGAGTTAGCAAAAGGAGGAAATGAAGCAGACACAGGCCTGGATGTGTTTCTTTATCCCTACAATCCAGAGTAACTATGGGAGCATGTGAGAGACATTACATGCACCCATAGTTACTACACCACTTAGTGAAAACCTATGGGAAATTCATATTGCAATCCAGAGTAAATTGTTCTTGCACCGGAGCAAGGACTCCCCGTAGTTACCCTGGATTTCGCCCTATGTCACCCTTTAGTTGTTCTATTCTAAGAGCAGCTGTTTTGGAGATGATAAGAACCTGCATTCACTCTGCTTTGACCTTTCTCTTGTGTTTACAGGCACTTGAGGGTGTTTACTGGGGACATGCGGTGTCTATGCACCAATTATCTGGGCTGTGTAAGGGTGAAATAGCCCTCGGTACAAAACATAACACAAGTGAGGTACATGAACCCAGGAAAGATAGTATATTTTCACAAGTGGCTTGAAACATGCTCAAACCTTCAATTACATCGTAATATAATCTCCCTTTACAAATAAGCATTTCCTCACCACATCCTTCAGTTTGTGCCCATGAAACTGTCCTATGAAGGCCTTTTCTTAATAATGACAGAAAATGTATCGACCTAATAACCAAGGCTGCAATCCTAAAGACACTTTCCTGGGAGTAAGATCCACTGAACACAATGGGGCTTACATTTGAGTAGATATGGTTAGGATTGTGCTCTTAGTTATTTAGCACTGGAAAAGCTTAGTGCTGAAAATGTCAAAAGAAATTAAAACAATTTATTATTTATTTATTAAAACAAAATAAAACTATTTTGGTGACCGTTTCAAGTTCCTAGTCCATCACGGCCAAGCCATTCAAGCCACTGAAGGACATCATACAGGCTCTACAACTCACACAGGCTTATGCAGCAAAATTTAAGCACTTTCCCAGTTTGACTTGCATGGCCTTTTCATCCAGACTGGAAGTTTTCTTGACTTTTCTGGAAAAAAACTTTCTGGAAAAGTTTTCTAGACTTTTCTAGCTAGAGGCAGTACATACAAGTAATTACTTAGTAATAGCTAATAATAGTTTTTACTTAGTAATAGCTAATTAGGAGAGGCTTCGCTATGTATGCACATTTGGTAGAGTAGAGATATCTCAATGTGGTTTGTTTTATTGCATTCTGAATGAACGTATGCATCAACTGATAGCTAACATAATGGTATTATTTGAAAAAAAACACAAAGATTTAAAAAATGGTGTCACCCTCCTAGGCATGTCACCCAGTGTGGGCTGACCCTCCTGCACCCTCCTAGTGATGACCACTGCAGTTGACTCTTCCCTCTTCTATACTTCCTATTCTGCCCTGATTCCCTATTCAAGTCACAAATTAGCAGGAGGCAGACCTCCCTAAACATTTTGGCTGCAATCCTAATCTCCAGTTAGGCCAGCCTAAGCCTCAACATAAGTCCTGTGCTGACCTGTGGGTGTCACAAAAGTGCTATAAGATACTGTTGCACCACTCCATTGGACTATTTCAGTGGCATGGAGAGGGGGGATTTGCTGCTTGGGTAACAGCCTATCCTCCATATTAATCTACCCAGGCCTTTGTGCTTCGCATACAGTGTCGAGCATGACACCATAGTCTTTCGCAACTGATGGATGTCAGTACTATCCCTGGGGGAGGGTTAGACCAGTGCACAGATATGTGCTTGCCTCCTTACATCACCATGTGAATGGGAATACCAATGAGTTGTGCCACCTGCCTCAGCCTGCTTCAAAGGTGCCTTTCCTAAGCTCAAACTATACTGATATTGTTATCTACAGAGAGAGAGAGAGAGAGAGAGAGAGAGAGCGAGGAGTTCTAGAGTTCAACCAACAATCCAATATCACCTTATTTTTTCTGCTAAGGGAATTGGATGTGTGACATTCCTCAGGTTATCCTGAAGTGCATTTCTTCCTCTGCCTGGTGGAATTCCATCCTTATCTGAATAGGAAACAGCCACCCATGATCTTTTCCAAGCAGAGATGAAAGGCAGAATGCCCTAGAACAAATATTTCCCTCCTAGTTTTAGGATGAACTGTACTGCAAATATTAATTAAAAAAGGAGGACCATCCAAAATCTGCAAGGCAGTCTTTGTAAGAGGCTGAGGGTTGGCCAAAAGCACACAAGTGAAGGCCTGTACTTGGGATCCTGCCATGGACAGTCGGCAAACAAGTGTGGCTTGTCTCAAGTTGAATGGCATCATCAGTGCTGACAAAGACATTTGTATCTGCCACACGTCGCAGGTGATTCCCTGCCAACTGCTGACCTTAAACAGCCAAAAACATGATCCAAAGAAAGGCTTATGTAACACGGAACAGAAAAATCTGGTGAAATGAGGGTGGAGGTGGGAAGGAGGGGTTTCGTGAGGTCACGGTGTTGCAATGAGGGGTTTGGGGTTAAATGAGGTTGGACATGAACTCTTGAATAAATTTCTCATTTTTTAAAAAGCCTAAAAAATAATTTGGGGTATGTCTCCGAGCAATACTGTGACAACTGTGCAAGAGAAGGAGTTTCTAATTCCACCCTGGATCAAGCCCTCAATGGCTGTCTTGGCAGGAAGCTTTTCTTTGCACCAATAGCAGATTACTGGCTGGGGCAAACAGAAGCATGGTGGGCCTAATCTGAGTCTAACCAATCCTGAGTAACTACGGGAAGTCCTTGCTCCGGCGTAAGAACAATTTGCTCTGGATTGCAATATGAATTTCCCATAGGTTTTCACTAGGTGCTGCAGTAACTGCTGGTGCACATAAAGTCTCTTACGTGCTCCCATAGTTACTCTGGATTGTAGAGTAAATCTAGATGTCAAACGCATTTATTCTTCCCTATCTGCAGTAGGGGGTGGTAAGAATTGCCTTACGTTGCTATAAGATCAGGTGTAGGATAATTCATGTGAAGTACTTGGAGCATTCACATGGTAGGCACTATTATCTGCAATTTACATGTACAAAGGCACTTTAAAAGGTCACAAATAAAGACAGTGATTTACTAGAAAAATAGTGTTTATGCTTGTACTCTTCTTCTCATGGAGGTGCAAGGAGTTTTAGGGGCTCACAGTCACAACTTGAGTTCTGGCTTCTTCAGAACACCACAGGCTCATGGCGTCTGTAATAATTTGTTCCTTTGGGTACACCTTTAGAGATTTGTTTGTTTGCTTATTTATTTATTTTCTGGATTTTTACCCCGCCTTTCTCAGCAGGCCTATTCAAGGCAGCATTCAAAGCCAATTCAAGGTTGAGCATTGAAACAGAGTTAAAAGGCATTCCTGCAAACAATAAGAGTTTTCATCTCCAGCTCTGCACCCCCCAAAGAGATGCTTTGACTGTAGGTGTCCTCTTTCATCCCAGCCTCTCTTCCACAGACCAAATCTTTCTCCACAAGGGGAAAGCAGAAAGGAGTCAACATCTTAGCCCAATGGTATTCGGGCATTTCAGCCCAGGATAACCTTTCAAACTTAAAAATGAGTCCAGGGTCACTCTATCAAAGTTACCAGGATGCTCCTCTATGTCTACTTGGAAGTAAGTCCCATTGTGTTTAATGATAATTAGGCTGCAATCTTAAAAACACTTTCCTGGGAGTAAGACCCACTGAACACAATGGGGCTTACTTTTGAGTAGACATATCATGGTTACATATCATGGTTAGGATTGTGCCCATAATCCCAGGAAAGCCCAATGCCAGATTCCAAGATGATGGATCCCACCCTCTCGCGACCTCCCGTGACCCGAGGTTGCAATCCAAGGGGTCCTGACCCCCACTTTAAATACTACTGTCTTAACCTATCATGTCAAGGAAGGTTATGAGATCAGTGGAGCCTCTCATTCTTCTGTAGAAGTTTCCCATTAAACAAGCATCCGTTGGACCAGTAAAGAGCTCTATGTGTGATCTGGGAATGTCTGTTTTCTGATTATGTGTTATGTTTAATTATGGGGTTAATGCCTTCTATGATATGCATGTGGAAAGTTGGTGAATGTCCGATTATACATAGTATGTACTATGTGTCCAGCCAATCCCTCTGTATATGAAGACAGCCCAATATTTTTGAAATCAGTTGTCTGATTGTCAGAACTCATTACCCAATTGCTTAACCAATCCGCCTTTCCTGGTGGAATCATAGGGTTGGAAGGTATGCAGTCAGTGAAGGGATTCAAAGAAATTAACAACCATGCCCATCTGGCAGCCACTTTTAAATGGCTATTTTAAAACTTTATATGTCCTATCTCTCGTTAACAACTGGTTCTATAGAGTAGGTGCGAACCTGCTGGAGCCCACCACTATACCCAGTAGGTCATCTAGTCCAACCCCCTAGAATAGAAACTGTAATAGCAACTCAACCTCCTATCACTCTCACAGGCAAACTAGAGTTCAGATTTAGCAAATGCATGAGACCCACATTCAAACATCCTTGAGTTACCTGATTACCAATGTACTACATATGCTCCATCTCTCCTTTCTTGTGCAACTATACCATCCCGTTTTAAGGCCTAAGCAATAGGTGCCATTCACTTTCCATCGGGCTCCTCTAAGAGAGGAAACTTAGGAAGTTCAACTCCAGTTGAACACTCCAGAATACAGAAAAGCCTCACTGGATCAGACAAAAGCCTGTCTCGTTCAGTACATGGTTTCCTACAGCCACATGTTGGAATTCCTTATGTGGTATGCAACAAAATTTCTCATTTTTGTCCTAAATTTGCAGTCTCTCTATTTCATTTGATAATCCCAGGTTCTAACAGTATGAATACAGAGGCCCTGGGTCAGGTTCTTCTGCTCATGAATGCAGGGACAGGGAAACAGGAACATAAGGGTTGGCTACCCTCTGTTGACACACTACCCCATGTACTCACATTCATGTACCCCACATTCATGTACTCCATGTACACCCCATGCCACACATTCAGTGTTCTAGACTCAGAACCCTGGCTTCCTGGGATTCCAGAATACAGCTAGAAGTTCTCCCTGCATTTAGCCCATGCCTCTGCAGACAAGTGCTGAGGGCATGGATGGCTGGGGCATGTGGCCAAGGAACACATCAAAGTGAAGATTCCTAGATGGCCAACAGCATGCTCCCATTTCCCTCTTGTTACACTCACTGAATCTTTCTTGCACAAGTGCTGCCCCACTCCATACTGCTGAGATAGTTTTGCGCTGCACTCTCATCTGCACTACCTCTCTCTGCAATACATGTTAGCATTAGTGTCATCACCACCACATGCTGCTTTAAGGGACAACCAGTTTATCTGACGGATAATATGACTTTGCTAGCTGCTTCTGTTCTGCGTTTCCCTCCTTCCACTGCTGTGGTTTGATGATTGGGAGTTTCCTTTGCAACTGGCTGGTTCACAGACTCGACTCTTTCTGTGTTTGACATCAGCAAAAGAAGTTGACAGGAAGCCATGAGTAAGTCAGTCTGAAATTTACTCCAGCCGTAACCAACATCTGCTGTCTTGTGACACAGTAACCCTTGTTTTGAAAGGGCTGGGTGTGAGACTATGGGTGCAATCCAGAGTAACTACGGGGAGTCCTTGCTCCGGTGTAAGAACAATTTGCTCTGGATTGCAAAATGAATTTCCCATAGATTTTCACTTGGTGGTGCAGTTACTACAGGTGCACGTAATGTCTCTTAGTTACTCTGGATTGTAGGGCTAGTCAAAGTCTGGAGCAAAGAGGCATAACACAGTTGTCTATCACACTGTCAACTAATGAAATATAGTTTTTCCTATAAGTTGTGTTGTAAAAACAAAATATTGAATAAAGACAATATTGTATGTGGTAATATGTTGGAATCATTCATTTCTTGATGTAATCTCTGGAAGGGGAAATGGGCTGTGCCTTCTGGCCACACACCAGTGCTTGCATCAGGGAGACAGATGGGACCAGTAAGTCAGGTGAGATCCTGTCACCCACTTCTCAGTTCATCAACCTGTGCTCCTAACAATCCAACAGTACTTGTTTGGAAACGAGAAGTTTCCAACAGTACTTGGAAACATGATACCCAAAACAGGATCTAACTCATTTGTTTAAAAAAATGCAAGCCCCAAACTAACCCTGTGCAACAGGCAATCCACAAACTGCAAAGAAATCAACCCACTGCTGCTGACCAGGCTCGTGTCATTGTCACACATCTTGCTTCACACTGACTCACTCTGCCATTATGCAAGCATGTCGGCAAAGAGGCGCAGAGAACTGTGACTAAGCCCCTTTTCTAAGTATAACTTGGATTTTTTTTTCTGTTCAAGGACTCACAATATAACTTGACATGCAGAAAATGGAAAGATTTCATAACCAGAACAAGAACATTTATTGACTTCCATTGTCAGGTAAGGCCATTTTTTAGAGGTGCAATTGAGAACGAAGCCTCCTCTGCATTCTTCCCACGACAGCAACGTATCAGATCATCCTCAGTTGGCTACTAGCGCAACAGCTAAATGAAACCTCCATGTTCAGCAGCACTAGGGGCATAGGATGGCTGTGGCTTTCATGCTCTGCTCTAGGTTTCCCAGGTGCATCAGCCTTGCACTGTGAGAAGCAAGATGCTAGAGAAGGTTGATCAAGGGGGCTCTCCCCAAGGCCTTCTCTGATGCTGTGCCCAGGGTTTGGAATCCTCTTCCAGAGAAGTGCCAATATTATAATGCTGTTTTAATTAGATTTTAATCTGACTGAGTTGCCTTCCTAAGGGACTGAGGAGTGCTATTTATGCAAACATATTTATATGCTACATTACAGAGCATGCACTCTTAAAGTAGCATACAAGTATGTATGCATAAATAGCACCCCTTCAATCCCTAATGAACATAAATATGAAATTCTATATATTGCATGGAGAAACATGTGCTTGCCTGGCATAAATATTTTTATATTTTCAAATATAAATGAATGGCCCATGGAATGGCCAGTGCTGAACCAGGTCAGGAAGGTAAATTTCCAGTAGTCAAACTGAACACTCTCTAGTTACTAAATCGAGTTGTCTATTTATCTGCTTATAAACAGCATGAAATGGCCCGTCCATTCTATGCGTCTTTGAATGAGGACAGCCTGTGGAATGATGTCTGCAGGAACAAAAGGCCACAGGGGCAGGTCTCAAAGAGAGATAACACATATCATTTATTGATAAAGGTGGTTGACTGGGCACAAAATAGTCTATCAGGATCCCTGCCAGAGAAGGCATAAAAGATAAGGCACCCTGTATCAGATCTGCTTTAAAGCCTGAAAGGCAGTACAGAATGAACATACTCATGGGTAGGGAGGAGGTGACAGGAAAAAAACCAACTTGTTCCAGACCCTTAGAAAAAGGTCATCTTGATTTCACAGGTAGGAAGATACTCATTGGTTCAGCCAGGGAAAACAGTGGTGTGATTGTTGTAAGTGTCAGGTTGAGCTGACTAGGAAACAAGAGGCACAAAATAGGCTTGGGAATTATGATTGTTGGTAGAGACAGGTCAAAAGCACATCCTGACTGCTTGAAGGTTTTCTGACAGTAGAACCAGCTTCCTGAATTTTTTTCTGAAATTCCACTGTTGTTATTATTATAAGTAAGAGTGAACTGCACCATTTTTGCTCAGTGTGAATGCCCAAGCTGGGTAACACAGCATTATGTCTGACACAACCAGCTTAGCACAATACCAGGGACGTCCAAACTTTTTGCCAGGATGGCCACATCATCTCTCTGACACTGTGTCGGGTCCCAGAAAAAATGATTTACATTTCAAATTTGAATAAATTTACATAGAAGATTGCATTATAAAGCTTTTTCATGGCTTGCTGAGGACTGCATTTGGCCACAGGACTGGGGTTTGGATGCCCCTGCACTATAAAATGAGTTTGGCACCCACATAATTCCTTATTCACAGATTGCAGTATCCACAGAGCCACATTCTGAGTGAGTGGCTGGAGGGGCTCAAAGGACAACCCAGATGTGACTGGAAGTCACATTGTCCTTTGATTTACAGTTGCTTCTGGTGGCACTTCAGCTGCAATTTTCATTATCCATTGAATTTTATATCCCCAGGGTATATATTCCCTCAAATTGATCCCTCTAGAAAACCAAAGGCCCACTGTATTAAACACCTCTGTCTTAATTCTGCTTGTAATTTAGAATGCAATCCTAAACTGGGCCTGCATAACTCTTTGGTCTTCCTGTTCCCAAGATGATGTAGGGAGGCAAGCACATATCTGTGTACTGGCTTAACCTTCCCCAAGGAGTGGCGCAGAAGTGCCTTACAGCACTTTTGTGACACCCCCCAGGTCAGCACGGAACTTGTGCTGGAGCTATGCTAGCTTAACTGGGTGTTAGGACTGCAGCCTAAGTTGCAGAAAACTAGCAGCACTAAAGGGCTCTAATAGTGCCAAAGCACCTTGATGTGGCACATGGATGTTGATGTGGCACATGGATGTTGTGTAAAGAATCGTGTTTGCTTCTGGTGCCTATCAGGCCCTTATTTTGCACACATCTGGAATACTGGGGAAAAAATGTTGGTTTCCTTTTGAAACGTTTAGGCTCTTTTTGCTCATGGCCATGCTGTTAAAACTAACAAGTCGGACATCAGAAATGGTTAGTGATTTCAGTGCCATCCTCATGTTGAAAGATGGTCCTGTACAATTTGTTTTGTGCTCCAGTTGAAAGCACGTGCTCTGCAGCGTAAGGTCTGACCGAGCAGAGGCTTGAAAATAAACTGGAGTAAAAAAGTGCAGTTGTGAAATTCCTCCCTAGCACTGGACACTATGGAGATGAGTGTGTACAGTACAACTGTTTGATCTGCAAATGGGATTATCTCAGCATACTATCTCCAGCCAGGCTGTCCTTAGATGTGGGAGGAAAAACAAGTCTTTATCATTTGATGGCGTCAGTGCATTGAAAAGCCTGCGCAGTTCAAAAGAAAAGCCCTGGGATCTATCAGCTGAGGCCAGGTTCAGAAGGTGACGCTGTCATCTGCTGACTGTGACAACGTTTGGTTCATTTAGCTCAGTACTGCTTTCACTGGGGGATCCCAGTGTTGTGGGTACTTTTTCAATACCAAACAGGGGAGGCAGGCATGAACACAAAATGGCTGCCAAGGGATCACAGCCTGCTACAAAATGGCTGCCAAAGAGATAGGGCCAGTTACATAAGTAAAAAGAAATAATCCTCCACCCTTATGCCCTCTCTTCTTTTGCTGTTACTGCATAGAGTTCCTTCTATTGTGGCTTCGTCTTCATCACTCCCCTCCCTCAATAGCTGGCAGTGCCCGTTGCCAAGCTATTGGTGTCCTCCAGTTTGTGATGGTTCATTTTCTGACATGCACACCAATATGCTGGGGATTTCTGGTATCCAGTGACTGGCAGTTCACCATCCCTTCCCAAAGCAGGGACAGGTCCTTTCCTGTACCACTGTTTGCTTGTTGCTCAAGGCTTTCTGACTGGATAACTGGGCTTCCATTGCAGGGGGTCATTATTATGTTTCTGAGTGAGATACAATACCCTTTTTCTTTTTTTAAGTCCAGTCTCATGATGCTGGATCTACTTGTCACTGCAACGACACATCACCCGAAACCTCGTATCAAATTGCAGCCAAGAAAGGAGACACTCAACCTATCCAAACGTCTGGAAGTCTGGCCTTTAGCACGATGAATATGGAACAGCTTGGCACAGCACGCTGGCACAATTTTGATGAACCTTATATAGTGAACGGACGGAGTGATAGCAGCACATCACACAGAGGACTCTTCTCTGAGGTGGTAAATCTAATGTTGGAAATGCACCCCTTCAGATCTGCTGGTCAGGACTTGCAAAAAAGTATATGAAAAAACCCCTTCCATCAAGAAATCTACGTGTTCCTGGGAGAAGGTTAAGAGTGGTGGGCCCGGCCTGGCCCAAGAACCGGTTCTCCGGAAGTGGTCGGGTCCAGGGTCAGGGGCGGGGCTGAGGAAGTTTTTAATTTAAAAGTAAAAAAATTAAAAAATAAAATTACTTACTTCTGAGTAGACCTGCATAGGATGGGGCTCTGAGGCTGCAGTCCTCTCCACACTTTCCTGGGAGTAAGACCCATTGACTATACTGCGACTTCTGAGTAGACCTGCATAGAGAGAGGAGAGACCTGCATAGGGAGAGGCAGGGAGAGTGCGGTGGTGGCGCTGCGCTCCCCCTTCTTAGCCTCCCCACCAGCGGGAGAGGCAGGGAGAGCATGGTGGCGGTGTTGCGCTCCTCCTTCTTAGCCTCCCCACTGGTGGGAGAGGCAGGGAGAGTGCAGTGGTGCTGCGCTGGCCGAATCAGTCCACATGGTTCTGGGGGGCCCTGCCGCTGCCGGACCGCCAGTGGCAGGGGGATTGGAAGATCCGGTTCCCCAGAAACGGAGCAAACCAGCCTGTGCCCACCCCTGGTTAAGACTAGCTTAAGTTTTAACCTCTGATCTCTTTTTCTCTTTATTTTTCGCTCCTTCTTCCCCCTCTCCTTTAATGTTCACTAAGCTTTTCTATAGCTAGAGGACAGGGTAACCATATGTTCTCTTTTTCCAGGACATGTCCTCTTGTGTCCAGGGGAAAAAAACTTCATTGTCCTCTTTTTCCTTGTGATCAGGCAGCATGTGGCTTTCTTGTAATTAGTAAATTGTATGTTATAAATTATAAGTAACAGTTTAAAATTTAATAAGTAAGATGGGCTGCAATCCTAGAGACACTTTCCTGGGAGTAAGACCCATTGAACACAATGGGCTTCCTTTTGAGTAGACCTGGTTAGGATTGTGCTCATAGTGTTTAATTTAACCACATAATCAAAATATATATTAGTATTTTTAGCTTTTATTTTGTCATGTCCTAGGCCAGCAGAAGTCCCGTTTTCCTGTGATGGTGTAGGGAGGCTGGTGCATGTTTGTGCACTGGCCTAACACTCCCCCCCAAGGAGTGTAGCACAAGTGCCTTATTGCACTTCTATAACATCCCCAGGGCCAGCACAGGACTTGCACCAGGACTTGTGCTGGCCTAACTAGAGGTTAGGATTGTGTTATAAGTCTTATGTCAGACTTGGCTCTAGCCCACTACACTCCTCTCTGCCAGACTTCCTCTTCCAAGGAGGAGCGACTACTTGTGCATCACCACATGATGTGACATGCCATCTCATGCGCCAGGGAACTTTGGCTGGCCTTGACTATTTTGCACTTGTTAGTGGTCCCCAGAGTTTGGATCAGGGGTTGGATGGGCTGCCACTGACTGATCCCACAATATGGAACGGCACTACATCTGACTTCTACTCATTGAAATGTGAAATTTAGGATTCTGTGTAGATTTTACTCTGTAATTACAGTCCCAGTTCCATTATGGGAGCAAGTGCCACACTTAATACAACTTGCAAATAGTTTTCCATTCCATGCCAAGCATAAATTGTTAAAACTAAGATTCTGTCCAGCCTCAAGAAAAAAAATGTTTTATCTACTCCTGTGTCCCCCTTTCTGTCAATACCCCTCTCGGTACTAAGACCACTAAGGGCAAAATCCAGAGTAACTGGACTCAAGGGGAGTCCTTGCTCCAGTGTAAGAACAACTTACTCTGGATTGCAATATGAATTTCCAATAGGTTTTCACTAGATGGTGCAGTAACTACAGGTGCACATAAAGTCTCTTACGTGCTCCCGTAGTTACTCTGGATTTCTCCTTTTCAGTGCTAATCCCATGCTGTTATTTTCTTTCCTTAGTCACCCCTTCCTCCTCACCTTGGGACTAGAAGTAGCTGGGGTGGGAGAAGACAGGCTGTGTGATTTGGAAATGGAAAATTGACAGAGTAGAATGACAGAGCCCAATCCTTTGCCTGTTTACTCAGAAGTAAGTCCCATGATAGACAATGAAACTTTTTCCAAGAAAGTGTGGATAGGATGGCAGCCACAAGGTCCTGTAATGGTTTCAAACCAGAGACTGCATGCTGAGCATCTCTTTGAAGTAAAAGACCTTTACACCGGGCATCACTACACATGTTCAGCATGAATTGCAGTCTCAGCTTCATTTTAAATTTCTAAGGCTGACCTTTTCTAAGTATTTACGTTCTTTTAACTCCTCTTTTATCAACCTTTTTCTTCTCTCTGTTTATCCCCCTCTCTTCATTCTGCCAGCACCTTTAGAAATACAAGATTCATTGTTCTGTGGCTGGGCCTGTCTTTCTGCCCCCTGCTGTGGAATGTCCTTCCTTGTCTCTTCCCGTTCTCTTCTCTTTCTTCCATTTCAGCAAGGTAGAACAAGATTACAAAAGAACATTGAAGCACATCAAAAGACATGATAGGCAAGAGCATTGAAAAGCCACTCTATTAACACAGAATGAAGATAGTGTCACCTGAAAAGAGGGGCCAGAAACACATCCTTTCAAGACACCCTATATCATTTTGGTCTATTTTCCCATCCTTTTGTTCTTTCACCCTTGTGCCAGCACCAGGTTGCTGGGGGGGACGATGGTGCATTGGATGCTACTGCCACTAACAGTTAACATTCAGGAGTAGGTCAGGTCATGTGTGGCTTCTGAAAGGCCTTCAGAGCCTAAGCTGGCCGATCGCTAACTGTTTGTTAGTTGATGCCATTTTCACCACTTTCACCCCCCCAAAAGCACCAAGGATGCTGTGGTGGGCTTCAGGGGGTTCTCACAGGTTCTATCGAACCCTTTGCTAATGAGTGCCTGGTTCTGAGAACTGGTTACTAATGGGACATAGAATCTGTTGTTAATTTTTTTGAATCCCACCACTACATAAGGGGCATTATGCAGAGGAAAAAAATATTACAATTTTGGCAACAGCTGAGTGCAACAAAGTTGACCTACCACCCCTGCTGTCTAGGTAAGCCTTCTAGGAATCTATACGGGGCCACTCATGGAAGGAGACACACCAAAGGCAATTTTTCTGGGAATCCCTCAAAGCTAAAGCCAACTCTGCTGTAAACTGCTTTCTGTCCTAGTGACTTCAATGCCTCACTTCTCAGTTGTGTCCCAGTTGTCTATCCCAGATAATTTAAAGGGAGCCAGAGAAAATTAGTCCTGTCAATGTAGAGAGATTGTCAGAACCTAGGAAAGTAGCTTTCTAATATACAGATCTTATATCACATTGCTGCAATCCTAAAGACATTTTCCTGGGAGTAAGGGCGCAATCCAGAGTAACTACGGGAAGTCCTTGCTTCAGTGTAAGAACAATTTACTCTGGATTGTAATATATATTTCCCATAGGTTTTTACTAGGTGATGCCATAACTATGGGTGCACGTAATGTCTCTTGCGTGCTCCCGTAGTTACTCTGGATTGTAGGGTAAGACCCAATGAACACAATGGGGCTTACTTTTGAGTATACATGTTTAGGATTGTGTTCTCAGTGTTGATTGTAGTGACACATCTTTTGATCATTAGGAAAAGCTGCATCTTTGTTTCTACAGTTTCAAATCTTATCAGATAGGATGGGATCAGATAGGATGGTGGGACAGGAATTAATTAATTAACAGTATTTATATACCTCTTTTCAATAAAAATTTCGCAAAACAGTTTATAGGAAAAATGAATTAACCAATGGCTAATGGCTCCCTGTCCCAGAGAAGCTCACACTCTAAAAAGATGTAAAAGAACTCCAGCAGAAGCCACTAAAAAAAGACATTGGTGGGGTGAGGAGGGCCAGTTTAATTCTTCCCCTGCTAAATAAAAGAGGAACACCCACTTGAAAGAGTGTCTCTTGCCCAGTTAACAAGGAATGGAAGATATTTCCTAATCAGCTTGTGCAGAAAAAGGTTAAAAAAACTAATTTGGTTTTTAAAAAACTGGCTTAGAAATGCAAAACAGTATACTTTTCTATTGTGATACCATCTTTGATCCACCAGGCTTATTTAAAAGTTGTGATTTACAGGCTTTCCAGTAAACGCCCTTCCCCATCCAGGAATTTTATGTGCGTTCTGAAATGCGCAGACCAGTGGTCACTACACAAATGTTGAGTAGATTCCCACCCCTCCTTTTTTTGTGGCAAAGAGGCAACTATTTATGGCAGTAAAGAAATAACTTCAGTAACATCAACAGATGAGAGTGCCAAAAGACACATGTTGTTGCTGCTCTTAGGTGGCAAGACTTTGTGGTGTCCATGCGCATGAACATGTGCTCAATCAGGATTTTGCCAGAGATATTTCTACAACAGATACTGCATTGGGTTTTACAATGCAAATTATTGGATTTAAAATGTATGAACAAAGCCTGCACGGCAAGGTGTCTTCTGATCTCAAAACCAAGCCAGGCTTGAACTCATTTGACACCATGATTGGGCAAACATTTCGAGCTGTGTCACTTGGACAAGGCAATGTGTACTTATCTCACTTTCCTCATAGGTATGCACCGCATGGAATCATAATGAGGATATCCTTCCAGAGAAACTGTACATTCAGAACAAACAATATCATTTCTTCAGGCTGGCACTCCACGTGACCAAAATTCCAGTCCCTGCAGGGGCTGCTATGTTAACAATTTACTAAGTAAACATATGGGTGGTTTTTATTTTGGTAGTTGTGCTCAATAGTTTTTCCAGTCATAAACCATCGCCTGAGGTGCTTGTCATTTAAGCTGTAAAAAATACAAACTGGGTCAAAACTTGGCAAACCCTCTGACCCCCTTTTTTAAAAAAGAAAAATGAATGGTTAATCATTTTCAAACATTTACAGTGCAATCCCAACTTAGCCCAGAGGGTAAAAAGTAGGCATATCCTAAAAAAAGTCATATCCTAGTAAAAAGGATACCTAGTAAAAAGGATATCCTAGTAAAAAGGATATTTATCCTTTTTAGGATAATTTACATATCCTAGTAAAAAGTAGGCATATCCTAAACTAGGCATATCCAAAGCTGTCACTTAGGCCAAATCCACAGGGCTAGGAGGCCTCTAGGCTTGCTTAACTGCTGCTGTGGTGGCCTAAGTCAGAGGGGTTGGGAAGGGGCCTGGAAACAGGGCCTGGATATGGCCTAAATTTGTTGTTCTAGGCCTTTATGGCCTATGGCCAAATTTATGGTCTAAATTTGTTGTTCATGCCCAACATGCCCCTGGCACACCTCTGCCAGGGGCCCTTAGGCTAGCACTGGTGCATCTGTTTTGCAGCAGCCTAGGTGGACTTATGCTGGCCCAAGCATTTTCTGGTATACCTAGTCGGGTCTATCTGGCGTTAGGCCAGCCCAGTGCCAGATAGGCTGGCCCAAGTGACTTCAGGATTGCACCTTTAAAAGCTGGTTTGACCTTGCTTCTGCTATAGGAAAGGACCTTGCTTCTGCTGAGCACAGAGCACAGATATATTGCTTAGCTTAGCTATATCATTAAGGGCGCAATCTAGAAATGCACTTGGGTTACTCTATCACTGGACTGACACAACTGCAAGATAGGCCACCCTAGTTATTCTGGAAAAGGCTTGGGGCAGCCTAAGGCAACATAGGCTTCCCCAAGACAGGTTAGCTGGGGCAGGCTAGGCAGTTCAGGAGAGGCATGTTGAGGACATGTTCAGCATTGCCCAGGGCAGAGCGGTTACTCTGTATCCAGAGCCTGTTTCCAGACAGAAATGCCCTCTTCCAGCTCCTCAGAGTTATACTTCCTCTGGAACAGGTATAATAATGAGTAGACCCATAGGAGTCCATGATGAGGCCTGAGTAAGAATGGCAGTGTTGACCCTAAATTTGAGTTCTTGGCCAGCCAGGCTGCAACCCCTGCCTCTCAACCTCATGATAAGGCACAACCACGGCAGCCACTAACCAGGGGATACAGCAGTCCACTCCAAGAAGCCCCTTGCATTCACCGTAGACTGTAGTGGCAGTTTCATCAGGGACTCGTTCTAAGGCAGGCACCACAGCTGTTCCTTGTTGAGTGTGATCTGAGTGGGGTCTCCTCAGGAGCAAGCCCTCCCCAGGTGTCACTTGCTGCCTACTGAACATGCTCTGAAGCAGCCAGGGCAGCCCAGGCTTCCTGTCTTTCTGGATGCAGCATAACTTTCTGCTCTGGATTCAGAATATTTGGGGCAGCCCAGCAGGGCACTCCTCACTGCCCTCACTCTGGATTGTGCCATTAGGCTGCAATCCTAACTTCCAGCTAGTCCAGCCTAAACCTTGGCATAAATTCTCTGCTGACCTGGCTGTTTCACAAAAGTGCCATGAGGGGAAGGTTCTTGGGGGAAGGTTAGGCCAATGCACAGACATGCGCTTGCCTCCCTAAATCACCACAGGAATGCAAAGACCAATGAGTTGTGCCAGCCTAGGTTAGGATTGCACCCTTACTGTATAAATTCATTTGAGAGAGGAAAAAAGGCAGACTCCAAGACTAAATTCAAATGATGGAGAGTCAAATGACTGCCAACAAGCTGTGACAGTCTTCAGGCTGGTGCACTCCCCTCCTCTGCAGACAGTGGAACAAACCCTATTTTCCTTCATTCAGACATAACAGGAAACTTCAACGGAACATGGAAACTATTAATTTCCTCCTCACGTGCATGAAGGAAGTGGAAGGAGACAGACACAGGAACCCAATGGCGTCACTAGAGTAGTTTAGGGGATGCAGGCCACACCGGGAGACGCACACAGGAGTAATCAGCTGTTTTGGCTAACAGCTGTTGATTCAATCTGTTCTCCTTGAATTATGTAGTAGGTGGATTTGGATGCTTCTGGGAAGCGCCACAGGGAAGGACCAATTATGGTACTAGTATTATATTTTTTCCGGAAGTAGTAGCAAAACCAGTTTTGTCCATGTGATAAGGAAGTACCCATCATGTACAATTCTGTGGGGAATTTGCATAAGGAACATCCTTTGTACTGCACACTGCTTGCTGTCTGGAGCTCAGTTTGGCTGGCCATTTGTGTAGAATACATAGCCAGAATTGTATCGGGATTTGGAATTAGACTGGGAAGATCCAGTTTCAAATCACTGCTCAGCCATGAAGTTTCTTGGGGAACCTTGAGCCAGACACTCCCTTTTACCCTCACCTACATCACAGGGATAATTATTAGGAGAATGAAAGAAGGTTAAGGAATGATTGGGTTAAGGAAGAAGAATGTACTACCCATAGAGAAAGGGTAGTATTAAAAGTTAAAAACTAATTTGAAATAAAATACTGTACCTAGAATAATGTTTAACTCAGCTCAATAACCTGACCTGCTGCATGTGACCATAGTGTGCTTAAGAACTTGAAGGTAAGAACCAGAATCCTGTTAGCAGGTTTTATCAGTCTCTCAGTACAGACCTCCTTGAATCAAGTTTCTTCTTCCTCCAATAAAAATAGAAAAAAGAAATCTACTTTTCTGTCATAGAAATACATCCCTCTGGAAGCTTTCTGGAAAGGTTAAGGAACCTTTGAAGTGTGATGCTTTAAAAGGCATGTCTCATTAATTGCATCTGTTGCACCTGAATGTAGTACAAGTAGTTGGAGCAAAACCGCATCTATTCACTGCTATCTAGGCTATGAGATATCTTTCAAATTGGGTGATCCCGTTACTCTCCCCTTGCTAAATTAACCCTGTTCACCCCACCATAGCAGTGATAGCATCTTCATCCGTGGATGTGTGCAGGGACACATACTGTAAGACTGTGATCAGGGATCAGGAAACCACCTTATAGATCAGGGAACCACCTTCTCAATCCACTCGCCATGTAAACCACTTGGTAAGATCATTCTATTGAACAGCTGTATATAACTATTATGGGGATTCTTCTTTCTTCATACAAAAGTTAGTTTCTGGGTAAATTCGTCCTAACCTTCCACAAACATGCTGTTGGCATTCTGGATAGTTTTTCTTTGGTCTATTTAATTCTGGTTAAGCCACATGCTATTGTGCTTCAGATTTTTCTGATCACTTTGATGTTTTAATCTCTTGCTATTTCATTAGGGCTGCAATCCTAAAAACACTTTCCTGGGAGTAAGACCCACTTTACACAATGGGGCTTACATCTGAGTAGACATGGATAGGATTGTGCTCTAGATCTGTTAACTGAAGGAACAGTCTTCAACTTGCTTACTAGGGAATAAGGTGTCCAATGTAGATTGTCGTACTATTGCTAGTTGTGACCGACTCTAAGGGCAGTGCTCATCTCTGTTCCAAGGCCAAAGAGGCAGCATTGTCTGAAGATGTCGCCATGGTCATGTGACCCACAGGACTAAACACTAAAAGTGCACAGAACACTGTTACCTACGCACCAAAGTGGTACGTATCTACTTGCATTTATGTACTTTTAAACTGCTAGGTTGGGGGAGTTTGGCAAATAAGTAGAGTTCATTCCATTGTGCAGTATTCATGACTTGCACCACCAACCCATCGACTTTTAGGTTGAAGCAGAGTGTCTTTAACCACTGAGCCACTGCAACCCTTTAAAACAAAGGCAGACTTGACTTCTGAGTAAACATGTGCAGGATTAAACTGTGAGTCACTATTATGGTAACTCATCAAGTGGGTGGGATGACAGTTCTGCATTGATAATAACACTGTGATATATATAAATACTGAGCATGCCAGAGACTTTATATAGTGTGCAGAGCCTATATTATATAATACACCAGTGAGGAGAAAAAAACATAAAAAATTGGTTGTATTCTCTGCCAACACATCACCCAGGATGTGGTATACAGTTTGCTAAGAGATTAATAACTCTATATTGCATCAAGTTAAAAGTGATAGTATCATTAAGACATGGTCAGCCAAAGCTGACCACAATTAGTAGATGGTGAAAGTAGTTTGCTTCCAATAATTCAAAGGTAGACATCTGTACACATGCAACACCCTCTATACATGCTGCAAAGCCTACCAAGATCATCTGTACTCACATAGGTCCCATATCAGTGATGGGATTCAAAGAAATTAACAACTGGTTCTCTGCCCATCTGGCAGCCACTTTTAAATGGCTATTTTTAAACTTTATATGTCCTATCTCTCGTTAACAACTAGTTGTATAGAGTAGGTGCGAATCTGCTGGAGCCCACCACTGTCCCATATGCACGATCAGAGGGCCTACTTCGGATTTTCCCAACTGTGTAGACAGAGTATGTTGAACACTGGTGGTGGATAGAGTGGGTGCAACTTTCTGCTTTCCCTCTCTATCCTTGGCTGCACAGTCTACGGCCAGTCCAATATTTGACATGTACCCATGCCAAATAGCACTGCTTCAACCTTGCACAACATTTTGCTCTGCAAAATGCTGCCCTCTCCCAGAGCTGCGGGAGCTGCCACCTCTCACTCACAGGATCTGAAGGAGTGCAGTGGTGAGCAATGGGGTTATGCCTGAACCCACTAGTCTCATCTCCTCCACACTTCCTCTTCTCTTTCAAATGCTGGGAGCTGGAGGAGGAGGAAGATGAATAAAAGTCAATGTACTGCTAATCTATTGCAATGCCTCCTAGCAGTTAGTGCTGTCCATTTCAGTTGTAACACACTATTAGTTTTTATTAGTTTCCATGGTTAATGAGGTGGAGTCTTGCTGCACAAGACTGCATTTAAGGTTACCTGATTACCATAGATCTGTTTCTGCTACATCAGTAGCACAGTTCAGGGCCAATACCTGTAATCAATTGCCAATTCCCACAGATGCAGCCGCAGAACAGCTGGTTGAAGTCAGCGTTACCTCATCTGACCTTCCCTTTAATACCTTTAAATTCAGTTCAAACTTCTTATTGCAAGGTAGGATTGCAAAAGGTTTGGCATCACCTCCTCCCACTTAAAGGTGGATCGGCATCTTTAACATCTTTATAAAATGCATGAAGGGATGCAATTTCCTTCCATTCCTATCTCCTTAACAGAATGAGCATGTGGTTTAAACATTGATAACAAGCATATTAAAAGGGGATATATACAACTCCTGGAAATGGCTCTACATAAGACTTAGAGTTGCTGCAGGGTTTCTGCTGGACCAGGGGAAGGGAAGCTAGACAAAGCTGTGTGTGCCAGGATGGTGCACATTTAATTTGCCATAACTAAATATGACACATACAATTTTAGAGGCAAAAAAGTCTCTACTCTCACTTTTCTAAAATACAGGCAACTCCCACTTTCTGATGGTTTGTTTTCTGATGGTTCTGGTCTTTCAACAACTTTTAAATATACACAGAACTCAGTTGTTCACTACAAGCTCCACTCTTTCAACTTCTCTCTGCTGGTCTAAAGGCTAAAATTGTCCCTGATGTTGATTTGCATGTGACTTGCTGATCATTGAGTTTTTGGCATTTCCTTATTATTTTCTTCAGTAAATAATCTTCAATTAAATACACAAGATATTAATTGCCCACACATGCCTTTGTTCATTTTACTGTAATTTGTTATGTGTTTTGGCTGTGTTAATAAATACGTGTTATTTAGGTTTTTGCAAGTGATATTTATGTCTTTTTTGGTGGCCATTTTGCATTTGCAAGCTGAAAAAGACTGGGTTCCACTTTTCAACAGTTTTCACATTTGGACGGTGCTCTGGTCCCTAACCCGTCCGATAAGTGGGAGATGCCTGTACACTCCAAGCCCTTCAGGTTCTCCTGTAGACTATGCCAGATTGCAGAATGGGAGAAATTGCTTCCCTGATTCAGCACCAACTTCCTGCTGAAACAATTCTGCAAACTAAGCTTATCTGGCAGGTTTTTGTGGATTATGTCTGGCTGCGAGTGGAGTAGAATACAGATCAGTGCACTGCAGCTCCTATTTCCTCTGCAGATCAGTCTAAGACTGTAAGTTTGCTTTGGTCAGTGCACTAACATGTGAGTGTTGTTCTGTCCTAAACACACCAGATCCTGTGAATTTGTAATGCCAAATGTGTAAAACATCAAGGCCTTTTGTTGTCCTCGTAGGGTGCCGACGTGCCCATAATATGCCCATGTCTCTCCTCCTTTCTCAGTGGTATATGTTGGGTCTGTTCAATCCTACTTAACTGGCTACATTTGAAAAGGAAGAGAATGGAGCAGAACAGAAAGTGTAGAGGACTGGAGAAAACAAAGCTGTCAGCAGCAGAAGATACAAGAAGGTCATCTTTAAAGCTCCTGTAGCTATGACAGTCTCTTTTCAATCTTATGTATCCCTTACAGTCTCAGTTAAGTTCAAATTTTTTCCTTGTGGCCTTCCCAGTTCATGAGAACCCAGGTTCAAATTATAGCTTTGTTTCCAAAATGGGCAGAACACTGAGAACACCCACAATATACTACCGAGTGTTGTGGGTGCATAAAATACATACAAATGGAAATTATTATATAAGCCACTATTTTGCAACTGACTCCACATCTGCCAAGTAATCTGGCTTCTAAAGTTCTGGCAAAATAAGTAGCACCCATGAAAGCTACATCTACCCACCTCAGCCCTACAGCCTCTCCTGGGAAGACTTATTTTGTCAAAAAGCAGTGCCTACTGGTCTCCCTTTATATAGCCAGACCAACTCTGACTACAGATAATATTGTGCAGGCTAAGAAGAGAATATTATGACAGCTAAGCATTAGCGTCTCATCTTCCTACACCATATTTAATAACAAAACGGATGAAAACAAGATGATGAAACACCCATAATTCCAGGAGGGTGGATGCAATAAGCGCTTTCACATCCTGTTTCAATTAATGGTTCATCCAGCCCAGTATTGTCTAGTCTGATCATCAGTAGCTTTTTAAGGTTGCAGGCAGTGGCCTGCCATTCCAGATCACATACTCCAACTATTTTTAATTAATTTCCTATTCCTTCTTTAAAATCTCTACCTCTTTTTTAATTTTTCTATTAAATTCCCCCCTTCCTTTTACATCTTCTGAGTGAAGCAAATGGGTTAATTAATGATTTCCATTTGTCACTCTTCCTTCTTATACAAGGACATGAAGGAAGTTCATTTACAAGGAAGCAATTTTGACAAATGCTCCCAAATTCATCACCTTAAGCTGTCTACTTTGGCTTCATGGTAGGGCCAGGCCTGATCAGTTTCTATTATCCATGTCTTCCTTCACTTTCCTTCCTAACTCTGACCATAGGGTATTGGATTACTGTTCTTCAATCTTGGGGGTGAGTTTTTTCAGAGGGTTGTGGCTTGGATCCAGTCCAATCCACTGCCTTCTCACAACTGAGTTCTTGATTGAATCCTGCACAGCCTTATTTATTTGATTTATATCTCACCTATCTTCTTAAAGGAAGGATACCCAAGCCAGCTGTCTTCTCAATATTCTGCCCTTGCAGTTCCTGCTCAGGCTGCTACCTCTCAGGGTTGTTGTGACGACATAGGAGGTGGGGGAAAACGGGGCAGGAGGAGGAGAATGGGGTCCTGAGAAGGAGGCAACATTGCAGTCCTCAGTCTCACACTTTGTCAAGTCATTTATTGGGATTATGAAATGGAAAAGGTTGAAGATTACTGTGTTGGAACATAAAATCATAACTGGATCAGGCCAAGGGCCCTTTTAGTCTAGCCTCCTGTGTCTTGCAGTGGCACAAAACATAACAACACCCATCTCCTGTTGCTAGAACTGTTATTCTTTAGAGTTCAATTCTGAACTCTGGATGCTTCTTGTGTCTAGTCAGTGGATATGTAGGTCAATACCTATGCATGAATGCTAAGACAGCATGTGGCGCCCAGCTGGCCCTCTTACACATCAACTACAAAGGTGTGTTTGGAACTGTGACAGCCTATTATCAAACAATCATGTTTTTCTACAATGTCCTCAGAAAAAAGGCACCCCCCCCCCCCCGTGGCTTTTAAAATCAGGAGCGGATAAAGCAGGCCTCCATCAGTCTTGAAAGACTACGGTATCGTGCTTGGCTCTGCATACGCTGCATGCAAAGCACAAAAGCCTGGGTTGGATTGTTATGGAGGATAGGCTGTTACCCAAGCAGCAAATCCCCCTTCTCCACGCCACTGAATTAGTCCAATGGAAAGGCAGAGCCAATATGATTGGATCCAGCTGGCGTCGCAGAGCTGGGCTAAGGACAGAAGCTCACCCTGTCTTGTGGGGCCGACCCGGGTCTTGAACCCTGGCCTGCTGGTTAACAGGTATAGACCACTGCAAATGAATTATACAGAGCCAAGTCTTAAGCAGTGCATAGTGGATGTGCTTGAAATAGGGTCAGCTCAAAAGGGGCCTGGAAGGAAAAGGAACTGGATGTTTCCTGGGATCTCTGAAAGTATTTGAACATCATATTTACTCAAATCTAACACCCACCTTTTCCAGCTGAATTTAGTCTCAAAAATTGGGGTGTGCATTAGATTCAGTGGTGCATTAGATTTGAGTAAATACAGTATTTTGATTATAAGTACAGGTCAGTATTTAGTTTAACAGTTTATTGTAATAAAAATGTAACAAACCCATTGTTTTATAAAGTAGTGTAATTCAGTAAAAACCATAACATAAACCTATTGTCATTGTCATAGGGACCTGCAAAAGGCAAGGTTATTTTTCCTGACAAAGGGATGTTATCCCAAAATAACTTCACCTTTTGCAGGTCCCTATGATATAACTCATTGTTAAATGCAGTAAAATGAAATTTTGCACCTTCTTTGCAGTTGTGCAAAGTAAACATTTTGTTAAAATCTCAAGCCTTTTAAAATCAGGGTGTGCATTAGATTCAATGGTGCATTAGATTCGAGTAAGTAAGGGTATATTGTCTGAAGACTGGCATTCACATGCTGTGTCAGGATACATAGTTTTATATATCACAATATGTAGAGATTATGACGCAATGGTTGTATGAAATTGTGAGCTGATGGAGAAAGGAAATGGCCCAAAAGAAACTTTGATCAACTTCCTTTCGTGGGTCCTGACCACACGCTCATCACTCCTTCCACTGACTGTTAAAAACAAATGAATCACAAGAGGCTTCGTGGAGGAAGAGAGTGATGGGACAGAGTTTAGTGTAGTGATAATCCTACACTAGCCAATACACACTGGATCTCATTACTCAGTTTTTTACATGGGAAATGAAGCTCTGAACAGAAATGGTTTTTCACAACGTTTTGATACAAGGCCGATGGGAGAACCAGCTAAAATTCACTTGATGGGGATAGGAGCAGTAGAAATTAATCTTATGGGCCGCTGATTTCACTCTCCCTGTTGCATCAAAAAACGCATCCCATCACTTACAGCCTCTGCTAAATATATACTGTACTAAACTTTGATTGATTATCTTTACCATGTGCTGCCCTGCTGAGCAAAAGAGCTACTGTATGTGTCCCCACTGCAGAAGTAAACAGGAGTTACATAATACTCATTAACAGGCTGTGCGTAGCAGGGGATTTGGTTTAGGGCCCCTTTGTTTGCAGCTTCAGCTAACAGGCTAATGACCCATTCATTAGCAGCATCTGAGGCCAAGGTCTGAGGGTGCCAGTCTCCTACTGGTGCACAATGTACTGGTTGCTAAGAGTTCTGGATCATCTGAGAAGCAGATACCATCTTGGGGTATTCCAGATAGTCATCTATGCTGCTTGTTCTTTTATGCAACTCATTTCCTGACAATAGTTAGTGAGCCAAGCAACACTATCAGTAGCCTCAATGGCCTCACTAGAGCAGGGGGTGCACTAGGTGATGCATTTGGGGGTATGTATTACACACTACTGTGTTAGTATATAAAAAAAAACTGGTAAAATCTTTGTACTTGTGAATAATGCAGGCCTCCGTCAGTCTTGGAAGACTATGGTATCGTGCTCAGCGCTGCATATGCTGCATGCAAAGCATGAAAGCCCGGCTTGGATTGTTATGGAGGATAGGCTGTTACCCAAGCAGCAAATCCCCCCTCTCCACGCCACTGAATTAGTCAATGGAAAGGCAGAGCCAATACGATTGGATCCAGCTGGCGTCGCAGAGCTGGGCTAAAGACAGGAGCTCACCCTGTCTTGTGGGGCCGACCCGGGTCTCAAACCCTGGCCTGCTGGTTAACAGGCACAGTGTTTTAGCCGCTTGTGCCACCCACAGCCCATACTTGTGAATAATACAATCACACTATATATCATTTGCTGCGTAATTTCAGGCAAAATGCAATGAAATTGTGTTGAATATATATTTAATATATTGAATATAATAGATTCAATATAATATATATTCAATATAATATTGAATATAATATATTCATATATATTCAATATATATATATAAAATATATATTCAATATAATATTGAATATAATAGATTCTATATTAGAGAGAGAGAGAGAGAGAGAGAGAGAGAGAGAGAGAGCAGAATATATATTCTATTAAACGTTATAGCCAAAATACAAGAAAAGGAAATCACAGCTACCTTCTGTAACAAAAAGTAGATTTCTTTAACTTAAAACTGATCAATGAAACAAACAGTGCAAACCTAACCCCTAGTTAGGTTGGCACAAGTCCCATGCTGGGCTGGGGGTTATCACAAAAGAGCTGTAAGATACCTTTGCACCACAACTGAGTGGGGAGGGGGGTCTAGGCAAGTGCACAGTCATGTGCCAACCTCCCCACACCACCACAGGAATGGGGAGAACGGTGAGTTGTGGTCATCTAAATTAGTTAGGATTGAGCCCTTAGAGTCACTTGCACCTTTGTTTAGCTGCTAAGCAGATCTACTCAGCAATCTAATGGTGATGATTGGCTGGAGTTCAGTGGCAGAGCACTTGCTTCCAATGGTCCCAGATTCAATTCCTGGCATCTCTGGGTAGATATGAGGATAAAATGACTCTGCCTGAAATGCTGGAAGTTACTGCTAGTTGATGCAGGTAACACTGGCTGGGTGAACCAACTGTCTGATTCAGCAAAAACCTACTCCATGTGTTCCAACAACCACATGGACATGGTATGCTGATACAATAAAACACACCCTGGCATACACCCACACAAAAAATACCTGAAGGTTTACTAATATACATAGACTACCTGAACATTTATTGTCCTTTCTGAGCATGGGAGGAGATCATGGGTTTGAGGTGTATGATAACCAACCCTCAGCATAAGATGAGCTACAGACCTTAATGGCAACTTGGGTTGCCCGGGTCTGGATTTTACGAGTGCCTTTTGCATTTTCATTCCATTTTTCTATTGCTGCAGGTCTGGTTCACTGCCACAAAGTATTAAGGATGCCCATTACATTTCTTTTCAGCATCTATGCATTTGCTTCAGACAAGAACAAGGCCAAAATTACAGACCCTTCCCTTAACACCCCTGACACCAACTGTGCACATCAATGTGCCACAACACACTGGTTGAAAATTGCTGTTCTAGAAGCTGCATTTGTTTACTCTCAAAGAGTAGTGCAGTTAAGAAGGGCAGGAGTAGGTTAGGCAATGCTCCCTTGCTATGAGAATTGGGGGGATGCTACAAGCAGCCCCTATTTTCTTTGGTGAAAAGTTGGAGAATGGATAAATCTTGCTGGTGAAAGCTGCTGATGTCATTCTTACCAGCTGGGTTTCAATTAAATAGCTCAGCAGGTGGAAAACTTTGCTGCCTGCATAGAGCCCAAGCCAAGAATCCTTGATCAGAAGCATTTAAAATACGCTGTTTTGAGAAGAATATTTTTTTAAAAAACCATAAACTCAAGCTTATGCCATAAATGTATATGCAGATGCAAGGAAGAACTTTGTCTTCCCTCTCAAAGACTAGTGATGAAAATATATAATTGGTTGTCTTGTAGCCAAAATCCATATTCTCTCTCCCATTACCACCACCACCACATTTACAACATAGTTGGGCACACTGGCGTCACTAGGATGGTGCCCAAGGGGACCTAAAAATTGCAACTTCATGATGGTGCATCAAACTCTATCATGTCTTATACTGTTGGATTCATATTGAAGAGCAGAATCCAATGCATGTCCGTTTTGAAATAGCACCTTCCTATCAAAAGTTAGGACCAAAAAATTAAAATATGCATTGAACTCTATGGAAAGTGAAAGTGACCTGTATCACGGCTTTACTCGCAATCATCAGGGACCTCCTTCTGGGGTGATTTGAGGGGGCTGTTTTCATCGGATCAGGACAATTCCGGTGTTCTTAGATTTCTCTCAGCCTGCCCTTTCCTGTGGACTGTGTCATGTTTGCCTTCTTGCTAGTAACACTGCCATATGGGTCACTTTCCATAGATATCAATGCATTTGGAAAAGGCAGGCTGAGAGAAATCTAAGGATGCCAGAATTTGTGATGGTCCAGAATCATAATGTCCAAAGTTCATCATAATGTTCTTTATTTGAAGCTTATTTGCTCAGTATGGCATACACCATTAGCATGCAAATCATTCAAGAACATTTGCTAATCATTATTCTCCACACTGTTTCCTGCTCACTTATGTACTATGTGAATGCTTTTGAGATAATGTGGACCACAAGCCTGGGTGAATGGCCAATGCTTATCCGAGATGCAAAGCTGGTCCTATATGCTGTTGTTATTCTATAGTAAGAGACTAACCCTACAATCCAGAGTAACTACGGGAGCACGTACGAGACATTACATGTACCTGTAGTAACTGCACCACCTAGGGAAAACCTATGGGAAATTCATATTGGAATCCAGAGCAAATTGTTCTTATACCAGAGCAAGGACTCCCCGTAGTTACTCTGGATTGCGCCCTTAATATCCAATCTTGTCTTGCTGAAAGCTTATGTTTGCCCTCTGCAAACTCCATCTGCATGTGTACCTTTCATTAAAAAGGAGGCCTCTAGCCATCATGGAGCAACCTGAGGATTCTGGCCAGTAAGAAAATGACACTTTCCCAAATTTTCTGAAGAAATGTTGCCAACTGACCAGAAAAAAAAACTGCCTGATCCTCTCTTGTGCTTTTAACAGGTTATATGAAAAAAATAGGAAGGGACTCTTTCCATGGCTAGGAAATAAACACTACCAGTTGTTAATCTTTGCAAAGCAGAGTATAGTTAAAAGTCCAGAAGATTTTATAAAAATTTATTTCTTAAATTGCCAGCTGTTCTCTGGTAGAACTTTTACAGCATTTAGAAGGATTTTCAAAAAATTTAGCACGTGAGGTTTTCCCTCATCACTCTCTCGATTCTAGGAAAAGCTTTTCCTTATAGAAAAATCTAATGAATTTACTTCATATTATGCAAGTGGACCAGGATGATGTAGTGGCTCTGATGTTAGAACTGGAGGATCCAGGTTCAAATGCTTCCTTCACTACAAAACTTCTTGGTGAGTCTGGACCAGTCACTATCACTCAGCCGCACCTACCTCAGAGGGTTGTTATGAGGACAAAAAGAAGGAACGTGTATACCACTCCAAGCTTCTTAAAGGAACAGCAGGTGTAAAGTTGTGAAATATAAAAATGCATAAAGTGAAATGGTATCGTATTTCTCACTGTTTATCCCCTGCTGTACCACTGTTTACATGATCTACCTATTGGAAGTATCATTAGAAGTAACCGAGGATAACATCATCACTAGTTACTTCTAGGTTGAGAGGCCAGATGTGATGTAACAACTACTAGTAAGATGTTCAGGATGGACAAGAGGGCTTTTTAATGTGAAAAGCATGCTCTGGAGCTCTGCCTACTGAGCCAAACTTCCTACTGATGTTTGTCATGCTGCTATCCTGGTTGCCCTGCAGCGAGGGTTGCCATAATTCTCTTCCACAAAACTGAGGCAGGACCCTCTGTCCCATTTGCCAGTATGTGAACACAATCCCCCAAAATGGGGACTGTCCCTGTTTTTTGGGACATATGGCAACCCTGCTGGCAGTTGATGTCTGGGGGTCTCGCAAGTACAGTATTGGAAGCATTTTGGATTGAGAGTGTTTTGGAAGACAAGCAAAAAGTCCTGGCCAGGATATGGCTGGTTTCCACCAGCACCTGCTCAGCCTCTTCTGATAGACCAGCCTATGCATGTCTATTACATGTCTATTACAGTCAATAGGACACACTCCTACATAAGGGGGCAATGGAAAGGAGCATGAGAGACCTAGCCTTGCATGTCTACACTAATTATAGTGTCTACCTATTATAATCAGTGGGGTTCACTCTTGGGTAAGGGGGGCAGACTGCACCTGAGAGACCAAATGCGGATTAACTTGTTTTATTTTACTTTATATTTTGTATTTTCTTTATTATTTTGTATTCTATGACACTATTGTAATCATTTTTATATTAATATTTCTGGGTGGTGGAACAAATACTCTGAGTTTCCATTATTTCTTATGAAAAAATTCGCTTTGATATACAAACATTTTGGATTACAAGCATGCTTCTGGAATGAATTATGCTTGTAAACCAAGACATCACTGTACATTCAGACACCATCTCCAGTAACATAGGTGGTACCTATACTATTGGTTGAGTAACACTAATATAGAGTCTTAGAATGGATGGTGCAACTTAAAATTTTAAATTTTGAGAGAGGTACCATTTTTAATTATAGCCCATGTAAATTCTGAGAATTTTTTTTTTCAGGGAAAAAGGTTGTGTCCAGGGGAAGGATTTCATGTAAGTTTCCTCTTACCTCAAACCCCAATATTTAAGCGCTGGAGGACTCTTACCTTGAGGACCCTTCAACAGAGAGCTGCCCGGAAAGGCGCAGCGATATTCTTGTTTCAACCAGCTGAGCATGATAATTCCACACGGCCACTCCGGGATCTCACACCCATTCAGGGATCCCTGCCAATTCTCTTACCACCCAGAGGCAGCCTAGATAGTAAATGCTTATTATCCACGAGCAGTTACGTGCTTCATTAAAAGCAGCAATAACTCTCGGAGCCAAGATCCAGAGTGTGTCTCTGTGTGTGACACAGAGCATCACGTTTCATCGTGTTTCTCCCTTCACTCTCCAGGCATGTAGTGGCCTGGCATGGTGGCAAAGAACACTCTTGGAGCACATGGAGCTGTTAAGTGGAACGTGATTCTGGGAGAGAAAAGGCTTGCAAGAAAGGCAATGGAGTGATGAGCAGGTTAAACACAAAAAGTATGTGCATTAAAAGCCATACAGGAGAGGAATTTTCCACAGGTAAATTTGTTGCACTGATGGGGAGGCAACTCAATTGTGTGAAAGAGGGAATTTTTGCAGGTGCAGCTTCTCGGTCATTTCACAAATCACAAGCTGCTCTTCTTCCAAATTGTAAAAGTGACATCTCATCCTCCCGTGTGATCACACAACCACTCAGAAACTGGGTTGAACTCCTGCGCAATCACAGGGGAGGCTGATCTAATAGGCCAGAGGAAAAAGAGCACACATCACTGCTCCCAAATGGTGGGGCCTCTAAGAATTTATGGGGAAGCTTATCAGATTCCTATCACTGATCCCCATTTTCTTGAACATAATGTTTCTTGCTGCCATTTCCCCCCTTCAGTGTCACTGGCTTCTGACCAAACTACATGTTGTACCCATTTTTGCTCACAATTTTTTTTTAAAATACACTCGCTGGAATATTTTAAAAAGCATTTTAGGTAGGGAGTACTGACCTTTTGATTAACTGAGAACTCTCTACTCCCTGTATCACCACTGGAAATACAACATTAAGGCTGCAATCCTAATCTGCAGTTAGGCCACCCTAAGCCCTGGCACAATAACTGTGCTGATTGGGAGATGTCAGAAAAGGGCTGTAAAGCACTTCTGTACCACTCCTGGCCAGTGCGCAGACGTGCTTGCCTCTCTACAACACCACAAGAACAGGCTCTTGATTTATGCCAGCCTAGATTAGGATTGTACCCTAAATCAGTCCCTTGAGGGTTAGCCATAATCCACCTGTTGTGGCAGGCACACATCTGCTTAACATTCAAAAATTGGGCAAGATAGGCTCTTCCTGCTACAGGGAAAAATAACTAGGAAGAGTTTTAGACTGCAATGCTATACACACTTTCTTGAGAGTAAGTCCTATAGAACACAATGGAACTTACTTCTGAGTAGACATGCTTAGGATTGCACCCTTATTTGCATTTTTCCTATGAGTCAGGCAGTTCTGGAAGGTAAAGGGAGCACTAGTAAAAAGCTAAAACTTAACTGCAGTTACAACATTATGAGAACAGTGAGTTGGGTGGAGATCAAATTCTTCAGCTAGCAAAATCACGTAGCCTGAGTGCTAGCCAACTACTCTGTCATCTATTTCCTTATTAAAGAAGTTAAGCCTTGCTTTCCCAGCTTGATCCTCAAAGTAGTTTATAATACAGTACAGGTGAAACCTAATTATATGTGATTTATTTATATGCAATTTTGTCTCAAAGCAAATTAGGCTGGCTCTTGAAATTGAAAGACCACCATCCCTTGAGTAGCTGTTAATGGCTTAAAGGCAGCCTGCTTCCCATGGCAGGAAATTCAGCTTGCTGAGAAAAGTTCATAAAATCTGACCCCAGCTCTGGGGTCGGATTCCAGCTTCTAACTGCTGCCTTTGAGCTGAAACTAAATGTTTGAAACCACTTGCAAGGGAACATGATTCATTGGCTGCCTTGTTCCATGGTAACTAATTGCCTTTATATAATGCAAAAATAGGTATTCACAGAGGTTCTTGGAACCACATGTCATGAATGGGGAGGATCAACCTGTATACTAAAACATAGGATATTAACATAACATGTGCAGGGAGGAGCTTCAAATGGATTCATGGTTCTTTGCTAAATTGCTGCAGGAAGGCAAGAAAGAGAGGTAAAAGGTATAGGAGGCCTGAAGTTAAAAGTTTGGAGACCCCTGTAGAGGGTAGCAAAGGGGCAAGGAAGACTTGAAAAATTAACTGAGACCTAGTTACGTGCCCAACTGAGCTCTGAACAACAAGAAACTTGAGAATTGATTGCAGCTGCACAGATGCTCTAAAGTACTAGTAGAGTGTCCTCTGGCAGATCTTCTCCTCCGCCCCAATTTATTTTAATTGAGGATTTGAAGCACCTGATTTCAGGTGAAGTTACTTTTGATAGCTGTATTTGAAATCCCTAGTTTTAGGTGTCTTGACCTCTCTTTCTTGCCTTCCTTTTCCTAAGATTTGGGTGGCTCTGATTAAATGAATGATCTGCATTACAAGAGGAAAACTGGGACTAGATGTTCTTAAATTAGAGGGGTGTTCACCCCACTATTCCTGTGAGATTAGCTCTGGGGCACAGCCTGCCCCATCAGCCTTTTGTCTTGTCCTGCAGCAATTTAGCAAAGAACCATGAATCCATTTGAAGCTCCTCCATGAAAAGTTTTGCACGTCTTTCAGTCAAATCATCTGGGGAGCTAAACAACACAGCAAAGCTTCCAGGAAGCAAGGCAGAGAACTTTTGCAGGTTTCAAGGTGACCTCAAATCACACTAATTAAGGCCAAACTAGACAGGGCTGTAAACTGTATCATTGTTATATATGGAAGGCTTTAAAACTTAAATAGCAGCTGCATAGAAGTCCAGTCCAGATCAGGTCCATGGGAAAGAAGATGTGATTAAGCACAAAATCCTTAGTCTATGCAGTTACATCACCCTCTAGTACAGTTTCTCAAAGTGGGGGTCGGGACCCCTTTGGGGGTCTCCTAAAGCTATCCTGGGGGTCTCCTACAGACCCCTGGTGCAGGGGGCCAGGTCAGGCTTGCCAGACCTCCAGCTGTAGTTGCGCATGCACTGGGGGTGACTGACAACCTTAGGGTCCAATCCTATGTATGCCTACTCTGAAATAAATCCCATTATAGTCAGGGGGGCCTTTACTCTCATGCAAATGTGGATAGGGTTGCAGCCTCAGGGCCCAATCCTATGCCTGCCTACTCTGAAATAAATCCCATTGTGTTCAATGTGTGCATAGAACACACATTTCATTTGTAACAATGAAAATACATCCTGCATATCAGATATTTACATTACGATCCATAACAGTAGCAAAATTACAGTTATAAAGTAGCAATGAAAATAATTTTATGGTTGGGGGTCCCCACAACATGAGGAACTTATAAAGGGGTCACGGCGTTAAGAAGATTGAGAACTACTGCTCTAGTGTTAATTTATATATATAAATATATAGATAAATGCCTAGTTATAACTATAACTATAAATATAAATAAGTCTGTGTGTGTATATATATATATAGAGAGAGAGAGAGAGAGAGTATATAAATGCCTTCTTGTTGTTGTTGTTGTTGTTGTTGTTGTTGTTGTTGTTGTTGTTGTTGTTGTTTTTGTTTTTGTTTTTTTTTATGGAAAGTCATCTTAACTGCTCCGGAGCAAGGGGCTTAATTTCACTTTAGGATATAGAATTAAGTTTTTAATGCTGCAATCCTCTGCGTGCTTACTTGGGAGTAACCCAGTGGTGGTCTTCAGGGGGTTCTCACAGGTTCTATAGAAGCCTTTGCTAATGAGCACTTGATTCTGAGAACCAGTTACTATGAGACATAGAACCTGCTGTTAATTTATTTGAATCCCACCACTGGAGTGTTACCTGGAAGCCTTGTTAAAGAATGAGTCGAATAACTGGAGTTGGTTCAAGATATTCTTTTACTTCACTTCAGTGCTGAAGGGCCATACATAGCAAAGAGAGCTATTCCAAAAGTTTGGCCTCGATCACAAGGTGAAGGAGGCTTATATAGACTTTTAATACAAAGTGTGGCGTAGCAAACAAAGCTGGCAAGGTACACGAACAAAGCTGGCATAATACATATACTTTTTAACCAATACCTTTAAACTACATAACTATCTAGTCACAGTCTACGTGTCCAGTGCCTGTTAGACCCCTGTTTCCTGTTACCTTATATGAAAGACAAAGCTGGCTAGGTATACATGATGGCAGCACATGTGTCTACTGCATGCGAGATACATGAGGCCTAGGTTTAGTCATCATGGTCTGGCCATGTGGCTTAACTCCGGTCACCATGATCCTTTATACAGTCCAAGTTAGATAAAGCGCATCCCGTCTGGATAGTCGGCCAACGTAAGTGCCTGACCTTGGTCTTGTTCAGACACAGGAAAACCACACTTCTTATATATTTCCATGTTCTTTCTTCTGGCCTTATCAATATATGCTTAAATATACTTGGTTACAAAGCAAATATAACATTCTATTAAGTCTAAAACTTATACATTGAACTACACATACTACATTCATATATATGGCTTTTGATTAATTTGAATAACATATTTAATATATTTCTTATTTTGGCTTGAATAGAACTAAGCATTTCCTTATATGGTCTTATACTTCAGAACCTTCGTTTAGCCACACGTTAGTGTGTGTGTGCACAACAAGGGGGGTTAATGGAAGAATTACAATTTGATTTTTTGGTCTCTTTGTCCTGACCTGTATCAGGAGTAAACCCCATTGACTGTAATGGGACTTCTAACTGGATATGCATAGTAGATGGGCTGTAATTCTGCTCCATTTTGCAAACACAAATCCACAGCCACAAATGGGTCTGGGAGGTAAAGTCCATCCTTTCAGTTCATATACTAGGTGAGGCTCATCTTTTTGACCTGTGAACAAACAAATAGTAAGGTGTATCAGGATGGGTAGGCCCAATAAAGAACATAAGAAGAGCCTCCACTGGATCAGGCCAAAGGTCCATCTAGTCCAGCTTCCTGTATCACACAGCGGCCCACCAGATGCCTCAGGGAGCATATATGACACCTGCATCAAGGTGCCGTCCACAGCACCTGGTATCTTGAGGTGGCCTATATCTATATCTGTCTATGTATGCACACGCACACACATACATGCACACACACACAAGAAAGGGCTTCCAGTGATCCTGCTTCTTTATACTTGATCCCAGACACCTTTTACCAGAAATTATTAAACTTTGAAAATAATTGTTGGCTGAAATCCAAGCAGGTTCCTTTAGATCTAGCAAAGAAAAGAGCCATTAGAAGTGGAGAGAAGAGGTGAAAGTGTCTTATTGTATTCATAATTTATGCCTAACAATGTTAGACACCAAATGTCAATTATATGTGGCTGAATCATTTCCTGTTTGTTTTCCATCAGAGAATAAATTACGGTATTTTCAAATGCCCTTTAAACCACAGCAGGAGATCATTTTTATTTAAGTGAATGTTTGCAGTTGGAGCAAGCTTTATTGCTTTGGCTTCCATTAATACCAATTATTATTGTAATGGTTTTGGGTTTTTTTGGCTAAGGTTAAAAAAAGATTCAGATCTTGGGTGTGGACAAACAACTTAGAATGTCAGATCTACATCCAAACTCTTGAGAAAACAGAAACTATAAGACCAGACAATTAGTTGTCCTGGCATCACCTTCACTGCAGGCATCACTGCAGTCAGCACTAATTCACAAATTAGGGTTGCCCTGTGGGTGCCCTTCTGGGAGAAAGGTGGAATACAAATCTAATAAACAAACAAACAAACAAATAAATAAATGTGTCCTGGAAACCCCGGTTTTCTTGGGATTGTGTTCACATACTGCCAGGTTGGACAAGGGATCATGGCCCGGTTTTGTGGAAGAGAATGATGGCAATAGTAACACAAACCACCCAGTATAGAATGATAAGGTGGGCAATAGAAAGGCTTTCGGGAGGTAGCTTGCAGGTTCTCAGGTCTTTTTAATTTTAATAGTCTTAATAAACATCTAAATATGCTTGAATATACAAACATTTTAGGAGCAAAGAGATGAGTGAAATTAAATCCATATTCAAAAGCGATTTTATTAAGACCAATGAAAGCTCAAAATAGATGTGGCTTTCATGTTGTTTTATTTCAGTCAGTCTAAATGGTCAACCTACTCAGGGAGAGAAATCAGGATCAGGGTCAGGATAAAATCTCCCTACTTCTGCCTTGGTCCTGATCCATATTCTGTTTCCCTCACCAAGTACACAAGAAAAGCAAACACTCTTGGGATACAGTGTTCTTTGGCCCCAAAAAATATCCAAACTCAGGAATAGGGTAACTTTAACAGTGTAAGGCCATTTGTATCTATTCAGAAGTAAGTCCCATTGAGTTCAGTGGGGGTTACTCCCAGGAAAGTGCTCTTAGGATTGCAGCCTCAATTATCCTTCTCAACAAGCTTTTGAGTTCTACAGAACATGATGCTGGTGAGATGGAGGAGACAAGGCAATACTGAAGATGATAGAAAATCCCATCTCTTTTCCTTTCTTGCTTTTTTTATAGCACCTCTCTGCAATTATAAACCTTTATGACCAGCCATTTCTGGTGACTTGGCCAAAAGGCCATGTAGAACCATCCATAAAAACTTACATAAAATTCACTGTCAGGTGAGGAATGAAGCAGAGAGGTTGAGAGATGCAGGCAGATCAGCTTTAGATACAGGTATACTCTGATATCAGACTCTTCCCTTTGACTCAGCCGTGGCAAATTCTGTTGCAACACAAGGAATGAAATGATTCACCGCAGTGCGCAGGTGATGGGTGAAAAGAACACAAAATAAAAGCCCACACATGATGTCCTAATCCAGGAGTCACAGGGCAGTTCCATCTGAGACAAAAGCAAAGGATAGAAAGTCGTACCAAACGCCTTTGTTACATGAAAGACAGTCAGGTTAGGTGGGGTGAAACGAGATGTCCTAGGAAGCACATGGTTTGCAATGTGTGGGAACAGATATGAATGCTGTTTAATATTAGTGATGGTATCAAGAGTTGTTTTCTCTTGAGGAAGAATAATTGGATGCTATCCTGGTCTGCAGCATGATTTACAGATTTACTCAGAAGTAGGTTTTGCTGAATTCAGTGGGATTTGGTCTTAAGTAAATTTGTGTTGAATTGCAGCTTAATACAAGGAAATGTGACCCTTGAAGAGCTGTTTCCTAGAAAAATCTCTCTCTCTCAGTGTCTGTCTGTCTGTCTATCTCATGTGGTTAATTTACATGTTATATTATTAAATGTAAAACTTTTACATATAATAGATTAATATGAACATGCTACCCACTCACAAGGAAAAGGAGGACAATGAAGATTTTTCCAGGACACAAGTTTCAAAAAGAGGACATGTCCTGGAAAAAGAGGATTCATTGTTATGGATTTGTCCAACCCTGGTGGGACTGCAAGGACATTCTGTCATGTGAAGATGGGAGTGCTGGGCATAGTGATGGGGCAAGTCTTTTGGCTGACTCATGAGGTGTCAAGGGTCAGCTTAACTACAGGCACACTTGGCCAGGGCCTGATCTAGCCAACTCCTGATGCAACCCTTTGCAGCCTGGGCAAGAAAGAGGAAAATGGGCCCTCTCTATTCATAGTCAACACTTTTGGAGCTGTTAAAATGTTTTTAGATTTTTTTAAAAAGTCTATTTCAACTTTCAGGTATATACATTGTTTTTTACAAAGTGTGATGTATGAAATGGTTACAACACATTCATGTGCAAGCACATCACACACCCCTTGGCAGGTTTGCAGCACTTTCTCTGCTAGGATAAGTTTTGCCTGCCAAATATTTCTATGTCAAGGTTCTGTTAGGGCCAAAGCACATGACTGAATGCATGAGGTGACCTGTTTTTTTCTTGCCTTGAATAATCTGAGTATGCTAGAAATGGAGCAGGACAGCAGCGTGATTCCCCCACTGCAATTCAATCCTGATCATGCTCCCTCTCCATTCCCACCATACTGTGTGATATTTTTGTTAGGAAAACTCGTTTTCATCAGCAACATTAAAAAGGGGGGGGGGGCAATGTATTCATTGGAACATGTATGTGCATTGGCCCTTGGAGGTGCAAGAACAAGATAAAAACCACAGATCACATGTTTATTCCCCAAGCAAAGATGTATGAAGATGCTCTTGGCATCTTGGCAATTTTGTCCCTATCCTCATTTATCTCAAAAGCTTGATGAAACTTCAGAGAGTTCAGTAGTGAGTGTGAAATGCTGGCAAGCAAACAATTCACAGTTAATCAAGGGGTGATCTTTACCAACCAGAGTATTTCAGAGCTAGCCAGTTGGCCTATGGTCAGAATACTGTGGTTGGCCAGTACTGTGGGTGTTGTAGGGAGTAAATTAAATGGGACCTGTGAGCTGATGTTGCAAGGAAGGATCAGGAAGGGCCTGCTACCTGATGGTAGCAGAAGTCCAGCAAAGAAGAACTGAGAGCTCAATCCTAACCATGTCTACTCAAAAGTAAGCCCTACTGTGTTCAGTGGGTCTTACACCCAGGAAAGTGTCTTTAGGATTGCAGCCTTCATTTCGTTCCCTTCCCACAAAGTAAGATTTTGCTTTATAGCTGAATGGAACATAGAGCACAATTGTAACCATGTCAACTTAAAAGTTAGCCCCATTGTGTTCAATGGGTCTTACTCCCCAGAAAACTGCCTTTAGGATTGCAGCCACACTCATTTAACAAATAAAATTGCCCTGGTCTGTTTTCTACGTTCTTCATCCTGTTTGTTACTACAATATTTGCTCTGTTTCTTTACTAAAATCTCAAATTTCATCACACCACAAGTGATGTGGCTTAGTATTCCTCCACCTCAGAGGTAACCAAAAGTCCTTCTACCGTCTGCCTGCCCACTGGTTTCCATTTTTTTCTTGTGTCTTCCCTGAACCTTTCCTGAGGTTCAAACCCTGTCCACCCTTTGGGAAGCTTGGATAAGATACTAAGCAGAACACTAAATACAATTTTTCCCCCAAACCATGATATATGCATGAAGTATTAGACGCTCATCTCACAACCAGGGTGACCATATGACCAGAAAAACCCGTATTTGTCAGGATTTTTAGCCTCCTGTCCGGGTGTCCTACATTTTGGCATCATTGTCCTACATTTTGGCTTCATTTTGAAACTTCATGATAGTGCACAGTACTCCATCATGCCATACGTCGTTGGATTCGTATTGAAGAGCAGAATCCAATGCAAAAATCAGTTTGGAGCTATCCCCTTCCTATCAAACGTTATGGTCAAAAAACTAAAAAATAAAAACAAAAAAATTACACTTTTTGGCAATTTTTTTAAGTGGTTAGGAATTTTGGCCTGGGATTAGGAATTTTGGCCATGGGGTTCAGGAATAATATGGTCACCCTGCTCACAACAGAAATCAAGAAATTGCTGCAATGTTTTCAGCGTTCTTCATCTGTTCATGGCTTCTGAGTCCATTTGAATTGTCCAATTTTGGAGATCCAAAGGTAGCACGTGGTACCCCAGAGCTAGTCACCTGGCAATTAAAGCTTCCTTATTGTCAGAGGAGGTTCATAATTCTCACATGTAAACCTTTCAACTTTGATATTTAAAGGGCACACACCTGGTTAAATGCATTTATCTCTTGTGGACAGGAAAGAACAAATGGTCTGCTGGGAAGGAAAAAAAATAGCTTGAGGGATAACTTTTAGTCATTGGCCAGACACCACTCCCATGTGAGGCAAGGAGGTTTTCTGCACATGACAAGCATATGTGCGTCTGGCTGCAAAGACTTCCCGGCAGCACCGTGTCCAACAACTTAATTCACATTTCTTTGCACTGAGCTGAGAAAAACTCACAGTTTCTAGCTTGACTCTAAAACTGTTTGCAACATGCTGTCTGCCACTGGTTTTTCAGAATATATTTAGCTCTTGGGCAAGGTCGTGATTACCTTCCCTAATCCTGGAAGTGCGTGTTCTTTGAAATTGAGCTCAATAATTGATTTTTCACCCATTGTAACAGAAATGCATACCTCCACTGAGCAAAGCGGTGGCAGGAATTGTCTAGGTTGGGCATCATGTGGCTGAGTTGACCCTTTAAATTAAACCCCCCAGTACTTGTGGTGGCAGCTGTATGGATTGCACCCCTGCTGCTCTTGACCCTCCATCCACAAACGGGGACATCCCCTAGCACCAGAGTGAGGCCTCTAGATGCTTCTATGGGTCCATATGGATGTGGTAAGCTATAGCTCCTCTTCTCCCCATGTTTGATGAGGATGGAACATGGCAGTGGGTTGTCTTCTTGGTAAATCTTCAGCCACTGGAATACCACCACTAGGTTAACTTCTTTATCACTGAGCCCCACTTAGGTGCCAGGTCTTCTCTCCCATTTTTCAAGTGTTACATCACTGCTCCACACATTGCAACATCACCCATCCCATGTTGTAAATCACAGGATGCAGACCACCTGGCAGCCTTCCTTGTAACACATTGACATGAGCGAACACAGCTGGAACACGTTTGAGGAAAATCATTGTCCCTTTTCCTAGGAACTTTCTTCCATGACTAGAGTGGATTCCTAATTGTGTTAAATGAGAAATTTGCCCCTTGAGAAAAAAAATGTTAAATTCCTGTCAATTTTTGACACCAGCTGGGTTAATGACTGGCAGGGATTTGGCATTAGAAAGTGAAAAAACACACCTCAAATATCTGCTGCTCTAGGCTGGTACCAGCCAGTACATGACATCATCCACTTGTTTTTCATGGTTCCAGAAAGGCACAGAGCCAAAGGAAGGAGGCGGTAAACCCTCTTAACTTTTTGCAGAACTTTTGGGATATTGTGATTGGTTTCCATTGTAGGAAAAGATCATGCTTCTGTAAAAGCCACGCTATGCAGCTTTCCACAGCCCCTCCATCCAGGCAGAAACCTAAGAAAATGTGCCCCTGTCCGATACTGATCTGGGGTTGTGCCAGTTTGATCATGCATACTGAGGCTGCCTCTTCAGCTCCAATAAAGCTGGCAGGTTTTCCTCTTTTCCATGTGTACAACACAAGGGCATTCCCCGCCTGGTGGAAATCAATCAATTCACAGAGCAAAATTAGAAACAGGATCAAATAGAGACAATCAATGTTTTATCTTTGATCGGCTTTTAGGGTGTATCGATGCACATAGTGCTATTTACCTGTTGCAGAATGAATGCCTACTTTCTCTTGGCTGTCTGGTCTTTTGAGTTCAATCTGGCATCAAAGATAACAGCCTAACTGAGCTACTGTGATGTCAGCATCCCTGCCAAATCAAGTTTTCACTGGGTCCATTTGGGTATATCTTACCCTCTTCCCAGACATGTGCAATGGGCACTTCATGGTCATGACTTTGCAATGGGTAAGTCAGGAGTCCAATACACACTTTCCTGGGAGTAAGCCCTATTGAACACAATGTGATTTATTTTTGAGAAGATATGCATTAATCAGTATAAAGGGGCTATTTATGGCACATTCTTCCTGTTATTCTTGCCTTTAGGAGAAATGCTGCATTTCCTATTTCCAGATATAATTTTGTGATCATCATTTCAATTTGGACATGCCATATTTCCAATTGTAGGAAATGAGCTGGCTAAAAGCCATCTGGGAATAACAACATAAGAAAAGCCCTGCTGGACCATTTAGTCCAGACTTGCGGCAAACCATTTGCCCCAAGGAGCACACAAGACAACAAAAGATCTGCTTCCTGTTGCCCTCTTTTACATCTGGTAGCCTCCTTCTAAAATCTGGAGGTTGCACTTGCCCCTCAAGGCTTATAACTAGTGATGGACATTTCCTCAAGAAATATATCCAGGCCATTCCCATCTAGGGTAGAGCCCATCACCACATCCAGTGGCAAGGAGTTCCATAGACTAAGTACAAACTGGATAAATAATTTTTTTAACTGTCTTAACCTTTTCAACACTTAATTTTAGTGGATTTTAGTGAGTGGTGAAAAGGGTACTTCAGTCTAGAATATTTTTTGGCCATAAAATCTCAGGATTGGTTATCACTCAAATCCTTTCAGCAATTCACCCACCCATTGCCATTTATGTGTTACTAGCGAAAAGTGTACTCGCGTTGCAGGTGTAACATTTCTCCCTATGCCATCCCCCCATGGCGCAGAAACACCCCATGTGCCACTTCCTCCATGTGCATCATCCCCCATGCGCATCGTCCCTCCATGCGCATCATCACCCCATGTGCAATGTCCCCTCATGCGCAACTTTCCCCCATGGCATCATCCGCCAATGTGCAACTTCTCCCTATGCGCAACTTACCCCATGCGCAACTTACCCCATGTGCAACTTTCCCCCATGCGCATCAACCCCCATGCTCAACTTTCCCCCATGCTCAACTTTCCCCCATGCGCATCATCCCCCCATGCGCAACTTCCATCCATACGCAACTTCCACCCATGTGCAACTTCCCCCATGTGCATCATACCCTCATGCGCAACTTTCCCCATGCGCATGATCCACCGATGCACAACTTTCCCCCATGCGCAACTTTCCCCCATGCGCAACTTTCCCCCATCCGCATCTTCCCCC
Source organism: Cryptoblepharus egeriae (assembly GCA_030015325.1). Taxonomy (NCBI): domain Eukaryota; kingdom Metazoa; phylum Chordata; class Lepidosauria; order Squamata; family Scincidae; genus Cryptoblepharus; species Cryptoblepharus egeriae. The sequence goes on from JAREYC010000013.1 coordinate 16,073,125, forward strand.
ATGCACATCATCCCCCATGCGCGACTTCCACCCATGTGCAAATTCCACCTATGCGCAACTTCCCCATGTGCATCATCCCCTCAAGCGCAACTTTCCCCATGCGCATCATCCGCTCATGCGCAACTTTTCCCCATGCGCAACTTTCCCCCATGCGAAACTTTCCTCCCATGCTCATCATCCTCCCATGCGCAACTTCCCCATGTGCATCATCCCCTCATGTGCAACTTTCCCCATGCGCATCATCTGCCAATGCGCAACTTTCCCCTGTGCACAACTTTCCCCATGCGCAACTTTCCTCCATGCGCATCATCCCCCATGCGCAATTTCCACCCATGTGCAACTTCCACCCATGCGCAACTTCCCCCATGTGCATCATCCCCTCAAGCGCAACTTTCCCCATTGCGCATCATCCCCCATGCGCAACTTCCACCCATGCACAACTTCCCCCATGCGCAACTTTCCTCCCTTGCGCATCATCCTCCCATGCGCAACTTTCCTCCATGCGCAACTTCCCCCCATGCACAGCATCCTCGCCAGTGCAACCTTTTCCTCCGAAAAACATCCCCCAGTTCACCAGGCACTGAGCACCAAATAGGCTGGATGTTATTCAGTCTCCCATGTAAAGTATAGGACAGAAACACGTTGCCCCCTTTTCAGCCCCTGAAGGGTTAACTTTCTCCAGGTGGTTCTTGGTGGGAGTTCAGGTGACAGAAGGAACTCCCAGAATTCCATGCTTCAGGCCCAGCAGTTGGGGCGGAATGTTGATGAGTCAGCAATTCTCAATGCAAAGTATAGGGAGGAAAACGCGTTGCGCCCCTTTTCACCCCCTTCCGGTTGGAATTTCCGAAAACCGGTTCTTAGTGCACCCCTCAGTCATGGAAGGAACACTCACCCCAAATTTCACACTTCTAGGCCTAGCGGTTTTGCCAGGATGGTGATGAGTCAGTCAGTGAGTGAGTGAGTGAGTCAGTGAGTGACTTTTCTCTTATATATATATAGATAATGTCGCTCCTGACTTTTGTGTTGGTGTAGACATCCAAATCTGTTCAAGATTTTCTAAGCTGTCACCAATTTCCCAAAAGTAACCAAACCCATGCCATGCTGTGAACTGTGCCTTCGAAATCATTGTCAAGGCTGGTATCCATCCCTATTTTCTTCGTCAGCCTATGCACAATAGGTTTGGCACAAATGTCCACTTTTAAATGGCCACATGTCAGTGTTTTCTAAATTACGTTTGGGATGTTGGCTGGCAAAAATCAGCCTTGACACGTGCGAAAGGCGGTGATCACAATCCTGGTTTCCTGATTACCTGCAGAGTTGAGAAACTCTGTGTTGAGAAAAACATATTCCATGAAACAGCCTTGATTTAATGGACATATATGGTTGGTGTTCTTTGAACAGGTTTGGAAGAACTGGAGTGTATTTGAGGGCACCCCGAGGGATGAACAAACGCTGAGCAACCAAGTTATTTTGGAGAAAGGAGGACAAGTCAGTTTTGCCTGGAGGAAAAAAATTAAGGAGGGACAGGATAACCATCTTCAGATAGTTGGCAGGGATTCTCATGCTGGTGGAAAACAAGATGTGTTTGCTGCGGAGACAGGGAAGCAGCCAGTGATGGGCAAATGAACCCATCCTATTAATAAAATATATGGAAGAGTTAAAACATCAGCAAACATCAGCAGGACAGCAGCAAAAAGAATGAGCTCAACTGTCAAATGCTTCAGGTGTCAGTTCACAAATGATTCCAGATCAAAACTGGTTTTGTTTGCTTCAGGTTAAAAAAAACACAAGAGGAAAAAAGCAAACTTTAAGGAGGAAAGCTTTCTGTAAAAGTGGGACTGCTACAAAATAGTCCTACTGCTCCAAGGAGATGTCAACTGGCAACCACAAGGAGCCAGATAAAGCTTTTGGTGAGCCTATAAAGTTGCCCACTCCCTTGTGAGGTGGGGTTCTCACTTGTGTCAGTGACGTGGCACCCCTCAGTTGGGCTTTGGCGGTGTACAACTCTTCAGTTCGAGCAAAGGTGCTATTTTAGGTTCCCAGGGGGTGCAACATCCTGGAAAGCAAAAATAATGCCAGCATTGGTAGCATTTGGCAACAATAGTTGTGAATCAGTTATGGTAGACTCTCTTGGGATGCTAACTACATCCCATTTAAGATTAATTTCTTAACAGACCCTCCTCTTCCATGGGTAGATCATCAAATTCAGGAGGGCTCCTGAGCTCAAGAACACTTTCCAACTTTCTTCTAGACTTGGTGAGGGCTAACCCCAGGTTGAGAACCTTCTCAGCCTCAAACTTTGTGTACTTTTGACTTGAACAAGTATCAAATGATTCAAGACATTTCTGGCTTGAAATCTGTAATATTGGACAGCAAATCAGTTCCGTTGTATTGAGTGATCTGTCTAAGCAAGTGGACAAAACTGATTTCAAATACGCATATTCTCTCTCCCCCCCCCCTTGTTAAGTTGGGCCACTATTAAGCAGGAAGGTCAGACAAGGATTTCCTGCTGATTCATTCATGAGACAAGAAAGTAACATCCTTTCTAATTTGTTTTGAACAAGCCAACAACTTCAATTTCTGCTGCTTATCCGTTGCTTTCAAAGAGATTATTACTTGCTGGTTGTTGTTTCCATTCAAACTTTTAAGGCTGTTACATAAAATGCAGCCTTTGAAAATCCGACATGAAGGGAACCAGGCGAATGATGTATCTATCAACGAAGGGATTAACACTGTGTTCAGCACAAGGCCTATATCTGAATAACCTATTATGTAAACATTGGCCTCCCATCCAGCTTGCTGATAGAGGGACTTGGGGGTGTTCGACAGAACAAACCAGAAAAAACACCCACTGCAGTGTTTACTAGTCACTAGGCAGGTGCTCATTTTGTCATCTGGTTCTTGTTGAAATCAAAAGCACCGACAAGATGGAGCGGAGAAGATTGATCCAGTCCAGTGATGACATTTTGTCCCACCAATGTTAGAGCTATAATAGGGCTCCGGTTGTCATACCCAAACAGAGAAAATTATAGTATTAGTATTTGTTTTTTGAGTGTGCAAAGCCCTTCAGATGTTCTGATGGAAATTTTGCAACTTCTTTACAAGATAACTAAGCATTACTGTCCCCCAATTGCAGAGTGGGGCTCTGAGAGAGTAGCAGGCTTCTTAGGATCATGGCAGAAATAGGGCTTGGGCCCCAATACTGTTCAACTTTCTAACACCAATGTAGCCGCAATGCAGCCCCTAGGTAAGAGGACAAACATTCCCTTACCTTGAGGAGGCTGTTGTGACTGCCTCCCCATTACAGGATGGATCAAGTGCCCAATTGGCATGGCTCAGTGTTGGAACGTTGTATAGGATCAGGCCCTTAGAAAGGAGAATGTGTAAATTCATCGCTTGACTTGAATTCATGGTATTCCTACCAACTTCACTATATCAGATCAGTAGGCCTGGAGGATGTGTTCTTCTGCTCATAGATCCCTAGATGGCCTAGCTATGAGATTCCCCAGATGTGAGAATGAAGGCTGAAGAGAAATTATGAAGGACAACAGAGTGGAGGACTAGAATGGCATTTGGAGGGCTGAGGCTTCCCTGCAATGATCCCCTAACCCAGTGATGATTAATCTTTTGGGTTTAGCATGTGATATTTTTTGGTAAAAAGTTAGGCATTTTCTGAAATGCCAAACTTGACTCTGCTGTCAAAAACCCCCATTTTTTACGTATTGAGTTTTTGTTGACCTGTCTGATCATGTGTGGCGCTATATATTATACAAAGAAACATCAAATAATTACAAATTTGAGATACGACTCAAACTAAGTTATTGCTAGATGTTGATGAACATTGGGCGTATCACCCAAAAATCATGGCATGTCATCTTTGACATATGTGTCATAGGTGCACTATCTCTGCCCTGGCTGGTAGCTTGATCTGGAAGTTGAAGCATGACAAATTGTGGGAGGAAATGCCAAAGGCAAACAAGCCCTATGCCTTTGTTCCCCTGATCCAGAAGGTCAGTCACAGTCATGCCTGTCAATCGCAGGAGCTAACGTAGCACTCCTGCCTCCATGCTTGGACCACTGGATGTAACATCTAACCAGACATTGTTGTTCTCACCTGAGATATGCCTGCTACTAAATGTTTTGGCAAACATCATGATTTTAGCATCAGAGCTGCATCTGGGATATACTGACAAGTCTCAACAGCTGTGGCACAAGCAGCTGCTGGAATCCATGTGCTGTCTGAGGTCCCACATAGAGGGACTAAATCATCATGGTCTGCCAGTCCCGCTTTAAATCAAGGCTGAGGGTTTTAAAAATGGCCATGCATTTACCACAGAAGGAGGTATTATTTCCCCCTTCCTGCCATACTGGGAGTTCTGTACTCTCTCGCCTGCACAGAATGTTCCACAGTTAGATCAGATAGGAACAAATAAAATCCTATCGGGGCCATTTCAAGCAAGCTCACTGCTCTTGCTGTTAAGAACAAATCTTCCACATCTTGGCACTGTCAAGCCAACCTGAAACAGCTCAAGATGGAGAAGAGTTTTCAATCACAGAGGTGTCCCTACTGTGGATCACACCTGGGGCTGTGATGGCACTTACTTGAAGCTTCGCATTTTTGAATTTTGGGATGATGTGATAACTAACCACGCTGCCCCAACTTGAATATCTCTTGAGTTGATTTCAGTGCCAAAAGCCCACCACACTGGCAATCATTGGGCTGCTTTCACTCTTATCTGCAAGTGATGATATGATCTATGATGAGAACAAATGGCAGCCAGGCCCAAAGTTGCCCAGAGATAACCAAAGAGAGGCTTGCTGGAGGATAGCCTGCTCCCCCCTGTTCCGACCATCAAGCAGGTTTACACTCAAAGCTGTTAATTGAATCTCATTTGACACCACAAAGTGATGGTATGGCCACTTTAAAAAAAAGAGTTACACATTCTTAGAGGATAGAGCTATTAATGATATCTAGGTAGAGCTTCTAGTGTTCAGGAGCAGTCTACCTCTAGAAACTAAAACAGAAACAATGGGGAGAAAAATACCATCAAGACCTGCTTGCTCCCAGATGTGTCCAACTGAGCGTTGTTGTAAATAGGGCACTATGGCAATCTCACCAATACTTTGCTGGGAGTTAGTCCCACTGAGCACAGTGGGACTTACTTTTAAGTAGACAGGCATAGGATTGTGCTGTGGATGGGATGGATATTCAGTCTCAGACTGTTGTGTTCTTACCACTCAAGCAATGAATCATTCATGTGGGTTTTATTTCATGAGGCTGTCTAAATGCTAAGGAGAAATTTTTCCCTTTTTATAACAAAATCACATGGGTACTTTTTTGCCAGCGTGGGATAGTACAATAAAAATAGTACTTACTGTTTATATAACTGTTTATATAGTGCTTCTTGGGTGTGCCGACTGCTCCACGTGGATTATCATGGTGTGGGCCTTACAACCCGTCCAGTAAGGGTATTATCCCCATATTGCAGATATTCATACTGCAGACCACATAGTGAGTTCAAAGCAGAGGTGACTTTGAATGGGGGGGAGGGGAAGCCCTGATTTGCAGCTCATTCCCTTTCAGTACAATCCCTTGGATTCAGAAGGAAGTATCATTGTGTTCAATGGGACTTACTCCTAGGAAAGCATTACAGGATTGCAGCCACTGCACTGCTCCAGTACAGATCATAGGTAAGCTGATATCAGGCACGCAGGGTGGATTTTGCTTCTTATTAGAACACAGTGGCATCCCTAAGGGGCCCTGGGTACCACACTCCAGGGGAGGGGAGGGGAGGGGTGACACAATGCGTGTGCCCAAAATCACACAAATTACTAAATCGTTTGGAATAATCCCACTGGATTATGGTTATACCATTGGATGCATATTCTCCAGTATAATCCAATGCAAAAAACAGCTCTGAAATATCTCCTTCCTATCAAAAGTTATAGCCAAAAAAACTTTTTTAAAAATGCATGGAGCCCTATGGAAAAGAAACTGAAGCCATAGTGCCTTCACTTGTGAGTAGGCAAACATGTCTTGGTTTGTTGGAAAGGGCAGACGGAGGAATCCAGCATCCCAGAATGATCCAGATCCAATGAACGTAGTCCCACAAATCAACCCAGAAGTTCTTGATAATTCATTGAGCCCTATGGAAAGCAGAACTGAGCTACACAGCTCCATTTACTCATGAGTAAGCAATGGTGCCTTGGCTCATGTTCAGGTCAGGCACAGAGGAATGCAAGACCATCAGAATGGTCCCAATCCAATGAAAGTGGAGCTCAACAAGTGCTCCAGAAGGCAGTCTCACCCCTCCCCCAAAAAAGAATAAAACAAGGTAAGCTGATTTTTAAAATATGAAAATATTAATTAATATCTAATTAATTGTATTAATATTGATAATAATTAATTAATTTTGATGTGTCAAAAAATTGGTGGGCCTCAGATACCAAATGATCTAGATATATCACTGATTAGAACCTCAATGTCAACCAATGAAAAACCAGTTGCAAAATGTTAACCTAGGGCAGGGGTTGGCAACCTTTAGGACTCTGAATGATTGTGTAGAGCAGGGATGATGCAGGTGAGGAAGCCCATTTCACTGATGACAATCTCCATTTGCTAAAATTCCCTCCTCTACACAATAGGTAAAGTCCTAAAGGTTGGCCTCCCCAGCTCAAAACTTAGGTCCACCCCAAGAACTCCTTTTTCAGTACCCGGCCATGGCCCTTGAGGACAAAAATCTGTGACTGGTTTTCTCTCTTCCCCTGCTTAAGTGATCATCATTTCAGCAGCCTCATCTAGAAATCTCCTTTCCTTACTATTGTTAAACCAGTGGGAGTCAGCCACCCTGGCCAATCTCTTGCAAATTATGTACTTGGCAACTAGTTTTGAGAACTAGTCCTGCTACATTTCTAGCAACCGCTCCCTCTCCTGTTTGCCTAGCAAGATCCCCTCATCCACCTAGAGCTTCACAAAAAAGAGAACAGAGTCAAGCATCACTGAGGATAGCATCACTGGATGGCTACTGTGACCACCTTATAATAGGGGTCCATTGCCTACCTCCTAAACCTGCCTACCCTGCTCCGCTCTAATTACCTACGCTCCCACTTTGTTCTGTACACATTCCAGATTGAAATCCGTTCTCAGCCATAAAACCTCCTGGGTGAGCTTGGGGTAATTAAATAATCTTTCCAGATTAAATCATCTTTCCACCTGATCCACCTCACAGGGTTGTTGTGTGGACAAAAAGATGTAAGGAAGAATGCATGCCATCCAGAGGTCCTTGGGAAGGGAGGCATAATAATGCAAAAAATAAAACTTGCAAAGGGGTCAAATAACCCCACACTTCTGGGCTGAATTGGCTTATCTGGCTATGGCCCATATCCTAAAGTCAAATTAAGCCCTTTGCTCTGGAGCAGTTAAGGTGACTTTCCATAAGATAACACTAGAGGGTGACATAACTGCAGGGACCCGTAACTGCTCTGGATTTAGCCCTATGTGATCTTAAAAGGACCCTTTCCTGCTATTCTATTAATTATCCTTGAAATAACACACAATTTGGCCCTAAGGTTTCTGTTTTAGATTGTCTGGATGATTGATGTTTATGGTGGGGTTTTGTTTCTGTTTTGTTACATTTTTAGATCCAGGCATTACCTGAACTAACCACAGTTTCCTTGAGCACCAATTGTTGGTTCCTCTCTGATTGATAGCTATTCTAGCCAATGGGAGCTGTGAACTCCAAGCCAATTAGTGCTCGTTTCCAGCTTTTTTAATTAAAGCATCATATAATAGCACTGTTTCAGGAAACAGCTTTCAGGGAATGTCTCCTCCATGCTCTTGCAAGTAGTGCTGAGGATTGTCGGCCACTTTGGATTTAGGCTTTTATTATGTAAATAAAAGCTCAGGCAAAAAATTCTGGTACATTAAATAAAATACTTCTGGGTTTTCATTTCCAACTCCCCCCAATTTGAGTGCTTTCTCCTTTTTTTCCATCAACACTTCTCGCAAGGTCAGCACGCATGTATCTGTATCTCAGAGTCCTAAAATCCCTTCTTCCACATTTTCTTGGAAAAGCAGAGTTTCCACAAGTTGGGGGAGTATTTGCATATGATCTCATGTGCCAGGACCTAGGAGACAGGTAGACAAATTTAAATAATCCAAACAAGGTAGTTCTTTTCCCTTTTTTCTGCATGGCTGTTACTATATCACAATGACTTACATCAAACGCAGCTTTGGGGGGGGGGGTAGTTTTGTTTTCAGATATGCAAAGCTGTCTGATTTGTCTGCAGCCTACAACAAAGGGCTGCCTGCTCCTTTTTTTACTTGAAAAAGTTTCCAGCCACTCATAAATCTAAACTCCTGAAGTAGATTCATAAAAGATTTCCATACAGGCTTTATACATGTCTAGACTGAAAAAAGAAAAGAACGCTAATGCTATTTCTACAGAGGCGTAATCTCAAACCTGAAATTGTCTCAAGCCTCATGCGACTTCAAAGTATAGTTTGCAACAATTAAATTAAGTCCCTGGAAAGTCTGCACAGCCCAAAATTGCTGTGCAATTAACATTCTGCATTCTCCCAGTAATGCGTGGTTATTTCTGGCCCAGTTAGAAGGAGACAAAAGCATTCAATTCTCCTTGAGACCAGAATAAGCCCCTGTTTTCCCCAAATGAACATTTCCAGATGACAAAAATTCAATTGAGAGTTTCAGCCTCATCTCCAAGCTCTGTGCCATCTTGTGACGTGATATTTCATTAGGCTGTGCCAAACATTTTCAAGGAAACCTTTGGTCAGTCAAGGCACAACATCAGTCTTTTGACAACTGACAAGGCACACCTTGCTGCTTGTGGAGGGTTCACATATCTTAATGGTCCTATTAATAAATGATAATATCTAATAAAAATTTTTTTCCAAACTCCAATGGCACACCTGTGGACCACTCATGGCACAACAGTATGCCATGGCACACTGGTTGGAAATCACTGATCTAAGGAGAAATTATAAACAGAAACTGTCAAAAAGGAAAATGATAACAGTTTTATAAAAGTTCGAAAAAGGTTGTCAGTCTTCTGAGCTACTGTACCTTCTAACAGATTGTTTTCCCAATTCCATTCCTTTATCATTCTCACTTAATCGTACTCATCTCCTGCATCCTTGCAAAAGAATTCATCTTGAATTCTGCCATTTTTTTGCAGCATTCAGTTTCTCCATTTAAATCTTTCCCCCCATTTTTGTGATAACCAAAGCTCATGTGCCCACTGATGAAACACTGCAAAAAAGCATGTGTTCTTTTTGCACAGTGTTTTCACTATGCACTTCCGAACGCCAGTAAAACATGACACACAAAGAATCTTTATATGCAACCAACTGTACAGCCATGGTATTTGCTTCTGACGGTGTATTAATGCGTGTGAGAGCCATATTCATCAGAAAAAATATCTTGATTGGGCAGTCACACAAAGACAGGACCAGGAAATGGGCTCAGAAAATATGGTACTTTCAACACCAAGTAGAAATTGAATGAAAATTTCAAAAGCATCATGTCCTGAGTCATAAGAGTTCAAAGTTGTGCCATTCTAGTGTGCACTGAAATGCAAAGGTTACAACATTACTACCACTTGAAGATAAAAGGTAAAATACACAAAGGCCTTGTCTATTTTGTCAGGGAGGAGACAGCAGCACAGAGTAGGAGGTGCTGGAACAAGTGCAGACCTGCATCTTCATCATCATCAGGGCAATGGGGCATGCCACAAGCCTTGCTGTCTATGCCCAAGTTATACTGTCTGAAAATCAACGTTCTTGATCTCATCTCTTACAATCTTTCTCCAACCACATAGACATTACAAAAAGGCAACAGGTGTAGCTGTAGGTAAAAATACCAGCTCTGGTGTCAGTTCATTTTAAAAATCACATAAACATACTGTCAAACATCACAGGAAATGTTTTGCTTGGTGGTGGAGGAAGAGGAGAAGGAGAACCAGGCAGATGTGGTGTTGACTTGCCATGGTGTTGTTGTCCCAGGCACAAAACTCTGATACAAAGATCTATCTAGAGTATTTATATTCTACTTTTCAACCAAAAAGGTCCCAAAGCAGCTTACAGAGATAATGAAAAAAGTTATGGGTAATGGGGCAGTGGTGGGATTAAAAAAATAACAACATTAATAACCTACATTAATAACCTACATTAACAACAGGTTCTATGTCCCATTAGTTACTGGTTCTCATTAGCAAAGGGTTCTATAGAACCTGTGAGAACCCCCTGAAGCCCCCCGTAGGTAATGGGTCAGATATGGGGAGCAAACAGCCACACTGATTCTTCTGAATGCTGAGCATATCACTGGCTGGAGCCAGGATGGTAAGAGGGAGACAGTATTGAACTTGGGCTACCCCTAACACTCCAGGATGCTTGAAACCAAAGACTCAAACTTAAACAAATGAAAGGCTTCTCTTATGTTTATCTTATCACTCCAGAAAGCATCATTGATATGTAATCTCATGTTTTGGTTTAGATGGGATGTTTTTTCATTCAAACTCTTGGACAGAGTATAGGTTTCCATGTGTTAAGGAAATCATCTTGAATATTCCGTCTCTCATCTGGATGATACACTCCTAACAACAGATATATGACAAGCTCACCTATCTTAAGTTGCATCTCTCCCTTGACCTTTGCTTTGACAAACAGATCTTTGGAGCAAAGACTGTCTCTCTAGTACCTAGTGTAGTTGGAACTACACGTGAACGTATAACTCCAGGGCAACCCATGATCTCTCATTACCAAAGTCCCACTGCCCATAGGATACCACCCCATTCACCACCTGAGGCAATGACCTCATTTGACACAACAGAAGGCCAGCCCTGCTCTAGTTTCCTGAAATTAAGGAGCTCTCTGACTGATCATTGCCAGGGTGGGAGAACAGCCAGGAATTCCATGTAAGCCTCTTTGTGTTCCATGACGGAAGCAAGGTAGGACCTTCATGTACTAAATAAAGTGCTCAAGAAGGTAGGACATTCTTGACACTCATTGCTATAAGCCCATTTAATTGTCAATAGAGGGAAAAAGCTCCGACGCACATTTTGATATTGTTCCCCTGTTCCCACTCCAAGTTACATAAGTGTGCAGAATGTCCCAAGAAGCACAAGGCAAAGAACTGGTCTGCTTCGACCCCAAGACCAGTCTGTGGATTTGCTGTAAGCTTGTTTTATTCAACTTTATTCAACTCAGGCAACATATTGCCTATCAAAGGGGATAAATTAAGCAACTGTTTGGAATTTATAGTTGCCTGTCTGTTCTGCAAAGGATTACCGCAGAAAAGCGACAAGCAGAAATGCCTGACAAGAGAGCAATGGAAAAGCATTAAACATTAGTGCTCCCTTCCAAAAAGTTAAGTCGTATTTAAGTTCTCCAGAAAATTCCACTGCTTCTGAAGAACAGCCCAACAACCTGGACCCAGCAACAGCCAAACAACTCTATTTAAAAGTCCATTCACACATTAAAGCTAAAGTAAGGTAACCCTTGCAGGTTGCCCTACTAGCTGTGCCCAGCCATATGGTGTGGCACTCATTGTTATTTGTGGCCAAAGAGCCAACAAATATGGTTCTAGCCAAAGATGTCTCTGTAGTCATGTGGCACACGGAACACTGCTTGCCTTCCTACCTTAGTCATCCCTATTTAACTACTTGCATTTACATGTTTTCAACCAGTGGTGGGCTCCAGCAGGTTCGCACCTACTCTATAGAACGGGTTGTTAACAAGAGATAGGACATATAAAGTTTAAAAATAGCCATTTAAAAGTGGCTGCTAGATGGGCATAGGACTGGTTATTAATTTCTTTGAACCACATCACTAGGTTGGCAGGAGTGGGGCTAAGGATGGGAGCTCACCCCATCTTGCAGTACTTGGGCCTTGAACTGCTGACCTGCTGATCAGAATTCTGGTCAAGCAGTGTTTTAAACCCATGTTCTAACCACTGAACCACTGCAGCCCCAGTTACTCACTGACAAATTTGGGTACAGATCAGGCACACTCAGTTGGGAATACATGCATAGAATATATGTTTGCAGTCACATCCTTGCTCCCACTTGAAAATGTAAAACACCAGTAAGCATCCATTTAAAGTATCTGAGATAGTGCAGTGGTACTTTGGTTTATGAGCATAATCAGTTCTAGAAGTATGCTCAAAATAAAAAATGCTCATATATATCAAAGGGTTTTTCCCATAAGAAATAATAGAAACTCAAAACAATTCATTCTCAACCCTGGGGAACCTGATGCTGGCGCCGATGCATGCCAGCATCCCTGGGACTCCCACCAGGGGTCCCTGGTGCTGATGCATGCCAGCCTGCGTTCCAAGGTTAGGGGAGCCAGCATGATCAGAACCCCTACTTTGTGCTGATGAAGGGACCATCCCTGGGGACCCTGCATGCTGCTGATCAAGGGGGCATACAGGGGGTCCTCAAGGATGCCCCCTCCATCAGACGCTGGGCACTCAGCAGGTATGCAAGGGATCCCCAGGGATGCCCCCTTCATGTGCAGGGGATTTCCAGTGCTTGGAGTGAGGGCGGTTTCCCACTCACTCCCAGTGCTGAGGACTCTTCAGTACCTGAAGTGAACAGGAAACCCCTCTCATTCCAAGCACTGAGACATCCCCAATGCACACAGGGGATTTCCTACCCTGTGCAGTGGTGCAGGTGCATATCCGCATCAATGCTGGCACTGATGCGGACCTGCACCCTTGATGTCTTGCCTGTTAAGACATCACTCACAAACTGAGCAAACATTTCACAGAAATCTTTGCTCATCTTGCACAATATGGATGAGCAGGACCAGCCTCAGAACAATTTGACCATTTGGCCCAAGTGAAGAGGAATAAGAAGAACTGAGGTTAAAGAGAAGGCACTATGTAAAAATTTCAAGGCATTGTCCTGTGGCAGTGATTCCCAAACTTTTGGGAACCACAAAAAACAGCCAAGGGAGTAGCAGAATCCTTATGAAATACCTGCCTTCCTATACAATTTACAAGATTGTAGCCAATGTCAACCAACAGGACTATACAGGATTGTAGCCCTAATAGTCAATGTCCTGATAGATCCAGCTTTAAAAGGTTTGGGAACCACTGTCCTGTGGGGATGGTAAGGTCTGTACCACAGATTTGGATGGAGCATCTCCTTTGCACACAAGGATGAATCAATCTCTGGCATCTCAGATACATCTAGGAAAGACTGTTATCTGAAATATTGCACAGCCACTTCCATTCAACCACACTGAACTAGATTGTCCAAGAGGTTGACCAGCAGAAACAAGTTTCCTTTGCTTAGAAATATCCTGGGGGAATGCATATAATACTGCATTTGCATAGCGTTTTCATTCGGAGCATGCACAGTCCTTTAGAAGCCTGTACAGTGAATATTGTTATTATCACCATCTTGCAGATAGGGAAGACTTAAGGTTGAGCAGGAGTGGCTCACCTATGGCAACCTTGCAAGCAGAGGCAAGATTCAAACCAGAACTGCTCCAATATACATCACAGTCTCTTACGATATCAGTCTGTGCCTCTCCACTGAGAAGGTCTAACGCATGCCTGTCCAAAACGCGGGCCGGAGGCCACATGCGGCCCAGGATGAGGGTGGATGCGGCCCTCTTGCAAAGCTGGCCACCACCATCAGAAAAACCGGCTTTGTGGTGGCAGCCATTTTCAAATTTCGCATGCTTCTGTGCGCTGCCCTGGGCGGCCACGCCTGGCTCCTCACCCTACCTGCCTCCTGGCACTCAGAGCACTTCAGGCCCTTGCAGACCTCGCCCACGTGCATCCCCCGAAAGCAGCCTCAGCCTCTATCCCAGCCACTGCCTGTTGCCCTTGAGACCTACTCAGAAGTAAGCCCCGTTAAAGTCAATGAGGCTTACTCCCAAGTTGTAGTATGAGAGCCCAATGATGCATAGGATGGGCTGTGACCCTCTCCAAGCTTAACCTTGGAGATATGCTGCAACCCTAACCATATCTACTCAGAAGTAAGGCCCATTGTACCCAATGGGTCTTACTCCCAGGAAAGTGTGTTCAGGATTGCAGCATATCTCCAAGATTAAGCTTGGAGAGGATCACAGTCCATCCTATGCATCATGCCTCCTCAGAAATGAGCCCCACTAAAGTCAATGAGGCTTACTCCCAAGTTGCAGTCTGAGAGCCCAATTCTATGCGTGGCCACTCAGCAGTAAACCCCATTATAATCAATGAGATTTACTCCAAGGTTTAGCTTGGAGAGGATCGCTGCCCATCCTATGCATCATGCCTACTCAGAAGTAAGCACCATTAAAATCAATGAGACTTACTCCAAGGTTTAAAAAATGTAGGACAAAATAAAGGACATCCTACATTTTGTCCTACATTCTTTTTAAAAAGTTGTTAAGTGTTTGTGTGGCCCAAACCAACTCATCTTCTCGGCGGCCAGGGAAGCGAAAAGGTTGGACACCCCTGGTCTAACGTATTCCAAGGGAATACTCTCAAGAAAGTGCAATATAGGATTGCAGCTTTAGGCATTATTACAGAGGTCATATCAACGATTTTATACCATAACTAAAGTAGGCTTCCAATGAGGAAGTGTTCCGGAATGTTCCATGGTAGAACGAGCCCTCTGTACTTTAATAGTACATTATATAATTAGTTCTTGCTTCTATTCTGAGAAAAAGGCCAATGTGACAGCGAAGAAAACGTCACAAAAGGAATCGATCTCTGTGCCGAGGCCACTCCGTTAAGCAGATTACCAGGTCAAAATTCCAACAAGCTATAAAGCAGCATTATATTTAAATAGGGGGGAGCGTAGCAGGAGGAAATCCCTCAGGGAACACATGAACTTTTAGACGGCACTATGATAAGTCACAAGGAGAGTTTCTCATGCATCTTAACTGCTCACAAGTCTGGGGCAAATCTGCCATTTTATAAATTAGAGAAGGGTGCCCATTGAGTGTTAGTGGAAAAGAGGGGCATCAGATGGGGAAAACATCCCTTGCTAAACAAGGAGGAAGACTGATTTGATCTAGGGAACATTGAAGCGGCTGGGAAATGTCTGTGACCAGCACGGAGGAGGAAAAGCTGGCCTTGGAATACAGCTCTCCATGCTAGCTTAAGGTTCTCTTGGCTGGGAGACAAAGCTCTGGAATGCTGACATTGTTTCCACAGTTTCAACCAGCAGCTTTTGCCAGGGAATGTCGTCTGTCGGAGACCACACACACCTACTGCTGATCCATTTATTTGCACACCACCTTGCAGGTCAAGGCGCCTCAAACCAGTTACATAAAATTAAAAAACAAAGTAATCTGGTTTGTGTCCCTGGGGGTTCTTGAAGTGTCAGCAGATTCAGCGTTTAACTACCATAACCACCCACAGAAATGGCCACCAGGAAGAACATGGCAGAAGTCAACTGCAGGGCTCTCCTATTGGTTACCAATGCAAAAATAGCCCTGCAACCATATTTTCTTCCTGGCAGTCTGGAGATCATGCGGAAGGAGTGCTACAACAGACATATTGATCCTTAACGCAATATTTGCCACTTGAATACACAGCTCCTGTCCCAAAATCTGATGGCCTGAAGTCTGACCCCTGTTTGTTTGCCCAGGATCACATCTGAAATCTTCTTTACTCAAACCATGAGCTCAGCCTCTGAGCGATGGCATCCTCTGCATGGGTCATACACACTTATGACTTTGTTCTTTTTCCTTCCATGTGTATGCCTGTACTGAACATCCAAGAAGAAAAGCAAAGAAACACAGAAGGGGCAAATAGGAGGAGCAACTCAAAATAAAAAAGAAGCATATACTAGAGCAATTATGTGATTAGAGCCCACCTAAGCTCCTGGAGAACTTCAGAAAGTACTACTGGAATTGACCTGTCGTTGCAGGAGTAAAATGTCAAGAATATTTATGAGCCCCAGTCACTGCTAGGCATCAGGTGATGGGTACTAACAGGCATCAGAGGTATCAGGGGGCAGAGGTATCAAGGGGCAGTGGCAGGCAACAGCAGCCATTTGTCATTCCTACTAGGCACCACCATGTAGCTGGTACTACCAGGCAGAACTACAGTGGACAGTTCTACTGGTACTACAGTGGGTAGAAGGTAGCAACGGGAACTGGAGATTTCTACCGGGCATAATTGGAAGGGGCACAACAGCGCAGAGGGCACCACTGGGCATCAGGCATACCTATCAGGCACCACCAGACAGTGGGCACAGGGCACTGAGCATCCCAACTGAACATCCCATCCCTACCAGGCACCACATACCAGGCACTGCACATATCTAACGGGCACCACCGGGCGCCAGCAGGCATCCCTACCAAGCACCGGGTAAACCTGCCAAGCACCAGCCGGCACTGGGCAACACCAGGCAGCAGGCACCACTGGGCAGCAATTGGTTCTTAGTGGGTCTTTACATCAGAGAAGGAATATGATCCCCAAATTTCATGATTCTTGGTCCATGGGTTGATCAGTCAATCTTCACTGTTCTTCCAGTAGGGCTGGGATCTAGCCTAGAGAGCTACAGCCAGGTACTGTGGAAAATACACTTAAGTTTGTGAAGTGTTAAATAGTAGCCAAAACTCAACCTGAATGACAAGTTTGCTACCAAAATCAACACCCTAGTTCCTCTTCCTCCCGGTCCTCCAAAACATCTGGTAACACAAGACATTCAAATGTGACATCTCTGCAGTGAGGCTTCCCCTGCAAGCATTTTTTTTCTGGCATTATAAAGATTAACCATCTGGGAGGAAAAAGCATTTGGTTAGTGCATCATTTTCACAAGACATAGCCTATTTTCTAGCAAAACACAAATCAAACTCACTTTGGTGAGTGACCAAAAAACTCTCACACACAAAAAATCCAACAAAATGTTTATTCAGTTTAAACAATGCAGATCTTGATGCAAGTTTGTCAAAAAGTCTCTATTGGATTTACCTACATCTTGGCTGCAAAAGAACTGTACATTGTATGTATATACACATATAAAAGTCTATCATCAGGTTTCAAATCAGGTGGGCATTATGCTTCCTCATCTTCATCTTCCTCATCACTTATTACATACTTCTTGTGCTTCTTATTTGCCTTGTCATCATCTTCTGCCTTCCTTTTACCAGAAGGCTCACCTTCCTGCAGGGAAGCAGATCAATGTTAATCTAAAATGAACATTTTGCCACATTCACTTTAGTTAGACACAGCGCATTCCTTGGCATGCCTAATCAGAAGTAAGCAACATTGAACATAGTGGCATTTACTTACTTCAGAGCAACTATGTATTGTATTGCAATGCATGTGACTGCAATGCATGTCACAATTCTGTTAAGTTATAAATGAATGTCACCTCAATTATTTTAGTTACCTTTGCGTCAATAAATTGACTCCTAAATGCCCCAAATATAAGGCCAGCCCAACCCCTCTTAGAATGATGATGAAGAAACCGCTGCAGAGAAAACTGTCAAAGGAGATGGAAGAATCTGCTAAGAAAAGAACAACTACCGGGATTACTTGTGTATCGCTAGCAGGATTTACCGGAGATGGCAAAACAGTCAATTTAGCAAGGGTTGGGACAGGGGGAGGAATACAAAGTAGGACTGCAACATGGAAAAATCCATGTTCACAGGCACCAGACTCCAAATATTTATTTCAGGTGAGATCAGGGAAGGTCTACCACCCTTGAGCCCTGGATGGTGGGGGAAGGAAGGGGGAGAAAGGCCTTCCTAGAAGCTTCTCACTGGCTATTGTGGGAAATGGGACACTTGTATATATGGACCTTTGGGTTGATCCAGCAGCATTTTTCAGTATAGAACACTCCCTTGTGTAAAATCAATTATAAATTCAGATCTTGTGACCCAGATGAGGAAGGTACAGAGCAGGATCAAGGTCAGGAAAGTGAACAGGTGTATGCATGTTTGTCCAAAATGTTACTCATTTGGTGCAGGGAGACATATTCGCAATATATGGCACAATATAACAAACTTCCCTTTCTAGAAAAACTTCACCACTTAAAATGGAACAAAAAGTCTATCTATCCCCGCACCATTTCCAGCTGAGATGCCAAACAAGCAAAATGAACCAGAAAAGCAAATGATGCCTGAAAGATCCATTGCCTATTTACCAGCATCACCCCTGGAGCTCAGCGAGAGGCTCAATACACTAGGTCAAGGTTGTGTGCGTGTGTTTCCTGGGACCTCATCTCAATCTCATTCAGCTTTGGCATTTAATGCACATTTCAGCCAGAGAATTTCGGGATTTGTAAAACACAACAAAAATTAAAACAGCACCACAGGCTGTTAACCAAAGTCTTGAAAGTGGGAGGCAAAACTATAACAAACTGAGAAGTCAAGAGTCAAAGATCTAACATCATTGGCCTGCACTAACAAAAATGCAGCTTATGCTCGGCAAATGGGTCAGAGGTGGCCACTTTCATCATGTGCACCAGTGTCATGCACCACCCTCCCATCAGCTGTGATGTTTATTCCTCCAAAGGGGCAAGAAAAACACCTGATACTTGAATAGTGTTGTCCCCTACAGGCTGACATCCTTCTGGAACTTGGGGGAGGAGAAGGTAAATCAACTTACCATGTGGCTCTTTGGTTGTTTGTATCAATGCCAAGTGTGATGAATTTATTTTCTCTTGGCATTCTTGTAGGTGTGGTAAAGAGTGGGGTGCTTATCAAGAGATAAAACTTCCCATGAATATCACTTAGTCATCTGTACTAGTACTCTACAGCAGGTAATTATGAGAAAGAAAGGAAAACTCCCAAGCTACTTACTTTCATGGCTGGAACAGTCAATAATAGCTAATTTTCCATGTCAGTCCCCCCTATTTGTGGATCTCAAGTTCAGATACCTATTCTAAAGTCCTACTAATGATTTTGAAAGAATTAAATATTTGCAGTTACTGTAGTTTGAAAAGTGTGAATTTTAAAAAGCTGATTTTTTTACAGGTTGGGAGTTTTATTCTAAAGCTGGGGTCTCTTAACTGTTTTGCTCAAAGGGCAGCATCAAATACCTGGCACAGTGATAAAGGCCGGAAAAAAATTTAAATATAAATTTTTTCTCTTGGCATTCATGTAGATGTGGTAAAGAGTGGGGAGCTGGAAAATGGAAGATTAAAGATGGAAGATTAATTAATAAATGAGCTCAAATTTCCAGTATTAATACAAGTACCAACACAAAACACAGAAATAAAGCACACACTTAAATGAACTCCCATTTCCCCACTCAACTATCACAGCTCCTGTCATATTTGGCCAGCTAGACAAGAGGCTCTTATAAGACCCTAAAGGCCAGTTAGAGACTGGCCATGGGCCACATCCAGTCCCTGGGCTGGGTTTTTGAGACCCCAATTCTAAAGCAAGAAACAGAGTCTTATCTGTGAAGTTCTGCATGTTATGTGATGAGGGGACGGAGTTGGCTGTGAGTAAAAACTAACTGTAAGTGAGTAAAAACTAACTTGTGTTTCTTTGTGGCACTCAAACTGTAAAACAAGAAAAAATTAAGGTAGCTCCTTCCCCCTGAACTCTATAATGGACCCCAAATGTTGAAAGGTATAATTATCACTTCAAGCTGTTTATTATTTTTTCTTTAGTTTCGGAGGAGTGAGAAATACTGCTAAAGGGTTTGGGATTTCTAATGAAGTCTCATTTTACTTTTCCCATGATGACACACACAAAGCCTTCTGTGCAAAATGAAAGCCCAAGATAAAATCCTTGAGAATCTCACATCCTTGAGAATCTCACATCCTTGATGTGTAGCTGCTTGTATTTGCTAACTTGTTTTTTATTAATGAATCTGATTAATTTTCTGATATCGAGCATATTCACAAAGCACCTACTGTACAAAATGCAAGATCTGTATACTCAATCAAGACACTGGTTTGCTTCACTGGCGGCCTATTTCTGAATAGGTTTGCACCTCTGTACAGTGGCAGAGCTTCTCAAATTGCGCTCAGTCCAGGTTTTATTCCTCTAACATGTACCACTGGAGGGTAGCAACTGTCTTACCCAACTCTGGTTCTCCATTTCCAAATGCCTGTTTTCCAATGAAAGGTGAAGCAGTTTTTTTATTCTACACTTCCGTTCTCAGGCCAACAGACACATGTCAAATAAGGTACATACAAAAGCACAAACGCATGAACATCTCATAATTTGTCTGCTGGAGGTGAGACTTCCTTTGTTTTATGTTGAGGCACCCCCAAGTGGCCAAGTTATGAACAGCATTCAACCTAAATTGCTTTTAAAGTGGAAGTTTAAAATAGGTGAGCACAGGCAATTTGTCGGTTGCTTTTTACCTACACAATATCAAGAAATGAAAGAGTAGGATTATACACTAAGATTTAAAAAAATTCCTCCCAACTCCAGAAAAATTTGTTTTATAGCTGGGTGGAGGGGTGGGTATTACGTTTGGAAGGGATAAGACCAACACCTTTTGGGTACTCTGGATGCTGACAGGTACTATGCCCATCTGGCAGCCACTTTTAAATGGCTATTTTTAAACTTTATATGTCCTATCTCTTGTTAACAACCGGTTCTACAGAGTAGGTGCGAACCTGCTGGAGCCCACTACTGAGGTCCTGCAGGCTTCTACGATTGTGGCATTCAATCAGATAATAACCTGGCAGACTTGACAATATTTTTAGCTAGCACAAAATACAGTGATAGGATTTATGACATAACTTGCCATCTTTCTTTATGTTATGTGTGAAGACAGCAGACTGTTTCTTGTCCTCTTATTCCTGCTCCTTTGCCACCTGCTGCTTCATCTCATTTCTGAATAATTTATGCTAAGCTCTCAGGTTATTTCTGAATAATTTCTCAATTTATGCCATGCTCTCAGGTTAGATGAGATGTGTGTCAGATATGCAAAAAAAGATACCCTAAACCAGTGTTTCCTCAAACTGTGGGTCATGAACCAGTTTCTGGTGGGCCCCATTGATTTTAATATATTATTTTTAATATATTAGACTTAATGGTATGTGAATGCATTTGGGGAAGTGTTACAGATATGTTAACAGGCTACTAGGTATATGCTTTTACCAATGACACTAAATGGGACTTTCTCCTGAGTAATTTTGGGTAGGATTGCAGTCTATGACTGTTACATTTTCCTCCTTGATGATGTAACTTCTGGTGGCTCCTGACATATTCACATTCTAAAAAGTGGATCCCAGTGCTCCAAGTTAGAGAACCACCGCCCCATAGGAAAGACTGCACTTATTATATCAACCCCTATTAACCGGGCCAAGATATGGTTTATACAGTGCTGCTCTCTCCTATGATGTCCCTCCCTGTGGCTATTGCTTGAATTTTCTACGCTATTCCATTTTCTTTTCCACTTGTTATTTTAAAATTAGTCAAACATTATAAGAGCTCAATTGGACTTTTCAGTTCAGAGTTCTAACAACCACATAGGGCAACTCTAAGGCTTCTTTCAACTCACCTCATCACTGTTCAGTTTCTTTGCCTTAAGTAATCTCTGTGTTTTGTCTTCATCTGATCCTTCATCGCTGTCTGATGAATAAATCCGGGCACGCTCCTCTGAAAGGGTTAAAAAGGGGGGGATTGCAATAAAAATCATTAACACAAAATATGGAATGCAACTGCAAAACCCCAAAGCAACTACCTTAAAAAGGGATGGACAGGAAAAAAGGGTAGCTTTTGGCTGCTATAGGGAAACTAACAAGTAGTTCTTAATCTCACAGGGAGTTCCATAACAGACAAAGAAGACCATGAGACCAAAGCATGTACATACCTCGTATTCCACCTTTATATCGGTTTTTGATGGCTGCCAGGCTGATGGCCTCCTCTCCTTCATCCTCCTCATCATAGCGATCAGGCTCCAAGTAGCTGGCACTCAGTCCTCGCTGGTGCTTCTTCTCTCTCATTCGCCTCTGCTGGGATTCTCTACGGATAGAAGCTCTTAGCCGTTCCTCCTCTTTCTGTAGGAAGAACACAGTGGTGTGCAGCAAAGGCAGGAAGAATTCACAAGCAGGACTTGGATTCTTCAACCCGTGCATCTTAGGCACTTTTATGGCAATCAGTTTCCCTCTTAATGCTTTTCCATTTTAATCTCTCAGGCTTTATCTATTTGTGCAACAGAGTGAAATAGCAGAACCTTAAGGTTAGGGAGGACAATACCATTTTTAAAAAATGATTTCCCATATATAAAACACAGAAAACTTCAAGAGAGCTTCCTCCATTCTATAGGGATAGGTGAATCACTTAGAGAGCCAGGATGGTGTAGTGGTTAGGAATTGAACTGAGACCTTGAACTGAGACCTAGAAGATCCATGTTCAAATATCTCCTTGGCCATGAAGTTTCCTGTGTGACCTTGGGCCACTCCCTCACTCTTAGTCACCTACCTCACAGGGTTATTGTGAGGACAGCAGGAGGAGAGGAACTATAAAGCTTTGTCTCATAGAATCACATAGAATCCTAGAGTTGGAAGGGACCCAGCAGGTCATCTAGTCCAACCCACTGCCTGTAGCAGGTAATTCTCCTACACCATCTACAACAGGTGCTTGTCGAGCCTCTGCTTGAAGACCCCCAGTGAGGGAGAGTCCACCACCTCCTCCCTTGGCAATCTGTTCCACTGCCGAACTGCCCTCACCATCAGGAATTTTTTCCTGATTTCCAGCTGGAACCTCCTTCCTTGCAGCTTGTACCCATTTGATCTAGTTCTGCTTTCAGAGGCAGGTAAGAGCAAATGAGCCCCTTCCTCCAAATGACAGCCCTTCAGATATCTGAAGAGGGCAACCAGGTCTCCTCTCAGCCTTCTCTTCTCCAGGCTGAACATAACAAGTTCCCCCAACCTTACAACCTTGTAAACTTCCTTGTGCATTTGCTTTGGCATGGGAAAAGCAGGATATAAATCCAATCAATCATTCAATGTTCATGTTCAAGATTGACTTGTGGACTCCTGGAGTGGTTTTCCCTGAATATTTTCTGCCTGCTGCTCCTGAAGTGCTATGACCTGGCCCACACAGTGTAATCTGTATGTTGGAGGGGGAGGAGGAAGGTTTGATGAAGGCTATTCTTTCAGGCAAGCAAGCTCTGCTCCTTAACACCTCCACACCCCAAATTTATACCTTAATCATTTCTGTGCGTTGGGACTCTGGATCACGACCAGCCATTGGCAAAATGCGAATCTTCTGAGTCTTTGAACATCTATCTGCAAGTGAAAGAGTCATCTTCCTGTGTGTGGCACTGTCTGTTGAGTGAGGCCTGTTGTAAAGTTGTTGCAGAGTTAACACACTTGACAGCATAATTACACAGTGCTACTAGATACAACTAAATAAGCTGTCAGCTCATCAATTTAAAACAAAACCTAAGAGTTCCCCAAAAGCTGTACTTTAAATGCTGATCTGCTGCCAACTGTTCGGAATTTGATTCACTGCTTCTCATTCCATTGCAGTGGAATCAAGTTTCCTCTTATCTCCAGACCCTATATCATAATCTCCCTCCCCCCATATAGTTTCTTTCTCACAAGGGACATAGTTCACTAAGCCCTCTTCATTACATGCTTCTTTCATTTGTTTCAGTGAACCTTGAGTAACAGAAATGTCCCAGCGGCTTGGATCCAATATAAAGCCTTAAAATTTGGCTACACATCCTGGAACGCTTGATAAACTAATATCATATTTCACTTGAATCACAATGTTGTGGTTGTTAATATTTGAGCTCAATACAAACTAAAAGCTTACCTGAAAGTTAATTTTGTCTTGAACACAGCCTGTCCCTGAAGACCTGTTCCTTGTCTGATGAAGAGATGGTTGTGATCTCCTTGCAATGGTGCCTTATACACATCAAACACCTCATTCCCCAAATGCAGCGACATGCTTCAAAAAAAGATTGCTCCAATTAGTGCCCAAAGGAAGACTGTAGAGCTATTTCCTTCATTCACAATTGGACTCGCTACAGATTCCCCAAAATTCATCATTTGGTTTCCTATGATAAAATTATATTCTCATTCTCTCACTACTGGCCATGCTTTCATGCTGTGGTTTCCATGTTGAGTCTAGAGCTCTTAAATTTGCCTGTTTATCTGATCAAACCAACAGTTCCCCCATGGCCAAACCAAGTTTCTTTGTCATCTTGTATATAAGCTCTATGTGTTATCAAAGAACTTTGTTGGGGTTTGTGTCCCCTAAACCTGTTGGTTCAGGCAAGTTGTGCTAGGTGGCTGATGCAATACTATAAAAGGCTGACGCAATACTCTAGGAGTATGGGGAAATCCCCTCCAGCATGATGCAACGTGCTGCAATAATAGAAATTGCTGAGTCAGTTTCTCTGCAGATCACCTGATGGTCAGTGAACCTTCTGATAGGCGCTCTTTGTGCCACAAAGTCAGATGCAAAGAAGTCCTGTGAGGATGCACATTGTGGAATGATAGAGGAGTAGATACTGCATGTTACTCTGATGAACTGTGACAAGCTTTGGACTGACTATTTGGACTTTGCTATTTACTGGATAACCCTTGGATTGCTGTATGTAGCAGGCCTCCGTCAGTCTTGAAAGACTAAGGTATCGTGCTCGGCATTGCATACACTGCATGTGAAGCACAAAAGCCTGGGTTAGATTGTTATGGAGGCTGTTACCCAAGCAGCAAATCCCAACCTCTCCACACCACTGAATTAGTCCAATGGAAAGGCAAAGCCAATATGATTGGATCCAGCTGGCGTTGCAGAGCTGGGCTAAGGACAGGAACTCACCCTGTCTTGTGGGGCCGACCTGGGTCTCGAACCCTGGCCTGCTGGTTAACAGGTACAGTGTCTTAACCACTTGCACTACCCACAGCTTTACTAATGGTATTACTAATGTAATATCAGGGGAAAATTGCTGTGGGTACATTGCTTTATGTAACCTGACTAATTTCTTGTGTATGACCTTGGACCGGTTACTGGAATTGAGTTCTGCCTTCTGTAACCTTGAGACAATACAATTGCTTTTGCTATTGCACCAGTTATCTCCTGTTCTACTTTCTGTTTGCCACTGCTCACTGTCGCTGCACAAATGCTCTCTGCTCACTAGTAGGGTCTACAAACCCCAACACTCTTCATTCTCTAACTTTCACTGATATAGACAATTTTTTATTTTCACTCCTCTTTTAATCTTATCAGCCTTAACTGAAAACTCACCTTCCATCAGACCATTTGACTATCCGTGCATTGCTCTCCCGAATATCATTTCCCTCATCATCTCGGCGGGTTCGCCAGCGTATTGTGTTTTCCACCTGTGGAGAAACAAAGTTCACAACTTCAAAAAGTGTTTAAGTAAAATTCAGTTACCTTACAAGATAACACATTTGAAGGAAAGTCACCAACTCCTACTTGTGAGAAATAGCTGAATGTGCTGAAAATATATTTATGAATCAGCTGATTGAATCATATTAGTGATATTACCTGGGTGCAAATCCATTATACAGAACCAACACAGCAATGGAATACTGCATTTCTGGGGAAAGGATGAAAAACTCAAGCATGTGAGCTATTGTCAGTTCTGTGAGACCATTAGCCCAACTCCATAGTCCTCCTCCCCAACTGAAACTAAGGGTACAATTCTATCTACCACTGGGCTGGTGTAAGTTGAGATATTAGCTGCACCAATCCTGGGCTGACGTAAGTCAACTTAGGTCAGCGTAGGTCAACTTACGCTGGCACAAGGCAGATGGACCTGGGCTGGCCTACGTTGTTGAGGGTATGTTGAGCATTGCCGAGAACCATGCAATATCCAAAGCCAGTTTTCAGGACAGAAATACCCCCTCCCAACTCCTCAAAGTTAGACCACCTCAGGAGAAAGAATAAATCTGAGTAGATCCATAGGGGTCCATGATAAGCCAGAATAAGACTGTTGGAGTTGACAAAAAAATCTAAGTTCTTGGCCAGCCGAACTGCCACCCCTGCCTATCAACCTCAGGATAGGGCACAACTACAAAAGTCCAGCAACCTCAGGATATAGCAAGCCACTCCAACAATCCCCTTGCATCCACCCTCTACTGCAGGTACTGCTGTACTGCAGATCCATGTTACAGCTGTGACTGGTTATCAGGGACACCTGAGCTTCCTTATAAGGCAGGCACCACAGCTGTTCCTTGTTCAGTGTGGTCTGAGGCAGGTCTCCTCAGGAGCAAGCCCTAAGCAGGTGCCACTTACTTAGTGTTCTGCCCTGTGGATTTGGTGCAATTTTCTGCTCTGGAGATAGCCTACTTAGGCCAGCCCAGCTGGGCCATTCTCACTGACCTCACTTCAGGATTGTTCCCTAAGCCTCAGTAGATGCAACTGAACATAAAGCATATTACTTCTGTATTTACACTTGCCTCCTCCTTCCTTCCCTTTGTCAATTGCCTCCCTAAATCAAAATTTAGATTGTTCTTTTGGGCAGTGATGTATTATCCTGTTATTCCA
Organism: Cryptoblepharus egeriae; assembly: GCA_030015325.1. Classification (NCBI taxonomy): domain Eukaryota; kingdom Metazoa; phylum Chordata; class Lepidosauria; order Squamata; family Scincidae; genus Cryptoblepharus; species Cryptoblepharus egeriae. The sequence continues at coordinate 16,099,531 of JAREYC010000013.1, forward strand.
CTGTACAACTTCGTAGTGCTATATAAATAGGACTGAAGCCCAGGAATTCCAACTTGTAGTGTGAGTTCTCTCATGCCCTGGAATTGTTTAGGATTCCAGATTGCAGACTCCACCTGCATACCATAAACAAAATACCATCAAATTTATACAATATTTCAAAATGTGCAAAATTCTTCAGGTACATCCTAGACATGTTTACTCAAATCTTATTGTACTTCATGGGACTTAATCCTAGGAAAATGTGTATGGGTTTGCAGCACTAACAAACATTACTACTCTGTAATGCAACTCAGTATTACTGCTGTCCCTATAATAAAACTACAAATGGGAGTATGTGGCTTGCATAGGACCCCTTACTGAATATGATGCCAAATTTGAAAATTTGCTGGAAACTGCCTACTTCACAACTCAGCCTCCAGCCACTATACTGGCTTTCAAAAGAAGAGACACCTGAAGCACAGATCTTCAGAGAGGGTCATGGTCTCCAAGTAACTCATGAGGTTGGGGAGAATGTTTAAATTATACCTTCAGTTTCAGTCTTGTTCTACCTTCTTCGTCAAGCATTTCCTCATCTTCAAATTCGTCCTCGTAATACTGAGGATCAAAAGGCCTGTAACAAATTGAGCAATGCATTACCATAAAAACAGTACATTTGTAGCAGAACTGTTACTTAAGATTATAAGGTAATAACTTTATTGAGGCCAATCCAAAGTCCTTAAAACTGTGAGCAAGCACTAAAGTTCACCAGAACTTATATTCTGGTTGAATGTTTAATGTTGGCCTTTTCCTCTACAGTCAGTTGACGTATACAGGCAGAGGCTCCCCAATTGCTACATTTGGTTTGAATAGCTATTTTTATACAAAAGCAATTGGTAACTAATGAATTAATTAGGATTCAGGAGGCAATGAATCAGTTTCCTTTTCCCTGGTTTAAAACTATAGTACTCAATTTCAGGCTCTCCTCTTCTTTAATCAGATGCTAATGGGAGGGTATTATCACTCTCTGGGAAGGGAGGGTCCTTCCAGCCTAGGTTGTCCTATATTGAAATTTCAGTGTAATTTCAGTACTACAGGAATTTTAAATCTACCATGAATGCTTACCTGGGTTCCACACTGAGAAAGTTGGGAAGCTTCACAAAATACAAATCATTTCCTAAGTCTGTATTTACTTTTGGAATTTCAACCTCTATGCGTGTTTCTGGAATAGGTTCTTCCTCCTGCTGATCTTCATTCAGCCCATTCTCATCCTAATGGAGGAAGGAAAGGAAAGATGGACCATGAGAAGAAATGTGGAGCGTTCAAGAATTTCTATGCAATTTTAAACACTGTGTTATAAGTATTTAAAACTCTTACAGATGAAACTGGATAGATTATATACGTTATCAAAAGCATTTCATTATACTGGAAAAAAGGAATGAGAAGGGCAGCTTAACACTAGCCAAAGGATCAACAGCAACTGAGATCTACTTGTCTATTCCAACTTCCCCTATTACATGTGATGTGATAAAAAAGGACACTGATAATTTGGAGGCAATGTTCTTACTATGTCATTTTATGTCTTTTTCTTTCTCCGTCTGAAAAGTTACAGTGAATAATTCTACAAGCTGCATAGAGCTTGAGAGATGGGCCAAGATTTGAATATGATGCTAAAAATGTATAGTGCACCTTCTGAGACTTAAAGCAAAACTATAATCCACATATCACTAAAAAATACCAATTCTTATAATCCAGTCCAACACATTTACTCTGAAGGAAATTCCACTGAATTCAAAGCTGCCCTTGCTTCTTAAGTAAACATGCCTACAAGCGTAGCTTAAGAAAAAGTACACTATTCCACCAATCCCTTCTAAAAGACTGAATATAAGCATGTATATATTCTTTGATCTAATCACATGATGTAAATTTGTCAAAGAGATGCAAACATTCAAAATCCAGGGCTTGAGATGGTATCCTGAGATTTCACATTAAGTCTTGATACTGAAAATAGAGAGGGTCATATACATCAATCCCACATATACATTCAATGCACAGATTAAAAAATACACTTACAATTGGCTGTCCTGGAGTTGGAGGTTTATCTTCCCCATCACTCCCTGATGAAATGTCATCTGCTCCCCCAAACAGATCCATTGCATCCTGATTATCTTGCCCAGAAAGGGAGAGTACAGAAAAGTTATACTTTCAGCTCTTCCATCAGGAAAAGACACCATGTGGCATGTATTTGAAAAGGGAGAAAACAGGGAAATGTCCCTCCATTTTTAAAAATAAGAGTTTGCAAGAGAGACAGAAGCCATCAAGCATCAAAATATAAAACTCAGTAATTAAACCTGGTAGAGCCCCAAAGACCAGGCAAAATGTTTTGAAAGGAGGGAAATCACTGTTTTACTATAGTTTTAAAGGAAGCCTTCAACAAAAGCATCCACCATTCCTTGATAACACAAAGTACACTGATGGAATCTCAGGGAAAGAGGAGATAGGAAAATCCTGCCTACCTTTCTGTCCTTCTGCATCACTGTCCATTTCAGAATCTGATGCCACATGCTTCTTGCGCTTCATCTGTGGTACTTCGTCGTCACTGTCACTACCTCTTGCAGACTCTGTTAAAAAGAACATATCTAGAAATGAAACAGAAAGCCTTTCTTGACTTAATATGCCCCCCCCACTAGATCAGCAATTATCAACTGTGTTAGAACCAAGACCCACTTTATAGAATGACAATCTGTCACGAACTACCCAAATTGATGTCATGCAAGGAAGTGAAATAATCACGCAGGAAATTTTTTAGTACCTTCCACATGACAAGAAGACAACTGAGGAATTTAAAGTTAATAAGAAGTTTTGACAGGTCAGTTTGTGATGACCACTATGTTTCAGCTTGTTGCTGCCACCCGACGCGAAGGAAAGTATTGCTGGGAAGGCAACCGATTACACCTAATGCAACACACCTGTATACTCTGAGTATGTGCCATGAAATGTAGGCATGATGAAGGATTGGAATCACATGTGCCTGTGTGAAATAAAATACTGGGGAAGAGTGCTGTTAATTCCTGTTATGTTTGGAGGCATATAAACAAAGCCAAGGTGGCCGTGTTGTTCCTGGGCTAAGTTGGAGTGTGTACTGACTGAGTCAATATAATACTGTCAGAATGAGGAAGGACTGCTCTGTAGTGACTTGGACTGCTTTATTGTGTATTGGACACTGGACTACTATATGACATGTGTATTTTGCCTGCTCCTTGAAACCATAAAATATCCTGTACTGAAAACCATCCTCTGCTCCTGTGTGCTGCTTTAGATAGGTGGGAACACTTGCACCAGCCACATTATCTACCCTGACAAGTTTAAACATTTATTTAAAATAAAGAACCCTCCTAAATGAAACTGATTTGCTGATTTGTTTTTGTTTTTGTTAAATTCCAACAACCCAAAGGCTGTAATCCTATTCACAGTAACACAGGAGTAAGAGCCACTGACTATCATTGTTAAAAGCATAGGCATAGTAGCCTGTTATGAGTACAGATCTGAGACATTTTCCAAAATGCAATTATATAACATGGTAGTGTAAAGTCAAATATATCGAAAACTGAAAGACCTAGAAGTATGAAATTTGGGGTGTTCCTTCCACGATGGAGGCACCCACTAAGAAACTGATTTTGAGAAATTCAACTGGAAGGGGCTAAAAGGGGTGCAACATGGCAACATGTTTTTTCCCTATGCTTTACATAGAAGAATCACTGACTGATCAACACCCATCTCCAACCCCTGGACACAGAGCCATGAAATTTGGGGAGGGTATTCCTTTCATGACATGAGCACCCACTAAGAACTGATGTTTAGAAATGTAACTGCCTGCTGGTATCTGACTTCTGCTGCTGCCTGGTAGGGATGCCTGGTGTGTGGTGGTTCCCTGTGCTTCCTGCTGCCCACTGCCAGGTGGTGCTTAGTGCCTGCCTGAAATTGCTTAAGACCCAGTTTGAGAAGGTGCACGATGATTTTACACAAACGGCTCTTATGAACTGTGCTTGATCTATGTCATTAACCACTTGAGTCTTTTGGAGAGGTTGTGCAGAAAATAAATCAACAAAAAATTTTAAAAGATCAACAGCAGTCACTCAGAAAAACTATAAGGAAATTGTCAGAATTTCCCTACAAGGACATCTATATGTTACAGCAATACAGATTGATTGTGCTGGCTTTACTGCACTAGCAGCTGTGGAAAGGGTCTCTTGGGTGACAGAATGCTGGATAGGACTGAAAGGATAACTCTTGGCAACAATCCTCAAAGAAATGGAGAATGTTGAGAAAGGGATGACAATGAAACCAAAGAAACTTGCTGGATCTGGTCAAGGGTCCGTCTAACCCAACTTCTTCCCTGATCTCCTGTAGATCAAAAATCTACAGCAAAACACCAACAGGATACCTGTGACCTGTTGCCACTGCCTTACATCTGGCATTCAGAGAAAAACAAAAGGGAAAGTGAGGAAGACTGAAGAAAGATGGAGGAGTGGAATGAAGAAACAGATGTGCGAGTGAGAGAAGGGATGAAGTGAAGAGCGTGAGCGCACAGAGAGAAGGAAAGACACTGGGCAAAACAGCTCTGAGCAGCAAGAGATCAGGCAACCTGCAACATAAGAACATTGTGAGATTAGTTAAAGGGAACTTCACTGGTAGTGACAACAGTTCTGGCCAACTTGAGAAACGTAAACAAGTAGTTGCTTTCTGTGCAGCAGAAAAGAGTACAGTGACTCTGGTTTGCTGAGGAATGTTTTGTTTGGAAAATTGTTTTGTTCATAAAAGCGAGTTTCTTCAATAAGGAGTCTTGGTAAGGAGTCTTTCCAACTATACAATAAGATACAAGTCTCTCATCTGTTATTCTGGGATGGAGAACAACATTAACCTTCCAAACAAGACAGATACAAAACACTGATCAACAGCCTTGATGGGACAATTAGTAAAATCATTTGTAAAGATGATCAGTATATGGAATAAAGAAAGTTGCCTATTGCAATAAAGACATTGGCATTGCCTATGCTGCCTGACTGCAACTTGTAAGGCTTCCATCAGGAGTCTCTATCCTAGTCTTGCCTCTGCAGGGACTACACCTGGGATGTTTTGAATGCAAAACAGATGTGAGATACAGCCCTATCTTCAAGGTGTAATGGAACTTATGGCCTTCTCATTATGTCTTACCAGATTTACGTTCTTGCTCATCATCATCAGAAATCCTGTGCTCTTCGTCATCTGAATGCTGAGGCCTCTCATCATCAGAGTTCTGCATCTTCTCATCATCTGAATGCTGTGGTCGTTCATCATCATCATCGTCTGAGTTCTGGATGTTCTCTTCATCCGAAATATGAGGCCTTTCATCTTCATCTGAATTCTGCAGCTTCTCCTCATCAGAAACTTGTGGCCTCTCATCTTCGTCATCGTCCATTTTCTCGTCGTCTGAGTTTTGCAGTCTTTCCTTGTCATCGGAAATCTGAGGCCTTTCCTCATCATCCGAGTTTTGCATCTTTTCTTCATCATCTGAATTCTGGGCTCTTTCCTCGTCATCTGAGTTCTGGAGCTTCCCATCGTCGTCTGACTGATCACTTTTGTCTTCTCCCCCCCACTTTTCATCCTCAGAGTGAACTTTTTCAGATCCTTCTGCTTCAGAGTGGTGGCTGCCTTCATCGGATCTGTGGTCCTCATCATCATCCTCATCATGAGCAACTTCTGAACCACTGTGCTGGTCAATATCAGACTGATCGTTTTCATCATGTTCAGAAGGCCCTGAACCTTCAGAGCGAATGTAGGATCTTTCAGACCGGTTGTCGCTTCCACTGTGGCGAGAAGCACCATCATCCTCACTGTCGTCACCAAATAGTTCTTTGTTACTAGGTTTTATGGCCTCTCTTTCATCCTCTCCGTCACTCTCGCTACCAGAAACGTTACTGGCGGAGCCGGCATTCTCCTGATCAGAATCTGAATCAGATGCAGAATCTGAATCTGTTTGAAAGAAAAAGAGAAGATCAACCAGAGGAAAAGAATCAAATAACATTTTATATTCCTTCTGTCCAAGTGAAATGGAGGAATTAGTACCATCTAACAGCCAAATCCCATCCTCTGTATAGCACCAGAATTTCCATAGCATCTGAGCGCTATAAGCGCCTGTCAGTGAAACCTCGGAAAAAGGGTACTTCTGTCCTTATCACTGGATAAAGGAAGTAGCCCATCTATGGGGCTACCTGATTCTGTGGCAGCCCTTTGCCTGGAGCAGAATCAAGAGCTTCTGTGTCACACTGTGAGGCCCGACATGGAGCTCTCCTGCATCTCCCAGTAGCCTCACGGAGCACACAGTACCACAAGAGACCTGCATCATGGTGCCATCACTACATCCAGTAGCAAGAAGTTACACAGATCGTTCACATAGAGACATAGGAATAGCCCCACTGGGCATCTCCCAGTGACATGCCAGGTAACTCAGGAACACCAGGGCAGCATGAGACCTGCATCCTGTGGCAAGGAGTTCCACAGATTATTCACATAGGAATAATCTCACTATGCATCTCATAATGGCCCACCAAGTGCCTCAGGAAGAACTATGACAGTAAGAGAACTGCAATCTGGTGCCATCCCCAAGCCTTGTGGCAAGGAGTTCCACAAACTGGAAAGGCCAGGGCTCTTACTAGTCCAACTTCCTGAATCTCACTGAGGCCCTCCAGATGCCTCATGGAGCACAAAGGCAGCAAGAGATCCACATCTATTCCTGGTGCCATCACCAAACCAAACCCAGTGGCAAGGAGTCCACATATTCACACTGGAACTTAGGAATAGCACAGGATGCAGCAAGAGACCTTCATCCTTGTGCCATCCTCAGGTCCAGTGGCAATGAGTTCCACTGACTATTCACTCAGACAGACAGAAAGCGCCTCACTGGGTCAGCCAAGGCCCATCCAGTCCACAGCATTTCCCAGTGGCCCAAGAGACGCCTCAGGGAGCACCAAGAGCACAAGATACCTGCATTCTGGTGCTGTCACCAAATCCAGTGGCAAGGAGTCCCACAGGCTCAGCGCTCAGGGATAGCCTCACCGGGCCCACCAGGGGCTCAGGGGGCAGCAAGAGACCCGCATCCTGTGCCAGACCCAGTGGCAGGGAGTTCCACAGACATCCAGACAGGAGCCCAGGAAGAGCCCTGCTGGGTCAGGCCCCCAGTCAGCCTCCTGCAACCCCCAGAGGCCCTCCAGGTGCTCAGGGAGCAGCCAAGGCAGCAAGAGACCCGCATCCTGTGCCAGACCCAGTGGCAGGGAGTTCCACAGACATCCAGACGGGAGCCCAGGAAGGGCCTCACAGGGGGCTCAGGGCCAAGAGACCCTCCCCATCCCCAGTGTCGGGGAGTTCCAAGGCCGAGGCCTCTCTGGCCAGGGAGAAGAGCATCCCTGGCTGTGGGGCAGCGTGAGCACAGCCCCAGTGGCAGGGAGTTCCACCGGTGAACAGGAGTGTCCCAGGCGCATGCGCACTCCCACCTTTCTGCTCGGGCTCAGTGTCGGCGTCGCTTCCGAAGAGATCCTCCATGTCCGCCATGACCGGAGAATCCCACAAGAATCTCGTGACGTCACAAACCCTCGACTGCCACCCTCCAGAGGACGAGCGACGCGTTTTTTTCACGCCTCACCATAGAGCGGCGATGACTAGAGCGGCCCTTAAACGAACTTCCTGTACATAACAGGAAATGCCATCATTGTCTGGAGTCGCTCTATCTCTTGGCATCTCTATGGTGACGGTTTGGGGGCCGCTCTATCCCATCGCAACTCCATGGTCAAAAGTTCTGGCTGGCTGATCTGGCTTGACTGCGCATGCGCGGGGCCTGCAGCCTTCTTTTGGGGCCAGGAGGAGCTCCAGGAGGGATGGGAAGCTTCAGTCTATTTATATAATGGGAGTGAGGGTCACTGCGGCTGTGGAGGGCTGAGGAAGAGGAGGGGCACTGATTGGGGGGGGGGGTGTTAGGTAGAATACCTTTGCCCAGCATGTCCATTGACCTGTGGAACTCCCTGCCACAGGATGTGGTGATGGGGTTTGGCCCACATGCCTTGGGAAGGAGGGATGCTCTCCCTCTCACAACACTCAGCGTCATGACACACCAGGACAGGGTCAGGACACATCTTTCTTTACTCAGAATGTCATCAGCCTATGGAACTCCCTGCCACAGGATGTGATGATGGCTTCCACCCTGCAGACCTTAGGATGCACAGAATAAAGTTGCCACAGGGATGCTCTTTCCTTCTTGCACAACAGCATCCCCAAAGGACGTCCTCTCAAACTGAGCGTCTGGAGAGTCAGGACAGACAAAAGGAAATAGATTTTTATCCAGTGTGTAATTAACCTATGGAACTCCCTGCCACAGGGTGTGATGAGGTACAGCGTTTCTCAAAGTGGGGGTCAGGACCCCTTTGGAGGTCGCCTAGAGCTTTCCTGGTGGTTGCCTAAAGACCTCTGGTGCAGGGGGCCAGGTCAGGCTTGCCAGACCTCCGGCTGTAGCTGTGCGTGCACTGGGGCTGACTGACAGCCTCAGGGCCCAATCCTGTGCATGCCTACTCTGAAATAAATCCCATTGTGTTCACTGTGTGCATAGAACATACATTTCATTTGTAACAATGAAAATAAATCCTGCATATCAGATATTTACATTATGATTCATAACAGTAGCAACATTACAGTTATAAAGTAGCAATGAAAATAATTTTATGGTTGGGGTCCCCACAACATGAGGAACTTATAAAGGGGTTGATTGAGAACCGCTGTGATGGTATTTGGCCTACAGACCTTGGGATGCAGAGAGAGAATGGAGGGATGTTCTTTTCCCTCTCACACAACTACAGAACCAGGGACATCCATTCAGGCTGAGTATCTGTACAGTAAGGGTAGTCCAAAGGGAATCTCTCTCTACCCAGAATTCATTAGCCTGTGGAACTCCCTGCCTGCCACAGGATGCAGTAATGGCTTCTAGCCTGCAGACCTCAGGATGCAGAATTGGCATAGGGATGCTCTTTTCCTTCTTGCACAACACCATACCAAAAGGACGTCCACTCAAAATGAGCATCTGGAAAGTCAGGACAGACAAAAGGAAATATCTTTATTTCTTTTATTTACACAAGTTTCCTTTATTTACACAAGTATGTAAATTTCTTTTATTTACACAAGTATGTAAGCTTGTGGAACTCCCTGCCACAGGATGTGGTGATGACTTCTAGCCTGCAGGCCTTGGGATGCATAGAGTTGGTACAATGATGTTCTTTTCTTTCTTGCATAACACCAGACACAGGGGATGTCCATTCAAATGGAGTGTTCAGAGAGTTTGGGTGGACAAAAGGGAATCCCTCTTTACCTAGCGTCATTAGCCTGTGGAACTCCTTGCTCCAGGATGGAGTGATGGCATCTGGCCTGCGGTGCCTTGGAATGTACAGTGGGTACAGGGATTTTTCCCCTTAACACAAAAGCCAAGGGACATCCACTCAAAGGGAGGGTGTTGGAACTATTTGGCAATATTTCTTGCCAAATAGTTCCAACCCACCCCTTTGAGTGGACATAGACTGTGTAACTACTTGCCTTGAATCTGGAGTAAAGAAGATCTAGAAATGTGAGTCAAGGATATTTAAATCTCACTTTCACTGGGCAGGCAGGCAGGAGGAACCTCTACAGAAACAACAACAACAACAACAACAAGCAGTTTGGGAAGCATCATGTACTGAAAAGACCAGGATGCCTGCATTTGAAAAGCCACTGTGAATTTGGTGGTACTGTATAGTACCTTAAAACCTTAACATAGTGCACAATCCTAATCATGTCTACTCAAAAGTAAGCCCCATTGTATTCAATGATTTTTACTCTCAGGAAAGTGTCTTTAGGATTGCAGCCAAAGCTCTGCTGTTATGTGTTGCCAACAGCACACTGCTATCCCTCTTAAAAAGTGTCAAGTTTCATAAATACTTGTTAATACTATTTACAAATGAACAATCTGATTTAAATTTCCTCTAATTGAGCTTTGCTTCACCAAGCAAGCGTATAAAGAAAAATAAGTAAATAATCTTAAGGAAAAGTTGTCCCCCAGTTTTTACATTCAGGGTAATGCTAAACAAAACTCATTGTACATTTTATGACCTATAATTTCCCCACGTACCATGCTACAGGTCACAGCTAATTGGCTCAATAGTTTGAAATATGGAAACTAAAAACCCAGAACACAGAATCTACTGGCAAGAAACTAGTTTTTTTAATTTGTCATAAGAAATACAAGTTGTCATTAATTGTATTCTAAGTTAGATTAGTTTAGGAAAACTTTTCTAGCAAGAGCTAGGATGTTGTGGCTGAGGATAGCACTGCAAAGTACTTAAGAGGTGAGTGATAGCACTGCATTAAGGAGGAGTGATTGCATCCATTGCACCAAAATAGGAGAAAGGTTTTTTATAATTTAAAAACTTTTTAGGAATATGTCAAACTTGATTGTGGTGATTTAGAAGATATATTTCATAACATCAAAGTTCTTAACCGCTGCCATATTTGTAGTATTTTAGAATATTATAGCAAAATTATGTGACTTGTCCAAGAAACATTGGCTTGGAAATCATATACAGCTGAACATAACAAGAGGCTTAGGGTGCAGTCCTAACCTAGGCCAGCATAACTCACTGGTCTTCCCATTCCTGTGGTGATGTGGGGAGGCAAGTGCATGTCTGCACTAGTCTACCCCCCCCCCCCCCAGGAGTCACATAGGAGAAGTGCCTTATGGTACTTTTGTGGAAACCCCCAGGCCAGCACATGACTTGTGCTGGGGCTTATGCCAGCCTAATTGGGAGTTAGGATTGCAGCCTTAATGTACTTGTTACATAATTGAGTGGTGTTTAAAATAACTGACCTTCAAAAAGCACACATCTGAACAAATCCTGCAAGTTGACCAAGAAAAAAAATTTGGCTAAGCTGACCACTTCACTCACAAGACTGATCAAAGAAAAATATTTTCTTGCAGATTCTCCCAGAGAGATGATGAAGAGGCTACTCTTGCCATAAATGGTATGTCTCATGGTTTGAATTTGGTTTGTTTCAGATAAACTGGGAAAACTGGGTTTAAGGGAATCATAGTGCATGATACTGTATGAACATTGCTACATCTTGATTTAGTAGCAAGGCTTTTTGTTGGGGTATTCAGTACCGGCACCATTTTCCACCTCCCCACAGGACCAGATTGATAATTAATCATATGGGGATGACCTGTGGTGTGTACTAGCACCTTCCCCCCACCCCTAAAAAAACACTTAATAGTCAATACCTGTCCTCAGGACTGGGATAACATCCTAGGAAATTCCACCCAAATGAAATATCTAGGATGCTGTGTGTGTGTGGGGTGGGGGGAAGCTATTCTAATGATCTAAGTTTGTAGTGATGGGTTTTACATGTCAAAAAGATGCTTCTTGTACTTTGGACTCTTTCTGAAAACTAGCGCATAGCTTTAATACTTGTTCAGACTCTTGTTATTGGATTTCTCTTGACTATGCTAGATCCTTGATTATTTGACATTATGAGCAAGAGGGACTTTATCACATTTTCTGTAGGCTGATCGTTTTGTGTGTAATGCTTGAAGAGCACTGAGGGTGCAATCTGAACAAATTTAGGCTGGCATAACTTTCCCGGCATAGTTTCCTGTGGTGGTGTAGGGTGGGCAGTACATGCCAGGCCAGTGTATGCCAGGAGTGGGGTAGAAGTACCTTATGGCACTTTTGTCCTACTCCCAGGTCAGCAGAGGACTTATGCCGGGGCTTATGCCAACTCAACTGGAGTTTAGGATTGCAGCCTTAAAACACAATCCTAACCACATTACTCAAAAGTAAGCCTCATTGTGGTTAATGAGTCTAACTCCCAAAAAGTCTTTAGGACTGCAGCCATAGAGCACAATCCTAACCACGTCTACTCAGAAGTAAGCCCCATTGGTTTCAATGACTCTTACTCCCATGCAAGCTTAGGGTGCAATCCTAAGTTACAGGACCTTTTATGTCAACGTAAGTGGCACTTACTCTGGATTGCTCTATGCATTTCCCATAGCAGTCCCCGTAACTACGTCAATGTAAGTTGAACCGTAACTACTCTGGATGGTAGCCATAGTTATTTAACAATGTGTGACTCTTGGCCAAAGTGGTAGTTCTAGGATAGAAGTTGAATGGTCACCTCGTCTTTCCATCTCTACTACCAAATTACGTTTTAGGAAATGGTGTGACCATTTGCTTACTTGTGGGGCACAGTGTGACTGCACATCACCACCTCTGCCAAGAAACTAAGAAAAAAATGTGCAAATGTGTGGGGTAACCCACAACATCTCGATAACACTTTGGAGAATTAACATCCTTTGAATACTTTATTACAATAAACGACAGCATACAGTGCAGGCATTCTGATGTATTCATGTTTCTTTAACAGACCAAAGACAGACTATAGTTTGCAGCTTACAAATGATATTATTTGTATCAAAAATAATAGAGACAATAACATTTTGTAAACAGTTATAAGTGTAGCACATCATTTTGTAGTATAGTACAGAAAACCAGTTATTTGAGGTCTTAAGAATTGAAACCCAAGAAAATCAACAAAAATATGAGGTTAATTATTTTACAAGTTAAGTGCATATTTTAAACAAAAGCAATTCCCCACCAATAACTGTTAAGACTGTAAAACACAGGAAAAGTTTCACCTTTTGAGGAACTGGCCTGGTTAGTTATGAACCATCATCATATGTGCTCTTAAAAACAAGCTATGTGCACTTGAGATCTTTTAAGTATTCAGTGTCAGAACACATACCCTTTGCATTAGAGTTCCTGGCAGCTCAGAAAAGTTCATTTTCCACAGAGGAAAAATAACACATATAAGAGCCAACAATTGTTATAGAATCTCTCCATCCTCCCCATCCATGGATATGTATCCTGCTTCCTTTGGAGTGATGTGGTAGTTCTGTTGTTGATCATGATGATGATGATGATGATGATCTAAACTCTGGCTCCTGGAATGTGACTCTGTTATCTCTGGACTCTTCCAAGCTAACAGCCTGTTTTCATGTAGGCTACAAAACAATTTAAGCTCAAACTACCACCATGTTAGTCTAGAGAGGATGAAAAAAGATCAACTTAATTGTTTCCTTCATCTTTAAACAGAACATATTCTAGTAATCATAACACCAATTTCCCCAGAAAAATAAGACTCAATTGATGATGCAGGTTTCCCCATAACATAATGGGGAAAAATGCATTTACTGATGATTGACAACTTTTAAAAATATTAGACACTAGGAAAAGGCAAGAACAATCCACCCACACTAGGAAAAGGCAAGAACAATCCACCCACAGCTTCCTGCGTCACATTTCTTAACTTCACTGTGATGCATGTGAGCCCACCAAAGCCATGCTGGAAGGAACTGACCTCATGTGGTAGCATTGCTTTAACACCTTGTTTCAGATATGCTTTGGTTGAATTAGTACAGCACCACCTGTTAAAAAGAGCCTTAGGGAGCAATCTTGTCCATGAATTCTAATCTCAGTTCTACTGAGTCTCAATAAGATATATGTACACATGATCCCAGGTGCAGAATTGCAATCTTAAATTCTTTTTAATTTAAAAGTATGCAGGCATTCAACTAGTAAGATAAAATATACTGTCAATCTGTTTCTCTTAGTATCCTGGCCATGTGCAGTGATCTAACAGATCTGGGTTTCTCAAGCACCAGGCAAGCTCTGCATGATCTGAAGGTTATGAGTTTTATCAGACTTTTGCTAAAGAATCTGCCCCCAAATAAACTATGGCTGATATAAAAAGGCTGCCAATACCAAATAAGTTTTGGCTTTTCAGAAAACATCCACAGATTTAAAAGGTGCATCACGTTTATGCACCAAAACCGGTCCACTGCGTTTAGTGAGGCTGAACATTTCCTTTTTGTTGAAGGAACTGTTTGTAAAGTTATACATGTGAGAAAAGGATGAGTTTCTTTTTCAAACATGGTCTTAAAACGGGTCCAATATATATTCTTTCCAAGAACAGAAGGTGCACTCTGCAAGAGGTCCTTCTTCTAGAGATGGCTCTTACCAGCATGATCACTGGTCAAGGTGCTACCCTCTGACCGCAATCCTTACCCGAAGACGTAACTCTAGGATAAATAAAGGGTCAAAGCAGGGTATTGAGTAATTTTAAAAATATATGCAATGCCTCAGCTCCTAAGAAAAGGCTTGCAGTCTAATGCTCTGTTCTGTGCAATTTCACTGTGTGAGTATCTGCCTATCACACAAAAGTGTGCAGTGGTAGGAGTCAAAATAGTGGTAACTATAAGTCAAGCCTTATTTCACAGTGGCTACCAAGCTCAAGTCATGCCTTCTGGTGTCATCCCATTAGTTTCAACCTGTCTATATGGTGCATTAAAGAGTGAATCAAAAGTATACTGTCAACAAATGTTTTAAAACTATTTTACTACTAAACTGCTAGGTGCATCACAGCTGTATAACACCAAGTTTCTCCATGTACATGAATTGTGTAACTCCTGTCGTATCTGTCAAACACTCACAGACCCAAAACCATGAATGCCAACCTACCCATACAGGCCTTACTTGACAGGTGGCAACATGCAGCTGTGCATGGCCAAAGAGCTGTGCATATGGTGGCCCGCTGTTGATATTTAAAAAAATAATAAGTACAACCTTTAAATATGAAGAATAACCCAACACCGTGCTGATGAAACCATGAACAAGAGTTTATAAATACATCCAGTTCAGACATAAAAGGGCAAAAGTGCTGAAATGTGTTCAGCAAGGTAAGAAGAAAAAAATAAAGCCACCCAATCAGCTTTAAATTACAAATGCTGTTGGTTTCTTAAGGCACCTATATCTGTTTTAGCCAGCTTAGCTTACCTCTGGGAGATAAAAGAGCAGAAGCAACCCTTAAAAGTGGAATAATACTTCTCTTATAAAAGGAAGTTTCAAGATTAAATTTCTGTATCAAAAAGGAATTCTAAAATGGCCAAAATATATTAAGGACAGAGTTCACTGTGTCACCTCATCACAACTAACATACAAATGAGGTGGATGAAGTCAGAGTAGGAGTAGTTCAATTTTTTTCCCTTTTACCCCTACTACAGTTTGGTTTGCAAAACTATGCATAGTCCTATTATTTAAATTAGAGCTCCAGATTTCCTATTTGAAATAGGTGGTGGTTCTGGTGGATCTCCCCATTT
Source organism: Cryptoblepharus egeriae (assembly GCA_030015325.1). NCBI lineage: Eukaryota > Metazoa > Chordata > Lepidosauria > Squamata > Scincidae > Cryptoblepharus > Cryptoblepharus egeriae. The sequence goes on from JAREYC010000013.1 coordinate 16,114,766, forward strand.
GCTCATCGATAATGATATCGATATTTGACAGTGACTCCACAGACTTTTGCAATGATTTTGGTTTGGTTTTTTTTTGTGCCCAAGTCATGCCCAAGTTTGGAAGCTTTTGCAAAAATCTGATCTTGGGCAGATGTGGCGACAGGATTTCAACCATAATATGTGTTGGATATCAGGAATATCATTATGACTTTACAAAAGAAGAAGAACGGTATAGCAATTCCAGTCTTTTCCCTTCTACCCAGATAAAAAGATATCTCAAGATTGCCAAAGTTCAAACGAAGCCGATATGCCTTGAGGAGCTCTGGATTCTCAACGCTGTGCACATCTGGCCATGAACAACTTATTGGTGGTCGCCTTCCACTCGTCTTTTGCGAACTGTGTCCAAAAGAAAGAAAGAAAAAGATCAGATGAAGGGAGACAAATTTTTTATGTTCCAGTTACTGCAAGGATGTCTGTTAACTGTCCAGAGCTAGAAGAAATAGCACCAGCGAGAGACATAAAATGGGTGACAGCCATGATCCAGGGAACCACATGGGTCGCATAATACATGCAATTAGGCTATTATTTTTTGTATTATAAGGCTATTATTTGCATAATATATGCAATTAGGCTATTATTTTTTGTATTCAAATCATAAGGTGTTTAATAATTTTTTAAAATCATAATATTGAATAAAATCATGTTCCTCAATAAGGCTCCACCTCTAAATTAGGTCACTTAATACAGGGACACTTATTACAGAGCAGATGTCAAGGGCTGGGTGGTGATCCCCAAGACTGGCTCCTTCAGGGTCTGTCAGGTAGAAAAGGATCCATGGAGGGCAGGTTTCTTTTTGGAAGATCCCCTAAAATCAGATTTGATTTAATAGATATTCCACTACTAAAAATACTGGATTCAGAAACTAATCATTCCCATAATCAATTCCATTTCATAGATATATCAATCCCATTGTCTTATTCATGAACAATCATTTCCTAAGCCAACTGGCAAAACTCTGATCATTTCTATAAAATGATTAAAAAATTCATATTTTTGAACAGTCATGGATATGAGTTGTAACCAGCAGATTCAATCAAGTGGACACCTGTTCTCAGAAATCACTATCATCATAGCAGAGGATCTCAAGCTGTGAAAAGGAGGACATTTAAGTTCTTTTCCAGGACAGGAGGCTAAAAAGGGGGGACAAGCCATAGAAAAGGGGACATCAGGATATCCTTATTCTGTCACCACTATGCTTCTGATATGCCACTGAACTCAGCGAGTTTCAAAAGCATTCACGTGTGAACCCACCCATGCCTAAAAGGGTTCACTGGATCATGGCTTAAGGCTGCAGTCCAGCACAGCTACACACATGAATATGTATGTGCACTTGGGTTATTCCCTCCCCAACTGCTTTTCAGCACATCATGTCCTTCTCATCATGCCCAATTCTCTCTGCTCTCCTCAGCAGGCCAATTATGAAAAGGCAGGCTGAACTTGAAAAGCCATTTTCAATTTGGCATTGACAGGGTGGCTGCGGTTTGGTTTTTCTTTTAAATGCATATATACACCCAACAATGTATACCTTGGATGCACACCTAGCTTGAGAACAGAAAGCTCTTCTGGGCTGCAGCCTGTTCCTGCTATTCTTCTTCTGACATTTTATGTTATTATAACAAACAATCTTCCTTGATGTTATCTACAATGCAGAGGCTTCTATTGCACCAGCAAAACTACAGCCACACATCACAAGACACCAGTTCACAACAGCCTAGTAAGCAGACAACAGTATCAAAAGGGCCCTGGGTGGAATATTAAACACAGATATTCATTTGTCTTTTATTATGAATACTTGTGATTTGTATTGCACTTTTTGAGCATCCATGAACAGTCATCCATCCATGACTTTTTGAGCATATATAAGTCATGATCTGAACTAGAGAAGTTCAGGTTAGTTGCTCAAGTCTAGCTGTTCCTACTATGCCTACTCAGAAGTACACTCCATTTATTCAGTGGGCTACAGTCCCAGGAAAGTGTGTTCATAACTACAGCCTTAACTTACACCAGCTCTTTTACACCACATAGTCACTGGAAGGGTTGTTTTCATTCCCAAATCCAGTTAAAAGTTGATATTCAAGATTAAGCTCTTGATTTTACATATACAATTTCTCTGGCCTTTTGCTAGGTTAAGAAAACACATTATTCCAGAAAGTTAACAGTGGAAAGGATTAAAACATTCCAACTCAGCACTTTAGTTAAATATTTTGGAAAGGTTACTGAGCAAGCATATTAACGCCAGAAAAATATCAGTCCATTATTTTCAAACCATGATTCAGAACATTTAAAATCTAAGGCGAATCATCATCATGATCATAAATGTCCTAGCACATTTCATGAAGACGACACTATCCTAGTGTAAACACAATGACAAACTGTAGTTTGTCATTACAGGAACAAGCCACAGCAACACTGTGGCTCATTCTCCCTCCCCTCTCACACGTGGGAAGAAGAGGATGATTGTTTCCATTATCTGTTTCCCATTACATATACATTGGGAAACTACTGTGTTCTATCTGTGGTTTAAACAAACAAATCAGGATCTGAACCCACAGGCTGACTATGGTTTGTTTGAATTAACCATGGTTAAGAACAAACAATTGTATTCTAACTCTATAATCCAGAGTAACTACAGGAGCATGTAAGAGACATTTACGTCAATGTAGTTACAGCACCACCTAATAAAAACCTATGGGAAATTCATATTGCAGTCCAGAGTAAATTGTTCTTACATCAGAGCAAGTACTCCCTGTAGTTACTCTGGATTGTGTCCTAAGTCGGTATTTGATAGAACTTTATTCAAAACAAAATTGAAAGTTTTCAATCTCCTTCCCTTGCATGCAAAACAATAGAAGGGGAAGAAGATGCAAACCAGAGACTTGCCATGGCTTGCTCGAAATCATATAAGCCTCGCTCCTCCAAACCCTATCTTGGGGTCTGGATCAAGGATTAGGGGAAAACCCTCTATTCTGTGAGTGGAGCTTACTGTTCTGCTTCAATTCTGGTTGTATTCCAAATAAATGTGGCCACTGGGCAGTTGCATTTGATTGGTCATCCTATAGCACAGCCTTTTGGGATGCTGGGAAAGAGATTCAATTGTCCAGAGCATCTCTATGCCCAGATTTACATAGAATATGAGCAGCATGGAAGTGGAACAGTAAGCAGTTGTGAATTTGCAATTCACAATTAACAGTTGTGAATTTGGTGACTATGGACCTAAAACCAATTATGAATGAGTCAATCAAAACTCAGTCCAGGGATCAATCCCTGGAACATCAGGCTTGCCTCATATTTGTGAGGAGCATCACAAGCCCCCAGGACTCAATTTCTAGGCTGTGATTGAGGCTAGAGCCTTTTTCATGCCCTGAGTGATGGCTGTTGCGGCATGTGTTCTTTGCCTCCAGCTTTGGCTCTGATAAGTGTATTTACATCACGCTTCAAGTCCATTATTTTATTGCTGACAACCCTGCAACTCCCAAGATTCATTTGCTCACCAAAGCCTATGCCAGTGTTTTGGTACAATTTTTACATTCCTAGCTAATCAGAAGTTATTTCTAATTGCACAAGGCCTCTGGCAAGCAACACAGACATGCAAGGCAGAGCAAATAAGAACACAGAGGAAAGCCACTCTCTCCTTACTTAGCGGAAACATACAGAAACACTGATATGAGATAGTCTAGGCATTTCTTTTCCAGTGTTCAGTACCCAAGAGGGGCAAGTAACATCTCAGATGCTTCAGGGCTGAAGAGATGAAAGGACATGTGCGGAAAGTTTTACTCTTATATGCCGGACTAGGAAAGTAAGAAAAAACATAAGCAAGATATCAACAGAGGTTTCCCCAATAATGAAAAATTTCAGCTTGAATTGGTGAACAAATAGGAAAGTTTAAGATGAAAAGAGGCATTTTGAAGAGGCCAAATTATTTTGTCCACACTTAGTACTTTTGAGCTGTACCAAGAACATCTAGCTTAGAACATGGGTCAACTTTCATGTACAACATGGAATCCATGATTTAGAGTTGTCTATTTAGATCCATAGGAAATCAGCTTTGTAATTTAATTCTCATAGTGGTTTGGTGTCTCTGAAAATAGCGTGCATACATCAGGCCATCAGACTGTGCCAAACATTGTGCCAGACATTAGTGCCTAGTTAGCACTAACCATAATTTGCAAACCCATTTCAAACCAGGCATTTTCTAATCTGGTTTGCCAGTTCAAATTATGGCATGATGTCTTAACTGATACAATGGGGAGTGGAAAATTAAAACAGAAATACATGTCCCCAATTCTGACCAACTTCCTCGTCTTGCAGTGGTCTCCCATATCCCATCACATATCATTCCTGGGGGGCTCCCCAATAATCAAATTCACAGTTTATGGGGAATATGATGAAGAGTTCATGAATCGGAATCCTATACACAATGGGAAAACTGGTTTAGGCCATATTGGTTGAACCAGGTCTATCAGGCTGGGAATGCTTATGAAAAGTGCATTGGGAAAACACACCAGCAACAAGGACTGATTTTAAAATTTAACTGTTTGCATTTTATCATTTCTTGCATTTTCATTTCAGGAATGCAAAGCACAACACCAGGCTTAGCCTAACTCCTGTTCTCTCTTGAAAATCACTAAGCAGAGATTCCTTACCCAAATCATTATTTTTTGTAATTGCGGCTGCGGCTCTGCTTCGAGGTCCCTGCTGTGTGAAGTGATAGCCGAATTTAAGAATCCTGGTATTCTCTTCAAGCATCTTCGCTATTTCCATTTCTACTGGAGTTCCCAGCTGTTGCCTCTGTAAGGAAGAGTCAATGTTATAAAAAAGGAAGCTTTGGTCAACTGCAATTGGGTTGCCCAAAATGGGGCTCTTGACTTTCTAAGGAGGGATGAATTAGCAGTGGCAAGGCAGGCAGAAAATTTCACTCTAGATGAGGAAGGCGGGTGCACAGCAGTTTTGGTGCTACATGTCTACTCAGAAGTAAGTCCCATTGTATTCAATAGTACTTACTCCCAGGAAAGTGTGGTGAGGATTGCAGCCAAAGGCTTTCATCATGTGTTAAAACTACGCTTTTCCAAGAGCATGTCTAATTAAAAGAACAATATAGCACAAGGTATGTTCTGGCAGTTCTTGACAGGTAAGAAAATTGCACATCCACAAAAATGGAAACTTAGAGAGAGAGAGAGAGAGAGAGAGAGAGAGAGAGAGAGAGAGAGAGAGAGAGAGAGAGAGAGAGAGAGGAGGCTGTTAGTTGTGAGAATGCAAGTCCCCCTTGACCTTACAGAAATACTTGCACAGCTCCTTGAATCCTAGCCCACATTCAGATATTTAGGCTGCAATCCTAATCTCTAGTTAGGCTGGCCTAAGTCCCAGAATTAGTCCTGGAGATGACCCAAAAGTGCCATAAGATACTTCAGTGCTGCTCCTGGGAGAGGGTTAGGCCAGCGCACAGACATGCACTTGCCTCCCTTCATCACTACAAGAACTGGAAGACCAATGAGTTGTGCTGGCCTAGATTAGGAAAGCACCATTCGAAGCAAAGGACACCAGAAGTTACCTGGTTATCAATTTTGATCTCAGTCAAGGTGTCGTTCTCCTTGAGGGCGTTGATCAAGGCCAGCATCCCTGCCGCAGTGATGAAGTTGGACTCTACATTTAGACTCTTAAGTGTTGTGTTTACTCTCAACATGTCTGCAAAGGCCTTGGAAAAAGAAGAAGCAACCATGAGTTCAAAATGCATGGAAGCCAAAGAGAAGATGGCCTGGTCTGTGCCTAATAGGTTAGGACTTGGCCAGTGTTGAATAAAGCTTCTTTGGGGCTGGACCAGGACTTCCTGGCTCTAGAGACAATAGACAGTATGCCAGCCACTGCCTCCATTGTGGTTCTTCCTTCCATATCCAGTGTTTAAAAAGAGGAGATTGGGGCAGTAGTGGAGAGGAGACTCATGAGTAGAGAGGTTCCAATGCTTTCAGGGCTTTCCAAACCCCATCCTGGGGACCAGATTCTGGGTTTGAGAAAAGCCCTTCACTTGAAGAGTGGAGCTTATTACACCTCCTTGCCATGTGTATTCTGCTTAGATGCTCTGGGCAATCACAAAGATGCTCTGGCAATCACATCTGCGTGGATGTTTTGTTGCCCAGTCTTCTGGGACACTTGGCAAAAGATGGAACTGCCTAGAGCATCGTGGTGCCCACGTCTACTCAGAATACATGCAACACTATCCACTATAAAGAATGGTTTTCCAAGGCACTGGATCTTATCTGGAGGTCTAGGTTTGGTGCCTGCCACAACCAGACTCTCTTCCTTTAACCTTCTTTGCCATTTCATATACATCCTCCCAGTCCTTAGATCCAAACCAGAGGAGCATTGAAGGTGGCTAGTGGGCAACTTCACTGGCAGTTCAGCTCTGTGCCTTCAACACCTTCTACCTTAACTAATCTTATCTCCTACCAGCCTAATGCTGTCAGCATTATTGGTTCTCCTGATTCGCAACTACTGAACACAAAAGGCTGCACTATATTAGCCAAACACGGTGGTTCACTTACAACAGCAACAGGGTCATTGCTCCGAGTAGCGGCAAGACTGAAGCTCTTCACATAGGAATTTCTTTCCAAGGCCTTGGCAAATTCTTTCAGTGTTGGGATGGGAATGTTCTTGAATAAAAATAACATAGAATATTAATACTTGCTGAAAATCTTAATTTGATGGCATCGTCTGTTTAACTATTTTTTATGGGGGAAGAAAAGTACTAAGCTCTGAACTAATGAAAAAGGAAAAATTCCATGTCTGTACTGGGGTGCATCTCTTATCAATGGGGATATGGATATCTATCATCCAGAAATAAAAACCCACAGCATAATCTTAGTCATGTCTATTCAGAAGTACATTCTATTTAAGCCAATGGCTTGATTCTATTTCTGCTTACTTCCAGAAAAACACATGTAAGGCTGTAGCCTTAATTTATTTTGAAAACTAAGTTCTGTCCTCTTCATGCTTCAGTTACCTTTATGTTGTTCAGATTAACTTCAACAAGGCGAGGATCATTCTCTTTAATCCTTTGCAAACTTTCCTCCACATTTGTGGGGTTTGGAGGCTCATCAAAGACTGGGATTATCTTTTCACCTTTGACTATATCTGCAGAAACAAGGAGGGTGAGTTCATCATTCATCACAGTGCAAGCAAAGGGCGCTGATGCACAGTAAAACCTTGGATTGAGAGTAACTTGGATTGAGAGTGTTTTGCAAGACAAGCAAACATTTCTAATAATTTTTGACTTGATATACAAGCAATATCTTGATAAGCAAACAAAAAATATTCCCAGCCAGAATACGGCTGGCTTTAGCACTCTGCCAGCACCACCTTGGCCTCTCTTAAGAGACCAATCTATACATGTCTACTCTGAAGTAAGCCTATTACAGTCAATGGGCTCACTCCTATGTAAGGGGAGCAATGGAAAGGAGCTTGAGAGACCTAGCCTTGCATGTCTAATCTAAAGTAAGCTCTATTACAAACAATGAAGCTCACTCCTGTGAAAGGGGGCAGACTACAGCTTGAGAGGCCTGAGATACTAAGTGCAAGTTAATTTGTTTTATTTTTCTTTATATTTTTGTATTTTCTTTATTATTTTGTATTTACAGTACTGTCATCTGTACAGTACAGTACTGTTATATGAATATTTTTGGGTTGTGGAATGAACTGTCTGAGTTTCCATTATTTCTTATGGAAAAATATGCTTTAATATACAAGCGTTTATGCTTTAATATACAAGTGTTTGGATTACAAGCATGCTTCTGAAACAAATTATGCTCATAAAACAAGGTACCACTGTACCTGGTGTTAGGATAAACCTGCTCATCACAAACAACATTTTTTACAATTTTCTAAAACATTTTGGAAGAGAGTGGGGAAAGGAAGAGGAGTCTGTATGATGGAAATGTAACTGGAGGACCAATTCTATTATTGGGCCACTTATAGTCAATGGCGCTTACAGCCAAGGAAGTGTGGATAGAATTGCAGCCTGGGAAAGTAAAAGCCAAGCAAAGCATGCATGTCCCAAAATCCTCTCATATTTAAATTTCCTGGGATCACAACAGCATTCATATTAAAATAATCAACAATGAATTCAGTTCTAAGTTTACCCTCCAAAGCTCTTTCATGCCTTAGGAAATAATGTTTTAGACCTTTCCAAGTTCCTAGTTCATAACTAATGACATCGTTAAAAAAATGTACATGGATCTCCATTTCCTAATAGAATCCCGTTAGCTAGGAATACTTGAACTTACCAGTAAATCAGTTCAGTCCAATTGCAGACTGGATATTTCAGCTTCTTTGTACAGTTCACTGTCCAATGCATGACCCGAAACATTTTAACACAGTTTTAAGTGACACAATCCTAACCATGTCTACTCAAAAGTAAGCCCCATTATGTTCAGTGAGTCTTACTTCCAGGAAAGTGTCTTTAGGATTGTAGCCTAACTGCACAATCCTAACCATGTCTACTCAAAAGTAAGCTCCATTATGTTCATTCGTTCTTAGACCAGGAAAGTGTCTTTAGGATTGCAGCATAAATGACCGAGAAATTAAACAAGTTACTTTATTTTTGATGTTCAGTGCAAATACTCACTTGTGAAACCATCGCTGCCAACACCATTGCTGCTTCCCACGATGTCACACAACTGGGAGTTGCTGATCAGGTTGTGCATTCCTAGGATAGCTATCAGGAGTGGGAAAAAGAGAGATATATTTGTAGTTTCCAACTGCTTAAACATGAAACAAATCATGTTTAGATGCAAGGACACAGGTTTTTCCTATCCTCATTATAACTCATTCTTTCTCTTATAGAGCCAGCAATGTCCTTGGCGCTTTATATAGAACCAGCAAGATGAGAATTACCCTGAACAGCTTACAATTTAAAATGTGATAGAGCAGAGGCAATAGGAAAAAAAAATTGAGAAATAATAAAAAGGAACAAGGGCTTCTCTCCCATTCTAAGGATGGGAGTTCCATATCCAGGGGCTCGGGCTACCACAGAGAAGGCATTGACATGTGTCTGGGCCACTTAAGCCTCACTCAGTGACAGCACACTGGGGATACAATCCCAACTGCAATGGCCAGTGCAACTCACCCACCGCACTGTTCCCGCAAAAAGTGTGGGGAGTACAGGCCTAACCCCCAGGAGTGGCACAGAAGTGCTTTATGACACTACTGTGACACCCCCAGACCAGCATGGGATTTGTGCAGGCATAACTTGGGGTCAGAATTGCATTGTGCATTATGTAAAGCAATGGGCAGACTGAGTTACTTGTGGTCACAAGATTCACATTGCACTCAGCTGGTTTTGTGAATATGCATAAGCAAGAATAGCTGTCCTTTCAAAAGGACAAATTTTCACACCAACCTGCAAGGTCACACAGTTCCGTATCTGTGGCGCTTTTCAAAGCTTCCTCCAGCTCAGGATCAAGAGAGACTTGCTCTTCTGTGAAAGACTGTACCGGTTTCTGCTTGGGAATAAATATTTTCCCTGTCAAAAATAAAAAAGAGAAATATAGTTATCAATAAAAGCTTTTTTTAAAGAAAAGCTTTTTCATTCTAATTCTGTTACTTTGCTTTCTGCAATTTTCCCTTGCTTCTTTATTATTTTTCTGGTGTGTTTTTTCTAATTACTGTACATGTTACATTTTTATTTTACAAAGTTGTATATAAATACATAGAATAAAGTGGTGTGGATTATCAACCAAGGCACTTGTGATACACTTCATATGAATGTTACAAGCACCATCCAATGAGTAGCCCAGGATCCTAACCGACATAATCTCTACATAATCTCTACATGCCACAGCCACAATTATGGGGCACAAGAATCAATAATCCCCACTAGTGCCAGGGAAAAACAATTCACTCCCAACAGGTGCATGGCAAAGGTGCTGTTATGTTAGCTAGTGCTGTTATGGTTGCACGTTCCTTCTGAGAGTGCTAGCATCTGGAAATGCTCATCTGATATCATACTCAATCTGTGGCAGTTGTGCTGAGATTCTCCAGGAACTGTAAAAACAGCAAAGGGGCTGCTTTAAATGGACCAGCGTAAACATCTCATCAACAACCCAAGTGACATCCCTTAATGTTTAACACATGTCAAATTTGTTTCTATTTCCAGCTCCAGCCGTTCCCAAAAGCCCTTTTAAAAAAAATATAGAACATTGTTGAGCAGAGATTCTGCTGACGGCGCACTTTGCACAAGTTCAGATTCTCTCACAGAACCAGTTTTGGATACAGCAAATGTTCTCTCTCAAACTGATACATCATCACAGCAAGAGGTTTTGCACTTTCACAGAAATTAAAAACAAAACAGCACATTGACCATATTAGCATCTCGACTTTAAAGTGTTGCCAAGAGTTTTCTTTCCTCTGCAAACCCTAGCAGAACCTTCACCTTCACAGAACCTTCACCAGGAACTACCACTTTTTAATGTTGAATTATGTCTCAATACTTTTTTTCATCAAGCAAGAATGCCTTGATCATTTGAACAAAGTACAGAAACAAGAGCAAAGTGATTTCTGACATAAACCATTTGTGGCTGCAAAAAAGCCAGGCTTCAATAAGCATGTTTGACTGTATTTCCAGATTTTATTTCTTTAACCAATCGAGATTTAAAGAGTTAAAAGATTTAAAAAGAGATTTAAAAGAGATAGTCAAAGCAGGGATTTAATAGTAAGCACCAAGAAGAAAAGATCAATGAGAAAGTCATCTATGTATGCTAGAAGCCTATCCTAATGAATAAATGGTAATATTTTGGTGAGTGGATGGAATTTAAATTTAGAAAATAAGATGTTTAAGATAAAGACATAGTAGAGGTGTTCATTCCTGGTGAGCAAGACAGATTTACAGCCCAAGTCGTATTGAAAACAGTGGGCTAACTTTTGAGTAAATAGAGGTTTATAATGATAGAAGTTTATAAAATTATGCAACGTGCATTGAGAAACTGGAACTGAGGGCCACCCAACTCAAATGACTCGTAGCAGATTTAGCACAGGCAGGAAAGTACTGTACTACTTGTTCACAAATCAAGCAAAATAATTTATCAACCTCATTCTCAAAGATACAGAAATTGCCACTTTTAAAAGAGCATTAGTGACAAGAGGAGGAATAAAGTGTTCCACTGATGACTAACAGTCATTATGATTATAGGGATCCATGTCTACTGCTAAATACTTTATTGGCCAATGTGGAGGAAAGGAGGCTTGTCTTATTCTACTTAGGATGAGAGAAGCTGGTTCAACATGAGGAAAACAATGCAGCCAAACTACACAATTGAAAAACCCAATGGTGCAATTCTAAACCTACAAACCCCACACAATTCAATGTGTGAGCAAAGGGTCATAGCCCAAGGGTTACAACTGCAGAAAGAATGCCGTCTCGCAAGTTTTAGTTAATGTTAGCCAAGGGGTCTCTCAACTTCTTGGCAGAAGGGCCATATCTTGATACTGTGTCAAGGGCTGAAGAAAAAAATTATTTATAATTCAAATTTGAATAAATTTACATGAATGTATTATTGACAGAACTTGTGAATGAATGAAAGAGTTCATAACACTTTCGAAAAGAGGATTACAGGGCTTGGCCAAGGGCCAGATGGAGGGGGCTTTCCATGGTCCAGATGGAGGCTCCCCATGGGCTGCATCTGGCCCCAGAGCTGTGCTTTGGGTACCCCGAGTTAGCCCAACAGCATCCAAACTCATGACCGGTGTGCACCAGGAATGCAACCTCTGTCCTGTGCACAGCTTGTTATTTGGGTAGACATGGGCACAGGGATGCTCTGGGAAGTCAGGTCTGTTGCTCATCATCCAAGAAAGTTGTACACCAGAACACCTGGGCAGGCAGACGTGATGCCAGAGTATTCTGGTACTCACATCTATTCAAAACATTAGTCATGCAGGGGCAGAATGATAAGGTCCACTCATCAGGCAGACAGGTTTATCAGATCAGTTCTGAGTTAGACCCTTGGTAAACAAAAAAGGACCTCAGATTAAATCAAGTTTTAAAAATCTATGACAGTTGCCATCATAAGAGGTGGAATTCCCTATTTTTATGTACATGAGTCCATAACACATGTGCGCAGTCTAAAAAGTATGCCTTTCCTTTGGATCAAAATAGTTTTTTTAAAAACTATTATTGCATTTATTCATATGTAAAGGTAACGAGATCTAAATCCCAAGTATTGATTAATAAGTTGATCAATCAACTAAGATTCATTGGACGATAGTTTGGTTCACACCAAACAAATGCAATGCACTGGCTTTCTCGGGAAATGACGGGTACGAATGATATTTGCTCAACCAAACTGCATTGTAATCTTATTTGTATAACCAACAGGTTCTTTGTTTATTTTTTCCTTTGCTATTTTTAACAGACTCATTCCATGAACATCCTGCTGAAAATGCATGATTCTGCCAGCCCTCCAACAGATTGGAGTTCAAAGGAGAACCGAGTCCCAAGGAGTCCCAAGAAGGACAGGCTGCCTCACTGCAGGTGACACAACAGACAATACTCTTGTGTGAGTGTTTTTTAAGCTGATGAAATCACTTGAATTTTCACCAATCCATTTGTCAGCTCCCACAGCAAACATGGGACGAAGCCCACTCTTCCCATCTGTTTTTTTCAGAGGAGGTGGTGAGGATTTATGCTGAAAGAAGTCTGTATGTGTTGTGTGTTGGGGGAATGCACAAAAAATTATAAGGCAGATTTATAGTTTCTCCAAAAAGTCACAAAATATGAGTGACAGGCTTTACATAATGAACTTTATTTGTTAGAAGAAGAATTTAAGTACAAAATAAAACAATTTAATTCAATTTTCCTATTCCAAGAAAACTTTCATCATCTACTGCAGCACTTCTCAAGCTGTGGGTCATGACCAAGGTGACCATATGACCAGATTTTTCCGGATTTGTCCTCTTTTTTAGCCTTCTGTCTGGGTTGTTCTCCAAAAGGGCTTCACTGTTCTCCACTTTGGCTTCATTTTGGAGCTTTGCAGTGGTGTGCAGGACCCCATCATGTCATAGGTCATTGGATTTGTATTAAAGAGCAGAATCCAATGCAAAAAAACCAGTTTTGAAATATCTCCTTCCTTTCAAAAATTATGGCCAAAAAACTAAAAACCAAAAATATGCATTGAGCTCTATGGGAAAGTGAAAGTGGCTTTACTTGCGAGTAGGCAAATGTCCGCCAGAAAGGCCAGGCTGAGAGGAATCCAAGACCTTATTCTCCTTTTTAGGTTCAGGCAACTGGTCATGACCCACTTTGTGAATTATGGCTGGAGGCCAGGTAGGATTTGAAATGGGCTCGACTACCTGCACCTATACCTGTCTGGCTCAAAACTAGAGCCAAAAGGTTAGCACTGAAAGCCACTTTGGGGGCTATGACCCACCTCTGGATATCACTTTGCATAGTGCTGGGCCAGGGACAGCTTCCACCTGCCTCAAAATACCTTTGAAAGTGACTTCTGGGTCAACTCCAGTTTCACAAGAGCAATTTAAGGTTGCATTCGGAAATGTTCCAGAAGCCACTGGTGGGCTGCAATGGCAGTGCTTGAAGCTGACGAGGGTCATCGCTCTGTTAAGTTTAGGAGGGGACAGAATCTCAAACTTCTATAGAGTTAAACTTCCTACCCCAGCACAGAAGCAGGCTTTGGTGTTAAAGATTTAAAGCTCTCTTTCCTCATGCTCTCATCCCAGTTCAGATTATAAAAATTCCTTTATAAAAATTCCATATCACAAAAGCTAAATGGCTGAACAAGAGATTTAAAGTCCTCTTAAAACTTTGGATTGAGAGTGTTTTGGACTGAGAGTGTTTTGCTAGACAAGCAAACATTTCTAATAAATTTTGACTTGATATACCAGCAGTCTTGATAAACTAGCAAAAAAATAATCTGGGCTCTGACAACACATAATCTGGTTTCTGTGCTCTACTAGTTCCTGCTCAGACTCTCTTTAGAGACCAGTCTATGCATATCTACTCTGAAGTAAACCTATTACAGTCAGTAGAGCTCACTCCTGTGTAAGAGAAAGGAAAGGAGCCCGAGAGACTTAGAGCACAATCCTAACCATGTCTACTCAAAAGTATGCCCCATTGTGTTCAATGAGTATTACTCCCAAGAAAGTGTTTTTAGGATTGCAGCCCTAGCCTTGCATGTCTAAAGTAAGCCCTATTATAAACTGTGGGGCTCACTCCTGGGTAAAGAGGCAGATTGCAACCTGAGAGACTAAGTGCAGGTTAATTTGTTTTATTGTTTTTTTATATTTTGTATTTTATTTATTACTTAGTATTATATGACAGTATTGTAATCATTTTTGTATGAATATTTTTGGGTTGTGAAACAAATCATCAGAGTTTCCATTATTTTCAGTGGGAAAATGTGCTTTGATATACATTTTGGATTACAAGCATTCTTCTGGAATGAATTGTGCTTGTAAGCCAACGTACCACTGTGTATTAATGAATAAATAGAAGTGGACTGGGCTTTATGGGATCCTTTTCTTCCTGAACAGAGAGAACTGCACAACCTATTGAGAGCCTCCCTCTGTCTGCTCTTCACCATCTGGTTTTGGTTCTGTCACATGTCACAAGTCTTGGCAAGCACCAACCCTGATCTTAAAATGATGATTTAAAAAATGTTTTTGACTTTCTGAACCCCATTTTGGCAAGGTGATGAGTGCTGGAGGCTCATGTCATTCTAAGGGGCAGCAGTGGGGACTGAGTTCTGGAAGACTGAACAAGGCTCTCATATTTGCGCTGGCCTCATTTTAGAGCTTTAGTAAAGCACACGCCTAGTCTTTTGTGCTCTTCAATCAGATATAATCAATGTTGAACCTGACACACAAGATCATGGTGACATTTGATGCAATAGATCTTGCAAAACACTTTCTAAAATAAAAAGTCCTACAGCAACAAGTGGGTGTTTGCTTTGGGTCACTGTTGCTTGTCTCAATCTCCTGGGCCCGGAACTCACAACCAGAAGATGGGATGAGGTCTTCTGTGCCCGTGGTTAGCTTTAGGAACATTTAGGAAGCTTGATCCCTTCTGGCTTTCCACATCAAAGACTCTGTTGTGACATTTGTCAAAGCAGATGGTGCATTACTCAAACCAGCTCACACCTTTCAGACGCCAATTCAAACCTTCAAAAAACTCCCAACTTCCCCTTTGATTTTGCAAATTGCTGATTGAAGATGATCCTACAAGACTGTTTAAGACTGTTCTTTGGCCACTTGATGGAAGAATCCCAATTAACTCCAAAGTTTGCCATTTTATACTTTTAGGACAAACCAAAAGAAACAAAAAATCACCAATTTTGGATTGCGAATTTGCCTCCAGGGACCAATGATGGCATGACGCTTACACTAGGATTGTTGTTTTAATTCAATCCGTTTTGAGAAGCAAGATGGGACCTAAAAAAGTAAGGGACACATTCAATCCTCTTGTTCTTTAAAACTGAGGTGGTCTTTGGGATAGATCACTGGTCCAAGAAGGTCATGCTTTAACAAAGCTTGCAGGCAGTGGGTGAAGTCTGGGATGGTTTATTTCAGTGGAATTCAAAGTGGGGGTCAACACGTTGGGTCAGGGAGGGTCCTAGTGGGATCCACTAGATGATCCACTGGGTCCCTTCCAACTCTATGATTCTATGAGTCTATCTTGGAACCTGGCACTGTGCTTTCCTGGGAGTAAACCTCACTGAAGACAATGGGAATTACTTCCACGCAGACATGTCAAGTTTGACAGGGAGTCCCAGATAAATTTTTAAATTTGAATAGGGGTCTAGGGCTTGTCCTGGTGCCAGGCTGTCTCAATATCAAAAATTTTTCAAGTTAGTTGATGCCCCAATTTCCATGATGGATTCTGAGATTTGAGCCTAAATGTTTGATCATTGCAATCCTCCCATATAGGTAGTAGTTGGTTTGACTTACACTTCTGCCACTCCCTTTTTAAGGCTAGTTGTCTTCTAAAATGTGGAGGTGGTTTAATAAATAGGCAGCCAGTCAGAGAGTGTTGATTTAATGGTCCCTGATACCTCATGGTATGATTGAGCTGGATATCCCCTACAGTATGGGCACTGTTTAGCCACCTGGGGCTGCAGTACTCCGCTGTTGAGTATATGTTGAGCTGATGTCCTGACAACTGAGGCATCTGCACCCCAGCTGGTGCCAGAAAAACTGCGTAAAATATTGTTCCTAATTTTTATTTTGCCCATGGTTTTTTTAAAATGTAAATTAAAGACTGGTCAAGAGTCACTCCTGGCTATTTTGGATTGTCTGGATAGTCTAGGATGGTAGTGAAAAATCAACAGTACTAAAGACTACAGATTTAACTATTTCTTTATCATTCCCCCAAGCCTTTTTCTGAGGCCAGGAGCCTTTATTGGTTTTTCTACACATGCCAGGAGCCTTTATTGGTTTTCTTACACATCAGGCAATGGAAAGAAATCAATTAAGACATAATTTACTGAGCAATAAGGGTATACTAAGGCACTTTTCAGAAATGCATAAGATGCTACCTCTCAATAACAATATAGCAACTGCACTGTTAGGACAAGGGAGGAACTCCTTGTTTTTCCAAAGGTTCCTGCCAACATCCACTCCTTTTCCTGTTGATCAATTTCCATTATTAAATCTGGTGCTCTGAAACTCATATTGTGCCTATGTGTTTTTCCCCTTAGCAGCTAACAGTAGCTCTGAAACAGGAATCTACTTCCGGGAGTTAGTACAGGGAAAAGTGATATAATTACCACTCTCATATTTGTGCTGCTGATGTGGAATGGAACAGTTGTCTTTAAGACAAGAAAGGTTTGCCCAAACACAGCTCTTTCATGCAATGTGTTGTTACAATCATTACAGTTGATCAATGCACAATACATTATATTATCATACTAGCGAAAAGTGTACCCGCGTTGCAGGAGTAACATTTCCCCATATGCCATCCCCCCAGGGCGCATCAACACCCCATGTGCAACTTCCCCCCATGCGCATCATCCCCCATGCGCATCAGTCCCCCATGTGCCTGAACTCCTCATATGCAACATCACCCATCTGCATCAGTCCCCCATGCGCAACTTCCCCCCATGCGCAACTTTCCCCCCGTGCACATCGTCCCCCGTGCGCATCATCCCCCCGTGCGCATCAGTCCCTCATGTGCCTGAACTCCTCATATGCACCATCTCCCATCTGCATCAGTCCCCAAGTGCATCAACCCCCATGCACGTTTCCCCATGTGCATCAACCCCCCCCCAACTTTCCTCCCATGCGCAAATTTTCCCCAGGCACAACTTCTCCCCATGCGCAACTTTCCCCCATGCGCAACTTTCCCCCATGCTCAGCATCCTCGCCAGTGCAACCTCTTCCCCCAAACAACATCCCCTCAGTGCACCAGGCAGAGAGGACAAAATTGGCTGGAGGTTGGTCAGTCTCCCATGTTAAGTACAGAACAAAAACACGTTGCCCCCTTTTCAGCCCCTGAAGGGTTAGATTTCTCCACATGGATTCTTGGTGGGTGATCATGTGACAGAAGGAGCTCCCTCCCAGAATTCCATGCTTCTGGGCCCAGCAGTTGGGGCGGAATGTTGATGAATCACCAATTGTCCAATGCAAAGTATAGGGAGGAAAACGCGTTGCGCCCCTTTTCACCCCCTTCCGGTTGGAATTTCTGAAAACCGGTTCTTAATGCACCCCTCAGTCATGGAAGGAACACCCTTCCCAAATTTCACGCATCTAGGCCCAGCGGCTTTGGCAAGGTGGTGATGAATCAGTGAGTGAGTGAGTGAGTGACTTTGCTCTTTTATATATAAAGATTTACCGTATATACCTGAGTATAAGCCGTGTTTGTTGGGCCCCAAAAAATGGGCCCAAAAAGCCCCCTCGGCTTATATTCAGGTGAACTGAAAAGTGGCAGAATCAAACCCCATCATATACCGTTGGATTGGTATTGAAGAGCAGAATCCAATGCAAAAATCAGTTTTGAGATATCTCCTTCCTATCAAAAGTTAACAAAAACTATAAAAATAAAAAACACATTTTTGGCGATTTTTTAAGCAGGTAGGAATTTTGGCCTTGGGGTTCAGGAATTTTGGCTTTGGCATCTGGTCACCTTGTCCTATGCATGTCTACTCTGAAGTAAGCCCCACTAAGTTCAATGAGGCTTACTCCCAGGAAAGTGTGCTTAGGATTGCAGCCTATGAGTTCCAAGAAGGCTACAAGGAAAAGGACCAGTACCAGTACCTGGTCTCATCCTTCATATGACGGTGCTCAAATAGCATAGGAGCCAATGAGAAAGAAGGTTAAATGCACACGGTGGGTTCTTTTTCCCTTCTGGTTAGTTTTTGCAAGAAAAAAACAGAGTCCTGATTTTTGCAACTCTCCTGCACGAGTAGAGAGAACAATTTTACAAGCCAGAGAGACCCATCTTGATGCCCAAGGCAAGATCTGCTGGAGCTTGGCTGCTGCCTCACCTCTCCTCCTCCTCCTCTCTGGATTCAAAAAGGAAGAGGACAAATGGCTCAGAAGGGGATGAGAAGAGAGTGGTGAGCTAGAAAGTCTCTAACCTGCCAGTCTTGTTTGGACCACATTTCCAGTTCCACACAATTTGTCTTCCATTTTGAATCTACGGAGCAGGAAGAAGAGTAATGGTAGTAGGCAGGCGGATGGAAGTGGTGTCCCCCAGTAGCCCGCAAGTGTCTCAGTTGGCTTCCACGACAGGCTGTCCATAATAATGTGATGCACACCCACCTGGAAGAGAAGCCAGTGGGGCTGGCTTCCCAATCACATCATGTACAGTATAGGGCTATCCATCCATAAGCCAAACCCAAACACAGCCGGGCTGTTTTCTATTTTAAGTGCTGCAATCTGTTTCCTTATGGGCTGGGTTTGCTGTTCCCTGATGGAGATAGAGATCCCCCTTGCCTACCTAGGCTATGCCACAAGAATTAGCCAACAAGCCTGATCTCGTCCAGACCCACCCTTATTTCTGTTGAGTTTAAGATTGCTTCCCAGGTAGTGAGCAAATACCATTAAAACTTAAAAAGCTTATCCTTCAATCACTCCCAGGGTAAAATCTCCTTCTCTTTGGAAACAGTGACTTAACCAGTGGGCTGGGGGCCAAGTGAGCTTGTAGAGATTCCCGCCCTCCCCCCTGAAACTCACCCCTGAAACTCATACCAACATAAACATTCTCAAAAGACACATCTGCACATGAATGGGCAGGGGCCATGAGAGTCACAAGGCTGAGGATTTGGGGAATGTTTCATTTATTTAAAAGACAAGATCATGTGGGGAGACAAGACCAGTCTGGCTTATTTTGAAAAACCAGGAAAGACTTCCAGGCTTAACAGCAGCACTCAAGGGTTGCTGGAGGGCCAAGTTTGCTTTGCACTGGAGTACTGCTGCAAACGCTCTGAAAAGGGGAAGTGCTAGCTTCAAGTTCCTTCCATGATCACAGACAGAAAAAGTCCAGTACACCTTTGTGCATTGATTTATGACATCACAGCCACAATTTGGAAGGCTTTGAATATGGTCATACACAAAGAGATGGGGAACACGGCTGAAATTGCAGTGGAGTGTATCCTTGCTGGATCCCAGCTTCAGGTACCAAATATGTAGAGATAGGAGTGTCCAAGACCCTGGAGAGTTACTGCCATTCAGCGTGGACAAGATTGACTTTGATGGACCAAGGATGTGTTTAAGTGAAATGCACAGAAACATCATGCTTTGGTCCATTAAGACCGTTCTTCAGGCGCAGTGCACTGCATCCTTTCACCCCAGTTCAGACTAACTCCTATTTGCTATGACATCTAAAACCACTGTACCATCTTATCTCACAAAGCATAGCTCACCTCCAAATCCAAAATGGAACCCTACAAGGGGCAAACCAGTTTGCAATTTAGCATTTTCAGATGAAACGGCAAGCTAAGGGATATTCTTGAATTACACTAACAGATTTCTGCAGTGGCACTGCGGAGGGGGGTAGTGGATGCCTCAATGTGGATTGGGGCAATGGTGCATTACCATGCCCACTACCTGCGCAGTTACCCTGCCTACTGCAGGGGAGGAGCTCCATCTGAGGATGACACATGTGGATTCATTTTTTGTGACCATCCGTGTGCCAAAGCAAACCTGGGTACTGGACCCATTAAATTTGTGTACATATTATGTAATTTGCTGTAGATGTGCAGCTCATAGTGTGTTAATAGCTATATGAATGTTCCGATCAATAATCTATGTACCCTATACATGTAATAACAGCCCCCTAGATCACTGTGAGCCAAGAAGTGGCAGAGGAAGGGAATTGGAGAGAAGAAAGGAAAAGAGGCAGAAAAGAGCTGTGTGGTCTGAAGCACAATCCTAATGGACAAATCATGACCTGGCAACAATATCTGAATTCACTATCATATTCTATTCAATTGCTTATCTATATATATAAAAGGCATCTTCATCATCTTCACTGACTCATCAACACCCAGCCAAAACCGCTGGGCCTATGAGCGTGAAATTTGATGAGGGTGTTCCTTCCATGATGGAGGGATCCACTAAGAACCAGTTTTCGGAAATTCCAACCAGAAGGGGGTGAAAAGGGGCGCAATGCGTTTTATAAAACTAATCTTCATCGTCATTACTGACTCATCAACGCCCTGCCAAAACTGTCAGGCCTAGAAGCGTGAAATTTGGGGAGGGTGTTCCTTCTGTGATGGAAAGAGTCACTAAGAACCAATTTTCAGAAATTCCAACCAGAAGGGGGTGAAATGGGGTGCAATGTGTTTTCTTCCCTATACTTCGCATTGAAGACTCAGTGACTGATGGATGCTCTGCCCCAACCCCTGGACCTAGAAGTGTAAAATTTGGAGAGAGTGTTCCTTCTGTCACATCAAGAACGGATGTGGAGAAATTTAACCCTTAAGGGGCTGAAAAGGAGTGCAACGTATTTTTGTCCAACACTTAACATGGAAGACTATCCAACATCCATCCAATTTGGTGCTCAGTGCCTGGTGCACTGGGGGGATGTTGTTTGGAGGGAGGGGTTGCATGGGGAGGATGTTGTGCATGGGGGCTGTTGCGCATGTGGAGGTGATGTGCACATGGATCAGATGATGCGGATGGATGGAATGATGGATGCTGCGCATGGGAAGATGATGCGGATGGGGGACTGATGTGCATCGGGGGAAGTTGCGCATGGGGGGTGATGTGCATGGGAGACTGATGCGCATGAAGGTTGGTGCGCATTGAGGGGATGATGCGCATTGGGGTGATGTGCATTGGGGGGATGATGCGCATTGGGGACTGAAGCGCATGGGGGGATGATGCGCATGGAGGGTTGATGCGCATGGAGGGTTGTTGCGCATTGGGGATATGTGCATGGGGGGTTGATGCGCATGGGGGATGTTGAGCATGAGGGGTTGATGCGCATCAGGGGAAGTTGCGCATGGGGGGTCTTTGTGCATGGGGGGTCTTTGTGCATGGGGAGTTGATGCGTATGGGGGACTTTGTGCATGGGGGGGTCTTTGTGCATGGGGAGTTGATGCGTATGGGGGTTTGATGCACATGAGGGGTTGATGCGCAGTGGGGTATGGCATACGGGGGGGATTTTAATCCCGCAACGCGGGTACGCTTTTTGCTAGTGTTTTATAAGCAACATCACAATACTGCTGGTAGAATCCCACATTATTTCAGGACAAAAAACAGATCACAAGTGTTGAGCCACCATTACAGGAGATGAAAGCACCTCAGAGCCATGACTTGGATTGCAGCCTAAAGTCTCATTTAAATGGACCGGTTGGTTGGAGCACAAGTATTGCCGGTTAGTGCTGCAGACAAGGTGCACACAGCTTCTGGAGACAGACATTCCCAACACACAGTGCGTCACCATATGCAGCCATTGACCCGTTTCAACTCTGGGCAAGTCTCAATACACCCTTAGTGACAGGGACTTGGCCAAGGCTACATAGGAAGCCAAGCACAGAATTAATTCCTGCACTCCTTTGGTGCTGAAAGTGTACAGCTCCCTTGCTTGCAGGAGACAAAAGACATTTACATGCTGTGCTGATACTCGCAGTACTCCAGGCACAAAGCAGTCATTGTTGAACTCATGAAATTTATATTTTTAAATGTCACTGCATGAAAGGAAGTTTGTTACATCAGTTCTCTCTCAAGCAACAATGGCCCACTGTATGTTTCATGAACAACAGGGACAGTATGAGCCTCTTAAGTTCATGTACCTGATTTAAAAAACCACCAAAGATGTGCTCTTTCTCCTCCCTTGAAGAAGAGTGGCTCACTGTACTGCTTTCTCAAACAAAGCCAACAACTGGAAATTCCCCATTGCAGTTGGTTGACAAAACTATTTTCTGGTGAGTCATCTATGCTTTGCCCTTGCCTATTTGATTCTCTTAGAACAGGGGTGACCAAACTTTTGGACAAAAGGGGCCACACCATCTCTCCAACATTGTGTTAGGGGCAAGGAAAAATTATTCACATTTCAAATTTAAATAAATTTACATAAAAGAGTGGATAAGAGACAGATATGGTGGATTGTAAGGTTTGCCATGGCCACACTGAAGCTCGTCATGGGCTGTACCTGGCTCCTGATTTTGATCCTACTACCTGCATATAGGGAGAGATCATCTGTAAGATCTGGTGTAGTCCTGGAATGGATGCACTTGGCATGCCCTATCTTGGGCCAGCCTTGTCCACTCTTCCCTCAGCCAGAAGTACCACCTTTCACTTTTGTCACTTCTCCTACTTCTGGACTAGCCCCCAAATCCAGAGTAACTACAGGAGCACGTAAGAGACTTTACGTGCATCCATAGTTACTGCACCACCTAGTGAAAACCTATGGGAAATTCATATTGGAATCCAGAGTAAGTTGTTCTTACACCGGAGCAAGGACTCCCTGTAATTACTCTGGATTTTGCCCTAAGGAAGAGAAATGGGAGGAGGGGAGGAATGTATTTAGCAAATCTAAAATATTCTAGCTAGCCTACTACTCCACTAGTATTACTTTTATTACTACCCTAGATCCAGGCAGCAAGAGAAGTTATGGGCAGCCACCCTCTCCCCAAGCACTCCACCAAGTAGAATGGATGCTTCAGTCAGCCTCAAGAATAGTCAAGCTTTGGGACTCCATCAACAGAGACCTGACACAACTTGCTATTACCTTTCTTTTCTCCCGTGTAAGGGACAAAATCTTCTACATCTTTATGTTCCAGTGCTTGTTTCTCCAAGTACGCCAGAAGTCCTTCTCTGTCAAAAGGTCCTGAGGGCTTTTTGGAAGTTTGGTCCTTCTGCCGGAAACCCGCAGGCAGAAGTGCATTCTGAGGAACAAAAAGCATGAGTTATGCCCCTTGAACATATTCACACACAAAAGCAACAGATGGCCAAATAATTTTATTAAAAGTTTATTAATAAGTTTATTAAAACTTTAATAAAACTTTAATAGGTTTTTTAAAAAGAAAAACTTCTGGGGAATTGACTTTTAATAAAAAGAAGCCGAAGAGCTTCCCATATTTTTTTATTGGACACAAGTGTCATGGTAAATTTGGGGTCATATGAGAAGTGGAATGATACTCTGGGACAGGAGACTAAAGGGGAATTTGGGTTTAAAACTATATGGTTACATCTGATAAAACTTCAAGGAAAAATGCTAATTCTGCACTGCAATAACCTGCCTCACTTAAATGTTCAACAATCATTTGTTCAGTGCTTCGAGTGCACACAATATTTCAAATATATTATCTTTGTGCAATCTTTTTTACAACCCTGCAAGGTAGAATGAATATAATTATCCCTACATTGAGGAGCTGAGGCAGGGAAGGAGCAACTTGTCTAAGGCCTCTGAAAGTTTGGGATTTGAACCAGGGAAGCCCCAATTTAGAGCTCAGTCTTTTAGCCACTATATTAGAAAGGCTGGGGCAGGAATATGTTCAATGTCACATAGTTATTAACTATCCTAATGAAAAGCAGAACGGTGGAGTGTTCATTGGATCCTTTCCAGTTCCATTTTATTGAACTCTCTTGCTCTCCACATTCATGTTTGCTCCTCCCTTCCCATAATAATTTTTACTATGTGTCCTTCCTGGGCCATAATGCATCATTGATTTACTTACTTCACAATTAGCTGAAATATTTGCATATAGGTGTATTTTAACTACACTTGTCCTTTTATGACTGGGTATCCTAAGCATCAGTCCTCAGCAACTACAATGTTTATTCAATATGCAAATTTTAAAAGGTATCATTTTTATCTACGATAGCCATGAGCAGACATTCTGCAACACCTGCTAAGTGCCTACAGCATACGAGAATTTTGAATGCCTTTCAGGGCCCCCAATTGCACAGAAAGATGTATAGGCCTGCATAAAAACAGGCACATTCCAACTGTGCCAAAGAATGCATGGGGGCAGAGCATATAGGCAGAGCACACCTGCTGCCCATGCTTTCATGAGGCATCGATAAGAGTGTGTGGGGAGGTGAGGTGCGCACAGCCTCCTTACACCTGAAAAAGCCTCTTGCCACTATCCCAGATTGCATTATCAACAGGATTTGGTAGCTGCGGTGGGTGCCGGTACTGATTCCTTGTGGATACCGAAGGCCCACTATACATGTGCGTTCTGCTTCACCTGGTATTTTTAGTAATAATTGCAACATGATGGCCATGGCTGGCTCTATACAGACCTCTGGATCAAGGTCATCTAGGACGGTTTCCAATTGTTTCAACTCTTCCTCTGTCAACTTCCCCAGGATTTCATCCTCATCAAGATCTTTGTATTTTTCCAAGTCTTTCCGGAACGGGAGGTCCATTGCTCTGGCAGCTGAGAGGCAAGCAGCTTGTCAAATATATACAGTAATACTGGAGACCCAGCTTTTTTTCTTAATGGGAGCTGGAGAAAGAAAGAAAAACATTGCATTTGTTAGCAAACATATTTTTTCTCAGCCAAAATTTCTTATTTAGTGGGCTGGGCAACCTGAGTGCAATTCTGAATCTACCCCACCCCAAACCCTGGACCAAGAAGCATGAAATTTGGGGAGTGTATCCCTTCTATGATGTAAGGAACCACTAAGAACCCATTTGGTGCCCAGTGGTACCTACTGCTAGTGTTGCCCACTAGTGCTGGGTGCCTGATGCCCCGTAGGGGTGCCCGGTTTGTGCCCACTGCTGCCTGCTGTTTTGCAATAGAGATACCCAGTGGTACCCACTGCCTGCTAGTGCCCTGTGGCACCCACTGCAGGGTGGTACCCCAACGAACCCAGTGCCTGCTGCTGCCCTGTGGTGCCCGGTAAGGACACCCAGTGCTCAGAAGGGATGCTCAGTGCCCACTAGTCCACTGTCCACTAGTGCCCGCTTGAGATGCCCAGTGCCCGCTGATTCCTGCAGATGCCCTTTGTTGCTCGCTCTGCACTACACAGTGGTGCCCAAAAAGGATGCCTGGTGTCATATATTATGAGACTCAAACCTTAAAACTTGTGGGAAAGTCCAAGATCTCCATCTCAAGCAACTTTCTCAGAATGTTTTTAAACAGAATACCTGCCTGCTCCATATCCAAGCTGGGTGTTACTGATGTCAAGACAGAAGATGCCTCAGGTTCCTGCTGTCTTAAAACTACCACAGGATTTTTTTTTTAAGTCAACATTTAAAATATTTCCAGTAGCTATTAGTTCGTCATATTCATTTTACAGCACATTATATCATTGGATTAGGAGAAAGGAACAAGCAGAGTGTTTTCTTGCTCTTAAAATACCAACCAGAGCCACAAACTCGGGAGTTAACATTGTATACAGAAACTTTAAAAATAACTTTTTCTTCAACTTAACATTAAGGTCAATTTCATAGCTTGAACGTCAAGCCTGTACAAAAGGGGACTTGGGTGACATTCCCAGTATTACATACGTAGGAACACAAGTCAGCAATGACAAAACTGAGTCACCCGATACTAGTGAAAACAGCTCTTTTGGGAGGGTAATTAGGGGAATTAGAGTGCGCCAGCTAGTAATACCCTTTGAGCTAACTACACCCCGTCCCAAAATTATCATTGCTGTCCAGGAAAACTTTGCACCTTGGAGAGTGCGCCTCCTTGTCTCTTTGGTTGCCAACCTTCACCAAAACAAGTCTTAGACCAAGTATAAACTCTATCCTCCCTCCACTGTGGCCTTTTACCACAGATCATCCTAAATATATTCTTTATATTCTATATTCTGTTCTATATCTATAATATATATATTCTAGACACCCAATAATTGCATTATTTTTTTAAAAAATCAACTTCCCAACTATATGCCATCATGAATGCATCATGTGGCTTGTCACCTTTTAAAGTATGTTTGTAAGGAGTGGTGAAACAGAAAAACCATAGCTTTAGCACTTTGTTCCTGCTTGCATGCAAAACTCCCTATATGCAATTTTGGGGAAAACAGAAGCTGTTACCCACAGTGGTTTCATGCCCTTTCATGCTTGCTCCTTGTGCACTTTTTGCATTAAATCAAGCCACATCATTCATTGTGACATGTAGTTGGCTCTGTAGTTGGCTTTTTTTACGTTTTTAAATTAATAGCAGCCATTAGTTTCATCTAAATTGTTGTGCTTTAAAAAGAGCTAAAGGCTCCCATTCAGTTTCTAGTGCAGATGTAGCTGTGCCAGTGTGGTGTGTCATTGGGTCACTGGGTCTCAAGCCGAGGAATGGAAACCTGTGTTCCCTTTCCATGAGTTGCATTGTGACCATACTGGAAAGTTGGATAGGATTGGGTCCTAAGTCACTTTTTTCATAACTAAGTTTAAACAGTGAATAGTATTATGAAACTAAATTCTGCATCAGATTTCACCTCCTTTCTACAGTTACATTGTCTCTTACTCCAGAGTAGTAAGAGTAGGTACACCTAGGTCAAGTGGGGTGGAAAAACATCTACCTTTATTTTCTATTTGCCACTGCCCTCCACACACACAAGGACCCACTTCTATTACCAAGAGTATACCCTTTAACCACTTCACTCTCTTTGATAACAGAAGCGAGAAGCTGTTATTACACCCTGTCCTACCAAGACCAAAGCTGCCAATGTTTCACTTCTATCAGAGTTTTGCTTGCAGATTCCTTTTATCCAAGTCATTCACTTAAGGGAAATATCTGATTCTTTGATCGGGGCATGTGTCACTGTTGGCCAACATCCTGCTCGGGCTCAGACTGAAAGTGGTACATTTTGTTTACTTACTCCTCCATTTCATATCTACGTACTGGATTTTATAATCTTTTTGAGACTCAGCGTCATTTGCCAGCAAATGGAGTGAGGAGAGCAGGAATATGAGTCAAGAACCATTAAGAACTTCTGCTAAAAGATCAACATTGACCTGATATATTCCAAATATTATACTTATTTCATACTCTTCTACTTATCATTGAGCTAAACCAATTGCCAATTTTAGCCCACATCACCACTAGTGCATGGCTGTTTTTTCCAATGTAAATAAGAGCACACAGTAGGCCTGATCCATTACAAAAGGTGAGAGCACCTACTGCCACAGTGCCAGTGACAGCCCCGAACAGAGAGCCAATGTTTGCCCTCAAAATTAGCTTCAACAGGAACTTTGCTATGGACACAGGCGGCATTGGGGTTTGCTAGACATGACATTGATCAAGAATCCTCACTTATCAAGGCTCCAAAGTGGTTGAGCTATCCTAAAATTCTCAGTATAAGTGATAGCAGTTATGATATAATGCACTATCAGAGGCAGATGGATGCAGGAACATTAGACAAGCTTGCCAGGATTCTCAGGAACTAGGTACCAGATGAGGCGACCCCAATCCAGATTGTGAACCACAACAAAGTGGAGGCTTAAATGCTTCACTGCTGCAATCACAGTCTAGGACTGGGGATCCCAATGTTCCCAACTGCATAAGAAAAAGGAAAGACTCTAGAGGTCAATAATAATAAATGTTTTAATAATGCAATTCAGTTCAGTGGCAAAAACCTTGCAGAATCCTTCCAGTTTGCCACTGACCTCATGGAACAGCTGCTGGTTCCTGGTTTTAGCTCCAAGAGGTCCTTACAAGCACCATCAACAATGATGGTGAAAGCAAGTGATGAAAAGTCAGGGATGACGTTCTAAACAGACATTTCACATCCTTGAAAGTTACCAACTTGATGCTGACACAACAGGATTGATCTCTGCAGAACAACGGTGACCACAAAGATGACCCTCTATTAGCGATCAACTAATAGAACATATAGTCAAAATTGTTATAATTGCCTGGAAGATTTCAGTTGACCTTTTAAATGAACAACATTTGATATCATGCACCAGGCAAACAGAACTTCCTACCGTCCTACCACCCAAAATGTTCCCTCCCCACTTCCCGAACACATTTCAATTCAAGCCAGTATCTTAAAAGGAAATTCCTTCCTGCAATGAAGTATATGGTGCTGTGAGCTGCCAAACTGTGTACGTGTTTGCCCAGTCAACATTAGGATGGAGTATTGCTTCCCGCTTCCCTGGCACTGTGAGAATCTTTTTATAAAATTGAATAAGAGCTCAATATTCCCCTTCTCCCACCCCAAAAAGCCACCTTATAACGGCAATGTAACTTATATACGGAGAACATAAAGCCGCAGGTTTCAACGTACTTTTCACTTCTGGCCCACTTGTTCTCCTGAACAATCAAGATAACAAACTATTTTTAAGCCACCCTGAGCAGGACTTCTGTTTTTCTGTTGCATTGAATTCCCTGGAATTCTCCACATTCCAGTAAATTAACATATGCAAGAGGGGGCCATGACCCAGTTCTTTGGCTCCCTCTGGAAATAGGCAACATACCAGAGTCTATCACACAACAAAGTGATGTGATCATTAGTTTGTCTTGTCCAACATCTCCTTCAGCCAAGCCAATTTGTTCTCTCTGGGTATTTCCAATCATATGGGAAGCATGAACTTGGCTGCCAGGCTCTGTGGATTGAAAGTCATGGTGGGATGCAACCAACCAAATGATCAGATCTTGTCTGGCTTTCAAATTCCTGGTATGAAGACATAGTTAAGTGTACTTTACTCCTTCATCTTAGAAATGGGAGTATTTAAGTTCCATGCAATCCAGCCCACACTCTTAAGTCATCTGGAGGATCGCTCTGTCAAGGTCTGCTTTTGTCCCAAGAGATGGAAGCAAAGACGACTGTCCCTCCATCCATCACTCTCCCCCATCTCTATCTGTCTACAGCATTTATATAATGCTTTTCAACTAAAAAATTCACAAAGCAGTTTACAAAGAAAATAAACTAATGGCTAATGAAATATCTGCAGTGGTACCTCAACGATGGGGGAATTTAGAACCCTCCTCCATGGCTTTTCAGTGAGGGCTCAAAATATACCTTTGTTGGACCGGGTATTTGGTTGATGGGGGGATGCTTGCCATCAGTGCATTTGCTCTGGTCCCTATTGTTACCTCTTCCCAATGGATCTACAGTGTGGGTTTTTATGTTTTCCATTAATTTAATTTACTTATGGTTGCAATATACCGTACAATTTATTAGGCAGCTTTTAAAGAATTTGGCCATTGTTTTGGCATGGGAAAGACAAGATATAATTTTTTCCCAAATAAATACTTAAATATTCCAACCCCCAGCTCTCAACATGCAGAGATGAGCAATTATTTCAACTACAGAAGCTCCAGTTCTGCCACTGGAATCTTCAACCAGACTTTTGAAATGCCAAATTATGTGCTGCTTAAAGTTTTCTCTTTAAATAGCAGTTGAATTGGATAGTGCAGAACAGGATTGTAGTGAGAGTCGGTTGCATTGTACAACTAAGCATCGTGATCCATCTGAATAAGGTCATGATCCATGGACTATCGCCACTCACCATGGTGGTTTACCCTAATAACATTTTAAACATCACATGTAGTTTGTTCCTCAGCTCTTCTACATTTTTTTCCAAGAAGAGCACCATACATGTTGAAGGTTTTTCCTTCTGCAACAAGAGAAACTTAAACACAAATTTAAAAAAGTCAGGTTTCCTTAATCTTGTATTTGCACAACAAACACAATTTATCCAGCAGTAAAGAAAAGAAATTGCTACTGTTTGTCCTGCATTAAAGTCATCCAAATATGTCAGCAGATGCATACAAAATACCTGCAATCAGGACCCTGTGACTTTCAGGTCTATCAGGACCATGAGAGGATATCTGTGAAAGTAAACTGCAAATTATACAGACGCCTAATTTTTTTTGTCATTAGTTTCTTATGGTGAAGGAGACAAGACGTCAAGTTTACTGATGAGCCCCGTACATGGAACTGCAGTATTCATATTTTTAAAAATAGAACATCACACAAAAATAGATGGAGTTGGGTTAGGTCAGAATACTACCAAAGTTCGGCTTTATTTTTTGCTCTAGTCTTCGAATCATCCTCTGGATGAACCTCAACTGGGGAAGGGAAGGTCCAGCAATCAGAGTTTATCAGTTTTCCAGCATCCATCAAAGCATTGAAACAGTTCCAGCAGCTTAAGGGAGACTAATTGCAATCCTTTCCCCAGGGAATTCATACAATGGAGGGAGCATTAACTCTTCACTACCATAACAATTCAAGTAATTCTCTACTGTTGAAAGCATAATATATTAGGAAAGGGCTGTAGCTCACTGATGCTGTTAAGTTGTCTGCATGCAGAAAGTCATGCTTTCAAAACCCGGCATTACTTCTACTGGGTCAACAATAACGAACCAGCAGAAGGCAGATTTTTCCAGTTCCATAATAAAATAGCATTTTAATGTGCATTAATGTGCAAGGCACATTACTGAGTATGAGAGGTCAGGTCCAAATCCTCCATGATTTCTCAGATGAAAATCAGGACTTGCCAATTCAAAGATCAATCATCACTGACGGATACCTGTGTGTCTTACACATTCCTGAAGGCTCTGCTCCATTGCTACATTTGAAAGACCAGCTCTACCTACACAAAGGTCATCTGCAAAAGTCATCCGCCAATGTCCACGTCTGCATTAAACCTGTCTTTGGAAAGTCAAATTGGTGGTATGTAATGGGGTCTATTTAGTTGTCACATCTCCTTTGGAAGATCCATCAGGCCTTTTCATTGGTGGTTTTCTGACAATGTTCAACAACAATATTTGGTTTAAAATTGAAAACCAGACTTAGTTCTTTTGGTGAATGATAATACTGTACAGTATTTGAAAAATATGATCACCTATAATTCTAACACCAGGAGTTCAAAATATATCTCACTGTGCATCAGGTTGTCCACAGCATGATGCATAACTGGAAGCATGTGCATCTACTCCCTATTCAAAGGTTTTGCTTCTGGATTTTAAGGAAAGCATGTACATGGAAAGGTGAACTCTGAAGCGTGACCACTGTAGCAACCTCACACTGAAACACCATTCATCAAAGACAAAACAAGAATGCCAATTTATCCAGGATTGTCAAGGTAGCATGCAACTTTGGCCACAGTCATCCTGCACAAAACCAGGTTGTTAGTTTTTTTTCTCTTGCCCTCCTCAGCTACAAGCTCGTTATTTCTGGGAAAGGACATTAAACTTATTGAAACTAATTCTCCAATTGTCTTCTGCTCTGCACAGAACATCTGAGGCTTTCTGCTTCTAAGTACCTGTAACAGTGTTTTACAATATTTTTCTTCCCCTGTACCACTTCCCAGCGTCCACTTATTCAAAGTACTACTGGAAGTAACTGGGGATGATTTCATTGCCAGTCACTACTAGTTTGTGACTTGGAAGCTATATGCAAAGCAATGAACACCAGCAAAGCAATGAACACCAGTAAAAGGCTCAGACCGAAGGGTTTTTCTGAGCATGAAAGAGCATGCTTTGTTCTGTCCTTTGGGTCGATCCTCCTAATGTTGTTTGTATCATATTCTTGATCTTGCTAAGGACTGTGGGTGGCGCAAGCAGTTAAGATGCTGTGCCTGTTAACCAGCAGGCCAGGGTTCGAGACACGGGTTGGCCCCACAAGACAGGATGAGCTCCTGTCCTTAGCCCAGCTCTGCGACGCCAGCTGGATCCAATCGTATTGGCTCTGCCTTTCCATTGGACTAATTCAGTGGCGTGGAGAGGGGGGATTTGCTGCTTGGTTCTATCCTATCCTATCCTAGCCTATCCTCCATAACAATCCAACCCAGGCTTTCGTGCTTCACATTCAGCGTATGCAGCGCCGAGCACAATACCATAGTCTTTCAAGACTGACTGAGGCCTGCTTGATCTTGCTGCCAAGCAGAAGGTGGTCAAGGGTCCTGTGAATACCATCAGACACCACATAAAGTACCACTAGTTGTATCCATAGCACTCGCTGGTTGAGAAACACTGCTGTAACACTACTGCTTAATGCAGACTACCATCCCAATCCTCACGGTACACACCCCAGTGCACACAATTACACATTACTAGAGATGGCTACAACTCCAAGTTTACTCTCATGTCATGTGCCTTTCACCAGTTTAAAAGCCATCAGGGTGTGCCTTTGTGTATACATATATGGTTTTTTCTTGTATGTTTATCCTACAATATGTTATCAGGTCAAAATGAACCCGAGTGACAGCAGAGGCTGAACTGGCCGGATGCACACACACACAATGCACTCCCAACTTTGGAAGATTCTGGAAGTCTCCAAAAGCACTATTCAGAGAACTGAATCCTGAATAATGACAACTCCAGCAACCTGTTTGAAGATGTAACCAAAATGCAAAAAAGCAAAAAAAAAGACAATTTATCAAGATAATCCTGTACAAAAATAAGAAAATAGTTGAAGTCCATATAATGAGCTGTTGCAAGAGGAGACGGGGATTGAATGGTTATTCCACAGGATCAGACTGCATTCCTTATTTCTTTCACCAGAATAATTTGAGATATAATATTAAAATAACTTATTGGCTGGCACAAGTGGTTAAGACACTGTGGCTGCAATCCTAAAGACACTTTCCTGGGAGTAAGACTCACTGAACCAAATGAGACTTACTTTTGAGTAGACATGGTTAGGATTGTGCTCTGTGTCTGTTAACCATCAGGTCAGGGTTCAAGACCCGGGTTGGCCCCACAAGACAGGGTGAGCTCCTGTCCTTAGCCCAGCTCTGCGATGCCAGCTGGATCCAATCGTATTGGCTCTGCCTTTCCATTGGACTGATTCAGTGGCGTGGAGAGGGGGGATCTGCTGCTTGGGTAACAGCCTATCCTTCATAACAATCTAACCCAGGCTTTCATGCTTCGCATGCAGCGTATGCAGCGCCGAGCACGATACCATAGTCTTCCAAGACTGACGGAGGCCTGCTTTTTTTATTGGCTACAATCCTTTGCTCACTTAACTCGAATGATCACAGGTGGATTTACTTCCAGGTAAATAAGTTTATGATGATACAGTTTGAGACTCATTTGTATTGTTCATCCAAAACAAAACCAGTTTTCTCTTCTATCCCTTCCTCCAACAAAGCTCATGGGAAAACAGCTTCCCGCAACTGTTTCAGCTATAAGAACTCCCAGGCATGAGCTACTCAAACATCTCTCCAGAGACTATTCAGAGGTCTCTGAAAATGAAGATATACACAGATGATGTTTACGCCTATTCTCTTCCCAGCCTTCTATTATTATATATATGTTTTCACAGCTAATTGCTCTATTTTTATGGAGATGTCAAAGAGAACCTTATCTCCAGCAAGGCCAAAACAAACACACTCGTCTAGGAGATGCCCCAAGTATTATGGAAACATTGAGAGTATTTACACACTTTGATGGCAAATACAGCCTGGCGCCCAGGGGAGCGGTGTCAATTCAAGTGCCATTTCTGGACGCAAACATACCTTTCACATGCTCTTATTTCCTGTTTCCACTTAGACTTCTAGTTTCACTGCATTTCTTAGCACCGGAAGACCTATCCATTAAAGCATACCTAACCTTTTATTAGCCATGCTACGTTCGACAAGCATTCCTTAGTAATGATACTTTTAGGAACTGCATACCTGTGCAACTTTTAAGTCACGTGGATTACAAAAAATAAAGAAAAAAAATGAAAAGCTGTTGCAAGGCTGCCACAAACCAAACTATTGCAGAAGAGTTTTTCAAGCTTCTCCAACTTGTGTCAATTTCAATTTTTTGAACACTTTACTAAGGACGATAACTTTACTAAGGACGAAGCTTGTTCAGGATTAATGACAAATCTTAAAGAGCAACAGCATGAAAATCTCAGTCTTGAATACCAGGCAATTGTACTCCATGTAGAAGCCCATATTGATTCTGCTTCCTTCTGAGAGATAATAGGAACCGTAGTTTGCACTTTGGGTTACTGACCAGTACAGCCACCTATCTTTCACTTTGAGAATTCACATGCTACCATATAGTGTGCGGCATTGAAATTCTCCACCACAGTGGGACCCACTGGATGATCTTGAGTTGCATTTTCTCTATTTGGCAAATGTAGCAAGGCAACAAACTGATCCAAGGGCATCCACAACACACTCTGCACACTCAATGAACTATACACTATATTTACTATATACTATATATACTATATTTACTTGAATCTCATCTTTTCCAGCTGAATTCAGTCTCCAAAATCAGGGTGCGCTTTGTGGTTAATTAGATTTGAGCAAATGCAGTGTTTTGATTATAAGTTTATTTTCAGTCTCCAAAATCAGGGTGAACATTATGGTTAATTAGATTTGAGTAAATGCAGTGTTTTGATTATAAGTATAGGGTGCACATTAGATTTGATGGCACATTAGATTTGGGTAAATCCATTAGTTACTACTCCCTCCTCCGAGAGATTCTTGCTTTGAACTTTTAACACATACAATAATGTGCAGGCAGCAACCAGATCTAGCTGTGAACAACTAGCACAGGGATGCAAATCAACAGATGAATACAAGGTCAGTGGAATTAACACAGATGTACATGGCGTGAATAAATTCACTTTTATTATAGTGAATTCTGGCCATGCAAAGTATATAGTATCCAAGTCTCTAAGTGTATAGTGTATTCATTTATGTTGAATGTTGACACAAACTCAGAAAAGTATAATTATTCCCAAAGTGCAGGTGGGGAGCAAGACTTGCCTAAGGCCACTTAGACTGCAATCCTAAAGACACTTTCCTAGGAGTAAGACCCACTGAACACAATGGGGCTTACTTTTGAGTCAACATGGTTAGGACTGTGCTCTTAGTGAACTTGTGACAATAGCAATCAGGGAAACCCTGATTCACAGCCCAGGGGGCAACTCTATCCAACTTTCCAGACCTGCTATAGCCATGCTATACCCACACTAGAATCCCCTTGTGCATATAGAAACAAATGACAGCCTCTTTTAAATCAAGGAGTAAAAACACATTAGGAAGCAGAGAATCAATTAATCAATAATATTGATATACCACTTTTCAACAAAAGGTTCACAAAGCAGTTTACAGGGATCACAAATACAGATCACAAAGAATGAAGTGCAGGAACTCTGTAAACTATGGTTTTCAGAAAAAATGAAATACAGTAACTAATGTAACTCCCTGTTCACAGTGTAGAAAATACTGGACATAGTATAAAGCAAGATGCTCCAAAGAAAAACACACACAGGATGATTAAATGTTGTTCACTATAAAGCAACAGGAAGCAAACCATCATCTGCCAAACCACAAAAGCACCATCACTATCTAGGAAATACTGGTGCTGAAGGCCAGATAATCAATGAATACTACAGTCCTGAGGTTGAAGGTCCAAAGTTAACCCTAAGATGAGCTTTTTTAATTTAAAACACACACACACAGCAAAGCAAGTTATGAAAGTCTGAGCAGAGAAGGAAGTTTGCCCAGGGGAGGGTTTTAATGACAAATAGAGAAAAAGGGAGGAAAACAAGGGGTGGGTCGGAAGAGACAGTTATTAATTTGTCCTCTGTGACAAAAGGGTGGAGCTGGAACTTCCTGGGTGTGGAATTTTCACATTTTTCAGAGAAAAGGAGCTTCAGGGAAGGGAGTCGGGAAAGGGGGCAAGAGCAAAGGACACCCCAAAAGACAAAATCCTGTCCTTTCACTGCTGGCTCCTTATCATACACACCCTTTACATTCTGCAGTATCAGCGGCAGAGAAAGTTACTCTTCCAGCCCTAGTAGGTTCCTCTCCCTTGAGTCTTCACTGTGTAGTTAACCTGTGGAACTTCTTGCTACAAGATAATATGGCATCTGGTCAAGAAGTCTTTAAAAAGGGGATTGGGACAGTTTACATTGGGGCAGATTCAAGGACTCCTCTCGTTGAATCTGTACCTAGTCTGTGGAACTCCTTGCCGTAGGACATGATGGCATCTGGTCTAGGTGGTTTTAAAAAAGGGGATTGGGACAGACTACAAATAGAGCTCTTTTCCCTTAAATCTGTATCCAGCACTGTATGTAGTGGAACTCCTTGCCACAAGATATGATGGCATCTGGTCTACGTACTTTTAAAAAGAAACAGATTATAAGCAAAGCTCCTCTCCCTTGAATCTGTACCCAGTGTGCAGATAACCTGTTGAACTCCTTGCCACAGGACAAGATGCTATTTGGTCTGAATGACTTTCAAAGGGGGCAGATTACAAGCAGGGCTCCTCTCCCTAGAATCTATACCCAGTGTGCAGTTAACCTGTGGAACTCCCTGCCACAGTACATAATTCCTAGAAGCCTTGAAAAAGAGGAATGGTGGCAAATTACAAGCAAGGCTCCTCTTCCTTGAACCTGTGCTCAGTGTGGAGTTAACCTGTGGAACTCCCTGCCACATGATGCCATGCATCTATTTAATTAGGTCTCTCCAGCAAGGTCCTGCTGCCCCTGCAGCTGCCCTGCTCCAGACCCTCCTCAGACTCACCCAACCAGGAACAGCCTCCACAGCCTCCTGCAGCAGCCTTTGAAAGGAGCACTGCTCTGGGCTGGCAGCCTCCGCCCGGCTAATGCGCATGCGCGCCCCCTTCTTGCTGACGCAGCTGTTTCCCTTTGCATCATGGGAATTGTAGTCCTTCATTGATTATTTTTTGCTCTGTTCTGCAGTGCCTTCCAAGGGGGAATCCCTACTATCATAGTTGCAGATTGACCTGGGGTTTTCCTGGTCAGCTGTTCTCCTGCAGAGTGTAGGGTTTATTACACCACATCTCAATTAATTAATTGACTGATTAATTGACCAATTAATTAATTACTTTATTTATTTATTTATTTTATTTATATCCCGCCTTTCCTCACCTGCAAGAGGGAGCTCAAGGTGGCTAACATCAGAAAGATAAAACACCATTAAAATAGACTTATAAATATAGATTAAAACATAATTAAAATACAATTAGATTAAAACGGAGCACAATTAAAACAGACTAAAAAATTTGTTAAAAACAATAAAATAGAACAATAAAAACTGCCCCCACCTCATTATTTACTGTACTGATTAATTTACTGATTAATTAATTAATTGACTGATTAATTGACCAATTAATTTATTACTTAATTAATTAATTGACCAATTAATTTATTACTTAATTAATTGACTGATCAATTAATCAATCAATCGATTGATTGACCAATTAAGTAATTAATTAATTGACTGATTAATTGATTGATCAATCGATTGATCTTCAACATACAATGGTGCCTTGGTTTACAAGCATAATTCTTTTTCAGAAGCATGCTTGTAATCCAAAACGCATGTATATCAAAGTGAATTTCCCCCATAAGAAATAATGGAAACTCAGACAATTTGTTCCACAACAGAAAAAATATTCATGTAAAAATGATTACAATACTGTAATATAATAAAAATAATAATAATAAAGAAAATTCGAAGTAGAAAGGAAAATAAAACAAATTAACCTGTACTTGCAGTACAATCCTAAGCATATCTACTCAGAAGTATGTCCCATTGCATTCAATAGTACTTTCTGCCAGGAACATGTGGTTTGGATTGCAGCCCTTGTTTCTCAGATCTTTCAGGCTGGAATTCCAGGGCTACACAGGAGTGAGCCCACTTATAATAGGGTTTACTTTAGAGTAGACATGCAAGGCTAGGGCTGTGATCCAGTGTTAGGAAAGTGAGGAGAGCCCTAGCTGGGCTGTCCCAAATATTCTAAATCCAGAGCAGAAAGTTATGCTGCATCCAGAAAGACAGGAAGCCTGGACTGCCCTCACTGCTCCAGAGCATGCTCAGTAGGCACCAAGTCAATGACATCTGGGGAGGGCTTGCTCCTGAGGAGACCCCCCCTCAGTTCACAATGAACAAGGAACAGCTGTGGTGCCTGCATTACAAGGAGTCCCTGATGAGATGCCAGTGCAGTCGACAGTGAATACAAGGGGCTTCTTGGAGTGGCTTGTAGTATCTGCAAGTTAGTGGCTGGTGTTGTTGTGTCATATCCTGAGGTTGAGAGGCAGGGGTTGCAGCTAGGCTGGCCAATAACTTATTTATGGTCAACACTGCCATTCTTACTCTGCCTTATCATGGACCCCTATGGGTCTACTCATTACTATACCTATTCCTGAGGTGGTATAACTCTGAGGAGCTGGAAGAGGGCATTTCTGCCCTGGAAACAGGCTCTGGATACATTGCCCTGGGCAATGCTGAACATGTCCTCAACATGCCTCTCCTGAACTGCCTAGTCTGCCCCAGCTAGGGCAGCCCAGGTTCACTTTTCTTGGGGAACTCTATGTTGCCTTAGGCTGCCTTGAGCCTTTTCTGGCATAACTGGGCTGCCCCATCTTGGGCTTGGGCCACCCCACATAGATAAGGTAGCTCACTTCTGGACTGTGGCCTAGGTCTCTCAGGCTCCTTTCCATTGACACAGGAGTGAGACCCATTCACTTTAATAGGTTTACTTCAGAATAGACATGCATAGACTGATCTCTCAGGAGAGTCTGTGCAGGTGATGATGGAGCACTAGGACTATTTTTACTTGTTTATAAAGACATCGCTGGTATATCAAGTCACAATTTATTAGAAATTGTTAAAACACACTCAATCTAAGTTACCTTCAATCCAAAGTTTTACTGTATATAAAACTGAAGAGTCACTCACTCACTCACTCACTCAGTCAAAGCCTAGCCAAAAGCACCTGACCCAGAAGCATGAAATTTGGGGAGGGGATTCCTTCACTAATATAGGTACCCACTAAGAACTGATTTTTGGAAATTCAGACCAGAAGGGGCTGGACCCAATGTGTTTTCGTCCCTATAATTTACATTAAAGAATCACTGATTGATTCTGCCCCAATCTTGCCCCAACCCCTGGACCTAGAAGCATTAAATTTTGGGAGCGTGGTGGGCTCCCAAAATATAATCATTGGTGGGCTCCAGCAGGTTCACACCTACTCTATAGAACCAGTTGTTAACAAAAGATAGGACATATAAAGTTTTAAAGTGGCCATTTAAAAGTGGCTGCCAGATGGGCATAGAACCGGTTGTTAATTTCTTTGAATCCCATCACTGAGCGTATTCCTTCAGTGATGTAAGAACCCTCTAAAAACCTATTTGGTGCCAGGAGGTGCCTGTGTCTGGTGGTATCTGCTGTCTGGTGTTGCCCACTGGTTTCAAGTACCCAGTGGTACTTGGTGCCTGGTGCTTGGCAAGGACACCCAGTGCTCAGTAGGAATGCCAAGTGGTTCTCAGTGGTACCCACTGCCTGCTGGTGCCTGATGATGCACAGTGCCTGGTGTTGCTGTTGCTTGGTGCAGCCCACTGGTGTCCGGTAGAGATGCCCAGTTCCCAGTGATGCCCACTGCCCATTGAACAGTGGTGCCCAATGCCCAGTTGTGCCTGGTAAGGATTCCTGGTGTTCAGTAAGGATGGCCAGTGCCCACTGGTGCCCGGTGGTGCCTGCTGCCTGCTGGTGCCTGCTGCCCACTACACAGTGTGGTGCCCAGTGGTGCCTGCTGCTGGGTGATGCCTGCTGCTCACTGCTTAATGGTGCTGAGTGCTGCTAGGGGTGCCCAGTGCCCACTGCTACCCACTGATGCCCAATGCCCACTGCACAGTGGTGCCCGGTGATGCCCAATGTCCTGCTACAATATTTACAGGCCAGTCTATACACGTCCATTTAGGAGAAAGATCCACTGGGTACACTGGGGTTTGCTCCCAGG
This sequence comes from Cryptoblepharus egeriae, assembly GCA_030015325.1. Taxonomy (NCBI): domain Eukaryota; kingdom Metazoa; phylum Chordata; class Lepidosauria; order Squamata; family Scincidae; genus Cryptoblepharus; species Cryptoblepharus egeriae. The sequence continues at coordinate 16,154,863 of JAREYC010000013.1, forward strand.
TAAGTCTGTATGGAATGCATCATTAATCACTTAGTTGTTGGTTCAATTAATTCATTGGGTATACTAAGATTGTTTAATAATGTGTCCCCCTATATTTGAATACATTTGTTTAATAATGTATTCCCTCCCCTACATTTGAGGCAGATGCTGCTTTTTAAACACTTCTTAGCTAAACCTGCCTCAATTCCCTCCTCTCTGCAATGGTTAAAGGTAAAGGCATTCTATCTGACATATGGTCACCCTGGTTTCACTCCCTTTGGGAGTGAATGGTGGGTTCAGAATGGCAGAGTCCAGACCATCTGAGCTTGCTTTGTTCCCCAGTATGAAGCACCCTCTATATGCAAAAGCAGGAGTTTTCTGCTGCTGATCTGCTTGGGTTGTATAAAGGCTTTGAGAGTTTCACTTGAGAATGGATCGGGGTGAGAGATGCCACAAAGCTGAGCTGAGTGGTTCTGGCCCTGTGCCTACAGCGTGAATGAAGGGGCACTTTTATATGCCCAAGTGCATGCCTGCCATTGTGCCGAGCTCTATTATAATTCCACAGGGCTCCTTAAAAGGCTGCCTTTTCCCCAATGTGCAGCTCATTGCTTGTACAAGGCAGCTTGAATACTGCACTCCTTCCAAAAGGCCTCATTCTGAAAGGTATAAATGAATTATAAACAGCAATCTAAAATCTTGCAACTCAGAGGAGCAGGTCTTCGATTTTCTTTTCAACTTGAGACCCAAAGACACCAACTTTGGAATACCAAAGGATATGTGTTCACAGCAGATTGCACCTCCTTGCACCACCTTGCACCTGAGCAGCCTACATAATTCTCCTTTTTAAACAATGTGAACAGGCACACTGAGTTTGGAACAGCACTAAGGATTTTGTGGGAATTAGGTACACTTAAAGAGTGTACACACACACAAACACACACACACACACACACACAAAGAGAGAGAGAGAGAGAGAGAGAGAGAGAGAGAGAGAGAGAGAGACCCTTCCCTCCAATCCCTGCTGTTAAAATGCAAGGACAGGAAGAGTAATTCCTTGCATAAACCTAGGCTTTAATAACTTCACAGCCAATGACTGGAATTAAACATACTGAATGTCTTTTCATTAATCTTCAGTGATATGTTCTGGTGTCTTCTTCATAATTAAATCGTTTATAATTTGACACTATGTAGAAGTACACAGTTTAATTAAATAAATGCACAGTTCATTACGCTGCAATGGCAAATGGAAGATTTCTTTGATGGTGCTGCTCACCTGCCTTACTTCATATGTGGTTCTGGCTTAGGAATGGTATTGCCCCTTGCTAATGACTGGGCTGATCTTCAAGGAGGTTCATGCAGAGAACCTTGGAGGCTGTAGGTTGACTATAAACGGAACATTTAATCATGTGTAAGGCTGTTTGTCGGAACAGATGAACAGGCAGGCATGCTATTTAGAATCCCTCCCTCTTGCTTTGTATAAAAAAACCATGTCATTATTCTCACATAGTAAATGAGTTACCATGACAAATGCTCTTAAAATATACTAGCAATTTAATCTTGAAACCACACAAGAGAGAATGTATGTCGCTGTGTGTCGTCCTATCCTACTCACCCACCCAACCCAAATTACTTCTAGGCAGACAAGGCTCCAATCATCCCACAGATTCCAAGCCTAGGATCTCCTGTTTTCTGTTATCTTCCACCCTTCTTACAAGGACCTCCACTGTTGGCCTCGCAGCAACCAAACCAGTGGTGTTTCTTGGGCCCCAAGTACACCTTTAGGGAGGTGATACACTGGAGGTGATGAAAATCACAAAAATCATTTTGAATAGCCCCACCATTGAAAGTCTATTTTCCAGCAGAATTTAGGGCAAAAAACAGCTTTGAAATATCTCCTTCCTATCAAAAGTTAGGGCCAAAAAACTAAAAAACAAGAATGCATGGAGCCTATGGAAAGCAAAACTGAGACAAATCTTGTCTTTACTCGTGAGGAGGCAAACGTGCCTTAGTCTGTTGGAAAGGGCAGACTGAGCGGAATCCAACGCCCCCAGAATGGTCCTGATACAATGAATGCAGCCCCACAGATCAACTCAGAAGGAAGTTCCTAATAATTGCATTGAGACCTATGGAGGATGGAACTGATCTGCACAGCTGTGTTTACAGTAAGCAACAGTCCCTTGGCTCATGTTCAAGTACCTCAGGCACATGTGAATGCAAGGCCACCAGAATGGTCCCAATCCAGTGAAAGTGGAGCTCAACAAGTGCTCCAGAAGTGGATTTAAAAAACCTCTATAATAAACCCCTTATTAATAGAGGGGGGAGTCTCTGAGTGACTTTTCCCCTCCCAAATTTCTTGATTAAGCATCTTTAGCATCCATCAGTCTCAACAGACCTAAGTATTGTGCTCGACGCTATATGCGAAGCATGAAGGCCTGGTTAGATTAATACGGAGGAAAGTCTGTTACCCAAGCAGCAAATCCCCCCTCTCCACACCACTGAAATAGTCCTCTGGAATGGCAGAGCTGATACGATTGGTTCCAGCTGCGTTACAGAGCTGAGCTAAGGACAGGAGCTCACCCCATCTTGTGGGGACCCAGGTCTCGTACCCTGGCCTACGGGTTAACAGGCACAGTGTCTTAACCACTTGTGCCACCCACTGCCCTATATTATTATTGGCATCCTTCAGTCTCAAAAGACTATGGTATCGTGCTCTGATTGGAGGTCCTGAAACAACATCTAGTGTGACTCAAGAGGCCAATGTGAGAGTGTCCATCCCTTCCACACTGAGGACAAATAAATTCCGTCCCCTGCCCAGGTCCCAGGTTTCGCTGCTTTTGGGTCTGTCTCTTTGCTTCAGCCTGCCGAACAAGTGTCTCTTCCAGTTGGAGAAGGCCATGCTGGGTCTTTTGCCTCCACACTGAACGGTCAGAGGTCAAGGTTTCCCAGCTGTTGATGTCCATTCCCAAGGCCTTTAGATCCCTCTTGCAGATGTCCTTGTATCGCAGCTGTGGTCTCCCTCTAGGGCGCTTTCCCTGCACTAATTCTCCATATAAGAGATCTTTTGGAATCCGACCATCAGCCATTCTCACGAAATGCCCAAGCCAGCTTAGACGCCGCTGTTTCAGAAGTGTGAACATGCTAGAGATTCTAGCACGTTCCAATACTGTGTCATTTGAGACTTTGTCATGCCAGGTGATGCCAAGAATACGTCGGAGACAGCGCATATGGAAGGTGTTCAGCTTTCTCTCCTGCCATGCATAAAGGGTCCAAGACTCACTGCAGTACAAGAGTGTGCTCAGGACTCAAGCTCTATAGACCTGGATCTTTGTATGTTCCGTCAGCTTCTTATTAAGCCACACTCTCTTTGTAAGCCTGGAGAATGTAGTAGCCGCTTTACCAATGCGTTTATTCAGCTCAGAGTCTAAGGAGAGAGTGTCAGAGATAGTTGAGCCAAGGTACACAAAGACATGGACTACCTCCAGTTCATGTTCAGATTGTGATACTGGAAATTCCATGATTAAAATAGAAAATTGTGGTGTTAAGTGTTTTTACTCTAAGGATACATTTTGACAAATTATTGTTATAAATTTTGCTTTTAAAATGTACTAAGTTGGTGATATACACGAGTGGTTTCCAAACCCTGGTCTGGGGGCCAGATGTAGCTCTAAGTGAGCCTCAACGTAGCCCCTGGCAAAACCCCTCTGTCCGGCTCTTGGACAAGCCTTCTAACCCACTCCAATACATGCTATGTAAATTTATGTACATTTATTCAAATTTGAAATGTAAATTAGTTTTTTCTGGCCCCTGACACAGTATCAGAGAGATGATGATCCCTCCTGCCAAAAACTTTGGAGGTCTCTGATATAGAGGATAACAGTATCAGCATATGCAGCCTTAAAGTTATTTCTAACTGGAAAAGTAATCAGTTTTAATTTCTGGAAGATATCTTAAAACACTGAGTGCTGTTTTAATTTTATTAGGATGCTATATGACCAAAAGACAATATTTTGCATTTTTATAATTATTTTTATCACACGTCCTTAAAAAGTGCAGATGGCAGGTGGTGTATTAGAAAAGGCATTCCTGCTTTACTGTTATGCAGTTATGCAAGAGGGAATGCCTCTTCTAAAATGGTAACCATGTGCCAACCAAAAGAAAAAAGTACATTTCTGTGTGTGTGTGTGTGTGTGTGTGTGTGTGTGTGTGTACGTGTATGTGTGTGTGTGAGAGACAGAGAGAGAGAGAGAGCCCAATCCTAAGTGCAATCCTAAGTGCTATTACTTCTAAGTGCTATTACAGTCAGTGAGTTCTACTCACAGGTAAGTTTGGATAGGATTGCAGCTAGAGAGAGAGAGAGAGAGAGAGAGAGAGAGAGAGAGAGAGAGAGAGAGAGAGAGAGAGAATGCATGTGTGTGTGTCTGTGTGTGTGAAATATTTTTAATACCTTATAGTTGTGGTTCCCACACTCTGTGTTGGAACCTACTAGTGGTCTCAACCTAATTTTTGGTGGGTTGCAAAGGGGTGATGAAAAATCAGATAACTAATTATCCAGTATAGCTCAACCGAAAATAGCCCTGTGGCTATTAAAAAATATGATACTGCAGCTGCTAATTACCCTACAAAGAGCTCAGCTCCTGCAATTTGCAAGTATGTGTAAATATAGGAATGTTGGAGGGTTTTCCTGGTTATTATTTACTTATAAATAAAATATTATTTCTTCTGGAGGGTCTTTTTCTGGTTATTATTTTCTTATAAATAAAATATTATTTCTTCCCAGATCTCCTTTTTTAAAAGTCTGGAAACCTAGGTGTGTCCCAATACAGAGTATGGTTTTAAAAACTGGGTCCTGTACTTGGGAATGGGAACCCCTTCTCTATACATTCCTTCAGATTTCATTGATTCCTTCATGGCTTGAAACCCATTGGATGTTCATTTTGGAAGCATTGCAGAGGATGGTGCATGAGCAGAGCCATGCAACTGGAGCAGCATCCTAGGTCCAGAGACAGCTTCTGGAGCCCAGCCTGGAAACAAATGGGAGCCACCCTGGGAAGGAGATGCTGGGAGATGAAAGATGCAGCTGATGCAGGCAGAAGACCAAGGGGGGGGGGGTTGCTTGCCTAGCCAAGACTACGAGTCCCAGAGTGCTTGGCATGCTGGAAAGGGATTGAGGCTGCGCAGCTGCCTGGCTTGGAGATCGACCTGCCTGTTGACAGTCCTCTTGTTTTGGGGAGGGCTGGATTGTCAGGAGGGAGGCAGACGGTGGAGGAGTCCTGCATCCAGGCTGCAGTGCTGGGTAAGGCTGCCATCCCCTTTCCAGGCTCAGATCCATCCATCCCTGCCAGGATGAAGGATGCCTGGAGCAGGGAGCATCTCTCTGCCAGCCCAGCCCTCTGCAGGGAGAAGCAGGCAATGGTGTGGTCCATGCCCTGTGCCTGGATCTGCCTCTAGATGCACATCCCTCTCTCTCCCACCCCCCTCTCTCATATCCATGTCTGGTTGTGGCTGAAACCACAGGATAGGAATGTGCTGTGTGTATGTGTGGTGCAGTTAGTTTAGCTTGCCAGGTGCGCCTACCACTGCAAGCCAAGATGCTCCATATAGCCCAGCATGCTACTCCCTGGGTTGGGCAGGGCATGCTTGTTGGAAGATCTGTAGGGCCTTCCTAAAGCTTTGCAGTGGATCTAATATAGAACATGTGAAGGTGTATGAGCAGAAATCTGAATTTCCACCCTCCCAGTATTTTTTAATCTCGATCGCTTGCTTTAAAATGTGTTTTTAAGATGATGCTTAAGAATTATTCTAGTATAGGTGGCAATCTGTTCTGTGGCATGAGCTGCACCCGCAGAAATGTGTTAGTTTTGGTCCCATAGGATTTTTCTTGTAGACTTTGTTACAAGGCTAGCAGTGATTGTGATTCTTGAAATGTATTACTTGCATTTGTTACATGGAAGGAAGCCCTTCCAATCAATCAATCAATCAATCAATCAATCAATCAATCAATCAATCAACCAACCAACCAACCAACCAACCAACCAACCAACCAATCAATCAACAAACAGTATTTATATTATTCAGTGGGGCTTGCTCCCAGTCCCATAATTGCATTGTAACACAGCTACCTCTTCCTGAAATTGCTCTCTCTGCCCTACACAGCATCCTCTCCATGGAGGGTGTCCATAAAAAGGGGACTGCAGTATCTGATTTCTTATGAACGATGTATTTTCAATGTCAATTTATAAAATTCTGCATGTCAATTTTGGTTCCACTTTCCAAGAAGAACACAATGATGAGATAACTTTAAAAAAATAATCCAGCTAAAATGATGGAAGAATTTTTTTTTTAAAAGGCTGAAAAGTTTCTGTTGTCATGTAACTCAGCTTGCCTCCCACACAGAGACAAGATTCCTTCTTTCCAAGCATCCCAACAGATGACCTGTGTAATCTGGGCTGCAGTTGTATAACCAGGAGAGGCTGAGAGCATGCAAAGTGCACCTCCCCAGATGTGCTGGCCAGAAGGAGTGCAAGAAGCTTAGCTTGACATGAAAGAACAGCCAAAAAAATTGCACCATCCCCACAAAAGCAAAAGGAGAAGCTTTCAGAATTCCCAGCCAGCAGGTCAAGAAGTAATCATATACCCATCCAACCCTTCAAATGTAACAAATCAGTTTGAGCACAGTAGCTCCTGTTGATCCCAGTCTGGGGAGGTATGGAATATGTTGGTGAAAACTGGTATGCCTGCAATCCTATAACCTTTCCCAGGGAACAAGCCCTGCTAAAGAGAATGGGCTTTCTTCTGTGTAGATTAAAAGGATTATGGCTGCAATCCACTTTCCTGGGAGTAAGACCAATTGAACACAATGAAGCTTACTTCCGAATAGACATGGTTAGGATTGTGTTCTGTGTTGACACATATGTTGACACATAGGTTTATGCTGTAAGTCTAAGAGACTGGATTCTTTCTTAGTTAGGATCTCATCTCTGTCATGAACTAAGTAGGTGGCCTTAGGAAAACCACTCTTTTCCAGCCTCAATCTTCCAAGCTGCATTATGGGGATAATAATATTTATACTGGAGTTGTTGAGAGGGCATCAAGATAATACATATGAGGGACATTATTTAGATCTGATGGTCCATGACTGGCAGAAAGCAGAATGGAATCTGCTGATAGAGCTTTGAGTACTATTTAGATTAGAAGGTCAGCAAAGGTGTTTCTCTACTCCCAAATGTTTAGAACAGTGATTTTCAAGATTTTTAATATCATAGCATGCTAACAAGGCACTGAAATTATCAAGGCATGCTGTTGGTCATTTTACCATTGACAATGCACACTATTAGCAGGGGCTTTTAGTAGGGGGCTCAAATTACCCAATTCTCCCACTGATTGTGATGTTCTCCAAACTCCTATGGCACATCTGAGGACCACCTGTGGCACACTAGTTGTAAACCACTGGCTTAGAACAAAAAACTGGCTTAGAAGAAAAAGCAAGAATGAAAATGTGCTTCCCCAGCCCCAAAATTTACTGCTTAAGTGAATAATACTTAGCATTTATAGAGCACAATCCTAACTGTCTACTCAAAAGTAAGCCACTTGTATTCATTGGGTCTTACTTCCAGAAAAGTGTGTTTAGGATTGCAGCTATATAGTGTTCTCTGAGTGAGCATAGCCATTTATATATATTACCATGATGTTATCCTTACAACAGTCCTTTAAGGTAAGTATGTATTGTTATTCCCATATTGCAGATGGGGTAGACTGAGGCTAAGAGAACACTTTGCTTCAGATTTATCTAATGGGTTCATGCAGTGATGAGAGTTGAATTAAATCTATCCCTTACCATGAAAACTTGGTGGAGAAACCAGGAGTGGAGAAAGCAGAGATGGACTGTGAGCTCAGTTCCGGCATGTCAAACACATTTCTGGGCCAAGTGTATGCTCAGAGGAACTTTCTTCCATAATTCTAAGTTTATATGAACATATGACCTATGCCACTGTTTTGGAGCTGCCTTTAATTTATGTTCTCTGACTTCTAGTAGAAAGCCAAAATACGAGGACCCTACATGCCTAGTGTCTGCCTATTCTGAACACTGGGAGTAATCTGTACTGAAGCTGAGGTCACTTTCACACTGGGGAGTACCCACAGCTTAGTGGTAGAACATTCTTTGCCTGTTCAGATCCTTCTTTCCTGAAACCATGGAAAAGTCTGGGTGATATTCGGTTATGGATGGACCAAGAGCTTGGCTTGCAGTGCAATCCTATCCGTGTTGACTCAGAAGTAAGGTCCATAGAGTTCAGTGGGGCTTCCTCTCAAGAACGTGCTCTTAGGATTGCAGCCTAGGTGTAAGAAAACTTCAAAGGTGATACTGAGGTCTTTTTGAGAACATAGAAGCATGTGTTGACTAGCACTAGTGTGTTATCTTAATTCATCCTTATTTAACAATTCAGCCTTATAATTCAGGGTCTTATTTTAGTTCAGCCAACAACCTGACTGACAGCTTGATTTATATTCTGATGTAATGAGGCATTTTTGAGGCACTTGTTAACATATACATTCTTTCTGAAGTGTCTTCAATCTGTTTTTCCATGTGCTTTGGGGGGAGCTATAGCTCAATTGCAGAGCATTTGCTTTGATGCCATTAAGATGCTAAATCCCATGCCTGATACCTCCATGCCTTGTACTTCCTTGACTGGTGGTAACAGGATGCCACCATTATTGATAATACAGGTACTGAGCTAAATGGACCAATGACTAAGTATAAGGCAACTTCCTGTGCTTTCCTAATCAGATATTTCATGTACAGTAGTACATTTGCACATGTGGTACATTTGCTAAGTGATGATGCACAAAGCAAGAAAAGCATCACTTTTTAAAACTCATCTCAGCTGTGATAATGAAACAATTATTCAGAATAGAGGGCTTGGCAATATTGGGTTGTAATCTCAGAAAGCTGGGAATGCCCTTCTGAAGGTGGCAATGTTTTTTTATTGTATCATGATGTCCAGTGGTGGGATTCAAATAAATTAACAACATGTTCTGTGTCTATAACCTGAATTAACAACAGGTTCATTAATAACTGGTTCTTAGAACCAGGTGCTCAGTAGCAAAGGGTTCTATAGAACCTGTGAGAACCCCCTGAAGCCCACCACTGATGTCCCCTGATAAATGATGGCTCCTATGTCCTACCTAGGCTTGCCATCACTGGGAAGGCACAGGCTCATGCATCACCCATAAACACCTTTCTGCTCCATAGCCACATTGATATCTATCTGTGTTTACTCAGTAGCATGTCCTACTGATTTTATACTTGTGAAAACTTTTGGGTGAGTTAGAAACTGGAGAAATCCGTTGTGTGCTGAGCATGTGCTAACGTGTTTTTATATGGACCATCTCCCTAAAGGGAACAAAACAGGGCCATTGCTTTTCTGGTACCTGTTTTGCATGTAGAAGGTCCCCCCAGGTTTTATCTCCTGAGAGGGCAAAGAAAGATTCCCCCTCCTCACCACAAGCTCTGGAGAGCTCTGAGAGCCAGTGGAGACAGTATTGAGCTGGATGAACAAATGATCTGACTCCATATAGAGCATCTTTGTGTGTTCTGGATAATATGGACAATGGGAGGTAAAGACTCAACAGACCCTGACTATAAGACAACAACATGGGGACAACATTCTGAGGACTTTTGAGTAAGATACAAGACAATGAGAATGGTTGTAATGAATAAACAATGGGTGGGCTTTCTATAATGAGGAGTTGCCTTCATTCCAGCTATGTAGTGTATTCTCAGCACATGCTACCATCTTGTGTGACATTAATTTCCACTTTTCCTGCAAGAGCAGAGGCTAAATTAAAACTTTGTCATTATCCATCAACACCTATCATTACTGTTCCCTACCACTCATTACTGATTGCCCGCAAGACAGTACCTTTATTTGGCCAGTATTTATAGACCGGTAGGAATGAAGACGGGCCAGGGAAGTGGCTTCCCCTAAGGAGTCTGTGCCCTCCGGGCTAGAGAAACTAGAAATTAGGTGAATTATCTTTGCCATTAGTTGCTTTTTAAAGAGTGTGGAGATATCACTGTAACAATATAACTGATCTGTATTCCCATGGAATATAGGAAAAAGAAAGTCCTAGAGAGCATTGTGGGAACCTCCCTGCAGGATTCTCAAGGCATGATTGTGACCTTGGTTAATCATGGGTTTAGTCACTGCTTGAAACAAGGATTCCTTTTCAACACAAATAGTTATTTGGGAGAATGGGTATCATCGCTCACAATGTCTCCGTGTTCCTAAATTCTGATCTGTTAAAAAATCTGCATGAATAAGTGCTCTTGCATGAGCTTTCATACTCTTTCAAAATACACCAAGCCTATGCATGTCTTAGAAGTGAGGGCCTAATCCTATTCAACTTTCTAAGGTGTAGGGAGACCCAGTTCAAGACATCTACATCCATCCCCACCCACCCCACACACCTTACAACTTGGTCTCCAAACCCTTGGGGCCAGATACGGCCCTTGGCAAGCCGCAATGTGGCCCCTGGCAAGACCCCCCTATCTGGCCCTTGGGCAAGTCTTGTAATCTACTCCAATATATTCTGCTATGTGAATTCACTCAAATTTGAAATGTTAGTTGGTTTTTTGGCCCCTGACACAGTGTCAGAGAGATGATGTGGCCCTCCTGCCAAAATTTTTGGTGACCCCTGGTCTAGAGAGAAGGTTTCCTGACTCTCTTATAGTATTTAGTCTGCATCGAAGTTTCACCATGGAGCTTAGGAGGCCAATTAAACACATCCTTTCTCAAAGGGGAAAGACATTTTCTTTAGCACATTTCCAACAAGCCAGTGGGAATTCCAAGCCACTGTTCACCAGAGGCATCCATCACAAATCCTGCCTTTTCATCCCAAAAAGTACAGCCCTGGAGTCTCACTGTGAGGATTTAAAAGTTATCCATCAAATGAATACCTTCCTTATAGCTGGTCATAAATCAAGTCAGTGCTGTACCAACTTGAATGCAAAAACTCAAGATATTTACTGTTTCAGCAAATATTCATGTTTAATTTGTTGGTGGAATGAAGAAGAAGAGATGTTGAGTACGATCGGTCAAGAAATAATTCTCTGTATGTCCCATTAAAATGAATTGATTCTTCACTACAATTGAGTTTGCAGGCACACATTTTCTGAGGGTCGGCACCTTCTGAGGGTCGGCACCTTTTGTATTTAGGTTGACAGTGCATATCTGGACAATTTCAAGGAGTTGTTTGGAGCAAGTATAGGCAAGTGTTTAAACCCAGATACTATTCATGAAATAGTTACAATATAACTCCCAGGTTCATGCGACTCCCTGGTCTATCAGATTCACTGAAGGACATGCAGTTTTTTTGATTTTTTTTTTAAAGCAAGCTGTCTTAAAACTTTTATCATAGAGGATAATTTTGCTACTCGGGCTGTGAGAATAGAGATGCCAATGTTTTAAACTGGTGCCAGCAGCTGTGCTTAAAATGTATTGGCAGCAGCACAATAGTGGTCTACAAATATTATCTTGACTTACCAGCCTCTTGTTATTTGGGTTTGCCACTGAACCCCTTTTTCTTTTCTTTATTTGAGTCCTTCTTTATTGAGTCCTTTGTATTGGGGGGCATGATTGAGAAGCAGGTTCCCTTTTGGCACACACTGGCATAGGAAGCAAAGTAAGAAACAGGGAGAGAGACCCCTATTCTTTGAAGATCTCCTGCTATTTCTTACTTTCTCAAAAATGGCAGTGGAGATCAGACTTCCAGGTGCAATGCCATGTGATATGCTTGCAACAGGACTTTGGCATTGGCCCCAAAAGATTTGTGATGCCCATTCTCTTAAGGAAAAGGGCTGTTAAGGGGTTGCTCATGTGGCATGAGCTGCATACTGTTGCCCATGCCTACTGAGAATGATGATGTCCTTCACTGGCAAGACACCCCATCATGCCTCTATGCATTCAGCATTGTGGTCTTGTTATGTTCCCTGAAGTATCTGGTAGGCAGCTATGAGATAGGGGAAGCTGGGCTAGATGGGCCCTGGGTTTTATTGAGGAGGGATATGAAGGCAGAGGGCTGGTTCAGATGATGGTTCAGAACAGTGATTTTCAGTCTTTTTCAGTTTACGGCACACTGGCAAGAAACTGAAGTTGTCAAGGCACATCACCAATTTTTGGACCATTGACAAGGCACACCATACTATCGGCCAAGGGCTCAAATGACCTTCTCCAAACTCCTGTGGCACACCCATGGGCCATCTGTGGCACACCAGTGTGCCATGGTACAGTGGTTGAAAATCATTGGTTTAGATACTGGACTATCCTATGGTTCCACACTCTATCTCTCAATTCCTCCTCCCTTTGGGTGCTTGGTTCTCCCCGGATTTCCTGGTTCATGATAAATTATAGTTTTTTGGAACATGGTTTTTGTAACTCAGTTTAAACCATGATTTTTAGTTCTGTTTTGCAAGCCTGATTTGGACATTACTGCAAATTACAATGATTATGAAGTGGGATGAGGGAATTGAGTGGTAAATTCAGGAGTCTTAGGCACAGTCCCAGTAGCCAAACCATTGTTCAGCTACAGCTTCTCTGCTGGGACAGTCTTGAAGACAGAACAATTTCTAATGGTCAGTGCCTTCATCTGCTGTCCATTTGCTCAGATTTGTTTTTGACTGTTCTGGTGACATGATTAAAATATTATGAACACTTGTGAATCTTATAATACAGCTCTAAAAAGCATTAATTTTCTCAAAGCTCTCCAATCTCAATTAATTGATCTTAGTTAATCTCAATTAACCGTCTCAATCTTCCTTAATGTTTGCTGACTAGCTCACCACCAGAATAATATTTATTCAAGGACAACAACGTTCAGTGGTTCTTCTGAAGACTCAGTCTGGTTGTTCTTGCCCATCTTTCAGTTTGGTTGCTTGTGGTTTCAACATATCTTCTAAACGAAAAAAAAAGCTCCAGGGCTCACCCTAATATGGATCAAGTCGGCTTTGGTAAAACTAATGCTGGTGTTTAGCAAAATAAACTAGCAAGAGATTATACTAATTCTCTTTGGTTTCTTGTTATTGCATAACACTGTTCTTACGATAAGGTTTACTCAGGTTGCCAATCGGTTGGTATTTAATAGGTCCCATCAATAAAATAGTGTTCTCTTATAGCCCAATCCTATGCATGTCTACTCAGAAGTCAGTCCCACTGTGTTTCATGAGACCTGCTCCCATTTAGGTGTCTGAAGGAATCCGGCCTTGAAAAGTTTGTACTGTTGTTCAACAAGACAATGAGGCTCAGATTATGTTCTACCCATCCATGAGTAGAACTTCAGTTCCTAGTTCTACCTCCAGCATATGGTCCACCCAGGGTGTTACTGGTGCAGACACCAGTGTGTTCACCCCCATGTGTGGTTATGTGCCATTGCCCCACTTCCACTGGTTTTTTGGCCACACATTTTAATAAAGATATTTCAAAGTTGTTTGTTTCACTGAATTATTCTGTAAAGTATGCACCCAATGGCAAACATTATGGGATTATTTCTGCAAACCATGATTTAAGCCATTTTGGTCACTAAGGGTGTCACCCCCTCAAGGGTATCCCTTTTCAAACACCCTATTGCTGTCCTTGATCAGAACCATTTTAGAAGCCTTTTACGCTCCTGGATTGACCTTCCACACCAGTCAAGGGATGCTTGCTTGCTTACTTGGTAGTAAACACTGCCGTGCAGTTCAATTCCATTTTCAAAGCATTTCATTTCAGCGACTTCTTTCTGGGGTGATTTGTGGGGGCTGTATTCATTGTATCAGGAAAATTCTGGTGTCCTTGGATGCCTCTCATCCTGCCCTTTCCAATGGACTGTGGCATGTTTGCTTACATGCAAGTAACGCTGCAATATGAGTCACTTTCCATAGATATCAATACATTTTTAAAAGTTGTTTTGGCCATAACGTTTGATAGGATGGTGCTATTTTAAAATAATTTTTGTGTTGGATTCTGCTCTTCAGTTAGAATCAAATGGAATATGACATGATGGGGTTTTCCATACCATTGTGAAGTTGCATTTTTGAGGTAACCCAGTGCACATCATCCCCTCCCCAGGGTGCATCACCTGGTGCAGGTTTGCACCCCCTGCACCTCCTAGCAATGCACCTTGGTCCACCTAGTTCTGTTCTCCATGTACTCAAGGGCATCCTTGGTTCATGAAGGCTTAACCACTCTGTGTTGTTGATGGGCCAGGAGTTTGCTCAGGAGAAAAAGCGCTGGAGACTTTCACAGCAAGAAAGTGTTTCAAGACCTCTGTCTTCTCTGTGCCTTACAATTTCCATTTCTTGTGCTTTACAAGTACAGTCAAGGTGCACACCATAATATTCAGGGGACCCAACCAGATGTACTCATCTGCCTCAGATGATATAACTTAGGGCTAAATCCAGAGTAACTACAGGAAGTCCTTGCTTCGGTGTAAGAACAACTTACTCTGGATTGCAATATGAATTTCCCATAGGTTTTCACTAGGTGGTGCAGTAACTATGGGTGCGCATGGGAAGTCTCTTACGTGGTCCTGTAGTTACTCTGGGTTTGGGGGCTAGTTTCAGTGGCTACTTTTCATGAATTGTTAGCATCTCTTTCGGTTGTACTGTGACAGTGACTCCCTTCTTCAATTCTCATTCTTCGCAGGGATTTGGAAGACGGATTTGTGAATGATCAACTGGACTGCAATTTAAAAGAAGCCATGTCAGTGCCATTCCGGAAAGAGTTAGAGAAATACAAGAACATTAATGAAGATGAAATTCTTGGCAAGCTTTCTGAAGATGAATTAAAACAGCTCGAAAGTGTACTTGATGACCTGGATCCAGAGGTATGTGCAAAACAAAAAAATTGGGAATCTAGTCCTTAGGATCAAATACCAAAATTTACATAATTCACCAAGCTACACAAAACAAATACATACAATAAGAATATGTAATGCCTATTGTTGATGAACTTGCTTGCAAGCAAGACTGGCAGAAGATATCTTGGTGATTGATACAGTGTGCCAAATGTTGGCAGGCCAACCCCACCTCCTCCAACCCTCTGGCTTGATAAGGACGTGTAGGAAAGAGGAAAAGAGAAAGCACTGAAGTGTGGAGAGTGATGGAGACACTCTTCTTCGTACACTTCATCTCTGTCTTCCTTTTCCAGTCCAGGAAGTAGAAGCAGATGGAGGTACCCACCAATTTTCCTTCTGATAACTGCCTCATGGTCTGGCCGTGCTCCCAACCATATAAGGGCTTGGGTATGAAGTCATAGATCGGGGGAGAATGGTTAGCCCCCTCTTGGATAACCTCAATTTCCACCTCTCCCTTGACAGAATGCTCTGCTGCCAGCAGGCTTCCGCCAAAAGGACCAGACCAGTAAACCTGTCACAGGACCCTTTGACAGAGAACGATTATTGTCCTACTTGGAGAAGCAAGCCCTGGAGCACAAAGACAGGGAAGATGTGGTACCGTTTACTGGCGAGAAGAAAGGTAATGTTGTCTGTCCTCATCATACCTAAAGTGTTTGGGTGATGCAAACTTTGTGGTCCCTTTCAGTGTTGCCAAAAAAGATCAGTCCCAAAAGACAGATTTTCAGGCACCATTCTTTAGAAAGGCTATAAGGTCACCCCCCCCCCAAAAAAAAAATTGCCAGGTTTATCTGTAGTCTGTGCTAGCTATCAGAAGCTATTTCGACCTGTCTTTCCCCCTCCAGCGACCTATGTGGTATTGGCAATATCGGGGCTGTACAAACGCACTGCTATATGGCTGCCCAATAATACTTTGGAAACCTCACTCTCTGCTTGGAGTTATTAAGACAGCCATTTTCTGATTTAAGTATTATCATCCCACCTCACAGCAGTGGTCCCCAAACTATTTTTTTACTGGCAGCCACCTTGACCTACTGGCCATTGGTTGTGGCTCTCCATTGTGGTACATTGTATAGGTTGGGGTGAATTTTAAGGCCTCTTGGGGTAGTTTCTGTGGCTCCCTGGGATGCCACAGCTCACATTTTGGGAGCCACTGCCTTACAGGCTACAAAATATGGCTGGTGGTTTGCATTTGGCTTGATCACATTTTTATATAGGAAATGCAAGCCAATTCTTGGGTACATTTGTTCGTCTGCTGGTTCCACATTTTGTGACCCACATGGATATGTTAGCCTATGAAATGTGCATTCTGCAGATGTCACTGTATGTGCCAGGATGCAACTGAGAGGGTTCCCTCCTGCACATCTACATCTGAAAACGCAGCAGTATTCCCATGGATGATGCTAGCACTCATTCTATGCCCTTGCTGACATGCTTCTTGCCCAAGTATTGTGGACTTGGTATTTTTAGGCTTCCAGACAAGTTCTGAACATATGCAGTTCTGAACACGTGCAGCACAAGTACTGCCCACTAGTACTGGAAGCAGTACTTGTGGATAGGGATGATGTTACAGAGCTTTACCACAAAGGGTGATGGATAGTTGGCACATTTTTCCTGCCCCTGTTTTCACTAAATGTGGGGACAGTGACAGAAAAGGGCTAGAATAACCAGCCAAATGTGGGAACTTGTTTTTAAGCACCCAGACATTTCACATCTCAGTTTATTCCCACTTTGAGGTGGGGTATCTGAGGAACGGCTCTCGAAACTGGACCCCTTAAAAACCGCTTCTTGCTATGATAACCTTTTATCATACAAATGAGCCTTGTGGGAAGACTCTGCTGCTCCAACATAAGTCTTCCGATTTGAAGTTGGCAACGTAGCCTAATCATTGCATAAGGGTCAGGCGTGAGCGTAGCTGGCTGTACATCCGAGCTGTTTGGCGTTTCTGACCACGGCCTTTATTTTGGCAGGCTCTGTCGAGTAAATAGCTGTGGGATGATTATTTTGAAAGTTTAACAGCCTGATTCTCATTGGAACTGAGCCGCGTGGGGTTGTGGTGCCATTTACGTTTAGTAAGAAGCTTGTGGGAAATGGTATGAACCAGGACATAGTCTTCAGGGAAGAGAGTCTGGAGGAAAGCAGTTATACCCCAAAGCAACTCACAGATGAAAATCTGAACTTGTTTGTTTTTATAACCACAGTTGGAATTAACAGTTTCCCAAGGTAATAGAAAACTGTGGTTTATTCAAAAGCAAAAGCAGAAGCTTTTTAGTCTTTATGGATGGGAAGGAGAAGATGAGGGCGGTTTGAGTACCAATAGCTTGTTCACAATAATCTAATGCTAACCCATAGTTTAGATGAGTATCTGAACCAGACCAAAGTTGAACCAGGTCAAGCTGCTGAAGATGGAGCCTTTGGATTTTCCTGTACAAAATTAAACCTGTACAAATTAAAAGAAAATTAGATGCATGAGAAAGGGTCTAACCTGATTCTTTCCTCCTGGGAGGGATCTGCTTGCTTTAGACTCAACCTGCATCAGCATTTAGTAACAAGCAACAACAACTATAATCAGCATTCTTTTACATGCCATCTTCCCCCCCCCCCTTTAACTCCTAGAATCCCACATTCCTAACTAACAATTGTTACTTCCAGGGCCTTTTGCAATGCTGTCAGTTCAATTTTGACTAGCCTTTGAATTCACCCTGAGGAAACATTGCATGGTAATGTTATATTTTTAAGCAATGTGCCCTGCAGCACATTCCTCTGTGTGTTCCCTTGGAAGCAGTTCAATAGGGTTTATTAGCTCATAGACAAGGATTGCCCTTTGGTAGCAGGGGGTACCATGTACTCTGGGCATGGGCCAGCTGAAGTTAAATACAAAGTTTTAGTGGCCACATCTTTTCAGTGGCAGAAGTAAGAGCTTGTTTCTGTCCTTCTCATTGGGAGAGACCATAGTGATTGGGCAACCTGAATGTTGCAGGTCCCAGATTTAACCCCTTGTTCATATAGTTCTGCCTATATGTTCACCCCTTAAGTTCATATAGTTCTGTCTTTCCCCCTGAGACCAATGGGACTTTAAAATGTTCTAATATAAGGGCTGGATAGATCTCCTAATCATTCATCCAATTATGCAATCTATCAGAAATATAAGTGTGCTGTTGTGGTACCAGTGGTTAAGACACTGTGAGCACAATCCTAACCATGTCCACTCAAAAGTAAGTCCCATTGTGTTCATAGGGTCTCACTCCCAGGAAAGTGTCTTTAAGATTGCAGCCTGCACCTGTTAATCAGCAGGCCAGGGTTCAAGATCCAGGTCCTACATGACGGGGTAAGCTTCCGTCCTTACCAACCTAACCTTCTGTCCTAACCAATCTAGTAATTCAAAAGCATGCAAATGCAAGTAGATAAATAGGTACCACCTCGGTGGGAAGGTAAAACAGCATTCTATGTGCCTTTGGCAGTCACATCAGCCCCATGACCATGGAAGTGTCTTTGAACAATGCTGGCTCTAAAGCAGTGGTGGGATTCAAATAAATTAACAACAGGTTCTATATCCTAATAACCTAAATTAACAACAGGTTCTATGTCCATAAAACAACAGGTTCCACGTCCAGTTACTAACCAGTTCTCAGAACCAGGCGCTCGTTAGCAAAGGGTTCTATAGAGCCTGCGAGAACCCCCTGAAGCCCACCACTGCATCTAAAGCAGTGATGGGCTCCAGCAGGATCGCCTACTCTATAGAACCGGTTGTTAATGAGAGATAGGTCATATAAAGTTTAAAAATAGCCATTTAAAAGTGGCTGCCAGATGGGCAGAGAACCGGTTGTTAATTTTTTGAATCACATTACTGCTCTAAAGGCCTAGAAACTGGGATGAGCACCACACCCTATAACCAGTCACAATTAGCAATTTAAGCAGTATAATGTGCAGGGGACACCTTTACCTTTATAAGAAATAATAATATAAGACCCCATTTGCAGGAATGACCCATTGCCTTTAGCAATAGTTGCCTTTGTTAGACTATTTAATGCAGATTACCAGTAGTTGTCCCATAATTTCTCTTTCAATACTGCCATGCTCACAACTAAGCAGAAATATTGATTATTCTACTCTTATTTGCCAAATGAGTGGAAAGAAAGAAAGAAAGAAAGAAAGAAAGAAAGAAAGAAAGAAAGAAAGAAAGAAAGAAAGAAAGAAAGAGAAACTCAAACCCTGCCTGACTTTTTTTGCCTTTAGTTGTTGGTTAGGCTGCAGAAATCAGCAGACAAATCTTGACGCACCATCATCACCCGCCAGTGATCTGTAAGAATTTACACTTGGAAGGGTTGGATCCCCTAAATAGGCTGGGAGCACATTTGGCTTTCATAAAAATCAACCACTCAGATAACTTAGAAGTTAAAGGCTGGGTGGGTATGTGAACGCAGGCTCTTTGGTGGTTCTTCAGTGAACCTAATAGCTTCTCTGGAAGATTGGGTAGTGATCCCTAGTGGTTCTCCTGTGAGCAAGTATGTAGTGCGGTGGGAGAGCACCTTCTTTGCATGCAAAAGAAAAAGACCCCAGTGTGATCCCCAGGAGGACTGCAGCCTGTCAGTGGACCAATGGTCTGACTCAGTTTAAGGCAGCAACAGATGAGAGGGCAGGAATTTGCCCTAAAAAACTCACAAGCCTGAAATAGATATAAGGGAGAAAACAGAGGAAAGGGAGAATGGCAGGATAAATGGGGAAGGGGGAAGACATGAATATTTCATGCTAACATGGTTTATTTATTGGTTTACATATGTTATTAGCCCTTTCAAAACTCCATCCCATGGACATCCAACCTGTGTTTGGTGTGTCAAATCAGGGGAGAGGTAGAAAGAACACCAGAGGCACAACAAAAACCCAATCCCTCTAATTCTTCCTGGAAAAAAAATCTGCAGTTTGTTATGTTTAGCTCCTCTCCCCTCCAAACTCTGTTCTTTTGCCTTTGTTCGAAAAGGATTGCTTCACGAGGGAATTCTGGAACAAAGAGCAATCCAACCTCAACTTGCTGGCTAAAAAATGAAAATCCATTTACTTGGGGTGGTGCTTTATATATGTCAAAGTAGTCAAGCCGTATGGTCTCAATTATGCTATGAAATAAGTTGGGAGGTGGTGAAGGAGGGGAAGGAAAGGAGAACAAGGGAGAGAATTCCAAGCTTAATGGGGAGACCACAGACTCAGAAATAAGTTTGACTTCTTTCCCAAATTGTACACAAATACTTGGGGTGGGGAAACCATCACATGGGCATGGATCCTTGGAACTTCTGATGTCCTTTTTGCTTTCTTTTTGCCCCAACAAGGAGCTGATTTGATGGTACAGGGTCTAGGAAGACAGGATTAACCCTTCCCTGCCCCCCAACACAGCCTCAGTCAGACCACTGTCCTGAAGTTCTACTCACCATGGAGAGAGAAATCTTTGCGAACACACAGTATCCCAATGTTTTCTGCCTTCCATATCTCATAGAAATTTCAAGAGGACAATTTAAGATGCAGAGTCTGTATCTTAAATTAAAGGTATTTAATTAAATTTATTGTAAATTAAATTTAAATTAAATTTATTTTAAATTAAAATAATTTTAAATTAAATGTATCTGTATCTTAAAGCAAAGGATTACTCTCCCCCCTCCACATGTCACAGTCCTGATCTAAATCTGGCCCCATCTATGGCTGCTTTGGGGCAAAAATCTCCCCCTCCCACATTTGATGTGGCCATATGTCCTGCAAGTTTTGGCCATTTGCCAATGTTGCAGCATTTGAAAACCCTCACTATACATCCTCAAGTACTCTTGAGTTCAGTGGGCCTGTATTTGCCAACCATCACCTTGCTTTGGTTGTGCTACTGACAGTTGATGCCTCCATTTGAGAGATCTTACTGGCCTGGGCCAGAGATCTTGCATGGCCTGGTCTAGAGACTGAAAACCAGAATTTATCTCCCCCCCCCAAATAATACTGGCAGTTAAAACATAACCATAACAAGCAAACATTTTTTTTCTTGAACACATTAAGCTGCCTCCCATTGAGTCCTCCTTCGCCAACTTTCTCAAGCCAACACAAACACCCAGAACTGCTTACAAAGCTTTAATTTCTGCCCTCCTGTTTTCTTCACAACAACCCTGTGAGGTCGGTGAGTTTGAGAGCGACTGACTGGCCCAAAGTCACCCCAGGAAGCTTCTTGTCCAAGGAAGTATTTGAAGCTGGATCTTCCAGATCACAGTCCAACTCCCTAACCACTGGACCATTTATTTATTATATTGGTAACATGAAACTATGGATAATAATAAAAAGAATTGAAAGTGGGAATTCACATGTGAAAGTGGGAATTCACGGTGAAGATAGACTCTGTGTGTAAAGGAACTTGAGTAACCTGGTGCCGAAATCCTTCTTGGTCAAGTTTGCTGGAAGTGGGGCTGGCCCAAGACCTCCTGGAGTCTGAGATGTCAGATGCCACCCACTTCTTTACTGGTGTCATGCCAATTACTTCCAATACTCCTCCTTTTGTTCCCTAGAATTGAAATGAAAGAGGGGAATGAAACAAATCAGGATAACATAGGTTAGTGTCAAAGATATTCTGGCCCACTACTTTCCATCCAGATCATTCCCCTTTGATTGTTGAGTTCAGAGCACAGGAGAAAGGCGCTGCCCAAGACATCTGCTGCCAGCCAGAGTAAACATCTCTGGGCAAAACAGACCCAAGGGTCTGACTCACACACAATTCATTTATTTGGCCTTTTATTTGCAGTCAGGATGTATTTCTGGGAATGGGGCCATTTCTTAGGGACAGTGCACATGCTCTGAAGACATAAAGTGCTAAAGTGGGTCTGACTTCTCCTGAATCATACCCATGACTTCATTGAGATGCCCAGAATCAAAAATGGGACTTTTCGCAGGCAGAACATGTAACATTTTGTACTGAGCTTTCCAGAGAAACAACGTTCCAGATTCAGTCACCAGATGAGGAAAAACCTCCCTAGATCCTGGGAGAGCCAGTCTGTGGTGGGAAAGAAGGACCAAAAGCCCATGCAGTAATAGGATGCTTCCTATGAGTTAATTCACAACATCTGAAATTCCCCTTTATGCCTATTGGCTGTTTTTCACAAGAAAATTGAGGTGTATAGCAGATAGAGTCAAGGAACTTGGCAATCCCACCCAATTGTATCACCCAGTCCATGCTCTAGAACAGAAGATCTCAAACCATTGGTTGAGACCCACTATGTGGGTCGCAAGCCAATTTCAGGTGGGCCCTATTCATTACAATATTTTATTTTTAATAGACTTGATGCTACCATGGTATCTGACTACATTTGGGGGAATGTTATGCATCTGCAAGGTGATCATATGACTGGAAATTTCTGGATTTGTCCTCTTTTTTAACTTCCTGTCCAGTTGTCCTCCAAAAGGGCTTCATTGTCCTCCATTTTGGCTTCATTTTGGAACTTTGCAGTGGTGTGCAGTCTTCCATCGTGTCACATGTCATTGGATTTGTATTGAAGAGCAGAATCCAATGCAAAAAGTGGTTTTGAAATATCTCCTTCCTATCAAAAGTTATGGCCAAAAATCTAAAAATAAAAATATGCATTGAGCTCAGTGGGAAAGTGAAAGTGCCCAAAATTGCAGCTTTACTCGTGAGGAGGCAAAGGTGCCATTGTCCGCTGGAAAGGCCGGGCTGAGAGGGATCCAAGACCTTGCCCTCCTTTTGAGGTTTGAGCATCTGGTCACCCTGTTCATCTGTAACTGGCTGCTATGTACTGTATATACTTTTAACAAATAGGACTTGTTCCTGGGTAAGCATGGGTTTGATTTCAACCTAGGACTGTTAAAAAATTTTCCTGCTTGATGATGTCACTTCTGTCATTACATCACTTCTGGTGTATCATGACTGACTTTCATTCTAAAAATGGGTCCTGGTGCTAAATGTTTGAGAATCAGAAAACTTCTAGAGCATCTGCTCTAGATTACTACCTTTAGGAATGAATCTGGTGTCCCTTTCTAGCCAGGTGTGCACAAGATTCCTTACTTTGGAATTTCTAGGATGGATAAATTTTGCTGAACAGAGCTTCCAGTTTCCCAAGATCAGTTGATGGTGGGATTTTTTTTACTTCTGTCTCCAAATCTCCCCCTTTCTTTAATGCTTGAGCATGGTTTCTGCATTGAGCTTGGGAGGTGGGTGGGATCATTTTACTTCAACCCATTGATAAATGGCTTGGCTAAATCTGAAGTGCCTGGAGTTATAGTGATCAGCAAGCCTGTGCAATGGAGCAGGATCAATTCTTGAGAACTTGTGTGGCTTTCTACAGGCTTCTGTATTGTGGAATGTGCCTACAGAGGGATGTTTCTTGGGCAGAAGCCAGGTCTTTGGAAAGGGCTACATTTAAAAATTTGACTCCCAAAGTGGAGATTATATATTACTCTATGCTGTCATATATTGGCTTTCATCCAAATCAACAGAGGTGACATCAGTGAAAGGAGATAGGCCAAGTATCAAGCTCTTTGAAAAACCCACATCAGAAAATATAGATTTTGTGGTTGGCTTAAGGACAGAAATATGTTTTTTCACAAAGGGGTATAAATACAATTTTTGTTTTTGTTCATGATTGAATTTTGGAGATTAGTGGTGTAGCAAAGGAGGGCAGAGTGGTAAATTTACCACACCTTAAGGGGGAATCAATCTGCACCTCGACAGTAGATCCTATGGTGGGGTGGAGCTGGTCCACCAGCCATGTGTCCCTGCCAATGGCAAAAGGGAGCTGAAAGGAGGTGTCCTCCCCACCTAAATACTTTCTCCTCCATCCCCTCTCATGGATACTTGGAGCAGATGCAAGCCACCCTGAGCAGACAACCCTCTTTGTCTTTTTTAAAAAAATAAGATTGAATTTGTACACTAGATGGTAAGTGGATAAGCAAGCTCACCTCATATGTTAACAATTCACATATGTTAACAATTCCAGGCAAGTTTCTTGAATGTCTGAAAACTCAAGATACAACTGTAACTCTTAAAAAAACACATAAATGTGACTGCGTTACCATTCACTTTGCATCTGAAAGGTGAAAAAAGGCTGCAATCTGAATCACACTTTCCTGAGAGTAAGCCCCATTGAACACAATAGGACACTTCAGAGCAGACATGCTTAGAATGTGTCTCGTTTTGGATGTTAGTGAAATTCACCTGCATTGTTGGTATACATGTGTTGATGCAACATTTTTGCACATTCCACTCAACATATATTCATATTTATATATTTATATATTTATATATTTATATATACACACACTCAACTTTTATATATATATACACACTCAACTTTTAAAGAGATGAGACCAGAAGTCCTCACAATGAGATCACCAGGTGAAAGTATTTTCAGAGAATATTTTCAGTGTAATTGTTAAAGGGTAAACATTTTTCAGCCAGAAGATCCGGTTCTTAGCTCCAAAAATCTTGCATATGTAGGAATGGTAGCACACAATAGATTTCTTTGAGCTATTTATTGGTATTGATGCTACATCAACCTACTCAAAGAAATTTTGGTGAAAAGCAAGTACAGCTTATCTGTGATCTGGCCTAAGATTTTTGCTGATCAAGACACAGGACCTGAAGGGTGCAATCCTAATCAATTCAGGCTGGCCTAACTCACCTGGCCTCTCTTTTCCATGATGGTTTGGGAAGGTTGGCGTATGCCTGTGCGTTGGCTTAACTCCCCCAGGAGGGGGGCAGAAGTGTCATATGGACTTGTGTTGGAGCTTAGACTAGCGTCGGACTTGTGTTGGAGCTTAGACTAGCCTAACTGGGATGGATTTTGCTACACGTGAAACGGTTCCCCTCTTAAAGGCACAACTATGTATGCCTTCTCCTTCTCCTCCGATGATAACTCTGAGTAGCTTCTTACACTAGAGTGGATCCACTAGAGTGGATGAATTGTTTTCACATCACCGCCTTCCAATTTTATTTGTTGTCTTACTGTGTCTTTAAGGAAAAGCATTTGTCCCTAAAGAAAGGCCTCTTGAGACCCACAAAGAGGAGAAGGTGACTCTGGATCCCGAATTAGAAGAAGCCCTGGCCAGTGCCTCTGATACTGAGCTGTATGATATAGCAGGTGTGTATGATATCTTTGGTGTCCCTTATGTTAAATGTCCGTTGAGCAAAAAATTCTTGTTGTTGCCATCACTCCAACATGATCTTCAGATTTGGCTTTGAATTGTTCTAGGACTTCGTGCACCTCAACTGCACTGCCACTCCTGCTTTCACATTTGCTGAATAAACTGGGGTCTTTTTTCCCATGTGAGCATTCATTTTACAGGTGAAGCAGCAGTTACTGGTACCCTATTATGTACATACTGATACTCTATTATGGACAATCCTGAAAATTGTCCAGATAATATACAATAGTTATATACAAAACCTACTTAAAAAACCTATATATAAAAAACCTATACAGTAGTAGCTCCCATAAGGTGAATTCTTCTAATGCTAATTTGTCATGTTTTTGGTCTGGTCATGATTGATAGCAGTGGAAGCAGGGCATTTCGGGGAGCAGCCATAGAACCATTACCACCAGTTTCCTGCCTTCTGTTAAAGATAAGGCAGGAGACTCGTGCTGACTGTCCCATGGTACCTGCTTCCACTTCCATTGTTCATGCCTTTTATAGTACTGTTTCATATAGTGCTCACCTTTTTGATAGCCCATTCCCCGCATTATGGAAAGTATTATTGTAATGCATTTTCATAATGAACGGGAGGCAAAAATTACGTTGTTGCCCATAAAGAATTTCAGTTTCCCTATTCCGGGCCAGAACTTCTAGTATGTGAGATGACACTGCGCCACTTACTGAAAAGCACATCAACCTTTGCCAGACCTCTTTTTCCAGTTTCTTGAATCTGAAGAAGAGGGGAATGGAGCAGAAGAGAAAGTATGCAGGAGGGAAGAGTTGGGACACTCTAGCCCACAACTCTTCTTTCCTCCACACTTTCTCTTCACTCTTCTTCAGATACAGGATGCTGACTGACATTTATCAATAAATGTGTGTGGTAAGGAGCATTTTACTTTTCTTATTAATTTCATTGTATTTGACTCTTTTTCGTTTGTGTTTTGTGTGCTTATAGCTGTTCTTGGAGTGCACAATCTGGTCAACAACCCACGATTTAACGAGGGAACCAGCAGTAAAGATGGTAAAGGAGCTGTGAAAAGTGAGTTGATTTTCCTCCTTGATCGGCCTTCATCCACATATAGTTCAAGAATAAGGGATACCTAATGATACAGAGAGGTGTGTTTCATTAACTGTAAACATAGCTGCTCAGGTCCCAATCCAGATCAGGCTGTGGTGGTTCCATTGTGATGCTTCCCACTATGCTTCCAATCCAGCATGGCCCCTTTCCAAAAGGGAAAGGTTCTTTGATGGGAATTGCTGATTGCTGGAAATGAAAACTTACTTCGGGGTCAAACAACAGCTGTACGGAGGAAGATCTGATCCAGCTGAGATTATATTTAAACAGACAATTGTCCAGCCATGTAGTCTGCATCTACTTGGGTCCTAATTGAGAAAACTGGAATTTATTTTTCACTTTTACATGCTTCTCTTCCTCCAAGGAGCTCAGGGCATTGGACAAGACTCCTCCCCAGTGGCATTGCAAGGAGCCATACTGGGTGATGTGCGGGGGGGACGGGGACGGACACACCACTACTCCCAAAATTTTTAAAATCTTGGCCTTTTTGAATGATACCATCATGTTATGTATCAACTGATGTGTAATTTCATCCAGCATGCAGTGAAATAAACCACACTGAAATATCATTATTCTATCAAAATTATATCAAGAAACCCATGCCTATTGCCACAGGTCTTCCCTCACCTGCAGAATGGGCAGAAGTCCATCATAAGACTGATGTGCTGGCCTGATGCAAACCCTAGTGAGGCCACTGCTTCTTCCTCATCTTTTATCTTCACAGCAACCCTTTGATGTAGGTAAGGCAGGGAGAGAGCAATATTTCAGGCAAATACTCTTTATTCTAGCTTTTTTATCCACAGTGCAGAATAAAAACATACCAATATGCAACCATATTTCTGTAGTCCGAAGTGATTGTCTGTCTGTCACTAGAATTCCCAGCGAAGCAGATCCTCTGTATGCCAGCTGGGCAAATCAGTTGCAATTATTGTATTAGTAATACCAATAAGCCATAAGTGTCAGTGACTTCCTTTAGAGCTGGGCCTCTCTCTGTGTGTCTGTGCATGCACCTGTGCATGGGGCAGTCGAAAAGTGTGCTATATGATTCCAGTTGTTTTTCCTGTATTGCTAAGGAAGATGCCCATGGGGAGAGGGGGATGAGTGTGTGGGAGAAACTCTGTGCTTTTTCTGCCTCTCAAACACAGCCTCCTGTTCAGACCTCCTGGCTAGAGACTCCGTATGCGGCAGCTGACAATTGCTGAGGTTGCTTATTCATGTCCCTCTGTGATCATTCCTGCCAAAGGCCAGAATTTCAGCCTGGTGGGTCTGCTAAACTATGTTCCTGACATGAATTTCGCCACCAGGAATTTGCTCAGTCAGGTGACTTCCTTTCAAAAACAATATTTTAACTTAACCAGTGGTTAAAACAAAAATCACACACACACAAATAGATGGAGTCGGAGAAAACTGTATTTCAGAAGCTCCTTGGAGTTAAGAAATAAGATTGAAAGCAGTGGGCTCTCAAGGGACTGCACAGCAGGAGATAAGAACTGATGGTAATTGACTTTGAGCTAGAACACAAACACCAGTTATGAAGCATGTGGACTGCCCCCCTTTTTCTCCTCGTATGATCCCTTCCGTGTTTGGCAGCATGTGGAAAAACCTCTCTGTGAACCGAACTGTATAGAAAGTCTATTGCAATTTTTGCTCTTGTAGTGGCATTTTTTATGCGGCCCTGGAGCTGCAGAAGCAACCTTTGCATGCAGCTTAATTTCCTTTATTGCCATCTAATTCATACATTCAGGCCAGAGGACCAGGAAAGTGGCGGAGTTTGAGGCATCCAATTCACACAGATGTGACTCTAGAGAAGTGATCCCACCTCTGTAGGCAACTTTTTCTGGTCGCCTCTCCTTTGTGACCTTCCTTAGGCTCTTTTTTCAATGGAGTATTTTCAAGGAGCAGCATGGTCCTTTGCTCTCTTGTGGCTGGCTTGCAGCAGGGCATCATCCCACCACAATGAATAGTTGCAAAAGACTTTTCAGCAGGGCACAGAGATACCTATCCTCATGTGGGAATGCAACACAGAAGCTGCATGGCAGAAACACTAGTGTGCTATGTAGCTTCTTTGCCTTCAGAATCAACATTTATGATGCAACCACAAGAAGATTTTTTTTTATATAAAGCTGTTTTTTCCTGGCGTTTTTTAATGATATCTGGTTTCAACAGGATTTTTTGTTTTTATAAGGCAGTGGTTCCCAATCTCTTGTACCTTTAAGACAAGGTTAGGAAAATTTGGAGGACATGGTGAAAGCTCCCATCACTTGCAGGTTCTCATTGCCACTACACCACTACTGAGAGAAGGAGATAAAAGCCCTATTAAAATCATATCCAGCCCTAATCCCTTCTCCATGACAGAGTAAAGGAGTGCCCATCCTATCTAGGCTTTGCCTTTGCCAGAGGCTGCATAATCTGTTGTTAAAGTGCCATAATAAGGCACTTTTTTGCATGCCTTCTGGAACAGATTAATATGGTTATCCCACTGGAATTACCCTTGAATGTGTCTTTGGCTTGGAATTCATCTTCCTTCCAAAAGCAGCTTGGGTGGCCCTGGCCTAAATGTGCTTTTCTGTATGTTGGTATATAAGTATAGATTAGCCTGATGTATAAGAATTCTAATTGCAAATTAGTGTTGTAAGCTTTGATGCCTCTCCAGGAATACTAAGAGCTCCTCTATATAAGTGCACTGGGAACTCTTTCTGTCTTGAGTAAGGTTTTCTCAAACGCTTGATAAATGAGGGGCTCACAGAGGGAGTGGGTTTTAGTTTTATTGCACTGAATGTGCAGATGCTGCAGTTTCACAAGCACTAATTTAATTCACAGATGGGCTCTAAGTGTAAGAGATGGATAGTGCGGCAGAGACTTATTTCCTCCCTTCTTGCATGTTTGGAGGCCAGGGAGTAGGCAAACAGGCAGCAAGTCAGGAAGGTGGCTGGGTGTAGGTTTTCTCCTGCCAGCTAGCTCCCCCCCCCCCCCCAAAAAAAAACTTGTGGCACCATCAAACTATTTAAATGAATTAGAGCACAATCCTAATTTTATATACTTAGAACTAACCCTACAATCCAGAGTAACTATGGGAAGATGTAAGAGGTATTTACTCTGGATTGCTCTATGCATTTCCCATAGGAGGCATTGTAACTATGTTGGTGTAAAATTCAGAAAACTAAAGGGAAGAGGAGAATGCCACAGGATGCTGAAGGGCAAGTAAGATGGAGAGGAGAGGTTACCTCTCAGGGGAAAGAAAGAGTGTAATTTCCCAAACTGATTTAAAATAATCACCCATGTTGTTCCTGCAGTTCTGTTGGGCACTGAGAATATTTCTTGAGGCAGATGTCAGTGATTTTTCCTTAAATCCCATGTTATTTACTAGGCATTGATGATGCCCCAAGACACCGCTGATTTTGTTTTCCAGATGTGGTCAAAGGAGAAAAAGTCAAGCCCATCTTTGAAGAACCACCCAATCCGACCAATGTAGAAGCCACTTTGCAAAGGATCAAGGCAAATGATCCTACACTTGTGGATGTCAATTTGAACAACATAAAGGTACGGGCAGAGATGTTGTTGCTCCATCTGTGTTGTCTTGTTGCACAAATAATATTGGCAAAATTTTTTGAGATGGCTGGAATTTGCTTGCTGAAATATTTGTTTACTCACCAAGAAAGTGAAGAGCAGAACCGGAAGAGCCAGTTCATATGTTCTTGGGGGAATGTATACCCATAGGGTGCAAGAGAGGATGTTTCCTAAAATCTGGATTACAGTTGCACCTATCAGAAACCTGATCTTCATCGACTGAAAGCCAGCTATAGGCCCTTGAGCTCACTAACCCTACAATCCAGAGTAACTACGGGAGCATGTAAGAGACATTATGTGTACCCGTAGTTACTGCACTACCTAGTGAAAACCTATGGGAAATTCATATTGCTATCCACAGCAAATTGTTCTTACACCGGAGCAAGAACTCCCCGTAGTTACTCTGGATTGCGCCCTAAGCCTCACTTTATACTCACACTTGGCCATACTATATTTTTATAATAGGTTCATGCACAACATAGATTTCTCATGTGGCCACTGTGCCTTTCCTTTAGATGAGATGCTGAAAATTTTTGTGTTAAATAAATTCTAAGCAATTCCACTTTGCTACCTAAAACACCTTGTTTTTTCAGATTGAAATCCAGTTCAATTTCACTGACTGTTTTGTGTTTTCTCCATAATGCAGAATATCCCAATTCCAACACTGAAAGAGTTTGCAAAAGCTTTGGAGAACAATACACATGTGGAGAAATTCAGCCTGGCTGCTACTAGGAGCAATGATCCTGTTGCAATTGTAAGTGAAACAAACTACTGTAGTCTTTGAATAATCCGAATGCTTGGATAAATCAGTCTTGTAATTGCTGACATTTTGGTACAATATTTGTTAGGAAATCTCCACACTCACAAGCCAATTTAAGGCTGCATCTAAAATTTCTTTGGTATAAAAATCTTGAGTTTGTTCAGTTTCAAAAATGGCAATGTCTCCCCCCTTTATTTTTGGTTGGGGAGAAAATTAATTTTTGGTTGAAAGAATTGTGATTTTATACTCTATACTCAGTGTACTGGCTGAGCAACTACTTTTGTTTAGCGTGAAGGACTAGGATCCAGGAGATCTACATTCAAATTCTTGGTTCAGCATGAACCTAATTAGGTGAACCAGATATAATCTTTCACCCCTAACCTACCTCACAGGGTTGTTGTGAGGATGAATGTAGGGAGGGCGCAATGCTCTGTGCCTCTTTAATCTTCTTGGCATAAAAATGGAATAACTAATTGAATATCTAATAGTTTGCAATGCCTTCTTTAGGGCCATAAAATCTTCATGTTTCTTTTGTGACTGCATCTAGTTTAAGTACTGTGGACACAAGTTGTAACTGCTTTCCAGGATATCGGATAGTCTCTCTCAGCACTACCTAGAACTGCTGTTAGAAATTGAATCTGGGATCTTGTTCTGTCCAAAAGCTATATAACCCCTTCCTTCTGCAGAAGCAACATGCAAAAATTAGAGATAATTTGTGCTCCCTCTCCAGGCAGTTTCTAGATAGTGCAGAATGCAGCCTTTGGTTGTGTGTCATTCATTAATTTAAACTAGGTTTTGTTCAATTTGTGGTGTTTGTATTGAACACAACTGTGGGCATTGTAATGCTATTTTATTGGTGACCCTGTAAACCCAGTGATTTTCAACTAGCGTGCCATGGCACACTGGTGTGCCACAGATAGTCCTCAAGTGTGCCATGGGAATTTGGAGATTGACATTGATTAATAAGAAAATTAGGGGATTTGAACAGCCTGGTGTGCTTTGTCAATAGTAAAAACAACTGGTGGTGTACCTTGACAATTTCAGTCTCCTTGTTAGTGTACCATGAGATGAAAAAGGTTGAAAGTCACTGCTGTAAACCAATATTTCTCAAACTGTGGGTTGGGGCAACCAGTTTCAGGTAGGTTCCCATTCATTTCGGTATTTTATTTTTAATAGACTCGATACTACTATGGTATGTGACTGCATTTGGGGAAATGTTAAAGATCTGTACTTAAACGGCTACTATTTATATGCTTTTAACAATGATAGTAACTGGGTCTTACTCCTTGGTTATGGATGGGTAGGATTGCAGTGTAGAATTAGTAAAACATTTTCCTCATTTCCAGTTATGACATCACTTCTGGTAGATCCTGATAGATCTCATTCTAAAAAGTGGGTTCCGGTTGTAAACATTTGAGAAACACTGCTGTTACAACCCATAACTCTTAATGGTTAAACTAAAAAATGAAA
Source organism: Cryptoblepharus egeriae (assembly GCA_030015325.1). Lineage (NCBI taxonomy): Eukaryota > Metazoa > Chordata > Lepidosauria > Squamata > Scincidae > Cryptoblepharus > Cryptoblepharus egeriae. The sequence continues at coordinate 16,186,758 of JAREYC010000013.1, forward strand.
TTGACCGTATCATACCATGGTATAACTGCTTCCTTGAAATTTTTTTAAAAAGAAAAAAATAAAGAATGGTTAAATAGATGTTTTGCAGCACCGTGAAATTCATAGTTACCCTATAGCAGAAACATGAATGTGAATGGGTCCAAATGCTGTATTTTACTTGTGAATTCATATTACATTGTGGATGATCCAAACTCTTTGCTTCTTCAGGCGCTTGCAGATACATTGAGAGTGAACAAGACACTGAAAAGTCTAAATATAGAATCTAATTTCATCACTGGGACAGGCATCCTTGCTCTGATTGATGCTCTGAAAGGGAATGAGACGCTGACAGAGATAAAAATTGACAACCAGGTAGGGAAAGGCAGCAGACTGGAACTTGAGCTTGGCTAAAAGAATAGAGAAATATGTGACTTGGCAGTGAAAATCAGCTGCCAGGTGGACTTCAGGGTCTGATTATTTGGAGTTCAGGGTCTGATTAGAAAAGGCAAATCAGCACTACAAGACTATTTGCTTTTCTTAGGACTTTTGTCCCCAATCTAAATCCTATCTACTAAGGTGCTACTGTTTGGCTCTGCATCTGAAACAGCGGTTTGGAAAACTGCATCTTCCCAGATTTATCCTTGGTTATACAGTGGTGCCTCACATAAAGAGCTTAATTCGTTCCAGAGGCATGCTCTTTAAGTGAAATGCTCTTTAAGTGAAGCAGATTTTTCCATAGGAAATAATGAAAACTCAGATGATTGGTTCTACAACCCGCAAAATATTCATATAAAAATACTAACAAGTAAAAATGAAGACAGAACACTGTAATTGAATTCAAAACATGCATTCAATGTGCATGATCCTATGAAGTCTGCTTTGGCTGCAATCCTAAAGACACTTTCCTGGGAGGAAGCCCCATTTAACACAATGGGGGTTACTTCTGGGTAGACATGGTTAAGAGGCTGCAATCAAAGACACTTTCCTTGGAGGCTTACCTGGGCTGCTGCTGGAGGTTCAAGGTGGTCGGTGAGGGCACTTGGGGGTAGTTAGGGGCAGCTGCCTCTGGCACCCTCCAGGCGTGAGGCAGCAACACTGGCCGGTTAGAGGCACCCTCCAGTTAGAGGCAGCAACACTGGCCGGCATCCCTTTTAAAGAGCCTCCACGTGGAGCATCAGGGCTGCATAGCACGGGTGCCCATAGCGAGCTTGCTTGTTAAGTGAAGTGGAACTTGTTATGTGAAGTAAGATTTCTTGGAAATTTTTGCTTGTTATGTGAAACACTTGTTAAGCAAGGCGCTTGTTAAGTGAGATACCACTGTACATGCCATCCACTCTCTTGTTTGTTTCCCTCTTGACCTCAGCCCCATCCCTAAATTAAGACAGTAGGTTCTTAGGCAAATATTTCTCTTCTCCTTGTAAAGTGCTATGGACATTGAGGAGGAGGAGGAAATCAAGTGATATGATATAGGCATGAATCAGGCCTGAATTATCTTACCTGTGAAAATGAATATTTCCATCTCATTTTTGTTTTTTCTCAGAGGCAGCAGCTTGGCACAGCAGTCGAGATGGAGATTGCTCAGATGGTTGAGGAGAACTCACAAATTCTCAAATTTGGGTACCAGTTTACAAAGCAAGGCCCAAGAACCAGAGTAGCAGCAGCCATCACAAAAAATAATGATTTAGGTAAGGGGCCATATCAAGGTAATATACAGATTCCTTGTATATTTCTAAAAGGGAAATATCCAGTTGCTGAAACTGGGAATTAGAGGGTGATGGGGGATGGAACATGACGGTGATAGAGGAGGATGAATTAGGCCTGGGAGGGGAGTGTGATCTGTGGGAATAGCATTCTCCGGGTTCCAACCCCGTTCTTGGGTATGATGCATCTTCCCGAGTCAATGTGGACTTGTGCCAGTGATTGAGCACGTTGAGGTACAAGTTGTGGCTCTTGAGGCTGTTGAGGACAATGGGACAATTTACTCTAGCCTACCTCATGGGGTTGTTGTTGTCATTGTGAAGATTAAGTATGATCATCCTATATAAATTGCCCATTGGAGGAAGGACAGGCTACTATCCTTCCTATCCTCCTATCCTGGAGGAAGGACAGGCTACTATTGTACAATATAAATCAATCAACAGTGTCAGTTTGTATTTCAAATATAACAGTAGAGAAGTTGATTGGGTTCTTCTATTTTCCCCTTCCCCATGCTCCTTCCTCTCTCTCTCTCTCTCTCTCTGTAGTTCGTAAGAAACGAGTGGAAGGTGAGCGCCACTAGCTGTGCCTCCAGGGATGTCAGTCAGCTCCCCGTCCAAGACAACTGATCTATCAGCAATCGCAGAAAATTCACTGGTCTGAAGGGAAGACACTGGAAAGAAAGCCTTTAGAATGAGGCTGCTCATATTCCATGATCCTTGTTCCTCCCCTCCTCCTTTTCTTTTAAACAAAAGCCGGATTTTCTTTCTAATATTCATATAATTTTTTTAAAGGTTTAATTATGTGAAACCAACATATGCATCAAACAGCAGGTCAAATGGGCTCTCCCTCCATGTGGACCTTTTTTTGGCAGGTTTTCTTAATTAAAAAACAACAACAACCAGCCACTTAAAGGATGCTGGAGAGAAAACTGGCTTCTTTTCCTTCCAGCCTTACTGTTGAGAGCAGGTCTCTCTGCAGAAAGGAGGCTTGTGATATTGGACCTGATTGAATCAGGAGCAGTCTGTACAAAGGAGTGTTTGCAACTCAGGGTTGCATCTTTTCTTTGTGGTCTAGCCATCTACAATCATGCACTGACAGTCCCCCACTTTTTGAATTGGACCCAGTGGAAGACTTTCCTAGGAGGTCTTTCACAAAGTTCTTCTCATTAACGTGGGACCCAATCCACTGGGAAGTTCTTCTGCCAATGGTTACTGAAATGTACAGTAGTAACTTGGCATACTGTGTGTCATGTGAGACAGATTTGTCTTCCCACTTCTAGAATGCCACATCACCTTGCCCATAGTACAGCCAGCTCTTTGCTATGTATGCATAGTATATACATTGCTTACCTCACTGAGTGGAGCTCTGTGCAGATCATAGAATTAAAGAGCTGGAAAGGGACCAAGAAGCCAATTATTCTTCTATAACAAAGGTTGGACCATCTCTCCACCAGCACAGATACACTATTTTGCCAAATTCATCAACCTATAGAAACCAGATTACAATGTGCCATAAGCAGAGAGCAGCAGCTGCAGCCAAGAGTATTTTGACCTGCATCTCACAATGACACAATTCAGTCATCACATCTGACCCTGGTGTGCACATCCAAATGTTCAGATAAAACCAATTCTTTGTGCAGACAAAGTAATTCCTGCTGCTTGTCTGCTTTCATTTTCCATCTGTTCAGCCCCCACCCCTAACAAGCTATGGGTAACTGAAGGTAAATGTCATTGCAGATTTTGCGCTCATCCACCCTGGTAGCAAGGTTATTTCAAACCATGGTTCTGATTCTGATTTGTTGCTGTGACAAACTGTGGTTTGTCAATTCTGAATTTATGAATGGTATACTCCCTTAACTGTTGTTTGGCATGATATCTGAATTAAGCCCCCAAATGGAGGCCATACATCATAAGGCCATACCCATCTTCATCCCCCAGATTTGGGGACAACTCTGAGACACCCACAGCAGGAGTAAAACCCACCTATCAAGAAAGTCCAAAGGGAAACTGAACTGGGCACATCTTCATGCCATCAAAATGTCCTTTTCCTGAGAAAGGTTGGGTGGTGTGGACTCATCTGGCCTACATTTGTAAGTATTGTCCAAGCATTCTTGTTGAAGTGTTTACATAAGGCAAACAAGATTCCTGATCCATTCTCTTGTTTAGTGATGTCCTGTAACAATCCCTAGTTTTGCCAAACCTAGAATAGTTTCAACTTACTGTTGTTTTTCTAACTCTTTTTTAAAAAAGAAAACCAGAATTGCTAGTTGACATCTCTTTAGCCTAGATCAGTGTTTTCATATGCAGAAGCTGCTGTGTTTTTGAAACCACTTTTATTTTTTATTTTAATTCCTGATATTTTTTATACATGTATTACTACTGTTGGCATACCTGGCATCCATTAATTCCAATAGAGGTGTGCTACGCTACCACTGTTTGTGAACCATAGAAGGCTAGTGAGTGGTTACTGGGTTTCAAGAGAGGGCTACAGACTCCCAACCAAACTGCACAAAGAGGATGTTCACTTTGGGGGAATTAGTGATTCTAAAATAGATAGATACCATTGGAGGGACCCTCTTGTGAGTTTGGTGTTCTGCTGTTTTGGATGAAAAGTCAGTAAAATGTCCCAACCCAAAGTGCAACGTGTGTAGAAACCCTCACAAAAAGAACCAACTGCTTCATTTACATTTAAAAAAAGCACATCAGCACATTTGCCAGGGTCAGGGAATGCTGTTGTGATTGGGAAAACTGTAAAAAGAAAAATGTCTGATGATAAGATGATTTCATGTGTGCAGATATTAATTTGTAAGATGTCTTTCATTATCAGTGTCATTAATTATGACTGTAAAAATAGCCAGGGATGGGGTGGAATGATAAGAGGGAAGTGTAATAAGAAGCATTGGAATACCGGGTCCTTTACCGGAAAGAAGCAGGACTGCAGGAGAGTGATTTAAAGGGGAAACTGGGCAACACTATAACTGTCTCAAGCCTTCCTGTACATAGGATGCACCTGTTGATATCAAAAAATTTCCGGTTTTAATTATTTTCCCCCAGAAATATGTATTTATTCTGATTATCAAAGGCCCCTTCTTCATCTTAAGGAAAATGAAAGCAGAATGTGAGAAGCATAGTAGACTTTCTTGATTCACATCTTTAAACATTGCCCTTGTTATGAGATACCAGAGCTGGGTTGGAAGTTCCATATTTGTTGGGGATGGGGTTGAGCAGGGGGAATTCAGGTGGGACACTAACTAAAAGACTCCACCTAGTATAGAGTTTGCTTAGTAGTGCTCAGAGCACCATAAGGAAGGAGGACTAGGGTATGTAGAGCTTTTCCCAAAAGGCACTAGTGCAGAGTCAAGGATTTTATGTTCACATCTGATCACTTGGAATCTTCATTCCTGTGATTTCTCCCCTCCCTCCAAATTTGGAGGGGGATAAGCTATGACTCTTGGGGATCAGGTGTTAGCAGGGAGGGGGCAATTGCTTTACATGTTGCTCTACCATGTTAACAATGAGGCTTCTCTGAGTGGAGGATTTTAAAATTTATGAATTGGGATGTCATTCTCTTTGATTTTTGTTTTATCAGGGCCTTTTGTACACAAAGGAGATTGTAATTATATCTTGTAACCCCGTGTGTGTGTATATATATATACATATTATGTATATACACACATATATCACACTGTATTTGCATGTTATGATTCTATTGTGGGCATCTTGGCTGCTTCTTGCTGAGCGGAGGCCAGTCTGTCACTATTGTGTCTTTTGATCCAAGCCATATGAAATGGGTATATTGCATATACTCATGCAACACTTTGTAACAATCTGCTTTGTTGCCTAATCCAGCCTTGTAGCCTCATTAATTCTATCAGTTCACCATGGCTTACCTTTCCCATTCTTGATTTTTCTCTCACCCTCGTAAATAACAGGGCTGTAACATTAAAGGCTGCAATCCTAAACTTTGCTTAGGCCAGCATAAGGTCCGGTAAAAGTCCTGGGCTGGCCTGGGAATGTCACAAAAGTGCTGTAAGGAACTTCTGTGCCACTCCAGGGTGAGGGATAGATCAGTCCACAGACATGTGCTTGCCTCCCTACTTCACCATGGGAACAGGAAGACCGATGAGTTGTGCCAGCCTAGGTTAGGATTGCACCCTTCATTAGTTAGAATGATGAATGCATTAGAAATGTTTCAGTGCGTTAAAAAAGTATCCTTGATTAATTTGTCAGCAGACTTAAAATTCTTTGAGTATGATTTAAAGCACATTCAAAGTTCTTTAAAGACAAGTACTTAAACAGATAGCAAGTGGAGTGGCAAGTAATGTCTTAAAAGAATCGTTACAGGTGGAGCCTGTTTATCCATGGATTTTACATCCATGGATCTGGCTCAGTTCGGGTCTCCTGGACCCACATTGAGCCAGACATGGCCGAACCCTCCAAAGGGTTCCCTCTAGAAGTCTTGTGAAGAGGACAGCAAAAGGCATTGGGGTGAAAACCCTTCAGAGTGGACACAAGCACAGTGCTGCTCCCCTTTGGAGTGCTTAAGAGTCTGAAAACCACAGATTTCCTTAATTGTTTTCTGTATCTGTGAGAGTCTAAGAAGGAATCCCTGTGGATACTGAGGTCTACCTGTATTTCTCATACATGCTGATTGTGGCAGTAGATGTGGATTCTTCCGTTCTTGTGAATCAGCAGCAACAATCAAGTTGAAGCCAATAGCAATTGCCCACAAGTGACACGTGTTGTTGTTGTGACATATGACAGAACATTATGGTGGAGAGAACAACTCATTTCTTTTTTACCTGGGACATTCTCATCTTTGACATAGGGAAATATGCTGTATGTTACAATCCTACCTTTGTAGATGTCACATGGAAAGAATAGTTGCAGGTAACTCTATTGCTCTGTCAGTGGTATGTAGGGATCAATAATGGATTTAGCATTCTTCTAAGCACAGTTTCCCAGAATATGGGAAACATAATTAGAAAAATATTGTGACACTGGGACGTAAATTAGTATTTCTGGATTAAAAAAGGAGAAAATATGGAGTTGTGGATTAGTGAGCTTTTTTTTTTGCACCTTGCTTTTATTTTGGATTTTTTTAAAAAAATTAAATAAAGTTTTCCATGAACATTGTTGGCTGTTGTATAAAATGTAATGTATTTTATAGTGCATCAGGTCTAAATACATGTTAAATGCTAGAAGATGTTCTGTTTGGAAAATGAACAATGTTGCATGTTCACAGCTTGCAGCAAAGGGAATTGCTGGATGACTCTTCTAATCACTGATTGTTGCTTTTGTAAATAAACTTTCATAATGACCTGGTTTCCTGTGATTGTTGGACATCTATGTATTTGAATGATGGTTATTTACGGAAGAAAATGCCAAAAACACATTATATCACGTCACATGCAAATCAACATCAGGGAAGACAATTTTAGCCTTTAGACCAGCAGAGGAAGAGGGGAAAATGTGTTGAATGGATTAATTCTGGGTATAACTGAAAGGTGTTGAAAGAGTGGAACTGTCAGAAAATGAATCATCAGAAAATGGGGGACACATATAAACAAAAGAGAAAGGTAAACAGTGTACCCTTGGCTTGATTTATTTTACCATTTTGTCCAGCAGGGGGAAGAAAAGCACTTTTAATATTCAATTGATTTTTATACTGTACTATCTTTCCCCATTTGGCACCTACTCCAGTGCAAATTAACAATGACATTGAAGTGCCTCTGAACGTTCACAGATGCAGCTCTGATATTTCAGGCTCTGCAAAATTTGTCCATGATTGTCCGCATTCAAGAATCAATGTTTACCTTCACCACTTTTCAGACATTTATTATAACAATAATTTCACAGTTCAAGATAAATAATTGAAAGGTTCCAATGGAGGGCCCTCATCCCCTTATCTGCCTTCAACTGAGCCAGGTCCTATCTAGCTCACTGGTCCTATCTAGCACAGCACTACTGACCCTGACCACCAGTATCTCTTTAGGGTTACTGGCAGATTAGTTCCTAGCCCCTTCTTGGCTGAATTTGTCAGGGGCTGAAGCTGGGTCTTCTGAGGTGCTCTTCCACCAAACTACAACCATATTGCTTCACAAAAGTATGATGTCCCATCTTCAGTAGATGCTACTTTCTCTATTGCAGCTGGAGAATATTTGTTAAAAGGAATCAAATTTTTTTTCTGCAAATTTTCCTGATTACCCATTGGCATCCATCAGTCTCTAAAGACTATGGTATTGTGCTCGGTGCTGTATGTGAAGCACGAAAGCCTGGGTAGATTAATATGGCGGATAGGCTGTTACCAAAGCAGCAAATCCCCCCTCTTCACGCCACTGAAATAGTCCAATGGAACGGCAGAGCCAATATGATTGGATCCAGCTGCGTCGCAGAGCTGGGCTAAAGACAGGAGCTCACCCTGACTTGTGGGGACCCGGGTCTTGAATCCTGGCCTACTGGTTAACAGGCACAGTATCTTAACCACTTGTGCCAACCAGTGTCTTAATCACTTGTGCCACCCAGGTGCATAGGTAATGCCTCCATGTTACATGGATGCTGTTTTTGCTGCATTACTGATTGACTTTGGGGCCATTCAGTGTGCTATTTGCAACAAAATGTATAGAGCAGGGATGTATAGATCTGGCATTCAGGCAGATCCATTTGTCTGGTGAGTGGATTTTCAGTTCTGCCCAGGTGCCTTGCATACTCCTTTTCAATCAAGTGATTCTGGGTAGGTTTGTTTGCCTTGATGTCCTGTCTTGTGACCCTCTGAGATGGTGTGCAGAAAATGGAACTGCCCACCATCTCCCTGTCCTCTAACAAGGAGGAATTTGTGCAGATGCAAAGCTCTGATGCAGTCTGGGCTGGGATGGCATTCCAAGTTCACATCACTCACTAGTTTAAGTGCCACTGGTACACAGCATGTGCTGTCAGCGTTCTAATGTACACAACTGAAGCAATATCCAGGGCTGGCCCACCCATGAGGCCAAGTGCCAGGTCATGGATTGGTGGGAAAGCACTGATCTGTCAACTCACTTGCTCTCTCAGCTCCTCTTCCTGGCTGATGACAGCCCAGTATGTAGTGCATAACATTTGCTTGTGTTGCCTCACAGGATTGGTGCAGATTTGCTGATCAGCATATTAAATATTAACTTGATGATGCAATGGGGGAGTCATCCTCTCCACCAGCTTGTGTTAAGGATATACAACAGCTTGGCATTTTCCAAGTCTGTTCTGCCAGTGAAACAAGAAACTTCAGGTTTTAGGTCAGACTCATGGTAGTCACACCACAGATGATTAAGATAAAAAATGGAGAAAATAATCCTGACCTACTTTACTAGGTGGTTGCAAGGATTACAACAAGATTATGCAGGCAGTGCACTTTAAACCCTCAAAAAACACTGTATAAGGAATGGGGTCAAGAACCTCAGATCTTGTATGAGGTTACCGTTCCGCACTGATAAAGGAACTGAACTCCCATTTAGAGAAGTAGTGATAATCTCTACAGTTAGAATGGGTTTTAGTTCCCGCTTTGGTGACCTATTTTTTCATCTCAGATGTTGCCTCTGCTGCAAAGCAAGATGTCTGTTTGCTCAAAGTTTTCAGCCTAACTGGGAAATGGATCCACATCATATCCATATGCAGGAAGCTTCGGGATTTAAGCAGAGGGAGACACATCCCAGAGCATCCAGGGAGTCACTGTCATGACAACAAACCTTTTTACTCATCCTCTTTGCATTATTCAGGTACCAGAAGACATACTGTGATTAATGTGTTGGTTCCTTTCCTTCCATTTCTTCAGCCTTTAAATTGATTCAGCTCGGATTATAAGGCATCTCTGATTTTCTTGAAAGAGGTCATTATGCTTGGAAGAACTGTTGGTATATACATGGTAAATTATGGATGGCAAGAAGGGGTGTGTATATAGCTGCAGATATGTATACAGTACATTACAGTTTAGCAGTTTTTTTCTCTCCCCAGGGAATCTTGGGAACTGTAGTTCTATGGGAGAATTAGGAACCTCTTAACAGGAACTTCTCAACACATTCACCAAAGTATAACTCTCAGGGGGAGTCATGATCAGTGGCATCACTAGACTTTGTACCTTGGCATCCATCAGTCTTGAAAGACTATGGTATTGTGCTTGATGCTGTATGCAAAGCACAAAGGTTTGGGTAGATTAATATGGAGGGTAGGCTGTTACCCAAGCAGCAAATCCCCCACTCCACGCCACTGAAGTAGTCCAATGGAATGGATACAATTGGTTCCAGCTGTGTCGTAGAGCTTGGCTACGGACAGGAGCTCACCCTGTCTTATGGGGACCCAGGTCTCAAACCCAGACCTACTGGTTAACAGGCACAGTAACTTAACCACTTGTGCCACCCACAGCAAAAAGCCAGAATGTCACCCCTATGAGAAACCTCTTTCCAAGCAGTGAGTGGTAAAATACCCACCCACTGGAAACCTGGCACCCCAGGCACTAGTATTCCTACCTTTACTGGATTTTTAGTGATAACCTTGGATAGAATACATGGTTTGTGTCATTGCATTCTATATTAAGAGCACAATCCTAACAATTTCTACTCGAAAGTAAGCTCCTTTGTGTTCGATGGGTCTTACTCTCAGGAAAGTGTCATTAGGATTGCAGCCTAAATTACACATCAAACAGGGTTTGTTTCAATGAAAAAACACAGTTTGTTTCATTGCTTTCAGCATTAAATTAAGCATCATCAAATGATATATAACATGATGGAATTGTTCAACAATATCAAGGTTTTTAAAATGTTGGTGCATTCTGGTGTCCACTCCCCCATGTGAAACATCATATTCTGCCTGCATCTTCTAGCAGCACCACTGGTCATGATATTTAAAGTGGTATTTAAAAAAAAACACACCTGTACTATTAAGAAGAGTAGTACATTTGAGAGGTTTTGTGCCTTCCTTGTAGATTTGGGCTAAGATGTTTAGCTGAAGGATGAAACACAGGACTGATGAATATGATCACCTCACTTGGTGAACTGGAAGGAGCAGCGGACACTCCTTTTCTTTCACCCACCACCTGAATTCAAAAACAGACACAGAGCAAAAGTCGAGAGGAAAGGGGTGGTCCAAACATCTGTCCATCTGTCTCTTCTCCTCTCACTATGTGATTAATCTGTGAAACTCCTTGCCATAGGATGTGGTGATGTCACCTGCCCTAGAGGTCTCTGAAAGGGGATTAGACAGGGAGGAAATGTCCATAACTGACACAAGTAAAGGTGGGATAAAATTGAAACTGACTGACTGACTGACTAACACACACACTCTCTCTCTCCACACACCACAGAAAACAAACAAACAAATATATGCAGAACTGGTGATCTACCATCATCCCACCTCTACTGGATTTTTAGCAATAATCTTGGATACAATACATGGTTTGTGTATTCTATACATGGTTTGTGTAGAGAATTTCTCTAGGATTCTGCCTCACATAACAAGCGTTGCTTCACTTAACAAGCACACTTGTTGGCAGCTGGGGCAGACACGCTGGCTGGCAGCCATTTTAAAAAGCGTAAGGGCTGCCTAGCATGCCTGCCCATAGCGAAAGCAACACTTCTGCGCTGTTCCTCCTGGCCGGGTGTCCGCTGGGCAGGGAGAGAGAAGAGCAGTGGAGAAGAGGGAGGTAGCTCAGGGCTAGCCAGAAGGGAGCAGGGGAGAGAGGGGCTCAGGATGAAGAGGAGAAAGTGGGGAAACACTTTGACAGTGTCTTGGATTGCAACCTCCTAACCATGTCTACCCAGAAGTAAGCCCCATTGTGTTAAATGGGGCTTACTCCCAGGAAAATGTCTTGTCTTCCTTGCTCGCCGAGACATCTGGTGGGCCACTGCGAGATACAGGAAGCCTGATTAGGTGGGGCTTTTGAACTGATCCGACAAGGCTCTTCTTCTGTAAACTGAGAACATAGTGATAGTTACTCCTGCAGCACATGGAATAGGATGAATGATTTCTCATATGGCATTCCCCACTACAAACACTGCAGACCTGACCCCAAGTCGTCTTCCTCTACATACTTAGCAGAAAATAACAGCAAGGAAATTGGAACGATTGCCCTTCACCACATGGAAACTTCAGGATTAATTATCACACAAGGAGACTTGAGCACAGATGGCACCAGCTTAGTTGTGACTTCTTCAAATACTCTAGTGAGAGGATTTCCAGTCTCACAAAATAAGAAGCCTTGCTCTCCAGTTGTGGTCCAGTGTAGCATGGCATAATGAGAATCTGAAGCTACTTAACCCAAAGTGAAGTGAATTTTCTACAGAGGAAAAGATAAACTATTTAGCACTGAAATATGATTTTTTTTTTACAATAACGGAACAGCTTTTAAAATCATGTTCAGAAAACAAAGCACTGAAAGCAGACTGCTGAGATTTCCTGAAAGAATGACAACCACATGTTGGAGAGTACATTGGCAAAATGATCGATGCAGTCCTAGCTGATATGAAAATCCCATACAAACAGAACCTTTCTATGTAGGGCTATTTAGATGCAAGTCCCATTGTGCTAAATGGGGCTTACTCGCAGGTAAGTGTGTATGGTATGGGACTACACCCCAAACAGCAAAATACTATTATATAAAAACTACAATGTATCCTCATTTAGAATTCAGCATGTCAATTCAGTCACCTTACGCCAAATAGGATTGTGCAACTGGAGAGAGTATAAAATAAAACAAAAATTAAATATCCATTTCCCATACAAAGTAAAGATTTTCATTTACGGAAAATACAAATAATCTGACAGAAGTTTATAACCTTATAAATGGTGTGAAAAAAACTGAATAGTGTCATATTCATTTCCCCTCAAATACCAGAATTCAAGGTCAAAATGAAAATTTGATGGTAGATTAAAAATCAAACATGAATCTCAACATTACAAAGCAATCAAGCAAAGTGACCTTTTGATTCCTGCATAACTCTCTTCAGGCTGGAGAGGAGGCAAAAGATCTAGAGAGGGAGGGAAGCCAGTTTGAACTATCCTGACAATCTGCAGGTCGTAAAATGTAAAGATAGAATTTAGGGGGTTTGATGCAAATCTGGATCCGTCTCAGGAAGGTGTGAGATGATTCTTTTTAAACCACAGCATTATTTGTACATGCAGAAGTGGTCAAAGAAGATAACATAATTAAGATTACATAGAAGAGGTCAAAGAAGATAACATAATTAAGAGATTACATAGAATTGGTCAAAGCAGATAACATAATTAAGAGTACAGGGAAATCCACAATTGACTGTGTTATGTTTGATAAGGTTTATCATGAGATACTGTATCTGAATTTTGTTCAAGGCTCATTCAGCTTCTGTTGCAGAGAATGTGGTTCAATATTGCTTTTTGAGATGCAGCCCTGCAAACTCAGCAAGGAATAAAAAAAACCAAGACACATGTTCCTGTTTTGACATGCTTTTCCTTTTGCTTTCCTGTTTTCCCTGCCCATGCAGCCCCACGTCGCTGTCACCTTGCTAATATGCTTAACATGCTCTTAAGGGGTTGCTTCATACAGGCTTCATTTTGCCTGTATTCGTCTGTACTAAATCACACAATCCTTAGGGTGCAATCCTAAGCATTTTAGATCATCTTAACTCACCTGGCATATCCTCTGGTAATATCAGGAGGCTGGCATATGCCTGTGCACTGACCTAACCCACAAAGGAGTGAGGCAAAAGTGCCTCACGGCACTTTTGTGACACCCCAGGTCAGCACAGGACTTGTGCCAGGGCTTAGGCTGGCCTACCTGAAGGTCAGGTTTGCAGTCACAGATGGATATTTTAACTATAAACTGGAGGATACATAGAAACTGGTAAAAGGAAATCCCATAATATGGTTTTATGGCCAATTTTCAGATGATAGCACAGGACATCTTGCATGTATAGGTAATGAGCATACATTGCCCCTCTAATTGCTTGTACCTTGTGGTGCAAAGATGATCATCTGAAGTTTTAGGGAAACAAAGGTGAAAACTATCTAACTTCTGTGAGTTTTTTTAAAAATGAAAGCACAGCAAATTCTTTCATTTACAGAAACTTTACAGACCATTATCCAACTGGATTTGGACACAAAAGTGGAAATGCATGCAGTGTTGCATGTAGTTGTTAGGCAGTGCTAGCACTGAGGCTGCAGCCCTGGCACTGGGTGTCATGAAAAAGCTGTCCGATGTCTGCCAGGGCACATAAATGCAGCATTAGGCTGTGGTGGGACTAGCATTCTGGAGGTACAGAAAGGGTGTTGGATATACACAGTAAAACCCAGTAAAAGTAGACAGTAAAAAAATAGCTGAGTTAGGGCAAAATCCATAGCAGTTACTTGTGTGTGTCCACACAATTATGTCACCCTCTAGTGTTATGGAAAATCATCTTAACTGCTCCGGAGCAAGGGGCTTAATTTCACTTTAGGGTAAAGGCCATAATGTTTTAGTTGTGTTTATACATAATTTGCCTTGTCATTGATAATATATGAAGCTTTCAAGATAGTTACAGTGATATGGTATTTAATGAACATCAAGAGTGTAGTGTTATCACTAATATGATCTTTATAATCATCAGTATGATAATGCAGTCCATGCGTTATCAGCCCTTGATATGGATATATGAAATATGTTTAAACATCCATGCACATAAACACACAACCTCCCTTCATGTTGTTTAGAAACCTCTGTAACTATAGCCTCATTCATCATATAACTTGAAAGCAGATTTCCAAACCAAGCCAAATGTATTATCTGATCTACAGTGGGAAAGAATTTTGATTTCCCATGCTGAAAAACAATGCACTTGGCAAAAAATAATTTTCTAGCAATCAATAAAATCAAATCCTTTGGGTCTTTTCAAGTATCCATACAACTGAAGTCATATTTCTCATGCTCGTAACCCAAGTTTTAAAGCCAATTATTTTTAAGGGCGAAATTCAGAGTTAACTACAGGGAGTCCTTGCTCTGGTGTAAGAACAATTTACTCTGGATTGCATTATGAATTTCGCATAGGTTTTCACTAGGTGGTGCAGTAACTATAGGTGCACATGTCTCTTATGTGCTCATGTAGTTACTCTGGATTTGGCTGCTAGTCTTATTTTTTTAAAGTAAAGCAAAGGCTATGTAAAGACACTTTTTTTTGCCCAAATATTCATGGAATCCCTCAAAAGTATTTTTTTTAAGATTCAAATCCACATCCCCCATTTGATCAACCCTAACCCATTTCAAGAACTTCTTTGTATTTCCATTTTTTTCTTCAAATACTGAATATTCCTCTTCTTCAGTATATTGGAGTACATATGATTTCCTTTCATTAATATTTTTTCCCTAGACTGAAATCAGCTATATCAAAAGCTGCTTGTAAATTGCACTGCTTTTAATATGTTTCTGTATTCTGTTTCTGTGGGGAGATCAATCATATAGTTGAAATACAAATACAATTAGATAGAAAGATAAAAAAAAGCAGGCCTCCGTCAGTCTTGGAAGACTATGGTATTGTGCTCGGCGCTGCATACGCTGCATGTGAAGCACGAACGCCAGGGTTGGATTGTTATGGAGGATAGGCTGTTACCCAAGCAGCAAATCCCCCCTCTCCACGCCACTGAATCAGTCCAATGGAAAGGCAGAGCCAATACGATTGGATCCAGCTGGCGTCGCAGAGCTGGGCTAAGGACAGGAGCTCACCCTGTCTTGTGGGGCTAACCCGGGTCTCGAACCCTGGCCTGCTGGTTAACAGGCACAGTGTCTTAGCCACTTGCGCCACCCACAGCCCAAAATAGAAAGATAGATAGATAGAAAAGCTTTTAAAAATCACATTTTAAAAATGCTGTCATCCAGTCTAGTTAGAGCATAATCCTACCCATGTCTACTCAAAAGTAAACTCCATTGTGTTCAATGGGTCTTATTCTCAGGATAGTGTATTTAGGATTGCAACCTGAGTTTCACTACTCTGTTAGCTCCTGGAAACCTAGAAGTAGCAGCTGAAGTTGGCAACATGAAAATTGAGAAAATGGAGACTCCATGCTATTATACATTATTAGCTTTCCCAATCTTTAGCCCTACAGGTATTTGCAATGCCTTAATTTCTCTGCACGCTACAAATGCTAGACTATAGTAGTTGCTGAAACAGCTCTAAGGGTGTCGCAACAGTTTCTTGACATAAATTATCACCTTAAAATAGATAGAGGATACTATCTTGGGCAAGACCATAGTAAATGGCAGTTAACCTTTCTCCTGCCCACCTCCCCAATATTTAACTGCAGAATCCATTGTATATAAAAGGCAATGGCTGCAATCCTAACCACATTTTCCTGGCAGTAAGCACTATTGGACACAATGGGACTTACTTCTGAGTGGACTTGCTTAGGATTGTGTGCAATAACTTGCTCTTTCAATTGAATATCTGTTTGCCCATCCATATACTGAAATAGCCATAGAAGATTCTTTCTTTTTACTTCTGCCTCATGCAGTCCCCACTTTCTTTTCCGCAAGCTACTGCAATTGTAGCCAATGGGAGCCAACTAACAACAGAGGCAAACTGCACAACCTAACTTGCACAACAGAGGCAAACTGCACAACCTTAAGAAGGCAAATCATCCTAAACCACCCCCTATTTATTTTCCTTCAGTGCAACCCCATAATTGTCTCCCAAATATGTCCCAAATTAATTTTCCCTCTGATTTCTTCCTAAATTAATTTCTTTCCTAGATTCCCTTTAAATAAATTGCCCTTCAATTAATATCCCAGGCATTCATTATCTCCCAGTCCCAGTTTGTGTGGGTGTGCTGCTAGTGAAAACTGTGCTTGGGCAGATACATTTTGTGACTCTTGAGAAATACCACCCGGTTTGGGATTACAACTGTTTCTGTATCCAATTATCCTGAAGTCTGGGAACTGGAAACCTGCTCCTCTGAGTGGATCACTAATTCTCCCTGGTGATCCTTAACTCTCTGCACTCTTGTCCTAGTTACTAAGCAAAGGAGACTTCCACATACATAAAAATCCACCAGACTGTATTGTGGCTAAAATTAAAGTAACCATTTCTGTGCGGAGGCAAATGTTATGGAACAAAATGCCAATGCTTGGCTGGCTTGATAGAAAAAGCCAAGTGAGCAACTGTAGCCGTTTAAAGGGAACCGAGGCACTGAAATCTTACATTCAAACTATGAGGCTACAGCTACCACAGCTACACCAGGACTTTCAGCCACATAACATATTCAGGGGAATCCTATGATCTCCAAAAGCTGGGACATCATAGGATTCTGGAGGCCTTGCTCACTGACCTTTTACCAAGATTTGTTTGGCAGATACAAAAGATAGGATCTTTTTTGGTAGTAGCACTACAACTACAGAATGCTTGCTTTGGAGAGGTACATGTTTTCTGAGTATGTCTTCTAAATAAAAAGGGGGAGGCAACAGGAGAGGATTTCAAGACCGAAACAGTGAGCAAACGCCTAACCATATGGCCAGAAAAGGAACTTGTAATAGGGTCTGTTCATAACCACCCAGATAGTTAGCCCATAATATGACTCTCCTTTACCCCATAAAGAGGGTACAGCCCTAAAGGGAAGTATGCACAGCCTATAGTCCAATATTGAAGAGCTTTCCTGTGGAGCTATATAGCTTGACAGACAGGCTTAAGAGGCACATGCTTGCCTTTTAGCAAGCGAGAAGTCCCTGGCTGCAATTCTAAGCACACTTTCCTGGAAGTAAGATCCATTGAGTACAATGAGGCTTACTTCTGAGTTGACTGGTTAGGATTGAGTCTACTCAATCCCTGAGAGCACACTCCTAATCATGTCTACTCAAAAGTAAGCCCTATTGTGTTGAAAGGGTCTTACTCCCAGGAAAGTGTCTTTAGGATTGCAGCCTAAATTACACATCAAACAGGGTTTGTTTCAATGAAAATCCTAAAGGCACTTTTCTGGGAATAAGACCCATTGAACACAATGGGGCTTACTACTGAGTAGACATAGTTAGGCTTGTGCTCTAAGGTTATGAACTCCTGGGGTAAAATAAGCCACATATACCTGCAACAGTGCGGTGCTACCCATTCCAAATGCTTTGTCCCTTCATCTTATCCAGTCATGCCTCCATATGCCTCCTTCATGCCAATATCTGCTGGTTATTTTTCTCAAACACCATGGTATCTGACTAAAGGTGTAGCTTGACTGTTATTTTCACAGCTGATGGAAATTGTTCCTTCTTTTGTTATTTTATTGTAGCATTTTTTTACACATTTGTAAGGAATGGGTCACAAAAGAAGGGCAGAAATATTCTAAAATAAAAACCAAAAACCTTTACACACACTACTTCACAGTATCACAGCATGGCTTGCCTTATCACATAAGCGGTTACTATGGGGGCAAGAGTTTTGGAATCAAATCACTAAATCAAATCTTTGTAACATATGTATTGTAGGAGTATTTTGGATACTATATTGGTTGTTAACTACCAGTCTAGATATGAAGGTATACTGAAACACAACTAGCAATGTGAATGGTTCAGTGTGATAGAAGGAATTCTAAGCTCAGTATCTTTATTTATGTGTGACTATTACTAGAGTATTCTTTCTACTTACAGTGCTTCTTGGACCTAACATGGTTCTCTTATGTCATTTTCTGAACAGGTGTTGCAATTTTGGAATTATTCCTTTTGGACGTGGTGGGGAGATGCAGGACTACTCTCAATATACACTTTTTATGTAAGAAAAACAACTTTTGCTCCAGTTGTAAGAGTCTTCTTAACATCTGCTGCCTTTGGTGAGAAAGGCGGGGTACAAATCTAATAAATAAATAAATCTGCTTCCAGATATAAGAGTCTTAGCTGATGGATTGGAAAGAATATTCAGGCATCTGGTATAAGGAGCAGAACCAGACCACCCTAACTATAATATGCATACATCCTCAGCTTATGGATAGAAGTAGATACTTTTCTTTCACAGAGGATGTGCAGAGTGCTTCCCTTCTTCCTGCACTTTCATCACTTCAGACATTTGCTATAATAAGCAGACCCAGCCCTGGACTAGAAAGGAGAATTTGGGCATGTGGAGTTTCTTAAGCCTTCCACATTAATGAGATTCCCAGGTGGTCAATTCAACACGCATTTTGAATTTATGCAAATTAGGCTATTTTTAGATGGGAATCTAAGGGTTAAGCTACAGCTACCCAGGTTTCCCCTTCTAGTCCAGGGCTGGAGGTAGAGCCCTCTCTAGCCCCATTTGGATGGTCACCCTGCCCTCCTGGCAACACCATACCTATGATTAGCATGGGATGACCATATGCCATAATAACCGGAAAAAAGGACAACACCCCCCTGAAATGTAGGACACCCAAGAAAATTTAGGATTGCAACCTAAGCGCTGGTTAATTTGTTTTGTTCGTTTGTTCTTGTTGGGTGTTGATGTCACAGAAGGAACACCGTCCCCAAATTTCATGCTTCTAGGTCCAGTGGTTTTGGCTGGGTGTCAGTGAGTCAGTCAGTGAGTGACTTTTCAGTTTTATACAGGGTGGCCCTTAATTCCCAACCCATCCATATATCTTGTGTATCCAGTGTAAGAACATATGAATGGGTAGGGACTTACAGGCCACCCTGTATACAGTAGTACCTCACTTAACAAGCGGCTCGCTTAACAAGCAAAAATTTCCAAGAAATTTTGCTTCACATAAGTTCCGCTTCACTTAACAAGCAAGCACACAATGGGCATGTGTGCTATGCAGCCCTGACGCTCCGCATGAAGGCTCTTTAAAAGGGCTGCCAGCCAGCGCTGCTGCCTCTAACTGCCCCCAACTTGGGGGCAGTTGCCTGGGGGTGCCAGAGGCAGCTGCCCCTAACTGCCCCCAAGTGCCCCCACCAACCACCTTGAACCTCCAGCAGCAGCCCAGGTCAGCCTCCCAGGAAAGTGTCTTTGATTGCAGTCTCCTATGTTTACTCAGAAGTAAGCCCCATTGTGTTAAATGGGGCTTACTCCCAGGAAAGTGTCTTTAGGATTGCAGCCTAAGTAGACTTGATAGGATCATGGACACTGAATGCATGTTTTGAATTCAATTCCAGTGTTTTGTCATCACTTTTACATCTGGTTAATATTTTTATATGACTATTTTTGGGGGTTGTTGGAACCAATCTTCTGAGTTTCCATTATTTCCTATGGGAAAATCTGCTTCCCTCAAAGAGCGTTTCTCTTAAAGAGCATGCCTCCAGAACGAATTAAGCTCTTTACGTGAGGCACCACTGTATACAGATTTAAAACTATAGATTTTTGAATTAACAATTAGCTACACGGTGTTGAGGAAATGGAGGACAATGAAGATTTTCCAGCAGAAAAGAGGACGTGTGGTGGAAAAAGTGGGTATATGGTCACCTCAGGGTGACCTCACCTGTGTCAGTTGGTCTACCTGACGGAGGGGGAGGGGGTGGGGGTGGGGCAGGGAAGGCAGAGAGAGGACAACCTGAGGGAGCCAAGCAGGGGCCTCCAGAGGCCTCCAGCCCTGGGTGACCACATCCTGAGGGGGCCGCTGGTCACCCAGGGCTGGAGGCCTCTGGAGGCCCCTGCTTGGCCCCCTCAGGTTGTCCTCTCTCTGCCTTCCCTGCCCCACCCCCACCCTCACCCTCAAGGAGGACCAACTGACACAGGTGAGTCCAGGTGAGTGGGGAACCCTACCTCCCCTCACCAGGTAAGCCCTTTCTGCGCATGCGCACACCATTCGCGCATGCGCAGAGTGCCATTACGGTCTCGTTGAAGGGAGGGGGGCGACCCAAGAGTGCTTATTTTTCAAACCAGCTCCCCGGCGCGTGGCGGTTGTGACCGTTAATGGTCCTGGCGGGTGCTCTCCCCCCTCCCCCACCATGAAAGTCTCCTGGATCTCCTAAAGCCATGGCTGAGTTCCTGGCGGTGTCGCTGAGGGAGGAGCCGCTTGTCGTGACCGAGACGGAGGCCGAGCTTTCCCTCAGCCTAGCCCGGATCAAGACCCGCACCTATGGCAGCACCGCCACCGTGGCAGCCCCCCTCGCTGAGAGATACCTCGAGCACCGACTCAGCCCCGGAGACACACTGCAGGGAATCGCGCTCAAGTATGGAGTCACGGTAGGTGGAGGCTCGGATAGCACTTACTCGCGAGTAAGCCTCGTTGGCCGTAACGGGGCTTACTTCTGAGGAGGACTGGGTAAGCCTCGTTGGCTGTAATGGGGCTTACTTCTGAGTAGAACTGGGTAAGCCCTGTTGGCTGCAGTGGGGCTTAGTTCTGAGTAGGACTGGGTCAGCCCCGCTGGCTGTAATGGAGCTTACTTCTGAGTAGGACTGGGTAAGCCTCGTTGGCTGTAATGGGGCTTACTTCTGAGTAGGACTGGGTGAGCCTCGTTGGCTGTAATGGGGCTTATTTCTGAGTAGGACTGGATAAGCCTCGTTGGCTTTAATGGGGCTTACTTCTGAGTAGGACTGGGTAAGCCTTGTTGGCTATAATGGGTCTTACCTCTGAGTAGGACTGGGTAAACCTCGTTGGCTATAATGGGTCTTACTTCTGAGTAGGACAGGGTAAACCCTACTGGCTGCAATGGGGCTTACTTCTGAGTAGGACTGGGTCAGCCCCACATACTGCAATGGGGCTTACTTCTGAGTAGGACAGGGTCAGCCCCACATGCTGCAATGGGGCTTACTTCTGAGTAGGACTGGCTAACCCCCTTCTGAGTAGGACTGGGTAAGCCTTGTTGGTTGTCAAGGGGCTTACTTCTAAGTAGGACTGCCTAGGATTTGCCTGTGAGGCTGCAAACTTTTCCACACTCATCTGGAAATGAGCCCCATTGACTAGAATTGGCCTCATTGACTAGAATCTGAGTAGCCATGTATAAGACTGGACTTGGAGGCTGTGCCCGTTGGGCATGTTTACCAGGGAGTAAGCCCCATTGACTTTAATGGAGTTTGCTTCTGCGTTGACATGTGTAGGATTTGGCTCTGAGGCTGCAATTTTATCAAAACTTACCTGGAATTAAGCTCCGTTGACTGCATAGACATGTCAGTGATTTTCAACCTTTTTTCATCTTACTGCCCACTGACAAGGCACTGAAATTGTCAAGGCACCACACCATCTTTTTTTGCCATTGACAAGGCCTGGCACACAATGCTGCTGGGAGAGGCTCAATTCCCCTACTAATAAATGACTCCCATGGCACACTGGTTGAAAATCACTGAGACTTGTGTAAGACTGGACTTGGAGGCTGTGCCCCTTGGGCATGCTTACCTGGGAATAAACTCCATTGACTGCAATGGGGCTTGCCTCTGACTGAGCTGTGATATGCAAGGTTCTTTTCTTTTATCCAGCTATCACTTGGGAACCTGTGATTGGTATAAAGAGAGAATGTCTCTCTAAGCCAGTGATTTTAAGCCACTGTGCTATGGCACACTGGTGTGCCCTGGATAGTCTGCAGGTGTGCCGCGGGACTTTAGGGGGGGTCATTTATTAATAGGGCAATTGGGGGATTTGAACCCCCTCTCAGCAGCATGGTGTTAAAATCACTAAAATAATTAATTTTTAATGATTAAAAAACTGATGGTGTGCCTTGACAGATTTAGTGTCACTGTGCTGTGAGATGAAAAAACATTGAAAATCTCTGCTCTAAGCAGATACAGAGTTGCTTCTTTCTCCCCTTCCTTCTCCACGTGAAATAATTAGTTTACTATGTAATATTGAAAAGCACTATATAAATATTCTTAGTAATTTTAACTCACTGTAGTCAACACCTTAAGTACCTTTGGTTGATAATGCTGTATTTCTCAGCTGAATGTGTGCAGAATGTGTCTCACCATCGCAGAGCTGCTATAGAGCATTTTGAGGCTAGTAGTTTCCAACAAAATGCAGCTTTTACCTATCTTACTTTTAAGCAACACAGACAGTGCTGGAGAAGTGGGACAGTGCAAAGGTTTTGCGTGAGAGGTCTTTCTGAGGGACATTTAAGTACTGATAAGTAAAGGATAAGTAAAGTACTGTTAAGTAAAGGAGAGAGTACTTCTGTGTGCATAATTTGGAGTGTCCTCCTTTCCATCAAGTACCTAGGAATGTTTTGGACTTAGGGAGGGGGAAATAAGGATTTCTAAACAGGCACCTCAAGTTTTAGGAACACAGTTACAGTGGCGCCTTACTGTATTTCATTCCAGAGGCATTTTTGTTACATGAAACGTTCTTTATGCGAAGTGGGTTTTTTCATAGGAAATAATGGAAACTCAGATGATTGGTTCCACAACCCCAAAAATATTCATATAAAAATATTATCTGGATGTAAAAATGATGACAAAACACTGGAATTAAATTCAAAACATGCATTCAATGTGCATGATCCTGTGAAGTCTACTTAGGCTGCAATCCTAATGACACTTTCCTGGGAGTAAGCTCCATTTAACACAATGGGTCTACCTCTTCTGGGTAGACATGGTTAGGAGGCTGAAATCCAAGACACTTTCAAAGTATCTCCCCACTTTCTCCTTCTCTTCATCCTGAGCCTCTCTCTTCCCTTCTCCCTTCTGGCTAGCTCTGAGCTGCTTTGCTTCCCTTTTCTCCACTGCTGTTCTCTCCCGCTGCCCAGCAGATGTCTGGCCACAGGACGATAGACTTGGCAACAGTCCTGTGCTGGCCTGGTGGTGTCACAGAAGTGCCCTAAGACACTTTTACAACACTCCTAGGGGTTTAGGCCAGAGCACAGACATGTGCTGGTCTCCCCATACCACCACAGGAATGGGGAGATGATTGAGATGTTCTGGCCTAAATTGGTTAGGATTTCACCCATAGTTGAACAATTGTTGAACAATAGTTGGCACCAATGTGTACAAAATCTTCATGGAAGGATGTAAAAGACAGGTTGTCAGGGGGTGGTACAGGAATGTGTGTTGCATCTGTTGTTCTTCCTGCTAAACTGGGTCTCAGATTATCATCTTTGTGGCATGCTTGTCTAGAACCTGAATTATTTAAAAGGTTAGCAATGCTGTAAGCAGCAAGTGAGCAGCAACTGTTTGCTGAGGATGAAAATACTGTGAACTTTTGTACTATCAAAAAGGCAGTGTTGGACAGTGGTCTTCAAAGTGGGGGTCATGACTCCCCTTAGGGTCACAACCACAGTCTTGGTCTCCCCATCGCTACCCCAGTGATCCCCCAAGGCTGCCATGTTGCAACCTTGAGGGAATTCAACAGCCTTAAGGCTGTACAGGTACCATTGCAGGTAGCCCGAAAGACTGCCCCCCTTGCTGATGGAGTGCTGGGAAGGCGCTCCTGCAAGGAGTAACTACTTGGGGTATATGTGTGTAAGTTTGTGTGTGTGCGAGAGTGCATGGGGATATGTGAGTGCATGGGATGAAAGGTGTGTGTGTATGTCAGAGTGCATGTGAGGGTTGTGGGAGTGATGAGTTAGAGAAGACCTGGGGCATTGGTGACTGGGGGTGGAAGAGAGCCTTAAGACTTGGGGGGGGGGCAGGGTGACCATACATCCTGTTTTTCCATACGTCCATACGTCCAGTTTTTTTAGCATTGTATCCCTGTCCTGGATTGGGGGTAGCAATTCTGCTAGGGGGTCCCGAACAGATCTAAAGTTTGAAAGGGGGTCTTGGGCCAAAATGGGCAAAGACCACTAATGTAGGAGATCTGAGAGGTGCACTTCAGCATCTTTTGCAGTATCTGAGGATTTTATTTCAATTTTTGTTCCAGTATCTTTTGTCAGTGCACTCTCTTCTAATAAATTGCCCCTTGGATTGCAGTAGGCTGTTCACAAGAGTTCATAACGAGGAGTTCATGATGATCGTAATCAGGATGAGCTTCATGTTTATCAATTTCTTGAGTAAAAATGAATTTTGCAAAACATTTTGCTGTTAATATCTATAAGCTGTTAATATCTGTAAGCTCATAGGAGAGTCCTGCAGCTGTAAATCTGTTTGCTTTACAGAAATGTGTGCTTTACAGAAATGGGTTGAGGTATATTTACTCAAAATCCCACTGTGTCTGGTGGAGGTTACTGTATTTCCCGGCTTATTACATGCACCAGACCATAAGATACACCAAAGTTTAGAGGAGCAAAACAAAAAAAATTCTGAACCAAATGGTGTACTAATATATTTAATAAAATATAGCAGAATAATATTACAACCATGTAAAGTCAACAGTGGTATTAAGAACTATCATCACTGCCATTAAAAAACGAGAGACTTTAAGGTTCAAGCACTTTTCTAATTTTCTGAAAACCCCAAGAACTCATTATTTGCAAGCTATTAAAAAAAGCAGGCCTCTGTCATTCTTGAAAGACTATGGTATCGTGCTCGGTGCTGCATATGCTGCATGTGAAGCACGAAAGCCTGGGTTAGATTGTTATGAATGATAGGCTGTTATCCAAGCAGCAGATTCCCCCCTCTCCACCCCACTGAATTAGTCCAATGGAAAGGCAGAGCTGGCGTCGCAGAGCTGGGCTAAGGACAGGAGCTCACCCTGTTTTGTGGGGCCGACTCAGGTCTTGAACCCTGGCCTGCTGGTTAACAGGCACAGTGTCTTAACCACTTGCACCACCCACAGCCTATTGCAAGCTATAGCAAACCAAATTCTGTGCATTTGCTATCTCTACCAACCAGATTCTGTGCCTCAGTTGCAAGGCTCCCTCAGCCCTGGAAAGGATGCTGTGGAACCAGATCCTGTGCATGTCTACTCATGTGCAAGCTTTCCCCACCCCTGGAAAGGAAGCATAGGATTGCAGTAGCAGGGACCTTTCTCTCCTGGGCTGCTTCCTCCTACTGCCTGCCTTCATGCTCTGCTATTCCTCTGGCCTCCATTCATTTCTTTGGGGAAGGAGCCTGTAGGGAAGCCTCTGTCCCTCCTCCCTGGCTTGCCCTCACCTTCCTATAGGCCTGCCCAGTTTGGTATTGCAGGGAGGTATGGCTGGAAGTTTACAGTGGAAGTCATTACGAGATAGATACATCAAGAAATGAACCTGGTCCTCAAAATATTTTTAAGTCCTGTTGCAGAAAAGCAGCATGTAATCAAGAGTTTGAATTACACATAGCTTGAGGCACATTATTAAACTGTACTGTCTTCCTACTGAAACATCCTCCTGCTAGCCACTGTAAAAGCTTATGTGTCAGGGAAAACATTGGGTTTTTTTATGTATGCTGTAGTTCTTCAGATGGTTCTTATGTATGGAAAAGTGATGGTTTCAGAGTTAAAATTTAAGGTTTTCAAAAAATTGCTTAATTCAGGGGCTCCAAACACACAGATAAAGCACGTTATTTTCTATTTTTAATGTATTGAACGAGAGAGTAAAATATAGTTGTCTTCAGTATAGCCATATATTTTTAATGCTCACATTTCTGAAGTACAACCTGTTCCTGCAGCTACAGTGATGGATAACGTTTTGGAACAATCACCAGGGATTCATATGGACTGTCAGTTATAATGACATAACTGTCAGTTATCCTTAATAGTTAATAACATTTTCTTCACACCTTTGTGGGAATTTTGGGTGAGTACTTTGTGATGCAGTCAGAGCTACAGGTCTTCAATGGAATTTCATTCTTGTTCTAGGAATTCTGTTTGGCTGTTGAGGCAGTAACTGGCATGTGAAGGTAACAAGGATATAAACAAAACTGCCTTTCTGCTCCTTGAACAACTTTCCCCCCTTTGCTACTTATAGCATCCTATTTCTGCAAGTGGAACCTGGAAAGCCAGCCTCAGAGATTAGATCAGCCCCTAGAACCCCTAGTTTCCAATGTGCACTATGAGTAATACCAGTAGATAGTGCAATGAATGAATTCCAGTTCAGTAGATCTCTTCTGTTCATTTCAGTATTGTATTATTGACTAGCCTGAGTGTTAATTGTACTGCATTGCTGCAAAGGTTTAAACTTAGACTTTTGTTTTGCCACATTATTTTGCACTGATAATGAATCATCAGTTGGGGAATATGGTTAAATGGAATAGACAACAACAGTACTGTATTTATATTGCTGTCAGGATTGTGGTTGGGTTTATTAAGGAGTGTTTGACAGGATATCATCTGAGAGGCAGAACAATTATTGGTATCAAAGAAAGAATTGTGTCATAAGGATGGTTTTTTAATAAAATTGTGTCATAAGGATGGTTTTTTAATAAAATTATTGGCTCCTAGTGGAATTGACCAGTTGTTGTGGGAGTAAAATTTCAAGAATATTTGTGTGCTCTGGGCACCATGTGGCAGGAACTAGGCCAGGCACTGACAGGCACCGGGCATTAAGGGTACCAGGGCATAGTGGTGGGCACCAGGCACCCTTATCTAGCACCTGGCACCACTGTGCAGTGGGCATCAGGCACCAGGCATCCCTACCGGGTACCAAGGGGCAGCAGGCACTAGTGGGTACCACACCAGGCATTGGCCTGTACCCAGCAGCACTGCGCAGTGAGCACCAACAGACACCTCTACCAGGCAGCAGTCACTCTGACACCCCCTACCAGGTACTGGAGACCACCAGGCACTGGGCATCCTTGCCAGGCACCAAACACTGGGTACCAGGTGGCAGTGGGTACCAGTGGGCAACAGGCATTCCCGTTGGGCACCGGTAGGCACTATGAAACACTGGGCACTAAATCAGTTTTTATTGTGTCCTTACATCACTGTCCTTACACTCACCAAATTTCATGGTTCTAGGTCCAGGGGTTGGGTGCTGATAAGTCAGTCTTCAATGTTAAGTATAGAGACAAAAACACGTTGCACCCCTTTTGGTCCCCTTAGGACCAAAATTAATTCTTAGAAGGTATTTCATGGAAGGAATAAACTCCCTGAATTTCAGGTTCTAGATCTGGGGGTTTGGACTGGGTGTTAATGAGTCAGCAATTCTTCAATGTTAAGTATAGGGACAAAATGGTTTTGCATCCCTTTTTACCCCCTTCTGGTTTGAATTTCTAAAAATTGGTTCTTAGTGGGTCTTAGAAGACCCTCGCTTGGAAGACAATCACAAATTTCATACTTCTAGGTATATACAGATATCCCCTGCTTTCTGATGGTTTATTTTCTGATGATCCACTCTTTCAACAACTTTCAATTACACCCAGAACACATTCATTCAACGCATATTCCACTCTTTCAACCTCTCTCTGCTGTTCTAAAGGCCAAAACTGTCCTCCCCCATGTTGTAGTCCCTGGTCTAATCCCATTCCCAAAGGAGTTAATGAAAATCCATTTGCAGAAGACTTTGCATGGCAGCAGTAATGTGCAAGATAAAAGGTCATTTGTAATTTGCTAGCTAAAAAAGCATTGGAAGCAACATTTATAAACTGAGAGATTGGGTTCCACTTTTTAACGAATTTCACTTTTGGACGTGCTGTTGTCCCTAACTCCTCCAATAAGAGGTGGATGTTAGTATGGTTGCAGTATTTTTGTTTTGTTTGTATCTGTAGTTTGCAAACATAATTTATAATTTGCTTCTTTTTCAGATGGAACAAATAAAAAGGGCAAATAAATTGTTCACAAATGACTGTATATTTCTGAGAAAAACACTGAGTATCCCAGTTATAACCGAGAAGCCGTTGCTGTTTAATGGATTTAATTTACTGGAGTCTCCTGAGAATGATGCTGACAGCCCCCTTTCTTGTGAAGAACCATCAGTGACAGTTCAGGAAGACAATTCTTCACCTAGTCCTGAAGAACCTGACAGTCAACTCCCTCCACCTGAAGAATTATCTGCCAAAGATTTTCTGCACAGACTAGATTTGCAGATTAAGCTGTCAAAACAGGCAGCTAAGAAACTGAAACCTGAAGATCTCAGGTAAAATTTTATGTACTGGTTTATTAAAATACATCCTTTAGATTTAGTATGAGTAATAACATTTATGCATCATCATAAAAGAGTGTAAAATGTCCCCTAAAATAAAGCAAAATATAATATATGCAAACTAACACAAATAGGGTCCAGTTCTAAGATTAAAAATGGCTTTTTTATTTATGTGAAGTGGTAAAAATTCAAACTATGGATTTCTTTCCAAAACTGTTTAAATTTTTTAAGAGTGGCAGAAGGGCAGTGTAGTTTGAAATTATCTCTCAAATGGTCAGCTGAGAGAAAGAGGAGGAGGTAAGCAGACCCTAAGTGTACATAAGTGCACTTAGCCAATGCAGTACACGGGGTTGGAATTGGAGCTAAAATAAAGGAGGTGTATCACATGTAAAAAAAAAAAAGGCTGAATAACACACCTGAACACTACCAAAGGGTGCAATCCTTTGCCTGTCTACTCAAAAATAAGTTCCATTATAGTCAGTGGGGCTTACTCCCAGGAAAGTATGTTTAGGATTGCAGCCAAAGTGTTTTTGTAAGTAAACAAATTGTGATGTGCATTTGAAATAGAGCTTACATATGCCTTTGTAACTTTAAAAAAACAAGACAAAAGGTGTAACGTATATGCTTCAGGCAGTCTTTCATCTGCTAGTCATGGCCTTTGTAATGTTTTTATAAGGCATTTGACAGTATTTATCATGGTACATCTTGTTTAACAATGAGATGTTGCAAAGTATTTGACTAAAGATCATTCTAGCTGAATACTTTTGTTTTTGCTGTCAGCTGATTTAAGTGGGTGAGACTTGTTTTATGTAAGATGGAATAATAGAAAGCTGGTTGTAAATGAATTACCATTTCAAGGCACATTGATGTACCTTAGTTTGCTTACCCTGTTAATGAACCTGTGTGTTTGGTTCTGTTTGGTTCTAGACTAATATTTCTGTTAACTTTCTAGACTAATATTTAAGTTAAATTATTTTAACTCATTTCTGCCCAGCTTTAATTATTCTGATGAGAGCATTTTCCTCCAGCCTGCAATAGCACTGTTTTATTAAATGAATCTTATTTAATTGGCGGTTTTCTCTACAGGACATTTGGCCAAACAATAATTCATAAAATTTTCCATCTGTTTTAGTTGTGTTAAGGTTAAAGTACTGCAGCAGTCAACTACTACTCTGCCTAGTTAATTACCAAATAGCATGCACGCAATGGTAGGCTAGATTTGCAAAGGATTTAAAGAAAAGATCCATATTTATAGATATAGTGCTACCTTGGTTTACAAGCATAATTCATTCTGGAAGCTTGTAAATCTAAAATGCTTGTATATCAAAAGCAAATTTTATCAAGAAATTCAGACGATTCGTTTCACAATCCAAAAATATTAATATAAAAATGTTTACAATTCTGTCATAGAATACAAAGTAATAAAGAAAATATAGAATAGAAAGAAAAATAAAACAAATTAACCTGCATTTGGTCTCTCAGGCTGCAGTCTGCCCTCTTTACACAGAAGTGGACCCCACTGATTATAGTCTAGGGCTGCAATTCTAAAGGCACGTTGCTGGGAGTAAGACCTGTTGAACAATGGGGCTTACTTTTGAGTACACATGGTTAGGATTGTGCTATAAGTCTCTCGGGCTCCTTTCCATTGCTCCATTACATAGAAGTGAGCTCTGTTGACTGTAATAGGCTTACTTTGGAGTAGACATGCATAGGCTATTCTCAGGAGAGGCTGAGGAGGTGCTGCTGGAGAGCTGAAACTGGCTATATCCTGGTTGGGACTATTTTTCACTTGTTTATCAAGACATCGCTTGTATTGTAAGTCAAAATTTATTAGAACTGTTTGCTTGTATTGCAAAACACTCTCAATCCATGGTTTTACTGTACTTGCAAGATCCAATGTTTTTAATTTCAGTTTTAATAGTGAAACAGAGCTTGTTTAAAGTAGTCCTTCATAATCTCAGAGGCTTTGATCCTTTTACAGCGAAGCCATAAGAGTTCATAGAAATGCTTCATATTTTAACTTTTTGTAAAAATGTTAACAGCGTATTTTAGAGAATAAGTTGGGCAAGACTCAGTGTTCTTAGAACAAGCATGCATTTGTCACAGTAATGGAAAGGAGGCATGTCAAGGCAAGGGGAGGGCAGACCTGGGGGCAAGAAAGTTGGGAATGGGAGGCAGGGCTGGGATCTGGCACTTGTGCTGGATTCAAAACCTGTTCTTTTATCTGCTCAGAGTTGTGCCTCCAGAATTGGTGGTGCAGCTCCATATGGATCCATTTGGGCTGCCAGAATACTACTCTAGGGGAAAATTTCCCTTTGTCTCTGGGATAGCTCAGCCATTAAGTGAAGCCTAGCTGGATTCATTTGATATATATATAACAAATACTGTAATAGCTGTTCTATACTGTTATAGAATATTTAATTGTGTGCCTCTTGGCCCTGAAGTGGCCATAGAAATTCCAGTTGCCCTCTGAGGAGGTGGAACAAAGGAGCAAGCAAGGTGTATTTTCCTCCATCCCCATACACATTTTTTTTTTTGCTGCAGTGATTTCCCATCTTTGATTTTTATGTGCACTATTCCTAGAAGCCTTTTGGACTGATAGGGATATGGTACAGATATTTCCTCTCTGTTTTGATAAAGAAAGTGAACTGCTTCCCAAGAAGCATATACTGCTTCTTTTCTTTACTTTGGTATTTGCATATATTGAGAATGTTGCCAACTGACATAAGGACAATGGCAAGTGAACCCATTAAATGCTTTGGTTTGCTCCCGTTTATGACTGCTAGTCAATATGAGTTTCCTGTTTAAGACCATAGAGCAGTGATTTTTCAACCTTTTTATCTCATGGTACACTAACAAGGTACTAAAATTGTCAAGGCACACCATCAATTGTTTTTACCATTGACAAGGCACATCAGGCTGTTCAAATCCTCTAATTTTCCTTTTAATGACTCTCCCCAAATTCCCACGGCACACCTGAGGACTACCTGCGGCACACCAGTGTATCTTGGCACACTGGCTGAAAATCACTGCCATGAAGTATCCTGTGGTATCTGTTCTTTCTCTCAGCTTTGCCCAGCTTTCAAAATATCATGCTGTTCTTTACTTACCAGAAATATTTATTCAAGTCAGACATAAAGCTTTGTTTCAGACTATTAATTTCTAAATGAGTTGGCTGAGAAACTCATGTACAGTACAATTCGGAAAGAATGTTCATTCAGAAAAAATTTCATACCTGCCAAAGGGCAAGTACATAAATGAAACTGATGGATAGTTTCATGGTCTTGTACATGGTGTCTGAAATGAGAGTTTTTCATGGTGGATATTTGGCATGTATGGACACTACATAAAGGAGCAGGATGGGTTGTGGCTCTTTTTCTTGCAGTGTGCTTTTCAGGGTTGGGGAGGAACTTAGTACAGACAGCAGCCCTTGTATCAATACTTGGAAATGAGTCTTTCAGGTACTAAGCTGTCTAGTTTGGAGTAGAGCTACTGCTCAGAAATTGAACATTGCACCACTGGTCTTGCTTTGCAAATGCTTTGTATATTGCTTTTCAACCTATGAAAAGCAGTATAGTTAGACCACATCTTTCACAAGGCTTACATTTTGTGGTCTGTTAATCAAGACAAAATAGTTGGGCACAATCCTAACCAAAGAAGGGCACAATCCTAACCAATTTAGGTTTGCCAAGCTTACCTGGCATATCTTCCCATTGTGTATAGGCAGGTCGGTGTATGCCTGCATACTAGCCTACCACTCCCTTCCCCGGGAGAGAAGCAGAATTGCATTATGGCACTTTTGTGATACTCCCTAGTCAGCACAGGACTTAGGCCACCATAAGCCCCAGCATAACTGGAGGTTAGGATTGCAGGGTATATCTGACAAATATATGTCTAAGAACTAACACCACAGTACAGGAGATGGATGGGAACTGAGATGACTGAAGGATTAGAGCTTCATTCTCATTTCAGCCTTGCTCTGGGGCATAAACAGAAGAAGGGCACAATCCTAACCATATCTACTCAAAAGTAAGCCAATGGATCTTACTCCCAGGAAAGTGTCTTTAGGATTGCAGCCTAAGTTGAATGATGGGTAGAATTGCCTACACTATTATAAACTGTTCTTTTTTGGGGGGAGATGTGAGGAGCTGAGCACACATACATGGTAGTTATGTGAGTTACATGTTACTGGCAGGAGGTCTGGTCTAGAGGGTAGAGCCTCCGTTTGCCTGAAGATAAGAGCTGAAGGTTGCCGGATTGAGATAACCGGAAGTCAGATCCGAAGCAAGACCTTGAAAAGCGGCTGCTGCAGCTGAGATTTTCCATCTGCTTTTCAGTGGGAGTGAAGGAGCCTTCTCAGCTGCCCTACATGAGAACTGAAGGAGAACTTTGTCAGCCAGCATTTAGACATCGGGGCCAGTGTTGTAACCAGACTGTGAATGTAACATCTTGAATGTAGTGTCTCTTGAAAGATAGAGATAATCTGTGGTTTGTAAAAATCCCTTCGTGGATTTAGAATTCGCCTTATGTAAACCGTTTTGATTAAAGACTGAGGAGCAATCCAAAATGTCCAGAAAAGCGGTATATAAATGCCTTATCATTATTATCATTATTATCATTATTATTTTAAATGAGGCCAACTGCAGATAATTTACTGTCATGTAAATGATGAGCAGCCTGGCATATTTTCATAATATGGTTTCCTTTTTCTCTGCAGGGAGGATGATGAGGAAAATCCCTATGCAACTTCTTCCTATCAGCAGTAGAAGATGAATAAGGAGCCTGGAGCAAACATAGTTCTTAAAGAACTAAATATTTGATGATTCAAAAGCAAACCTTTTGGATTGATATATTATGGTATGATATATATGGTATATTACGTATAAATGATACAAGTCATTTATGGGTAATTCCACTGACTATAATTGCACTAAATGTATTTGAACTTCTGCCTTTTGCAGGTCAGTGTCCTTGTTAATATACATCAATAAGGGAAGGAAGCCTTCCAAAACTAGCAATTGCCTTCATATTTCTGCTATGAAAACATAGCACAGTAGCAACAATATACCCCTGAAATCATATTAATGCAAAATGTTTAGAAAAAAAACCTGTACATAATTAAATAAGATATTGTTTATTATGAAAATAATTATCATGGAGCCTTGAGGCAGATGCACTCTTCATGCAAGTTTTATGAGTTTTGGAACTGGCTGTTGTGGCCCTGATTTTGTGGTTGTGTGTATATGTATATACAGAAACAAAAGTGTGTGTGTGTATATATAAAGGCACCTTTGTTCTTAAAATGAACAAGTTTTAGCGATTGTTTTGAAAAAATGTTGGTTTTAAAGTATTTATGGCATATACTGTTTGGAAACTTGACTTTTTTAAAAGGGGGAAGTTTAATAAAATGTATTTTTCTTGTGTGGCAGTGTTAAAAGCAGCTTCTTTCGTGTAAATATAGGTAGGTTTCCTGTGATAAATGCAAAATGCACTTTAAAAAGTGACTTACCTTTGTCCAACATGTTTGTATAGAAAGTGCAGAGTGTCTGGTACTTTACAAATACATTTCAAAATTTGCTTTACTGTTTAAATTGGATGTATTAAAATTTCCTAAGCTGCCAAAGTGTCTCAGTCCTTCTTTCTGTTCCTGTAACATTATTTGGAGGATATAAAGATGATCAAAAATACTTACCAGTTGATTCTTTATACTGCCAAAAATACTCAGAATCAGAAGATTAATATCTTGGATGATGCCAGCAGAAATGCAAATACTGGTCTGTAGATGCTCTCCCTCTATCAGCCACAATAATTCAACACAATCCTATTGTGGGTTAGGCTGCTGCATATGGAAGCATTTTACAACAGCAACAAGATTTTTCAGTACTTACAGATCAGCACTGTGTAGAGCTAATTAAAATGAAATTCCAAGAATGTATGCCATATTAAGTAATTCTATAGTTCTGTGGTTTAATTTTAAAATGTTATAAGGTTCTACTAAATTTTAAAATTTTCTTTTACCTGTTTTTCCTTTTATTTAAATACTAGCTGACCTTACCTGTCATTGCAGGAGTAAAATTTAAGGAATATTCATCAGCCTCATCCCCACAACAATTAAAACAGTTAAATTGTTAATTGCTGTTGTCAATTTTAACACATCAGGTGAAGCTCCCTGAGTTCATCTCGAAGGTGCATAACTGGCCACTGTTATAAAACTGTTAGCACCTATTCTAATGCGGTTAATGTGAAGGGCTGTGGGTGGTGCAAGTGGTTAAGACGCTGTGCCTGTTAAGCAGCAGGCCAGAGTTCGAGACCTGGGTCGGCCCCACAAGACAGGGTGAGCTCCTGTCCTTAGCCCAGCTCTGCGATGCCAGCTGGATCCAATCGTATTGGCTCTGCCTTTACATTGGACTAATTCAGTGGCATGGAGAGGGGGGATTTGCTGCTTGGGTAACAGCCTATCCTCCATAACAATCTAACCCAGGCTTTCGTGCTTCACCTGCAGCGTATGTAGCGTGGAGCACGATACCATAGTCTTTCAAGACTGACGGAGGCCTGCTTGCTTGCTTTAAAGTGATAAGTGATGCTCATTGGGGTGTACAAAGAATATTTTAAATCTGATTCAAAAACTGCATTTATTAAATAAACAATACCGAAATTTGTAATAACAAGGTGGAGTGAAGCTTTTACAAAAGCTGCAAAAATGCAACCTATACAAACCTATAGTTAAAGTTAGTTAAAGTTGTTAGTTATTTGTTAGTTTATAGTTATATAAGTTAGTTTATATAGTATGTATAAGTATAGTTCACAAATTTGGGGGATTTGCTGCTTGGGTAAGAGCCTGTCCTCCATAACAATCCAACCCAGGCTTTTGTGCTTTGCATGCAGCATATGCAGTGCCAACCATGATACCATAGTCTTTCAAGACTGACGGAGGCCTGCTAGTTCGCAAAAGAATCAATGAGGGGCGAAGGTGGCCAAATTGGCCAGGGGGGTCCCCACAAAAGAAGCTGGAAAAATGACTAGGGGGTGGTTTCAAACAGCACCTAGAACTAGGAAGGTACTAGGAGGGGCAGGCCTCTTGGCCGTCATGGTGCAGAGAGGGAGCAAAAACAAAATCTCATGGAAAAAATTTTCAGCTTTGCCCTTCTTAAGGTTAAGAGCGATTAAAAAGTAGGGATTGGTGTGCAGCCACAATCATTGGAACATACCCTGGGAAGAACAGCAGGTCTGCTTGTTTCAAGCAGAGAAAATATGCTGTACTGGTACAATTTGTGAAATATTGACTGTATGGAGGAGTGGGGAGGAGTCTGCCAATGTGTCCACTCTTGTCTTATCCCATTTATTAAGATCCTCCACATTTAAAAAAAAAACTACTTAGAGGTAAACAGCTTTGTATTTTGGAAAAGAAGCCCCTCATTGTCAGTCTGTCCCCTTGTAGAAAAGGAATGAAGTATGTGGGGGTGGCAATATCTGCCCAGCCTTGATTTGTCCTACCTAGATTGGGGGTTCCACCACATAGAACACAAAGAGGCTGCACGGTACTGAGAGCCCTCTCTTCCCAGACAGTCTGGTTTCAAGCTGGTTGTCCCTTTATCCCTGCCTGGCCATGCCTCAGAACAGGAGCTCTGCCCTGATCTCAATTCTGAATCCCTTCCACAGGCCTAGATAAAGGTGGTGGGGATAAAGGGGCAAAGGTGGCCAAACTGGCCAGGGGGGTCCCTACAAAAGAAGCTGGAAAAATGACATGGGGGGGGGGGTTTCAAACAGCACCTAGAACTAGGAAGGCACTAGGAGGGGCCCTTCCACAGGCCTAGATAAAGGTGGTGGAGAGAGGCAGACATAATGGTGACCTGGGAATTGAGATGTGTCCTGAACCTTAAAATTGATTGATAATGTGTGCTTACATCACAGAAGGAATACTGTCCCTAAATTTCATGCTTCTAGGTTTGGGGTTTGGGCTGGACATTGATCGATTCAGTGACCCTTTGATTTTATTATGTAGAATAGTGAATTTTTTTCAAATAGAATGAAGTTTGTGCTATATGGATTGAAATGAATTCAGTTTAACCTGTCCTTTTAAAACTACTGTTAACTTTTCTCCAGTAATTATGAAAAAGGAAACTGCACTGGAATAATTTTGCACTTACCATAGATTGCATTCTTTAATGCAATGCATTTTACCAATTTCTTTTGCCCCATAAACTCATTGATGAATAATATCGATGTACCTCAGATCTGCTTTCTGTAAGTGGAAACGTGAAAGACAAATAATTGTCTTTATTGGCAGTGCAAGGACTATTGTAAATGAGAAACTGAATTTTAATAAAATTCTGAAATTTGAGAATCCAACTGATAATCAACGGGACTGTTTTAGAATGTTCAATTCATAAACTGTGTGTGATTCAGAGGCTACTACGTTTTCTGTTCTAAGCAGATGCTCCAAACTTAATGATCATTGTTCAAATTTTGAATTGTGGTAGCAGGTCTTTCAAATTATAGAAAGATTTCCCTCTTCCTGTCATATTCATGACCCTTAAAGAGGCAAGACATTAAAAGGAGGAACAGAAATCTGCATTATTATATCTTGTAGCAAAGCATTTAATAAAGTACAATATCAGAAACAGATTCTATTAGAAAAGTGTATTGTGAGTGTAGTATATTTTGTTATTATATCTTGGAGCATCCAGAAAATACTGAGAACATAAAAAGTACTGGTTGGGATTGAAACAACAGATGTGCAGTTTACATTTTACCTTTCCCTCTCCCCCCATATCACTGATGCAGAAAATACTGGCAAAAATGTGATCTACAAATTGTTGCTAAATGCTGTGATAGCAAAGCTTCCAGTTGGCAGTCTGCCATTAAGAACTATATTAAATATCTGCAGTGCTAATTGACATCACTCAATTTGGCCTTTATAGAGCACAAATCCAAACTGTCCTGCAGTACAGGGTAATGGCTTTAGCTGCTCTTCTGATAGCAAAATTTTATACATTTGACAACTAATTTGGTGCTCAGAAGTGCTCAAGTTACAAAGAAGAGAGAAGTAAACTCATATTACTTACATAA
Organism: Cryptoblepharus egeriae; assembly: GCA_030015325.1. NCBI lineage: Eukaryota > Metazoa > Chordata > Lepidosauria > Squamata > Scincidae > Cryptoblepharus > Cryptoblepharus egeriae. The sequence continues at coordinate 16,224,273 of JAREYC010000013.1, forward strand.
AAAGGTTGTGTGAACTGAAACATTATGTAAAGCTTGGTGCATACAATTTTTAAAAGGAGAGCAACTGGTGCTTCTCTGTCCCTGTAAACTTTGGTACAACCTGAGATCTTTTTGCACCAAGAGTGAACTGACTGTGTATAACACTCCCCTTATTTCACTGTAACACAGTTAATCCTAATTTTTCTGCACTGACCTAGTTGTGCCAGTTGGGCATATATTGCAGTCTGTGGTTGGGCAGTAGGCACCCAGCTCTCCTCAAGGTAAGGGAATGCTTGTCCCCTTACCTTCAATCTGCATTGCAGTTACTTTGGTGCTGGAAAGTTGGTTAAGATTGCACCCTTAGAAACAAGCAGACTTCTATCTTGTGCAGTAAGAGCATCCCCGCTCATTTCTTGCTTTAACATTCAGTACAAAGAATATTTTGATGAATGTGGAAGCTTGCTCGCTCTTTTGTGAACTAGTTGATCCTAATAAAGACAGTAACCTACAGCCTTTTTGGTGACTACTGATTTTATGGTAGCTAAGTCCTAAATGGGCAGTTTCCCATCTCAGTATACCTCTCTTATTTCCAGTATAGCCCTGCACTCCAACATTTCATCACCTATGCTTTAGCTTCTCAGTTCTCTGGATCCTTTAAATATCCCTTGATGTCCTTTTTGAAGATGATTTCTTGAACCATTATGGTAATTTGCAACTTGGCTTCTTATTGATCAGCTGCAGCCTACCTATTGCCTACTGTGCTCAATAAGGCTTAAGCTGTTTTCAATCCATACTCTTTATCTATTAGTCTGTTTCAGTCATATCCTCCTGCCCACTAGTCTTCCTAATACCTTTTCATTGGTTATCTGCAAGAACTCCTCCTTTGGACCACTCCATATTTTGCTTTACCCATACTGAATGTGGAAAAAAGTGAGAAATAAAGCCGATACTCAGCTTAGCAAGCAAGCCAAAGCTTATAGGTGGAACATTTGCTGCTGCTAGGTAGCTTTGGTATGGAGGCTTTCCACACAATTAGACTGGGAAATAGAGGAAGCACAAACAATATAAAATAAGCATGTTATCCTGATTTGTAGGACACAAATCATGATATTTTCCTTAGTCTCGTTTGGGCACAACATCTAAATTTGGGACTCTTTATTCTCATTATTCTTGCTCATGTGTATTGTTTCTGCTATAATTTACACTCGTGTCTCCCAAATCTACTTTTCTCATCAATCCTTTTACTCTCTATTATTCACATTTTCTCTTGGCTGCTCTTGCATGGCAAATTGATAGGCATTCAATACTCTCAAATGCTACCCTCATCTATAATATGGCTCACACCTCCCACAGACTGCATTTTTTCCTATACAAAAGTGATATGTGATATGAAAGTGGCAGCAGGTCTGGTTAAGTACAGAGCTGCTGAAGATAGTTAAGCAGGGAAAGGCCCTGGACAGCTCCTGGATGGGAGTCTGCAAGCTGATAAAGCTATTGTGAGACCTCAGAGCCAGAAGGTGTTGCCTTTTACAGCTCGGTTGACCTGAAAACTGCTGAAAGCTTGAATGGTAGTTCCTTACACCAGATGTGATGACTACACCCAGGAGAGAGGAGAAACATGAGCTGCCCATAGAACTGCTGTGAGGATAGTCTGTGGTGGCACATTTACGTGCAGCGGCTCAGCACTCCAGTGATCGGTTGAGTTTGTATCCTTGAAAAAGTGCACCTAAAATTTTGCAGTATACTTTTCAATACTCTATGTCAATGTATACAATGACAATAAAAGAATTATTATAAGCATAACATGGTTGGAAATAACCAGCACTGCCTTTTTAGTTACTGCTTGATAGGTTGTCTGAGTCATCTCTTTTTGCTACTATTCAGTGCAAGCAAATTCATCCTTTCCGTCATCCCTCCTGCAAAACAATCATCTGCAATTTAACTACTTAACTAGACTCAATTGTAACTTTTATACCCCTCTTCTGTTAGCTGTGCACTTCAGTGCCACCTATAATTCTGTCAACTTCATAATTTCTAGATAGGTATAAACTGAGGAGGATTTGAATACAAAGCAAAAATCACTTCCCATTTGCTTTGCATTCAGTTTCTTTGCAAGCCCTCTAGATCAGGGGTGCTCAACCCCTGGTCCGCAGCCCAGTGCCAGTCCACGGCACCTTGCCCACTGGGCCACGCCGGCACTGCTTTCCAGACTTGAGGCTCTCAGCTCCGGCCTGGCCCAACTGCACAGGCGCAGCCAGGCTGTATTTGCAGTTCGCCATGCTTATGGGGCAAACTGGGCAGGCGCAGCCTAACAGCTGGGCTGTGCCTGTGCAGTTTGCCCTGGCTGCGAGGCAAGCCAGGTTATGTTTGCCTTCTTAGTTCTCTGCAGCCGGGAAGAAATGCACAGGTGTAGCCTAGCAGCTGGCCTGCGCCTGTGCAGTTTTTCCTGGCTGTAAGGCTAGCCAGGCTGTGTCTGCCCAGCTCACCTTGCAGCCAGGGTGAATTGCACAAGCGCAGCCCAGCTGCCAGGCTGTGTCTGTGTAGTTCTCCCTGCAGCCGGGACATTTTATACATGTGGTATAAAAGTAGCCCAGATATGTTTCAAATTTATTTGGCAAACAGCAACTGAATCAGGATCATGGTAGGGAGAGCTTTAACTGTAACCACAATGGCTATCTAGATTTCCCCCAGATGCTATTTATCAAAGAAATACTCTTAGTTTGGGCAGCAAGGAAAATTGTTCCCTTGGGAAAACCTATTTAAGTGGGGCAGATCAGGATTGTTTTGTGGGATGAGTGATATACAGGTTCCTTCCCTGTGGTCTGATGCACAGGGAACCCTGATTCAGTATTTCGCTACAGAAATTGAAGAACTTGAAGGCCAGTGAGGCATTTAACATCACATGTAGTTTCACAATCTGTAAATATTTGTATGTGTATGAGAATGCTTGCAAATTTAATTCATACAATAAAAGCATAATCCTAACCATGTCTACTCAGAAGTAAGCCTCATTCTGTTCAATGGGTCTTACTCCCAGGAAAGCAAGTTTAGGATTGGAGTCTAAGTGCAAAATCCAGAGTAACTACGGGGAGTCCTTGCTCCAGTGCAAAAACAATTTACTCTGGATTGCAATATGAATTTCCCATAGGTTTTGACTAGGTGGGGCAGTAACTACGGGTGCATGTAATGTCTCTTATGTGCTCACTTAGTTACTCTGGATTTGACTGTAAGTGAGTTTGGGCTATCAATAATTTTGGAAAACACTTGAGTATTCAATTTATACAAATCATAAAACACAATTTGTGCACATCTAGACAAGTACTCCGTGATCAGAAGAACCCAGCATGGATTTACCAAGAATAAATCTTGCCAGACAAATCTGATCTCCTTTTTTGATCGGGTTACGAGCTTACTGGACAGTGGCAATGCTGTGGATGTCATTTATCTTGACTTCAGCAAAGCATTTGACAAAGTCCCACATGACATTTTAATTGGGAAGTTGGAAAAATATGGGCTAGACGGGGCAATCGTTAGGTGGATCTGCAACTGGCTCGATGGCCGCACTCAAAGGGTTTTAGTAAATGGTTCTGTGCCAACCTGGAGGTCGGTTCCTAGTGGGGTACCCCAAGGCTCTGTCTTGGGTCCGGTCATTTCATCAATGACTTGGAGGAAGGGATATGGGGGAGCCTGATCAAATTTGCAGATGACACCAAGCTGGGAGGAGTAGCAAACACATCAGAAGGCAGGAGAAACCTCCAGGTGGATCTAGATAAACTAGAATTCTGGGCTGTAACAAGTAGAATGAATTTCAACAGGGAGAAGTGCAAGGTTCTGCACTTAGGAAATAAAAACCAAAAACAGGTATAAAATGGGGGATACTTGGCTTGGCAGCACAACATGTGAGCGGGTCCTTGGAGTAGCCATGGATCACAAGCTGAACAAGAGTTAGCAGTGTGATGCGTCTGTGAAGAAGGCAAATGCCATTTTAGGCTGCATTAAGAGGACTGTAGCTTCCAAGTCATGAGAAGTTCTAGTTCCTCTTTATTCTGCATTGGTCAGACCTCACCTTGAGTACTGTGTTCAGTTCTGGGCACCTCACTTTAAGAAAGATGCAGCCAAACTGGAGCAAGTCCAGAGAGAGCGACAAGAATGATCAGTGGGATGGAAGGGAAGCCCTACGAGGAAAGGTTGGGGAACTTGGGATGTTCAGCCTGGAGAAAAGGAGGTTGAGGGGAGACATGATTGCCCTCTTCAGATACCTGAAGGGCTGTCATAGGGAGGAAGGGGCTCGTTTGTTCATAGTTTCTTCAGAAAGCAGAACTAGAACCAATGGGTACAAACTGCAAGAAAGGAGATTCCGGTTGGAAATCCGGAAAAAATTCTTGACGGTGAGGGCGGTTCAGCAGTGGAACAAATTGCCAAGGGAGGTGGTGGACTCTCCCTCACTGAGGATCTTTAAGCAGAGGCTCAATGAGCACCTGTTGGGGATGCTCTAGGGGAATTCCTGCTGCAGGCAGGGGGTTGGACTAGATGACCTACTAGGTCCCTTCCAACTCTATGATTCTATGATTCTAATTTCAATGAACTGGATGAATGACAGAAGTTCCCCTTCAATGCAGGCCAGTAGTCCAAACTTTAAAAAAAGTCTGATTTGCCAGTATGAAAAGCAAACTAAATTTAAACAGCTGATAAAATGTCCCTAAACACACCTCTGATTTTAAGCTCCCTAGACATTTGACCTAACATTTACCCTTCGAAATTAACAGCTATTTACGTGTGTTGTTAGGTTACTCACACCAACAATTCCATTCTTTATACATGCAGAGAAATAACACTTATTAAAGATATATAAAGTGTGTTAATGGCAATTTTGCTACTGTACCGGACTGTAGCAATCCCATGACAATATGATTCTTTCTCCCTGTAAGATCTATTTTAAAGGCTGTTGCATTGTTGAACATACAGCAGCTAATTAATGGCACAGACAGGGACACAGTACAGAACGCACAAACGACAAGAAAATTCTGATAACACAAATGCATTCAAAACAAAGACAGTGGCATCCTATTAAAGACAAATGGAAACTTCAGTGTGAGATTTCTTTGAACAAATTATATTTCATGTGTAATTGTTAATTGTAACTCACCCCATCTCTGATAATGACAACTACAATTGTATATATTTGTATCTCTAAACAGCCACTGATCAGGGTGCAATCCTAATCTAGGCTGGCACAACTCATTGGTCTTCCAGTTCCTGTGGTGATGAAGGGAGGCAAACACGTCTGTGCACTGGCCTAACCCAACCCCCAGGAGTGGTGCAGAAGTGCTCTACAGCACTTTTGTGACATTCCCAGGCCAGCACAGGACTTGTGCCGGGGTTTATGCTGGCCAAACTGGCAATTAGAATTCTGGATGCGGGGGCCAAAAACTGCTTCTTCCTAATTGCTGGTTGATGTCAAAAGTTAGGCTACATGGAACATGATGTTAACATTTCACCCTGTGGTATTCAGCAGTGACAAGAATGATGGATATGTAAGAAAGATAGGTATGCAGGTATGCCATCCCTGTGGATTGTTGACAAATAATTTTACCTGGAAAAGATTCAGTACAATGCAGAGAGAATACAGTGTTTCCTAACAGTTTCTTTGAAGAATAAAACAGAAAAGAAAAACATATTTTAGGACATTGAACTAGATTCATGTGACTAGACTAGAATTTCCTACAGCTTCAAGAGACACTCTCTTTTATCGTTTTTGTTCTTTACAGACTGCCATAGATCCGTTTGATCACATCAGCCTCTTCTTTGTCCAGAATGCCCTTGTCCACATAAGCATCAGCTTGTTGATCAATGAAATCCCGAAGTTTTGAGAGATCATAATCTGAAATACAAGAATGCATTTACTGAGCTAACCACGTCCACCTCGTGTTTTCCCTGCACACTTAGGCCAGACAAATGCTAACTATATGTAAAAGAACATGGGAAACATACATACATCAGGCATCAAGTCCTCCAACTCTGTATTGCATGCTACCCTTACCACAAGGCTTTTTTTAAATACCAGCTCCCCTATAGGAGGGGAAGTGGGGCTGGTGAAGATATCGGGCACTTGCTGCAGCTCTATCTGGGTCTGCTTTAATTTTACAGTCACTATGAGGACTGAAGTTGAAAATGGGAGACAAAATAGGCCACCAAAACAGGGTGACCTTATGCCATTGCCAAAAAAGAGGAAAGAGCCCCCAAAATGTAGGACACCCAAGAAAAATGAAGGACATGACAAAATGAAAGCTAAAAAACACTGATATATATTGCTTTAATGTGCTTAATTTAAACACTATATCATAATTGCACATAATTTGTTGCACATATTTTGTTAATTACAAGAAGGCTACATGTTGCCAGCTTCCAAGGAAAAGGGGGACAATGAAGTTTTTCCTGGGACACAAGCCTTGTTTTCCAGGACACAAGGCTAAAATCCAGGGCCTGTCCTGGAAAAAGGGGACATATGGTCACCCTACACCAAAATAAATTATATTGGGCAGCCCAATCCTATTCCTGATGATGCCAAACATGGCTACCTTTGCATTCAGCACTAGTACTAGGGCCAGTGGAGGTCTCTGGGGGAAGATAGTTGTGGTGCATCCTAAGATGGTTTGTACTAGAGACATTTTAAAACTGTCTTGCTTTACACCATACATTTCCCATATTATGAGAATTTTATAATTGGTCCATTAATTTCTGAGAACTGCATCTGAAGGAGTCTTAATGGATTAATGTAAGTGGGAAATGGTTTTTACAAACTTGCATATTATGGGAAAATTAGGTAAATATGTTTGGCAGTGCTATAATTATTAATAGATAAAGCTTGTCACCAATTTCTATTAAGTTCTGTCATAAAGTATAATAATGGGCCATTAGAAGAAATCAGCAACAGCTTCCTGCTGTCTCAACATTAATGCCCAAGATAGTGCAGTGACGTTTTTCCTCGGATTAATCACAATTTTACAGATTAATAAATCAAAAACCTATGCATATTTGCAGCAATATCCCTTGTCCAATTTCTTTATCATTTCATTTTATTTAAAATTTGGCTTTTTAACCCTTTACTGATCAGATCAGTCTGATCTTCACTTGGTCTTACATATAGAAATACATTACCCTTTCAGGATTGTGGGTTCTCATTTGTGCTTTTGTTTTTCAAAAAAAATTGTTTATGCAGTAGTCCAATGCATCCTGTAATGCACTAGTAGTTCTAGATAGATAGAACTGCCAGTTTCATTTCCATATAGATAGAACTACCAGTTTTTCTGTTATTCAGTGAAGGGGAGGATGAACACCAGGGGTCCTCAAACTTTTTAAACGGGGCCAGTTCACTGTCCCTTAGACACTTCGGGGGCTGGACTATAGTTTGGAAAAAAATGAACAAATTCCTATGCACACTGCACTGCACAGGGAAAAGAATGCAATATTTAATTTCAATTCAACAATCTTTATTGGCATGAAAAGAATGCAATAGTTAAAAACAAATAATATTTCAATGTGAACTATGGGCCTGATTTTGGCTAATGGTATGGTCAATGTTAGGTTCCATATTTGTCACTGCTAGTCGTAGCAAGTGATGAAAGTGTTCATCAGTTCATCATTTTATGAATTATGCCACAAAAAACCCCAAAAGTGAGGCTAGCATTGTAGCCTCAGAGCCCCATCCTAACCATTTCTACACAGAATTAATGGGCTTACTCTTAGGAAAGGTGTGGCAGGCTTGCAGCATCAGAGCCCCATCCTAAGCATCAGAGCCCCATCCATCCCTACACAGAAGTAAGGGGCTTATTCTTAGGAAAGTGTGGCAGTCTACCTCCAAGTGACCCCAAAATTATTTTCATCTTCCTACCGTCTTTGTTTCCCTGCTTGTTGTGTTTCTTCAGCCATTCTATGTTCTTTCTGATGGCTTCCAAATATGTCTCCGCCTTCCCTTGAAAGTTTAAAAACAGGGTAAACAAATCACTAATAAGCAGTTTCAGGTTGAATGGGGAAAACAAGGGTCTTGCAACCTTGAGTCCTGCCAGAAGAGTAGCAATAAATGATAAAAATTAAAATATAAATCTTTCCACATCATGCAGGGCGTTTTAAATTCCAAACAACAGTGAATCATATTGTCTACCATACCCACCAGGGTAAACATTATTTCAAAGTTGATTTAATGGGGTCTCTGGAGAAATATAGAGAACAATCCTAACCATGGGCAAAATCCAGAGTAACTACGGGGAGTCCTTGCTCTGGAGTAAGAACAATTTATTCTGGATTGCAATATGAATTTCCCATAAAATGTCACGTGCTCACGTAGTTAGTCTGGATTTGGTTGTAAGTCTACTCAAAAGTAAGCCCATTGTGTTCAATGGGTCTTACTCCCAGGAATCCTTACTCTTTAGGATTGCAGCCTTAATTCTGGATTCTAAATGCTGAACTTTGTTGGAGTTCCACAGTGGAACATGTCCCCATTGGTTGAAAAAGAGGAAAGCTAGAAACCTGAGAAGACTTCAACTCCCTGTGTGCCTGTTTCATCCTGCTGCAAGCCACTCACTTGAAGGACAGGTGCATTAAGTACTGGCAGTCTGGATCATTTCACTAAAGACCATACATAAAATTGGCCTCACATGGTGCATGTTTCAACCATATAAAACTATTGCCAGAGTTTAAATATCTGGGAACAACATTTGCTGAAGATGGTAGAATGGATGAAGAGATCAGCATACGGTGTAGTAAGGCAAACCAAGTGCTGGGACGGTTAGCTCCACTGCTATAACGTAAGGCAATATGAATCAGTACAAAGAAGTATTTCATACAAAGTACCGGTATATTCATTCCGACTTTCTGTTACCAGTGCAAACATGGACACTTACATGGACACAAACATGGACAGCAAACATGGACACTCACAACAAAACATAAGAGGGAGTTAGTAACAACAGAAATGAGATGTCCAACGAAAGTGGTTGGAGTAACAAGAAGGGATAAAATCAGGAACGAAATAATAAGAGAGAGAATTAGAACAGAACCAATTTTGCATATATAGAAAGGCAGCAAATAAAGTGGTTTGCACTCTTGGAGAGAATTTCTTGGGAAGCCAAACCATACAAGGTTTATGTCAAGAGAGAAGGGCAAAGAACGAAAGGTAGACCCAGAGTATGATGGAGAGATAACATCAAGGACATACTGCTACAACACCAGGTGAAATTGGAAGAGGCCACCAGAAACACAAGATCCAGGACTTTACATCTCCCTTGGCACCCAAAGCGGTAAAAGAGGAAGTGAAGAAGAAGTAGAAGATTAACAGGTAATGTGGCCAATAGGGTCACTGTATTCCACTAGCATAGACTAATCAGTGCTAGCATCCTGCCCTATTTTATATCCAGTTTCATACAATATGAACTTTGCAGGAATGTAACCTTCTCATTATGGTCAGTATTACTATAACTTTAAATAGATAGACAGAAACAAGCATATCGATAACTAGGTGGTTCCTAAGGACTGTAAACCGAAACCAAGTTAACTGGGACTAAAAACCATATATTGTGATGCATCTGTCATTAAAACATAGGCCTGTTTAATGTTAACCCATGCTTTGCTTGCAAGTTCCAGATCAGGACCACATTGTGCAAGGAGGATAGGTTAACACTCCACCCTCACTTTTCCTTCAAAAATCACACCCCACCCTGCACTGCTCTTTTCTTCTCTTTGCTCACAACAAATAGCCACTTTGAGGCAACCATCAGCTCTGGGGATGTTTAGGAAGGAAACAGAAAGTTTAAAACTTAGTCCTGAGCTGGATTTCAATGCTTCAATGGACCATCACAAATGGAATGGAGTTCACTGCATACAGGATTGCAAAGAGAGAATGCAAAGTTCTGTGGACCTGGAAAGCTTATTCCTTTCTATCCATCAAGTCTTTTCAAATTGGAAGCCAGTCAGTGGTCCACATTCTCTACACTGGAATTGGCTTGCAGATTCAAAGGCTTTTCCCCTCCTAGCATCTCATATTACAGAGCAATCAATATGTTCAACCCAGACTATTGAACTCTTTAATGATTTTCTGTTTTTAAAAGGGATATGTGCAATTAGGTGAAAATCTCAAGCTAGAGTGGTGTATTGATCGCATTGAGTTTGGGTTGCAAAACTAGCTTCTGGAGCCGGAAAGAAAAATAATTGCACTACTTATTATCAGTTGTGTATATCAACCCTCATTAAAGTATATTGTGTGTGCAGAAAGCTCATTGGGGCTCTCCTATTTCCTTCTTTTTTGGGCTGGAAGTATGAATCAATCACTCAACATGATAAGCTTTAGTGCAGGGGTCCTCAAACTTTTTAAACAGGGGGGCCTCAGATACTGTCGGGGCCGGACAATAGGGGGGTTTCTGGGGGGTGGTGGGTACTGGCAGGGCTAATGGGGGGTTTCTGGGGGTGGGGGCAGGGCTAGTGGAGGGTTTCTGGGGGTGGTGGGTACTGGCAGGGATGGTGGGGGTTTCTGGGGGGTGGTGGGTACTGGCAGGGCTAGTGGGGGGATTCTGGGGGGTGGTGGGTACAGTCAGGGTTAGTGGGGGATTTTGGGGGGGGGTGAAGGCCTGTCAGGGATTGTGGGGGGTTTCTGGGGGTGGGGGTACTGGCAGGGCTGGTGGGGGTTCTGGGGTATGGGGGTTACTGGCATGGCTGGTGGGGGTTCTGGGGGTGGTGGGTACTGGCAGGGCTAGTGGGGGGCTTTCTGGGGGGTGGGGGTTACTGGCAGGGCTGGTGGGGGTTCTGGGGGTAGGGGTCACTGGCAGGGCTAATGGGGGGGTTTCTGGGGGTGGGGTTACTGGAAGGCTGGTGGGGATCGGGGGAAGAAAGGGAGGCACTTACCTGGGGAGCCCTGTGGCCACCTTCAGCTGCGCAGCCCCCCATCCAAGTCAAGTTCTTCCACTGGGCGAGCAGGTGAGCGGGCAAGCAAACAGACAGGCAGCCCCTTGCCATGGTGGGCACCCACCCCGGCGCTGTCGTGAGGGGATGGCTCCTCCCCCTCCCTGCCTGCTCTCGCCTGGCAGCCACTCAGCAACAGCGAGGCAGGGAGGGGGAGGAGCTGTGCCCTCAGGACAGCACAGCGCACACAGCAGCGTGCCAAATTTAAAATGGCAGCCGTCACCAAGCCTCTTTTCCCAGTGGCTGCCAGCAAGCCTCGACGGGCCGGATTGAGGGCCCTGGTGGGCCGTATCCGGCCCCCGAGCTGTAGTTTGTGGACCCCTGCTTTAGTGGATGTCCACTAGTTCTGGTGTTATATGAAATGGAAAAGAGCATTTCTCTATCCACTCTATCCATCCCTTGCATAATTTTGGACATCTCAATCATGTCTCTCCTCAAGTACCTCTTTTCTAGACTGAAGAGTGCCAAACGCTGTAGCCTTTATCTGAAAGCCTGTATGATCTTGCTTGGTCAAAAGGTGCCAATGGTTAGCCGGGGGGGGGGGGGTGGAGTATAGTCTGGGATCTTCCTTGCCCAAGGGGTTCTTTGGATGGCTAAGCATACAGATTGGTATCAATACACAGAGTCTAAGCAGCTCCTAACCATCTATGCAATGACCCTGCACATGTTAGGCTGAGCAGACAAAGGAATGACATGTAACGTTCCGGTGTGTAGTGATGTCTTTAAGAGGGGAAGGGGATGGTTCAAATCTATAGAGGATATGTCTATTGGGAGCAATTTGCCATGAAAACTAAGTAAAATCAAAAACTTGTAGTCAAAAGCAATCTGCCACTGAAATAAGTATGCAATACCAGTTGTGGGGTGTGTTTGTGTACATGTGTAATAATGAGGTAGACTTGTTCCCCTCATGTCATATATTTCCTGACTTGAAATACAGTGGCACCTCACGTAACAAATTTAATTCATTCCAGAGGCATTTTCTTTACGTGAAACATTCTTTACGTGAAGCGGATTTTCCCATAGGAAATAATGGAAGCTCAGACGATTGGTTCCACAATCCCAAAAATATTCATATAAAAATATTAACTGGATGTAAAAATGATGACAGAACACTGGGATTGAATTCAAAACATGCATTCCATGTGCATGCTCTTATGAAGTGTACTTAGGCTGCAGTCCTAAAGACACTTTCCTGGGAATAAGCCCCATTTAACACAATGGGGCTTTCTTCTGGGTAGACATGGTTAAGAGGCTGCAATCCAAGACACATTCAAAGTGCCTCCCCACTTTCTCCTTCTCTCCATCCTGAGCCTCTCTCTCCCCTGCTCCCTTCTGGCTAGCCCTGAGCTGCTTCCCTCTTCTCCACTGCTCTTCTCTCCCTCTGCCCAGCGGATGTCTGGCCACAGGAGGAACAGCATGGAAGTGTTGCTTTCACTATGGGCAGGTGCGCTAGGCAGCTCTGATGCTTTTTATACAGACTGCCGGCCAGCGCGTCTGCCCCAACAGCCAACAAATGTGTTCTTTACGTGAAGCAGAATCCTAGAGAAATTTTTGTTTGTTACATGAAACGTACTTTACGTGAGGCGTTCCTTACGTGAGGCGCCACTGTACTGGTAAAATTGGATCAGCCTACCAGCTGATCTCATCTGATGTAGCAGAGTTCCTCCTTTTTGGAAGACAGCACACACTGACTACACAGTAACCCACCTGCTTGAGTTAACCCATTCAAGAAACAATCCACCCAAACTTCAGAATGGTTCAGCCTAACAGGGAGAACAGGAGCACTTCTTACCTTTCGGTTCTTCATCAATTTCTGTATTTTGCTCTTCAAATTTGGTAGAATCTTTTAGTGTTTCATATTCTTTTTCCATCTTGGCAGCTGCTGCTTTAGTGCTGTCAGACTCTTCAGTGCTCTTGTCTAGAGGAAAGGGAGTCATCTTTTGTATCACCAAAACTGTAGCCCCGATACCAGCCCCGACACTGGGATTGCTTTTGCAAAAGTGGAGTGTTGGGGTCATGAAGCATTCGCTCACTGTCTAGTTTGGTTCTGATCAATATGGTTCTTCAAAAATCCCACCAAGTTTGGAGGATAATTCACACATGATGGCTAGCTTTTATTTATGAAGAAGATAAATATGTACCACTGTGGTGGGAATGTAAGAGTGTTCTGTGTAACTGTGGCATTTAGTCATGCTGGCCACATGACCATGAAGAAATCTTCAGACAACACTGACTCTTTGGTCTTGTAACAAGGATGAGCATCACCCTTAGAGTCAGTCACATCTAGCAGGGGTACCTAAGGGGGACACCTTTACCTTTTGTGCCAGTGCTGAAGTTTCTGAGAAAAAGGCTGCAATGTTGTAATACATCAATACAGCTCTTTGGAAAGTAATTGTAAAAATAGCAACAGAATAAATACCTGACAACAGCTTGTTTTTGGTACTGGGCTTTTCAAGTTTCTTTCTTGTTTGTAGAGCAATCATTGCATCCAAGTTTTCTGGAAAACAGAAAAAGAGAATATCAGTCTGAAATTGCAACATGGGGTTATTTGGGGCTCAATTTGCAGAAGTCACATAATGTAACTACAGTACCTGTGCATGAATTGCTATGGCCAGGTCTGTGACTCATGATAAGGCATACCTGGTGCACCAACTGAAGCTGGACAAAGGTATGCCTGGCTGTAGCCAGTACCTGAGCAGAACCACACTAGCACAATTTGTGCAGTGCATATTCTTCAAATGCTAGATCACAAATGTCAGGACATGCCATCCTTCCAATAAAAGATTCTTATTTTAATATTGCTATCTTTAGGTATGGAAAATTTACAAGTTCACTTTTATATTTTGTATATTTATCAATTGGACGATATCAATTGGAAATGGACGATCCCATGTTTATTCATGTTAACAAAGTCCTACTGTGTTAACTGGGGCTATTGTACTCTGTGGGGACATATATCACCTAGAATGAACTTTTGCACTAAGAGAGGTCCTAGGAAAGATTACAAGAGCATCTTCAATAATACAGAAGCAATGCAGGATCTGATAACTCAATGCAGAAAGACACAAAATGGGAGTGGCCCTTTAGACTTAGATCTGCTTGGTTTCTACACTGCCTGTCCTACTACTTCTGTTGCCATAATATTTTCAAATTCTGCACCTTCACATGCTAAACATGTCTTTCATAGAATCATAGAGTTGGAAGGGACCTAGTAGGTCATCTAGTCCAACCCCCTGCCTGCAGCAGGAAATCCCCCTAGAGCATCCCCGACAGGTGCTCGTCGAGCCTCTGCTTGAAGATCCCCGGTGAGGGAGAATCCACTACCTTCCTTGGCAGTCTGTTCCACTGCCGAACCGCCCTCACCGTCAGGAATTTTTTCCGGATATCCAACCGGAATCTCCTCTCTTGCAGTTTGTACCCATTGGTTCTAGTTCTGCTTTCAGAAGCAGCTATGAATGAGCCCCTTCCTCCATATGACAGCCCTTCAGGTATCTGAAGAGGGCAATCATGTCTCCCCTCAGCCTCCTCTTCTCCAGGCTGAACATCCCAAGTTCCCCCAACCTTTCCTCTAGGACTTCCCTTCCATCCCACTGATCATTCTTGTTGCTCTCCTCTGGACTTGCTCCAGTTTGGCTGCATCCTTCTTAAACTGAGGTGCCCAGAATTGAACACAGTACTCAAGGTGAGGTCTGACCAATGCAGAATAAAGAGGAACTAGAACTTCTCGTGACTTGGAAGCTACAGTCCTCTAAATGCAGCCTAAAATGGCATTTGCCTTCTTTGCAGATTTAATAAATAAATTATCAGTTCGAGCTGGTGACTCGAATCAGGCTTCTAAGTATTCATGGAGCCCATCACAAAACTAGATTTGGGTTTTTATTTCCATGTAGGCAATGAGAGATTATTTCTTTTTTTCTGTTGAAAGTCAAATGTTGCTAAGCAGGATTTGTGTCTGTCTTTTCTAGAAAAGTTAAAAAAGGAAAAAACAGGCAGGGTACAGAACTATGGCCAACTAGCTCCATTTCAACACAAGACGGTACTTATGGGCCCACCAGCTGTGGTCTGACATTACATACACAATATTTGCTTTGAGTTAAACTAATGAGGTGAGTCATCTTGAGAAATGTCATATGTATGGCCAGTAGCTTAGCAACCGGGTGTCCTACGTGGTGCTTTAAGGGGATCCTATGTCATTGCCAGCTTGGTTGCCTTGGCATCATTTTCTTTAAATAAAACAACACACACCAGACATTGAGTTCACCCAGGCGACAACAACCTTTCACCCATCTGGACATCTATTTGGAATAGAATCATAACCAAAAACCCCTCCAAAATGGCGCTCCTAATAACTTCTGTAGGACACATGGCCTGGAGAAAGTTCTCCAGTAAGGCTACAATCCTAAAGTCACTTTCCTGAACACCATGGGGCTTACTTTTGAGTAGAGATGGTTAGGATTGTTCTCTAAGACTGCTGATGGGTGAGACAAGACGCACAGAGCAGGATCCCGCTGAATAACTAGGCAAAGAGGTATAGTTAAAAGTGGTCTTCTGTTAGATCTAGCACAGGGATTGTCAAATATACACCCAGTATATTTTTAGTGGCATTTCTCTTGAAGGATAGGGAACCATTTATTGATTTATCCTGCTATGTAAACTGCTTTGAGAATTTTGTTGTTGTTGTTGTTGAAAAGTGGCATACAAATTCTATTATTCTTATCTACTATTTCACAATTGCCAGGTGTTTGACTGGAATTGCCTCTATTGTGATTCAGTTTCTACCCAAGGAACTAGGAATCACAAAGCTATTGTATTATTATTATGTACTATTTCATAGTGGGTGGTACAAGCGGTTAAGACACTGTGCGTGTTAACCAGCAGGCCAGGGTTCGAGACCCGGGTCGGCCTCACAGGACAGGGTGAGCTCCTGTCCTTAGCCCAGCTCTGCGACGCCAGCTGGATCCAATCGTACTGGCTCTGCCTTTCTATTGGACTAATTCAGTGGTGTGGACAGGGGGGATTTGCTGCTTGGGTAACAGCCTATCCTCCATAACAATCTAACTCAGGCTTTCATGCTTCGCATGCAGCGTTTGCCGCGCCAAGCACGATAGCATAGTCTTTCAAGACTGACAGAGGCCTGCTTATTTCATAGTCGCCAGAAGTTTGACTGGAATTGGCTCTATTGTAATTAGGTTCTTATGCAAGGAACTAGGAATCAAAAGGTATTGTCTCAATATGTGTGAAGTTAAGAGCGCTGCTTTTTTATAACTGGGCAGTTGTTATCTTCAGGAGGCCCATTATGTTTTAGATGTTCGTGGAGGCTTGATGGAATCACATCAAGAGCGACTATTAATTTTGGAATCACATCAAGAGCGACTATTAATTTTGGAATTACAGTGTCTCCTTCTTGTCCCAGTATCTTTGAATTTAACACTTTGTACCGTTCCCTCATCACTACAGCAATCTGGGATTTTGTGTGTGGCCAAGGTGGATACAAAAATGGTCTCCTATGTGGGTATTTGGATTGGATTAAATTGTTTGTTGCACAATATAGCAAATAATCCACCTACACAGGCATTCAGCTGAATCAACAGTGAACTGCAAAACAGCTTGTCCACTTTCCATTTATATCTTTATATTGATTTCCAGAGCTTCCATAACATTTCCAAAAAGGCAGATTTTCTTTACATAATCAACATATGCCTGAAAGACACTTTCACAGCCTACGCTTGTTCACTTGTCCGCATCACTTGGAAGCACATCAAATCAAAATGTCTGTGACACCAAGTAGGTCTGTGAGGGAAAGACCTGAGGTTTTTCCTTATGGAATCACTTTTCAGTTGTCAAACCTAAATGTTTAAATACTGAAAAGATAATACTAGATGTGCATTACCTAGTGCCTATCTGTGTGTATGTACACGCATGTATATATACATACAAACTTCATACAAACTGGGGTATGTATATTTTTAATTTTTAGTGTATGGCCATACGTGGTTTAGTAATAAAATCAGATGTTAACATCCAGATGCCGCATCCACTCAGGGTTAGAGTGGTTCATATTGAAAAAGTCAGACACTGGGCCAGTGGCTCTTGAAGGACACTCAAACACAATGTGATGGGTTCCATTGAGGAGCACCACAGCCGCATTGAGGGGTGGATGCAAGAACCCACTTACCTTGTCCCCCATTGTCCCCCATTATGATCTGAAAGAACCTGTCACTGAGCATGTTGTTGATTAAACAATAGAGGATTTTACATGGGATAATGCAACTAAGGGCACAATCCAGAGTAACTACGGGGAGTCTTTGCTCTGGTGTAAGAACAATTTACTCTGGACTGCAATATGAATTTCCCATAGCTTTACACTAGAAGGTGGTGCAGTAACTACGGGTGCACGTAATGTCTCTTACTTGCTTCTGTAGTTACTCTGGATTGTAGGGTAAGTTTGTATAACAGTCCCTTCTTCCACATGGTATCATAAGCTGCAGACAGGTCAATGAACACAACTGTGGTTTTTAAGCCTCACTGGAAATCAGCCTTGATACGACCTGTTGGGCTCAGCACCATAGCTACAGTTATGTTGAAAGCCAGCTTATTCCATGAGCAGAAAGCGGCCACTTCTATTCATTATTAGTTTTTCCAGAAGTTTGTAACGAGAACTGTATGTACATACAAACCCCATACAAGGAATTCAGAGGAACATACATGATCACACATATTGAGACAATACTTCTTGAAAGATCTTTGGAGCATGTAACTTATTTATATAGTGGCATAATTTCAGATCGAACCCAAGAAAATATTTAGATAAGGGGTGCAATTAGGATGAATCAAAAATATCTATCAAATTGTACATATGGTATATAAAAAAGAACAATTCGTGGAATACAGTAGAAAATAGTAATCCCAGCAGGTCCCACTTTGGTTAGTGCCTCCTCAAAACTGGAGTGAGCCCTGACTAAGCTGGATGTGGAGAGTTCTATGCTTGGAAGTGAACTCTTCCAACATTTTCTAATTAAAAAGCAGCTCTGAATGGTCAGGTTTTCTGTTCCATTATAATCAGACTTAAATCCCCTCCTGAAGCTGCTATAAGTCACAGAAGGAAAAACTGACGGACATTTTTGTGTGTGCCTAAACCTTAAGGGGTGAGAACCTTTTGTTGTCATTGTTGTCAAACAGTTGGGAGCAAGAAATGCTTATCAAATCTATTTCAAATCACTTTGTGTTTTACGAGTTGACTCAACCTTCCTTTTGCTTATCCTCCTGTTAAATGATACTTGACAACAGTGGTTTAAGTGAGCCAGATCTTTTTTGGTTTACATCAGCGTTGCACATCACAACTCTGCAAAGGCAAGTCCCACTGAATGCAGTTTAACAGAGATAGGAAAGTCCAGCAGAACTTGAATCTAGAGTCACCACATTGAAACTCAACTTGCAAATGAGTCATTATAGGGACACTTTCCAAGTTGCCAAGTGAACCCTTTGCAATTCTAAAGGACTTGAGTTGCCCCCCCCCCCCACTCTTTAAAAACCCAGCCATGGAAAAAGCAAAGGGGAAAGGATTGGCAAGCTCTGCTGAATCTAGAAACCATGGTGGGCCTCCAGCCTGACATGAGACCTCTCAATTATGTGTCAGCTAAATAGCCAGGGCAGATTTGAGTAGCCCCATTGTGAGTCCAGAGTGCTCAGGGTAAAGCAGCACCCATTTGTCACTGTTGCTCCTCTTGGTGCTGGGAAGCTTAGGATTGGGCTGACCAATAGTTAGGTGCTAGACCAGATTAAAATCAAAACAGGTTTTGCCTGCAAGTTTTCAATTGTGCATGAGAATTGCCTCTATGACACCAAACAAGGAAGCAAATGGAAAATCAATTCAATTTCCAGTTTGGCCTATGAATGGGTACCCGCTACATGCAAGAGGATGAGAGAGTAAATGCTGGGGGCCAGTTACATTTGTCAATCTATTTGCAAGGCTGTTGTAAGCATTCCAGCCCTTTATCAAGGCTCTCAGGGCATGTTCCCTTGACAACATGCCTCACCACTGCCATTGACTCCAAAAAATGTTTCCATGTGGCTTTGATGCTCCTCGTTGCCTTCAAGCTGATGACTATGAATACAGACATCTCTTTAGACCTCTCTCTTGCAAACAGCAGCTTAGTGTGTGACTGGCACCCAAGTGCTCGACCTTCCAATATAAAATGAAAGGTGGGTAAAAATCACAGAGCCTGCGGATGGTGAATGGTCACCAAAAGCACAGGATGGTGAAGCAACGACAAACAAAAGACTAAACAAAATTCAAAAAAGGGGTGGTAAAGGATGAAGAATTTTTTGTAGATAGAAATTCAAATTTCTTGTTTAGCCATGTCTTAAGTTGTTACCTCTAACTCTTGAAATGGATCTGGCACAATATTTTCATGCTTCCTATTAGACGTAGCTGCAGAAATGAAGGCATCAAGGTGTCCTTCCATTGTCTGAGCCAGAAGTCAAGTTATTTGATGAAGAAGGTACATCAAGTTATTTGATGAAGAAGGTAAAGTTATTTGAAGAAGAAGGTATGTGAGTGGCGCCTCACGTAAAGAATGCCTCACATAAATTATGTTTCACATAACAAACAAAAATTTCTGTAGGATTCTGCTTCACGTAAAGAAAATGCTTCACGTAAAGAAAATGCTTCACATAAAGAACACATCGTTGGCAGTTGTGGCAGACGCACTGGCCGGCAGCCTGTTTAAAAAGCATCAGAGCTGCCTAGCATACCTGCCCATAGTGAGAGCAACACTTCCGTGCTGTTCCTCCTGTGGCCAGGCGTCCGCTGGGCAGAGGGAGAGAACAGCAGTGGAGAAGAGGGAAGCAGCTCAGGGCTAGCCAGAAGGGAGCAGGGGAGAGAGAGGCTCAGGATGGAGAGAAGGAGAAAGTGGGGAGACACTTGGAAGGTGTCTTGGATTGCAGCCTCCTAACCAGGTCTACCCAGAAGTAAGCCCCATTGTGTTAAATGGGTCTTACTCCCAGGAAAGTGTCTTTAGGACTGCAGCCTAAGTAGACTTCCTAAGATCATGTACATTGAATGCATGTTTTGAATTTCAATCCCAGACTGTGTTCTGTCATCATTTTTACATCCAGTTAATATTTTTATATGAATATTTTTGGGTTTGTGGAACCAATCGTCTGAGTTTCCATTATTTGCTACGGGAAAAACCGCTTCATGTAAAGAATGTTTCACGTAAAGAACATGCCTCTGGAACGAATTAAATTTGTTATGTGAGGTGCCACTGTATATGTATAGGGTGGCCATAATTCTCTTCCACAAAATCAGGTCAGAACCATCTGTCCCATTTGCCAATATGTGAATAGAATCCCCCAAAATTGTGATTGTCCTTGTTTTTTGGGGACATATCATATGGCAACCCTATATATGCAGGAGAATCCATCTTATCAGTATTGGGACAGCATCTAGCTAGCTTTCTGGGAGCAGTGAAATATACCATGAATATAAATAATTATCCTTACAGGGTTGCTCCAGTTCACTGATTCTCCAAACATCCGTCACTTCACAACAAAACAGGTGTGAATCTATTTCAATCAGGAGGTAGGTTATGATCAATTTCTTCCCAATAATTGGTGAATGTCACCACTGTGGGGTGTGAAAATCCTCATACCTACATTATAAATATAGTGGTTGAATTACAAGCTGTAGCTCATTGGTAGGATCCCTTCTTTGTATGCAGATAAGATCCTACATTCAGTCCCTGACATCATCATCATCAAGCTCTAACAGAAGTCTCCAGACTTTAACCCTGGAACCAGATGCAGCCCATGGTGTTACTCCATCCATCCCTCAGAAAGCCCCCTCCATCTGGCCCTCAGGCAATCAAGGGGAGCTCTGCTCTCCACACCTTGGAAGGGTATTTTGAGGACTGAGAAGACTTCACACTCTGTGTATGAAAGTGCCTCCTCTGTGTATGAAAGTGCTTATGAATTGGTTTGAAGATCACCTTCTTTGTATCTGTTGGAAAGTGTTTATCATCTGATTTGAATTCATTCATTCATTCACAAGTTCCATTACTAATATATTCATTTATGTAAATGTATTCAAATTTGAAATTTGAATCAATTTTTTTTCTTCCAGCCCCCAACACAGTATCAGAAAAATAATGTGGCCCTCCTGCAAAACAATTAGAGACCCCTGGACTATAATAACAGCATCAACAATCACATTAATGTGACAAGAAAATTTTTTTGGAATAAATTTTTAGATCATTTCAGGTGGTTCTGTCATTGTACTTCTCATCCAAGTAAAATACGTATACTTTATACTGCCATCAGAAACTTTCCATCCGCTCCATAACTTCTGATAGGCTGTCATTAAGTAGATATTTAACTTTCACAAGATCAGGATGTCCATTCTTTTTAGCTAGGATGCATTCCAACTGAGTGGAACACATGCTTGCATGAACCGGGCAGTAAGAAAATATATGGATGACAGTCTCAGCTGATACCAGTTTACTGGGATATTGCCCATCTGGGTAAGATAACTTACAATATCTGTCCAACATGACGACAAGGTGGGATCGTACTGTACCTAGCTAGGTTAATAGTGGGCATTCCTTTGGATTAATCAAGATTCCCTGACATCTCCAAGCAGACCAGTGAAAAATTCTGTTCTTAAAACCAGAAGACTTATTTCTAGTCAAGGTCAATCATACTCAGCCAGATGGATCAATGTTCTAACTCAGAATAGGACAGCTTCCTGTGCCCTCATGCTCCTGAGTTCATTCTATTCTATCTGAGGCTGACATGAACACCTCCGGCAACCCACTCCTTTCACTGGCTCAGCAGACAAGATGCCTAGAGCGCTGCACTGATGTTTCCATCTTTATACAAGTATTTCCAATGTGTAACCCAATTCTTTAACATTGCCCAGCTGTGTTTGCTTGGGTGATGGGGGGGGGGCAGCTATTATGGAGTCAGTGTTGGTGGATGAGGTAGCATTCATGCTAGACCTGAGAAAACAGGGTCCTAGCCCAAATAGGAAGGGTTTTATGAGAAGTCTACCATGGAGCACAGTCTTAACCATGTCTACTCAAAAGTAAGTCCCATTGTGTTCAGTGGATCTTATTCCCAGGAAAATGTCTTTAGGACTGCAGTCTTTAGGACTGCAGTCACAGATCAAATTTATTTTAAGGACCTAATGGCCAACTTGGTTCAGCAGGGCTGGGGTAGAATCTGAGAATGTTTATTTCCCAGAAAAATACTCAAAGCATGTCAGTGAAGTCCTAACAAGACAATGTGCAGGGATTCTACCCATTACATGTATCGGTAATCTGAATAGTACAGTTCAAGGATTTGGTGATGGCATCTTAAATGCCTTTAAGAAGGGATTGGACAGAGTGCTAGAGGAAAAAAACCATCACGGGTTACAAGCCAGGATAGGTATGTGCAAAAATTATGTATGTATGTATGTATGTATGTATGTATGCATGTATGTATGTAGACAATCTCAGAATGCCAGTTGCAGTGGAGGGCACTTGGGTGCAGGAGCCTTTTGTGCTTCCTGTGGCATCTTGTGGACAGGAAGCTGAACTAGATGGGAAGTTTGGTCTGATCCAGTGGAAGATATTAACATTCTTATGCAAGGAGGACTAACAGTGCAATCATAACCCTTGTTAGGCCAGCACAAGTCCTGGCACAAGTCCTGTGCTGGCCTGCAGGTGACACAAAAGTGCTGTAAGGCAGTTCTGTGCCACTCCTGGGGGGCTTAGGCCAGTGCACAGATATGCGCTGGCTTCCCCACACCACCATGGAAATGGAGATGGAGTTGTGCTGGCATAAATTGGTTAGGGTTGCACCTTAAATCACATACATTTTTTAAAATATTTGAATAAGTATTTTATTTATTTGCTATATAGTACTGCTGGTCTAACAGCCCAGCCCAGAGGAGAAGAAGCACTGTTTCCTATACATGCTGGGCAACTGCTTGCATCTCCTTAGGGAAGGAGACATTTGTCCCTTGCCCAGCCTTGGAATACCTCCCCCAACCCCTACAAACCTCTCCACTGCCCAGAGTTCTTCCTTTGCTCCAGGCAGCCTGTGGTGGTGCTGGTGTGGTGGTGCTGGTGTGGCAACTAGTGCTGGGCCAGTGCCAGTGCTGACCCAGTGCTGAGTGTCATGGTCACACCTTATGGCATGTTTCTTTGCAACACTGCACTGGTGCAGGGCCAGCTCTAGTTACTCAAGACTGGGCTCTAAGCCTGGTTTGCAACATGTCCCAGAAAACAGGAGAAGTTCCAATTTTGGGCGAATGGGTTCACATACTGGTAAGTGGTAAAATGGAAATGCCAAGGGAGGTGGTGGACTCTCCCTCACTGGGGATCTTCAAGCAGAGGCTCGACGAGCACCTGTCGGGGATGCTCTAGGGGGATTTCCAGCTGCAGGCAGGGGGTTGGACTAGATGACCTACTAGACCTACTATGATTCTATGATTCTAAGTGTGACAGAGGGCCATGTCCCAATTTTGTGGAAGATAATTATGGCAATGCCATAAGCCAACAGCCTCTTTAGATACTGATCATACTCACCAAGCTCTCCTTGTCCTGACATGTGGTAGTATAGCTAGAAGTGGTAAAATGGAAAGTAATGCCGGTGCGATAGTGTGATGGATAAGCCTTTCCAGGTAGCAAAAGCAATGCTCAGGAGACACTGTTTTATGTGGTATGCGCCTAGGGATTGTTAGCCCTACCCAAAATGGCTCCAATATTGAATGGGAGAGGTGATTTACATGGCACATTGTGGAGCCAGCAGAACGTATTGTTTTGCAACACCTCTAGCTGTATACTTGGCTGCTCTCTGCTTTTATCATAAGTCTTGGCTGGAGGCCACATGCACAATGCAACAGTGAGCATAATTTTGTTGGCAAACAATACTGTGATAAAAAGTGGTTGATCATCAATATCTTCAGAGGAAATGCAAACTTTGTCTGAATTCTTGATTACGTACACTTATGAGGGAATGCATGTCTCTCAACACCTTCCCATATGCCATATGTCTTGGGCTCCTTGTTTGTAGGAGGTGGGATTTGCCTGGCTTGCCAAAGAAAAGCAAAACACGGGGGAAGGTGAGATGTGTGGTGGCATTTGCACATATCCATCGCCAATCAAAACAATTCCCTGCTCAATTTCAAAGACGGCTAGGGAGTTATGAGTCACACATGAAGGAGGAAGGTGTGATTCCTCACACATGGAATAAGTTGGGTTGGCTTCAATCCAGAACTGAAGGAGGAAGATGGTTGGAAAAAAGCTGAAGTTCAGTGAATGTGCATATGCGTCTAGAAGATTACAGTTCAATCCCCGGTATCTCCAGATAAGGCTGGAAAAGACACCTGTCACAAAGCATGGAGAATGGCAAGATGGACCTATATTCTAAAAGCAGGCATCCATCAGTCTTGAGTGACTATGGTATCATGCTAAGCACTGCATACACTGCATGCGAAGCAAAAAGGCTTGGGTTAGATTGATATGGAGGATAGGCTGTTACCCAAGCAGCAAATCCCCCTCTCTTCGCCACTGAAATTGTCCAATGGAAAGGCAGAGCCAATATGATTGCTTCCAGCTGCATTGCAGAGCTGGGCTAAGGACAGGACCTCACCCTGTCTTTTGGGGACCAACCCAGGTCTCGAACCCTGGCCTGCTGGTTAACAGGCACAGTATCTTAATCACTTGCACTAGATGGTAAATACAGAGGTAGATGGAGCAACAGAAGACAGTTTTCTACACAGTTTTCTGCTCAGTGGCAGAGCATGTTCTTTGCATCAAAAAGTTACTTCTCCTCATGTCCTACTTCCAGATTTCCCAGAGATTGGCCATTCTGAGCAATCAGTTGATCCACAGAGCCAGGAAGTTGCTCCATAGATCCACAGATCTATTCTAAAACATGTCCTTACTTAACATAAAATTTGACTTCTTCATAAGAAAACAAAACACATACACCAGAGTTGCCAACCATGGCTTTACACTCTATAATACAAAAGGGAAATCCATCCCAAACTGGAAATGATCACCCTCTTCCCTTCATTCTCTTCTGTTTTCTCATCTCTTTCTTGCCATATTGCTATGTATTTTGTCCTTTGACTGTTATCTGCAATCCTTATGAGTAAGAGCATCTAGTCAGCCCAGCCAGTCACCAGGAGCACTTAACATCTAAATCCTTCCATTGCACAAAATGAGAATAAAGTAACTTTGACCGACAAGGGAGCCTTCATTTTCTCATGTTTGTTAAGCTGCAAATTCTAAGCTGCCTCCTCTAAACCAGGTGACCATCTGTCCCACTTTCCCCAGGATCTGTCCTAGATTTTAGCCTTGTACCCTGGAAAAAATTCAGTGTCCTCCTTTCCCTTGTAAGCAGGCAGTATGTAGCCTTCTTTTAATTAATAAATTATATGCAATAGTTTTGATTTAATAATAATTAATTACTATAGTGTTTAAATTAACCACATGGAAGCAATATATATGAGTGGTTATCTTTCCTTTTGTCATGTCCTACATTTTCTTGGATGTTCTACATTTGGGGGGGCACTGTCCTCTTTTTTTGGTTATAACATAAGTCACCCTGCCTTTAAACTGACACACAAATAAACCGATTCTACTTGTTTCTTACAACTATTCCGTTCAGTTTTGCAGTCTTTTATAGGCCACAGCAGTAGTGTTAGAATTTACATTTCTGATAGTTAAAAGTACTCATCAGTGAGATGTTGGCCAAGATTTAGACATGAATAGCAAAATGTACCCACGTTGTGGGAGTAAATTACCCCCTTATGCTATTCCCCATGCATATCAATTCCCCATGCGCAACACCCCCATGCACAAAACCCCCTATGCGCAACACCCCCACATGCACATCAACCCCACCACATGCACCATCCCTCCCAGTGCATCAGGCACTGGACACCAGACTGGCTGGATGTCAGTCAGTTTTCCATGTTAAGTATAGGACAAAAAAATTGCACCCCTTTTCACCCCCTTAAGGGTTAAATTTCTCAACATTGATTTTTGGTGGGAGTTGATGTCACAGAAGGAACACCCTCTCCAGGTTTCATGTTTCTTGGGCCAGGGATTGGGGCACAGCATCCCTCAGTCAGGGATTCTTCAATGGAAGTATAGGGAGGAAAACGTGTTGTGCCTCCTTTTGGTTGGAATTTCCTTCTGGTTGGAATTTCCCAAAACTGGTTCTTAGTGGGTGTCTCTGTCACAGAAGGAACACCCCCCCCCATTTCACGCTTCCAGGCCTAGCGGTTTTGGCTGGGCGTTGATGTCAGTGACTTTTCAGTTTTATATACAGTGGTGCCTCACATAAAGAATGCCTCACGTAAAGTCTGTTTCACGTAACAAACAAAAATTTCTCTAGGATTCTGCTTCACGTAACAAACTGTGCTTCATGTAAAGAACACATTTGTTGGCAGTTGGGGCAGACGTGCTGGCCGGCAGCCTGTTTAAAAAGTGTCAGGGCTGCCTAGTGCGCCTGTCCATAGTGAAAGCAACACTTCCATGCTGTTCCTCCTGTGGCCGGAGGGAGAGAAGAGCAGTGGAGAAGAGAGAAGGGCTGGCCAGAAGGGAGCAGGGGAGAGACAGGCTCAGGATGGAGAGAAGGAGAAAGCGGGGAGACACTTCAAAGGTGTGTTGGATTGCAGCCTCCTAACCATGTCTACCCAGAAGTAAGCCCCATTGTGTTAAATGGGGCTTACTCCCAGGAAAGTCTCTTTAGGACTGCAGTCTAAGTAGACTTCATAAGATCATGCACATTGAATGCATGTTTTGAATTCAATCCCAGTGTTCTGTCATCATTTTTACGTCCAGTTAATATTTTTATATGAATATTTTTGGGGTTGTGGAACCAATCGTCCGAGTTTCCATTATTTCCTATGGGAAAATCCGCTTCTCATAAAAAACGTTTCACGTTTTAACAAACATGCCTCCAGAACAAATTAAATTTGTTATGTGAGGCATCACTGTACATGTAGATGAGCTCCTGGAAAGCATTTACGAAAACACTTTCCATAAGCAAAGACGATTTGTCAAAGGTTTTTCTATCTTTCTCTGTCTTTCAAGACCTTTCTATAGTTTCTCTGTCTTTCTAAATCTTTCTATGATTTCTCTATCTTTCAAGACCTGTTCTTTGTATGCAAGGCATAAACAAGAAAACACCACCGGACTTTAGTAAAGTCTGAACAGGGCAGATTAAGCCTTATGCTTATGTCACTACAAAAAACAGCCTAGCAGAATAGAAGATCACCCTGTGATACAATGTTTAAATATTATCCTAGAAATTTACTGTGTCTTTTGTTCATATGATTTTAGCTTGTTGGTGTCTGAAGATGCAATTCTGGGTAGGGACCGAATAGTGTCATTTGCTGAATGATGCTACAAGGCTTTTCCCTTTGGAAGATCCTGCAATGATGACATAATGCTGGGCCTTCAGATCCCAGCGCAGCTGTTACTGTGCTTTTACACTTCTTGTCTCGGTTGACTGCCAAGCAAGGAGCTCAGAAACATGTGATGCAGTTTGATAAATGATTTATTGTTTGGAATGCATAATTCAAGCTGGTAGATTCATCCCTAAGAGTGCGTGGGGGTATTTTAAGGCAGAGTTTTCTGAAACCAGTTATTAAGTTGGAAATGTTCCAGAGTGGATGTTTTAGCAACAGAAGTTTTTAAGCACTATCATAAGAGGAAGGCTAGCTGTGACTATTGGCCTTTGCATCAGAAATAGGGGTTAACCCTAAATCCAGAAAACAGCAGCACAGACCTATTGCCTCCTAAGCCCGGCTGTTACCGCCTATTGTAACCCAGCCTGTCCTATAGATCAAGGGTGTCCAAACCCCAGCCCAGGGGCCAGATGCAGCCTGCAGCAAACTTCAGTGTGGCCCGCGGCAAGAAAGGGGTGGCACAGAAGTGCCTTACTGCACTTTTGTGACATCCCTAATGCTGGCCAAACTGGGGTTTGGGATTGTGGCCTAAATCTATTTTTTCCACTTTTTTATCCACAGATTTTTTTTAATCCATGGGAGGTTCTGGAACAAAACCCTAATGGAAAACAAGGGACACTTGTACTTCTGGTTTCTCTCAGGTTTTCCCCAAGGTGCCAGTGGAACTATTGCTTTCCTTAACCCCATTCCTCAGATAGATTTCTCACTATCACAAGCCTTTGGCAATAAATCTATACATGCAGATGTGCAGGTGCTGAACTGTATTTTTTCCCCAGGGCAAACTGACCATCCTAACCATCTTTGTCCTGAAGGAAAAAGAAGTTGTTTCAAAGATGCATCCTCCTGGTGCTTCTTTTTGTCAAGAAACACTAGATATGATACACTTCCCCCTAGCTGTTTATCCTGCTCTGAAATGGATTGTTAAAAATAATTTGCTTTTAGGGTTTCACTTTCGCATAATTCCCTTTTACTCACAAATTGTTGTTTTCATTTTCCTCCCTCCCACCCCAGTGCAACTGAAATCTTTAAGCAGTAGCCAATGCTCCAAAGTAAAAGAACATTAAACCTTTTAACAAAACATTAAACCTTTTAACCAACTCTGACAACAAACAGGGTGACCAGATGCCAAACCCAAAATTCCTGAACCCCAAGGCCAAAATTCCTAATCCCAGGCCAAAATTCCTACCCGCTGAAAAAAATTGCCAAAAAATGTATTTTTTGTTTTTGTTTTTTGTTTTTTGACCATAACTTTTGATAGGAAAGAGATATCTCAAAACTGATTTTTGCATTGAATTCTGCTCTTCAATACAAATCCAATGACATATGGCATGATGGGGTACTGTGCACTATCACAAAGTTTCAAAATGAAGCCAAAATGTAGGACAATGATGCCAAAATGTAGGACACCCGGACAGGAGGCTAAATATCCGGACAGATATGGGTTTTTCCGATCATCTGGTCACCCTGGAGAACAAAGCATTTTGCTTTCTTTTGTTGCAGTGATATTAAGCTAATATTCTCATAGCTTCTTAAGACTCCTGAGAATGTCAGATCAGTGTTTGAAGGTCAGAAATAGTTTCTTAACCGGGATGCTATAAATAAGGAAGCGGTAAAGGAACTGAAGGCTTTTGAGAATGAGCTTTCCGCTTTACTTGGCTGCTCTGATGGGTTATGACATTTCCCTGAGCATCACAGATTGGCAAAGAAGAGGGAGGCCAGATCTGGGGCTAGAATTTTGTCAGGGCTAGTTCACACATACAGGTTCATCACTTGATTGCAACACCAACTAGGGATGAGTTGCATGTGTAAATGAAGAACTGGTGATCCAACAAGGCAGAGAGAACTCTCCATGCAATGCCTCTCAAAGGAGGCAGGGCACACATTCATCTGACAATAAGTTAGTGTATCAATAGAGATGGGCCAGAATGGGATCTGTGTGCATTTTGTGAAATATTTAGCCCTGAAAAATGCACCCCATATATGGGGTGCCTGAAGTTTACAGTGCTTTGTAGTTTAGGAGAAAGCTAGGAGACAATGAAATCCATGAGCTTCTTCTTGACTCTTTTGAGTTTTAATCACCTATCTCTAGACTCCTAAACCAAACACCCAACAGAAAATGAAGGGTACACAAAGAGAATCTATTTGTGCACATGATGAGCCAAACTGCCCAATTATTGTCTTAAGAATTTTCTGTCTTGTAAGAGAATCTGTCAGCCAAATGGCATTTGAGACTAGAGCCTTCTCTATGGCAGCTTCCAGGCTCTGGAACTCCCTCCCTCCTTCTTCTGGTTCATTCTGCCCCATCTTTCCCAGCCTTCAGATGCACATTCAAGATTCATCTGTTTTACTGGACTCTGTATGTGTAGAGTCCAGTACAACTGCCCATCTCTCTTGCTTGGGGACTGCTGAACTTAATTTTTTTAATTGCATTGTTTTAATCATGTAAGCTCAGGATGTGAAAAGAAGCATACAAAGGCAAGGAATGGCTCACTAATCTCAAGGCCCCCAGAAAGAGCTTTCTGTTCACCCAGGCATTCTGAGATAATATGCTAAAATGGTTACAATCTAGGAAGCCCCACTGAAGTGTGGAGGCGATGCCTGTGTGTATTATCCAGGGCTTTTCAGTCTAACCAGGCCATGTCACAAATTGCTTTTTGAAACCCCAGGTTTTAAAAGTGGCTTGTGACATGGCAAGGCACAAGTGCTGGGGGACAAAAGACAACAGCTTTGCCCAGTGTCTTTGGATCACTGCCAAGATGCTCTCCATTCCCCTTCGGGGACTGCAGAGGAGACTGACATCTGCTACAGATGTTGGCTTTTCTCCAAGGTTGCTGAGAGATAGAATTAAGCTCACTGAACATCTTTACATGGACGCTGTATTATCCAAAGTCAGACCACTGGTTATTCCAGAACAATATTATCAAGAAAAACTTACAGTCGCTCTCCAGGGTTTCATGCAAGAGAATTTCCCACAGATGCCAGGGATTGAAAATAGGACTTTTTCTATACAGTGCAAATGTTCCACTTCAGCCTCTCCCCATTCCAGACTCCATTTAAGGCAAAATTAATATAGCTGCTTTTCCAGCGGAAGAGAATGCAGACTGTGTCATCGTTGTTCCATTATTAGACTGCTTGGTATTGAAAAGAGGCAGAATTGGACAATACATTTATCCAGATTCAATCCCCTGCATGTTTTCGGAAACGAGACTGTGCTTTCCATTCCATTCACCCAACATAATGGTATCTGCTCTATTGCTCCATTCATTTTTCCCGCATTGGGGCAAAACAAGAAATTAAAATCTCAAATATAGCAGCACAGTAGGAATATTAACACCATTAAAAGGAGAACCAAGCCAACTAAACTGGCCAAAACAAATAACAACTGCTGAAGCCAACATCAAAGTCTTCCTAAGCAGAATTGTTTTTGCTGTCATCCTGAAAGTTAGCATACACTAATCAAATGGATCTTTCGTTGGGCAGGTGCTATAACTGAAAAAGACCCTAAGGAACATTGTCAATACAGTGGTGCCTCACATAACAAGTTTAATTTGTTCCGGAAGCTGTTACGTGAAATGCTCTTTATGTGAAGTGGATTTTTCCATAAGAAATAATGGAAACTCAGATGATTGGTTCCACAACCCCCAAGCCCCCAAACTATTCATAAAAAAATATTAACTGGATGTAAAAATGATGACAAAACACTGGAATTGAATTCGAAACATGCATGATCCTATGAAGTCCAGTCAGGCGAGGCACTTGTTAAGCAAGGCACCACTGTACCTTCCAAAAAATTGATTAAACTTTTTAAAAATTAAAAACAAGGTTTCTCCTGAAAGTTTACAACCAGTCAACTGCTCAAATACAGCACATTGTTCCTTTTATCTGATTAAATCACTTTTTAAAAAAATCTAGTTTTGTCCCCTTCGTTTGTAATTTCAGTAGCTCATAAAACAAGCACTGGCAATTCATCAGCCAATCCCATCCCTTCTCTCAGGAGCCTCTCTCATCCCTACTTGCTCAAGGAGAGCAGAAAACTATCATTACCAACCCTCTATCATTCCAGTTTTGCCATGTACTCCCATTCCAATCTAATAACATGCATTTCTGACTCACTGGGCACACTAGGCTGGTAATCCAGGAGTCATAGGATAACTCATGGACCCCACACACTGTGTCACTAGCACAGTTTCTCAGTGACTATTTGCTGATATTTCTTTTGCATCTTTTTGATTTTTGGATAGGGCAGCGATTTTCAACCTTTTTCATCTCATGGCACACTTAGGCACTGAAATTGTCAAGGCGCACCATCAATTGTTTTTACCACTGAGAAGGCACACAAGACTGTTCAAATCCCCCAATTTTCCTATTAATGAATGTCAATCTCCAAATTCCCATGGCACACCTGACTGTATCCGCGGCACACTGGTTGAAAATCACTGGGATAGGGAATCAGAGCAAAAGATTCACAATACAGATTTTATATTGAAACCCTGAAGGCCAGGAAAGGTTCAAGCACCCCTAAGATCCAGATCCTAATCAACTTTCCACTATTGACATAGCTATCCAAATGGGATGGGTGCTGCATCCTGCAGTTGGGCGACCCTCAGATGCCTCAAGGTAAAGGAATGTTTGTTCCCTTACCTTAGAATTGTATTGCTCTTGCTTTGGTGGTGGAAAATTGGCTACAATGTGCCCTAAAATTAATAGTATTACACCAGTTGCTCTTAGTAAGTGTGAAACAGCTTCATATTGAGACCAAAAGTAGTTAAATTTTGCTTTTCAATATTATTTTTAAAGACTTGTTATGATAAATTTGCTGCTTTGACATTAACCTGCCCTAGTGTTGAACAAGATGACAGTAACTGTCAGGATTTATAGGATAAGAAGAACAATATATCATTATAAAACATTTTTATAAAGATGCTCTTACCCAAATATGAAACACCTTCTTCTGGTGTAATGGTTCCATATTTAACCATCATCTTCACAAAGTCTATTAAGGTCTTCATTATAGTTATCAGTGTTTCTTTCTCTTTTGCTTCTTTCTCTGTGTTGGGGAACAGAATGGCAGTGAAAACAGGTATAAGTTACATTGGAAGATAGGTACACAATGGAAGCAATTTACTCAGAAGCAACACTATCCCTTCTGGAAATCATCTGCATTCTGCAGATGGAATTGTAAACATATTGTTGCAAAATAAGCCAGAACAGCACAGATGTAGCAGATGAATATGGCCTATGGCCAACTTTACTAATGAGTAAATTTGCAAAGTTGCAAAAGACCCCTGAAATTCAGGTCATTCTAATGTATCTTCCCAAAGAAGCTTTGCTGCATAACACTGGCAGATCCTTCAATGTGGATCAACAAGAGTGATCTTATTTCAACCGAGATTGCTTATTGCATTGTGGATATCCTTGTCAATTGTCATCTCTGCTGTTCTGCCAGATTTATGCTCCTGAAGACCTGAGATAGGTGAAAAGCTGTTCTATTGCTGTTTTTTGGCATAAAGCTCCTATATTATCAGGTCTCCTTGCAGCAATTCTTTCCGCCTAGAGACTGAAACTGGGACTTCTTCAGGCACAGCCTGTGTTCTACCCTAAGCTGTGGCCCTTAATTTGCAGAGCTCTCCTTCTTGACTGTGTCCCCCTTGTCTTAGTTAGGTGCATGGATGGACTAGCACTGAAAGCAGCAGTCGAGAGACAACCGCTGCAATCCTAAACACACTTTCCTGGGAATAAGACCCATTAAAACAATAAGACCCAGTAGACATGGTTAGGATTGTGCTTAACCTCTCTTAGACATCCATTGACATCATGCTGATACAGAAAGAAGATGTGGCACATGAATCTATATAACATAATCCTACTGAACAAATTTTTTATTTATGGATTATGATAGTTTAGATTCTTCCTTCTCAGAGTGTGTGTTCGTCTTACGTATATTGCTCATCCAATGCAATAAGCAATCAGATAAGCAATAGATAAAAAGCCAGCTTGTGGACACAATATTGAATGAGAGCGCGATCAGAGGTGATGTGACAGTGCATGTCAGCCAGTGCGAGGGGGAGCACATAACCCCCAGGATGCGCGCACCTCTCCTGGGACTGCGCAGGGGCCAAAGTTGGCACCTGTGCAGTACTCTTTCGAAGGCTGCGCAGAAGCTGACATTTGGACATGCGCAATGTATCTCTGTGCAGCCATTGGGCTCCAGAACCTTCAGAACAAGGACTAATGGCTGCGCAGATGCTGACACTGTGCATGCCCAAGCCTCTGCACATGCGCAGTGGAAGTTTCCCAATGTACATGCCCAAAGATCTGGACATGTACAGTGCTCCTCAGCTGACCATTCATGCCAGCTCCAAGGCGGAGCAGCAGCTTCTGGCTGCCACTCCGCCTTGGAACAGGTCCAAATGAGTGAGCTGATGCCTGGGGCCAGCTGGAGGAGTGTCAAGCTCCTCTGGCATGTCACCCCGCAGTGGTGCGTCACCTGGTGCGGCCCGCATCAGCCACACCAGTCTGGTGACATGACTGCCTGGGAGTAAGTCCCATTGATCAATTAAAACCATTATTAACTATGCATGCTATTCACCTGAGTTAAGGCTTTTCAGTAGTTCATAAAAGTTAGGGAAATACTGAAGATCTTCAAAATTATCCTCAGGAGGCAGCTCATTCCTTCTTTCCATCGTGCTGGACGAAGTCCATGTGTTGTCTAAGGTATCATCTTGATCAGCATTTTTTGACACCTCCATACAAGTCATAAAAAACAGAAATAGATCAATACAGATGCCAGAAAGGAATACAGGTTAAAGTCTCAGCATCTGCAAGGTTTTTGAACCCTTGCAGATGACGAGACTACACTTGTAATGGGACTGGCCAGTGTATGCACCCAAAATGGAAGGCCAAATTGCAGAAAGCAATATGGATTCTTATTCCTATCCAGCAAAACAATTCTTACAAATAGATGAGAGAGAGAGAGAGAGAGAGAGAGAGAGAGAGAGAGAGAGAGAGAGAGAGAGAGAGAGGGTACCATCAATTGTCTTAGTGATTATCTTTCAAAGCCTAACTTGTTCTCTCTAAAAGTTTTGCTCCCTAAAGCAAAGATCAGAAAGCAGGTCAACTCCTACAGTTTAGGCAGTGAGTCAAAGCTGAGAAGCATTACCATTTTTTCTTCTTGTTTTTCTTCAGTATTACTGTCTGTTCTGCCCGGAAGATAATCAAGATCTTCTGATGCCTTTTCCCGATCTTTTGCTTCATTAGCAATTAGCTGCTGTAAAACTTCAGCCACCTCATCCTCTAATGTGTAGGCCTGGCTTTCTGTGATCTGAATTAAGAAAAGATGACATCTTTCCCTTTAGCTCTGGTACAGTTTGACATATGAACTTCTGAAAAAAAACACCTGAATTTCATTCAAATTAATTAAGCTTCATCTGCAAAACCATTAATTTGGATGTCTTTGTGCTGAAATTTGCCTAATTGCACTGGATTCAACGGAGCAACAGCTTTATAAGGAGAAACTTGCCAGCATTAGGAATGTGTGATTATATTCTCTGTTTGCATCAATGGAAGTTATAATGATGCTAAGTACCGGTATATTATCTAAAATTAAAATGATTTTTCCCCGTTCAGGGCTTTATCTGAGCTGCAGCTCACATTCAGGGCCAGGGTTCATCTCTGAAACATGGGGAGCAATAAAAAAAATCCCATTTGCGTGTACAAAGTGTTAATTCTCAACCCCCAATATCTCCATGCCAAAGTAATCCCAGTAGCAGTGATGGGAAAGCACACCCAAAAGACCAGAAAGACAATACCAGCAGATGCCCCCAAGACAAACTTCACAATCCAGGGTAACTACAGGATCCCTTAAGGAGACGCAAGAAAAATTTACTCTGGATTGCTCTATGAATTTCCAATAGGTTTCCACTAGGTAGTGCAGTAACTACATTGACGTAAATGTCTCTTAAAAATTCCATTAGTTACACTGGATTGTACACAAATAGAATCATGGCCCAACTCAGTAGTTGGCATCTCACTGGGGAATGGCTATAGCTCAGCAGCAGAACATACAAGTGGGACATGCAACAAAAGGTTGCATCACTCCAACACCACTGTCCATCTCAAGAAAATGCTATACTGTTATAGGTCTAATTAGAGCACACTTCCTTCATTTTTTGCACACCGCTGCTACCAGAAAGCCCCACATACCAACTGGCATCCACTGCTACTAAGATAATTTCGGCCAGCAGAGCTGAGAAGGACCCTTGGCTGAAACTTTTCAGTGTTGCTGCCAAGTGGAGCACTGGTTAGCTGGATGAACAGTATGTCCATGTTGACATATGTCCCTCTACACACCTCATAACAAGCTGTACACAAACCATCTGTTATTGTGCAGGGATCAATTAATCACTAAGATAGGAAAGAGCATCCGTTCTTTAATTAAAAGTTGAAAAGAGGCTCCATCACCTCTCAATAGATTTCCCCTAAAGATCAATAACATCGAGCTTGAAGCAGACAAATATTTAATTGTGCCGTGTGATGCGCAACACTATGCTTTGATTAAGTCAGTGATAACTATTTTGACATTATAGCACCCAAAAATGTGGGGTTGCAAGAGATGCAAAGACAGCCTATCACCTTATTGTATAAAATCCTTTGGTGTCAGATGCTAAGAAAAGCAATTATTTTTAACCAAGTTCTCAGCTGTTGTAAATTGGCCTGATTTGCTTAAAAGTTATAGTACTGCTAAATACCCAGCAATCATTTGGCCAACAATATCTCTCTTTCACAAGAGTATCAAGACTTATTGTATAATCCCCAGAAGCTTTGATGAGAGAAATTAATTGTTTACTTCTTCCATCCTTTGTTATTTTATTTTTTTCTCTTAGGCTTGTTCACCCATCATAAAGCCATTCAAGAACTTGGCATTTTGTGCCATGCGACTGAACTTCAAATAGCAGGTTTAACTGCAGGGGAAGTTTGATGCGAATTAAAACCAATGCTTCAAGCCTGAGCTCAGATTTTTAAAAAATCCATTTGTTTCAGGATGAAGCTATTCATTCAGTTCATTTTAAAATAGTAGCTGAATAAAAAAAAATCAGGTGGGATATGAAAATGAATCAATTCCCAGCAACTTACGAGTTCCAGATTTAGAAGCTTGGAAACAATTTTGTCAAATACTCCTCTGTCATTTTCCTCATATATTCTCATAGCAATCTTCTGGACAATGTCTTCAGCAGTCAGTGGAGTGCCATCCAATTGATGCAATCCATCCGGGTCGTCTGAAAGAGGGAAATCGTTTAAATAAGTGGGGCCCAGCTATTGGACTCAGAATTGTTACTGGAGGGTGGGGAGATATAGACTGCTTTGAATTCAAAAAAGGATGGCACAGAAATAAAAGTAGAGTATGTGATATAACTCAGCTAATAATTCTGGAACAACTAATGCTTGCACAATACATTTTTGGGAAGACAGTGGCCAGTGCCCATTCACCACCTGACAAAATGGCGAGGAAGTTTGACCTCTTATTGAGATTCTGGAGAGCCAGTGGCAGTCAGAGTAGTCAATAATGGGCTATAACTAGTGGGGAGAAAGCTTTCTGTACTGATGTGCTCCAAATTCATTCATGTGGATTAATCTGCCTGATCTAGTGATTTCCTGCAGGCCCAGAGCTGTGGAGCGCACAGGGAACTCCCACATCTGCAATGGCTTTTCTTATTCATTCCAATAGAGCAGTTGGTTCTGCAAGCTTGTTCCTTATTGTGAATGCTGCTGCTCCCTCTACTACTGTGAATGGGGGAGTCTGCCCATAACAGAGTCGATGAATGATGTCATCATGTTCCAAGTGATTCTGACAAAGAACAGGATTGCATTGTGTATCTTGTATGCAGACTCACAATTTCAGGTGTTTTGTTATTAATTTTAGTAATCATAATAGGAACAAATAAGTGGCTTGAACCTGACCTTGTGTGATTAGATGACTTCAATCAGACACTTAGCACCATATAAGCAAACAGTCATCATCACAGGTACCTGGTTGTTTGCTGCAACAGGTTAACAAGGCTACCCCTTTAAAATATATGTATAAATCCAGGCTGAGGGCAGGGCATGTAAGTTTTGTACCATTCCTAAATTATTGGTGATGTATATCACCAGTAAATAATAAATGTCACACACACCTAAACTGTGTGTCCACTTTTTGAATCTGATGAAGTGCTATCTCTGTAGGAACATTCCTGCTGTAAGACATTTGTCAACCTTCAGGGTTGTCACAAGAGTCTTTAGCTGAAATCCTGTGTATACATTCTTCAGTTCCCACTGAATTCAATGGTACCTGCTTTATACTCTAAAGCAGGTACTATTAAATTCACCTGTTTAAGCTTATACACCACCTATCTAAAAATGCAATGTTTGTTACTTTTGCTGCAGCAGACTAACTGATGTATGTCAACTCCAAGTTAAGAAAGTCCTACTGTGATTAGTGGGATTCACTCCCAGGTGACTAGGATTGCTGCCCCCACTAGGCATAAATGAGGAGCATGGTGATGCCCTGCACTGAATTAAGCCATTTGACTCATCTGTATGTATAATACAAATTCAAAGCATAATCTTGGTATGAGACAGCTGATGAACTACCTTGATATTTATAGTCCAGGCCACTTTTAGTGGAGTCATAATCATCCACCAGCCTGCGATTCTTGGTGGAATCTGCATCATCAATGGCAAGCTGTTGATCGTAGAGGGAGCTTCTGATTGATTCCCTTTCCTTTTCCTTCCTTTCTTTGTCTGCTGCTGATTTGAGCAGGTTCAAGTCATCAGCAAAGGAATAATTTCTGAATTCTGGCTTGCTTTCTGAAAGATTTATAATGCAGGTATCACAAATTGTCTCCCATTTCTAAGGAATCAGCGGTTATTTATTTAATTTAGAAACACACACACCCCTTGTGAGCACCCAAGGCAGGTAACAATATATATATTGTTTATATATACACATTACACCTTATACACACACACACACACACACACACACACACATATATATACACATTATATATACACATTACAGTTAAAAAGAAAAACAAAATTTACCTGCAAGGGTTGTTTTTTTAATTTTGTCTGCTTCTGCCTCAGCAATCTATTTGGGGCAAAAAATTGCAATTGTGAGTGTGTATTGTCCTTAGCATTAGAACGAATAATGTGAAATTGCCCTTTCCCCACTCTCCCTTCATCATTTGGTTTGTGCTGCTTATTCAAGAATATGTGGAACGTTGATCCTAAATAAAGAATTCAGGATCAATCAATCAACCAAAAAGATTTAATATATATACCACTTTTCAACAAAAAGTTCACAAATCAGTTTACAGAGAAAGTGAAATAACTAATAAGCTAATGGGTCCCTATCCCAAAAGGGTTCACAATATAAAATACCAGCAGAAGCAACTATAAAAGACTTTGCTGGGGTGACATTGCTGTAAAAGAAATTGCTGACATTATTATCAGATTCTCAATATTCAGTTACACCTTTGAAAGAAAGAAATTAAATTTCTTTTTCCCCCATAGCTTGCTATATTAAACATACATATACATATATAGTGTTTTATATGTATACACAGTGCTTTTTCTAGAAATAAAGGTGAGGGTTCTCACCATGAAGATGTTATTTGTAATAATAGGCATGTCTGCTTTGGGGCCACAGAGGTGCTGGTACTCACCCACAGAGTGCCGGTTCTCATAGAGAGGTGCCAGTACTCCATACGGGGAGGCTATCCCCTCAAAAAGACCCCTGTGTATACACCCTATTGACTCTCCTAAGACTTGAAAAATACAAAAGAATGAGAATAGTTTTAAGTTTCTGAACCTGTAGATTCACATTTAGGACATGGGAAAGAATCCACCTAGAATCTCCAATTCACAGCAATAACTTGTAGTATTGAACATACTGGGACCTCCTTCTGAGTGAACTTGCATAGGATTGCACTGTTTGTCTTTAATTCTCTACTAGTAACTGTGATCACAGTGCACAGTCCCATTAGTTGGACCAAATCCAGGAGCGCTCAAAGCTACCCATCAGCTCTTTAAGAGAGAGTGCTTCCTCATCAACAACTGGTTTAATTTCCCCTTTAAGATCAGGTCTGTTTCTGACCAACTGACCCTCTCCCTTGTATGAATTAAGGTGCAATTAACTTTCCACTTTTTGGAAAGTTTGAAACATGCTCTTTCTCATGAGGTTAGTTTGAATGCGTTTCTAAAAAGTCCTTTTTTGCAAAATCAGATTGAAAATACCCTATTTTGGTGTTTTTTTAAATATAAAAATCAACTTTCTGCTCAATTTATACTCTAATTAAAAGAGTTAGGAGGTTGAAATTATACATTCAGAAACAATATTGAAATATCGTGCTAAATTTCTCATTTATTACTTCACTACTGTGGGAGCTATACGATGTTAAACTTTGAATTTTTTTAAAAAATGATTTTTTTCATCGACTTTGCTGAAATTTACCCACTCTGTATGAATGAAGCCAAAATTATTATTAGTTCCATTGAATAGCACGGTAATAGGTGTACAATTTGTTTAGAAAAACAGCAGACGAAATACTGTATCCCAAAGTTGCCAAAATCTTATAATTTCATAGTGCATCGACTCGGTATGGGGTCAAACAAACTGCTATATCTCAATAACTATTCCACATGTGAAACTATAACTTTACAAAAGTTAGTTTGAGACATGTGGGACTGTGCATACAAAATTTCATAAGTATCCGTGATGGTCATGTGGGGCACTTTTCCAAAACTAGACCACTTGACATGGAGGGACCCACTTTTAAAAATTGGTACTCTTCTTATATTTAAGAGTTACTTTCCCTATTTACCTGTCACAGGCTGCAATCCGAAAGTCACTTTCCTGGGAGTAAAACCCACTGAACACAGTGGGGCTTACTTTTGAGTAGACTTGGTTAGGATTGTGCTTACAGTGACTTCTAGTGGCTTTTTGCTGGTGTTTGAGACCTTTTGGGTCTGAGCAATGTTTATTTATTTTGCTATGTAAATTGCTTTGTGAATTTTTTTGTTGAAAAGCAGCATAGAATATTCTTTAAAACCACAATAACAATAATAATATACATTTTTCTGACATTATTGCCATGTAGATCCTAAAATAAGGTCTAGCTCATGTTTGATTGGATTCATCTCAAATCTTTCTCCAGCATAATTCAAACCATTTTCCCAGCTGTGTCTCTGATTTCAGTTCCTTGGAAAACCTGAGAGCCACATGGACTTCACTAAGCCACAGAGGGCACTTAAGAGGCAACTGTGACAACTGTCATTGTCTCATTTCAGAGACTGACCAGGGCCTTGACACAGTTTCCAGTCTACATAAGTATAAAATCCCTAAGTGCCTCTGGAAACCAGGTAGATTCTTTAGCCTCTTTGGGAAATCCATTGTAATTGGACTGCCACCTCTCCAAAGGATTGATTTTGCATTGTGTCCAAACCCTACTAGTTATCTCTGTGAAAGGATTTATATACATTTAGTTTTGTGTGTGATTGTTTTAATCATATTTTATAAAATGATGAGCCATCCTAAAACCATATGGTGAAGGATGGGATCTATAATATAAATGTAAATAATAAACAAGCATATCTAAGATTGATCGTTGTGTACCATACATGCATGGTCTATGCTTGGTTGATTTTTACCTGCGTCTAAACTCTTGTGGATAACATTCTTGATTATTTATGATATCCCACAGGATGTTAAAATTACATTTATAATTCTGATCTCATTTGTCTTTTCAGGAACCCACTTAAATCACTTAAGAGTGACAGTAGTCTGCTCATGGCTATCTGAGAGATTTTAGGCACTTTAAATATGCTCATTGTAGAGTCAGTGGACTCAAGCAACAGGACCCAACTATTTGCCTCACTAGATCAACCAGACTGGCTATCAACAGAAGGTCTGATGTTCTGCTATGCTGTCAGGCTACCTTGTTATTGTCCAGATAAAAGTACCGAAGCACTTCTACCCAGCTGAGCAAAGTGACCCAGGGAGCCAATATATAAGGCCTGGCTGCCCTTATATAGTCCTTTCTTGGTTCTGAGCAACTTATTGGAAAGAATAGCTCTACAGCCTCTCAATTTGGACTGCACATTTCAGAAGCTGACCAAATGTGTGATCTTGACTACAGACCTTGCACTGGACCTTCTGATTGCTGTTCACTATGCTGGATCTTGGCTGTACCTGCCTCTGGCCCTCACATCTCACTGCCTGAAGGCTTTGTCCCTGTCAGGACCTGGCACTCAGAGATAATGTTATTAATGTATCTTTGAAGAAGGAACATGGTGCTAGCCAAGCACGGCTAAAGGAGAGGGAAAGGTATACATATCAGCAGGAATTTTTTTCTTTTAATTTGCATTGTTGCTTAAAATTACTCAGCTAGGGGTTTTTAATATTCTTAATATTTTAATATTAAGTATGTGAAAGACAATGCCAAGCCACCCTTCTTATGCCTCCTAAGCCTACCACAGACAGATGCTCAGAGTAAATAATAAAAAGGAACATAAATGCTATTTTATGCTTACACTGAATCACCTGGAAGTGGCTTGCTTTTAATGACAACACTGTGAATGGTAGAATCAATGAATCCACTGTTGAGTGACTAGTAAAATTAGTTTTGCTCTGAATTTGATTAGCCTTCAAGAATTCTGTAGTACCTTAAAGGCAATCACATTTATTGCAACACTATCTTTGGAAGCTGATCCTTGTTCACTGGATGATAACCTTGCCTACATTAAGGCTGAAATCCTACGTGTGTTTGCTCAGAAATAAGTTCCTTTCTCTGGAAAATTGCATAAGATTTCATCTTTTGTTGGGGCTAGGACCCACTGAATTCAGTGAGACCCCAAACTAAGTAAATATCCTTAAGTACAGTTTGAAGAAGTGCTACTCTTGGTAAGAGTACAGATGGGACACTCTTCTTTGGGCTACAGCAGCTCTGACTATCATTATAAAATCCCTTTCTTCAAGCCATTGACCTTCTGCTGACAACTAAGGGTAGTGTTACCTTTTCTCTGCTAATTGTAAAAATGCCAGAAAGCATTTGTCCAGATGCTTGTATTACCTACCTGTTCTTTTAATGGTCTCTCTACACTTAATTCTCTGTTGTGTAAAGCTTTATCTAGAAAAGAAACACACATATACACTCAATTATGGAATATATAGATATTCACACACATACACACACAATAAGAAAACCATATAAGAGTGTGTCAGACGAACTATAGTATTAAAGCTTTTCTTCCTGATTAGTACCCTTCACAAGTTTATTAAATAGATTTATCTATTTGGTAACTTATGACAATGTAACTTCAAGATTCCAGAACCAACTAGTAGGTATATGAGACTTGAAATTAAAGGGCAAATTGGCTTCAAATAACATCAACTTATGAGGGACCCTAACTGCATTTCCTCATCAGAAAACCAATAAGGTTACAGAAAGATTGTAGCTCCGTGGAAGAGAATCTGCTTTGCATGTAGGTAGACCTAGTTTCAATCTCTGGCAAGTAAATGCATTCCTGTCTGAACCCTTGGAGCCAATACCAGTAGCTATTGACAACTGTGAGCTATAGGAATGAATGGTCTGCTTCCATATAAGGCAGCTTCCATGTTCTTATACACAATTTTAAAACCTCATGCGAGAGCTGGACCGAAATAGCAAGAGCCTAATCGGATTGGAATAATCGAGAGATTAAAAGACCTTATGACATTTAGTGCAAACCCTACAAAGGAATACATGGGAATTGCTGCACTACATATAGCCATTAATAAAAAATCACTT
This sequence comes from Cryptoblepharus egeriae, assembly GCA_030015325.1. NCBI lineage: Eukaryota > Metazoa > Chordata > Lepidosauria > Squamata > Scincidae > Cryptoblepharus > Cryptoblepharus egeriae. Next base: position 16,267,500 of record JAREYC010000013.1, read on the forward strand.
AGAAAAAAGATACTAGAAATTCATTTTTCTCCAGTTAAAATGAATGAGCATTTTGCTTTTTAAAATCAGCCTTGATCAGCTCTGGTTCTGTGGCAACTGTTTTAGAAAAGGAGTGGTATACAAAAGGTAGAGTTGTTGGAGTAGCCTGCTAGGTGGCAATGAAAAAGGAAAAGGCGCTGGCTTCCCACCGCCCTCCTTGAAGCTAGGAGGAAACAAATGCTCAGAATAGATTTCAAACACACAAAAGGAAGTTTATAATGGGGTCCAATGATGTGAAGTTCAAATGAGCACTTACCTTCTCTGGTGCCCTCAGGCATGGGGAAACCATGTATAATCAATGTCAGTGCTGGTATCAGCAAAACCAGCTTGAGAAACATCTTTCTTTGTGTTGGGTCTTCCCTGCTGCTCTGGCTGGGATGTGGGAGGAATCCTTGTTGCAGAGCCTGTGAAAAGAGGGCTCTTCCTGCTTGCAAGATCTAGGGGGTGTCTGTGTTCAGGATGCTTCCTCTTCTAGGCTTTGTGGGTTGATGTCTTCCTACTGGACTCTCCTGCAATGCTCTGCTATCTTGGGAGCTGTCCAGCCTTCCTGGTGCTGAAGTAGCAATCTCTGCATCTGCTGCTAGGGAAGGCAACTGCTTTGGACTGGATTGCTGAGTCTCCTTGTTTTCTTTCTTTCCCTGATATCAAAAGAGGAGCTTCCCCTGTTGATAGCCCTGGACAGGGATGGGAGGAGAAAAAAGAGGAGGAGATCAGAGAGAATGAAAGGGAGGGGGGCTGCGGATGTGGGAGCATGCGTGTGCCATCTGGTCCTACACACAGCTCTTCTGCCTTGCCTGTTGGATGAAGTTGCTCATACTGGATTTCTGTCTCTGGATCTGCAAGCATATTATATTTCCACCTACTCAGTACAGTGCTCCTTTCTGCATCCTGGCACTGAAAAGGTTATGCACCTCTTCTTAAAACAATGTTGATGCTTAAGGGAAGTAGGAAGCATATGTTGAAAAAATGATATGTGGCTCTTTCTCAAGTATACAGGGGAGAAGTGGACAGAAATAACATGATTTCAGCATAGGGCAATTCCTAAAACAAAAACTTGAGGCGGATCGGGGTAAGGTGAGGTTTATGGTGAAAGCATCACTATGCAACCAGAAAGCATGCTATTGTAAGGAGCTTTCTTTCAAAGATCTTTAGGCCCATTAACAAAGGGCTAGCACAAAATGTACCTCACTGCACACATTCTGCACATACCCTCTGCAGATGGAGTGGTTCTGGTAGTTGCAAGAACTGATAAATTGATTTGGCTGTAGTTCATGTTCTGTCTTGCAAATCTGAGAAATCAGACAAGAAAATAAATTCTCAAGGCATCTTCATGAAATTTCAGAGAACCATAGCTGCATGTTAAAGAGTAGACATAACTAGCACAAAAAACAAAGTTCACAAGATGTGAGATGTCTCTCTTTTCTCTTCACAAATGACAAGGCTAAAGGGAATGAAAGACATAGCAGGAGCTGGGTTTCATTGGCAAGCACAGCGATTATAGAGATTTTCAATTAAGCACTCTAGTGTTTAGTGTGTCAAATGTTATATATGGGCTGTGGGTGGCGCAAGCGGTTAAGACGCCGTGCCTGTTAACCAGCAGGCCAGGGTTTGAGACCCAGGTTGGCCCCACAAGACAGGGTGAGCTCCTGTCCTTAGCCCAGCTCTGCAACGCCAGCTGGATCCAATAGTATTGGCTCTGCCTTTCCACTGGACTAATTCAGTGGCGTGGAGAGGGGGGATTTTCTGCTTGGGTAACAGCCTATCCTCCATAACAATCCAACCCAGGCTTTTGCGCTTCACATGCAGTGTATGCAGCGCTGAGCAAGATACCATAGTCTCTCAAGACTGACGGAGGCCTGCATTTTTTGTTATATGTGAATAGGTATCACTTGGTATATTCAATTCAAGTTAAATCACTTGGAATAGTGAAAATTAGAATGCAAATAGAAAATGTAAATACTGCATAGTACATAGTTTCCTTAGAACTCCAGCCCCTCCATGGACCTATGGAAAAAAAGTGAGATGCTGAGTGAATGGGCCCAATCATGTGCATGCCCTCCACCCAGCCCAGAAAAATCATGGAAATCCTTAGACTGCATGGTAGGAAGATTTAAGAACAACCTGAGAAAATGGGATACACCATGGAAGATGGGCTGTGTGAATGTGGAGAACAAACCACCCCACATTTGCTGCAGTGCATACAGTGCCCTTCCACATGCACAGAGTAAGATCCTGTGTTGGCAAGAGAAAATGCTGTTGAGGTAGCCTGGTTTGGGGCAAATGATATCTAACTTATTTTTTTGTAAAACCTTTTTCCAGTGTATACGCTTCTGACATGAATAAAGATAATTTCACTTGGTCTTCACTTGGGAGGTGGTGAGAATAACGTAAGCTATCTTGACCAGAACCTCAGAGAGGAACTTTATTAGGAGGTATAAAGTTTCTTTTGTGCTCTTTTTTGGGAGTACAAAATTTCTTTTAGGTCCCTTCTGTTCTCCACTGGATCATAATCTCTACAAAACCTTGTAGGGTTACACAAATATGAATGCTAGTCTTCACACAATATATGCAAACATTTTCTGAGATCCCAGGATATTTTTGGCTACGCTTTTTGACCTTGATCCCAGGTATGGTCCCAGATCTCATTGGCCTTGATCATTATATCCTAGGAAGAAGGATAGGATTAAAATGTAACACTGATAAACAAAAAAAATCTTTTGGCGGATATCTTGGTATCCGACATGTGTTCTAAGACAATTGAGACATGCTGATTCAGAATATGCAAACCGTTTGTCTCTACCACCCACCGTTCTTGAGATATCACCCAGTATCACTTTCAGTATCACCCAGTAAGTCTTTGAAGTGGCTGTCAGTAATGATCTTCCTTATTTGTGGACCTATCAACATACCTTCTTTCACTTTTGCGTAACAACTCCAGAAACTTGTTGCACAGATACCGAAAAGTTATCTAGTGCCTTCACAAAGTTCTTCATGAGCCCCAGCTTTATATGAAGTGGAGGCATGATAACTTTGTCACGCTCAACCAACGGCACACGAAGGACGTTTTTACTTCCTGGCTGCATTTTATCTCTGATGGGCCAATTGTTATTTATATAGTGGTGCTTCCTATCTCAGCTGGCCCACTCGCAGATAAAGCAGCAGTACTTTGTGTCCCCAGTCTGCATTCCCATGAGAATAGTGATAACTTTTAAATCATCACAGATATGCCAGTTGTAGTTGCGATAGCGTATTTTGTCAAGAAGTAGCGACATGGTTTCATACGTCTCTTTCAGGTGGGTAGAATAACCAACTGGAACTGATGCATATCTGTTACCGTTGTGTAATAATACTGCCTTTAAACTTGTCTTTGACGAATCAATGAACAGTCGCCATTCTTCAGTGCTGTGTTCCACCCCGAGGCTTGACATAAGACCTTGGACATCCATGCAGTAACAAAAACTGTCACTCATTGCAAAGAACTGCACAAGTTCTTTGTGTCTGTGCTGAAAGTGCGAAGTCATTGTACTTGGTGCAATCGTACCTGGTGTACAATTTCAAAATCGTTGAAAACACAAATTGAGTTGCATTACAAATAATGAAAACCGACAAAAACATATTCGACAAAAGGTGTTCCATATAAATATGTATTTTCTGGCACAAGCGGTTAAGACACTGTGCCTGTTAACCAGAAGGCCAGGGTTCGAGAACCGGGTCTGCCCTACAAGACAGGGTGAGCTCCTATCCTTATCCCAGCTCTGCGACGCCAGCTGGATCCAATTGTATGGGCTCTGCCTTTCCATTGGACTAATTCAGTGGTGTGGAGAGGGGGGATTTGCTGCTTGGGTAACAGCCAATCCTCCATAACAATCCAACCCAGGCTTTCGTGCTTAGCATGCAGCGTATGCAGCGCCGAGCATGATAACATAGTCTCTCAAGACAGACGGAGGCCTGCTTGTGATATCTTCGAAACCTGATGTGATACAGCAAAACGGTTTTCAGATTTGAAATAAGCATGTAAAACTGCATTATAAAATGTAACCATGATGTCAGATATCTACACCTTGTTGATCAGTGTAATTAATGTTAAATATCTAAGTAGAACATAAACTAAAAAAATACTAGAGTTATATTAGTGTTGTTATACGAGAGGACCTTCATTCATTCATACTCACAGAGCCTTGAGTCTGATTTCTAGAAGATACATTTCCCTGCTCCGAGGAGCCCTAAGGCCACACACAGAAACATACATGTAACATGTCTATAGAACTATTTAAGGTGAAAATCCACAAAACAGAAACATATACCACAAAGAAACAACACTCAACAAATTTTTAAACCAGTCCCTTGAGGTGCTACAATAAAGGAATGAAAAAATAGCATCTGATAGTGAATGGAATTGAATCTGAAGTAGGCCCCCCCACCCCGGTTCTGATGGGTAGAATTTGTATGGGCACAAGCACTCTGTTAAGACCTCATTGAGTGACAGGAAGGAGATAGAAAAACATGCTTTGCAGTTTAAAAGGTGGTTTGAAAGAGAGATGTTTGGTGATTTGTGATATGCATACTCATCTAATGAGAAGTGATAATCACCTCTGATGAGCATGTTTTTCAGTGTTTTACAAAATCTGTTTGGCAGGAAGAGATGTTGGGTCCTGGGAAACTATAGGCCGGTCAGCCTAACATCAGTCCCAGGTAAGATGGTGGAATATCTCATCAAAAATAAAATCTTAAAACACATAATGAACAGGCCTTGCTGAGGGAGAATCAGCATGGCTTCTATAAAAGTAAGTCTTGCCTCACAAACCTTTTAGCATTCTTTGAAAAGGTCAGCAGACATCTGGATGCAGGAGAACCTGTGGATATTATGTATCTGGACTTTCAGAAGGCATGAGATATGGTGCCTTACCAAAGGCTGATGAGAAATCTCCAGGTCCTCTCATGGATTAGGAACTGGCTGAGGAGCAGGAAACAGATGGTGAAATCCTAACCAATTTAAGTCAGAGCAATTCATCTATCTCCTCATTCCCACTATGGTGTGGAGAGGCTGGCGCATTGTGCACAGGTCTAACACCACCAGGAATGGCACAGAAGTGTCTTAACCGGGGGTGCCAGTGGGTAATTTTCACAACAGAGAAAGGTGAAATGTGGCATGCCCCAAGGATCTCTCCTAAGACTGATTTTTTCAACCTATGCAATTGTATTAGACAGTGGGTTTTTTGTGTGGATTAATGGTTCACCTGGTTCTTTCTGCAGCTCCCCGTGGCTCAGTTTGGGAACCACTGCCTTAACAGAAAAGCTTTTGTGCTATTTCACTATTCCAGGCACAAAAAAACATGGTTATGGCAGAAATCCAATGAAGCAGGTTATAATTCTTAACATCTTCTGATTGGGCAAGGAAAGACCTCGGTCTGAAATAATGAAGCGCTGGCATTTCATAGACATTTGACTTCCAGTCATCACTGATAATACTAAATTAGATGAACCAATTGTCTGACTCAGAATAAGAAAAGTTTCTTAAGCTTCTTGATTACAGTCTTTGAAGTTCTGAAACATCACAATGCCCAATACTGACAATCCCCAATAGTTGCAGTACTGGGAAATGTCATGAAAAAAGCAAAAGGAGACTACATTTCACATCACTTTTAAAGCGAGAGGAAACATAGGACTCAGGAGGAAGGGAAGGAAACAAATCTAAGCTTTCTTGGAACACCAGGACTTTCAAAAACACCATTAAAAACAAGTCACACCTACACATTCCCAAGGATAGCCCAAGACACATGGTGTACTTCTCACTTTGGAGCACTGAAAGGAGGAGACAACCAGATGCAGCGGAAATAGCAGCAATGCGAAAGAGTGCTGCGTCACAAGGGAAGCTGTAGTGAGATAGTTTCATGTTTCTACTGCAGTGGCTGGCAACCACATTTCCCACAGGGACCAATTTAAATCAGAGCAAAGAACTGAGAAGGCAGGTTATTTCCCGTCCTTTTACTTACTTGTTTCATCAGGTGTATGCAGAGCTAACAAACCTCTGTTCTGGAATATGATGAGAAGCTGTTATGGTACTGTCCATGTGTTTCTGGAAGAGAGTCTCACTCTTCTCAGTTATAGAGCTGGCTTGCAGGAAGTACCCAGGCAAGCAATTTTGTAGAATCTATTAATAGGAAACAGTGGGCCAACTACGGTCATCCATGGATTGGTTTAGAAGAATCAGATGCTTTACGCTGTTTTCTTTAATTGTTACATTCTGCTTTTATCAACATCTCTTCTTGTTGCTGCACTTCTGGTTTCCATGAAATGGAAGTAACATTTACACACATATGACTGCAGTGGACTACAAAGAGCGACAGATTAGGAGTGTTTTGAATTAAGAGCAAAATTTTCTCAGAAATTTTGACTTGGTTTAACGGCACTGTCTTGGAAGTCAAGCACTGCGGAGGAAGTTTGGAGCAGGCTTCCATGGCCAGGAAGCTCACAGGCCGGGGGGGGGGGGGGATGGGGGGATTAACCTGAGCCAGGTGTGTGTGGGATTTGTTGGTAGTGTGAAAGGTGCGTATGGGGTTTTTTGTGTGTGGGATCTTTGTGTGGCAGTGTGGAAAGTGTGCCATATCAATGTTCCAGTGTTACTCCTCATCAGCAACATAATGTTAAAGCTGCATGAAAAGACAAAGATTATTTAAGCCCATGGATGGCAGTGACTCCATTAGTGATAGTGAAAGTCATCCTCCTCTTTCTTGTCTGTGGGTGTGGGTGGTGCAAATGGTTAAGACACCTGTTAACCAGTAGGCCAGGATTCTACACCCGGGTCAGTTTCCACAAGACAGGGTGAGCTCCTGTCTTTAGCCCAGCTCTGTGACACAGCTGGAACCAATTGTATTGGCTGTGCCTTTCCATAGGACTATTTCAGTGGTGTGGAGAGGGGGATTTGCTGCTTGGGTAACAGCCTGTCCTCCATATCAATCTAACCCAGGCCTTTGTGCTTTGCATGCAGCATATGCAGCACATGCAGCACATGCAGCACTGAGCACAATACCATAGTCTTTCAAGACTGACGGATGTCTGCTGCTTTCTTGTCTCTTTCACACCAGTCATGAAGTTTTTCAAAGGTACAGTACAGTACTGTGCAGTATTTTCTTTATTAGTGTTCTGTATTATATTACAGTGTTTTGTAATCATTGTTATACAGTAAATATTGTTATACTGTATATTTCTGGGTTGTGGAACCAGCCATCTGAGTTTCCATTATTTCCTATGGGAAAATCTATTTTGGATTACAAGCATTTTTGATTACAAGCATGCTTCTGGAACAAATTATGCTTGTAAACCACTGTAACTTAAATCTATAAATATAAAATCAAAGAGTCACTGAATGATTCACTCACTGACCATCTGACACATCAATGCCCAGCAAAAACTGCTGTACCCAGAAGCGTGAAAGTTGGGGAGGGTATTCCTTCTGTGATGGAGGCACCCACTAACAACCTATTTTTAGAAATTCAAACCGGAAGGGGATGAAATGAGGCTCAACACATTTTTGTCCCTATACTTCACATTTGAAGAATTGCTTACTAATCAACACTCAGCCCCACCCCTGGACCTAGAAACATGAAATTTGGGAGGCATGTTCCTTCTGTGACATGAAAACCCACTGATTTTTAGAAATTTAACCCCTAAGGGGGTGAAAAGGGGTAAAATGTGTTTTTGTCCCATATTTAACATTGAAGGCTCATCAACACTCAGCCCCAACTCCTGGATCTTGAAGCATGACATTTTGGGAGCATATTCCTTTTGTGATATAAGGAGCCATCAAGAATTGATTTGGTCCCGGTGGTGCGCAATATCCAGTGGAGCCTGCTCCTCGTTGTTTCCCATTGGTGCCCATCAGGGAAGCCTGGTGCCCATGGGAATCTGCTGCCTAGTGTGTCCTGTTCTCTGCTGTTCTTTTCTCTGCTGCCCAATGGTGCCCGTTGCCAGATGGTGTCTGGTCATGCCCAGTAGTCCCCAGTGATGCCCGCTGCCCAGTGGTGCCCACTGGTGCCTGGTGGTATCTGCTGTTTTGACGGTGCCAGGTTGAACGGTGCCTGAGATGCCTAGTGCCAGTAGTGCCCAATGTCTGGTGGTGCCCAATAAGGATGCCCAGTGCTTGATAGTGATACCTGATGCTCACTGCCCACCGTTGCCTACTTCCCATTGGTGCTGCCTGTCACCCACTGATGCATGGTAGTATGCCCATCACCACAGTGATGCCTGATTCCCAGTGGTGCCTGGTAAAGATGCCCAATGCTCAGTAGAGATGCCGGTGCCCATTGGTACTCAGAAGTGCCTGCTGCCTGCTGATGCCCAATAGGGATGCCTGGTGCTCACTGCATGGTGCTGCATGTTGTGTGATGGCTGTTAGTGCCCCCGGTACCCAACTGTGTCCAGGGCCCCAAATATTCTTGAAATTTTATTCCTGCAATGGTGGGTAAATACCACTAGTTAATTTATACATGACTAGTGTTATATTGGTCTGTTAATCATTCAATTTATCTAAAATGCATTACTGTAAATTTTCTAATAGTGAATAACATTTGCCAAAGTAATCAGTTAGCAACCATTTCAAAGAGAACTTGATTCATTGCTTGACTTGTTACCATGGTAAGTAATTGCCTATGTTTAACATGAAAATAGTTAATCATGCAGGTTCTTGGAACCCAATGTCATGAATGGGGAGGTTCAACCTGTACGCGTATTGCAAGACATTACTCATTAACCAAGTCAGAATTTCTTAAATTCTTAAAAAACCCTTGCAATCCAGGTTACTCACAATCCAAGGTACCACTGTATATGATCCTCTGAATTCTAGCTTTCTAAAACTATTGTTTAGTTTAACATCACAGCATAAATCAAAATTTTCCCTTTCTAGAATAAAAAGGTTTTTGAAAGATCACTTTGCTCTGCCTTTAATGAATATTCAAATGCCCAGTGTAGGTTCCTGTTACATTTTAGTAGGTATATTTACACACTTTAAAAAAGCATCCCTGAGAAGATTACCTAGAAGATTAGAAAGATGCTATCAATTTTGGTTTACAGTGTGTTATTTTAAGCTGAAAGCAAACAGTTTTCGGTCTATAAAGAGTAAAATCTTAATTTGAAATGACTTGTTTAATAATGTTTTCCCATGTATTAGCCCTCATTTTCTTTCTTTTAGTTTCTTCTCACACACTCGCTCCAAATGTTACTAATCCTTTATGGGTCAACTCAAAAGAAAGTCCCACCATGTTCAATGGAGCTTACTCACAGGAGAGTGGATATCAAATTGTGGCCAAAAGATGGTCATGATGATACAGCTAATAACCACTTTAGGTTAGTTATTTGTGAGTCCTATAATTGGTTGAAAATAAATACCCAAGAAAACACTGAAAAAGAATTATACAGGCTGCAATCCTAAGGACACTTTCCTGGGAGTAAGACCCCTTGAACACAATGGTGCTTACTTCTGAGTAGTCGTGGTTAGGACTGTGCTCAATGGCAGGCATGTTGTGTTTTGGGAGTATTTGTATGCCATTTACAGAACTTATTGAACAATGCCTAATAAAGTTAGGTGGATTAGCAGTGTTCCCAAAATTAATTTTTCAGTGCAATCCTAAGTATGTCTACTCAGAAGTCCCACTGAGTTCAGTTGGACTTACCATATATACTTGAGTAAAGCCAACCTGAGTATAAGCCGAGGCACCTTACTTTACCACAAAAAACTGGGTAAACTTATTGACTTGAGTATAAGCCTAGGGAGGGAAATGCAGCAGCTACTGTTGTTTTAATGAGGAGAAAACAGCCAATGTGGTGAGCCATCAAGCTCCTCCATGCAGGGAGGACAGTGATCAATCAAAGCAGCCTTTCCTGCTTTTTAAAAAGGCTGACCTTAGCTGAGCTGCTTGTGCAGAAATCCACTTCTTTGCCCATCTTATGACAAGTATAAGCCGACCCAAGTATAAGCCGAGGGGGGCTTTTCAGCATAAAAAATGTGCTGTAAAACTAGGCTTATACTCAAATATATACAGTATTCCAAGGAAAGTGAGGGTAGGGATTGCAGCCTTTACTGAGAAAATTATGTTTTGGCACCACCTGCTGGCATCTTGGGAACTCTCACTATTACAAATATTAACACTACCAGTATTTGTAGGGGTGATGATGATACAGTGGTACCTCGCTTAACAAGCGTTTCACATAACTGGCAAAAATTTCCAAGAAATCTTGCTTCACATAACAAGTTCCGCTTCAGTTAACAAGCAAGCGTGCTATGCATCCCTGACACTCCACACGGAGGCTCTTTAAAAGGGCTGCCAGCCAGCACTGCTGTCCCTAACTGCCCCCATCAACCACCTTGAACCTCCAGCAGCAGCCTAGGTAAGCCTCCCAGGAAAGCGTCTTTGATTGCAGCCTACTAACCATGTCTAGCCAGAAGTAAGCCCCATTGTGTTAAATGGGGCTTACTCCCAGGAAAGTGTCTTTAGGACTGCAGCCTTGTAGACTTTCATAGTATCATGCACATTGAATGCATGTTTTGAATTCAAATCCAGTGTTTTGACATCATTTTAACATAGTTTATATTTTTATGAATATTTTGGGGGTTGTGGAACCAATCGTCTGAGTTTCCATTACTTTCTATGGGAAAAGCCGCTTCACTTAAAGAGTGTTTCACAAAGAGCATGCCTCCAGAATGAATTAAGCTCTTTATGTGAGGCACTACTGTACAATGTTAGTTACAATGACTTTTGGGATGCTCCACACTACAGCACAGTATTTCCTGCTCCAAATAGTCACCAGTGAAATCGGAAAAGAATGACTTTAAACAATATGTATAATTGAAGGCTTCTCAGCAGTGCATATGGGTCATGTTACAAGAGAACAATCTAACCATGTCTACTCTGAAGTAAGCCCCATTGAGTTCAATGGGTCTTACTCCCAGGAAAGTGTGGTTAGGATTTCAGCCTCTGGTCCCAATCCTAGCCATGACTACTCAGGAGTAGTTCCCATTCTAGTCAATGGGATTTACTCCCAGGTACGTGTGGATAGGATTTCAGCCTCTGGGCCCAATCCTAGCCATGACTACGCAGGAGTAGGTCCCATTCTAGTCAATGGGATTTACTCCCAGGTACGTGTGGATAGGATTTCAGCCTCTGGGCCCAATCCTAGCCATGACTACGCAGGAGTAGGTCCCATTCTAGTCAATGGGATTTACTCCCAGGTAAGTGTGGATAGGATTTCAGCCTCTGGGCCCAATCCTAGCCATGACTACGCAGGAGTAGGTCCCATTCTAGTCAATGGGATTTACTCCCAGGTAAGTGTGGATAGGATTTCAGCCTCTGGGCCCAATCCTAGCCATGACTACGCAGGAGTAGGTCCCATTCTAGTCAATGGGATTTACTCCCAGGTAAGTGTGGATAGGATTTCAGCCTCTGGGCCCAATCCTAGCCATGACTACTCAGGAGTAGTTCCCATTCTAGTCAATGGGATTTACTCCCAGGTAAGTGTGGCTAGCATAGGAGCCCCAGAGCCCAGTCCTAGCCGTGTCTACTCAGAAGTAAGCCTCATGACAGTCAGTGGGTCTTACTCCTGGTAAGTGTTCGTGGGATTGGGTCCCTCTGCGGCCCTCAGGCGCCCTTGCGGGTGTCCGCTCCCTGCACCGGCCTGGGGTTTGCTGAAGCGACGGAGGTCGGCCTGAGGCGCTCCGGCGAGGCCCGGAAGTGAGCGGGCGGAGGAGGCCCTGAGCCGAGAGAGGCAGACAGGCGCGGCCTTCCCTCCCCGTCCCGGCCCTTCAGGGATGCCGGAGTCCAGGAGAGTCGAGCGGGCGGCTCCGGCATGAGCGACGTGGTGGAGCGGACGCTGAGCGCCCTGCCGGGCCTGCTGGGCCAGCACGAGCCGGGGACTGGCCTGGAGGGGGGAGCCGGCAGGGGTTCCACCACCTCGCGGCTCGGAGGCCTCATCCGGAGCATCACCGCGCTCGCCTCCAAGCACGTACGAGGGGGGACTGGGCCGGCCGGGAGGGGATGGCTGCGCAGTCGGGGAGGAGAACGAGAGAGCCCCTGACCATGTGCAGAGAGCCCTGTTTGCTCCCCCTCCTCGTCTGCCCCCTTCCAGGGTATGAGCCCTGAAGCCCTTCACAGTGGGAAGGAAGAGAACAAGAGTGCCCCGACCATGTGCAGAGAGCCCTGTTTACTTCCTCTTGCCTCCTTCCCCACTCATAGTATAGAAGCAGCGAAGCCGTTCATGATGGAAAGAGTGCTCCTGGCCATGTGCAGAGCGCCTGTTTATTCCTCTCCCTCTTTCCTCCCCCCCACCCAGGGTATGAGCAGCAAAGTCTTTCAGGATGAAAAGGGAAATTAACAAGAATGCCCCTGACCATGTGCAGAGGGCCCTGTTTACATTCCCTCCTGTATATGTCTATGTGTTTGTATGTATGTGTGTACACACATACGCACGCACACACACAGGGTGATGAAAAGTAACTTCCTATATTGCAATTTATAATGCACACAACCCATTTGAAAGGCTTGAGATTTAAAAAAAGTTTACTGGGGGAACTGTAATGCAAAGCAAATGTAAAATTTATTTTTAATGCATACGTTGAGTTATAGGACAATAATAATATGACAATGGATCTATGTTAGGATTTTTACCTAGTTTCACTACTTTATACAACAACGAGTTTTATGTTACATTTTCTATTACAATATAGTAAACTGTTCAACTAAATACTGACTTATACTTATAATTAAAGTACTGTATTAATTTGAATCTAATGCATCATCAAACCTAACGTACAACCTGATTTTGGAGACATGCAGCCCAGAGTAGCACTTGGGTTGCCTTATCTATCACTAGGTTGGAGCAACAATCTATCACTAGGATGCTCCACCCTAATTACTCTGGAAAAGGCTTGGGGCAGAGCAAGGCAACATAGGGTGTTCCAAGAGAGGTGGAGCTGCTCTGCCCTAAATGGGGCAGCCTATGCAGCTCAGGAAAGGCATGTTGAGGGCATGTTTAGCATTGCCCAGGGCAGAGCAGTTACTCTGTATCCAGAGCCTGTTTCCAAGGCAGAAATGCCCTCTTCCAGGTCCTTAGAGTTATACCACTCAGGAGCAGGTATAGTAATGAGTAGACCCATAGGGGTCCATGATAAGGCCTGAGTAAGAATGGCAGTGTTGACCAAAAATCTGAGTTTTTGGCCAGCCTAGCTGCAACCCCTGACTCTCAACCTCAGGATATGGAACAACTACAGCAGCCACTAACCTGGGGATATAGCAGGCCACTCCAAGCATCCACCCTCCACTAGAGTTATTGCTGTCTCATCCTGCAGCTGTTACTGGTTGTCAGGAACATCTGGGCTTCCTTATAAGGCAGGCACCACAGCTGTTCCTTGTTCAGTGTGATCTGAGGGGAGTCTCCTCAAGAGCAAGCCCTCCCCAGCTATCTCTGACTTAGCATGCTCCGGAGCAGTTAGGGCAGCCCAAGCTTCCTGACTCACTGGATGCAGAATAACTTTCTGTTCTGGTTACAGAATAGTTGGGGTAGCCCAGCTAGGGATCTCCTCGCTGCCCTTACTCTGGGTTGTGCTCTTAATTTGGGTGAAAAATTTATATCTTACTGATTGCAATAAAATATGACTTTATTTATTTTTATTTGTTAGGAGGAAGAAAAATTAATCCAACAGGAATTAAATAATTTAAAAGCAACAGTTTCTGCCCCCACTACAACACTGGTATGTTTTAAATGTATCGATACCTGTTATTTATGCAAGCAGAAGTTCAACTTAGGGCACAGTCCAGAGCAGTGATTTTTCAACCAGTGTTCCATCTCTAATATGTTCATTTATGTAAATGTATTCAAATTTGAAATAAGTTCTTTTTTTTCTTATACCCCTCCCCCCGACACAGTGCCAGAGCGATGATGTGGCCCTACTGCCAAAAATTTGGATACCCGTGGCTAAAGGGGAAACTTGATAGAGGTTTATAAATTCATGTGTAGTATTGAGGAAGTCGGGAGAGAATATTTATCATCAGTTTCTCATAATGTAACTCAGTGAAACTGAGACAGTAGATTCAGAGCAGAGAATACAGGTGTAACCTAATTATATGCTATTTATTTATATGTGATTTCGGTTCAAAATGAACAAGGTTGGCACTTTAAAATTGAAAGATAAACACCCCTTAAGGCAGTGGTTCTCAATCTTCCTAAGGCCGTGACCCCTTTATAAATTCCTCATGTTGTGGGGACCCCAAACCGTAAAATTATTTTCATTGCTACTTTATAACTATAATTTTGCTACTGTTATGAATTGTAATGTAAATATCCGATATGCAAGATGTATTTTCATTGTTACAAATGAAATGTGTGTTCTACGCACACATTGAACACAATGGGATTTATTTCAGAGTAGGCATGCATAGGATTGGGCCCTGAGGCTGCAATCCTGTCTACATTTACATGGGACTAAAGGCCCCCCTGACTATAATGGGATTTATTTCAGAGTAGGCATGCATAGGATTGGGTCCTGAGGCTATCAGTCAGCCCCAGTGTGCGCGCAGCTACAGCTGGAGGTCTGGCAAGCCTGACCTGGCTCCTGCACCAGGGGTCTTTAGGCGACCCCTAGGAAAGCTCTAGGCGACCCCCAAAGGGGTCCCGACCCCCACTTTGAGAAACACTGCCTTAAGGAGAGTTAAGGCTGCAATCCTAACCTCCACTTAGGCTGGCATAAGCTCCGGCATAGGTTCTGTGCTGACCTGGGAGTGTCTGCCCTGCTTGACCTCCCCATACCACCACAGAAGGATATGCCATTGTTAGACTGGCCTAAATTTGTTAGGATTGCACCATAAGCTTGTCTTAAAAAAGTTCACAGAGGCCAGTCTCATTTCTGTTTCAGCTGGGGGGCAGAGCCCCTACTTCCCCCAAGTGATAATGAATTCTGAATTACTCCGAGTTGAAATTTTAAACCACTTGAAAAGGAACTTGATTCAGTTTTGATTAATTGCCTGCCTTGTTACAATGGTAACTAATTTTCTATATATATAACCTGAAAATAATTAATCACGGAGCTTACTGGAACCAAACATAATGAATGGGGAGAGTCAACCTGTAAATGAAATTTATGGCTGTTGGCTTAGAATTCAGGAGTGTTCAAACTTTTTGACAGGAGGACCACATAATCTGTCTGACACTGTGTCGGGGGCCAGAAAAATGATTTACATTTCAAATTTGAATATATTTACTCACATTTAAATATAAGAGTGTATTAGAATCAATAAGAGGCTTGTCTGTGGGACAGATGGAGAGATCTTGCTACAGGCATTGAGGCTTGATGTGGGCCATATGCGGCCCATGGACCAGGATTTGGGCACTCGTGGCTTAGATGGCCATTTGTATTATTGGAGGCACCCTCACATCATCTGTGATTCTGCCCTAAGTATACATAGAATTTCAATCTTTATCAGAACAGAATTTGGGTAGTTTGAGAGCTTACATGATTTTAAAACATGGCACTGAAATGACACTTCAGCTTTCCTGTCTTTCAGTAATAGTTACTATATCAGTGTAAGATTCTAGTAAACAATTGCTTGGTTGGTTTGTTGCTTTATAGGCAATAATAATTACATTCTTGAATTCCTAGAGCTTCACCCTAACTTGAAATTATTGATTTTGTATGTGTTTTTGCAAAGCAGCAATCCGAGAACCCTATTTTTAAAAATGTGTAATACTTCATTTTTTTTTTTTCAGAGAATGATGAAGGAATGTATGGTGAGACTTATCTATTGTGAGATGCTTGGCTATGAGGCCTCTTTTGGATATATCCATGCTATTAAACTAGCACAACAAGGAAATCTTTTTGAGAAAAGAGTAGGTATGTATTTGAAACTTCAAATGTGCATATTCCACTTGTGAATTTCAGTCCTATGCCGCTTTATAGCACTGACATAGCCATGCCACCGGGGCATGTGCTGCATCCTATAGTGGTTGGAGCTGGCCTTCTTAAATTAGGGGAACATTTGTTCCCTTATGTTGGGGCTGCATTGGTGAAGGAATGTTGGATAAGATTGGGCCCTAAGATAAGATATGGCCCAATCATATACATGTCTACTCATCAGAAGTAAGTAGCTAATTCCAGGAAAGAGTGGATAAGATTACAGTCTGAATCACTTGTAATTTTTAAGTCTCTAAAATTTTGTATTTTATACTTTTAGTCTTTGTTTAGCTTCCAACTCCTTAATTGCATACAATGCTTCCAGTATCTCATTCTGATATCTCTTTTGCTTTATTCTTTAGATGTCGGACAGGGACCTAAATTTTTTCATTTTTTTGGCTTTGAATATTTTTGTGGATAATTATGATTCCTCTGAAAAGATGTGTTTTGTATTCAGGGAGGGTGCTGCACATCCCCCTGAGTTCACTTAAACATCTAAAAAATAAGATAAATGAATACAAATATGGATAGTAACAACGGACAATTTGTTTTTTCTTGCAGGTTACTTGGCAGTTTCTTTATTCCTTCATGAAAATCATGAGCTGCTGCTGTTACTTGTGAACACAGTTGTGAAGGTACAGTTTTGTGGGAGGTTTGGAGATAAACATCACACTGATCTGAGACCTGACTTGTTCCCCGTTTTCTTTAAGTGAAAAATCAAACTCTTAAATTGTCATTTATTAATAAAATCCTATTTACAAGCTAGAACATTAACAAGGCCCAAGTTCTTAGATGCAGAAAAAACTTAGGGTTTTCTACCCTTTTTTCTGCTGGAACCCCTATTTATAGGGTATTCCACAGCATTCTATGTGATATGAGGACCTGCTGCCAGATGTTATCATTGTGAATCCCCTGCCCAAAGAATCACGAAACTTCACAATGTGCAGACCAGTGATTTTCAACCAGTGTGCTATGGCACAGTGGTGTGCTGTGAGTGGTCCACAGGTGTGCCATGGGAATTTGGAAAATTTATTTGTTAGATAATATCATATATTAATAGGGCCATTAAGGGATGTAAACCCTCTACAAGCAGCATGGTGTGCCTTGTCAATTGTCAAAAGACTGATGGTGTGCCTTGACAATTTTAGTGTCTTGGCAGTGTGCCATGAGATGGAAAATGCTGAAAATCACTGATGCAGACACTAGTTGATTAGGGAAAATAACATTTATTTTAAAATTTATTGTAATGGTTAGTTAATATTGTGAAAAAATGTTCTTAAAGAATTGACAGAAAAGAAGGAAAACCTAGAAATATGAAATTGAGAAACTAAGAAGTGGGAGGCAGAAAATAAGGTGCTCAATATGTATTTTTTTCTGTTACCTGCTTAAAAACTTAACACATTTAACATACCGTATTGGAGGTGTTTGGCAAGATTGTTTATTAGAGACTTTAATTATTGAAAGCAGGCCTCCGTCAGGCTTGGAAGACTATGGTATCGTGCTCAGCGCTGCATACGCTGCATGCGAAGCACGAAAGCCTGGGTTAGATTGTTATGGAGGATTGGCTGTTACCCAAGCAGCAAACCCCCCCCCCTCTCCACCCTACTGAATTAGTCCAATGGAAAGGCAGAGCCAACACGATTGGATCCAGCTGGCGTCGCAGAGCTGGGCTAAGGACAGGAGCTCACCCTGTCTTCTGGGGCTGACCCGGGTCTCAAACCCTGGCCTGTTGGTTAAAAGGCACAGTGTCTTACCACTTGCGCCACCCACAGCCTATATTGAAAGCAGTTCTGAAGGAACTTGAGTGATGTTAATTGTAATCAGCACTTTCTTATTTTCTGCAGAGGGAAAATAACAGCTTTGTTTTCATCCCTATGATAGGATTTACAGAGCTCTAACCTCATGGAAGTGTGTATGGCTCTAACTGTTGTGAGCCAGATCTTTCCTCGGGAGATGATTCCAGCTGTCCTCCCTCTAATAGAAGACAAACTTCAGCATTCCAAGTAAGTATTTACAAAAGAGAATCTCAGGACACTCGGGTTCAAAAGCTATTGTGAACATAGAGTTCAGGATACATTTAAATAATGCAGAAATAACTGTGCTCAGCAAGACTGACTTACTTGTTTTTCTTTTAGGGAAATTATTAGAAGGAAGGCAGTTCAAGCGCTATACAAGTTCTACCTTATCGCTCCCAACCAGGTCCAGCATATCCATGACAAGTTCCGGAAAGCACTTTGTGATAGGGATGTAGGTGTCATGGCTGCCTCACTTCACATTTATCTCCAAATGATCAAGGTGGGATTCTTAACAATCAAAAGGACTGAGCCATTAATAAACAAAAACAATGTAAATCAGTATATATGAAATGCATTGTTTTCAAATGGAAAATTTGGAAATTTCACATGCAGTGAAATGTAGTGTAGCTTTTTAAAAAAATGTATTCACGGTTGTACTGAGATTCATGCATATATTTTGTGCTTTCAATTCCAACTTGCATTTCAGTTTGAAGATTTACAGAGAACTTTACTGAAAATAAAAAAACGAGACAAACAGGAACTGAAGAATTTAATGGCAGTTTTTTTTGTAGTATTGTATAAGGATTTTTTTGTAGTGTTATATAAATTTAGTAGGTGTGTATTTTTGTTTTGTTTAGGAAGACTCTTCTGGATACAAAGACCTCACAGGCAGCTTTGTGGCTATTCTAAAACAAGTGGTGGGTGGCAAACTTCCTGTAGACTTCAACTATCATAGTGTGCCAGCTCCTTGGTTACAAATCCAGCTTTTAAGAATATTGGGGTTGCTTGGAAAAGATGATCCAAGGTAGGATTTTTCTTCCTTGTTGAACGTCTTGACATTTTTGTGACTAAGCCATGCACATCGTTAATTATGTCTGATTAGTCATAATTAAATAACTAATGTGAAAAATAATTAAGGTAATGTAGAGTGCTGCTAAGATTCTGATAGTGGCAGGATGGTTGCAACAGCACTTCTGGGTTTTGTTTGCTTTACAAGTATAAAAGGGTTTACCTGGGTTTGTATCACAGCTGGGTTAATGCAAAACAAAACAAATAATCTTTTTATTTAGGTGACATCGTTGTGGACCTGAAGTGCTGCTACAGAGTCACCTGTCCCCATATGACCATAGAAGCGTTCAGTGGTTCCCTTACCTTGGAGTAAAGGTTGGGATCCACTGGTATAGGACTATGCGATTAAGGTTAATTTTTCAATGGTTTCTTGATAAGTTTCTTTTTCTAACAGGACCAGTGAGTTAATGTATGAAGTGCTGGATGAGTCTTTAAGGAGAGCAGAGATAAACCACAACATTACATATGGTAGGTAAGATTTTGTTTTCAAA
Organism: Cryptoblepharus egeriae; assembly: GCA_030015325.1. NCBI lineage: Eukaryota > Metazoa > Chordata > Lepidosauria > Squamata > Scincidae > Cryptoblepharus > Cryptoblepharus egeriae. The sequence goes on from JAREYC010000013.1 coordinate 16,286,828, forward strand.
ATCTTAAAGAAAAAGTTCTAGCTGTTGGATATGAATTTTTAATGATTTTTATATGGTGATTGTTAATAAATAATACACCTAAGTAATACACTTAAGGTGCAATGCTAACCTACATTTAGGCCAGCATAAGCCCTGGTACAAGTCCAGTGCTGACGTAGAAGCGTTATAAAAGTGTGGTAAGACACTTCTGCCCCACGCCTGGGGGAGGGTTAGGCTAGAGCACATCACCTCCCTACATCATCACAGGAACAGGATGATGGATGAGTTGTGCTAACCTATGTTAGGATTGCACCCCAAAATAGTCTTAGACTGAGGTGTATAAATGTAAGTTTTTTCCCATGACTGACTCTGTTTAACTTTAAATGTAGCAAATGCATGGTCTGAGGTGTTGTCTTGCTGAGTGAGCATGTTCCTTGTGTAAGTGGGATGTTGTCCTAGAAATATTGACATGCGCATACTCAAAAGCCTTAATAAAAGTACTAACATTTGCTTTTAAATACAAAGAAATGTTCTGATGTTTGTGTAGTTACACTAAAGACAACTTCCTCAGCATTTGTACTGTGTGAGACGGTGTCTGCTTGTTGTGGATTGGAGTTTCCTCCAATCTATGATGGATGCGACATGGGGAAATCTGGCCGGCCTGTTGCAGGGGCCTATCTCCAGGACATTGTGTTCCCTGTTTGTGTAGTCACACTGAATTTGTTTAGTAATCAAACATTGCCGTATTTTAATCTGTCTGGTCTACCACTTTTCCTGTCTTCCTGCAGCAATCTTGTTTGAGTGTGTCCAGACAATTTACACAATTTACCCCAAATCAGAATTACTTGAGAAGGCTGCCAAATGTATTGGAAAATTTGTTTTATCACCCAAGATTAATTTGAAGTTCTTGGGTAAGTTCTCTTATAACTTGTAGCCCCCCAAAACACTGACTGCCAGTATTTTCAGCTTGTATGACTTCATAATAATTTTTTTCTAGGATTAAAGGCCTTAACATATGTTGTTCAGCAGGATCCCATCCTTGCACTTCAGCACCAGATGACCATAATTGAGTGCCTAGATCATCCTGACCCCATTATGAAAAGAGAGGCAAGTTGAATTTTAATTAGAATTGGAATTATCAGTTCAAATTGCATTTATTCTTTTCCTGGCAAAAATGTATCAGTGTTGTGGAAGTAAAATATCCCCCTGTGCATTATCCACCCTGAATCCCATTCCCCCATTGCGCATCGTCACCCATGCGCAACATCCCCTTGTGCAGTAGTGGGCTTCAGGGGGTTCTCACATGTTCTATAGAATCCTTTGCTAATGAGCGCCTGGTTCTGAGAACTGGTTATTAATGGGACATAGAACCTGTTGTTAATTTATTTGAATCACATCACTGCCCATGTGTATCGAACCCAAAAGCACAACATGCTCCCCTGCGCATCAACCCCAAATGTGCACCAAGCCCTCATTTCACAACATCCCCAGCTGGATCCCAGCCTTGCCTCCCGTTCCTTGACCACCTACCTGTCTCCCCTGTGGCCTTCCCCCCAGATCTTCTTGTTCACCAAGGTTGGCTGGTCCACAGCTCTGGAGTTCTGCTACACCAGAGGCTGAATTCAAATTATATGGATTGGTGCATCTATGTACACCTGTGCAACTAAGTCTGGAGTAGGTGCAATTGTGCTTTACGATATGTTTGTGTCCCTCCTGGACTGGTGCAAGGAACTTGGCCTGGCCAAGTGTGAGACTCCCTTCTGAATAGATAGGCATAGACTTGTCTTATCAGATTGATCCAATAGCCACGGAATAAGGCAATCACCTTGGTGCTAGTGATTATATATAAGGGAACTGTTGTTTCTTTTACTCTGTGTAGTACCCCAGCCTGCACAATGGGACCACTCAAATCTGAGCTAGCTAAATCAAAGTCACAGTACCAAGTAGCCCCATGCTAATTTTTCCACAGATTTTGCTTAATCAAAAACGAGAAGTTCAGAAAATTGTTTACTATATGTATTTTTATTTCGTTATCAATGAAAACACCACCTCTAGATATGATTTATGTTTATAATCTGGCATCCTATTCATTCTTCTGTTTGCCTATTAGTTTCATTTTGCTGAAATCAATAGTTTTGCTAATATAGTCTACCTTCTTTAGACACTGGAGCTTCTATACAGAATTACAAATGGGCAGAATGTGACTGTTATAGTTCAGAAGATGCTCGACTATCTAATTCAAAGCAAGGAGGAATACACCATCATCAACATAGCTGGCAAAATAGCAGAATTAGCTGAGAAATATCCTTTTACTTGTTTTTGATCCCTTGGGAATTGTTACATAAGAGTTAATTTGGGAACCCAGTCTGTTTTATGAAGCAGACTTTAAAATAAATTTGTATTTGTAAGCTTTAAAAATACATTATAGAAAATTGTTATCCAAATCTAGACATGCATTCTGCTGAGATCTGTTTTTTTAAGGAATGTTTCAGAAGCAGCGTAACCTTATTTAAAAGTTGGTGCTCTATGTTTATGGTGGAGATAGAGATGTGTGGCCAAAGTATTTAATTCTTATCACTCTGTGACCTGGGAAGTTTGGTAAATAAATTGGTGTTTCACTCTGTATGCTCAATTTTAAGTACTTGCAATTATGTCTGTATAATTGTTTTCCAAATAAAATAAAATACATGTAGTCTTTCCCTTTATGCACAAACTTGTAGTTGAAGCATTGCGCTAGATTTGGTTGAGAACCAAATCTATGAGAACTATGAGAACCAAATCTATGAGAACTATGCTGGATTTGTCATACCTGGGCTTAGTTTTATGTCCAATTATAAGAGTGCAAGTCTCAGTTTCTAACATGCCTGTGCCCATCTTGTCTCTATGTCCCGCTTTCCCTTTGATGGAAATAACACCTGATCTGTGGCAGTGCACAGTTTCTCTATGTTTATAGTCTCCCTGCCTTTCTTTGTTCCCTCATTTAATTCTGGGGCAGATGATGGGTTCAAAGAGATCCATGTACTGATAAACTCAGTGTTGTTTTGGCAGACACTACTTCTTTTCAGTATCTGAGAAAAGAAAACAGGAGGATAAAAAGAAGCACAACCCATATGTTAATTTTGTTATATTAAGGCTGCAACCCTAAATACACTTTCCTGGAAGTAAAACCCATTGAACACAATAGGGCTAATTTTTTAGTAGGTATGGTTAGGATTGTGCTCTAAATTGTAACTTGGCTCCTACTGTGCTAAAATAATAATGGGGCAGAGTCTCATGCCACCTCCATAATCTTTTTGAACACATGAATTGCTTTCAGGGGACTGTTGGAATTCATGGTAAACCATAATGATGAATGCAAACTTTGTATAGCCACCTGATTTTTATTTCTGTTCTATCAAGATAATTGTAGTAATACTTCTCTTGTCAGCATAACATCTTTTAATTTGGAACAGATGACTTTAAACCTGCCAGAGAAAATCTATTATAATGTGTTGCCACTACAGTGTGTTTTGCTTAACACGTAATTCCCTGCACATATGCTCCGAGCAATGAGTGGTTCATCCAAACTATGAATGCAGTATTTTCTGTAGGAGGGGATAAAATGCATCCAGACATCCCGAATAGTTTTCTGCGGCTTCTTGCTGAAGGTGAGTGACATGCGGGTGTCCCGGGATAGTGACGTGCGTAGAGGTAGTAGATCTCCCTCCAGGCCCACAAGCCCCCATGGCGGCATCTTCGCTAAAATAATCCACGGAGGCACAGGTGGAATTTCTAGAACAATACTTTTACTTTCTTCCACTACGGAGGCTCGATGCATGACAGTTACAGGTAAGTAAAGCGTGCGGTTGCAGGTAAGTAGATCTTATGGTTACAGGTAAGTACAGTCTCTTAAGGTTACCAAAAAATGTCTCAACAAGTTCAACAACACCCTCTACCCAAACTGGTGAGGTCCCCCGCAACTAGGCTCACCCTCCTAACTTGGTAAGTCTTTTCAAACTGGGCCTCTTCTCCAAGGCCGGGGTCCCAACTGCCCCTCTGAGCGTTTGACAGCTGCCAACCCCTTGCTCGTCCCACTCGGGCTCGCGCCCTTTTTTTCCCGCCCCTCCTTTTATCCGAGCCAAGGTCCCCGCCCCCTCAGGAGTTTCCACCCCTCCTGACGTGGAGGTGGCGGGACCCGGCTCCACCAGGCAGGGCCCCTGTCAAGCCCGGGTTGCTTCAGGCTGAACCTCCCCCAGACTTCCCCTCCTGCTTCACGGTACACCTGCTCCTTTCAGTCCTGCCAATACTCGGCCACCCGTCTCTTCCTTTCTTCCTCCTCTCTCTGTTCACGTTCCAGCATTTCCTGCCACTCTTGCGGCGTCATGGTCTCGGTCATGATCGCTTCTGCCTCTCGCTCCTGTCTCTCCCTCTCCATGGGAGGTGTGCGAGGGCTGGTATAACGGGTTGCTGCCCCGCAGTGGCATCCGGGATCCCCTTCCTCCCGGGAGAAGTCGAGCCACATCATGTCCTCAGCAAGCTCCTCCTCCGGGGTTTGTTGCCTCGCACCATAGTGAGCAACACAAAATAACTTACGTGATGAAAAAGGGAATTCCTGTGTGTGTGTGTGTGTGTGTGTGTGTTAAGTCTTGTCTGTCTAAACCAGGGTGTCCAAACTTTTAACTTTGGGGCTCTTGCACCTTTAACAAGTGTATAGAGGAGGGAATTTCTGCAGGTGCAGCTTCTCATCTCATAGATCACAAGCTACACCTGCTGAAATTTCCTCTTCTACATATTTGTTAAAGTTCCAGGAGCTCTAAACTAGAAAGTTTGGACATCCCTGGAACAGAAAGTGTTATGAGAAGTGCTCTCTTCTGCATCTTTGTGATAAGTTTTCCTTAGTGTTTCACTTTTTAACAAGGGTATCCCCTTCCATGACGCTGTTTTGAGTCCTGCCTAGATCCTGTATAGTAACCAAAGAGAAGCACAAGCTAATTTCCCTATTTTTACTGCTCTCTTGGTAACAAAAGCCCTTACAAAATACATTTTGCAAGAGAATTATCATCTGTTTTCTAGGATTTGAAGATGAGAAAGAAGATGGTCAGCTGCGGCTTCATGCTGTCCAATCTTATCTCACATTGCTAGAGGACAAAGATGCAATTTATCCACAGAAATTTCTCCAAGTGATGAGCTGGGTAAGAAAATGTCTGATTAATAAGACATATGGGAATTCTACAGCACAGGCAGTTAAACTTTGGACACATTTTTACTTTCCTTTTTAAAAAAAGAAAATTAATTAGGGCAATGTTCTTTCTTCATGCAGGGATAATGTGAACTATAAACATTCTCAAATACAGTACTGTACATGCAAAATAGCTATTAGTTGCCCAAATTGTGAATTAGGAGAAGGGGCGGGGGAAAGAGAGAATGTCTAAATGGTTTGATACAAGTTTCAGAATCTGGGTGTTTATTGTTGCTTTTGGCAGTGGGTATAATTCAGCCTTTGAGTGGCACAAGTGGTTAAGACACTGTGCCTGTTAACCAGCAGACCAGAGTTCGAGACCCGGGTCGGCCCCACAAGACAGGGTGACCTCCTGTCCTTAGCCCAGCTCTGCGACACCTGCTGGATCCAATCGTATTGGCTCTGCCTTTCCATTGAACTAATTCAGTGGAGTGGAGAGGGGGGATTTGCTGCTTGGGTAACAGCCTAACCTCCATAACAATTTAACCCAGGCTTTCGTGCTTCGCATGCAGCGTATGCAGCGTGGAGCACGAAACCATAGTCTTTCAAGACTGATGGAGTCCTGCTTTTTTATAATTCAGCCAAAGTTATGGCTCATTAAATTCCATTTATTTCAAGGTTGTTGGCAGTTTGCTACTGCAAGCAGGGGTTGTGTGCAGGAGAAGTGATCTGTTGGTTGAGCTGTTGCCATGTCAGATAAAGCCAAGCAGGTTCAGCTGCTTGGAAGGGAGACCAAAGGACTATTGACTGATACATCTCTGCAGTCAACTGGCAAAAAATGAATAAAGTATTGAGAACCAATTTGAAGCTTGGTTTGCAAGAGTTAGAAGGACAAAATAATTGGCAGCCAGGATGATGATTGTCCTGTGAAGGGAAACATTTGGAGAAACTGAATGTTCTGTGAGATTTGCATAATCCAAACTGCACCGTAGGCCAGCACTTTGCACTAGTCTCCAAAAGTGCCATAAAGCACCTCTGTGCCACTGTGGAAGGAAATAGGCACATGGATTGTGCAGATTCCATGCCACTGCAGAAGGGACATGGATGCATTCAGATTCCGAAGGCTGTTCAGGCCCTGTTCAGTGCTGTTCAAAGGCTGTTCAGGCCATGTTCAAAGGCTGTTCAGTGCTCTGGCAGGCTGGAAATTTTGTGCTGGCCTACCTTGGCCTTCGCTGGGGTTTGGGGAGGAAGAGGACAGAATGGGGTGTTCTGGATTTGGGGTAGAGTGGGCATCAGAGGATCTGCGGGTCTGGGAGGGGTGGTGGGTGCCAAGATCCTTAGGCTTGATCCTAACCCCTTGCCATCCTAACCCCCCTCCTAACTGGTCCTTAAATGGTACAGATCAGAGTAGCCCCATTCAAGCTACAATCACATGATGTGGCTAAAGGGCAGTGATTCCCCTTGCTTTGGTTTCCATAGCATCAGCCCCAGCCATTTGCTGAATATAGCATACGCCTACTGGCCTGTTCCAGCACAGGATAGACTTGGGTTCTAAGATTTGTAGATTTGTCATGGGATTTGTATTCAACAAATGCAAATATTGAACTATATTGGTCATAGTTTGTAAACTGAAAGTTGTGTTTATAACTGTCTTTTGACAGGTGTTGGGGGAGTACTCCTACTTTATGAAAAATATTGATCCAGAAGTTGTTTTGGCAAGTTTGCATAGGATACTTAGGAGTCATGCCACTTCTGAAACGAAAGCCTGGATTATGGCTGCAGCCACTAAAATAGCATCTCGTACTACATGTTCTGAAACTGTTGATGAACTCATACAGGAATTCAGTTCCTCCTTGGACACTTGCTTGAGGCAATATGCCTTTGAATTAAAGCATCTCGGGGAAAACAAAGAACTGATGAAGAAAGTATTCCCAGTTGATGCCAGCTGTGAGGACATAGTGGTGAGTCTATGATAATATATCTGTGTGCATCGTTGCTGGGCCCTTGGGATTTGAGTGTTTTCTTCAAAACATACTTGAACAGAGAGAACTGTGTTTGAAATGTATATTTCTGGGTAATAAATATACATTTCAAAAGATGTAAACATTGCTTAGGATCAGTGCAATGTTTTTTTCAGAATTCCTTCATAGACAGACATCCTTCTCATTCCCCACTGACTTCAGAGAAGATCTCCCATGACTTATAACCTCTAGACTTAGGGCGTAGAATCTGCTGGCCAGCCTGGATCAGATGCCTCTGTATGAGACAGAACAGCGTCATCTAGGCTTTACAGAAAAGGACATACAGAAACCAAGTCTAGCATCACAACTGCATCTGACATGTGGCAATTCTCTCTAAAAATATATTCAGATGAGTATAATCAGTGGTGGGCTCCAGCAGGTTCGCACCTACTCTATAGAACCGGTTGTTAACAAGAAATAGGACATACAAAGTTTAAAAATAGCCATTTAAAAGTGGCTGCCAGATGGGCATAGAACCGGCTGTTAATTTCTTTGAATCCCATCACTGAGTATAATGTGTTATGAACCATGAAAACTAATGTTAGACCAGGTAAAATGCCTTCATAGGTAGCATTCTGAGACCTGGTATATAATTTCATAGGGAGAAAAACTATTATGTCAGATTGAATTTATAGGGCAGGATGGTATTAAGTGGAAAGGCTTATAACTTAATCAGTTTCTGAACTATTACTCTAATTCAATATAGGTAGATGCTTCCTTATCTTTCTTAGATGGGTTTGTGGCTGATGGACTTGGCCGTGGTGCAGCACCATATAAACCTCATCACCAGAGGCAAGAGGAGAAACTATCTCAGGAAAAAGGTGATTGTGTGTTTTTCTTGTCCCAGAAACAGTGGTTAGTATAAAGTTAATGCAACTGTATGTGTTTGTATCAGAATGCCTACAATGCTTTTTAAATAGAATGTTGTCTCTGAGGACTGCTCATGTTTTATTATGTGGAGTGTATTTTTGTTAAAAAACCAAAATTCTAAAGTGAAATACTGTACTGTACTCTTTCTGGATATTGTTCTGAATTAAAAAATGTATAATGTTTCTAAATAAGACACATTCCATATTCTATCTACCACATTCCAAAACCCAAGAATGATTTGTCTATAATATCGGTAGTATGCTAAATCTGGAATCTTGTAGAAGCATCATCATTGCTGACGGAGGGCCTAATTCTATCCAACTTTCCAGTGCTGTTTCAGCTTCAGTGCTTTCTTAAGGCAGGGAAAACCATACTTTGGGGAGGCTACTGTGATGGCCCCCACCATAGGATGCAGCACACACCCATTGGCAAAGCTTCACTGGCTCCTGGATAGGATTAGGCTCAAAGAGTTGCCTAATTTCCCTATATTTTGAATTTTGTTCAGTTTGATGAAAAATGGATGTATCTTTGCAGCTCTGAATTTTGAACCTTATGGGCTATCGCTCTCCCAAAGATTTTTGTCTTCTGGTTTCACTGGCAGACAGTCTCCAACTGGGCTTTCTCTGGGTTCTGACATCTCTGGAAATAGTGCGGAGACAGGTCAAAAGGAGTAAGTGTGTTTCTCTCTTCAGTAGAAGCTGCATGTATAAACTCAGATCTCACTCTCCCAGCATGCTTGTTTTTACTTTAAAAGTTAGATTAGAATAGCAGTGCCAGCACTCCTCACCCATTTATCCCATCTAAATAACCTCCGTGGAGGGGGGGAGGAAATCTGGTGCCTCTGTTTCCCCCAGAGAGGAAGTTGCAGCATGGAATGGAAGATGAGAGATTACCATTGTATACAGTGCAATACTATTTGTGTCAACTCAGCAGTAAGTTCAATTGCATTCAGTGGGGCTTACTCCCAGGAAAGTGCTCTTAGGATTGCAGCCTGTGGCAATTAAACACAATGGGGCTTACATTTGAGTAGACATGGTTAGGATTGTGCTCATAGTCTCTCTCAGCGGCAGTATTATGACAAGCCATGTTGTGTGGAGTCTTGTTTGGTATGATCTTTACTGATTTCAATTTTTTTTAGGATCAACAGTTTGAAGCTTGATGGTGTGAAGAAATTATGGGGAAGGGAAGGCTACCTCCCTAAAAAAGAATCCCAAGTAGAAAAAGATAACATCAAACCTATTCTACAGGGCAGCACCTCTGTAGAGCATTTCACTGATAACTTTATGTCACAGACTGAGCAAGAAATGGGTGGCCTCTTGGAAGGAGAAAAAGAGAAGCAGCAGTTGGCTTCAACACTTTTCGTTGGTTTGGGGTCACAAAGCAGCCTCAATCTGGTATGTCAACGAACTGCAACTTCACAGGATTGGCCTTATCATTGCATGCCTTATCATTGGATTAGCATTGCAGTGGCTAATGATGTGCCCTAAACCAGTCATTAAATGGGGTGAAGGTTGAAAAAATTATGCTGCTTATGTTCAGGTTTACCAACAATAGGTTTAGAAATCTTAACCAAAGTTTGAACATCTTTCCTACTAAAAATGTGGACAAATTTTTTTTCTCTCGCTCTTTCTGTATCACTGTGTGTGCGTCTGTGTCTCCTGTCTGCAGTTTAGGAACCACTATCTGCAGGGCAAATAAATGCTAGAAAAGTATACGCTTTTCATCTCCTCCATTTTTTTTTATTTCTTAAACAAAGAATTTCTTAAATATTTCTTAAGTGTTATGCTAAAGAGAAGAAGAAAGAAAAGTTGCATGCCCAGGTTGAAAATACTGTTTCCTAAAATCATGTTGCACTTCCTCACATTTAAAAAATGTCTGCTTCCTTTTTTTAAAGATGGGGAAAGGAGACCCCGCAACTCAGAAGTTCAAAAGAAAGTCTAAAATGGGAGAAGTCCAAAATAGTAAAGAATCATCCTGTAGCCGAAGCTCAGCTGTTTCATCCCTCAGTCCTTTCCCTGATGCATTGTCTAGGAATAAGAAGCTCTTCCAAAACAATGGACACCCAAGAGTAAGGAAAGCCTCGCTCCATTCTCCTGAAACTTTGGAATCAAAGGTGGTGTTTGACAGGTCTCATTCTCTGCCAGAATCTGGATTGAATGAAAAGCTTCTGGGCCTCAGATTCTCCCCATCAGCTTTCTGTGCAGATGGGAATGTGGATGATTTTCAGCCTTCCGCAAGCAATCAGCAATCAATCAACAAGCAACTTTCTTTGACTCCTGCCTTACCACAAGAACTAGCCAGTTATCCTCATTCGGAAATCGTAGAACTTTGTGGTGATGCTGCCCTCATTTTGTACTCCTGCAAAGTCTGGAAAGATGAATGTTTCTTGCTCTGTTTATTTATTTCCAATAAAACCACCTCTGTTCTTAAAGCTGTGGACTTGGAATTTGAATGCACAGAACATTTTACGGTAATGATGAACTGTCATAATTTTATCACAGTTTTCTTGTGTGCCCTTTTTCAAATTTTCAGTCTAGTGGCTGAAAATACTTTTTGTATCTCATGGTCCTTTTCTCTTTTTAAATTCTAGATCTTAGAAAGTCTTGGCTACAGTTTTTCTGCAATAGAAGCTCACAGCATAGAGAACTTTCAGAAGTGCATAGAGATGGGGGAGCTATGTTCGGAGGGCCTACTCTCTGGCTCCATCAGCTACCATCTAGATTCAGATACACACCTCAGGTTTTCAGTAACTTTAGCACTGTTGGATTTTATCAGGTAACTTCATAAATCTGCTTAAAAACTATGCCAATTGCTTACTATGCACGCTATTATTTGTAAACCTTAGTGAAACATACAGATAGCCACACAACTGTTTCCCAAGCTTTTTATTTTCTGAATTCTCTGGAAGGTCCTGTGATCATTTGCTGAATGTAAGGCACCTGGAAATGTGAGTTAAGTAATTTAATAACTGCTGAGCCTCTGCAGGAGAATCAGGAGTCCTCTCCCAATACCCACCAAGTAGTGGGAGGGCATTTCAGGCAGGACAAAGTGAGGAGGGGTGAAACTGGGTGGGAGAAAGCAGGTCAGATGCCCAGGAGGAGGACAGGGATGGTAGCAGAAGCTACCACTGGATCCCAACCTTTGAAGCCCAGCACTGGTCTTCTTCATTCAGCACTCTCTAAATAGCTACTGTAGATCAATGGGGGTTGCTGAGGCAAAACCAATGTTCTTTTACCAATGGTCTAGCCCTACAGGATAGAGCAGAGATTGTTTTAGCCCTGCTGTACCACACTGCACTAGGGCAGTATAGGATTGGCCCATAGGCTGCAATCCTAGCTACACTTTTTTAAGAGCGAGTTCTATTGAACACAGTGGGACTTACCAGTACTTCTGAGTAGACATGCTTAGGATTGCACTGTTTATCATTCTATTTGCTGAACACTCCAACTGACATTTTAAAATAGGATCTTAATTTCATTTCATTCTTTATGATTTAAAAAGCTGAAACAATTTAAGTTCATTCCAATGGGCAGAAGGTTGTTTGTTTTCAGGGTAACAGGAAAACAGTGTATCCTTATTTTATATTGGCAACACCATTTTCAGGCCAATGAAAATCACCACTGATGAATTTGGAAAACTGTGGCTCTCCTTTTCCAATGATGTCAAACAAAATCTAAAAATGACACCATCTTGGGGATCCCTCTCGGATATTCTAAACACTTTGCAACAAAATCTGAAACTACATACTGTTGATATCATAGGTGAGTTGTTTGAGTGTTCATCAGATTATTATGGATAATGCTTATTTTCCTATTTACTGACTCCCTTTAAAATATTAAACTTTTTTTTAAGGAAATGAAGGAATAGTGGCATGTAGATTACTTCCATCAATCCCCTGTTTACTGCATTGTCGCCTCCATGCTGGGATGTTGGCTCTGTGGTTCAGATCTCCGTGTTCCACTCTTCCGGACTGTTTACTTTATCAGTGTCAAAAAGTGATGGAAGAATCCTGAGTTTTCACATTGCCTTCTGACTCAAGTGGTAAAAAGGGAAGTGTGAGTGCGCAAGGGCTTGCCAAATCAAAGGTAGTCCTGCTTCTCAAGAATGGAGTCAAGTAAGCATAGACCCAGCGGACTTACTGGAGTTGTGAGCTGAATATACTTCATTGCCTGCCAAATTAAAAGCTCAGGATTTGTCAGTTTCTGACGAGGAACTGAATGAACTAAATGAAATGAGTAACTGACTGATACTTGCTGTTAACACACAGCATGCATTTTTATCTTGTATTTACCATAGTTCACAACAGTTTCATCTGCTACTAGGTAGTAGGATCATCACACAGGATCATCTACTACTAGGCTGTATCATTAATGTGATTTCAGCTTATTAAGCCTTGTCTGCTTTTGTTTTTGATTTCCTGAACTGGCATTTGAAACACCAATGTTGCAAAAAGCACAATGTTGACTTTTGAACAGAGTATTTTGTTTGCTTGAATGTCTATTCAACTCTTACGTAAGCTGCCTTGACCAACCATGTAGGAAACAAGACATTCAGTGATAATATAATCTTCCTACTGTAAGCACTGGCTGGGTTTGGATATTTTACAAAAGCTGTATCTACTTGGCAATGACACAACAAGGAATGGCAAGCTGTGGAAGAAGAGCTTTCTCAAACCCAGCCATATATATCCCCAAACATCCCCCCTGCTTTAATAGTAATCACTGATGCAGCCATCTTTTGTTGTTTAGTTTGCATCTCCTGCAAAACCAGCTGCTCCTCTTGTGGTTAGGAGTACAAGAGCCTTTTTTAAAGATACAAGATGAAAACAGCTTGGTTTGCTGCCCTCGTTCATAGCAGCGCTTGTGTACTGTGGGTTAAATGCATTAGTTCTGATTTTATTTTGCTTCTCCAGCAGAACTGAAACATCCCAACTGAACTTTTTCCTCTACTCAGCAGTTGTACTATTTTTTTGCTGTTAGAGATGCCTGAGTTTTATAAAAGGTTTGTGATCCCTAAGGGTCTGTTGCATATTGGAAAAAGAGTGGCATTTGTTTAATCTATAGTTCAGGTTCTCTATCCCTGATGACGCAAATTGGAAAGAATTAAAAATGAACATGTATTTTGATAGGTTAAACTGGTATGAGTGCTAGAAATTGGCAGAAAGGGAAGCCTCCACTGAAAGTCTGATGTCAAGGTGCTGATTTTGGTGTTAAAATGGGCAATTTAAACTACTGTTGATACTGCCAGCCATCTGTAAAGTGAAAATGTGTGACATTCTTTGAAAATCAAAGTTGTCTGATTAGGTGACATAATATTTTTCTGATTGTCGCATAAGCAGGCACAATTTGACTTTATTGTGAGTTTTTTAAAAGAAATCTGCAGAGTTTTAAGTTCTAGGCTGTGTGACTTTGCAAGTGCTTTTGGCCCTCATCTGACTGAATATCATTGTTCATAGATATATTTATTTGGAATGACTCCTATTGAAGGAGTAGGAAAACCTTACTGAGAAGGAAAACATGTAGGAAAACCTTACTGAGAACTGAATGTGGGGATTTTAATTTTAATCAAGAGAAATGTTAACATCTACCTATTTCTATTGGTTTACTTGTTAGCAGTGCCAACATAATGTTTATGAAAACCCCCACCCCAATGTGTAAGTGTGACTTGCACTTAATAATACATTTACAGGTAATATAAACTGCCATTTTGGATTACCAATGCACCGAGTCTTAAGCTTAGGTTCATTATACAACTGCAATGCTTGAATCTTATTTGTGCACTACTTTTGCAAGCATTACTTTTGCAAGTCTCCCAAAAGATTATTTTTTTTTACATAGTGGTTTTTGTGTGTGCTTATCTCCCCACCCCCAAAAAAGCTAATTTAGCTTTGGTCTCTTGGTGCATTCAGGGTGATCCGCAAATGCTTCACTGCAGGAAATCACAGCAGTATTTTGGGGTTTCATATTTACTCTTAAAATGCCCAACTAAACATCGAGCCAAGTCTAAGGCTCTTTCACTGTATTGGAAAGACATGCTCTGTGCACAATAGTAGGAGTGAATTGTCTTGTGATGATTTGATCATATCCAAAAGGAAGACTCGTGTCTTAAGTGTGATATGGGAATCAGCCTAAAAGGCAGACAATGGGTGTATGTTTTGCTGAGGGAAGTAGTATATTTCTGTGCACTGTAGTTTTAAGGGAGTCTGTATGTGTCTATTCTGTTGTGGATTGGCAACAATTCTTCATTCTTTTGATATAATAATCAGTGCTTGGTTTTATATAGATTGTATAAAGCTTTGTGAACAGGGTGTTCAAAATCTATGCATATATTGTATGCATAGAATCTGTTCAAAATCTATGCATATATTGTAAAAATGCATAGCACACTCCATAGAGTCCCAGTTCTAGGGGTGAGGACAGGTTTTGCCTCACTGCAATAGTATTGATGTTGTAACTTCCCCATTCACTGGCAGAAAGCAGAATTGGTATTTGTGTTCTCTGGAAGCATAAATGCAGTGTGACCAACTAGCAAGACAACATAGAACTGGATGATACATTACAGCAATCTTTCCACTCTTATCCTAATGAGAGGGATTTACTAAAATGTACTGAAATGTTACTGTATTAAACCATCTACGAGTATCAGTGTATAAATGTTTATTAATGTTTGTGCATTGTGGATGTAAATGAAAGCCTAGACTCTGGAGGAATTAATGCTCTGGGATCTTTTCCTTCTGTTTACTGCGGATAGCGTGCACTGGATTTTAAGGCTACAACTGAGCAAAATCTTCTGTATTGCAACAGCTAGCAAAGCTACTTGTTTTTGGCCTATGCAGTTTTATACTATTTCTGCAATATGTATGATACTAAATTGTAGTTATGCCTTTTGCACACTTACAAGTGCTGAGTTTCTTTTTACACTTGCTTTGAATTTTTTAATTCAAATGTTTAACTATCTGCCAGTATGCTGAACTTGAGAGACCGATCATAAACCTCATTTGTGGAACAGAATCTGATTTGCTTACTTTGTTCCTTTGGTACACACGCTTGTTATTTTTAAATTGTCCATGAAAATTTTCTTTACTCTGTAATTTAATAACCTATAATTCAATAACCATAAAATGCCTGCTTTATAAAACAATTTGTGTGCTCTGGACATTAGGCCAGTCATAATTTTGAGGCAGTGATATATCACTGAATGGGAACTGACCCTCCAGATCTTTAGTTATAGGAGCATCTCTGCTATATACAGACTGCAATTTTTTACAACTTACCATGTAATTTCCATTGAGCACTGAGGGGATATTTGTTTGTTATTTATGCAGAATTATCTATGGGAAGACACTATCCCCCAAATCCAGAGTAACTACGGGAGCACGTAAGAGACTTTATGTGCACCCGTAGTTACTGCACCAACTAGTGAAAATCTATGGGAAATTCATATTGGAATCCGGAGTAAGTTCTTACACCGGAGCAAGGACTCCCCGTAGTTACTCTGGATTTTGCCCTATACCTATTAACCAGCAGGCCAGGGTTCGAGACCTGGGTCCCCACAAGACAGGGTGAGCTCCTGTCCTTAGCTCAGCTCCTGCCAACCTAGCAGTTCGAAAGCATGTAAATGCAAGTAGATAAATAGGTACCATCTCAGTGGGAAGGTAGCAGCGTTTTGTGCTAGTTACACCGGCCCCATGACCACAGAAATGTCTTTGGATAATGCTGGCTTTAAAGGGTTGGAAACGGATGAACACCGTACCCTAAAGTCGGACACGACTGGCAGTTATTCTGCTGCAGACCTTTACCTTTTTACATCAATGCACATGAGATTGTTTCAGTTTGATGTACTTAGCTACTGTGGATAATGTAGCCTGAGGCATTATGCCACTGGCTTGTTTGAAAGAAGAATGAGTGAGGAAACCCCTTGGAAGAGTTCTGGGAGGCAGTTCCAAAGTATAAAAAGCAGCAAGAAAGAAAGAGAGAAAGAGAGAAAGAGAAAGAAAGAGAGGGTGGAGTATTTGAGAGAGAAGGAGATTTTCAGATAGGTGAAGGTTGTGATTCTGAATCAGGGAGCAGATAGGAAATTAATGGAGGAATTTAAGAAGGAATTTAAGAAGCATGATGTGGTTGTTGCAACAAGTAAATATGTATTAGATTGTGGTATTCTGTTCAGCGTTTCTCAAACTGCATTTGGACCCAACAGGTGGGATGTGAGCCAATGTCAGGTGGGTCCTGTAGCGACTATGTCATCCACCAATCACAATACATGAAATTTGCCTTGAATTTGTGGAAGATGAGATGCTAGAAAAGGGGGAGAGCTGTGTTGGAGAATGATTCAAGCTTTGTTTTAGAATGTTTGAATTCCTTGCAAAATAACAGCACAAGCATGCTGTGTGACGGGACCTTTGCCTGATTGTGATTTAGGTTTAAAGCCTAAATTGTGGCCATGATATCACTTCCAAGTTAATGGCATCACTTTCTATAGGTCCTGATAGTTATTCTAAAACTGGCTTCCAGTGTTAAATAGTTTGAATTCTCCAGCCGAATCACACCTCCCGCACTGAACAATAAGATTGGTTTGATTCCCAAGATTGGTATGAAACTTGATATATGTTCATAAAAAGGGTCTCTCCTTGCAACTTGTTGGTGGCTAAACTGTAGACCCATAGGAACAACTTCTGTTTTGCTTTAGCACAAACAGTTGTGGCAAATAGTAAAAGAGACCTTTTGGATGCAGCCTTTTAATTTATTTTAGCTACACTTGTAAAAACCAACACAAACCTGGGAATGGTGTGAACAATAACTGCAGCACCTTAAACTCACGGGACAGAAAGCTGTTTAACCACAAATTATTTAATGCATAAGTTATAATAATATTACACACATTTCTGGTGGATTCCAAAATTTGGAAAACTGCCAAATTTTGGAGTTCATTGTTTTGACATGTTAACCCAGCAATATAAAAGAAGGCAAAGAATATACTACATATAGCAACAAGAGAAAGCATAGTTCTTCCTCCTTTTTCTTAAAAAAGACTTCTCATGTCATATAAATAGACATCACATTTGGCTGTTTCCTTTTTAAAAAAAAATCAAAAAATGAATATTGATGTGTGCAAGGTATAGAGATTTGTCCTTGTGCTTCCTTCTCAGACCACCATTTCTTTTGTTTTCCTCCCCTCCCCAATCATTTGAACATAACTATATATGGACTGGGCTAGATTCAGTAATCTGTAAGCCTCCTGGAATTGTTTCTACGTTTTGTAAGAGAGGAAGTCTTGAGCCCCGCTTTCCCCACATAATCCTGCATTTATACATTCAAGCAAAGTGGGACATTAATGGATTGGCAAATGAGAGTCATCGAACTGATTTTACTTGCTGACAATCCCACTCATTGGTGCTAGTATAATTCAAGTGTCTGATGCAACTCTACAGGGATTTGCTGAAAGAACAGAATTGCAAGCCACTGCTGTGAGGCTACGTAACATTACCACAGATTGCACAGGTGGGAGTAAGGGTACATGTTTGTAGAAGCTTGCAAAAACCAGCAGTTATCTGCCCATGGTTTCTAGATTTTAGATGGAAGGAGTGAACATGAAAGATCTATCAGATTGGAGGTCTGGGAGTGAAGTTTTCACTAAGAAACACTGAAATAAGGAAAAGTATATCCTGGCATAGTTATTGGGTCTGATCCATCTATGAGGGCCACTGAAGTGGTTGTTTCAGATAGTGTCTTGGGGATAGTATCTTCAAATAGTGTCCCGTCCACCTACTTGTCTTCTCAGCTCTTTCCACACCATGAATTGGCAAAGGAAGAAGAGAAAATTTGGAGGGGAAGAAAGTGCAGAACTAGAACAACGGAGAGTAAAAGGAGCAGAGGCTGGAATTTTACCGGGAAAGGGGGCAGCTCAAACATCAGGAGATCTTTACCAGGTCCTGTTGTAGTTAATTTCACTTTGTCCTCTTATCGTTTTTAGCAACCATAGCAAATCTCTCAGCACCAATCCATTGCTTCTCATTCATGGGCAAAGATCACAAATGAATTGCATAACGTAAGTCTGCACATTTTACGCTAAATCAGTGGTTTTCAAAGTTGGAGTTGTGATTTTTTTAAGGAGGTCATGAAAAGCTGGTTGCTACCATCTTGGAATGGAGCAGTCAGGCTGCAGTTCTTGGGAGTAAATCTCATTGGATTTACTCCCAAGTAGAAATGGAGCTCTGGCATCACAGTGATGCCACTTCCTGTTCAATGGCACTTTCTGCCATGGCAACACTTCCAAGGGTGGGGATCGTGGACAGATTGCATTCTCTGAAGAGGGTCCCTGGCTGAAATGCTTGAGAACCACTGCCCCAGATATAAATTCCTAGAATGTAAATGTGGGAACTCTTTAACATGGATGTGAATCTTTTGCAGACACTAGAATCCAAAATCACAGCACAACTATAATGAGATCATGGTGTGAGCATGACAGCATGGTATGTTGCATCACATACTACCCTATAAATTTAAAAGTTTGCTTGTTTTGGGACTTCCAGTCTTCTTGATTCTTGTGATTTAATTCTGTGTCTATTACAAACTGAGCGGCAAGTGGTCTGGCAGAAATGTGTTCTGATGGCAAGGAAGCTTACACATATGTTTCTATCCCAATTAAGTCTTTATTTGTAAAAAGCCAAAGTTTCAAAGGATTTTCTCATCAAGTAGTTTGTTGATCCCGTCGCAGATCTTTTTGAGGTGTGGTCGACATTCCCCATCAAGACTATAAAGGGCTGTGAGGAACTCCACATCTGCAAAGTGGTTGAAGACATGATTGATTCGTGCATGAGACCTGGCTGTCAGGTGCCGTTCTACCAGTTCATGCACGAGGTCTTTGCATTCGTGCAGCAGTTCCGAAAGAACACTTTTGTCAAAGGTATACTCCACCTCGTAAAAACTGACGATAGTCATGGCCGCCTGGTTCAGCTTCTTCCGGAACTTTTCGACAATCTCCAGTTCTTCTGAATTGAATTGACTGTTGCGGTAGAGAAACGCAATCTTGATGGCTACTTTGATCAGGTCCTTCATGATTTTGTGTGCTTCTTTCTTGTTTTTCAGGTGCTCTATTGTCACTTTGTATAACTCGTCAAAAATTTCGCTGCTGGTATCATCGATCAGCATGTTCGCCACTGTCTTGGTGGCCATTTTGCTCAAGATTTTTTTCTGAGCCTGCAATGCAAGGCTCTTGGAACTAAAACTATCAGGACCTAATGGGAATGGGGGAAATAGAAAGAGAGATGGGAAAAAAAGTTAGTCCAAACAATGTGCAATTAATGTTATACAGACATAATGGTACATAATATGCATATAATGTAAAGTACCGGTAAGGTTCTAATTCAGCTACAGCCTATGATTGCATGAAACAGCTTACATATCTGCCCTCACGTGAATGACTCAGAAGAAATGTGCCTAAATGGTCCTACTTAGATGGTTTGCCTCCCCAATCCAACATGAGTGTATATAACATTTTTTTAACCTATGCATTAGCCGTCATGCAAAGGAAGAGACCACCATGATTCTTCCGCTGCATAAGGACCCAAACAGCATATGTTTTGCATATATGTAAGGCCATGAGTTCCACAGCTGACATCAGATGCATCCCTGAGACATCCCTGAGACCATGGAGAACCACTGTCAGCCAGAGCAGATAATAATGGATTAGCTCAGAGGTCTCCCAAGTTTTTGGCAGGAGGGCCACATCCTCTATCTGACACTATGATGAGCTGGAAAAATGATGTAAATTTCAAATTTGAACAAACTTACATAAATTTACTTATTAGAGTAAATAGAGAAAGATCTAGAAGATTACAGATCTTGCCTGAGGACCAGATGGAGGTGTCTTGCCATATGCCACTTGCCAGGGCCAGTATTTAGACACCTGAATTAGCTGGATGAATTTTATATTTATACCCCTCATCTGGGTTTCATTGAAAACTTTCAGAGAATAACATTCAAATCAATATTAGCATGTTTATCCAATTCACAATTTCCACCACAAAATGTTAATAAATGTTTTGATCCTTTCAGCCATAAATAAGTTACAGGATTCAGAAAGACAAAAATACTTAATATAAACCATAATTAAATTGAATCAGGTTACTGTTAGTATTGAGCATTTATTGTCTTCCTTTATTAAAAATTGCAGTGACAGTGATTATGATCTTGGTCCTTAAGTGAACCAAAGCATCAACTGATTTATTGTACTTAACCTACAGTAAGTGGGGAGTCTGTCTGTCTGTCAGAATTAAAAGCTAAAAAAAGCAGTGTAGGTATCATGTGTCTCACTGGGAAAGTAATTCTGAAATCAATGTGCCACCCAATGCAACAGAATTGTCTTTTCTGTCTCTGGTCAAATTCAAATGGAAATTTATTGCTTTTTAATGAAACCCCCTTGCTTTCAAAGACAGACAACTGCATGGAAAAAAATTTCAACCATTCCCTGGTTGTAAAATATTAAATATTCTGTACAATCTGACCTGTCACCTAAAGTCATCTGAGGGGGCCCTACTGACTGTGCCGCCACTTAGAGATGTGAGAGGTGTGGCGGCCAGAGATAGGGCCTTCTTGATGGTGGCACCCGGGCTTTGGAACTCCCTCCCCTTAGAACTGAGGAAAGCTCCCTCAACAAAGAGCTTCAGGCGGAGCCTTAAAACCTTTTATTTTAAAAAAGCTTTTTAAATGGGGCAGAGGTTGGGGGGCAGTTTAATTATTCTATTTCATATTGTTGTTTTTAACAAATGTATTTTAGTCTGTTTTAATTGTTCTTAGCTTTTTAAATCTAATTGTATTTTAATTATGTTTTAATCTCTATGATTATTTTAATGGTGTTTTATTATGATCGATGTTAGCCGCTTTGGGCTCCCTCTTGTAGGTGAGGAAAGGCGGGATATAAATTATATAAATAAATAAATAAATAAATAATAAACAAAAGCCAACTAAAAAGAACCCATTCTTACTACATAATCAGTTGTCTCACGATACCAAAAGCTTTCCCAATGAGCTATGTTTTCATACTGCTCATGAGACATCCATAGGAGAGAGCCATCCAGACTTCTCTGGTGACAGCATTCCACAGTAATGGCTCTACATCTGATCCCATTTCTTGCAAAGGCTCAACCGTTTGGGGGACAGGAAAAGACATGGATCGCAATCTCTGATATTGACCACGGTGCAGAGAGAGAGCCAGATGAGAAGCTGGCCCTTTTGGGCTATCCTGTGTCACACCTGTGCACCAGGTAAGTGCAGTTTGCAATCCCAATACTTGAAATAGTTTTATGGACAACCTCAATGAGAGCTCTTATTATTTAGTGAGGCATGCCGATTAGCAATATTCAATGACAACCCTTTGAGAAGATAGTAGAAGTGCTAACATCTTTTGGATGGACTTCTATTGAAGCAGAAGGCAAGCTGTCAAAACGCCAAGAGTCTGTGGATGGGTAGACACGAAAACGGGCTGCTCTGTGTTAACCTTGGAGAAGGGTGAGAGGGAAGCAGTCATTCTAGCTTTTCATGCCATATGTTTTTCCCTTCCAAATAGCAGCACAAAAGTTTGTGGAGAATGAAAAGCAAAAAAAAAAAAAAAAACTATCGTAGGTGGTGAGAACTGGCGAAGACGTTGGCTTTCAGATATTTTGCAACGCCCAGGATAGCTGAGAAGTCAGTTATGGTCACTAGGAGTCACTGTTACATCATACTTGAACATGCAGGGCCCTTAAAATATTCCGAGTAAGAGAAGAACAGTACACTTATTAAGATCATAAAGTTGGCAGCAAAGTTCTGAGTACCACAAAACTCTTCTTTACACTGGGTATTTATTGTAGAGAAGCATGTTAGAGAAAATTGTTCCTGAGTGCTGGAAAGGACTAGCCCGCAATGTGTAAGATGCAGTGGAGGAGAGTTCGGCAGATTTTGCTAGATGTGCTGCCTAAAATTAATTTTCACATTGTGCTGTTTTTCTGCTATCTCCATCTCAAGGGAGTTCTGTGTTTTGTGCCAGCCAGAGACCGATCTGAACAACGCCTGTTGTTAATATGGTCAAAGGGAAGAAAGAATTGCCTGTTTTTCTTTTAGTAGCCTTAAGTGCAGTGTGTGATCTCCTGCACCTAGCATAGCCTAATCTAATTAAGGCTGCGATGCTAAATACACTTGCCTGGGAGTAAGACCCATTGAAAACAACAGGGCTCACTGGACTGCATGGTTAGGATTGTACTCCATGATTCCAAATGCACACTTTCCTGGGAGTAAGACCCACTGACCACGGTGCCTCTGAGTAAGTGTAAGTGTAGGCTGAATATTGGCACATCTCCTATGCCCAGAATATGTTAGATTTGGCTGTCCCACACTGCTTTATTCTGGTGTGCTTCACATTTTTACCTAAGGAAAAGTTATGGGGATCACAAAATGTGATGTTTTAGTCACCCATGACTGGACTGTCCATTAGGCCAACTGAAGTGGTCACCTTAACTGGGTTAAGTGGGCAAAGTGGGTTGATGGGCAACTTACATCCACCAATAAATTATTTGATATCAGCTAATTTGGTATTTGAAGGGTTTTCCAGGAACCTAACCCTACTGGATAATACTGAAACCCAACCATCATTGGCCCTAATAAACGTATTTCGATCTACTGCTTTTTTATTATCTACATGGTAGTTTTGATATATTTGCTGATAGCAGATAGAAAAAGGGGAAACTTTTCTACTACCATTGTAAGCTGAGTTGCCTGCTTCTAGAATCTAAGAGTCACTTTGAAAATACAAAATAGTATAAATGTGCATGCCTAAAAAAAAATCCAGATTTGCCATGAATACAGTATGAGCTTTGGATAACAGTGGGGAGTTTTGGGACCTGCTCATTCATTCATCCACTCACCTATTTACCAAACTGGAGGCTTTAAAAGGTGATTGGACAAATGAAAGCAGGATAAATCTATCCAAGGCTATAAGATACTATTGCAATATGCTACCTCCAACTTTAGCAGTCTCAAATGTATGGGAAGCAGCGGTGGAAGAGAAGGATGCTTTTCTTTCCTGCTTTTGGATTTCCTGTGAAATCTGTGAGCAACAAGATGCTGGACCAGATGGGTCTTTCGCTTGATTCAGCAGGGCTTTTCCTATGTTCTGTTGTATATTTAAATTACATCACTGTGAATGACTCCACAAAAAGAAAACTGAGCAAATCAGTAGAAAAATCTGTGCCCTGGAGAAGACCTTCTGTGCAGCAGCTTTGTATCCAGTTGCTATGACTGTCTCCAAAGTGGGGTTTTAACAGGTGGAAACTTATTTTTTACTGTATGATGACTGTAGCCTCAAGAGTGGTGGATGAGATGGATTGACCAAGTAGAACTGTTTGTAGAAGGGCAGCCAGATTGATGCATCATTTGTGTCTCCCTAGCAGGCGGGGTGGGGGACAGGAGACACAACTGTGATCGTGCTGGCTCTACTAGCTGCTAGAATTAAATTTATGCTCATGACAAGCAACTGTGGGTCTTAAAGCCTTTTATAAGTTCCCAGAACGCTTGAGAGAAGACATGTAATTAAGTAACATTTAAATTGGGCCTTTAGATTAAGAACTGGAACAACAGCAATACCATTTCATTAGGGCTGTCGCCTGATTAAAGAAATCTTTGGCTGCAATCATAGGCATACTGTTCTGAGATTAGCTCCACTGTGTGCAGTAGGGCTTACTTCTGAGTAAACATGAACAAAATTGCATTGTTAGATAGTTGAGTAAAATAAAGGTGGTGATGAATTTGAACTAAGAGGGAGCTGAACTCAAAGTCCCTGGGTGGCCTGGGTCATGTGGCTGTCTCCCAGCCTAATCTACCTTGCAGGGTGATTGTGAGAATAAAAAATAGAACATACAAACATACGTAAGAACTGCATGGAGAAGGTCCCAGGTTTAACCACTAAAGGTCCCAGGAGAAGGTCCCAGGTTTAACCACCTTACTGTCCATTAAAAAAAATCAGGTGATCACAAATATCTCTTTCTGCCCAAGATCCTAGTGCAATGATTTTCAATGTATTCCTTCTCACCTCTATGGTCTTCACCTGTTATGATGTCTCTGACTTAGGGCACAATTCAGAGTAACTACGGGGAGTCCTTGCTCCGGTGTAAGAACAATTTGCTCTGGATTGCAATATGAATTTCCCATAGGTTTTCACTAGGTGGTGCAGTAACTATGGGTACACATAATGTCTCTTATGTGCTCCCATAGTTACTCTGGATTGTAGGGTTAATAGGAGTTTTTTCAGGTTCTGTGACTTTCTAAGGCAACTATTTGGGGTAATAAATTGTATTTCTACCTCCATTGGTACAGCTGCAGAACTTGGGAAAGTTTTTCAGCATCTTTCAACTGCTGTGCTCCCAGGGCACACCTTCGAACCTTTCGATACATACAACTGTTCTGTGGCACACTGATTGAAAATCCCCAGAGAGCCACATCATATATACTCTGGACTAACCATATATAACCTAGCCAATGAAAAGCAATCTTATGTGACCTTAAGCATTCCTTCATGTATGATGGTCAAGAGACAAGATAATTTCTTGTACTCTACAGTGCTTTGAAATACTTGCATGAAAGATGATGTTTTAAAAAATCTGAAACCCCCGAGATTTTCAATTGTTTTCCATCTCAAGGCGCACCATCAGCTTTTTTTTCCATTGACAGAGCATACCATGCTGCTGGTTGGGGGCTCAAATCCCCCATCTACATCACTAATAGAGACTCTTCCCATAGTTCTATGGCACACCTGCCGACCATCCGTGGGACACCAATGAGTGCCAGCGCACAGTGGATGAAAATCACTGAGTTACCCAGTTAATCAGAAACACCTTTTTGGTTGACCAGTAAAGTTACTGAATGGATTCATTTGACCAATGCAAAGTTGTGGCTCTATTTTTCACTTGGGTATACACAAGGTCAAAACATTTCAGATCAACATGTTCTACAACCAGCAGAGTTCAGTTATATTAGCAATTTCTTGATTTTTTCCCTTCTTTTTCTGTTTTAAGTGTTTCAGTCCTTTTGTTCTCTAACACAGCTGTAAAGCTGCATTTTGAGAATTCAAATAGGATGGCTTATTTGCTATTTACTGCCTGCCACTGCTAAAATAACCCCAATATATATGGGGGGGGGAGGGAGAGAAAGAGGGAGACAGCGAATCTGTTTGCTTCATCTTCTGTACATTTTTAATAATCAAACAATTAGGGAAATAATTTTCAAGAAAAAAAAATAGGGAGCAACTGGTTCTGTTTGGTACAGAGTGTGTTTTTCAATTTTGCATGAAAATGGCATCATTAGTTTGGGGTCACTTTTCTTTCTCGAATGTCCTAACCTCACAACTCTTCTCCATGTTCTAAGGCTGGAAATTACATTTGATTGTTGGTGGGTGGCTCTGCCGGAAAAAAGCATGCAGGGTTTGGGTAGTGGATCCATCTCGGTCTATGGAATTAAGTCTGTGTGCCACCATCCATTCCATGTTCCTTGCACCACTGCAAACTATGGTGGCTTGATTTTTCTCTTACTCCTTCACTAACCTGTTGGGATCGTATACCTTTCATAGCTGCACACTGAAGAAATTTGGCAAAGAAATCTCTCTCTCTCTCTCTCTCTCTCTCTCTCTCTGGTAGTTCAAGGATCCCTATTCTTTCCTAGATATGAGCCGAAGTTAGACAGGATCTGGTACCTAGCAACTAATACTCATGCTGCATCACATTCCTCTGGCCCCTTTTCTCTCCAATTGTCTTATTATGATGACGCATTTCCTTGATCAGGTACCAGTAAATAACATTGCAACAGTACCTGAAAATGCAGCTGGTCACCCTTTTTGTTGCAAAGATAGGGCTGCCAGTTATGAGGGCGCCTTTCAAGAATAGTAGGATTGATGGCACAGCTCATGGCCATTTCTTGCTAAAAGTAAGAACCAAGTGGGATTGCACATCAATGAGATGTTCCCAGCACTCTTGGCAACCATAATATGTTCCCTTAGTAACTAATAGTGCTGAGACGCATGCAGGCACGATATACAGTATGTATAACAGACAATGAATAGATACGACAGTTTCATATGAAGCTGTCTTACTGAGCAAGACAGTCTTGCTTTGATCCATCTACTGAGTAGTAACTATGCTGGCTGGAGTGGTTCTTTGGTGTTTCAAATGGGTGTCTCCGCACACTATTTGTATTGCCATCCTATTTCAATGCCAAGTGTAAGACCTTCTGCATGCAATGCATATAGCTGAGCTTATACCCCCATTCAACTAGATGAGCCTATGCTTTCCCGAGCAAAGCAGTTCTAGGTTTAGTATTACTGAACCAGTAATACTAAAATACCATTTTAAAAAAAAGTATTTAAAAAAAAGTAAGTAATTGCATGAGTTGACCACGTTTTGAAACAGGAAACACACTTTTAAGATTCTGCATCATGGTATTATAGCAGCAATTTCTTCCCAGAAGCATCCCTTCCTATGTGAGATAGAGAATGCCTGTCGAGATGTACTTTTGCCATCTTCAGTGTATATACAGTGTAAATGCAGTGGTGTGTGTACGCACACACATCCATATATAATGGTTTTTTATTTTTTGCTTTTTACAAAAAAGTACAGTAAAAACTTGGATTGAGAATGTTTTGCAATACAAGCAAACATTTTTTAATAAATTTGACAAGCAATGTCTTGCAATACAAGCAAAGAATATAGTCCCAGCCAGGATTCAGCCAGTATCGGCACTCCTCCAGCCTCTCCTGAGAGACCAACCTATGCATGTCTACACTGAAGTAAGCCTATTAAACTTAATGGGACTCACTTCAATGTAAGGAAGGCAATGAAAAGGAGCTTGAGAGACCTACAGCACAATCCTAACCATGTTTACTCAAAAGTAAGCTCCATTGTGTAAGTTCCCAGGAAAGTGTCTTTAGGATTGCAGCCCTAGTATGTCTGCTCTAAAGTAAGCCCTATTATAATCAGTGGGGTTCAATCCTGTGTAAGGAGGGCAATGGAAAGGAGCCTGAGAGACATTCACCACTTGTGATAAATCAAGAACAGAGGGTCTGATGGTGTGTAATAGATATGGTCAATATTATTCTGGATTACATAGGAACAAGAGATTATAGAGGGTTTTTTTTTTTAAAAAAAAAAAAACCATCCCTACCCCCTGTAGTTTGTAAATGTAAAGCACACAAGCATCTGTGAAATTCTCAAAATATTTTTCCTCCAGATGGTAGGATAGAAAGTGCAAATTGTCCAGGCTGGGGAGGGGTGTCTCAGATATTTGCATGTAAATATGCTTTTGTTCAGTATAGATACTGCAGCCGTTCAGAAACACAATGCACAAAATAGATGTAGCGTATATCTACTCGGGGACATGATGAAAATATGCACTCACTCCTTGGAATGGAAACTCTGTAGACGTATTAACAACTGTTCAGATTAGGTGGGTTTGGGAGCTATTTTTGATGAAGGGGTTATTTTGGGGAGAAAAGGATTCTTGGCTTGGCAGCTGTGAACGACTTGTGGAGGAGACAAAGATGGAAGAACAGCCACTGTTACTCTTGTTGTCTTCTCATCCAAGAATCAACCACCAAAATTTCCAGCCTGTAACTGCCAAGATGGTTTAATATTGTACAGTGGATGATACCTGGTAACAAAACTTGTAAAATAGCCAAATTCATATAGGGCCAAAGTAACATGATGGCTACCGTAGCTGCCTCTTTGTGGTTTGGCTTCATATTGCCACGATTCTTTGCAGATGCTTCAGTTACATGGGTCAACCTTGCTCATGTCATTAAACCAGTGATTTTCAATTTTTTTCAACTCATGGCACACCATCAGTTGTTTTTACCACTGACACACACCAAGGCACACCATGCTGTTCAAATCCCCGTGTTTTCCTATTAATAAATGTCCCTCCACAAATTCCCACAGCACACTTGAGGACTATCTGTGGCACACCAGTGTGCCATGGCACATAGGTTGAAAATCACTGCATTAAACAATATGCTTGTGCAGTACTGGGCTCTCCCCTGTTAAAGATTTTCAGGCAGAAGCTATACAGGGATGCTGGAGCAGTTGCTTACACTGAGCGAGAGCTATATGACCTCCGAAATCCATTCAATGAGAAGCCGTAGAGGAAGGTGAGCTCTGAGCCTGGACTGGAGCCCCTGTGCCAATAAATAACTGCAAGATTGGCTTCCAGATTTCAAAATAATTTTCATACATAAATTATGGTTAAAAAAAAGCTCACTGTCAGAGGATACAGACTTGCAGATGGTTTTTAGAACGCAAAGAGCAGGCACATTTCAGGCTGTTCTCTCTGTGGGTCATATCTGTGGTCACAGGATTCATTTAATCTCCTGTTGATGCCTATATTGGGAGGAACATTCATCTGCTAAAAATAAAGCTCGGACCACCAACCAATTTTACAGAGGAGGTAATGATGAAAACCAGCTGCCAAATAGCTTGGGACTGGAAACGGGAAAAATCTTCCAGCTGACGGGAAGAGCCCATCAATGCTTGGAAAAACCATAAAAAACCATTCTCTTGGAGATTCATTTGAATTTAACCCTCCATACTGGCATTCTAATGGATTTGTGTCTCAAATGCATGGATTCCAGATCCACATTATTAATGATCACGTCTGCAAAACAGCAGTTGATATACAGAATGACATCTTGGACTTTGAGGAATATGAATCAAATGTCATAACAAATAGTGCCGGAATCTATGTTGACAATCCCACTAGTTATTTCATTGATGATCTCTAGAGGTTTTTTTTTTTTGCCCTTGAATTACACAGGGGAATCCTAATATCACACAATTTAGAACATCATAGTGTGTTCAATGCTAGACTTGTCACACCATCAAAGAGATCAAAGTAGCTTTAATTAAATCATTAACAGATGGAGGGCTGTGGGTGGCGCAAGTGGTTAAAACTCTGTGCTTGTTAACCAGCAGGCCAGGGTTCGAGACCCAGGTTGGCCCCACAAGACAGGGTGAGCTCCTGTCCTTAGTCCAGCTCTGCGACTCCAGCGGGATCCAATCGTATTGGCTCTGCCTTTCCATTGGACTAATTCAGTGGCGAGGAGCAGGGGATTTGCTGGGGATTTGCTGCTTGGGTAACAGCCTATCCTCTGTAACAATCTAACCCAGGCTTTCGTGCTTCACATGCAGCGTATGCAGCGCCAAGCACGATACCATAGTCTCTCAAGACTGATGGATGCCTGATGTATGTATGTAACAGATGGACTTCAGCACAACTCTGGTCTCACACAGGAGGGAATGTCTCTCATAAGACAGTTCCTGGCATTTTTTACCTACCCATCTAAATTGAAAAAATACAGTATCTTCCTCTTAAAATACAGTACCTTCCTCTTTTCCTTTTAGATGAGGCAGGAAAAATGCCAAGACCAGGAATTGTCTTAGAAGAGAAATTCCCTTCTGTGTAGGAGTTGAGAGGAATGCCTCATCGAACTTAATGACTGTCACCAGCAGTTAAAAGATATATTTTTAAATTAAACACACACAGTCTACATATGTATACATAGTGGTGCCTGATTTCAATGGACATGCCTGTTTAGTTGATTAAAAGTTTTTACTGAATTCCCAACTTAATGCTTTTAAAAGTTATTGTGATTTTATTGATCTGACCTCTGTATCCACCCATATGGATACCAAAATCCATGGATCCTACTGTAAAACGTTTTTAAATGCAAATGCACAGTGGTGCATTTCCAAGGCTCCCAAGCTGTAAAAAGCTGTAGAGATCCACTTCTTGGTTTATGCCACATTCAGCCACTTGGTTTTGCCATGCCAGAATAGCATTTTCATATTTAAAGATCTTTAACTTGGGACCCTGGCATCTGGGATTGTCAATTTCTGCTGGGATTTCCTGCTGCAGGCAGGTGGTTGGACTAGATGACCTACTAGGTCCCTTCCAACTCTAGGATTCTATGATTCTATGAAAGCTGTGGATACTAGGGTTGGACTGTATATACTGCACTTAAATAGAAATTATCAGGTCAGTCTACAACATAAGAAATTATTCTTGATTATTCCCCTTCCTCGTCACCTGAGAAATTCATATTGCTAAAGATGCTGCTGATCACTGCTCCTGCTGATCACTGTAGGCTGCCTTAGTGGGGAGAGTCCTTGTTTCTTCTTCTGCTGAATAAGACAACTAGTCTTATTCAAGTCTAGTCTACTTATGTTGGTTGCTGTTCAGGATCTCAGAAAATGGTCCATCCCTACTTGATGATGCACACATAGCATGTGCATCTATGGAATAATGGGTGGGAGGTGGTCATCCCCCATACTTATAACCCTATCAGATGGGCAAAATCCATAGCAGTTACGGGTCCATGCAGTTACGTCACCCTCTGGTGTTATCTTATGGAAAGTCATCTTAACTGCTCCGGAGCAAGGACATAATTTCACTTTAGGATATAGGCCCATAACATGTTAAAATTGAATAAAAGATGGTTTCCCATAAGTCCAGATATTGTATTTTGGCTGTGCTGTCCGTTGCATTAAATGAAAATACAAGCATTCTGGTTTTGGGATCATTGTAGCTGAAAGGGATGCACACTGATTGACGCACACATCTTTCACCATAGTATTAACATAGAATGCACAAGATAAATATGGATGAAATGAACCACACCCTCACCCTTACTGTTGGAAACACATAGTTCTTATTATGGTGACAACTGGTTTTGCTATCGTGTGTCTTTGCTGACCAAAATGATTAATTCTTGGCTTAAAAATAGCCACTTTTAATAAGCTGCGTGCCTTCTTTTGTAAAAATATTTAAATACTTCTAACTTTGCTGAAACTTTATGTTGATTTTCAGTATAAACAAATGTCAGGAAGAAATATGTTTGCCCCCAAAGCAAAGTACCATAATTTTAACTAGAGTAAATACTTTGATAAAGGCTTCTCAACTCCGAATAAGCTAAGATGAGGCAACTGTTTGCAATAGACTAAACACAACACCCTCAAAAAATGGTCAAAAAAGATAGCCTCGTATGGTGTCAAGGCTGGACTATGCTGGAGGAGAAGCAGATTCAAACCTCCAGTCAGTTATGAAGCTTGGGGTGACCTTACTCCAATCACCATCTTCAATCAGATCTACCTTACAGGTTTGTTGTGAGATTAGAAGAGTGGTACCATATGCAAAGTTCTAAGTTTCTTAGAGGAAAGGTTGGATGAGCTTTAATAAATAGCATTAGTATGACTTCTGATCACCAAACTCTTTGGAGGACATGGCTCTTGAAGAAGATTAGTATGTTCCTCAAATGTGAATTAGGACCCACTTGGTGGGTTGTGGCCTGATTTCTGGTGGGTTTTGCAGAGCCTCCAGTGAAATTGTGGGTGATGGAAATATCAGTCAACTGATGGACTCAAGAATCAGATAGGAGCTCCTTCAATTGCACGGTCCCTTTAAGTCCTGCACTTCTATGTTTGAAGAAACTGAGCTTAGAGCAGATAAGAGGGTGGGTGATCCACTTTCTGCTCACATTTAGCAGGTGGGAAGCAGATTAGTGTGTGCTGAATCCATGGCAGACGGGGGGAGGTAGTAATGCAGCAGACTTGGGTGAAGGACACCCTAAATCCAGCAACCTCTCATATCCCTTAAATCTGCCATGGGAATCACCTTGCTTAATGGATGGGACATCTTTTCCCCTTTGCTGTTTCAGGAGATTAAAGACTATTTCAAACTGCATTGGTAAGAATTAGTGCTTCATTCTGCCCTCGTATAAGTTCCTTGAAAAGTCCTTTGCTGTTTAAGTCATGGAAAGCACTATTTTTCTCACCTCCTTAGTGGCTGTGGCAAGGGCATCATCTGTCACTTTGATTTCCACCCCCATAAAACTATTTTTTAGATATTTCTAGGAAGCTGGATAAATATATGGTGGCTTTTTTTACAGCTTGGAAATTTAATGTGGCTCTTCAATGGGTTTGTTGTAGGGAGTTTTACCTTATATGGAAAATACCATCGGAGATCCTCATTTAGATAAAATCAGACAACTAATAAGTCAGCAGAGGGTAGTTGGTTGAAGCGTTCCAGACACTAGAGTTGCTACCTTTTATGGACAGTGGAAGTCCACAGGCGATGCTTTCCGGAACATTTAATCAATATGCTTTACCTGGTGACCTGTACCATTCTGTTAACAGGCAGTCATGTCCTCAAATTCACCAGTCATCTACATTCACTGTTGGCATATGGTCTATTGCTGCCTTTCTCTTCCCCAAGTATGGAGTTGTCTTTGGCTCTTCTGTTTCCTTTTTTGTTGCCTGTCATTCCAGTGGGTCCTCCTTATCCTTGATCTTGACTTCTATGGGATTTCAATATAAACCCATAGATTATATCTATGAGATATAATCTCATAGATATAATCTATGGAGGGCATCAGTTGGAGGGCATCAGAGGATCTCCTGTAGGATCTCCTGAGGTGCCTTCCAGTCACATCCAGATGGTCATCTGAGGTGTAAAGAGATCAAGGTCAAGCCTCAGAAGGCTTCCTAGGCACTTCTGATTTGCCAGGCTGAATTTATTTTGGATCTATAGATTTCATCTGGGCCTATAGATATCATCTATAGATTTCATCCTACACTGATCTCCCACAGATACCAAGGGCTCATTATACTGCAAAAAGTGGCCATTCCCAACTATTAAATGTTTCTCAAATCCCATCCGTATGTCCTTCTTCTGAATGAGCTGATCCTGAGGTGTGCATCACTGCGTGCTTCCGCTGGCAGATTCCAGCAAGCCTGGATGAGCTGCAGCTTGTGGGGCTTGACCTGTCTCCACACAGCTTAACTAATAGAATTTTTCTTTCTGGATTATTAATAATTCTACCGTCCTGACTTTGTTCTCAGCTTCACCTCATCTCCATTTGTAGCGCTGCTGCTTCTTTGTCTGCATGTCACCAACTCAGTGGCATCACTAGGTGGATGCATCACCAGCAGGTTTTTGTGTCACCCTCCTGTGATGTGTCACCTGGTGCAGTTGCACCCTCCTATACTCCAATGCCCCTGCACCAAGGTTTTCAAGCAGAATTCTTTCCCAACCCAACTAAGTACAAATGCCAGGGATTACATCTCTGCTTGTCAAGCACGTGTTCTACCACGGAAGCATGCATGGAGACAAATACAAATCAGCTGTTGTAATATAGGGGGAGAGGCTAGAGTAAATTATTTAAAAGGTTCAATTTCCTGACAGACCAGAAAGGATCCTTCCCAGGAAAGCCACTGTTGGTCTGTGCAGTCAATCCCAAGTAGGTGGATCAATAGTGTGACTCAGCATGGCAGCCTCCTATGCTTCAATATGCTCACGACGTTCTTGAACATGAACACGTGTGACCGAACAGAGGCAGCTTGAAAGGCCCTTGAAGCTTTTTCTCCCAGCACTCCGTGATTTAAAATGCAGAGAGAGACTTGGAGGACTTGCAAAGCAGTTTCAGGCCTGGAGCCTGAACAAAGCCAACCCGCGCAAGGCTTCCAAAACAAACTTTGAAAGGCGCAGGCTGGGAAGCAGGGGAGGGGCTGATGCCGTCAAGTCCTGGCCATGCCGAGCTTACTACTTTCCACTCTGGCAGCCAGAGGGAATCCAGCTTTTTTTCTCCAAGTCATCAGGATCATACAGCATGAGGCCCACCATTAGGACTGGCTTCAAAAGGGGTTTTATGAATAACGCTGAGGTTTTTAAAAGCAAGTTACTCCTTTGGTTTGGCAGGGGCAGAACACAAGGATGGCCAGTAGCAGTCTCTCCCCCCCCCCCCCCCCATTATTCTTAGAATGAGCCCTTAGTAGAGAATCGGCAGCCCAAGATTATAAATTAAACTAGACCAGACAAGAAAGAGTCACGTAAGAGCCTTTCTTCAGCTGTGACTGTTAGCTTTTCCTTTTCAATATTGCAAGTATTAAGAATATCAGAAAAGCCCTGCTGCCCATCTAGTCCAGCTTTCAGCATCTCACAGTGGCCCACCAGCTGCGTCCAGGAGCACACAAGGCAACAAGATACCTGCATCCTGTTGCGGCTCCCTTGCATTTGGCATTCAGAGGCAGCCGACTTATAGAGTTGCATATAACCACCATGGCTTGTATAGGGTTGCCATAATTCTCTTCCACAAAATGAGTACTGTCAAACTTGCCAGTATGTGAACACAATCCCTCCAAACTGGGACAGTCCTGGTTTACCGGGTCATATGGCAACCCTAGGCTTGTAACATGTGTTGGGTTTTTCCTCCAGAAATCCAGTCTCCTTCCAAAAGCATCTAGGTCAGGTGCTATTGCCACATCCTGTGGCAAGGAGTTCCACAGTTTAATTTAATTTTCTCTCTAGGGCTGTGGTCTCCAAACTGGCCTTTGATTAGCCTTCCAGGTGTGACATGGGTGAAGCTTTGCTATTTGTGCTGCAGCCTGATCTTTGCACCGGTTTTTCCACCTGATCTTTGCACCAAGCATCTGCTTCCACTGCCCACTACATCAAAAGGCACACTACCTTGATTTCAGGTGGTGGGGTGAAAGCTCTCCTATGAGTTTGTGCAAAGATTTCTTGTGGCAACTGGAGGCTTCAGCAACGGTGTCATAAAGAGGTTCTCTTTTGACATCTGGCCTCCTGAACAGCAAGCCGCCCTGCGTTGTGTCCAGCCCTTGAATCATTCTTGTGTTTCTCGGCTTCCTGTGTTTATCAATGTCTTTCATTCTGGTCTAGTTTCCCCTCCAGGCTTTTCCTCTCCTTGTGTTTTTGCCCCATGATCTTTAATGTGGAACAGAATTTCCAGGCCACCCTTTTCCCATCCTGTTGTGAGTATCTAAACTATGGTGATAACATCATCTGCGGTAATACTTTTGAAAGGCTCAAATCAGATCTTTTGAACCAGAGATAGAAAAAAGGAATGCCGCTATATTATTAGCACTTGTGGTTTTATTTTGGAGGACAGGATCCAGCTATGATTTATCAACAGTTCTTTGCTTGTTACTTCAGATCCTCTTGGCCATTCCCGAGAGACGCAAGATTTGTATTTTTCTAATTACACCTAAGCTAGGTGCCATTAATAATTGGACTACCATTTCAATATTATCCAGGATAATCAGTCTCAAAATTTATTTCTACCCCACCTCTCTTCTATCACGGGATTTGAAGTGGCTTAGATTGGGTCTCCTATCCAAGCACTGACCAAACGTTGATCTGACATTAGCTTCAGCAAAGCAAGTTTCTGCCTGATGCTTGTGATACTCAGATGGATCTGGTGATCTGCTATTGACCCAACCTCACCATCATTCTTCAGCCTTCTAGTGACAACATGGCAGTTGGGAAGACCTATGTTGCAGATCACCCACTAGAGCGTATGGTGGGGATAGTTCAGGGACCAATGTGGGAGGCCAAGATCCTATTCCTTTTTTCCTGTCCACTCCCTGTTGTCTCCTTGGACTTGAGTCAGCAAAATAGCTGACATAGAGCTGAAGAAATCAAATGGAGCTTATGAAGATGCAAATAGAAAATGGGGGAATAGGATTAGATTGCTTATTGTATTTCTTCAGACTACCTGCTGCTTCAGGTGCATCACGATGTATTCACAGAGGTGCAGCAATATGTTCCAGGTGAACCTTCCTACCTATTTCTCATGGATCTTGGATCTGTCTTGGATCTCATGAAATCTTGTGGGATTTGGATATGCCATCTTAGATCACATGAGATCTTGTAAGAATAGGATGCAGCCTTCTTGGTTCGCATAAGATTTTGTGAGAGCCTAGATGGCAGCTGAGCCAGGAAGGCCTTGTGAACATCATGATATAGCTAAGTTTGGGAGCAATCGCTCTAGCTGAGTTAACTAGAGGATGCCCCAGTCCTTTGGACCATCTAGCAGAGTGGTGTCCAACCTTTTAACTTCATGGCTCCTGGCCCTTTAAGAAGCTTGTAAAAGAAGGAATTTCAGCAGGTGTAGCTTGTGATCTGTGGGATGGAAAGCTGCACCTGCTGAAATTTCCTCCTCTGCATACTTGTTAAAGGTCCTGGAGCCCTCAAGTTGAAATGTTGGACACCCTTGATCTAGCAGAATTGTGTGTAAACTGCAGTAGCTTTTGCAAAGATCTGGACAACAACCTTTCATTGAGCACAACCCTAACCATGTCTACTAACAACTAAGCTCCACTGTGTTCAATAAGTCTTACTCCCAAGAAAGTGTCTTTAGGATTGCAGCCTATGTCTGACTGTACAATAACAGAGACTCAATATGGGGCTCTTAAAATGCAATGGTTGTGGAGATGGGGTATTTAAGGGGAGATATTCTGTCATACTGGAATCCTTTCTGCTAATGAACATGTATATAATGCTCTACCACTGAGCTACAGCCTCTTTCCCTTAATGTTCCCATGATGTTTAGAAACCACAGGAAAAGGGACAACTCAAGAGGTCTTGAAATGGAATTTCACCTTTTTGCTCAGTTTCAGTGCTGGTTCCGATCTCTGTTTATCCCCCTGATCATAGAAACAAGTCATAGATTTAACTAAATGAAAGCAGTTACCATTCTTTAGAGAGCTTCGTGAATAAATATGCCCTAATAAGGCTCAGCAGTGGAAAAATAAAGTATAACTGTTTAATCTAGCATGTGCAATTATTCTTGAGGTCAAAACATTGGAAACAGGTGAATAATGCCTTCAGAATCACCAGTAAAAAAAACCGTTTCAAGAAAAAGCTGTGCAAATAGGAACTGGGAAAAATCAGAAGGATAATTTGTAGGGATAATATAAGTATTGATATAGTGCTTTCTGATTGTTGAAAACATTCAGAGAAGACTCTGGGATCAGAGAGGACAGATAAGGCCAGGTTTGGATTGACCCTGTTTTGCTTTCCCTAACTGTGGTTTGAAGTAAACCAGAATTCCCTGAGTTCAGCTGCAATGTGGAACCTTTAGTCAGTTAAGGTTTTTCTGTTCCTTCCATTGTGTGCAGTGAGGAGAAAAGAGAAAGTACATGATTCTTGAGGCATATTTTTTCATGGAAAGCAATATTTATTTCACCACAACTCTCAACATATTATTGTAGTACTTTTTCCAAATAAAAGAGTTTTCCATGACCAATGGGGGAAAAGGCACATAATGCTAGATAAACCGACCGACCGACCAACCGACCGACCGATCGACCGATCGATCGATCTATCTATCTATCTATCTATCTATCTATCTATCTATCTATCTATCTATCAAAAGCAGGCCTCCGTCAGTCTTGGAAGACTATGGTCTCGTGCTCGGCGCTGCATACACTGCATGCAAAGCACGAAAACCTGGGTTAGATTGTTATGGAGGATATGCTGTTACCCAACCAGCAAATCCCCCTTCTCCACGCCACTGAATTAGTCCAATGGAAAGGCAGAGCCAATACGATTGGATCCCGCTGGCGTCGCAGAGCTGGGCTAAGGACAGGAGCTCACCCTGTCTTGTGGGGCCAACCCGGGTCTCGAACCCTGGCCTGCTGGTTAACAGGCACAGCGTCTTAACCGCTTGCGCCACCACAGCCACCTCGCATGCAGCGTATGCAGCGCCAAGCACGATACCATAGTCTTTCAAGACTGAAGGAGGCCTGCTATCTATCTATCTATCTATCTATCTATCTATCTATCTATCTATCTATCTATCTATCTATCTATCTATCTATCTATCTACCTACCTACCTACCTACCTACCTACCTACCTACCACTTTTCAACTAAAAAGTTCACAAAGCGGTTCACAAGAAAATGAAAAAATAATTGCTATTTAATAGCTAATGTGTCCTAAACACACTTTCCTGCAGGCTGACCAGATGCCCAAATGTCAAAAGGTGGACAAGGTCTTGGATTCCTCTCAGCCTGGCCTTTCCGGCGGACAATGGCATGTTTCTCTACTCATGAGTAAAGCTGCGCTATTTGGGCACTTTCACTTCCCCATTGAGCTCAATTCATATTTTTTTTAATTTTAGTTTTTTGGCCATATCTTTTGATTGGAAAGAGATATTTCAAAACCAATTTTTGCAATGGATTCTGCCCTTCAATATGAATCAAATGACATAGGACATGATGGGGTCCTGCACACCTTTGCAAAATCCCAAAATGAAGCCATTTTGGAGGACACCTGGACAGGAGGCTAAAAAAGAGGACAAATTCGGGAATTTCCTGTCATATGGTCACCCTGCTTTCCTGGAAGTACAACCAATTGAACACAGTGAGGCTTACCTCTGAGTAGACCTGGTTAGGATTGTGCTCTAAAAGAGAAATAACATTTAAATTTAGGAGGGTGAGAGTAACAGTCCATACTAGTTACAGGTAACATCATTAATGGTGATTGTTACTGGTGTCTACCTGACTTCTGATGATTGTATGCTCTTTGGGGCAATGAACCATCCTCTCGTTTCTTTTGCTCTGCAAATTACCGGTACTTTGCAAACCATTTGTGATTGATGATGAACTTGTTGAAAAGTGGCATAACAATAATAATCATAGTTTTTAATGTTTTCTCCCTCTGAAACCACACAACCATTAGCACCACACACAGGTTGATGTTGCTTTTTCCCTGCTTTGCTTACCAAAGGATCTGAATGCAGTTTTAAGACCACTATTCATTTTAATGAGAGTTTAAATCACTATGTGAATTTTACAGTGGGATGGGGAAGATTTAACTGTAATATTTGCCCTTTGGGATGAGAGACAGTCATCCAGAGATCCAAAACTATCATCAGTCCTTGCAGACGGTTGCCAGCTCACTGATATTTTATTGCTAGTACATTTAGATGTTACTTAATGAAGCAGTTTTGAACAAGATTAACTATTAAGATTAACTATTCTGCTAAATAAAGCATCATGCTTAAACTACATGGCTGGTTTTATCCTATTATCTGCAACCTTCTCCCCGAATGTACCTTTAATGACTGAAAAACAGGCAGAAATTCAACAATATAGCCTCCTTTGTCATGGTTTCCATCTAATCTGGTTGTCAGTTCCCTTTTCCAGTACCTGTCCTGGATGGCCTTGTGACCTAGAAAAAAACTTCAGTGTCCTCCTTTTCCATGTGAGCAAGCAGCATGTAGTCATCTAGTAATCCATAATAGTATTAAATTTAATAGTAATTGTTTAATTGTTATGTTTAATTGTTAAATTGTAAAATTGTAAATTTAAAGTAATTTAATTGTTATGCTCAATTAGTCACATGAAAACAATATATATTAGTGTTTTTGCTTTTATTTTGTCGTGTACATTTTGGTGGTACATTTTGTAGATTCTTGTCCTCTTCTCTGGTTATGATCAGTGGTGGGCTCCAACAGGTTCGCACCTACTCTATAGAACCGGTTGTTATCAAGAGATAGGACATATAAAGTTTAAAAATAGCCATTTAAAAGTGGCTGCCAGATGGGCATAGAACCAGTTGTTAATTTCTTTAAAGCCCATCACTGGTTATAATGTATGGTCACCCTCCCTATCCCACATGCTCTGGATATCAGTTCAGTCCTTGCTCCAGGTGCCCCATTGGAGTGGAACCTTTTCAGTGGTGGCACTAACAAACTTGTTGCCCCGTCCTCTGCCCTTTTAGGTGATCTGTCAGATCTTTACAGGAGGTGATGCCTTTAGTGATGGTACATTTTTCAATTGTGGAAAATTTCACTTCATCAAGGCTGCCTATTATTGGTCTTATTTGGTGTTCTATTTTCTGTTTTGTTTCCTGTTGGCTGCCTGAAGGGCAGGTAAGGCAGGGCAGAAATAGGTAAATAATATTGTGAGATTGAGGTTTGACGTTCTGGATGAGAACAGCATTTAGGCAATTGCGAGTTTGTCTGGAATGCACTGAAATGGGCTAAGAGTGACATACAAACAGTTCAAGAAGTTCCTTGAACAGGAATCTCCATCGGGATCTTCTTAGGATCTTCAAGTACAGCCCTTGATAGAATAGTGGTTTGGGACCTGGACTTAGACCAGGAGAAAGAGTGAACATGGAAGTGATTGAACAATGTCACAGGTGTTGCTGCACTTCTCACTGGGGTATCTAGATATGCCTTGGTTTGGACCAGTTTTCTTTTTCTCAGCCTAGTTTTCTTTTTCTCAGCTCTATCTCATGGGGTTGTTGTGAAGAGGTCCATAATCACTGGTTCTCAAAGTCGAGGCCAGGACCCACTTGGAGTGGTCACTATTTCAGGGTGTTACCATCTTGGAATGGAGCACTCAGGCTGCAGTCCATACTTAAATCTTACCCTACAATTCAGAGTAACTACGGAAGCATGTAAGAGACATTTACGTCGATGTAGTTATGCCACAACCCAGTGAAAAGCTATGGGAAATTCATATTGCAATCCAGAGTAGATTGATCTTACGTCGGAGCAAGGACTCCCTGTAGTTACTCTGGATTGTTCCCTAAGTCTCATTGAACACAATGGGATTGATTTCCAAGTAGACGTGGATGATCTCTGGCATCACAGTTATGTCATTTTCTGTTTGATGTTACTTCTGGCCTAGCATCACTTCCAGAGGGTCTTGGACAGATTAACATTCTCAGAAGGGTCCTAGGCTGAAATGCTTATCATTCTGTACACTTTTGAGTGGAGACTGGATTAAAATGTTAACTATGATCAATTTCATGCATCTTGATGGTGCCCAGGAAAACTGAGGAGCACCAAAGTAATGTTTTACAAAAAGTTTGCTGCAATACTTGGGAAGGGCAGGTTGGACAGATGGGTGTGGGTTTAGCCACAGTAGTTGTTTTTAAATTGCTGTTCAGTGGGTTGGAATCTACACATTTTCCAGAGGTGAGTAATTTCCCACGCTGGAAAAAAGGGCTTGCTATGGCAGCATTTGAGACTTGTTGCATTTTTTTCTTTTGCAAATGTTCATCACTCCAGGAATGGTTTCTGATTAGCGTCTCTCAATTCAGAGGGTCTCTCAGTGTTGATGGGGATGGGGGGGGGGGGTAGGGAACCCAACCCATGGCCAGAACTGGCAGCTAGGAGGGCCTAGAGTTGCCAGCAAGTTTAGTTGAAGAAATGTGGGGAGGAGGAATGGGGGTGTAAACCCACTGAAAGTGCCGTTTGGAGAACTGGCATGTGGGAAATGGGTATTCATTGATTCATTCATGCACTTGCCCTGCCATTCAGCAGAATTGGCAGGAATAACTGAAGGCAGAATATCGTCTAAACTGGGTAAGGGTAGAAAGAGGGCTGATCTGGGGGTTATCGCAAATCTAGCTACTTAATTGTCTCCCTTACTGAATTTGGGACACATTGATGAGGATAGAAAATCACAGATTTTGACCCTCAGTTCTCAAGTGGCTTTCCTGCAAAGACCTGGAAAGTTTTCTAAGGAAAGCATAAAAAACGTAATCTTTGCCTGCCAGCTAATGAGAGAGAGAGAGAGAGAGAGAGAGAGAGAGAGAGAGAGAGAGAGAGAGAGAGAATAAAACCTGATTTGTTCTTAAAGGCAACCTGCCAACCCATTTCCTTATAGCACCTTTTTGGATGATAAGAGGCTTTGTGCTTGTAACAGCTGAATGCGAGGCAGAAATCCAACAGAAGCAGCTTTCCCGGCACAGTAACATTGGGAGGAATCTACACAGAGGTGGGATCTGTGTGCAAGGGGGTGCAAGGTTACACCAGGTGATGTGCACAAGGTGGGCAGGATGACTATATGGAATGGAGGACAGA
Organism: Cryptoblepharus egeriae; assembly: GCA_030015325.1. Lineage (NCBI taxonomy): Eukaryota > Metazoa > Chordata > Lepidosauria > Squamata > Scincidae > Cryptoblepharus > Cryptoblepharus egeriae. The sequence continues at coordinate 16,328,543 of JAREYC010000013.1, forward strand.
GTATCTCTACCTTTAACCATTGCATCGAAGAGGGAATTTTGGCAGGTGCTGCTTTATGAGCCCTTCTATGATGAGCTATACTTGCCTCAATTTCCTCTTCTATGCAATGGTTAAAGGTAGAGGTACTCTGTCCTCCATTCTATATGGTCACCCTGATGGCGGGGGGAGACATCACTGCTGGCCAAAATTTTGTAATTCCATCATGTTATACTGTACATCAACTGATGTGTAATTTCATGCTGAACGTAACGAAAGAAACTGTGTTGAAATATCTCTATACTATCGAAAGTTATAGCAAAATGAAAAACAAAAACCAGCAGTCCACATCAACACATTCACCTGGAGTGTTGTCCCACCCACATAGGAAGAGGTCCATCCTATAGGTGACATGCTGGACACAAACTCTAGTGAGATCAGATTCACCTGCTTCAATTCCTTCTTCAAGATTTTTGCATCTGCAATAAATGCAAGCATCTCCTCTTTCCCCTCTTCTCCCATTTGTAGTGATTTTTAGGTCATTCACCCACTATGCCACACCAGGCTGCCAAGGGAAGGCATGGCACATTTGCTCTGTTTGTGCTGGCAGACATTCACTGACAAGCAACATCATGCCAGAGAGGGAGTCCTTGTGAATCACAGAGCTTAGCTACACATTACATTTCACTTGATGAAAGCAGTCCTTCTTACATGAGAACCATGTCTGTTGAAAACTGAGGTTCTCTCACCAATAGGCAATGGAAATAACAGAGCCAGTGGTGTAAACTAGAGGGTCAGGGGATGTGGATCACACCGAATGATGTGCACAGGGGGTTGACACCACTACTGGCCAAAATATTTAAAATCTTCACACTTTCAAATACCATCATGTTATATTACCCAATGCATAATTTCATGCAGAATGCAATGAATCAGACCACACGGAAATGTGGTTTGAAATTGAAATACCTCTATTTGATTAAGAATGCAATCACAACCAATGTAGGCCAGCATAACTCACCCGGCATAACTCCCAGTGGTGGTGGTTGGCGCATGTCTGTGCATGTCATGAGTGGGGCAGCCCATGTGTCAGCCTTTGCACACCAGGCTTTGCATAACAAGTGAATTATGCCAGCCTAAATAGGTTAGGATTGCCTCCTAAATGTTTGATCAAAAACCCATCTCAGGATATTGTTCCTCTCACTGCAGAGTAGAAGGTCCATCATGGGCATGATGCACTGGCTTCTCACACCGGGTGATGCAAACCCTAGTGAGGCCACTGAACAGAGTCATATGGACTTGGAAGGAAGAGGAGCTGTTGGCAACCTATCTTTTGCCATTTCTTATCACCTCTCTTTTACTGAATAATTTTCTGTGAAAGCTGGTGGCATGCACAGCATATCCAACCTCACAGTCTTATTCACATTAGCCCTAATGTTATATGCTCTGATGATCAGTGAATATCATGACCATCCTCATCTGAGGATGTAAATCATTGTGATGCAACGGACAGCACAGTGATAGCAATTGTGTGAAAGTTCAGGTGTTTCCCTGTATCCATGCGGCATATGAAATCCATTATTTCAGCCTATGGATACCAAAACCGTGAATAAAAAGGGAACCCTATACTTACCATGGCACCAAGCACACTTGCAGACAGTTATAAAATGGTAGAGGAGCACAAGAAGCAGTTGGCCATAATGTTAGAGGAGGGAGACTAATATAGGCTGCAATCCTAAAGACACTTCCCTGGGAGTAAGACCTATTAAACACAATGGGGCTGACTTTTGAATAGACACAGTTAGTAAAGCACAATTAGTGCTCTGAGAAAATGCTAACAGGAAGCATGAGGGAAATAGTAAGTAACAGGCAAAGGAGTGAGAGCCGCAGATAAGGGAATCGGCGGATATGGGATCCAGGGATATGGGGGACCTGTAAGAAGGAATGTACTGCCAAATTAATATAACACAACCAGCCAGCATGCAAAACAAATTCTGCTTGAGAAGTCATAGATTTTTGCCCCTTGCACGCAACAACACAGCCAAGACCGCAGACCTAGATCGCCACACCAATGGCTGTCAACAAATCTTGTAGTAGGTAATTTCATAGAGTAATTATATGGTTGGGGAGAAATGCGCTCTTTTTCCTGTTCTGAATTCATTACCAATTGACTTCATTGGGCTCCCCAAATTTTCGAGTATTATGGGAGACAATTAGGTAATTGTTCCAAACAGAAGAATCCCTTTTGTCATTCGAGGCTAATTTCCTTTCTGAGCATTTGGAGATGCTGGTTGGAAGGGAGAGAGAGGACAGGGCTTATTGACAGGTTATTAATAGATTTCCATGTTATAGCTGTGATAACTCCTCAGGTCTGTTTTCCTTCCTCCATTTAATGATGTAAAGGTAGGTGACTCTTGTAGAAAATCAATGAATATTTCATTTCTTCCCTGATCGCAACGTCAAATAGCTTTTAGATGCTCTGTAAATAAACCTTTTGAGGTAGTCAAAGTTGGCTAAAACCCAGATGGAAAAGCACACAAGAAGTTTCAGGGGCAGATCAAGTATCTGAATTGAAGGGTGGTTAAGAACACAATCCTAACCATGTCAACTCAAAAGGAGGACCCATTGTGTTCAATGGATCTTACTCCCGGGAAAGTGTCTTTGGTATTGCAGTCTATGCGAGCCAACAGCAGTTATTTTAAGGTGTTGAAGGATATGGAATGGGCACAAGCGGAAAGTGTGATTCTGAAACATATACAGTGGTACCTTGCTTAAGCAAAGCAGGCCTCCGTCAGACTTGGAAGACAATGGTATCGTGCTTGGCGCTGCATACGCTGCATGCGAAGCACGAAAGCCTGGATTGGATTGTTAGAGAGGATAGGCTGTTACCCAAGCAGCAAACCCCCCCTCTCCAGGCCACTGAATTAGTCCAATGGAAAGGCAGAGCTAATACGATTGGATCCAGCTGGCGTTGCAGAGCTGGGCTAAGGGCAGGAGCTCACCCTGCCTTGTGGGGCCGACCCGGGTCTCAAACCCTGGCCTGCTGGTTAACAGGCACAGTGTCTTAGCCACTTGAGTGCCTCAAATAGCGAGTGTTCCACATAACGAGTAAAAATTTGTGGGGGGCTTCTACCCCTCTTAACGAGCATGATTCGCATAACGAGTGCCCATTGTCTGGGTTCCCCCTCCTCCTCCCTGCATTGGTAGGGCTGAGGGACTGAGGCAGGGCTTTCTCCTGCTCCCTGCAGTACCAGGGAAGAGACCAGCATAGGGAGCAGAAGAGTCTCTTCAGTCAGAGGAACAAACATGGCTGCCTCCTGCAGCCAGAAAACATGAGGCCAGGCCAGCCTCCAACATGTAGGAGGTAAAACTCTTCCTGCACCACCTCTGGAGCCCCCCCTCAAACAGACCCCCTTCTCCCCAAGGAAGCCCCCCCTGCCTGGACCCCACTACAACCACCCTCTTCCCCCCCCCACCTTCCCTGCCTGCATTATTCCTTTCCTGTGAGTAAGCTCCAGTGGAATCAATGGGGCTTGATTCTGAGGAGACAGCATGGGATTGGGCCCTTTGCTATTGCAGACAGCCTCTCTAGTTTGCATAGATAGATCTCACACACAGAGAGGTTCCTTGTTAAAGATGCTCCAAAAGACACCAGTGACCCTTTTAGTGAAAATTTGTCATCCTTGGCCATAATGAAGCTGGTGCACCTTGTAGCACCGGCTCACTTTACCCTTCTGCAGACTGCTGAGAGCCTGGGCAAAATGCATTGCAGCCATTGGCTGGTGAAGGGCCTGGGGGTGGAGCCCGGCTGTTACAGGGCTTGTTCTGCCTGGGGAAGATCAGTCGGGCTCCAGCAAGTGTCCCCCACCCTCCCTCCCTGTAGTGCAGCTTAGGATTAGCTGGTCGCTTCGGGGCCGGGTAGGAATTTTTTGGATGCCACCTGATTGGCCATTGGTGGCATTCTTTTTTGCCTACCCTGAGCTGCGCAAGGGGAGAGAGTTAACACTAATTGGCTTCTAAACCCGGTCACTTTGGCAGGAGTCATGCGGATATAGGCAGGATAGGCCATTGGTGTGCAGCCTTAGGTAGCAAGGGTCTGGGGGTGCGGATGCCTCCCTGTGGTGCTGCTCCGGCTCCAGGGGTGAGGTTGACGAGCCCCCTTTCCTGGATGGGAAACCTAGGTGCAGATGGGCCAGAATAGCTGGCGGCTGTGCATCCGGCTACCTTGACCTTCGGGTTGGCAAAGACGGGCATCCTTGAACTCTGTTCAAGGAATGCCCTGAGCCAGGCTGGGAACACCCTTAACCAACATCTGCATGGGGATCTATGCAGAGAGCCGCATCCCCTTAGACCGCACGGCTATTGTTTGAGCAGTCCCTGTTTATTTTAATGTTTATTTTAATGTTAAATAGTTAATAAAAGTGGCCCTCAATCCAGCACTTTTGTCCGGCTCTTTATTTGCGTCTGTCTGGGGTAAAGGTTTTTCTTTTCTTTTTTACTGTATAGAATATTAAAGTGTTTTATTACAATAATTGTGGTCTGTATTATATTATATTGTTTTGTCATCATTTTTCATCCAGTTAATATTTTTATATGAATATTTTTGGGGTTGTGGAACCAATCGTCTGAGTTTCCATTGTTTCACATGGGAAAATCCACTTCACTTAAAGAGCATTTCACTTAAAGAGCATGCCTCCGGAATGAATTAAGCTCTTTATGTGAGGCACCACCGTATGACATTTGCCACATTTTGCAAGTGAAGGCCCTCTGCAAGAACATTATGTAGCTGATATGTGGATGCCCAGCACAACCAGCAAGATCACAAGGACATCCAATGGGAAGGAGAGTTGCAAGGTACAGACTGTACCTCTTAGGGGTTTTCAAAGTGTGCAGTTTTCAAAGTGTGATTTCATTTGGGGGATTGTGAGAAGCTGGGTGCCGCCATATTGGAATCTGCCATTGGGTGTCATGGTAAAAGTGGTTAAGACCCTGTGCCTGTAAACCAGAAGGCTAGGGTTCGAGACCTGGGTCCCCACAAGACAGGGTGCGCTCCTATCCTGAGCCCAGCTCTGCGACGCAGCTGGAACCAATTGTATTGGCTCTACCATTCCATTGGACTATTTCAGGGGTGTGGAGAGGGGGGAGTTGCTGTTTGGGTAACAGCCTATCCTCCATATTAATCTACCCAGGACTTCGTGCTTCGCATGCAGCGTTGAGAACGATACCATTAATCAAGACTGATGGATGCCAAGTTTTTAAGTCACCATCTTTGAATGAGGTATTCAAGTTGCAATCCATACTTTCTTAAGAGTAACTCTCATTGAACACAATGGGACTTAGTCCTGAGTAGGCATGGATAAACTCTGGCATCGAAGTGTGTCACTTCCACTTCCAGCCGTGACTTCACTTCCACACTGATTACTTTAGAGGTTGATTGCATCACTTTGAGGGAGGGAAGGTTGTGGACATTGCCATTCTCCAAAGGGAGTCCCAGGTTAAAACGCTTGAGAACCACTGTCTTGGCATATCACAATACACTCCGTACCCCATAGGGATGACCCTACTGGTGCCTCCTACCTGTTCCCCTAAGTGTTACCATCTTTGATTTCACAAAATCTCATGATGTGTACACCACCATCTTGGATCTCTTTAAATTTTGCAAGATCCAGGGGTATCATGACCCACATAAATTTGCAAAACTACGGTACTGCTTTAGAGACTCATCCAAATCACCCCCTCCAAACCAGTTCATTTAAGTTCCTTCAACATCTCACACTTTGGAGGATTACCAGGGTGTACCAATCTCTGAACAAACTTGACCTCTTTTGTTATGATCTTATAAAGGATTTGGGAGGGAGCACAAACTTTTCAAGACGTACAACTGCAAGAATTTCAAGAACCTTTTGAAAAAAGCCTTGAACAGACCCTGTCCAGACCCACTTAATAGAACAGCATGGCTATTTCCAATGACCTTTTGAAAAGTTATTGACGAACATTAATAGCTGTTATAAAATGTGAACCGTTACTTCCAACAGATTTGAGCTTCACCCGCATTGGCAACCATAATGTCAGGTTCTCTAACGCATGCCATTTTCCAAGAAAATGAGAAGCTCCTGTGCTTTTACTTTCTATCCCAACACCCACTTTCACATACATCCCACTGATAGAGATTCCTCATGAAATTGTTGGGACCACATCTAAGTTTTCAAGCAAAGGTTGTGTTGTTCAGCTTTCTCTATTTCTTCAGTGTGGGAGCAGGAACAAAAAACTTCTTAATGCACAAATGCTTCGTTTTTTGAAAAAAAAAGATATGCCTTGTGAATTAATTCTAAGAACAGAAGATGAATCATGTCTTTATATGTTTTCTTTTTTCTACCTTCCTTCTTCTCTACCTCCGGGTAGTATAACCAGACCGGGGCCAGCACAGCAAATACAGCAGGTGCCATAATGCACCATGTAGGTTTGATGCCATTACTGTCCCAAATGGCTCTGCTGTATTTGCTGTGCTGGCCCCGGTCTGGTTATAGTACCCAGAGGTAGAGAAGAAGGAAGGTAGAAAAAAGAAAACATATAAAGACATGATTCATCTTCTGTTCTTGGAAATTGTGGGGGGCTGCTTATATGGCGCATTGCAGAATCTGTTGTACTTATGCTGCCCACCTCTGGCGACGCCACTGCTTTCTCCTCCTCAGTTTCTGAGCATTGTCATCTGTCTGTGATGTCTACATTCTTCAACCCACATAAGAAATCCATTATTTAAGTTCACCCACATGTAAAGAATTGTTTTGACTAGGAAAGTATCATGAGTTCAATCCAGGTGCTTTGCATTGGTACTTATATTTTCAATGGCGCTTAGGCAGAAACAGTATGGTTTGGAGGGAGGAGGAGGAGGAGGATTGTATGAATTAGTGCGATAAAATAAATGGATTTAAGGGAGAAAGAAAGAAAATATAGTAGATATATTTGAAACTATATTAAGGCTGCAATCCTAAAGACACTTTTCTGGGAGTAAGAACTATTGAATACAATGGGGCTTACTTTTGAGCAGACATGGTTAGGATTGTGCTGATGTTAGATAATTATGGTATTATGGAAAAACTATTACTGTATTTACTTGAATCTACTGCTCACCTCTTTCAGCTGAATTCAGGCTGCAATCCTAAAGACACTTTCCTTGGAGTAAGACACATTGAACACAATGGGACTTACTTTTGAGTAGACATGGTTAGGATTGTGCTCTCAGTCTCCAAAATCAGGGTGCACATTAGATTTGATGGTTAATTAGATTCAAGTAAATGTGGTATTTTGATTATAAGTATAGGGTATTATTGGATTCAGTGGCGCATTAGAGTTAAGTAATTACAGGTATATTTTAAATAAATTTTAATAGTTGAAAGAAAGAAAGAAAGAAAGAAAGAAAGAAAGAAAGAAAGAAAGAAAGAAAGAAAGAAATGGAAGTTGTATTTAGAGATATTTCAGATACTTCTTATCTATACTTCTTATAGATAAGAAGATCTTAGCCTACAGATAAGAAGATTGTGAGCACATTCCAAACCATGTCTACTCAAAAGTAAGCCCCATTGTGTTCAACGGATCTCATTCCCAGAAAAGTGTCTTTAGAATTGTACTCTGTGTTGAAAATAAAAATGGCTATCAGTGAAAAGTTGGATATTTTAGAAAATTTACATTAATTTATACTAGCACTATAGGATTCACAGGGCCAGATCCATACAAGAAGTGCTGGGAAAGGGTACATCCCATATATTTTAGCACTGTCATTGGTAAATGCAATCTCAATAATGTATTTAGGGTTGTTCGGAGAAGGTGGAAAGGTTGGTCATGCGTGATATAAACTCTGGGGCCTCAGGCTTGCATGTTGGATGAACTGACGGGTGAAGAGGGATCAATAGTTGCATAGGGTGCCAAAGGGGGGCGGAAGAGATGGGGGGGGTGAATTGATCAGCACCATCGTTACCATGGGGAAATCCTTGTGAAAGGACCCATCTGACAGGGTTTGCAGATCTCCCATGAGAGTGGTATGGACTGGTAAGCACATGAGCTTCTGCAGGACCAGTCAGGGAGCAGTGCCAGGGAGGAGCGATGGCTAAGGGTACCCTCCAAAAGGAAAAAAAACCCAAATAAACCTAGAGAGGATGCAGTTAAAGTGAAACCCCATCCCTCAATAAGACTCATCCAGTGTCAGGAGGACCCCAAAGCTGACATACGGTAATAATAATAATAATCTTATCTTTTTTATGGTGCCATTCACGTACATAGCATATTCTCCCCCCAAAAATGAGAGGCCACAATTCTGTCCTGAATGGTTTAAATCAGAGATACAAGGCAGGGAGCAAAGGAAAGGGAGGCCAGGAGAAAAATGGGAAAAATAGACAATGATTGCAGTGTTAATACAATACTATTCCTCAATAATCTGCTTCTCTTGTTTCTATTGTGCTATTTTTTATTTTTTATTCCTTTCTTTTGTGGGAGGAAAACTTTTGGGTGCTTTGGTCAAGTGCAGGTTCATTCCACCCGCATTTCTTGTGGCAAGTAAAGTTGTACATATTATCATGGTATATTTATTATATGTGAAGTGCTTCCAAGGCTCTGCACATGAGACACACCAACACGAAAGATCATTCACCATTACGGCTAAACTGTTTAATGTCTGATTTGAGAAGAGCTGAAAAATCTCTCTTTACACCAGACAAGTGCTTTTCTTCAGGGGAAAAAAGCAGAAGAAATGGCAGTTAGGAATTATGGTTTCTATTTTTATTCCAAAGATGCCATTCCTGCCAAAAAACCAAAACGGCCTGAACCAGAAGCAAATGGAAAGATGGAACAACATTACTCATTCCTTTTTTTAGCTACATTGTTCAAAGGGGAAACAGGAATTCTTTGCCATGGCTTACAGCAGCCACCTTGCAATGTTGTACAATTCAAAGTGTCACAACTTGTCAAGAAATTGTCAAATTGCAAAAGATGTTAACTGTGACTCAGTTTTTATATAGAAATCCACTTAAAGATTTATTTTACTATTAGTGGGTATGTATAGATCAGTAGTAAGCAGTTGACTCCCCTGGGCCTTATCAGTTCAATGGACAGTGGCGTGCCGGGTGCTGGTGGTGGGGCAAACTTGGCATCCATCAGTCTTGGAAGACTATGGTATCGTGCTTGAAGCTGCGTGCAAAGCATGAAGGCCTGGGTAGATTAATATGGAGGATAGGCTGTTACCCAAGCACCAAATCCCCCCTCTCCATGCCTCTGAAATAGACCTATGGTATGGCAGAGCCAATACGATTGGTTCTAGCTGCGTTGCAGAGCTGGGCTAAGGACAGGAGCTCACTCTGTCTTGTGGGGACCCGGGTCTCAAACCCTAGCCTTCTGGTTAACAAGCACAGTGTCTTAACCACTTGTACCACCCACAACCCACAGTGGTGGGGAGATAAGGGGGAAAATGTCCTGCATGCCAGCTGTGCTCCCTGTCTCCCCAATAGCAGGTTGTTACATAGCCTCATCTGCCTTGTCCATTGCATGACGCATGGACCCACAATTTGAGAACTGATGTTGAACGCTTGCTGTTTTGCAACCATCTTGACCAACCTCTGAACCACTGATCTCAGCATTGCAGGTTAGGAGAGCTATCCTCACTTCTGTACACTCTCTGTGTTGCAAGACCTTGGAAGACTTTAAAAATGAGGACAAGGATCTCTGCTGGATCTGGGTGGGGAAAAGAAGCTATAGAATAGCTCATAGATTGTAACCAATATCACACCAGATCTTATATTCTACACATCAGCCAACACATGCATCATTTTTTCTACACATGCAGAAAAAAATGATGCAAAATAGAATTTATGCCCATTTGCTCAATTCACATTGTTTATTAATTCAGCCCAATTTCCTTTTGGGCACAATTTTGGTTTAATTAAAAAGCACACAATGCGGACAGCAGGTGACTTCCAGGAATGCGCCTATGTCTTTAGAATGGAATGTGAGACTTTACAATCCTTAGAGAGCTGAAAGGGTTTTCTCTGGTTATCCAAACAGACCTGTTATATGCTTTGCTACCAGATGCCTTGGAGCATCTGCAGAAGCTTATGCAACTTTTTCCTGCCCGCATATTTTACGCATTCTTTGGATTCATTGTGCGATGCCAAGTCTGTCTCTTTCAACCAGACTTCATCCCGCTGTACCACTTTGCTGACTCATAAGTCTACACACAAAGATAGGACCAAGAGAAGAGAATGACCAAAATTCTTTTCTATGTTACAAATTTGAGCTTGGGGTTTCTTTGGGTGAGAGAGAACAATGAAAGCCAGAAGTATTCATAATCCTTGCAGAGAGAGCATTTCCAGAGAGAATCATGGTTGGATTCTCAGGCTCTGCCCCACAAGGTTCTTTTGGTTCATGTTCATGATGCGGTAGCAACTTATACATCTTAGCAACTAATACACCTGCTTGTATGGGTCAGCTCATTGGTCTATCTAGCTCAATAGCATCAACTAGCAGGGTGGGATTTTCCTGGTCTACAAGGGGATGGCAGGAATTGAACCTGGGATTTTCTTCATGGGAATCAAGCACCCCAAAATTCCTGACCCAGATGGCCAAGAAATGCCCTCAGAATTCCAGAGAGGGGGGGGTTTCCCCTTTCCAGATGGCCCCCCATTTTCCTGGGGGATCTGGTAATTTCCAGTCATCTGATCAGCCTGGTATGTGCTCTACCACAAAAGTTTAACCTCATCCCTAACTCTTCTAGTTCTGGTAATCTCTGTTCTTGTCTCTCTCTTAGTCATACAACTCTGATGGATTACTGTACAGCAGGCTTGTCCAACAAGAGGCTCGAGGGCTGTATTTGGCTTAGAAAGCCCATAGATGCGGCCCTCAGGACCCCACGTTGGACAAGCCTGCTGTACAGGTATCCCCTGCTTTATGATGATTCGTTTTCTGACATTCCGCTCTTTCAACACCTAACAGTTATACCCATAACTCATTCATTCAATGCATGTTTCACTCTTACAACCTCTCTCAGCTGTTTCAAAGGCTAAAATGTTGATTTGGCTATGACATGGTGATTCAGACTGTTTTGGTATATGTGTGAGAGACGGAGAACACACACGGTCATTTTAGCTCCTGATCTAGTCCCATTCCAGAAGACGTTAATGAGAATCTTTGATTGACATCAGGAATTTGCAAGATAAAAAAGTGTATTTAAAATTTGCTAATTAAAAAAAGCATCAGAAGCAGACGAGGTTCTGCTTTTCAGAACAGGTTCTCTTTTCAACCATTTTGGCTTTTCACCAGAGTTCTGGTCCTTAACTAAGTCAAATAAGTGGGGGATGCCTGTACCTCCAATGATCTTCCAACCATACACTTGCATCAGACTGATACCCAGGATTATTAATAGGCAAACTGTGCAATTCTATGTATGACTACTCAGAAGTATTTTCAATGGGTCTTACTCACAGGAAAGTATGTTTAACCTTCTGTTTCTCCTTCCACGCATCCTGATTTCTGGGCAAACCTTGGGAACAGAACCAGGACATACCTTGAGGATTAACAATGGAATCCTAACCCCTGGTTAGGTTGGCACAAGTCCCATCAGTCCCAAAAGTGCTATAAAGGCACTTCTGTGCCATTCTTAGGAGGTACACAAACATGCACCAGCCTCCCTATGCCATTAGGGGAATGGGGAGATGGTGAGTTGTGCTGGCCTAAATTTGTTAGGAATGTACCCTCTGTGTACATTCAGCAGGGGGTTGGACTGGATGACCTATTACGGAACTATTGACCCTGCCATCTTCTTCCCATTGGATTGACATTTATGACCATCACTAGGATATGGCTTCCTGTTCCCTTTTCTGGAAATAGACACAGCTACCCCTCTGGATGTAGTATGCATTTGTACAAGGTTGCAATAAAAGTTTAATCAAACCCTGCCCTCTCTCCATGTCAATTTGTCCCCAATATCCGGGTCAGAGCTTAATACAAGCCTGTGGGGAACTACTGTTCCTGGAAAGGAAATTCTTATGCATGGAGAGAGGAATCTGATAAAACAAATCCACAAGCATGAGTTCTGGGTACAAGCAAAACATAATCTGAAACAGGTTTGCATTGCTTGCACCCAAAACAGAATGCACATCATAAGAGTATGATTAATAGTTTAGAGAGAAAAAAGAAAAGGAATGATTTGCTAGGCATTGCAAATTAGATAATAAAAGATACTGGGCAAAACCAATAAATTATGTCATTACATTAGAGTCTTGGTTCCTAACATAAATAATTTTGAAACCTGATACTGTGTTTACTGGCAACATATTTCTTCCTCCACCCTGATGGGGATGAGATGATACATCACATAATTTAATAACCATCGACCCCTTCGTGCCAGAAATCCTAATGTAAGAATTGCTCTGAAGCTTGGATGCTGGCTGCGGACAGAATCCTGGGACACAGCATATAATGACTTCTGACAACTTTGCTTCTGTCTGCAGACTATTCGGGGCCCCAGCTGCCGAGATGTTACCGGCTCAGCTCCTACTGACTTCAACTGAAGTTTTGCTTCCAAAAGAGGGCCATGGGGATAGCATTTCATCATGGATGAAGCTGCTTCAGCTCCAAGCCGTGATGCTGCAAAAAGCTAATTAAATGCAGTATATCTCTCCAACTTTAAACAGTAATTTCATACTGTGAGTAATAGATTTCATTAAGGCAAGAGCAAGCATAACAGTAGGCTTTTCTTTGCATGTGCACCCAACCACCCACACACACCGACACATGATCATGGAAATAAAGTTTTTTTAAAAAAATGCCACACATCTGTTTTCAGGCATCTTGTGGGATCTCATGTTTGCAAATACATAGGATCCATTCTGGAACCCCTAGTGGGTAAAAAATCAGTGGATACCAAATCAGTAAAAAAATAGCTTTAAAGACCTGGGTTCCTTGCCCTAGTTGCCCATTGTCGCCCTAGTACAAATAGATACTACACCATATTCCTCCACTAGATGGGATGAATAACTGAATCTAATGGCATGTAATTATTCTATTCGATTCCACTATTATTCACTCTACCTAATGGTTTAATACGGTATAGATCCCTTCCCTTTGACTTAAGAACTGCTCCCACCTTATAGTTTTTGGTGGGGCCTAAAAACATTCTTGTGGGCAAAAGCTTTTTAGTTATCGAGAGGATGGCGGTGTTGTCTTTTAGCAGTTTTTAGCCATGTTTTAAGCCAATGTTTTTACAATAATTTTTAGGGTGGTGGGTCGTTTTTAAATTTTTTAATGTTTTTAAATGTGTTTAATGTTTTTTATATACATTTTTATTTTGATTGTTAGCTGCCTTGAGTCGGCCTTGCCGAGAAAGGCGGGATACAAATGCAAAACAAAGGCAAGTCTCATATTTATCCTTTCAGAACTTTGCGGTTTTTTTTTCTTTTCGGTGACCCTTAAAATTCCCAAATTCTCATATGAGTTGATGGGGTCTGCTCGGGTAAACCACGATCTGATTCTCTTCTTGCACGTGCCTCTGCTTTTCTGCATCATCAGGCACGATCGGTATATTCAGATGTCTCCAGACCAATTACTTAGCTTTGCTGGTGCCAGCCCATCACTGCATTTTTGAGCCTCTCTACATGCATTTCAACTGTGGTTAAAACTTAATTTTGCTTTTAGCTAAATCAGCAACACTGGAGAGAGAGCAGGGAACGTAATACAGAATGCAGTGTTATTGAAACAGCTCACATTTTTTAGGGGGGAAGCCATGGAGTTTATAAAGAAAGAGATGACACAGGCATGGAAACCCATAATTAACACTGTGTCTGGAATGACTGAAGAACTGCAAATCTCATTGCAACCTTGCAAGATGCTGCATCACCAGTGATCAGGGTATTTGGGCATCCACAGGGTTCCCTTGCATTGCTCAACACATGATTTGATTTTTCTTTTGCTTAGGCAGAGCGGGTCTAACTCTAAGGCAAGCACAGACAGCTGCAGACTTAACCCATGTGGCGTTCCTAAGAGCTGGCAAGGCTGGGTGTTCACAGAGGGAAACTGACAGATTGCAAGGTTCGCTACTTGGCTCCATGCATCGCACCCCACATGAGAGCAAATGCTGTGATTTTCCAAAGAGTTGGGAATTCAGCAAGATAATTAAGTGTGCTGAACATTGTCTGCAGTCTGTTGGTTGACCATCTCTGATCTCAAAGAAACCCAGACGATTGACTTAAGCAGACTAAATTAAGCCAATGAACAACAGAAGTATGTTTGTGACAGAGAATGCAACTTGCTAGTTTTTATTCTCATTTCCTCTTTAACTTTAACTTTAAAGTTAAAAATTCCAAAGAAATAGTAATCTCCAGCCAACTTGCACTCTCTGATGTTTATGTTCCACTGCACATGTGTACAGGCATCTGTACATGCAAACATGTCTTTTTTGAGTAAATGCTTCTATATGCATTCATTAAAAAAATTCATCCACATAGAGAGTAACAATTTTATCCTATGCATGTTTACTCAAATGTACGGTAAGTCTCCCAATGCCTACAATTACTGCCTTGTAATTGTGTTAAGAGTACAGTCTCAATCCCACAAAAATGTAGAATATAGATAATGTTGATTGCTGTGAAGGCACTGAATGTAACAAGTTAATAACTGCACTATAGAGACAGAATGGGAGTTAAAGGTAGCTTATGAATCAGATGACATTCACCCAACATTTCATTACACTCTGTTAGTGGTGTCACCCCTTACTAACAAGAGCTAAAGTGGATATGAAATCTGTGCTGAAACTAAAGCAATTGGATTCTAAATCTGAGCATGGGGTTGGACTGGATGCCCTCCAAGATCCCTTCAAATTCAAACATCCAATGATTCAAAGGCTGCAATTTTATCCACACTTTCCAGAGATTAAGTCACATTAAAAACAATAGAATTTACTTCTGAGCAGACATGCATAGAATTGTGGACTAAGTTGCCACAATTTATATTTAAAAAGGCATTTGCTTATTGTTTGAATTTGCCTCCAGGCTTACCACAATTGGGAATGCAGTTTTAATGGCTTATTACATTTCCCTTCCTCATTAACCATTTCCATAGTAACTCCTTTTTCCGCATTTCCAATAGTTTAGCCTCCTAGTTTTCAAACTCTCCAGGAGTTTGAGCCCCTGCTGTAAGTTCTTGCAGAGAGGGGGAAATGGAGCAACATGATCCCCTGGATAGGAGGGATCCAATGGAGGGATACAAAAGCTTGCTTCCCAAAAGTTGCAGCAGTCTCTTAGGGGTACAGCGAGACAGTGAAGATAGCTGTTGCAACCTACTTCAAGTTTTGTGGTAATGAAACCAGAAGTGGGTCGCAATCATTATTTTGACTGTCTCCACATCTTGGGGAACCCTGCAGAGCCTTGTGTGGGGCTCTCTGCACCCCTAGGAAGCTTCTGATAAGTGCAAGCAAGTCCCTCCAACAGTGAGATTCAGCCTCGGGGATGATGTTGTTCCATTCCCTGGGTGCAGAGGACAGGACCTTCTGGATGGGGTGTCACAACACCCCAGTTTGAAAACCACTGCCTTACCCCCCCCATGATGGGGCATATCCAGTGGTGGGGTTCAAATAAATTAACAACAGGTTCTTGTCCTAATAACTTTAACAATAGGTTCTATGTCCTAATAACCTAAATTAACAACAGGTTCCATGTCCCATTAGTAACCAGTTCTCAGAACCAGGTGCTCATTTACAAAGGGTTCTATAGAACCTTTGAGAGCCCCCTGAAGCCCTCCACTGGGCATATTTGATTCCTCTCCAAACTTTCTTGCCCCAGTCAATGGATCCAGCAATAGTTGCACATCCCCAGAGGGTCCAAGTCCATTGACAGTTGCCTAAAGCTTGTTCTCTGGGGCTACAGAGATCTTATAATGTCCCAGCATCCAAAGCAAAGAGGTGCTTTTCTGCTGAAGGTGACTTCTGTGAATAGCTATAGGATCACATCTTAAGTCATAAATGGCTTGGTAAGTTTTGTCTCCAGGTGATTTGGAAGACCTTGGGCTTTGGGCTCTGATCTCTGCAGGCCAGTTGCCTCGGGCCAGTATCACTTAATGCTATTCTGAGTCGCCATCTGGATTGATCTGCTATTATTCCAGAAGTCCCAAGGCTTATTATTACCTCTCCCCCCCCCCCCCAACAAGGAATGACTGACATCGTAAGTATCAAACACCCACATAAGCCAGTGTACTGTACTGTGTATATAGAGAAGTGGGCGAGGAAAGAACAGGGTAAGAACAGGGCTCTTACAGCAATGTATTATGCAGTTCCAAACAAATAATGAGCAGTTAGTAAAACAATTATTTTTTGATGAGGAAATTGTAAAACGGTCCGGTGGAAAGCACTGCAGAGTTGATTTCCTGGCACCCAATGAACATGTTGTAAAGCTGCAGAAGTGGAGATCTATCAAATAACCACTGGTTTGTGTTGGAAGTTTCTGGATACATCCAGAAGAAAATGCATATAACAGCCCTTAAAATGCATAGGTAGAGAGGAGGGCAAGCAATTTGAGTTGACCCATTACAGCTGAAGTTTATACTCTAGTAAATTATCTGGAGACAAAATCCCCGACAAGATACAGCAAATACCACTTTGGCATCATTGTATGGCAAGTTAGGTCAAATTGGGCTCTAAAGTACCATTTTAACACTTAAACACACAAAGCGTGCAAAACATTTGTATTTCTGTACTTCCAAAAGTGATACATGTAAATACTATACTGGGCTGATTCACACTGTGAACTGTGAAAAACTGTGACACTGTGAACTTCAGGAACAGCGATGCCATCGCAGGAGCACTCAGGTGTTGCTTTAGATTTTCTTCCAAAGATCTTAGCTGAGTGGAAGCATCAGGCTCAGCAGCAGGCAAACTGGGAAATTTGCTTAGGGGCAAATTCAAATATTTAGGCCACTGTCTTTCCAAAGGTTTGTTTGAGAGACAGTCTGCAGATTGTGTTATGTCAAGGCTATAAAGACATCAAATCCAAGTTTGGTTCTAGTTTTCCACTTGTTGCAAACAGCAGCATCTTAGTATGGCCTCCACAGTGGACCCCATATGCCTTTGGGAGCGAAAAAGAAAACAAGATACCCACATCCTGGTGCCACTCTCTCGCTTCTGGAATTCTGAGGTCGTCTACTTCTAAAATCCAGTGGTTGTACATACCCATCATAGCTTGTAACCCATGATGGACTTTTCCTCCAGAAATTGATCCAGTCCCCTTTTAAAGGCAACTAGGCCAGATGCTATCACTGCGTCCTGAGGCAAGAAGTTCCAAAGACTGTGTTTAACTGTCCCGACTTTAAATACTTTAACTGTTTTAACTGCTTTAACTTTAACAGTTAAATACTTTAACTGTTTTGACTATCCCAATTTAAATAAACATTTGTATGTTGTATGAGAGGGAATTGGGGGACATGTAGACCAGTGGTCTTCGAAGTGGGGGTCAGAACCCCCTTTGGGGTGGCTAGTTCATTTCAGGGAGTTGCAAAAAGCTAGGTACATTAATGTAACTTCTGGCCATGACATGTTTGGTCCTGGACAGATTGTCATTCTAAGCAGGAGGTGGTGGACTCTCCCTCACTGGGATCTTCAAGCAGAGGCTTGACGAGCACTGGCTGGAGATGTTCTAGGCAGGGGGATGACCTACTGGGTCCCTTCCAACTCTAGGATTCTATGAGATCTGGGGCTGAAATGCTTAAATACCACTGATGTAGACTGTGAATCCATGATTTAATAGGCTTTGGGAACAAGAGACATTTCCTGCTCCTCGTCATTTATGTTCTGTGCATCTTTGAGTCCACTGACTAAAGTACAGACAGATTTCACAGATTTTCAGCATTAATGGACACTCTCTTCCCCTCTATTAGTTTGTTAAACTGAGGCTTCATTGCTGTAAATAAATGACCTACTCACAGCCATTGCCCATGAAGTTTCTCTACATCTCATAAGTCACACTGAGATTTATGTCTGGATCAGAGTCTGATTGGCATCCTTCAGTCTCGAGAGACTATGCTGTTGTGCTCTGAATAGCGGTCCTAACGCAGCAGGATCAGAGTCTAGTACTAGAATAAACTAATAGGTTTCAGTAGAAAGGTTTTGTAGCCATAAGATGGTTAAGGTTAATGAGCTCTGAGGTATCTGTGACAGAGCAGAAGAGAGCGAGCTAGGGGTGCTTGTGGAAAGCTCGATGAAGATGTTGCCCCAATGTGGGGCAGCTGTGTAGAAGGCAAATTCCATGAATGGGGTCATTAGAAAAGGGCTTGAGAATTATAATACCCTTGTACAAATCAATGATGAGGCCACATTTGGAACACTGTGTCCTGTTCTGGTCACCACATCTCAAAATGATATGGAGCAGTGGTCCCCAACATTCTGAGGACCATGGCCCAGATCTGTGGGAAAAAACAATACATGTGCATAGTTTCATCTGGAACTGTTCATGTACTTCAGTGCAGCTGGGCTGGGCTGCACCTGTGCAATTCTCCCTGCAGCCAGGGAAAACTGCGCAGGCGCGGCCTGGTGCTCAGCTCTACCTGCGCAGTTCTCCCTGACTGCAGGGGAGAGCCCGTGGAAGCTCTTATGTTCTTATGATGGTGTAGTGGTTAGGGAATTGGACCGAGACCTGGAAGACCAGGGTTTAAATCCCCCATAGCCATGAAGCTTCCTGGGGGCCAGTCACTTACACTCAGTCTCACCTACCTTTTTTTGTGAAGACAAAAGGATTTAAAAAAACCTTTGGAAGTTGCCTTAGGCATTTGCTTTCGCATGGGAAAGGTGGGTTACTGTATAACAAACAAACAAACAAATAAATAAATAATTGAAAAGTCACTCACTCACCAACATCTAGCCAGCACTGCTGGACCTAGAAGTGTGAAATTTGGGAAGGTTATTCCTTCTGTGACAAATGGACTCAGTAAGAACTGATTTTGGGATATACAAACCAGAAGGGAGTGAAAAGGGGTGCAATGCATTTTTGCCCCATATTTACATTGAAGAATGACTGACTGATCAATGCCCAGCCTCAACCTTTGGACCTAAAACCATGAAATTTGGGGAGTGTATACCTTCCATTATGTGAGCACCCAATACACACTGATTTTTAGTAATTTAACCCTAAGAGGGGGTGAAAAGGTGTGCAACATGTTTTTGTCCCATACTTAACAATGAACATGACTAATCAACACCCAGCCCCAACCCCTGCAACCAGAAGCATGAAATTTGGGAAATGTATTCCTTCTGTGATGTAAGCATCCACTACGAACTATTTGGTACCTGGTGGTGACTGCTGTCTGGAGTTACTTGCTGGTGCCCAGTGCCTGGTAAAGAAGCCCAGTGGTACCTGGTGCTATCTGTTGCCCATTGCCACCTGGTGGTGCTCAGTGGCACCTGATGTCTGATATGGATGCGCAGTGCCCGGTGGTGCTCTCTGTCTGCTGCCTGGAGGTCCCTGGTACTCAATAAAAGTGCCCAGTATGTGTGTCCATTAGTGTTTGGTAGAGATACATAGTGCTTGGTGGTGCCCAGCGGTGCTCTGTGCGCACTGTCTGGTTGTGCCTGGGTAGGGATGCCATTGGTGCCCAGTAGGGATAACCAGTAGGATGCCTGGTGACCAATGTCCACTGGTGCACACTGGCCCCTGGTGGTATCTGGTGGTTCCCCCTGCCCACTGGTGCCCTCTGGCTGTTGCACAGTGGTGACTGGTGTCGCCCAATGGTGCCTGGTCAGTGTTCAGTAGGGATGCCTGCTGGTACCTATTGCTGTCCACCACTGCCCACAGTGCCTGTTGCCTGGTATCCTCCAGTGCCTGGTGCCTATTGTTGTCCAATGGTGCCAATGCCAGTCAGTGCCCACCACTCTGTGCCACTGCCTGGTGCCCACCAGTGTCCAGCCATAGCCGGGGTCCACAAATACTCTTGAAATTTTACTCTTGCAACAGCAGGTTCATCCCACTAGTAAATAAATAAATAAATAAGATTCAGTATTCAGATTTTGTAGCCATAAGATGGCAACCATCTTTAGAAAACAACTTATAAGCAAGTATTTAAATGGAGTCATCACTTTATGTGCTAAATGTGCACCTGAAGCTGCTATATAAAGCTGCTAAATGTGTAATATCATGAACAAGAGGGCACCGCTTTGCCCTCATTGCAAAAAACAGTAGTAAAGAATAGTCATATATTACTCGGGTCAGATTTGATATTTGCTTCTTAGCTGTGCAGCAACACAATTGAAGGTCAAGCAATAACTGCAGCAACTAAGGTCCTGAGCTTGCCTGTAGCTATTTGAGATAATGTAAACCTATAATTACTTTTAAAAAATTTACTCTTTTACCAGCAGAGTCATACGCAAGATTGCTTACCCCTCAGGGGCTGATTTGTTTTTTGTACACATCAAGGAGCAAATGGAACGTAAGATGTGTTCTACTCTTTTCCTACATGTTGATGTGCAGGGTTCATTTTCTGCCTCGATCTTGTCCTCATATGAGCCCCATATGGTAAAAATGTACATCCATTGTAAGAGCTCATGTGCTGTAATGGGTTCAACACAAAGATGTGAGTCAGGACTTTCCCCAATTCATGTCTCTGCCACAAACGGAAGAAGTAGCCTTAAGCAAGCCACCTAGTTTTCAGCCTCAGTGTTCACCGGCTGCAAATAGGAATAATAAAAAGCATGACTTTATCTCATGAGGTTTTTCCAAGTTCTGAAGCATTTCAGCCTGGGACACCCCGTCCTTTTTGAGAACGACAATCTGACTGGGATCCCCAAACGGGATATCCTCCATCTGGAAGTAATGCCATCAACCTGGAAGTGACGTCACTGTGATTCCAGAGCTCTTCTATGTGTACTCAGAAGAAATTTTTATGTCCAATGAGATGTACTCCTAGGAAAGTATGGATTGTAGCCTGAGAACCCCATTCCAAGACGGCAGCACTCAGTTTGGCAATGCCCAGCTTTTTGCTAGCCCCCTGAAATGAAGTTGCATTCCATCAGGTGGGTCCTGATCCCCAGTTTGAGAACCCATCTTTAAGGATTAAGATGAGACAATATATGTAATGTGGTTATACATTCAAAAAGCCCTATTTAGAAACATATGATTATCATAATCATGCATTTGAGAAAGTTCATGAAAGTTTTATGCTGCATTCTTTAACTTCATCCTAAACTTTCTTTAGGATGCTTTTGGGCTCTTGGTTGCTTTTGTTGCATTACATTGATACATCTATCCTCAATTTATCTGATGCATATACCTGTTGGTTAAAAAAATATTCTTACATAATTACAAATAAACAGGCTAGTTGCAGTTTCCTTTTTGTGTTGGGGCTACTGCATTATATTTGCAGTATAATATTATATTATATTTGCATTAGATTTTCATTCTCCTCTCCTATTATTGTAATTATCCCTCAGTGAGTTGTGCTTGTGGTGGTTAATTCCGATTCCACCTCCTTCTGGAATGCTGACCTTCCACCATGACGCACCAGAAGTTGACAGTCAACGTTTCCTAGTACCTGCATGTTTAGGTGCGCATGTGAGAACACTTTCAAAGGTCCTATGCTGTTGTGGCAACGGAGAACTGATTGCTGCAGAGTAAACTAATATAGAGCACAATCCTAACCATGTCTACTCAAAAGTAAACCCCACTGTGTTCAATTGGTCTTACTCCCAGGAAAGTGACTGCAGGCATAGTATATAAAGGTGCAAAAGAACCTTCAGCAAAAGTATCATCATAAAGAATGTCTTATGTGTTAGCTGTGTCTCTGTTTCCTACAATATCCCACAAATCCCAGGTGTGTCCCTATTTCCACATGTGAAATTTTGGAGGGTGCACCATGCCTGCAACGCTTCTATCATGGCCATCACCAGAAGAGCCTGTTGAGAATACTGTACATTTACACGCTTCTTGGCTAAAGAAACTATCCATTCCTGGATGCATCAAGAATGACTCATTTATTTACTCACTCCACAAAGATCTGACCTGGGAGGGAAACACTTCTCCATCCTTTCTGAACTTTATCTGTTTTGTTTGAATGGAAAACAGCTGGTTCACACTGCCTCCAAAAAGAGAAGTCATAAAACAAGCACCGTCGCTGTTTTTCAGATGTCACAAAATTGGTTTCTGATCAGCTAAACACAAAATGCCACCCATGCTAAAGGATTCATGCTTGCAGAACGTGCTCTGTAGTGTTCAAGGAGTGCAAAAGAGTGAAAAGAAGAGCACATTCCTAACCACGTCTATTCAAAAGTCAGCCCCATTATATTCAATGGATCTTACTCCCAGGGAAGTGTCATTAGGATTGCAGCCAAAGTTAAAATTCCCCTGAATAATTAAGGAAAATACTATCTACCCTCCAAGGCTGCCATTCTGTACACATATTCTATATACACATAATACCCTTTACAATCATTGGGACTGACGGATGGCATCATGGAGTTGGAAGAGACTTACAAGACAGAACCCATCATCTCCCTCAGCAATCTGTTCCACTGAGGAACCACCCTTAGTATTCAGAATTACTTCCTTCGATCCAACCGGAATTTCTTCTGATGCAAGTTTGTACTCATTTAATCTAGTTCTACACTCAGAGAACAAATTTGTTCTTTCTTCCATATGGCAGCCCAGTTGGTCTTGTAAGTACGTACAAGAGCAACACAAAGATGTTCGTACAAATAACTTTTCATACTAGAAAAACAGGACGTTGGCTCCAGGGGTGAAGACAACCACACAAGTTTTGAAATATATTCTCCCCCTGGAAAACAATCACCTGGGAATGAAGTGAATACGTGCCGAAACTACCACTATTTATGAGTAGATTGTATGCCTCTCTTCAGCCTTAGTTCTTTTGTGTCAGGATAGCAATACAGTGGTACCCTGCTTAACAAGTGCCTCGCTCAACAAGTGTTTCACATAGCAAGCAAAAATTTCAATGAAATCTTGCTTCACATAACAAGTTCCGCTTCACTTAACAGGCAAGCGCACTATGGGCACACTTTCTATGCAGCCCTGACGCTCCACATGGAGGCCCTCTTTCAAGTGGCTGTTCCTCTTTTATTTAGCAAGGGGAGGGTAACTGGCCCTATCCATCCCTAGCAATGTCTGATCTAGTGGCTTCTGCTGGTGATCTTTTGCATTTTAGATTGTGAGCCCTTTTGGGACAGGGATCCATTAGCTATTAATTCGCTATTAATTTTTCCATTTTCTTGTAGACTGTTTTGTAAACTTTTTAGTTGAAAAGCAGTATAGAAATACTGTACTTAAGATAGATAAAAATCTAATCTCTATATATAAAACTGAAAAGTCACTCATCAAAACCGCTGGGCCTAGAAGCATAAACTTTGGGGAGGGTGTTCCTTCCATGATGGAGGCACCCACTAAGAACCAGTTTTCAGAAATTCCAACTGGAAGGGGGTGAAAAGGGTTGCAATGCATTTTCCTCCCTATGCTTTACATTGAAAAATCCCTGACTGAGGGACACTCTGTCTCAACCCCTGGACCTAGAAGCGTGAAATTTGGGGATGGTGTTCCTTCTGTGACATCAACACCCACCAAGAATTGACGTGGAGAAATTTAACCCTTAAGGGGCTGAAAAGGGGTGCAACATGTTTTTGTCCTATATTTAACACTGAAGACTGACTGATCAACATCCAGCTTATGCACTAGAGGGAGGATGCACTGGAAGTGATGGTGTGCATGGGGGGACGGTGCATATGATGACCATGGGGGGACGGTGCGCATTTGGGGATGGTGCGTATGGGGGGTGTTGCATATGGTGAGCATGGGGGATGGTACGCATGGGGGATGGTGAGCATGGGGGTGTTGCATATGGTGCACATGGAGGTATGTTGCGCATGGGGGTGATGCGCATGGCGTGACCATGCACAGGAGGGATGGTATGCATGGGGTGGATGGTGCGCATGGAGGGTGTTGCATATGGTGTGCATGAGGGGAGGGTACACATGGGGGTATGGGACATGGGGGACGATGCGCATGGCGGTGTTGCACATGGGAGTGCACATGGGGGGACGATGTGCAGTGCGGGGAATTATACTCCCACAGCGCGTGTACGTTTTCACTAGTAAATAAATAATTTCAAAGGACTTGACAGGTAATTTCAAAGTACTTACTTTCAAGGTTAGTGTAAATACATACAGAGCAGTAAGGTTGGTGGCCTATTGGTGTAATTGAGGTAATTGTGACATTTCCAATGTCATGTGATAGTTAAAATTCATGCCAACATCCCCCTACCCTCTGAAGTCATGAAAACATGTTATTTTACTGTAACCCATGACAGATCTCTGAGAAGTGCTGTTGTCTAGCTCAGTGCCACAAGGTACAAAAGTGGCCACTGGTTTATGGCTTCAAAAAGGATGAAATCCATATATGACATGCACATGATCCATCTGAATCAGGTTTAGAGGATGTGTACTGAAGAACACCAGTTGTTTGGGGAGTCAACAGTGGAGGAGGCTTTGTAAAGTGTGGCTCAGTACTGTATTTCAGTTTGATGGGATTGCCCTCCCATCCCCCAAGAACATCTGGCAAACTTTCTAGTGCAGAGTGTGTTGGGCACTGTTCCTCAATAAATGATCTTGCAATTCCTTCTCCTGACACAGGACTTGTAAATAATTATAAATGTAGTAATGCTTTATTTGGAGGGTAGAAGAAAAGGTGGTGTCAAAGATGGTGACATGTAGGAAAGATCCCAATGCTGGAGATCCCTCCCTTTTTTGGCATTGCACAACACAACATCTTCTCATCATACCCACTTGCTTGTGTTTGTCATAGGTGACTTGCAGGGAATCGGCTCCACAATCTGATTTCATTGCTGAAGTTTACTTTGGGAACAGATGAAAAGGACGTTTGCAGTGTGTCTTCTTTCCAGAACTACCAAAAAAACCATCCACACAACTCACATCTAAAGAAAAGGTGCAGGGAGCAAGTCTAGGCACCGCTAAGACTTCAATAGCAAGCAGAGAAAACAAACATACCACTTCCACCACAAACATACGTACTTCCACCACAGTTCAGCTCTGACCCAGGGATACTGATATTTACATTAATGAATAAACTATTGATTATATGACTTATCAATTACATTAAATCAGTGGTTTTCAACTATTTTTTTTAATCACATAGCACCCCAACAAGGCTTGAATGCTCAAGGCACACCATCAGTCTTTTGACAACTGACAAGGCACGCTGTGTTGCCAGTGGGCAACTCACATCCCTCAATGGCCCTACTAAAAAAGTTTGCCACAACTTCCTCTAGTACACTTGTGGATCATTCACGGCACATCACTGTTTGAAAACAGCTGAACTAAATCAGTTGGTTATATTACTTATTGATTATTGGTACTTACTGATTACATGCTTATTGATTATATTAAATCCTATTCTTTCTCTGCAATGCTCTGACCGCAATAAGCTCTTCATCCTCATTATAAGCCTATGAGGTGGATTTGGCTGTCAGAGAGTGATGGGCTCCAGATCACCCCCTTAGCTTTGAAGCTGGGGGAGGATTTGAACTCAGTCCCTTTGGACAAGGGCTTCCAGCCACCTGACTACACCAAGCTTATGCCAGTCTGGTGTTGTGCCACTGATGGCAACCAAAGCTCAGAAGTCAGGACTGTCACCTAGTTGGAAGTCAGTCATGGAGCCAGGGGGCTTTCCTAAACTTAGTAAAGATTGAAACCGGCATCCTCTGTGTGCAAAGCAGGTGCTCTGCTGCTGAACAGAGTCACATTTTAATGTTTGGTCACATTTTAATGTCCATCCTGGTGGTGGAATAGCTAGAGGGGGTGGAGCAGTCAGTTTGTGGGGGAGCCTCACCCCTTTGGCACTATTCCAGGCAAGGGGAGGGTGGGTCGGTGGGAAACAGGAGCTGTACAGTGAAGCCCCCTCCAAGACTGACCCATGGTGACGAAATGTCATAAAGAAAAAAAGAGGACAAGGAAACCCAAAATGTTGGGCACCCAAGAAAAATGTAGGATATGACAACATTAAAGCTAAAAACACTCATATATATTACAAGGAACCCCAAAATATAGGACACCCAAGAAAAATGTAGGACATGACAACATAACAGCTAAAAACATTCATATATGGTTAATATATATACGTGGTTAATTGTACAATTCCCAGAAGTCCCATTGTGTTCAGTGGGGTTCACTCCTAAGAAAGTGAGTACAGTACAGGACTGCACCATTAAACACTATCAGTGCATATCCACCCAGAAGAAAGTCCCACTGTGTTCAATAGTACTTACTCTCAGGAAAGTGAATACAGTATAGGATTGCATCATTAAACGCTATCAGTGCAATTCTAAGCATGTCTACTCAGAAGTGAGACCCATTGTGTTCAGTGGAGCTTACTCCCAGGAAAATATGGTGATAATTGCAGCCTATATTGCTTATTATTAAGTTTAAAACTATTACATATAATCTATTACATATGTTATGAATCACAAGCAGGCTCATAAAGAGAAGATTTTTAAAACAAGCCTAAAAAAAGAAGACACGTCCTGGAAAAACAGGGCATATGATCCCCCTGAGTCTGAGTGCTCAGCCCCTCTCTGGCTACGCCACTGCATTCCAGTTTGCAATCCTGAACACACTTTCTTGAGAGTAAATCCCATAGGACAGAATAGGATTTACTTCTGAGTAGACATGCTTAGGATTGCACCCCCAGTCACAAAAAGCGAGCCTCTGAGCATATGCGGGGGGAGGGCTTGGGAATCAGCCCTCCACTTCCAGATCTTCCACCCTGGTGGTTGCAACCAGTGCTGGGTGGGAGCCCTTCCTCTTCCTTACCTGCTGATGAAGGCAGCTCCCCATCGCTGAGCTCCCCAGAATCTGAGTCCATGCTGCTGGTGGTGGTGGTGGTGCTGGAGAAGGAGGAGCAGCTCTGCTGGGCACTGATCCCTGGTTGCTGCTGTGATGGGACCAGATTTGGGGGAAGGATGGAGGGAGGGAGAACCAGGACTGTCCCCTCCCTCTTCACCGCCTCCTCCTCCTGGATCCCCACATGCATCCTCCTCCTCCTCCTCCTCTGAGCCCACAACTGCTGAGCTGGGGCAGGCACTGCAGGTCTCCTGCTGGGCATCCAACTTTCTACACTATCCAGCCAGCTGCAGCTCTAACTTGGCAGCCTCTGTTGGCATCTCACCTCCACTGAGATCTGGGCCATCTGGATGGATGATGGCCATGGTGACCAGGTGTCCCCTTTTTCCAGGACATCTTCTCTTTTATAGGCTTGTGTCCTGGAACAAAAAAATCTTCAATATCCTCCCTTTTCCTTGTGAGCAGGCAACATGTAGCCTTTTTGTCATTAATGTTTTAAACTGAATAATAATAGTGTTTTAAGTCAAGCACATGAAAGCAATATATATAAGTCTTTTAAGCGTTTATTTTGTCATGTCCTACATTTTTCTTGGGTGTCCTACATTTTTTAGGGGGGGGGGGGAGCCTGTTCCTCTTTTGCAGTTATGACATTTACAGCACAATCCTAACCAGGTCAACTCAGAAGTAAGCCCCATTGTGTTCAATGGGTCTTACTCCCATGAAAGTATGTTTAGGATTGCAGCCTTAGAATAACCATGTCTACTCAGAAGTGAGTACCATTGAGTTCAATAATACTTACTCCCAGGAAAGTGTGGTTAGGATTGCAGTCATGGTCACTCTGTTCTGGTGGCACTTGAAAGAAGAAGGGATGGATGATGGGTAGGATAACCAGATGTCTTCTTTTTCCAGGCCCTTTTTAATATATAAAAATCTTCATTGTCCTCCTTTTCCTTGCGAGTAGGCAGCATGTAGCCTTTTTGTAATTAATAAATTTTATGTAACATTATGTAATAAATTATGGCTGCAATCCTAAAGACACTTTCCTAGAAGTAAGACCTACTGAATGCAATGGGGCTTACTTCTGAGTAGACATGTATAGGATTGTGCTCTATGGCTGCAATCTTAACCACATTTTCCTGGAAGTAAGTACTACTGAACACAGTTGAACTTGATTCTTAGTAGGCATGCTCATGATTGCACTATATGTGTAAGTTTTAAAAATAATAACCTATAGTATTTAGTCATATTTGAAGTGACCACATAAAACAATAAATATTAATGTTTTTAGCTTTTATTTTGTTATGTCCTGGGTTGTCTTGCATTTCTTGGGTGTCCTGCATTTTTCTTTGAGGTGGGGGGAGGGCTTCTTATGGTTATGTCATATGGTCACCCTGATGATGGCAGGAGGTGCAGGATGATGCTCAGTGGGTGAAAAAGAGCTGTATCCTAGCAATTATTTATTTTGTCTTACAGAGCTTTCATCTTTTTGTCTTCACAACAACCCTGTGAGGTAGGTGAGAGTGAATGACTGGCCCAATCACCTAAGAAGCTCCATATCTGAGCAGAGATTTGAAGCTGGATGTTTCAGGTTTCAATCCAGCTCCTAAACTCCACACCAGTGTTTCTCAATCATTTCAATAGCCTGGGACCCTCTTCTATTTGTCCAGCTCCACCACCACCACCCCCGGAAGTGATATCATCAATCTGGAAATATCATGGTCAGAAGTGACATCAAACAGGAGTGACATCAGCTTGAAATGGGGCTCATCCATGTCTATTTGGAAGTAAGTCCTGAGGAATGTACTCCCAGGAAAGTTTGGATTGTGGCAGGAGTGCCCCATTCGAAGATGGTGATGGCCAGTGCCAGATTCCAAGATGGTGGTTTCCAGCTTTTTGTGATCCCCCCTGAAATAAAGTCACAATCCGTCCCCTACACCATCGTAAGTGTACAATTCACACTTGTAACAACTGGGATAGGCAGGACAAGTGGTAATGAGTAAGTCACCTGCTGAATTTTACATGATTGGATTTGATAGTAGATCATAAATCTAAGGAAGGGACACATGGAAAAGAATCTGATTATGAGAAGAGAGCCCCAAAATAGAGTTGGACAAAGCAGGTCGCAAGAGACATCTGTTGAAAAACACCACTAATTTCCAACATAGTTGGCTGCCTGTTTTCTAATCTGCAGGCAGAAATGAACACTCTACCAACAGGGAACAATGATAGCTCTGACCTTTGGAACTCAATATCCATCCAAGACCCAACAGACTCCAAGGACTTTTAAAAATACGGCATTGACCTTAGATCTGGGAGGAATTCCACAAATCAAGCCAAACCTGGAAGAAGAAAACCAATAATGTCATAATTTAAATATCTACTTTTTCCTTCGCACAGGTAAATGATACTTCCAGTGTGGTTTTAATGACTTTTTCAGAAATTCCCTCCCCCCTTCCACCACCATGTCCTGCACTGGTATCTGTCTCAATATCTGCTACTAAAGCTGCAATCCAGAAGTGCACTTGGGCTACCCTATCTATCACTGGGGTGACCCAAGTCCAAGATGGGGCAGGCCAGTTATGCTAGAGCTGGGCTGCCCTAAATGGGGCACCCTACACAGCTTAGGGGAGGCATGTTGAGGGCATGTTCAGCATTGCCCAGGGCAG
The DNA here is from genome assembly GCA_030015325.1 of Cryptoblepharus egeriae. Taxonomy (NCBI): domain Eukaryota; kingdom Metazoa; phylum Chordata; class Lepidosauria; order Squamata; family Scincidae; genus Cryptoblepharus; species Cryptoblepharus egeriae. The sequence continues at coordinate 16,358,060 of JAREYC010000013.1, forward strand.
AGCAGTTACTCTGTATCCAGAGCCTGTTTTCAGGGCAGAAATGCCCTCTTCCAGCTCCACAGAGTTATACCACCTCAGGAGGAGGTATAGTAATGAGTAGACCCATAGGAGTCCATGATAAGGCAGAGTAAGAATGGCAGTGTTGACTAAAAATCTGAGTTCTTGGCCAGCCCAGCTGCAACCCCTGCCTCTCAACCTCAGGATATGGAACTACGGCAGCCACTAACCTGGGGCTACAGCAGGCCACTCCAATAAGCCCCTTGTATTCACTGTAGACTATACTGGCAGTTTCATCAGGGACTCCTTGTAAGGCATGCACCACAACTGTTCCTTGTTCAGTGTGATCTTAGGGGGTCTCCTCTAGAGCAAGCCCTCCCCAGGTGTCACTGACTTGGTGCCTACTGAGCATGCTCTGGAGCAGTGAGGGCAGCCCAGGCTTCCTAACTTTCTCCTCTGGATTCAGAATAGTTGGGGCAGCCCAGCGAGGGCACTCCTCACTGCCCTCACTCCAGATTGTGCCCTTAATGAATCATAACAAGTTTCCTTTTTGAAAACCTTAAGACGTCTTAACAGAATCTTTCATCTTGCAATGGATCCAATAATTGTAGATATAGTAAATAACTGCAAATCAGCAATAGTGACTATCTGGACAGACTAGTTGGAATGTAAGTGTGAATGTGTACATGGAAGGCTTATGCATGGATCATCAGCTTTTTATGTAAAGCAAAGAACTTGAAGCTGTATATAGTACTAGCATTTTGGCTGCAATCTCAGCCTCCACTTAGCCCGGCCTTAGCCCCAGAATAAGTCCTGTGCTGACCTGGGGATGTCACCAAGGCACTTCTGTTCCACTCCTTGGGGAGGTTTGGGCCAGTACACAGCATGCTCTTGCCTCCCTACATCGCTACAGGAATGGGACCCATGAGTTGGCTGGCCTATGTTAAGACTTGTCTTCATGGGTGCAAATTTGTGCGCATAAGCACTAGAGGCAAAATGGCCACCACCACACTGGTATTTTTTCTTTCCCATCTGAAGATTCACAAGAGATGTTGTAAACTTGAAGTACCTAAGTGACAATAATGATGAGCTAAACCATTTGATAGCTGTCTTCCAAGGAGATTTGCTGATCTCAGGGGGAGGTTATCCCATCACAGCTCCAGGGTTGTAAACGGTTGTAAAGACAATGACAGATTTTATTTTACAAGGAATTGGAACCCAAAAGAAATATCAGAGAATTGAAGGTGGCCTAGGAGATGTCTCTAAGGTGTGCAAGACCAAGGGCTTGAAGGCACTAGCATATTTGAGTTGAGTCCAATATGTTTGTGTGTCTCAAGTCTAGAATGAAAAGTAAGGTCCAGCCTTGTTATACACAAATACACAGATTTGACTCAACATGAATGGTCACAGTCACAAAAACTGCTTTTCTACTGTCATAGAAAGACAGTCATGCAAGCAATTATTTCATTCTTCAGTCCCAGAAACAAATCCCTGCAGATATTAATATACATCCTCATTCCTTTAGTTGCAGTAGAGGATTTAAAAGCTTGGGATTGGGACTTTAAATATATATTTTTTTCATTGTTTTTGTTATACAAGAATTTTTTATCCATGGAAAATTCCAGAATGGAACCCTAGGAGATGAATAGGGACACCTGTACCCTCAGTAAGTGAACCTATAACTTTCTCTAGGCTTTCTGGAGTCTTGGGCTGCATGTGGTTACTCATAAATAAATCCTACTGTGTTAAATGGGACACAATTAAAAGTAAAAGTTGGCTTCAGTCTTATGCATATATTTACTAAAAGGATCCCTTACGGGTTGTCCTGCCAGCCGACTGGCATGACCATTGTTGTGACCACTGGCTATAAGGTGTGGTGCTCATCTCTGTTTCAGGGGCTGAAGAGTCAGTGTTGTCCAATGATGCCTCTGTGGTCATGTGGCCAGCATGGATTTATTGTCTCATGGAAGTGGTACCTATTTATCTACTTGCATTTGGATTTGCTATTTATTTGCATTTTTACTCAAATTATACATTCAAGTAAATGTCTCACTGTGGACCTTCTCCTTCTCATTAGTAAGTGGCTGTGGAGACCCAAATACCATTCAAGACTGATCTTAGTGCTTTGCACCCTCTCTAGCTACACCACTGCCCATATGTATGTCCAAAAGCAATGAAAAGGGTCAGGAAATTAGCAACAGTATTTAAATGACCTTAAGGAAGAAGTTGCTAATTTGAACATGTTAAAACTCCAATTACCATGCTAGAGATAAGAGAAAAATCATACTATTAATAAGGGCAAAGGATCCTTGCTGGTTTTTTAAATGCTTTCCATGTGGTGCCCTGGTGCTGCGGAGCATTCTTGGTCCTGCAAATGTTCACTGCATGATGCACAGCAGTTATAACAGCTGCTAATAACCATTAACACCACTGATATAACTTAATTCTTACTATGACTAATTTTTTTTTTAATTCAGAATGAATGTACATTGTAAGAGGATTTATACTTAGGGTTGCCAACTTAAAAAAAATAAAACAGGCTTTGTTCTTGTGCAGTAAGAACTTTGTTCTTTGTTAACAGCAGTATGATATACACAACGTTAGCAGGTAATAACAGAGATGTTTATCTTCCCTGCCTTCAAAAGCTTCACTTGCTAATTTCTAAAGCCCAGGTTTCCATTAAATGCACAAAAGCAGGCCGGGTTTGATTTTTTGGTTAGTTAATCCAATTCAAACAACTTTATTGGCATACCCTACAATCCAGAGTAACTACGGGAGCACATAAGAGACATTACGTGTCCCCATAGTTACTGCACCACCTAGTGAAAACCTATGGGAAATTCACATTGCAATCCAGAGCAAATTGTTCTTACACCAGAGCAAGGACTCCCCATAGTTACTCTGGATTGCGCCCATAATGAAATAAACTACAAATAATAAAATTGATAAATAGTGAACAATAAATCAATACCCCTCCTTACATGGTGAAATCATAATCATGGTTAGCTGGCAATCTTACTTATGGCCAGACATTTCCTCTTTCATTAATAAGAATTATTTTCTAGCAGGAATATTATTTTTTCTGTTTTCTACTCAACAGTTGCAAAATTTGTATCTTGGAGTCCTTTTGGGGTGAATGGGGGTGGTCTTCAAATTGAACTCCCTGCTAACACAGAGATCCCAGACCATCAGAGGCTGAATTCTTTCCACTTTGCTCCACTGGTTCTTGGTATTCTTAAGTACTAAATTTTAACCATTATACCAAAAACTGATGTTCCATTATGTGAACCAGGAATTAGGGTTTGCAGTTTGCCCTGAACTATCATGGTTTCTCTATCATTTTATTAACCTCATCTTTGGTGGATGGGTGGCAAAGGTTAATCTTTTAAAAAAGTAAGTCAAGTCATGAGTCAGTTATGGCTCTGCAGCAAACATGGAGCATGCACACAGAGAGGTCTGGGATGGCAGGTGATTGACTCGAGATCCAAAACTCAAGTCAATGAATCCAGACTTTCCCCCAAATCCAGAGTAGAATCATAGAATCATAGAGTTGGAAGGGACCTAGCAGGTCATCTTGTCCAACCCCCTGCCTGCAGCAGGAAATCCCCCTAGATCATCCCCGACAGGTGCTCATCGAGCCTCTGCTTGAAGATCCCCAGTAACTTCGGGAGCACCTAAGAGACTTTATGTACACCTGTAGTTACTGCACCACCTAGTGAAAACCTATGGGAAATTCATATTGGAATCCAGAGTAAGATGTTCTTACACCGGAGCAAGGACTCCCTGTAGTTACTCTGGATTTTGCCCTTAAACCAACTCATTGTTATACGTGTCTTTTGAACTCAAAACTGACTTGTTACTCATGTCTTTTATCAGAAACTAGTCTGTACTCATTGACTTGATTTTGGGAATATGAAAATATATGCTTTGCTCTCAGTTGCTTTTGGCTGACTGTTTGGTATTGAAATCATCCATGTCATGTACTATACTTGGTCCAAACATTATGGCCTTTATCCTTAAGTGAAATTAAGCCCCTTGCTCTGGAGCAGTAAAGATGACTTTCCATAAGATAACACTAGAGGGTGACGGAACTGTGTGGACCTGTAACTGCTATGGATTTTGCCCTATGCCTGAATTAAAATGCATGATCTGTTTCTAAAAAATCATTTGTAAGGGAGTTTGGATTGGGACCACAGCATGAAAGGAAAATTTATCCCTATTGCTCAGCTCCCTGGAATCTGAATTTTAGTGGAGGAGAAAGAGAAGCAGCCTCTTCTCGGTACTACCGGAAATTTGGACCCTGCAAGAAGCTCATAATTTCTGGCTACGGTTCAACAGACAACATATGTTCAACAGTAATCATATCTGACCACATGAAAAGGTCTTTTCATGATGGGGGGCACAGTGGGAGTTTTCTCTTACTGCAGCTGAGTGCAGACTTTTTTTGCTGATATATTTCCATTTAAAAATTCAAAATATTTCCAATGGGGTACTTTTAGCAGATTGCTTACCAAATTTATTGCATTTGCACAGAAACTGAATCCATTTTTCAGGCTGTCTTGTTCCAAGTCATAAATTAAAAGATGATATATTTAGCAGCAATTATACTGTGTCTGCATTTTAAAAAACTCCCCATCCTTTCTAAAAAGGAGACAGACTGGTGTGTTTAATTTATTTATGTATAATCGTATACATTTCCTTTTCAGTAAGAGACAAGCTGTTAGAACTCCTTGTTGCATCCAATGCAAATTGTGTGTGATCCATCAGACGTTCAACGATTTGTCTTGCTCTGTTAGCGAGAGAGATTGTAAATGCTCCTGCAAATCATGTAGCCCACACATATACAAAATGATTTCTCTATTAAAACAATCTGAGACTGGGGGCACAACCCTAACCAATATAAGCCAGCATAACTCACCTGGCACATCTTCCCGTGGTGGTGTGGGGAGGTTGGTGTATGCCTGTGCACTGGAATAACCCCCCAAGAGTGGGGCAGAAGTATGGCATTTTTATGACACCCCCAGGTCAGCACAGGACTTATGCCAGGGCTTATGCTGGCCTAACTGGAGCTTAGGGTTGCAGCCTGGATCCAATAATTTGTGGGCCATAGAGTGAAATCCAGAGTAACTACGGGGAGTCCTTGCTCCAGAGTAAGAACCAGTTAATCTGGATTGCAATATGAATTTCCCATAGGTTTTCACTAGGCGGTGCAGTAACTACAGGTGCACATAGGCTGCAATCCTAAAGACACTTTCCTGGGAGTAAGCCCCATTGAACACAATAGAGCTTATGTTTGAGTAGAGATGGTTAGGATTGTGCTCATAATGGCTGCAATCCTGAACACACTTTCCTGGGAGTAAGACCCAGTGAACAGAATCGGGCTTTCTTTTGAGTAGACATGGTTAGGATTGTGCTCACAGTCTCTTACGTGCTCCCGTGGTTACTCTGGATTGTGCCCTAATTCTACATCTACCATATGAAGGTTTGAATCTAGAAATATGCTGAATATTTGCCTCTAATTAGAAAAAATTGCAGGGAGCTGTAAAATTGCTCCTGTGGGGATCTGCCATGGGAAAAAGTGGCTCTATGTAGAACATCATGTTCATGATGTGTCCCAAGCAATGCAATGTGTATGAAAGGAGTCACAAGTTTGGTGTTCTGCAGTGTTTTTCATGGATTTTTCATGCACTTCAGGCAAACTCCTCACTGAGAAGTAAAGCCAAAGGCCATAGCTGAGGTCTAGAGCATGTGTTTTGTGTGCAGAGTTAGAGGTGCTCCCAAGTTGTGTGTGTGTGGGGGGGGGGCAGACCACTGTGTGCCCATGTGCACATCACACATGTACACAAAGCCTCCCCCATCTATTTTCCCTTCCTCTCCCTATCTTACCTGGCTGATTGGCCAGGTAACTATTGGCAATCCAATCCTAATCAGTGCTAGTTCCAGTGGCATTGCTAGAAGGGGTGCAAAGCACTGCGTTTTGTAGGGAGTCTCATTGTGGCGTGAAAGTAGCCCTTCACCTTTGGTGCCATTCTGGGCAGTGAGAGTAGGGTTGCCATATTTCCCCCAAAACAGGTACAGTCCCAATTTGGGGGGATTGTGTTCATATCTTGTCAAGTGTGACAGAGGGTCCTCTTCAAATCTGGGGAAGATCATTAAGGCAACCCTAAGTGAGAGTAAAACAAAGGCGTTCGCCTCAATTTGCATGATCACCTTCATTTTGCTCCCATCTGTCGCGGGTGCTAGGGGAGGTAACGTGAGTGGATGGGGAACCTTCTGTTTAAGGGGGAAAGAGTCCAAGGGAGAGGTTCTCCGAGAGATACTGCCAAGGAGAGAGTGCAGGTATTTCAATAGAGACTTCTTTATTGGCTTCCATCTTTTCTGGAGGTACACAACTTCTTACTGGTTACTAATAAGAGAACCCTTCAAACTGGGCATGTAACGGTTACAACAGGTAAGACTATAAGTCCCCAAGCATAACTCTCCTAACCCTCCTCGGCGAGTTCCTCCTCCTGTGTCTGCCGAGCCTTCTCACACCGTCACTCAGAATACCTCCAAAGGTGAGGGTCTGCTTGGATACCATGATGAGGCTTCCTGCAAAACTTAATGCTTTGAACCTCCTTTAGCTGTGTCACACTTGTGAGTCAACGGGCCTGCATAATTTTGTATATTTGCAAATATACAGATTAGAGATCGTAGGGCATTCCTCACAAGCAATCACAGTTAAACCATCTCCTCAGAAAGTATTTATCCCACATTGTGTTTTGGCTAGATTTGATCCTTTCTTAAATGAACAGAGGCAAACTTTGGAAAATGGAAATATTTTCCCAAACTGGAAGCAGATACCTTGGGAACTGCTGCAAAGATTCTGAAGAATTTAAACTTGAACCAGTGGCGTAGCTTGGAGGGCAGAGCAATCAGTTTTGGAAGGAGCCTCACCCCTTCAGAGATGTTCCAGACCGGGGGAGGGGGGGGGATGGAGCTAGCTCCACCTGGAATGACTCCAAAGGGGTGAGGCTCCCTCCAAGACTGACTGCTCCACCCCCCTCTAGCTACACCACTGCTTTGAGCATCATCACATCTCAATTTTGAAGCAGTGTCAGTAGGACATAATCAGACATCTGATTATGTGATGTCTAAAGTGCAGTTTACCATTTGCAGTTTAGCATGACTCCCTTTCCACACTGCTCCCAAATTTGGGGAAAATATTGTAATCATTGGTTTGTTCAAGTGGAGATCCATGAAATTCAGTGGCATTGCTTTAAAGATCTCTCACACACACAAATACAGAAATACACACACACACACACTCATTTGTCTGTGTCTTTCTTCCTCTTTCAGAGCTGAGCAAAGTTGCCGGCCAACTCAGTGGGGTGGAGGGAAGAACCCCAGCCCAGCTGCTTGGTTGTTTTAAAGAACGTCTAGGCCAGTGGCCAGATTTAGTTTCATCTCCAAGCCAGAATTTGGGGCCAGTTGGTAGAATTTATTTATATATTAGTTAAGCTGGATTTTTGTCAAGCAAAAAGTCAGCAGAGCCACGCAGCGCATGTAGTGGTACTCTGTGTCCCCTGAATGCTCATCCACACTCCAGATTGTTAAGTGCATGCCATGAGTATTGTTTCACAAACAGCTACATAAAAGAGTTTTTGCTCACCACCCTAGCACTGGACTCCTCATGCACAAGGCTGAATTGGTGCAATTACTCTTGGGTTGGTTCTGGCTGAGACCAGCCCAGATCAGGATGAGACCTCATTCAAATGCCCTTGCCATCAGTGAACATCACAGCTCACTGAAGCTGCGAGTTCCACAGATTAATTTTGCCACTTGGGAGTTATTTTGTCTTGTGTTTACTGTGTAGAATCTGTTCCCTTTCTATTGAACATCCCCTTCTATTGAACATCTGTTGAGCATCTGCCTTTGCACTTCCAGAGAGAGAGAGAGAGAGAGAGAGAGAGAGAGAGAGAGAGAGAGAGAGAGAGAGTTTTCCCTATTCTTAAAAAAAACTTGGCATCCATCAGTCTTGAAAGACTATGGTATCGTGCTTGACGCGGCATGTGAAACATGAAGGCCTGGGTAGATTGATATGGAGGATATGGTGTTACCCAAGCAGCAAATCCCCCCTCTCCACGTCACTGAAGAAGTCCAAAGGAAAGGCAGAGCCAATATGATTGGATCCAACTGGCGTCGCAGAGCTAGGCTAAGGACAGGAGCTCACCCTGTCTTGTGGGGCCGACCCGGGTCTCAAACCCTGGCCTTCTGGTTAACAGGCACAGTGTCTTAACCACTTGCGCCACCCACAGCCCCAATTGCTAAAAAATAACAATTTTATGAAATTGAGGGCACAGTCCTAACCAACTTTCCAAAGGAAGGGCACTGCCCTACAGAGACCTCTATAACTGCCCCACAACTCCAGAATACAGCACATGACCAAGTTCCGCAGTTATGCAAGTGCTGGAAAGTTTGTTAGGATTGTGTCCACAGTCTATTTCTTGCACTGCAAAGAGTTAACCAACTAACCATCACTAAATCACAAACATAACCTCATTAAGACTGCAGCAGATGCTGCTCAACACCTCCCCATGTTTCAGTGGCCTTCAGAACCCCTTTCCATACATCACTTGCACATGGGTCTTCCTCGTGTGTAACCTTTGATCAGGATGCATATGAAAGAGAAGGTTTGTCTGGCTTTGTGATTTACAGAGAAAGCGAAAAATGTTGGTTGCTAGGAAACTACAGAGTTACTGTACCTTATTTTTCTTTAGGATTTTTCTTTCCTCCACTTCCATTCCTTTCTTCATCGATTCTTCTCATCCATTCCATTGTCTGACTTGTCAAACATCCTCAACTCCTCAATGTCAGAAAAAACATATTGCAGGGACTTAAATCTACCAAACGGTTGTTTATTTCCAAACCGTTGTTTATTTCCAAACCGTTTCCTCTGAGTGGGTCCATTTGTTTGCAGGTCTCTCCCCATTTGGCCCTTGACTAGTCTCTATTAATTTGAACAGGACATGAACACTTTAATTTAACTTTCCATTTCTATTCCCCAAATCCAGAGAAACTACGTGAGCACGTAAGAGACATTAAGTGCACCTGTTGTTACTGCACCACCTAGTGAAAACCTATGGGAAATTCATATTGGAATTCAGAGTAAGTTGTTCTTACACCGGAGCAAGGACTCCCCGTAGTTACCGTACTCTGGATTTTGCCCATCGTTAGTACCATTAGAACTGGTCCAAACCTGAGCTGGCTTGTCTAATGTCATACTCGCCTACCTGATAACCCACCTAATTTCTCATCCTCTTCCCTGGATTCAAAAAAGAAGATGAAAACAGGAAATATGGAAGAGTGGAATGTAGGGGATTAGAAAATTTGAATATGTTAGCCCTTCACATGCATTTTTCTCTATATTTCTTCTTCCTCAGTCTACATTATCTTTACAAATATAGGGAGTAATAAATCTAAGGAGGAGTAATAGAGGTAGATGGAAAGGATAGTTATGTCCTCTCCCCAACCACCAGTAGCCTTGATGGCTACTGATCAGCCTCATGGGTATCAGAAGGAACATCTCCCCTACACTGAAAGGTTAGTTAAAGATTTGGGGAATAGGACAGAGGTTTATAAAATTATAGAGGAAGTGACTGGAAGGGCAGTTTCCGCTCTCATATTATTAGAATTCAATCATTGAAATTGACTGGCTGACATTCAAGATACAGTACATAAAAGAACATACAATAGTCTTAAAGGGATGGTCTCCCTTGATATGTACATATACAAAAAGTATTGATCTTGCCCCCTGGCATACATGTGTTCATTGTATGGAGTGTGGGTATCCTACGTGTGTACAGTTGTGTGCATATAGAAGGACTCCTCCCACATGCATTTGGAATGTGGCAGTGTTGGAGATGCTGCCAGAAGCTCAGCCAGGCTCCCCATTGGACATTTAGGGCACAATCCAGAGTAACTACGGGGAGTCCTTGCTCTGGAGTAAGAACAATTTGTTCTGGATTGCAATATAAATTTCCCATAGGTTTTCACTAGCTGGTGCAGTAACTACGGGTACACATAATGTCTCTTATGTGCTCCCATAGTTACTCTGGATTGTAGGGTTAGTGTACCTGTTCATGAAAAAAGAAGCACAAGTACAGAGTAATTCATTTTATGGTATTATCAGTGCAATCCTAAGCATGTCTGCTCAGAAGTACATCCTATTGTATTCAATGAGGCCAACTTCCAGGAAAGTGTGTTTAGGATTGCAGCCTAATTGTCACAATGCATGATAATTGCCACTGGGTTAAATGGTTTGAAAAGAGGGTTAGAGGTATTCCAAGGGTGTGGATAAGTCCTCTAATGGCAAAGAGAGGTCCATTGCTGGTTATTAGCCATACTAATGAAATGAAATTGCCATGTTCAGACAGTGCGCTGTTAAATAGCGGTTGTCTGAAAATATACATGATTGGGCTGCTACTCATGGGATTCTCAGAAATATCTGGTTGTCCTCACACCCTGGTTTTAGAAGAATCTGGTTGATGATGGTGGATGTTGTGATGATGGATCTTCTAGTTCATGATCCTGGTCCAGGTGGACTTCTGACTTACCCAGGAGGTGTTTTCTGAACTTCATACCTGTTCCCAGAGATACAAAACAATCTGGGGACTGAGCTACGCATTCTGCTCCTTTTGACTATCTCTCAAAGAGTGATTCTCAGAAAAAAATCTGCAAATTAAATTTTGAAAGATTGTTTCCCAAAAGTCACAATTTTACTATGATGCATACTCTACGAAGCTGTCAAGCTGCAGTCACACTCTGTGAAATTATGCACCACTATTCCAACCAATAAAACAGTTTGATGTGCATTCTTAAAAACATACAACATAAGAAAATGAGATTATATGTACTTCCATAATCTTCCAAATATAGAAAATCGAATTACAGAGAAACTCGCTGTCTCAGCTACTGCTAGTTGAATAATGTGTTTTGCACGCAAACTCCAATCACTGGAAACATTCTGCTGCTATTATGGGGGAAAGGGGTGGATCTCTGTAAGGCAGTAACCATTACTTTGCAAAAGGTATAGGAGTCTATTGCCCTGATCCAGAATTGCTTTTAATAAAGCCTGGTTGTCTCCATTACCTATCCCTGTGGCTCGTACATAGGAGTCAACTACTGAAAATACATCACAGTGCAATGCCATGAATGTCGAGTTAGAAGCCTCCTTGCGTTCAATGGGGCTTACTCCCAGGAAAGTGTGTATTTCCCCTTTGTCAATTAATATTCTCAAACTGAAGGAAGCCAATCCACCATCAGCTTTGCATATTGTTGCCAACTTTTTTCTACTTGGCTCTCTGCTTAATTAAACAAGTGAATCTTTTTCTGACATGAGTATCTGGGACTGTTGGTTATGAACATATGAAGCTAATCTGAGCATCCTCCTCCAATTGCAAGCACTATTTTAATAAATATCAGTAATTCATGTTTCATGGAAACCATCGTTTGTCAGACCTGGAAAACCATGGTTGATGTGATCCCTCCAAACCAGGAATTTAAACCTGGTTAGGAACATTGTTGTGCACTTATTCCTGGGTTTCCTGGCCATTGAATAAACTGATTTTTTAGAGCCTGATGTTTCGCCACTTCCTTTTGGTGGATTGTCAAAGGCAAAGAGCACTGCAAAGGTGTATACAGGAAAGCAGAGAGTTTGTATCTTAAGGCAGTTGTTAGGGACAGTTGGCATTGTCAGTTGAGTGACACAACTGCTACACTGCTGCTCTTAAAGAGACAGATTAAAACGAAGCTTTCCCCTCTTGTGTGCTATCAATCCTTTTCTTTCTGTTTCTTAGTAAAAGTTCTTCAATCTTATTTCTGGTTTGGAACATTTATACAAATGACACTTTTCCAATCTGGTTATCAACACCCCCCCCCCCCCAAAAGCAGAAGGAACTGATTAAGATGGAGAACACAAGGGGAGGAGGGAGGGAGCACATAGTAAGCACATGGTTGGCTTACTATTGGTAAGCATTGCCAATGCATGATTTGGCATTATGTATGAACCAACCCACCCAATATGTTTTGGAAATGTACGAGTTCTCTGTTGGGCACAGAAATAAAAGATGAGACTAAAGTCCTTGGCATCAAACAAGGCCTTGAAGTCGATGAATAATCTGCAGCAAGTGGCAAACCCTTCTCATTATTTTGTTATTATTGTTTCCCAGTGAAGATTCCTAAGGTCTAGGTTTGTTCATGTAGTTGAATCAGCATTGGAACAAGTGACGGTCATGGGAGGGCAAACTTTGTCTGTCTCTAATACCACTGCCAGATGTTGTGGTGGCAGAATTGGAGGAGGAGCAGGGCGGAGGTGGTTGGCAACACCACCTTCCTGATGCATCCCACAACTATTGTCTCTTCATCCACTGCTTCTTCTAAACCAAGGGAAAAGGGGGATGCTGAATTAATATATATACACAAACTTACAAAGTTGGTACACACAGAGCACAATCCTAACTTACTTTCCATCACTGGCATAACTGTGCCAATGGGGCCTGTGCTGTGTTCTGAAGTTTGCTTGGGGAAGTCATGGAGACCTCCTTAAGATAAGACAATGTATGCCTGTTACTTCGTATTTGCATTGCCCTAATCTTGGTGCACACACACACACGCACACACACACACCCACAGAGAGAGAGAGAGAGAGAGAGAGAGAGAGAATGTTCACTGACTGTGCCTCTTCTCTGGCCATTATTTGTATTCATTTCATGTCATAATTATTACTGAAAATAAGTGTGTCCTGGGGCGGGAGGGGGGGGGGGGTCGTGCCAAAAAATTATATGGACCCTGGGTGTCAAACAACCCATGTATGTCACTGCCATCCTTTTGATAGCAAGCTAACATCCACCACATATAAAGATTTGTTTGATAAGGAGTCAACGCATAGCTCGGGGCAATCTTTGTTTTTAAAGGAAGAACAGATGGAAGGGGCCTGAGATGTGACTTAATTTGCATCTTAAAAGGAGACATGGTCCACATGGTACCTGGAACCATTTCCTTGCATGCTACCCTGCCAAAACATGACAGAGTTGTTCTGTGAGCCAATGTTGATTTGGTAGTCAGTACAGAATGACTTTCTAAACATGGGGTTCTGGTATATTGACTCAGACTGATTTCTACAATATCCTTCTTCCACATCAAGCAAGGCCAACACATCTAAACTGATGTGGAGCCTGTTGCCGTCTCATCAAAGATCTGCCAACTGGAACAGCTGTGGAGAAGGGGCAGGAATCAGGAACAGCTTTTAGAAGGAGAGCCTCATGCTCTTTAATCTATCATCCGCTGCTATGTTTGCTGGTGGCTGTTTCACTGGAGGTGCTTTTGTGTGTGGAGAATGCCACAGGAGATGTGACCCTCACTTTGAAGACCTCTGGTCTAAAGGATTCAAGAAACAATTTCCATGATGTTACTTCTCTTACTTTCTTCAAATCCCTCTTCAAGAACCATTTTTTTCCATGAATCCTTTCACACTTGTCCATCTCGACACACAACTTGTATGTGTCAGCAAAATAAATACATATGTTTTTGCTGTTTATCCCAACTACATTTCCCTCCTTTCCTTTGTTGTTACCATGTATGTTGTAAGCTCCTTTAGAAATCTACTCCAGTAGATCTCCAGAAGCTCCAGCAGAGATCTACTGTGATGTGCTTCATAAATTATCATGCACACAGATTGATGGCACAATAGTAACAATAGCAACTAGTGGTGTCACTTGGGTATATGGGGTGTGGACCACACTGGATCATGCACTTGGGAGGAATGACACCACTACTGATAAAAAATTTTTAAATACAATATTGGTATTTTGAATAATACTATCATGTTATATATCAATGTGTAATTTCATGCAGAATGTAATGGAACGAACTGTCAAAGTGTGGGCACCACACAACAGGAGAATTGAGGCCGGAACATGCCAGGACATACCTGATCAACATCCCAGGTCATACCTGGTGCTCCTGCTTCTGCTGACCAGTGCCTGGACTGAAGGTCATGCCAACCAGGGGGGCCACAAGCTCTGCCCAACACTGTTAGATTCCTGGATCTAAGCATTGATTCTAGATAAGTTGTAAACTGATTAGAATTGTTAGAATTAGAACTGTCAGTTAGAATTGGCAGTTAGAACTGTTTGTCAGTTGGAGCTCAGACATTGGTCGGAACAGAGGTGAGCTGTGAAGTTCTGTGATACTGATAAGCTCTTAGGTGTTTTAGACTGTTGGACTTGAATTTACATGTATGACCCAGATTGTCTTGAATTACAGCACAATCCTAACCATGTCTACTCAAAAGTTAATCCTACTGTGTACAATAGGTCTTACTCCCAGGAAAGTGTCTTCAGGATTGCAGCATTACTCTGATTTGTAAATACAGTTAATAGAAAACTACTCTGCTGTTTATGTCTTCACTCCTGCGCCATGTAATCAGTCATACGACATCAATCAGTCTACATCCTGACACAAGCCATGTTGAAACAACTTTTTATCAAACGTTATAGTCAAAAACTAGTATGGTAGTGTAATGCAACATCACCATGCCCATTGTCTGGGATGTTGTCATGTGCACTGCATGGGAGGATGTTGATCATGGGGATGACACACCGGCCTCCTGCATCAGGCAATGCAAACCATAGTGGCACTACTTATAACAACACAACAAAAATAGCACCCAAAGAAGCTTATATAGATATTGCTGCACAAACATAGAGTTGCCATAATTCTCTTCCACAAAATTGGGGCAGGACCCCCTTTCAAACTTGCCAGTGTATGAACACCATCCCCCCACCCCAAACCAGGGCAGTCAGTTTTTCAGGATATATGGCTAACCTATACATACAAAATAAATAGTGGTTGTGTGTATCAGGCCTGGGGGGAAGAGAAATAGATGAAATCTTCCATCCATTCAATGAACTGGTGGCCTCTTCTCAATTAATCCCTCCAGCCCATGTCTTAAATTCTATCCAGTAAGAACAGAAAAGCAGACCTAACTTCTGCAATGACAAAAAGTGCAGTACCATCAGAACTGAGACCGACAGACATGAGGATTCAATTTGTGAATGCCAGACTTTAATTATTGATTTTTTTCCTTCTCACCCAGGACGTCAGGGATAGAACAACCGCTTCCATTAATTCCTACGCATCATCTCCACCATTGCTCATACAATGAGATTATCCCAAAAGTGTAAAGCTATTTTTACAGCAGTTACATATGGCATTAATTGGATTCTCTATGCAGAAATTTAATCATTACAAGGACTTCAGTAGCAGCGTCCCGCCAAATTTGTTTCCTCATTACCGGAAAACTTACATTCCAACTGTCGTCTTTGAAGCATCAAGTAGTGGCGACCGTTCATTGTATAACTGGGAACTTTGTTCAACAAATTGGAAGTTTTATTTGGTAAGTTTTTTTTTGGTCCGCTGATGTTATCAAATACATTCATAGATTTTTTTTGAAGATTTTTAACAACTTTCTTTGAAGAAATACACTCTAATTTTAAAAATTCAACAACTAGAGGAACATAAGATTTTGTGGCTGGACATAGACGTGTGAAATTTAGGACGGCATTCCTTCTGTTACAAAGAAACCCACGTTTTAGAAATTTTACTCCTGTGAGAATTGATTTTCTGTGATAGTTTTACCATATTTTGTTTGATTTCTTCATTATAAGTTATTTGCCCTTTCCAAAGTAAGATAGACAGTTGTCCACAGGGTTAAAAACAAATATGACAGAAAATGTTCTGTTTGAGAATATTTTGGGTAAGGTTTTTATTCCTCCAGAATCCTTAATTTGATGTCATCCAAAGTCTGAGAAAACCTCCTTATCCCAATAGTGACATTGTAGAAATGGAGACATCATTTGAGACTTTTAGAAAAAAATTGAGGTGAGATCTTTGACACCTATCTTTGACAAGAGTCATAAAACAGAGAAAACACACAAATTGTATGTCTCACGTTAGCCCTGTTTGAAAGGCACATTTGGGATTTGGTTGCAATCCCCATATATTGGATTGACTCTTATAGAAATATGAGTAACTAGTGAAAACGTACCCAAGTTGTGGGAGTAAAATTCCCCCGTATGCCATCCCCCACTGAGCATCGTCCCCCACATGCACACCATCCCCCTATGCGCACCATCCCCCCATGTGCAACACCCCCAATGAGCATTGTCCCCCTATGCATACTGTCCCCCTAGGCACACCGTCCTCTCATGCACAACACTCTCCATGAGCAAAATCCTACATGAGCATTGTCCCCCCCATGCGCACCATCCCCCCATGAGAAACACCCCCCATGTGCACCATCCCCCATGTGTACCATCCCCTGCATGCACACCATCTGAATGAGGGCTAAAACAAGGCATATGGTTGGAAGAACTACTAGCCATGAAAGGCTTTGTTTTGCTTCTGTAGGTGGTAGATAAATTAGGAACCCTTGTGGACGGTGACAGGAAGTCAAGGGGCTTCAACTAGACCTGGAAAAAGAGGAACATCATTATTGTTGGCAATAAATCTGACCCACTTGCCAAGTGTATCTGGTCTGATAGAGAAAAGCTGTCCCCATCTCAGCACGGTCCCAAATGAAATCACCCATCATCCATCTAGTAACAACTTTTATTTAATTTATTTTATTTGTATGTCACTTTTTTACCTGAGGGCACTTAGACAACTACACCAGCAGTTCCAATCACAGAAATCCATCCTAACATATAGCTTTGGCCCACAGTTCTGTACTTACCATTTCTTTCACCTATGCAGATAGTAGGTGTACTTACTTATGCAGGTGTATATAGGTGGTACCTCTTGAGCAGTGGTGCTTGTACTACTAGTGGTACTTGAGGTGGTGTCCAATGGTACACACAGCAGGGCTCAGGAGGAAGTGCATTTTTATGCACTTGAAAATGTCCTCCTGTCTGTCTTAAGAGTCTTACTGGTGTTTGTCGTGTTGTATCCAGCCTCCCAGTCTGGAAGTATCTAGTGATGACACAATCGCCAATTACTTCCAGTGGTCCTTTCAATAGGTGGACCATGCAAAATAGTATGGCGGGAGAAACCCATTGAGAAACACAGACCTAGGATATTGACACAGACTTTTCTGTATGTTGTGTTCCACTCCTTTGCACTGTGGGTGGTGCAAGTGGTTAAGACACTGTACCTGTTAATCAGCAGGCCAGGGTTTGAGACCCGGGTCGGCCCCACAAGACAGAGTGAGCTCCTGTCCTTAGCCCAGCTCTGCGATGCCAGCTGGATCCAATCGTATTGGCTCTGCCTTTCCATTGGACTAATTCATTGGTGTGGAGAGGGGGGATTTTCTGCTTGGGTAACAGCCTATCCTCCATAACAATCCAACCCAGGCTTTCATGCTTCGCATGCAGCGTATGCAGCACCAAGCACAATACCATAGTCTTCCAAGACTGATGGAGGCCTGCTTTTTTTTTGTTCCACTCCTCTCCTCCTGTGTGGAATATCAAGTCTCCTGTCCAGCATCTGTTCCTTGTTAAGTGATCATTACACAGAATACTGTGGCTTTCATAATGGGAATAAAATAGAACATTTGGGCTAGCTTAAGTCTCAGACAGCTGGCGACTGTCATTAACAACTGCCCTGAAGTTTTGCAAAATCTTTTTATTAATTCTTTCACTGAAAGCCAAGCCATTTTCTTAGGAATGTCTCCACAGTGTGTGTGTGTGTGTGTGTGTGTGTGTGTGTGTGTGTGTGTGTGTGTGTGATACTACTCAATCATCGACAAGTAAATTAAAGGCATCTTCAGTGAGCATTCTTTTCTACTTCACACTGAGGCCTTTTATTTGTAACTGTTTGTGGCTGCACTCCTAATGCCCAGTTAGCCCAGCACAAGTCCTGGCACAAACCTGGTGCTGGCCTGGTGGTGTCACAAAAGTGTCGTAAGGCACTTCTGCGCGACTCCTGGGGTGGGGTAGGCCAGTACGCATACATGTGCTGGACCCAGTGGTGGGCTCCAGCAGGTTCACACCTACTCGATAGAACTGGTTATTATTGAGGGATAGGACATTATTTTTAGATATCTATTAAAAATAATAGATCCCTATTATTTTTAGCCATTAAATAGCTAAAAATAGCCATTTAAAAGTGGATGCCAGATGGGCATAAAACTAGTTGTTAATTTCTTTGAATCCCATCACTGGCTGGACTCCCCACACCGCAGGGAGATGGATGAGTTGTGCTGGTCTAAATTAGTGGGGATTGCACCCTATATCTGATTCTGAAAACCTTTACCAAAATGTTGTGATTCTCGCCTAAGGGAGCCATTGGCACCAGTGAGAGGTTTTGCACATAGCCACAAAGATTCCCCAACTTGGATCAGGACCACAACAGGAGAAAAGCGTATGTCCTTCTTTGCAAAGTCTTGACCCATGGGAGACCAAACAGGGATTGTTTTAACGTTTCAGAGCATCAAGCCATTAAGGTAAATTGGATTGAGGGAATGTAGGTGGCTATCTTCACCCAATGAATTTCATGGTCAAATGGGGCTTTGAAACTGGTCACTGCAACTTTATTGCAACTGTAATCAGAAGACCATCAATTAATTAGAATACCATCTAAAAATAGCCTAATTTGCATACATTATAAATGCAGGTCTAATACCCAGTTGGTATTCTAAGGGTTACATGGCATGAATATTGACTCCAGATGGGAGTTCTTGGAGAGAGAGAGAGAGAGAGTCCGGTCAGAACAGAAAGTTCAATGTTCTGGAAACATACGTGAGATCCAAAACTTTTGTATATCAAAGCAAATTTTCCCATAAGAAATAATGGAAACTCAGCAGAATCCTTCCAAAACCTATAAAAATGATTACAATATTGTAATATAGTACAAATTTATAAAAAATAGAAAATATAAAGCAAAATAAAACAAATTAACTTGCACTTACCCTACAATCCAGAGTAACTACGGGAGCACGAAAGAGACATTACGTGTACCCGTAGTTACTGCACCATCTAATAAAACCTGTGGGAAATTCATACTGCAATCCACAGCAAATTGTTCTTACACCGGAGCAAGGACTCCCCACAGTTACTCTGGATTGTGCCCTTCATCTCTCAGGTCTCTCAAGCTGAAATTTGCCCTCTTACACAGCTGTGAGGCTCACTGAATATACTGTAATAAGGTTTACTTTAGTGTAGACATCCAAGGCTAGGTCTCTCTGGCTCCTTTCCATTGCCCCCCTTACATAGGAGTGAGCCCCATTGACTGTAAAAGGCTTACTTTATTGGAGTGAGCCCCACTGTCTGTAATAGACATGCATAGGCTGGTCTTGCAGGGGAGGCTGAGCAGGTGCTGGCAGAGTGCCGAAACCATCTGTATACCAGCTGGGACTATTTTTTTACTTGTTTATGAAGACATCGCTTGAATATCAAGTCAAAATTAGAAATGTTTCCTTGTCTTGCAAAATGCTCTCAATCTAAGTTACTCTCAATCCAAGGTTTCACTATATGAGGTTTTACTGTATTTATTCCTATGTAGAGCTATCTTTACAAATGGAGATCATGACTCATGGAGATTCAGACTTCAGCCTTGTGTTCTCTATAGACCTCTGTTCTGTTCAGGTGCTTCACATGATTCAGATACCTGATACTTGGCACTGTCCTTCTGGTGTTCAACGTGAGCTATGCTGCTGTGTGCATGAGTCAACATTAAACATGGGTTGCTCTTGGAAACCTTAAGTATAGGGTTCCTTCAGCATTATCTGTGTTGTGTTGTCTGAAAACAGACTGTATTGATATATAGTACATCCTTGTCCACATCACTGGCTTTCCAAAGCTGGGTCAAACTGATTTGGCATATGTGGCATGCATATGAAAATGTGATAGTGGCAAGGATCTGCTTAGGCTTTTTAATAGGTCCTTTAGGGCTAGTGGTGGGCTTCAGGCAGTGGTGGGCTCCAGCAGGTTCGCACCTACTCTATAGAGTAGGGTAGAGAGAGAGTTAACAAGAGATAGGACATATAAAGTTTAAAAATAGCCATTTAAAAGTGGCTGCCAGATGAGCATAGAACTGGTTATTAATTTCTTTGGATCCCATCACTGCCTTCAGGAGGTTCTCACAAGTTCTATAGAACCCTTTGTTAATGAGTGCCTGGTTCTGAGAACCGGCTACTAATGGGACATAGAACCTGTTGTTCTGTGGACATACAACCTGTTGTTAATTTAGGTTATTAGGACATAGAACCTGTTGAATCCCACCACTCTTTAGGGCCCAATCCTATCTCCACCATCCAAGAGCATGCACTACATACTATGGGTGGTAGGGTGAGGGGCAAACACACATAATTTTTTTTACTTCTGCATAGACTACCTGATCTCCAGTGACTCCTTGTGTCTGCATTAATTTTTTTTGCTGATGATTCTTGGAGCAGTTTCCTGGGGCAGGTATGCAGTAGTAAGTGGGATAATAAAGTCTTGGTTCTGCTCTGCCATACCCTGAATTCTGTGTCAGTCCAGAAGGAATCTCTCCAGTAAAGTAACCAGTGTAGACTTGAGAAGACCTGTATGGGGCTTGGTGCTTTCCCAAGGAGAAGAGGATGAAAGTTCTAGGTTTCTGGAGCCTAGCACTGCAATAGTAGCTTTGGTGCTGCTGGTCTGTCAGGTGTCTGGAAGCTCAGGATTGGGCTGTTAACTCCTAGAGAAGTGCCTATAAGATTTCTGGCTCAAGCAAGTTGGGTTTGGCTCAAGAAGCTAAGAATGCTTATGGTTTGCTCATGGTTTCAACTCACTGCATGAAATTATCCAAAAAGAACAAAGGAGGACCTTTTGTTTTATTCCTAATTTAGACTCAAGCAAGCCTTTGATTATGAGTGTGAGACTTATGTGTTCCTTATGCATACAGTTTTCTTTGTTTTAGACTCTTTAGGAAAGCTGTTCTCAATTAAAGGCAATTAAAAATGGAAAATTGTTATCTAGCATGGTGTCCTAGTCAACAGGGCGTTGCACCAGGAATAGTAAAATGGGAAGGGACATTTCAGATATTTCAAGGGTAAATATATAATAACTGTATCATTAATAGCCTATTAATGTGAAATTCCGACACAATGTCCTCTCCATTCACTGACCTGTCATCATCCATTCCGTACACTGGTTCTGCATGATGACCATTGGTGCATCAGTTTTAGGCACATTTTTTAATAAGGATGTCTATGTGGGCTGTGGCCAACAAGGAAACATCCTACAGTGGATGTGAAGCTGACAAACTGCACTCTGGTGATAGCTGCTACCTGGGAAGAGTGATGGATCCTAGAATAAATCCAGTAATTGCATATCTGAAATCAGTTGTGTTTAGTCCAGAATGCTGTCTGATGACAGCACACATGCACATACTCACACACACACGTATGAATGCACACCTTTACCATAGTCCTTGTGTACTGCTGTGAAAATTGGAAGTCTGCTGTGAAATTCAGAGCTTGCATTAGGCCTGCAAATGAAACCTGAAGTCCCGCACCTTCAGGCTTCACAGAAGACCACAGTAGCAGGGAAGTGGCACATCCCCCAAAGATCCTATTAATAAAATGACACTCTCTCAAACTTTTGTGGCACACCTTTGGACCATTTGTGGTGTACAATGGTTGAAAATAACTGACCTGCAGAAAGGAACCATCATTCAGTGACAGAGCACAGACTTCGTGTCCAGGTCATGAGTTCAGTCCGTCTCTTTTGCTCTCTCTTCTCTCTGTTGTCTCCTTTGTGTCTGCCTAGATTTTAAAGAAGGATCTGCCCTGATGCATGTTGCACCATGTACGTTGATGGCACTGTATAAATAACAATGATCTCCAATAAAATGTATTTCCAGTTGTGGCACTTGGAATAAACCACTTGAGATCTATTCAACTGAGAGCTCCGTCAGAATTGATAAAAACTGATGAAACCAAAGACTCAACGCCATATAAGTCAGCTTGAAACTGTCATCTTTGTACAGTAATAGTCAATGTTACTCACTCCTCACCTCTGCTTGTGGTATGTTTCAATCAGGATGCAGTCGCTTTAATCTCTAGAAGGGATAAATGAAATATGCAAGAGTCCAATCCAGCCTGGATTGGACTAAGAAACCTTTCAGTCTCAGGTTTCTATTTTCATACAATGCACCATACATAATAATTGCCCTTATTGTCCAAAGTAATGCACTTATTCTGTGATTTATTTCATGTCTGAGTAGAGAACTCAATTTAAAAAGGATGAAATTAACTTTTAAAAGCACCACCTTGTTAAGGGTCAGTTTAATAAGGCTGGTCAGCCACTTTTAATCACAACTGATAGTAGTCATACTGCAAAAATTCTTTTTTTCAGAGCCAGGGTATGGGACTGCTCTTAATAAGTTGTACTGTATAACTTTAGTCTCCTACACAATGCACAGTCTTCATTTACAATATTGCCAGATTGGTAGGGTCATCTTAGTTCCTGATTAGACTTATTGCCTGCCTTGATTATAGTTCATTCATTGGCTATTCTCAGGGTGACCAAAAAAGCCCCCCCCCCCCCCAAAATGTAGGACACCCAAGAAAACTTTAGGAAACATCAAAATAAAAGCTTAAAAAACCCATAAATATTAGTTTCATCTGGTTAAATTAAACACTATATGACTTAGGCTGCAATCCTAAAGACACTTTCCTGGGAGTAAAGACCCATTGGACACAATGGGGCTTACATCTGAGTAGACATGGTTAGGATTGTGCTCTTATTGTTAAATTTAAAATGATCGATCTATCTATCTATCTATCTATCTATCTATCTATCTATCTATCTATCTATCTATCTATCTATCTATCTATCTATGTACAGTATTTATATACAGTTTATTCCATATAATATATTAATTACAAAAAAGCTACATGCTGCCCACTTACTGGTACAAGGAAATGGAGGACATTAAAGTTTTTTTCCAGGATACAAGGCTTTTCATGTCCTAGAAAAGGAGACATATGATCACCCTGACTAGTCTTCCTTCTGTGTAAGTAAACTTTCAAGCAGGAGTCTATTAGTCCACTGTACTTCCATTGCTGGTACTTCTTCTCCCTCCTCCTTTCTGGAATGGAGGAGGGATGGAGTGGATAATGAAGTATGGAGGAGAATGGTGGGCTGAGGGACACTATAGCCCAGGGGGTTCAAACTGAATTTGTGCAGTGGGCTGAATAGCATTCATGGCACATGATGAATGCTAGAAGTGTGTTTGTGCTGGGTGCAGAAAGTGACATCATTAGGCAGAAAGTGAGATTATGATGACTTCAGATGATGCTCAGAAATAAACACTTTGTTCTCATAGAGAAGTTCATTAGATGCAAATGAAAATGTGCAGATCTTGGTCAATATATGGGAGAGCCCAATAATAATGAAAGGGAAGGACAGGATAAATAGTTCATGTGGGGAGTTCATCTGGCCCATGGCCTTAAGATTGATTGCTCTGCTCTAACCCACTCTCTAACCCACTCTCATCTCCTCCTTATTTTGTCTTTCTCTTCTCATCGTTTTCTAATCCAAGATATGGAAGAAACAGAGACTGGCAAATCACCAAGCAAAGGTAGCGATGTGTTTGGCACATTGTTTTGAACACCAGAAGACCCTTGGCTAGTTGTGCTTAGATTTGGCAAGGAGACTGAATCCTGTGTCTTCTCATCTGGATAGAGTTGCCATATGTCCCAAAAAACAGACAATCCGATTTTTTGAGATTGTGGTCACATACCGACAAATGGGTCCTGCTCTGATTTTGTGGAATAGAATTATGGCAACCCTAACTGGAGGTCGCATCACTGGAAAGCATTTTCAAACTGGGTTGGCAGCAATTATGGGCAAAACTGAAATCTGTTTTGTGTGTTGATACTGCTTGGATTCCTATATTGATTATCTTTCCTTTGTGCACCCTCTGGTGGTACGTAGTTAACATAGAGATTAAAATGTACGTGTCCCTCATTGCAAATCAGCAGTGTATGATCCCAAGAACTTTGGATCACTTCTCTGACTGAATGAAACTGATGATGTTAGCCAAGGAAGCATAAATATTAGGGTGAGCCCATGGCGTAGCTAGGTAATTTGGCATTCGGTAATTTGGCACTCGGAGCCCACAAAATTTTAATCACCCCATATGTCAATAATATTTAATTAATTACTATCAGTATTAATTAATACAATTAATTAGATATTAATATTTTCATATATTAAAAATCCCCATGCAGTATCAGTTAAGCTTCTGTTCTGTTTTTGGGGGGGAGGGAAGTGAGGCTGCCTCCTGGAGGACTTGTTGAGCTCCACTTTCACAGGATGGGACCTTGCATTCTTCTGTGCCTGATCTGAACCCGAGCCATGGCACATTGCTTACTCGCAAGTAAATGCGGCTGTGTAGCTCAGTACCACTTTCCATAGGGCTCAATGCAATTATCAGGGACTTCCTTCTGTGTTGATTTGTGGAGGCTGCATTCACTGGATCAGGACCATTCTGGGTATGCTGGATTCCTCTCTGTTCTTTCCAATGAACTAAGGCATGTTCATCTACTCATGAGTAAAGGTGCAATCTGAATCACTTTCACTTTCCATAGGGATCCATGCAGTTTGGTTTTTTGGCAATAACCTTTGCTAGGAAGGAGATATTTCAAAGCTGGTTTTTGCATTGGATTCTTCTGTAAAAATGCATCCAACTGTATATTTCTTATTAGTATTCTGAACAATTTAAGTGATTTTAGTAAATTTAGCCATTTGGGTCACCCTCAGTGTGTCATCCACCTGGGGTGGTATCCAAAGCCCAGCCCCCCCCCCCCCCACTGCCCAGAGATACTCCTAGGGATACCATTGGAGTGAGCAGAAATCCAACTGAGATGGGAAATCCACAACTGAGCAGTTTCCCTTGGAGCGTATCTTAACATCTAGATCTGTGATTCCCAAAACTTTAAACACTGGAACTAACTTTAAAAAAAGTCAGTTTATCACAACTGACTATGAAAACGATATATAGAAAGACATTTTACTTATTAGTAATTGTTATTACTAATTATGAATAATTAAAAATTATTTAATTTTTAAGTGGTCCTGTGCCCCCTTTGCTGGATATCCTGCATTTAGTATTGTGTGCAGACATTTGCAAGACTCTTCCTAAAAATTAAGTTCAAGGATTCAAGTAGCGTTCAAGTTCAAGTACCATAAGTAGAGGATATTTTTCAGGGAACCTTGTAGACTATAGCAGGCAAGCAACCGCTGCCCCTCTCCTTTGGAGCCATTCTAGGAATATGCAACCATTTTGCACCCATTTTTCAAAGGGGAGGGGTAGGGGCCACTTGCACGCTGCAGTGAAGCTCCCTGCAAAACTTAATGCTTTGCATTCCCTCTACTTATGCCATTGCAAGGACACACACAACAGGGTGACCATATAGAATAGAGGTCAGAGTGCCCCTACCTTTAAGCAATGTGGAGAAGAGGGAATTTAGGCAGGTGCTGCTTTTTAAGCCCTTTCATGCTGAGCTGAACCTGCCTAAATTCCCTCTTCTATGCAATGGTTAAGGGCACAAGCCTCACAGTGTATCTGCACCTGGCTTTTCAGCCCCAAACAGAGCATTGGATCTGGCAAAGCAGGGCTTTGCTGGTTCCACTGTCCTCAAGTTCCAGTTCCTGGAGCTACCTGGAGCCCTTCCCTTACTCTGGGAACCAGCACTGGACTCAGTGGTAACCAGCACTAGGTTTGGCAGTCCCTAATATTATGGCACATTTACAATACCCAGTGCTGGTGGTACATCCATCTTGGATTCAGGATTACGTTCAGGATTGGGCTCTGAATCTATTAGGTCTTACTCCCTGGTGTGGTGCCTATTGTTACATTTTGTTGTGCAATTCTTCTTGTTAGTTCTTATTTGAAAAGAGGACTAGCAATTTGAAACTCCATAATCAGAACAGGAATACTTTTGAAACCTTCAGAAGTATCCCCAGTTTGTGGTCTCTTCCCCGCCCCCTCCCATGTTGAAAAAAAAAAAATCTTTATATAGTACATGACTTTTTCCCTTGAGTTTGCAATTAGTGTTCATATCATCACAACAGTAGATTTTGGACAATATTTTATTACATTTTATTACTTAATCACATCAGCATTATCTCTTTACTGTTGAACTAGCATATAAAACACCCTTATCAGTGTAATACAGTAACTGCACAACGTGGTCATCCAAAAAGTCAGGAATCTTTTCACGAAAACTGATCACAAGAAAGTAAATATTTGGTTCCAGTGCAACAACAGGATCAAATATTAAATCCAAAGCTGAGATGAACATGTTGGCATTGCAGAATCAGAGAAATCAGGGGAAAAAAACCTTAGTTCTGCAGATTTTAGCAGTTGCATCTTGAAATGAATGCATATTTTGAAATGAGTTTAGGTGTATCATGCATTACTTTGTCATTCGACTACTGAATGCAGGGTTAGGTTCATTACCAACCATAGCAGATCTAAGCGGTTTGTACATTGCTTGCCCATAAATGATTTGAAATATATGTTTACAATATTTTAAATACTTTTTAATGCCATTTTGTTTAAGGTCATTATCCTGAATTGATGTCTTAAAATAAATATTTACACCCCTTAGTCTTAAGATTATATGGCAAGGTAGAAAAATGATACTTTTCCATAGCATTTAAATGTACCTCAATCTTGCCCCCAATAATTAGTACTGGATATCCTTGCTCTCCCACTGGTCTTTCAATACTGAAAAGGTTAAAGACTTACAGTGAGTCTCATGCTGGCATCGCTGTTATTATTCAGAGGGAAAAGTGGGGGGAAATCAAGTAAATAAATCAATATTTGTGGCTTGGGTTCAGGAAATACATAATTATTTCACTGCATACTGTAAATTAGAAACTTTTGTGGGGACAAGGTGGAATCACAGTAGAGGAAGAAATGAGGGTATGATGAAGAATATAAAAAAGCAGGCCTCCGTCAGTCTTGAAAGTCTATGGTATTGTGCTCAACGCTGCATACGCTGCATGTGAAGCACGAAAGCCTGGTTTGGATTGTTATGGAGGATAGGCTGTTACCCAAGCAGCAAATCCCCCCTCTCCATGCCACTGAATTAGTCCAATGGAAAGGCAGAGCCAATACGATTGGATCCAGCTGGCATTGCAGAGCTGGGCTAAGGACAGGAGCTCACCCTGTCTTGTGGGGACAACCCGGGAATCGAACCCTGGCCTGCTGGTTAACAGGCACAGTGTCTTAGCCACTTGCACCACCCACAGCTATTGCCCAATATATAATATGTTGCCCAAGAATATAATGATGTACCAAATCAAGAGTGGTGTGTTGGTGGGCAGCCTAGATGCTGGAGTCATAGACATAAGTGCAAAAACTTGGTTGGTTACTTGGAAAAGGGCCCAATCCTTTCCAACTTTCCAATGTTATGCAGTCCTGAAATTACCTCACATTAAAGGAGATCTCTGCATCTTCCCCCCTCCAGGATACAGTGCATGCCCTGTTGGCATGGCTGTATCAATCCTGCAAAATTGGTTAGGATTGGGCCCTAAGGCTCAAATTCTAATTCACTTTCCAGCACTGACATTGCTGTGCCAATGGAGCATATGGTGCATCCTACAGTTGGGTGACAGTCACAGAGATCTCCTCAAGGTAAGGAAATGTTTGTTCTCTTTTTGGTTACCACAGAAATGCTTGTTACCTCAGAGCTGCAGTGCATTACCTCCTTGCTGGAAAGTTGGTTAGACTTGTGCCCACAGTTGTGTACGCCAAATTCAACATGTGATATCCAAACATGCAACCATGCATGCAAAAAGAGCTATACTTGCACACCTGTAATTAGATTGCTCATTCAAGTGCTACTAGATTGGGACAAAACATATTTTGTTGCACATTTTTTGGTGTGGCAAAGGGGCATATACATACTGTTGATTTGATGGATGGAAGGATGATGATGATGATGACGAAGGACATTTGTATCCAGGGCCACCCATGGTAGCTTTATACACCCATGGTATAAGTGATGCAGTATCTCTAGCATTAAAACCTAGCTCAGATTGTTGTAAGAATAAAATGGGAGGTTGTTGAAAGAATAAAACGGGAAAACTATGGGCACACTGCCTGAACAAGATGGAAAAAGGTTTGGAAAAAGGTGATTAATGAAATTAATGAGAGTTCTTATTGAAGCAGGATATGCCCTTGCATGGTATTGTGAAATAAAATGGTGGTGTATATTCCAGATTGATTTTTTTAAAATGTAGTCAGCAGCAGGAAATTGCATGAGATGTCAGAGATAGCTATAACCATAACTTGATGCTAAACCATGTGCTTTACTTGCAGGAGTTCCATCTTGACACCTGATAGCATCCCCAGGTAGACTAAGAAAGACCTCTAATCACCCTGTGTCAGGTGCAAATGGGGATCTCTCTGGTCAGGCTCATTGGCCTGACAGTTCCCCTGTTAGAAAACTCTCATTAGCACCTAATTAACTCATTTCTAAACGTGATCAGTGACCTTCAGTAGGATGTACAAAGAAAGAATATTCAAAATCTTATTCAAAAAACCTCATTTATTAACCTTAAGCAAGTAAACAAAAAAATACTGACAGGCCCCTGTTAGAAAACTGTCATTAGCACCTAATTAACTCAATTCTAATTCTCTAAAAGTGATCAGTGACCTTCGGTAGGATGTACAAAGAGAGAATATTCGGAATCTGATTTAAAAAACCTCATTTATTAACCTTAAGCAAGTAATTTGAAGTTTGTCAGGCACAACATGTGTGAGAGGCCCTATACAAACTTTTGAAGTTCTGCAAATATCAGTTTCAGGTGCAGCGGGCCTGAGAGGTCAAGAGGGTCACTACTGCACTCCACGCCGGCAGCAGGAAAACTGACTAGGGGTTTTTTGAACAGCTCCTAGAGATAGGAAGATACTAGGAGGGACAGGCCTCTTGGCTACCTTGGCACAGAGAGGGAGCGAGAACAAAATTTCAGGGCCTATTAAGCCAGATGTGCCTGACGCCGGGTTCAATACCCTGATCAGCTGAAACCAGCCAGAGAATGAAACTAACATTGATCAAGGAATTATTTGGCTCAAGATAGGGCAACTTCAAACAAAGAATGTACTGTGATGCATTGCTATGTATTATGAGCCATTCTGTAAAAAAAAATATACTGCGTACTGCTCAATGCAAGCACCTGTTTGATTTATGGAGGAGCCAAACTGGGTTTCTACACAATTCTGGAGCACCATCGCAGCCTTATCTTCAAGCTCTGCCCTCACTTATTCTCTGTAAACAGCACTGGTCATGTTTGGCTACATCTGCATGAAAATCTATAATTTTATGGTCACCATTCTATGAGATGGAAGCACAATACATTTGAGAAATGGGTCAGAATGAACAGCTGGCAAGTGAATGACGAGAAACAAAATAAAATGTGACAAGAGTATTGGACCTGATCTTCTCCCCAGGGTCAATTTTGCTGACAGGTCTGTAACATGACAGCAGGCTCTTCATAGAGATGGCTGGGATTAAAGACTGGACAAAGTTACAGAGGAGAAGTCTGTCAATGGCTATCAAGCCATGATCTCCAGAGAACTCATGTGCCTGGAAAGGCATTCTGCTGCTATAGATGATAACAATGAGGGCAGAGCATATCAACTGTCTCCTTCCTGCCCTATTTGAGAGCATGCCAGAAAATTCTGGTTGGTCACAGATGTTTGAAAAGTCATGATATTTAAGAAATATTTAAATTATTCAATGATTTAAATTACAACGTTAAATGTGTCTGACTTCAGTGGGCTTGAAGTGTACACCTTGTAAAGCTGGAAATTACTTGTTTATCCTTTATAGTAATTGTTGTGCAAAAAAGAGCTTTCCAAAAAGAAGCTCACCAATGTCTTTCCAAAACTTGCAAATTATATGTCGAAGAGCCACATGTGGATTAGGTACCCTGGAGCAGATGAACTGTTGCTCTGTACCTATTGACACCACCACCTGTGTTTTTTTTATTAGACGTTATAAGGGAAGCAGATGTGGTTTGGAAGTAATGGCACATTCCATCTAAACATCTAGTTATGCTTTCAAATAGTAAGCAGGGTAGAGTTACACTTTCACCGACAAAGGGGATGGTTTCAATGGGAGCTTTTCTCCCAGGATAAATGCCATAGATGGATGATGCTGTTTAGAATCATGACCAGGTAAATGGTTGAGACCCTCTTCCTTTCTCCAATCCCATAACCAATCTGAATCACCCTCTAAGACTTTGATTTACTATAGAAAAAATGCACACATACATTCTGACAATCATAATTTTTAGAAGCTTTAGACCAGGGACTGGCAACCTACAGTATGGGAGGTGAAGCTTCATGACCAATTTCCTTTGCACTAAATGGGGAATGGTAGAGCCACCCACCCTTGATGTGGATTCCCAGATGTGACAGGAGGCTCTACCATTCTCTATCTGGCTCATGGAATATTGGGCAGGAGGCCAGAACTGAGCTTCCCACTGCCACTTCTTCAGCATCAACCCAGAAGTTTGTCAAACACCTTTTCCCAAAGCTTTAGAATGTTTGCTCCTGATTTAGGCTGCAATCCTAAAGACACTTTCCTGGGAGTAATACCCATTGAATACAATGGGGCTTACTTTTGAGTAGACATGGATAGGATTGTGCTCATCGATTGCCAACTTGAAAGCAGGCACTGTTATAAGTTCTGGTTTCTTTACAACACCTACTAAATAAATCATGACGATTCAAAATAATACAACCTATATTCATCAATACCATGTTCTCAGAACAAAAATGTAAATTACGATTACTCTGAAAATAAAAGGAAGAAAGTGTTCCTTCAAATCAGGAAAAGAGATATAAGCTTGCTTTCGAGTCTGATGAGGATAGGCAACGAAGACCATACACCATGGCTTCAATTCATAGTCCTGCAAAACAGTGTGATCATTGTTTTGCTCTCTTGAATGATAGTAGTTGTAAATCATTCACTCCAAATCTAAACTCCTGCTCCCCAGTGAATTCATTAAAGTAATCTCAACCACTGACACCTCAACCCTCTCAGCACAAGCAGACCTGCCAAGGTCCCTTACATAGACCAATTGGAAGTATCATCACTATCCAGTGGCAGAAATGGATGCTTGCAGATATCTTCCAGGGTGGAACAGACATCTCAAATTTCTCTTGAACAGGTCAATTTGCAGAAATATTTGTAGGTCCTGTGTATGGTTTTTCACTTATTGTTGACAGCTGTTTCTTAGAATTAAGTACTCTGTCTTGAACACCTATCAGAAGTTGGCATCATTGACAATATATATAGGTCAACAAAAGTGTTTCATCGAGCAAGTGAATTACACAGACGCACCTGGGATGAAGGATTGTTTGATCAGAGTAGAGCAGCCCAACCAGTTGTCATTCTAAGGGTTGTTTTTATTAGTCTTCCTGCCTCTTTCCCATGTACCTTCTTGAGATGAAGTAGATGTCCAGCAATGGCTGTGTTTCATTGGGATGCAAGGACAAATCATTATTTTTGGGGATGTGGTTGAGACCTTTGCCCTTTAGGGTGTAGACACTGCACCTCTTCAGAAGGGTCACCAAGATCGCTTTCATCATGACCATTGCGATAAACTTCCCGGCACAGCCACGGGGACCAAATCCAAAGGGTTGGAAGTAGCGATGAGGAACCTGATCAAAAACAAAAAGGAAAAATTCAAAGCTCAAACCTAGTTTGAAAATATCCACTATAAAAGACCATGTTTTCACCCTTCTCTACTTTCTTCTTCACTAGCAGTTTTAGACTGTAAGCTCCTTGAAGGCAGAGTCATTCTTGTTTTGTTTATGAAGCCATGTTAAACACCATGTTGTTGAGGTGTGATTGATGTGCAAGCCTATTGCTGTTATCCACATATCTCTTTTCATTCTCCATTTCCTTATTCTGAACACATTTTCTTGGGAGTAAGACCCATTGAATATAATGGTGCTTATTTCTGAGTCAACATAGTTAGGATTGCAGCCTAAATCCAGGAAGTGTAGGAAGGAGGATTTCAGAAATATGCAGCCCAATCCTATAGGGAGGTTTGTGCTGTATCCAAAGCAGGGCTGCGCTGAGGTGCAGCGCAACTTAGAGTAGGGTGAATTCATACTCTTTACCAGTGTTGCAAGGAAGCTGCTCCTATGGAGCTACTCAGATCTCCACCACCTAAAGAGGTGGTAGAGATCCAAGCAGCCCAGTAATGAGATGCCATGTGAGAGGGGATTAGCTCCACTACCTCTTGGGAGCCCCTGGAAGGACCACATTATGACCAATGTGTTTTGCCAGGCAAAGCACAGAAATCTTCATGGGCATAACATCACAACTCTTAGCAAGATGGCTTTTCATTAGAAGGAAACTTACTGTGTTCTCAAAATTATCCAGTGAGAACTCATTTGGCTTTGGGAAGAACTCAAGTCGATGCATGCGCCCAATGTTCAGGATGATATTGGTCCCCTTCTTCACTGGATAGCCATCAATCACGTCATCCTGCAAAGCTCTGCGCATGACCAAGTCCACAACTGGCTGGTATCTCATGCTTTCATAAATGAAATTCTCAACCACCTTAAGCTTGGGCATGTCTTCACTTCGTAACTCTCGGCCACCTGTATGGAGTAAGCAAGATGTAGTGGTTTGGTCTTGAGCAGTGTCATCACTAACGAATGCATCACCCATGTAGAAGTCCAGCGCCTCCATAATGGACCTTCTCCCAGACAGTGCAATGCAAAGCCACATGCAGTGGTTGTAACAATGTTCCATGGCACCACTTCACTGTTTTTGATTTTTTTTTTCTTATAACTTATAGAATAATTTCAACATGGCTTGTTTAATTCAGTTCTGCATGAAATCACATGTTGAGTGAAATGTAACATAGAAGGTGGGATTTAGTGTTAGCTCAATTTAGGAAAAAAGATGGTCCACTTATCTAAAATGCAATGAGCATGCTTCTGCTGCAGGCGAATGCTGAAGTGTGATGGGGGTGTTGTTCTCCAGTGTAACTGGATACTTACCAGTCACAGCCTCTATTTCCTTCACCATCTCCTCTTCCACTTTGGGGTGTTCAGCAATCAGGAATAGCATGAAGAACAGAGTCACGGAGAGCGTGTCCGGGGCAGCGATTAACATCTCTAAAACACACTGGTTCACATTCTCTCCTGTTAGTTCCCCACGGCTCTGTGTAAAAATGAATTGGGCCACAAAGTGATTACTGAGCTCAGTTGTCAACCAAACGAAGGTCATTAGTCAAGCAAAAAATAACACACAGGAGGGTGGTAAATCTAGGGTAGCAGTACATCATCTCTTGCATGGCAAATGTATGCAGTAGAACAAATCAAAAAGGAAGGAAGGGTTCAGTTCCCAGATGACTGCAACTGCATCTTTTCCTTCCCAACAGCCAGAACACAGGAGGCTGCACATGATGGTGCCCAGTTTACCAATGACAATTACCTGTGCAAAAATCAGCTGCGATGCAAAATCCATATGTTCCTCCAGCTTCTCGGCCGCAGAGATCTTCTGCCGCTTCTGTTCTAGTAAGATTTCGATGACT
The DNA here is from genome assembly GCA_030015325.1 of Cryptoblepharus egeriae. Classification (NCBI taxonomy): domain Eukaryota; kingdom Metazoa; phylum Chordata; class Lepidosauria; order Squamata; family Scincidae; genus Cryptoblepharus; species Cryptoblepharus egeriae. The sequence continues at coordinate 16,391,638 of JAREYC010000013.1, forward strand.
TCTTTCAACTCCTTCCTAAGATACAAGAGACCTACTTTATCACAAATGCCTTTCCACCTGTTTGGAAGCATCAAAACAGGAGTGGGATGCTCTGGATAATATAGAGCAGCTGAACATATTATTATATGATCATATGATACCATTTTATATTCTTTACCTGCCTACTCCCTGCTTCTTTATTGATTGTACGTTCCTTGGGCCAAAAATTTGTCCTGGGGCCGCAGCATTTTACATCAAACACTGTAACCATGGAGGGTGGGGCTTCAGTATCGTATGTTCTGTATGGGCTTCAGTATGGTGTATGGGACTTCAAGATGTGTTCCCTTTTGGGCTGTAACCAGGACCAGCATACCCAGTTTCATAACGTGTGAATAGAATTTTACAAACACTGTGACATACATACACTGTAATATGTGAGCAGTTCTTATAGGAAATGGGAATCTGTCTTCTTCTTGAATTGGTTTGATTGATGCTCTGAATTAGCCCTTCCTAATGTGTGAGGAAGGAGTATGGGAATGTCCACCTCCTCTCCCCATTAGGGTAGAGGTGCGCTGGTACATGATAATGTCATTTGTCCAGATTTTCCCAATACATATAGTTTTAATACCATTTAAGGTGAAGTAAAGTAGTATTAATACTACTTGGAGGGACAGTTTGGACAATGTGATGATAGTCTAGTGTGCCAAACAAAGGAAAGTTTCCAAACAAAGGGAAAGTTGCACATGGGGGAAAGTTGCGCATGGGGGAATCTATGCTCAGGATCCTCTCCTATGCTTTTATGTAGTTATCTTAGGGTGCAATCGAGAGTAATTAGGGGGAGTCCTTGCTCAGTGTAAGAACAATTTACTCTGGATTGCAGTATGAATTTCCCATAGGTTTTCACTAGGTGGTGCCATAACTATGGGTGCACGTAATGTTTCTTAGGTGCTCCCGTAGTTACTCTGGATTGTAGGGTCAGGAAATCACCTGAACCAGCCCACATACAACAGAAAAACATTTGTGATTTGTCCTTTAAGTGTCAATTTCCTCTGGAAGGAAAGGCGCTAGATCAGTGAGTCTCAAAGTGGGGGCCGCGACCCCCTTTGGGGTCGCCCAATCCTATCTTGGGGGTCGCCTGTGTCGTCCCCCCTCACCTCCTCCTGCCCCCCCCCCCCCCGGTGCCCACTCAGTGGGAGGCAACTGTGGAGCTGGAGAAGCTCCAGGCAGCAGAGGGCTGCTCCACCCGCCTCCTGCTGGGCTCTGCCTCCAGGGCTCCCCCCTCCTGAAGGGTCTTGTCCCTTCCCCTCTCCCTCTCCCTCCCAGCTTCCCTCCCTCTCCATCTCCTTCTCCCCATCCTTGGGCACCACCGCTCTGCAGTGCTGAGGCAATAATGAGGGGGTGGAGCTACGCACGCCTGGGGCGGAGCCTGGATAGAGCCATTCCTCCTCCTCCTCCTCCTCATCAGCAGCAGCAGCCCATGTGCCCCAGAGGTAGGGCATGTGTGTGTGTGACTGGGGTGTGTGGGGGGCTCAGAAAAGGCAGGCTGAGAGGATGCAAGGACACCAGAAGGGTCCTGATCCAATGAAGGCAGCCCCACAGGCACCCCAGAGGAAGTTCCCTCCTCCACGCTTCCACTGACCACAGTGGAACAAACTGCACAGCTGCCCTTACTCACGAGTAAGCAAACATTTAGGCTGGTGTGCAGGGGTGCAAGCCTTCCAGAATGGCCCTGATCCAGGCACCTGGCCCTTAAAAGTGCTCCTGAGGGAAGCCCCAGCACTGAAACTGGCTCAGCAAGTATTCAAAAATACATTTATTTATAAAAGTGGTGATCTCTTCCCTGCCACTCAAGCCTATTTCCTGTCCCATCCCCTCTGGGGTTAAGCCTGTTTTTTATGCTTTTTCTTTTTTGCAGCACATGTCCTCCTTTTTGAGGCTTGTGTCCTGGAAAGAAATCTCCATTTCCTTCTGAACAGGCATCCTGTAGCCAGGGATGTAATGTAGGCTGCATTACATTTTGGCTGCAATCCTAGACATTTTCCTGGGAGTAGCTCCATTGCATCTAATGGGGCTTGCTTCTGCGTAGAGAGGCAGAAAGGATTGGGCCCCTGGGAGAACCATTAATGCTCACTTTGGCCCTAAATATGAAATGAGTTAGCACCCTGCCCTACTCCCAGGTAAAAGTGAACAGGACATCACACTGCCCAGCCTTCCACAGCTCTACTCACAAGAAGCCCCACTATAGTCAATAGCTCTACTCCCAGGTAAAAGTGTAACTTCAGGTTAGCTTGAAGGAAAGGCCCATTGACCAGCATGGGACTTGCTTCTGAGTAGAAGGTCCCCTATATTTCAGCCAGAGATATTGCAAACCCTATATTGTTTGCCAGAGATCTCATTGGGGAGGGAGAGAGAGGATCACCATATGTCCTCTTCTAGGACATGTCCTCTTTTTAAGCCTTGTATCTTGGAAAATCTTCACTGTCCTCCTTAACCTTGTGAGCAGGCAGCAGGTAGTCAGGAGGACAATGAAGATTTATTCCAGGGCACAGGCTTAAAAAAAGGACACGTCCTAGAAAAAGAGGACATATGGTCACCCTGCATATAATCAATGACAAATAATTTCTTAATTACTGGAAGGCAATTCACAACGAAAAGGCCTCCCACTCACAAGGAAAAGGAGGTCAATGGAATTTTTTCCTGGGATTTAAGGCTTAGAAAGGGGACAGGTCCTGAGAAAAAAGGATAGGATTGGACTGTCAGAGCCCAGTTTGCACATCTTTAGAGAAGTAAATTCCACTGTAGTCAATGGGGCTTCCTTTTTCTTCTTTTTGTATGTGTGTATGTAGTGTTTATACCTTTTATTTTGTTATGTCCTACATTTTTCTTGGGTGTCCTACATTTTGGGTGGGGCTTGTCCTCTTTTTCAGTTATGATCTGTGATCATTCTGACTGAGCTTCACACTGCTATCTCTCTTGAGGGACAGATCCTGCTTTTGCTGTATTAAAATACATCCTGCATATCAGATATTCACATTATAATTCATAACAGTAGCAAAATTACGGTTATGAAGTAGCAACAAAAATAATTTTAGGGTTGGGGGTCCCCACAACATGAGGAACTGTATTAAGGGGTCATGGCATTCAGAAGATTGAGAACCACTGCGCTAGATGGTATTTCTGTACCATGTGTTGATCTGCATGTTATTTGCCAATGTGGTAGATGATCAGTCTTTGAAAGAGCATGGACGTAGCATGAGCTACAAAACCCATGGCTCCAGGAACCCAAAGTTCCACATGCAGTTCCGTGGCCAAATGTGAACATTTCTTCTTTTTTCAGCCCTCCTTGGCACACACTTGCTGTTCTTTGCTTTGAGTAAGGAGAAATTATCTCCCTGCAAACTCAGCACAAACGCATGACTCAGAGCCGTTAAATTGTTGCTGCTACTTACGCAGACTTCTCATATTTCTTGTACAGCCAAGAAATCTTAAAGAAGATGTCAGGCTTCAGCAGAAGTGCTTGCCAAGCGTTGAAATAGTTTTGGATTTTCAGCACGATGGCATTTTCTGGAATGACAGGCAAACAAAGAGCGGGATGGAGAGATGGACATGGAAAAAATACTCCTACAGATCAACTATGACTTGATTATGACCACAGGTGGGCTGAGGCCGGTTCTCACCGGTTCTGTAGAACCGGTTGATTAGGGGCTGACGTTAGCGAACCGGTTGTTAATTGGGGGCCATCATCTTTGAATTGCATGCAAGTGTGTTTGAATTTCTCTTAAAGGGTCTCTGGCTCTGTCTTCCCAGAGGAGAAGCTCCACTCCTCCCTCCCCTTCTGAGCCCCCCTCCCCTTCTCTCCCCCTCCTTCCCCTCCCTTTATTTTTTAATTTTAAAATACAAAGAGTCTGTTCCTTTTACCATCATTCAGACAGGGCATTGCGACCATCCCACAGCACATTCAGACTCTGACTGCTGAGATGGAGGGTGTTTGCATCACTATTAGCTCCATGCTTTAAAGTCAGGGTTAGGAAATTCTTCATACCCCAAACCTTTGATGGATGCTATTCAGAAATCCTGTCTTTGCTAAACATCTTATTTTGATTAAAAACCTTATTTTTAGCAAGTTTTCAGAAGTCATTTCCTTGTGCAGTTTGCAAAGCATGATGGGTTCTCATATGCAAATGAGGCAGCCTCTCTGGAGATGCTGTTTTTTTGAATCAGGCATTTGATGGACAGCTTTACTAAGGGGTCCTTGGGAGGGAATAGAGAAGCAGCATACAAACGTCTGGGAGCCTTAGGTGAGTAATAGTAGCAAGACTTCCTGCCTGCCTCCCTCCTTCCCTGGGTGCCTTTGCAGCCCAGTACTAGCCATGGAGAACTACTCAGTACTACCCAGTACTACTCAGGAGTAAGCCACACTGTATAGTAGAGGACTGCAGCCTGTAGCCACAATCCTAGCCACACTTTCCTGGGAGCAATTCCCATTGACTATCATGGGATTTCCTTCTGAGTAGCATAGGATTAGGATTTGAGGCTACTTTCCCATCCACACTTTCATGAGAGTAAGCCTACTGACTATAATGGGACTTACTTCTGAGGAGATTGGCAGAGAATTGGATCTCTCCCTCCAGCCCTGTCTACTTTCCTGAGAGTAAGCCCACTGACTATAATTGGACTTACTTCTGAGGAGATTGGCAGAGGATTGGATCTCTCCCTCCAGCCCTGTCTACTTTCCTGAGAGTAAGCCCACTGACTATAATGGGACTTACTTCTGAGGAGATTGGCAGAGAATTGGATCTCTCCCTCCAGCCCTGTCTACTTTCCTGAGAGTAATCCCACTGACTATAATGGGACTTACTTCTGAGGAGATTGGCAGAGGATTGGATCTCTCCCTCCAGCCCTGTTCCTCCAGCCCTGTCTACTTTCCTGAGAGTAAGCCCTCTGTCTATAATGGGACTTTCTTCTGAGTAGACATGGTTAGGACTGGGCTCTGAGGCTGCAATCCTATCCACACTTACATGGGAGTAAGCCCCACTGACTAGAATGAGACTTACTTCTAAGTAAGCCTGCATAGGATTGGACTGTAAGGCTAAAATCCTGACCACACAGTCCTAGGAGTAAGCCCCATTGACTTGAATGGTACTGACTTCTGAGTAGACACGGTTAGGATTGGGATCAGGCTGCAATCCTATCCACACTGTAGTCCTTCCCCCCCCCCAGATCTCCCCACCTCATCCTGCCCCTCTGAGAAATCTCTCTACCTGAGATTGTGGGGAGGCAGTATGGGGGGCACCTGAAGAAATAGCCCCAGTTCCCATCCTGCCCCCCAGGAGCCCAGTCCACTGTCTACTCTGAAGTAAATCCTATTAAAGTCAGCAGGTTTTCTCCCCTGTGAGGATAGGAGTGTAGCCTCAAAGCCCAATCATATGTCTACTCAGAAGTAAGTTCAATTATAATAGTGAAGCTTACTCCCTGGAAAGAAGCTGGTTTCTAAGAGCTTGTAATCCTATGCCTGAGTTAATCCCATTTCAATCTATGAAGCTTACTCCCAGGAAAGTGTGCAGAGAAGTGCAGCATTAGAGCCCAATCCTATTCTTGGCTACTCAGAAGTAAATCCCACTAGAGTGTGTGGAGCTTACTCTCAGGAAAGTGAATAGGATTGCAGCCAGAGGCTGGTTACTAAGAGCTCAGTCCTTTGCTTGACTATTCAGAAGTCCTATTATATTCAATGGAGCTTACTTACAGGAAAGTGTGGAGAGGATTGTAGCCTTAAGTAGTGGCTTAGAGGAAAACCTCAACCTGCAGAGGGGACACCACAAACTCTGGTCCTAAACTATAGATCAGTGTTTCTCAACCAGTGGAACGAGCACCACCTGTGGAACTTGTGGTGTGTCTGCTGGTACTGAGGCACCTGGATGCAAGTGTTATATTGCAGCAAGAGGCTGGGATTCTAAGAGCCCAAATCTTATGTATGACCATTCAGAAGTACTGGTAAGTCCCATCACAGTTAATGGAGCTTACTTACAGGACAGTGTGGACAGGATTGTAACCTTAAGTAGTGGCTTAGAAGCAAACCTCAGCCTGCAGAGGGGACACCACAGACTCTGGTCCTAAATTGTAGATCAGTGTTTCTCAACCAGTGGTATGAGTACCACCAGTGAAACTTGTGGTGTGTCTGCTGGTACTTAGGCACCTGGATGCAAGTGTCATATGTGCTCCCTGAGGCAGCTGGTGGGCTGCTGTGTGATTCAGGAGCTGGACTAGATGGGTCTTTGGTGTGATCCAGTGGAGGCTTTTCTTATGCTTTTATGTTCTTATTTGTGGCACACATTCCCCCTCAGAGCACAACAAGGCATAATGCATAGGAATAAATTACACTGAACTCAGGGGCTTAATACTGATTGATGCCATCACAAGTGATACAATTTTTTTGGTAAACTAAGGGTTAAGGTGACATGCCCTCCCCTGCCCTGTCCCCTGATCCTGGCCCCACCCCCTGACCCAGACTGGCTCTGCCCACTTCCGGAGAACTGGTTGTTAGGGCAGGCTGGGCCCACCACTGATCATGACCCATCTAAAGAGCCAGCCATTGTTGCTCTGACCTGAGCATGGGAACAACAGCATCCAAACGCTTGCAGAAAGCAGCTGGGTGGCCTTGAATCCAGTTGGTGGCTGAGCTTTTTGGGAAGCTGCCCTTGAACCTGCCTTATATTGAGTCAGACCTTTGGTCCTTCTAGCTCAGGAGTCTCCAAACATTTTGGCAGAAGGACCACATCAGCTCTCTGACATTGTGTTGGGGGCCAGAAAACTAATTTATATTTCAAATTTGAGTAAATTTACATAAAATTATATATGAGAATGTACTGGAGTGGATTACAAGGCTTGCCCAAGTGCTGGATAGAGGAGTCTTGCTGGGGGCCACACTGAGGCTTGCCTAGGTCCACATCTGGCCCCCCGGCCGGTGTTTGAAGACCCCTGATCTAGCTAAATAATGTTCCTGCCGACTGCCCAAAAAGTTTTAGGGTTAAGGGGAGAGGTCTCTCCCAGTCATGCTTGGAGATGAGAGCTGAGAATCCAGATTGCTCTGCATTCCACAGTACCCAGGAACCATATGCTTTCAGGAAACCCACAATCAGGATTTGGACCCAAGCATGTTGTTCCCTCCACTCCAGCAACTGGTATTTCAGTCTCATGCTGCTTCAGAACCAAAGGATTCACATTGCGTTCATGGCTATTAGATCTCAATAGACCTGTCCTCCATTCGTACCTCCAAGTCATGCATCACTTTGGTGGCACAACATTCATTCTATTCTCCATGCTACTCTCCTGGCAGCAAGTGACAAAACAAAAGGCCATGGAAGGCCACTCCAGAAGGCAGAAATATCAAGAGAAGTAACAATCTCAACGAATCATAGGAAACAGTTTAAAGAAACACTAGGTTCAGTCCATTTACCCTTCTCTTCTCCCTTACTCAGAGTCACCAGTTTAATTCTATGCATGTCTACTCAGTAGTAAGTTCCATTGAGCTCAGTGGGGCTTACTCTCAGGAAGGTCTGTACAGGAATGCAGCCTGTGTGAATGATCATTCATTGAATTTTTATCCTCCTTCATTTGCACAGGGCAGGCAGATTCTTTCACACAAATTGCATTGCAAAGATGTAAATGTGTGCATTGCCCTGAGGGAGGAAAGAAAAGAATTGTAATACCGTCCAGAGGAATCCCCAAGAAAAGTTTGTTGGAAGTATCCAGCATGATAAGCCTCATAAGATTGAGGGTGTGGACACACTCAGATTCAGTCGCCTCTTCGAGCTTGTTCAGATGTTTTGTTGTGGATTCAACACAAATGGATATCATGCGCATAAGACCAGGACCTGACAAAGCTGAAATTTCACAAAGGGAAAATATGGTTCATTATTGAGAGCTAAAATAATGTTCATAATGTTTCTTCACTACAGATATCACAAACAGGTACCCAAAGAGGTACAGCAGAGCATCAGGAAAAAAATATTTCCTGTTGTGAGAGCATCAAACTACTGTAGCTCTTTTGGCATTGTGAGAAAGCAGTGCCACCCAGTGTATATATTCAGCAAGTGTGGAAATGCTGACCTAGACTCCAAGAGGGAAAGTTTTATAGGCTTTGGCATTTATCTGAGCTGTGGTGTACCTATCATACAGTGGTATACCTGTGGCTGTGGGTGGCGCAAGTGGCTAAGACACTGTGCCTGTTAACCACCAGGCCATGGTTTGAGACCCTGGTCGGCCCCACAAGACAGGGTGAGCTCCTGTCCTTAGTCCAGCTCTGTGACGCCAGCTGGATCCAATCGTATCGGCTCTGTCTTTCCATTGGACTAATTCAGTGGCGTGGAGAGGGGGGATTTGCTGCATGGGTAACAGCATATCCTCCATAACAATCTAACCCAGGCTTTCGTGCTTCGCATGCAGCATATGCAGCGCCGAGCACGATACCATCGTCTTTCAAGACTGACGGAGGCCTGGTGTACCTAGGACATTTGGCATCTGGGGCCCACAATGCTTTGACACTCTCATGATTATTTAATTAATTATTATCTGTATTAATTAATACAATTAATTAGATATTAATTAATATTTTCATATTTTAAAAATCACCTTACCAATAGACAGCATTGTCTATTGTCTAACCATGCCTACTCAGAAGTAAACCCCATTGTGTTAAACTGGTCTTGCTCCTAGGAAAGTGTGTTTAGGATTGCAGTGTAAGCTTTTGTTTTATTCTTTCTTGGGAGAGGGACAGGCTGCCTTCTGTAGCACTTGTTGTGCTCCGCTTTCACTGGATTGGGACCATTCTGGTGGCCTTGCAATCCTTTGTGCCTGACCTGAACATGAGCCAAGTCATGTTTGCTTATTCATGGGTAAAGCCAAGTCCCACTTTCCATAGGACTCAATGCAATTATCAGTGACTTCATTCTGGGTTGATTTGTGGGGGCTGCGTTCATTGGATTAGGACTATTATGGGAGTGTTGGATTTCTCTTAATCTGCCCTTTCCAATGGACTAAGGCATGTTTGTCTACTCATGAGTAAAGGTGCAATACACCTCACTTTCCATAGGGCTACATGCATTTTTGTTTTTTAGTTTTTTGGCCATAACCTTTAATAGGAAGGAGATAATGCAAAGCTGGAAAATATACATCCAGTGATATAAGACATGATGGGGTTATTCAAAAACTCCTAGCATTTTAGTGATTTTTGTCACTCCCAGTGTGTCACCTTCTGATGTCCCCCTAGGTACACCACTCTATCTGAGTCTTCAGAAACATCCTGGGTACCACAACCTGGTTGCAGCCATCTTGAATCTTGTGAAATCTTACAAATATGGGAACAGCCATCTTGGATCTTTTCAGATTTTGCGAGATCCAGGATGGTGACACCCAGAGGAACTGGATCCAGGATGGTGACACCCAGAGTAAAAGACACCCACTTTTACTAGACACTTTTATTTGACTTCTCCTATCTTGTTGTTTCTGCCTTTGTAACAGTGGCTGCAGTTCTTCGCTCCAGTGAAGTGCTTAACAAAACTCTGTTAAGTGCTGACTTCTCTGCTTAGGGGCTTGAGGATGACTCTGCCTTCCAGTAATTACACAAATCATCAGATTGCCTCTTCAGGAACAGAATCTAAGAGTTGGGAAGAACTGAGATGTAGTTTACCTTTGGTGAAGAAAGGTCGGATTTCTTTCCACAGTGCTGGATTATTATTAAAGATGATGCCATTTTCATGCATGCCAATGCACTTTAAGCCGAGTTTGCTCCCAAACCTTGAGGTATAGTGACCATGTTTCATAACATGAATCATGCTTGAAGATCTAGGAAGTAGAAGAACATGATAATGGGTCAAAGGGTTCCTTTCCCTTCAATAGTCTCTCCGCCTATTTCTTCCTAGTATTATTCATCCTTTGGGGTGAGAGGAACACACTCTATTATTTAAAGCAATATTTATTTCCATAGAAAACTATACTCAAATACTACAATGCTAGGTCAATCACAAAAGTGCCTACTGGCATCTTTGCAATTATCAGTAGAGGTTGTGGTGACCTGTCTTCAGTGGTGGGCTCCAGCATGTTCACACCTACTCTACAGAACCGGTTGTTAACAAGAGATAGGACATATAAAGTTTAAAAATAGCCATTTAAAAGTGGCTGCCAGATGGGCAGAGAACCAGTTGTTAATTTCTTTGAATCCCATCACTGCCTGTGTTACATCTTTTACAACCACTTCCTAGAGTATGTTCAGCACTTACCATGTCTATGGAGAGTGGAGAATATCTCTACAAAATATCCCTTGGCCCAGAAGTTTGGTTGCCATATGTCCTGAAAAATGGACCATCCCAATTTTGGGGAATTGTGTTCATATACCAGCAAATGGGACAAAGAGGGTCCTGTCCTGTCCCAATTTTGAGGAAGAGAATCATTGCAACCCTACCCAGGAGGGATGAGGATAGAGGACTAGGTAGGCAAGAGGACAGGTTACAGGACAGAAATGCTTAGGAAAAAAGATTATGGATTTATGCAAAGCAAATATGTCAAGTTCCTAAACTCCTGTTTAGGGCTTTTCCATCTGACTTTTTCATCTGACAATTAAAAAAAGTTTAAATTTGCAATCCTGGAGGAAAAGGCAGGGGCAGATTGGGAAGTCCTTATTGTAAGAAAAGCAGCTGAAGTTATTTCTTTGAACAAAAAATTGTTCTCATGGCATTTACTCAACTGTTCTTAACCAGTAGCACACATGATATTTTAGGACACATAATGTAGCTGTAGTTAGATATCATCATTGGTTGAAAATCTATTAACCTCACCCTGCTGCACTATCTTTTCTTACTGCTATTTCTTCTGCATCTTTTTAGATTGTGAATTGTGAACCCTTTTGGGACACAGAGACATTCAGGTATTTTACTTTCTCAGTAAACCATTGTGAAACTTTTGTTGTTATTGTTGAAAAGCTATGTTTGCGTGTGCATCGTATTATTACTGCAATAACTAATACTTGTTGAAAGGTGGACTACAAACAATGAATAATATAAAAACAACATATTTCCATGTTTGATATTTGGATATGTTGTAGCAGATTCAAAGATTAAACTTGCTGGATATAGTGGATTTCCTTTAGAGGGAGCTCGAAGCTTTAAAATGTCACAGTCTCCAGAAAAGAGGACAGAGAAAAAGATGCCCACAGATAAAGTGGTTTTGTTACAGTTCTTTTGTGAATGTGTAGAACATATTTCATGTGACTTTTAAAGGGAAATTATCTCCCTTGTCATGGGAAGTCCAAATGTTAACAATAATAAACTGTGATTTCAAGAAGCCACATTCCTGAGCACAGGAATGGAAAATATGTCATACTGAGTTTAGAAGGACTTATCTTAGTAAACATATTCTGGACCAAAGAGAAATATGCAGTCATGCAACTGCACACCTAAAAAGCAATCAGGGTTGCCAACAGACCAGAAAAAAATTGCCTGGCTGCTGCTGTGCTTTTAAATCAGCCAATGAAATTTTTTGTATTATAGAGCTAAACATGCTGATTTATGTATTGTGGCACATCAAATCTATAGTTAAAGAGACAATTACAAAGGTTGGATTGTTTTAAAAGCAAATCAACTTAAATTTGCTTATGTTGCCACTGTCTCTGTTTATTGGGAATAATTCTATGCTGTGTTTTTTTTCCTGTGGAAAAGTTGGTGTGTCTATGAATGACCTATTACATCTTTGTTAGTGTTAGATATTGGTATGTTGCTTCAACCATTTGGATTCCCAAAAAGTTCAAGAGTTTTTAGTGGTGGTTGAATGAACCTTGTCTTTACTATGTCCATAAGTGCCCATGTGCAAACACTAAGATGCTCCCACTGCCTTCCATGGTTCCACTTTCTTTTATATCTTGCCTGACCTACTAAATTAAACAAACAACCAACCCAATAAAGCATGCTGTGCATTCATCAAAATGTGTAATACTTATATTGTGATCCACCAGCCAAACTGAACACTTCTCTGCTTAAAAGCTTTAGAACACAATCCTAACCATTTCTACTCAAAAGTAAGCCCTATTGTGTTCAATGCGTCTTACTGCTAGGAAAGTGTGTTTAGGATTGCAGCCTGTGTTTGAGCTTGTCCTCATTTTCTGGCCAATATTCTATGCCAATCAAGCAGCCTGAGGAGAGAGAACTGTCAACATCCCAACTGTCAGCATTCCAGCTGCCATTGAAAATATGGGAAGATGAGATGCTGAAAAGGGGATGGTTTTACTGATGAATGTTGTTATATTGTACCTTTGTGAGCAACAGCTGCGGCTATTACTAGTAAGAAATAAACATAAGAATGTAAGAACAGTCCAACTAGGTCAGGCCAAAGGCCCTTCTAGTTTAGCACCAGCTAGTCAAGTAGTCCACAAGTTGTCTCCCAGAAGCAGGAGAGGAAGGTCTTCCATTTTTGTTCCTCTGCAACAACTTGAAGGTAATGGCAACTACTAATGGATTTCATTAGAACCAGAAGCTTTAGAGCTAAATGCTCTGTTTTAACCTGATTGTTGAGCAGGCTGTAACCACAAGTAAGTCTGACCATCAGTGGAATGAAAATGTCAGGGCCCCAGACCTACATCCAGTGTCGTATGGAAAGTCTATTTGCACAGTATTGCAAAAATTCCGAAAAGATGATGCAAACTATTATAGTAACATTCTTGATGATTGCGCATTTTGTGTACAGCATTACAGTTGGCATTCAAAACATAATGGTTGGGAGGGGGAAGGTTTAGAAAACAGGGATGCCAACTTTTCAACTGGGCTTGAAGCTGGTCCTATTGGTGATCGTTCCTATCTCTGTACAGTGTTTAACTTGAAGCACAATCCTAACCATGTCTACTCAAAAAGAGACCCCACTGTGTTCAGTGGATCTTACTCCCAGGAAAGTGTTTTTAGGATTGCAGCCATGGTAAAATACACATGATCACCTGCTGGTTCTTTTGGTAAACAAGATAGCCTATCATTTCCAGATAATTTGACAGGAAATTATAATTTTATAATTTGGCCAGGAAACTGATTGTTTTGAAAAAAATATTGCTCAATGCTAAATGCCCAATATTTGCTACAAACCCCCCCTTTGTGTTATTGCACAGATCAAAGATTTACTTGCTAATAATGAGTGTCTCTTCTCCGCCAATCCAGACTCTCATAAATTCACCATACATCTTGTTGTAGTAGTTACAAGCACCGCCTACGCCCATCCAGAGAAATCTGGCATGTGAAATTAGAGGTCCAATTCCCATACAGTAGCTGGGCCCTGAAAGAAAATGCAGGGAAAATAGTTGCTATCATAACCATCATCATCATCACGCTGCGTTGACTAGATTTTGTATATATCCACTTATTGATTCCTTCCCAAGGACCTAAGACAGGTCGACAGTTGTTTTTATGTTGCATTAAAAATATTTCCACAGTATATACGCTGCTCCTAGTAAGAAAGCCTTTTGTAATTGACTGGTGATACTTGTACTTATCCTGGTAATACAGGTATCTCCCACTTTCTGATGGTTTGTTTTCTGACAATCCACTCTTTCAACACTTTTCTGTTCTACCCTAAACTCATTAATTCAATGCATGTGCCACTCTTTCAACTTCTCTCTGCTGTTCTAAAGGCCCACGGTGACCATATAGTATGAAGTACAAAGTGCCTCTGCCTTTAAGCATTGTATGGCAGAGGGAATCTAGGCAGGTTTAACTCAATATAGAAGGGTTTAAAAAGCAGCACCTGCCAAAATTCCCTCTTCTTTACAATGCTTAAGGGTAGAGGCACTCTGCCCTCCATTCTGTATGGTCACCCTGTCTCCTATGTTGTAGCTCCTGATCTAAACCCATCCTTGAAGAAATGAATGAGAATTCATTTGCAGAACTCTTTTGTGTGGTAGCAGGAGGGCATTTGCAATTGCTTGTTAAAAAAGCATTAGAAGTAACATTTTTAAACTGAGACAGATTAGATTCCATGTTTCAACGTTTTTCACTTTTGGATGGTGCTCCAGTCTTGAACCCAGCCAGTAAGTGGGGGATGCCTGTACTTGTGCCTTTCCAGCTGTTTTGGGATAGTACCCATGGCCCCTATGACAATTGAAATTACCCTTGCCTTCTTATGCCAGAGTCTTTAGATTTCTATTTGCAGGTCTTTATTCTTGGCAATTTTCTTCAACATTTTACCTTCTATTCCTCAGTGACCAGGTATTGCAATGTCTACTATCCAGACTTTCTTGTCTTTCTTGTCAATGATGTTTGTGTTCTGTGCAGGGTGACCAGATGCCCAAACCTCAAAAGGAGGAAAAGGTCTTGAATTCCTCTCAGCCTGGCCTTTCTGACAGACAATGGCATGTTTGCCTACTCACAAGTAAAACCACGATATTGGACACTTTCACTTTCCCATAGAGCTCAATGCATATTTTTCATTTATTTTTTGGCCATAACTTTTGATAGAAAGGAGATATTTCAAATCTGAATTTTGCATTGGATTCTGCTCTTTAATATGAATCCAACGACATATGACATGATGGGGTAATTCACACCATTTCAAAGTTCCCAAATGAAGCCAAAATGGAGGACAATGAAGCCTTTTGGAGGACACCCAGACAGAAGGCTAAAAAAGAGGACAAATCCAGAAATTTACGGTCATATGGTCAACCTGGTTCTGTGGCAGATGCTTGTTGGTTTGTATTCTAAAATCCCAGAGCGCTTTGACTTCATTCTCTACTACTTTTAAATTTTGTAGTTCTACCAGTTGTTACTTTGTAAGAGCTTATACTTTGTTGTTGCTGTTATTACTGCTGTTGCTGCTGCTGCTACTACAACTACTACTACTACTACTACCACCCACTTAATATTTTTAATGAACATAGTATATTACAGTTCACTGCTTCAGTATTTTCTGTCCTAGCAGTTATTAAAAGAAGAATAGAAATTTGAGCATGGCATGACATGGATCTTTTATAATTGGAAAACTCAGTCAAAGTCGGATCCTCCCTTTTTCAGCGGAGGGAAGGTTATTGGGGGTTGGGAGAGGAGCTTGGCTCTTCACACTCTGTGTTAATGTACATTATATAGAAGGCCACTGCAAGTATGATTTGGTAGGGGGAAGCTTCTGCATTTCATACTTTTCTCTCCCCACCCCAAAGTTTGGCTTTTACTCTTTGGCACATAGATTCAGATCTTTTGGTTTTGCATCCAGTTTCTTGCAGTGGTTTGCCCAGATGTTTCTGGGAGGTCTGCAACAATATTTCCCACTGTGGACAGGAGTGTCACAAGCCCCTTGTTACCACATCCACCTGCCACAGCAACTGGTGTTGGACTCCTGCCTCCAAACACAGAAGCTGCACATTGACAGGTAGCACCCACTGACCATCTCTGTCTGCCCACATCCATCCATCTGACCCATGTCTGAGATTTCAAAGGGAAATGGACAGCCCCTCCTAAGTGGACAGAAGGGGGAAGAAAGTGTGGAAGGAAGGGGAAATGAACATTTGGCAGGACAAGGCTCCATGCAAGGGGAAACAATTGCAGGATTTTGACGTGACATATAAAGTCTCCAGGTGTGCTAGCCAGGCCCTTGTACCCTTGTCCCTCCCCTTTTGCATGACCAATTTGTCTGGTTTGTGTTCCCAGATAATAAAAAGGCGGTTCTGGCAGAGCACATGAATGCTAAGATCCCATATTGAGCAGCCACAATGGATTCACTCTCTGTAAGTGGTGAGTTATGGAACCAGCAGGACCTCTGCCTTGTCTGGTTTCTATGGAATTGAATCATTCCTGGATCATTCATCTCAGTCCCATCTCACATCATTCTTTCTATCCCAACTCTGCAAAAATGCACTGCTCCCTTTCTGCTCCCTTGTTCATGCCCTGGCCATTTTCTTCCGGATTTCAGCGCTCCCCTCCCCTTAATCCCTCCACCCCAATTCAGCTTCCTCTCTGACTAAAATTCTTCCTGAAGGATTTCCATGCAGCTCTACCATCTGGTCCACCTGCCTTATTGCAGTGAAACCTGATGTGTGTACCTGACAGAATCACATATTCTTTTCCATCTTCCCTGGCCCCGGGGTGACCATATGACCAGAAAAACCTGGATTTGTCCGGATTTTTAGCCTCTTGTCTGGGTGTCCTACATTTTGGCTTCATTGTTCTACATTTTGGCTTTGTTTTGAAACTTCACGATAGTGCACAGTACCCCATCATGCCTTATGTTGGCTTTGTATTGAAGAGCAGAATCCAATGCAAAAATTAGTTTGGAGATATCTCATTCCTATCAAAAGTTAGGGTAAAAAAACTGAAAAACAAAAACAAAAAATTCATTTTTTGGCAGTCTTTTTAAGCCGGTAGGAATTTTGGCCTTGGATTAGGAATTTTGGTCCTGGGGTTCAGGAATTTTGGCCCTGGGGTTCAGGAATAATCTGGTCACCCTGCCTGGCCCCATCCAGGCCCCCTCCTTTGTTATCCTTCTTGTCTCTTTTTTTCCAGAGTGGGATCCTTTTTTAAAAAGGCCAGCCTTTTATCATAAATGGCCATGTACACAGATGGCACTGTGCAGCTAAGACTGTAATCCTAAACACACTTTCCTAGGAGTAATACAATGCAACTGAATACAATGAATACAATGTAATTTACTTCTGAGAAAATATGTATAGGATTTGAACTGTAAATCAATTAATCAGTCATCATCATCATCAACATGGATGGACACTGATTCTCAAATCTATTCAAGCCCTGCCTAGAGATGGCATGGATTTCACCTGGGACTAGCTTCATTCCCTCCACCAAGGAAACACAGGATCCAATGCTATGGCATTGTGGTGGGGGGCAAACTGTTTGGGTAGATGCTTGATCTCTCTTGCTGTGCAGTGTATGACACAGGCTGCAGACTTGGGAGTAAGTCCCATTGACTAAAATGGGGCTTAAATCTGAGCAGACAGGGATAGGATTGTGCTCAAAAATACACAAGTGGAAACACTGGAAGCTTTATAATGGGTATACTTAGGGATAAGCGCAAAGCTATACTCAGTGGCAAGGTAACTCAGGGGTAACCCCAAAATTACTCAGGGGTTTTTTCTTGACCACAATTGATATATGCCATGCCTATCTGGTTTTTAAAATGGGTCACAAAGCAATAGGATTTTAAAAAGTCTCAAAAGCATAATCCACTTTCTGCTCCAGAATTTTGGAATTGATTTGTTGATTAAACAAAATGCAGGTGTTCCCCCCACCCAAGCTTGGTGCAAAGTGATTTCTGATTTGAGGATTGCCATTGTGTTTAGCCATTTCTGTAGCTCCCTTCAGATAATGCCTTTGTCTGCAAAAAACTACATGCCTCCAATCTTCACAAGCTGCATTTCAAAATCAGTTACCTGGTATTGAGGATGTTTCTTCTGAATTCCAGAGCAGGAACAAGAAGCCCATCAGGATCAATAGAGGGACAGTTGCTGCTGGCATGATCCCAGACACTGTTTGGGTGATATTGTACTGCGTGAGGTTCAGGGTTTCTCCGAGCATCTTGTCCAAGCCAAGCTATCTGACCGGTTGGAGAAAATGGAAGAGGTTGGAAAATGTTTTGTCAGAGCAACACTTATGGCCTAAACTAAGCAGCCCTTTTGCTGATCCTGTAACGGAGAGAGCCTTTTTTCATGATGAGCTTTGTTTTATAACAAGGCTGGAGCTTCAGATAAGACAACCCAAGAGACAAGTCAAAACAAGGGGAAGATACACGTTTCGTCCTACAAAACAAAGTGTCTCTGACCTTGGTATTGAAGCTCAGGTTGCTTGCAGGCTGATAGAACTGGCCGTTTCCAATCCCGATGTGAACCCAAAACTCAGTGCCACATTTTGAGTCAGATCCAAAGAAATTAAACTCTTCCCTGTGGTCAGAGGCTATGACCGGCTGCAATCCTACCCACATTCACCTGGAACTAAGCTCCACTGATTATAATGGGACTTATTTCTGAATAGACAGAATAGGATTGAACTCTAGGGCTGCAATCCTAACCTCCATTTAAGCCAGCCTAAGCCCCTGCATAATTTCTGTGCTGACCTGGGGGTGTCACAAAAGTGCAGTAGGACAATTCTGCTCCTGGGGGGCTAGGTCAATGCACAGGCACATGCCAACCTCCCTATACCATGATGGAAAGATAGGCCAGGTGAGTTGGCCAGCCTAAATTTATTAGGATTGCACCCTAGATCATTGTTGGATGCATCTTGCCTCTGTGCACTTCCAAGCAAACACCAATGCAGTGCACATCATGCTAGTTCACACCCCAGTGCTACTGAGCTGCACATGACCGACTGTTTTCAACAATTTTGGGATGGCAATGTTTTCTTTAACTAATAATAATAGTAATAGTAATCATAATCATAATCCTCAACCATGCACTACAGCCACAATAAAGACAGATTGTATTTACCACGTAAGGTAGGAGGACGGGGCATGATTCAAGTCCAACAGTCAGTGGAAGAAGAAAAACGATCCCTGGCAAAGTATTTAAGGGAAAGTCAAAAACACTTAAAAGAGGCTCACTAAAAAGTCATGTGATGAAACAAAGTGGGATTATAAAGTGCAGATGGTGGTGAAATTAGGCAATGCATGGGCAATACCTGAACAACTTTCAAGAGAATACTAATACTAATAACAAAGCAACATCACAATGGCTAAGGAAAGGAACATTAAAGAAGAAAACAGAAGGCCTGATACTAGCAGCCCAAGAACAAGCACTGTGAACAAATGTGATCAAGGCCAAAATAGACAAGAGCCAGAAAGACAGCAAGTGCTGACTGTGGAAGGAGGCCAAAGAAACAGTGGAACGCACCATCTGTGGCTGCAGAAAGTCCAAACGAACTATCTGGAAAGGCACAACAAAGTGGCCACCATAATGTATTGGAATCTGTGCCAAAAGTACAACCTAGTCACAACCAAGAACTGGTCAGACTACAAACCAGAAAAGATAGTCCAGAATGAACAGGCCAAAATCCTGTGGGACTTCTATATTCAAACTGACCGCTACTTGGAGCATAATACACCAGACATCACTGTGGTTGAGGAAAAACAGGTATGGATAATTGACACTGCAATACCTAGAGATTGTCGGCTTCAAGAGAAAGAACATGAGAAGATCACATAGTATAAGGACTCAGAAAGAGGAGAAAAAGATACCCATTTGCTTTCAAATGAGTGGGAGACAAACTATCAATGTGATGCGAGCCTATACCAGCCTGCACACTGTGTGCAGCTGTGTTTCAGTTAGGTGCAGTTATGTGTCAGGATGGGTGATGGTGACCTAAAGAGTGACCCTCCTCAAAATAGTGGATTTCCTTAGCAGTGGCTTAGGAAGGGTATACAAAGCACTAAGCTTTTCAGGGAGCCGCCCCACCATGGCATGCAAGAGGCATCCATTCCAGGTGGTGAAAACAAATGGAGGCAAAAGGGGCTCCTTGCACATCATGGTGAGGCTCCCTTTCAGTATGCAACTGTTCCCAAGTTTCATCAGTGAAATGGTGGCAGGTCTGATATAATTGATAACTTTCTGAAAGAAGCCGTGCTGGCAGTCATAAATATCTGAGGTCTCATTATGCTGCTGGTAGATCTATTATACGTCAGGTTAGTGCCTGGGTGGGAGATCATGACCTAGAAAACTCCATGTATGGTACCTTGAGCTTTGTGATGGGAAGCTTCTAGGATATCAATAGATAGCTGTGAATTTAACAGTCATTATAAAAGTCCTTGACCGCCGGGAGACATGGTCTAATTGAAGAGGAACTGTGCATAAGGTGAAGACCTTTCAAATACAAGGTAAGTCCATTTATCCATGCAATCTGTTTAGACCTCACATTTTGGAACACAGTGTTCTTGGTTTTCAATCACAGAATATAAGGGTGGGAAATTTCTGTATCAACCATCTTTTAAGTTGCTTAAATTTCAGACGTGTGTGCATGTGAAGAAACATTTGCTGAAACCCAGCTCATATTCCTGATTACTTAATACTTTTGGATCTGATCAAACAAAGAGCTTTTTGGTAATGATAGAGGAATAGATTTGGACAAGGCCCACTGGATGATTCAGTGCAATTCATATATAGTTATTTCTGAACACTCCCTTCGGTAATTCTTATTAGTTTATTTTTAAAAGTCAGTGGTTTTGTTGATGGGTCGAGAGAGTTTTCATTTTGGAATTTTTATAACTGTATTGATCATATAATTTTTAATCCTGCAATGACTTCCTATTTATCTTTACTCCTGTTTTATCTATGTTGCATATATATGGGCTGTGGTGGCGCAAGAGGTTAAGACGCTGTGCCTGTTAACCAGCAGGCCAGGGTTCGAGACCTGGGTCAGCCCCACAAGACAGGGTGAGCTCCTGTCCTTAGCCCAGCTCTGCGATGCCAGCTGGATCCAATCGTATCGGCTCTGCCTTTCTATTGGACTAATTCAGTGGCGTGGAGAGTGGGGATTTGCTGCTTGGGTAAAAGCTTATCCTCCATAACAATCTAACTCAGGCTTTCGTGCTTTGCATGCAGTGTATGCAGCGCCGAGCACGATACCATAGTCTTTCAAGACTGACAGAGGCCTGCTTGGATATAGAGAGGGGAAGCTTAATCTTAACTTGTGCTGGAATGACTAGGCCAAGTGGTTTAGGAGATAGAAGAAGTGCAACTCAGAGTAAGGATCCTTACAACTAACACACAGGACACCACTGAGATTATTTGTATCTGTGACAATGAAAGTGCTGCCACAGAGCTGAGCAGCACATTGTAATGCCAGTCTGCTTGTGTTTAGGATCCAGAGTACCAGAGATCTGTCCTATCCCACTTTTATGCCTGGCTTGCCCATTGCCCACCTCAAATGACCCTCCCCGACCATGCCAATTGCCCTTGGCTGGTGCAATCTTAACTGTGTCTGGGCAGCTCAAAGGCTGGATGTGGTCTCTATAAACCCAAATCTTCTAGAAGTGTGAAGCTTCCTTACGGCATGTTTGCAACACTCCTGGGGCAGTACCAGCCAAAGAGCATGTTAGGAATGTGCTCTTATTCACATTTAGGCTGGAACTGGGCAGGCCTATAGTCAAAATCCATGAAACTTACTAGGTAATCTTGAACCATTCACAAACTTGTCATCTTTGATGAAGTGCAGGATGAAAGTGTCATGATTCATAACTCAGAAAACCTTTCTTTCCTAGGGTTTTTTTCCCCAAAAAATAAGTCTGATGTGCAGGGCAATCATGGTGTGTATATGTATGAGGAGGATTTAGAAGCGCAAGTGCTATAAAGTCCCTTTCCCCCATATCTCCCTTTCATAAGAACATGAGATGCACATCAGGTGAAGATGGGACATAACCAACACTGCATCTAACAGTTGCAACTGAATCCACCTTTTGGCTACTTTTTCACTATTTTTTTTCTAGGTAAACTGATTTGGAATGGAAGTGAGAAGGTGGCTTCTATTGCTATAACTAAAGAGTCAGACAAAGGAAGGCAGCCTTGAGGAATCTCCCTCAAGGGAACCCAATTCTCTGTTTCAAATTTTCAAAAAGGTTTTTTTTTTCAAATCTATTAAAATCTTTAGAATCTCCCAATGGACTAATAAAGTGTGGATGTGGCAGTTGCTCCTTCCTGAGACCAGGTAGGCAGTAAATGCAAAATACATGGTGGTGGTTAACTATGCTATACCTGTGGGATTGGAGTCTCAGGCTCTGTTAAGCCACTATAAAGTCCTGATCCTGAAAAACAGGTGGGCATCACTGTCCACTGGCTTAAAACCAAGGTTGGAAGTGGGAGGATTGAGGCAGATACTGAGGAAGGGAGGAAGTGTGTCAAGGGCAAAAGGGGTGCAATATTTGGTGGGAGCAGAGCCAACAATATCCTATCTTCCTTTCCACCCTTATCTACCTTCACAGTCCATTTGAACTTGTGCCGGCAAAATCAGTGGCATGGGTCTGAGTAGACCCATTGGCGCAGCAGAGGTTTACACCCTCACAAGGGAACACATGTTCCCTTACCCAGAGTAGACCTCTACGATTACCCATTGCAGGATGCTGCAAACAATCTGATAATGTAGTTGCATGGGCGGGGGGTGGTTAGGCAAAAATTGAGGGTATTGTGTATGAACTGGAATTCATTTGGGATCATCACTATTTTTAAAGCACCAATTCTCTTAATAAAAATATGAGCATCCAGTTTCCTGAAAACTTTTTTTAAAAAGCCTGAGTATAAAATCCTATCAGTTATCTAACCACCAACTTAACTTCAGTTGAATAGTTTCACTTGAATACATAATTCATTTTGGATGAAATGTTGACATTTCTGGTTTCCCTTGAATAACTGATTTGGAGCACAAGCCTAACCATGTCTACTCAAAAGAAAGCCCCATTATGTACAATGGGTCTTACTCCCAAGAAAGTTTCTTTAGGAGGAAGGGGGAGAGGTATGTGCAAAATGAGATTTTTTTAAAGTCACCATACTTTTTTAAAAAGTCACAATTGGCACATCATTGTCAGCCTCTTGCCATGATTTCAGAGATGTTTCAGACAGCTTCATAAAAAGGGGTATAGTGGCCTGTGGCCCAAAAGAAATTTGTACCCCTGAAAAAATTTATCTAAGGGCAAAATCCAGAGTAACTACAGGGAGTCCTTGCTGTAAGAACAACTTACTCTGGATTGCAATATGAATTTCCCATAGGTCTTCACTAGGTGGCGCAGTAACTATAGGTGCACGTAAAGTCTCTTACGTGCTCCCATAGTTACTCTGGATTTGGGGGTAAGTCTTTCATGGACTTTCTGCATGTGAAGAGGAAAATGAATCAAATAACGTATGAATTCATAAGTTAATGGATTGAAAATTTATAAATATATTTTTTATCTCTCATTTATCTATTTTGCTTTCCTGAAAAATAAATTTTAAGATAGTAGACTGTTTAAGATAAGCTATCTAATACGTTATGTGACTAGGGGCAAAATCCAGAGTAACTACAGGGAGTCCTTGCTCCGGTATAAGTACAACTTACTCTGGATTCCAATATGAATTTCCCTTAGGTTTTCACTAGGTGGTGCAGTAAAAACGGGTGCACGTAGAGTCTCTTATGTGCTCCCGTAGTTTCTCTGGATTTGTGGGTAGATAGAAGACTAAAGAAAAGTGAAGTGAATATGCCATGCTTGCCACTCAATTTATAATATTTTTCTCTCACACTTTTTTTGCATTTTTTCCTGCTTTTTTTCTTTTAAAATTCTTTTTAATAAATAAAAAATAAAATTCTCTGCCTTGCCTTTCCTAATAACATTGGACTAAACCTGCCCATTCTTTAACCTTTATGGGACATTCTGCTCACCTCTGTTTTGACTGTTTGCTGTTGATGAACTCATCAAAGTGGACATTTACCAAATTCATAATAATACTAATGAGAAAAGCAAAGAAACATAGTCCAAATGTTGGACTTCCCCATCCTTTCTCAGTGATGTTGCCTTTTTAATGAAGAAGCTTATCTACTACTTGTTCAAAGCTTTAGGAATGAAAGGAATGAATTTCAGAACAAGGCACTAGAGGGTGCTACAGAGCAAGAAGATTAAACAGTGAGAAACCTTCACATGCACATACATATGTATATGATACTATATGTATACTAACTACCTTTTTGCAAAACAGAGAAATAGAAATTGTTGTACAAGCTCTCAGCATGCTGAAAAATATTTATTTTGGCTGGTGTTTCGACTGTAGCCAAATATTCACTCTGCAGCTAGGATGACTGTGAGGCAATTCAAAAAGGGATGTCACTGGAAATAAAGACAGGAGACTAAAATGATGCATAGAGATTCACAAGCAGTACCGGTCCAACCTTGTTATACATGGATTTTTTAATACAAGAATTTGATTCAACACAAATATCCACACCAAATTACGGAGTAAAAATCTGCGTTTCTACTGATATAGATAGGTAGTCACACAATCATTCAATTTTTCAGTCGCAGAATCAAACCCCTGGAGATCTTGAGGCACTTCCTTACTCAATTAGGTGCAAGAGAAAAGCATGAAACCTGGTACTGAGACTTTAAACCTATTTTTCCATTGTTTTCTTTATGCACTGATTTTTTTCATCCACGGGAGGCTTCGGAATGGAATCCTAGTGGATAACAAGGGACACCTGAATGTGAATATACTGATAGTAGGAGGGGGAAGAGAATGGCATAACCTAAGAGGTATGATACTGATAGGGATTCAAGATGACATGCTGGGTCCAACTTTCCAGGGATTCAAGATGACATGTTGGGTCCAACCATTTATTTAGAAAGAGCTCCAGGATGCTAAGAACCAGTGTCTCCCAAAACATTTAGTACCAGGAGCTACCTTTTTAAACACTCTGTTGGGACCCACATAGGTTTACCCAGGATGACCATATGACCAGAAATTTCCGGATTTGCCCTTTTTTGTCTCCTGTCCAGGTGTCCTCCAAAAGGGCTTCTTCATTGTCCTCCATTTTGGCTTCATTTTGGAACTTTGCAATGGTGTGCAGTACCTCATGTCATAAGTCAATGGATTCATATTGAAGAGCAGAACCCAATGCAAAAATCGGTTTTGAAATATCTCCTTCCTATCAAAAGTTATGGCCAAAAAACTAAAACTAAAAAATATGCATTGAGCTCTATGGGAAAGTGAAAATGCCCAGTATCAAGGCTTTCCTCATGAATAGGCAAGTGTGCCATTGTCCACCGGAAAGGCCAGGTTGAGAGAAATCCAAGACCTCGTCCTCCTTTTGAGGTTTGGGCATCTGGTCACCCTGGGTTTAAAAAAGGAGGCTTATGTTTTAAAAAGGAGGCTTTTAAAAAACGTTTTAAAAAGGAGGCTTGTGTTTAAGCTGCCTTGCAAATTTCAGGAGCTGATCATATATTTGAATCACTCTTTGGTGACCTATCAAATGTAAAGTTAGAACTCACCAGTGGGCCCTATGAGTTTGGAACCATTTCTCAACAATCTTTACCAGTCATTGAGTGTTTTGCTCTGCACTTTCCTTTCCTGAACTTAATTTGAACTTTTTATATGCCAGCTTTGCTGTTTACTTCGACACCCAAAGTGTAAAAAAAGGAGGAGAAGAAGGAGGAGGAGGAGGAGAAGAAGAAGAAGAAGAAGCTTTGCTGTTACTGTATCATCATCCTGAGCATTTGGTTTTCATGAAAAACCAGCTTCAATTCATCTTCGATGTCCATCAAATCCTTCCCAAGGGCTGGGGATGCCTGGCTTTCATTCCATTCTCATTTCATAAATATTGTTGGAAGATGTTTCCAATAGAGCTGCTTTTTGTAGCTGGGATATGATAATAGCTGTGGCCCTGATGCTGTTCAGGTGTCTCTTCAAGGTGTTTTGGAATAGCACTGAGGGCACCAGTCACCACTGGGATCACTCTGGTCTTCTTTCAATTTATATTTCTAAATCTTTATCTTCTTATTTTTTCAACTTTTTTTATTTTACTCTGCTATCACCTGGGATTGCTACATCAATTATTTCTGCTGGTTTTTCTTTCTTCTCAACTACAGTTATATCTGGTATATTGGGTAGTAGATGTTTCTCTGTTTGTAGTCAGAAATCCCCTAATATTTTGGCATCTTCATTCTCAAGGACTTTTCAATTTTTTGGTCTCACCAGTTAGCTTGTATTTTTGACTACCAGTACCAGCCTGGCCACTGGTAGCTTGTATTTTTTAACACCGGTTCCTATCTATCAATACTGCTACCATGTCATGCCTTTGTAGTCCATTTGCGTGACCTTTTCTTCAAGAACTAATTACCATAGTCCACTGTTTCATGTTCTTTGCAGAGATGGCACTTGATGTTTGTTGTTATTTTTTATATTTTTGCTTTCATTGCATTTTTTCTTAATGCCTGTTCTTGTGCAGCCATTATTAGACCTTCTTTTACTTTTACTTTACTTTTACTTTAAGTGCAGCCATTATTAGACCGTCTTTTACTTTTCCAGCCACTGCCAAGTTAAAGTGCTGTTTGTTTTTCCAGTAATGTCTTTCAAATACTTTCCATGCAGTGGCTTATTTTTCAATTTTTCCACTTGTTTTTTATTTGTTCTTTTTTATAAGCCTGCTTTGTTTCATTGGTATTTAATAATTTCTTGTTAATTTCTTGTTAACCATTTTCAGGGCATCCTCTTGGCTATCCTTTATGTATTCTTCAAAGCTCGTTTTGTCTTCCTCAACTGTTTGGTGGACTTTCAGCATTCCTCGCCCACCTGAACTGTGAGAGGGATATTGTCTGTTCACATCATTACAGGGGTGCAGAGCATGGTTGATGGTCATTATCTTCCTATATCTCTGCTTGTGTCCTGTCTTCTTCTTCTTCTTCTTGATCACAGTCACCAGGTGTTTGACTGGAATTGGCTCTGTTGTAATTCAGTTCCTATCTAGGGAACTAGGAATCACAAAGGGATTGTCTCAATACAGTATTTATGAAGTTCTCAGGAGCACTGCTTTTTGTAACTGGGCAGTTGTTGTCCATGGGGAATTGAAAGTCAAACAGGAATTGGCTTTAATCACAGCATTGTCCCCTCTAATACTATATGCCAATGGGCTTTAATCCCACCCTCTGCTGCAGTTCCAATTTAAATCCTTCTATTGCCCTCCAAATCACCCTAACACATGCTTGTGGTCCTAGTCTGGATTGCCCACAACCTTTTCTTATGGAGGGGAAGAGACAGCATCCTTTTGGGGGTCAAAGGCACATCTGTTGTTGGAAAGAACTATCTCAACAGAGTAATAAGCACAGTAAGTCCCTTCTGTGACTTGGGAGCCTTTCCTCTAATTCACCTTGTCTGTGTGCTAAAGTTCAGGCATACACAAAAGTTAGGCTGATACCAGAATTAAGTTTCAGGAAGGTTTACTCAAAATTCATGTTGGTTCATATTTACAACTTCTGGTTTTGACCACAGTCCCAATCACTTAATTGACCAGGAGCAGTATGTTGGTACGCCCGCTTGCATGGGACTCTGATTGTCGAATGACTGAGAATGGCAGATTAGTCACTATCTCCACTCATGAAGATCATGGAGGAGAGTGAGTGCAACTGTCATTGCACTTCAAAGACAGTTGGAACATCCAATCCAACTGCCAGACATCACAGTATAAGGGCATTCAGGGATGATGTACTGTCACTTTCAGACATATGCAGATTGGTGTTGTTATTTCCCAACATTGATTTGGTCCTAAGACTTACAAGCTCATCTTGCCTGAGGTCACTTGTCATCCTGTGACTTCTCACAGCAGGGATAAGAACATACCCTCTAGTGTTTCACAAACACTGTACTGTCATACCTGCCATCATTGTCCTGACATCCCCTTCTTTTTATCCACCTGGTATCCTACTCATGTACCATTTGTTCTTCAGATCTAGTGTCTGTCACTAAAGTGATGACAACAGTTTTGCTGAACATGCTCTCTCTCTCTCTCTCGTCTATCTACAGACAGCCCTTGAGTCCCTCTACAACTAAACACCCATTAACAATTCCATTAAGTATCATGTCTTTTTTATTACTTGAAATTGTTACTCACTCTGAATTGAGTTACTTTCTGTTCTCTATCCTGATGCCCAGCGCTTTTGTGCTTTTCTTCCTTTCCAGCATCATTTCGGAGTGACTCAGACCCATGCTGTCCTTATTCTGCCAATAGTGGAGTAGTGGAAAGGGAAGGTGTGTTGGACATGGCTGGAGGGAGTGGTCTTGCAAGCAACAACAACACGGTTGGGTCATGAGCAATCTCCCCTACTGTATTCTTCATATTCTATGACGGGGAAATATTAGAATGACTCATCCATCTTTTTAGGGGGCATGAGGCACGTACCTGTGTTGTCCATTGAAGCAGACTGGGCTGAGGTCTCAAAATAGTCCTCCAAAACTTGAACAGAGCAGCCCCATTTAGGATTAAATTTTTCCGCAATATATTTTAAGGCCAAACACAACAGCACAAAGACCAAAAATGAAACTTTTCCTGTTTCACTGGCAGCCAAAACAGCCCAGTGCAAACCAAAGCAACAAAAAGGGTGACAGGAAAGTTTTAGAAGATTGTGTGTTTGTGGGGTACACAGAAAAACATGATCTACAACATGTATTTTGTTTAGAAGATAGTTCCAAAGACACTGAATCTGTTTAGTGGCAAGACATCCAACAGATAACGTTTTGATGATCAGGGACAAAAATTACCTTCAAATGACTAATCACACCAGTTACTCCAATGTGTTTTGCTCAAATGGCAAAACACACCAGTAACTTAAGAACCAATATCTAAATGATCAGCACTTAAGATATTTAAGTAATCAGGATTTCCTACAAGATATTTAAGTAAACAGGATTTCCTGCAATAAAAATGAAAGCTGGAGGTAATTCCTTCCCCATATTAACTCCTGTGTTTATTGCTGGGAAATCTAGCCATTCAAATGAGCAGTTGCCATTTATAACTGATGGAAATTTCCTCATTCATTTACAGTCGTGCTCATTTTGCCTGACAGCATAATTTAGACTTGATAAGAAAACATCAAATGTAGCTTTCTTTTTTCCAAAAAGCAGACACCATGTGGTCAAGGTGTTTTGATTTGGATAGGTTCTATGGTACAAGTGAAGGCAAGGCTGGCCCATCTATGACACCTGCTGAGGTTGCTTCCATATCCATCACCGTCGTACTCTTAAAAAACTACAATTAGTTGTAAGGAACACAAAGCTAGCTCCCTATGGCTAATAAGAACTTATTGTAGGAACCATACATGCAGTTGCCTTCTGAATCAGGGCATGGGAGATGCCCTGTTCAGTGGCCCTGAATCAGGGCATGGGAGATGTTAGGTATTTAAGTTAATTTAAAAATACAAAACACTTCTATAAGAGGAAGGAAATGTGGTATTTATCCCCCCTATATGGTAGAAATAAATACAGATTTGCAGAACCTTGTGTCCAAACTTGCCATCTTCAAATAGAAGGATGAAGCGTGTGTACAGATTGCATGTCAAAGTCATGCAAATCTGTACACACGCTTCATCCTTCTATTTGAAGATGGCAAGTTTGGACACAAGGTTCTGCAAATCAAAGTCATGCAAAGTCTTACAAATGCCATGAAACATGAAATATCCAAACATAGAAGGGGCTGTCTCATATTGTCGAGGCACCATTGACCTATGGTCATAATGGAGTGGAGGGGAGGGATTGTTTATCGGAGCTGAACAAGGCCAGAAAATTCCACTGGCAACTTTAGACAATCATGTTCTTTTCTTGGGAAAAATTATATGTCAATCATGATAACTAAATAGCTCTTTTTATATGACTCAAAGCTGTGAATTGAGGTACAAGACATGCTGTTCGGACAACAGTTTAAAAAACCAGGTAATTGCATAGATTATGGTTTCTTTCATACAAGGAGAATGCTCGAAAATGAGGATCTACATGATGTTCCATCTGGAGGTGATAATGCCACCGTGATCTCCTTTCCTAACCCTCTCCCAAGCATATCTTACTGTGCCAACGTGTTCAGAGGACCCGAATAGTGGCTTTCCAAATAGACTGCCATTTCAAGTTGTACCTCCTTTATCCCAGTCACTTATGGAAGAACAGAGAGGACATTGGCTCATCATAGTCATTAAAAAGAGAGTCACAAACACACACTGCCATTAGGTAAGGAACGTCTGGCACTCACCAAGCTATGGCTCCTTTTTGAAAGAGCATGAAATGCAATTCTGTTCCATGTCCTCTGAGAACCTTTCTCAGCACATCGCATGCTTTTTAAAAAATAAAAATGGAATGCTTCATTATGGCTTCCACCTGCTGCCTCCAAAGTTTCTTTGGAAAGTTCTGAAATCTCAGTTGTGTTTGCAAGCGTCTGGGGCAAAGCAATGGGGGCTTGCTTGGGGGTTTGCAACAACTACCTTCTCATTTTTCTCTTTATGCCCATTGGACTAATTGCTCCCCATTGGGCCTTGCACCCAAGGGGACCCCATACTAAGGTTAACATAAAATTAACTGGGCAAGATTAACTGCTAACTGGGCAAGAGGCACTCTTTCAAGTGGTTGTTCCTCTTTTATTTAGCAGGGTGAGAGTAACTGGCCCGCCACACTCAAGCAATGTCTGTTCTTGTGCCTTCCTGCTGGTGTTCTATTGCATTTTAAATTGTGAGCCCTTTTGGGACAGGGACTCTTTAACTATTAATTAGCTATTAATTTTTTCATTTTCTTTATAAACTGCTTTGTGAACTTTTTAGTTGAAAGCCGTATATAAATACTGTAGATAGATAGACAGACAGACAGATAGAATTAATATTTTTACAAAATAATTTCATGGTCACCAAAACACTTGGCTGTAACTATTTGCTTATTGGATTCTACCTGCCATCAAGCCATCTGGAGCTAACCAATTTGCATGGTCAATGATTCAAAAATTGGAACTTTTGCCACCCAAAGTGAAACAGTTTGAAATTCTAACTCTCTGTTTCCACTTTTCTACTTTAATCTGTACAATGTGTAGTGTTAGAGCCATAATTAGGTGAAAATTAAGGAATACCTGCCTTGGCCACAGCGGCATCACTAGGGTTTGTGTCACTGCTGGAAGAGAGCGGTGTGTCACCCCCATGATGAACCTTTGCCTGTGCAGTCAGTGGGGGAGTGCGCGGAGCCCCACTGGTATTTGGACTATTACTTTTGCTAGAATAGAGATACTTCAACACAATTGGTTTCATTGCATTCTACATGATATTACACACTAAATAATATATAACATGATGGAATTATTAAGAAAGTACTGAGATTTTAAACACTTTCGGCGATAGTTGGATCTCGCACCCTTGTGCATCACTGGTACAGCCTACAACTTCTAGTGATGCCTGGACACTATGCCAAGTGGGGGCACATTACTGCCACCAGGCTCCACCATAGGAGGTACTGGTGGCTTCACATGCCTCTCCTCCTCTGGAGGGAATAGAGTGTGCAAAGCCACCAGTACTTCTTCCTCCTCATAGGAGAAGCTTGGAGTGACTCCTTTGTGCTGCTTGTGACACTGTCACTTCTAGGTTCTCTCTGGGGTATCTGGTGCCCATCCTGTTCCTTCTCCTCTGCAGAAGGGGAGCCATACATAATGAGCAGTGTGTTATGGTTCTGTGCAGACTGGAAGAATGGTGGGGAAGTGGTGGTCAGCTCTGCTAGAGACAGTCCCGAGATATCCTGCCATTTGAGGGGGCACCCTCTTTCCCTCATGATGTGCCAAACTCTGCTACTCTCCTTTCCCGGCGGACAAGAAAATGTGCAAAGTAGGAAAGTGGTGGGCTAGAGTGTCTCTGCTGGAGAGGGGAGACAAGTAGGCAGATAAAGATGGCTGCCCAGAAATCTGCTAAGTGAGGCGAGTCATGAAGCAACTTCAACAAGCCATGTTCTTAGCATTCTGATAGCCACTGATACTGATCATACCGAGTACTGATACTATGCTGAATCTCATCCTTCCCATTGGTCAATAACTATGCAGATGATAGAATCATAACCTTCGGTTGGTTCCACAATTCCTTCATACATCTTTTAAATCTAACCAGCCACTTGCCCACACAAATATACAAATGTCTTCTACTGAGCTAGCAAGATCTTTAGTCCATATTTCCTACACTGACAAGAAGAAGTTCTCCAGGAATTCAAATTGGTGTCTTTCCTCATCATACCTAGCAATGAAAGTGTTGGAAGGTGAGACCTTTTGAAGGAAAAAAATGCTGTACTCCTGAGTAGCTCCTCACTTAATATAAGCTGTTCCTGTTTGAAAAACAGTCAGTGGGAAAGTCTGTTTTATCCAGTTCTCTCTTCTTTTCTCAAAAATAATTCTACCCAAGTCAGATATGAACCCTCAGTATCCTTCCTTTGACTCTTTCCCCCTGAGAAGCACAAGGAGGTGAAGTTTTTGTGTGGAGTACTAGCAGGAAGGAAGAACATTAAGCAGTCTATTCCCCACACACCCAACTTCTGCTCAGATGTCACTTGTAAACTGGAAAGAAAGAAAGAAAGAAAGAAAGAAAGAAAGAAAGAAAGAAAGAAAGAAAGAAAGAAAGAAATTCCATGTAATGAGTAATTTGAACATTATACATTGGACACAACACATAGTTTGAACAAAACACAACAATCAGTATTGTAAGGGCAAGAAAGCAACCCACATCTCTCTCTCTCTCTCTCTCCAGACAGACAGACAGACAGACAGACAGATAGATAGATAGATAGATAGATAGATAGATAGATAGATAGATAGATAGATAGATAGATAGGCCAAGTATGAATACCATATTAAGAATTTGGCTTCGGCTAAACAATGCTACATAAATATTTACAATAAACTATAAACAATAAAAATTAATACAGCAATAAAACAAATAAAAGAACATTCAATTCAAATTACCCATTCATTCAATTCAGTTACCCATTACTTGGATATTACCCATTCTTTCCTTCTGCTGTGCTTGGAATACCACCACAACTCTCTCCCTCTTTCCATAACCTGACTGTACCGACCAATACAAGTAACCTGAGTTTGTCAAGCATCCAGGTGTATTTGAGGAGACATTGGGAATTTATTCAACCTCTTGCAAAGAATTACTTTTGGGCAGGGGGTCTTGGCACTTTGATTTCCTGACTGCTGTTAATAAAAAGTAACATACCTTTGAAAAAATTGAGGAAAACACATTTTGGAATGGTAAAGGAAACTTCTTTTTAAGCTCAGTAAAGAGTAAATTTAAAGTAGGAGTTTATCTGATCAAGAGGGATCTGAACTGCTCAAAAAGAATATCAGGTGAAAATAGGATCCAATGACCCTCAATGGAGGACCATCGTATCATTACCTCTCTCATTATCATTATCTATGTTCAATATATTGTTTGCAGATATGATAATTCTTTTGTCAATCACTTCTGTTATGTTATTATTTATATGAATAAACATGAAACAGCATCATTGCAGCTGAGATGTCTTACATTTCATGGCCACGAACCCTCTAAACCCCTGAACATCTGAACTCTAAAGCCATGAACATATGCATGCCTTTCCACTGAGGATATAACTCCATGTGCTTGATGAAGCAGGATGTAGTTCACAAAATGCTGATATTATAAAGTCCCACAGATTCAAGTCCCACAGAGACTTTTGGTTGCTCCTGTACTTGCTAACTTAACCCTATCACTTTCTTCGGTTGTGTTCCTCTTGAAACATAATAGATTCCCTGAATCTCTGTCTCCTAAATGTCCCTTATGTGGTGCAAGTAAGATAATCAAGATATTAGTAAGACCGAAAAGATTGGGGAATTAGTAGAAATGTATTACAAAGTGACTTGGAATCAATCAATCAATCAATCAATCAATCAATCAGTCAGTCGGTCAGTCTGTCTGTCTGTCTGTCTAATTTCCAGGATTCTCCTTTGCTCAAAATTAAACAATCATCCTTTTTTTGTTTCTAATTGCATCTCATGATGATCCAAGCCCCAAGGATACTCCAAATTGAAATCTGGGCTTCATTAAGTTGCAAAGTAGAAAATGAAAGTAGGCAGAACACTCTGAGATCAAAACAACTCAAACTTTCCCCTTAAAAACTCCAACACTTTTGTCTAGTGCTTCCTTCCATACTACATTTGACAAATGTTAAAATATAAAAGTTAAATCAAGTTTACCTTGTCCTGGTTTCACTTTCTTATTCTAAGTTCTACTCTGGAAGTCAGCTACCTTGAGTAATGATGTGGTCCTTTTAAGGATCAGAAAAGATTTCCTGGTGATCCCTCTTTGTGGTGCATCTTTTTCTTATAAAGATACTCCTTGTTGCTAAGAGATTGGTTGCCATGAGATGGGGTGGTATTTTTTGTTGTTGGTGGGTGTTTTTTATGGGGGGGGTAGTAGGTCAGGGGGCTTTGCAGTCGAAAGGAGAATTTTGTAATTTCATATCCATAGCACAGTGTACTTCACCCAAATATCAAGTGAGAGAGGAGAAAGAGAAAAACCAATTTAAAAGAAATCAACCTGTTGGAACATTCAGAAGCACTGGGGAGGGGTGAGATTGTTCAAAGTGGGGTATGGAACAAGGGCTCGTTGGAAAGAAGGAACTTCAGAGTCATGCATTGTCAAATGAAACTTCAGAAGTAGATGTTATGGCATGCATTTGGCAAACACTGAAGAAAAGAGCCCCAAGTTTTGCCTCTCACTTCCATCCATAATACATAATCTTGCAAAATTTTTGATACTGCGGCATCGTGGAAATCCTTAATCCTACAAAGGGCGCAATCCAGAGTAACTACGGGGACTCCTTGCTCCAGAGTAAGAACAAGTGACTCGGAACTGCAATAGGAATTGCCTACAGGTTTTCACTAGGTGGTGCAGTATCTATGGGTGGAGGTATGTAATGTCTCTTACGTGCTCCCGTAGTACTCTGTATTGTAGCCAAAATGACAATGGCTGTGGGTGGCGCAAGTGGTTAAGACACTGTGCCTTTTAACCAGTAGGCCAGGGTTTGAGACCCGAGTTCCCACAAGACAGGGTGAGCTCCTGTCTTTAGCGCAGCTCTGTGACGCAGCTGGAACCAATTGTATTGGCTCTGCCATTCCATTGGACTATTTCAGTGGCATGGAGAGGGGGGATTTGCTACTTGGGTAACAGCCTATCCTCCATATCAGTCCACCCAGGCCTTTGTGCATGCAGTGTCGAGCACTATACCATAGTCTTCCAAGACTGATGGATGCCAAGCCAAACTGACAACCAATGAAGTGGAATGGGTGGGCATCATAATATGATGACATTGGGCCATGTATTGTGTTTGACTGAACATTATTTCCCTGGAGGGCTGGGAAAGGACTGAGAGGATGTGGATACACTGATTTCAATGGTAGCTGTGCAAATACCATGCTATATGAAGGGTTAGGTCTGGCCAATATGATTAAGGGTTAAGTCCGGCCAATATGACCTCTGCTAACTGGGCAAGAGGCCCTCTATCAAGTGGGTGTTCCTCTTTTATTTAGCAGGAGGAGAGTAAATGGCCCTCCACACCCCAGCAATGTCTGTTTTAGTGGCTTCTGCAGGTGTTCTCTTGCATTTTAGATTGTGAGCCCTTTTGGGACAAGGACCCATTAGCTATTAATTAGCTATTAATTTTTTTCATTTTCTTGTAAACCGCTTTGTGAACTTTTCATTGAAAAGTGGTATATAAATACTGTAGCTAGATTATTAGAAGGAAAAGCACTTTGACATGCTCAGAGAGCCTTTCTTTACGATCACCAATCACAATCACAAAGAGGGTATAGGCTTGCTAAATATAAAGAGAAGTATAAATATAAATATAAAGAGAGTGTATAGGCTCACTAAATATAAAGAGAAGTGAGCCTATACACTACAGACCTAAATATAGATTGGAACATTTATGTTAAACATACAGTAAAACCTTGGATTGCAAATAACTTGGATTGAAAGCATTCTGCAAGACAAGCAAACATTCTTAATAAATTTTAACTTGATATACAAGTGATTTCTTGATAAGTGAAAAAATAGTCCTAGCTGGGATACTGCCAGTTTCGGCACTCCATCAGCACCTATTCAGCCTCTCCTGAGACCAGCATATGAATGTCTACTCTGAAGTAAACCTATTACAATCAGTGCTCACACCTATGTAAGGGGTGGCAATATAAAGGAGCCTGAGAGACATACCCTACAATCCAGAGTAACTACAGGAGCATGTAAGAGACATTTATGTTGATGTATTTATGGCACAATCGAGTGAAAACTTAGGCTGTGGGTGGCGCAAGTGGTTAAGACACTGGTTGGCACAAGTGGTTAAGACATTGTGTCTGTTAACCAGAAGGCTAGGAGTTGAGACCCAGGTCCCCAGAAGACAGGGTGAGCTCCTGTTCTTAGCCCAGCTCTGCGATGCAGCTGGAACTAATCATATTGGCTCTGCCATTCCATTGGACTATTTCAGTGGCGTGGAGAGGGGAATTTGCTGCTTGGATAACAGCCTGTCCTCCATATCAATCTACCCAGGCCTTTGTGCTTTGCATGCAGTGTCAAGCATGATACCATAGTCTTTTGACACTGATGGATGCCAATACTAGTGAAAACCCATGGGAAATTCATATTGCAATCCAGAGTAAATTGTTCTTATGTTGGAGCAAGGACCCCCATAGTTACTCTGGGGTTACCATGTCTACTCAAAAATAAGCACCATGGTGTTCAAAATGTCTTACTCACAGGAAAGTGTCTTTAGGATTGCAGCCATACCCTTGCATGTCTGCACTAAAGTAAGCCCTATTATAATCAGAGGTACTCACTCCTATGTAAGGGGGGCAGATTGCAGCCTGAGAGACCTGAGAGACATACCTTCAAATCCAGAGTAACTACGGTAGCACATAAGAGACTTTACGTGCACCTGTAGTTACTGCACCATCTAGTGAAATCTAGTGCACCATCTAGTGAACCCACCGTCTGGATTCATATTGGAATCCAGAATAAGTTGTTCTTACACCGGAGCAAGGATTCCGCATAGTTACTCTGGATTTTGGCATAAGTGCAGGTTAATTTGTTATATTTTCTTTATATTTTGTATTTCTTTATTATTTTGTATTATATTAGAGTCTTGTAATAATATTATATGAACATTTTTGGGTTGTGGAATGAATCATTTTGAGTTTCCATTATTTCTTATGGGAAAATTCACTTTGTACAGTACAAGCGTTTTTAGATTCCAAGCATCCCTTCGGAACGAATTATGTTCACAAACCAAGATACCCTTATACTCTTTTTTTCCTAAACACACTTTCCTGGGAGTAAAACCCATTGAACAAAATGGGGCTTTCTTCTGAGTAAGCATGGTTAAGATTGTGCTCTATGAAATCTACATATGGGAGAAATGCACTTGACCTGTTCTGCTCTTGGCCATATATTGTCTATTTTTGGTGCCACTGATTTATGGCAAAGTACTTGTACCTTTGAAAAATGGAAGGCAGGGAAAATTCAACAATTCAGTCTGACTTGCACAATTAAATTGCACAATTAATATATAGAATTCACTGGAGAAGATCTGGTGTGTTTAGGTTTGGCAGTGACTTTTCAAAAAACAAGAAATCTGAAGGAAATTTCAGGATTCCTTTCCAGAAGAAATTCCTGATAATTTTAAGGATGGGGTGGGGGAGTGTTTCACAGAGGGAACCTATGCATTTCTTAAGGGGAAAAAACCTAACCACCATCTTTTTCATAGAATCAAAGATATAACTTTCAAGGCATAGGGAACTGCACTGTTGGGAGATCTTTACAAGGCTTCAGTTCCAGGATACACCTGAAGCTGGAGCTAACATTGTCAGAAGGGGTCATGGTGATATCCAACCTCTGTTCCTATAGCCTGTGAGCAGGGGTGGCCGAGACCAGGTAAGATGGACCTACGGAAGGCAATTTGTCACAGGCCTACTGAATCTGGAGTAGCTTTTGTACCTTCCTAATTCCTTTCTTCTTCTGTACCTTCCTAATCCCTTCCTTCCTAATCTCCGGATCATCCCAGCAGCAACGATGATCAATGTTTCTAGCAGTAGACCGTGCAGCAACTGCATTAAAAATTAAAACTGTATTATAAAAGATGTGTTTAAGTGGCACCGAATCACTGTTGATCTTGCAATCCTTTTGTTGGAGTTCTGCATTGACTTTTCTGTGCAAAAAAATGTGCTTGAATCACAATGACACAGAGGGGAAAGGATCCCTTTGATTTCATCCCATGAGGGCAGCATCCAGGAGGTTAACAAATACATGGGGTGTGTGTATGCATGTGTGTGTGTGTGTTGTAAATGAAACTTGATTTAGTAAAGGCTTCTTTTATGTTCAGGAATTCCTGGAACTTCATACAATAAAATCATAACTAGAGTTGTTGTTGTTAACAACAAAGCGTTCTAGTCAAATGCTAGAGATTCTTCCGTTAGTGTAGGCTCTCAAGTGAATTAACAACGTTCTTTTTTATGCCATTAAAAAAACGAGGTAGGTCTCATCTACAGTTACAATGGACCTTTGTGGGGAACAAGGCACAAGCTTTCTATAACACCAAGGAGAATACATTTATCTTCTTCTTCATTATCATCATCATTTTCTTCTTCTTCTTCTTCACAAATTTGATTTGAAAGAGATTTAGCAGTGTGAAGTGAAGGCATCTGATGTTGTGACCCTGCAGAAGGAAAATTATTATCCATTTCAGAACTGTATCTCCTGTCCTTTTATTTATATGGTATATTCTGTCACAGTGTAATCCAAACCAAGTCCCTTTTGCTGGCCTGGAAGTGTTACAAAAGTGCCATATGTGCTCCTGTGCTACAGTCAGGGGAGAGAGGCCAGTGCATGGTGGTGTGACCACTGCATAAATAAGGAAGGGCGCACTTTTTTGCCACTTTATGCACACAAGTGGTGACATTGTCTTCAGTGGAATGAAATTGCTGTGCATAGTTCCAGAATACTGTTAAATGCCTGTATCTGAAATATTGCTCATTAAAAAAATACACGGGAGTTTATTATGAGCATTCATTTCCAAGTTCTCTGATTATTTCTTAAAGAGGTCGGGTATTAAGAAAAAAAACTTCATTTCTGTGGCAGAAGTAATTTTCTTCCTGATATTGTCTGAATATCTTGGGAACAAGGAGGACCTCTCCAGGCTCCGAGCCAAGAAAGATAGATCTAAAACATTTTCAGAGCATCCACTTGAATCAATGCCTCTCCACTTCAATCAACAGTTAGAAGACTTAGGGCACAATCCAGAGTAACTACGGGAGCACATAAGAGACATTACGTGCACCCGTAGTTACTGCACCACCTAGTGAAAACCTATGGGAAATTCAGATTGCAATCCAGAGTAACTTGTTCTTACTCTACAGCAAAGACTCCCCGTAGTTACTCTGGATTTTACCATTAGACCTACTTCTTTTACCTTTTATTTTACCAGAATGCAGTGCTTAGCATCCTTGGATGTTTGATCAGGAAGTTAAAATCAAAATCAAAAACTTATCTCTTTAAAACAAAATTATGATTCACTTTACTGTTCAATGATAATTAATGTACTCAGTGATCATTTATCATCATTTATGATCTTCAGTGATCATTTATGTGCTCATGGAGGTCCTCTATAATGAACCTCTTCCCATGCTGTGGGTGGGGGAATGTCCCAAGCAGTGCACATAGTAATATACCATGCACACCTTCTGGCTTTTATTTTCCTTTTTGCTCTAACTTTTGAAAGAACAGAAATAGTACAACAAGGTTTGCTTTTTCGTATTCTGCATGAAGTCACACATTGATATATAATATGATGGTATTATTTGAAAATAAAATGGTTTAAATTTTTTGCCAGTAGTACTGATGTCATCCTCATGCACATCACCTGGTGTGGCCTGCACTCTGTAGTGATGCTACTGTTCCAAACTTCGTAGTGGTTTCTTTCTCACTTTCCCCTTTATTATTCTAAATTACTTCACTGGAGGTCTTCACAAAATGATCCATGCCAGAACTTAAACCAGGACCCTTTCCATATGTTAACCCCCACATGTTAACATGTGTATGTTGTGTTAACATGTGTTAACATGTGTATGTTAACATGTGTATGTCCAACCAGAAACCCTTTCCATATGTTAACCCCCACATGTTAACATGTGTATGTTGGGGAAAGAGAATGAAAATGTGCCACATAGTTCTTCAGGCACACAGCAACTATATAGTTGGCATAAATCTGAACTGAGAAAGGGGATGGAGCAGGCCAAAAATATATTAGTTCCAGCTTGTGCATTCTTCTCCTCCTCTAGCCTGCTGTTCCCCCTTCTACTCCTCTTTGGATCTGTCCTGAAACACCTATCTCCATCTCTACCCCCAACATCCTGATGCACGCTCACTGTACCACTTGCCATTTGCACCCATGGCTTTGAGTATATGGGGAACCAAACAAATCTTTGATGTTGGTGTCACGGTTGTACCTGCTGCCAAAGAGCCAAGATGCCATTCAGTTTCAAAACTGGCTTGTCTTTTTGATTACCGTATTCAAATGGGTATGAAAAAACCACAAACGTCTGTTTCTGGTAGATCATCCCTGCATGTTCATTGCGCTACTTTGGATCAGGACCAATGCAAACAATGTCTATTCATTTTTTTCTAAACAGTGCCAGGACACCTGTCTATTTGCAAGTCTGCTGAACCGACCCATATATTTCACATCGCTTGCCAAACAGATGTTCAACAGAGAAGAAAATTTGGTTCCAGTCCAAATGAGGCAACATGGAGGTGGGTGACCCAGAGCTGAAAGGTTCTCTATCTCCTTGTCATCCTATGAACTTTTTCCCCCTAGTTTCTTCTTTGCATGCAAGAATGTTGACATTTTGATTTGCTTCTCCTACTCCTGCCTCTTCACTACTTAACTGGAATGCATGAGAAAAAAAAATTCTGCACAAGCTGCCTTTATCGTCCTTTGCCTGCTTAGAGGAGGCTGCTGTGAGCCTGCAGCTGCTAAAAGTATTCGTCTGGAGCCAAACATCTGTCATTCCATCTGCACCGCTAAAAAGCAGATCTCTTCACATGCTCTCCTCTCAGTGGTACTCCCGCACTGAACAGTTCTTCAAAACATGCGCCAGTTGCATAGGAAAGAAAGGGGGAGTGTGAGAATTATCTCCTTGAGTACAGTACGAACAATCAACATGACCTTCTCCATGTTTTCCCATAATGCGTCTTATGCAATCTCTGGTGCAATTGATGGAGAAGGTGTTCAAAGTACTTCAAGGAAAGCTCTCCATTAGAAATTGCCTGTTGAGCCCCCAAATGTTCCTCCTGGATAGAAGAAAAAGGAATCAGAGAAATGGACAATGAGAACCTCTTGCAGGATCTTTGCAGCTCCATCTGTGCAAGTGGCAGAAGGCAATAGGTTTCTGGCTGTACTTCAGAAGTTTCTGCCATTTCCTAAGACAAAGGAAAATTGTGGTGGGTTTTGCGTTTGTTTTGTAGTATCTCTTCAAACAGAGTCAGCGCTGAGATAGGAAACTTTGGAGTGTCATTCCCTGTCTTGTTAAGAAAGTTGTGAACTGTGCATAGGGTTGCCATATGTCCTGACCATGCCATATATTTTCTGGGATTGCATTCTCATACTGGCAAGTTGGCCAGGATGTACTGTCCCAGTTTTCTGGAAAAGAATTATGGCACCCCTGGCTGTGCACAAAACTTTTCCAGGCATGAAGTTACCTCAAGATACCAGGTTGGCCAGGTTACCTTAGGATACCAGGTTGGCCAGGGTTGCCAACTCTGTCTGTTATGCCTCCTCTGACACTTTAGCCCTACCATTTTCTTCTTCTCCACTCCAAAAACATCTATCTACAGTATTTATCTACAGTATTAGATAACTAATATAAGAAGAGCCCCTCTGGATCAGGCTAAAGGTCCATCTTCCTGTATCTCACAATGTCCCACCAAATGCTTCAAGGCACACATAGAACAACAAGTTGACCTTCCCTGAATTTGGTCTTCTGAGGTAGCCTATATATAAAATATGGAGGTTGCACATACCCATCCCCTTCTTTTCAGACCTAGGGCAAAATCCAGAGTAACTAGGGGGAGTCCTTGCTCCAGTATAAGAACAACTTACTCTGGATTCCAATATGAATTTCCCATAGGTTTTCACTAGGTGGTGCAGTAACTACATGTGCACGTAAAGTCTCTTACATGCTCCTGTAGTTACTCTGGATTTAGGGGTGAGTCTATGATCAGGATTATTCTGATCATATCCTATCCAACCAACTATGAATTGTATCATACATCTGTTTCTGATATGTGGTAACTTCTTCCTGGAACTTGGCATTTTATCACAGAAGCTTCTACAAGTTTTATAACAATTAAACAGACACTTCATATCCCTTTGCAGAATGGAGAAAATAGCCACAAATCAATCAGCTAATCAAATGTCAACTTGAGGAGGTTTTGTATGGAGAAAGCAAGGAGTACCTCCTGGGTGGCCATCAACTTCTCCACATACATGGACGTGATTACGCTCAGACAGCTGTATGTCCACCAAATATACTTCCAATTGGAGCTGCACTTATAAGTGATGTGAATTTGTCAGTCTGAGACTAACAGCACAATCCAGAGCAACTAATCTGTTCACATAGGAGCCCTTGGGTTGCCCTATCTATCACTAAGGTGGAGCAACTGCAAGATGCTCCATCCCAGTTACTCTGGAAAAGGCTTAGGACAGAGCAAGGCAACATAGGGTGCCCTAAGAGAAGTGTACCTGCTCTGCCCTAGCTGCTCTGCCCTAGGCAGTTCAGGAGAGGCATGTTGAGGGCATGTTTAGCATTGCCTAGGGCAGAGCAGTTACTCTGTATCCTGAGCCAGTTTCCAAGGCAGAAATGCTCTCTTCCAGCTCCTCAGAGATATACCACCTCAAGAGCAGGTATAGTAATGAGTAGACCCATAGGGGTCCATGATAAGGCCCAAGTAAGAATGGCAGTGTTGACCAAAAATCTGAGTTCCTGGGCAGCCTACCTGCAACCCCTTCCTCTCAACCTCAGGATATGGAACAAACTACGGCTGCCCACAAACCTCATGATACAGCAGGCCACTCCAAAAAGCCCCTTGTATTCACTGTAGAATGTACTGGCATCTCATCAGGGACTCCTTATAAGGCAGGCACCCAGTGGCGTCACCAGACTGGTGCGGCTGGTGTGGGCTGCATTGGGTGATGTGCTCTGTATGGAGTGATGAGCCCAAGGAGTTTGATTGTCCTTAGGCAGGCCCTGGGTATCAGCGCACCCATTCAGGCCTGCTCCAAGGCAGAGAAGCAGCCACTTGTCCTTGGAGCTGGCCCGAATGGCCAGCTGAGGTGCACTGGGCAGAAACACACTGAGCATGCTGAACAGCTTCAGAGGAGACTTCCTTAGAGTGGAGGAAGTCCGTGCCTCTGCACGACCAGCAGGTGAAGCGGCAGCCAAATGGCTTCAGAAAGAGTACTGCACAGGCACCAACTCTGATGCCTGCACAGTCTCTTCTGAAGCCGAAAGAAACAACTGCTTCAGAAACAGCTGCGCAGGCGCCAACTTTGACGACTGTGCAGTCCTGGTACGGGGGGGGGGGGGTGCGCATCCCAGGGGTGACTTCCGCACCGGGTGATGCACAGAGTTGTGTCACCACTGTAGGCACCACAGCTCAGTGTGATCTGAGGATTGTCTCTTCAGGAGCAAGTCCTCCCCATGTGTCAATTACTTAGCATGCTCTG
Organism: Cryptoblepharus egeriae; assembly: GCA_030015325.1. Taxonomy (NCBI): domain Eukaryota; kingdom Metazoa; phylum Chordata; class Lepidosauria; order Squamata; family Scincidae; genus Cryptoblepharus; species Cryptoblepharus egeriae. The sequence goes on from JAREYC010000013.1 coordinate 16,434,875, forward strand.
GAGCAGTTAGGGTAGCCCAGGCTTCCTGACTCTCTGGATGCAGCATAACTTTCTGCTCTGGATACAGAATAGTTAGGAGAGAGCAGTTAGGGCAGAGCAGGCTGAACTTGCTCTGGATTGTGCCCTAACTTATTCTGAAGTGAGAGAATTCACCTTAGGATAATTGGTCCACCTTTGTGGGTTCCAGCAACCTTACTGAATAGTTACACATCCACTACAGCAAAAGCGCATTGTAGTCATTTGCATGACTACAACTTTTGATGAAGTCCTTATCATTGGATAATCATTAGCCTCTCATTAGCGAATGCACTTTAGCCAGTGCAACAATTTTGGGATGAGAAAGTTCAGAACTTAGTTCCTAGTATTAATTCAGCAACATGCAGTCAACTTCTTAGGCTCCTTTTTAGTGACCAGAGAAAGAGCTGTCAGCTTCCATTGCTTTTCACTTCAACAGTAATTTCAATTTCTGAGAGCTATCAAAGTGTGCCACTTGAGCACATTAGTGTTCGGGAAATACCCAAGGGCATGATGCACTTATACACATGAGAACATGGTGCACAATTAGAAAACCATTGGATTACACTGAAGCCTCATCTAAAATAATTACAGACATTATCTCTATGGAATGATTTTACAGAAGTGTCTCTCAGGAAACTTCAAATGATGGAGGCTTTTTGTCCTCCTGAAAATTAGGGCGTTGATGGTTATCATCGTGAAATGAAGTCCGGCTTCAAAAACAGGAAGAAATAGGAGGAGTGAATCCTGAGAAGACAGGCATTTGGAATGAGAGAAGAAAGAACAGATTTCTCAAAAGAATGAACTCCAGATCCCATAAATCTCCTTCTCTTGTTGTTGTGCCATCACTGCTAATCGTCACTGCTAATCATGCCTATAGGCATGTATGCTTATAGGTCAATGGATATGCCTATAGAGCCTGTGGGTATGTAGCCTATAGAATTCTGCTTCAGCTGTTTGTTGATCTCCAAGATTGGTTGATGCCTGGGTCTGAAACTGAAAGAGGGAAATGGAGCAGAAGAACATGGAAGATAGTGGCCTAGAGTGGCCCCACCTCTTTCCTCTCCTTCCCGCTTTCTCTTCTACTCCATTTCCACTTTAATCCAGGAAGTTATTTTAAGATTAAGATTATTTTAATCTGTCTTTTAATCTGGTTTTCTTGTTTTTAAACAGTCTTGTATTTTATTGTATGGTTTTTTAAAAATATCCAATTGTATTTGGTTTTTAATTGTATTTTAATCGTTTTAATTGTTGTTAGCCACCTTGGGTATCCTTTTTGGAAGAAAGGAGGGGTATGAATGAATGAATGAATGAATGGAAAGGAGAAGAAGCAGTAAAGATGGTGGTAGCTGGTGTGTCCTCTTCCCAGGGAAAGGGGTAACATTTAGAATGCTATCTCAGCTGCAATCTGAAAGATACTTTCTTGTGAGTAAGACCCACTGAACACAATGGGGCTTACATTTGAGTAGACATGGTTAGGATTGTGCCTTCAGGCAATGAAAGTTCTTGAGAGAGGGCTGTGAGAGGTCCTCCTTGGGTTCTGAAAGGTGTCATCCTGAAAGTAATTAAGGCCATTCCATGCAGTGGATGTGATAAATTAGTTCCTGATTCATAACACTTCAAGCAGAGGTAGTATTACAAGTGTCACAAATTTAACCGTGTCACCCACAAAATAGTCTCCTAGCAGCACTCAGGTGGTCATCTCTAAGTGGATCATCACTTAACTGTGGATCAGCCCTCCTCCCCAACATCATTACAGGCAGTCATCATTAAAAGGCACTGGTAAAATGGCTTGAAACCATGAAAAGTGTGCCCAAAGGAAATTAACATCAAAATCCCCATTCACTCTGCCTGACCAGATGTGATGTTGACAACGTCCCTCTGCCTCCAAACTATCTTATGACTATTTCTCTTTCCAGAACAGTCCATTGGATGCTGTTCAAATGGTCAGAGAGGTCTGTTGCCTTTCAGCACCCATCATAGGACTGAAAGAAGTGCTCTCTCATGCCTCAGTTGCAACTGCATACTCTAAGACACATTTGCTGCTTACTGGATTTCCTGATCAGTGAGAAAATTCTTTCTTATTCCCAAATATGGAGCTCAGACAGAGTATGAGCAAAACTATCAGACTATCCAAAAAAATTGATACCAGTGAAGCTCAAACAGAAATGAGGCTCTCACCTGTTATGTTCCAATGGGAATAAGAGGGATTTACTTCTGCCAGACACTTCAATTTGAATCAGGCAATCTGTCTTGCTGTGTTTCTCTCTCTTTACATGGTATCTTCCTCCTAGACAGCCAGAAAATTAATCTCAATGAGTTTGACCAATATTTTCCCATATAATTTACTCTTAGAGGTTTAAACTACAGGTATTCGCAAATATGAGGCATCCAAGGAATACAGTTTAGTGGCCGTCCACATTCCTCCATAGTATTAAAGACTTCTGGCATTGGCCCTCAAAAAATTCACCACGTTGAAAGTCCTCCTCGCCAGACTGGTTTACCCGTTCCTTCATAGTAAGTTATTTGTCCTCTCAGGCAATTTGTACTGGACTAGATACAGAATGGTTTGCATAGTTAGCAACCTGAACTGCAGGGATGCCCATTGAAGTCAATGGGAATGTGAAGTACAGTTTAATATGAGCTGGACTTTTAGTCTGCATGCAGATTTATGAACAGCATATGGTACCTGGTTGAAATAGCAATACAGTCAAATCTCTCTGTATGAGCACAAACCTAACCATGTCTACTCAAAAGTAAGCCCCATTGTGTTCAGTTGATCTTACTCCCAAGAAAGTGTCTTTAGGATTGCAGCCTATGTGAACTTACTTATTTTCAAGGGATAGAATTGTTAACTATCTATCTATCTATCTATCTATCTATCTATCTATCTATCTATCTATCTATCTATCTATCTATCTATCTAAATTTTTATTTATTAATTTTCAGGATTTTTATCCTGCCTTTCTCAGCAAAGATGACTCAAGATATATTATACAATATATATAAGCACATATAAAAGCACATAAGCACATATATTTTTATTTAAAAAAACATTTAGAGCAACCCAACATCCTAAAATTTATAATAAAAACCACCTAGAAGTAATACTAAAAACACAGCACCTCCCACAACCTCCAATATCATTAAAAAACTTTTGCCAAAAAAATGTTTTTAGGCCCCTCCAAAAACTGTACAAGGAGGGAGCAGTTCTTAAATCCAGAACTATGTAAGTTTCTAGTCCTCCTGTTTCTCAGTATTTGTTAGTTACATTGATGTAGCTAATTTATGGTACAATCCTATTCATTTGTACTGCTGGTTCAGCTTGGTGTCCCAAAATACTGTATTTACTCAAATCTTACACTCACATTTTTCAGCCAAATTCAGTCTCCAAACTCAGGATGTGCACCGGATTTGATTGTTAATTAGAGTTAATATGGTGTTTTGATTATTAGTATACATATGGTGTACATTAGATTTGATGGCACATTTGGTTCGAGTAAAGTGGTGCTTTTTAGATGACCTCAGGTTATGGAGCACCAGCAGAATGGCTTGTGCCATCATGTCACTTCTGAATGTAGAGCCACGGCTGCCAAATTAGGTAAGGGCTGAATGAAGGAGATCATCACAGGAACCCTGTCATATACTATTCTCCCCCTGCACTGAGGCTTTTTCCCCAACATAGGGTCTCTCAAATTTGTGCCCACAATTTCATTGTTCCCTTACCTCGGAGCTGCATTGCAGTTGCATCAGTGATGGAAAATTTATTTCTCCTTGAGGATTGGGCCTTCAGGGAAAGTTGGTGCAATTTTAAGAAGTAATATTGAAACCAATGTCTTAAGATTAATTTTCTCGGTGTGTCCCCCTTTCTCACCTAAAACTTGTCTAACGTTGCAATCCTGTGCATGTTTATCATGGTGGATCTATGGCTGGATCACCTCATTTTTAAAGCTGCAGGGGAGGGAGGTTCTTCTGTTTATTGAACCAGTGGTGTTGGAGGAGAAGGTGTTGCCCTTTACCCTTCACGATTTTCCTGATCTGATCCCAATCCTATCCAACTTTCCAGAGCAGATGCAGCTACATTACAGCTGAGAGATAATGGAAAAAATAGGAGGCCTCTATGTCTACCCCTTTACTGCAGAATGCAGTATACCACCAATTGCTACACATGTGCTTGAAAGGTGGCTAGGACTGGGCCCCAAATTGTGTCCCCAACTGGGTAAAATATGCAGGCACAATATGGGGTCCAAATTCAGCTTAAGAATCTAAGAGACATTACGTGCATCCGTAGTTACTGCACCACCTACTGAAAACCTATGGGAAATTCATATTGCAATCCAGAGTAACTTGTTCTTACTCCGAAGCAAGGACTCCCCATAGTTACTCTGGATTGTGCCCTGAATCTGAGCTGCAATGGAATAGAAAACTGGATACCCTTTCCCTGCAGTTTTCACATTGGGAACGGGTCTTTTGAACAGTAGGGATTATCTTGTTAATTGCATGAGTTTTTCTCTCTGCAAGATGCGGCAGCCTTGGCTGTACTGCATAATCTGTGCACTGGGCCAGGGTTCAGGAAGAAAGGTTTGCCCTAATGCCTCTTGACACTGCAGCCCAAAGGCAGGGCAGGTTTTTGAAAGGCTTCTTCCAGCCCTTAACGTGATTGCTTACCACATTTGAATACTGCAGTGGTTGGCATTCAAGAGATTTATATGGCTGTCACGCTCAGTTACACATGATTCTGGTGCTGGTTAGGGTTTTTTCCCCAGTGATAACTTAAAAAAAAAGCTCAGTCCCTTCTCTCCTCCACATTTCATCTTCATTCCTCTCTTCCATTTCCAATCCAGGGAGGCACTGGAGGCAAGTAGGCAGACATAGAGGGGTACCTTACACCAATCTGCTACCTGAGGCTACCATTTCAGTAGGCTTCTCCAATGGACTGGCCATGCCTTCCCAGGTTGTTGTGAGGATAAAAGAGGAAGAAGGTGAGTCATATATAGTACTTTCTTGAGTTCTTTGGAGGAAGGGTGTGATAAGCATGTAACAGTATTCTCAGGACTACTCTGCAGTCCTAAAGTAAGAAATGTATGGTGCAGGTTTATGATGATCACATGTGTTGTGGGTTCAACTCCTGGTTAGTGCAGGGGAAAGCATTGAAATCTTGCCTGGATCTGCAGTTTAGACAGGACCGAGTTAGATTAACCCATTGGCTGACTAACTAGACCTGCCCATCTCCAAATCCACCATTAGCCCAATTGAGAGAAAAATGCATGTGTCAGAGACAGAGGGTTGGGTGGAAACGGATGAAGGAAAAGGGATACATCATTCCCTCCCAACACTGCTGGTCCAACTGAAACAGGAAGCCTCCTCAGCTGCTTTATTGTGAAAAATAGAAACATGGTGAGATCCAAATCACTTGCACCAGGTTTGTCTTGGCATAACTACCAGCCAGTTCCAGGAAACAAATCAGATAGTGACCAAGTTGGTTGGAGAAGAATGCTTGAAAATATTCCCTGACATAAAGTTCTACCTTTTTCTCTTGCTAAAGTCTGCTTCTTTAGTCTGTGGACCAATGTCCTCTGGTGGCGCTAGTGGTTAAGACACTGTGCCTGTTTACCAGCAGGCCAGGGTTCGAGACCCAGGTTCCCACAAGATGAGGATTTCCTGCTACAGGCAGAAGGTTGGACTAGATGATCCACTGAGTCCCTTCCAATTCTATGATTCTAAGAAGCAGGCAGGAAAGTAGCTGTGATGCTTTCACAAATGAGTCACAAAAGGGTCAGCCACGGGAGGGGGTGTCTTACAGGTGAGGTTGGGGTGTCACTTCAGGAACTTCTAACTGATCAAGCATAATCTTTTCCAAAGTCACACAAATCAGACTTCTATGGCTGTGCCAAAGGAGTCCTGGGCTGCTCTTGCAAATATTCAGGTAGCTTGCAGAATTGGGGAAGCATGGATGCTGAGCAGATACAAAGGAATCTAAAACTGGCACTGGATCCAACACCACTGCATGCAGGACTGGTCTTAAAAGAGTTGCAGGGCCCAAAATGGAAAAATAAAGTTGCATGGTACAGGCATCCCCTAACCACTCTGGTTAGTGGGATGGTTTTTTTCACCATCCAAAAGTGAAAAGTATTCAAAAGTGGAACCCAGTCTTTTTAAGCTTGCAGATGCAGAACACCCACCACAAAAGACATAAACATCACTTGCAAAAGCCTAAATGATACATATTTATTAACACATAGCCAAAATACACAACAAATTACAGGAAAATGAACAAAGGCATGTGTGGGCAATGAATATCTTATGTATTTGAATGATGGTTGTTTACTGAAGAAAGTCATAAGGAAATGCCAAAATTAGTGTGATCATCTTGTCATGTGCAAATCAGCATCAGGGAGGACAATTTTAGCTTTTAGACAAGCAAAGAAAGGTTGAAAGAGTGGAGCATGTTTTGAATGAGAGTTCTGAATATAATTGAAAGGTGTTGAAAGAGCAGAACTGTCAGAAAGTGAACCATTAGAAAGTGGGGGATGCCTGTGTAATAGACAGCATGCTAAAATGCATGCTAATTAAAAATGCATGTAATTAATGGAACAAGGGGAAGAGTAAAGAAGAAAAAAAGGAGTAAAAGACCCACAGCATGACAGCCAGTGCAATCCTGAGCTGCCTAGAGTGTGGGGCTGCCATGCACCAAAATGGTGCTCTGGCATCCAGCATGCCCAGAAAGCATCTGCCATCTTGTGGGAGAAGGGGACTCTTGTCATCTTCCTCAAGTAATAGGTAGGTCTTTAATCGGGCTACTCAATTCTGGAGCTGATCTAGAATTGGAGAGTCCCAAGTCAGGTCACAAGGTCTGATATCCAGTGCTCAGGATCCAGTGGACATGGTCACCAAACATGTTGGAGGTACTTAAAAAACAAACAACTCCCAGTCTGCAGTAACAGAAAATAAAACTTAAAAAGATATGCAAAAACTTTGAGATGAGGCAAGCAAATGCCCAGAAACGTGGCATTTTATATAAAACTTCCTGAAGTTCTGCAGTCATTTGGCAAGTCAAGTTGAGCAGTGGGAGCCCAACAAGACACTTCGTTTGCCAAAAATTAAAATAAACCCAGGGTAGTAGCATTGTGATGCCAAACCACTTAACGCATTTAAGTCTTTTTTAAAAAGTGGGTATTTCTATTGAAAATCCAAATTTCACAGCATTAGAAATATGCACTTAGGAGAAAAATGTCAACAAGGACCCTTACATGCTTCCCCTTGGAAATAGCATGTGGGGGAGCTGATTGGGATTGGGACCATTATTAGGGGATTGGACTCAAGCACTGTACCTCCATTATATAGACTAACTTGTGCATGCACACAAACAAACATACACTCCCACAACTGTGTGCTATGTGTACTGGAAGAAAATATTCCAATGGGTTGCCATAAGTCCTGAAAAACAGGGACAATCCCAATTCTTGGGGATTGTGTTTACATACTAGCAAATGGGACAGAGTTTCCTTTCCCAATTTTGTGGAAGTGAAATATGGCAACCCTGTGGCTCCATAAAGGTTTTTATTGTCCAGCCAAATAACACATGCTATCTGCATTGAGCCTATGGTGAACAGAAAGGTGTATCAAATGGGCCCCGGCATCTGGGACAATGATGTAACCATCATGTGACATCATGTAACTTCTGGGTTCACCCAGAGAAGAAGGTGGTGGTGGCTGCTTTGCAATATGGCTGCCATCTCCGTTTCTTCTCCTCCAGGAGCTCCCCCATGATAGGGCCACTTAAGTGGGAGCCTCCATAGAAGAAGGAATGTTGGTGGCAGCCAGATCACAAAGTTGCCTCTATCAGTGCCTCCTCCTTCTCCAGAGGATCCAGAAGCCATGGTAGAGGTGCCACTGGTAGAATAGAAGTTGTGCCCCTTTGGCATAGTGCCTGGGGTAGGTGATCCTTACGTTCCACCATTGTTATGTTTGTGAGTGAATGTAAGAAATTAGCGTGGCTCTGATAGATCAGTCTCAAAGCCCATCTAATCCAGCTTCTGATTTCCCACTGGGCCAACAAGTTGGAGAGGAAAGAATTTTTCTCCTGCAACTGCAATCCTGCAAAAACTATCTGGTACTCTGGTATTACCAGATGTGCTGGTGGATTAAAATCCCCCTACCCCACACTGTGGTCTCAATACGGATTAGGCCCCTGGATATACTTCCAGAAAAATAAAGCAAGGACCAAGGACATGGTTAAAGCAACATCTATTTTTGTCCCTGGGTTGTTCAGAATAGATTTTGATTTCTACCAATCTTGTTAATTGCTGATCTCATTCAACAACATCTTGTGATGCTCCCACCTTAAGCAAGCAAGGCCTCCTGTCTGATCTCCGGCCACCTTTGTATATACCAACCAAGGGTGAAATCCTAACCATTTCTACTCAAAAGTAAGCCCCATTGCGTTCAATGGGTCTTATTCCCAGGAAAGTGTCTTTAGGATTGCAGCCCAAGTGTCTTAATTCTGGAGGCAGAAGAGTTTCCAAGCTTGGCTGCTGAGGATGCCAACAACATCTTGTGATGCTCCTGACCTCAGCAAGCAAGGCTTCCTGTCTGATCTCCAGCCTTCTTGAATCATCCAAGTGTCTTAATATTAGAGGCAATGGAGTTTCCAAGCCTGGCTGCTGAAGACCACAAATTATGCTCAGAGCAGAAGTTACAGAAGTTACAGTTTCAGTCTGTCTGGTCTGTGGGTCAAAGGCTGGCAAAAACTTGTCTCACAAGGACTTGAGGCTTAAGATAGTTTAAGTTCTCCCTGTTCTTGAAGAATCTGCTGCACTTTGCTTAATATTGATGGTCCTCAGAAGAAAAAGAAAGGGGGGAAAATGCTGAAAAAACCAGGTTGGCTCCACAGGCAACTTGGGGATCAGCTGAAGTTAAAGAAAGAGAAGTATAGGGAGTGGAAGACTGGAAAGATCACCAGAGAGGAGTACAGGCAGGAAGGGGGTCCTGTAAGAAGGGGGTCAGGGATGCTAAAGCTCAGTATGAGCTGAGGCTGGCCAGGGGAGTCAAAGATAACAAAAAGAGCTTCTTTAGATATGCCCAGAGGAACAGGAGGAGAGACGAGGGGCTGGGGCTGCTCTTGGACAAGGATGGACAGCAGGTGTCTGGAAACCAGCAGAAGGCGGAGCTGCTCAACTCCTACTTTGCATCCGTCTATTCACAGAAGGAGGGCTGTGCAAATGGGGGTGCGGGATCATTGACTGATTCGGGGATGTGTTTACATCCCCTAAGAGGTAATGAAAACATGGATGGTGCAGAACAGCAGATTAAGATTGACAGAGAACTGGTTCGAAACCACTTAACTGGCCTAAATGAATTCAAGTCATTTGGACCGGATGAGCTGCATCCTCGAGTTCTTAAGGAACTGGCAGATGTACTTGCAGAGCCTCTGTCAATCATCTTTGAGAAATCCCTGAGGAGTGGAGAAGTGCCACTGGACTGGAAGAGGGCAAATGTAGTCCCAATCTTTAAGAAGGGGAAAAAAGAAGACCCGGGAAATTATAGATCAGTCAGTTTGACTTCAGTCCCGGGCAAGATATTAGAGCAAATCATAAAACACACAATTTGTGCACATCTAGACAAGTACTCGGTGATCAAAACAACCCAGCATGGATTTACCAAGAATAAATCTTGCCAGACAAATCTGATCTTTTTTGATCGGGATACAAGCTTACTGGACAGTGGCAATGCTGTGGATGTCATTTATCTTGACTTCAGCAAAGCATTTGACAAGGTCCCACATGACATTTTAATTGGGAAGTTGGAAAAATATGGGCTAGACGGGGCAATTGTTAGGTGGATCTGCAACTGGCTCGATGGCCGCACTCAAAGGGTTTTAGTAAATGGTTCTGTGTCAACCTGGAGGTCAGTTTCTAGTGGGGTACCCCAAGGCTCTGTCTTGGGACCGGTTCTCTTTAACATTTTCATCAATGACTTGGAGGAAGGGATACGGGGGAGCCTGATCAAATTTGCAGATGACACCAAACTGGGAGGAGTAGCAAACACATCAGAAGACAGGAGAAAACTCCAGGAGGATCTGGATAAACTGGAATCCTGGGCTGTACCAAACAGAATGAATTTCAACAGGGAGAAGTGCAAGGTTCTGCACTTAGGCAATAAAAACCAAAAACATAGGTATAAAATGGGGGATACTTGGCTTGGCAGCACAACATGTGAGCGGGATCTTGGAGTCGCCGTGGATCACAAGCTGAACATGAGTCAGCAGTGTGATGTGTCTGCAAAGAAGGCAAATGCCATTTTAGGTTGCATTAAGAGGACTGTAGCTTCCAAGTCATGAGAAGTTCTAGTTCCTCTTTATTCTGCATTGGTCAGACCTCACCTTGAGTACTGTGTTCAGTTCTGGGCACCTCACTTTAAGAAAGATGCAGCCAAACTGGAGCAAGTCCAGAGGAGAGCGACAAGAATGATCAGTGGGATGGAAGGGAAGCCCTACGAGGAAAGGTTGGGGGAACTTGGGATGTTCAGCCTGGAGAAGAGGAGGCTGAGGGGAGACATGATTGCCCTCTTCTGATACCTGAAGGGCTGTCATAGGGAGGAAGGGGCCAATTTGTTCATAGCTGCTTCTGAAAGCAGAACTAGAACCAAGGGGTACAAACTGCAAGAGAGGAGATTCCGGTTGGATATCCGGAAAAAATTCCTGACTGTGAGGGCAGTTCGGCAGTGGAACGGATTGCCAAGGGAGGTGGTGGACTCTCCCTCACTGGGGATCTTCAAGCAGAGGCTCGATAAGCACCTGTTGGAGATGCTCTAGGGGGAATTCCTGCTGCAGGCAGGGGGTTGGACTAGATGACCTACTAGGTCCCTTCCAACTCTATGATTCTATGAAAAAGCAGAACAAAATGGCATTTATGAATGAGTGCTACAGTGGGCACTGACAGAATTTATTTATTCAGTTTATCGGATTTATACCCTGTATTTCCCATGCCAAAGCAATTGCCCAAAATTACTTACAAAGCTCTAGTTCCAGATCTCAGCCTAACTTCCTAAACACTATACCATCTGGCTCTAAATTCTGTGACATGCACTTTTATAATAAAAAATTTTCATCCATGTCATGCATGCCATCTTTGTCGTGTAACAACTTTGCAAACCTCTTTGCATCAACAGTTTTATTCAAAAAAGATACTGTATACAAATATTTCAAATAATTATCATTATAGCAATACAATCAATTCTCTTTATATGTGAATTTACTTATTTTCAAGGGACAGAATTGCTATCTATCTATCTGTCTGTCTGCCTGCCTGCAGTATTTATATTTACTATAAATATATAGTATACCATATATTTATACTGCTTTTCTACTAAAATTTACAAAGTGGTTTACAAATAAAAAATTAAAGGCTAATTTCTCTACTTTCACCTATTTCTCATTATCTGTGACTCTGTTCTTATCATCTGTTAATAGTGTGCTGGTGCACTTTGAGTGGAGGGGAAGAGGAGAGGCTTCCTGATGGCTGCTCTAGAGGTTGGGCAAACCCAGAAAAGGAGAAGAGTCAGTTGGAGGAAAAGAGCAGGAGAAGCAACACCCTCTTCTCTGAACTCTGAGGTCTTGTGGTTAGGACTGCAGCAACCTTCAGTGAGTTGAAAGATGCAAGCATGGGGTGAGAAGCTTCATGTGTTTGAGATGTGGATGAGTTCTACCTATTTACCAGCCCCTTAGATCTCAAGATTCAGGTTCATTAAGTACATATAGTATATGGTAAAGAGGGTCTCCTGGAACCCATCCCCTTTTATTTCATACTTCAATATCCACTAAATTTTCCAGGAACTAAACTAGTGGATAACAAGAACAGACTGTTTCCCACTGATGCACCCGACCTTCATATGCTAACATCTGTAGGAGGGTAAGCACAGGCTGCAAATCAGTTCCATAGAATTGAAAGGGTTCATGGGCTTCAGCCAGAGTGAAGTAATGGAATCCCAGCAACTGCAACCCCCTCATGTCAAGCACTCTCATTCAGTTTGCGATCAATCACTTGCCAGGTCTGTCTGGATCATGAATGGCTTGTTATTATAATCAGCTTCCTTTGGTTCTGTTTGATTCATTCATTTGAATTGTGTCCTTTGGTGCCCTGTGATTACTCCCTCTGGGTCACCTTTCCTGTCTGATTCATCTTCCCTTTAACAAACAAATGTTTGATTGTTTAGGGGAAAAACGAGGCAAGTTTCTGGGAATTGTTTCCTTTGACTGTCAGGGAGCTGATCTTCTTTGAATTGCTTCTGCCCCCTCTTCATGTTCTTTGTGCTTTCCCAATATTTATGCCGCCGTTGAAAAACCAACTTTCTGTAATGTGTCCTGCTGCAGTTTCACCCTGAATTTCAACGAGAACATATAGGGGATTGTTAGCCAAATGATGAAATTAAGTTCCAAGAGATCATACAAAAGATTGTGTTGTGAGTCTTGAGTTCTTTTGACAGAATCCAACTTGGTATCAGTTAGTGGCATCACTAAGGTTTGCATCCATCCATCCATCTATCTATCCATCTGTCCGTCCATCCACCCATCCATCCGGTGAGGGAGGGCAGAACATCACCCCTTTGATAGATCTCATCCCATGCAGTAGGCTGGCCAACATACCTCCACTTGGACCAAAGTGGACCACCACTTTCTTATAATAACTTTAGATAAAAAAGATATATTTCAACATAGTGTTGGGTCCAGGGTACCTGCCTTCTTCTATACAATCCGACCCGTCACCTAAGGTCATCTGAGGGGGCCCTACTGACTGTGCCGCCACTAAGAGATGTGAGAGGTGTGGTGGCCAGAGATAGGGCCTTCTCAGAGATAGGGCACCCCGGCTTTGGAACTCCCTCCCCTTAGAACTGAGGAAAGTTCCCTCAATACAGAGCTTCAGGCGGAGCCTAAAAACCTTCTATTTTTAAAAAAGCTTTTAAATGGGGCAGGGGTTGGAGGGCAATTTTACTGTGTTTATATATTATTGTTTTTAACAAAGTTTTTAGTCTGTTTTAATCATTTCCTACTATTATTAAATCTAATAGTATTTTAAGTGTATTTTAATTATGTTTTAACTTCTATTTATTATTATTTTAATGGTGTTTTATTTTTATTCATGTTAGCTGTCTTGGGCTCTTTTTTGTGGATGAGGAAAGGCGGGTTTACAAATTAAGTAAAATAAATAAATTAAATAAATAAATAAATAAATAAAATAGTTTGTTTCACAAGTTTATGCATAAACTTACATGTCAATTGATATATAACATGAGATTATTATGAGATTTTTAAAATTTGGATTAGTGGTCACCACATTGGGTGACACACCTTCCTCCGTGTGTCACCCAATGTGGCCTACACCCTCTGCACTCTCTAGCAACACCACTGATATCAGTGAAGCAAGGACAGGTTTATCAAAGGCCATATACCAGAGTAGCTGAACCTCCATGGTCAGAGGCAGGCTACCTGTGAATACTGGATGGCAAGCATGAGAAACAGTCATGCTTGGAACGGAAGTAAAACAGAAAATTAACAGTCCAGAATGCGCATCCATTGCTACTTTTTGTAGCAATAATCTATCTTTTTAAAAATAGCTACAATCAATAAAGAAAATAACAATGTATTTATGAAGCTTGCATCTCCCACCAGTTCCAACAGATGGAAACCCAGAGGGGGATATATCTCCTGCAATGCTCCAAATGGCAGCTCAGGGTGTCAGTGCTCCCTTTAATCTATCAGTCTGCTTTGAAGTGGATAATAATAAGTTGTGATTTTGTTTATTAGTCGCACACTTCAGCATGCAGCTATTGAAGGCTCATGTATGCCTCAAAAAGGTATGACTCGCTGTAATAGATAATTACTGTTTTTATTATAGCTATCCTATATTAAAATATTTTTATTTGTTTAGAATTTGGCACATTTTCAAGCATTCTTTCAGGGTCATCCTTCCAGTATTTTTGTAATGCAAATACCATCACTGAAGCATAGCAACATTGTCAAAACAATAGGCTGTCAGTTCTTCCAATTAACACAGTTGATACCTCCATAATCCCAAATAAATGTTCATATATATATATATATATATATATATATATATATATATATATATATACACACACACACACACACACACACACACACACACACACATATACACACACAGTGGTGCTTCACATAAAGAGCTTAATTCGTTCCGGAGGCATGCTCTTTAAGTGAAACGCTCCTTAAGTGAAGGAGATTTTTCCATAGGAAATAATGGAAACTCAGACGATTGGTTCCTCAACCCCCAAAATATTCATATAAAAATATTAACTGGATGTAAAAATGATGACAAAACACTGAAATTGAATTCAAAACATGCATTCAATGTGCATGATCCTATGAAGTCTATTTAGGCTGCAGTCCTAAAGACACTTTCCTGGGAGTAAGACCCGTTTAACACAATGGGGCTTACTTCTGGGTAGACATGGTTAGGAGGCTGCAATCCAAGACACCTTCAAAGTGTCTCCCCACTTTTTCCTTCTCTCCATCCTGAGCCTCTCTCTCCCCTCCTCCCTTCTGGCCAGCCCTGAGCTGCTTCCCTCTTCTCCACTGCTCTTCTCTCCCTCTGCCCAGCGCAGACCCGGCCACAGGAGGAAGAGCGCAGAAGTGTTGCCTTCACTGTGGGCAGGTGCGCTAGGCAGCCCTGATGCTTTTTAAATAGGCTGCCAGCCAGCACTGCCCCAACTGCCAACGAATATGTTCTTTACGTGAAGCACTTTCTTTACGTGAAGCACTTTCTTTACGTGAAGCAGAATCCTAGAGAAATTTTTGTTTGTTACGTGAAACATACTTTACGTGAGGCATTCTTTACGTGAGGCGTCACTGTATATGACTGAATAGCATTAGCGCTGGAGGCCATTAGCTGGCTGATCTTCCCATCAATCTTTGGAAATCCATCAAAAATCAGATCAGGACCCACAAGTAGTTGGGAAGTGCTGCGCGTGCACACACACACACACTTTCCTGAAGTCAGTTACATAGGATGCAATGTCAATTCCTCCCATAGGATGCTATGGGGCTGACTGTCTCTCATAGGATGCAATGAGATTAACTGAATCCCATAGGAGGCAATGGGGCTTCCTCTCATAGGATGTGGTGGGGTTGACTGATTCCCATAGGATGCAAAGGGATTGACTGAATCCCATAGGGTGCAATGGAGCTGACATCTAGGATGCATAGGGCTGACTGACTCCCATAGCCTATGGGGCTGACACTCATGGGATGTAATGGGGCTGCCAGACACCCATAGGATGCAGTAGGGCTGACACTCATAGAATGCAATGGGGCTGACACTCATGGGAAGTAATGGGGCTGCCAGACTCCCATAGGATGCAGTGGGGCTGTCTGACACCATTGGGGCTGACTCTCGAGTAGAGCTTCCTGGGGCTTCCGTGGGGTCTTGAGCCACCCGAGGTGTCCCTGCCTGGCTGGCTGACCCTGATCCCTGCCGCCCTCCCTCTTCCCTCCCTCTGTCGGGGCGGGCGAGCCCTCCGTCCATCCATCGGTCCATCCAGCCGCCCACGGGCAGGGCGGGCAGGCAGGCAGGCAGGCAGGGGAGCGTCCTCGGGGCGGAGAGCGCAGCGGGCGAAGGATGCGGTGCCGGCGGGACGGGGCTTCGGGGACGGAGACCCGGGGTCTGTGGCTGGCCCTGGGGTCGGTGGGGCTGCTCTGCGCCCTGACGGCGGCCGCCACCCTCTTCCTGCTGGCCCAGTGGAGGGAGCTCAGCGCCGCGCTCAGGGAACTGCGGGAGGAGACCCTGGCCCGGCCCCGCACCCAGCCCAAACCCCAGCCCCGCACCCAGCCCAAGCCCCAGCCCCAGCCGCCCTCGACGCAGCCCCTCGCAGCCACCGCCAGGAACAGGCGCAGCCAAAGGGCGCCCCGAAGGAACCCCACGAAGGCGCAGCTCCGAGCGCAGGACCAGGACATGCTCATGATGATGACCTACTCCATGGTGCCGGTAGGGGACGCCCCGCACGCTCACCTGCAATCCCAGCCATGCTTACCGAGGAGTAAGCCCATTGGCTGTCATGGGACTGACTTTTGAGTAGACATGCTCAGCCTAGGGAGGCTCTCAAGGTTGCTGTCCCAGCCATGCTTTCCTAGGAGTAAGCCCATTGGCTGTCATGGGACTGACTTCTGAGTAGACATGCTCAGCCTAGGGAGGCTCTCAAGGTTGCAATCCCAGTCATGCTTACCTAGGAGTAAGCCCATTGGCTATAATGGGACTGACTTCTGAGTAGAGAGTGGGCTCTGAGGTTGCAATCCTGGCCACACTTACGTAGGAGTAGACACCCTTGGTTATAATTGGACTGACCTCTGAGTAGCTATGCTCGACTTGGGTCCTTGAGGTTACAACCCTAGCCACATTACCTGGGAGTAAGCTCCATTGGTTATAATGGGACTCATTACTGAGTAAGTATACTCAGGTTGGTTTCTGAGGCTTCAATCCCAGCCACACTTACCTGGAAGTAAGCCCCATTGATTATAATAGACATATTTCTGGATATTCCTAGGATTGGACTGTGAGGCTAATATCTATCTACGCTTACCTGGGAGCAAGCCCCATTGACTACAGTGGGCCTGCCTTCTGAGTTGACGTGCATGCGGTTAGGCTCTTGGTCTGCAGAAATGTGTAGCTTGGACTTTTTATCATACAAGGTTATCAGAGATAGGAAATGATTGAGATATACATAATTGTGTAGGGTGTCCAATCATTTAACTTCAGGGCTCTTGAACCTTTTAACAGTGATGTAGAAGAGGGAATTTCAGCAGGTGCAACTTTTCATTTCACAGATTTATTTATGTAAAATATTTATATCCCGCCTTTCCTCTGTAAACAACAGATGGCCAAGGCGGCTTTCAATAATTAAATAAAAACATACAATAAAACATAAATTTAAAAGCAAAATTAAGGGAATAAATAAATACAAGAAAGAAAGCCTAACACCATCACCTTTGATAGAGAATCTCAATGCTGCACATCAAAATGATTGTTAAAGGCACAGGTGCAGAGCAGGTTCAGATGTTGGCAACTTGGGCAAAGGTTAGGGTTACCCTGAGTCTGGCAGGATGCTTAGGATGCAATCCTAACTTAGGCTGGCACAACTCATTGGCCTTCGTGTCCCTGTGGTGATGTAGGGAGGCAAGCGCACATCTAAGCCTCCCCCAGGAGTGGCGCAGAAGTGCCTTACAGCACTTTGGTGACACCACCAGCCTAGCACAGGACTTTTGCTGGGGCTTATGTCTGCCTAACTGGAGTTAGGATTTCAGCTGTATGTTTTTAATAGTTATTTTCAACCACTGTACTGCAGGACTTGGGGGGGGGGGGGGAAATGAAGACATTGGGGGATTTGATCTCCTAGCAGAAGCATGGTATACCTTGTCAATGATGAAAAAACTACTGGTGTGCCTTGACTATTTCAGTACCTTGTCAGTGTGCCATGAGATGAAAAAGATTGAAAATCTCTGTTTCAATGGTTTCCTGCCTAGCAGAAGCCCAAGAGCTGTGGTTCTCCCTATATGGAGATGCAGGTGCATCTCTGTTGAAAATCTGACATTGTTAAAAGCATAGGGCCAATAAAAAGGTGGCAACCGTAGGAGAGGGAAATGCAGGGTGACCATATAGAATGGAGGACTAAATGCACCTTTAAGCATTGCACAGAAGAGGTAACTGAGGCATGTGCTGCCTTTTAAACCCTTCTATGTTGAGCTTTTCCTGCCTAAATCCCCTCTTCTGTGCAAAGAGATAGAGGCACTCTGTCTTCCTTCTATATGGTCACCCTGGGGAAATGAGGCTCATAAAATATTGTGGTGGAGGGCATTAATGTGACTAGGGCTGCAATCCTAACCTCTATGTAGGCTGGCCTAAGTCCTGGCACAAGACCTATGCTGACCTGCAAGTGTCACAAAAGTGCAGTAAAATTCTTCTGTCCCACTCGGGCGGGGAGGGAAGATTAGGCCAGTGTATAAGCATATGTTGACCTCCACACACCTTCACAGAAAGATAGGCCAGGTGAGTTAGTCTTAGGATTGTGCCCTAGGTTAACTATTTCCTTTCTTTCCCTTTAGTTAGACAGCAGCAAAAGCTTCCCTTGCATGTTTCAGTGAGGCTTCCTATAAGATTTGGTGCTTTGTACACTGGCTATGCTACTGTTTTGCAGCAGTAAGAAATGGAAAGACAAAATAAAACAAAATAGGACAGGAATAATGTATGCTTAAGATGTAAAACAACCAGATTAAGCTTATCTTGGCTTTTTTCTTGCAGGACTTCTTTGTATTACCAGGTACATGTGATTATTCTGTTTGAATGCTCAGTATCGTTGCCAGAATCTCTTTATTAAATTTCCACCCATGCACCTTTTAAAGCCACAGGGGCCCTGCCTTAAAAAGGGGAGAAGCTTTCATTAGAAGTTTTCATTAGCGCCCCTGTTGGGTCCACATCTTTTTTTTCCGCACTCTGTTTTTAATTTAGCAATCCAGTTCATTAAACAAAATTAGATTATGCAGAACATTTTTTAAAACTTTTGGAATATGCTGCCTACTGCAGCATAGCCTCCCCTCTTGTTTGCATCCCCCACTTATTGGACGGGTTAGGGACCAGAGCACCATCCAAAAGTGAAAACCGTTGAAAAGTGGAACCCAGTCTTTTTCAGCTTGCAAACACAAAATGGCCACCAAAAAAGACATAAATATCATTTGCAAAAGCCTAAATAACATTTATTTATTAATGCATAGCCAAAATACATAACAAATTACAGTAAAATGAGCAAAGGCATGTTTGGGCAATGAATATCTCATGTATTTGAATGAAGGTTATTTACTGAAGAAAGTTATAAGGAAATGCCAAAAACACAGTGTTCACCATGTCACATGCAAATCAACATCAAGGATGACAATTTTAGCCTAGTTTAGACAATCAGAGAGAGAGAGAGAGAGAGAGGTTGAAAGAGTGAAGCGTATGTTGAATGAATGAGTTCTGAGTATAATTGAAAGATGTTGAAAGAATGGAACCATCAGAAAGTTGGGGACACCTGTATATTATCTCTGAAACTGGAGGTTCCATGAAGCCATTATGACTAATAGGCTATTACTATTAGCCTAATGCAGGCCTCCGTCAGTCTTAAAAGACTATGGTATCATGCTCTGCACTGCATATGTTGCATGTGAATCACGAAAGCCTGGGTTAGATTGTTATGGAGGATAGGCTGTTACCCAAGCAGCAAATGCCCCCTCTCCATGCCACTGAATTAGTCCAATGGAAAGGCAGAGCCAATACGATTGGATCCAGCTGGTGACGCAGAGCTGGGCTAAGGACAGGAGCTCACCCTGTCTTGTGGGGCCGACGCAGGTCTTGAACCCTGGCCTGCTGGTAAACAGGCACGGCGTCTTAACCGCTTGTGCCACCCACAGCCCAAATAATAACCTCTAATATTTAGCAAAATAATAACCTCTAATAGGCTTATCCTCCATGAATTTGTTTAATACTTTTTCACGCCACCAGAACATCTTAGTTCATTGTTATGTAGCAATTCCATTTGTATTTAAAATGGAAATCCAGGGATCCTACATTTGGGAAATAGTGGGGTAATTTAGTGCTGCTTAATCCAGAGGCCCCAAAAGTGTCTTCTTTTGCACATGGGTCAGTACAGCACATGAGTTGTTTTTCTGGCTTCAGCTGCTTATTGGGGATGCTTCAAAGAACGGACATGAAAAAGTCTCTTAGCATTTTACCCTGGAAAGAATGTGAATTCAAGCTCCAAATTAATTAAGACTGAGGCTTATGTAGCCTGGGGTGCTCCAGACCACCCATTTATGTTCATACTTTCTGTGGCACATTAAAGAAACCAGCCATTGGAATGCCAAAAATTGTCACCATTTCTTTTTTTTCCTAATTTTTCACATATTTTTTGCTCCATTTTTTAGGCAGAGATTAAGGACACATGACTGCTACACAAACTGAGAACATGGGCTTCGGTGTTGGAGGGATGCTGTTTGTGGAGATCATTTGCCCTAAAAATCTATTACAAACACTTCATTGAGTTCCCTCCTCTGTAGTACAGTCAGAACTGACAAAAGGACATTTTTTACCCAGCATGTCATTACTCTGTGGAAATCCTTGCCACAGGATGTGGTGATGTCAATCTGCTTAGATACTTTAAAAAGTATTTCGTATTGTGCATATTTTGAAAAGATTGTGCATATCTCTATAGGAAAAGTCCATTACAGATTACAAGCTATGATGGATACATGCAACTTCTGGTTTTAGATTTAGGATATGTCATAATGCATGGTAGTGGCAACAGGACACGGGTGTCTTGTGTTTCCCTGGGGCATCTAGTGGGCCACAGGGAGATGCAGGAAGCTGTGCTAGGTGGTTCTTGGCCTGATCCATCTCGGCTCTTCTTTTGTTTATATGTTCAGCTTGCCAAACATATGTGTTACCACTGAATTGTGGCTCCTATTTATTGTCTTGGCCTACCTGGTAGGAATTCTACGGGTGTAACTTCTCACTTATTGACCCTTTAAGGCCTCACCTGTTTATGCATTTTATAATCCAGAGAGGAAAAGATAGTATACAGGGTATTCTCTCTTCTATCTTTAATTTTCCTAAGAATCAGATGAGATGGATTCATCTGAGGGATGGTGACCCACCTAGGATCATCAACTGAACTTAGAGATTCACAGATCGTTACATTCATGTCCACCACTATGGCTGTTGCATGCAGTAAGAGATTGAAGAAGGCGTCTTCCGAGTGGGATATAAGGTGCAATACTAAGCATGTCTACTCAGAAATAAGTCCCATTGTGTTCTGAGGGACATACTCTCAGGAAAATACACAGTATATAGGATTGCAGCTGAAATATGGTAAAAGTAGAATACTTACTTCCAGTATTTGGCTGCACTGAACAGTAGTATGTTGTTGTATGGCTGTTCCTGCTATGGCGAGGGAAGTTATGGTTCTTTAAAAGAGAAAAAAACCACAATTCTTCTGCCAACACTATATTCTGGAGCTAAAAAATTCTCCTTTTATGACTCTCAGGCCATGATTGCACCAGTTGACAAACAAGGTGATGAGGATGCTTGACAAAGAGTAGGCAATTAAGCCTCTCTCTTTAGAAACAGACACTTGCCAATTTGGGGAGGGGGAGAAGAAATTGAGATCCCTAAACATTTCAATAATACTGGGTTGGTGTGGCGAAGGATTTGTGGATGATGGAAAATAGAGCTCCTATCTGTCATAAGAGCCTTGTTGTTCAGCGACATGAAAATGATTGTGCTGAATGTAATAGGGACACTTTTATGGATAGCCAAAATGAAATGTTCTCCCAGAATAAGCAGTTAATGACGATAATGCCACTGATTGCATAATGGCTCATTGATGCATCCTGCTTTTCGCAAAGCCACCCAAAGGTAAAGTCTGGAAAGGTGCCCAAAGGAAAACGGCAGGGTGGGGTCACCAGGTGCAGATTGCTGGGTAGGCGGACAGATCCTTTTAATGGGTCTAAGAATTAGGCAGGTGCAGATTGTTATGCATGTAAGAAGATGTAAGCCAGACTACTGTATGTATCTTCCAACTGGTGTCCCAAGTTTGTGGCAGCCTGAGATGGGTTGCCAAATGCCATCTGCTGTCCTGCTCTCTACCTGCCACTCTCCACCTCCTCCTTTTGGACTTGCTTTCCTGACTTTGTGTCATGAGCTGTCCTCCTGTATTTGAAGAGAAGAAGGAGAAAGTGGAAGGAGAGGAAGTATGGAGGAGTAGAGTGTGGTGAGTTAGTGTGTCTGGAAAGCTCTCGACTCTAGCCTACTTCTCACCTCTCCTCCATAACTTCCATCCTGGTCTCTTCCAGTGCATCGAGTGCAAGAGAATAGTGGAGAGACAACTAAACAGGACAAGAAGAGGAAGACTAGAGGAGGGTGGGAGAAGATTATCTGAAACATCCATGCCCCATCTCTTGGTAATCCCCATTGAGGCAGCTTTATTTTCAGAATATGTTATTTTTCAGAATACTTTATATTCTATATTTTTTATAAAGTATTTTTCAGAATACTTTATATTTTCAGCTTTATTTTATGGAGTTAGTCCTTCATCCAGCATTTTTGTGGAAGTAAATTGGGACATTCAGTCACTCTGATTAGCACATCAGTTATCACTCTGTGGCTCTCCCCCATCAGCCTTTCCTATTCTGGCTCTTTCCCCCCAATATCCCAGCATGATGCATTTAAAAACATTTGTTCTTGTGATGATCTTAGCAGGGAAGGACAACCAATAGCCTTCCTTCAGTTGTTCATGTAAATTGGACACAGGGTATCAACTGTAAATGAAATTGGTGGCATAGCTAGAGGGGGTTCAAAGCACCATGCGAAGCACCCCTCCCTTTCTGCTTTGGGGTCATTTGCCTTTTTCACTCCCCCCACTAGGAATGACTCCAAAGGAGAGGGCCCCTTGCATGCCATGATGAAGTTCCCTGCAAAATCTTCTGCTTTGCACCCCCTCCAGCTATGCCACTGAATGAAATAAAACACAGATGCCCATGTATACAGTTGGGGAATGGTAAGCTGCCAGCATGGGATAAGACCGGAAGAGATTTCTATTGTAACCATTAATTGGGTGCTTTGATGGCAATGATACATTTTTGTTATTTTAGGTCCGGGTGATGGTAGAATTATGCAATAGCACAAAAGGAGTGTGTTTAACAGGTAAGTTGGCCACACTTGATTATTAAGCAGTAAATGTTTTTTTTTTTTTCCTGATTTATTATCACTACTTTAGTAATCGGCGTGTCCTAGTCTACAGATGAACGATACTGATGAAATGTTATGGTTCTTCTGAGAAATTTCACTCCTGTAAAGTAAACTGCTGAGCTGAGGATGTTTAAGTTTTCCAAAGTATAGATTGAAGGGGACATGATACAGTAGAGTCAGTTGAAGCGATCATTGCCTATATAGGAGACTGCCACACTTTTGGCATGTATGATCATGGAGATCAGGCTGTCCTTTCATCTCCATCCCACCTATTAATAATAATAATAATAATAATAATAATAATAATAATAATAATAATAATAATAACCCAAAATGCCAGCTCTGCAAAGAAGTGGATGAAACTATCAACCACATACTAAGTGGCTGCAAAAAGATCACGCAGACTGACTACAAACTGAGGCACAACTCTGTTGCCCAGATGATCCACTGGAATCTATGCCAAAAGTATCATCTGCCAGTGGCAAAAATCTGGTGGGACCACAAGCCTGAAAAAGTGATTGCAAATGAGCAGGTCAAGCTTCTGTGGGACTTCAGGATATAGACGGACAAGGTCTTGGAACACAATACTCCAGATATACTCGCCATACCAGGTGACAGCAGAATTGAGGAGAAACAACTGGAAAAGATCTCCCGCTACCAAGACCTAAGAATCGAATGACAGCGTATCTGGTGTAAGCCAGTGCAGGTGGTTCCGGTGGTAATTGGCACACTGGGTGCAGTGCCCAAAGACCTTGGCAGGCACCTGAAAACTATTGGCATTGACAAAATATCACTCTGCCAACTGCAGAAAGCCGCTCTTCTTTCAGCACGGATCAGCACGAATTATACGCTGCTACATCACACAGTCCTAGACTCCAGGGAAGGGTCCGACTGGTGAAGTGAATGAAACCAGCACGAAATTGTTTGCTGTGCATTGATGATGATGATGGTGATGATGATGATGATGATGATGACGACGACGACAACGACAACGACAACAACAACAACAACAACAACAACAACAACAACAATAAAGTTCCACTTCTGGGAACTTCAATATTGAGACAATACCTTTGTGATTCCTAGTTCCTTGGAGAGGAACCAAATCACAATAGAGTCACAAACATCTGGTGACTGTGAAATAGTACATCATCATCATCAAAGGTGGAGATATGGACCTATCATGGAGTGCTTCCAATCTCCATATCAGTGTTGATCTACACCTTCTTTGAGCCAATAAGGCCGATCTAAGAGGGAAAGGGGGAAATATAAGGGACCCAATCCTGCCCAACTTTACCCTGCTGATGCAGCCATGCAAACAAGGATGTGGCATCCTGAAGTGGGGTGGGAGTCAAAGAGATCTCCTCAAAGTATGGTATTTTCTTTCCTTACCTCAGGGCTGAATTTTTGATAAATCAGCACGGGAAAGTTTGATAGGATTGGGCTTTTAATTATGTTTGTTTACATGGTTCACCAAATGGAATGAAATTTTAACCCGATGGTGTTCTGTAAATATGAGTCATCACTGCTTAGGATCAGCTTCTTCATGAGAAAGCAGAAGCAAAGAAGCTTTGCCCCACATGATCCTTTTAAATTTTTAATCCCCTTTTTGCTTTGAAATAGCAGGATTTAGAAATAGTGTGCCATTTTGTGTGTGCTGAAAATTGAGAGAAGCTGAAAGTAAACCAGTTAATTGTTGGTTTACTTAGGCTAGTACTTGTTAAAAGGCATAAATACCACTGCTTGTAACTGAAACTGCAATGAAACTCCCCTGGAAAGACCATGTTTTGTCAAAGAGCCGCCCAGTGAATTGCAAGTTGCTGCTGATCTTGGGACAGAAAGTGGAATTTTGTGTGCTTGCTCTTAAATATTAGCTTTCAACAAGATGAGCTGACAAAGAGGGCTTCTTTTTAATGTAATTTTCCAAATATTATTTTTCAAGGTAAGGACATAAAAGTTGTAACATTGGATGAGAACGAAGGACTGTCAAGTCCTGCATTTTGTTTCTCATAGAAGCCAACCAGAGGCTTCTTGGAAGCTTATAAGCAGAGCATTCATCTGGTTTCCTAAATCCAACCTTCTATTGTATGGTACAAGTTTGAAGGACAGAGCTAGTCGTGCCAGAGAGCTGTGTGTTAATCTTCTAGTGCACAAGGGTCATCTTCCTCTCTCTCTTGTTATCCTGTTCTGTCACACGCTGGCAATCAGAGCATATGGCTCAGGGGAATTTGCCCCCAATGTATCCCCCATCCAGGTATGCCATGTCTTCCATGCCAAGTCTGTTGGATGGGGACGGGTGGCAGGTCAGGGCAGAGCAACCAGTGTGCATTCCATTTTGAAGGATGGAAGGAGAAAAAGAGGAAGTAAAAGAGGGTGGAAGGATGAAGGAGACAATTGAATTAGGAGACCTGCTGTTCCTCCAGTGCCAAAGTTCTTCATGGGATTTACCTGACCTTGGACAGCCCTGAACCTCACAGTGCATGACCTGAGACTGGGTCATGACTACCTCTAAGTCCTAAACATCTTTTAAAGACCACTGTGTTGGACATTTCTAGCCTTGTTACAGAGCTGTAGCTCACAAGAGTCCGTGCTTGGGATCTGTGAGCAACAGATCCTTAGCCATGCTCAGATGTGTTATTACCTGAATGTCCATCAAGATATTTCATTGTTTTGTATCATAGCCACAAGATTCATTTGCAATATCTTGATACACTTACTATTTCTCTCCTTGCGTTCTTTCTGTCTAGGACCACCAGGATTGCCAGGTAATCAAACCTTTTCCTTTGTCTCACTGCGGAGTTGCGGATATAGCATCATGTTGGCTAAGATATATTTTCCCAGGATAGGTTCAGTGTACGGTGTTTAGGATTGCAAGCCAATGCAGAGTTATGAGTGAAGAGTATGGGTACACTTTATATACCTTGTGTGTAGAAAGTAGCCATCCTCTTCCTCTTGAGCCAAAGCTGTCCACTTTTCCTCTTAATAATTCTGAAGAGTCCCCAGAGACTGGCAGGGACAGATAATAGGGGCTGTAGGAACCATTGATTGATTGACTGATTGGACTTATACCCCATCTTTCCCACCCAAAGCAAATGTGCAAGATCCTTAAAAAGCATTTATCCTTTCATCCTCACAACTTCTTGGCTCAAAAGATTATAATATCAGCCATTATCATAAATCAGCCATTAAGCAGGAAGATGAAGTGCCAAGGAAGAAAAAGGTGTGCCCCTATTCCTGTGAAGATGTCAGGAGCACTGTCTAGTAAGTCCACGCTTGGCACATACCACTATTGGCATCCAGGGCCACTACCCTACCCTGTCCTACTCTTCTATGCATGTGATTTCAGTTTCCTGCAGTTTTCTGTCTTGCACGATGAGAAGGTTTATAATTCTCAACAGGTAGCACTTTCATGACCCATGGCTCCTCTTGTGGAATAGAACTCCAGGCACAACCAGCCTCAAGTTCAGTGGGAATATTCCTTATGGCACTTTAGTTCAAAGTTGCACAGATGAAGATGCCACCTCCACCTGTAATATTAATCATTCCTCTTTCTGAAACACTGCCCTTGTTATGTTGATTGTAATGTTTTCCCAAGGAATGTTTTCTCTTAAATGTTTAGTATTGATATAGCTTCCCAAAGACCTTTTGCTTCTCAAAGTTTTCTCTTCCACACTATAGGATCATCCCAAATGGCAAACCTTCCCCACTCCAAACACTTTGAAAACCAGTGGGATGGTGGCTGTTTTAAATTTCTGCATCCTATTAAATGCCTGTGCCTTCTATAAGGATTCAATTAAATGCCAGATATTATGAAATTCCTATGATGCTGTGACAATGCTGGCCCTTGCTTTAGAAGCAGAAGCTTCCTTTGAAAGCATTGTTAACAGTATTTAATATAAATTTAATTCTTTTTTGTTGGATGGCCGCTTGGGAAATATATACATTAAAAATGTAGCAGTGCATATGCTATTAATTTGGCTTAAGCTTTTTCATACAAGGATTTTTTAATTTTGTAATTGCCTCCCCATGCCATTGTGGGAAGGGACGTTAGGTGAGTTGTGCTAGCCTAATTGGGTAGGATTGTGCTCTGAGATGATTTAGCTCACGAAGGGCAAAATCCATAGCAGTTATGGGTCCATGCAGTTACATCACCCTCTAATGTTATCTTATGGAAAGTTATCTTAACTGCTCTGGAGCTAGGGGCTTAATTTCACTTTAGGATATTGGCCTTAGCTGCACATTATTGGCCTTATTGGTAGCAGTTCTATAAGGTTTCTAGCTGCGGTATTTCCCAGCTCGTGATATTTTGCGAGATCCAAGATGGTGGCATCTGATTGAGCCAGGAAAAAGAGATTGCAGGAACATTATGACCCCAGTAGGTTTGGGAACCATTGGCATAAATGAATGTCAAGGTTTTCAAGAAAGAGACTGGACAAATATTTCCTAGGGATATGTTTTGAGAAGTGGTACCACGTAATATTTTGTTTACTTTTTAGGTCCCCCTGGAATGGATGGTTTACCTGGTTTTAATGGTTCTGATGGAATTCCTGGCATACCAGGGCAAAAAGGAGAAACTGGAAAAAGAGGAAAACCAGGTAGATACACTGGAGTAGATTCATATACAGACAAATCTAATGGTATAGTCCTTCAAAATTTCTGACTACTCATGTGGTAGAGCTACAACTGCTTCAGACTGGTGTGTTAGAAGGCTTTTCCAATTTGGAAGCTCCCTCTCTGTGTGAGGAGTTATAATGTGGAGAAATTGCTAGGAATGTAGAAAATGAGATGGAGAATGAGTGCCCATGAACAGATGCATTTCTTGATGGATAAACCAATGGTTTCTCACACTGTGAGGCAGTTTCCTCTATTTGTATGGCTTAATCCTAAAATGTATGGCATAAGAATGAAGAATATCTCTGAACATGTGCAGAGTGCTTTTCCTGGATCACTAAATGTGTGATTTCCAGACAAATTTGAGGCCCCTCAAACCTCTCTTTTTAGAAAATAAACCCAAGTGCAGATAGAAAAACCTAATGGTCCAAGCTGGAAATCCATTCAGATTTTCAGTGATTATTGACAATCATGGTCCATGGTTCTTGCAATATCCTGAAGCATCCAATGTTTTATTGGAAGGTAATTGCATGGTTTTTTAATAACACAATGCATTTCATGCTTCCCTTTTTTGCCTTCCAGGACCAAAAGGAGCCCCTGGTGAAAGAGGAGAAAAAGGAGACCCTGGAGAGATTGGCTTACCTGGGAAAGAAGGGCTGCAAGGAGACAAAGGATCCAGGGGAGCCAAGGGTGACAAAGGGGATGCAAACAACAGTCTGATCACAGAAGGTTCGATCAGAATGGTCTGAAAATGGCATAGTCCACTGTTATCTTTTCCTTGGTTGCTCTTGCAGGGGAATTGGGGCATTTTTCATGATGTGGTGATGTTTTGGGGCAATGCCTGTTTGCTATCGCCTTGTCCTGGGATGGTGACAGTGCTGCTCTCTGAATTTGTATGCTTTGTGATGAAGTAGTATTGCTCTGTGGGCCTTGGGAAGTGGGGAAGATCGTGACTGGTAGCTTCCAGGTGTGTCTCCTACAGGCCATGTCCTTGGTCATTACACAACTCCATTGCATAACAGCCTGAAAGAGTTGATACCTGGATCTGCTTCTCTTGTTTCCCCCTCACCACCCCTTCCTGCTTTTCTGTTGTGTCTCTTCAATTATAAGCAAATATTCCCCAAGGCGAGCAACCTTGGAGTACTTTGGCATGCAGACACTCGTAAAGAAATGCAATAAATGAATAATTAGGAATTGCACAACTTCCTCCATCTTAGTCTTGCCTGTTTAGGAAATTGGGAACATCTGAAATAGCCTTCACTTTTGCTACCAACCAAACTGGGGTCATGTTTTGCCAAACTCCCTTTCCAAACTTGGCTTGGGCCCACTTTGAGTTGTTTCTTCCCCAGCTCAAACCTGGCTAGCTCAAGCAACAGACAAAACTCCTGCTGAACTTCCAGAAGGTAGCTTGCCTGTGAGGTTGTGGCAGGGTTGCCATATGTCCTGAAAAAACAGGGACAATCCTGATTTTTGAGGATTGTGTGCACAAACTGGCAAATGGAACAGAGGATCCTGTCCCAATTTTGTGGAAGAGTATTATGGCAGCCCTAAGTTGTGGGGTCCCTCCTCACAGTTTTCAAAGCAACAGCTCTTAGTACAGTAGTGCCCCATTACCTCTCTGCAACTCTGCAATTTCTATTAACCCTGCAATCCAGAGTAACTACAGGAGCACATAAAAGACATTACGTGTACCCGTAGTTACAGCATCACCTAGTGAAAACCTATGAGAAATTCATATTGCAATCCAGAGCAAATTGTTCTTACACTGGAGCAAGGACTCCCCGTAGTTACTCTGGATTGCACCCTAAGTCAGTTAGCCAGTCTGTAGGTCGGTCCACCAATTCAGTAATCAGTTCTTTAGTCAGACAGTCCTCTCCTTCCTTCCTCCAACCTTTCCTTCTCCTCCAGGTGCTGCTTTTATCCTTGAGGGCCCTGCTGTCTTCAGCTGCAGAATCCACACTTACTGCTTTCTAAGGCCTTGGTGTTAAATCCTACCTTCCCAGACCTACCCAACAAGGGGCCACTGTGGGCTACCCCTACTATCTCCTTGAGGGATCTTGAGCACTTCCACTATTTGAAGCATCACTAAAGCTGTCTTGAAATCTGCAATTGTTCAAAAGAGGCACTAAAAGGGAACACTGAATTAGGATTTGAGTGTATTTATAACTGTATTTGACTGAATTTAAATTCAGGCAGAACCTCTGGAAAAAATATGAATATTCTTGGGTTTCTTCTAGTTGAATTTCTTGATCTGATCAACGCAAAGCCTTCTGGTGCTATTCTAGGAACCCACTCTTAAGCAGCTGCTTTTCTACTTTGTTGATGTTGTAGGTGAGAAAGGTGAAAAAGGTGATCCAGGACCTCCAGGACCACCTGGTCCCCCAGGACCTCCGGGGTCTCCAGGGAAGCGTAAGCAGAAACCCAAGGTTGAGGAAAACATGTTTAGTGCCAAGTGTACAGGTGAGCTTCTCTTAATGATATTTTGTTCTTTCTTAAAAGGTGAAACTGTGCCATAGATAATTCTGACTTAGATGGACCAGTAGTCCGACTGTGTTTAAGACAGCTTTGTACAGTCATTTGGAGAGGGAAAGGAATTTATTTCACATTAACCCATTGAATGTAATTGAAGCCAATGAGAACAGAGCCCATTCCTATTTGCATAATCCCGTTCTGTATTGTTTGAGTTGATCTCACTGCTGTGTGACAAGCCTGCAAACTCAGGAGCTGGCTTTTGTATGGATAGATAACGATACCAGAAAGACAGAAACTGTGACTGACAATATTGCTTCCCCTATGATCAAAGAGAACTTTTCACCTTGCATTGGGATGATGACTGCCTTTAAGCTCACTTCACCTTTACCTTGGCTACCTGAATGTGGAAGCACATTTGACGCTGAAATTAGTCTGAAAAATACCCTGGTTGCAAAGCCTTTTAAAGTTTGTTTGCTTTCAAAATCACTGCAAGAGGTCCAAGATTGTGCTTGAATTAAAAACTCTGTAGGTGGTCTGAGGAGATGATTTGGCCCAACAAACTTATGACCATGGTATCCTCAGATCCAGCATTCATGGAACTGATTCACTGCTAATGCTGGAGTCCTGTGATGCATATGCTGAGTTCCATTTTAAATATCTTTTAAATTTAAAAGAAGTCCAATAATCAGGTTTCCTACATTTTGGTGGCAAACGGTGCCATTTCCAAGAGTGTCAGGGCTAAAAAAATAGATCTTAGGAGCTACGTTGGAACAGTGGGGTAGCTAGAAGAGGTGCAAAGCACTAAGTTTTTGCATGCAGCCTCATTACAGCATGGAAGGGATTTCTCCCTCCTTCAGGGTTATTCCAAACAGAGGGAAGAAAATGGAGGCAAATGCCTCCATTTTGTCACCCTCCAACCCAGTCACAGGTTTGCTTTTCAAGTAAGTGCCCCTTGCATGTTTAGGATGTTCTTCCTCACTAATGGTTGTGTTGCTTTCCCACCTCTGGGTGGAGTGTGAGGCCTTCAAGTGCAGCACCATTAAGGACACGGCTGGTTCTGGAGTGGCTTACCTTTCTCAGAGTCGGAACGGTGTCACTCTCCACTAATGAGCCAGTGAAGTGGGAACGTGGCCTTCTTCCAGGGCTTGGAACAGAACGTGCCACTTCAAGGATGTTCGAAGAGGGCTCTGTTCTTGCCCTCCTTTCCTCCTTGTGCTATTTTGGGGCTGCCTGATAGCTTGCTCTCAAAGCTGGCGCCCCACTGCTTCCCTTCCCAGCTGTGTCTATCTTCTGTCTTATCTAACAAGAAGAAAAGGGAATAATGGGTGATCTGAGGATTTAACGGCCATTTGCAAGGTAAGTTTTGGCTGCCGGCAGTCTTGCGTGAACCAGTTCTGGGGCCTAAATATGTCTGTTTCTCTTCTCACAATGACTTTGGAAGCTGAGGAGGGGACATTCAGAGAGATAAAGAAGAAGCGAAACATGAGATCTTGAGTCAGATCAAGATCTTGAATCAGATCTAACATTTTAAAAATTGTAAGGCAATTGTGAGTGGTCGGTTCCCATTGGGAGCTGATCAGTGGTATTATGGAGAGTAAGCGGCTAATTTTTCCCTCTGTGCCATTCTCTAGTTTTAGCTCCCCTCCCTAAGCTGCTATTTAATCTGCAACAGAAAAAAGGCACACGATACAAATACAGGCCCTCTGTATATGCAAGGGATTCATTCACGTGAGGATACTGAATATGTTGGATAATGAAATGGTGGATGATGCCACAATTACTTACCTGGGAACTCTGAATGCTTCAGCAGAATAAGTCACTTGCATACACCAAAATTGCCTTCTGAAGGTGTCCAAGAGATGTTCTGAGAGCTTTTAGATGCAAGAATGGCATCTACAGATACTCATATCCATGGATGTTAGGTGACTGGATAAGGAAGGCCCACTATATTAGATACTTCTCTCCTCTGTAGGGCTTATAGCAGTGTTGCGGGTCAATTTCAGTTTATATTTGGCAAATGCCATGGGGTCAGGGGTTAAACGCCCATCTCCTAGGACCATCACTTTGCTCAGAATTGGAGTCCCCATTACAGTAGCTACATTGGTTCACATTCCAAACTAATCAACCATAATTTTATTAAATTGTCTGAATTGGCCCATTGTGGCAAGCAAATTTTGCTGGCCTCTTCCACTTGACAATCTGGATTTGCTGATATTTCATATATTACCAGTTTGTCCAGTTGCCTCACCCTGCCCTGGTATGGATTTGTTTCCCCATATTCAAGAGTGGTCAGTCTTGTAACATCAGCAATCCTTCCCAGTGATGGAAGTCAAAGAAATTAACAACCGGTTCTATGCCCATCTGGCAGCCATGTAAATGGCTATTGTAAATGTTATATGTCCTCTCTCTTGTTAACAACCAGTTCTATAGAGTAGGTGTGAACCTGCTGGAGCCCACCACTGCTCCTTCCCTTGGGAAGGGAATGATCCTGCCTCAAAAAATTTCAGATGCCTCCAACTTGACCAGCTGAATACTCTAAAGGAGTAGAACCTTTCTTAGCAAGCTAAACTGTGGTTTCTCTGTACTTTTGTGATCTTAACCAAGGTTAAGTGTGATTTGGGCCAATGGCAAGACTCAAAGTTAATTCACATCTTACCCTGTGAATTACAGCTCATATATCTGTAAAAGGCCTATATCCTAAAGTGAAATTAAGCCCCTTCCTCCAGAACAGATGTGTAGACTTGAGCAATGCTTTTACTTGTGTGTTAGATTCAGCTGACCTTGAAACATTCGTGTGTTAGTAAAGGAGCAGACTGTCTTGAAATCTCCTTAACTGCAGGAATCTTCTGCGACACCCCCATCCCCCAAGGGTGGGAGACATACCCTACAAACTATGGGAGCACATAAGAGACATTAGGTGTACCCATAGTTATTGCACCACCTAGTGAAAACCTATGGGAAATTCATATTGCAATCCAGAGCAAATTGTTCTTACACCAGAGAAAGGATTCCCCATAGTTACTCTGGATTGCGCCCATATCCTCTGTTGCATATTCGCTTAACATATACTCTGTTGCATTAGTGGTGATTTTCTTAGGGCCACGAGAATTGGGGTTGACACATGTAATAAATTCCAAACTTTACTGCTTTGTGAACGTGTGTTTGTGTGTGTGTGTGTGTGTATTGTTGAGCCCCCATAGCCTCTATGGGTATTATTTGGATCTGGAACAGCTCAATTGCTGGTACAGATTCAAAAAGCCCCATGTAGGGTTTTAAGGTCCAGGAAGGGAAATAATTTCCCCTTGACCTCCCGTTCCCCCCACCCACCCTGGAATGTTCTTATGCTATGGCATAATCATTTCTGCAGGGTCCAGTGACGCTTGCTACTATCTTGGGGGTCCAGTGCCCACCCACACTGGGCCTTTATATTATCATCTTCCTCCTTCTGGCCACTGTGGAGTGTCTGGTAACAAGATTTGCAGTTGCCATCAGCCAGGCAGCATGTGCCATGAAACGGGATCAGGCTGTATGTATGCTTGAGGGCCCAATCCTATCTAACTTTCCAGTGCCTGCAATCCCAAGGAAGGGGAGCAAACATTCTCTTTCCTTAAAGAGGCCTCTATGAATGACCTCCTCCCCTCCCTGCTGCAGGATGCAGTGCATACCCTATTAACGTGGCTGTACCAGCACTGGAAAGTTGGATACGATTGGGCCATACAGCCTGATCCTGTTCCATGGCACCTGCTGCCAGGGCAATGGTGATTGCAAATCACAATGGTGATGGTGCTAGTTTGTGGTTTGGGCTTTTGAGCTAAACATTTCTATTGACATAGCTCAGGGCAAATACCGTTCCTCTTGATGACAAGCAAAAAGTCCTGTCGAGTTCATGAAAAGTGAAGCTTTCTGCCTCTAGAGTACGTTACGGATTGTCTGCACTCAGTTTTATTTACATCCAAAACATCCCTTCACCCTGAAGTTGTAAGCCTTATCGGAACATTGAGCAGACTTATGATTTTCAGGCAAATGACGAAAAAATGTCTTGTAGGAATCCGAAGTCCTTGGATGAAAGCCGAGTGAAAACATCATTGGCCTTAGACTTTCTGTTTCTTTTTGGTAAAGTTTGTTTCCAAACATATATCCTTCTCTTAGCTTTGTCGGGAATGCTGGCGAGGACCTTGACTGTTCTGCACATAAAGATAAAAGGCTGAATCAGAGTACTACTGCTACTATTAATGAGATAAAGATCTTTTTTTTCATCAATGCTAAAGTAGCAACCTGTAATTAACTGTCGCTAAGCTTTGCAATAGTGGAAAGAGAGATTCAGTTGTCGTAAATAGCAAAAAAGTGGTGTGTGCAGTTTTGGCAACCCACTGCCATAGTTGGCTACTCGTGGGAGTGCAGTTAAGCAAGCATAGGGTGAGGTGGTGGTGGGAATAGGCTGAGATTGGTGAGGAACAGGGGAGTGCCTGGGCAGGGGTTCAGGTGGTGCAGGGAGTAAGTGGATCCCATTGACATGGGCATGCACCAGGATCCTACCTTCATTCACTTTTCTTACATCTTCCTTGATTCTCTTCAAGTGAAATGCTTGCTGCATTGATCAATCAACGATCAATCAAAATGATCAATCAATAAAATTTATTGCATTTAGGCTGCCATGTTAATCAAGATGGTCTATCAAAAAAACTGCAGTTTTTTTTCCTTTCTCCTGCTCCCAATTGTAGGGGAAGTCTGCGCGATACCAAATGATGACACTCTGATTGGAAAAGCGGATGGAAAAGCAAACCTCTATCTTCCGAAAAAGCCTGGTAATCAGTTTGAAAACCTGCGTTTAGTGATTGTGTTCCCAAATCAAATGGGTTGTACTGAATGTCTTTCTCTTTGTTAGAATGCCTCATTAAATCAATTGGAAGTCCTACCGAGATTATCAAATTAAATCGAGAATTTGGAGCATGGATGAGGGATCCCGCCAACAAGAGCGATGAAAGAATTTGGATCGCCGAGCACTTTTCAGGTCAGTCCAGCTTCAAATTCCTAGCCAGCTATTCTGATCATAGGGTGGCTGATGGAAAGCAGTCTAAACTTTATTTTATTCTATCAAAATATTTCCTCCTGATAGAGCACCATCCATAAGGCTGACAGATTTCATATGAAGAAGATAAGGCAGGGTGTATATCACGTAAAATAATTTTTTCAGTGGCTTTATTTAACATTCAAAAATTTTTAACAAGTGAGGCAACACTAGATTTTATTTTTGTTAAAAAAAATCTCCAAAAGGAAACAAAATAAGTGAGTATTAGCTGCTATTTGACTATGGCAGTGTGACCTCCAGTAATGGGGAATTCCATGTGCAGGTTGTGGTTACTCTTTGCACTGTGTTTCAAAAGATAGTGTAAAATCTGCAGCAGCTGCTTAATTCTGTAAAAAGGCTTGCCTTGATGGTTTGGTGAATGCACATCTTATATCTCATTTTTCCCCACTAAACAGACAAGACAGTAAAAGAATTTGAAGACATAACTGCACTTCAGAACGAGAGCTATAAGACCTTTGAGCTCCCCTGGGCCTACTATGGCTGTGGCCACGCTGTCTATAACAACGCTCTGTACTATCAGAAAATGGGGAAAAACATCATTGTGAAGTAAGTAGCAGCACCAGCAAATGCTGAGAATTTAGTGTATTGCACTGCTCTCGCAACATGAAGCACTACGCCTCGACAGTGCACTCCTATGGCACTTTTTTCTGCAAGGCTCAATGTTAGGGTTGCCATAATTCTCTTCCACAAAGTTGGGATAGGACCCTCTGTCACACTTACCAGTATGTGAACACAATCACCCAAAATTGGGACTGTCCGTTTTTGGGGACATATGGCAGTTTTACTCAGTGTGGTACATGGCACCAACCAGTTGGTCTATCTATCCTCAGCTTCACTGTGCCAACTCTGGGACTGAAGAACCTGTGATCATCATGGTCATTGATTCATTAGCATGGTCAGAATAGCCTCCACTTTTTCCATTTCTAGCCTAGCTCTTGATGTGCAAGCCAAGAACAACAGTGTCTGCCTTTGAAAGCAGGTGTGAGATTATCCTTGGCCGAAAACCCCTGGAGGTGGGCCGAGAATGTGAGTAGGTTCCTGGTTTCATCCTTGGTTCAGCGAATGGCACTCCCCAAACTTGGCAAGAGTCCAAGGTATCTCTCTATCCCATTTGGAAAGCCTTTCATCTTAGTGACTGAAGATGTCACTAAGAAGGAGGAAAGATTTTTATTTAAGGTAACAGTGATTAACGTAGGAGACCTTTGAAAGCATCAAGGACGTCTATCTGGTAACAAAGACTTGTAAACCATCATTTTGTAAACCATCAGCTGAATTAAAAAGAGCTCTCTGGGCGTAACTGAGACAGGCTACTCATTTGTAATAGATATTTAAGTTGTTGCTCAAATGTTACCTTGAAGAGGTGACATTATGGCCCTTTCTAGAATGACACTGGGGTGGGGAGACTTAGTGGTCAAGTACAGGCTTTGTATCCTGAAGGTCTTGCAATTTGCCAGTGTCTTCTGGAGAAATAAATCCTCCATCCAAACTTGTTCTCAGGCAAGATAAACAGTACTGAAGTAAATGTGAAATGTCAGCATGTGATGTTATGCATTCTGGAATTCATGTAGCGTTTCTGATAAATTGGATGTACGCAGAGCACTGTAGTGCAGTCAATATGTAAATGAAGAATTATGCAAAACAACCAGTGTTTTTTGGTAGCAGTTTCTCCTTTGGTGTCTTGAGGGGCCACACACGATGGGGCAATGATGGAGAGAAGGCACATTCTCATCCCTTTTATGTGGGATGTTCTGAGCTTTGGTGACCCACCAAAAATCAGGTCGTGATCCTGACCCACATTTTGGGAACCACTGGTCTTATATGTATTTAAATAAGGCTGACAAGCCCTCTGGTTTGTAAAATCCATGTTTTTGTTCCTTGAGTTGCTTTGATATATCTCTGGGACTTGAATGAATTCTGATCAGGAAATCGGAGATTTATCCCCAAATCCAGAGTAACTATGGGAGCACGTAAGAGACTTTACGTGCATTCATAGTTACTGCACCATCTAGTGAAAACCTATGGGAAATTCATATTGGAATCCAGAGTAAGTTGTTCTTACACTGGAGCAAGGACTTCCCGTAGTTACTCTGGATTTTGCCCTTACTCTAACACTTTTTTCATCCAAATTTAGGGCAAAATCCAGAGCAGTTACAGGTCCACACAGTTATGTCACCCTCTAGTGTTATCTTATGGAAAGTCACCTTAACTGCTCCAGAGCAAAGGGCTTAATTTGACTTTAGGATATGAGCCTAAGAGCGCAATCCAGAGTAACTACGGGGAGCCCTTGCTCCGCTGTAAGAACAATTTGCTCTGGATTGCAATATGAATTTCCCATAGGTTTTAACTAGGCGGTGCAGTAACTACGGGTACACATAATGTCTCTTATGTGCTCCCGTAGTTACTCTGGATTGTAGGGATAGTCTCCAAAATCAGTGTGCACATTAGATTCAATGGCAAATTAGATTTCAGTAAATATGGTATTTTGATAAGTATAGATCAGTATTTAGTTTAATAGTTTACTATATTGTAATAAAAAGTAATATAACCATTGTTGTATAAAGTAGAGCAATTAGATAAAAATCATAATATAACCCCATTGTCATATCTTTATTATCAAATTACTAATTGTTGTATGCAATAAAATTAAATTTTACACCTGCTTTGCAGCTGCACATTACAATTGCCAGTAAAATCTCAAGTCTCTTATAATAGGAGTGCACATTAGATTCAAATATGGATACATTTGTCCCAGCCTGAACCTTCCTCCTCTGCTTCTTTCTGGTTTCTCCTTCTTCAGCCCATTTCCCTTCTCTCTCGTGGTTTGTTGTTGAATGTTCTGGGTTTGTTACTCACAGGTTTGGTTTCAGAGCTGCAGACAGAAATCATAGTTGCAGTGGTCTCGTTCCTTAGATGTGTGTGGTCCAGGTCAGATAATCAGCATTGGCCTGGATTGGTGCTGTTTAGGGGTAGATGACAGTCCGTCTGAAAACAACCAGGGATGAAAACCAGCTGCAAAAATAAGTCCACCTCCAAAAGAAGCAGTTGTATGGCTTCTTTATTCCTAGCACAATTCACTGTATTATTGACGTGGGGCCAGTGTTTCTTCCCTGGCCAAATTGCCGAAAAGACATTGACTTTATGCAATTGTTGGTTTTAGAGTAGCCTGTTTCTCAACGCCAGATACATGGAAATGGTAACCAAATACATCATCTTGTGTGCTCACAAAGACATTATGGGGGCCATTATGAGATTCAGAAAGCTGGACTAGATGGGTCTTTGGCGTGATCCAACAGAGTTGTTATGTTTTAACACCCAATCTAAGTAAAGACTCTAACAAGTACAAAGGCGTAAGGCCTTTTATGGTGCTTCTAGTTTGTATCACATCTCTTGTAGCTGAGTTCTGACAAGCGTAGTAGTTCCCAATCTGTGTGTTTCAATGCCCTGGGATATTGCAAGACACTCTCTGGGGTATCTCAGGAAATCTGTTGCCCAGTAGTAAGAATGTGGCATGAGCCTAAAACAAAGATTTTCAAACTTCTTCATCTCATGACTCAATGACAAGGTAGTAAAATTGTCAAGGCACACCCTCAGTTTTTTGACCATTGATAAGGCATCTTATGTTATTGGTAGGGGACTCAAATCCCCCAACTGCCCTACTAATATGACCCTCCTCAAAGTCTCATCGCACACCTGTAGACCATCCATGGCATACCAGTGTGCCAGGCACAGTGGTTGAAAATTGCTGGCCTAAAAACAGTAGCTTGGTGAGTGGAACTGCTGTGCATGTAAACTGCACACTGAAAACATCCTCCCACCATCCTGGGAAAAACACTCCACCATCATTCATTTCTGGGATCAAGCACTATGGAAGAGCATCACGCAGCAGGTAAGTTTGGGAAGAGCTGGACGGAGAAGTAAAGTTCCTGGTTGGCAATTGGAGCTCCTGGGCAAATAGCAGCCACTGACTGAGGTGTGGATCAGGATCATTTAATATCCCCTTTATCAGTGCTGTAGTCTTGACTTGTGTATGGGTTTAACAAACCAAATACTTGTATGCAGCTTTCTAGCATGTCCTTAAAGTAACTGCATTTTGGCACACAGCACCAGTGCTCTACTTTCTCTGTGTGGTTGCTCTTAGCTAATATTGTAATATTTATTTCAGGTACGACTTTGCAACAGAGTCATCCAAAATGCTCTCCATCGAGAATGCTTGGTCCTACGGACGCAACTATCTCTTCAAAATGGCCAAGTCCTACTTCAAGGTTGCTGTGGATGAGAAAGGTCTCTGGGTGATGTTCTTTTCCATCCCTGACGAATACATCATGGTTGCTCAAATCGAGGAGGAGACCTTTTCTGTGCTCCGGCTGACAAACACCACTTACCCCAAATCCAAAGCTGGCCATGCGTTCATCACCTGTGGAGTGCTCTATATCACCGACACAAGCTACACACACCTGACGTTTGCTTTTGACCTCTTGAAAGAAAAGCAAGTAGATGCAAGTTTTGAGTTCCAGTTGGCCTCAGTCATGCAGCAGATCAACTCAAGTGCAGAGGCAAAAGAGGCTGCAGTCAGTGTTGCGATGCTATCCTACAACCCGGGGGATAAACACCTTTATACCTGGGAGGATGGCTCTTTGATTCAATACCCTGTCCATTTTATCAGCTGAAGTTCTCCAGTTTGCAGTTGTGCACCCAACCAGCTCATCATCGTGTAAAGCAGTAACCTCAACAGATTTCTTACCACCCCTTTTGTAAAATGCAAATTTTCTAAGGACAATGGAACCGTGGTTGGGTTCAGAAGTCATGTGAAACTATGGTTTATACCCATCCAAATTAAGAACATAGACCATGGTTTGAGCTTCCAGACACACAGGAGGCAAGCCTTGGTTTGGAGCTGCTTGTCTGTTTCCATTTCCCTCCCGCTCAAGATTGGGCTTCCCAAGTTCTCTCCAGTTTCTGAGGAGCAGAGACAAGAAAGGCCCTGCCTGTAGCTTGTTAATGAGCTGCTAACTGAGACATTAAAGGAAAACCATAGTTAACTCAAATGGTATCAACCCAAACTCAACTGTTTCACTGGACAAATATTGTTTTGCATTATTATGTCCGAACCCTCTGTGTGTGTGTGTATATATATATATACACACACACACACGCAAACATATACATACCTATAGGACATCAGTATATGTCTCCTTGGATGTCATTCAAGTATGTGTAGGTTGCTTAGGCTATTCTTGGCTTGGCTTTGGAGAACAAAGGACTCCTTAACACTGAAATTGATGCTACTCCATAACAAAAAAGCCTTTTGTTTCTCTGCTGTAGGATAGCAGGAGGGGGGAAAGAACTTTTCAAATGTCACATGTTTTTAAAAAGTCAACAGCAAACTCGAACAACTGCTTGCAGAAAATCCAGTCAGTGTTTTGCCCCTATTTTTTTACTTTAATTGGAATTTTTACTGTGATCTGAAAAAGGCTTCCAGGGCATGTACTTTGGCAGATAGTCTTAGGTTCAATGTCCAGCAGCAGTATCAGTTAGGGTGGGTGAAAACCGTGTTTGGAAACATCGCATGTGGGCAGGAGCTGTGTAATTTTTTAATTTATGAACAGCAGTTAGCAAGTTTTGTTGCTTTATAAATGACAAAACAGCAGCACCAGATAAAGGAATTATCGTTTAATTGGGTATCTGTAAATAGTGATATTCAAGAATGGGGAATGCCATTCAGTGGGTGAGACTAGAACTTACAACACAAGAGACCTCCCGCACAAATGGGAATATTTCTATTGCATTGTGTTCTTTATTTTTATTTACACAATAAATTTCTATGCCATCTTCTCTTCTCCCTTCACCCCTATCACAGAGCACCCAAAGGTCCAGAGGGGAAGCTGGGTAGAGTTGCCAGAGCCTTGATTTATTAACTTTTTGTGTGCAAATATCACCTCTGCCATTAACTCATAAGCAGCCTCAGCCAAGGTTTTGGCTGGAATACAGGGTTAAAAACACTGATCTATAGGTTTATGGTAAAATTTGCATCAGGATAGTGCGCAACACACTCAACATTTGTATTATGTTTCCTGTCTAGGAAAATTTTGGAACCTTCTTTAGGCTAAGTTGCTATGCTATATGCCCCTCTGGAATCCTTTTGAAAAGGTTCAAAAGGATTTTGAACAAAAGGATTCTGGAATCCTTTTGAACAAAGGTTCAAAACTCCAACAATATCCTTACATTTTTACAAAATCCAGAATATTTTGGCAAGTCATAGAATTAGAGGACAGGACACGATGGGAGAAAATTATGCAGGATCTGAGTCCCCACTGGAACTCGTATTGTTAAAGCTTCAGTCAATTTTCCAAGTTAGGAAACTTATTTTTCTACCAAAGATTGGCAACATTTCTCAGGAATCCAGTGCTTTATATCCCATTGTGTAAGATATATCTTATGTGTAATTATCTGGAATATGTGCAGTTATGCTTATCTCATCTATATAAAATATGCAATAATGCTTGACATTTATATACAGGACTTTTAAGAATGTTCCTTCTTTCAGCAACTGCGAGCTTCCAAACTGTATTCATCAGTTTTGTCCAGGAAGAAAGGGCAGCAAGCTAAGGGCTTAGGAAAAGTTTAGCAATTAAACACTTAAAAGCTATGTGCTGTTTCTATATGGCCCGTGGAACAGAAATGGGACTAGGGTGCTCCATGAAATAAAAGGAATTTATTTAACTTACAAAGGTAAAATTAACAAATGACATTTGCTTTCCCTTCATGTACATCTTCACAGCTTGCAATTAAAATTGCCTTTAGACAAAAGGTGCATTTTTCCCCATTAAATATGGACACCAAAATTCTCATTGGAGGAAAAAAAAGTACAATTTGTTTAACATTTAAATACACAGACATCTCCGTTATCTTAGTAAGAACGTGTCTTCCTGTTTACAACAGAGAAAAATACATCTAAATATGACAAATGATAGCTGGTATATTACAAGCAAACAATACTGACCTCTGCATAGTTTATACAATATGCGGTGGTAATAGTTTAGATTACCGATTTTTCTTCTTGGTTTTTTTTCAACTATTTACTAGCTGGCCACATGTAAGCCTGACATTCATCTGAAATGTGGCATTGTATGGGTCTATCAGTAGTTTTATTTTCTATAGCTTCATTTAAATAATTTTTTTCTTTCTTGGATAAAATCAGAATCCAAAAAGGTGACTAGGTTTCGGTTCACTACAAACATTTAGATTGCACGTTACATTCCTAAAGCAAAAGGCAGGATGCAAAAGTGAACAGAAAAAAGGGAGCATCAAAAGGGGGGAAATCCAAGTAACTAAAAACACAGAGCTTCAAAGAAAATGGCGATCACAGGTCACAGTTCTCCTGATCCTTCACAGTATCTAGTTAAGCTGATGCTGTTATGTTCTGGGCTTCCCTGACACCAACAGCTAAAGGTAGGCAGAAATGGAGAATGTTATGATGCCAAGACAGAGGTACATTGCAATCAGTATTATGAAGAAGGGTGATACAGGATTTCTGTTTTCAGTGGCGGATCTGTGTCTTTACCAGTGCTGCCTTCTGCTCAAACAGAGAAAATAAAAGTGTGCAATTTAAGAAAAATTCCATTCCTTTGGAGAAATGGTGCTTCTGTGCAATTTACAGTACCAACTGTGCATTAATACTAACTGGGGTGGACAGCAGGAGAAAGGAGACTCTCAGCATCATATAATATGAACATTAGCCCACAGTACATTCCTCATTGCACATTGGTCCACTGATTGTGCGGTCATACCATTTTTGTGAGTAGCATGACCCGACATAATAAACTAGCAACATAAAAATATCACACTCACTTGGAATACCCTTCATTACAGCAAATTATTTTTTCCCCAAAAAGAAAACAACTGCAGACATGCTTCAAATCAGTGGCAAGGATTTGGAAGAATATCTCCAACATACATCAAAAATAGCTTATTTTATATTCATTTGCTCAATCTGCAGGTGTGTAAGCATCTTGATGCTTACTTAAGTAAATGAGGCTGGGGGTAGTGGTGGTCAAAGAGTACTGATCCAGCTGTCATTCAACTGGAATGTGACATCTCTTATAGAGCATGCATTTCATTCCACATCAATCCACCAATGCCTACTCAAAACAATACAAATGTGTTTTGCATTGTTTTGCAAGTTAACACATCATTCTTCTTAATTATAGAGCACTCAATGCTGCAACAAATTA
This sequence comes from Cryptoblepharus egeriae, assembly GCA_030015325.1. Taxonomy (NCBI): domain Eukaryota; kingdom Metazoa; phylum Chordata; class Lepidosauria; order Squamata; family Scincidae; genus Cryptoblepharus; species Cryptoblepharus egeriae. The sequence goes on from JAREYC010000013.1 coordinate 16,478,095, forward strand.
TTCTGGAAGTAGGAAAGCTATCATTTCTTAAAATGCCTCCTCCATTACTCCCTTTCGAGGAACCTTCTCAGAAAGGGGCTGCAGCACACAAGCCTACAGAATATCACAAAGGTCTGAAGGGATATTGAAAGCATTGGGCAAAACCCGCATTTTCAGTGTGCCGTCTGCTCCGCAGGAGAAGATGCGATTGCCGGGTGCCATTTCAATTTGCATTACACCAGCGCTGAGGTTTCGGAAAATGGACTGCTTGGCATGCTCATGTTTAAAGGAATGGATTAAACCGTAGCCTGTCAGTCTCCATACCTATGGCAAGACAATAACAGTCAAATTATTAGCTCCAGACTCTCTTCTCTGTGACATTCATTTCACAAATGAGAACAACCTTTTGAGAAAGCCACTAGAGTTTATTAATACTTCCCCCTTTTCTCCCTTGCTGTCCACAATGACAAAGAGAACACTCTGGGTAATCTTGCTTGTGAGGAAAGGCTACAGCGTTTGAGGCTTGTCAGTCTAGTGAAAAGGTGCCTGACAGGACCAGATTGAGACATACAAAATTATGTAAGGGATGGATAGAGGGATGCTCATTGCCTCTCATACAACACTAGAATTACAGGACATCCACTAAAACTGAGTGTTGGGAGAATCAGGATAAACAAAATATTCCTTTACCCAATGTGTAATTAGTCTGTGGAACTCCTTGTCACAGGATGTGGTGGTGGCATCCAGTCTCAATGCCTTGAAAAAGCAACTGGACAGATTTCTGGAGGAAAAGGCCATTCATTACAAGCTACAAGCCATGATAGCCATGTGCAACCTACAGGTTTTAGGCTGCCTCAGAATGCCAGATGTGAGTGGCATCAAAATGCAGGCCACCTTTGTTGTGTGCTCTCTGGCATCTCGTGGGCCAGTGAGATAAAGGAAGCTGGCCCAGATGTGCCTTTGGTAGAACGCTTGAAAGGGAGAAAGTGATCCTTAACATAACTTGGTCCTAGATCAGTCTAAATGGCACTATGTCCCACCTTGCCCTCTGTGGCAGGTTGCAAAGCAACTTTGTTGCTTTGATAATGTCAGGTAAATTGGTAATGTCAGGGAGGCCTTTTCTAGGTCATGCAGAATAAATCAGAAGTTGTCTCAAAATTGGAGTTAAGTTCCAAAGGCTTCTAAGGGTCTTTCTTAGGCTCATGGATGCCAGCTGAAGTGGGTAGCTGGTCCTGTACAACTTGGAATAAGCATAATGGCTTCTGCCTTCAGGATAAACTCACCTTCATGTTGCCTTCTGCAGAACCAGTAGAAAAACATTCTTCGGAGGAGTCTAGAGCAAGGGCCTTAATAGCAGAGTCATGAGCTTGGAAAGTATGAAGGACCTGCCTCTGCCTGATGTCAAAGATGGACACATGCCCTTTCCTACCTCCAGAAATAAGCAGTTGGTGCTTTGGTGCATACTGGAGTACTGTGGCACCGTGATCATGACAGGTGAAGGCTAAAAAAAGGAGAAAAACACAATAGTTCCACTATTATAAATGGTTAGGCCTAGAAAGCAGATGAATAATGATTCCATTTGTCAAATGAATGGGACAAGGTCAAATTAACCACTATATGTGTACCTACAAATATTATGGGGTAGGACATTAATGGTGGTCTTACACAGTGGCTAACTGAGCAGTAAGATCTGGACTTCCCTGGTTCAAATCTCACCCCTACAATGAACTAACTTTAGGTAGGTGATATTGGGAAAGCCATTCCTTCTCAGTCGTGCGAGTGCAAGTCGTGACTCTAGGGTGAGGTGCTAATCCCTGTTTCTAAGCTGAAGAGCCAGTACTGATCAAAGACACCGCCATGGTCATGTGGCCAGAATGACTAAATGCCAAAGTGCATGGAATGCTGTAACTTTCCCATCAAAGTGGTACCCCTATTTATCCACTTGCATTTACATGCTTTCGTACTGCTAGGTTGGCAGCAGCTGGGCAATTGAGGGGAGCTCACTTCGTCTTGCAGTACTCGGGTCTCAAACGGTTGACCTGCCAATCTTCAGGTCAACAGGCACAACGCCTTTAACCACTAAGCCAACTGCAGCCCAAAAGGTAAAGGTGTTTCCTGCTAGTTGTGACCAATTCTAGTGTGAGGTGCTCATCCCTGTTTCCAAGCTGAAGATTTATAACAATAATAATAGGTAGAAAAATTACATAAAGAATAATATTAATATAACAAGATTACACTACAATTGGTTTATCTCTTTACACAAACAGTGGTTCTCAGGTGGTGGTCTGCAATGTCCCAGCCTAAGAGACTTGGCCTCTGTTCCATAAGAGGCAATGAGGGGAGAATGCAGTGATGTGGTCTCCAGGATCACATCACTTTTGAGGGTGCTGGGCTGTCCTTTACTCGCAGAAGGGAGCCGCAGGGAACCCTGTGCAAGCCTTTGCAGGGATCTCATGAGTTTTGGGAACAAAAAAAAAAAACTGTGACCCACTTCCTGTTTGCAATTTCCTCTTCTCCTCTCCAAGAGTCACAAGTGTGCTTTACTGGATGTTTGTGACGTCCTGGGCCGGCACAAGTGATTTGTGCTGGCCCAAATGGGCAGTTTGGATTGTGCTGCAAATTTCCTAATTACACAATTGTCTCCCATTCCTCTAAGTTTCTGCACTTTTATTTCCCTGCTCTTTGATGTATCTAAAACACCCAGGAGATAGAAAAAACAACATCTAGATCTCATCGAGACCCAGAAAAGCTGCAAACCTATTTAGGCACCGAGAAAAAAATCAAGACATCACTCAAATGATGTTCCCCTTTTACTACAAAGGGGGACTAAAATGAATGTACTGCAGTTTCATTGCTGAGTCCATTGTGCTTGCCTGCATCTTCGCAAGACAATCTTGCATTTGTCCTTCCCTGTGATTCAGCCTCTCTTTTAACTTTTGATACTCTCTGACCAAGAACAAGCTATCATGATGGAGGCCACATCATCATGGCATACTTGGCCGTGCTTGGACTCTTATCACTTTGATTAGCTGTTGTTGAGTCTAGGCACAGGGACAGTCAATATCTAGCTCAGATGTTGTTCTACTCTCCAAACAGTGGGGTTTGAGGGCACAAGACTTATCTTAAAGAAAAACTCAACCTGTTGGACAAGGGTGGAGATGGTGTGTGAGTGGGTGGTTGTTGTGGGGGGGGGAGAAACAGTCAAGGTAATAAAGCTTTAAATTATATTTATTTCACAGATATATATCCTCTCTTACACCTCAAAAAGCACTAAGGGTAGTTTAAAATCTAACATATACCACCATGACCAGAGCTGTCTCTATTGAAAGCAAACTTAGCTAACGGTTTGGTCCATTAATTGATAATTTGGGGCAAAATCTTATTCAGCACCAATGCAGCCCTGAGGTGAAGGAACAAATTCTCCTTTACATTAAGAGTCCTTCACAATTGTTCTCCTATAGGATTCAGTGCACACTCCATTGGCATAGGAAAGTTGGATAGAATAGAGCCCTAAATTTACATAAAACCTGTCCCAGAGATTAAAACAATTGATATTCTCTTTCTAGAATACACTGTTGTTTAGCAGGGAAACTAGAAAGACTCCAAATGTTTTGGCAACATGTTATAATCATGGTATTCCACATGCTATAACCATAGTGTTCCACATTTATAAGGAAAGTTACACAAAACATACCATGTACGAGGCTATTCGTAGAAGACACCAAAGTGTCCCACAAGCACACATTTCTGCAGATGAAAACAGAAACACAAAAAAATGCAACAGTCAGCATGATCTCAGATAGGGCCGGCAGTAGCTATGCCATATTCGGTTCAGAAGCTAATAGGTAAGTTTCAGAAGCAAGCAAAACACTTGAAATCTCTTCTCAGGTGTCATGAGGTGTTCTATCTTGATTTTCCACATAGGACTCTCTTTCATGCATGCTATCCTTCATATCTGACTAGCACAGGTTCACCTCTTCCTTCTAATGGAGTCATGACTGGCCTCAAGAACTGTTAAAAGTTTTGGACAATTTGTCCACATGCCTCCAGTGTTAGGTTCTTCTCAATGCCTTCCTGCAGCAGTTCCTCTCTCCTGCTCCCATGCACTATAGCAGGTACTTCTCGTCCTCGTCTGTAAGGCAGTGAAGTGGTGCATAACCTAGTGATAATACAGGACCACCTGTGGCCACATAATTGGGAGTGGGTGAGCAACTATGGTTGGGTGAGCAGGTGCACAATTGTCTGTTTTTGTTATCCAATAAGCCCTGACAGTAGCTGCACACTACCTCTATCCTGCCTTGTTACTTACCTGTTGTCACTGGACTGCCCAGACGTGGCTACTAGACTTGAAGAGGTAATAAATGCAAAGTCACTTGTGGTTTTGCTGTGGCACTGCCAACTCTAGGGAAAAAAAAACACACAAGTGTGTGTGAGGCATGATGATTATCAGCCATATCTTATGCACATATTATCATCATCAGCAAAACAGTTGGAATGCAAATTATTGCTAAAATCAATATTAGCATAAAATCAGCAATCCAGTGCAGGAAATTAAAGGGAATACAGTCAACTCTTTCATTTGTTACTGGAATCTTTGGTACAATCACCAAGAAAGCTGAAATACCTCATATAAGTAAAATTTGAAAGCTTGAAAAGACTGGCTGTTTTTCAACCACAGAAATCAAGAGCTGGTTTTGTCTCCAGCAACTTGACTCGCAAAGATTGGAAACCAGTTCGAAGGTTCAATTCAACCAACAACTGCAACGTATGGAGCAGAGGATATAGAATCCCCCAAGCCTTAGTTAATAGCATACATCTCCCAGGGAATACGGTATATTAGGGGTCTACTAGTAGTTGTGTCTCCTATTCTGAAGGCAATAGTCTATGAGCTCCTTCCAGAGATAATCCCCACTGAAGAGTAACAGAGTACTAGTGACTTCAAAAAAGCCCCTTAAGCCAGATTTTGTGGATCATAACCCATTAGGTGGGTCAGTAGCAAATTTCAGATGGGTCATGTAGCACCTAGCTCAGCCGCCATTAAAATTACAGAGCTGAAAATACAAGGTACAGAACTGCAGGACAGGGAAGGCTTCCAGTGAGAAAGAAGCATGGTGCTGTGCCCTGAATAGGTGGGAAGATGGGATGCTAGGAAGGGGAGAAGCTGTGTAGTTGGAGAAGGATCCAAGTCTGCTTTGACTTCCAAGCTGAATTGCTTGAATTCTGAGCTATGCAAAGTAACAGCATGAGTGTGCTGTGTAATGGGACCTTTGGCTGATCATGGTTCAGGGTTGAGGTGTAAATTGATGTCATTTCTGGGCCCTGACAGCTTGTCATTCTAAAATGTTTGACCATTTAACTATTGCCATAAGCTCTTCTCTTCTTGGTTTGCAGCCACACAATGCCTGCTTTCTCTGTTCATGAAGAGGAGCACAAGTCAATTTCAATCACTCTGGAACAAAGGAAATGCTGGTGTGTAAAGAGCACTTTCTGCAGTTAAGGATGCAGTGGAAAGGGGAATATGCAGATATTTGCATGTATATACAGAAGGCGTTATGACACGAGATCTGTCATCTTTTAATCTGGACATACTGAGCAATCAATTCCAACTGTCTTTTTGAGTGTTTCAAGCGTGTCCTGAAATGCAGTTTAAGAACAAAATCAAACAGGGTCTGGAATCCCAACTGGTACTTCTGTAAATAGCTCTATTCATGCAAGGGGATGGGGCAGTTTTCATCAACTCCCACCCCCTTCTCTGCAGTTTTTTTGGGTCTCCTGAAAATATCCTGATTGCTGGAGGAGCTTCAGAAGCAGTTGTATTGGTTATGAAAGGATAGCAGATGGGTCCTCTATAAGGAATATCTCCCCCTCTCACCAACCCAGCCTAAAAAGATCCTTTATTGAACAAGCAGAGGTTTGTTTCCACTTGGTGTGGGCTGAATGCGTATACTGAATCTGCTTGATGTATAATATTATAATGAGTAATCATTATCATTAAATGCTCGAGAAACAATTCAGCCCTTTTAAGACTAAACTTGGTTATAGTACACTGGAAAAAACTGGAAGCACTCTTTTTAAATGTCTTAATAACTTGCTTCAAATATTGCAAAACAATAGATGTTCGCTATAAAAATGCAAATAATTCTTTCTGTTACTTACCAAATAAGGTTTAGGATTTGTTGTAGTTTGGTTCACTTGCCAAATACTTAAAAATCCCTCTCCATCAGCAACACCACACTACAAGAGAAAAATTTCTTTCTGTTAGCAAGGTTCACGGCTTCATGAAAATGAATTAAGAGCAACTGAAACAGAGTTTGCAACATTCAGGGCCGATGATATTGCTTATAATATCCTGCACATCTGATTGCTTTTAATATCATGGGCAACTTCCTGGAGTTTTTAAATTTTTTTATATGGAGATGTTTAGAGAAGGGGCTGCAGCTTTAGGCGAGCACCTACAGATGCAGGTGGAGTTGGGGAAAGACCTTTTTGCCCAGCAAAGAAGAGTTTCTGCTAACCAGTGCAGATGAGTTAAAGGAACCAAGGGTTTGACTCAGGTCACATTCTTAGAATCCTGGCTGCAAACAAATGCAGGCTGCAGTCCTAACCCCCGGTTAGGCTCGCATAAGTCATGGCACAAATCCTGTGCTAGCTTGGGGATGTCACAAAAATGCTGTGCCTCCCCATACCGCCATGGGTACATGAAGCAGGTGAGCTGTGCCAACCTAAACTGGTTAGGATTACATACCCAATGAAATAAGAGACATGAGGATATTCTCAAAAGGATAAGCTAATAAAATGTACTCCTAATTTGAACAAAGGGTCCGTTCCAGAGACCACCCATGATAAGTGTGGGAATTTGGTCAGTGCCAGGCTGGAGCCACAGGCAATTGGGCATTTAAATATTCTATCCCATGGGCTTCTTGGTGGGTGAGGCTGAGTCATAGACTTGGAAATAAAATCCTGATGGCATCACTCGGATTTATTTCCAAGCAAACGTATTTATAACAAAACTGGTCTGGTGTATCTCTGTGCAATGCAATCAGTTGCAAAGAACCAACAATCCTGCAAAAGACACAAAAGACAGGTTGATCTTATACAGAAACTCAGCATTGGCAAAATATTCCTCCCACTTCATTGGCATAGAACTATGGAGCAACTGGTGTCTTGCTGATCCAGCTGGTTTCCCGCTGCACCCAGGAGATTCACAGACCTTTTCCCCAATCAGAGTTATCTATATTGCAATTTAACACTTTGTTCCATCTTTCTGTGTACAGAATAGTCCAATGCTTCCCAGCTGGGCCCATCTGGAGACTGGTGTGAACCACCCTTCTGATTTAAAGACACTCATGAGATATCATGAACTAATTAGAACCTTGTATTAGAGAGGAAAATGAGAGTTCAGTTCATCCTATGAACATAAGAACAGGCCAATAGTCCACCCAATCAAACATCCTAAGGCCAACAAGATGCCTTTGCCAACCCCATGTCTAGTGTAAAAGGTAAGGGTGTCCCCTTCAGGTTGTCCTGCTAATAGGATGAGGCAGTAAGTTATCATGCCAGCCAGATATGTGTGCAATCTCACACAATACTGCCTGGTATTTGCCTATGGTGTGTTAAGTCAGAATAAGGTGACCATATGACCGGAAAAACCAGGATTTATCTGGATTTTTAGCCTCCTGTCAAGGTGTGCTACATTTGGGCTTCATTGTCCTAAATTTTGGCTTTGTTTTGGAAATCTGCGATACTGCACAGTACCCCATCATGCCATATGTCGTTGGATTTGTATAGAAGTGCAGAATCCAATGCAAAAATCAGTTTTGAGATATCTCCTTCCTATCAAATGTTATGGCAAAAAAACAAAAACAAAAAAACAAAAAACCCACATTTTGGGGGGAATCTTTTTAAGCGGGCCAGAATTTTGGGTTAGGCATCTAGTCACCCTGAATCAGGATGACTGTATCTGCACTGAAAGGTGTTGTTCTATTAACACAGATGCTAGACTTTAGCAAACTCAGTCTCTGTGAATTTGTCTAATCCCCTTGAAAGCCAGCATTCCCTCATAACCTGTGGTTAAGTACACACAATGTACAAACAAGCACTTCCTCTAGTTTGACTGGAATCAATTTTGGCTGAGGCTTTTCTGTTGAGGCCCCAGACCATGGACCTTTGAATACCCTCCACTATCAATTTTTTAGGGCCTGGTAAAGATTTGGTTATATTACATCAAGCCTTTTAATTGAGGTGTTCATCCTTGCTGAATTCAGCTGCTTTTGGTTATGTCTTAATTGGATATTCTTGATTGTTTCAATTCATTTTAATTCTTAGATTTAATTGTTCTGTTTTGTTCATATTTGACAAACTACTGTAATTATTTTCTATTTTGTGAGATGCCTTGGGAGTTCCCTTTTCAGGGTGAAAGGCAGAAATGTCACACCAGTTTCCCATGGATGATCTCAACAGCCCTCCATTATGCCTTTGTCTCTTATGCAGCACTGCCTCTTAAAATGGCAATTAAAGCTATTAGTTATTATGTACCTCCTACTCCATCCTTTCTATAAATTCTTCAAGGGGGGAATACGTGGTCTTGTTTTAGCCTCACAACTACCTCATGAAGGAAGTCAGGCTTTTAAATTACTGGCTCAAGTTTCCTTAATTAGTTCTGTGAGCAGAGACCTCTCCCCTATAAAGAAAGCTATCAATTTATTCTTTACTAGCGAAAGGCGTACCCGCGTTGCGGGAGTAAAATTCCCCCGTATGCCATTCCCCCATAATCATCAACCCCCCATGGATAACTTTCCCCCAGGCGTAACAACCCCCCATACACAACTTCCCCCATACACATCAACCCCCCCAAGCGCAACTTCACCCATGCGCATCTTCCCCCATACACATCAACCCCCCATGTACAACTTCCCCCATGCGCATCAACCCCCCATGCGCAACTTCCCCCATATGCATCAAACCCCATGCACAACTTTCCCCCCATGCGCAACTTTCCCCAGGCGCAACTTTCCCCAGGTGCAACTTTCCCCCATGCGCAACTTCCCCCATGCGCAACTTCCCCCCATGCGCAACTTTCCTCCATGTGCATCATCCCCATGCGCAAATTTCCTCCCATGCGCAACTTCCCCCATGCGCAACTTCCTCCGGTGCATCATCCCCCCATGCGCAACTTTCCTACGTGTGCATCATCCCCCCATGCGCAACTTCCCCATGCGCAACTTCCCATATGCGCAACTTCCCATATGCGCAACTTTCCTCCCGTGCGCAACTTTCCTCCCGTGCGCAAATTTCCCCCCATGCGCAACTTCCCCCCATGCGCAACTTCCTCCCATGTGCAACTTCCCCCCTGGGCAACTTTCCTACATGCGCAACTTCCCCATGCACAATTCCCCCTCATGCGCAATTTCCCCTCATGCGCAGCATCCTCGCCAGCGCAACCTCTTCCTCCGAACACCATCCCCCAGTGCACCAGGATCTGAGCACCAAATTGGCTGGATGTGGTTCAGTCTCCCATGTTAAGAATAGGACAGAAACACGTTGCCCCCTTTTCAGCCCCTGAAGGGTTAATTTCTCCAGATGGTTCTTGGTGGGTGTTCAGGTGACAGAAGGAACTCCCAGAATTCCATGCTTCAGGCCCAGCAGTTGGGGCAGAATGTTGCTGAGTCAGCAATTCTCAATGCAAAGTATAGGGAGGAAAACGCATTGCGTCCCCTTCCCGTTGGAATTTCCGAAAACCGGTTCTTAGTGCACCCCTCCCTCACGGAAGGAACACCCACCCCAAATTTCACACTTCTAGGCCCACCGGTTTTGGTAGGGCGGTGATGAGTGAGTGAGTGAGTGAGTGAGTCAGTCAGTCAGTCAGTCAGTCAGTCAGTCAGTCAGTGAGTGACTTTTCTCTTTTATATAGACTAGTAAAATGTACCCATGCTGCAGAAGTAAAATACCCCCCACATGCCATACCCCACTGCACAGCATCCCTCATGTGCCTCAACCCCCATTGCACATCATCCCCAAGATAGCTCATTCTCATCTACAGTAACAAACCAAAGTTCTCCAGTGTTTCTAGCATGAATTTTTTCCCAGCTCAGCCTGGGATCACTGGAGATTGAACTGGGAACCTCCTGCATGCAAAAGGTTTGTTTACACCAAGGCATATGTGATTTGAAGGGCAAATTATTTCCTATTCTGGGCTTAGTTATGAATTTCAAAAAAGAGGGAAAGGAACAGAGTATCAGTTATCTGTAGACTGGTATCCCTTGATAAGCAGTCTCTACTCCCCATCCCTCTCTTCCCAAAAAATATGTTTTATTCCCTTGGTGCTCACCACTGAAATGCAGCACATGGAAATAGTTTCCTATACTGTAGTGACTGGGCAAAATTAAGATGGGTGTGTAACTTGTTAGCCAGGAGCAGAAGAAATAAATCCAGAACATTAACAGAGGAAAAAAAGAATCACACCCAGAAAAAAACCCATCCATATGAACAGGACACAAATCTCCCCACAGAACTGCGTGCAATTCTGTACCCCCAATTCTGTACTCCACACAATTTTGCCTGAATACCCATTTCTCTAAAACACTCTGAAAACAACCAAAATTTTTTGTTTTGGCAATGACTATTTAAAAGCATTGGCATCCATCAGTCTCGAAAGACTATGGTATCATGCTCGAAGCTGTATGCAAAGCACAAAGGCCTAGCTAGATTAATATGGAGGATAGGCTGTTACCCAAGCACCAAACCCCCCTCTCCATGCCACTGAAATAGTCCAGTGGAACGGCAGAGCTGATACGATTGGTTAAGCTGCATTGCAGAGCTAGGCTAAGGACAGGAGCTCATTCTGTCTTGTGGGGATCCGGGTCTTAAACCCTGGTCTTCTGGTTAACAGCACAGTGTCTTAACCATTTGCGCCACCCAAAAAACTCCTGTAGATTCTTGCCATATTTATGTTTTCCCATAGGACCTGCTCTTTCTGTTTTCCACAGAGGGTCACTGGTTACATTCTTATAAAAGAGAAGAATTCAGGGCTTATTTAAATGTGCACTTAGGAACACTCACCTTATTGCCCTGAGAATTAAAATACATTCTAGTGACTCTTGCATTGCCTGCTTGCCGGAAGCACACCAATTGCTGCGGCCTTGTCCACTCAAACATTCGGACACTACCATCCTGGGCTCCCGTAACATCTGGAAAATACCCACATGTGTGCACACAGAAAAATACTGTATCATTAACATGAAACCGTATGAAAAACAAAATTTAACAGAACTCTATGTCAGACTCTCGAAGGTATATTTTCTCCTCTTAAAAATGAGAAGTGAGAATGGCTAAATTGAAATTACTCACAATACTGATGGACTGGATGAGAAGTCATTCTTTTCACATTATTCAAGTTTCGTTTGATGAGCTTCATGCAAAAGAAAAATCATGAGCATCATCATTATAAACACCTTGGCAATATGCTGCATGAAAATACAGTACAGTTAAGTTCAGGCAGAGAGAAGGATCTATTGGGGTTTCAACTGAAGCTTTATTTTTCTTTGAACCTCTATGCTGGTATGCACAACTGTGATGGCATAGTCCTGGAAATCCTTAGACCCCTCACCCTTGTTTTGCTTTCTGAGTATTATAGAAAAAATACCATGGGCCAATACTACACATTTAGAGTTGCAGGTAACTTGCCCAAAGGCTGCAGTCCTATGAATATTTACTTTGATTTAAGCCCTACTGAATTCAGTGGCATTTACTTCTGACACATAGGATCAGACTTCAAGAATAAAGGAAGAATCCCTATTTTCTATCTGAGGTATTAAAGGAATAACTTTGAAATGTTTCATCACCCAACTGGTGTGCATGGTATGCAGTTAGACATCAGAAAGAAATTCTTAAAGATCAGGGTAGTCCAGTAGTGGAACAATTGTTGAGGAAGGTGGCAGATTCTCACACACTGAAGTTTTTCAAGCAAGTGTTGACCAGCTAGAGATGCTCTAGGACAGTGTTTCTCAACCAGAGGTACTTATATCATAAGTGGTATTTTAGGTGGTGCTCAATGATTCTCACAGAACCCCAAAATCTGCTACCTGGCAGCTGGACCAGCAGTGCAATGTGATAAGGCGAAGGAGGCTCAGTTTGGCAGGGAGAGCTCCAGAATACACTTTTTAGGTTCTCAAAAAAGCCCTCCTACCCACTCTGAGCCTCTTAGCTGTGTTTGTTGCATTGTGGCTGAACTCCCAATCATTGACATCATTGCCAGTTATCTTAGGTGGTACTTCCTATAGGTGGACCTTGCAAAGTGGTATGGCAGGGGATAAACACTGAGAAATGCTGCCCTAAGATAATTTCCAGAAAAGGCAGGGTCTAGACTAGATGACCTTGTTGGGTACCTTCTAACTCTTCTATCATTCTTTTATGCCTACCACTGAAGCCAGCATTCCATCATTCTGCATGTGAATTATCTCAATGTGGCTATCTGCTCACAGGCAATAACTTACAATGGAAATAAGGCAATGGTTTCCACTATCTCAGATCAACATTTTTAAAAAAATGATATGGAGAAAACCACCTGATCCATGCAACACACTGCTTCACATGATGGGACATGCTACAGGGAACAACTAAAAGTAAACTCCACATGTCAACTGTGTAGGATGTTCATAGGCCCTATGTAACTGTGAAATCAGAAAGCGAAAATAGCTAAAATAGTTAAAACCACAGTAGGATGATTTTGAAAATCACAGTAGGGATTATTTTAACTTCCCAGCAGCAGAGCAGATTATTTTTAAAATATATAAGAAGCAGTAAATTCTTATGAACAAACAAAAAATGACTATGAAAACACAAGAGATAATCATGTAGTAAAGTGATTTTCAAACAGTGTGCCCTGGCACACTGGTATGCTGTGGATAGTCCTCAGATGTGCCACAGGAATTTGGGGATTGACATTAATTAATAGTCACAGCCTGGTGTGCCTTGTCAATGGTGAAAACAACTGATGTTGTGTCTTGACAATTTCAGTGCCATATTAGTGTGCCATGAGCTGAAAAAGATTGAAAATCACTAATGTAGCATCCTGAGACCTCCTTATCCACAAATTAGGCAACGCAGATTTAATACAATGCAGGTGCTGATTTTGCATTTGAAAGGCCTCACAAGGACCTCCTGAATGTGACTGGATGACATTTCCAGTTGCATCTTAAGTCCATCCTCATGGATTAAATTATCTGTGGAAATCATTATCTGCATGGGGGTGGATAGGTCAACAGATCCTGTGCAGATATAAGGGCCTATAGTATTACAGCCATAACTTTGGAGAGTTAGGGTCCCCTCCATCAGGTGCAGAGCATGCCCTTGTTGTATCTGATGAAGTGGACTAGTCTAAAAAAGCCTTGGATAAAACTAGCACCCTGCAGAGGTACAACATAACAACATTTATCAGTAAAAACCATCCTCTTTCCAGTATCTGAACTGTCCTTTTGCCATCTCAATGGCTCTCCTTAATTGCCCCATGCCTTTCTCAACCTGGCTGTTATCAGTTGACAATTGGAACGCTGACACTTACATCTTCTCAGCCTATTTTATAGAAATGGTAAGTTGGCCAGAAGATGTGGATGTCCTTACATACTGATTAAGTCTTTTATGTAGAAAGATATATGAGTTTTAAGATCCTACAAGATCATATATCTCTCTCCCCTCCAGTCTGGGATGGCTCCCTCAAGACTACTATCTCTTTCTGCTGTGTGTGTAGCATAACTTTGATTCAATGCAGAACAAGACATCATTAACAAGCAGGGGAATAAGAAAATGTATACTGAGTTATCCATTCTGTTGTTCAAGTAACCGTACATAGTCATTATATTTTGGGATTGGAATACAATTTCTATAATTGGCAGACATATGTTAATTTATTTGGCATTTACTGCCATCTAGTGGACATTGTATCACCTCATATTTTTGGGCTGCAATTTATTAGAACACCAGCTGAATTTATTTGTTGTTATGACAACAAAATTTAAAAATATTTGTGGTTGTTGGACAGTGGCAGGCAGTGGGCACCAATGGGCACTGGACACCAGCAGACACCAGGCACCCTTACTGGGCACCAGGCAACAGTGGGCAGCAGGAATCACCTAGCACCAGTCATCCCTACTGGGCACCAGGCATCTCCTCCAGGAACCAGGCATCAGGCACCAAACACCGCTGGAAGCTGGGCAAAGGGTGTCAGGAACTACCAGGCACCACTGGGCACTGGACATCCTGGCACCAATGGGCAGCAGACACCAACAGGCATCATGCATTCCTACCAAGTACTGGGAACCAGTCACTGGGCAGCAGGTGGCACCTACTGGGCACCAGTCATCCCTGCCAAGTACCAAGCACTGGGCAACAAATCAGTTCTTCTGAAATCAGTTCAAATGAAATTTCAGCTCACCAAATGTCATGCTTCTTGTTCCAGGGTTTTGAGTTGGGCATTAATGAGTCAGTGTATCAGTCAGTCTTCAATGTTAAGTATAGGGACAAAAACATGTTGTACCCTTTTTCACCCCCTTATGGTTTGAATTTCTAAAAACTGCTTCTCAGTGGGTGCCTACATCATAGAAGGAATACCCTCTGCCCAATTTCATTCTTTTAGGTCTGGTGATTTTTGGCTGGGTGTTGATGAGCATTCAATCAGGCTACAATCCTAACCTCCATTTAGGCCGGCATAAGCCCCAGTGTAAGTCCTTTGCTAACATGGGATGTCATAAAAGTGCTGTAAGGCACTTCTGTTCCACTCCTGGTGGGAGAAGGGGTTTAGGCCAGTGCACAGACATATGCTATCCTTCCCACACCACCATGAGAAGATAAGCCAAATCAATCAGTCAGTGACACTTCAATTTTATATATACGTAAATTATGCAGAAACAAACACCTACCACTCCAGCTCCGGTACTTGTTTGCCCGCTGCCTAACCATGGCATAGATGAAGTCAAAGAGGAAGAAACAGGCTGCATCTGAGTCACTGCAAAGGATGCTGTGCTGGATTGAGTAAGTGTGGTGGTGGACCCACGGAAATCAACATCATCTGAACTGCAACAGGGAAAACCAGGGCATTGTAATACTATGCTTCTAAGAATTATTTTAAACTCAACAAAAAAATGTAATGTCATCTAATTTTTATTTGCCCTTTTTTAATACACATAAAAAAGAAGAAAGAGAAGGTCAAAAGGAATGATGAGGAAACATGAAGAAAATATGGACTGGAACAGACAGGAAAGGAAGGAAAAAGCTTTTGAACAATCAATGCAATGAATTGATTAAAAATCCCTTTAATACAGTATACTAAAAAGACATAGCCCAATTAATTGGGCATTACATTTTAAAAATAGAGATATAAAAAGTAAGTATAGGGGTGTTCGTTACCTTCGAGTATTTCCTTCCCAGAAGCCTCCATGGATACCAAAATCTGTAGATGTTTAAATCTGTGGATTTGGGCACTCTCACACTTTACTAATCTGATGAGAGCTGTACTCAAGTTGGGGTCTGGGAGATGTTCTGAGAGTCGGGGAGGCTTCCTATGGCCTCCATGATCTCTCAGATTGCTTGTTTCAGGTTAAACAAAAAATTACTTCCAGATTTTTGAGGAAACTGTGAAGTTTCTATATTCTTATAAGGGATTTTGAGACTCAAGGAAGCTGTGCTCTAGTGAAGTTTGGAGATCTAGGAAGGCCCAAACGTGGAGGTTTGGAACCTGCAGATAAACGAATATACAGGTTCTGTGGATACTGACAGTGTAATCCCAACTCCTAGCTAAGCTGGCGTCCTGTGCTGGCATAAGCACCAGTCCAGTTAGTGGACTGGAGGTGCTGCAAAAGGGCAATGAGGCACTTCTGCGCCACTCCTGGGAGGGTTAGGCTAGTGTTCAGGCATGCACCGGCCTTCCTGTTGGAACGGGGAGGTGGGTGGGTTGTTTTGACCTAAATTAGTTAGAACTGCACCCTACCTCAATTACTCAAGTAAAACTAAGTTGATTAGAAATATTTCTTATTTAAAACATTTTGTATGCAGCTTTCAAGTTAGAAATAAATGCAGCTTCACAGAGAGACTTACCTTTTGGATTCACGGTCAAACTCTTCTCCAATCCATATGTACGACTGAGCAGCCAAAAGCGCTGAGACATCAAGTTCTTGAACGTCGTGTGTTGAAGCAAGAACTATTTCATTGATGTTTGCCTGGATAAGAAAAACATAAATTCCACAGCTTACATTTATACTCTACCCAGCAAGTATAATATTAAATTACACTGAGAAGCAATCTTTTCCCATCAAAGGGAAGACTTTACCTTGTTGACTGCAAACGCCATGATCATATCGGACTCCTTGTGTATAATTTTTGCTCTTCCTCCTGGGTAACCAAGTTCTGCCTCAACCTACAAAAACATCACAACAATATATTTTATTAAATTGATTCATCAAAATGCTTTGTTTGCAATGGCAGGGACAAAACAAAGTAAGCATGCAAGATTGGGTTATAGCTAAGGCATTCTTCTGGAAACTCATCTTTGGGCTCCTTTGACTCTCCTGGGTGTTTCTGAAGCCAAAAGATGTGCATTTCCAAACCTCACACACAAACTCGGGAAGGAATAGTGAACCGAAGTGCCCAGACACAGCATACCCCACATTAGTACATAGATTAAGAATCTGCCAGAGAGATTACTCAGATCATGTTATCTCTGCTCCAGTGACAAAAAGAAAGAAAAGCGAACCCCGCAGAAATTTTTAAAGTGAGCTGAAGAGTTTGGGAGATGGGGTACTACCTTGTCTTTGCCATCTTCTGCTATGCTCTTTTGTCTGACCTGCTTCTCACGATCTTCTACAGACTACACAACACCACACGGTCACAAACACAAAACACATGCACAAAAAAAAAACGATAATGTTCCAACCTAGTTCTTTAAAGGCCATCCTATTATGTCAGCAAACAATGACAGATGTATAGCTTACGCACTGGGCTAAACACATTTGTTCTGAATGCAATGCCATCTGGATAAACACAACACTTACATGGCACAGCAAATAAACCATAAAAATATATATACACACACATGTATTTCATACTAGCAGGATGTTTAGAGCCCAATCCTGAGCTCATAGCACTGGCCTTTCAGAATGAAAGAAAAAGATGAAAAAAGCTAGCTTCTTTGTGAAAACTGGAAGTAACTTTTTAATGCCTTATAAGGCATAGGGAGGTCTGGAGAAGCTGTCTGAGCTTAATAGGCATTAAAAAGGCTATTTATGGGTTTCACAGAGAAAACAAAAGTAACATTTTCCACTATTTCAGTCATTCTCACACCAGCAGATGTTACAGGCAGAAGCAGAAGCCTCTGCCACGCTCAAAAGTTCTCTAAAGGTGAAAGGAGCATTGCTCCCTTCACTTCTTGAGGGAAGGAGTGGGGTTGGGAGGTGCTCCCACACCTTTGGATAAGTGGCCATGTGGCTACAGGATCCATGGATTAGGGATCCTCCTGTATTGCACTATGATATACAAAGCTCCATGCTTTAGTAGGCTTCCCTATTGACTTCACGGTATAGGTAAACTTCTTCATATGCAACCAATTCAGGAACCAAGGAATTATGATCCACCTACACAATCAGCCTGTTTTATATACACATTTATAAACACACACATAAATGTCCTATAGAGTTTTGCACTGAGCGCATGGGTGGATGCAATAACAAAGCATGTCAAACAACAGGAAGCCATCAAGCTCATTTTTCCTCACTAGACTGAAACAGAGCAGAAAAACCAATTGGTATGAAAAGCATTCCATAAACAGTCACATTAGAATGAAATGGAACATTTATAATTTCAACCAACATTGCTTTGTTATATACCTCACTTTGCTTTCTTTTTTTGGTGAACGTGTATCGGACAAAGGTATCTTGCAGCAAGTCTTGCTTCACCAGAAAGTGCCACAGTCTCTTAGCAGGCAGTGCTGAATAATCTTTTGATCTACAAGGTAAATAACAAAAGGAAAGAGACAGAATAACTGGCAAAGAATTCTATGTCTTTTTAACAATGTGAAAAGAGACCAAAAAGAGAGAAAATTCCATATTGTTTTAATCAGGATTGAACAGAACATATATTTACCAGGTTTGAAACCTGCTTGCTGTGTTATAAGCAGGAGGTCCACTATCTCAGGCTATTCAGGATTAGGTATTCAAATATCTTATAAAAGTGGCTAAGAAGGGATATGGGCTTACACCTTTTTGGATCTTCTGGTAGCTTGTCTGGTTTTAAGTACGGGCCAGCAGTGATTTGTTTTATGTTTCCGCCGCCTTGAGTCTGGCTAGACAGCCTGAGAAAGGCGGGATACAAATTTTTAAAATAAATAAATAAATAAATAAATAAATAAATAAATAAATAAATAAAGGACGGCTAACACAGCCTTCCTCACATGTTGCAAGTTTGCAATCAGACGTCCCTCTGGGGAACGGTGTTGTCACCGGCAAATCTTTCAACCCAGAAGCATATCTTTCCCTTCATGAAGCTAAGAGATCATTGCAATATGTTGTGCCCTTCAAGTGAATTGCAAAACTCAACTTTAGTTGACCCTGACAATGAAAGATAGTACAATGGAAGCAAATATGGGCTGTGCAAGGAAAGGTTGCACAATCACAAACTATGAAAGTTACAGAAAATTCTAAAGCATGAAGAAGTTGAAGTACTGGGCAGGAAAAATAAATCTTGTATTTGTAAAATCAAACCTTGTATTTGAAGGGCTTATAATTTGTGCATTTGAGCAGACTTGCAAGCCTGGATTATCATGACCTTGTGCACAGTTTTTCACTTTCCATAAGTGTGAATATTCACATTCTTGTAAAAACAAAATGTCCTTACTTGAATGGTGTGTTTTCAGGGTCCACCATTGCTTTTATTCTGGCAGCAGCAGCTCCAGCTCCTGTTCCGACCTCGGGAAAATAGGTATTGATGTAATTTGGTGGTGGGCCTTCAAATTGGTCTACTCTTTCTTGTAAGATCTGCTCCCAGTTTTCCAAATTTTTTATCACAGCAATGCCTAATGGCGATGTGACTGGAAGATCTAAGCAAAAATATAAAATTTAGTTGACTGTGTGTAATGACAATAAAAAGCAAAACAAAAAAAGAAAATTCTTGCAGCTAAACCAATATTATGCACTTGTGCCTTTGAAGCAGGACTGTGACACAGACATTAATTGCCTAAGGAATTAACAAATTTGTGGTTTCTGTGATGAAAAGGAAAGTGCTTGCTTCCGCTCAATTAAAATAATTGAGAGATAATAAAAGAGAAGGATAAGGTCCAGAAGAGATTCCAGAATATAAAAGATTTTGTGATATCCAATATGGCTGTGTCTAAGGCTACAATCCTGAAATGCACTTAGGTCAACCTATGTGGGCCTGCCTACTGTCGGATAGCCAGCTTAGCTGCACCTGTAAAGACCTGGGCCTGGGCTGAACTAGCAGTGTTAGCCTAGACAGCACAGCAGGGGCGTGAGGGGCATGATGAGCACTGCCTATAATAAAGCAATTAGGCTTTGTTTCCAGGGCAGACACGCCCCCTCCCAGGCAACTTAAGTGAACTCTGACTTAGGGCACCTCAGAAGCAGGCATAAATCTGAGTAAACCCATTGGGGCCCATGATAAGCCAGAATAAAAATGGAAGTTATAAGTTGTAGGCCAGTCTAAGCCCCACTCCTGCCTGTCAACCTCAAGATACAGCACAACGACAACAGCCCACATCAGGATATGGCACAACTCTCACAAGGCACTTAGGTCAGCTTAGCCGGGCCATTCTCTCTTGTCTAAAGTCAGGATTGCACCTAAATCTTGAAAGATTTTGATTTTTTTTTAAAAAATTGTGAGATCCAAGATGGTGATGCCATATCTCATGAGATATAAATGCCACGTTTAAGATCTAACAAGATTTGTTAGATCTAACAAGCAGCACCCAGGAGCCACTGGGGGACATAAAATGGTGCACCTCGGGGCATGACTAGACACATGGTTTGGGAACCCCTGGTATGGGGTGGGGTGGGGGGAGAGAAGAGATGAGGAAGGTGGTTAAAAGGCTAAAGGAATTGACAAAGCAAGGAACAACTGCGCAAGTAGGAAACCATGGTAGATGTTTCATTCACAAATAAGTAGAATTTAGGATGGTAAGGCTGATTCTTACAGTTGGCCGCTTTATGTACAAAATTATATAAATGGAAGCATAACTCACCAGCTATTTCTAATCCAGTGATGGGGAAAAAATTCTTTATATTGTTCAGAGCTAGCTTTACCATTGCCAAATGGATAAGAGCCCAGCTGCAGGAAAAATAGAACCTCAATTTAGAATTGTATACATTGCAGAAAATGCACCATATTCTTGAAGAGTATACCAAAAGCAATAATAAAACAAACAAATGGTGTTTGCAGACAAAAAGGCAAATGGTCACAGATTGCATTTTACGATCTAAAGGTTTATCTTTCACAGAGAAATTAAGTTAATAAAATGTTTACAGTGTTGTTTTTAAACACCAGAGAACATTATCCTTTGACATTTCCGCAATTAAAAGTCAAAAGAAACCCAGGTGGAAAATTTAAGTTTCTTCTCTGAAGTGCATTTACCAGACTTAAAAAACTTAATTCAAGATATAAGTGAAAGAAGATTTGTCATCTCATGTGTTATTATAATCTTCCAGCTAAACACAGGATTTTGGATTTCATTATCGGAGGGACCCCAAATTCTCAGGGCTGGACCCACATGAATCCTCAAGAGGCAAGAGCTTAGCTCCCATCACTTTCAGAGGATTACAGGGCCCCTGAAACCCAATGATCATTCATGTGATTCCTTATCAGTGGGGTTCAGGGATCCTTGAATAGAACTCCTGTGGATAACGTGGGACATCCTGTATTTATTTAATGAATAAATACATTAAATAAACACTGTCTTTCTCCTGGTAAGGTTGTCCAAGGCATCGTATAAGATTTTAAAAAAATAACAAAATACTAAAACATTAAAAATGATTTAAACAAAAAACACCCTCGGAACAGCATAAAATAAATAATTAAAATGTTTGGGAGTTGCGTAGCATATATTTTCTGTAAATATATATACACTAACCCCCAAATTCAGAGTAACTACGGGAGCACGTAAGAGACTTTAGGTGCACCCGTAGTTACTGCACCACCTAGTGAAAACCTATGGGAAATTCATATTGGAATCCAGAGTAAGTTGTTCTTGCACTGGAGCAAGTTGTTCTTGCCCTAATCCTATGTATTGATGCACAATAATTCAATAATTTTACCCAGCATGTAATTGGTCTGTGGAACTCCCTGCCACAGGATGTGGTGATGGCATCCAGCTTTAATGCCTTTAAGAAGGGATTGGACAATTTCCTAGAGGAAAGTATCATCACAGGCTACAAGCCTGAGGGGTGTATGTGGAGGTGGACAACCTCAAAATGCCAGATGCGTTGGGGCACCTGGATGCAGGTGTCATGTCTGCTCCCTGAGGCACCATTGGGCTGCAGTGTGATATAGGAAGCTGTACTAGATGACCTTTTGGCCTGATCCAGTGGAGGTTCCTCTTATGTTCTTATATTCATTGCGATCAGTGACCTAATTCTAAAAAGAGTTATTAGGCATACTGATTTATGATTTGCTTCCACTGGATTCATTGAGACTGATTTCAGGGTAAACATCCACATGATTGGGTTGAGTAACTATATCTGCAGCCTTGCTCATAGTAAGATTGGATTGTTGCACAATGTACAAGATCATAGGACTATTTCTGGGAATCCTACATATGTAACCATGATAGTAGAAAGGAGGACTTTTGGCTTTAAACTACATTAACCTATACACTTATTTTTGCATCATCGATTACTTCCAGGGTCCAATGGACCCTGTACTATAGTTTGGTACACATAATGAATAAATGTTGCATCAAGTTTTAGTATGGGACCTTGTAGGAAGTTAGTGTTGTGTTTTTTTAATGGAATTTATTATTATTTGATAAGAAATTATTACTTTTTCACTGCTAATTAAACAGTTATAAATCCAAAAGCATTAATTTTATATCACCAATTACTTCCAGGGTCCAATGGACCCTGTACTATAGCTTGGTAAATATAATGAATAAATGTTGCATTAAGTTTTAGTATAATTATTTTATACTAATTTTAATTGTGAAATATGGAGCACAATCCTAACCAAGCCTACCCAAAAGTAAGCCCCATTGTGTTCAATGGGTCTTACTCCCAGGAAAGTGTCTTTAGGATTGCAGCCATTGTTAAATAACCAGTGACGAGCAACATGGGTCCGATGGACCCTGCCAGTATTCGATGCTATAATTTGAATTTTCAGAAAAATGTAAATTCAAAACATTCATGCTTTTGGATTTATAACTGTCTAGTCAGCAGTAAAAAAGTCACAAGTTCTTATCAAATAATAATAATAATAATAATAAATTCCATTAAGAAAACACAACACTAACTTCCGACAGGGTCCCAGTGACCCTGTAGGTAACCACCAGGTTAAAACTCAACAATACAAGGTTCCACCAAACCTCATTTTCATCAGAAGAAATGCGAAGAGGTCTTGACATTTTGCACCCCTGCTGTTTAGCTCTACTGCAGTAGTTAGCTACCTGTAGGAGTTGGCATCCCTGTGCTCTGATATCTGGACATCAGAAAGGAAAGCATCATCATCCTCATCTTCACTATGAATGCTGTCATCAGAATCATATATCACCCCACTGTCTGATATAGGAAAGAATGGCTGAAAATGAAAGACAAAAATAGATAAGAGGTTTTTTCCAGCACATTATTGTATTTTTACAACAGTTATAACGCAACCTACTTGTGTCTGTGTAGAAGTAAGTCCGATTTATTTCAATGAGATTCACTCCTGGGTAAATGTGTTTAGGAATGGATTCCCAAATCCATGCACTATGCATCAACTGAGAAGAAATTTCTGAAATAAATCAGTGGTTCCTAAAATGTGGGTCAAGACCCAATGGTGGTTTATGGCCTGATTTTTGGTGGGTCACCAAAAGGCAATGAAACAATCAGATAACTGCCTCATTCCCTGAGGCTATTCAAAAATCCAGTACTGTACAGTGGTGCTTCACGTAACAAATTTAATTCTTTTGGAGGCATGTTTGTTACATGAAACGTTCTTTATGTGAAGCTGATTTTCCCATAGAAAATAATGGAAACTTAGACAATTGGTTCCACAACCCCAAAAATATTCATATAAAAACATTAACTGTATGTAAAAATGATTGACAAAACACCTGAATTGAATTCAAAATGTGCACAATCCTATGAAGTCTACTTAGGCTGCAATCCTAAGGACACTTTCCTGGGAGTAAGACCCATATAACACAGTGGGGCTTACTTCTGGGTAGACATGCAATCCAAGATCCTTTCAAAGAGTCTCCCCACTTTCTCCTTCTCTTCGTCCTGAGACTCTCTCTCCCCTGTTCCCTTCTGGCTAGCCCTAAGCTGCTTCCCTCTTCTCCACTGCTGTACTCTCCCTCTGCCCAGCGGATGCCAGGCCACAGGAGGAATAGTGCGGAAGTGTTGCTTTCGCTGTGGGCAGGCACGCTAGGCAGCCCTGAGGCTTTTTAAAAGGGCTGCCGGCCAGCATGTCTGTCCCAACTGCCAACCAATGTGTTTATTTAATGAAGCAAAGTTTGTTACGTGAACCAGAATCCTAGAGAAATTTTTTTTGTTATGTGAAACATACTTTACATGAGGCGGTTGTTATGTGAGGCGTCACTGTAGTTGCTAATTACACCTCAAACAGCAGTGTGCAAGGTTGCCCTGCAAGAAAGTAAGTTCCTGAAGTGTTTGTGCAAGCATGTCTAGATACAGGAAATGTTTGAGAGTATTTTTTGGATTATTCTTAAACAAATATTTCTTTCAAGATTACCTTTAAAGTTTGGTAAAACTTGGTGGGTCCTGATAGAGTGTTTAAAGAAGTGGCTCTTAGTGCTAAAAAGGCTTGGGAACGAGTGTTATAAAGGCTTCTGAAAGGGGGCCTGGAAAGGGGGCATAAAGCAGTTTTAGACTGGCATTATGAGCATCCCCTCTACCTGACATATTGGAGTGCTGTTGCATCTGACCCACCATACTCTTTTGGTTACATGCAGGAGCACGTGGAAGAGGAAGGGATGCTTAGGAAGGTAAGCATGCCTGCTCCATTACTCTTGGATGTAGTACTTCAGCTCTGTTCTTCCTTGTCTGAGACAAACGTTTGCAAGCTGTAGTTTGCACTTGAATTGCAAACTCTGTTTGCTCTGGACAAGTACATCTTTTTGGCTTGATTGCATTCTTGTGCAAATTATACATTTCTACTATACAAAATACCTTTGCAACAAAATAGTCTAACATGCTGAGTTCTGGAGGAATGAACTTTTCTTTATAGGATGGTCTTTCGGCAGGCACAGGTGGAGGAACCACACTATCTTTCACTGGTCTTCCTGGCACAAGCATCCTCATGTTGAATCGACGGCGATGCTTATCCATTTCTTCAGAAGGAACGGGAGGTGCTAAATACAGAAAATTTAAGTAGCTACATCTACAGCTGCGGACTGGCACTTTAAATGCCATTTAAATAACTTTGTGCAATTTTCAGTTGTGTCACCGGTGCATGGCAACAGACATTGTTGGATTGGAAACAAATGCTAAACTGTCTTGTGCTAATCATAGTCACAACTTACAAAAAATAACTGTAATCTTCCGACAAATCCTATTCAAGTAGAAAAGCTACTTCCTGTGCAATAATAAAAGCAGAAAATGATCAGAGGGAGGGTTCAAGAAGCTACATCAGATAATCTTATCATGTTAGAGTGGTTTCTTCAAAAGGCAACCTCTTAAAAATCCTTAAGAATATTTCACTTCTGTGCTTCTTAAAATGTCAACAATATGCATTAATGTGTTTTTGGATAGGCAGTTCAGAAGATTACACTTACTTTATTAGGAATGTGATCAAATTCAGAAATACAGCTCTTCTCACCCAGCCATGCAGAGCTGGGACTAAGAAAGTAAAAATATCCAACAAACTTGACTTGTCTAGCATTGGTCAAACATTGTCAAACATCAACCTAGCATGTTTAAATTATAAAGTTTAGTTGGAAGAATCAATTTGAAAAAATATGTTTTTCCCCTTAATATATTAGGCATTTACTCCAACAACAAAAAATAATTGCCACTGTTAATTAAACAACAAATATATTTGAATAAAAATTTCTATAAAGTTGCCAAGAATCAGACAAGAAGGAATTGTCAGGAATTACAGCAGGAAGTTTTCTATGCTGCTAGTTATAAAGGTCATTTTTGGCCCTGTGTAATATTTGACAATATTTGATCATGGGAAAACATTGAGCTATCACTTGATTGTAGCCATACTAATCAACTTCTAGACCCTAAACACTGATTAGAGAACACATCTTTACAAACCTTCATTAATGTCCTGTGTATCATCAGAAACTGGATCTGCTACTAGAGTTAAAGAAATTTATCTTCATTAGAAGGAAGGAAGGCATTGTGAAAACTCAGGGCACAATCCAGAAGTGCACTTGGTTACCCTGTCTCTCATTGGGCTGACCCAATTGCAAGATGGGCCACCCTAGTTATTCTGGTAAAGGCTTGGGGCAGCCTAACGTAAGATAGGGTGCCCCACGATAGGTGGACCTGGGCTGCCCTAGCTGTAGCAGCCTAGGCAGTTCAGGAGAGGCATGTTGAGGGCATGTTCAGCATTGCCTAGAGCAGAGCAGTTACTCTGTATCCAGAGTCTGTTTCCAGGGCAGAAATGCCCCCTTCCAGCTCCTCAGAATTATACCACTCAGGAGCAGGTATAGTAATGAGTAGACCCATAGGGGTCCATGTTAAGGCAGAGTAAGAATGGCAGTGTCGACAAAAAAATCTGAGTTCTTGGCCAGCCTATCTGCAACCCCTGCCTCTCAAGCTCAAAATATGGCACAACTACAGCAGCCCACTAACCTGGGGATACAGCAGGCCACTCCAAGCATCCACCCCCACTAGAGGTACTGTTATATTGCATTCTCATGCAGCAGCTGTTACTGGTTGTCAGGAACTTCTGGACTTCCTGATAAGGCAGGCACCACACCTGTTCCTTGTTCAGTGTGATCTAAGGGGGGGTCTCCTCAGGAGCAAGCCCTCCCCAGGTGTCGCTTACGACAGGGGTATCAAACTCATTTCATACAGACGGCTGCATTATGGTGTCTCCTGAGGCTGCAATAGCATTAATGGTGTCTCCCGAGGGCCACAATCCAATTTTTTGCATGTCTAATCGGAAGGGCCCTCCTTCCTCCTGGGCTCTTCCTCCTGCCCTGGGAAGCTGCTGTTGCTGTGCATGAGTCCTCCTTCCTCCTGGCTCTTTCTCCAGCTCAAAATCAAATATGCTGCCACCACTACTGAGCTGCTTCTGGGGGTGGGGAGATCACTCAAGGGCCACATGTGTGTCTGCAAAGGGCCGCATGCATTTGACATGCCTGACTTACTTGATGTCTACTTATCATGCTCTGGAGCAGCTTGGGCAGTCCAGGCTTCCTGACTCTCCGGATCCAGCATAACTTCCTGTTCTAGATACAGAATAATTGGGACAGCCCAGCATGGGCTCTCCTCACTGCCCTTACTCTGTATTGTGCCCTAATTCTGAAATGTGTCCCTTTTAAAAAAAATGGTGGATTGTTCTTAAAAAAACTTTTACCAAAGTTTTCTAATCTACCTAGAGTACTTAAGAGCAAAATCCTAACCATGACCACTTAGAAGTAAGCTCTATTGTGTTCAGTAGGTCTTATTTACAGGAAAGTGATTTTAAGATTGCTACATATAGCCATAAACACGCCACAACACTCTTATTTTTAATACAGAAAGGTTTGGTTTTTGGAAACTTCAATTCTAAGTGGAGTCTATAATGAAACCTATTTTACTTTAGGCTAATTCAAATACAATACGTAACCAAGAGTTGCGTTCTTATAGTAAGTTTCTGGTCATAAGAAAAACCGCTAAACTTCTAAATAAAGATACAAACAATTCCAAAATTAAATACTGAAATAAATGAGAACTTTCCGGGCTGGAGTAAAGTTTCACAAACATGGGGAGAAACAATTTTAAGTGAGGACTTCTATATAATTTGATGGACTATTTCAAAAATTTCATTTACTTCTAATAGTAATATTTTATACCTCCCTATTAAAATATTAAAAGTTGGGAGGGCAATGCTTGTACTCACTCCTTCCTATCACCATTAAGCATTTTGCCTGGACAAAAACTAGAGAGTTTTAAACAGAGTTTGCAAAGTTTCAAACCAACTGAGACCAAAAGTCTCAATTTAAAGACTTTTTCCCATTGTGACTAAGGCCTATATCCTAAAGTGAAATTAAGCCTTTAAGTCCGTAGCAGACTTTCTATAAGATAACACTAGAGGGTGAAGTAACTGCGAAGACCCATAACTGCTCTGAATTTTGCCCTAAGGCTGCAATCCTAAAGACACTTTCCTGGGAGTAAGACCCACTGAATAAAATGGGGCTTACTTCTGAGTAGACATGATGAGGATTGTGCTCTAATCCACCTTAAAACCTCTAGCTACAAAGTAAAGTCACAGAAGCGGGCAAGGAGAAAAGTATCATCCAACAATTATAAAGAAAAGCAAACATCCATACCAAATTGCTGACTTTTGAACACACTTCAAATTGTTAGGAAAAAAAACACACTGCAATCAGCACACAAGTTCTCACCATCCCTCTTGCTCAGATGCTCTGTGCCACAAACAGCAGAACTTTCACTGCTGTCTGATAAAGTAATTTGGTGTGATGACTGGGGATTATTTACGGGTGCTACATTTTCTGTGTTTGAGGTTAAACATTGTGGTTCATCTGAATTGAATGAATTAAGAGAATGATTACTTTATGGTAACCTAAATTGTTACAGTTTAGGATCCAAGGCAGTAAATAAAATGGAGTTCCATATGCTTGAGTTTTCAGACACCACATAGTACACCTTTGTTTACATAAAACATTTAAAAAACAAGAACAAATCTTACAATGCTGGGAAAAAATTTATATAAGCTAAGCAAAGTTTGCCTAGCAGGATTCACTCAGCTTTTTTAAGTCAAAAGAAAATGTTTGATCCCCAAAATTAAGACTTAATTTTTAAGTTAACCCTCCTTTGATCGCCGAAATGCCACCAGGCATAGTCCATATACAGTCAGTTCTTTTTATATGCAAATTCCCTATTTGCCTATTCACTTATCCATCAGGGCAGAATTGCTACCTACTTCTGACAATCTGCACCTTAGTTCTCATTATCTGCTATGTAGAGACCTCCTGGAATAGCAGGAAACTTCTGCTGGCCACTTAACCTACAGTATCTATAGTTGCAGGTGGTCCCTGTTGCTTCTGGAAGGTCTCTGCAACATTCAAACTTTTTTTTTTGCAACTCCCAGAAGTTTTTTGTTGGCTTTCTGAGGATCTACGCTGGATTATTCAGATGGCAGTATGCCTTCCCCCTATGTCCCACATATAACCCCATTGATCCCATAAGATCAACAGTTTGTTTTCCACAAATTTACTACAGTATCTATTAGGGTTTTCAGGAATTTAACCCTACCAGGTTGTACATTTAAATCTTTCTCCATAGACATATGAACAGGAATCTTTGAAAAAGGTAATAGTAGTCAGGATGCTAAATTCCAACTCCAACACCAAATGAAGTGCTTGCATTGCACTTGTATGGCTTTTTGAAACCCTACATATAGCTACTATTTGACAACATCTGTGGTTTTTGAGATTTTATTCAGGTGATGGCACACACAGAAAAAGTATATAGTATCTATTTGCATAGCACTTACAACTTGATATTCAATATCTGCCAAATTAGGTGAAGGTAAATTATATAAAAGACACTAAAGAATATGTGAAATGAATGGGCAGATTGTCAAAATACATTAGTTTTATTTTGCTATGGTTCCATTGTCACAAAAACATCAAAAGGTTTGGTGGCCTGCCGTTATCTACCTGATACTAGCAGTTTATGTGTTGCTGAAACAGTGCCTTCCTCCCTTGTGAGAATGTTGGGACTACATCAAAAGGATAACAGTGGGAAACAATTCTTTGTTTTCCCTTCTTTTAAGATTGATGTATCTTTGGATTAAGCCAAGGTGATTTTGCTAATTTACACAATCACAGAGTAGGTTGATGCAGAAAAAAGTTCAAGGTTGGAATCTGCTTTATAAATACATTCCTGAGTCTAGGGCTTTTCCCATCAACTACCAACTCTTTAGAAATATTTTACCTGGAATATTTTCCGACTGTCTTCTTGGTTTTACCACGAGTTTCACTCCTCCTCCAAAAACAGCAGCCCACATTCTGTTGTTCAAGGGGTGAGCAGCTAGTCGAAACAACTCATTGCAGGAATTAGTAGCAAGAGCATGTATCAGCAGACTGAGATAAACTGCAACCACAGCTTCACAGAGCAAGACATTGAGCTTTGGCTGGTCCTCATCCTGGGCTGTATTTAATAGATTTATAAGTGAGCTCACACCTGCAAAAATAAGAGGGGAAGAAGAGTCGATGAGCAGCATAAGGTTCATGTACATTAAAACAATTTTACAAGCCAAACATACATCCCTAACAGTCTGATCCGGCATATCCTGCCCTATGGTACTGCAATAGGTCCAGCTCAGTCTGTGATGTATCCTTCTTGAGAAGTTTGTTTGCTGGCAGGCTCCTTAAGGTAAAGAGACCTTTGTCTCCTTACTTAGGGATGTGAATCAGCTACCACAATAGGGAAACTTGGACTTGCACCTGTTAAACTGCTGATGGAAGTCCATGTTACCCATGTCAGTCGAACAGGTCCAGGAAAAGGAAAAGCATACAGTATGCATGGCTGCTGCTGATCTGGCCCTTTCTTGGGCATGATCCACCCAGCCTCTGTCACCACAATCCCCCTGCCCTGTTGACCAGCAATAAAGACATCACAACAAACTGTAGTTAGTCTATGTAATTGTAGATGTATTTAAATGAGTACATCTGAGATTTTTTTAAAGGAATTGTTCTTACCAGGCCACTGAGCAGGCAATGAATTTGGTGTAGCATGTTCCTCAATACTTTCTGTTCTCAGTCTGCGACGATCACTCAATAGTAGTCCTTGATAAACCATTCCTGTAAATTGGTTTGTTTCTGTTTGACTCCTGAAAAAATATCCAGGTTTAAATTTTTTCTTAATATGAGATTACAAAACTTCTTTATCATAGAAAATGCAGCATATTTTCAGTTTTAATTTATGTTCTCAGTCACAGAGCTAAATTACAATGACGGAAAACAAAATGTTACCTATAGCTGTGGCTGTCACATAGTGCTTGGTAAATTGATGCAGAAAGGGAAGCAGCTAAAGAATAAAGAGTATGCACCTAAAGAACAGAAATATATCAATTTTATGGTTCTGCAGTTATAAAACCGTGCAAATTAGTATTAAGTCAAAGTTCTGAAAGATGTAATTTTCAAAGTGAAAGATTTAATTTTCAGTTTTCATTACTGTTTACAATGACAGAGGTAAATTGTGCATTAAAAAGGTCACCAACATCATGCTTTTTAAACAACTGATCATTGTTATCAATCTGTTGATAAACTGATATTACAAAAAAAATCACCATTATCACTCCAGCCAATTTTATAGTGAATGTCTATAGATCCATTCCCAGAACTGCAACAGATACAGAAAGCTGTGATTGTTGGAATTTGTGCGTTTCAGGAGGCCCCAGGCCTCTGAACCTGACCAGAGCTCTGTCCTGCTCCAGAGGCCTTTCTGAAGCCTTCAAATGGCAAAAAAACCACAACTTCTGTTTTCGGGCTGAAAATTAAAAGTATGGTGTTTGAGTCTCTGAAGGATGAAAAAAGACTTCTGGTCTTTTGCTGAAAATTAAAATTATGGTGTTTGAGTCTCTGAAGGCTGAAAAACAGACTTCTGGTCTTTTGCAGAAAATTGGAAGTCATGGTTTTTGGGCATTCTGGAGGTCTTACAAGACCTTCTAAGGATCAGGAAGGGTGTGCCCTCCATGTACTTCAGAAGGTCCTCTGGACCCAATTGACGTATAGCTCCTGTCATATTTGCAGGGCTAAAGTGGTCACTCTACAGGTTTAGAACCTGTGGCTACTCAAAGCCGCAGATATCAAACCTGCAGATATGGGGGGGGGGGTGTAATGGGGCCATGTAACCAATCAGCTTTAGCTATCCAATCTGCTATCTGCCCACCAGACATTATTTTCTGATTGGATTCATTGTGAAGAATCTATTGCACAGGCTTCACTAGCAAATGGTTACACCCAGAGGTGGGATTCAAATAAATTAACAATGGGTTCTATGTCCTAATAAACTAAATTAACAACAGGTTTTATGTCCATAGAACAAAAGGTTCTATGTCCCATTAGTAAGTGGTTCTCGGAACCAGCCACTCATTAGCAACGGGTTCTATAGAACCCGTGAGAACCCCCTGAAGCCCACCGCTGGTTACACCTCTCAAAACCCTCTTAGAACCCATAGTTTGGTGGATAAAAATCATCTGGACCCAATTGACGTATAGCTCCTGTCATATTTGCAGGGCAAAGTGGTCTATCAGAACATAGGATCCAATACGGAAGCCAAAATGGCAACCTCCTAAAGTTGTACTCTTGCCTGTTTGGACCAAAGGATCAAAGAATAAAATATCTGCTTAACTACAACCATATACATTATGCTACAATAGAATTCTCCTGGGTGGGAGAGCATAATTCTTTTTAAAAAATGCTTTATTTTTTTATTCTATGTGAATAAAGAAAAGAAACAGAAAAGAAACCAAACAAAGCACAATTTTAAACCTTCCACAATTTGAGCCTTGTATGTATTGTGTGCTTAAGGTTTTTCAAATCAAATCATAATCAAATCATATTCCACCAATTCACTGATCATTTTCACTCCAGTTACCTTTACATCTTCAACATTGGGATGCGGTGGTATTTTCATCTGCACAATAGTGTGAAGGATATCGTGGATGTGGTTGTTTAAATACAGTACAGGATTGGCAATAACAGTTTTTGTTGAAGCAATGCTTGCTGAGAGCAATGGGAGTGTTGTGGGTAATGGAAGTGGGGACTGAAGCTGTTTGACTGTAGTTTCCTGGTGGGGAAAAAATATTTAATACAAGTCACCACACGCTTATCAAGCATCATATTCACACACAGAATACATCTCTTCAAAGGTTCTAAAGGTGTACTATGGCTTTTGCTTTCATAAGTGGGCAGAAAATATGCACATGCAGTCTGTGACTCCTTGTTCTATTTTTGGTACTCATAGACTCCAATACCAGGGCCTTAAAAATACCCTTCACTTGTAACATGCCTATTACTTTTGTTTCTACAAATGGAAAGGAGTAACAGCTTAGAATACAAAATCACTAAATGGTTAATCAAAATGTTAGGTGGGCTCATTTACTGATATATGAATAGTGGTTAGGACAAGGCATACGATAGGAAGCAGCTTTACATTCATTCCATTCATACACTTAGCCCAGCACTGCTGATACCAACTGCTGGCAGTTCTCTAGAATTACTTTCTCTGCCATACTTGGAATTACTGAGAATTGAAGTTGGCACCTTCTGCATGCAAAGCAGAAGCTCTTTCACTGAACTACAGCCCCTTCCTCCTTTCCAGGAAGATCCCAGCCTTGATTCTAGTCTTACATAGCTTGACAGGCACACTTGCAAATCCCTACATATAAAATCGAAAGGTCAGTGACTGACTGACTGACTGATTACTTACTCGCTCACTAAGCTGGACCCAGAAGTGTGAAATTTGGGGAAGATATTTCTTTTATGACACAGACACCCACTAAGAACTGATTTTGAGAAATTCAAACGGAAGGAGGTGAAAAGGAATGCAATGCAATTTTGTCCCTATAAGTGATACCTCACATAACAAGCATTTCACATAACAAGCACAAATTTCCAGAAATCTTGCTTCACATAACAAGTTCTGCTTCACTTAACAAGCAAGTGCGCTATGGCCACGCATGCTATGCAACCCTGAAGCTCCACGGGGAGGCTCTTTAAAAGGGCTGCTAGCCAGCGCTGCTGCCTCTAACTGTCCCCAGAGGCAGCTGCCCCTAACTGCCCCCAAGTGCCCGCACCAGCCACCTTGAACCTCCAGCAGCAGCCCAGGTAAGCCTCCCAGGAAAGTGTCTTTGATTGCAGCCTCCTAACTATGTCTACTCAGAAGTAAGCCCCATTGTGTTAAATGGAGCTCAATCCCAGGAAAGTGTCTTTGATTGCAACCTCCTAACCATGTCTACCCAAAAGTAAGCCCCATTGTGTTAAATGGGGCTTACTCCCAGGAAAGTGTCTTTAGGATTGCAGCCTAAGTAGACTTCATAGGATCATGCACACTGAATGCATGTTTTGAATTCAATTCCAGTGTTTTGTCATCACTTTTACATCCAGTTAATATTTTTATGTTAATATTTTAGGGATTGTGGAACCAATCGTCTGAGTTTCCAATATTTTCTATGGGAAAATCCGCTTCACTTAAAGAGCATGCCTCCGGAACGAATTATGCTCTTTATGTGAGGCACCACTGTACTTAAAACTGAAGAATCACTGAATCCTAAACGCCCAGCCCAAAACCCACAGACCTAAAACATGAAATTTGGGGAGCATAGTCTTTCAGTGATGTGAGCATCCTCCAATTTTTAAAATCCAATCCTATGCATGTCTACTCAGAAGTAAGTCTTATTAATGTCAATAGGGCTTACTCCTAAGTAAGTGTGAAAGGAATTGTGGCCTTAGAAATTTAACCCTTAAGGGGGTGAAATGCTGTGCAACAGGTTTTGTCACTGACTCATCAACATCCAGCTCCAACCCCTCAACCTAGATGAAATTTGGAGTGTGTGTTTCTTCTGTGATGCAAGGACTTACTAAGAGCAAATTTGGTGCATTGGGCTGCCTGCAGCCTGGTGTTGCCCACTGGTGCTGGGTGAATTCTGGTGCCCAGAATGCATGTTACCGGGCAGGATGCCTGCTGCCACCTGGTGGTATCTGTTAGGGATGCACAGTGCCCAGTGGTATCTGGCAACTGGTGTTTAGTGCCCGGTGGGGATGTCTAGTGCCTGGTACTGCCCTGTGCCCGCTGCCTGGTGATGCCTGGTAGGGGAGCCCAGGGCCCATAAATATTCTTGAAATTTTATTCCCATGACAGGTAAATTCCACTAGTATTCCAAAAGGCACATTTGTAAGAGTGTGTGCAGGCTTACCACTTGAGATGGCCCAGTGTGAGACACATTGGGCCAGCAGCCTACCATCCAATGGTTGCCTGGATCACCTGCTAGTGGAGGAGTGGCGGCATGGAGGGATGTAGGGAAGAGGTGTTTTGAGGCAGGAGGAGGTTGGGGGAGGACAGGGAGAGGGAGCAAGACAGGAATGTGGAAGGACTCACAGAGCTCAGCTCCACCAGATCCTGTGCCCCATGTCGGACATTGCTGCTTTCAGTCAACTTTGTGGTAGGGACTTGTGGCAGCTGATTTCATTCTAACATTGCTGTAAGACATCCACAGAATTGGGCTGCCTAGGTCTTAACCATGAAGCTTCATACTCAATTCTCACACCTCTTCTTTACCTTTCTTCATGAAGGCCAGATGCAAATTTAAACAGTGCTAGCTATGCCTATGGTTGGTTTCATCCCATTTCAACTACAATTGTGGTGCGCATTTTAAATTATTGACTCAGGGACAGCCCATCTAAGATGCCTGCAATAAACAAGTCAACTCACTTCCTTTTGCATGTTACTCGGTAGAAAATTTTCTTCCCTCTGAGTCAGCATGGAAAAAAAAGAAACCATCATATTTCCCAGGAAAAACCTACATTTTTTTCATGCCATGAACTTTCTGGTCCAATTCTTAACAACACAATCTTACTCCTCAGACTTCTGCTATACCCTGAAGCTTGGTTTTTACATTTCCTTAGGAAGGGGTGAAGGCAGGGGAGATGATGCATTGGAATCACTGGGATTTTTCTAAGCTCTTTTAAAAAGAACTTCAAAGCTTCCATCAGTTTTCCCAGAAAGCTAAAACAAGTGAACAAATTTGTTACTGAGGTGTGTCTATGGGAGTTCACTCAGTGTTGTTCTTAAATTCTCATGCCAACCAGTACTGAATTAAAAATAACTTGAACATCCATTGCTTCTAGAATGGAGCTAGTTGAAGAGCTAGTTGCCAGGTTTGAAAAAAGCATGCGATACACCAGTCTGGGTCTGAGCAGGCCATGCATGGGAGACTGCCTGGGAGACTGCCCTGAGAGCCTTGATGGTACAATGGTTAGGGAGTTGGAAGATCCAGGTTTCAAATCCCTCCTTGGCTCTGAAGCTTTTGGGTCCGGTCATTCACTATCAGCCTCACATATCTAACAAGGTTGTTGTCAGGGTGGCAGGAAGGAAGGAAATAAAACTTTGTAAGCTTCCTTGGGCATTTTCATTGGCAAGGGAAAGGTGGGATACAAATCCATTATTTAGATAAATAAACCCCATGTATGTGGTCTTCAGTTTCCAAAATAAGAAAGGCAAGATAAATTAGATTGCAGACTTGTCTGACCACCAATACAAATCTGGTCTTACCTGTTGAGATTCCTGCAACAAAAACTTTAACTCCATTCTCACAGATGCAAGACCACCACCCTGCGCTCCATGAAGGCTGCAGTAGCTCAGGAAGACTCTCAGGAGGGCTTGGTTTCTTTGCAACCACCATTTCCTCCGCTCAGCGTGTTCACGTTTGGCTTGCAACCGCCGCCTTTCAATCTGATGCCGTTCATAAGAGCCAACGTCACGCTTGTCAACCAGTTCTTCGTGATCGAGGAGGTCTCCATTTATTCTGGCCTCAGTTTTACTATATTCCTTGTCACGGGCTTCATGATTACATACTTCATGCAAAGCAGCAATTTCTCTTTCCAGCCAGTTGTAGAGCTGGAATCGGAGTTTCCCTCCGTCAACTTCATAGCCTGTTGCTAATGTTCTGAGTTCTGTCATGAGGATTTTGAGACAGGCTCTGAACTTCAGCTGCTCTGCAATCACGTCAACTTCCGTTGCATCTGGGTCCACGTCCTCGCCTTGACTGCCTTCACCAAGCTTTTTATCTTTTGGTTCCAATTTTGAATCCTTCATTTGCAGACCTTCCTCTTCTTCCTCTTCCTGGGAACTACTTTTGTCTTCACCCCAGTCAAGTTTCAAGGGCTCATCCTCAAATGTAACAGCTGGCTGACTCCAATCAACCAGGTTTGAAGATTCAGCACTTGTCACAGCTGACAGAGTCACCAATGGCTGTGACCAATCTGCAACACTACTTTTACCCGGTGTCTTTGGCTCCAGTTTCACACCATTCTGCATTATAGGGCTTGGAGTGTTCTCCTCTTTTGTGATAAAAAGGGTAGATGTGCTGCTTATTTTGGGAAGTTTGGAAAGGACTTCAAGGGCTAAAACTGGGCACCCTACTTTAAAATGAGCATTTGCTGTAGTGAAAAACAGCTTTCTCTCTATGAGATTAATTCTGTCAACAAAGCTTTTCTCTGTTGGCATCCCTAACGTAGCTAGAGTCCCCTCAGGAGTGCAAAAGTTTCTTCTCATGAGCAGGGGGTGGGTACGAAGGTAGTTGTAGAAACTGAATACCACAGGATTGCAGGATTTGACGATAACTAGAGAAAAATCACAGTTATGTTAATTGAACATGTCAATGCACAGCTGTAAAAGCAGATTCGAAAATCAGAGCTTGCTACTTTACAATAAGCTATGTGCTATGAACAGCACAATGTTCTTGTGAAGGATTCATAAGTCAGTTGGGAGCAATCCAAAGTTCCTGGTCCATTATTGAATCACTATTCACATAGGTATTTGAGTCTTATTCCCCCCATGACCTATTTCAACAAGGGCAACCTACATACACACTCTTTACAGTCATGCAAGAAAGAAAATCCCTTAAATTTTGCATAGAAAAGTTTTCTGGTTAAGTCTACCATTCTCAACCACAAAGGAAGAAAATATCCATCCATTTGAAAACCGCTGTTCACAGAAAAAGACGAAGTAAGGCTATAATCCTTGGCATGCTTACCTGGGAGTAAGCCTCCACTGATCTTAACAGGCCTAGGCTTCCACTGTTATTTGATTTGGGCTTTGAAAATCAAAACAAAAACTAGACTAGATAAATGATAAAAACATATTTCTCTGCCAAGACTCTTTTTTTCCAAACAACCTGACAATATTTCATTTTTACCTGGATTCTCATCCTCCTCCTTTGGCGTTTGTTCCAGTAAAGTGTCCAGTGCTCTAACATATTCCTTCATCACCCAATAGGCCAGGCTCCTCAGGAAAGGATCAGGGTGCAGTTTAGAACAGCTGAATCCAGACCCATCTTTTGCACAGCCCAAAATCTTTTCATAAAGAATAGATGTATACGTGGAGGATATCTCAAATTCAGATTCATATAACCGAGCAATAACCATCGCCAACTGGATGTCTTCCATTTTTTCAAGACATACCTAAGATATGAAGAAAGACTGGAGTTAGTGACATTAAGAAAATAATATTTTTGGACTCCTGTAGATTTGTTTGTATAGATAAACTTTCCAATTTCATGATACAAGACTAACCACTAACTATAAGGCCTCTACTAATGAATATGTGCCGAGAAGAAGCTAAGAATGGAGAAGCTTAAGACTTACACAGAAATATAGCAAATAAAAACTAATATGCCAATGTTGACAACACTTTATGCATCTGATGGTTGTGATCACATGCTTATCCTGAAATAAGTTCATACTTCTTAAGGTATGCAGGATTAAAATTCAACAGACCAGAGACTCCCAAAGTGAGTACTGCGAGGTAGGCACCAAAGTGTCACAGAATAAAGAGAAGACAAATATAACGTACTAGCGAAAAGCATACACGTGTTGCAGGAGTAAAATTCCCCCATGCGCCATCTCCCCATGGCGCAATATCCCCCCACAGCACAGTATCCCCCCATGCACAACATCCCCCATGCGGATCGATCCCCCCATGCGCAACTTCCCCATGCGCATTAGTTCCCCATGCGCAACATCCCCCATGCACAACATCCCCATGCGCATCAACCCCCCCATGTGCATCTTCCCATGCGCAGCATCCTCCCCAGTGCAACCTCTTCCTTCGAACAATGTCCCCCCAGTGCACCAGGCACGAAATTGGCTGGATGTTATTCAGTCTCCCATATTAAGTATAGGACAAAAACACGTTGACCCCTTTTCAGCCCCTTAAGGGATAAATTTCTCCACATGGGTTCTTGGTGGGTGTTCATGTGACAGAAGGAACTCCCTCCCCGAATTTCATGCTTCTAGGTCCGGGGGCTGGGGCGGAATGTTGATAAATCATCAATTCTCCAATGCAAGGTATAGGGAGGAAAATGCATTGCGCCCCTTTTCACCCCCTTCCGGTTGGAATTTCCAAAAACCAGTTCTTAGTGCACCCCTCCATCACTGAAGGAACACCCACCCCAAATTTCACACTTCTAGGCCTGGCAGTTTTGGCAGGGCGATGATGAGTGAGTGAGTGAGTGAGTGAGTGAGTGAGTGACTTTTCTCTTTTATATGTATATAGATTCAACCTCCCGGTGGTTTTTGAATGTGATTTCTTCTGTTTACTGCATTACATGCCAGCATTAACAATGGCATGGGATAGCATGTGCATTATACTTGTTAGTGGATATACCTCTATAGCATCCTTTAAAGATCCAGCTAATAAGAAAAAGGCCGCTGACTGTTCAAAGCGTTGTTTCCCCTGCAAAGCGAAGGCGTTCTTCAAAGCTGCTTTGCGCCATCTATCTTCACTGAAATTATGGCTGAAGAATTGCGTCATTTTCTCATCATGCTGAGAACTGTGCCAGAAAGACATCAGAATCAATTGAGCTATATGGAGGAGAATATTAGCCAGAAAGTTGGCAGGAGCTAAACTGACATCAGTTTTCCTTTTAATCTTAATAGAGTTTGAACATAAAAATTACCGGAATAGACCCCACACCACTGCTTTTTTCTTCATTGCCAGGTAAAAAAGTGCGGCATCCAAGGCATCGTTGTTTCTCTGAAATGCTGCTTTTGCAACCTTTAATACAGAGGAAAAATTGTATCGTTGGGGTGATGCATTCAAGACTGATGCTTTGTCACAAAGCTAAGGTTCTCACAATTAATTGCACAATTTTATGAATGTCTACTCAAGAGTAAGTCTCACTGTATTTGATGTGGCTTACTCCCAGGAAAGTGTGTACAGGATTATAGCCCAAATCTCTCCAAATTAGGAGGCAGATTAGGGCAGTCACACCAGAGGATGGATGGATAGTGGGGTACTTCTCCCACCTCCATCATTCTTCCTGCTCCCTGGATTTGAAAAGAAAAAAGGGAAATGGCGCAGAAGCGTAGAGATAAGGAGCATGGTGGATTAGAGAAGTGGACTTCCTTTCATGCTTTCTTCCTTTTCAATTCTAGGAAGTGTGAGGAGGAAAAGTGTGATGCAATGGTTGAAATGTTGCCAATAAAGGGAGAGCCATATCAGGCACGGGAAAGTTCTGGACCATCCTCACTTTCCAAATTTATGTTAAAAGGTAAAGGAAAAGGTGTCCCCCACAGGTTGCCCCACTAGTCATGACCACCTATAGGAACAATGCTCAGCTTCCAGAGAGCACCAAAGAGCTCAAGCCAAAGAGCCAGTATTGTCCAAAGATGTCTCTGTGGTCATGCGGCCATAATGACTAAATGTCAAAGGCACAGAGACTACTGTTACCTTCCCATCGAGGTGGTCTATATACTTGCATGTATACTGTATGTTTTTGAACTGCTAGGTTGGCAGGAGCTGGGCAAGAGACAGGAGCTCACTCAGTTATATGGTA
This sequence comes from Cryptoblepharus egeriae, assembly GCA_030015325.1. Lineage (NCBI taxonomy): Eukaryota > Metazoa > Chordata > Lepidosauria > Squamata > Scincidae > Cryptoblepharus > Cryptoblepharus egeriae. The sequence continues at coordinate 16,518,025 of JAREYC010000013.1, forward strand.
CTTGGGTCTCAAACTGCCGACCTTCAGGTTGACAAGCATAGCATCTTTAACCACAGAGCCACTACAGCCCATATAAATAACGGATTTAACATGTAAAAATATTACAATTCAGGAGTCACATGGTTTACACTTTTCTCTACACATCCTTTCACTCATGGGGAAAGATACCACAGTTCTAAACTAAAAGCTTATGTGACATGAGCTCAAGGGTTATAAGCCATGACACAGGTTACAAGCCACATTGGATGTGTAGAAGTGGGCAACCTCAAAATGCCAGATGTAGCTGCCATAAGTGCTCCATGAAGCATTTGGTGCTTTGTGCTCCATGAAGCATCTGAAGCACTGTGTGATACAGGAAGCTGGACTAGGTGAGCCTTTGGCCTGATCCAGTGGAGGCTTTTTTATGTTCTTATATGAAAGAAGCTCCCTAAAACATCCATAACTTTCTAAATTACGAAAAATTCACTTGCAAAATGGTTGGATTCTGTTTATTATTACAGACTTGAGAAAATTTGGAGTTACTCAGATCAAATAACTATTAGACAAATACTACCATCTAATGTGAATCTCTAATCTAACACTCATCTTTTTCAGCTGAATCAAGTCTGAAAAATCAGGGTGTGCATTAGATTTGATGGTGCATTAGATCAGTATTTCAATATATAAATCAGTATTTAGTTTAACAGTTTACCATATTGTAATAAAATGTAACAAACCCACTGTTGCATAAAATAGTGCAGTTAGATAAAAACCATAACATAATCCCATTGCCATATTATCAAATTTACTAATTGCTGTATGCAATAAAATTAAATTTTGCACCTGCTTTGCAGCTGAACATTACCATCAGCAATAGAAATTTTTTTAACTGTCAAGCCTTTTAAAACAGGGGTGCGCATTAGATTCGATAGCACATTAGATTCGTGTAAATATGGTAATATATAAGAGGATTTTATTTTTATATGAAATATATGATACGACTATATATTTAACATAAAGGCAAAAGGGCTCAAGTTACCTTTTCCATGCATCTCCGGAGTGTGTTGATATTTCTAACCCACCATCCTATGCCCATCGCTCTTAGCTCTGACCACTGTGGGTCTCCTCTTTGAATTGCAGGAATCATGTTAATTAACTCCTCTTCTGCTTCTGAATGAAAGGCCCAGGCAAAATGGCATGTAGAAACACCTAAACCATGAAATAAGAAAATTGGTAAGTTAAATAAATAATGGGAGAGGCAAGAGAAGTGCATTTTCTAAGGGTGACAATTTATCGTGATGGAAACAATATCTTTATTTTGCACAAACTATGGAACAAATATGTTTTTTGAGCTTCCAAATTAATAATAGAAATTAATAAAATGAATTCCTATATACCTAAGACTTTGAAATACTAAGCATAATACTAAGCATAATACTAAACATATTGTGATGATGCAGGCCTCCAGCGCTGGCTATGGAATAGGCACATTTGTGATGACTTATGAGCTGCATGTGCTGGCCCAACAATATATGTTGGCCTGCCAGCACCAGCTCAGAGTCTTGCAGAAGTCTGCACAGGTGAGGGCAGAACCAGGTATATAAGGCAGACAGGTGTACCAGAGTGGATGTTTCGGGGCATGTGAATCGGGCTTAGGAAGGTGCAGGATCAGCTGCAGAGGTGCAGGCCACATCCTAATTGTTTCTGCATAGCGGTGCAGGCCACATCCTAATTTGTTCCTGGCCAAGCAGCTTTGCGTTGGCTGCTCAGATTTGCACCAGCTAAATAGCTGGCTAAATAACTGGTATAGTTATTTAGAGTTAAAGTGGCGCCCTCACGTAACAAACACCTCACGTAAAGTATGTTCCACATAACAAAAAAAATTTCTCTAGATTCTGCTTCATGTAACAAACTGCTTCACGTAACAAACATAGTCATTGGCAGTTGGGGCCGACGTGCTGGCCGGCAGACCTTTTAAAAAGCGTCAGGGCTGCCTAGCGCACCTGCCCATATTGAAAGCAACACTTCCGCGCTGTTCCTCCTGTGGCCATGCATCCGCTGGGCAGAGGGAGAGAACAGCAGTGGAGAAGAGGAAAGCAGCTCAGGACTAGCCAGAAGGGAGCAGGGGAGAGAGAGGCTCAGGATGAAGAGAAGGTGTCTTTGAAAGGTGACACTTTGAAGGTGTCTTTGATTGCAGCCTCCTAACCATGTCTACCCAGAAGTAAGCCCCATTGTGTTAAATGGGTCTTACTCCCAGGAAAGTGTCTTTAGAAATGCAGCCTAAGTAGACTTCATAGGTTCATGCACCTTGAATGCATGTTTTGAATTCAGTTCCAGTATTTTGTCATCATTTTTACATCCAGTTAATATTTTTATATGAATATTTTTGGGTGTGGAATCAACCATCTGAGTTTCCATTATTTCCTATGGGAAAATCCGCTTCACGTAAAGAATGTTTCATGTAACAAACATGCCTCCGGAACAAATTAAATTTGTTATGTGAGGCATCACTGTTTTTAGAGTAGTCTCATAGGGTAGGCTGTGGCTTGATTTAGGAAAAGGAGAAAAAGTTCCCCTTATTCTCAGGTGACCTTCAGCCTGTACCTGATTTGCCTTCCAGCACAGGTTAGGATTAGGCTGCCCATAATGGCTCCATCAGTGAAACACATTAACACCACATTTTATAGCATTTATATCGTTCCTTTTCTTCATAGGCCAGGGTTACTTGGTAATGAGAATGACTAACTGAGGATTTGAACCCAAATCATCTTCCTAGTCATAACGCAATCTAACCATTCCACCCTTTATAAACTATTTCCACTAACAGCTGTAGGGTTGACTCCTCTACAATCCTACCCCTGAGCTATTTATTAAAAACAAAGCTATTACCTTGATGGAGAAGCTGAACACGATATAAAGGTGGGAGTGATGTCAGAAGGCATGTATGTAAACGCATAGCTAATAAGTACCGCAAGCCACACTCATCTAGAGTTTCTCTCCCTGTTAAAAAAAATGTTTGTTTAATGTCTTGTGGCAACGTGCACAAACACAGATACTCAACTCACACACAACTATCAACACACATTTTAAAAATCAGCTTTTGCAAGATGAAAGGTTTAGATCAGAAAAGATCATACCTTAGATAATATCACACCTAGTTTTAAAACATCTCTTGCATATAAATGTTCTTCTTTTATTTATACCTTCATGGGTATAAATTGGTATAAATTCACTAAATTGGCATCCATCAGTCCCAAAAGACTATGGTATCGTGCTTGATGCTGCACGCGCAGCACGAAAGCCTGAGTAGATTGATATGATTGTTACCCAAGCAGCACACCCCCCCCTCCATGCCACTGAAATAGTCCAATGGAATGGCAGAACCAATACAATTGGTTCCAGCTGCGTCGCAGAGCTGGGCTAGGGACAGGAGCTCACCTTGTCTTGTGGGGACCCAGGTCTCAAACCCTGGCTTACTGGTGAACAAGCACAATATCTTAACCACTTGCGCCAACCACAGCCTAATTTACATCTACAAGGATATTTTTAAGGCAGGAGTCAACCACCATGACTTCTACAATGTGGTGATGGTGTGAGAAACTGATCTGTTTATCCACAGTGGTGTGGGGAACCGTGGTTATCTGCACCACTGTGGATAAACAGATCTGTGAATAACATTTTGTGGATATTGGGGGCCACCTGTGCATTAAAATATTAACATTTCAGAGTATTAAAAGGTCATTTTGTGAGAAGTGGTGGTCTACCAGTACTTCACCTTTTTTTATCTACATTTGTATTCATGCATAATTACTACTACTGACATCATTCTATTTTTGTTGATTCAAATGAACAGGGCAATAATTATAAATCAGACTACTTATTTACCTGAGTAATGCTTATCTCTGTTTTCATCCAGTTCAGTGCTTGTAGTGGCCACAGTGTCCGCCAAGGCAACCAAGAACATCTGCTCAAGTCGAGTCAGTCCTGGCAAACTTGAGTGCATTAGATGGCTTGAAAGGACGCTAGCATGTTCTTGACCAAAATAAGTTGGTCCATATTGAGAGAGATTAATTACCTTGGACTTATGCTCTCTCCTTTCTGGCTCAAAATCAATGAAGTCATCTGTTGTGACTTGCTGAACCTGGAAAAGGTCCGAATACTGATCTCCTGTTTTCCTTCTAGCACCATCTTCTAGGCCTCGTGGCCCTTTAGGGACATCCTCTGTTTTATATGTAGAATCCTGATCAGCAGAAAGCAGTGCGTACAAGGGCAGAGGCGGAATTGAATCTATTTCTGTGTAGTCCCGAGTGCCATCTTTCCCAGTGGTGATTGCATCCTTTGCGGTGCTGCCACTCACGCTAATGGTTCGAGAAAGATGGCGTTTTGAGCCACCATCTCCAGCTTCTGGGTCTTTCACTATGGCAACTTCTCCTGCAATACACTTGACTAAGTGTGATAGAATGGCTTTTGCCCTACGGACCTTGCCCAAATCCATCAGTTCTAGGAGCTGAGTCGGGTGATATTGTGGAAGTGTAGGAGAAAGGACATGAGCAGCTTCAAAAAGGCCGCCATCTTGAATCACAGTGGGGCTACCAAAAACATCATCCACAACACCTGCTCCATCAATTATACTGGTTTTCTTTGCCAATAAATTAGACTTAAATGGATCTGGCATGGGCGAGTCTTCAGTTAAAAAACCAATGTTTTCACCGAGTCCTGATTTCATGGTATGCTTCCACTGTGCATAGACGTGCATTTCACAGTCCATGCCCACTACCAATATACCATCTCTTACCCAAGAGAGAGACACAGGTAGTGAAGGTGTACCATCTACTGACGATACCAAGTCTATTGATCTCAGTAGTACCCATTTGGACTTTATACCTTGTTTAATGCTACCACCTAGTGGTAAAGTAATGACAGTTACACCATCTTTGCTGCTCGTTTGTTCAGACACGATTCCTGAAAGCCGCCCATACATGAAAATATTTGAACCTATGCCCACCGTAAGTATATGTGAGCCATCTTCTTTCGAAACCCAATCCAAGTGCACCAAGTGCTTGATGTTTGGCATAAGATATCGATCCTTGTTCAAAAAGATATCTGATTTACTATATACAAACAAATTACTGTCTACACTAACCCTCGAGTCAAGAACACTCCCAACTTTCACTAAATCATCCAAGTGAATGGTTTGTTCCAAAACCCACTCTGATCCTCCAGTAGATTCACATTCAAATATACAAACGTGCATAGAAAACTCTTTGGAAATAAAACCATTATGTTGTACAGGTTGCTTGTATGCCACAGCCAAGCGTCCTGTATACGAACAACTAACAGCAACTGGTCTTCCCACCACGCATACAGTGCTGCTGTCATCATCTTTCTCATCGTTCATCAAAGGCCACTTTTTCCAATGATACATCACCACATCACTTTTGCTGTTCACTGGTGTCTCCACAGAACATCTCCAGAATCGCACTTTGTTATCTGAACAGGATGTTACCAGCAAATAAGGTGCAAGACAGACAGGGTAGATGGATGAAGAACTCAGGTGCCCTAAACAAAGTAGAAAATCATTATGAATTAATCATCTGCACAATGTCTTTTATATGATTTTAGCTTCATTAAAAAGCCTAGTACTTCATTAAAAGTACCTCTCACAGTGTTTTTACTACCCTGCCTGCCCACAATATTCTAGACTGGTACAAAAAGAGGTACTTCATTAAAAGTACCTCTCACAGTGTTTTTACTACCCTGCCTGCCCACAATATTCTAGACTGGTAAAGGGAGCCACACCCACACTCAGTGAACAAACTAAAGTATAAAATTTAGGAGCCTGAAGGTGACCTTTACTCATCACATAAAGTAAAAAGTAAAGGTATCCTTTGCAGGTTTCTTTGCTACATGTGAGTGGATATAGGGTGCAATGCTCAGATACAGTGCTAGTTGAAGGACCATGTGGCCAGCATGGCATACTGAATGCAATTACCTTCCCCACCAAAGTGGTACCGATTTATCTACTAGCATTTCCATGCTTTCAAAGTGCTAGGCTGGCAGAGCTGGGCAAAAGTTGTGAAATCCAGTATTCGGATCAAGTAGTCTTGCAGTATTTATATCAACATTCAGGTCGACAAGCTCAACATTCTAACCACTGAGCCATTCATCACATACAATCAGTAATTTACACAAATGCTTGTGAACTTATAAGATTCTTGGTGTTTTTTAACAGTATCGGGGAAACAAATTCATTCATTTTAGATTCATTTGTTTCTAGTTTATGTCAAATCATATGTGAATACAGGTAAGACCTCTTTTTCCATGGGTTTGACTTAGCCTGAACTTATCCGTGGGTTTTGGTATCTGGGGGGAACCTGGGAATGGATCCCCCACAAAGAAGGACAAACCTGCAGATAAATGTGAAATTTAAACCAGATCAATCAAATTAAACCAAATCCATGCATTCCAAACTCACAGAGAACCCATTGTATTTGTCAAATATTTGCCAATTTGAGTACCCAAACGAAGCTTCTAAAGTTTCCAACTATCAAATATATGTGGTTAGATATATAGTCCATAATACTGCTATACCTGCAGATGGAGTTGCTCTTACTACCTCTACACCAACTGGAAGATCCAACGGACAATTATAGACAAGACTAGAACTCAGAATAAGTTTACTAGCTGTCTGAAGATTAGCAACGGATGAAGAACGTGGCATTGGAGCTGCGCCAGGGGAGGTATCTGGAGATGAATCTACACTCTGTTGCCCAGGTACACTTAGTTGGCTTCCAGATGACAGCGCTTCAACAGATTTTGCTTTAAAAGAACATTACAAATGATCAGCTGCATTTTTCTTGTTTTCAACAAAGGCAAAGTCTTGTTTATTATGCAGAATTTTTTAAGCCAAATAAAATAGAAGCATGCACCCATTCAATTCGTTCTATGTTACTGGTTGAACTTGTGACAGATTTGCTTGATGAAGATAGAAACTGACAATGTAATCCTAACACCTGGTTAGGCCGGCACAAGTGCTGTGCTGGCCTGGGAATGCTGTAAAAGTGTCATAAGGCACTTCTGCACCACTGCTGGGGGAGTTAGTACAGTGCACAGACATGCTCCAGCTGCTCCCTGGCACTGGGTCAATACAGCAACAGGTCAATACACAGATATTAACAGGGCAATTAAATTCCGTAGAACGTACTGTGTAATGAAATCAATAGGCTTAAGAACATTTAGGGTGCAATCCTAACCTAGGCCAGCACAACTCATTGGTCCTCCAGTTCCTGTGGTGATGTAGGGAGGCAAGTGAATGTCTGTGCACAGGCCTTTCCTTCCCCCAGGAGTGTTACAGAAGTGTCCTACGGCATTTTTGTGACACTCTCAGGTCAGCACAGGACTTATACCAGGGTTTAGGCCAGCCTAACTGGAATTTAGGACTGCAAAGTTAGGAGTAACACTGTTTAAGTGGTGGTTCTCTTATTTAGCAGGGGAAAATAACTCTATTCAGCCTGATTTTTCAGAGGTTCTTTAATAGTGTCTGTCTATACCCATTTTCTTTCCAAACCAAAAACCTGTTTGGGACAGGGAATATGTAAACAGCTTTATAAACTATTGTCCTTGAAAAGTGGTGGACCAAGGAACCTCATTATCTACAGGCTTGGTATCCATGGATTTGAATATCTGTTGGTGCCAAGCCTCCAGCTAAAGGACCTCAGAGGACCTTCTGGTAGCAACCAAAAGAATTCTGATTGTGTTACGGAGGTAAACTGAAATGCGGGGAGGTTGCCCCTGCCTCAGAAAGCTTCCTGGACATGACTGGAAGTTGCTACTAGTTTCGGTGTGAATTGGAAGTGCCTTCCAGTCACTTCTGGGATGGTTCTGAGGAGGCTGGAAGGAAAGGCATAGCCCCTGGCAGGCCAAGCACACCCACCGAGTAAGGAATTATAACACTTTGCAGGCTCCTGCAGATTCCATTATCTGTGGAATGTGGTATCTGGGGAAGGTTTTGAAATGGATTCCTTGCAGATTCTGAAACCCCACTGTATAACAAATTTTGTTAATGTTTAGATATTAAATTTTTTTTAATGATGATGATAAAATGATACCTTTTCAACCATACCTTGACAACATCCACTTACCTACACATGCTTGAACAGACTGAAGATGCAGATGCCACATGTGAAGAATGGAGCGACCATTGGTGTCTTTTTCAATCACTACTAGATAGAACTTTTCTGAAAAAGGTGGAGGGCGATAACCTGGGGTTTTGTTCAGAAAGAAACAGGAGTATTTTGTGTAGGTAAGTGGTTGCATGAACACATGGAAATATACATGGAAACCCACATGTTTGGCACAATTCTTGCATGCAATAGAGTCTGCTGGATCAGGATAAATCTATTTTAAATTACCAGCAGCCCTTTTCTCAATTTGTATTACATATACCACAAATATGCAAGCTATGCCTCATGTTTTTTGTCATTTATTCTGGCTACAATCCTATACACACTTAAGTGAGAGTAAGCCTCATTGAATTCAATGGGACTTACTTCTCAGTAGACATGCACAGGATTGTGTTGTTAGCTTCATAATTTATTCTCCATTTAACACAGGTTCACTATTGACAGATAAGGTTAAGTTTGACAGGCCTCCACTATACCTTTAGATGGCTGGAAAAATATCTCTGTTTCTTTGATCTCTACCTCTTCTTTAGGTGGCTTGTATCCCAAAATGAAGTCCTCTTGGAAGACATGAAGCAACTGCGTGTTTGACCCACACTGGAAATAACATTAGATGTAAATTAGTAACTGTATAAGGTAATTGTAAATACCAACATTAAATATAGAGTGGCGCCTCATGTAACAAATTTAATTTGTTCTGGAGGCATGTTTGTTACGTGAAACATTCTTTACGTGAAGCGGATTTTCCCATAGGAAATAATGAAAACTCAGATGATGGGTTCCACAACCCAAAAAATATTCATATAAAAATATTAACTGGATGTAAAAATGATGACAAAACACTGGCATTGAATTCAAAACATGCATTCAATGTGCATGATCCTATGAAGTCTACTTAGGCTATAATCCTAAAGACACTTTCATGGGAGTAAGCCCCATTTAATACAATGGGGCTTACTTTTGTGTAGACATGGTTAGGAGGCTGCAAAGACACTTACATGGTTAGGAGGCTGCATTCCTAAAGACACTTTCCTGGGAGTAAGACCCATTTAACATAATGGGGCTTACTTCTGTGTAGACATGGTTAGGAGGCTGCAAAGACACTTTCTTCTGCAATCAAAGACACTTTCAAAGTGTCTCCCCACTTTCTCCTTCTCTTCATCCTGAGCCCTTCTCTCCCCTTCTCCCTTCTGGCTAGCCCTGAGCTGCTTCCCTCTTCTCCACTGCTCTTCTCTCCCTCTGCCCAGTGGACACCCGGCCACAGGAGGAACAGCATGGAAGTGTTGCTTTCGCTATTGGCAGGATCGCTAGGCAGCCCTGATAATTTATTAAAGGGCTGCCGGCCAGCGCGTCTGCCCCAACTGCCAACGAGTTTGTTTGTTACATGAAGCACAGTTTATTATGTGAAGCAGAATCCTAGAGAAATTTTTGTTTGTTACGTGAAACATACTTTACGTGAGGCGCCACTGTATTTGAAAACCTTTCATATTTGCTTTACTGTAAGTTGTATAAAACGTCCACGAGGAGTGTGGACTACTCCAGATTTTAGAAAGGATAGCATGGTTCCACTTAAGCTCTGAGATAGACAACCTATGAGTGTTAGAAGTTAATTCCATTGCATTCATTTGGGTTTATTCTCAAGAAAGCATGCATAGGACTGCAGCCTAGAAGTTGCATATTCCAAGACATAACAAATCTGCCAACAGGCTTGCTATAGCTATGATTAAACGATTTCTTTAATTACATAGGAAATGTTCCCTTGATTAATTTACCACATTAGGGAATTAAATGATGCTAACTCTCATAGGAGCTAGACAAATTACATGAAGCTTTAGAAACTTCCTTCTGGAAGGAAGGATTAATAGCAGGAAATGCCACTTGGGTTTATTTTTCCTCCCATTAAAAAAGCCTAAGATTTATGTCTGATATAGTAGAATAATGCCAAACAATCTTTCTTAAACAGAAAGCATTTTTACAGTGCACAGATCATCAATTTTTTGTATTATACTAATGAGTAAACATTTATAAGGAAGACAGATTCCAACAGTAACATGAAAATAGAGAAACTATAAGAACCTTAACTCATGAAAGAAAATGCACTTAGCCATGACCAGCTGTTACTGGAGTGTGCCCATAGTTTGTAACTATTAAGCTCTATAGTGTATCATTTTTTCATAAGCGTTCTTCCTAAAATCAAACAAAGCTGCCAGATACAGTTAAGTGATGCAAATTATGATTAACTGGTTGTCTACCTGGTCAGTTATGACATCCAGTTCAATGATGCACCCAGGTCGAGCTGTTGATTGTTGGCTTACAATGTTGAACACCTCTCCAATGAGTTTCTAAACAGCACCAGTAAGCAGAACATTTGTTATTTGCAGGATAGGAACTTTCAGAAAATTTGCTCTTTTGTAGATCTGATATGTTGTAGCAAATCCATCTAAGTGTTTTTTCCAGCTCTTTAATGGCTAGCCAATGTGCTTCAACATAAACTTATGTGAACTACAGTTCACCTGCTGTTCTGGAGCTGAGAATGTGAAACTGTGGTTGACAAAAGCTTACGTGGAAATAAACTAGTCTTTGACATGCTTTGTTTGCTGTGTTTGCATTACAAACTAAGCAACCAAATGGCTGTCTGCCACTCACATGAATGATGGCATGACCAGAAGGAACATCATCCAGATAGTCTTCAAACATAAGTCGCAATCAGCCAAGGTCCCATTGCACAGTGCACTCATGCCGTTATTTTGTATTGCTCAAATTCAAACATTCCAGCCCAAAAGTCAAAGCACAAAAAGACCTTGATCCTTCTCCAAACACCCAGTCTTCCTCCTTACCAGTCTTCCTCCTTACCATACCTTGTCCTATGTTCCTACTCATTCAGACAAAACATCATGCTCTCTCCATCCTGGAGGCTTCCCCTGCTCAGCAGCTCTCTTATCTCTATTTTCAGCTTAGTAGTTCAATGGCAGTAGAGCTATGGAACTCTCCTGAAATTGGCTTATAACCCACCTGTTGGGTCCTAACTCATAGTATGTATAGGATTGCAGACTGAATTCGATAAATTGACTAAATGGAACTGGAGGCACCAGTGTATTTTACCATAGATCTCTTTGAAAGTCCAATTAAAAGGGGAGGGTGAAGACAAGAAAAGATTTATGAATATTGTGTGCTACAGTTTCACGTGCAAGGGTGTGTTTGTTGGGAACCAAAATGAGAATTCACAAGATGTAGCAACCACAAATAGACAAAATGTTTAATAACTACTTGCTGCATTTCTATAAGTAACTACAATCCTTCCTCCCTTTTTGTACCATAAATTTGTCACCCTCCACATTAACATACACTTGAGGAGAAATACTCTACTTCACAGTGAGAACAAGATCTGCATATTAACACTGGATTAAGAGTCACCATATGAAACTTACAGAGGATCCAGGGTCACTCAGTTCATCCAAAAGTTTTCGTGCATCCACTACAGCTTGGTACAACCTCAGATTTTTGCCATCGGATGCTACAAAGCAGGCACTGGCAGAATTGCAGTATGTACCTAATTTAAGAACGTGAAGAATTCAGTTTGACATTTAATATAAATTACATATGCTGATATGACTGAAAAGACGTCAATAAATTTAATTATGTTCCATCATGTGAAAAATCACAGAGTGTTTCTATAGTCCCACAGTTTTCAGCTGAATTAGAAATAGGGTTTATACAGCTGTTATATTTATTTTTTGCTATTAATAAAATACATGCAGTATAAAGTTATAAGTCAACTGACACTGTGTACATACTATTACCAAATGGACAAGCTTTCAGATTAATGAAACATTTCAGATTAATGAAATCTCACATTTTGAGATTTGCAGAAAAAATAATGTGGGGGAAAACATTCTCTCTGCACAGTGCACTCCCCAGCATGGACGCATGTATGCATGCAAGCAAGCATACCTGCACACACATGGAGAGAGATTTCAAATCTACAGTCTAGCATGGCTAAACCTCAATTTTTATTCTTAAGCAATGCCAAGAATTATTATTTATGAAAATAGATTTTGGGTCAGTGAGGGTGTACATGTGGACAAATCAAATACTGACCAAAGACTAGCAGAAGGTCCACCCTCTGAATTCCCCTGGTGGCACAGCAGGCAAGAGTGAGCAGAGAGACTGCTACATTTGCTGTGTTAAGGACATCCCTGTACAAACGGAGGCATCCTTCAGAGTTATTGTGAGGGTGTTCCCATTGACCACTAGGAGGGCTATAAGTCTCTTGTATGAGAGCTCCCTCTCTAATTGTTAATTGACATTTTGCCAAAATCTTCGACAAAGATTTTCTCCACCAAAGGAGAGTGAGAAGACGACTTCCACCACCCCCCACCCGGTAAGTTGGGATGGTTAGCTGCAGGTATTTGCCCCAGGAACTATGCACACATTAAGCATTTTCATGATTTTGTGAGGATGGTGATCCAAGTACAAGAAGCATGGCATTTATAAACCATTGGAAGTATCTGCAAATTTTGAATTGAAAAAGAGATCAAGAAGAAGGGAAGAAAGAAACAATTTTTAATAAGTAGATCATTGCCTTCTTTGCAGACAAATGTATATTACAGCACTCACCAAGACAATAGCTAGGGATAAGTGTTGGAAGCCAAGCCACATTAGAGAAAGCTGAGGTATGAAGAGAATTGATACGAGCCAGTTCAGATACTCCCCCAGTGTACGACAAAGGTCCGATGGGGTCTACGCGCCACAGAATGAGTTCACTGTAGATGGCGTTGGGATCATGGAATGTCCGTGTTGCCGCATTTCGCAGGTGCTGCCTAGAAGCGCATTTCTGGTGCCTCACCGGATCAATCATTTTGTTTAACCCGTCAGAGTCCCACGGCTGATCAAGCTCAGGAGTCAGCAGGGCATTATGATGAGAGGATGTCAACAGCAGTGGCAGCACTGAATGGCAAGCGAGATCATTGAGATGAAACCGGTGCCCACAATACCTAAATTTGTGAGTGACGGTATGCACTGTCGTAAAAGCGGACTTATCTGCAAAAGAAACTGCCCACTGGTTTAGCGAACCATCTATGTGTTTGGAAACCATCATGACTGTGGGGACAGTAATGTTCACAGGTGAACTGTCCCGGGCACAGCTTGGTTTCCACCCAGACAGGCTGTCTGAAATGCTAGTTCTCTTTTGTGGTAATGGGCCATTGATGTCTTTTGCAGGCGTTCTCCAAGCATACATCATTATATTCTTACTAAGGGAGCTTGCATCTCCCGACGGAAATGCAACTGGAATCTGAGAAGAAAATGAAACCTAAAAGAAACAAAAAGGAGGAAAGCATTTATTTCTTTCATTTATATTCTATTTTAAAATTAGGAATATAAATGTCCATATATACAAGAATGAAAAACCTGTGCTAATTGGGCATAGAGGCAGCTTTTACAGTGATGGCTTTCTTTTATTAAGCAGGAAGAGAGACTGACTACATGCATCCTGAATTCCTGGCACAGTGTTAGTCATATGTTGCTCATGACTCTCCCTTGTGTTTGTGTTTAGATTGTAAAGTCCTTTGGGACAGGGATCTATTCTCTTAATTCATTTTTTATACAATCTTCTTTGTGAATATTTTAAATTGAAAAGCAGTACACAGAGCCCTTCTTATTCCCTAAAGATCTGTAGATGCTGAGCCCAGGACTCAGAAGCCCTCACGGACACAACCAAACGCCACCAACACAAACCCTAGGTGGGTTTCTGGTCACATCCGAGAAGCTTCTGAGGAGCCTGGAGGCTGTATATACACCCCCCCCCCCGCCGTAAGTTAATATGGCACTGTGCCAGCCCCCCCTGTAGATTTTAGACCCACTACATACATATTTTATTATTAATAATAATAATGACACAGTAAATTGTTAATACACATTATTGTTAATAACGACACATTATTATTAATGATGACACAGTAACACATGTTAAAAATACAACTTAAACATTTAAAAAGCAACAAGAGTGTTAAAGTATACTATTTTTAACAAGACATTCTCCCCAGCTCATAAATCCTGTTAATTAGAAATTGTAAGCCATCAACACATTAAAATTAGAAAACTATTTTTTATTTACTTAAAACTGATACCCTAATTTAACAATGCTTTTGAAGCACCTGACTATACATAAAATTAACATGTCACTTAACAAAAGTGCTATAAATGCATAGTTATAAGGAGACAGTACTGTTTAAAATGTTTTTTTTTAAAAACCTATCATCATCATACTTTACCTGAACTTGTCTAAAAATCCCTGGATTGTACTCATCCAAATATTTGACATGCCACACTAAAAAGGTACCATCTATAGGATGAATGGTGAAGAGCATGTCTGGATTCTTGTTCCATTCCTTAAGAAGCATTTCAATTTTACGATCTAACAAAACAGTAGGAAGTGGTACTGATATTGCAGCTGGAGAGAGTATTTTGGGGCTTCCATCTCTCTCTCCATCTTCATGTTCTGAAGAACCTGTTGCTGTTGTTCCCGTCTCAGATTCTCTATCTAGAGACAGTTCTGGAATAAAAGAAAACTTTATTACACTTCATTAATGTTTAAGCCCAGATACCCCAAAAACATACTGCTGGCCAAGTGCTGCTGTGCTAGCATTTTCAAGAGATGAGGAGAACTGTGCAGCACAAGTATGCTGGTCAAGATTAATAATACTGTGCCATAATAACCTAACATCCTAGTCCATAGCAGCAATTTTCTTTTTTACTTTCCATTATTATTACAGTACTAGTGGAATGGACCTGCTGTTGTGGGAGTAAAATTTCAAGAGTGTTTGTAGGCCCCAGACATGGTTAGACACTGCTGGGGACCAGGCAGTGGCACTGGTTGGTAGACACCAGTAGGCATTGGCACCACTGGGCAATGACAGGCACCGGACACTAGAGGGTACCAGAGACAAGTGGTGGGTAGCAGAAGGCACCAGCAGATGTCCCTACCGAGCATCAGGCAACATTGCTTAGCAGGCAACGAGCACCAGTGGGCAACGGGATCCCCTACCTGCCACCACCAGGCACCAGTGGGCAGTGGACATCCGTAGCGGCATTACTGGGCACTGGGCACCACTGCATAGTGGACAGCAGGCACCACTGGACACCACTGGACACCAATTCTACCAGGCAGCAATGGCCACCTCTACTGGGCCACCCTACTGGGCAGTGGGCACCACCAGGCATGGGGCACCAGATGCTGGGCACCAGGCATCCCTACTAGGCACCAGGTACCACCAAGTGGCAGTGGGTAGCAGACAACACCAGGCACTACTGAACATCCTTAGCAAGCAGCAGGCACTGGGGCACCAGTGAGCAACACCAGGCACCACTGGACACCAAATCAGTTGTTAGTGGCTGCTAACATCAGAGAAGGAATATGCTTCTGATATTTCATGCTTCTAGGTGCAGGGGTTGGGGCCGAGTGTTGGTCAGTCTTCAATGTTAAGTATAGGGCAAAAACCTGTTCCACCCTTTTTCAGCCAGGAGTGACACAGAAGTGCCTTATAGCACTTTTGTGATACCCCAGACAGAAGCAGGACTTGGGCATGCGTAACCATTAGGATTGCACTGATACTCTATAACACATTACAGATTAAAACAAGGACAGGCACAGAATGTCCCTGTTCTCATACTAAGGACAAAAATTACAGTACAGAATTTTGGAGATTTGGGGGGGGGGGAGGAAGGGAGGAATTTCCAAATTCATACTTCAAATCCATAGGTATATTTGTTTAGCTACTGAGTCTCTGAAAACAAGGCAATTGTGCCCAGTAACTCCAGGCATTCTATTATGGAAGGAGGAAACCCAAAATTACCTGGACTTAGAGGCACGTTAGGCTACACCATGCAAAAATGTTGCCACTACACTAACCAAACAGGATACAATGTCCTCTCTGTTGTCCTCTTCCCAGTTCTGTTAGAAACATTTAGCTCATTGCATTCAAGGATTAGCATGCAAGTGAAATCCTTTTATTAAGCCCAACAAAATGTTGTAAACAGTGTAATGAATAATTGCTTTGGGTCAGTTCAATTCTACTAGGCTTGATTTTTAAATTATTGTTAAGAAACTTAACATTTTACCCAGAGAAATATATTTCACTCTCTGAAATATATTTGCCTCTCTGAAATATATTTCTCCTTAGGAGCCTTAGCTGAAATAGAGGAACATGGCGATATTGATAACGCTAGCCATGTTCCCAGCCTATGCTGAAAGAAAACATATCTTTATAATGAGATTGCATGAATCAAAATCGCTTATTTAAGGTTGGGTGCTTTTAAGAAAATGAATTTGCAAGTCTTATAGAAACAAAAATTGTTTGTAAATAACAATTTGTCCTTTTGACAACGAAGCAGAGCACATGAGACTAAATATGTTATTTTCAGCATGCAGGCCTCCGTCAGTCTTGAAAGACTATGGTATTGTGCTCAGCGCTCCATACGCTGCATGCGAAGCACGAAAGCCTGGGTTGGATTGTTATGGAGGATAGGCTGTTACCCAAGCTGCAAATCCCCCCTCTCCACGCCACTGAATTAGTCCAATGGAAAGGCAGAGCCAGTACGATTGGATCCAGTTGGTGTCGCAGAGCTGGGCTAAGGACAGGAGCTCACCCTGTCTTGTGGGGCTGACCCGGGTCTCAAACCCTGGACTGCTGGTTAACAGGAACAGCGTCTTAACCGCTTGCGCCACTGCAACACAGAATTGCTGTAGAATGCTATTGATCCCTCAATAACAGAATTATTGGCGAAAACTATTGTATCTGAACTCTAAAAAGAACCAAACTAAGATATTTTAGGTACAATAAGGTAACTTGTATATTGCTTTATATAATTCTAAATGCTAGAATTTATTCTACTAACCGTGATCGAGTTTCATATGTAAACCCCGTTCTTTTTCTTCGACTTCTTCAACATCATCAATATCCTCTTCTGTTTTTTGTATCTGTTCATCAGCAAGTTCTCGAAGGTGTTGCATAAATATTTCAATCGAGGATGTAAAATGGAATTCTTTATTATTCAGCCAATGAACCACAAAGCCTTCATTTCCTTCATCTAAATTAAAAGCTGTCTTAACCAAAGCTGGTGGAATGTCTGAAGACAACACATCATTTTTTCCCAAAAAAAGAAAAACAAAGGTTTGTCATGACAACAATACTTAAGTGATAATTTATATTATAGGAAAAGAGAAGTTTTGCTTAGAAGAATAAATATACTGGGATTGGGAAAGGGCTGTAGTTCAGCGTAGGACACTTGTTCTGCATGAAGAGGAGGCTTCAGAGTGAGGCCCCAACATCTACAGGCAGGACTGAGAAAGGTTATGGGCAATTTACATTCTTACACTCTCTGGTGTAAGAACAATTTACTCAGGATTACAATATGAATTTACCATAGGTTTTCACTAGGTGGTGTCATACGGGTGCACATAATGTCTCTTACATGCTCCCATAGTTACTCTAAATTGTAGGGTAAGTTTGAAACACTGTATGATAGCCACTGGCAGTTAGGATCAACCATCCCAAACTAGGTAGACCAACCTACTTCAGTTTACTGTAAACTAATGCACAAAGTGGCAAACTATAACTTGGACTTGCTGTCCAAATCAGAACGGGAAACCCACTTCACCTCGAGGTTTTAGTCCTGTTTGGAGGGCTGTACCACTAGGCCAAACCATAGTACACCAATTCTGAAATCACAGCAAATGACAGTTTGTACTGGACTGCAAAACAGAAGTGAATATAAGACTGTATGAAGATGTTTTAGGCTGAGTATTTTCTCTGTAACACTGAGGTGATATCAGGGACTACTTTGGGATTTCTGCCTGTAAAACATGATTTACACTACTGAGCTGCAATCCCTTTCCAAATGGTGTTATGCATGAATAGGCAGAATATAAGCCTATGGTCTGTTACCATTTCATCTGAACGGGCTTAATACTTTAAAGAGATGGCAGAGTTCTTCACAGCTGTACAAATCAAATGTTTCTGACACATAACAAAGGAAGGAAATAAAATGTATGTATGCCAGAAAAAGAAGTTCTTTTACATAGAAAAGAGGTCCCTAAATCCCAAAGCAACTTAAAATATTTTCGTTTTGCTATCCATGCTATCCACCCACAGCATAGAAAGCACATCTTCTCTAGTTATTGCGGGAGGAGGTGGGAATTACTGTATTAGAAGCTAATGGGGAATAAATTGTTCCGTTCACCTGTAGTTGGATTAATGCTTGCTGCTATATGGAAATGTGAGAGGGCATTGGCATGATGTGAAATGTGGCGTTGAACTTCATGGGTTCCCATCTGATCAGGCAAGTCTTCTGTGTGAGTGATAAGTACTGAAGACCTTCGCTGCCCTTTCCTCAAATTTTTCAGGTGGTGAATGGTCTGCAGAGATTGAGACACAAGAGTCATTACTAGAGAGCTTTAAGAAGCTATGCTTAATTTCATCCAGGGAATTCATCTCCACAAATTGCAAACAGATTATCTTTCTAAAAACAGATCATGCCAACAACACCAACAAGCAAAACACCACTTTTGTTTCTCTCTGAAGCAGCTTTTCAAAGCTTGAGGCTCTACCTCCAAAGCATGTTGGATGTTGTCCTTGTGCCTTCCAGAATGAGAGAAGCTGCTGCTGCTGCTGATTGAAGAAGTACTTGTCTCGCAGATCTGCTCCCCCAAGAGACAATCTTCAGGTAGCAACGTTTCGGCCCACAGCCGGCAAATGCCATCATGACATGACGTCAGCAGAACATTGCAAACAGACCCTCTAAAACAGAAGAATAGCTTTTTGTAGCTTCATGTTTCATAGAACAGAATGTATTTTCCACTCCACTTGCATTTCTGGGTGGTGGGAGGGCATTAGGGATAACAAATGCCCTGAGGGCACCATGTCTGAGGGGCACTGTTCCCTTCCTTCCCTCCCCACACAACTCAGTCTGTCTTTAAAAACTACTTCTGGTTTTTGTCTGAAAACTGCAAGTGACATTTTTAGCCCTCTAGTCATCAAAAAATTTTCTAAGGCTTGCAGCAGGCCCTCAAAAGGCCTCCAAATGCAAAGTGAGGGATAGTATTCTGTGGTCCTGGCCCTGGGCAGCACAGAACCAGGATTGCCAGTGACCCACTCTGTCACAGTGTGGAAACAGTAGAACAACAACATTTCTATCAAAAGCCAACATTTCTACATTACTGAGGTGTCTCAGCAGTTAAGATGTCATGCCTGTCAGTGTGCCAGGGTTTGAGAGCTGAGTGCTACAAAACAGAGTGAGTTCCTGTCCCTTGGCCAGCTCCTGCCAACCTAGCAGTTCAAAAGCATGTAAATAAGTACCACATTGGTGTGAAGGTAACAGTGTTCTGTGCCCTTTGGCATATGCCAGTTATACGAGCACAAAAGTGTCTTTGAACAATGCTGGCTTAGAAACGGAGATGAGCACAGCAACCTGTCAGAATAGTTGGTCACAACTAGCAGTATACCTATGGGGGACACTATTTGGATAGTCTGGGTAACATTTCCTTCAAGGTAATTTTAACCTGGGCATAAACTTGCTCGTGTTGCGCCATGAAAATCCTGTCACTGCTCGAGGATGTGCCAAGTACACAAAGCCAAAATGAACAGGTGCAGAGCTTTTCTTCTGTTCATCACTCTCTTGGGGCAGAAGAGAGGACTTCCATCCAGTCATTGGATACCAGATTTTCAGCAGGCAATCATCCTATACAAACCGACACAAAGCAAATTTGGCAAAGCATATATGCAAATCCCAAAATAGCTCTAAACCACTCTAACCATGCATGAATTTGCAATTGCATCAACACCAAGAAGAAACAGCTGAGACTGTGGGCTGACACAGATTCAGCTCAGAGGCAGTCTGGGGTCTGGTACTAAGGCCAGGTCTGCAAATATGTCAACTGAAAGATCAACAATGGATTTACCAACTTTTTAAACAAAAACCAAGAAACGCTGTATGTGTAGGAGAATTAAATCAGGGAAGCAGAGCACACGAAGGAAGATCAGTGGTCAATACCACTTTTAACTCCAATGTAGAAAAGAGAACGTTGGCATAATATCCATGGAGAACATAAGCTAGTTTATTTTACACATTTTTATCACCCTTCCTCCAAGGAATTCAGGGTTCTTCCTGCCATTTGTGTCCTTACAACAACCCTGTGAAATAGGCATGGCTGAGAGATAGCAACTGGCCAAAGGTCACCAAGAAAACTTCTCAGCTGAACAGGGATTTAAACCTGCATTTTCCAGGTCTCAGTCCCACTCCAGAACCAGTACACCACACATGTTCCAGGATGATTTTCTGCAGATTTCCCTTTTCAGTGGGGCAGGGCTTTTCACTCACACAACAAGATATGAGCATCCTACAGCATATCTTTATTGTACCCTCAGAACTATATTGCTTTCTTCTCCATAACATTAGTCAAAAGGCTCAGAAGCTGTTAGACAGTCCATAGTAAAAAATAAGACTATGTATAAAATGTAAAATAATAAATTATTAGAAAGATTTTTAAAGTTAACACAGAGATTTCCAAGTACAAACAGCTCCTACAAGGGATTTTTTAAAGACAATAATTCCAGAGCATAAACACTAGGTGTGATAAACAAGAAAATGTAATTTTCAGAATGATGGACAAACTGTGCAAAATGGATGCAATATCTAAAATGGAAATCTACTCTGTCAAAAGGCAGAAAATGGCTTCCAAGACCATCTGTTTTGGTTGTTTAGTCACAGAACACTGGCGCTCCACATATTCAGGCTTGACAGATGGAAACTGGCAAAAATACAGACTTTGCAACCTAGCTTTAAGTCAGATTATCACTAACAAGAGTTTTGGTTACATGCAAAATTAAGGGATGGTGCAGAACAAATGATTCATAGATGCCTTGCACTTTGGAGAACCAAGAAAATAAGGAGACAGACTAGAACACCGCTTTGCCAAACTGTTACTGGTACTGGTACAACTCAGGTTCTGCAAGACTATATCAATACTTCAGGAAAGCTACAGACTTCCAAGCTCTTCTCTCTCTTACGTGTGAAAGGAGGACAATGAAAGTTTAGTTGGATATCTTGGTTTGTTCTAACTCCTGTCAGTTAACAAGCCACAACCACCCAGTTCATATACAAGTTCATATACAATACAGAACTGCGTGAGTAAAAGGAGGAGAGAACACGAGTCCTTGGTTTCCTTTGGCTGATTCTTATAGCATTACACATATAGTAGAATCAAATAATTACTGTACATTTTACTGATTACAATTAATAATATTGTCCTGACACTCCTTATATTGACATCTTCAGTGATCTCTTATGCTCACCTTCCCAGCTGTGGCAAAATATTCACCATCAGGTGACCATTCCATCATATATACAGACACTGCAGTTCTAAAAGTGCAGAGAGAAAGAAAAAAAACTATTCTTAACACAGAGGAAAATTACTACTTTAAATACCCCTTATTTTACATGTAACAAATATCTATCATGAGAAGTCACTATGGCTGATTACAGCCAATTTCAAATCAAAATTCTGTTACAAACACAGAAGAAAGGAAGCCAAAATTATTCTATTTTTAAATTTTTAAAAACCTGATTTTTCAAAAAAGAAAAATTAACATTACCATAAAGATTCTTTAATCATACATTTATTATCATGGTATTCCATCCAGCATCTCAGGTATCTGAATTAGATTAACGTAGTCTTTTGTTCTGGTTTTCAGGCACAACTTCTGATTTAATCTTTTCCAGAAATTAGCAGCAATGATGCAGCCATAATGCAGCCTTAAGGGGAGGAGGCCTACATGATAACCCATATCAGGACATGCTATGTTGGCACAGCTGCATCAGTGCTGGAAAGTTGAATAGGATTGGGTCCTTTAAGAAAGTGAAATTAATTCTGAGTGACTTCTTCCATCAGAAGCCAACTGTGCCATCAGAAACTTTCTCTGCAAGTGCAGAGTGCCCAGGGACAGAGGAGTTAGTTGAAATACCATTCTTTCTTCATTTCTTCATAAAATCTTTTCTGTTACCAATCAGCTTACTTGCACTGCCAGATACACTTCCAGTCATTTAGAACAGGATGGATCTTGTCATCTTTGGCTTCAATCTCAGCATCATCTTCTTCCTCCTCTTCTAGGATGTCACTAGATGGAGGTGCCCACAACTGCAGACAATCTGTTGCAGTCAGCAGGCGGTTGCCTGGAAACAACAAATACATATTTGAAGTGCACGCACGCACACGCATACACACACACACACACACACACACACACACACACACACACACACACACACAAAATATATTTGGAGCTGTGGGTGGCACAAATGGTTAAGACATTGTGCCTGTTAACCAAATGGCAAGTTTGAGACCCAGGTCTCCACAAGACAGAGTGAGCTCCTGTCCTTAGCCCAGCTCTGTGACGCAGCTGGAACCAATCATATCGGCTCTGCCATTCCACTGGACTATTTCAGTGGCACTGAGAGAGGGGATTTGCTGCTTGGGTAACAGCCTATCCTCCATATTAATCTACCCAGGCCTTTGGGCTTCGCATACAATGTCGAGCACAATACCATAGTCTTTTGAGACTGATGGATACCAATACTATACTACAGAAAAAGGTTAGAAAACAGTTTCTGTAAAAGAAACCAAAGCAGATTATACTAAATAAAGCAGTATATTTGTGATCTAAAAAGAACTGTTGAATGGGTGGGTCAATGGAAAAGCAATACATCATAAATCAGTATTTCCCAAACTGTGTAAGGACACCCAGAGGCTTCAAGCCAATTTTTGGTATATTGTAAAGAGTCTGGGATATTTTCTATTGCAATCACCCTTGCATGGTTTACACTAAATATATATGCATCCCCGTTCAACTGTTTCACCAGAGCTGTGGTAAAAAGTGGAAATGGTTAGAAAATGGAACCCAAACTTTTTTTAGTTTACAAATATAGCTTCTGATGCTTTTTTAGCTAACAAATTGCAAATACACTTTTTAGCTTACAAATTCCTGCTGTTCCACAAATATATCTGCAAATGGACTCTCCTAAATGGCTTCAAGTATGGGAATAGACCCAAAGCTGAATTTAGTGTACATGCACTGTCAATCACATTCACGCATACCAAAACCGTCTGAATCACCATATTATTGACAAATCAGCATGGGGGAGGGCCATTTTAGCATTTGAAACAGCAGAGATAGGTTGAAAGAATGGAACATGCATTGAATGAATGAATTTCTGGGTATAATTGAAAGGTGTTGAATGAGTAGATCTTCAGAAAATAAATCTTCAGAAAGCAGGGGTGCCTGTATTAGGTGGTATACTAACTTATGGTAATCTTCATACCTCCAAATTAAAATATCACATTTTCTTATTTTCTCTAATAACTGGCACACCATAGATAACTTGCAAACTCAGTTTCAGCCTTTTGTCTGGCCTGAAAGTCTCTAACTGCAATCCAATTTGGCCTTCTTGATACACTGGAATGACTATAAAGGTTTGTGTGAACAGTCCTTAACTCCATTTCTAGGAGAAGTCTAACAAATATCAACACATGTATACTACATGTAACGTCTCTATCAGTCTCAAGACCATATAATCCCAATTATTTTTCATTAATAATGTATTAAAATTATAAATAAAATTATTTCTTTCTAAATTACTTGTTTTTTCTAATGATTTGTGATAGGTTACTGTTTTAGAAAGTGAGCCCTGGAGCTAAAATGTTTGAGAAGCTCTGATCAACATTATATCCCTGCACCCCTTCATTATAGTGATGAATGGAATATGGATTACAAATGAGGCAAGACCACCACATTGGAGTCCTTCAAAAAGTGTTGCCACTGTGATCACTCAAACACAACCCACATACTCTATCCACTGTTCAGACATAGTGGGCTGCTAGTGTCTGAATGGTCACAGCCCTGGCATCAGTGATGGCACTTTCTGAAGAATACTTGCTTCATCTGCTGCCCTGCCCCACAAGTCACTGCACAATATGAACTTTGGGGCAGGGCCTGTTCTGTTATTATCTGCAAGGTGACACATACACAGATACTGCAAGTGCTTCCCGACTTCCTTCCTATTATATTTCTCATTCTTTACTCTTGTCCATGTAACCTCAAATGTCTATTTAGGTTCTAGATGTACAACATGTGCATCCTAACTTCTATGCATATGAGAAGTTAACTCATTAAAACAGTGGCTCCTAAAATGTGGGTCCATGGCCCACTGGTGCTTATCCAAGTTTTGATGACGATTATTCATCAAACTATGACAACTGTCATCAAATTAATTGACAATTATGTCATTTTGATGACAATTATTGACAAACTGACAATTATTCTAGATGACTAAGCAATTCGATCAGACTATGAGCAATTCGATCATCTGCTCCTTAGGAGGGGAGAGCATGATGTCCAAATAACCTTTATAGGTACTGAGCTGTTAAAACCTTTTATGATTTTAGCTGTCCTGATGTTAAAATCTTTGGGAACCACTGCTTTAAAACATTCCACATATGGCAGAAAAGGGGATGCAACCACACATATATCAATTTTTGAGGTGTATACTTGTCCCAATGCATCAGGAAATGGTGAGACGATCTCCAACAAAGGTCGGCCAGTGACACCTTACTCATATTAGTGGGAAATGAAATACTGTATCTTCCTTAAAGAAAATCCTCAAAAAAACACTCTTCACAGACAAACATATTGAAAAGTTTATGCCATATTACCTTGGGGATCCCATGCTAAGTTAAACGTCATCGAACTCAGGAAAAACTGTCCTGTTTTCAGCCATTGACACTTCAGTTGCTGCAGTGTAATATTAAAAATTAATTCTTGCAAAAATGCACACGGACCAGATGCAGCAAAATACACATGGACTTTTGCACAAAGATCAAAACCTGCACTTCAGGGTTTAAGCTTTTTTACACTTCCATTTGACAAGATTATACAACTACATTCCTATCCAACAGCATTCTTCAAAAGGACAAGGATTGGCATCAATAATATACATCAATTAAACACATTTCGGTAAGAGCCATAGCTCAAATATGAACAGAATAAAAGCAAATGAGCATGAAACTCCTGCTTGTTTGCATGAATAGCTAATTACCTGAACATCATCAAAGAGGTGGAGAAAATTAACTTAGGTTCCGTTTCTGCTTGAAAACAGCAAAATTAAAGATCTGAATACAGTGAGTTCTTTGTTTGTTTATTGCACCTTGTACACAAACTAACAAAAGCCCTGTAATTTTAAGCTTTATAGAGAGGCATACCTTCATGGAATTCTATTCTGGAATTCCCGCTCATGGATACTTGAATCCATGGATTCTGAGGATACCCCCATCTTCTGAAAGTGAGGGGAAATGTGCTGCCCTTGCCTGCAGAAGCTCTTCTGAGCCCCACATGTCCATCTGCAGCCTCTGCGGGGCTTGGAATGACTTTTTAGTCCAGGGAGGACAAACCATGGCCCAGAGGCCAGATCCAGCATCCATGTGGATCTGTCCACCTGGTGTGCACACCTTTTTGTCAGCCATGTGATGTCCTTCTTTCAGAGGACAGGTACACTCTAGGCAGTCATGTCTGCCCAGAAATCCCTTCACATGGCATTCTGGAACACCGGGCATACAACACAACTGCCCAGAGTGTCCCTGTCCTCCAGGCAGGGAAGATATTTCATGGCTGGTGCAACAAATTCCCAGATGTGGACTGGATAGGAACTGCATTCTGGATATGCTGTTCTTGGAAGTTTGAGCAGAATCCTGTTTTTGCCATTTAGGCAAAAAGTTACGTGTTAAAACTTTTAATGCTGTTAAAAGGCATTATCTCCCCTTGCCTCTTGAACATGAAGGGGGAATGCTATATGCAATTAAGTGCATAGTTGAAGTCCTGGCTGGAGAAAAAAATGGCTGCAGAAAGGGGCATATTAGAGAAAATGGCAACCTGGGAAAGATAACTTTGCACCCATCTTCTGTTAAAATTATGCCCTCCTGCTACTGCTTTGCAGGGGAGAAATGGCACTCAAAAAGATACCAAACAGTAACCAAACATATGAATCAACTAGAGTTGCCACCCAAATATATATACTTTATATTATATACTATAGTAAATACTTACACAGTTCCGTTTGTGAGAATTTATCCCAAGGGGTTCAAATATACAAACTGCATTTCCATAAGAGGCTGCAATCTGGAGCAGATCGAAGAAAATAATTAAAATAAGGTTTAACCCACAGGTACCAGTAAATTGTTTACATATAGATATGAAATGTGTTTCCTACATAATTTTAAGTGCAAGAATAGAGTCTCACAGAAAATAAATGTGTACAACCATCACTTGACTGTTATACCAGAGACAAGATTTAGAAGGACACATTGGCCTGCTCCCTTTTCTTGTTCACAGAATGTCTTGCAAACAAAAAACATTAAACATTTCCTACA
Organism: Cryptoblepharus egeriae; assembly: GCA_030015325.1. NCBI lineage: Eukaryota > Metazoa > Chordata > Lepidosauria > Squamata > Scincidae > Cryptoblepharus > Cryptoblepharus egeriae. Next base: position 16,544,656 of record JAREYC010000013.1, read on the forward strand.
TCCTATAATTTCCTGGGTGACTTCTAGGTGCACAGGATAAAAAAACAAGCTGCACTTTAGTCATTAATAATAAAATTGCTACGGATAAATGGAATTTTTGGTAGATGTAATAATTTTCCATTCAATATAATGATGAAGATTACACCACATACACTAACGAAAAGATCTACATTTTTGAAGGCAGGATCCTCTGAATAGCTTTAGACCTAAATTTTTAAGTAGTTATGAGTTCTGAGCACTGCCGCATCAAAAAGCAGATCTTACGCAGGTTACAAATTGTTCTGGAAAGAAGATTAAATATTTCCAGGAAACCTGGTAGCAAACCCTGTGGAAATGTTCTCTTTGGTTTTTACAACATGTTCACTTTGAACAGTGTCCCACATTTACTAGGGAGTAAACCCTACTGAACATAATGGGATTTATTCTAAGTTGGTGTGAATGGGATTTAACTGTAACTCTGTTTTTTAAAAACACCACTCAGATTTAACTCAAGAGATATTTAACACTTAAAAGCAGTAAATGAATAAGTAAGCCAGCCAATGCAACATGTCTTTCCCCAAGAAAAGTTCAGAGAGTTTAATCACCAATATAGGTAGGATAAATATCACCAAGAGACTACCACAGTTCACTATTTAGAACTTAAACCAATATAGTAATTACTGTACAAGTGTATTTTCTGCTTACTGTATCTAATTAGAAAGCTGCACAGACAGATTATTTAATTTTTACTGAGCACCCATAATGGGAATTAGAGAGGCTACCTTCTGCATATTGATCAATAAACAGTTTATAGTCAGAGCTGAACTATAATGTTTCTGTAATGTCTCCAACAGAAAATCATCCCCATTTATGGTTTTTATCAGTGTTCTTCAACCCTGAGGTTGGGACTCCAATAGGGTAGGCTCATTTGTCTGGGATCTGGGGAGTAAGTAGCCTGAGAGTGAAAAGCAGAGGTGGTATATCTCCCTCTCAGTCCAATGGGTTTACGGAGCAAGTATACACAGGACAAGGCTATTGGTACGAATGCTAGCACTTGGGTTCCTTCATCTTTATCTGGGCTTGCCCAGCCTTATCCTGCATCCTGCCTGTCCCAGTATTCCCACGGCATCCTTAATGGATCAGCTTTTCGCCCACTGGAGAAGCCAAGCCAGCAGACCTGATCATACCACAGATCAAACACAGCAGATGGGGCTAGCTGTCAGCTGAATCAGAACAAGGATGAGTGGCAATGGGGGAAATAAGGTCCCTGGAAGGAAGAGGGATCAACTTTGGGTGTTCAGCCTCATACTTTATTTATTGGGGTTGCAGCATGAAAAATAAAAGTTGAAGAACAACGTTTTACATGTGCAGAAGGTACGATTATGAAACAGAATCATATATATAGGGTGAAGAGTTTGGTGATTTTAATTTGTTTAAAGCTCAGTCTACTCTGAATGTTTAGGGCTGGTGACAAAAGCAAAAAGAACCATAGCAGAAGTATCCCATCCTCTGCTGAGTTAATTTGCAGGTCCAAAATCTCCCCCATATAAAAAAAAATGTTTAAATGTTTCTAAAAGATGCTCAGGTTTGGACTTTAGGAAGCCTTCCAGGGCCTGGCATTCTGCACTTTCAGAGATCTTCCTGAGAACACAACTGAAGTTTCAACTTGAGAGATCAAAAGTTTCACCTTTTCAAGTTTCAAAAGTTTCCATTTTATTTATGTCTCCCACGTGTTTTGAAATCCTTACCCTTCCTTGCTGCTGGGAGCATTCCACGCAGCTGACTTGGATGTTTCCATGCTTAGCACCAGGAATAATCTGTACACATTCAAAGTCATCTGCCAGTATAACAATATCGCACCCAGAGCCATATGCCTAAAAGAAATGGGTAAAAAAAATATTGACCATTATGCTATCATTATTGAAAAACAAAACAAAAACATTGGAAAAGAATGAACAAATTGACTTTTATATCTCATTCCTCATTTAAAGAGCACAAATACATTGTATTAAACTGTCTAGCACATGCCAATTACCACTGGAGTGGAGTTCTATGCATAAAGATATCTTACTGAAAAGGCAGCCTCCAAGTTCTCTGTTCTGCTATCTGCAAATAGTTATATACGTAGATGTTAACTCTCTGATCTTATATATCAGTGACTAATTAAGTAAGGAGACCTGTTCGCAAGAACAAAGAATACAGATAATATTAATGAAAAGGACTTGAAACAATTCAAGGAGTTATATAGTGAACACTGTTGCAGAAGCAAAGTAGTAAACCAGCATAAGAGGAAACAACATTTAACACCGCAACATTCTTAACAGGTACTAGTTGGCTGCAGTGTCTCCCACAACACAATCAACCCTGAGAATCAGTATGGGGAGTCATGAAACACTGAAATAAGATGAAAGCATATCTCTCCTTCCTTATATCATGGCTTGTGCCAGAGGGATTTATTTATTTAAAGTATTTATACCTTGCCTTTCTCTGCCATGAGGACTCAAGGTGGCTACAACATACTAAAAAACAATATAATACATAACATGATAAAAGCATATACAGGGTGATTGAAAATACTTATAAATTACAATATACAGTGGTACCTTGAATAAAGAGCATCTTGACTAAAGAGCGTTTTGTATGAAGAGCAAAATTTTCTCAGAAATGTTGACTTGCTTAAAGAGCACTGTCTTGAGTAAAGAGCACTTCTGGGGAAGTTTGGAACAGGCTTCCATGGCAAGGGAACCCAAAGGGGGGACAAGGAGTCTAGCTTGAGCTACAGTGGGGCCTTGGGCAAAGTTCTTCCATGGGCAAAGGCTTCCGTGGCCAAGGAACTCATAGGGGGTCCGGGGGGAGCAGCATGAGCCAGGTTTGTATGTGGGATCTGGCGCAGAAGGTATGCCTTATCAATGTTCTAGTGCTGCTCCCCATCAGCAGCTTGGGAATGTTAAAGTTGCACAAAAAGACAAAGATTCCACTGAGCCAATGGATAGTAGTGACTCCATTAGTGATTGTGAAAGAGCACAATCCTTACCATGTCTACTCAGACCTAAGCTCCGTTGTGTCCAATGGGTCTTACTCCCAGGAAAGTGTCTTTAGGATTGCAGCCAAAGTTATCCCCTTCTCTGTAACCCTCACACCAGCCATGAAGGTTTTCAAAGGTACAGTACAGTTTAGTACTGTACAATATTTTCTTTATTGCAGAGTTGTGTGTTACTGTATATTACAGTGTTTTATACTGTGTTATATTAGAGTGTTTTGTAATCATTTTTATAAACAGTTAATATTTTTGTATGAATATTTTTGGGTTGTGGAACCAATCATCTGAGTTTCCATTATTTCCTATGGGAAAATCCGCTTCACATAAAGAGCATTTCACATAACAAGCATGCTTCCAGAACGAATTAAACTTGTTATGTGAGGCACCACCGTAGTTACTTTTCAAGCATCGCTGTAGTTACTTTTCAGTCACCCTGTATGTACAAACATTTAAAAACATTTAAAATTTAAAACAATAATTAAAACCTATGCTCTTCTCCCTAACCATTTCTGTCCTCCCTATGCCAAAGGGCTCAGTAAAGAAGGGGTTGGGTGGAAACAATATGTACGGTAATGGAGGGTTAGAATCATTGAGTTGGAATGGACCCAATAGGTAATCTAGTCCAACCCCCTGCCTTTAGCAGGAAAGGTAAGTGGTTAGTCAAGTAAGTAGTAAGTCAAGGCAATATTTTCTAGTCTCCTGAGAAACTGACAACATTACAAACAATTAAATTTTTCTGTATACAAATTTTCTGCCTCTTCTTCATAGAATAATATTGACATTTCACTGTCTCATTTTTTCCAAAAGGAACAAAGAGTTAATGCTCTATTTGTTATACTTAAAATATAGTAATCTGCCCTGACCACATTTCTAGGTCATCCTTGTTATAGAAAGCCGAGTCTAAGGCAGAACTGATAAAACGTGTCATTTGCTCTGATGACCAAGTTCCTGACCATCAAAGCTAAACCAAATAAGGACAATTTCCCCTGTTATTCTTTCATCATTTCTGTCCAGAAAGCTGTATGCTACTCTGTATGAGTAGAAGGAAAAATCAATATGCTTTCATGTTTTAAATCAAACACACAAAAGTGAACTGATAAGTAATTACATGCCAAATAAAAGCAGACCACACCTTTGAACATATATTGCTGTGATTGTGAGCACCTAAAGAAGGTGAAAATAGATTAGGCTTTCTTTCATCTCATAAAAGAAGCTGGTTAACACAATTCAATATATTCTGGGCAACCTTACAATCATAACTAGGTGATATTTCTGTGGAAAAGCAATAGGTGCCTTCTGGTGGAAGCTTTTGCCTGTCTACTCAGAAGAAAAGTCTCGTTGTGTCCAGTTATTACTGAGAATATGTGTATAAGAAAATGTGTATGCAATTGCAGCCTTCATGCAAGTAGCCAAACCCATTTTTTAATGTGTCAGGGCTGCAGGAACATATTATGATGATGTTAGTCTGGGGCTCAAAGGAGACAATATATGCAGGTTATATGTTCAAGACCAGCATCAAGTCAGCATCAACACAAGCATTCCTGGCACAAGATGATGTGACATCACATCCTGCTTAATGATATCCCTTCCGGCACAGCATTTGGCCCACTGTATGAAAAGAGTTGGTGATGCTAACAGGTGATGATCTTCTCTGTTTCAGTCTCTGTCATTCCCAATTACAGGTACAGTCACCACTTTTTTGAGTAACCAAAGTTTGCAACAAACCCTCATGGAATCTTGTAGATTAGATGCAAGACGGGAAACTGTTGTGGCACCAACTGCAGTTAGCCAAAATGAAGATAGCTAAAAAGTTAATTGTAGCTACTGTCACAGGTGTAAGGGAGATATGTGAAGGGGAGAGGGTCTGTGAAGCAAATTTTCAAGAAAGAAGGATCTCCTTAAGGCTACCTTGACTTTCTTTATCTTTGCCACTGAAAAAGGGATTCCAGCAGTATTCTCCACAGGCCTCAGAGTAGCAGAGGAGATGTTGCCCTCTACCATCCTCTTCTTGCCTGCATCCAGGTATCTACACTCTATCCAGATGGCAGGGTCACTCCTCCTCATCCCTAAAATCAAGCCTAGCAAGTCAGGCACTGCAGTCTGGTGCAACCACCTCACCTGCAAGGCATCTGGGACTTTGGCTGAGAACCACATTGTCACTATCACTCTTTACCTGCTTCAGCTGAGAGCCACATTGTCACTATTACTCTTTACCTGCTCCACTGTGGTTGGGTTTTGCCAGTGCGGAAATTATAGGCACTGCAGCACTGAAATTTCTACTGTGTGTATTACTATGGTGCTGGAATATCCTTGGCAATTGTGATGCAGTACACTAGTTAAAAAATTGTGATGCAGTAAACTAGACTCAGAAACCATTTGATTGCCTGAGACAAGTATGAACTGCCTCCAGGTAACCAGGCAAGGAAGCTCAACAGAAGGTCACACGCACACAACAGAAGCATGTGTAGGCAGAAAGGCTAGTAAAAATGAACAGGCTAGTAACTGTTCTGTTTTTATTTGTAAGGCTGCAAAAAATGTGACTATCCATAATAACACTGACTTTCACTTTTTAACACCACGCTAAAGCCCTGGCAGGGATGCCAGACTCCATAACGGATTCAAAAGAAGAATCCAGCAAAAAGGGAAGCTAACTGAGAAGGGGACCCCCTTTAATGCAGAATTGTGAAGGCAAAACTGGCTGCTTGCAACAAGTGCAAGGACACTGCGTAAGCTCTGCAGATTAACAGGCTTGAAAAAATCACGAAGCAAGCATTAATACCACCCACACAAGGAGCCTGCTCTGCTTCCAGTCACACTGCTACCTGCATGAGAAGCTGACAGAATGACTTGCAGGATCCTCAGACACAAGACAAGGCAGACACTGGCACAGTGCAATGAATGAGTCAACCCCTGGTCAGAGCCAAGCCATGAAGATTCAGTTGCACTCTGTACTTGGCCTCAGAAAGCACAAGAACTGCAACAAAACTGTCAATAAATATAAAGGCTAACAAGTGCTGCTTTTTTAAATATTACACAGTCTTGTAATTTTCCAAGTGCTGGTTTCATTCACCCCCCCCCACCCCCTCACACACAGAAGCCAGATAGTTTGGTGATTCGATTGATTAGATTTTATCATGATCTCAGACCAGAATAAAAGTAGTGTACAAGCTTACAGGCACATATCAATCTAAATTATACATTGTAAGTATTAAGAAGTTAAAGGTTAAAAAGATACAACTAGATACTTTAGATAAAATACAATTAAGGTAGTTTGTGTTCTTGAAAGCAAACAACACCAGGTGCCAGACCTGAATTACAAGGTAAACTTGGCTGAACCACTTCCCAGTCAAGACAAGGAATAGGAAAAAAAGAAGGAAAGCTGGTACTGGACTTGGAAAGATCGGAATCTCCTTCCACTTAAGTGTAGAGAGACAGCAGTTGATCATCTGTTCCCCAGGATGGGGCATTTCCATCCTGACTCAAAGTTGTATCCCATTACTGGACAGCAAAATACCAACCCCATAGGGATGGGGTACCTGGACTGCACAAGCCCACCCACCTCCAAACCAGAAAGCCCTTGAAATGCCTTCAGCAATCCAAACCACAGGGATCACCAGCCAAGCTTTCTTGCCTCCAAGCAGTGCTGGTCCTCCAATGACAACAAATTTTGTATTTCTGCTTCCCTAGAGCTGTCCATAACTTCAGGCACTTCAGTTGACAATGCTGTAAGATTTGCCATCTCAGGATTCTGCCTCTTGACTATAAGAAACTGTTCAAAACAATCTTTTGTTTCTCTGGTTCTCTGCCAAACTCCCTTCATGAATTACATTTTATAAAAATAGATTTTTTTCTAAATATTTAGAATATTCACTAGTTTACAAACTAGATAGCCAAAAAACATTCTTCACTTTGACCCTGGTGTGACAAGGCTACCTTTACTTGGAACTGCCAGTGTTATAAACTAGTAGCAACTCAGCTCCTTCCTTTCAACCCCTCTCCCTAAAGGCTCTAAAATCAGGCTCAAAATCAACCACTCTCCTAATACCAAAAATGAGTAACAAACTCTAGATGAACAAGCAAGAAATCATACCTGAAAAAGTTTACATTTATGTTCTTTCTCCCTCCCTCCTTTGGGGGGGGGGGGGAATCATGGAGACACAGGGGATTAATATAGCCCCCCTTGTTATACACTGATTTTTTTATCTACAGATTTGACTGAACATGAATGGCTACTGCAAATCTATATATATAAAAGAGAAAAGTCACTCACTGACTCACTGACTGACTCATCAACGCCCTGCCAAAACTGCCCGCCCTAGAAGTGTGAAATTTGGGGTGGGTGTTCCTTCCGTGATGGAGGGGTGCACTAAGAACCAGTTTTTGGAAATTTCAACAGGAAGGGGGTGAAAAGGGGCGCAACGCGTTTTCCTCCCTATACTTTGCATTGAGAATTGCTGACTCAGCAACATTCTGCCCCAACTGCTGGGCCTGAAGCATGGAATTCTGGGAGTTCCTTCTGTCACCTGAACTCCCACCAAGAACCATCTGGAGAAATTAACCCTTCAGGGGCTGAAAAGGGGGCAACGTGTTTCTGTCCTATACTTAACACGGGAGACTGAATAACATCCAGCCAGTTTGGTGCTCAGTGCCTGGTGAACTGGGGGATGTTTTCCAGAGGAAGAGGTTGCACTGGCGAGGATGCTGCGCATAGGGGGAAGTTGTGCATGGGGGAAAGTTGCGCATGGGGGAAAGTTGCGCATGGGGGAAAATTGCACATCGGCGGATGATGCGCATGGGGAAAGTTGCGCTTGAGGGGATTATGCACATGGGTGGAAGTTGCGCATGGGTGGAAGTTGCGCATGGGTGGAAGTTGCATATGGGGGATGATGCGCATGGGGGATGATGCGCATCGGCGGATGATGCACATGGGGAAAGTTGCGCATGAGGGGATGATGCGCATCGGCGGATGATGCACATGGGGAAAGTTGCGCATGAGGGGATGATGCACATGGGGGAAGTTGCGCATGGGGGGATGATGCGCATGGGGATGATGCGCATGGGGGGATGATGCGCATGGATGATGCGCATGGGGGAAAGTTGTGCATGGGGGTTGATGTACATGGGGGTTGATGCACATGAGGGAAAGTTGCGCATGGGGAAGTTGCGCATGGGGGGAAGTTGCGCATGGGGGAAGTTGCGCATGGGGGGATGATGCGCATGGGGGAAAGATGAGCATGGGGGTTGATGCGCATGGGGAAGTTGCGCATGGGGGTTGATGCGCATGGGGAAGTTGCGCATGGGGGGAAGTTGCGCATGGGGGAAATTGCGCATGGGGGGAAGTTGCGCATCAGCGGATGATGCGCATGTGGGAAAGTTGCGCATGAGGGGATGATGTGCATGGGGGAAGTTGCGCATGGGTGGAAGCTGCGCATGGGGATGATGCGCACGGGGGTAATGCGTACAAGGGAAGTTGCACATGGGGGAAATTTGCACATGGGGACATGATGCGCATGGGGACATGATGCGCGTGGGGTCATGATGCGCATGGGGTCATGATGCGCATTGGGGTTGATGTGTATGGGGGAAAGTTGCACATGGGGGATGATGCGCATGGGAGAAAGTTGCGCATGGGAGAAAGTTGTGCATGGGGGGAAAGTTGCCATTGGGGTTGATGCGTATGGGGGGAAGTTGCACATTGGGGGGAAGTTGCACATTGGGGGGAAGTTGCGCATGGGGTGTTTCTGCGCCATGGGGGGATGACATAGGGAGAAATGTTACACCCGCAACGCGGGTACACTTTTCGCTAGTCAGTTATAAAAACAGTTTTTCTGTTGTTGTAGAGGCAGAATCATTCCATTCTTCAGTCCCAGAATCAGAAGATATTAAGGCACAACCTTATTCCATTATGTGAGTCTTCATTTTTCACTGTTTTTTGTAATTCATGTTCTGTAATTTTTTATCCACAGGTTCCATAACAGAACAGAATGAGGGACAGCTTTACAGGATTGCCTGTATTCCAGGATTGCCTGTAATTGCCTTTATGTGCCTCACATAAAGAGCTTAATTTGTTCCGGAGGCATGCTCTTTAAGTGAAACGCTCTTTAAGTGAAGCAGATTTTTCCATAGGAAATAATGGAAACTCAGATGATTGGTTCCACAACCCAAAAAATATTCATATAAAAATATTAACTGGATGTAAAAATGATGACGAAACACTGGAATTGAATTCAAAACATACATTCAACGTGCATGATCCTATGAAGTCTACTTAGGCTGCAATCCTAAAGACACTTTCCAGGGAGTAAGCCCTATTTAACACAATGGGGCTTACTTCTGGGTAGACATGGTTAAGAGGCTGTAATCAAAGACACTTTCCAGGGAGTAAGCCCCATTTAACACAATTGGGCTTACTTCTGAGTAGACATAGTTAGGAGATTGCAAAGACACTTTCCTGGGAGGCTTATCCGGGCTGCTGCTGGAGGTTCAAGGTGTTTGGTGGGGGTACTTGGGGACAGTTAGGGGCAGCTACCTCTGGCATCTCCAGGCAACTGCCCCCAAGTTGGGGGCAGATAGAGACAGCAGTGCTGGCTGGAAGCCGTTTTAAAGAGCCTCCATGCGGACCATCAGGGCTGCATAGCACGCATGCCCATATCGTGCTTGCTTGTTAAGTGAAGCAGAACTTGTTATGAGAAGCAAGATTTCTTGGAAAATTTTGCTTGTTATGTGAAACGCTTGTTAAGTGAGGCGCCTGTTAAGCGGGGTACCACTGTATAGGCTCTTATGGGAAAGCAGGAGATTGCCAGCCTCTGTGGACATTTTAAAACATGGCAACAGAAAATTGCAAAACCAGTCAAAGTGAGTTGAAAGAAATTCTGTTTATTCTGTTCATGAGACTGCTTTATCCACAGGTTTAGCATCTGTGGATTTTACAAACCGTAGATGTCAGGATTGTCAAGGAAATCAGTAAAAGTCTGTAAGAAAATAACCTTTCCGACCTTTGCACCATGCCATCAGTCCATTTACAGGTAGTCCATGCTCCTGGAATCCATATATCAATCTATCTACCTACCATGTTTATATATGTTCCACTACTGGGTTGTGCTATACTGTACATCTCTCAACCCAGAATGGTTACTTGGAGTACTGGAGACTACCTAGCAGCCCTGCAAACAGCACAATTTTGTGTGCAAAAAAAGGAATGCTATTTTCTTACTTTTTAAAATGATTTTAAAAGGGGATTCCATTATCAGGGAGTAGGTGGGGGGCTGAAACCAAACCCCTGCGGATATGGAGGCATAAATATAAGTATATCCAGAAATAAAAGCCAGGAAAAGTTATTTTCAATAAAATCAATCAACCAACAGTATTTATACACCACTTTTCAACAAAATGTTCACAAAGCAGTTTACAGAGAAAATTGAATAGCTAATGCAAAATGGTCCCTGTCCTAAAGGGGCTCACAATCTAAAAATACAAGCAGAAGCCACTAGATAAGACATTGCTGGGGTGAGGAGGGTCATTTACTCTTCCTCTACTAAATAAAAAATAACTTTAGGAACAGACACATCTCTAAAATTTAACTAGTGTTGGTTTTGTCCAAAGACCCTTTTTTAAAGATACAGAGTGGGTTCTCATCCCCCTTCCCTACAAGGAGGGACTCTGACTAGTGACTATAGGACTGGACTCTGCATGGAAGTTGTTCTTGAGAATAACCTGTGGGTGTCTGCCCCATGCCACAAAAACATATTTTCCAGACTTGAAAGAGAGGGTGACTGTGCCTAAGCAAGCTGTTTGCAACAATGGGTTCAATTAGCATCTGTAGCTGACTAGGCACCTCTCCTGGCAGCAAAACAACAGATCAAACCAACATGTGGTTGGCTGCTATTTGTATTTCCATTAATGTTTACCAGGTAGGGAAACTCTGAGGGATTTGTTGTCATAGAAAGGCTATACCCACTGAAGGCATTTTCCAGCATGAGTAGCTGCTGCTGCTGCTTCTTTTTAATTAGCTAGCAAGCAATGGACAGATTGTAGAAGATACCAGATGGAACAGGCCACCCAATCCTAGCCACAGATACAATTATTCTGGTTGCAAACTTAGGCTTGTCCTTGAAAAGCTACATCTACATCTATCCAAGATAAAAAAACACATTGCACCCAAAGTATGGTTGAGTTAGAAATTCTTGAATGAGAATTTTAAGCAAGACATTTTCAGAAGAGGAACCTGCCCCTGCTAACCCATTTTTGTTTTTAGGTTTCCTGTTTCATAGTTAGTGGCCCTTCCCCTGGAACTTGCCATTCTTTTCCTGAGATATCCCCATATGAGCAAATGGAACAATACTATTCTGTGTAATGTCATTCTATGTTGTTTTGGGTGAATGAGGGAACGATAGCATCTCCAGTAGTTACACCCACCTCAAATCAACACATTCCCACATCTATTTTGACTACAAATCACGTGCAAAAACCAGGGGATATTCAGACCATTTGGGACCAATTCTAGTGCCAACCATTTACCGTATACATAGGGAATGGAGCCATTGCCATAGCGCCCATGAATAAAATAGCAAGGATATGTGACTAGCTGAACATCACAAGTAGCCTCTCCCATGACACTCACTGATGGGACAGGGGAAGCAATGGTACCAAAAAGCTTGGGGGGCTAGCACATGCTATCCTTTCAGGCAACAGAGTTATAGAGCGCAATCCAGAGGAACTACAGGAGTCCTTGCTCCAACGTAAGAACAATTTACTCTGGATTGCAATATGAATTTCCCATAGGTTTTCACTGGGTGGTGCCGTAGCTACGTCAATGTAAATGTTTTTTACGTGCTCCCATAGTTACTCTGGATTGTAGGGATAGTCATTACTGCATTGAGGACTGTTTGCTTTTTTCCCTTTTAAGCTGTTCACAATTGCTTGTTCACTTCATCTGGTCTCTTTTATTCCTGCAAACCTCTCCTGGGGGAGACAGCCATTAACATACAACGGAAAAATGCTGTAAGGAACTTTGATCCCATGGGATACATCAAAGATATTTACCGAACTAATAAAATGAATTCTCACCACTGCTGCAAAAGGACAGGATGTCCCTTATAACAACATTCATTAGGGAAATAAATGTTTGAGGGTCTTTTTCTGGTTGTTATTACTTATAAATAAAATATTATTTCTTTCTAGATCTCCTAGGTATGGAAACCTAAGTGTGTCCAAAAAAAAGAGTGATTTTAAAAAATGGGCTCTGTTGCTAAAATATTTGGGAATTACTGGCCTAAGACCACCTCATGAATTTGTGACAGAGGTGAGACTGGAACTGGGTAGTCCAGATCTGATGCTCAGTCTTTTGGTCTCTACACAATACCACTAGTCTCACATGTATCAATGAAACATATATACATAGCTAAAAGCTTCAAAATCAACAGAGCCTTAAGGATTTATGTGTGATTTATTTATGGACCAACAGCCATTCTCAAAAATTACAATAAAATTTATAAATCAACACTTATAAAGCACTAATCAAAAACAACAAAAAGAAGAAAATATCAAATTATGGGCACCTGATGAACCCGCACTGTCTTGCTCTTCCTACAAAATGTTATAAAGATATAGTTAAGCAGACCTATTGAGGAAGAGAACTCCAGAGTCCAAAGCATATAGATAATGGCCAATGGTAGCCAATATGGTATTCACAGAAGTAGAAAACTGCAATAGCAGCACAATCCAGAGTAACCACAGGAGCTCATACGTCAACATAAGAAAAATTTACTCTGGATTGCTCTATGGATTTCCCATAGGCTTCCACTAAGTGGATCCATAACTACGATGACATAAATGTCTCTTATGTTGATGTAAGAGCTCCTGTAGTTACTCTGGATTGTGCAGAGGACCTTATCAGATTATCTCCATCCTGGGGAGAGGGATAAGATGGGAGCAGTAGACCCTACTGACTTGGGTCCTTTTAGAACCTATTAGCATTCGACTGCGGTTGAATCTTCTGTAAATGAATTCAATGCACCGAACTGCCACTGTTGGAATTGAGACACTTCAAACTGTATAAGATGGCAGGATGGCAGCATTAATCAAGAATGCAAGAAGGAGCATCTTTTACAAGTACAGGTACTCAGACTTTTAAGGACACTAAAAGTAATTTACAAAATGAATTATTTAGCAAATTAAGGAAAAAAACCCTCAACGTTTTGGAGCATAGAGCTACTCAGAAGACACATAGCTTGTTCCTGTCTATCTTGCTTGACAGAACATGGCGTGAAAACAGATATAATTTACATTGGATCCTTAGTTAAGAACATTAAAATCCAGTGGTTTCCAAACTTTTTAGAGGACTTAGAACAGGGGTCTCCAAATGTTTTGGCAGGAGGGCCACACTGTGTCGGGGATCAGAAAACTAATTTAGCTGAGGCCTTCCAGCTACAAGCTGGCATCCATGGTTTGTCAAATTTACTGAGGCCAAGCCCATAGATAAGGTGGGTCCAGCAAGACCTACCATAAACTTTTTTTCTTCATATATTTTCAGAACAGAAATTTTGTTCAAAAGACAAAACATCACTTTTAAAAATATATTCAAAAGATCAGAATTCTATGAAGGCAACATACAGCAACAAGGAAAATATGAGAGTGTTTATAAAAGCCAATCTAGAGTACCCATAAAGAGCAAGAAGCACATGACTTAAGCAAAATGGTATGGTGTTTCCCCACCTTTTGGGCATCAAGGTGACCTGGAGCCTTGCCAAGGTGACCTGGAGCCTTGCCAAGTGGGGAATATGACAATATTTCTCAATATTAACAATGGTACCTTGTTGTGATGCCAACAGATACTCAAGTACAGTTCACATCTAAATGCAATTTGAAGTTGAAATATGAAGCTGGTTTGCAAATCCAGGCCAAAAGGTAATGAGAGAATAAATTCTGCAGATAGTGAAATCCACACAGGACGGGACGAACTACCAGAAAACTCAAAGTGCCTTTCAGAGGCCACATGCAAACCTCCCCATACCTCAGAAATCCTCTTGGGGACTTCAGAAAGGGACTTATTTTTCAGCCATACATAGCTTCTCTGTGGCTCAGAATGTCCTCGGATGGCACAACTGGTTAAGGCCAGGGTTCGAGACCTGGGTCCCCACAAGACGAGGATTTCCTGCTACAGGCAGGGGGTTGGACTAGATCAGGGGTGTCCAACCTTTTAGCTTCCCTGGGCCGCATTGGAAGAAGACGAGTTGGTTTGGGCCGCACATAAACACTAATTTTTTTTTTAATGTATGACAAAATGTAGGATGCCCTATATTTTGTCCTACATTTTTAAACCTTGGAGTAAGTATCATTGATTTTAATGGTGCTTACTTCTGAGTAGGCATGATGAACAGGATGGGCAGTGATCCTCTCCAAGCTAAACCTTGGAGTAAGTATAATTGATTATCACGGGGTTTTCTGCTGAGTAGCCATGCATAGGATTGGGCTCTCAGACTGCAACTTGGGAGTAAGCCTCACTGACTTTAGTGGGGCTTATTTCTGAGGAGGCATGATGCATATGATGGGCTGTGATCCTCTTCAAGCTTAACCTTGGAGATATGCTGCAATCCTGAACACACTTTCCTGGGAATAACACCCACTGGATACAATAGGCCTAACTTCTGAGTAGACATGGTTAGGGTTGCAGCATATCTCCAAGGTTAAGGTTGGAAAGGATCACAGCCCATCCTATGCATCATTGGGTTCTCAGACTACAACTTGGGAGTATGCCTCATTGACTTTAACAGGGCTTACTTCTGAGTAGGTCTCAAGGGCACCAGGCAGCAGCTGGGATAGAGGCTGAGGCTGCTTTCAGGGAATGCAGGTGGGCGAGTGCTGCAAAGTCTGCAGGGGCCTGAAGCGCTCTGAGTGCCAGGAGGCAGGTAGGGGGAGGAGCCAGGCAGCCCAGACAGCTTTGTGGTGGCCACCCAGGGCAGTGTGCAGTAAAGCATGAGAAATTTGAAAATGGCTGCTGCCACAAAACTGGTTTTTCAAATGGTGGTAGCCAGCTTTGCAGGAGGGCCGCATCCACCCTCGTCCTGGGCCACATGCGCCCCGCCCCGGCGTGTTGGACATAATCTAGTGGACTAGATTATCCACTGGGTCCCTTCCAACTCTAGTGGACTAGATTATCCACTGGGTCCCTTCCAACTCTATGATTCTAAGACCTATCAGATACAATTGGAATTTCCAGTTGGATCACACCTGCTGAATCATACAAGTGTCCATCTAGTCCAGCTTCCAGTATCTCACAGCGGTTCACCAGATTTTTCAAAATCTTCAATAGGGCATCCAAATTTGAACAGAAATCTGCAGTCAAATGCTCTATCCAGTCTTTTCTATAGTTAGTGTAGCATTATCTCTGCAATAATGTTGAAATGTTTTGACTGAGAGTATTAGAAATGTCAAACCCAAGAGTGACTGATTTATGTTAAACTGCGGCCCCACAAGACAGGGTGAGCTCCTGTCCTTAGCCCAGCTCTGCGACGCCAGCTGGATCCAATCATATCGGCTCTGCCTTTCCACTGGACTAATTCAGTGGCGTGGAGAGGGGGGATTTGCTGCTTGGGTAACAGCCTATCCTCCATAACAATCCAACCCAGGCTTTCTTGCTTCACATGCAGCGTATGCAGTGCCGAGCACGATACCATAGTCTCTTAAGACTGACGGAGGCCTGCTTCAGTAGAATCTCACCGTGTAGTTAAACTCTGATGGGAAGCACTGGTTCTTGACTTCCGGAGCCTTTTGGTGAAAAACCACAGAAAACACTTATTGCTGATGTAGGTAAAGATGTTCCATTGGAACTAGCCTCATTTTCCTCATGAACAAATGTTCTAAGATCCTGTGCATATAATTTTATGCAGGACCAAGATGCATGTTCCATAATATTCAGTGGTCAATACGAGAATAATCTGTGCAAGTCTAGTAATCTGATAACTTGCTGAGTTTATTCTTCAGTTTGCATATGCTAAGTTTTTCCTGGTTTTCCATAATTTATGGTTCATTTTATTTTACATTTCATGATTCATTTTGTTTTGCAAACGCTATTTATCCACTAAGGTTCTGTTCTGGAACCTCCCATGGATTAAAAAAAATCCATATATAAAGGAAAAAATGGAAATATAGACTAAAGACCCACTTCCAGGTTTCTTGCTCCTCTACTGCATCTAATGGAATAAGGTAATGCCTCAACATCTGCAGGAGTTTGATTCTGGGACTGAAAAATGGAATGATTGCTTGCATGACTGCTTCTCTACAATAGTGAAAAAGCAGTTTTTTTTTAAACTGATTTGCAGTGGCCATTCATGTTGAGTCAAATCTATGTATATAAAATCTGGACTAGATGGGCTTTGGCTTGATCCAGCTGGGCTCTTCTTATGTTCTTAGGTTATGTAACAATGCAATAAAAAGATATCTGTTTCCTGTAAGTCCAAGTGTCTACTCTTTGCTGTTCCCATGATAATCTCTCCAGGAAACCAGCATCTAACAGGTAAATGCTGATTATCAGGGAGAACACACCGGCAAAGAACTCAACACAGATTAATGCATTTTGATGCAAAAAATAATATATATCCCATGAAAAAAGAAATCAATCTGCTGGTACTCACTAGGCATGACATCAAGTGAATTACTTTCCAATGATGTTATGGAGGAGGCAGAGGGAAGCAGAGCAGGATATTATGGAACCTCAAGCGTGGGAAGGTTTATTGTGCTGGTTTAATGCCAGAGAAAAGGTGGGCATTGCAATGCAAAAAGATACATTTCTTAATTAGATGAATTACTCTTGCTCTGACCACAAAACTGGAACAAGTGTCCCATCTTGCAAGCCCAAATACTACACAACAAATGAGCACTCTGAAAGAGCTTAGGACCCAGCTTCAATATCTAGGCCCTGCAAACACAAGACCAGTAAAATGGGATGTCTGTGCATCACACTGCATTGGAACAAAAAAGGTCAACAAACAATGGCAATTAACAAGATCACACAATGAGCAGAACATCACAAGAATGATAGCCCTGAGCATCCTTACTACATGTATAATGTTTCACTCTCTAAATAGGATTTGGGGCTACAATTCTTTTAGTGGCATGTACCTTTGTGAAATCCAACAGTGCCAAGAATAAATTATGAAATACAACCTACCCCCTGTTCATCCTCAACCCCTACCTGCCCCGCTTCTGTATTGTTAGCAAAAAGACATTATAGCAAGCTAGTGTTAAATTTGTAAAGAGCATTTGGACAAACTTAACTCCGAGATGCAATCCACAGTGGATTCACTGGCATTTGAGATTATCTGTGAAAGAAATACTACTGTGCATGGCTTTCTGAGCAACAGTAGCAGCTGGGCAATGCCCTGAATATAACTGCATAGCAGCAGAGGAAACACTTCCAAGCTGCCTCCTTTATCCTGTACAGAATCTGCCATTTGAAAAAGGCAAAGCTGTGACAAAAGATGATTTCTACATTTAAAAGAGGTCAATCAAGATTCCACTGTTTTAAATTTAAAGGTTTTACCCCCTATTTGTCTCTTGTAAAGCTTAACATGTTCAACAGCCCACCCTCACCCACCCTCCTTAAGTAGGATTTTTTTTCCTTGTTAACTACCTGAATTAACAAGGCCCATTTTGAAAACTGGTTTTTCTTCCTGTAAAATAAGAATTATCTTCAGAGGAGTGTTTTACAGGTAGCCACAGATCTGATCGACAAAGGAAAAAAAGGATGTTCTTAAGCAGATCACAGCCATCTTTGCATGACAAGATAGACCAGGAAATTTTACTTAGTCAAGGTTATACCATATTTTCCCTTTGTTTAATAAATTAGCACTGCTTTGAGCTTTAATGCACATCTGAAAATGATTGCTGTACACATGGATGACCCTCTCACATTCACGAGGGTATTCTGGGAAAGCAAAGCATCCAGTTTCCTCGTAACCAAAATTATATACCTTTTCCACACATCCCCATTAGTAGATCCAAGGTTATAATACCCTGAAATATATTATAATACCAGAAATTCAAACCCAGAGAAGTGAAGGCACAGCAGTGGTACACAGCCTATAATTAAGCAGTGGCCACCAGGTTTACCTACACCCAAGGTTGACAAATGACATTTTTTACAGGCACACAGAGTATTCCTTCAGTCTCCGTTAATACTGTAATTAATTTTTCTCCACCTAAAAATAGCCAGCATCACTCTGGAGGGGAGCGAGAAGAGGAAAGAAAAGCCTATCACCATCACAGGGCTAGTCCCACTCCCCTAGGATAGCCTTGCCAACTCACCCCCCCCCCCCCAGCTCTAGTCGCTGCCTCACTGACAGGAGTTGATCAGCAGCCAATCGCAAGCAGTGATGCTCAGCACCACCATGCAATGGAACAGCATCACTTGCCAATTTCAGCACATGAAACCTTCCTTCAAAGATCAGAGCAGGCCATAGATATGTGTGTTTGCTGATCAGTTGGCAACCCCATCTCTTTCACCAATCTCCCCGATGATGATGATGATGATGATGATGATGATGCCGCTGCCTCACAAAATTGGCAGCTATGAAGCAAAATCTACCTCCCCACACCCCACCCACACTGTGCAATTCCTTTATGCAGGGCAGTGGGAAAGCCTCAATGCTTGGCTATGTATTCCTCTTTGCATGTATGTATCCATCATGTATCCATATTGGCAGAAATCTATCCATCCAGTTGCTATCCCCTCCCCTCCCACAGTTTAAGCAAAACCATATCCAGGCACCTGAGAGCCCAATATTGGGCATGTCTACCCAGAAGTCAGTCCCATTACAGTCAATTGGGCTTACTCCCAGGTAAACCTGGATAGAATTGCAGATGAAATAATTTCTGCTCTATCCACCCATGACTCATAATGCTGCTGGTGTTTAAAGCCTCAATCAGCTCTTAGCCATAAAGAAACTCCCCCCACCCTCCAAAAAAAAAAAAAACCCACACACCAAAAAACCTAGTGCTCCCCACCTTCCTTAAAGGAAGGATGCCAGTAATATCTCCATCACTAGGACCACTGATGGACCTGACTCTCAGATCTTACTCTTAACTGATTCAGGGCCCAGTTCTATGCATGCCTATTCAGAACGAGATATATGGGACTTACTACCAGGTAAGTGTGCAAAGGCACCCATTCCTGAGAGTAAACTCCGTTGGAGGCAATGGGGCTAACCTCTGAGTAGACATGTCCCAGCTACGACATGTCTTCAGATAAGTGTGCACAGAACAGCAGGCACCTTTTCCTGGGAGTAAGCCCTATTGAAGTCAACGTGGCCCCAGGTAAGACATTTCCCCACAAAATTGTGCACAGAATTATAGCTTAAGCCCCTTTCCAGGCAACTTTTCCTGAGAATATACACCATTGAAGTCAATGGGATTTACTTCAGTAGACATGTTCTTGGTAAAATATGTCCCCAGGTAAGTGTGCACAGAATTGTAGCCTAAGGACCTTTCCAGGCACCTTTTCCTGAGAGTAAGCTCCATTGAAATCAATGGGACTTATTTCTGAGCAGACATGTTTCTGGTAAAATGTCCCCAGGTAAGTGTGCACAGAATTGGAACTCAAGGCCCTTTCCAGACACCCTTTTCTGAGAGTAAGTTCCATTGAAAGTAATGGGGCTTACTTCTGAGTAGACATGTCCCTGGTAAGATATGTCCCGGGGTAAATTGGCACAGGACTGCAGGCATTTTTTCCTGAGTGTAAGTTCCATTGAAAGTAATGGGGCTTACTTCTGAGTAGACATGGCCCTGGTAAAATATGTCCCCAGGTAAATGGGCACACGATTGCAGGCATCTTTTCCGGAGAGCAAGTTCCATTGAAAGTAATGGGGCTTACCTCCGAGTAGACATTCCCCGGTAATACAAGCCCCCAGGTAAGTGTGGACAGGATTGTAGTCTAAGGACCTTTTGAGGCGCCTTTTCCTGAGAGTAAGCTCCATTAAAAGCAATGGGGCTTACTTCTGAGTAGACCTGCCCCAGGTATTACATGCCCCCAGGTAAAAGGGCACAGGACTGCATGCATCTTTACCTGAGAGTAAGCTCCATTGAAGTCAATGGGGCTTACTTCTGAGTAGAAACCCTTTTCCCAGACAAGTGTGTCTAGGAGTGCAAGGGAAGGCTGCAGTCCTGGGCACCCTTGCCCGAGGGAGCGAGGCTTACTCCTGAGGAGACCACCCTGGGTGGTGGTGGTGCTGTGAGCCCCTCCAGCCCTGCCCTGCCCTCTCACCGTGAAGGGGGTGCCCTGGAGGCTGCCCACGGAGTAGCAGTCGTCGCCCGGGTTGACGGCCCCGGTGAGCACCTGGTGGAGATGCATCGCGGGCGGGCGGGCGGGCGGCCTCCTCACAGCCGCCTTCCTCCTCACAGCCTCCCAGCCTGCCTGGCTCAGCCGTCGGGGGCGAGGAGGCTGCTCGGTTCAGCGAGACCCGGATGGCTGCGGCTGGGCACGGGCACAAGGCGCGGGCACGGCGCGCGCTCCCGGGCGGAGGAGGTGCGCGCGCCCAGCAGGGACACAGCAGGATGCTCAGCTGGGATGGGCTGGGTGGGTGGCTGGGTGCCCTCTCCAGTGGAGTGGCTGGGGGGAAGCAGGGGGGAAGGGGCACCCACACCCACACCCCACACCCACACTCACTCCCCTCACCAGGGACACCACACACTCAGCACAAGAGCACAAGCAACACAAACAACAGAGGACACCACCAAATAAAACATTAAACACTAATACTTTTTAAAAAATTATTATTATTATTATTATTATTATTATTATTATTATTATTATTATTATTATTATTATTCAGTCTTAATCCTAAAGACACGTTTCCTGGAAGTAAGACCCATCTAACACAACAGGGCTTACTTTTCAGTGGACATGATTAGCATTGTGCTCTCTAAATTTATTTTGTTACTAGCAAAAAGCATACCCACATTGCGGGAGTAAAATCCCCCCATGCGCCATCCCCCCATGGCACAATATCCCCCATGCGCATCAGTCCCCCATGCACAACTTTCCACATGCACATCAATCCCCCATGCACATCAGTCCCCCATGTGCATCAACCCTGCATGTGCAACTTCCCCCATGTGCATCAGTCCCCCATGTGCATCAGTCCCCCATGCGCATCAGTCCCCCATGCGCAACTTTCCACATGCACATCAATCCCCCATGCACATCAGTCCCCCATGTGCATCAACCCTGCATGTGCAACTTCCCCCATGTGCATCAGTCCCCCATGTGCATCAGTCCCCCATGCGCATCAGTCCCCCATGCGCAACTTTCCACATGCACATCAATCCCCCATGCACATCAGTCCCCCATGTGCATCAAACCTGCATGTGCAACTTCCCCCATGCGCATCAGTCCCCCATGCGCATCAGTCCCCCATGCGCATCAGTCCCCCATGCGCAACTTTCCACATGCACATCAATCCCCCATGCACATCAGTCCCCCATGTGCATCAACCCTGCATGTGCAACTTCCCCCATGCGCATCAGTCCCCCATGCACATCAGTCCCCCATGCGCAACTTCCCCCATGAGCAACTTCCCCCATGAGCAACATCTGCCATGCACAACATCCCCCATGCACATCAACCCCACATGCTCATCAACCCTCATGCACAGCTTCCCCCCATGCGCATTAACCCACCATGCGCAACATCCTCCCTGGGCATCAACCCCATGTGCATCTTCTCTTGCGCAACATCCTCCCCCAGTGCAACCTCTTCCTCCAAAGAAAATCCCCCCCCCCAGTGCACCAGGCACCAGGCACCGAGCACCAAATTGGTTGGATGTTATTCAGTCTCCCATGTTAAGTATAGGACAGAAACACGTTGCCCCCTTTTCAGCCCCTGAAGGGTTAAATTTCTCCAGATGGTTCTTGGTGGGTGTTCAGGTGACAGAAGGAACTCCCAGAATTCCATGCTTCAGGCCCAGCAGTTGGGGCGGAATGTTCATGAGTCAGCAATTCTCAATGCAAAGTATAGGGAGGAAAACGCATTGCACCCCTTTTCACCCTCTTCCCGTTGAAATTTCCGAAAACCGGTTCTTAGTGCACCCCTCCCTCACAGAAGGAACACCCACCCCAAATTTCACGCTTCTAGGCCCACCGGTTTTGGCAGGGCGGTGATCAGTCAGTCAGTCAGTGACTTTTCTCTTATATATATATATATAGACTAGCAAAATGTAACCACTTTGCAGAAGTAAAATACCCCCATGCGCATCATCATATTACATTTATTAATCACAAGAAGGCTACACATGCTGCCGCTCACAAGGAAAAGGATGAAACTGAAGGTTTTTTTCCCAGCACATGAGGATAAAAGAGAGAACATGTCCTGGAAAAAGAGGACACATGGTTTCTCTGGATGACATGCATCAAAGGGGAGAGTGCCATGCACCAAAAGGAAGTGACTCAAATACTCAGGGTGACCATAAGTCCTCCTTTTAATCTTTGTGTCCTGGAAAATTTTTTTAATGGTCCTCCTTTTTCTTATAAGCAGAGTTCCTATTACTGTAACATTCACATAAGTGACAATATCCTCCCCCAGTTGCAAACAAAACCCCAAACTTGTCACATAAAAATGTTGTTTTGAGTCTGAAAATCAAAGTTGACAATGAGACATTTCATTGTGGAGCATGTAGAATTAATTCTTGTAATTAATAAATTATATGAAATAGTTTTATATTTAATAGTAAGTAATATAGTGTTACTAGTTTATTAGCATATTAGTTTATATAGAAGTTTACCCGTGGCTTTTTCTGTGTATCTGGCTTGAGTGCAAGGAGTAGAACAGAAAGCATAGTTTATGGACTTAATTACCAGAAAACTTTGGACTCAGAGCGTTTTGCAAGACAGTATAAATATATATTATCTTTATTGTCATTGTACGTATATACACAGTGAATACATAACAATGAAATTCACAAAAACATCCAGAGACCAGACCCAGCACACGCACTACAATCCCCCAAACGCACCCCAACTGCCAAAAATCCCCTGCCCTAGAACAAATTCAAACATTTCTAATTTTGACTTGATATACAAGGGATGTCTTTATAAACAAGCAAAAAATAGTCCCAGCCTGGATATGGCAGGTTTTGGTGCTCTGTCAGCACCTGCCCAGCCTCTTCTGAGAGAACAGGTACATGTCTATACATATCTACTCTGAAATAACCCTATTACAGTCAATGGAGCTCATTCCTATATAAGGGGACAGTGGAAACCTAGCCCTGCATGTCTATTCTAAAGTAAGCCCTATCAGTGGGGCTCACTCCATGCACCAAAGAAGAGTTGGATGCACCAAAGGAGGGACTGACATGCACCAAGGGGGAAGTGGCATGCACCAAAGGGGGGGTGATACCCCTCCTGACCCACATTTTTCTTTGGAATTTTCCAATGATACTATCCCTACAATCCAGAGTAACTACAGGAAGACATAAGAGGCACAGGCCCTACAATCCAGAGTAACTACGGGAGCACATAAGAGACATTATGTGTACCCGTAGTTACTGCACCACCTAGTGAAAACCTATGGGAAATTCATATTGCAATCCAGAGCAAATTTTTCTTACACCGGAGCAAGGACGCCCCGTAGTTACTCTGGATTGCGCCCTTACTCTGGATTGCAGTATGCATTTCCCATAGGTTTCCCATATGTGGCACCATAACTACGTCAGTGTAAAAGGTTCCATAGTTACCCTGGATTGTAGCCTATTCTGGCTACAGTGTTGGGTGTGGAATTTCATGCATAATGCAATGAAATAAACTAGTGGCATAGGCCTTCTGTGGACTGAGGAGGCCACATGTGGTTCCATGAATATCAAAGCCCACAGTTTAGGGTTTCCATATTACTGTAACATTCACATAAGTGACAATGTACTCATATTGCAAAAAAAAAACAAAACCCAAACTTGTCACATAAAAATGTTGTTTTGAGTC
The DNA here is from genome assembly GCA_030015325.1 of Cryptoblepharus egeriae. NCBI lineage: Eukaryota > Metazoa > Chordata > Lepidosauria > Squamata > Scincidae > Cryptoblepharus > Cryptoblepharus egeriae. The sequence continues at coordinate 16,568,639 of JAREYC010000013.1, forward strand.
TGAAAATCAAAGCTGGCAATGAGACATTTCATTGTGGAGCAGGGATTTATTACAGGTTATTTTGAAACAGGGTTTCTTCCAATGGTTTGATTAAGACCTCATCTTCTCCTTTAATGGATGGTCCCATAAATGCCAGAAAACATATAGGTGTCACATGCCGGTCAAAGGTCTCGATGGGATGTACCAGTTAGAGAAGAAAGCTAATAAAATAAGCTCTTGATGGCTCTGGCAATATTCCCATTGATTCTTGTGCATGAGGGCTGCATGCCTAATATTTCTCTCTTGCCTCGCACTTTCATGTCAATGGAGAAGAGCGGGACATCTCAGCTGTCAGAAAAAAATAGGTCAATTGACAAGGGAAATAGTCAAATTAGGACCAAGATGTGTATTAACATTAGAGCAGTGGTGGGCTCCAGCAGGTTCGCACCTACTCTATAGAACTGGTTGTTAACAAGAGATAGGACATATAAAGTTTAAAAATAGCCATTTAAAAGTGGCTGCCAGACAGCCATAGAACCAGTTGTTAATTTCTTTGAATCCCATCACTGCATTAGAGAAGTGAAAAGCCTTGTGGCACCTGAAAGTCCAAGAGCACAATTCTAGCCATGTCTACTCATTAGTAAGCCTCATTGTGTTCAATAGGCTTACTCCCAAGAAAGTGTGTTTAGGATTGCAGCTATTGCCATGTGTTTAGGATTGCAGCTGACTCTATCTTATTAATGAGTCAGGTCATTGATTGGTCTAGCTCAGTACTGCCAGTGCTGGCTGGCTGTCTACCAGGTTCAGGCAAGAATTTTTCTAACATCTACCTGCCATGGCATAGCCCGCTGCCACATCATGTAGCCCGGCGCCAAACTCAAAAGAAGTGACATCATGCCCAGGCTTTAAAAAAAATAAGAAAATTGAGGGAAAACCTGCCTCCTCCCCAGTAGTTCTCCACCCATTTGCTCTGCTGTCCTTCCCCAGCTAGTGACAATAATAATGCATCTATTTGCTGTCTGGGGTCAGAGAAGATTTTGCCCAAACAGCAAAAAGAGGGCCTGATTCATATTAACACCTTATTAGTTTCATACTGTTATCAAAATTACATCTCATTCATTCTATTTTTTTCCAAAGCAGGACTGTATTAGGTAAATGATGACATAAAATTGTCCAAGAACATTGATAAGCTATGATGAGTGTATTTGGATTTTAAAAATAAAAAAGCCTTTTTATGGATTAAAAGCCATTTTATTTTTTTTCCTGCTGCAACAGACAATGCATGTTTACTCAGAAGTAAGTCCCATTAAAATCAATGGGCTTACTCCCAGGTCAGTGTAGATAGGATTTCAACCTACAGAGATTATGCCTCTGAACGTTGCAATGTGGTGTGACTTGTGACTTGCCGCTCTTGGGTTAATGATGACAGAGAAGGTGGGTTTGTTTACAAAGGGCTTTTAAGTAGGACAGAGTCACAAAATGTGAAGAATGATGACCTCTAGACTTAGAAGATAGCAATGTAAAGCCATCAAGGGCAAAATCACATGATAAGACTTAAACAACAGGGTGGGAGAATACTTTGCAATTCAAATTCCAACTCTCTGGCCACGAGTGACAAAAAGAGAACAATACAGTAATAAATTCCAAAAGTTCTTGAATTTTTGCTTTCATTTCTGGAGCACTATTTTATGCTCAATTTCAAAGTTAGTCTCTAAGACTGCAATCCTCACCTCCACTTAGGCCAGCCTAAATTCCTGCAGAAGTCCTGTGCTGACATGGGGGTATCACAAAAGTGTAGTAAGACTCCCCACCCCCAACCTGGGCTGGTTAGGCCAATGCAAAGGTATATGCATACCATCACATAAAAATAGGTCAGGTGATTTAGGTCAGCCTAAATTACTTAGGATTGCACCCTAATTTGACTAAAGAGTCTGCAATTCTGGACTGTCTTTTTCATCAGCAAAGCAATTTCTGAACAGTAAGAAAACCTTGCTATAGAGTTGTTTTAACATTACAGATCCTGTGAATAAGTATTTGACTATTTATCTTTTTTTCCTCCCAAGACTGGGCCATTTGTCTGGAGCTGCAATCCATATCCTGTTTTTAGGAAGTATAGGTCCAAACTTGATATACAGATTTTTTTATACACGGACTTGACTCAACATGGCTACTGCAAATCCCAGCTTTAACAACTGCTTTTCTACTGTTGTAGAGAGGCAGTCATGCAAGCAATCATTCCATTCTTCAATCCCAGAGTCAAACCCCTGCAGATATTGAGGTGTTCCCGTCTTCCATTAGGTGCAATGGAGGAGCAAGAAACTTGGAAGTGGGTCTTTTAACTTATTTTTCCATTGTTTTTTATACATGTATTTTTTATCCACAGGAGTTTCAGAACAGAACCCTAGTGCATAACAAGGGGCACCTAAAGTCTTTGAAGAATCTGGGATGCTCCAAAGGACACAGAAATCCATAGGTAGTAGCTGTGACAGTCCAAAATAGAAAGGTATAGTTATTTATTTTATTTAGCAGATGGCAAATATATGGACTTATGGTAACTCAAATGTTAATGTTCAGTCCACCCAGCCATTCAAGGACAGAGTTGTCTATATTGGGAAAAATCAGACACTGGGCCAGTGTAAGCTCTCAATGGACACTTGGACACAATGTGAGGAATATTTTGTCAAGGAGTACCACAATCACATCGAGGGATAGATGAAAGACCCCATTTAAACAGTGGGTCCTGGCAGGCACTGTGTTCGGTATAGATGCTGGTCAGTTGATCAATGCTAGCAAGGTAGGTAAAAACCTGGACCCTTTTGTGTATGGTTTCTATATAACTGCCTGTATCTAGGCATTCAGCATCCCATTTAGCTTTCAACTGTATGTTGATGTTAAAGTTGTTAGCTCTAGTTATTTTTATTTTATTTTTATTTTAATTAGGAACAAAAACGTGCAAGATATTGCATCTAGCAAATTTAAGTTTAGAGTAACTGTCATATGAAAAATGAAAACTTGCCTTGATTTAAGGTAAGTTTCACGTTTGTGGAAACCCTTGGCCGACATTTTTTTAAGGTGGGCCAGGCCACTCAGAAGGCAATCACCTAAGGTCAGAGACACATTACCAGAGGCACATTACCAGGATCAGAGGAACATAACTTATCATGCTACTTCAGGAACAGGGAGATCTTGGTAAATGCTTCCTTTATGTTCCTACAAGTCTTAGAGAGGGTGTACTTTAGTGGTTCTAGCAGTGGCAGAAGTGTTTGGCAGTGGCTGCAATGTTTAGTATTAATGCAAGGTTTATTTCTCCATTGCTGGGTCTTGGTTACTGGCTGCTTCCTCTGCTGTCAAGATAAGCTTCCTCATAGGTTTCTGTGAGATTTGCTTTAGCTGCACCATCAGCCCAGAATGCCACATTTTTAAAAATTCAGTCTGCAATCCTATACACACTTTCCTAGGGGTAAGCCTCAATGACTACAGTGGGACTTGCTTCTGAGTAAACATGCATAAGATTGGGCTCTCACTGAAAGAACATAAGCACCAGGAAAGGCCTAAGCATTTGAACCAATATGTCCTTTTGTATTTGGATCCCCAGTTAGTGCAGTATTTGACCCATCCCTGATTCTGGCCTCATAGTTGAGTACAGCTTCAGGCAATGACTCATGTATATGATGAATCACTGTGGATAGAACTTCCATATTTCCTAATGTCAGCTACAGAACACAAAGCTTGCCCAGGGAGACTGTTCTTTCATATAGCGGAGTCATCAAAGCACAAGATGCACATATGTGAATCAGCCCTTGGGCAATATATAAGTGATGTGCATGGGATTTTAGTGAGTCCTGATGACCGGGATACAACCAATTGCTTATCATCATGTGTTCGTTGTGAGGATGCATGGTTGTAAGGTTGGTTGGGGGAGGTACAGCATCATTGCAAACTAATGTCCCTTGCAGGCCAGAGGATGGAGCAAACAAATTTGTCCCGGCAAGGATAAATTATTTGCAAACCACTCACCAAAGAAAATATTGTTTTTGACTTTAGTTAGCAAAATTATTCTCTAATGAATTGATTTTTTCATTATTTTGGCACACAAGCTTTCCATTAGTGAGCATACCCAATGGATTCAGTCACATCTCCCTGTATGCATGGGCACAGGAAGGATGTTGGTGTTGAGCCCAGTCTTCTAGTACTAAATGATGCTGATGCCTAGCCAGTAAATCTCCTTCATGTGTCAAACAACAATATAATCAACTTCTGCTCTTGGCAAACCTCGTGGGTGAAAAGCTCTTTAGGATTCATCTGCTTTTAGGGCACCAATGAGTTTTCATGCATACATTTGCAACATCATTAATTGCAAACCTTTCCCTAAGAACATCATCTACTTTAGATAGGAAAGGGGCTGACGTTAACAAACTGGATGGATCAGTGCAACATGCAACAGCTACACTGATTATAAGAACATAAGCAGAGCCTCCACTGGATCAGGCCAAAGGTCCATCTAGTCTAGTGTCACACAGCGGCCCATCAGATTCCTCAGGGAGCACATATGCTCCCCATGCATCTGGCATTGTCAGGTTGTCCACATCTACACGTCCCCCTCCTGGCTTGTAACCTGTGATGTTCTTTTCCTCTAGGAATTTGTCCAATCCCTTTTTAAAGGTATTAAGGCTAGATGCCATCACCACATCCTGTGGCAGGGAGTTCCACAGACCAACTACACACTGGGTTAAGAAGTATTTTTCTTGTCTGTCCTAACCCTCCTAACATTCAATTTTAGTGGATTTTTAATGGGATTCTGATTACTTGATCATGTGCTTGATCATGTATTTCATCTTTTTCTAGCGGCCCCACACTTCTCTGCTCAGACATACTCTAGGCAGGCTACAGGAGGGGAATAGTTTTATTTACCTCCTATAGCCTATTGTGCCCCCATCATAGCATTCTGCATAATCTCAGCATGGCTGCAGGCTGCAATGTGGCAGGGGATAGGACAGGGCAATCAATCATAAAACTATTTTTACAGGTAGTTAGAAACCTAATCCACACTTGGGAGATAAACCTGTATCTGGGGTTGTACTGTTGCAGACTGCAATTGGTGGCTTATATGACCAAACATCCTTCCTCACACAAAAACAGAAATTCCTCCACAGAAAATATTGCTGTGACTTAGAAAATATTATTTTCTATGTTAAAAAAAAGGCTGGTTCAGCAGGCCATCCGCGGACCGCATGTAGCCCATGTTGCCTCTTTTAGCTGCCCTCCAGAATCTTACCACACCCACACCCTCCTTCAACTTTTCAATCTTTCTTCCATGCTGTTCTCGTTTCTCCTTTGGAGAAGGAGTAGTTAATTGGCAATTAACTAAATAATGAACTAATTAACTAATTAGCATTTATATATCACATTGCCACCTATTACTTCCTCCACTGCATCCTCAAGGAGGGCAACATACTGTGGCCACGTTACCAGTCAAAGATGGTCCACCCTGATGTAGCAGAAATATTTTTTGAGGAGGTGGGGAAACAGAGGACAAATACGTCTTGTGGGCCTCCACCTGCAGACTGATACTACAATCCTAATCCCCAGTTGGGTCAGCTCAAGTCCCGGCATAAGTCCCATGCTGGCCTGGAGGTATCACAAAAGTGTTGGTAAGGCACTTCTGTGCCACTCCTGGGGGATTAGGCAAGTGCACTGATATGTGTCGCCCTCCCCACACCACAACACAAAGAGGAGACAGATGACTTGAGCTGGCCTAAATTGGTCAGAATCGCACCCTGAATGGCACAGCTCAGGCTGCCAGTTTACCAACTCAGTAAAAATTAGGCTCTACAGTTTCATTATTATTACCATTTCATTTGTAATTCTGAATAAATTTCTCTGCTGGTCATCCACTCTTCCACATTCTTCCGCATCTCCTTCTGTTCTTTAGAATGTATAAAGTGAAACCATACTTTACAGTGTGTGCATTGTGGGTTTTTATTGTTGTTATTGTTTTCACAAATGTAAATTGTACATAGTTAACTTCACTCTGCTGAGGATTTGCAGTCTGCATTTCTGAAAGACGGACTGTTTTCTGTCCTTAAGGAGATAAAGGCAGCTGCTGCAAAGGTGTATTTATAGCTCAGACTATCCTCCAGGAAGTAGAGGAGACCAGAAGATGCTCCCCTGCTGCTGTCAGTTTATGATGACATAACTTTGCAAGCTTATAGATTTAGAAGCAATTCCCTTAGTAAAGACTTGCTTATCAATAGCCACCATTGACATTTGGCTGTTCAAGCATTTTTTGACATATCTTTTGTGGGATTTTTCCCCCCTAGGATCTGTCTGAAGAAAACAGATTCAACGCTTGGGTTTAATTTTTTCTCCTGCAGATGAAAATCCCTGTCTCTCGCGCATTTCAAGAAACTCACACAAGTGTCTATATTTTTTTTAGCGGGGGGGGGGGGGGGGGAGAGTAGCTTGAAACTTGCTGTGGAATTAGATGCTCATGGGAACCCATATCAGTTGGAAATAATCCTATTATAAGTAGTAGATTTATATTGCCAAAAAGGGGAGATCAGAATAAGTTTCTCTCTCTTTTTTAATGTCTGCAAAGCCTTACCCTTCCATGTAATTGGCCGGATAAAAACAGAAGCAAAGAGGGTTTTTTATTGCTGAGAAGAGGAATACATATTCTATGATTGTTAAGACAGGCATCCTCCTCTTTCTGCAGAATATCTCCATTGAACACATACAGCTTCCTTTTTCTCCTAACATTCCCAGACTGAGACAAAGGGGCAAATTTGTGCATTCTGCAGAAGTGGTCTAATTAATTAAATTCATCAGGACTGTGCCACCCTTGGAAGTACTGAATACAAGCAGGATTCCTCCATCTGGCTTGGAACCCAGTCAAATTTTGCCACAACCAGAATCAGCACTTTCAGCTAGTATTGTATCTAACTTGTGTAAGAAGAAAAGTAATGGCATCCTCAGTGATGGCTAGTGGGGTGAGGCAGAATCACCATGATGACCAGGATTGATTCAGCAGGGGGCAGAGATGGTTACCCACAGATGGAGATCAAGGGATAGACTCGGATGCCACCACCCTGTCTGAGGGTGCAATCCAGAGTAACTATGGGGAGTCCTTGCTCCGGTGTAAGAACAATTTGCTCTGGATTCCAATATGAATTTCCCATAGGTTTTAACTAGGTGGTGCAGTAACTACAGGTACATGTAATGTCTCTTACGTGCTCCCGTATTTGCTCTGGATTGTAGGGTGAATGTCCTACTTGCTCACTTACACTGAGACATTTATAACACTACTCTAGGGGTCTCTAAATCTTTTGAGCTAAGGGCAACATCAAATATCTGGCACAGTGTTGAGGGCCAGAAAAAAGGTTTTAAATATAAAATTTAAATGAACAGATTAGAAATGGAACTAAGATTAATGAATAAATGGGCTTAAATTTCCAAGGTTTCTACAAGCACCACACAGAATAAAGCAACCAAAAAAATTGAAACCCATTTCCCCCACCCCACCAATCATAGCCCCAATTGTGTTTGGTCAACTAGGTCAGAGGCTCTTAGGGGACCAGAGCTTAGTCTAGCCCCCAGGCTGGGATTTGGACACGCTTGCATAATCCAAAAAATCACAATCCAAATAAGGTTCAGAAGTGTTTGCGTGAGGATCATAACTAAAGTGGAAAATTCAGTGTGAAAAAATCACAAAAAGCCACACAAAAAAAAATTATTGCAGTGGAGAAGAAGCAAGTCAAAGAATGGGCAGTGGTTGCAATAATTATAATGGCCATTTGCAATGTCAGACTTGATGAAAGTCCCATGAGTTTTTATTAATATGCTGAAATACAAACTGCTCACTGAACTCATACTGTAAAATGTGTATGAGTTAGCAAAATATCAGTTTTATGAAGATTTGCCAGTTTTCTATACCCAACAACTGCTGGAGATGAAATATATTCCTTTCAGGTAGGACAGAACATAAAAAGAGCCAGAAGCTCATCTCGTTCAGCTTCCTATAGTGCACTGTGGCCCTCTGGGAGCCAGATCTGTATCCAAGATACCTGTATCCTATTGCCTCTCCCTATTGCGTCTGGTATATCACTGATAGCCTACTTCCCAAACCAGGTGGTTTGTAAGTTGTGATGTACTTTTCCTCCATAAATTTCTCCAGTCCCCGTTTAAAGGCATCTAGGGCAGGTGCGATCACATCTTGAGGAAAGATTAATTACACAGCATTTTAAAGGGAATGAACAAGAACTGATGTTCTTCTGTTACACAAAAGAAAAACACTGTGCAGAACAGTTTATTTTTCAGTAATACCACTGGTGCTATTTCACAGTATGACAGATGGTACTTGACCCTGTGACATGGTAACACTGAGAACAATCCCGACCATGTCTACTCAAAAGTAAGCCCCATTGTGTTCAGTGGGTCTTACTCCCAGGAAAGTGTCTTTAGGATTGCAGCCTATGAGGCCCTGTCCCACCTAGGCTGACACTTCCTGAAGAACAGGCAACCAAAGAAGGATGGAATGGGAAGAATGGGTAGGAGGTAGGTGGATTGGGCCTCTGAAGAGGTGGTAGATCCCAACAGCCTGAGTCCCAGCTCCCTTCTCTGGACCAAACTGCCTGCACAGACTAACATGGACTTCTGCCAGTAACATCACTTGTGCAAGCCTGAATTGGCTGCTGAGGTTTACCCCAAGCACACCTCTGGCAGCCAAAAATACCCATGGGGTGCCGTATAGCCCATGTGTGTCCCACTTCATCACCGCATGGATTTATGGCACAATCCTAAGAAATTTAAGGCTGGCCTTACTCACCTGGCCTATTTTTCCATGATGATGTTGGTGTATGTATGTGCATTGGCCTAATAATTGTCTTATTTTGTGCACTTTTGTAACACTCCAGGTCAGCACAGGGACTCAGGCTGGCCCAAGTGGAGGTTAGGATTGCAGCCTTAGGATTGGGCTGCCATCTCAACATCAGAGTAAGATCTCTGCTTGGTGTAGGAATACCATTTTGAACCAAACCATCTTCAAATTAATCCTGAAAGTCTAGCATTAAGCCGTACCCTTAATGAATACATTAGACGGCCAGCTTGTTCTTCATCGCTTCTCTATCCTTCCCTGTCATAACAATACTGCAATACTTGGAATAATCAGCAGGTTGGTTCATAAACATCTTCCTATTGCCTGGCCCAAGGTCATTGGCTGAAGAGCAATAAAGTGGATTCCCTCAGACTTGAAAGGTGGCACCCCCTTGTCCTTGGAAACCAGCTGTTTACCCATTTTGCAGCACCTGCACGGAAGGTCCATCTGTTTGAGCTGAACTGGAATCTTCCTTTGTTTTTCTATTGTTTTATATATAGTAAAAGTGAGAAGCCTGCAGTGCTGCAATGTAGGTGTTAAGGGGGCGACTTGTTCTCAAGCTGACGGCAGCTCTGAGATGGTAAACTGAGATGCATTTCAAAACAGGCACGGTGGCCGAATTCAAACAGGATATGAAAAAAGAGAACAATACCCACCGAAGATGCTGAAACTGTGTGGGCTGTTTAGTAATCTTCCACCAGAATGAACACTGACCTGAAATTTCTTTATTATGCTTGTTTAGCTCACATGGGAGCCTTTGGATAGGTTTTTATCAGCCATTCAATTGGAAACCAACCAAAATTACTCCAACTCCCCCTCCCTCCCTGTTCAAATTTTTATTGATTTTATTGAAGGTTTAAAAAAAGAAAAGAAAAACAAAGAATAAACAGCATGGGTGAAAAAATATTAACAATTTAGTGCCAAGTGCAGAATTCTAAATTTACGTTTTTTTACTTTCTCCAATACTTACAATGTAGCAACCTATCTTAAAAAAATCTAGTCTTAGGGTGCAATCCCAACTTTAGGCCAGAGAGAATTGTCCAGTTAAGCTGGCTTAAGTAGGCCATATGCTGAGCTGACAGGACAAATTCACAGGTTTAGGAAGCCTCAAGGGTGAGATTTAGTCCTAATCCACAAAGCTAGGTCACTAGGCTGGCCTACCTGCTGCTGAAGAGGCAGCAGCACAAGCCTACATCCTCACTGGGCTCATGTAGTTGTGCCATATCCTGAGGTGGGCTGATGTAGTTGTTTGTATCCTGAGGCTGAGAGGCAGATGTTGCACTTAGGTTGGCCTAGGATTCAGAATTTTTTACCATCACTTCAATTTTACTCTGGCTTATCATGGACCCCTATGGTTCTACTCAGATTTCTGCCTGCTCCTGAGGAGGCCTAAGTCAGAGGACCTGTGAGGGGGCATGTCTGCCCTAGAAACAGACTGTGGATGCAGCCTAACTTCACTGTTCTAGGGGTAGGCCATGCTGAACATGCCCTCAACATGCCTCGGATGAGCTACCTAGGTCAGCACTGCCAGGCTGGCCCAGGTCCATCTGTCTTGGGCCAGCTTAAGTGGATTTATGCCAGTCCAAGCCTTTCTAGTGTAGCTGAGCTGGTCTATCTTGGAATTAGGCCAACCCAGTGCTAGATAGACTAGCCTAATTGCACATTAGTTAATCTTACTTAATCTTAATTAAAGATTCCAGCAAAAAGTTTAAAAAGTTATATATAGATATCTACTCATCAAATCCATAATTTGGTTGACTCAAACTTTTCATGGCTATGCCTGAAGTAGATCTTTTAGTTCTGTTTGTTGGTAACAACACTTGTGTCCACATTATACAGTATGTAAACTGGCAGCCCAGACTAAGCTAACTTGGAGATAAGCTGGAAGATGCAATGAGCCTGCATTCTTATCATGCAGTCTAATGCTATTTGTTTTGACTTAGAATTACATTCCCCTGAATTCATAGGCTACGATCCACTATACACTCATCTGGGAGCAGTGGCGTCACTAAGGTTTATGTTACCTGGTGAAGGAGGTTTGTGTGTCACCACCATGATGGATTTCCTCCCATGAACTAGGTTGAATAAAATAACAACCAAATCCAGAGTAACTGCATCAGCACATAAGAGACATTACGTACACCCATAGTTACTGCCTCACCTAGTGAAAACCTATGGGAAATTCATATTGCAATCCAGAGTAAATTATTCTTACACTGGAGCAAGGACTCCCTGTAGCTACTCTGGATTTCGCCCTAAAACTTACTGTATATCTGAGTCCTAGAATATCTGACATATCTGTACACAGAAGTGCACTGGCAGACATTTTTTGAATGAAAGAAAATTGTCCATTATGCATAGGATTTCATTATTAGAATGAAAGAGAATAATGCCCATCTTTTGGTCACCCAAATTTATTCTGACTTGCCACCGGAGACCAATCTATTTACCATTCTGTCTATTTATCATTTGAGCCCTGAAGCAAGAAGCGTCAACAAGATTAATTGCAAGTATAAAGGCACAAAATACACATACTTCCACTGTGCCTTTGTTCATCAATGTCATGCCAGTGATAAACTCCAGTTTGGAAAGGGAAATTGGGGGCTATTTTTCATGATTTCCCATCAAGCAGTGTGATGTAGAAAGTTGCTGCTTGTGCAGTAGTATCATCTGTCTCTAAGCCAAGTGTCAGCCTGCATGCATGCCAAGTGAGGCTTGATGATGGGGAGAACATCAGGGGGATATCCATGAGCAATGCAGTGGTCTGGTGTGTGTGCCACATGAGAGTGGATGCTAAAAATAGGTCACACTGCAGTTGGATGAGATAGAAAACAAAACAAAACTGTGGGTTCATTATCCGTGTGGGCATGAGCATTGAAGAAAAATCTTCCCTCTCTTCTGTGCTTTAGCAGGTAATGTACAAGGTGAAGTTCAACTCACTGTTGTCATAAAGTTTCAATGCAGATTTGGTCCTGTTAAATCCATAGAATTTAAGAGCAATGCAAATAGAGCAATTCTATGGCATTTTTCAGTGGCACGTAATCCCAGGTTACTGTGAACATGTTTGAGGCCTAAGAGTTCTTGCTCACTGGTATATTTAGATCAGCGATGTTAAACATAAAGCCTGGAGACAGATGCAGCCTGCAAAATACTTTTATTCAGAATCCTTTTGATCCAGCCTTGGGCTCTCCCAGAACCACCACCAGCTGCTCATCAACTACTGAGCTGAGCTCTCTCTCTCTCTCCTGGCCGGACACCCACCACTAATTGGGTTCTCCCATATCTTGAAAATATGCTTAAGATTTACCTATTTTATCTTCTACCATTTGAAGTTGATGAATTCCTAAATAAGAAAAAAAAATCTGCTTATTCTAATTATGACTTGCTAAATGATGTCACTTCCTAATGACACTAGTGAATGACATCACTTGTGAATGATATCACATCAAAAATCTATTTTGGTCTGCTGTATGACACCCTGACTAGATCTTTGAGAGACCATCAGCATCAATTACCGCTAATTGCTTTGATTCATTGCTTTGGGTTGAATGCTGACTCTTTTGGGGGCAAATTGCACCTTGCCAAACAAAAATAATCGAAGCATAAATACTTTGGTGTAAAAACATACATAACACAGACTGGCACACATTTGGCTGTCCTTAGACCTTTTTGGGGTATATTCGGGGTACAGGATCCAAAAATTACATTGGTTTTACTTGATGTGGCTTTTGTGGCCACCTAATATTCCTATTCAAGCAACTTACTTATGAAAAACAAGGAAGCTGCTTGAATCAGTTTTGGGGTTGCCATATCCCCAAAACCAGAGAAATCAATACCATTCAGCACCTCAAAAATATCCTAAATTTGTTTAAACATGCTTGGCAACTAAAAAAGGGTGTTCATTTGATTTTTTGTTTTGCTGCCCATGTAAAACAGGCAAGATGTGGTGCCATCAGTGAAGAAACCGGATGCCTCAGGGAGCGTATAAAACAACAAGAGACCTGTAGCAGTTGATCTTCTTGGTGAGCCTCAATGTGGTCCCTGCAAGACCCCTCTATCTGGCCCTTGGACAAGCCTTGTAATCCACACCAATACATTCATATATTCTTATATGTAAATTTATTCCAATTTGAAATGTAAATTAGTTTTCCGGCCCCTGAGACTGTCAGAGAGATAATGTGGCCCCAGGGTGACCAGATGCCCAAACCTCAAAAGGAAGACAAGGTCTTGGATTCCTCTCAGCCTAGCCTTTCCGGTGTACAATGGCATATTTGCCTACTTACGAGTAAAGCCGTGATATTGGGCACTTTCACGTTCACATAGAGCTCAATGCATATTTTTATTTTTAGGGTTTTTTTTGCTATAATGTTTGATAGGAAGGTGATATTTCAAAACTGATTTTTGCATTGAATCCTGCCCTTCAATATTAATCCAACGACATATGACGTGATGGGGTACTGCACACTATTGCAAAGTCCAAAATGAAGCCAAAATGGGGGACAGTGAAGCCCTTTTGGAGGACACCCGGACAGGAGACTAAAAAAGAGGACAAATCCGGAAATTTCCGGTCCTCTGTGGCCCTCCTGCCTAAAAGTTTGGAGACCCCTGAGCTACATGAATGAGCAGACTTATATGGGAGATGTCTGCTTTGATTGGTGCACCCGGCAGCACTTCAAGGAAATTTCCAGTCATAGCACCCTACTGTCGAAGGCTGGCCATGTTGCATCCACAGGTCTTTAAATAGCCACAGACAAAGAAAAAAGCCTCAAAATTGGTTGAATGAATCAGCCATGAGAATGCTGGAAGAACAGCCTCTTCTGACAATGGTTAGCATTTTCGTTAGCCCAGTAAATGAATGATGACAGTCCAACCATTCATTCAAAATCATTAGGGTGAGGTAAATAAGAGAGCATGGATTTTTTTACACTTGACTTCATTTTTTTAATGGCACAAAGACTCCTGAGAAAGGCAGATCTATTTAGGTTTCCCATGTCTACCTTCCTGCACGGTATCTGCCACTGGATACAGTAAGGTAGAAATCCCAACTCTCCTCTCTAAATTCTTTTAAATATAGAAAATAACTGCAGAAAGTTAATCATATTTATGTGTCCTGTATGTCCCAAAACTTCTGCACCCAGTTATGTCCCTGAAATCCCTGAAATCTTCATGGTTAACAGATCCACAAGCCAAAGACATTGTTGGCTTGGGGAGGGCCAGTTACTTTTCTAACCCTACAATCCAGAGTAAATATGGGAGCATGTAGGAGACATTTCGTGTACCCGTAGTTACTGCACCACCTAGTGAAAACCTATGGGAAATTCATATTGCAATCCAGAATAAATTATTCTTACACTGGAGCAAGGACTCCCCATAGTTACTCTGGATTGTGCCCTAAATAAAAGAGAAACACCCACTTGAGAGATTGCCTCTTGCCCAGTTAGCAGGGGGCCGTTAAGATTCATTCTCAATTTGAGTCACCGGATGGAGACTTGTGACTTGACTTGAGTCAAGCTGCACTGGACTCAGCACCCTTTCTGTATTGATGTTATGTCATGTTGGGAAAAACAACCCATCAAAGTTGGCAAATACATTTTCAGGAAGGCTTCCCTTCCAGTGCATGTCCAGTCAGAAGTCAGCCCCATTGAGTTTAATGAGGCTTCCTTCCAGGTACATGCACATAGGACAATCAAGATTTTCCTGGTCTGAATCTTACTTTTGCTATGACCTCACCAGCTCACATGGCCTGACTGGGGGAATAAAGAAGATTCCCCACTAAAGTTTAAAAGGTGAGTAAGGGAGGGACGTTCATAATCTTTTTGGGGGTCAAAGACAAGTTATTTGGTTTTTGAAAAGAAGGGTGTCTTTCTGTCTATTATCCTTCTGTCTGTCACTTGTGTGGCTCAAAACTAAGCTCTCCTGCTTAAGGAAAAGTGCAGAAATGAGCTTGACATCAGCCATGGCATGGGAATAATCACCAACATGACGGAAATCCCATAGTTGTCCAGGTGATGTGTAAATGAGGCCCATTTCATCACTGTTCCCTGCTAATTTATCTCCTTTGCTAATGGAATATTCTGTCAGATGCCGTCAACCTGGCTTCTTCCAAACTACAGACGTGCCGTGTCGATGCCACAGACTTTCATTAATATCTTTTTGTTGTTGCTGTTGAAAAGGTTACACAGATGGCAACTTCTGCTTTATGCGCAGGCACGTGTCTCGTCACAGTTAAGCAATCATTCAAGCAATCCCTAATAGGATGTGAAAGAGCAGGCTGTTTCTGTACATGCTTTTGGTGTGTTCCGAGTTGAAGAGATCAAACAGCCTTGTATTTGGCTCAGCTTCTAGTTCTGTGTAGAGCTAGTGTGGCCAATGGTGCAGTTCAATCCAATTCTAATTTACTCAGACCCAATTTCTCAGGTGGGTCCACATAAGATGGTAGCCAAACCAGATCTAAAGCATGACACCAGGTCTGCTGTCAACCTAACCCTCCTGCAAGTATTCACCATGTATTTTCCATATATTTCCCACATGCGATTGATTGATTGATCGATCAATATCTATTTATCTATCTATCTATACCCCACCTTTTCAAATCTCTAGGCAGCTGTCAAATTTATAAGAAATTTTATTATCAGCCAAATCCTATCTCACTTGGAAATGGGGAGTCCAACTGGTCTGCTTCATACCCATAGTGGGATTGGATGCCTATGGCTCAGCTGAGGCAAGGAAAAAGCAGTCCTCTGAATGGGATATTAGTCCAGATATGTGTCTCCTAAAGAGCTGTCCACAGCTGCTCTGGTCATCTGTACTAGGGCTAGGAGATCCTGATTCCACACCCCACTCAATTGGTTACAGTCTGCCCATGGGTCTGTCCCATCTCTTGGAACCACCTACCTTCCTCCCACCAAGTTTGCTGCCACCATCAGTCTGAAAGATTAATCTAGCTACAATCCTAACCATGTCTACTCAGAAGTAAGCCCCTTTGTGCTTAATGGATCTTACTCCCAGGAAAGTGTGTTTAGGGTTGCAGCCTAAGGGCGCAATCTGGAATAACTACGGGGAGTCCTTGCTCCGGTGTAAGAACAATTTGCTCTGGATTGCAATATGAATTTCCCATAGGTTTTCACTAGGTGGTGCAGTAACTACGGGTACATGTAATGTACACATGCTCCTGTAGTTACTCTGGATTGTAGGGTAAGTGTATATTCCTTGCCTCAATCAATCAATCAATCAATCAACCAGCCAACCAACCAACCAATCAATCAACCTGTGCATATTTGAAATGCACTGAAACATTCTTGTCCAAGTGCTGACTTACTGTGTGTCAGAATCATGACCTTAAGGCAGGATCCCTGGCATTTTTCTGTCCACCTGTTATGATTGTTCCAGTTCAGCCAAGCCAGTGAGATGATTCTGTTCTCAGAATAATTGGATGGAAACAATGGCTCGGCCCCTTCCATTGTTCCTGGTCTCATCAGCATGAAGAATTCAGTTTCATTCTGCTGATGCGAAGGTGGATGTTATTGATTCCTTTGCAAAGCACATGGTGTGAACTCTAGATGCTTTTGTCTCTGTAATACCCCTAGATTTCATACTATTAGCTTTCCATTTATGAATTGTTTTCTTTTGTTGCTGCTGAAATTGTTTGTGCAGAATCTTTAACAGCCTTGTTTATAAGGGATAGTCCTTATTCTCTCACAATAAAAGGTAAAGGTGTCTCTCGCAGGTTGTACTGCTCATCATCACTGACTGTAGGATGCGGTGCTCATCCCTGTTTCTAAGCCTTAAGAGCCAGAGTTGTCCAAAGGCACTTTCATGTCATGGGGCTGGCATGGCTGTTGAAGGCACATGGAACACTGTTTCACCTTCCCACCAAGTTGGTACCTAGAATCATACAATCATAGAGTTGGAAGGGACCTAGTAGGTCATCTAGTCCAACCCCCTGCCTGCAGCAGGAATTCCCCCTAGAGCATCTCCAACAGGTGCTCATCGAGCCTCTGCTTGAAGATCCCCAGTGAGGGAGAGTCCACCACCTCCCTTGGCAATCCGTTCCACTGCCGAACTGCCCTCACCGTCAGGAATTTTTTCCAGATTTCCAGCCGGAATCTTCTTTCTTGCAGTTTGTACCCATTGGTTCTAGTTCTGCTTTCAGAAGCAGCTATGAACAAATTGGCCCCTTCCTCCATATGACAGCCCTTCAGGTATCTGAAGAGGGCAATCAGGTCTCCCGTCAGCCTCCTCTTCTCCAGGCTGAACATCCCAAGTTCCCCCAACCTTTCCTCGTAGGGCTTCCCTTCCATCCCACTGATCATTCTTGTTGCTCTCCTCTGGACTTGCTCCAGTTTGGCTGCATCTTTCTTCAAGTAAGGTGCCCAGAACTGAACACAGTACTCAAGGTGAGGTCTCACCAATGCAGAATAAAGAGGAACTAGAACTTCTCGTGACTTGGAAGCTACAGTCCTTTTAATGCAACCTAAAATGGCATTTGCCTTCTTTGCAGACACATCACACTGCTGACTCATGTTCAGCTTGTGATCCATGGCGACTCCAAGATCCCACTCACATGTTGTGCTGCCAAGCCAAGTATCCCCCATTTTATACCTGTGTTTTTGGTTTTTATTGCCTAAGTGCAGAACCTTGCACTTCTCCCTGTTGAAATTCATTCTGTTTGTTACAGCCCAGGATTCCAGTTTATCCAGATCCTCCTGGAGTTTTCTCCTGTCTTCTGATGTGTTTGCTACTCCTCCCAGTTTGGTGTCATCTGCAAATTTGATCAGGCTCCCCCGTATCCCTTCCTCCAAGTCATTGATGAAAATGTTAAAGAGAACCGGTCCCAAGACAGAGCCTTGGGGGACCCCACTAGAAACTGACCTCCAGGTTGATGCAGAACCATTTACTAAAACCCTTTGAGTGCGGCCATCGAGCCAGTTGCAGATCCACCTAACAATTGCCCCGTCTAGCCCATATTTTTCCAAGTTCCTAATTAAAATGTCATGTGGCACTTTGTCAAATGCTTTGCTGAAGTCAAGATAAATGACATCCACAGCATTGCCACTGTCCAGTAAGCTCGTAACCCGATCAAAAAAGGAGATCAGATTTGTCTGGCAAGATTTATTCTTGGTAAATCCATTCTGGGTTGTTTTGATCACTGAGTACTTGTCTAGATGTGCACAAATTGTGTGTTTTATGATTTGCTGTAATATCTTGCCCGGGATTGAAGTCAAACTGACTGGTCTATAATTTCCCGGGTCTTCTTTTTTCCCCTTCTTAAAGATTGGGACTACATTTGTCCTCTTCCAGTCCAGTGGCACTTCTCCACTCCTCAAGGATTTCTCAAAGATGATCGACAGAGGCTATGCAAGGACATCTGCCAGTTCCTTAAGAACTCGAGGATGCAGCTCTTCTGGTCCAAATGACTTGAATTCATTTAGGCCAGTTAAGTGGTTTCGAACCAGTTCTCTGTCAATCTTAATCTGCTGTTCTGCACCATCCATGTTTTCATTACCTCTTAGGGGATGTAAACACATCCCCGAATCAGTCAGTGATCCCGCACCCCCATTTGCACAGCCCTCCTTCTGTGAATAGACGGATGCAAAGTAGGAGTTGAGCAGCTCCGCCTTCTGCTGGTTTCCAGACACCTGTTGTCCATCCTTGTCCAAGAGCAGCCCCAGCCCCTCGTCTCTCCTGTTCCTTTGGGCATATCTAAAGAAGCTCTTTTTGTTATCTTTGACTCTCCTGGCCAGCCTCAGCTCATACTGAGCTTTAGCATCCCTGACCCCCTCCCTACAGGACCGGGCTACCTGCCTGTACTCCTCTCTGGTGATCTTTCCAGTCTTCCACTCCCTATACTTCTCTTTCTTTAACTTCAGCTGATCCCCAAGTTGCCTGTGGAGACAACCTGGTTTTTTCAGCATCTTCCCCCCTTTCTTTTTTATTGGAATTGTTTCTGACTGTGCTTGTAGAAGCTGCCTCTTAAGGAGCTCCCACCCATCTTGGGCCCCTTTCCCCATTAGATCATCAGCCCATGGGATCCCACCTATGACTCCTCTAAGCCTGTTGAAATCAGCTTTCCTGAAATCCAACATATAAGTTTCACTCTGCACTCTTTTTATTTCCCACATTATTCTAAATTCCAGCAGCTCATGATCGCTTTCCCCTAAAGTTCCCACTATGTTGACCTGATCAACCAGTTCTTCACGATTTGTTAAGATCAGGTCAAGGATGGCCCCTCCCCCTTCCTCCACTTTCTGGACCATGAAGTTATCTTCCAGGCCCATCAGGAATCTACTGGAGCTTCCATGTTTGGCTGAGTTTGTCTCCCAGCAAATGTCTGGGTAGTTAAAGTCCCCCATTACTACTACCTCATATTTCCTTGCAATGCCTGCCAGTTGCTCCAAGAAGACATCGTCTGCTCCTTCTCCTTGGCCTGGCGGTCTATAGTAGATGCCCACCACAATGTTTTGTTTCTTATTTCCCCCCTTACTTTTACCCAAAAACACTCCACAGGGATATCCGGACCACTCTCCTGGATTTCAGAGCAAGTATATATGTTCTTGACATATAATGCTACTCCACCTTCCCTTTTGCCACTTCTGTTCCTCCGGAACAGCTGATAGCCTTCCAATTGTGTGTTCCAGTCATGGGAGTCCCACCAAGTTTCAGTTATTCCTATCAAATCAAATTTCCCTTCACTTGCTAAAAGCTCCAGCTCATCTTGTTTATTTCCCAGGCTCTGTGCATTTGTGTAAATGCAACTTAAGCCCTGGAGGTTGCAACTCAATGCATTTCCCTCCTTTTTTGTAAGGCCAGGCCCCTCTAAAGATTTTTGAGTTACAGCTGTGCCCTGGCAATTCCCATCCAGAGCATTTTCCTTATTCCTAGGTTCCCTTTGGACGTAACCCACCCCCTTCTTATTTAGTTTAAAGCCCTCCTGATAAGGTTGGCCATCTCCCGTCTGAAGACACTTTTCCCCCAACCCGTAAGATGTAGTCCATCCTTTGCTAGGAGTCCTTCCTCAAGGAAGTTCATCCTGTGATCCCAGAATCCAAATCCTTCCCGATGACACCATTTTCGAAGCCAGCTATTGACCTGAAAAATCTTGCTATCTCTCTGAGGACCTTTGCCAATTACTGGGAGGATGGATGAGAATACCACCTGGGTATCCCCCAGGTCCTTAATCTTCCTCCCCAGAGCTTCATAATCCCCAACTATCTTTTGGAAAGTTTCCCGAGCAGTATCGTTTGTTCCTACGTGGATTAGTAAGAACAGGTGACAATCAGCAGGTGTGATCATCCTCGGTAGCCTCTCCGTGATATCCCGTATCCTAGCACCAGGGAGGCAGCACACCTCATGGGAAAACGGGTCTGGTCGACATACCTATTTATCTATGTACATTTAAATGCTTTTGAACTGCTAGGTTGGTAGGAGGGCTAGTTCTTGGGATAAAGTTTGACCTTGAGCTAAAGATGGGAGCTCACCCCATCTTGTAGGATCTGGGTCTCGAAGTCTGGCCTGCTGGTTAATATGCACAGTGTCTTAACCACATGCACCGACCACAGCCCGTCTCACAATAGTCCTTTGTAAATCACCATCCCGATCTTATTCATGCCTTTTTTCCTTGAGGAGAGGAAGTCTTGGTCAAATGTTCAGTGCAAATAACCTTTACTGTGTTTGGTAGGACTTACGTTCTAGGCAGGGGCATCATCAGGGTGGCATGGCTGGTGCAGGTTGCACCAGGTGATGTACCAGAAGGGGTGACATGCCGGAAGAATCCCCCTGATGCATTGCCCACATCTGGCATGACACTTCCTGTTGCTGTGGACTGGACTACTGCTCAGCAAGAGCACTTCTCACTGAAGGACATATGTGTAATTTGATTTTCACACATGCTCCCTTCAGTGGGGATTTGCACATATATCCTTTAGTGGGAGAACGCTTCCGCTGAGGAGAGGTAGTCCTCTCCTCAGCAGGGACACTCCCCCATTAAAGGATGTATGCAATACATATGTTCATGTGTCCTTTAGTGGGAGAATGCTCCCGCTGAGGAGAGGCAGTTCCACTGAGGAGAGTTGCAGCAAGGGTCCCAGACATGTATCAGGGTCCCACACCAGGTGATGTGGATCCTGGTGACTCTCCTGCCCCTGTTAGGATGACCTTATAGAATGGAGGACAGAGTGCCTCTACTTTTAAAAAATGCATAGAGGAGCAAATTTATGAGGTTTAGCTCACCATAGAAGGGTTTAAAAAGTAACACTTGCCTAAATTTCTTCTTCTATGCAATAGGTAGAGGCATGCTGTCCTCCATTCTATATGATCACCCTGAATCACAGGCATGTTTACTCAGGAGTAAATCCCATTATCTTCAATGAGACTTAGGGTGCAATCCAGAGTAACTATGGGGAGTCCTTGCTCCGGTGTAAGAACAATTTGTTCTGGATTGCAATATGAATTTCCCATAGTTTTTAACTAGGTGGTGAAGTAACTACGGGTACATGTAATGTCTCTTATGTGCTCCCGTAGTTGCTCTGGATTGTAGGGATAGAGCACAATCCTAACCATGTCTACTCAAAAGTGAACCCCTTGTGTTCAAAGGGTCTTATTCCCAGGAAGATGTTTTTAAGATTGCAGTCTTACCCCCAAATCCAGAGTAACTACCGGAGCATGTAGTTTACTACGGGAGCACCCAACTTTACGTGCATCCATAGTTACTGCACCACCCAGTGAAAACCTATGGGAAATTCATACTGGAATCCAGAGTAAGTTGTTCTTACACTTGAGCAAGGACTCCCCATAGTCACTCTGTATTTTGCCCTTAGATGGCAATCCTAATCTCCAGTTAGGCTGGCACTAGTCCTATGCTGACCTGAGGATGTTACAAAAGTTCCATAAGGCACTTCTGCCCCACTCATTGGGAGATTAAGCCAGTGCACAGCCTTAATTCACAGCCAACCTCCCATACCAACACAGGAAGCTATGCAGGTGAATTAGGCTGGCTTAAATTGGGTAGGATATGGATAGGATTGCACCTTAACATGAACTACATACTATTTCTTAAACAGAGCTTGAAAAATAAGGTGGTTTAGACATTAACATCTGTCCTTAGGAAAATGTCCAGTTTCCCTCTTTCTGAGTCTGATAATATTTTTCAATAAGATATTCTGAGAACCTGCTGTTGGAGAATCCTGGACAGGGTGACCAGATGCTGTAATAAAAAAAGATGAGGACCCTCAAAAATGTAGGACACCCAAGAAAAATGTAGGACATGGCAAATTAAAAAGTAAAACACACACATATATATCTTTTATGCACTTAATTTAAATACTATATTACTTATAATTAAATTGAGAACGGTTACATATAATTTATTGGGTATTGTTTATTAATTACAAGAAGGCAACATACTGCCCGCTTACAAGAAAAAGAGGACACTGAATTTTTTCCCAGGACACAAGGCTAAAAAAAGGACATGTCCTGGAAAAAGAAGACAAATGTTTACCTTGGTCAAGACCAGAAATAAACACTGTTCACATGGAGGGATTCATCAGAAGCTAATGAAAAGAAAATAACAGAAATCCTGATAATTTTTTAAGATATGGGAGAGCCACTGCTAGTCACAGCTCTGATATGAATGCTGGAGATAGGGCCGGATAAAGAGCTTCTGTGGATTGCATCCAGCCCAAGGACCTTATGGTAGACACGGGTGCTCTATAGCTTTTCTTCTCCCCAAAAAATCCTGGGATGAATGATGCAGTGATTCATAAGGAGGCATGAGCATCTCATAAAACTACAAGTCCCAGGGTTCTCAATCTGTTCCATTCTGGCTCTGAATTCCCTGAACATGCAGGGTGTGCAAGTTTTCTCACCAAATGCTGCAAGTTGCTTTTTTCCCACTGATCAACAGTGACATCTTCTGGCCACTTTCGTCTTTATTCCAAAAGGAAACTGCAAATTCTTTTCAGAAATTATTCTAGCATGGATTTTCCCTGCTCAACAAGCAAACACAGGATAATTGAAAGGATCAGGGACTCAGATCAACTTTGCACATATATCCATAGGCATTATTGTCAGTTCTCCTGCCCGTATTTAATGACGCTAGTCACCTTGTGGTATGCAGCGCGGAGCACGACACCATAGTCCAGTGGTTCTCAACCTTCCTAACGCCGTGACCCCTTTATAAGTTCCTCATGTTGTGGGGACCCCAAACCATAAAATTATTTTCGTTGCTACTTTATAACTGTAATTTTGCTACTGTTATGAATCGTAATGTAAATATCCGA
The DNA here is from genome assembly GCA_030015325.1 of Cryptoblepharus egeriae. Classification (NCBI taxonomy): domain Eukaryota; kingdom Metazoa; phylum Chordata; class Lepidosauria; order Squamata; family Scincidae; genus Cryptoblepharus; species Cryptoblepharus egeriae. The sequence goes on from JAREYC010000013.1 coordinate 16,591,766, forward strand.
TATGCAGGTTGTATTTTCATTGTTACAAATGAAATTTGTGTTCTATGCACACATTGAACACAATGGGATTTATTTCAGAGTAGGCATGCATAGGATTGGACCCTGAGGCTGTAATCCTATCCACATTTACATGGGACTAAAGGCCCCCTGACTATAATGGGATTTATTTCAGAGTAGGCATGCATAGGATTGGGCCCTGAGACTGTCAGTCAGCCCCAGTGTACGCACAGCTACAGCCAGAGGTCTGGCAAGCCTGACCTGGCCCCCTGCACCAGGGTTCTTTAGGCGACCCCAAGGAAAGCTCTAGGCGACCCCCAAAGGGGTCCCGACCCCCACTTTGAGAAACGCTGCCATAGTCTTTCAAGACTGACGGAGGCCTGCTTTTTTTTTTAAGTCACCTGTGGCACATCAATAATGTACAGCAGTGATTTTCAGCTTTTTTCATCTCACGGCACACTAACAAGGCACTGAAATTGTCAATCATCAGTTGTTTTCACCATTAACAAGGCACACCAAGCTGTTCAAATCCCCCAATTTTCCAATTAAGTAATGATTCTCCCTAAATTCCCATGGCACACCTGAGGACTATTTGTGGCGCACCAGTGTGTCATGGCACACTGGTTGAAAATCACTGGTGTAGAGCTTCTAGTGCTAATCATACAGCATAAAGATGTTCCCTGCAGGTTGTCCTACTTGTGATCAACTCCAAGGCCATCCATAATAATTCCAAAGGAATATGAATATACAGCATTGTGTTGTACTAATTTAGATATTTATCTAGCTTGTCTACACTGGCCCTGGGTGTCTGGAAATGTTTCTTTAAGCTTTATCAGAAATGCCCAGCTTAAAACAAGGAAAACTGGGAAATTTTCTTAGGGAAATATGTTTATGTCCAGGCCACTGTGGGCAAAATCCTAACCAATTTAGGCCAGTGCAATTCACCCATCTCCCCATTACTGCAGTGGCATGGGAAAGCTAGCACATGTCCATGCACTGGCCTAACTCCCCCAGGAGTGGTACAGATGTGCCTAAAAGCACTTTTGCAACCATCAGGGGTCAGGATTGCGCTGTCAATTTCCCATGAGAAATAGTATGTAGTTCATGATATATTAAAGGTGCAAAGTAAACCTGTGCATATTTCTTGAGAGGAAGTCTTATTGGAAACTCAGTTCCCGTTTCAAAGGCTTACCCCCAAATCCAGAGTAACTAAGAGAGCACGTAAGAGACTTTACGTGCGCCCGTAGTTACTGCACCACTTAGTGAAAATCTATGGGAAATTCATATTGCAATCCAGAGTAAGTTGTTCTTACACCAGAGCAAGGACTCCCCGTAGTTACTCTGGATTGTGCCCATACCCTACTAAGCTGCGCACTCCTCTGATATGGGGATGGGCTAGTCTGTTCCAGGAGAAAAATGGCTGTACATGGGTGGATCACCCAGGGTGACCAGATGCCCAAACCTCAAAAGGAGGACAAGGTCTTGGATTCCTCTCAACCTGGCCTTTCTGGCAGACAATGGCATGTTTGCCTACTTATAAGTAAAGCCACAAAATTCGACACTTTCACTTTCCCATAGAGCTCAATGCATATTTTTAATTTTTCGTTTTTTGGTCGTAATGTTTGATAGGAAGGAGATATTTCAAAACCAATTTTTGCATTGGATTCTGCTCTTCAATACAAATCCAACAACATATGACATGATGGGGTACTCAACACCATTACAAAGTTCCCTAATGAAGCCAAAATGGAGGATAATGAAGCCCTTTTAGAGGACACCTGGACAGAAGGCTAAAAAAGAGGACAAATCTGGAAAATCTGATCATATGGTCACCCTGGGAGCATCCCTCTATCTAGCTTTTCCTCCACATCAGTCGTGCTCCTGCAAGGACCCTTCTTGCCTGAAACTTGTTGTTGAACACTAAATAATTGACTACAAAACTACCTTGATCCGGGAGTAAGACATGGAGAAGGGTGCAAACATGGTAAAGTGAATGTGTGGTTGAGTGGGAGACAACTCTTCTTTTGGATATTTCACCAGTCAGAGCGACCCTTCTTCCAGAAATTGATGTGGAAGAGTTGGCTTGGGGAAGCAGCCAGTCCTGGCATGATGATATTCCAGATTTTCTTCTATGGTATTGCTGACCATTATGGGCTGAGGGTGGCGCAAGTGGCTAAGACACTGTGCCTGTTAACCAGCAGGCCAGGGTTCGAGACCCAGGTCGTCCCCACAAGACAGGGTGAGCTCCTGTACTTAGCCCAGTTCTGCGACGCCAGCTGGATCCAATCGTATTGGCTCTGCCTTTCCATTGGACTAATTCAGTGGCGTGGAGAGGGGGGATTTGCTGCTTGGGCAACAGCCTATCCTCCAAAACAATCCAACCCACGCTTTCGTGCTTTGCATGCAGCAAAGCAGTGCCGAGCACAATACCATAATCTTTCAAGAGTGATGGAGGCCTGTCTTCATGGAGGTGACCAAGGTCATGACAGCAGAACATCAGTTGAAGCTCATCAGCCACCAGTTGCTGCACCTGAAGCATGCTCCTAGCTTTCGACCTGCTTCGACCTATTTCATGGCCCAATCTGAATCAAATTGAATTATGGTGCAGTTGGTCTGGTGCAACCTCCACTCTGTTCAGAGTGGGAATAGAGGTATACTTCACTTTACCCCAAGTAAACCCTCAGTGGGGCTACTCAGAACTGTGCAATCACAAGCCCAAGCAGCTCTGTGTCCAGCTTTCAGACTGGAGTAGGGGAAGGCTTATGGTGGAGGTCTCTTCTGCCACCCTTGCCACCTGGGCCTGATCCATTCTTCTCCCCGCTGTCCTTCCTGTCATGGCACTCTCCCCACTTGCCCACAGTCCACCCTCTTCTGCCCACCCACTGCCCAGCAAGGGTTGCTGGCCTCTCACTTGCAGAAAATGACTGGCATGGTAAGCCTCCACATTGTGCAGTGTGCCTTATGGGGTGTGTATGACAATGTGCAAGCTTATCCAGCTGGTGAAAGTCAGCACAGGATTGTGCCTTCACCATCACCAATGCAACATTTGCAGGTGGTGACACTGGGAGGAGGGGGATATTTCAGGGCTTTTTAGGAAGATAAAAATCAGGCAAAGCTTCTGCAGAGTGGTTGCACTCCTCTGAGAGATGTTGGTGATTATTTTTATTAACCAGAATTAATTACTGCTTATTGGATGGGTTAGGGACCAGAGCACCAAAGTGAAAACAGTTGAAAAGTGGAACCCAGCCTTTTTCATCTTGCAAATGGAAAAAGGCCACCAAAAAGGACATAAATATTACTTCCAAAACCCTAATGAACTCATATTTATTAACACATAGCCAGAATACAAAACAAATTACAGTAAAATAAACAAAGGCATGTGAGGGCAATGAATATCTTTTGTATTTGAATGATGGTTATTTACTGAAGAAAGCCATAAGGAAATGCCAAATACAGTTTGATCACCATGTCACATGCAAATCGAAATCAAGAAAGACAATTTTAGCCTTTAGACCAGCAGAGAGAGGTTGAAAGAGTGAACTATGTGTTGAATGAATGAGTCCTGGATATAATTGAAAGGTGCTGAAAGAAAGAAACTGACAGAAAATGAACTGTCAAAAAGTGGGGGACACATGTACACCATTTAGTGTCATGGTGAAGACAAGGCAATGGTGGTTGATATTGGGTTGCAATAATTCTCTTCCACAAAATTGGGACAGAACCTTCTGTCCCATTTGTCAGTATGTGAACACAATCCCCCCAAATTGGGATTGTCCCTGTTTTTTGGGATATATGGCAACCCTAGGTTGAGAGAAAAAGCAGATTGCAAGGAACAATTCTGATGTAGAAGCCATTTTTTCAAGAACTTCTCATTTAGATGTGTTAATATTATATTTGCTTCTTTAGTACTGCAATGTACTAAAGTAACGCAATGTACTATAGTAATGCAATGTGCCTCAGCGGGATCTGTGGAGAGAAAGCTCCTTGGGATGTGCCTTTTTAGGGTTTATTTGTTGTGACAACTTCAATCCACCAGAGGGCACACTCACACTCTCAGATTTAATGCTTTGCTCATTTGCTTCTGCTTTTCCCAAAAGGAAGCAACTTTATTTCTTTGGTATTTCTTAAGGCAGCGATGTGCTCAAGTCATTGAAACCTGAGTCACGTGTCGAGTTGCAAGTCAACAACCCCACAACTTTACTTTCACACAGTCATAGTCTGTGTCCGAGTCACGTCTTCCTGTTCTCATCAGCAGGGTGACGTGTCTCAGCGACTTATTGCTATCTGGGCCAGTGTAATGGTACTGAATTACAAACAGAAAAAAGATAATGCTCTGTGAGATTTGGAGCGCAATGCTAACCTATTTAGGTCAGCATAACCCACCTGTGTCCCTGTTTCAGTAGTGGTGTGGGAAGGCCGACACATTTTATTTTATTTATTCAATTTTTATTCCACCTTTCTTCATTAGATAGAGAAACCCAAGGCGGCTTGTGCATGTCTGTGCACTGGCCCAAACCCCCCAGGAGTGGTGCAGACCAGAACCCTCAGACTAGACACTCCCAGGACATCACAGGGCTTGTGCTGGGACATATGCTGGCATTACTGGGGGTTATTATTGCAGCCTGAATGTGTTTCTATCTAAATATTAATATTAATAATTTTATTTTGCTGCTCAGTGGCACCCCCTACAAATGGTGCCCAGGGAACATGCCTTAGCTGCCGTTCTATAGATACAGCACTGTTCCCATTGCATTCAATCACCTTTCTGAATGATTGCATGAGTCTCTTCAGAACAAGGCCACAATTCATTGTTAGAATACCTACTTTCTACATAGAAAGCCCCTCATTCATTTTTAAGCACCTTCAGGTGGGCCTGGGAAAATCAAGATGGATTCATGGTCAAATTCAGACCACTGATTCATGGAAAGTTTCAGGTTCACATTCAGAATGCCATGTGATAATCACTGATTTTTCTTCCTGTCCTGAGCAACTTTGTCTCCTTTCTGCTTGAAATCAATGTATCTGAAGATGGGATTCGGGGTACATCAGTTTTGCTGATCAGCACATCTTGCACATACTCCCCACCCCATTACTCCATTCACCAGTTTCCACCACTGAATCCCTGTACCCCATGTGCTCTTCAAGAATATAGCAGAATTTGTTTGTTTTCTTCCTCCCTTGTTGACAAAAACCCCAAACCATTTACTGATAAAGTGCACAATTTTATGCACCATCAAAATATATGATGAGCCCCGAGCTCAGCAGGAGCATTTTATGTATTACCATTTATTAAATGTATCTCTGTTCAGCCTATCGATTAAAAATCTCCAAAGCTGCTTTAAAAACAGACTAAAAGTAATATCAATTTACAACCATCACGTCCAGCACGCAACTGCACAGAGTGTAATAAAAACAGCACAAGGCAAGCAAGCCCGACGAAACAGGCAAAAGTACTTTCATCAAGTAATGAGAGCTGTCAGGTCCTCCCAAAAGTCCTGCACAAGAGAACTGCCCTGGTTTGATGTCTGAAAGAACTTTCTTGGGCAAGGAAGGAGCAAGGATGTGCTGGAGACATAGCACTGAGACCTGAGTCATGTCTTGAGTCTTTGACTTGTATTACTCAAATTATTACAGTGGCCATGATTCATCCAGAGTTGTGATTTTATACTATCAAGGCAGAAAAAAGTAAGCAAGCACAAATAAAACTGAGTCTTGATTTTTCATTTTTTAGGATAAAACCTGTGTCTAACTCAGTTTCCCAGTTTTTGACACACATGACTTGAATCTACAAAAATGCACATTTTTCCAAGTCATCTGAGTCAGCACATCCCTGCCAACGAGTATGACAAAGTGGGGGTCATTGTGGAGGCCAATCTTCACTGGCTCGAGATTTGCTTTGCATGTAGAAAGTCTTGGGCATCTTCAGGTAGGGCTGTATCCGCAAATCTTTTAGGTCTAGGTTCAAGACCCCTTCTAGACATAACCATTTCTGGAGATGCCACGGATTAAACATTGGGCTGCAAAGCAGGGGGTTCTACCACTGAGTTTCTAGGCCTTATCTTCAGACTTATACTACGTGCATCCTTTGAACTGGCTAACAAGAAGAGTAGTTGCTTAAAGCCAAAACCTTTCCAGCCTCTTCCCCTTGACTGTGCACACAATGAAAAGGCTATGCCCTGTCTTTTGAAACTGACTCTTAAGATCAAAAACAGCAGTAAGCTGAAAGCTTCTTTTCAGCCTTTCCTGCTTGACTTATGCAGATAGACAATCATGTCGGCACCATTCATTTCTGAGCAAGGTTAACCCTTTTTGTGATAAGCAGCTTTGCATCAGCACCTTTTTCTGTGCACAAAAGAGAATTCATGCAATCAAAATGAATTTGGTGTGGGATTGATATTTGCCTCTCTCCTCCTTATTTTGTCACAGAACAGGATCCACCTTGGGATGTTTTTTCTTTTTCTATTCAGCGGTTTCCTTGAACTACAGGAATACATTTATCGCATCTCCCAGGGAAATGTACAACACCACGCGGAGACATTTAATCAGGCGCATGGAGATTGCCTTGCAGATTGTTGCCATGCTCAGACAGTGCCAGTCAAAATCAAATGAGAAAATAACACAGAAGCAAAAACCTCTTTCTGCATTTGGAAACAATTGCATTAAGGTGAATATGTTTAGGGCAATGCACAAAGAGTTACTCTCATTAACTCAGCCCGGCATCTCTGAGATGAAATTATAACACAGACTGCTTTATGATGGCTAATGATCTGTCAGTGTCTATTACCCAATCTGCATGCGTTGGAAGGAAGGGTATTCATTTCAGGAGGTCTGCTGCTAGCCTGAATGACGATAATGTGCAAAATAGCATTTGTAACTGACATTAATTTTTTCCCCCTTATTGTTCCTTTATAGCTTATTTTTATGTTGTTTGTACATCTCAGGTGCCTTCGGCAGAGAAGCCTTTGATAAATATTAGGGCTGTTCCCTGATTAAAGAAATCTTTGTCTATTCACCAAATGAGATTTAAATCAATTCAACTGCAATTCTGTGCAGGGCCTTTGAGAGGAATTTTTCAGGGGATACAAGTTCTGTAAGCTCCTTTTGGGATTCAACATTTCTTTGGAGCCGTTTTCCCTCCCCGCTGGGCAATTGTTTGGATATATTGCAAATCATGGCTGCAATCCTACAGACACTTTCCTGAGAGTAAGACCTATTGTACAGAAAGGGGCTTACTTTTGAGTAGACATGGTTAGGACTGTATTTTAAGATATATAAAACTATGTAGTCTTCCAGAAAATGTGAATGCTAATCTTTACCCAATAGATGCAAACATTTTCTGAGATCCTAGGAATTTTGGCTCCCATGCCCACTTTTTGACCTTGGGCCAAAGTATACCCAGGGGAGATTTGCTGCTTGGGTAACAGTTTATCCTCCATATTAATCTACCCAGGCCATTGTGCTCTGGAGAGGACACTCAGAGCATGATACCATGGACTTTTGAGATAGAAGGATGCCATTGCAAAAAGTCATGCACCCCCCCATTACACACACCATAGACTCTGGTGAGGTTAGAAAATGTAAGATCTCCTGGAAATTTTAGGGCTCTCTCCTTTGGGCAACTTCTTCTCAAGGGCCCTGATCCTATGTTCAACTGCCTGGGCAAAAAATCCTCTTGAATGCAACAGGACTCATGTCCAAGCAAATGTGCTTGTAGTTGTGGGGTCAAACCATAAAAGGTGCATGGATCTGTTTATGGATAAAAACAATTGTTCTGGAGCATGCTTTGTACTCAGAGAGAGCAGGCACATATTACATAAGGGATAATCAATCTGTGAAGAGGCATTTCCTCTATACTAACTCATAGGGAGAGAATGCCTCCTGTGCCTCTTGACTCTCTAACTTGCCAAACTCTTCTCTTATCTTTTTCCCCTTTTCATATCCAGGGAAATATGAAGTAAAAGTAACGGGGCAGTGGCTGATGTGCTATTGGGAATGCCAGCTCAGAATGCCTTATAAGGGGAAAAAAGTTTTGTGAGGCTGGGCCATTCTGAACCCACAGAGACTCAAGTTGACATGCAAAGCCTCTGGTTTTTTTATGGTTGCCTTTGGAGGGTTCAGCTTGGCCAAGTCTGGCTCCATAGATGAAAAATCTATGGATAAATAAGCTCAACCTTTTTATTTTTGCTATGTATGATATACCATAGCCACTAGGTATTGGAGTAACATTTCCAAAAATATGGCTTTTTGAAGGACAGGTGAAGAATAATGTGCTTGGCTTGAATTGCTTTCACTCCCTCGAATTTTCTTCTCCTTTGCGTTCTAGTTTAAAGGTTTGACTTGCCCTATAAGTGAACTTGTACAAGTGAACAAATGTTTAGTATACAGAGATTGGAGAAGACAGGCAGTTTGGGTCATCATCTTGGAAGAGGCTATGTGGTGAAGGTAGCCTGGCCTATCTTGGAATTAGACCAGACAAGTGAAAATAGGCTAGCCTAAATGCACTTCAGAATTGCAGCCATAATTTATTAATTGCAAGAAGGCTGTATGCTGCCCACTTATAAGAAAAAGGAGGACATTGAAATTTTCTCCAGAACACAAGGCTAAAATCCAAGACATGTCCTGGAAAGAGGGGACATATGGTCATCCTGGCTGTAACATATTGGGGGGCGGGAGTGGTGGCTGTCCCAGAGATCTCCCATACATTGGAATCCACTCCTTTCTTTCTTTGGCTTAAACCATTTCTTTTTTTAAACCATGGTTTTAAGCAGTGCTTTTTTTCCTAAAAATAAAAGTGGGGATACCCATCATGAAGATATCATAAATGTGGGGGTACTCACAATGAAGATGAATTATTTGTAATCATGGGCATGTCTACTTGCGGGGCGCGGGGGGAGAATAAAGGTTGCAGTACTTACCATAGAGATACTGGTATTCACACCAAAGTGCCAGTACTCACTACTGGTGTGTACTCCCTCAAAAAGACCCCTGGCTTTAAGAAAGGGGGAAGTTTACAATTCAGCACATTTTTTAATGTACAGATGCTGGTGCATCAAATTCAGAAGTCAGACTATTAATCATAATTGCAACTACAAACTTCAGAAACCCAACCATAGATGGATATAAAACAAGTTTAGGAGGTCACACCTGTAGCAGCAGGATTATGTAGCAGAAAGCTACATAAATCTGCAAACTAAAGTCACATTCTGTGACAGAAGGCAGAGATGTGGAAGATCCCAACCTCACATGCACTTCAAAAGCCCCTGAACTGTCAGAAGATAGATGTCGACAGTATGCAGGAACCAATCTATGCTCGAAATAGACCACATGTGCAACTGAACAGAGGGGTGTGGAAGCTCCTTATCACTGTGGAACAGCAAGAGTGATTTACTGCTGCAGCTGGGAACACATCTATCCTCAAAGAGTTCATATTAAACTTACCACCGCATATCTGCATATATACATTTTTGTGAGCATGTAGCTATCTTAAAAACCACCCTCTTCTAGTGTGTTCTTGTTAGCAAATGCTAGAATTGAAAACAGACGGCGTAAAATACCCAACTGGATTTGTTTGGGATGAAATAGGGAAAAAAGGTTAACTTTGGGATTAGTGGGCTAACTAAAGTAAAGACTATTCATGCATGCACAACCTCCTGCCGGAATTAATAATTATGTAGTGAGTCCTGCTGTGTCAGTGTTTGCTCTGTGCATGATTTGGAAAAAAAATTATAAATGATTTAGGCAGGTGCATGAGCAGAGATTTACCCAGCAGGATTGAGAGGAGGATGAGTGCAGGATGCTACTATTTGTCAAGAACATTCTGTGATTTAATTTCAAAATTTCAAATAATGCAGAAAGGAATATAAGAATGAATTTAATGTAGCATTTCCCAAAACTGATATTAAATACTACAATAATAACACCCATTCACAGCACAATCCTAAATTGTGCTGGTGCAGGGAGGCCAGTAGGTTTCTGCACTATGGAAGGGGGGGAAGAGGGAAGGGGAAACATTTTCTCTTACCCTGGGTAATACAGCCCCAATGGGTCTACTTCATTCTGTGCCACCTTTGAATCCAGAGAACAGGGTTAGGATTCGCAGATCTGCCAGGTCTGAGCCAATTTCTCATTCCCTGCATGCCCACCCACGGGATTGTCTTCCACCCACTCTCCCTTCAGAAAATTCCCTGACGTAGCTGTGCCAGTGGGGCATGTACTACATTGGACAGTGGGAATGGGTGTTTGCATCCTCAAGGTAAGGAAATGTTTATACCTATATGTTGGAGCTGCATTGCTGGAAAGATGGATTAGGATTAAGCCCTGAAGATAATCACCAGCAACCTTCAATTGTACCAGGGAACAGACCAACAGCCGATTTAGTTGTCATCCTAGTCGAATGACTTGGTCAGACCACAGCATCACTAATATGTACACTAGATGACTCAGGACATATGGGCAGCTTTCCATTTCCTATGCTGCTTCTCTCCAACCTTTGCCAGGATAATGCACAATTTATCAATGACAGTTACACAGGCAGCAGAGTGTCACAGCTTATCGCCACACATGCTCACAGAAGCCAAGAGAACGACTATGGTTGCATACCAACAAGTCCTTTGCCATGATCACCAGAGTACATTTCCATCTTGATTACATGGTGGATAGATCTGCTTTCTCCTCAGAAGTCCCTGATTCCTGGCACCAAGGCATTTAAAAAGAGTTTAATGTGTTTGGATTCCCTATTTGACTTTCAACTGGAATGAAAAGGCAAGAGTCTTTAAATAGCTTATTATGAAAGTGGGAGAAAAAGCAACAGTTTCACAAACGATTTGCAATCCTATCACTGGGTGGCAGAAATTAGCCAGCTAACATCTTTTCTGCAGTCCTCAGACATCCATAAATAAATGAAACCTCTTTACGGCATAGGATATGCACATTGGCTGCGGCTACCCATCAAAGTCGTGGGCTGGTAATTTTCTTTCCCACCGACCATGTGGCTGACCACAGGAGCTATAAAAATGCGCAATGGACCACATGGATGGCGCCATGCTTTCAATTTCCCATGCCCGCCATGGCTTCGGCTTCTACAAGCCGTTTCTGTTGCCGCCATCCCATTACAGACATAATTTTCTCATCTTCTGCATCATTTAAGTTTCTGCCGCAACAGGCTGGGATTTTCTGCTGGATAAGGTAAATCTGTAGGAAACCATTTTTTTTAAATCATTAAGCAGAGAAGGCTGCCTGGACTTCATTAACATTGAACTTCATTCTTAAAAGTTTTATTCAGTTTTGCATGGGAAATGAAAGAGATCTTTATCATATTATGGCCTTCCAGGCCAGTCATATTTAATGCACCCCAAATGAATAGATTGTTTGATTGTTGATTGGTTTGCACTTTGAATATCTGTATTACGCCCCCTCCTCCAAATATTTCACAAATGAAAATCAGGCCTTGCTAGAAACATCTCTGTTCTTATATGCAGAATCACTGACTGGGTTACATCTTGTATTACTAAAGGCTGGGAATTAAACAGAGCCGACCTGCTCATGCGGCCGACTGAAGTGATTGCCTCAGGCAACCAATTGGTGGGGAGCATGATCCTCTACCTACTTCCTGCTCTCTGGATTTGAAAAATTTCTTGTTTACTGCAATCCTAGGCTCCAGTTAGGCTGGCACAAGCCCTGACATAAGCCCTGTTCTGATCTGGAGGTGTCACAAAAGTGCTGTAAATGCTGTAACCTCATGGGGGCTTAGACCACTGCACAGGCATACACCGACCTCCTCACACCACCATCAGAAGATATACTATGTGAGTTAGGCTGGCCTAAATTTGTTAGCATTGTGCCTGTTATTTTTAAGTTTGCTAAGACCAGTTTGCTAAGTAATTCAGAGGTAAAAAGCATCCAGTGAGTCCTGACAGAGGGACCTGAATCTTGAAGAATGATTGAAAACTGAATCTTAGAGCAGTTCACCCTGTTTCCCAAACTGTGAGCTGTGACTCCTTGGGGAGCTGTGGAAACCAGAAAGGGGAGTCACAGAAACCCAGGAAAAACCTGCCATATGTACAACATTGTTTCCCTAATGGGGAACTGTGTGACTGTTAATTTTAAAGATACTGGGATTTTGGGGTAGGGGGAAGTTTGGTATGCCAGGGTGGAGTCTCAGAGACCTGCTGGTGAGGTCAGGATGGGACCTGGTGGGTCATGAACTGATCCTGGCAAGCCCAGGAAGAAGCAGCAGAGAAGAGTCTATAGCTCATTGGTGGCATATACAAGCATCATTTCTAGATGGAGCTGGTGAAGGGAAGACCCTGGTCTGAAGTTCTGGAGGTCTGCTTCAAATCAGTGTAGACAGCAGCAAACTGGATGGATCAGTGGTCTGATTGAGTGAGTGTCAGGTTCCTGTGTAGGCAGTGACTTGACCCAGATGTGCTTAGCTTCAAGAAGTTAAGCTTGCTGCTGACCCAGATATGGGGGAAAGGCAGAATAGAAACTTATTAGCCCTACAATCCAGAGTAATTACATGAGCACGTAAGAGACATTATGTGCACCTGTAGTTACTGCACCACCTAGTGACAACCTATGGGAAATTCATATTGCAATCCAGAGTAAATTGTTCTTACACCAGAGCAAGGACTCCCCGTAGTTACTCTGGATTGCGCCCTAAATCAATCAAACTCTAAAATGCACCAGTGACTCAGATCCCAGTATATGGCTTTAGTTTAATCGATGGTTCTGTAAACTAAGAAAAATATGATCTGTGTTGAGGGGACACAATGATCACTTGCTCATAATCTGTTTGGTCTTAATCAGTCAAGATACAGGAATTCAAATAAATATATGCATAAATAAGTCAAACAATTTCTGAACTAGGGGATCTGGCTTAGGCTACAATTCTAATCACACTTTGCAGAGAGTAAGAACCATTTGAACACAATGGAGCTTACTTCTGAATAGACATGGATAGGATTGTGCTATCAATTGCTTTTTTACAGCTGGGGGAACCCAAGTTCTTTTAAACTGTATTCCCATTAAAGTCGAAAATCTATGCCTCTCTGGGGGAGGGGGGCGAGTGTGATTAAATTTCAAACTGACCTTTTTTCAGAAGTTAGTGTCAATCTTAAGAAATTTTAACTATTACTCATTTATAATCCCTGGACTTTGGCTTGTAAGGAATTTGCAAAAAACAAAGCGTCAACCCAAAGGGAAATTTAATTAACTGGTGAGACAGAGCAACATTCATTAGAAAAGCTTTCAGCTGTGGCTGGGTTAAGAAGTCACGACCTTCGACAGCAAGAGGCGTCAATGGAGTGTGTTACAATCATACTTCATCATCTTGATGCATCTCAGAACAGTGCGATGGAATTGCTTCTCTGGCAGAAGGAAAATCTACTGAAACATCAACTGAGCAGAGATTTTGTGACATGTTGACCCAACATTTGCAGGAATACTGAGGCAAACCTGACCACATGATATTACGACATGATGTGGCCATAATTTTCATGAAAGTAAAGATAAATCTATCTACAGTATTTATATACCACTTTTCAACTAAAAATTTCACAAAGCGGATTGCAGAGAAAATGGAAAAATAATAAGAGCTAATTAAAAGCTAATGGGTGCCTGTCCCAAAAGGGCTCACAATCTAAAATGCAAAAAAGAACACCAGTGGAAGCCACTCGAACAGACATTGCTGGGGTGTGCAGGGCCAGTTACTCTCCCCCTGCTAAATAAAAGAGGAGCACCCACTTGAAAGAATGCCTCTTGCTCAGTTAGCAGGGGTAAGATAAAGGTGTCGTCATTCTGCTAGTCGTGACCAACTATAGGGAGCGATGCTTAACCCAGGGTGACCAGATGCCCGAGCCCAAATTGGAGGACCCCCAAATTCCTGTCATCTAAGCCAAAATTCCTCCCATGTTAAAAAAAATGTAGACCATCCCCCCAAAATGTAGGACATGTTAAAGCTAAAAACACTCGTATTGCTTTCCTGTACTTAATTTCAACACCACAGTACTTTTAAAATTGAAAACTTCTTTGCAAGAGCTGTTTTCACCAACAAGGCGCATGTGAAGTGGCTCAGAGCAGACATGATCTTCTCCCAGAGACCCCAGCCCCACAATGCCTTTTCCATTCACCCAAAGACATAAAAGTGGCTCCAAAGTGCCTCTGGGTCTGATTCTGACCCAGACCCTTAAGTTTCTCCCAAACCACTTCCCAGTACCCAAACATATGCTAGTGATAATACAGACATGATTCTGGTCCGGACACCCAGGTCTCTCCGAAACCACTTCCCAGCATCCAAACACATGCTAGTGACATACAGACCTGATTCTGACCCAAAGCTCCAAGTCCCTCTGAAATAAGTTTCCAACACCAGTACTCATGCAGGTAGGTGGATGGGTGGGTAGGTGGGTGGCTGGGAAGCACTGGAGGTATCCAGGGGGACAGGGAAGTGCTGGGGGAACCAGGGGGTCAGGGAAGTGCTGGGGGGCTCCAGGGGGCACGGAAATACTGGGGGGATCCAAGTGTTGGGGTTTCCCTCCTACCTGGTGTGGCTGGAGTGGTTGGCACTGTGCTCTGGCAGTGCAGAGCCGCTCCTGCGGCTGGATAGTGGGGCTTATGACTGGCCAGCCAGCGTGAGGCTTCTGACTGCTGGCCAATCATGAGGCGGGGGAACCACCTCCTGATCCCACGTTTTAGTTTCCCACTTTGGAAAGCCCCAGAGCCACGTGCAGCTACAGTTGTGCACGCAACAAATTTAAAGGGCTGGGGAAATCCCTAGAAACCAGACAAAAGGGGTTCCTCCTTTCCTGCGAACCCCCTCTTTCTCCTGAGTGGGGATTTTCCCCATTCTGTATCAAAGAGTCAGTGTTGAGTCTGAAGAGTCAGTGTTGTCCGAAGATGCCTCTGTGGTCATATGGCCAGCATAACTGTATGCCAAAGGAGCACGGAATGTTGTTATCTTTCCGTAGAAGTGGTACTTATTTGTCTACCTGCTTTACATACTGTGTTTACTTGAATTAACACTCACCTTTTTCAGGTGAGTCTCCAAAATTTAGTCTCCAAAATCAGGGTGCGCATTACGTTCGATGGTTAATTAGATTCGAGTAAATGTGCTAATTTTGATTATAAGTATAGGGTGCACATTAGATTCAATGGAGGATTAGATTCGAGTAAACTCCATTATGCAGTACTCGGTTTGACCCAAGACTTGTATCATTTTCAAAGGATTTGGTAATCAAGGCTGGCACCAAAGTTTGACATTAGGTGGGTTGACAGGCAAGGGCCAGCTATTACTCCTGCCTAGGGCCGTTTCTGTGCTTTAAACTCTGATGTGATAGTTGTGGAAAGCCTCCCTTGTCAAAGTTGCTTGTCGATGGTCACTTACAATGCAAATACCAGATTGCTGGCTACCAATGCTGGCTCTGCATTGGGCCCTGTATGGCACATGGAATCCCCATGCTCCCTTTAATAAGATGTCTTCTTTTTTATAAATGGGAATTTTCATTGCTGGCGCTTTTTCCTTTTCCATAGCCTTTGGGATCTTGGAGCAGTAGTTTTCAACCTTTCTGGACCGTGACTCCCTTGCAACTTCTTAGCTGGGTGCTTGTAATGGAAATGCACAAGGTCCCTCAAAGTCCCAGGAATGATGTCATCAGCCTGGAAGTAAGGTCATGGCTGGAAGTGGCATCAAACAGGAAGTGACATTACTGTTATGCCAGAGCTCATCCACGTCTACTCAGACAATGAGTGTGCAATGAGACTTATTCCCAGGAAAATATGGATGGTAACCTGAGTGCAAATTTGCACACAAGATTGTAACCCAAGATTGCAGTGCCCAGTGCCGGATTCCAGGATGGCTGTACCCAGCTTTTCACGAACTCCCCCTGGAATGATTGAGAACCACAGCTCTATGACGTTATGATGCACTTTTGGAAACTCTTGTCTTAGAGGAAACACATAAGTTGTGAATGCTATCTTCTGTAGGAAATTTTTTTACATAGATTCTAAATTTGCATTGCCCAGAGCAGACACTTAGAGAACAAAACCTGCAATTTGCATTTATTGAATATTTGAAATCACTTTGCCTCTAATCTACAAGATTTAACCAATTTGGAAATAATTTTCCAGTCACCAGCTATTTTATCCTTGTTGCAAGTGTCAGCAACTGAGACAAAATCCTGTGCGGGGCTGGGATGGGGAGGTATTACAGGCTAACTGGACCCCCAGAGACCAATTCTTGCAGTGTTGCCAAATTACACCATGTCAACGCAAGCCACAGAGGAACCTGTTGCGATGACAAATGAGGAGTGCTGGGTCCTGCAATCAGTGTGGATTCCATTAAAGCACATAAGTGAAAGAATATTGGGAGAGTTGACTGGAAATCCAAATACCTGGGGTTCTGAAAGATGTCAGCACTGTGTTCTCAGTTTGTGAGTTAAGTGGGTAACAGGGCTGAAAGGAGGGCCATATGGGTCAGTTTTCCTTCTAGCCTTCTTACTACTGAGCAGGACTATTTAGATGAACATAAATATATATCTATATGAATAATACCATCATATTATATAATATCATTCAATGTGTAATTTAATTGTATCACTTCTGGTGTGCCTCCTAACCAGGGTGACCAGATGCCCAAACCTCAAAAGGAGGACAAGGTCTTGGATTCCTTTCAGTCTGTTCTTTCTGGTGGACAAGGGCACGTTTGCCTACTCACAAGTAAAGCCGCAATATTGGGCACTTTCATTTTCCCTAGAGCTCAATTCATTTTTTTAGTTTTTTGGCCATAATCTTTGATAGGAAGGAGATATTTCAAAACTGATTTTTCCATTGGATTCTGCTCTTCAATACAAATTGAACAGCATATGACAAGATGGGGTACTGCACATCAGTGTGAAGTTCCAAAATGAAGCTGAAATGGAGGACAATGAAGCCCTTTTGGAGGACACCTGGATAGGAGGCTAAAAAAGAGGACAAATCTGGAAATTTCTGGTCATAAGGTTACCCTGGGCAATTGGGTTTTGAACCTCCAACCTGCCAACTTTCAGGTTGAAAAGCACAGCGTCATTAACCACTGAGCTACAACAGACCTCTACATTTTCACTTTCCTCCTGACCTAAGCTGTTCCTTGACTGTAACCAAATTTGAAGCTGAAGGAAGCTAAAAGGGTTGCTATACCAGGGATAAGTGATCATCTGAATCATCCCCTGCTGTTTGCTACAGGGCCTAATGGAAAGTGGAGAAACAGCTTAGAAAGAGTCTAATCGATGCAGGTGCTTCTGTTGTTCAAACCAATGTAGTCTCTAAGTAATTGCTGAGTTTACTGGCAATTCCACAAGCAACTCATTCTGTTTTCTATAAAAATGTCTGTCAAAAAAGGGCTTTTTGTGGATATACTTGGAGATTGGGTACTTTGTTCCTTATTCTGGATTGCTGGACAATAACAATTTAAACCCCAAATAATATAACCAGGGAGTTTTCTTTGAATAAATTAGACGTAAACTGGGCTTTCATCCAGGAAAATTATTTCTGGAGTTGGTTTTGTTTCCAAGTGCCAAGTAGAGATTATGCCTGTGCAACATTTAATGGCTTTATTTCTTGGTGGGCCTGTATAATTATTTTTTTAACATATAAAGACAATCATAATTTGTCTTAAAATGAGTTTCTTTTTATTTAATTCCCCTATTTAGGAACACACACCATCTCTGAGTTGCAGTTTCATTCCAGATATTCTGCAAGTATAACTTAACTGTTTGTAATGTTTATTCAAAGGTAATCCGTCTGATTTCACTGGATTAAAGTGAAGTAGAAGATATCAGATCCATGTGTCAAGTTCAGATATCAGACCCATGTGTCATCAAGGCAAGCTTTACCATAAAGGAAACTGAAATGGTTGCATGGAGTGGTACCTTGGAGTAGAGGTAAATGGATCAACCCTCTGCCTGTCTGTCTACCAGCATGTCAGTAGTCATATTCTATTTTAAGACCAAATAATGATTGGCTTAGGATGTCATGAGGACTAATGTTACTCTTCCTATAATATTATATTGGTAAGTAGGTGCGGAGAGGTGGAACCCATCTATCAAGTTCCTGCTTCACACACCAAATGGTTTTAGACATTATTCCTCCTGGAAGGGTTTACTTCTTGTTGGGGAGCTCCACTAGGAAAAACATTGCTTAAAAAATTGAGTTAGCATCAACATTTCAAAACAGTGAAATAACTTTTAGGATTTGTCTGTGTGAAAAACATTTAAGAATCTTTATGTTTCTATAAAGCAAGTGAAGTGTTTACGTTTATCTTTATGTTTCTATAAAGCCTGAAGTTTTTGGGGGCTCTGCACATTCCTATTAATAGGCAGTTTGTGCACCCATAAGTTGAGATAGATTTACCTCTTCACCCCTCCCAACCCCTGCAGAATTCTGTTTGAACCTCATCATCCACTTTCTAGACCTTCAGTGGCAAATCTGATTGAACACGGAGGTCACCTGTCATTTCATCTATTCATTCCTCAGTGACAAGGGGAGTCTTTGAGGGACTTTTTGACTCTTACGTTTGCTTCTGAAAGTAAACCAGGTCATTAGGAATCTTTTATTTGGCTCAAGTTGCATCTAAGGAGCCAGACAAGGAGTTAACAGAGGCATTGGGATGTTTTGGGGTCAGGTAGGTTCACTGGTCTGACATCGACTGCCTTTTTGGAATATTTAACCATTTTTGCCAAGAACGTGAGCAAAATGTGGGTATTCTTGAATTGACATTTTTGTAGTCTTTTGGAAATTCAGGACACTGTATGTCTTTAGAGCTTACTCTCATGTAAGTATGCATGGAATTGCAGAGAACACAGGCATTGACATCTGCTGTTAGTCTGAGTTTACCCATTCAGTGTGATGTAACTAAAATGTTAAGCTGAGTCTGGAGCTGACATCTCAGTATTTATGTTTTTAAATTGTCCTGAAGTACCATATGGATATATATAAAGTTTAAATTACAGCCATTTTGTTGTTCTAATTCTGTTGCAAGTAGATCTTATATCTGTTTTAATTCTTATTCTGTTGCAAGTAGATCTTAATCATTTTGATTGTGAAGCTGACGTTGTGCTTTAATTTTGCTTTGTATTTTAGAAGGTGCCTTGGGAGTCATGGGAAAAATGAATTAGAAATCCTGTTTTTCTCTAAAGTTAAATATATGCTCTTTGCTGATATGCCTGTGTCTACTGAGAAGTAAGTCCCATTATATCTAATAGGATTTACTCTCAGGAAAGTGTGAGATCAGGGAGGAGAGAAAGGCTGTGAATCTAAAATATATAAAAGTAGGGTTGCCATTTGTACCAGAAAACTAGGACTAACCCAGTTTTTGGGAAGTGTGTTCACATATTGGCTGGTTTGACTGGGGACCCTGTCCCAGTTTGGTGGGAGAGAATTATGGCAACCCTATATAAAAGGGATACAGTTGGAAAGGTCTTTGCTTTGTAGCTTTTCACTTTGTGATCGTTTTCTTTGATGCCGGCACTCAAGATTGCTATTTCCAGAGTGAAAGCAAACCAATTTTCATTCAAAGATTTCCATCTACTATACTCCTTCTTGCCTCCCAAACTTTAATTCATCAACTAATTATGAAGAGTCCAAGACAACTAACCAACAATAAAACAGAGTATAAAAACTGAATACTGTATACAACAAAACAAGAAGTTGAAAGGCATTAGAAATTGAATTGGCAGCATTAAAAAACAAACCTTCTGAATAAGACAACACAAGGGGATATGTCATCATGGGTTCAGCATCCATGCATTTCAGTAACTGCAGATGTCAAATGACCCCCACCCCATGTCTCTGAAGATGACTAGTGCACAGCCTTTTGTCTTATATAAGCAAAAGGGAATTTCACTTTTTGTAACCCAAGGAAAATGGAAAAGGTCTTTTTTTGCCCTAACAGTCTTTCTGATGTCTGCAGAGGCCATGGGTGATTGGCACTGCCATGGGTAACTGGCACAGGTGTTCAGAAGTGTCTCAGAACTTGACAGGAACTGTGCTTCAGTTGTGTTCAGAGACTTGGCCCTTCCCCAGAATCTGTGGTTTTCAACATCTGTGGATTTCAGTATCCTGTAGAGGTTCCTGCAGATGGCTGCTAACAACTCTACATCACAAAGGATTCAATCTTACACATGCTTATTTGGAATTAAATACCGATGAGCACCATTGGGCTTACTCCTGAGTAAGAAAGAATGAGCTACATGCTATTTTCAGGCAGGATACTGCTCAGTATTCATTGAAGAGGGGCAATGGTGAGAGAAGGCTGTTTTGTTTTTTGTTTTCCTCTCCTCCTGGTGGAGTTTCTACAGTCAAACTACAGGTCTAGATGGATAACTGCAGCAGCGCTCTTCTTATGTTCTAAAAATCTTCCTTTGCTTTTAAAAACATAAAATTTCAAATGATCTTGGACAGTGGTGATGGTAGTGATGTCACTACCTAGAGTTTTATTTATCACTACCTAGACATTTATTTATTTATTTATTTATTTATTTATTTATTTATTTATATCCCACCTTTCCTCTCCTGCAAGAGGGAGCTCAAGGCGGCTAACATTAAGAATGATGATTTAGGCTGCAATCCTAAAGACATTTTCCTGGGAGTAAGACCCATTGAAAACAGTCGGGCTTACTTTTGAGTAGACATGGTTAGGATTGTGCTCTAAGAGTGATGATGGCCCAGGTGATCATTAGCATTAAAGTTATAGCAAGCTTCAATCATAGCACCTGCAAAAGTTTGGAAAGATCTATTCTGTTGGTGGGAATGAGAAAATAGTTAACAGAAGACCCCCAAATGGAGCCTTTGTTGCACCTATGAACAAGTTAACCTTGGCTGCAATCCTATATACACTTTCCTGAGAGCAAGTCCCAAAAACACAATAGGACTTACTTCTGAGTAGACATGCTTAGGACTGCACGTGTTAAATAAAATCATTGCCTGCTAGAATTTGATGAGGCAAGTGGGTCTGGAGTTAGCCATTGTCAGGATAGGAGATCACCTATGAACTCTGTGTATGCTGTTTTGGATTCAATCTTAGGAGGGTGATAGGATACAATATAAACATAATAAATAAACAGAGGAGAAAGTAAATCTAGAAACTAAGTTCTGTACCCACACAATTGCTCCATCCATATATTAATAGCCATGCCACATGCACAGTCACAGAGACCAGAATTGATATTAAAAGGTTGTTGATATTGCATCTTTCTGAATCAAGCATTTTGACCATAAGAGCCACTTCAGGTACTCTACACTGAGGAAAAGGAAATAAGTCTTGAAGGAAGGAAGCTATTGGAAAGTCAGGGAGTGATCAGCCAGGGAAAGAATGTTTACTGTAACAAAGTACAGTGGCGCCTCATGTAAAGAACGCCTCATGTAAAGTATGTTTCACATAACAAACAAAAATATCTCTAGGATTCTGCTTCATGTAACAAACTGTGCTTCACATAAAGAACACATTTGTTGGCAGTTGGGGCAGACGCGCTGGCCTGCAGCAAGTTTAAAAAGTGTCAGGCCTGCCAAGCGCACCTGCCCATAGTGAAAGCAACACTTCTGTGCTGTTCCTCCTGTGGCTGGGCGTCCGCTGGGCAGAGGGAGAGAAGAGCAGTGGAGAAAAGGGAAGGAGCTCAGGGCTAGCCAGAAGGGAGCAGGGGAGAGAGAGGCTCAGGATGGAGAGAAGGAGGAAGTGGGGAGACACTTTGAAGGGGTCTTGGATTGCAGCCTTCTAACCATGTCTACCCAGAAATAACCCCCATTGTGTTAAATGGGGCTTACTCCCAGGAAAGTGTCTTTAGGACTGCAGCCTAAGTAGACTTCATAAGATCATGCACGTTGAATGCATGTTTTGAATTCAATCCCAGTGTTCTGTCATCATTTTTACATCCAGTTAATATTTTTATATGAATATTTTTGGGGTTGTGGAACCAATCGTCTGAGTTTCCATTATTTCCTATGGGAAAATCCGCTTCACGTAAAGAACATTTCACATAACAAACATGCCTCCAGAATGAATTAAATTTGTTACGTGAGGCATCACTGTAATTCCCTTCCCCTCTTGTTGCTGCTTCCCATGACGTCCCTCTTCTTGTCTGATCTTGTTAAAAGCAGGGCCACTTGTTCCTGGGTGCTAGCTAGCTAATCATACACAGAGGGAACAGTTTGGAGTGTCCCCCACTTGCTGACCCAGGGAAGCAATTTCCATCAGGTAGTAAATTAGTTTGGGTGGCAGTGGCCCACCTTGTTAATTGGCAAGGAGAACTATCTGCATGTTGGGATCAGGTGGGTCAGATGAAAGCAGGAAAGCACTTCAAGTCAAGACAAGATGCTGCATTTCTAATGATCAGAGGCCTGGCAGAGAACTCATCTTAGATGCAGTCCTGGCTGTCCAGATGGACATTTTTCCAACTGCCCACTATGAACGGGTTTTTATCCCTCAGCCAGTAACATACATATAGGTTACCATGGGGGATCATGGCCCCAGTACCATGTTGCAGAGACATGTCTAAGATGCTGCTGACTCAATAAGTTTAAACATCTTTTACAAGAAGAAAACATTTCTTTTAAAGTTATTTTCTGGCTCCCAAATCACCTTGGTATACCCAATGGCGTTGCCAGAGTGGGTGCAGGGGGAGCAGTTGCACCGGGCTACAACCATTAGGGGGGCTACAAGTTGAGTTTGACACCTGGCTAAAATTGTGAAAACTGGGCTACATATGAATGATAATATCACCATGTTATATATTGTTGGAAAGGTAATTTAATGCAGAAAGCAATGAAACAAACTGCATTGAAATATCTGTATTATATCAAAAGTTATGGACAATTAACCAGAAAATGAAAACACGAAAGCAGAGGAAACAAAAAGTGGATTTTCTTAACTCAAATTTCCTATGACACTGAATGCTCTGAGAGCCAATGAGATGCAATTTTGATACTGTATGGAACAAATAAGGTGTGAATATGAATTAATTCTCATTTCCATATACATATATAATAATACAGTTAACCCACGCTAACTGGATATACAGGCACCTCTAAGTGGTGCTCCTTATATTTAGCAGGTAAAGAATTACTGATCCTCTTGGTCCAGCACCGTTTTCCTAACCAGTAAGGTGTTCAATTTTCATATTTTTACGTAATTAAATTTCATTTTGTTATTGCAGGGGAAAAGTTACATTTTTTAAAAAATACCCCTGGATGACATCATTGCTGGTTGTGAAATCACTTCTGGGGCAACATTTTGTGCTTTGCACCAGGCTACATGATCATTAGCTATGCCACTGGGTATGCCACTGCCCCACTCCCATAGGATGAGTAATTTTTCTTGTGTGATTGTCACATATCCTATTTAATGTCTGTGCTGAAAATGTGTAGGAACCAAGGCTTCCAATGGTCAGCCTTTGATCAAAATACTTTATAGTTGCTGCTCCAATGTTTATAAAACATTGAGTACTCTACGCATACTATTTATAGAAGGAAACTACCAGCCAAATCCAGAGTAACTATGGGAGCATATAAGAGACATTATATGCACCTGTGGTTACCACCTAGTGAAAACCTATGGGAAATTCATATTGTAAATTGTTCTTACACCCGAGCAAGGACGCCCTACATCTAGATCTATATTATGTTCAAAATAGTATCTTGTTGAGTCTTAAATATCCTAAAAAGAAATAGCTACGTACTTGGGAACGTTTTTCTGCCTACTTTCTTAATTTTTAATAACCTATTCCTGGGGGATATCACATGTCCTTTTTTTCTAACATGGAACCTAAATATTTATAGGAATTGATGGACATTTTCATTCTTGTTGGAAAAAAAGAAGTATTTTCCTTGACCAACGCAAGCCTTTAAAGAAAAGGGAAAAAGATATAATCCCTTCTACTTGGATGCCTGAATAACTCCTGGGATGATTCACAGGGAAAAAAATCCTAAGCATACTTCTGTTTAAAGTTTGCCTTTGAAGTTTTCTTATATATTTGAGTCTGTTGCCTTTGTTGCAAAAAAATTCAGGCAAGAGAAGAATCAGAGGAAATGTGCTTCACCGTTGTGCTCTGTCTGTTTTCAGAGAGCCTTGTTTGTTCAAAGAATACGGAAGCCTAGTTTCGGGGGCTCTGGTTGCATTGATAATCCTGTTACATTGCTGCTCCGAGTCCTCACTGTGACCTCAAATCCATATTCCAGAGCTGTAAATCTGCTCTCTTGTGAAGTCAGACAGTGTCATTGCTACATCACCTTCTGCTGGTAGGAAAGGCTGTGCATCTTAATACCTTCAAAATCAAAACTTTGTGACAAAACTTTCCTTTGCATCTTTTTATATTCACAACTCAGCTGGACAAAGATAATTCCTGAAAGATGACACCACAAATGATTGATTTTGAAGATTTATGGGCCACCTTCTGGCCTAAAGAATCTCCGATATGCACACGATCCCCAAATTGCACATAAGCTGAAGATTTATGGGCCACCTTTTTCACTCAGTGATATACAGGTTGAATCTCCCCATTCCCAACATTAATTCCAAGAACCTGTGTGATTAACTATTTTCGCATTAAACAAGGCCAATTAGTTATCTTGGTAATAAGACAGGCAATGAATCAAGGTGAATCAATTTCCTTTTCAGGTGGTTGCTAACTGCCCTGCAAGGAGCTGATGTCCTGCAGTTTGCAAGCAGTTTCAGCTCACAGCAATTCACAAGTGATTATCACTTGTGGGAAGAGAAGGTTCTGCCTCTCAGCTAAACAGAAATTGATACAGAGGCTAAAAACAGAAATAGAAACTGCTCCATTGACCCTTTCAAACTTTTCTAAGACAGGCTTAATTGCCTGCCACATTTCCATGGTAAACAGGCTGCCTTTAAGCCATTAACTGCGACTTAAGCCTTAAGGCAGTGGTCTTCAAAGTGGGGTTGGGACCCCTTTGAGGGGGCTGTTATGACTTTACCCTTTCTAACTGGGCAAGAGGCACTCTTTCAAATGGTTGCTCCTGTTTTATTTAGCAGGGGGAGAGTAATAGGCCCTACACACCCCTGCAGTGTCTGTTCAAGTGGCTTCTGGTGGTGTTCTTTTTGCATTTTAGATTGTGAGCCCTTTTGGGACAGGGACACATTAGCAATTAATTAGCTATTAATTTTTTTCATTTTCTTGTAAACCGCTTTGTGAACTTTTAAGTTGAAAAGTGGTATATAAATACTGTAGATAGATAAAATTCTTTCCAGGGTGGTTGCAAGAAACTGGATGCATCCATCTTGGAATCTGGCACTGGGCACCTTTAATGACACTTCTAACCATGACATCACTTCTGGGGATCTTGGACAGATGGTCATTGTCAGAAGAGGGTCCCAGCTAAACTGTGCTGAAGTGTTTTTACGGCACTTTTGTGACACCCCGAGAGCAGTACAGGACTTATGCTGGACCATAGGCTGGCCTAACTGAGTGTTAGGATTGCAGTCTTAGCTCCTAGGTCAACCGACATTGAAAAAACAGAGTTGAAAATGGAAGTTACATCGTTGCAGGGCAGGGTAGGGCAAGTGCTCACTGCTAATTTGGCTTCATGAAAGGGCTGGCTCTGGGGACAGCGAAGAGCAAAGCTGTGGAAATGCTACCTTCCACCAACTCTCCAATCCCGCTGATGCTTCTTCTGTGAAAGTCAGCGTATTCATTTCAATAAATAACTGCACACAATTAACATTCTAATTGTATACTTTTTCTGATGCTTAAGGGTTTTAAGAGTGGCTAGGAAGTGCAATTAAGGGATTTACACCAACTTTATTTTCATTTTTTTGAACAAAACAGTTACTCGGTTCTCTGCTCAATCTTAGTCTGTTGCTTCTTGCTTTCATCCTGTGAATGCCACCACCAAATTAAGCCTTTAATTTAATCTTGCAAGAAAGTGAGCACTGTGGAAAAAGTTGAACCTTTGTGATCTTCATTCTGTTCTGTGGATGTTGTAAGGAGAAGAAGAAACTTTTTCCTTCAAGAAAAGCTCATTTGCCTCCTCGCTCCAAGAATAAATTTAAAATAAAGCCAGATATGACAGGAGATCTACAGCCCAATGTTCTGGCCGATCCAAACCAAGGTTGAGTTTGTGCTTTCCTTGTGATGAGATGCCTGTGCAGTCAATGAAATGCCAACTACATACTCTTGTTGTAGGCTGCAGGTAAGATGTATGGGTGCATTGTAAGGGGCTTGTTTGGTTAATTTTTGCACCGATATGCATAGTATGAGGGCTGTGGGTGGCGCAAGTGGCTAAGACACTGTGCCTGTTAACCAGCAGGCCAGGGTTCGAGACCCAGGTCGGCCTTGCAAGACAGGGTAAGCTCCTGTCCTTAGCCCAGCTCTGCGACGCCAGCTGGATCCAGTCGTATTGGCTCTGCCTTTCCATTGGACTAATTCAGTGGCGTAGAGAGGGGGGACCTGCTGCTTGGGTAACAGCCTATCCTCCATAACAATCTAACCCAGGCTTTCGTGCTTTGCATGCAGCATATGCAGCGCCAAGCACGATACCATAGTCTCTCAAGATTGACAGAGGCCTGCTTTTCCATGCATAGTAATGGGTGCCTTTTTCCCCGATACCATTTTTGTTATGCTTTAAAAGCTCACTTTCTTTATAATGCATTATAGTGCTTGTTTCTCCTCTGTTAATATCTTCATTTTCATGACACCCCTGCTAACTGAGCAAGAGGCACTCTTTCAAGTGGGTGTTCCTCTTTTATTTAGCAGGGGGAGAGTAACTGGCCCTACACACCCCAGCAGTGTCTGTTCAAGTGGCTTCTGCTGGTGTTCTTTTTTGCATTTTAGATTGTGAGCCCTTTTGGGACAGGGACCTATTAGCTTTTAATTAGCTATTATTATTTTTCCATTTTCTTTGTAAACCGCTTTGTGAACTTGTTAGTTGAAAAGCAGTATATAAATACTGTAGATAGATAGATAGATAGATAGATAGATAGATAGATAGATAGATAGATAGATAGATGACACACTTTCATTCTCATTTTCCACTGTACTAAATGGGATGCCAGCAGTGGTGGGCCGAGCCTCCCCCAAGATCCGGTTCGCTGGAAGTTGGGAGGGGGGGGCGGGAGTGGGTTAGAGGGCGGGTCAGGGGCGGGGCTAGGGGCAGATGGCAGCTGCGCAAACCGGTCCTCCCTTTTTTTCCTTTCAGGGAAGATCCAGTTCGGGCGAGTAGGCCCGAACAGGCATCTGCCCACCCCTGGATGCCAGGCTACTAAGCAAGAGGATCTCATGTGGGTGGAACTCTGCCCCCCAGCATTTTGGGACAGTTTAAATTGCCCAGAGACTTTCATGCAGAGTTCCTTCATGGAGGCACCTAAAGTTGTAACCTTATACACATTTTCCTGAAAGATAATCTCATTGAAATAAATGATTTTCTTCTGTGTAGACATGCGGAGTATTGTGCTGTTGGCTCAATAGTCTGTTGCACCTAAGCAGGGACATGATTGAGACATAAAATTATCAGCCCTGGATAGAGGGAGGTTCTTTTCCTTGAACCTGGGAACCTCCCTCTATTCATGGGAACCTCCACTGAAATTGTATGTTGGGAGAGTTATCGCAAACTCTTTTTTTACCCAGGATGTACTGTATTTACTCAAATACAACGCTTACCTTTTCCAGCCATATATACCCCCAAATCCAGAGTAACTACAGGAGCACATAAGAGACTTTACAAGCACCTGTAGTTACTGCCACCTCCTAGTGAAAACCTATGGGAAATTCATATTGGAATCCAGAGTAAGTTGTTCTTACACAGGAGCAAGGACTCCCCGTAATTACTCTGGATTTTGCCCTAATTAGTCTCCTAAATCAGAGTGTGCAATAGATTTGATGGTTAATTAGATTAGAGTAAATGTGGTATTTTACTTACAATTAGAGGGTGTGCATTAGATTTGAAGGCGCATTAGATTTGAGTAAATAGGTAATTAATCCATGGAACTCCATGCCACATGGAGTGGAGATGGTTTCTGGCCTAGATCCCTTTAATTGGGCAGATTTATGTGAGAAAGATTTACAAGCCATGATACTTTTAGAAGTGGGCTAGCTAGGAATAACAGATACAAGTGAGTAGCAATAGGATGCATGTGACTTAGGGCAAAATCCATAACAATTAGGATACAGGCCTTATTGTCTTGTGTGCTCCCTGAAGTGTCTGGTGGACTTCTGCGACAAAAAGGAGGTTAGCCTGATCCAACAAAACTCAGACTGCATCTGGTCTGATCATACTTTGCTTATCTGTTCATAAAATATACACTGAGAGGCCAGCTATTTTTAACAAACCCCACTTTTTAATCTATATTTTTAAGGCCAGGCAGATATTTTGAGTCTGCACCCATCCACCTCGACGTCTGCTTTATTTTCATTGGTTCACCACCCTTTAAAGCCATAAATAATTCCCAGCCTGCTCAGTTCAGTGCTCGACTTTCAGTTTTTAAAAAGTTCAGCTCAAATGGATATCAGAATTCCTTTCATCATTGGCTGTCCTTGGATGATGGCAGGAACAAGGCAACAAATTGCCCACAGCTGTCCTTTAATCAGAGCTCCCCCTTTGCCCAAGATTTGTTACAGAAATCTGCCAGTTGGCAAAGGCAGGCGGCATTAACAATGTTCAGATTTATGGCCTCATATCTTGACAAAGCAGGACCCATATCCCCAAATGCTGCCGCAACCCCCCAAATGAACTCAAGGCTATCAGTGTCTTGACTGAAAAGAAGAGTGTCTTCCAAATGTCTGTTAGGCTGTCAAACATTTTTCTGACTCTGAAAGACAAGCAATGAGGCATGTCTGGGAAATAGATACACACTTGTGGCCTGCTCATCAGAAGGACCTAAAGAACTTTGTGGTCTTCCAGGCTGTTAGATCCATATACCCCCAAATCAAGAGTAACTACAGGAGCACGTAAGATACATTACGTGCACCCATAGTTACTGTACCACCTAGTGAAAACCTATGGGAAATTCATATTAGAATCCAGAGTAAGTTGTTCTTACACCGGAGCAAGGACTCCCCATAGTTACTCTGGATTTTGCCCATATTCTATGTTGTTTGTAGACATTCAATTGTTCTTTTTCTTTTAATATTTTGGAAAAATATTGAGCTCTTTTGCTCCATCTTCTCCTTAGGATTTCCTCATTTATATCACCTTTAAGAAGCTCAGAATTGTGTACATGATTCCTTCTCTCTATTTGTCTTCACAGCAACCCTGCGAGGTAGGTGAAGCTGAGTTTGTGACTGACCTAAGGTCACACAAGAAGTTTCACAGTTGAACCCGGATCTAAGTCCAACTCCCAAACTGCTGCATCATCAGAATGGGCTCATCCATGAAGCTGACCAGATGGTTTGCTTCAAGTAGCAATGCCTGCCTTCATGCCCCTGCCATCCCTCCTTCTGCACCCTGGATTTAAAAAGGGATAAGGGGGCAGAAGAAAAAGTCCAATAGTCTTGTAATCTTGTCTCCTCTCATTTGGCTTCGTTCTTCTCTGCCTTTTTGCATCCAAGTTCTATGATAAAGAGAAGAAAAAGTACATATTTCACTATCCCACCAGTCTGATGCACAGAAATCCTTTCTTGCCAACTTATTTCCCTGGGGTGGTCACCAGCAGTTGTGATATGTTAATTTCTCAATGGCAAGGATGGGCTGCAACTAAACTGCAAAAACATGCAAAATTAATACTGCTTTAAGGCTGAAATCCTAAAGACATTTTCCAGTGAGCAAGACCCCTTGAACACAGTGGGTCTTACTTGGGGTAGACGTGGTTAGGATTGTGCTCTACGAATACCCAGAAATACTCAGAAATACCCAAATCATCAAATGTTGCAAACCAATTTTGTTCCTATTTCATTGTCATTCTACAGTGACAACCATGCGCTCTCAGTTCCCCCAAATAGAGATTTGCCAGGAAAGTCGATTAATCAGGTTTTTCAAAAATTAGTTTCTCGGGTAAACTAAGCCTAGTTATTATAATTTTTATTGTATTTCCTGTGTGTGTGATGTTTGTTTTGTTCCCACCTTATCCTATAACCTTCAATATATTGGACTCAGATAAACAAAGAACAAAATTAAAACTGTCATTCCAGCTCATAAATAACAGATGTCTCATCTATTTAATTATTTATAATTGTGAATCTTAAAATAAAGAAAAGAAACTCAAAACCCCCCCAAAATGCCACTCCATTTTTTTTTCTTTTTAATGTAGTTCTTGGTAATTTGATGCAGAATGATAAGACACTTGGATAATCCCTGGCACACAAACCTGAAAAAAGACAACCCAAACCCAAAAACTATGGATGCAATCCTAAAGACACTTTCTTGGGAGTAAGACCCACTGAACATAATGGGGCTTGCGTTTGAGTAGACAGTTAGGATTGTGCTCTCACTTGCTTATTTTATGTGGCCACTGCTTTTTTTCCTCTGTGACTGTTTTAAAATTAAAATTTTAGCGAAATCTAATCACAACAAAATGATGTTCACATGCTGCCGTTAATAATTTATCACCCCGAGATCACAGAGCAGGTAATGTGGATGTTAGAGATTCATTTTCTGTCTAAGAAAAAAAAAATCAATGTGTTTTCTTATCTGTTTTTGGTCAGCTTCATCTTTTCATCTCATGAGTGCCGTGTTTGGGCAGCCCTCAACTAGTGTGAAATATTAATGCTGGAAAAAATTGACAGAAACCGTGCCAATATTAAAGAAAAAAAAAACTCACAGTCTCTTCCATAGTCCTTAGACACTGATAAAATTCTGTCACTAGTCTTAATGACTTACTCTCCTCTACGCACGGTCAATCTAATGAAAATTGGAATTGGCTGCATAAAGGAGTCAATGATGCAGTAAAAACAAGAAAATAAAAGGAGAGGAATACTTAAAAGGGTATTGTTAATCTGATATTTAATGGGAATATGCTCTTACACTGACATTGAAGTTGCTTCATTTAAAGTTATTGCTAAGGCTGGACCTTTCACAGAAGTTGTTTTATACCGAGAGTTTTTTAAAAAAACAACTTTTTAAAAAACAACTTAAAATTGAATAGTTTAATAACTGAGGTTGCAATCCTAAATTCAAATTAGGCTGGCATAAGCCCTGGCACAAGTTCCCTGCTGGCTTGGGAGTGTTGCTCTAAAGCACTTCTGCACCACTTGTATGGAGAGGGAGTTAGGCAATGCACGGTCATGTGCCAGCCTCCCCATGCCTCCGTAGGAATAGGGAGTGAGTGAGCTCTGCCACCCTAAAATAGATTTTAATAATAGGATTGCACCCTTAAATTTTAAAAGTTTTGTCTTCTTCTGAAAAAAGCAGAACAACTTGAATGAATGAAATAAATGAGTATGTAACATTCATCCTAGGCAGCAAGTATGGTGGAAGCCTAAACCTGAAGAGTGCAATCCTAACTCATTGGTGTTCCCATTCTCATAGGGATAAAGGGGGGCAAACGCATGTCTGTGCACAGACCTAACTCTCCCCCAGGAGTGGCACAGAAGTGCCTTGCAGCACTTTTGTGATACCCTCAGGCAAGCATGAGCTTGTGTTGAAGCTTATGCAGGCCCATTTGGGAGTTAGATTGCAGCCAAAATCTTATTTATTCATACCTGGGTATTAGCCCTTTTAAATGTAGAGAGGTTTATTTCTAAATAGACATGCATAGGATTGTGACTCTGCTTCCAGTCCATCAAAGCCACAAGGGAGAAACGGGGGTGGGGGGGGTGGGGAGATCTTGAGAGAACAACATATTGATGAGCCACTCTTGTTTTGATATTCTTGATAGGAGCAATGGAGACCCTGTTCCTTCTCCCATAAATAATTCTGTGAGCCTCTGCACAGATAGATAAGAGCCCAGCTGGATCAGGCCAAAGGTCCATCTAGTCCAGTTTCTTGTATCTCACAGTGGTCCACCAGATGCCTCGGAGACAACAAGAGTCCTGCATCCTGGTGCCACTTCTTTGCACGTGGCATTCTGAGGAAGCTTACTTCTAAAATCAAGAGGCTGTACATACTCATCATGGTTTGTAACCTGTTATGGACCAAGATGGGGAAGGGGCCAATGATGACAAGTGGGCAGTCTCTTCTAATCCGGAATGATTTATTTCAAGAACCAAATCAGCAGAGAAGACACTGGGTAATGCTACATTCCCCTCTCCAGTCTAAGGTAAGGAATGGGGATAGTGGGTGAAGAGGCTCATACATACCTCTTGGAACCCATGGCCTCTTGGAACCCATGGATGGATCCCATATTCTTCTCAAATGTGCTGGATAAGCAGGAAAGGGAGAATAATGAGTGCTTTTTAGCACATCTGATTTTAGCTGTCCTGTCCAATATTGGCTTGTCAGTCTTGCCAGTGGAAAGATCCATGAGTTCAAGATGGACCTCAGGAACCTGTAGGTCTCAGTGCAGTAATATATATGCATTACCGATGGAGCTGCTAGACAGGGAACTAGATTTATAAAGCCAAAAACCCAACATGACAGCTATCATAGATTTCTGGTGTGTGATGGTATGAAGCCTTGCCCTGCATCGTGTCCCATTGTTTTTCTGGACCATCCCTCAGCCCTAAGTGGAAGAAACATCTTCCTTGAAATCCATCACTGGCACTCCCCAAAGGGTTGGTGAATTCCAAGACCAACTCCCAGGATGTTGGTTTCTGAAACTAACTCCCTGGAAGTTGCAGATTTTAGGAGTTCACACAATTTATCCATTCATATCCTACAGCTTTAGACTTTTTCATGATCAGAAGAAGGCCAAGGAGCAGGGGTGGTGGTGGGATGGCCAAACGACCTAGTGGCTGATACCCACCAGAGGGCCAATCTGGCTAAACCTTGAATCTTCATTATCCTGTGGCAGCAGCCATAGGGGTGGTGAGAGAGGAGGGCTCAGGGCCTGGCTTTGTCCAAGAACTCTAACCAAGCAGGTGCTTCCACCATCCTGGTACAGACACTTGGCTTGGTAGCTCAGCTGTGTTCTCGATAGCTGGGCTACCATGTACTGACACATGGCTTGGTAGCTCAGTGGTTTCATTATTGATGTTAGGCTTCTTTATCCTGTCCCTAATGCTCATTTACTTATTTGGAAAATCCTTGTCATCATGAAAATCACACTTTCTCCTGTGCCATTTCCCAGATCAAAATTATACCTTTCCGTACAAAATTACACCCATTATACCCCATGCTAATATTCCTCCTGCTGGGTCAAAAACACAAGTATCTGCATTCCTGACCCCCAACAGCTTGTGGGAGGGAGAGTTAACACAGGGAAACTGTGCAAGGATTATATACTCCCTCCTTTAGCACACCTGTCCCGAGCAAATTGACAGCCCCCTGCGGTAACTTTGAGGCAAAGGGAGAGGCAACGTAGGAGGCCATCAAAGATCTGTAGAATGATTTGGTCTTTGTTTTTGCAGTTTGGAAATCTGTCTGTTCCTGAGATTTGAAAGAAAAAAAGTTTTAAAAAACCCACCCTTTTCTTGGATCCATTCCAGTTTGTGCATTATGTGAAAGGATAAAAGCATTCCTAAACCCACACACATTTGATTTTTTTCTTTAAAAGGTAATAATCTTGTCTTATCTTGACACCAGTCAACTGCTTTTATAGAAAAGAATAGCATAATAACTTCTTCCTGAATACTTGATCATTTTTGTTGCTGTTTGTGGACAACATGGTAGAAGCTACTGATTCCCAGTAGTCTACTTCAATAGGTAGTCTCTGGCCTCCTTGGCCAGGCTCTGCAGTAACCCAATGAGCTGGCCGTCCCTCCTTCCCCATGTCTTGTTCCACTTCTTACTCTGGCTTGGCTCTTCCCAGCCTGTTGGAGTGAGGGGCAGACACTCGTAGTATTCTTGGGCCATTCCTCCCTCCCATTTGGCTGCCCAAATCTCCACTAGAGCTATCTCTGGTTCACTTGGGGCCAATTTGTTCTGCATCCTCATTCCTTTATGGGACAGTTAGTTGAGGATTTGCGCTGGACAGAGATGTTGCAGGCACCACACACATGATATTTATGCCACCTGATTTAAGCAGTGGCAACGTCCTTTTTTAATGATGTGTTCCAGTACTATGGAGTTAAGGACTGCCACTTTTCCACCAGATCCTGCCCTCTGCAAACTTTCTGGGGAATATTTTCCATCATTCTGACATTTCATTTAAAATGAAATATAGAAGATATTCATGGTCATGACAGGTATTATTTGTTTGACTTTGAAATATACAGCATACACACATTAATGCTCCACGACTGAAGTGTTACGGGGTGTGCATCTGCATATTCATGGCAAGTGTGTCTTGTCCATGCAAGGAAAGAGGCATACTGATGGAAAATAAGTGACCTTTTTGTAGTGTGAAAAATCTGTCTGTGCTGGCATGCACACAGATGAATAATTTAACAAAGGTAGGGTAGATGTGACCTTCTCTTGGAGAATGCCCAAACCCAACATCCTGTTTTTTTAACATCCTATATGAGTTTAACTTGATTGGTAACATACAACTCCTATGTATGGGGGTATAAACATACAACCCAGAATCTTTTACATAAAAGGGAGACCTATTAGAAGCACAATCCTAACCATGTCTACTCAAAAGGAAGCCCCATTGTGTTCAATGGGTCTTACTCTCAGGAAAGAGTCTTTAGTATTGCAGCCTTAGGGCAAAATCCAGAGTAACTACAGGGAGTCCTTGCTGTGGTGTAAGAACAACTTACTCTGGATTGCAATATGAATTTCCCATAGGTTTTCACTAGGTGGTGCAGTAACCACGGGTGCACATAAAGTCTCTTATGTGCTTCTTCTTGATTTGGGGGTAAAATGGACTAAAATGGCAGTCTTTGCAGAGTTGGAGAATGCTTGAATTGGGGCCTTTTGTTCATGTATGTACATTGACTTTCTGGAAACAGGTGTTGCAGGTTTTGGGATTGTTTTAGACAGGGACCCATTAGCTATTAATTAGCTATTAATTTGTTTTCTTTTCTTTGTGAACCGCTTTGTAAACTTTTTACAAGCGGTATATAAATACTGTATATAAGTGGTATATAAATACTTTATATAAGTGGTATATAAATACTATAGATAGATAGAGGTAGATAGGTAGAGATAGATAGATATAACCTATGAAACCTATTCAGCAAATGACAAAGAAAGGACACCACTTGACATCATGGGAAATGAAACATCTTTCAAATCAATTTCAGGACTCTTAAATATTATTGTCCATCTCTAGTCTGATGTCAGAATTTAGTTCTGACATAAGGAAATTCATAACTGTAATTCAGAATTAATTATCAGCTTCTGTGAAGAAGGGTTAGTAGAAAAATTGTTTTTTTTTTTTGTATTATAGTATCCTGTAGGACTGGATAATGTATTTTAAAAAATCAAAATACGTGTTCAAAATGCAAATTACCTGCTGGCTTTTAAAATATATGGTAGGTCTGTCCCAATATGCAATTACCTTTTAATGTGGGTAATTTTTCATATGAGATTAAAATTTAAAATTTGGTTTAAGAATCAGGATGATGTAGTGGTTTAGGAGTTGGAATTAGTCTTGGAAGATCCAGTTTCAAAACCCAGCTTAATCATGCAGAGCTCGGGCGACTTTGGGCCAATCACTATCTCGCAGCCTCATCTACCTCACAGGGTTGTTGTGAGGACAAAAGGAAAGCGGGAACCATGCACAAGAATCTGAACTCCTTCGCAAATGGTAAAAAAGTTATTGATGATGAATGCTGAATGTTCTCAAGGAAAGGTAGTTTGAGACTATAAACTTATGGTGGCAGAATCTTCTGAAGACAGCAAAAGTTATGTGGGCCTCTCTCCAATGACTTCCACAATTCAAGAATAATTTATC
Source organism: Cryptoblepharus egeriae (assembly GCA_030015325.1). Lineage (NCBI taxonomy): Eukaryota > Metazoa > Chordata > Lepidosauria > Squamata > Scincidae > Cryptoblepharus > Cryptoblepharus egeriae. The sequence continues at coordinate 16,627,617 of JAREYC010000013.1, forward strand.
AAGGTCTTAAACACGTCTAACATGAAGCAAATTATATCTTATCCTTGGACAGTATCATTTCAGAACGCAGATAAGGAAGTGACAGGTTTCATGACCCCCTAACGTAAAGAAAAATCTCTGCATGCAAAGAGTTAGCCTGGCAAATCATACGGATGGCTGAAGTAGAATCCTTACCGGCTAGCTTTCCATGCATTGATCCGTTAAATTTTAAGCATAATTCTCTAGTCTGCAGTGGATTTCTGGACATCACTCTAAGAAATTACTTACATGTAATACACCAGCTGCATATTGAACTAAAATATTGAAATGCTTATTGATCGAGGTTTGCTCTTGGAAGAGAAAACCCATTTGCAAGTGAATTGATGGGCTCTGTCCTTTGTGGCTTCTCTATTATGCACAGAACTTCACATTTAAGATAAACCTGATTAACTCAATATTCTCTGTTATCTCAATGAAAGCCTCACCTTTTGGGGGGAAGAGGGACAGAACTTTATATCTCATTATACCATTCACTGAAAAAGTCACTGCTGGTTTAGACGGCCCAGTATTGTGATCTCCGGAGGCAAGCTAAATTCATCTGCTTTTGAAACATTCCCCACCTCCACTATTCATGTTCTTGTCTGGGCTTTGTTTGCATGGAAAAAGAATATTGAGAAGAAACCTTTTAACAAGAGTGAACGGTCCGGCCAGAGGAGGTTTTACATTTGTATAACACAGGGATCAAAGCCAGAACTGCCATCTAAAAACATTGGTACTTTGTGATGATGTCATGAGAACAATTGTCTGTCTGTTGGAGAGAGAGGGGAAAAAAGATGGAGAGAGAGAGAGAGAGAGAGAGAGGGTTGCCTCTTGCAGTGGCTTTCTAAGGTATCATACTTGGGGTTTTCAACCCTATCTGGAGGTAAAGGTAAGGTGTCCCCTGCAGGTTGTCCTGCTAGTCAAGATCGATTCTAAGGAGTTGTTCTTATCCCTGTTTCTTAAGCCATAGATCCAAGACACTGTCTGAAGATACTTCCATGATCATGTGGCCCACATGGGCATGGAACGCTGTTACCTTCCCACTGATGTGGTACCTATTAATCAACTTGCATTTCCATGCTTTCAAACTGTTCGGTTGGCTGGAGCCAGGCAAGGGATGGGAACTCACTCTGTCTTGCAGTACTTGGGTCTTGAACTGCTGACCTGTGATCTTCAGATTTACAGGAACAGCAGCTTTAACCACTGAACCACGGCAGGTCAGTGGCTGCATCTGAACATCTGGAGATACCACTGCTTACACCAGAGACTTTCTGCATGCTAAGTATCACTCAGCCATAGGATGCAGTTCTAACCAGGGCCAGCACAACTCATTGGTCTTTCAGTTCCTGTGGTGATTTAGGGAGGGAAGTACATGTCTGTGCACTGGTCTAACCCTTCTCCAGCAGTGGCACATAAGTGTCTTACAGCATTTTTGTGACACCCCCCGAGACCAGCACTGGACTTGTGCTGGGGCTTAGGTCAGCCTAACTGGGGTTTAGAAGTGCAGCCTTAGAGTCAAGAGGATCTAAAAGGTCATCTAGCCCAACCCCCTGCCTGTAGTAAGAAATACTCGTTTGAATACTCCTGATGAATTCTGGGTTCTAAACAGGGTGACCAGATGCCAAACCCAAATTTCCTGAACCCCAAGGCCAAAATTCCTACCTGCTTAAAAAAATTGCCAAAAAATGTATCTTTTTCTTTTTATATTTTTTGTTTTTTTTGTTTTTTGGCCATAACTTATGATAGGAAGGAGATATCTCAAAACTGATTTTTGCATTGGATTCTGCTCTTCAATATAACTCGAACGACATATGACATGATGGTGTACTGCGCACCATCATGAAGTTTAAAAATGAAGCCAAAATTTAGGACAGTGAAGCCAAAATGTAGGACACCTACATTTTAGCCTACAAGAGGCTAAAAATCCGGACAAATCTGGCTTTTTCTGGTCATATGGTCACCCTGGTTCTAAATGAATACAATCAACTAAATTCACCAAGAATCTTTCTCCATTATCGGAGTCCAAGATTCTCCAATGCCATCTGCTGGCTATTAAAGGAAGCAGCAGGATAAGGCATCTCATTGGGTTGTGAACCTCTTCCCCATGGTGAAACAAAAGCCCCTCTTTCAGATGAAGGTTTGATGCATTTTCGCTATGGGGCAAGGCAGCCTTGCAACAGAAAGCTGTACGGCATGTCATGAGCCTGACTTTTCCTCTTATTCCAGAATCATGGAAACAGTTTTTAGTGTTTGCACATGAACAAGTGCATAGTTCAGGTTATGCTTTGTTATCTAAGTTTCTAAGGCTGCCATCCTAACCCTCAGTTAGGCTAGCAAAAGTCTCTGCACAAGTCTCCACACCACCACGGGACTGGGTTCCACTTTTCAATGGTTTTCACTTTTGGACGATACTCCAGTCCCTAACTCAGCTGATAATTGGAGGATGCCTGTATATATCTGAACTATAAACCATGTCTACTCAAAAGTATGCCCAATTGTGTTCAATGGTTCTTACTCTCAGGAAACTGTCTTCATAGTCTTTTTTTAACAACAGCAACTCAGGGTTTTTTTGATCCTCTAAAACAGAAATTTTCGACCAATAAGCAACAGCAACATTAGTGTGGCATTCCAAGGGGGGAAAGGAGCAAATGTCCCAGGTGCCACACCTCTGGCGATTGTACCACTTTATTCAGCTCCCATTACTGCCCATCAACAGTATCCCCTCTGGAAGGCTGAAAATCACCACTCCCAGTTTTGCTCTCCAAAGACCCTCAGAAAGAAGTGAGGTGGCACTTAAGGGGAGGGGGTTGGCACAGGAACCAGGATCTCCAGAGGCCAGAATTGGTGCACTGGTCTGCCACCAGAATATGGGGAGGACCCCCCCACAAGCAGCATCATGTGCCTTTTCTTAAAAAAAATAAATCCATTAAGATGGCCTAAAGGAGAAGGAATGTGCATTTTGTTAAACAACTTATCTCACTCCCTTAATCTGTGCATGCCTTCAAAACATTTAAGATACATCAGGGACTGGGTCATAATAATGCCATTAAGTGCGAGTTTTGCAGTGTGAATAAGTCACCGGTGCAGTTTAAGTACTAGATGTTGGCATTTGTGAAATGTTGTGCTGTATCATTCTCATACCCAACAAATGTATCTAATAATGCTATCTTTGAATATAGGAGATCTATAGTATATATTAATAATATTATCAGCTATATTGCTATCAGCCAGTGCTACTCACACTGGGAGGGGGGGTCTGCAGGCTGCAATTAGTGTAAAGGTCCCTTGATCCCTTTAAGGACTATGGGAAAGAAGAAAGCGTTCACACTTGGCTGCCACAAAATCCTTTCATGCTGTGGCCCTGGTGGATTGGGCTCTCAGATGTAGATTTGTACCGATATATGCAGGTAATAAAAATAGAGGCAGGTTCATAACCTGCATTGAGAAGGCAGTTTAGGGAAATCTGCCGCAGGCTCAATTCCTAGCCCCCACTGTCCACACCTGATGCATGGACAACAATACAGTCAAGGAAGGTAAGTGACTAGAGTAGACCTTAACTGGCTCAGTATGAATCAGCTTCATAGGTAGCAAAGCCAATTAGTTTGCTTAAGTGTTCGACTCACTTCTTTGCTGTACAGCCATTCAGTTGCAGTCAGTCCCAAGCTTTTGAAATGTCAGCGCCAGCTATTTTGGGGACTGCATTGAAACACAGCTCAAGAGTGCAACATCTATACAATAACCACCAATAATAGCCTGCAGCCATGGAACATTGAAATAGAGAGATTTAGGAGATAGAAATATGTCACTATTGTAGGGATTAGACGAATGTGAACCTTATCAGTAGTCCAAAATATCAGACACTGCTTTAAAAAGAAAAAAAGAATCATGTCTTGAATTGTTCAACCTGCAAAGTAACAAATGCTATTAGATTTGGGAAAATATATATTTACAGTATATATTTTAACCTTCTAGCTATCCAACCATGGCTTTCTTGTTTCCAGGCTGGGGTGCAGAGGGAGACAATCATATTCCATTTGTACTGGAAACTCTGCTCACACCTTCAGCTTCAGCATGTGAGATGGAACAGGCTCATGGCAGTGGTCTTGGACCAAGGGTCCCAACAGGTCAGCTTCAGCACCAGATGTCTTGCATCACCAATACTACTATAAGCTTGACAGCCCAGTCTGATCCTACTCTGGAAAAAGCTGATCAGCTGTCATATCCTGTATCCAGTGCAGGGTAGAAGGTGAATCCCAACTCCAGTCAGGACCAGCCCAAAATCTCCTGGTATCTGAAATGGACTCCAAAGGCCACGTACATTTCCACTTCTTCTCTGTTTCCTTCTTCCTTCTCCAATCTGGGGACTGAAAGGAGAAGGGAGATGAAATGCAATGAAGGCAAGAAAGTGGACAGAGAACATCACCCTTCACCTATCTGATGCATGATGTAACAGTCTCATTTGACCTCATAGATGGACCAATCCTGCTTCCCAACCAATTCTGATAGCACTTTCTGACTTCAACTCTTTTGATCATAATTTCCTTGATGTGACACTGAACCCCAACCTTGTCTGTTGCCTCCAGGCCCTTCTACTTTCCTGTGATGTTGTTGGACTGCAATGTGGCTTGAAGCACATGTCTCCCTCTCCAACGTTCAATCAATCTGCCAAGGTTGAAAGTATGAATCAGGTTTATTGCTACTCTTGATCTAGTTGGATTCTTCCTTTCTTTCTGCGTTGTCTCATTCTGAGAAGAAAAGCTATCTCACTGGTGCAGAGAAGGAACATTCCAGCGTTCTGTTTTACACTTGTTGACAGATACAAAATCGGATCACTCTCTGTTCCTTTGAGAGTCAGGAGTTTTCATTTCATCTCGTTCATCCACATGAACCATTCCCAGGACTCAGGTGCTTCATAGACAGAAACACTGCGTTTGAATTCCCAGGATAATTGCAGTCCAGGTAATCACTCCGCTCAGCGTTCTTGGGCAAAAAAGTGAAGACTGTTGCCACAATATTGGTTTTGTGTTTGAAGGAAAGAAAAGTCTAATTTGAGATTGCAGAGAGATACTGAGCCAGTTTAATGGACATATACTGGGATCAGACCAGTCCAAAATGGCTCCCACCAGACCAGAATTCCATTTGCAAACTTTGTATGTGGATGGATTTGGGGATTTTTTTTCAGGTGAACTTCAGAATGATGCATAACAACCCTACACAACATGTTACTGAATCCCAAAGCATGACAACTATAGCAGTTTTCATTAACCAAATGGAAATGCCACCTTGAAATGAATTCATAGAAACAAAATAAGACAGTAATATACTAGGGATAATAACCAGGAAACTGAAATTGCCCCAGGTAATTCAATCTGTTGGAGAATATGAGTTCTCCCTATGGAGAATGTAAAAATACTGTAAGAATGGAAAGGATGGGAAATCAGTTGTACTCCCTGTTCCCCCCTTTTGCTTATCATGGTTCTGAAATGCCTCTTAACACAATAAAATATGCACAATTTTGTGGTGAGTTGCTTTACAGATCCATGTTTGTTCATCAATAGTGTTATGTCTTCATGAACAGACTGGGGAGGCTATGGGGTGGAGAAGGGGAGAAGATTGCCCAGGGGCAGTGGAACCCACCTAATCCTCATCCCCATCCCAGGCTCAATTCACTTTCATGCATCTGTGTGGACCTGTGCCAAAGATACTTTTGGCACAGACCCATATAGACCCGGTGGTCTACATGGGCTTTCTCTGGGGTATGGGAATGAATTTATGATTGTGTATTTTGCTCTGGGTTTACTGGATCACCATGTGGGGAATTAAGAATCAGACTAACTACAGCTGCAATCCTAACCTCAGTTTAGGCCAGCCTAAGCCCCGACATAAATCCTGTACTGACATGGGGGTGTCACAAAAGTGCAGTAAAGCACTTCTGCTCCATTCCTGTGGGGTGGGAGGAGTTAGGCCAACGCACAGGCATTCACGACCTCCCCAGCTGAGTTAGGCTGGCCTAAATTTATCAGGATTTCTCCCTATGTGTAGGGATAAATGGAGGCTGATCATCAATCCATACATTTATCTCAATTATTTTTCTTATTGATGTGGCATTGTAGTCCCAATGTTTGTCCCAAAGGCTGCAATCCTAAGAGCACTTTCCTGGGAGTAAGCCCCATTGAATTCAATGGAACTTACTTTTGAGTAGACATGATTAGGATAGCACTGAAAGTAGAATAAATCTTGTACTTGTGCTTCTATCCAAAATGTCTAAATTAGCGATTATCACCCCATTATGTGCTACATTGGAAAACTCATTGCATATTTAAGGCATATACCGGCTGTTGTTTTGCTTGCTTTGCAGTGATTGAAACTGCAATTGCCCAACAATCTGTAATCAAACCATCTTTTTGCATACTTGCTTATATCTCAAAGTGACCCACAGAAATACATTTGCCATGTGGTTAACTGCAGTGATCATCTGTTCATTCAGGCTGTAGGGAATGACCATCGTCACAGAGGAGCCACTGATCTCAATGCATGAACCCATGAAATTACCTTATACAAAATCAGGCCATTGGTCTGTTGTCCAGATTACGCCAACTGAAATTCAATAAGGAAATGGGCAGAAATCTTTCCCAGTTCTGCAGTGTAACAGCCTTTCAAATGGAGATGTTACACCCAGTGAAAAGGGTATTTATTCACTGGTCTACACCCAGTGAAAAGGGTATTTATAAAGGATATCCTTTCATATACAGTAAAGAAGTACTGGCATCCATAAGTCTCGAAAGACTATGGTATCGTGCTCGACGCTGTATGTGAACCACAAAGGCCTGGGTAGATTGATATGGAGGATAGGCTGTTACCCAAGCAGCAAATCCCCCCTCTCCATGCCACTGAAATAGTCCAGTGTGATAGCAGAGCCAATACGATTGTTTCCAGCAGCGTCATCATTTTTCATGCTATGATCCCAATAAAGAAAAGGATAGATGGACCTACCATTAATCTGCTATCCTGCTTGGGATCCTATCTTCCCATCTATGCCTACTTCATCACTCAGAACTCATGCCCACCTTGCAGCAAATATCCGTATTAGATAGAGGGCACAATCCTAACCCTGTCTACTCAGAAGTAAGCCCCATTGTGTTCAGTGGGGCTTAATCCCAGGAAAGTGTCTTTAAGATTACATCCATAGCAGAAAAAGTTGTGTTAAGGATTGGGCCACAATTCTGGCCACACTTACCTAGCTATACTTAGGCTCTGCATTAGACCTGCTCTTAGGCTGCAATCCTATCCACACTTTCCTGGGAGTAAGCCTGATTTGCACTAATGTGACTTACTTCTGAGTAGACATGCATAGGGTTGGGCTCTCAGTTTGGACATTAAGATGTTACCCCATCACAACGAACAACAACTTGTGGGATCCGGTTCTCAATATGCTACCAATCCCTTATAGTTAACCACAGTATTTAACAGCACATGGCTCATCATGTAGGAAGGGAGAATAAAAGGCTCCACATCTCTCTTCAGTGATCAGAATACTGATTGTATATTTTATGAACGTTCAGCGATTAGCTTTAATTTAAAAAACACAGAAAGGGATAAAATAGCCAAGCAGACTATAGCATGAGCAAAATACAAGAATACAGCACAAAATACAAAATATAAAATCAAATAGTCCCCACCACCAAAAGGGCTGTAGCTCAGTGCTATATCACTTGCTTTGAATTGAAAATGTCCAAGGTTTAACCCCTGACATCAACATGAAGGCTGTTGTCAATCAGTGCAGACAATGATGAGATTCATCACTACTTACTTTCCCATTACTTACTTTCCCATTTCCTAAAATAGTAGTTCTCAGCAGTGGCGTTCTGGGGAGGTGGGAGAGGTAGTCTGTGCAAGGAGCATCAACATGCCGTGTAAGATCTCCTTCCGCTTGGAGCCATTCGCTGCACTAAAACAAAAGTGAGGACATAGCCATCATATAAGGCATGATCAAACATTGTATCTTCATAATGGATTTTAATTATGCAAGCTGCATTGGGCATTGATGTTGGCTGAAAAGCAGAGTATAAGTACAATAAAAGAATAGAAATCAATCTTCTTTATATGCTGTCAGATAGAGGTGGAAGAAAGCATTCTGCACTCTTCGCAGATGGGAGTTGTACTTCCAAAGCTGAAAATGTGCAGTTAAAATTCTTGTTAGCACAATGAAGGGGAAGGCAGTGAAGGCATGAACTCACCCTCTCAAGAGTCATCTTGGGCTGTTTCATCTTTCAAAAAGGGCAGTCGCATTCTGGCCAAATCTGTAGGTAAAATTCACCCCCAGTGGTTGCTTCCCCTCTCTTCAGCTCACTAAATCTGCTCTCTCTTACCTGGTAAATTGTTCACAGTGCATTCCATAGAATTAAATATTTGTGGAGATTTGAGTTTGGCATTTCCACGGCCATGGATGAATATGCATGGGCCAAGGCCAAAGGGAAAAACACACACTGCTATTCACTTAAAATATTTACAGGGATTCTCAAATGAATTTTACTATTTACAGAAGGTGCCAGACGGAGGGCCCCAATGGACTGCTCAGTATTTATCCTTGGGAAATGGTCAACACGAACAACACACATTGTCCATGCCTCGCTTCAACGCCAACCTTGAGGCAATAAAATACATTAGTGTGATGGGCAACGTTGGGTAAAATTCTGTGACTATAATTTGCTTAGTATTGTGGTCCCCAAACTGTAAACTGTGGTTTCCAGGGGAGCAGTAGAAACCAGACAGAGTTTAATATGGTGGTCCAAGTTAAATCCAAACCACACTCTGATGTCTTCATTGGAAGACTGAAGTGCACGAAGCAGAGGAGAGTGCCAGGATGCAGGAGGATTGTCTTGTGTGCTCCACAGGGCTCCATGGGCACAATTCTAAGCAATTTAGATCAGCACAGCTCACCCATCTCCGTGTTCATGAAATACTGTGGGGAGCAGGTGCATATCTGTACACCAGCTAATTCCCCCCAAGGGTGGCATAGAAGAGCCTTACCACACTTTTGCCACACCCCAAGCCAGCATGGGATTTGTGCCAGGAATTGTATCGATCTAAACCATGGGTTTGGATTACTGGTATATGGTGTGAAATACTGAGCTCTTCTTGTGGACTTATGATCTTATCAGTTGGAAGGTGATCTGCACAGCAAGATTGGTACATTCATTTACTTATTCATATTGGATTCAAATATAGCAGGTCTATCATTCTTTGCATCACCCAAATATATATACAAAATACTAATATGCATGCACACAAACGCATACATAGGGTGCAATCCAGAGTGACTACGGGGAGTCCTTGCTCTGATGTAAGAACAATTTACTCTGGATTGCAATATGAATTTCCTATACGTTTTCACTAGGTGGTGCCATAACTACGTCAACATAAACGTCTCTTACGTGCTCCCGTAGTTACTCTGGATTGTAGGGTTACATAGGAACGTTACTTCCCCATAGGTACATACATACCAACAGTATAGTCCTACAGATCATCAAAATGATGAAATCAACTAAGGGCGCAATCCTGAGTAACTACGGGGAGTCCTTGCTCCAGTGTAAGAACAATTTGCTCTGGATTGCAATATGAATTTCCCATAGGTTTTCACTAGGTGGTGCAGTAACTACGGGTGCACGTAAAGTCTCTTATGTGTTCCCGGAGTTACTCTGGATTGTATAGTAAGCCAGACCACCTCTTCTGGTCTAGTCAAACATTGGCTGCAATCCTTTCCTAGGAGTCAATATTACTGAATAAAATGGGATTTACTTCTAAGAAGACATGCTTAGGATTGCACTGATTGCTGTGTGGGAGCAGGTCTACTTGCACAACTTTAATTTCCTTTTTATGACTGATGATTGCTTGATTAATAGTAGGTATAAACACATCAGTTAAATTGGTATGTGTGCATCATGTACCATGCTAAGAATATCTTTTTTAGAAAAACATGATAGCAGGGAAGAGAAGTGCGCTACTCTTGAAGACATGGGCATTGTCAAATAGAGGCAACAGCTGCACACACATCTGTTGCAGCAGGATTGCTTGAAGTGTGAGAGAAACTTGCCAAACCCATCTGACAGATACAATGGCAGAAGAGAAAATAATGAAAATACTGCAGGGGAATAAAAGTCTGTGAACAGTTTCCCCAAGTTGCTGAATAGGTATCACTTGTTCACAGGCTTTACATAAGCTCAGCAAATTAGGAGAAAATGCCATTACTCCTGTTATAGACTGTGTGGTGTAGTTAAATATGGACCATGGGGACAGTGGTGTCACTAGGTGTATGCAGGGTGTGCAGACTGCACTATGCGAACCCTCCAGGGTGGGGGAGACTTCTATTGGCCAAATTTATGGAAATACTTTGGAAAATTTGTATTTATGACTTATATAATCATGATATATTTTTTTGGAAAGGTAATGTCATGCAGAACGTAATGAAGCAAACTATCCCTACAATCCAGAGTCACAACGGGAGCACATAAGAGACATTACGTGCACCCGTAGTTATGGCACTGCCAATGAAAAGCTATGGGAAATTCATATTGCAATCCAGAGTAAATTGTTCTTATACCGGAGCAAGGACTCCCCGTAGTTACTCTGGATTGCACCCTTAGTTGAAGAATTTGTATTCTATGAAGCGTTATGGTGTTACCATTAAAGCGTTACCATTAAAAGAAGCAACAGTCTTTTGTAACAAAAAGTGGATCTTTTAAAAAACTCAAAATTGTCCAATGAAACTGACTGTTCTGAGAGTCAATGAGGTGTTATTATGACAGGGAACCAGTAAAGTGTTACTATTTCCATGTATAAGAGCTCATAATACAAGTCTTACCTTACAATCCAGAGTAACTACGGGAGCACGTAAGAGACGTTACGTGCACCCGTAGTTACTGCACCACCTAGTGAAAACCCATGGAAATTCATATTGCAATCCAGAGTAAATTGTTCTTACACCGGAGCAAGGACTCCCCGTAGTTACTCTGGAATGCACCCTTAATCAGTTGTGTGAGTGCCATCAAGCTGGCCACTTGTGTTGGGTGAATTGTACTGTTACTGATTCAGGAAGGCAATGTAGGCTGGCACAATTCACCCGCTCATTGTTCCTGCACTGGCAGAGGGAGGCTGGAGCATGTCTTTGCATGTCTTTTGCTACACCCCCCAGGCCAGCATGGGACTTGTTCTCAGATGTATGCCAGTCTAACTGGGAGTTGGGATTGCAACCTCTTACACTCAAGGTAGTAACTAGTGGAGAGCTGGTCTTTAAATCAGGATTGATTTAAAAAAAGAAACCACATACATCTCAGAGTCTTCAAAGACAACTTTTCAGCTAAGTTGAAAATTAAGATTTCTGTTTCCTTCACCAATTATGTGATAAAATTATGACAGGGCTGGATAGAGTGGATGGAGGAATGTTCTTCTCCCTCTCACCCAACAACAGAATCACTGCAGTCTATAAAAATTGTGGATTCAAAGAATCAGAACAGACAGAAACAAAACATTTCTTTACCCAGAACATAATGAGTCTGTGGAACTCCTTGCCATGGGATGTGCTGATGGCACTTTAAGGGGATTGGACAGATGTCCAGTGGGAAAATCTAACACAGGTTATAAGCCATGATGGGTTTGTGCAAGGGTTGTTGTGAGGACAAAAAAGATAAAGCTATGAAGCCCCCTTGGGCATTTGTGTTAGCATAAGAAAGGCGGGGTATAAAACCTTTAAATAAAATTAATAAATAAATCACTATCACAGCAGACCCACAACTTCATCATCAGTTGTTTTTGCTTTAAAAAAGTACTTTGCTATTGCAAGAGGATCTGATTCCCTCCACTGCGGATTGCCTGAAGCCCAAACTCATCATGATCCAAAATGAGAAACGGGACTTTTTGCTTATGTTGAAATGAAAGTTTGTTAAGAGTATTAATGGACCTTGCTGCCTACTTAACGAGATTTAGTTAAAATGATAAACTCTTTTAAATGCTTCCTTCAATGCATGATTGCCCAGCAGTATTGTTTTCCCGTGCCACCCCAGGAAGTGAATTCTGGTTAAATAGATTGTCTTGCTACATTTGCTGTAAGCATAGATGCGACATAGATTGGGACTGTTGTCGCTCCCCAAATATTTTTGAATCCAAATCTAAAATGAAGAAAATTAAGAGGGGAAATTAGCCGTCTTCTGAGATTAGTCTTTAGGGGCTGATGTCCTATGGCTTGGTAACCACAGGGGTGTGGTACTGTTGATTTCTCCGAAAATGGGTATCAGTGATGGCCCTGCATGTTTTGGTGCTTGAGGCGTACAATCCAAATGGCGCATCTGTGGCAGCTAATATTCCCTCTCCTAATACACAGCTGATGATGAAAAGCATCGGCACCACATGGGTTGAACAGGCTACTAGGGTTTAACAAGGCTGAAATGCATCGTCTGCCATTTCTGTTTGAGCAAAGGAGCTCTTGAAGTGTAGTGTGAAGCTCTTAGAGAGGACTGGCCCATCCATGAAGATGCCCAAGGCATTCACGTCACCTGCCACCATTGGTCCTGTTCCTTCCACTTCCTTGCTTTGAAAAGGAAGATGGAAATAGGAAGGGGAGGCCCTAGTGGAGAAGGTCATGGTGGCCTAAAGGGTGCTAATTGGGTGCCAGCATTGCTCCTGCCATGGCTCTGCCAGCCTCAGAAATGCTGCACATCATCAGATTATGTTGTAGCCAAAGATCAGTTTGCAGGAGAGCTAGTGGTACTTGCTGCAGCTGGAGCCAACAAACACATGCATGTGCATCTACCTACCTATGGTGCCCTGGCCAGCTTCTCTTTCCTCTAGCAGTGAAGGTTCAGCAACCTGGAAGTGACACACAACATTCTGGACCAAATGTCTGGGTTGTTAAATTTTACACTGGCTGACACATCACGCCCAGCATAACTGGTGCTAAGAATTCTGTGTTGGAGAATGCTTTCTCTCTTCCAGAATTCAAATAATTGTGGATTTTTGGATGGGGGAAACCAAAGAGTTGAACATTAGAAGTTATTGTTCAGTTCAAGCAAGGCTGAGCACTCAGGGGGACTGAGTACCCATGGTCTGGATTGGACTGGCTGGCCTGAATTGTAGATTCATATCAGGATACTAATGAGTTCATATCAGGATTCATAAACAGGAATCAAGTGAGAAGAAATCCTGGACAGGTCCCAGGGACATGGCAACTTCATTCAAGAAGGGCTTGAGATTCACAGTCTGTGAGTTTTGTAGTCTGTCTCCCAAGCTCTTCCTGGGAAATGAAAGAGATGACCAGTCCTCAGATCTGGAACCTACCTTTCCATCACCTCTCTATTATCTCTCACAAGGCACACAGTCTGAAGTGGGGTACAAACTCTTTGCAAGCCTTTTGGTGGGGGACAATGTCAGCTTCTTGTCAGTATCCAGATTGAGAAGGATGTTGGCTCTTGCTTGAAGTTTCTTTGGTTGACGGACCTCAGTGTCAAGAACCCAGAATTAGTACTGCTGTCAACTGTATTCCTGGACCTTCTGACCCCATTTGACTCTACAGTGTCCACTGCTGAAGGTAATGACACCCATCTTCTACTATGCTAGAATTTGTCCGTCCTAATTCGTATCCTGGTTGGCATCATGCGTCAGGGTTTCAGATGGGATCCTTTTCCCAGGTCGTCCTTAAAATGCTGGCACTTGAACCCAAGACCTTTTTGCCTGCAAAGCAGGTATGCTTCCTCTGAACCATGGCTGTACCTGTTCATTCCTCCAGTCTCAACTTAAATTTTTGCACACTCACACAGTTTTGTCCGGGATGCCAACATTCACATGCAAATCTGGATGCTCACTGTAACAGATATATCAGTAGCCGCTCTTCTTTCGGAGAAAGATCTTTCCTCTGTCCTTTGTTATTACTTTTAGAATGACAGCCTTGCCTGAGATGCAAATGAGATGCAAAAGAAAAGGCAGCATAATTTGGAAATCTGTCTCCGATAAAGGGAAAAGATTGTACAATGGGTAAGAGGTTTTGATGTGCAAGACACCAAATTCCCCCGGGACCTCAGAATTTCTCAGTGTTTGCTGGAATAGACTAGAAAAAAATGGACATTTTGGCTCGTGAGAAGAACAAAGAAATCATTTAGAATCTTCTTTATTCCCCAGAAAGTGGGGGGAGTGTAATAGTATCATTTTACTATCTGTTTTACTGCATCATTTCTCTGTGATCTCCTGAAGTGACTCAGGGTTTTTACTAGTATTGGTAATGCTAACTGGTTTTTTTGGAACTTCAATGGACCCTCAGTAGTTCCTCAGTAGTTCTGCAGACCCTGTACTGGCCCCCCTGCAGTGGGTCCGCAAGTCACTGAATTCTATAGATATTCAGTGCTAACACACACACATACACACACACACACACGCACAAACACACACACACCTAGCAGGCCTCCGTCAGTCTTGAAAGACTATGGTATCATGTTCGGCACTGCATATGCTGCATGCGAAGCATGAAAGCCTGGGTTAAATTGTTATGGAGGATAAGCTGTTACCCAAGCAGCAAATCCCCCCTCTCCATGCCACTGAATTACCAATGGAAAGGTAGAGCCAATACGATTGGATCCAGCTGGCATCGCAGAGCTGGGCTAAGGACAAGAGCTCATCCTGTCTTGTGGGGCCGACCCAGGACTTGAACCCTGGCCTGCTGGTTAACAGGCACAGCATCTTAACTGCTTAACACACACACCTATGTCTTAACACACACACCTTATGTCTTAACACACCTATGTCTTAACACACACACGTCTTAACACACACACCTATGCCAAATTATTTTCACAAAACAACTGAAAGTTTTCAAGCTGTGGAAGTATCCACATTAATAACTATGTGCTAATATAACTGTGTTGGTGTCTACTACTACTACTACTACTACTACTACTACTACTACTACTACAAATAAATGCATAAGGACATGTTTCCCTATCACAAAAGTGTTCCTTCCTGGGTAGTGAATAAGGGAATATGAAGATAATCTAAGGAAAACAAGCAGTTTTGGTTTTCTTTGTTCACATTGTGGTCTTGCACAGTAGCCTCTAGAGTAGTGATTTTCAAGCCGTGTGTTGTGGCATTAGAGTTCCACGGATAGTCCTCAGGTATGCCATGGGAATTTGGGATTGACATTCATTATTAGGAAAATGGGGGTGATTTGAACAGTCTGGTGTGCCTTGTCAATGGTAAAAACAACTGATGGTGTGCCTTGACAATTTCAGTGCCTTGTTAAGTGTGCCGTGAGATGAAAAAGGTTGAAAATCACTGCTCTAGAGACCAAAATTGACATATCTGACACCTTGTGCCTTAAGCTGCTGATCACACCAGTTCAGGCCACTAGAGGGCACCAAGCAAGTGCAATTTAATGTACTATATTGCGTACTTTGCAAACCAACAGGAGCCATTCCAGTTCTGAAGCTGGAGCTCGATGTTCTTACAAACTGTCTGGAAAATCCATCTTGGCGCTTAGAATGGTACAATGCAACAAACATATAAACAAACAAACAATCAGAAACAGTATTTATTTTGGTGTTGTCTTTGGGGTGAAGATCACTCCCAAGATTGCAGATCAGCAATTGCCTGCTGCTGGAAAGCGAGTATACTAGATCACAGCATACTATGATCAGCATACTAGGGCACTACAGTATAGTTTCCATACTTTTATACATACCTTCCTCCAAGGACATAGTTCTTCCTTCTTTTTGTCCTCACAACAACCCTATAAGGTAGGCTAGTCAGAGAGATGGGGACTGGCCTAATGTCTTCAAGGAGGCTTCTTCTTCTTTAGTGTTTTTCCTGTACGGTGGGCAGGGTCTGCTGAGGATTATTATACAGTAAAAACCATAACATACCATACCATACCATATATTCATATATACATACATACATACAGCCTACCCTGCTTTGTTTTCTTGAGATACTATTTTTCTCTCTTCACTAGGTGGGACTAAAAGCTGATCACAGAAAACAAGGGTGAATTTTAGCACATCTGCAATAGAAGCACAGTGCCCTCCCTGCTCCAATGCAAAACAAAAAGTTATCAACAAAAGCAGGAACTCTTGTTCTTTCAAACTCAAGCCTTTCGTGAGAAAGTTTATAAATTGATCCATGTGCAAAAGGCCTGCAAGCAAGTCAATGGACCACTGAGCTTCCGCCTGTATCTGAGCACTGGATTTGCACCCAGAGAGAGCTGTATAAGTACTGATTGGAAATCAAAAACAAGCCTCAGAACAAATTTGACCCAAAGTATTGATGATGGGCTGCAGGACTGGCATAAGCAGTTTCTTCCCAGTCAGAGCCACCTCCAATCTACAATATGCTGGTAACAGGTGCATAATTTTTTTGCAGAGGAATTTTAGAAAAGTAAAACAAAAAACACGAAACCCATCAACCCTTCTTTGGGGGGTGGAAGGGGCAAAGAAACCCTGAACTGGTGCTCAGTGCAGTTGCACCAGACAACAAGCTTTAGGGGGGCAACAAGCTAAGCTTGACACTAGTAGCTAAAATGGTGAAAAATGGAGTATGTATTAATGATAATACCATCATTTTATATATTGTTGGAAATCTAATTTAATGCAGATTTCAATTAAACAAACGGCATTGGAATATCTATATGCAGTGGCCTTTCCACATCACCACAAGAATGGGGAAATGGATGGGTTGCGTTGGCCAAAATTGGTTAGGACTGTGCCCTAACATCCCAGATTTGCGCTAGATTTTTTTCACCTCGAGGGACACCTAAATATTACATGCAAAGTTGATTCAGAAGTTCTGCCTTCACACAGTCAGGATCAACATTATTATATGCAAACCTTGTAACTTGAATAATAAACACTGCAAAGGGGGCTCTGGAAGTCCCAATGAGGCACTCCCAACAACTGCTCCCAGACCTTACTGGAACTCAGCCCCACTTTTAAGCATTGTAGTCAGGCAACTCCTTACTCCATGTTCCTCTTGTGATAACGCCAATGCAAATAAAACTATTGGAGGTGAATGCTGGGGGAAAAAATTAGCAGATGCCAGCCAGGACCTCCAGATACTGCCTCCTCTTGCAAAGGTTAGCATTTTCCTCTGCTTTCTCATATCCCTGGTAACCATTTTACAAAAGCCGGAGGACGTTTGGCTGTCATTCTCTGGGATTGCAGAAGAAGAGATTTTTATCTCCTGCGAAGGACAAGCTGGGTGATGGGAGGGAGTGATCTATTTGCTTTCCTGATTTCTGTTGGGAGAAAGGCTAGAGATTGTCAGGCTGAATCATAATGATTTAGTTGTCTGTTCCCGTTAGTGATGCCCATGGGAGAGGAGGGTAAAGGCAATAATTGTACTCAGGCCCAGAGTCAAAATTGGGGTCCAGGAGCCAAAGGAGGAAGCCCCTAGGATCTTATATTTTATAATTTCACCTGGACGTGCTGCCTGTGTGGGATGCTACCACGGACTTGCTGCAATGACTGATGCCATAAGCCTTTTTTTGATGGGCCAAGGAATGCGTATATGTCAGTCCTTAACACAGTATCGAATCTGGGATGAAACTGCCTACTAGTTTTCTGACTTGTGGATTCACGGACCATGAAGAAGTGTTTAGGAGCTCAGGGATACATCTGCAGGGCTATAGCTGTGTGTTTACTACATAGAACATTTTCCATTCCAGTATAAAGACACTAAAGATAATGATGTTAATTTTCTGCAATGATTTTCTACATTTCCTCTGTATTGGGAACCCTGATAGATCTGGGCTTCAAAGAGTATTCTGGTTATTGTCACCATTCCTCCATCTTCTTTCACAGTAGAGAGTTTAGGCTGCAATCCTAAAGATACTTCCCTGGGTGTAAGACCCACTGAACACAATGGAGCTTAATTTTGAGCAGACACGGTTAGAATTGTGCTAGCAACTCAGGTTCGGGAAAGTTGTCTGAATGGATGCCATGGTTCTGGAATAGTCTTTCTACTTCTAGATGTGAAAGTAGAAGAAGAAAAATGGAGAAACATAGAGAGGTGAAATTGAATAAAGTGCAGGCTGGAAAACTGTTTTGTGTAATGAGGCAAAAGCAAAGGAGGACAACCTATGCCATATGATCAGGAATTTGCGTGTGTGGACTTAGGCTGCGATCCTAAAGACACCTTCCTGGGAGTAAGAGCCATTGTACACAGTGGGGCTTACTTTTGAGTAGGCATGGTTAGGATTGTTCTCTTAGAATGGTAAACTAAGAGCACAATCATAACTGTGTCTACTAAGCAGACCATGTGGGGAGAAAAAAACTCTCATTCTCCAGGTTGAATTATCCTGGGCATGTCAGGGTCACCTTCAGTCCTGATTACAGGGAAGGTGCCAGATGCCCAACAAGTAAACAGGCTGGGACTGTTAATTACAATCAGTGCTGAAGTTTGGGTGGAGATGATGATCTCTTCAAGGAAAGGGGAGGGAGGGAAATCAATCAAAAGGGTTAATCGAAGGATGCACAGATATGGAAATGAATCCGCTCAGAAAAAGGCTTTCAAGCCTCTGAAGGACAAGAGAGAATAGAACCTTTCCTGGTGGCTCCAGGGTTTTCAGAGACAGGATATTGTTTATATTGATTGATGGTTTTGGAAACAAAATGCTTCCATTCTAAGGCAGCCGCCTGTATTCACTGGTAGAGGTCTGGTGCCTCGGAGTGCTGTGCACCAATTCCATAACTGCAGCTTGCCCCCAATCTACCAGTTTCACCTGTTAAGCATCATCTGTTGGGTTCCTGCCTGTCATTCTCTTTTAGGCTCAAAGAACTTATCTGAAAAAAAGATGGCAATATATTTTAATTCCAGGATCAAAATCAATGCTGCTGCTATTGCTGCTGCTGCTGCTGCTGCTGCTGCTGCTGCTGATAATAATAATAATAATAATAATAATAATAATAATAATAATAAATAAAATTATTTTTATAAATAATTTTATAATTATTATTAATTATTATTAATAAAAATAAAGTAATAATTATATATTATATATTATTATATATTAATAAAATAATTAATTAAAAAATAAAAAATTATTAATAAAAATGATAATTTTTATAAATAATAAATAAATAGTAATTAAATTAAAAACCATTAAATGCCACCAGCCTGAAGCCTACAAATATCTGGGCATACTGCAGCTGGACAATATCAAGCACGAGCATGTAAAAACTGTGGTCAGCAAAGAGTACTTTTGCAAGTGAAGCAGTTGGTTGAAGAAGGAAAACATGCCCTAGCAGATTATGTGCGAGAGAGCCAGGAATCTGCTCTGACTGAAGTCAGCAAGAGAAAGTTGTTGAAAGTGCAGCAGACCAACTATGAATGTTGCAATAGTGCAATTCAGGCTTGGACTGCCAGTTGGCAGAATAAAGCACTGCATGGCCCATTCCTTGCCAAGATCGAAGGAAAGGTTGATCAGGATAAGACCTGGTGTGGCTCACGAGTGGAACACTGAAGGAGGCAGAAGGCCTGATACTTGCTGCCCAAGAACAGGCAATCAGGACAAATGCCATCAAGGTCAGAATTGACAAATCAGCCCATGACCCAAATGCCGGCTCTGCAAAGAAATGGATGAAACCATCGACCACATTCTAAGTGGCTGCAAGAAGATCGCGCACAACTGCAGGCACAACTCTGTTGCCCAGATGATCCACTGGAATCTATGCCAAAAGTATCATCTGCCAGTGGCAAAAATCTGGGGGGACCACAAGCCTGAAAATGTGGTTGCAAATGAGCAGGTCAAGCTTCTGTGGGACTTCAGGATACAGACAGACAAGGTCTTGGAACACAATACTCCAGATATCACCATCATAAAAAGGAGTAAAGTGTGGCTTGTTGACATCGCCATACCAGGTGACAGCAGAATTGAGGAGAAACAACTGGAAAAGATTTCCCGCTACCAAGACCTAAGAATCGAATTACAGCGTATCTGGTGTAAGCCAGTGCAGGTGGTTCCAGCGGTAATTGGCACACTCAGTGCAGTGCCCAAAGACCTTGGCAGGCACCTGAAAACTATTGGCATTGACAAAATATCACTCTGCCAACTGCCAAGAGCAGAAAGCCGCTCTTCTGGGATCAGCACGAATTACACACCGCTACATCACACAGTCCTAGACTCTTGGGCAGGGTCCGACTGGTGATGTGAATGAAACCAGCACGAAATTGTTCGCTGTGTATTTATGGATAATAATAATAATAATAATAATAATAATAATAATAATAATAATAATAATAATAATATTATTATTATTATTATTATTATTATTATTATTATTATTATTATTATTATTATTTGGTACATCCTTTTTGGTAGCCTCGTTTTGTTGGATTTGACTTTAAGTAGCAGTACATTATTGCTTGATTTTCTTCACATGTAAACTTTCAATGTTGTGGTTGTGATTGGTCTTCCAGTAGCCCTGCAGTCCCCAGTCCTGGTTTCTCAAATGGAGATCCTGAGTCCTGTAGCCCATTTTTCACCAGGTGCCCAGGAACTTCAGCACCTGGCATGGTCCTTGTTGACCCGGGCGATGTACTGAGCTGGTATAGACTTCGTATTTTTCTTCTACACCATATTATGAATGGGTTGGGATACATTTAGTCTGACTTCTCAGCAGAGTCATGTCTGGTATGGGTGACCCTGTCCAGCTTAGCCCCCTGTACCACTGATGCATGCAACCCCCACCACAAAGTAGTGTCCCTTTGGGAATCTGGGAAAAGAAAGCCACTGTTATTCCAGTAATAATAGGTGCTCTTGGAGCAATTCCATTAAGTCCCCAGGAACATCTAAACTTGATGGGCCTCCAGAAGATCACAACTGCCCAGTTACAAAAATCAACACTCCTGGGAACTTCACATATATTGAGATGATACCTTTGTGATTCCTAATTCCTTGGACAGGAACTGAATCAAAACAGAGCCAATTCTAAACATCTGGCAACTGTGAAATAGTACATAATAATAAAAAGTACAACCTGATCATGACCAAGAACTGGTGAGACCACCAACCAGAAAAGATAGTCCAGAATGAACAGGCCAAAATCCTGGTTGACTTCAGTATTCAAACCAATCGTCACTTGGAACATAATACACCAGACATCACTGTGGTTGAGGAAAAACAGGTCTGGATAATTGACATTGCAATACTCAAAGCTTGTCGGCTTCAAGAGAAAGAACTTGAGAAGATTACAAGGTATAAGGACATACATATAGAAATTCAGAGAATCTGGGAAAAGAAAGCCACTGTTATTCCAATAATAACAGGTGCTCTTGGAGCGATTCCATTAAGTCTCCAGGAACATTTAAACTATGGCTTCAATCCGGAGTAACTATGGGACCTTTTACACTGCCGTAGTTACAGTGCCACCTATGGGAAATGCATAGATTAATCCAGAGTAAGGGCCTCTTACATCTTCCTATAGTTATTCTGGATCGTACTTTGGATTGTCGGGTTATTGGGCCTCCAGAAGTTCACAACTGTCCTGGGTGTCATTAGTGAGTGTCAGAAAAGTGACATCCTTGAGGTGGATGACAGCCTTTGTGACCTAAATGGCTAAAATCATGGTTTGTAGACCATATATACCATCATGTTATGGGTATATATGCATGTTATATACCTTTGGATGCATAATTTGCAGCAGAATGCAGCAGAATGCAGTAAAACAAACCACTTTGAAATAACTTTATTGTACATAACTTTATTATACAACTTTATTATACAACTGTAAATAACTTTATTATACAACTTTATTGTATTAAAATATGTGGCTAACAAAACCAGTGGAAGTGGGGCAATTGCACTTAATCACACCCACCATTCATACTGTTGCCCTGCCCACTGCATGGGGTGACATGCTGGCCTCCCACACCGGGTGATGCAAACCCTAGTGACACCCCTGCTTGAGAGTTGAGTAGATTAGTGGCTCAGGTTGGAGGCCACAGACAGGCAGTGCACCCTTCACTAGTCTCCCCACATCCAAAGCAGAACTAGCTGCTTCACCTTGCCTCCTGGGTGGACTGGCCCTGATAGCACGGATTACAAATGGGAACTTCTCTGATCATGGCACCCCCAATGCCCTTTGTAATTCTTTCTTCAACAGTATTGCTCAGATCTAAAGGGAATCTTCACTATAACTTGTGAAAATTACCTTAAAAATCAAAATTTAGGAAAAGACACGGGGTGGCCCAATCAGAGAAACCACAGCGTTAACATGTGATATGGTGTCTTTAAATATGACAGACACCAAAGCTTTTAATAACACATTTAAACACATTAAAAAGAAATCATGCCATCAGCTGTTTCTAACCTAACCTTTTGAAAGGGTTTGCTCAGACAGGCTGATATTTATTTTGGTATCGGCTCCATCAAAGCAAATTGCTGACCACTGTAAATAGTCGAGAGGGAATAATACCATTCTATAAATGTTTTAAACATCACAAGAAGGATTTTTGCAGGGGTGGGGGTGAGAGGGATGCTTGGCGTTTTGATTTTGCATTTGCAATTAATTTTTTGTTTCCTACAGGGCAATAGGAGGCAGATGATGCCGAGAAAGTTGTCAAAAGTTGCTTGACTGGTTAGGACTTAATCTCTCCTTGAGTCTATTGATGTCTCCAAAATGCGGCTGAAGAAATTTGTTAACATATTGTGCCTGCCAACCTCATGCCTGGCTGGCTTTTTTAAGGATTGTGACAAGGCATAGAAATGAGGCCATGAAAGACTTGAGGCTGCTGGTTTCAACTTGCGTTAAATATTTATAGGGATTATACAGTGATGTGCGCAATTAAAATCACAAAGTCTCATTCTTCATTAGATTATTGGTCTATCCCACCTAATGTTTAAACACAAGAGCAGATTGCGGAGGGTGCAGTGAGCTGATCGGTCATATTTATTAACACAGCAAGTCCTTGTTGTGTTAAGAACCTTGCTAAGCCAGGGCCTGGGGCAGTGGCATCACTAGGATTGCTGCCAACCGGTGTGGCCCTGCATCTTTTGCCACTGTGCATAGGCACAGTTTGAGATTAAGAAGGACTGTCCCTCCTCAATGAACCTTGTGGGGATGTGGTCCGCTCTCCACAATCACTGATATTAATCCCCCAATAGTGGTTTGTAACCCCTCCCAAGTGACACCACTGCCTGCACATATGAGTTGACAGCTGGTATACATTGACCAACTCTCCAACATTGGTTTGGAGCCTCCAGGTAACAATCTCCAGATGATTTCTGAAAGCGATCCTGGAGATTATAGCATACTAATCCACTTGAGAAAGTTGTTAGCACAGGGACCGACTTTTTAAAAGGACAATCTGTCAAGATCTATTAGAAGTGATGTCATTAACCAGGAAGTGATGTCATGGCTGGAAGTGACATCATCAAGAAGAAAAACTTTAAAACTGCCCATATCACAAAATGAGTAAGTATATTTGCTGTATATTTATTTCATTTGGCCTCTGGCAGCTGCTTAATGTTGATGGCCTGCTCAGTGGGCTGTGGGTGGCACAAGTGGTTAAGACGCTGTGCCTGTTAACCAGCAGGCCAGGGTTCGAGACCTGGGTTGGCCCCACAAGACAGGGTGAGCTCCTGTCCTTAGCCTAGCTCTGCGACACCAGCTGGATCCAATCGTATTGGCTCTGCCTTTCCATTGGACTAATTCAGTGGCGTGGAGAGGTGGGATTTGCTGCTTGGGTAACAGCCTATCCTTCATAACAATCTAACCTAGGCTTTCGTGCTTCGCATGCAGCGTATGCAGCGCCGAGCACGATAGCATAGTCTCTCAAGACTGATGGAGGCCTGCTGGTGCTCAGTGACTGCTGTTATTTTTTTTAATGTGTTAATTTACTGCTTGTGATGAGTTTTTAAAAAGCTGCTGTTTTATTATTTTAAGTTGTGGTACTTTTTGCATCCACATTTTGAGGCCTAGCAGTGAACACTGGAGTAAAACCAACATGTAAAACAAACTGTCAAGTGCTAGGCAGAAATGTCAAACATGAGGGCCATGGGCTGAATGTAGCCCCAGTAGCAATTTATTTAGCCCATTACAATTGGGCTTTCCCAGCCTTTCTCATCTATGGAAAAAATGAACAAGATCTGCACATTTTCTCTTCTCTTTATATGTTCATATGTGAGAACAAATTGTTTTTTTGTGAGTCATCATCAACTTAATGATGTCACTTCCTACTTAATGATGTCACTTTTAACTCTTGGTTAGCACCATGGATGCTAACATTGTATGAAATGTTTGACACCCCTGTAGTAGGCAGTTCAATTTTCATTTATATCTAATTGAGTTGAATTTTTTTAGAGTAGCTGAGTTTAGATTCTGGCTGTTTTTCATGGTTTTACTTCCCCTCTAGCGCATCCTTAGGTTATCTCAGTGCAACATTTCTGGCTACCGTCCTGGTTGTTTGGAGAATGGGGTTGGCTGGCACCTTTCCCTGTTCCTCCCTATGGGTCCCACTACTCACTTTGAGCAGCATTGGTTCTGAGCCTTTTATTGAGCACGTTCTCAACGTGACCTTTCCATCAAAAACCGAAGATGCTGTGAACCTTTTCAAAGTGATGTATTGTAATAATTGAAATCTGGCCAGTGGCAATTTTAAATTGCTTCTATTGTTGCTTGTTTACTGAGCCTTGAGTTTCTTTGGGGGGAATTAGAGCTTTGCAACCCAAGTACAAGGCAAAAGACTGCACAAGTGAAAATAGCCTCCAAACATTGCGCTGGAAAGAACATGGAGTTATGGATCGCCATGATGGCCATCTCAGTTAGAGTTCTTTAATTGCCAAATGCTAATACCAAGCAATGACCTTTTAATAAGGCCTGTAAATAATATTGCCAACTGCTTTTGTTTTTCCAGCCCATTGAATTAGGTTCTTATTAATTAAATATGGCAATAACTAAAATGTATTGGTCCCTGTCTACCCTTCACACACACACACACACACACACACACACACACACACACACACACACACACACACACCTCCCGTCAGTCTTGAAAGACTATGGTATCGTGCTCGGCGCTGCATACGCTGCATGTGAAGCACGATAGCCTGGGTTGGATTGTTATGGAGGATAGTCTGTTACCCAAGCAGCAAATCCCCCCTCTCCACGCCACTGAATTAGTCCAGTGGAAAGGCAGAGCCGATACGATTGGATCCAGCTGGCGTCGCAGAGCTGGGCTAAGGACAGGAGCTCACCCTGTCTTGTGGGGCCGATGCGGGTCTCGAACCCTGGCCTGCTGGTTAACAGGCACAGCGTCTTAACCACTTGCGCACACACATTTTAAAACCACAACTGCATGCAAAGACTAGAAGTGCGTCTACTGTACAAGTAGGATCAAACATACATATTTATGACATACACCAATCCCTCCCCATGGTGCCTACTGGGATGTTTGCTTATTGGTCTGAAAAAAGGAAGTTAAGCTTCCCAGTTCTAATGCTACACCCTACAATTCTTTGAATATCTATTTCTGCCAGCTCCTCTGTAAGATCACAGCAGGTAATCCAGGTAGCATCACAGCAGATAATCCTGTGGCATCATTAGTGGGTGGGAACCTCTTGCCTACTAGCATCTACTCTGGCCTACTGTGACACCACACCAGATTAGCCAGTTATTGCAATTGATACCCACAGTCCATGCCCTCCGAACATGTTTAATCAGTTATAAAAGACAATATCCTGTTTCCAATGAAAAGTTTCCCTCTTGGCCAACTTGGGAGTGCTTTGTTTGCAACAGATGTCGCTGCTTCCGTACTATTCAGCACATTTGTGCTGGGGAATTGCTTTGTGTGACGATTGTGAGTGCCTGCAATGGGCGAGATAAAGGCAATGGAATAAATGTTATCAAAGCATTACCAGACCTGTGAGTAAACTGATTTACATGCAGTGGAGATGGGACAGACTGAAACAGTAATTGACCCAGTTGCCCTCTTCTGATTATTCAAGGTGGAGTAGTCTCCAGAGAACCCATTCATCTCCATGCCACAGTCTTGGCTGACTGTAGAATAATTACAGGGGAATTCAAGGTAAGACTTACAAAGATTTGTCACTGGCTACTGGATCTCCTTGGGCTCAATAAAACCCAACAGGTTTTTAATTAGTTCAAGCTATCTAATGGTAACCTAATTTAAAAATGCAAATAATGAAAACATCTCTTTATTTCTTTTTAAAAAGATGGAAAATATTAAGGATTCCAATCACAGCAGAGTGTGTGGATCTTGAAATGCTTGATGCCAATTATGTGCTTGGCTGCATTAAAATGAATTCTGGTTATTAAAAAGGACTTGAGTGATCAGGTCTGCAAAGTCTCTCATTTGCCACCTCCCATGTTCACAATTCATGAACTTTTCACACAGAGGACTCCCAACATTTCATGCTGTTCCGAAAATGAAGACTTCCAAATTGCAATTGTAGATACAATTTCACCAGTTTAAACCAGTATTTCCCAGAATTAAAATGAGAGATATCAGTGGCATAGCTAGGAGAGTGCAGTGGGTGCAGTTGCACTGGGCTACAACCTTTAGGAGGGGCTATGAGCTGAGCTTGACACTAGTGACTAAAATTGTGAAAAACAGAGTCTGTGCGAATGATAATGCCATCATGTTATATATCATTGGAAAGGTAATTTTATGCAGAATGCAATGAAACAAACTGTATTGGAATATCTATATTCTGTCAAATGTTATGGCCAATTAACCAGAAAATGAATACACAAAAGCCCATGGAACAAAAGTGGATTTTCGTAACTCAGACTTTTGCAAGTTACTGATTTCTCTGACAGCCAATAAGGTGCAATTCTGATACGGTATGGAACAAATAAGGTGTTAATATGGATCAGCTCTCAGTACATATATCATATATAGTACATATATCATAATACAGTTACCCATGCTTACTGGGTATACAGGCACTTGTAAGTGGTACTCCTCTTATATTTAGCAGGGAAAGAATAAACATTTATCTTTGTCCCACCACAGTTTCACTAATCAATAATGGACAATTTTCATACTTTTACTAAATTAAGAGCAGAATCCTAACCATGTCTACTCAAAAGTAAGCCTCATTGTGTTCAATGGGTCTTACTCCCAGGAAAGTGTCTTTAGGATTGCAGCCTAAATTTGATATTGTTGTTGCAGGAGGCAACAAAATCTTCTTCAACTCCAGATAGCAAATAGGGGCTTTAGCTCTGCCGGTAGCAGAGCAAATGGTGGTGGAACTGCTAAGGAGGTGGGGTGGCAGGTTTTCCCCCAATTTTCTTTTTAAAAATACCTGGGGATGTCACAAATACCTGGTTGTGACATCACTTCTGGGGGTACATTTTGAGCTTTGCACTAGACTACATTATGATCAGCTACACCACTGAGAGATAAATTTCACTTTTGTTCCCAAAATAATTTATTGGTTTAATTCTCATGGTTCTTCCATCATGAAACTCAAGGCAATCAATGTTCATGGGGTTCACAGGAGGCCCACGCACCAGGCATTGAAAAGAGTACAGCTAGTTAGCATTAGCAAAATGATGGTACCAGCTGATGCCCTTGGTTTACTTTTGAAGTGTGTAAGCATCATTAATACTTTCTGAAAAGCCCACTAACAGCACAATCCTAACCATGTAAACTTAAAAGTAAGCCCCATTGTGTTCAATGGATCTTACTCCAAGGAAAGTGTCTTTAGGTTTGCAGCCTTAGGGTCTGTGCAGGTTTCACTGATCTGACCATGCTTCCTGATTGGAAGGAAGGACACCTAAGTCATAGGACATCTCTGAGGGTAGGTAACATAATATCTCTAGCCTGTTCTTTCTCCGAGGATCTCGAGGTACTTACATGTTTCTTCTACTCAGCTTGATTTTAGGGTTGACCATGTTGTTTTCACTAGAATTGCCTTGCCCAAGGGCTAAGTAGGAAATCCTGTGTTACCAGTCCCAGTCAGTGCCAAAACTATCATCTGGGGTCATGACTCTCCATATCATCCATATCATCCCACTGGAACCACCTGACTCTGAAGTAATTGCAGTGGCAGGATCACTGCCAATTACTTCTGTAATTTGGGAAAAAGTAGCCAGTCCAGTGCCCACAACTCAGCATCTTTGCCACTTTAGTACCTGCTTCTGCATCCCCCGTGCCACATGCAGGGAGACATAATGGAGGGAAATCTGGCTTTGGCTCTGCTTTGGGATCTAAAGTTGATGGCACCCCATCAAGGTGTCGCACTGAGGGCAATTCAACCATTTACCCCATTAGCTATGCCACTGCCACTATAAACACTCTAATCACACTTGCTCTCTGTATTTAGAGTGATAGATGCAATTGCACATGATGTGGAGATCCAGGGGAATTAAGTAACTTCAGTTAAGTCTGATTAAAAAAAACCCCAAGATTGTGTCTGGTAGGGACCTATGCAGGGGAATGCAGCAGAACCCATCCCTGGAAGCAGGGGGACCAGATGCCAAACCAAAAATTCCTGAACCCCAAGGCCAAAATTCTTACTCCCAGGCCAAAATTTCTACCCGCTTAAAAAAATGCCAAAAATGTTTTTTATTGTTTTTGTTTTTCGGTTTTTGGCCATAACTTTTGATAGGAAGGAGTTCTCTCATAACTGATTTTTGCATCGGATTCTGCTCTTCAACATGAATCCAAAGACATATGGCATGATGGGGTACTGTGCATTATCGTGAAGTTTAAAAAAAAAAAGCCAAAATGTAGGACAATACAGGCCTCCGTCAGTCTTGAAAGACTATGGTATCGTGCGCTGCATATGCTGCATGCAAAGCATGAAAGCCTGGGTTAGATTGTTATGGAGGATAGGCTGTTACCCAAGCAACAAATCCTCCCTCTCCACGCCACTGAATTAATCCAATGGAAAGTCAGAGCCAATACAATTGGATCCAGCTGGCGTCACAGAGCTGGGCTAAGGACAGGAGCTCACCCTGTCTTGTGGGGCCAACCCAGGTCTCGAACCCTGGCCTGCTGGTTAACAGGCACAGCATCGTAACCGCTTGCGCCACCCACAGCCGTTGTAGGACAATGTAGCCAAAATGTAAGACACTCGGACAGGAGGCTAAAAATCCAGACAATTTTGGGTTTTTAGGGTCATGTGGTCATCCTGCCTGGAAGTGAGCACTTCAGGCTCACTGGAATCACTAAATTTTAAGCAATCTTTTTCTTGCCACACATAAGCAGTTATCTATGTACAGGTATTGCTAGTTGCATAATAAAGAGCTCTCTTGGTGACATAAACCAGTCTTTGACAGCAGTGGCAGTACTTTTGGACTCGAGTGATCCATCTGTTCAGCTAGTTCAGTGGAAGAAAAGAGGTTTACAGACCCTTTTGAATTCATAAATTATGAGTGCAATCCTAATTTAGGCCAGTACAACTAACTGGTCTTTCCATTCCTATGGTGATGTAGGGAGGCAAGTGCATGTCTATCCCCCAGGAGCAGAAGCATTTATGGCATTTATGTGACACTTCCAGGCCAGCATGGGACTTGTGCTGGAGTTTATGCCAGCCTAACTAGAGGTTAGGATTGCAGCCTTTATTTAATAAAATTTATATAATAGTTTTAAATTTAAATATAGTGTATATAAAGTGTACAAGAATTTACCTTATTGGCACAGAGACAGATGAAATAGTATAATAGTGATCATAAAATACATAAAAACATTAAAAGAAAGCAGACCAACATCAACCATGCATTTCCTTAGTCTCAATGCCAGTTGAAAGTCCAGGGAAAAGATCTCCTAAATAAACAACATGCACAAATATAGATGAGGATTTTTAGCTTCTATATTGGGTTTTTCTTTTCTACATTTTCTTGGATGTCCTAAGTTTTGGGGTAACGTCCTCTTTTTTTGGTTATGACATATAGTCACCTTGATTACCTTGTATGGCACAATCGTACCTGGCAAAATCAGCTTACAATACAAGCATACCTGGCAAAACCAGGTGCTCATAATGTTTCTCTTTCCCCTGCTTCTCCTTGAAGACTATGATGTTCTCATTCTGGGTTCTGTTTTCATGCTTGGCCGATTCTCCACTTTCCCTGTCCCCCTTGACTTGGTATTTCAGTCCTGAAAAGGACTCCAGCTGTGTTGGAAACATCTCCAAGCAGCTTCAGTTGATTCAACCCTCTTAATACTGTAGATGCCGGTAACAATTTCTGACAGAATGGAGGTCTGAGGTTGATGTCAGGGGATTAGATAGATATTCGCTGTCTTTGCCCAGGCCAAGCTGTAACATCCAGCCATGCAGAGGGGAGAAGAGGGAATGAGACAGGTGAGCATGTTCTCTATTTAAGCTGACAAGAGCAATACAGTCATGGAAAATGTTGTGGGATTTGTTTTTAAGGGATGAGCAATCCTTGGCCTGATACTGGTAGATTGCCAATAAAATAAACACCATAGAATAGTGGATCCCATACTTTTTACTACCGGGAGCTGCTTTTTAGAATGACAAACTGTCGGGACAGAATGGAAATGATGTCATTAACGCAGACGTGATGTCATGGCCAAAAGTGACAGCATCAATTTAAGTTCCAAGCCTCGACTGTAATCAGCCAAAAGTCCCATTTCTCATCACACCCGTACTATTATTTTGCAGTTTAGAACTGAAAAAAACACACATTTCAGATCAGAAGTCAAAGCAAAGTCAAAGAAGGATCCTTCTCCAACCACACAGACCTCCCCACTTTCCAGAGCGATCCCTGCCTAGCGGCTCTGTATTTTCAACTCTATTTTTTTCCTATACCAGCTGAGCTATGTGTCCAACCTGAAATTGGCTCATGACCTAGAGGGTCCTGACCCACAGTTTGAGGAATGTTTTGATATTAAATAATAGGGGAGAAGATAGGCAAAACTATTCAGGACAGGTCAGACACCAGTATATGCAGGGTTCTATTCAGAAATGCCCATGGATACCAGAATCAGTGGATACTGGGCTCCATATTTAAACAGCTTTATAATTAAAAATGCTAAAATAGGGTCTCCAACTGTTTAGCTGCCATACTACCCTATTAACAAGCTTGAGGAGCTTTTTCTAAGTCTTGAAAGACTCATATATGCGTCATGCAGAGATTCCTTCCTCCTCCCAGGTTCACCCAGGTATGCATCAAGACCCCCAAACTTTCATACTCTATTTTTAGAGCTTAATTTGGACCCCAGTATCTACTGACATTTGTGGAGTCAAATCAATGAATGCCACAGATGCTAGAGTGAGTCTGTAAATCATAGCTGGAATGGGATCCTGAGTTAAGGGGGAAAGGCCTTTATCCCTTACCCAAATCCTTGAGATTTTAAAGCCCCTCTCCTGGCTGATGCTGCACCCCCATCATATTCAGTGGCAAAAGTTGCTCCCTCTTTCTTTCTTCATTCCATATGTTATTCTTTAGCTCTTGGAACTGAAGTTGCTGCATGAACCACAGCAGTGGAAACCGATCTATTATCTGGGGAGCCTGTTGTGATTGATGCCTCTTCTACACACTTTGAAAAGTAACCAACACATTTCTTAGCTCAGGTTACATTTGCCGCTATTCCATTACGCTGATCCTTCCCTACTACAAAGCTATTGTTGTTTGAATTGAATGTGTTTTCTCCTGCTGTTAATATTCTCAGAACACAAACAGGAAAGGAATTATTAGGCTGTGACAGCAGATTCGTCCCACATTTACATTTTTGTTTTCAGGTTCCAATGTTTGGAGGAAACCGAGGCCAAAGACAAACAACGGTGGTTCACCTTACGTTATTCTGTGCATGTGAATGTCAAACTATATAAATGCATATCTTTAACAGATTGTTAGTTGTAGTCAGTACTCCATAGATGAATTCATCTTTTTTCCTTTTTTCTAAACTCATCCGGTATTATGTGTTTAATAAATTTCCCCACTTGACTGCTTCCTGCATCATAAAAAGTTGTTTTCTTCTCTCACTTTCTCTTTTTTAAAAATCTCTACCTCATTATTTCTGTGCATCAATAAATAGTAATGAGATGATACAGCTGCTTTAGTGGATGCAAAGGAAGTTCAGTAAAGGTACACTGCTGGATGACTGGCTTTTTTTTCTTTTATAAAGTATCTATGGGCGCAATCCAGAGTAACTACGGGAGTCCTTGCTCCGGTGTAAGAACAATTTGCTCTGGATTGCAATATGAATTTCCCATAGGTTTTCACAAGGTGATGCAGTAACTACGGGTAAACGTAATGTCTCTTACGTGCTCCCGTAGTTACTCTGGATTGTAGGGTATATACTGTAGATTAATGTCTGAATGTAAAAAGTACCACTGAAGGTTCCTTGGTGCCTCTGCATTCTAACAAGCCCAACTGGAAATAGGGATGGCCAATGAAGAAGAAGTCCATGTTGCTGCTGGAATGAAGACACTGGTGACCCAGAGATCTAGACTGTTCTAGACTGTTTTAAATGGCCAACAGAGGCAAGGGGGATGAAAGAATCCAATAATCCAGCTGTTCAGCTCTTCCTGGAATATAGCTGTTCAAAATCCAGCTCCAACAGTTGTTGTAGAATGACAAAAGACTCTGAAGCAACACCAGGGTGATCATATGATTGGAAATTTCTGGATTTGTCCTCTTTTTTAGCCTCCTGTCTGGGTATCCTCCAGGAGGGTTTCATTGTCCTCCATCTTGGCTTCATTTTGGATCTTTGCAATGGTGTGCAGTACCCCATCAAATCATATGTTGTTGGATTTGTATTGAAGAGCAGATTCCTGTGCCAAAATCAGATTTGAAATATTTCCTTCCTATCAAAAGTTATGGCCAAAAGACTAAAAATAAAAAATGTGCATTGAGCTCTATGGAAAAGTGCCCGATATTGCAGCTTTACTCATGAGCAGGCAAATGTGCCAAGGTCTGCTGGAAAAGGCCAGGCTAAGAGGAATCCAGGACCCTGTCCTCCTTCTGAGGTTTAGGCATCTGGTCAACCTGAACACCACCATATCTGAGAGCATGTCTCTGTTTTCTCCCAATGTCAGCAGCAGCAATGAGAGGACTACACATCCATATAAGCCTTCCTCCAGGTGCAGAAGACAGGGATGGATTGTGTCTCAGATAGATGCTGGATTTGCACTGATGAGTCTTTTACTGCTCCATCAAAGAGGGGTTAAAATAAGCCAGTCTTTGACTTATCCAGCTCAAATATCACATCTGCCTATGCTGGGATGATAGAATTAAAAGATAAGTGATGTTGAGAGGACTTACTGAGAGGACTTACCCCTGCTTACTGGGCAAGACACACTCTTTTGTCCCCCTTTTATTTCCTCTTTTGGGTGTGGGTGTTCCTCTTTTATTTAGCAGGGGGAGATTAACGGGCTCTTCCCCCCCCCCCAGCAATGTCTGTTCTAGTGGCTTCTGCTGGTGTTCTTTTTGCACTTTAGATTGTGAGCCCTTTTGGGACAGGCACCCATTAGCTATTAATTAGCTATTAATTTTTTTCATTTTTTTTGTAAACCGCTTTGTGAACTTTTCAGTTGAAAAGCGGTATAGAATCATAGAATCATAGAATCATAGTATATAAATACTGTAGATAGATAGACTTGCTCCAGGAGGACTAGAAAGCCAGCTTCCATACTAATGCCTTTTATTTATGTATTCTGCCTTCCTTATGTTATGGCTACCAGATATAAAGAGGAGCATGCTTCTACATATACAAACTAGGCAAACCAGTGTTGTACCTAGAATACTGGACACCCAGAGTGATTGGATGCCCAAGGAATTGCCTCAAGAAGATCCTCTGATGAAAGCCAAGTCTACCTAACAATTAGAGTGGCCGTAGATGGGACCTGCACCAGGAGATCAAGGTGTCAAGTCTTCCTGTGGTTTGACTAACCACTCAAACTGATGGGTAGCCTGATGTCCACTCAGGATCCTTGGAGAAGGCCAGGACTTCCAAACAGTCTACAATCCGATCTATTTTAGGAAAGGGGAAAGTAAGCTCCATGGAATACAATAGGACTTACTTCTAGTATACATGGATAGGATTGTGCCCTCAATAAAACATTTGACATAATGAATGTACTTGACATCTGGGGCAGATTGCCCCCACTCTTGCTACATTTCTGGGGAGTTTGTCCAACTTTGAACCTGGTCCCTTTCAAGCTCCTATGATGTTGACTCAAATCACTGGGTCCATCAAGGTCTATGCTGCCTGGCAGTGGCTGGCCAGGAACTGAGGTTGGGATTTTGCTTAGCCCTGTCAGATTTATTTATTTAGCATATGGCACGCAATACATGGACTTATGGTAAATCAGATATGAACATCCAGTCTATCCAGCCATTCAAGGACAGAGTGGGCTACAATGAAAAAGCACTGCAGTCCATCTGTCCATCTCTCTATCTCTCTATCTATCTGAAAATGCCATGGATTGATTATGAGACCATCTCTTTACAAAGCAAGTGCTTTGACACTGATGTTCAGGCTTCTCCCTCAAGCAACCTTATGCAAACATGTCCTTTACATCTCTAAGGAATTTCAGTGAAAACAGGTTTCAGGGGACTTCATCAGCCTGGTTTGATAAAGCTACAGAGTGACGCTTGTAGTCTTGTTCACGACTTTTGCATTCTTTATTGTGGGAACAGAGTCTGCTTCCTAATGGAAGCTCATTCCCTTTTGAGAACACAGGGACCCTGATATAAATCATTAAGGGTTTAATCTGCAGCCTTGTCACTTTTGATTTTCCTGGCATATGTTGGCTATGCAAATTTTGTTCCAGATCCAGTTTCTCTGGGAAAAGGCGTATGCTGGGGTGGGGGTGGGGGAGCCAATGAATAAAGTCAGACTAATCACATGGAAAGTAGGTTCTTCTGAAACTTGAGCGGTGAGCCCCCCAGGGCTTCAAAATCAAGCATATTTGTTGTTGGTAAATATTCATTATCCTGTAAAGGAGGGTGCCGTTTTGGCAAGGATATAAATCAAAGACCAAATCCACATTAGACAGCCTCAAGGGCTGTTGCCTTCCTTAATGTGCTATCCAGAAATTGTGTGACTTTCAGTCATATAGCCCAAGGTAGCATGACCTTCTTAGGACACGAATCACAACTCTAAAGAGTGGTTCCATACTTTTTTACAGGGGGGATTCGCTTTTAAAAATTAAACTCTATCAGAACATATCTAAATTTATGTCTAGAAAAAAAAATCTAGAAAGAAAGAAAGTTTTATTTACAAGTAATAACAAGAGATTTAGAGCACAATCCTAACCATGTCTACTCAAAAGTTGTGTTCAGTGGGTCTTACTCCCAGGAAAGTGTCTTTTGGATTGCAGCCTAATAAGCAGAAAAAAATTCTCTAACACTTTGATCCCTGTATTTACACAGGCTTGCAAACTGCAGGAGTTGAGCATTTTGGGAACTACTGTTCTAACTCCTATCCTATGCAAACATATTAGGGTGTAAGTCCCGTTTTAACTCAATGGAAATTATTTTTGAGTCAACATGCTTTGGATCTCAATATAAAAAGTAGCTTTTGATTTGAGATGTGAGAAACCCATTCTGCTCCTTTAGCTGGACATTTCCAGTTTCCTCCTTTTTCAGCAGAAGTGCATAGTTTTTGTCCATGCCTTTTTGACTCACTGCTATGCATGTGGGTGGACATGATACTGAGTGCATATGATACTGATGTTTAGCAGGTCTGAGTCTAATCATGGCATGTGTTACTGCTTGTGAGCTCAATCTATGTTACCCTGAGCTAACCATGGTAGAAAAGTGGGATATATAACCAATAACATTTATTATTCCTTGCTAATAATGTGGACTATGTCCCTCCTCATCTTCCAGTAGCTTCCTGGTGCCCATAAGTGCCCAGCCATACCTGGGTCCACAAATATTCTTGCTACTTTACTCTTGCAACAGCAGGTCCATTCTGTTAGTAATACATAATTATTGTAAGCTGCCTTGTGCATTTCCTGATGAGGCAGGGAAAGGCGAGACTGACATATTTTAAATAGACTGAAATAGACTGAAAAATAGACTGAAAAAATATTTTAAATAGACTGAAAATATTTTAAATAGACTGAAAAAACTACCACTGAAAAAATGGTAGTTCTCATATAGTATTGAGGAGTATAGTATGGGGACTGAGAGAGTGGTTAGGTCAGTGGTTCCCAACATTTTTCAGTGCCATCCTATTTCTATAAATTGTACCTTTCATATTAGCAAAATTCTTTTGATTGATTACTTTCCACAGTATGTTTCATTTTTTTTACTGTCGTCAGTTTTCAACCAATGATCCATATCTGATAATATATGAACTGAAAAATTAATTTAAAACTTAACTTGAAATTGATGACTAAAACTATCCAGAAGGCCCAGAAGAACTCATTCATTTAACACTCCTTGCTTGCACACTGTTAGCTGTATTTAATGCAGATTCACTATCTGCTAATTTGCTTACCTGCGAGGTGCAGAATTGCTACCTACTTCTCATAATCTGCTCCTCGTTATCTGCTATGCGGTGACCCTCCAGTCCAGAGGCTACAAAGACATTGACTGCAACCAGTGCTGACCCATTCTAAATGGTGGGTGGAAGCTTCTGGTCACGGGCACCTTTCTGAAGGTTCCTACAGCATCTCGAAGGTCTCTGTAGCACTCAGAGATCTTTGGGCACTTTTCCCAAGGTTAAATAATGCAGAAACCTTGGCCTGCAACTGATACAACTTTTGTCTTGTATCTGACATTGTTGACATATATACCCTTTTCCAACTGTTATTCAAATTTGTGTATCCTTAAACATTCTGGCACATCTGAGGACCACTGGTGGGGTTTTACTATGACATCTGGGGACCACTGGCAGGGGTATTACTATGACATCTAGGGACCACTGGTAGGGGTATTACTATGACATCTGGGGACCACTGGCAGGGGTATTACTATGACATCTGGGGACCACTGGTAGGGGTATTACTATGACAACTGGGGACCACTGGTAGGGGTATTACTAAGCTAGATGGGCTCTTGATCTGACTCAGTAACTATCATTTTAAAAATCTGATGGCATTGTGAAGGACCAAATTTGATACAAGGCAGGACCAGAGCTGTTTGCAGGCACTTGCAAAGCTGTACTTGCTTAAGATGCTGTTTAAAGATGTAATGCTTGTCATTTGGTCACAGCCACGGTACCAAGCGGTGTTACTGAGGTGACATGAAGAACGACAACAGGCAAATCCTTTGTAGTTTCTTCATTAAAGTCTGTGAGCTTTAATGTCAAGTGAGTCTCCTGACAAGCCATCAACAGCAGTGCCTGATCTCCCTGGAAAATATCTCGTGAATGAGATTGAATCTGTCACTCATGGAGGTCCTGGTGATGCGCTGCTTTTCTGTTGTGAGCACGCCTGCCTCAGGTATCCGCCTGGGGAAATGAAGACCGAAAGGGCACAGCTGTGGGTGGGACCCTGTCTTTTTCTGCAGTGGTTCATGACTGGGCTGCTAATTGCAAGATCGGAAAGATGGGTGTTGCATTCCCCCTTGTCATATAAACATGGGGCACTGACAGCCCACAGGACAAACTCACTATACAATTTAACCAATGAACTTTCACAGAAAATTCGCATGGCAAACTTGCAATGATAAATTAACAAATTTATCTGTTCTGGAGTTATACTTGCAGATCTGTTGCTGAATATAATATAGGTATAATATAATATTTCAATTCATCTTGCCTCAAAATTATGTGTTCATGCACATTCACCATGAGTTCTCTTTACATGCAACTGTTATCTGCCAGTTCACTTAACTATGAGGGGCAGAATTTCTACACTTTTGTTATCTGTGCCTTGTTATCTACTACAATGGTATCTCTCATAACGCATTTCACATAACAAGCGATTCAATAACAAGGAATCCTGCTTCACATAACAAGTTCCGCTTCACTTAACAAGCAAGCGTGCTATGGGCATTGTGCTATGCAGCCCTGATGCTCCGCACGGAGGCTCTTTAAAAGGGCTGCTGCCTCTAACTGCCCCCAACTTGGGGGCAGTTGCCTGGGGGTGCCAGAGGTAGCTGCCCCTAACTGCCCCCAAGTGCCCCCACTGACCACCTTGAACCTCCAGCAGCAGCCCAGGTAAGCCTCCCAGTCTTTGATTGCAACCTCCTAACCATGTCTACCCAGAAGTAAGCCCCAATGTGCTAAATGGGGCTTACTCCCAGGAAAGTGTCTTTGATTGCAGCTTCCTAACCATGTCTACTCAGAAGTAAGCCTCATTGTGTTAAATGGGGCTTACTCCCAGGAAAGTGTGTTTAGGATTGCAGCCTAAGTAGACTTCATAGGATCATGCACACTGAATGTATGTTTTGAATTCAGTTACAGTGTTTTGTCATCATTTTTACAGCCAGTTAATATTTTTATGTGAATATTTTGGGGGTTGCAGAACCCCAATAGTCTGAGTTTCCATTATTTCCTATGGGAAAATCCACTTCACTTAAAGAGTGTTTCACTTAAAGAGTATGCCTCTGGAATGAATTAAGCTCTTTATGTGAGGCATCACTGTATGCTGAAACCTTCTAGAAGCTACAGGAGACCTTCAGAACTGTGCCAGTGATCAGTGCAAACCAGGGTGACCCGATGACTGGTAAAACCCAGATTTGTCTGGATTTTTAGCCTCCTGTCCAGGTGTCCTACATTTTGGCATCATTGTCCTACATTTTGGCTTCATTTTGAAACTTCATGATAGTGCACAGTACCCCATCATGCCATATGTCGTTGGATTTGTATTGAAGAGCAGAATCCAATGCAAAAATCAGTTTTGAGATATCTCCTTCCTATCAAACGTTATGGTCAAAAAACAAACAAAAAAACACAAAAATACACATTTTTGGCAATTTTTTTTTCAGTGGGTAGGAATTTTGGCCTTGGGGTTCAGGAATTTTGGGTTTGGCATCTGGTCACCCTGTGCCAACCCCTTTAAAATTGCTGACATAAGCTTCTGCCATACTAAATGGGCCTGTGCTGGTTGCATGCGCTATTCTGAAGGTCTCTGCAGCCTCCAGAAAAATCCTGCAGCAATCAGAGGTATTTCAGCACTTGATACTGCACAATGCTGACTTCCTGAGAAACTCTGCTGGATTGTATTTCTTGCCTGTATGACTTGTGCCCAGTTTCAAGATGAACATGTCTTTTTATTAGAAAGACTAAAATAATAGAAAACTATCCAACATGAAAAAATTCTGAATAGATAAAATGGATAGAATCAGCATGTGCTGTCCTAATTTTCATTTAAATGCTAATTGTGCTATGGATCCACAGTATAGGGAGGCATGGCAAAATAAGTAGTGGGTGTGGGGGAAGCACATAATATGGAAGCTACTTAAAAATGCATAAAATCGTGTGGATTATTACTTATGACTCCATGTGGTATGCTGATCAGGGGATATTTTGTAAATGGAGGCTACAATCAAGCTGATAAGGCTTTGAATGGTGGAGCCTATGGAACAGAAAACAATGCCAGGGTGAGACTGTGGAGGGCTTTGGGGCAAATCTCTGTTGCTCCTGGGGCTTCCATGTTGTCCCCTGCCCATCCCCTGTTGCCACATCTGCAGAACAGGCATCCACTAGGATGATGCCACAACCCCTCTTTTCTAACCAATGCACTATGGAAGTAAGGCTGCAAAGACACTTTCCTGGGAGTAAGACCCATTGAACACAATGGAGCTTAATTTTGAGTAGACATGGTTACTCTACATCAACCACTGCTGGCCAATGTATGAAGTTCTGTTCCTTGCTGATGGCTGTTAAAACTTCCCTGACCTTTTAACTCTTCACTCAAGTGTGTTGCCATTGAATATTCTTTGCAGCTTGGATGGAACTTCTCACTTGCCAAATGCATGAAGTTTATACAAATCTGCATAATCTAATTGGCCTGGAAAGAAAGAATCAAATGCCAGCGTGCCAGGCTCTGAGTTTGGGGAAAGATGTTCCCACATTACTTTTGGCAGAGCTAATGCATTACAACATTTGTCCTCCGTAATGGGCTGTTTGCCTTTAAAAGCACTGACAATCTTTGCAGAGTTTACATGGACCCAGCTGCAGTGATGATCTTTCTTCCCTGCTTTACTTGCCATTTGAATAGGTCACGTCTTGATGAGCTGTGTTTGATTTGCTGACTGTGAAATTGCCGGCCAGCTCCTCCTGCCTGTTTGCGTATTTCTGGGAGCCACATCCAGGGAGCAAATGCCTAATTAGCACCTCTCATATATTTGCTGTGCACTCTGGCAGCACCTATCAAAGCACAGCAATCTTCAGTGCTGTGATGATGATGAGGAGGAGGAGGAGATAAGAAAGTCTCCCGTTTTACAGTCAAGTACTGCTTGTGTCTGATATGAACAGAAAACAAGTTCTTACTCTTGGATGTATTTAGCACATGCCTTTTTCATAGACTTACATGTACAGGTGAGGCTGATTTGGCAACCACTGATTTGACTCACCAGTGAGAATTGGACTAGATCACCTTCAAGTATTCTTTCAACACTATGGTCCTATAATGATATTATTATTATTGGCTACTTTGTTTCTTTGTCTTTTTCTGGTCCAGTTGCGATGAAGATTGGAGCCTTTAGGTCCTCTAAGGCCCTACTTCTTACACCAGTAGTTTCCAAATTGTGTGCCGTGGCACCCTTGTGGAATCATGGCATATTCACATGGCATATTCACAGGGCATGATTCCTTGTGGAATCATGGCATATTCACAGGGCACACACGCTCTTCTTCCCGGAGAGCTGGGTCAGATCATGCAAAATCCCTCTCATTTGTGTGAAATTGAGTGCCAATTTCTCTCATTGGTGTGAAACTGAATGCCACTATGGATCATGTTCAATATATGCAAGACACTAGAGCTGCAATCCTAACCTCCATTTAGGCCAGCCTAAGCCCAGGCATAAGTCCTGTGCTGACCTCTTACTGTCACAAAAGTGTAGTAAGACACTTCTGCCCCACTCCTGGGGGGAGGGGGTCAATGCACAGGTATACGCTGACCTTCTCATACCATCTTGGAGAGATTGGGCGCAATCCAGAGTAACCACGGGGAGTCCTTGCTCCGGTGTAAGAACAATTTACTCTGGATTGCAATATAAATTTCCCATAGGTTTTCACTAGGTGGTGCAGTAACTACGAGTGCACGCAATGTCTCTTATGTGCTCCCGTAATTACTCTGGATTGTAGGGATAATGAGTTAGGCTGGCCTACATTTCTTAGAATTGAGCCCTAGATTTCTTGTAGCAGCTCCTAGGTGGAGGGAGAAAGAAGGGAGGCAAGTTTAAATACCAACTCCTTTCTCTGGGGTTAGTTTGCTGTTAATTTTCAAACGTTCCCCGCAGCATCCCTTACATGAAGAGTGGAAATTTCCTCCCAGATCTCCACAGGGACTGTCAGAACCTGTCATGACAACATTCAGCTCCAACTTGACTCTTTTCATCCTATTTTTTATCTTTTTCTAGAAGTTGCCATTCTGTGAATTTGTATGATCGAGAGTAATGTGACTTGAATGTACCTTGCAAGAAAAAAAAGTAATGAATACTTTTAACGCAGAAGGAAAGGTTAATGAGTAAGGTAATAAAAAAAATCCATAACTGGGAGGAAAAAGGTATCTTGGTGTGGGTTTTCACTCTTCCATGAATACTTTGCCTCAGGCTATACTTCAACTAGCACAGCCGTTTGTTCGTTGCATTTTTCTTTCCTTTTGAACTGCCTATATGTACTTGTACCAAATGTTGCAGAAAAAAGCCAACTACTTCTATACTCGCCAGACCTGAGATACTGAACAAAGTTGTGAAAAAAGAAGTTTGGGCCATGTCTGTATCATAAGCTGAAGTTGGTGGTATGTGGGCAATGGTATACCAACAATTTATGTGTATAACATGGACATGGACCTAACTACTTTTTTATATTAGGGTTTGTGTCACTTAGCATGGGAGGCCAGTACATCACAACCATGATAGACCACCACCCATGCAGTAGCAACCGTGAGCATGGCCATGTACCATGTCCCACTCCAATGGTTTTTTTTGGCTATAATTTTTGATAGAAAGATATGTCAAGTGGGTTTGTTTCACTGCATTCTGCATTAAATTATGTATCAAATTATATATAACATAAAAATATTGGTGCTATCCCTTTTGCATGTCATAAGGTGTGCTCTGCAGCCCCTGTGACACCAGTGATACCAGTAGAGAATCCCTACTGTCATTAGTTCTCCTAACAGGATTTGGGAATTGTAGTTTGGAGAGGGCACTGAAAAGTCCTTTTGAGTCCTTAACCTTGAATCACACAACTTATCCTTGTATCACACAACTGCAGTTTCCAAGAACTACAGTGGACCCTCAGAATCTGCAGAGGCTTGATTCCACAATACAGAAATCCATGGATACTGAAATCCAGAGGAGGCTGGTGCTGCAAAAACCTATTTAAGGGCTGCTCCAGATCTTCCTTCAGAATCCTTCCTAGATGCAATCAGAAATCACCAACACAAACCAGAACTAGCCTCTGGTTACATCTCTGCGGTGCAGTCTTGGCAACTCCAAATGATCAAATCCACAGATGCAGAATGCCCCACAATATTTATCACAAATATTAGCTTATGCTGGTTGGTCTTTTGACTTG
Source organism: Cryptoblepharus egeriae (assembly GCA_030015325.1). NCBI lineage: Eukaryota > Metazoa > Chordata > Lepidosauria > Squamata > Scincidae > Cryptoblepharus > Cryptoblepharus egeriae. The sequence continues at coordinate 16,670,250 of JAREYC010000013.1, forward strand.
ATATTGATGTTTGTTCATAAGTCATACCATGTGAAGGAGCCATGTTAAGCTTTTGCTTTCTGGCTCAAGTCATGAATTCCATGACAATCTAGATCAGGGATGTCCAACTTGTTTTATAGAGTGGTCCAAATATCATTCATTGTGCCTGCTGAGGGCTGAAAGTGACGTCATTAAGCAGATGATGGCCAGAAGTTAGCACTTTGTTCACGCATAGAAACTTATTAGCTGCTAACAAAAATGTGCAAATCTTGGACATAATTTTAGGATATTTGAGAGCCTAATCATCAAGCTGGGAGAGCCCAATTATAATGGGTGCTGGAGAAATTGCTTGCAGGTGTCACATCCAGACAACAGATCTTATCTTTGGCACTCTTGATTTAGACCAGGGGTCTCCAAACCCCAGCCATCGGGCCAGATGCGGCCATCAGCAAGCCTCAAGATCCCTCTATCTGGTGGCTAGGCAATACCTGTAGTCAACTTCAATACATCCTTACATGTAAGTTTATATAAATTTATTCAAATTTGAAATGCCAAATAATTTTTTTGGCCCCTGACAGAGTGTCAGAGAGATGATGTGGCCCTCCTGCCAAAAAAGTTTGGAGAACCCTGATCTAGATTGATCAAGTCTAGTTTCTCTTGTGGCATTATAAACACTTGCATTATGATCGCTGGGATCCAATGCTAGAGTGGCTGGTGTTGTGGACACTATCATGGATTTCACTTCTCTTTGGCTGTCTTAAAGTTATCTGTTCCTCTTGATCAGTGACCTTCTGGATGATTCTGTGATTCATATCCCACCCTGCTGGACAACTTCATTAGAAACTATATTAGCACATTAATTTGTAATTCTGTATGTGTGTGCCATCTTCAACTCTAGTATCCTGGACAAAGAAGCAATCTTGACAGCGTGTCCAACCTTTTTAAAATTTTAAACTGTGCGTCAGGCCAGACCTTTGAAGTCATCCAGGGTCTCTGCAGGGAAGCCACTTAGCAGCTTGGAGATAATTAATAAGTCGTTCATCAAGTCCTGCCAGTTTGCTCTGCCCCATCTAAGTGAATGCAGCTATTCTGACTTAATGAATGAGTTGCTCTAGGGTGCTTACGATCCCTTTCAACTTCCAGCAATCTCCCCTTGTCCCAACTAATGGAGAAAATACAGCTGCTATCTATGTCTGTTAGCTTCTAGGTTTTTTTGCTGTTATTCTCTACCCTTAGCAGAGGAGCCCTCTTAAGCTTCTTCTTTCATGCCTCCGTTACAGAAAGGCAATAATATCCAGCAGAGAAATAAATGTACTTATTTATTTTCCAGTTTGCTGCATGTGTCAGTCAGCATCTGCAGATGTACCAGCATCCCCAGGAAGGAGGTCTTGATGATAGTCAAAAGCAATAAACCATGTACATTACGAGCACCCTGAGAACACAGATTATTCTAGTGATGTTCTTCTCTGATTTTATTTGGTCCACAAATTTGAAGTTTACTTCGCCAACAATTAAAAAAAATAATTGCTTCAATGTGTGTTTTGAATTCTGAATCAATATGCAGTGCTTTGGTATGTGCATGTTCATACAATTCTGCTTGGGTCCTGAGATGCTAAGCCAAGTGGACCAATTGCTCTCATTTAGGCCTTGTGCTTAAGACCCCCCCACACATGGTAATCTACCCAGGCTGCAATCCTAAAGACACTTTCCTGGGAGTAAAACCCATTGAACACAATGGGACTGACTTTTGAGTAGACATGGTTTGGATTGTGCTCTTAGTCTGGTGTGCCTTCTGTGAACCCCATGACCATTGATTGCCTTGAGTTTCATGTTGGAAGGACCATGAGATTTAAACCAATTAATTATTTTGGGAATAGAAGTGAAATTTATCTCTAAGTGGTGTAGCTAAAGATCAAGTAGCCTGGTGCAAAGCTCAAAATGTTGCTACAGAAGTGATGTCACAACCAGAACTGATGTCACCCCAGGTATTTTTTCAAAAGAAAATTGGGGAAAAACCTGCCTCCTCCTCCTCCTCCTCCTCAGCAGTTCACCACCCATTTGATCTGATTTTGTTGTCCCCACCCCTTGACAACAAAATCAAATTTAATTAAGTTGGGCTGCAATCCTTAAGACACTTTCCTGAGAGTAAGACCCATTGAAAACAATGGGGCTTACTTTTGAGTAGACATGATTAGGATTATGCTCTTAAAAATTTATGTCCCTTCTTGGTTAGGGAAACTGCTGGGGGAAAGAGGAATGGTTATTGTTTGCCTGCTAAATATAAGAGAAGCACCTCTTAGAAGTGCCTGTATACTCAGTTAGCATGGGCAACTGCATTATATGTATATTGAAATGAGAACTGATTCATATCAACACCTTATTAGTTCCATACAGTATCAGAATTCCTTCTCATTGGCTCTAAGAGCAATCAGGGTCATTGGAAAGTTGAATGAAGAAAATCCACGTTTTGTTCCATCGGCTTTTGTGTTTTCATTTTCCGGTTAATTAGCCATAACGTTTGATAGAATATTGATATTCTAGTGCAGTTTTTTTCACTGCATTCTGCATAAAATTACCTTTCCACCAATACATGAGATGATGGTATTCATAAAATCCCAGTTTTTCACAATTTTAGTCACTAGTGACAAACTACAGTCTACAGTATTTATAGACCGCTTTTCAACTAAAAAGTTCACAAAGCGGTTTACAAGAAAATGGAAAAATAATAGCTAATTAAAAGCTAATGGGTGCCTGTCCCAAAAGGGCTCACAATCTAAAATGCAAAAAAGAACACCAGCAGAAGCCACTTGAACAGACATTGCTGGGGTGTGGAGGGCCAGTTTCTCTCCCGCTGCTAAATAAAAGAGGAACACCCCCTTGAAAAAGTGCCACTTGCTCAGTTAGCAGGGGTAACTCAGTTTGCAAACTCAGTTTGCAGTCCCCTAAAGCATGTAGCCCGATGCAACTGAACCCCCTACACCCCTCTAGCTCGCCACTGTGTGCAGTTTTATATTAAAATGTTCCTAGATTCATTTGGTCCATTAACTCACATGCACTTTTTAAGCACACATTTTTATTGCTTTCTATTCTACCGAAGATATATAATATCTATAACATATTGGATTTTATTTCTATGATCCTACACATCTGTGAACACCAGACACCAAAAAATCTTTCCAAGTGTTTCCCACTGTTTCTAATGCCATCCATGCTGCAAAGGTGGACATGAAGCATTATGGTTGCAATCCTAAACACACTTTCCTGGTAGTAAGTAGTATTGAATACAATGGGGATTACTTTTGAGTAGACATGCTTAGGATTGCACTAGAAGTCAAATAATTTAATAAATTTATTTATTCCATGATGCTTCATGCATCTGTGTCATGAGTTCCAATATCCTACCGACTGTGCGACCCATGAGGAGGCAGAAGGAAGAGGAGACAATAGCAGATCTGGCAGCATTGGTGATGGTACTATCTGAATTATATGGAATCTCCAGATTCAGGTGCAGTTTCCCCTTGAATTCTAGTTGCAGAGCTTTCGGGCTTCCAGAGGCAGCTGGTGGGCCGCTGTGTTGAATCGGATGCTGTATTAGGTGGCTAGATCCGGCAGGGCTTTTCTTATGGAATCACATTCAGAACATGCAGCAACAGCAGTCACCAGTCTTGTTGGACTGGTAAAATGGATGGCAGCAGCACAGGTCCCAGAGTGGGACATCAGCTGCAGTATGTCGCGTATCTAATTACAAACTGAGTAATGGTTTCCGTGTACACATATGGACTGGCAATAAAAGCACATATTCAGCAGCAACAAAATTCATTTTACAACTGCGTTCGATCCTATTTCTGCCCTCGGGAGCCAAAGAAAGTAAATCCTCCCTCCTTCTGTGACTGTCCTCCAAATTTTCAAGACTAAGGGATTCAAATCTCCCCCATCTCTTCTTTAGACTACACATGTTGAGCTATATTAACTGTTCCTCATAAGATTTGGTTTCCAGACTCCTCACTGTCTCTTCGTGGCATCCTCTGAACTCTTTCCAACTCAAAGTACAATCCTAACCTTGTCTACTCAAAAGCAAGCCCCATTGTGTTATATGGGTCTTATTCCCAGATAGTGTCTTTAAGGTTGTAGGTTTGATGACTGAGCCTCTGACAGCACAATCCTATGTATATCTACTCAGAAGTATGTTCCAGTGTGTTCAGTTGGGCTTACTCCCAGGAAAGTATGTATATGATTGTAGCCTGGGTCTCCAGGTCCTTAGCCTTAATCCAGAGTTTTTCAAACTTGGAACTCACATGTGGGTCCCCATTCATTTCAATGTTTGATTTTTAAAATATTAGACTAGATTCTACCAAGGTATTTAACTGCATATAGAACAGTGTTTCAGATCTTAACTTTTAACGGGCTACAATATACAGTATATGCTTTTCATAATGATATTCCAAGGGGCTTACTCCCAGGTAAGCATGTATTGGATTGCAGCATTTGGGATGTCTGCAGAATTTCTTAAAATAGATCAGCAACTGCTTGGAGAGTTAGGAGGATTCTTTATCACTTTAAATCTTTTTTTTAATAAAATTATAATTATCGTTAACTTTTTTAGTTTTGATTTTGTCTTATGGGAGTGTTAAAAATGTTCCTGCTTGATGATGTAACTTCCAGCCATGACATCCAGGTTAATTGCATTACTTCTGATGTGCCTCCTGACCAGGGTGACCAGATGCCCAATCCTCAAAAGGAGGACAAGCTCTTGGATTCCTCTCAGCTTGGCCTTTCTGGCGGACAATGGCACGTTTGCCTACTCACAAGCCGAGCTGTGTTATTGGGCACTTTCATTTTCCCGTAGGGCTCAATGTGTATTTATTATTTTTATCTTTTTTGGCCCTAATCTTTGAAAGGAAGGAGATATTTCAAAACTGATTTTGCAGTTTTGTCTGTAGATGACACACACACACACGCATGCGTGCACGCGCGCACACACACACACACTTTAAGTAGCAAATTGTATTGATTATTACTTTGGAAAGTTTCATCTATCCTCCAGCTGCAGTGCCTTGTATAGACATTGAAAAATGCCAAGTCAGCAATTCTCCCGCACACAACAAAGGAGGTGTACTGCATAAATTTCCAATTGGTCACATTCCCTTGGATGCTTATTGCCTGCATCTGTTTGCAGAGGAATATTATGAATTCAGAGAACAACAGCGGAAAATACAGCATATTTTTTTCTTTGCAAATTTTAATACACCTGATTCAGCACACAAGATATGCGGGGACCTGTTAAACATTATCCTCTCTGATATTCCTGATGACTGCTCCGTGATCCGTTATCCATGTGTCAGTGGCAATTATAATTATTAGCCTAGTGTGTTTTGTTCAATTAGTCTGCTGTTAATGATGGGGTATACAAGGCTGTCAAATCATTACTTACACTGTACAATGCTTATTTGTGTACTGATATTTTTGGAAGGGAAAAGTTGGAAGAGAGCTGCAAGATGGTTTTATTTGATGTTCAGTTAGGCTGCAATCCTGTCTACGTTTTACTGGGAGTAAGCTCCATTGACTATAATGGGACTTACTGCTGAGTAGAAAGGAAGAGGATTCAGCTCTCATCCTCACAGTGAGTTTGTTCAACGGTGAGTTTGATCAGAATCGGAATGGCAGAATCTAAGACCTTTAATATCAAAATCCAAAGATTGCTGTGACCTTCAGAGCCCACTCTAATTCAACTTTTCAACACACATGCCTCTTTCACAACTTTTTCTCTATGAGAAAATATTAAAAATGTGAAAAAATTTCACAGCACTTCTGCTTATAAGAACAGCTAAAAGAATAGAAAACTATCCAACATTAAAAAAATTCTGAATAGATAAAATGGATAGAACCGACAGGTGTTGTCCTAATTTCCATTTAAATGCTAATTGTGTTGTGGATCTTCAATATAGGGAGGCACAGCGAAATAAATACTGGGGGTGGGAGAAGCACAGAATAGGGAAGCTACTTAAGAAAATGCATAAAATGTCATTGTGGATTATTACCTGCTGAACTCTTTGTTCCCTGCTCATTTGTTTACCTAATTCATTCAAAATCTGTGTCTTCCATTATTTCAATGGTATTTTAAAGCCAGACAAAGGTCATATTAATCATAAAATGACACAGGTATGCTAAATACTCAGGCATACAAGAGCTCTTTCTCCTGCTTCTTCTACAAAGAACTCTCTTTTCTGCAAATGAAAATATGTATTCACTGTGGGAAGTTGCTTATCCCTGTGTCTAAGATTTTAACATCATCCCCTTGAACCTGCGCAGTTACCCCCTTTTCTGTGCATGCATGGCCCTGACCCCAAACATTGGAGCTATATGAGAACAGAGCGGAAGGAAGGACCAATTTCATGGCATTTGCCATGCAACCAGTGTAAGCACTGTCAGCCCTACCCAGCGGAGATGGCAGAAAATTGCTGTTCCACCATGGGTGGTAATGGACCTCTCCAGCCCTGGTTTGCTGCATTACTGCACCTGGTAAGTGGGGAGACCTACCACAGACCTAGACCATTACCTTGTGCCAGTAATGACTTTCCTCAATCCAGATAAGCCCAAAAACTACTGGGTACACTTAGATATGCTCATTCTCATCTACTTTTAAAGTTCTTAATTCTTCCAGCTTGTGGACTCAGAGCAGATGTGTGAATGACATCAAAGTTTCTGGCCATGAAGTGCTACCTCTGGGCAGTTTATTTCTTATTTACATTTGAGGACTCCAAAAAGCTGCCATCAAACCTCAGTACGCTAGATTGAACATGGTGAGGTTCATGAATTTGATGAGTTTGATTTATTTGGAAGTTCATGAATTTAATGGAGGATTCTATTGCCCGTGAAAGCTTTAGTCTACAATAAACTGGAACTGGTACATATGAAGGTACCTCTGAGAGTAGAATGAGATCAAATGGGTACAAACTGCAATTCTTGATGGTAAGTGTAATTGTCAGTGAAAAAGGTTGGTGAAGGTGGGTGTAGATTCTCCCTCAATGGGTATCTTAAAGCAGAAACTTGACAGGCACTTGCTGGTGATGCTTTGGATGTCAAACCTGTTTCATACAATGGGCTGAATAGCATTTAAGATGCCTGCAGTGGTGGGCCAGAAGTGATATTATAAAACAGTGATGCCATATGACCAGAAATAAACACCTTTTTCTCACTCAGAATCTCATTAGCAGCAAATGACAGAAGAGAAAAATATGCAAATCTTGATATTATTTTCAAGAAAGCCCTATTGTTTGAAGGCTGAATACAGAGCTTCTAATAGCTACATCATACCCTTGGGCTTTATGTTGACACCCCTGTTTTAGTTGGATTCAGGCAGATATTTCCTTTCCCAGCCCTATGTGGAGAACTTGTGGGAAACCCACTTCAGATGACCCAAGAGGTCAGGCTGGAATATATGGGAGAAGGTGATCCCCCAGATAACCTGGTCCCAAACCACGAAGGACTTTAAAGGTCAACCAGCATCTTGAATTGGGCCTGGAAGCAAATGGGCAACCAGTGTAGCTGCCAAAGCAACGAAGCAATTTGTCTAGCTCCTGTCATATGAATCTGCCTTTGATTAAACAGCTTACAGCTCAGTCCTGAGCTGCCTGAAGTGCAAATGCAGCCACTGTCTCCTCATCAGGAGAAGGGGATGTTCATCCCTTTCCCCATGTAAGCAGAGTAGCTCTGCAATGGGGCTACTTGTTTTTGCACCAGCTCTAGAGAACTTCCATCTAAAGGTGAAATGCCCTTCAAGAACTTCCATCTAAGGGTGAAATGCCCTTCAAGAAAACTTTGGATCCAGTGAAACTGAGCCCCATGTGTTTTGCCTTCATCCCTCTCCTGACCCATCTCCTGTTCACCCTCTCCCAGTCCTTCCCCTCCTCCAACCCCTTACAAAAATCAGGTGTTCTACTACTGACCGATGGTCCATCTACCCACAAAAGAAGTCTAAAAATGCCAGAAACCTCCGTTGCTCTAACTGCACATGAGTTTGCCTGCTTTTCTGGAATTTGTCCTTTCAGCCAATATAATTCCCTCATCCAGAGACACAATTTAAAAAAAATTTCCATCACACCCTAAGAAACTAAAGCCGGATTCATGCATTACCCAAGCGGTGTGGGAGCCACTTCCGCATGGTTGGATCCCACTTTGTTCTGGTTTGATCAATTTGGAGGAACCAGATCAGTCATTGGCACCATGTGGTTCTTTCTAGGTGAGAGAAAGTCCAAGCAGTGTGAGATCAAACTGTACGGAAGCCGTTTCTGTGCAAGTCAGGTCCTGTATGAAGTGGCCCTAAGCCAGGCACACCGCTGTGCATTGATTGACAAATGAATAACCTCACAGCAGGGCCCCAAAGAGTGAGCTACTGTATATGGTCAGTGACATCAAGATGAAAGCGGAGGATTATTAATATCCTCACAGTACATCAACACACATTCACTCCACCAGACACTATTTATGGAGAACTCCACACTTTTCTTGTTGTGCTAAAGTCAGTCAGGAATCATAGGAAACTATCTGGGGCTTCTTGTGCCAAGACTGATCTTTTGGTTCTTGAAGCCAAGAGATGTGAGCCTTCATTAACATAAATTCCCTAAGGTCTCAGACAGACAGAGGTCTTCCTTTCACAGCTTTGCTGTTGAGGAATGAACCTGGTGCTTCTGATCATCATCGTGATCATCATCATCACCTCCACCACCAACATCACCCCATCACCTCAGATATCACCTCAGATATCTGGACTGGAATTTTTGGGTGCTCACTGGTTCAAAATCTATCCAAGTTTTTAATAACAGGTGAGATACCTCCATGTAATGCTTGATGTTCATTATAGTAGCAGTAGTAGTTCATTGCAGTTGTTCAACTATTATTTTTTACAGTGCCCCTATAAGCCCTATTAGGCCAATGATAACAGGGCTGGTTGTTGTTTTCTTTCCCCAGTTGTAAGCAGTGTATTGATGATGATGATGATGATGATGATGATGATGATGATTGTACCCCAGGGCAGCAGCTTACAATATAGCCATTGAACACATCACAAACAATGCATGAAAATAAGAATCTTGGATGTGGCAGTCATGTGCCCCTGAGCTATGTCGTTGTGTGCTATACACTCTGTGCACAATCCTGATATCCCCTTGGGCTGATGCAAGTCCTGTGTGCTGGCTCAGGGGTGGTGCAAAAGTGCCACTAGCACACCTGTATCACCACCCAGACAGGAGGGGAGGCCAACGCAGGGAGCAGGTGAGTTGTGCTGGTTGAGCTCACTGGGCATTTTGGGTTGGGGGAGGAAGGGTGGTGGACAGGACTCTGGCCAGGCAGCTCAGGAGCAGTGCAGTAGCAATCCCAAACGTGCATTGAGAATATTGCAGGCATGCCAGCCTGTGTGCACCAGCACATGTCAGGATTGCACTGTCCATCACACGATAGCACTTCAGTGTTATCAAATCTGCAGGAAGGCCTGATGATCTCCAATTTACTATATTGGTATCTAGGCAGAGTTCCAGCCTAAAACCCAATACAGTAACCAAGGTTATTTCAACAGCATGCCTTAGATCAACCTCAGGAGCCCTAAAGCTGATGGATTTCCAGACCTAAAAGCAGTTTTCAGCAGTGCAATGGCTTTCTAATTCTGTATTGAGTATGAAACTTCATATTTACTGGGTGGAAATTGTTTTTGATTTTTCTCTGTCCCTGCTCCTCTCATAAATCAAAATTGGCTAAGGGACTTGGCTCCCTCGTAAGGTCAAGAGGGGAATAATTCAGAAAGTCCACAAATGAGCAAACGAGAGCGGTAATGGAAAAAGGTCTTGAAGACATCGATATGGTTAAAATATATTCCTGTAGTGGACCCTGATGTTTTACAGTGGTTGATACAGCACATGTAGAACTACATTCCATCAGCTATAGTAAAAGGGGATCTTGCTCCACACAAAGATCCTTGGATTCCAGTGGAGAGGGGGTGGTGGTGGAAGCATTTCCAGAATAGATCCAGAGCATTTTCCTTCTGGTGGTTCCTGGATGATCAGGAATTAAATGGTAGGTTCCACTGCCAGGCAGCCTCCATATTGCCAGGGTACTTTTTGATTATCGTTTCCAGCATTAATGGAACAACCCAGAAGGTCACCTTGGGTGCATCACAACTGCAAAAAAAGGGATTAATTGGTGGATTCAAACTGTGGGTTGTGATCCCCTTGGTGGTTTGTAACCTAATTTCTTCAATGCAGAGTTTCCATTGAATACAAAGATTTGATAACTAATTTCCTCAAACTCTGAGACTATTAACATAATCAGTTATCAGCTAACTGCCCTGCAAAGATACTGTACTTTGCAAGCTTGGGTAAATATAGGTAGAAAACGCCCCCAGCTTTCCAAAGGCAGTTAGTAGGGGCAGGTGAAGGCTCGTCACATAACTAAGCCCCAGGGTGACCATATGACCAGAAAAACCCGGATTTGTCCGGATTTTTAGCCTCCTGTGCGGGTGTCCTACATTTTGGCTTCATTGTCCTATATTTTGGCTTCATTTTGAAACTTCGCAATAGTGCACAGTACCCCATCATGCCATATGTCGTTGGATTCATATTGAAGAGCAGAATCCAATGCAAAAATCAGTTTGGAGATATCTCCTTCCTATCAAAAGTTATGGTCAAAGAACCAAAAAACAAAAACAAAAAAACACACTTTTTGGAAATTTTTTTTAAGTGGGTAGGAATTTTGACCTGGGATTAGGAATTTTGGCCCTGGGGTTCAGGAATAATCTGCTCACCCTGCTAAGCCCTCAAACCTTGGGGTTGTTCATTAGGGGCTGCTTCATTAGAAGAAATGTATCAATTTTTTTGCAAATTAATAAAATATTACTTGTAAGTAATTACATAGAATATCATTTCTTTATAGAACACCTTTTTAAAAAATGTCTTGTAAAGCTAGGTGAGTTCCAATAAGGGTGTCATTTTAAAAAGTGGGTCCCAGAGTGAAAAAGTTTGAGAACCCCATCTCAGTGTATAATGAACTTTTAGACATTTTTTCCTTCTACAGCTATACAATCACAGGTGGGCAGATGCCGGTTTGGGCCTATTCGCCTGAACCGGATCTTCCCATGCGGTGGACGCTAGCGAACCGGAAAGAGCCGCGGCTGCCAGAACTGCGGGGACCAGTCCGCTAATGGCAGCCGCATCTCCTGAAGCTCGGCTTCAGGAGACGCAGTGCGCTAGCATCCAGCTGGATGCAAGCACGCTGAGTCTCCTGAAGCCAAGCTTCAGGAGACTCAGCATGCATGTGCCAAGCCTGGCGCATGCGCACTAAGTCTCCTGAAGCCAAGCTTCAGGAGACGCACTGTGCATGTGCCAAGCCTGCGCATGTGCCAAGCATGCGCAGTGCAGCGGGGTTGGGGCCCCACCCCGACCCGCCCCCTGATCCCAGCCCTGCCCCCTGACCCTGGCCTGCCCCCCAACTTCCGGCGAACCGGATCTTGGGGTTGGCTGGGCCCACCCCTGTATACAATTGATGTTGAACTGTACTTTTTATCCTTCTACTTTGCTCTCATCTCTGTAATTGCCAAAGACATCCCTCTTTCAACCAGGCAGATGAATGTCAACCTCCTAATGATCTGATCTCTAATGCAACACACCAGTTACAGTGGTTGCAACTAAATTACAATTCTTTTATAGCAAAAGAGGATTTGTTTTTCATTATACAGTTTGAAATGAACTTTTAAAAGCAGGCAGTACTGTTAGCAACCTCCCCACTCCAAATCCTCCTGCTAAAAATGTTTTTGTGTTTAATGTCATCATGCCTGAAGGACTCAACTTGGGTAAATGTTAACATTAATATGGAATGGCACACTAGATAAATAATATTTATGAATGTCAGAATGGCTACTAACATAAATGGCTTTTAAAAAGGATTACAGAAATATGTGGAGGATAGGTGGGTTGGGAGCAACTAACCATGGCAGCTACTGCTGAAGAACAATTTCTGCTGTCAGGAGCAAAAGACTTCTGTATGACTGGTGTGGTAGATAAGGCGTATGTGATGAATGGTACTCTTTTACATTGCAGGAGGTGAACAGTTGCAGGAGAGGTAGTATGGAGGTTAAGCTGCTTGAAGCCTACCTGAGAAGCCTCAATGTGCACCTGAAAGTATGAATCCACTGTTTGAATCCAGATATGAATCCAGTGTTCGGGGCAGGAATATTACCTGAACTCCAGAATCGGATCAACCAGGCAGACATACTTGGGCTGATCCTCCATGACCAAAGTTTGATGGACAGATAGACCTGGGCTCCCACCTACACTTGAAGTCTAAACCTAACTGCCATTCCAATCTTGTTCCATCAACCAGGAATGATCTTGCTACTAATGTCCCAGCCTTGCCCTTGAACCTGACTTCATTCCTTATTTCAGGAGACACCTTTCCCTAGTGGCATGACAGTTGGGCAGGCATGCACCCATGCAGTGGTGCAGGTGGGACATCTGGCACCCAGGGCCCATACATTTTTTACTCCACCTCACAACAAAATTATTTAATTATTATCAGTATCAATTACTTAATACAGTATTAATATTTTAATATTTTTATACCACCCTTTACTACCTCCACTTGGGGGTGGGAGAGTGGAGATGAGGCTACCTTTTGGAATACTGGCTGAGCTCCACTTTTGCTGAATCAGGCCCATCCTGGGGGACTTGCCTTTCTCTGAGCCTGACCTGAACTGGAGGCCAGGCACGGTTGCTTCCTTATATATAAAGATGGCTGTGCAGTTTACTTCCACATTCCATAGAGCTCAATGCAGTGGAGCTTGGAGCAGGGACTTCCTTCTGGGGTGAATGGTGTGGCTGCATTCATTGGATCAGGACCTGGTTCCTCTTAGCCTGATCTAAGGCAAGTTGGCCTACTCACAAGTAAAGGCATGATATGGCTCCATTTCAATTTATATAGGGTCAATGCAATTAAAAGGGACATTTTCTGGAGTTATTTTGGGAACTGCTTTCATTGAATCATGACCATTCTGCTGTCCTTGGTTTCCTCTCAGCTTGCCCTTTCTGATAGACTATCCCTACGATCCAGGGTAACTACGGGAGCACATAAGAGACATGTGCTGCACCACCTAGTGAAAAACTATGGGAAAATCATATTGCAATCCAGAGTAAATTGTTCTTATACCAGAGCAAGGACTCCCCATAGTTACTCTGGATTGCACCGTATGGCACATTCACCTTCTTGTGGGATAAGCTGTGATGTGGGGCACTTTCATTTTCCCATAGAACTCAATGAATATTTTTTATTTTTAGGTTTTTTGCAATAAAGTTTGATAGGAAGTAGATATTCAAAATATCTGCATTGATACGAATGCAATGGTTTATTACATGAGAGGGTTGTTCTATTCCTTCATGTTGTTATGTTGGTCACCCCCCCCCAAGTGTCACCCCCCATTGGGTGGTTCCCAAGGTGGAGCATCCCCTCCACCCTTCTCTAGTTATGCCACTGCACCCATGCCTCCCCCCTAGATCTGTCCTTCCTGGAATGGAGATTACCAGAAATACTCAGAAGCTGCCATGATGAGAGAGAGAGAGGAATCACTGGTGCACGTGCCACAGTGAGAGCGCAGACTGGAATATTGTCGAATGTCAGCAAAGAATGGTAACAACCAGAGATCTCCCTGCCTTGCATGATTTGTGCTTGACGCATGGGCTTGTAGTTAAGAGAGGGTTAAGCTACATCATGGAAGGAAAACATCAGGAGACTGAAGTTTTTAATATACAGTATACAACATCCTTGTAAAGGCCCTTATTTGCTAGCTGCCTGTGTAAACTTCCTGAGTAATATCTGAGGAGAAATCTGAAGATGAGAACAGTGACAGACAGACAGGCAGGCAGGCAGGCAGGCAGATAGATAGATAGATAGATAGATAGATAGATAGATAGATAGATAGATAGATAGATAGATAGATAGATAGATAGATGGATAGATAGATGGATGGATGGATGGATGGACGGAGACCCCCATATCCACAGATCCCATATCTGTGGATTCAGTTATCCATGGATCCCCTGAGCATTAAAAGGCTTTAAAAATGTTACTTCTGGTTTCTCCATGAAATTGGAAATCACATATTTTGAACTCCATGAGTGCAATCCTAATTTCTGTTTAGGCTGGCATAAGTCCCATGCTGGCTTGGTGGTGATGCAAAAGTGCGTGCTCTACTCCTGGAAGGGTTAGGCCAATGCACAAACATGCACCAGCCTCCCCATGCCACTGTGGGAACGGGGATGTGGGTGAGTTGTGCTGGCCTAAATTGGTTAGGTTTGCACCCCGAAGCTGAGTCCGAGTCCTGCAAAGGTTGGGCATGGTGTGCTGCTTGATTCCAGAGAGAGTGGCTAAAGCTACAGTTCTATAGCAATTACTTTGGTGTAAGGCCCATTGAATTCAGTGAGCTTTCTTCTGCTTACATATGCATACAGTTGTGCTTTGTCTTTAATTCCAAGCACCCCAGTCAAACTACAATGCCTAGTACCCTTTGGGAGTAGAAGGCAGAAAGCTATGTGACTGTCACACTAGTATATATGTGTCATAGCTTTCTTGTGCCCTTTACAAAGACTGAAGGCAGCAATTGTTATGCAAATGCATTATAATAAGTATGCTCCCATGCCATTTCTGGAAGGCAAAATGATGAATTTCTCCAATTTTGGCAGTAAGGACAAACTTTCCAGACAGATTTTTGCATGAGACCGATTCTTGTCGCTTAGGAATTTGTTCAGGCTTAGTCTGATCTAAGTCTACTGGTTTGAAATGTCAGAAAGGTTGGTGAACATATGTCCAAATATCTGCAAAGCCCTTTTGCCTGGAATGGACAGAAATCCTCCTTGAACTACAATGCACACCCAAAGACAATCTGAAGGAAAAAAATTGGTGTGAATGGAACAAATAGGATGGAAAAAGAGAATTATCCAGAATTTTGTCCTCTGAAGTATGTGTGTGCGATGAGGGCATTCAGAGCTTGTTCCACACCCTTGTATTTTCTTACCAGTGTTGTTAGGTGCAATTAAAACCTGCTATGCATCATTCTGGTGTTATGCCAAGCTTTTCACCATCAGATATCTAAAGGTCATATCTGAGTGGGACTCAAGAAAGCAAACAGGCAAGGCTAAGAGGTTTGTGAAGAGGTATGGAAGAGAATGTAAAGAGGTGTGCAAGATGTAGGTTAATGGGCTAACGCATGCAGCCCATACCATCAGCAAGTTCAGCACATACCTCATACATCAGGGTGACCAAATAGAATGAAGGACAGAGTGCCTCTACCTTTGAGCATTGCATAGAAGAGGAAATTTAGGCAGGTGCTGCTTCCACGTGCTGCTTTCAACCTTTCCATGTTGAGCTAAACCTGCCTAAATTTCCTCCTCTATGCGATGATTAAAGGTAGAGGCACTCTGTCCTCCATTCGACATAGTCACCCTGCTCGTATATACTTCTCGTCACAGATGGTCTACATGCAATGCCCCTGGGGAATTGTTGCTTGGTTTTACCTGCCTTGCAGCTTTTCCATACCATAGTGGATCTGGACCTGTTGGGGGATCATGACTTTGTTGCAGGGAAGTTGCAAAAATTAGGCACTGCCAGTTTGGATTCTGGCGCTGAGTGCCACCATCTTGGAATGGGGCATTCAGGCTGCAATCTATACTGCAATCTGTATCATTAAACACAATGGGACTTACTTCACAGTAGACATGTTGGATCTGTGGCATCCCACTGATGTCACTTCCTGTTTTATGTCACTTCCAGCCATGGCATCACTATCAGGTTTATGACATTACTTTCAAGGGGTCCTAGACAGTCATTCTAAGAAGGGAGTCCCAGGTTGAAACACTTGATTGCATCCGCTGTTTGCATCTCTGCAACTATGATTGCACCTGCTGATTGTACTTCAAACCCACCCGCTTGACCACAGAAAAAACCCATCCAAGAAGAAGAAATTAGAGTTTAGAATATAGGATGAGGACTACAATGATTCTTCCTTTTAGGAATCTCTCCACATGCATGCACAGCCATATATGTATATTCTCATAACTGCAGCCGGGAATTGTTACCCTCCTGCATATGTTCATTATTCATGATATGGAACAGTTAAAGGACTGAATATGGGATCTGAGCATTGATAGCAGATTTCCTTTTGGGGTCCCCCTTGGTGGGTGAGTTCCTGTAAGATAATGCAGTTGTTTGGAACCCCAGTAACTGACACTGCACAATGTGAAAGGCCTATAGTATCACCACTGGTAATCGGATCAACTTCAAACCGTTCCACCGTGCCGCTTCTGCAACGCCAGGACAAATCTTTCCATACACTGGCGTCCTCGTTTTCTTTCCGTCTCTGTTTTGCACCTCATCTCGGAAGATTTCACAGCCAGCCGCTTTTGGGCTTTCAAGCCTGCGTGAAGGTGAGGGAAGAGGCGCAACTTATTTCCGAGATGAATAAAGATGCAGAATGGAAACGCTCTTTGCAACTGAGGAGGGAGGAGATGGAGAGGGTAAGAAAATGAGCCAGACAGGACATGAAAGAAGAGCGGTGGGGGAAAGAATGATTGCTTAATTACACTCTGAACTTTCCTCCACGGAGCCTGGGATTTCACCCTAATGAAAGCAAGTGGCACCAACCTGCGTGGTGCAGGCGGATACTTGGTACAAACTGTTCGGTGAGTCTGTGGGAAACTTTTCCAGGACATGGGAGAGAAGGCAAGGGCTTGCATACTTGGTAGGAAGAACCTACATTTGGATGTAGGGTTTGCAGTAGTTGCTGGAGCAGAACTTTTCAGCCGCAGAACCAAGTTGGAAATGTATTCTGGGGTGTATTTTTCCAAAAATTATAATTTCAAAATGGTTGAATCTGGAAGCATTTTCAAAATAGAACACAATTTGAGAGATCAACCAAGACCTTGGCAAAATCCTCAAAGTCTATTTTCAGGAAATTTCCCATAACCATCAGGAAAACATACTACACTAGAAGCCCTCGGGGCAGATCTTTTCAATAGCCTGCCCCACTGCTAGGATTTTATGTTGTCTAATATTCAAAACACAGCTACAATTTCTAAAGCATGAAGGATCTGTGAAGATTTAATTATATCCTTCTCTGCAAAGACCCAGATCTCAAAGACTTAGGTGAGAGTTTGCAGAGCTGATGAGACAGTTTCCTCTGAAAGGTGTGGGAGGCCAAAGCTCTCATTTGTTTTTATTATTTGTACTAATTTAAGAGAAGAAACAGCCAGCGATAAAATGTGCTTTCATTTAAATGCCAGAAAATGATATTTTTAAACTGACCTCATTTCTGTGTGCGGCAAACTTTGATAAGGACAAAGTGCAATGTAAACAAGCAGAGAAAATATGACACAAGGGGAAGGTTTGCAGTTGAGTTTTCTCAAATTTTTAATAATTAACAGGTCATGGTGGACTGTCCATCTGCTTCACCTTGAATTGGTTCAGAATAATCTGAGATATTCTCTCCATTCAAAAGGATTAAAAAAATCCATGCTTATTTCAAGGAAACTCTAGGCTTGACCCTGTTGTGCAGTCTCTCTCAACATCCCATGAGTCCTCTCTGCCCAAGCCTATGCATGTCTACTCAGAAGTAAGTCCCATTAAAATCAATAGGGCTTACTCCCAGGAAAGTCTGAAAAGGATGGAGCTGTCAGCCTCCAACCCACTGATGTGTTTCCTTACCCACCATAATTCTCTTGCTGTCCTTGATGACATGGAAAGACATTTCGAGTTGAAGTGTTTGGAGTGGGACAATCTGATTGCACTATTAAGACTGATTGCAACTGCTTAGAATGGGTGGTAAAGATATAAGTTGGACCTTAAATCATTAACAGCACCCACCCCCATGTTCTGGGACCTTGGCAGATGAACCAGGGTTTCTTGGGCTGACAATGAGTCCTGGAGACCTATTATTCCTCCCTTTGCTTTACATACCCTTTGTGTAGAACTAGGGTTGCCATAATTCTCTTCCTCAAAATTGGGATAGAACCCCATCAAACTTGCCAGTATGTGAACACAATCCCCCCAAAATGTAGCAGTCCTGATTTCCCAGGACATCTGGAAACCCTAAATGCAACGAACAGATCCTATGTGAACGTGAAAGCTTTAAAAAATAGGCTTTAAAAATGTCTCTCTTGAATCCCACCAGAAAGTGACCATGTGCTCTTTTCATTAATGGCTTCTGCTGAGATTCAGGCAAAGGGATAAATTAAGCTCTCCCTCCATGCCAGCCAGCAGATCCACTCCTGTAATCATCTCCAGCTATTGATAAATCAATCTCCTACAGAAATACTTTTGTTCTTCCTAGCCACAAATTAACTACCCCCACAGTCTCCATGCATCAGTTCACTAGGCTTAATTCTGAAGTCAACCCCACAGACCATTGCGAGACATTCACATTTGGTATTTGTTGCAAGTGGGTCTCTAATTGAGATGTCTAAAGCGCTTCGAGCATCCTCGCTTGAAAACCAATTAATACATATCACACTCAAAACAGCCCTTTTTGTTAAGGCTCAATTAAGGGAGATATAATGAGGCCATCCCAGGTGAAGCTCCTGGTGCACACACCAGACTGTGAATACTGTAATACAGGCTTGTTTTGAACCAGTTTTTCAGCTACTTGCCCCTTCCCCATATCCCCTATAGGTGCAAATGTAAATGAGGAGTTGATTGACTTCTAAAAGCTGCCTTAAATAAGAGAGGAAGTTTTGTTAAATTCCTTATGGGTAAGGGAAAGCGATGCTCAGTCTTTGGAATTCTAGGCACATATACTGCCAGCAGGACTCATTGAATATTAGCAGGTGCACCTTAATGTTCACTGTGACTTTCTCCAGTGGGTTCATAAAAACTCAGAACATGGGATTGTTTTAATGCCTATGGGGAACATTGCTTTCCAACTAGATGGTTATTAAGCAGGGATGAGCTACTACACTTGAATTAAAGTTGCCCAAACTGGTGTTTTTTGCGACTTGTACAGACTCAAATCATGCATGTCAAAAATCTGGGTCTAACCTCGGAGTTAGGGATTTCGAGTCAAGACTCACTTTTATTTATGCTTCTGTCTCTGCTTTGTGTATGTGCTTCCTTCTCCCACAAAAAAAAAAACAAACGAAATACTTTTCAAAAAGCTTTAGACTTAAGTCAAAGGTGATATGGAAAAATGGTGCATGTCTCCATCTTGCACCCATTGCCGGGAATGGCTCTGAAGGGGAAGAGACCACTTGCACAGAGCATTCAGGCACCTGCAAAACTGAGTGATTTGCACCATTTCTGACTATATCATTGTGTTGAACCTGAACAGAAATGTGTAGGGGAAAGAAAATAGCTTCTGAGGCAACAATTGGACAACATCAAAAAGCTATGCCAGCTTAAGGCTGCCATCCTACAGACACTTTCCTGGGAGTAAGACCCACTGAATACAATGGGGTTTACTTTTGAGTCGACTTGGTTAGGATTGTGCTCTAACTGTGCCTTTATCCCCCGTTATTAGAGGAGCTCCTTCCATCACTATGGCAAACACAAGAGGCAGGTGTTGTTAAATAATATTGCATTAAAGAGGCCCCAACGCAGCTGTCAAATGGGCCTTATGCAAAAGTGTCTGGTATGAAAATGGTATCGCTTTCCATCTTGTATTATGTGTCATTTCCGCTGTGAACAATTCCATGGCAATAATGCCAGACACATGCAGCCCTGATTTGAATGGGACTCAGTGCTTGGGAGGAAAAAAAAAGAAGAAAGCAAAGTCAAGATGGGAAGATTGCTCCATAAGGATGATAATGGTCCTGATGATGTCCCATTTTCAACAAGCAGCTGCATAATGCTATTTAATGTCCCTTATATATTTAAAAAATGAGCCGAGGAGCATCTGGGGCTCTCGTTGCTGCTGAAACTGTTACCATTCTCTCCTGCACTGCTGAGATTCTGCAAGCGATACAGTCTTGTTCCTATTGTGTGCTAAACTTTTTATAATGATAGTGATTTTCTGTAATTCAGAAGATCAAGGATGTCATAATCAAGGGAATTTTGGACTGAGCCTTTGTTCAAGACCTTCTTCATCCACAGTAGGAATGCAAATGGATTTTCCTCTGAAACTAGGAATTAAATCCGGGAATCTGGACTCCCCACCACACTTGCTTCATGGATTAAGAGTAACACCTTGTGCAACTAGTTGTGTTCATCTTCTGTTCTTACTTTTCCTTTTCCAAAGTGCACTGTTATAATTGTTCAGGAAAAAGGAGGGCTGTATTTGTGATACTTAAATGTAGCTCCAGAGCGAAGATGTTTTTGCCTTGGACATAGAAAACAATGGACATTTACTTCATTTCTAGTCCTGGGGTCTGAAGAGAGTTGAAGCCCTACGAGATGAATACCAAATACATGTTAGGATTCTGCTCAGGGTATAATTTTCCCCAAAGGATAAAATAAAAAGTACATAATACTGCAAATGGCTGTTGTCTTGCTGAAGAGGCAACTGCATCTTCTTGAATATATTGACTGTATATATGCATATGCACACGTGCGCATGTAGAAACATACTAACCACATACCCATCACATATTTTTTTAAAGGTGCATGAATCTGATTTTCTAACAGCCCAAAACTACTGAAACCACCATCAGCAACCAATACAGCCATGCCAACAGAGCACAAGTTGCATCTGGGGATGGTGAGGATCTTATGATGATAGTTACCAAGGTCTAGTCAGGGTAAGGGAGTTCTTACCTCAGAGTTAGCTTTTGCTTCCCCACAGAACCAAGGTGAATAAAGGGATTGGGGAGAGCATGATACTGGCACATGCAAATAGCACTGGCAACCATGTCTCTGTTCTGCCCCATTCCACCTCCTACCCTCCCATCCCTGCTTTGATACCTCCCAGTTCCACCCCTTCTTCCATGCCCCACTCCCATTGCCAACTTACTGGTGCCAGCAGATGGTGACCTTTCTGTTGGTCGGCATGCACGACTGCCAGCTTTTGTCACCTCTACCAACATCTTCCTACTTCTGTCAGCAGATAGGATTGGGGCTTTAACTACATGGGACTGCCATGCCTTGAGGCAGATGAATACCTGTTGTTGGGGAACCAACAAAAAGAGAAGGATATCATCTTCATGTTCTGCAGGCAAGGACACCAGTTGGCCACTGTGAGAAGCAGAAAAGTAAATGAGATGGACCTTTTGGTCACAGCAGGCTTTTCTTCTGGTCTTCCATCCAAGCAATAATCAGTCCCACACTTAGCTTCTGCAAAGTTGCTGTTATCACAGACCTTCTTACCATGCACTGGGATTGGGACTGGGACACCTATGGCTATGAAAATGCTGCAGACCAGTGGAAAACATTTACAGTAAGATCTTGGCTTGAGAGTGTTCTGCAAGACACAAATATTTCTAATATATTTTGATGTGATATACAATGACTTGAGAAGCAAGCAAAAAAAAAAATCTTGGATGGGATATGGCCAGTTTCAGTGCTCCACCAGCACCTGCTCAGCATCTCATGAGAGACCAGCCTAAGCATGTTTACTCTGACATAAGCCTATTACAGTCACTCTTATGTAAGGGGCAATGGAAAAGAGCTTGAGAGAACTTGCATGTCTACTCTAAAGTAAGCCCTATTATAATCAGTGGAGCTCACTTTTCTGTAAGGGGGGCAATGGAAAGGAGTCAGAGAGAGATCTAGCCTTGCATGTCTACTTTAAAGTAATCCCTATTAAAAATAAATGGGGCTCACTCCTGTGTAAGGGGGGTGATTGCAGCCTGAGAGACTTTCCACTGTGGTTGAAATCCTAAAGACAATTTCCTGGGAGTAAGACCAGTGATGGGCTTCAAAAAATTTAAGAACCGGTTCTCTGCCCATCTGGCAGCCACTTTTAAATGGCTATTTTTAAACTTTATATGTCCTATCTCTTGTTAAGAACCGGTTCTATAGAGTAGGTGCGAACCTGCTAGAGCCCACCACTGAGTAAGACCCATTGAACATAATGGGGCTTACTATAGAATAGACTTGGTAAGGATTGTTTTCTAAGTGCAGGTTAATTTGTTTTATTTTCCTTTATATTTTGTATTTTCTTTATTATTTTTTATTATATGACAGTATTGTAATAATTTGTATATGAATATTTTTGGGTTTTGGAATGAATTCTCAGAGTTTCCATTATTTCTTATGGGAAAATATTCTTTGATACGCAAGTGTTTTGAATAACAAACATGCTTCCAGAACAAATTATGCTCATAAACCAAGATACCACAGTATCTTTATAACTACCTCTTTGTGGTATGTGCATATAGTTGATTACACATTATATAACGTGCTTCTTCAGGTATCTGTACGTGTCCATGTTTTCAGGTGAACAACCAAGGTGAACAGCAGCTTAAGTGTTCGTTTTTTAAGACTACATGGGAGCTGGACCTTTTAGAAACACAGAATACAGTTGTGTGTTTTGCTGATTGAAAGTTAAACGTAGTGTACAAAATGGGATTATGGGTTTACAGAATTGATGCTCACAAGACTGGACTAGTGATTTCATCTGTGCAAAGATAGCTTATGATGAGCCAAGTTTCCTTGCAGCTGGATGTGAACCAGCTCAGTAACTTCATTGAAATCAATCAGGCTGTTCTCATTAGTAATCACTGAGAATCTGTCCCCCAAAGGCAAGTCTCCAATTAATTGCAAAGTCTCTGCTCCAAAGTGTGTGGGGTTTGGATACCTTGGCAAATAGGATTAAAAATTGCTTGATGTAAATCCATCCGTGGGTGCAATCCAGAGTAACTACGGAGAGTCCTTGCTCCAGTGTAAGAACAATTTGCTCTGGATTGCAATATGAATTTCCCATAGGTTTTCACTAGGTGGTGCAGTAACTATGGGTACACGTAATGTCTGTTACGTGCTCCCGTAGTTACTCTGGATTGAAGGGTTAGAATCTGGTTTAAGTATTATATCAAAATTAAGCAATATGTCCTAGACACATGAGAGTCCTGCACAGTGGCATCACTTGGGGTTATGTCACCCCGTGCATCACCCTATGTGGTGGGTGGGGCAACACCCTGGACGATGGTGGACATGGCTATGCGCCATTGCCCTGCTTTTTTGTTAGGTTATGTTTTGATGGAATAAAGATATTTCAATGTGGTTTGTTTCATTGCATTCTGTTGTAAATTATAATCCACTACATTGTGGAGCTTACACTGAGCTCCAAGTGCATCAGATCTGGACCTTTCTGGAAGCCTTGTGCTCTCTTGAATTGACCTTCCACACCATGCTTGCTAACTTGCAAGTAAACACAGATGTGCAATTTTCCTTTCAATAGCGTTCAATGCATGTAGAATTTTGGAGAAGGGGCTTTCTTCTGGGGTGACTGGTGGAGGCTGCATTCATTGGATGAAAACCAGAATCCTCAGCCTGCCCTTTTCAATGATGTAAGGCCAGATCACCTACTTGCCAGTAAAGGCGCACTATGGATCCATTTCACTTTCCATATAGATCAATGCTATTATCAGGGGCTTCCTTCTGGGCTGATTGGTGGGGCTGAGTTCATTGTATCAAAATCATTTAGGTGTCCATGGATTCCTCTCAGCCTTCTCTGTCTGGATGACTATGGAATTTACACCTACTCATGAGTAAAGCCACGATATAGGGCACTTTCACTTTCCCATAGAACTCAATGCATATTTTTTTATTTTTAGTTTATTAGCCATAATTTTTTACAGGAAGGAGATATATCAAATCGATTTTTGCATAGCATCCTGCTCTTCAATATGAATCCAATGACATATGATATGATGGGGGCACTGCACACCATTTCAAAGTTCCAAAATGAAGCCAAAATGGAGGACAATGATGCTCTTTTGGAGGACACCCAGACAGGAGACTAAAAAAGAGGACAAATCTGGAAATTTACGGTCATACAGTCACCCTGACTTCACGAACCATTGCTTTGCACCCAAGATAATATTGAAGGTGCATGTGCACCGCAGCTGCATTTTGGTGACCACTGGTTTTTTTTACAAAGCATTTCCCAAAGCGGTGTCTTGAGCAAAAAATAAAAATAAAAATAATGCAAAAATGGTTCTAAACAGCTTACAACTGGAAAAAGAAAGGAAATAGCCATTAGGAGGAAGCGGCTTCAGGTACGTTTGTTCTCCCCCCTCTAAAATATAAGGAAGCCACCTCTTTGAAAGGGTAAGTGGTGCCAGTGGGAAAAGGCGCCTGTGGAGTGCAATAGCAGCCACTTCCTCTGTGCCTCCAGTCCTTGCAGCCGTTAAGAGGCCTGAAAAGCAGACCAACATCACCTGAAGGCACTTCGCCTTCTCTTTTTGTCAGGAGTGTGAAGGGGAGAGGCAGAGAAAGCTTTTGAAACTTCTCAGCAGCTGGTGAGATATAAGTGGGCATCCTAGTGGCAGGAGTAATTTCCGTTCCCCTGATTACAATTGGCAGAATGCTGAAAAATGCTCTTAAAAATGAAGTTCAATGGCCCAAGCCCATTTTGACTGATATTTAATGAGATGTCCACTGGATCTTACAATAAGTGACTAATTGTTAATTATAGGCTTGCTGAAGGTGATCTTTTTTTCCCCCGCAGCCCCACAAAATGGAGCTCTAAGAGCCTGGCTTTATTCAGGCCTTCCTAATACTGTTGGAAACAAGTGGGCTATGCAGAGGATAAAGATACAGAAGCTGTATCGGGGTAACAAAGAAGCAGGCTTTTTTCCTCCAAAAACACTGAATCATGTTCAGTGCATCTGTTTCCTTATCAGAAAAGAGTGTGTCTGAGCATGGGAAGAGTGTCTTTTGGGTTTTTGACGCAAACATGGGTTTAAAAAATATTCTTTGTTCTGATACAGTAGGACACTCCTTAATGATATCACTCTCTCTGTGTGTTTCATTATTGAGTTTTTGCTGTATCAGAGAATATCACACTAGGAACTGGAGTCTTGCATGCCCCTGGGGTATCTGTCCACTGGGTACAAAACCTGCATTGCAAGTTCTGTGATGCTTTGAAGAGTCAATAAAAAATATTTTCCCTAAGCTGCATCAGAAAACATTTGGGATATACACTAAAGTATCTAGTCCAGCTGCACAACTGGATGTGGCTCATGAAAACTCTGTTTGACCCTCGGACTCTCCCAGCACCACCATCAGCTGCTGGTCTGGGCTAAGGTGACCCTGCCCAAGTGATAATTGGACTGTCCTATATCTTGAAAATACTATCAAAATCTGCATATTTTTCCCTGTCATCAGTAGCTCCTGATTTTCTAAGTGAGCAAAATGCTTATTTCTGATTATGAGCTACTTAATGACATCACTTCTTTCTTAATAATGTCACTTTCAGTCCATAGCAGGAACCTGAATGCTATTTGGTCTGCTGTGTGAAACACCCTGCAAACCACCATCTACTGCCATACTTATTGTGTCCCCTCCCAGGCTATACTTCTGTTATTTATTCTTTTCAGTAACTTCTTTGGCATAAGGGACTTTGTTCTTCCTGTAGCAGATTTGACAGTGCTTCATTCCTCTGAGTTTGAACCTCTTTTGAAATATTCCCTTCTCTTGTCTTTTTCAGATTCCCCTTTTCACCACCACCACTTTCTTTTTGTTCCCCTCCTCTTGTCCCGAGTCCCCTTCAGCATAAGAAAGAAAGCATGAGAGCACCCAAAAATTGTTTGAAAGGCAAGTGACAAGAATTCATTGTGTCCCAAAAGAGGACAAAAAATAAAATGCACTTGACTCCCAGGACTGCTGTCATTGCGGATTTGTGTGTATTTAGAATTGAATTTCTCATTATAGAAATAAATGCTCAATTAATTATTCATAGGACCAATTGTGTGCCCCCCACTTTACGGTTTGCATCTGAATATCCTCCAAAAGGCTTAAAGAAGCTTTTCAGCATCTTAATCCAGTTAAATAGAATACTCAGCAAGAATGCTTTCTCAGAGTATTTATTCTAAGGTTGGCAATTAATTTGGCAAGGGCTTGGCAATCAGATTGTCTCTGGTTTGTGTTCATCTGTAGAGTCAAGTCCTGAGCGTGGGGAGTTATGTTGGAATGGCACATGTTCAGGTTTTCTCCCATTTGGCCCCTACGTATGCAGGGTAACCATATAGAATGGAGGGCAGAGTGCCTCTTCCATTAAACATGGCACAGAAGAGGAAATTTAGGCAGATGCTGCTTTAAAAACCCTTCTATGTTGAGCTAAATCTGCCTAAATTTCTCTTCTATGCAATAGAAGAGGATGATAGGTAGAGGCTCTCTATCCTCCATTCTATATGGTCACCGAATACATAATCTGCCCTCCATTCTATATGATCACACTATATATACGGCAGGAGAGAAAGCTGAATACCTTCCATATACGTTGTCTCCGACGTATTCTTGGCATCACCTGGCATGACAAAGTTTCAACTGGCGCAGTCTTGGAACATGCTGGTATCTCCAGCACGTACATACTTTTGAAACAGCGACGTCTATGCTGGCTTGGTGATGCCGTGAGAATGGCTGATGATTCTGAAAGATCTCCTGTATCATCATCATCATCATCATCATCATCATCATCATCATCATCATCATCATCAGTGATGGGCTCCAGCAGGTCCGCACCTACTCTATAGAACCGGTTGTTAACGAGAGATAGGACATATAAAGTTTAAAAATAGCCATTTAAGAGTGGCTGCCAGATGGGCATAGAACCGGTTGTTAATTTCTTTGAATCCCATCACTGATCATCATCATCATCATCATAACCTTTACTGGCATTAGTAAAGATCTCCTGTATGGAGAATTAGTGCAGGGAAAGTGCTCTAGAGGGAGACCACAGCTGTGATATAAGGACATCTGCAAGAGGGACCTAAAGGCCTTGGGAATGGACATTAACAGCTGGGAAACCTTGACCTCTGATCGTTCAGCTTGGAGGCAAAAGATGCAGCATGGCCTTCTCCAGTTTGAAGAGACATGCGTTTGGCAGGCTGAGGCAAAGAGGTAGTCCCAGGCAAAGAACCAAAGAAATTCAGGGGCTGGGCAGGGGACAGATAGTATCTGCCCTCAGTGTGGATGGGATTGCCACTCTCAAATCAGCCTTTTTACCCATACTAGATACTGTATTAGGACCTCCATTCAGAGCACAATACAATATAGTCTTTTGTGACTGAAGGATGCCAATGATGATGACATATGGGTGTTCCCATTTGTCCTTTCATCTGCTATGATCACTTCACAAATTCAAAAGTAGTGGAGCGCAGTATATTCATAGATATCCCATGGAAAAAAGTTAACAAAAGGGGGGAAATCTGTCTACCAGATGGAAAGGCCATAGCTCAATGGAAGAGCAGAGGATTTGCATGCAGTGCATCTAGGCACTCGATGAAAGATCTCCCAGCATCTTCATTGAATCCTTTGATGGGGTTTTCTCCTCCTTTCTGAATCCTAACAGATTGTGAAATAAGGGCAACAGCTGCCTTTTCAAACTGTTAAGAGGCTGCAGTGGACATTTCTGAGCTAAGGATGATGGACGTCTTGCTGTTCTCACCAAACTCCAGGACCAATTTTGCCTTTGAATCCAAGGCTATGGAAGAAAGGTCATTGTGTAGCTTTTTGGCAGCAACTTCTTGTAGCAACATGTTTTCACCACCCATGTGTCCATTCCTTTCATTTCCAGTTTAGATAATCCACCCCCCAAAAGTACTAAAAGAGAAAATGTACATGCATGCATACTGTCAACTTGGGTTGCAAGCCTATCCACATTTAACTAGGAGTAAATCCCATTGACTAAAATGGGATCTACTTCTAAGAGGACAAGCAGAATATTGGGCTGCAGGTATACTCAATGACTTCTCTGTATGAATAAGATCAGTGTTCTCAAATATTTTGGCAATGAGACCCACTTTTTAGTATGACAATCTTTAGGGAGGAAAAGGTTTATTACTTTGCAGATGACAAAATCAAATCAATCAAGTAGTAAATAAAAAAATTACTATAATTATAAAAAGTATTTAATACAAAGAACAACACTCCTAAGTCACACAAGCAGTTGCTGATTGGATTTTACAAAATTCCCAAAACATTCCCAAGACTGAAATCCTGTCCACACTTCCCCAGGAGTAAGTGCCATTGACTATAATTGTTAAAAGCATATACATAGTATCATGTTAAAAGTGCATTTTCTCAAATGCAGTTACATACCATGATAGCATCAAGTCTAATATATTAAAAATAAAGTGCACAATTAAGGGGACCCACCTCAATTTGGTTCATGACTCACCTAGTTGGTCCTGATGCACAATTTGAAAAAAGAAACATTCCATTTGATGGAAGGTGAATAAATGCATATATTCATGCGTAAATGCATGTTTATTATTTTATGGCTGCAATCCTAAACATACTTTCCTGGTAGTAGGCTCCAATGAAATTAATAGGACTTATTTCTGTGTAGACAGGGTTAGGCTTGTACTGCAAATATATAATCTGTTTATTGTATATATAATCTGTATTTCAGGAAGTGTGCATGGCATTCCTGTACAAAAATGGATGTCCAGAGTTTATGCACACATTCATAACATGCTGGATTGGATTTTGTCTGCATATATTTAAAAGCAGAGTTTGGTTTTTAAAAAGGACATATGTTTATATGTGTGTATCTTTGAAAAAAATGTAACTTGCCCCTTTCACCATAAGCAATTTCATGGGTTGGTGCCCCCCAACTGCAGTATGGCATTTCCCATTGGCATGGCTGTATAGGGGCTGCGGCATTAGTATGGACTGAATTATTAGTTAACTAGCGAAAGGCGTACCTGCGTTGCGGGAGTAAAATTCCCCAGTATGCCATCCCCCCATATGCATCAACCCCCCATGGATAACTTTCCCCGAGGCATAACAACCCCCCATGCGCAACTTCCCCCATACACATCAACCCCCCATGCGCAACTTCACCCATGCACATCAACCCCCCATGCACAACTTCCCCATGTGCATCAACCCCCATGCGCAATTTCCCCCATAAGCATCAAACCCCATGCACAACTTTCCCCACGCGCAACTTTCCCCATGCGCAACTTCCCCCATGTGCAACTTCTCCCCCTGCGCAACTTCCCCCTGCGCAACTTCCCCCATGCGCAACTTCCCCCCATGTGCAACTTCCCCCCATGCGCAACTTTCCTCCCATGCGCAACTTTCCCCATGCGCAACTTTCCTCCCATGCGCAACTTTCCTCCATGCGCAACTTTCCTCCATGCGCATCATCCCCCCATGCGCATCATCCCCATGCGCAACTCCCCCATGCGCAACTTCCCCGCATGCGCAACTTTTCCCCATGTGCATCATCCCCGCATGTGCAACTTCTCCATGCGCAACTTCCCCCATGCGCAACTTTCCATATGCGTAACTTCCCATATGCGCAACTTTCCCCATGCACAACTTTCCACCCATGCGCAACTTCCCCCCATGCACAACTTTGCCCCGTGTGCAACTTCCCCAATGCGCAACTTCCCCCATGCACAATTTTCCGCCATGCGCAACTTCCTCCCGTGCGCAACTTCCTCCCTTGCGCAATTTTGCCCTGTGCACAACTTTCCCCCGTGCGCAACTTCCTCCCGTGCGCAACTTTCCTACATGCGCAACTTCCCCTCATGCGCAATTTTCCCTCATGCGCAATTTCCCCTCATGCGCAGCATCCTCGCCGGTTCAACCTCTTCCTACTAACAACATCCCCCAGTGCACCAGGGTCTGAGCACCAACTTGGCTGGATGTTGTTCAGTCTCCCATGTTAAGTATAGGACAGAAACACGTTGCCCCTTTTCAGCCCCTGAAGGGTTAATTTCTCCAGATGGTTCTTGGTGGGAGTTCAGGTGACAGAAGGAACTCCCAGAATTCCATGCTTCAGGCCCAGCAGTTGGGGCGGAATGTTGATGAGTCAGCAATTCTCAATGCAAAGTATAGGGAGGAAAACGCGTTGCACCCCTTTTCACCCCTTCCCTTTTGATTTTCCGAAAACCGGTTCTTAGTGCACCCCTCCCTCATGGAAGGAACACCCACCCCAAATTTCACGCTTCTAGGCCCAGCGGTTTTGGCAGGGCGGTGATGAGTCAGTCAGTCAGTCAGTCAGTCAGTCAGTGACTTTTCTCTTTTATTTATATAGACAACTCTGTCTTGCAAAACACATGAGGCTGCAGTCCTATCCACATTTCTTGGGAGTATGTTCCATTGACTATAATGGGACCTACTTCTGGGTAGACAAGCATAGGATTGGGCTTTGAGTTTCAGTACCCAAGCAGTCACAACCTGTTTCATTCATTTCCAATGACCTTTCTGAATAAATGTGCTTTATGTAACCAAATGGGAGAGGTGCACCACTGCATCATAAGTGGAAGGTATGTGATCCCTCATTCCAGGGGCCACATTTAAGAAAGTCTTCACTTTTTGTATTAATGGGCCCCAGTGCAGGGCTCTGGATCATGATCTCTGGCAGGGAGGTGGGCTCGGACAGAAGCATTTCAAACAGGAAGGATCCGTACCAAATTGTCTATAGGTGTCTTGTTGTATATGAAACCGGGGCTGTTCTGCAACAAAGACCGTTCTTTTAAAAATAAGGGACATCTGGCAATTTCTACTTGGCAGTGAAAGTTATCACATTGTGACAGCCGCGCATCAGTCAGCGGTGACTGACTAATGATGTGATTATTCACATACAGTTATTGATAGGCATGGTTATTGTGCAGAAGGAACATGGCTTGAGGAGAATGATAAGCAGCGGGAGAAGGACTGGGAGTTAGCGCATGGCCAAGAGAAGCCTGTGCAGAATTAAAGCCACGGAAACCAGTGAGATAAGGAGCATGGAATATTAGAAAAACACTGCCACATTAGGTGACATGCTCAATTCAGCTTCAATTGATTTTCAGCCTTGTGCAACACTAAGAACGTGCCTCCTTCTTTGCCATTATAAACATCTATCTTGTTTCTTGCTTTCCTTTTTACTCGCTTGGAAGGAATCTTTGTGTTTTGATGACACGCTGGAGACTGGACCGAATAACCTCCAGGGTTTTTGTTTTTAAAATATGCTCCTGTTGTGCCTGTTGTTACAGCAGCCGTTGCGTGTAATGAAACCAGCTCAGAACTTTCAGAGGTCGATCCAAATCCACAGGACCCTTAAATCTCTTGCTTTTGATTCTCCTAAAGTATCGGGGCAATTCTCTTCCTTCTCCCTACTTCTGTTTGCTTATTATTGAGTTTGATGAAGACTTATGTGGAACTTGAAAGCTTACTCTTGAATACTGGGTGATTCTGCATGGCTACCTATAATTTTGATCTTCCATTATGCAGTCAACATCAGCCCGGCACTGAGCAGGTAGAGCTTTCATAAATGGGAGATAAATGATTAGGAAACAAATGTTGCTGCTAAATTTCTGTGTATTGTGCCATTGAAAGAATAGAATTCTGACTGGTTTCCTGCCACAGTTATTGATCTCTCCATGTTGATTCATTGCCTATCAATGGGGGGAGCTTTATCATTGCCTGGGTCTCTTCCAATTCTATATTCTATGATCCCTATTTTTCTAATCAGATAGATGAGGAGTTTACACACAGGGCTGGAGAGAGCTGGGTTGTCCACTCATAGAGCTTATTCATGGAGTGAACCTGTGCCACTCTGCATCTCTTATAGTACAATCCTATATACATCCTTGGGTGGCACAGAGGGTGCTGCGCTCAGAGACATAGCAAGAGCAGAGCTTGAGGGGCACCTGCCTAGCTAAGAGGCACATAACTACCCCCCAGACACCACACTATTTATTAAGATTTTAAAAAATTTTGGCCAGAATTTTTCTCGCCCCCACCCACGTACATCACCTGGAGCAGCCTGCTTTCCCTGGATACAAGGTATGTCTTTTCAGTGTGTCTGCACCTTCTTGGGGTGGGGGGGGGGGAGAAAGATAGGATAAAGTTCTGAAGATAAATGAGACCAAAGACAGTGCGAGTAAAAGCAAAGGGCAAGAAGAGTTTGTGCAGCAAGGTAAGCATTTGTGATGGTTATTGTTCAGTTGCATCAAATATGCTAACTTCAATCAATCAATTGATCATCCAATCAGTCAATCATTCAATCAATCAGTAATCCAGTCAATCAGTCAACAGTATTTTTATATCGCTTTTCAACAGAAAGTTCACAGAGTGGTTTACAGAGAAAATGAGCAAGATTTCAGTGTAGTCCTGGGAAAGACTCCTCACTCTGACCCACCTTCATGATGGACATAATTTATATATAAAATTGGACGTAATTTATATATAAAAATCTGGACGGAAAAATTCTTCTCAGCCATGAATTCCTTTTGATGATGTTTCAAAATGCAGTTGCTCAGAACTGTCTTTTTTTGTGCCATTGCCAGTGGTGGTGGAGAACTAGGAGGAGGAGAAGGAGCCATGTGGATGGGAGCCTCACTCTCAAAGGACAGCTGAAGCAAGCAAGCAAACAAACAAATTAATTGTTTAAGTGCTTTACAAATCTCTCCGTGCAAATTGTACTGACAATGTAAACATCTACCTCCCGCCCCTTCTCATTTTACAAGCAATTAATTTAATTGGTTATGGCTGGTCTCCGAGCTTCTATTATGAAGAGCTATTCATTTCAAAGGTCAAGAGTAGTTTTGCAGTATATTAGTCGTAATTCTCTGATGTATAATTTACTTATTTACATGTAAGTTGATGCTCTTTGAGATTCTGCCTCTGCAATCATTTTTGTTTTGGCTCCCGATATTCCAAACCGTACATGTCACAGCATGGTGCGGCAACACGCGATTTGCAATATATTATCGATCAAGGCCTATTGACTCCCATTGAACCTTCTCAAATTAATTAGGATCTTCTTTGGTGGATCTGCTCACAGTGCCCAAGCCCACCTTCAGAGGTGAGGTGGGTGGTTGCATTCCTTGCCTATCTGTGGCAGTGATGGGATTCAAAGAAATTAACAACCGGTTCTATGGCCAACTGGCAGCAACTTTTAAATAGCTATTTTTAAACTTTATATGTCCAATCTCTTGTTAACAACCAGTTCTATAGAGTAGATGCGAACCTGCTGGAGCCCACCACTGATCTGTGGGCATAATTAGCAATCATTTTCAAACTTAGGTTTTGAAAACAAAAACTCATCAGTTGAAATGGAGGATTCTCAGAAAGGCATCAGGATTATACCAGAAGGGCTTTATTGAGTTCTCTGAGTGCCTACCCTGCAGTCTGCATTTTGAAGGGAGGAGTTTTCTTCACTGTTGTATTCACGCAACACCTAATAGTTCTCATAGTATTTAATTTATGGCCATGGAATGTGGCAATGTCCACCATTTCACAACTCCCCCCCCGCCGCCGCCGCTGTACCACTTGGCATGGTCCACCTATTAAAACTGGAAGGAACAGTGATGATGCCATCACCAGTTATTTCTTCATTGGGAGGACAGATGTGGGTAAGAGACTTGGGGCAGATGAGAGGGCTTGTTCAGCCATATGAATAGCACACATGCTCTCAAGCATATGAACAGTACACTCAAACTCTGTCCACTGAGTTTATATATATATAAATTGTTTTCTCACCCTCCACGGGTGGTATGTTATTCTCAATCTCGGGTCCTCTACCAGAGGCCTGGAGTTTGAGGGTTCTGCGCAGTATCTTAGCTGTTCCCACCAATGCGCTTTTCTGGATCGAGTGTTCTGCTGTCCCTCCTGGAATCTGTTGGAGCCACTCTTCCAGCTTGGGTGTCACAGCCCCTAGTGCTCCAACCACTATTGGGATCACATTCACCTTCACTTGCCACAGTCTTTCTAATTCCTCCTTCAAACCTTGATACTTTTCCACCTTTTCATGCTCTTTTTTCCTGATGTTGCTGTCGTTTGGTATCGCTACGTCTATCACCAGGGCTGTCTTCTGGGCCTTACCTACCACCACAATGTCTGGCTGCTTAGCCAGTACCTTCTTGTCTGTCTGGATATGGAAGTTCCAGAGGACCTTAGCCCTGTCATTCTCCACAACCTTCTGAGGGGTCTCCCATCTGGTCTTGGGAGGGGTTAGTCCATAGTCTGAGCAGATGTTCCTATACACGATGCTGGCTACTTGGTTGTGCCATTCAATGTATGCTGTTCCTGCCTGCATCTTACACCCTGCCACGATGTGTTGGGTTATTTCTGACGTTTCTCTGCACAGCCTGCACTTTGGGTCTTCTCTTGTATGGTAAATCCCCGCTTCTATGGATCTGGTACTTAGTGCCCGTTCTTGTGCTGTCATGATGAGGGCTTCAGTGCTATCTTTGAAGCCGGCTCTTTCTAGCCACTGATAGGATTTCCCAATATCAGTGACTTCGGTTATCTGACGATGGTACATCCCATGCAGGGTCTTCTCTTGCCAGGACACTTCCTCAGTTTGATCTTCCTTCGGTATTGGCTGTTGCTGTTGTTGCTGGAGACATTCTCTCATCAGCTCATCTTTGGGTGCCATCTCACTGATGTATTCCTGGATATTCTGGGTTTCACCCAGGATAGTAGTTTTGACGCTCATCAGACCCCGGCCGCCCTCTTTCCGACTAGTGTATAGTCTCTGGATGTATAGTCCTTTCCACTTGGGGTGGAAACCCCCATGCATTGTGAGGAGCTTTTGGGTCTTCACATCGGCCGCCTCCATTTTTTTCTGTGGCCAGCTTACTATTCCAGCAGGGTATCTGATGACTGGCAGTGCATATGTATTGATGGCATGTATCTTATTTTTCCCATTGAGCTGGCTTTTCAGGATCTGTCGTATTCTTTGATGGTACTTGGATATTGCTGTCTTCCTTGCCTCCTCTTCATGATTTCCGTGGGATTGTGGGATACCTAGGTACTTATAGTTGATCTCTACATCTGTTATGTACCCTGTTGGTAGTTCTACCCCACTGGTCTTAACTACTTTTCCTCTCTTTACGATCATTCGGCTGCACTTATCCAGGCCAAATGACATCCCAATATCCTCACTGTAGATCCTTGTCAGGTGTATCAGTGAGTTGATGTCTCGTTCATTCTTTGCATACAGCTTGATGTCATCCATATAGAGGAGGTGGCTGATGGTAGTTCCACTCTTGAACTTGTACCCATATCCAGTCTTTGCAATTATTTCGCTTAGGGGATTCAGGCCTATGCAGAACAGCAGGGGAGACAGTGCATCTCCTTGATATATGCCACGCTTGATCGATACTTGCGCTAATTCTTTTGAGTTGATTTCCAATGTTGTTTTCCATTGCCCCATAGAGTTCTTAAGGAAGGTCATTAAGGTCTTATTTACTTTATATAATGCCAGGCATTCACAGATCCACATATGTGGCATTGAGTCGTAGGCTTTCCTGTAGTCAATCCAAGCTGTGCACAGATTAGTCTGTCTGGTTCTGGAGTCTTGGGCTACAGTACTATCTATGAGCAGTTGATGTTTTGAGCCCCTGGTATCCTTCCCAATGTCCTTTTGAGCTGTGCTCATGTATCGGCTCATATGCTTTTGCAATTTAGTGGCTATGATGCCTGATAAGACTTTCCATGTTGTAGAGAGGCAGGTTATCGGCCGATAATTGGATGGTGTTGTTCCTTTTTGCGGGTCTTTCTAAATCAGTACTGTCCTCCCTTGTGTGAGCCAGTACTGTCCTCCCTTGTATATAATAACAATAATAATAATAATAATAATAATAATAATAATAATAATAATAATAATAATAATAATAATAATAATAATAATAATTATTATTATTATTATTATTATTATTATTTTATGAATTTCAAGAAGGCTGCATGCTGCCTTCTCATAAGGAAAAGGAAGACAATGAAGATTTCTTCCAGGACACAAGGCTGAAAAAGACATATCCTGGAAAAACAGGACATATGGTAACCCTGAATGAGCTGAGCTTCCCACTGATGCTCATTGTATCAATGTTCACATTACCAGGTAGTGGGTTTCTTGGGGCATGTCTTCTTTTCCTTAGTCATATTACTTTTTTAAGCTTTGTATCCTGGAAGAAAAATTTTCATTGTCCTCCATTTCCATTGTCCTCCTTTTCCACCAAGAAGGACATAAGGAGAACCTCACTGATCAAGCCAAAAGCCCATCTAGTCCAATTTTCTGCATCTCACAGTAGCCTACCTAATGCCCCAAGGAGCAAATGGGAGCAGCAAATGACCCCAAGGAACCTGCTGCTCCCATCCCACATTTGGCATTGTATTTATTCTTGCCCTTCTCAAGAACAAACTAGACTTGACTTTAACTTGGGCCACTTTATTTTACACAAGTGTCCAATTTTTAATGCATGAAATCTACTGGACACACCTTCCCTCCCTCATCAGTCTGGGGCAGGGAAGTCCTTCTCTGTGTTATTACAGCGGTGTTGCCATCGTGTCTATTTCACTTGAGTGACTGGAATTACTTCCTCCCGGCAATGTACTTGTCATTAAACACAATGATGATTATAGGTCATGGTTAACGAGTCCGTTCTGTGTCAGACACCGTTCTCTAAATATTGTACTTGATACACCATGGAGTCATACAAATGGTACATGACAAAACTGGGGGGTTTGGCCCAACTGTCAATATTCTTTGTCCTGGGCTGTCAAGGCAGGATTGAAATAATTTAGAGGTTTCTTAGTCACTGAATCAGGAAGTGCACAAACCATTTTAGCAGGAGTTTGGTTTACAAGCTAAGGTAATGAGGGCATTTAAGTAAACAAACTGGGTTGGAAAGGATCTCAGCCCGAAGAGCATGGAAATTTGGGGGAGGATGGGTGGTATGTAAACGTCTGCCTTGAGATTGACTGAGTTCCCGGTATGTGGCATTAAGCAAAACAAGTAACAATTTACCGGCATGTGGGCTAATTTAAGAAGTGTTTAGTATGGGAAAAACACATTGCTTTCAAAAAGTATTTTTTAAAGAACAAAACATTTAAATGAGTACAATTTGAAGTTATATCAAAATTGCACAAAATTAGTTGGGAACTGATGAAAGCTGCATGGCAGGGAGCTCAAGGGTTGCGTCGACCTTGGTTGAAGGTCAGCATGCTGAGAATGTCCTGCAGGCATCATATGTGAATTTGTGGATTTTGCAGTGATGACTATTGCAGCAGGGGTTGTTGCGCACTAGGGAAGAACACATTGCTGGGGAAAGCAGACACTGGCAACGCCACTGATGACTGGTTCAAAACCACTTTGTAGGTTTTGTGGGTTGAGAAGGGGATTGAAACTTGGGGTCTTCCTGCAGCAGGTAGGTTTACCACTCCAACCACCAAATTGCACTACACAGAACTCCCACATCACGTCAAATTCGGTCCTCAAGTCATTCCATTCAATCAGCTCACACAAAAGGGAGGTCACGTTGATAAAAAATATTGTAAAATAGAAAATTATAATAAACGAAAAGTGCTTTGCAAATTGCAGGTTGTGATTCAAGATGTTTTGGGTCATTGGAGATCACCGTTCTGATGAAATATGGCTGTTCATCTGCTCCGTTCAAGAGGGTGTGTTTCTTTCACCTGGGTACCCATCTTGCCGTGCTGGTTGCCCAGGGGTGATATTCCATGCTGCCCACAAGAGGGCACTATATACTTAAACAAACCTAAATCAAATATCAAGGGAACCATATTTTGTGCCTTGAACTGGTGACTTCTGTGGTCTTTAATAAATGATACAATCTAATCACATGTCAGTTTGTTTCTTTTGTGCAATATGAAATGAAGAAAATTAGAACAGCAAGGCCCCCCCAGTTAACTTGAATTTTGATCAAAAGCCCAAGTGTTTATCGATTTATCAAAAAATAATAAAAATTAATAAAAAATAAACAGAAAAACAAAAACATTAGTGACTCTGAATCATATTGTTAGAAGGGTCTAATACCTAAACGCCCACTCAGATCTAGAAAAGTAGCACTCATCTCACCCCAAACCATAAACTCGTAGGAAACAACATTTTCAACTACCATTAGTTTCAGTACGACCACCGTGCAGTTCCTTTGGCTTTGGAGATACCATAACATAAGGCATTTCACACTGATTTTCAAGAATATCTTAGCAACAATAAGAGTTTAGTTTTTTTTCTTCAAAAAATGAAAAGAAAATGAAATAGATTCCAAGGATGTGGATACCATGTACCTTCTGATTGTAGTCCTAAGTGTTTTGAAGTTTGTGCTTTCAGGTACTGGAATGCATATCTCCATACAATGTTTAAAGAGGAAGAGAAAAATAGTATCTTGACTGAAATGTGGAAGTTGGATTTTCAGGAAGCAACCATATTCTGAGACTATTAGACCAGTTCATTCTTTCTTGTGGCATGATCCCAATAAATAAGAGTATGAAACTGGAGACACACCACTGATCCTGCTCCCTCCAGGAACCGAATCTATCCCCATCCCTGCCTATTCTGTTTTCTTTTACCTCTGGAGGCTTCACAACAACCCTGATAGGTAGCTCCCTGAGCAAGGCTGGCCATGGTCTCTGTGGGTAAGGCAACAAGAAGAGGCTATTCAGGATTATATTAAGGATTCAGTTTTGATAAGGCAGTGCTATTATTGGGTTGGATCCAAGTGTTGTTAGTATAGGTTTTGAAAGGTTGCTGCAACTCTCAAAATGAGGCTTTGCTATCCCGTTGGGATCCTGACTCACTACAATTGCACCCCAACAGTTCCTGTCCTTGTTATGCCTGCTCAGCCTTTTTCCATTCGGTGTGCCTTAGAGGAGAGCATCGTTTTTTTCAGCCAGACACTGGAAGATCACTGCTTGCAAAGGAGTCAAAGCAGAGGACAAAGAATTTGCAACTGTTACTCTTACCCTAGTCTATAGCCCCATGGGTTGAAGCAATAGGGCCTAAAACTGGAAGGTGGGCATTAATGCAGAACTAAATACAGGTGCTCTAATATGTTGAAAGCCACATCATTGTATTCTGTTTTGATAGAATGTAACATAATTTTATATAATTTGAAAAGAAGTGCATACTGCTTATCAATTATCACTGTGCCTTTCCATTGACTGGCCAAGTCAAAGAAAGGTTGGAGTTTGTTTGCTCCTCACCTGCTGAGTGGAAATACTCAGGCATCCTTGGCTTTATGTTTCTGAAATCAAAAGGGCTCTCTGCATTTTTTCCCCATTTCATAATGAAATAAACATTCAGAAATATTTGGGGAGGGGTCCACAGCCCCTTTAGTGGGGGCTGTTGTCCTGCTTCTTACCAGATTTCAAATGCATGGTACTGCAGAGGAAGTTGGAATCAGTTGTGGAAGAAAAAAAACACAAGATGGATTTGTTTTCTTTCTCTCAATTTAAAGTCATGTGTCTGGATATTTCAGAAAAAGATGGGCGAGACTCAGAATA
Source organism: Cryptoblepharus egeriae (assembly GCA_030015325.1). Classification (NCBI taxonomy): domain Eukaryota; kingdom Metazoa; phylum Chordata; class Lepidosauria; order Squamata; family Scincidae; genus Cryptoblepharus; species Cryptoblepharus egeriae. The sequence goes on from JAREYC010000013.1 coordinate 16,709,598, forward strand.
ATGTCTGTGTAAACTGTAATTTAGATGGATGCAAGCTGTGTCCTGCAATCAGCAAAATTATAGGCACACAATTACTGTTTTCTTTATTAAAGTTTCGATTTTAATGTACTGTGGAAAGAACGAATCATTTTCTGTGAATAACATCGCCCGTGCTTTCCCCCAAAACCATTTTATATTGCGTGAGTCAAAATTAAAAATGGGTGTTATTCTTTAGACATTTGCTTTGAGTCTGTTAGGAAAAGATTGACGTACTGCATGTTCACCCCACCCTTACTCCAGGGCACCATGCATAGCCTCCAGATGAAGTTTTGTGAGAGCAACTGATGAGCTTTATTATGGCTGAAGAGGGATTTGAACCCAGGTCACCCAAAACCAGATCAGCATGCAGACCAGTCCCCCACACTGACATTCAGAAAGAGGAGATATTTTAAACAGCCCAGTCTTTCAGATCCGAGGGGATCTTGGAAGGACATTGCAGAGAAGTCTGTAATTCAGATTTCTTTAAATTAGGGAAGTATAAAGAGGCTCTCCTTTCTGGGTTTTCACTTGACCTGTTTTAAGTGTTTCATGGCTTAGGTTTTTCACAATGGTTCTCAAACTTTTTTAACACCAATACCCACTTTTTAGAACGTCAGTTTGTTGGAACCCACTGGAAATGATGTCATTCACCTGAAAGTGATGTCATGGCCAGAAGTGACATCATCAGATTAGGCTTCAAACCTAATCCATGATCAGCCAAAGGTACACTTGTGCTGTTATTCTCCATATTTCAGAATTGTAAGTAGGATTGTAGAGGGTGGCATGTTAGTGGGAGAGAGTATGGACCACCCAGTGATGGAGAGGTGCGGAGGAGGCATTATGGAATGGGAAAGGGCAGGGAAAGGAAGGACAGGAGAAGTGTCGGGAGGGAGGGGACCAAATCCAAAGCTTCCAAAGCTTTTGCCCTTCATATAAAGGATGAGAAGGCTAGAGGAACACTACGTCCAAAACAGCTTCCATGGAGGCTTATTTTTTGCACCAGCTCAAGAGATTACTTGACAAAGGAGAAAAAAGTCCACTTATCCCGAGGAGACATAGGTGGTAGCCTGTTCATCCCCAGGATGCTGCAGCAGCCATTCAGGAATGGGCTGCCCAGCCCCACTCACTATCCATTTCAGAAAAGCTACATCTCTCAATGTTCAGCTTCCATGGAGATCTGGATTTTGCCAAGAATTTCCCTGCTTTAATTGGAATCGACACAGTGACAAAATAATTGGTCATAATTGTAGTACGGTGTCACTTTTAATAGACCATTCGAGTAGCAAAATATTTTCCAGATACAGCTGTTTCCTCTGTGTTGCCACCCAAGCCTTCCATATACTTCAATACCTGCCGCTTAAAACCGTTCCTTGTATTTTTTCTACTGTGTTGTATAATTTTTTACCTTGTTAATAATAGAGCTGTCATGTCTAATAAAATATGAAACAACCATCCAGGGGAATCACACAAGTGATAGATAGTGCAGGGCTGAAGCATTGGTCAAAGCAAATGCAAATGCTCAGTGGCTTGGAATGGGATTATTATTGTTCTCACCCAACTAGGGAAATCACATGGACTCAGTGCATGGGCATTCAGTGATCTCTGATCTTAGGGATAGTTATTTATTTAAAGGATCTTGTATACCCCACCTTTCCGATGTCAAGCCAAATGCCCAAGGCTGCTTACAAAGCTTTTGTTCTTCTTTCCTGCTGCCCTCACAACATCCCTGTGAGGTAGGTGAGGTTTAGAGTGAGTGACTGGCCCAAGGTCAAACAGGAAGCTTCATGGCCAAGGAGAGATTCACCATGTTGAATTCCAGTTAGAGCTATAGATCCTATGCATGGATCTATATGTTAGATCCAGTTAGAGCTATAGATCCTTTGCATGGATCCAATCCTATGCATGTCTCTCAGAAGTAAGTCTTATAAAATTCAGTGGCGCTTTCTCCCAGAGTGGATAGGATTGTAGTTTAATATCCAGAGTCAAACTCTGAAAAGTGGTTCTGGCTGTTGGCAGAAATCCACTTCTGAATAGTCCTGATTGGCTAGTGACCATGTAGCCTTCTTCACCCTCATTCCTATAACAGCTTTGCAACAATTTTTTTAAATTATCTGTATTTTTTTAAAAAAGCAGTGAATATTTCAATGAATACTTATACATAAAACATTGTACACTCCTGTGCAGAATCCGTAATAGTGGTTAATAGTGATTGTGGAAGCTGTGGAACTTTCAGTCTGCTGTCCTTTTTCTGTTTCCAGACAAAGTTGTTTTGGACGTAGTATTCCTCTAGCCTTCTCATCCTTTATAAGAAGGGCAAAAATGCCTGTAGGCCTATATACACGTATATATGCATTTAAATTAATTAGACTACCAGTACAATCCTAACTATGTCTACTCAAAAGTTACTCCATTGTGTTCAATGTGTTTTACTCTCAGGAAAGTGTCTTTAGGATTGCAGCCTACTTCAATTAGCTTTCAAATTACATCTCAACTGCAGTGATGTCACTAGGGTATGTGTCATCCAGTGCATCCATGCAGTAGGATGTCTTCGCATGCAGAAGGTTTGGCGATATACCATCACTCCACACTTGCTGGGTTTTTTTGCTATAACTTTGATAATGATGCATTTTATTTCATTGCATTGTACACAAAATTATGCATCAATTGATAGCATGAGAGTATGATTCAAAATTAACACATTTTTAAAAAGTTTGGCAAGTAGTGGTATCACCCCTGCAAAATACAACCCATGTGGTATACATCCTTGGACTCATCTCTAAGCAATGTCATTATCACTGTCTTTGTTTTCCTCTCCCAACTGTCCAGCTGGCTTGCAGTTTTTGTCCATTTACAGTTAAAGAAATTGCAGTACAAGGATAAATGTGAAAACATACTATAGGCTGCAAACCAGTTTTATCATCAATGTTAATTATCCAATTACCCACTATCCATGAATACTGAGTTTCCTTAGGCACAAGTATAAAAAAAGAACCAATTGATTTACAACATTCCTCAGGATAACGGGTGACAGCCTTTATTACCTTGTGTACATAGATGTGTAAGGAAGAATTAACCATGTTAACAGGCTGTTGGGTTCAGTGTGGCATGCAATTATATGGCATATAATTGTGACCGTATATTGTGTAATCTATATTCTCAGTTCCTCTGGAGGGCATGTTTCTAAATCAGTGTTGGAATTACTCGTACAAATCAAAACTTCTTAAGAGTTCCAGATGAGCAGATGGCCTGTCGACTATACTGTGGACGCTTAGCTGGAACAAATATACTTCAATAAAATCAATCACTTAGTATAGATCATTGGACTCCTTTACCTACTTGTTTTCTTTACGTGGTTTTCATAGAGAATGTTTCCCCACACATATGTTACTTATCACTCCACCACCAGCACATGAAGTCTAGAGACACTGAGGAGGACTTCAAGGTCAGCAGTGGCCCTTCTGTTGATTCTGAGCTGTTGACAAGTGCTTGAATATACTGTTCTCCCATAGTATCTTTGGCATGGATGTACAATTCAAGATTGCAGGCCTTTGTCAGTCTTGAAAGACTAAGGTATCGTGCTCGGCGCTGCATATGCTGCATGCGAAGTACGAAAGCCTGGGTTGGATTGTTAGAGAGGATAGGCTGTTACCCAAGCAGCAAATCCCCCCTCTCCACGCCACTGAATTAGTCCAATGGAAAGGCAGACCCAATACGATTAGATCCAGCTGCATCGCAGAGCTGGGCTAAGGACAGGAGCTCACCCTGTCTTGTGGGGCTGACCCAGGTCTCGAACCCTTGCCTGCTGGTTAACAGGCACAGCATCTTAACCGCTTGCGCCACCCACAAAATAAGTTGATTATCAATCAATCAATCAATCAATCAATCAATCAATCAATCAATCAATCAACCAACCAACCAACCAACCAACCAACCAACCAACCAACCAACCAACCCTAATTATAGACCGCTTTCAATGAAAATTCACAAAGCCTTTTACAGAGAAAATAAAATAACTAATGGCTGTATGAAATCGCTAATTTACTAAGGGCACAATCCTAACCATGGCTACTCAAAAGTAAGCCCCATTGTGTTCAATAGGTCTTACTCCTAGGGAAGTGTCTTTAGGATTGCAGCCATTAATGTACATGAACTCAGGAGAAAGTTTAATGGCACTTATTTCCAAGTAAGCTGTAGTGTTTGCATTTAGGGTACAACCCGAACCAACTTTCCAGCAGTGAGTTAAAAGCAAGCCAGTTCCAAGAAAAGTAGGGGAACAAACATACCAGTTAAGAGCCAACTCTGATGAAGGTTTTTAACAAGAAATTAACTGGCAATTGTTGCTGCTGGGTGCAGAACAGAATGTACTGTGTACTATCTGCAGCTGGAGTACAGTGTACAGATTTAGGCAATTCTATAAACTCCCTTTTGTCAATATACCTGGAAGATATGAGTCACAACAGCATTACATAAATAGTAAGAATGCCCACCCTGCCTCAGCAACTTCAATTGTATATTACAGAGTTTTGAATCTGTAACAATACAGATAGTTGAATACTTTCAGGAACCAAAGAACCAATTCTGTTGCAAATATTTGGTGAGGTTGGCTAGGTAAGGCATCAGTCCATGCCTGGTCTACCCAATACCCATACCTGGGTATGACAAACTGGGACAAAACTCTGATCCACACATCTCAGGACCTTTGGTGTGAGCTAGTTAAGAGGCTAATACCATTGTGCATATGTTCTCCATCTACAGTTAGGAGCAAAGGTATCACTAGGGGTATGCATAGGGTGTGGGGTGTGCTGGGTGATGCACACAGCGGTATGTTCGATAGCACAATTGGCCAAAATTTTTTAAATCTTAGTATTTTCAAATTATACCATCATATTATATATCATTCAGTGTGTAATGTCGGGCAGAATGAAACAAACCATGTTGAAATATCTCAATTCTATCAAATATTATAGTGAAAAAATCTATGGGCAGGGCAATGGTGCATCATTACCATGTCCACAGTCCAGGACATTGTCCGACCCACTACAAGGGAGGAGGTCTGACATAGGGGTGACACACTGGGCTCCTGAACCTGGTGATGAAGTCACACCACTGATTAAGAGCACCACTAGTCACACCACTGATTAAGAGCACAATTTCAATGTTCCTGGGGGATGTTCCCAAAGACTGGTGAAGGGGGCAGCTTCTTTCCACCACTGCCAGTATGCTTGGGTGCACTCAGTACAGAGCATTATGCCAAAACTTGCATGAATCCTGGTATTGGCTCTGGCTACTCACCTAACAAGAGTGGACCACCTGAACCAGGGATTATACAGGAGTCCTCTGTACAAAAAAAGGTTCATACAGGAGTAAGTCATCCTTGAGGAGCACCAATACAGGAGGTGGCCACACCTGGGAAGCAGAGTTCCATTACTCTGGCAATGGTGATGCATCTGAAAATGTCTGGAGGCCTATGCCAGAAGGGAGGAATCAAGGCATGGAGCTCATGTCATCCTTGCCAGCTCCAATTTAATGGTCAGTTAACCCGTCTATGCCAAGGCAGATCAAATTTGGATATATGTACAGGGGATCCTTCTTATCCATGGGTTTATTATTTGTGGATTTAACTACCTGCAGGTATCGAGAGTCTACATGGGTGCCTCTGGAGGCTTCCCACAGTTATGTACTGGGTCATGCTGGGCCACTCCACTCAGAATGGCCCAAAGATATATTCAGAAGTTACTTCTGGTTTTTCCTCTTTTTTCCTTCTCTCTTTTGAGTGGGGGGAGGTCCCTGTTGTTCTAGCGTTTCCTTCCTGTGAGAGAGGAAGGGCGCTCTGGGACTCATGGTGCTGGTTTTCCTTCTCTCTTTTGAGTGGGGGGAGGTCCCTGTTGTTTCTAGAGTTTCCTTCCTGTGAGAGAGGAGGGGCTCTCTGGGACTCATGGTGCTGGTTTTCCTTCTCTCTTTTGAGTGGGGGGAGGTCCCCGTTGTGTACAGAGTATCCTTCCTGAGAGAGAGGAGGGGCTCTCTGGGACTCGTGGGTGCCGGTTTTCCTTTTTTTTCTTTCTTTTTCCTTCTCTTTTGAGTGGGGGGAGGTCTCTGGTATGCCTCAATGTTTGCAGCCTTTGTTTGGAATTGGAGCAGTGCACTGGGTCTTACCCTGCTGGTTGCTTGTACGGGAGGGGAGATCTGCATTGCCTCTGGTAGTGGAGCATGAGACTGAGTGTGATGTGAGGATCAATCATGCGACTGTGTAAATCATGAGAGCGAGTCGTTATCAAACCTACCTAGGAGAAGGAAAACTCCCACTAAACCTCCGCTTCCTTGTGGCTATACCCATTCATGGGAAAGGCTTCAGGAGAAAACCTCGAGGAAAAATCCAGAGCCGGAGTCCCGAAAGCAGTTCGTGACTGTGTTACAGTCATGTTCTGGTAACTCCTGCGACGCAGCTGGAACCAATCGTATTGGCTCTGCCTTTCCATTGGACTATTTCAGTGGCGTGGAGAGGGGGGATTCTCTGCTTGGGTAACAGCCTATCCCCCATAAAAACCTACCCAGGCCTTCGTGCTCTGGAGAGGAACTCCAGCCTCGCATACAGCGTGGAAACAACACGGGAAGTGGCAGTTACCGGTTATAAGTCGCTGCTCGATTGGCGAAGAGCTTGACGCCAGGGGCTACTTCCGACGGTGGGAGAGGTCATCGTGCCTCATTGGGCAGCTATTGCCCGCCTTAAGCTGGGCAGCCCCCAGCCAGTAGGATGCTGCCTCGCCACGGTCTGTTAACCTCACTGGGTGCTTGGGGTTTAGGATGAAAACCGACAAGCAGATCGACAACTCAGCACCATGCAACAAACATAAGAAAACTTCAGCCCTTAAGTTGGGCACCTGGAATGTTCGGAGAATGACCCCCGGCTTTTCTGACGACTTGCGAGAATTGGATGATGTACGTAAGACAGCTGTCATTGATATGGAGCTGAGCAGACTGCAGATGGACATAGTTGCCCTTCAAGAGACAAGGCTGCCAGACTCAGGATCTATTAAGGAGAGAAATTTCTCATTCTTCTGGAAGGGAAAGCCATCAAGTGAGACTAGGGAATATGGAGTTGGCTTTGCAGTTAGAAACACCCTACTTGGATCCATTATCCCACCTACTGGAGGAAGTGAAAGAATTCTGTCTCTGCAGCTACAGACATCAGTAGGGCTGGTCACTCTTATTAGTGCATATGCACCAACACTATCATCTTCAGCAGAATCCAAAGACAAATTCTATGATGATCTGGCTGCCACTATCAAGAAAATCCCTGAGAAAGAACCATTGTTTATCCTTGGTGATTTTAATGCAAGAGTTGGATCTGACCATAGTTCTTGGCCCGCTTGTCTAGGTCGTTTTGGCATCGGGAAGATGAATGAAAACGGCCAACGCCTGCTAGAGTTTTGCTGCTATCATGATTTTTGCATTAGCAACACATTCTTTAACACAAAGCCTCAACACAGAGTGTCTTGGCAACACCCTAGATCGAAGCATTGGCATCAGCTTGATTTGATCCTCACCAGGCGCTCCAGCCTTCCCAACATTAAGATCACACGTAGCTATCAGAGTGCTGATTGCGATACTGACCACTCCTTGGTGTGCAGCAGAGTAAAACGGCAAGCAAAGAGGCTGCATCACTCCAAGAAGGAAGGAAGACCACGAATTAACATCAGCAAGACCCGCAGTCTGGAAAAAGTGTTGGAATTTGACCAAGCACTCGAAGAAATTCTCCCAGGCCCGGCTGAAGCAAACGCTTCTGAACGGTGGGAACATTTCAAGAATGTTGTTTATACTACCGCCTTGTCAGTTTTTGGTAAGCAGGTTAGAAAGACAGCAGATTGGTTTGAAGCCCACTCGGAGGAGCTGACACCAGCCCTTGAGGAAAAGAGGAGAGCTCTAACTGCATATAAAGCCTGTTCTAGTGAGCGCAACCTTCAAGCCCTGCGAGTCGCCCATAGCAAAGTCCAACAGATTGCCAGGAGATGTGCTAACAATTATTGGCTGCAGCTTTGCTCTCAGATCCAGGTAGCAGCTGACACAGGCAGCATCAAGGGGATGTATGATGGCATCAAGCAGGCCTTAGGTCCAACAGTGAGGAAATCTGCCCCGCTTAAGTCGGCTACAGGTGAGGTCATCCAGGACCGAGCACAACAGATGGCACGCTGGGTGCAGCACTACTCTGAGTTATACTCCAGAGAAAATGTAGTAACTGAAGAAGCATTAAACAACATTGAGTGCCTGCCTGTCTTGGAGGAGCTCGACAGTGAACCAACTTTAGAAGAACTAAACGAAGCCCTGGATTCCCTTGCTTTTGGCAAGGCACCCGGGAAAGATAACATCCCTGCTGAAGTTCTGAGGTGCTGTAGAGGGACCATTTCCACTGAACTGTACAAGATATTCTGCCTTTGTTGGAGGGAAGGTGATGTGAGGTGATGAAGGACATGAAGGACATGAAGGATGCTAATACAGGACATGAAGAATGCTAATATTGTCACACTGTTCAAGAACAAAGGCGACAGGGGTGACTGCAACAACTACCGTGGCATCTCTCTTCTTAGTGTTGTAGGGAAGCTGCTTGCCCGTGTCATACTGAAGAGGCTTCAGGTGCTTGCAGAGAGAATCTATCCTGAATCACAGTGTGGATTTCGAGCCAACAGGTCCACCACTGATATGGTATTTTCCCTTCGACAGTCGCAAGAGAAATGTAGGGAACAAAGACAGCCACTCTCTGTAGCCTTCATAGATTTTACAAAGGCTTTTGATTTGGTTAGTAGGGATGGCCATTTTAAAATCCTCCCCAAGATTGGATGCCCACCTAAGCTCCTCAACATCATCAGGTCCTTTCACGAGGACATGAAGGGCACTGTAGTTTTTGATGGCTTAACATCAGACTCCTTTCACATCCGAAGTGGAGTGAAGCAGGGCTGCGTCCTCCCACCAGCTTTATTTGGGATCTTTTTTGCAGTCATGCTGAAGCATGCTTTTGGAAACGCAACAGAGGGAATCTATCTCCGGACCAGATCAGACAGAAAACTCTACAATCCTTCCAGACTAAGAGCAAAGTCCAAAGTCCAGTTGAAATGCTTGCGTGAGTTCCTCTTCGCCAATGACGCTGCTGTTACTGCTCACTCTGCCGAAGACCTTCAACGACTTATGGACCATTTTAGCAAAGCCTGCCAAGACTTTGGACTAACAATCAGTCTGAAGAAAACACAAGTCATGGGTCAGGGTGTGGATCCACCTCCCTGTATCACAGTCTCTGAACATGAACTGGAGGTTGTCCATGACTTTGTGTACCTCGGCTCAACTATCTCTGACACTCTCTCCTTAGACTCTGAGCTGAATAAACGCATTGGTAAAGCGGCTACTACATTCTCCAGGCTTACAAAGAGAGTATGGCTTAATAAGAAGCTGACGGAACATACAAAGATCCAGGTCTATAGAGCTTGCGTCCTGAGCACACTCTTGTACTGCAGTGAGTCTTGGACCCTTTATGCATGGCAGGAGAGGAAGCTGAACACCTTCCATATGCGCTGTCTCCGACGTATTCTTGGCATCACCTGGAATGACAAAGTCTCAAATGACACAGTATTGGAACGTGCTGGAATCTCTAGCATGTTCACACTTCTGAAACAGCGGCGTCTACGCTGGCTTGGGCATGTCGTGAGAATGGCTGATGGTCGGATTCCAAAAGATCTCTTATATGGAGAATTAGTGCAGGGAAAGCGCCCAAGAAGGAGACCACAGCTGCGATACAAGGACATCTGCAAGAGGGATCTAAAGGCCTGGAATGGACATCAACAGCTGGGAAACCTTGACCTCTGACCGTTCAGCATGGAGGCAAAAGACCCAGCATGGCCTTCTCCAACTGGAAGAGACACTTGTTCGGCAGGCTGAAGCAAAGAGACAGACCCGAAAGCAGCGAAACCTGGGGCCTGGGCAGGGGACAGAATTTATTTGTCCTCAGTGTGGAAGGGATGGACACTGTCACATTGGCCTCTTTAGTCACACTAGATGTTGTTTCAGGACCTCCAATCAGAGAACGATACCATAGTCTTTCGAGACTGAAGGATGCCAATAATAATAACTTCTGGTTTTTGGAGACAACTTCTAGTTTGTCAAGAAGTTGCTTCCAGAGGCTTCTGCAAGAACATTTTGAGAACTGTAGAGGACAATACATGTGCAACCTAATTTTATCAGCAGTTTATCTATCAGTGATCTTGTCTCAACACAAATGAGGTTGGATCGAAATTAGAAAATCAACATCCCTTAAATAGCAGTTAATGGCTTAAAAGCAGCCTGCTTACCATGGCAATGTAGCAGGCAATTAAGCTTGCCCAAGAAAGGTTCAGTAAGGGTTAAGCTGGGTTTCAGGTTTCAGCTGGGAAGGAGATCCTGTCCCTCACACATGTGATTATTACATAAAGACAAAGCTTTGCAAGGGGAAGCTTCTGCCTCTGAGCTGAAACTAAGCCTTTTCAAGACCATTGAAAGAGAAATTGATTCATATTGATTCATTGCCTGTCTTGTCACCATGGTAAATAATTGCTTTAGTATAATGTGAAAATAGGTAACCATAGAGGTTCCTGGAAACAAATGTCAGGAATGATGAGATTCATCCTATATATGGGATCACTGGCCTGGTGAGTCCTAGAAGAGACCTCCAGAGATGCCAAGATGGTGATTGTATGAGTTTTAGGAGTGAATCCCAGCATTCAAAGAATCTATGGGGGAAAGTCTGGAATCAAACCCCTATGGATAAAGATGGTCCACTGTACTTGCTCACAGTGCTTACTGGACAGTGGCAATGCTATGGATGTCATTTATCTTGACTTCAGCAAAGCATTTGACAAGGTCCCACATGACATTTTAATTGGGAAGTTGGAAAAATATGGGCTAGACGGGGCAATCGTTAGGTGGATCCACAACTGGCTTGATGGCCGCACTCAAAGGGTTTTAGTAAATGTGTCAACCTGGAGGTTGGTTTCAAGTGGGGTACCCCAAGGCTCTGTCTTGGGACCGGTTCTCTTTAACATTTTCATTAATGATTTAGAGGAAGGGATACAGGGGAGCCTGATCAAATTTGCGGATGACTCCAAGCTGGGAGGAGTAGCAAACACAACAGAAAACAGGAGAAACCTGGATCTGGATAAACTAGATCTGGATAAAATAGAATACTGGACTGTAACAAATAGAATGAATTTCAACAGGGAGAAGTGCAAAGTTCTGCACTTGGGCAATGAAAACAAAAAATACAGGTATAAAATGGGGGATACTTGGCTTGGCAGCACAACATGTGAGCGGGATCTTGGAGTCGCCGTGGATCACAAGCTGAACATGAGTCAGCAGTGTGATGTGTCTGCAAAGAAGGCAAATGCCATTTTAGGCTGCATTAAGAGGACTGTAGCTTCCAAGTCACGAGAAGTTCTAGTTCCTCTTTATTCTGCATTGGTGAGACCTCACCTTGAGTCCTGTGTTCAGTTCTGGGCACCTCACTTGAAGAAAGACGCAGCCAAACTGGAGCAAGTCCAGAGGAGAGTGACAAGAATGATCAGTGGGATGGAAGGGAAGCCCTACGAGGAAAGGTTGGGGGAACTTGGGATGTTCAGCCTGGAGAAGAGGAGGCTGAGGGGAGACATGATTGCCCTCTTCAGATACCTGAAGGGCTGTCATAGGGAGGAAGGGGCTCATTTGTTCATAGTTGCTTCTGAAAGCAGAACTAGAACCAATGGGTACAAACTGCAAGAGAGGAAATTCCGGTTGGATATCCGGAAAAAAATTCCTGACTGTGAGGGCGGTTTGGCAGTGGAATGGATTGCCAAGGGAGGTGGTGGACTCTCCCTCACTGGGGATCTTCAAGCAGAGGCTCGACGAGCACCCATCGGGGATGCTCTAGGGGGATTTCCTGCTGCAGGCAGGGGGTTGGACTAGATGATCTACTAGGTCCCTTCCAACTCTATGATTCTATGATTCTATGATTCTACGCTCCATCTGTCGTGCTCCACACTGATATCTACACTGGTGCTCCACATTGATATCTACACATATATCTAAAATAGGTTAATGCTCCTTGGGTATATGGTTTGAACACTGGAAAGTTTAAGCAAACTTTTGTTTTGCTCATGCATCACAATGGACACCACCTAAACTGTGTTTCAGGCTATACCGATATTGACAAACTCTTTTAAACAGTAAGTCCTAACTCACAAAGGGCTACATGCCTCATTATGGTAGACTTCATCCAAATTCATCTCATTGTCTTTACTTAGGCCCTTAGGCTAAAGGGGAACTTAAATTCTTTGAAGTCCTCGGGGCAGGCTTGGACATAAATATGCAATAGTATTCAATTGTTTAGCACTAATTAGACTGATTAATTTTAGAGAGGTTCTGTTTCCTATTACACAGAGTCTCTCTTGGTTAATTACGGCAAGAATGGACTAAAGAGAGTAAATTAATGTGATCTGCAAGGAAGACAAATCTGAAATGGAGCATCCCTAAGCAAGGATGCAGGTTTCTTTAGGGACCAAAAAGTTCAAGGGAGAATGGTCCTCTTTGATTTGTTTATATGTAAATTGGTTTTCTTAATTGGCACCCATCCTTAAAACACAGTTTGCTTTGCCCTCAAATTCCTGACTTTTTTATATACCAAGATGAGATGCTTAAACCAAATTTCATCTACAGTCAATTGTATCCTTTAATCCTCTATCGGAGCCCCAAATTTCTTGCTTCTGTTTTAATCAGCAAAACCGCTCAATATTGTGGCCAGCGATAACACCACAGCAAACATTGGAAAGGCCTTTATAAATATGATCTAAGGATTTAATTGCCTCCTTTGTAGTTTAATCTTATCTTCACACATTGAAGGAAGGCTTATTGTAGACTTCTGAACCCCAAAGGACGGCTTTTCATCGGGTTATTGTGGAAAGGAGGCATTATCATTCGAAACCTGACAGGCCTTCATGCTTTCTGTCAGTTGATGGCTTTGGAAGTTTGTTATTAATTATGAAAGACGCATACCAAAATGGGGGGGGGGGGGTTTGCATCAGGCAGTTCTGAAGGCTGCATTATAATTAAATTGGGTGGGGGACTTGCACAAAGAGTCCAAAACACAACATTGGGAGTTGCACCAATCTGGAGCATATCTAGAGTACTTAATCTATACTTTGCAGAGCAATATTGACTATACCCTACTGACTATACCTGTGTAAGTTCACTCCAAGTATAGAGGGCCTAACCCATTAGGTCCAACCCGGCCACAAGATGACAGAAAGATGTTCCTACATTATTAATCTGAGTATTTTTAACAGACCCATCTTATTCTGAGGTATTGTAGCAGGGCCACACTATATCCAGTGCTGAAACTGAACAGGCAGGAGGTCTCCTTGGGCTAATAAGGTAAGGTAAAGGTCCCTGGTAAGTTTCCTTGCTGCATATAGGTCTGCCTATATAGACCCCAGCCACAGCTGTTGGGTGCGGTGCTCATCCCCAATTCAAAGCGAGAGCCAGCACTGTCCGAAGACATCATTGTGGTTAGCATGATTGCACGAAATGCTGTTTACCTTGGGGTAATGGAATACTTAAAGCATGTAGGCATCAGCTTACATGGGGCTAGTTGAATCTGTGCTAGCTAAATCACAAAACTACATAGTGCTTTCTGGCCCAGGATGGGGGTTAGGATATAGTGGATTCCTCTGTCATCCCTGCCTCTCCCAGATCTGAACCATTCCCATCTTGTCCTCCCCTACCCCTAAACACACCTGCCTCCATTCCACCCTCTCACAGTCCAGCGCCATCTATCACACCGCTTACCTGTACTGGCAATGAGTCCGGTTTTGCAGGAAAGTGCATGCAATAGTTCTTGCAATAGCCCTTGCTGGGGCTCCTTTCTCATGAGTTGTCACAAATGTGGTTTAGGATACCTTTACCATGATCCGGCACTAGACCACATTCGGATTGGGCTATAATCAGTGGTGGGCTCTAGCAGGTTCGTACCTACTCTATAGAACTGGTTCTTAACAAGAGATAGGACATATAAAGTTTAAAAATAGCCATTTAAAAGTGGCTGCCAGATGGGCAGAGAACCGGTTCTTAAATTTTTTGAAGCCCATCACTGGCTATAATGTATGGTTGTGTGACTGTTTATAAATGATGGTGTACACTCTTTCACTATATAATCATATTGGGGGAAAAAGGTTCATGTGTGACCAGTGAAACTTACCCCCAAATCCAGAGTAACGATAACAGGCCTCTGTCAGTCTTGAAAGACTATAGTATCGTGCTCGGCGCTGCATATGCTGCATACGAAGCACGAAAGCCTGGGTTGGATTGTTATGGAGGATATGCTGTTACCCAAGCAGCAAACCCCCCTCTCCATGCCACTGAATTAGGGCACAATCCAGAGTAACTACGGGAGCATATAAGAGACACTACGTGCACCCATAGTTACTGCATCACTTAGTGAAAACCTATGGAAAATTAATATTGCAATCCAGAGTAACTAGTTCTTACTCCAGAGCAAGGACTCCCCACAGTTACTCTGGATTTCACCCATAGTCCAATGGAAAGGCAGAGCCAATACGATTGGATCCAGCTGGCATCGCAGAGCTGGGCTAAGGACAGGCGCTCACCCTGTCTTGTGGGGCTGACCTGGGTCTCGAACCCTGGCCTCTGGTTAACAGGCACAGCGTCTTAACCGCTTGCACCACCCACAGCCCATACAGCTCCCTATGGGAGCACATAAAAGACTCTGAGTATTGTGTGAAAACCTAGTGAAAACCTATGGGAAATTCATATTTGAATCCAGAGTAAGTTGTTCTTACACCAGAGCAAGGACTCCCCGTAGTTACTCTGGATTTTACCCTTCGTGATCTCGGAGCTATTAAATCACTTATTTTAAGATTTGCTACACACCCCATTCATATTGAACTTCTGCAGTCAACCTCAGCTGACCTCCTTTGCCCAGGAAAGAGTAACACATCTGTCTTGTTTGCCTTTGCGCAGCATGACTCAGACATTCAGAAGAGGAGGATTTGTTAACAACTGTCAATCTCTGAGAAAGGGCATCTGTATGCGCTGATAGCGACAAGCCTGATCTTCAACTGCAGTGAGCCTATTCCACAAGGGAAGGTTCTTCAAAAGAGATCTGAGAATGAATGGACAGCAGTTGTGTTTCACGGAGAGGAAGAAAGCAATCTTCAAGCTGTCTAGCATTATTATTTCCAGGGCTGGAAGTGTGGGAGCAAACCAGAAAAAAACAAAACGGGAAGTCGGCAGAAATGGAAGAAAAGGCAGTGTAAGAAAAGAGACAGTGCAACAAATTGTCAGATGCATGAGCTAGACTAGTGTTTTTCAATCATTGGTACTTGCACCACTGATAATTCAGGCATCCCCTACTTGTTGGTCAGGTTTGGAACTGGAGCACATCCAAAAGTAGAACCCAATCCTTTTTAGTTTATAAATATTGCATCCAATGCTTTTTTTAGTTAGCAAATTACAAATTTCCTTTTTATCTTGCAAAAGTAGAACCCAAAAGTAGAGCCCAATCCTTTTTAGTTTATAAATATTGCATCCAATGCTTTTTTTAGTTAGCAAATTACAAATTTCCTTTTTATCTTGCAAAGTCCTATTGTCACACAAAGATGTTTGCAAATGGATTCTCATTAAAAACTCCTTTGCGGATGGGATTAGACCAGGAGTTAGAATATGGGGGAGGGCAATTTTGGCCTTTAGAACAGCAGAAAGACTTGAAAGAGCAGAACATGAATTGAATGAATGAGTTCTGGGTATAATTGAAAAATGTTGAAAGAGTGGATTGTTAGAAAATGGACCATGAGAAAGCAGGGGATACCTGTATTTGATGTGGTGTCTAGTGGTACTCACAGGACCTTCAGACCCACGCTGCCTGGCAGCAAGGCCAGGAAAGCAATGCAACAAGCAGTGGTAGGAGGCTTGGCTTGGTAGGAAGAGCTCAGGTGTGAGATATTAATACACTCAAAAAGCCCTCCTTTCTGCTGTGAGCCTCTTACCAGTGTTTGTCATGTTGACTGTGGCCTCCCAATCTGGAAATAACTGGTGACATCATCACCAGTTGGTGGCACATTTTGGTGGCATTTCCAATAGGTGGACAATATGAAGTGGTACGGCAGGGTCAAATGTTGAGAAACACTGAGCTAGACAACAACCAAAGGCTTTAATATACTAATAGCTACAGATATTCAGTAACAGCACACTTCAGATTGCAGGAAGAAAACATTGAGGCATATCCAGGCATCCCCCTCTATCAAAGGATCCAGTATCAATAACTTCAGTTATCCATGGTTCAGCCTCCCCATTTCTCCAATGCCCCCTGCAGCCAATTCAGTACCTTCATTTTTTTTACTACTAGTTGAACCCTAGTGTTTCTAGAAAGATATGCTAAGGGGACGCTAACCAAATATTTACAAGAAGCAGGAATTATTTTGCTTCCTATTAATATACTGCTCACCAAAAATTGGGGAAATTTTAGTCTTTTCATATTCACCCTGAAATATCCTCTAATTTTTGGGAGCAGTGTATTTAGTTCATCTTCCTCTAGCAAGCAGGCTGGTATTTATATAGGATTTCCCCATATCTGTGGTTTCCATATTTGCAGAGTGGTCAGAATAGAAATCCCATAGATACTGATGACATTTGTACATGGTGTGTGAAGGAAGTACATAGAATTTCTGTAACACTGCTTTTCTTTTTTAATATTATATCTTTCTGGAGAGGACTGACCTTTGTTGCTCATAGTGGCTGAGAGCTCTTAGGTATAAGAATTTACTTGTGCATGCTTTCAGCTTTTAAGGATTTGAATGGTCCATCTGAAACAAACATGATCATTATTGCCGTAAGTGGAATTAGGGTTGCAATCTCCAAATTTCAACCAAAGCTCATTGCAGCTCACCTTAGGACCACACTTTAAAAGTTGTTTGTAGAATTTGCTCTTGATGGAAACTGGGAACTCAATCCAACCTCTTCCTTTCCTTTGCTAAAGTTTCTGACAATAGACCTCCTGCTATCTTTTCTCGGGGACTGTCAATCCACAGAAAAATGTTGTATATGTAAAAGGTGAACAGTAGGGGAAAGTGTGAATCAGTTGTGCTCCCTCCCACCGGACACTGCAGTCTTGCAGTTCTACTGGGAAATTTAAAGGCTTTTATCAATTACCCAGCTAATAAATTCATCAGGTTTTCACCACACTTGCCACACTTTCTGTCTTGGTTTTGATTGAATTATTTCGACATCACTAAAGTGAACCCAGAAATGTCTCCCCATCAGGGAAAACAAAAGCAAGAAAGAACAACATAATAAAGAAGAATTGAAGGATGCTTTTGTGAAAAGCCAAGTGATTCAAGAAACAGACAGGTGAAACATTTCTCATTTCTTTCTGTCCCATCTCAATATACCAGCAAGTGAACCGTATTCTTGCCATCAGCAGTTCCTATCTGACGGAAGCAGTTTGCTCTGATCTCTGATCCTTTTTTCTTGCTCTGGTTTTTATTCCCTAACTTTTATTGTGTTGAGTCTAACTCTAAAAGATTAAAAAATACAAAGAAACAAACTAGGGATTTCATATAAGGAGACAACATTTTAGAATGCTCCCAGCCCAGGATGGGCTTATTGACTGAAGAAAAGTTTTCTTGTCACTTTGATAATATAGGCAGGAAGAAGGCTTTTATATTCCGTAATTAGTGACCTGCCATTCCAGGTGATTATGTTTTCAGGACTCATTATATCAAAACTGGTTAATGGACTCCACAAAAAGGACTGTATGATGAGATAGTGGATCTGGAACCTGGATCCTAGCGGTTTTCAGGTAGGAGTTTTCTCCACCAGTTCTCCAGTCCTTCCAGCTACCATGACATGTCTGGCTCTTCAGCCCTGATTAACCCTCTTGATTTTTCCAATGTTCTTTCTCTCCTCCTTGCTACTGCTATTACCCCCTAAGAATGTTTAAATTTTTCTTCTAATTTTTCCCCAGTTATAGAAACTACTAATGTTATGAACTAGTTGTATGGCTGTAACAGCAATTCCCAATCTTTACTGTGGTGTGACCCACCTTATCTGACACAATGCTGGTGATGGTGATGATGATGGTGCTTGGAGATACCTGGGTGACCTCATGCAGGTCAGACTGGTTCAGTGACGCAACGGCCTCAGGGTAGCCCATAGAAACCTCCGTGAACTGTAAAGGAATGTGAAACCTGGGAGAAAGAGCTGGGTCTCCTGTGTCTATGGACATAGGATAAGGAAGGCAAAGGATATGGCACAGGATATGGCAAACATTGCCATACTCATATCAGACGAAAAATCAGGTTAATTCCAGAGCTCAGAAGCATGCTAGTGCTGATAACCGTTGTTTTATCTCCTGCTAGATCCCATTCTTAACTATCCTCATTAATCATACGTAGATAGATCTATCCAACATATATTTGTATGTTTTTGGTTGTATTTTTAGCAGTATATTTCCTATTTTTAGTGGAATATTTCTTACATAAAGTAATTTATTTGATTTGCCTTAAACCTATTGCTAATCAGCGCCACTGATTCAAGTTCATTTTCACAGAATGATCACAAGTATTAGAGGACAATCCTAACCACCTCTACTCAAAAGTAAGCTCCATTGTGTTCAATGGGTCTTACTCCCAGGCGTGTGGGTTCAGGATTGCAGCCTTGGAGTCTTAAGAGAATAAGGCTGCAGTCCTAATCCACAATTAGGCTGTCATAAATCTCAGCCCAAGTCCCATGACGATCTGGGAGTGTTGCAAAAGTGCCAGTAAGACTTCTACCTATCTACAGTATTTATATACCACTTTTCAACCAAAAAATTTACAAAGAAAATGAAAAAAATTAATGGCTAATGGGTTCCTGTCCCAAAAGGGTCCCTCTCACAATTTAAAATGCAAAAGAAGACCAGCATAAGCCACTATAACAGACATTTTGGGGAGGGGAGGGCCAGTTACTCTTCTCCTGCTAAATAAAAGCAGAACATCCCCTTGAAAGAGGGCCTCTTGCCCAGTTAGTAGGTGTGACATGCATCAGCCTCTCCACATTACCACGGGAATGGGAGAGGGGTGAGTTGGGCTGTCCTAAACTGGTTAGGATTGTGCCCCAAGTTTTATTCCCTATCCTGAGCAGTGCCAGTACCGGTGCCGGGCAGCAGCAGACCTGCCATTAAGTCAACAGGGCAAATGTCCAGAGTGAGCAATAAGGAAGGCCTTGGACTACAAGGAAAGCCTTCTGAGACTTCCAACAGTTGGAAACCGTACTTTTGGTTTTCAGGTCAGTCTTAGAGTTGTGTGACATCCATCCATCCAAAATCTTAGCCATTGGAAATGCAGTGTGCATTGTTGATGTAGGTATCAATTTGTCACTGACATACTCTGTAAAAGAAGCCAAGATGTTTGCTGGCACCACTTTGGATCTCTTATTTAGACAGGTTGTCTTGATATCCAATAGAGTTCTCTTGGAAGACAACCTTGATGCTATATGTCAGTGGTCCTCAACCTTTTTGGCCCCAGGGACCGGTTCTGTAGGAAACAATTTTCCAGTTATGCCTCTGGTGACCTGGAAGGAGGGCCCACCTTGAGCACAGGGAGCCCACCTGTGCCCCCTTAGAGCACAGCACAGCAGCCTCCAGCTGTAAATCCCATTATAATAAATAGAGCTATTGCTATGTTACTGTGGATAGGATTGCAGGTGAGAACCCAATGTCTCAACGCATGTCTACTCACAGCAGGGATTTTTAACATTTTTCTAGAGCCCCAAAAGCTGTAGCCTTTCCTCAAACGGAAGGTGTCCCAAACCATCAAACATTTTGGTTGCTCTCCTCTCAACCTTCTCCATTTTCTCTATATCCTTTTTGAGATGTGGCGACCATATCAGGTCAAAACTGGACATAATACTCCAAATGTGGGCCTCACCATTGATTTGTACCATCACCATTGATGCATTTGACCTATTGATAAACAAGAGACTTCAGCTCTTTTTGGAGCCTGTACACACAATTGTATAAATATTTACTCAAAAATGAAAGCAAAAAGTACCATCTGTGGCCAAACAATTTGTTTTCTTTTGGGACTCTGCATATCATAAAGAGAAAAATTGAGTAAGTGCTTTTCCCTCTGTAAAAATAAAGAAAATTCAAGGCATTGGAGAGTAACCAGGGGACCATCTGTTTCCATTCTTCATTCATCATTAGGCATGACTGTGAATCCAAAGATGGGAGACAATGAGCCACAGAAGACGCAGTTTGCAATCACCATTAGACAGGAAAGTGTTTCAAAGACAATGTTCTAATAGAATAAATCATAATTGCTAAATGCAGAATCATTGTGTCATATACAGAGCCCTCATTGGGGGGATTGTAAAACCCTAAAGGAAGAACAGCTGAAATAACATGATCAGTGATCATTGTTTCATAACTTTGTGCAACAAGTGATGAGAATGCACACTGAAATATATGCTGGAGATGTGAGTGGTGCTGAGTCTACATAAAGCCATTCATCTCCAATGATCCCCCACTCACTTAACTTCTGTATTAATTCTCAAAACTATTCCCATATTCTGCATAAAGCCATTCATTTCTATGGATCCCGCCACTCACTTAACTTCTGTATCAATTCCCAAAACTATTCCCAAAAGCGGATGGGATAGATTTTGGGAGGAAAAGTCCATCATGGATTACAAACGATGATGTATATGTCCAACCTCCTGGTTTTCGAAATAGACTATCTCAGAATGCCAGATGCTAATGAGTGGCAGCAGGATGCAAGTCTCCTGTGGTGTTGTGTGCTCACTGAGACACCTGGTGGGTCACTATGAGATACAGGAAGATGGACTTGATAAGCCTGGCCTGATTCAGCAAGGGCTCTTCTTATGTTCTATATTTTTAAAAACTAAGCAAGACCTAAACACATATCATTTAGCTGTTGGGGGGGGGGGGTAAATAGGTCCAGAGAGGCTATCAAGTCATAGCAGTATTTCAGAGGTGCAGAGGGCCAATATCTACTCAGCAACCACATCACAACAGGTATGTTTTGAGCCCTTGCTGAAAGGCCATGAAGGAGGGAGTTGTTCTCAATTCCCCTGGATGGAATTCCATAATTGTGGAAGCCCTCAAGCTAGCCATCAAGCTATCATGCTCTCACTTGGATAGAGGAAGTATTTGTAGGAGAGCCCACTCAGACGACATAAGAGGGCAGGCTGGAATGTATGAAAGGAGGCATTTTTTTGCCCGATGATACATATATGTAACATGGATGAAATGTAAACTCCTGAGGACTGGACACAAATGGGTTAACAAATGAACAAACTCCTGACATTAAATTGTAGGTTATGCTTCCACCTGTATCCACAGTGGCAGAAACTCTAACGCAGTCTCCATGCCGTACCATTTTGAATGGGCCACCTATTGGAAGTACCATTGGAAGTAACTGGTAGTTGATGTTGTAGCTTGTTATTTCTGAGTTGGAAGGCCAGATTTGACACAACAAATACTAGCATGAGACTCAGTGTGGACATCAGTGCTTTATTGAGCATGCAAAAAACATGTGTTGGTTCTCTGCCCTCCAAGCCAAGCCTCTTACTGCTGTTTGTTGCATGTGACACTGGTCTTGCTGCCAGATGGCAGATGTCTTGGGGGGCCCATGAATTACACCAAACACCTCCTGAAGTCCCACCAGTGGTACCCAGACTCAAATGCAATGATTTCCAATATTTTTCAACTCACAGCACACTGAGCTCCCCTGGTCTTCTCTATGTTCTCCCTCATTTGTGATATCACTTCCAGCATCCGGTGCAGAAAGGAGGAGAGACAATTTGTTTCTGCTGTTGCCCTAGAAATGGGATCACAGAATCTGGAAGACTTTTTCAGCTGTTTTCAACTTACTAGTTATCCCCTGCCCATTTTTGTGTACAGCGCATGCTTTGACTGCACAGCTGCATGGTGGAAGATGGTGGGGAGGAGGGATTGGCCTCCTGGAAAATTTCAAGGATGTTGAGTTGAAAAATTTCTTTTTATTTTTCACATAAAGACTTTCTCTCACCTTCTTCTTTGCCATCTCACAGCTGCTCCCATTGAGCAAGCAATTACTCCAGAAAGCCTATAAACATATATAATTCATGTTTTAAATAGGCCTTTAGAAATTCAGGGCCTTTGAAGCCATTTTTATCTCTGGCCCTAGCAGAGATGTCAGGTTGAAAAGATTTTTATTTATGCAGAGAGGGGAAAAATCACCCTGATGTCTCCTGGTGATTGCATATGAGATTCCCTCATAGCTACTTCATGTATTAACCCAGAAATGGTAGGCTGAAGTTGACACCACTTTGGAATCTAAAAACATGTACATGAGATGAGATAGAAAACTTTAAGAGGAGATCACACATGAAAAGATAAAGCAAAACCCCAGAGTGATTTTCATCCCAAGAGGAACACAATTGTGTGGAAAGTGAACAAGAAGCTCAATAATAACCTGTGAACTGGCAAGCACAGAAAAACATTTTCTCTTAACCTGGGTAGTGCTTCAATAGCCACAAAGGGCTATGTGGAGCAGACTCCAAGCAGACTTGGCACAGCCTGTGGAATAGGACTTGGATCTGGCATAACTACCAGGTGGGGTCCCAGCTGCACCTCCCGCTCTTCACCCATCCTCACCCAGGAAACACTCTGCCCCCTCTCCTGCCCCCAAATGCCCCCCAAATTCTGCCACCCCACCACCCCCAATCCCTACTTGGACCACGTACTGGCCAAGACGGACCAACATATCTTACCATGGCAAAGGACCCAAAACAGCATAGGAAGGTCTGTGTAATTCCTTGCACCAGCCTTTCAGTCAGGGTGACTGAATGCCATACCCAAAATTCCTGAACCCCAAGGCCAAAATTCCTAATCCCAGGCCAAAATTCCTACCCGCTGAAAAAAATGGCAAAAAAATGTATTTTTTGTTTTTGGTTTTTGGTTTTTTGACCATGACTTTTGATAGGAAGGAGATATCTCAAAACTGATTTTTGCATTGGATTCTGCTCTTCAATACGAATCCAATGACATATGGCATGATGGGGTACTGTGCACTATCATGAAGCTTCAAAATGAAGCCAAAATGTAGGTGAATGATGCCAAAATGTAGGAAACCCAGACAGGAGGCTAAAAATCTGGACAAATACGGGTTTTCCTGGTCATCTGGTCACCCTGTGGGGTCCTCACTGGGTGTTGCAGAGATGCCTTACAGCATATTTTAGAGCATGTTTGTGACTTGCACCAGCCATAGTGGGTAGTGAGATTTGTGCTCAGTGTATTTCAGAATGGAGGCCAGCATTTTTCCCAAGCTGATAGAAGGTATTTTCATCCTTTTGTTCCTGCTGCATTCATAAAGACCATCCTACCAGGCTAGATGAGATTTGAGACAATTATTTTCATGACATTACCTATTTCAACATTCCATCCCTCAAGGACTCCTGTATCTTTGCTATTAATGTGATCATATATAAAAGGTGATTGTGTCAAGACAGACCATGGAGAATGAGTACTTTAGCCCAAGGACCCTTTCTCTCACCAATTCTTTCCTCTTTATTTAAAATAATGGAAGCGTTCTTTTAACTGCTCTGTACTACAGGTGAAAATTATGTTGCCGTGGATTGTGTCTGTCATGTTGTCTTGTATCCTATAGGAGCAAGAGTATGTGCATTACTCAGCCATCCCTGAGTTTGCCTTTTCAAGTTTTTTTTTTTTTTGAGTTCTAAAATGTAGACTTAGAATATTTCTTTTTTTTAAAAAAATTATTTATTTATTTTTCACAAAACGAAAAGGAAAAAAGTGAAACATAAATTAAAAAAGAATTAAAGGAGAAACAAAACAGCAACAAATATAAACAATTATATTCTTAGCAGAGTATATGGCAAGCACAGATTTCCTAATTTACCTTTCTTTAGTCTAAAATAACTTTCAATTAATTTCTATTAAATTATACAACTAAATTTTTTTAAATTATACAACTTTAAATTATAATTTTTTTAAAAAATTATACAACTAAAAGACATAGGGCGAAATCCAGAATAACTACAGGGAGTCCTTGCTCTGGTGTAAGAACAATTAACTCTGGATTGCAATATGAATTTCCCATAGGTTTTCACTAGGTGGTGCAGTAAATATGGGTACACGTAATGTCTCTTACGTGCTCACATAATTACCCTGGATTTGGCTGTTAGAGTACAATCCTAACCATGTCTACTCAAAAGAAAGCCCCATTTTTGTTCAATGAGTCTTACTCCCAAGAAAGTGTCTTCAGGATTGCAGCCTCAGAGTATTTCTAACCCAGGTTGTAGGTAGGACTCAAGCTGACTCCACACAAACTAGACTTACCCTACAATCCAGAGTAACTACGTGAGCACGTAAGAGACTTTATGTGTACCCGTAGTTACTGCACCACCTAGTGAAAACCTATGGGAAATTCATTTTGCAATCCAGAGCAAATTGTTCTTACACCGGAGCAAGGACTCCCCATAGTTACTCAGGATTGCGCCCATGATCTGGTTGCAGAGCAGACCCATGTCATCCTGATACAAAGGTGGCAAATCATATGCTCTTTACCTAATAATGTGCCAGCCTCTGTTCCCACTCTGCATCTGCACAATTCTTTTCCCTTCACTCAGCTCTATCTCCTCTCTCTTAGAACCTTCTTCCTTTTCCAATCCAAGTAATTGGGCAGAGATGGGGTGCCCTGTACCATTCTGCTGCCTGAAGGGAACAATTCAGTTGGCCTTACGGACCCGCCAGTCCTATCTAGTAGCAATGAAAGATTGGTAGATTGGTAGATTTCATTTAAAAATTATTTAAAAAAACTTGTTTAATCTCCAGGTTTTTGAATAAATTGGAAATTTTATATCAATTACTAAAGGCACAATTCTAACCAATTTAGGACATCATAATGTACATAACTCCCATTCCCATGGTGGTGTGGTGAGGCTAGTGCATATCTGTGCACTGGCCTAACCCCCCAGGAGTGGCGCAGAAGTGCCAAAAGTACAGCTCCCCCAGGCCAGCACAGGACTTCTGCCTGGACTTTTGTTGGCCTAACTGAGGGTTAGGAGTGCACTATAACTTTTTAAAAAATATCTGCTTTGATAAAGGACTCAAGGACTCCAGTATCTTTGCTATTAATGTGATCATATATAAAAGGTGATTTTGTCAAGACAGTCCTATATATATTACTACCTCACATACCCCATCACTGTTAGAAAAGAACTTAAGAACAGAAATGTTGCCCCGCTTTGTAATTTCTTGGCTTAGAATGCTAATAGTGGTGACTCATAAAGCTCATCTTAAAAGGAGGCAATTTTAATCTGAGCTTCTTCCCTCCCACCTTCCTACTTGCCTACCTACCTACTTACCTACCTACCTACCTGTCTGGCTGAATTCTGGTCTAGCAGCAGCTAAGAGGGAAGTTGAGGAGTCACCAATTGGACTGAACTACCATTGGGTAGTTTCCCCCAGATGTATGATCTAGCAGGGCTCTTACGATGTTCATATGAGTCTCCGTTTGTGCAGTGTGGTCATGTGTTGTAATCACAAAAGACGGCAAGGACCCCCAAAATATAGAATATCCAAGAAAAATTTGGATTGACTTTGATTAAAGCTGAGCGATTTTCCCATCAGGATCACTTTTAAAATAACCACCATTTCATACAATGGATCATTATTATAGTACCCTTGGTGATGGCTGCTGGCTTCAGTGGCTTGTAAATCAGGGGGATCAGACACATTCATGAAGAACACATCTATCCACAGCCATTAGCCAGGATAGCTTAATGGACACTGTGTTCTGAGATGAATGACAGCTGCTGGGGGGAACAGGTGATTAGGACTAATGTTGTCATGCCCAAGTTGTGGGCTTCTCAAAAACATTTGGTTAGGGATGGTACATTACATGTATGATCTAGCAGGGCTCTTATGATGTTCATATGAATCTTTGTTTGTGCAGTATGGCCATATGTCATAATCACAAAAGATGGGAAGGACCCCCCAAAATATAGAATATCCAAGAAAAATGTAGGACACAACAAAATAAAAGCTAAAAATACTCATATGTATTGTTTTCATGTGCTTAATTTAAATACAACATTAAATTTAAAACTATTACATGCAACTTATTACATTATAATTTATTAATTACCAGAAGGCTACATGCTGCCCACTCACAAGGAAAAGGAGGACACTGAAGTTTTTTTTTTTCCAGTACACAAGGCTATCCAGACATGTCCTGGATAAAGAGAACATATGGTCACCCTGTTTTGTGACTATGGACACAATCCAGAGCAAATTCAGCCTGCTCTGACCTAACTGCACTCTCCTAACTATTCTGTATCCAGAGCAGAAAGTTATGCTGAATCCAGAGAGTCAGGAAGCCTGGGCTGCCCTAACTGCTCCAGAGCATGCTAAGTAATTGACACAAGGGGAAGACTTGCTCCTGAGGAGACACCCCTCAAATCACACTGAACAAGAAACAGCTGTGGTGCCTACAGTGGTGACATGACTCTGCACATCACCTGGTGCGGAAGTCTGTGCGTCATCCCTGGGATGCGCGCCCCCACTACCTGGACTGCGCAGTCACCAAAGTTGGCGCCTGCGCAGTTGTTTCTGAAGCCAACTGGCTTCAGAAAGAGTACTGCGCAGGCACCATCTCTGACACCTGCGCAGTACTTTTCTGAAGCCTTTTGGCTTCGGGGGAGACTGTGCAGGCGTCAGAGTTGGTGCCTGTGCAGTACTCTTTCTGAAGCCATTCGGCTGCTGCTCCGCCTCCTGAGTGAGGCCGAATGGCTGTGCAGAGGCGAGGACTTTCTCTGCCCTAAGGAAGTCTCCTCTGAAGCTGTTCGGCATGCTCAGTGTGTTTCTGCGCAGTGCACCTCAGATGGCCATTCAGGCCAGCTCCTCAGACAAGTGGCAGCTTCTGGCTGCTGCTCCGCCTTGGAGCAGGCCTGAATGGGGGTGCTGACGCCTGGAGCCTGCCAAAGGACAGTCAAACTCCTCCGGCACATCACCCCATACGGAGAGCATCACCCAATGCAGCCCACACCAGCCGCACCAGCCTGGTGACGCCACTGGGTGCCTGCCTTATAAGGAGTCCCTGATGAGATGCCAGTACATTCTACAGTGAATACAAGGGGCTTCTTGGAGTGGCCTGCTGTATCCTGAGGTTTGTGGGCAGCCGTAGTTTGTTCCATATCCTGAGGTTGAGAGGCAGGGGTTGCAGCTAGGATGGCCAAGAACTCAGATTTTGGGTCAACACTGCCATTCTTACTCTATTGTCAGTGGTAATATCAAATGAGATTCCCCATTATTTTGCAGGCACTTCAGAAGTAGGGCAATCCCATATTGTCTCGGGCCTTATCATGGACCCCTATGGGTCTACTCATTACTATACCTGCTCCTGAGGTGGTATAACTGAGGGCTGGAAGAGGGCATTTCTGCCTTGGAAACAGGCTCTGGATTCAGAGTAACTGCTCTGCCCTAGGCAATGCTAAACATGCCCTCAACTTGCCTCTCCTGAGCTGCTTAGGCTGCCCCAGTTAGGGCAGAGCAGGTCCACCTCTCTTAGGGCACCCTATCTTGCCTTGCTCTGCCCTAAGCCTCCTTCAGAGTAACTGGGCTGGAGCATCTTGCAGTTGCTCCAACCTAGTGTTAGATAGGGCAACCCAAGGGCTCTTATGTGGACAGATTAGTTGCTCTGGATTGTGCTGTATGCATAACTTTTTCCAATGCAGAACTCTTTAAAAAAAGAATTAAAAACTGTCCCCTTTTTATGTTTTCCAGCCTTTTCAAGCCTGTTGTTCTACCTGAAAAAGTCAACTGTTCCCAGCATATTTTACTCTTGGGACAAAAGGCATCTATTAGGGACATCCCAGAAAAAAGAAGTCCAGCTATTGTCAGTGGTAATATCAAATGAGATTCCCCATTATTTTGCAGGCACTTCAGAAGTAGGGCAATCCCATATTGTCTCAGTGGGTACACACAACAGGTTTTGTTATTTTTTCACAGAAAAAGGAAGGGTAGAAAAGAAAGTCAACAGAAGAGTTACTTCAGAAAATAATCCTATTCTCCTCTCTCCCCTGGGGGTCTCTGAAAGCATTCACTTCATTTGAAAAATATACTTGGGTAATTTACAAGGAGACATTTTGGGAAAAGCGGGGATGTTGCTTGTTCTGGAGCCTTTTCACTTCTTTCTCAGGCTCACCTGTTTCTTTGGAGATTTGGGGTGCAATCTTAATCAATTTAGGCTAGAACAACTCACCAATCTTCCCATTGGCATGAAAAGGCTGGTGCATCTCTATGCACTGGCCTAACTGTTCCCCAGGAATTGAATAAGGATACTTCTGTGCCTTATGGCACTTTTGTGAAACCCCCAGGCTAGCAAAGGTCTTGTGTCATGACTTATGCTGGCCTAATTAGGATTAGGATTGCAGGATTGCAATCCTTACCCCTGGTTCAGCCAGCACCAATCCTGGCAGAAATCCCGGGTTGGCCTGGGATATGGTTGCCAAGTGTCCTGAGAAACAGGAATTGTACGGATTGTGTTCATGTACTAGCAAGTGTGACTAGCAAAAGGGTGCTGTCCCTATTTTGTGGAAGAGAATTATGGCAACTGTAGGCTGGGAGTGTCACAAAAGTGCCGTAAGGCACTTCTGTGCCACTCCTGGGTGGTTCGGCCAGTGCACAGACATGCTTCAGCCTCCCCACACCACCAAAGGAACAGGGAGATGGGAGTGTTGTGCTGGCCTAAATTGGTTAAGATTTTGGCACTTATTATAAAACAATCCTAAATTGGTTTAGGATTTAGGCACCCTCACTTTTTCTGAGACACACTGTGACTATTGCTTCTGTCAGCATCTGTGAGACTTCTGGTACTGGCAGTACACTTTAATTCAACATTACAGCTAAAGGGATACTTGCACCCCAGAAGGGTTATACTTCCATTATGTAGTATTAAGAATTTGCTAAATATGGCCATTGGAGAAAATCATTATAAAAGCCTCTATCCATGACATCCCACACCATTATGGTTCTGCTGTGCTAAATCAGATTTGGTGAAATTCCTGGGGCACCTTCTCTTCACACGGGTTGTCTTGGCTTTGAATAAAAGGGGCCTTTAAATCTGAAATTATTTCCCCATGGTGTTGAATTAAATGCAGATTAAATTTGATGTTTAATGTTAGTTGAATTAATGTTTGTGCATTAATGTTTAATGCTTGTGAAGTAACAGAATCCTGAATGCCACAGAAGAGCCTTTCTTCTGCTGTTGGTACTACATGTTGGGGTCTGTGTGTGTTTGAGAGAGAGAGAGAGAGAGAGAGAGAGAGAGAGAGAGAGAGATCTGTATTCTAATAACCACTTTTAATGAAATTGACCATTTTTATTAAGCATGGAGAATTTTGATATAGCAATATACAAACAGCCTAGCTTAAGGAGGCTAAGCCAAACAATTGGGCACTTAAACATTAACTCCCTTTGTGTGTCTACTGTACATCACACAGGGATCTATGCATTCTATCACAATATAATGTTCACGGAAAATATAACAAACAAAAGATGGAGGGCTGGTTTTTTGTCCAAAGTTTCCTTGGCATTGTTGAATTAAATTAGGCTGCTGCACAATGTCATTGTATTTATTTTCTGTTTTCTCAGGAGGCTGCAGAGGAAAAAATAAAATAGCAAACACAATGCAGCTCCACTGATATTGTAATGCGGGCTGTGATATTGTAAATGCCAGGGAGAATATGAAAGAATTCTATTGATGTTATAATGATGCTTCTAGTTATGAATAAAGCCCCATTTCAAGTTTCTGGGCCACATCTATTGACATTTTAATGTGCTGTGTAGAGAAACACATTTTTGGAAGGGAGGAGAGAGTTCTTGCATGCCCTGTCTATCTGTGTTTTCATCTGATACCATCATACCACTGTGAGATTTATGAAGTCAATGGCAAAGCTGAATAATAGAGGTTCTTCTTACACATTGACAAGCAAGGAAGTCCAACATTATGCATTGAAGTGGTGATGACATGGTGCTTGTGTTTTATGTTGCAAAGCTAATTTAGAAGATATGTGTTGTGTCAAGCTGCAGTCATCTGGATGGGCAAAGATCTAGGTAGTTTAGCATCTTGTTTCCTACTTTGGCCATTAAGATTGCTCTGGGAAGCCCATAAGAACCACCTTTCTGGATCACTCCAAGCAGCTATCTAGCATCTACACCGACAACCTGATGCCTCCAGATAGCTTGTTTTGCTGCCCACACAACATGTATACAACCTCTGAAAATGGAGTTCTAGTCATTGCTGAACCTCTTCTCCATGACTTGTTCATATTGTTCATATGTATAATCATATCAGCAAACAACTGAAAGATAAATTTTAAAGAAATAAGTACAGGTAGGGCAAAATCCAGAGTAACTATGGGGAGTCCTTGCTCCAGTGTAAGTACAACTTACCCTACAATCCAGAGTAACTATGGGAGCACATAAGAGACTTTACGTGCACCCGTAGTTACTGCACCACCTAGTGAAAACCTATGGGAAATTCATATTGCAATCCAGAGTAAATTGTTCTTACACCAAAGCAAGGACTCCCCATAGTTACTCTGGATTGCATCTTTACTCTGGATTCCTATCTGAATTTCCCATAGGTTTTCACTAGGTGGTGCACTAACCACGGGTGCACATAAAGTCTCTTATATGCTTCTGTAGTTACTCTGGATTTGGGGGTCTGTCTCCTAATTACAAATTAAGTTCCATTATAGAAGCTGGTTTGTAAGTCAATTTGTTTGTAAGTCCAACACATTGATGCCATGTTTGACCCAGCTTGACCCAATGTAAAAAAGAAAAAAATTGAAAAGTAGTGTAAATTAAATTACTGTTAAAAATACTTTATAATGTTAATACTATTTACTGTTAAAATATTTTTACAAAACTCTTTAGAGTTATAATACTGTTACTGTACCTTAAACGGAGCAGACAAGTAGAGAGTTATGTTCCTATGTTTGAAAGTTTCTATCTTGAAGGTATGTTTGTTTTTATGAAAGTTTGCATCTCAAATGTTTGTAAGTAGGGTATTAAGAGCACAATCCTAACCATGTCTACTCAAAAGTAATCCCCTTATGTTCAATGGGTCTTACTCCCAGGAAAGTGTTGTTAGAATTGCAGGCTGCAATCTTAATGCCACTTTCCTGGGAGTAAGACCTGCTGAACACAAGGGGCTCAATTTTGTGTAGACACAGGGCGCAATCCTGAGTAACTACGGGGAGTCCTTGCTCCGGTGTAAGAACCATTTGCTCTGGATTGCAAAATGAATTTCCCATAGGTTTTCACTAGGTGGTGCAGTAACTACGGGTGCACGTAAAGTCTCTTACGTGCTCCCGTAGTTACTCTGGATTGTAGGGATGGTTAGTATTGTGCTCTTAATCCCTTAGGCTGCAATCCTAAACACACATTTTTGGGAGTAGGACCCATTCAACACAGTGGGGCTTACTTTTAAGTAGACATGGTTAGGATTGTGCTCTTACTGTATTCTTGAAAAAGGTCCCCGCTGCATCTGGGGGGTCCCTGCTGCAGCTTGGCACCAGGGCAATATCCTCCCAGCCTCCTCCTTTGTATGCCAGTATATCAAAGCCAGATTGTCTGCTTGAACTACTTGCCCTACTGAGTAGCAACATTGCCCTACCTGACACTGGACCATAACCTTATCCTTATCTACCTAAACAGGCCTCATGCCACCTCCTAGCTTTGATCTTCATCTGCCTGTGAGTTCAGACTTCCAGTTGGGGTCTATTACGGAGCTTGGCCATGATCTAACAATCTGCACTGAATACAGACAGGCACTATTACAGTATTTTGGCCGTTCTCTTACCATGAAGAGGATTTTGTCATTCAGAGTTTTAGAGAACTGATGATATAAAAGTCATTCAGATCAGTGGAGTGCAGCATCTTGATCTCTCTCTCTCTCTCTCTTTCCCCAGCCCCCATTTCTAAGTGTCATTGTGAGAGAGAATTGTTTTTAAGAGTATCCATGTCACGGAAGGGATTGAAATAGCAAGTCTTTCTAAGCTGGAGGAACTGATGTTTATCTCATCACATTGTGTTGTGAGAAGCAAGATGTGTTCATTTGAATAGTGCGAGAGCTGTAAAGGGATTTGGAAGCTACCTTGAGCTATGATTGTCTCCCAGTTTTAAGCAATGAGTGAATG
Source organism: Cryptoblepharus egeriae (assembly GCA_030015325.1). Taxonomy (NCBI): domain Eukaryota; kingdom Metazoa; phylum Chordata; class Lepidosauria; order Squamata; family Scincidae; genus Cryptoblepharus; species Cryptoblepharus egeriae. The sequence goes on from JAREYC010000013.1 coordinate 16,741,887, forward strand.
GCAAGGCTTACCAGACTCCCTGTAATTCTCTCTCTCTCTTTCTCTCTCTCTGCTACTCCACTGATGATACTAGTAGGAATACATCATGGTAGCCAAAGCTAATGCAGAGAATTTTTTCAATGGGATTTATAATATCCACTAATTGGATGTTGAAAGTAGCTTCTATAGCAACCAAATTAAGAACCATGGGAGAATAAAGAAGGGAGATAAGGTTGAAAACAAAGATCTCAGCAAAAAAAAAAAAAAAAAAAGCTCCTGTGTGAGCTACAAACCTTTTGGTATGGTTAATTGTAGATTATCATGGCAGAATTTTCAACGTTTGGAAGGATTGTGGATAGAAAAAGGAGATCAGACGCTGTTTTTAAGAGCTGTCTTGCTTAAGTTTAAGTGCTCTGAAATGTAATTGTTTTCATTGTCTTTTCAAGATAGACTGTATCTGAATGTATTTATACAGTTGAATAATCACAGCTACGGAAGACTGTAGATACAAATGCTGCAAAGGGTTTGGCACTTGTCATTAATGAATGGATTGGCATTTAGTAAATTAGCCTCATCCACCTTGGCTATAAGCAATTATAAAGCTTATATTAGCTCTTTATCAAAATTACCATGTGGCAACATGTTCAGGGTTCAGTTCTAACATGCTGGAACAGGAAGACCAGTGTACCTGTGCTGTATCCAGTACAAGTTTTTGGCAACCAGTGGCTCTCCCTGAGACAAGGAGGAATCTTTTCCCCTTCCACTGTGGAGAGCTCTTCAGTCCTAACTGGGATACTTGGATCTGTGTCAAATCAATTAGTGGTGCAAATCCAAATAGCCTAGGAATGCCCTGGGATGCCTCTGTGCAAGGTTAGGATCTGGCACAAGTGCTTCTCCTGCTTCCTGCCTTTGTAAGGCCTTCTGGAGGCTGAAAACCATTACTTCTGGTGAAGACCTTCAGTGGGCCAGAGAGGCTGAGCATGGCTTCCTAGCCCTCAGAAGACTTCTGGGGGCTCCTTTTGGCATGCCAATTAAATGAATGGATTGGCATTTAGACTGGCATGCGAATTAAATGCTGCAAAGAGACCTGTAAGGGGGGGGGGGGAGTGGATGGAAGCACAGTACCTCCCCAAGCTTTGCACTAGGGTATTTGCACACCTTTCCTGCCCCTCAGTTATGCCCCTCTGTTAGGCCAACACTCCTACTGCTATACCATGTTGGCTCTTCAGAAAAAAAAAAACACTTCCTACCAAATTTATTTTTCAGTTACTGGACTTTCAAGAAGCTGCTGACATTCTGCTTTAGGCATTAACAGTTCAAGCTGCCTGCAAGCGTTGCAGGCCATTAAACAATGCTTAAGCCACCTTGGCTTCCTCTGTGCCTTATATTAATTATGTCTCACAGTGGTGCAAACCTGTTAACGTTTGACTCTCTGCTGTTATCTCCCCTCCGCCTGAGATTCTCCCAGGTTGCAGCAAGCGGTTTTGTTTTAAAGGTACTTCAAAGCGCTAACTTGTTACGGTGATCCTTATCTGAGCAAAAGGCTTTTGTGTATAAAAGACTGATTTGTTCTAAGTGAATGAATGAGCAATTATGTTCTCCAAAGAGGATTTAGGAGATACTGTATTAGACAAGATTGGCAATAATGCATTGGTGGTGGAGGGAGAGGTATCGAATTGTACACGTTTACTCTAAGGGGATGTTACCATGTAATGATTTTGACCATTACAGTGAAATAGCATATTAAGGGAATAAAGGATTGTCAATAAGGTACTTAAAATCTCAGCCACTCTATCCAGAATGCTTCGATGGCAGCTGCAAAGAGCAAATTTTATCTCTGACATTGCTTTATCACATGCAAGTTACTTGGGAGACAAAACCTTGTCCTGTCTTGCATCTACTTTCAAGTTAAGATGGGGTTAAAACCTTGACCCTAATGCCAGTCTCATCTCTGATTAGTATCAGTGTGCTAAATCATGCCCTTTTGCAGTGCCATCAGCAACATTAAGGGAAATGAATGCACTGGAAAGGGGGATAATCTCATGCCTTCTACCTGGGACACTGGAGATGATGCCCAGGGTGACCAGATGCCAAACCCAAAATTCCTGAACCCCAAGGCCAAAATTCCTAATCCCAGGCCAAAATTCCTACCTGCTGAAAAAAAATTGCCAAAAATGTATTTTTTTTTGTTTTTGTTTTTCTGTTTTTTTGACCATACCTTTTGACTGGAAGGAGATATATCCAAACTGATTTTTGCATTGGATTCTGCTCTTCAATATGAATCCAAAGACATATGGCATGATGGGGTACTGTGCACTATCACGAAGTTTCAAAATGAAGCCAAAATGTAGGACAATGATGCCAAAATGTAGGACACCCGGACAGGAGGCTAAAAATCTGGACAAATCCGGGTTTTCCGGTCATCTGGTCACCCTGATGATGCCTGGTGAAGTTCGCAACCTCTCCAATATTGGCTTGGAACCACCAGGAATCAGCATCTGTCCTAGATCACTAGGTCAGTGATTTTCAAACTTTTTCATCATATGGCACACTGAAAATGCACTAAAATTATAAGGCACACCATCAGTTTTTTGAACATTGACAAAACACACCATGCTACTGGTAGGGACTCAAATCACCCAATTTGCCCTCCTAATAAATGATAATCCCCCAAATCCCTCTGCATACCTGAGGACCATCCGCTGCACACTGGTGTGCCACGGCACAGTGGTTGAAAATCACTGCCCTACATGATGACTAAAAGCAATATGGAATATTTTTGCTGGAATTTCCAAGCTTACATCCAAGTGGGGAAAGGAATCTCCATGAACAGCATTAGTTGGAGTTGGCAATCCTTTGCTGAACACCAACCCAATGTGCCCATGCTGACAATGGGCTGGCATAGGCTCTTCTAGCTCCATTGTGAGAGCAAGGGCTTTTTTGGGGTAAGGGGAATAAAGGTCCCTTTCCCTCAATGAGACCTCTGGCGGGGTCCCTGGCCCCACCACACACAGTAGTAGCCATTTTGGCACCACTGCATCTGGCATACAGTTTTGGGGATAGGATCGGGCTGCCCGACAGAGACTCTGGAATTATGCACAGTATTACTTGTGTAAAAAGGCATGGAATATGGCAGCTAATATGAATTTCTGCAGAATGCAAGACTAAAAGTAGCTGTCTGGTTTGGGCACGGTCCATGATGCAGCATGACTGCCAGGCATAGTGGGCAGCTTCCCTTTTCCAAGCCCAGAACTAAATTTCAGATTAGCTATGAAGGGGGTTACTTCACCCTTAGCCTTTTCCCTGTTTGTGGCTCCGTGTAGGCTCCTTCACCACCGACTTTCGTCCCTGACCTTGTAAAGAATTATTGATCCTCGGACTACCTCCTCCTCCCTCCCTTGTATGATAAGGTCTGTTGCAGGATTTTGCCCCCCTTTCTCCCACTTGCTCACTTGGTGTCTCTATTCCTCCTTGAACTCTGCCAACTTCACCTCCATCCTTCAAATCATTTGCACCAGCCATGGCTGTTTCGCCATGCTCAGGTTTACTATGGACTTTGTTGTGGAGACTCTGCAGGTTTGTCTAGGAGGGGAATCACTGCTTCCCTGGGATGCCTCTGGCTGGACAGATGCCAAGCCAGGATCAAGAGAGTGGTCAAGAGCAATTAAAATTCAGAAGGGATGTATGTGTGTAACTATTTACTTGATTTGTTCAGAAAATAGTGAAGTCCTGGATTATTAAGATAAATAAAAAAGATCAAGATACCACATGCATCGAACAGGGTTCTTCCCCCCCTTCTGAACATCCTGTACTTAGCTCTGTAATCTACTTAGCAGATTTGAGTTTCAAGGCTGTTTCTTGACTTATGTAATAGCAAAGGATTAAAAATTAAATCCTTTTCTCACTAACAGCATGATTAACGCAAGTCTTCTTCTTTCACAGATACTTACAGATTTGAGGGAAAGAAGATCTGTGAGGTCGCATCAGTGGCTCTTTTAAAATTAAATAAGTGAATATAATCTAGAGAATTTGTAAGTGGGATAAGGAGTCAAAACTTGGGCTTGTTTCTCTTTGATACTTTGATCAGGATATATATTAATTGAGCCTTTTTGCAAAGACAGGATGATGTAGTGATTTGTACGGATTTCCCCAGCGAAGTGTAGCACTATTTGCATTTTGATGAATTGGCTCTTGAAATTAAGAGTAGCTCATTCTAATTAATTTCATTTTAATTATATCATTTAAGTGCCTTTTTACTCAACTTGGGCTCTTATTGGATGTGAAACAGGAAGCATGTGACTTGCACCTCCTGTCTCTTCTTTGTAATATCGGAAGCAAAACTTTGTATTAAAGATTAGAAAGCAATAGTAGAGTCGGTGATTTGGATGCATAAAAGCCCATTTCAATCAATGTTATCTCCATAAATGGATGGGAAGCACCTAATTTTCCATGTAGAATTAAATATGCTAATTCTAATTCCAGGGCAAGTGGCGTTTGCCCTAATCCAATAGATCAGGATATAATCAAACTCTTTCGATATAGAGGGACAAAATTATTAAAACAAAGGCTACAATCCAGAGTAACTACGGGAACTTTTACACCGACATAATTACAGTGCCACCTAGGGGAAACCTATTGGAAATGCATAGAGCAATCCAGAGTAAGTACCTCTTACATCTTCCCGTATACTCTGGATTAAGTTACTACAAATACTATGATATGATGGAACTGACATAATTTAGTAGGAAGTGGCATCATTAAGCTGATGATGGCCAGAAATAAGCATTTTACCCTAAAACCAAAACTCGTTAGCTGCAAAAACACATTTTTTCTTTTGTCTATGACAGAAGAAAAAATGGGTATATTTCAAGATCTGAGAGCACCTAATTAACAAAGTTAATTATAACATGGACTGGATAAATTTCTTTTGAGGGCCACATTTGGCCTGTGACCCTTATGTTTGACTCCCATATAACAGGCACATAGCTGAGATTTAGGCTGCAATCCTAATCTCCAGTTGGGCCTGCCTAAGACCTGGCACAAGTCCTGGGCTGACCTGGGGGTGTCACCAAAGTGCCAACTCAAGGCAGCATGGATAAGATTTTCAGAGAGATATCCAGACACTGACATGATCTAGACTTCAGAGCATCAACAGTGTCACTGTATCATGTGCTCACTACTTCAGCTGTGCCATGGAGGCAGAGGCGTAGCTAGGCAAAATTTTGCCCATGGTAAGGACTGAAATTTCACCCCAATCAAAAAAGTTTGCAGGTGTCTCAGGAGGTCATCTAGTCCAACCCCTTGCTTGTAGTAGGAAAGATCTCTGCAAAGGACTAGACTTTTGCACTAATATATTTATACACACACACACACACATGGCCAGTGAGTTCTACACACATGATTCTGACCCAGACATGTAATATGCCCTCAAAGCAACACAAGCCACATGCCAGTGGTAGAGGGACTAGGTTGGGATCTGGGTGGGGGAGGGCAAGGGTTGGGGATTTGGGTGGGGGTTAGAAGGTAGGTAGTTGGGTGGGTGGGTTTGGTTAGGTAGGTAGATGGGTGGGGATGGGTGGCTGGTCCCCAGGGAGCAGGGGAGAGTGTTGCACATGCCTGCTCCTGCTAGGGGCCACCAACCAAAAATGTGCCTTGCGGCGCAGAGGCACCTGGCTGCATGGAGGCTCCAGAGGCTGTGGGAGTTCTATGGAGCCAGTGGCCGGCCGCACTGGAGCTCTGGAAGCAGCAGCTGGGCTGGGCTGGGTGGGATGGCTCAAGCTATAGGGCTGGCTGTGGGCAGGCTCTGGGGAGAGCAGCCTGGCAGCCAAAGGAAAGGTATAGCTGGCTCACTGGGGCACTGCAGGCACCAAGCGGCTACGAGTCCTGGAGGACTAGATTGAGGGTTGGCCATGCGCCAGGCAACAGAGTCTCCCAGCCTAGCCAGCAGCTATTTTTGAATTGTCTGCGGCTCTGGGTGGTCCCAGATCTGGTAAATGTGATGTGGGCCTGGAGGCCGCTGCTGAGGCTACTAAGAGTGCTCTGACTGGCCGCGAGGCAGGGGAGGAGCTTACTGCAGCCCATGTCATTACCAGCTCTGGGAACACCCAGAGCTGCACAGAATTCAAAATTGGCTGCCCCAGAGTGTGCCCGAAGAAGAGCGCAGGAGGGGTGACTTGGGGGCAATTCGGGGGTCACCAGAGGAGTGTCAGTAGTGCCCACTGGTGCCCCTGGTGCCCTGGCACCCATGGCAGATCACATCCCATGCTAAACCCTAGTTACGCCTCTACATGGAGGTGTGTGCTGCATCCAGTAGCAGAGGGCAGAACAAGACTCGGTGTCCTCCTTGGGTTTAAGGGAACCTTGTAGTAGGGGAGGCCTCCTGATTGCCCATGGGTATCCTAGTTGGACCTATGACAGTTCTATGGCTGGGATAGATCTGAGAAAAGTAGGCAGGCAATGTGGGCTGTAATAATGGAATCATTTGTGGCATGAGTGTTTGCTGCTGATCAACCCATTTTATTTACTATATTATTTCTTAACGAAATTTCTACCTCACTTTATCTCCCCAAAGGACACTTAAAGCAAGGGAGGAAAGGTGTGTTCAGCAGGTTTCATGCATTAAAAATTAGACACTTGTGCATAATAAAGTGGCCCAAGTTAAACCCAAGTGGAGTCTGGTGTCTTCTTTATTCTGTGCATGAATTAATTAAATGCCTTAAACAGCAAAATGGCAACAAGATGCAAGTGTCTTGTGGTCTTGTGTGCTCCCTGAGGCACTCCTTGGTGAGATATAGGAAGCTGAACTAGATGGGTCCTGGACCTGATCCAGAAGTACTCTTCTGATGTTCTTATATACTGTTCTCTTTCTGCCCTCTCGAGTCTGCCCAGAAACTCCTGCACTTTCTCTGCCCATAAAACTAGCCGAAATCTCTATACTCCATTGCTGGATCTTGAAAGCAGAGATGCTGTCCCACTGTCATAAAGAAGAAAGGATTGGGCTATAAGCCAGTTAATAGGGCATGGATGGGGTTTACAATGCAGAAATAAATCCACCTGTGTCTCTCCATTGGCAGGCTACCCAGAAATCAGCTTTTGTGTGGATATCCCTTGCTGAATCAGGGCAAATGTGTTTCATAAACAAGTATAGTTTGCTTTTTCCTTGGCACCAAATGATATGGAAAAGTTTGGATGTTCTTCTTCACTTGTTTCTTTGACACAGTGAGAACTCTGGCTCCCATCACACAACCCTGTCATGTAGTCTCAGTTGATGCTTTGGGGAAATGTTTAAGATATTTGACAGGTTCTCTCTCCTTCTCATTAGCTCCTGTAACTCCCACAATGACAATCCTTTAGCTTCTTGTAGAATTCATGGGGAACAAGTCCTGGCATGGTCTGGTGTCACTTTCAAAACAGCCATCTAGGAAGCCAATATAATCAAAGCAGTGATATCACACTGCAGTTTTCTTTATGGAAATTTTGCCCTGATTCTTCTGAAATGTTCATCCAAATATATCCCCTGACATTTGGACTTCTGCATTACTTGGTCTTATTAGTGGAGTAGAACCGATACCTTAGGAATCACCCATTGATTCATGTTTTATTTCTTAACTTACTTATCTTTCTGTCTATTGTCACAAAGGATGATAAATAAACATAAAACATTAATAGTAAAAAATATAAATAAGAGATTGAGTATACATCTTGATGCTTTTCAACAGCTCAATCCTCCAGGTAAAATTTCTGGAAGAATAAAAGAGTTTAAACATTGCCTAAAGTAAACAATGAACAATGAGTGTTTGCCAGAAGTGGTCCTTTTCTTACTTCTTCAAAGAAAGATTCTTAGATTGAGAGTCTCTTAATGAATTCACAAATAGAAAGGAGGCTTTCTGAGTTGATGGGAAAGGGTATTAAGAACATAAGGAGGCCAAGGACCCATCTAGTCTCACCTACAAGATGCCCTACAAGATGCCTCTGGGAACATACAGGACTTCCTTGCATCTGACTTTCAGAAACAGATTACATTAAATCCAGAATTTACTTCTGATTACCTACAACTTTAAGAAACAATTTCAAGTTAGAATTTCTAAATTTAAAAAATGGCAATTTTTTGAGTTAAATTTGTCCTGAAAATATCACATATACAGAATTTATATTGTACTAGCGAAAGCATACCCATGTTGCGGGAGTAAAATTCCCCATACAACATCCTCCCTACTGTGCATCAATTGCCCATGCAGATCAACACCCCATGCACATCCACCCCATGCTTGCACTCCATGTTGCACCCCATGTGCAACATCCTCCATGTTCATCCACCCCATGTGCATCATTCCCCCAAGCACATCAGCCCCCCATGTACATCAACCCCCCATGGGAAACATTCCCCCCATGTGCATCATTTCCCCATTCGCATCAGTCCCCCTATGCACATCAACCCCCATGCACATTGTTGCCCCATGCACATCATTCTCCCATGGACATCATTCCCCCATGCATACCATCTCCCATGCACATCAACCCCCATGTGCATCAACCCCCCATGCACATCAACTCCCCATGCGCATCCACCCTCCATGCTCATCACCTTCCCATGTGCTTCTGTCTCCCATGAGCAACATCCCACATGTGCATCATCTCCCCATGCACAATGTTTCCCCATGGTTCCCCATGCACAGCATCCTCCCCAGTGCATCCCCTCCCTCCGAACAATTCCCCCCCATTTGCACCAGGCACCAAGCACCAAATTGGCTGGATGTTGGTCAGTCTTCCATGTTAAGTATAGGATAAAAACACATTGCACCCCTTTTCAGTCCCTTAAGGGTTAAATGTCTCCACATTGGTTCTTGGTGGGTGTTCATGGCACAGAAGGAATACCCTCCCCAAATTTCATACTTTTAGGTCCGGGGGTTGGAGCAGAGCATCCCTCAGTCAGGGATTCTTCAATGCAAAATATAGGGAGGAAAACGTGTTGTGTCCCTTTTCACCCCCTTCTGGTTGGAATTTCTGAAAACCAGTTCTTAGTGGATCCCTCCATCACAGAAGGAACATCCACCCCAAATTTCATGCTTCTAGGCCCAGCGGTTTTGGCTGAGCATTGATGAGTGAGTGAGTGATTGAGTGAGTCAGTGAGTCAGTCAATGACTTTTCTGTTTTAGAAGAAGGTAACGATTCACTTTTTGGGGTGATCTTGTTTAGGCAACAGACTTGCCCATAGTTACTGCTCCCTCCTTATTGCAGCCCTATTCTATCCTCCCCAGTTGTGTGGGGTATTGGGGTCCCAAAAGGGCTACCACTGTGTGCAGAGGAGCCACCTGATGTTTCTTTGGGGGAAGGAGACTTTTCTCCTCTTAGCTGTCTTGATGGCGCAGACTTAAGAAGCCTTAGGGTTTGCACTCCAAAAAGAGCAAAGGATCTAGAAGAGAAGGCCTCCATTGGTTCTTCCTCTCTCCAGATAGAGTTCCTCCCTCCCCATCACAGGTACACACACACACACACACACACACACACACAAAACCAATGGACAAAGAGGCTTTTTTATCATGAACGATTTCAGCTAAGTTCCATTTGTACCTTCTCACTGTTCTACATTTCCCAGGGTAGCCTAAGAAACCATGCTGGGAAAGCTACCAAAATTCTGAAGGATAGATCTGCTCTCCGTGGATTACCTGAATTTGAACGTCATGAATACAACAATAACAAGAAACCATGCAAGAATGAAATAGTTTTTTAAAAATCAACCCAAAGATCTTCTAACATGTTGCTACAGGCAAGTAGGACCTGTTTCTCTTTGACAAGAGATGAAGAGCTTGCAGCCAGATAATAGCAGTTTTCCTGTCTCAGATCTAATGGCATCCAAGACCAGGAAGCAGAACTTTACTCCCCCATCCTAAGCCTTGATCCGTCTGTCCACCTCCCTGATCATCTGATTGCATTGCCCATCAAAACAGCATCCTGTTAGTTAGCAGCAATCATTTCTTGGGGGGGGGGGGGGAATTGCACTTCCTTAAGTGTTTATCTCTCCAGGAAGAGAGAACTAGTTGTGCAGACGTTTAAAAAGAAATTGTCTTTGTTATCTGTCATTTCCTTCTACGTGTAGATTGCGAGTGTCAAGGGGCTGACACACGAGTCCTCAATCTCTGAAGGGGCTGCCACCAGAGTGTCTAACAGACTGTCACTTTGAATGCTTAAATGAGACATGGTGAAAGGGAGAATAATACCTCCCTCAAAAAAGGCGAGTGAGGAATCTAGGAGGAAAAAAATAGCATCCGACAGCAACAGTCGAAATTGCTTCCTAGTAATAACTTGGTTAGAAATCAGCAGCGGAACAGAAATGGTAGGGTAAAAGATCCCGACAAGAATCGGGACAGAAGCTTTCTAAAAACAAAGTTAGAAATAATTTATTAATTTCCTTCAAAGGAAAGGGCTGGAAGGTGATGATGTTGTTGATGATGATGATGATGATGATGAATCACGATATCTTAAGATGTCAGTTGAGAAAGGTTGAAATTCTATCAAGCCCTAGTGTTTCTTCTCCTCCATACCACTTCACATAGTCCATCTATTCCAAGAATCACTGGCAATTGAGGGGAAGCAAGATGGGATATGGCAGCACCAGTAAGAGGCTCAGGGTGGATGGGAGGACTTTATGAGCATGGAAAAACATGCTTTGCACTCTGCTGCTGAATGGAACCGCCTACCACTATTTATTTTATTGTTTTTGGTCTTGTTTGTTGGATTGTCGATTCTAGGGATCCTGTGAGTATCACTAGAAACCATATCAAGTACCACTGGTGGTCCCCCTACCAATGGTTGAGAAACATTGGACTAGTCAAAAATGACATTGCTTCAACATTGATGGCAATTCCTCCTGACAGTCTTCAATGTCTCTTTCTGAAATGTTCATAGTTAAAGCTCTATTATACAATTCTGATCAGCTTGGAATATTAGATGAGAAATTGAACACGTGGGTCAAGACTCAGAAAAGGGGGTGCGAGCCAACTTCAAATAATTTTGATGGTGAGGCGCTGTTACCTCCATTTTGTTTTTAGTCTCAAATTGCTGTACAATTTGAATTTGCAGTGGTGTAAAATTTTCAAGTGGGAAGAAACTTCACTGCATTTCAACATGAAAACTTGGATATAAATTTATTAAATTTACTAACTTCTGTCAGTTAGGTTTTGGTTTCCTGTGTTTTGAATGGGTATTCTTAGGGTTCAAATGTTACTTTTATATTCAGAATGCCACTGGATAAACATGACACAGTAGTTCTTATTATCTTTGGTTCTGGTCATTAACTTTTTAACTACTAGGTCTCTTAAAGTTTTTACCCAATGGGCCACATCACATCATCTGGCACGGTGTCGAGGGCCAGATTAATTAAAAAATGGGCTCAAATTTCCAGAATTTCTGCAAGCACAAACACACACAGCACAAAAATAAAGAACACATTTAATAGGACCCCCATTTCCCTACCACACCATCACAGCTCCAGTTGTGTTTGTTTAACCGAGGACCTTAAGGAATCATAGGCTGGCTGCATTATAGGATCTATTCGAGAATATAGCTGCATGGGTTTCACCCCATGATGTATCTCCTCCCACTCACTAGGTGTATCAACAATTACAATTACACATCAGTTGATATATGATGTTATTATTAAAAAAATCAAGGCAATGATGTCATCTCTCGCTCAAAGTGCAGTCAAAAGTCCTGCCCACACTCCCTGAACCTTTAGCAACACTGCTGTTATAGCTGGGCTGGTAAATGGGAACAGCTATTGAGCTTTCTATGTTTCTTTTTCCTACTGAACCTCAGATTTTTCAAAGCATCCTGGATCCAGAGTTGGCAACCATAGCGCCAGTGTATGTGCATAAAACCATGAATCATGCCTTTAAAAGGAGTGTTTGCAGATGCTTATGTCGCAGGGAAGCCATTTCCAAAATGTTTGGCCTTGGGGGACTCATCTCCCATCTCTGGAAGAATAATTAGCATTCCCACACAGCCATGATGGAGGCTGTTCTGAATCAGCAAGCTTTTGTGGATTCCTCTTTAAATATATATTAGTGCAGATTTATGAGATGGATTCAGGCAGGGCAAGGGTGACCTGAGCTCTAACTAAATGGAAATATGTCCCACATGTGTCTGCAGGAGATCCACTAAATCAATGGAGTTAGCATGAACTCCCATTAGCGTCCTTAATTGCATCTTGGGCTTTTTCCCCTTACAACACAGGCAGACAAAAAGCAGATGCCCCTTGTCGTATAAAAAGATATATTATGTAATGTCTTACCATACATTACCTCTCCACTTGGCTATCATGCATGAAGTTCCAGAAAGACTCTGTCAAAGCCTCCGTAACAAGGTAAGGTGGCATACTCATCATGTGCATTCCTCCTACTATCTTCCCTTGAAGCAAGCTCAGTTGTAAGGTTGGTTCCAAATTGTGAAAATGAGGAAATTCAAAGCAGCAGCATCACTAGGGATCACAGTGCCTGGGAGATCGATATTATGACATATTATGATATGATACTATGTGGCTTCTTGAACTGGCTGTTGCACCCTTTGGAGGTTGCAGCACATGCATGGTCACACTTTGCAGCACCCTCTTCTGGCCTGTCACCAGGGATGAACACCTGCATGACCTCCACTTGCTACACCACTGATATAAAGTGAATTCTCTTAGGGAGAAAGAGAATATAAAGAAAGCATCTTTATAAAGATATAAAGAAAGCATCATTGTTCACAGAATTGTTGTCAGGAGGAGAGGAAACATGAACACCACTCTGAGCAACTTGGAGGAATGATGGTGTGAAAAATAAATAGCAACAACCTTCTCCAAGACCTGGAGCAAACCAAGACCTGGAGGTAGTCTCTCTAACCTATCCAGCATATTTATTTACATCTTCAGGATCCCTGGAGGGATTTTAGGTTTTTTTTTTTTTGCTTCAATAATCATTCCCCATTTCTATTTTCTAAAGGTCCAACCATCTCACTAGCTGACTTCTGGTTTCTCATTAATTTCAAGTCATGGTCATTGATTTCATGGCTATACTGGTTCAGTGGTTAAAGACCTGTTGAGCGGTAGGTTGGCAGGATGGTGGTTTGCGATCCAAGTGTCACATGACAGAGTGAATGCCAGCCACTCATCCCAACTCCTTCCAATCCATCAGTTTAAAAGCCTACAAATGCTAGTAGATAAATAGGTACCATTCTGGGGGAAAATAATCTAACAACAGGTCAGGCTGGCCAGTTTCCTCAACGTAGCATCAAATCATGGACAACTCCAAATCCAAAATAACAGACCCCATCACCACATGGGTCAAATGCTGAAGGTGCCTTTTTTAGGTGCCTTTGTTTTCAGCAACATGCTCTTCTTTTTTTCCCCACCAGCTTTACTGTTTGCTGGTATTAGTTTCCCTTTTTTTCTTCCTTCTTAGCACTCTCTCTTTAGCTAGTCTTTCCTTCCTTAAAGAAGCTTTCATAACTTTTATAGCTTCCTTTATTCTGCTCATTAAACACGCTGACAACCTCATGGATTGGTTTGTACCTTTACTTAATGTGCATGATACATTTTCCAGCCATTATTTCCCAAGTCCTTTGTGCCAGGCTTTCAGTTATTTAAAAGCTGCCATTTTTTCTCTCCATTAATCTTTTTTTCTTGGAAGCAAAGTGAATGTTGTTTTCTACTATATGGATGAGTGCACTGGAGGAGGGGGCTTGGATGGTCATGTCTTCCTCTAAACATGCTCCTAGTCCATGTTTGCCTCCTGGTTCCTTGTAATGATGATTTGCTTCTGGGCAGTAGATGCATTTTATGTCACATTGGAAATATTTTGGCATGAACCATTTGCCGGAGGCCTATAACATATATTTTTAAATAAAATTATCCTGTCCTTGGTATCAGCATCTAATTTATGGAATGCCATTTTTTCCCCGGAAATGGCTCAGTTGCAAATGTTGTCAGCCATTTGGTCACTGGAAAGTAATTGTGTATTACTGGAGACAACAAGCTGTTTGCCTTAATGAGCAATCAAAGTATATTGCTGAATAGGGAATAGCATGTCTTTGACATCTATGCCTAGACCCTGGCAACAGAAGCTTTGCAAAAGTGAGGATTTTTTGTTGTTGCTTTGCTGTGCATTTGTACACCAAATTTCCTGTTTTTCTAGCCATCGTGCCATCTGTGAAATTATCAGGCACCTGTTTGTAACAATAAAATCCAAAAAGCGAAGCAGGAACATATGGACGGAACAAACAGGTCAGACAAAACCACACTGGCCATTGGGGCTGCACATAGCTCTTCAACTCTTCCAGTGGCTAACCTAATGTGGTCATTTACAGGACACTTCTGCTCAAATCCTGCACTTTCACTGCAATGTTAGAGGGTTTAAAGATTTTTCTACTTTCTTTAAATCATCAAGCCTATAGTGAAGCTGGAACTATAGTAGTAGCAAGGCCCTGTATGTGGCAGGTTATGGCTCTCTCAGTTAGAAGATCTGGAGTAGAAATGACGGGATGCCTCCTGTTGTTTTACATCATCATCATCATCATCATCATCATTATCATCATCTTCATCATCCTTCTTTAACGTTCCTTTAATGTTTATTGTATATATTTGATTCAAAAGTCAAATGACTTTGTTACTCTCTGTATTTGGAATATTATTTTAATTTTTATGTTTTTGTTTTTAAACCATGCATTTTTATACATTTGTTGAAAACCATTCCATGAATTGGAGGTAAGATGAAATAGATCTTAAGGTTGCAGTATGACCCACCGAACACAGTGGGGCTTACTTTTGAGTAGACATGATTAGGATTGGAATGGAATATAAGAAGTTTCAGAGGAGGAATCAGTAACAGAAGAAGAAAACACGCTGATTAAGAAATATACATGTATAGGTACACAGTGTTGTCCTAAGTGCTGATGAGACAGTAGAGTCGTCCCTGCACCAGCTGAGAGTGTTGCAAATGTACAATAACTACTCATGAGCCAGCAGCACCAGCCAAATAATCTGGAATAGCCTGCCAGCCCTGCACCTAGGAGCAACACTGAGGGGTACAGATAAGATTATACCAACTGATGCAGGGGCATGGGGTGGTAGCAGGGAGTCAGGGATGGGGTGTTACCAAATGAGGAATAAGGGTGGATTGGCTATGTGGGTGTGGGTAGGTGAGTGGGATTAATGAGCAGCCTTCCACCAAATCCTGCTCATCTTTATATGATTATTTTTGGGTGGTGGAATAAATTATTTGAGTTTCCATTATTTCTTATGGAAATTTGCTTTGATGTACAAGTGTTTTGGATTACCATGCATGCTTCCGGAACAAATGATGCTCGTAAAGCAAGGTATCACAGTAGCTAGCACAGATCTGAAAAGCCCCATGGAGATGCTTAGGACTTTACTCAAGGTAAGGGGAAAGTTGATCCCTGAATTGAACTGGATGTAGTATAGGCCATGTAGCCCCCTGTGCCAGCACATCTTAGGATTGGATGTAGACAGGAGTGGCTGTGGGGAGATCATGATGAGCTCCTGTACCCAAAATGTGGTACATTTCACATCACTGAGGATATAGCTAACATGAGTACCAGTCAATAAGAGCCATGTGCACCATGAATTTGTTTAATCCCCTTGTGAAGCCATTGGCTCACCTGTGACCTGGAAGAAACAGAAAAGCTTTCATGACAGACTGGAATGTGGCATCATCACTGTGTCTAATGCCTGCCCTCTGAATCCTGGCTCCATATTCACCAATGACACACCATGATGGTACATGAGACACTGCACACAATCAATGTCCTTGATGCAAATTCTCTAGCCAATTATTGCAAAAATGTGTCAGCGTGATATATGAAATGTAAACCACCCTTTGATTTATGCACTCCCCGTGGCAGTCTTCCCCAGTGAATTTAAATTGTCAACAAATTTCAAACTTGATGCGCACATTTTGATTGTGAAAATGACATTTTGATTTCCACCTATGGGGCTGGCCCACTTCAACAACAAGAGGAGGACCAAATAATATCTTTCAAGTGCAACTAAACAAGAGTGACAAGGTGAAAAACACAAAGCGGTTGTTTCAGTCTTCATTAAATTACTGGGCATCAAGTTTCTGAAAATTAGGAGGAACAACCATCATAAGTTAGTGTGCGGTATGATAGTCTGCAGTATATTATTATTTATAATAATAATATATATAAATTTATATCCTGCCTTTCTTGGGCCAACTCAAGGCTGCTAATAAGTAGAATTTAAAACATTCAATAAAAACATAAAAAACATTTTAAAACATATGTATGATAGTGTTTAGGTCCAAGGCACAAGACAACTGTAGCACTGTTGCTGGGACTCCTGCTATGCCAAGTGACCTTGGCACCTTGGTCTGTTGCTGAGGAAGCACACTCTGGGCAAGTCACATTTGGGCAAGCAGTTGGCCATCTGGTCCACCCCTGCGACCAACACCTTCAGTTCTTTGATCTAACAAAAAATGTTCTACCATCTGGCCAATGTGCTGGATAGACAAGTAGCAGTGTGGCTACTCAGGCTACTTAGAGCACAATCCAGAGTCAGGGCAGTGAGGAGCGCCCTAGCTGGGCTGCCCCAAGTATTCTGAATCCAGAGCAGAAAGTTCCATTGCATCCAGAGAATCAGGAAGCCTGGGCTCCACAGCATGCTCAGTAGGCACCAAGCCAGTGACACCTGGGGAGGTCATGCTCCTGAGGAGACCCCACCCCCTCAGATCACACTGAACAAGGAACAGCTGTGGTGCCTGCCTTAGAAGGAGTCCCTGATGAGATGCCAGTACAGTCTCCAGTGAATACAAGGGGCTTCTTTGAGTAGCCTGCTGTCTCCCCAGGTTAGTGGCTGCCGTAGTTGTGCCATATCCTGAGGTTGAGAGGCAGGGGTAGCAGCTAGGGTGGCCAAGAACTCAGATTTTTAGTCAACACTGCTATTCTTACTCTGCCTTATCATGGATCGCTATGGGTCTACTCATTACTATACATGCACTTGAGGTGGTATAACTCTGAGGAGCTGGAAGAGGGCATTTCTGCCCTGGAAACAGGCTCTGGATACAGAGTAATTGCTCTGCCCTGGGCAATGCTGAACATGTCCTCAACATGCCTCTCCTAAACTGCCTGGGCTGGTTCAGCTAAGGAAGCCCAGGTCCACCTGTCTTGGGGCACCCTATGTCACCATAGGCTGCCTCAAGCCTGTTCCAGAATAACTAGGGTGGCCCATCTTGCAGTTGGGTCAGCCCAGTGATAGATGGGGTAACCCAAGTGCACTTCTGGATTGTGCCCTAAGCCTGTTTAGTGCTTGACATCTTATTGTCCACAGTGTGCTCTTTTTATCTACAGTCTCAGCAACTGCAGATTTGACAGTGTGACTTCTGGTTACATCTGGGAGGTGTTCAGGGGTCTGGGGAGGCCACACATGGCCCTAGAAGCCCCCTCACTGTGAAAGGAAAGAGATCCTCTAAGGCCCAAATTGCCAGCAATTAAAAATGCCTGTCAGTTGTGTCTAGCAGGCCTTCTGAGGAGGTCAGGAACTGTGTACAACCACCAAAAGACTGGCTACATCCCCCAGGTAAGCTGTTGCAGCACCTTGCCAGGTTCCCCTGCAGATTCAATTATTCATGGAATTTGGTGTCTGAGAATGGAGTCCCTGAATGGATCCCTCATGGATGCTGAGGGCCTACTCTATATCCAAAAGCATACATAAACCTTCTCCATATAAAACTCTTCTCCAATGAAAATGTGTGCAAAACCTGCCCTGAGGGTCCCATTAAGAAAGAGGGAGTTCAAAGTAAAATTAACCTGTTTCACTAAATTGTTGCAGGGAGTCTCCAGCAAAGTGCTCTTGGAATCCATTTGTGATGTTTTCAGCTGGGCCAATTCATCAAACAGCTCTTTACCAACAAAGCCCATCTTCATCTGGAGCTTTTGAAGAAACAGGAGTTCAGTATGGCACATCCCCTGCACTGAGGGCTGCGTCTTAGGCTTGGTCAGAAGGTAACCACTTAACTGTTTGTATTGATTTTTATTTAAGCTGGCAAACACTCCAAGGTTAGGTAGGGGAACACACACACACACACACACCACTCAACACTTCTGTACAACACTTTGGAAGCTTTCTTTCTCCCTGGCCACAAAGATTGCTTTGAAGTATCTGGATGTAAAAGTCGTTCCCAAGTGGGCTTTGGAGGTCTCCTGATGCTAACATCTAAAGGCCTTATGAGTTGCAAGAATTACTCTTAGCTACTCTTTTTATCATCAAGCTAACAATTAGGTTGGGCTGCTTCTGTTGACTAGGAGAGACAAGTCTCTCCAATTTCTGGTGTCCTCAGAAAGGCAGCTATTAAAACCCTTAGATTACCATCTAAATTAGCCTAATTTGCATACATTATAAATACAGGTTTAATGGACCTGGTTGGTCACCTAAGGGTTAACAACACCTAAGACTGTATGTGGGCTTGGAGTAGTTAGTCCATAGTCTCCCACATATGATTGGCACAAGGTGGTCATATCAGGTTCTCATATGTTGGCATAGGGGCACCAACATTGGATAATGCTTGGAGGGTAGAGTCTGATAATATTTGTCAATCATAGGGCAAGATTTTCCCATGCATAGCTTTTCCTCCAATTTTTTTTACATGTATGGGAAAGGATGTGAATTGACCATGTACATCTTAAGCATTTTTCTAATCCTTATGAGGGCAGTTTCACACATCTAGTCTAAGTGCTTGGGGGATCTGTTTGAACATGGAGGATCATTTGAGAAAGTGGGGACAGCCCCATCCCATATTTTAGACCCCCACATGATTATTCACCGAGAGCAACAATATCTCTAGGTATCATGAGGCACACCAAGTAACGCTTTTAAATACACTCTGGTCTTGCCATTTATAGCTTAAAGAGTAAGCCTTTGAAGCTGAAGCTGGTTCATGGGTTGTGGAGAACCTGCTCATCACATCTTTGGCAGAATCCAACCCTTGTCTTCTACTCTTTGATGCAGCAAACACTTAGAAAGTGCAAACTTTTGAAAGGAGCAAATTCTTTTTCTCCTGTATGGAGCACTAGATTAAATTTTGTGGCACACTTTTTTATTCCACATATATCTTCTCTGAAGAAAATTCTATCCAGATTTTTCCTCGGAGTGCAATTCAACCCACCGAAACAAATTATGTTATTTCAGCCATATCTAAGGCAGGGCTCTCCAAATGTTTTGGCAGGAGGGCCACATCATCTATCTTCCATGGTGTCGGGGGGGGGGGGGGCATAAAACTAATTTTGACTTTGGATAAATTTACATATAAGAACGTATTGGAGTGGATTACAAGGCTTGTCCAAGAGCTTGATAAAGGGGTCTTTCTGGGGGCCACATTGAGGCTCACTGAAGGCTGCATCTGGCCCCCAAGCCAGGGTTTGGTGACCCCCAATCTAAGGCAAGGGTTAACAGGCATCATTGTAGCATTTTAGCACATCTGCTTGTCATTTGTTTCCTATATCTACCTATCATTGTAAATACCATTTAACTCAATGGGAGTAACTTCTGAGTAAGCTTGGCATCCATCAGTCTTGAAAGACTATGGTATCGTGCTCAAACTGCATGCGAAGCAGGAAGGCCTGGGTAGATTGATTTGGAGAATAGGCTGTTACCCAAGCAGCAAATCCCCCCTCTCCACACCACTGAAATAGTCCAATGGAATGGCAGAGCCGATATGATTGGTTCCAGCTGCATCACAGAGCTGGGCTAAGGACAGGAGCTCACCCTGTCTTGTGGGGACCCGGGTCTCGAACCCTGGCCTACTGGTTAACAGGCACAGTGTGCTGTAAGGCTGTTTTTTCACTGACAGGAAAAAAATCAACCCAGTGTCCTTTCTTTGACGGGAATCTAAAGCCATCCATCTGCCTATTAACCTTTTTTCCTGTCTCTTCTTGATTATTCTCTCTCTCATTATCTCTTGATCAGACTATATAGCAGTTTCTCCACTTTGGCTGAAAAGAAAAAAGCTTGAGTAAGCCAGGATCTTGTTTCGGATATGTGCATTATTGGCAAGAAACTTGTCCCTTTCTAGGTGACCTTCTGCATTAGAAGACACACTTCTTTACACTTCCTTTGTGTGTATCTAGAAGACAGGGTGCGTCTCTGGAATACTGGCTGACAAGGCGACACAAATAGTAATGGAGTAGCAGGCAATATTTCTCAAAGTGACATGGTTTGGAGAATTAATTGGGAATCTCTCTCCATTGTCGCCCTCTTGTATTCTGCATATCCATTGCCGCACCCACCTCATTTCAATGCAGAGTACAGGAGAAAAAAGAAGATAGTGGCTTGCTGGTCCAAATAGGCAGGCAGAGCAATCAAGCTTTGCCACAGCAGTCCATATGCTGGCAGAAGGTGTTGAAAAAGTGCCATGTGTAACCTGGCAAGTAAGCGTCACCAATGGAGTGATCTGTACTGGCAGAGTTGCTTGCATGGCCCTGACAGCAGTTCATCTGATATGATGACACACATGTAAGGCACTGAAGTGCATAGCTGTGAGAAGGTGGCAGGGAGAAGGATCAGAGGTGAGGTTGTGACGTTTCTGAGCCGGGTGTAGAATGGAGTGTGGATGGGGCCTGAGAAAAGGAAAGGTCCCCTCTGCCATATACTAACCTGCTCCTGGACCAGCTGGTGTGACACTCATTTGCTCAACCTTCTGCCAATTATATAGCTAGAAGATCAAAGTACCCCTATAAAGTTGACTGGAGCATAACTCAGGGTAAGAGGGAACATTTCCCCTTAACTCAGGGTGACTATGTGCCATAACAAAAAGAAAAGAAAAAAAGAGGACAAGCACCCCCCAAAATGTAGGGCAACCAAGAAAAATCTTGGACATGACAAAAGCTGAAAACACTGACATATATTGCTTTCATATGCTTAATTTAAATACCCGATATTACTTATTATTAAATTTAAAACCACTACATATAATTTGTTACATACAGAGTACAATCCTAACCGTGTCTACTCAAAAGTAAGCTCCATTGTGTTCAATGGGTCTGTCACGGGTTCTCTTACTGCTTCCCCCAGCCCCCCTTTCTATTGGGGTCTGGTCTTCTAGGATGACAGGGTCTGGTCTTCATCATCATCCCCACCTCGGTCATACATGGTCACGTACATGCCAGGTAAGTTCAAACAAGTTTACTTTACTCTCTTCTTAGGTTTCCAACAAGTATTAACGCTTCATTTCTCTTACAGGTAACTACAAACATTTCCTGCTTCACCAACAGAACCCCACCACCAACACAAGGTAAGTGTCTCTCTTTCACCTCCCTCTCTCCACTACAGTATTTTTCGTCCTGAGTTCTCACTCTTTGTCTCTTTTGCAGGTATGTTCCATCTTCTCCTCGCCTCTGCCTGTCAGTCCTTTAACAGGTTTCACTCGTCCCGGGTGGGGAGGGGATCTTTGGGTTTCCGGCTCTGCTCTGGACTGCTCCTCCTCCTCTTTCAGGGTCAGGGTCTCCAGGGACAGATCTTTCTCCTTCTCCCTCCACGCTTTGTAGGTGCTTGGTTCTCTCCAGGGCACCTCTTCCCGCCAAAGGACCTCCTCCACTTCCTCCTCCCTCTCCCTTATATCCTCGACTCCCCCACCCATTTCTTCCCGCCATCTCCCTGCCAATGAGGGTACGCCCCCGTGAGCGTACCAACGGGTGGATGGTCCCACTGTTATCCCCCTCTTCTTAGGTCTACCCCTCCCTCCTGTTCTCCACATGTCCACCATGTCTTGCATGGTCCATACTTCCACCGAGTCTGGAAAGTCTTTTATATCCAAGGGGGGTTAGTTCGGTCTCCTCCACACTCGGCGGCTCTCCCCCATGTACATTCCCATTGGTTCCATATTAAATCGCTGGTATGCGTCCCAGTCCACTCCACAGGGTCCTACACCCAAGAAAGTGTCTTAAGGATTGCAGCCTTAATTTATTAATTACAAGAAGGCTACATGCTGCCAGCTTTCAAGGAAGAAGAGGAAATTGAAGGTTTTTTTCTATATATATAAAAGAGAAAAGTCACTCACTGACTGACTCACTGACTGACTGACTGACTCACTCACTCATCACCGCCCTGCCAAAACCGGTGGGCCTAGAAGCGTGAAATTTGGGGTGGGTGTTCCTTCCGTGAGGGAGGGGTGCACTAAGAACCGGTTTTCGGAAATTCCAACAGGAAGGGGATGAAAAGGGGCGCAATGCGTTTTCCTCCCTATACTTTGCATTGAGAATTGCTGACTCAGCAACATTCTGCCCCAACTGCTGGACCTGAAGCATGGAATTCTGGGAGTTCCTTCTGTCACCTGAACACCCACCAAGAACCATCTGGAGAAATTAACCCTTCAGGGGCTGAAAAGGGGGCAACGTGTTTCTGTCCTATACTTAACACGGGAGACTGAACCACATCCAGCCAATTTGGTGCTCAGACCCTGGTGCACTGGGGGATGTTGTTCGGAGGAAGAGGTTGCGCTGGCGAGGATGCTGCGCATGAGGGGAAATTGCGCATGAGGGGAAGTTGCGCATGGGAGGAAGTTGCGCATGGGAGGAAAGTTGCGCATGAGAGGAAGTTGTGCATGGGAGGAAAGTTGCGCATGGGAGGAAAGTTGCGCATATGGGAAGTTGCGCATGGGAGGAAGTTGCGCATGGGAGGAAAGTTGCGCATGGGAGGAAAGTTGCTCATGGGAGGAAAGTTGCGCATGGGAGGAAAGTTGCGCATATGGGAAGTTGCGCATGGGAGGAAGTTGCGCATGGGAGGAAAGTTGCGCATGAGAGGAAGTTGTGCATGGGAGGAAAGTTGCGCATATGGGAAGTTGCGCATGGGAGGAAAGTTGCGCATGAGAGGAAGTTGTGCATGGGAGGAAAGTTGCACATGGGAGGAAAGTTGCGCATGGGAGGAAAGTTGCGCATGGGAGGAAAGTTGCGCATATGGGAAGTTGCGCATGGGGAAAGTTGTGCTTGGGGTTTGATGCATATGGGGAAGTTGTGCATGGGGGGTTGATGCGCACGGAGGAAGTTGCACATGGAGGAAGTTGCACATGGGAGGAAGTTGCGCACGGAGGAAGTTGCGCATGGAGGAAGTTGCGCATGGGAGGAAAGTTGCGCATATGGGAAGTTGCGCATGGGGGAAGTTGCGCATGGGGATGATGCCCATGGAGGAAAGTTGCGCACAGGGGGAAAGTTGCGCACGGGAGGAAAGTTGCGCAAATGGAAAGTTGCGCGTGGTGGAAGTTGCGCATGGGGGGAAGTTGCGCATGGAGGGATGATGCACACGGAGGAAAGTTGCGCATGGGGGGATGATGCACATGGAGGAAGTTGCGCGCGGAGGAAGTTGCGCATGGAGGAAGTTGCGCACGGGAGGAAAGTTGTGCATGGGAGGAAAGTTGCGCATATGGGAAGTTGCGCATGGGGGAAGTTGCGCATGGGGATGATGCCCATGGAGGAAAGTTGCGCACGGGGGGAAAGTTGCGCACGGGGGAAAAGTTGCGCACGGGCGGAAAGTTGCGCATGGGGGGAAGTTGCGCATGGGGGGAAGTTGCGCATGGGGAAAATTGCACGAGAGGAAAGTTGCGTATGGGGGAAGTTGCGCATGGGGGGATGATGTGCATGGGTGGATGATGCACACGGAGGAAAGTTGCGCACGGGGGGATGATGCACATGGAGGAAGTTGCGCACGGAGGAAGTTGCGCACGGAGGAAGTTGCGCACGGGAGGAAAGTTGCGCACGGGGAAGTTGTGTACGGAGGAAGTTGCGCATGGGAGGAAAGTTGCACATATGGGAAGTTGCGCATGGGGGAAGTTGCGCATGGGGATGATACCCATGGAGGAAAGTTGCGCATGGGGGGAAAGTTGCGCATGGGGGGAAAGTTGCGCACGGGAGGAAAGTTGCGCACGGGAGGAAAGTTGCGCATATGGGGAGTTGCATGGGGGGAAGTTGCGCACGGGGAACAGTTGCACCTGGGGAAAGTTGCGCATGGGAGGAAAGTTGCGCGTGGGAGGAAAGTTGCGCATGGGGAAAGTTGCGCATGGGGAAAGTTGTGCATGGGGTTTGATGAATATGGGGAAGTTGTGCATGGGGGTTGATGCGCATGGGGGAAGTTGTGCATGGGGGGATGATGCGCATGGGGGGATGATGCACACGGAGGAAGTTGCGCATGGAAGAAGTTGCGCACGGAAGAAGTTGCGCATGGAGGAAGTTGCGCATGGGAGGGAAGTTGCGCTTGGGAGGAAAGTTGCACATATGGGAAGTTGCGCATGGGGGAAGTTGCGCATGGGGATGATGGCCATGGAGGAAAGTTGCGCATGGGGGGGGGGAAAGTTGCGCACAGGGGGAAAGTTGCGCACAGGAGGAAAGTTGCGCATATGGGAAGTTGCGCATGGGGGGAAGTTGCGCATGGGGGGAAGTTGCGCATGAGAGGAAAATTGCACATGAGAGGAAAGTTGCGTATGGGGGAAGTTGCGCATGGGGGGATGATGCACACGGAGGAAAGTTGCGTATGGGGGGATGATGCACACGGAAGAAGTTGCGCACGGAAGAAGTTGCGCACGGAAGAAGTTGCGTACGGAGGAAGTTGCGCATGGGGGAGTTGTGCACGGGGGAAAGTTGCGCACGGGGGAAAGTTGCGCACGGGGGAAAGTTGCGCACGGGAGGGAAGTTGCACACGGGGGGAAGGTGCACCTGGGGAAAGTTGCGCATGGGAGGAAAGTTGCGCATGGGGAAAGTTGTGCATGGGGTTTGATGCATATGGGGGAAGTTGTGCATGGGGGGTTGATGCGCATGGGGGAAGTTGTGCATGGGGGGTTGATGTGCACGGGGGGAAGTTGTGCATGGGGTAACTTGTGCATGCTGGGTTGATGCGCATGGGTGAAGTTGCGCTTGGGGGGGTTGATGTGTATGGGGGAAGTTGCGCATGGGGGTTGTTACGCCTGGGAGAAAGTTATCCATAGGGGGTTGATGATTATGGGGGAATGGTTGACGGGGGAATTTTATTCCCGCAACGCAGGTACGCCTTTCGCTAGTTATAGGATACATGGCTAAAATCCTTCTAGAACATGTCCTGGAAAAAGAGTTCATATAGAATCATAGAATCATCCTTTAACAAGCTTGTAGAAGAGGGAATTTCAGCAGGTGCAGCTTGTGATCTGTGATATGAGAAGCTGCACCTGCTGAAATTCTCTCCTTTACACACTTGTTAAAGGTCCAGGAGCCCTGAAGTTAAAAAGTTTAGACAGCCCTGCTCTAAGGAATGGCATTAGCACTACAACTTCAAACCAAGATCCTGGTTCAAATGAAGCCCTTGCTATTTGCCACAGATATTCCCCCATTTGTATAATTCCATCTTCTCTTCTTTTGTTGATGCCTCCTGATCACTGTAGGGATGTGCTTTCATTTGTTCACTCCTCATTCACTGAATTTGGGCTGCATTTTGTTTTAACTGCAAAACTCTCAATGCCAACAGGCATAATTGTATATAACTGAGTATCTGTCACACATCTCCCCTAAAAAAAATACCAGATATTTGGGGAAGAATCACTCAATAAAAGCAATGCAATTATAAATTATTGTCGGCTGGAACTGAGGTTGTTTTGCATTATATTAATTTATCGGATTGTTTAAAATGTCTTTTCTTTTTTTGTCGCCTCTGCAGACATAGATCACATTCTAGTTATTTTCTGCAACGGCTTCATTATCCTTTGCTTAATAACTCACAAAACTGAGGCGTATTGCTAGCAAATATTTGTAATTCTTTGGCATAGCAAATGAGAATGTTTTCTTTCTAATAAACATGTTGCATTAGAGAATTCAGAGTGGAAAACACGGATGTTCCAAGAAAAATCACGCGTGGAATTTATTATCGCTTTCTCTCTCCCAGCATATAGCTAAATAACAGTGGGATAAAGAACAATAATTTTAGCTTTGCTTCCTCCCCAGGGTTGTCACGTACCTGGAAAAAGATTACCCATTTTGCACTTGTTTCTTTAATACCAATGAAATCTGCGGCAATCAGTTAATGAGGCCCATATAGCCCAATACAGCCTTAAAAAAGATGCTGTTTGATGACCTCTACTCAGAGCACAAACACCATAGTCTTTCGAGACTGAAGGATGCCAGTGTAGCCCCAATACTACAGAAGAGAAAGTGTTTGGGGTTAAACAGGCCACTTTGATTCAATTTATTCATAGCACAAATGTTCATACAGATATGTCTGGCAATGGCAGGATGACCGTATGTCCTCTTTACCCAGATCATCCTCTTTTTTAGTCTTGGGTTCTGGGAAAAAAAAATCTCCTCCTAACCTGTCTCCAAATGTCTCCTAGCCTGTCTCAGGCAAGGGGATGAAATTTCTCCCCAGAAAAAAAACATAGTCCACCTGTGCACTTTCTACAGAATCATGAGAAGCATTCTTGGGCTCACTAAAGATCCACAGAACAAGCTACAGGTCCAACCTTGTGTTACATAGATTTTTAATATAATGGATATAACACAAACAGCCACTCCAATTCAGTTTTAAAAACTGCTTTTCTCCTGTTGTAGAGAGTCAGTCATGCAAACAATCATTACATTCTTCAGTCCCAGAATGAAACCCCTGCAGATATTGAGGCACACTAGGCACAATGAAGGAGCAAGAAACATGGAAATGAGTATTTTTCCACTTTTTTATCCACTGATTTTTTTTTTCCATGGGAGGTGGATAACAAGGTACACCAATGTTTTTTATTTTTACTTATTTATTTCAGATATGGGAATAGGAATATTGGATATACAACAATAGGGATAGGTATAGGAATACACATAAAGTTCCTCAGGCACAACACCTATTTTACATTCTCTTGATACCACTTTACATACATCTAATTAATCAATTTCTATTTTTTGCTATTAATATCATTTTATCTCATATCATCTTACCCAATGTAACAACATAATCTCTTCAATGTACATTAGTAAAGATCATAGACATGTATTGGTTCATATTTTTACTGTGGCTAGACTCATATTTGCACAAAATTGGCAAAAAAAGTGGTACCAAACATAGAGATGGTAATAGATAAAGTTTATGAAATTGTTGAGATGGATATTCTGACAGAAAAATTGAAAGATGGAGAAGTTGAGGAAATTTAAATTTTTTGGAAGCCATTCTATTTATGGTTAAAGTTGTAAACAGTGTATTGAAGGGACCCAGTGATGGGATTCAAAGAAATTAACAACCAGTTCTCTGCCCATCTGGCAGCCATTTTTAAATGGCTATTTTTAAACTTTATATGTCCTACCTCTCGTTAACAACCGGTTCTATAGAGTAGGTGCGAACCTGCTGGAGCCCACCACTGGGACACCTTTTTTAGAGCCAGAGGAAAAGCTGCAGATCTACCATCAAATACACACGTGCAGAAAGGTTTCCAGAAAGGTATAGCTTTCTCAGGCTCTATTAGGACTAGAAATTAGATCTCCATATTTCCTGTTTGCCATCAAGGACATTCAAGCTGCTCACCAGTCGCACCAATGCTGTACTACATGTCCTGTAGTAGGTAGGCAGCAATCAAAGTAACTACCACACCTGTGTGCATGAGGGCCAATTGGTGGATGAAAACTATGCTCCCCATAACTATGCTGCTGCCTATGCCTGCTTTGTGAGTTTGTTGGAGTGGTGTTATATATTGAAGTGCTTCCGGACTGGCTACTGATATTGGACTTATTGATGTTGCCTTGAATATTTGATTTTGGATTCTGACTTGTATGTATATGATCTTGCATTGTATACCTGGCTTTGGCTTTGCTCAACCCTTCTCAGTACAGTGTGCTTGATCTCACAGTGCCTTGTGTGTGTTTTCAGCTTGCCCAACTGCAATACTGTTTGCTACCTAGGTAGTGGGTACTCTGCTGTGCCAGTGTTGTGGTTCTTCCTACTTGGCAAGCTTGAATCCTGAAACCCTTATTTCACTGAAGGAGCAGTCAGGTGTAAAACTGTTTTCAAAAACCAAGCCCAAAGGGGGTATTGCCATGCTAGAGCTAATTTTATTACTTCCTTGGTGCCTGCAGAAGGCTTGGTGCCTGCAAAAGAACAGCTGAATCCTATATATAGAATGTTCTGGTGTTATTTTTCTCCCTAAAGTAGCAGCTGGGAAAGGAATTTTTTTAAGCCCAGTAATAAAAGGGTTTTCTCTCCAGCCAGATGAGATTGATTAAAAACTAGGGCAGGGAGGTGCTCTCTGGTTTGTTTTGGCTTTGCTGCAAATGCCCTCTTTGGAGTTTATTTAAGCTTCTGTGTATTTTGTTCTCATTGACAGAGCGCAGTAGGGTAGGCATTGTACTTGCTGGTCTTGTCTTGAATCCAGCAAAAATGTTGGCCACCCACCACAATAGGTCACAAGTCCGTGAGAGGATGAAAAGATAACAAGAATGATAACTTTGCATTTAGTTTTAAACGGCCCAATCCTAAACGATGCATGCTGGCAGCAGTCGGTGCCTGCCCAGACTTGGAACATGTTCAGGTGGTGGACCTGAGGTGGTCAAAGGAGCAGGGGGAAGGTGTAGTGCCAGATTTACATAAAAGTTAAACAAGCTATAGTTTGGGCCCCACTTTCTGGGGAGCTCCCAAAAAATTTAAATTGTATTTCAGTTCAACAATTAGTTTGATAACATACATATTTTGTTATGTGCAAATGGTTTTAGATGCCTGTTAGGTCAGTAAATTACCATATATTCAACACAAAAAACACGACATTTCTTTGTTGACAAAGGACAGCTGGACATATAAAGCTGGACATTACCTTCAATAGGTTAGGGCCTCATCAAACCTAAATCCAACCCTGGGAAAGTGGGTTGGGGGAGAGAACAGAGTAGGAGGGAAAGAGCTCAGATCTATGGTATCTATAGACATGCATCAGGCCTTTGCTTTGGCTATTCAGCAGGTGCGTAGACCGGTAGATCCATTGTATATGGATTATAGAAGCATTGCTGCTCAGGATTTTGGATTTGGTTTTGTCTGTTAGATGGTTGGAGGAGTACAATATTTGCACTGTGTTTTAGTCAAAATCCATTTGGCAGTTATTGGCACCTCAGGAATAACTTCCAACTTTCTGATAAGAATAGGAATGTTCTAATAAAAGGAGAGGTGGGAAAATACCCCAAAGATAATTCAGATTTTTTTTTGTAAACCCAGCACATTTAACTTTAAAGTACTAGTAGATGAGGAAAATAGCCTTGTTGCAGATGATCTGAGAAATATAAAATTTAAAAACAAATCCTTTTCAAGAATATTTGCATAATAAAAGGTTATTATGAGGACAATAGACAGAAAAATGAAGTTTGGCAAGACTGAAAGAAGAAATAATAGGTTGGTATATTTACAGCATTTTTGTTTGGTTGGAAATGTGCTGATAAAATGTACAGAAGCTCCTTCTTGCCCACCAGCTGCCCGGCTCAGACTTCTGAATCTGCTGCTGGCTCCACGCCAGTCACCCAACTAAATCCTGGCCAGCCCACAAGCAAACAGGTGAGAATCATAATACATCAGTCAATCAAATGTATTGTGCCCAAGGTGACTCCATGACAAATCAAAATTACAACAACAAACCAACTCACAGAAAAGTATGATCTATATATCAAACAATTCCAGAAAGAGTATAACGCGCAGAGTGACACATCAAGTTGAAAAACAATCCAATGAACCCATTTAAAAATATATCAATAGGATGAGAACAGAAATAATTCATCTTGGTGATCCATGCTTAATCATATAATTTAACAGCAACGATAAAAAATACAAAATAACAAAGCGGTAAAACTGACAGCTCAGGACGAGGTTGTATAAATGTGACACAATATCACTACACTGTCTAAGAATACATGCTGTTCTGGATTCTCCAAGGGGTGATTACAGTTAAGATGCTGAGGAATACTGTAAATATTTACTGAACTAACCCAGTCATCTGATCTCACCTGGGTCTTTATTCCACCCACTTCTCAACACTCCTCCTATCATTCCAAGATAGGAATCTATGAGCATCAAAGATCTTTATCTTTATGCCCAGTTCAAGGCAAGCTAGTCTTTGATGGTGGCGCTAAAAAAGGTGCTGGAATTGTTGAAACCCTGCAGGCAAGATGGCACAGCTGCGTGTATAGCATTTACATAGTGCTTTCAAAGCATGTCACTTTGATGTAATCCTTCCATCAGGGTAATATTATTATTGCAAATTAAAACTAAGGCTGAGAGGGAATGACTGGCCCAGTTGCAATGCTATCTTTGCCATCTCCTCGGACAGTCACTCATGGTCAGAGATATACTGATCCATAGTAAGTTCCAAGTCCCCAGATTCTTTGATTTGACATGTGCATAAGTCTTAATGGGAAGCCTTCAGGCCTTGGATAGAGCCTTTTGGGATTCTATTTTACTTGAGTCCTAGTGTGTGCATGAGTATGTGTGCATGTCAAAGTTCTCTACCCCTGATGCCCCCTAACATCAGGAAACAAAAGGCTCCTCTTCTTCAAATGAGTGCAGCAGGGTAGAAAGTGGCACTCAATTCCATATGAACTCGAATTTCCAAATCTGATCCTGTTCCCAAGAAAAACTGCAGAGTCCTGTGTCACTTCTGGATTCAACACACATACAACTTAAGTCTGCATGAGTCTAGGAAAACATGGCAATACTTTATATCCCGTCATTTTTTCTGGGGGACTCAAGACAGCTTGTATTTGGCATCTTGAGTCCTAGTCCTACATGTCATATCACCCATCCCTGCCCATGGTATTAACGCACCCAATGCACAGTTTCCGAAGTTATTGGTAATGACATCTTCAAATAACCACTAATTATTTCTGTGTCTGCTGAGCCTCAGTAGAACACAATGCACCTGAAGACTGCCAAGATGTCTCTGGCTGCTGCTTCAGAGAGGTGATGTCTTTCCTTGGTGGTCATTGACCACTGCATTCTGACCAGGATGTGGCTTACCCTACAATCCAGAGTAACTACGGGAGCACGTAAGAGACTTTACGTGCACCCGTAGTTACTGCACCACCTAATGAAAACCTATGGGAAATTCATATTGCAATCCAGAGCAAATTGTTCTTACACCGGAGCAAGGACTCCCCGTAGTTACTCTGGATTGCGCCCTTAGTGTGGTCTGAAGACCACTCAGCATGAGAAGGTTTGCAGGTTTCACTCCCTCAGTCACCCTGTGGCAATGACTTTTCCCCCTACCAAGTTATATCCCTGGACTGGTCTCAAGTCAACTAATAAGTGCATGGCAGAGACTGGAACCTAAGGGGGTGAGTGGGAATGTACGATGCAACTCTTATGTAAGGTAATCTCATCCAAGCATTTGATATAGACTTGGCACCCCAAACATCTCTAGATATGTTTTTATGACATCTCTAGATAAATGTTTTCAAAACATGACATCTAGAGATATATGACATCTCTAGATTTATGTCTCTAGATATATGTTTTGAACACCGAAATGTCTCTGGCAGTAGATACCGAAGCTCAGCCTTGCTCAGCATTACTCAGCAATGTTAGGAAGTTCAACCCAATGGTGACAGAGCAGATGTGTGCAGATTTCCACTTGAAATCCACAGATCTTTTTCAATCTGAGAATACAGCTGTCAATCTTTTGAAATTACCCCTGAGGTACTGTTACACCACCACCACCACCAACATAACAACAACAATATTTATATACCATTTTCAACTAAAAGTTCACAAAGTAGTTTACAATGGAAAATCAAATAACTGATTGACAGTGGATTATCTTTTGTACAAGTTTGCTTAGACTCAGCAATTTCTTACACCTGTAACTATTATAAATGAACACTTGTTTTGTTTCTTTATACAGTCCTGATGTTGGGTGAGCAGATTTCCCAGAACAATACAGGATAATCATTCTATCCACTACACAAAAATTGTGAATGCCTAGAGGCACTTCAGTTGGCTTAGTAGTTAAAGGCGCTGTGCCTGCCAACCTGAAGATTGGCAGGTCAGAGAATCAGGACCCAAGGACGGCAAGTAGGGGTTAGCTCCGGTCCTTGGCCCAGCTCCTGTCAACCTAGCAGTTTGAAAGTATGCAAATGCAAGTAGATAAATAGGTACCTCCTTGGTGGGAAGGTAACAGCATTCCGTGTGCATGCGGCCCACATGTCCACAGAGGCATCTTCGGACAGCATCCCCAGATACTTCATTTTTCTGAGGAGGAGGAAGCACTGAACCTGGTGTACCTCCTTTGCACCATTCAGGATGGAATTCAGAGTAACTATGGGGAGTCCTTGCTCTGGAGTAAGAACAAGTTACTCTGGATTGCAATATGAATGTCCCATAGGTTTTCACTAGGTAGTGCAGTAACTACGGGTGCACGTAATGTGTCTTATGTGCTCCTGTAGTTACTCTGGATTATGCACTCAGAGTCCTGGAAAACCCTTTTGATACCCATTAAGAATGGGGATCTTTATAACAAATTTCATAATGAACAATGTGTTTTGAAAGCACCATTTCTGCACACCCCTGGTTGTTACTACTTTTTAACCTAAAATAGTCAACAAAGCATGTGCTCGGCTGTGATCCCTCCTCTGCCTGAAATACTTTTCATGGGAGATTCCAATGATTAAGAAGAAACCTTGCATATGCAAAGCATGCGTATCGCACCATTGAGCTATACATTTTCCTTCTTGTCCATAAGCATGCATTATTATCATTAGCTCCTGCCTGAGCAGTGGAGGGGGTAACAAAATGTGTGAAATACAATTTTTTTGGAAAGAAGAGAACTTCCCCCAAGGAAAAGATGGAGAAAACGTTCGTGGGAAGGTACAGTGTGCAAAAGCCTTTGCTAGATTCTGTTGGCAGCTGACAAGTTAGGCATTACGGTGCCCAAGCGCACTGGCATATGGATTTCATTCATATTCATAATGCATACTGATATGCTATCTGCATGTTACCACCATCAGCACTCAAACCATTCAAATGCAGAGCATCCATCTTTTAAATAGGATGATGAATGACACATTAATCCAGATAGCAAAAAGTGTTTCGGGCTCTTTCCCTGCCGTCAAAAAAAAAAATGGCCAAAATTATGACGGCTCCCCCAAATCCTTCGAAATAACCATCCAAAGAAACAAGCAACCCAGGAATCAGATGGAAATGATATAGCAAACAGAGTCTTGATTGCTCATAATATGATACAATTTGCATATAAATGCTGGGGTTTATTATCAGCTGCATATTAAATATCATTCACAATGGTTCTGCTGGAGGCCAAGTGTGATTTTTTTCTTTTTTCTTTGTAAAAGAGGTAATGGAAATAATTCATAATAGGCCCCACAAGCATCAACGCTTCACGTTGCACAATGCTGCACTGCAGACTGTACACTGGAGAAGTGCTCTATACTGCACTTCACAGCACTCAACACTGCACTGCAGACCAGTCACATGTTTATCAATGCAACATGCTCAAATTGGAAGTACAGTGGTACCTTAAGTAAAGAGTGACTTGAATAAAGAGTGTTTTGTGTAAAGAAAGAGCACTATTTAAAGAGTGCTGTCTTGAGTAAAGAGCACTTCTGAGGAGGTTTGGAACAGGCTTCCATGGCAAGGGAACACACAGGGGGACAAGGGGACTAGCTTGAGCTACAGTGGGGTCCTGGGCAAAGTCTGGAATAGGCTTCCATAGCCAGGGAACTCATGAGGGGTCTGGGGGGGAGCAGCCTGAACCAGGTTTGTATGTGGGATCTATGTGTGGCAGCACTGAAGGTGTGCCTTATCAATGCTCCCCATCAGCAGCTTGGGAATGTCAGTTGCACATAAAGATTCCATTGAGCTAATGGATAGCAGTGACTCCATTAGTGACAGTGAAAGAGAACAATTCTAACCATGTCTACTCAGACGTAAGGCCCATTGTGTCCAATGGGTCTTACTGTCAGGAAGTATTTTTAGAATTGCAGCCAAAGTCATCCCCCTCTGTAACCCTCACACCAGCCATGAAGGATTTCAAAGGTACAGTACAGTTCAGTACTGTACAGTATTTTCTTTACTGCAGTGTTGTGTGTTACTGTACATTACAGTGTTTTGTAATCATTTTTATAAACAGTCAATATTTTTATATGAATATTTGGGTTGTGGAACCAATTGTCTGAGTTTCCATTATTTCCTATGGGAAAATCTGCTTCACGTAAAGAGCGTTTCACATAAGAAGCATGCCTCCGGAATGAATTAAAATTGTTACATGAGGCGCCACTGTACTTGTTTGAGTTTTGCAAGTAAAAGAGATGTAAGAGTTTTTGCATCTCAGTGTTGCTTGCTGTTAGGATTCAAGAAATTTTTCTGCAGTTCACCATCCAGCCGAGTCTAGAGCTGGAGTCAGAGCTGATATACCATTTCATCAGGTGGTGGGCTGTGGGTGGTGCAAGTGGCTAAGACACTGTGCCTGTTAACCAGCAGGCCGGGGTTCGAGACCCAGGTTGGCCCCACAAGACAGGGTGAGCTCCTGTCCTTAGCCCAGCTCTGTGACGCAGCTGGATCCAATCATATTGTCTCTGCCTTTCCATTGAACTAATTCAGTGGCACGGAGAGGGGGGATTTGGTGCTTGGGTAACAGCCTATCCTCCATAACAATCTAACCCAAGCTTTCGTGCTTCACATGCAGTGTATGCAGCACCGAGCACAATAGACGGAGGCCTGTTACCCTGTTACGGAGGCCAAGACTGACGGAGGTCTGCTGAGAGGTGCAATGGTACACCACTGAAAAGAGGTGCGATGGGTACTCTGGCCAAGGATCAGCAGAGGGGTTGGGAGCCAAAAGAGGGGAGTAAAAAAAATATTGAAAATATATTATCTATTGTGTGGGTGGCACTATTGATAGACTAGTGCTGGATCTTTGTCCTGTTCCCAAGTTACCTGCACCAGTCCCAGGCTGCTTGGATTTATGCAACTGATTTCAGTGTGTTGCAGATTCAAGTAGCCTCATTGAGGCTTCTGTGATGTTACCCAAGGTAATGGGGAAAGATTACTCTAGTCTCCGGCTGCAGCAGCAGCAACCCCAGATTTTAAAAGTCAAAGCTATAAATATAATGATTAAAAATGAGCATGACAGGATCACCAACAGACATAGAACCTGCATTTCTTTAATAGCTGGGACTTCCTATCATGAATTTATGGTGATTCAGTTAGCCCAAATGCAATTCTTAATGGTAATCTTTCAGTATGTGTAAAATATTTTTAAATAGTGCAGTAAGAATGGGATACATAGAGCACAATCCTAACCATGTCTACTCAAAAGTAAGCCCCATTGTATTCAATAAGTCTTACTCACAGGAAAGTGTCTTTAGAATTGCAGCCATAATCAAGTACTCTTGGGAGAAACTGAAAGTTAAAAGGGAACAAGATAATTGACTCGGACAGCCTGATATTGACAGGGTAGGGTCTGCAACATGCTTCTTTAGGCTTGGTAGCATTCCTCCTAGCTGGCCATTTCAATTGTCGTCCGAGCAAAATGGCAATTACTGGGATTATTTTAAATATAAGCTGAAATAAAAGTAATATTTGGTGGCATGAGAACTTTCTGCACTGAGAAGTGGGAATCCTAAATCAACTGCAGAATAAACATATCTATCACCGACTCAGCTACCAGCTTTGATGGAAACCTACCTTGGGATAAAGTCAGCAGATGATCATAGCAGGGAAGACAGGTAGGTCCATAATAGTAAAAGGTTGCAATTTCAGAATTCCCTGTTGTCTGTGTAGCAGAAACATTTATAACCTGGCATCATTTAAATGCAAAAAAGGAATCGTTAAGCTTTTCTTTATTGTTCATTCTCTACAACAGGGTGCACCTGAAGGGCATGGGATGCACTTGAAGACACAGTAGACACACCAAGACAATTCTTATTTGGAAATACATTTGTGCATTTCAGTACAATCATTGCCCATTATTTCAAGATCCCCATTTCTAGGAATCACATTGCACCAACAAGAGAGAAAATGCTTGGAGTGGAAGTAGCAGCACAAACTGTAGCATTGCTCTTTGAGCAGATTTGCTTATTGTTGTCACACAGCTACTGAGTTGTGACCAGGGATTAGCATATATATGGTATATGGCACACCTTGTTGGTATGGCTGCATCACTGTAGGAAAATTTGGTAGGATGCAGTCCACACTGTATGAAGATTAGATTATGGCAACCAATGGCGTTTTAGATAGAACATCCAAAACAATTAACTAGGCTTGACCAGGCATCAGATTGCATTGGACTTAGCCAGGCTGGATCCTGACCAAGGGCATGCATATATCAGATGGTGCTTTTGGCAAAGCTGAACCCTGAGCTCAGAATGTTGGTAGCAATAGTAATGCCCAATATGCTATTGGGGGTTGCTTTCTGTGGCTCACTGCAGGGCTTTGATCCAAGATACCCAGCCACGGTGACCAGATGACCGGAAAAACCCAGATTTGTCCGGATTTTTAGCCTCCTGTCCGGGTGTCCTACATTTTGGCTTCATTTTGAAACTTTGTGATACTGCACAGTACCCCATCATGCCATATGTCACTGGATTCGTATTGAAGAGCAGAATCCAATGCAAAAATCAGTTTGGAGATATCTCCTTCCTATCAAACGTTATGGTCAA
Organism: Cryptoblepharus egeriae; assembly: GCA_030015325.1. NCBI lineage: Eukaryota > Metazoa > Chordata > Lepidosauria > Squamata > Scincidae > Cryptoblepharus > Cryptoblepharus egeriae. Next base: position 16,778,496 of record JAREYC010000013.1, read on the forward strand.
AAAACAAAAACAAAAACAAAAAAAAATACATTTTTAGGCAATTTTTTTCAGTGGGTAGGAATTTTGGCCTGGGATTAGGAATTTTGGCCTTGGGGTTCAGGAATTTTGGGTTTGGCATCTGGTCACCCTGTACCCAGCAAACTAGTGCTAGGATTACGGTTGCCAGAATTCTCTTCCACATTATCAGGACAAGACCCTCTGTCCCATTTGCCAGTATGTGAACACAATCAACAAAAATTGGGATTGTCCCTGGCTTTTCAGAACATATGGCAACCCTAGCTAAGATTCATTGACTAATGCAGGGATATAAGGGTTTTCTCCATGATGTGGTCTCTAGTGCAGTAAGTGATCTGTGGCCCATCTAGCTCTGCATCCTGTTTGTCGCAATGGCCAATCTGGTGTTTTTTGGAAGCCCACCACCTGAACATGGAGGCAATTGTCCTCCGTGATGCTGCTCCCCACAAAACAGCCAACATGATTCCTGAATGGAGGAGGCACATGAAGCAATGCCCTTTATTTTTTCCCCATCTGCATTGCCCTCCCATCTGAAGCAGTGTTTGTGGGAGAAGGATTGATACTGTTAAGAATTGCTTGAAAGATGGTATCCTGATCTCATGTACCTTCAGACTATTTCCCACAGTCAATTGACTTTTTGCCATCTGCACTGTCAAGTTAAATAGAGAGTAATTATTTTCTGCATTTACCATATGACTTTGGCACAAGTACCTGACTTTGAATGCCAGGTAGGAATTTTTACAGAAAGTAAGTCCAACTGGGAGAGAACACAGTTCTGCAGTGCAGAGAGAGAGAGAGAGAGAGAGAGAGAGAGAGAGAGAGATGGAGCCATTCTGAAAGTTCTGTTACTTGTAGTATCAACTTGCAGTATTAAATCATTTGAATTGAATTTTTTTTAAAGTTACCAGTTAATGAGGTCTGCTATCTTAGTGACAATCTGTTTTGTTCAGCTCATCTCAGCTCAGCTAACCATATCAAATGAAATGTTGATTCATGGGAAGGCATTTTCTTTAAAAGCAATTTAAATATTCTAGCGATGCTCTGCAATGGCCCAGGTTCAGTCAGCAGTTTTTCTTATGCAACCTTTATTGCATTGGAAGATGCTCACTCACACGGTGGTCTGTTGATTGTCAGGTCATTGTAGCCCATGGAACAGCACATCTGGTATGAAATATTCAGGCTGCCAGGCAGATATTCAAGCAGATACATTTTCGTGGGAGTAAGTTGGTGACCCTTCAAGCGAAGGAAACTTTTGACTCTTTGCCCACATAAGGAAGAAACTCCACAATGCAGTTACTTGAGTCTGTGGCAGTCCTTGGGCTACTATAAAATCTGCAGATGGCCTACATCTGAGTAGATCAGTGAGGCTGAGGCAGCCCAAATGTAGAGAAGAGGAAAGCCTTCCCTTCCCCACGGTAGCGCATCAGCAGTCCCATAATTTGCAGCCTAACTGTTCCAGCATGTGTGAGGATAGCACTGCCTGACCTTAACATGTTCCTATAGAAATAATTCTGTATTCTCTTTTTTTAAAAAATAAATATATTTATTTATCTTTTATAAAAGAGAAATATATGTATTCTCTTTTAAAAAAAATAAAATTATTCATCAAAATTTCCCTTTAGCAAGTGCTGTCTACCAATATTATGGTGCTACATGATGTCTAATTGCATAATTATATAACAACATTTCTAGAAATACATCCTTTCATAGACAGTAATTAACATGGACAGCCAAGTGCGTTGGCAAGCACAAAGCTTCATATATATATATATGAATATATATTTATATATAGGAAGCTTTGATTTTGTCAATGCACTTGCATATTCTTATACAGTGGTGCCTTGTAAGATGAATATAATTCATTCCAGAAGATTTTTTTATACAAAGTAGATTTTCCCAATGGAGACTTGGATAACTGGTTCCACAACCCAAAAATATTAATATAAAAATATTAACTGTACGTAAAAATGATGACAAAACATTGTAATCAAATTCAAAACACTGTAATATAATACAGAATGTACCCTACAATCCAGAGTAACTACGAGAACACATAAGAGACATTATGTGTACCCTTAGTTATGGCACCACCTAGTGAAAACCTATGGAAAATTCATATTGCAATCCAGAGTAAATTGTTCTTACACTGGAGCAAGGACTCCCCATAGTTACTCTGGATTGCACCCACAATTACTGTAATAAAATACTTTAATATACTCTATAGTAAAACAGAAAAGAAAAGCCCTCTTATAATTGGTGGGGCTCACTCCTGTGTAAAGGGGGCAGATTGCAGCCTGAGAGATCTGCAGGTTAATTTGTTTTTTACTTTATATTTTGTATTTTCTTTCTTATTTTGTATAATGACAGCATTGTAATAATTTTATATGAATATTTTGGATTGTGGAACAAATTGTTTGTGTTTCCATTATTTCTTATGGGAAAATTTGCTTTGATATACAGTTGTTTTGGATTAAAAGCATTTTTCTGGAATGAATTATGCCCGTAAGACAAAGTACCACTGTAGAGTGGGCACTGGTATCATTTATTTGCAGGTATGGTGTCCATAGATTTGAATATCTGTGGATGCCAACCCCATGGCTGGAGCACCTGAGAGGACCTTCTAGTCACATACAGGAGACTAGGGGAAAAATCCAGAGTAATATGGAGAGTCCTTGCTCTGGTGTAAAAACAATGGATTCCAATATGAATTTCCCATAGGTTTTCACTAGGTGGTTCAGTAACTATGGGTGCACGTAAAGTCTCTTACGTGCTCCTGTAGTTATTCTGGATTTGGGGTTAGGACATGAACAACTTCTGAGGAGCCAGGGTTGGCCCCCAGGTGATTACAACATTGTTTCCACCCCCCATGGAATTCATTATATACATAATTCGGTAACCATGAGGGTGGGTCATAGAATGGATCCTCTGTGGATATTAAATGCATGTGAAATGTAAAGAGAAAAAAGTAAGCACGAGAAAGTTGACAAAAGTTGACAAAGGTTGTGAAAGGTTGAATGAAATTGGACTAAGGAGGAAAGCAGATGGAGAAAATTTGTAATGTGGTTATAATTGAAAAATACTGTAAAAGCAGTCTTGAAAGCCAAGTGGATGAAGGGTATTGCTGTACCTGTGAAAAATGGAAAAAAATCTACAGAAACTGGGTGATTGGGGCATATTGCTACCCTTTTGGCCATCACCTCATGATGTTTTACTTATACCTTGTGACATTGTATTTTTTGGTCCTAGTAAAACAGCTTACCCACTTGTTACTTTTTGCCTAATCAAAAGCGTCTGTTGTGGCTTTTAATGAACCACAAAAATTGTGCAAACATTTCTGGCACCTTCTCATTGCCATGATGATAACCCACAAGCTCTTTATTCCAAACTCAAAAGGAGTCCTCCAGAGACATTGGTCTTGGGAATTGATGGGGATGATTTCTTTCACTTACTGTGCAACTCTTTCAAGGTTTCTGACATCCGCTTACACGAAGATCACATTAAAAGTTTATGTCGTTGCATAAAACTTTAATTACTTAGCATTTGAATGAATTATCATTGGTGAGTGTCAAGCATGCCCAGCTTAAAGAAACGTAATCAATCACATCAGCATGTTATTTTCCCAGGCACATGTGCAACAATACTTTGTTCTTAATTACATCCAGATCTGTAGCATGGAAAATTAATGACTAAGGGATTAGGGTAGCTATAAATACACAGAAAATCTGATTGGCATAAAGGGTTGATGATCTTCCTACTTGAACATAACTTAAGATTTATTATACTGATGTAGTGATAATGTCTTCAACATTAATTCACGTCGTTGGTTATGCTAATTGTAAATTGGGGGTGAAGGAACCATATTGTGAAAGTTTTCTTTCACTCAAGTCTTAGAACATACAAAAGTGGGGAAAGTGTGCGTTATTTGCTGCGGTTCTTTGTAATACACATGCCAGATTTCTGATTTCTCTCTGACTTTCTTTAGCAACTACTTTAATTCTGGATAGAAAAATAATGGTTAGCAAAACCATGGTTAAAGATCAGGACTAGAGTTTGCACCAAGGCTTCGAAACAGTAAAATTTGAAATTATTTTCATAAAATTATTTTCAGTCCCAAAGAGAAACATCTGAAAAGAAGTTTCTGTAAGACAATTTTTCTGGAAGTTTGTGCATATTCAGGAGTGACTTTGGGCAAAATCCAGAATAACTATGGGGAGTCCTTGCTCAGGTGTAAGAACAACTTACTGTCCAATATGAATTTCCCATAGGTTTTCGCTAGATTGTGCAGTAACTATGGGTGCACATAAAGGCTCTTATGTGCTCATGTAGTTACTCTGGATTTGGTATAAGATATTATAATATGGGTATGTGGGCTGTGGGTGGCGCAAGTGGCTAAGACACTGTGCTTGTTAACCAGCAGGCCAGGGTTCGAGACCCAGGTCGGCCCCACAAGACAGGGTGAGCTCCTGTCCTTAGCCTAGCTCTGCAACGCAGCTGGATCCAATCGTATTGGCTCTGCCTTTCCATTGGACTAATTCAGTGGCGTGGAGAGGGGGGATTTGCTGCTTGGGTAACAGCCTATCCTCCATAACAATCTAACCCAGGCTTTCATGCTTCGCATGCAGCGTATGCAGCACCAAGCACGATACCATAGTCTTTCAAGACTGATGGAGGCCTGCTTTTAATATGGGTATGATATTATAAGAAGTCATTTGGGTGCAAATTGCTATATTTTCAGGGAGATTTCAGGGAGATTTTCAGCACAACAATAATGAAAAGGAGAAGTGTTAACCCTTCATGCTGCACACCACACTCAAGAGCCACTGTAGTTTTCTATGTAAAATAGCTGTTTATGTCCCACTCTGATTAAACTCCTAGTTAAATGATTTACCCTACAATCCAGAGTAACTAAGGGAGCATGTAAAAGACATTTACGTCAATGTAGTTACAGCAGCAGCAGGCCTCCGTCAGTCTGGAAGTTTGGTGGTACCAGGTGGTACGCACGCGGAGGAGTGAGGATCCTCCTTTGAAGCATGCCTGGCTATTGGGGAAGGGCGGACCAGGCGGGAGATTTGAGCGATGAGGGTGAGCAGGGTGAGCAGGAAAGTCCGTTAGAGATGCTGCATTGGAAGAGAGAGGAGGCTAAGCCTGGAGCTGCGGAGGAAGGTGAAGTTCTGGACCTGAGAGGGCTGTCGCTGGCTGCAGACGCACCTGCAACAGAGAAAGAAGGCTGTTAAGAACCTGCTCTTTCCCCTCCTTTGGAAAAGAGACAATTTGCTGGTTGTTGACCTTACCTGTTGAACCTATTTGTTGGACTCATCTGTTGGATTTGTCTGTTGGACTTACCTGGTTGAAGGAGCCTGCGTGCTCTAGTTGAGTTGTATCTGTAACAAAGAAGTGCCTTAAGAAACCGCCAAGCTTCTGTGCCTCAACATGCAGTAAAGTGATCCTGTGTTCCATACTTATCTGTGCGTGCTTCCTTTGGAGTCTCCAAGATGTTAGAAGTTGACAGCAATGGAGACACCGAGGTCTCCTTCCCTAATAGAATCCTCGTCAAAGAGAGAGGGTCACGACAAGCAGGGGGGAACGGGAATCATCACAGCTGGCACAACTCATTGGTCTTCCTATTCTGTGGTGATGTAGGGAAGCAAACACATGTATGTGCACTGGCCTAACCCTCCCCCAGGAGTGGCAGAGAAAGTGCCTTACAACACTGTCGTGACACTCCCAGGTCAGCATGGATCTTTGTGCCCCAGCTTAAGTTGGCCTAACTGGGTTAGGATTGCAGACAAAGAGCACAATCCTAACCATGTCTACTCAGATGTATGCCCCATTGTGTCCAATGAGTCTTACTCCCAGGAAAGGATCTTTAGGATTGCAGCCTATATCACTTGCAGCCTATAAAGACCCTAAAAGGTCTTTAGGATTGCAGCCTATATGCGTCCACTCCAACCCTTCCTTCTACCATCAAACCACTGCATTTTTATTGTCAATCCTTTACCCATGTCCATTGCAGGCAGTGAGCAGAAAAGTCCTTGAAAACAAAATATAGTGTGACTGCCACTTGGCAGAGAGAGAGAACAGCACATTTCTGTAATGGATGAACAAACTATTTTCAAGCTGAAACAGAAGCACTTCCCTTGATATTCATGACTGGACTGTGATCAATATGGTTGTAACGCAATCTCACTATTCCTATCCATGCTTGTTTTAGAAACTTGCAAAATAATGGAGTTGTTGGAAATTAATTTTTACGGGCTTAAGGCAGTCATTTGTAAATGTGTTGGCAAGACTAGTAAAAGTTACGAGTGGAGAGCATTGAAATACATTTAATCCTGGAAGGATTTCATCCCCAAACAAAGCAGAGTATCTAGTATTAATAGAGCTTTGCTTGTATATTTCATTTTCTTTCTGAATACAGTTTTGATTTTAGAGGTTATCTTCTTTTTTGGCATTCCCTTTGTATCATGTTGTGAGAGTCTATGAGAAACTCAGTATAAAAATGCTGTAATTTTAATATTATTATTATTATTATTATTATTATTATTATTATTATTATTATTATTATTATTATTATTATTGTGTAGCGCAGGGTCAGCAGTATCCCCATGCCTAATGGCACTCAGGGCTGGGTGACATGGAAATGTCGCCTGCTGGATCATCTGTTCCTGACATACTACCCACTGTCAGAATGGCTTAGTTTCTGGGCATTTAGATCCCAGGGAGGGCAGGTGGGCCCAATTTGCAGCACTTGCCCCTTCCAGTGACAAGCGCGCTGCATACAGTCCTTAAATAAAGTCCAGAAAACTCCCAGAGCATGGTGGAAAGGGGTGCATCACTCCAGTTGTCCTTCTGGAAGCTCCCTGCACCCTGACACTTGAAACCTATGGGCAACCTGACAACCCCCATTGCACTCCATCATGCAGTGTCAGATTAAGAAGTTCATAGATTTTGGAGATACAGAGAAGCTGGTGATGTATTTATGGGTCCAGCCTCAGCAGAGTTGTTCAATAACTTAACTAGGGAGATACTGGCATCCATTAGGGTCCAGACAATGCTGCATCTAAAGGCATAGAAATGGGAATGAGCACCACACCCTACAGTTGGTCCCGAAATAGTAGAAACCTGCCAAGGACACCTTTACCTTTTAAGACAAATATGTCTGTATCAATATTTTTATACAAACGTTTAATGTACAATTTATTTGAAGAAAAACAAAAGATTTTTACAATGGGGTCAAATAAACCACTTGGTAACATTGGTTTTAACAATGGGGTCCAAATTTACCCAATGATACTCTTGAGACTTTTGCTCCTGGAATCCAGCCAGGGTTAAAAGGATCTTGAAATGTGTTTTGTAAAATATGCTGGATCCAATTTAAAATAAAAATATTCTGTAAAAGATCTGTAGTGTGTTTTTTATATAACAATGAGGGATGGAAGTGAACCAATAAAAACAATAGAAAAGCTATTATAATCTGAGAATCCATATAAACCATACATATTCCAGAGATGGATAGAATCAAATCTCAGATTACTGGAATAACAACCATTGCCATTGTTTTTATTTGTACAGTGAAAGCTTCCATCCCTTGTGGTTGCATAGGAAAGCTACTGGTTACTGATGATAAAGACTGGGAACCATAGGGCTATGCAGGAATATATAGGGCTATTTTTTGGAAGCCATAAAATGTAATTTATGATTTTTAGTCCCTAGCTGGAAGTGACTTTTTAGGCTTTCTGGAGTTCTTAAAAAGTCCTCCAGATGCCTCAGAAGGTCATCTTGGGGCTGGGGAGGCCCCAACATTTGTTCTTGCCATGCCAAGTACACTAGGGCTACAATGATTACATACCATGCCACCTGCATCTCCCCCCAAATGTAAATAACAGAGTTGCATGATTGAAATTTCACCAGATGGCTTGCATGCATTTATTATGGGGGTCCTTAAAAATGCAGGGCCTGTAGCCCTATCCAGCCCTACTTGGAGGTCAAGATGCAGTATGTTGGGTTCCCGGCTGGTCTCCCATCCAGGCACAACAGGCTCCAGACTCCCTAAAGCCAGCATTGCCATATGTCCCCCAAAACAGGGACCATCCAGATTTGGGGGGATTGAGTTCACATAATGGCAAGTGAGACAGAGGGTCCTATCCCAATTTTGTGGAAGAGAATTATGACAACTCAACCTCGAGCTTCAGCAAAATGTGTGCTCACATGGGCCATCAACCCTCTTTCACATATGTTATGTGGGTTATCATGAGAGATGGGTTATGGCTTGCCGTTGGAGTGTTTCCTGTATTATTAACACTATGGTCGGAACCAGATAAGAATAATTCATGATTTGCTGCTTTAAAGTCCTATGCTGGCCAACTGGGAGCATACAAAGCACCGACCCAACAGCTATTTTTCCAGAGCCAAACTCCACGTGTGGAGAGAGCTTCGCATGACATATTGGAAGGAGACAGTGCGATTCTCCACCCCTCAGGGAGGTCGGAGTCGATTGATTATTATTTCCTTTTTCAGCTGTGTAGTGTAATGATAGACCTTGCCTCCAATTATGAAACACTGGGGTACTGCTGCCAACATTTACAACCGACATATGTGCATTTTCCATCAGGGAAAGTTGATATTAGCTCATTAGCATCCTTCACAGCTGAAATAACACTGTGAGCCTATGAGAAGTGAACCGTCCCAGGGGGCTAATTTTCTCCCACTGATTGGAGAGTGTTGAAAACAAACAAGGAGAGGGTCAGCCCATTTTTAATTATAAATACAGCCCCGTTAATGGAAAAGTGATTGTGGAGCAAATGACCATCATCCAAGTGCAATCTGCATAGGCTTTGATGGATTATTACAAAGACTGAAATCTTCCATTGCCAGGGATGATCACTGAATCTGACAGATCTTCTCAGCCCTTGCCTGCTGCACACTCTATAGAAACCTTTATACAAAAAGATCATTTTATTTTGGCTGTTGTTGCAGATTCAGAATGCCTTTAGATTGAAAGCAAATCACTTTGTGTGTCTTGTGTATCCATTGCATGCGCAATTGAGTTAATTGTGCATCATCTTCATCCCAAAGCAATACCGTAATCTTTCTAAGCTGCATAATGGAGATAGAACCATTGCACACAGTTGGCTAACAGCCCCTTCTGGTGCATGTTTGACTCAGACTCACTGGGTTCAATGGAGCTTAGTAAGATCCAAGTATGAGCACATAAATTGCAACCCTAACTATGTGATGCTTTGTGCAATTGAGGACGCAATCCTCACCAATATCTGGGATAACTCAACTGGTTTATCTTCGCATGGTGGTGTCGATATACTCCTTTGCACTGGCCTAACCCCCAGGTGTGGGGCAGAAGTGCCTTAAAGCACATTTGTGACACCCCAAGGAGAGCACAAGACTTAGGTTGGGGTTTATGCTAGCCTAACTGGAAGTTAGGATTGTATCATATGGCACTGCTTTATCCCCATTTACACATGCAACAAAAATGTTCCAAAATCTTGCTGCTTGTTTGAGTTATTTATGCTGGGAAAATGTTGGCCGTTCATTTTCTTGAGTGAAGAACATGTTACGATCACTGGTGGGCCCAAGCCGGTTCGGGCCAGATTGCCCGAACCGATTGTTCCCAACACCCCGCCGCTACCGAACCGGTAGCAGCGGGGTGCCCAGAAAACCTGGCGTACCGGTACAAGTGCTGTGCTTGCCTAACTGGAGTTTAGGATTGCAGCCTAGTCTATTAAAGATCATAGTGTGGCTTAGGCATATCAGCTAGATCAGTGATTTTCAAACTTTATAGTACTGGGACCTATTTTTTAGAAGTTTTTAGAAGTGTGAGGACCCACTGGGAGTGATGTAATAGCAGAATAATCAAGCAAGTAAATTTTTAAAATTCTCTGTATGACAAAATCAAATCAAATTATGCAATCCTAACCAAACTTTTCTGGGAGTAAGTAGTATTGAACACAGTTGGACTTACTTTTGAGTAGACATGATTAGGATTGCACTGTAACTAAATGAAAAGTTGACATTAAGTATAAATTCACAAACTTCTTAAAAAAACCTTCTAATTTTTAAATTTTATTATTATTTTTTAAAAAATAAAACCTAACCCTTCCAAGAAATTGCTGATGTGTTTTTTTAATTCCCCAAACACCCCAAATGCTGCACTACTATCCACATCCTCCTGGGAGTAAGGTCCCTTGACCACATAGTAGTCTGTTAAATGTACAGTTTGTATCATTTTCCCAAAAGCAGTCATATTCCATCAAACCTAATAAAAAGAAAATAATACATTGGAATGAATGTAGCTCCATCTGAAATTGACTCACATCCCACCTAATGGGTCCCAACCCACTGTTTAAGATGTTTCAACCAAGAGGACCCAAGATTTCCAATCTACACCCAGTCTGGCCACAACAGTGACATCTTATTTGTCAGCCTATGAAGAAGGGAGTACCTTGTTGTTGGAGCTCGAGTGATGGACAGCATGAGCCAATGAAAGATAGTTGGATAGCTCCCGCTTTAGCATATGGTTTAGTGTAAACAGCCATGATAAATATAAATAAATCAGCAAGCCTGGAGATGGAGACATGAAGACTGGTCACTTCCATCGAACAAATGCACTGATGAGTGTTGAAATGAAGATCATATGGATGCTCGTGAATTGCCATCTCTCCCCACTGCCTTTGCTTCTGTTTGATATGCTCTGCACCTGTGGCCTGGAGACAATGAGTTTGATGGCATTGTGGAAACATGGCTTTTTGGAGATCAAAGCACTTTTCAATTGTAGTGGTTTGTCTTTCTTCTTTCCCGTGAACTCCATTTTGTGGCGTTGTTTTTCCTTGCACTGTTCAAAACATCTCCTCTCTGTGTTGGTGGTGTGAGATTATTGGTTATCTTTTAACATCCTTTTGATGATCTTCTGATGTATGTTAAAATTGTGAGGGGGGAACACATGAAAGTGCAGCCAGTGTGTGTGGCTAACATGAGAGAGAAGAGGTCGGGTTTTGCTTGGTCTCTGGTAGAAAATCTCAAACAAAACTTCTCTCGTGAACAAAACTTCTCTCTTTAGGTCTCTAGGTGCACAATCCAGAGTAACTACAAGAGCTCTTAGGAGACATTTATGTAGACGTAGTTATGGTGCCACCTAGTGGAAACCTACGGGGAAATTCATAGAGCAATCCAGAGTAAATTTTTCTTACGTCAACGTAAGAGCTCCCGTAGCTACTCTGGATTGTGCAGTAGATCTCCCACCATAGTGATAGTAAGGCTGGTCTAAGACAGTACTATGAATTGAGGCAGAGTTGGTATTTCAAATGGCAGATACCACCTGGATACCATTTTCTACCTCTACCCTTACTATTGAAAGGGTCAGGTGTTGGGGGGGGGGGTGTAGATCAGGAAAACATGCTCTTCAGATCTTCTTGGAAATTTGGCAGCAAAATAGCAAATTCATGGCCTACTGGAAAGAATATATATATATTCCAGCACTCTCATCAGTATGTCTACATGGTTGAAGATTGCAGAAGGTTGGAATTGGGCTGTATGGCTGCAATCCTAAAGACACTTCTCTGGGAGTAAGAGCCACTGAACACAATGGGGTTTACTTTTGAGTAGATGTAGTTAGGATTGTGCTCTAAACACAATCAAGCATATATACAGTCCATATGCAAAACACAAATACCAAAGGAACCACTGAGAGAAGCCAAGTACACAAAGTTACAAATTAATGATGATAATACTGAGAAATCCTATTATTTATCTATAGTCAAATTCCATTAACAATATATATGTGTTTGCACAATGCTTGGATCTTGCAATCAAACTGCCCTTTGGAAACCCATGCCAAGGTCATCTGCAGACTCCTGTTGCCAACAGTGGCCCAAGAATCTGTACCGAATCCAGTATAAGGGAATCTCACTGAAGCTCTCAGACACCAGCAGCTGTCAGCTCATTCCAGAAGGTGGATGAAGATAAGATTAAAATGGCTTCCTGTGGCTTTGAGGGTCCTACAGGCCTCGTGCTGCCTAAGCCAGTATCCTGCAGCTGGGTTAGTTTAAAATTCCTGGCCAAATTATATTTGCGTGGGTGTTTTTTAAAAATTTTTGTTTTAATCGGAAGCATTTGGTCCATCCTTAATTATGAATGATGCCATTTTGCAAGCTCTAATGGGCACATTACCCAGCTATGGGTGTCAGTTATGGCATGCAGCATCTTGCACAGCATTAGCTCGCATGGCATATATTTCAGATGGATAGCAAATGGGCATTTCTGCAAAGTGTCTTGCTAGTGGTGCAGCAAGACAAATGCATGTTTAAAGAAACAACCCCATACAAAGGAACAGACAGGAGTTGAAACAATTATAAATGAATTGCATTGCATTTTTTTGAGGTTGCATTACTTTTTGAGGCTGCAAGGTTTAATTGGTTTAATTGGTTTAATCATTAGATTAATAAGCTAAATTGACTGATCAGTGTTTTCATCATCAAGGTCCAAGTTCAGGGTATATACTTGGTTATTTTTCAAAGCAAATTTGGCTCTTCCTAAACCTTCCAACGATGTAAGGAGGCTTTTGCTTAATAAAATGTGAGTTGCTGCCTTTTGGCATTTCAAATGGTCATCTATCATATGGCAATATAATATACACATTTATTTAAATTGAATCAGAGTACAATCCTATCAGGCACTCAAACTGGCTCAATGTGATTTGCACCATCTCCAGGGTTTCATGAACATAATGTAAAGCACATTTGGGCCACCTTGGGAGTCAAACAGGCCAGTGATGGATCCACAAAGGATAAGTTCATGCTTGCCTAAAAATGTTGGAGACCATTGGGGGTTGGAAAGGATAGAGGGAAGGCAGAGTAGGCATCTTTGAGGGGGAGAGGGAAGACCAGTGGGCAGACAGGGTCTGGGAGGGCAACTTAGGCTAGATCCTAATCCACCTCCTCACCAGTCTGATGTCACACCAGGCTGCTCATATTTGCACCAGTCATTCAACTGGTATAGATTCAAGTAGCTCCACAGAGTGGCTTGTGCATTAAAAAGGGTACTCCAAGTTGTGCCACCTCCTATCCTACACTTAATATAGAATGGGCCAGTCGGCCTGCAGTTAGGACTGGGCTATGAATCAGTTCAAAGAAGATGAATAATTAACAATATAATTTTAATTGCTGATGACCATAATAGTTTGTTCTGTCCATATGATTTTATCAAACACACAACTGACAATGATGCACACCGAATCCTGAAATTAACCATATGAGTTCAAAGCAGCCAAAATGCCAAGTATTCCAAAAAATCAAGTTGGAACAACAACTTTTGGAACAAGTTCCAAAAAAATCATACTGAATGGTATTAAATACTAAACATGATGTAGGCAGTGAACACTCAAGCATCTCCTATGACAGATTTATATATTTAGCCAAATGTCACTATTTTTAAAATACTATTTCTGAACATGACTCTTTTGTTTTCCAGATGAAAAGCTTATGTGCCCTTATGAGCAAATCTTTGCACAGACAATGGAATTAATTTCTTGGCTCTTTATAATGCTATGTTTGAAATTAGGCCATGACTGATCCTCTAACAATGAAGCTAACCTCTGTTACACATCTCTTTATTACAATTTGGGACAAGGAAAACCCATTGTAAAACATTGGTAGCAATATCAGTTTGTAACAGCAAGTCAATAAGTTGTGAGAGCTCAAAGGCTACTCAAATCATTGTCTCATAAGTGTTCATGGACCCCAGTGCATCTTACCAGAACCATCATTTCAAAACATATATCTTTAAATCTGAGAAGAGAAGAAAAAGTGACATAAGGGATCAAAACATGATTTGTATTAAGTTATGCTTCTGTTCCACCATTTTCCTCATTGTCAAACAATATAACAACACAAATTCCAGGACAAAAATCCTGGAATGGCAACTGGAATCCAAAATGGCAACTACTTGCCATCCAAAAGGTCTCCTTGGATCTGCATCAAGGAGATCTGACAGGTCTGATGACAGCCTGCAGCTGTCTTATCTCCCAGGCCTGCTCCTTCCCTCGCCCTGTCCTCCCCTGCACAGTTCTGCCCCAACTCACCCTCTTCCGCAAAGAACCTGGCCACAAGCTATACCTAATGCTGGGAGCTCTCTGTTTCTGTGTTTGGGCACTGAGATCTAGTGCCAGCTAAGTGGGGCTCATCGCTTTTGGTGAGTTCTAAGAGCTGGCACAAAAGTGCCTTTTGTAGGATAAGTGCACCAGCAAAGGACCAGCACCACAGCCCATAGGCTTTAGCACTTACAGCACAAGCCTATGCACATCCACTCAGTAGAAAGTTTCAATAAGTTCAATGGATTTATGCCTTACACACTGTAGGGGCCTAACATACATTTTTCAATGCAATGGGGCCAGGTGAATCTCTTTTAGATGATAGGTCCAAATTCTGGGCACCACTCCCCAAAAACACCTGCTTCACCTGCTGTGCATACAGTTTCTGAGAATGCCTTCGTTGTGGATTGTAGTTTCATAGAGGAATGAACCTTGACATGTTCCAAAATGTAGGTATTTCGGGCTTTAAAATCAAAATCAGCATCTTGAATTGGGCCATGTAGAAGTCAAAGAGAACAATCCTAATCATGTCTATTAAAAAAATAAGTCCCATTGTTGCAATGGCTCTTACTCCCAGGAAAGTGTGGTTAGGATTGCAGCCAAAATCAGCCTCCTGAATTGGGCCCTGATCCTACATGGTGATCCACAAGGGTGGTAGAGGATTGGATTAAGGAAATGAGAGGAATACACAGAAAAGATTGCAGATGCTTCCTTTTCTCTCACTGTACTGGGAAATGTAAAGCTACATCATCAGGTTCACACCTACTCTATAGAACCGGTTGTTAACAAAAGATAGGGCATATAAAGTTTAAAAATAGCCATTTAAAAGTGGTGGCAAGATGGGCATAGAACCGGTTGTTAATTTCTTTGAATCCCATCACTGGCTACACCTTTTTTCCCTGGTTGTAACCTCATGACCCTTATGACGATCAGTGAGCTAACTTGCCATTTGTCGCTAATTTAGCTTCAGCTTCATGCTACAGGTAAGTGGTGATTAGGAAATTGAAAAGATTGCATTGAAGCGTATTAAATTAGGATCATTTTATCTCAGATGGCTAAAAAAAAACAATACACTGTCACTTTATTCTTGGGGATGCCCGATTCATTTTAATGTTTTAAATTAGTATCTGTGTTCTTTGTAATCATGGCACACAGTGAGAATGAGCCTGGTAAAGGAGTATAATTATATGGACAAATTCTCAATCGGCATTCATTTCATTTCAAGGGAAAGTGGAGTGCAAGGCATTTTCTGTTCTCCGCAACCACCATGATAAAAGAGCCACTTCTTAAACTAGGATTGCCAGCTAGGTGGGAACAAAGCAACCTGAACTACTCCTATGCCTTTAAAAGAAGTTGGATATGCAGAAATCAACCTGTGAATTTCTGTTCTGGTTTTCTACAACATGGAAATAAAAATGTTAACCACTGACTCATGTCTTCTGATCAAGCTGATGGCATTGGAGCAACAGTTGGCTAACCCTATCACTGGAATTTGACAGGCATCATAAACCAGGTATTGTAAACAGAAAAAAACCCTACCATCCAACCATCACATTCGATAGCAGGCAGTCCATGCCTAATCTTTGTTGGAACAGGCAGGTCTAGTGACCGGCACTGCATCCAGGACAGGTAGAAGATGGCTTCTCCTTACCCCATGTAACATTTTAGCAATCTGGGTCACATCTGGGTCTCCAGATCTGTGCCAGTCAGGAGCATACTGAGAATGATGCAATTTGGTGTCATGATGTCATCATGCGCCCTCCTCAGGGAAGAGTACCTTTGTATCACTGCTGCTATCATGCATTCACCCTCCACAGTCAGCCAGGGACTACCTCTCCAGCTGGCTGGGATGAGTGCAGGTGTGACAGCAGCTGTGCCATGCATGTGCTCTTCCCAACCAGCTGGGGAGGCAGTCCCTGGCTGACTGAGGAGGGCGCATGCACAGCAGCCATTGTGTCATGCGCATTCTCTTCCCAGCCAACTGGGGAGGCAATTCCTGGCTGACTGGGAAGAGTGCCATTTGGGGAGGTGGGAGTTGGTCGGGTGGGCACTCTCACATCCAGCATTGCATACATGCATACATTGCGTCCATGGCATGAGACATCCCTGGCTAGATGAATAGTACATCACAGGTGCCAGTGAAATTTCTGGCACAAATCTGAGCAGCTCATAAGAATGCAGGGCCTAGATAGGATAGGATATAGTGCAGCCTGCCAGAGCTGATTCCACACCCCTTGCATGCCTGATGCACCTCCCATCTCACCTTCCCCCTGCCTAAAAAAATCCCCTCCCCAACTCTATTCCATCCTTTTGCCACATTCTTCCTTACCCCCTGCCAACTTTACTGGGTCAAGTGCTAGATCAAGGGACAAATCTTTCCATCGACGTTGCCAGCTCATGGGTAATTGTGAACATGCTTTGCAGCACATTGATGACACTGGTAGGCTGTCATGCAGGGGAAGAATAGGATTGAAGAATAAGATTGAAAAATAAGAACTGCATTCTGAGTCTCACCAGGATGCCACAATAATACCTCTGAATGTGGAAAGTGCTGAGAAGCTCTGAACCCTTTGGGGGGATGTAGTGCCTCCTCCCCTTGAGCATCTCTTCAATATAAAAGCTTTCTCTCCATGCCTTCATAATGAAGAGGGGCCTTTTGCTATTAATAAGAAGATAAGAGATTAAAATAAAAGAATTGTCTGCTCTTGACAGGTAAATAGACCGTCAAAAACTCTAAAGCAAACATGGTCCTTGGAATGTCTTTGAGGTGAATGAAGTTATCTGTGATCAAAAGAGAACTTTGCTGTCAAAAGGAGATGATTCTCATGAGAGTAATGAATTCTATGTTTCTTACCAATTTCTTTTTTTAAGCATTTGTCAATACTTCCCACCGGCTCTGCCACAATGAAGCTGACAGTTTCATCCTTCACTGGGCTTCACCATCATTCATTGTACAGTTCCTAAAATGAACACATGGAAAGAGATTGCATTCCGTCTTAAAAACTTGCCAACAAAGAGGGGTTCACAACAGGTTCTTGCTGGTGTACAAATGTTTGTGTTGTTTTCTTCGTTTCATCCACCTTGCCAACCTGTTCAATTTCATTTCAGTGTCTTATTTTGGGATGCACAGATGGTTGAGGCTCACCTGTTTATCTAACGCTAAACAAACACATTTGAAAAATTCATTTGCCCAAACTAATATAATATAATCTGAAGAATATAAATATTGTTCTACTTAGATAACCGGGCCGGGCATGCAATGTTTCTAAACTAGTTCAGCTGCAAGGAACCGATCAACCTTTGCCACGCTGCTTGACGCCTTGAAATTGGAACTAGCAAACCAAACGGAAAGGCACATTGCATCCTACTTAATTACATTAGTTTCAAATATGCATTGATTCTCCATTTTTTATAATGAAATCAAGCTGCTGCCAATGTTTATTTTTCAATTTCTTCATTAATATCAGATTCTGATAACATTAGACAATTATTTGCCAGTGCCCCTGGCATATATTTCATTGAGAAAAGTCATTACCCTTGTCAATTACAGAACTGATTGCATTCTAAGCTTCTTCTGTTGTGCATCATTTAAAAAACAGGAAGGGGGCTTTTAATCAATCACTTTTCTTGTAAAATAATATAATATAGAATTAACAGCCTTTTTATTCATTAGTTACACTAACATTAAAGAAGGCAGCGTGATTCACAAAGCTTATTACCGTTAACAATGAGCAACTGCTAATTGTAAACAAGGTTATTTGTTCTGGTGAATTGCAGCCAAATACAAAAGAGAGACATGTTGAAATTTTCTCCCCCAAACACCTGGAGAATATGTACTTGCAGAGAAAAATAATTGGAATGGATGCGGAAAAAACATTAGCAAGTAAAATCGTTTTAGTGGTTCACCATCCCACTGTTTTGTTGTTGACCTGAGATTCTGGAGCAAGATGGCCAACAATTGTGATGAAAACACCAGTTGTGATGAAGATATGTTGTTCATCAAAGAATCATGGGTTCTGTTAGGGTTCTTGCCCACCAGTAATATCCAGTATGTGTGGGGAGGGGCATTTCTGAACCTTATACATGTACTTTAAGTGGCATCACTAGACGGCACAGGGGGTGCAGGCCATACTGGGTGATGTGCACAAGGGGAATGACACTACTACTGGCCGTAATTTGTAAAATCCTACTATTTTTGAATAATACCATCATGTTGTATATCTTTCAATGTGTAATTTTAGGCAAAAATCAATGAAACAAACTGCATTGAAATATCTCTATTCTGTGAAAAAGTATAGCCAAAAAAAAACCAAAAAAAACCCAGAGGGAGTGTGGGGTGAAAGTTGCAATTGTGACAAAAGCAGATGTTCCACTTACGGTTTAATTGTGATTGCAACTTTCACCGTTTGGAAGCAGCAGGGAGTGTTGCAAGTGCTCTGCAGGGCTCCCCACATGCTCCCAGACCCTGGCAACACCTGACTTTAGTCTAAAGTAAACTTTAAACTAAACTTTAAACTTGAGACTAAAGTAACAAGTTTAGATACTGCATTAGGTATCCATCCGAGAAAGAAAGGTGGGATATAAATTGAATAAATAATAAATTAAAATAGCCTCTTTTCCACATAGAGGCATGATTCTGGGAAGTGTGCCCGTTCTTTCCTCTTACCCCTTAAATTGAACTGGGTATCGTTACATGAGCAGGTTATGTGACCACCCAGTTTGCGTACTTTACCTTAGTGAATCACTGCCTACTTTCAGGGATGCTTCAAAAAGCTTATTTTTTTTAAAAGCTTACTATGGGTGCAATCCTAACCTAGGCCAGCACAATTCATCAGTCTTCCTGTTCCTGTTGTGATATAGGGAGGCAAGCACATGTCTATGCAATGGCCTAACCTCCCCCCAGGAGTGGACTTATGCCAGGGCTTAGCCAATGTCTTTTTCAGAAGGATAAGTCTCCCCATCTGGGGGCACATATAGAATACAGCAGCTATAGAGTTGCAGTCCCTGACCTTGCTAAATGAGCAGGCAAAGCCAATTGAATTAGCAACTGTTCCAGGCCTCACCAAGCTGGCAGACAGGACAAACTGTGAAGACTGCTAATTCCTCCCAAATACAACAGTCTTCCAAAATGCCAGGTCCTTCACCCCTTCTTGTTATTGCTGCATATGGGACCCTGTCAAGAAACAGCAGATCGATGTCAGCACTAACTTTTGTTATGGGCTGCGGGGAATAGTGCAAGGGCTTAAATGCGCAGTCATGGTGCTAATGATGAGAGGTGGCTTCAGATACCACACTGTTAGTATCTACATGGAACCCACACTGTTGGCTAATATATAATTAGAATGTGCAACTATGGCTTCAGTTCTAACCTCCGGTTAGGTCAGCCTATGCTGAGATAAGTCCTATGCTGATCTGGCAGAGTCACAAAAGTGTTCTAAGACACTTGTGCACCACTCCTGTGGGAGGATTGGGCCAATGCACTGACATGCGCTTGCCTCCCTACATCACCACAGGAAGTGCATGTGCCAGCCTAGGTTAGGATTGCACCCTAAAGGAAGAGGAGGTGGCAAGGGTGAAACTGAGACCCTCCTTTGTCTCCTGTTTTATCTGAGTCACCACTATGGCTAAAAAGGACAAAAGGGAACATAATACTTGCCAACTTACAGTGGCTACACACAGCCACAGACATCAGGTTTTGGCTATTGGCCAAAAGCTGATGCTCCTCAGACAGCCCACACCCTAAATCTCAAATGAAGGTAGAGGTTTACTCTCTCCCTAAGTCTTAAGCAGTTAAGATACCATGCTTGTTGCTATGCAAGCTGGGTTCGAGATCTGAGTATTGCAAGACTGAGTGAGCTCCCAACAATAACCCAGCTCTAGCCAACCTATCAGTTTGAAAGCATGGAAATGCAAGTAAATAAATAGATACCATCTTGGTGGGAAGGTAACAGTACTCTGTGTGCCTTGGCATGTATTCATGACTACAGAAGCATCTTCGGACAACACTGGCTCTTCAGCCTTATATTGGGGATAAGCATCGCATCCTACATTCCATATGACTAACAGGGCAAACTGGGGGACACCTTTACCTTTACCTAAGTTTTTGTGGGGGAGAAGCTGTGGCAGTGATATGATCATTAGGAAAATGTCACTGCAGGGGAACGGGGGCAATTTTCTGCTCTCCTCAAGCTGTGCCAACATCTGGAGAAACTGGGGAGTTTGGGGGAGGTCTATAGATTGCTTGGCAGACCTTGGCTAGAAAAGAGGGAAAGTTTTTTGCACATCTCAAGTCTTGTGACTGCTGGACACTGTATGATTTGACCTCCATGCGTCAGCCATTCCAGCTATACCAAAGTAGATGGAACTGAATTGACTTAAATGCAAGCATGTCTGCTTGAAGACTTGTAGATCTCAGCCTTCATTTTATAGGACAGGTGGAATATCTGCCACCATTCTAGAACCACCACTAATATATGATATGAGCTATAATCCTTGATTAGAGGCTCTGCTGAAGAGCCATTAAGGATCAGGTGCTACCAAGCATTCCCAACATCTATAGTTTTTCAGCTTTATATCCTCAAGAATACCGCCTGTGTACTGCGTCTCTTCATGCTGTATTGCAACAAACTGTAATAAGATTGAGTTTCACATGGCAAAGTACAAATGCCTGCAGTGTTAGTCAGCCCACAAATATGCTCTATGTCTCTTTCTGATCTTATTGGTTTTAGAGCCATAGCTGTGAGATCAAAAGTTGATAAAGAGCCTGTCTTGAAAAATTGATCAGAAGCAATTGTTGAAGAAGGGAGTCTGATAAACATGAGCATAGAAAAGCAGAGCAGGATGGCAAGGTACACTGACACTTCCTAGGGTGATTGGAAAATTATTATTATTTATTTTATTATTATTTATTTAATTTATATCCCACCCTTCCTCACCTGCAAGAGGGAGCTCAAGGCGACTAACATCAGACAGGAAAATAAAACACCATTAAAATCGAATTATAAATATAGATTAAAATACAATTAAAATACAATTAGATTAAAAACTGAGAACAATTAAAACAGACTAAAAACATTTGTTAAAAACAGTAAAATAAAACAATAAAACTGAAATGAATAAAACAATAAAATAAAACAATAAAAATGAAATCAAAGTTGTAACCTATGAACATGAGAGCCCTGCTGGATCAGGCCAAAGTTCGAACTAGTCCAACAAAATACCTGCTTCCTAGGGCCCACCCTTGTGTTCCGAGGAAGCCCACTACTAAAACCAGAAGGTTGCATGTAACCATCATGGCTTGTAATCTGTGAATGAGTTTTCCCCCAGAAATATTTCCAATCCCTTTTACAGTCAGTTAGACCATATGGCATAATTAGTCCAGTGGGAAGGAGTTCCATGGACTAATTACATGCTGGGTCAAGTTATCTGAAGTTACCCAACTCTTGTGATCCTTTCTAGGACAAACAAAGGAAGGGCCTCTGCATGACTTGGGAAGGGCTTCAGGGAGCTCAGAGATGCTGGAGCCCTCAAAATGCAACAGTTACCCTAAAGATATTGAGATTTTTTACTTCATTTTCTGAACATTCTGGGTCCTAGATATCCACAGGTTTGTGGTATCTGTGGGAGGGGATCCAAAATGGAACCCCTGTTGATTTTAGGATCTACCTGTATTACATTTGCCCTGATCTTTCAAATGCTGACACTAGTCTGGGTTATAATTTCAATAGTGCTAGAATTTTTCTATAAGAGGAACAAAGCCAATACCCCCAAAGGACACCATTTCTAATTTCCTTTCAGTGGCACTCAGGCACAGCCACCTTTGTGCAGGGGACTTTGAAGTCTCAAGCTCTCCAGTGTTGGCCAACTTATTTTTTATTATTATTTTTTGAGTGAAGGCAGCAACGACTAGAGGTACAGTAAACTTCCTTCACAGTGCTCCTCATGTGTCTTGACTGCAAAGTAAATGGAAAGCAATAGCATGCTGAAAAGAAACCCTGTGTCTACTGTACACTGGGACTCAGTAGGTGCTTTCCAAGGGAGACATGCTTCCTGATCTTTCCTTTATATCCCTGTTTTCTCTGCAGATTATGCCTCAGCTCCATAATTCTGTGTTAAAAGGGATATCAAGCATGGAAATTAGAGCCTTTTAATCTTTGGGCTGATGAAGAACATAACATACATTTCCCCCCTCCTCCTCTGGAAAAGAAAGAAGAGATTAGTGCAGATCCCCAGGTGATTTGAAATACTTTGAGACCCTATGGTGCCATTGATTTTCCAACCCAGATTTCCACTGAGACCAAAGCTCCGAGATCAATGGCACAATACAAGAAGCTCCCTGGATGAAATTGCAAAGTCAGAGGAAGTCGACCTGACAGATGCTGATGGGGGGACCAGTGGGGAGCAGTTTTGCTCTGCTAAACATTAAAAGAGATCCTGGGAGAGCCAAATGATTTCTCTCACAAGTTTAATGCTGGTTTTTCTTTTTAGTAATATTAGATGTATTTTGCAGTAGCAGAACTCTCTGGAAGAATTTACTAGAAAAAAGGAGAAGCTGATAGTTAGTAAGCTAAGCATGGAGTCTTGTCTGAGAAAATGAAACATGGGAACTTGGTCTACTGGGGTTGCTAACCCTTTTTTATTGGGTAGCTGTTATAGTGGTTTGGTAGTTAGAATATCCCTACAATCCAAAGTAACTATGGGAGCACGTAAAAGACATTTACGTCAACATTGTTATGGTACCACCAAGTGAAAACCTATGGGAAATTCATATTGCAATCCAGAGTAAATTGTTCTCACGTCAGAGCAAGGACTCCCTGTAGTTACTCTGGATTGCGCCCTTGGGCTGCAATCCTAGAGTCACTTTCCTGGAAGTTAGACCTATTGAAGACAATGGGGCTTACTTCTGAGAAGACATGGTTGGGATTGTGCTCTCAGACCTGAAAGATCCAGGTTCAAATCCTCACTCAGCCACAAAGCTTCCTTGGGACAGTCGCTGTCTCTCAGGCTCATCTATCTCACAGGATTGTGTAAGGACAAAAGGAGCACCCAATTGGCACAAAATTCATCAGGTTGGAAACTGTGGCACTTCTGATTGGCCTAGAAATTGGGCCACTTTGGAAGCACTAGGTGGTGATGCACCATCATCAGTACATCACCTACTTCTGGGAGTCATGTGGGCACCTGGTACTGTGTCGTCAAGCCATTAATTGTGGATAAGTGAGAAAGCATTGCTCAGTGGTGGTGGGACCTCACACATACTGCATGGAATTGGGCTGCACATCTCATAAGGGCAACACTGGGCTCTGTTCATATTGATGCTATGCCTTTGAGAACCATGGTCACATTTAATATTAAGGCAAAGTCTTATCTATATAAACCCCCCTTATGCCAGCTGCTTTACAAAATATCTTTTTACATATATCAGAGTAAGGAAAAATTACTGAGCTCTGCAGTAGGAAAGCTGGTTTCATCCCCAAGCATTAAACATTGGCTCCAGTCAATTCCATTTCTCCCACGTGAAACAGCGTGTGTTTGGCATGTTTGCCAATGACTCAGTGGCAGTTGCTACAGCTGTGCAGGTTTGGCACACGGGGTGTTTGATTTGTTCTTTGGGATTTGGCCAACAGAAAGCAGATTTGTTGCTTTTTCGGGGTCAGGTGAAAATGGCCAACAGTTGTCATGCATGCTGTAAAACAGGTAAAGGAACAATCAGGAATAACCTTTGTGAATTTCAACTCTGGACTGCAGAGGCGGATTTCCATTCATCCTTCACAGCCTTCAAAGTTCACCCTGGCTGGTATTCAGCGTTATTCCAGAGTGCAATAATATAATGTCACAAATTATAGGGGCAAAAAGGAAAAATTGCCGGATAATTCAATCTGCTTCCTTTTCTAAAAATGCCGCCCATCTTGAACTTTTACTGCCTGGCTCTCAGTTCAGCGGCAGAGTAAAACGAGAAAAGGAGGGTTGCGTAGGCTTTTAAATGACACTTGGCATCAGCGCATCAGTCATGAGTACTCACAGTTTGCACTTTTCCAAATGCCAAGTTGTTTGCTTATTTAACAATGTTTATATCCTGCATCTTTCATCCTGCTGAAAGGTCCATCAGGGCAGCTAACAACCCAATGTAGTAAAAATTTCCGCTGAAGAACTAAATGAAAGCGCAATCAAAATGGCATCAGTATACATGGTTCAGAAGGGGGAACATAAAGATGAACTGAAAATAGGAAAAGGAACAGATAGCAGAATGGTTTCAATAACAGGGGACTACTATCAGACTCACCTGATGTCCCATGAAGAACCAATTCCCCATGGGGCCAGATGACAGAGTGCTATTGTTCAATGCCCTATCTGAACATGCTGATGCATCTCCTGGCCTTTATTAACCCTGCACATCATTGTGTGGCTTTGGAGGGAGGGGAGAGCATGGCCAGACTAATGGAGACATGCAACCTCACTCCAGATCCAGGTGTGTCCCATAATAATAAATAAGGAGGGCTGGTTGTTTCTGGCCCCAGGTACTACACCTGAGCTGGTGCCAAGAGACTTCCTGGACACAACTAGGAGTGTTTTCTGGTTGCATCTGGGATATATTCTGAGGTGCAGCCTCTTTCAGCCTTATGAGGCCTTCTGGAAGCCTTAAAAAGGCACTTCTGGTTCTTGGTGAAAACTGAAGTGCCTTCTAAGGCCTTTCAGTCTTTTGATGCAGGGGTGGTGGTGAATTTGGGGTATGGGGTGCCAAAAATTTGTGTCCAAAGGTACAAGATGCCATAGGTCAAAATCCAGAGTAACTATGGGGAGTCCTTGCTCCGGTGTAAGAACAATTTACTCTGGATTGCAATATGAATTTCCCATAGATTTGCACTAGGTGGTGCAGTAACTACGGGTGCACGTAATGTCTCTTATATGCTCCCGTAGTTACTCTGGATTTGGGGGATAGTTATGCCTCTGGTAGAACTTTAAGAATCATGCCTGGTGCAGGTGAAAAAGCAGGTGGGGGTCCTCAGGGGAGATTCAGTCTTGATCAGCCCAAAATAAAGGGAAGTGTGGTCAATCCACAAAAAGGAGAATGACTGATGAGAAGGGGGCTGGGAAGGAAGAGCAGGAAGGGGCAAGAAGTCCGCTGTACAACACAAAAGGATGGTGGTGGCCCAGTGATTGGTCTGGTCTTACAGTTCTGGATGGGAAACAGAACCAAATAAAGATGGTGTTGTTACCCCCCTCCCCACCTGGAACTCTGTGGCCCCTTGGAATGTCCAAGACCTGAATTTAACTACTTGCTGGATAGTGGGAAAATGTGGTTTGGGGTTAGTGTGCCCATTTCACAACAACCCCTCAATGATTGGTGGGAAAAGTGGATTACAGAAGGCATCATGAAGAAAAAAATGGGTTTTCTGCCCATCAGTGACTGAGCTGCCTGACTTTCCTGGGAAGGGAATTCCACAATCCATGGGGACTACTATTGAAAAGGTCTCATGGCACATTCCCACCAACTGTTCTTGCACAGGCTGTGGAATCTGGAGCAGGACCAACAATAAGAGCAGGCATGTGGGAGTGGGTGATTCTTCTAGTGAGAGATAAACCTCATGATCTCACACTGTCTTATGACTATTCAAATGGTGTGCAGCATAGCTCAGCCATCCACAGTTTAAATGAGGACCCCATGTTGTTGATAATGATTGCAGAAATGCCAAGTTCCTCCCTCTCTAAGTTACTATTGAATGCTCCATTGATCTTTTAGGCACCATTATGATTGTGTCTGATAAAAGAGTCCATCCATTTAATGTTCATTTGAATTTATGATGATAAGATGAAAGACTGTTTGGTGGCAACATTCCCAGAACAGACCATCCTAGATAATGGAAGTCTTCTGTATATATGTGAGCGGCACGGACAGATTTGCTCTGTTTGTGTAAATATTCATAAGGTTATTGTCTGTTTACATCACCATGCACTGTTCACACACCATACATTGTTATTTTCACAGACTTTTTTTGGAACAACTTAAAAGGAAATGTTCATAAAAAGATTATTATGGGATGGAGCATGGCAAACATCCACATCTCATCCTTTGTTTCAGAGAAGCTATGCTGGGGCAGAGTTTCTCACACACAGAGGTCACAATCCTAACCAACTTTCCAACACTGGCAACAGACATGTGCTGCATCTAACAGGTTGGGAGTATCTCGGAGCCCTCCTCAAGGTAAGGCAGTGTATATTCCCTTACCTCAGAGTTGCACCACCCTTACTTAACCTGGAGCTGGAAAATTGGTATTACACATACTCTGAATGCAACCCTCACTCTCAGTTAGGACGGCACAAGTCTTAGCTCAAGTTCTGTGCTGGCCTGGGGGTGCTGCAAAAGTGTGGTAAGGCACTTTTGCACCAGTCCTGGGTGGGATTTGGCCAGTGTACAGACATGCGCTGGTCTCCTCACACCATCACAGAAACAGGGAGACAGGGAAATCAATTAGGATTGTGCCTCCCCTTCACACACACAGAGTTGTGGAATCCATTTAGCAGTTTTTTTCCAGTGAAACCTGAATTCAAATGCAGCCAATGGGAAAATAAATTATTGGAATGAAGGAAATCTGTTCATCTCTATTCACAACAAAATACGCAAGGAAGTACAGTAATTCAAGGACGCATTGCAACAGGCCTATTTGCAGGCTGTTTGTTGTCTTAACTAGTCTTCAAAGGCTCCCCTGTCAGTTCATTATCACAATAGCGAGATAGGTGAGCACAGTAAATCAATGCAGGTTAGCGTTTTAATATGAAAGCCCTGTCTACCCACTGGCAGCGCCGCTCTCTTTCTTGTTTCAATTATAATGTCTCTTGCTGTGCTAAGCGTTCATTTGGACACGGCAATGGTTGGTTGGCAGCTTGGGTGCTCAAAGGTCAAGCTGAAAAGATCACCCCAAATGATGGCATCTGTGCTCTTTAATAATCAAATGGGGTGTTTCATGATTACTGGAGGTGCATCTTCAAGGATTCCTTGGGCCACCGCAGCCATTAATGGTCTGTTCAGCTTCATGAGTAGACAGAAGAAAAAGAGATGAATGGCTTTCAAAAGGCTGTTTATGCTTCTCTCCCCACCCTCTTTCCCTTAAGTAGTCATTGGTTTCCCGTTGTCTTCC
This sequence comes from Cryptoblepharus egeriae, assembly GCA_030015325.1. Classification (NCBI taxonomy): domain Eukaryota; kingdom Metazoa; phylum Chordata; class Lepidosauria; order Squamata; family Scincidae; genus Cryptoblepharus; species Cryptoblepharus egeriae. The sequence continues at coordinate 16,805,745 of JAREYC010000013.1, forward strand.
TTGTATTATCTTTTAGCCTTCTATAAGGTTTGTTGTCAACAATGTGGAATTTTTCAAGATATTACTGTATTTACTTGAATCTCATGCTCACCTTTTCTAGCCAAATTCAGCCTCCAAAATCAGAGTGTGCATTAGATTGGATGGTTAATTAGATTTGAGTAAATGCGGTATTTTGATTATAAGTATAGGGTGCACATTAGATTTGATGGCGCATTGGATTTGAGTAAATGAAGTGATGAAATAAATGGGAAAGAGAAATCAACAATTGCGTCCATTGCAAAAGAGAGGAAAAAATTCTCTTGTTCTCTCCCAGAAGTATCGGACATCTCTGGGACTCTGTGACCCCCACTTTTTGGTGCCCTCATCCATGGGCAGGTGGGATTCTAGAGAGGGTATAAGGACATAGCCCACTCTTCCCACCTGCTCTGCCTCTGGCATTCATTTGCTAGTCAAACTCAGAAGAATCTTATGGTCTTTTAATCACCTTCCTGATACCAAAGTCTACCTTTAAATGCATTATAACAAGGGGAAAAGCATCAAAATCCAATTTCCCACCTTTCTGCTTTTAAACACAGGTAGAACATTTTTATCCATGTATTATAGGTTTGTGGAGCTATCTGAATATAGATCCCCTTGACCCATATTGAGCCAGACCCCGTAAAGTTGACTTAAGGGGTAAAAACCATGATTTTCCTAACTCTTATGTTTGGTTGAGGGGGTCAGAGTGACCAGATGCCATAACCAAAAAAAAGAGGATGTCCCTCCAAAAATCGAAAAGGAGGACGTCCCCCCAAAACAAGACAAAATAAAAGTTAATAACATTCATCTCTTGCATTCATGTGCTAAATTTAAACACTATATTATTTAAATTAAGACCCGGGAAATTATAGACCAGTCAGTTTGACTTCAATCCCAGGCAAGATATTAGAGCAAATCATAAAACACACAATTTGTGCACATCTAGACAAGTACTCGGTGATCAAAACAACCCAGCATGGATTTACCAAGAATAAATCTTGCCAGACAAATCTGATCTCCTTTTTTGATCGGGTTACGAGCTTACTGGACATGGCAATGCTGTGGATGTCATTTATCTTGACTTCAGCAAAGCATTTGACAAAGTCCCTCATGACATTTTAATTGGGAAGTTGGAAAAATATGGGCTAGACTGGGCAATCGTTAGGTGGATCCTCAACTGGCTCGACGGCCGCACTCAAAGGGTTTTAGTAAATGGTTCTGTGTCAACCTGGAGGTCGGTTTCAAGTGGGGTACCCCAAGGCTCTGTCTTGGGACTGGTTCTCTTTAACATTTTCATTAATGACTTAGAGGAAGAGATACAGGGAAGCCTGATCAAATTTGCGGATGACACCAAGCTGGGAGGAGTAGCAAACATAACAGAAGAAGGAGAAACCTCCAGGAGGATCTGGATAAACTGGAATCCTGGGCTGTAACAAACAGAATGAATTTCAACAGGGAGAAGTGCAAGGTTCTGCACTTAGGCAATAAAAACCAAAAACATAGGTATAAAATGGGGGATACTTGGCTTGGCAGAACAACATGTGAGCGGGATCTTGGAGTCGCCGTGGAAGCTGAACATGAGTCAGCAGTGTGATGTGTCTGCAAAGAAGGCAAATGCCATTTTAGGCTGCATTAAGAGGACTGTAGCTTCCAAGTCACGAGAAGTTCTAGTTCCTCTTAATTCTGCATTGGTGAGACCTCACCTTGAGTACTGTGTTCAGTTCTGGGCACCTCACTTTAAGAAAGATGCAGCCAAACTGGAGCAAGTCCAGAGGAGAGCGACAAGAATGATTAGTGGGATGGAAGGGAAGCCCTACGAGGAAAGGTTGGGGGAACTTGGGATGTTCAGCTTGGAGAAGAGGAGGCTGAGAGGAGACACGATTGCCCTCTTCAGATACCTGAAGGGCTGTCATAGGAAGGAAGGGGCCAATTTGTTCATAGCTGCTTCTGAAAGCAGGACTAGAACCAATGGGTACAAACTGCAAGAGAGGAGATTCCGGTTGAATATCCGGAAAAAATTCCTGACGGTGAGGGCGGTTCAGCAGTGGAACAGATTGCCAAGGGAGGTGGTGGACTCTCCCTCACTGGGGATCTTCAAGCAGAGGCTCGACGAGCACCTGTTGGGGATGCTCTAGGGGGATTTCCTGCTACAGGCAGGGGGTTGGACTAGATGACCTACTAGGTCCCTTTCAACTCTATGATTCTATGATTCTATGATCCTATGATTCTAAATTTGAAACTATTACGTAGAATTTATTAATTACAAAAAGGCTATATGCTACCTGCTTACAAGGAAAAGGAGGAAAAGGAAGTTTTTCCAGGACACAAAGTTAAAATTCAGAACATGTCCTGGGAAATAAAGGGACATATAGTCACCCTGAGGAGGAGTCCCTGCATAGACTGAGGTTCCACCTATAATTTTATTCAATTGTTCACCTCATTTAGTGGCTGAATGTGATTAAGGCTGCAATCCTAACCCACTTTCCTAAGTACTACTGAACCGAATGGGACTTACTTTTGAGTAGACATGCTTAGGACTGCACTGATAGTGTCTATAGCATTCTGTGATGACAGCGGAGGAGTAATAAGCCCGAAAGTGGGTAATTAAAGCAATATTTCCCATGATTTGTTATCCACTGATTTTTTTAATCAACTTTTTAAATTCCATCTGTAATGGAACCCCAGTGGCTAGGAGGTATGACCTGCACATTCTGACTCCAGAATTTATTCTAGAAAGTTCCTAGAGAAATCACAACCCTAAAGATATGGGATCCAGGGGAAAGCAAGCTAAAGAAACAGTAAACTGATGGATTGGGACAAATTCTCTCCTCCCTAGACTTTCTAATTAAAATCAGTGGGAGTGATCAGACTTCATTCACAGCAATGTTGGAATTTCCTTCCAATCTTCTCTTTCCATTTTCCTTTAAGATTCAGTACCTTACCTTATTTCTCTCTTTTGAAGACTTTTATACATCTTGGGCATTCTGACCCATCCATCTGGAGAGAATAAAGTGCTATGTACACTTCACAATTGCCCCCAAATAGCAAGCTCTGACAAACAGAATAGAAGAATATCTATAGCTATCATTTCAGCTATTCCAAACCCTGAAAATTAGGAGTAATGGAGGGGCTGCAAGGTATACTTTGCCTTTCACCTTCCTGGGTGTGGATGTACAATGCAATTTGCTTGTACCTGGTGTCTCTCTTTTGGAGAAGTGCCATATGAAACAGCCTGCTCTCCTCTGCTTGTGAACACAACGGCTTTGCCGAGGACAGGCTCTCACTAACGGCTTTGTCGTTGTAAAGGATTGCTGTTTGCTAATGGACCAGTCATCTTCTCATTGACACTAATTGAGTTGTTGGTGTTGAGTTAGCAATCGAGGATGAAGGCAATATTATATATTCCTACTCATCTTCATCAGTGATGGCATCCTTATGTCATGGCAGAAAAGGGACTGTGCAGAGGAAACTATTGCTGATCCTGGTGAAGTGTTGACTTCCAGACTGTTTAGTCTGAATGCACAATCACCTTAAGACCCTCTACCCAATTTTACCGCTATATTGTAATTCCATTGCCTTGCTAGGGCAGTCCATATGTCATACAGTACATGAGTAAATTGAATATATGTGAACATTGACTCGATTACAGTCATGCATATGGAAATTTGTATCCAAGCAGAAAGCTTGGGAAATAACCTTTTTCATCTGGGGGCAGCGTAATTTATGAATAGCCTGACTGTCAAGGTCAGCTATGACACAACCTAATAGGTTCCTGTTCTTTGCACCTCTTATGGTGTGACACTAATGCTTGGGTTTCAAAGTGAGTGTTGCGATGCCTTAGGGCAGTGATTTTCAACTTGTGTGCCATGGCACACTGTTGTGCCTCAAACAGTCCTAAGGTGTGCCATGGTAATTTGGGGGAGGATATTTATTAATAGGAAAACTTGGGGATTTGAATAGCTTGGTGTGCTTTGTCAATGGTAAAAACAATTGATGGTGTGCCGTGAGATTAAAAAGGTTGAAAATCACTGCCTTAGGGTGTCACAGCAAGCTCACATGGTGCTGTGGGATGCCCAACCGAATGTACCTCCTACATGCTGTCCCCGGTACCACCATCTTTGGTCTTGTAAAATCTTGTGATATCCAAAATGGTGGCAGCATTTGGGAATCGCCATTTTGGATCTCACAAACCTTGCAAGAATTGGGCACCACCATTTTGTTGTGAGAATTTGTGAGTTCCAAGAAGCCTGCACCCCATTTACATGTATTGCACTCATTTACAGGTATTGCAAAATAAAACAGGAGAAGAAACTGGTTTGGACAGGAAAGGTGACATAAGACAATAACAGCACAGGAAAATAATCTAGTGAGAAGAAAAACCGAAGCAGGAGAGAGCAACTTGGCATTGAAAGGTAACTGCCTGACCCCACTGGTGTGGATGACCACATAAACATGCCTCAGTGGGATGAGGGGTTAAGATCTATGCTGGATTGGGTTTGATATTTTTAGATTTTCACTGGGGGTAGTGATGAATGGCCTCTGTAAAGAGTCTACGATTACAAATGGCCTCTGTTAGAAGCAGGTAGTGGATCAGATGGAGCTATGGTCAAATCAGAGTTGATGGCCTTTTGATCTGTTGATCTGTGGACAGATTGAAGCAATTGTGGCAGTCCAACCAGTTGGAGCCACATAAGCAGCCCTTGGCACACAAGACCTGTGCAGATCCCATTCCCATCTCAGAGCCCGTCCTTGATGTATATTTTGATATGAATGAAAGAGATGAACCAAGGCCATTGCTGCCCAGTTGCAACTAGTTATATCAATTACCACTCCAACTGGGCCATTGCTCCTCTGACTCTAGTATCTCCAGGTACAAACAGGCCAATCAATAGAGAATTATTGATGAACTGTGGAACTGTCTAAATTCCTTTAACTTTTAGGTTTCTAATAATGGAAATTTAGGGATACTCATTCTTCTTCTGCTCAGTGCTCCCCCTAAAATCTATCCGAATAGCTGATCTAAAGAAGGAAGACAACTTTGAAACTTTCTTGACCAAGAATGTTCTTCTCTTACATGTTGGACCATAAAACAAAGATATGATGTTTAAAGTGATCTCTCTTTGTTTCGACTTTGCCTTCATCGCAAACTGGAACATTTGTCCTCTCTTTCTTTTTGCTCAAGGAAAGCATGTCAGATCGAAGGCAGCCCCAAAGCCTTCAAAGTAACCTTGGTTCATCTACATTGAAAATTATACCCCCTTTCTATTTCTGAAGAGCAGACAAAATGGCCATTTTGACAATCTCTCAACAGCTTATTTTGTTGAAGAGAGGGCTTTGGCGGCTGATATTCTTGAACTCGATGTTCTCAGAAGGGGTTTACCTCAGCCAGTGACCGCAAAGCCATTTTCTCAAAATGTAAAAGCTTAAAATTGAAGCCCCCTTTTTTTCTGGAAGAGGAGAAAATGACCTGTGTCATTTTCTCAACTGTAAAGCTTCTCAACTGAACAGGTTTTTCAGCTAGAGAGAGCTGGATTCATCCACATCAGACATATAAGATAGGGATGTAAGTGAATCCTTAAAAATGTTACAGCTCAGCTCAGATAAGTGCCCAAAAATGATCAGATTATTATTCCACCTGAAAACCACAGGAGAACAAGTGATGTGCTCATTGCTGTTAAAAATGCAGCCAGGGTAAGCATGGTCAGCCAAAGACTAATTCACTATTAATGATGATGATGATGACTGATGATTTTGTATATCACAGTTGCCAGGTGTTTGTCTGGAATTGGCTCTCTTGCAATTCAGTTACTATCCAAGGAACTAGGAATCACAAAGGTATCATCTCAATATGTGTGAAGTTCCCAGGAGCGCTGCTTGCACAGTTGTTATCTTCTGGAGGCCCATTATGGCTGCAATCCTAAAGCCACTTTCCTGGGAGTAAGACCTATTGAACATAATAGGGCTTACTTTTGAGTAGACATGGTTAGGATTGCAGCCTATGTTTAGATGTTCCTGGAGGCTTGGTGGAATCACTTCAAGAGCGCTTATTAATCACATATTCTTGCCCCAGATTCTTTGGATTTCTATTTGTAAATCCTTATACCGTGTGATCTGATGTTCTTTTTCTTGAAGCCGATGATCTCTGGGTATTGCAATGTCAGTGATCCAGAATCAATCACAGTGATGTCTGGTGTATTATGCTCCAAGTAGCAGTTGGTTTGAACACAGAAGTCCCACAGGATTTTGGCCTGTTCATTCTGGACTATTTTTTCTGGTTCCCACCAGTTCTTGGTTGTGACTAGGTTGTACTTTTTGCACAGATTCCAATGTATCATGACGGCCACTTTGTTGTGTCTTTCCATATAGTCCATTTGGGTGATCTTTCTGCAGCCACAGATGATGTGTTCCACTGTTTCTTTGGCCTTCTTGCACAGTCAGCACTTGCTGTCTTTCTGGCTCTTGTCTATTTTGGCCTTTATCGCATTTCTTCACAGTGCTTGTTCTTGGGCTGCTATTATAAGGCCTTCTTTTCTTTCTTTAATGTTCCTTTCCTTAGCCATTGCTTTGTTATCCATATTAATATTCTCTTGAATGTTGTTCAGTTATTGCCCATGCATTGCTTTGTTTTGTGCAGTTCCTGTTCTTAACCATCTGCACTTTGTAATCCCACTTCATTTCATTATGCTTTAGGATGCCTTCTTTGTGAACCTCTTTTAGGTGTTCTTCTTAGATACATACATGCCGGCCTCCGTCAGTCTTGAAAGACTATGGTATCGTGCTCAGTGCTGCATACGCTGCATGCGAAGCACCCCTTATGTGTGAAGTTCAGCCAGGGATAATTTTTCCTCTTCCACCGACTGTTGGATTTGAAACATGCTCGTCCTCCTTCCTTGGGTGATAAATATAAACTATCTACGTCACTTCATGGGTGTAGTGCTTGGTTGAGGGTCATTTTTTTGTGTGTCATTATTTTTCTATCGAAGTTCTCTAAGGCTGCAATCCTAACCACACTTTCCTGGGTGTAAGTACTATTGAACACAATGGGATTTACTTCTGAGTAGACATGATTAGGATTGCACATGCTTAGGGGTCCATTTAACTATGCCAGCAGTATATCGAACAACTGGTATGGTCCACGTATTGATGGTTTGGATGGTATTGCCAGCATTGAGTTTTGATTTGAAATTATACATCAAAAGATTTCCCTAAATTGCAGTGATCTGGACTCTCTCTCTCTCTCTCTCTCTCTCTCTCTCTCTCTCTCTCTCTCTCTCTCTCTCTCTCTCTCTCTGTGTGTGTGTGTGTGTGTGCATGTATTTTGTTTAACTTTGGAGATTAATCTTAAGTGCAGTAGGCCCTCCTTAGCTGTGGCTTTGGCACCAGTAGATTTGAATGTCCATGGATGCTGAGCCTATTGCTGATGCCCAAAGGATGAGACCTCCTTCTGAGGAGGAGGCGTCATCAAAGGCTTTCCAGACATGACAGGAAGGCACTTCCAGTCTTTGTCATCAAACTGAAATTGCTTTCCATTTGTGTCTGGAAGGTTTCTGAGGAGTTTTCTGAGAAGGTTTCTGGAAAACCAAGCACTTGGTGTATCCTCTGAGCAAGTAAATGTGGCACTGTACACCATCCTATGGATTTCATTTTCTGCAGAATTTAGTATTCATGAGGGGGCCTGGAATGGCTCCCCTGAAGAAGATACAAAGAGCCCTCTGAACCCAGTAACATGGATTTCCCAGTAACATAGCAGTGGAGATAAAAACAAGTGAAAAAAATCAGGAGTTTCCATTTTGTGCTGCAAAGTTGAATGCCAGATGTTTCAGGTTCTTCGATTGTGCTGCTGTCTGTGACTGACATCACCTCATATTATCCTGAATGCCTCATAGGCTGTTTCATCTCCTCTTGTGCTCTTAGTTGTTAAAGAGCAGTGATGAACTGTGTTGAACACATTCTTTGAGCCTGCCGAGCTGCTCGCCGATAACAAGCCCAGGCAGTGACAAACCCACTCAATTTGTCCCCTTGCCGCAGCGCAAGAAAGAGATAAATGGAGTGGATTTACTGGATCTTGAAGTGTGACAATAACATCTGGAGGCACCACGCTGTGGCTGACACCAGTTCTGATTTGGTGTATAACATTCTCATCCACCTGTCAAATGTTGGCAGGTGTTGAATAAATGTGATGAACCCAAATTAAAGATGGAGAAATACTAAGTGCCATGTTTCTAGTGGGCCTGAGCACTTATAGCAATGCTTATGGAATGCTTAATCCAATTTCTTTTCCAACGTTTGTTTATTTTATTTTAGGGATTTATACTCCACCTTTCCCACCCAATGCAAATGTTTAAGATGGCTTACAAGGCTTTTAAAAAAAATCAAGTATAGAGTAAAAGTTGTTGGCATTTCCAATTACCGGATCTTATATACCAAGTGGAATCAATACATTAGGAACTATCCATGCTTCCCTTTTCCTAGAACTAATCCAGTTGTATGTGTATTACATGAGAAGTGAATTAATAAACAGCCCCATCCTACTCAGGCGTTATGCCACTGCAGTGACTGCTGTGCTGGCCTTGAATGTAGTAAAGAACAAAGGTGTCCAATCGTTTTGGCAGTAGAGCCACATCATCTCTCTGACAGTGCGTCAGGGACCATTAGAAAAAAAGAATTGATTTATATTTCAATTTTTTTGAGTTTCAACATGGCTGTGTTTTTGAGTTTCAACATGTGCCCAGCTGTGCTGGGGAAAAGAGGCAATGGGGGCATCACCCTAGAAAATTTGGGCACCAGTGTCCTCATTGCGTTCCTTCCTCATGTGGTCCCTTTAAACAAAATAATAAATACAGGACATGATGGAGGTTGGACCCCTGCCTTCTGCATATTTTGGTGGGAAAGACATCCTCTCAACTTCCACCTCTCCTGCTCATATCTTTCTGTATTTGTTCTTCATTTGTTCTTACTACATTTTTTGAAGAAAGTCACCTTGGGTACATTCAGTCTGAAGCAAAAAAAAAACAAAAACTGAAGTACATACAGTACGTTGAACAGCAACCACTGTCATTTAGAAAATATTATATTTTTACTATTAAGAATATTTATATACCAATTTTCTGTGGTAATCTTTGGGGGGCATTAGGAGAGATGTCTGCTTTCCACTGTACTGCAGGAAATCAATGTACCTTGGAAACCACTCTTTCAGAGGCAGCCATCATGTCTGCGTGTGAGCCGAACCCTGACTCAGACATTGTGGGTCATAAATGGTGGCAAAATGAAACAACATTCTCCAATGCTTGTCTTTCCTCCCCTGACCTGGGCTTGATTAAGTTGTTTTTCCCCCTCAGCCTTAATAAATTATACTCCGAGAGTGCTTATCTGCTCCCACCAGCTCCGACCAAGATGAGCTGGGCCATTTTTTGTAAGAAATCACAGAGGAACCTGAGAGCGCCTCTCTCCTGTAAATCCATCTGTAAAGGACAGCCTGCAACTGGCTCCAGAGGCTATTTATGCTACACTGTATGTCAAGCAGAAGCAATAACTCAACTGTGTTTTCAATGGTCCAAACAAGGTCTAGTTTGTGCGATTATTTCCCACCTGGTGGAAGCAAAAGGTGTTAGGAAAACCTCCAAAATGTGCTCTCAGTCATTAGGTTTTGGATGTTTACGGCCCAAACTGTATCATTCCCTGTTCCCTTTGGGACTCAACTAGAGTGTTTATAGGACTGCAGCTTTCATTGATTCAATACTAAGACCATAAGAACACAAGAAGAGCCCAGCTGGATCATACCAAAGGCACAGTTAGTCCAACTCCCGATATCTCACAGCAGTCCACCAGATGCCTCTGGGAGCACACAAGACAACAAGACACTTGCATCCTGGTGCTCTCCTGACATTCTGATGTAGCCTATATCTAAAACAAGGAGGATGTCCATACCCATTATGGCTTTTAATCTGTGATGGACTTTTCCTCCAGAAATTTGTCCAATCCACACTTAAAGGCAACTAGACTACATTGTATAACCACATCTTGTGGCAATTAACTTCCCTATAATGTTCTTATAGGGAACATATAATTTTTTAATCATAAAATTTTTATGATTAAAAAAATTGTAAAATGTTTATGTGCTTTTCACACAAATAAAGAAAGCCTGGGTTTGTTATGGAGGATAGGCTGTTACCCAAGCAGCAAATCCCCCCTCTCCACGCCCCTGAATTAGTCCAATGGAAAGGCAGAGCCGATACAACTGGATCCAGCTGGTGTCGCAGAGCTGGGCAAAGGATAGGAGCTCACCCTGTCTTATGGGGCTGACCCAGGTCTCGAACCCTGACCTGCTGGTTAACAGGCAAAATGTCTTAACCATTTGCTCCACCCACAGATGAGATAGGGCCATTTTGTTATTTGGTTCCAGAAACTTTGAAGATCAGTTTTTAAAAATGAAACACAATAGCAGTTAAATAAAAATACTTATGACTCCATTTTACTGTTTCACAGTCTTCGCCCCCATCAATTAAATGTGGAAAGGAAAGGTGTTTTTGTTTTTGTTGTTGTTGTTGTCTTAAGGAAAGATTTACTGAAATATACTGCTGGGATCCAAAGTGATTCATCAGATGTGAGACAACAGCTTGCTGTAACTGGCTTCCCATTAATAATTCCTTAGTATCAGGGGTATTAACCAGCAATCGAGCGTGAAAAATACAGCAAGGCACACATACGCCTGCCAAGGAAACAGTGAGTGTCAACAGATTGCAAACAAATTCTTGGGGAAACAGTGGCTGGTGTGGTCAGTGCAGAGGAAACGCATTGCTGCAGGAATGTACACAGTAGTGTAAATGTAAATCATGAATTATAAACTTTTCTATATCACCTTTCTGAGTCAAGAACTGAAGGCAGGTCTCCCGAAAGAGAAGAAATATTATACCTATCTTGCCTTTCCTTCCCACTAAGGAGGCACTGAAAGCAGCTAGCAACATAATAATATATTTATTCATAGATTCAAAAACCAGAGAAAAGAGCAAACAGAAGCAGTCCCAACCCAAACTATCTAATTTATAACCCTCATAAACAACAAAGAGCTAAATCACAACATGCAATAAAAATTAAAGCTCCCAAATCTGGATGAAACAAAAAAAGGTTGGGAGAATTAGGACAGACAAATGAAAATATTTTCTTATCCAGCATTTAATTAGTCTGTGGAACTCCTTGCCACAGGATGTGATGATGGCATCTAGCCTCAATTTCTTTAAGAAGGGATTGGACAAATTCCTAGAGGTACGGACCATCACAGGTTACAAGCCATGATGGATATGTGTAGACAGACAAATGCCATATGCAGGGAAAGGCACCTGCATACAGATTTTAAAAATTTTGGCCAGTAGTGGTGTCATCCCCCACCCCATGAGCATCACCTGGGGTGCCCCATACCCAATTACTCTTGTTACACTGCTGCTTTCATGTGTCATAATCAGGTGCACTTTGGTGGTTGACATGAGTTATAAGAAAGGATGGGATGACATCAAATGATGACCTCAAGGGCTGGGCAATTTTATATTGAGCAAGATGCTATTTTTAATATTCTTGCTTCCAGCTGATTGGGACTTTCAACAGGTTAAAATCTGTACCATAAAGTTCATCTAGAAACATAGTAGCAACCAGTGCAGTTGAATAAATCAAGACATTTGCTTCCATTTCTGAAAATGTTATCAGTTTGAAAAACAAGACGAAACAGAAGACCATTGCAATGCAACGCAGGCACATCTGCATTTTCAAAAGATCTACAATTTTCAAAAGCAAGCAAAAAATTCAGGTTCAGCCAGGAGTTCAATCAGGAGCTTTTGAAACTGAATATATTTATATTTATATCTATATTTATATATTCTTTATATACTGCCCTTTAACAACAATAAACAACAATGTGCTCAGCAGGTGGTTCACAGGCAATCAAATGGTTTCACACTTGTTTTCCATACAAAACAAAAGAGGCAAACAATGTAAATCTGTGTAGAAGGTTGAAAATTAATTCAGAGCAAACAACCAGTTGAAAAGGTGGCTTTCAGTTGAATTTGTACAAACAAGGCTTGCACAAACAAGTTTAGTCACTGTCAAAAAAAGTCCAAAGAGGACTGTGACCAAATCTGTCAAAGAAGTAACTGAACAACACTAGAGCCACAACCAAAAAGGCCTTTCTCCTGTTGGGAAAGAAACACCAATTCTCATGATAATGGCACCTTTGATAAAATGTCATTGATGAGATACTCTTAAAAATTGCAAGGCTATTCCCACTCAACCCACTGACCCTTCTATACCCATAGTGTGGTGCTCAGGTCTTTAATCGTATGCAAATAAATAGTTGAGAATAGCATTTAGCTGTTCAAACTCTATTCCTTCATTTCAGGTTGCATGTTGACATGGGGATAAGTCTTGCAAGAGAGCACATTCTCACTGGCCCTCCCATGCTCCAGTACACTTATTTATCCCATCTGCTCCTATCTTATCTGGGATATTTACATTCACTGGTGACTGAGAGAATGAATTCTTTGTGTCCTTCCCCTTTTTCCTTTCATCTTGATGGCAGGATCAGGCTGTACACTTTTCGAGAGAGAACTGATCATGGATTTCTGCATCACGTATGGTTTTGTCCACAGGGATGTTACGACACATATCCAGGAGAGATATAAAGCTCAGTAGTGCTGAAGAGCTAGCCAGGATTGTAGGATCATTAACATTCTGCTCTTTTACAGTAGAAAGAGCTTAGTCATAAATTATGCCAGTGCTGTTCTAATAGAGCTTTATAAATGGAATTCAACTGAGGCCTTGGAAATTCTCACTGCTAAACTTGTAAACAAGGATATCAGAACCAATTTGGAGAGATGTCACCAACTCTGGCTGCAAATCTCTTCTAAGATTGGACCAATCGATGGAGCTAGATTTCCCCTCAAGGTGATCCAAATTATTTTTCGCATCGTTCTATCAGGCTAGATGAATACCCATTTGGTACTCCACTGAGAATTGCCTCCCTATAGTAGAAGCAAATAGTATTTCTGTGTCCACAGATTCTCTTTGGAAAAGAAGACTGTTGTAGAGGAGATCTGGTATGACAGAATGACACAGTCCTTATAAGCATTCCTTTTGGTCCTTATAAAGATTCAAAGCAGGCCACCTTAGGGATATAGGGACAGAGAAATAAAAATCCCAGGATTGTCAATAAATGTGAAGTAGGTGAATGGTCCAAAAAGGCATAGGTTTGAATAGCAAGGCACCCATGAGTGTTCAAGAAGACATGAGAGCAAGAGATCAAGATTCCAGGATGCAGTCAGGGTTAGGAGCTTGGGCCACACACAAAGAGATGCTCTGAGGCAGGATTTCATAAGTGTGGCAGATTGGAAGTACTCCTTGTGTCAGTTTGTACCCCTTGTCAATGCATGCATAGGGCCTGGATGGTTCCTTCAAAAGGAACAAGCAAAATTTGTCAGGCCTAAAGTAAAACAAGTCTTGCTGGAGATAAAGTGCAGGGACAATAGTTGGCATCCCCCCAAAACTTTGAGAAGCTGATCTTGAAAACCACTGTTCCAAGTATTGCCTTGGTCAAGAATTCACCTGAGAAGAGTGAACTGAAGAAGATGTTCTTTTTCAGAGGAAGATGTTCTTTTTCATATTACTGATATGGGGATAATGAAACTGACCTTTTATCTCACAGACCTGTTTTCTTGACACATGATTTCTCCTTCTGGTGGCTTGTAGTTGTTGATGTTTGGCACTAACAATTTAAAATATGATCTTCAGGTTTTCTCCCATGTTGAAACATCTGAACATTGTCAAGGGAAACTAAATGGGTTTCTGCAAGACAAGTGACATTTCTCCCACATCCTTAACTCAAAACAAGATGTCTCTCTCACAAAACCACAGAGAGAGAAAGATCACTGAAGTGCATTTTTAACCAGAGTTGGAGAAGATTTCAATTCCTCCATCTTCCCCTCTTAAAAATTTCTGCACCTGGGCCCACAGTAGTAACTTAGGCTGCAATCCAGAGCAAATTCAGCCTGCTCTGACCTAACTGCACTCTCCTAACTATTCTGTATCCAGAGCAGAAAGTTATGCTGAATCCAGAGAGTCAGGAAGCCTGGGCTGCCCTAACTGCTCCAGAGCATGCTAAGTAATTGACACAAGGGGAAGACTTGCTCCTGAGGAGACACCCCTCAGATCACACTGAACAAGGAACAGCTGTGGTGCCTACAGTGGTGACATGACTCTGCACATCACCTGGTGCGGAAGTCTGTGCGTCATCCCTGGGATGCGCCCCCCCCCCCCACCTGGACTGCACAGTCACCAAAGTTGGCGCCTGCGCAGTTGTTTCTGAAGCCAACTGGCTTCAGAAAGAGTACTGCGTAGGCACCATCTCTGACACCTGTGCAGTACTTTTCTGAAGCCTTTTGGCTTTGGGGGAGACTGTGCAGGCGTCAGAGTTGGTGCCTGTGCAGTACTCTTTCTGAAGCCATTCGGCTGCCGCTCCGCCTCCTGAGTGAGGCCGAATGGCTGTGCAGAGGCGCGGACTTTCTCTGCTCTAAGGAAGTCTCCTCTGAAGCTGTTCGGCATGCTCAGTGTGTTTCTGCGCAGTGCACCTCAGATGGCCGTTCAGGCCAGCACCCCATTCAGGCCTGCTCCAAGGCGGAGAATCAGCCAGAAGCTGATTCTCTGCCTTGGAGCAGGCCTGAATGGGGTGCTGACGCCTGGGGCCTGCCAAAGGACAGTCAAACTCCTCCGGCACATCACCCCATACGGAGCGCATCCCCAATGCAGCCCACACCAGCCGCACCAGTCTGGTGACGCCACTGGGTGCCTGCCTTCTAAGGAGTCCCTGATGAGATGCCAGTACATTCTACAGTGAATACAAGGGGCTTCTTGGAGTGGCCTGCTGTATCCTGAGGTTTGTGGGCAGCTGTAGTTTGTTCCATATCCTGAGGTTGAGAGGAAGGGGTTGCAGCTAGGCTGGCCAAGAACTCAGATTTTTGGTCAGCACTGCCATTCTTACTCGGGCCTTATCATGGACCCCTATGGGTCTACTCATTACTATACCTGCTCCTGAGGTGGTATAACTCTGAGGGCTGGAAGAGGGCATTTCTGCCTTGGAAACAGGCTCTGGATTCAGAGTAACTGCTCTGCCCTAGGCAATGCTAAACATGCCCTTGTGAGCTTGCCTCTCAACTTGCCTCTCCTGAGCTGCTTAGTCTGCCCCAGTTAGGGCAGAGCAGGTCCACCTCTCTTAGGGATCCCTATCTTGCCTTGCTCTGCCCTAAGCCTCCTTCAGAGTAACTGGGCTGGAGCATCTTGCAGTTGCTCCAACCTAGTGTTAGATAGGGCAACCTAAGGGCTCTTATGTGGACAGATTAGTTGCTCTGGATTGGGCTGTTAGATTCCCATCTAAAAATAGCCTATTTTGCAGAAATTAAAAATGCAGGTTGAATCGATCTGCCTGGGAATCAGGGTTAGTTGCAAGGGTTAGTTGCAAGAACGTAAGTAAGTTAATGTGGACAACCCTGATTGCAGCACATCTCAAAGTTTGTTCAGTTCACACAATGCAATGTCATTAGCCAGGAATTCCTGTTGAAATATTCAGATTTGTTTCAGTAGACACCCTTGAGATGAATACTAGCAATCCTTTTAGATTGGTGGATGCAGGTTGGAGGCTGGTCAATGAAGGTGGATAGGATGGATGGAGATACAAGGGTCATGATGGCTTAGAGAGTTATGGGGTTAAGGAAAGCATCAGCTCATGATCGAAACTAAGAACTATTTTGGAAGAGCTTTCAGTGGAAGACCAAAATGAGGGCAAAAAGGCTGCCTCATCATTGGCTTCAAGAAATAATACTGTCCCAGAAATTCTTGGTAATGAAAAATCTCAGGTGTAATGGTTATAATGTAAATATCTGTAATGTAATGTAACTCACCTGTAACGTAAATCTCACCTTTTATTCTCAGCTATAAAGGTTAAGGGCACAATCCAGAGTAACTACAGGGAGTCCTTGCTCCAGTGTAAGAACAATTTGCTGTGGATTTCAGTATGAATTTCCCATAGGTATAAGATGGTGCAGTAACTTAGATAGTTACTTAGATGGTTACTTAGTAAATTAGATGGTGCAGTAACTACGGGTACATGTAATGTCTCTTATGTGCTCCTGTCGTTACTCTGGATTGCAGGGCCAGTATACTTGTAAGCCAAGCACATGCAGTGTGGGAGCAGCAAGATACCCCCTACCCTTGTTTGTGGAAAAGCATCACAGCTGCCTCAACTGCGTATTCTTGAGAAGGTATTTCTTACTTCCAAGGAGTAAACCGCTTTACTCTAAACTTTATACGGCTTTTGCAGCTGTAAGAGGAGCTTTCTCAGGTGTAAGCAGGCTTGGCAGCTGTGTTGTTTTCCCTGAATGATGATGAAGATGCTCTACCTCACTTGCTGCTCCCACACTGCACATCCCTATGCTCAACAACTTTGAAAGTGGATTTACATTTATGTCATTTATTGATTCATTTTTAAAAAGTGTGATGCCATTAAGAAACATAGTACATAATCAACGTCGATGATTGCCAGTCACAGTTAGCATTGTGAGTACAGATTGAGGGCAGAATCCTATGCATGTCTACTCACATGGAAGTCTCAGTGTGTTCAATAGGTCTTACTCTTAGTAAATTGTGCGTAGGATTTCAGTCTGATATTGTAATGGATTGTAATGAACCATGGTATATGCGAGTTCAGCTGGAACTTACTTGGATAAAGGGGTGTGTGTGATTTTTCTCCCCCCTCAGGGGAGAAGAATTAGTACCTTATTTTATCAAAGTTGCCCAAGTTCTCCCTCGCTACATTTTATGGTGGTGCTAGAAAGTGCCTCTCAGAGCACTGAGTTGTGGAGTTGTAAAATCAAGCTTTTTGAAAACCTGGAGAAAATTGAAATGTCACTTTCTAGAAGAAGTTTTAGGAGGGAAACTAAACATTTATACCCCTTCACCCACTGCTATTTAGCTCTTCCAATCTAGGGTCCAATGTAGAAACCTTGAAAATCAACTTAAAAATCTGCCCTTCATGACCTTCAGATCTCATTATGATATATTTCCTGGTGTCCTACTGTTATGGCCAGGACAACATATGACCAGGAATATGTTGAAACCCAAATCATGATATATTTGAGCTGTTTGTTATATTGCTACATTCAGGACAACTTGTGGAAGGGAATATGTTGAAATATGGTTCTTCTTTCCACAGGATTTTGTATTTCAATATATTTCCACAGGGTTTGGACTCTCTATATATGGAAAGGCTCAACTCCACAAATTTAAATTCTCTGCCAATTGTTTAGTACCTGCAAATAGCAGCAGCAAAGCTTGGAATGGGGTCCTGACCATGGTGTCACAATAGGGGTGCAGGGAGTGCAAGATTCACCTGGGTTATCATTGGCCAGTGCAAGATCTACCTGGGCTATCACCTGGGCCATTCAGCTATCATTGACCAGCTATCATTGATTCACTTCTCACTGCCACCAACAATCTTGTTTTCAATGCTCACCTGTGAGAACACAGTGACTCACTACAAAGCGGGCCAATAATCGCCAGAAGGAGGTGGCACAAAGGTGGGCTCTCATAGTGTGATAACCCAGAGCTTCTCCAAGTAAGGATAGAAACCAGGGAGAGCAATTTCTAATCCACATGAAGACAGTTCTGAGTTAAGTCTGTCGTGGCAATAGTAGGCAATTTCCTCTGATTTTCGGACCAGACAGCTCAAACCTGCCCCAAGAATTTATACACAGCAATATGAATGTTTTTAATGGTTTTTATTGGAATTCAAGATGAAGAATAAGATTGGTGCACAGCATGTACACCATGCTGGGCAAAAGCAAAGCTAGCCTTCTTGGTTTGTTTATTCTCTAGTTCCATTAGGCCACTGCACTGCTGGACAGACACTTGTTCTCTCCATCACAGTGCCCATAATGGTCTTCAATGACTAAATTAGATTGATGTGGAATGGCTGCTTAGCCAGTGGTGTGCATTAATTAGCCACTCTGATTATAAATAGCACCAGCACCGTATAGAAGGAGGATGTCGACCTGCTTATTACATCCTTGGTAGAATCATATTAGCAGAGAAATCCCATTATGTTTCTGGGCAGTTTGAATTTTCACTGACCCAACATTTCCTTGTGCAGGCAGCCTGGCCACTGCCGTGAGTTCTCATTACTATAATGTGTTCTCTGGTTAACAAGTGCATCTAGCAATTTTGCCTTCCCTCCCACTAACCAACAATAACCCCTAATGATGCAACAAAGGTAGAAGTCACCATTATGCTAAATCAATTTGTTCCCCCAGTTCCTCCTTGTCAAGGCCCATATAGAGTAACTCACCTGAGATTACACCATCAGTATGGCACATGTGCTGGGGAAAATGTTTGATAGCAGACCCCCAATTCTATTTATCTGACCTCTTTTTTTGTTCTACTAATGAGATATGGAAAAAGACAAATGTTCTTAACTACTTATATCCGTGTCTTGCCCTGGGCATGGTTTTCTGTGGCTTTTGAATATTTCTCATGGAGAAAGAAGGGCCATGTGCCATCCATTAATTTCCAGCCTTATAATCTTTCATGCAATTTCAGCAGGGTAGAAGGAAACCAATAAGCTTTGCAGAGCTTAAAGCAAGATTATTTTATTACAACCATCGGGGAACTAATAAAGGGGGAAAGAGAGAATTTGGAAAAGTACACAGAGGCTTGATGATAGAAAGCAATACCTCTTTTTTCTTTTTTGCAGAGAGCAAGCCTATTGGTCCCCATTGTCACTTTGCAAACACAGGGTCATTAAATTGAGTGTGATGGGTGAGTCTTGACATTTAAACTGCATATTTAACTAGGCCTTGGCACCGATACGTCCCAATAGGGATGAGGGAATAATTTGTGTTTCAAGTCCAAGCGATCATTGCTTTAAATATTAAAGATAATGTAATTTATTTTTCCTCCAACATCTCACCACATTAGCCCCCCAAATATTCCCAAAGGGACCTATCCAAAAGCATTAAATATTTTACCTAACTAAATTATAATTAAGGAGGTGCAAACATTAATCCTCTCTCCTTAGCATGGTCTGTTTCTTTGTCTGGGAAATCTTTTTAGGAAAGTCTCTGTTGTTCTGTAAAACAATGAAAAGTGTAATTAAAGATGCCGGGGTAGCAGCCTGGTCTTTTGAGTATCCAGTCTGCACAGCTTTGTATGGCAAGCAATAGCTCCTTCTGCAAGAATTTCTGTTGAGAAAATTACATGTATATTTTAGTGTTCATTCCCCAACCTGTTATATTCTGCCTCTGATTTTAAATTGGGTTCATTTTCTTTGCACTGGCTAATCATCATTTTCATTTTTAATGTGAAAGAATAGAGCCATTTTAGGACACGAACAGGTGTTTGCCAGGAAACAGACAATTTCCACCTGTGTCATGTGATGCACAGCCTGCACGTGTGGCGCATACATTAACATAATGATCAGCACTTGATGGGAGGCACAAGCCAGCTTGGTTCCTTGGCCAGTTCCCCATCATTCTTCATTTCTAATGGTGCTCATCACAGAGACTCATAATAGAGCACATCTTTATCAGGTATATTGCAGACCGTGCTGACAAAGCTGTTGCTCTGTCTCTGTCTACAGTCCTCCAATCCAGTGTCAAACATCTGAATCTTTGAGACTTTTCTTTGATTCAAGGGTCTGAAAAAAAATCTTTGCTAAAATTTCATCAGAGATGTGGTCCATATCCAGTGATGGAGATCATCATCACAAGGCACTCTCTTGTTTCCATACACTTAACCAAAGCTGTTTGTTACTGTTGCTTTTTCTCCTTGACCCTGCCTGCTCATTCATCCCACTAGTCTGCCTCCAACATCCAATGGGGCAGTGGTATATGTGATGACTGCAACTGATTGTCTTCTTCTTGTCATTTGTTTGGGAACATTTTTTCTTTGATATTGTCTGCCCAATCTTATGTATGTCTACATAGAAGTGTGTTATATGATCAGTGAGGCTTATTCCCAGGTATGTGTGGATGTACCATTCCAAAAATGAGTGGTGGTGTCTCCTGAAACAAGACAGGTTGCTTGTAATTCTAGACACACTTGCTTAGGAATAGGTTCCACTGAATGTAACAGAACCACTGAGTAAGCTTACATTCCACTCAGTAGTGTCTCCAGAGGCGAGAACAAGCTCCAGAGCAATGGCTGCTACAGTTCAAATTGCCTCGTGGTGATGCTGTCTGTAGGTGCTGTGGAAGCAGGGATGCTTGTTGGCCTTCATAATTGGAGGGAATCGAGGCTTGAAGGAGAAGACACTTAAAATGAGAGGAGCAGATGAAATGGAATGACTATGAAGAAGTCCAAATGAGAGTGGAGCAAGGAAGGGTGAAGATACGAAGGATAGGTTAGGTTGAAGATAGTGCAACAAGATAGGAAGGAGAGAAAAGGAGAGCAAAAGAAGGGTGGGTGAAGGAGAAAAAATTAGGAAGATGATCCCTTATTCCTATTCACTCTCATGGTCTTCTCTCTCTAGCATGCAGGCTGCCTACCTCCATGTCACGCTGAACAAGAAACACACTGCACAAGAAACAGCTGTATTTTTAAGGAAGAGCCATGCACGCTTTCACTTATACTAAAGAAAAAGGAAGGTTATGGTGGGACAGGGAACTTTGCTCTTTATAAAGGGTTCCCTTGTATCCAATGTTTCTGCACACATGTATATGGAGGGAAACCTGTAAATTTATTTGGGTACCATTTTGCTGCTATCAGAAAATAGGGGCTCTTGTTTGTATCTTCTCTTTATAAGCATTTGCCAATAAGAATTCTGCATTTTTAACAGTGATGTGGCTGGCAGAAATTCAATCCATGTGATTTGTTCTTTCCTAGACCTTCACTGATGGAGAAAGCAGCATCTGTTGAATTTTTGCATGGCAATGCAACTTTTAAAGGCACAAAGCCACTACTGGTGGGAGGGGGAAAGGAGAAGGTGACAGTATAGAAAGATACAAATAATGGGCCTGCTTGATTTGATTCACCAAATGATAAATAACCGAGTAATGACAAGGAACCAGTTATTGAAGATTAGGTGGGAGGGGGCTAGGCTGGTAACAGAATGCTTGCAGGATGTAGAGGTTAATGAGATCGCCTTCCATGCCACTTCGCTCCGGCTATGGACCCCGTTGGAAGCTGGTTGACTTATAACATGTCACTGGAGGGATGGATAACATTAGTGGAAGAATGAAATTTCATATCAATTACTGAAACTTGCAACACTTTTAAAAAATGAGCAACTCAACTAACTGAGACATTCATTATGAAGAAAATTAAGTAGCTGCTGAAGGGCAACTTTTGGTTTAGAAAGTATTTCATTCATATTGTCCAGAATAATAATTATTTTTTGCTTGTACTGGAAAGAGGTTAGTGTCTGGGTCCTCGCCAGGCACCCGTCTGGTTGGAGACATCCCAGAGAGGGCAGCCATTCCCCAGTTAGCTGGTGGCCACACAGACCAAGCCATTGATCTCCGGCAACAAGGCCCATAGCCATAGCTGAAGACTGAGCACAGTGAAACAGCCATGTTTAGGGATGAGGCTTTGAAATACAATGTGGACATTCAAGGAGGAATAGAGACACCAAGGAAGTAAGAGGTAGAAGTGCAGGAGAAATGTGATACAACACCCTTCCTCCATCGCCTATCAAAGGCTTAGCATTCTGGGCCTGCAAATAGGCAGCCAACCTCTTTGTCCAACAGCCGTGACCATTTGGGGCTCCCAGTGCAAAATAGTTATTACTGTATTTAGGTTTAGGGTGTGGTGTCAAGCACTTGGTAATACTTGATGCAATCTTATTGCATGAACAGTACACCCCAACTTTCCAGTCTTGCAAAGTTTTGGCAGCCAGCAATAAGGGTTCATAATAGTCTGACATATAAAATCTTTTTAAAATTACAATAGAGTAAACTTAAGATTAGGAAAAAGCAAAAGACACTGAAGAAAATTGAGTAAAACACACATTAAGGACCTGCAGGAAATCTGGGTCCTTGGTATTAATATTTTTATAAAGGGGTACAGTCAGGGTAGGAGGATCAGGGAGGAAGATGAGCTCTAGGCCTTTTTCTACAGTAGGAGGAGTCATGCAAATATGTCTGGGTGACCCTAGATTTGTACTCTACAATGTTTCACAAGTTAATGATATACCCAGGGGTGGGCTTCAGGGGGTTCTCACAGGTTCTATAGAACACTTTGCTAATGAGAGCCTGGTTCTGAGAACCAGTTGCTAATGGGACATAGAACCTGTTGTTCTATGGACATAGAAGCTGTTGTTAATTCAGGTTATTAGGACATAGAACATGTTGTTAATTTATTTGAATCCCACCATTGGATGTGGTGAGATTCAAACACCCGTTTTCATACCATGCATTATTGCCTCTCCCATACAGACTGCTCAAGGGTCTGTTCTGCTGCATTTGTTTGTTTGTTTGTTTGTTTGCCTGTCTCTTAATATTTTAGAAGCCAAGAAGTTCAAACAAATTTTTAGTAAGATGCAAATTTTAGTCACACCTTTGTGCTGCATAATGCATATGGGTGGCAGTTCCCAAATAGTGGTGATGCCATTTTGGGTGGTTTGTGAAACTGGCAGAGCAGACTAGACTATGGCTGCAATCCTAAACACACTTTCCTGGAAGTAAGACCCACTGAACACAATGGGGCTTACTTTTGCATAGACATAGTTAGGATTGTGTTCCATGTGCATCTAGGGTTAAAAGAAACTGCTACTGAAGCACTGCTGCTCAGTCACTGTTACTGCCCAATTACCTGGGTATTTTAAATCTGGCAGTATCCTTGGGTCGCCACATGCTGCCTGCTAAGAGGGAAAAGGATGAAATTGAATTTTTGTTTTTTCCAGGACTCAAAGATGGAAAGGAGGACTTGTCCTGGAAAAAGCACACATCTAGTCACCCTGAGCACTGGAAAATTATAACAGAAGAAGAAATTGACTGCTTTGCAGAAGCAGAATCAAGTGACTACCTTGCAATTTAAGGAGCAACATTGGCTGGGACATTTTGTTTTTGCCCCAGTAAATTTTGTTTTCTCTTTACTTTGGTGCAATTATGCAGATATATACAGATGCAATCAATTAATTGATTGATTACATAAAACTCATCTGGTTGATTGGCTGAGCTTTCAGGTGTCAGCCTTCATAATTATAGTGGATAATTTTTTTTTCTCCTTTTAATTTTAAAAAAATTCTTTTCCCCGCAGATGAATAAATTATCATAATTTTTAAAAAGTTAGAATAATCAGGGCCTGGGTCCAGTTTAGAAGATTCCAGTTGGCCATGCTTCTTCTAGATTCACACTAGATTCTCATTCTGCTAGTTTCAGGAATGATTGTGAATTAAGAGCCTGGTTTGCATCTGAATTAGAGAAAGGGAGTCATATTCAGCAGCTAACTTATTGTCAGGCTGAACTTGAGATGGGTTAGAGACATTGATTGGTTTCTACAATAATACATCTAGGAGTCTTGAAGTGTCCTGAACTCATCCCTGTTTTCAGCAAAAGTCTATAAAGCTTCTTAATTGAGGAGGTAATATAAGTTCAAAATGAGTTGCAGGATAGTGAAAGCTAAGCATTGGATTTTAAACAGGATACTGAATTAAAGGAAGACTATAGGTTGGGGTAGGTCTCATGAGTGATAAATGGAGTTTGCATGCAGATATTTATATACCCTTTAAATTATTTCTCTATGGTAATCTGATTTAAGCTGTTGTTTGAAACACACTCCTATTTTTGCCCTAAAATCTCCCAGGAAGTGTTCCCATAGACTTTGATTTCATTGGTATGGAGTAATTGTTACATAAGACCTTCACTGTCTCAGAGTTTGGCTGGACATAGATGTGGACCCCTGGCCAAAAGTTCACCAGTCTCCACCTGTAGGACCATCCCTGTCCACCAGCAAACAAGACCTACAGAACTTAGAGCACAATTCTAACCATGTCTACTCAAAAGTAAGCACCATGGTGTTCAATGGGTCTTACTCTCAGGAAAGTGTCTTTAGAATTGCATCCTTAGTGGCTGAGGTCCCTCTGTACATTTTTTTCTAAATATTGCAGTGGCACTGTAACAGCTGCTTTTCTGTAGGTTCACTGTGTTGCATCACTACTGCTGGCCAGGAAATCCCATGCAACTCACTCTGCACTCTGTTCCCATAGTGGCACAGGGGAGCACAGGGATGCCAGTGTACATTCATGTGCTGGCCTAATCCTCTCCACAGTAGTACAGTAAAGCCTTATGGCACTTTTGCAGCACTTTGGGGCTCACACAGATGACTTGAGCTGGCACAAGAGTGTTTCAGGATTGCTCTCTCGGGTGCCTGTGGACATCTGCTGGCGTAGTTTGGCCTTCATAAAAATGGGACTCAGTGAAAGAGACTGAAAGACATGTATTTCTCTTTGTCTGAAGCAAGTAGCCCTTAAAACACATTAATTTATTGAGGAGCTGGAGCCTAGCAGGTTGTCATTTGTCTGTGCACTCAGCATTTTGAGCCCCAGCCAAAGTATTTAATCAAGGATGACATACAATAAATAATTGAAACCAACCTCTTCACTTGATACAAGGCTGAGAAGAGCTGCTACCTCAACCAAGAAGCCCAGCTGAGGATAAAGCAGACCTCCTTATGCACCTGGCAGTTAGTCCAAAATTGCTTGGCCGCAACAATAGAAGCCGGAAGGGAGAAAGTACTTGCAGCTACTCCAGGAACAAATACGTTTAAATAATTGGAAGAATTGGGAGAAGAAAAAAAGGCCAGCATCTGAACAGCAAAAAAAAAAAAAAAAAAAGCAAAAGCAACAAGAGGAGAATCAACATGTGTTTGCTGGAGTAGACACGAATGTTAAAATGTTAAAAATATCCTAGGGTAAAAATACCCTAACCCAGGATGTTAAAAATATCCTAAATGAAAACTTTTTTCCTGAACAAAGAGAAAAAACAACAACATGCACACAAATAACAAAAAAATGGCAGGAATCATTTCTGGAATAAATATAAGAGTGACCGGACCATCACATTCTGGACAGCTGTGTTCCAGTCCAATGTGACCCAGTATTGAACATTTGTGCCCCAGACATTTGTGTCCAAATATATGTATATTAGATGTACTTTTTATTTTTAAAATGCAAAGGTAAGGTAGTGTTAAAGCTGGGATAAGAGGCTTAGGGTATACACATAGGGTTTCTTCCAGTTTTGTGTGGGCTGTGGGTGGCGCAATTGGTTAAGACATTGTGCCTGTTAACCAGCAGGCCAGGGTTCGAGACCCGGGTCGACCACACAAGACAGGGTGAGCTCCTATACTTAGCCCAGCTCTGCGACGCCAGCTGGATCCAATTGTATTGGCTCTGCCTTTCCATTGGACTAATTCAGTGGTGTGGAGAGGGGGGATTTGCTGCTTGGGTAACAGCCTATCCTCCATAACAATCCAACCCAGGCTTTCGTGCTTCGCATGCAGCGTATGCAGCGCTGAGCACGATATCATAGTCTCTCAAGACTGAAGGAGACCTGCTTTTTTTCTTCCAGTTTTAGTTTGTTTGTTGCCCAGTTATAATGGGATACAAATGACCAGAACAAAACAATGCCCAGATATAAATGCCTAGGGACGCAAATCATCAAATCACAATTGGTCAGTACAATATCATCAACCAGGACACATGTGCCCAATATATGGCTAAGAAGAAACTGTTAGCATCGCTTCCAAAACTTTCTCTGTTGTCTACCACTCCAGAATGGATTCTGAGTGAGATACTGGATTTTCTGTATTTGGACTCTAAAATGGAGCTTGAAACGGTGCCAAGCTTCACCTCTGAACTGCGGAACTAATGCCAATATTGGATTGCTGGGAGCCCTGGGCACAATACCCTGTGCCTAGGTATGCATAAGACAACAATCTATGCTTGTACTGGACTTGGGGAAACAATGCTTAAGTACTATCTAATTACTAAGATATGATCTACCAGTATCTGGGAATAGGCTCTGATAAGCCTAAGTCTAACCAAGAAGTGGTCTGCCCATGACAAAGGAGTAATTTTAATCACTTCTCCATCCAGATCACCATCAGCAGTAAACAGTAATAGTGTTTACTGGCCAGAAATCCACCAAATTCAATGTGTTTCCCATATAGAGTTGCCATACCATATGTCCCGGAAAACTGGGACTCTCCCGTTACTGGCAAGTTTGACAGGATGTCCTGTCCTGGTTTTGTGGAAGATAATTATGGCAACTCTATTCCGAGATCATGTGCTTTAAAACTCTGTATGGTTGGGCCAGGGTTTCTAAAATGAGAACTACTGTGATGTGAAGTTAATGTATTGGATGTGGCCCAAAATACCATTACCCAGCCTCGAGACTTCCGAGATTACTAAGTGAAACAAAACAACCCTGCATCTATGAAATTTAAATGTCAGAAACATGTCCAGGGTTTTAGCCACCATTTTGAACAAAAAGATTTGCCACAAAGCAAGCTAACCACATTTTTCTAGATCTTCACTGTCAAAAGGAGCTCAGAGACCTTTATCTGATGACCAGCCGTTGCCAAGACTAGACATCATTGCTCAAAGTCAGGTTTACCGAGAATTAAATTACTTCTTTTATGGTTCACTCTCTCTAATTGGCAGAACTACATGCTCTCATGGGGGTTTTATCAAATAGAAGTCAGTTCCAGTCAAGTCCTATGCGACAAATCATCAGTTCTCCTCAAACAGCATCCAGATCTTCCCAGTGTAAGACAAGGTATCCATTCTGGAAGAAGGTGATCTAAGAATGGAGGTCCCAGAACAGTATTTTAATATAACAGGGTGATCAATATAAAGAAGAAATTCTTCTTCAAATTATTGGTTAAATATAAGTCTGAGCTGAAATGTGTGTGTGTGTGTAAAACCATTGTAGAAAAAAATACCCTTTGCAAAATGCATCCCCCATTTCAAGAAACACAGCCCTGTCCTCATTTAATTTGATTTTGTGATGTCAATCTGCTTACATACTGAATTGACTACATCATTGCACTGTGGCATTGAGCACAATCCTAACCATGTCTACTCAAAAGTAAGCCTCATTGTGTTCAATGGGTCTTATTCCCAGGAGAGTGTCTTTAGGACTGCAGCCATCATCACACTGGCAACATAATGCAGACAAATCAGGGATCATGTACATAGCAAACAGAGGCTTCATTAAAAAACTTCTTGAAAATAAAATAAAATCAAAGTAGATTGGTGAAAGGTAGTGAACAGCAATGATGTTGTGTATAAATAGTAGGGTTTGAGAATGTCTTTCAGAAAAAAGTTAGATCCTTTCTGAAACCATATTTTTCACACTTCCCTTAGGATGGTTTGGCCTCCTATCCCTGAATGATTTTCATTGCAAAAAAATATCTGGCTCTTTTTCTTGAAAGAGACGTCCATGAATACTGCAAGGAAAGCACCCAGTGAAGACAATAGGAGCTATCCTTTCATGTGAAAAAGCAATTTTTAGGAAATTCAGATTAGAACTGCAGTAAAAATTTTGCTTCCTGGATCAGGGTGACTAAAGGTCATAACCACAAAAAGACAGGGACCCTCAAAATGTAGGACACCCAATAAAAAGGTAGGACATGACAAAACAAAAGACTTCAATCATATATATTGCTTTAATGTGAATAATTAAATACTATGGGCACAATCCAGAGTAACTACGGGAAGTCCTTGCTCCGGTGTAAGAACAATTTTCTCTGGACTGCAATATGAATTTCCCATAGGTTTTCACTAGGTGGTGCAGTAACTACGGGTGCACCTAAAGTCTCTTACGTGCTCCTGTAGTTACTCTGGATTGTAGGGTATGTTACGTATTAAATTGAAAACTTATAAAATATTTAAAATATGTAAAAATGTATTACATATACAGTGATTCATTAATTACAAGAAGGCTACATGGTACCTGCTCATAAGGAAAAGGAGAAACAAATTTTCCAAGACACAAGGCTGAAAGAGAGGTCATGTCCTGGAAAAAAAAAATAGGATATATGGTTAACCTGCCCTGGATTAATCTCCTCCATGGCTCCTTTATGCATCTTAGGGTGCAATCCAAAGCTTGTCTACTCAAAAATAAATCCCATTATGTTCCATGGGACTTACTCTCAAGTCAAGTCATCGTTTATGTGTTTGACAGGAAAGTCATCACAATCTTAGAGATGATAATAAGATTAGAACCAAGATTGAAATCATAGGATTTATAGTTTAAAACAAGAAAACATAGCTTATAGCTCCTCTTAGAAAGCTTAAACAGTGAGAACAACATTTGGAGGATCTGCAACTCTATTACAAATAACCTGGGCAGCCCTAGCAAACAGGGCTGTCATGTATGTGACATGTGGGTCTTGATCTGACAGAAGACTACATACCATGGATACCGGATTTTCATATTGCCATGAGGCCAAAATAGACGCTAGGGATCTTAACCTGGGCACATGATAAAGATGGCAGAAGGGGATGTAATCCACTACATCCTCTATCTCACCAGGCCCACAGATGCAGAATCGAAGGTGCCTGGGAATGGCATGGAATCTGCCTTCGAGACATGCGGAGAGCATGGTTTAAAAATGTAATGCTGTAAAGGCCCTCCTCTGGTTAGGGAAAGTAAGAGAGTGGAGATACTGCGGTCTAGAATGGGTGGTTTTAAAAAGACAATAAAATTGAGAAAATTTTGTGGATTTCAAAGAGATAAGATCCTTTTCATTGTCTAGCTTATATATCCAATCCCTTAACAAATACTTGAATTCAGCAAAAACAAAGATGTCAGTAGAAAGAGAAATAGCAGACAGCATAGAATGCACAGATCTGGCCCATCCACCGATTTTCCATTGTTCTTCAAAACAAAGTTTGGGAATGGGACTTACTCTCAGGAAAGTGTATATAGGATTGCAGCCTAAATAATATGTAGTTTGACCATAAAACAGTTAGATATTTGACCTTTAATAAAAGTTGAATGTTCAAGGATGGGTCTAGAATATCATGGGCAGCCCAGTCATAACTTATGCCAGCATAGCCAGGCTGTATGGCCTGTGCTGTATCCAGGGTAAGTTAGGAGGCAGGTGGAGGTCTCCTTGGGCAAGGGTATATTTTTCCTTTACTCTTTGAGAAGTCGCAGCCTGATCTATGGGGCTTCCTGAATCCATACCAGTTGTTAAGTTGTTGCAACCTTGGGAAGCTCTGCAGGGCTGTAGCCAGCAAGGGCACAAAACATTAAATTTTGGAGGGATCCTCCGCACAGTGTGCAAGAGACCTCCTTCCCTCTGACCCATTCCAGATTGAGGATGCTCTCTTTCCAGAATGTTTTCCCCTCCTGGAATGGCTCAGAGGGGAAGGAGATTCCTGGCACTCTACAGTGAGGCTCCCTGTAAAACATGTTTCAACCCTACCCCCATCCCCGCTAGCTACAACCCCGAAGCCCTGTGTTATGTGCAGAGGACCAGAGGTCAGGATATGGTGGAGGAGGCCTAAACCATTTCCACCTCCCCTGGGCCCAATCCACCCCATTCTAACCTCTCCTACTCAGAAATGGCCCCTGCCCTTGAGCCACCCAATATGAACATATCTGCTCCATCTGGCATTGATCCTGCATGCAATGCTAGTGGGCCTTTGAACCAGCAGTACTGGTGAATTAGTAGTCACAAATATGCTTTTCGACATGCTTGTGACACTTGAGTCTGTGCAAGGATGGTTGTGCTGGCTCTGGCAATGGTTCAGATTGCAATGTGAGAGAGATAGGACCCCTGTGTATCTTCCGTCCTGTCCCGTCCCCCGATGAATTGTGACATTGTTATCAGAGGTTTAGGGAACACTGGATGAGATAATGTAGGGACAGTGACCCAGAACTGGCGACCTCCTATCTTGTGACCTTCAGGATGTATCTCAGGAAAAGCAATATTTGTATCTCATTTGAATCAATATTTTATATCAATATTTGTATGACAACAGGAATGAGGGAAAACTTGGGACCAGCATACTTGAGAGACCCCGTCTTTCTGTACAATCTGGCTAATACTGCAATCCTAAAGACACTTTCCTAGGAGTAAGACCCATTGAACACAATGGGGCTTATGTTTGAGAAGATATGGTTAGGATTGTGCCTTTGGTCTCTGAGGTCATTTGACAGGCTCTGTTGGTTGTGCAACATTTTATTTTATGGAACTACAGTACCTCCACTTTGAACTGAGTCAACATCCTCACTATTAACCTTCCAGAGCGGCCTAAAGACTTTCAGCACAATCTCAAAGTGTACTTGGGCCAGCCTATCTGGCACTGGGCTGGCTAAATGCCAGATAGGCCAGCCTAACTGTACCAGAAAAGGCCTGGTCTGGTTAAGCCCACCCAGGCTGGCACAAAAAAGATGGACCCGCACCAGCCTAGCAGTGCTAGCCTAAGGGAGCACAACAGGGGTATGCTGGGGCATGTTGGGCATGGTCTAGAACAGTGCAGTTATCCAGACCATGTTTCCAGGCCCCCTCCCAGAACCTCTGACTTAGGCCCCTTCAGGAGGAGGTGTAAACCCATTGGGACCCATGATAAGCCAAAGTTAGAATGGAAGCAAAAGAAAAATGTTCTAAGTCTTAGGCTGGCCTAAGCACCTCTCCTGCCTCTCAACCTCAGGATACAGCACAACAGCCCACCTCAGGATATTTCACAACTCCCACAGCCCAATCCAGCAGCCAATCCTCTTGCACCCACCCTACACTACAGGGACTGTTGTGTTTCCATGAACCACATGACAACCATGGCTGTGTGTGTTCCCAGCTTTGCTCTCTTCCTTTTGCAGTTCTGGCATCAGGTCCTCCAGACAGCCATGCCCTTTCTTTCCCTTGTGCTGCAGCTGTGATGAGTTACCAGGGTCTCCTGGGCTTCCTCATATGGCATGCAGGTTGCAGGCACCACAACTTTTCCTTGTGTTTTGAGGCAGGTCTCCTCAGGAGCAAGCCCTCCCCTGGTGCCACTTACTAGGTCCTCAGCAACATAGTGCAGCCTAGAGGCCTCCTAGCCCTGTCAGCTCATGATATGGCCTATTTTAGACTGCCATAGCTAGGCCATTCTCTCTGGCCTAAGTCAGGATTGCACAGTTTTTTATTTTAAAAAGTCTTTGAGGCCTCATAATGGAAGCCGTTTAAATTAAATTTTACTGGGTACTTTTATTGCTGACTGCATGACATTTTTATACTGTTTTTAATTGAATTTTATCATTTTTAATTTTTTAGTGCATTTTAACTGATTGTTAGCCACTTTCAGTGCCCTCAGGAGAAAAGTGGAGTATAAATCTAATAATAAATTAATTAATTAACTTGTGATCCTTGGCAATGCTGAACTGTAAATAGTTTGACAACCACTAAAGCCCCTGCCCGCCACCCGTACTTCCTCCAACTGATATTCTCATTAACTCTTCTCATCTTCTGCATGTTTTAACGTAGACACTGATAATGGCTTTTAAGCATTTATTGGTCTGGGGACTTTTTATTTAAAAACAAATTAACTGTACAAAAATGTGTTAAGAATTGTACCAGTGATTGAAAACTAATACATGTTAACACACCAAAAGTAAAAGAAATTCTGCTTAACCATGGAAGCTGTGGCTGTCAATCCAAATCCAGGGCCGTCAATCTTTACAGTGGCTTAATTTACGGTCCTTAGAGTTGGCTGCACTAAACTAATTCATAAAAATCCACTAACACTTTGAAAATATAAATGTTGAAGTAAGCATGACTAACCAACAAATAATCAAGAGATTTTCTCCTGTTCATAAAAAAGATAACAACAGAAGTTTCTTTGAAATGATATTTTTTTTCCTGTGAAGTTTAAACGCACACTTGGCAGGACATAAACATGTCGATAGCTTTATTTCTCCCCCATCCCTTCTACATGCCCTCCAGCCATCCTTGGAAACCTCTGTCACGGAACCCTTGATTCCTGCTGCCAAGCTGTGAAATTCTATGTTCCTTCAATCAGCTTAATAGGTGTAGACTTAACTATTAAGCACCCTAGCCTGAAGGATGAGTGCAGATTTGACAGTCTCATATGTTAGATGAGACAGAGCTCACTAAGAGACAGATTAGCTACACTGGTAGACCCTCTCAGTCTCTTCCTGCCTTTTCTGATTACAAGGACGCATCCTTCTTTCAGAAAACTGTTTTAAAGAAAACAGTCTTCACACTGTGGAAAGGAATATAATTCATCGGGGTTAAAGTGTAAGAAAGCACTAAATTGGATGAATGTGTTTTTGCATTTTGAAGAACTAAGAGCACAAT
The DNA here is from genome assembly GCA_030015325.1 of Cryptoblepharus egeriae. Lineage (NCBI taxonomy): Eukaryota > Metazoa > Chordata > Lepidosauria > Squamata > Scincidae > Cryptoblepharus > Cryptoblepharus egeriae. The sequence goes on from JAREYC010000013.1 coordinate 16,838,097, forward strand.
CCAGAGTTCTTGCTCCGGTGTAAAAACAATTTACTCTGGATTGCAATATGAATTTCCCATGAGTTTTCACTAGGTGGTGCCATAACTACGGGTGCATGTAATGTCTCTTACGTGCTCCCATAGTTACTCTGGACTGTAGGGTGAGAGAACAAAAACAGATTCTCAGAGTCCTAGTTCTCCGTCAGGCGAAGCTGTGTGACTCTCCCGGTTGGGCGAAGTGCGCACAAAATGCTACTGTTAGAAAACTGTCATAAGCACCCAATTAACTCAATTGTAACACTCTTAAAGTGTTAAGTGACATTCATTAGGATGTACAAAAAGACAATAATCAAAATCTGATTCAAAAAATCCTCATTTATTAATCATTTATTAATATACAGCAAGTAAAACCAAAATCACTGAAAATTAATACCCGCCTCCACATTGTCTTATGTTTTCATGAAAAACAAAGGCATATGAGCCGAAATTATGAGCTGAACTGGAAATATAGGCACAGTAGAGTCTATCTCACTCTGTTGGGAAGTTCTGTTGGGTGCAAAGCGGTAGAGATGCTTTGCAGTGAGGTGCAAGGTTGGCAGATCGTATTTGCATATGCATATGCATCAACAGGGTCAGGACAGGGTCAGGAACCCCATGAACCCCATGAACAATGGAAGAATCCTACCTCAAGGCAAAGAGGACTTGTTCATAAGCATGTGAATAGATAGCAGTCAAAGGTGTGAAGAGGAAATAGTCAGTAAAATGCAGGCTAAAAGGAAATAAGAAACTTCCAAAAGTCAGCTTGGGAGGGACGAAGGTAGTAAAAATTTGTCAGGGGAGTCACTACTGCTCCCCAGAAAAGAAGATGGAAAAAATGACTGGGGGGTTTCAAACAGCACCTAGAACTAGGAAGGTATTAGGAGGGGCAGGCCTCTTGGCCATCATGGTGCAGAGAGGGAGCAAAAACAAAATCACCTGGAATTCAAATCCCAGCTTCACCTAACCGAGAGCTACAGTCCTCGTGACAAAGGCAGGATATAAATAAAGTAATTAAGAATAAGATCTAAACTGCAAAACACTGGCAATCCAAGTTATTCTCAGTCTTGCAAAACACTCTCAATCCAAGTTATTCTCAAACATTTTACTGCTAACTGGGCAAGAGGCATACTTTCAAGTGGGTGTAAATAAAAGAGGCATACTTTCTTTTATTTAGCAGGGGCAAAGTCACTGGACTTCCTCATCCCAGCAATGTGTTATAATGGCTTCTGCTGGTGTTATTTTGTATCTTTTTGATTGTGAGCCCTTTTGGGATAAGGACCCATTAGCCATTAATTGTTTCATTTTCTTTGTAAACCACTTTGTGAACATTTTAGCTGAAAAGCCTTTATATAAATACTGTAGACAGGCAGACAGACAGACAGACAGACAGGCAGACAGACAGACAGGCAGACAGACAGACCGATCGATCGATCGATCGATCGATCGATAGATAGATACTGTACTTGTATTTCATTTTTTCCCTACCAAAAAGATTCACAGTTTACACCAATAGTAAGTGTGGAGTGGGGAATACAAATTTGGTATAACCTTTTTGAAAAATACTCTTACAGCCCAATGAAATAGTATTATCCTGTCCATGTCACCCACAACCCACCAATGCAGCCGCTGCAAAATGGTTTGCACTGCATCTTGAGGGTGTGTGTTTCCTCTGCATCTCTCTGAGTTAGGATTGCCATAATTCTCTTCCACTAAACCGGGATGGGGCAAACAGTCCTCCAAAACCAGGGGGCAACACTCCTTGGAATGTTGTACCCCAACAAATAGATGTTTTCAAAGCCCCATCAAATATATTGGGACAATTAAATATTTTTTTGTAATGCATTTCAAACACTTGGATATCATGTTGTGGTAAAACTCTTAATGTTGGAGTTGGGGTAAAACCCTTGAAAGCAAGAATGCTATCTGTGTGCGTGTGTCCGTGCATACACAAAATCAGGAAGCCTGAAGTAATAAAACAGGTGATGAAAAAGTTTGGAATGCCCTTTCAAGCCTGCCTCTTTCACCTGTTTTTCTTATATCTGCAAAGGATGCACAATGTGTTCAGATCATTGACAGAGATCTGCTCTTACTTTTTGATACGGATGAAGTTCCTCTCACCTTGTTAGGGAGAGAACAGCCAAGCGATTTGACACTTTGTTCCTGGCAAAGCTATCGATGGCAAACACCGTTGCGCTAGTGATATTTGTGTAGCTCTAACACTGGCAAATGTTTCTTTTCTCTTTCAGTGCTGCAGTTCAATGTGGCTTTGGAAGAAAAAATTCAGATGTCTCTCTTCAGCCTTTGCTCCAGTGTTCTTAATATGGCGAATGAGTGCATTATTCACGACAATCAGACAAAACTATTTTTCAATCACACTTCTGGAAAAAAGGACTTTTAAGCCCCACCACTGAGGCACTGTTCTTGCTCTAGCTGTGCTGTTGCATTGTGTGATCTGCTTGGCAGAAAGTTCAGAGAGAGACTTTCAATCAGATATCCACTAAGTTGAGTATACTGGCTATAATAATACTTAGCATTTATATGGCTCTTTTTTAAGTGTGCAAAGTTCTTCATCCGTACCGTATTATCTGAATACCTGATGTAATCCTTACAACAAACTTGTCAGATCAAATATGATTCTCCCCAAATTGCAACCGAAGAGCTGAAGCTAAGATGAAGCAGCTTGCCTGGGGCTATCTGTGGCCCAATCCTAATGGGACTTTATAAGAAAAGATCTTGCATTCTGCTATTGTAAAGGCCACAGCCATGTAGTACATTTCACACTGCTAACTTGCAGATGCTACACCAACTCTAATGTGTGGGGTCTCCCATACCGAGTAAAGAATAAAGCCAGCTGTTATATTTCCATTTCCACCCTGTATTTTTAATGATATATTCTCCATTGCATGTTTTGTTTTGTCTTTAAATCATGCAAGTGGTTTTGTGCACATGGATAGCTTTTTATGTTACCTGCCATAAGTCTTTATGAGTACCCACCACTAGTCTTTATCCATGGGCTGTCTATTTCAGGAAGGGGAAAAGAGAGGCAGAAGAGTCTCACTTCTCCTCCACACTTCCTTCAGCTCTGCCTTCCTCCTCCGTTTCAAACCAATGGCTTGCAATAATTGGAAAAAGTAACACACGTGGTTGTGCCACTATGAGCCACTTTGGTCTTATACCATGAGGACTCTTGCTGGCACTATTTAAAATAAAATTTGGAGTGGGAAATGAAATGAAGTGGGACATGCATTATAGGTTTCCAGCCTTCTGAGAGAGCTTCCACTCAATTTTAATCCTTTTCTGAACCTGTTTTCAACGTTTTTGTTTTGCATTGTCTTCTGGGAAAAAAATACACCCTGTATTCAAAACAAAATTGGTTTTCAATTTCCTACAAATTAAATCTTGAGCAAGAATAATACTTGTTTTGAAGGGGAAAAAAAATGTGAAGGCCGCCAAGCCTATTTTGTATGCTTATGTTTACCCAATAAGCAAACTAATATTCCTCTCTTTTTATTGCTGAAGCTAATAAGTACTTACAAAGTACATTTTTATAATAAGGTGGACTTTTTTCCTCCTCCCTCAGCCTTAATTGTTTTTATTTTATACACGCACATCTAGAACACCTTTCTTTTCTCCTAAAATGGATTTAACTGTTGGGAAAAGAAAAAGAAACGGCTGGCCCTTTGGAAATCATGTTGGCCTCCACAAATATCTTGTATGTTTAGCCACTATTTGTACTGGCATTTTAGGTCTGATAACTGTGACTTGTCCTGTGTTTTATTATTTTACAATCCTGGGGACTGCGTTGCTGTTCTAGCCCAAAGGAGTGTTCATTCATTCATGCACCTTTGGTTGAAAGCCTGAAAAATCCTGTAATATCAACAGGAAAAAATACAGTGGTGCCTTGTAAGACAAACTTAATTCGTTCCGGAAGCATGTTTCTCTTACAAAGCATTCTTCTTACAAAGTGGATTTTCCCATAGGAAATAATGGAAACTCAGACGATGGGTTCCGCAACCCAAAAATATTCATATACAAATATTAACTGTATGTAAAACCACTGTAATCAAATTCAAAACACTGTAATATACAGAACACAATTACTGTAATATTAATTAAAAAAAACTCTAATATACTGTACAGTAAAGCAGAAAAGAAAAACCTTTATGGTCAAGGATGATCAATTTTTACTAAGAGTCACTGGTGTCTCTTTTTGAGCAATTTTAACAAGGAACCTCTCTCTCTCTCTCTCTCTCTCTCTCTCTCTCTCTCTCTCTGTGTGTGTGTGTGTGTGTGTGTGTATTTCCAAGTTTGCAGCAGAAGCAGCACCAAAAGCTTCTGCCTGATGGAAAGGGGGCAAGATCCTATGCTGTCTACTCAGAACCAAGTCCCATTGTATCCACTGGGGCTTACTCACAGGAAAGTGTGTAGGGTCCAGGCAGGGAAGGTGGTGGGGGCAAGAGGGATAGTTGTAGTGGGGTCCAGGTGGGGGAGCTTCTTGGGGGGACGGGGTTTCTTTTGAGGGGGTGTCCAGAGTGGGGTCCAGGAGGGGGTTTCTCTCCTACCTGATGGTGGCTGTTATAGGGGCTCAGCTGGCTGGCTTGAGGAGACTGGAGACTGCAGGTGACTGGGTGGGGAGGCTCACATCCAGGCTCAGACATGCTTACTGGGGAGACTCAGAGGACGCTGCTGCCTGAGCATCCCTCTGATGACTAGGTGCAGGTGCTGTGGGCAGGAGAAGAGGGAGCCCATCCAATGGGCATTCATCTTACAAAGCACTTTCATCTTACAAGGCAGAAACCCATAGAAATTTTAGTTCGTCTTACAAAGCATTTGTTTTACAGGGCATTCGTCTTGCAAGGTACCACTGTATTGACATAACCATTATGTGCTACCACTTTGGTTCTTGTTACCTCCCCCGTATCTTATCCACTGAACTGTGGCATACAGTTGCACACAGACACTCCCCACAAGGGCACCTGCGAAGTCTTCCAAATTAAGCCAGTGCTCTCTGCAAGCCTCTTCCCCCCAGAAAACTATTTTAAGAATGAGTTACTGAGTGATAATTAGATCCTGAAATGTGCCTAGTTTCACATTTCAGTGCTCCTCTCCAATTAGAATGGCATTAGTGCAAAAGTGTAGCAGTATAATTGTATGAAGAATAGATCTAATTTTCTCAATGTCACTGCAATATCACCTTTTGGCGGTGACAGCACTGAATGATTACGCATATCATTTAGCAATTGTATTTTATTCATTCTGCATCCAAGTCGTCTTTAAAAAAGAATTTGGACATGTGATTAGATTATAAATGAACACATCGGAGGAGAAGTTGAAATGTATCAATGTGTCACTCCAAGAACTGCTGCGACAAATCTGCTGTGAATAACAGGTGGCCTCCTATTCGTGAAGATACAACATTTGCAGGCTTTCAGCTCTTTGTGGTGAGCTTTTTTGGACCTAAAGACTGTGTTGGAAACCTATGTGACTTCTAGTTAATATACATGTCTACACCGATTTTTTTTAAATTATTTACTTCATTTCAGGTGGGTGTTATGCTAGAGAACAAGATACAGTGCAAGTTTAAGCAGATCCATTAGCCTCACATACTTCTTTATACTCTGTCCTACATACTTCTTTATACTCTGTCCTACATATTGGTCAAATCACACATGCCTGTCCAAAATATTATTTCTTCCAACCTACTGGAGACTAAGGGTGCAATCCAGAGTAACTATGGGGAGTCCTTGCTCCGGTGTAAGAACAATTTGCTCTGGATTGCAATATGAATTTCCCATAGGTTTTCATTAGGTGGTGCAGTAACTACGGGTGCACGTAATGTCTCTTACGTGCTCCCGTAGTTACTCTGGATTGTAGGGTAAGGGTGCAATCCAGAGTAACTATGGGGAGTCCTTGCTCCGGTGTAAGAACAATTTGCTCTGGATTGCAATATGAATTTCCTATAGGTTTTCACTAGGTCATGCAGTAACTATGGGTACACGTAAGGTCTCTTATGTGCTCCCGTAGTTACTCTGTATTGTAGGGTAAGGGAAGTTATAAAGCAGATAAGACCATGAAACGGCAGCTGGATGAAGTTCCAATATGCCACCATCCCCTATTTACATGAAAATAGGTCTTGAGAGTCCAAAGTTGAAATGTATATTGCCATCTATTTTTAAAGGGCAGCCATCTGAAGTCACATGGAAGGAAACAGATTAGTGGAATGTATAAAACAGCAACAGTCTCCAGACAGATGCTGAACTTTTCAGGATTCCTGCTTGTGAAATTTCAGTAATTCAGAGGCTATGTGAATACGGTCAGAATTGAAACTATATGCATGGATGGGCCCTTCTTCAAAAGACATCTCCTTGATTAACTCTTTGAGAACAGAGTGGAAGAGCAGGGAGGATTCACGTCCTTGATAGACATTTCCAAATAAGGCAACAGATGTGCAGTCTCAGCTTTGAAGAGAGGTATTGCATAAGCATTTCGTAATAGAACTTTGAACACAATCCTAACCATGTCTACCCAAAAGTAAGCTGCATTGTACCCAATGGGTCTTACTCCCAGGAAAGTGTCTTTAGGATTGCAGCCTTAGGGCAAAATCCAGAGTAACTATGGGGAGGGAGTCCTTGCTCCAGTGTAAGAACAATATGGATTCCAGTATGAATTTCCCATAGATTTTCACTAGGTGGTACAGTAACTATGGGTGCAGGTAAAGTCTCTTAGTGCTCCCATAGTTACTCTGGATTTGGGGGCTAGCCTAAAATACTTCTTATTCTGTACTGCATCTTTAAGGGATAATCCCAGAAGCTTTCAGATGATGACCAGTGGCTTAACTACGGGGATGTAGACACTGGATGACTTGCACAGGTATGGGGGCAATACCCCTTCAAGCAAAAAAAAAAGTTAAAACTTGGTATTTTCTGAATACCATCATGTCATTTGGTCTACACACTGGTCAAACATATCGACAACAAGTATGGAGGAGATAGGCCACTTTATTAATGATTATTAATGATATTATTAATAAATAATCAACAATGTTACAATTATTCGTAATAATCAGTCGGCAGACCTTGAACTTGAACCATGTTTATATATATTTATTATAGCAATCATTATCACCCAAAAATCAGTGGAGGCGGGTCATCATCACACCTAACACCCAGGGCATTGTTCTGCTCACTTCATGGAAGGAGGACCATCATGGAGGTGATGTACTGACCTCCCACACCAGGTAATGCAAACCCCAGTGAAAGCACTGGAGATCGCCAGGTGGAAAACTAGAGGAAATGGTGTAAGCATTTACAGAAGATGCCAACAGAAGTGGCTGAGTCCTCCTATAAACATAATCTATATACAGTATATTGGCGAAAGTGTCTAAGGGTAAAAACACAATTATCCCACCACTTAGATTGCAGATGAAAGTTAGGCTCAATATTAGGATTTGGATTGGTAAAAACATTCATTTATGGCAAAGTAAAAGCTTTTAGCAACTTAAATCAAGAAATCATTTATTCATATACACTGAAGAAATTAAAAATGCAACGAACCTGAATGATTGCCATGGTTTTAGTTAAATTAAAAAAATACAGAACCAAATAAATGTGTATATTTATTGAAACATCAAATTACTTGCAAGGGAACATGTTCACATCCTTCACACCCTCAGGGTAATACTTGTTTATTGGTTTCACAGACATTTATAAGGAAGAAAAGAAATACAACATTTAGAGCAATTGTCACCAAACGTAGAACATTAAACACATGTGCCCCAATCCACCAAGGTAGTCCACCTGCAGAACGCCTTGTAACCCTTAGATGCCCATCCGGATCCAGAGTCCGGAAATGCAAATTTATGCAAATTGGGCTATTTTTAGATGGGCATCTAAGGGAGAGATGCATTTTCTTCTGCTCTTAAGCCTGCTATAGGGCACAATCCAGAGTAACTACGGGGAGCCCTTGCTCTGGTGTAAGAACAATTTACTCTGAATTGCAATATGAATTTCCCATAGGTTTTCACTAGGTGGTGCTGTAACTATGGGTGTACGTAATATCTCTTACATGCTCACATAATTACTTTGGACTGTAGCCATTTGACTGAAGATATTGTAGTAAGATTTCCTGCTACAGACAGGATTGGACTAGATAACCTTGTTGGTCCAGTCCATATTTATGATTCTATAAAGTGGATGCATGAGGAACTGACCTCTTTTTTGATTCCCTTAACCTCTCTTTCTATCAATGGTACTCACAGCACCTTTGCAGAGCATGGATCCTCTACGTCATGAAGGGTTTTCCTCCCTAAACATCAATGTTGGGTGTATAATCTTGTTCCACACAGTGTCCATTTGTTTTTCTAGAATCAACTGGGATTGTGACGATTTGATTCATCCACCTTCTTTCCTTTCTCTCTCCTCCCCACACTGCCCTTCTCCAATGGACCCCGGCCAATGCGCTTTATCTTAATGTATTCTAAACATCTGCACCCACATCATTTATTCATAGGCTGAAATCTCAAATCCCAGTTTGGGGAGGAGAACTGTTTACTCGGTCACTTACATCCTGTTAATTCGAGGGACTGTGACAGGCAGGTCGCATGCTGCTGACCGTTCGCGTGCCACGTTTGGAACAATGGCATGTTATTTATTTATTTTAAGGGTGTGCAGGGAGGAGGGAAGACAGAGAGTCGTATCAAAGAGCCCGGACTTGGTGTGGATGTATTGAGAATCAGCTAATGGACAGAAAATGCCTGCTCGCTGACACATTAATTCCCTACCCTGTCATGATGCATCACTGTGTGGCGTGCACGATGGGAAGCTGGGTCCCATCACATCGGGGCACCTGCTGCTTTTCCATCTGCCAAGTGCAATCGCTTCTTTGTTTGCCCATTTTTCAGCCTAATGACTTTATTCCTTTCTTTCCTCTTCATAAAGTTTCTATATTTGTGTGTGTGTGTCGTCTTAATGTCTTTCTTTTTCCCCCTCTCTGCCCCTTTTCTTTTTATATTCCACAAAATAATGTCCATTCAGAGGAGGGGGAAACAGTCCAGATTGAAATTGCCCCCAAAGTCATGGCTCACCCTGTTATGCCTGATAAAATTGTCATGGTGATAATATTTATGAAGAATAGATTTGCCATTTGCCTGGCTGATTACAGAAAATGGTCCCCCAGTAAAGAAACTGGTGAAACTTGAACCCATAGATGAAAATATTTGCCTTTTTCTGTACGTCGTGTTCAGTGTTTTTTGTTTCGTTTCCTTTTTTGCATCTGGTTAGCTTCATTATGAAAAAGCATTTTTGGTTTGATTTTTTAAAGTCAATTTTTTTCTCTTTCCAAGAGAAGTTTCTTTATTATTTCTGGGAGAGGAGGGGTGGAGGGAACTCTCTTCAGAAATAGCCTTTGAAATCTGTCCAGAGCTGTTGATTTGGATTAATCAAAGCAGCAAATCATTATAGCATATCGAACATCTGTCAAAAATAGAACTTGCAATTAACAGATAAAACACATCAGTAATTTGCTGCTTCACACTTTGAATGTGGGAGGATGGATCTTCGCAGAGCCAAACACTGACTCCACTCATCACAAATTTGAAGATAAAACCTGCAAATGTTTCAGTGGTCCCTTTTCCCTCCTTTTAGAAGTAAAAATCAGAACAAAATGGTGGGCTTTTTGCCTGTTTGGGTCAACACAAGTCACTTGCACCAGTCCAAGGTGTTGCAAATGTGTTGTATAACACATCTGAGATATGCAATGAGTAGGGGAGGTCAGCACCTCTTGGCCAGGAGGTTGCCAAGAGGATTGAGGGGGTAGATGAAGGATTGGAGAAAAGGTGGGCAGGTGGTGGTTTGGTTGGGGAAAGGGTGGGTTGCATTCCAGGGAAAGGAGGGTGAACAATGGGAGATGGGACTGGGACCTGGCACGTGTGACAGGTTCAATCTCATTTCCTGAGCAGCACAGAACAACCTCAGGCTGCTCTGATCTGCTCATATCTGTGCCACCTCCTGAAGTTGCTCAGATCCAAGTTCACCAATGAAGGCTGCAATGAAGAGAGAAGTTCCCTCTTACCCCACCGTAGCACAGAAGCAACTTCTGCTTCTCTCTCTTCTGCTTTGCCTCTCTGCTCCCTTTTCCATGTCCCGCTTTGCCTATTAAGCTAGAGGATAGAACCTGTGTCCTCGGGTTGAAAGACATGTGCTCAAGCTTTACTTTCTTCTTGTAAAGCAACCATTGGGTAGGAAATTTTTGATCAGGTCTGCAGCACAATTAAATTCTGTTCATGCTGCTGTTAGCCATGGAGAAAGGCACACTTTGTGCCCATATGTCTTCTTCTCCACAACTAGTAGCATAATTTGGGGGAGAGGCAGGGATTTGGAACAGGATGTGGATCAAGAAGAAAAGCGATGGAACCCTCACCACAAAGAGCCCTGGTGAAGGTTAATAGCAACTTTGGCTGTTTTTACAAAAAGAAAATTATATTGGATAACATTTCTCAAACTTTCCTGGGTCAGTTGGTTACCTGGCTGAGCTCAGCCGGTAACCCTGCAGGTAACCCTTCTTGGACCCTGCAAAATCTCACAAGCTTCAAGATAGCGGTATCCAAATGTGGTAAAATTTGGGTCCCACCATCCTAGATGTCATCAACTCTTGTAAGATCCTAGATCACGGCATCCAGGAAGGTACAGGTAGGAAGGTCAACCCGGGGCATCCTGCAGTGTTGCAGCATAGATTTAGGGCAAAATCCAGAGTAACTATGGGGAGTTCATGCTCTGATGTAAGAACAACTTACTCTGGATTCCAATATGAATTTCCCATAGGTTTTCACTAGGTGGTGCAGTAACAACGGGTGCACGTAAAGTCTCTTACGTGCTCCTGTATTTTCTCTGGATTTGGGGGTAAGGGAACTTCTGGCATAACATACGAGAACTTCTACTGCCTTCTACTGAGTCTACTGAACTTTTGGGTTTATTCATCCAAGTATAATCTCCACTGCTTGGTAACACCTTTCCAAGGCTTCAGATGGGTATTTTCCAGCCCTGTCTAAAGATGCAATCAGGGGTTGAATAAGAGACTTTTAACATGCAAAGAATGTGCTCGGTCACCACAATTCAATCCCTCTCCAGTCTACTTTATTCATTTTTATGGAACACCTACCATCAGCACTATACAGAAATTGTTTTACTGCTGAGATTTCAAGCTGCTTTGATTGGAAAACTGGGAGAAAGATAGAATACATAGGTAAATGAATTGTGTGTTTGGGCCCAGATGTTGAGTTGGGCAAACTAGTCAATCTTATGTGAAAATTCCCACTACTGTGCACTGCGTCCACATCCATTTGTGCTGTTTTCTTGTGCATACAAATCCCCAGTAACAGCACTTTTTTTTCACACCATTTTTTTCTAGCTCTCCTGAGCACTACCAACTTGGATCCTGCAGGACAGAGTAAGAATTATGCCAGATTTCATGAGATCTGATTGATTGATTGATTCATTTGATTGATTGATTGATTGATTGATTGATGAGATCTAAGGTGACAATGCCCTGGAGAAACAGAAGGGAAATTGCGAAGGATATCCTCTATGATATCCTGTGTGAGTTTACCATGATGCCTTTACACACCATTGTGTGCAGTTTGGGAACCACTGTCATACCTGGATAGGAGAATAGATATCCACATTAGCTTATCATCAACATCTGGTTAAGATGTCCTGTGTTTGTCCTTGGAATGAATGGATTCACAGCACTGAGATGTTTCAGGTGAAGGGCCAAAAAATACAAAATACTTTTCTACAAAATGTCAAGTAGCTATTAAAAATAACTCCAGCGCTTCTTCTAAAGGGGGCGTGAAAGTCTTCAGTCCTTTTTAACACTTCTCCATTCCTCATGGCAACAAGCAGTATATTTAGTTTCCTGACAAGGTTATATGTTACACCTGGAGGGACAAGGAGGAAAAGGGGAGAGGAGAAGGAAAAGATTCAGAGAGGCAAAAAAGAAACACCAGCCAACAAAGGCTGGAATGATCTCTCATGAAAGAAAGACGGCTGCGACCCCTGTTCGCTAAAGTGATGGAGGACCTTCTGCTTTGACAGCATCCTTTCTGTGCTTTCAGCTGCAGAGACAGATGGAAGGAGAATTGGCTTGATTTTACTCCGAGTACCACAAGAAACATTGCAGCGAAGGAACTGTCAGATGAGCTTAACAGCAGGGGAAAAGGTTCTTTTTTTCTTTCTTCTTCATGTTCCTTCGTTCAATATTTACTCGGAAAAATAATAAGTTATTAAATGTCTTTTTATCAGATCACATTACAAGGCTGTATTTAGGAAACAGAAAAGAGGAAGCAGTCACCTCCCCAGCATCAGATATAATTCAGCAGAGAGCCTCTCCTCCCTCTTCTTTGGGGTCAAAAGGAGGGGGAAGGACCTCTTGCACACTGCAGAACTAATACTTTGCACCCCCTTTAGCTATGCCACTGCCTGGAACATATATTAGTACAACCACATTCATTCACCTTTACATGTATTTGGCTGTGTGACGTTTTCAGAGGCATCATGATAAATCCCTTTAGAAAAGTCTTGTTATGGAAATTGGGATGGGGGCTTGAACTTAGTAGCAGGGCAAAACTTTTCCAGGTGGACTATTCCCTCTTCAAACCTCCCAGTAATCATGTTTTTTTAAAATCCTTTTAAAAAAATAGTACAATCAATGGATATGCTAGTGTATAAGATGTTGCCTGGTAAGGCATCCAGTTGAACATAGTGCAAAAAGATCCTTTTTGGAATGTGATCCTGTTATTGATTAGTAGTACTCAAAGCATGTCCTTTGACATATTCTTTATTGTATTCATGTACTTGTAACAATATAATGTTGATGTCAGTTATGCACATGGAGATTAATGTGTTGACATTATTGCATGACTTTTCTCACACCATATTGGGAAGCAGTACAAATACATACATTTTTATTAATGGGAACATTTGTATTGTAGCATATTCTGCTACTGAATTGGAATGGGTTGACTTAGGGCGCAATCCAGAGTAACTATGGGGAGTCTTTGCTCCAACGTAAGAACAATTTACTCTGGATTGCAATATGAATTTTCCATAGGTTTCCACTAGGTAGTGCTGTAACTACATCGATATAAATGTCTCTTACATGCTCCCGTAGTTACTCTGGATTGTAGGGTTAGACAGCCCAGTCCTATTCCCTTTCATTTTCTGGCATGCATCCACATCAATGGAACCTGCAGAGGGCATCAGATGGCTCACCAATTCTTATTTCCAAATTAGTGGAATTAACCCATCATTGAGGTAGCAAAATTTCAAGAATATTTGTGGGCCCCAGACACCAGCGGGCAGCATCAGGCAGCAGGCACCAGTGGGCACCAGACACTGGACATCCTTACTAGGCACCAACAGTCACCACTGGGAAGTTGGCACTGGCCATCCCTACTGAGCACTGGACATACCTGCCAGGCACCAGGCACTGAGAACAACTGGGCACCAGTGGGCACCAAATTGGTTGTTAGAAAGTCCTTACATCACAGAAGGAATAAGCTCCCCAAATTTCATACTTCTAAGTTTGGACTGGGTGTTGATCAGTCAGACAAAAACACATTGCACCCCCTTTCTTCCCCTTAGGGGGTAAAATTATAAAAATCAGTTTTAGTGAGTGACCATGTCATGGAAGTTATCATGTCCTCAAATCAACAAAATACTCTACTCCCACCTACCCCCCCCCTTTTATCCAAGTTGTGAGCCAAGAAGAGCCCAGCTCCTTTAACCTCCCAAATCCAAGAACCGCCCAAGGGTCAATCATATTTTAAAAGGCACACTTTTTGACCCAGACATGGCCTTTACATGCAATCCTTCAATGTCAGAAATTTCACCGAGCATCTGTCAGAACTAGTCTGTGCACAGAGCAAACACGGATCAAAAATACTTCTGCATCCTATCTAAGCATGGAGCGTGGCCTCTTAGAACAGTTATCTCTTTGCAAGACTACACTTAATGGTTCTTACCCTTTGCCGTTGCTCTTATAACTTCTCACACCAAATAGAAGCTGTGCCCTGGGGTGCATCAGGAGCCGCTCAAAGAAGAGATCTCAATGTGGAATGGCTTCTCCCTGAGTGATTCTTTTCAGGTCCAAACATCTATTTAACTCTTTTCCTGAATGCAAACAAATTTTACTTGTGTGAAATGTCTGTGGGATTTTCTTTAATGCTATCCAATCCCTACTCCATTTTGGCATGGGGGTAATAATATAATGATATATTTTTCTTCTCCATCCAAGCAGATGCGGAGTGACTTCCTGAGGTTTGCAAGAGGGCGACAAGCCTGGGCTCATGAAGTGATGGTACTTTGATAGGCTTAGCCAATTAGGTCACTTGCTGACTTCAGAAAACACTTCATTGAATCCCATTCACTGCACAACATGCTCAGGATGTTGCTTCTTTCAGAATGAACTCATTTGAAAAAAAAGCATTTGAAGATTATTAAGAAGTTTTTTGGGGCATCAAATCCATCTTTTTGAGGTAGTGATTCCTTCAATCTTCCTTTCTTATCCTATGGGTCACAAATTGTGTGCGTGTAGATGTGCAAGTTTTAATCCTCTAGCCATATTGCCTTCATTTTATTGCACTTCATTTGGCTTCAAAATTCAGCTTTGAATCCATTTGAGATCATGAGGGGGTCAGGAGGGAGGGGGAGAGAGAGAGAGAGAGAGAGAGAAAGAGAGAGAGAGAGAGAGAGAGAGAGAATTTGGGTGGGAAGAGGTAATTATTACCCCTTCCCATCCAATCCTTCTCTCTTCTGTTCATCATACCTCTTCCAACAATACCTGCATCTTCAGTTGCCAGCCATTCGTACTGGGCCCCCCAATATGCACATCATTGGTATCACTGCAGTGCTGATAGAGATTGCTACTTCCATCAGTAAAAGACACTCATAAGATTAGGCACTTAGGCTACAATCCAGAGTAACTACGGGACCTTTTACACTGACGTAGTAATAGTGCCACCGTATGGGAAACCTACAGGAAATGCATAGAGCAATCTAGCGTAAGTGCCTCTTATGTCTTCCTGTAGTTATTCTGGATTGTAGAGTTAGGCTGCAGTCATAACCACACTTTCCTGGGAGTAAATCACTGGTGGGCTGAGGCCGGTTTGGTCCGGTTCTTGGGGACCGGATCTTGCAATATCCCTGCTGCTACCGATCTGGTAGCGGCAGGGGGCCCCCAAAACCGTTCGGACCGGTTTGCGCGGCAGCAGCCAGCTGGGCATTTAAAAAATTTTAAATTTGCCGCTCCTAGTGGCAGCCTGGCAAAGCGCCCCACAAGCCTCAGCAGCACTGTTCTTTCCCCGCACCACCCACCCACAGTGCATAGGGGCTTCCCCCAGGTGGCGCGCCACTGTGATGGCGCAGGGGGAGCTTCCCCCAGGCATGCACGCCGCTATAATGGCCCGGCAAAGTGCCCCACAAGCCTCAGCAGCACGGTTCTTTCTCCGCACCACCCACCCACAGTGCACAGGGGCTTCCTCCAGGTGGTGCACCGCTATAATGGCGCGGGGGGGGCTTCCCCCAGGCGCGTGTGCCGCTTGGATGGCGCAGGGGGCTTCCCCAGGCTAATCCTATGCATGCCTACTCAAAAGTAAGCCCCATTAGAGACAATGGGGCTTACTCCCAGGTAAACTGAGGTAGGATTGCAGTCTGAGGAGCCAATGGGGCTTACTCCCAGGTAAACTGTCATAGGATTGCAGTCTGAGGAGCCAATCCTATGCATGCCTACTCAAAAGTAAGCCCCACTAGAGACAATGGGGCTTACTCCCAGGTAAACTGTGGTAAGATTGCAGTCTGAGGAGCCAATCCTATGCATGCCTACTTAAAAGTAAGCCCCACTAGAGACAATGGGGCTTACTCCCAGGAAAGTGTGGAGAGGACTGCAGCCTCAGAGCCCCATCATATGCAGGTCTACTCTGAAGTAAGTAATTTTTTAAATTTTTTAATTTTCAAATTAAAAACCTCCCCTGGCTCCGCCCCTTGACCCTGGCCCTGCCCCCTGGCCCCGCCCACTTCTGGAAAACCGGTTCTTGGGCCAGGCTGTGCCCATCCCTGGTAAATATACTGGTTTTGACAATTTGTTGGAAGTCAGGCATCTGATACTATTGACAATTTTTGCAGGTATGATGCTTCCATCTATTGCATGTCAGTTATCAAATCTTGTCCAATGTCCAAAATGCATGTCCCTGCCAAACGTGGACACCAGCTACATCTGTCAAATATGGATCACTGAAAAAACCTCCAGCTTTCAAATGTAAATGCAGACTGTCATGTGTTGGTCATTTTATTTCCCAAACATGCTTGCAGAGAATTAAAGAATTACCCTACAAATCCAGAGTAACTACAGCAGCATGTTAGAGACATTTACTTCAACAGAGTTACAGCACCACCTCGTGAAAACCTATGAGAAATTCATATTGCAGTCCAGAGTAAATTGTTCTTACACTGGAGCAAGGGCTGCCCATAGTTACTCTGGACTGCACCCTTAGTTTCCTTTATTAGGAAGGCAAATTAGTTCAGTTTTAGTTTGCAATGACTTGATGCAGTTTGCAATGACTTACAGCAGCAGAAGATGCTTGGATGTGAGGGTCCTATGACTTTTTATGAACCAATCCCAAATTTATCTTTGCCTATATTTCTTTTCATTGTCGTCCCAGGGGCTGTACATGCTTAAAACGACATTAGATTTAAGTAAAAGATTAATTTGCATACAACATATATCAAAGATGGAATAAATGGAAAGCAATTACTACATGTGACGATGTAAAATAATATATACTTCTCGTAAAGGATTGCCGTGGTCTACCTTTGAAAATTTAATTAACGCAGGAACCAAAGTGTTATTTAAGCACAACTAAATCACTGAATGGAAAAATAGGACATTACAAAGAAAGCCCTTCTCTTTTGCTGCATTGTCAGCTCATTGTAGAGGAGAGCAACTTAGGACAGCGTTTAAATGAGAAGAGGCATTTCTGAAGTGCTTCCATTGTTGAAGGTACTTCTCATACACTGATAGCAGCAAAGAGTCTGTCTGCAGAGCAGTGAGAAGATATGCAGGGTGTCCTTCAGGGCCTCTTCACATTTTTTTTCATAAATGTAAATCTGAAAGGGAAGATGGAGGGCGGGTTACAGTCAGCATTAACCAGTGAGTGACTTGCATCTGCCTCTCCTTTCCCACTTTAGACAAGGACAGCAGAAAATAACTAGAAATAGTAGATCACTGCCACCACCATCCCCCGTGCTGCCTTGAGGGTGGGGGGTGGCAGTGCCTACGTTGGACCTTGCTCGTCTTGGGGCCAGTCCTAAATGGCAGGTTGCATTGGCAGCACATGGGGGGTTTCTGATGAGTAGCAAATTAGGGGTCCCTTTCACCCTAAATTTTTCACCCTCTGTTTCCATCCTCAGTTTTCACTCTGAGTTTTCCAAGGGACCATCCTAGTCCCTTCTATGGCAGATTGTTCTCCTCTTTTCCATGCTTCTCTATGCTATGAAATCCAGAAGACTTTGCGCTATCTGTAAATGAAACCCTCACTTTTGAAGAGTATATTGTGCAATAGTGGCAGACCTGAGATTGAATTTGGCAGCGTTGAGGAGTCATGTCACACCTGGGCCCTTTGTTAACCCTTCAGGAAAGAAAGAAGATGCTCTCGCAATTAGCACCACCACCATATGGCAAACAGAGCCAGTCTCTAAATAAGTCAGAAAAGGTCCAAAACACGTGAAAAATCATTGAGTCAAATATAATTAAGTTCTTACACTGTCAAGATGCACAACCCAATGCTAGTTTAATTAATTTAAAGGCTACTAATGTCTTTCCTTTCCCCACTTTCTTCACTTAAGATATACACTTGCAATAAGCAAAGCACACTTGATAGACCCAAGAGTCAATACAATGTTGTTGTTTGTGTACACCATCTGTATAGTTATCAACCAACACGAGAAGCTTTTCTCCACTCACGTTCCATGAACCTCTCCTACTCCTAAATTCAGCTCTGTAGAAATGTTCAGAGTGCCGACTCAAACAACGGCAGCATATGGCAACAAGGCTCTAAGTCCTGATCCTCTCTTGTTCAGGATTTTGTTTGAAAGACCTCATACTTTATTCAACTCAAACCCGACCTCTTGGCAGAATCAGCAAGTTTTTGCACTCTTTCAGAAGATTCTCAGAGTTTAAAGAAAGTGAAGCACATTTGATTTTGGGGATGTTTAATGTATTAAAGCTCAGCCTTCATCTCTAGGCTTTGAATCAAATTTTGAAGAGGATTCTCACACTCCTGTTTAAAATGGTGAACTTCCCATTTTTTGCCTCTCCCCGTGCTTATTCTTGAAAATTGTCTGCAGTTTGCTATCCTTTTAATCACTATAAAAGCTCTTCCTAATTAGGAGTCGCTTATCTGGTCTGATCTATGATCATACATTTAGCTACAAATGTTCACAAATCCAGTCAATGCAAATGAAGTCGCACAGTGCAGGCAACTCATGATTTCTTGATTCAAGAAAGTAAAATACTTTCCCGATCTTTCATGTACAGTCAATATTTATATGTGAATTTATTTATCTGCAAGGGCCAGAATTGCCACTTACTTTTCATAATCTGCTCCTCTGTTCTTGTTATCTGTGAATCCTGTGCTAATGCACTGGGGGTGGGGGCGGTGGGATTCTCTTGCAATGTTGAGCAAGAAGGTGGGGGTGAGAGATGTTGAAGGAGGAGGAAGATAGTGGCAATCTCATAAGCAGAAAGCAGTACCATTACCGTCTAGGAGGAAGAGGTAGAGACACTTATATAGTAAACTGTCAACAAGGGAGGGAGTTACAGTAATTGTGTCAAGCCAATTATAGTACTACTTTTAAAAAAGAAAATTGTCTACATTAATTTTCTGCATCATAGGTAGTGGTGGGCTTCAGGGGGTTCTCACAGGTCCTATAGAACCCTTTGCTAATGAGCATCTGGTTTTGAAAACCAGTTACTAATGGGACATAGAACCTGTTGTTAATTTAGGTTATTAGGACATAGGATTCAAATAAATTAACAACAGGTTCTATGTCCTAATAACCTAAATTAACAACAGGTTCTATGTCCCATTAGTAACTGGTTCTCAGAACCAGGCGCTCATTAGCAAAGGGTTCTAATGAGCCCACCACTGCAATAGAACCTGTTGTTAATGTATTTGAATCCCTCCACTGATCATAGGTATTGGTACTGGCCCATGGATAATTGTCAGACACATTTGTATCCACTTCCAAACATGTCCCACCATCTTGAGGATCATCTCAGAGACTCCAGTTGAACCTTCACAACCTTATCAGCACCAAGAAGACACCTGTTCTTAACTATGCTGACAAAAGAATCAAGGACCAAGGCAGAGCAATCAAGGAAGATGGCAAGGAGTCGGACACTTTATTCGATAGAAAAGTCTGGGAAGACACTAGATAAGGAAAGAGCTGTGGAAGAACTTTCCAGAGGCTTCCAGGCCACTGATTTTATTAGCAGAGGCTGAAATCTGTCTGATTTCAGGAAAACTCTTTCTTTTTTTCTTACTCCTATAATTTGGTAGTGTTGTTCCAGTTTAGCATAAAGCTGGCTAGCTGGTTGTACAAGGCAATAATGTAAAGCTCAAAGTAATGGTTCATTCCATATAGATGCAACTCTAAGAGAATACCCTCCTTTTATTTACACACTTCCAAAATGGAGCAAGCTTGATCTCAAACATAGGGGAGGGAAGGATCTGAGCCAGTGGCACAGCTAGAAGAGGGGCAAAGTGGTAAGATCTGTGTATTGCCATCATTGCCCCGATTGGGATCTACATTGAGTGTGCAGGAGAAAATGCTTACACAGTGCATTGTGTCTCCTGTAGTACTTGTGCACTGCCCCTTCTGTAGTTATATAGTGGCGCCTCATGTAACAGAATTAATTCATTCCGGAGGCAGTTTCTTTACGTGAAACTTTCTTTACGTGAAGTGGATTTTCCCATAGGAAATAATGGAAACGCAGATGATTGGTTCCACAACCCCAAAAATATTCATATAAAATATTAACTGGATGTAAAAATTATGACAAAACACTGGAAATGAAATCAAAACATGCATTCAATGTGCATGATCTTATGAAGTCTACTTAGGCTGCAGTCCTAAAGACACTTTCCTGAGAGAAATACCCATTTAACACAATGGGGCTTACTTCCGGGTAGACATGGTTAGAAGGCTGCAATCCAAGACACCTTCAAAGTGTCTCCCCACTTTCTCCTTCTCTCCATCCTGAGCCTCTCTCTCCCCTGCTCCCTTCTGGCTAGCCCTGAGCTGCTCCCCTCTTCTCCACTGCTCTTCTCTCTCTCTGCCCAGCAGACGCCTGGCCACAGGAGGAACAGCGCAGAAGTGTTGCCTTCACTGTGGGCAGGTGCACTAGGCAGCCCTGATGCTTTTTAAACAGGCTGCCGGCCAGCGCGTCTGCCCCAACTGCCAACAGTTTTCTTTATGTGAAGCACTTTCTTTACATGAAGCAGAATCCAAGAGAAATTTTTTTTTTGTTATGTGAAACTTATTTTACGTGAGGCGTTCTTTATGTGAGGCACCACTGTACTTGAGCATCAGTTTGAAAAAGTTGTTTCTGCCCAGTGATCCCCCTCTCTCAATCACACACATTCACTTACACACACATACACTTTCACCAAACCAAATTGTGATAATTTTTCCTCCTCTCTTTCAATCAATGTTAACAGTCATTTCCTCCTCACCTGATTAAAACAGCCATATTCTTCTCAGCTGCCACATTCACATTGCTACCTGCTAATTTAGTTTCCCATGGGGGGTGTCCAAGCCTTTCTTTAGCTTCTCAGCCACGTTGATGCCCTCTGAGTCCCCATCATGTGCTTTTTCTTGCATTGTCTCAGCATACAACCAGTCTGGACATGCATCTATTTTAGGTTCTCAAACCACCTCCCCCCCCCCCTCCCCACAACTTTTATTCTGTGCTCTTTCTCCAATTTCTTTTCTCAGCCTCCAGGCTGTAGTACTTAATTCCTTTTTTCTGCTTTACTGGATTTTTTTCCTGTTGCCAGTTTTGGATGTCAGCATATAATTCATTAGTAGCAACCCATGCTGGGAGTAGTTACTGCCTTGCCTGGTATCATCTTACAATCTGTCACATTTTTATGATTTTTTTCCTCCTAGTAAAAAAGCAGTCAAGCTCCCCATCTTCTTCCTTCTAGGTGATTAAATGGTCCTATTACTTGAGGACCTATTTCTTGAGAAGAGAGCCAATGAAAAGAAAATCTGTACCCTTGTATCTTACTATTACTTGTGTTTGAAGTTCTTGATTTCTCCCTCTTCTCCATCAGTTCCCCCCGCTGCAGACTGGGGTGGGGTCAGAATTTGCTTCTTTTGCTTCAGAAACTTCTTAAAGCACCATGTACGAGGTACCTTGAATTTTCAGAAAGTAAATTTGTGTGCAAAAGTGTCACTCTAAGTACATCTTTGCATTTACAGCCCAGTCCTTAGAAGGCAGCCTGTGGCATGATATGACTGCCGTTGAATCCAGTATCAATCCCTTCCCCACAAGTTTGCCTGTTGTGACTGGTCTCCATGGGTCCTTTAGCATGCTGGAGGCCACTCTGACCTTCCCTTCAATTGGCCTGCAGTGCATATCAGCAGTGGCTACTTTGCAACTGTCATAAAGTAGCCTCTGCTGGCACAAAACTGGTAACGCCAGTAGGGGAAGGGGTAGTACTGGGCCACAGGGGTGGTCTATAAACCCATAAAGTGAATGAATAAAAAGGAATTAATGTTTCCCATTATGCCAAGTGTCCTCTAGATTCTGATTTACAAGTGACATCAACAGGTTTGAAAGAAATATTATTTCAAAAAAGCTTATGATTTTTCAAAAGACTTATGATGAGCAGGAAAGGCAATTACAGTACTTTTTAAAAAAATGAATGAATAACAAAGCAGAACCAGCAAGCTCACTCATCTTTGGAGTAGAGCACTTAACATGGTTAAGTTTAGAACTATGTTTGGAATCTATGAATTATGAACTCCATGTTTAGAATCCAGTGCATAAATACCACACTAGGTGCTGAAAGTTGCATTGTTTCCAAATTTCTTTCTTTTCTGGAGCCTTTTAATACAATGCAATATTAATAATGGGGTAAAGCCAGGCTGGAGAAGCCACAGCTGGAAGGGAATGTTGACAGCTGTGTTGGACACTGTTTTTCTTCTGGTGTTTCCTTACAATATGAATTTTTCCATCATCAGTATTCTCCAGGATATGCACACATATAAGAATGCAGTCCTTCTGCTGATGAATATGGGTGGAGGCTTCCTTTGCTTGATCCTACTCTGCAGGAGGAAAGACAGACTGCTGGAACTTCATGGTTTAGCCAGGGCAGCCAGATATACAGGCAGGGACTGGAAATTAGGGTCTGATGCGCTTCCTGAGGCACTGGTAGTGATCCTCACGATAGTAACCCCAATGGGTTCTCAAGCACATTTGTGGGGTTGCAGCAAGGAAACCAAAATCATACAGCGGATTTCCATTGTCCCATCTATCTGCCTCCCCGCTCCCTTCCTCACCACACAGACTCCCACCCTGCCCTGCTCTCTCTCCTCCTGCTCTGCCCTGCAATATCCCCAGTTTTCCCATACTCCCCACTCACTTCATCTCATGTTCTAGACCTGTACCCTATGAGCTATGCTGCATGTTAATGAGAAAACTGAACTCAAGAAGAAGACAAAGCCAGAACTTTCAAGTGATGGGACTTGGCTGATAGAGTATTATTTAAAATCCTATTATAATAACTTGGTTAATGAGATAACTTCCATGGCTAAGGCTGAGAAAGAGCGATTTGCCTAAGGCAGTATAGTGCGTTCACTGAGATGCAAATCTCATGATTCACAATTTAATATCTCAATCAGGCTATTTATGTTACAGAAGATACTAGCACCCTGATACCCTGGGAGCTGAGTGTGTCCTCTGGTTCCTAAATATAGATCCTCCATTTTATGATTTTTTTTTACATTGTAAAACTCCCCAAATTAAAAAAATAGCAATTGAAATAGAGTGAGGCCTTCACACATATTTAGGTGTGCAATCCTAAAATAGGGCAGAGCCAGTTCTGCAATGTGAGGACACAGTCCTAACCAATTTAGGCCAGTGCAACTTACCACTTTGTTCTCACGGTGGCATGATGAGCCTGGCACATGCCTTACAGCACTTTGGTGATACTCCTCAGCCAGCATGGGATCATGCCCGGTCCTGTGCCATCCTAACTGGAGATTAGGATTGCATCCCCAGTGTAGGGTTGCCATATGTCCCTGAAAACTGGGACTGTCCCTATCTTCAGGGATTGCATTCACATATTGGCAACTTTGACAGGGGTCCTGTACCAGTTTCCTGGAAAAGAATTATGGTAACCCTATATAGGCAATGATGCCAACACCTGTAGGCCTCAGAGCTGAGTAGACACCTCTCAGGAGTGCCAGGCAGTAAATGTCCCTGCTGGGTAGTGAATAACTTACAACTATATGCCAGTTTGCAGCCTTGGACAAGGCTTGGACATTCAACAGCCTTCAGATCTAATTTGCAATGATTCCCTCCTGTAACAACATCCCAGCCTTTGTACATCCGCAGCTCTGCAAGACAATGCAAATTGTCAGGCCAATACATAAGTGATAAATCTTTCTCATTTGTTTTGCTTTTATGATATTTTTAATAACTTATTTACTTATAAAAGGGGGAAAATATTTGAAAATAGCCACCTGAGTCTTGCTTTAGCATTAAGTGCACCTGTCTTAAACTCAATTATTTTTCATGTTTGCTCTCTAATCCTTCATTGTTTATAGATGCCAGAAAAAAACAATGCATTAGGTGGTGTGGAGCCAGTGAACCATTTGTCCCGTGAGGTAAGATATATTTTTATATTGTCAATCACATTCTCAAAATATACAAAAGATGCCTTTATATGCAGCAGGAAGATTGTGTATTAAATCAGTGGAGTCCTTAATTTTTAATAATTCATTTTAAAAACTCCTTTTTGTGTTTCTTGGAAAAAACGTCTGCAGTCTTTCATAACTGGCTATGTGATTTTAGTAGGCTACCTGATAATGAAAGAAACAAGGGCACCAGGACACACAATTTTTGATCTTATTTGTGTGCTCCTGAACATAAGATTCCATGTTGTGGGCTTCACCATATTGAATTCACGAGATTTTTCACACACAAGCTGCAATCCCAACTTCCAGTTAGGCCAGCATAAATCCCAGCATAAGTCCTGTGCTGAGAGTCACAAAAGTGCTGTAAGGCACATCTCCCCCTCTCCTGGGGTCTTGGGCAAGAGCACATGAATACATCGACCTCCCCACACAAGAAAATATGCCAGGTGAGTTATGCCAGCCTAAATGGGTTAGGATTGCACCCCTAGTCAGATAAACAGGCTTCCAAGAAGGTGGCACACAGTGTGGAAACACTGCTCTTTGTCAAATGCACACAACAACACCTTGCAACAGACACCTGTTTTGTATGAAAATGCACTCACATCCATTTGGTCAATTAACTCACATGCACTTTGTAAGTGCACATTTTGATGGTTTCCCAATTTTCCCTAGAGATATAAATTTTACAATGCAATTTATTTATATCTCTAAATTTATACGAACTTTCATTATGAAGCTGGAGCCTTGAAAAAAATGTTTCCAGTTGAGCCCTGCAGTCTCAATGCAGTTTTAACTCTGAAACTGTATTATCTGCACCATGCTGGGTGTTCAACAGGTGTTGAGCAAAGCCTTTGATATTCATGGGCTTGGATTTCACCTCCAATCTGACTTCAGGTGAAACAAAAAGGTAATTTCCAGTGCTGGTCAGGGAAAAAATTACTCCTCAAGGTGTTTTGTAATATTTCATCCTTTCCTTCTAGTTCTTTGTCTCTCTCTCAGCCGAGCATTAATGTTGGGATAAATCTATTGAAATACGGGCTGACAGTCTGAATCTATTACAAGGTGGGAAGCTACCAGGCCCTTTTGAATTAATATTTTAAACCAGGATTTATCTCTGTCACCTTAATGGCAAAAGTACTTTTGTCTGCATCAGGCCGCCGTTGGCAGCCGCATCTCCCTGGCACGATGATTTTTAGCCTCTGATTCATTATTAATTGAGGTCAGGTATGAATCGGAGCTCCGTCTAGTTAAAACCGCTATGAAGAATATTGGCAGTGAATGGGTG
Organism: Cryptoblepharus egeriae; assembly: GCA_030015325.1. Classification (NCBI taxonomy): domain Eukaryota; kingdom Metazoa; phylum Chordata; class Lepidosauria; order Squamata; family Scincidae; genus Cryptoblepharus; species Cryptoblepharus egeriae. The sequence continues at coordinate 16,863,378 of JAREYC010000013.1, forward strand.
TCACTTAAAATTCAAGTCACACCCAACCCTGTCCCTTGGACAATCATCTAACAAATATCTCCTTTCTTCCCTCTTTAGATGTGCAGTTTATAATATACTAGCAAAAGGCGTACCCGCGTTGCGGGAGTAACTTCCCCATACAACATCCTCCACGGCGCATCAACAACCCCTGCACAATCTACCCCCATGTACAACTTTCCCCTGTGTGCAACTTCCCCCATGCGCATCATCCCCCATGCGCAACTTTCCCCATGCGCATCATCCCCACGCGCAACTTCTCCCCACATGCAACTTTCCCCATGCGCAATTTTCCCCCATGCGCAACTTCCCCTGTGCGCAACTTTCCCCAATGTGCAACTTCCCTCCATGCGCAACTTCCCCATGTGCAACTTTCCTACATGCGCATCATCCCCCCATGTGCAACTTCCCCATGTGCAACTTCCCCCATGTGCAACTTTCCTACATGCACAACTTCCCTCCATGCGCAACTTCCCCATGCGCATCGTCCCCCCTTGCGCAACGTCCCCCCATGCACAACGTCCCCCCATGCGCAACTTCCCCCATACGCAACTTTCCTACATGCACATCATCCCCCCATGCGCATCATCCCCCATGCGCAACTTCCCCATGCGCAACTTCCCCCATGCACAACTTTCCTACATGCGCAATTTTCCTACATGCGCAACTTCCCCCATGCGCAACTTCCCTCTGTGCGCAACTTCCCCATGTGCAACTTTCCTACATGCGCATCATCCCCCCATGCACAACTTCCCCCATGTGCAGCATCCTTTCCAGTGCAACCTCTTCCTCCTAACAACATCCCCCCAGTTCACCAGACACTGAGCACCAAATTGGCTGGATGTTGTTCAGTCTCCCATGTTAAGTATAGGACAAAAACACGTTGCCCCCTTTTCAGCCCCTGAAGGGTTAAATTTCTCCAGATGGTTCTAGGTGGGTGTTCAGGTGACAGAAGGATCCCTCCCAGAATTCCATGCTTCAGACCCAGCAGTTGGGGAGGAATGTTGCTGAGTCAGCAATTTTCAATGCAAAGTATAGGGAGGAAAACGTGTTGCGCCCCCTTTTCACCCGCTTCCGGTTGGAATTTCCGAAAACCGGTTCTTAGTGCACCCTTCTGTCACGGAAGGAAAACCCACCCCAATTTTCATGCTTCTAGGCCCAGCGGTTTTGGCAGGGCGGTGATCAGTCAGTGAGTCAGTCAGTGAGTGACTTTTCTCTTTTATATATATAGATGTTAAATAGTATAACAGGGGTCTTGTGGAGGAAAAAACATTTATTGGTATGTAATATGATATCTGAAACCCAACCCTTAAGGCATTAGGAGTAGCTGTTGTAGGAAACTTGAACGATTAGACTCTTCATGATTGTGCTCATCTCAAATTTTAGTTGAAAAGTGATATATAAATACAGTACTGATTGATTTTGATTGATAAATATTGATTGCTTTTGATTGATAAATATTGAATGAGTTTGCACAAAAGTCATTACATAGCCTTGAGCAAATCAGCACTTCTCCAAGTATTGTCATGTATAGGCTACATTTTGGTCCATAATGCTATTACATTATCTCTCCGCTGAGCTCCTCTCCACATTATTTGGCATGTAATTAATCTGTTGAACTCCTGGTCATGGAATGTGGTGATGGCATCTGGCTTAGAACCTTTTAAAAAAGGATTGGACAGATTTATGGATAAACAATTTATGAGTTACATGATGAGAATATGTGTTATTCTAGTTTTAGTGGTAGGTATTGCTCAATGCCAGAGAGGCAAAAGGAAACAGATATTTTGTCTTTGGTGCTCCTTGAGGCACCCAATGGGATACAAGAAGCTGGACCAGAAGACTGACTGATGGGCCTTTGGCCTGATCAAGCAGGGCTATTCTTATGTTCACCTGGGACTATCTTGTTTGCTTGCATTGCTATCAATTTAGAGTGCAATCCTAGCCATGTCTACTCAAAAGTAAGCTTCACTGAGTTCAATGGGTCTTACTCCCAGGAAAGTGTCTTTAGGATTGCAGTCTTAGTCTATTTAGTGTATACTTGTTGCATGCACACTGGAAAATAGCATAGTCCAAAGCACATGAGCCCACTGACGTAGGCTAGGAGTAATATAGCATGCACTTATTCTGTATGCAGATCTGACTTCAACATGGATGTGACAAAAATTATAAGCAGTCTGCTTCACAATCACAACTTGTGGTGCCCACTACTGTAGGTTTTCTAACTGGCAGTCATCCCCCTGAGTTCAGTTCTATTGCATCTCTGAGGTCTTTGCATGACTCCCACACCATTCTCTTTACCAGCTCCCCTTTAAGAGCTATTTGTGTATAATAGATACAGATGATAATAATAAGTCATAAAATTGCAATCCATCTCTCCAATGCCATAAAAAATCATAATCCCCCACAGCCTGGAGTCTCAGTGATGGATTATTACTTGTCTAACGTGGCAGTTATGAAGAGTTCAAGAGGTTGTTTTTTTAAAGGATTAATGGAGATTAAAATATTTTCACAGCAAAGGACAGGACAGCTTCTGGCACAACTAAGGCTGCAGATGCACATCCTCGACCTTCGTCATCTCTGGGATAACTGCAAAGAGTTCACACTCCAAAATACGTCAATAGTTGGAACCAAGTTTTAAGTTCAACATCTCAAGCATGCAGAGGTATGACACTTTATTTTCGTCCTTCTCTTGTTTTAAATTGACTTTTAAAAAATAGGATCGCTCAATACTACAGTTAAATAAATCTGATCAACCAATTGTACTTGCTAGAAAACAGTCTGTTGGACTTATAAAGGCAGATAGCATTCTTTGGAAATGTACAGTATGTCATCACTGTCAGGACTGGTCAGCACTAAACAGCTAGTAATGATGCAAAAATGTGTCATATAGTGATGTCACCACTACTCCCAGTATGGAGGCCAAACATGAGGTAAGAGGGTTGTGAATGTGGGCAGGAACAGTGGTGCCTCTGGAGAATGCAGGAACTGCTGCACTATCCGATGAAGCTGCTCACCGTAGATACTGGAGTTCCCTTAATTAATGATTAATTTATAATAATATTCACTGACTTGCCTCAGACACCAAAAAGTTTTGGATGAGCTCCTTTCAACTTCGAGTTTAGCCTAACACCATGAAGACAGTATCATCCCAACTGCAAGAACTCAAGGAAAAGTGTTTCCCCTAAAAAAATGACACTTCTGCGCAGAGCTTCCATCTGGCCCTCAGCAAACCCCCTCCCTCCAGCCCTTGGACAATTCCTGTAATCAGTGATGGGATTCAAAGAAATTAACAACTGGTTCTATGTCTATCTGGCAGCCACTTTTAAATGCCTATTTTTAAACTCTATAAGTCCTATCTCTTGTTAACAAACCGGTTCTATAGTATAGGTGCGAACCTGCTGGAGCCCACCACTAATCCTCTGGAGGAGAAGGATGCTCTGCTCTCTGAATCCCCAGAAGGTATTCTGAAGGGTGGGGAGTCTGCACACCTCCACTCTTTATGAAGGTACTTATGAACTGGTTTGAAGATTGCCCCCTCTGTGGGTTAGAAAGCATTTATGAACTGATTTGAATTCATTCATTCGTAAGTTCTGTCTCTAATATATTCACTTATGAAAATTAAGTCAAATTTGAACCCTGACACAGTATCAGAAAGATGAGTAGCCCTCCTGCCAAAAAGTTTAGAGACCCCTGCCATAGAGCTTATCAGGAACACTCCTCAGACATATAATTCTGAGTATCCCTACAATCCAGAGTAACTACGGGAGCACGTAAGAGACATTACGTGTACCCGTAGTTACTGCATCACCTAGTGAAAAGCTATGGGAAATTCATATTGCAGTCCAGAGCAAATTGTTCTTACACCGGAGCAAGGACTCCCCGTAGTTACTCTGGATTGCGCCCTATGCCTGGTTTCCTAATTCAGGTGCCCTGGGGAAACATTCTCAGGTTACCAAACACCTGTAACGTTCTCATTGCAGTACTGTACTAAATACACAAGGGAAGCACACCAGGCCAGATAATGATCCAAGCTGGAGAAGAACTTGTGGTGTCAATAGTGCATTCTTTCTAATGCAGGTAGCCATTAGTTCATATCCTGAGTAAATGGAATACTGTATTTCAGTATTATCCCCACTTATAGGTGTTCTTAAATGTGAAATGTGGTTGCCACAATTCAAGACATCATGCTAGATCAAGTTCCCATGATGGAGCAAGTGGAAGATAGCGCTGGCACCAAAATGTCAAAAAAGTTATATTTACAGGACATTTCAGGGCTTCTTCCCACAAGAAAGATATGATATCTTTTTAAGGAATGCCAAATGATTTCCTAGAAAACAAGTGAAATTTCTCCAGGGATTTATGCATGACCCTAGGAGGAGGTGTCCTGCTTGCCTGTGTCAGCAGAACTAACAGACTTGAAGATAGCAAATGGGCAAAAAATACATCAGTGACTCATGGGAAGACACAGTGTGGGGAAAAAATTATTTTCCACACACAGGCGTTCCTGCCAGACATGAGAAGTCAACATCAATACAATATTATTAGGGTGAGTTGCTGCCATTGTAATTCCTCAGGGTACAACTTCCTCCCTAGGGTGACTTAAAATTGAATAACTGAGAAGGTAGGTGGAGGCATCTTGTCTCGGGTGTACATGTAACTAAATGAGCAATATGAGAGCACGATGGACCATTACACATATAGCAACTGCAAAGGTCTGTTTCAGACTATAGTAGACCCTCAATATCTGCAGATATAGAACCCGTGGATTTCTTCATCTTCAGGTTCTGATCCCACATATAGACCCACTGAAGAACTCCAAGAGACAACCAGAATTTCCAAAGTTGCCTGTAAACTGCTTTGAGCAGCATACTGTGGCCCCACCAAGGCTGCATGAAGTCTTGTTTTGGTCACTTTTGGAGCCTCCAGGTAGCCCAAATCTGTCGATTCCAACATCTGTGGAATTCCAGCAATGGAATGGGATTCCTGTGAATAACAAGGACTGCTGCCCTATATTGATAACAAATTGTATTTGCTAAGACAATACATCTGAACCAGCCCACCTACTCATGTGACAAAAAGGATCACATACATCCCACTCATTCTCTGGCATGTATTCCCCTTCTCTTAATTGCACTGTGTCACATTGTGTACAATGCCCTATATACAAATCAGAAAAATGCAAGACAAGTCACAAGAAGAATAGAACAGGTGCAATCTTGCCTTACCACCACAGTAGGAAGTATGATCTGAACTGGTCCCATTCCACCCACCTTCTGCCCTCCTCCCCAGTTTCAACTTACCATATCCAGTTCCAGGGCTCTTGTGATGGTCACTCTCTCCTGGTCATCACCGCCCATAGTTTGCTGTGGTCATGAGACTGTGCTCTGAGACTGTGCTCTCTGGTGCATCATGTTTTGCAATGGCCATAAAGTAAGCTGTGTGTTCGGGGTCTGGAATGCATGTTCTGGCCATGCAGTCTCCCTATAGGGTTGAGCTGTATTATGTAATTATAGTATATCTTTTCAGCTGTGGTGGCTCAAAAACACTGTTAACTTGAAAGGAGGCAGGTTGGCAGTTTCAGATCCAAGAGTGAGTTCCTGTTACTTACCCCAGCACTTGCCAACCTAGTAATTTGAAAGCATATAATGCAAGTAGGTAAATAGGTACCACTTTGGTGGGAAGGTAACAGTGTTCAGTGTTCCTTTAGCATATGGTCATGCTGGAAACATGACCATGAAGATGTCCTTGAACAACTCTGGCTTTTTGGCCTTATAATAGGGGTGAGCACTGCACCTGGAGTCAGTCAAGACTAGCAAGGCAACCTGTGGGGAGCACCTTCACTTTTTTAGTATATCAGGTATCCAATACCCTTCTTGATTTTACATCAGTAGAGGACAGCCTGTTGCTGAGTAAATGGATACAAAACATAGCAGGTAGACTACAGTATTATAAAAGAAGAATGCCACTTGCAGAATGATCTTTGATATAAGGACAAGGATGTTGCTGGCATGTCCTTGTTTTTTACTTGTGAAATGTTAGAACTTTTTTTGTCTCATGACACAATAGCAAGGCACTAAATTGTCAAGGCATACCATCAATTTTTTATCTGTTCATAAAGCACATTGTGCTGCCAGAGGGGGACTCTCAACACCCAATAACCTTAATTATGAAAACTGATTTTTCTCCAAACTCCCATGGCACACTTGTGGACTGTTCATGGCATGCCATGTCAATATACATTGGATTGCAGCCTTAGATGTGTACTTCTTTTACTCATATTGTGTGGATCGCAATATGGCTTATTTAAAATGTGAGAATTTGATGTAAGCGAGCAAGACGTGTACGATGCACCCCAATGGCATGTGAAATATATCATACACAATACTTTTAGGACTCTAGCAATTTATCATTTTTTTTCCTAAAAGGTGGTAACATTAATTATCACGTTCGCCTTTGGCATGACATATAGGCTTTGTCTTCATTATACTGAAATGCAATCTGAAAAAATAACTCTTGAATCCATTTATGTTTTCAATTTGCTTTGAACTGTTTTTCAACAACTCAGGTCAAGACCCAATTTCTGAAGCAATCTTCTCTGTATTTTATTGTTCACCAGTGACTTGTACATGATTAAAGAATCCATCAGGAAAGTTCTTTTTTTATTCCATTATTATTATTCTTTCTATAATGTCTCCTTTCCCCCATATCTCAGTCACTGTGGTTATCAGTCCGGTACATTGTACACTGAATACAATTTTAGGGTGAGCAGAAGGTTCTGTACTTAAAAAAAAAAAAAAAAGATAGTTTCAATTTGCCCATCACCCTACTTTATTAGAACTTGTGTTTCAGTGTTCAAATATACTACCAGCACAATGCTAACCAAGTCTACTCAAAAGTAAGCCCCATTGTGTTCAATGGTTGTTACTCCAAAGAAAGTGTGTGCGCAATCCGTAGGACTGCAGCCTTGGACAGCCAAATGCTTACAATCAGATACAGTGGTGCCTCACATAAAGAGCTTAATTTGTTCCAGAGGCATGCTCTTTAAGTGAAATGCTCTTTAAGTGAAGTGGATTTTCCCATAGGAAACAATGGAAACTCAAACGATTGGTTCCATAACCCAAAAAATATTCATATAAAAATATTAACTGTATGTAAAAATGATGACAAAACACAGGAATTGAATTCAAAACACTATAATATGATACAGACCACAATTACTGTAATAAAACACTGTAATATTCTGTACAGTAAAAAAGAAAAGAAAAACCTTTATGGCCAAGGATGACTAAGAGCACCATCCTAATCCTGTCTACTCAAAAGTAAGCCCCCTTATATTCAATGGGTCTTACTCTTGGGAAAATGTCTTTAGGATTGCAGCCTAATTTTCACTCAAAGAGTCTCTGGTGTCTTTTGGAGCATCTTTAACAAGGAACCTCTCTCTGTGTGAGAGATCTATTTATGAAAACTAGATAGGCAGTCTGCAACAGCAGAGGGGCCAGATCTTATGCTGTCTACTCAGAATCAAGCCCCATTAACTCCACTGGGGCTTACTCACAGGAAAGTGTGTATGATGCAGCCTGATTCTTTCCAAGTTTGCATGAAGAGCAAGAGCAGAGGGGCCAGATCCTATGCTATCTACTCAGAATCAAGCCCCATTAACTCCACTGGGGCTTACTCACAGGAAAGTGTATAGGATGCAGCCTGACTCTTTCCAAGTTTGCATGAAGAGCAAGTGCAGAGGGATCAGATCCTATGCTGTCTACTCAGAATCAAGCCCCATTGAATCCAGTGGGGCTTACTCACAGGAAAAGAAAACTGCAGGCAGGGAAGGTGGTGGTGATGGGGAAGAAGGGTAGTTGTAGTGGGGTACAGGCAGGGGGGTTTCCTTGGGGGGAAGGGGTTCATTTGAAGGGGGCTCTAGAGGGGGATGCAGGAGGAGTTTTTCCTCCTACTTGATGGAGGCCACAGAAGCTTGGCTGGCCACATTTTCTGGCTGCAGGAATAGCCATCTTTGTTACTTGACTGAAGAGGCTCCTGAGCTCCCTCTGCTGGTCTCTTCATGTACTGCAGGCAGGAGGAGAAAGTCCCGCCTCATTCCTACAGCCCATCCAATGCAGACAGGAGGAGAGGGAGCCCAGCCAATGGGCACTCGTTATTTGAATCATGCCCGTTATGTGAGGCAAAATTCCACACAAATTTTAACTCGTTATGTGGAACACTTGCTATGTGTGGCACTCGTTATGCGAGGCACCACTGTATTTGTAAGTGATTTTGAAGGTTCTGTTCAACACGGAAGGTTCTGTTCTTTTAGGTGCCGACATTTCAACTAAATAATCACTTTTGCCATGGATCAATTCCATTTTCATGGAAATTGCTAGCTATGTATAATATACAATATAAAGTTGAATCTTGGTTAGAGAAGTTAGATTACAGTCTTTACCACATTTACCTGAGAATAAGCTCTATTGATGATAATGGAATTTCTAGTTTGAATATGTATAGGATTGGACTCCTAGCCAATTAATCTTATGAGTTTTCTACTTAATCCAAAGCATAGAATCATTGGATGGTAATGTTGTATTTGGATGGCCTCTAGACCTATGGTTCCCAAACTGGATGTCAGGATCCACCAGTGAGCATGACCCAATTTTTGGTGGTTTGTGAAACTGATAAGGAAAACATATTGAACAGTATGCTAAGCACCCATTTATTAATTCATAAATCAGTGAATATGCCTTGATCCACACTGAAGAGCAGGCTGAATGGAACATAATGCCACCAGAATGGTCTCAATCCAATGAACATGTAGATTAAAAATGCTCCAGAAGTGAGCCCCACCACAGTAAAAAGAACAAAGCAGATGATTGAGCTATTGATAAAGTGAAACCTTTTTCTCTTAAAGCTAAGTGGGTCCCAATAAAGTTAAAAGTGGGTCTTGGTATGAAAAAGTTAGGGAACCACTTCTCTAGTTTAACTTCTTTTGCAGGACTGGCATCCCTGACAGGTGGCCAGCCAACTTCTATTTGAAGGACTCCAAAGAGGGAGAGCATATTATGGCACAAGTCCCTATGTCTAGCCTTATTCCACTTTTCTGTAGCCTCAGCATTGGAGTCATTCTTGGAAGTCATAGCAACATGCATCATTGCCCAGAATGGCTCTGTTGGCATTTACACCAACTTACACTTACACCATATATTTCAGTGCCGCGCTTACACCATATATTTCAGTGCCGCGCTTCTCCCTGTAGCTTTGCTACTGCTGAGGAAGTTTACCAAGATGCACACAATTATATTTCAGATTCCTGTTGCAAATATAGCCAAGGAACAGCTGTGTGGTTATTTGCTTATCACTCTCCCTCCCTCTTGGTGACTCATTGGTCTTCTCACCTCACCTTGTCTCTTTTCCCTTTCCTCTTCTCCTCCCTCCTGCTCGGGTGGAATCTCTGCTGCCCATTTACATTATGATTAAAAAGCATTGACCCCCCTGACCTTCCAGCCAGCTTGATACATGAATTCGAAAACTGCAGACTCCTTTTTTTTTCTTCCAGCCACAGAGAGCTGAGCACAATCATTGCCAATATTTAGATGTGTGTCATCTTCAGGTTTATTGAGAGACATGGTGTTTTAAAATCAGCATCCGCATGGATTCTGCTAATTCTGCCACTGCTGGACCTTACTCCCTGGTTTAATTAATTAATGCTATAATAGGACCCCTGCAAAAGAGGGTCACGTTCCATCCAGGAGACTGACTACTTGTCTCCTGCCTGGTTGCTGGTGGTCATGTGCAAGCCCCTCTGAGTCTAGCCTAGCCCCCGAAACTTGCTTCTTGTTCAACGAAATGTGAAATTGTACTCTTCTGCACTGGGAGTGTGACAATGACATCTGCAAATAGGCATGTAATGGGGAGGATGCAAAAAAAAAGAGGAAATTTTACAGCAAATCATCCCTGTGCATGAGCCATGGTATAAGGTCATTGCCAAGCCGCCTTCTGGACCAACATTACTATTTTGTGTGCATATTTGACTGGCAATGAGGCATCTCTGCCTCTGGTGTTGCCCCTTCTGTGGCTTCTGGTTCAATCTGGATTCCTTGCTGAACTCCCAATTCCGGATTCTCCACCCCATCCTGTCTGATGCTACCAAAATTGCTGCCTATGGCTCAACCCAGACACAGAATTGAAGGGGAGCAGGGGAAAATCCTCAGGACCTGGGATTCCCCGGGCAACAGTTTTGCACTAGGTATTAATTTAGTGGCCACATTAGGGGCAAATCTCCTAGAACACGGGACATTGACTGAAATCAACATGTATTTTGGTATTTTTTGAAGGTGCAATTAACAATATGGAGTACAAATATAAATCTGGAGTGCAGAAGATAAACAAAAAGAAAGAAAAATCAAATAAGGCCTGACAAATTTATTTCATGAGGGCTTTAAATGAGGGAGACAGTGAAAACCAAAACTTGGATGCCCTTGCATTATTGGAAGAAGAAAAAGCAAATAAAGAGGCCTTTGCTGAAATAGAAGAAACATAGCAGCAATACTCACAGGAAGGAAATTATCCCATTCTGATAAATATTTTCATTTAATTTTGCTCATACTAAGTTAAAACAGACCATTAACACCTTGTTTTAAAAATGTAGTAACATCTGCTTTGTAAGAGAACTGAGGCAGAGAAGTCCCAATTGAGCATCTTCCCAGGACCCAATATCAACTGTCAGTAGCCCTACCCAGTCAAGATCCTTTAGGAGACCCTCTGAGATCAAGCACTTACCATATAAATGTTTTCTAACATGCTCTTTATTGGTGGGTCAGTATTACACAGCATTCCCATAAACTCATGTTACCCCCTACCGTTGTTATTAGATGGTTATAAATTTGAGCCATCCAGGGTAGATTTTCAAAATAAGAATTGAACAGAGAAAATCTGATTTTGTAGACAGACATATGACCGCCAGAGTCCATGGCAAATAACAAAAATGAAATTTAACAAACGCTAATTTAATTGCAGTTGAATCATTGTGACTGAAGTCCATTAGGGGCCAGTTGTAGACAAATGACCCTGTGGTGTTGTCCATTAATCTTGCCAACTGAGTATCATTGTTGTGATCTGCCCAGCCCTTTTGCAACTATTGCATATCCCCCATACAGGAAACCTCTGTAACAAATGGGACAAAAATTATGTTAAAAATTTATACTCTAGAGCAGTATTTCTCAAACCATGGGTTGGGACCCACTAGGAGGATCACAAGCCAATTTCAGGTGGGTCCTAATTCATTTTGGCTGCAATCCTAACCTGTAGTTAGGCTGGCCAAAGCGCTTGCACAAGACCTATACTGATCTGGGAGTGTTGCAAAAGTGCTGTATAGGACTTATGGCCAGTGATGGGATTCAAATAAATTAACAGCAGGTTCTGTGTCCTAATAACCTAAATTAACAACAGATTCTGTGTCCCATTAGTAACTGGTTCTCAGAACCAGGCACTCTTTAGCAAAGGGTTCTATAGAACCTGTGAGAACCCGCTGAAGACCACCACAGCTTATGGCTACTCCTGGGAAAAGGTTAACCAGTGCACAGACATGCAATTGACTCCCTACATCACCACGGGAAAAGGAAGAGCAATGAGTTGTTCCAGCCTAGGTTAGGATTATACATTTAAATATTTTATTTTTAATAAACTTTTAAATAATATTTTAACTTTTTAGTATTTTAAATTTTTTATATTTAATAAATAAATAAATAATATTCTGTACTTTTGTACCGACTTTTGTGCTTTTGTATATGCTGTTAACTATCATAGTTCAGGTAATGTGGATAGAATTGCAGCCTTTGGGACTTTTTTTAAAAAACAGGCCTGCTTGGAAGGTTTAGACGAGCTTATTTTTTAAAAATAATTTTAAACTTATTGTAAACTTTTTAATTTATTCAATTAGATTTCATTTTTGTCTACTTGGAGTTGTTCACTTGATGATGTCACTTACAGTTTTGACATCATTTCCAGGTTAATGACATCACTTGTGTTGGGTCCCGACAAATTTTCATTCCAAAAAAGTGGGTTCAGGTCCTAAAATGTTTGAGAATGTTTGATGTGAAGGAAACCATTTGATTAGGGCTTGTCATTTCATTTATTTTTATAGGTATCATTACTGCATTTTTCATATGTTCTTCAGTTGGCAGCGGTAATCCTCTTCCAACAGTTTGTTGACACAACAGGCAAAAGTAAATCCTTTGTGCTATTTCCATGCGCAGAGATATTTTCATACACACAAGCCACGCTCAGGTGAACACAAGCGCAACAGTCTTCATTCCAGCTTTTGAAAATGGGATCTTGTAGTATTATTTTGCCTCCGGCTAACAGTTCGGTATTCATATTCTCCACAGAACTTCCTTATTCCAGAAGAAATGCAACACATATCGGGCAGGGGAGGCAAAAGTAATTCCCTCATCAAATAAGCAATCCTCTTGAGCACATATTCCACCAAATTATAACTATTCCAAGCTGAATATTATTCCACCACAACCCCCTTGGTGACAGCACAAAAATAATAATTTATTTTCATATTGTAATGGCAAAACTCTTTGGAACATACGCATCCACATTCTTCTCACATAAAATAATATTTTGAGTTTTTCTTTGGTTTCTTCTTGTTTTTTCCTAGTCAGGCTTACCACTTCGAGATTGGAAATAGTTTACAACATTCTTTTGTTTCCTTTTTCTGCATGCATTCTCTACAGTTTTCTCAGACTATTCATTCTGATCTGCACTATGTAGAATGATCTCTTTCATTTTTTAATACCCTCTTTTAATTGTTGAGGTGCTACTATGCCTTTTGGTACATGTATTTCCACTCTGGTTCTTTCTTTTTAATGTTGATTTTACTTAATTGCATTCTGTAGAAGCAAGAAATGATAACTGGTGTTCAAGAATTTAAAAAAAATTATCTCTGTGGTCAAGTTCAAGATGTTTAACCAAGGTGAGTATTAAGATGGAAACATTACAAAAACAACAACAAGTAATGTTGTTCAGATAAGAACATGCCGGTAATTTATGTTTGTTCATCTTTATATACTTAAAAAATAATTGTATTCTTTTGTATTTGCTCAAAATTGTAAAAGTATGTCTGGAAATAAAAGAGAAGTACAGTAAAAACCAACAGTCATGGGAATACTAAACAAAGTAATATGTCAAAATGTGTCAACAGAAAATATAGGTGTTTAATGATTTTTAAACAAATATATATTTCTATACCACCCTTACTTCAATAAGCTTAGGGTGGTATATGTGGTTCCTTCCTTTTGTCCTCACAACCCTGTGAACTGGGTAAGGATGCAATTCTAAAGACACTTTCCTGGGAATAAGACTCACTGAACACAATGGGGCTTACTTTTTAGTAGACATGATTGGGATTGTGCTCTAAGACTGGGAGATAGTGTCACCCAGGAAGCTTCATGGATGAGGGAGGATTTGAACTTAAGTTTGTCTTCTATTGTATCCTCATAACAACCTTGTGAGGTTGCTGGGAAGGGCTGGTTCAAATTTGGATCTTCTGAGTCCAACTCCTGAATCCTTGCCCAGTATTGGTTAACTCATGTTTTTAGCCCAGATCTAGCATACTGGTAGTTTCAGGTGTTCAAACACAGTGATTGAACAGAGTTAGTACTGAAATTCCAGAAAAAGTGAAATTCAAAGCAAATGTTAACATCCCTCCAATATGAGAAACAGCTTTTCCAAGGGTTGATGAACAGGTTTCTACGAGACAAACAAAATTTATCTGGTTGACATGTTGAGTCAGAAGCAAAGCCCATGCATCCCATGGAGCTTACACCAGATAAGTTGGATTGCAGGCTTACAGCCAAATCCTATGCCCAAATCCATAGCATGCAGAGCTCCTGATGGAGTGCAAGATGCATGCTATGATGGGGGAAAAAACTAGTTGGTTCAGAAGAAGTTTAAATCTTTTTTTAAAATTTACTCATCATAGGCTGTCTAGATTGTTTTAATCTCCTCAGCTGGTATTTAGGTAGTGAAAATCCAACATGAGTTGGGGTTGTGTTGAGCTGGGAAATGGCGCATAGTGTGCACTGCTGCCACTGAGATCCTCCCGCTGATGCCCCAAACCTCCCAGGCCTCCCCTAACAGGCCTGCTCCAGCATTGCTTCAGCTTCCCACTGCAGCTGACACTGGTCCTCCCTGCTCCCACACCATCATTGGTGAGCTGCCCAGTGTCAGAGCAGCTCATGAGATCACAACCCAGTATTCAGCCATAGTTCTCATGTTCTTTCCCATTCTCAGTGACCCTGGAAGCAAAGGATAGTTACAACAGCTTATTTTTTTTTAAAAAAATACAGCCTTGATAACTGAGCATGTCCAGTATTCCAAGTTACACCTCATATTTCACAGTAGTTTACTTAGGCTTCAATATTAATTGAAAGGGACATTTGTCTTCATGTGGCCTGGTCTGTCAGTGGTGTGAGTTTGCAACAAAACTTCAATGGCACAATTGCTCACCAGTCTAGTCTTGACAGCAAGTCAGAGAGGTGAGCTTGATACATTAATCAGGTCCTCTGAGAGCGACGATAACAATAATAATTCTTTTCTAGTGCGCTGATAGAACTCTCAATTGTTTCATATTAAGGCCTGCGAAAATAGGAGCGTTAAGAGCGACTCACATTTTAATAGAGGCAATAATTCTGCTCTGAAGGGCTGTCTGAATGCTTTGGATGGAAAATGAAAACAATAGATCCAGTTTTACGCAACGTGGTGCCATGAGAAGGCTACGTGAACCATCTGCCCTATCGTAATCCTCTTAAATATCTTTTAAAGGCTGGTGGTTATGTGGTCACGGTGGCCATACTTAAGCAGTTATATATTCAGCAATTGCTACAAATGACTGTGAGTCTTTATGGTAATGTCAGGCTTCCAATAAAGGGAAGAAGGATGTCTTAAATGATTGTGTGTATTCATTTGCAGAGATTGGCAATCCTTTCCCACCTTCTCTGAAATGGGTTGGCATAGAATGGATTTTATGGAAAGCTTAAAAGAAGATAAATCTCTATGCTGGAAGTCCCAATTTGAGGTTGGCAAACCTAATTGGAAGATGCATCCATTGAGAATAAGAGGCTTCAAGAGCAGGAAATGTGATCGTGATGATGTGGAATTTAGATAAAAGGGCAAGCGCAATTATTCTCTCTCTCTCTTTCTCTCTCTCTCTCTCTCTCTCACACACACACAACACACACACACTCACACACCACAAACCACAAACAGTAGTTGTGTTTTTACAGTCTCCTATGCATTTCAGTTTTGGGGGAGAGATCCTGGGGCAAAAAAATAAGCTTATGCCAATACCAGTATACCCTTTTTCAGAAATCACAGTTCCTACAACATTGGGACCCAAGTCCCAATTGCAAATTGGAAGTTTGTGAAGGCTGCTGCATGCTCTGGTGAATCCAGGTAAGTTCCTGCATCCCTCCAAAGAAAAATAATCCATAGGATTGTGTCACTGTGTTCCCCCTCCCCTGCAATCATTTACCATAGGGCTCAAACCCCTGGAGACATTGTGAACCATTAAATATTGTACAATCCTAACATGAAATACACAATTGCCAGGAAATAGAATCCAGTTCCCTGTTGACTTGGACACACTGGTTCTCTACATATGTTTCACAACAAAGTCTGCAAAATACCACTTCACTCACCTGAAAAAGAGCCTAATCTCCATTAACTATTTGACAGAAGTCTGTTTTAGCTTTTGTTGGAGTACATCAGGATGCATTTGGGCAGCATCCAGTTGGCAGTGTCATTAACAATAAGGTGAAATCATAGGCCTCTGCTGTACCGCTTTGTTCATTCCCATCTCTTGTACTGACATGGTACATAGGCTAATCTGAACATAGCCTCAGGCACTGATGCCAAGCAAGACAAATTGACCTACCTGGTACTGCAACAGCGGCTCCTCCAGGGAATTCCTTTGCTGTACAAACTATAAAGTGCTGCCACAGCCTACATGTTTTCATCTTCCTGTATTGCCTTTAACATTCTGTATTTGGATTCCTCACTCAGTGGAATGCAATTGTGTTTATTGACATTACACACAATTTTGCAATTATTCTCAAATTCATAAGCTAATAAACATGTGATGGCAATATGAATGGTATGCACTGAGTAGCTGTAGTAGGACACAGGTTTCAACAAGGTTGTGGTTTCCAACAATACCTGGGCTACAATTCTTGCGTAGCCTCCTTAGACGGGCACCAACATCTTGAATCTCATCCAAATCTCATAAAATTTGGGTGGTGCTATTTTGGACTCCACAAAATTTTGTGAGATTTGGGCACCACCATCTTGGATCTCACAAAACCCACCCACTGTATGGGAGGAAGTTAATCATGGTAGTGATATATGGGCCTCCAATATTTGGTATCGCAAACCCTAGTGATCCCACTGTCAATAAATGTTAATTACACACATACCATAGTCCAAACAGTACCACTTAGAACAGAGGTTCCCAAAGCCATACTCAGACATTGGGACTGTTCTAAGTTGCTGCAGAGGTGGGGGCAGAGTAAAGTTGCCATATATCCCCCAAAACATGGACTGTCCCAGTTTTTGGGGATTGCACTCACACACTGGAAAGTGTCACAATGGGTCCTGTCCTGGTCTTGTGGAAGAGAATTATGGCAACCCTAGGCAGGAGTTGGGAGTTGAGCTCAACAGACCAAAATGATCACGGTATTGCAGATACCTAAAAATATCCTTGTGTACCTGAAGGCATCATGCATCCTCCAGAACCCCTATACATCTGCAGTGAGCCCCAATCTGCTGTCAGAACTCAGTTCTGGTTTGCACAAAGTGAGCTTCGAGTGAGATCAGAGCTCACTGCAGATGTGTGGAAGGTTGAGGAGGTGTCTTCAAGCCTCTAGGACAGTGATTTTCAATCAGTATGCCATGGCATACTGGTGTGCTGCAGGTAGTTCTCAGGTGTGCTGGGGAAATGTGGAGACTGACCTACTAATTTTCATTAATAGGAAAATTAGGGGAACAGTCTGGTGTGTCTTGTCAATGGTAAAAATAACTTATGGTGTGCCTTGACAATTTCAGTGCCTTGTTAAGTTGAAAATCACTGCTCCATGACCTCCTAAGAGGCTGCAGGATATCCTCAGGTACAGGGAGATGTTCCTGGATCCCCACGCCAGTGGTGGGCACCAGCAGGTTCGCACCTACTCTATAGAACCAGTTCTTAACAAGAGATAGTACATATAAAGTTTAAAAATAGCCATTTAAAAGTGGCTGCCAGATGGACAGAGAACCGGTTCTTAATTTCTTTGAAGCCCATCACTGCCCCACACCATAGCAATCACAGTGGCACTGTTGAGGACCATTTCCTAGACCATTCCCCTTAAGAGAGTGGGTCATGACCCACTACTCTGGGAACCACTGATTTAGAGGACTTGAAGAGCTATTTGGGATGAATGTTTGTTGCTTTTATTTTTCCCCAGGAAGTTCAGGTTAATTTTTGAGTCACAGAATAACATCACTTCCTCAGAATGAATCCACTCACTGTGCAAAGGAAAGGCTGTGTCAGTCTTCTGCATACCTTTTTGTGGAGTACAGCCCATGAGTTTCTGCAAATCCATTTGTACAGCTGGAATTTCCAGGCAAGTGTTAAGAGAAGATCTAATTCTCCCAACCAGTTTGAATGTGCTGCTTTCAGAAATAAAGTGAACATGCAATAAGGATAGTTTATTAGAGGCAGATGCCAAGGTCAATTAAAATTTATTAGAGTTGTAATGGATGGGGAAAAAATAAAGTAATGCACTAAGCTATTGCTTACAGGTGCTCAGCAAAAAAGCACATTCACTCGCTGTCAGGCCAGTCCTTTACCGTTCCTAAGTGTCAGTCATATTGAGGGGAAATGCAAGACCAGATGCTGGCGGAGATTAAAAAAACCCTAAGTCAATTATGAAAGAACTAAAATTAAAATTCATCTGCATTTGACTAGAGACTCCCCAAAGCAGGTTTACTAGTACGTATGTGATTTTTCAATGGGTTATGAGAAAAGGGGCTACTCTGTTCAAGCCGACTGACTTCACATCACTGGAATATGATTTTTCCAAAAGAAGATCTTCCTTAAGGAATATTTTGCAGTAACATATGCAAAGGGCTGGTGCAGTATGGATCAAGGTAAAGGTGTCCCCTGCAGGTTCTCCTGCTAGTCATCATGAGTGGAAGTTTCAGCAGAACATTGAAAAGCAACCTTTTTTGGCTGCACCATCTGGTGAAAATGAGAAAAACCATCATGTGTGTATCTGTGTGTGTATATATATATTTCTTTCCCTCAGATGCCGTTTGCTTCCCACCCACAAACTTGCGGCTGTCCCACGTCAGCTGTGTTTGCAGTTTATAAGGTTTACAAGCCCATCTGGGTTTCCTTTTTTTCCTGTCTTCTTCCCTTCTTCTTTTGGAAATGTGATCAATATTTGGAAATACCAGATGACTCAGACATGACCGATTCATCTTCAGTATCTGGGTTTATTTTATTTTATTTTTGGGGCCTATTTTCTACGGAGTATAGATGCATGTCCCCCCCCCCTCTCTCTCTCTCTCTCATGTTATTGGGCACAATCTTTAATGTGCTGTGCATTTTTTTCTGGGGTTTTTGCAAGGCAAAATCTCCATGGATTGTCCCCATGGTTGTGACAGAAGCAGCCATTCATCTCTTTTTGTGCAAAGGCTGGTGTTTGAAGCCTACTGTGGGGAGAGCATTTGGTGGCGCTTATCCTAAAAGCTTTCCAGAGGACCTAACCAGTGCTCAACCTCATGATCAGATTTCCTTTGCCTCTTGAAGAGCTAATCTTCACAGCTGGAGGGCAAGCTGCAGATTGCAGGAATTCTTGCAGACCTCAGAAGCCATTGGAATGAAGGAAATAGAAGAAAGTTTCCATCCAGGTCATAAATAGAGAGAGCCATTTAAGACTGGGTGCTGCGTAACCTATCTGAAATTGGTTTGTAACTCTCCTAGTGTGTCCTGACCCACAGTTTGAGAAACACTGCTCTGTGGCATTCAGTGCCACAAGGTAATTGTGGCAGGTGACCATATGTCACCTGGAATTGCAGGGTGACCATATGTCATAACCACAAAAAAGAGGACAAAATTCTCCAAAATGTAGGTGTAGGACACTAAGGCTGCAATCCAGAGCAAATTCAGCCTGCTCTGACCTAACTACACTCTCCTAACTATTCTGTATCCAGAGCAGAAAGTTATGCTGAATCCAGAGAGTCAGGAAGCCTGGGCTGCCCTAACTGCTCCAGAGCATGCTAAGTAATTGACACAAGGGGAAGACTTGCTCCTGAGGAGACACCCCTCAGATCACACTGAACAAGGAACAGCTGTGGTGCCTACAGTGGTGACATGACTGTGCACATCACCTGGTGCGGAAGTCTGTGCGTCATCCCTGGGATGCGCGCCCCCCCCACCTGGACTGCACAGTCACCAAAGTTGGCACCTGCGCAGTTGTTGCTGAAGCCAACTGGCTTCAGAAAGAGTTCTGCGCAGGCACCATCTCTGACACCTGCGCAGTACTTTCCTGAAGCCTTTTGGCTTCGGGGGAGACTGTGCAGGGTCAGAGTTGGTGCCTGTGCAGTAGTCTTTCTGAAGCCATTTGGCTGCCGCTCCGCCTCCTGAGTGAGGCCGAATGGCTATGCAGAGGCGCGGACTTTCTCTGCTGTAAGGAAGTTTCCTCTGAAGCTGTTCGGCATGCTCAGTGTGTTTCTGCGCAGTGCACCTCAGACGGCTGTTCAGGCCAGCTCCTCAGACAAGTGGCAGCTTCTGGCTGCTGCTCCGCCTTGGAGCAGGCCTGAATGGGGGTGCTGACGCCGGGGCCTGCCAAAGGACAGTCAAACTCCTCCAGCACATCACCCCATACGGAGCGCATCCCCAATGCAGCCCACACCAGCCGCACCAGTCTGGTGACGCCACTGGGTGCCTGCCTTATAAGGAGTCCCTGATGAGATGCCAGTACATTCTACAGTGAATAGAAGGGGCTTCTTGGA
Organism: Cryptoblepharus egeriae; assembly: GCA_030015325.1. Lineage (NCBI taxonomy): Eukaryota > Metazoa > Chordata > Lepidosauria > Squamata > Scincidae > Cryptoblepharus > Cryptoblepharus egeriae. The sequence continues at coordinate 16,883,448 of JAREYC010000013.1, forward strand.
GTGGCCTGCTGTATCCTGAGGTTTGTGGGCAGCCGTAGTTTGTTCCATATCCTGAGGTTGAGAGGCAGGGGTTGCAGCTAGGCTGGCCAAGAACTCAGATTTTTGGTCAACACTGCCATTCTTACTCGGGCCTTATCATGGACCCCTATGGGTCTACTCATTACTATACCTGCTCCTGAGGTGGTATAACTCTGAGGGCTGGAAGAGGGCATTTCTGCCTTGGAAACAGGCTCTGGATACAGAGTAACTGCTCTGCCCTAGGCAATGCTAAACATGCCCTCAACTTGCCTCTCCTGAGCTGCATAGGCTGCCCCAGTTAGGGCAGAGCAGGTCCACCTCTCTTAGGGCACCCTATCTTGCCTTGCTCTGCCCTAAGCCTCCTTCAGAGTAACTGGGCTGGAGCATCTTGCAGTTGCTCCAACCTAGTGTTAGATAGGGCAACCCAAGGGCTCTTATATGGACAGATTAGTTGCTCTGGATTGGGCTGTAAGGCTGCAATCCTAAAGACACTTTCCGGGGAGTAAGACCAATTGAACACAATGGGGCTTCCTTTTGAGTAGACATGGTTAGGATTGTGCTCTAAATAACAAATATAGGACCTAATAGAATAAAAGCTAAAAACACTCATATTTATTGCTTTTATGTGATTAATTTAAATGTGCTCTTAGAGCATAATCCTACGTATGTCTACTCAAAAGTAAGCCCCATTATTTTCAGTGGATCTTACTTCCTGGAAAATATCTTTAGGATTGCAGCAATAATTTATTGCATATAATTTATTAATTACAAGAAAGCTACATGCTGCCTGCTTACAAGGAAATTGAAGATGATGAAGATATTTTTCAGGACACAAGACTAAAAAATAGGACATGTTCTAGACAAAGAGGACATATGGTCAACTAGTCTTCAGCTGGCTTTATAAATGAATTAGACAAATCCAAGGAGGATCTGTCAGAAGGAATCCATTGATTTTGCAGGACTGTTAAAAGATAGCTAAGTTGTGAAGTATTGTTACATCTGAAATCATTTCCAGGAGATCTTTCAGCAAAATTTTGCAAGCTTGACATCACCTTCTTGGCTGTCTAATTTCTTTTGCAACACAGAGGCTGTGGCATTTATTTTTAGACATACAGTGGCGCCTCACTAAGGACACAATCCAGAGTAACTACGGGGAGTCCTTGCTCCGGTGTAAGAACAATTTGCTCTGGATTGCAATATGAATTTCCCATAGGTTTTCATTAGGTGGTGCAGTAACTACGGGTGCACGTAATGTCTCTTACGTGCTCCAGTAGTTACTCTGGATTGTAGGGTTAGAGAGCTTAATTTGTTCTGGAGGCATGCTCTTTAAGTGAAATGCTCTTTAAGTGAAGCAGATTTTCCCATAGGAAATAATGGAAACTCAGACGATTGGTTCCACGACCCAAAAAATATTCATATAAAAATATTAACTGTTTATAAAAATGATTACTGAAAAATAACACTATACAAAGCACTGTGATATACACAACACACAACACTGCAATAAAGAAAATACTGTACAGTACTGAACTGTAATGTACCCTTGAAAACCTTCACGGCTGATGTGAGGGTTACAGAGAAGGGATGACTTTCACAATAACTAATGGAGTCACTGCTATCCATTGGCTCAATGGAATCTATTGTCTTTTTGTGCAACTTTAACATTCCCAAGCTGCTGACGGGGAGCAGAACCAGAACACTGATAAGGCACACCTTCCACGCTGCCAGACACAGATCCCACATACAAACCTAACTCAGGCTGCTCCCCCCGGACATCCCATGAGTTCCCTGGCAATGGAAGCCTATTCCAAACTTTGCCCAGGGCCCCACTGTAGCTCAAGCTGGTCTCCTCGTCCCGCCTGTGAGTTCCCTTCCCATGGAAGCCTGTTCCAAACTTCCTCAGAAGTGCTCTTTATTCAAGACAGTGCTCTTTAAGCAAGTCAAAAATTCTGAGGAAAATTTTGCTCTTTATTCAAGATGCTCTTTATTCAAGGTACCACTGTACATAGAAAGTGTTATGTGCATAAAGCAGTTTCAGTGGTTTGCATCACCTGGTATGGAAGGTCAGCATGTTACCACCCTGATAGGTATCCCTCAATGCAGTGTATGTGGCATCACCCCAAGTGACAGTCATGGTGATACACCATTGCTCCACACACTTTTTGGCTATAGCATTTGATAGAATAGAGATATTTCATTGGGGTTTGATTCATTCTATTCGGCATGAAATTATACATCAAATTAGGTGTAACATGATGATGTTATTCATGTATAGCATAACAAATATACCAAGATTAAAAAAAAAATTGGCCAGTAGTGGTGTCAACTCCCTCCCTCCATGTGTATCACTCAGGACAGTCTGCACTGCTACAGCCCCAAGTAATGCCACTGAACAATTTTCTGGGTTTCAGTCCGGAGTGAAAAACTAAAATCCGTTCAGAGGTGGAAAGTAGGTATGCATAATGATTTTCTGTTTCCAAACCTAGCTTTTTAGACGTACAATTGCTTTCCCCAGCTCTCCTCCCCCCCACACAAACACAACCACTAAATCCCAACAGGACTATATGAAGAATTTTTCTAAAAAGTTCCACAATCTTAAACATTAGTATTATGCCTGGCATCTGTGAAAAATAGCAAAAACCTCGTATTATTTTCAGGAGAATAAGTATTGAAAACTCTGCCTGGAATTTTTCTGCGCTCATGGCACAGGTAATAAATTTTAACATATTTATTTTTGGTTAAAAAAACACAAATTACAAATTATATATATTTGTATATAACAGTCATATATTTTATATATAGAACAGTCATATATACTGTATATATGCATATATACTGTATACTGTATATATACATATATACTGTGTGTGTGTGTGTGTGTGTGTGTGTATATATATATATATATATAAGGGTTGTGGGTGGCACAAGTGGCTAAGACACTGTGCCTGTTAACTAGCAGGCCAGGGTTCGAGAACCGGGTCGGCCCCACAAGACAGGGTGAGCTCCTGTCCTTAGCCCAGCTCTGTGACGCAGCTGGATCCAATTGTATTGGTCTGCCTTTCCATTGGACTAATTCAGAGGCATGGAGAGGGGGGATTTGCTGCTTGGGTAACAGCCTATCCACCATAGCAATCTAACCCAGACTTTCGTGCTTTGCATGCAGCGTATGCAGCGCCAAGCGCGATACCATAGTCTTCCAAGTCTGATGGAGGCCTGCTTTATGTGTGTGTGTGTGTGTGTGTGTATAAACAGTGTTTCATCTACCACTTGCTATTAGCACCCTGCACCAACACAGCATTATATGAAAAGAAATGCTTCCTCTTTTCATGAGGCTATTATTGAGGTATATAACTAATATTTATCACAGAAAAAATTCTGAATGCTTGCCTCAGAAAATTATTTGTAGGAGGTAGCTGCAATGGTGGCAAATCCAGAATGCCCTAATATGCCTAATATAGCGCTCTCCGTACATCAGTGCAGTGGTTCCAAAACTGTGAGCCATGGCTCCCCCATGGAACCATGGAATCTAGCCAGGGAGCCACAGAATCCTCATGGAAACCAGTACGTCAAAGGAGCTGTTGTCAAAAAAGTTGCGTTATCACTGTCTGCTGCATTGTTGTTGTTGTTTGCTGGAGATTAAAAAAATGTTTCCAGCGGTGTAGCTATAGAGGGGCAGATGGGGTGTCCGTCCCTGGGTACCACCCATGGAGGGGGATCAATATCCTAACAACATGAAGGAATGAAGCAACCCCATTGTGTCATATAGCATTTGATTCATACTGAAGAGCAGAAGCCAATGCACAAATCCATTTTTGTGTATCTCTTTCCTATCAAAGGTTATTTCCCCCCAAACTAATAAATGCATTGAGTTATATGGGAAAATGAAAGTGCCTCACATTATGGCTTTTCCTGCAAGTAGGTGAATGTGAATCAGGAAGGATAAGCTGAAAGGAATCCAAGGACACTAGAATGATCTTGATTCAATGAATGCAGCCCCCCAAATCACCCCAGAAAATGTCCCTTTTAATTGCATTGACTCTGTATCAACATTGATGCGAGGAGGGGCATTTAGGTAGGATTGGGCTGTAAGAAATCAGTGAACGTTGGTTTGCCATCCTGTCTTTCTTATGAACATTCATGACCAAGCAAAGAGCATCTCTCACCCAGTGTTTCCTCCCTTTTTATTCCATCAGCAGGTGGGGTGTAGTTTGCCACACATAAGCTGTCTACAGTTGGAAGGGAAAGTTGTTAATTAAGACTGTAGCTTCCGAAGCTACGTCTCAAGCAACTTTAAAATCAATTAGTAAATGTTTGCAGAGTGCTTTGAAGATGGAAAATACTCCACTATATAGCTGTGAAGTATTATTGTTGTCATCTCAAGCTCCTTTAATTAACTTTTGGAAAAGCTGACATAATCAGAGATTTCCAAGAAGGATGGGAACATCTCATTAACACACTTGTGGTGCTTGACAATAACACTCAGTAACAATAGCAGTCATAGAGGAGACGCTACTGGAAGGTACACCATTGGTCTGAACTTCATTGTGCTATAGTAAGCAGTGATAGAGGAGTGCTTGTGATGGGGGGAAAGTGTATAATCCCTAGAATCTTAATTTTTTGTCACTTTTTGAAGGCCACTATAGGGTTTGGGGTTGAAGGCCACTATCATAGGTTTCCTGTATCTGGAGGAATGGTGGCAAAATGGTCTCTACTGGTTCCTGTAGGTGCTTGAAAGCCACTGGAGGTCTCATTGGGGGACATTTCATCCTCTTCACTCATGGAAGGCTCCAGCTTCCATAATGGAGCTCCTTAAGTCTGCACCAGCTCATTTGCTGGCACAGACCTGCAGAGCTCTTTGTCAGGTTGGATTCAGTGGAGGAGGACTTCACCAGTCCCATACCCTTCTGGGCCATTCCCTTCCTCCTGTTCTGCCCTTTCCCTCTGCCCCAAAAGGTGCTACACCAGCAGGTGGAAAGGTTTATCACTGGCTATGCTGCGGTGTCACCTCCCCAGTACTAATGCTGGAGGGCCACAGGTCCTTGATCACTGTGTTCACATTGGCTTAGGGAGTTGAGGTGTTTCCCCTACATAGTCCAAATACATTACTTCTTGAGGATGCCTTTACTTATTCCCTTACCTGAGGGAACATTTGTTCCATTACCCTGAACAGACCTTGTGCTGCTTCCCTGGACTCACATTTTGGTCAACATTTTGGTGATGCTGTATCCCTGAATGTTATAGGATTGAGGTGACCATTTCAACAAGGTCAGGGTGGCAACCTGTTGATTGAGTAATGGAAACACCTTCCAGCATGACAACACCTATTAGGCCTTCAGAATTGAGACACTACTGCAACAAGAGAAATCGACTAGGGCCTATATCCTAAAGCGAAATTAAGCCCCTTGCTCCGGAGCAGTTAAGATGACTTTCCATAAAATAACACTAGAGGGTGACATAACAGCATGGACCCATAACTGCTATGGATTTTGCCCTAGGTTTCCCCATTGTCTCCATAGGTGGGATGTACATAGCAATGTGTAGCAGTGTGTTATTTGTATCACTTGGGACACCAATGCTGGAGAAGGAATAAATGTCACATGTGCTTCTACCTTGATGGAATGAAACCAAAATCTTTAATTCTAGTTGCATGCATGACTGTTCTTATGGAGGAAAAAAATGATGACAGCTTATGGCAAATTCTGAACCCTTCACAGTTTCTTTCTTCATCCAAGGAATGGAAGACAAAGACCATTCTTTCTTTATAGCAGGAAGTGAAGGACTATCTCTTGGAAGTGTGTTATGGCCATTATAGCTACAATTTAATGTGGTTGATGTCAAACTTTGGGTTTAAACGAAAGCTAGTTTCTTTCTGAACACATTTCACCCATTAAGTTTACACTAGAGCACTTCCACAACTGGAAATAATTAAAGAAGAAAACATTTCTTTAATGACATTTTCTCCTCTTCTTTTTTCAGTGCATGTAATTTGTGCAATGGTAGTAGCTGACTGTGTATAATCAGCATCTCTATTTCTCCATATAATCAACTAATTTCCTTCTTTGAAATAAACCATCCAGCTACACGGTAAACAATATAATGAATGGAAAACCAAGCCAGGAAGCATCATACTATCAGAAGACACTGGACGTAGCTGGGATCAAATAAAAACAGATTCCTTACGTTTTTGCATAGCATAATTCTCTCAATGGATATACGGACCTGAGTAAGTTTGATGCGACACATCCAACTTCCCAAAAAGGAACTAGAGAAACAGGATCATTTTGGGCAAACTGGCACCTTAATAATGGACAAACTCTCTCTAATCAGACTGGGCAAAAGTGAACTATGTTCTCAAACTTGGACAATACCAAATCCAGAGTAACTACATGAGCACATAAGAGACATTACATGCACCCGTAGTGTCTGAACCACTTAGTGAAAACCTATGGAAAATTCATATTGCAATCCAAAGTAAATTGTTCTTACACCGGAGCAAGGACTCCCCGTAGTTACTCTGGATTTCGCCCTAAGTTGTATTTCCATTTGGAAATCCATTGGAAAATCCATTTCCAAGCTTATACAAGTGATAATATCATTGGGACAGCAACAGGGTCAAAAACCAACCCCGAATTGAGACATTTCATTTGCCTTACAGAATCCTGTTTGGTTTCACTTGAAAAGTCTCACATATTTCTCCCTGCAGAGAGCTGTGACATTTGGTATGAATTTCATGTCTGCCAACTTGTTTTCTTCCACCCCAGTACTTACCTCTCTTGCTACTCCAGCTATAGAAGAATAGAAGGAAATTTCTGTCTCCCCTCTCCCCATCGATGCAGTGCTCTGTGTATGAATTCCTCTGGTGCATCATTGGAAATTGGTTTGGATAACCCCTGCTTACAGAGCCAAAATGCAGTTTAAGCAGCCTCTCATTAGCAGAGGGAGAGGAACTATCCCCTTTATCCCACCACATCATCATTCCTAGCGGCTGCTGTTAGTATTTCTCTAGCGTTATTCTGAAATTGCTGTACAGAAACTTCTTGTTCATTTTGCTTTGTAAACCGCATTTCAAATTTTACTGTTGTTTGTTGTTGAAATTTGATATTTAAATATTCTTAATAATATAATGATTTTCTGATAATGATACAGTAGATGTCTTAAATAATTTCACATTAAAAATTCTGCAATAACTTGAGGTGTTTGAAAAAGGTGTTATTTTAGTTTGAAGGAAGCCAATTGTAATAAGGAAGCCATAGAGCCAAATCCTATCCCACTGACTTCAGTGGTGAGAAAATGGAATTAACACTACGAACGATTCCAAAAGTCTCCTAGAGGGAAGGAGACTTTTGTGTGTCCCCCCAAGGAAGGGTGAAGCAGCCACAATGGGTCTTCTCCAGTCTTTGCTGGCTACGTAGACAATCCTAAAGACACTTTCCTGGGAGTAAGACCCATTGAATACCATGGGGCTTACTTTTGAGTAGACATGGTTAGGATTGTGTGCTACTTTGTTTCTCCATTCTGCACCAGCAAAGCTCTGCTGATCCCACCTACTCCAACCCCATCCCCTGCCCCGTGGCAGGAATCTGAAGCAGAACAAAGCCATAACCACTTGGAGCAAAAATAAACATCAGCAGTGACATCCTGGTAGAATTCCAGTTCTTTCCATAGTGTAACAATGCCATACAAGAAAATACAGAGAGGCCACTGAAATTCAAAACAATAAAAGCAATAAGGAAAAAAAAACAGAAGACTCTCATTATAAGTAATGCATGGCTTCCAATACTCAAATTTCTCAGAATAAAAACTTTGAGAAGTCTATTTAGGAAATTGAGGTAATAATGACCAGGCAAGGAGTGTAAATATTCCTTTAAAAAATATAGTGGGAACTGGTAATTTAACCTGTGGTCTCCTGCAAATGAGACCAGTTAGGTACTTACTTGGGCTACCCAGCAAAAGGGATGTTACACAGAATATTGTGTGAAGGATTCAAAATTCCTTGTAACCCTTTGAAAATGGGTTCTACAGGTAAAAGTTTGTGGAGGGGGGACTACATCCAACAATATATTTTAACCTGTTGCTTGAAGGCTTAATTAATATTTCAAATTATGATTTAGAAGACCCTTAGTAATAACCTATAGCACAGCTCAAAGTATATCTATGCAAAAGTAAGCTCAATTGAGTTTAATTAGACTTCCCCCCAGGTAAGCATGTCAAGGATTTCAGCGAGAATAAATAAAATACCAAAGAATGGATTTAAATGACCGGCTTCAGTTTGTTTTCTCTATATAGGGATTATTATGGTTTAAAAAGGGTAGTAAGAGAAGAATAAGTGCTGTGTTTATATGATATTATGGGCAGATGATTTATTGGAAATTGGGCTGTATTTTTCTAAGCCATTTATATAATCTTTTCCTGCCACGTATGCTTTCCTTGACCTTTTGGTGAGCTAACATTCAGTATATGGGAAGAGGGCACAAGTATGGCACGGTTACATAAAATATATTAACAGCCACAAAGGGCTGACAGAAAAGAAACTCACATAAAAACTGAGTAGTTATATAATTTCTAATAGCAGCCAAGATGGATGTTGATTGTCCCCTGAGGTCAAAGGTTTATCACGGAAGTAATGCGAATGGCTTAGGAACCCATTTTACCTTGGGACTCAGCTATAATTTACGCTTTAACTATAAGGTGGTCATTTGGGGTCTGTCCAGTGATATTGGTTTAAGCAACATATTACATCCTATTCACTCTGCCACAGGAGTGTGCTTCTGTGACCTAGAGACCATACATTTAAAAGATATGTCCCAGGAGCAGAGTTTTTCCACCCTTTTCATCTCATGGTGCATATTAAAAATTGTTTTTGACAACTGGCGTCTGTTTTTTTGACAGATTCACAATAATGTACTGTACATTCTCAGTAACACACTATGCCAATAATTGTTCCTCCCCCAAATGCCTGTGACACACCTGTGGCACACCACACATTATGGCACAGTGGCTGAAAATTATTAATTGCTGGCAAATATTTGGCAAATTGGAGCCTGGCACGATAGTTCACAAAGATATTGCTTCTTAATACATAATTGTAAGAAATTTCAAAATTTCCAGCTCCAGGTCTCCAAAGTTTTCAGCTTAAGAGTCACAACAAATATATGGTACTGTGTCAAGGGTCAGATAAAATATTTTAAATATAAAATTTAAATACATCAGAAATAGATTTTCAGGATTTCTTCAAGCACCAATACACAGCACAGCACACACTTAATAGACCCTCATTTCCCTACCACAGAGTTACAGCTCCAATTGTGTTTGTTCAACTGGGTCAGAGCCTTTTAACAAAGTATGGCCAAGGGCTAGTTAGAGGATTCTATAGGTTGCATCTGGCCCTCAGGCAAGGTTTTGGAGACCCCTGCCCTGCCTTAGATCTTGTGGTAAGGGATGCCAATAAAGAAGAAAGAATAGTTTCCCCCTTCTATAGGCAAAATCCAGAGTAACTATGGAGAGTCCTTGCTCCAGTGTATGAACAACTTACTCTGGATTCCAATATGAATTACACATAGGTTTTCACTAGGTTGTGCAGTAACTATGGGGGCACGTAAAGTCTCTTATGTGCTCCCGTAGTTACTCTGGATTTGGGGGTATGTTACTCACATGCGATTATTCCTTAATAGCACCTTCCAACTACAGTATGTGTGAGATATATTCAGGTCAGTGAATTAAGGTTACACTCTTATACAGACTTTCTTGGGAGTAATGTCCAGTCACCCAAACTTTCTTTAAAAAAAGCTTGCAAGAGGTTTGTGTTTTAAGAGCCTTTCAAGGGGCCTGCATAAATCCCTCTTAATAAATCTTAGTGATGGGTGAGCTGAAGGATTCTCAGTCCCCAAAATGAATGGGCCACCCTCAAGCGATCAATTTCCACGTAAAAAATCTTCAAAAGCTTTCAAAGAAGCCTTCTCCACCACCAATTTGTCTTGGTCTTAAAGGAGAAAGCACTGAATCTGGGGAAATTTGGGGAGAGCAGCTTTTAGTGCTGGTATCTCCAAAAAAAGGGAGATTGATGATAACCTGGCCATGTGATCTGTCAGTGAGACACTTACACATTGTGAGAGTTGGTCGGACAGGCACTAAAAATACTGGAGGAGGAGGAGGAGGATGTAAATGTTCAGTGTTTGCAGTAATCTGGTCATTTTTATTTTTCATGTCATGACTATTACTGAAAATAATTTTGTCATGAGAGCATGCCAAAAATATATGGTCTCAGGCAGGGGTGGGCAGATGCCGGTTCAGGCCTACTCACCCGAACCAGATCTTCCCATTTCCCTGCCGCTGGCGAACCGGCAGCGGCGGGGAAACACAAAAACATAGCGGACTGGTTCGGGCTGGCCGCCATGTTTTTGCATCCACTGCACAAGTGCCAACATTGGCACTTGCACAGTACCTGTTCTGAAGCAGACGCCCGCTTCAGGGCAGGCATCGCACAAGCACCGATGTTGACGCTTGCGCAGTGCCTGCTCTGAAGCAGGCACCCGTTTCAGGGCAGGCACAGCGCAAGCGCCAATGTTGACACTTGTGCAGTGCCTGCTCTGAAGCAGGCCGGCCCGCTTCAGGGTAGACACCACGAAAGCGCCAACGTTGGTGCAAGCGCAGTGCCTGTACTGAAGCTGGCCTGCCAGCTTCAGTACAGGCATTGCGCAGGCGCCAATGTTGCCCACCCCTCGCCCCACCCCTGACCCGCCCCGCCCCCTGACCCCGGCCTGCCCCCTCCCACTTCCGGAGAACCCGATCTTGGGCCAGGCCAGGCCCACCTCTGGTCTCAGGTGTCAAATGACCTTGGTATGCCACTGATCATACCAAGGAGACAAGGTGTTTGCCCTGATCATACCATAGGAGAGAAAGGGCTTGCAAGCAGAATACTTTGTTATACAGCATGCCCTGTTTAAAGCTGGCCAATGAGGGGGAGACTATACTGCCTAGGGAAAGGGAAGATGCAAATCTTTTAATTAATAAATCATATTTTAACACTTTTGTTAAGGACCCAGAGTCCCATAGATGTTTGGTGTGAACAGAAAAGCAGGATTCAACTTTTTTAAATGAAGGTGATGAATCAGGACACTATCTTTCATTAATGACGCTAGAAAAATACCCCTGCCAACAAGAGGCATTACTTGCTCAGCCAAAGAACACTTTTCAGTGGCAATGTGTATAATAAAAAATTTTATATAAATATATGTGACCCACACCAGGAGCTGTTATTGACATCTTTTCAGCCTATAAATATGTCAGCCTTTTGCCTTATGTGCTGGGCTATCTTAAACTTACCTCCTTATCCACTGCTTGCCCATTGTAAAATGTTCATGTCCTCTTCCAAATGTTGCTTCATTTGGAAGCAATTTGTAACAACCTTCCCAAAGTACATCATTTTATTTTCCGCTTCATATAAAATTCTCATGTTTTTTTGCTTGCCTTCTGCAAAAGCACAGTTGATTTTTTATTATTATTATTCTTTTTTTAAAAAAAAAACCTGGTAATAGAACTATTGGGAAATCAGCTTTAAAAATGGCTGTCTAATAGGATCTGCTTTTTGAATTTATATTGTTTCTGGTGATTAAGCTTACTTTTAGTGTTGCCTGGAGTGTTTCATTCATGAAGAATGATTGAGAAAATAATTATAATGGGCTGCCTTTCTGACAGTGCTGGCAAACACAAGGCTGTGCTGCATGATTAGAATTGTGGGGAGATTGTCGAAATTGTCACTGTTTGAAAATGGGGGGGGGGGAGAACTCAAATATTGATTGAGGAGGCGGAAGGAACCAGAATCAGCTACATGGCTGCTGGAAGTTAGAGGGGACCAGGGAGATTTAAGCATCACTTTGTAGATAAATTGAACACACAAGAAAAATATTTCAGGTTTTTGGAAGGGGGAGAATACAGCTGCAGACAATGTGGAGGTCTGGGTGGCTAGTAGGAGCCATCAGAACCATGGACGAAGACTAGAAACTGTACAAGTGTACACTTTCTGATGGTTCGTTTTCTGACCGTTCCACTCTTTTAGCACCCTCCAGTTATACACACAACTCATATACACACAACTCATTTGTTCAACACATGCTCTACTCATTCAACATATCTCTGCCGGTCTAAAGGCTCAGATTTTCTTCCCTGGTGTCGATCTGCACGTGACATGTGATCAAACTGTTTTTGCCATTTCCTTACAACTTTTTTCAGTAAATAACCATCATTCAAATGCATAAGATATACATTGTCCCCAGATGCCTTTGTTCATCTTATTATAATTTGTTATGTATTTTGCCCATGTGTTAATAAATACATGTTGTTTTGGGCTTTTCCAAGTGATATGTATGTCTTTTTTGCCATTTTGCATTTGCAAGCTGAAAAAGACTGTGTTCCACTTTTCAGTAGTTTCCACTTTTGGATGGTGCTCTGTTCCCTAACTCATCCCATAAGTGGGGGATGCCTATATTTCTGCCTGCCTGTTGTTGATGGCACCTACTAGATACAGTTAATACAATTAATGAAAGGAGAGTTATGTGATGATAAGGCTTACACTGTCAAAGTGTTCACTCTTGCAATCCTCCCATGTGAATTTGGACATGGCAGTATACAATGCTGGGGGGTCTTGCACTAGAATTTGGCCACAGGTTCCTTGGTTCCCTTGCCACACACGTAGGGAATTACCAAATGTTCTCCTCTGGAGCATAGCACCTGCAAGGTGGTCAGAACTAATCCTGCAGCTCTTTAACTCAGGTGGACTAAAACAGCTTTGCTGGCCTCACATGACAAGCAGTTCCTCTGTTTAAACACTATCACACAACTGAGCAACAGCATAGGTTTATCGCGTCTTGACAAAACACTGCCCATTTGATAAACCACATCATCTGCCTAACCACAGCCAAAACATTTGCCTTTAGCCCTTCTGCTTGTTAGCTACCCAGTTCAGTGCTCTGTCCTAACCTATCCTGGAAATATCAGACCATTTAACTGTCACCTGGATACTTTTCTATCAAATCTATTCAGCAATGACCACTAACTACTTCTGAGAAGCCCATTTCAGGGCAAACAGTCCCAGTGGATGGTAATCAGTCAGTCAATCAATCAATCAATCAATCAATCAATCAATCAATCAATCAATCAATCAATCAATCAGCAAGCTAGCCTCCCATACTATAAAACTCTCAGACTATAGCAGTTCAGTGTGCTCTCAGTGTGGGGGCTTTCAGGGAGCAGGGCCAAATGCCACAACATAGGGCGTAGGTCCCTAGGCCAGTGTTGAGGGTATATATTTATGAAACGAAACAATTCGTATGCCGCCTTTCCCTATGAATTAATGGAATACTTAAGCCTACCTATATAAAAGCAATAAAAAGCAAAACAGGAACAAAATATTAAGTGCAATAATTGTAAAGCAAGAAAAACTATTCTAGCAAAATTCAGGGGAAAAAGCCAAATAGTAACTGACTAGGGTACAATGTCAAACTTCTGTGGCACACCAATGTGCCAAGGGAGGAGAAGTAATTTATTGGGGTGTGGGTGGAATACCACAGATCTCCTGTTCTCATGTGTTGCTGGCTACCTTGCTGTTGTTTTTTTGTGCCTGAAAACAGTACAGCACACTGAAAACAGAGGCAGTGGGGGACTGGATGAGGGTGAACAAGCTGAGATTAAATCCTGATAAGACAGAGGTTCTCCTGGTCCGGAAGTCCTCGACTCGGGTATTGGAATATCATCCCATTCTGGATGGGGTTGCACTCCCTCTGAAGGAGCAGGTTCGCAGCTTGGGGGTTCTCCTGGATTCGCAGCTGCTCCTGGAGTCCCAGGTGGCAGCTGTGGCCAGGGGAGCCTTTGCTCAGCTTCAGCTGATTCACCAGCTGCAACCATACCTGAGTCGCTCGGATCTGGCCATGTTGACCCATGCCCTAGTGCAGTGGTTCTCAACCTTCCTAATGCCGTTTAATACAGTTCCTCATGTTGTGGGGACCCCAGCCATAAAATTATTTTTGTTGCTACTTCATAACTGTAATTTTGCTACTATTATGAATCATAATGTAAATATCTGATATGCAGGATACATTTTCATTGTTATAAATTGAACTTAATTAAAACATAGTGATTAATCACAAAATAATATTTAATTATATATTATGAAATATTTATTTCTAATTATAAATAAAAAAGATGCAAAATACCTTGCAAGGCCCCATACATCAGGGGTCTTTAGGCGACCCCCATGAAAGGGTCAGGCGACCCCCAAAGGGGTCCCGACCCCCAGATTACATATCTGCATTCGGCCGCTTGATGCATGTCAGGCTGCAAGAATGAGACTCAGTGCCAGTATTCACTGCCATACACATATTAATGCCAGACAGAGAAAAGTTAGAATGAACCAGCTAACTCCTAGATGGGAATCAGGTACTATTTCTGTTTGCTACCACAGTTTGCAGTTTATTTTATTTATTTATGGAATCTATACTGGGCCTTTCTCCCTTTCCTGCTGTCCTCACAGCAACCCTGTGAGGTAGGTGAGGCTGAAAGTGAGTGACTAGGCCATGGTCACCTAGGAAGATTCATGGCTATGTGGGGATTTCAACCTGGATCTTCCAGGTCTCACTCTTAACTATACCACTATACGTGCATTCTGCTTACTTTCTTTTTGTAGGGAATGATTTCCCTACATTCACAGAGGTGTGATACCATTTGTTTGGTTTATAGAGAAGAATCCAGAAGTGGTATTTTGCACAAATAGGCTGAAGTGGTCCAGGCCCAGCTACCAGCTCCAGGTTCTACTGCCTCATTCTGCAGCATATGTAGACCAGAGCACAGTTGTGCATATTGCTGCATTCAGTGTTGGAACTAAATCACATTATGCAGTTCAACTTCTTTTCATTATTTAAATACAAGAAGCAGTTCGGACTGGATCGTGATTGCGATTCTCCCATTTAAGTGTTCCATTGCTCAAGCTTAGCTTGCACAAACGTAATTGAAAAACTAACCTTGCATCAAAACACATACATACTTGCCAACAGCTGATCTTGAATTCTACACATGACTTGTAAATACAACCAACAGGAATTTCGCACTGTGATGAATGAATGTGTGCAGTTAACAAAAATTTAATTTCAAATACTGAAGATGAATACAGAAAATACCACCCCCTCCACCGCAAACCCTGCCTGTGCCTAACCCTGCATGTGGGGAAAAGTATAAAATGAACTAGACAAATCTATATTGGACTGATCATCAAATTGCAATGGTTCCCATACCAACAGGTAAATCCGGCATTTATTTGTTTGTTTGTTTTCTAAATACCCAAAGCCAGGGTGACCTGTAGAACCTGGTCACACAAATGTAGAACCTGGTCACCCAAAAGCACCTTTCCACCCCCTCTCAAAGGCTGGACAGAGGCCCTTTGGACCAGACAGTCCAGTCCAAAGGGCCAAATGCAGACAACTCAGGCCAGTTCCAGCTTTCTGGGAGCCCTGACCCAAAGTGTTATACAACAAACAAAAAACATACAAAATTAAAATCAATAGTTAAAACAAATATTTTTAAAATAACAGTAACAGAGCAGATTAAATTAGCAGCTTGAAAGTATACTGGGGGTCCTAACAGTTCTTTGCTTCCCTTTCCAAAGGCACTAGGCAAACAGATGGGTTTTAAAACTCACTGGAAACCATATAGTGTTGGATGAGCTAAGAGGTTCTGACAGCTGATTCCAGAGATGTGATACCACAACTGAGAAGCCCCTACACCTCACTGCCAGAACCTATACCCCTGGCTTCAGATGGAAGAGAGATGCTAAGAAGGACACTCTCTGATGACTGCATGGGACATGCAGGAGCATGTAGGGGAAGGACGTATAGAGGAAAGATATCACCAGCATTCTTGAATTGGGCTTGGAAAGGAATAGGCAGCCAGAGGAGCTGCTGGAGCAATTCTGCATGTTGAGCCCAGTGACCTATCAAGCTGCCTCATACTGTACCATTTTTCAGCTTTTTGCACTTGCTTAATTGCAAACTCATAGGACGTGGTTCCCAATATTACTGGGGTGTTACAGTGTCCCAACATTCTCTTCCTGCCTCAACCAGGTGCTGCCTTCTTGGACTGATACAAACCTTGCATGATCCAAGATGGTGATCTAAATTTCATGAGATCTTGCATGATCCAATATGGCAGCACCCAAATCTCATGAGATCTGATACAATTCAAGGTGGCAGCACTGAGGAGAAACAGTTGGAAAGGGCACTAGAGAAATCCTTCTGCAAGTACACCATGGTGCCCTCCAGCACTGTGGTGCACAGTTTGGGAAGGACTGCTCCATCCTGCACAACCCCTGCCACTGCCAGTGCTTGGAGGAAATTTTATGCCCATTGTGTTGCTCCTAAACTGTAGCTGTTGCTTATTGATAGTGGTGAAAGCTGAAAAGCTAGTGGTGAAAGCTGAAGAATGGTGCAGAACGTGGTAGCAAGAGGTCTTGCTCCTATGAGATGATGCACTCATGCAGAATGGCAACACTTCACATAAAAGATTCTGGATACAACTATTATATTCATACAATATAGTTCATTTTTTCTTCCATGTCTTACCAGTGTGCTGTATGCAACAGTAATATCAGGTAGGAATGAACGAACGAACGAACAAATGAATGAATGAAAATGGCAGCCCCATGCTGACATTGACACTATCCAAAATTAAGCATTGAACAATGGAGAATTCCTCAGATTCAGTTCACAAAAAAGATTGGTGATTTGGAATTTCAAAATTCAGAGTGACATTTCTGTTGTAAACAACTGTGGAAACAATCTTACTTTTCTCTCCATTTCTGGACTCAGATTTTTGTTTGATGTATAACAGCATTGCTACGTGGATAATAAGAACTCAGACTGTCCCGATACACAAATCAATTTATGTTGTCGGTTCTGCAGGGTGGCCCAGTTTGTCATAGGAATTAAATTTCTGACATTTGTCATTGCATCAGTAGCCCAGTCTGGCATCTGGTGCATGAAACAGCAACTAGGAGAACACGCTGATTTCAGTTTTCTTGGCTTACAATCAAATCAATAGCCATTTTGGGGGGTCAGCTCTATTTGCATGGCAAGAAGGAAGGAAACCACAGACCCGAGAACATGTGGCACTTCCCGTTTATTTTGGAAATACTGCCACATGTTAATTTTTTATAATTTCTTCAGAAAAACTACTTACCCAAGCATCAGGAGTCAGACAATGCTGTCTTAGCTTAGTATTACTTGCTACTGCCCAGAATCAGGTTATAGGGTATACTGGCTTGCCTCTCCCCCTCCGAGAACAGCCAGTCAAAATATCTTTTGGCATGCAGGAAGAGAACAAACAGCTGGGAAATACAGCCTACAAATCTCCTTGCAGACCAAAATTGAATATAAACAGTTGCCTTCAGACACAGAACACTGTAGCAAACTGTCTGTCAAGATGCAGGATGTGATGAGGAGCTTAATAACAAATAAACTTTTGTTGTTCTTCTGGTTGTTTACTTCACTATTCCCTTGCTGAATGCTACGCCTCCCCCCGCCCCCCCAAAAAAAGAAAAGGAAAGAAAAAAAGTAAGAGCACAATCAAAGAGTTGTGTCGGTTAATTGCATCTCTTTCACGAGTCATCTGTTAATCTATAAATCTCAAAGTTCTCCTAACAGACTTAGGCTTTTTCTGTGAATTGCTTAAGATCATATTAATTCCCCATAAGATCAATAAACTTATCTTATGGGAATTATTATTAAATAATTCCCCTTTAAGATAAATAAACTGTGTCTTGTCTAAAACTGTCACAAGCGGGAACCTTCAGTACCATCCAAATGATTTAGAAGCTTAATATTCCTTCTTCCGAAGTGTCTTGCTTGGCAATTTGGCAACACTTCGGAAGACAGAAATGAAAAAGTGCTCCGAATCTCATTTATTCTAAGAGGAAATTAGAATGAAATCCAACTTGCTTTTGTAAAAAGTCCTTCTTGTCAGATGATGACCATGTTGTGAGAGGCCCAGATGTGAGATGTGTTGGCTGTACTTGGTCTACCCTAGCGGAGATCAAGCTAGCGTAGAGTACTTCGTTTTGCATTACCCATGCATTATACATTGACTCTGGGCAAAGCATGCATTTCTTCATTCATAAAGCCCTCCATCCTTTGAGCCTCTTATCATATGTCATGACGCGTCTGGTCTCCCAGTCCAGGAGTAACTGGGAGACCAGGAGAACTGGTCTCTGACGCCAGTTCATCATTATCACCAGTTCCTTCTTGTACTTCAAATAGATCATCAGAGGACAAACACTGAGTAATATGGTTTAAAGGTTGTAAATGCTGAATGGTTGTAGCATGCTGAAATCATAAGTCCCTTTATCCTTGTTTTACTTCCAGACACTGTAACTCTCAGACAGGTGTGGATCTTCCAAGGATCCATTTGGACTTTTAGATATCAACATATAAGCTCAAAGGTGGAATGAAGTTTCAGGATAAAAGATTTCACAACTATTGGTGGGGAGTGGGAAGCTAGGAGTTCTTTGCAAAGCCAAATCGTCAATAAAATATCTGTGCTCCCTGGAAGCGAGTGGAGCATCTATATATCATGGACACTTTATTAATGACTTCATTTTAAATAGTACTAAGTCATGATTCACAGAGGGAGCATTTTCTCGATCATTTGCCATCAGTTTTCCTCAGTGATCCACCGGGAGATGTTCTTTGCCTGGAGCAAAAATTATCTCGCGCAGCGCCGTCGTTGCCCTAGGCCCACTTCATTAAAATAAAAGAGAGAGACAGAAAAGTCTTCTTCCTCCTCCCGCCACTAGACTGCTTCCAAACTCCTTTCCATTCTCTCCTTCATAAACACAACAAAACAGGGAGAAAAATGTTCGGTCTTCACAAATGAGTCTTTCTCACCAAAGCCACATAAATATGCTATTAGTTTAATCTGTTTCACTGACACTTTGATATGCTTCAGAACATTGCCCTGCGGAACACCATCTTTTTCTTTAATTTAAAATGATTGAAATTGTCTATAAATTTTGCATATGTTTTTAAGGAAATTGCATGAGATCTGGCCGAGGTCCTGTCATTTGCGTCTACTTTTTGTCGGTGGAGCAGTTCACAGCAGACTGCTGAAAAAAGTCACCGTGGACTTGTTCACATCGCCCCATAATTCTGCATGAAGCACTGGTAGATCCACCATCAAGGTAACTCTACTGACCAACCTAGAGGTCCTCCCTCCTCCTCTTTCCTGTTACTTCTGGCCATCAGCAGATGCCATGAACTCCATTTGTTCCACTATATAAAAATGAGTTTAACCCTCTCTTGTGTAGCTGACCGTATAGCTGACCAGTTCTCCAAAATTTCAGGCAATCAGATTCTCTGGGATTTCTCTACTGTTGAAATCTGGAATTTCTCTTTGGCATTTCTGTGGACTGAACACAAAGCTCTGCCACTGAGCTACTTCAGTGACTCACCCTTGCCTAAGAATAAATCTTACCTGTACCCTTAAGACATTTTTACCTCTCCTCCTCATTGTCTCATTTACATCAATATAATGTTTACAAAGATTGGGTCTTGGCACTTGATTCAGTCTTGGATGTCTGTTTTGTGTTATCCCCGAGCAACCTTCTTACAAATGATTTTACTGTGAGGGTTGCTTCATTTCCCAGTACACAGTGATCATTCATTTATGCAAAGCGAGTTTAAGGAAACAACAAAATTTCATGAGAAATCCATTGGAAGGCAGAAACGTTGTGATGCCGAAAGAGCTGGAAGGAAAAGTGGTGGTTTCAGCTTTATTATCTTTCCTGGTTCGTGTTTTGCAAAACACCCTTTGCAAACACCTTTTGCAAAATCCCCCATTTCAAGAAACACAGCCCTATCCTTATTTAATTTGATTTTGTGATATCAACCTACTTACATACTTAGGGCACAATCCAGACCAAGTTCAGCCTGCTCTGCCCTAACTGCTCTCTCCTAACTATTCTGTATCCAGAGCAGAAAGTTATGCTGCATCCAGAGAGTCAGGAAGCCTGGGCTTCAGAAAGAGTAGTGCACAGGCACCAACTCTGATGCCTGCACAGTACTTTTCTGAAGACTTTCGGCCACTCCCCTTCCTGAGTGAGGCCGAATGGCCGTACAGAGGTGCGGACTTCTTCCGCTCTATGGAAGTCTCCTCTGAAGCTGTTCAGCATGCTCAGTGTGTTCCTGCGCAGTGCACCTCAGCTGGCGGCAGCTTCTGGCTGCTACTCCGCCTTGGAGCAGGACTGAATGGGCATGCAGATGCCTGGGGCCTGCCAAAGGACAGTAAAACTCCTCCGGCACATCGCCCCATACCCATCACCCATCACCCAATGCAGCCCACACCAGCTGCACCAGTCTGGTGATGCCACTGGGTGCCTGCCTTATAATGAGTCCCTGATGAGATGCCAGTACATTCTACAGTGAATACAAGGTGCTTCTTGTAGTGGCCTGCTGTATCCTGAGGTTTGTGGGCAGCCGTAGTTTGTTCCATATCCTGAAGTTGAGAGGCAGGGGTTGCATCTAGGCTGGCCAAGAACTCATATTTTTGGTCAACACTGCCATTCTTACTTAGGCCTTATCATGGACCCCTATGGGTCTACTCATTACTATACCTGCTCCTGAGGTGGTATATCTCTGAGGAACTGGAAGAGGGCATTTCTGCCTTGGAAACAGGCTCTGGATACAGAGTAACTCCTCTGCCCTAAGCAATGCTAAACCCTCAACATGCCTCTCCTGAACTGCCTACGGCAGAGCAGCTAGGGCAGAGCAGGTCCACCTCTCTTAGGGCACCCTATGTTGCCTTGCTCTGCTTAAGCCTCTTCCAGAGTAACTAGTGATAGATAGGGCAACCCAAGGGCTCTTATGTGGACAGATTAGTTGCTCTGGATTGTGCTGTTAACTGACCACATCATAGCACTGTGGCATTGAGCACAATCCTAACCATGTCTACTTAAAAGTAGGCCCCATTGTGTTCAATGTATCTTACTCCCAGGAAAGTGTCTTTAGGATTGCAGATTAACTCATCCACATTCCACACTGTTTCACAGTGTCCCTTCACAAGGTTGGTCAGTAATTTTGGCCCTCCAGCCAAAGTCTCCCATGAAAAGTCACTTCAGATGAACCTGCTTAGCTATGCAGACAGGCACAACCACCAGACTACAACCACTCATCTGCTCTCTTTGTTTAAATACAATTTAAATCTCAAATTATTAATTAATTTAATTCATGCCTGTTAGATTTCATACTATACAATATCAAATTTCAATAAAATGATAAAAAAACCATCTCTTAAGGCTTAAAAAAATCCAGAGTCACTATGGAGAGTCTTTGCTCTGGTGTAAGAACAACTTACTCTGGATTCCAATATGAATTTCCCATAGGTTTCACTAGGTGGTGCAGTAACTATGGGTGCACGTAAAGTCTTTTATTTTACTCTGTAAAGTCTCCCGTAGTTACTCTGGATTTGGGCATTACTAACACTGGAACTTATACGAGAGGATCTTTTATTTTAGTCCAGTTCCAATAGTGGACACCAGCTTGCTGGATTTTTAAATAGGTCGCCACCCACCATTCATCTCTGATCCCAAAGCAATTCAGCTGTCAATTTTGTAAGGAGCAGAGAGGCAGACTGACCTGCTGTTTATAGCAGAGCTCTCAGTTATTGGCAGCTCTTTGCCAATAATGTTTGTGCTGCTGCCGTCATAGAGTTCACCAACAATTCATATGACTGCAATTTGTCATATTTGTCATTGAAATTGTCATTGGAACCTTGTCTCCAATAATGTCCTTTATATACTAACAGTGCAATCTACCTGTTCATATCTACTCAGAAGTTCCATTGAGTTCAAAGGGGCTTACTTCCAGGATAGGGTTCTTAGGATTGCAGCCTATGTAAAACCCAAAATTATGCTAAATTACAATTCCACCATACAAGTGAAAGGGTGAAATCCTGATGCATTATCTCATCACTAATAATAAAATAAGAGGAGGAGGCTTCTGGCAAGGCACCTGGGAAAGATAACATCCCTGCTGAAGTTCTGAGGTGCTGTAGAGGGACCATCTCCACTGAACTGTACGAGATATTCTGCGTTTGTTGGAGGGAAGGTGAAGTACCACAGGACATGAAGGATGCTAATATCGTCACACTGTACAAGAACAAGGGTGACAGGGGTGACTGCAACAACTACTGTGGCATCTCTCTTCTTAGTGTTGTAGGGAAGCTGCTTGCCCGAATCATATTGAAGAGGCTTCAGGTGCTTGCAGAGAGGATCTATCCTGAATCACCGTGTGGATTTCGAGCCAACAGGTCCACCACTGATATGGTATTTTCCCTTCGACAGTTGCAAGATAAATGTAGGGAACAAAGACAGCCACTCTTTGTAGCCTTCATAGACCTTACAAAGGCTTTTGATTTGGTTAGTAGGGATGGCCTTTTTAAAATCCTCCCCAAGATTGGATGCCCACCTAAGCTCCTCAACATCATCATGTCCTTTCACGAGGACATGAAGGGCACTGTAGTTTTTGATGGCTTAACATCAGACTCCTTTCACATCCAAAGTGGAGTGAAGCAGGGCTGCGTCCTCGCACCAACTTTATTTGGGATCTTTTTTGCAGTCATGCTGACGCATGCTTTTGGAAATGCAACAGAGGGAATCTATCTCTGGACCAGATCAGACAGAAAACTCTACAATCCTTCCAGACTAAGAGCAAAGTCCAAAGTCCAGCTGAAATGCTTGCGTGAGTTCCTCTTCGCCGATGACGCTGCTGTTACTGCTCACTCTGCTGAAGACCTTCAACAACTTATGGACCGTTTTAGCAAAGCCTGCCAAGACTTTGGACTAACAATCAGTTTGAAGAAAACACAAGTCATGGGTCAGGGTGTGGCTCCACCTCCCTGTATCACAATATCTGAACATGAACTGGAGGTTGTCCATGACTTTGTGTACCTCGGCTCAACTATCTCTGATTCTCCTTAGATACTGAGCTGAATAAACGTATTGGTAAAGCGGCTACCACGTTCTCCAAGCTTACAAAGAGAGTATGGCTTAAAAAGAAGCTGACGGAAAATACAAAGATCCAGGTCTATAGAGCTTGCGTCCTGAGCACACTCTTGTACTGCAGTGAGTCTTGGACCCTTTATGCATGGCAGAAGAGAAAGCTGAACACCTTCCATATGCGCTGTCTCCGACGTATTCTTGGCATCACCTGGCAGTCTTGGAATGTGCTGGAATCTCTAGCATGTTCACACTTCTGAAACAGTGGTGTCTATGCTGGGTTGGGTATGTCGTGAGAATGGCTGATGGTCGGATTCCAAAAGATCTCTTATATGGAGAATTAGTGCAGGGAAAGTACCCTAGAGGGAGACCACAGCTGCGATACAAAGACATCTGCAGGAGGGATCTAAAGGCCTTGGGAATGGACATCAACAGCTGGGAAAACTTGACCTCTGACCATTCAGCGTGGAGGCAAAAGACCCAGCATGGCCTTCTCCAACTGGAAGAGACACTTGTTCGGCAGGCTGAAGCAAAGAGACAGACCCGAAAACAGCGAAATCCGGGCCATGGGCAGGGGACGGAATTCATTTGTCCTCAGTGTGGAAGGGATGGACACTCTTGAATTGGCCTTTTTAGCCACACTAGATGTTGTTTCAGGACCTCCAGTCAGAGCACGATACCATAGTCTTTCGAGACCAGAGGATGCCAGTGATGGCAATAATCAAATATCTCATCACAAATTACATTGGTAAAGACTCAAACTGTGGGTCAGGACTCATTAGGAAAGCCAATATCAGGTAGGTTATTTATTTCAATGCGTTTTTTATTTTTAATAAATGGATGCTATCTTGATATCTGTCTGCACTGGGGAAAATGTTACAGAATTGTACTTTTAAAAGGCTACTTTATATATGCTTTGAGCAACAATTGTCAATGGATCAGTTTGTATATAATCATAACTTTTGGGACATTTAGGGAATTGTTTTTTTTAAAAAAATAGATCAGCAAGTGCTTAGGATGATTAAGAGGTTTCTTCTTTATTTTAAATAAATGTTTAAACTTAACTTATTATAAACTTTTAATGTACTTAATTGATTTGATTTTGTCTTATAGGGGTATCAAACATGCTTGATGATTCCTACAATCCAGAGTAACTATGGGAGTACGTAAGAGACATTATGTGCACCCGTAGTTACGGCACCACCTAGTGAAAACCTACGGGAAATTCATATTGAAATCCAGAGGTAATTGTTCTTACACCGGAGCAAGGATTCCCCGTAGTCTGGATTGCGCCTGATGTCACTTCCAACTGTGATGTCACTTTTAAGTTGATGACATCACTTCCAGTGGGTCCCAACCAATTTGGCATTCTAAAAAGTGGGTCCTGGTGTTAAAATGTTTGAGAACCACCACTTTATGAAACATTGTTGGAGTTTAGCACCATCGGGCGGGGGAGTTCCATTCAATGGAAGGTTAGGAGAATTCCCCAGGGATTTTGTTCCATATTAGTAAGTAAGAAGGTCGAGGGACGTGTTATTTAGAGTTCCTGCCTCTGGCACCAAACCTTCTTAGGCCGACCTTCTGCACATTAGTTTCACTTATGGATGGTGTTCAGCTTTTCCTTATGCTGAATAGTAGTTGCTTAGCAACATGCTAGTAATGTACGGTTATGTTTGAGCCTTCTTTGCTAGTTTGTGGAGCGGCTTTTTATCCCCCGTTCTTGCCCCTAAATTTTGTCAGCTAGAGATGAAAGCTCCCTCTGTGGACTGATGCAGCATCAAGGTGTGCACTGAAAATGACACCGAGATCAGAGGAGCCACTAAGTGGGCCACCGTGTAGTACAGCACATGATAAATAAAAATGTTGGGGCTTTAATGTCTCTCTTAATCTGAGTGGCACATAACTGTGCTGGCTTCTTTAAAATATGTGACTTTCTTTCCAGCCACAACTCCAGGGGGTGTACACTTGCGCAGCCACTGCCAGCCAAAAAGAAAAACCAATTTAAAGGCATCAAAGGAGGCTGAGTGATGTTTTGAATCATAAAGTTCTCTAGGTAAACAATGACATGCCATCTGAATGTGCTACAAACTGTACTACAAAATGTGCTCACCTGCCTTTTGTTTGTTTAATGTCATTGCACAACTGAATGATCAGGCTAACCAAAGGCTGATTCATACAACCTATGTTGGTTCTCTGCCCATAATGAACTTGCACAGATCTACCATGCGCAGATTTGGGGGATACTCATAATAACCCTAAATGTAAAGGAACGCATCACAGTGAGTGTAAACAATTAGCTAACCACAGACAGGGAACCAATGCAAGCAAACACTGGGCAGAACAAGCTTGGGCGGCATGCAGGGAGGTAGAGCCAGGACCTGGCACTTGTGCCTGATCCTAGTCTTGTTCCTGGGCAGCTTGGGATTTATACCACCAATATTGGCAGGGTCTGCTGCCATGCTATCTATGTAACGGAAAAAGAGCAGCCCCAATCTTGTGTTGGATACTGTGCAGGCACAACGTCAACACAAGCACAACTTGCATATAGAATTGCAAGAATTTAGTGAGAAACCTCACTAAACCTTTTGAAATACATCAGAATTCCAACATCAGAAATACAGATTTCCAACAAAGAAATACATCAGAAATACAGATTACCAACATCAGGAAAACCATCCAGCTTTAACTTCTGCTAGAATTCAGGGACAATTTTAGCAATGTGTAGAACCTCCTGAGATATTTTACTGACCTGATTACAAATCTCGAAATCCCTATAGCTCCTTCACCCAAGTAAGGTCTTCCACGCTGGCCTCAAATGTCACTTTAGGGGACAAAGGACACCATACAAGGACGCCAAGATCTTGTTCATCTTCAATTCATTTGCAGTGGACTTACAGTGTTGACATTTACTGTAGTGGGTCATGTCCAACGCCACATACAGGATTTATGGAGGTAATAATTAGGTTAACTAATTTGCAGCTGCCCCGCTGAAGATTCATTATAACTGTTTTGTTCAATTTGTCAAGTTCTAAAAATAATAAGGAGTGAAAGCTGATCTCATGGGAGCCTTCAAGGTTAAATTTACAAGCATGGGTCCTCCAATGCATGCAAATGATACTGAGAGATGAATAGATTCCTATTAATTTCATCACCCAAATGCACATGTTATAAAGGGGGGATCAAGATTGCTCAGCTGTGTGGACCATTAATGAAATCAACATAAACGTTATTTGTTATATTCCTCCTCCAAGGAGACCACAGTAGCATATATGGGGGTTGTTTCAGTGCATCCTCACAACAGGATCCAAGTTGAGAGACAATTTACCCATGTTTTCCAAGTAAACTTAGTAATTCAGCACAGATTTGTGTTTGAACTTCTCATGTGCAAACCTAGGGTGCAATCCTAACCTAGGCCAGCACATCACTCTTCCCATTACTGTGGTGATGTAGGGAGGCAATCATGATATTAGCAGACTACAGTTGCTCATCATGAATATTAAATAGCAGTGAATTCTGCTATGAATTCAGTGGCGTACCATCTATATAACCTTGTGTCAAGGGCGCGTATGCGCTGGTGGGTGCAAGTGCACTCACCCACCTAGCACTTCTCCCAGCCCAGCACCCTTCTATGTCAGCTGGAGAACACTCCCTGGCTGGCTCAGAAAGACATGTGCATGGTTCCAGAGAATGTTCCCCAGCTGGCTCAGGAGGGCATGTGCATGGCTCCAGCTGAGCTGTGAATGCATTCTTCCAAACCAGCTGGGAAACACGGCTGGTTCATAAGGGCGCATACTCAACTCAGCTGCTGAGCCGCGCATGTGCTTTTCACAGCTGGATGATAAAATCCTCTGGCTGGCTGCGAAGGATGCTCTCCTCGCAGGTGGCCAGAGGGTTTCTTCAGCTGGCTGTGAAGAGCCTGTGTCTGTGATGTCATCAAGTGTGCCATGGGCGCTCTGTGCCATCAGTATGCCCCTGTATGAATTCTTCTCTTCCACCCACTCAACTTCATTTTGGCCTCCTGTACAAAGCTGACACTGATTCTCAGACCATGCTTTGCCATCAAACTGCAAGGTTAACTTGGGAAAAAATTAAAAGGGATACTAGAAATAGTCCACAGCCTTATACCAAATGAGTATATGCTCAAGTGCCAATTAGATATTTCTGTTCTCAGTCTCAGGCCACTCAAGCGATCAGTCTCTTAATACATTAACCTTGGAGACCTTTTCCTGCCTACTATTATTCTACCATTGTCCTCCCCCTAAATGAATGTTCACTAGGGTGATAGAAATGCCCAATATGTTGTGCTGTCCACAAAACTACTAAATGGGTCCACTTCCAAGTGACAGTTTAGCCTGACTTGTAGACCTCTTGTACCCATGAAGAATCACCCCTTAGAAATTAATTCAGAACCAACCAGTTGTACAGTGTGTGGCTGTTTCCAAACGATCAAGCAGATGTCTCCATAAACCCACTGCTTTTCCATAAAAGCTGATACAAAGATGTGCTTCTTAACCATTATGGTTTATAGATATTAAAAGACTGATTCTCAAGGCATTTTTTCTATATCCTAATTCCATTTTAAAGCAATTTAAGTCAGCATCTATCAACATATTTGGTGTGCTGCCAATACTGGGAAAAGAGCAGAAGGAGTCAACCAGGTTGGCCTTCCTGGCTTGACCAGTGAGATTGCTCTCTTGATATGTGTGTTCGTGTGTGCGTCCGTGCGTGTGTGTGTGTGTGTGTGAGAGAGACAGAGAGTCCCCATTCCATCAGCAGCTGGGAGGCTTATCAATACATTCCAATCCTTTAGCAGTTGGGAGGCTTACCAATTCAACCCAGTGCTTTGCAGCTTTACTCAGAAGTAGTCCCATTGCTCTATCAATGAGCCTATCAAAGCCATGCCATGAATTTCTCCTGGCTGGTTAGGAACCACCTTTTGACTTGGTTTCACATCACTTGACTTGAGTTCCCATCCGTATCTTTCCCCTAAAAGAAAAATCCACACATGCTTTCTCCCTTCCTCGCAGAGAAGATGCTCTAACACACAGGGGTCAAACACAATGCCCGTGGGCTGAATGCACCTCGCTGTTTCAAGTGGCCCCCAAGAATTTCTCCTTCCCACTTTCCTGCTAACTTTGGTTAGCATTAATGGTGTTTCCTGAGGGCCAGAGTCCAATCTTATCCATGTCTACTCAGAAGTAAGTCACATTATAATCAATGAGGCTTACTCCCAGGAAAGTATGAAATGCGTTCGAAACCCCTGTATGAAATGCATTCGAAACCCCTGCCCTAACCAACCCCTTGATCATTTTAGCTGCCATTTTTTAAAACTTAGTTTGCAGGAACATTTCATTCCTTTAATTTAACATCCCTCCATTTCTGCTTACGGCACAGTACATAAAGCAAACAACTGTTTTCTCTCAACTTTTTTATGTAAATAAATTATCGCAGCACTTGTTAGCTGCACTCACATAAAGGATCTGTCAGTGTTTCAAATTACAAACCTCTTTTCTGGGACTTCCAACCAGTTGTAAAAATTCTCTTCAGAATACAAGGCATAAATTATCTTGGCACACATGATGTTTACTGAAAAAGCACATTTATTTATACGTTATATTTTTGTTGTTTTTAAATGATCTTGGGAAGTGTAATTAATTAAAGCTTGCAAATGAATCTTCCTATGAGATCTTTATATGACAGACGTGAAATAGCTGTAAAATGTGTTCATTATTTTGTTGCATTAAGACAAATCCGTAGTGGGAGGACACAATTAATGACCACTTGGGCTGTCAGAAAAAAGAACATGTAAGTGTTGGTGATATTACATCTGATGAATAGGTCTGTGACTCTATGAATAGATCTGTCACAAAACCTTTACCAAAAATCAGACATTTCCTTTCAATAAACCACTGGATCTCACACTGCATCTAATGTAAATGTATAAAAGTTTCCTGTAAAGGCTAACATTTTGTGGTGATGCTGATATACCATTATCTATAGGAAGGATTCCATTATCTCATCAGTTTCTGAGCTTTAGATTTCCATAGAAAAACATTTTCCCAGTTCTTTATAAGCCTGTTGCCTTCTCAGTTACTGGGTTTTATTTAGGCTCAGATATCCTCTTAAGGGTGCATTTGTTTGCAGTTACAATGCATCATGGATTTTGTGGTGTCAAAGACCCACAAATGCAGTCTAAACATGTTTGTTATATTCCAAACTTGCCTTTCTTTCAAGGGGCATGGATTTTCCCCCCTAGTCTAAATTTAAAAAAGTCCTGCAAGGTAGGCTTGGCTGAGAATTGTGATTATCTCAGGATGCAATGCTAACCAATTTAGGTCAGTGCAACTCACCTGTCTCCCATTCCTGTGCTGGTGCAGAGAAAATGGAACATCCTGTGCACTGGCCGACCCTCCCAGGAGTGTCAAAGAAGTGCCACTTTTAAGTCACTCCTACGCTAGCATGTGACTTGGGACTTGTGTTGGCCTAACTGGGGTTAGGATTGCATTGTGAGAGCACTTTATTGACAGAGCAGAATTTGAACTCAGATCTCAGTCCAACAATCTTGTATCTATACTGCATTGTCTCATGTAGTGGTACAGGTTTAAGGTAGTATGTAGCCCCCAGTCCCGTGTACTGGCTGAAATCAGCCAGCACTTTTTACCACCATATGGGGCTTGCTTGCGGCATAGAGAGTTCAGTGCAACTCTACTGTATGTGCTGGTCTGCTCTACTCCCAAGGTGCTGCAAAAGTGCTTTAAGGCACATTTGCAACACCTTAGATCAGTGCAAGCAAGATCAGTTGGGAGCAAGGTTTGTGCTGCAAATCTTTATGTGGACATTTTGAGGAACTGTTCTTTTAAATCATGTTGCTATCATTATGCATGGAAAATAAGCTGTGGGGCTCTATACTGGTGAGTTCTAGATCCATTTCATCTGATATGGGGCAGGGGTGAAATCAGGCCTGCTTTGTTCTCTGAAACTATTTTAGTATCAACTTCTGGAGAACGGAAGTACCTCCATAATAGTATATCAACGTTTAAAACCTTTTCAACTGAGTTTTCCTTCCATGGCAAATGGATAAAAATTGTATTCTATTTTTTCCTTCTCCTCTCTTGCCTTTGAGTTTTGAACAATCTCACCAGCAGCACTGAAGGCAAAATTAGTCTAGCTTTTGCTAAGATTGTTTCATTATCTCTGAGATCCGGTATAATTTGATGTAGCTGCATGAACCCCTCATTAACAGAACAAGAAACACTCGAAACAGCTTAATCGTACCACTGTCTCCTCATTTCTGACTTTTGCTCCTGCCTGATAAAATAGAGACAATGTTTAACTCTCTCCTGCATCTCTTTTTCCCCCCACATGGGATCTGATTCAAAAATACTCTTAGATTTGACAATATTCAAGGAGGTTAAATGGATTCAGTAAAAGAAACATGAGATATAAAATGTATGGTTACCTGGGCACTGGATGATGCATTGTCATCCCTGCATCACTGCATCATCCCCTGCACCTGCACAGTCAGCCCCTTCTCTGCACATGCACAGCTCTGGACCCAAAAACGGCTCTATTTGGAGTCATACAGAAACCAGTGAAACCAGTGAATACAGAAACCAGAAACCAAAGCACCTCCAGTGAATGCTGTCATCCTATAGTAGGGATGGTGGAAGCCAACATTCCAGCATGTGGGAAACTGGCCAGCGTGTTTTGGAAACCTATCAATAAGCCATTACCTCCCCACTGAATTGGTTCCTATTTAACTACATACATTTGCCTCCTTTTGAACTGCTAGGTTGGCAGGAGCTATGATGAGTGATGGAAGCTCCTCCATCATGCTGCACCTGGGTCTCAAACCATCACGCTGTTGATCTTTTCTGGTTCAGAGGTCTCCAAACCTTGGCCCATGTGGGCCTCAGCAA
Organism: Cryptoblepharus egeriae; assembly: GCA_030015325.1. Classification (NCBI taxonomy): domain Eukaryota; kingdom Metazoa; phylum Chordata; class Lepidosauria; order Squamata; family Scincidae; genus Cryptoblepharus; species Cryptoblepharus egeriae. Next base: position 16,914,414 of record JAREYC010000013.1, read on the forward strand.
GCCTCAATGTGGCCCCCAGCATGACCCCTCTATCTGGCCCTCGGGCACGCCTTGTAATCCACTCCAAAACATTCTTATATTTATGTAAATATATTCAAATTTGAAATGTGCATTAGTTTTCTGGCCCCCGACACAGTGTCAGAAAGATGACGTGGCCCTCTTGCCAAATCGTTTGGAGACCCCTGTCAAGCACAACATCTTTAACTACTAAGCTACCACAGTCCCCTTGTGGATACTGATGGTCTGCTGTTATCACACGAAGAACACAAAATGGAAGAAACAAAATCAAAACAGAGACCTATATAACAGGCACGAAGAGAAACATTTTGCAGGCCTTACTCCTAGCAGCAAGACTGGTTACCTTATCGCCATTCTTGGCTTAGTTTTACACGATCACCCTGGGACTCTTTAGGAGAAGGGAGGAAGAACAACGAAGAAACAGAACGTACATGTTCTGGCTGATGAACGAAGCAAAAGACTCCCCCTTCCTAAATTAATCTGTAGCTCTGGCCTCTTTACACATGAAAAGTACTTTAAAATGTTATGAAGTCAAATAAACTGCCGGAAGAGGGGAAAAAATGATCGTTTATCTTCCTGCAAATGTTTGCCTTTTTAGGTAAGTATAATCTGTTCTGTGTCATTGATCAATGAGAATGCACAATATTCCACTTGCCCTAATTTAAAACAGGACAGAATCATAACTTACAGTTACACCTGCTGGTGCTACTAAGGGTTTAAGGTGACCTTTACAGATAACCAAACAAAAGAGTTATACATAGTCTGAATTTTTCTACTTCCTCTCAAATCTACACTATAAATCAATGCACTTTCTGAAAAGAATTTTTGGGGTCCTCCATTTCTTGCCACTCTTTTTTCTAGCTGGAAAAGTTGTCTGAAAATCCCCTAATTGTACTACAAGGTGACCTTATGAGTAAAGTTTATGCGAAGGTGCAATAGCTATCACTCAAACTTCTCTTCTTCCTCCTAATTCCTGGATTCAAAAAGGAGGGGAATTTTGTTTTGTAAAAAGCAAAGTGTGGAGAGGAGTTTTTGGCTACAGCAGACATAGAAAGAGAAGCAACTGCAAAGGTAAGCAGGTTCAGGTGGCTGCCCATCACCAAATCTGTCATTTGGGATAACTGAGGGTGCAATCTAGAGGACCTCTTTGGATTGTATAAGACATGGTGGCCAAAGTGTATCACAAAAGTCCCACAAAGCACTCGCTCTACCAGGAAATTGGTCAGCGCAAGATATTGCAATAATCTCCTGCATCTCCATGGACCCAGGGACAGGTCAGTCTGAGTAGGCCATGCCTTGAGACTTGAGAGCTTCAGTCAGGGACACAGGGAGGGTGGGGAGGAGGCAGGAGGGAGGCATTCCAGGTGGGGTAAAGGTGGGCACCACGGGGAAACAGGCAGGGCATGGGAAGTATGTCTTAATCCTGTTCCTGGCCTGCCGCAGGCTGCTCAGACCTGCACCACCATCTGAGGTAGCACAGATGCAGGTTGTCCCATTGGGGCTGCATTGATTCTCCTTAGTGGCTGAGTCACTAAGCACCTAAACCTTGTACTAGAAAAGGTGCAGCCATGCTGTTTTGACTATTCCAGCGCCAGTTAGGGCTGTAATTCAAGTATGCTCATTCATGGGAAAGTTATGCCAAGTAGAAGATTTTTTCCCCATGAATTTTCTTTCTCATCCATCCATCATTTACTCATTTGTCACACTTAGGGACCAAACAGGGTGCACCTGTTTGGCTGGCAGAAGTCCTGGCAGTGATGCCGCCACAATGCATAATGTGGGTTGTGAACCAATATGGTATTTCTCTACCTTGACTGCCCCTCTACCACAGAATGCAGTACATGCCCCATTGGCATGGCTGCATTGGTGCTGGAAATTTGAATTGGATCAGGCCCTAAATCACCCAAAGGTCATGGGATACTTCTGGTTCTACAGCCCTGTGTAATGTATGCATGTGGTAATACTGATCTATGCCTGCAGAAGGATCACCAGGGTGGTGAAATCAACTCATCAATACTAATGTTCAAACTCTTCTATGACAGTTTGGAACTTTTTCAACATGAGTGACTAGCTCATGAAAAATCTCCCTGCTCAGTGGGCTTGTTGCAGGCTATTTTATTCTTTCCACTCTTGTAGCTTATGCATTGTTCACGCACTGGTGAAACAACACGGTTTTCCTTTTAAAATCTAAAATTGATTTTTACAACTTCCACAACATCTAATATTTCCAGCACCGCAAATGAACCAGATACATCTGTTTGCAAATTACATTGCAAATTACATTGCAAATTACTTAATGCAAACCTACAAAAGTGTGGATAGAATTTCTGTACAAAAGCTATCATGGTAAGGTTGACTTCATCGACATGTGTAGATGGCGTCGTCATAACCAACCAGCATATGCATGAGCTAATTGGATTATCTATTTTGCATGACTTCATTGTTAGCAATTGCAGGCTCAAAAGATTCCAGTGAATCAAATTGGCAAAATGCTACATTTACAAATGATTACATCGCTCTTGCCAATGACTTATGGCCCAGTCCTAATGAGAACCTGTACCGGTGGAACATGTGTTTCACTGTTGCAAAAGCTCTGTAAGTGTTTGCAACAATGCAAGGCCCAGGTACACTGGCAGGAAGGCCAGAACTCTTCTGCTGATGCTGGTTGTCATCGGGAGGAGTTGCTGGAGCAGGTAAGTCCGATGAAGGGGAAGGGAGGGCAAGGAGGGGGTGAATAGTATGGGGAAAGTGATGGCCAGAGGGTGGGTAGATCAACCTGGGAGGGTTATTGCTGATAAATACCCCCTTCTCAAGCCTGATCCACCTGCATAGATCAATGTGGACTTGCGCCACCAATATTGTTGCTGCGACAGATCCAAGTGGACATGTTGCACTCATCCTAGGACAAGGAGACAAATGTCCCATTATCTTGAAGACAGACAGATGGGAATCTTGGTAGACCTTTTTGATAATCTTCAGTATCTTTGATCATGAGTACTGGCCTTTCAGGAAAATGTTGGAGTTTGTTGGAGCGGCAAAATGTTGGCGTGGCAAACTATAAAGTTGGATGGATGGAAGCATGAGCAAGGCTGGAAGTGGCAAGCTTTCCCCAGTGGTCACCATATGCTTAAGCAATTGCGTTAGAATAACCTTGCATCTGTTAACAGGCAATTCTTCCCTTTTGTTCCACTTATGAGATGAATCTGCCACAGTGACAGCCATTGCCTCTGTCATAATTGCTTCTCTTTTTGCATATGTTTGGCTTGTTTCAGTGCTAGCGTTGCATCTCCCTCACTTCAAATCTCATATTTTCTTGGATTTGTATTTCCTGTGCTATAGGCAGTGGTCCTCTTCAACACCTCAGCATCAAGATGCAGTGCAATGCAAACCAGCTCATTTCTAAAAAAGGTTAAAGTTTCTGATCCTATTGACATCTTGCCAATATTCAAAAGGCTTCCATTAAGGTGTCTCAGCACTTTTTCCTAATATAGACAAACTCAGCAGTTCTTAATATTCGTTAAGAACATTAGCTTTATCACATAACTACTTGCCCAGATATCTCCCCACCATAACCACAGAAGAGGAACTAAAAAGGGTTGCCTTTACTGTTCAACTAGTGGAATTGACACATAATTGCGGGAGTAAAATTTCAAGAATATTCTGGGCATGATTGGGCACTGGTGGACACTGCTGGGCACCTCTTGGCATTGGGCATTGCAACTGGTACCAGGCAGCAGGCACCAGCGGGCACTGTGCACCACTGGGCATCAACTGACACCAGGCACTGGAGGTACCAGGGGGTGATGGCAGGCAGTAGCAAGCTCTAGTGGGCACTGGTATCAGTTGCATCCCTATCAAGCACCAGGCACCCCTACTGGGCACCAGACACCATCAGGCAGTGGGTGCCATTGGACACCACCATGCAGTGGGCAGTGGCTACCACTTGGTACCAGTGGGCACCAGTGGGCACCGGGCATGTCAACTGAGCATTGGCATTCCCCTGTTGGGCACCAAGCACTAAGCAACATTGCACAACAGGCACCAATGGCCAACCCTGGGCAGCTGGCACCACTAGTACCAAATTGGTTCTAAGTGGACCCTTACATCATAGAAGGAATACATTTCCCAAATGTAATGCTTTTAGGTCCAGAGGTTGGGTCTGCATCAGTCAGTCTTCAATGTTAGGCGTAGGGACAAAAACACATTGCACAGCTTTTCACCTCTTTAGGGGTGCTCACACCACAGAAGAAATATGCTCCCCAAATTTCATGCTCCTAGGTCCAGGGGTTTGGACTAGGCATTGATGAGTCAGGGATTCTTCAATGTTAATTATAGGGATGAAAACACTTTGCATCCCTTTTTATCCCCTTCCATTTTGAATTTCAAAAATCAGATCCTACACCACAGAAGGAAGACCCTCCCCAAATTTCACACTTCTAGGCCCAGCAGTTTTGGCTGGCCAGTGATGACTCAGTGAGTCAGTCAAGGAGTCAGGCAGTCAGTGATTATATATAACCTAGACAGAAATGGGTCAACCCAGTGGGTCCTTATCAGTTTTTACCCCTTAGTATCCCCCATTTTGTCTGTCAGTCAGAGTCAGTCACCTTTATTGGCATAACAACCAAAAAAACATTACAGTACCTTATACAAATAAAATACTAACACTCAACAGTTGCATTAGTAGTTAGGGCGTTAAAACTATTCATATCAAGTAATCCATACTTACATAAATTGAATAAAAACTAAAATTGCCCAAAAGTCCTAGATTGCCACACTAGCCATAAAGCATTCATACCAGGCCAATAGAGGTCAATTAGGGCCCATTATTTCACCCCTGAAAGAAATTACCCTTTAAAAAAAAAAGTATTACCTCCCTGACTATGACAGGGCTATTGGAGCTAAAAAGGAAGCAAATTATATCCTCATCTAGTGGACCCCTTAAATTCGCTATTAATGGATCCAAAATTTGAATACAAAGAGCAGCATAAAATGGGCAATATAAACAAATGTGCGAAAAAGAAATTGTTTGTATTTTTTAAATTTAATCCATTTACAATGAGGTTTTAAAAGACATTTGAGATGGATGCCAACACAAGTGAAGTCCTGGATCAGAGGGACAATTCAGCATCTAACTTTCAGTCTTTAGATTACCCATTTCTTCTTAGGAAATTCAAGCTGAGGGATTGGTACCTATCTTGCATTTACGTCCTGTTGAACTGTTAGGTCAGCAGGAACCGAAAAGTAACTGGAGCTCACTCCATCTTGCAGTATTCAGGTCTTGAATGCTGCTCACAATCAGGTTGGCAAGTACAGTATCTTTAACCTCTGAGCCACCACAGCCCTAAATGGATCAAATTAGGGGTGATATCAGTTTTATGGGTTGCAGTGGCTTAGTGGTTAAAGTTGCTGTGCCTGTCAATCTGTAGATCGGCAAGTCAGCAGTTCAAGATCCAAGAACTGCAAGAGGCAGTGAGCTCCTATCTCTTGCCCAGCTCCTGCCAACCTAGTGTTTCGAAAGCGTGGAAATGCAAGTAGATAAATAGATACCACTTTCATGGGAAGATAACAGCATTCCATGCACATGCAGTCCACATGTCTTCAAATACTGACTTTATGGCTTAGGAAATGGGGATGAGCACTGCTCCCTAGGGTTGGTCACGACAAGCAGGGCAACCTGCAGGGGATACCTTTACTAAATCAGTTTCACTCCATATGGTTTTCAAATGCAAATTGAAGCCTCACATTTCTCCAACCAAAGGGAGGCACATGAGGCAGTTATGTCATATAAAACAAAAATAAAATAAAAGGTAAGAGTTCCACATGCAGGGTGCTTCTTGGATCCCTCCCAAGTACCAACCACCCTTCTGTGATCTCGGTTTGGATTAGACCCTGCAACATTTATTCACCAGCACAAATCAGTGCCAAATGTTGTGATTAACGTCACCTCTAGTGTAGCTTTAAGCTGTAGTCACATTGGGAAGGCTTTTGGTTGCTCTTCACTGACTATCTGACTTCCTCCAGCCCAGCTGTCACACACATCTGCTCAATTCTTTCTCTCTTTGTTGTTGTTTGAGGCTGCAATCCTATCCACAGTTTCCTGGGAGTAAGCCCCATTGAATGCAATAGACATTACTTCTGAGTAGACATGCATAGGATTGTGCTCTCACTATCCTAGCCTTTTATTTGACTGCTTATCATTCATGTCGGGTGTTCTCTGAGAACATGAGGGCAAGAAGGTTTTCTTCATACGTAAAGGCTAACAGTCTCCTTCGTAATTTTGCATAGATTTTCTTTTGCTTTCCGCATATTAATCTCCCCGCCACCCTCTCATGAGTGGCGCATGCAAATTGCCACATTTTTATTGGCCCGATTGCTTTGCCAGGGCCCACGGTAAAGGTTAATTGTAGTTCATATGGCATCTTCTGAATTTTGTTCTATCATTAATTCTGCTGGACCAGCCTTCCCCTTAACTGCTTAACATCTGTCTCAGGGTAGCACCATAATTACAAATTTGCAAAAGTGTCCTCATTTTGACCACCCTCCGATTCATTTCCATGGACTTCCTTGATCAGGCATGGCACTGAAAACATATTAACCATTTCCCTGGGTACTGAATGATAAATTATTTACTGCTACTGTTTTGTTTTACAGATTTACCAAGGGTTATGCCATATGATCTTGGAAGATTGTGAACTTGGAGCAGTGGTGTCACTAGGGTTTGCATCACATAGTGCAGAAGGCCAGCAACCCACCCCATTATGGTCTATTGCCCTAACCCACTGCAGTTTTTTATTTTGTTTTTTTCTCTATAATCTTTGATAGAACAGTGGTATTTCAACATTGTTTCACTGCTTTCTGCATGACATTATGCACAGAAAGAAATCTGATACAATTATACATATGGTTACATCACGACTGCTTTTTCTGGAGTGTTTTCTTCAAAATGCAGATACACCTCAGTACAGATGAGGAGGAAATGTTTCAAATGAACTGAAAACCATAGCAATCTACAGTCACCCAATTTTGAAATTAATTTTAGCAATTATCTTCAGCTCCCCCATGACTTTTAAGTATTACTGGTCTAACTGAAACCAGCAAGAGACAGAAGTGGTTGCTCAAGTAGAACATCAGGGGGAAAAACAGATTCACACAAATGCTTTTATATTCAAGGTGTACAGTCAGAACAATCTTCTTTCTGATGAAGACATAAAGGGCAGGAATATGGCAGGTTGAAGTGGTCCATTCCCCCATTCTAATTAACTTCAAGAGTGAAGGTTAGGGGGACTTTTCTGCCCACCTTAATTACATATCAAAAAGACTGGATGTGATCAAGTTGTTCACAGGAAACTGGAGCAGGAAAAAGGTGTTTTCAAAAACCCCTTGAGGATTAAGGGGAAAGAAAAATAACGAAAACCTAAGAAGTTGGATTTTTTAAAAGCTAGAGTCCAAGAACATTCTTAGGAGATTGTTTATGTAGTGATCCTTGCAGAACAGATTTTCATGGACCATGAAAGCTGGCATGTACTCCCTTTTTTATGCACTGCCTTCTGCCTCTTCCTATCTCTATAGCAGAGCATGGGTAATGGAGAAAAAATAGTATATGGAGGAGAATGTCAAAGGTCCATAGGCAGGATGTGATTCCCAGAAGTTCTTAATCCAGCCCACAGGCTATTCCTGTACGCCATCACCTTCTTGGTTGAGAAGTTGTGTTGAGGTGGTGTCACAGTTGAAAGGGCTGCCTACGTGATAATTGCCTGTGAGCACAATCCTACCCATGTCTACTCAAAAGTAAACCTCATTGTGTTGAATGGGTTTTACTCCCAGGAAAGTGTCTAGGATTGTAGCCTGTGTCTTGAAAATATGATCAAGATTTGCATATTTTCTCTTTTATTTCTTGCAGATAATGAGTTCCTGAGGAAAAAAGTGGAATTTTCTGGCTACGGCCAGCTTAATGACGTCCCTTTCTATTGTATGTTTTCTTGACCTGCGGCAAGTATCATGAATGCTATTCAGCCTGCTGTATGGGATGCATTTGGCATCTCTGGGTTGAGGTTTTCCTGGGATACACTATGTTCCTCTTCAAATATTTTCTCTTCCTCTCAAGAAGAGGGGAAGGGCATGGATGGAGTACAACCATATCTGGACAGATCACATAAATGGTGTCTGGCCAGTAAACAGAAAAGGTGACAGCTGATCACTTAGATGACTTTCCAGGCAGTAGAGGAAGGAGCAGATCTGGGATTTGAATGTTCGTGTACATAACCCACATCCATCTGTAGCCAATCTGCTGCTTGAAGTGGTGGTTTGATTTCACTCAACCACATGCCCATACTGCTCTATTCTACATGAGAGTTATGTTTATTCTTGTAACAGTCCTGTGGGGTAGTTTAGATGAAGAGATAGTAGCTTACTCAACGCTTACTCAGAGTTTTGAGTAGCTTATTGAATACTATAAAATGAGATGGTTAGGATGTCTATTGACTCAGGTCCACACCAAATACTCTAACCATTGCACCACATTGCTATGAGAAGGTTCTTATATCACTCTTACTAATAGCCATGCCAACTATAGTTTTTCTGTTTCTGTTTCTACTTCCTATAGTTTATTTTTGCAGACTATTTGACCTTGCTTGCATTCTTCCTCTTGGGAAAATGTGTGCAAAACACACCAAGCCATTTTCATTTGCCAGTAATTGCCAGTGCAATAAATAACATTAGGGTATCCCCAGATATCCAATAGACAGAATTATTTGCTTTTTAGAAGGAAAAAAAGCCCTCCAGGCTCCTATAATACCTTTATCTGAGACTAATATTAAAAAAAAGAAAAAAGTTATACGTCTTTATTTTACACTTTGCAGACATCTCCATTGTCAGAGAAAGTCCACAGTATGTTAGTGTGCTGAATCCAACATTAATAACTTTCAAATACCCCTCACAACTCATCATATTGTTGGAGCTGCGGGAACAATTCTCTCGGAGGCTTACTGCCAAATCTTTCACTTCTGTTATCCGCCTATGAAACTGTGGCAGTTCGGCACAAAGCTCTACTAACAGCCTCAGCCTATATACTTAAGACCCTGCCAAGAAAAAAGAATCAATGGATGTACAGGTCTGGGGAAAGAAAATAGAACAAGGGGTAAATGCAATGTGAAAACGTAGTCTGTCTGATTGAATAAGCACTTGGGAATCTGAAAGCTTATCCAGTCTAGATGTACTTCCTTCACATGGGAATCTCATAAAAACATAGAACTTGGACATTAAAGCATGTTAATTTGCACCACTCTGCTTCCCCCAGCAGTTATAAGTTCCAGGGTAGCAGCACTCAGGACCTCATTGGAAAATTATGAAGTTTTGGTAATTCCAGGCAATATGTACAATGCGCAAGTCAACACGACTAGAAGCAAACATGCAGCACTTCTAAAAGACAGCAATTTGACTGCTTCATATCAGATCCCCCCCCAAAAAAAAATCTGCATCATAATCCCATAATGAGAGCAATCATAAACAATTTATGCTGGCACAACTCACCCGCTCCCTGTTTCCATGATGGTGTGAGGAGGTTGGTACATGTTGATAGAACTCCATGTTGGCTGAAATCCACCCCATTAAGAATGGCATAGAAGTGTTTTTGTGACACTAGATCCCCTAACTGGGGATCATGATTGCAGCCCATGTTTTCAACTTATACCCCCTCTCTCTAACCCAGTGATTTTCAACCAGTGAACTGTGGCACACTGGTGTGCCATGGATAGTCCTCAGGTGTGCCATGGGAATTTAAAGAAGGTCATTCTTTAATAAGAAAATTGCTGGATTTGAACAGCATGGTGTGCCTTGTCAATGGTTAAACAACTGATGGTGTGCCTTAACAATTTCAGTGCCTTGTTAGTGTTCCATGAGATGATGAAAAATATTGAAAATCACTGCTCTAACCCACTGGTGAATCCTCCTCCTCCTCCTCCTCCTTTTTCTTTAGCATTTGCATCTGCTATACTGGATCGGATTAGGCATTTCTTCCATTTGTGGGCTTGGTCTGGATGCAGGGGGTGTTTTTCATGCAGCATATCAAGCCACCACTGTTTTGATCTTCTGTTCAGACATTTGCCACTGACTTCTGACAGTAGGCACTATTGTGTTATCATTGGCATGAAGACCATGCCCTTACCAATGGAGGTGACCTTCTCTCATCTTGTTGACGATTGAAGCAATGCAATATTGATGCTGATACGCCATATTGTTTCACGCTGTTGAATCACTCTATTCTATTAACAAGTAAAACCTTCCTTATAAGGGAATAGTTGGTCAGTAATCATATAACAAGGGACATTTTCCTTGTTTTCATCTAAGAGCACAATCCAGACCACAATTTGAGCTGGTGCACACTTCCCTGCATTGTAAGGCACATTTGCACCAACTAGGAGTCTCTACATCTGTTTTGTTCTGACCTCCTGAGTCAAATTTGCCATCTGGTAGGTTGGTGATATAATGGCCAGGGGATAAGACAGCTCACCCTGTCTTCTGAGGCAGAATGGAAGGCTGATTGAGAATGTAGTAGGATTGACAACAGTAGTGCAGGCCAAATCCTAGCCCCATCCCTGGCTCAGAACACTTGGATTTGCTCCAGTGAAATCACTGGCACAGATCTAAATAGGTCTAAACAGATCTAAATAGGTCTGTATGGACAGCTGAGGCTCAACTTGGGATAAGGGGAGAAATAACCATTTAAACTTAGGCTGCAATCCAGAGCAAATTCAGCCTGCTCTGACCTAACTGCACTCTCCTAACTATTCTGTATCCAGAGCAGAAAGTTATGCTGAATCCAGAGAGTCAGGAAGCCTGGGCTGCCCTAACTGCTCCAGAGCATGCTAAGTAATTGACACAAGGGGAAGACTTGCTCCTGAGGAGACACCCCTCAGATCACACTGAACAAGGAACAGCTGTGGTGCCTACAGTGGTGACATGACTCTGCACATCACCTGGTGCGGAAGTCTGTGCGTCATCCCTGGGATGCGCCCCCCCCCCACCTGGACAGCACAGTCACCATAGTTGGTGCCTGCGCAGTTGTTTCTGAAGCCAACTGGCTTTAGAAAGAGTACTGCGCAGGCACCATCTCTGACACCTGCGCAGTACTTTTCTGAAGCCTTTTGGCTTCGGGGGAGACTGTGCAGGCGTCAGAGTTGGTGCCTGTGCAGTACTCTTTCTGAAGCCATTTGGCTGCCGCTCCGCCTCCTGAGTGAGGCCGAATGGCTGTGCAGAGGCACGGACTTTCTCTGCTCTAAGGAAGTCTCCTCTGAAGCTGTTCGGCATGCTCAGTGTGTTTCTGCGCAGTGCACCTCAGATGGCCGTTCAGGCCAGCTCCTCAGACAAGTGGCAGCTTCTGGCTGATTCTCCGCCTTGGAGCAGGCCTGAATGGGGGTGCTGACGCCCGGGGCCTGCCAAAGGACAGTCAAACTCCTCCGGCACATCACCCCATACGGAGCGCATCCCCAATGCAGCCCACACCAGCCGCACCAGTCTGGTGACGCCACTGGGTGCCTGCCTTATAAGGAGTCCCTGATGAGATGCCAGGACATTCTACAGTGAATAGAAGGGGCTTCTTGGAGTGGCCTGCTGTATCCTGAGGTTTGTGGGCAGCCGTAGTTTGTTCCATATCCTGAGGTTGAGAGGCAGGGGTTGCAGCTAGGATGGCCAAGAACTCAGATTTTTGGTCAGCACTGCCATTCTTACTCGGGCCTTATCATGGACCCCTATGGGTCTACTCATTACTATACCTGCTCCTGAGGTGATATAACTCTGAGGGCTGGAAGAGGGCATTTCTGCCTTGGAAACAGGCTTTGGATACAGAGTAACTGCTCTGCCCTAGGCAATGCTAAACATGCCCTCAACTTGCCTCTCCTGAGCTGCTTAGGCTGCCCCAGTTAGGGCAGAGCAGGTCCACCTCTCTTAGGGCACCCTATCTTGCCTTGCTCTGCCCTAAGCCTCCTTCAGAGTAACTGGGCTGGAGCATCTTGCCGTTGCTCCAACCTAGTGTTAGATAGGGCAACCTAAGGGCTCTTATGTGGACAGATTAGTTGCTCTGGACTGGGCTGTTAGATAACTTTCAGTGGCTTCCAAACCTGCACTGGATATAATGCAGGTGACTATACAGGTTTCTGAACAGATCTGGACTGGGCTAACCTTCTACAGTACCATGAAAATAGTCTTCTGTGGTTTTCAAGACATCTACCTGATTTGCAAATATACAAGTCAAAACCAACCATAAGTGGAAACCAACCTACAAGGTACCAGATGTGCTACTTCAAATAGGGTTAAAATGTATCTCCCATCCTTCCAACAAATGGTCTGTACATTACATCGGTGAAGAACACCCTGTATTCAAGCTTCGGAGGTTGACCCATCTTTAATCAATAGGTGCTTATGAAGGCTTTAAAAACTGATGGACTGCTGAGCTTAGAGAGAAGATGGAGTACCTGTCACCTCCAAGGAATAATCCAGCAGCTGCCACCAGCCATGCTCAATCTGCTCTTGACTGGTTACATGGATGGCTTCACAAGCAAAAGTTATTCCCTTTGCTGAGATATGTAGAATAGACTCTGACAGTAATAAGAAAACTATGTCTACTGCATTGGCACTATCATATCATAGTTAATCTGGAGTGATGACATCACTAGAGTTTGTATCACTTGGTAAAGGTACCCCTATGATAGACCTCCTCTGATGCAGTTGGAAGGATAATATTGGCAGGGCAATATCTCAGGTGGTGGGAATGTTAATGTACCACTGCCCTACCCTGCTGTTTTTTTTGTTGTTTTTTGTTATAACTTTTATTAGAATATAGATATTTCAATGTGATTTGTTTCATTGCATTTTGCATCAAATTATACATTGAATGATATCTAACAAGAATTTGAAAATACTAAGGTTTCAAAAATTTGGGCCGGTAATGGTGTCAGTGAATGGAGCCAGTGAATGGAGCCAGATTTTGCACTCTAAAAACACAGTTGTTCATAAAAAAGGCATTCCCCAGAACTTGCATGGGATACCCACCCTCCTTAACAGATACTGGATACCATGAATACAAGGAACCTAGATGACTAGATAAGTATCCCCCCAGATGACTAGATAAGGCATCAATTACCTCCCATTTTCTTCATAATCAAGCAGACAAGTACTGGCATCCATCAGTCTCAAAAGTCTATGGTATCATGCTCAACACTGTATGTGAAGCACGAAGGCCTGGGTAGATCAATATGGAGGATAGGTTGTTACCCAAGCAGCAAATCCCTCCTCTCCACACCACTAAAATAGTCCAATGGAACGGCAGAGCCGATACGATTGGTTCCAGCTGCGTTACAGAGCTGGGCTAAGGACAGGAGCTCACCCTGTCTTCTGGGGACCCAGGTCTCAAACCATGGCCTTCTGGTTAACAGGCACAGTGTCTTAACCACTTGTGCCACCCACAGCCCAATTTCTTGCTTTTATAGTACCGATGTAAGAACAGGACCATGAATAGCAACAGGCAGCCTTCATGCTAGAGAAAGTTTCCTGTTAATGTTCGTACTTTGTCTATTTAGCATGTAGGCTGCCTGACTGCCTGCTAATTGTGTTCCTGCTTTTGCATCTGTACATTGAAACAAACAAACATGCCTGCTTAGTAAAGAAGGAAATGAATGGTAATCGTGCAGGGATCACAAGGTGGGCAGAGAATCAGGTATAGCAGATCTGTGGATATGGGACAATGCTTGTGTATTTGTTACAAACTATTCTCTTCCAAGCCTCCCCATTTTTTTACTGACACAATTTAACTATATCTGTTCCTAGTGATTGCGGTTCTGATGATTTTCATGGTGGTGCCAATTTGATGGTTCTGACACAACCCCAAACCAAGACAGTGAAAAGCTGCCTGGGGTCCCAGAGTGGACGCCACTAGATCAGCAATACTGGGCACAAAGGCAATTGTCATGGCAGTAGCAGAGGCACTCAATCCCATATAAGACCTACATGTGAGGCGTGAGGAGGCTTTGGAAATTTGTCACAATGTCTTTGCTTCATATAAGAAGGGGGAATGCTGACAATTCCCTTACCTATTGTGATTTCCCCCTTTACCTATTGTGATTTCCCCCAGCCATGCTTTGAAGTATCTACAAGAGTGCAGGTTTGGTCTAAAATTGGGAAGAACTAATGAGGATTGTAGATTTCATTAAGGCATCCTTAATACACAATCCCCCATAATTCAAGCAAAGGGCAACAGATAAGCTGTGAAATATATGATTGTCATCATATTCACTAAGAAGTCTTTGCAAAAGAATGCACACACACACACACACACACACACACACACACACACACAATGTATAAGATGGGCTTTTTGCTAACAGATATTTAAAAATCGTCATTATTAACATGGGAGACTGCCTTTCAAGAACAGATCAGCTGGAAAATACGTGACAAACCCACAAAAAATGGAAATGTGGCATAAATAATTGGCCTTTTCATGTCTTCCTTTCCAGTTGTTGTTTGAGATTTGACACAAAAAGCACATTATTCTTTACCAGATCCAGCCCTGTTTGCATGATTTCTTCTCTCCATTAAGCTACCCCACAATAAACCATTTAAGAGGGAACTTGGTGGGCATCATTTCCTTGTTCTCTTTACAATTCTGTTGCAGACAAATAGCATTGGATTGGGCATGTTTGCATTCACAACAAATTGCTGCATGGCCATGTTGGCTTTCGTACCTGTTTGCATAAGCAGAAATTGGTCTCGTTTCTGGTGCGTGCAGCATTTTGTAATTACCACTGGATCAAGAACAAAGCAGCGACACAAAGACCTCATCAATTTAAATTACCAAAGATGCTGTTGCAGTCCAAAAATGCAGAAAGCCACGAGCTTGTGTGTGTGTGTTTGTGTTTCAGTTTTTTGTCATTCTGAAATTCAATACAGTCATTAAATACCAATCCAGATTACAAATTCGATCTCTTGCTTTACTCAATCACAGATGTTTGGAGAGTACAATAATCATACGTACAGTACATGCCAATTTATCATGAAGAAAAAGCACCTTTCACCCCTCTCTGCTAAAGAATGTTGTTTGCATTTGATGGAGAAACAATAAATAATTATGATAACACCCACATTTGAATTGAACATGAAGCATGGAAAGGTAAGAGTTGGCCTGCAGGCATTGTTGATATGCCACAGTCCTAATGAGAGATTTGTGAAGTGGCAATGTGCAGCATCCATCCAATAAAAATGCCCATTCATTCCATTTGCATTCCTATTTCAAAGAAGGAAAACAGCTCCCTGTGCAAATATTTCAGGCCACATAACAGCCCATATCTGAGCTGTCCAACACCCAAGGGAGAAGTGGCACCAAAATGGTGACTGCTTCATCCTGATCATGCTGGACAGATGCCAGCAGCTTCTTCCCCTTCCCACCAACTAAGGAAGCAGGCCATGCAATGGGGCTAGTCTATTGGCTATTTAGATGAGATGCTCCATATTGGGCCTGGAGGCCTGATGCTTCTCAGCTCAGGTCACCTGTTCTCCCCTTAAACTCAATCCCTGCCCCCATTAATTTATGGAATAATAAATGGGGAATTTGGATTCTATTTCCCCCCATGTGTGTGCCACAAGTATGCATATGTGCACATAAATTTGGGCATGTTTTTAAAAATGCGGGCGATATGTCAACACACGGCAAAGAACTGAGCAGCTGCATTTCTGCTACATTTCCTGCATGGGGACACGCACGTCCTTTGTTGGAGTTGCTCAACAATATGTTCCTTTCAAATCAGAAGTGGAACTGTTAACTTCTTTTTTGGTAATTTATCTCTGGACCTAATCAGTTGTGACTTAAAGTTGTTACTATCGGCATGTTGTTGAGTGGCCTAAATGAAATGAGGTTGGTGGTCCCCTTCAGTTTCCCAGTGGACAATTTTCCCCATCACGGCTGACATCCTTTACCAGCCAATTCAGCAGAAAAAGCAAAGAATTCAGTAGACCGTAGAAAATGAGCACGCGAGGTAAGGGCTGCAGGTACATTGCCAGAACTGTATGGGGGAGATTGCACTGAGGCTGCCTTGTGTGCTATTTGCTCCTCAAAGCCCTGTGCACACATCACGTTTTTGCCTGTCGTCTTTTACAAATACAAGTACATTCGTTCCCCCCCCCAAGAAAAGCACATGAGAAACAAAGTTAGTCTCAACACCTTGGTAATTTATATAGACTGTTAAAAGAAGGAAACAAATTTTTCAGCAGATATTGACAAAATACATTGCAAATGAATTGGCAGTGTCATGTTTCGATCACATAATAAGTGCAAAAGAATATTAGTTTATAGCTTTGAGGATGTTTGGGGGGATAGTTTTATGTTTTTAAAAAAACATAAGAGTTCCAGCAGTGGGAATGAAATCACCCGAGAAATTATAGTTTCTGTAACAAAGTTCTGCATCCTTTTGAACCTGGTCTGGTTGGTCTGGTTTACATTATCTACTTGAATTGCCATTCCCTTGTGTGAAGAAGGAAGCTGGCTGGGAAGAGCAGGCAACATTATGTTTGGGTGATCTGCAGAGCGGCTGGATGCTTCTCCTGTTTTCAGGTAACTATTTTGCTGGTACCTGAAATCAGCAGTCCTTGGTCTACCTCTGAACTGTTTCCATAATGCAGCATTTTCCACAATGCAGCAACATTAGCGTCTTGATATTCCTACAGAGTACAGAAAGGTGGTGTATTCAGTGGTTGTAATGGAATCCTAAACTCCTTCCTACACCGGATCCCACAATACAGACCCATTCAGACCTACATCGGCTATATAGCTAGTACTGGTTTAAATACTGTAGATCCCACTCAACCACTCGTACTTGCATTGTGGAGGCTTACCCCAGGTAAAGGAACTATTATTTTCTTACCCAAAGGAAACTTCCTGTACTGCCTCTATCATAGGATGCAGCGGGGTAGCTATTTTGGTGCTACTGCTTCATCTATATATGTACAACTAAAAAGTCACTGACTCACTCACTCACTGATTCATCAACAGCCAGCCTAAACCACTGGACCAAGAAGTGTGAAATTATGTCGGAGGGACCTGCTAATAACCAGTTTTCAGAAATTCCGACTGGAATGGGGTGAAAAGGGACGCAACGCATTTTCCTCCCTATACTTTCAATTGAAGAACCCCTGACTGAGGAATGCTCTGCCCCAACCCCTGGACCTAGAAGCATGAAATTTGGGGAGGGTGTTCCTTCTGTGACATCAACACCCACCGATGTTGAGAAATTTAACACTTAAAGGGCTGAAAAAGGGTGCAACATCTTTTTGTCCTATACTTAATGTTGAAAACTGACTGATCATCATCCAGCTGATGCACTGGGAGGGAGGGTACACTGGGGAGGGCGGGTGCGCATGGGGATGTTGCACATGGGGGAGTTGGTGTGCATGGGGGTGATGCGCATGTAGGGGTTGGTGAACTTGGAAGGATGATGTGCACGGGGTGTTGATGTGCATGGGGGATTGATGTGCATGCGGGATGTTGCACATGGGGGTTTCGTGCACATAGGGGTTTCATGTGCATGGGAGGGTGAAGCGAATGGGGGGATGTGCATGAGAGGATTTTGTGCATGGGAGGTTGGTGTGCATGAAGGGGTTTTTATGTTCATGGGAGATGTTGCTGCGCATGGGGGATGTTGCTGGGCATGGGGGGTTGCTGCACATGGGGATGTTGCTATGCATGGGATGGTGTTGCGCAATGGGGGATGGAGTATGTGGGGTATTTTACTCCTGCAACGTGGGTACATTTTTCTAGTAAGAACATAAGAAGAGCCTCCACTGGATCAGGCCAAAGGCCCATTTAGTCCAGCTTCCTATATCACAGAATGGCCCACCAGATCCTTTGGGGAGCACTTATGGCATCTGCATTCAGGTGCCCTCCACTGCACCTGGCATTTTGAGATTGTCCACACCTATACACATCCCTCATGGACTGTAGCCTGTTATGGCCCTTTCCCCTAGGAATTTATCCAAGCCCTTCTTAAAGGCTTTAAGGCTAGAGGCTAGAACCCTGGCCTGCTGGTTAATAGGCACAGGCTGCAATCCTTACCACACTTTCTGGGGAGTAAGTACTACTGAACACAATTGGACTTACTTCTGAGTAGACAAGATTAGGATTTCACTGACAGTGTCTTAACCACTTGCGCCACTAACACCCACTGTAATGGGGTATGGTTAAACAATAAATACTGTTCTCAGGGACAATGTAATTTTTTAATTTTCTGTTGAGTACATTCTATATGGTTATACATTTCATCTTTGGTGATTTGACATTTTTTGTAATCTGAGAGATCTGGATGGTTATATTTGTCGATTGTCTCTGACTATTGTTTTTGTTATTTTTCATGGCTAGTTCAAATTTTCAGATAGATATTCTGAACACAATCTGCAGAGAAATTGTGAGAAACATTTTGGAAATTTCCATATTGAATGTTCAACCCATGCTGCCAATGTGTCTCCTGGTTTGCTTCATAGCATCCAAGTTTTGTCTCTGCTTTTTTGATCCCCTCACCCTTGCTGTGGTTCTGTTATTGCAATTAAACAAGGTTTTGAGCTGTAATTGCAGAGTGCCCTTGATTTCCTGCTCTGCCTGATTCCAGTCAAAGGCATGCTGGTCTGATGTTTGTGAGTCTGTCTTTTGATCCCATCATGTCTGCTGGAGTCGCTTGCTATCACCACAGTAACGTTGATAGAGAAGCGGCATGGGGCAATGACATGCTTCATCATCATCATCATCTTGGAGATGCAGGAAACTGATGTTGAACGGGACTGTGGCTTTCGAAAGTGCTGTGAGGCATTTCTGCACCACTCCTGGTGAAGGGTTAGGGCAGTGCACACAGTCATGTGCTTGCTTCTCTTCATCACCACGTGAATGGGAAGATAAATGATTTATGGTGGCCTGGGTTAGGATTTCATCCTTGATATCTGCATTAACAAAGATGCAGCCAAACTGGAGCAGGTTCAGAGGAGGTTGACAAGGATGAGGAGTGTGCTGGAGAACAAACCTTACAAAGGAAAGGTTGAGAGAACTTGGTATCCTCAGCCTGGAGAAGCTGAGATGATATGATAGCACTTTTCAAAAACCTGAGGGGCTGTCATATGGAAGAAGGGACAAATTTGTTCTCGACATCCTCTGAAATAAGAACTAGATCCAATGTGTACAAACTGCAAGAGAAGATATTTCAATTAGAAAAAAAAAATCCATGATGGTAAGGGCAGTGGAATAGATTGCCACAGGAGGTGGTGGTTTCTCCATCACTTCAGATCTTCAAAGCAGGGGTTTGACAAGCTGGAATGGAACAGACAATCTGCTGGATATGCTCTAGTAGGATTTCCTGCTTTCAGAATGGGATTCGACAAGATGACCTTTTAGGTCCCTTCCAGTTCTAAGATTCTTTGATCAGAAACCTAATCTGGGAGCTTAATTCATATCCCATCAGGGGAATTTCTCATTTATCAATGATAGCATTAAATGAGATTCACATATATCATGGCTATCTCACCATTGCTGTCCCTCAACTTTCTTATACCATATTCCAAATGAAGAAAATAATTATTCTTTTTTCTAAAATATCTGTCCCTGGGCTCTTGCTGAATAGAATATGAGTGATTTACTGCAGTAATTTTCACTTCTCCAAATCTTGAAAAGCCCGACCATTCAGAGTAAAGTCTATTATGAGCATACATAAATTATGTACCACAATGTCTATCCACTATGCTGCCTAATCTGTGAAGAAAAAAATCATTCAGTATTCTACCAAGAACGTAGGAAGAACCTTACTAGATCAGACCAAAGGCCCAACTAGTCCAGATTCCTGCATCTCACAGTTGTCCACCAGAAGTTTGGACTGGATGAGCTGCAGCCTTGAGTTCTTAAGGAACTGGCAGATGTCCTTGCAGAGCCTCTGTCAATCATCTTTGAGAAATCCTTGAGGAGTGGAGAAGAGCCTGGACTGGAAGAAGGCAAATGTAGTCCCAATTTTTAAGAAGGGGAAAAAAGAAGACCCGGGAAATTATAGACCAGTCAGTTTATAGACCAATTATAGACCAATCCCGGGCAAGATATTAGAGCAAATCATAAAACACACAATTTGTGCACATCTAGATAAGTACTCGGTGATCAAAACAACCCAGCATGGATTACCAAGAATTAATCTTGCCAGACAAATCTGATCTCCTTTTTTGATCGGGTTACGAGCTTACTGGACAGTGGCAATGCTGTGGATGTCATTTATCTTGACTTCAGCAAAGCATTTGACAAAGTCCCACATGACATCTTAATTGGGAAGTTGGAAAAATATGGGCTAGACGGGGCAAACGTTAGGTGGATCCGCAACTGGCTCGATGGCCGCACTCAAAGGGTTTTAGTAAATGGTTCTGCATCAACCTGGAGGTTGGTTTCTTGTGGGGTACCCCAAGGCTCTGTCTTGGGCCCGGTTCTCTTTAACATTTTCATGAATGACTTAGAGGAAGGGATACAGGGGAGCCTGATCAAATTTGCAGATGACACCAAGCTGGGAGGAGTAGCAAACACAACAGAAAACAGGAGAAACCTCCAGGAGAATCTGGATAAACTAGAATTCTGGGCTGTAACAAATAGAATGAATTTCAACAGGGAGAAGTGCAAGGTTCTGCACTTAGGCAATAAAAACCAAAGACAGGTATAAAATGGGGGATACTTGGCTTGGCAGCACAACATGTGAGCGGGTCCTTGGAGTAGCCGTGGATCACAAACTGAACATGAGTCAGCAGTGTGATGTGTCTGCAAAAAAGGCAAATGCCATTTTAGGCTGCATTAAGAGGACTGTAGCTTCCAAGACACGAGAAGTTCTAGTTCCTCTTTACTCTACATTGGTGAGACCTCAACTTGTGTACTGTGTTCAGTTCTGGGCACCTCACTTTTAAGAAAGATGCAGCCAAACTGGAGCAAGTCCAGAGGAGAGCAACAAGAATGATCAGTGGGATGGAAGGAAAGTCTTACAAGGAAAGGTTGGGGGAACTTGGGATGTTCAGCCTGGAGAAGAGGAGGCTGAGGGGAGACATGATTGCCCTCTTCAGATACCTGAAGGGCTGTCATAGGGAGGAAGGGGCTCATTTGTTCATAGATGTTTCTGAAAGCAGAACTAGAACCAATGGGTACAAACTGCAAGAGAGGAGATTCCGGTTGGATATCCAGAAAAATTCCTGATGGTAAGGGCGGTTCAGCAGTGGAACAGATTGCCAAGGGAGGTGGTAGACTCTCCCTCACTGGGGGTCTTCAAGCAGAGGCTCAACAAGCACCTGTCGAGGATGATCTAGGAGGATTTCCTGATGCAGGCAGGGGGTTGGACTAGATGACCTACTAGGTCCCTTTCAACTCTAGGATTCTATGATTCTATGATTCTAAGTCTCAAGGAGTACACAAGATATTTGCATCCTCTTGCTACTCTCTTGCACAAAGTAGCCTATTTCTAAAACGAAGGGGTTACATATGCCTATTATGACTTATAAACTATGAATGAATTTTCTTCTAGAAATCTGTCCAATCCCCTTTTAATGGCATCTAGGCTGGATGTCACAACAACATCCTGGGGAAAGGAGTTTCACAAACTAATTCAAACTAGGTAAAAGTTTGTTCTAATTCTTCTAAAACTCAGTGGATGTCTCCTGGTTCTGGTTTTTTCTGAGAGGGTAAAGAACATCCCTCTATCCACTCTATCCATCCCCTACATAATTTTATATGGCTCAATCATGTCCCCCATTGGGTATCATCCGTGTAAACAATCTTTCCTCATAAGGGGAAAATCACTTGTTTCCCAAATGGTGCACAAAATGCCAACCCCTTATCTTGCTATACACTGGATGCCACTTCCATCATGTTTCCTCTTTCCACAATCTGGAAGTGGAGACTGGAATAGAAGATACAGTATGGAGGAAAGAAGAGGGATGATCTAGAACTTCTCTGAGATGATGTTTATGTATAGTGGCGACATGTTATTTATAATGGCAGACAAGTCCTGCTATTATATCCAAATCATAGGATTGGGCCTTAAGTATGTCTGATCCAGCATTGACCAGCATTTCCTGCCTTGCTTCATCTTCATCCAGACTTGCTCACTTCCTCCACCCCTTCTACACTTGTATGAGAAATTGGCCAAAGCCTGACATCATCCTAGAAGTCTCCAACACTCTTCAGCTTTGGCATTGCAAAATGGAAGACCATACATGGTGGACAAGATTGTTTTCATGCAAACCTGCCCACTATTGCCAATATTATACTCAAGGAACATCTGGGAAACATCCAGGGAATCCTAGTTTTTCATTGAAGACAGTTTGAAAACCACTGATGAAGAATATAATAAGGAGATTCTACATTTGAGAACCTTATATTCCAAAAACACAAGCCTTAGTCCATGTTTTGTTTTCAGTTGTGTTCTTTTATTCTTCTGCTTGCCTTTGCTTTTAAAAGTTTTGTTAAAACAGATGGAGCATTGTAAACTTGGCAGTGAGTTGGGTCTATTCTTGAAACCATATTTGTGCACGATGTAATTGCACCGGTGTGTAAACCCGATGCAAACCAGTGAGCCGGCTGACTGTTGATCCACCATGTGAAAGACTGACTCTCTCTCTGGATAAATTGCATCAGACACTTGGAGAAGAATTCATCTTCATTTCATCTTTTGGCAGTGGGGGTCTCCAGCTTGTTGTCAGTTTCGAATGGCTGCCAAACCCAATTTGCTGCTATTTGTCAATTTTGCTCTGCTGCCTACTCTTAGTATGACAAGGACTGATGCTAGGACTACAGTGTGCCCTAAACGTCGAGTAGGAATGGCTTCTGGCCATCAACATTTTAGCAGTATATATACACACCGCAGGTGTGCTGGTTCCAAAAGTTGGATGGAGGCCGATTCTTGCAAAGTTAGAACAAAATCCATGAATAAGAGGAGAGACTGACAGCGAATAAGTAATTTGAGTTTAATCATCTTTTGCTTTCAAAGAAGACTGTAAAATCATTGTCTGAATGAGGCCACCCTGTAAAATAAAGTTCTTGGCTACAATTTGCTTCGCTAATATGCTATGGAAGGAGGCTATAAGATGGCATAAAATAGGATGCTGAGAAATAGTTCCTGTTCACAGGAGGATGCAATTAACTTTGTGACTTCAGTCTCTTGAACAGGAGCAAGCAAGAGCAAAAGCAGAAAACCCTGGAGAGTTTAGCAGTGGTTATGAGATTATCCTTTTAAAGAATAAGATAAATTTTCTATCTCCTTTTTTTCCTCCCACTTCCTTGCTGCTTTACTGTATTTTTCAAAACAAGACTATTGCATAGACCAGAAATGATCTGCTTATGGACTGATAGAAAATGTCTCTTGGGCTCAGGCCACGTAAAGTACAGCAATGTTCCTTTGGCCTCCAAGAAAGGGATTAAAATCTGGCTCAGTAAATCAAGTCCCCGGTTACTGCACACAATTTGGCCAAAAGTTGTCCACTTTGCATAGTAGTCTAAAGCAGTGCTTCTCTAAGGTGGGAGTCAGGATCCAGGGTGACTATATGTCCTCTTTTTCCAGGACATGTCCTCTTTTTTAGCCTTGTGACCTGGAAAAAATCTTCATTGGCCTCCTTTTCCTAGAGAGCAGGGAATATGTATTCTTCTTGTAATTAATAAATTATATGTAACAGTTTTAAATTTAATAATAATTTAGTGTTTAAATTAACCACGTGAAAGCAATATGTATGGAATGGGACACTCAGGACTGCAGTTCATGTTTTCCTGGCAGTAAGTCTCATTAAATACAATGGGATTTACAGATGGAAAAGCTCTGGCTCCCCAGTGGTGTCACTTTCTCTTTGATGTCAGTTCAGGCCATGACATCACTTCCAGGTTGATGGCATCATTTTTAATGGAGTGTTCCAGATTTCTCAGGATGGGATCTTAGGCCTATATCCTAAAGTGAAATTAAGCCCCTTGATCCGGAGCAGTTAAGATGACTTTCTATAAGATAACACTAGAGGGTGACGTAACTGCATGGACCCATAACTGCTGTGGATTTTGCCCTTAGGCTGCAGTGCTCAAGAACCACTGGATGAAAGAAACAATCATTGAGATTCTCAAATTCTGCACCCAGTTCATCATTTAGCATTCTTGTCCCAGCCCCACTGCATGCATACAATCCCATCTTGCAGCACATAAATTCTTGGGTATATCAATGATGAATAGTATTGTGAACATGATATTAGCAGCTAAGTCACCAACACCAGCCGTCTTCTTTGTGGAATGACATCAAAGTCATAAGAATTAATATTTGAGCTATTTTGGCTCTGCTCTTTTCTTCCAACCAATTATGTTTTAGCACAAAGTACTTTGCAAGCTCTTGGGATCTGCTTTCCTGCAAAGTCCCATCTCCATGACTAATGTTCTCAGGGAATATTTGGGAGATGGAGAGGTACTGCAGTCAGAAAAACAAGCCAGATAAATTTAGCACGCTCATTCCTTTTTCTCTGAGCATTGCTCACATCTTTGCAATGCGCGTTAAGACTCTTAACAATAACAATCTCTCCAGGCTTCTGTGTGAAAGAGATTCATCTGAGCAGTTATGTACACATCTGTGTATGGAGTCGACTAAAGAGGATGCACACAATTGGAGGCCTCACCTAAAGTGTGCTACAAATCTACTCTGTGGGATTAAAGAAAGAGCTTTGAAGATTTATAGAGCAGAAAAGAGCAATCCTTCCTCGAAAGAGTGGAGAGAAATTATTAACACCAAGTGCTTCTTTCCATGACAGTGTCACTGCCTGGGACACATGTCTTCCCCACACAGGGTGCACCTCAATTTGACATACCCTGTGACTTCCACTCCCCTTTGCCCCAAGCAGGGAGTGTGCCCCCAACTCTAGTGGAGATGGACTGAAGGAGGGCTTTCATCTGGGTTTCCTCTCTTGGCCTGCTATAGTGAGCCAAGAGACCATTGTGACACCATCTTGGTGGCCAAGTGGAACAGGCCAGAGCAGTAGTGAAGCACATAGAGGCAACCAAGAGGTCTGCTTATCCCCCCTTGGCTGGACGTGGTACGTTGCATGATGGAACGGATTAGACTCTCATCGCAAAAACTCATTGTGCACTGAGGGAAGAACTTTGACTAAGGGTGCAATTCTAACCTAGGCTGGCAGTCATTGGTCTTCCCATTCCTGTGGTGATGTAGGGAGGCAAGCGCATATCTTTTTACCGGCTGAACCCTCCTCCAGAAGTAGTTCAGAAGTGTCTTACGGCATCTTTGTGACATTCCAAGGTCAGCACAGAACTTGTACTGGGGCTTAGGCTGGCCTAACTGGAGCTTAGGATTGTATCCTATGAGCCTGATCCCATGCCATGCACTGACCACATAAAATGCATGTAATTTGTTACATATAATGTATGAATTACAAGGAGGTGACATGCTGATGCTCACAAGGAAATGGAGGATAACTAATTTTTCCCCATGATATTTGGCTTAAAAAAGAGGACATGTCTTGGAAAAAGAGGACATCTGCCTCTTCCAGATCCTAACCCTTACCCCAAGCCCTACACAAAAGTACTGAAAGCCATGAAACCTATTAGTTTCTGTGCCTGTAATCCAACTTTTTGAGGCATTGGGTCCAATAGTTCAAAATTTTTTATTTACTCTCTCTCTCTCTCTCTCTCTCTCTCTCTCTCTCTCTCTCTCTCTCTCTCTCTCTCTCTCTTTTGCTGTTTGGCACTTTCATCATTTTACGTTACTTTTCAGCACTGTTTCAATGTTATTCCATTTCATTGTCTATGGATGAAGCAAATCACTTTGAAAAATATTGCAGCTATAAGACTGTAACTTTTAAAAAAATAAACACATGAACAGGAGACTATGAAATCATTTCAATTCTAATATGCACCCTTATGCTTCATCTCACCAGGGGATAGAGATGAAGAATCACAGTAACCATGGCACTGGGTGAACCTCAAATTAATCCACTGGGAAAGCAGATCTGACTCTCCAAAGAGGAAGTCAAACCATGAAAAATGTGGGTTTCATTGTTGTTTTAGTTCTTTAGGCTTTTAACCATCTGTAAAATACAATCAGTACTTTAACAATCTGGTTCCATCAGATGTTGGCTTTAAAAAATAATTTTATAATCTATCTGCATGCCGTAATCTGGTTTTAAACCCGTCCTGTCACCAAAATATCATGCAAAATTAGAAAATCTATTTTCTCCTTTGGCAAATTCATTTGGACTCCTCCAAAATTCTCAGATGTTTTGTCTTTGGGGAAACTTTCTAAACCACCCATTCTTAACTGCTCCATCACAACTGGGGCAACTCATTGCTGCATGTGCAGATCACAAAAATCATCACTGTAACAGTTCAATAAGATTTGTGGGGGATCCAATAGGAAGCAATAGAATCTATGCCTTTGCGGATGTATATTGTTGGGGGTGTGTGTGCTGGTGGGGAGCAGCCTGCCAACCTTGGTCTCCCCCTCCACACTTGGGGATGGGCAGCCTCAGACCCACCCACAGGAGGAACAGCACCTGTTGGGTGCAAGACACCTGATAAGGATGAAAGGGGGGTTACATCACCCTTTTCCCTCCGCTTCCCGAGCTCCACTCAACAGCAGGCTCAGCTAGCTCCGTGCCTTGCTGGCCTGCTCCTTCTCATCCTTCTTCAGCCCAGCGCTGGCTGTCCTGTCTCCCCACACCTCGCAGCCATGTTTTTGGGGCGTGCATTGGCCCCATGGGCGTGCATTTGGGGAATGCATTGGGTTTTGGGGCATGCACTCGGCTCTGGAGCCACTGCTGGCCCCCAGACCCTGACTCTAGGGGTAAGGAGGGGGAGCTGTCCCTGACACATATATGTCTCTGACCTTGAAGAGGTCAACTGATCTTGATAAAAATAATGATTTGGTAGAACTAGTGAGTTTGGTGTCACCGCCAGATCTAGAAATTCCAAGATTGAATAGATTGAAAAGATTTATAGCCGTGTCTAGCCAAACTAGTAGATCCTGGCGGTGGAATAATGCTAAGAAGATGATAACAATATCCCACCTTTCTGTTCCATTGAAAGGACCTTCATTAGCATTCCTTTAATCAAACCATTTTTATCACCACTCTTTTAAAGAGATAATATATTGTACAATATAGTACCTCAATGAATATTCTGAGCCTTCAGCTGTGTTATTCTTTATTTAGGTTGGTGCAGACTGGTAGCCACTGTCCAAGAAACCTTTCCCAGTTCTACATACAGTTGCCAGTGACCAATTCAGGGCCATTTCTGTATGCAAAGCCATTGCTCCCCCATTAACTTTAGCAGTAACTTCTACCCTTTCCATTCACTAAAATCAAGGCAGCGCTTTGGAAGGCTGTCGAGGTTGGCAAGAAAGTCCTCAGGAAATGTCTTTGTAGCTAGAAGAAGAGAAAAAGTGAGTTTAACAACACTGAAAAAGGTGAAGTCCCAAAGCCCAGCAGTCTTTGAGTTTAATTAAAGCAAAGTATGGGAAACAGAAGTGAAATACAGAACCTTTACACCCCAAAAATGTTTGTTGCTGAGCAAAAACAGAACAAAAAATGGGGTCATGGAGTGCAAAGAAAGATGCAGTCTGAAATCTTCCCACAAAGGTCCAGAGTATTTTAATCTAAATTGGTTTCAGGCAGCGTTGCTCTCTGTTAGCAGCCTTTAATGCCATAAGGCAGGAGGCTGGAGCCATCAGCAGGCTGACAGTTTCGTTTTCTTCCATCGATCCAGAAAATATATACTAGGTCACTTGCACCATCTGCCACACAGGTGTCATTCATGAGAAGTGTGGTGGGAACCTGGGATTGGCAGTTATGAAATGCTGGTAGAGGGTCTCTAACAGCTGCAGCAGGGCTAGGAAAGCAAAGCACTCCACTGAACAAATAGTTGCAACAAACTCCAAGAAAGCAGGGGGAGATCATCGCTCTCTGTTCTGGGGGGAAAAAGAGAACCTGATGGAAAACCTTCAGTGAAAAACAAGCTGCCTGGAAATGTCTTGAGATGCCACAAAGGATCAAAAAAAGTCTACCAAACCCAACTGCACTACTAACTCCTGTCTCCATGTTTTTAAACATGGTGCTGCCCTATGTTATTGTGGGTGAAGTCTCCACCCATTGGTTGGCCACCACTGGGGGATTCATGGTAAGTCACATTTGAATAAGCAACACTCAAGGAGGCTGATTAAATGTTGGATGTCATTTGGTGGCAGATTGGAAAATATGCAAGCCTGCCAGCTGCACTTTGTCCTTCTCCAAGCTCAGTGTCACTTGGATTGGGAAAGTTTCAAGTGCTAGCAGGTTGAAAGAGATCACATTGCTCTCTGTGAAGGGGGAGCAGATTGCTCACTCTGTGTTGTTTTTTTCTCTACCATTGCCTCCTTCGTTTGGTCTGCATGTTTTCCATCTGTCTTCAGCTCATTTGTCTCTTTCCCCATCTCTGTGTTACAAGTCAAAGGTCTCTGAAGTAGTAACCAGTTGAAACCACAGGTAAGTAGGCAAGCCAGCAGGCCCACACATAGTATGGACTCATCCACCAGCTTGACACTCACTCAGCTCATCACCTTAGGTCTGCGGTTCCTAATCCTACCATGACCACAGCTTCTTACCATTTAGGCAACATGCAAAGTCTGGTGGCTGAGTGAAGGGCTGCCAAAGAAAGCTAAGCAGGAATAAACCTGGACAACTCTTGGATGAGAGAGTTGAATAGGTCTGGTGGTTGAGTGAAATACTGCCAAAGAAAGCTAAGCAGGAAAAAACCTGGACAACTCTTAGGTGGGCAATCTGAAAATGACATTTGCAGGGAATATAGCAGACAACACTCTCACCACCAGAACCTCCATAAATAAATAATATCCTACAGTTATTGTGCACAATAGTGGCAGCACAGTTTCCCCATGCATGGCCAATTTGAATTGCAAGAGATCAATTTTGTGCAATCTTGTCTGATCCAAGATGGTAGTCCCATGTCAGAAGATAAGAAAAGGCCAAAGTTGTCTCATGGCACCCATGTGAATTTGCTATGGCACACAGTCTGGGAACCGCTGCCTTAGTCAATAGGTACAGCTGGCCTCATAGATGCACCGACTCTGAGTTAAGCACAACTGCACCAACATTCCATTATGTTGATTCCCTGAGTCTGGGGAGATGATAGCTGTGCAGTGAGATAACTACTATCTTAACTCTGGTGTATTACCAGCACCTGATGCTTTGACTTTAATACACTGCAGATTCCGGCAATTCATTACTAAAGGTGAGGATTTGGTTTGTTCCAGTTTGTTGCATCATGACTCATTATTTCTGAGTGTTAATTGCTACTTGTAGTAAGCTACTTAGTAAGGGTCTTCTTATGCTACAGTGATCACCTTCCTGGCTCCTTTCTTCACAAAATGTCTGGCTATGGGCCTAAAAACTTAAAATGTTGATGAAGGAATTTTTAAAATAACTTGTATAATGGTGTTTTATTTTTCTGATTGATGCTAGCCGCCTTGAGCTCCCTCTTGCAGGTGAGGAAAGGTGGGATATAAATTAAAGAAATAAATAAATAAAATTGTATAAGACTTATATTGCAATTCTATTCACACTTACCTAGGAGTAAGTTCTCTTGGGGTTCTCCTGGATTCGCAGCTGCTCCTGGAGTCCCAGGTGGCGGCTGTGGCCAGGGGAGCCTTTGCTCAGCTTTGGCTGATCCGCCAGCTGCAACCATACCTGAGTCGCTCGGATCTGGCCACGGTGACCCATGCTCTAGTGACATCGAGACTAGATTATTGCAACGTGCTCTACGTGGGGCTGCCTCTGAAGATGGTCCGGAAACTTCAACTAGTCCAGAATGCGATGGCCCGTGTGGTTGCTGGGGCTCGTTGGTTCGACTCTGTCGGGCCACTGCTTCAGCGACTACACTGGCTGCCCATTCGTTTCTGGGCTGAATTCAAAGTGCTGGTCCTGACCTTTAAAGCCCTAAACGGCTTGGGTCCTGGGTATCTGAGGAACCGCCTTCTTCCGTACAATCCAACCCGTCACCTAAGGTCATCTGAGGGGGCCCTACTGACTGTGCCGCCACTAAAAGATGTGAGAGGTGTGGTGGCCAGAGATATGGCCTTCTCGGTGGTGGCACCCCGGCTTTGGAACTCCCTCCCCATAGAACTTAGGAAAGCTCCCTCAGTACAGAGCTTCAGGCGGAGCCTAAAAACCTTTTATTTTAAAAAAGCGTTTTAAACAGGGCAGAGGGTGGGGGCAGTGTTTTAGTGTTTTTTATTGTTTTAATGAATGTCTTTTAGCTTGTTTTTAATTGTTATTAATCTTTATTATTCTAATTGTATTTTAATTGTATTTTAATTATGTTTTAAATTTGTATTTATTAGCAATTTTAATTGTGTTTTATTCTTTAATGTTAGCCGCCTTGGGCTCCCTCTTATGGGGGAGGAAAGGCGGGGTTCAAATTGAATAAATAAAAAAATAAAATAAGTTGGATATCAGGAAAAAATTCCTGATGGTAAGGGCGGTTCGGCAGGGGAACTGATTGCCAAGGGAGGTGGTGGACTCTCCCTCACTGGGGATCTTCAAGCAGAGGCTCGATGAGCACCTGTTGGGGATGCTCTAGGAGGATTTCCTGCTACAGGCAAGGGGTTGGACTAGATGACCTACTAGGGCCCTTCCAAGTCTAGGATTCTATAATTTTAACTCCATTGACTATAATGGGGCTTACTTCTGAGTGGACTGCCCAGGATGGGGCTGTCAGTCACTTTTATGTGTTATCTTACTGAAGAAATACACAAAACCTGCAGAATATGCATTATGTGTTATCCCTCGAAGAAATACACAAAGCCTGCAGAATACAGCAACTTTATACCTTTTCTTTTTAATTATCTACATCCTGAAATGTATCCAAATGTCTCCAGTTAGCCTTTGGTCCTACTCAGTTCCTGCCTAGATTCAGAGCCCCAAACATAGTTCCCTGAGGTGTGGCCTGACCACAAAAGACTCTTCCTTTTTTGGACTTCGTAGTATGTCAATATCAAATCCTTTGATCAGTAAAATGAACAGAGACTTTGGGCACAATCCTAAAAAATTTAGGCCAACCCAGCTCGCCTGCCTTATCTTTCTGTGATGGTGTGGGGAGGTCGCCGTATGCCTGCACTTTGGCTTAATCCTCCCCCTGCTCCTGAATGAGACAGAAGTGTCTTACTGCAATGTTGTAACACCCCCAGGACAGCACAAGACATACTGGGGCTTAGGCTGGCCTAACTAGAGGTTAGGACTGCAGCCAATGTGACCACCATTGCAACAGGGGAATAGCAATGAGCTGTATTTTGCTAGAACGGACTATAGAATGGTTCCCACAAGGATTCTGTTGCCCTTTCAAATGCTTTTGAAGTATGACGTATCAGATGAAAGACTGTTCACCTCTGCACCTTGCCAGTCATGTAAACTTCCCCTGGCACCTGCAGGTGAATAATATCTCAACACCATGTGGTTGTCTTATCACCAACATACACACTGCAAAGATCTCTATTCTTTGTCCATATTGTTGCCGTCAAGGACAATAGGTCCTTCAGCCTTCATGGATGGAAATAGGAATGTTCACATCTACTTGTAACCCTTCTATACAAACACAAAATACCATTGCCCAAGCTCTTTCCCCCATCTCTTACACATTCCTACAGGCTCTCGATCTACATGATATTGAGCTATTCTTTTTTGCAATAGCATTTAAAGCAGGATACTTTGAGCCTCATATCTGCAATCAGCAATGTAAAAAGCAGGTTAAACAACAACACATTAACACAATCTTTGGCCATTATTAAAGTATTATTGTTGTTGAAAGCTAAGGTATAGTGCCTACCTAAATTTATCAGGGACCAGTGTATGGAAAAGACTTTTTGCTGTTATTATTGTTCTGTGAGCAGGCATCCCCAGTGGCATCTGATTTTCTTCTATAGGGGGCAGCTGGAGTTGACTCTGGGACAGAAATGGGTCCTTGATTCATGCCTGATCCTGTCAGCCATGATGCTGGGGCTAACTTCAGATGGACAATCCTAATCCTGTCTACTCAAAAGTAAGCCCCATTGTGTAGGAACATGGAAAGCGTCTTTAGGATTACTCGTCCAGCTGAAAAAACCTTGCCTTGAAGAATAGCAATACAGGAGTTAACTAGGAATCAGTTCTTGACATTGTAAAACTAGAGGGACCCAGAGATGGAGCAGGACTAATCAAGTTGTGTTTCTTCAGCTGTAGCTGGTTTTCTCTGCCAGAAGCCAGCACTGCTCATGGGAGAGGAGAGCAGGTCTTGCCAAGATATAGCCACCAATACAGCTTATGTATAAAGATTATAGTTGCAGGAGGAGAGGCTGGAACTGTGTGTATAACAGAGCAGATTCTCTATCTTTGCACATATATTGAGATGCTTGGAAGCCATGAAACCAAGTTGAAGGTGATAATATTACATTGTCTCCTCAATCTTGGAAACCCAGTCTCTGTGGAAGGAATTAGGTTTCAAAACAGACATCGCTTGACTCGTACCTACACTGCTTCACAAGTCAACGTGGGGCAGCCTATTGCAGAAGAGTACACATGAATTCATTTAGTATAGCACAGGGAAAGTCCTTCAGCAATGGGTAGATTTGGGGCAGAAGACAGGTGCTCAGCCATCTGTCTTTGGTTGTCTCTATTGTATCTCATCTCTAAAATGCTGGATGATATAAGATGCTCCAATTGCTAGAGAAGAGGCTGAACTCCCATTCTATCCTTTTGCATTTTCAGAAGGGGGATAAGAGTCTCTTTCCCTACAATCCAGAGTAACTATGGGAGCACGTAAGAGACATTACGTATACCCGTAGTTACTGCACCATCTAATGAAAACCTATGGGAAATTCATACTGCAATCCACAGCAAACTGTTCTTACACCGGAGCAAGGACTCCCCATAGTTACTCTGGATTGTGCCCTTACTCTAATTATGGCACTTCAGACTCTAGCTAATGGGGCAGATCTGGTGCCCTGCCTTTTTCTTCCCCTACATGAACTGCCGTTATTGTTCCATGCCGGAGTCATCCTTCCCTGCCATTGATGTCTCCCAAACTGAGATGTAGCCCAACACTTTTCCTATTGTACATTTGTCTCCAGTTTGGAGCTTGCTGTCCAAGATCACTTCCAGACTTGACTACTATCATGTGCCCAGCAATACAAAACTGCGGCTTTGATACTAAACCATTTAAAATTGTCCTGAAAAGAACTTCAGGACAAAAAATAAATATCACTAATGGTGTTATATGATGGAGTGGGATATTAAGCCCAAGGCACAGAGCAACTTGGAGATTAAGCCAAGTTTCTATTTTGAAATGCAGTTTTCTTTGGATGAAACTTTGCCCTCTTTTGCAGAAGAAGTGGACTTGAGGATTTAGCAGTACAAAGGTTATATTATTTGCCATATGTATTGGAACAGAGACACATTTTAACATCTTGAATAAATTTTCTAAAAGACTCATTCTCAGGGAAAAACATAAAGTTAAGAATGTCAGTGCTGTTTCCATGCGGCAGTCTCCTACAAAATTTCATCAGTTTGCATTTAGTAATCCAGCGGCAATGAATGGATGCTCCTTCCGTTGAACCTGTGAAAACGAAAAGGGAGGTTTCACGTCAATCTTGGCAGAAGTCTTTGTATTTGGTCATGTTTGCAAAACTCCACGCATAACAAGAAGATGCAATTAAATTGTCTGGAAGTTGGATAGTTTGAAAGATTCCATGGAATCAATTGTCAGCTCAGAAATGTTGTACATCTGCCCCTCCCATTGTGTACCTGCTTGTGGATCCTTTATCACTCGCTGCAGCTTGGGTGATAACGCATCAACAGCATAACCAAGAAACAGATTGGAGTGACAACTGAAAAGCATTTGAAATGGAAGGATGATTTGTGTTTCTTTTGTGCAGAGACTGAGTGTGCAACCAACTTGACTCAGCCAACGGGCTGCGAGTGCCCTACTTTTAAGAGCTGGTTGGAAGTGACCCCAACAAGCCTTTCTTTTAAATGATAAACGTGGTTGCCAGCGAGATTGTCAGCAAATTGGTTAGCTGGTTCCAACCTTGAGAGAGTCTGGATTCAGCCTTCGCTTCTGTCACTGCCCATGTCAAGTGCTACATCTATTAACTCTCCCCTCTTCCTTGGGTAGGAAGGACAGTAATTTCAAGGAATGAATGGCTCAGATTATTTTACCAAGCAGGGGCTGCTCAAAACTTTTTCAGACTTAAGTTATTTGGTTGCAGGTATCAACAACCAAACTACATATGTTAAATAAGGTCAGTTTTTTATTTTTAAATGAAATAGGAGATACCTAGGACTGGAATTGCAGAGTAAAAGAGTAGGTTTTATTGCTTTTTTTCTTATTCTGCACTGATCTGGATTTGGTCACCTTGCATGGCTGTGTTTTGGGGTGTTTGGGGGGTAAGGGATGTGGGAATAGGCAGTTCAGGCCTAGGAGGGGCTGGGAATGGTGGAGGAGGCCTGTGCTTTATCCTAAACCCCATCCTTGACCTGAAAGTCCTAAATGGGGATGCTCAGATTACCACCAGCAATTTAGCTAAAGAAGTTCCAAGTGCACAGGCTGGAGTGTTACATGGGGCAACGGGAGAAATACAGTATTTACTCAAATCTATTTTGCCATTGAATGTAATGCACACCCTATACTTATAACACAAATACCCTATTTACTTGAATCTAATTAACTATCAAATCTAAAGCACACCCTGATTTTGGAGATTAAATTTGGCTGAAAAGGTGAGCATGAGATTCAAGTAAATAAATTTACTCTTTCCTCGAATAAACCTCTAGCATGCTCCTCACCTGTGCTGGATCCAGTGTAGGCCACTCAACCCAGCTGTACATCATAGGTTAGTTTGGGCTGCCCAGTTAGTAAATTTGGACCATTGAAGTACACGCTGATCTATAGCCAAATGTCTTTTCTATGTGCCCTGTGAAAAGTCCTGGCACAAGCTCC
The DNA here is from genome assembly GCA_030015325.1 of Cryptoblepharus egeriae. NCBI lineage: Eukaryota > Metazoa > Chordata > Lepidosauria > Squamata > Scincidae > Cryptoblepharus > Cryptoblepharus egeriae. The sequence goes on from JAREYC010000013.1 coordinate 16,949,458, forward strand.
CACTTCTGTTAACATTTTCACAAGTTTTCGCACACTCTCTCCTGCCCTTTTTCCCTCTAGTTATGCCTTTCAAAAACAGGAAATTTTCTACTTCATTTTATCCTCATTAGTTGCAAATTAGGGCAAGGACCTTGATGGTGTGAACATGAGGTATAGACCGGTATCGCTAATGAACTCAGTCTTGAGGATTGTGAGGGTTGGAAAGAAGGTTACTGAATAGAGATGAGGGGGGTATTCCAGAGGGGCCGGCTATTAGACTCCGGGCAATCGGTAAGTAGCCAACATTATGGATTGACAAGCTCCCACAATTAGCACTGACAAGGTGTTTTTTCTCAGGACAGAATATCCCTTCCGGTCCAGAGCCGCAGCGTGAGAAAGAAAGTCAAACTTTCCCAGGCTGAACTTTTCTGTCTGTCAACAAACATTGATCCAGCAGTTAAGCCATCTCTGTTGCTGATAGTTTCTGCATCCTAAATTGGCTACGATCTTGCTAGAGGTCTCTTCAGAATAAGGGGATGTTCATGCCCATCTTTGTACTGGGCGACTCAGGCTGCAATCCTAACCCCCAGTTTGGCTGGCATAGGTTCCACAGTTAGGCTGGCATAAGTCCCACACAAGACCCATGCTGGCCTGAGGGTGTCAAGAAATACTATAAGGCACTACTACACCATCCCTGGGTAGGATTAGGCTGATACTTAGTCATGCACTTGCCTCCGTCCATCACCATGGGAATGGGAAGACCGATGAGTTGTGCTGGCTTAAAATGATTAGGATTGCACTCTCTTAAAATGATTAGGATTGCAGATTTACATCAGCAAGTTTCTAGGCCTGGAAATAGGATATAAAACATCCTAAAGAAGCTGATCCTGCCCCTCTCCTGGGCCTGAACTCTCCCTTTCACTCTCCCCCAGCCCCTTCACTGACTAGGAAAAGCATACCTATTTCATTGGACTCTGCTCTTGGATTCACAGCCAGTGGGGCAGCACAGCATAGCAGTCCCACCACAAATGTTCTTTATGGCACATTTGCATCACCCTAGGCCACTGAAGTAGTTGCACCTGAGAGAGAGAGAGAGAGAGAGAGAGAGAGGAATTTCCATCACTAATGTTCCATGGGATCTCCTTTTTGCCCTATTTTCCCCCTTTCCTTTAAGCTGCAATTAGCATTCATTCTCCTGGCTCATTTGGTTTTTAAGAAGGGGGCCACATCCGTACGTACTGAGCTGCTCAAGCAATATTTGCTTAGAATACAGAGCTCCTTTGCAGACTCTTATTGTTTCGTTGCCAAGTTTAATTAGCTTTCAGGGTTTGCCTTCCAGATTTTACAGGGCATCGCTCTGGCAAGATGAAGAAATGTTTGTTTCCTTTCTGTGCTTCAAGGAATTCTCTATGAACGCAGCATGGTTCTTTTACGGCAGCATTTTCATAGCTAACTGCATCTTTATCCAGCCTAATGGTGCTCTGGGCATCTTTCTGGCATATGGTAGAAAGCACATCTTTTCTGCCTTTAGTCACACAATAATTTGCAATACAGGTATGTTGGGCATGGAACTTAATGCATGAAACAAGTTGTTTGTCTGTTAAAGATATTCCCAGTAGGCATTAAGTCTTGAACCTATCAGGACCCATCTGTCCTCTTTTTCCAGGACATGTCCTCTTTTTCTCCAGGTATCCTGGAAAAAAAAAATCTTCATTATCCCCCTTTTCCTTGTGAGCAGAAAGAATGCAGCTTTCTTGTAATTAATAAATTATATGTAAATTTTAAATCCAATAATTAAATAATTAAATCCAATAATTAAATCCAAGTAATAAACTTATCACTGTATTAAATCCAAGTAGTACAGTATTTAAATTAAACACAATAAAACAATATACTATTTACCTGATTCAAATGCACAATCAAATCTAATGCGCACCCAGATTTTAAATGGCTTGAGATAAAAAATTGTTTACTGGCTATTATAGTGCACAGGTGCAAAACAGATGAAAAATTTAATTTTTCTGAATTAAACAATAATTTATGCGAAAATAATAACATGACAATGGGTTTATGTTATGATTTTTACCTAACTGCACTACTTTATACAACAATGGGGTTTTTTTTACTACATTTTAATACAATAAGCTATTAAACTCAATACTAACCTAATCAAAATACTGTTTTTACTCTAATCTAGTGCCCCATCGAATCTAATGCAAACTCAAATTTTGGAGATTAAATTTGGCTGGAAAAGGTGAGTGTTGGATTCAAGTAAATATGGTATATGAGTGTTTTTAGCTTTTATTTTGTCATATCCTACATTTTTCTTGGGTGTCCTCTATTTTGGGAGGTCTCGGCCTCTTTTGCAATTATGACCTCTGAGACCTACCTAGTATACTGGATATACATCATTACTATTGGTTAAGGAAACGGCACATGGTTTATATTCAAGAACAACCTAGAAAGAGATTCTATATTCACAACAATATATTATTTTGATGTCATCCACATATTAAATTGCATAGAATAGTTAGGAAGTGAGGTATGAGATTACTACAATGGTGGTAGCCTTCTGCAGTGTTCCGATGCCTGCAGTTACAGTACCCCAATCTGATTGATAGCATCAAGCATAGTTTAAGATAAGAAATGGGGTGAAACTTTCCAGAGAAACTGGCCCAGCCAGTGAGGCATGTAAATGGAAGAAAAAGGAAAAAAAGTCCAGGACTCCTAGCATCTGTATCTGAAATTTAATTTGCACTCCATTTCTGAGAAGGAAATGCCTGTAAAGCCTAATCTGAAATGCTATTTTTGCTCTAACAAAGAGTTCTGTAAAGTTACAAGGTGAAAGGGATTTCGTGTTTTGAATGGCATATGATGTTAATTTTCTCCTCCTTTGCATGCCAATATGAAGGAAAGGAGAATAGAGATTTTTCTATCAAATGGACTTCTCTGAGAGAAGTCCGGAGACGGGGAGGCTTCAAGGAACCAATTCAGATATGATATAATAATCCTTTGCCTTGAATGCCAGCTTTTCACTCAACTTTCTCAAGGTGGCTTCCTCCATTTCCTTAGCATCTTCCATATTCTCCTTGCCTCTTTAACAGTATTTTTTAGACTGTGCTGAAATCATGTTAAAGAGTCAGCTCATCAAAATGCATGTCTTTTGGCCCAATCCTATGGAACGCTCACATCGGCAGTATGTGCATTTTGCTGGTGCAAGCTGCCACAAACAGCCATAAAGGATTTTGTGGTATAGACAGTGCATTGGAAGAAAGACCTGTTCATGCCTGTGGACATTGTGAGAGGCAATGGATCAGTCAGTCCCAGTTTTGGGATTCGTCTTAGTGATATCACAGGAGTAGGTTGCCCCAAGTTGCCCCATAGTGATTGCTGGTTGCAAATGTCCCTTAACCCCAAAGAAAACCTTTAGCACCCCAAATGTCCCCCCACAGAATGCAGCAGAAGCCACATCATCACCAACCATTGCATAGAGGCTGTTTATCCTCCACTAAAATTTGCATGTCCCAGGATCTGCAGTGCTTGCTATATAGGAAAGCTCTCAAGCCCAGCCTATGGCCTGGTTTCCACACAGTGTCAGAGCATATATTTTGAAATCTTCTCTAAGTAAGAAATAATCCAATTTAGTATTCAGGGGAAGAAAATTCCCAACCCAGCCTTCTCTCTCATAGCTTAGTTTTCTATTTGCAGGTACTTATTTAATAAATATATATTTATTAAACCTATTATTAATATATTAATATAACTAATATATTATAATATATATTAATATAATTAAAATATTAATATATTTATTAAACTTATTATACATATAACTTAATAAATATATATATAAATATATAAATAAATATAACTTATTTCATATATATATATGAAAAAATTTAATATATATTTACTGTATTTATGTATTTATTTAATATCCACAATCAAGTAAGCAAACTGAAGTAGTCACTCCAGAGAGCAGATTGTCAGGGACCAGTCCATGGTCTCAGTCTACCCCTTCTATCTGGCATAGATAGACATTGGCACAGTGCACTGATTAAAAAAAAATAGAGCATTTAAAAATAAGATTCTGAACCAATCTAAAGTGATTCAGGTTATTCTAACCCCTCAAGGTTCTGATCACTACATTCCATTCAACCATATCCCAGGGCCTAATAGCTTCCATGGTGGGAGAACTTGGTGATGTGGTGACATGGCCCTCTTTCATCATCACATCACTGTCACACCTGCACACTCTATTCCCCCCCCCAGAATGGCTCTATTTTGGAGCCAAACCAATTCTCAGGATGGTAGGTGGCCCCAACTTTGGGGCCACAAGCACCCTCTGTTTCACCTCTCCTAGTGAAACAACCAGAACATCATGGACAGGAGGTTCCACTGCCACAACTGCTTCCTGCCAATGTCTGCACCTTATGCCACCCTTAAAATGCCATGTGTCGACACACCCTAAATATGCTCCTGATTCCACTACTTATGCTGGTCGGGCCTAACTTTTGCTTCTGCAATTGTCTTCAAAGGAGGTAGGGCAAAATTCTGTGTCATTCCTATTCCACTGAGCAACCATAATCAGTCCCCAAACATCTGGCTGTAAGGCTTTGAGGGCCAGCCCCTTGAGAAGTTCTTCTGAGGTGGCACAAGCATTGAACCCTTTTGGATTAAGCTTTTAATCCTCTGTTACTCCAGTCAGCTTTGGGATGTTTTTTGTCACTGATTGATAAGTTGGCATCAAAATCTCATCAAAAGTCTCTTTCTTGAACTTGTTCTGAACAGCAAAAGGGGAGGGGAAAAGCTTTCTGTAATTAAATGCACTATTTATCAAAGGCTTTGCATATTCTCAGACGATTTTTGTGCCTTGAGGTCATGCCGGAGAGCACCCCAAGAGCTTAAGTTGCTAGATGGTTAAAACTGCTTTGAAAAGTAGCTGTATTTCAAAATTGTCATGTGGTGTAGCAGCCTGATGTGACCTCAGAAGATTTTACTATATCGCTGACATTTTTTTTCCTTAGATAGTGCCTTTTCTTTGGAACTTATTCCCTTCCTCCCACCATCCACTTCTCCATTCCAGACAACAAATCCATCCATTCTGTTCTCTTGGGCACTTAAGGTGCAATCCTATCCTAGACCAGCATAACCCATTGGTCTTGTTCCTTTGGTGATGTAGGGAGGCAAGCACATGCCTAACCTTCCTCCATGAGTGGTGCAGAAGTGTCTTGCGGCACTTTTGGGAAATCCCCAGTTAGCACAGGACATTCTGGGGTTTAGGATGCCCTAACTGGAGATTAAGATTGCAGCCTAAATTAAAAGGAGGACTTGGAGCTGAGTGATGGAGAACTCAGTTTTGATAGTGAAAGTTCTCAGGTGTGGTCCATGGAATCCTCAGGGCTTAGCAAGACAGCTGTCAACACTTTAGAAAGTCATTGCAAGTTAGCATAGACAGTACCAGTCTCAGTGGTTTGTCGCCTCCCCCCGCTAAATAAAAAGAAGCCAACACTCAAAAAGCAACATGGCTGACCATTACACCATACTGGCATATTTGTTGCCCAGCATGGTTGGCATGGTAAGACAGGGAGTATCAACGTGGTCAGCAGTTGATGTCTTCCCTCCGCTTAGCCCACTCCAGGTGAGGTCAGTACCAGGGCTTCATTTGCCCTCAGGGAGGTTACCTCATAGACAAATCAAATTAAATCAGTAAGTAAGTAGGTAGGTAAGTAGGTAATTAATTAATTAATTAATTAATTAATTAATTAATTAATTGTGTCATAATCCTTCCCTTTGTGATTCCCAAATGGCCAGTGTGATGCTGCAAATGAGGAAGAATTCTGATCCCCCCAAAATGGCACAACAGTAAAATTTTGAATTGTAAAGAGTGATGGGGGAACACCGAGGGGGAAAAGTGGATGAAAGGGCATTGGGGGGAACATTGTATCTCCCCTGAAAATACATGTTGCTTCAAAGACATTCAGGTGTGAAAATTCTCTACAGGACAATCCTAGAAGAAACATTCAATATGGCTCTAATTTAAACTTCACCAGTGGGCCAGATAAATCATTATGTTAAAAATGCATCATTACTATCAGAATAAGGAAATGAGTACAGCAAAGTATGCTTCCCTTCCTTAGTCTCAACATCACAGACAAAAAGTGCTGAATTTACTATAATTAGTTTTGTTCTCCACAGATACCTTCATTTAGCCATGTCGCCATTAAACAAGTGAAAATACAAATTCCAAGTGACATTTATGTGATCATAATCACTCCTTCCTGCCTGCCAGAAATGTTTTTTCAGAGAAGAACCTATATTTTCACAGATGGCAAGGGGAAAAAAGCCAGGCCTGTGGAATAAACCATTATTCCTGCGAGGCCTTCAGTTCATTAGTGGAAACCATCAAGTCTCACCGAGGCGCAACCGATCAGCGAATGGGAAACAAGCAGGGGTATAAATTCCCAGCAAACCAAATCATTAACATTTTCTGCCTGCATCCTGAAAACCTGTAAATCAAAAGTGTCATGACGTATCGAGACAAAATATCGTTGCTAATTGGGATTAATTTGCTGCAAAGGGATTGACGACCTTTTGCAGAAGGGAAAGGGAAAGCTTCTTGTTCACTTTTGTCTCTTAATTGCATTGGGGATGAAAGGCTGTGGGGGGATCTGTTCCTTGTTCTAAACCAGTGTTTCCCAAATGTCTCATACTTATTTTTTCTGAATTAAAATGCAATACACATTTCACTTTTACAGCTGCAAAAGTTTGTTTCTAGAATAATTAAGAAAAAGAATCTCATGTCCGCAAGGTGACCATCTCCTATGTTGAGTGTGACCATCACCTATGCTGAGTTGGAGTCATGAACCAAAAAAACTGACAGATTGGACAGATATGAACCATAGACCTTAAAAGTTAGAATCACCTGCTCTATGGGAGATCATCCCCTACACTACAAGTGACACTTGGATCAGGATCTGCATCCTGACTGGGCAGAGGAAAATCCTTAGAGATAAATATTATTCCTGAAATGAGTTACCGGTATCTATGAAATCAAATTTAGTCCACTTGGTTGGTTCGTTCATTCATTCATTCATTCATTCATTCATTCATTCATTCATTCATTCATTCATTTGTAAACAAATGTAGATAATTTGCCAGGCAAACTTTGAGTTTGTTCCATTTGGGTAAAGGCATACCCCACTTATTGGACAGGTTAGGGACCAGAGCACCATCCAAAAGTGAAAAGTGTTCAAAAGTGAAACCCAGTCTTTTCAGCTTGCAAATGGAAAATAGCCACAAAAGAATTATTTGCAAAAGCCTAAATAACACATATTTATTAACACATAGCCAAAATACATAACAAATTACAGTAAAACGAACAAAGGCATATGTGGACAATGAATACCTTATGAATTTGAATGATGGTAACTTACTGAAGAAAGTCTTAAGGAAATAATGGAATTAAATAAATTCAATATCTCGCAGCCTGGGCTTTAGACTGGATGATGCTTGTGCTTAGAGGAATATTGTGGCTAATATTCTACCTAATCTGGTCTTGAATCCACACATTTAAAAGTGCAAACTATTTCACTCAGCTTAACCAGCTCTTGTTTTTCCTGTAATTTGTAATCAGTCACACGACATTCTCGTTTTCTCAAGCTCCCAAAAGAACTGGAACCTACTGACGAAAAACAGACTTCAGGGTATATTTTATGACTGTACAGAGAAAGGATTGTTGAAAAACAAAAAACAAACCATCAGAAAACAAGGGACACCTGTACTGTACTAGATTCATTTTCAGAGGGGTGGAATACACCTTTATTTATTTATTTTAAAAATTTATATCCCGCCTTTCTTGGGGAAGTTAGCCCGACTCAAGGCGGCTGATATAAAACATAACTAAAAACATAAATAGAACAATTTGATAAAAACAATTAAAACATAACAAGCTAAAAAACATATAGATTAAAACAATAAAAATGATAAAACAAGAGCCCCCCAACCTCTGCCCCCTTAAAAAGCTTTTTAAAATAAAAGGTTTAAAGGCTCCTCCTGAAGCTCTGTATTGAGGGAGCTTTCCTCAGTTCTAAGGGGAAGGAGTTCCAAAGCCGGGGTGCCACCACCGAGACGGCCCTATCTCTGGCCACCACACCTCTCACATCTCTTAGTGGTGGCACAGTCAATAGGGCCCCCTCAGATGACCTTAGGTGATGGGTTGGATTGTAAAGAAGAAGGCGGTCCCTCAGATACCCTGGACCCGAGCCGTTTAGGGCTTTAAAGGTCAGGACCAGCACTTTGAATTCAGCCTGGAAATGAATGGGCAGCCAGTGTAGTCGCTGAAGCAGTGGCCCGACAGAGTTGAGCCGACGAGCCCCAGCAACCACAGGGGCCGCTGCATTCTTGTCATAGAACACTGTCTTACAACACTCCATGTCTTGAACACATGGAGTTGCCATGTGTTCCCCATCCAACTTCACTTTCAACTTCATCCAAATTCACTTTCAGTCCCAGAGGATGCCCTTCCCCTCTGGAGTACAGTTGGGGAAGCATGTACCCATAGCCTACCTAGGAACCTCCCTGGTTAGTGCGCATGCAGCGAATCTCATGCACACTCAGCTTTGAGTGAAATCCTGTCTGAAAAATGCCACAAATCATATCAGAATTCTTTTGACATTTACATCCTTGGAATATTAACAGCCGTTGTGCCTGAGCAACACCCTCCAAGTTACCTTGAATTTTACTTCAAGTGGAACTCAGTTGCAACTCTACCCATTCATTTACTGTCAGGTATTCCCTGCTTGATCAGAGTTTTGCATGTGCGCTGGAGTTTTGCAGTTTTTGGAGCACAGCCTGCATGTTCAGGGTCAGAGCACAGCCTGCTGTGTTCTTCAGTGTTTCATTATTTTCGGTGCCTTAGACCCATCTCTCCTCTTCTTAGCCTCAAGCAGAATCCTAGATTCGCCAGTAAATACAGTTCAGCAGGAAAACATTAGTAGAGTCTTGTATTAGAAATGGAGAATGATATAAGGTTGACAGTTTTGCCAGTGATTTCCCTCCTAATCCTGTGACACTAACATGATCCCCCCATTTCACAGAAACTACAAAAGCATAAATCTAGTGATTAATGACACATTGCACTGTTTAAACCTGGTAGAACATGCATTCCACCAGGATAAACAGCTTTATGGCCAGAGGACAGTGAAATCATCCCTGCCACTAACAATGAGGGTGATGATGTGGGCAATGAAGAAGCAGTTTGGCAGCTAAAGTGCATGATTAATCCTGACCCCCTTATTGGGTCTGACCTACCTTCGCAGATCAATTTGGACTTCCACCCGTCCAAGTTCAAGCTGGTGCAAGTTCAAGTTAACCCATAGTTGTTACTGGGGCTTACCCTGAGGCGAGAGAACTAATATTCCTTTACCCTGAGGAGGCCTCCAGTGGCCATAACTCCCCTGCAGGATACAACAATAACCGCATCAGCACCTCTGAATGCTATATGGAGAAATAATTAGGATTGGCCTATAAAAATGGTATGTACTTATACAGTACTTTATACCTTTAAAGGTAGAATTAGTGTTGAGGAGATGCAACAATTTTGATGCAAGTTCCATTTGGGTATGTGACTCAGTTTGTGTATGTGACTTGGGTATGTGTTTCATGCTTGACTCCATGGGCGATACCCTTATTAGCATGTATTTAGACTTTCAGATCCTTTCACTGAAAGGAGAAGTAGCAGTCAAAGGGCAGGGCAAAGAGATGTACAATAGGCTAATTCCCACCCTACCCTGACACACAATAGGTTGTCTTCCCCTCTCGCCACCCTCTGAAAAGCAAATAGTATCTTCTTGGCAGTTAAACATACTGTAACATTGATGACACTGTATAATTTGGATAACGACACTGACAGAAGTTTCTGCCTGAAAAAGGAAACAGGACAATGGTCTATAAATAATTAAGAAAGAGTCACTTATTCCCTATTTTTAGAGCCAGGAGATAAGCTTTCATTACAATTTCAAGCGCATTTACAGTGCACAATGACAGGACAAGGTCAGTGTAAGGGTTGCACCAAGGTGTTCTCTTCTGTTGTAGAATCTGATTTATCCCAGGACATGCCAGGCTAAATTGAACTCCACCAGAGGAAACTTTCTCTGGTCCTATGCTCAAACTGGTGTAATGCAGCAGCTATGAGACTGACAACATAACCCTAACCCCCGGTTAGGCCAGTCTCATGCTCAGGACTGGGGGTGTTGCAAAAGTGCGTTAAGGGCCCAGGCCTAACCTCCCTGGGAGTGGCATGAAAGTGTGTTATGGCACTTTTGCAACACCCCCAAGCTGGGGATGCCCCCTGGCAAGGGATTTTTGCCAGCCTTACTGGGGTTTAGGATTGTGCTATCAAGCTGCAATCCTAATCCCCAGTTAGGCCAGCATATATCGCAGCATAAATCCCGTGCTAGTCTGGGGGGTGTCTGCACCACTCCTTGGTGGATTAGGCCAATGCATAGACATATGCATTTCTGTTTCATATCAAAAATGGGGAGACAGGTGTGTTAAGCCAGCCTAAATTGGTTAGGGTTGTGCTTTCAGTGACTTAATGCTGAAAATGGACTTTGAGTTAACTAAACAAGGAGTAACTTTTAATGATTATACTACTGCTTAGACAAGAATCAGTCCATGAGCATGTGTATACTGCCAAAAATTAGCTGCGATGTCTTACTATTTCCTGTAATCACACAGATACCATTCTAATAATAAAGAAATTGCTGAGATGACTGCAAAGAGGTGCTAATGGATCCAATTATGCCTCAGAAAAACAGATTGGGAAAAAGTCTCACCCACTTTCAAGAAATTGTCAATGAATGTATCACTGTGAACTGTCACCCGATGTGTTGATGATGTGGCATACAGAGATCGCCAAGAATTTCATTAAACATTCTGTTGTAATATGTAAGTGGATATTTTCTAAAATTCCACACATATTCTTTCTTCTGTCTAAGGTTCATTTGGTGACAACTCCAAAAGAGCGGCATCCCTTTTGCAGGAACTTAGAAGGTTTCACTCCTTGTCAGTGTTTTGGTACCGAGGAAGTAAATCCTCTTCAAACAAGCTTTGATGATTGAATCATAGTATTTCACATGTATTATCTCAGCATTTCCCAGAGTATGATCATATTCCACTGGTGTGAACCTTTTCGCAATTGGTCCAACACAATGTTCCTAGTAGTGCCACAGCGGCTTACTGGAAAGCCGGATCTGAGTTGTGCTGGCCCCAAAACCCTCTCTATTGGCCTCCATTGATTCTGGAATGTCACAATGTCCTTCCCCCCACCACCACCTCAAACAAAATTATGGGAATTATAGTTTGTTGATAGTGCTAAGATTTCTAGAAGAATACTTTAGACTCCATCACAGAAATACAGTCAGGGTGACCAGATTATTCCTGAACCCAAGGGCCAAAATTCTTAATCCCAGGCCAAAATTCCTACCCGCTTAAAAAAATTGCCAAAAAATGTATTTTTTGGTTTTTGGTTTTTTTACCATAACCTTTGATAGGAAGGAGATATCTCCAAACTGATTTTTGCATTGGATTCTGCTCTTCAATATGAATCCAAAGACATATGGCATGATGGGATACTGTGCACTATTGCGAAGTTTCAAAATGAAACAAAAATGTAGGACAATGAAGCCAAAATGTAGGACACCCGGACAGGAGGCTAAAAATCCAGACAAATCCAGGTTTTTCTGGTCATATTTAATCCCTTATTTCTATGAGAACAAATGATGGGTTGGGGTGGCAGAAGTGAGTTGTACTCAACCTCCTGTACCAATGCCAGTTTGCACTGTGGTTTAAACTGGGCTCTCTCCATAGCTGCTTGGGTTCCTTCCATCTTTACTGGTCAGCTTGGCCAAAGAATTCATGGTCTCTTGAAGGTAGTTCCCACCAGTGATGTAGCTAAAGAAGCAGGAGGTACATTGCCCTTAGTACCATGTTTTGAAGGGGTGCCAATCAACTTCTAGCAGGCCTTTTGAAGACAAGGAAACTTGTAAGTAGTCTCCCTACACTCAGACCATCTTCTTGATGCCCTTGGATGTGTTCTGGACATTTGTTTCCCTCACTCCTAGAAGAGTGGTAAATACTTATGTACCCCCAGACAACAGATCCCTTAGTAATGCCAGTGGGTCCCACGTTGCAAGCAAGTGGTGTGTCTCAACTCTTCCACAAATTTAACACCACCAATCTGTGAACATCCTGATGATTTCAACATATGTAACTAAAGGTGCAGTCATAACCCTGCCTACTCCAAAGTAAGTCCCATTGTGTTCAGTGGGTCTTACTCCCAGGAAAGTGTCTTTAGGTTTGCAGTGTAAGGTGTGTATTTAATCAAAGGTTTGCAAATACAGTGGTGCCTCACATAAAGAGCTTAATTCATTCCGGACATATGCTCTTTAAGTGAAGCAGATTTTCCCATAGGGAATAATGGAAACTCAGACAGTTGGTTCCACAACCCCAAAAATATTCATATAAAAATATTAGCTGGATGTAAAAATGATGACAAAACACTGTAATTGAATTCAAAACGTCTTCAGTGTGCATGATCCTATGAAGTCTACTTAGGCTGCAATCCTAAAGACACTATCCTGGGAGTAAACCCCATTTAACACAATGGGGCTTACTTCTGGGAAGACATGGTTAAGAGGCTGCAATCAAAGACACTTTCCTGTGAGTAAGCCCCATTTAACACAAAGGGGCTTACTTCTGAGCAGACATAGGTTAGGAGACTGCAACCAAAGACATTTTCCTGGGAGGCTTACCTGGGCTGCTGCTGGAGGTTCAAGGTAGTCAGTGGGGGCACTTGGGGGCAGTTAGGTGCAGCTGCCAGTGGCACCTCCAACCCCCAAGTTGGGGGCAGTTAGAAGCAGCAGCGCTGGCCGGCAGCCCTTTTAAAAAGCCTCCATGCAGAGCATCAGGGCTGCATAGAACATGTGCCCACAGCACGCTTGCTTGTTAAGTGAAGCAGAACTTGTTATGTGAAGCAAGATTTCCTGGAAATTTTTGCTTATTATGCGAAACACTTGTTAAGCGAGGCACTTGTTAAACGAGGTACCACTGTAACCTGCTAATCAATACCATGTGGATGAATTTCAGGTGTTTTTTTTTAATTGGATAATAACACTTCCTTTAACACACTTACAAAATGCATGAAAGGCTTTCTCCTCTCCTTTAAAAGAATACTTGAAAACCCTCAGTTTTCAAGGAATTAAATTTACAAAGCCCCCTTTTACTGAGAATCAAGATTTCACTGTCTTTTTTTGCAAACAGCCACCTACGTTTTTAATGTATTTTATTAATGCCACCATTTTAGATAATAGCTTTCCATTCCATTGAAGCACCTTGATTTTCTTTCTTTTTTTCTTTTTTTTGGAAACATGCAGCCATCATTTGCCATACTAATCTGCCAGTTCAGAAGCACTACAAAGGAATCATGTGGGTGTTAATGAGCATGGAAATCTTACCAATCAAGTCATTCTTGTACAATATATTCACAAAACACGTCGATTTTTTAAGGATCCATGGTTTGAAACAAAAGGAATGCTTGCAACAAAGTGCCTCACAATAATAAATGTTTGTTTGTTGTGACATTTTTCCCATGTAGCTGCACTCTACCCAGAGTGTAGATACATTCCCTACAAACAATGGCAAATGTAAATTGGAGCATTAATATGCAATAATATTCCTTTTTTCTGGGCATGTAGTTTGACATCAGAGTATGATACTGGTCCTTGTTAGGACATTTAAGGTGTTGCACCAGGCTGAATGCCAGCTGAAGCCAAATTGAAGCGTTCCCTAGAATAGGTGGACATGTCATCCTTTAAGAGTGCAATCCTAACCAATTTAGACCAGCCTAACTCACCTGGCATATTTTCATAAGGTGGTATTGGGAGATCAGCATATACCTGTGCAGTGGCCAAACCCTCCCAGGAATGATGCTTTTTAAAAGGGCTGTCAGCAGCGTGTCTACCCCAACTGCCAACAAGTGCACTTGTTAAGTGAAGCAACGCTTGTTATGTGAGGCAGAATCCTAGAGAAATTTTTGCTTGTTATGTGGATCACTTGTTGAGGCACTTGTTAAGCGAGGTGCCACTGTATTGGAGATGTTGGCATTGGTCTGTTAGGAAAAAGTCTACAATTTAGTATAGGAAATGCTTCAAACCAAAAGTAACAATATCAAAAAGTGAGATTTTTTTAGTTCCACGGAATACTCCACTGAACTGATGGCAAGCAAAAGGAAGGAAGCACAGAAAAAAGGAGTATGCAACAGTCAGCAGCTTGTAATATGTGTTTAAAATACAAAATATAAAGAGAGATTTTCTGGCAGGCATAAGGGGCATAAGGCATCTTTGGAAGGGTACCTTCTTCAGCAAGATTTTGCCAATTTGGAATTCAATAAAAGTCTGATGTGGTGCATAGAAAATTTTTGTCTAAACACTGTAAACATGTGGATTGGAAACGTACATCAATCTTAAAATGCCCAACATATGTCCAACCTAGTTGTCCCTTGTAAAAGGCTACTCAAACCAGCAGCCGTTCCTGTTTAGCTCTGTAGGGTTATGGGGAGTTTGCTCAGTACTCGTTCCATTCTCATTCTCATGCAGACATTTAAATTTATTTTCTTTATTCAACTAACCTTCTTGCCTTTAGTTTTTTTAAATGTAACCAAGCACAGATCATAATTCCCCTCGTCCTTCCAAACATTTAAATTGCTCTAGAATTAGTAGGTGAAAAGTCTTTTTCTGAATTTCATTCTTTTTTTGGTGCGTGGAATATAGGTGATGAACTGCAGTCTCCAGGGAAATCAAAGAATTCATTGACACATATTAATATTTGCCGTGGAGCAGACAAGGAGTAGGAATGAATTCTGCTCCACTCTGAAGACTGAAGCAGAATGATATACCTGCAGGTCTTAAAGCAATAACAACATTCATGAGGATAATCCAAGGCATTAAAAGAGAATGAATCTTCATTAACAAGGAGCACATATTTATACTTTCTTTCCTCAGATATTGACATGAATATTGCAATATGCAATTGCTCACATTTCCCAGTTCCATGGGCTAAAATTGAAAAGCAAATAACAGAACAAAATAACCAAAAAGAGCAAACAGAGGCCATCTGGAGCTCTTTAAAAAAGGAGTGCAAAAACTGTGGGGCCACAACTGAAATGGCCCTGGTATCTAACAAACATATTTCTATCAAGAGAAGGCCAAAGAGAAGGCCCCTAGTATAGAGTTGCCATAATTCTCTTTCACAAAACTGGGACAGGACCCTCTGTTCCATTTGCCAGTATGTGAACACAATCCTCCAAAATCAGGACTGTCCCTGTTTTGGGGGACATGCCATGCCTTAGTGGCAGACCTAAAAGGTCAGACAGGTTGATAGGGTGGGTCTTAAAGGTTCCAGGTCATAAACTGATCCAAAACCACATGTGATTCTCATTTACGGCTGCACCATCAGGACCATGAATGAACACCTTATGAAACTGGTTGATGAGATGAGCCATACTGAACATGATGTTTTGTTTTCTTATGCTTCCTCTGGCATAGGAGGGCATTGGTCTCCTACACTACTGTGGATGTTTAAATCACCCTTCATTTTGAGCATTTGAATTGTGGTCTTATTATGCTTCTTTTTTCCCTGCAGTTATTCGTCAGTCTTGGCAGGCTTTCTGCCATACGTTCATCTCCTTCACTTTCTATTATTCCGATAACAGATGAAGTACGAGTTCAAATTACAGTCAGGGCCCCCAAATGGGGCATAATTTGATATATCATGGCAAACATTACATGACAATTTTCTCCACATTTGGAGAGATTGCAGATATTTTCACCAAACGTCGATCATTGAAGGTACAAATTGCTTTTACAAATAGACTTTTAACATCATGCAGTATAAGTAAAACAGTGCCAGTAATTTTCATTTATGACCCATAGATAGAGGTTTTCATTAAATATACATACATACATTTGGTAAAGGCCAAAGAAGATAAAGACTGCACAGGTTTTATCACCATATCTAAGGTGTATTTAAGTTAATTCTTGCTTAAATTAATGTTAGTCCATCAGTGGATGGAGACAGAGTCCCTTGAATCCTAAACCAACTTATCTTTATCTATATTGAGTATCCAAGAACAACCCAATAACTATAAGTGTTTGAAAATGGCTTTATTTATTTTACTCAGCACAATCCTATGCATGCCTACTCAGAACTAAGGGTGCAATATTAAGCATGTCTACTCAGAAGTAAACCCCATTGTATTCAACGAGTCTTACTCCCAGGAAAGTGTCTTTAGGATTGCAGCCTAACAGCACAATCCAGAGCAACTAATCTGTCCTCATAAGAGCCCTTGGGTTGCCCTATCTATCACTAGGGTGGAGCAACTGCAAGATGCTCCACCCCAGTTACTCTGGAAAAGGCTTAGGGCAGAGCAAGGCAACATACGGTGCCCTAAGAGAGGTGGACCTGCTCTGCCCTAGCTGCTCTGCCCTAGGCTGTTCAGGAGAGGCATGCTGAGGACATGTTTAGCATTGCCTAGGGCAGAGCAGTTACTCTGTATCCAGAGCCTGTTTCCAAGGCAGAAATGCCCTCTTCCAGTTCCTCAGAGATATACCACCTCAGGAGCAGGTATAGTAATGAGTAGTCCCATAGGGGTCCATGATAAGACCCGAGTAAGAATGGCAGTGTTGACCAAAAATCTGAGTTCTTGGCCAGCCTGGCTGCAACTCCTGCCTCTCAACCTCCAGATATGGAACAAACTATGGCTGCCCACAAACCTCAGGATACAGCAGGCCACTCCAAGAAGCCCCTTGTATTCACTGTAGAATGTACTGGCATCTCATCAGGGACTCCTTATAAGGCAGGCACCCAGTGGTGTCACCAGACTGGTGCGGCTGGTGTGGGCTGCATTGAGTGATGTGCTCCATATGGGGTGATGCACCGGAGGAGTTTGACTGTCCTTTGGCAGGCCCCAGGCATCAGCACGCCCATTCAGGCCTGTCCAAGGTAGAGCAGCAGCCAGAAGCTGCCGCTTGTCTGCGGAGCTGGCCTGAAAGGCCAGCTGAAGTGGCACTGTGCTTCTGCTGATGCCAAACACACTGAGCATGCCAAACAGCTTCAGAGGAGACTTCCTTAGAGTGGAGGAAGTCTGCGCCTCTGCACGGCCATTCGGCCTCAGTCAGGAGGCGGAGCAACAGCTGAATGGCTTCAGAAAGAGTTCTGCACAGGCACCAACTCTGACGCCTGCGCAGTCTCCTCTGAAGCTGAAAGACTTCAGAAAAGTACTGTGCAGGTATCAGAGATAGTGCCTGCGTGGTACTCTTTATGAAGCTAGTTGGCTTTAGAAACAACTGTGCAGGTGCCAACTTTGGCGACTGCGCAGTCCAGGTAGGGGGGTGCGTGCATCCCAGGGGTGACGCACAGACTTCCACGTCGGGTGATGCACATTGTTGTGTCAGCACTGTTGGCACCACAGCTGTTCCTTGTTCAGTGTGATCTGAGGGGTGTCTCCTCAGGAGCAAGTCCTCCCCATGTGTCAATTACTTAGCATGCTATGGAGCAGTTAGAGCAGTCCAGGCTTCCTGACTCTCTGGATGCCGGATAACTTTCTGCTCTGGATACAGGATAGTTAGGAGAGAGCAGTTAGGGCAGAGCAGGCTGAACTTGCTCTGAATTGTGCCCTAAGACTGATTCAATGGGAATTACTCCCCCAAAAGTGTGGATAGGATTGCAAACTCAGAGAAGTAAGAGGGGGCTGCCCCCAAATTCAAGTTTCAAGTCCTCAAGGGACTGGAAAGGAGAAGGTGCCGAAGCCCAAGCCTAAGCATATCTACTCAATGGAGTGGTTAATGGAGCTTACTCTAAGTAAAGGTGGATAGGTTTCGGGATGCTCCCAAATTCAAGTTTCTAGTCTTCAAGACACTCAAAAGGGGCAGATTGTAGAGTTTCTGTGGCAGGACAGTTTCCAGTATTTCCCATTTTAGGCTGCAGCAAACGTGATCAAGATTCTAGTAGTGCTTCTGATTAATTCTTAATAATTTGCCACAATTAATATATTTAATAGCAGCATAAATATACACAGGTCTTATGCAGATGTACCCCAAAAACCCCATCCATCTAGCCCAAAGGTAAGCCTTATAAACCTCTCTGTAAAAGTGTATGAATTTGGAGATTGCCCCTCTTTTTGCATTAGAAAGTTTTTTATGAATTTGACTTGTAATGATTTGAATTCATCTATATATATAAAAGAGAAAAGTCACTGACTGACTGACTGACTCACTGACTGACTCACTCACTCACTCATCACCGCCCTGCCAAAACCGGTGGGCCTAGAAGCGTGAAATTTGGGGTGGGTGTTCCTTCCGTGAGGGAGGGGTGCACTAAGAACCGGTTTCGCGAAATTCCAACCGGAAGGGGGTGAAAAGGGGTGCAACACGTTTTCCTCCCTATACTTTGCATTGAGAATTGCTGACTCAGCAACATTCTGCCCTAACTGCTGGGCCTGAAGCATGGAATTCTGGGAGGGATCCTTCTGTCACCTGAACACCCACCAAGAACCATCTGGAGAACTTTAACCCTTCAGGGGCTGAAAAGGGAGCAAAGTGTTTCTGTCCTATACTTAACATGGGAGACTGAATAACATCCAGCCTATTTGGTGCTCAGTGCCTGGTGCACTGGGGGATGTTGTTCGGAGGAAGAGGTTGCACTGGTGAGGATGCTGCACATGGGGAGAAGTTGCGCTTGGGGGGAAGTTGTGCATGGGGGAAGTTGCGCATGGAGGAAGTTGAGCATGGGGGGAAGTTGCGCATGGGGGAAAGTTGCACATGAGGGAAAGTTGTGCATGAGGGGAAGTTGTGCATGAGGGGAAGTTGTGCATGATGAGTAAGTGAGTGAGTCAGTGAGTGAGTCAGTCAGTGAGTGACTTTTCTCTTTTATATATATAGATATTCAAATTTGAAATGTAAACAGATTCTTTTTTTCCCAGCCTCTGCCAAAAATTTTGCACATCCCTTTTCAACTTTGTCCATCTTCCTGGAGGTAATTCTTCTTTTATAGTTCCATCCTGGTTTCACCCCTAATGCAAATATTAAAAGAACCATTGTGGGATGTAGGGATTTCAAAGGAGGAAGCAGGATAGTAAAACACATTTGATTTCTCTATGGACAAAACCTAACAAATTCAGTCTAGCCTAATTCACTTGGCAAATCTCTCAATGCTAAGGTGTGGTGGTCAGCGTATGCCTGGAGTGTCTCTTCTTACATTGCTCACCTGTGGAGCTCATAAAATGCCATATATACACAAATCTAATGCTCCATCGAACACCAATTTGGGAGATTTATTTTGCAGAAAAGATGGTTCATTAGATATCAGAAAATATGATATCATTAGATATCAGAAATTACTACAAGTAAGTAAGTGGGTGGCCTGAATTCACACCAGGAACTTGGGTTCTGAGCCTGCTGGCCCCCCAGAGAGCAGCAGGACATGAGCCATTCTGTTTGCTTGGGGACACATGGGGCAGCTCCCAAAGACTCCTCAGCAAACTCACAGCCCAATCCTGTCCAAGTTCTCAGAACTTAGCCTCACTATAGTCAATGGAGCTTATTCCCAGGAAAGTGTGCATACGATTGCAACCCCACTTTCCTGAGAGTAAATCTTACTGAATACAATGGGACGTACTTCCAAGTAGACATGGATGATGCCCTTTTACTTTCAAAATTATCGGGGTGTGACAGTGATTTCACTTCTGGTCATAACATCACTACCAGGTTGATGACATCACATTCACATCCCATTAAGTTTGATGTGGCTCCTGGACAGGTTTTTAATTTTGAAAGGGGTTCATGGCCTGAAATGCTCAAGTACCACCGCAGTAGTTGTTGTATCTTGGAATAACTGCACCACACTGCTCCACCAGGTGTCCATTATGTATTGTTCCAGTCCAGGACTTTCCACCAGAGGGGCTGTATATAATGGGTGCAGGGGTAGCAGTTGAGCCGAGTAGCAAGTTATAGGGGGCAACAAGCTGAGCTTGTGCAAAATAGGGTAAGTATAAAGAATAATTTCATCATATTATACTGTATATATTGGAAAGGTAATATTATGAAGGGTGGACTGTGGGTGGCGCAAGTGGTTAAGACACTGTGCCTGTTAACCAGAAGGCCAGGGTTCGAGACCAGGGTCCCCACAAGTCAGGGTGAACTCCTGTCCTAAATCCAGCTCTGCAACGCAGCTGGAACCAATCGTATCAGCTCTGCCTTTCCATTGGACTATTTTAGTGGTGTGGAGAGGGAGGATTTGCTGCTTGGGCAACAACCTATCCTCCATATTAATCTACCCAGGCCTTCGTGCTTCGCATGCAGCGTCAAGCATGATACCATAGTCTTTCAAGACTAATGGATGCCAGATTTTTTAATATAATGAAGAATGCACTGAAGCAGACTGTTTTGAATATCTGTATTCTATCAAAAGGTATAGCCAATTCACCAGAAATTGAAAACCCAACTGCCCATAGAAAAAAGTGGATATCTTGAAGTCAGAACTGACCCAAGAAACTAATTCCTCTGAAAGCCAATGAGATGTAATTATGAAACAGCATGGAACTCATAAGGTCTTAATATGAGACCACTCCTATTTCCATATTTCATAATACAGTTAGAATGCTATCTGAGTAAAGTGGCATTTCCAGTTGCAATATCACTTCCGGAGCAACATTTTGAGTTTTGCACCGGGCTACATGATCATTAGCTAGCCACTTGACAGCCCACTTCTAAAATGGGGAGTTATGCAGGATGACCGTCTTTTTCCAGGACATGTCCTCTTTTTTAGCCTTTTGTCCCCCCAAAAATCTTAATTCTTTTCTAATTTTTTGTGAGCTGACAGGATGGAACCTTTTTGTTTCTCTATATAAAATCAGAGTCACTGTGTCTGTGACTGTCTCATCAACGCCCAGTCAAAACCTCCAGAACTTGACACATGATATTTAGGGAGGGTCTTTCTTCCATGATGTAGGAACTAAGAACCAATTTTTTGTCCTTTGCTAAACCTTGATGACTGACTAATCAAAACGCAGCCCCAACCACCAGACATAGAAGCATGAAATTTGGGAAGCATATTCTTTCTGTGATGTAAAAAGTCACTGATTTGGTGCACTGTGTTTACCGGTGCCCAGTGGTGTCATCTGCCCCATGGTACCTGGTGCCCCACGGTGCCTGGCACCTGGCAGGGATAACCGCTGCCCAGTTTTGCCTGGTGGTGCCCACAGCCTACTGCCTCCCACTGGTGCTCAGTGCTGTGCAGTGCTGATGATGCCCAGTGCTTGCTGTTGCCCGCTGGTGCCCAATGTCTAGTGGTGTCTAGTGGTGTCTGCTGCCTGGTGGTACTTGACAGGGATCCCCATTCCCTATTGGTGTCCAGTAGTGCCTAGTGTCCAGTAGTGCCTAGGGCCCGGTGGGGCCTGCTGCCAACTGCTCGTGCTGTCTTGTACCCATTAGTGTCTGGTTCCTAGTTGTGTCTGGTGCCTGGTGCCTGCTGGAACCCACTGATGCCTGGTGGTGCTCACTGGTGCCTGCTGCCGAGTGGGGTCCAGTAGGAATGTGTGGTACATGGTGTTGCTTTGTATGCATGCATGGCACCAAGTGGTGACTGCTGCTCAGGGGTGCATGGTGGTGACTGCTCCCTATTGCTAACAGGAGCCTGGTGGGGTGCCTGCTGGTGGTAGTGGTGCCCAGTGCCTGAGGTTGGAGATTCCTTATGCTGTCTGCTGCCTGCTACTCAGTGGTGCACATTCATAGAATCATAGAGTTGGAAGGGACCTAGTAGGTCATCTAGTCCAACCCCCTGCCTGCAGCAGGAATTCCCCCTAGAGCATCTCCAACAGGTGCTCATCGAGCCTCTGCTTGAAGATCCCCAGTGAGGGAGAGTCCACCACCTCCCTTGGCAATCTGTTCCACTGCCGAACCGCCCTCACCGTCAGGAATTTTTTCCGGATTTCCAGCCGGAATCTCCTTTCTTGCAGTTTGTACCCAAAGTGGAACATTGATGTCCCATGCTACTGCAAGGCAGTGCCCACTGCCTGATTCCCAATACGGATATGCAGTGCTCAATGCCTGTAGTTCTCATGTCTTGGGAGGTAGAGCTGAGGTACTATAGAGGAGGTTCGTGAAATTTTCTTGGTTAAGAATTAACCTGTTCTTAGTCTAATCAGTTGATATTCTCTAGTCAGAAAAAATAATATGGTGTGCATGGAAGCATTTTGGATTGGATGATTCCGATCCAGAAAAATGCTGCGTGGTGTTCCAGCAGGTATTCTACAACAACCTTGTATAGTTGCAAGTTTCCCCTCAATATTATAGTTGCTGAGTCAATACATCCATTCCATACTTCAGTTTCTCCTTCCTACTAGCTCCCTAGTTGTCCATGACATTTTCCAAGGTGGGCACAAGCCACCTAGTCCCCTGTGACAAGGCACCTAGTCCCCTGTGAAACTCTGCATGTATTGCCACCAGGAACTGCAGAGCCCTCCAATGCTCCTGAGTTTGCTCTCTGCAGCAGCCCTCTCCCCAATGATCCACTTCACCCCATGCATCAGATTATTTCCAACTCATCAGTTTCTCTGCTTTCCCTTTCAGGTCAGGATTGTGATTGGTCAGCGATTTGCATAATCCCACCCCTTTTCTCACACTCCCTTAAGGGTCTGTTTAACCATTTTATCGCCAGGAGAGTCTAAAGGAGACATTTCTCCAACACTCCCAGGTTGCTCTTGCTCTGGTTCATAAAGTGGAACAAGCACAGCAGGGGACCAGAAGTCATTACACCAAAGGAGGACAAGGACCTCCAAAATGGAGGACACCCAAGAAAAATGGAGGACCTACAAATAAAAGCTAAAAACAAGCAAATACTAGGCTTTCTTGCTGATAAATTCAACTCTATATTACTTATTAATTTATTACTTACTAGCGAAATGAACCTGCATTGTGGGAGTAAAATACCGCATTGTGTACCATCCCCCTATTGTGCTTCATCCTACCATGTGCATCAGCCCCATGCACATCCCTCCCATGCACATCACCACTCCCATGCACAATGTCCCTCCATGCCATGGGGGTTGTTGCACATGAGGTGTTGATGCACATGGGGGGTTGATGTGCATGCGAGATGATGCGCATGGGGGATGATGTACGTGGGTTGGTTCCCAATAGGGGTGGAGTGCATGGGACGATTGATGCTCATGGGGGATGTTGCACATGGGAGTGGTGCACATGAGGAGATGGGGCATGGGACGGTTTTGCGCAATGGGGGTGTAGCACAATGGAGAGTGATGTACAGCGGGGTATTATTACAGTGTGATGTACACTGGGATGGCTCCAGTGATGGGCCCAGCCTCCCCTAACAACCGGTTCTCCAGAAGTGGGTGGGGCCAGGCTGCACTGTAGGCAGTCGTCGGCAGCATCACTAGCAGCAGAAGCAGCAGCAGCACAGCACTGGGCTGAGTAAACATGGTCTACCCAGAAGTAAGCCCTATTATAGCCAATGAGGCTTACCCCCAGGAAAGTGTGGATAGGATTGCAGCCTCAGAGCCCAGTCCTAACCATGTCTACTCAGAAGAAAGTCCCATTATAGACAGTGGGCTTACTCTCAGGAAAGCAGACAGGGCTGGAGGAACAGGGAACAAAAGCCCTGGATGATCTCATCCTAACAACACTCTGATGCTCCTCCTACAGGCTCTGTCCCAGAGCTTTCTTAGCAGCTGTGTGTGGCTTCTGTATTCCCGCCCAAGGAGCCCTTTGTAGAGTTGTCTATCACAGTGCCTGATCTGAGGCTGCCTCATTTGCATATGAGAAACCCATCATGCTTTGCAAACTGCACAAGGAAATAACTTCTGAAAACTTTCTAAAAATAAGTTTTTTTAATCAAAATAAGATGTTTAGCAAAGACAGGATTCCTGAATAGCATCAGATAAAGTTTGGGGCATGAAGAATTTCCTCACTCTGACTTGAAAATATTAAAGTTGAAGAGACTTATATAGTGCTCCAGACCCCTCCCATCTCAGCTGTGAGTGTCTGATGTGTTCTGGAATGACTGCAATGCTTTGTCTGAATGAGGGTAATGGGAACAGACTGTTTGTATTTTAAAATTAAAAGATAACCTTAGGGAGTGGGGAGAGAGAAAGGGAGGGAGGCTCAAAAGGGGAGGGGGGAAAGAGCCCCGCTCAGAAGGGGAGGAGGGAATAGAGCTTCTCCTCTGGGAGAACAGACCCAGAGGCCCTTTAAGACAAATTCAAGCACACTTGCATGCAATTCAAAGATGACGGCCCCCAATTAACAATCGGTTCGCTAACGTCAGCCCCTAATTAACAACGAACCGGTGCGAACCAGCCTCAGCCCACCTGTGGATGGCTCTGAGCACTCACTGGCCCCTCTCCTCTGGGATGTGAGGAGTGGAAGAAGAAGAAGAGGTCATACTAGTCATCCTTCCTTTATGGGCAGCTCTTGAAGTGGAGAATATGCCCCCCGTACGCGAATATCCAGGCCTTCTGTCAAATTCCACACTTTCCAGCCCCCTCCATCCTTTTGCATTGGCCAAAGCTGCAAGGCCAAGGACATTAGTTACTCTTGGTGTACCAAAACAGTTCCTGTTATAAAGAAATGCCTTGTCCAAACTGTCTCCTAAAGATATTTGTGCCCTGTAACCAATAATTGTAATTGATAATTGCTTGCCTATGTATGATATGTGTTCTGTCTTAAAATTGTTATAAACAGTCTGTTTTAATATCTTCTTAGGAGCAAAAGACCCAATTCCCTTTAGTCTAATCTGGACCCCATAGCAAGACCAGCCACCATAAACTGGAAAAAATAATAGAAGTCCAATCACAGAACATCCAGGTTGAAATGACAGAGGCGGAATGTAACAAAGATACATGTTTTATGCAACTAAGCAATATCCTCACGTAGCCCTGACAGTGCACAATCTCAAAAGAGTTGAGGACACATTGCAAGTTTGTCTTCTGGCCTGCCCATCCACTGCTTGGTGTTATCCCCTGAATCCCACCCTTGTGCAAAAACTGGTAAACCAGGGTCCAAGCTTTGCTCTCAGTCATTTGTACCCCTCCTCCTTTCTATTTGTGCCCTCCTCTACAAAAAATGCCCTATTAAAATATTTGCACAGCCTTTTTTCTCGGTTCACCTTGCCGAGTAGAGGTGGATCCGTGTGTACACATGTGATAAAGCTAGCTTTTTATCATGGTTTAGTTTTCTGCCATGTTGGTTGCCTCTCCAAAGAACTTGTATAGTATCCCAGGGGTCATGGGTTTGAGTCCCACCCCGTTCGGGTACACCCCCAGTCCTCAACACAGTGCCATATTGATGATATGCCCCTTTGGATGTGTTTAGAGGCCCTATCTGGAGTGTTGCTAGGCACTGCCCCTTGATTATCTACCACTCAATATCTTTATGACTCTCTTTCACCACCGTTTGTGGTGTAAAGACCACATCATATAATTTTACTAAAGAATGTCCAGATTAAATTGAAAAGAACAGATTTATTCTTAGCCAAAAAAACCCAGAAGCAATAGTAGAGCCTCCTGAAACCAGTTCTTTCATACATTTCCGCTTCCAAAGCTAGGGTGAGCAAGTGCTGAGCTCCAGTAAGGTATATCTGTGACACCCTGAGAGCAGTAATTTGCATCACCATTTCATACCAGCGGCCAGTTGCCATTTGGCTTCCAGTACTTGATGGTCACCACCCAAAGCATAGGAAGATGGCGATGAGGACCTTGGAGGCTGAGGGGAGAGATGATCCTGGACAAGGGACGGGAGGAAGTCAGGTCAGGGGATGAAGTATAGGGCAGGCGAGGAACTGAGGTGGTTGGGGAAAGTGCTGCTGGCACCCTGTGGTGCATCTCCCTGCAAAACTTGGCAACTTCCTTGAGTTGACTTCTCAGAAGCATCTGGTGGTCCACTGTGGGAAGGATGCTGGATTTGATGTACCCTTAATTGATCTGATCCAATAGGAGTTTTCCAACATTTCTTAGGTTTTTAATTATTCCTTATTTCTAGAGTTCTTAATTCCCAAATTTTTATGTTCTCAATAATTCTACACTAGGTTTTGTGTACCCCTCGAGTATCCAAATCTCTATATCACATGAAAACAGCTAGAGTCATAGCAGTATTATAGGATACTTGCTCTGAATTGTCATTTTTTAAAATCACCTACATTGTGATTTCCTTTGATGTATTAATTTATTCATTAGCGCCATGTCCTAAGCTCACTTGCAACCAAAGGTGTTGTCTCTTACCATTTCCTCTTCTAATGAAACTCATGCTGCTACTAAAATTGTGTTATTAAAGATTTAGCTTCTCTAAAGGCCACAACAGTAATTGCGAGACTTTAAAATCATCCCTAATGGGTATTGGGGATTATTGCATCCAGCTGTTAAAATGGAGATCTTCATGAGCAATGCCCAAGCGGCATTTGCATTTTGAAGACAACAAAGTGTCGTACTCTCCTACATGAAAATAAAATTGATACTTTCTTGTGGCGGGGGAGCCAGAAAAAGACTGCTTACTAAAATTTCCTTTTACCCCAATCATATTTACTGCCAATGAATTTGTTTCATCACAATTGGTGCCTCTTCTTTAAGGGAACTGTGTAAGGAAAGGGGGGAGTCTCAAACCAGATCCTCCAGTGGCTATAGGACTACTCATGAGCCGAAGAAATTATTGTATTTGGCTGCACAGCAATGCCACCCAAATGATGGCCAGAGAAGGTATTGCAGCTCAGATGATCTGAAGAAGAACCAAAAAAAGTGGGCAAGCTTTATACAAGTGTTGTTTCAGGCTTGGTTCCACAGTGTTCGCAACTAGCCTCTAATCCTTGTGTGGCTTTGGTGTGCTTAAAAAAGATTTCACAAAAACAGTATTTATATACCACGTTATAAATACACCACTAAAAGTTCACAAAGTGGCTTACAGAGAAAATGAAGTAACGATAAACAATAGTTAAGAGATAGAAGTAGGACTGAAGTAGGATTGCTAACCCTCAGGTTTGTCTTGAAATCTCCAGGGTTTCAAAGGTCTCTACTCTACTCTTGAAATCAAAGGTCTCTAGGTTTCATCAGGTTGGAAACTGAGGCTGCAATCTTGAATTGCACTGAGTCTAGCCTATCTAGCACTGGGCTAGCCCAATTCCAAGATAGGTCAGCCCAGTTACACCAGAAAAGCCTAGGTTGGCATAAGTCAATTTAGGCTGCAATTCTGAAGTGCACTTGGGCTAGTCTACCTATCACTGGGCTGGCCCAGTTACAAGATGGGCCAGCCTAGCTACACCAGAAAGGCTTGGGCTGGCATAAGTCAACATTGGCTGGCCCAAGAAAGATGGACCTGGGCCAGCCTAGCTGTGCCAGCCTAGGCAGTTCAGGAGAGGCATGTTGAGCATGGCCTAGAACGGTGCAGTTAGACTGTTTCCGGGGCCTCTTTCCAGGGCAGACATGCCCCCTCACAGCACTTCAGAGTTAGAACACCTCAGGAGCAGGAATAAATCTGTATAGACCCATAGGGGTCAAGGATAAGCCAGAGTAAAAATGGAAGTGATGACAAAAAATTCTGAGTCCTAGACCAACCCCTGCCTCTCAGCCTCAGGATATAGCACAACTACACCTCAGGATATGGCACAACTACACCAGCCCAGTGAGCATGCTGCTCTCGTGCCGCTGCCTCTTCAGCAGAGTTAGTGCCAGCCAGATGCCTTCTAACCCTGTGGATTTGGCCTAAGTGTCATCCTAGAGGCCTCCTACTCTTGCAGATTTGGCCTGTTAGGATATGGCCTAGTTAGACCAGCTTAGCTGGGCCATTTTTCTGGCCTAAAGTCAGGAGTGCATTGTACATCTCCAGGAACAGCTTCAATCAGAGGTGGCACTTATAGATAGACTAACTGAAAATGACAGGATAAAGACATGAAAAAAATGAAACTGAAGAAAGGGTGAACCAGAAAGAATGTAAGGGACCACTAACAAGGGGAGTAGGAAGGAAGGAAGGGAAAGAAGGAAGGAAATTTAAGGCTTAGAAAGCTGGAATCAATCAATCAATCAATCAATCAATCAATCTATCTATCTATCTATCTATCTATCTATCTATCTATCTATCTATCTATCTATCTATCTATCTATCCAGGGAACTATATTTCTGAAGTTGGTTTATCTTTAACAATCTAATCCTACCAAATACTTGCACAAGTGATACAGCAAAGTTTGTTCAGGCTACACTGCATCCCACAAGGGATTTTTAGCTGCTAGAGGTCTCCTCAGAGTAAGGAGACATTTGTCCCCTTCCCAAGGCCAGTCTCAATGGGTCAACTGAGTCAGTGGTATCACTGATGCAAGTCCATATTGATCTGTGCAGGTGGATCAGTTCCAGGAATGAGGTGTGAATTTGGCATACTGCCATTATCAAAACCAATACACCCCCGGCATCCAATCCCCTCGGTGCTCCGTCCCCCCGTCCTTTTCTGTCCCTGTGCCAAACAGACCTGCTCTGATTTGCCTCCATCACTCCACCAGTATATGTGGGAAGGCTCCAGCCTACCCACTAGTGTTTTGGCTCCCTTCACTGCGGCAAAGAACTTTATGGCATTTTTGTGGCATCCAGCACAGGTGGAAAACCAAATTCTTGCAAAGTGGAGTTTTGCCAGTTATGACTTTTGCTGCCACAGCAATATTTTGACCTGGCAACCCTGATGGGCCAAAAAGGCCACGAAACAGAAAATAGGGGAGGCTGGAGGGGATGTACTGCACATACTGATTTAAATCGACCAGCCAGTTCATTGGCTGAAGGCTTGCAGTCTTAAGGCTTGCTCAAACTGTGACAGCACAGTGTCACCTTCAATACTGATTGCAGTCACCAAATGCATTTGAACTAGCCATGACCCATAACAAAAATAATAGTTAGAGATAAAAGCCAAATATGACCATCCAAAGCTCTCAGATTACAAAAAATGGCAAACCACCAAAGATGTAATGTATAACTATACAGAATGTACCAAACAGGAAATAAAGTTTTTACACTGGCCCTGAGACTAATATTTATTGTCTAAAGAAGAGTGAGAGAGAGAGAGAGAGCGCGCACAAGAGAGAAGTGCAGTGGTGCCACTAGGGTTTGTGTTACCCAATGTAGGAAGCCAGCGCATTACCTCCATGCAGTAAGTGTGGGAACAACCAGGGTGATGGGCATGGTTATGTGCCAATGTCCAGCCTCTGCTAGTTTTTTGGCCACACACATATTTTTATAGAATAAAGATATTTCAGTCTGGTTTTTTTAATTGCAATCTGCTGTAAATTATGCATCCAACGGTATATAACATGATGGCATTACACTTAAAAACAATGATTTTAGCCATTTTGGTCACTAGTGGTGTCCTTGGATTCTGGTGTACTTGGATTCCTCTCAGCCTTTCTGGAAAACTATGGCATGTTCACCTACACACGAGTAAAGCAGTGAAATGGGACACTTTCACTTTCCATAGAGCTCAATGCATATTTTTTATTTTTAAGTTTTTTCTCTGTAACATTTGATAGGAAGGAGCTATGTCAAAAATGGCTATTTTTGCACTGGACTCTGCTCTTTATTATGCATCCAATGATATGTGACATGACAAGGTACTATACACCATCACAAAGTTGCATTTTTGGGGTGCCACAGCCCCCCAGGGTGCATCACCCCCTGAAAGTGTCACCATGGGTGTTCTGTACCACCTGCACTCCCCTAGTGATGCCCCTGGAGAGGTGCTTAGCTGCCATTCTCACTGCCTAAGAACTAATTCCTTTTCTTAAACATCCTTGGAACATGTGAAATTAATGGTGGCCCTGTATGCAGGCTTACAATAAAAGTAGATACACACATATCTGAAAAAGAAAGGAAAGAAGGGATTAAGGAGGACGGAGTCTTCATTCAGCTACAATTCCCATTGTGTGTTGTGAATCTATTTTTTTTAACTTAGTTTGACCAAGTTCATCTTGGGATCCAAGCCTTAGAAAGCACCAAAAAAGTTATTATCAAGTCTTTTGATCTTGGGCAGTTGACATGTTATTTAGGGTTCATCCTCTTGAGAATCTAACTTATTGGTTTGGACAGAATCCAAGTGGTGTAGCTAATGATAATGTAGCCCAATGCAACACTCAAAATGTTGCCCTAAAGGTAATGTCATAATAACTGGAAGTGACATCATGCCTGGGCTCTTAAAAAAAGAAAATTGGAGGAAAACATGCCTCCTCTTCACCAGAAGCTCATCCCCAATCAGTCTCATGGGTCAGTTTGGAGTTTTGGCTGGGCACTGATGTAAATGAGTGAATGAGTGAGTGACTCTTCGATGTTATATAAATAGATAGAGAAATTGCTGCTCTGGATTTTTAAAAAATCTTTAATTCCCCAATCCCAAATTTCCTAAAGAAGTCACAATTAATATAAGTTTAATTTCTAAACACAAAACATAGTTTACAAGTGTTTACATTCACTTTATGCTCTGTTGATTGACTGAGGCTGGATTAATTGAAGTCATTATGAGTAGACAATTTGCAAACTGAAAAATAAAATGGGAGCAAAAGATGAACCTCACTGGCACAATTTAGCAGGCTGTGTGATTGGAACAATGAAACTACACTGTAAATGTAATTCCTCAGAAATTGTATTTTTGCAGTTTGAAAAGGCATGTAAATAGAGTAAATTTTTATCCTACCAAATTTTGTATTGCCACTTAAATATTTCAGAGTCAAACATCTCATTAAATTAAACTAAATTAAACTAAAGATGCAGTATATTCTACTGTACAGACACAAACTATTTAGATTCAGAGCAAGAGTCAATGCTCCAAAATGGTTCTGTTTGGTATAAATAGATACCTGCTTCCCATTATACATTCCCAACTTCACCACATCAATATACAAAGCAAAAATGATGAGATGTTGCATCAGGACCTTACTTTACTGACTCCATCAGGAAGACATTAGAGAACTAGAATCAACTGTATTATCAAGCACAAACCATTCCGTCTCAGCTATCTGCAGCAATAACCAAGAACGCAACTCAAATATCATTGCGTGTGTCGTGGCTGTTATTAAGTAGCAACAAGTAGTTGTGCCAGGTGTCAGGTCTGGATAGTGGGAAGTGAACTTAACCCAAGAGTCAGAATTGAGGGAATAGGCTACAGGGACTTGCCTGAGAAGTCAAAATAAGGGATGCATTAAGACTCAGAACAAGTCGGAATCAGGGAAAACTTAATGCCCAGAAAAAAGAACAGGAATGTTCTAAAGCAAATTTAAGGGTTCCTCTTAATAAGAAACATCTGAGAATTTTCAAGGCAAGCCAGATATCTTTGGATAAACATAAGAAGTTTCCCAATGGAGTTGTGTGCATCCTAAGGTTGGAACCCATAGTGATAAAAGTGATTAGGCAAGCAAATTTTAGGGTTTTGCAGAAAGAGAAACATCTGGGAATTTCCAAGGTAAACACACAAGTTTTGATGAGACACATGACATGAGAAGGGTGAGGTCCTACACATACCCATTGAGAGAAGCCAATGCCTGAGCATTGAATGGAAGGGTTGCTACCAGTGGTGGGCTCCAGCAGGTCTCATCTACTCTATAGAACCGGTTGTTAACAAGAGATAGGACATATAAAGTTTAAAGCATCAGTCTGTTACGGAGGTCAGTTGCGTATCAAGCAGAGCAGGAAGAGAGGTACATTCTGGTGGAAGCCACATCTTAGTGTTTTGGCAGCTTCTTGGTTGGCTGATGCTTCCTCTTAACTCTAGCAGCTACACCTTCTTCCTCCCTTGGATGATTTCATTGAGCTTTCATATGGGAGAACCACAAATTGACATCACAACATCACATGGCATTGTGACATTGCCACCCCAGGCAGGGTGACCAGATGCCAAACCCAAAATTCCTGAACCCCAAGGCCAAAATTCCTAATTCCTAATTCCTACCTGCCGAAAAAAAGTGCCAAAAATGTATTTTTTGTTTTCGTTTTTCAGTTTTTTGAAAATAACTTTTGATAGGAAGGATATATCTCAAAACAGATTTTTGCATTGGATTCTGCTCTTCAATACAAATCCAACGACATATGGCATGATGTGGTACTGTTCACTATCACAAAGTTTCAAAATGAAGCCAAAATGTAGGACTATGATGCCAAAATGTAGGACACCCGGAGAGGAGGCTAAAAATCCGGACAAATCCTGGTTTTTACTTTTTTATTTTTTATTTAATCAATTTATATCCCGCCTTTTCTCCCCCGCAAGGGGGAGCCCAAGGCGGCTGATATCAGGGAATAAAACATCATTAAAATAGCTCATAAATAAAGATTAAAACACCATTAAAATATAATTAAAATACAATTAAATTGAATCAAAAACATGCAGATTAAAAACATTTGTTAAAAACAGTAAAAAACAATAAAAACAACTGTCCCCCCCACCTCTGCCCCATTTAAAATGCTTTTTTAAAATAGAAGGTTTTAAGGCTCCGCCTGAAGTTCTGTACTGAGGGAACTTTTCTCAGTTCAAAGGGGAGGGAGACATCTGGTTGCCCTGAGGGTCACAGGTTCAGGAGCCCCTAGCTATGCCACTGAATGAGAAACCTTATACTTACTGGCTTAACTGGGAACTGGTTCACAAGGTTATGTGACCTCAGGTAATGCATCGGGGGGTGGGGTGCCCAGTCATGCCACTCCATCACTGGTTGTACCCACTGGTTGCATCCTGAGTCCTTTGGAGGGTCATGGAGTCCACATGCAGCCTCTTCAGCCCAAAGTCTTCAGGATGGGAGACAGTGGGCACAACTGGAGGAGCTGCCAAACTGCGGTGGTGGCCCTGCAATTTGTAGTCATTTGGGGCCTAGATTGCCACTGCATTTACTGCCTAGGGAAATGCTCCAACTGGTAGCCTAAGCAGTATATCATATGAGACTGTTGTGCATGGGAGGAAGGAACTCCTGACTCATCTCGCACTAACCTGGTAGTAATCAAACTTTCAGTAAATCTTCAGTGAATGAAGTTCTTTCTACATGTAGCCAACAAGCCAACAAGGAATTGAACATGCATCCATATCTCAGTGGTCAATCATGACCCAATGAACTAAATTGGTGCACTTTATTATAGGGATCCCAACCACATTTGGAGCCATTCATAGCTGCATATGAAATTTTCCTTCTAATGAATCAGGTTGGAGCTAATATCCAGCACCAACATTTGCAAAGGAGAATCTGAGATGGGGCGATATTTAGTCTTCCTCCAGCACAATCATTGCTGTGCAGATTTAAACCTTGTGCTAACCATCTATCATCATGATGATGATTTTTTTGCCATTTACCTTTCATTGTTTCTTTCTCTACCACTTCAAAGCTGAAAAATGGTTGTGGATTCCAGCAATCCATAACCCCTGTTTTTACATCTCTCGAACAACTCTGGTAATACATGAACTATCTCTTTCAAAGCATCCATCTATGATTGACGCTGATAGCTTTGAAATGTCTCTTTAATTTCTCCTCTTACGTTTCTGGCAGAACATTCAAACAAATTGTCTATCCAGCACAATTTATTACATGTACCCCCCAAGTAATATCTCTGTGCAGATCAAATGAGTCCAGGTGCAATTTATTAGACCAAAATGATCTCTTTTCACAGATTAAACTAATTTAAGTTGTGGGGGTTCACCATAAATATTCAAATATCAAACACTATAGATGCACATTCATTTTTCCCCCACACTGTCATTAGCCACAATTAAAAGAGGTCTGAGGAACGATGCATGCCAGTGGCGTACCTAGGTCATTTGGCACCCAGAACCCACACCCCATACATCAAAATTAGAATTAATACAATTAATTAGATATTAATTATTATTTTCATATTTTCAAAATCAACTTACCATTTAAGCTTCTGTTTTATTCTTTTTGGTGAGGTGGGTTGAGGCTGCCTTCTGGAGCATTTGTTGAGCTCCACTTTCACTGGATTGGGACCATTCTAGTGGCCTTGCATTCCACTGTGCCTGACCTGAACATGAGCCAAGGCATCTTTCCTTACTCACAAGTAAACATGGCTGTGTAGCTCAGTTCCACTTTCCATAGGGCTCAATGCAATTATCAAGGACTTCTTTCTGGATTGATTGGTGGGAGCTGTGTTCATTGGATCAGGACTATTCTGGGGGTGTTGGATTCTTCTCAGTCTGCTCTTTCCAATGGACTAAGGTTGGTTTGCCTACTCATGGGTAAAGATGTAATGTGGCTCAGTTTCACTTTCAGTAGGCCTCTATGCATTTTTTTTAGATTTTTGGCCATAAAATTTGATAGGAAGAAGGTACAGTATTCCAGAGCTGCTTTTTGCATTGGATTCTGCTAGAAAATACACATCCAATGGTATATGATTTGATGGGGATTAATAAATGTTAATTTTTGTGATTTTATTCACCTCTAGTGTGTCAACCCCTGAGGGCCCAGGGATATCACTGATGTGTGCAGAAGCCAAGTTTATATGGAAAGTGTAATCCATACTAGGATTGTTTTGTCCAGTAAATTTGAAGGGGTGGGATGGAGTGAGAGGAGAGGAAGTCTATTTTTATGTATCAAGCTGCAGATGCATGCTTTGTTGATGAAAATGCATATTGCAATGGGCCAAAGGCCCTCCATATATGTAGCTTATGATTCTACCTGCTTCTTCTGTTGCTGGACTTCCTCAAACAACAGCCATAAACAAACTGGGTATGGGTTACCTTAAGGACCACTTGCTGTCTTCCTGGACCATCCACCGGAGAGGGAGTGCTCAACACTCACTGCCTGAGGTGACGTGGGGCAAAGCTGTGCCTGCTTCCCTTGCCGCCATCTCGCTCTGAAATGAAGCCATTCTGGAAGAGAGGGGTGTCAGGCACAGATGTGGTGGAAGGCCTCATATGATGTAAGAGGATTTTACAGTTTCAGATGGTCTGCATTAGCAGGGGTTGGACTTGATGATCTTTTGGTCCCTCCCAAATTTATGATTCAATATGCCCTGTTACTGAAAGGCAGAACATAAATATTGATAAGAGTAGTGGCAGCAAAGGGGAAAGGCTGAAATATGGGAGAGGGGGTTTGAGAGATGGTCCACAGCAGCAAATGAACATTATCAACTTTATTTATATATTGACATATTGACTTATGTTGAATATGAATGTCTACCCTTTTGAACAATTTCTGTTTGAATTCAACCGAGGTCATTTACCTTGGCATCCCTGGATGAAAGGCAACAGATGAGGCCAGCCAGCCATCTCAGGTAAACTCAAACCCCATCAATCAATTATGATGGTTATTTTATAAAAGCAGGTACAATCTTTACGCTTTAGAAACTGTGCGTGAGTGCGTTCAAAGCCTCCAGGAGGAGAAATAACAACAAAACAGGGACAACGCACAATACCCCAATTTACAGGTTACCTGACAAATGCCACCATTTTAAAAGGTCAGATCTTCCGCTTCAGTTGATTGAAGACTGCCAGCTGCTATCTTTGTACAGCTCAATAGGGAGGTGACGACATTTCTTTTCAAATGAATTTCTAACGCATCCAGCGTCTGTTGGCAGATTTTCCGCAGCAGGTCATGGCCTGACAAATCTCTGCAGTATTTCACGTGATGCAGCACACCTTCAGGGGGCTCTTGTCTCCAGATCCCCTTCTAGTATCCTGTAGGCCATGCTGGGAAGGATGGCACATCTTTTGCTGTTGAGTTTATTTGATTTTATTTCGGGGTGGCTGAAATAAAATCACAAAGAAAGCACAACAGGTTGGTTTGCATGCTGCTGGAATAGGGGCATTTTTACCTGTGGGTTTGGAAAATCCCAACCGTACCAATCTACTTATATGCAGGACCTTTAGATTGTGAGCCCTTTGGGGACAGGGACCCATTAGCTATTAATTAGCTATTAATTTTTTCATTTTCTTGTAAACCGCTTTGTGAACTTTTCAGTTGAAAAGCGGTATATAAATACTGTAGATAGATAGATAGATAGATAGATAGATAGATAGATAGATAGATAGATAGATAGATAGACAGACAGACAGACAGACAGACAGACAGACAGACAGATAGGACCAGTCTAAGAATACTTGGCACTTGATGCAGCACATTTCTCTCCTATACACTTTCTCTTCCAATGGTATACTGGTTAGAGAGTTGGAATGAGACCTGGAAATAGGGCCAAATGTAGGTGGGAGTCATGAGGTGTTTTGCTCCCCCTTAGCCAGCAATTTGCCCCCTCCCATTGAGTTGAGTTATAGGTCTTTTCTTCTCCATACTTATACTTTTCTCCATACTATACCACTATAGATATCTGACATAATTTCGCCACTGAAAAATTGCCCTCCCACCTAAATCCTGGCTACGGGCCTGGAAGTTCAAATCTCTCCATAATCATGAAGTAGAGTTCATGGCTATCCACAGTTTCAGGCATTCGTAGAAGGAATCCAAACCTCATACATATTAAAGGACACCTGTACATGTTTTTAATTGTTTCCCCATCACGGAAATTGTCCTCTGTATCTGCACAGAACGGGGGTTTCTTGGATCAGAGTTAAGTAAGACATTTGGGCTACAATCCTAAACTCCAGTTAGGCTGGCTGAAGCCCCGGTGTAAGTCCCCACTGACCTGGGGATGTCACAAAAGTGCCGTAAGACACTTCAGCCCAATTCCTGGGTGAGAGTTATGTCAGAGGACAGACATGCACTTGCCTCTCTACCTCACCATGGGAATGGGAAGACTGATGACTTGAGCCATCCTAGGTTAGGATTGCAGTTTAAAATCCTACTTTCTGCTCTATGAAAGGCTATTTATGGGATCACGATTCAGGCAGAGGTGCTTGTCTGAATCAGTCCAATGGAGACGAAGAAGAAGAAGGAAGCCCCATACCAATGGCGAAACACCACTCTGTGAACTCCAATTAATTTGATAGCAGTCCAAAAGCATCACGGGAACTGTCATTTGCTGGATGATAAATTGCCCATAAGCCTCCATTAAACTCAGCATGCAGACACTTGACCCTTTGTTACTTACTAAATTTTCAGCATGTCGGCATCTGAATTATAAAGAACATACACTATCTTTCTTTCTGCTCAGTGTGGCAGGTCTAATTTAGCTATCTGTACAATACAATATGGCAATGAAGCTATGCAGTAATAAAACACTTGACCCTTTCAGCTCAACTTTTCCCTTATGTTTATAATTCCAGCCTAAGCCACTTAAAACTTAAGTTCAATTTTAGCAACGCCCACAGATGATGAATATCTTCAGCATTTCTATTTGCAGCTTCTTCAAAGTTAAATTAACATTTCAATTATTAAACCTTTACTATTAACATCCTCCTAAAACTTACCATTGAATGCTGCATAAATTTATGTGACAAGATACAGGGAAAAGTCTCAATTCTTCCAAAATTATACCTTCACTTCTACCCCACCATTAAATGCAGTGCATGCTCTTTCAACAAGAGTGAAGTAGGATGAGCCTGGGCAAGTCAATCCAAAGGGGCTGCTCATCCCACAGTACAATAAATAGTCACTACGGTATCCTATGGGGCAGGGAGACAGCAGGACATCTCCTCAAGGTAAGGGAACATTAGAGTCCCAATCCTAAAATTACCAAACACTGGCACTGAACCCTAGTGCTGGTGCTGGGTGCTGTAAACATGCCATAAAACTTGCCCAATGGGATCAAATGCTGGTATAGAAACAAGTAGCCTGATGTAGAGCTTTCTGCCTGGGATGAGGGCTATGGTACATCAAAGGCTTGCTCTACCATCCCGTGCCTTTCTGAGCCTGAACCTTCCCCCTCCTTGCCTCTAGAAAAAGAAACTGCCAAGTGTCTGGGAGACTGTGGCAAGAATGTGATTGATTGATTGATTTGATTTGATTTGATTTGATTTGTATCCCACCTTCTAAATAAAAGGAAACCCAAGGCAGCTAACAACATTTAAAAAAACAATAAAATACCATTAAAACTATATAATAAATACAATTAAAATATAATTAAAATACAATTAAACTATACAAAGAAAGTAAAAGACAATAAAACCCTGTTTAAAAAACTGGCACTCAAAAAATACCTTCTTTTTAGCCCCTATAAAAAGAATTAAAATCCCTTCGTTGCATTTCTGGTTAGTAAGTACAAGTGCAATCTATGTTTATAGTTAAGCACCCAAGAAACTTATCTCCAAATTTTAATTTATTTACTGTGTGAACTTGGGCTGCATATAAATAAGACCTCTTTGCTATTCATTTGAGGTCATATTTGTCTTCTCCTCACTGACACGTGGAATTTTCATCACGGTGCTTCAGAAAACCCATGGATTAAATCTTGAAGTATATTTACACACTTGCTGATAACAAGAAAATGTGAGCCTAGCATTGCAGATCTTTCTGCCTTTTCCTATTGATGTTTGTAACCTTGTTCTGTCACTGAAGCTGATAGAAAATATCTTCCAGCACTGTCAGAAATTGGTAAGTGGAAGCAGTGACAAGTCTCAGCATTAGGGACTTGAAAATTTGGCCATGTCAAGGCTACATACCGTATATTCCCAATATTTCCCAAGGCTTGCTTTTTAAAAAATTTATTAAACTTTACTTAGAAGAGCTATTTCCTCTTGTTTTCTTTCATTGTATCTAAATCAGAAAGAAGCAATAAAGAAAAAAGAGATGACCTGATTCGCTCAGATTACAAAAATACAGGAAAATCAAATCTGTCCAAACTAATCATTCCAATAAATTGGTGACCATTTCCAAGAAAAGCTTGTCCTTATACTCTGTCAATTTCCACCACAAATTAAATTTGTTAACTTGGTCATTTGTGCTGTCCCCAAAGCTTTTAACAAGCACTTTCTCACTGTAGGAGATGACACCAATTTCCAGCATCAAGCTAATGCTATTTTCACCATTGCAAGGCAATTAATCAAATAGTATCGTTTGTATCCTAGAGTTTTAGCCTTTCCCCTTTTAGAAAGAAATTTCCAGTCACATGTCTATCAAATCTGATTAGCCAGAATCCAGAAAAACTGAATCCTGTGACATGCTATCAACCATCTTGAAAATGCACAGATGGGGTTTAAGGGTGCAGTCTTAACCAATTTAGGTTAAGATTAGGTTAGGTTAGGTATTACTCACCTACGCCCTGTGCACATGTCGGTGCAATGGCTTGACTCTCCTAGGAATGGAGTAGAAGTGCCTTATGGCACTTTTGTGACACCGCCACCCCAAGCCAGCAGAGGACTTGCACTGGTACTTATGCCAGCCTAATGGGGAGAGAAGGGGTTAGGATTGCAGCCTATAGGTAATTACCTAAAAAATTCTATTCTGCAATTGTGGTGTCATACACCAGCTAAAAATGGTTCCTAGTCAATGGTCTGGAGACACATGATACAACTACTTTTCTGAAGTTAAGCAGTCTTGATGGCTGGTTGTCTGGATAGAAGCAGTCTTGGTTGGTGTCTGGATAGAAGACCATGTGAGATCCCCTGTGTATTAAACAAAAAAGTGATGTAATCCTAGGTTGACTGAAACATTTTGATATGATTATAATATACGCGGTGTCTCAAAAAATGTACTCACACTTAGAATGACGAGAAAAACATTATTTCTGAACATAGAGTGAAATGGAATAGCTTCGAATACAGAAGACAAATGTAATTGAAGAAACATGTTCGCAAATGTTCAAATTGATGACCATTATTGTCCAGACAGCGCTGATAATGCGCACCAAGGGATTCGTCACGAAACGAATGTCACAAAACAGATGGCAATAGTTAAAGTGTGAGTACATTTTTGGAGACACCCTGTATATTGTTGGATGATCCTTAGTTACTACTATTGATGCAGGAATTACATCAGACAGATGAACAGATATGGTTGCCATTTTGGATGCATCGCCAGACCTGAGATTGGAGCTTAGTGATGTCACAAGGTGGGGACTAGTGATGTCACAAGACAACTAACAGTGGAAAAATGGGGGCAGGAAATCTGGTACTGGGGTAGAGCCTGCATTTGCCCCAAAATTTGCTTGAAATTTACTGTTGCAAACCATCCATCTAAGAAAAATGCAAAAAGCTGCCTTGTTTCCTTCAAGCACTTCCAGCTACAATTTTACAGTCTGGAAAGGGCCAGCGAGACTCAAGAACAACAACAGGAAGGTTGTAGTCACAAAGAGATAAATCTTCTACATGATGGGGGAATTTTTGTATCACTTTAAACGGTTTTCTTTTTAAGGGTTCTCTTTTACCCACTGTTTCTGTGTTTGCAGGGGCCAGGGAAGTTAGGGGGGACACCCATATTAAAAATAGATATTTAATTCTGAAGGATGAAATACATCTGTTTTCTTAGACTTTGAAAATGGTGGGTTTTTTTGTTCTCCTTACATGTGAAGCTATACAGGTCATCTCATCTTCCCCCATGATCTAGAGATTACACTACCATCGCCTCCACAGAAAATAGCTCCAGGGGCTGCCAGTTGACCATTTCTCTTCTCAGAAATTACCTTGAAGTCTGAAATAAGTGTGCAGCCACCTAGAAGCAAAGGTGACATTTTCAGTTCAGGAAGGCAGATTCAAAAATGTCATATGTGCATCAAGCCCATGTATTGAGGAGCCAGTGGTCTACCTGTGTATTGTGCAGGATAATTTTTAGATATAAATCTTACAATGCTATAAACTTAAACTTTCACATAGCATTTATTGTCTTGGAAGCTACAGATCTCCAATGATGAGAAAGAAGGGAACTGGATGGCTGTCTAATGTTGAATTTGAATTATTTTGATTTTTTTTCCCCCATTGGAAGGGTTGGTGCATATTCCCTATTATGAATCAGTTGGTTAGTTCATAAATCTGGAATGCTGCCTTAAAAATCATTGACCAAATATCCACCATGATTCATGCCTTTCTTTGAAGTGCAAATGATGAGGAAAATATGAAATAAGTGCATTTTAATACAGCCTAATAGCCACTAAACAGTTGCTCCACCACATAGAGAAGTGCTATCATCAACCTTGGCTTCCCATGTGCTAATTAAAATGTACTGCCTCTGTCCTCTACATATCCCCTCCACCTGATAGACTGATAATTGGCTACTGTGGTGCTAATAATTAAATTTAAAGACCAATGGATGCTACAAAGGAAGACCAGGATATATTTTGGCACCAGCCTTCCATCCATATTAGCCTACAATCCATAGTAACTACGGGAGCACGTAAGAGACATTACGTATACCCGTAGTTACTGCACCATCTAATGAAAACCTATGGGAAATTCATACTGCAATCCACAGCAAATTGTTTTGACACCAGAGCAAGGACTCCCCGTAGTTACTCTGGATTGTGCCCTTAGAGCAGGTAGACAGTAGAATCTATTGATAGACTCCTGGATGGGTTGCAATAGCTGAGCAAGAGTGAACAGAAAGTAAAATTAGAAAGGAAACAAAATATTATAGTCATGGTGGGACTCCTGCTAGTTTATTCCTTCTCAGCTTCTTTGTTCCTGTCCTCCAACTATCTGTACAGTGGCCCTCAGTATCTGCATGGGTTTGTTAGAATTCTGAATCCAACAGTTGGTTCCAGGTAAGCTGAGCTGAATAGAATATTCAGATTTGAATATCTGCCAGTTGGGTTTGACAGTTAGAGAACTGTTGGTTGGTTGGAAAACGGCAGTTGGAGATCAGCTGTTGATCTGAGCAGAAGAAACTGATTCGCTCTATGTTAGTTACTGATTAGCTCTGAGGCATTTTAGACTTGATTAAGGACTTGATTTATTGTGTATGACCCAGATTGTCTTTGACTACTCTAAATTGTAAATACAGTAAATAGTTAATCTACTCCACTGTGTATGTCTTCACTCTCTCCTGGCACATATCCAGTCACAGGACACATCAGTCAACATCCTATCAGGGTCCGTTCCAGAACATGTGCAGAAAATGTGCACCAAAATGTGCAGAAAATGTGCACCATGGGGGTACATGAGGCCTTAATGCCTCCTCAGAAGCTTGACATGTCTGGAAGTCATTCCCTGTTGTATCTGGGAGATCTTCTGAGACCGTTCAGCAATGCGCTTAGCATTCACCAGTACTCAAATCTAGATGCAAAGCCAACTTTGGAGACCTGACTCATTGGTCTGCTGGTTGGCTTTGACATGTTCTTTGCGCAGATGAGCTGGCCAGAGGTTTTTTGTATGTTTGTTTTACTTAGCATCCTCTATGTCTTGGTTTTGAAACTTTGGGAGAGCTCTAATCTCTCTCTCTCTCTCTCTCTCTCTCTCTCTCTCTCTCTTTCTCTCTCTGTCTATGGGCACAATCCTAAACAGGTCTACCCAAAAGTAAGCCTCATTGTGTTCATTGTGTCTTACACCCAGGAAAGTGTCTTTAGGATTGCAGCCTATGTCTTTGTGGGGAAGAAACTTTGGCACTGTCATGATCCTCAGAATTGCATCTCTGCAGGGAAATAGGAGGCTATTTTTCTGGCCTTCCAGGGATCTGCCAGGTCTAGGGTTTGAAAAGCCATGGGGAGCCCTGCAGATAGCTGGTGGAGCTCCCCATGGCTGAAAAACAAAGAAAGATCCAGCTGTGATGAAAGCGGCTGACTTTGCTGCTTTGTTCCAACCCTGTTTTGCAGCTGGCTCCAGTTAATGGACTTCAAACTTCTAGTAGAAAGCACTGTAGTGCCAGCAGGATTGGATCACCCAAAGGACCAACTGAGGGAGCATATATAGTACAGGTGGGGCCCCATATCCATAGTTTCAGTTGTGCAGATAACTGGGATAACAGATAACATATAAGCATTCAGATCCAGGGCCCACACAGCATGTATTCCTACATAAAACAACAATAAGGTACAATAATGCATGCAATGGGAGGGTTGCCATGCATAAAGATGCGCCCCATATCTGAGTTTCCATATCAGCAAAGGGGTCTGGATTGGATTCCTGTGGATACTAAGGCCTGCTTGCATAAGGGAGAGAAATGGGACTGATACAATAAAAGAAGGATAGATTGGAAGGGTAAACCTTCAGAAATTAGGGGTTGGGAGGGAACGGATCCTTCCTACTCCAAACATTAACATCATCCAAGAATGAAAATGGAAAAACATTCAGCACAGCCCCCCCATCTCTTTTCTCATTGAACCTGCCTTTGCTGATGGCAGCTTGCCCTTTATTAGCATCTTTTCATTATTCCAAATGGAGTTTGTGTCACCTAATCAAATTGCTGACCTTAAATTTCACACTAATTTATATTTGTAGCCTGGCTTCTTCTTCACATGTTGATTGTTACACTATTAAGGAAATGAGCTGCCGACCCCCGTCTAAAATAAAAAATAAAAAATCACTGGATCTGCCTGAGCATAATAGGACTTGTATGTTACTCGCTGTGTGCTTTAATTAGATGAAAAATTCTGAAAATATAGGCAACTGTGGAGTGGCAGCATCTGCAGAATGAGATCTCTATTAAAGCCTGTGGAGTTCTGATGCTCTAGGAAAGGCCTCTACCACTTGACACCCTCCAAGCAGAATAGACGTTCACCTTGACCAATGGGAGGCTCAACAAACTCCTTCATCTGGAAGTCTAGTAAAAACTGGGGAAAAAATAAAATCTGAAAAGATCTGTTTTACTAGTGCAAGCAGAGGCTGGGTGGAACCGCTGTGGCCAGAGGAGTAACACATACAGCAGTGATTTTCAACCAATGTGCAGTGGCACACTGATGTGCCATGAGTGGTCCACAAATGTGCCATGGGAGCTTGGGAAATTTATTAATTAAATAAATAAATATAATTTATTAATGGAGTCATTGAGAGATATGGATCATGGTGTGCCTTGTCAATTTTCTGAATACTGATGGTGAGTCTTCACAATTTTAGGACCTAGTCAGTGTGCCATTAGATGAAAAAGTTGAAAATCACTGACATACAGAGATGCTGTGGGTACCCTTATATATGGACAGAGAACTTGCTGTTGGAAAAACCTTTAATTGCTTAACTAGTTGTATTTCTGACAATACACTTCTAGTTATCTCCTGGTACATAATTTGGGGAAAACCACTTATGTGTGCTAAATAATGCTTCAGGATCGCAACCTAGTGAACAGTCAGCTATATAGCTGTTTA
Organism: Cryptoblepharus egeriae; assembly: GCA_030015325.1. Classification (NCBI taxonomy): domain Eukaryota; kingdom Metazoa; phylum Chordata; class Lepidosauria; order Squamata; family Scincidae; genus Cryptoblepharus; species Cryptoblepharus egeriae. The sequence continues at coordinate 16,993,629 of JAREYC010000013.1, forward strand.
TCTTGTTCATTTAATGATGGAATAAAGTGTATTTCCATAAGAATGTATTTTCCTTTTGTACTTTGATTCTAGTGCATGTTTGGGAATTATTAATGGATATTAGGGACTAAAATTAAATGACTGTATTTTAGATGCACATTCTCCTTTAGGTTTGGATTTTTCTTTTCAAATATTATCTGAGATGATGTTTTCCCCCACACTTCTGTCCCATGTACTAAAGTTTCAAATGATAATAAAGCAAGGAAAGTAGTTACTTCCCTTCAAAAAAGCAAGAACTTCCCTTCAAGTACAAACAGTTCAGTTGTACCTATCCACCTGCAGACAGATGCAGCCACACTTAAAGGAATGTTCTGCATCCAACAGAGGAGTTTCTAGCTGTGAAGACCTCATCAAGGTAAGGGAATATTTATTCCCTTACTTTAGAGCAAGCACTCACTGCTTCAGTGGGATTACTCAGCTCTCCACCAGCCATGTCAGGAATTTTTGACCACTGTGCCACAGCACATTGGTGTGCCATGAATGGTCTTCAGGTATGCTTTGCGAATTTTGGGGAGGAACATGTACCATTAAGGCCACTGGAAATATGAATCCTTGGCCAGAGGTGTAGTGTGTCTTGTTAACTGTCAAAGTCGACAAGGCAGAACAAGGTGGTGAAGGGAGGAAAGGATATTGGTGCTACTACTGATACCATCCCTTCCCAACCTCCCCTTTGCTCCAGTCTCACTCTATTCCTCCCATTCTCCATCACTGGTAGGCCATTGGCATGTGGACCTGGATCATTTGTTATCTCCAGCAGCAGCTAGGCCAAGCTGTATGGTGCATTGCATTTTCAGGAGCCACAAAAAACTCTTACAAGGCTGGAAGTTTAGTTCTAGTAACATAAGACCATGTTCATATTGGGCCATTAGACTGCAATCCTATACATACTTTCCTGGGTGTAAACCTCACTGAACACAATAGAATTCTCTTCTGCGTAGACCTACATGGCAGTGAATTTAGGAGTTGCACTAACAGCACAATCCTAATCATATCTACTCAAAAGTACATCCCATTGTGTTTAATGGGTCTTACTCCTAGGAAAGTGTCTTTAGGACTGCAGCCCTGGTTGCACTATATACATTATGAGGGAAATTTACCTGGTTCAGCTCATTCTAGTGCAATTAATAGCTAGGTATCAATTTCCTTACAAAATACCTTGTTGTATGATTAATATGCAACAGAAAGTTTGTTGTACAAATAATTGCTTTTTGTTTAATGTGGCCATGAGAGAGAGAGAGAGAGAGAGCACGGTTCAATATCTTTTGTGTTGTATGTTTTCTGTTTTTAAAATTAATGTGACATAAGGCATTCTTTATGCTAATGTTATAGCTCCTTGGTTGAATTTAACACCATTATCTTCTTTAATGAATAATTCATTCCCCATTGAAAAGTTAACTATATCATTTTTACAGTGTGTAAATGAAACTTTGAAGTGCAATTTAACTTTAAAGAACTTCAGATTGGAGAGAATTCTCATAAAGCCCCCCAAAAGTGCTGCGCTAGCAGATTTGCCTCCGACTGAAGTGTAATCACCTTATGGGAAGTGCATTGTAGATTTTTAATTCTGCTTCTCATTTTGGGGAAAAAAGGAAAAGGAAAGAAAAAAAGGCAATTATGTGTCAGGGAGAGGGACAATTATGTGTCAGGGAAAATCTTTGTCCTCGTAGCTTTATTTATTGAGTCAATATATTATGGCAATCAAGAAGTGATTCAAGGCCGGTTATAGCATTTTTTAAGTCCACCCCGTTATTTAAATTTCAGTCCCTGATAATCCTCCAAATTGTCTGCCACTTTCACACCCTTCAATGGAATCATCAGAATGGAGGCAGCATTTCAGGACAGCATCGATATGCACAGCAAAAAGTCCCATAACACAATTTCCTCTAGCACTAATTCATTAACAATGCAGCTTGTCCCAGTATGGTTGGAAGGTATTGTAACCACTGTCAATGGACCTTTGTTTTGATCCAGTGGGCATCTTCTTATGTTCTGTTTCTTGATGTCTGCAATCCTTCCAGCATGGTGTAGAAAGCCAGGATGGTGTAGTGGTTAGGGAATTGGACTAAGATCTGGAAGATCCAGGTTCTAATCTTCCTGGGTGTTTAGAACTCTCAGCCTCACCTACCTCACAGGGTTGTTGTGAGAACAAAAGGATAAAAACTTTGTGAGGCACTTTGGGCATTTGCTTTGCCATGGGAAAAGAGGGGCATAAATCCCTTAAATAAATACAATAAAATAAAATCTTACAAAGAAGATCCTCGGAGTCTTTTTCTTCTGAGAAAATGCATTTAGGATCTGGGTGCAAATGAGAGACTGATGAATGCATGTATTTTACATACCAAAGAAATTACATCTCAGCAGTTTTTCCTGCTTGGGTGCCACATTTTATTCCAATTTGATAGGCTCAGAGTCATCCCAGCTGCATAAAAGCATCTCTCCAAACAAGGGGATGTTTCTGCTTTTTCTGTCACAACAAAAGCTTCTAGAATCAAATCATGAGTATGGATACCAATCCCTTGTTTGTTTCTAATGTGCCAGAATTATACAGTAATCAGGGATAATAGTTTTCTCCAGAATAAAAATTCTATTCAGTTGCCTCCTTTTGTCTATGTTAGGCTTTGTTTTAACAATTCAAAATCCCTGGAAATCAAAAACATCAGAAAAAATGTCCATTTTTACTTTTAATAATACCAAGGTTGATCATCATCCACTATTATTATAGGAGATTAGCTTTGTCATTGTGGGATATAATCTCTATATTTCTCCTGTTCATCAGGTAATATTCACAATAAGTAAAATTCACCCAGTTAATTGCCTAGCCTTGACTATTGTGAAATCTTATTGTTGGTTTGGTTGAATGCAATAGGAGGGGGAAGGAAGACTTCTCTGTGCCATTTATTTTTTGGTTGCGGGGGGGGGGGGGGGTGCTGAACTATTAAAAATAAAATTGCCACACAATATAAGTGACATTTAAAGCACATTAATGCTATGAACATTTTCTGGTCCCTATTTAATTGAGCTGCTGCTTTTTCATTATATGTATTGATTTGGCATATCCAGTGGATCTCAGCATTTCCAAAGCTATGAAAAATGGATTCATGTCTTTTTTGCTTTAGGATTTTAAAAGGGAACCTGAATGTGTTCGTTGTTATATAGTGTGACAGAACTAGATTCTCAGAGGTGAGCCACATATTAGACAAATATCAGCATTGTTATGGAGGTGATCGGAAAGCTCAGACTAGGAAATATGGTGCAGAGATCCAGTATAATGTAGGGTTTTTGACTGTATCAGTTATTCATTCTTTTGTTCATATATTCAGTTTTTATGCTCCCTTTCTGCCTTAGTTAAAAGGTGTTTTAGGTGGTTTACAGTATGAAAACAAAATACAGTGGCACCTCACGTAACAAATTTAATTTGTTCCGGAAGCATGTTCTTTACGTGAAACATTCTTTAAGTGAAGCAGATTTTCCCATAGGAAATAATGGAAACTCAGACGATTGGTTCCACAACCCCAAAAATATTCATATAAAAATATTAACTGGATGTAAAAATGATGACAGAACACTGGGATTGAATTCAAAACATGCATTCAATGTACATGATCTTAGGAAGTCTACTTAGGCTGCAGGCCTAAAGATACTTTCCGGGGAGTAAGCCCCATTTAACACAATGGGGCTTACTTCTTGGTAGACATGGTTAGGAGGCTGCAATCCAAGACACTTTCCAAGTGTCTCTTCACTTTCTCCTTCTCTCCATCCTGAGCCTCTCTCTCCCCTGCTCCCTTCTGGCTAGCCCTGAGCTGCTTTCCTCTTCTCCACTGCTCTTCTCTCCCTCTGCCCAGCAGACATCCAGCCACAGGAGAAACAGCATGGAAGTGTTGCTTTCACTATGAGCAGGTGTACTAGGCAGCCCTGACGCTTTTTAAACAGGCTGCCAGCCAGCGCGTCTGCCCCAACTGCCAATGAATGTGTTCTTTACGTGAAGCACAATTTGTTACGTGAAGCAGAATCCTAGAGAAATTTTTGTTTGTTACGTGAAACATACTTTACGTGAGGCGCCACTGTACTGTATGTTCCAAAGAAATCATAAAAGTTGGGTTGTCCCAGTAGTGCTACCCAAAGAGGATTCAGTGTTTGTATTTTGAGGGTGGATGAGCACCCCAGGCCATCCAGGTGGGTAGATCTGGGCTCCCAGTTGAACTTTGTCCTTTGTTGCCAAGGTTTGCTGAATGGGTAGACCTGGGTTGGATGTCCAACCTGGATTTGGAGTCCAGATCTACCTGGCAGGTACACCATGGTTCCCATTATGACTGACCTCTGAAGACACCTCTTCAAGGCAGGTATGCCTGGGTCCTCCAGTCAAGAGAGATGTCCCACTGATGCTCTGCCCTTGGCCCCTGACAAGGCATTCCCTTGGCCCCTGACTTTGCTCCCCATCCCAGAAGGCACCTTCTCTGCTGGTGCAACAGTTTTGAGGGGGCCACACACCAATTGTTCCCCTTTGGATCCTCTCCTGGTTCCACCACAGTCTTACGTATGACCTTTTCAAGGCCTGATAACATTGGATCTTTCTGGGCCTGGGACTGGGACTTCTTTCAGGAACTCATGGAAAGATATGTAGAAAAATTATCCCAACAGTTCTGTCATGATGTTACTGTATTGTGTTTCCACAATATTCCTATCAAACGAGACGAATGATAATCTATTGGTATTCCACATGCAAAACTTCATAGTTGAAAACTGATATATCACTGCTGGTTTACTGGAAAAGATTAACTGGGGAAACTAGTTCTTGGCAGGCTAACAATGGTCAGGCACAGTCATCTGTTACACTCCTATTCTGCTCCTGGCAGAGGAATTAGATACAGGGTTCCTTCACTCTTGGTGTCAAATGGGCCATTTTTGCATTCTGAGCCCAGTGGTGTTTGCCACTTGCAGAGAGTTTTATACAGCTGGTTGATTGGAGCTGAACAGCAGGGGAGGTCGGAGTGATCAGTTTTGTCCTAAATGAGGATCACTGCAGTCAGAAGGAGTTTCAAGGGAGTTTCTGCCAGCCAAAAGGCAAAAGCAGAACCAAATTATCATAGGAAATTGCTGCAATCCTAATTAAGCCGGAGCCAGTGAAGAAAAGAGATTGTTTTTACCCAGATGAACACTTATTATCTTCCATTGCAAAAGGTGCTCAGAATCTAAACTCAGATGAAGGAATGATTCTGCCTTGAGCATAGAATCTATATGGATCCTTCTGCCCTGTGCCTCCATATGGCACAAGAGATTATCCTCAAAGTGGAGAAATTTGGTGATGTTTGAAAAATGCACACATATGTTCCTGGTGGGCTCCAATATGGCTGCAGATGATTTGTGTGTGTGGCACGGATGACACAGCAATCTGCTCATACTGGCAATGGTTTTTCACAACATGAAAGAAGTTGGAGAAGCATTTCCTGTGAAAAGGGGGAATATTATTCTGAGTGGAGGGTTTGTTGCATCAAACGCAAACCTCATCAAACCTTTGAAACCATCCCTGAAAATCAGGAGAGGGAACTCAGCAAAAGTGGAAATGTAATTCATGATCTGTTCACCAAAGTGAACAGACTATGGTGGGGTGGGACATCAGAGGCAAAGGAAGCTGTGATGAAGAGAGATTTATCACCATAGCTTCAGACTATCTAATTTGTTTTCTAACAGATTTATCCAAGGAGTTTGTCTCCATACCTTTAAATTCACAGTTATGTCAGTGACAAAGCCTCAACAAGACAGTGAAAAGTAGGATCAATGCAGCCAAGTTCTTCCTTAAAATATGACCATGGATGTTGGCCAACCATTTCTTTGTTCAGTAGGTGGCTTCTTGTAAGTGCCCAGGCTGGTTGACTGATGGGAGAGAAGGGTAGAGCAGACTGGAATTGCTCTGTTTTTGAATGAGATTTCTTAGTTGTTATTTTCAGATTCTTTTACCACTCGTCTTCGAATGAGCTCAGGATGGTGGACATTTTTCTCCCTTCCCTTTCGCCCTCACAACAGCCCTGTGAGGTAGTTGAGGAAGAGAGCAAATGACTGGCCAAAGATCACCCAGTAAGCAGGAATTTGAATCAGCATCTTCTGAGACACCCACCATAGTATAGTTCAGGTGAGATCTGAACTGATCCTGCTTCCCTTTTTCAGGCAAGGTGATGGCTCAATCCTAGACTACACCTCCTGGCCAGAACCTAGAGTACCCATTAATCCCAGGCAGTCACCTATCCAAGTACTAACCTGGCCTAAACACTGTATAGCTTTCATAATCAGACAATATTGAGCACATTCAGGGTAGTTCAGTTGTAGACTTTTATATACTTTTATCAATCAATACTGAGAAAGAAACTATCAGTCACTGTAGACAATTCTGAGTTGGAAGCCCCAGAGAGAGAGCTGAGCCCTAGAGGAAGATTGTGCTAGTAATTCAAAATAACAAACTTTTAATAAGGCGACTCCCCAAATGAAACATCAGGACAAAATAGTGACAGTGAATTACCAGGACTGTCCCTGGTAAATAAGGACAGCGGGAGCATCTGAGGATACAACGTGGAATCTTAACTAAGCAGCTCTGCAACACACATCCAAGTCCTCAAACAAGACCTCCATCTCTCTCTCCACTCTCGACGCATAATAGATTCTCCAAAAGGATGCTGTATGAGGGGAAGACAGAGGTGGATTCTGAGCCTTATTTAATCTCACTTGTTCCACAAATGTTTGAGCATTTGTAATATTGTTCAATCCCAAGGTGCGGAACGTGCACTTCTTGGGCTGAGAGCAGAACGATGCACTTGTCTCAGCACGAATTCAAAGTGGAGATGAAGCATAAATTCCCCCTTTCCCCCCTGCAATATAGTAGCCATGAATCACAATGTCACGCTGAGTCGATCATAATCTAGCACTTCATGCCTCAGCCAACAACTTGATTTGTCAAGAGAACAGGCCTGTGAGCTGCCAATAGCATTGATTCCCATTGGGGAAGAAAAGGATAATTAAGCCCTCAGTGAGCTAATTTCATGTGTTTTTTTTTTTCCTTTCCCATATAGAAGAACATTTGCTTTCATCTTTTAAGCAAACACAAATGAAGAAGCATTGCATATGCATAAGATCACAAAAGGATTCGTTTCCAGTAATACAGATGAATTTTCATCTCATTGCCACCTGATGCAATGCGCCCAGGAACATTTTGGGTCTTGGCTGCAAAATATTGCGCAGTATTACATCTTAATTAGGAACGCCAGAGCTGTCATTAGGCTGCAGCGCATGTGTTATTAAAAACATAGAAGAAAAGCTCGGGGCTAACCAGGTACAAGAGTGACACAATGGTGCTTATACTTGCTTTTTCAATACCCAGTTAGAGATGGTGAGCTTCTCTACCCTGCCTACTCATGTCTGATAGCCTATGGAAATAGGTGGAGTGATTTCCAAAAAATATCAGAAATAATTGTGCTTGGTTTCTGAGCCTATCTAATATTTGAGAGTGGCATCCAGCTCATCCATTGGGTGGTCCCAAGACCACCCATTAAGACTCATGCATGAGTTGAGTTAAAGGTGTAGGAGAGGCTGACCTAGACATGCCTCGCTGCAGTAGATCAGCACTGTCAGGGTACCTACAACAGCCTCTGAACATTTTGCATGTGTACAAGTAGGCTCTGTGTGCAAACAGCAACCTTGAACATCCTCGAATTTGTGGGGTCAGCTGCTGTGGCCTCAGTTGCTCCCTTCTGAGCATTAATTTCCAGAACAAACATTGGAAAACAGTTTGCTTAGGTTGTGGTGTTTGTGATCACGCCATCCACTGTGACATATTTCTCAAGGGCATTCTCCATCCAAATAAATGTCAGGCTATTCTAATAAATGTCAGGCTATTGACATCTTAAACGGAACATGACAAAGACTGAGCACCTCAATTTTCCACACAATCCTTCCCCACCTTCTTCCCTATCATTCTTCGAAATTTGGGTCTCTCTTCCACTTTCCAAGGATGCCATCTGAGAATCGTCTTCTTATCTCCTTAATGGGTGTGCCATAATTGGTTTAGAATCTTCTGCCTTCCTACAAGTCAGTGTTTCTCAATCTGTGGCTCAGAATAATCTGTGGGTTGGGCCAATTTCTGGTGGGTTGCATCGCACCTAGCTAAGCCACCGTTGAAAAATCAGAGCTGAAAATACAGAGTAGTGAGTTGGGTGGGCTGTCAGTGGGAGACAGGCACGGTGTTTTGTTGGATGGGATGTTGGAAAGATGTTGGAAAAATGGGATGTTGGAAAGAGTGGAGAGCTGTGTATTGGTGAAGAATCCAATTCTGTGTTCTGCTTTGACTTACAAGCTGCAACATTTCAATCCCAAGCTATGCAGCTGAGGTTTGAAGCCTAATATTGATGATGGGCAAAATCCAGAGTAACTATGGGGAGTCCTTGCTCCAGTGTAAGAACAACTTACTCTGGATTCCAATATGAATTTCCCATAGGTTTTCACTAGGTGGAGCAGTAACTATGGGTGCACGTAAAGTCTCTTACATGCTCCCGTAGTTACTCTGGATTTGGGGGATGTCTCTTCCAGCTATAACATCACTTCCAGTTAATGACATCACTTCGCGTGGGTCCTGACAGATTGCTGTTCTATAAAAGTGGATCACAGTACTAAAAGTTTTGGGAACACCTGTATATTGACCATCAGGTTTTCTTGACTGATTTTGTAGTTCTGGAATAATATCAGAAAAGAGGGGAACCCTATTGGAACTATTTTTCTGCATGGATCAAGCAGACTGTAATTTTTCTTTTCTCCGAAGTATTTGCATGCGCTACACTTTCAAAATATTTTGAGCCTTCTCTGACTCTCAGCATTGCTGAATATAAACGAAAAAAGCTTTTTTTATTTTCTGTATTTCTGTTAACAGGCACTTTCCACTTCTAAGCAAGTGCACTTTATATTTAGCTCTACTCTAGCTCTGCTTCTCAAAATAAAGTCGTTCAGTGGAAACTTATTTTGACTCATATGTGACATTTTCTCCTCTCTGGCTTGTAAGTTGGTGCTTTCAGCTTCCACCTGTCAAAGAAACACCTTTAAGTATTACCATGCGCCAATAAGGAAGCAGGAATTGGAGAGGATTTGCACACCAATTGTCTTCATTGAAAGTACAGCTGTGATGACAACTTCAAATGCGCTACCATCATGGAGTGCTGGGAACAGGTAATACATAAATATTCATCCCTCAATTCCCATAAGCAAGATAGTTGGAAGGACAAGTTGTCTCCATGGAACAGGCCTGAGGATTTGGTCCTAGCTTTGGTTATATACATAAGAGCTGAGGTGAAACTCCTCGCAGTCACAGCAGTACCAGAAAACCTCACTTTCACAATTATTTTAAAGATCTTTTCACAATAATGTTTACTTGGAGCACAATCCTAACCATGTCTACTAAAAGTAAGCCCCATTGTATTCATTGTATACTCCCAGGAAAGTGTCTTTCGAATTGCAGCCTGGCAGCACAATCCAGAATAACTATGGGAGCTCTTACGTCAACATAAGAGACATTTACGTCAATGCAGTTACGTCAGTGCAGTTACAATGCAAAAACCTAGTGGAAATCTATGGGAAATTTATAGATCAATCCAGAGTAAAAATTTTTCGACCTATGAGCTCCAGTAGTTACTCTGGATTGTGCTGTAAGTTATTCAAGTTACAGTGTCCTTACACACCCTCATTCTCCAGTATCCTCATTCGCAGTGACATCAGTACAGAATCAAATCCAGTTGGTTTCACAGTGTTATTCTGTCAACTTATTCACAACATGATCCCTGACTGGGTGGAATTATTCATGCTACAAAAGAGAACGAGACAGCAGCTTACAAAGGAAAATGAAACAACAGCATCGTGGTTAACAATAGGATGTGGAAAAATGGTTATTCACAAAATCTAAGTGCTTTTCAGGAAGGAATAAAAAGTCCAACTAATCCTGAATTTTAAAACTGGAGGATGTTGGATGCTTCTCTGGTTGCTACTCAGAAATTCCATCTACGTGTTCCCTGATGGTAATACTTCATTGCTTGGTTTTTCATCTTCAGTCCAGTGACACACTCATCATGTCAATAAACCAATTGTTCATAAAGAAACACACATTTCCCCAGCCCCCTTAATTTCTCTATATTCATCTTTCGATGCAAACAAAAGCAATGGAAATTCAATTTTGCTAATATCTTGGTAGATCTGGATATTGACATGAAATCCTGAAGTAGATATCATTTTGTGCTCAGGAGATGATTTATTATTACATGCCATTTTTAAAGTAATCATTTAAGAATGATAAACAACTGCATTTTCAATGCACTATCAGGATGAATCAAATTTCAATAAACAACAGCAATACAGCAATTGCTATTCCCCAGTGCAGTGAAGACCATTCAGTACATGCTTTGCTTCTACTATTACTTCAAAGACAAATATTTCTGTCACCTTTGAGGTGATGACAGGTACAAGACCCTATGCAATGGAATGGAACCTTATAGAGGGCCTATGGCTGCAGTTCCCAAGCCACTGTCATAAAACCTCTTAAGAGTGGCACAATTATCATACCATCATCATGTCTATCAGTCACTGGTGGAAATAGCTAGAGGCTCCATGGGTCACTTACACAAGGATCCAGCCTGTGTTGGAGCAGGTGAGGGAATGAATCATGGATGGCTTCAGGAAGATTTGGGGAAGAAAGTCATGAGATCAGGGTTAGGTTCAGGAGCTGGAGGGGTGTACCCCAGGAGTGGCGATGTGCACCAAGAGGCTATATCCATTTTTCCAGCGGATATGTTAAGGGAGTATGGACTGCACTGAATGATGTGCATGAGGGGTGACTCTACCATGAGCCAATTTTTTGAAAATTTGGTATGTTTGAAGAATACCATGATGTTATATATTAATCAGTGCATAATTTCATGCAGAATGCAATGAAACAAACAACGCTGAACAACCTCTATTCTATAAAAGTTATACCCAAAAAACCAGCAGGGTGGCCCACAGCATGGGAGGACATTGCTCACACCAGATGATGCACTCTTAATGATACAAACTCAAACTCGTACTGATGTCATTAGCCCATACTAGGCTGGCTAATTCAACAGCATAACCAGCTTCCCATCTAATCAAGACATGCAACATAGGAAGATTTCTTCCTATGGGTGAAGACACCTCTTGGGTCTACACCTCTTGGGTGAAGACAGCAAATGAAGGAGTAAAGTCCATTCATACAATGGCATAAAAAACCTTATCTAAGGGCACAATAATTGACAAAAGGATGAATTTGGCTTGGATGACAGGAATTTGGGGGGACTTGAGGGGAAATTTTGGATTTGGCATCTGGTCACCCTGGCCCAGGTCCACCTGTCTTGGGGTAGCCTATGTTGCCTTAGGCTGTCCCAAGCCTTTTCCAGAATAACTAGGATTATATAACATCTTGCAGTGGGTCATCCTAGTGATAGATAAGGTAACCCAAGTGCACTTCTGGATTGTGCCCTATGGCCTGCATTGTATCATGATCTATTCCATCTGTATGCACCACAGCAGTTATTTTTAGGTTCTTCTATTCCCAGAGACGGCACATACATTTTAACAAAACCCAGCAGCGATTAGAGTGGCAAACTGCTTGTATAATAGAGATGTATCCCATTAATATAAATGCTTGTTCCTGCCCTTAAGCAACCCTGTACTTTGGCTAGTGGAAGCTTTCTCAGCAGAAAATTTGATATCCTATTTTTTCCCCAATAGGAAAGTCAGCAGTTTGTCACCGGGGCCTAGAACATCATGGGATTCTGTAATACACTGAAGCAACATCATAACATCTAGCATCTAGCATGGCATAATATCAACTCCCTTAATATACATGTGGGATTTTATTTATCCATATTTTTACCCAGAAGAAACAATCATGCCTTTTCTTCACAGAAAACACTTCAGAATAACAAAAAAGAAGCAAAACTCACATATGACATCAAATAGGATCATTTAGAGGCTGTGCAAGCAATATAAGGTCAACTATAATAAGTTCTTTTCAAAGAGTGGAGAAGGTTTATCATTATTTAGCAAAACCTTTTTCTATCCTAGATAAGATCTCCTTTTCTGGGGGAAATGTTGGGTTTCCCAAAAAATATTACCTTTTACTGCAACTTCTCTAACACATAAACATTTGGGATAGCCCTATAATGTACCTTGCACAGCCTTTGCTAGGAAAGCATGTCTGCCTTGGCAAGAGCCATCATGAGCAGAAAGGCCAGTCCCACTAGATGCTGAGCCTCCAAGCTAGTGGAATGACATACAGGAGACATGAATGGTATTTCTTCTCCACATGCCAAGGAGGCATTGCAGTGTGAGGAGATGGTGGGGAAGATGGGAAGGGGGAAAACTGGGTTGGGTGCTATCAGATCTCCATCAGATCTCAGAGCCCAAGATGGGTCTCCTTTATTTGGTGCACCTCCAAGTAAACCAACATTAACTGATATTCCCTGACACTGCAGAGACCTCTGGTTGCTTCTCTGGCTCCGCAGGTTATAGATAAGGCCATTTAGGCACCACTGTATTGAGAAGCACTGGGAAAGTATAGGATTAGGCCACTCATCACATACCTCTATTAGGTTAATGGGCATGGAGACCAGTCAAAAGTCATCAAAGGCTGAGACTCTGAGACTCTTAGGACTTGGAGCCCAATTTCGGTCTTCTTGTTTAGTGAAACTCTAAGTAAACCTATAGGAACTGATATTCCCTTACCTCAGAAGACACCACTGACCCCGCCAGGTAGAGCTACCATATGTATTGTGGACTGTGGGTGGTGTAAGTGGTTAAGACACTGTGCATGTTAAGCAGAAGGCCAGGATTTGAGACCCAGGTCCCCACAAGACAGGGTGAACTCCTGTCCTTAGCCCAGCTCTGTGACGCAGCTGGAACCAATCGTATCGGCTCTGCTGTTCCATTCGACTATTTCAGTGGCGTAGAGAGGGGGGATTTGCTGCTTGGGTAACAGCCTATCCTCCATATCAATCTACTCAGGCCTTTGTGCTTTGCATGCAGCATCGAGCACGATACCATAGTCTTTCAAGTACATTCAGTATTGTTTAGTACCTTTGTACTGGCAAAGCATAGGATTGAACTCCTAATCACATACCACCATCAGGGTTAGTGGGCAGGAAGACCAGTTAGTCAAAAGGCCCTTTCAGTTCCGTCACTTTGAATCAAAATCAAATTTACATCAGTTGTTTTCTTTCTTATTTTACATTCCTTGAAAGAATGCTTGTAAATAGTTCATTTTGCTCCGGCTCAAACCAACTCTACCCTGGGGAAGTTCTCACGTTGGTACCATCAGATCTTTTGCAGTGACGCAGCAAGTCACTATCTGAGGGCATGCGGCGGAGCAATCAGCAGACTGTGTTGTTGTCATGATTCAGTGCTCCCCAGGAGCTCCATAACCCACACTGTGATCCTCTGAGGGGGAAAAAGGTGGTGCAAATCTGGCCTTGCTCTTGTTTATAGTGGGCATAAATCCATCAGGATTCCTATATTTACTCTGAATTTGCGTTGCCTCTTCCTAACAAGATGAACTCAGCATGAGCCTTACTGAAAATCAGATATGCTCCAAAGATATTTCTGTATTGTCTGACTTTGATTGCATTTTATTCTACTCTAGCTGAAGGAGTTTTTAATTGGGGAATAGGACTTCGGAGAAATCCTTTTGTGAGTCGGCAAGCTCAACCTGAGATAATTAAACTACCCTTTTGAAGAATTTCATTCTGATTGCACTGGATTGCTAGTTTAACCAAAAGCGGAAAAAACCACTCCCAACAACAACCCTGAAGACCAGCATTTAGGTTGCTACCAATTAGAGGATTGACCTTGAAATCTTCACTCATGCAAGCCACGTTTACTTGGTATTAGTTTAAATCAATGGAATTAGCTATAAGGCAATTCCAGACCCACAACACTCCCACGTTGCTGATGAAAACTGTGTCTAGTGGAAACAAGAAATGTGCATGCTTTGTATCATTGGTGTGCGTTTCCCTTGTGGACACCATTCACACAAACAGACATTCAGGCTGCATTCCTAAAGACACTTTCCTGGGAGTAAGACCTATTGAACATAATGGAGCTTACTTGTAAGTAGACATACTTAGGATTGTGCTCTCAGTGTACTACTAATGTTATTTACACAGTACAGTATATATAAAATCAATGAATGACTGATGCTGCAATCCTAACTTCCAGTTAGGCCAGCATAAGCCTCAGCATAAGTCCTACGCTGATTTGAGGCACTTCTGCATCTCTCCTGGGGGAAGTTAGGCCTCTGCACAGGGGTACAGCAACCTCCCTGCACCATCACAGGAAGATGCCAGGTGAGTTAGGCTGGTCTAAATTGGTTAGAATTGTGCACTCACTCACTCATGTAATAAAAATAGAAAAATAGGTACTACTGGGCTATGGTTGGCGCAAGTGGGTATGGTACTACTGGGCTGAGCTGTGGGTGTCGCAAGTGGCGCAAGTGGTGCCTGTTAACCAGAAGGCCAGGGTTTGAGATCCAGGTCCCCACAAGACAGGGTGAGCTCCTGTCCTTAGCCCAGCTCTGTGACGCAGCTGGAACCAATCATACTGGCTCTGCTGTTCCATTGAACTATTTCAGTGGCATGGAGAGGGGGGATTTGCTGCCTATCCTCCATATGAATCCACCCAGGCCTTTGTGATTTGCATACAGCATCAAGCACAATACCATAATTTTTTGAGACTGATGAATTCCAATGCAAATAGGTACTACATCAGTGGAAAGGTAAGCAGCATTCCTTGCGCCATGCTGGCCCTATGACTATGGAGATGTCCTCAGACAATGCTGGCTTTTAAGCCACAGAGATGAGCACTGCAACCTATGGGTGATCACAGTTACCTGTGAGGGGTTACCTTACCTACCAGAGCTCCTGCTAAGATCTGCAGGATCTGCGGAGCCTTGCAGAGCACCTGGAAAGAGTGAAAATTCCAACTATGACAAAACTATGGTCTCTTTCCCATGGACCACCAGAGAAAGTGGGGAAATTGATTAGTTGCAGTTGGTCCTTCCAGCATCTCACCATGTGCTCCCCCATGGAGTATTTAATTTTTGTGTACAGGAGGGTAAAACACTGCATTGACAATTCTAGTTTTTGCCTTACTGGTCCAGGAGCTCCTAAAGATTGGAAACCACTGATCAAAGTTAAAAACCAGCATTACTTTCTGTAAAAAAAACTTAAGAAGGATTGGCATCATGTGACTCCTGACTTCCCCTGGATCTTCTCCGCTCCTGCCATAAGCCTAAACTGAATCTGTCCCCTCAAAGACTGTGATTCATTCCCACTCAAAAACGGAAAGAGCTATCATCAAAATTCTCGAGGCTGTTGCAGACAAAACAACAGTCTAGTAGCACCTTGATGAGTAACCAATTCATTTCAGCACCAAGTGTTGGAGATGCAGTTTGAGCATTGAACAGAATGCAGCATCTGGCCCTGAGAAGTAGATTACTGTAAGGTCTGGGCAGATGGCTTTTTCATGCTTCTGGTCTCAACGTTTGCCACCTTCAATTTTCCACCCACTTTCGGCTGATTGGAAAGAATCTGACTGATGGTGGAATTAAGTATATTCTTTGCCCGATAGGCATTGTTGTCATAGTGACACTTCCTTGGTGTTGTTTTTAACCTTTAACACAAAATGAACTAATATATTAAAGGTGATGGGAGAAGATTTCTACACCATCGTTCTGGGTACAAAGACACGCAAGCTAGCTTCAGATCATTACATAGGATTCAAAGTAACTTTTTCTCCCAATGCACATTTTCCTGAAACCAATATTTGGCAGTATTTCTAATCCACTTTTAATCCTAAATGTTTCCAATATAATATTTTCACCATTTAGACCCCAAGTTCTCCTGTTTTTTTAAAGTAATGATACACAAATAAGAGTTGGATGCTTTTCTGGGTTCCACTATACGTCCTCTTTTTCCAGGATATGTCTTCTTTTTTAGCCTTGTGTCCTGGAAAAAAATCTTTGTTGTCCTACAGTTCCTTGTGAGGAGTCAGCATGTAACATTCTCATAATTAAATAATTACATGTACTAGTTTTTAATTTAATAAGTCATGTGGTGTTTAAATTAAGCACACAAAAGCAATATATACAAGAGTTTTTAGCTTTTATTTTATCATGTCCTATATTTTTCTTGGGTGTTCTCCATTTTGGGGGCACCCAGTCCTCTTTTCCAGTCATCATCTCCAATCACCCTGGTTCTGGGTAAACCATTCACAGCATGACAGGTGCTGCAAGCCCATCCAGCTGTGGATGCTTCACATGGAACCAGTGTAACCAGAGGTCATAACTGGAAAAGAGGAGAAGGCTTCCCAAAATGTAGGACACTGATCAGTTTTAGAAGTCAAAATTTAGGAAGATTTTTAACAAAAGCTATTTTTCAGCATTTACCAAAAAACAGCTCCTTCTCCTTCCCTACCCCTGAACCCCCCCAACCCTCAAATCCCAGAAGTATATATAGCAACAGCTTGCACTATAGAAAAGTTCAAGTAGTTATTGTAGAAATAAATCTGGCACTTTGATTTAGAGGTACAGTTTGCAATCCTCAAGTCCTAACTCTCCACTTCGAGAGATAGCACTGCCATCTATTCAAGTAAGGCAATATGATTTAAAGTGGAGACTGCCACCTTGGCAATCTATCACCTGATTTAAAGCAAATCCTTCAGGTTATAGTGCTGCTGTGGTGCTGTTGATGCTGCACTTTCATTTCTAATGATGTCTAATGCAATGGAAAGTCTCAGCTGATCCCAATCTTTTTATGAGAGCTGTGGTTCAGGACGCATTCAGTGTCAAGGCCTTAGGGGAGAACTCCAGACCCCACGGCAATGTTTAAATTGAACTTTGCTTCCCCCACCTGCTCAATTCTGTGAGAAGAAGGATCGCTGCTCTAAGAGAGGGCAAAATTTGGGCCTTTGGAGTAAAGAAAAGACTGGGTATCAACTAATCTGTTATCAGCCTTGTCTTGGATTGGAGTGGTGGCAGAACTGTTGATGTTCAGCAAGCAGGGGTGTCCATACTTTCACCTTCAGAGCTTTTGGAACTTTAAGATTGTGAAAAAGAGGAAATTTCAGCATGTGCAGCTTCTCCTGCGACTACGGTTGGGGCAGCCCTTTCTTTTAGGGCTGTGGGTGGCGCAAGTGGTTAAGTCACTGTGCCTGTTAACCAGCAGGCCAGGGTTCGAGACCCGGGTCGGCCCCACAAGACAGGGTGAGCTCCTGTCCTTAGCCCAGCTCTGCGACGCCAGCTGGATCCAATCATATTGGCTCTGCCTTTCCATTGGACTAATTCAGTGGTGTGGAGAGGGGGGATTTGCTGCTTGGATAACAGCCTATCCTCCATAACAATATAACCCAAGCTTTCGTGTTTCGCATGCAGCATATGCAGCGCCGAGCACGATACCATAGTCTTTCAAGACTGACGGAGGCCTGCAGCTTCTCATCTCACAGATCACAAGCTGCACCTTCTGCAGCTCTTCCATATGCAGGCATCCCCGACTTATTTGACAGGTCACTGGAGCATCGTCCAAAAGTGAAAACCGTTGAAAAGTGGAACCCAATCTTTTTCAGTTTATAAATGTTGCTTTTATAAATTTAATGTTTTTTTTAAATAGCAAATTGCAAATGTCCCTTTTATCTTGCAAATTCCTGCTGCCATACAAAGATTTCCACAAATGGATTCTCATTAACTCCTTCATTAAAGGGATGAGACCAGGAACTATAACATGGGGAAGGGGAATTTTGGCCTTTAGAACAGCAGAGAGAGAGAGAGAGAGAGAGAGAGAGAGAGAGAGAGCATGCAGAACATGCTTTGAATGAATAAATTCTGAATGTAATTGAAAGGTGTTGAAAGAGTGGATCATCAGAAACCAAATCATCAGAAAGTGGAGCATACCGATAATTGTTAAAGATCCAGGAGCCCTAAAGTTGAAAGTTTGGACACGCCTGAGCAAGGGTGTTGTAGCAACTGCTTTCATACCATGCATAGGGACCAGTAGTGGAACCATGCCTTTGGTCTATGATGCAGATGTTGAGCTGAGTCAGCATCTAGACAACCTACCGTGGGATATGCCCCATCCCAGAACAGGCATAGCATTAAGTGATGGCAACATCAGGCAGTAATTCTGAAGCCCCTGAGATGTTCACCTGGTCAGGCTGTCCACTCAGTACTACTAGCTCAATCAATCTCAGTACTAGTAGCTGAATTCAATCCAGTGGAGGCAGGGAGCAAGGTGTAGAGCCCCAGAACAGGGCTTTGCAATCTAGTGCCGGTCCTGTTGGAACTTCTACTTCAAGCTGTCAACCTTTCCACTTTCCCACACGCCCATGAAATGAATGGGGATAGTATGATCCTTTTGCTGCTCCCTTGTCTTCATTCACCTACGCTAAGATCTAATAAGAGGCTGACACAATACTGCCCTGTGCTGTGGCGATGGTGGGTGGTTGTGCGGTCAGACCTGGCAGGCACAGTTAACTTGATGATGTTTTGATTGTCTAAAAGGAAATTGCTAGCTATAGATATAGCTCCAGAGATGCTATTAGCCTTCCTAATTGTATGCATTTCTGGCTAATATTACCTTCTTTTCATTTCCCATCCTTGAATTCCTGAGCAAAAAAATCTTCTTTTCTAATGTTCAGTTTCATACAATGTTAAGCTGTCTTGCTATTCCCTGCCTTGATGCATGAGGGGAGTTATCGCAAAGGACTTTTTGTGCACTGTTTTGACTGAAATAATCTCCAAGATCAGCCTGTATGTGCACCTCAGGGCTTCATTTTCTTTCTTCTCCCACCAATGCTAACGGCAGGACAATTGAGAGAGACTGAGATGATGCTCCAGTAACACCAATTTCCTCCTAAACATATAAGGGCAAAATCCATAGTAGTTACGGGCACACGCAGTTATGTCACCCTCTAGTGTTATCTTATGGAAAGTTATCTTAACTGCTCCAGAGCAAGTGGCTTAATTTCACTTTAGGATATAGGCCTAAGAGCACAATCCTAACCATGTTTACTCAAAAGTAAACCTCATTGTGTTCAATAGGTCTTACTTCCAGGAAGGTATCTTTAGGATTGCAGCCTATGATCATTTCCTTTTTTAAAAAAACCCCATCTTTTCTTTTTATGGAAGCCCTTCTGCCACTTGTCTCAGTGTCGCTCTTTTCTAGAACATTTTCTCTTTAGCATTTCAGGAGTACCAGTATCAAGAAATAATTGCTGGGCTGTTCAGACTGCTCACATCACATTAAGGATGCCAGTGGCGCTAAGAGTCTGAAGAGTGAGATGTTCACAGAATTCAAGTGGGTGCTGTTGCATTAAATTTCAGTTCAAGGGCCAAATTCTTGTTAAAAATATATGTCGTTTCATCTCAATATATGGGAACATTGTATTTTCCCCCCAATGTAAGGGAACAAAAGGTGTCTGGGACCAGACCTCAGTGCCACTAAAAGATTGCTCCTTTTCCGAGGCTGCGTTGGTGGTAGTGTAGTTAGAATTGGGCTGTATATATTTAGCTTTTGCTTGTTGGAACTGTCCTCGCATCTTTTTCTTCTTTATTAAAACTCCTTCTGATGAGTCTACAGAAATGGTAACACAAGGATGATGAATATGGCTAGTATTCTTGCATTAGTTTAATGATAGCATAATTAGATGTTAATGATTTATGTAGCTCCACTGGAGGAACATAAGCACTGACAGATGGGCAGTGCAGCACAGAACTGCGACCACATCTTCATATTCAGGCACATGAGTGGAACCCCATGCTCACAGGTCCTGACCCTTTCACATGTGCAGGCACTTGTGTATAAATAATTATCCAACCAGAAAACTTGCATGAGAAGTACCATATGATTGGTCTAAGGCATGTGGTGTCATTAAGAAGGAACGTGGTAAAAGAGATTTATGAAATTATGAATTAGTCGGAACAGAACAGTATGATTTTAATGAACAATGTGTTGGTTATTCATGATGCCAAGCAGTTGTATGGAAGTCAAGTCTTGATCAACAAGATTAATAATCATGAAGGTATGTCTCTCTTGAGCACTGAATGAATATGCATTTTTTAATATCCTGTGTTAGTATTCATCATCCACTTCCTTTTTAATATTAATACCTTCCAACTGTTTATTGAGTATCACTTGATGTTGTCTTCTTTTGTTTTTTGAATTTTCTCCAAAGACTGAAGAAAATCTATTAATAAAATTCATTGATTAACATGTTAAAATATTAAAGCTATGTTTCATCAGCATAAAAAGAAAGCCTCTTCATGGCAAGGCATTATGATGCTAAAATAAATGTTTTCATGGTTCTGCTATGCACCCAAAGGAACAACATCTAGTTAATTACTAAAGGATCATCTCCATCTGGTAGGCTTTGTCTTTCCTATTTCTACGCAGACAGCTCTCCAGATGATATTTGAAACAGTCTCCTTAAACACACTGGGGTTTCCAAGATTATGAGTTACAATTGTGTTGCTTGATCAAGGGATTTTTTATTTAATGGGGCAGAGGGAGCAATGTCATAATTATTAGTTGATAACTGTGATCACCTTATGACAATATATATCATCAAACATGGCTCCAGCCAGTGACATTTCATTATTCGGATTGCCAATTTGACTTGCAACGTTAAGAACAAGAAGGGGTGGAGAATCAAACACATGCTCTAAATATACATTTCAAATACACATTTTCCAGAACAATGGGAGATCTTGACATGCATTTAGCTATAATTAGCATCCTTCTTTCCTCGAGATAAGAAAACAAAGCTTAGAAGATGACAAATGCATATCCCTGTGTATTAATTAGTACAACAATGCAGCCAGGCATAGCACTGATATTGATTAAAACTACTTGGCAAATATGAAAAAAACTATTTAATGAGACTGTGATTTGCAGCAAAAGAGAACCTGCAAAAAAAGGAGTCAAAGATAAGAATGGTCATGAAAAGGAAAGATCTAGTAATGTAACTTAGGGTGCAATCCTAACCAATTTAGGCTGGCCTAACTCACCTGGCCTAGCTTCCTGTTGTGTTGAGGAGAGGTTGGTGTATTCCTGTGCATTGGCATAACCACCCCATCCCAGGAGAGGGGCAGAAGTGCCTTGTGGCACTTTTGTGACCACTCCAGGTTGTTCTGCCTTAAACAGTCAATGTGAACTTGTAATATTACTAACACATGTCTGAGTAAACTCATCATGGATCCTTCCCAGGGTGTGGAAATAAATATTTCCTTCACTCAAGGGCCTCCCCCATAGGATACAGTGGACATTACATTGGCATTGCCACACAAAGTTTACGTTGAATTGGACTGTAAATTTGCTCATTTTTCCTCCATCTGATTATATTTGCAGGCCTTCCGGAAACACCATTAAGAACAGCTAAGAGAATGATGCACACATCCCCAAAAGTACTGTTTAATGCAAACTGTGCATTTCAAGGCAGTTATTGTTCAGGTGCGCTTTTAGACATGGTCTCTGCTGTGTTGTAACAACACTAGACAAGGACACTCTTCACTCATCAGCTTCACTCTTCAAAAGTCATGCCTGGATTTAGAAGCAGAGAAAGGGTAAGAAGCAACAATCAAATTAGTCCAGTCTGATCATCTGACAGTATTTAACTGGAGGATTAGAGGTAATTCTAGAGTGTTACAGGTGGGAAGCATAACATCTCATTGGTTCCAGAGCCCACAAAAGTGTTTGCAGCCTTCCAAAGTGATTTTTATTTAATTTGCTTGTTTTTCAATCTTGTTTTGTTCCCTGCCACATGGCTCAACAGGTGGCGGAAATGGTAATTTTGGCTTCTGAGGAATGGGTTGCTTGCAAAAGAAGGAAAGCTTTTCAATCATTTTTTTAAAAAAAATGTGTATGTGAATTCCATTTTTAGAACTGAATTTAATTCAATGCTCAGCTGTGGCTATACCTGTTCTATCAATAGGAACACTGAACTGCTTTCTGAACAGTTTTGTCTTGGGACAAAATTCAGGTTAAATTTCAGTGATTTGAAATTTCTTTGCCAATGAGTTCTGTCCTACTAGCTGGGCAACACCTTTGTGTTTCTTGACAGTGTGTTACTGGACACCAGTTGCTAAATAAGGTGCTGTATTTCCATGTTTCGCAGAGGCAAGTGTTGGCCTTTGATTTGGTCTAGTAAGGCTTTTCTTAGGGCCAGCGCTGATCATCAAGCACACAGGTCTGTCTGTTCAAAAGTGAGACAACATGTTCAGATGGAATAGCCTTGCCAGAGTCCATCATTCTATGAAAAGGTAGATCACACAACCCCACTTTTGCAGAACTGGTAGCTGCAATACTGCCATCTATGGTATGCAACATAAAATGCAACACAACTACAGCAACTCATTATAGCCTTGGCGGCACAAAGTAAGGGTGCAATTCAGAACATTCACTTCGACCAATGCAAGTCCCATGTGCCAGCCCAGTGTCATGTAAACATCCTGTAAAGCACATCTGTGACACTTAGAGAGGTGGCAAGGCTGGCATAGGAGATTGCACTGGCCTTCCAACACTACTGTGTGCCCTAAATTATGGTAAATTGCACTGGCCAATCTCAGCCAATGCAAGAGATTGGGAGCAGGAGGAGGGCAGGGAGGAGGCTGGTTGGAGGTGTTTGGGGGTTGGGGAAGGTGGGTGGTGGGCAGGACTGTAGGTGGACAGTCAAAGAGGGGAAGCAAGGCTGGGACATGGCATTTGTGCTGGACTCAAGCCCCACTCCCAGGAAGCCCGTGCCAGCTCCGGGCTGCTCAGATTTGTGCCATCAAAATTGGTGGTGCAGGTCCAAGTAGACCCATTAGGGCTGCTGCTGCATTACCCAGTGGCAGTGTTGCAGCAGCCCCAAACTTGTGCTGGATATAGTGCAGGCATACTGGCCTGTCTGTTCCAGTGCAAATTAGGATTGCACAGTAAGGCACCTAGATCCCATCCCAGAGACTTCCCTTTGCACATATGGTGAAAAGCACAAAATGAGCACTAAATATAAACAGGTATCACTGACGTGATCATTCAATATCTGCAGGGGACGGAGCCCTAGGGCGCAATCCAGAGTAACTATGGGGAGTCCTTGCTCCGGTGTAAGAGCAATTTGCTCTGGATTGCAATATGAATTTCCCATAGGTTTTCACTGGTTGGTGCAGTAACTATGGGTGCACGTAATGTCTCTTACGTGCTCCCATAGTTACTCTGGATTGTAGGGCTAGATATGCTTGAACCTTTTTCCACTAACAAATTGAATCTGCAGCAAATTGAACTGTTTCAGACAGGTTTTTTTTATTTAAAATAAGTGCATCATGGCAAACAATATGGATGGAGTGAATGAATTTCATTATACAAAGGAGTGTGGGGAGAGGGAGTCCAGATGGAGAAAACAGAGTGATACATAATTCGAGTTAAACAGCATTACATGAAAATATAGAAGCTCTCTTTCTTCAGAGTGTCTAGATCTGGAGAGACACTGGCCCTACACAGCTGAAATGGATTTTCACTGAGCAATGTCCATTGTTTGCAGACTGGTCCGACTGCCTGTCTTAGGAATTCTGAGGCAGCGCAGACATATGTCTGGATCTGCCTGAGGAAATTAATCTGCCACACACAAGGATATGTCCTCAAAGAAGGAAACTCTATAGAAAGCTGGAAGGTACTGAACCAATTTTGCCACTTGCAGGGAAACTTGAGATGCAACCTGGGAGCAATTTCCAAGGCATAAAAATAGCATACAGAAAGACTTTCCAACTAACCGTGTCTGTCTGGGACCATTTCAAAAGGAGAATTTGAGAATGGTTGCAGAAAGAAGTCACCAAAGTGCCCTTAAATGTACTATATGGAGTTGTCCTGCATTTCTGGTGGGGGAAAATGCAAGCTGATTGAGATGTTCTGCTGTATTATTTATTTATTAGTAGCATAAATTCATCCAAAGTCTGCCTAAACAAAGGGACATTGCTTGCAGCATTTACATGGACATGATTCTGTATGAGATCTGGATCCCACAATCCATTTAAATCCATTTAACTGCAAACCAGTGCAGTTAAATATGCTGAAATCAGGGTATGTAAATGCACTTAACTCTGTGCTGGCTTGTGACTTCAGAGTGCTTTTGTATAATTAGAAGTTGCAGATCATAAATGTCCAGGTAAGTTAATCTTGAATGCTCATACACCAAATGTCACATGCCTGCATGTCTGCTACAGTTCCAAAGGAAAAGGGTGGCTTTACTTGGCACAAATTTTATGTGAAATATTTTATAAATGATCATACAAAAAAAGAGAAACTGCTTTAGGGTGAATCAATCATTTGTCCATCTAGGTTAGGGGTCTCCAAACCCCAGTCCCTGGGGCCAGATGGCAAGTCTCCATCCAGCCCTTGACCAGCCCCCTCCATCCGGACATTAGGCAAGCCCTATAATCCTCCAGAGGCATGGGGAACTCTGCTCTCCACACCTGGGGAGGGTATTCTGCAGGTTGGGGAGGGTATTCTGCAGGTATTCTGCACACACTTCCTTTCTTTGTGTGCAAATATGCTCATGAACTGGTTTGAAGATCACTTTCTCTGTGCGTTCTGGAAAGTGATTATGAACTTATATGATTCATTCATTCACAAGTTCAGTCAATAATATATACATTTAAGTATATTTATTCAAATTTGAAATATAAATCAATTATTTTTTTTCTTTTGGCCCCCTACATAGTATCAGAAAAACAATGTGTTCCTCCTGCCGAAAAGTTTAGAGACCCCTGATCTAGGTCAAGGTCAACACTGATGGAAAGAGAGTCTCTAGGACTTCAGAAGGGCACATTGTCCAGACACTGATTAAGGAAACACACTGGACAACAGAGTATGGAAGAGAAGGGCCGCTTTATTGATAATGAACAGACAATAAACACGGGCTGAAAGAAAATTCCAACAGCTGTAGCACGTGAGGCATAAGGGAAGGGAACTGAGATGGATCATGGCAAGATCCCAGATAAACCTGGGCTGCAGGATTGTTGTGCACTGACTCAGGGGTCAGCTAATTGAGGTCCATCCCGTCACAGCCCCTTAAAGAGGCCAGGTGCAACCAGATCCATTTCCCACCTCACTCTGCACAGAACTTTGAGGTAGGCACCCTGGTTAGCACCCTGGTTAGCAAAGAGCCGACCATTAGCAGCCCCTTGCTCCACACAGGACACTGAGGGCAGTCATGAGGTCACCCTTGCACTGGCTGCCCCAAAAGTACATGTTAAATGAAACCTGGATCACCTCCACCACTTCCCCTGCCATGAGGAGGGGGAGGGGGTCAGCCTAGAGCTTGGGCCACCCTCATGCCAAGCAAGGGGGAGTAGGCTATGGATGCCATGCTGTAGGTTGCCCAGAAAGGTGTCTGCTCCCTCATTAGACAAGTGGACCCCATCTCCTCTATACAACAAATGATTGGAAAAGAGGATTGTGGGGTGTAGAATCAGGCATCACCGAGGCTCTGGGCGAAGGTGCCAATTTTCCAGGTGACCTCTTTCCTTGTCTTCTTGATTTTGGGGCAACTTTGTTGTTGAGCTGGTTTTTTATCTTATACCCTAACTCTTCAGTCATTACTACTGCTGTGCTGAGCTGGTTTGTTTCTTGTATTAATTGTTCCTACCAATAGAAAAAGCAGAATTTAAAATTGTGATTTGCAGTGGTCATTTGTGTTGAGTGAAATCTGTATATAAAAAAAATCATATATAAGTTGGACCTGTACAGGTTTTCACCAAAAAGTTCTCAAAGTGGTTTACAGAAGAGGAAGGGCCAGTTACTCTGTCTTTTCTAAATCATAAAAGAAAACCCACTTGAAAATGTGCCTCATGCCAATTTAACAGGTTTTTGAGCAAAAATGGAACAAAACCGGCTCAATAGGGAACTGTCCGGAGCCAAGGATGGTGGGAGGGTTGGGTTAGCACTGTCAAGCACATCCTCCACATGAATGGAAACAGTGGAAAACCACCACTCTGTCATATGGGGATGTACCTCCCCAGCCACATCTCAGTTACATCACTAGTATCCAGAGTAGGCTGGTGGAAAGCTGCAATTCATGACCCTTTGGCCATTTACCATGTTATTTATTATTAGTGCATTTGAAGTGAAAAGGCATCCAAGTCATGAACTAAATTGATCCTTACTGAAAAAGATATTTTTTATTCCCTGATCATTTCCAGGAAATTCAGTACATTCACTACAGTATAGCATATGGAGGCCCCAAAGATGTTTTGCTCAGAAGTGTGTGGGCACTTTAAATTAGTTCCAGACTGGTGAGGGGGATGGTTGTATAAAATTCTATCAGCAAATAATTGGACTATTGTGGGTCCGCTGTACCAGCGAAAGAAAATAATATTTCCTCCTATTTATAACTCCCTTAGTGATCTCTGATTCCTCTTTGTTACTTCTAGATCATGGTGATTCTGTGAGTGTTCTTTAAAATGTGCAGGCTTTGCTCCTAGACAAATACAACAGATTTGCTTGTTCTATATTTTTCTTTAAAATCAAAATGACACACGACAGTTGAAATAAACCCCCCCTCTCCAAACCATCTTCCAATTCTCCTCTGCAAATGGAGATGTTGTTGCATAGTTGACAACTCATATTTAACTTCAGTTTTGAACAGCCACTGGCGTTTGAAGTTTTGACAAGATGTGACAAGCAATGATTTGAGGCTCTCTAAACTGTATACAATTTGCAAGCGTGTTGTTTGTGTTTGCAAGTTTCGATCAGCTCCGCGCCAAAAAGTCCCATGCGTGAAAAGGGGGCCTCTCGCAAAAATGCCTTCTATTTACACCACCGGCTCTTGGGATGCAACTTATTGTTGTTTGGCCACTTGCATTCCATTTTTCTCAATTTCTGACCATCTGTTTTAGCTTTTCAATCAATTCCCTTTTGTTTGCAGCTTGACGTCACCATGTGAAATAGGTTTAATTTAAAAACAAAAGTAAGTTCCTCTGAAATCACCGGAGTACCTAGTTAGCGAAGGTATAAATTGGATTCAGTTGCTCTAGCTGAATTCAGAGGCTGCTTCACGGTTGGCACAGATGGGCCTATGCACAATAGTGGCTGCTATTGAGTGGATGTAAAACCAAGGAGACCTGTGTCAGACTCTGCAGCTTGGGAAGGGGTTTAGGATTTGGTGCCAGCCTCTGCTGCCATCTCCATCTCCATAGCCCATTCCTTGCCCATCCCACTGGAGGAGGTAAAACAACGAGCCAGTAAAAAATATTCGTGGGTGTGTTTGCAATGCATGTCTGAATGCAGCTGCAGCATCTAGAATGGAGCCACAAACAGGGTTTCAGAACAAGAAGCCACCCGTCAGCCTGCATCAGCCTTTCCGCACTGTCTCTTTCACTAATAACTCCTGACAGCTTAGATTTTGAGCTGTAACGTACCTTGTGCGGCTATTTGTTGCACGTACGGAGAATGCAGCAAATATGGCATTCTCCACCCCCTGCTCTACCATGCAAGCGTTCCTGACAGCGAAACATTCTATTACACTTTCCAAACATGATTGTGCTGAATCCCCCAAGCATGTTAATAGCAAGCAGGCTTTATTAGTATGTGGGCATTCAAGTCACAGGAGGCATCAGTAGCTGTCATGATCAGGAAAGTGTGATCAGCATTTGACCTTCTGCCCCGCCTGCTGAATATGATTAAGTAAACTGCGTACAGATTAACAAACCGCCTGTTTGCACAGTGCATTCAAATGCCTGCTAACCGATTTCCATGTTAGCTCTCTTGTGATTATTTACTCACATATGAACTGTTGTGGGTTTCTTTTTCCATCCACGCTAAAACACCTCATTATTTTTGTAATCCAGTGTGAACCGCCATATTGAGACCAGATTGTGCTAGGGCCGTAGCTCAGCTATACACACCTTGCATACAAAAGGCTGCAGGTTCCATTTCTAGTATCACTGGTTAAGAATTTCTAGAAAGGATTTTTGAGCTGTTGTAGTACATCAGATATCTGGCCTGATAGAGGGCTACTCCATATAACTTACCGTGGGAAATCACTGACACACAGTTTATGTTGCAGTCAAAAAGGATTGGCTTTTTTAATTTGGGAAGATTTGTCAATTGTTGGAGAGCACCTGATGCTGAACCACTGAAGCGAACTGAGAGCGGACTCAGTCAATGTGCTATTCGGAAACCACAGGGTCACCCATTGTCAGGAACAGCAGCAGATTCAGATGAGAACCTTGGGTTCTGTGAATGTCTGCCTCCATGTGGGAAATTCACAGAACTGCAACCTACCAGATTATCCTTGGAGCAGCAAGGTGTTATTGGTTGTGGGGGTAGTGTGTTTTCTGCCCAGCTGTTATTCTAAACCCATGGTTCTCAAACTGTGGGTCTAGAACCCACCAGTGGTTTGTGATCCAATTTTTATTGACAGAGGAATTAGGCTATGCGCATCAAGGGTTTAATTTACTACTTAGGAGGAACACGGCTGCCCAATCACCATTAAAGCCGCATATCTTGGCAGTCTCTAGTGCATTGATTTTCAACCAGTGTGCCGGGGCACACTGGTCTGATGCAGATAGTCCTCAGGTATGCCACGGGAATTTGGGGACTGATATTCATTAATAGGAAAATTTGGGGGATTTGAACAGTCTGGTGTGTCTTGTCAAGGGTAAAAACAATTGATGGTGTGCCTTGACAATTTCAGTGTCTTGTTAAGTGTGCTGTGAGATGAAAAAGGTCAAAAATCACTGCTCTAGAGCATAGATGTCAAACTCAAGGTCTGAAGGCTGAATCTGACCCACCTCGCCATTTCATGTGCCCCCCCCCATTCCTCGGAGTAAGCTCCATTGACTATAATAGGACTTACTTTTGAGTAGAAATGAATAAGATTGGATTCCAGCCCTTGGGAAACACTATTAATGCTTTCAGCCCTCTGTATTGACAACCCTGCTCTAGAACTTCTAAAAAATTTGAGAATCACTGATCTAAACTCTCCTGTGGTTTAGCAAAGATGCATGTAAAACAGTGGTTCTTGAGCATTTCAGCCCAGGACCCCATTCTAAGAATGACAATCTGTCCAGGACTGACCTAAAATGATGTCATGGCTGACAGTGACATCACTGTGGTGCCAGAACTTCTCCATGTCTACATGGAAGTAAATGTCATTGTGTTCAATGAGACTTACTCCCAGGAAAGTAACCTGAGTGCCCCATTCCAAGACAGAGGCACCCAGCTTTTTGTGACCCCCTTGAAATGAAGTTGTGACTCCCCTAGATGGTCCTAATCCCCACTATGAAGATCACTGAAGAAAAAGATCACGATTTGAGTGTAATAGATGCTCTAGCCTAGGGGTCTCCAAGCATTTTGGCCACACTAAATATCTGGCGACATTGCTGAGGACTAGAAATTTTAAATGTAAAATTTAAATAAATACATCAGAGAAAACATTCTAATTCTGAGGCCCTCAGAACACAGATTGCCCTCAGATTCTGCGGGCAATCTGGATGCAAACAGAGCAAAACTCTAGTTGATTTCTGTTGTGTGGGCCAGAAGCTCTCAGAGAACCAGAGGTTGTCTGAAGGCCAGATAAAGGCTTGCCATGGTCCTCATCTGGCCCCCAGGCTGTGGTTTGGAAACACTTGCTCTAGCCCTTTACTCTTCTCCTCTCTGCACACTTCCTTTATTAATCAAATGGGCAGGAGGAGCAGTGACTGAGTCAGTGACTATTGTGCTTCCAGGGAGTGGCATTCAGTTTGCCATGACAGAGCTCTGAAGCTCTTGAACCAATCCTGGAATGCTGTAAGCAGTAAATCCATGGCAGTCACACAATCCTTTCCCATGCATTCGCTTATCTGTGGTAACACAAGAATAACAAGCTGGCTGTTCTCAGCTACCTGTGGTCATTCTGAAGCAATCTGTGGCAGCCATTTTGAATCTGTGGCAGCCATTCTAAAGCCAACTGCAGCCATTCTGACAGCCATTTTGTGGTCATTCTGGAGCTATCTGAAACTATCTGGCCAAGTTAGCAACCTCTCCCTTGTACAACATGAGTCCTGATCATTCATGACTTTCATAACGACAAAAAGGTGTCAATTTGATTCCCCAACTTGATTCCCCAACTTCCCCAATTTGATTTCCCATTTGATTGACCCTTCTCAAAGTATATTTTGGTATCCACTGATTCAGTATCCACTGGGTTTTCCAGGAACCTAACCCCATCAGATAACAAGAATTGTTAGTGTATGCATCTCAAATATTCAATTTCCTCTCTCCAAATCAGTAGAAACTGTATATTACCCAAGCTGTAATTGTTGGGGAAGGAAACCCAACTTTCAGAGTATTTCAGAGTATGCTTTTACAATGCTCCTAGGCATGTTTAGGAGGTCTAAATGCAGTAAAATGCAGTATTTCAGAGTCCAGCTGCATTTGTGCTTTTCCAGAGGCAATTTTGTGCAAGCGGCCACTCAACACTTCTCAGAGCAAGCATGTGTGAAGCCACTTTCAGTTCCTTTTTTCACAGCTTGGGCCGCAGAGCGCTTTAGAAAAGCCATCTGCCTATTTAAATTACAGCCAGTGTTCTTTTTTACTGCTCTTTCTCCAGCAAAGGCAATTTCTTGCTCTAGTTAAATGCATCATTTGCACATGGATACATTGGGTGGTACAGACGGGGTTGGCTCCAGGTTTGATGGAAACATGGGCAAAGTTCCATCTGGTGTGGACTAACTTCTACGTCAATGCCTTCACTTGATGAGTGGACCCTGGCAGGCTGACTAGCTGAGGGTATCAGCAGGAAAAATATTGCCAGTCCACATTCCTCTTCTTGAAGTCACACCCAGATTGAGATGGTCCACCTGGAATTGTTTCCACATTAGTGGTAGAGGAGGAATGATCTGCATTCTTTGCATATAGAAAGATCAACACTTGCTGTGACACATAGGACCTCAACTTGTCAAGTGATCTACCTCAAAACCAAACATGGAAGAACCTGATGAATGAATGATCAGCCATGTAGAGGCATGTTTCCTGTTCTGTTCCTGTACATGTGCTGCTACTGTGGTGTTTCCCTCTTCTTCAGGGCAGAGGGGAGAAGAGGTTCAGCAACCGTGCTTATATCACCAAATCCTGTGACAAGTAGTTCCACGGATTAATGACACTGTGGGTTCACTGGTCCAATCCGGCTGCAGAAGACCAAAATTGCAAACAATGATGGCCTAGAGATCAATGATTTTCAAACCTTTTCATCTCATGGCACATTGACCAAGGGCTGAAAATGTCAAGGCACACCATCAGACTATTTTTTGACAATTGACCAATAGGATAATCAGATGCACTGCACTATGAGGTGGGCTCACATCCCCAGTGATCTTACTAATCAATGACTCCCTCCCGCACACCTGCAGCTTATTCACAGGACACCATTAGGCCTCAACACAGTGCTTGAAATCACTGGCCTAGATGGTCCAATAATCTGATTCTATATGACGCTGCTATACTAATCCATAACTGCTGTTTCAGCAAGTAACTGTGTCTCATATCAAAGTCTCTCCTTAACCAACAAAACAAGAGACCATCAGCGCAATGGGCTGCAGGAATTTTTATTATGGGGTTACCCTGTTCACAAATCACATTATGAGCCTGGCATTGCAGCCTGGGACTGAATCAAGCCCACTCTGCAGCTGTTACTTCCAAAGCCTGTACCACTGAATCCAATAAGCTTTTTTTCTCTTTTAATTAAAAAAGAGATTGTGGGACTTGCGGTAAAGGTCTATCCAATAAAGCCCACCTTCTAACCTGATAAACTATTAGAACAGGACTTCTCCTCTACAAGTATTATTTAATAGTAATGAAGAGTGTGTAGACAAGCTCTATTGGAAAAGCAATAAAAGCCAGGTTGCTGTACATGACAGCTAATTTCTGGATCAATTGGTTCACCTGCTATCGATGTAGTGCTGGATTTATGGAGCTTGCCCCCCAAAATAAGCCATTAAGTGTAGCAAGCCATCCTTCATTGCTGAATCCCCAGTCTCGTTAGGGTTTTGACTTTCTGATTTATTATCTGGAGTCCATTTCCCCCTTTTCCCTTAACATGTATGTTTGGGGACTTCTGCCATTCTAAAGAGACTTCTGGTTAGGTCTTATTGGACAGAAAGGTGGGAGAAAAATGCCCTCTTTACTGCTCTCCTGACATAATTACGAACTTTACCTGCATTTAGAAAAGTAGCACATAATGCTTTTCCTGATGTGCTACAATATGCAGAGAGGGGACCCTGTTTTAGGTATAAGTGTAATCCTTTTTGTAACATCACTGGCAATGGTGACCTATAAGATGATTATTTGACAGGAATCCACACTGCCTATGTCTGCAAAGTGAATTAGTGGAAAGAAAGGCCTCCATCCCATTGCTGGTAATCATCAGGAGGCAGCAGATGAAGCAGGGATCACCTCAATCATCTAAATGGTGTTTTTCAGCATGGGCATCACCTGGATGTTATCAGTGGGAAAATACTAAAATATTGCCTGAATGAATGAATGAATGAATGAATGTGAATGAATGAATGAATGAATGAAGCCATTGCAAATGACTGGAGAAAAGCAGACCAACTGGAGGTAAAATATTTGAACAGGCACCTAAAGGGCTCAGATCAGCATTTTCAGGAAAGCTTTGCAATCAAAAAAGGTGAGATTTGCTACTGACCTCTGCACAAAGTGCCTGCATTGCGACATGATGCTTCATAGAGAGTGGTACGTAGATAAATCCTTCAATGTCGGAAACTGACCTTTTTCCTCACTTGGTGATTAGGGATCTCTCATGGTTCAGAAAGTCGTTCTTCAATAGGATAGCAGTACATGGAACAGAGTCACTACAAAGGTTACTGTTGGCTGAAGAGGCTGAAGTGTCAGTGCCCATCTCTCAGCACAGATTGGGATGATCATGTGAGGATAAAGTGGAGAAACCCTCTGAAAAATCTGATTTTAAAACTGATTTTTGGCTACAATCTTATGGTGCTTTCCTGGGAGAAAGCCCACTGAGCACAATAGGACACCTCTGGATATACATACTTGGGCTTGTGCTCTTGGCTTTAATTGAGTATTCTCCAGTGTTTTACCTTGAAGACACCCTGAATCAGGGCTGTAGCAAGAGGGGGCAAAACATTAAATTTTGCAGGGATCCTCCCCACAGTATGCAAGGGATCTTCTCCCCTCTGAGCCATTCCAGGAGGGGGGAAGCATCCTGGAATGACTCAGATCATCCTGAGCCTCAGTGGCATCACCAGACTGGTGCGAACCGCACTGGGTGATGTGCCACTGGGGGGTGACATGCCAGAGGAGTTTTACACCTCTCCTGCCAGAACCGTGTGTCAGCGCACCCTTTCAGGCCAGCTCCAAGGCAGAGCGGCAGCCAGAAGCTGTGGACATGCACAGTGTGTCACTGCGCAGCCATTTGGCCTTGCTCCGAAGGCAGCTTGACTACCATCAATGAGTCACAGGATACTTTCATACAAGCCTTTTTCCCAAGCTACTTGTAAAATCTAAATGATGTACCATTACATTTAAAGATCTCATATGTTTTCTTCTTTCCCATTCATGCCTTGTGCTGATATACATATCCTGGCAGGGAGGTTTTATTCCACAGTTGTAAGAATGGAGCATTTTCCAAGACTGAATTTATTCATTTCTTAAATGCATTTCAGTTTCCATGAATCAATATCAGTTTCTCTTTGATCTTCAGAACTGACAGTGAAGAGGCTGAAGATGAGGAGGGGAAATGGACTTTTTATGGCAAATTTGGAAAAATTGTAAACTGTCTCTAGAATTCAGTTTAAGTATTTTTACTTTATCAGTCTCTGCCCATGCTTTGTGCTCCATAGCATCTCATGAAATGCTTTCGTTAATTACTCCCTAATTATATCATTGTTGAATGTCGACAATGTGGTAACCATATAATTACGAAGCATAACGTGGTAAGCAGATATGATTTGGAGCACGTTGACGGTCTGCAATAAATCTTTTGCTGATTGCTGGCATTTGTCACTATTAATTCATCTGTGCTACTCTGAAATGGTGTGATGGTTCAGACAGTAGTAAATTGCTCCATATGGAATGTTTTGCACTGGTTGTGTTGGGGAAAAACAGTATCCCTACAAGGAACTGCTCTCACAAATAGTTTGCCACATCCTATACTTGACTCCACACCTACATCCATGAGCAAACTGAACCTGTGATTTGCCATACAGAGAAGCACATTTTAAAAAGCCTATTATTTTTTAAACTGTACTTTCAGGAAACAGTTGTATGGAAACAGTTTCAGGAAACAGTATGTACATAAGGGCATATCGAATTGTATTATTTTAGTCAAAATAGTCACACATCACTAATTTTGTTATGATGCACAGAATACAGGAACTTGATGCTTTCAAATTATAACTAAACTATAAAGTGCCGCAAGATTTTTATGATCAGGATAAATCAGAGATCTACAGTGGGCAGTGGTATCGCTATTGGCACGTGGGGGCATAAATTTTTTTTTAACACACTCATAAATCCCCCAAACATTTTTTTTTGCAAAGTCTTGGATATCTCCAATAAGCACTTACAAGGACATAGGGTATGTTCTGAAGCCCTGGGAACCTCATTTTGAAAAAAATGTCTTAGAGGCTTCTGAAATAGACTTCCAGTTGTGGGTGACAACACTATTAAGACAAGGTACCAGGGGCAATGTAACCCCCTGCCTGCCTTAGCTATGCCAGTAATAGTGGACATATTTCTATGATGGGTGGTTGAATGGCCTTGCATTCCTCTATCTTTTGCCCTGTGCAGGGTCCTGATGTCTCTGAGTATATTAGATCCAGAGGTCTCCAAACTTTTTGGCAGGAGGGCCACATCATCTCTCTAATACTGTGCCGGGGGCAAAAAAAACTAATTTACGTTTCAAATTTATTTAAATAAATTTACATATATGAGTATTGGAGTTAATTTACAGATAAGAGTATTGGAGTGGATTACAGCGCTTGCCCAGGTGGCAGATAGAGGGGTTTTAAGGCTTGCCAAGGGCTGCATCTGGCCCCAGTGGTGAGGTTTGGAGACCCCTGGGCATATACAATATGATTTGTACTGAACATTCTTGACTTGGTTAGTATTGTCAGACCATCAGGCACTCTTTAGAGCCTTGTTCTTCCCACTTGGCATCCTTAAACAAGACCTCATGTTTAAACAGGAAATTGTAGTATGCCCTTCTCACTTTTTTAATACCTCCACAAGTATATAAATATTGAAGACTCTCTGCAAGAGAGGAGGGAAAGCTTTGTATCGTACTTGTTATTGTCGTCTGTACAGATTTCCACCAAGAGCAAGTTTTTTTTTATTTTTTTCTGATGGATCTGTACAGCTGTTGAACAAATATGCTAATTCATTAAAGCACGGTGTAGATCTTGGCACTCACATCCTTGCCGTGAATAGTTCTCACTTTGTTCTCAAAATGGAATGCTAAAGCAGGAAATGTCTGATCAAAGAGTTTTCAAGTTTCATTTTTAGGAATGTGACTCACTCACCATTTATGCTGCAACGGGCGCTTTATTCAGCAACAAAGCCACCTGCAGCCAAAATATGTGCTCTGAAGAGAACTTAATGACAGTCAAGCAATGAATTGCTAAGCGGGTTGGATTTGTCTTTTGATTCATGCCATATTTTTAAAGTGCACCCCTAGCAAATAAGCCTTCATTTTCCATATAAAAATATAGATCTATCTATCTACAGTATTTATATACCACTTTTCAACTAAAAAGTTCACAAGCGGTTTACAAGAAAATGAAAAAATGTGCATATGCATATATACGTATGTACATGTATGAATGTATGTGTGTATAAATTTCTTTGTACATCACAGAAACATGCACAGAGAGGTTTTCCTTTTCCAAATGCTTTTCCAACAAAAGGAGGCTGATGACTTGAATGACTGGACTGCCTCTCCACAATTGACAAGGACCCCCAATGGAGGCTGATGAACGAGGTTCTGCCAGCCTGTGTACAGTTCTGATAAGGAGATAAAAACTCCAGCTTTGGCAGTTCTACAAACTGCAGTTTCTGCTCTCGTTATGACCTTGTTTGAGTGAAAGCAGGAAGTCCTTGACAGTGCTGTGTCAAACCCTTTAGTGAAGGAGGAACACATCATCACAGGTGGAGGAGCACATCATCAACCCCACTTGACAGACAATTAGACCTTTGCCCTTTTGGGCTGTCCTGCTGAATTTGTAGTTGGATGATTAAAATGTAATAAAAGTGGAGGCAGAATACACCCTTCACCATGAGTCACAGCACACTCCTAATAGGGGGCTAGTACCTGTGCAGCCATGTATCTTTGATGACTTCCAAGTAAGGAGCACTGGCAGGAAGGCCTAAAACATTCTGCTAGTACTGAATCTACATTCACAGGTGCAGGTAAATTCTCCACTGGTCAGCACAGGTGCAGGGAAGGGCAGAATGGAGGCTATCAGATTAGGAAGGATAGCAGGGGGTCCAGGCCTGGAAAGGAATGGGATAGTAGAGGAGACCTCCATCATAATCAAACTCCCATCCCGGGCCTGAAAGCCATGTACAGGGCTACTAGGTCCTGTGCCAGCAATTTAGCTGGTGTAGATTCTAGCAGCTCCATTGGACAAGCTGTGGCTCTCCAAGAGAACAAATATTCTCTAACTCTAAGGAGACATCCAAACTGCTGAATTTCAGAGTTGGATATGTTGTGGGCTGTGCAGATCCATTGCACCAGAGCTGGATAGGTTTGAGGTCTAAGACAGAAAACTCAGGCAGGACTGGGTAGATTGGTGCTGATTTAGAGACTCCCACTTATTTCTATGGCAAAAGAAATGTACTGCAGTCTTGATCCATATTCAGATTACATTTGGTTTTAGCAGAGTGACCAGATGCCAAACCCAAAATTCCTGAACCCCAAGTCCAAAATTCCTACCCCCCAAGCCAAAACTCCTACCCGCTTAAAAAAATGGCAAAAAAATGTATTTTTTTGTTTTTATATTTTGGTTTTTTGGCCATAACTTTTGATAGGAAGGAGATATCTCAAAAGTGATTTTTGCATTGGACTCTGCTCTCCAATACAAATCCAACGACATATGACATGATGGGGTACTGTGCACCATCATGAAGTTAAAAAATGAAGCCAAAATGCAGGCTGATGAAGCCAAAATGTAGGACAACCAGACAGGAGGCTAAAAATCCCAACAAATCTGGGTTTTTCCAGTCATATGATCACCCTGGGTTTGAGAAAAGCAGGAAAGGCAGAGGAACGTTTGGCTGGCACTTGGTTCTACTCTGCCTGTAGTAGTAGATGAGATGGATGGAAATAAGGAACAGGGAATGAGTTAGAATACTTCATCATACCCTATGTTCCTTATATTTTAGTCTTTAAATAAAGGCTGACAATTCAGGAAAGAGTCCTGGAATACTTCTAAGCCTACAGGCTTCCTAAGTCTTCTCTGGTTCAGACCTATTTAAACCATGGTCAGAAATACTGATATAAGCAACAACATTCACACAACTAAGCATATTAGTTGGCTGCAAATCAACAGAGTTTTGTGATTTCATGGTTTTTAAAAAAAATCACAAAACCCCCAATCTACTCTGCTATATTGTCCCATCTTGTATAACTGCTGACATCAAGAATGCCCAGTGGGTCCAGACTGTCTCCCATTTGTGGGCAACCAGAAGACACAGAAATGTCAATTCTGGTTAAAACTATGAGCCTGAGAAGAGTTTACAACAAAGTAATGTCTCATCATAATTTTATAGGAAAAATATACTGTCATCTTTTTCCCCAGCTGTCATAGGGGAGCAAAAACCCACTAGAAATCAAAGCACCACATGTAATCAGTCATTTGGGGGAAGGCATTTATTTATGAAAAAATATCATATTGTCAGATTCCTTTGCTAGAAAAACTACCACTTGGTTACTATCTCTGCTTAGCATACTGTACACATTACTATGAAAAATTACCTCTTTCTTACTTCCTGCGACTGTGTTTTATCATGGTCAAAGAGGCATCTGGGAAAGAGGGAATCTTTTTTGATATGAATTTTGCTTTAGCTACTGGTATTGCCTCCTCCAGAACCATGGGAAACAGCCTCCCTAAGGCTACCTGGGGTATTCAAATGCCAAACCCTGGTTTCTCCATATTGGCCATCCATTCTTTGCCTCTTTGACAACAGAGGTGCACCAGGGTGGCCATATGTCACTACCAGAAATTGAGGACTAGGTCACACCAAAAAAATTTAGGACATCCAAGAAAAATGTAGGACATGACCAACTAAAAGCTAAAAACAAGCGTATTATATATTGTGCTTTCATGTGGTTAAACACTATTTAAATTAAATGTAAGACTATTTCATGTAATTTAAGACACATAATTTATAAATTACAGGAAGGTCACGTGCTGCCTGCTCACAAGGAAAATTAGGACAATTAAGACTTTTTCCAGGACACAAGGCTAAGAAAGAGGACATGTCCTGGAAAAAGAGGATAAATGGTCACCATGTGGTGCACCCAACATTGCAGATAGCATGAATAGGGGAAGAAAGCAATGTTTGGACCTTCCAGTGTGACCAGCTTATAGACAATTTGGGGGCTGTTTCCAATTTTGATTTCTAAACAGTTGTTCCAGTTGGCTTCAAGCTTCACTTAAGATTTCTAAAGATAGTAGCAATTGTGAGCAGCTTATCTGAGCAGCTTATAGACAGTTGTGAGCAGCTTAGAGACAATTGTGAGCCTGCTATTGTGAGTGGCTTATAGATAATTTAGGACCGACTTCCGTTTTGAATTCTGAACAGTCGTTCTGGTCAAACTTTCCTTAAGATTTATATAGGAAATCGCAAAAGGGACATTGCTATCCCACTTGCCATACAAAAGCAAGGACTTATGTGGCAGATCATAGATTAGAGTCTCTCTGGGGATAGCATTAAATATAGTCTTCTATGGTGATGACTTCCCTTCATTTACTGTAGCCTTCTGTAGACAAAGAATTATAAAACCATGCAAGGTGGCAGGGATGAATCACATGATTCCTCAATATTTCTATAATGTTTTAGTCTATTTTACTAAATAAAAGAATATAAATAAAATTTAAAAAAATTCCAACAGTGTACTGTTGTATACCTAAACAGATTTCTATGTATACTTAAGAAGGTCCATAAGTACAGTAATTTAGGATGTAATCCTAAGCATAACTATTCACAAGTAAGGCTATAATCCTAAAGACACTTTCCTGGGAGTAAGACCCATTGAACACAATGGGGCTTAATTTTGAGTAGACATGGTTAGGATTGTGTTCTAAGTCCCATTGTGTTCTATAGGACTTACTCCCAAGAAACTCTGCACAGGATTGCTGCCTTAATTTAAAATGTGTGTCTCAGTTCTGCTGAAGAATAAGATTTCTCTTACCAAAATTGAATAAAGTAGTCTCATTGCAAAGAACATTTTTTATACTTGCAATATTTGCAACCATTAAGGATCAGACAGGGATTTGATTGATTTACACGCCTGAAAAACTTTTGGTCCATCTTTCAATTTTGGAGTCCCAAAGTGGCTTGCAACAACATCCTATTAAAATTGCTTACAAGCTAACAACAAGTACAATAAAGTAATGCAATAAAGTAACAGCAAATGCAAGAAAACCTCACCAACAAAATTTTGAGCTAACAGAAAAACCAATCACACTGAACACTATTATAAGCTTAAGGAAACCAAATCAGGGATACATGAGAGTCCCAGCAGTTTCTACCAGAAATCAGGTCAAGCTTTTTGTTATACATTCTAAGCAAATGTGCTTATTTATGTGTGATTTAGCTGATGGCTCAGATTGGCTCAGAAGAAGTCACACTTTTGGGAGCATCAACTGTTCACAAATGTTCAAAAGAAAAATAAGTTTTGCAAAATAGTCCAAGGACCTGATCCTATCCAACTTTCCAACACTAATGTAGCCGTATCAACAGGATGTGAGCAGCATGATGGGGTAGAGGCAGTCAAAGAGGTCTCCTCAAGGAAATTTAGTGGAAATTTGGATAGGATTGGGCCCCAATTTCCTTGCCAAGTTTCTGACCTGACCAATATCACTGAGCTGGGTAGGGGTCTAAACCAGACCTACTCAGTCCTATCCAGTGCCCTAAGTACTACTTGTTGTTTGAAATGCCAACAGGAGCGGTGTGGGTGGGTGGGAAGCAACCACAATGGTAAGTCAGAAACATTTAAAGCCAATCATGGGAGGAAAAAACACATTTTCCTCCATTATGGCCATTTATGATATAAAACAGCAGTTCTTTGAAGATCATTTATCACCCTTTTTACAGCCACATAACAATTCTTAAACTGGTTTTGACCCAGGCATTCTTACAGCAGAAATGGTTGGTCAGTGTGGGGAAAACCTAATAGTCGACTGGTCTGTCTCTTCATTTTTTTGACCTTTAATTGAAAGATTAGAGATAAGTAGTTCCCATGAGAGAAAGCAAAAGGCTGATTCACTTTCCTGGGTAACTTCAAAATGAATAAGGTGTCTCAGAACCTTACTATATCTTCCAAATCGCCCTCTTGTCATTCCAAGAAGTTCATAGCCAAGTAAAATGCGAGCAATGGATTGATAGTGCTTTGACAGACAGGAGGGTTTGTATGCAGACCGTGAATGGTTTCCAGTTAATATATCTGTGCTCCCTAAGGAGTTTTTTTTTTTTTTTGGGGGGGGGGGGGGGGAAATAAAGCAGATTCTTCTGACCTCAACATCACCTGTCTCATTTCATCAAGATGCATTCTTCTCTTTAAAATAATGCCACTTTTGGAAAGTTTATTTTTCATTTCCATGACAATGTTTTTAACATTAGAGGCTCTGATCCAATTTTCTCCCTTGGAAGGAAATATCAAAAGCAACATATTTCCTCTTCACAGGGTGCTGAAAGATGGCAAGAAATGCAAGTCAAGTTCTGTTAAGCCCCTCCACTGGAACCA
Organism: Cryptoblepharus egeriae; assembly: GCA_030015325.1. Lineage (NCBI taxonomy): Eukaryota > Metazoa > Chordata > Lepidosauria > Squamata > Scincidae > Cryptoblepharus > Cryptoblepharus egeriae. Next base: position 17,034,705 of record JAREYC010000013.1, read on the forward strand.
AGAAGCAGATAACAACACAACCCTTTTTCGTATAATTAGGGTACTGCATATCAGACAGTACACACAAGTTTCCGTAATTTATTGCACCTCCACACAGTGCAGGGAAAGACAACTGTCGATACCACAACCAATGTTTTCTTTTGATATAATTGCCACAAGGATAGAGTATCCTTACTGTGAAGAAAGTCAAGAGTGACTTGTTTGTGTCACAGAGAAAATATACATTTTTCATTGTACATTTTAGACAATAAAGTCTTCCATATAAGCTTCCTTTAGTGCTACTTTGTGACAGCACTCTGTCCTGGCTGCTACTGGCAGCTGTCATAGCCAATTGAAGCAATGCATTCTGAGTAGCGCTAAGCCAATCACCACCATTATCTTGCCTAACTGGTCAATTATGTATCCTATAGAGCAGGCATGTCCAACACAGGGCCCCGAGGGCCGCATCTATGGGCTTTCTAAGCCAAATGCGGCCCTCGAGCCTCTTGTTGGACATGCCTGCTATAGAGGCTTTCACATATATCAGGAAAGATATCCCTGGCTATTGGGATAACTTGCTTCAGTAGATCCCACAGCACTCTGACAATAAGAATATGATCTTATGATCAATTCATAAGAATATTCAAATATCATTAAATCAAAATAAAAATTTGCTACAGTCAGCATCTCTTCTCTCTGCAATCCCCTCCACCTTTTCCAAATTTGGGGCTTGAAGCAACAAGAGATGAAGTCTTGGGTCAACCATTGTGGAAGGAGGAGTGGTGGAAGCCAGTGGTGGGCTGAGACCAGTTCGCACCGGATCAGCCGAACCGGTAGTTACCGGGAGGCCGCCAGTCGTGAACCGGTAGTTAGGGGGGCTAGCGATCCAGTTCGGCCCCCTTTCTTGGGGGATTTTGGGGGGGCAGTTCTGGGGGGCTGGAGGGTGACCTGGGGGCAGTTGTGGGCAGGGGGGCTGTTTAGGGGCAGTTCCGGGGGTTGGGGTGGTCACTGGGGGCTTCCTATACTCAGTAGCAGTAGCCGCGGCTGACCACTACTGAGAAATTAAAAAAAATCACTGAGCATGACAACGCAGCTAATTAGAAGGCAGGGAGAGTTCCTAGAGAGGACCTGACTAGTCGGGTCCTCAAGTGAACTCTTCTGGCAAGTGAAAGTCCAGAAGAGTTCACTTGAGGACCCGCCTAGGCAGGTCCTCTCTGGGAACTCTCCCTGCCTTCTAATTAGCTGCGTTGTCATGCGCAGTGATTTTTTTTATTTCTCAGTAGCGATCAGCCACGGCTGACGCTACTGAGTATAGGAAACCCCCAGTGACCACCCCAACACCTGGAACTGCCTCTAAACAGCACCCCTGCCCACAACTGCCCCCAGTCACCCCCCACAATGCCTGGCTCTGCAGCCTGGATCCCAACCTGACTACTCAGAAGTAAGTCCCATGACAGGCAATGGGACTTACTCCCAGGGCAGAGTGGAAAGGACAGCAGCCTCAGAGCACCATCCTATGCAGGTCTACTCAGAGGTAAGCCACATGCTTAATTTAATTTTAAAAAATTAATTTAATTAATTAAAAAAATTAAAAAATTCTTGCTGGCCCCGCCCCTGACCTCAGCCTCACCCCCTGACCTGGCCACGCCCACTTCCGGAGAACCGGTTGTTACAGCAGCCTGGGCCCATCCCTGGTGGAAGCAGATATATAGAATCAGAGGAGGGTCGACTCCTGACAATCTTGCATCTTGGGTGTCTGCCTTGGCCATCCTCCTGGTTAAGTCAGCCCTGTTCATATTCAAACCTGGTTCCAAATCTTCCATTTGATATAGGTCAATCAATATACCAGTACAGAGAGTTCTCACTGATGCAATTGTAATAGAGCAGAGCACAATTTGACCTCCTGTGTCCAGCTGATACTTGGTTCCTTTTCTCACCCAGCCCTTAATAGTGTTATTAACATTTAAATGATTGTGGCTCAGGTCGGATGCAATCCCATCACTTGGGAGAACACTGCAATGGGCCAGAGAAGCATTTTCTGCTACCTTTATTCTGCTGATATTGTTTAGCCAGAGAAAGATTTCTGCACTGCTGGGTGAGCAGGCCATAAGAGCACTGATTTACATTCTGAAGGTTATCTCTCCAATAGAAGGTTAGAACTCTTTTGCTTTGCTCTTGAAGAAAGAAAAGGGGGATGACTGTTGAACATGGCTGCTCCTAGCCTCTGGGTATAGAGCAATGAGAATATTTTTCCAAAAGATCCCCCCTTTATTTCTCTCTGATAATGTTAGATTGACCATTAGCTTTTAATCAGTAGGTCAAAACCAGTGATACAGTGGAATTTTTTAAAGCACAGTAGCTTTGCATGACACTACCCCATAGCCACATTCCATTAAGATTCTCTCACTCACTCACACACAAACAGCAGCAGCAGCGAATGGGGGGGGGGATAAGAGGGGACAAACCAAGGGGATGAAAGATGGAGATAAGGTGATAACATGAGTCAGCACACATTTCTGTATATCAGAACAAATTATATTGAATAACCTTGAGTTCTATTTAATATTAATTATTTAATATAACAGTACATCCCATCACTCGGACAGTTGCATCCCATCCCATCACTTGCATCCCAACAGTTGAATCCCATCCCATCATGCAACAAATCAGTAGTAACCAGGAAAAACCAACGGTAAACTTGATGACACTGAAGTTTATTGAAGAAGGCATTCATGACAACACTCCAGGTTATTCAATAGAACCAAATAACCATTCTATTATTTGTTCTGATATATAATTAATTAATTAAATGTTAATAGGGGTTACGCCAACCCAAGTAATTCCATTGCAATTATATAATAATTTATCCTGTATGGTCCAATCACATTGCATGATGCAAAGCCTACTGATTCTTCTGATTGAATCTAAGATTTTCTGCATCCAAAGTGTCTGTTCTCCCACAAACCTGTGATCCATTCCCATTGCAAATTAATTTCTTTCAAGTTAATCAATGTAATATTATTTTTATCCCATTCTTACAACACGAATCATCAAAAGCAAAGCAATAAAATGTCACAGATTATCTACAAGTAAGTAAAAGTCAGCATCAATAATACACAATTAAGGACTCAAATGCCACTTGATGCCTAGGGAAACAGCAAACATTTTAGCCTACTGCCTAACTGCTAATATTTCTTTTTGTGTTTTATCACAGTCCTCTTCCAGAAAGTTCCAGCTAATATTCAAGGTTTCCCCACTCCCAGATGGGACTGTTTTTTTCTATTTGTATTGCAAGACAAATTTTATTAGAAATGTTTGCTTGTCTTGCAAAATGTGCTCAATCCAAAATGCTCTCAATCCAGGGCGTCCAGATGCCCGGAATTGCCCGGAGAGGTCCGGATTTGGAGGACTTGTCCGGCCTGTCCGGGCATGGGGGGGGGGCTTGTCTGGAGATGGGGGGTAGCGTAGTGCTTTGCGCCAACTAAAAGAGCGCGGCTGGCTCCACTGTTGCTCGCTTGTGGCGAGCGGTCTGCGGAGAGATCCTTCGCCGCCGCAGACCCACTCCATCTGAAAGGAGACCGGATGGTCTCAGAGAAGCGGAGGCTGTGCGCATGCGCACAGCTTCTCTCTCCCTAGATGGCTGCAGGGACGGCCGCTATCGGCGCGCACCAGTCCCTGCAGCTCTTTTAGTTGGCACAAAGCACCACACTACCCCACCATCCTCGGACAAGGCAAGCCCCCCTAGGAGTAATCTTTAAGAAAATGTAGGACAAAATGTAGGATGTCCTACATTTTGTCCTACATTTTGAATTTTTTGAAAATTTAGAAATGTAGGACAAGATCCTCCAAAACTCCGGATTTTAAACTGAAAATCCAGACTTTGGGGGACCCTTGTCCTACATTTTGAGGTGTGGCATCTGGTCACCCTGTCTCAATCCAAAATGCTCAATCCAAAGTATCAATCCAAGGTTTTACTGTATGTGGTTCCTCAGGGCAAAAACCACTTGCTCAGTTCCTACCCACTCAGGAAGGCAGGCATTAATACAATAAGATATCCTAGTTATGGAGCATTCCTCCTTGTCATGGATATGAGCCTTACCATGCTTCAAACTGATCACAAGCAATTTTAAATGATCAGTGTTACAACCAGTGCTTTTTTCTAGAAATAAAGGTGGGGGTACTTACCATAAAGATGTTATAAATAGGTTACTCATCATGAAGATATTTGTATTCTTAGGCATGTCTACTTGGGGGGCCACAGAGGTGCTGGTACTTATCACAGAGGTGCTGATACTCTGTACCGGTAAGTACCCCATCAAAAAGACTCTTGAACCCTAGGATGGTCGAATCTGGGAAAATAGGCGATTGCAATTTTGTTTTTGCTCCCTCTCTGCACCAAGATGGCCAAGAGGCCTTCCCCTCCTAGTACCCTCCTATTTCTAGGTGCTGTTTGAAACCCCCGTAGTCATTTTTCCAGCTGCATATGTGGGATACAGTAGTGACTCCCCAGCCAAACAAGCCAATTTCGACCCTTCCTCTTAACATTGCGAACTCCATAGGTTGCCTTTTTGGCCAGTTTCAACCATCCTTGTCAAACAAATTTCAGTAGTTTTTGTTTATTTGCTTAAGGTTAATAAATGCAGTTTTTGAATCAGATTTCAAATATTCTGTTTGTACATCGTAATGAACATAACCGATCACTTTAAGAATGTTAGAAAAGGTGCTAACAACAGTTTTATAACAGTGGCCAGTTAGGCTCATTTTGAGCTGATGGAGAGTCAGAGTGCTTTGACTGACGCAGGGTGAATACAACCAAATGAGCCACAGGCCAAGATGCAGGCAAGCATCTCAGTAAACAAAGGGTGTTAAATTATATGCTGGCCAAAAAAGAGAAAGACCTTCTGCAAGCAGAGAGCACCGTAAAACCAAATGGGAAGGGAGGAAGAAGGAAAGCATCAACAGATTGGCTGTCCCAAACAGCCAGTAAACAATCTGCAATTTGGTTAATTAAGTAATTTGTAAGCATCTCATGATACATTTGTATAAAGGGATATAAAACCCTGAAAGGGGGATGTTCTTCCTTTCTGGGGGCTGTGATGGACCAGGGCAGCACATGTGTTGTAAACTGTGTCTGAATGGTCATGTGTCCTAGGGCTTTTAAGATGATGATTTGGCTAGCGATCAATTAAGGACAAGTTAAATTTAGGAGGCAAGTTTTTTGTTATGTTAATTTCTGATGTATTCTTTGGTGGTCTGGCTTCTTGCACTTGGGTATCTTAAACACTATTCTGTGTAACCTTCCTTGTTCTCAATAAACCTTACTACTTTTATAATTTGTGGTTTTATTACTTCAGGTCAGGGGTTCAGAATCCAGCCTAACTTGTCTGCTGTTACCACAATCTCATAATCCCATACTCACTGAGGACTAGCACCTCGTGAGGACTGAGGCTCAAATTGCAACTCAGTGTGGGCAAGGGCTAAGAGGCAGAAAAGGGGGTACCCAGGATCTTTCTTTTCACACCACACTCCTGATCAGTCCTGCAACAACAGTACTCCTAAATTGCCCTCATTCTATGATCCCAGCATCCTTAAGACTTGGCTGATGATCTACCTGAGTTCACCTGATTGGCTGGTTGTTGCATCTAAATTCAAGGGTCAGGGAAAAACCAGAGTAGGAAGGGGGGTAGCTTGCCTTCTCTAGTTGCAGTCCAGGGATTCTGGGAATCTCATGGACTCTTTCCAGAAACTTCTCTCTCTGATTTCCATATGGAACCCCCATTCTGCCCACCCAGTCTCTAATTGGGGCGGTTGTAGCTATAGCTGCCTCCCATGATACTGAACCAGGACAAAGCCGATACTTTGTACACATCATTAGGGCACTATGTTTTCCAGTGCTGGTTGCATTGTGCTCTTTCCCATTGTCCCAGTACAAAATCACTTTTCCTGCATTAGCACATGGGGAAAAAACAGTGCGTGTGTGTGTGTGCGTGTGTGCGTGCGCACGCACACGCACACATGCATGTTTTATACAAAATGTGTGTTTTACAAAAAATGTGCATTTTCCATATACAGTATATATATATGTACAAATAATTTGGCCAGGATCTGTTTCCAAGCAAGTGAACTGCTTGCTGTGCATGGCAATGAGCTTAGGAGGAAAAAAAGATAAATTAATATTTTGGAAAAATAAGTTGTCATCCCCTTTCACTTCCCCCACTCCAGTTAGTTTCTCCAATATCTGCAGTCTTTAACTGTTGAGTCATTCACATGGATTATTCAAAATGCAGAGATAAAGAGAATGAGGATTTAGATTTGGATATTGCAAAAGAGGATTAAAATTCAATTTGGGACCAGGTTGGGATAATTTCCATCAATATAAGCCCCAATGAGCTTAAGTATTCCGCCTATAACTTGCTTATCGCTTGATAAGTGGCAACAGATTTTGTTCCCCTACATCAGAAATAAGCAATAAATGGCAACAGAGGGCTTTGCAGAGCTGGGCACTGGAGCAGAATTTATGTTGGGTCCAAAATCATTTGTGGTGAGTTACACAAACTGCAAGAAATGTCAATATTCTGAAAATGACAAGCTGTACACCATTAAGCCTGCACATCCTGTGACCTACCAAGATAGATTCCATCTACCACTGGCTATGGTATGGCCTGCCCAATGTATTCTTTCCCCAAGTTTTCAAGGCCTAAGGAGGGATGAATGTGTTTGTGCTTCTCTGCTGTGGGTGTGGGTGTGGGCTGTGGGTGCCTCAAGTGGCTAAGACGCTGTGCCTGTTAACCAGCAGGCCAGGGTTCGAGACCCGGGTCAGCCCCACAAGACAGGTGAGCTCCTGTCCTTAGCCCAGCTCTGTGACGCAGCTGGATCCAATCGTATTGGCTCTGCCTTTCCATCGGACTAATTCAGTGGCGTGGAGAGGGGGGATTTGCTGCTTGGGTAACAGCCTATCCTCCATAACAATCCAACCCAGGCTTTTGTGCTTTGTATGCAGCGTATGCAGCGCAGAGCACGATACCATAGTCTTCCAAGACTGACGGAGGCCTGCTTTTTTTTTTCTCTGCTGAAAAACATGTATCACATTAGCACATCCACTTCATATGCAGTTAACTTCACAACATAGCTTTATTCTTGGATCCAATTAACCAATATGCCACTGGGACATTCACAACATTGCTATATGTAGCAAAGAGTTCTTTCCTTTATAGATGTACTGAGTATTCCATTAACATAGTGGACTTGCTACAATTGCTACAGTCCTTATAAATACATAACGTATAAGGACTCACTATTGATCCCAATTCCCTCCTGGATCTGATCCCCTCTCCTGTCATTACTTCATCCCCATGCTTCTGAAGCCAACACTCGCCTTGTTCAGGCTTCAGAAAAGCCAGGCCTGTTGGCGTGGCTTTCTCTGGAGGCTAGAAGCACAATGACAAAGCCGTGGGAATTCTGGGCTGGGCAGCATTCAGGATAAAGCCAGGCAAGTCCAGATAAAGTAGGGTTGCCATAATTCTCTTCCACAAAACCGGGACAGGATCATCTGTCAAACTTGTCAGTAGGTCCTGGTTTTCCGGGACATACCGGGAATCCTAAGACAGAGATGAAAGTGCCAAACACTTGTATCCAAGCCAGCAGCATTATGCTGTGTGCACATGCTCCACAAGCCCATTAGACTGTAACCTGTTGGTATACTACTTTTGACTCCAAGGCTACTGCTCCCCAGACTGTGACTGCACAAATGAGGCTTCACAACCCAATAGGGTCCTGACTCCAAAGCTAAAGAACACGTTAGGGACAGGAACTATCCTGCAATGTCATTGGATGACTTTTGGTCTAGCCCTAACCACTGTGCTTTCAGAGCACATACTTCAGCAACACACACTGTCACAAAAATTCAATTAACGTGCTTTGTGACAGTGTGCCCTCTTGCAGCAATGGTGGGAAGTCCAGAGCCTTCTTGCTGATGTCAGTGCATGGAGATATGCTTGCCAATGCAGGTAAATCTGGTGTAAGAGCAAGTGGTGGATGGGGATCAATGGAATAGAGTGGTGACTGGTGGCAATGGGATGGGGATGAATGACCAGGCTCTGGAGGAAGATGGGATCAGGATTGCTGGAACACACTATGTCCTATCCCCCATTTGAGGCCTGATCTGCAACACAGATCAATGTGGACTTGAGCCGCATTGAACAGCATAGCCTTGAACAGCATAGCCTGTGCTGGATTTAATTTGGATTAGACTGCCTCCTTTCTTTTAATATTGGGGGGAATCTCTCGCTACTTTCCCCATAACATGCATCATTAAACCTTATTAAGCCCTCCAAATTTCACCAAATCTTATCAATTCCCTGCTGACAGCAAAGCCTGACGTCAAGTGTCAACCTTCTGACACTAAAGCTTTTCCTCTTGGTTTCATTGGCAGATAATCTGAAGGGCAAGGTGAAGCAATCAATGCATTTCAAATAACATCTCCCTACATCTTTTTGCTAATAAAATGCCAGTCAAATTTTTATGGTAAATCCTGTGCAGCTGGGATTTCTTCCGAGGCTGAAAATGTTGCCCTAAGCAACACCCTCTCGTGCATACCTCAGTCCAGATCTTATGAAATTGCTTATCTCAAGTCAAACTGTATGCAGTATTGTACAGGTATTGTGCTTTTTTCCTAATTCCTTTGATTTCAATTCTGTTCTCGTATGAGCACAATCCTAACCATGTCTACTCAGAAGTAAGCCCCATTGTGTTCAATGGATCTTACTCCCAGGAAAGTGTGTTTAGGTTTGCAACCTATGTCAGATGTTTTGCTGCATGATTATCGGTTCCAGCCATATTACCTGAGAACCTTGGAATAGAGATTCCAGGACTTGAAGTGTTAATCGTTGAAATGCATATACCTAATTAATTTTGAGGTTTATACCCCACCTTTTCCATGCCTACACAAATGTGCAAGGTGATTTATAAAGGTTTAGTTCCTCCCATCCTTCTGTCACAACAACCCTGTGAGGTAGTTGAGGCTGACAGTGAGTGATTAGCACAATGTCACCAAGGAAGCTTTATGGTTGACTAGGGATTTGAACCTGAATCTTCCAGATCTCAGGGTGCAATCCAGAGTAACTACTTGCTCCGGTGTAAGAACAGTTTACTCTGGATTGCAATATGAATTTCCCATAGGTTTTCACTAGGTGGTGCAGTAACTACGGGTGCGCAGAAAATCTCTTACGTGCTCCTGTAGTTACTCTAGATTGTAGGGTCAGTCTAACTTCCTAACCACTATACCATCCTGGTTTGTGGTTTACCACTCAGTTCTGAGCTAGGCTTGTTGCATCCCTAAAATGTGTTGCCCAGAGCAATTGCTACCCCTTGCATTCCCTTAGCTGCTCATATTGCTCATACTGATGAACAACATATTTCCTGGATGAATAGCCTTGCTGAGCACAATACAACTGTGTGTTTTTCTCTCATGTACATCTAGTGTATCCCTTTGCAAAGTGTCAGTTAACTTGGAGATAATGGGATATAATTCAAAACTAAAAATGAAAATACGAAGCCCAACTCTACTACTAACTGCAGGATCACTAGTCAATCTGCCCTGGGGGAAAATATAGCAATTTGATAGACACCTTGATATAGCAATTTGTTAGACACCAAGCAGGAACAAAACTCTATTCATTTTCCAGAACGTAATAACTCTTGGGTGTTTCTTTCCACTAGCAAACTGCCATAGGGCTGCCAAAGAACCGGAAGACATTACTTTCCAAAAGTATGCTTGCATTGTACAAAGATCAACACAGCTTTAGCTAAGAATTTCCACTGGGAAATTACTTGTTTCCCAGCAAAAAAAAACAAAAAAAACCCCAATTTTTTATCATTGCTGGAAAAATGCATTACTACTCAGTGGGATATGACTGTCACAAGTACCTATTGACCAGTGTATGTAGCATTACAGATCATATATAAGGGGGCTCATGCAGCTAGAGGAAAAAAGAGGCCAATTTCATTACATTTTTTTCCATTTTATAGGAGTGTCAACTATACATCTATATAGTCCTTCCAATAAGATTAGTAAAGGTTATTTTTCCAGTAATGCAGGTGAGGTATGACTATGGCGAAGATGAGATTCAAACCAGAGAAGGCATGATTTACAGATTACTATCAAACCCCTTTGTTATTCCTATTTAGTATACCTCCCATATGTTAGATTCCTGAGTTTCGTACTTCAGTCAAAACATATAGGATCCATACATAATCTGGGGTATAAATTGTTTGTGGACTGGGCATAGGGTTGCCACCAAAAGTCCAGAAACTAACATGTGAAGTGAATTTTAGGGTTCCTTCCAGTGATGGGATTCAAAGAAATTAAGAACTGGTTCTCTGCCCATCTGGCAGCCACTTTCAAATGGCTATTTTTAAACTTTATATGTCCTATCTCTTGTTAACAACCGGTTCTATAGAGTAGGTGCCAGCCTGCTGGAGCCCACGACTGGTTCCTTCCAAGGAGAAAGATACAATTTCAAGGAATGTTTCTATAAAACAAAGATCTGACCTTCCTTAATATGAATAATCTATTAGAAAAACTAGGAATGGGATGCAGAGAACATCTATGCACAGAAACTTCCCATAGAAAAGCTATTTTTAACATGTGAGACTCCCTTCTCTGGAGTCACACCATTGATCCATGTAGCTCAGTGGCTTTCCAGAACTTCATGCACAAACCCTCCCTAGTGAATTGGTCTGGGACCTCTTTGAAGCAAATGTATGCTGAATCATTCTCCTATAACCCCTTCACACATGGAAGACTCTTTAGAAGGAAAATCTTCAGAAGGAAATTTTTTAAAAAAATAAAAAGGAAGTTGCTTTGTACAAATATTTCTAAAGAAAATCCCATGAGGATTCTATGATGAAATCTCACTTGAAAACTTATTTATTAAAACTTCCCTCCCCTTTCCTCCCTTGCTTTGAGACCTGTGTTAGCCAGGTATATTCCTCTCTGATGGTGCCAATAAAAAACAATGGAAGAGTAATCAGCTCTCTTTAAAAAAGATGATTTAATGCTGCAATATGAGACGGCTTGATGAGTAAGAACAATATCAAAGCTTGGCACATGAAGAAGACCCAAATGAGCAACAGCTTCCACTAATTGCACCCACCCATGGTCTTCTGTATTGTTTGCTGCTGGGAACAACATTTGCCAGTAATGCAGTATACAGATTAAGATGAGAATGAGAGACAGCAAGCGATCAAGAGGGTTTTCAGTCCAAGAGCACAAGCCTAAACATGTCTACTCAAAAGTAAGCGCCATTGTGTTCAATGGGTTTTACTCCCAGGAAAGTGTCTTTAGGATTGTAGCCTGTTTGAAAGGGTAATGCAAACCAGTTCGAGGAGCAACTTCAAACCAGTTTGAGGAGCAACTACTGCATGACCACATAATATGACCATGATGGGTACCCGTAGTATGACCAAAGCAGGCCTCCGTCAGTCTTGAAAGACTATGGTATCGTGCTCTGCGCTGCATACACTGCATGCAAAGCACGAAAGCCTGGGTTGGATTGTTATGGAGGATAGGCTGTTACACAAGCAGCAAATCCCCCCTCTCCACGCCACTGAATTAGTCCAATGGAAAGACAGAGCCGAAACGATTGGATCCAGCTGGCATTGCAGAGCTGGGCTAAGGACAGGAGCTCACCCTGTCTTGTGGGGCCGACCTGGGTCTCGAACCCTGGCCTACTGGTTAACAGGCACAGCGTCTTAACCGCTTGCGCCACCCACAGCCTTTGTTCACAAAATCATATTGGTATGACCAATATGATTGGAATATGGTGGAGTAATACGACTGGAGTCAGTCAGGAGGCTAAGTTCTCCTGCCCCATTTTGTGATGCCCTTGATTTTGTGAACTTTGTTCTTAGAACAAATTAAGTGGACATCAGTGAATTTCAAAAACCCATGACAGCTCTAGCAATAGAAGTTTTGGAAGCACGTGGAAGTTGTGGGATGTCCCTGCTGAGCCTTTTTACCTCAAGTGTCACCATTTTGGATCTTGCAAAATTTTGCAAGAGTAGGATGCTGCTACTTTGCATTGCATGAGATTTTGCAAAATCCACAATGGCGGCACCAACTGAGATGGGACATCATTATCTAGATATGTTTGGGAGGCATCATGACCTAGGTATAAAAAGTCATTCTGTACTGAGTCAGATGTTTTGTTCACATAGCTCTGTGCTTTCGAAGTGATCAGCAGCTCACCAGAGTTTCACACTGGAAATGTTTCTCTGTCCTATTGGGAGATGTCGATGACTTATGCTGAAGCCTTTGGCATGCAAAGCAGGTGGACTGCAACTGAGCCATAGGTTCCTCTCCTCCCCAAAAAGAATGCCAAAGACCCTTGTAGGGAATGTCTAGCAACTTGGCCCTTGATTAGCCGTTCTGAGACACCTGCATGCATTGCACAGACTGCCCTGGAGACACTTCTTCTTACCACCTTCAAAAGCTGAATGAGTCCAGAAACTCACCAGATGCACGGAGGTGGAGATGAGTGAGCTCCTTTAACCTCCGTGTGTGATCACGGGTTGTGAGCATTGCCAGATGCCTGTGCCAGGCCTGCTGTCGAGGCAAATGTGATGTACATAAATTATTGGAGTGCTTCATTGCCAATAGTTTCCAGTTCTTTCATGTGAAAAGCCTCACTTCAAGACTGAGACCTTGAAGGGGGAGGGAGTGGGAAAGTGGGGGTGTTTGCTGTTGTTGATTTTTCAGAAAAGATCCCCTAGAAAATTAAAAAGTCTTGCAGAATACAGTATTTATGACTTGCTTCTTTGCCTTTATGAAAGAAACATTTGGGGGGGGGGTGTTGGTGGCAGGAAGCTGTGCCAAAACAATTGCTGCGGCATCCAGAGTGATTTGCAGAGCTCGCTACGCAATGATTGTGAGGTTCTTTTTCGATCCATCTGCTTCTAATGATGCTCGAAGAGCCATAATGGATGTAGCATCCCTGCCTTGACCTAAATTGGATTAGATGCCTCACTAATGCGATGTCGGCAAGTCAAATCAGCCCTTAATGCCACCAGGATGAATCTGTGGGGAATATTTGATCACTAATGCCCATGTGTGGGTTGGAAGAGAAATCCTATCTTTTGATTTAATAAACCATTTCTATATTTCCCAAAGGTGGGTACATGTTGGAGCAAGATGAGCTAATTAGTGGAATTACTCTTTTAAAAGGGGAAACTTCAGGACTGTGCAGCTAAATTAGAATTCACAAAACACGGTAGTCCTACAAGATCTGGAGGTTGTTCGCACAGAAGTTTTTTGATAATTTTAAGTATCACTGTGGCCCACACAAGGATTTGCCAGTCTCCGTTAAGGGACCCAACTTAATGATGTGATTGAATGTCATAAAACACTCATCACGATTAAGAAGTTAGGAAACATAAATGGTATATATCCATAATAAGCCCTGTTAGATTTGATTCACCTGGATCTATTTTAGCCAAATCACATTCATATTTACTTAAGAAAAATGGTATCTTTGCTAATATTAGATACTTTAAACATGCAGCAGAACCACAGCTTGGGTGGAAACTGAGGAGGACTTCCTTGGGAGATCCACAAGAGATGGTGCCTGGTTGTCCCCCCCTCCCCCCCGGCTAATTAAGGAGCATATGCACAGTTCAGTTGCTTTATGTGCCCTATACTCTTCTCTTCTGGAGACATGGAGCTTTCAGAGAAGGAATGGGGTTTGTGAAATAGCTAACAGCTGGTGAGAATCCGGAAATGATGTCACAGTGTCACACAATGTCAAGACAACACTGCTCTGGCTGCAACAGTGCAGTCAGCCACAGCATTGGCTATCATCTGTGTAAGGTCCATATGTGACCTGTGCTGAGACCATCTGACCCTTTCCTTTAATACACTACTCAGACACCATTTGACCAAGCACATCTTCTTCTTCTAAATATATATATATAGAGAGAGAGAAGAGAAAAGTCACTGATTGACTCACTGACTCACTCACTCACTGACTCATCAATGCCCAGCCAAGACCCGCTGGGTCTAGAAGCGTGAAATTTGGGGTGAGTGTTCCTTCCATGATGGAGGGGTGCACTAAGAACCGGTTTTTGGAAATTCCAACTGGAAGGGGGTGAAATGGGGCGCAATGCGCTTTCCTCCCTATACTTTGCATTGAAGAATCAGTGACTGAGGGATGCTCTGCCCCAACCCCCCAGACCTAGAAGCATGAATTTTGGGGAGGGTGTTCCTTCTTTGACATCAACACCCACCAAGAACCAATGTGGAGAAATTTAACCATTAAGGGGCTGAAAAGGAGTGCAACGTGTTTTTGTCCTATACTTAACATGGAAGACTGACTAACATCCAGCCAATTTGATGGTCAGGACCTGGTGCACTGGTGAATGCTGCGCATGGGAGGGGGTGGCGCAAGGGGAGCTGTTGCACATGGGGGATGTTGCAGATGGGGGTATGTTGTGCATGGGGAGATGATGCACATTGGGGATTGATGCGCATGTGCTGGATGAACATGGGGATGTTGCGCATGTGGGTTGATGCGCACAGGGGTTTGATGTGCATGGGAGATGCTGTGCTTGGGGGATGTGGTACATGGGAGAGTGATGTTCATGGGGGACTGATGCGCATGGAGGAACTGATGCACATGAGGTTCCTGCATATGGGGAGTTGATGTGCATGGGGGTTGATGTGCATGGTGTGGACGAGCATGGGGTGATGCACATCCCTATGTATATAAGGGGTGATGCACATGGGATGATGATGTGCATGGGTGATGTTGTGCATGGGGATGTTGTGCATAGGGAATGTTGCACATGGGGAATGTTGCACATGGGGTTTGATGTGCATGGGGGTTTGATGCGCATGAGGTGGATGAACATGGGGGATGTTGCTCATGGGGGTTTGATGCAGATGGGGGATTAAATCCTGACACGAGAGAGGTCCTCCTGTTTCAGAAATCTAGGATACAGGTACTGGACTGTCACCTTCCTCTGAATGGGGTTGCACTCCCCCTGAAAGAACAATTTTTGAAATATAGATCATTTTTCCGGCCCCTGACATAGAGAGATCATGTGGTCTCCTGCTGAAAACATGACATCCCTACAATATATTGATTGTAGCTTCCCTAATACATGGAGACCAAGGATTGAACCTGGTCCTTCTGCAGACAAAGCAGATACTCTGCCTCTACATACACAGGCTCTAAGAATCAGGCAAGAGCAATCATTGAAACCTAAATGAGTGCAGCATTTAACAGCTGGAGAAGAGCTTTCATCAATGAGTAATAGGTTGCGGGCTTAACCTGAAGCTTTAGAAGAACGGGAGTGAGGCAAGTCCCATTTTCATCTGTGAAACACTGAGGAGAAACCATCATACTCTCAACTGTCATGCGTAGCGTACAGCCTGTTCCAGGCAAGTGTGAATGGGACTATATTATAGCGATGACTGAAATCACCCCTGAATAATGGGTTGCTAGCTGAACGTGCTCAGTTACATAGGGTGTTGCTAGCCTGAAAGGCAAAGCCTATTATTCTTAAGAGACACCAGCTGTGGTCTTAGAGGCATTTTCACCAGCAGAGCCTAATAGTCCTAAATGAGACTGCACACATATTCATTAAGAAGATTCATTAAGACTGGCCTGGATCCACTACTGAGTCAATGGGAATGTTGCAAGTGAATCCAAAAGCAGAAGCAGAAAGCCTTTTTCATGAAATTAAGCATTATTTATGAACCTACCCAAGGATCCACAAAAAAAAAAGCCAGGACTAGCTAGACAGGAATAGCAGCACTTATACCCCATTGTTCAGTCTGAGCTCCATCTTAAGGTTAGGGGCTGAGGCCGGTTCGCACCGGTTCTGTAGAACCGGTTGTTAATTTGGGAGGACGTTAGCAAATCGCTTGTTAATTGGGGGCCGTCATCTTTGAATTGCATGCAAGTGTGTTTGAATTTCTCTTAAAGGGTCTCTGGGTCTGTCTTCCCAGAGCTGAAGCTCCACTCCCTCCTCCTTCCTCCCCTTCTGAACCTCCCTCCCCTTCTGAGGGGGGCTCTCTCTCCCCCTCCTTCCCCTCCTTAAGGGTATTTTTTTAATTTTAAAATACAAACAGTCTGTTCCCATGACCATCATTCAGACAAGGCATTGCAACCATTCCACAGACACTCAGACACTGCACTGATGAGATGGGAGGGCTTTGGATCACTATAAGTACTTTCAAGTCAGAGTGAGGAAATTCTTCATGCCCCAAACCTTTGATTGATGCTATTCAGGAATCCTGTCTTTGCTAAAGATCTTATTTTGATTAAAAACCTTATTTTTAGCAAGTTTTCAGAAGTTATTTCCTTGTGCAGTTTGCAAAGCATGATGGGTTTCTCATATGCAAATGAGGCAGCCTCTCTAGGGATGCTGTTTTTTTTTAATCAGGATGGACAGCTTTACAAAGGGGTCTTTGGAAGGGAATACAGAAGCCAGCATAGAAAGCTCTGGGAGCCTTAGGTGAGTAATAGCAGCAAGCCTGCCTGCCTCCCCAGGTGCCTTTGCAGCCCAGTACTAGGCATGGAGAACTACTCAGTACCAGCCAGTACTACTCAGGATTAAGCCACACTGTATAGTAGAGGACTGCAGCCTGTGGCCACAGTCCTAGCCACACTTTCCTGGGAGCAATTCCCATTGACTAACATGGGATTTCCTTCTGAGTAGCATAGGATTTGAGGCTGCTTTCCCATCCACACTTTCGTGAGAGTAAGCCCACTGACTATAATGGGACTTATTTATTTTATTTTAAAAATTTGTATCCCGCCTTTCTCAGGCTGTCTAGCCCGACTCAAGGCAGCAAGGCGGACTTACTTCTGAGGAGATTGGCAGAGGCTTAGATTTCTCCCTCTAGCCCTGTTTCTCCAGCCCTGTCTCCTTTCCTGAGAGTAAGCCCACTGACTATAATGGGACTTACTTCTGAGTAGACATGGTTAGGACTGGGCTCTGAGGCTGCAATCCTATCCACACTTATCTGGGAGTAAGCCCCACTGACTAGAATGAGACTTACTTCTAAGTAAGCCTGCATAGGATTGGACTGTAAGGTTAAAATCCTGACCACACAGTTCTGGGAGTAAGCTCCATTGACTTGAATGGTACTTACTTCTGAGTAGAAACGGTTAGGATTGGGCTCAGGCTGCAATCCTATCCACACTGTAGTCCTTTCGCCCCCCATAGCCCCAGTTCCCATCCTGCCTCCCCAGGAGCCCAGTCCATTGCCTACTCTGAAGTAAATCCTATTAAAGTCAGTAGGTTTTACTCCCCTGTAAGGATAGGACAGTAGCCTCAAAGCCTAATCATCTGTCTACTCAGAAGTAAGTTCCATTATAATAGTGAAGCTTACTCCCTGGAAAGAAGCTGGTTTCTAAGAGCTTGTAATCCTATGCCTGACTACTCAAAAGTTAATCCCATTTCAATCTATGAAGCTTACACCCAGGAAAGTGTGCAGAGGAGTGCAGCATTAGAGCCCAATCCTATTCTTGGCTACTCAGAAGTAAGTCCCATTAGAGTCTGTGGAGCTTACTCTCAGGAAAGTGAATAGGATTTCAGCCAGAGGCTGGTTACTAAGAGCTCAGTCCTTTGCTTGACTACTCAGAAGTCCTATTTTATTCAATGGAGCTTACTTACAGGAAAGTGTGGACAGGTTGTAGCCTTAAGTAGTGGCTTAAAGGCAAACCTCAACCTGCAGATGGACACCACAGACTCTGGTCCTAAACTGTAGATCAGTGTTTCTCAACCAGTGTTATGAGTACCACCAGTGAAACTTGTGGTGTGTCTGCTGGTACTGAGGCACCTGGATGCAAGTGTCATATGTGCTCCCTGAGGCAGCTGGTGGGCTGCTGTGTGATTCAGGAGCTGGACTAGATGGGTCTTTGGTGTGATCCAGTGGAGGCTTTTCTTATGCTTTTATGTTCTTAATTGTGGCACACATTCCCCCTGAGAGCATAACAAAGTGTAATGCATAGGAATAAATTACACTGAACTCAGGGGCTTAATACTGATTGATGCGGTCACAAGTGATACAATTTTTTGGTAAGCTAAGGGTTAAGGTGGCATGCCCTCCACCGCCCTGCCCCTGCCCCTGGCCCCGCCCCTTGACCCATCCTGGCCCCGCCTACTTCCAGAGAACCGGTTGTTGGGGCAGGCTGGGCCCACCACTGGGCTGAGGTCATTATAATCAAACAAATTATAGCTTGTTAATTGTGTGAGATTTGGGGATAAAACCAAGCTACATCTCTTGAGAAAGCAAACATCCCTTAAAGTAGGGGTCTTCAGACTTTTTGGCAGTAGGGCTACATTATCTCTCAGACGCTGTGTCGGGAGCAAGAAAACTAATATACGTTTCAAATTTGAATTAATTTACATAAATCAACATATAAGAATGTATTGGAGAGGATTTCAAGACTTGCCCAAGGGCAGGATAAAGAGGTCTTGCCAAGGGGCCACATTGAGGCTTGCCAAGGGCCACACCTAGCCTCTGGACCTGGGATTGGAGACCCCTGCCTTAAAGCCTTGGAAATCTTAAAGCAAGACACTGCCTCCAGCATGGTGTGGCCAGGACAGCTCCTTGCCCAGCTTTCACTTCCACTTTCAATGATACACAAACATAAAGCATATTTGCACCACTGAGAGAGGAGGAGTGTTGGCACAAGAAGTTGCACTGGCCCTCCATGCACCAGACCCAGGACCGACCAGATAAGTTTGAGTTGGCTGAACTTGGCCAATGCAGTGCATCTGGAGGGATAAGTTGGAGATAGCAGGTTGACAGTGAATAGGAGGCATTTTGGCGATGGAAGGATAG
This sequence comes from Cryptoblepharus egeriae, assembly GCA_030015325.1. Lineage (NCBI taxonomy): Eukaryota > Metazoa > Chordata > Lepidosauria > Squamata > Scincidae > Cryptoblepharus > Cryptoblepharus egeriae. The sequence goes on from JAREYC010000013.1 coordinate 17,053,537, forward strand.
GCGCAAGGCAGAAATGTGGGTGGGTGGAGAGCGGGAGGCTGGGTCAAAATCTGTCAATTGTGCCAGATCCCAATCTTAAAAATACAGCTGCACTAGCGGATGCTGCCTGATTAATAAATGCCATGGGGCATGGCATGGCTCTTATGGTGATTGGGGAGCAGTCCTCCCCAGTAGCTTGTTTAACCCTTGAAGGACATAGCCTAATCTTCCTTATCAGTTTTGTGACCCAACAAAAAATGGGTCACAATCTACTGGTGGGTCCCAGATCCACAGTTTGAAAATCAGTGCTTTAACTGATTTTTTTGGGCAGACATAAGGAAACACATACAGGCAATAAGCTAACTAAGAAACAACTTATTTCTGGCTCCTGAATTTGAATTGGCAAATGTGTGTAGAGAAACTGAGATATTCCTATGCCCATAGATTTGAAATGCAATCCTAAACACACTTTCCTGGGTCTTACTTCTGAGTAGACATAGTAAGGATTACATTAGTTCTTAAAGTTTATAAAATTACTGATTAGTTATTGTTATGTACAATTAATAACTTTAATCCTAATCAGCTCTCTTATCTCATCCTTGGCTTTTTGTGCATTGAATGCTCACCTCACCCCACAATTTCTTCACACACACTTTCCATCTTACAACTAGAGCATACCTTCCTGTTAAATAGGTCTTTTTCAGGCTGTCACGGCTGACACTTTTTTCCCCACATGTAGAACTACAATCACCTTTGAGATCCTGGATTCTGACAAGCTTGTCACAAACTGCCTCACAGTTTGGCTTACTGGATTTCTTACCAGTGGTGTGTCTTGCCAGCGGGAATGATGTATGTGTCCCCTTGTGGACTTTCTGAAAATATTGCGGTATAAAACAATGATAAAAAGAGCTATTTCTTGTCTTTATCAAGAGACTTATCATGCATACCTGGCTACTATATCTGCCAAGCCCAAGGTGTGCAACAAAGAAAGACTAAACAGAAACTTCTGCATCAAACAGAATAAAGTCACCTTTTTATTAAACTAGCTAAGGGCAAAATCCATAGCAGTTATGGGTCCACGCAATTACGTCACCCTCTAGTGTTATCTTATGGAAAGTCATCTCAACTGCTCCAGAGTAAGAGGCTTAATTTCACTTTAGGATATAGGCCTAAGGCTGCAATCCTGAAGTGCACTTAGGCTAGCCTACATAGCACTGGACACCAGAAAAGTTTAGGCCAGCATGTCACAGATGGACTTATGCTGGCCTTTCAGTGCTGGCCTAGGCAGCTCAGCAGAGGCTTGTTGAACATGGCTTAGAACAGTGCAGTTAGGCCATATCTCGAGCCTGATTCCAGGGCAGACATGCCCCCTCCCAGTTCCTCAGGCCACCTCAGAAGAAGGCATAAATCTGAGTAATCACATAGGGGTTCATGATAAGCCAGAGTAAAAAATGGAAGTGATGGCAAAAAAATCCTGACTCCTAGACCAGCCTAAGTGTAACCCCTGTCTCAGGATACAGCTCAACTACAACAGCCCACCTCAGGATATGGCACAACTTCACCAGCCCAGTGAGGATGCTGCTCTTGTGCTGCTGCCTCTTTAGCAGCAGTTGGGCCAGCCGAGAGGCCTCCTAACCCTGTGGTTCTGGCCCATCAGCACAGGATATGGCCTACTTAGGTCACCTTAGCTGGATCATTCTCGCTAGCCTAAAATCAGGATTGCAAACTAAATAAATAAATAAACATACTCAATTTAAGAGACCAAACAAATCTTTTAAGTTCGGGTGCCAGCTGGGTTGATCTATGGAGAGTGGCTGGGGTTACAGTATTTTTTTAAAAAAGAAAAAGCCATGATGACCTGGAAAGCAAGTTTAGGCTGGTGAAAGTGGGGAAAAGATTCATTGAGATATCAATTGGATGTGCAGGGTGATCCTAATTCTAAGAGGCAAGCTGGCCACAAACACCTGCCACCATCTCCCTCTGCCCCAGACCACTCCCTCCCACCTCGGCCAGCATAACTCACACCTTCCCAGGGCCAGTGGCGGTGTGGGGAGGCCAGCATGCATGTGTGTGTGTTCGCATATCTTCCCTTGGAGTAGCACTTAAGTGCTCTATGGTGATAATCCCAGCCCAGCTCAAACAACTTGAGCCTACCTAATCTGCAGTTTGGATTGTGCCTGAATAGGGTCAAAGTGGTTGTAACTCCTTTCATAGGCCTTTAAAACAAGCTTCAACCAGTTAGCTAAATACACAGGATGCTATCTTAACACCCAGATAGGCCAGCCTAAATCATGGCACAAGTCTCATGATGGCCTGGGGGTATTGCGAAAATGCTGTCGGAAACTTCTGTTGGAACCTTTTGAAAAGTTTTCCCTGCCCTCAAAATAAATAATCTTCCCAGATGCTTCGCTATTGTTTAGCTTAGAAATAAGTTTTCTAATTTCATCTTCTGACAATGGGACCCAAGATGGGCTGTCAGCAAGATCCAGTGAGATACACTTGTCATATAATTTGCCCTGATGCCCAAAAATAAAGCTGAGAAGTGCTCTTCCTGTATGTGTTCAGAGGTGAAAGTATGTATATATTCCAAGCAATTATCTTCAGCTGCAATTAGTTTCCAAAACTGAGCTGAGTTGTCTCTTGTCGTTTTTCCTATGCCTGCTCAAAACTGCTTTAAATGCATTCTTTTTCTTTAGTAAAGTTCAAGATTCTGGATAATAAATAGCTTTGGTATCAACAGTTTCAAAAATTGACATTCTAAACAAATTGAGCTTTTTTCCAAGAAGAAACATGAGAATGTGTAAAGGACACCCTGTATAGTGATGTTAGCTAGCTTATCATCTTGGTTGGCAGCCGAATCCTAACCCATGCTGAAATGGGTAGGATGACTGGCCTGCCCAGATCCAATGTGGGGTTGGACTGGCTGCAGCTCAGCCCAGGGGAAGGGGAATTCATCCCCCTTATCTTGAGTAATGTGGCAGTAGGTAGAGCAGATCCAAATAGCGCAGTCTGCTTTCTCCCTTCCCTGCCTTGGAACTGCTCCTTTCTGCCTCCCAAGACCCTCCCCATTGCACACACCCCCTCCGCAGACCAGCACAAACTCACCTTCTGGTATAGTGCTGGAGTCAGCCTCTGGAGGTTGGCATATATCCATGCAGAGGACATATAAGGTGTGACAAAAAAGAAACGAGACTGTGGAAGCCACACTCATGCCTCAGTGCCAGTTGGCTAATGGCTTACGTCACTGTGTTGCACAACAACTCACCACTATTCTGCTTGGGGTTAAATTGAGTTGATCCGGAGTTCCTTGGCTGGGTCATCTCAGGAGACGAGACCTGGGTCTTCCAATGCGACCCAGAAACCAAGAGACAGAGCGTGCTGTGGAAGACCCCAATTTCACCCAGACCTAAAAAGGCTTGCATGTCCAAATCAAAGATCAAGGTCACGCTGATCACATTCTTTGACTAGAAGGGAGTGGTCCGTTATGAGTTCGTACCTCAGGTCAGACAGTCAACCAGCGTTTCTACCAGCAATGACCCAACTTAACCCAACTTAACCAGGAATTTCAAATTTAATTCTCTGCTCCATGGTTGTGCCACCTCCAGTTGCGTGACAAGGTGTAACAGTGTGATACCCAACAGCCTGAAACAGAAGCACAGAGTGAGCAAGGTAAACAATATTATAGCAGAATAGGGTTGAGATGTTGTGCAACACAGTGACATAAGCAGTTAGCCAGTTGGCACTGAGGCATGAGTGTGGCTTCCACTGTTTCGTTTCTTTGTCACACCTTGTATGTCCAAAAGTGCCTTATGCAGGGTGACCATATAGAGTGGAGGACAGAGTGCCTTTACCCTTAACCATTACATGGCACTGAAGAGGGAAAAGCAGGTGCTGCTTTTTAAACCCTGCTATGATGAGCTAAACCTGCCTCAATTTCCTCTTCTTTGTAATGGTTTAAAGGTAAAGACATTCTGTCCTCCATTCTGTATGGTCACCTTGGCTTTATGGCACTTTCACAACATCCAACAGCTGGCTCAAGCGACTTGTACCAGATTAGGGTATAGATAGGATTGTGTCCTATGACACTCAGCCATAAATCAAGACTTCTCTGGTTCAAATGTAACCTCTGCCTTGAACTTGCTATGCACATTTAGATGGGGTTAACAATCCAATCCATTGAAATTCCCAATGAGCAGGGTTTGTCCTTCTTTCTCCAGGACATGTCCTCTTTTTTACCTTTATGTCCTGGAAAAAAATATTCACTGTCTTCCTTTTCCTTGTGAGAAAATAACATGCAGTATTCTTGTAATTAATAAATTTGATGTAATAAATTATATGTAATAGTTTTAAATTCAATAATAAGTAATATAGAGTTTAAATTAACCACATGAAAGCAATACATGAGTGTTTTACCCTTTGTTTTTTATATCCTACATTTTTCTTCGGTGTCCTACATTTTGGGGGGCCCTTGTCTTCTTCTTGAGATTATGGCATATGATCACCATGCCCATGAGGCAATGAACTGATGTGGATATGAGCAGAGTTTTCCAAACATTTTGGCAGGAGGGCCACATCATCTCTCTGACACGGTGTCAGGGGCAGGAAAAACTAACTTACATTTCAAATTTTAAATAAATTTAAATAAATTAATATATAAGAATGTTTTGGAGTGGATCAGAAGATCTTGCCGGGAACCACATTCAGGCTTGCCAAAGACCGCATCTGGCCTCTGGGCCGAAGTTTGGAGACCCCTGTATTAGAAGTACTTTTTGCCATTAGGAACTCAGGCCTCTAAAGAGCTTAGAAACCTAATTTTGAGTTGCCAATTCCTTCCCTATCCTCATAGAACTCTGATATACAGTGAGGTCCATCCTTGCAATAGGGCCAGGCTGTGCCATTTGCACATGGGCTGGAAAGTTGCATATTGCCAGCAGTATGGTGTGGATCAGCTACCAGTGAGGGTCTACCAGAGGGGGACCAGGAATTGGGGCCAATTGGGGCAGGAATGGGCAGATCTCATTGGCATTGACATATATCATATCTTGAACTCCAGTCATGGGTTATGCCAGCTCAGTAGGTTCTACAGATCAGAAGAGTCCTATCAAGAACCATTTGAGTGCCAGTAAGGTAAGTAAAGGTTTACTTACTATCCCAGCTGGTCCGATCCCCAGACAACACCCAGAATGCAGCAGGTACTATGCCAGCAGATAGGCATAGCATATGCTGGCTGCAGACAAGATTGGGACATAATATTTGATTTTTGGCTCCCATCGATGTTTTTTCTCCAAATGTATGAGAATAATTGCAGCAAATATTGGTGCAACACTTTCTTGTCACCCTATGCAGCAAGTTGTGTATAAAATTCCACTGAATAATTCTCAGAGGAAATCTAGGATGGAAACTCTCCTAAACGGGATGAGAAGATTGCAAAATTATTATGACAGAGAACAATATGAGAAGGCCTTGTACCTTCCAAGCCTTGTACTCCCATGACTTGCAGAAGCAACCATTTCATGCAAGTCCTGTTTGATTTGTTTCATACAGCATTATGGAGATTTTAATAAGGATTGTGTGGGGACTTTGGAGCGTCGCATGCTGTCAGTGTGGAATAATAAGTTTATTACAGCACACTCCTGACAGCGACTCATAAAAATGAATGACATTCTATATCATAACATCTCGCCAGCTTCTTGGCATGCTAATCACTCACTTCATCGTTCTTTAGCATAATGAGACCGACGACATATCAATACTCAACATCAAAACAAAAATTTGATTTGAAGCCAGAAAGTAACATTTAGCAGAGATTCAAACAACAATCAGATAAGCTTTCAATTAAAGACATTTATGAAGCCTTTCACTATACAAAAGTGCTTTGCCACCAAAAGCTACATATTATCTTTGGGGAGGAGACCATCTGTTTTGAATTGTGTTTTAGAACCTCTTCTTCAGGCAGCATCTATGGCAAGGATTTGCAGCCGTTTTGCATCTCATGGTACACAGAAGGAACTAACATTTTCAATGAAATTAGTTTTTTGTTGCTTTTGACAATTGACAAGGCACACTGCACAACTACACTGTGATATAGGTGTTGTTGTAGTATAGGTATAGGTGTAGTAACAGGGAGTGTCTTTTGGAGGCCTCTAAGAGGCTTCTGAAGCCTGGGGGGGCCTTATGGAGGCCTCAGAAAGGCACTTCTGGCATTAACCAAAAACCAGAAGAGTCTATTGCTGACCTCCAGAAGTCCCCCTTAGAGTCTTCTAAAAGGCACTTCTGGCACCCAGGGGTGGTGGCTTAAAAAAACATGTGCTCCTGAGCACCAGATACCTTAATTATACCACTGCACTACCCTGCTGGCAGGATGCTCACATCCCCCAATAACTGCCTTGAGTATGTAGAAAGGTGGGGTATTAATCAAGTAAGTACTGTGTTTCCCCAATAATAAGACACTGTCGTATTACTTTTTTGTTTGAAAAAACACCATAGGTCTTATTTTCAGGGCAGGCCTTATTTTAATTAACATTGACAGCAAAATGTAGGACAACAAAGCAAAAACGTAGGAAACATAGGACAAAAACGTAGGACAGACAGGAGGCTAAAAATTGAGACAAATCTGGTCATATGGTCACCCTGGGCACAGAAGTATGTCCCATCCATCCCCACCACACTCAAAAGGCTTACTCCCAGGAAAGTCTGGCTGAAAGATCCCTATTCTGTGTGTATCTGCACAGAAGGGTTGGGCTTTGAGGCTGCTATCCTGTTCACACTTGCCTGGGTCCACACTTGCCACACACTGACTATAATGGGGCTTACATCTGAGTAGCAATTCAATGCTCATGCTCTGAGACTGCTATCCTAACCACACTTTCCTGGGAGTAAGTCCCACTGACTATAATGGGGCTTCCTTCTGAGTAGCAGTAGTACCAGGCTACAAAAGAGGACATGTCCTGGAAATAAGGACATATGGTCACCCAGTACCCTAAGAAAAGCCAAAGCCAAGGGAAGGGAGAGGGGTCTCTAGAGAACACCATGTCCTGGAAAAAGAGGACACCCTGTTTCCTAAGGAAAGGCAAAGGGAGTAAGTCCCCCTGACTATAATGGGGCTTACTGCTGAGTAGCAATTCAGTGATCATGCTCTGAGACCGCTATCCCAACCACAATTGCCTGGGAGTAAGTTCCACTGTCTATAATGGGGCTTACTTCTGAGTAGACCCGCATAGGCTTTAACGGGCTTTGATACTGCTATGCAGAAGTGGGATTTTAGTAGGTCTTATTTTCAGGATAGGTCTTACTTTAGACATCAGGGCAAAAGTCCAGGTGGGTCTTATTTTCTGATTAGGTCTTATTATAGGGGAAACACAGTAAGTAAGTAAACAAAAAAACACAAGCAAGCAAGCAAACAAGTAAATAAAAGCCCATTTACAGCAATACCACTGAGCCACTTGAAAATGGCTGATCTTTTAGTGTTTCTCTTATTCCTTCTTCAGTTCCTGTTTGTTTTCTAAGTTTAACTGGAAAAGTCATCCGGATCACATGAACTGCAAGGCATTTATTTGATGTTCTTTTCCCTCAACGAGTTCTATTTTAGAAGGCACAGGCAGAACAGGATAAAAACTGTTCCTTTCCTCAAGGCACCCGAGAAGTATTTGCTGTGGGATGACACAATAAGCATCGTGACTGACGGGATGTCAATAAACAGATTACTGTTTTCTAGGGGTCACCGGGATTACTCGATGGTATGGAATTACATTATCTGTATCCAAAGAGCTTTGAATTTTGGGGAGGAGCTGTAGCTGAGTAATAAATTAGGAACTCTACTTCTGGTTAAGCCATATAAGTATTTCACCAATTTACTTGGCTACCATTTTGTTTCAGGGCCCAAAATGCTGGTTTGGATCTTCAAAACATTTTTTGACTGGAATATGGACCACAGTGGTCCATACAAAAGATGTGACAGAGATAATGGGTGCAGTCCTAATCTAGTCCAGCACAACTCATCAATCTTCCTGTTCCCGTGTTGATGCAAGCGCATGCTTGTGCACTGGCCTAACCCTCACCCAGGAGTGGTGCATGAGTGCCCTATAGCACTTTTGTGACACCTCCATGCCAGCACAGACTTATGCTGCATCTTAGGCCTGTCTAACTGGGAGACAGGATTGCAGCCTATATTGTGGACTAAGAGTAAGGGGGATTTGGATGGATTTTTAAGTTTGAAAGGGGTGTCGGACTGAAATGCTTTTCATCCAACTGAAAACAAAATCAGAAGCACCAAATTTCAGCTCTGGTTCAATTTCCTTTTTTTGATAGCAGGGGTGTTGAAACATTTTGGTAGGAGGGTTACTTTATCTCTCTGACTGTGTTGGGACCAGAAAAAATTATTTACATATTAAATTTGAATATAAATTTATGTAAATTAAATTTACATAAAAGTATTAGAGACAGATCTGGAGGCTTCCCTGCAGGCTGAATGAAGAGGTCTGCTGTGGGCCACTTTGAGGCTTACCATGGGCTGCAGCTGGTCAGCTGGCCAGGGTTTGGACACAACTACCAGACACTTTTGCTTCATCCCTGGAATTTGTAACCAAATCAACAACTGAAGGAACTTCAGCAGTTGTTAATCACAGCAAAATATGTTGTGCCAACAAGCCCCTATCATGAGTTTTGAGATCAACCCCTTGGCTTTTGCATGTATAAATGCAGTAGGCTAATTAGACAGAATCCGCTGTAAAACAGGGATGGTTATGTCATGGACAGAAATGGAACCGGCAAGCTTATTAACCATTTACGATCACTGGAGTAATGGTTTATTGTCCCAAAAATGCATCCTATGGGACAATTTTTTAAAATGTCTGTCTTGAAATGTTCTGTCTGTTCCCCATCTTGTTAATCTCTTTGCTTAGGCAAGGTCACTTTCCACCTCATTAGAAAGACGCTGCAATGACTTTTGTAATTAAAAGACCAAATTAGTCTGGCTAGATTCAGTTCGTCATCATCAGCGCTCCGGCCTTGCATTTAACGAAGGGGCAGTTCAGGTTTTAATCCAGCTCTGTGCATTTAATTTTTCACTAGGTGTTTGAGTAGATTATACTACCTTGGTTAATGATAATGTTTCTGGAAGGGGCTCCTGGGACTTCTAAACTGTGGTGGGACCATTAAAAAATTGAGAAGATAAAGCTTTGTATTTATTTTGTTACCATTGGCAGCTCATGTCTGGTTCTCCAGCAGCTCGGAGGAAATGTGGAAAACTATTAGAAAAGAGGAAATCGGAAGATTAGAGAGTATCAGGCTAGAGTGTCTCTGTTACACCTTTCTTCCACTCTGTTTCGCTCTTCCTTCTCAAATCCAAAGAGCGGCAGAAGAAACAATGGACCTTCACCAGACACTGGAAAGTTCGGAGTTTATCTGAAATTAGTCTCCATAGCCTGGCTCTGTCCAGTACACAATGCTGACCACTCAACAAGAACAGTGCAATCCTATTCCTGTCTACTCAGAAGTCCGTTCCATTGAGTTCAGTTGGGCTTACTCCTAGGAAAGTGCTCTTAGGATTGCAGCCTACCATGTAAGTTATTCTGTCTGGTTGTGAACCTGCTGGGACCTTCACAAATGAGCCAATTCCAGTTGTGATGCATCTGCCAATGGCAGAAATTCAACCAAGTTAGATAAGTGAATTTGGACATCTCATCGTTCAAAGAGTAGGTAGTTACCTGCTGTGATACTGATCACTTTGGGTGTTATGTCTTCTCTTTCCCGTTAATTAAATGTAGCTGTCTTTGGTACCACCACCACTTGTCAACCATTATCTTCAACCCTTTGGGGATTTTAATACTTATTTTGTTGGTCTTGTTTATCTGCTTTGTTTTCATGTTTTATCTCCCACCATTTATTTGTAGATTTGTGACTGTGACTAGTTGAGCCATACCAAAATGCTATTGTAGCCCAGACAGCCTCCTCCTTCCCCAAAGTTTGCATTTTGCTGTCTTCCCTTGGGTAACATTATTCCCGTCTCCTTGTTTGTAACATCATTGGTATGCAAAAAATACCTCCATATATTTTCTGGTCCCTACAGATGGTATAAAGTGGTTGATCTTTTGCATAATTTCCTGTGTGATATTCAGCCTTGGATGTCTTCAAATTCCCTTAAAATGAGCAGGTAGAATATAATCAAGCAACTATTGAAATCATGGTTATTCCATTCAAAGGCTTTCTTGATGTTCTACCTCTGAGGCTGTTCGTTCGCAGTTGAAATAGAGGTTTTAAGACTTTAAAAAAATCTTCATTAACTATTTTGAGCTCTGTTTATTTCTGGGGGAAGGCTAGATTATGAAGAGAGTACATCATCCTTAGAATGATTTGGAGCTGTTGCGCACCTTTACTGCAGATATTAGACCATATTAGCTCAGTACACATTTAGTGTTCCATCTTCTGGCTTTGGAAAAGCCTAGCAAGCCCAGTGGAGAATGCTTCAGAGAACATATTATTGGACTAATGAGCCAGTTCATCCTGCTCCATACTAAGTAAGCATTATATATACAGTGGCGCCTCACGTAACAAATTTAATTCGTTCCGGAGGCATGTTCTTTACGTGAAACATTCTTTACGTGAAGCAGATTTTCCCATAGGAAATAATGGAAACTCAGACGATTGGTTCCACAACCCCAAAAATATTCATATAAAAAATTAACTGGATGTAAAAATGATGACAGAACACTGGGATTGAATTCAAAACATGCATTCAATGTGCATGATCTTATGAAGTCTACTTAGGCTGCAGTCCTAAAGACACTTTCCTGGGAGTAAGACCCATTTAACACAATGGGGCTTACTTCTGGGTAGACATGGTTAGAAGGCTGCAATCCAAGACACTTTCAAAGTGTCTCCCCACTTTCTCCTTCTCTCCATCCTGAGCCTCTCTCTCCCCTGCTCCCTTCTGGCTGGCCCTGAGCTGCTTTCCTCTTCTCCACTGCTCTTCTCTCCCTCTGCCCAGCCGACATCCAGCCACAGAAGGAACAGCATGGAAGTGCTGCTTTCACTATGGGCAGGTGCGCTAAGCCGCCCTGACGCTTTTTAAGCAGGCTGCCGGCCAGCGCGTCTGCCCCAACTGTCAACGAATGTGTTCTTTACGTGAAGCACTTTCTTTATGTGAAGCAGAATCCTAGAGAAATTTTGGTTTGTTACGTGAAACATACTTTACGTGTGGCGTTCTTTACGTGAGGCGCCACTAGCAGAATGAATCTTTGTAGGAGTAAAATTTCCAAAATATTTGTGGACTTTAGGCATAACTAGGCACCAGCCGGCACTGGTGGGTGGCAGGCACTGGGCACTGACTCCAGGCATTGGCATCAAGCAGTGGGCACTGGGCACTGCTGGGCACTGACATTGACTGGGCACCATTGTGCAGTGTGTAGTGGGCACAGTGATGGGATTCAAAGAAATTAACAACCAGTTCTATGCCCATCTAGCAGCCACTTTTAAATAGCTATTTTTAAACTTTATATGTCCTATCTCTTGTTAACAACCGCTTCTATAGTGTAGGTGCGAACCTGCTGGAGCCCACCACTGTGGGCACCAGTTGGCAGCAGTCACCAGGGCTTGGCCGGCCTGGTGCCACCTAGGGCCGCCCCTCCCATGCCCAGGCTGTCACCTAAGGCTGCCCCCCTGCAGCCAGGCAGTCCTCCCACCACACCTACGGACCTATCTTACAAGAATTACCTTACGAGAATTATCACAATTATGTATGTTGTGAGCTCTCTAAAATTACATATAAATTAAAAGTGCTTCCTAGTTCTTTAGGTAATTATGGCTGCAATCCTAACCAGTTTCCTAGGAGTAAGTGCTATTGACATACTGGGACTTACTTCTGAGTAGGCATGCATAGGATGGCACTGATTGTCCTGAAGCAATGTCCATGGCATCATTAATGGCAAGAGATATATTTGTATTCTATCAGGGATTGGACCATCGTGCAGTTTACAACAACAGAATTCCACAGTTCTGGCATCATGTATAGCATACTGCCAGTGGCCATTCTGAATGTACCACCACAACTGGCAGCACAGAGGCCCACCAGCAGACCAACACAGGAAAATGAAATGTTAACAATAGTGGAGACCTTTCTGTCTACCCAGTCTTCCATGTAGATAGCCAATTGCCCCTCCATTATCTATAAAATGCTGTAAATTGACTGGGTGGCAGGGTGACCATATGGTAAACCTCAGAATGTAGGACAAGGTCCTCCAAATGGACTTTTGGAGGACCTTGTCCTACATTTTTAACATTTATAAAACAAGGGGCTTACCTTGTTTGGAGCCTCTGAGGACCTCCCACATGGCTGGGGGAAAGGTTCCAGCAGTGCAGTGGTCCTGTGCGGGTGCCCCTGAGCCCCCCCAGCTGACCAGGGAGAGGCTCCAGTAGCACGGTGATGCCATGCAGGTGCCTCTGAGCCCCCCAGCCGGCCAGGGAGAGGCTGGAACAGCACAATGGTGCTGCACGGGTGCCCCTGAGCCCCCCAGCCGGCCAGGAAGAGGTTCCTGTAGCGCAGTGATGCCACGCGGGTGCCTCTGACCCCCCCCCCCGGCCGGCCAGGGAGAGGCTGCGGAGGATGCAAGGGGCTGGAGCAGGGCAGGGCTTCCAGCCCTGAGCCAATCATGAGGCGGGGGAGGGAACTCCTCCTGGCCCGCCTCCATTTTCCTGTGCTGTGAAGCGCAGAGGAGTGTGCACACTGAGGTGCGCACACAATTAAAAATGGCGGCGCCCATAGGCACTGCTTTCCAGACATGGCAGGGGGTTTCCCTATTGTGCTGGACCCCCCTGCCAAGTCCGGAGGTGTCCGGGAATTTCCGGATGTCTGGACACCCTGTTGGGTAACCATTGGCAAACCAACCCGTCCCAGTGTCAGGGGCAGCATGAAGATGATGATACTTTGTAGCATTACATCACATTAACAAATTACATACACATTGCTTCACATGCTCCAAAAGCACTATATTTCTACAAAGTATGATTCTTTCTATCTTAATTTTTGAAAATGTGATGGCCCCGTACCCCAATGCTGCCTTGAAATAGTTGTCCTTCAATCAATTTAAACCGCTTGCTCCTAATTTTAACCTGATTATCAGTAGCAGATTTTCTGCAAAATAAAAATGGTGGATTTTCATTGTTGTACTCATGTGAAAACAGATCCAATTATCGAACTTATAAGCTAAATTTATTGGGTTTACTTAAGTCTGCTGTTGTTGCTGTCACTCGGGACATCGCTTTGCAAGCCCTGTCTTGGGGGGCCAGTATCACATAACCAATTTGATCCTTTTTTTAGAGCTGTTCCAAATAAGTTTTGTCTAAATTCTTCTCATTTTAATGGTGTATGTGGTATAAACCCATGCACATTGGGTATTAAATATTGACTTTTCTTTAGACAGATTCATTATCTAACAGGAATAATACTAGAGTAAATACCCACAAGACGAGGTGTGTTTTTTCAGTGCTATAAACTCTCAGTTAAAAACCAAGGTTTATAATAGCCATTCTGCCCTCCAGGCATGTTCTTTTTTCTGTTTTAAGCCTGACACTACCAATTGCCTAATATTAAAATAAATTACAATACAGTTGTTAGAATCAATTATGAGTGCTAAAACATGTTAGAAATCCCAGCTCACAGGTGCTGTAAGCATCTGACTCCAATTGCAGCCATCTCTGGCTATGGAAAAATACTGGTGTAGATTCAGAAAAAATAGTCCCAGTTGAAAGAACATGGTTTTCTATGTGACTATGCCTGGATCAGTGTGGAAGACTTTGATGGGCAAAAGGCCACTGTGGAGCTACCAGTAATTCCAGTGTTGATCTAAAGGAGGGGTCTCCAAACTTTCAATTTCAGGGCTCCTGGACGCAACTATGCAGAGGAGGAAATTTTAGCAGGTGCAGCTTTTCATCTCACAAATCACAAGCAACACTTGCTGAAATTTCCTCCTCTGCACAATTTTAAAGGTCCAGGAGCCATGAAATTGAAAGTTTGGAGATCCCTGATAAAGTCACTCTGGAATCTTCTACACACTCATACCTATTTTAGAGGTTTGAATTTATTTCCCTTTACCAGAGATCAATGGTTTCTCATCTTCTGTTCCTTTAAGACAGGGTTGGAAACTTCATGAGAACCCACAGGTGAGAGCACCATCACTTCTGGGTTCTCCCCACTGACTACATGGAGATAAGAAACCCCATGAGAACCCCTTTCTTAACTCCCTGTCATAAGCTTCAATCCTAAAGACATGTTCCAGGGAGTAAGATCCATACAATACATTGGAGCTTACTTTTGAGTAGACTTGGTTAGACTTGTGCTCATAGTCTGTGGTGGCAGGGATAAAATGGAAGTGACAGACAGTGTCACCTACAAGTCTTCATCAACCCCCTTAAGAAAGAAGGATATTGCAAATGAGAATCCTGGAGGTTGACCCCCAACAAGGGAACCACTGTGATAGATCCTGGAAGCCTCAAATCTCCCTACCTCTGTGGCACCTATTTCATGTCAATCATTCATATTTCTCAAGGTCAAACTTTATTTCCTGTCCCTTTAGTAAATCACAGCCTTGGAAGGTATGTCATGCTAAAATTCTCTCATTTTTTATAAAATGTTACCATCTTGTTTGCAAGTAGCTGGAGGTATTTTTTCAGGCTTCAACTCCTCCTTCTCACAGTTGGCTGCATCTCACGTCTAAAGATTAAAATAGGTACAAAGAACAAAAATAAGAATAGAATAAAACATCCATTTATTTGTGGCAGTGGGGTCATGATGGTTTGCATCACCCAGTGGGGCACCCAGGACAGCACTGAAGGTAACAGTTTTCCATGTGCCTTTAGGGTTTAGCAGAGCTATAGCTGTGGGGAAGGAAACACTAAGTTTTGCAGGGATTTTCCCTACAGTGTACAAGGGATTTCCTCCCCCTCTGAGCCATTCATATCTCTTGGAGAGCTTTATCAAGCAGAGGTTGGTCTAGTGTGCCTAACTATTGGGGTATTTCTGCACATGCACATAAAGCTCACATTAGAGAGGAAAAATTACTCACACGACTTAGAGTGCAGCTATTATCCACACTACTTTCTATTAACCACACTACTTAGAGTGCAGCTATCTCTGAATATATATGTAGGTAGCAAGCATTGTTATTGGTTTTTGTTTTGGTTTTTTCCCAGTTCATCCCTTAGCCACATCCAGTTACTGATGGTAAAGACCCTTTCCTGCCTGGAATATGAGATAACTACTTTCAATCAATATAGGACAGGGATCAGTAATCTGGCCCACAATAGGATCTAATAACATTTAATAATTGTATAGAAGAGGGAATTTTAGCTAGTGCTGTTGGTGATCTGAGGTCCCAAATACAAATTGTCTAATGTTAGGAGTGTGATCTTCTAGATCAGCCAAAATATCCATCTGGTACATCAGTCCATTCCCAATGGTTATTTTGGGAAGGCTGTAAGCAGGGCCATACCCCTTCTCTCCAGTTTGTCCCTAAACAACCTCTGGACATGGATTAGCTGTCATCACTAATAGGCATTGATAGACCAGTTCTCGATGAGTGTCTAATCCTTTCTGAACCAGTTTGGCTTGTTCCTTCTTTAGCTCTTGTAAAATTGCTGCTGCTAGTGTCTCTTTTGCATCTTTCTTTTAGATGTCTCTTTTGCGTGTCTCTTTTGCATCTTTCTTTAATTAATTTTGCTATATACACTACTTTGTGAAGTATTTTCTTTGATGAAAAGAGGTATACAGAGATAGTCCCCAAGATAAGCACTAGTTCTGTTCTGGAGACTGGAAATCAGAAAATATGAACAGGAGATGGAGAGCATATCCATGGATCCAGTACCTATGTATCCTGTATCACTTATCCACTGATTCATCCAGACTCCCCCATTTGTGCACCCCTTCATGTACCACTGTGGAGACAAGCGAGGTTCTCTACTCACTTTGCATTCAGAGAGGCATGAAGATGTCCATCCCCAGGATATGCTGAATTGAGATTGATCTCTAAGGCAAAAAGGTTTATCTGATTTCATGGAGAAACCGGAAGTGAAGTTTTTAATGCTTTATAAGGAGTTTGCCCATATCAGTGGTTTCAGTTATCCACTGGGGGTTCTAGAAAACAACCCCTGTAGATAAGAAGGCATGCCTATAAATCAAAATAGATAGTTCTTGCAGGCCCAAGATGGAATACATCAGCACAAAGATACCACATGGCCCCTTTAACTTGGATGTCTTAACTAAGAGACCCCATCTGCAAATATTCTTAAATAAGATTAATGCTTAATTTAAAGGCTGGAGTTGTGGATTCCCATGGTGGCATGGTGATAGTGGCTACAGCCCTAGTGACACTCATTTATCGAAATAGCTACACTTTACTGCTGTACCCTTAATCTCAGCAGCTTGAATCCTCTGTTGTCTAATGCACTCTGTCATCTCAAATGACTTTCTGACAATAGGATTGCCATATGACTTAAAAAGAATCCCTGGAGTGTTTCTGTGCCTTTAACAGTAATTAGAATTACAAACATTTTTAGCCCAAACTTATGTGCTGCTAGAATGCAGTGCACTGTCCCACCATCACAAATGGCAACACATTTGTGCACATCCAGGCCACCACTCCAAACAATAAGCAACCATGCAGCAGCAGCCTTCCAACAAGCCTTGCCATCGTAAATCCATGCTGGGCAGGGTCCAGTTCAAAACATTTTTGTATGGCCTCTGGTTTTCAGCGAATCTGAGAGATATAAATAAAATTGGTATAAAAACTACCTCGTATATAGTATAAGGCAAGGGTGTCCCCAGTCCCAGGGACAGATGTGGCCTTTAGCAACCCTCCATGTGGCTCTCAGAAAAGAATTTTCTGTATATGCTTTTTATTCTGGCCCTGACACACTGTCAGAGTGATGATGTGGCCCTCCTCCCAAAAACATTTGACACCCCTGGTTTAATGAAAAGCAGTCAAAAGCATGCACAGAGTTATTATATTGGTGACTGTGGTAGGCCAGTGTTGGCAGGCCAATAATCCCAGTCTCCATCTGCCTTCTCAGGTCTGCTAAACAGCTTGTTCAAGTCCAAGTAGACCCATTTGGACAGAGGAGGCTTACCCTAAGGCAGGAAAACAAAAGTTCCTTTACTTGGAGCAGACCTCCAGGACTGGTCCCTGCAGTGGTTTGCTAGTAGTGTGGCTGCATTGGCCACACTTAATAGTAGGATTGCCGTCATTCTCTTCCACAAAACTGGGACATGACCCTCTGTCCCATTTACAAGTATGTGAACACAATCCCAAAAAATTGGGACTGTCCCTGTTTTTTAGGACATATGGCAACCTTACTAGGTGGAAAGGAACAGTAGAGCATATTCATGTCTTTATATTAAACTGCTATATTCAAGCCACAGCAATAGGGTTCGGCAAAGACATTGGCTTCCTTAATCCTCTGTAAACTCAACAGTCCAGTCAATCAGAATGGTCTCAGCACTTTGAACGGACCAACTCCATCTGAACCCATTCAAAATAAATGAACCTGCCACGTCTCTCTGTGATTGCTTTGGAAAGTGTTTTAAAAAACTATCCGTACAAAACAACATTGCCAAAGAGCAGATAAATAAATAAAAACAAGCAGGGGTCAGATTTTTTAACACCGTCAATTTTTATTTTTATTTTTTTGGTTCTCCCTCTTTCCGAGTGAAAATATTGCTTTGATCCCATTTTGCCCAGAGTAAGATGCGTCTGCCGATTGCTGGAATTGTAATCTCTATTTCCTCTCGACTTGATTGCTTTTTTGGTCCCCCTTATTTGTGAGGATTCCAGCTCCCACCCTTCAGCAGTGTCATTAAGCACCAAACGCAGCAGGTACAGAAAAATAGCTTCCCTTCTGTCCAGTTCATAGCTTTGTATTACCACAAGCTGGGGATGGGGACTAATTGGCCTATGGGGATAATAGGCTTGACTCTAAAGTACCAATCCCAGTTTACAAGTATTGGTTGTGTCTTCTGGGATGACTAAACTGTGAGGTTTTGTTCAACTTCTAAATGGCCTTTATCTGTTCTTCTGTGTACTTAATAGATCATATCCATTTACTCCACCAGCTATGAAATGTGATTCCTTTATGTTTTACAACACAAAAACTAGTCTATTTTTAGGCTAGAACCTTCTCTCTGTCCTCTCCAAATACATTTGTCTTATTTCGCTTTTAAAATATTTATTCTGCCCTCTTTTACATTCTTCATGCTTTTGCCTGGGGGTGAGTGGAAGGACTATGGTGGCTAAAAAATGCCCTCTTGGAAAAAAAATGTGTGTGATTGATTTGATTTTTAAGACTGACACAACAGGGTTCAGGTTTCACTTGCTCGAAAGGAAAACAGCAGGAGGAAAATAAGCTTCCTCTTTTGAAAGAAAGGGCACATGTACTTTTAGGGCTGATATTCTTTGAGAGAAATTAGGCAGGATGGGATGCTCTCAAAGCAGATTTTCAGCAACAGTTTAAGAACTCAAAGCAGAGGGTTCTATTCCAATAATTACTTTGGAAAAAGAAGGCTGAGGGTTCTATTCATTCCAACTATCAACATTCCAGCTACCACTAAAAATATGGGAATATGAGATACTGGAAAGGGGTGGCTTTTTTCTAACTGATGAATGTTATATTTTACCTCCACACACAACAGCTACAGGTTGTTAGTAGTTTGATCATGATATCATATGATAATTTCTTTTACAATATATAAAGCTACAAAATGTGAATGCTGGTCTTCACACATCTGCTGTCTAGGCATACATTGATGAACCTCTTGCTTGGAGGAGACCCAGAAACCTGAAGCTCTTGGTCAAACTGGTTCGTTGAAAGGGCTTGTCTCTCGTGTCTTGCTCCAGGTTTGGCTGTACAGTAATGCTAACTTTGGTTCCCACTAAAACGGAGATTTTTCTCCCCCAAATCCACTTTTACCCTATCGATGTGACCTATGTGGATTTTTAATTTGTTCTGGGGAGGACTACATATGGCTTCGTTCCTCAGATTATTATTCTCATTCTCGCATAATGAAGGGAATGTTGGGAGAGAAAACTGCAGGTGTGGACACAGCTGTGAATGACAACTTCAACTACTTTAGCAAAGCCAGAAAAAAATATTCAATGAACTGTAGAGTGAGAGCATTTGTCATAAGAATAATTGCATCAGGAGGTTCCGTCTCACTGAATCTCCTCTTCCCATATGTTTGAACATCTGGAATATCCTATATGTGTGTGCATATGTTGATTGGTGTAACAGTCACACTGCCTTCTCTCTATGACAAACCAGTATTCAGTTTGCTTCCTTTTTCCCAAAAGAAAGGCTCAAGGGGAAACACAGGAATGAGATCCAATGGAAATGTCAGGAGTATGGGGTAATCTATGATACCATGAAAATAATTTTAACAAGCATTTTCACAAAGACTGAAATAATCAACAGTTCATATCAAGTTGAAAGGATATTGAAAAAATGCAATATTTTTTAGTAGTACCACTTATTCTACTGGGAAAGATAACAGACCTCATGAGAATTCAGATTTGGAATATTTCCATAGGATTCCCTGATGGCTTCCTATGTCCTGTGAAGGTAAATGAAAATGAGATCAACATTTATTTTCAGTCAGCTGTTGCCATAGATCATTTAATATTCTGGAGGCTCACATTTTCAGTTCCGTATACAATAGAAGTTCTCAAATGTTTTAGCACCAGACACACTTTTTAGAAACTGTTGGTACCCATCAAAAGTGATGCTATTAATCTAGCAGTAGAATCATAGAAGCATAGAATCCTAGAGTTGGAAGGAACCCATTAGGTCATCTAGTCCTGCCTGTAACAGGAAATCCTCCTAGAGCATCTCTGACAGGAGCTCGTTGAGCCTCTGCTTGAAGATCCCCAGGGAGGGAGAGTCCACCACCTCCCTTGACAATCTGTTCCACTGCCAAACCGCCCTCACCAACCGGAATCTCCTTTCTAGCAGTTTGTACCCATTGGTTCTAGATCTGCTTTCAGAGGCAGCTAAGAACAAATGAGCCCCTTCCTCAATTTGACAGCCCTTCTGGAGGTATCTGAAGAGGGCAATCAGGTCTCCTCTCAGCCTCCTCTTCTCCAGGCTGAACATCCCAAGTTCCCCCAACCTTTCCTCAAAGGGCTTCCCTTCCATCCCACTGATCATTCTTGTTGCTCTCCTTTGGACTTGCTCCAGTTTGGCTGCATCTTTCTTAAAGTGAGGTGCCCAGAACTGAACACAGTACTCAAGGTGAGGTCTGGCCAATGCAGAATAAAGAGGAACTAGAACTTCTCGTGACTTGGAAGCTACAGTCCTCTTAATCCAGCCTAAAATGGCATGTGCCTTCTTCACAGATGCATCACACTGCTGACTCATGTTCAGTTTGTGATCCATGGCGACTTCAAGATCCCGCTCACATGTTGTGTTGCCAAGCCAAATATCTCCCATTTTATACCTGTGTTTTGGGTTTTTACTGCCCAAGTGCAATAAATCTCAAAAAAGAGATCAGATTTGGCAAGATTTATTCTTGGTAAATCCATGCTGGGTTCTTTTGATCACTGAGTACTTGTCTAGATGTGCACAAATTATCAGCCCAATCCAGAGCAACTAATCTGTCCACATAAGAGCCCTTGGGTTGCCCTATCTAACACTAGGTTGGAGCAACTGCAAGATGCTCCAGCCCAGTTACTCTGAAGGAGGCTTAGGGCAGAGCAAGGCAAGATAGGGTGCCCTAAGAGAGGTGGACCTGCTCTGCCCTAACTGGGGCAGCCTAAGCAGCTCAGGAGAGGCAAGTTGAGGGCATGTTTAGCATTGCCTAGGGCAGAGCAGTTACTCTGTATCCAGAGCCTGTTTCCAAGGCAGAAATGCCCTCTTCCAGCCCTCAGAGTTATACCACCTCAGGAGCAGGTATAGTAATGAGTAGACCCATAGGGGTCCATGATAAGGCCCGAGTAAGAATGGCAGTGCTGACCAAAAATCTGAGTTCTTGGCCAGCCTAGCTGCAACCCCTGCCTCTCAACCTCAGGATATGGAACAAACTACGGCTGCCCACAAACCTCAGGATACAGCAGGCCCCTCCAAGAAGCCCCTTGTATTCACTGTAGAATGTACTGGCATCTCATCAGGGACTCCTTATAAGGCAGGCACCCAGTGGCGTCACCAGACTGGTGCGGCTGGTGTGGGCTGCATTGGGGATGCGCTCCGTATGGGGTGATGTGCCGGAGGAGTTTGACTGTCCTTTGGCAGGCCCCGGGCGTCAGCACACCCATTCAGGCCTGCTCCAAGGCGGAGAATCAGCCAGAAGCTGCCACTTGTCTGAGGAGCTGGCCTGAACGGCCATCTGAGGTGCACTGCGCAGAAACACACTGAGCATGCCGAACAGCTTCAGAGGAGACTTCCTTAGAGCAGAGAAAGTCCGCGCCTCTGCACAGCCATTTGGCCTCACTCAGGAGGCGGAGCAGCAGCCAAATGGCTTCAGAAAGAGTACTGCACAGGCACCAACTCTGACGCCTGCACAGTCTCCCCCAAAGCCAAAAGGCTTCAGAAAAGTACTGCGCAGGTGTCAGAGATGGTGCCTGCGCAGTACTCTTTCTGAAGCCAGTTGCTTCAGAAACAACTGTGCAGGCGCCAATTTTGGTGACTGTGCAGTCCAGATCGGGGGGGGGGGGGGTGCATCCCAGGGATGACGCACAGACTTCCGCACCAGGTGATGTGCAGAGTCATGTCACCACTGTAGGCACCACAGCTGTTCCTTGTTCAGTGTGATCTGAGGAGTGTCTTCTCAGGAGCAAGTCTTCCCCTTGTGTCAATTGCTTAGCATGCTCTGGAGCAGTTAGGGCAGCCCAGGCTTCCTGACTCTCTGGATTCAGCATAACTTTCTGCTCTGGATACAGAATAGTTAGGAGAGTGCAGTTAGGTCAGAGCAGGCTGAATTTGCTCTGGATTGCAGCCTATGTGTTTTATGACTTGTTCTAATATCTTCCCTGGAACTGAAGTCAAACTGATGGGTCTATAATTTCCTGGGTCTTCTTTTTCCCCCCTTTTAAAAGATTGGGACTACAATAGCTCTCTTCCAGTCCTGTGACACTTCTTCTCAAGTAATTTCATAGCTGGTAGTGACATAATCAAGGAGGATAATTTTCATACTCCAATAATATAAAAATCAAAATTAAAAGTTTATAGTAAACATAAATTTAAAGCATCATAGCCCAAAACATTTTAACCCTCCCAAACACTTCCTGATCTGTCTTTTTTTAATCCTCAAACATCCCATAAGCTGCAGTCCTATCCATGCTTACCAAGGAGAAAGCCTCATTTACTATAATTGTTAAAAAATGTATATTAGTGGTTCCCAACTGGTGTGTCATGAAATGGGGAATGGGTGCTTTAATGGGAATGGCCCAGAAATTTGTGGAAGCAACAATCATCCTGTAACAAGGCGTGTGTTCTTCTCCCTTTTCTCAATATTTTGAAGTCCTGGAGAGGACTTACTGGGTCCTGACCCACAGTTTGAGGAACACTAGTTTGTAGTCGGTAGAACAAATTTACAGCAATGGGAAAGCCAGACTTTAAACATCTGCATTATTTTATTTTCTTCTTAATTTCTCCAACTCTTTCAGAGTTGGCTAATTCTTGTGGCTAATTTTTTATTCTTTGACTATGATAATAAAATGCATAGTCATGCATCTGTCTTGAGGAGATTTTAAATAAATCCCTGTACATTTATGAATTCAAATGAATATATAATTTGCACTGTTCTGAACAGTTGCATGCTAAGTGACAGTCTTGCCATGCACACATTTGCATTCCAATGAGAATTGCCTTCTTATTTCATCCATAATTAAGAGAAATAATGGGGGGAAATGTGATAAATGCTGGCTTCTTATTTCCAGTGATCATCTATGTAACCTGTAAACACTGGGATTTTAAAAAGGAAGGGGATTGTGACAGATTTTGTTGCTTAGTGAAACAAAAACAATTCCATTATGCCAGATCCAAGCCCTGGTACAATGGCAGGAGGGAGCAGCCTTGATCCTTGCACTGGATACAGCACATGCTGGGCCAGCCTACCTGTTCCAGCACAAGTGAGAATTGCACTCCGACTGATATTTTTATTTTACTGCTTTTATTTAACATGGATTGGGAATCTCCAGGGAGTCCCAAAACTAAACCCCAGCAGATACTGAAGTCACAACTGTACATGGTTTATTTGTAAAGTGGTTAAAAAGTGGTATATATAAAAAAAACTCATTTTAAAAAAAGTGGTACATACAGCATTTACTTGAATCTAATGCTCACCTTTTCCAGCTGAATTCAATCTCCAAAATCAGGGTGTGCATTAGATTTGATGGTTAATTAGATTTAAGTGAATGCAGTATTTTTGTTATAAGCATAGGATGTGCATTAGAGTCAACGGCACATTAAATTAAAGTAAATATGGTAAATATTCTGACACCAAGAGAGGCACAGCATTTTCAGCATTTCTTTCTAGAGCTAATCACAACTCAGAGCATGCCCCTTTAGATCACAGATTGTGGCTTCAGAGGCTAGTAAGGAGGCCTTTCACAGATTGTGGTATGTAAGGAACTTTGAAAAATTCCAACAGAGTATCCAGTTAATTATGCATTTCTAACTAAAGTGTCATGTAATTTCAAAGGTGCATTTTTCCCCCTGGGGTGAACATAAATGGGAATGATAGATTGCATTATGCAATCCCATTGCAAACAATAGACATTATCACCATTCAAAGTGGGTACTTAGGACATATAATAGCTGTGTCACATTTGTCACAGCATTCAGGAGATAGGAAGGCTTAAATGCAGGGGAAAGCTATTAGTCTCAGAATGCATGTTTTAAGTGCACTGGATCTTATGGCTGATACCAGTGCTTTACATAAAAATGGCCCTGTGCTAATGATGGAAGCAAAAGTTGTTTGCATTAAAATCTACAGAGAACAATCCGATATGATAAATGGCTGCCAGGTGCTGCCATTTTGCAGAGTGAAAGGGCAAATTTATAATAATGGAAGTAAGACAAATGAAACTTAAGGCTGGGGGGGGGGTGTAAGGACCTGTCTTGAAATAGCTGATCCATGACCCATTTTGCATACCAGATCTGTAAGGGCTGAAACCACTGCTCAAGAAAGGCAGCCCCTGCAGTATCCATGTTGAATCCATCTGTTGGTCTATCTATCAAACATATTTTTACCCCACAACTAGTTATTTCAAAGAGCAAGACCATAAAATAGCTACCGCCAACATGGGGAAAAAAGCAAACAGAATGCAGCCACAGTCCACATAAAAAGCATATTACTTGTGTTATGTATCCACCAACAATTGTTTAAAATGTTACATTTTGCAGCTCTAAATAAGTTTTCTGTTGTATTGATCTGGGAGTGATACTGTGAATGTGCAAATACTTCCAATGCTGGAAAACAGCCACTTTGTGCTCATTGCAGAAGGTATATGTTTCATTGACCCTTCATGGCAAAAGAGCAGCATATGATGCTCTGGAACAGGCAGGCCAGCATAACTGCAGTGCGTCCGGTGCAAGATTGGGGCTGCTGCTGCCCTACCACATGGGGAAATTTGCCTCTTACTCCAGTAGCACTGAAGCAGCTCCATGGCTATCCACAACTATTCAATTTTACCCGTTAACTGGGTAAGATACATTTTTTCCAAGTGGGTTCTCTTCTGTTTAGAAGGGGGGACGGATATTGGCCCTCCTCACCCCAGCAGTGTCTTTTCTAGTGGCTTTTACTGGTATTCTTTTGCAAATTCTCAGACTATGGGCAAATTCCAGAGTAACTACATGGAGTCCTTGCTCCGGTGTAAGAACAGCCTACTCTGGATTGCAATATGAATTTCCCATAGGTTTTCACTAGGTGGTGCAGTAACTACAGGTGCACATAAAGTCTCTTATGTGCTCCCATAGTTACTCTGGATATGAACCCTTTTGGGACAGGGAGCCATTAGGTAATTTATTCCCTCTGTAAACCATTTTGTGAACTTTGCTGAAAAGCGGTACATGAATATTGTTGTTGTTGTTGGTGGTGGTGGTGGTACAGTGCTGAGCAGACCAGAGCAGCTTCTGGCTGGCCTTGGAAATGAGGTTAGAATTCTGCACAAATGCTTAAATTGACCAACTTTCCTCAGCTTCCTGTGTTGGCACGTTGTGAACTGATCTCACCCAAAAGTGGCACAAAAGTGCTGTAACACACGTTGGTGAAAACTCCTGGGCTAATGCAAGAGACTTGTGCCAGCTTGAGGAGGGGATATGAACTGCGATTCTCTAAATTGGAAAAGAACAATCTTTCTTGCCTGCATGGTTCTTAATTCAAGAGGAAGGCTTGATAGTACAACTGTAACATATGTGATTTATTTATATCTGATTGTGGGCAAAATCCAGAGCAGTTACGGGCCCACGCAGTTACGTCACTCTCTAGTGTTATTTTATGGAAAGTCACCGTAACTGCTCTGGAGCAAAGGGCTTAATTTGACTTTAGGATACAGGCCTTTGTCTCAAAGCAAATGAGGTTGGCTCATTAAATTGAAAGATAAGCATCCCTTAAGTTGCAGTTAATGGCTTAAAGACAGCCTGCTTACTATGGCAATGTGGCAGCTGATTACGCTTGTCTTAAGCAAAGTTCATGAAGCTTTTTTTCCTTTCTGTTCTGCTGGGACATAGAGCCCCTCCTGTATTGGCACTATTGTGGAGAAGGCCCTGCTCCTTCTTGCTGCCTATCTGGCAGATGAGCTCAGCATAAAGCTGGTTCTACTGGTGCACACAGAACGTGGTCAAAATGGCCAGTGCCCTGGGGCACCACACCTGTGAGGGTTTTAAGTGACTTCCTGACCCTTGCCACATTCTTCTCACTGCTTGGGGACCTCTAAAGGGATAGAGGAGTCCACATGTGGTTTCCACAGCTCCTCAAACCTTCTGAAGCCTTTAGAACAGTGATTTTAAGCCAGTGCGCCATGGCACGCTGCTGTGCCGTGGATAGTCCTCAGGTGTGCTGCAGGAATTTGGGGATTGACATTCATTAATAGGAAAATTGGGGGATTTGAACAGTCTGGTGTGCCTTGTCAATGGTAAAAATAATTGGTGCTGTGCCTTGAAAATTTGAATGCTTTGTTAAGTGTGCCGTGAGATGAAAAGGTTGAAAATCACTGCTCTAGAGTGCCTTTAAAGTGCACTTCTGTTCTTTGGGTGAAAAGAAACTGATATTTCAAGGCTCTTAGAAGACCTTATGAGGGTTGGATAGACCGAAGGCCCTCTAAGGGTCTTAAAATGTCATTTATAGTTTTTGTACAAAAACCAAAAGTGTATTTTAAATGCTCTGTAGAGGCCTTTGGAGTGCAGCCTGAGGAGGCTCCGGCTCTCAGAATGCCCTAGTGGTTGTGAGGAGACAGTCATCTCATTATGGGGACATTCTGCGGTCCAGAGGCTGAACAGCTCAGGAGCCAGGATCACCACCAGCCACTTCATGGGGAACTTGATAGAAGGCAGCATCTTAAGTTTAAACTATCTCAAGTTACTGGATTGGGAAGATCTCAACCTGAGAATCGGAGGGCTTTGTCAGGGCTGTGGGTGGCGCATGTGGTTAAGACACCGTGCCTGTTAACCAGCAGGCCAGGGTTTGAGACCCGGGTTGGCCCCACAAGACAGGGTGAGCTCTTGTCCCCAGCCCAGCTCTGCGATGCCAGCTGGATCCAATCGTATTGGCTCTGCCTTTCCATTGGACTAATTCAGTGGCATGGAGAGGGGGGATTTGCTGCTTAGGTAACAGCATATCCTCCATAACAAACTAACCCAGGCTTTCGTGCTTTGCGTGCAGCGTATGCAGTGCAGAGCACGATACCATAGTCTTTCAAGACTGACGGAGGCCTGCTTTGTCATTCAGTGCTGGGCAAGATGGACCAATGTTCACAGAGCTACCCACATTTGAGACGTCTTTTCTATTGAAAATGCTTGGAGAGCAACCAAAAACTAACAAGTCAGCACACATCCTTCCATGTCCAGCTACATTATTTAAACAGATTGTAATATAGTTCCAATAACATAAACACTTTTCTGATTTGCGTTTTGTTTCTTGCTATAGGAATAGTGCGTATCGAAAGGCTGGAAATATACTTATGTGTTTTGATTGTGGGTTTTTAAAAAAAGACAAACAAAAACACCTGTTTCGGGACCAATTATGAACTGAAGAGAACTATCAGCCCTAATTAATGAATAACTACGGGGTTCTCATTTAAGCAAAATCAACCATACTTGAAAAAGCAAACTTGGAATGTAAATGATGCAATCAAGTTCTGATTCATTCCGCCATGCAACATAGAGGACAATTCAATTCAAATCATACCATCTTGTTGTATTTATACATTTGAAAGGTGCTGCATATGTGCTGTAGCATAACCACCAACCTATTTCAGAAAGAAGTGAAGGAGTGTGTGTTTTTGAAAGTATTCTTGCTTACCCATGCTTTCCAAACTTAATTGCTTATATATCAGTTTTCTTACAAGTCACGGGAGCCATGTATCTGCCTTAAATTTATCACTTGTTCCAGATGCTGGAATAAGTGATACAAAGCAGGGAAAGTGGTTGTGACAAGCTCGTGTTCTGTTCAGTGTATGTATGTCCAATTATGCACCGCTACTGAATTACCATTGGAAGAGGCTTGCAAGATTATAGTTCTTTATACCTTTCTCTCCTCATCACACCATAATCTTAGGTCACAGCTCTAAGAACCTTCTTAATAAGGAATATTGGTTGGAATAGGTTTTTGGAAGGCAGGGACTTGTTTGCTAAATGATTGGCAGCTCTTGGGGAGATAGAATCTCCTACTCATACATTAGCAGAAACAATTTCATGTGCAATCCTAGAGTAATTCCTGAGACAATGTCACGAGGGCAAGACCCAAAGATCTGAAATGCATCAGCAAATGGCAACACTCTTGGGACCAGCCACAGAACTCTCAGCATCAGTTATTGATTTGGATGGCCTCACCTATGCTTTGCAGACTGACAGGCGCAACACAAATTCGTTACCCTGTCTCTGGGTAGGTTGTAGGGTGTTTTTTTTTTTTTTAATTCCAGGAGGAACTCATTTGTGGATAGACATTCATGATCCATTTTCTCCAGTGGTGGGCAGCAGCAGGTTCGCACCTACTCTATAGAACCGGTTCTTAACAAAAGATAGTACATATAAAGTTTAAAAATAGCCATTTAAAAGTGGCTGCCAGATGGACAGAGAACCGGTTCTTAATTTCTTTGAAGCCCATCACTGATTTTCTCATTCCAACTGAAATATTGGCCTCTGCACACAAAGCCTATCAATAAATTCAATCCAAAGCAAAGAATTTCACTGCCTTATTCAATTATCAATTTAAAGGTTTTGCTTGGGGGTATAGAGCTTCCACAGTCAGCATTTTTGTAGTGCGCCGTTCACAGAAAATCATTCTTACCACAGTTTTAATTCATATATTGCAAGAGATCAAAACTTCTTCCCTCAAAGCTGCAGTGCCCTATTTTTGCAAACCTAAGCATGTCTACTCAAAAGTAAGTCAATGGGGCCTATACCCAGGATGTGTGTTTAGGATTGCAGCCAAAATCAGTTCCCAAAGCAGATGACTTCTGAAGTCCAGAATTTTTTTAACTGGTAAGCAAGATTTACAGCATCATCCCACATACTTACCCATTCCAACATGTGGTCCCAATGCAACAGCTGTTAGATTAGGGCTGTTAGCAAGCAAGCAACCACTTCCACCTGGTTGTTGTGTTTTTTTTAAAACACATAATCCCTTAGTGGTAATTACTCTGTTCTTTTATCTCCCTTTCACTGCTGACCCTTTCTTTACTTCTTCCTTTTTCTCCTTCCCTGTCTTCCTATCAAGATCTTCTTTTACTCTAATTAAGGTTTGCATCACCCCCTGTAGGAGGCAGAAAGGGCCACCCCCATAACAGATCTTCTCCCATGCAGTGAGTGGAGCAATACAATGAATGGTGGACATGGGGATGCACCATTGCACCATCCTCAGTTTTTATATATATATATATATATATATATATATATATATATATATATATATATATATATATATAACTTTTGATTATAATCAAAATATTTTAAAGTTTGTTTCAATATTTCAATATTTAAACATGGTTTGTTTTATTGCATTCTGCACGAATTTATACATCATTAATGTAATGGTGTGTCCTACCTACACTCCTACAGCCCCCCTACTAACATCACTGTCTCTATGGATAAATTTAAGGGAAACCAATGGAGAGATACTGCAACCATAAAGATTGCACAGCACAGTACAGCACAGCTCTCCCTCAAAGACATTTCAAAAAATGCACCGTGATCAAAAATTATTATGTAAAAATATTAACATTTTCTAGGGTGGATCTTTTTTCCTACACTTCTTCTCGAGGTCAAAGTGTCACCTGAAGGGCTGGAAGATGGAATAAATTCTGGAATCTTGACTTACCTTTCCTTGTCCTCACAATGACTGGGGCTTTCACTTATTTCACAGAGAAATCGCAAAGCCCAAAATATTATATTTTTAAAACAAAAACTAAAGGGGAGACATTTCAGATTGGAAAGACGCCTGCAGGTTACATCAAACTACACATAACCCAGAATCTCCTCCAGTTCAATCCATCCACTATATTTTTACCTAAGATCAATTGAAGTCGATGATGAGGATAATTTCCTCAGTCCTTTAAAATGTACAAAGTGTTAGCACTCATTACCTTCCTTGCTCTCTGCAACATTTCATTGATGTAGTCGCTATTAATAGACCATCATTTTTCTGAAAACCTACAAAAGATTTCAATAACAGTGAGTTGCAAATAGGTCCTGCTACAAGTTGTTTTCCAAATTAAAAAAAAAAACACCCAAAAATGTCATTTGAGAAAATTCAATGTGAAGGTTACAAGTTTGAAAAAAAAACATGGCTACATATACCGTAATAATTCATGGAACCAAAGTGAAAATCCCATTGTCTACTTAGTGGGGTTAAAGGTGGCAAGCAGAGGGAGGGAATGCTATGAAAGCATCACAGACCATCTCTCATGGCATGATTGCTCTTCTGCAGATCAATTCTTAAATGCGAGCTGCGCACAAAAAAGCATGTGCTTTAAGTGTTACATTTACTATAAATCTTTGTTGTGCACGTGTTAGGAAATCTAAAAAGGCAACTCCAACGTCCCTGCTGTTCGACATCTTTAACCATTTATGAACTGGGGATTAATATTTTATTAAGCCATGCTTTAAAGGACAGAAACAGAGCTCCTTGCCAATTTAGAGGAAGCAAACGATCATTAGCTTGATGATTTAACATCTAAGTACCACAAGACATGCCGGGAGCAATAAACACACACTTTCCTCCCCCTCCCAATTGGGGAAATCCAAAATCCAAGAAGCCATATAGATCTCCAGGATATGTCACAACTGGGAATGAGACAACAAAATGTTTACAAATTGTAAAGCTACTGGACAGTTCATGAACAAACAATTATCCCGCAGTCACAATGCAATCCAATATCAGCTATGGGGGTCCTAAGATTTAGAGCAGAGGAGCATTTCTCTATGTCCCCAGCTGTACCATTTTGCATTGTTCCACCCATTGGAAATCCCACTGGAATATAATGGAATCTAAAACACAATTAAAAGTGTTGTTTGAATCTTCACACCATGTAGAAAGAATAGGGTTGTAAATCCAACATGGTGTGAAGACTCAAGCAATGCTTTTAATTGTGTTTTTAGGATCATCTGACAAAGAAAACATGTTTAAATAGTGGAGTCTCCTGATTGTGTGAAGATATTATTTGTAAAGGAAGAACTGTGAGTTTTTTTCACCCTCTAGTAATTTGGAAGGAAGTTCTCTTCTTCTTTTATATATATAAAAGAATTATATATAATTGTATTAGATTTATGCCTTGGGTAGCCTCTTCAGAAAGGTGGAATATAAATGCTTGGATAAAAAAATGTTATCCTTATTATTCCAAAGCTACATAAAATGGCTTTCTGCCATCTGCCATCTGAATACATACGTGGTAACAATGCAGCTCTTTCCAAGAGTAAAAAGTCATGATTGATTATATAAGGTCCTACAGGTTTTTTAAAAGTCAACAAACCTGATTTATGCCTTCCAACTTTCCTATATCTAATATTAAACAAACCAAAATAATTCCTTCCTGAAATCTCAGCTGTGTTGAGTCTTCTTTATGGCTTTTTTAAAAAAAAATCACATGGATTTTATTTACAGCCATAGTACCAGTCCATAGGTTGTTCTGCTTTATAAATATACCCTCAACTTTTCCATATTGAGCACAATCCTAACCATATCTTCTCAATAATAAGCCCCTTTGTGTTCAATGGGGGAATTATGTCCTAGGAAAGTGTCTTTAGGATTGCAGCCATTAGCTCACTAATAATTTTTTTCACTTTATCTGCACTTTCAATTTATCTGCAAAGGACAATTGAATTTGTCCTGGTGTGTGGTTTGCCAATTGCGTATCTTGAATGGAGGGATGGTAGATAAAATGGGAAATCTCATCATGCTCAAATAGGGTTTCCAGCACTGATTAAAGCTCATCATGGACATTTTCAATTGGATGAAATGGACTTCCTAGGAGTCCTGATAAAAATGTCTAGAATTGCGCTCAGTAGTTGTCTAGAGCTTGATGTTGATGCCATGATGCCAGACAATTAATATCTCTCTGGAAAAATTCTTCATAACCATCACATCTCCAGCCAGTTATTTAACTTTGTAAAAGGTGATATAACAGCATTTATTAACAGCCAGTTCTATGCCCATCTGGCAGCCGCTTTTAAATGCCTATTTTTAAACTTTATATGTCCTATCTCTTGTTAACAACTAGTTCTGCAGAGTAGGTGCGAACCTGCCGGATTCCTGAATAGGAAGCAAATTTTACTTTACGCTTCTATACACTTCCCTTAACTATAACATTGTTGTGCTATATAGGAAAGATTCTGCATTATAGGAAATTATCATTTTAAAGGATGAACAATGCAGATCTACTATTCTAATCCTAATCCCTGGTTAGGCCAACACAAGTCCTGTTCTGGCCTGGCAATGTATCAAAAGTACAGTAATTACTGCACTTCTGTGTGACTCCTGGAGGGGGTATTAGGCCAGCGCACAAACATCAGCCTCCCCATCAGTGATGGGCCCAGCCTGGCCCAACAACCGGTTCCCCAGAAGTGGGCAGGGCCAGGCTGGGTCAGGGGGTGGGGCTGGGGAGAATTTAAAGGGGAATTTTTTTTGAAATCTAAAATTTTTTAAAAAATCTAAGTTTTTGTTAGTTTCCCCCCCAGCAACCCTAACCACACTTTCCTGGGAGTAAGCCCCATTGACTGTCATGGGACTTACTTCTGAGTAGTCAGCATAGGATTGATCTCTCAGGCTGCAGTGCCAACCACACGTTCCTAGGAGTAAGTCGCATTGACTGTCATGGGACTTACTTCAGAGTAGTCATGCTAGGAAGGATGCTCTCAGGCTGCAGTGCCAGCCATACTTTCCTTGGAGTAAGTCCCATTGACTGTCATGGGACTTACTTCAGAGTAGTCAACATAGGATTGATCTCTCAGGCTGCAGCTGGCCGCTGGCACGGCAAGTAAAGGCTGCAGCTGCCACCTGGGCATTTTTAAATTTTTTTAAAATCGGGGAAAGGACGCTGTGGCGCTGAGGCTTGTGGGGCACTTTGCTGGGCTGCCGCTAGGAGCAGCAAATTAAAAAATTTAAAAATGCCTGTCTGGCTGCTGTCGCGCCAGCAGCGAACCGGTCCAGATGGTTTTGGGGACCCCCACCGCTACTGGATCAGTAGCAGCAGGGAGATTGGACCGTCCGGTCCCCAAGAACCGAACCGGCCTCAGCCCACCACTGCTCCCCATGCCACTGCAGGAATGGGGAAATTGATAAGTTGGTTATCAAACTGGTGATAACCTAAACCTTAGGCCTAAATGCTGGCCTAAATTGGTTAGGATTGCACTCTCAGACTGTTTTCCCAATATAGACTGATTTTCTTGCTGGACATGCACTTCAAGCTGCCTTCCCCCCCATTGCTCCTTGTGTACTTACAGAACCTGGAAGTGGAGTATAAAATTGTCCATCTAACCATCATGACTAATAGCCTTTAATTTCCATTCTTCCATGAAATTGCTTCATCCCCTTTTAAGCCTTGTAAGCTGGTGGTCATCACATCTTTGGCAGCAAATTCTATCAATTAATAATGTGTTATATGAAGGAATACTTCCCTTTGCTTGTCTTGAATAAACTCCCATCCACTTTATCTTGGATGATCCCACAATGGAGTATCATGAGATAGGTATCCACTTTCTCTATAATTCTGTAAATCTCTGTCCTGTTTCCTGCCTTGAATATCCTTTTTCCCAACTAACAAGACCAAATATTTTAACTGATCCTAATGTGAAAAACTGTCTAGGTCCCTGATCATTTTAGTCATCCCCTTCTACACCTCTTCTTCGGAAGCTGCCTTATATAAAGATATTGGTCCTTCTAATTTAGTGCAGTCTTAAATGTGCTTACTCAGTTGAGTAAAATTTCAAAATAAAAACCCAAAACACTGCATTTTGATTTTGAAGATGCTTTTCAGAAATTAAAACAGATTTCTTTTTAGTTAGAAATGATATGATTGCTGCATCTGCTGACCTACCTAGTACACTTTTAAAGCAATTAAAGTTAATGGAAATGAGAACTTGGAATAAAAGCATATACCACAACTTCCTGCTTTTCAAATAATGAAATCTGCAAAAATACAAAACTATTTTCAAACACCCCTAACTATAAACATCCTTTCCTTTGCTCCTGTGTCCCTTTCTAATGGATATTGGCCGTTCCTACTTTTCTTGAAAAAGCAAGAAATTCTTCCTCCATTTCCTCAACTTTTGGCTAATTTTCATTATTTAAATATTCTGTACTTTGATTCCTAATTCATACAATCTGCCCCAAGAGATGCTTACACTTCTTGCATTTCTTAAGAAAAATAAGAATCCAAAGGAGAAAAAAATAACAGAAAAATAAAATACAGTGTATTTATTAATTATTGCTACTTTTACAGCTTGATTTTTACAACTCTTTAAAGCCAACAGAGAAAGCGTCTATTGATTTTTATTTCTGTGCAACAGCAGGTTAATAAATAATTGATTGTATTAAAGATCTTTGCCAAATATCTTGTAAATGCTATCTTTATGGAGTTACAGTAGTGGTCACATCCATCTGTGATCTCTGAAAGAATCCTTACATATTTGCTTGCTTTGAATTGCTCAGCGCAAATTATTTCAAGTTAAAAATAAGATTATTTTCCTGCAGTTTTTTTCAAACCTAGTAGAAAAAGAAAGCTATACCTCATGTTTGGTATTATTCAGTATAATCTGCAGATTAGGGTACTGCTAGCTTCTTCAACTAGGACCAAGAAGGCACAGTAAATTGAAAGTAGGTTTTCTAAATTCATTTTAACAATATTATTCTAGAGACAATTCCTACCCAACTTTTTCTTGTACAATATTGACATAAAATGTAAATGTGTCCTCCACAGGTTGCCCTGCTACCTGTGACCAACTGGTGCTCAACCCCATTACAAGACTCAAGGACAGCGCTGTCTGAAGACATCTCCATGATCATTTGGCTGGTATGACTCAACACCAAAGATGACCAAATGCTGTTACCTTCCAAACAAAGTGGTACCTATTTATCTACTTGCATTTGCATGCTTTCAAGCTGCTAGGTTGGCAGGAGATGATAAATAACGTAGCTCACTCTATTGTGTGATATTCATAGGGTCGACATATATCCTGGAAAACCAGGACTGTTCATATACTGGCATATTTGACCGGGGATCCTGTCCCAGTTTTGTGGAAGAGATTTATGGCAACTGTAGGTACCATAACCACACTTGAACCACCAACCTGCCAATATTAATACGGTAGAATATAAATCTCCATGAGGAGCTAGGGCTTGCCAACTGCCTATCAAAACCTCAACATCATCTGCTCCTCATTTCTCAGAATCAGTCATTATGGAAATACCAATCACTCAAGTCAATCAACTATATTTATATACCATTTTTTCTGCAAAATGTTCAGAAATTGGTTCACAGAAAATGAAACAAATAGCAGATGAAGCAGTTCACAGCATAGGGAGAACTGTTATCATGTACTGATGTCTCTTATTAAGCTGCTCTTAAAGGCACAATGTCTACAGCCAGTAGAAAAGACAGAAAACTTTCAAGCTCATGGCTATCCTGAAACATTTGAGTCCTCCTCGAAATGTTTCATTCAAAGGTTAATGTTTCATTCCTAAGGTGCTCATTGGGAGCTGTCTCAGGTCCTGCAGACTTTTCCAACTTTTCTGTCTAACTACAGTTCTGTATTTATACATTGCATTTCAGCTAAAAAGTTCACAAAGTGGTTTACAAAGAAAATAAAAAATTAATAGCTTTCCTCCTTTCTCGATCTAGATTCTTTTTCTCCTTTCTCGACCTGTTCTCTGCTGATCAGAGTACAGTGGTACCTATTGCAACAACATCCTTCATCCAGAGTCACCCTTTGCTCTGAATATTCCTCCCTCAAGGTCAACATTGGCTATATGACCAGCAAAAGATTTCTGGGATTTCAGTCAGGAATCTACCTGGAGAAACCAACAACTGAAACTGGGACCTTCTGTATGCAAATCAGCAATTAATCTGACACCTTAGAGGGAGCGTCAGGTAGGGTCCAAGTAGGGTCTACTTGGCTACTGAGTAACAAGCCCTTTCAACTTCCAAGATAAGGTTAAATTCCTCTGAACTTTGCCTTTGATAAAATGTAGGATCAACAGGCTGCCAGTGGTGGGCTCCAGCAGGTTCGTACCTACTCTATAGAACCAGATGTTAACAAGAGATAGGACATATAAAGTTTTAAAATAGCCATTTGAAAGTGGCTGCCAGATGGGCATAGAACCGGTTAACTTCTTTGAATCCCATCACAGGTCAACACTCCCTCGAAGGTGTCAAATTAATTTAGGACCCCTCTTAGGTTGCTTTGCTATGGTTTGGCACCTTTCTCGGACACACAGCGATGATGTGACCCATCACTGCCAGACTTCTAGGAACATCAGGTTGTGATGAACTTGGTTTCCAAGGGCTTTGAGCTGCATGGTTTTAACAGAAACAGTGCTTAACACTAATTTTTCATCTCCGGCAAAAAAAACCCTAAGGAATCTTGAAGGGAGTTGAAATAATTTTGATATTTTTCAAGAGGTGATCATGCCCTACTTTAGGATCAAAATCATTCTCAGTAAGGCTTACTTATGAGTAAACATGCATAGGACCAGTTCTGTGAACACTAAGGATCACAGTCTCTAAACAAAACTGAAGATCAAGGTGCAAGGACTGGAGGGAAATCTAAATGAACTGGGGGGAATCCAAATACAGAGTAAAAATGTACTTTAAATGGTATCCTGGAAATGAATTCAGTATAATTCAACAGTCGCAGCAGAATCATGAATTAATTCCTGTTTACGTGTCCAGTTTCACTGTTTGCCACTTAGTTCTCACATTTCAGATACAGATTATTTATTGAATACAACTGTCATTGCTAAGTGTAAAATATTGCAAAATACTAGGCTTGTCAAACGATTAAAAAATTGTGTTGATTAAATGCCTTTAAACTGACTGATTGCTTAAATTTGAATACATTTCTACATTGCAAAAACCTGTCTAGTTGCCTTTGGTGGCACAATGAAGGAAGATAACATGATTTAATAAGTAAAAGCTAGAGCTCATTGCTAGGAGGGAAGGTCATGTAGACCTTCTTGGTTTTCCTTCCTGATTACAGGAACACAGATTGAAATGGGCACCAGGACTGGGATCTGAAGCCTCTTATCGTGACACAATAAGCTTCTCAGCTCTGGGTACTGTAGCAATTGCCTGGACTGAACAAGGGATTGGAATAGAATAGATGGACTCCAAGGTCCTTTCCATCTATAGTATTTTGTATGTCTGATCACAACCTATATGGGAGATCAATCTTAGAAGAAGAAAATCAGGATATGGACAAATATATTCACTTAAAAATGTGTGTGCCTTTAAGGCTGCAACCCTAAACACACTTTCATGGGAATAAGACCCATTGAGCAGAATGGGGTTTACTTCTGAGTAGATATGGTTAGGATTGCAGCCTAAAACTCTCAGCATCATCAGCTGAAACTGGACCTTTTAATTTGGGAAAGTTTTAATTGGTTGATCAACTGTCACATGGCTTTCAAACCTCTCTCTCTTTTGTAAAGGCAGAACCTGTTTTCCTCATAATAACCAAACCTAATTAACTGAATTAAGGCTCATTCATTTCCCTTTCCCCACCTTTCTTTTCCCTTCTCTTTCTCTATCTCTTGTGTCAAGTTTCAGAATGTAAGATCCTTGGGACAGGGAACTGTCTTGTTTTCTGTAAAGCACTAGGCATATGAATGATGCTGTATACAAAGAGCACAATCCTAACCATGTCTACTCAGAAATAACCTCCATTATGTGCAATGGGTTTTACTCCCAGGAAAGTGTATTTAGGATTGCAGCCATAATCTACCTGGTTAATGTTATTGATCACCAAAGGTGAGGCGTTACCCTTTTCATATATTTCAGATGTCTTGTAATTATCCCCTTTAACTCCTAGTCCTAATAGTCCTAATAATTAAGAAAAACAGCACTTTAAGAAGTGCTGTTACAAACATAATGTAGTATTCCTGTTTACAGTTTAACCTTGAATAGGTCCAAAATCCAACCATGAATAGCTTTACACTTTTAGGTGAATCTTTTCCCTGCTGTTCCCTTTACTAAGACAGGAAGGAGAAAAGAAGGCCATGGAGCACCTGTACTGCTTAAAGAAGGTCCCGTTCAATCTTTCACATCCCCAACTTGAGAAAGGAGAGATCATCAGCCCCAAACTTCACTGCCAGTCTGCAAAAACAGCACTGAGCCAGATGTGTCTATGGATTTGACTCAGGATGCAATCCTAACAAATTTAGGCCAGCCTAACTCACCTGGAAAATCTTCCTATGGTAGTGTGACTAGGTCTGGCCTAATCCTCCAGCAGTGGGGCAGAAGTGACTTATGGCACTTTTGTGATGCCTGCAGGTGAGCACAAGACTTATGCTGGGGCTTATGTCAGCCTAAATGGATTGCAGCCTGAGTGGTGTAAGGCAGCCTCCCCAAAATACCCTTCCCACATTAAATGATAATCCCACATCCAGACCACATCACCCCATGTGCCAGCCTGAGCCCATGTGCAGTCATCAGTGGATTCCCACCAGCAGCAGGCACAAACCAGCTGGAAGCCAGCAGTCTGTTTTGAGTCTGGCACACCCTTGTGATTTGCAATAAAAGTAATATATACATCAGATGAATCCAAAGAGTGCCAGGAAACTGGGATTTGTCATTCTACTTGTGAGAACAGGGAGGGAAGCAAACTCCCAAGTTGAAGCCGAACAGGAAACGCAGCGCAAGGCAAGCAAAACAATTCATTTTTAAAGAGGAAAATCTCCGCTTGATACCTTTCCCCACAGCTCCAGCAAACCACTTATTTATTGATTGCCAAAGAAGAGCATTTGCCGTGTCAGCTGGGGGGTGGGTGGGGGCGGGGAGGATACTCGGAGTCAGACAGGCTGTTGAATTCCCTGAGATCAGGCCCAGGCAGCAAGTCAATGCACCCTCATTATGGATGGGGTCCCTAAGCCTCCCATGAATAAAAAGCCTCCCATGAATAAAAAGCAGAGTGAATTGGATTACATTACAGGGAGGGCAAAGGAGACAAGGAAGGACTGAAAAAAGACAAAAGAGGGGGAGGACCATGTGCAGGAGGATTAAAAAAGGACAAGGAGAGCAAGGAGAGGACAGAAAAAAATAAACAATAGGTGATCAGAAAATCTGAGAGACCCAGGAAGGAGAGGAGGTTTCTGGGCGGGTATTTGCAGAAGAACATCTGGAGGACAAAGGACTATAAGATAATAAGGACATTAATGAGGAAGAGAGATCAACAGAACCAAGGAGGAAACAGACTCTGGGAAGTGTCTTTCCTCCACCTCAAGGTACCAGAAGGGGGGTCAGAGAGTCTGGGGCAAACTCATAGAGACAGCCGCCACAACACACAATGCTTGGGTTATAGGATCAGACCTTTCAGACAAGGCAAGTTAGGGGTAGAAGGGTTCTGATAGCCACTATATTCTATCCTCTCTGCAGCCACTATTTTCTTTTCCTCTGCTTGCTTCTCTGTTTCATAACTACTGGACTCAACACATATTGTCCTTTTTTGTAAGGTTTCCAGCTGATTCTTGGAAGGCTACCAGCAGTTGCTTAAAGAAGCAGGAGCATTAAAAGAACTGGACTTTGGAATGTGGAATGCACATTTCCAGCACACACAGAGGCATTCGCTTTCCCTAGGATTTCAGAACCAGGTGTTGGTAGCTGTTCCATATTAAGAAATGTGGGTCAGCCCATCCTGTATCCTGATGGACAAAAACAATCATTAATCAATTGGTTAATTAATTAAAGGTGATCTATTATATGATCTGAATGATTGTTTTAAAAATAAGAAGCATACATTATTTCTACATGGCGCATATATATTTGTCAGTCCAAGAATCTTTTTTAGACAGTGACTTCTTCTTTTGTTTTTTTAAATGGGTTGTAACAAATGCCATCTTCAAAGGAACATCTCATGATGTGTGAGAGTGAAGTAGATCTGCTTCTACCACCTATAGTCTAGCTTTTTGAGTACTATACTTAAATGAAAGACTGCGCTGTACACTTTCTCAACAGTACTTCACTTGCGTATTGTATATTTACTGTACTTTTTCATACTGTACACTTACATGAAAACATTGTTTTCATGCAAGTACTGTACTTACATGAACATTTTTTACATTGCTTGAAAAAAATGTGTTGCTCAGTTTTAATCAGGAATGACTTTTTAAGTTTATCACCAAAGTTCCTTAATGAATTGATCCGAGTAGTTGCTGCCATCTGATCTGAAGGTGCCCCGGACCCACTTCCTCCACCATCCCCATTCCCATCCCAATGGCATTCTGAAGATCATAGAGGTCACCTGAGACCTATATGTCAATAGAAAGCATTCTTGAGGACAGCTTCTCTGGTCATCAAAAGGCCTCTGGGGAGAAGCTTGGGGTGGGGAAGGCATCCCACAGATCAACTGATCAATGTGCTACCATTAGCAGCTGATTGGGTATAGCATGGGAGTTTGGAAGGGGGAAGTGAATGGTGACAGTGCCACCTGGGGCATTTGGTCCCCTGGTCCCCCACCACTTTTTGTGGCTTTAGGTGAGTCTAGCTTTGCAAAATATCCACTTGTTAGTTGTGCAGGAAGACACCAGAATACACAGCTGACTCCTCTGCCTGAGCCATTGAAATCAATTCCCTTGAAATCTATGCACTGAAGCCACATCGGGCTTTAACTATATTGTGTTTAGGGGCCTTCAACTCTACAGGTTAATCCTCCTACACTCTTACCAGTGCAATCCTATTCATGTCTACTCAGAAAAAAGTTCCAATGAGTTCAACGGGGCTTACTCCCAGGAAAAGTGCTCTTAGGATGGAAACCTTCAACACATATCAAAAAGCTAATCCAGTGCAGAGAGGTAAGTAATCCATGCACAGCAAACTCATAGTTGGAGGTTGCAATTTGTCCACATTTTCTTGGGAATCAGGACTAAGAAACCTCTTCCCATCAACTTACCAGCACAACCAACTTGCAAGTACAGGTCTGATGTCCCCTGATTTTGAGATGGCCTCTGTGACTGTTCCTTTATGGAAAATGCAACATGTGCCCTCTTGGCACAGCTGCATCAATGCTGGTAAGTTGCCTGGGATTGGGCCTTAAATCCAGTTGAACCCGGAGTTTTCTTGCATAGGGGCTCAATCCTAGCATTGATGAATCTGTGCCAAGAGGGTGTGCGCTGCATCCTTTAGTGGGAGGCAGTCATGAAGGACACCCCAAGGTAAGGGAATGTTTGTTCATAAGAATAATAGCAGGATCAGGCACAGAGCCCATCTAGTCCATCTTCCTGTGTCTCATGGCGGCCCACCAGATGCCTCTGGAAGCATCCAAGTCACCTGCATTATGAGGTTGCCAACATCTTAAAAAAAAAACAACTAACAGCAGGCACACATACTGGGCTGCATTGTATGGCCCCCCCAAAAAGAGGACAACCCCCCTCCCAAATGCAGGACATTCAAGAAAAATGTAGGACATTTTTTCCTACTTTTCCTAAATAAAAGCTAAATAACACTCTCATCCATTCCTTTCATATGCTTAATTTAAACACTATTTATTAAATTTAAAACTATGATGTATGATTTTTTACCACTGCAATCCTAAGAGCATTTCTTGGGCGTAAGCCCCATTGAACTCAATGGAACTTACTTCTGAGTAGACACAAATAGTATTGCACTGTACATCTAATTTATTAATTACAAGGTGGCTACATGCTTCCAACTTACAAGGAAAAGGAGGACACTGAAGTTTTTTCTAGGAACGAAGTCTTAAATCTAGGACATGTCATCAAAAAAGAGGGCAGAGGATTGACCTGCTATTAAATTTAAAATTAAAAGTATTACATATCTATTCAATATATATTCAATATTCAGATCAACTCAATATTGATTCAGTGATATCTATTCAATATCATTTAAGATTTACAACAAATCTCCATGCTGCCTGTGGACAAATTAAAGGAGGACAAGGAAGTTTTTTTTCCAGGACACAAGGCTAAAAAGAGGACATGTCTTGGAAAAAGGGGTCAGATGGTCATCCTGCTGTTAAATTAAAAACTATTCCACAACCTATATGGGTTGTGAGTTACAATTTATAATTTATGAGTTACAAGACGGCTTGATGCTGCCTGCTGACAAGGAAAAGGAAGACATGCTTCCTGCTTACATGTAAAAGGACACTGGAGTTTTTTTTTTCCTAGGATGCAAGGCTTAAATCAAGGATATGTCCTGGAAAAAGAGGACAGATGATCACCCTGCTATTAAATTAAAAACTATTCCATATAATGTATGAATTCCGAGAAGCCTCCATGATGCCTGTGCACAAGGAAAAGGAGGATAAGGAAGATTTTTTCCAGGCTAAAAAAAGAGGACATGTCCTGGAAAAGAGGACAGATGGTCACCCTGCTGTTAAATTAAAAACTATTCCATATAATGTATGAATTCCGAGAAGCCTCCATGATGCCTGTGCACAAGGAAAAGGAGGATAAGGAAGATTTTTTCCAGGCTAAAAAAAGAGGACATGTCCTGGAAAAGAGGACAGATGGTCACCCTGCTGTTAAATTAAAAACTATTCCATATAATGTATGAATTCCGAGAAGCCTCCATGATGCCTGTGCACAAGGAAAAGGAGGACAAGGAAGATTTTCTTCCAGGACAGGAGGCTCAAAAGGAGGACGTGTCCTGGAAAAGAGGAGAGAGGGTGCTCGGAGCGCGTAATTGCGCACAGCCAGAGCTGCAGCCCGAGGAAGGCTTTGGGGAGAGCGCATGCGGGGAAAGGGGGGCTCTTGCTCTGCTCTCCTGGCTGCCGGGGAGGCGGAGGAGGCTGCGGGAGAGCTCCTTGCCGTGGGGAGGGAGGGAGGCAGCCAGCCCTGCCCTGCCCTGCCCTGCCTGGGGTCAGGAGAGGAGCATCCCCAGAGCAGGGCGCCTGGACCAGCAGAGAGAGACGCTCCAGCTGTGCCCGGCCAGCAGCGCATCCCCAGCAGGACCTTCCCGGGACCGCACAGCTGGTGAGCTCGCGCGGTGGGTGTGGCTGCCCATTGGCCGGGGCGCACCAGGCGCTGGGGAGGGACCGCTGGAGGGGCGACCCCCTAACCCACCTTGACACGCGTGTTTGCGCGTAACGTGTGAATGCTGCCAGAAACAAAGACACGTGTCTTTCTTGCCAAATTTTTTTAGACAAAGGGGCGGGGATGGACAGAGAGATAAAAGGATGTCTTGTTGAGAATCCACTGGTTAGTAACGTGTGAATGCTGCCTGGAATTAAAGGCACGTGTCTTTCTTGCTAATAAAAGCCGCATTGGGGTTGGAAGAGAGAGAAAAAGGATGTTTTGTTATAACTTGTGAATGTTACCTGGAACTAAAGACACGTGTCTTTCTTGCCAACAAAAGATGGGAGAGAAGTGGGGAGTTAAAAAGTGTGTCTTGTTGGGATGCCACCTTGGTAACGTGCGAATGCTGGAACTATAGACACGTGTCTTTCTTGCCAATAAAAGCTGGGAGGGAGATAAAAGGATATCTTTTATTGTGTGAATGTTGCCTGAAATTAAAAGACACGTGTCATTCATGGGGGAAAATGGGATGGGGAGAGAGATAAAAGGATCCCATGTTGTGATGCATAAATGCTATCTGCAACTACTTGTAATGTGTGAATTCTGCCTAGAATAAAAGATTCGTGTCTTTTCTGCCAACAAGAGCTGGATGGGGGGAAAGGAGCTAAAAGGATGCCTTGTTCTAACGTGGGACTGTGAATGCTACATGGAATTAAAGATAAATGTCTTCCTTACCCACAAATTGGGGGAGAGCACACAATAAAAGGATGTTTTGCTGCTTGGAAGGCACTGAGGATGCAATCCTACCCACTCTTACTTGGGAGTAACCCCCATTCACTGTAATGGGACATACTTCTGAGTAGGTATGCATAGGATTGTGCTTTAAGGCTGGCTCTTGCTTGTGCACCTTTGATCTCATTCCATGTGTTGCTCTATGTCAAAATCTGAGATTAGGAAAATAGGAAGATGGGGTCTTATTATGCCTTAAGTGCTGGGCTGTTTTATGGTGTTGATCTCCCTTTGCGGCTATTCCAACCTGCCTGGCTTATTACCACTCTGTCTTCTTGACCCTGTCCTAGGAAAGCAGGTAGGAAAAGCCATTGGAGAGATTATGCGTCCCTTATGACTTTGCCAGCCTCTGATCTGTGTGCTTTTTGAGCTGGTATGCAAGGAGGATTTGCTCCTTAGCGCTCCTCCTCTCTCCATACAGAACATCTGGAAAAATCTCATTTTTTCCCCACCAAAACTAACGAAAAAGCAATCAGTCATTGACTTTTGTAGGACACTTCTAGCTGATTTCAGTACAAAGAAGGACCACCTGGCACAATAGTTTCCAATGGTCTGTTTTTATGGAGATCAGAGATGAGGGTGTGATTGTGTGTGTTTCACAGTTAATTTTATAGTCTGATCAAATTATTACAGCATCTGCCATCATAAACAGCAACACCCCCCATGACAAGGAATCTGTATGGCTCCCATCCCTGTGCGCAGTTTCTTTCCGTTCCTCCCCATAAATCTTCTTCTGCTTTCTGCCTCTTTCCTTACCATTCTTTTAAGGATGTTTTCGCTTTCCAATTATTCTCCCAGCTGGGTGCTCAGCAGTTTCTTGTGCCATAGACTGAGAAATCCTGATTCTCTACTCTTCTCCCCCCACCCCATCTAGTAGTTTTCACTTCTTCTCACATTTATTTTCCCCTTAGACCACATGGAGTTGGGGCTGTTAAAAGATTTTTTGGCTCTCCTTAGGTGTTTATGTATTGCTTTTTTTTCTCTCCCACCCCAGACTAGCAAGAGAGAAGCTCTTAGTCCAGATATAATCAATACACAGGATTGAGATCTCCTTACATCACATGTTCAATCATTACATTTAGGGTGTGACTAACTGACGCGGCGCACACATGGACAGCCTTTCCTGCTCAGTAATTCTGCCACCCTGCTACTTTGTCTGCTTTTACCT
This sequence comes from Cryptoblepharus egeriae, assembly GCA_030015325.1. Taxonomy (NCBI): domain Eukaryota; kingdom Metazoa; phylum Chordata; class Lepidosauria; order Squamata; family Scincidae; genus Cryptoblepharus; species Cryptoblepharus egeriae. The sequence goes on from JAREYC010000013.1 coordinate 17,098,347, forward strand.
GCAAAAGGTTTGTTGGGTTTAAATGACACTAGTCAATCCAAACTAGGGGATGGAGGGATGGTGGTGGAAGATATATAAATATAATTCAGAGAGAGAGAGCGAGCAAGGATGGGTGTGTTTGGCAGTTCTGAATGGAATTGCAAGTAGAGATTGGTCTACTGAAGCATGAAGTTCTGCAGGCTGCCTCCTTCCCAGGAGGAATGTGTTTTATGGACATCTCCAATTCCACATGTTGATTTGGATCTGATAGTTTCATGGTGTGGCATAATGTTGATTGTTCAGAAAAAGAGTTAATAGGGGGGGGAGTCGAAGAAAGGGCAGACTGCAGGCGGGTGGTAGCTTGGTTCCATGTGTTGAACTTCTGAAAAAGACAGTGCAACCCTATGCTTGCCTTCTCAGAAGTCCAATTCTATTGAATGAGGACTTACTCTCAGAAAAGGGCATGGAGAATTGCAGCAGAGATATATTTTGCACTAAGGATCCTGCCCTAGGCAGAAGCGATTCTGCAGAAAAATATTTGATGCTCCTCACTGGTATTGAATTAGCAGAAATAAAGAAAATAACCTTTTTGTACAGTGCTTCAAATTAGAGTAGGGGTCCAGCAATGGGGAGGGTGTGGTGTTTGTTGGGGGACACTGGCCCCTCTTTATGATGCTTCCTTTGCTAGTGGGTCTGATGCGGTGCTCTGACAAGTAACTTGTTGACTATTTTGGAAAGGTGGAAGAACTCGCAGGCTCTTAGTAACATGGAACACAAGTTGTCGGTTGGGTTTATTGTTTGCCTTGTACTGTTATTGTGTGCCTGTCTTTCAGTCTCTCTTCTTTGGTTTTCTTAATTTAACTGCCCTTTTAACATTGATTTAAAGCTGTCTCTTTCCTAGCATGTCAGCTGACAACCCTTAAGCTAAACTGGAGCTAGAAGTTCTGTTAATTTCCAGCTTGCAGTCAAAACTCTTTTTTCATTTGCAATGTCCTTTTTGTTTTATGGCACAGACTTGGTGTGACACTGCTTTCTATTGATCTCTCTGGTGTCTGTCTGGGCCCTGCTTTCAGTCTGTTTAAATGTTACAGTAGCATGGATTTTTTCAAGCGGATTTTGATTAAGAGGGAAAGTGGAACATAAATACATTTGACTGTCCACCCCAAATGGCCTTTGGCTCATTGCATGCTGCTTGTATTCTCAATCTCCAGTTGTAAATGCAAAATAGATTGTGTCACTTCTCACTCTTTTTCTGGTCTGAAATCTTCCATACAAATAAATACTTAAAAAGAGTTTCAGTAGAGCAAAACCATGTATATTTTATTGGAAATCGGCTAAGGCAACAATCCAAAACCTATTTACTAGACAGTGAATCCCATAGACTGTAGTGGGACTTACCTCTGAGTAAGATTGAATAAATTGTTAGTGTCTTTAGGAGGAAGTGTTTATATAGTACTTTAAAGTGATCTGTCTGTATTACAATAACCTGTGTGTGTTCTCGTTTTTACAAGGGGTGCCCAATATTTTTTTAATTTCTTCTTTATGTAAAGTTTAGAAAAAGTCAATGCAATACCATGGTGTGGAGAGTAAAAAAATAAAACAGAGTTCTTCCTCACTCACAATGCATAATCAGTGAAACTCATTGATGGTTGAGACTTGCAAAAAATAAATCCGGTAATGTATAACTTTTGTAATATATGGGATTTACAGCCATAAAATGCACTCGTGGTAACTAAGGTTGCAATCCTAAAGACGCTTTCCTGGGAGTAAGATTCATTGAACACAGTGGAGCTTACTTTGAGTAGACATGGTTAGGATTGTGCTCAAGTCTCATAGCTTTTGACAAGTTCTTGGAAGAGGGGATGTTTGATTGATAGCTGTTAGTTATGATGAGCCTCCTTGTTCAGGGGTAGTATATCAGTTCACGTTAAGGTGCAGCAGAAAGATGGACTGAAGCTCTTGCATTTGTTGTAGACGTGTCCCAGAGCTGTCTATTTGGACACAGTGGGAAGCAGACTAGAAAGACCTTCAATCTGGTCTGGTAGGTGGTTCTTCTGATTTGATCTATTTAGTGTCAGCAACATTTTAGCATTAGATGCCCCATGAAGCTACCTAGGACGCTGCTTAGCATGTTTTTCCAAGAGTTCTTGAATCTGTTGTTGCCCCTGGACTGCAAATTTTGAATGGTGGTGGATTGAACCTAATGGAGAGGCAACCTAGTGACCTAATGTCTGCAGTCATGCTTTGAACCAGGAAGCTATTGTGCAAGTTCTGGAGCCATAAGAGTGTATATTGGGGAAAAAAACACACACATACACAGCCTCTTTCAAGGTTTATTGAATTAGCAGTTCTTTTTGAAGGAAATATCCGTCCATTACTTTGTATGTGTTATCTAGCAGGTGCAGGGAGATTGACAGGTACAAATTGCCAATCTATAAAGGATTTGGTCTGGGTACAGTTCTGAGTTCATTGAGACGACTGTGTCGCATGCATTTTATCACTGACAAAATTATATACACAAAGAGGAAAGTTTGACGGCAGGGATGTTATTGTGTATTCCTAGCTATGGAACCTACTGAGATAATTAACAGAGCACTGGACAAGCTTCGGTTCTTCCATTTGTGTAGTTAAGTTACCCTTTATTGAAATATGTACAATTTGAAGATTTTATTGAAATATGTTTATTGAAATATATACAATTTAAATCCATTCAGTCGGCATGGGAAAAGGCGAGACATGTGCCTTTCCTGGAGCAAATCAAAATAGCATTGTTGTGGGGCTAACAAGGGAGTTGTTGGTATGTGCTTTACATTTTAGCAGCATCTAATTAATTATTATATTAATTCCTTCTATAAGCATTTGCTGAAGCTTCTAAAAGCACCCTCTTTTACTCCACGCATAATATATCTATTAATTCTTGTACTCTCATGATTTATGGATTGACTTCAGCCACATAAATTTTTAGAAAGTCATCATTTTGGAATGGATGTTCTCTCTTTTGCAGTTGGAGAATTCAGTAAAACATAAAAACTTAAAACTTGGGCTGTAAATTACTTGTGATTGGTTTATGTATTCAGATAGCGCTTACAGCATATTCTGAAAAGGGGCAGATTCCCTTCTCCAAGCAAGGTGCAACAATCTTTATAATAGCAATGGCAGAAATAACAAAGGAAAAAGGTAGAATAATAAGGAATGAATGTGGAAAAAAAGCCTGGTATTAAACTTCCAGCAGTTCAGGTTAGGAAATGTTCTGTTAGGAGGGAGAGAACATAGCATTAGGGTGATGCAAAGGCCTCATTCTGATTAAATCTGGTACGAGCAGAGGGCACAGAACAGACAAAAGAAGGTCAGGATTAACTAAATGAGAAGGGCGGCTGTTTCTTTTGACCTTGTAAAATCGAGCGATGAGCTAATTTTAAGGGCGTCTTTGGAAAAATATGAGCAAAGCAGCTGCCGCTATGTATCTACCTAGAAGCACAGGAGAGAGGAGCTCTTAGGAAATGGTGATTTTATGCAGGCTGCAGTCCTCTGCATACTTACGAGGGAGTAAGCTCCTTTCAACTGGATGGAGCTTACTTGTACATATACAGAGGTAGGATTGCACTGTTCTTCGTTCAGGTATGTCTTTGGAAGTATCTAATCTGTTCAGACACCTTTATTTCCAAAGAAGTTGGAAACATAATGGTAGTGTGTAAATATAGGAGAAAAAGTGGGTTTAATTATTTCATTTTGCTTCAGATAGGCCTACTTCCATCCCCATTAAAGATGGGAACAATTCTTGCACTTTCCTTAAAAAAGTCTCCAAGCATGCATCCTTTCTTGGTTTTGCAATTGGAAGATTCCCTGTTTGTTTCTATAGACAGATAATTGCTTTGAAGGAAGATGGGGGGATAGTACAGTGGTTTCCATTTACTCATTTGTTCTGGCCTACGTCTGTCTTTTTTATTGTCCTATCAGTCAAGCATTAGAAGTTTTAGAAGAATTGTAAGAATCTGCAAAATTTGTGAACCAAGCGGACATGATGCACACCATGGTGGTTCTATTCTACCTCATACAACCCTGGAAGAACAACTCTGCAACCTATGTGTTGCCAGCACGTTGTGAACTGGGTTCACCTTGGATCTTTGTTAAGACCTTCCTATGGTTAACGAAGTCTTGACTGATCAGTTAAGTCTGCATGTTTATCTATGACCGGTTTGATATCCCACATTCCCAAATAATTCCCAGGGGCAAAGACTGATAAAGCACTAAAATAAGGGAAGATTATAGCATAAAAATAGGCATTCAGCCATACTTTACATCTTCATCTGGTTCTGGATTGGAACATGGATGAAAGTCAAAAAAGGGATTAATGTCAAATGTAAACAAGTATGTAACACACGCAAAAACGTGTAAAACCTAAATAAAAGAAAACACAAGAACATTGTCAAATGCCATGGAAGGATGGATGAAATCAGATGAAAGAGGAAGGCAAGTGGATAAGATTTCAAATGTGGTTATAAATGAAAAATGTTTAAGAGAGGAAAGCAATGAAAGTCAAATAGAAGGAAGTCAAGGAACTGCTGTGCTCACCTTGAGGTACTTGTGTTGCAGTAGACAGCATCTCCAAAGAGGCTTTGCAGCTTCTCTCTCTCTCTCTCTCTCTCTCTCTCTCTCTCTCTCTCTCTCTCTCTCTCTCTCTTTCTCGTTCTTTTTCACTATGGGGGGAATGTTGTGCAATTTTTGTATGCTTATATTACTGTAAAAGGAATTTTAAAAAAAAAATGCACTCAGTCAGGGGCACCTTTTTATTCATCCTAGGAAAGATGGCTGCAGTAAGATGAGCCAAGGAACCATTGGGACATCTCAAACCATTGTGATAAGAAAGCAGCCCCTGATGGACAGCACCAGGTGCTGTTAAGAAGGTTTGATGAGCACTAACCCTACAATCCAGAGTAACTATGGGAAGATGTAAGAGGCACTTACTCTGGATTGCTCTATGCATTTCCCATAGGTTTCCCATAGGTGGTACCGTAACTAGGTCAGTGTAAAAGTTCCTTTTACACCATAGTTACTCTGGATTACAACCTAAATTCTTCTTTGCACATCAGTTCATCATTATTTACACTTCTGTCTTCTAAGAAAGTAAAGTTGTGAATGAGATGAACATGCATTTTAAGAAGGTGCATGGTAGAATGATGCTTATCAAAGTGCATAGACTAGCCACAGCTACCCTTAACATTGACAAGAATAAAATACCTGTTGGACTTGCTTTTTTGTTGTGTCTGAAGTGAATCATCAAGTCAGGTTAGTAACTTACAGCTGCAGTCTATGACATCAAAACAGATTCCTGTTCTTGCCTACGGGTAACAATTGTGCATATTCTGTATGCTGTTTGGAATAGTCGTGGTGCTTCTGTTGATACAACTTGTTTTTTATGTTCCCAACCTAACTACGCAGCAGAGCTTATTAGATAAGTTCACTTTTACTGAGTATACTCATTGTATTATGCTCATTTTGATAAGGCTGAGGAACCAGGTTGGAGTTATGTTAAATCGGTGTCCTCCTCCCCCACCAAGATCTCACTCGCTTGCTCGCCTTCCTCGTTTTTCCCCCCATTTTCTTATTCTCTCTCCCACCTTTCTACTATTTAATTTGTTTTTCACCACCCTCTCCTGATGTGTTCTGCATTCAGATTCCTCTTTGGCTCATCAGACCAATTCTTGGATTCTCTTAATCTATTTTTATTATTGACCTTTTTCCCCATCCAATCTAATCAATTCTTAAATTCAGTGTCCTCCTTGTTCTCAATATCCCATAGCTGAGCAGTTCAATTCTTTCCACCTTACCCAATCAGTCATGCCTTAGGTCATCCTTCCACTTCTTGAACAACATTAATTACGTGGGAATCCTATCCAATTCATCCAGGCATTTCTCAGTGTGACTTACCCATGTACGCAATTAACTTTTCAAATGAAATAGTAAGGTGGGAGGGTTGCAATTCAGGGCAGCCATCTACCTTTGCTTGTGCAAAGAACTTTAATCTGAATGGGGTTGTTGTCTTAGAGTTGCATGCATACAACAGAGCCTCTGGAAAGTGGTAAACTTTTAACCCTACAGCAGTGGTGGGCCCAGCCTAGCCCAAGAACCGGTTCTCCGGAAGTGGGCGGGGCCAGGGTCAGGGGCCGGGGCCGGGGAGGTTTTTAATTTAAAAATAAAAAATTAAAAAATAAAAATAAAATTACTTACTTCCGAGTAGACCTGCATAGGATGGGGCTCTGAGGCTGCAGATCTCTCTACACTTTCCTGGGAGTAAGTCCCATTGACTATACTGGGACTTACTTCAGAGTAGACCTGCATAGGATGTGGCTCTCAGCCCCTCCCTCCGGCCGGAAGAGGCTTGGAGAGCGCACTGGGGCTGAGCTCTTCCTCCTCAGCCCCCCCGCTGGCAGGGAGAGTGTGGTGGCCTCCGAACCGGTCCTCATTGTTCTGGGGTCCTCCTGCTGCTGCCGGCTCGCCAACGGCAGGGGGATTGCAAGAACCACCCCCCCCAGAACCGGAGCAAGTAGGCTTCTGCTGACCTGTGCTCCACAGATGTTTAAAGCCAGGCCTGTAAACCAAAGAATTAGAACATTTTTGCACTTTGTGGACTATGACAGAGCACATACCGTTCCCAAACTGTCAGTCAAGGCACCCTAAAGAGCCACGGGCACTACCCAGGAAGCCATGGGATTATCATGAAAATTCTGCCACTATGGATAATGTATAATAATGTAACCTTAATGGGGAGCTGTTGCCAATGGCCCAGGTCCTAGTAGTTTAAGAGTGATGCCATGTAGTGTCGTTTAAATGCTCTGGTGAAATGCCATATTATAAAGGTCTGGGAACCACTGCAGAAGGCCAATCAGAAAAGATTGCAAGGCCAGTAGAGGATGGGACTGTAGCTCAGCAGTAGAGGACCTCTGCATGGAAGGTGCCAGAAATTTCTAGAAGAAGCTTGTCTGTTGCTGGCTAATGTAAAATCTCTTGACCTTGATGGATCAGTGATATGACTCAGAAGAATGTAATGTCATGTATTTTCAACACACCAGAACACAGTTTTAGAGTAGATTGTGTCATCAGGTAGTATGCTAGGACAGTGGTTCCCAAACCATGAGTTGTAGATCCCCAGGGAGTCATGGAAAGCAGCCAGGTGAGTCACAGAATCCTCATTAAAAATCTACTGCCCATTACAATGTATAGGATTGTCACCCTAATAGGAGTCATGGCCAATGGCCAAGTAGGTCCAAACATTCATCAGTGGAAAAATTTTAGCGATGTGCTGTGGTACTGCATTACCTTTGGCCACTGCCAAATTTGTTTTAACTGCACTTCTAATAATAATTCTAGGCTGCCATCCTAAACATACTGGGACAAGCACCCATTGACTATAATAAGCCTTACCTCTGAATAGATATGTGTTTTTTAAACTTTTTATATGCTTGTTAGATGACCTGATTATTCCTCAAAAAAGATGGTGTTTTAAATATCCTAGTTAGAAGAATAAATATACAGTAAAATCTTGGACTGAGAGCGTTTTGCAAGACACACAAACATTGCTTGTAATGCAAGACTAAATTTATTAGAAATGTCTTGTGGTACAAGCAAAAAATAATAATAATAGTCTCGTCGGGATACAGCCAGTTTCGCCAGCACCTCCTCAGCCTCTCCAGGGAGACTAGCCTGTGCATGTCTACCTGAAGTAAGCCTATTACAGTTCATGGAGCTCACTTCCATGTAAGGGGGAGAATGAAAAGGAGCCTGAGAGAACAGCCTTGCATGTCTATTCAAAAGTAAGCCCTATTACAGTCAATGGGGCTCACTCCTGTGTAAGGGGGGCAAATTGCAGCCTGAGAGACTAGGTGCAGATTAATTTATTTAATTTTTCTTCCTATTTCGTATTTTTTTTATTATTGTTGTTTATACAACAGTATCGTAATCATTTTGTAAGAATATTTTTGGGCTGTGGAACAAATTGTCTGAGTTTCCATGATTTCTTATGGGAAAATTTGCTTTGATATGCAAATGTTTTGAATCACAAGCATGCTTCCAGAACAACTGATGTTCATAAATCAAGATACCACTGAAGTTGGCATCTTTGTCCTTTCAGTTGGCTCTGCCTTTCTGTTGGAGAAGGTGCACAAGAACTGGTGCACTTACTGGCTACCTAGTTCTTGGCAGATTTACTGAGATCTTCAGACAAACCCAAATTGTGCTTTGCTTATAGTGTCTGCTTTGCTTATAGTGCTTCGCTTATAGTGACTTAAATGCGCCGATAAAATGGAAAGAGACGAATATTTGAGCTGTTGTGGCAGGGTGAGAAAGGCACATTTCCCCCTTTTTGTCTTAGGCTACAATCCTAAAGACACTTTCCTGGGAGTAAGATCCATTGAACACAATGGGGCTTACTTTTGAGTAGACATGGTTAGGATTGTGCCCAATTGGTTTCCAGTTTTTGTGCAGATTGCTCTGGGAGCCTTGTCTGCCGAAGGGCAAGATAAAAATTCTCTAAAAATATTCCCTGCATTCTGTTGGCAGTCTGTGACTTGATCCTGCCCCATGTTCTACTCTACTAGCCTTCCTCTTGGGAGCATATTTTTGGGATTTTGGAGGATTTCTGAATTAATTACAACATCTATGGCTGCAATCCTAAAGACACTTTCCTGGGAATAAGATCCATTGAACACAGTGGGGCTTACTGTTGAGTAGACATGGTTAGGATTGTGCTCTTAGTCTGTATGGTGGGTTTGTCTCAGTTGCTGCCAAGCTACTCCCCCCTTTTACAGGTCACTGTTGCATATGATTGCATGTTTGCATTGATTAAAAACACTGCGCAGAAAGGACTCTCAATGCAGTTGCTAAAAGCTGAGCATGCTCAGCAGTCTGAGGATAGTCTGGGAACCAAAAATGAAAGAATGATGGATTGCTAGCACATTGATGCTCTTCTGGAAACAAGTACTGAACCCTTAAATCCTGGGAACGGATTTGAAGAGGGGGCGTTTTATATAGTAACTTTCCCATTCACTGCTTTGTTCCCTTGAAGTGTATGCGAGTAGAGAGTCAGAAGGAGTCAAGTACATTCTTGCATATATTTAAAAGAGGAAAAGTATGTTTGCATCAGTGTGCCTTCATGCTTGAGGAGATACATGAGAGTCTTTGAGAGGCTTGAAGCACCAACCATCAAGAAGCCATCATTATGTGGAGATACAGGTATGCTCTCAGTAATGAAATTTTTGGTCAATGATAAATTGTTTACACAATAATGGCCATCACTGTGTAGTCAGAATATCAAAAACTGAGGGCTTAGTCAAACCACTTAAGTAATAGTGCCTATACGAAAATAAAGCAGGCCTCCGTCAGTCTTGGAAGACTATGGTATCGTGCTCGGCGCTGCATACGCTGCATGCAAAGCACAAAAGCCTGGGTTGGATTGTTATGGAGGATAGGCTGTTACCCAAGCAGCAAATCCCCCCTCTCCACGCCACTGAGATAGTCCAATGGAAAGGCAGAGCCAATACGATTGGATCCAGCTGCGTCACAGAGCTGGGCTAAGGACAGGAGCTCACCATGTCTTGTGGGGCCGACCTGGGTCTCGAACCCTGGCCTGCTGGTTAACAGGCACAGCGTCTTAACTGCTTGTACCACCCACAGCCTATACTATGGGTCAAAAAAATGGGACACAGACCAAAGTACAGCTCGCATTTAACCTGGAGCATCCACCCTCCACTTGCAAATCAGAATGTATAAGAGATTTTGCTGCTGCGAGGCATACTGGGCACTATTGTGCTACCAGTCTACATTGCCTATAATGGGTTTCATGGAACATATCCCTCCTCCTTGGGCAGAAGGTCTGGTCTAGATGTTAGCGCTGCCGTCATTCCCAATGATACCATCTGAAGGTCGCCTGTTTAAGATCACGGAAGACTCCAGAGTGACAAAACTTGCTAAGCTGAGCAGAGCTCTTTTGGGTGGCATCCGCAGGAACCAGCTCTAAAGTTCTTGTCTTTGTAGGAGGAGATGGCTGCCAGAATGTTTCCATACCATGAAATAATCCACCTGGAAAGTCATTCTTCAAAGATAGAACTTCTCTGTTTACAATAAATACCTCACTGGAGGCATAGGGCAAAATCCAGAGTAACTACGGGGAGTCCTTGCTCCGGTGTAATAGCAACTTACTCTGGATTCTAATATGAATTTCCCATTGGTTTTCACTAGGTGGTGCAGTAACTATGGGTGCACGTAAAGTCTCTTACATGCTCCCATAGTTACACTGGATTTGGTGTTAAGAGAAGCCTGCCCATGTAAACTGCCTTGAATAAAGCCAAAGAGGATCAATATAGTGTCCAGAAATGGAGTACATACCGTATTTCCCGGTTTATAAGGTGCACCTTTTTTCTTCCTAAAGGGGGGTGGGGGAATGTCTGTGCGTCTGATAGAGTGATAGGGCCAATCCTGGTGCACCTTACCCCATCATGTCATATGTCATTGGATTCGTATTGAAGAGCAGAATCCAATGCAACAATCAGTTTTGAGATATCTCCTTCCTATCAAAAGTTATGGCCAAAAAAGTAAAAAAATCAAAAATATAAAAACAAAAAATACATTTTTTGGCAATTTTTAAAGTGGGTAGGAATTTTGGCCTTGGGGTTCAGGAACTTTGGGTTTGGCATCTGGTCACCCTGGCACAGTTGCAAGCCTAACCAGCCTTCCCTGGCTTGAAGACTTGCTCCAAAGTAGACATGCACAAGACCTGGTCCCTCCTGCTCCATGCCTGTGCCTCCCTCACTCTTCCCTATGTATCTAGATCCACTCACCTTTCCCTACCTACCCCCCAAAAGAACCCCCACAACTTACCTGACTTCCTGGACCATTTGCAATATTTGTGCAAAATGTTGTTGTCTGATCATTTGCAATGAGATTTGAGCAAGAGTCACAAATCACTGACACTAGAGTTGATGAGTTTTTGGGGTTACCAGAAAATTAAAAGAGTGCTTGAAGCTTAAAGACTTTCATCATTTGTTAATGACAATGATAATGGCTCTTAGTACCACTGTTGACTTTACATGGTTGAAATATTATTCTGCTATATTTTATTAAATATATTAGGTTCATTAAGGTTTATTAAATATATTAATTAGGTTTATTAAATATTAAATAGGTTTATTAAATATATTAGAACCATTTGGTTCAGAATATTTTTTTTCTTGTTTTGTTCCTCTAAACTTTGGTGCGTCTCATGGTCCGGTGCATGTAATAAGCCGGGAAATATGGTAAATACTTATTGTGGTTATTAAGCAACAATTAACCTATAGGGAAATTGGGTCATAAGAGGAAAGCTTTTGCAACAGGTAACAGAGAATGTATAGCAAGACCAGAACCCCAATAGCTTCTGCTACTTAGATTTGCAAATGTATTCTGAACGTGTCGTCCGAGCTTATACAGCAACATCTTCAAAGTTCAGGTTTTGTTCAAACATGTTGTAAGCTTTTATTTTCTGTGATGTATTTTTGAAAAATGAAATCAAAATCCATACAGATAGGCAGAAGAAGTGCTCAATACGTAACCTGCATGTTTTTGCCTCTTTTAAAACTATGACTGCACAACCTTGAGTTTAATGTGTGAAGCTATTGTTTCTCTTAGGGCACAATCCAGAGTAACTATGGGGAGTCCTTGCTCCGACATAAGAACAATTTATTCTGGATTGCAATATGAATTTCCCATAGGTTTTCACTATGTGGTGCTGTAACTACGGGTGCATGTAATGTCTCTTACGTGCTCCCGTAGTTACTCTGGATTGTAGGGTTAGACAATTGTAGTATCAGTGTTTAACCAAGACTGTTCCAACTGTGACCCAAAGCTATGAGAGAACAGGAACTGTTCACACCTTATATTGGGGCTAATTAGTTTTCTGGCTGGATGAAGGATAGTTTTTATTCTGTTAAAAGCCAACAATGGGAAATACCATGTCAATCCTATTTGTAGACACCAGCTCAACTTCCATGGCTATTTTCACTGCCACTTTATATTAAAGTGCCTCCTAATAATTCCAGTTTACTACTTTGACTTCCTTGGGTCCATGAATTTTGTTGACATTCTGCATTTTTTTGTGTCTGCATCTCTGCAAAAAAGCAAGTTATTAGTTAACTTGGTAATGTCGGACAATGTCCAACCACATCAGTGATGCTAGAAGGTGTTAGAAAGGGGAAAAATACTGAGAAACCAATTAATGTTCATGTGAAATGTGTGAAATGTCTTTTCTATTTTATAATATAGGAAAAGATGAGTAACATAAGGCAAAATCCAGAGTAACTACGGGGAGTCCTTGCTCCAGTGTAGGAACAATTTACTCTGGATTCCAGTATGACTTTCCCATAGGAGGTTCAGTAACTATGGTACATGTAATATGTCTTATGTGCTCCTGTAGTTACTCTGGATTTGGGGGATAGATTTTGTTTTATATTTTGAACTGCAGATGGTTTGTACAAAGCCAAGCATGTGGAAACTAAAAGCTCAAACTTTGAATTTTGCAAGAGAAGCCAAGTCTTTCCGTAATTGGGTATACATTTTCTATACATTTCTATACATTTATTAGCAATAGTTAAGGTTATGTGCAATACAGTGCAACATACAGGACAATCCAGAGCAACTAATCTGTCCACATAAGAGCCCTTGGGTTGCCCTATCTATCACTAGGGTGGAGCAACTGCAAGATTCTCCACCCCAGTTACTCTGGAAAAAGGCTTAGGGCAGAGCAAGGCAACATAGGGTGCCCTAAGAGAGGTGGATCTGCTCTGCCCTAGCTGCTCTGCCTTAGGCAGTTCAGGAGAGGCAGGTTGAGGGCATGTTGAGCATTGCCTAGGGCAGAGCCGTTACTCTGTATCCTGAGCCTGTTTCCAAGGCAGAAATGCCCTCTTCCAGCTCCTCAGAAATATACCATCTCAGGAGCAGGTATAGTAATGAGTAGACCCATAGGGGTCCATGATAAGGCCCGAGTAAGAATGGCAGTGTTGACCAAAAATCTGAGTTCTTGACCAGCCTCAGGATATGGAACAAACTATGGCTGCCCACAAACCTCAGGATACAGCAGGCCACTCCAAGAAGCCCCTTCTATTCACTGTAGAATGTACTGGCATCTCATATGGGACTCCTTATAACGAGATGATGCAACTTGTGTTTAGTGCAGATGGAGGGAGGAGCAATGGCATCAGTAAGAGGTTCGGGGATTGTGGATTACACCAGGTGATACACTAAGGGTGCAATCCTAACCTAGGCTGGCACAACTCATTGGTCTTCCCGTACCCATAGGCAAGCGGAAACCTGTTCACTGACCTAACCTTCCCCCAAGAGTGGTGCAGAAAATGCCTTCCAGCATTTTTGTGACACTCCCAGTGGCACATGACTTATTCTGGAACTTAGGCTGGCCTAACTGAGGATTAGAATTGCAGCCTACAAGTTAGGGAGTGACTTTATTGTTTGTCAAAATTTTGGAAATCTGACCAAAGGTTGACTGAAAGAGACACATGGGTAAAAGAAATTATGTGTAATTGTCTCCACAGGTACACAATGCTTCTGCCATATCACCTTTAACTTTATATTTTAGTGGCATTTCCTGCCTTAGTATCTGTGACTTAAATTTTGGCAACTGTCCTGCAAACATTCTCTATACTGGCATCCCTTATGGCTGCATACGTAGCAGAGAAGCTCAAGGGAAATTAATCTGTCTTCCACCCACAAACTCATGGAAAGATTAACATCTGGTCATAATGGATGTGTGCAACCAGCCGGAAAGGAACCTGGCATCCATCCTATCTCTGCCAGGTATGGTAAAAAACATCCTAATCCTAGGAATCCAAGCTGGCATGATCTCCCTCCCTCCACAATGTTGTCTTTCCAATGTTGAGGCATTATTGCAAGGACACAATCTGTTTCATTGCTGTGACCGTCCGTACACACAGTTACTAGCAAATACAAGTTTTTTGGCCTACTTAGCATAATGATTAGATCATAAACACAAGAATAAAAACTAAGGCTTTGTATCTCTATGGTACAATAGATAACAATCAAAATGTCTACTTTAAAAAGTGCATGTGAATTAATTGCCCATATAGATCTAAGCACATTTTAATATCAAATTTCAGTGCTATGTTTCCATTGCAATGTGGTGTCGTGTGTATTTGACAAAGGCTGCAATCCTAAAGACACTTTCCTGGGAGTAAGACCCATTAAACACAATAGGGCTTACTTTTGAGAAGACATGGTTAGGATTGTCCTCAAAGCTAGAGTTGGTTACCCTAACTTGGGACCCCCTTAGGAATAAGGCCCACTTGAGAATGCTTGGTTCAACTGGTTTAAAGCTGGTCCTGTGTGTATGATCCATTATCCCATGCAATTAAATGTTCCCTTAATTTAACCAGCAAAACTCAGGATGATGCATGCATTCCTGTGTTTTTTCTCAGCAATGTTGGGTGCATTTTGAGAGATGCCTTGTTATAATGCCAACTTCAGCTATGTCAGACCAGTGATCCATCAGCCCAGTATTGTCAATTCTTGATTGGCAACTCACTCGCTGTTTCCAGCTGGGAGTCTTTCCAATCCTATCTGGCAGATCCAGAGATTGAACCTGGGATCTTCAGTTTGCAAAGCAGATTCTTTGCTACTGAGCAACAGCCTTCCTGGAGATGTTAAGCCCACTGGTTTGAAGTGTCTGTATTGAGTGGCAGCCAACAGGTTTCTCTATACGTTGCTAGATACAGAATGAGACAATGGGTTGCAAGTGGATGTTTATATTCTGGAAAGGGAGACAAAGGGCACAATCCTAACCAATTTATGCCAGCCTAACTCACCTGGCATATCTTCCTGTGGTGGTGTGGGGAGGTTGACGTATGCCTATGCATTGGCCAAACACTCCCAGGAGGATGCCTGTGTGGCACATTGGTGACACTCCCAGGACAGTATGGGCCTTATGCCAGGGTTTATGCTGGACCAACTGGAGTTTAGGATTGCAGCCAAAAGCTTCTAACCCTACAATCCAGAGTAACTACAGGAGCACGTAAGAGATATTACGTGTACCCGTAGTTACTGCAGCACCAAGTGTAAACCTGTGGGAAATTCATATTGCAATCCAGAGCAAACTGTTCTTTCACCGGAGCAAGGACTCCCCGTAGTTACTCTGGATTGCGCCCTAAATCGCATAAACCCATTCAGCTGGAAACCATCATTTCCTGTTTGTACTTGTAATAAATTTGCATTATTATTATTATTATTATTATTATTATTATTATTATTATTATTATTATTATTATTATTATTATTATTATTTTGCATAGGCTTACTGCATTCATCTCATTATCAACCACATCTGAAACCTAGTTCCATTGGCTGCCAAATCGGGATTTTTCAAAACGTCTTCTGTGCTTAAAACTTGCCGAAATTGCTTTCCAATTAGACTCTTTTAATTTTGCACATGACAGAAGGAGGGAATGTGGCTCTTCAGCTCATCATTTGCCTGCTTTTTAAGTGAAGAGGTCCTCCTTTTTGATCCCCCTTGCATGGCTTTTTAATGTTCTCCAGCATGTCGTTCAACAGATGTGTCTGCAGTGGGAGCATTGCTGAACGTGTTTTTACACCCTGGCAGACGGCTCCACACTGGAAGGCTGTGGCTGTCACATGAATTTTCTTGATTGCTTTGCAGTCTGTGCAAAGTACTTAAAAATGTCATAATTACCTCTGTGAAGGAGGAAGAAAGGGAAAAAAAGGCATCCAAAGTCTTTCCATCCTTTTATATTTGAATGGGAAGAAGACAAAAAACAATAATTTAAAAGTTACAGAACTTGATTTCTGTAAGAAATGCAATTGTGATTCTGAAAGCGATGAATGATGGTGTCATCACAGCAGTCTATCTGCTGCTAATCTTGAATCTGTGTAAGGAAATGTCATTTTCAAATCGATGCTTAACTTAAAACTATTCTCTTACTTTGGCAAATATTTTCAGTGGTGCCAAAGAATAGTCTACGTTTTGAAAGATGCACTGAGTACATTTTGCAAATAACTGGCCCCCTCCCCATCCCCGTATCTAGGGGAGATGCGTTCGTGGCCCCACCACAGATGTAGGAAATCAAGGATATGGTGAAACTCTCTTTCTCTGTGCCCCTTCTGTGATGTTTACAACCATTACCTCCATCTGAATTTTTATATTATCACAAAGGAATAGTTTACTTGGTTTAACCAGCCTATGTAAATAGAAAATTTATAGCAAGAGAAACAGGCAAATAGCCTGCAGGAAGAGGGGGCAAGCCAAAAAACATGCTAAGATATGGGCATGGAAGGAGGCACAAGGAACCACAGATCCATGGATACTGGGGGACAACTGTATTTGGGCTGAAGTGTTTAAATGGAGCTTGCTTTAAACTGATGTTTATTAAAGCTGAGAGTCTTAAACTGATATTTATGGCTAAGAGATTTATGTCTACTCAAAAGTAAACCCCACTGTGTTCAATTGGCCTTACTCCCAGAAAAGTGTCTTTAGGGTCGCAGCCTTAAGTTGCAATCCTAACCAATTTAGGCCAGCATAACTCACCCAGCATAACTTCCAGTAGTGGCATGAGCAGACTGATGCATGCCTGTGCATTGGCCTAACTTCCCCAGGAGTGGGGCAGAATGGATTACAGCACTTTTGAGACCCCCCCCTTCAGGCCAGCGCAGGACATGTGCTGGGACGTCGGCCTAAGATATTATGCTGGCCTTAGTACTTAATCCTTTGCCTGTCTGCACAGAAGTCCCATTATAGTCAATGAAGCTTACACCCAGGAAAGTGTGGATAGGATTGCAGCCTTTGCTATGAGTCAGAATTCCTCTGGTTCAAATCTCTGCTATCAACTTACTAGGTGACGATATGCAAGCAACCCTCTCACAGCTTCAGCTTTCAAATTTGTGGTATGTGAATAATAAATACTCCATTACAGGGTTGTTGTGTTGTCTTCATGTAATCTTTACATGCGAAACACTGTCTATGTGCTATAAAACATTTAAAAAAGATCTGTATTACAAATCTTGAAAAATATTGGGAGGGTAAGATTTTCAAGTGCATGGATGACTGGTGAATTATTATTATTATTATTATTATTATTATTATTATTATTATTATTATTATTATTACTATTAATTTTTCAGTAGAAAACAAAATTTGAGCCCAATTATAATGCAGAGGAGGAAAATGTACCAATAGCAGTGTTCAAAAGGAAAAACTGAGAAAATTATGAATTTTCTTTTTCTTACCAGAAGGTGTCACTGTAGTTCAATAGGAATTCAGAAGACAAAATAGCTAATGGTCTTATCAGAATAATTCTCTTTATCACTAATTCTCGTTAGTGGTTTAGCAAACGTCTTATGTGCATCTCACAACTAAAAACGTTGCCCTAGGACAAAATCCAGAGTAACTCCGGGGAGTCCTTGCTCCAGTGTAAGAACAACTTACTCTGGAATCCAATATGAATTTCCCATAGGTTTTCACTATGTGGTGCAGTAACTATGGGTGCACGTAAAGTCTCTTACGTGCTCCTGTAATTTCTCTGGATTTGGAAGATGTTCTTAGCTTAGGTGGTAATGTGGTGGTATTCCCACACCTTGCTGCAATGAATTATTATAGATGTAGCCCAGCTCTGCGATGCAGCTGGATCCAATCGTATTGGCTCTACCTTTCCATTGGAGTAATTCAGTGGCGTGGAGAGGGGGGATTTGCTGCTTGGGTAATAGCCTATCCTCCATAACAATCTCACCAAGGCTTTCATACTTCGCATGTAGCGTATGCAGCACCGAACACGATACCATAGTCTTCCAGACTGACGGAGGCCTGCTTGTCATATGGTGACAGGTGCCATGTTTATTTAACCTCCAGTTAGGCCAGCATAAGTCTCAGCATAAGTCCCATGCTAACCTGGGTGACATAAAGCACTTCTGCCCCACTCCTGAGGGAGTTGGGCCAGTGCACAGGCATGTGCCAACCTCCCCACACCACACTGGGAAGGTATGCCAGGAGAGTTAGGCTGGCCTAAGTTGGTTAGGATTGTGCCCTAAGAGTGAGACAGAATTTTCTGGAAAAGTACGCTTTATTCAATTTTGCTCACCCTGTTACCCAATGACATATGCTGGAAGCAGCCAAATCCTTTCTTGGGTTTATGTTGAAGGATGCCATGGTCCCACAGAATAAGTCCCAAAAGGATGGCGAGGCAGCAGGTTTTGGCCTCATGCCAGAGGCAATGCATGGTGATAGCAGTCCATTGAACCTCCTGTCTTTCCTGTTATTGCCCGTTAAATTGGTTCATTTCTTTCCAAAGCATTCAAGCGTCTACAAGTAACAGTGATTTTTAAAAATCTTTTTAATTTCACCACGTTCTGACGGGGTACTAAAATTGTAAAGGCACACCATCAGTCTTTTGACCATCGATGAGGCATCTCATGCTGCTGGTAGAAGGCTCAAATTCTGCAGTTGCCCTATTAATAACCTTCCGTAGGTTATTCTGTGGCATACTTGACGGCCATCCACACTGGGTGGAAATCACTGCTCTACTATTACAGCAAGCTATGACAGGGAAAGAAGTCCATCAATGCTGCCATTATTTAACTATTAATATTCATAGTTTGTGAACTTTTCATTGAAAAATGGTGTATAAAGTGGCATACAGAGAAAAATCAAATAACTAATGGCTCCCTGTCCCAAAAGGGCTCACAGTCTAAAAAGATGCAAAAGACCAACTGCAGAAGTTACTTCTGGGTGAGGAGGGCCAATTGCTAAATATCTGCTAAGTTCCTATAGGAAGCACATATAGGAGGCATAAGCCACAATAGGAGGCAATTGTAAGATTGTAAGATTAGGAATTTTCTGTTATCAAAAACTGCAGTTTGTAGACTGTAGTTCATTCAAAGTATGGTTTGTAGACAGTACTTCAAACCACGGTTTCTCATCCTGTTTTGTGATTTGTCCCTGATTTAGGTTTTTAGACGTGATTCTTAACCATGGTTCTTCTTCATTTCCTCTTTTACCTCTTTGGGTGTTGAGGTAGACATAACGACCATGTAGATGTAGATCAGGGGTCTCCAAACTTTTTGGCAGGAGGGCCATATCGTCTCTATGTCGCTGTGTCAGTGGCCAGAAAACTAATTTACATTTCAAATTTGAATAAATTTACATATAAGAATGTACTGGAGTGGATTCCAAGGCTTACTCAAAGATTGCATAGAGGGGTCTTGCTGGGGGCTACATTGAGGCTCCCAGAGAGCCTCATCTGGCCCCTGAGCTGGGGTTTGGAGACCCCTGATGTAGAAGGTTGAGGATCAAATAATGCTTCTATAATACATTTGTAAATTGCTGTAGGAGTGACAGAAAGACCCTTCACTGATCAATTTTCCATATGAATGAAAAATACCAATTTTGGAATTTTGTTAGTGCTTTGTTGCTGTTCCGTTATTCCCTCCCACCCTGAAACAAAGTATTATCTGTATTCTGTTTGTTGTGATGCTAATAATTCTCATGTAGTATCCTTGCTGACTTTTTATTCATAGAATATGGCCGCTATTTTTTCTTCATTTTTGCAGAAGCATCAAGGAAAAATAGCATTCACAAGGTATTCTTTTTATATAGCTTTACAATACCTGATGGATGTTTTTATACTCTTTGTGAAATGAAAAATACCTAATAAAAGAAGTGTGAAATCTGGAATGATTTCACTTTCTTTTTTGGCTCTTTGGTTTATAACACTGTATATTGCTCTGTGTTAATATTGCTTTTCTCTGGACCTGAAGAAAGTCATTTAAGTTCCTTTTTATAGTCGTCTGCAGGATTTTTTTCACAATAGATCAAACTGTTGGCAAATGTTGACATTACTTGTAAACATTCTAGTTTTTTTGATCAATGCATTGTTGATATTGCATACTGAACATACAATTTAGTAGTTCTTCAAAGTTTAAAAAAATTATTACACCTAAGGCTACAATCCTAAAGACACTTTCCTGGAAGTAAGACCCATTGAACACAATGGGGCTTACTTTTGAGTAGACCTGGTTAGGATTGTGCTCATTCCCTACAATCCAGAGTAATTACGGGAGCACGTAAGAGACATTACGTGTACCCGTAGTTACTGCACCATCTAATGAAAACCTATGGGAAATTCATACTGCAATCCACAGCAAATTGTTCTTACACCGGAACAAGGACTCCACGTAGTTACTCTGGATTGTGCCCTTAGTCAATATTATATACAAATTCATTCTAGAAGGAAAAATCATAAGGGATTATAACAATTAGATTTCATTTTATGAATTTAAGCTTCATTCCCTGGCTAGTATTGTATGGATTTTATAAAACTTGCTTTGATATTTGAAAAATTCTCTTATAATACTTGGATCTTGAATCAAATTGCATAAATCACTTGGAATATAAGGTGACAGAGCTGAAAGTTAGCTAGGTGGGAGATGAGAGATAATGTCGATTATATGGTTGCTTTTGGGAACATGATAAAGGCTTTCTGAATGATATCGAAGAAATGTTTTTCCTTTTTAACAGTAGAATCAACACTACGTTGATTGGCAGTGGATTTAGGAAAGCTAGAAGGAACTGTTTCTGTAAAATGTAATTAATTTCTAGCATTCAGTATTCATGAGATCAGTAGTGATTTGAGTATCAGTGGTGAGATTGCACAAGGCTGGGTATCCAGGTCTACCTGCCTGGAAGAGATAACTCCAGAGGGTTAGAATGGAAGTCCAGGTCTAGATCAGAACTCCGAGTCTTGGTGGGAGACCAGGACTGCCTAGCCAGAAAACCTTGGACACAGAGGCCAAAGTTCAACCAAGAGCCCAGGTCTATCCACTTGCTTGACATGAGGTCTGGAGTTCAGGAAATGCTCATGCCACCACCTCCAAAACTAACACTGGATCCACCTTTGCATCTATGGCCTTATTTATGGCATAAAATGTTTTCTCCCACCTCTACGTTATAGGCCAATGGGGATAGTGCATGTTTGACCCAAACTAAACACACTTGGAAAAGAGGAATTTTAACTTGATTTAGGCAAGATTTAGTCGACTGGCCATGTAAGCTTTTTAGAGGAATCATGAATCCAGTTTTTAAAAAAGGACAAGGGAAAGATCTCATTCTTTCACTTTGTTGACATTTGGGTCAGCCTGTATTTTAGCTCTCCCAGATACATGTTTTTTTCTTTCTGAAAAGCATATATGGAAAAAAATGCTTTAAACTTTGGATTAGTCTTAAGGGCAGCAGAGAAAATCTAAATAAATGCAAGCTGACAGTTTCTGGGAGCACAGGAGATAATCATGAGCTTGGTGTGTGTCTGCATCGTTCTGTTTGTGAGGATCTCTTTGGCCCTTCACCCTTTATTAGCTCAGAGGCCCTTGGCAGTTTAGAGGTCCTTCTGTCACACAGAGAAACTTATTAAAAATCTATCCAACTGGTGCCTCTTGCAAGGATGAGCGACAAGCCATTGCAAAGTCTCACTGTACGAAAAAAAGTGCTGTCCTTCAAGGAAGCCCTTATTTAGCTCAGTGGTGCAATTCATGGATTTGGTGCTTAGCGATTTTTCCATGCTGAGCATCACCTTGGCGGGATATAGCTTTTTAAATCTTTCCATGGAGAGCCAACCACGCAGGCTTTAACACCATGCTGTGTTAATGTAGCACTGTGGCAAGTGTGTGTGTGGTGTGCACTCTCTTTTAACTTTTAAAAAAAGTTTGTCCGTCTTTTACGTCTGAAAGAGAATGAACCAAGTCTGCATATGCAGTCATATGCACTATTTAAATACAAAGTAACATTATCTATTGAATCTGTGAAAGCTTTGAAGATTTCCCATAAACGTTGTGCATGGTCAATGGGCTCTAACAGGGCCAGTGGTATTTGGGATCATGAGGGGTCACTGTTGTGGTTGTGGCTTTTTTGGGTTCTGAGGACATGATGAGTAAATGTACAAATGTTTCCACGCAAAGGAGCCTTTACTATTTGTGCAATTAATTCTGGACTGGAGGAGGGCTTGGTGGGTTGTTCACAAAACACAATTTATCGTTGGCACGTAGGAGCTTGCTTCTTTAGATACTTGGCCAAGTGTTTTGAACTGGGGTTCATATCGAAGAGTGTGTCAATTTTCAGTGATCAAGTGGATCAAGTGGATCATTGTTTGAAAGAACCAGATCTGAGTGTGTTTCAGGGTTCAGATGAGTGGGAATGATGTCTGAACGCACTGTCATCCAGTGTGTTCTCAAGACATACGCTTTTCATCTTATCAGGCCCATCTGCTTTGTAAAAAACTTATAGGACTTGTCATCCCTTGTGATTTATAGCCAAACAATGTGTCTGTGCATTAAGTGACTCTGTTTGCTTGGAACAATGCTTAAGGTATTACCAAAAAAGGCAGCACGTATTACACAGGAAATTTCAAAGGAAGGAGCGGCAAGGGCAACCAATGCGCATTAACATAATTCTCTCCCATATGCTGCAAGTGGCACAGCGCTGCAACTAAAAACCTGCAGACTAATTTTTCTGGTTGAAAAGATGTTGCTGTAGGTGTGTGTGTGTGTATGTTTGGGGAGAGAGAGGAAAAAAATGAAGCAAAAAGAATAATGGCCTCGCCAGTCAGCTTGGTTTGTCTGCAGGAGTTCACTATGACCTTGGTTTCAAAGCTTTCCTATGGATTATCCCAGACAGAAGTGTCAGGCAGGAGTTATATCGTGGAGGCAGACCTCGCATAGGCCACACTGGAAGAGCACTTGAGCTTTTGCAATTTGTGATTGATGGTGTTCAGGCAGGAGGATTCAGGTACAGCAAACAATGGTTTGGAAGGAGTAGGTTTGTTTTCTTTGATCACCTTGATGAAAGAAACGTGCCACAAAAACGGGAAGAGTTACTGATGTAAAACGAGTTCTTATAATAGAGATATAATTATAATCTAATCTATAATCTAATCTAACATGGTTAGGCTGGCACAAGCCCCTTGAAGGTGCAGGGGTGTTGCAAACGTGCCATAAGGAACTTCTATTCCACTCCTGGGGGGTGAGGGTGATGCACAGACATGTGCCACCTCCCCATGCCATCAGGAACAGGGAGATGGGTGAGTTGTGCTGGCCTAAATTGGTTAGGATCACACTCTTGACTTTCTACATTGGCGAACTACAGTAGGATGAGTAGTGGTCTGGCCTGTGTGAATCCTATGCAACATAAAGGATCACTCTCAATGGAGATTAAGATGGTAAATTTTGATATAAGGAATCCTGTCAAATCCCCATTCTGTCCTTGTATAGTTTGCTTTCATTCCTTTTTTACAGTTCTTTAAGAGGATTATTGCGAATCTTAATTCTTCTCAATGATCTTCTCAATTTTCTGGTTTGCACCATCAATAGGTTTTCATTTGCAGGACTCTAGGAGCAGCGAAATGTATGGGATTGTAAAAGTTAAATGATGGTGGTTTCTGAAGTAATGGTTATCCCATAGTGCAACTTTTGATTCATTATTGTAAATCTGTAGTCAATGTGCATCTTTAAGTAGCAAAGCTCAATGTGCAGCCTATTTTGGCTGGATTAAGAACTGCCTGAGGTGTATGATCAGTAATGTTGGGTTGAACAACTCTACTTGAGTAGGGGAATAATCTCTCCTTAAAGGCATTGCATGGTGTGTCTTATTGCTGTTAAGAGATGTAATTGTTTTTTAAAAAAATCCTAAAATGACCACTTTTTATGTGTTTACTGTCGATTTTGACAGAAGCATGACAATTACAATAACTTTTGAAAAGAGCTTTGCTGAGCTGAATCATTTCAGTTTCTTTTTTTGTGGAAGGAGTGGGGAAGAAGACAGAACTCAGCAAGGTCCAAAGCTTAAAGGCTTTTAAATTCTAAATTTCAGAGAAGATGCAATGTGTGCTAAGAGCATTTGCTGTTCCTTTCCCTCTTTTATCTCACAATGAATGCAGCAGTGATGGTTGACAAACTATCTCTCACCTGCCTACACATTCAAACCTTTTCATTTTTTTAAAAGTGAAAGAATTTGTGCATTTGGTATCAAGTGTACCTAGTATGTTTATAGGGAGGAAAAATGGCATAGAACAATACAGTTGTGAGTGAAGTGAGCACATCATTTTTGCTGCAGGAGAATTTCACCACATGGTTTGAAAATTCTATGTTTGATGGATATGAGACAGGATCTGTTATCTCTCTTGGCAATGGGACTGTACAGTAGGTCATAGGTAGAGCTCTACCTTTATAAACCAAACATCACAGGTTCAATCCTTAGCATTTCTAGGTAGGACTGGGATAGAACATCTCTCTGCAACCCTAAAAGCTATTGCAAATGAGTGTAGACCAGGGGGTGTCCAAACCCCGGCCTGGGGGCCAGAAGCAGCCCATAGTGAACCTCAATGTGTTCCTTGTCAATGCAATGTGTTCCCCTAATGCAATCCATGGGCAAGTCTTGTGATCCCCAGATCTGTTTCTAATATACTCTTATATGTAAATTTAATCAAATCTGAAATGTAAATCGTTTTCTGGCCCTCGATACAGTATCAGAGGGATGATATGGTCCTCCAGCTAAAATGTTTGGACACTCTTATACTGAATTAGATTAATCAATGGGCAGCATCATATATTTCTATCATTATAGAGAACCATCCCGGTTTGCTAAAAATTATCAATAGTGGCCCTGTTCACTGTTTTAATGTCATCAGATGTGTTTGTGGTGGTAATGTAGAACAGGGCCTTTTTGGTTGTGGCACTATCTGTTTTACTGCTTGTGTTATATTGCATTGGTGTTTGTTTTTTGAAGTTATTTTCTGATTATCCTTTGGAAGGAAAGCAGAGTGAAAATACACAGAAACATTAGCCACTAGTTATTTCATTTTCTCTATAATCCACTTTGTGAACTTTTCACTGAAAAGTGGTGTATAAATACTGCTGTTTGATTTTATTCTTAGAGGAACTTTAAAGTACTGTAACCCAGTGGTGTAGCTAAGGGGGTGAAGGGGGTGCAGCTGCACCAGGCTACAACCTTTGGGGCGGGGTACAAGTTGACCTTAACACTAGTGGCGAAAATGGTGAAAAACAGGCTACATATGAATGATAATACCGTCATGTAATATATTGTTGAAAAGGTAATTTAATGCAGAATGCAGTGAAACAAATTGCATTGGAATATCTATTTTCTATCCAAAGTTATGCCCAGTTTACCAGAAGATGAAACACAAAAGCCAATGGATCAAAAAGTGGATTTTCTTAACTCAACTTTGCCATGGGACTGATTGCTCTGAGAGCCGATGAGATGCAATTCTATACTGTATGGAACTAATAAGGTGTTAATATGAATCAGCTCTCATTTCCATATACCTATATAATAATGTAGTTAACCCATGCTAACTAGGTATACAGGCACTTCTAAGGCTACAATCCAGAGTATCTATGAGACCTACACTGATGTAGTTACAGTGCCACCACCTTTGGGAAACCTATGGGAAATGCATAGAGCAATCCAGAGTAAGTGCCTCTTACATCTTCCCGTAGTTACTCTGAATTGTAGGGTAAGTGGTGCTCCTCTTTTATTTAGCAGGGAAAGAATAACCATTCCTCTTTGGTCCTGCATAGTTTCCCTTACCAATAAGGGACACAATTTTCAAATATTTACTGTATTTACTCAAATATAATGCTCATCTTTTCCAGCCAAATTCAGTCTCCAAAATCAGAGTGCGCATTAGCGCCAATGCTAATTAGAATTGAGTAAATACATTTTTAATAGGGTGCACATTACATGCGATGGCACGTTATATTCAAGTAAATACAGTAATTAAATTTGATTTTGTTGTTGCAGGGGAAAATAAAAAAAATTAAGTACCCTGGGATGACAACACTTCCGGTGGTGACATCACTTCCCGGGCAACATTTTGAGCTTTGCATTGGGCTTCATGATCATCATCTCCACCGTTGCTGTAACCCTCTTTGAGAGTTTCATCAGCCAATTTAATTTTGGAGGAGAGAGAGAGAGTTACCAGTCCCTGAACATGTCAACCCTTGTACAAGCTGAGCAAATGGGTGCAACTGGCAAACAACAATATTGAAACAATCAATTTTTTTCCTACGTCTTCTGCAGCCAGTTCAGAAAAGCCTTTTCTCTCCAGAGGTGAAACTGAATGGATTTGAAAACTCCGCTTTATAAACCGAACATCACAGGTACAATCCTTGGTATTGCCAAGAAGGAGCTTCTTGGAGGTGGCTCCAGAGGCTGAGGGAAAAGTATCTATTATGCAGGCAGAGCCATATAAATAGTCTCAATAGTACACATCATCTGAGATATTTGCCCAGAGCCAGTGGAAAAGCAATATTCACATCAAAGACTTCACTGAATTTCATGTACTGTTGAATCATCTCTTTCTGTGCATCATGAGAATTAATTTTTGAGTCTGAAAAAGAGCTAAAATTTGTCTTGTTTTGTGAAACAAAAACTGGAAGTACTTGAACCTAAAGGTAAAAACAATTCTGGAGTATTCTACATGGCATCTCAAGCATACATTTTATAGTGTCACATTTATTATATTTCACACATACCCTGCAAACTGTGTACACAGAAGCCATTCCTTGAGCACAATCCTGACTACTCAGATGTAAGCTCCATTATCGTCAATGGGGTTTGCTCCCATGTAAGTGAGGTTAGAATTGCAGTAGTTGTGAATTATTAGATCAAATGCTTGAAACGTTCCCAGTTGGCATCTATATACAGCTGACATCATTGAATAAGGAATCTGCAGACATTCACCAACATCCATGCTGAGATGGTTCCCCAGTCAGTTCAATTGCCTCCGTTCGGTGCTTGAGATTTCAGGTTTTCTACAAGGAAGTGTGTATGTGTTAGAGCTAATTAATATACATATTTTGAGACACCACAATAGCACTTCTGCTTAATGTGCAAGACACTGTGCCTGTTAACCAGCAGGTCAGGGTTCGAGACCCGGGTCGGCCCCTCAAGACAGGGTGAGCTCCTGTCCTTAGCCTAGCTCTGCGACGCCAGCTGGATCCAGTTGTCTTGGCTCTGCCTTTCCATTGGGCGTGGAGAGGGGGGATTTGCTGCTTGGGTAACAGCCTATCCTCCATATCAATCTAACCCAGGCTTTTGTGCTTCACATGCAGCGTATGCAGTACTGAGCACGATACCATAGTCTTCCAAGACTGGCGGAGGCCTGCTTTAATACAGTAAACAAAGGTACTTATAATGGATGGGATGGCATGCTATCCATATAGTGTTCCCTGGGATCTGTTGTTTACACATTGCAATAGGGGAGAGGTGAAATGGAACCCTAGCAGAAATGGGAACCCATGTGTATTTAACATTCTTCATTAATTGAACAACTGAATGTGAATGCAGCAAGTTTGCATGCAGTGGGTTAGCCAACAATCACGTAGCCCAGATCAAAGCTCAAAATGTTGCCCCGTAAGTGACGTCACAAACAGAAGTGATGTCATCCGGTATTTTTAAAAAGAAAATTGGTGAAAAACTTGCCTCTCCTCCTCAGTAGTTCAATATTCATTTGCTCTGCTAGTGGCATAGCTAAAGCACCTATTTGCTGTCTGGAGCCAAAGAAGATTTAGTATGTGTGTCCCCTCCCCTGCAATAAAAATATCAAATTTAATTAAGTAAAAAAAAATGAAAATTGTGTCCTTATTGATAAGAAAACTGTGCTGGGGCAAAGAAGAATGGTTATTCTTTCCCTATTAAATGAAAGAGGAGCACCACTTAGAAGTGCTTGTATACCCAGTTATCGTGGTATATGCTATATGTATGGTATATAGAATGGTATTATGATATATGTATATGGAAATGAGAGTTGATTCATGTTAACACCTTATTTGTTCAATACAGTATCAGAATTACATCTCATTGGCTCTCAGAGCAATCAGTATCATGGGAAAGTTTTGAGTAAAGAAAATCCTCTTTTTGTTTCATAGGCTTGTGTGTTTTCATTTCCTGGTTAATTGGCCATAACATTTGTTAGAATATAGATATTCCACATCAGTTTGTTTCATTGCATTCTGCCTTGAATTACCCTCCAATTATAACATGATGGTATTATCATTTATGCATATCTGGTTTTTCACAATTTAAGCCACTAGTGTCAAACTCAGCTTGTTGCTGCCCTGTGCAACTGAACCCCCTGCACCACCCTACCTATGCCACTGCCTGCATGCTGCAGAGAGTCTAAGGAGGAATTACCTGGTAGTAATGCTCTAGTATTCAGGCTGATTGCCTGCACATTTTGTATGAGGGTGTTGGGTATGCACATTGGGTATGTACTTTGGGTATGAGGAGTGCTCCAGATCTATGTAAAAGTGAATGCCAGATCTGTGGACACGGGGGCCAGCCTATATGTAAATTCCTTCTGTTATTTTTGCTTCAACTTTTGCAATCCAGTAGTTCTGATTGAAGAAGAACCAATACTCTATATCAATTTTTTTCCAGTGCAATGGAGAAAATAAAAAGAGCAGTTTCTGTAAATTACATGTCTTCTGTTGTGTGTACCAAAAATTTATGTGACAAATTAATATTAACTACCCAGGAGTGTTTGCTCCCTGAATTGATTTTTTTTCCTTAACTGCAGCTATGCTTTCGTGTTCTTTTTAAATTCAAAATGTGTATAATTGGGGTTCTTAATATCTATTCTTCAGTTTTCTGCCCTTGAAGATTAGAGAGGAAAGAAACACTTCTGGTGCTTTCTTTAGAGACTGCGCCATGTGCTACTTGTGAAAACATCTGAGAAAATTGCTTTGAGGAAAGAAAGAGTGCTCCATAATTAAGGATTATTTTAAAATAAGAAACAAATTCAATCCCGAGAAGAGACTTTGCATTTTAGATAGATTTAAGTTATTGGTTTGCAAAAAAAAAAGTTTTCTTCACTGGGCTTTATGCTCAATATTCAGTCATAGCAGGTTGGCACCCTTGGCAATCTCCTGGCTAGTGCCAAGGAGGACTTCATTCTCTTCTGTGAAAATCTGGTACTTCTCTTCATCCTGAGGTCACATCCAAACCACATGTACAGTCATGCCCCTGCAGTGTATGTTGTTCTTACTGTCACAAAGAAACATAAGGATCATGTTTTCAACCTTAGCTGGGGGTCTTTCTGCCAATTTCTGCCACACTGAAATAGCTGATGAGGCAGAAGAATGGAGAGAGTCTTGACCAAATCTTGTCACTTAATTTTTCTTTAGACCACACATTTCCATGCAATTGAACACAAAATCAAGTCTGAAATATTTGAACTGCCTTACTGTGTACTCTCTGACTCCACTTTCCTCCCTTCTTCTGTTGTCTCCATCATGTCAGTAAAAAGCAGGCCTCCATCAGTCTTGAAAGACTATGGTATCATGCTTGGCGCTGTATACGCCGCATGTGAAGCACGAAAGCCTGGGTTAGATTGTTATGGAGGATAGGCTGTTACCCAAGCAGCAAATCCCCCCTCTCCACACCACTGAATTAGTCCAATGGAAAGGCAGAGCCAATACGATTGGATCCAGCTGGCATTGCAGAGCTGGGCTAAGGACAGGAGCTCACCCTGTCTTGTGAGGCCGACCCGGGTCTCGAACCCTGGCCTGCTGGTTAACAGGCACAGTGTCTTAACCATTTGCGCCACCCAGAGGGTGACATAACTGTGTGGACCTGTAACTGCTGTGGATTTTGCCCATAGGCACGTCCCGGAAAAAGAGGACATATATGTCACCCTGGACAAAAGGGAACCTTTTAAACTGAACCTTTTTTTACAGTTATTTTTAGTTGACGTTAAATTTGGGTATCCTTTCTGAACATTTTTCCTTAGTCTTTTGGAAACTTGTAATAGGTTTGTTTTGTACTGGGACATGGAATTTGAGCATTTTATATTTCACTCCAGCACTTTTTCAATCCCAGATCAAGCCATAAGATTCCTAGCTTAGTAAGATTTCCCAGAAAAAGCCGGGAAGTTGTGAAGTCTTAAGTGAAAGTAATCTCCTTGTCCTTTACCGCCATCAGCCTCCCTTTGTACACCATATGCATAATGTTCTCCCTCTAACCTGTGTGATTATCAGTTCAGCCCACCGTCCACAGGAACCAGGGAGAAGGCTTGCCCGGAGTTCATGAAAATGTCTGTGCTTCTTCAAGTGTGTCCCTTTACTGCTTATTTCTGCTTTGAATGTCATCAGTGCCACACTGAGCTTTGCATCTGGTTGAATAAAGAAGACCCAGGAAGGCTCCCTGGGCATGTTCTTTACTTCAAGGGAATAGACACTGATTTAACCATTTTCTGGGCACTTGCTTGCTATCCCATGTGTGTAAATAACATTTTAAATAAATTATATATGTGTATGGGGGGTGCAGCTATGTGGCTCGACAATTCTGTGCTATGCAGTTTTGGCTGGGTTGGCTGTTCCTGGATTCGAATTCTGTTGGCCACTCCTTTGTACATAGGCATTTCCATGCTAGCCTGGCTCACCAGCATAGATTCTTGACCACTCAGGTCCCTGTAGTGGAGAGGTCCTGTCACTGCCATATCCGATCATACCCCACATCACTGTGGCAAGGGGGAGGCAGACCATGTACTAGATGAGAGGGAGGGCACCAGGATGCAGCTTTCTTGTTATCTTGTGTGCTGCCTGAAGCATCTTGGTGGGCCACAGTGAGATACAGTAAGCAAGACTAGCTGGATCTTTGGCCTGATCCAGCAAGGCTCTTCTTATGGTCTTATATGTTTCTTTTATAAGGAAACTGGTCTTTAGAAACTCCTGTGATTTGGGAAATGCTGTGCATAAACTTGTAATTTTGATGTTGTAAGTGTGGTTGGGGTCTCTTCGAATTGTTCTATGGTCTCCAGATTAAGAAGTTCTTTGGAGGGTAAAGAAATTTTACAAAGAGATTGAAGTAGCCTGAATATAGATAGCTGCCAGGTGTCCTGCCTGGATATTTGCTTTGCTTCAGCCAGTTCTAATTCATTTAGAGAACACCTGACGTTATTATGGCTACTGAAGGAGCTTAGCACAACTTGCAGAATGCTAAGTGCATGAATGTTCAGAAAACCTTTCTGGGGAGAAATATATTTAAAATAAAGATCCCAAAGATTTGATGGTCAGTTGTGGCAAAGATTCACCGTTCTAAAATGTGTCTGATAGAAGCACATGTCCCCACCTTGTATGCATAGCATGATTTCATGGCAATCTTCCCGAAAACCATTAGCTTTTGCTCAAAGTGGTCGTGCATCTAATGGCATGATGCATCCTGGCCTATAAATAGTTGTTCTAATACCTGGTAATAGATGCAACCCTAGAATCGCTAGCAGAGCCGAATGTAGTAAGTACGTGGGACGATTAAAATTAATGCAAGCACTCACTGTATCCAGAATATCTGGATGGAAATATTAGCATTTTGAATGTTGCTCTGCTTTGGTTTCGGACTTTCATTGTTTTTTAATATTGGAATACTTGAAGTGTAAGTACTAATTGAAATACTTGATGTCCTTCTGTATGGATTTTTTTCCCCTTCTTTTACTGCCGTAATGTTGATTCATAATGTAGTACTATGCATGTTCATACATGCATTGTTTTCAGGGGAATCTATTCCCCAGTGAAGTGTGTGTAGAAGTGAAGCCGCAATATGAGGATTTTAAGATGATGATATAAAAACAGGTTTTTAAATAAAAAAAATTTGGGTGATGATTAATTTACATACCACTTTTCAACAAAAAGACAGTTTACATAAAACAGTTTAGACCTTCTTCTTATATATATATATATATATATATATATATATATATATATATATATATATATATATATATATATATATATATAAAAAGAGAAAAGTCACTGACTGACTCACACACTCATCAATGCCCTGCCAAAACCGCTGGGTCTCGAAGCGTGAAATTTGGAGTGGATGTTCCTTCTGTAACCGAGGGGTGCACTAAGAACCGGATTTTGGAAATTCCAACCAGAAGGGGGTGAAAAGGGGCGCAACGTGAAAGGGGACGTTTTCCTCCCTATACTTGAGGAATTGGTGACTGAGGAATGCTCTGCCCCCACCTCGAGACCTAGAAGCATGAAATTTGGGGAGGGAGTTCCTTCTGTCACATGAGCACCCACCAAGAACTGATGTGGAGAAATTTAACCCTTAAATTTGCTGAAAAGGGGTGCAACGTGTTTTTGTCCTATACTTAACATGGAAGACTGACCAACCTCCAGCCAATTTGGTGCCTGGTGCCTGGTGCACTGGGGGGATGTTGTTTGGAGGGAGGGGTGGCACTGGGGAGGATGCTGTGCATGGGGAGCTGTTGTGCATGGGGGACTGTTGTGGATAGGGAGTGTTGCGGATGGGGATGTTGCGCATGGGGGGATGTTGCGCACGGGGGGCATGATGTGCATGGGGGGCATGATGCACCGTGGGAGGATGGCATACGGAGGAATTATACACCCGCAACGTGGGTACACTTTTTACTAGTTGCTAAATAAATAGTAGCCATTGGTCAGTTCAGAGATGGAACTGGATCATAGGATACGGAAACATTAGAATACATGCACCCAAAACTGCCCAGAAGCATATTGATGAACTAGCTTTTACGTTGCCTGATATGACAACTTTTACTGCATTAACAGTGGCTCTGTATATGACTTTATTTTTGGACATATGCACACTACAGATTAAAATGGTTTAACCACCAAATCCAGAGTAACTAAGGGAGCACGTAAGAGACATTATGTGCATCTGTAGTTACTGTACCACCTAGTGAAAACCTATGGGAAATTCATATTGGAATCCAGAGTAAGTTGTTCTTACACCGGAGCAAGGACTCTCTGTAGTTACTCTGGATTTTGCCCTAAGAGTCATTGCCCTTACTGCAGGAACTCTGAGTAGTGTAGCTTGGGTGAGTGCAGGATCCTCTCTGCATTTTCATCACCTATTGCCAGACTACAATTCCCAGGATTCTGTGTGGACAATTAAACTAGCATAAAACCAATATAAGTTTGCTGTATGTCTAGGCTGATAGACATTTTGTTCAGAAGTTTGCACAGTTTGTGAAACCAAACTAGATTTTATATTCGGATTTAGCTTATTTGATTAGGCAAAATGTTAATTAATCTAGCTGAGAATATTCAACTCTGGTTTAATTATAGTGTGAGAAATATTGTTCGTCTTGTTTGCACTTCTAACATCACAAAATGTCACTGGTAACGTTTTTTAAATATTATAGACAAAATGAGCCTCCAAATTTGGCTTCCACCATTTTTTGAGATTTCAAGCTAAGCAGAAACTGCTTGTCACTGTGTTTTATCATATGTACATTCTGGATTTTATATATACAGAATTGTCAGGACTAAACCTCTGGCATTTCTTCATTTATCTAGTAATGAACACAATCCTATTCATATGTACCCAAAAGTAAGTCCCATAGTGTTCAGGAAAGTGTCTTTAGGATTGCAGCTGATGTTAAATAAATAGGTTCTGGAATGGGGAACTGGTTTGGGTGGTCAGGACACAATCTGCCAGGACACAATCTGTCCTGAACATTTCCCACTTAGTTGAGTGCTCTCTTTTTTCTAGGGAGATGAGGGCAATTGGAGAAATGGATGGAGAACTGGCAGAAAACTTGCAGCAAATCTAACTTAACATGGGCCAGAAAATGGGTGATGTTTGCCACCATCACACCACCATCACCATCACCATCACCATCATGGTAGTGATGGTGGCAAAGAAATTGCACTTCTTAATTCCCTTTGCATTCACTCAGAGTTGGGGAGCTTTTCCAAAGAGTCTTTTCCATCTGGGCCCACAAGGAGGAATGAATGATGAGTTTGCAAAGTACTTTGTGGACAGTCACTCGAATCTCTTGGGTACCAACTGTTAGTATGTATAGATCCAACTGATATGCCTCTGGTGGTTGCTTTTTATGTTCTTAGGAATACTTTTCGGTTTCTACAAGCTGATAAAGTGGAAAATATTCTTGAGCAAGTGAGAGATGCATTTCATGTGCTTCCAGTTCCCTTTGTCAGTGACTGCTACTGTAGATGTTCTGCTTCATTGATGTTAACTTGTTCTGCAGCTTATTTTGAACTGATCTCAGTGCCTTAACAATTATAGATCTGATCTGTTGGTATGTACACTTTGTTCTTGATGCTATCATCATAAAAATGTAGCTTGCTCTACCTGACTTATCTGCATATTACTGCCACCCTGAGGTCTACTCCTGGTGAAGCAGGTATAATATATACAGAATGGAGAACAAAAATGAAGCTGTATAATATTATCAAAACATTTATCAAGCACTTTGCATTTTAGTAAGGTGCAAATTAATGTAAGTGCTTATTCTTAATCACAGCTGCTATCAGGCACCGTATTAATAATGAAAGATAATTCTTCAGCCACATTGTGTGGGAGAAAACAGTTATTTCAGTATGCTTTATTTGACCCCTTCTCTCACTTCATGTTAATCCTTAACGTTAATCCTCTGCTCAGTCAAGCCACAATCAGAATGAAATAATACACCTTTATTGTGTAACTATAAAGACCTTTATAGTTAATATCCTTTCTGGCCTGCAAAAGAAAAAGAGTGGTTTTATTACAGGACTCTCTCTTTTTTTTAAAAAAAAAAAAAAAGCTGAAAATGAGAAAAAATAGTTTATTGAATATGTGGAATTTTGTACAAAGCTTCTGATAACTGATATGAAACGTGAGGTTCTTGCAACCTGCCGAAACTATGGACTTGGCACTGGTAACTAAATGAAAGAAAAATATTAAACTGGAGAGTTTTCTTCATGAGAAAAGGTTTTTAGAGCAGGCCTAAAGAAATAGACTCAAGTGTATTGGCACCATGTTCTTGTTTACATTTTTCCACACTCCTTCACAGTTACTCTTTGCAAATTTTGTAAATGGTTCTGCCCATCCACATTCATAATAGAGGCACTTGTAGTAGGCTGAGAAAATTAGTCATTTAAGTACTCCATATAATTAAGTACTGCTTTTATCCAGCGGACCAGAAGTGTTCTTAATTATACACACTATTTTTAATAAAATGGAAAAGGCTTCCATATTCAGTACTAAAGTTTTAAAGTACAGTAGTAGGCAAGAGGAAAGAAAACACAAGAGTTGACTTCGGGTAAACAACTCTGATGCTCTTAAAGTATAGTCTCTGCTGCATTTTCTCTCACTTCTGTTTAGCCAAAAAATTGTATAACTTCATATCCCAAAGAGAAGAGGCCATCTCTTCTTGGGCTGAAGTGTCTGCTGTGATCCATGAAGCTTGCCTTGTACTTCTTGTGGAATTGGATTTTGACCCAGATGTTAAGAGGGAAGATTGATGTTCCTGTAACTGGAGAGAAAGTTATCTCTCAAATTGTCTTACACTAGATTCTGTCGTGGGGCTCCTTGCACAAAGCTTAGCACCTCACTGTTTCTATTAGAAGGTGTTGTGTGATGCAGCCTGGATCTTCCCATTGGTAGGCCAACCCTTTTAATTGTGGACCACACTGATGCTGCATCCTCACGCAGACCTCACTCAGTGGCCTAGGGGTAGGTTTTGTCCCAGGATCAGTTCCTACTTGGCAAAATGCAGGTGTGTACTGAGGGTGCTCCATTCCCCATGGCACATGGGATGTCATGATCCTGCGTCAAGTGTGATGATGTCATGCGTGACTACATCCTCGAGCTGTGCCTGCATGGTTTGCAGACATCTGAGGAATCCTTCCCCAGCCGTCTGCGAAATGCACATGCATGGCTTCAGTGGGGGTTTCCCGGTCAACTGTGAACAGCATTGGGAAGGGGGCCAGAATCATAGAATCATAGAGTTGGAAGGAACCCAACTTGGTCATCTAGTCCAACCCCCTGCCTGCAGCAGGAAATCTTCCTAGAGCATCCCCAACAGGTGCTCGTCGAGCCTCTGCTTGAAGATCCCCAGTGAGGGAGAGTCCACCACCTCCCTTGGCAATCTGTTCCACTGCCGAACCGCCCTCACAGTCAGGAATTTTTTCCGGATATCCAACCGGAATCTCCTTTCTTGCAGTTTGTCCCCATTGCTTATAGTTCTGCTTTCAGAAGCAGCTATGAACAAATGAGCCCCTTCCTCCCTATGACAGCCCTTCAGGTATCTGAAGAGGGCAATCGTGTCTCCTCTCAGCCTCCTCTTCTCCAGGCTGATCATCCCAAGTTCCCCCAACCTTTCCTCGTAGGGCTTCCCTTCCATCCCACTGATCATTCTTGTCGCTCTCCTCTAGACTTGCTCCAGATTGGCTGCATCTTTCTTAAAGTGAGAGTAAACAACTCTGATGCTCTTAAACTATAAATTATAAACTGCATCTTTCTTGCCCTTCCTTGTGCCATATGGAATGTTTGCCACTGACAAAATGGGAATCATACTGGCTGACTTCATAGGGAGGACTCACTGAGGTCTCCTTTTGACATTACCTGAGTGACACTGGAGCTCCAGTAATCTATTCTTCCCCCTTGCTGCTCTAGTAATATTGGAAAATTGAAGCCTTGTGACCTTCTTCTTTAATCCTTAGCTGGGTTTTGGGAGTAGACTGCCCTCTATTAATTTATTTAATTTATTTAAAAGATTTCTACCCTGACTTTCTCTGCCATGCAGACGCGAGGCAGCAACAACATAAGAAAAACAACAACATAATAAATAACATGATAAAAAACACACATACACACAAATACTCTCAAATATGCTGTATGTGCTACTCCTATAGGTGCCACATGTGTTATTCATGACACCGTTGCACTCTTGGCAATTGTTGGCAAAATTTTCACCTCATTAATTGATTATCGTATATAATCGAGTATAAGCCAAGTTTTTTGGGCCCAAAAATGGGAAAAGTGGCGGGATCAAACCCCATCATGTCATATACTATTGGATTTGTATTAAAGAGCAGAATCCAATGCAAAAATCAGTTTTGAGATAACTCCTTCCTATCAAATGTTATGGCCAAAAAACCAAAAAACAAAAACTATAAAATAAATACATTTTTGGCAATTTTTTTAAAGCAGGTAGGAATTTTGGCCTGGGGGTAGGAATTTTGGGTTTGGCATCTGGTCACCCTGTCCTATTCATGTCCACTCTGAAGTAAGCCCCACTAAGTTCAATGAGGCTTACTCCCAGGAAAATGTGCTTAGGATTGCGGCCTATGAGTTTCAAGAAGGGTACTGTACCATTACCTGCTGCATTTCCCACCCTAGGCTTATACTCGAGTCAATAAGTTTTCCCAGTTTTTTATGGTAAAATTAGGTGCCTCGGCTTATACTTGGGTCGGCTTATACTCGAGTAGATGGGGTGCCTCATTGATCAAATGCTGGTTCTTTATATCAGGGGTCTCCAAACCCAGGCCTGGAGGCAAGATGTAGCAAGCCTTTACCTGCCCACCAGTCAGTACCGCAAGACCTGGCCCAGTTGAACAACTACAATTGAAGCTGTGATTGTGTAGTAAGGGAATGGGGCTCTATTAACTGTAGGCTTTATTTCTGTGCTGTGTGTTGGTCCTTGCAGAAATCCTGGAAATTTGAGCCCATTTATTCATTAATCTATCTTTAATGTATTTAAATTTTACAGTATATTTAAAATATTTTATCTGGCCCTCAGCACTGTGCCAGATATTTGATGTGGCCCTTTGGCTGGAAATTTGGAAAATCTGCCTTAGATCTTCCTCACTTTGATCAAATTTGGGGTTGATTATTAAAACTGCCTCTTCCATGGCTGCTTTAACTTAAAAAGAGAAAAAAGTTGGGAAGTTAGACCCTGAATTTCCATTATTCTATTTGTTTGGGTTATTAAATTCAGGAGCTTAAATGTGCGGCATCAGTATTGAGTGGTATAGAGCAGAAATACTATTTAGTGCACTGTTTCGCAGCGAGTGCTACTTCTTGTCACAGGTAGTACTTGAGGTGGAGTGTGGTGGTACACATGGCAGCTCTAGACTTCTGCTGCCTGGCAGCAAGACCAGCAACTCAGCACAACAAGCAGTGGTAAAAGGCTTGACTCAGTAGGCAGATTTCTAGTATGCATTTTTGTGTGGTCAAAAAAGTCCTTCCATCTGCCCTGATCCCCTTATTGGCATTAGTTTCATTCTGTTTCTCCTTCAACATCATTGCCAATTTCTTGCAGAGGTGCTTCTAATAGGTGGACCATTTGAAGTGATAAAGCAGAGCACAAACACTGAGAAACATGCCCTAGTGGTTGGCTTCAAATTATAAACTGGGTCAGTTTCCGGGGTGGTTTAATAAACTACTTGGTTGGCTGTAGTATATGGTTATGGCTTTGCAATGATTTTGAGAGTTAATATGGAAAATGTCTTCTCTGAAAAGTTCCCCTGTGCCAGAGCGGGTATTGGCTTGGCTTTGCAGTATTTCCCATATTATTATGGTGCCATAGTTTATTGGTCTTTGTTACCGAAATAAGGTTTGGCTTCCAAACTGCGATATCAATTTCTTCCTTTATCGCTCCCTTTCTGTTTTTCCCCCCTTTAGACTTTGCTTTGGGTACTTTTAAATGAGAATCCCTGAAATCTTGACGAATAACCTGTGGTTTAATTTCATGATATTTCAAACCCCTTGTATGGCACAACTTCGTTTCATATTGCAGTTATGATCGGCAGCTCCTTGCATGAATAATAGAATGGCCCTGAATGAATTCACATAGGCTTTTGCCTCAGGGAAAAACATGAGGTTAGGTTGATGACTCGGAGTATGATCCTTCGTCTGTTGACATTACTTTTAAACTTTCCTTCCTCGGGCTGTGGCAATGTGTATTAAATAAATAATAACCATAATTTCTCATACCGGAGCCTCTGGACCATTTCAGTCACAAAGGATGCTTTGCAGGCAGTTGAGAGGTTAAATATGCGTGAATTATTTATTCCTTGTGGGTGATAAATAAGGGTATTTTTCTCCCTTCTCCACCCAAGTTGGGTACCCAGTGAACAAAATGGAGGGTGGCGAGTGTTGTCATTAGCTCAGAAGCATCAAAAGCACATTGACTGATGATTACTTCATGCATCTAAATCAACTTTATCTAAATCATGGTCTGAATTTAAAGTAAGAGAATGGCACTTGTAAATAGGACAGCCATCCTGCCCTTGAGAGTTTGAAAGCAGCAGGTCTGATAGATGATCTGCAGAATTCGGAAAGCAAATGGGGGGACATCTTATTTTGGCGGCTGGCTAAAATTCTCATGAAGTTGTCTTCTTCTGAGCTGGACCATTGGTCCATCTCGGCTAGCGTTGTCCACATTGGATTGGCAATGGCTTTGAGGGTTTCAGCCCACAAAGATTTTTTTCCCAGGACATGAGGCTAAAAAAGAGGAAATGTCCTGGAAAAAGAGGCTATATGGTCACCCTGCTTCTGCATGGAAAGATGTAGCTCATCCATTGTGTTGAGACTCTTCCTCAATTCAAAAAGGTTCATAAAGCCTAGCCTTAAGCTGCTATCCTTGTCACACTTACTCAGTGTAAGCCCTCCTGATTATAATGGGACTTAATTTTGAGTAAACAAGATTGTACTGTA
This sequence comes from Cryptoblepharus egeriae, assembly GCA_030015325.1. Lineage (NCBI taxonomy): Eukaryota > Metazoa > Chordata > Lepidosauria > Squamata > Scincidae > Cryptoblepharus > Cryptoblepharus egeriae. The sequence continues at coordinate 17,137,882 of JAREYC010000013.1, forward strand.
ATCATTCAATGTTTTGCTCCTCTATTTTTAAAATTTAAGGCCATCTGTGCTGGTTTATTTCCTTTTTATACCATAATAAACCACTTTCTGTCTTTTTTAAATAGAAAAGCAGTCTCTAAATAAGTAAGTAAAGTAGTAATGCTGTCAACACAAGTAATGCTGTCAACAGTTGTAGATTTGTGTTTCTGTAAATTTGTGCTTCTAACACTGGCTCACTTAGCTGATTTAAAATAACTAGAGAGCCTATTTGTATCCACTGCAGCCCTAGAGAACCACTCTTTGTGGATCATATGCTGCAATCCCGACTCCCAGTTAGGCTGGCTTAAACCCCATCATGTGCTGACCGGGGGCTGTCACAAAAGTGCCACTCCTGGGGGGGAGGGTTAGGCCAATGCACAGACATGCACTTTCTGCCTTACAATAGGAAAACCAAAATATTTTTGGAAAACCAAAAATTGTACTGACCTAAGTTAGGATTATACCCATAGTGAACGAGATGGACCAAGGATCTGGCCTGGTAGCTTAGAAGGAGAAGCTTACTAAGATCAGTGGCATAGCACACGTTTCACATGCAGAAGTTCACAGGATCTAATCTAGGGGGAAAAAACCCTGTATGAAATCTTAGAGAGCTACTACCAGTCAGTTAACCAATACTGAAATAAATGGATCAATGATCTTTATCAGTGGAAAGCAAGTTCATATCTCCAAGGTGTTCAAGGGAGGATCCCATCAGTTCTTACAAAACAAGAAAGTCTATGAACAATGTATAATGAAATACTCCAGACCTTCATTTTTAACAGACTGTCAGGCATAGTGCCAGATTTAATAAAGAGCATCTTTCTGATCAATGATGCTGGTGAAACCTCCCCTGTTTGCTTCACAATACACAGAATAGCAAGAGTTTTCAAGATGTTCGATTACTCTGCTTAGCGTGACCTCAAAATTCCTGTTGAAAAACCGTGACAGCATTGATTGATTCTTGGCTGTGTCTTGCTATTTCAAGTTAATCAGAAAGATCATTGGAAGGAAGGGATAGCATATTGACCACTTGGTGCTATTGTCAAAGAGAGTTACGCATTTGCAGGTAGAGGAGAATATCTGAGTGGAGATTTCCCATTTAAGCTGGAAGACTGCCATTCTTATGGCTCACCTTTAATACCAGGGTGGTGTTCAGATGTTTATATTGCCTGTTGGGCTGGCTTTAGACATATTCTCATGGGTAAAGATGGAAGCATTACATCTGTAGTTGTAATGTACATCAGGCTCTTTTATTTTGAACTAGTGAAATGTACCCACGTTGTGGGAGTAAAATTCTCCCTGTGTGCCATCCCCAACGCGCAACATCCCCCCAATGTGCATCATGCCCCCTATGCACATCATGTTACCCATGCACATCATGCTACCCATATGCATCAAGCCCCCCAACTGTGGGCACCCCTGTCATGCAGGTGCGGGATTTGGGGCTGGTTGTTGATCAGTCTTCGATGTTTAGTATAGGCTAAAAATGCACTGCAACCCTTTTCAGCACCTTAGGGGGTTAAATTTCTGGAAATTGGTTCTTGGTGGGTGTTCCAGACATGGAAGGAACACCTTCCTCAAATTTCATGCCCCTAGGTCCTGGGGTTGGGACAGAGCGTCCCTCAATTAAGGATTCTTCAATGGAAAGTATAGGGAGGAAAACGCATTGCACCCCTTTTCACTCCCTTCCAGTTGGAATTTGGGTGCCTCCATCATAGAAGGCACAGCGTCCCAAAATTTCACACTTCTAGGTCTGGAGGTTTTGGCTGGGCGTTGATGAGTCAGTGACTTTTCAGTTTTTTATATATAGACACATTTCATTCTTATGCCATCCTGCCATGCTTAAATTTGCAACCTCTTAATAAGATCTGCTCTAATTTGTATAGAGTAGATAAATTTGTATAATTTAAGTACTCCCTCCCCATCTCCCGAATCACCATCTCCCTACTCTCCGCATCGCCTGGACCTTCATTCACCTGTGACTGCCACCATGTGCCTGCCTCCATGGATGTCTTGAGCTTGTTGTGCCTATCAGGCTGACCACCACAATTGTGCGATTTTTCTGTCGCAACCATCAAATCCTCATCCTTTGCTTTCTCTTGTTGGTGACCTGCTTTGAATTGGATATTTTTGCTTAGCATCAAGCCTGAATAAGAGTTCTGTTGAGCATTTTTCTCTGGGGACTCATGAGAAGTTAAAGTGGCAGCCACCAACTCCGCAGGGGAAACTGTGACACCAGTGACAAAGAATGGTGAGCCGATGTTCTCCTTGAGAGCAGGTTTTGACACCCTGCGCTTTTCAAATTTCAAGCAGAAATTTAGAAGTTTTCAATATAGAAGTTTTAACTCTATGGTTGTTGTTTTTAAGTGAGATTGGTTCTTCCTTTTATATAAATTGTTTTAAAAGCTGATCCTGGAATTGTTTTTATAGGTACTTCATGGCTTCTTGGTTTGTTACCTACCTTGATCATTTAATATTTTTATAGGAGCTTGGAGCTTAAGAAAGGAAAGAAAAGAAATAACAGTTTTCTGCTTAGTCATTGGGAACAAGCTGCTTTCGGGAGCTCCGAATTGTGGCAGGTGTGGATTGCCACCAAAGAGGAAGCATTTTAGAAATATCCACCTCAATCTAGTACCTCTTGACATATGTTGAGCAGGTAATTTTAAAGTACAGTATATTAAAATTAAACATCAGGTGTAATCTGGCCATGAGATTGGATTGATGCAACTTAACAGAAACAGTATAATATATGTAAAAATGGGTTTGCAGACCCCTACGTGTTTTGCTAATTTAAAACCTGGACATTGAATTAGCATAATAGTTTGCACTGTGATCCCAACCAGTTTTGTTTAACTATACTGTGTGTTTCCATACTGGATATTGCAATAGAACCCATTTGCCCCAGTGCTAAATTTATCCAGTTTTTCCTTTGTGGCTGGTGTTTTTTTTAAAACCAAAAGAGAATTTGGTTACCAGAATGTAATGTTGGAATCCTTTGTCTGTCTACTCAGAAGTAAGGATTGGGATTGAGTATATCTGCTGGATCCTAGCAGTGCCACCCACTCCCGACCTATCTGCCTGCCCTAACACTATTCCCTACCTGCCTTGGAATACCCCCACTCACCGTCTTTCCACCCTCACCCTGCCTCAACCCCAGAAATCTGCATTGGCCAAACTTGGCCAGCAAGGAGGTCCATCCTTCTGCCACCACTGAGACTGGATGAGACAGCATGCTTATTCACAGTAAGATGCAAATATTCTTTGTAGCATGTTTGCAACCTTTCCGGACCAGTGCAAGGGACTTGTGCCAGCCCACCACAACCTTAGGATTGCGTGTGTAGAGAGAGTGCATGTTCAGGCCCACTTCTAAGATTTTTCTTTAGTTTTCTGTAAAACATAAAATGGAAACTGCAGAGTTTTTATGTTTTAGGATTTTTCACCAATGATTTTGAAGGTGGTTTTATGACTTTTCTATAAGCCACTTTATGTGCCCTTTGGGGAGAGAAGTGGGATAAAATGTGAGTAAATAAACTGCTTTACTGTGTTAGAAATTTATATAGGTATTTTGCACAGATCTCTAATTATCACAACAAGCACCAAACATAAATGTAAGGGTATTGATTCCATCATAGCGAGCTGCAACCATGTAGATTTTGCTTATAATGGAGACACTGGAAATATAAAAAATTGTTTTCCACCATTTTTATGATCCTTAATAAAACAAAGTCTTATTAAACTTACTCGGCGGCTGTAAGACAAAGGGTGACAAATGAAGTAGGCATTGCTTGGTGCTGTTATTTCCCCGACCCATTCCCTTTTAAAGGACTTGGCAGTTCTCCAATGTTCTATTTTTAACCAAGATGTTTTAAAACCAATGGTAAATGCATTCTTTGTTTGTTTGTACATGCTTTCCTTTTTGGTGACATAACCTGAGTTGACCATTTAAATCCCCAGCGGTGCTATGTTTAACTGATTAATTGAAGACACATTTAAAAAGATTTTATTTTTAATAAAATCACTGGATTCACTGAACAACAATTTTTAAAAATGATTTTGTTTTTTAATGCCACTGCATGTCCCAGTTGTGGACTTAAAGTGCATAAGCTGACAAATTACAAAGACATGTATGAGGGACAAGCGGAATGCCTTTTCCGAAACTCAGTGCTGCAAGCCATAGCTATATATTTTAAAATGCAGAAAATTGATGTGTTATGTATACTATATATGAAATATTTTATAATATTTGAAATATTTCAAATAAATAAATTTCAAATATTTCAAATTTCAAATATTTCAAATAAATATTTGAAATAAATACAGGATGACTAAAGGTTCATGAGTTGACTTAGAGGAGGGAAATTGAAACCCAGTTGCCTTGCAACCCAATCCTATTCATGTCTACTTAGAAGTAAGGCCCATTGTGTTCAATGAGACTAAACTCCCATGAATGTGTAGATAGGATTGTAGCCTTCCAGCACAATTCTAACCATGTCTACTCAAAAGTAAGCCACATTGTGTTCAATAGGTCTTACTCCCAGGAAAGTGTCTTTAGGATTGCAGCCTTAGCTGAACAGTATCAAAAGGAAGGACATGGGGGAAATAATTTTATCTTTCCTGCAGATGAAGGTTTGTGATGAAAAAATTGCAACTAGAGGGCAAAATCAATGCTGGATTTTTGTTTAATTAGAATGTTTTCTGTACCTTTTCTTAGCTCCCATCAATTATTTTTTGTCTGTTTTGCATGATTTAAGAGGCTATAGATATACTGCAAACAGCTGTCAAAAGTATGAATGTTGGGTCAGTGTGCACAGCACATATCTGCAATGATTTCCCCTGGCCAAATGACATATGTAAGGATTTCCCCGGCCAAGAAGGAGAAGTAGCTGCTGACTCTAAGACAGTGTGCAAGTGGAGCAGGCCCTGCAGAGGAATGGGTGTTGCTGGTTAGAGAACCTGGTCTGCATATATTCCTCCGCTTCCGTCCTTTGCATCTCCTATCGTGGACATCTGGCATGACCAGGAAATATCCCTTTCACATTTTAAGGGTACAATCCTAACTTAAAACAGCACAACTCATCGGTCTTCCTATTCCTTTGGTGATGTAGGGAAGCAAACACATGTCTGTGCACCGGTTTAACCCTTCCAGGAGCGGCGCAGACGTGTCTTACAGCACTTTTTGTGACACCCCAGGCCAGCATGGGACTTTTGCTGGGGCTAATGCTGGTCTAACTGGGGTATAGACTTGCACTGTAAAGGAATTGCAATAAGATCTTGTAACCTGTTCCCTTTCTAAAACATCCATAGATGCATGGAGAGCTGCATAACTGAACACGACAGAGGTTTTATGCTGTACTTAAAAGCTTGCATCAACACTTGCCAAACGTACACAGATTAAAATTGGGTAAATGAATGAAATGCAGGTGTAAAGGGCAATTAAGATTTACATCAATTAAGAAGCAAATGCATTTAGCAAGTCAATTCCCTTCCCCAAATCCCTAATGGTATATCTTAATATTGCTTAAACCAGTATTTCAGGTGGATTTCTTCCCTATTCCACTATAGATCATTAGGAGCTGTCTGTTGGGGATGGTATGATGGATAGCAGGTGAAAGAGCACCTGGGGACTCAGGTGGACCATGTGTCTACTGCTAACATTCTGGACTCTTGGGAGTACTTTGAGCATCAGATATCCTGTCTTTCTCTCCTCTATATTTGCACTAACCTTGCACATTTTGCCACCCTATGACCAAAGATTCTTCCTATATAGATCTTTGGGGTTTATGTCAACTTTTCCAAAACCTTTGACATCAGCCTTGTTGTTAATAGCAGAAGCCTCATCTAGGCTCAACAGCCTAAAGCTCTTGAAGAGTTATCTTCGCCTATTGCATCTCTCCTCCTGTAACTGTCTGCTATTAAGCCGACTGCGGTGTGATTTAAAATGAAATGTCCTCCTACACCCTGGGTCTTATTCCCAGGAAAGTGTCTTTAGAACTGCAGCCTAACGGCGCAATCCAGAGTAACTATGGGGAGTCCTTGCTCCGGTGTAAGAACAATTTGTTCTGGATTGCAATAAATTTCCCATAGGTTTTCACTAGGTGATGTAGTAGCTACGGGTGCACGTAAAGTCTCTTACGTGCTCCCATAGTTACTCTGGATTGTAGGGCAAGTAGATTTCATAAGATCATGCACATTGAATGCATGTTTTGAATTCAATCCCAGTGTTCTGTCATTTTTACATCCAGTTAATATTTTTATATGAATATTTTTGGGGTTGTGGAACCAATCGTCTGAGTTTCCATTATTTCCTATGGGAAAATCCGCTTCACGTAAAGAACGTTTCATGTAACAAACATGCCTCCAGAACGAATTAAATTTGTTATGTGAGGCATCACTGTATAAAGTTTAAAAATAGCCATTTAAAAGTGGCTGCCAGATGGGCATAGAACCGGTTGTTAATTTATTTGAATCCCATCACTGCATTCCACCTATATTGTTTCAGCCTGTATGTTCTGTGAACTGACCTATTGTTTTTTCCAGCGTAGGGCAGCTGGCCTTGCAATGGGGGCCAGATTTTTAAAAAAGCAGGCCTCCGTCAGTCTTGAAAGACAATGGTATAGTGCTTAGCGCTGCATACGCTGCATGCGAAGCACGAAGGCCTGGGTAGATTAATATGGAGGATAGGCTGTTACCAAAGCAGCAAATCCTCCCTTTCCATGCCACTGAAATAGTCCAATGGAAAGGCAGAGCCGATACAATTGGTTCCAGTTGCATCGCAGAACTGGGCTAAGGACAGGAGCTCAGCCTGTCTTGTGGGGACTGACCCAGGTCTTGAACCCTGGCCTGCTGGTTAACAGGCACAGTGTCTTTACCACTTGTGCCACCTACGGCCAGATTAGACAAAAGGGAATTGGGCCTGGGTCTTTTGCACCTAAGATATTAAAACAGGATGTCTATAATTTTAGGACAGAACACATATCATACATAGGCAAGCAAGTATCAATTACAATTATTGGTTACAGGGCACACATATCTTTAGGAGACAGTTTGGACAAGGCATTTCTTTATAACAGGAACTGTTTTGGTACACCAAGAGTAACTAATGTCCTTGGCCTTGAAGCTTTGGCCAATGCAAGAGGATGGAGGGGGCTGGAAAGTGTGGAATTTGACAGAAGGCCTGGATATTCTCCATTTCAGCAGCTGCCCAAACAGGCAGGATTCTTCTTGTTTCTTCTTCTTCTTCCACTCCCCACATCCCAGAGGAGAGGGTCCTGTGAGTGCTCAGAGCCATCCCATCAACAGTTGGAGTGCTGAGGCCCTCCGGAAAACCCCTGAGCCAGCCAAGGGTCTGATCAGTTTGGACGAGTCAGAGGGGCACAGCATCTACCCTGCACAGTATGGAGGTTGGCCTTGACTGGACCTGCTTGTACACATTGTTGGAGAAGAAGGATGCTACCTTCCATTCTATTCTCTCCCCTTCACCCCTTATAAGGACTGCAGTGGCCACACATTAGGACACTGAGGTTAGAACATCGCTTCACCGTAATTCTGCTGAGCAGGTCAGCAGTACCCACATTGCGGGAATAAAATACCCCCTTGTACACCACTCCCTATTATGCAACAACCCCATTGCACAAAACTGTCCCATGCGCCCCATCTCCCTGTGTGCAACACTCCCATACACAACACCCATGCATTCCCATGCACAACATTGAGAACCGCCCCCATGCGCATCATCTTGCATGTGCACCAACCTCCCATGTGCAACAACCCCCCCCATGTGCAACAACCCCCATGGCATGGGGGGACGTTGTGCATGGGAGTGGTGATGTGCATGGGAGGGATGCACTTGGGGGAGATGCACATGGTGGGATGAAGAGCAATAGAGGAATGGTACACAGGAAGTATTTTACTCCCACAATGCGGGTACATTTCGCTAGTAAGTAATAAATTAATAATAAGTACTATAGAGTTGAATTTATTTGCAAGAAAGCCTAGTATTTGCTTGTTTTTAGCTTTTATTTGTAGGTTCTCCATTTTTCTTGGGTGTCCTCCATTTTGGAGGTTCTTGTCCTCCTTTGCTGTGAAGACTTCTGGTCACCTGCTGTACTTGTTCTACTCCATGAACCAGAGCAAGAGCAACCTGGGAGTGTTGGAGAAATGTCTCCTTTAGACTCTCCTGGCTATAAAATGGTTAAACAGAACCCAAAGGGAATGTGAGATAAGGGGTGGGATTATGCAAATTGCTGACCAATCACAATCCTAACCTGAAAGGGAAAGCAGAGAAACTGATGAGCTGGAAATAATCTGATCCATGGGGTGAAGTGGATCATTGGGGAGAGAGCTGCTGCAGGAGGCAAATGCAGGAGCATTGGGGGGCTCTATAGTTCCTGGTGGCAACACATGCAGAGTTTCACAGGGGACTAGGTGCCTTGTCACCCAGCCTTGCTTGTGCCCACCTTGGAAAATGTCATGGACAACTAGGGAGCTAGTAGGAAGGAGAAACTGGACTGTAGGAAGGCTGTAGTGACTCAGTGATTGTAGTATTGAAAATTATTTGATGGTGGTGTTACTGTGAGAATTGTCTTTTACTCCATTTATTTTTTGTACTTCTTCTTTGGATGCGGAATCATCCAATCCAAGATGCTTCCATGCAAACCACATTATCTTTTCTGCTAGAGAGTATCCACTGATTACACTAAGAACAGGTTACGTTCCAGCCAAGAAGAGTTCATAAAACTGGTCTATAGTGTCTCAGCCATACCTCTCAAGAGATGAGCGCTACAGTCACTGGACACTGCGTATCCCTATTGGGAATCAGGCAAAAGGTACCACCTTGCAGTAGTATGGGACATCAATGTGCACCATCGAGAAATGGGCACCAGACATCACAAGGAATCTCCAACCTCAGACACTGGCACCACCACCACCACCAGCAGGCACCCCACCAGGCTCCTGTTAGAAATAGATAGCAGGCACCACCATGCACCCCCGAGCAGCAGTCACCACTGGGTACCATGCATGCATACAAGGCACCACCATGCACCACACATTCCTACTGGACCCCACTGGGCAGAGGCACCAGTGAGCACCAGCAGGCATCAGTGGGCTCCAGCGGGCACAGTGCACCAGACAACACTAGGAACCAGACACCAATGGGTACGAGACAGTATGAGCAGTTGGCAGCAGGCACCACCGGGCACTAGACACTACTGGACACCAGTAGGCAATGGGGATCCCTGTCAGGTACCACCAGGCATCAGACACCACTAGACAGCAGGCACCATCAAGCACTGGGCATCATCAGCAGTGCACACCACTGAGAACCACTGGGAGGCAGTAGGTTGTGGGAACCACCAGGCAAAACTGGGCAGCGGGTATCCCTGCCAGGTGCCATGGGGAAGTGGACACCTCTGGGCACGGGTAAACACAGGGCACCCCTGCACCTATTAGATACAGCACCTCTGGTGGAATGGCTGGGGCTGGAACAGTACATAATGGACACCTGGTGGAGCAGTGCGGTGTAGTTATTCCAAGATACCACCTCTACCGTAGTGGAACTCGAGCATTTCAGCCCATGACCCCCTTTCAAACTTAAAAGCCACTTCAAACTCAACAGGATGTGAATGTGATGTCATCAACCTGGTAGTGATGATATGACCAGAAGTGACATTACTGTCACATCCTGATAAGTTTGAAAGTGTAAGGGCAACATCCATGTCTACTTGGAAGTACGTCCCATTGTATTCAGTATGATTTACTCTCAGGAAAGTTGGATTGCACACTTTCCTGGGAATAAGCTCCATTGACTATAATGAGGCTTAGTTGTGAGTACTTGCACAGGATTGGGCTGTGAGTTCATTGGGGAATCTTTGGGGGCTGCCCCATGTCCTGCCACCCACTGCTCTCTGGAGGGCCAGCAGGGTCAGAATCCAAGTGCCTGGTATGAATTCAGGCCACCCACTTACTTACTCGTAATAAATTACCATATCTTCTAACATCTAATGCACCACCCTTTCTGCAAAATAAGTCTCTCAAATTGGGGTTTGATAGCACATTATTAGCGGGCCTCCGTCAGTCTTGAAAGCCTATGGTATCATGTTTGGCGCTGCATATGCTGCATGCGAAGCACGAAAGCCTGGGTTAGATTGTTATGGAGGATAGGCTGTTAACCAAGCAGCAAATCCCCCCTCTCCATGCCACTGAATTAGTCCAATGGAAAGGCAGAGCCGGGTCTTGAACCCTGGCCTGCTGGTTAACAGGCACAGCGTCTTAACTGCTTGTGCCATCCACAGCCATATAGCACATTAGATTCGGGTATATATGGCATTGCCTAGGCTCTACAGGTGAGCAATGTAAGGAGAAACACTCCAGGCATATGCTGACCACCCCACCTTAGCACAGAGACCACCTAAGACAGAGAATATGTGTGTTGTGTGATCGGAGTGTGATCAGAGCTGACTGCTTTTCTGAAAACTCTAGGATACAAGGAAAACAGAAGGAATTTGGGATTCCATCCTAGAGAACCGAGGTCTGTAGAGAGTTAGAGATTCTGCAGCCAGTTATGCAAATGTGCATTGATGCTTTCCGCAGCTGAAACAAAATAAATGGTGAGGAAATGTTAATTGAAAAAGGGATTTATGGCTGTAACAGTGTGAAAACTGCAGAATAGTGTGCACTATTTCAATAGCAGTGTTACTTTAAGAAAGAAATAATATATTGTCATGGCCATTCTTCACTAAGTTGCTGGACTGGCTTCCAGGAGTGGCTTCCTTTTGTTTAACAAACAAGTAAATTGTGCAATAAATATAATCACAAAGATAACCAACTGCAACATCTAAGAGTAATTTGGTACATTTTCTTCCCATTTGTTTTTTTACTGTGCTGATTTCAAAGCCTCTGTACCTCTTTCAAGAGCTGAAAGTCCCAGATCTGGGTCTTACTGCATTCTGGGGAAAGACTGGGAGAAACCAGGACCCTTTGTGGTATTTCAGATCTAAAAAGGGCACTTAAAAATCTTGCCAAGGTAGGAAATCCAAATCTGGCACACTTTTAAAAAAGCTTTTTAAATGTGCCAACACCACCACATAGTATCTATGGTGAGTTAAATCCATTGCACATATATTTGCCATCTATCTGTAAGACTCAGGCTTCAATCTCCTTTGCCTGGTTCCAATTCTTAAATTGTCTCCATCCCCACCCAAGCAGGTGGCATATCTTCAGGATATACCAACCAGCATCCCTTAACATACATTTTATGGGAGCAATTTCTAGCCATCAGTGCCTCTTAAAAAATCTCTTTAGCTGTACTAACTATCAAAAAAAAACCTTTAGAAAAGATAATCTCCTTACCGATGGGCCCAACAATACATTGACAGTGTGGAAATCATAAACTAGTTTACTGCTGGCTACTGCTGACAGATAAGCTAAAAACCTTTGAAGGCTACATTTACCCAAATTAAAGAGCAAATGATCCACATCCAGATTTTCATGCCGGGTAATTTTTGGATCGCTCTGGGATATTTAACTTTGGCATTAAGACTTAAAAGTTGATCAGCGCAGCTTAAAAACAACAGTTGTTTCTGTTGTACTTGGGAGGAATGCTTTGGTGTGGATAAATTGTTAAAGCTGTGCCTAGGGAGCCGGAGGGGTTAATCTGGGGAGATGAGGGGCAGGTGAAGTGATATTTAGTGAGACTGCAGTAAATCAAAGTTAATTAGAAATGTTGCTCTCCTGAGAACTAGAAACTATATGCAAACATTTTTTTGAAACTTTGAATAATAATATTTTTTCCAGAGGTATTTAAGATAAGCAATCATGCACAAAATGAAATATGTTGGCACTAGCTGGATGCAATTTTTATTATTATGTACAGATACGCTGTAGGGAGCATGCATTAACACGGAAACTGATCAAATATACTTCCCTATTAGCTCTGTATTTAGCAAATGATTAGTAATGGTAGTTAACCAAACTCCCTGGGTTGTAATGATCAGAGTAAGAGGTAAACAAAAAAATTAAGAGTGGATGAGTATTAAAGAGACCTCAGAATATTCTGATGTAGTGACTTATAGTGTAAGTACTGGCAAGATCAGTATCTTTATGCTTTTTAAAAAAATCATATAAGCCCAAAATTATGTATAATGTATTAAGAAATTTAGGCTGGCCTAACTCACCTGGCCTACCTTTCGGTGATGGTATGGGAACGTTGGCATATACCATGCTTTGGCCTAAAACCCTCTCATCCAGGAGTGGGGCAGAACTGTCTTACTTCACTTTTGTGATGCCCCTAGGTCAGCACAAAATTTATATTGGGCTTAGGCCAGCCTAAGTGGAAGTTAGGATTGCTGTTTATCTGAAAACTTGTTCCTCCTCCTTTTGGCATTTTACTGCTTAATATCCAAGAAGCTTGGGTGATGTTTCTTTGAGGGAAGCTAATTATGTTGAGTTATCTGGAGATTCCCCTTCAGTCACTAGAGTGGGGCGCAGGTAATCCTCTTCCCACAGCAAAGGGAGGGAGGCTTGTATGATGGAAGTAAGTTTGAGAGAGGCAGTAGTGTCTGTAAGGAGTACAGAAGTGGGGAGAGGAGGGCTGAAGGCTTCTGAAAGTTCAGGAATATCTCTGTCTGAGACGTACTGATCTGACATACTGATCTGATCCGACATCTGATTTGACATACTTTAGATTAGAAGATAAAACCATAAAGTCTCCTGACAAACAGCACTCCTCCGTTATTTGGATTTAAAGTCAACCTGTTCACCCCTTCCAGGTGTTTATGGACACCTGACTAATCTGAAATCAGGGTATACTTCAGAATAAAACCAAGTGATAAGAAACTACCTCCTGTGCTTACTTGTTGCTTCAAAAAAATTTTAGCTGAAATAATTCAGCATTAGTTTTTTTAAAAAAACCTTTCCTTCTGCTTTCCTGTGTACCTGTTAGACCTGCTCATTTGTCCCTACTGAGTACAACTTATTGCTACTTTGCAAAGTAGCAATTATCCTAATTACACTTCACCACTTAAAATAATCTTCCTGAAGATGATTTACAAGAATTACATAAAAGAGATCTATACGTGATGACACACTTGCTTGTTTGGCCTGAAGCGCTTCATGTTTTTTTTTTTTCCAGCTTAATCAGAATTCTTATGATAAGGAGAGATGCTCTAATGAGTTTCTAGATGACTCTTGTTCCCAAAGATACATCAGAAATGGCACGGGTCTTTCTCTTCGTCTTCTCTCTGCCCCCTCCTAATGCCCCCCTTTCAGAACAGTTGTGTGAGGACAAATAGTTCTTTATATGATGATCACACTATGGTGCAATTGTTGTGGTATTGGTGAGGTTTTTAGGGCTGCCGCTGGGTCTGTACATTTTCTGTACATCCAGAAAACGAAAGAAGCTTGACAGCTTTAAAATTTGCATCTTCGTGCATCTGTACTTAATGTCTTTCCACAGGAAAATTAGAATTATAAGCATGCAAATTTTCAGCCCCACAAAATGCACTAGAGCTACAAATTTATTTACTTGAACATGTGGAGGCAGACGTATAGAAGTTATTGGTATTACTGAGGGGCAAATATCTTCTTGGCTCGTTTCGGAATTAGCTTGATAATTACGAACAAACTTCATGCGTTTTAGGAAGTAAGTCATATATCTTCCAAGAGTTCTTTCCTAGCTCTTGGTGTTGGCAGGTCTCTTTTTAGATTTGCGTTTACTGTTATTGTCAAAAGCACTTCCATTTTCCGGTGATTTTTTTTTCCCAGTAGCCCACCAAATTCATTTTGTAGGCTCCCGTTGTTGTTGTTGTTGGTACCAAAATGGTGGAAGACGGCCATCTCTGTACTACCTAGTTGTATGTAGGCATGTCATAAAGTGGGGGGCTTTGTACACTTCCTCAAGAGTCAGCAAGACTTAGAGTGGTCCTGCTGATACTTGTATGAAATACAAAGGAATTGTTGCGGTGCAATTAAAAGCTCATTCATTTACTTAAAGGGCTGTGGGTGGTGCAAGTGGTTAAGACGCTGTGCCTGGGTTCGAGACCCAGCAGGCCAGGGTTCGAGACCCGGGTCAGCCCCACAAGACAGGGTGAGCTCCTGTCCTTAGCCCAGCTCTACGACGCAGCTGGATCCAATCGTATTGGCTCTGCCTTTCCATTGGACTAATTCAGTGGCATGAAGAGGGGGGATTTGCTGCTTGAGTAACAGCCTATCCTCCATAACAATCCAACCCAGGCTTTCGTGCTTCGCATGCAGCGTATGCAGCGCCAAGCACAATACCATAGTCTTTCAAGACTGACGGAGGCCTGCATTTACTTAAATGTAGAACCACATGCAGAATAGCTGACTGTCCAGAACAAGTTGATATTTCTTAGCATAGTCTACTTTGGGGATCTTGTGGTGAAAGTGAATTTGTGGGGCTAGAAAATAATTAAATGAATGAAGTGATACCTTGTGTGGATTGAGACAATGAGACTTGTCTTCTCATTTTTTCTAGAGCACCATGGACTTGAATGGTACATTCTCCTAATAATAACACTGCCCATGTCCATTTAGTTGTTTAGCATAATGGTCCAAAGATGTAAAGCTAATGAATTAGCTAAACACAGAGGTGCCCTTGAGGATGCCATCATTAAAGAAGTGGAGGCTGCACCATGAAATGCACACATGGGGGTGACACCATTACCAATAATTTTAATCTCTTGGGATTTTTGGAAAAATAGCATCATCTTATATGTAAATCAATGCATAATATCATGCAGAATGAAACAAACCATGTTGAAACATCTCTATTATATCAAATGTTATAGCAAAAAACAACAACACACAAAACAGAGGGTGGTGATAGTACATCAACACACTAAACATCTGAGGTGCTACCCCTACTATAGTCTGGAGGGAATAGGGTTGATGGGTCCATAATAGGGTTGATATGCCAGGTGACAGAAATCCTAGTAAAGCCACTGCTCTTGAGGAATAATGGTAAGATGGCAGATGGGTGGAGGTAGAGGTAGCAGTGCAGAGATCCCCCCAGCCTCCATGGTGCCAGTTTACCCTTTGTCTGGATGATATTATGTTTGATCCAGACTGATCTGCAGAATGGGATACTTCTTACAGACATAGGAGTTGTGAATTTCAAATTCCATATTTTCCTCTAAAAAAATGCCACCACATAATTCCTTTCAGCCAGGCAGTTCTGAATACCACACAGTGGGGCAAAACATATTTTTTGGTTTGGAAGAAAACAGAGTGAACAATGAACTAGTGAAGCTTTGCAGATGACATGGGATTTAGGAATGTCCTGGGAAAGACTGCGAGGAACTTCAAAAGACAACTGACAAAATAAGTTGAAGGCTCAGCCAAGTGACGGGTGACATTTGGCATTAACTAACACAAATTGGATTGGAAGGAATATTTTTAAATGGCTTCATGAACATTGTTGGCGTCTGAGTTAATTGTACTCTGTTCTGCAAAACTGCCTGGTTGTATTTTTAGGCAACTCATTGTCAATGCCTGAAGCGTGTTGTAGTTGTCAAAGGGGTGAAATATAATGATGAATGGGATTAGAGTATCTACAGATGTTAAAAATAGAGCTAACAAATAAGCCCTGATCTAGCAACTCCTTGCACGCACAGGGTGTCTGCAAGCAAAGACTTCCAGTTTACTTCCATGCTCTGTGAACTCACCTCAGCTGCAAGAATAAAATCATCTCTAAGATGGAAACGAATGGAAAACACTTTCTTGAGTAGGAACATGTGTGGGATGGAGCTACTGTACAGCTTTGAACTGGGCTAATTGTCCCAAATGTGCATGTGACATTACTTATTTGGTTCTTGAGGCCAGCAATTTTTATACTTCCTACCATATGGCAACTCCTTTCGGTGTAATTTGTCTGCTGTGAAACTGCGCACATTGCAGAGGAATTTGATCCAGCATCTCGCTCTCAAAAGAAATGGTTGTTTTCCAGTGTATTAATGGTATTTTATTGCCAATCGCCCTGAGAGAATAGTGGACTTCCCAGGGAAGTTTCCTTTACCATTAATATGCTGATCTATGGGTGTCAATGCTTCCTAATATACAACTTGAAACCCACTTCTTAAGATAAATCCTTAAGAGTGAATTAGATCTTTGTTCCTTCCAGCTTGCTAGCTCAGTACTATTTTCACCAGTGGTCTCCAAAGATCCAGCCCTTGGGCAAGCCCTCCAGGGGTGATCTTCTCTCCATACCATGGGAGGGTATTTTTGAGGGCTGGAGAGGCTGCACACACTTTGTCTCTCTAGGTATGAAAGTACAGTTCTTATGAACTAATTTGAAGATCACCCTCTCCTTATGTGTTGGAAAATGTTTATGAACTTATTTGAATTCATTCCTTCCTTTACAAGTTCCATCATTAATATATTCGTTTATGTAAATTTATTCACATTTGAAATGTAAATCAATTCTTTTTTTCTTCCAGCCGCCAACAATTATCAGAAAGATGATGTAGCCCTCTTGTGAAAAAGTTTAGAGACCCCTAACTGCCAGTCAGTCAGTCCTGGGTGTTCAGGATTTCAGATAGTAATTGTTCCTAGCACTGGAGTCTCTAGGGAAAGAACCTGAAACCTTCCTGGTGGAAGCAGGTGCTATACAATAGTGTTACGGCACTGCCCCAGCTTATAGCATTTTAATCCAGTAAAGGTAGCCATTGATGATTATTTCAGCATATAGTCCTGGCAATATCATAAGCCAGTACTGTGTTCCTGACCTGCCAGCATGCTGATAAAAGATGGCTGTATTACCAGGCCAAATCCAAATCGGTACCCGAAGAAACTCTGGGTAGGATTCAATGTCATGCGATATCATTCAGCCCTGTAAAAAGGCTTAGTAGGATTCCAAAGAGGATTAAGTGTTTCTTTGTGGAATGACAACATCCACACTTATAATGAACACGCTAAAAAAATTATGTGGGATATAGATATTCTATAGCTTCAGGGGATAAGACAGCTGCTTTACTGAAGGTAGAAAGAAAGTTCCCCTTCAGGCTAGAGTAGGATATTTCCCCTCAGCTTGTTCCTGTGAGAAAGCTAATGCTGGCCGATATGAGGAACCAGGTGACAGATGGGCTATTTTATCTAACCTGGCAAATTCTTGTGTTCTCGGCTCTTGCTGTTTTGCCTAGGGGTGAAGACTGTGCTCCTACCTAAGCCCATTAAAATGAATGGAGATAATGCAGAAGCATCACTCACTGGACTCAGCACTAGCTGGTCTTCTTCAATTGGCAGACAAAGCTGATGAAAGATTTGGCTGGATTGTTCCTTTCAAACATACGAGATGAATTCTTCATCACAGTTATTGTGCATCTGTCAATGTCTAACGGCGAGTTCTGCAAGGCTACTTAGGGCAAAATCCATAGGAGTTATGGGTCCACGCAGTTACGTCACCCTCTAATGTTATCTTATGGAAAGTCATCTTAACTGCTCTGGAGCAAAAGGCTTAATTTCACTTTAGGATACAGGCCTTAGAGGTGATTCTTGCCAAACTGTCCTCCATAGGTTTCCTCCTGCCTTCATTTCAGCTGAGAGTTAGATCTCTCCTTTCCCCTGCCTGGAGTAAACAACAGAATGCAAAACTATTGGGAAGTGGTTTTCAGTTTGCATTATTTTACACTTTAGGGGTCTGCCAAACTCACAAAAAGTTGTGGTTCTGCTTTACTCAGCATTCATTACACCGCACTGGACTGCTGTGTCCAGTTCTGGGCATCTCATTTTAAGAAAGATGTAGCCAAATTAGAGCAAGTTCAGAGGAGAGTGACAAAGATGGAAGACAAGCCCTGCAAATAAAGGTTGAAAGAACATGGTATGTATGGCCTGGAGAAGAGAAGACTAAGAAGTTGTGATTATACTTTTTGAATACCCAAAGTGTTGTCAAATGGAAGAAGGTATGCATTTGCTGTCAATAACCTCTAAAAGCAGAACTAGAATAACAGGTACAAACTACAAGAAAGAAGATTCCAGTTGGATATCAGGAAAAAATTCCTGACATTGAGGGTAGTTTGGCAGTGAATAGTTTGCCAGTGTCAAAGGAGATGGTGGACTCCCCTTCACTGGAGATCTTCAAGAGGTGTTTTAGCGAGAACCTGTCAGAAGGATTTCCTGCTACAGGCAGTAGGTTGGACTAAATGACCCATTACGTCTGTTCAGCTCTAAGAGTCTATGGGCAAAATCCAGAGTAACTATGGGGAGTCCTTGCTCCGGTGTAAGAACAACTTACTCTGGATTCCAATATGAATGTTCCATAGGTTTTCACTAGGTGGTGCAGTAACTACAGGTGCACGTAAAGTCTCTTATGTGCTCCCATAGTTACTCTGGATTTGGGGGTATGACCCTTTCAGCTGAAAGTTGGGTCTTCAAAAGTTTTGAAGAGGGAGTTGGAGTTGATTGTCTGCCAGCCACATTACCAGGTCATAGCAAGCAGGTCATTTTTAAAGTGCTGCTTACTGTGCAATCCTTTTTGTGTTTACTCAGAAGTAAGTTCCACTGAGTTCAATGGGACTTAATCACAGGAATGTGCTTTTAGGAATGCAACCTTAATCCTTGAATTGTTTTGTTTCATGTGAAAATTTGCAATCGGGGAGGTTCCTTGAATGGAACTCTTATAGATGCCAAAATTCAATCTGTATTGTAAAATTTGTTCAAGGTGTAAGATAATACTGATCCATTGCGAAACAATATGGAAAGTATATAAAGGAATAGCCGGACACTGAAATTGCAGTACTGAGTCTTGAATTCTGTGGGAACTTTTTCATACAATGAGTGGAGTTGTTACAATTTAATACCAAAACAGTGTGTGATTTCTAGAAGTTCAGTCCTTCCCCTTCTTGCCATGCAGCATGCATCCATCAGTCTTGAGAGACTATGGGCGCAATCCAGAGTAACTACAGGGAGTCCCTGCTCCGGTGTAAGAACAATTTGTTCTGGATTGCAATATGAATTTCCCATAGGTTTTCACTAGGTGGTGCAGTAACTATGGGTACACGTAATGTCTCTTACATCCTCCCGTAGTTACTCTGGATTGTAGGATATGGTATCGTGCTCGGTGCTGCATACGCCGTGATCCTTATTGGTGAACAGAAGTGCTTCTGCTCTCCTAAGCAATATCTTAACCATTTTGGTCAATTATTTGAAATACCTGGCCATAGTGTTAAGATTTATTTCATAAATGGCACTTCTCACAGGATGGACAGAACTAGGCCAGGCTTTTCTTAGATAGCAGGCTGTGATGATAAAAATGACAGATGTGAAGTGCTGATTCTGGAGTATCTTCTTTATAGGTCTCTGTTCAGTTAAAATTTACTAATGGTCCAATTGATCTGGGCCAGCCAAATGTGGGTTTACTGCTTTACTCCCGTACTCCCGTAAACCTCAGAGTAGTGTGTTTCAGGAGTGACAATTTGAGATAGGAGCCAACTGGTATGGTGTCAGTTTGTACGTAGAAATTGGAGTGTTCCTATGCTACTAAAGGAGTATTCTGGACCCACTGAGGCAGATGGAAAGCTGGGGCAGAGGGAGAGAGGCAGAACAGTTTGACCAAGGTGGGGGAAGGATGGATCAAGGTTCAGAAAGGGGGAAGTTCAGCAGCAGAGGTGGACACCAAATCCTAGCCTCCTTCCTTTACTTGGTGTAAAGGTGTGGGTCCACATGGATTTGAGCCAGCATATTCTCTAGTTCAGGTCTAAGTAGATTCCTCCATGCTACGGTGCACCCCAGGGCAATGAATGTTCCTTTAGCCCTCTACTGCTGCCCCATCAAAGGTGCAACAGTAGCTTCAGTGGAGGATGAGTGGGGAGAATAGGATGGGGGTATAAATTGCCTTTCATTAAAAATAATCAGTCCAAAGCTGTGTCCAACAATTATCTTCTTAAATCCATACCACCCCTTTCAATGAATAAAAAACCATTTTGTCTTTTTTTTTTTTAATGGACCAACATAGGACCAACACATTTAATTTTTTCCCTTATGCAGAACAAAGAAAAATTAAATCCATCCATAACCATATTCTCAAAAACAGGCCAATATTCAGTCAGGACTATAATAAATACCTTCCATGTGGATAGGCGCTATTGCTCTTGTTCTTAATAAACAAGTTTCTGCATATGTTTGTCAATTGCCCTCATCTTCTGATTTCTTGCAGTGCATTACGTTTCACCGCAAGAATCGTGTTCTGCATACATGTTAAACAATCTATGAATGCAGGTGTTCGTACGTCCCCCAGCATCACCTGCTGTTGTGGTCCTACCCGCTGTCAATGAGCATGTAGCTGATTCCAAATCCCCATTTGAGGATCAGACATTCTATATCATCCAGCAGTGTAGTTTAGCATCACATATCAGTTTGCAACCCTGAAAAACCTGGATTAGCTTTAATGCTACGCATGACTAATATGTATTGGATTTTGTTTGCATAACCTTAACCTATGAATCCCATTCGGTTTCCAGACAAAGATTGCATTTGGTGGACAAAAGACTGCATTAGCAGGGAAAATATTTTTCCATCCACAGGCAGGATCCTGCTATTAAGTGCTTTAAGAATCCACACTGAGCTCCTTCACGGGGAGGCTTCCTTCGACTTTTGTACCCGGAGACTGTCAGAAGCGCTTCTATCAGAGCTGTCCTTTTTGAAAGAATGCATGCCACTGCAACTCATTAGCGCAATCTTTTTGGGGGCCATTTATATTTATCATAGTCACGGCGAGTCTATGGAGGCCCTCCAAAGTGCGGATTCAGCACTTCTGAAAGCAATACCTTCCTGTCAATCAATTGACAGAAAATATTGCTTCCAGGAGTGCTGATCCAGCAATAGAAGACAGTTGGGAACTTTGGGAAGCAATTTTGCAGCTTTCTGAGCACGGCGCTTTCCCATGCGTGGTGGATTGTGGGTGGAAGCATAACGGAGTCAGTTTATGAAAGTGTCTCACCTCCTGGGGACCCCACCAATTTTCTTAGACTGCCTTGTTGCAGCCTGCACAACTGGCTGTTTATGACTTCCAGACAGGCATACTTTTCGAAGAAAGGATACTGTCTCTTCTGTTTCTACTTGTTCCTTTTGGTACAGACCTTTCATCCAGACTCAAAAAGATGAACCACGCTTTAATCCTAACCATGTCTACTCAAAAGTAAGTTCCATTGTGTTCAATGGGTCTTACTCCCAGGAAAGTGTCTTTAGGATTGTAGCCTTTGTCTTGTAGGCTGTGGTCCGAATTACTCCATCCCCCATAGAGATGAAACCAGCTAATTTACAATTTGCTAGCCATTGCAAATCGACACATTGCAGAACTATGGTGCATGAAAACTTGTCCCTTCATCCCTTTCAGGAACCTGGGAATTGACTGCCTTAAGAATGATGGTGCATCTTCAGTGCTGCTGCTAACAGTTTGCATCACTTCAAGTACTCCTGATGCCTGTCATGCATAATTGCTATGAAGCTCTCCATGCTTTTGAATTCTTTACTCTTAAGTCTTACTCTAGTCTTCTCTTCCAGCAAGTGTATTCTTACACTCACAGTAACCCTAAAATCCAGAGTAACTATGGGAGCACGTAAGAGACATTACGTGCACCCATAGTTACTGCACCACCTAGTGAAAACCTCTGGGAAATTCATATTGCAATCCAGAGTAAATTGTTCTTACACAGGAGCAAAGATTCCCTATAGTTACTCTGGATTTTGCCCATAGTGAGTGTATTCTTACTCTGTTCTTAACATACAGTAAGGCTGCAATCTTAAACACACTTTCCTGGGAGTAAGACCCATTGAACACAATGGGGCTTGCACCACTGCACAGTTTGCACCACTTCAAGTACTCCTGATGCCTGTCATGCATGATTGCTATTCAGCTCCCCATGCTTTTGAATTCTTACTCTATTCTTATCTAAGTCACATAGGTGTATTCTTACACTCACAGTAAGTGAGTGTATTCTTACACTACTCACAGTAAGCCTGCAATCTTAAACACTTTCCTTGGAGTAAGACCCATTGAAACCAAAGGGGCTTACGTCTGAGTAGACATGATTAAGATTGTGCTCAATGTGACTCCCAGCCCAATCCTTTCCACAGTTTCTCGGGAGTGAAACCCTATTTCTTCTAAGAGAACTTACTTCTGAGTAGAAATATATAGGATTGGGCATTCCATTTGTTTAGCTGAGGGTAAAGGGGAAGTGACATGGACAATGTATGTCCATGCCCTTCTGTGAACTTAAAATAATTTTTTCTCATAAGAAACAATGGAATAAGATAGGACTAGGGATTGTAGAGCAGCATTTTTGAACCAGTGGTATAGGTTCCATCAGTGGTACTTCAGATGGTGTCTTGTGGGATCCAAGTGCCCCTGCCATCCAACAGTGAGACCAGGAACAGTACATAACAAACAGCGATAATAGGCTTGGCTCAGAAGGCAGAGCTCCAAAGCATGCTTTTCCACACCTGGAAAAGCCCTTCTTTCCACCCTGTGCCTCTTACTCATGTTCAAACATTGCATCTTGACATAACCCTGAAGTAACTGGCAATGATGTCATCACCATTAACTTCTAGTGGTATCTCCAAATGGTAGACCATGTTAAGTATGTCAGAGGATAACCACAATGCCCCCCACTCCCAGAGACAGCACATCCATGACAAAGCAGTTTTGGAGGAGAAAGAAATATGCTGGTGGGTACATAACAGTGAAGGACATAAGCATGGGGGCATTTTTTTAATTAGTTCCTCAAAAAGTTTAAGAATTGAATGTAGGATATGTGTAATGAGAAGATTTATAGCAGGCATCCCCTGTATTGATTGGTGATGGTGAGCTGAAGGTCAGAGTTAGGCCCCAAGATCCATTGGTGAATTCTTACAGAAGGAAAATTGATGACTCTTGTAGAAAAACTTATTCGGAAATCCAAAACACTGTGGCACTAAAAGCTTATAGCTTTTTTTCTGAACAATCAGCTGGTAAAGACCTACAGCTAGGATCAGATCAATTTAACAGGTCCATGAACGTGAAGTTGGGGCATCGACTAAACAGCTTCAAGATTTCTGTCTTGTCATCTGTCTTACAGAATTGTTCTGTTCATTTTCACCTTCAATTCCCAAAGCGGTCTACAGATAAGCCAGTTTCATTAAAACAAACAAGAATACTGACTTGAAATGCTTCCTCGCATAAAAACAGCAAAGCTTCAATTACAGCAACAACAAGGAAAAGGGGTTGCATCTGAAAAGTGGGACAGCACAAGACCAGCTTCACCACAAAACAATGCCAGAGAGGCAGATAAATGAACAGTCCATGGAAAGGCATTCATGGCCAGCATTCCAGTGCCCCACATTTGAAAAAGTTCTGCTTTTCTGGTAGGGAATATAATATCCCATAAGCAGTGTTTCTCACCCAATTTGACATGTGCCTCCCACTCTGACAGATGCAACATGCAACCCCCAGAAGTTAGATGAGATCATCTCCAGTTACTTCCAGAGTCAAAGGCCAGATACGATGCCATGAATGATGGTAAGAAGCCTACCTGTCTACTTTTTTCTATGCACCATCTGTGTGCACTGCTCCTGGGAACCATGTGCACAGATTGGGAATCTGCTGTAAGGCATAGGGGGAATCTTTGAGTAGAACCTCCAACATCCAGTCTCTTACCACTCACCTCCTGTAGACTAATCTTTGGCCAACCCAAGCAGAACAAACAATTGAGGAGGCTCCCTCAGTGGAACGGTCGGTTTGTTCACCTGGGGCAAGGATTATGATGGGTACTGGATCTGGCTTGTGGACCAGGGTTTTGCACCTCCTGCTTAAATCTAACGGAGATGCAGCAGGCACTATAAGAAATCCTGTCTCCAAGCTGAGCAGCAAGTAACCTCATACGTTACTCTTGTGCCTGTCTACTAGCCAGGCATCAATCACATTTACCTCTAGTCCTTTGTCCACTTGATAGGTACTGTCCTTGACCACTTCTCTGGTCCAGTGTTCCTCACTCATAACTGAACCAACACCATGGCTTTAAACAAGGCATGAAACATTAATAAATGTTGGGGCTTGAAGCAGGTCTTCATGAGCTCATCTCATATCTTCACATGGAAGGAGGTGGTCCTAGAGGTAACTAGAAGGCTTTATAGGTCAAAAGCAGCACCTTGAATTTGGATCAGAATAAAGTTGGTTCTATGGCTGTATGATTAGATGTACTCGTCAATCAACTGCTGTCCTAGTTGACGTTTTCAAACAGTACAGCTGAAATTGCATTTTGAGCCAGGGATCATTCCAGTTGTATGTATTTATGTATGAACACAAAAGTTATGAGAGTTGTAAGTTTTTAAAAAGATGATTTATAAGCCCTTCCAGTTCTTTTTTCTCCAGCAAAACATGAATGCCTGCACCTTGCCCAGGCGACATGCCATATGGTTTGCTAGCAGAGAGTGGGAGTTGGTCTGCCTTTAGCAGCGCACCAGAGAACCAGTGGCCTGTGAAGACCGACTGAATTCTGTTAATTATTAAAATGGTTGTTCTGCCTTTTTCCCCCTTTGGAACTATTCCCAGGATCCTTTTATGTGTAGGTCAGGCACTTTTAATATGAAGCACATCTTTTTTCCTGAATTGTTGATGCATTTTATCCATTATTTTGTGGCTGGGTTGAATTTGTCGGAAGAGAGAAGGGGGCAGGGAAAATGGTATTGAAAAAATGCCCTCTTCCTTTGCTTGTTTGCTGGTGTGTTTGTGTGTGGTCCATCTATGGCCTCTTCTGTTCTCTACTCTTTTGATGATTTACAGCATCCACTTGTTACTGTCTTGGCCCTTTGACAATGAGTAACAAAAGATTGAGAAGCCAAAACATTTCATGAGAATACAAGTGTCTGATCTTAGAATTGACTCCAAGGTCTTGATGTAGGTGGAAGGGACACTGGGGATTGGTGATGAACCCTCTTTCTCTAAGCTGCCTTCACACCATACTTAGCAGTATTTTGGCAGGTCTCCAAATTTGCCAAAAGCATCACAGTTAGAAATGGGCAAGGAGCCAGGTTTCTTCTCCGACACTCCTGAAATTCAACAGCTGAGTCATTCTCTTCCTATCTTCCAGCCGTTGCAAAACCAGGAGGCTATTTTGGAAGCTGATGTGGGTTCCCCTCCCCACCCAAAATATATTCAGCAAATAGAGTGCATTGACCGCTCAACATTCCCCTTGTTTGACTTAGAAAGAACCCCAAGTGTCAGTTCTGAAATGTCAATCTTGCTGTAAGAATTTCAGTTACAGAACCAAGTATTGCTCCCTTGGTAGTTTTATTAACACACATTTTCCATGGGGAAATTTTTATGGGGTACCTTGTGTTTGCTTTGTACATGTTTCTGCAGTTAACGTGACAGTTGATTCGGTTGTACTGTATACTAACAATAGTATACAAGTGAATCCTTAAGTGAGCCATAGCAGAAACAGACACATGCCACTTAAGTGACTTTAATTGCTAAGCTGACCCAACAAGCTGTACATTGGCTCAAAAAGCAGCTGAGGCTATTTAAGATGGAAGTCTGCCCTCTAGTTTCAATTGATATTATCTGGTTTCCTGAATAAGTTTTTATCTTTATTGCATCTGAAGATTGCATCAGAAGTGCATGCCAAAAAGTTAGTGAATGGTTGAAAGATCACGACTAAAAAATCTGGAAATTAACATGCAGCAGATGATTATAGTTGGTCAGAAGAATCTTAGGTCCTATATAATAACAATAGTTGATATGTGTCCATCCTTGCAAAAGTCTCCCTTATTGCAAAGTAAACTAATCACGGTGCATGCAATGTTTTGCTCCATATAAGAGCTTAATGGCATGTTTAATCACTGCATCCTTCTGACAGAACAATAAAATAATTTCACAGATGTATCAGTTTCCTATTGTATCAGTTATCACCATTTCTTTAATGGGAAGAAACCTCTCCTTGTAATTTTAATTTGTGTATCTCTAGGCAGCATTTGTGAAATCAATGCTTTACACTGGTAGATATTGGACAATCAATTTTGGAACACTGTACATTCACCTCCTCTGTAGCAAGATATGCTGCTGAAAACGGTGGGGGGTCACAGCCCTAAGCCCCCAGACATCTGCTCTGAAAGGAACAGTCTGTGTGTGTGCTGTAAATTTTGTCATCTGAAATATACAGGAAAATGGATGGTCTCTGTATGAATAGCAAATTTTAAGTCCCTCTAGGGGCTCTGCCAGCAGTGAGAGTATTTTGAGTTGTTTATGTTCAAAAGCAGAGTCCCGGGAGTGATATACTGTTATCAATTCACTCCATTTTCTGGCCTTTTATTGTTGTTTATAATGGATTGAGGATTTTTCTCCCATTCATATTTTAACTGTTGCTTTGAAGAGAGCTCTAAGAGAGCAACTAAACCTGAAAATCAGGGCTGGAAGATTAGGGGTTTTAGGTGGACCATTTTCTAGAGAATTATTGGTAATATATATTATTAAAAATCTGCATTTCCTACCTGAATTCAGCTGAAAAGCCTTATGAGTCTATTAGGTGTTGAATTGCACATCCTCTTTTATAAGAATTGCACAGCACTTGCTTGCTAGAAAATTGCCAAATCCTGTTATCCCAAGGCATTAAGGAAATATGTCTCTAATTGTATTATTAAAAGGTGTATTATTGGTACAATAAATCATAATGGCCTGCTTTTTACACATTGAATCTAGTATCCTACTGCGTTTTTTAGTGAAGTAAAAAAACTTTTGCAAAATGAAGATTTGCTAGAGAGGCAAGACGGAAGGAGGAAAATGCTGCTTGCCAATTAGTATATAACAATGTTTTAACAAAATAGTGATTGGGAGTAATTTGAAAGTGGCAAGAGTGGGCTAAATGGGCCTTGTAGTGGCTTAACCATGAGTTGGAGGACAATGAAACCAAGTGGATTTAACTTCTGCAGTTGGGTTGGATGCTGAACACCAACAACATAACAGCACAACTCAAATGTAAGCACACTGAATTACATTGAATTTCCTCTCATGTAAGTTTTTACAGGCTTGCTGTCCTAGATAATGTTCTGCCGGTGAAAAAAAATATAAGAATACAGGCACCTGTTGCTGGATCAGACCAAAAGCCTACCTAGTCTATTTTCCTGTATGGCACAGTAGCCCAACATATCCCCCAAGGAGCACACAAGACAACAAGATGCCTGCATCCTCGTGCCTCGTCCTTGCATCTGACATTCTGAAGTGGCCTTTTTCTACAACCAGGAGATTGCATATACCCATCATGGCTTGCACCCTCCAGAAATTTGTCCAGTTCCCTTTAAAGGCATCTAGGCCAGACACCCTGGGACAAGTAGTTCCATAGATTAATTACACACTATGTAAAGAAATATTTCTTTTTATCTGTTCTAACTTTCCCAACATTCCGTTTTAGAGGATATCCCATGGTTTGGGTGTTGAGAGGGAAAAGAACATCCCTTGAACCAGTCAATCAAACATGTACATCAAACATGTACATGGTGATACCTTGTAAGACAAACATAATTCATTCTGGAAACATGTTTGTCTTACAAAGCATTCATTATACAAAGCATATTTTCCCATCGGAAATAATGGAAACTCAGATAATTGGTGAGCTTCCCCGGGCAAAGCAAGCCTGAGAACAGTCAGGCTCCGCCCCCAGACCCTTCTGCAGCCAATGACTGCAATGCATTTTGCCCGGGCTCTGCTGCAGTCTGCTGAAGGGCAAAGTGAGCCGGTGCTGCAAGGTGCACACGCTTCATTTTTAAATATTAACTGTACAGTATGTAAAAATGATAACAAAAGACTGTAACTGAATTATAATACAAAACACATTTACTGTAATATTAATAAAAATACTGTAATTTACTGTAAAAATACCGTAATATAGGGTGCAATCCAGAGTAACTACGGGGAGTCCTTGCTCCGGTGTAAGAACAATTTGCTCTGGATTGCAATATGAATTTCCCATAGGTTTTCACTTGGTGGTGTAGTAATTACGGGTACACGCAATGTCTCTTATGTGCTCCCGTAGTTACTCTGGATTGTAGGGATAGTAAAACAACAAAGAAGAACGTTTATGGCCAAGGATCACTGATTTTCATTAAAAGAGTCAAAGAACCTATCCAATGACACTTGTTTTGAGGATTTCCCAGAAATGTGACATTGCATTGTCATGAAACAGATTCATCGCTTGCACTTCTACAGCCTTATTTGGGTGGTGCTTTTCTACAAAATTTTGCACAATTTTCCAATGTTTACAGATGTCTTTAATTTCATGTGAGGGATTCCTCCTCCTCCTTCTCCTCCTCCTCTGCAGATGAGATCAAATCCATAACCACTTGCTGTTGTTCATGATGCAGATCCATCAATTCATTCGTTTTACAACAAATTTTCTTTGTAGCCTCAGGGCCCAATCCTATGCCCATTCCTCTGAAATAAATCCCATTGAGTTCAGTGTCTGCACAGAACACACATTTCATTTGTAACAATGAAAATACATCCTGCGTATCAGATATTTACATTACGATTCATAACAGTAGCAAAATTACAGTTATAAAGTAGCAACAAAAATAATTTTATGGTTGGGGATCCCCACAACATGAGGAACTTATAAAGGGGTCACGGCGTTAGGAAGATTGAGAACCACTGTACTAGAGACTCTACAGAAGGAGCTGCATCCCAAAGTCTAGCCCTTCATAATAGCAAGGTTTAACAAGGAAATTTCCCCAAGGCAGGGTTTGGGCATAAGCAGCCTTCATAACAGAAAGAATTAAAAAGCATACAACAGTATCTTTCATAGGATTGGTGAGTAAAGCTTTGTTCCTGCATGTATGGCAACATAAGTCTTTCTAAGCAGCATTCACAAAACTAAAGGAAAAAGCAAAGGCTGTTCATAAAGGTCATGGTGGAAAGCAATACATTTCATCTTTAAATGATATACAGGTATTCCTGCCGTCCATTGAGATATTAAGGCTGTATTGAGTTGGTCAGGTGGAAAATCTGGCTGGTTCCTTAGCTGCGCACTTAGAACTATTCATCTGGAAAGTCAGCAGACAAGCAGAAAAATACTGGCAGGAGAAGTGATCTTCATTTATTTTGATAACATATTTTTTAGAACATTCTGCAATGATGTATTTTCCAAGGAGCTAGAAGCTTCAATAAAAAAATAACAGGAAGGATAAGAGCCCATTTTGGTGTTATGTTGGGGTGGCCTGCAGGTTTTCCTTTGGGGTCTAGTATTCTCATAAGCTTTATGACTTGTAAACTGGAGCTCAGATCATGGGTGATCCGAGCTGTGTGTGCTGGAGAGCAGAGAAACTCTTTGTCATTGTTAAGAGACTCAGGATGTCTCTGCATCAGGCAAGATGTGTATTCCCGAACTTTGCATGTCTTTGTGTGTTTTAAGTGTCATAAGGCCATACAACCTATTTGTAAAAGGAATGCTGCAAGCCCTTTAATGGGCTTGCCCAATTTGCCGCCCCCCCCCCCCGGTGGAATGGTCCAGCCGGAGGGAGATGCTAGCAGCCGATTGGCTGCTGTGGGCCAGGGAGTGTGGACTGAGGGCTTCAGCGGGCGCGCTCTCCCGCTCGCCCTCAGTCCTCACCAGAGCGGCGTCCCCCACCCTCCCTCCCTTTACAGTTTAGGCTTCGCTGGTCGCACTTTGGGCCAGGTAGGAATTTTTGGGGTCCCTGCTGATTGGCCTTTGCCGGGACCTTTTTTCGCCTACCCTAAACTGTATTACTGGGAATGAGTTAATTAGGTCACTTTATGGCAGGTGTCATGCTGGAGTAGGCAGGATAGGCCTTTGGTGATTGCCTGAGACAGCAAGGGTCAGTGCGATGCATAGCGGGCTTGCTGGGTCCCATGCCGGACATAAGCCTAGGCGGCTAGCCCTGCACCCGGGATTCAGGCGAAGTCAACTGGGCAGCTGGTTGACTGAGCGCCCAGCTGTCTCGACCTTCGGGTTGGTGATGATGGGCACCTTCTGTGTGAGGGTGTGACCTGAGCCAGGTTTTCGCTCGTCCCTATTTTTTGTAGCTACCAGCACGACTTTATCAGTCGTGTGGGTTCTTAAATAGTTGTAAGTTATTTAATAAAGTGGCCCTTAAATCCAGCATCTGTCTCTGGCTCTTCATTCTCGCCGTGGGGGGTAAAGAAGGCCTCACAAACTCCAAAGGCAGTTGTTTTCCTGGAAAACAGGGAACTTGATCTTGTTTGGGGTGGTGGTGGTGGTGGTGGTAAGATTGCAGCCCCTTGCAGCATCCATTATAATTCCACAATGATCTGGGGGCTAGACAGGCACGTGCTTTTTTTCTTTCTATTTTAAATAAAGTGTAGTTTGATCATGAGCTGGCTCTGGTTTAATTTATTGTACAAGCCCTTCTATTCATATAAGACTGGAAAGATAGAGGGGATTCCTAATTGGATGAGACTCTTCAATTTTTCTATTTGGCCCTAAGCCATTGTGTCACAAGGGGTGATACTGATGCTCAGAGTACAGGTAGCTTATAGATAGTTCCCTAGGAATTGGCACTAATAGAATTCTTATGATAAGTAATAGCTGGGTGTGTTGCAGTACAGTGACCCATCAATGCACACCTGACTGACAGCCTGATTTAGTACCTAGGAAAGGGAAAGGCTTTATTGAAACCCCAACCTTTCCACTGCAAAGAGAGCTGTGCAAAAGAGGCAATAGATTGACTATCGATGTCGTGGGTTTATTGCTGTGTACATTGCTTTGATTGTCTGTGTACCATCCTTTAAATAATTGAAAGCTGCCCTGATTTCTTGAAGAAGAGGCAGGCATAAATAATTTAAATACTGAAAAGGACAGTGCCCATGGTGAAACAATTTATAATTGGTGTCTATGAAGAGGAGAGGGGAGAACATGGACCCCCGTTGGCATGTCAAACTATGATCTGGGGCAGTTCATGGGAAACTCTAAACCTTTGCCGTTGTTAATCAGATACTCAAACTTTGCTTTCCCGCCTGCCATTTATCTGCTCAATGGGCCTTCAAGGATGTGCACAAATGCCTGATGATGAACTTCAAGACTGAAGAATTGAGAAAGAATTTTATTTTTAGTCCCTGAGGATGGATAGTTAGTCATGCACATTTTAGGCAGATTAGTCTGTTAAGTAAATCCACTTCTTCACTCTCCGCGGTTGCCTTCCCTGCCAGGAAACAGAAACACAATGTGGATTTTAAGCCCTTTAGAAAGCTACACATTTTTGTTTCTTTTAAACAAGTTGGCAAAGTGCCATTTTTAACCATCACTGTCGGCCTATATCTTGGATGACAAACATGCAAGCCCCCCCCCCTCCCCCGAGCATATGACAGCCAGCCTCTTTTTTTAGCAGGCACTGACATGTTTTAAGGAAAGCTTCCTATGGTGATTTCAGTACAAAAATTATGGAAAGACTTAATAATTGTATGTAGGGGAAAATCATGCTATCTATTCAACAACATTGGCTAACCCTACAATCCAGAGTAACTACGGGAGCACATAAGAGACATTATGTGCACCCATAGTTACTGCACCACCTAGTGAAAACCTATGGGAAATTCATATTGCAATCCAGAGCAAATTGTTCTTACACCAGAGCAAGGACTCCCTGTAGTTACTCTGGATTGCATCCTTAGATGAACTTGGATTGGAAAGCACAGAGACTGCAAGGTGTCTTTTCCCCCTGATTATAACTTTCATTTTCAGTTAAGTATACAATAATTGAAAGAGTTTGACTAGCTCTATTTAAAATGAAACAGGAAAATAAAAATAAAATAGTAACAGGAAGACATGTTGGACCTCTTGACGACAACCACAGTGTTACTTATGGCAGGATAATATCGTGATTAGGATGAACTAGATACTTTCAAGTTTTCTAGAATGACATTTCAAACTGAATGCTGAGCGATATCAGAGAGAGGGAAAGAAAAGGCTGAACCGAAGTTGGAGTCCCAAATATTATTTGTAAGAATTTTAAAAGACAAAGTACTGGAGATGTTAGGCAGATTTGATCAGATTAGACAAGTGGGTCCCAAGCATAGAGTCATGACTCCCTGGAGATCTGTGGAAACTAGCCAGGGTAGCCATGAAATCCTTGAGAAAACCCACGTTCTACATTTTATATAACTATATGGAGAGCCACAGCCAAGATCAAGAGAGCCAAACAATATTCAGGCTGTTTCAAGAGTTTTAAAAAAACCTGGCTTCTCATTCAGGTTTTTAAAAAAACTAGCAGTTACTCAGATTATCACTTTCGTCCTCCATGATGACATTTTAGTTGGTGGTCATAAAAGATATTAAGCTACTGCTGAAAATGCGCGCAATGGTGTTTTGTCTCCATTCCTGACAATCCAGCAGCGCTGGTGTTATTCAGTTTTCCTACAATGTGGTCCTCTAGGTCTTGTTTAAAGCAAACAACCACTCATAAAAATGATTCTCGTATCATGAAAATCTTGGAAGACGTAAAAGGAAGTGGAAACCTTGCAGAATAATTTCTCCCCCAACCTGAGTCTGATGGATCACAAGGTTGAATAAAGTTTCCTACAAGGTGCTCTTGTGTCTTGTAAAAAACCTTCACACACAGTGCTGCAAAATACACATTTAGTAGCCAGGTGCTGAGTGCCATTTTACAGCTTTTGGAGTCACCAGGATTTTGTTGTCATATGAAAACTTATTTAGGAACACAGTGGGGCTTGTTTATGAGTAGACAAACCTAGCATTGCCCTGTTCTTCTTTATATTCTACCTCGGAAAGTTCAAAGAGTTTTTGGTGGTTCACCGACCGAAAGTTCACCAACTTCCCCAGCTGAATGTTGAATAATGAACCAATATTGTGTAATTAATGGTTAAGGAGTTGGACTAAGGGTGCAATCCAGAGTAACTACGGGGAGTCCTTGCTCCGGCGTAAGAATAATTTGCTCTGGATTGCAATCTGAATATCCCATCGGTTTTCACTAGGGAGTGCAGTAACTATGGGTACATGTAATGACTCTTACGTGCTCCCGTAGTTACTCTGGATTGCAGGGAATGACCTGGAAGGTCCAGGTTCAAATCTCTTCTTGGCCATGAAGCTTCCTGGGTTACCTTGGACTGGTCACTCACTCACAGCTGCACCTACCTCACAGGGTTGTTGTGAGGACATCAGGAAGTGAGGAACTAAAACTTTGGAAGCCTCCTTGGGCATTTGTGTTGGCATGGGGAAGGTGGGGTATAAATCCCTTAAATAAATTACAGGTGTCCAGTATCATTCCCTGAACTGTCAAAGGCTGCAATCATTACGGCAATCATTTCCTGGGAGTAAGTACTATTGAACAACAATGTTACTTACTTCTGAGCAGACATGCTTAGGACTAGTCTGAAAGTCAGGCATTACTTTATAAGTTGAGGTTGATCACATTCATTAAAACAAAAATAAATTGTTACAGGATGTTAGAAATTAGTGTTCCATGCATGGTATATAATGTATTTTATCTTCGTAAAGTTTCTTTGAAAAAACTGTTGACATGCAGCCATTCACTAAGATTTGACGGCACAGTAGAGAAATGCAAACATTTCAACATTTGGGAATTTTCCAAAAGGAAGTTTCTGACAAAAAAAGCCTCATTTTAAAATGAGACCATAAAGAGGGAATGGAAAAGAGCCAACAAGCCAGAAGCTGTCTGAGAAACAGTAAACAAAGAGCAGTTTATCAGCACAAAATACGTCAAGAATCCCATGGAAACTGGCCAAATCATATTCATGGATTGGCTCCATACACCTATGTTTTGGTATGCTTTCCACCAACCTTTACAAAACAAAACAACAAAAGCCATCTTGAATTCTTGAGGGTTATTATAATAGTTTAACTTTTTCTTGCTATGATAGTTACTGAAATTAAGAAAAATCAATCTGAATGCCTTTGCCTTTTGTGACCTTACACAAAGCTACACGTGAACTGCTCTGCTTTGCTTTCAAAGGATTTAAAATTCATCTGTGAACCAAGATCCAATATTCTTGCTTTATAGGTGGAGCTAGGAAAGACCTGTCTGAATCCCCGGAGAAGCACCACCAATCACTGTAGACAAGCTGTTCATAGTGGGAGCCATATGGACCCCTGGGGAGCCTTGGCACATTTGAAGAGAGGGCCACAGGCTGAAAACTGAGAAAGAGATTTTATGTTGTATCTGTTCAGGGTGATCATATGACCAGATTTTTCCGTATTTGTCCTCTTTTTTAGCTTCCTGTCCAGGTGTCCTCCAAAAGGGCTTCATTGTCTTCCATTTTGGCTTCATTTTGGATCTTTGCAACGGTGTGCAGTACCCCATCATGTTATATGTCAATGGATATGTATTGAAGAGCAGAATCCAATGCAAAAATCAGTTTTGAAATATCTCCTTTCTACAAAAAGTTATGGCCAAAAAACTAAAAATCAAAAATATGCTTTGATCTCTATGGGAAAGTGAAAGTGCCCAATATTGCATTTACTCATGAGTAGGCAAGCATGCCATTGTCTGGTGGAAAGGCCAGGCTGAGAGGAATCCAAGACCTTGTCCTCCTTTTTAGGTTCAGGTATCTGGTCACCCTGGATCTGTTGGTGTTGTATCTTTGTTTGACGGGGAGATCCTTGAATGTAGCTCCTAAAAGGCTGCAGAAGAAAGGTTGATAATGGCTGTAGACAATATGGTGAGTACTTGATTTTCACGGGAGATCAGTAGCCCCACAGATGACAATTTCTGCTGAAACTATGGCCTGTGAAAGGCCCTCAAAAGGACCTCACAGATGTGAGCTCCTGGTCAAATTGGGGAGGTGTTCTGATGTGTGTGCCAAAAAGCATACCTTTCTGATGTTTTGAGGAGGTGTTCTGAGGCCTTTAAGATGTGGGGTCAGCACCCACGAGGAGTCAAATCATAGATGTTGAACACGTGGTTGATGAGGGCCAACTATACTGAACTAGAGGGGTCAAAGGCTTACCCTACAATCCAGAGCAACTACGGGAGCACGTAAGAGACATTATGTGTACCCATAGTTACTGCACCATCTTGTGAAAACCTATGGGAAATTTAAATTGCAATCCAGAGTAAATTGTTCTTACACCGGAGCAAGGACTCCCCGTAGTTACTCTGGATTGCACCCTAAGTCCAGTAGATGGCACCTTCTTATGTTCCTTCATGGTAATATGAGACCAACCTTCAATAATTTGGACTTGTTTTCAAGGCATCCATAAAAATGAGCATGGCCTTGCATTAGGCAGAGGCCAATTACAAAAGGAAGTACAGTTTCAAACCCATACAGATTTCACTACAGCAGGTTTAACTACAGTTATTTTGGAGTGCTTGCAAATGTGCATTTTTGACATTGCCACCCGAGCCATAACACAGTGGTTTGCCTGTCAATGTTCACAATTATTTATGATAATGTACTCCACCCTGTTTATGTGGGCACACTTTCAATGGTTATTGTGAAAAAAGAAAACCGCCACCTAAAATGCTTAGGTTTTTTAAACAGCTGAATTGAACAATCTGTCCCTTTCTTCCATGCCAGCCTGTAGGAGAAATTGCTGAAAGGCTTTTCATTTTTTTCCTGGGAAGGGCAACTGTGCCTGAACTCTCAGGATGAAGGAAATATTGAAAGAATGCTCAGGCATGAAAAGTAGCTCTGATGCTGCTCAGTGCTTTGGTCCTCCGTCTCTCTTGTAGGAGTCTCACTCCAGATTCCAAACAAATTAACTGCATTCTTGCCTCCCCCTGTTTTGATCATAGTTTTGATTGTCTTGTGGCACCTTAAAGACCATCAGATATTTTGTGACCCACATTTAAATAAATGTCATATGAACACTTATTAAGGAACTCAGTGGGGTTGCTTATGGGAAGACATGCATCACATTGCCCTCTTCATCTTTACATTTCTACCTCGGAAAGGTCAAATTGCCATCTGTGGGGCTATCCAGTGACTTCCCCAACTGAATGTTGAATAATGAACCAAGATTGAGTAATGGTTAAGGAGTCGGACTGAGACCTGGAAGATCCAAGTTCATCTGTTTGGCCATGAAGCTTCCTGGGTTACCTTGGGCCGGTCATTCACTCATAGCTTCACCTACCTTACTGGGTCATTGTGAGGACATCAGGAGGTGAGGAACTAAAGCTTTGGAGCCACCTTGGGCATTTGTGTTGGCATGGGGAAGGTGGGGTATAAATCCCTTAAATAAATTACAGGTGTCCAGTATTTCCTGAACTGTCAAAGGCTACAATCATAACCACACTTTCCTGGGAGTAAGTACTACTGAACACAGTGTGATTTACTTCTGAGTAGACATGCTTAGGATTGGATTGAAAGTCAGGCATTACTTTACAAGATGATGTTGATCACATTCATTAAAACAATAATAAATTATAGAATGTTAGAAATTAGCGTTCAGAGTATTTCATATAATACATTTTATATTTTAACACAGAAATAATATGGACTGTGCATTACTATTTATTCCATTTAAACCCAGTCTTCCTGCTCCAGGCAGCATACACAGGGATTCCAGGTGGTCCCCCATCCAAGCACTGACCATGCCTGGAACCGTGGTCTGAGTTCTAGTGCCCATGATCAGATCATTGCTGTGATGACTTGCTTGCAAGATTTTTGATAGTTTTATGAGGACAATCTCTGGCCCTGACTAATTCCTAAATTAGGATTACTTTTAGAAGGGGGGCACCAGAGTACAGAACAGGTTTCCCTTGATGGTTTACTATTAGTGGCATTTGATAGATGCAATGTGTTCTTGGTTAGTATGTAGCAAGATAAGAATGTTTCTACCTTGGATGCATTAAAGTGGAGGTGGAGTGGAGGCAACAATGCCTACTTTGGCAGCTTACCAAAATTTCAAAGGTGAACATGGTTACATCAACCCTGACTTTCCAGGCTTTTCCATAGGTTTAAACGTGGAAAGGCTGCCTCCTTTCACCAATCCTTGGCCCATTTGAATCACAACTGCTGCATGTTCTTGATGGTGAAAATTTTTTTTTAACCCCTCCCTTCATGACCAAATCAAATTCAGTAAGCAAGGAGGTAAAATAAATGTTTATAATAATTATATTAAAATCTATTTCAAATAAAGAAGAGCCCCTTATCCTCCAAACAGTTGTTAATCTATTTTGAAAAAAAATTTCCCAAACATCCCAAAGGCTACCCATATTTAATCCTGGAGTAAACCCCACTGACTGTTACTGTTAGAAGCGTAGAAGGTCCAACCTGGTTATACACAGATTTTTTTATTCACGGATTTGACTCAACATGTATGGACACAGCAAATCACAGTTTGAAAAATTGCTTTTCTACTGTTGCAGAGAGGCTGTCATACAAGCTATCAATCCATTCTTCAGTTCCAGAATCAAATCCCTGCAGATAATGAGGCACTAACTTATTCCATTAGGCATAATGGAGGAGCAAGAAATCTGGAAGTGGGTCTTTAAACCTATTCTTCTATTGTCTTCTTTTTACAATGAAGAAATTTCTTTTCTTTCTTTCTTTTCTTTCTGGATTTTTTCTTTCTTTTCTTTCTGGATTTTTTTTACCCTAGTGGATAACACCTGTATATAGATTTGCTTGTTTAAAAGTACAGATCTTAATATTTCCCCAAATGCAGTCACATATCTTGGCAGTATGAACTCTGAAATACTAGAAATAAAATACACACTGAATGTGTATTCACATTGGGAAATGAATAGGGACCCTCCTGAAATTTGGTTTGCAACCCACCTAGTGGGTTCTCACCAGAGTCTGGGAAATAATGCAATAGGAGCTATGTTTTGTAATGTTTCATTATAGATTATAAAGTTGCATGTGCTCGCTTTTCTTGTTTGAAACTGTTGGGACTTAAAAAGTGCTTGAGTTTGTCATAGACTGATTTACTGTGCAACCTCTAGGGCAAAGTGTTAATGAGTTAATGAGCACAAAACTGAACTTCTGGCTATCTGCTTTTTGCTATGGCATGTCACTGTTCTTTGTATCTGTTCCTGGAAATGGGGGCATGTGACCCATGCGCCTTGTGGGAAAATAAGTCTTGCATATGCAAATCTTACTTTAGTGGCGTATCTATTTGCAAACAAGTGGGTGTGTGAAAATTAGGTGCTAATAGCATACAAAACTAGACACTGGTTTGAAATAGTTGTCTACTTGCAAAGTGGCTGAATTTCTGCTTTGGATATATGTATGACAGTTTGAGTGTGTTGTTCTGCCCCTGATCTGATGTGCTATTCTGTCTGGCCTGGGCAACCTGACTGCCCAAGTGAAGATCACTGAGGGTACTGCCCATCCAGCAAGGTTATCAAGAATCAGAAGGCACATGTGGTATAGAAGGGAAAAGAGGTGTAAAATAAAACCATGATTTGGAGCTCGCCCACCAAGCCAAGCCTCCTACCACTGTTGTATCACTGGTGTCACTGCAGGACAACTGACAGCCACAAGTCCTGTGAGTATCACTGGTAGTCCCCATTGAAAAACACTGATCTACGGTCATATAATGCTACCCAGTAATTACACCTATCTTGGTGTGCACCTGATCAGTGGATCAGTGGACTGAATGGAAAATCACTGGGGAAAAGCAAGATATAAAGAATATTCAGACTAAGAACTGGACTGGGAAACCAACAAGAATTAGAAGGATTCTGTTACAGTAACTTTGCAGGCATCAAGATTACACTTACCCTTATTGAAATATAAGGGTTAAGGATTAAAACCCTTACATAAATGTAAGGATTACCTTTACTTAAATGTATTTTGGAGAGCTGGGTGTATTTTAATAAACATCACAAATTTTGTTACTTATAGTCAGTGGCATGTATAGCTCATGATCATGTAGCCCAGTGCAAAGCTCAGAAGGTTGCCCTGGAACCATAACCAGAAGTGATGTCAACCTGGGTTACTTTAAAAAAAATTATTTTCCCTTGCAACAAAAAAATCAAATTTAATTAAGTTAACTTATTGGTTAGGTCAAAGAGGAATGGTTATTCTTTCCCTGCTAAATATAAGGAACACCACTTAGAAGTGCCTCCATACCCAGTTAGCATGGGTTAACTGTATTATGAAATATGTATATGGAAATGGGAACTGATTCATATTAACACCTTATTTGTTCCATACAGTATCAGAATTGCATCTCATTGGCTCTCAGAGCAATCAGTATCACTGGAAAGTTGAGTTCAGAAAATCCACTTTTTGTTCCATCGGCTTTTGTGTTTTCGTTTTCTGGTTAATTGGCCATAACATTTGATAGAATACAGATTTTCCAATGCAGTTTGTTTTATTGCAATCTGCATTAAATTACCTTTCCAATGATGTATGACTTGATGGTATTATGTATGTAGCCCGTTTTTCACAATTTTAGCCACTAGTGTCAAGCTCAGCTTGTAGACCCACTAAAGGTTGCAGCAACTGCTCCCCCTGCCCTCCCTGAGCTACACCACTGCTTATAGGAAACTGAGATTTCTTCTTTTAAAACTTTTTTTG
The DNA here is from genome assembly GCA_030015325.1 of Cryptoblepharus egeriae. Taxonomy (NCBI): domain Eukaryota; kingdom Metazoa; phylum Chordata; class Lepidosauria; order Squamata; family Scincidae; genus Cryptoblepharus; species Cryptoblepharus egeriae. The sequence goes on from JAREYC010000013.1 coordinate 17,177,357, forward strand.
TGCCGAACGGCATAAAACAAGTGAAAACTGTACACTTTCTGAACCATGAAAGAATTAGAGCATATACTTAGCTGCAGATACCCCACTGTGCTGTGTGGTAATTTACAGTATGCCCATTTGAAAGCATCCAATTTAAAACAGAAGCATCCAAATATTTTCAAATAGAACACATTCTTCCACTTCTCTCAAGAGCCTGCAACATCTGTGTTAATTTGGGTTTTCCTGTCTTATTTTTGTAAAGAAATCTGAATGTTTATACAACATGATGAGCGCAGCCTGGAGTATATTAAATAAAATATTCATTGAGTTGCCTTATTTAATGAGAAGTACCAGCTGTTTGACATGACATAGGACAGAAGTAAAGCTTCAGTGGCATCTTGATACTGGCTCCAAAACAGATTTGAGGTAGCTGGTCTGAAGAGCTCGCACCTGCTCTGCCATGCTGTGCAGTTTTGTAATCTGGATGTCTCATTTCTCTTCCATTTATAATTTTGCAAAGAATGAACTTTTTGGTTTAGGTGAGCCCTTGGTATTCTTGGGAGGATCCAGATCCCCCCTTACAGATACCAAAAACTATGAATGATGAAATCTGCAGGATCCAACCCACAGTGGCTCTGAACATGGCCGGAATCTCACTACAATCAGGCACTGCCGCAAGGAGTTGAGTTTTGCCCAAGTTTTTTTTTTGTTTTATTGGCCTCAGAAAGCCTCCCAGATGCTACAGGAATAAGGAATTTGGGCACAGAGATCCATAGGAATAGATTTTGGCATAGGAATATCATCTCCCTTTGGTTCCAGGTATACTTAGATAAATGCAAGGACTTTGCTTGCAGTTTTCTATGAACAGAAGTGTGCCCTTTTCTGAAGTCACAAAAGATGCAATGAAACAAAAACCAAAATTAATCAGAGGCATCCCTCTGAATTGTGCTTGCGGCAGTGGCGTTTACCAGAACTTTATCAGAGTGCCAGGACTTTTGGGATTATATTATGCACCATCATGTCACCCACAACCAGGGTGATCATATGACTGGAAATTCCTGGATTTTTATGAATTTTTAGCCTACTGTCTGGGTGTCCTCCAAACGCACTTCATTGTCCCCCAATTTAGCTTTATTTTGGAACTTTGTGATGGTGCACAATACCCCATCATGTCATATGTCATTGGATTTGTATTGAAGAGCAAAATCCAATGCAAGAATCGGTTTTAAGATATCTCCTTCTTATCAAACGTTATGGCTAAATAACTAAAATAAAAAATATGCATTGAGCTCCATGGGAAAGAGAAAGTGACCCCTAACACGGATTTACTTATGAGTAAGCGAATGTGCCATAGTCTGTCAGAAAGGACAGGCCGAGACAAATCCAAGGACACCAGACTGGTCCTGATCCAATGAATGCAGCCTCCAAAATCACCCCAAAAGGAGGCCCCGCTAATTGCATTGATCTATATGGGAACTGAAAGGGAGCTGTATTGTGCCTTTATTTAAGAGTAAGCAAATCTGCCTTAGATATTTGGAAAGGGCAGGCTGAGAGGAATCTGGTCCTGATCCAATGAATGCAGCCCCTACCAGGCACCCACGAGGAAACCCCTCCTCCAAGCTCCACTGCGTTAAACCCTTTTGAAAGTGAGACTATACAGTTGCTTTTATTCTCAAGTAAGCAAGCATGCTTTGGCTGGTGTGGACGGTCATTCCAGGGAGTGCAAGGCTTCCAGAATAGTCCTCATCCTGTGCACCTAGAACTCAGCAAATGCTCCACATTGCAACATTTGAATGTTTTCAGTATTTGAATGTTTTCAGCTTTTATTTTATCATGTTTTACATTTTGCTTGGATGTCCTATACTTTGGTTCTACGTTCTACATGTTCCTCTTTTTATGGTTATGGCATATGGTCATCCTTGGTTTTGGATCACTTAAAGATGTGCATTTTTGGTTCTGGAATCAGGTCTTGCAAAGGACATGCTGGCCTGAAAAAGGTTGGCTGTTTTGGTTTTGGGTCACTTGAACATGTACCTTATTGGTTTCTCAATTTCATAAGTAATATAGTGTTCAAATTAGGTACAGGAAAGCATTGCAAGTGCTTTTAGCTTTTATTTTGACATGTCCTACAATTTGTCCTACATTTTCTGGGTGTCCTGCATTTTTAACATGTAAGGAATTTTGCTTGGATGTCAGGAATTTTGGGGGACCTTGTCCTCTTTTTGGGGTTTGAGCATCTGGTCATCTTGCCCTCAACCTTCTGGGTTTTTGTACTGATTTGTATCAGGGGTGCCCAAACTTTCTACTTTAAGAGTTCCTGGACCTTTAACAACATTGTAAATGAAGGAATTTCAGGAGGTTCAGGTTCTAACTAACTGCATTGATCATAAGTTGCATCTGCTGAAATTCTCTTTTCTACACAATTTTTAAAGATTGAGGAGCCCTAAAGTTGAAAGTCTGGACACCCCTGATTTAAATGCAATATGCTTACCTGTCTTCAGCAGTCCTTGGGACACTTCAAAGCAATCACACTCTCACACCAACGAGTAGTGAATCCAATCATAAGAGTGTGTGGCAGTGAGGTCCAAAGGTTGCCAAAAGGAGTCTTATGGCACGATGATGCACTTCATCAAGCCTTGCACCTGGGGCAGGCCATTCCCCCACATCAGCCTAGTGCTGCCAGTGGTCATCATGTAAAATGAATTAAAAATTGACTTTTGACATGGACTGTCATTTGGGAGAAAGGCAGTGGTGGGCTTCAGGGGGTTCTCATAGGTTCTATAGAACCCTTTGCTAATGAGCACCTGGCTCTGGAAACGTTTACTAATGGGACATAGAACCTGTGGTTAATTTAGGTTATTAGGACATAGAACCTGTTGTTAATTTATTTGAATCCCACCACTGGAGAGAAGGCAGAAACAGGGCATATGCTTTGCCCATCAAAGTTTCTAGACACTCCCAGCAAATCCATTTCAAAGTATATTGGGTGCTGCCACTCTGTATAGACAAAACAAGACTGGCTGGACCTGGCAGAAGGTGCATTCCAGTACCCACTTTTGCATGTTTACTTTTTCAGTCATTGGATGAATATGTATTTACTCTCCACTAACCTCAAGGGCCGTTTCCCGCACAACTTGTATTTCCTGGAAATTTGTGGTCTGATATCATCATACTTAAATTGGCCGTAGAGGACAGGAAAGCAGGATTCAAATCCGGGTGGGTTCTATTTGGGTCCGTTACAGACTGGCTGTTCTCTTCCATTGTTTTCTGTTTTCATACATCTGCATGTCAGTGTCTGCTCTTTGAATCAATTTAAATCTGTCCAGTCGGCTGAGATTTAGGGCTGAAAATTTTATCATCACTTTTAATGTTTAAAAAAACAAACAAACCACAACCACCATCCAAAAAAGACCGCTTAAAAAGTACAGACTCTGCTGAACCCAAAAAACAAAGAAAACGCCATGTCTTCAGTAAACCCCCTGTGCATTCATTGGCTCGGTTAAATTGTGCCAATTAGATTCTGTTGGCACACTGAGCAAGTGACACCTTGGCTTTTAGCATTCACAGTGCAATCTGATTCTAGTTTTCATTTTTAAAGCATATTATTTGCATTGCAGCAATAGTAGAAGACACCATTGTCTCTGTTAGCAGTAGCATTATTTCCACCCTGCCTGCAACTCCTATGTTTCCTAACTCCAACCAAGTCTATCATTTAGGACGTAGCAGGACAGACATTACCTGAGATTTGTGCCCTTTGGGCTGTATAAAAATAGGATTATGGAACATCTGGCAGCACAGTAGGAATATTTCACACTAAAGTACAAAAATAAAACCACACAAGAGCACAAGGAAAGCGTTAGAGGCAAGAAATTACCCTTTCTTTATCTCCCTGGTATCCATCAAGCAGCGGCATCTGAAAAGGTGGGAAACAACAACACAACAAAAAGTGGGGGTTAGGGAGGAAAAGCGGGGTGAGAATTAAAACCAGAGCTCTGTTCATTAGCACTTTGACAGCTTCTGGCCGGGGATGCTTCTGAGTTTCTCCCTGGATTTCATATTACCTGATTTTGTTCTGAAGTGGAACCAACACATTGGGAATCCTCCTTTGTTCTAGTTTTTAATTTCCACATTTGGACAAACTGTACAGTATATAGTGTTTGTGTGCAAGAGCACAATCCTAACCATATCTACTCAAAAGTAAGCCCCATTGTATTCAGTGGGTCTTACTCAGTGGTGGGCTCCACCAGGTTGGCACCTACTCTATAGAACCGTTTGTTAACGAGAGATAAGACATATAAAGTTTAAAAATAGCCATTTAAAAGTGGCTGCCAGATGGGCAGAGAACCGGTTGTTAATTTCTTTGAATCCCATCACTGGTCTTACTACCAGAAAAGTGTCTTTAGGATTGCAGCCTTTGAGCACAATCCTAACCATGTCTACTCGTAAGTAAACCCCATTGTGTTCAATGGGTCTTACTCCTGGGAAAGTGTCTTTAGGATTGAAGCCTATGTGTTTTCCCCATCATGTTATCAGTAAAAACATGTGCATGAATAAATAAGCCCAAGCTGAGGAAAACAACAAATGAAGGATTGAGCCCATTGCTGCTGCTTAAATAATTCCCTCTCCCTGTTTCATGGAGTCTATTTCCATAAATTTATCTCTGCTCTGTCCAATGGCATCAAATATCCAGATATTTTGCAAAATGATTCACTTGCCTATGCAATTTCTAAATGACGGATGTCCATGTGGACTGCCTTTAGGAAATCTAAAGTTTAGATCTTCTTCCACTCTGCCATACGGGGGACAATAACAATCAACCTACCTGTGTTCTAAGTATTCTGTGTTGTTGCATGCTCATTGTAAGACATACATGCTAAATATTATTTTTATTAACACAGTTCCAGCCATATAAATGGGTTTCATTTTGATTTGTGTCAACAGAGAGTTATCAGCCATATCAATGCAAGATGCTTAAGTGCTCAGTATTGACATCTGACAATGAAATGCCGTATGTTTTACCACTTATAATTGAGTGAGCCATAATTTACAATGAATGGAAGGATGACGTGTCTCAGTGGTTGCAAAATCTGTAGGTGTGCTATTCTTCCACTTTTTTGATCTCAGCAGTTAGGGGAAGTCAAAATGTAACAGGCTCATTTGGGAGGGAAAAGGTGTAAAAAATAGAAAAGAATTTGCATAGAGCATTTATGCATTCAAAGTGCTTCATATGTTTGCCTCGGCCATTTTTCCACCAAACTATTTTGTAAGAAGTTAACATCATCACCATTTTAGGAATGCAGGCTATATAGTAAGTTTGTTGCTGAAGGCAGGTCTAGATCAGAGGCGTGAAATATAAGGCTTTCCGGCCGTTGGAAGCTTCTTACCTGTTCCTCAAGCACTCCCTAAACTTGTCATGAAATGTCACTGATCTGCATGATAATCTCCCATATCTTGAAAATAATAAATAAATAAATAAGATCAAGTTTTGTGTAACTTCTTTTCCATCATTTACAGCTAATGAGTTCATACATGAGAAAAAGTTTTCATTTCTGGCCTTACTACTTTCTTAATGACATTTCTTCTGCAGACATCATGAATGCTGTTTAGCCCATCATATGAAATGGGTTTGAAACCCTTGGTTTTGGATAATAAAGCAAGAGATGGTTGAACAGTCTCCTCAATGACTGTCTGTGGTGGTGTTTTTTGGACCTTTGGAACCTGCAGTAGGAAGAAGGAGGGCAGTTGAAGAACCTATGAAATCTTTTTACTTTTTCTCAAAACTTACCTCCACTTTTTCAACTTATAGGGCCTTCCTGTCTTTCGTACTGCAGGAGAAAAACTTTAACTTGGGATTGATGGAGCAGTCAAATGGTGAAATGGGAAAAATTTAAGCAAGCTGTTCTGTGTCAAAAGTGGCATCCTTCCAGAGCTGCTTTTCAATTAAAACAGCGATTTTCAACCAATGTGCTGTGGAACATTGTTGTGCCTTGACTGGTCTACAAGGTGTGTCGTGGGAGTTTAACAAATGTATTTATCTACTAGTGAAAACGTACCCCATTGTGGGAGTAAAATTCCATCTCCCCATGTGCATCATTCCCCTATGCGCATCATCTCCCATGTGCAACACCCCCATGTGCAATACCCCTACACAACATTCCCCCATGTGCACCATCCCCCAATGCACACTATCCCCCAATGCGCACCGTCCCCCATGTACAACTCCCATGCGTCTCATCTCTCCATGTGCAACAGCCATGTACATCTCCCATGCGTGCCATCCCCCAATGTTCACCAGCCCCCATGCACACCATCACCCCCTGTGCTCCCTCCCAGTGCATCAGCTGGATGTTGATCAGTCATTCTTCAATGTTAAGTATACGACAAAAACATGTTGCACCCTTTTCAGCCCCTTAAGAGTTAAATTTTTCAACATTGGTTCTTGGTGGGTGTTGATGTTGCAGAAGGAACACCCTCCCCAAATTTCATGCTTCTAGGTCTGGGGATGGGGCAGAGCATCAGGGATTCTTAGGGATTAGTTAGGGATTCTTCAATGTAAGATATAGGGAAGAAAACACGTTGCGCCCCATTTCACCCCCTTCCAGTTGGAATTTCTGAAAACCGGTTCTTAGTGGGTGCCTCCATCACAGAAGGAACACCCTCCCCAAATATCATGCTTCTAGGCCTGGCGGTTTTGACTGGGCATTGATGAGTCAGTCAGTGAGTCAATCAGTGACATTTCAGTTATTTATATAGATTAAATAAACATATTTTATTAATAGGATTATTAAGGAATTGAATCTCCCACCATCAGCACGGTGTGTCTTGTCAGTTGTCCAAGAATTGATGGTATACCATGAGATGAAAAAGGTTGAAAATCACTAAATTAAACAATAAAAACCACAGATCAAATATTTCTGAGACTTCTTTGCATTGTAATGTTTGTGTAGGTAAGGTATGTGAAGCTATGGCCTCCATCACCCAGACCTACTGGGCAACTCTACAATCAACAGAGTTATGGGATTCCTCCACAGTGCCATCCTTATGATGGTCAAAGAAGGTATTGCAGCTTTTAGACCCAGCCAGATCATATGATCTATGGAGATACTTGACTGACCTTTAATAATTGTCGCCTGCAGCTTGATTCCTCAGAATAAGAAGCTTCTTTATTTACAGCCTTGCTTTGCTCACTGCATCCCAGTTCTCTCCAAATCACTACTAGGGGAATACGACCTATGACTCAGTCCAAACTTTGTTATCTCCCTTGAGTAGGGTCACCATATGTCCTGAAAAACAGGGACAATCCCAATTTTTGTAGATTGTGTTCATATACTAGCAATGGGACAGAGGATCCTGTCCCAATTTTCTGGAAGAGAATTATGGCAACCCTACCGTTGACACCCAAGGGTCCCTGCCAGCCCATTTTGGAAGATAGTCTGAGTTCTGCAGCTTGTCAGACCCATCTGAGGTCTGATACATTGTCCAGTTTGGCCTTTAGGCAGGATTTTTAATGAAGTACTCATAGCTCATCTTTTAGTAGCTACACACTGTCAGCTTACATCATTCCAAAAATATTATTAAAAATCAAGTTTATTTTTAAATCAAACAAAAAAAATGAAACTTCACTAGAATGAGGTCACTGCATTCTAATCACTAATCCAGAACTCTGTCACAATTTCTGTGATAGCTAATACATCTCATAGCTTGGGGAAAATAATAGAGGTTTTTCCATATCTCAAGCTGCCAACAGTGACACCTCTTTAACGTAGTAATTAATTCATGCTGGAGCTGTTTTATATTGCAGGTTTATCTCATGTATGAACATTGGCCAAGCTTGGCAAGAATTGGTAATTTCCATTCTAATGGGCAAGAAGGCACCCATTTTCTTTGGGAGTTCAAGTAGCACAGTGGATACTGTATATTTATATAATTTTTTATATTTAATTTTTTTAAAATTTCATTAGTGTTTTGATGCATTTACTAAGATCCCTAAAATATTTGCAGTGATTCACATATCCAGAAATAAATAGGTTTGGGCAACTCAGTGATTTCTTAATCTCAGTTGTAATTCTTGTCATCTGTAAAATGCAAGTAACAAATGGTGTCATGGCTCTGAAAATTGGTAGATTTTTATCCTTATTTCTGTCTGTATGAGATCAGTGTGTTTCAAGTGTCTGAATCTAAACTATAATTTCTCTTGGAGTGAGACTCTTAATTGTGTACGCACATTAACTAACCCTACAATCCAGAGTAACCTTGGGAAGACGTTAAGAGGCACTTACTCTGAAATGCTCTATGCATTTCCCATAGGTTTCCCATAGGTGGCACCATAACTACGTCGGTATTAAAGGTCCTGTAGTTACTCTAGATTGTAGCCTAGATCAAGTGCACATATTAGACAGGCATATGGACTGGGACTTACACACTGTATCTAAAAGGGACTATGGCTGCAATCCTGTTCCCACTTTCTTGGGAATAAGCTTTAACACATTGGGACTTACTTTAGAGTAGACATGCATAGCCTTGTGCCCTGAGTTATGGGGTTTTGCTCTTTTGGGTTGGAGAGTTTCCCTGACTTTGATCCTTGTAGAATTGCTCAAAAACTGTTCAGTAAAACTGCTCTGGGGTTTGGGAGCCTTAGGGACATGTACGAGCTCCCTGAATGCTTTAAAAAGATAAAAAAACATACTGGGAACTTTTGTACAGCACACTCAGAGTGTCATGGTTGATATTCCTTGAGGACTGACATTCAAGACAATTTCTAGGCAGCTGTCGAAAAACAGAAATGTTTTTTTCAGTCGTCACAAAATGGAATTATTTCAATTCAGGTCTCATTGCTTTGGTATAATTGTAATAGATCACTCAATGGAAAAGGGGATCTGTCAGGGGCTTGCTGTCCCTCAGGTTCTCTTCATGAATGTTCCTTCAAGACTTTGGGCGCAATCCAAAGTAACGACATGGAGTCCTTGCTCCAGTGTAAGAACAATTTGCTCTGGATTGCAATATGAATTTCCCATAGGTTTTCACTAGATGGTGCAGTAACTACCAGTAACTATGGGCACACGTAATGTCTCTTACGTGCTCCCGTAGTTACTCTGGATTGTAGGATATATAACAAATTGTCATGTCCAGCTGGTCCATCCAGCTCAGTGCTCCTAAATGGCCTTCCAAGGTTTTATGGGTCTTTCCCAGCCCTATCTGGAGATGCTACAGACTGAACTTGAGACTTAACTACACAGCAAGAAGGTATTCAGCCTCTGAGCCATCTGATGCCTCTGATGCCATCCTCCCCAAACCATGGTCCAATCAGCATAGTGGAGACCAACTTAAAAAATATAGTGCTGTTGGTGGACATCAAACAATTCTACCTTTACCCTCCTGCCTCCAACCTCTTTCCCATTTTACACATCCGCTTTAGCTGGGTGCCAAGTGACTTACTTTCTGTTTATTGGACCAATGTCAAAAACATGATTTGGCTTCCAGGGAAGGCAAAGATGCTGAAATCACTTCATCAGCACCATTTAAAACACCATTAGCCACCTCGCCCTGTCACTTTTTAAAAAAAGGCTTCATCAAGTAGGGCTTTCGGTCTTATTATCCCAGCAGGTTTCCTTGGTCTTTTATAGTAATTTGCAATTTAGCTGTTATGTGAACAGATGTATTAATGTCACTTAGAGCTGGCTCTGAACTGAATAGCATATTCATTTTGGGAGGCATTATTGTAGAAAACCCTGTTTAGATCTGGGGAGACAAACTTTATACATCAGATTCTTAGCTCTTCCAACAAGTAAAGGGCACCACTGCGGTCTAGCAGCTTGAATGTGTGCTTGGATCTGGGGCAGTGTGTGTCTCACAATCCTGTGTTACTAATGAGGATCTATCTGATATGTTTTCTTCTTTCAAGCTTAGAGATTTTGTGCATAGAGATGTTCCTTTATTCCTGCAACAACCTTGTGAGGTAGGTGAGGCATCGACATGTGTCTGTGTAACTGTACCCTCTGTATGTGCCATGGCAAAGTTCCATGGCCAAGAATGGACTTATGGATTCCTGGTGATCTATTGGTAGAGTTCAGCACTGTCACTGTCATAACCTGATTCAGGATACACAATGTGTAGATAAGCTCACAGTCAGTCTGTGTATACAAGTTGTATGACTCAGTCCAAAAGAATTTGATATCAAGCTGATATCAACCCGCTTTGAAGTCTGATGTCCTAGGTGCAATCCTAACCTAGGCTGGCATAACTCATTGGTCTTCCCATTCCTGTGGTGATGTAGGGAGACAAGCACATAACCTTCCCCAGGAGTGGCAGAGAAGTGTCTTACGGCATGTTTGTGCCACTCCCAGGTCAGCACAGGACTTGTACCAGGGCTTATGGTGGCCTAACTACAGGTTTGGATTGCAGCCCTAATCACCATACAACAGCAGTTCTCAATGTTGAGAGCCAGAGTAATCATTACCTACTTCAGAGTAGTGATTTCAAGAAATTAGATGGTGATGGTTCAGATTTAAACATCCAAAACAAATGTTGCAGTTTCATGTACGCACCCATCTCCTTGGCATGCTTTTCAAGGTTCCTCTTATTTGGGTTGAATAAATTTGGGTTGATTTGTTTATCAAGGAAAAATATACTGTCCCCTGATCGCATTTGGAGTCATGCCCTGCTGCTAGAAGCAGTGCCAGTTTCATGTGAATGAGGATGCCTCGGTCTCCCAATTGGGAAACAGCCTTTCTGAATCAAGCTACTTGTCTGACAATTTCATTTGAATGATAAAAGGCTGCATTCCACCTACTGCTAGCAGTGAATGGCTCCCTCCCTAGAACAGGACAGCTCCCTAGAGGTAGCAGATTGACAGCTGGGTGGTTGATGGAAGGTGAGCTTGGATCTGAGCCTGGACCATTCAGGAATATGGAAGGTGCTAATTCTCCTGCTCAAGACCTAATTCGTACCAGAGTTTTGCTCAGTTTCAGGTTAATAATAAGATTGTTTCTGAGTGTCCTTCTGTTTCTACTGATCATCCATAACCCATCAATGCCATATATCTGATGAGAATTTGGATTCCAGGCAAGTCTTCCCATAAGCTCTTTGAGAATTAAGCATTGGTTCTGACCACATTTATATTTTGCTGATCTATATTAAAATCGAAAAAGCCATTTCCCACGGTAGACCCTACGTTTTGTTGTTGTTCTGACTGACTGATGTTGTTGTGACCTGTATTTTAATGTGTGATATAAACGGGTGGAATACCTTCAGTTTAAATTTGGACTGTCCCCCTTGACGAAAGCTGCCTGACAAAATTGTTTGTACAGCAGGAAGATCGGAGGCAGCCGCTGTTGGCTCCAAAACGCCACCCACCCAGTAGTTAGATGAATGGATGCTTTTAGCTTGTGCTCAGACCATTCCTTGCCAATTCCTGGTGTCTTTGCAAAATTACTACTTTTTGGAAACACGAATGTTAATCTGCAAAACCCAAATCATGGTTTTCAGCTGAGTGTGGCTTTTGTGCCACTGTATGGGTAGTTTGTCAAGGAAGAGTAAACAAATGTTTGCAGACAATGTCAAAAATGAGCAGGGGTGCCAACTTTTGATTTCTTTCTCTCTTTCCGAGGGTTGTTGTGTTTTTAAGGAAGTTGTTTATTCAGGGCAAACTGTGCAATGATTCCAGTAATGATGTCAGTTACTCATTAAACTTTATTCTCCACTGGGTTGCACTCTTTGTGTTCCTCTGGCCCCCTGTGTATAATGGGAGAGTACAATGCAAAGAATGGTTGCATTTTCTTCCTCCCATCTTTTTTCCCATAGATGGGGATTACTGCACAGTGTGCAAACTAGTGGAGATCCTGGCCTTTATCTTGGCGCACGAAGAAGCATGCATGCCCAGCACCCTAACTTGCATGGGAATGCAGTGCAGGCTTGAAAGGGGATTGTGAAAGAACCTTCCCTGCTACCTCCTTTACACTGACCCATTAATTGCTTTTGCTGTTATGCATCCTGTCATTCATCCCCAAAAGAACGGAAAAGGAACACCTGTTGAGTGCCTAATGAGTGCGAGTTAAATTGCCAACCCTGGTGAATTAAGAGCTTCAGGACTATTTGGCACTCTTCAGACTTCCTGGTGCTTTGAACAGAGTTCTTTCCCTGCCTGATTGACATACCAAGGGGAACTGGTGGGAAGATTTTGGGGTCTTTTTGAGATTGCTCCACACTTTTCAAGTATCCTATACTTTTAAGAAAGCTCTCTTTATGATGCATATATATTTTGGGGCTGTTTTTGTTGGTTAGCAATATGGGAGAGAGATGTGTCATCGTCATCCTCCTTGCTGCTTGGGTAACATCAGAAATTCCCAGGTCATCATGATGGGCATGATGTTTCTCAACAGTGTTCCTCTCTCCTTGATGCTGATGCATGTCCAGCACTGGCATAGCTAGAGGGGGTCCAGGAATAGCAATTGCACTATGCTGCGGGCTTCCTGAAGGCAACAGTCTGGCCAGCCACCCATATACAGTAGTTGTGCTGCCATGATCGCTGCAGAAAGTGCCAGAAAAAAAGACAGTCTGAAAAAAAACAGCAGGAATTGCAGTCTCTGACCACTATCTCCCCTTGTTTCAGGGCCTGAGAAGGTAACCTAGCTATACCACAGGGTGTAAGAAAGAGATACTATGTGCAAACTCCTATCAAATACAAGTCTTCAAACAATACTGGATTAACATGATAGCCACCCACATTGTACCTTCCACCCCTGCTCCATTGTCCATGATATATAATTAAGACTACCAAACATAATCTTGGTTGTCTCAAATATTACATGGAAAGGAGGAGACAGCTCATTAATAAAAATGTGTATGGTTTTTAACCAAATACTGTAAAATATTGACTATGGCTACAATCCAGAGTAACTACAGGACCTTTTACACGGATGTAGTTATGGTGCCACCTATAGGAAACCTATGGTAAATGAATAGAGCAGTCCAATGTAAGTGCCTCTTACATCTTCCCATAGTTACTCTGGATTGTAGGATATATTATATTTTTATCTTTAGCACATCTTCCTTACTTCAAGCACAGAAAAGCATGCTTTGAACTTCTGCCTGCCAAGCCAAGCCTTCTACTATTGTTTGTTGTGTCACGTTCCTGGTCTCACTGCCAGGGGGTAGCTTGCCCAGAAGTCCCATGAGTATCACCAGACACCACCTAAAGTACAACCAGTAGTACCTGTATACTGGTTGAGAAACACTGCCAGAAGGAGTCTTAAGTGGCGTGGTGATCCACTTCCTCAAGCCTTGCATCTGGGTCATTCTCCCGCATCAGCCTGGTGATGCCAATGATCATTGTTAAAAATGCATTAAAGATTGACCTTTGACATGGACTGTTATTTGGGAAAGAGGCCCGAAACAGCACATACTTTGCCCACAGAAGTTTCCAGACAACCACAGCACATCAATTTCAAAGGATATTGGCTACTTCCACTCCATATAGACCAAACTGAACTGGCTGGACTTGGCATACTGGTGTGTTCCAGTATCCATAGGGGTGCTCATCACATATTGGTATGTTTCCTCCATCTCGACACTCAGTTCAGAGTTGTTTAATTCTTAGATTTTTTCCCATAGTACATATTTGCACTATTTCATTTCCTTTCAGATGCAATCCTATCCACACTTACCTGGGAGAAAGCCCTGTTGACTATAAGGGGCATAGGATTGGGCTCAAATGCAACTGCACCTCAGAACTGATCTTGCTCTCAGTGTTTTGTTTTCTAAGTATGATTCTTAAGCACATCTTAAGAGTGGAGGCCTGCGCTTGGGTAGCAGCCATAACATCTTGACACAAAGCTTGTCCTTGTACACATCCCTTTGTCATTGCTGGATGACACATCATTTGTTGGCCATGCACCCTGCACATTTAACTTCTAAATCAGTGTGCTGTTAACAAACATCATCTCTCTCTCTCTCTCTCTCTCTCTCTCTCTCTCTCTCTCTCTGTGTGTGTGTGTGTGTGTGTGTGTGTGTGTGTGTAAGCTGAAAGTCACCTTGGGGTAAAAGAAAATTTTCCCCTTTGGCCCATGTTAAACCTCAGCCACTCCTATGGGGTATTCAGATGTGTGCTTGCAAATAACATGTTCAAATCCAAGCAGCCCATATAAGGGCATATTAGGGCAGGTAAGATCTATAAGAAAGATATAAATGTACCTGACAACCATGATGGTGTGATCTTGAGCCCGGCATCTTGGAGAATGAAGTCAAGTTGGCCCTAGAAAGTCTCTCTAAGAACAAAGCTAGTGGAGGTGATGGTATTCCAGTTGAGCTCCTGAAAATCTTGGTGTCAAAGTAATAAATTCAATCTGCTAGCAAATTGGAAAACTCAACAGTGGACTCAGGATTGGAAAAGTCAAATATCCCAATCCCAAAGAAAGGCAATGCCAAAGAATGTTCAAATTACCGCACAGTCTGCAGTCCATGGGGTCATGAAGAATCGTAAATGACTGAATGTCTAAACAACAAAGGGCAGATACGGGAATTAGGATGCAGTCAGCCTCCCTGTCTCTGATCCTGTCCCAGGGGCCCAATCCGTCTCTTGCTCTGCCTCCCCCTTAACTAAAATCACCTCCGCATCCCAAGAACGTCTTTCTGCCACTCTCTCCCACTCAGCACAACCTTACACCATCAGACTAGTGCAGTGCTGGATCCAACCGCTTCTCCGGACTGCCGTCTCTATTTCATGAAAGAATGGTACAGAGTCAAGAAAAGGCTAAAAAAAAAAAAGGTGAAGTAGCCAGAAGGTGGAAAAAAGTTACATTGAGAGTAACATTCCTTTTGAAATAGAGTGGGGGATTATGACAGCCATTCACTGCCCATGAGGGCTGTTGGAGGATAAGCATGAAATTAAAAAGATAAAAGGACGCAGTTCATTAACGCAGTTCAAATGCCTCCTCCACACCACACACTCTTTCTGTCTCCATGAGTATATGGGGTCAATGATGTGTGGATCCGTACGTTTTATCAAAAAAAGACAATGAAAACCTAACTTCAACAGAGTTTCCGTGTTCCATTTATTTTATGAGATAAGTTTTGGGCACAGGGCTTCCATTGCAATTCTCTGCCCAGGAGAGCTGAGTTGTGCTTATTTTTTTTTAAAGTAAATTAATGAATCTAGGCTGAGAAACCAATTTTATATTTAGCATGTGCTAATTCTGATTTAATTTACCTCTCAGCCAGAATATAATTATTTTCTGGTGATAGTTTAGATGCTTGAATTAAAAAGGCAAGGTGATTTTTGAAGCCAAGAAGCTGAGGAATCCATAACTTTAAATAGTCGAGCCTTATCTCAAGCAAACGTAGGGCGATACAGAAGTTTTAGCTAACACAGAAGAGGCAATGAATTTTGCTGAGTGTTTGGGAAAGGATGGGGAATAAATCCTCATTGCACCTTGTCCTGAAGCCTAACAAAGAATTTCTTCCCTTTTAGTCTCGTTAGCTTAATTATAAATGTTGGGTGACACAATTAACAGTGGCTGCTACAGCAGTATCTTGCTAATTTGGTTCACAGGCTCAAACAATTGCTAAGGAATAACTCCTTACTAATACTAATACTAGTAACTAGTAAGCAAACATGGCTTCCCACTTTAAATCTACACAATGTACTGTATTTACTGGAATCTAATGCTCACCTTTTTAGTTTCCAAAATCAGAGTGTGCTTTAGTGTCTATGGTGCATTAGATTTGAGTAAATATAGTATGTGGTTGGATTGCAGAAGAGTAAGGTTGTATCCTAAGTTGTTTTTGCATGAACAGAAGGAACTTGACAGTCTTTTGTGCTCCATCTCATTCTAAGTTGTGTTGAAAAGATTGGGGGAAGCACAGCAATCAGCAGAAGGACCCCTTTTCTTATTTCTTGATATTTTCTGACTATTTCAAAAGAAACGCTTTACTCTCTGTTTCCAGGTTGTACATGGGTGCAATCCAGAGTAACTACAGGAAGTCCTTGCTCTGATGTAGAAACAATTTACTCTGGATTGCACTATTAATTTCCATAGGTTTTTACTAGATGGTGCAGTTAACTATGGGTGTATGCCCTCATGGGCAGTGAATGGTTTTTACTAGATGGTGCAGTAACTATGGGTCTCTCATGTGCTCCTGTACCTACTCTGGATTGTAGGGTGTGTGTCTTCTGAAGTATCTTCTGAAGTATTTGGAGCTGAGATCCCTAAAATCTGCTCTCCTTGTGTAGAAGAGTTGGGAATTGATGGCTCTGGTGGGCAGGAAGCTCTGGCAGAGCACATCCTTATCCTGCAATGATCTAGAAGGAAGAGAAGGGTGCAAGAGCAAGGGAGGAAGAAAATTCTGCAAGGATGAGGCAGGTAGATAGATGGTCTCAGGTGACTGGGTGTGAACTGCTCTCCAGAGACCAGCAAATAGTGTTGCATCCAAAATTTCAATACTCTAGAGCAGTGGTCCCCATACTTTTGGCGGGGCATCATCTTGAACTCACAGAGGTGCCATGGGATGTCCCGGGTACCCTCTAGGGCAGTGCCATCTGAATTGTACATAAGAATCATACAAGATCCCATGTAATCCAGAATGGTGGTGTCCATCTTCCTGGCTTTTCTAAGCACTGCCTTGGATCAGGCAATCTAAGAAAGTGGCACCTGGGAAAGCCAAGAAGAAGAGGCCACCACAAAAGAGGGAGTTGTGACCATGATAAATTTTGGAATTGCTGCAGTAGTGTACAGCAAACCTTCAAGAGTATATTTTTGGATGTTGTGGTGGGGATACTATGAAAGGGACTTAGCCTTACAATTTCTTAAACACCGAGTTTCTAAAACTTTACCAGAGTGAACTGGCAGAAATGGAACTGTTTTAAGATGCTTATCCTGAGATAGACAATTGGATCATCTTGCCCAGGACACTCTCCTCTGACTGGCTGTGACTCTTCATGATCTCAGGCAAGGTCTTCTTCCTAGAAGAGTACATAGTTCTCACCTCCCGTTTGATCTCCCCATCAATCCAGTGAAATAGAGTGGAGTGAGTGGCTGGCCCAGCTCTCACCATAAACTAACTTCACAAATTGACTATATTGTTGTCTAATGAGGGTTGAAACTATTGAGCATTAGATCCAGTCAGCAAAAACAAAACAACAATTTATTTTTAAATCCCAGAAAATTTACAGCTGAATCCTATCCAGGCTTTACACTGACGGATCTTTCAATCCATCAGCCTTAAATCCTGGAATGATGAATGAAAGTCACTCTTTTGTTCTGTGGGCTGCTGCCACAGTAGCCCACAGAAGCTCCTCTGTCTCTCACTGTTGTGGTTCATCAGTTGGGTGCAGTGCAGAATGGGGTAGGATAAGGGGCATTTTGGGATGGGAAGGAGAGGATCTTAATGGAAGTGGTGCATGCCAAGATCCTATCCCCTTTTCACTGCCTGACAAACCCTGACTCTCCTTGGACTTTCACTACCTAAACAGTAGCATAGGTCCAAAGTATTGAGGTGACATACAGGGAGTTAAGTATGGCCTAGCCCATTTGGTGTCCCCAACATAGCATGTGGCATGCCCTCCCTCATGAACTCTTTCATGCTATAGGCTGGCAGGTGTTAGGATTGGACTGTAAAGAAAACAGATGTGATCCAAAGGTGATTGCCAAAGTAGAAAGTTAACAGAACTGTTATATACATGAGGATTTGGTTTGGCATCCCAATTGTTCAATAATATATAATCTAATGCTTAATTAATAAATGATTTAAATAGTTTTACAATAATTCCAATTGCTTGCAGGCTTGCAATAACTTTCCACACGCAAGAGAGTTAATTAGATAAGCAGATCTTTCTCAGTTACACTTTAACCTTGATTTAGCATGAGAATAAGACTTCTGTATTGCTGATATTAAAAATGTATTCTCCTCGCTGCGTGGGGGGAAACACCCAGCCCTCCAATGCTGTCAAATTGCTTATATAAGACATGCACAAATAGGAGAAAGATCTCCTTTTAGCGCAGCTTTCCCACCCCCCTTGTCATGCAGAACAGTTTCCAGGGGCCTTAATAATTGATTCTATTCAGAGTATATATTTAAAATTAGAATCCCAGCTTTAGCAATTCATACTCATCCCTTGCTTTTATTAAACACAAGCTTAAATATTTTAGCAAAATAAATTGCTATATATATTGAAATATGAAGGTATTTGTCTGTCAAAGCCAATCTGGCTGGATTCAGAATCAGACAGCTTGATAACTAATTGGGGATTGGCCTAATTTTATACTAAGTTCATTTTAAATTTCAAATAGTCCTCTAATGAAATATAATGCTGCAATCCATCATGCATTGATTAAGGCTACACACACTTTCCTGAGAATAAATTCCATTGAATGTAGTGGACCTTATTACTGAGTAATGCATAGTATGCTGTTAATTTGCCAGACTATGCTCACTTACGTAGTTATCCCCCTGACGTCAATGTGTCGGATTCAGAGCTGCTTTCCGGGACAGTTGTAGTTTTGCTGGTAGCGCCTTCTTGAGATAATTGTAATATGCATTTTCCAAACTTTCTACAAGGACAGCTCCATAGAGAGCAAACTGTTTGAAATGAAGCCTATTTACTTTCTGGAATATTTTTTTGAGAACAACTAAAGCGGGTGTTGAGAGTTTTGTAATTTTTACAAGTTACCAGGACCGCTTCAAGGAGCTGGTTTTGGCCTCTAAAGCCTTCAACAGTAATGGTTGGACAACACAGGCGGGATACAAATTTTTAAAATAAAATAATTAAAATAAATGTCATCTTCCCCCTTCCTTTCATTTGTCCCATAACTGTATCCAGCAATTTTGTCTCACTCAGAACTTTTCCAGTGGCTATTTCTGCGATGATGTTCCCTGGATAGTCTTGGGCAAAGAACCACCTTTTTCGCCCACTGTTTCTCAACTAGTGGAGCTTGAGGTGTTATCTAGTGGTATGCTTAGAACCCCCAGACCCCACCACCTGGCAGTGCGACCAGAATGCAGCATTGTTAAAGCTGTAATCCTGTCCAACCCAAGTCTCTTAGCAGTATTTGTCACACTGCATCTGACCTCCTAATCTGGAAACAACTGGCAATGATCAATGCAGTCCTAAGCATGTCTAATCAGAAGTATGTCCCATTGTGTTCAGTTGTACCTACTCCCAGGAAAATGTGGTTAGGATTATCATTATCATTTATCATTACCAGTTATGTTATTATTAGTTACTTCCAGTTGTACTTTCAGTAGGTGGACCATGTGGTATGTTTGTTCCAGCACTGAAAAATGCTGTTCTAGTCTGCCATATGATTAAAACAGCTCTCTGAGCATCACGTACAGGAAAGAAATGTATGTAAGACCACTGCTAGAGTATTCCCGTCTTTGTTATTTCACTGGCAAACCATTAGCTAAACTATTTAAAAGACTATTTGATCCTACAGAGACCTTCTCCTAATAATGCTGACATGTATATCACACATCTCTGCTGCAGATGTTTGCATGTTATTCTGTAAGGCTGCCAGGCCAGCTACAGTAGATCTATCACTGCACCAACATCCCGCATCTCACATCCACATTTTGAAATGCTAAGAGTGGAACAGCTCCAACTGATGTTGGAGATCTCTTAGATATCCAAATGTTAGAGATATCTTGCATTTTGTAGCTGGCATTTCCTTGGGAGATATAGGTGTGGGGAATCAACAACTTGCCCAGACCAAGAGCATCTTGTCTGCACAAACCATGGCACATAGAATCATAGACTTGAAAGGGACCTAATAGATCATCTAGTCCAACCTCCTGCCTGTTGCTTGATATCCTCTTAGAGCATCTCCGACATGGTGCTGATATGTCTTGGGCTTTCCACAGAACTTTCTCCAAAGAACCTAGATCCTTGCAATAAATCCTTGAAATATTTAGACAAATGTTTTTTACAGACCTCTGACATGTGTTCATTCATTGCTTTCTTGTACTACTGAATGAGGACATTTTTCACGTGGAAGAAAGAAACCCTGACGAGTCCCAGGCAAGGGGGGAAAACCTCATAATTAGAACACTGGCAACTTATACAGAGTGTGGCTGCTTTTCCCATTTATCTGCTTCCAAATAGCAATCTGTTAGGAAAGCTATTTTCATTTTTAAATGTGTGTTTCCTGCGTTCCGTGTCAGATAATTTATTTTGCCTCTTGCTTTCCCTTTGTGTATTTTAGGAACATTTTAGGAGTGATTATGTAGCAGACAGATCACATGGTACTTTTTGCACCGTAAAGGTGATCAGTCAGGTCTAGCGACAGCCTAATTACATTCATAGAACCAGATGGTAATATATTTCTCCGTGGAACTCATGAGTCAGTGTCCAGGCTCCTATACAATCATTTTGTGAGCTGTCGGAATATTCTTCCAAAGTTTTATTTATTTATTTATTGGTGGATCATTTTTAAAGCCAGATGAGCACTTTTTATAGGTTCCTGTAAATAATTAATCCTGTAATTTTGCATTGCAAACAGACATTGGCATAAAGAATTCTGAATTGAATGAGTCATAGGAAATTACAGTAATTTCACTACCCCCATTTTGCTCTGTAATGTCTTTTTTGTGTAACTGTTATAGCTTGCATATATGCCTCTGAAGGAGAAGGTCTACAGCTTGGGGGTTCTCCTGGAAGATCTCCTGGGGGTTCTCTTGGCAGCTCGTGTGCTTGCTGGGGCTCGTCAGTTTGACTCTGTTGGGCCCCTGCTTCAGCAGCTACATTGGCTGCTCATTCGTTTCCAGGCTGAATTCAAAGTGCTGGTTCTGACCTTGAAAGCCCTCTACGTTTTGGGTCTGGGGTAGCCGAGGGACCGCCTGCATCCATATAATTCAACCCATCACCTAACGTCATCTGGCGGCGGGGGGGGGGGGGGGGGCTGCTGACTGTGCCATCACCAAGAGAGGTAAGGGGCCAGGAACAGGGTCTTTTTGGTGGCTGCTCCCCATTTATGGAATTCCCTTCCCTTGGAGTTGAGAACTGCTCCCTCTCTTCTGAGCTTTTGACAGGGCCCGAAAGCCCTCCTATTTATTAAAGCTTTTAACTAATATCTGGCTGGTTGTTTTTAATCTTGTTTCCTGTTTTTAATTGGGTTTTAGGTGGCCTGACCATAGTTTTTTAACGTTTTATGGTGTTTATGGCGTTGATATATTTAATATATTTTTATTTTATTGATTTTTAAACTGTATCTATTTTACTGTATTTTTAAATGTTGTAAGCCACTTTGAATTCCCTTTGGGAAGAAAGGTGGGGTATAAATTAATTAATAAAATAATATAAATAAATATACCATTTAGCCCATCAGATCCCTTCTGAGTTGGCTAATTCATGTGAACGTAGGGCACTGCCCATATGAGTCAAATTCCTGGTCCATCTGACTTAACACATTGATAAGCAATGGCTCTTAGGGGAAAATTTTTTTCAATATTTTTCTTCTCATGGCACACTGACCTCTATGGTTATCTCCTCTTGTGATGTTACTTCCAGCTTCCAGGAAACTCTTCTTGGATCTACAGTTCTGTTCTAGGGCAACTGTCTGTAGTAATGAATTGCCTTTGCCCCTTCTTCCACTGGCAAACGTTTCGTTGGAGGAAGAGGGCAAACAATTCGTTAGATAATAATGTATAATAATTAGATACTAATGAATTGCTTGTCCCCTTTCCTTCCATCAACTATAGAGATTGCTATAGAAAAAGAGCTACAGAACCCAGAACAGTTTTCCAGCAATTTTCAACTTCTGTTCTCCAGACTCCCATGGCACACCTGTGGACCTTTTACATTACATCACAGCTGTTGAAAATCATCGCTCTAGGGCAAGGGGGTCCAAACTTTTAGCCAGAGGACCACATCATCACTGTGACACATTGTCAAGGGCCCAAAAAAATGATTTACATCTCATATTTGAATAAACTTATGTAAATTTACATTTAATAATGTATTAGAGACAGATCCAGAGGATTACAAAGATTGCCAAGGGCCAGGTGGAGAGGTTCTTGGAGGACTGCATTGAGGCTTTCTGTGAGCCACATGTGGCCCCAGGGGTGGGGTTTGGACTCTCCTGTTCTAGGGTTTCAGGTAAGGATCTTTAGAATGATAAGGACTGAATTTGGGACCTCAGTGTGCAAAAGCAATTAAATATGGGACCTTCTGTAGCTAATCCAGATGCTACTTAACCTTCTTTAGTTATCACGGTATTTATCATGGCAAACTGTTCCCACTCCAAGAACTGTGTGGCTGGAAACAGACATTGAGCAACATAGGAACGTCAGCCTATTCTGAAGAACATCAACCCTTCTCAAAATTGAACAAGCACGTGCAGCATTCCAGTCCCCATCACTAGACAGGTCATACTGAGTCTCTGGATTGACCAACCATGGCATAAATACTACACTGTCCATCACCTCTGGTTAAAACAGGCATCTGCTTGCAATGTAATACCTGGTATCTTTATGCTAAAGATCATTTTGGGACCCCTCTCTCCTACTTTTTCATGGTACTTTACTAAAGTTTCTTTGCTGCCTGCTTCACCTACTTTATCCATGTCTGCAGTGGCGCTGACCTCCCTGATTAAAAAGCCAGAAATGCAACTTTGATAAAAGATAAAAAAGGGAGGGAACCATAATTGCCTTCTAAAATATTTACAACAGTGCCAACTGAACCTCAGTAGCTCCACCGGATGCGTGTGTTTGATCCACTGGATGGTGTTTGATAGAGGTGAAAAACATCCTCCCATCCTTGCAGTCATTTAACTTACTAGAGCAGGGAGCTCTAAAATAGGAAATATAACAACACAACAGCACTATGTTGCAGTATTTCTTTGTTGTGCTGTCAGTGTGTACAGTGGTTCCCAAACTGACCATAGTTAGAGTGCCCTGTCATCATAGAACCAGTGGCGGGCTTCAGGGGGTTCTCACAGGTTCTATAAAACCCTTTGCTAATAAGCTCCTGGTTCTGAGAACCAGTTACTAAAGGGACATAGTAACTGTTGTTAATTTAGGTTATTAGGAAATAGAACCTGTTGTTAATTTATTTGAATCCCATCACTGCAAGGAACCCTATTATGGCTTCACCATTGGTTGACTTCTGTGGGTGCCACTATGTTGAATCACCAAAATATCACACAATTTATCATAATTCTAGATGGCAGTGCCCAGGAACGCTGGTAAGGAGAATCCACTAGGGACATACTGATGTGCCCCAGCAGCATACAGTTTGGGAATACAGGATGTATACTGGTGTTTAGGAATATTTTTAGACAACTCCCAAAAGTTGTGCCTAGGCTGCAATCCTAAAGACATTTTCCTAGCATAAGACCCATTGAACACATTGGGTTCAATGTGAGAAGTGTCTACTTTTGCAACAATGTCTCCAGGAATTTGGGGTGTAGCTGGTGGGAAACCTTCTGGGGAAATGTGCAGAAGAAGCGGCTGCCTGGCACAAGGCAGTGTCTACTCTACTTTTGAGTAGACACTATTAGGATTGTGTTCCTAGTCAGGGAAGGATTCCAGAGCAGAGGCTGTTCCTGGTAAATAGTTGGAACAGTGGAAATCTTACTCTGAAACTGGTTTGTCGCATTAAGAAAACAATAAATATCATTCCGATGATGTGAAATAGACAGCTTGAACTTGATGCACCAAGTTTTGACCCAGGCTAAGGTAGCTTCATAGGCTTCAGCAATGTGTCAAGGGATTGTTGTGCATCCAGAGTGAATTGTGTTGTGAGCACCGGGGAATTACAAACACACAAGGATGTCCCTATTTTCATCTGTGGCATGTTGGAGGGTTTAAATATAATCAGAGCAAGCTATCTCTGTGCTTTTCTTTTTTTAATTCATACTTTCCTTCCTTGCCCAGAAGCCTGTACTTATTCTGTTCTGCAGACAGCTGCCAAATCTCACATACAGAAACAGCTGGCAACATTTTTAAAAAATGATGCTTATTTTGGGAGTCACCGAGCTAAATTCTGCCTTAAAGTAAAAATGGAGTCAAATGCCTTTGTTTTAACATGGAAGTGACACAGAGCAACTTCTGCAACAGTCAATATTAAGCCTAACTACTGTGATCCTTGTTTGAAGTTTGGGATTGTAAAGGTCAGCACTTAAGCAGAGACGATTCAAGCCAACTTTGTAAGACGTGCCTTGATTTTAAACCAAAGGTAGCCAATCTTTCAACATTAGGGCTCCTAGACCTTTAACAGTATGTAAAGGAGAGAATTTTAGCAAATGCGACTTGTGATCTGTATACGGTGACCCAATACCATAACCACAAAAGAGGGCAAAGACTCCTCAATGTAGTCCAGCAGCAAAAATGTAGGACACACAAGAAAAATTTGGATATGGCAAAATAAAAGTTAAAAAATATATATTGCGTTCATGTGGTTAATTTAAACATACTTATTATTACATTTTAAACTATTACATATAATGTGTTAATTACAAGAAGGCTACATACTAGGGTTGCCAGATTTCTCTTGAATAAAATTGGGACAGGACTTTCTGTCCCATTTGCCAGCATGTGAACACAATCCTCCAAAATCAGGATTGTCCCTGTTTTTCAGGACGTATGGAAACCCAGTTGCACGCTGCCTGCTCACAAGGAAAAGAAGAAGAATGAATTTTTTCCCAGGATACAAGGATTTTAAGAAGGACATGTCCCTGAAAAAAGAGGACATTTGGTTATCCTGGATCTGTGAGATAACAAGCTACACCCACAGAAAATTCCCTCTTCTACGCTGTTGTTAAAGGTATAGGAACTCCATCGCTGAAAGGTTGGCGAGTCAGACGTTAACGTACAGAGCCTTGTGCCAGGCAGCCGCTTCTTCTGCACATTTCCCCAGAAGGTTTCCCACCAGCTACACCCCAAATTCCTGGAGACATTGTTGCCTTGCTCAGGCTCTGCCAAAGATTGGATGTAAAGACAGGACATTGCCTGGTGGAAAAGTAAGGCTTTGGCAGGGCTGTGCTGCCCCTAAGCTGATTATGCTGGTCCAGATCTTGGAGGCTCCTGCTTTGCATTGAGTGGTAGTAGCTATCTAAGGGTGCAATCCTAATTAATTTAGACCAGAACAACTCATCCATGCCAGTGGTGGGCTCCAGCAGGTTCGTACCTACTTTATAGAACCGGTTGTTAATGAGAGATAGGACATATAAAGTTTAAAAATAGCCATTTAAAAGTGGCTGCCAGATGGGCAGAGAACCGGTTGTTAATTTCTTTGAATCCCATCACTGATCCACTCCCTGTTCTCATGGTGGTGTGGGGAGGACAGCAAATGTGTGTGCACAGGTCTAACCCTCACAGGACTAGTGCATAAGTGCCTTATGACACTTTTGTGACACCCCCAGGCCAGCGCAAGTCTTGTGTCAATACTTATGGCAGCCTAACTAGAGGTTAGGACTGCAGCCTAAGGATTCTAATAGGGCTTTGAGGATCTGTTGGGCTGAAAAAGAAACAGAAGTATAATTTTAAAATCTATATACAGTATATAAAACTGAAAAGTCAGTGAATTTCACTGAAAACTCAAAACAGGTAGCACAAACTTCCATTAAAACCTAACATTCAAGAACCAGGTAGGGCTGCAGTTTGCAGGTTTCCGAACCAGCAAAGTGCCCAGATTAAGGATGTCTCATGAATGTTTGCTTTTTCCCCCCCTGAGGACATTCTTTTAGATTGCAAAGGAGCTGCAGATGACATCCAGCTTAGCAGAAGAGCCCAGCAGCAAAGATTGGTTTAACCTGTACCTTGCCAGCTGTCTTCCTAGTCAACCTATCCCAGCTGCCTTGCCTTGTGAGCAAGGCATCCTTCGGATTTCAGCACTTGGAGGGAGGATGTTGAATGATCAGAATCTATGTTGCTCCTCTAATCCAGTGATTTGCAATCCTTTTCAACTCATGGCACACTGTGAAAGTGCTAAAATAGTCAAGGCACACCATTAGTTTTTGGACCATTGATGAGGCACACCATGTTGCTATTTCCCATTGACTCTATTAATAAGTGGTCCTGCAGACTGTTCATGGCACACCAGCAGTGGTTGAAAATCACTGCTCCACAGTAATCTATCATAATTTGCCTCGTTTTCTGGGTGGCTTTACATTTGGCACATCACCAGCTAGTGTTGAAAACTTCTTCTGACCTGAACCAGTGGTGGGCTGGAGGCGGTTCAGGCCAGATCACCCGAACCACTTCCTATTTGCCTACTTGTGAGTTCCGGTAGCAGGGGGGCACAAAACCGGGCACACCGGTTTGGCACAACCAGGGAAGCCCACACTGCGCCTGCGCTAACCTTAGCACAGGTGCAGTGGATGCGCTGAAGCTGGTCCAGCTCAGCGTGTCCACTACGCCTGCGCTTAGGTTATCGCAAGTGCAGTGGACCCTGAAGCTGGTCTACGGACCGGCTTCAGCGTCCACTGCGCCTGCGCTAACCTTAGCGCAGGTGCAGTGCGCCAGTGTTAGGGCCCGCCCCTCACCCTGCCCCTCGCCCTGCCCACTGGCACCCGCAGCCCGCTGGGATGGGTGGCATGCCCTCCCCGGCCCTGACCCTGGCCTGGCCCCGCCCACTTCCAGGGAACTGGTTGTTGGGCCAGGCCGGGCCCACCCCTGACCTGAACCTGTCCTGATGGCTGATTAGCCAGTTAAAAGTCCATCCACATGTACTTTTCTCCCCAAAAGCTATAGGATAACAACGAGTTTCCTCCATCTGGTTGAAAGCATTTGGTCAGAGGACTGCAAAACCATCAGCAAGGAAAGGGTGGAAACCACCCCTTTTCCTCTCTCTCACTTCTGCTCAGGTGGAAATGATCTGCAGCTGTTTCTCATTATAAAAAGATTGCTAGATGGGGTGGAGATCACAGCAGGACCACAGGTGATGTGTTGTCCTACTACTTCCAAAATACCTTTTCTTTTCTCTAGCCTCTTCCCCCACTGCCCTTTAAGTTGATTTCCTTTAGTAAGCAGCTTATTAAGATGGTGTTTTCATTCCACATAAGGGTGTTTGGTTAAAGCAAAAGTAGGTCTTGATTTGAGACAACTGCCAAGTTTTTCTTAGGCTGGAAGATAAGATTGCCTCCTCCAATCTTCTGCCTCTATCAAGACTTATATCTGCTCCTGCTCAGGCAGCCGCAAGCCAAAGCTGAGGTCTCTGCTTCCTCCCATTGTGGATTTTAATGAGAGGGTCTGATTAAAGTCCTTGGGACTGTGACATCTTCAGGAGCCCACACATAGTCCGTCAGGCACATTGCATGCCACAAAGTTACCCCATTAAGTGGCTGGCAGATGCCCAGCAAGCATAAAAAATAAAATAAATAGCTTGCAGAGTGGGAGGTGTTGCTTGAGTCTGCACTATTAAAAATAAATCAGGTTAGGTCAAGTGCAACACTGAACATCTTTAATGTGAAGTTACATCCGGGTCTCTCTTGTGGTTTAGAATGTCCATACAATGTACTGCTTTTCAACAAAAACCAAAGAAAAAAGCAATACTGCAGCAGAGAAACCTATACAAAATGTACTTCTCTGTGCATGTTGCTTCTCACGTTCTCATTGACTCCAAATTCCTCCCCCGCACCAATAATGGAAATTAGACTGAAGATTTGATCTCTGCTGTTTGAGGCTTAGTGTTAAGCAAGTGGTTCTCAAAATTTTTAGTACCAAGACCCACTTTGTAAAACGGCGGTTTATCAGGAACTACTTAGCTTAATAAGATTTTACCAGTAGCTCATATTTTTTAACTTTTTAATATGGGTATTTGTTGGAGCATTTGTTAAGCTCCACGTTCATTGGATTGGGACCATCATGGTGAGCTGGCATTCTCCTCTACGTAGCCTTTGATTGGAGCCTGTGCGTATTTGCCTACTTTTGAGTAAACGGACACATGTGGCTCATTTTCACTTTCTGTAGAGCTCAATACATTTCCCTTGTCTACAATCAGCTTGTCAGTTTTGTGATCCACCAAAAATCAGATTCACTGATGATTCCAACTTACAGTTTGGAAACCGGGGATCCCATAAGATTTTTTCTACTGAGATGTACCAGTAGCACAGGAGGAGAAAGATGCTCAGCCCATCAGCAGGCCTCCTTCAGTCTTGAAAGACTATGGTATCGTGCTTGGCGCTGCATACGCTGCATGCAAAGCACGAAAGCCTGGGTTGGATTGTTATGGAGGATAGGCTGTTACCCAAGCAGCAAATCCCCCCTCTCCACACCACTGAATTAGTCCAATGGAAAGGCAGAGCCAATACGATTGGATCCAGCTGCGTCGCAGAGCTGGGCTAAGGACAGGAGCTCACCCTGTCTTGTGGGGCCGACCTGGGTCTCGAACCCTGGACTGCTGGTTAACAGGCACAGCGACTTAACCACTTGCGCCACCCACAGCCCATATACTCTCAGCATTTCTGAATGGTCAAGACTGTAGAAATCCCAGTCCAGGGAATTCATTCATTTGTTCATTTGTTCATTTGTTCATTTGTTCATTTGTTCTTTCTTTCTTTCTTTCTTTCTTTCTTTCTTTCTTTCTTTCTTTCTTTCTTTCTTTCTTTCTTTCTTTCTTTCTTTCTTCTCTCAATAGTCTTGGTCTTTCCCTTATTAATCTCTACACCCCCATCCATCTTTGGGGAATTCAGCTTTTGTCTGCTCCCTCATCTGTACCTTTTCACCTATACCTCTTCAGACCTTTTTGGCAGACGGCCATCCTTGCCACCCATGGAAGTTTCCTCATTTCATGCTTAAGCAGACATGCAAATAAGACTGAGATTAGAGAAGCAACAAAAGGCAAATATCTCCCTAGAACAGTATTTCTCAGACTGTGGTCAGGACCAATTTCCTGACCACAGGAAATTGTAGATCACAAGCCAATTTCAGGTGGCTCCCCATTCTTTTCAATATTTTAGTTTGATATAGACTTGATGCTACCATAGGATTTGACTGCATTGGGGAAATGTTAACTGATTTATACTTTTAACAGCCTTCCACTGTATGTGTATGCTTTTAACAATGACAATACCCCTGGGTAAGTATGGGATTGCATTCTCGATTGTTATAAAATGTTCCTGCTTGATGATGTCACTTCTGGTCATGACATCACTTCTGGTAGGTCCTGACAAATTCTCATTCTAAAAGTGGGTCCTAGCGGTGCAATCTCTGTCCTAGAACATTGTATTCCAGTGCCATTGCTGGAAATTTTTTTTATTTACTGGGTTTGTATTCCACTTTTCTCCCTGAACGGCACCTGAGGAGGCTTTTTATTGCAAAGACTATATTTTGCCACTAGTCCAGTGATTTCTAAACTTCCTTCAGTCATGACACCTTGCTTGCTTTTTTTGATTCATAAATTGCTGCTTATAATGGTAAATAGTTCTTAATAGGGATTTCTGGGTTGTTTCTGCATTTTGGACTGAATGGCATACAATAGACTGAAACTAAGGCTGCAATCTTAACCACACTTTCCTGGAAGTAAGTACTATGGAACACAATGATACTTCTGTGTAGACATGCTTAGGACTGCACTGTAAATCCTGAAAAGTCAGAGGTTCTCCTGATCAAGAAATCTTCAGTACAGACACTGAATCTTCTAACCACTTAAATGGGGTTGCACTCTCTTGATAGAAACAGGTCCACTTAGGCGTTCTCCTGGACTACCATCTCTCCCTGGAAAATCAGGTTGCTAGCTCAAGTTGGTGCACCAACCTAAACCATACCTGAGCCATTTTGACCTGGCCATGGTGACCCATGCATTAGTAATTTCACGACTTGACTATTGCAATGCACTCCGGTGGGACTACCTAATAAAGCAATTCAGAAACTGCAATTTGTGAAGAATGTGATAGCCTAAGTTGATATGGAAGCCAGGAGTTATAACTTGGCTGGATCTCTGTTTCGGCAGCTACCACTGGCCACTCATTTGATTCCGGTCCCAATTCAAGGTGCTAGTTTTACCCTTTAAGGCTCTCCATGACCTGGTGCAGGCTCTTTCCATACATTCCAGTCTGTCCTCTTAGGTCAACTGAAGGGGCTCTTTTACAAGTGTTGTCTTTGTGCCAAGTTAGAGAGGTGGCAACTTGAAGGCAAATCTTGGAATTGGCACCACAACAATGAACTACTCCATCTCTCATGGCTTTTTGTCAGTGGTTCAAAGCATACCTCTTTCGTCCAGCATTTGGTTGCTGGATGTCTCTTTGCAGCTCTGTGTCTCTATTCTACTGTTGTACATCAGATTGTGTAGAGATAGATTTTGTTGTGATTTGAGTGTCTCCCTGAACATATCGGCTCCCCATTTGCTAATGAGTTTAATTCTTTTTCTCCTTATATTTTGCTCCATGTCATATTAAAATTTAATATTTTAATGCCTTGCTTAATTTTTTAACTTGCTGTGATGTTTTATACTTGATTATAAAGCTTTGTAAGCCATTTTGATCATTTGCTTCAGTTCAGGAAAGGCAGGGTATAAAACTTTTATAAAAACAATAAAAATAAAAGGATAACTCTGGCAATGGTGGTGAGATATGCCATTCCCCATATTTCATCTCTACATGCTTTCACCATTGTGTCCCTCTTTGTGTTTCTTGCCTTCCTTTTCTCCAGCTGAAAGCAGGTCATCATCCAAATTTTGGAGCATATTTTTGACAGGGTACATAATAAAATTTTGCCGTTCCGTTTTGGTCACAAAAGAACAAAGCAATATTCCTGTTCTTTTAAAAAGTGTGTGTTTTTTTTAAGTGGAAGCAATAAAAGAAAGCTGTTCATTTGGATATGGCTATAAAATTGGACTCATGGCATATAATCCCTTACAGCAAATAACTGTTCCATAAATTAGTCATGCTCCATTAGTATGTAAAAGACACACTAATGTAGTCTATCTTTCCCAAGTGTGGTCTGTTCTTGTTCATGTTTGTGTTGTCTGGCTGCTTGCCTTCAAGTATCAGGCTATCAGTTTTGATAAAACAACGTCCTTCTCTCTACTCCTTTTCCTCCTAGTCATCCACATGCAACAAAACCTATACAGGTAGAAACTTTCTCTGTTCAGGTCTTAGAAGTGGATGGGGTTTCTGTTGCTGAGGGGGGGGGGGAGGTGGGGGACAACAGAAGGGCATGATCCAGCAAGTAAATACAAATCCAAATGAATTTGATTTTGGATCAAATTCACTGTCCACCTGAATCAAGACAGAATCAGAGAAGATGTTCATCCAAGGCAAAGCTGCTACTTGTGATGGTCAGTGATGTATTGTGATCACTGTGATCTACATCACTATAGTACTGCTATGTACATTACCCTAATACAGTAATGTACAAGTGAAGTATTGTTCAGACTGTTGGCCCCGCTCTAAAGTTCGGGCTTTGTAGGTTTTGGTAATCTAGGATTGGCCTGTAGGGTCATCTGACCATTACTTCCACCAAGGTGGTATCCTTGTTTTGTAATGCTTGGATAGCTGGGTAAGCAAGAGCACTAAAGTGTTGGTGATGGAGGTTGTTAAGGAGATGGCACCTGATTGCTGTGTCCTGAAAATGCACACCATGGTACCTAACAGTACACATCCTGAGATTATACAAGCTTCGAGATCAGCAGTCTCCAAACTGTGATCTTCCGCATCAGGGAAAGTTGTCTGGGCATAGTGCACTGCTTTCCATTCCATGTCACAGCCTCCTATTTTTCCACCCAATCTTGTCAGAAATGTGTGCCGGGCAGCCATTTTCACCTGGAAATTGGGACACAGAGCCTGCTGGGATGATAGACAACAGAAGTGCAGCATGAGTTGCTGATAAGATTGAGTAGAAAGATAAAAGGCTGAAGCATGGAACTGACCATACCATGCCAAGATGGCTTTTTCCTGGCACTGGATCCAGTCCTTGGGTTGCAGTATGAAGGCTAACAGATGAAGACAGCTTGTACACATTTTGCTTGGGTTCACAAGCTTTGTTGCCTCCATTCCCACCCCATTCCACTCTCCCCTGTCCATTGCTTCCTCATTCCACCTTCCCGTACTCTTTATTCACCCTCTCACCATCCTTACTTCTTCCTGCTATCTTACCTGTATCAGGTGGCTCTGGATCTACCTGTGCTATTAGGAAGGCGCTGACCTTTCTGACTACAGGCATGCCCCACTTATGGGATGGGTTAGGGAGGAGAGCATCATCCAAAAGTGAAAACTGTTGAAAAGTGGAACCTAATCTTTTAGAGTTTATAAATATTGCTTCTAATGCTTTTTTAGCCAACAAATTGCAAATGCCCTTTTATCTTGCAAATTCAAACATTTCTTCCAATTGATTCTTATTAACTCCTTCAGGAATGGGATTAGACCAGGAGCTACAACATGATGGAGGACAATTTTGGCCTTTAGAACAGCACAGAGAGGTTGAAAGAGCAGAACATGTGTTGAATGAATGAATTCTGTGTATAATTGAAAGGTGCTGGTAGAATGGATTGGCGGAAAACAAATGAATGATACATATTATTTAATAAAATAAATACATTTTCCAAATCCCCACGGCACATCTGTGGACCATTTGTGGTTGAAAATCACTGCTCTTATTTTCCACTCAATTCTTCAGTTTTTCTACAGTGTCATGAAACAGAGTCTACCTCTTTCAATTTTTTTATAAAGTCAAAGAATTTTTATGGGTTTTAATTCTAGCTTGCTCTAAAATGCAACTGGGATCAAAAAGCAAAGTGTACATATGAATTCAGAATTGCATTCTGTTTCTAAACAGAATAAGGCTTAAGGCTTATGCCTCAGTTCTTCTGTGTTTTGCCCACAGGAAAGACCTTTTCCACCTTGAAAATGGGGTAATATAATCTGATTTCACCAGGAGGTGAAAAACTCTTTTTATGCCTTAATGTAATCAAACACTTTGACCAGCTCCGGAGAGGGATCTTCATTTCCAGGTTGAGTATTAAAAATTTGCCATGATTTTAATTTACATCAGATAAAAACTAGCACATGTCAGGTAATCAAAACTCAGTGGTCTTCCAATTTCAAGAGAAACAGTGTGCAAGAATACACTCAGTTTTGGAATCATACTAAATGAAAGGAGATTCTGGAATTTGCTGTAGTTTGAGTTTTGCCTCCAAAGGCATTTATTTCTTATGTGTCTTTGAAGGAAAGGTCAATTCTTTCTGAAATGTCCTGCTTAATCAGTCCCAAAGAGCGTCTAGTCCATTGTATCCCATGGTGTTCCATCAGACATCTCTGTGAATCCCACCAGTGGATCATGTATCACTTTCCCATTGACATATCCAACATTTGATATTCAGAGGCAAGTTCCCTTAGCACCCAACCCAAAGATAGCATATAATTAGGGTTGCCATATGTCCGGGAAAACCAGGTCAGTCCTGGTTGGGGGGGATTGTGTTTACATACTGGCAAGTTTGACAGGGAGTCCTGTCCCAAAAGAATTATGGCAACAATACATATAATCCTCTTCACCTGGAGGCATTGATAGCCTTGTCTTCCATGAATTTGTCTAATCCCCTTATGAGATGACATAAATGCATTGGCCCATTTCCGATTAGAGTCTAGTAATGCATATCTCCAGAGATGTGCAAGTTGATACTTTGGCTCACAAGGACACTAATTGCACCAGCATTTTGCTGTCTTTTGAGTGTAAAGATGAGCTCATCCATGAAATGTTCCTCTAGTGGTAGGTTTCTGGCTCTTTATCATTCCTGAGCAATATCCTAGTGTACTGATGAAAGTACAGTAGATAGCAGTTCCTGGCTCCTTTCCTTAATTGCAGCTCATTGAAAGGTTTTCACCATCTTGCCAGATCCTGTAGAGATTTACACACTTCTCTACACTTGTACGCATGTATTTGTGACACAGGTGTAGCGTCTCGGGAACATGTATTTAAAGCACACATTTTACAGCATTAAAAGCAATTCAGTGTTAAAACATAATTCACTCCCCCACCCTTGAGTCATGCATAAAATTTTTAAATTGCAGAATTCCTCTGCTACACATCACTCTGCTCCATGCTGTCATCTCAGTTGTTGAGTGCACAGATATAATATCGGTTTTGCTTTTCTGGTAGCTACATCAACAGCAATTTCTTTCTGCATCTGCCTGGCAGTGGGTTGCAGATGACGATTTTGAAAGCAGTTGTATGATGAAAGCCCCAATGTTATTAATGAATGAAGGAGAGTGATTATGGATGGGGCCACATACTATGAGTGGAAGACCCGCTTTGCATGTCCCCTCCAAACCTTTCGGCACTGTTACTGCGTCTATACCTCTCTGTTCTCTTGGAAGAAATTCAGTTAATTCAAAGCTGTGCAGTAACCGTGACCCAAGGCAATTGTCATGAGTTAGTTGTGTTTGGGGTCAGGAGGTTTGCCATATTTCTCTTCCACAAAACCAGGACAGGGCCCCATGTCACACTTGCCAGTATGTGAATGCAATTCCCCAAAACCGAGAAAGTCCCGGTTTTCTGGAACATATGGGAACCCTAGATCTGGTGGTTGATCTGTTGCCAAGCCTGAAAAGGCTGAACAGGATCATCTTAGTTTTCGGGTGGGTGAACAGAAGCTGCTATATGGACTGGAAAGAAATGGATATAATTCTGCAAACCAACCTGAGGCTGCAAACCTTCCTATGATTTTGAAAAGTGGAGCTGAAACTTGAAAAGTTGAATTGCGATGTAGGCAGATCAATTGCATTAGGAAGGGAAATATCATAATGGAGACTCCTATGAGTTTTTTTTAATAGAATAACACTTGTAAAACCCCATCTGAAAAAGCCTTTCTATGTAAACCACCTTGAGAGTATTTAGATACTGTAATAAAATAATGTCCAAAGATATTCTTATAACAATGAAGTGGTGATAGCGTCTCATCCATTTCAGTGTGAAGAATAAAAAACCATGTTTTGTTTGGGTGGTATTTGTACCCATCCTTCCCCTATACTGAAACCATTTCAAGTCCATTGTTCCTCCTTCTTTCTCTTTCGTTGAACAAATGCACCCAATCATGTACTGTGTAGCAATGATGATAAAATAGTACGTCACCATTTGGCGCTAGATGATGTCACTACATGCAAAGCCAGTTGCAAATAAGGGCAGCAGTTTAACTGTCTTCACTCTGAATGGGTAAGCTCATTCCCCCAATTTTGGACAAGCCTTCAAAAAATAACCAAATCTTCATTAAAGATTTAGGGGCCAAAGCCACTCATTAATAAGATTTTATGTGCTGCTTTGGATGCATTATAGGCTTCCAAATTCCAGAAAGTACAGTATATGTTGTAACACTTTAAAAAAAAAATCAACCCACTTCCTTATTTGAACCAATGCTGAATCATGCTTTGTTTTTTAATCAGTGCCTTAGATTTTTGGTGACGTTGTCCAGAGCCACAAGGGTTATTAACCTAATATTATTTTATCATAAAAATAGGTGCATTCTGAGCAAACGCATTGTGGGCCTTTTGCCTACACAACAAAGCGAGGCTTACTGTGAAAACTATACATTCCTAATTATAACCTACTCTCGCTTTCCATGTAGAGAGCCTTTTGCCAAATTCCCAGTTGGAGATTTCTTTCCTTTTCTCCGGCTTTTCTCTCTTGTGCTCACTCTTATTCTGCATGTAGTTGCATTCCCCAGCCCTGCTGAAGTTTCTGGCAATGGTCCAAATGATTTTAATGGATTTGGATTGTACCCGAAATCTTTCATCTCCTCTCCTCCTCACATCTTGGCTTTTCTTCTCAAGACACACGCCACCGGGAAGCTCTTCTGAGCAAGCAGGCTCCGTTGAAATGAATGGGAGCCGCACAAGAGCACAGCAGTGTGTTCTTGGATGCATCCCATTCACTTCAAAGCGGTCTTTGTGACAGAGTATTGTCCGGATGGTTTGTCGATCCCGCCACCATCTCTTTAATTTTATTCTTTTGCACTTGCAAACAAGTGTAGCCTTTATCTCTCATCCTTTACCAAATAAGTAGAAATGAGAGGACTTGCCCTCTTCTGTTCTCTCGTTCCTCTCCTTCGCTCTGACTGGCCTTTCAGGCTTCCAGAATCTTGGAGGGAGGATGGTTTAACTAGCAGATATTTTAATAGTTTTGAAACAGTGACAGTGATTGCCAGTCAGTCCATTTCTGAGCACCGTTCAAAGTGATGTTTGTTCTCTAAAACCGTAAATGAAAATCACTAAAACCGTAAATTAAATTAAAACCGTTTTCTAAACTACAGGTATCAGACACAAGGCCCGCAGGCCAAATGTGGCCCACTGAGCCATTCCATGCGGTCCATGAGCAATGAGCCAGCTCTCCCCTGCCCCAGAAAAAGCTCAGGAATGGAGGCAGTGCACCAGGAGCCGCGTACATTGATTTTTTCTCAGACATGTCTGAGTGGCTCCAGGGACAGTGTGTACCTTATCTCCCCGCTCCCTAAAGGCGCATGCCTTACTCTCCCCCTCTCCACAGAGGCAGAGGAGAAGGAGGGGTACCAGACCTTGCAGTGGGCAGGTAGAAGAGAGGGAGCTCCCATGTCCAGCCGTAACGCAGCCTTGACTTCCTCTCTTGCAGCCCATGCAGCATCCTGGGATGCTTCTGCTCCACAGGGAGTGCTGCATCTCCAGATGAGGGGCTCCCAGAGCAGACATGCTTCGGACTGCACTGTTATTAATTTAAAACTACTATGAATGGTTTATCTATCTATATATATAAAAGGCGTCTTCATCATCATCACTGACTCATCAACGCCCAGCCAAAACCGCTGGGCCTATAAGCATGAAATTTGATGAGGGTGTTCCTTCCATGATGGAGGGATCCACTAAGAACCAGTTTTCGGAAATTCCAACCAGAAGGGGATGAAAAGGGGTGCAATGCATTTTATAAAACTAATTGTCATTACTGACTCATCAATGCCCTGCCAAAACCGTCAGGCCTAGAAGCGTGAAATTTTCGGAGGGTGTTCTTTCTGTGATGGAGGGAGTCACTAAGAACCAATTTTTGGAAATTGCAACTGGAAGGGGGTAAAATGGGGTGCAACATGTTTTCTTCCCTATAATTGAAGACTCAGTGACTGATGGATGCTCTGCCCCAACCCCTGGACCTAGAAGTGTGAAATTTGCAGAGGGTGTTCCTTCTGTCACATCAAGAACTGTGGAGAAATTTAACCCTTAAGGGGCTGAAAAGGGATGTAATGTATTTTTGTCCTACACTTAACATGGAAGACTATCCAACATCCATCCAATTTGGTGCTCAGTGCCAGGTGCACTGGGGGGATGTTGTTCGGAGGGAGGGGTTGCATGGGAAGGATGTTGTGCATGGAGGGCTGTTGCACATGTGGAGGTGATGCGCATGGAGAGGTGATGTGCATGCGTGGATGCTGCGCATGTGCAGATGATGTGCATGGGGGACTGATGCCCATCTGGTGAGGTTGCGCATGGGGGTTGATGCGCATGGCGGGTGATGTGCATTTGGGTGATGTGCATGGGGGGTGATGCGCATGGGGCAATGTTGCGAATGGGGGACTGGTGCGATTTGGGGTTGGTGCGAGTGGGGTGGGTGCGCTTGGGGAGATGATGTGCATGGGGGCTGATGTGCATGGGAGGTTGATGTGCATGGGAGGTTGATGTGCATGGGAGGTTGATGCACATGGGGGACTGATGCGCATGGGGGACTGATGTGCATGGGGGACTGATGCGCATGAGGGGTTGATGTGCAGTGGGATATGGCATATGGGGGGAATTTTACTCCCGCAATGTGGGTACGCTTTTTGCTAGTTACATATAATTTATTTAATACAAGATGGCTACAAGTTCCCTGCTCACAAGGAGAAAGAGAACAATGAAGATTTTTTTTCCCAAGATACAAGGGTAAAAAAAGTGGACATGTCTTGAAGAAAGAGGACAAATGGTCACCCTGCATAGAGCCTAATCTTAAGCATGTCTGCTCTGAACTATATCCCATTATAATCTATAGGTCTTACTCCCAGGGAAATGTGGATAGGATTGCAGCCACAGAACCCAATTCTATGTATGTCTACTTAGAAGTAAGTCCCATTATAGACAGTAGTGGTGACTTACAGGCAGAAGTGGATAGGATCATAGCCTGTCACTGGCAAGGTGACTGTCCTGTTTTTCCTGTACATACCCTCTTTTTAAACCTTGAGTTACAGAAAAAAAATCTTTTTTGTCTTCCTTTTCCTTGCAGGTGGGCAGCATGTAGCTTTATAATTAATAAATTATGGGTAATAAATTATATGCAATAGTTTTAAATTTAATAATAAGTAATTTAGTGTTTAAATTAACTGCATGAAAGCAATATATGAGTGTTTTTCGCTTTTATTTTGTCATAACCTGTATTTTTCTGGGATGTCTTACATTTTGTGGGTCCTTGTCCTTTTTTATTGGTTATGACATATTTTCCCCCAAACACTGACTAAAATGGGGCTTAATTATGAGCAGACTGGCATAGGGTGAAATCCCGAGTAACTATGGGGAGTCCTTGCTCCAAAGTAGGAAAAGTTACTCTGGATTGCAATATGAATTTCCCATAGGTTTTCACTAAATAGTGCAGTAAGTACAGGTGCACGTAATGTCTCTTACGTGTTCCCGTAGTTACTCTGGATTGTGCCCATAGGCTTGGACTTTGGGGCTGCTGTTCTATCTACCAGAAGCGTAGGTAGAGGGTCAGTTTTGGATGGAGTCTCACCCCTTTGGATTCAGTACGGCTCCATTTTGCTTCCCCTGCCTGAATTGCGAAAGGGGTGAGGCTCCCTCCAAGACTGTCCGCTCTGCCCCCCTCTATCTACGCCACAGCTTTTCAGTCTTTGGCTACTGGCCCTCAGAGGCATCATGAATACTAACTTCGGCCCTCAGTATGAAAAAGTTTGACACTCTGCTGTAAACTCTAAAACTATAAATTAATTGGATGGTCCATGAGAAGCTGTAGCTCAGTGGCAGAACACCTGCTCTGTATCCAAGTTTTAATTCCTGGCATCTCCAAGTATGACTGAGCCTGCAATCCTAGAGATACTTTCCTGGGAGTAAGACCCATTGAACACAATGGGGCTTACTTTTGAGTAGACGTGGTTAGGATTGTGCTCATAGTAAGATTCCCATCCAAAATCCTAGGTGCTGGAAATTACTGGGATAGATGAGCCAGTGATCTCACTGAACATTGAACAACCTGACCACTTTTATGACCTGTCACCTTCCGCATTTGCTTGCCTAAACCTTGTGTGTGTCCCTTGTGTGTTTTTACATTGTGAGCTCTTGTGCGGCAAAAATTGTGTTTTGACCATGTTTTTTTTTTAAAAAATTTGTTGAAAGACAGCGGATGCAGTCCTAAGAAATTTAGGCCAGCCTAAATCATCTGGCCTATCTTTCCATGATGGTATGGGGAGGTTGGCATATGCCTGTTCATTGGCCTAACAATGTCTTATTGCACTTTTGTGGCACCCCTAGGTCGGCCCAAGACTTATGCTGGGGCTTAAGCCAGCCTAATTGGAGCTTAGGACTGCAGCCAGCATTGAGCATTATTAACACTGTGTTGGTTGCTTAGGCTGTGTTTCTCGATTTTGAAAGACAACAGATGCAGTCCTAAGAAATTTAGGCCAGCCGAAATCATCTGGCCTATCTTTCCATTATGGTATGGGGAGGTTGGCATATGCCTGTTCATTGGCCTAACCCCCAGAATGTGGCAGAAGTGTCTTATTGCACTTTTGTGACACCCTCAGGTCAGCACAAGGTTTATGCTGGGGCTTAGGCCAGCCTAACTGGAGCTTAGTATTGCAGCCAGCATTGAGCATTATTAGCACTGTGTTGGTTGCTTAGGTTGTGTTTCTTGATTTTAAAAATAACCTGAATAGGTTCAGCTCTTTTAACCTTTGTTTTCTGATATTCTGAAAGGAACTCCCAAAGGAGATCTAAGAAGCACTGAACTTCTCTCAATATGGGGGTTTTAATTAAGCAATTGGCACTTTTACTGTGTGCTGCATTAAACTCCAATTGGTCGTTGGGTTCCTCTTCCCCAGCCCATTGACCTTTCTACAGTTTATTTTAATGCTTTTCTTTTTAAACTAACCATGCCAAGCTCTATTATTCCATACTAATGGAATAGTTGTGATTGCATTCATAAAAATTTAGAACATTTAAATTACTCTCAGAATCATTATGCAGGTTATTTAATCACAGATGAATATGGTGGGTGGGACATTCCTAGTTCAGGGGTTTCATTATTATACCTGTTGTAATTGTTTGCAGACTGTGTTTCTTCCATCGATACATGGGCTGCTGTGATTTTTTTTTTGAAACTTTCAGTCTCATTAATATTCTCTTTTTGACTCTTCTTGGCAGGATCACCAACCTGAACTGGGACCAGCTTGTATGGGAACATCAGAGCCAGAATTTTAAGGATCAGTGGTAAGAACAACAAATGTGCCTGCTAGATGCTATTTGGCGGTTTAAAAAAAATGTAAAAACACGTAATGAGATTTCTTTTTAATGCTTGGAGGTGACAGGGCTCACTGCAGTGTTGAGCCATTTTTGGCCCTGAACAATGCCAATTAAAATCTGAACACTTGATTCTTGGCAAACAAGCCCTTTCCTATAGGAGTTCTACATAATTGCAATGAAAGGTGCCATACATTAGTCTGCTGCAATACCTTTGGGGTGTCACTTGAAATAAAGTTAAATAATTTAATATATGCAGCCTCCTGGTTTTAGAGGTTGTCCACCTCAGAATACCAGGATACAGGTCTCTTGCTGTCTTTTGTGCTCCCTGGGCCATTATGAACTCCAGGAAGACAGACTAGATTGGCCTTGGCCGTAATCCAGCAGTGCTCTTCTTATATTTCAAATTACAATTATTTATTTTAAAAGATTTTGAACCCATTTTCCCCACATATGGTAGTGCAAGGTAGTTTGCAGTTGCTCAAAAAACATAAAAGCTATACTATGTGATGAAATCAATATTGAAAGAACAAATGAGGCTACCACTCTGCAGTACAGCCATTGCTATCTGAGGCCCTGGTGTTAATCCCGTACTTGCTTTCCTGAGCAAAGGGCCACTGTTGACACCACACATCCTTGAGGGAATCTAATGGATTTCCATTACTGGGATAAACTCCCCTCAAGCAACTCTAATATCTCATACTTTATGTGGAAGGAATGTTTGTCTTTAAAGCCCTTTCCTCATGAAAATGAGGGGGAAGACCTGATGCGGGGGAAAGGTGAACCTGAGGGGGAAACGGCAAACCCCTCTAAAGTGGCTGGTTTTTCATATTGAGGGGGCTTCCCAGAAGTCACCCCCAGGGCCTATGAGAGGGGGGTCCAGCAGATACATTGTTCCGGGGCCCAAGAGCTACAGAGGGGCCCATGACTGAAGGACCATTTGAGTGTTTGTTACTAATATGTGCACACACACATATACATACACACATATACATAGATATATACATATGCATGCACTCATACATACATACAGTTTCAAACACTATAAGTTTTTTATTTTTGTTTTATAGTAAAATAACTCAATTTTTTAATTTGGGGCCCCCAGTTTTTTAATAGGGTTCCCAAATGGGTTTTGTACCACCTTAAAAAATTTCTCTTGGAGGCCCTGGTCACCCCTTCTGGGAATCTGAGGAGTGTCACCCCTTCTCTGAAATCTGAGGGGTTATGGAACTGTCAGAAGATTGTACAATGTACAATGTGCTTCATTGCACATCTGAATCTGCTTAATTCTTCAATGGCAATATGCATTGACTTTATGCATTTTGGGTGTTACTTCAAAACTCTTGCAAGAAATCTTCCAATCATAATCAATTTCCCGTTTTCTCAGAGACATTATTTCTTCCACCTGTACGCATTTGTGACCAGGTGAATGCCTGCGTCTGTCTGCACAAAGCATTCCTCATGGCTATTTGATGTTGTTTGTCCATCCGTTCACACTTCATTTCAACTTTTATGTGCCTTTTGAATTCATGCTTTAATGTGCTTTCTCCATACAAGAAAGGATTCAGGTGAGCATGTGATGAAATGTCCATATTATATTGGATCCCCCAATATAATATGTTCATAAATTTAGTTCATCTAAATTTAATTTTGCAATTTTACTTTGGTAAACCCACCTGACACCAACTGTTGAATGCATTATTTTCCTTACCTCTGTTCACACATAATGGTACCTGTGAAAGATTTATGACTGAAAGACAATTCTGATCCATTTGAAGTGTGTTCAGCATATGCTTCATTGATGACGAGTAAGCTGAGCAATTAGTACCAGGGAAGAGTTTGCATCTAGTAGAAGGGACTTTTTAAAATAAACAACAAGAATTAAGTACACTATGATCAATCTATATGTAAAACTGTGAGTAGCCATAAAAGTCAACCATTTTGCAGAAACTGTGAAATTGTTTCTTAAAATAATTCTCATTGTTAAGTGGGTTGAGTCAATGAATCGGAAACGTGAATGTTCCATATCAGTAATATAATATTTTGTTAAGCCTGGGTGACCTCACGTTTGCAACAAAAAGCTTTGTCTGGTATATTATCATAGCATTATCCTGTGATTGAAAACTGTCTACTATGCAGACTGAAAAAAGCTGTTCCACCCCATCAAAACTTCTGTAGTTCTTTATATATAGTTCAACAAGTACAGCTTGTTGGTTGTTTTCCATTTTCAAATGTAGCTTCAGACATTGCACAGAGGAGTCATGTGCAACTTGTTCTTCCACATTTCATGTAAAACCCACAAATAGACAATGGTTTGAAGCTGCATTATATGGAGCAAGACCAA
The DNA here is from genome assembly GCA_030015325.1 of Cryptoblepharus egeriae. Classification (NCBI taxonomy): domain Eukaryota; kingdom Metazoa; phylum Chordata; class Lepidosauria; order Squamata; family Scincidae; genus Cryptoblepharus; species Cryptoblepharus egeriae. The sequence goes on from JAREYC010000013.1 coordinate 17,220,056, forward strand.
GTAGGTCCTCCTAGCTTAGCCTAGTCTGTCATGACTGGCGGAGAGGATTTAGATAAAGAAGGCAATTTCCTGGACTTTTGTGGATAGGCCAGAGCCTTCGGTATGAAACCTCCACCACTGAGGGTATGGTCTGTCCTTAAAACATAGGAAATGTAGTACACATAGTCCTCTATGGGAAAAGAGAACCCCTTGAGTCTTCGTGGCAGCATGGCTGCAGATCATAAAACCAGAAGAGGTTTCTAATTACTATTAGAATTAGAGGCTTGGGGAATTCTGCTGGAGTCTCTGTGGGATTCCTTCACTCCCCAGAGGCCATGTAACCTGCTGGTAAGTAACTCCCTCTCCCATCCCCACAGTGGTGCAGTCCTGAGGATTGGGTCACTACCCCCCCCAACACTGCTTAAAGTAGCATAGGCCAGTGCTTCTCACACTGGTGAGTCATGACCCACCAGTTTGGGAACTGCTGCAGTGGCATTACTAGGTCATTTGGCACCTGGGGCCCACAAATTTTTTTACACCTCCTTCTGTCAAAGTTATTTAATTAATCTTTCAGTATTAATGAATATAATTAATTAGATATTAATTTTAAAAATCACCTAATCAATTAGGCATCTTTATTATTCTCTTTTGAGAGGGGGTGAGGCTGCTTTCTGGAGCACTTGTTGAAGTCTACTTTCACCAGATTGGGAACATTCTGGTGACCTGCATTCTTTTGTGGCTTTTGTGCCTGACCTGAACATGAACAAAGGCATCTTTGCTTACTCATGAATAACTTACTCATGTGTAGCTCAGTTCTGCTTTCCATAGGGCTCAATGCAATTATCAGGGACTCAATGCAATTATTATTCTGGGTTGATTTGTGGGGGCTGCATTAATTGGATCACAACCGTTCTGGGGGCATAGGATTCCTCCTAGTCTGTGCTGTCCAATGGACTAAGATACATTTGCCTACTTGCAAGTAAAGACGAGACAGCTCAATTTCACTTTTCATAGGGCTCCATGCATTTTTATTTTCTAATTTTTTGGCCATAAACTTTGATGGGAAGGAGATATTTCAAAGCTGTTTTTTGCATTGGATTCTGCTGGAAAATATGCATACAATTTTATATGGCCTGATGAGGATATTATTCCAAATTATTTTAGTGTTATTAGCAATTTTTGTTATTTTGGTCACCCCCCATGTATCAACCCCCTGAGGGTGGTATCTGGGACCTCAAGGGCCCCCATACCCTCTAGGGACACCACTGAACTCTTGTAATATTAATGATAAATCATCTCCTTGGAAAGATGTACATTCTACTAATACATCACAAAATAGGAAGAAATGTGGAAATGTGGAAGAGTTACCCATGATTCTACTTTTTGTCATGTCCAAAATTATTTTAATATATATTCATCAGTGCGAATAACAATTCTTGTGAACATATGATATTGCACTGGGGACATAAGCTTACACTTGTTAGCAGTTGTCTTTGATAGAAACTCTGAGTCCTAAGCGGATAAACAAAAGATCTTTTAAGAGTTCATTCTGTGCATCAAATTTTCCTTCACTTCCAATCATGCTCTATCAACAGGTTGTGCTGGTGGGAGAAGAATCCAGAAATCCATGGAATCTGAAGCACTTCTGTTGTGGGAATGTTATGTTTTTACCAAACTGTTTCCTCACTAGGAAAATGCAGTTCTTCCCAAACCATGTCAAATATCATTACAAGTTGTACGTGGAATGTTGAACCACTCTGGTTGTATCTATTGTACTATGTCAGAGGCATCACTATTAATGATGGATTGCCTGATGAAGTGGTTGTGTATATTGGTAAACCTGCACTAGTGCTGTTGTAAACCAGCACAGATTGATCTGAGCATTGAGTGACCCAAATCTGGGTCTTTGACCAATGACTCAAGTCTGGGTGACGTGCCCTTAAGAGCTGGAACTCAAATGTGAAGGTAGTGAATAGTTAGTTAAAATGTTAATTGATTGGAAAATCAGTGATCCAAGAACTGCGAAATACTTGAATTTACACCAGTCTTGAAAAGGAATGAATGTTGTTTTAGGCCTAGTTTCTAATGCAGTGTTTGTATGTTTGGAATGGAACATCTTGCTGACAGTGAGAACTGTAAGGGCTTGATGCTGTTTAGGTCAAAATCAATTTCTGGAAAGCCCACAGGTGTACACATATGATACCTGTGGTGTATATGCAACACTTGGCAGAAGTGTCTTAAATTAGAAAAAAGATGGGTGCCAGCTGTTGATGGAGAAACAGGAAGACTTGCAGGCTGTATGGATGTGCATACAGCTCTGAAAAATTACTTTTACCTTTTGAAAATCCATTTTGTTTCCCTTGAGAATGCTCAAATGTTTCTCCACATGAAGGACCATGAAATTCACTGTGAACATCACGGAATTTTAGTACCAACCCTTAATATGAATGTTGCAGAGAGACGGAGTTAATCAAAATAAATTATTGCATCTCACAAAATACAGAATAACAAAGCACTAACATAAGGATTAAAAATGTTCAGGATTGAGAGAGAGAGAGAGAGAGAGAGAGAGAGAGAGAGAGAGCTTGTGACTTTTTAGATGGTAACTTGCACCAATAGGACGCGATCCAGAACAGCTAAACTCCTAGAAGGATTTGCCCTAAAAACTCCCATGATAAGACACTTTACACATCAATCCAAGTAGCACCCATCATTAATAAGTTTAATTCTGGTATCATGTCAGTTTCTCTCTCTCATGGATTCTCATTAGTAATCTAATACATATACCTCTTTTTAACCAAGTACAAAATGAAGGCTGGTAATAAAGCCTTTTGAACCCAGGAATCCCAGCTGTTAATCCTCCATACCGACTTCTAAATTGGTCTCCAAAGAACACTTTTAGGGCATGGAACAATGTGTCTTTCTTGCACTGTATCAACATTGGATGTGCTGTTATAGTATATAGATTCATTCACCTCTTTTCAAGTTCTTTTTTTTGGCTTCTGAAAAAGCTCTAGTTCTTTAGCGATGGGTGAAAGTGTTGTTCTTTCCCAGACTTCTGAATGCCTCTGGATTAAATTAACTGCAGCACTTACAGCCGAGCAAGCGTACACTCAGGAAAGTTTCAGCAAAGAAACTCAAGTACCTCATTTTAATCCCTTATAGAAAAGGAAAGGGGGGAGTAACAGTCCTCAGCATGATGAAACACATCTGAGCTTTAAAGAACTGGTGTGGGAGTCTGGATGAGACCCAGAGAAGGAAGCACTTCAAAATTACAAAATCACACAGTTCTGTTATTGTTGGGTTTTGAGACAGTAACCATGTGAGGTTACATTAAAAAAAGATACCAACCAGAGTAGGGTTATGTTAAAGTTCCAAAATCTTAAGAATGCCTAATGATTGCCTGCCAGTGCCGCTGATGCCCGCTGGCTAATGGGGGAATGCCTACCATGTATGTATAAAGGGGGTTATTTAGGAGACCCAGTGAGCTGTGAATTATTGCCTCGGTTGTCACAAAAAGAGGAGAAAATGAGTTGCGGAGAGGAAAGGACGTGCGTTGGGTTCTGAAAAGCTTTCTGAGATTTTTGGGTGATAGGAGGGGAAAACTCATATGTACTTTCCTGTGAAAAGAAATATTTGTTTTGTCAGATTGCAGAGCTGCCAGCCCACCTTGATTGCTTTGTAAAATCCATTATGGAAACAAAAGAGGTCCATTTTTATGCCACACACAATGTAGAAATGAGAAGGAAATAGATTGGAAGCCTGACTTTCTTATCTTTCTTTTTTTCTAATATTTATCCACTTGCAAAAAGCTAACAACTGGAACACTGGTCCCCAACTCCCAGTCAGGCACCTTATCCTGTGACTCATGGGACTTCTGATGGATAAGTCAGGGTTGGGTTTGGCCCATGCTTCCTTATGAGGTAGTGCTTTTTAGTGGGTGCATGGATGCTGGGAACAGAGGCATTGATTCAGAGTCATAATTTGAAAATATGATGCATTTGAGAGAACAGCTTTCTTATATAGGGATAATTCCTCCCTTTCCATTTCCTATTTACCTATATTTCATGTAAGCATAAAGCAGTGGTTCTCAATCTTCCTAACACCGTGACCCCTTTATAAGTTCCTCATGTTGTGGGGACCCCCAACCATAAAATTATTTTCGTTGTAATTTTGCTAGTTATGAATCTTAATGTAAATATCTGATATGCAGGATGTATTTTCATTGTTACAAATGAAATGTGTGTTCTATGCACACATTGAACACAATGGGATTTATTTCAGAGTAGGCATGCATAGGATTGGGCCCTGAGGCTGCAATCTTATCCACATTTACATGGGAGTAAGGGCCCCCTGACCATAATGAGATTTATTTCAGAATAGGCATGCCTAGGATTGGGCCCTGAGGCTGTCAGTCAGCCCCAGTGTGTGCACAGCTACAGCCGGAGGTCTGGCAAGCCTGACCTGGCCCCCTGCAGCAGGGGTCTTTAGGCGACCTCCAGGAAAGCTCTAGGTGACCCCCAAAGGGGTCCTGACCCCCACTTTGAGAAATGCTGGCATAAAGCATCATGCTGACATGAAAACAAATGATTATGTAGCACAATATAGGAGATGTACATGTGCTATATGGGCAAAAAACATAGAAAGCTGCATTATCCTGAGTCACACCATTGATCCACTGATCCAACTGGATCAGTATTGTCTACACTGGTGGTTCCCAAATCTTTTATCAACCTTTGGGCATCAGGAACTGCCCAAATCTGCTCTAGCAGCCGCTCAAGTCTTCCTGGCTGATATGGTAGCAGGTTGTTTAATTCTTGAAGCACATAGCATAAGCTGTCCTGCCAATTTCATGTACTGACATCCCTGTACTTGTACTGTACTGAAGAAGATCCCTGCTGGAAAAGCTGGTGATTTAGGCTACAGTCCAGAGTAACTACAGGAAGACGTAAGAGGCACTTATTCTGGATTGCTCTATGCATTTCCCATAGGTTTCCCAAAGGTGGCACCATAACTACATCAGTGTGAAAGGTCCTGTAGTTACTCTGGATTGTAGCCTAAATCACAAGCTTTTCCAGCAGGGATCTTCTTCAGTACAGTACAAGTACAGAGATGTCAGTACAAAGCGTGCACTCTACAAGTGACTCATGGTCCCTTCCAAGACAGTTTTTGTCCTTTCCATGTATATGCATCAGATCAGGGAAAATGTATTACCTGATCAAGACTTTGCAATGTAAGACCACATTATGCTGCTTTCAACCAACTCCTGTAGTTGTGTGTCCAAAAGAATAGTAGTGATGGCGTCTTCAAGGAAACATCTTCCACCATTACTGAAATTCACACTGAAGAAATTCTAATAAGATTTATATGAAATTATGAGCTTCCTTGGAACGCAGATGGAAAACTGCTGGTCCTGATATGTTGAACACGGTGGAATACCATTAGAAATGCAAGGGATGGTTGTGAATTTTTTTTGCCTTCTCTATCATGCCAAAAAAATCTTTGCATCAATAAACTAGATAGAGCATCAAGAAGAGAGATTTATGGCCCAGTCCTAAAGGTGTGCTGCACTGCTAGAATAAAGCATGATGTACTTTCCAGCTGCCTAAATGATGCCACATCAGAGCATGTGGTCTGGTCGCTTGTCAGAAGTGATAGACAGCTTTGTGTAGTGGCAGATATTGAATACCTGACACCCCAAGTAGGGTCGCACAGGTGTAGTGGGAAGGCAGGGAGAGATAGAATGGGATGAGTTGGATAGAACAGGAAGGCAACAAGGGCCAGAAGGAGAGTGGGCCAAGCTTGGGAAGGGGAATTTGGTGCTCACCAAATGTAAGCCTTCTCAGGCCTGATCTGCTTTCATGTGTCTGCATGGACTTGTGCCAATGCTATCACTAGCTCAGCTCGGAGTTAACACACTGTGCCATGGAGGGCTTAGCCCACAGAGGCCTCTGGAGGACAAAACTCAGGTAGGAGGTAGCAAGGACTGGGCTGTCAAACGTAATAACAATTACTTAGTTCAAGGGTTTTTGTTACAATGAAGAACATTCACCAAAATCTTCTGAGTTTTCCCATAGTGAGCAAGTCTTTTGTTGTTGAATGTTTGTTGGGTGTTTTTGCCCTAGAAAGCCAGCATTGGTAGCAAGAATGTAAACAAAAAAAAACTTTAAAAGCTTTGCAAATTAAAAAGCAAGACGCCTAATGGGTCTCCAAATCTATCTGTAAAGTCCTCGTCCTGAATTGCTAATGAGAGCATATTTGTGGATAAATAAATCTTTTATTCCTTTCATAACTCTTTAGGCGTCCTACAATGAAGTCATCTGCACAGACCTCCCTCTAATGAGTTGAAAGCCTCAACAAGCTCTTTTATTTATCATAAATATTGCCGACTAATGTTACTAGAGTCATTGTGTGATGTCTCAGTAGAGGATTATTACTACTTTGTGTTACAAGTTAGCATAATGTTTTATCTTCTCAAGTTGGATTTCTCCCTCCCCCTCCCCTTTAACCAATGAGACACGTGATGCATTGCATGCACAAAATGGACATTGATCCTGCATTGTTAGGAGTCCCGGTGACCTTTCCAAGCAGACGATACCATCTGGATTCACATTGGCTACTCTACCTATGATGGCAAGAAATAAAATGTGCTTGGAGATAAAGGTAAATACTGACTTAGGGCACAATCCAGAGTAACTACGGGGAGTCCTTGCTCTGGTGTAAGAACAATTTGCTCTGGATTGCAACATAAATTTTACTATAGGTTTTCATTTGGTGGTACAGTAACTACGGGTACACATAATATCTCTTATGTGCTCCCGTAGTTACTCTGGATTGTAGGCTTAACTTCCTTCATTTCTATATTGTGCTCACATCGTGGAACTGAAGACCGTGGGGGGCCTATCCCCAACTTTTGAGCACTGATGTACCCATACCAATGGGGTGTTTGCTACATCATGCAGTTGTGCCTACACTGAGGCTGCATTGGCACTGGAAAGTTGGATAGGACTGGTTCTGTGTGGGTGTGAAGGTTCACAGGAAATCATCCAGCCTTACATGGACCAGACTAAGAGCAGATTAGCTTCAGAAGAGTTATACAGTTATCCTTTTTATCCACTAGAGTTCAATTCCAGAACCTCCTGTTGATAAAAAAACAATGGATTTTAAAAAGCAGAAAAAGAGATCAAGAGCGCAACCCTATCCATGTCTACTCAGAAGTAAGCCCATTGTGTTCAATGAGTCTTTCTCCCAGAAATGTGTGTGTAGGATTGCAGCTTTGGGATTAGGATTGCTGCAAACCTAACTCTCACTTAGACTGGCACAAGTACCAGCACAAGTTCCATACTGGCTTGGGGTGTCACAAAAGTGCCAGAAAGCACTTCTGTACCACTCCTGCACAGTAGGCCAATGCATGGACATGCACCAGCATCCCCACATAATCCCAGGAGTGGGAAGACAGTTGAGTTGCGCTGGCCCAAATTGGTTAGGATTGCACCCTAAGCCTGCAATCCTAACCACTTAGACCAGCATAAGCCCTGGCATAAATCCTGTGCTGATCTGGGGGAATCACAAAACTGCCGTGAGGCACTTCTGCCCCACTCCTAGAAGGGTGGGCTGGGGGTTAAGCCAATGAACATATGCCAACATCCCCACACCATTATGGGAAGATATGCCAGGTGAGTTATGCTGGCCTAAATTGGTTAGGATTGCACCATAAGCGTCAAGTCCTATCTAATTTTCCAGAATTGATGTAGTTATGCATTGGGCTGTGCACTGCAACTTGTAAGGTGCACCAATCAGGCATGGGCCCAAGCCAGTTTGGGCCGGATCGCCCAAACCAGTTGTTCCCATGACCCCGACGCTACTGAACCGGTAGCTGCGGGGTCACCTGAAAACCCGGCGTACCAGTTCAGACGTTGGGCAGAGGAGACACACTGCGCGTGCACCGACCTTGGTGCACGCGCAGTGTGTCTCCTTCTGGTGTGGAAGGCGCACAGCGCGCACGGCTGGTCGGCACATGCGCTGTGCGTCTCCTACAGCATGCGCAGTGCGTCTCTTCCCACGGGAGGAGACGCTCTGTGCATGTGCCTATCTCGGCGTGTGTGCAGAACGTCTCCACCTGGAGAAGACACACTGCGCATGCGCCAAGGTCGGCGCGTGTGCAGAGCATCTTCTCCAGCTGGAGGAGACTCATTGCACATGCGCCAACCGCGACATTTGCGCAGTGTGTCTCCTGGAGGAGACCCACTGCGCTTGCATCCGGAATTGGGGCCCGCCCTCGCCTCGCCCCCGGCTCCGCCCCCAGCCCTGACCCCAGCCCCGCCCCCAACTTCCGGCGAACTGGTTGTTGGGGTGGCCCGGTCCCGTCCCTGGCACCAATGCAGGAAAGTTGGTTAGGTTTGGGTTGTAGGTCTCATAGGTACATGCTTATGTGTTTGATGCTTCTGCATTTGAAATTTCAAATGCAGCACATGTCATTTGTTTCAAAAGACTAGTGCCCATGTAACTACTTAAGCACTATTAAAATGTCTATATCATTCCCTCTTGTGTCCTCTTAATATAAATTATGCTGTAATACTAAACTTAATGAAAACTGATCCTTAGCATTGGGACACTCCAAAAGAGATGTCATTTGGAGCTTATGAAACCAGACCCAGTTCTGAGTAGAGGAGCAAAAATGCATTATTAAATTTCATTTTTTAAATGCTGCATAACCAGCATTGCAAATGACATGACGACCTAATGGCAAGAATTTCAGAGGGAAATAATCGAGACTCAGCTTAATTGATGAAAAGCTCATTCTGTCCTCTGAAATTAATATGTCAACTTTTTGTTAATGTGGTCTTACAGTTTTATATGAATAAATGAAGTTTGCTGTATAAGGCTGCAATCCAGAGCAAATTCAGCCTGCTCTGACCTAACTGCACTCTCCTAACTATTCTGTATCCAGAGCAGAAAGTTATGCTGAATCCAGAGAGTCAGGAAGCCTGGGCTGCCCTAAGTGCTCCAGAGCATGCTAAGTAATTGACACAAGGGGAAGACTTGCTCCTGAGGAGACACTCCTCAGATCACACTGAACAAGGAACAGCTGTGGTGCCTACAGTGGTGACATGACTCTGCACATCACCTGGTGCGGAAGTCTGTGCATCATCCCTGGGATGCGCGCCCCCCCACCTGGACTGCACAGTCACCAAAGTTGGCGCCTGCGCAGTTGTTTCTGAAGCCAACTGGCTTCAGAAAGAGTACTGCGCAGGCACCATCTCTGACACCTGCGCAGTACTTTTCTGAAGCCTTTTGGCTTCGGGGGAGACTGTGCAGGCGTCAGAGTTGGTGCCTGTGCAATACTCTTTCTGAAGCCATTCGGCTGCCGCTCCGCCTCCTGAGTGAGGCCAAATGGCTGTGCAGAGGCGCGGACTTTCTCTGCTCTAAGGAAGTCTCCTCTGAAACTGTTCGGCATGCTCAGTGTGTTTCTGCGCAGTGCACCTCAGATGGCCGTTCAGGCCAGCTCCTCAGACAAGTGGCAGCTTCTGGCTGATTCTCCGCCTTGGAGCAGGCCTGAATGGGGGTGCTGACGCCCGGGGCCTGCCAAAGGACAGTCAAACTCCTCCGGCACATCACCCCATACGGAGCGCATCCCCAATGCAGCCCACACCAGCCGCACCAGTCTGGTGACGCCACTGGGTGCCTGCCTTATAAGGAGTCCCTGATGAGATGCCAGTACATTCTACAGTGAATACAAGGGGCTTCTTGGAGTGGCCTGCTGTATCCTGAGGTTTGTGGGCAGCCGTAGTTTGTTCCATATCCTGAGGTTGAGAGGAAGGGGTTGCATCTAGGCTGGCCAAGAACTCAGATTTTTGGTCAGCACTGCCATTCTTACTCGGGCCTTATCATGGACCCCTATGGGTCTACTCATTACTATACCTGCTCCTGAGGTGATATAACTCTGAGGGCTGGAAGAGGGCATTTCTGCCTTGGAAACAGGCTCTGGATACAGAGTAACTGCTCTGCCCTAGGCAATGCTAAACATGCCCTCAACTTGCCTCTCCTGAGCTGCTTAGGCTGCCCCAGTTAGGGCAGAGCAGGTCCACCTCTCTTAGGGCACCCTATCTTGCCTTGCTCTGCCCTAAGCCTCCTTCAGAGTAACTGGGCTGGAGCATCTTGCAGTTGCTCCAACCTAGTGTTAGATAGGGCAACCCAAGGGATCTTATGTGGACAGATTAGTTGCTCTGGATTGGGCTGCCTGTGAATTATGCAAAAAATTGAACTGCAAAAAGAAAAATTGCCAGTAAAATACAGGCAAGATTTTGATTAGAAGAAAGAAGTTAAGTTCATGCCAGTTCAAGTAAAAGCAAACTCTTTATATTTTGTGTTAATTAAAGTTCTTTGTGGCTGTTTGTTAAGTGACAAATATGTAATCTGCAGTAAATAAAAGAACATCTTATCTATGTCTGTACACGTGCTAAACACAAAGAACCATCCTGTATGATAAGTTCCATCATGTTCAGTGAGACTTTGGCTACAATTGACTATAATTGGGCTTACTTCTGAGTAGACATGCATGGGATTGGGCTCTAAGGGCAAAATCCAGAGTAACTACTGGGAGTCCTTGCTCCAGTGTAAGAACAACTTACTCTGGATTGCAATATGAATTTCCCATAGGTTTTCACTGGGTGGTGCAGTAACTACGGATGCATGTAAAGTCTCTTACGTACTCCCATAGTTACTCTGGATTTGGGGGTAATTCACTGAAAGTCTGCATTTAATTTCAGCCTTAGACTGCAATCCTATACACTATGCACTATAAACTTTCCTGTGAGTAAGCCTGATTGTGATTTTTTTCTGAGTAGACATGCATAGGATTGCACTGTTAATTCAGCCCAGTTCTTTTCTGGGTCAGTCCAGAACTATTACACCATGCCCAGCTCTTAGAACACAATTCCAAGCTCCCTCTGGGCTGGCTCAGTAGTACTGCAAATGTGCCATAGGGCAGGTTTGTGCCTTCCCTGGACATCCAGCCTCCATCCCACCCAGATAAGGTAGGATTACGCTGGCCAAGGGTGGTTGGAAAAGGTTGCAGAGGGTGAAATGAAGATGTTTTGGGTTGGAGTAAGACAGACAGTGGTTGGGTTAGAGGGTGGACCAGAAAATATTGGAGGATGGGACTGGATACCGGTAATTAGGCTTATCCCAACCATGAATGTTGAGGGCATTACCAGGAAGGGGTTTGCTGACTTTACTAGGACAGGCTTAATATTTGATTCTTGGGCTACCATTGGTGCATCATTGATGTGATTTTGTCAGGTCAGGCCAGGGATGTGATGGACATTATGCTGTGATTGTGCAGCATCTGAATAGTTCAAAGTGCTAGTTCTTACCTCTATAAACCTCTGTGACTTGGGATATGAAAAGCCTGACATGGAGCTTAGCTTACACTCAAGTAGCCCTATTGCAGGTTTGTGTCCTTTTCCAAGTGAAAGGGATAAACATGTGGCCATTGTGGGGCTGCTGGATGTAGCAGGAACCCTTTGGGTTTGTTGTACCTGGCAGTGCTGGGTGGTGAGGACTGGGCTGTTCAAGGTTCACATCTTGCAATGCTGTTCCATTGGCTCTCCTAGGTGGCTCCACTCAAAGTAGCCACTTGAGTTTTTCTTGCATTTGGGCTAACTCCTATTTTTAAGCCTACTATCTTTTCTTTCCACCTACCAATATATATTTTCCAGACCTGGGTGTGACTTGCAGGCACACTCCATGTCCTTTCTTTATTAATTATTTTTTTTAAAAAAATTGTAGCCCCATTTTGGCCTTCAGAAATCTTCACATCTTGAAAGGTCTTTAATAATAGCTTAGGAAGACTAAGCGGGTGGAGAGCAGGGGATGCGCACCGGATGAACAAAGACAAATGAGGAAGAGTGGTATATTTAGGCTCTGGTCATGTTCAAGAGAAAATTGGGTTTCCTTAGTAATGGAAATCTAATTTTTTCTGATTAATTCAATATGTGTGATTAGAATAAGGTCAGCCAAAAGGGCAAAGCATCGTGATCTCTGTCTAAAATGAAGTTTTGGAACACATAAAAAAGGCTTGGAATTAAAATAGCCTCATTGACTGGGCTAGAGATCACTAAACATTAATGCTACCAATTACCAGATGTGGCAAAACCACATTTATGTGGTTTTGTGTTGATTTAAATGTTGATTGTCTATTGCCAGCACACATCCACCAGTTATACAAGTACTCATATTGTCAATGGGGCTGTGGGTGGCGCAAGCAGTTCAGACACTGTGCCTGTTAACCAGCAGGCCAGGGTTCGAGACCCAGGTCGGCCCCACAAGACAGGGTGAGCTCCTGTCCTTAGCCCAGCTTTGCAACGCCAGCTGGATCCAATCGTATTGGCTCTGCCTTTCCATTGGACTAATTCAGTGGCATGGAGAGGGGGGATTTGCTGCTTGGGTAACAGTGAATCCTCCATAACAATCTAACCCAGGCTTTCGTGCTTTGCATGCAGCGTATGCAGCGCCAAGCATGATACCATAGTCTTCCAAGACTGATGGAGGCCTGCATATTGTCAATTACCACATGGTATCCACCCCAGCTATTCCTTCCCCTGCCATCTTTCCCCCTTATTTATGTTTTGTGAAATGTTGAATTGTTCTGTCATAGGAAAGACTCAGATTCTCCATTTTTTACTCCAACTAAATGAGTTACATGATCCTATAGATATCTACTCACAAGTAAGTCTATATGGTAGAGGTGACTGAAAATGGTTTTATTTATTCATGGATTTTGCTGTTTTTCCAAAGTTGGAAGAGCAGAAAGTGGCATTATGTGTTTTCATTCCAAGGGCACATTTTAAATATCATGTGATAAAGGTGATATAGTATCAGCAGCTGCACATAGAAAGAGTTAAATATATATATATTTTACAAAAAATGAAAAGTACAGAAAGCAATGTGTTTTTATTTCTTTATCAAAGAAAAACCCATCTCTTTCAACGGAATCTTTGGCCGAATTGTATCTGTGCAGTTTGACAATAGATCTTTCGTCTCATATTGGCTGCTGAGATGGAAGCAGCTCTGCCAAATTGACCCTGTCCAAGTGATACTATTACCTAACTCATGTTCAGACATATGTATTTTTTTTTCCCTTCCCAGTGACACCTAAGCACAGAGCTTGGTTTTAAAGCTAAGTAAATCACTAAACTTGGAAAAGCAAAACAGCTGCAGGTCTACTTTGCCTTCAACCCACTGCTGTGCAGGCTTCAGCCAATTCTATAATTATTACCCTGTTTCCAGGGTATTACACTTTAAGCATAAAATCTGGCTCGCTATACCATCTCTATTCATATGTAAGCCTTGTAGTACAGATTAGGGGGGAAAGGGAGATAATTAAGATGGTGAGAGCTATACGTTTGCCAGCAGCCGCCCTGATCTACACAAATGTGGAGACTTTTCAAGTTAGCAATTACATCTGAGTACTTGTTTGGGAAGTTTCAAGAAGTGCGGCAGAACTTTCTGAGCTACCACGGTTTTCCGATTTCCCCCAGTACATATTATTTATCATGTCTAATGACAGATTGATTTAAATTAGTTCTGGCTGAGGAAACAGATTTTCCCTGACAAGGAATAATTCAAGAAGAATGGGGAAAATAGTACCACTTATTCATTCTTCCTTTGTTCCACAAAATTCATGATGAAGATAAAGTGGGTGATGTGTGTGTATTTTGTGTACACTCATGTACACAGTAGTATGTAGAAGCTTAACATCTTAACCTAGACCATTTGTGCATGCATGCATGTGAAATATGTCAGTTGCAGCTCTCTGCAAAGTGGAGGCATGATCATAGATATCAGTAGTAAAATATCTTCAGTAAAAAAGAACATATGCTGTTTATGTGACGTCATGCTACAAAACCCTGTTTGCTAATCTGATGCACTGCAGCAGGAAATTGATGCTCCTGAACAGGGCTGGCATTAAGCCAATTGAACCAATTTCTCCCAGTTGGGACCCAATGCTGAATGGGATCCTACACTTAGTGTAATCGAGTCTCGTCAAATACACACAACAACAACGTATTGCAGTGGACATTGAACACAACACTGCAGGTTTTATAGAGATCAATGACAAATTTAATTTTCTTCTGATTTTGTAAAACATCAGCATTAGCATTCATCAGTCTCAAAAGACTATGGAATCGTGCTCGATGCTGCATGCAAAGCACCAAGGCCTGGGTAGATGGAGGACAGGCTGTTACCCAAGCAGCAAATCCCCCCTCTCCACGCCACTGAAGTAATCCAATGGAACGGCAGAGCCGATACAATTGGTTCCAGCTACGTCACATAGCTGGGCTAAGGACAGGAGTTCACTCTGTCTTTTGGGGACCCGGGTCTCAAACCTTGGCCATCTCACAGTGTCATAACCACTTGCGCCACACATCCCTCAGGGTTTCGTGCTTCACATACAGCGTTAAGCACAATACCATAGTTTTTTGAGACTGATGGATGCCAAGTTAAAACGTCAGTGGTGTGGATTAATAGTGCTTTATGTTTTGAAATGGTTGTGAACACAGAGTCCTGCAAAAAATGCTTTAATTTGCATCCCCCAGATCCTGAGTTCGACCTTCCCCCTGATAATACTCAGAATGTCTAAGCCCTAATGGCAAGCTGTATAGAGTATATCCATGCCTTTCTGTATGTAGATGTTGTTCCCTGTCTCTCCTTCCCCTCATATGCAAGGTTACATTTGCTTGCAAAAGAGGAAGCTGGCAGGGATTTCTGAGGACAGTCTCTGTGACACGGTTCATCTAAACTTTCTCAGAGACACCTGAGCTCTTTTTGTGCATTTTGCAAAAAAACTTGTGGGAAAACCCAAATCAACTAAAAGAGAAGCAGCGATGGAAACTCCCCCACTGCAACATCTTTACCAAAAGCAAACTAAGTGCACCTACAATGATTTGAAATAAAAGCTCTTATTTTCCACATTTGAGCACTGAAGGTTATTCTGTTCCTCTCCGAGCTGTCCCACTGAGCCACAGCACTGAAAGTGACACTGACAACTGAGAATAATTTGGAAAAGTGGCAAATTACTTGGCAAACGGCTTCTGAGATAATGTGATTCCCGTATCAATTTTAAAACACTCGGGACCCATCCAGGGAAAAGGGTGGCGAGTTTGACGTGCACCAGATGTTTGTTGCTTTCCCGCTTATGCCAGGTCTCCTTCCCTTGATGTTTCTGGGTGGGGCATCAGAAAAAACCATGGATGCCTTTGATGCCACATCGTGCAGGCACAATCATATCATGATCAGAGAGCTGTTCAAATTAAGGAAAGGGGTACTGGATACAAAACACTCCAGAATTTTGACTTTTGTTCACATTTGGGAATTGGAGTTATTTCCATATTGATCTGAGTTGGGAGCTCTGTAAACACAATGGTTTCATTTGTATACTTTCTTTATCATATTGACAGTGTAAAGATCTCTATGTGATAGGTAGGTGCCAGCCTTTTTGGATGCTTAATCTATTGATTAAGCCATGATCCTCTTGTTCTGTGCAGTACAGGGGGGATTTGCATTCATGCATTCACAGTTCTGCCCTACAACACCTGGGTTTCCAATGGAGCACAGTTGTGGTACAGAGACTGACGTGGGATGGTGATGGTTTAAAACATTTTCATCCAAACCAAGAGATCTAGGCAGGCATCCTTGATGGATGTTGTGATGCATTGCCCTAGCAGCAAAAGCATCATTGTGAAGAGTACAGAAGTCATGCTCTGAATTCCAATATGCCTAAACTCTGCTCAGGCACAGATCCTGAAGTATGTGCCCACAAAGCACATTCCCCTAATCACCCACACATACATAATTTGTCTCCACTTAATGCTATCCTTAGGGAGTTTCTCTCCTTGTAATCGGGAGTGCTGGGCATTCCAGCATTACAAATCACAAAGAAACAGATTCCTTGTGTGCCATGTTTGTAAGTGTTGATGATAGCTGTATGCCTATATTGGGACTCAGAAGCTGCATCTGCTTGGAAGTGATGCTTAGTACAGTGGTTTCAAAGTGGGGGCTGGCACCCAGTGGTGGGATTCAAATAAATTAACAACAGGTTCTAATAACCTAAATTACAACAGGTTCTATGTCTCATTCGTAACTGATTCTCAGAACCAGGTGCTCATTGGCAAAGGATTCTATAGAACCTGTGAGAACTCCCTGAAGCCCACAACTGCTGGCACCCCTTTGTGGGGGGGGGGGTGAGACTACAATTCATGGGGATTGTTAAATCTGGACATCAACATCTCGGAATCTGGAATTGGGTGCTACCATCTTTGAATGGGGCACTCATGCTGCAGTCTAACTTCATGGGAGTAAGTCTCATTGAAAACAATGGAACGTATGTCTGAATAGATAGGAGGAGCTCTGGCATCACAGTGATGTCACTACCTGTTTGGTGTCACTTCTGACCATGACATCACTTCCAGATTGATGATATATCAATCATCTGGAGTGTCCCCAGACAGATCATTTTAAAGAGGGGGTCCTGAGGTCAGATTCTTGAGAACCACTGGCTTAGTAGGTTCTCTCTTGACCTCTCAAGGATTCCATATATAGGATCCACACAAGGTTTGTCTGAATAAGGACCTAGGTGGCTAGAGCTCAGCTGCCTGGTCATACACTTGAGCCATTGTGAATTGTGAAACCATTCAGTAAATATTGCTGCAAATCAGAGGGAAAGGGCAATGCAGTAGCAAAGTTAATCCCATGTAAACATTTCTATTCTTGCTGCTCCTAGCTCCACTGCGGCCGCTCAGGATCACCACAAAGAATCACTCCAAAGTTCCATCTCATCTGGTAATGTAGTAGAAACCTAACTCCTGGTTAGGCCTGCACAAGTCCCATGATGGCCTGGGCATGTCTGGCACTTTTGTGCCACTCCTGAGGGGTTAGGATAGTGCATAGACATGCAGCGGCTTCTCCATACATGTGCTGACCTAAATTGGTTAGGATTAGGTGAAGTTTTGGTGAAAAGCAGTATATAAATGCTGTTGATTGATTGATTCATTCATTCATTAGCACTGCACCCTCAGTTTCCAACTGAGTTTAGCACCCTCGATATTCAATGCTGAGCCAACATTTGTTTTCAGAAAGCTGACAAGCAGAGCATGGAAGCAACCTTGTCCCAAAACTGTTGCTTGCTAATAAATGGTACTCACAAAACTAGCAAGTTTATAAAGCATAAACATAGTTAGAAGCTTTGAAACTGGCACACATCTTACAACATTGGCCAAGTACTGGGCTAGGGTGTCTTGTTTGGTCCAGCTTCTCCAGCCTCTTATGGGAACAGCCCAGTTAGCATACAGACAGCTCCCAGAAGAAAACAAGGAAAACTGGCATACAAGTTGGGAGACAGTTGCGGGTTTTGCAGCAACCGTCACAGGCAGTATATAAGAAATACATATACTGTTAATATTTCGATATAAGCATTTCCGTGCCTGATGTGATGCAATCCCAATGAGTCCTTGCAGTTCATCTGGTCCTTTATGAGAACTGGGTCTCACCACCCCTGCATTATGTATTCAGTTATATCAAGCAGTCAGATGTTCCTGAAGTGATCTTGGCCAGGAATATTCCCCTACACACTGACCAGTGAAGCAAATATAGGGCAATAGAATCAGGTTGCCACAAGAATATGGGTTGACACAACATGTCCACTGACAGTTTTTCTCTGATGCTCACAAACAATCCAGGACACTGCAGGGCCTTCCAAAAACGTCCAAGCGTGATGCAAAGTGTGCAATGTTCTTTGCGTGATATGCCTAAAAGTGTGTGTGTGTGTGTGTGTTTTCCCTGCCGTGAGTCGCAGCTGTGGCTGTGTGAACATCTGGGACAATTGCTGTGGCTTCAAGGGAAGGGAAGTGTCATGGACCCACCCTTGAGCAAGGCCGGCTCTTTTCCCTTCTGCAACAGAGAAGTATAAAAAGCGCGAATGAACCTCAGGTTTCAATTTGGCGTGAAATGTGTAGCTCTGAATAGACACGACAGATAATTTCCTCCCTGGGTCCTGCCACCCAGCATTATTTTTTCACAGTTTCAAATTAATATTTGAGAAGAGAAAATAGGGATGTCTCAGCGATGGTAGATGATAGAAAGCATGCCTTCTCTCTGTCACCTTTCGGGACTTAACTTTCCAAACTAATTCTTATGCTCTCTGCTGAGCAAAAAATAGAAAGAATAGATTTATGGATTAACTCATTGCTGCCCTTAGCAGACAATGCCAATCTAGCCTGAGTCAGTAGGGCTCATGATTTTTTCCCCTATGCATGCTCCACTTGTGACCAACTGCTAAAATGTCACCATTTCTGATCAGCATGGAGTAGCAGAAAGCTCTCTAGTCCAGGTCAGTCAAGCAGGAGGACAAATAATTCCTATTTAGCCAGCTAATCCCAAGCTGATCTCCAGAATGTGTGGGCAAGCTACCATATACCACTCCAAACCAAGGTATTGATCAGTCCGAACATGCCAGTGGTTATGCAACCCCCTCCCACCACAATCCTTCATCAGTTAAGGGCTCCTTCTTCAACATCATGTTGTATCTCCAAAGGGGTGAGGCAAAATTGTCACCTCTCCAACATTATGTAAGGGTGACATAAGGGTGTCAATAAATGACAATGTATCAGAACAAATTTATTTCCATTCAAACAAGGCAAATTTTGAATTGTTCCCATTCATTTTGAAAATATAGTATCTGTTTAGCCCAGAGAAAGCCTGATTGAGTAGAGACAACCTATGTTTGAGGTATGGAGATTCTGTTCAGAACTGTGGTTAAATGCATGGAGATCATGTAGGCGCATGCATGCACTAATCATAGGAGAAAGTTAAAGTTCAACATTCTGTCCACTCTTCCACAGTTCCACTCTTCCAAAGTGATTCTTATATCTTTATACAGTACTTGGTGTCTCCGATAACATGTAAGCACCTGAATATCTTCCTGATCATCTTCTTAAACACCAGTTCGCAAACATGTTTCCTTTATAATGTTCCTTCCTCACTTTCACTAAATAAAGTGTGGCAAAATGCTTTCTGTTTGGTAGCCATTCCCATACCAATGCATCAAATAAAGAGCAGTTGAGAGTATTGTATTACTTTAGCTTCAATAGTCTCTAAAGTGTGGGTTTTTCTTTTACAGTTCCCACATTTGTCTCTGCCAAATCAAAAAAGGGCAGTTGTATCCTTGTGGACTTTTGATATATCTCTTTAAAAACAGACAAACAATATTTGTATTGTATTGTAGCCAAAGTTTTTATTTAATAAAGAATGCTAAATTCATTTCTTAAAGAAGGAAAATTAAATGGATTATTGTTATCATTAATGGTACATTCAGGAATTTTAAAAATGGTTCTGGGGAAAAGTGGAGAAAATTCTAGAGCTGCTGTCTCTGTCTCCATAGCCTATGGGGATTCTTATGCTAGGGAATCACTGCCAGTAGCATATCCAATACTTACCCTACAATCCAGAGTAACTACGGGAGCACGTAAAACACATGCACCCATTATGGTGCATGTACAATTATGGCACCACCTAGAGAAAACCTTTGGGAAATTTATATTGCAATTATATTGGACTCCCCGTAGTTACTCTGGATTGCACCCTAAGAACACTTGTTGTGTGGCTGCACATGGATTGGGACCTCAACTAGATCCCTTCTTCAATGTCAACTTTAAGCAACCCCCTGCTTCTCATTCACCTCCTGTCAAGTGAAATGTTTGTCACTTGAAGAGTGTGCTGGTTTTTAAATGTGTGTTGTTTTTCAGTATCTTTAATTTCCAATAGCAGATTGGCATTACCAGGTTGTAAATTGGTGGCAGCAATCCATGCATAATGAACAGGCCACTGTTGAAATCAATGGCCGGTGGAACTCAGTCTGCAGTGTGGATTTGCACTGAATTCGGCTTGGCTTGAGTCAGATGTAGCACACCAATGATTAAGATATGTGCATGCTTTCTCAAACATGATCTTTTGAAAGTGTTCCAATTAAAAAATAATATTTGCAGTTGATAATGTCACTGGGCTGTTGCAGCCATCATGATACTTAGGGAGGCTAAATGAACAATGGAGTAACAGAATGGGTGCTACAACACAATAGGGTGTAGTATTGCAGTTGTCTATACAACCTGAATAACCTTGGAAATATATGTTTGCTTATTTGGTTTACATCCTAGGGAAGTTTCAGAGACAGAGAAGGTTGCCTATAAAAATTAGTTTCTTTTAAAGCCAGGGAGACTTAGAAATTCTGGAATAAAAACATACACACAATTGGAGGAAGGAGAGAGAGATGTGCCTACATATAAAGTTGCATTATGCATATCCAAAATATACATAACTCAATACAAATATTAAAATAAATTCACTTTGCTTACTAAAACCAGGATGGCAAATGAGATGCAATGTTGTCTCGTTCTGCAAAGCATAATAGTACGCCCTACCAAAATCAATTTCTTTAATACAATTCTGTCACAAGGGGGAGGCTGGTTCAATAACAAATGAGCTGTGCTGTTTTTCAGGAGGGAGAGGTTTTAAAGGATTAGGATCAATTTATGGGACTTGATTCAGCAAGAAAAATGCTTCAGTTCTGCACCTTAATTGTAGCCATTGAGCACAGCTGAGCTTGTGCCAGGCCGTGTGCCCTGAAGACACCACTTTTGGTTTCAAAAGCATCCCTGTAGGAACCCATAAAAATGGTTCAAAAAAACCTTAAATGTTTATATGTAGCAGTGTCACAACAGGGGTTTTCACCCCAAACTATTCACATCCAGCAGAAATGGTGCAGAGTGATCCAGAAGTGTAGTTGCCTGTGCAGGATCTCCTTATTAGGATGGCCATAATTCTCTTCCACAAAACCAGGACCCCATCAAACTTGACAGCATGTGAATGCAATCCCCAAAACCCAGATTTTCAGATTTTCCTTAATCAGGTTGCAACCCTAATTTTAATTTGCAATCCCATATGGTGACCCTAGTCCCTATGCAAGCTCTGAACAGAAGTATAGCTACGTAGAGCTGTAAATATTGCAGGTGTCACAACACACTGTAACTGGCTCTTCCCCTCCCAGACTGTCAGTCTGGGCATTTGCAGAAACTATATTATTTCAGTACAATATAGAACGTTCTGGCCCAAGGCCTTGTGCTTCTCTTCTGCTCAAATGACATAAACATGTCCTTGTAGCTCAAGAGAGACTTTTCAACCTTGACTTGCTTTTGCTTCAGAAATGGCTTTAAAACAGCAACTCTGTTGGCCAAACTCTGGCATTTTAGTGCAGCTCTAATCAAATGAAGATATTTGTGGGTCATCCATGCCAACATAGAATTTAAAAAAACACATTTGTTCCTTTCTCTAATCTTGTATGAAATGAAGTCATTGCTGCCACTGTTTATTTTATCTCCATTTAAAATATAAGGGGGAAACAGTAAATGTTTCCCCCTTGTATTCTGAGGAAATGATAACGGAAAATGGAAAATGATATCAGGAGAAAGAATTTTTTTTTAGTTTCCAAGACATAATTACAAACATTGGGAAAGTTAAAGGGAAAAATAGAAAAGGGCAAAGAACTACAATAAGATCTATAAAAATTTAATTCAGTGCGTGCTTCTAGAAATGCATGACATTCTTTCAACAGTGCACTATTAGAATTCTAAAAGTAATTTGGATGGATAGAAGGAATTCTGTATGTGCGAGCAATTTTTTTCAGAAACAGAACATTAGTTAATGACAAGATTGATTTTCTTGCTTTTAAGTCTCAGATTTTGGAAGCTTTTCAGCTTAAAGCATTAATTAAATTTTGTTTAACCAGTGAATTTTTTTTAAAAAAAAAACAACGTTCACATGTGCTAATGTTACTTAAGGAAAAATAGACAAATTCTGATGTCCTTGTTGTGTTATGGCTGTGGTGGGCTTTTGGAGACAGAGTGGTAATTAGGGATGATTTCTCATAGAAATGCCATTCAGCTATTGAAAGGCATTCAAACAATTTGGCATATTTTCATGGCCAGTTTTAGAGGAAAGGAAGTAATCATGCTTTTCAAGAAAAAAAAAAAAACTGGATCCAGTAGGTTGTCTCAAAAAAGGACAACAGCAGCAAGCATGATTTTTTTTTAAAAAGAGAGAGAAAATTAAGCACACTCCTAAGCATGTCTTCTCAAAAGTAAGCCCCATTGTGTTCAATAGTTCTTACTCCCCGAAAAGTGTCTTTAGGATTGCAGCCATAGTGTCACAATTTATTTTAGATGTTCTAGTGCATTCTGAATTTCAGACACAGTCCTAAATCAATGCCATTCAAGCAATCAAAACTTATTATACAGTGTGGCTTGTATGTCCATACCCATCCATATATCTTATGTATCCAGTGTAATAACATATGGATGGGTACGGACTTATGGGCCACCCTGTACAATATCTTTTTTGAAGCCCTCTGTATGTTTTCATTTGATTTGTAAAAAAACACTATGGGATTTAGAAAGAGAATGTTATTTCTCGAATATTTATAAAAATAGGATTGCCACCTGATTAAGGAAATTCTACAATGCAACCTTAAGAATGTCTACTCAGAAGTAAGTCATCCTCGAGTTAAGCGCTTAGTTTATATAAAGTTGCATCCCTCATTGATTTAGATTACAAACCTATGAACACTTTTCTGGGAGGAAGCCACACTGAACGAAAAGGGTCTCTTTTGTGAGTATAGACTTGTGCTGTCTGTGTATGTGGGTTTTCTATTGATAAATCTATATAATCCATATGAATTTACATGTGGAGTAAAACAGTACCAGTAATTCCAGAAGAAAGAAAAAATGCTTAAAATTGTTCTAGATTTAGTTATTTATGACTAAATTCCATTGATATTCATGGAACCAGTGGCATAGCTAGGGAAGTGAAGGGGTGCAGTTGCACCGAGCTACAAGCTGTAGGGGGGGCTACAAGCTGAGCTTGACACTAATAGCTAAAATTGTTATATATTGTTATTGTTTTATATATATATATATATATATATATATATATATATATATATATATATATATATATATATATATATATATATATATGTTGTTATATATATCATATTATATATTGTTGGAGAGGTAATTTTATGCAGAATCTAATGAAACAAACTGAATTGGAATAGCTATAGTCCAATAACCAAAAAATGAAAACACAAAAGCCTATGGAACAAAAGTGGATTTTCTCAACTCAAAACTTTTCCGTTTACTGATGGCTCTGAGAGCCAAAGGGATGTAAGGTAATTGTGGTACTGTATGGAGCTAACAAGGTGTTAATATAAATCAGCTCTCAGTACATATATCATAAAACAGCTACCCCATGCTAACTTGGTATACAGGCACTTCTAAGTGATGCTCCTCTTCTATTTAGCAGGAAACAAGAACCCTTCCTCTTTGCCCAAGCACAGTTTCCCTAAGCAATAAGGGACACAATTTTGATTTTTTTACTTAATTAAATTTGATTTTGTTGTGGGCAGGAGGGGCAACAACATCTTTAAATCTAGACAGCAAATTAGATGCTTTATCTATGCCACTAGCAAAGGAAATGGTTGGTGAACTGCTAAAGACAAAGAGGCAGGTTTTGTCCCAATTTTCTTTTCAGGAAATACCCAGGGATGATGTCACTACCCAGTGTGACATCACTTTCACGGCTACATTTTGAGCTTTGCACCAGGCTACATGATCATTAGCTATGTCACTCCATGGGACTTTGTGCACTATCCAGAAGTGCACTTGGGTTACCTTATCTCTCACTGGGCTGACATAACTGGAGAAGTGCAAGATTCTGCACTTAGGCAATAAAAACAAAAAACACAGGTATAAAATGGGGGATACTTGGCTTGGCAGCACAACATGTGAGCAGGACCTTGGAGTCCCCATGGATCACAAGCTGAACATGAGTCAGCAGTGTGATGTGTCTGCAAAGAAGGCAAATGCCATTTTAGGCTGCCTTAAGAGGACTGTAGCTTCCAAGTCACGAGAAGTTCTAGTTCCTCTTTATTCTGCATTGGTGAGACCTCACCTTGAGGACTGTGTTCAGTTCTGGGCACCTCAGTTTAAGAACGAAGCAGCCAAACTGGAGCAAGTCCAGAGGAGAGCGACAAGAATGATAGAAGAATGTAGGGAAGGGAAGCCCTACAAGGAAAGGTTGGGGAAACTTGGGATGTTCAGTCTGGAGAAGAGAAGGCTGACAGGAGACCTGATTGCCCTCTTCAGATACCTGAAGGGCTGTCATATGGAGGAAGGGGCTCATTTGTTCGTAGCTGCCTCTGAAAGCAGAACTAGAACCAATGGGTACAAACTGCAAGAGAGGAGATTCCGGTTGGTAAGGGCGGTTTGGCAGTGGAACAGATTGCCAAGGGAGGTGGTGGACTCTCCCTCACTGGGGATCTTCAAGCAGAGGCTTGATGAGCACCTGTTGGGGATGCTCTAGGAGAATTTCCTGCTACAGGCAGGGGGTTGGACTAGATGACCTACCAGGTCCCTTCCAACTCCAGGATTATATGCTTCTGACTGCAAGCTGCTCCACCCTAGTTACTCTGGAAAAAGGCTTGGGGCATCCTAAGGCAACATAGGCTGCCCCAAGACAGCTGGAGCTGGGCTGCCCTAACTGGACCAGCCTAGGCAGTTCAGGAGAGGCGTGTTGAGGGCATGTTCAGCATTGCCCAGGGCAGAGCAGTTACTCTGAATCCTGAGCCTGTTTCAAGGGCAGAAATTCCCTCTTCGAGCTCCTCAGAGTTATGCCCCTTCAGGAGCAGGTATAGTAATGAGTAGACCCGTAGGGTCTGTGATAAGGCAGAGTAAGAATGGCAGTGTTGACCAGAATTCTGAGTTCTTGGCCAGCCTATTTGCAACCCCAGCCTCTCAACCTCAGGATATGGAACAACAACAGCAGCCCACTAACCAGGGGATACAGCAGACCACTCCAAGCATCCACCTCCACTAGATGTACTTCTGTACTGGAGACTCATGCTGCAACTGTTTCTGGTTGTCAGGAACTTCTGGGCTTCCTTCTCAGGCAGGCACCACAGCTGTTCCTTGTTCAGTGTGTTCTGGGGGGGTCTCCTCAGGATCAAGCCCTCCCCAGGGGACATTGACTTGGTGCCTGCTGAGCATGCTCTGGATCAGTTAGGGCAGCCCAGGCTTCCTGACTCTCTGGATCCAGCATAGCTCTCTGCTTTGGATACAGAATAGTTGGGGCAGCCCAACTAGGGCTCTCCTCACTGCCCTTACTCTGAATTGTGCCCTTAATTATGACTAAGTTAGCTCAGTAACTTCAATGGTGATTAAGCATGACTGCCTCCCACTGAATGCAATCCTTTGATTTTTTAAAATGAAGATTATTGTTTTTATTCCACTTTTCAACAAAAACAGTTAACAAAGCAGTTTACAGACTGATGATGCAATCCTAATCGATTTAGGCCAGCCTAACTCACTTGGCATAACTTACCGTGGAGGTGTGGGGAGGCTGGTGCATGCTCTGCCCCACTCCTGGGGGGATTAGGGCAGTGCATGGGCATGTACCAGCCTCCCCTCACCATCATAGGAAATTATGCCAGATGAGTTATGCCAGCCTAAAGTGGTTAGTATTGCACCCAAAATTAAATAAAAAGGAGGCTTTAAGGAGTCAAAATTAAAGAGTCAAAATTAAATGAAAAGGAGTTTTAAAAGTTTTTCAATTAGCAGTGAAAAGGCACATTTCTCTCCCAGCAGGCATTGACAGACAGGTCCTTAATGAATCAGATTTTAAAACCACCATAGTTAGGCTTGGAGTTTCATGACCTGGCCCAGCTTCTCCCACTCAGTTCATAAAGACCTTGTAGCATTTCTGAAGGAACTTGGTGTATTGGCTTCCTTTGAGTCCTCAACTATCTTTTCTTGTTCCAAGAACAGTTTCTGAGCATCGCTGCCAATTGGATTACCGATCTCAGGTTAGGCTTGTTCTACCTGCTCATTTTCTTCCTTTTATGAAACGAGAGACTAAAATAAAAATCTAGGCAATTTCAAAGTTGCTGTTTCTGACCTATTCAGACTATGTTAAATTGATAAACTGTTCTTTGTATCCACAGCATCTTAAAATAGCAAAACAAATTTGGGAAAAAAAGAGGTCTCAGCCTGAGATTTTCTGTGGCACCTTTAATCCTGGAGTGTATTTTTTATAGCTCAAGTTATAACCTGCTCATAAATGGGTTTTATAGTGGAAGTGCTGACACAACCTTTAACTATAGCATCTTGAGCAAGTTACATGGCAATAAAAGATCAGACCTGTATGGCTGGAATATTCAAGGAGCAAAGTGTGAAGAAAAGAAACCCTTTGCAAACACACAGGGGTTTGGAGGAAACCTGGCCCCAGAAAAATTTGAAGAGACTGTATAGTTATCCTGAACAGAGCCTTTGCAGACAAACTGAAAAACAGTCAAGAGAACATTTCTGGGCTAATTGTGACATTTGGAGGAAGGATTGGGCTGGAAAAGTAATAGCTCCCTTTGCCAGCCCCACATATCTCTGTTGTGGTTTCATATGAATTGACTTATGCACACGCCACAGTTCTGAAATTTCCACTATCCATCTTGGCTCACAGAAATATGATTGGCTCCATTGCTCAAGATTGACAAGAGAAGTCTTAACCGAAACAGACGACCAGCCCAGGGTTTGATTATATTTCTATCCTGCCCTTCCTCAAAGGAGCGTAGGGCACATACACTGTTCTTTCCACTATTTCGGTCTCAAAACAAACCTGTGACAGAGGTTAAGCTGGAGAGTGTAGCTGTTTTGCTGTTAGCTTGAGCTTCAGGACTGATTGAAGTCTTGAATCCAGATTGCACTCAGTGCTCTAACCCAATGATTTTCAACCTTTTTCATCTCATGGCACACTTAACAAGGCATTGAAGTTGTCAAGGCACACCATCAATTATTGTCATGGCACACCATTACCATTGACACCAGACTGTTCAAATCCCCAATTTTCCTATAAATGAATGTCAGTATCCAAATTCCTGCAGCACACTTGAGGACAATACCCTGCACAATAGTGTGTCACAGGACACTGGTTGAAAATCACTTCTGTAACCATTCTCTTGGCTCCTACCAGGTAGTCTTTCAAGGCTTCCCAAAGTGTGCACCATGATGCCTTAAAGTGCACTCTTAGGGTGCACTTGCACTCTTAGGGTGCATGAGTGTGGCATTTACACGGGAGTGACACAAGATGTTCCCAGTGGTCATTCTTTTCCCTTAGGCCCAATCTCATCAAATCTTGCAACATTTGGGTACTACAATCTTGGAAATCATGATACTTTGTGAGATCCAAGATGGTAGTACCAAGCTGAGTCAGGAAAAAGAGGCTATGGGGGCATTGTCATCCAGTAAAGAATGAGTGATGTTATTCCAATTGGAATATGGTGTTCCTCCAAAGAAACTCATTTGGTGCACATGGTGTCACTCTCTTCAGAGGTAAAGTGGGTGGAGCAAAGCACAGCATTCTTATTGGGAACTCACTTGTAACAGAGACTCAACTGGTGCCAACTTTTTACCCATGCAGCACCTGGTAAAGATGGTTTTATTTTCCCAGGATTTCAATGGAAAGTTTTATTTCTACTGTTTATATTTTATCTCTGTTTTATACTTCTCTTTCTTTTGTCACCATGAATTTCAGGTTGTTTTTTATATTAAATGTTTTGAATATTTTTGTTTTTTTATTTATTGGCACCTTGACTTAGAAATTGTTTAGCTGAATATAAAAAGCAAACCTGGGATTATTATGCCATGAAAACTTCACAACAGCCCTGTAATGTAGGTTAAAACAGAGAGAAATGTCTTACTTGAGTGAATTTCACCGAACATCAGGAATCCTTAGTCTGCTTCAACACACATTGCAGCATTGTAATCAAGGATTACCCTACAATCCAGAGTAACTACAGGAGCACATAAGAGACATTACGTGTACCCGTAGTTACTGCACAACCCAGTGAAAACCTATGGGAAATTCATATTGCAATCCAGAGCAAATTGTTCTTACACCGGAGCAAGGACTCCCCATAGTTACTCTGGATTGCGCCCTTAGTTGCTTATTTTCTTCAAATTCCTTTAAATATTTTTCTTGTCATCAGTGACATAGATAGGGAGGTGAAGGAAGTGCACGTGCACCGGGCTACAAGTTGAGCTTGACACTAGTGACTAAAATTGTGAAAAATGGGGTATGTATGAATGATCATACATTGTGTTATATATCATTGGAAAGGTAATTTTATGTTCTATTTTATTTTATCTAGAATGCCATGAAACAAACTGCATTGGAATATCTTTTTATTTCAAACGTTATGGTCAATTAACCAGAAAATGAAAACACAAAAGCCAATGGAACAAAAGTGGATTTTCTCAACTCAAACTTTTCCATGTTACTGATGGCTCTGAGAGACAATGAAATGTAATTCTGGTAATGTATGGAACTAATAAGGTGTTAATAAAAATCAGCTCTCAGTACAAATATCATACACAGTACATATATCATAAAACAGTTACCTCCTGCTAACTGGGTATAAAGGCACTTTTAAGTGATGCTCCTATTTAGCAGGGAGATAATAACCTTTGCCCTAAAAATCATTGCCCCAGCACCGTTTCCCTAACCAATAAGGGACACAATTTTCATTTTTTTATTTAATTAAATTTGATTTTGTTATGGTGAGGAGGGGGAACAAAATCTTCTTTGACTCCAGATAGCAAATAGGTGCTTTAGCTATGCCACTAGCAGAACAAATGGTTGGTGAATTGCTGAGAAGGAAGAGGAGGCAGGTTTTCCCCCAATTTTCTTTTAAAAAAATACCTGGGGATGCAGTCACTTCCAATTGTGACATCACTTCGGGGATACATTTTGAGCTTTGCACCGGGCTACGTGATCATGAGCAATGCCACTGCTTGTCATTACCTTTTACCTCCACTTTGAGCCACAGAGCCAATCACATTGCAATAAACCAAGAAAAGATACTCCTCATTTAAGAACTAGGCAGTGTTGGGGGAGTGTATCACCTGGCAGTCTCTATGCACTTTTGGCTGTTAGGCTAGTTTAATGATGATCTTGACATACTCTTTCCTTTCGGTCTCAAATGACTGTCAGAAGCAAACACTCAGAACATTATGAACAGCAATGAGCTGTGTCTTTCCAGTAATGCAATCTCAGCCTTTTCCCCTCAAATTGGATGTGGTGCATGACGTCCATCATCAGCAAAGAAAGTGAGAAAGTCTCATACGGATCTCTTCGCTGATTTGGGAACAACTGAACGAGTGCCCTAGAAAAAAAGGCACTTAGCAGTCCTTAAAATCATTTTAAAATTATTTTAGAAACTGAATATTAGCTGTGTTTCATTTCTATAATTTACTTATAGGCTATTTGACTGGAGAGCAATTAACATAACATATTTCCACCACAAGAAGCAACTGAAGGTTTTTACCGGTATCGTTGCTTTCCATATAATACAAAATGCTTGTTTTTCTAATGTAGTTCTCATTCCCCCAAAACTACAATAAGGTGTTGTATTTATGATTTAGTCTCTGCTGAAATGAATTTTTCTCCGCTGAAATGATTACATTGGTTTGATGGCCAATGTCTGCATTTGCCTCTGGTCTTCAGGGATGCGGAGTGCAATGCCACAAGCAAAATGAAACACCTTGGCCATATTAAGCACCAGCTGGAGTTTTTAAACTATTGCCAGGGGCTGGGCACTTAAAGAAGCTGAAGCTTGAGATTTTGAAGATATGAACCTTTGAAAAAGCAGCATTGCTCACTTTCTGCCCAGATCAAATTGATGAGGGGCAGTCCTAAAATCATCTTCTAGATCTGCCTGTTTCATGACCCAACAAAAAAATGGGTTACAACCCACTGGTGCATTCTGGACCCACAGTTTGAGAACTGCTCCCATACTATGAATGATGCCGGGAGGATATTGAGATCAGTAGGCTTCAGAATCTGGGGAAAGACTAGGTTCTAAGCAATTCTATATATGACTTTTATTAAGTTTTCCAGACTGCAGGGCTCATATTGTGGTCAAACATGGATACTGTCACCTTTACCAAACACTGGACTTCTAGCAGTTGGCAGTGCCAATGGATTACTCCACTCTACAGGCATCCTCTGCATTGCCTATGTTTCACATCTGAGTTTCTTTATGAGCAGTAAAGCAAAGTTTATAGCTGTGTAATAAGGTGTTGGGCTGTGTATCTGCATCTCTGCAGCCTGGGCACAAAAAGAGGTTTGTGCTTACGGGCGATGGTTTGAATCCTAAAACCCAGAACCTGTGTTAATCATAAATTTACATAATAAAACCATGAGGTAGTTGCAAGGTGCCCTTCATTTTGCATAAGGGTGTCTTTCAGCTTGAAATGGAGGAAAGAACCAGCTAATGGTCTTACTGAGGTTAATCAAATTTAACGAGCTTGTTAAAGTAATCAATATATGTTTTATAGACACACTTTGCATTTGACCTCAAACAAACCCTGGTCTCTGAGGACATCAATATAAGGATCAGGTGTGAGGAAAAACGGAATTAAACCGCCCGGGAACAACCAGCAATTTTCCATTATATGCCCCTGTTGGCTTCCTAACTTACATACTAATATTTTGTGAACACACAATTGAGTTAATGGAAGTCTCCATCTTACGCCTCTTGAAGTGAATGACAAAAGTTCCTTCGCGGCTGTACTTGCTCAACTTTGTAATTACATTTGGGTTTAATGCAATGAAACTTTTGGAGCCGGTGGATTGATTGCTGCTGGGTTGCCATGCTTAAACCAGAAGCAGATTAAATAAGCATAGGTTACAAGCCTTTTGAACATGATAGCAGCTGTGCACACTTGAGTCCTTATTTGTAGGAATCTGGGGATCCAGGAGCCCCAAATTCACCCCAAACCAATCAAAGTGATGTAATTTGATCAGCAGCAGCAGCAGCAGCTACCTTATCCTGATGTTCAGAAGAAGTCTTCTCTGGCCATTGATCCATCAAGTAGTCTAGTGTTATAACCAGATACAGACTTGCTACAGGTCCAAACAGGATCTTTCCAACTTCTCATGGAAATGCTGGGATTGAACTGAGGATGCAGACCATCCATGACATCTGTATGCAATTCAGGTGACCTTTGTTGGTCTTCTCATGACAGTTCTCTTTAGCAAAATGAGGCAGTTAAGTTGTCCACTTTGTGCCAGTAAACAAGATCTCCTACTAGTTTAATACATAAAATCATTGGGTTGGAAGGGACCTAATAGAACATCTAGTCCTGTACTAGGCAGTTGAGCATGTAGCAAGAAATTCTCCCAAGCATCTCCAAACAGGCGCTTGTCAAGCTTCTGTTTGATTGTTTGTTTGTTTTGTTCCTTCCCTGCTGCAGATTATTATTATTTCCTGTTTCTAGGTATTTTCTTGTGATGGATGCATGGCTAGCAGGG
Source organism: Cryptoblepharus egeriae (assembly GCA_030015325.1). Taxonomy (NCBI): domain Eukaryota; kingdom Metazoa; phylum Chordata; class Lepidosauria; order Squamata; family Scincidae; genus Cryptoblepharus; species Cryptoblepharus egeriae. The sequence continues at coordinate 17,251,505 of JAREYC010000013.1, forward strand.
CTTGAACCCAGCAGTAAATGTAACCGTGTTACAAGCTGTAACTAAAATCAGAAAAGCAGAAGATTTGGTTTATAATGAGTTTCTGGCATCGCCAGTTCCGACTGGTTCATCTCATAGATTTCTAATTATTTGCTCTAATTCTAAGCCAACAGGTTATCCCCAAGCTTCCCTCTTTCAGGTCTTCCTAGGGGGTCAATGCCTTTTGAAAGCCTGGTGACACACTTAAGGAGATCGTGCAGCACAATCCTATGCATGGCTACTCAGACTTCAGTACCATCTGTCCATTGAGGCTTATTAGCAGGAAAGAGTACAGTGGATTGCAGCTTTTAGCGAGACTGTGCTGAAGACAGAAGTGAAATAAGCCTATGGTACTGATTTCATCTCACCCGACTTTATGCTTACCCTCCAGCAAGATGTGGCTAATATCACCTTCCAGATCTTAACTGACCACAGGCTAATGAATCCTGCTTTTGGTGGTTTCCAGTGAGGCTTTTTGTCTTGCCTGTTTTCTGCTCTGCAGCTATATTTTCTACACTCATATCCCTTTACTTTTCTGTCATTGTGGAGAAATTGTCACAAAATAGCAACACTTAGGCCTGTAATTGATGAACTAGAAAGCCAATAGAAATCTAGAATAACTGGAGTATGGTTCCCTTTATGAAAGCTGATTTGTTCTTCTTCTGCTGTTTTATAGCCTTCTCTTTTCTGTGTCATCCATTTGGGAAAATATCCCGTTTATCATGTAACCAATACTTTTCTGTTGATTTTACAAAAGTGTTTTATTTCATAGGGTCTGAGATGCTTCAGATCAATATTTATAGCAAGGCATCTTACTTATAGATCCAAGTACAAAGACAGAAATAATACAAACAGACCACTTACAGCAGATTTCTCAGATGCAACATAAACCCAATTTTATGCTGGTTTCACAGTTGAATGACAGCTGTAAGTGCCAATGAATTAAATGCTGGTTCAGCCTTTAGTCTTACCTTAAACCAGCAGGTTGCTTGGTTCATCTTTGTAAATCATACATACCTACCTGTAAATATATTTTTTTCTTTGGTGTCATTTAAAAAAAAGTCAGATTTGCAAAAGTGTGGTAGGAATTGGTGTTGAAGTTTCTTGGTAATGGCACAAGCACCAGCCAATCAGTGCCATTTTCAAACAGCTTCTTCCACCAGGTTGATATATATTTCCACCAGGAAGTTATATTTTTTTCTTTACCCAGTTCAGCTCTAGAGAGAGAAAAAATACTATGTTTGGATTCAGTGTAGTGAGGACCTATCAAATCAACCTCCTTGTTTTAAAAAATGTTATGTGTATGGAATTTATTATCCATAGACGCTCGGATAGCTTTAAAAAAAATACAAGATTCATTATAATCGGGTCTAATCTAGAAGAGCAGTTTTTACGTCAGTTCATGATCTACCTGTTCAAATTGACCGTGGCAGGCAGGCCACTGAATTTCCGGCATTCTGTACACGAAGGAGAACTCAACACCAATAGAAAGTGACAGTAGGCCAAAGTTCCAACTGTGCCGTTCAACCCTTGTTGAAGTTGTATTTCCCGTTTGTTTAATGTAGTTGTTTTCATTTCCAGTTGTTTTACGCAAAGCTGGTTGTAGTTAAGGCCAAAATATGTGCAGCATATGTTCCCGTGTTGCAATTACTTCAACAGGCTGAGTCAGGCAGATGGTAAACCTTCCTATTCGGCATAAGAACTCTGAGAATCAGACATTTAAATGACTTCAGGTCTGTCTCAAGCTTCCTTAAGGGAATTTATTTCTTAAGCCATTTTAGGTGTCTGATATCAACAGGCATGTGTATCTCATCTAGACAGATGTAGCCCTGCTTGGTCTATGAATAGTTGCTGAGACTGGATTAGATTTGCTTCTGTTTTTCAAAGTTGGCACACGCACGTACTAGAGAGCCTGTAATCCTTATTAATTTTGAAAACAAAGAGATTCTTAAATGTTGGATTTTTGAATGGCAACTGCTGGCCACTTTGATTTGCTTTGAAAATTAGTTCACATTCTGGGGCTGGTTCAATTGGCTTTCTAATGATGGAACCTTGTGAGAAAAATGTTGGAAAGCTTGGCAGTTTCCCCCACCCCCAGAGGAATAGCTCATTGCTTGTGTGCTCTCCAATAACCATGCAAGAGAAGTATATCTGGATGAAAGGACCACTTTATTGCAGCAACAGAGAGGAGGGAAAGCTGGAGATCAGCAGCAGTTAAGCAAGGACAAAAATGATGCAATGGCAGGTTGCTGACGCCAAGATTGGCTCCAGGAAGGTGTTCCACCCTGACTCTAAGTTATGCTCCTTGCAAAGGACCACATCTTCTTAAGGTCAACCTCAGGGGCAGCTGAACCATGCAGGCAAAACAATCCCCACCAAGACTTAATCAGGTGGCAAAAGAAATTCTTACCCAGCACCAAATGACAATCAGCCAGGGCCAGACTGGAGAAACAGGGGTGGGGATCAGGGCTTCCATGCAGCTGAGTTGCATGTAGAATGACCACCTAAGGAGGTGCAGTGAGCCAGGTGAACCAGGTCCAGGCATTGCCCCTCCCGAGACCACTAATAGTAGAATCCACTGATTTATCTAATGTTTGGAATATACAGCAAAAAGTGAACCATGCACATGGGGTGGAAGGTTCAGGTTAACTTAGAGCACAATCCCAACCGTGTCTACTCAAAAGTAAGCCCCATTGTGTTCAGTGGGTCTTATTTCCAGGAAAGTGTCTTTAGTATTGGAGCCATAATCTCTTTGCTTCAAAACTTCTGACTTATGGAAAGCAGAGAGGAAAGGCTTCCTAAAGGATTCTCTCGTGAGAATAATTACATTAAATTGATAAATAAGATTAAAAGGTTAGAGAGCTGAGTGTGGTTTGGCTGAGCATGGCTTGCAGGGAAGCATTTTTTAAAAAGACAAATCTCTCAAAGTGTTCATTTGTTCCATCCTTATAATTTTGAAGTGTTTTCAGGATGGATTGCAAGTAAAACAGTTTTGCAGAGTGCACCAAAAACAAGGCTGTAAAAGCAGGTTTTGGCATTTGAATTAAGGTGGCTGATGATTTGGTTTTTACTATCAGGATACATTTATGGCCGCAATCAGCTTTCCTTAACCACTGCACCGTGAGACAAACCTGCAATGTGTTTCTCCCAGTTCTGTTGCTTCCTGCTCATTTACAATGTGAGGAATAAGCTGGTCCTAATTTGGCTTTTGCATTATACTTTCTCAGCAAATTGTGCCACTATAGAAAGAATTATTTCTTATACAGAATAAAGTGTTGGTTGGTCTTTTTTCCTGTACTGGTATTGTCTGACCTGAAGACTAAAAAAGCCTATGGCACACAACCGCACTAAGGGCACAATCCAGAGTAACTACGGGAGCACATAAGAGACATTACGTGCACCCGTAGTTACTGCACCACCTAGTGAAAACCTATGGGAAATTCATATTGCAATCCAGAGTAACTTGTTCTTACTCCGGAGCAAGGACTCCCCATAGTTACTCTGGATTTCATCCTATAGCACCAAAACTTCATATGATGTTTGACTGCTGGATGCTGTGGGTCAGCAGGTGACCATGCCATAGCAGAGAGGTGCCTATTTGAAAGCAAATCTCAGGTCCACTATGCAGTCTGATTTTGGCATCCTCTGGGGTTTCATTCCGGAAATCCAACACCCCAGATGTCAAATTCATGGGTAATTTAATCCATGGGTGGATCCATACAGGACCTCTAGATGTAACCAGAGATGTTCTCTGGTTGCATCTAGAGGTGTTTTGATGCTGTGCAAGGCTTCAGAAGGTCTCTTGGATGCAACCAAACATCCTTCTGCCATGTCCAGGAGCACAGGTCTGGGCCTCCATTGTGGATTCAAAATCCAGGGTAGGATAAATCAGTGGGTTCCAAATATGTGGATAAGGAGGGCAGATCTGTACTTTATGCTGAGAAGTAGAAAGTATCACTGCCAATTTCCTTCCTCTTGACTCACTCCTAATTCCAGCCTCAGTCACAAACAGGGTGAAATTTCAGTCATCTTCCCTGACATCTGCTTTTTCAAGCAATCCTGGGCTGTTGAAGAAGTCTGGTGCTGACCCCGACTTGAGCTTGTGGCTTATGAATAAGGGGCTTCAGGTTTGGTTGACTCCCTGAAGTTGCCGGCAGGGGAGGAACTGTCTTGCCTGCCCTGGCAGTAGAGCCACCCTTCCAGTGGTGGGCTCTAGCAGGTTTGCACCTACTCTATAGAACCGGTTGTTAACGGGAGATAGGACATAGAAAGTTTAAAAATAGCCATTTAAAAGTGGCTGCCAGATGGGCAGAGAACCGGTTGTTAATTTCTTTGAATCCCATCACTGCACCCTTCCTAGCTTGCATGCCTGCATAATTTTAGTTCAACTTCTGAAACAAACTGGGACACAACAAAATTGAGTGCCAGTGTTGTGTGAAGGCCTCATGTGCTGTGTAAAGTGGCTCCCTCCATCACGTCCCTGCTCTTCATTTTCCAGGTTTCAATCAATGTGCATTTGCACCTGTGTACATGGAAGAACTGGGAAGGGGAGATGTGTACTCAGGGTTACAAACTCCCTATGCAGCCTTGGTGAAATCACAAGCGCATCAGTGTCCCTCCAGAAACACAACCATGCAATTTGAAATCCTGCCAGTCCAGAGAGATGTTTCAATTGGTAAAATTTTGAAAACATTGCCACTGTGCAGTAGATTTTTGGCCTGTTGTATTTACTCCAAAGTTTACTACATTTCCAGGAAAATAATCTCTCTCCCACCAGCTTTGCAAGATTATAGACCTAATCTTAAATCCACTTATTCATGATTAGATTGGGAAGGCTTCTGTATGAGACGTAGGTTTTATAACGCTGGCTTTTAAACAAAATTTGGTTTGTATTGTGGAATTGTTTTCTCTCTTAGGATCTGGAGCCGGAACTAAAATTGCAAGATTTAAAAGTTGATATAAATACTTGAATTTATAGTCAACTACAGTATCTCCTTACCTAGTCTTCATATTGTTTCTAGAAAATGTATATAGCTGGATCACCTGGGATGGCCCCTCTCACTCATCTGCTTGCTTGCTTGTTTGCTTCTCCTCCTCCCTCCCTCCCTCTCCCTCCCTCTCTCTCTCTCAGATTGCAACCTTAGGTTCATTAGTCATCAGCTAATTAACAATGAGGCTGGAATTCAGCAATTCAGAATATATAACAAGATCAGTCACCTTAATTCATATCTTTGGCTTTTACAGGACCAACAGTGCATGCATGAAACTTTCTTCCCTAAATGATATCTCCAAGCGGTTTTACGAAGGGACCCCGTGTGAATTTTTACTGGGTGGTTTTTCATGAATAACGTGTATACATAGAGGAAAACTGTGACTTGTGGAGGTACTGAGTATTGTGGCAACTTAATGGTTTGACTTTAGTAAAGGAGTAAGTATACATGAGAAATTGGATGCAGGCCCACTCACCCACACTGCTGTATATCAAAATCCACAGTTAATCAAGTCTAGCACTTACTTAATCTAGTATTGCACTTAGGTTGCAATCCCAACCTAGCCAGCACAACTTATTGGTTTTCCCATTCCTGTGGTGATGTAGGGAGGCAAGCGCACGTTTGTGCACTAGGAGTGGTGCAGAAGTGCCTTACAGCACTTTGTGACACTCCCAGGTCAGCATAGGACTTATGCTGGGGCTTAGGCTAGCCTAACCGCAGGTTAGGATTGCAACCTTAATTAAGTTTAGCACTTTCATGTATTTGAAAGTCAGAGGTTGAGAGTTCTGGGACCTTTGGAAGCAACTGGATTTCCTGCCCATGTCTGTGACTTCCAGACATGCCCACAAGTTTTTCTGAGGTTTGGGATGACCAATGGACAGGCAAGGATAGTGTGGGGTAGCACAGAAGTGCTAGAAGGGACTCCTGCACCACTCCTCAGGGGTTAGGCTGGTGCACAGGCATGCACTGCTGTCCCCACACCAACATGGGAACAGGGAGATGGGTAAGTCGTTCTGGCCTAAATTGGTTAGGATTGTACCTATAATTATAAAACTGGCACAGCTATATTAAAGGTCTCTTTCAATCATGGTTTTTAAAGTTATGCCATGTTCCTTAATGTATATTCAAACCTCTGTGCCTGAAAAAAAACAGGGCATATAGAATAGAATTCATGTGAGAATACCCTGTTGAATTTAGATTCTCTAAGCAAAGCATGAGAAAGGGTGTGAGGAAGCACTGATGCATAATGTCATGATTTCTGCCGCCCACATCTACAATTTGACATATAATTGAATGCATTTGCCTCCTAATTAAGCTCTGATATGCTGTCTGGAATACAGCATCTCCTGTCTAACCTCTACCCCCCCCCACCACCCTCCAACCCACATAGAAAGCTCAGTGGTGCATCATTGCACGTACCTGTTTTTGTAAGATGGCCATCCATGTACGCGACTCTCAGTTTTGTCCATCAGCATATTATTAAATCCTAGATAGTTTGAATGCAAATAAGCCCTCAAATGGAAGGAAGCAAGGAATGCATATCAATTTTGTGTGCCCAATATTCTTGTACAGGGGAAACAACTGTGGTCGATGTGTAATTTCCATCCACTGTTTGCATTACCTCCTGCACACACCAGGAATTTTCAAAAGAATATGCAGCTCTGCCCCACCATACTGGGGGATATGGAATTATTTCAGGATGAAACAGATATAGTTCACATTGAATTAGCATATTAGACTTCATTCCTGCCTTGCCATGAAATAGAAAATGAACGTAATTCTATTACTGCATGTGAATCATATGACTTTTGTTGCCTGTCACTCACTGCTGTATATATTACACTATTCTGTTGTTTCTTGTGTTGACTTCGTAATAACTGAAGCCATGTCAACAAGTACAGTGGTACCTTGGTTTAGGAGCATAATTTGTTCTGGAAGCATGCAATTTGTTCCTCAACCGAAAAATATTCATATAAAAATGATTACAATACAATAATATAATACAAAATAATAAAGAAAATACAAAGTATAAAAAAATTAACCTGCACTTAGTCTTTCAGGTCTCTCAGGCTGCAGTCTGCCCCCATTACAGAGTGTAAAGAGTGAGCCCCACTGATTATAATAGGGCTTACTTATTCAAACCTTAGCGTAGACATGCAAGGCTAGGGCTATAATCCAGAGTAACTACGGGACCTTTTACACCGACGTAGTTACAGTGCCCCTATGGGCAATACATAGAGAAATATATAGAGCAATCCAGAGTAAGTGCCTCTTATGTCTTCCCGTAGTTAATCTGGATTGTAGGGTATGGGCACAACCCAGAGTAACTACGGGGAGTCCTTGCTCCGGTGTAAGAACAATTTGCTCTGGATTGCAACGTGAATTTCCCATAGGTTTTCACTAGGTGGTGCAGTTACTACGGGTGCACATAATGTCTCTTACATGCTGCCGTAGTTACTCTGGATTGTAGGTTTTGTCTCTTAGGCTCCTTTCCATTGCTGTCATATGAGTGCCACATATGAATGAGCCCCATTGACTGTAAGATTTATTTATTTAATTTATATCCCACCTTTCCTCTCCTGGAAGAGAGAGCTCAAGTTGGCTAACATTAAGAATACAATAAAACACCATTAAAATAGGCTTACTTCAGAGTAGACATGCCTAGGCTGGTCTATCAGGAGGACTCAGCAGGTGCTGGTGGAATGCCAAAACCGGCCATATCCCAGCTGAGACTACTTTTTTGCTTGTTTATTAAAACATCACTTGTATAACAAGTCAAAATTATTAGAGATGCAAAGCACTCTCAATTCAAATAACTCTCAATCCGAGGTTTTACTATATTCAGATTAATAAAGCTTATCTACATTAAAATGAACAGAAAAAATAGTTTTACCCAATACCTTATAATTCAAAGAGAAATCCTTATTGTTCAAAGCTGAAGATGCAACAGTGATTTTCAACAAGTGTGCCAGGACACATTGGTGTGCCAAAATGATCCACAGGTGTACCATGGAATTTTGTGGCAGGGTAATTTTTAAAAGGGGCAAGGGAGGGTATGAGCTTCACTCCACCTCCTGCAATTGCATGGATGTCTTTTTAGTTGTCAAAAAATTTGAGAGTGCCTTACTGATTTTAGTGCCTTGTCAGTGTGCCATGAGATGAAAAAGTCTGAAAATTGCTGCGTTACAGGGTAGGTGTGGACATAGCATACACAGCCCAAATAATCCCACGATTAAGATGCTCACCAGGTAACCTTGCGTACTTTTGCTCATATAAGCCTAACCTGCCTTACAAGATTGTTGTAAACTTATAAGCCAGTGATTTTCAACCTTTTACATCTCACAGCACACTTAACAAGGCCCTGAAATTATCAAGGTGCACCATTTTTACCACTGACAAGGCACACCAAATCCACCAATTTCCTATCCTATTCCTGTTCAAATCCACCAATTTTCCTATTAATAAATGTCAGCCTCCAAATTCCTGTGGCACACCTGAGACCTATCCCTGACCTTTCCGTTGAAAATCACTGCTATAAGCTAACTGTTTATGGTGACCCCAAGCCCATCCTAGAAGGAAGGTTTCAGAAAATGATACTGGCACATCACTGCCTTACCATTTTAGTAGGTAAGTGCCACTGGATTCCATCTTGTTTCCAATGCTTTACACCCAGTAGTGGCACAAGAAGTTATTTTTGTTGGAACACTTCCTAGATATCCCTTCTGGCCCTGTAAATAAGATGCAGCTGCTTGAGCAAATATGTCTGATGCCTTTTTTAAAAGTGGCCTGTTGACCTTAAAAAGCTGTCGCTTGTATATGTGGTTGCTGTGGAATTTTGATTGTTCATAAAATTGAACTGTGGATTATAGAGATTCCCAATATTGTGTTTGTGCCTTGCTTGTGTTAGGGCCGTTTTATTGTTTCCTCGACTGTTCTTCCTTTTTATCTTAGATCAGTGCTTCTCTTCAGTGTCTTTAGATTTGTAGAGTGAAAACCCCTTGATGTTTATAAAAAAAGAAAAGATTCAAGAGTTGGAAATTGTACCAGATCCTCCAGGAGTCAATGGAAGAACAAAGGAAGCTGAATGTGCCTGAAGGGAGCTAATTTTGCTCTTTTAATAGCAAGTTAGAGGGGGATGTTTCACAGGCAAGGAAGACAGCTCTAATAGTCAATAAACTAGCAGCAAGAGTCTTGCTTTGGTCCATTATTGAGTATGAATCCCAAAGAAAAGAGACAAGAATCTTGCCTTTTGAAAGATTTACAACTTGGACTGCCAACTAAAAAACAAACTGGGCCAGTCTGTTTTCTTAGGTTTCCTAGCCAGTTGGCAGAATGATGCGGAGGAGAAACCACATTGTTATTCTGTTACAGGTTGATGTATTTAATTTTATAAACCTCAATCTGCGTTCACCTGTGCTCTGCACACATGCGTATTGAATAGGGAAGCTGCAACCCCGCAGCCTATATAGGGCCGGGCAGTACAGGGCAGAGCAGACGAGACAACAGTAACCACACATAGAAACATTTGAGTAGCTTCCTCACATTCATCTATGCAATGGGATGGTGAAAAATAAACAGTAGTGTTTTCAGTAATGGATTCTCCTGTATCCAGAAACATGGACTCTGCTCTGATTAGAAACAAACAAGCTTAATGTCTTCCAAATGTGATGCCTTAGACAGATCATGAGTGTCTCTCTTCATGATCCCCACCATAACGACACAATACGGAAAAAGGTGCAACCATCGTCAGTCGAAGAACAAATTCAAAAACACAAACTGAGATGGTATGGTCCTGTCTGTAGAATGAATATCAGTCAGCTGCCACATAAGCTCCTCTGGTAAGAGTGACCTACCCACTGGAAAGTCCAACAAGCAGCACCGAAGAAGATGCAGCTCAGATTTATCGAGGAAGACTTAAGGAACCAGCAAATGACTACTGGCTAAAGTAGGGCTAAAGCAGGGCTGTGGGTGGCGCAAGCAGTTAAAACGCTGTGCCTGTTAACCAGCAGGCCAGGGTTTGAGACCCAGGTCGGCCCCACAAGACAGGGTGAGCTCCTGTCCTTAGCCCAGCTCTGTGACGCAGCTGGATCCAATTGTATTGGCTCTGCCTTTCCATTGGACTAATTCAGTGGCGTGGAGGGGGGGTATTTGCTGCTTGGGTAACAGCCTATCCTCCATAACAATCCAACCCAGGCTTTCGTGCTTTGCATTCAGCGTATGCAGCGCCGAGCACGATACCATAGTCTTTCAAGACTGATGGAGGCCTGCATAAAGTCAGCATGCAAGCAGGGGCCAGACCACTAAAACTCAATCAGTTGCTTTACAGTTTCTCCAGCAAGGCACCATTTATGATGGAATCGTTTTCAGCCTCTATTTTTGAATTTTTAGAACGATGCGCATCTCTTGCCACTATACTGGCCTTCTCCAGGGAACAGAAAGAAAGCTGGGGAAGAATGTTGAACATTTCTTCTCTGTGACAGCAGACATCTGCAAAATCAACCTGAAGAGATCCCAGCTCATTTTTAAGAGGATGTCTTCCCACCTCCCGTTTCCAACAAAACATACCTGGCATTTGATGCAAACTGGTGCAAAGAAGAAAAAAAGCAACCAGTTGCTTCTTTTGTACTCTATTCATCTCTACAGGAAGAAGAATTCCCCCCAGATTTTAGACAGATATTGCATGTCAGCGCGCTAATGAGGGCTTTTCTGTTGTTTCAAAAGACTTACCTCCCCCTGCTATTTTTGCACCAGAAAAAGATAAAAAGTTGCTTCCCCCATCCGCTGCTCCCACATTTCACCAAAGGTAATATCACTTCAAATTGCTAAGTCGATGCTGTGGCACCGGATGGTGTTCACTTGCGCAGGATTCTATATGGATCTAGTGCCTTGTAGTGACAGAAGGCTCCCTTTCAATTCTGTGGAGTGGGGTGGGAAGCAGCAGGAGCATGCTCCCCTCTCCTTGGAAAGCGCGTTCCTTTGCCCAAATAAGGAAAACACTGTCAGTGCCAGTAATTCCCAGTAACAGAAAAATGGTGCCACGTTGATTGATTTTGCCAGACCACTGTGTGCCTCCGTTAGATTCACACAAACCGAGTAGGCTTCTTGACTCGTGCGTTGCAAATGCCCCTGCTAGAATAACCTGTTGCTGTTTCAATTTCCAGGGAGCCCTCAGGGATGTGAGCAAACGAATTCTTATGTTTCCATCATGAATGCTAAAGAAGCTAATTAACAGTATCAAAATTAGGCTAGTTTATGATTAGATAGTTAAAGCTCCCTTGAATAATTACCTTACTAGAGCTAGAGCTGCTATTATGGGATATAGATCTGGCAAATAAAAAGGCTGAACATGAAGACATGCCATAATTAATCTTGATATTGATAGTTGATTAGCTATTCCATGGAAAATCAGAATGAAAGCAGCCGTATTTTGTGTGTTGTAGATGATGGGTATTAGATTGGCTGTTAAATGATATTATCCATAAGTGACATTATCAAGCAGGAAAATTTTTAACAATCCTAGGCTGCATTCCTACCCACACTTACCCATTTACTATCGTTGTGAAAAACATATACAGTGGTGCCTCACATAACAAGTTTAATTCATTCCAGAGGCATGCTTGTTACGTGGAATGCTCTTTACGTGAAGCGGATTTTCCCATGGGAAATAATGGAAACTCAGACGATTGCTCTAAACTCCCAAAATATTCATATAAAAATATTAACTGTTTATAAAAATGATTACAAAACACTGTAATATAACACAGTACAAAACACTGTAATATACAGTAACACACAACACTGCAATAAAGAAAATACTGTACAGTACTGAACTGTACTGTACCTTTGAAAACCTTCATGGCTAGTGTGAGGGTTACAGAGAGGGGGATGACTTTCACTATCACTAATGGAGTCACTGCTATCCATTGGCTCAATGGAATCTTTGTCTTTATGCGCAACTAACATTCCCAAGCTGTTGATGGGGAGCAGCACTAGATCATTGACAAGGCACACCTTCCACGCTGCCATACACAGATCTCACAAACAAACCTGGCTCAGGCTGCTCCCCCCAGGCCCTCCATGAGTTCCCTGGCCATGGAAGCCTATTCCAAACTTTGCCCAGGGCCCCACTGTAGCTCAAGCTAGTTCCCTTGTCCCCCCCCCCCCCCCGTGGGTTCCCTTGCCATGGAAGCCTGTTACAAACTTCCTCAGAAGTGTTCAAGACAGTGCTCTTTATGCAAATCAAAATTTCTGAGAAAATTTTGCTCTTTACCCAAAACGCTCTTTACCCAAGTCGCCCTTTACCCAAGGTACCACTGTATCTAATAGCCTATTAAAAGTACTTCTCTATAACATTTCTCTAAATGCAGTCACATACCATGGTAGCATCAAGACCAATAGATTAAAAATAATATTTTGAAATAAAGCGGAAATTGGCTCATGGCTCACTTAGTGCATCCAGACCCACTGTTTGAGAAACACTGCTGTAACATGAAGGTTGAGCTAAGTGTGGATGAGTAATGATTTCAGGAGGATTGACAAGTCAACTTGCAGAAAAGGAAAGCTGCTTTGGTGATAATTGTTTGGATTTGCTGTAAATAGAAGAGAGTAAGAACCCTATCCTATTCCCTTCTGCACTATAGAACGTAGCTGCACTAATGGAGTTCCTCTTGTATGCAACATAAAGCACTTCTGGTTTGTGCCAACATCTTCTATTTGCTTCTAAGAGGTGTTCTGAGGTATGAATTCATCAGAACACCTCCTCATTGCAGCCAGAAGCCACCAGCCGAAACTGGAATAAGCCTTCTGTCCTTTCCAGGAAGCCTTCTTGGCATGAGGTTGGCCACTCCAGATGCTCAAAACCACAGATGCGAAGTCCATTGATAAGGAAGTCCCATTGTCTGTATTAAAATCAATCTTTAGAAACTTCACTGAAGTTTCTAGTCTTCATAGCCTGAGGAGCCATAGCTAAGAGCAATATCAGGTGTTCTGGTAATATTCATACCATGTAAATTGGCACTGCCTAGGATTCCTTTTGTTGGCTGCCCAATGAAAAAGATCTGAAAAACTCAACAGCAAAGCCTGCCTAACCATTGCCATGAGATTGGGCAGGTATTGTGCTCTAGAGGCACCAAAGGCTGGTGAGGATTCAAGCAGGATGTCCTTGAGTAGCCCATCCATACATCACCTTTTCTATTGCCTTTGTTGGCAGAATTCTAGCACAGCAACAGTGCAATTGGCAGTAGTGCTACTATGGACACAAGAGGTGGGAGCCAAGCATCAGGTAGAAGACAAAGAGAGATATAAAGCTTAGCTTAAAACAAAGACCAAACTGCTAGGGATGCTAAGGACACTTGCACAGCAGATAGTACCAGTCAGTAGCAGTTGCCAGAAACAGCTTTGTTTGCTATTGTAATAATGGCAAGAGGGGAAAATATTATCCTGAATATTATCAATTTATCTGCAGCTCATCTTTGAGATAGTCCAGCTATATTTTCAGAATCAAATGTGCCCTGGGTCTTGACAGCTGCACATGATTAACCCTCTGAAGACGGGATAAAGTAAGAAAAATTAGCTTCTAACTACAGAGACCCAGGGAATTATCGGAGAACCAACGAGACTGCTGATGCTACTGAAGCGTATGCAGGTGTAGACCTGATCTGCGATGTAAATGGCAAGCCCCATGCAATAGCACTTTATAAATAGATAGGTTAAGAAACAAAAACCAAAAAAGTTTGTTCTGTTGTTTACAGTAGAGCAGTGGCATAGGTAGAGGGGGTGCCAAGCACTAGGTTGAGTACAAGGGTCCCGCCCCACCCAGAGTCTTTCCAGTCTACAGAACCAAAATTGACACATCACTGAACGAAACAGGTGAAATGTGGGTTTGAACAGTTTGATTTGCTTCTGAAAGATTTTTATTCTTTGAACCTGAACCCGATTCCCAGTTTATTTTGCCCCTCTCTGTCTGTGTTCTACCTTTTCACCACCTCCACCTGCCTCTCATTTTTCCTCCTGTGATCAAACTTCCTCCAGCAAGCAGGAGAATCACTGATGCCAAGAGGGTCAGGGGGTGGGAAGGCCCTGGCCTTTCGATTGGTTCACCCAGCAGTGCGCCACCAGAGTTTCTTTTGTGGCAGGCACTGCCAGCCTTATGGCAATCAGAGCATTTGCAGAAGAGAAACTGAGGCAGACAACTCTCTGCGGAAAGTATAAGATTCAGCTCTTTGCCCTTGAGTTTTCCCTGACGAAGTTCTGGCGAACCAACACCTTTTAAAAAGTCATGTTTGGATTTGGGGGGAAAAATCATTTGGGGTCTGGAAGCCACACTTGCTGTGTTTCAATTAATTCTGATCTAAAATTGATTAGCAGTTTTTCATAAATGTACAGCCCATTGATTTGCAAATTAAGGTAAATCAAGTCAACACTGCCACATTATCTGTCACCTTGTGAATAATGTGGATGCGCATTGATTTTACTCTGTAATCTGTTCACAGCCGGGCAGCCCCTTGGTGATTCAACACTGGAATTCCTGCCCTCGACTCTTTTAAGCTTTCCTACCATCATTCCATATTTTTATCCCCATGTTTGTGGTAGGTGGGGGAGACAAAGCTGAATGCTACCTAATATCTGTGAAACACTTTGTACATTCACTATGTACACTATACATATAGTAGATAAAAACACTATATAAACAGTAAGTATTTTTGAAGACAAATGTTCCTATCTCCTGATTCAACAGCCCTATTTATGCAGCGAGATGGTTAGGATTCTGTTATCAACTAAATATAGGTAATTGTATCTGTAGCCTTATGCTCATACTAGCAGCAGAAATCCTGCTTTATATCTGCCTAGCAGACATATGACAGGTGTAATCAGGAGTTTTATATGGCTTCTTTTCTTTGCCTTGGGAAGAGATAACAGTAATAGTGACCATTACAGAACAAATAATAAGTCTGCACCCTTGACTTCCGTGTTATAGAAAAAGAGGGAAATATCTTAGGAAGAAAAACCAATTATGGGAGAGCTACATTCTATAGATGTAAGAAATTGATACGGCATTTTTGTTTATATGTCCATTAATGTGTAAATATGCAATCCAAGCTACTGTTTCCTGCTGTCTCCTAGGAGGGTCAAAATATATGTTACATCAAATGCCTTGTTGAGAGCTATATGTTAGAACGAAACATATATTATTTATCAAAAAGCAAGATACAGGTGAAAGAGGAGAGTGCAATCCCAATCAGGATTGCGGGAATGCGAAAGTTTAACCCACCCTTCCTGAACTGAAAATCATGAACTGTAGATCCGCTATTTGCCCTTGAAGCAGCCCTTTTATCCAAAGGAGCTTTGAGGGCAGGTAGAAATTCTGGGGAGCAATTTTTATCAGAAAAATGAAGTAATGGAAAAGGATGAACCCAACTTTTGGTTAACGAGAAATTTCTTGTTTTAAATGTGTGCCTTAGTACATTTAGGGCCCAGTTCTATACTGGCCTCCACTGGTGGGACAGGCACACTGGCAGTCACAAATGTGCCGTAAGGCATGCTTCAGTAGTGCAGAGTCTCGTCTTGCCAGTAGAGAGGCTTGTGCTGTCCTCAATGCCAGAGGCCAAAGCAGTAGGCGCACTACTAGATGATACAGCAGAACAGGAACAAAGAAGGTTTGCATGGCAAGGCGAGAATGGGGAGAGGTGCTGATCTGGGGCTTTACCCAGGATAAGGGGACAGAGGTATCCTTAACTCGAGAAGACCATCCACGAGCATCCACACGGGATGTGATAGAGACTGTACCAGTCCCACTGCAACACAGCACAGGACTTTGGCTAGGATTGGGCCATTAATGTAACATTAATGCTGGCCTAACTCACCTGGCCAATCTTTCCATGATGGTGTGGGGAGGTTGGTGTATGCCTGTGTATTGGCCTAATCCCCTCTCCCTCAAGGAGTGTGAGCAGAAGTGTCTTACTGCACTTTTGTGACACCGCCAGGTCAGCACAGGACCTATATGCCAGGGCTCAGGCCAGCCTAAGTAGAAGTTTGGATTGCAGCCATAATTTGGGTCTTTGCTATGAAGAGAAAAGGATTGCAGTTTGCAGGTCACCAAATGGTTACTGGCCTGGGGCACATCCCCTGATAGGAAAGGCTACAATGTTTGATTCTCTTCAGTCTAGAATAGAAAAAAGCACTTGAAGGTTGACGTGATTGAGATATACAACATAATTCATGGGATAGAGTGTATAGAGAGATGTTCTTTTCCCTCTCGCAACATCCAGGGGACATCCACCAAATGTTGGGAGAGTTAGAGCAAAAAATATTTCTTTACTGTTGCTGCAATCCTAACCATGTCTACTCAGAAGTAAGCCCCATTGTGCTCAATGGGTCTTACTCCCAGGAAAGTGTGTTTAGGATTGCAGCCCTAGTTGGTAATTAACCTGTGGAACTTCTTGCAACAGGCCTAGATGCCTTGAAAAGAGGATTGGATGGTGTATGGAGGTAAGATCCATCACAGGTTACAATCCCATGAGGATGCAGGTCTCTAATTGTCTTGTGTGCTCCCTGAGGCATCTGGTGGACCACTGTGACATGCAGTAAGATGGAGTAGTTCTGGCCTGGTCCTGCATGGATGTTATTACATTTTTACATTTTTAGAAGAGTGAAAGTCATAAAGGGGCAATCCCATATCTTGGTGTTTTGCACTCTTTCTCCCCACGCATCATATCAGTGCATGTAACAGGCAGAGGAACATAAGGTTTCCAGCAAGGAAGAGGCTAGTCCTTCAGAGTTTAGGTGTAGAGGATGCTATCAATGATATCTTCGGCCCAATGCCAGAGGCTGGGACCCAGGCCAGTGCTGATCTCCCCAATCCAGCTGGACAATGTCTTTGCTTTCAGCAGCAAGTTGGACAGAGCCATCCTGTTTTCCCTCGCACAGAGGCTGTTGTGCTGCTGCAGTAAAAAAAAGCCTGGAAATAGGATTTGGCTGTAAATAAATAAAAATCCAATTTCGGCAGTACGTTTTGCATTCAAGATAAATGATATGAATTGGCTTGAATGTGCTTTATACAAAATTTATGATTTGGGTTAGCAAAGCATTTGGAATATGGTATACAGAAGTGGAAAGCAGGGGCAAGGATGGAAGGAATGCAGAGATGGGGTGGCAAAAGTGGGATGCAGTCATTTGGAGGGGAACCCTATTGTAGCTACTACAAGTTTCCTCAGAGGCTCAGCTTTGATAGCTACTACTTCCTCAGCTATTACAAGTGTCAGTCTGAATAAAAAGCCATCAAATACAGGTGTACCCCCATATCTGTGGTCTTCTGATCCAGACCCACTCCCACACAGATAACATGAAATTCACGGACACTGTGCACCTAAAGATTAAGTGGGGAAATTCTTATGGGGAAAATAAGAAAATAATCAAGGAAAGTGGGGAAAATAATCAAGGGAAATCAGGCTTTTGAAGGTGGGCAATGCTTTAGAGTTCAGATATGGCAGGTAAGTTTTCATCAAAGTTCAGTTAGCCCTTGTTCCACTTCTATTTATACATCTGAGAATGCAAATATTTGCTTTAATGTATCATCTCTTTGCCGCTGACTGCCAATTAATTTTGTTTAACCAATTAATTTGCTCAAAAGCAATAGTTTGAGTGGTATGAAACTGTTAGGCCTTTTTTAAAAGTGCACCTACCTGCAGGAAAGGTTTACTGTAGTTATTTGATGTGCTCTGACCCTGTTTGTACTCTTCTGTAATTGCTAATCACATCACCTGGATAGTGAACGTCTGGAGCAGTAAATAGCATTGCATATTAACTCCTGGAACGTTTAAACTGGGTTGAATTTTAAGTCCTGAAGCAGCACCACAAGAGAAAAACACTGTCAATGACTATCATGAAAATATTACTAATGTTATGTTGTGATGTGTTTTGTTCCAATCACAATCTTCAGTATACATTGACGTTTATTTTTACAAGCCCTCCTTGGTCAAGGATGATAATTGAGCTAATGGTAATAAAGTACAAGTAGTCAGATCTAACGTGATGGGGTCAGAGACATCTACCACTACATTTCAGATTGTGTAGACTCAGAGAGTGTTGCAAGGTGGTTGGGTGGTTAGAGGATGGACTGAGCCCAGGGAGAGGAGGTTTAGGTGACAGTGGCACCCACTGAATCCTAGACACCTTCCCAAACTCAAGCCACCTTCACTGATCTATTCAGACCTGCACCTATATAGCCTTTATCACAAGGAGGCTTCCAGAGGCCAAAACTCTCCCCATAGGATACAGCAGATGCTTTGCTACATAGTGAGTTAGGTAGGATTGGGGTTTGAGAGTGGTTCAATAGCAGGTGAAACTTTCTTCATTGTGTGCCTGTTGTGGATGTTGATTTCCAATTTGACTGTCAATTTTTTTGTATTTACTTTGTTCTATATATTATTTAAAGCCAAACAGACAAAACTGAATGGGACAAAAATTTTATGAGCTGCTCCTTAACTGAGCAAAATCTAATGCTAACACATAAATAAAGACAAAGGTGCACGCTTTGCCTCACCGAAGAGAGCTGTGATAAGCACCCTATAATGACTAGTGCTCAGAAGGAATGTTGGACGAGGATACTATAATCTGATCAGCTGCAGGTCCTTGAATATTGTGAGCTTCTGACTTACTGCTGACCCCATCAAAGACTTCTGGTATTCATCATCATCAGCTTCCTGACTGCCAATTTAAATATACTTCCAGTCCAGAAATGAACTCTCTGCTGACATTGAAAAATGTAGGTGGCTTTGTTGGTCAATTAGGAAAAAACAATCCCGAAGTCACAATTTTCCAATTCAGTGGGGTGTTTAGTGGTGAACAGGGTGACCATATATAAGAACCAAAATAGAGGACAAGGATTGTCTTCAAAAATGTAGGACACCCAAGAAAAAATGTAGGACATGAAATAAAAGTTAAAAACACTCATGTATAATACTTTCATGTGGTTAATTTAAACACTATGTTACTTATTATTAAATTTGAAAGTACAGTTTATTACATGTAATTTATTAATTACAAAGTTACATGCTTCCTGCTGACAAGGAGAAAGAGGACAATGAAGATTTTGTTGGGGGGACACAAGGCTAAAAGTGAGGTCAAGTCCTGGAAAAAGAGGACATGTGATTACCCTGATTGGTGAATAGCTGTATTCAGTGGTGGTGTATACATACACATGTACTGCCAGCTTCAGGATGAAAATATACCAACATACTCCTCCACTTGCAAAAGCAGATGAATGAAAACAGCTACAAAACTGTTATAAAAGGGTTGCAGGAATCCTTGTGCAAGTCTTTGGACTAATATTTCCATAACGGCACTAGCAAATAATGTGCTGTTCTCAATGCTCTAAGTGGCTCTGAAATGAGGTGCTTGATTCTTTGGCAGGACTGAATTTGTTTCTTGATGCTTACCCCCTAATGACAGTTCTGCAGACGGTTAGTATATGGATGTAAAGATTCTGTTTAGGTGCACGGCTTTGACGCTGTACTCGTTGACACAAGACCACTGGTCTATTTTTAAAGGTCACAAATGGAAAAGGAAATGAGCATGTGGGGAATACTAGGCGAGACCCGCAATTTGACACCAGTCTGAGGTTTTTTTCCTCTTGTCGCGGCTGTGTTGTGTTGTCACCCAGCAAGGTTTGTCATCTTAAAATTTTGATTTATATCTTTTTACATGGTGCATTATGCTCGCATTAGCCTGGCTGCGTGTTTTATTGCTCTCTTGAGCCATTGATCAGCATCGTCTTCAGAGACCTTTGCCTGCCAGTTCCTGCAAGGTTTGTTTCTACCTTCCGCTTGAAAAGGTCAGAAGTTTCTTCCCCAGCGTGGCTGTCTTGCTAACCCCTTTACCTGGAATGGGGCATCCCCATCATCAGGCAGCCATTCTGCAAAAGGGAAAAACGGCAACTCTTGACACGATTCAGAGAGCTGATCTTATTACATTCCCTCAAGTTCAGATTTGCCTGGGATCTGAGGAGCTCTGTCTGACAGCTGTCCTTATCAAGGAAGCAGAACGTATCTTGGCAGACTAACTTTTTGTAATATATTTTGCTAAGGGCTGACATGAATGAGAATACCCTGCAACACTGAGCAGATGAAAATATAAGGAACATCCCAGTTCTTCATATATAAGCATGCATACGTCCAAAATTCTGGGTTTTGGAGGCTCCAGTCCACTCTCCTGTCTGCTATATTTATTTACTCAGCGGTAGCTTGGCCTTCACTGATTGCATGTTCTTTGGTTAATGATATGCTAGAAAAATGTAACTGACTGCCAATCCTTATCCCTCGTTCAAAATAGACCTCCACAGCTAGAGCAGATAGAATGGCAACACAGTGCCTCTGAGTAAAATGCCAAGGTTTCATCCCAGGGTCTCCAGAAGAAGGGCACGATCCTAAGAAATTTAGGCCAGCCTAACTCACTTGGCCTAACTCCCCATGATGGTATGGGGAGGTCAATGTATGCCTATGAATTGGCCTACCCCCCCTCCCCCACTCAGGAATGGGGAAGACGTGTCTTACTACACTTTTCTGATGCCCCAGGTCAGCACAGGACTTATGCTGGGACTTAGGCTAGACTAATAGTACAATCCTAAGCACATCTACATAGAACTAAGTCCCATTGTGAACAGTACTTACTCCCAGGAAAGTGTGGTTAGGATTGCAGCCACAATTGAGTTTAGAATTGCAGCTGAAGTCTCTCTTATTCCCTGCACCATAAATGGGGTTGCTAGATGGGGGCAACCTTTCACAGTCCAGAACATCCATGTTGCATCCAGATGGTTCACTCTCCAGGAAGGGCAAAGGAAAAAAAAATATCCATTTGAAATCCTGGAGAGTTGATGCAAATCAGAATTGGTAGCGCTGAGCTGGACCAATTGAATCCAACCATATAAGGCAAATTCCTATGTCTTGGTAGCAATTCAAACTCACCTTGCCTCAACCAAAATGTGATTACCCATCCAACTTCAACCAGATCTCTAACCCTCTGACTCTTGTTCCATTTCTCATTTGCCACCAGCTTTCTTACCACCTCTGGCCCCTTGATTTTTGTCAATATTGACAGTAAGGGCAAAATCCAGAGTAACCACAGGGAGTCCTTGCTCCAGTGTAAGAACAATTTATTTTGAATTCCAATATGAATTTCCCATAGATTTTCACTAGGAGGTGCAGTAATTATGGGTGCATGTAAAATTTCTTACATGCTCCCGTAGTTACTCTGGATTTGGGGGCAGATCCCGATCCTAAACCTTCTCAAGAGTGAAAGTGTTTATACCCGTGCATTCATTTTTTAGTAGAGACAAGATGAATCCATCACCCCTCTCAGGTATTTAAGTTCTAAAAAATAAGAGAGATATATTAACCTTGAAAATTATGATTATAAAATAAAAGTGGAATTGTTCATCTTTAAATTGCAAATATGGGGAAAATGAGGAACTAGAAAGTTGATACCAATTTGGGTAAATGTAGAAAAGTGGACCATTTGATGGATAGGTAATAGCATTCCATGCACCTTGGCATATAGTCATGCCAGCCACATAACCATGGAAGTGTCTTTGGACAACAGGCTTAGAAACGAGGATGAACACCACATTTTAAGAGTTGGTCATGATTGGCAGGGCAACCTATGGGAACACCTTTACCTAAAACAGGTAAAACTAAAACAGCTGAAATAAATATAAAACAGCTGAAATAAAAACAAAGGATACATCCTCATTACTTACAATTTTTTTTTTAAATGCATCGTCCATCTGTTAAGGCTCACATATGCCAGTAGTTTATGGGATATCAATGACCAGAAAGATAAAAGGGCAAATCCTCTGTTGCATGTTTCATTTTCTGCATGTATTTGCTTCAAGGAGACCATCTCAAAATCTTAAAGAGTTACATGCAAGATGTTTTGCAGTCCTCACTACTGTGAAGGGCTTGGAATCTTACCAACAGCAGCCATGCAGTGACTGCCAATGTATCCAAAAGTTTATGTTTTTGTCAACAGTAAGCTATGCTCAGCCCCGTGGGTTGTCTGCTCCGCGTGTGGCACATAGGAATTGCACATTAAGCAGAAACACAATAAGTACAACAAGCTAGAATTATTCTATTAAAATATTCACTTTCTCCAGGAAAAAAAAAAATTGTGTTATTTTATTCTGAACTTTTCCCCCAAAATCAGGAGAGAGCTTTTTAAAAAATTACTGTTCTCCAGAACTAAACTGGTAGAAGCATAAGAAAGGCCTCATACATGAATCTGGCATGGGGGTTGATTAGCATAAATTTGTTGATGAGAGGTCATTAAAAATTCCAACAGGAGGTTGATAATTACATCCACACAGTGCCAAACCTTGAAATTAATCATTCAGGTTTGTTCACATTGTTTTTTTTTTCTTACTGCTATCCCCATTGAACCATATGAAATACTGGTGCTGAACCTGTGGTTGTTCAAATATTTGTTACATGTTGGTAGAATGGAAGTATGCTACTTTCATGCGCTAGATTAAGATGACAGTTAAAAATTATCATGTCCTGAGTATGAAAAATATTTCATATAGATTCATTGTGACCATATGACTGGAAATTTCCAGATTTGTTCTTTTTTTCAGCCACCTCTCCAGGAGTCCTCTAAAAGGACTTCATTGTCCTCCATTTTGACTTCATTTTGGAATTTTGCAATGGGTACAGCTACCCATCGTGTCATATGTCATTGGACTTGTATTGAAGAGCAGAATCCAATGCAAAAATCAGTTTTGAAATATCTCCTTCCTATCAAAGATTATGGCAAAAAAACTAAAAATAAAAAATATTCATTGAGCTCTATGGGAAAGTGAAAGTACCCAATATCACGGCTTTACTTGTGAGTAGGCAAACATGCCATTGTCTGCTGGAAAGGCCAGGCTGTGAGAAATCCAAGACCTTGTCCTTCTTTTGAGGTTTGGGCATCTGGTCACCCTCTATAGATTATGTAAATCTATAGATTTATATTCTATGTGTATTCTATGGTTTATATGTATTCTATGGTTTATATGTATTCTATGGTTTATATATATTCTATGTTGATTTATATGTATTCTATGGTTGATTCTAAGGCTGATAAGTATTACCCCCAACTTGCTGCTGAGGCCAAGAGGGTGGGTGGCTTGCCTTAGGCCATAACATGTGTGATGAGAGGAGAGGTAGATGGTATAGTAGTTAGGGAGATGGATAGCAATTTGGAAGAACTAGGTTCAAATCCCCCCTCAGCCATGAAGTGTCCTGGGTAACCAGTCACTTATTCTCAGCCTCACCTACCTCACAGGGTTGTTGTGAGGAAAAAGGATAAAAGCTTTGTAAGCTGCCTTGGGCATCTGCATTAGCGTTGGAATGGTGGGGTATGAATTTAAAAAAATACATACATATAAATATTTTGATATTTATACATATGATATTTATATCATATCATACATATGATATTTATATCAATAAATATAAATATATCATAAAGCAACCCTGTTGCTCAGGGCCTTGAGCTTTGCTTTGCACACATGTGGCCTGCTCTTCTTCATGCGCTTCAGTGTACTAAATGAAATACAGCGCTGCCAAACTTCACCATCACCTCACAACGACGCCTTGAGACGGACCCTGCCTGACTCGAGTATATTATGATGGCAGATTATTAACTGTGTTTCTAAGCCATTATTTTTCTGCTGGTCACAGCCGTGGAGAAAAAACATCAAAAAATTTTTTTACTGCTGGTGCGATTCATTCGGAGGATTTATACTTCCGATAAATGCTCACAATATTGTCATTTTCGTTCTCTAAATCTGGTTGTCAGACAACCACCACCACAACAAAAGGCGGTTCATGTGTACAGTTGAATTCCTAAAATGTTCAGGTAGATGGGGAGTGGAGAATAAATGTAGGAGTGAAAGGACATCTTGAGCTCCAGAACTCCTCTAACCCCATAGCCCGGATGGCCACAGAACAGCCACATGCTGCGGATTGAGTAGACTCTGTAGACGGGCTCTTTTTTCTTTCAATCAAATGTTTGCCCTGAAGTTTCAAAACAATGTCAACTTCCCTACCAGGTAGTTTAATAACAGGACACTAGTGACCCAAGAGAGAATGGCGTTGCATCTCTGCTATCCTATGTGATAAAGGAGTTCTTTTCTAATTGTACTTCAGGGGCTCATTGGAAACCTGACAGTGACTCAATACAAATTTCAAACCAGTTTTCCTGTATGATTGTTTGTGCTGTATTACTGATCGTCCTCTGTAATGATATTACAGAAGAGAGTTGGGTTGTTTGAGGGCAGCGTTCTTCAATGTTGGATTTGGCCCCAGTAGAGTCACAAAGCTTCAGATGTGGGATCATAAGAACATAAGAAAAGCCTCCGTTGGATCAGGCCAAAGGCCCATCTTGTCCAGTTTCCTAGTATTACAGTTTCTAGTATCACACAACAGCCCAGCATATGCCTCAGGAAGAACATCTAGGTGTCCTCCCTAGGTCACAGCAACTTATGGGAATGAAAAACTTGAATACCTGGACAAGAGAACCATCATATAGCATCCAGTTTCTCCCACAGGTATCAGGAGATTGAGTCCTGCTCAGATTCTTAGCAGTTGTGCCAAAATAGCTTTCAGTAGTGCCAGGCTTCAAAGTAATTTTCTATACTCTCTATAACAAGAATATTTGGCTGTACTCAACAGTGCCAGCAGAATAAATGGAGCCAAAGGGTGGGCAGCGACAGTGATGGGGTGGAGGAAATGAACAATAGTGGGTTCCTTGTCTCATATTTTATTTACTTGTTTGGGTCGTGGCACAAGAAAGATTGAAAACCACTGTTCTAGGGCATCCTTTCCATCACGCATGGTGGCAATGAGTCCCAAAAGACTTGGCCAGTAATTGCTCTAATAATTTGCCCTTCTCTGCTACCCAGAGTCTCTGCAACTTGCAATGATTCAACCGCAAATATATCTATTCACCCCCAAATCCAGAGTAACTACAGGAAAATGTAAGAGACTTTACGTGCACCCATAGTTACTGCACCACCTAGTAAAAACCTATGGGAAATTCATATTGGAATCCAGAGTAAGGTGTTCTTACACCGGAGCAAGAACTCCCTGTAGTTACTCTGCATTTTGCCCTCAGAAAGATTTCCCCCAAAAGTAGAAACCGTGAAGCTACTGGATGAGTATTCAAAAGCATTTATGTCAGATGGGGTCTTGATATCCATGTAGGATCCATTCTAGGACACCATCACCACTACCACTGATTCCAAATTTTGAAGAACAAAAAAAGAAAAAAAGAAAAAGAAATCAAGAATCCAAGAGTTCTGGGATAATTTCAGGAGTGACTGCACATTTCACTATCTATGTCATCATTAGGAATTTATCCAGAGAATCTGTTTTTATCTTGCTTCTTTGTTTTGTTTTCAATTGGTAGGTGCCTGTAGCAAATACTGTAAAATGCTAGGCACATTGTGACAGAAATCTATAGGATTGTCTTGAGAGATTGAGAGTGTACATCTTTTGAAAACTCAGATGTTTCCAGGTAGGAGTCAATCATTTTTATCACGTTAAAAGGGAGAATTGGGACTTTATGTGGCTACAGGGGTGTCTTTAAAAGGTTCTGATCATAAATGTGGAGGCAATAAATCTTTGTGTCTGTTCTCTAGGCAGTCAGTTACTGGTGCCTGATGGTTTTGTGTTCAGTTTTGATGCTGCCAAAATGTCTTCACTCTTCTTAGGAGACTGTATTTGGGAAGCTATTTTTAAAAAGAAGATTCTGTTGCTTGGAAAAGAAGAATGGAGCTTTGCATTTCTCAAAGTCCTCTCCCCAATTTAATCTCTTGTTAGGAAGCCAAAGGCCCAAACTGCATATTACACCAACCATATACACCAAGCAAACTGGCTCGCTGACCTTTTTTTTAATTCCCTAAATAGAATCCATTGGGGGATTTGATCCAATTTGGGCCAAAATTGTGCAGGAAAAGGGCTTTCAAGTGTTTGCCCTACATGACACCAGCTGATTCAGGGTGACATAGCTGGTACATATTGGGAGAGAATTTGCCATTGCATCAATGACAGCTACCATTCTAGGGAAAATAAGGAAAGAGCCTCCCAAAATGAAACAGGATGATGATAGATGCAAAGGATTTATGCCTCCCCCATCAAAGAGTCAAAGCTATGGGCCTGATCTAAATACAGTAATTTTTCCCTCTGTGATTGCCATTTCAAGAATTAAAATAGGCGTCTATGTAATATGTGTAGTTTGGCCCATAAACTGCTATGGAAAAGTTTGAATTGGGAGCATTTGGGGGAAACTTTTCAAGAACATTTTCCAATGGCCTATAAATTGATTGAGATATGATTTAGCAGGGAAGTCTTAAATACTGCTAAAAATGGCATGTCATGGTAGTACTATACAAACATCTCAAAATAGTTTCCCTCTGCAGCCAAAGGTATTTGAATGGAAATCTTTGATGCATTTGGGGGGATCAAAACATACAGAACATTTTATGTACTGTACCTTATATGTTCTATCCAAATTCAAAGCTTGGAAATACGGTAAGACATGCTACAGTAGCTTGATAGCATGCCCCCTCTTTATATTATTTAATTTTAAAAAATGCAAAGGTACTTAATTTCTGTGGGCGCAATCATAACCAATTTAGGCTGACATAATTCACCTGTCATATCTTCCTGTGGTGGTATGGGGAGGTCTGTGCACTGACCTATACCTGTGCACTGACCTAACCCTCCACCCCCAGTAGTGGGGCAGAAATGCCATATAGCACTTTTTTGATATCCCTAGGTCAGCACAGGACTTATGTCAGGTTTTAAGCTGAAGGTTGGGATTGGAGCCTTAATGTTTTTAATTGTCCCAAAATCTGAGCATTTATATTAGTGTTATATGCATGCATCTTATAGAAAGTAACTAGACATTAATTATAACGTTGAAAGTTTCAATTAAATCTGAAAGTTAATTACAAGTTTGAAACTGTACAATTTGGCTGGTATTCTATCCATTCATTATGTTGCTAATTAATTTTGAAAGAAAAAACATCCAGGGAAAAATATAATAATCAAAAATTGGCCTTTACAGTTTTTTCCCCTTTCCACACGACTAGACCACAGAGTTGCAGAACATCTTTCTCAGATTCAGAGGAGCTGAATCAGAACCCTGCCACATTCCCTGAACATATAGCAGTCTAAAGGGATCACTATTCAAGACTAAAGGGACTTGTACATATTTTTTTATGTTGGCGCTCCCTTTGATTTCAATTGTTCAGTAGTGTCAGCTGGTGTTTACACTCCTTGTGTGGGAAGCTAGTTCGTCACCCCCATGATGAACATCCTCCCATGCAGTGGGCAGGGCAATGATGCACCATTGCCCTATCCCACTCGGGTTTTTTGGCTATAACTTTTGGTACAATAAAAATAACCTGATTTGAGTATCAAATCATGTTTTGATATATATGCAATGACATAGTTAGGGGGTGCAGGGGGTGCAGTTGCACAGGGCTACAACCTTTAGAGGGGCAACAAGCTGAGCTTGACAGTAGTGTCTAAAATGGTGAAAAACGGGCTATATATGAATGATAATACCATCATGTTATATATTGTTGAAACGGTAATTTAATGCAGAATGCAGTGAAATATCTCTCAAAAGTTATAGCCAATTAACCATAAAATGAAAACACAAAAACCAGTGGAATAAAAAGTGGATTTTCTTAATTCAACTTTCCCATGATACTGATTACTCTGAGAGCCAATGAGATGTAATTTGAATACTGTACGGAACTAATAAGGTGTTAATATGAATCAGTTCTCATTTCCACATATGTATATAATAATACAATTAACCCATGCTAAATGGATATATAGGCACTTCTAAGAGGTGCTCCTTATATTTAGCAAGGAAAGAATAACCATTCCTATTTGGCCCAGCACAGTTTTCCTAACCAATAAGGGGCACAATTTTCATATTTTTACTTAATTAAATTTGATCTTATTGTTGCAGGGGAAAATTTAAATAATTTTTAATACTCCAGGATGACATCACTTCCAGTTGTGACATCAGTTCCAGGGCAATTTTTTGCACCTAGCTACATGATCCTTAGCTATACCACTGTATACATGGTTTTATTCAACATGAAACTAACATGAAATTAAATGACAAGTTGTATCTAACATGATAGTATTATTAAAAAGTTCCAAGGTTAAAATTTTGGCCAATAGTGGTGTCAACCCTGTGCACATCACCCTTTGTGGCCCATTCTTTAAAAATGGAAATGCTCCCCCCAGAGCAACATGGACACTTTTCATTCCCTGCTCTCTGCTGATGCAATGCACTAGCCATAGTCTGTAGCAAGGACAGTTCTAGAAAAGTTTCTTTTTCCATACTCCTTCTCTTAGGCTGCAGTTCTGGGCATACTTACCTAGAAATTAAGCTTCATTGAACTCAATTTGACTTCTTTCCAAGTAGACATGCATTCAATTGTACCTGCTATACTGGAAGGCTAGACATATTTAGACAAGTTGCACGATATTCAATATGGCTTACCCTTTGGTAGATGAGTTTTGGATTGCAGCCTTCATCTTTGGACACTTCCAGCAATCAATTATAATGTTTAATAACAGTATATCTCCCTATCTCAGATAATAGAGGGACATATGTGGCCTTCGCCTTTTAATTGGGTGATAATGAGTATTTAAATATCATCTCTGACTTGCTAAAAATGAACCTGTTAACACGCGAATTAATTATAAAATGCCCTTATTTTTCAAAGGAGCACAAAATTTCTATGTGGGTGCCAGGTATTTGGCGCTACCAAATTCTAACCATTCTAAATTCATTCTAACCAATTATTCTGTATACTACACTTTTCCAGTAATTTGGATGATGAGTTTTTTGTTTGCTTTTTTTTAAGTGCAACTTTATTTTCACCATTCCCACCTTAAAGTTAAAATTATTTGAAATAAATAGTAATTAGTTTTCTAGGCCTAAAGATTGTGTGTGTTCCAGAGAATTGTAGATGACCTCTAAGAAATTTCACACATCTAATAATGTTTTTGAATGCCCTTGAATATTCTCAGATGTTTTGGAACGGGAAGTAAAATTTGTTTTAATTTTCTATTGCGTTTCCCCCACTCCCAACGAATGTGGTACCCACTCAACCTGCACTCAGATCTTGTGCAAAAGGGTATAGGCATGGGCAGGCTTAATTCTTTTGATGAGCAGGTTGTGTAAAAGCCCTGAATTGGTTTCTCACACACACACACACACACACACACACACACACACACACACACACACACACACACACACACACACACACACACACACACACACACACACACACACACACACCTTTTATGCATTATGGCTGCAATCCTAATCCCCAGTTAGACCAGCATAAGTCCCAGCACAAGTCCCATGCTTGCCTGGTGTGTTGCAAAAGTGTCACTACTGAGGGGTTAAATGAGTGGACAGACATGCTCCGTCTTCCCATACCACCACGGTCATGGGGAGATGGATGAGTTGCGCTGATTACCAACCAACTAACTGAATTGGTTAGGATTGTGCAGTATGTCTTTTCCTTGTTCACCAGACTGGTACATTTTGAGTGCAATCCTAATTTAGGCTGGCGCAATTCATTGGTCTTTCCATTCCATGATGATGTACGGAGGCAAGCGTGTGTTTGTGCACTGGCCTAATCTTCCTTACAGCAATTTAATGTCACCACCAAGTCAGCACAGGACTCATCCTAGGGTTTAGGCTTGCCTAACTGGAGATTAGGATTTCAGCTTGTCTGCTGTATTGAAACATTGCCAACCACAACTGTTGTCCTCGGGGCCTTGAGCTCAATAATAAACCCTGCCCCCAGGTTTACATTCAAGCATGGCTGCTCATAGCTCTGGCCCAGTCTTGAACATTTTACACTAACATAACGTTATGGACTTCAATTACCTTGATAGGCCTTCTGAGTCTTTAATAGTTCCTGGATTATGTTGATTTGAATTATTCCTCATTTTGCCTCTATAAGGAAATATTCCATCATCATCTATTGCTATCCCCACCTCTCTCTCTCTCTCTCTCTCTTTTGGTTCCTCATCTACCTATGATTTGTTATTGGGGTGGGAATTTTTGTAACTCAACAGCATAACTGAAGTAGCAATAAATTTTGTCTGGACAGTTTAGTGACAAGTCCCTGTGATGAGAATTTATCTCCCAAAATGCATCCATGCAATGAATAATTAAAGCCCAGATTCCACACCTTCCAGAACATGCAAAGGTTGAAGTGTCCTTCCTACTCACCTCCCCAAAGCGGGGATGAGCAGACACAGTGGATGGCTCTGTGTTCAGACTTGATTCAAAGCACATCAAATCATCTTTTGTTCCAGGTGTAGACAGACAAAATTTAATCTAGCATCGTTCTATAACCAAAGATTTGGGCATTTGCAGGAAGTTGATTTTTTTTTTCAAAGAAACTGACTTTTGAAATGTTCCGACAAAAAGTATCAAAAGAATTGGCTAACGTATTCTACCTTCCGTACATAAAAAGTAAAACTTTAAAGATGATTCAATCTCATTGTATATCATGCCAGAGGGAACGATCTTCAATCTCGCACCTGAAAATTTGAGAGAAGATACTTTTTTAAGCTCACTCTTAAATGACAACAGAAATCTCTTTGATTTTCAGCACACACTATTGCTTTATGAAAGGTCAACCTTGGCTAAGTAAGCATTAAGTCAGAAATTCCCATCATGTTAAAAAATGCTCATAATCCAGCAGCACGTTTCCTGAGCAAGCCCAGTTGAAATGAATGAAGAACGCCCTTGCACATTGGTCTGTTGTTTTGCACATTGCCCATTCATTTCAAAGAGGTTTGCAAAGCAGATTAACCTGAGTATAAAGTTAATGTGACTTCATTGTACAGCACAGTTGGGTCTTAAGGACAACATACTCACCTCTTGTAACCTGTGAGACCGGCAAGCGTAACTTTTCCTCTAACAATCTTTTTCTCTAACAAGAGAGATTGATTTGGACTGTGGGACATGATTTTTGTTTTAGCACATCTTTAGGGCAAAAACATCCTTTTCTTGTCACGGAAGTGCTCAACATTTCAGCATTGTTTTTGTGCGGTGGGAATTTCCATGCTTTTTTGTCATTTACATTTTGGGATTCTTTGCTGGGTATAGGTTTTCTCACTTTTGGAGTTGTGATCCTTTTCTAAAATTATTCTGTATCCCATTTCATCCCATACATCTCACACATAATTGTATAACTACTACCAGCTTCCATGGGTGTCAGGATATGAAGATTGAGACTAAGGGCAAAATCCAGAGCAGTTACGGGTTCATACAGTTACGTCACCCTCTAGTGTTATTTTATGGAAAGTCATCTTAACTTCTCCGGAACAAGGGGCTTAATTTTACTTTAGGATATAGGCCTAACTTTAAGAGAGGCTTAGGCACAGAACACTTTGCACTTCCTCCTGCAACACACCAGCAAGGATGGAGGAGCTTAGCTCCTGTGTATTCTATGCAAGCTCTTCATGGCTAGCCATCCATCTCTGAGTTGACTGCAATGCTAAGTCCCTACTTTCTACTACTTTCAATGCTAAATCCCTACTTTACCTACTTTTTAATCTAATTATATTTTAACTACATTTTAATTGTGATTTAATCTCTATTTGTGGGCTGTGGATGGTGCAAGCGGTTAAGGCGCTGTGCCTGTTAACCAGCAGGCCAGGGTTCGAGACCCGGATTGGCCCTACAAGACAGGGTGAGCTCCTGTCCTTAGCCCATCTCTGCGACGCCAGCTGGATCCAATTGTATTGGCTCTGCCTTTCCATTGGACTAATTCAGTGGCATGGAGAGGGGGGATTTGCTGCTTGGGTAACAGCCTATCCTCCATAACAATCCAACCCAGGCTTTTGTGCTTCGCATGCAGCATATGCAGTGCCGAGCACGATACCATAGTCTTTCAAGACTGACGGAGGCCTGCTAATCTCTATTTATTACCGTATCTAATTTTAGTGGTGTTTTATTGTTTTTTAATTGTTGTTCGGCCACCTTGAGTTCTCCCTTGTGGGGGAAGAAATGCAGGATACAAATTGCTTAAATAAATAAAAATACTTTTAGGAAGGACATTTCTCAAGCACTTCAGCACTGGGACCCCAGCAGATATCAGGACCTCAGCAGATACTGGAATCCAAATCCTTATTCATTCTGGAACAATGCTGGAAGGAAAAAGGAACCTCTGGGTGACCCAGAAATGGGTCTTTCAATCCTAAAAATAATGGTAGATGCTTGGAAACCATTCATATCCTGATTTTTGAGTGCTTTTTGTTTTAAAAATCAATTTTAAATTTGGAACCAAGTGTTCCATATCCAAGGGAGAGGTGGTTCTGGAACTCTAACTAATACTAATGTCTGTATACTTGGAAATACTATTACACCATAAACAAAATGGTACTAATTAACATCATCATGTTTAGACCGTATTATCGTATGTTGAAAAGAAATTTATTTCTTTCAAGGAAGGGAGGCATAAAACTAATTTCAGAGAGAACTCCAGATTTTAGCAATTAAAAAAAATAAGCTTGCAGATTTTTTTAGCATGTTTTGAAAAAAAAGTTGAAGTACTTGATTTTTATTGAGCTATTTAAAAAGAACTGTTTCTATATGTAGCCACCCAAATATAAAAAGGATATGTATGTATAAATCAGTCCTATGTAGCTGATTGCTTCAAGATAGTTGGTCCATCTGCAGGCTTTGTTGCCAAATGGGTTTGAATTCAGGAATGAATAAGATCTGCAAGGAAAGTGTTTTCCCAGCAGCTGGTTTTGGAGAGTTATCCTTGCACAAAAGATAATAAGAAAAGTTACTTGAAGCACTAGTTATGCTTTCAGTTTGTACCCAGAAAATGCTGCTTCTGTTTTCCTGGTGGCTCCCTTTCATAGTATGGTTGTACATGAAGTTTTATCAGGATTGTGAATTCTGGCCACAGATTATTTTAATTCTGGCCAGAATTTATTTTAACTCCTGCCAAGGAAGGGTGTTGCTAGAGTCTGAAGCAATTTATGGCTGCAATCCTATCCATACTTTCCTGGGATTAAGCCACATTGGCTATCATGGGACTTCTGAGTGGACAGGCATAGGATTGTGCTCTATCCCTACAATCCAGAGTAACTACTGGAAGACGTAAGAGGCACTTACTCTGGATTGCTCTATGCACTTCCCATAGGTGGCACTGTAACTATGAGCACTATCCTAACCATGTCTACTCAAAAGAAAGCCCCATTGTGTTCAATGGGTCTTACTCCCAGGAAAGTGTCTTTAGGATTGCAGCCAGTGTCAGTGTAAAAGTCCCATAGTTATTCTGGATGTGTAATTTTGGGGCAATAATCCTAAAATTCTTCATTTTCAATTCTATATAAATAAAATATAGTTTTTGCCAGGCTGTTATGAATTTCTCATTTCCTTATATTTCTCCCTTTCTCTCTTTGTCCTAGTTTCAATATTCTGCATGCAGTTATCTGGAGAAGGTAAGTACTGTCTTCATTCTGCAGTAAATTGGAAAACTGTGGCCATCATTTAGTACTTTATGTCTATTTATGTCCAAGCCCACCTAAAAAAGAGATTCCAACACCAATTATATTTAACATTTTCTAAGGCAGGCAACCGCAATCTAGGACTAGTACACTCACAGTATTAATTCTTCATTGACTAAGGGCACAATCCAGAGCAAGTTCAGCCTGCTCTGCCCTAACTGCTCTCTCCTAACTATTCTGTATCCAGAGCATAAAGTTATGCTGCATCCAGAGAGTCAGGAAGCCTGGGCTGCTCTCACTGCTCCAGAGCATGCTAAGTAATTGACACATGGGGAGGACTTGCTCCTGAGGAGACACTCCTCAGATCACACTGAACAAGGAACAGCTGTGGTGCCTACAGTGATGACACAACTCTGCGCATCACCCGGTGCAGAAGTCTATCCATCACCCCTGGGAGGCGTGCACTCCCCTACCTGGACTGCGCAGTCGCCAAAGTTGGCACCTGTGCAGTTGTTTCTGAAGCCAACTGGGTTCAGAAAGAGTACTGCACAGGCACTATCTCTGATACTTGCGCAGTACTTTTCTGAAGACTTTCAGCTTCAGAGGAGACTGTGCAGGTGTCAGAGTTGGTGCCTGTGCAGTACTCTTTCTGAAACCATTTGGCTGCCGCTCCGCTTCCTGAGCAAGTCCGAATGGCTCCGCAGAGGCGTGGACTTCCTCCACGCTAAGGAAGTCTTCTCTGAAGCTGTTTGGCATGTTCAGTGTGTTCCTGCGCAGTGCACCTCAGCTGGCAGTTTGAGCCAGCTCCGAGGACAAGTGGCAGCTTCTGGCTGCTGCTCCGCCTGTCAAAGGACTGTCAAACTTCTCCGGCACATCACCCCATACGAAATGTGTCACCCAATGCGGCCCACACCAGCCGCACCAGTCTGGTGATGTCACTGGGTGTCTGCCTTATAAAGAGTCCCTGATGAGATGTCAGTACCTTCTACAGTGAATACAAGGGGCTTCTTGGTGTGGCCTGCTGTATCCTGAGGTTTGTGGGCAGCCGTAGTTGTTCGATATCCTGAGGTTGAGAGGCAGGGGTTGCAGCTAGGATGGCCAAGAACTCAGATTTTTGGTCAGCACTGCCATTCTTACTTATCATGGACCCCTATGGGTCTACTCATTACTATACCTGCTCTTGAGGTGGTATAACTCTGAGGGCTGGATACAGAGTAACTGCTCTGCTCTAGGCAATGCTAAACATGCCCTCAACATGCCTCTCCTGAACTGCTTTGAAGGGCAGAGCAGTTAGGGCAGAGCAGGTCCACCTGTCTTAGGGTACCCTATGTTGCCTTGCTCTGCCCTAAGCCTCTTCCAGAATAACTGGGTTGGAGCATCTTGCAGTTGCTCCACCCTAGTGATAGATAGTTGCAACCCAAGGGCTCTTATGTGGACAGATTAGTTGCTCTGGATTGTGCTGCCAATCTTCAAATCCAGATATTTTAAACCCAGGTATACAGCTGTATAGCAAGGTGTATATGTAGGTGTGTATAGCAGGCCTCCATCAGTCTTGAAAGACTATGGTATCGTGCTCTGCACTGCATACGCTGCATGCGAAGTATGAAAGCCTGGGTTGGATTGTTATGGAGGATAGACTGTTACCCTAGCAGCAAATCCCCCCTCTCCACGCCACTGAATTAGTCCAATGGAAAGGCAGAGCCAATACGATTGGATCCAGCTGGCGTTGCAGAGCTGGGCTAAGGACAGGAGCTCACCCTGTCTTGTGGGGCCGACCCGGGTCTCGAACCCTGGCCTGCTGGTTAACAGGCACAGCGTCTTAACCGCTTGCACCACCCACAGCCCTTTAGGTGTGTATACAACTGTATATATTAATACACAGCTGTATATCAAGGAGATTTGGATTTAATCTTTGTTACCGTATTTTTTGTGAGATGATCAGTATTATCTACTCGGACTGGCCACAGCTCTTGGTCTTTCCCATTATGGCTCCCTGTAAATCATTAACTGGAGGTTACAGGGATGGATCAGGGAAATTTGTGCATGAATAACATGTAAACCAATGGTGGGCACTCCTGTTTGGGACATTCTCTCCTAGCAAGTGAAAACACCCTTAGGTTGAAATGTTGTACATGCCTGTGAGCAACATCCATTGAACTAAGTGGAACTTGCTTCTGAGTAACTAATACACATGATTAGTTAGCCCAGTCCTAGTGCTAGCAATGAAGATGCATGTGAGCAGTGAGGATGCATGCGGACTTTGAAACTCAGAAGACAGCTGGAAGTCTCCTTAGGCTAAGGGAATATATTTCCTCTTACTCCAAGTAAAGCCACAGCCACCCTTATGGGGCTTCTGAGATCCAACTGTACCTGTGCCAGCCAGCACTTGGATGGGATGTGGGATATGACATTGGGGGCTGGTTCAGGCAATGAGCTCACTTGTAGCAACAAACAATATTGAGTTATTGTGGGGCAGCTGTGCTCTCTCAGTGCACATGTAGGATTGTGTTTTAAATATATTTTGTCAAGGACACTCTTATGAACTGAGTCATGTAAACTGCACCGAAGTGACTTCTTAGTTGTGACAGGGCAAAAAAAATTCAAAAAGATGAAACCACATTTCACTAGCTCAACACTTAGATCTTCAGCAAGAGTAATTTTTTGTTTTGTTTTGTTTTTGGTGTTCCATTCTGATTAATCCTTTTATGAAAGGACGAGCTCCTAACCTCTGAAGCTGGATCACATAGCAGGATCCTTTTGTATGGGTTTGTACGCAGCACATTGCACCTTGAGGAAGTTTGCTTTGAGACAATCTTTTTCTAAAAAAACCCAACAAATTGCCTTCTCGTACCAGTGTAACGTAATATTTTAATTATGGTTTTCAGTGCACTTCAGACAGTGCCCCTGAAGGACTGCCTAATTAAGCAAGTTGTTTGGCTTTCAAATAGCATCAATCAAACATCGCTGGAAATGCCTGGTTCTCATTTGGGGAGATTAAAGTATAAAAGAAAGACACTTCATTCATTGTTACTAAACTTTAAGGGTCATCTATAATGGGCACCACCTGGTTTGCCAAGTGTGTTATTACCATCTCAGGTAATGCGCAAAGATGCTGTCTCTGGAAAACATTGAGACGTGCTGATTTTTCAGGGCCTAAAAAAGATCCCATTGATTTTTGAAAACTCCTATTAAAGGTTTGTGCATAGGATGAACTGGGCTTTGGGGAGTTTCTTTTTCCTAACACAGAATTAATCTCTCGCAAAGTAAATGACATGTTTTTGTTTTGGGTTTTTTAAAAGACGACAACTTGAGGTGATGGCACAATAGCAAGCAGGTCTTGTGGCAGAGTTTGTCTTGGATAATTTATTAATGTTTTGTTCAGTAATGAAACAATACATCATTCGCTTACAATATATCACCCTAAGCTGCCTCAGGGTAACTTCAGTCAGAAAAAGGCAAGATATAAGTCTATTAAATAAATGAATCAGGGGAATTAGTGTTTTCAAGGAACGGTGTCTGGTAATCACATATCCTGTTTTGGTCTCTATTTTTGCATTTTTGGTGGAAACGCCTTGTTAAAATTTTGTTTGTGTGAGTGATGTTATTCTTCAGAGACTTCAACTTCCTTGCTAGAATGTCTAAATGTTAAAATTCATTATTGCAGTGGCATAACTAGCAGCAGTGCAAAGCACTAAATGCTAACAAATTTCAGCCAGCCTAACTCATGGCATATCTTTCCATGGTCATATGGGGAGGTCAGCATATGTGCAGTGGCTTAACACCCTCCCATCCGGACCAGGGCAGAAATATCTTATAGCACTTTTGTGACATCCCTAGGTCTGCAAAGGACTTATGCCGGTCCTTATGCTGACTGTAGGTTAGGATCACCAAATCTTGCAGGTAGTCTCACCGCATCATGCAAGGGGCCCCTTCCTTATCCCCTTTGGAGCCATTCCAGGCCATAGGATCAAAACCACACCATTATTTGTGCTTGCACACTTCTTGATTGGGGCCACAGTCAGTAAAGATTGAAATAATGCACCACCACACAGTCAGATCTCTCTAATCACAGATGAACATAAATCTACATTTTTCCATCATCCTCCATGTCCTTTCAGTTATACAAATAATTATTAACTTATGAGTGCTGAGTAAATTCCAATAGTTTGCAGGAGTTTGTTTTCTGCAGAGCTTCCATACATTTCGCATACATTTCGTTATAATGTTTGCCTTTTTAAAAAAGTAATTATCAGAATGCAGATTATTCCCACTTTTATGGTGCATTTTGGAAATAAAACGTTCTTTCTTCTTTAAACAATATAGTAATAAAAATGTAAAAATGGAGTTACTGCCGGCATTTCAATGTTCTGAGTAGCTTGTAAGTCTTTAGGTAAAAAAAGGCCCATTTCAGTTTCTCTGTAGTGTGTTTATCTTGCAAACCCATGTAGCAGTAAAGCTTTGTGGATTAATGCCTTTGAATCTGAAAAGTTGCTTCAGATTAGGAATTCTTTCAGCCTCTGCCATTTCTTTCCTTCTCTATACAATAACAAAACATGATTAGCTCCAATAGATCATGCTCTCCTTACCCTGCTTGTAATTGAAAGTATCTACAGTACGTATCCTATAGTCTAAGTCGCAGCAAAGATTGACAAGTAATTACAGTACAAGCAGTCTCATCTCCGGTAATTACAGTTGTCACCATCGATCCAATTAACCAGCATAACCAACTCAAAGGAGTTGGGAGTCATCAAAGCGTAGTGGCTAAATCTAGATTGCTTCGTAAGGGATTTTATGGAGGGGGTACAGTGTTCTTTGAGACTTTTCATTTCCTAAAAATACTTGAAGAGAGAGATAATGGAGGCTTTGAAGAGAAATCACATTTATTTTCATTTCACACTATTTTATTATTTATTTATAGGATTTATATCCTGCATTTCTCATGCCCAAAGTGGCTTACAAAACTTTAATTCCCTCTCTCCGGCATTGACTATATTCTGCATGCAGGAATATGACTGCAGAAAAGGCCATATTTTCCTAGTATAGCTGTGCTCAAATACCCAAGTTTTGCTCATACCACTAGGAATTGCTCTGAAAGGAAAGCAGAAGGGACTGCATGCATGCTGTAGGGAGACTCCCTGAAAAACTTAGCATTTTGCACCCCCTCTAGCTATGTTACTGCTTCTTCCACCCAGAAGAGTTTTCAGGACTCTCCCATTTTTAGATGATGGGAAAGAAGTAATTTTTAGCAATATTTCTGGATTCTGGTGTTACACAACAGGCTACACCGCTATTGAGATGTAATTACAGAGTTGTTATTGTTCAGTCAACATTGTGTTGTTGTGACTATGTGCATCTCTATGCTCAAGATTTTGTCTGTTTCTGTTACACCATCCAGGCTTCAATGTCTACGGCCCACCCAAACTTGTGAAAATATGTCTATGCGGTTTGCTCAGATCGTTGATCAAGTTGCATGAATAGCAGAAAAAAATGCTATTCCCCTAAAAATTCCACTTTTTTGCCTTTACCCCCCAAAATTCCACTTGTTTGCACCCTTTAGAAATCATTAAAAAGCCAGTTCACCATATTAAATCAGTATGTTTAAGCAGGGAAGTAGAATCTATTCAATTTATCATCCCACAGTCTTCCATGTTTACCCCAGTAGTTGAGCTGAGAAGCTGTACTAGTTGATAGATGAACATTTCCAACCTCTTCCCATGTCCTTCTCATTGATTACCTAGAATATTTTTAGCTACATGGCTTTGAAATAGAGTGATCTGTAATAATATCTCAAGGGGGCTGTGTAGTCCGTTGTGCAAGTAATACAATCCATACAAATAGGAGGTGTTTGTGCATCGAGCCAGAAGTGTGGTGCCTTTTTGAGTCAGCTCTGCATTGCACACTCCATATGGCTCTGTTTTGCTGTCGCTGCCTGGGTTTGTAGTAGCATATCTGCAATGTGTATGGCTGTAAATAAGCAGTTCTATGGCAAATGAATCTTGAGTGTGCAAGATCATTCCCACTCCTTTTGGAGTAACCAGAGTAACCAGCCAGAGTAACCAGCCAGCACAGTAGATAAAACCCTGGAGTAACTCTGCTTTCTGTCTGACGGCACTGGAAGCAAAATTTATTACAGCAAATCTCCTATAAAAATAGTTCCAATCATTTTGAGGCTTTATGGCAAAAAATATTGCAGGTGCCTTTTTTCAATCCTACCAGTGTTTTCGTCTCACTCTCTCCACTGAGACTAAGCCATGTCAGAGCTAGCTGTAAAACAAGCGTTGATACCAGTTGTTGCATATTCTATCTGCTCCCATTGTTTTTACTCAATATAACAGAGCCAATTACAGAGCCCTGTTATAAACTAGGCTGAATAATCACTTAATGACCTAATCACATAACAACAGGGTTTGGACAATGTATCACAGTCATTAAGTGATGCACAGCATACTTGAGTCAAGAAGACCAAGCCATTGGTAGTCTGTGTCTATACGTTGCTCAAAGCCCAGGTCCTAATGGTTAATTGGGTAAAAGAATATATTGATGTCAACCCCTACATCACTGCACCAACCCCTATGTCACTCCACCATACACCTCTAACTCTGGAATGGCTCCATTTTGAAGTCAAACAAATGTAGAAGAGGGCCAAAATTGCTGCTATATTTGTTGCTGATCTTAGCCTTCACCTGTGGTCTATGCCACACCTCAGCTGGTTCCTGTCCCGCTATACCACCGAAGATATGCCTGTAGCTCAGAGCCAGCCTGGCCTCCAATTCACCTACCCTAACAAGCAGAATGGATTCTATGAGAGTAGATTTAAAAACCTTCAACAGCAATATGTCTTTTCAAGCTGCCTGCTACCATGTAAAACAATTAATCCATCTAGCCCAGTACTTATTTATTATCTGCGGAGCCTTCCCTAGCTCTGTGAATGAATGATAGTGATTCTCTGAGAATGACCTTCTGCAATCAAAATAGGTTCTCTACCACTTGTCAGTCAGAAACTGTGAAGGCTGAGGTCTGATGCTAGATGGTCACCAGCCCTAAATGATTTGAAGGTGATGCAAACTGGGCCATAGTCTGGTGGCATTGCTGGTCAACATTCACATCCTCCTCAACTGGAAGTAGTGTTACCATAATTATCTTCCATAAAATCAGGACCAGGACCCTCTGTTCCATTTGCCAGTATATAAACACAACCCCTGAAAATCAGGATTGTCCCTGTTTTTAGAGAAATATGGCAACCCTAATTGTAAGCCACCCAAACAGTTCTGCCCTTTTCACTTGTCGGGGTGGCTCAGGCTTGTTCACATAAAGAATGAGTGAACTTGGAAGCTGCATCATGTTTGGGTGTCTCTGTGTGTGGAGACCAAGGAGGCAGCTGTATCTCTTGACATTCCTCCTGGTAGCACCATCATTGCTGCAAAATGGCAGGGCTTCCAAACTTCTCACTTCCCCCACCCCATCCCCTTCATTCACCAGATGGCTCGCAGAGGAACCATATGGGAAGCAATGGATAAATTTACCTATCCAAAGACAAGGAAACACATGGCCCATTTTGGAATATGAGCTCCTTTTATTCACAAGGCTGTAAATTGAATGACTCCAGACAGCCAATATCCTTGGCATCCTTCACGCCTTACTAGAGAGATCTAGTTACTTTATGTACTATATTTGCTTGCAGTTGTGCCACTGAAGGGTGAAGACCCTTGGATGTAGTCACAACAGGCCCATATGTAGTACCATGTCTGATGCGTATAAAAATAATCATCTGTAGCATACTGTGATTGATGGCATCCAAGCTACACCAGTCTAACTGTAAAATCAAATGTATGTAAGAAAGAAATACAGGCTGCTGTTAGTACACAACGATAGTGGAGCCTGGCACACATTATGGCTACTATATAGAAGTCACTTTTAATCACCCTGTTGATTTAGCGACTCTCTCTATGCTACTACAAACCGTTTTCTTAGTTAATTTTTAAAGATCTCTGATGGCACAGATAAAATTCAGTTTTCATTTTTTTCCTCGTTGCTGTACTTTTATTGTGTCAGTGTTATGTTTCTTATTTTTAGCATTTCTATAATGAGTATTTAGGTGAAGCACTGTGGTTTTAAATCATACATCGTCTTAGAGCCTTTACAGAGAGGTGGGTGAGAAATTGGATAAATAAATGCAATTATTTCATGTATAGACAGAGACCTGTATCCACGGATCCAATATCTGTGGTTTCAATGCTCCATGGATCCAAGCTCCCTTAACACCCATTAACAGTTTTAAAGCTTACTAGGAGGTATTTCAAGCATTCCAGCTTATACTATGATAAGAATTGCATGCTGGCAGCCTGAATACTTAAAGAAAAAAAGATGAAGAGGCAGAAGGAGGCTTCCTCATCCGATAAGCCTTTAAAAATATTAACCCTATAATCCAGAGTAACTACGGGAGCACATAAGAGACATTACATGTACTCATATTTATGGCACCACCTAGTGAAAACCTATGGAAAATTCATATTGCAGTCCAGAATAAATTGTTCTTACACCGGAGCAAAGACTCTCCGTAGTTACTCTGGATTGTGCCCTAAGGCTGCAATCCTAAACACATTTTCAATGGAGTGGGCCCACTGAACACAATAGAACTTGCTGGAAGGACAGTAGGATGACATTTGTCAAAATGCTTATATCATGCCCAGGGTGACTATACACAGTGGAGGACATTTAAGCATTGTACAGAAGAGGGAGTTTTGGCAGGTACTGCTTTTGAAACCCTTCAATGTCAATGGGCTTACTTTTGAGTAGACATGGTTAGAATTGCGCTTACATATGTGCATCACATATGTTCAGACTGTTCTCTGAGAACAGAAATGAATTTTCAGTAGCCTCTGTCTTTGTAGGTTTT
This sequence comes from Cryptoblepharus egeriae, assembly GCA_030015325.1. Taxonomy (NCBI): domain Eukaryota; kingdom Metazoa; phylum Chordata; class Lepidosauria; order Squamata; family Scincidae; genus Cryptoblepharus; species Cryptoblepharus egeriae. The sequence goes on from JAREYC010000013.1 coordinate 17,293,972, forward strand.
AGATTTTCCTTACTCTTAAACATGGGTATGTGGTGTGGGGGCAACAGGTGAGGGAGAATTATTGATATTGATAGGAGGCCTATCTTTACTCCCAAGGAGACTCCACTTACTCCTGAGGAGGCTCTCCTTGTGCTCACTTTCTTGGGTGTAAAGAGAACCTCCTCATGTGTAATTGAGCAGGATTGTTGCCATGCTTTTCCATGGGCTTTTCCACTTCTGCCTCACCTTCTGCCCCTGCACGTGACTCAGTACATACATTTTTCCTAGAAATGCTAAAGTCAAAATTTTCAGTGTAATTGGGCTAAGCAGAATTATGTAGTTTAAAAATTGCAGCCTTGCTACACATAAAGAAGCAGGTCACAACAGGCTGGAAAGGCCTTGCCATGTGTTTAAATGGGACAATAAATTCTTGTTTTCTTTCCCTCTCTTGTGACAAATAACAGAATTTAATTTTCTAGATCCGTGATTCTTCAAGTGTGAAATAGATTACCGAAAAAGAGGTACGGGACAGTTACCAGTACAGAAGCAAACTTCTTTTGCTAGCCCAGCCCCCCCCCACACACACACACACATCTTGAGGCTAAAATTACACAATGTGTTAACAACACATTCACTTGGAGATAGACTGATGATATTGTGTCCTATCAATAGGTAAAGCTTGCGCATGATGAGTTAAAAATGTAATTATACCGAAAACAATCATATGATAAAAACTGCCTGCAAATGATGCTCTCAGATTTGGTTGTCTACAGTTCTTCATGCGCCACCCATACCTCCGTATGCCCATTACCATACCCAATATTCTTTCTCACATCCAGGCTTCCTGCCTGCATGATGGTTCCTATGCCAGCATCTGAGTGGCTGTAGAAAGAAGAAACATGCTTACTTTCTTGTTTAGGAAAGAATAAAAATGAAGATAATTAGTATGGGGAGACACAGAAGCAAGCATTTTACTTCTCCCTTTGGGGTCCCATCTTACCCATGTTTCCATATCCACTGGGGAGGACTTACTCCTTCTGTGAGTACAGTATTTGTGTACACCTAACAATGTACATACAGAGGTCAGAAAACAGATTCAGAGGAAGCAGGTCTCTTGTTGTTGAACACTCTGAACTGTTTGATGTACCACTAACCCTACAATCCAGAGTAACTACGGGAGCGCGTAAGAGACATTACATGCACCCGTAGTTACAGCACCACCTAGTGAAAACCTATGGGAAATCCATATTGCAATCTAGAGTAAATTGTTCTTACACCGGAGCAAAGACTCTCGGTAGTTACTCTTGATTGTGCCCTAAGGCTGCAATCCTAAACACACTTTCAGTGGAGTGGGCCCATTGAACACAATAGAACTTCTGATTAGACATGCTTAGGATTGCATTGTGTGAGAAACAGGAGTCTCAACTAAAAGGCCCTAAGGCCTGATCCGCAGTGCGCTTAACTTTCTTATGTTCGTTCATCATATCTGGTGGTCACCTGCCTGGCAGATCTTTGGGTGGTGGGGTTTTGCAATTACAGAAACCTCCTCAAGGTAGAGGAAAGATGGTTCCCATATCTCGGAGCTGTATTGCAGATCATTGGTGCTGGAAGGTTGGATAGGATTGGACCCTTTCCCTTTTCCTTAAGGTACAGAGTGGTAAGAGATGGAGAACATTCCACTGACATCACTTACCTCAACTTCCATTTCAGGCATGGGACCTCTATGAAAAATATAATGTGCCCTTTCCATGCTGTATATAATGCTGGTATGTGCAGCCAATGCTTTCTTATGACCTTCCTTTGGCTTTTCTGATATTCTATTATGCAGATGCATTGCACAGTCTCACTTTATATAAATATACTTTCTGCACTATATTTCATTTCTGCTGTTCCCAAAAGTGCGTCTCACAAACACAGTGGTTGCCGGTGTGAATGAAGCAAAAACACAATATAGGAAATTCTCCAAATGTGCTGGTTTTGAAAAGGTCACAGACTAATTTAGCCAAACTTCACGAAACAGAGCCCTGCCTGCCATAAATCGTCTTAAGAGAACACGGTGTGAAAAGAGGTGAAAAATCTTTGCATGTCTAATGGCCGGTTTATGGCTAGACAAGCTCAGTCAATGTCTGGAGCTGACTCTGTAATCCTAAATGCAGCTGCTTTGCTAATTGGAATGGTCTTTTAATAAGGCTTGTCACAGGGAAGCTTCTCTGTAACAAAACTTGCCAGCTGAAGCTTTACCTTGAAGGCAAATCAAGCCTAAACACAGACCCTCCCAACATTTAGTGCAGGAAAATAGATGGTTGTTACATTAATGCTGCAATCCTGTACATACTTTCATGTGAGTAAGCCCCACTGAACACATTTGCAGCAGTGGCATAGATCAGAGGGCAGGGAGATACATTTACTCTGGGGCCACTTCTTAATGGGGTGCCAACCCCAACACCAAATCTGATTTGGTGATTTGGTACCCCAACACCAAATCTGGACCTGGCCTGCTTGCAGTGCTTCTCTGCCTGTGTACAGGAAGGTGCAAGAAAAAGTACTGTGGTGTCAAGGAGGTATCCACACTGCCACAATACCTCCTGCATCCCCCTTCGTGGACACTTGGAGCATTTGTGAGCTGCTGACCACATTGGCCAAACCATGCAACCACAATCGCACCAAGTACCACAACCTGCTACTAATTGGCAGTGATATCACAACACTCAAAAATTTCTGGATCAGTTACTTCCAGAGGGTGATTTGGCAAGTTAAAGCCCTGGGTACCAGAGGAAGTAGTGACGTCACTGTTGCCACAAGTAATCATACTAGTAAAACACACTGCCAGTGTCAGTGTGTTTTAGTGGAGCAAAGGAGATCATAGTTCTATCTGCTTTAAGTAGTTATAGGTGTGCAGGGCTTTTTTCTGGGGGTACTTACCCATACTCTGTACTGGCACCTTTTCCCACCTGCCCTCCCCCAGCAGCATGGGGGCAAAAATTATTCATATGTGGATGCCAGAAAAAAAGCAGTGAGTGAAACGATGTTTCAGAATTTCATGTTGCATCAGTGCATGTACTGTGGGATTTGATGCCACCTTGAAATGATGTCTCAAGCAGTTTGTGTTAAAGGGAAGCTCTGCAAGAACCCCCAGGAGGCCCACCCAGGTGAGGATTGTTGAAAGCAGTCATTAGAGCACTGGGTCGTGCCGAGGTCAGAGCGCTTTCTTGTGCAATTCACACTCCACATTCTGCATGTTCTCTTATTCCAAATGTTTGTTTAGATCTTTATATATAAAACTGAAAAATCACTGACTCGCTCACTGACTCATCAACACCCCACCAAAACGGACCAAAAAGCAAGACATTTGGGGAGGGTGTTCCTTCCATGATCGAGGCACCCACTAAGAACCAGTTTTGGGAAATTCCAACCAGAGGGGGTGAAAAAGGAAGCAACACGTTTTCCTCCCTATACTTTAAGAATTGCTGACTGACCAACACCATGCCCCAACTCCTGGACCTAGGGGGTGTAGCACAGATCTAGCTTGAAATTTGGGGAGGGTGTTCCTTCTGTGACATGAATACCGACTAAGAAACTATTTTGAGAAATGTAACCCTTAATGGGGTTTGAAGGGGTGTAATGTGTTTTCGTCTTATACTTAACATTGAAGACTGACTTATCAACATCCAGCCAATTTGGTGCCCGGTGCCTTGTGTGCAGGGTGCATGGGGGGATGGTGTGCATGGGGGGCACACATGGGAGGATGTCACATGGGGGATGTGCACATGGTGGTGGTGCACATGGGGGATATGCATGGGGGAATGGTGCATAGGGGGAATAGTCCACAGGGGGTCACAGGAGCAGATGTGCACATGAGAGTGGTGCATGGGAGGATGTGTGTTGCTCAGGACTGTGTGTTGCACAGGGGTGGTGTTGCATGGGGTTAGGGGACCACTACTGCACATGGTGTGTTGCATGGGGCTGTGTGTTGCACAAGGGGTTAGGTGAGAAATATTCTTGATATTTTACTCCTGCAATGAGCATTTTGCTAGTCTATATAGGCTTCTGCTGTATCCTTTTTTTGCGGTGGTGGTGGTAGTACTGTGATTCATTGGGACGAAGAAATAAAACAAAGTTATCCTTCCCCTTCTCTGCTGTGTGTTCCATGGTCCTCAGACCTGCACCAGCTCTTTAGACAGAGGGCTGTGTGTTGGAGGTGCAGCGGCTGTTACTGGACAGGATAGCATCCAATGCAAATCATGTTTACAAGGCGCCACAACTTCTGGCATCCATTAGACCCCCAGACCCCTAGTGTACCCCCTCATTGTTCCAGCCCACTGACAATCTTCCTGAACAAGCCACTATTCTTGGGGGGAGGGCACTTCAACCTCTCCAGTGGCACTCCAGAATCCATAGGCAGGTACCACTGTTAGAAGCTATGATGCCCAAGGAAGCTTCATCCTATGGAAGGAGACAAAATCCTCTTGTAGGATACAAAATATGAATAAACGTATATCAATCAGACACTTGCAGACTGCAAGAGCATAGAAATCTCTCTCTCTCTCTCTCTCTCTCTCTCTCTCTCTGTGTGTGTGTGTGTGTGTGTGTGTGTGAGAGAGAGAGAGAGAGAGAGAGAGAGAAAGAGTTTGTGTTTAAATAAACTCCTGCCTCAAATAAATGAGTTTAAAGCTGCAGTCCTAACCTGTAGGGTGGGTTAGGCCAGTGCACAGTCAAGCGCTTGTCTCCCTACATCACAGTGGGAATGACCAATGAGTTGTGCCATCCTAGATTAGGATTGCACCCTAAATTCAGAAACAGGTTCAAGAAAAGGTTTTTGCTTGGTCATGAATTATTTGTTCAGATTTGGGTCTACTCACTGTTTTAATTTTTTTTCTTGCTGCTTTATTAGATATATTAAACTCTGCCTCCTACCCAAGTGTTGCAGCAAACCTTGCAACGTATATAATCAAACATATACAATCAAACAAGCAAAATGTTGAGAGTCTGTAAGTAAGTAAGTTAATTCTCCCCTCCTGTCCCTGATCTGTTTTCTGATCTAAATGTGAACCTTTTGGTTTGCATCTCTAACAAGCAAGGGCAAATAACTTGGGGTTGGGGAATTTAGTGTGGGAAGCATCATAAGAAACTAGCCCTTTCTAAGGCACTAAGACCCAATTTGCATTGTCCCCTCTGGCTGCCTCAGATCTCCCAAGAGATCTCTTACCAGATCCTCTGAAGTCTCTGATAGGGTTGGCCCTTAGGCTAGAAGGGAAAGGTGACCCTTTCAACTGGAAATGGTGCTGGGCCAAACTCTGCATGGGAAAAGTTGCATTTCAGGAGCCCCACATCACTGTTTGCAGAGGGAGTACTAGGCATGGGGGCAGAGTTTAAACAAGCACATGGAGCCCCTTTGCATCTTCCTTTGTCTTGTCATCTAGAAAAAGCCTTTATGGATCCAAACGGTTTATTTGTGTATGGCAGCCATTTGAATGTTCTTGAGGATTTTTTTATGGTGGGAAAAGCTTCCTTTTTCAGTTCCAAAGACTGCCAGCCTTAAGATGTACTGAAAAACTGGAACAGTCTTCAAACAATTGAATGCATTTGAACATACGGCCCTAGGAATGGCTATTACCATATAAGGCAGATCAGAAAAAGAATTAAAAGTGGGAGACAGACTAGGAAAAAGCAAAGCACTGGAGGAAGGGACAAAATTCTGAGTTTTGAAAGCTGCCAGGGTGTTCGATGTTAGCTTTGCACAAAGTAGTTTTACACCGAGTACCTTGATCACTCCAATAATTATCTTTGTAATGTTCCTGGGAAATAATTCAGGAACAGTTTATGTAGCTGCTCGTTGGGGGCTGTAGGCCGGTGGAAAGGGAAAGGTGGGGGGGTTTAACACTATCCCTTCTCTTCAATGGTTCTGACCCAATTCAGCCCTCGTGGGTGCTGTTTGCCAAGAAATCTCCAATGAGAAAAATTTTACCTGCCCCCACCAAATGACAGTGGTGGGGGGTTACAAACAGGATTGTGATTGTGAAGCAACCAAATCCTGTTCCTGATTCATGAGAGACCTGATCTGACTGTCATTTTAGAGTTTGGGGACACAGGAAGTACATGTTTAAGGAATATATTGTTTAGCCCCAGGACTACACCCCCTGCAGCATTTAAGACATGGAAATAGAGGTGTTAGTAAGATATGTACAGTGGTAACTTGGTTTACAAGCCTAATTTGTTCTTGAAGCATGCTTGTAATCCAATACACTTGTACTGTATATCAAAGCAAATTTTCCCATAAGAAATAATGGAAACTCAGACAATTCACTCCAGAACCCAAAAATATTCATATAAAAATGATTACAATGTGGTAATAGAATACAAAATAATAAAGAAAATACACAATATATAGAAAAGAAAAACAAATTAACCAGCACTTAATTCTCTTGGGTCTCTCAGGCTGCAATCTGGCCCCCTTACACAGAAGTGAGCCCCATAGGATTATTAGTGATTCTGATAGGGCTAAGTCTCCAAGGCTAGGTCTCTCAGGCTCCTTTCCATTGCCTTATATAGGAGTGAACTCCATTGACTGTAATAGGCTTACTTCAGAGTAGACATGCATAGGCTGGTCTCTCAGAAAAGGCCGAGCAGGGCTGTGCCTGTGCAGTTTGCACTGGCCGCAGGATGAACTGTGCAGGTGCAGCTTGGTTCCTGGCTGCGCCTGCACAGTTCCAGAAGGAACTGCATAGGTGCCTCCTGCCCAGGCCATGAGCATTTTCCCCCACAGTGCCAGGCTGTGGTCTTCGTAAGGTTGAGGACCACTGGCTTAAAGTGAATGTATGCATTTATGGACCTGACAATTCTAGCCTAAGAAAGTGCATGACTTCTAACAATGTGTTAGAGCAGCAACCTCAAAGTGTGTTCCTCTGTATTCTGGAGTTCCGTGAGTCACCTTCAGGGGCTCTACAAGCAAACCATAAGTGGCTGCCATCTGTCCTTTGCCCACTCTGCTCATCCGTCCATTCCACCTCTCCTGTTTCTGGTACTCCTTTCTCATTCTCCTCTTCTGCACCACTCTGCACATGTCCTGGGGCTCTTGGATTCCTGGAGACTTCTTTTAGAAGTGCAAAGGGCTATGGAGACCAAAAAAAGGTGAGAACCACTGGGTTGGACCATTGGAAGCAGAAAGAAAAGAAAAGTGTTCCTTAGCCTGTCATATGCGACTTTATCATCAGAAATGGACTGGCTTTTGAAGGATAATGGAGGCAGCAGAAGCAGCAGAAAATAGCCCATTGTTTCACTTGCCCATTCTTAAGTCTAGTTATTAATAAAAAATTTTAAAAGTGAAACATGTCAACACCCATCAAGCCATATGGTGACTCACCACAAAGCATTGCTTGTTACCACTTTGGAAAACATCCCCCAAAAGGGAGTCAGACCAGCAAGTGACGCACAGCAGTGACCACCAAGTACATCATATGCAGTGAGGAACACTAACAGGAAGGCATTAGAATGTGTCACAGAACAAGTCTCTTCTGGCCCAGTCAAAAGGTCTTTACTCCAACTCAGTTTAAGAATCTAAAGAGGTAGCATCAGCCCTGGAGGAAGTCTGGATTCATGAATAGGCCCTGGGCTACAAATTTTAATCTGCGTCATAGTGATGCAACGTTGCTGATTTAAAACCTGCACAATTATTGCTCATTAGGGTGCTGTTTCCCAAAAAGTGGGAGGATTTTTGATTACTCTTATTTTAATTTGTTAGAAATGTTTGTCTCTTGGTGTGTGTGTGTGTGTGTGTGTGTGTGTGAGAGAGAGAGAGAGAGAGAGAGAGAGAGAGAGAGATACTGTATACACACACAGAGAGAGAGAGAGAGAGAGAGAGAGAGAGAGACTGTATACACACACACAGAGAGAGAGAGAGAGAGAGAGAGATCAAGTTGTGACCAGAAGGCACCATTTGCTCTCTTTGGCACCATTTGCTCTCCTGTATCCCTGCATGTCCTGGGGTGTCACAAAAGTGCCATAAGACACTTGTACACCACTCCTGTGGTGGGTTGGGTTGGTTAGATCAGTGCATAGATATATGCCTGCCTCCCTACATCACCTGATTGATGGGAAAACAGATGAGTTGTGCTGGCCTAGGTTAGGATTGAAAAGCAGTATGAAACTTCTCTTAAGAATAACCTACGGTATATGGAATGGAGGACAGAGCGCCTGTATCTTTAACTATTGCATAGAAGAGGGAATTTAGGTAGGTTTAGCTCAACATAGAAGGGTTTTTTAAGCATCACCTGCCTAAATTCCCTCTTCTATGCAATAGATAAATGTACAAGGACTGTCCTCCATTCTGTATGGTCACCCTCAGTCATGAAATGAATGTATCGTCTTGCTTAGCCTGCAGATGCGGCAACTTACTTTCAGTTTTTAAGAATAGTCTTTGTGATGTCCAATCAAAATAGCCACCAGTGATCAATTTTGGAATGGCCAAATGCAGTTGCTGCATTCCTGCAAAACCCGTTTTCATTTGCTGAAATTGTACCCTCAACCAATTGTGAATAATGGATGACTCAAACCAAGTAATAAGCCCTTCACAAAGAGACGATGATGAAGAAAAAAGCTACACTTGTAGAGTGAATTATTTATTGTTTGCCATTTTGTTCAGGGGCAGCTCAATTATACAGTGCCTGGATCACTACCAGAGTCTGCTAAAACCAAGACCCAGTAGCTCCAAATAGTGTCTTTGGGCACAACCCAGAATTAGGGCAGCGAGGAGTGCTCTAGCTGGGCTGCCCCAACTATTCTGAATCCAGAGCAGAACGTTATGCTGCATCCAGAGAGTCAGGAAGCCTGGGCTGCCCTCACTGTTCCAGAGCATGCTCGGTAGGCACCAAGTCAGTGACACCTGGGGAGGGCTTGCTCCCGAGGAGACCCCCTCAAATCACCCTGAACAAGGAATGGCAGTGGTGCCTGTATTACAAGGAGCCAGTACAATCTCCAGTGAAAACAAGGGGTTTCTTGGAGTGGCCTGCGGTATCCACAGGTTAGTGGCTGCCGTAGTTGTGCCATATCCTGAGGTTGAGTGGCAGGGGTTGCAGCTAGGCTGGCCAGTATGTCAGATTTTGGGTCAACATTGCCATTCTTACTCTGCCTCATCAGGGACCCCTATGGGTCTACTCATTACTATACCTACTCCTGAGGCGGTATAACTCTAAGGAGCTGGAAGAGGGCATTTCTGGTAACTAATGGTTTGGCTGTAGTAAAGGAGTAAGTGTTCATGGGAGATTGGATGCAGGCCCACTCATCCACACCACTGTTTATCACAGTTAATCCAGTCTAGCACTTAGTCTCGCACTTAGGGTGCAGTCCCAACTTAGCCAACACAACTCATTGGTCTTCCTATTCTTGTGGTGATGTAGGGAGGCAAACACATGTCTGTACACTGGCCTAACCCTCACCCAGGAGTGGTGCAGAAGTGCCTTCCAGCAGTTTTGTGACACCCCCAGATCAGCATAGGACTTGGGCCAGGGGTTAGGCTGGCCTAACTGCAGTTTAGGATTCCAGCTTTGTTCTGCAGAGTAGTCCCTTAGGACACCTAGAACAATATCATCTATACAGCTTTTTGAAGTTTCAAACAAGAGTTGATCTTAGCCTTACCTTGAGATGTAGGCATTCCCCACTTACTCAACAGGTTAGGGACCAGAGCATCATCCAAAAGTGAAAACCATTGAAAAGTGGAACCCAGTCTTATTCAGTTCATGCAGGGTTGCCATATGTCCCCCAAAACAGGGACAATCCCAATTTGGAGGGATTGTGTTCACATACTGGCAAATGAGACAGAGGGCCCTGTCCTGATTTTGTGGAAGAGAATTATGGTTGAAAGAGTAGATCATGTATTGAATGAATGAATTCTGGGTATAATTGAAAGGTGTTGAAAGAATAGAACCATCAGAAAACGAAGCATAAGAAAGTGGGAAACACCTATACTGTGAAAAAGTGAACTGGGAAGCAGGCAAAGCAGTGTCTCTGTTATACCACAAGACAGGCTTCTCCATGCTAGGTTTTGCTGGTGTTTAAAAATTCTGCATCTTTTTTTCCCCTTCTAAACCATTTTCTGTGAGTCAGCCAAGAGTAATCTACTGTTACAATCCCAGCTCTTTGGTAATGGATATTTTTTCAGTCATAGATTATAAGTACTTCAAAGAACATAAGCCTCCAAAAACAGAATTAAAATCACTTTCTCGTGAGCAATGGCCAGGAAGGAACAGAAATGGTTGGGTGCAAGCAATAAAAATCCAGGCAAGAATCTTGTAAAAAAAAAAAGTTTGATCCTGCAATAAGGGAGCAGACGTGACGGACGCAGAAGACAGAGGTATTATATTCATGCTCAAGTTTTCCCTGCCCTGGGGGAGCAGGGAGCATGTCAGTCATGCATTAGGGGCAATGAAATTTGTCAAGGGTGGTTATGACTTGTTTTAACAACAATTCAATCAGTCTCCCTTGCAATAATTTATTTTATTTATATAAAGAACTTCCACTTGCCATTCACCTTGGCTGGCAGTTTTGGATGACGTTATAGTGAAGTATACCTAGGAAGGGCACTAACCTCTTTTCATAGCATCTGCCAGTTATTGAAAGAGACCAGTGATGCTGATCGAAGCAAATGTTAAGCAGCAACTCCTTCCCAACCCCTACTCAACCCTAGGTAATTATGCTGATAAATGTATCAGGATGTGATTCAGAGAGCTGTGATCTATCCTATATGACACACATTGGTAAATTCAGCCCCACCTACCAAGTGTTCTTTTGGAGATATTTATCATAATTCCTAGTGGTAACTGCTGAGGCTGCAATTTTCAGGCTACACGTAATGTGATTTGATGCAGCTTCAAGATCCTCAGCTCTTGGCTTGGAAGAGGCAGCTCCTTGAAATTGCTGGAAGGGATAGAAATATGGAAGTGACATTTCCTCCTCTTTAAGGATATTGCCCATGAAATTTCATCCTCAGATATTTATTTCGAAGTGATGCCAACATAGTTTCCAGGAATTGCCAATAACTCCGTCTTGTGACCCAGACTGATCATAAGAACGCATGCGTTTGGTTAAATGGACCTTGATGTTTTGCTGTCTGTTACTCATTAAAATGAGCAGAGTGGATAAGTATATATGTATAACCTATAAAACTGCTTCATACCGAGTCTGGCCATAGTTCCTGCTGGTCTTGGCTGTCTGTTCTCATTGGCACAGATCGTTCCTACCCCAGCTGTCTGAGATCATTTAGGTGGAAATGCTGGGAACTGTACTTGGGATATGCTATACGTAAGGGATCTGCTCTGCCTGTGATCTATGGATGTGTTGGAAGTGGCTTTGCAATATTTCTGCTCCATTCTCCTCTTATTTATTTAGTTTCTGTTCTCTCTGTGTAACACAGGCATTTGAATCTTGATTGGAGCCTGCCGATATATATATATTTAAAAAACAACACTGCATTAATTTATTAAAGTCGGCACATTAAAAATGCAGGCACAGGCGGCAGCTTTGATAGCAAATGTGTATGATTCATGGATGCAGCTTTTGCTGTCAAACAGTGTTTGACAATAATCATATGATAATGAAATGTATAATTAATAATAAAAGTGCCAACATCTGTTTGTCTGTTATTACAGACTGATTCTGAGTGTGCTGTTTGGAAGATGTCACCATTGACTTAATTTATATTAAAATGCCTTAAATACAGTCTGCTTTCATTAGCTTCTAATTTAGGGTGGAACATGTCAGGCAGTGGATGTTGTTTGTGTCGCTCTCTCTGCTCCCCTGCCCTGCATGCTTCTCCCTTTCAGAATTTCACAGATGACAGCAGACCTGCCAAAACAAGTCAAATATCATATCAGCAGATGGGTCCGATACTTGGCTGGACTCCAAGGCAGCTGAATGGCTACCCTGTTCTCGGCTGCAGTCACCATTACTGGCCATCCTCTCGAAACACAATAGTGTGTCTCCTTATATCTGTCTGTCTTCTAACCTGTTGTGGATCACTCCTTCTGGAGGTCAGAAGTGATATCAGTGGGAAGCACAGGTTTCTTTGAATGTAAATGCCCCTTTTAGCCAGCCCTGTGATACATTATTCTGAAAACTACGATACAATAACCATGATGCCCAGCAACAGTCCTGAAAGTGGGATTTCTTTAAAGCCTTTGACCAGCCAACCAGATGTCTTCACTACCATTAAGACATTTCCCTGACACTTAACAAGAGAATTATAGGACACCAGGGATATATCTGTTGTGTGCTAAACAAACAAAAAGGCAGTAGCTTTTGGAGACATTCCCATGCATGCACTTGTCATGCCATCTGCAGGGAGATTTCTACATATGGGATTCGGCTCCTGAGAAGCAGCAGCAAAATAAACTACAAAGCAAGTCTGCCTCTTTTTATATGCAAATCAAAGCCATTATTGTGCCCTTTTTTGGGGGGGGGGGAACTCTCTGGAGACTCCTAGTGACCATCTGAACTTTCACAATGACACAGTCCCTAAAAACATCTGGCCTTGGATGAAGATCTCACCCAAACAAGCCGTTTTGACAGTTTTGCCCCAAAGGCAAGGAATGTTTTTGTCATTCTCGCCTTTAGGAATCTGTCAGTTGATCTGTGCTGATGGGGTTGGAGGTTGCAATCCACTTCCAATTCAGACCAGTTGAGAAAGCTGGGTGGATGACTCTCCCAACATTCCTGTGACCATACAATCTATTAAGATTTCTAAAATCTTGAATTTAAAATACTGATGTTGATTGCTTTAAGTTACCTAAGGATAGGGTTGCCACATGCCCCTTAAAACTGGGATTGTCCCAGATTTAGGGGATTGGATTCACTTACTGGCAAGTTTGACAGGGGTCCTGTCCCGGTTTTGTGGAAAAAAATTATGACAATCCTACCAAAGGAGGATGGGTAGTTGTTTCAAATGTATTCAAGGGGTTGACTTGGATGCCTGCCAATCAGACAAGGAATATTCCTGACTTTGGCAGAAGAGTGTGGCAAGGAACAATTGGTTCCAGAGCTATTCTTGCCAGTGGCATAGCTAGAGGAGTGGGCAGCACAGTAAGTACAGTAAGCACCACGATGCACAGTGTAAGCATCCCCTACTGCTTGCCATTGAAGCCAATCATCATTGCTGCTCCAAATGTCTCCTCTGATGTGGCGAGAGGCACTTAAAACAGATGCCTCAAGTACTGGGGGCAGAAGTAGAGCAATCGAAGGGTGCTTTGAAATGATAGAGTTTTTATTACCCTTTTAAAATGTATTTCTTATTAATTTTGAAATGGCTTTGGGGAAAAATGTTTTCTATTTTTGTCTTTACGTATTTGATCATTAACTTTATAGCTTGCTTGTTGGCCCAGCACAGTCCTCAAGGATCCTTACAACAACTCAGATTGCCAGACAAAACTACAACTGAATCGGCCAAAATCCAGATATCGATTCAAAGCAGCAATAATTTCAAATCACATGCCCTCAACTGCCTGTAAAATAAAACTCAATTGAAACAAAAATTAATAACACTGACTTGGGTCATGGAGAGAAAGCAAGAAGACTGTATCTGAACAATATACAAGGGACGTTCTAGTTAATCTTGTCTTACATACAGTACAAACCTTTTCTGACTGCAAGTGATGTCACTTTTTTCTGGGTTGTGTTTTTTTTTTACTTTTAACTATATATAGAGTAATTTAATTATAGTGTTCTTGATGGTGCAGGTGCTGCTTGAGTGGTCACAATGGAGCTTGCAACGCACACTTCACAAGTTAATTCTAAACAGGTCATAAACATGAACTAATTATTTTAAGCCTTAAATAAAAAATTCACTATGAATGCTAACTACTACAATAACCTTCCACAGTTCAGTACAGTATTTAGATTACTAAGAAACATTGAGTATTTCTTGGTGTTTAATTAAAAATCAGTAACATCTTCTTTAAACACTAGAAAGTTGAACATATTTATACTGATGGCATTTCTTTGTATATTTTACATTCTGGCTAGAATAGAGTTAATTGTACCATTGTAAGGAGATGATGGGCGCAATCCAGAGTAACTACGTGGAGTCCTTGCTCCAGTGTAAGAACAATTTGCTCTGGATTGCACTATGAATTTCCCATAGGTTTTCACTAGGTAGTGCAGTAACTAAGGGTACACGTAATGTCTCTTACGTGCTCCCGTAGTTACTCTGGATTGCAGGGGATGTCTTGAAGGCTGCGATACTATACTGTATGTACCATAAGTGACCTTATGGATGTTTACTCTTATGGATGTTTACTCAGAAGTCTCATTCTAGACTTTGGGCTTACTCCTAATAGCTGGGCCCCCTGTACATCACCATGCACACCACTCAAGGTGCACTCATGCATAGACATCCCTATGTCTGTCATAAGGGTGATTCTCTGACCTCTCAAATCAGGTTATGTAAACTCTAGTGATGCCCCCATGGGTGCTACCCTAAGTGAATTGCAAGGAGGCCAGGGAGTGTGAGTAAGGGAACATTGGTTATGAATGCAAATATTTTCAGGAAATTCACATCATGAGCAGGCAAACAACAAAGTCCTTTGATTCTTCAGACACCAAAGGTACACGGCCCAGGAAGGGGTTACGGAGTGGCTCTAATTATCTGCTGTCTCGGCTGGGCAGTGTTCCATTCTGCCTGGCAAAGAAGTTCGTGGCCCATTTCAAGCAGACATGCAATTTATTTTGCTATATTAATACAAGGCTAAACTCTGTGATTATAGCTCTCCTAATATTTTTGCGTAGAGAGGGTACTTTACAATGTATTGGATTTTAACGACAGAGATATATACCTCCATAAGTGTGGCCATTAAAACAATTTAATAGCATGTCAACAAATCCTGATATGTACATAAAACCAGAATTGTTTTGTTCTTAATTCATCGAGCCAATCCTGCTATGCACCATCAAGAGCTATTGAGAATCACTTTGCGCTAACAGGATTACATGACTAGAATTGTGTGTCACTTCCATCTTAATTCTCCCAAAGGCTGTGCGCAGGTTGAAGGGACCGATTGACTGACGTCCTGTGAATGGGAAGAATGAGGCAGCCATGTGGCTGATTTGGAACCAGTGACATATTCTGCTTCACTTCAGCCCCCTTGTGCAACGGAAAGGCGATGTTGCAGTATTGTAGTTCGTGGACTTGGGTTGGGCAACAGAACCAAAGAAATAATACACAATACAGTGGCACCTCACGTAACAAATTTAATTTGTTCCGGAGGTATGTTTGTTACGTGAAACGTTCTTTACGTGAAGCAGATTTTCCCATAGGAAATAATGGAAACTCAGATGATTGGTTCCACAGTCCCAAAAACATTCATATAAAAATATTAACTGGATATAAAAATGATGACAAAACACTGGAATTGAATTCAAAACATTCATTCAATGTGCATGATCCTATGAAGTCTACTTAGGCTGCAGTCCTAAAGACATTTTCCTGGTAGTAAGCCCCATTTAACACAATGGGGCTTACTTCTGGGTAGACATGGTTAGGAGGCTACAATCCAAGACACTTTCTTCTGCAATCCAAGACACTTTCAAAGTGTCTCCCCACTTCCTCCTTCTCTCCATCCTGAGCCTCTCTCTCCCCTGCTCCCTTCTGGTTAGCCCTGAGCCGCTTCCCTCTTCTCCACTGCTCTTCTCTCCCTCTGCCCAGTGGACGCCCAGCCACAGGAGGAACAGCGTGGAAGTGTTGCTTTCACTATGGAAGGCGCACTAGGCAGCTCTGACGCTTTTTTAAAGGGCTGTTGGCTAGCGCATCTGCCCCAACTGCCAACGAGTATGTTAGTTACATGAAGCACAGTTTGTTACGTGAAACAGGATCCTAGAGAAATTTTTGTTTGTTACATGAAACGTACTTTGCGTGAGGCGTTTGTTATGTGAGACGCCACTGTACATAATTCACTAGACAGATCACACCCGCTTTTCTTCTTCCCTGAATATTTGGGAGTCAGCCCTGCCCCTGCTGGTTTTCAGCTGTACCTTTTCATAGAGTGGAGATATTTCAATGTGGTGTATTTAACTTCATTCTACATAAAATGGCACATCAAATGATATATAACATGATGGTATTGTTAGTGTGGCCCAACATCCCCCATACCTGCAGCGATGCCACTGTCTTTGCCCATGTTGGATGGCATTTTCAGTGCCACTATATCATGGCATGGGCAGCCCAGTTAGGATTTGCTGGTAATCTGATTTCACTTTAGAGAACACCAATGATATTGTATGCACCAGACATTTAACAAAATATGTTTGACTTTTCATCAAACACACTAGCAGTTAAAAATCAAATCCTAATTATCTTACAGCAGCTGAAGCTCTGTAAAACTTGTATCTTATTAGGTATCCCTTATTATGTATTTCATACACACACAAAAAAATCTATAGTAGTGAGCTTATTAAAAGTTGTCTTCCTTATGTTAGATTTATATGAACTTTGCTTGATTGGATATACAGTATTCAAAGAAAAACAAGTAGTCTTGTCTGTGGCCTGAAAGTAATTTTTGATACTGAACCCAGAAGAGCCCAAGGACTCATTAGTTTTGATAGCGGATGAAAATAAGGGGCCCAGGTGTTGCTCTCCAGAAGGGGGAAAAACAATTTAGCATAGGAAGGGTTGTAGTTGTAGCACAACCTAGAAGTACAATGACCTATAGTACATTTAAGGCCTTCTCGGTGGCGGCACCCACTCTGTGGAACTCCCTCCCCAATGAATTAAGGAAAGCCCCCATAGTGTTATCCTTCCAGCGAGACCTTAAAACTCTTTTATTTAAACAGACATTTGATGGCTTTTAGAGGGTAATATTATTGTATTGTTGCCTGCCTGTTTTTAACCTGGGTTTTATTGCTTTTTACTGTTTTTCTATTGTTTAATTGTACAGTGGCGCTTCATGTCACAAGTTTAATTTAGGCATGCTTGTTATGTGAAACGCTCTTTACGTGAAGTGGATTTTCCCATAGGAAATAATGGAAACTCAGACGATTGGTTCCAGAACCCAAAAAATATTCATATAAAAATATTAGCTGTTGATAAAATTGATTACAAATCACTGTATTATAATACAGTACAAAACGCTGTAATATACAGTAACATACAACACTCCAATAAGTAAAATACTGTACAGTAGGAACTGTACTGTACCTTTGAAAACCTTCATGGCTGGTGTGAGGGTTACAGAGAGGGGGATGACTTTGGCTGCAATCCTAAAGACACGTTCCTGGGAGTAAGACCCATTGGACACAATGGGGCTTATGTCTGGGTAGACATAGTTAGGAATGTGCTCTTTCACAATCACTAATGGAGTCACTGCTATCCATTGGCTCAATTGAATCTTTGTCTTTTTGTGCAGCTTTAACATTCCCACGCTGCTGATGGGGAGCAGCACTAGAACATTGATAAGGCACACCTTCCATGCTGCCACACACAGATCCTATATACAAACCTGGCTCAGGCTGCTCCCCCCAGACCCAATGTGAGTTCCTTGGCCATGGAAGCCTATTCCAAACTTTGCCCAAGGCCCCACTGTATCTCAAGCTTGTCCCCTTGTCCCCCCTTTGGGTTCCCTTGCCATGGAAGCCGGTTCCAAACTTCCCCACAAGTGGTCTTTACTCAAGACAGTGCTCTTTACACAAGTCAACATTTCTGAGAAAATTTTGCTCTTTATACAAATTATTATTATTATTTAATTTATATCCCGCCTTTCCTCACCTGCAAGGGGGAGCTCAAGGCGGCTAACATCAGGCAGAAAAATAAAACACCATTAAAATCGAATTATAAATATAAATTAAAACATAATTAAAATACAATTAGATTAAAAACTGAGAACAATTAAAACAGAATAAAAACATTTGTTAAAAATAGTAAAATAAAACAATAAAACTGCCCCCCAACCTATGCCCCATTTAACCCCTTAGCATAGGGTCTTGTGCTCATCTCAGTTTCTGTGGCCAAAGAGCCACCATTGTCCAAAGTCATGTGGCCAGCATGGCACATGGAACGCTGCTTATCTTCCCACTGAAGTAGTACCTTCTTGTCTACTTGCATTCACATGCTTTTGAAATGCTAGGTTAGCAGGAGCTAGACTAAGGATGGGAGCTCATCCCATCTTGCTCACCCCTTCTTGTAAATCAGGTTTTGAACTGCTGATCTGCTGACCAGAATTCTGGTCAAGCAGTATTCTAAACCTCGATGTTCTACCACTGAGCCATTCAGTTCTGTAGGGCTTGGTTTAAATTATGGAGCTTTGATAAGGCAAAATGGTTCCATAACACTGAAGATGAAACTGGATGAACATGAAGATGTTCTGGAATCCAATCATAATTTACTGAAGATGAAGATGTTCTGGAATCCAGTCATAATTTACTCTAGGTAAGGATGGATAGGATTGCAGCCTATCACTGCATTCACTCATGAATACCTCTCAACCAGGGTTATCATGGCTCCCCAAAATGTAGGCCACCCAAGAAAAATGTAGGACATAACATAATGAAAGCTAAAAACACTCATGTATATTATTTTAATGTGGATAATTTAAACACTATACAGTGGCACCTCACATAACAAACGCCTCACATAAAGTATGTTCCACATAACAAACAAAAATTTCTCTAGGATTCTGCTTCACGTAACAAACTATGCTTCATGTAACAAACACACTCACTGGCAGTTGGGGCAGATGCGCTGGCTGGCAGCCATTTTAAAAAGCGTCAGGGCTGCCTAGTGCGCCTGCCCATAGCGAAAGCAACACTTCCGTGCTCTTCCTACTGTGGCCAGGCGTCCGCTGGGCAGAGGGAAAGAACAGTGGAGAAGAGGGAAGCAGCTCAGGGCTAGCCAGAAGGAAGCAGGGGAGAGACAGGCTCTGGATGGAGAGAAGGAGAAAGTGGAGAGACACTTGGAATGTGTCTTGGATTACAGAAGAAAGTGTCTTGGATTGTAGCCTCCTAACTATGTCTACCCAGAAGTAAGCCCCATTGTGTTAAATGGGGCTTACTGCCAGGAAAGTGTCTTTAGGACTGCAGCCTATGCAGACTTCATAGGATCGTGCACATTGAATGAATGTTTTGAATTCAATTCCAGTGTTTTGTCATCATTTTTACATCCAGTTAATATTTTTATATGAATATTTTTTTGGTTGTGGAACCAATCACCTGAGTTTCCATTATTTCCTATGGGAAAATCCGCTTCATGTAAAGAACGTTTCACGTAACAAACATGCCTCTGGAATGAATTAAATTTGTTACGTGAGGCGCCACTGTATTGTTTATTATTAAATTTAAAATTATTACATACAATTCATTAATTACAAGAAGGATATATGCTGCTTGCTCACAAGGAAAAGGAGGACAATGCAGATTTTTTTTGCAGTACAGAAGGCTAAAAAAGGAAGACATGCCCTGGAAAAAGAGGACATGTCACCTGGCCTTATACTGAGTGTACACTAGAAAACCTCTGAATCTTATAGCCTTGCAACCATTTGCCATCCTGTGCATCAAGAGTCTCAGGCCCACAAAACTATGTCTGCTCAAGAAGAGTGAGTTGGTAACTCCCTGATGAGGACATTTGAATCAATGTTGCCATTAGGATGGGATGTGACCCTTTATCTTAATACTGTGGGAGGATAATACTACATGTGACTTTGCATAGTTTAAGATTTTTGGTTTTACTGGCCTGAGAAATTTTCACTCAGTACATCTGAGTTATTTTTAACAAGACCAGAATCATTATGTGTAACCTGATGCTTTTTGAAATGTGTGAACATGCCCCTTCTTTATGCCAAGTAGAGTTTTAAATCCTCAATCAACAGCACATTTGCTTCAAGGAGTGCAGTGTATCAGGTCTCAGATCAAGGTGTACCAACGATGTGCAGAGGCAGAACCAGAGGCTTTGGGAAGGAAGGAGAGTGGCCAAATAACAGGTGTTTCCTTCTCATGGTAATAATAGGAATTTTCTGGGGGGAAAAAGTCTCCCCTGAGACTATAATATCAGTCCATTTATGCTTTGTTCCTTCTCACCTGGCCAGTATGCAAGTGCCCATTGGTAGATGCTACAAAAAAGAAAATGTAGTGGAATTATCCATTTGATTGCAGAAATATTCTTTTGTGTGAAGTTTTACCAAGGTGCAAGACTGCATTCGCACATCACTAAAATTCTACACTCAGATATACATCTGCACGTAAAAGATTTATATTCCTACAATTTATCTTATCTTTATATCCTACAGTTTATCTTTATTCCTGCAATTTATCTTCCATTGAACTCCTATAGAAACTTGCTCCGGGCTGGCTTTAGTCCAGTTGGACTAAGGGCACAATTCAGAGTAACTACGGGGAGTCCTTGCTTCGGTGTAAGAACAATTTGCTCTGGATTGCAATATGAATTTTCCATAGGTTTTCATTAGGTGGTGCAGTAACAGGTGCACGTAATGCCTCTTATGTGCTCCCGTAGTTACTCTGGATTGTAGGGCGAGGCAGACTGATCAGGTCCTGCATATGGGGATCCTCTGCTGAGACAGAAAGAAGGTTACCCAGCATCAGTTTACATGCCACAATGCATAGGTTAGTGTGGCAAACAGAGCTCTCATTGGGCTCTCCTGCCTCTAGGTCCAGTCAGACCAAAATTAGTGCCCCCAGAAGCAGTTAAGATGAAACCATCTACTTCCAGTCTTGCTGTTGTGACTCATGCCAGAAAATAGGTGGAGACTTCCAGTGTTGAGGGCCATGTAAAGATGTTTGATGTTGGATCTCGACTCCCAGCCTTTTGGGATTCTTGGACCTACTGTGAGTTCTGTTCCCCCCCCCCCCCCCCAACGGCATCCTTGCTGACATTCCAGGTGGTACAAATATTTTTCCAGTTATTCCTAGATTCTTTACATTTGAAGTATAGAGCAGGAACATGGTGCCAGTTGCTAACTGTACCTAGTCTGTCTGGCCATTTGTTAATCCTTTCAATGACACATCCAAACAACAACTTTGGTAGGGAATCCCTTCTATATTCTGGCATGCAATGGCCCAAGAGAAACAATGGTTAGGAGATATCCACAGCATAGCAAGGGTTTTTCTATATGCGGCTGCAATCCTATATTCAGATGCAGTGTTGGGCACTCTTAGGCACTCAGTCTTGTGTGCTCTCTGAAGCTTTGGTGGGCCAAGGTGAGATATAAGCAGGCTGACCATATGACATAACCAGAAAGAGGACAAGGGCTCCCCCAAAATGTAGAACAGCCAAGAAACATGACAAAATAAAAGCTAAAACACTAATATATATTGCTTTCATGTGGTGAATTTAAACACTAGCAGAATTTACATGCCATAAAATTTCAAGAATAATTGTGTGCCTTGGGCTTGGCTGGTCACTTGTAGGCACCACTGGGCACTGCTGGGTACAGGCACTGTTGGTGAACATTGGGCACTGCTTAGTACCAACAGGCACTGGGCATTTGAGGATATCAGGTGGCAGTAATGGGCACCAGTGGACACCATGCATCCCTACCGGGCATCATTGGGAAGTGGACACCACCAGGCATCAGTGGACAGCTGGCACCAGTAGCCAGTGAGCACCATGGGACTGTAGGCACCAAAAGGCACCAGTGGGCAGTGACCATCCACAGGCACCAGGCATCCCTACAGGGCACCAGGCATTCCTACTGTGTACCACCAGGCACCACCAAGGACCATTGGACAACTGGTACCTCTGGGCACTAGCGAGTAGCAGGCACCACTGGGTGCAATGGGCAGAGGTTACCACCAGGAACCCCTACTGGGTGCTGGGCATCTTTACTTGGCACCACCCCAAAGTGGGCAGCAGGCACCTCCAAGCAGTGGACATCCCTACCAGTCACCAGTGGACAGCAGGCAGCACCAGGCAGCATCAGGCAGGAGGCAAAACAGGGAACCAGCAGGCAGTGGGTACCAGCAGACATCCCTACCAGGCACTGGAGACCACCAGGCAGCAGGGTTGCCATACCCCCGGAATTCCCAGGAGCCTTCCTGAAAACAAGCTCCGCCTCCGGACCAGCAAGCTCCACCTCCGGGCTCCGGAAAAAGAGGCTCCTGCTACTAGTGGCCATTTAAATTTGGCGCACTGCAGCTGTGGCTGCTTCTCTTCATTGTGCCTGCAGCCTCAGCTGTGTCTGGTGCTGATCCGCAGAAAGAGTGAGCGGGAGAAGGACGCTCCTCCCCCTCACTGCCTCCCTCTGGATCAGCCCTCTCCAGTCCTCACTGCCTCCTGGATGCTGCCACTCTGCCGCCTCCCTACTGATTGCAGCCTTAGAAAACACTCCTGACCATGTCTACTCAAAAGTAAGCCCCTCTGCAGTTAATGGGTCTTACTCCCAGGGAGGGATCTTCAGAATTGCAGCCTTAGAAAACACTCCTGACCATTTCTACTCAAAAGTAAGCCCCCTGCATTTAATTGGTCTTACTCCCAGGGAGGGATCTTCATACTGGCAGCCTTAGAAAACAATCCTGACCATTCCTACTCAAAAGTAAGCCCCCACCAGCCTCCCCTGCTGCCTGTTGCACCCACTATCCTGTAGCCACCCCCACCAACACCCCTGGTCCTGCCTGTGCCCAGTACCTCAAAGAAAACCCCCACCAGCCCTACATTCACCCCCTACCCCCAGAAACCTCCCACTCACCTACATTCCCCACCCCAGAGAAACCCTCCACCAGCCACCCCTGAATGCACCCACTGCTCCTCCCCCCCCAGGGTGTGTGTGTCTATTACCTTAAAAAGGTAATATAGTGTTGGAATTAAGTACAGGAAAGCAATACCAGTATTTTAAGCTTATTTTAACATGTCCCACATTTCGTCCTACATTTTTGGACCATTTTTTTAATTACAGGAATTTTCTCAGGAATTTTGGCTGGACTGAGAGGAATTTTGGCCTTAAATCAGGAATTTTGGGGTTGCCGTGCAGGAATTTCCAGTTTGGCGTCTGGTAACCCTGCCAGGCAGCACCAGGCATACCTGCCAGGCACCAGACAACTAGCACCACTGGACACTGCTCATCCTACTGGGCACTGCACACCAGGGGGTATCATCGGGCACCACACATCTGACAGCACTGACACCTGGGTCAGGTGCCTCCCTACTGGGCATTGGGTATCAGTGAGCAACACCAGGCACCAGTAGGGATCTCCAGGCACCAGCCGGCAATACCAGGGCCCCAATCGGTTCTGTGTGGGTTCTTACATCAGAGAAGGAATGTGCTCCCCAAATTTCATGCTTCTAGGTTTAGGGTTGGGGCTTGGGGTGGATCTTCAAGTCAATTTTCAAAGTTTAGTATTGGGACAAAAACACATTGCACTCCTTTTCACCCAGTTAGGAGTTAAATTTCCAGAAACTGGTCCTTAGTGGGTGCTCATGTCACATAAGGAATACCCTCCCCAAATTTCACACTATTAGGTCCAGAGGTTGAGCTGGGGCATTGATCAGTCAGTAATTCTTCAGTGGAAAGTATAGGGATGAAAGCATGTTGTGCCTCTTTTTAGAGCCTTCTGGTTTGAATTTTCAAAAATCAGTTCTTCGTGGGTGCCTCCATCATGGGAGGAATACCCTCCCCAAGTTTCATGTTTCTTGGTCTGGTGGTTTTGTCTCGGCGATGATGAGTTGGTGAGTCAGTCAGTCCATGACCCTTCAATTTTATATAAGGCTGCCTGGTCACAAGGACAGTGAAGATTTATCCAGGACATAAGGCTAAAAAAGAGGACATATCCTGGAAAAAGAGGATATATGATCACTCTGAATAAATGAAGGTGGACTAAATGGACCTTTGGCCTGATCTTCCTCTTACACACTTACATGGGAGTAAGTCCTACTGAACTCTGTTGCCGCTACTTCTGAGCAGACATGCATTGGACTGTGCAGCTAATCATGTTTTACTCAGAGCTAATTCAGAAGCAAGAAAGCATGACAAAGGGCATGCTGAACTCTGCCTGGATATGCCTGGAGGTGAAATATAATAACCAGCTGATCGAGCAGCCTCCGCAACAACTCGCTGCTAGTTGTCTCCAACAAATGGGGCCCATTGCCAAACAAGGCAGATTATTTATAATGAACCAGACTCAATTCCAGATACATTTTCATCTAGAGAATACAGTGGATACAGTTCCTTGGCAGTGGCCTCCTAAATATTTGCTGAAAGTTAAAAATATACACCAAATAAAGTTACATCCAGCATGCTGCAAAAAAAGGAAGAAACAGGGAGGAAAGAGAGATTTACATATGGAGAAGTGTGGGGGTTTTGCCCTGCATTAACAGCCAGAAGTACTCATTTTACTCCGATCTTAAACAGCCAGATTACTCAGTTGTAAGCCCAACTGAGTTCTATGGGATTTATGCTCAAGCAAATGTCCATTTGGAATTAAGTCCCATTGGGAATTAAGTCCATTTGGAATTAAGTCCCAATGTATTCAGAGGGGCTAACTCCTAGGAAAGCCTGTATAGGTCCTATCCTGCCCTGTGTAGAATGTTGGGTTGCCTAGTCCAGGAGAAAGGACAGAAAACAGCAGAAGAAGCTGTGGCAATCTCTTTCCCTTCCCCAGCCCAATCCTCCCCTTCCCCACCCAGTTATGTTCTCCTTCTTGCCCTACCCCACTCTGAAACATCTTACTACTGAGTCGCAATGGTACTAGTCCCATACCATCTGGCACCATCAGCACCAGTGGCCCTTCTTCATCTGGTGCCCTCCTCACTAGATGCCCCCCCCCCACATACATTATTTTCATCTTCTTCTGTTGGACTCATCTACTTCATTTAGACCCCAAAAAGTACATACACATTTAGATAGTCATCATCCTTGAGACCCATTGAAATCAATCAGAAATCACTCATTTCCTGCATTACCAGCCTCAACCCACTGAGTCAAGCTCATAGAATTTTAGAGGTTGCAAGACATACAACAATCACCCTAACCCAATGCCCAGTCTGCAGAAGACTGTATACATTTTCTTCTTATATCTACTTCTGTATACCTAGTGAGTCCCAGAGTGACCCCATCTCAAGTGCAACCCTACTTCAACTACTTGAGTTTTGTATTAGGAGACTGAGTGATACAGCAAGATTTTGCCTAATATCCTACCCACTGTGAAAAGGTACTTAAAATATAAATACATTTAAATTAAAATATGCCCTATTCGATCATCATAGTTTACAAGTTAGCTGCTAACTACCCTGTTAGGAGCTGAGCTCCTGCAGTTAGAAAGCTTGTGTAAACATATTTATTTATTTGTTTATTTATTTATTTATTTATTTATTTATTTATTCTATCTTGTATATTAATAACGTATTATTTCTTTCTAGATTTCCTTTAAAGAAGTTGAGTAAACTTAGGTGGGTCCCAACGGCGTGCCATTTTAAAATATTCCTGGTGCTAAAAAGCTTGGGACCCATGAATCTAATATTTTGTTATTAAACCTGAGCACTTGGGGTCTGTCAGAAGGGAATAAAATTAATTGTTTACCAAAAAAATACCAGGCTTCTGGATGGAGAGTTTGTCCTCAGCATCCTTTACTCCCAATACTTCACACCCACAGCAGAACAGAGGCACTTCAACATCATCCCCCATGCCACATCTAGAACAGATAATGATGCAGAGGTCTGTGATCACACATCCATAACTAAAATTCAAGGAAACATTTCTTCAGGGTTATAACCAAAGAAACAGAAGCTTGCGAGAACAAGTCCAGATCTGCTCTTTCTGCAAGGAGAATGTCCTCTCGGCTATCAATGCTTGTGGTATCTCAATCAAAGATCTCAAGATAAAAAAAAAAAACAGCTGAGGAAAACTACTAGGGAGAAAAAAATATTTTATATTATTACTGCTCATCTGAAACAAATAACTTGTAAATCATTCTTTCAGCGGGTCATGAACTCCAAGCCTGCATGTGTCTCTGCTACTTCATTAGAACAGAATCGTCTTCTGCGCTACACAAAACACACAAATAGGATCCAAATACACAGAACAGGATCCAGCCCCTCTGAAAGTCTGAAACTGCTCTTTCTTTTCAACAACAGTTGGCAGCATTGCCGATAATAACACTTAAAAAACAAAACCCACACACATGCCCACAGAGAGAGACAGACATTGTCATAATAACAAGGTCAAAGCTTTTCCTGGAAGTAAGTCAAGGAATAGAAGAGACGATGGCATACTGACGGCGCGGTCCCAGTTGGTGTGAAAGGAATGTGTCAGGAAGACCCAAGATAAGTTATTAGAAGACTCCCAAAAACAAACTCTGGAGTTCAGCTCCTAACAGCTACTTACAGATTTCATGACTTCTTGTTATTGTGCCCATCCAGGGACATGAGCTGATAACGTTCTTTTAAAAGTGTCAAATACGTGTGTTGATGCCATTGAGTTCAAGAGCCTGGGATGCTGATATGGTCCAAATATGTTTTTAAAACAGTCTTGATAGTGGTTTGTGAGAAACTCCTGCAGAGCCAGTCTCAACTTTTTCCAGAGGGTGAAAAGCATGTATTAATATGAATATTTGGAGCTTGTATTGGGCATTCTGAGTATGCAAAATGCTTTAGGGGTGCAGGAGGTACATGTTATCTGTGGGGCTTCTATTCTC
Source organism: Cryptoblepharus egeriae (assembly GCA_030015325.1). NCBI lineage: Eukaryota > Metazoa > Chordata > Lepidosauria > Squamata > Scincidae > Cryptoblepharus > Cryptoblepharus egeriae. Next base: position 17,320,558 of record JAREYC010000013.1, read on the forward strand.
AGAACCCCCATGGTTAAAGAAATATCTTGATGGTGGTCCATGAAGTCTAAAAAGGCTCTTCTGATCCCCAGAAAGGCCCACATGTTCCCCTTTGCCACTGTGGGCTTCAGAATGGTAAAATAGAAAATCTATTTATTTAATTTATTTAAAAGATATTATGCATATTAATTTAATTTATTTAAAAGACATTATGCATATATTCTGCCTTTCCTCTGTTAGAAACAGATGCCCAAGGTGGCCTGTTATGTCCTGGGTTTTGTTGTTGTTGATTTTTTGGTTTTTTGTAAAACTGGAAAAGACGTTTTTATGTCTTTTGCACCCCAAGGGAACAAATGTTACCTTACCTTGACGAGGATTCCTTGGCTGTCATCTACCCCGTCGTGTCCCCATTCCATCCCCCTGCAGTTTGCAGATCATGCTCTATTGGCATTGCTGCATGAGAGCCTGAAATTTGGATTTTAGTCTTTTAGAGCAGTGGTTTTCAAGCTGAGGTGTGAAAATGCCCCAACATGAAGGTTCTGGCTTCTGTACCCTTACGGGTACTTACTGAAGAGCTTGAACCTCCAGGGAGCTTGAGAACTTCTGTTCTACACCTGGGGTCTCCAAACCCCAGCCTGCAGCCAGTCTCTTGTCCCCTATGAGCCTCTGACGCACTTGATCAAACACAACTAGAACTGTGATGGTGGGGTGTAGAAAATGGGAAATCATTTTAGTGTGTGCTTTTTTGTGTGCTGTGTGTTGGTGTTTGCAAAAATCCTGGAAATTTAAGCCAATTTATTCATTAATCTAAGTTCCAACTGTAGGCTGTTTATATAAATTTTATATTTAAATTTTTCCCAGCCCTTGACACTGTGCCAGGTATTTGATGTAGCCCTTTGGCCAAAATGTTTAATCCTAGTACTCTGCAAGAGAAGAGCAATCCAAAAATTGGGTGTGCCTTTCCATTATGCCTGTCCAGACGGCTTCATTTTTACCTACCTTGAAGCCTAATGAACCACTTGATGTTTACCTATAAAAATAGCAGTCCCAAATCATCCAGAACACCATCTTCATCATCTTCTCAATAAATTGTGTTTCATGTACATCTGTAAACCTTAAAATAGTCTATAAGACTATTTACTATTATCCCTGAGAGCTGTGGCCAGAGTCATGGCTAAAACCACCTAATTCTGCTCGTGAAGCAAGATTTTGGCAAAGGACCTCCTGGCTCTCAGCTCACCAAAATTCTTCTGTTCTGAATATAATTCTTATAGACACTCAATATCTTCCTTCTGATGCAGATATTAATTTTATCTGATTAATAAAATCTAACCCCCTAGATTTTAATTTGAAGAACTTTACATTCCCACTCCTAACTTTTCTCTTATTTGACTTTTACGTCAAGGAAGGAAGGAAAGAGGTTCCCCACCCCCCCAAAAAAAACATTCAGAGCTGCAATATCAGGCCCAGTAGTACCAAAAATGCACTTTTCCTGGGCATCTAACATTAGTATTGATGTCAGGCAGCTTTCACTAGTAGTCTTCAGTGTTTCAAAAATAGCCATAGCAATGTTAATTTCATGTGCCAAGGAGCAGGGAGATGCACAGGCTACGGCAGCCACCAGGGAAGGGAGTTTAAGTGAAGGGGGTTTAAGTGAAGAAGTGAAAATGTGGATGAGTTTAGAACACTTGGGGGGAGAGCTTATTTCTAAGTGCTTCCCAGTGTTGCCATATATCCCAAAAAAATAGGGACAATCCCAATTTTGGGGAACTATATTCACATACTGGCAAATGGAACAGAGGGTCCTGTCCTGATATTGTGGAAGAGAATTATGGCAACCCTACCCATCATCAACTCAACACTGCGCTGCCCCAAATCTTAGTCTTCTGTTGCATTTTACACCGGCTGGAAACTTTGGTCCCCTTGGTCATATGGCAGTGGCAGGAAATACACCTCTTCCTTTGAACACAATCACAAAGGGGCAGTTTGCTCACTGCCGGGACTGAAGCTTTAAGAATAAGTTATAAACTCTGCGTAAGAAAAACAATGGCCTGTCATACAATATTAAATCCATCAGATCCTTTTTTTAGGCTCACTATAAAAAGTGATGCGTCCTTGGGTGTAGTAAACATGAAAACTAATGATAAAGGATGAAATGTACATCCTGGCCTTGAGAGCCCCAAGCTGCCACATCAGTCGGTGCCTGACTGTGTGTCAAAGAGGTTTTGTAGGTCTGTGGATCACAACAAAACCTGCTCACCAAACACAATGCCCTTTGCATGAAACCTTCAGCATTCTGGGGAAAAGAAAATTTATCTGCATTGTTCCCTAAAAAATACCCTGAAAAATTATGAGCCTTAGGGCAAAATCCAGAGTAACTACAGGGAGTCCTTGCTCCAGTGTAAGAACAATTTACTCTGGAGTCCAATATTAATTTCCCATAGGTTTTCACTAGGAGGTGCAGTAACTACGGGTGCCACATAATGTCTCTTACGTGCTCCCGTAGTTACTCTGGATTTGGGGGTATTTCTCTTGTTAGCCTCAGTGTGTCTGTTGAATATGTGAAGGGTGGAGAAGGATTCTACTCTTTAAGCACCAGGCCCTGGGAAACAGGTGAGCACATCCCCAACACTGGAAAATCCATCAGGTCACCTAAAAAAAGGAAACGTGCACTCAGCTCGATTTGGAAACCTACATGTTTGAGGGTCTGTGATCCCATAAAGAGCCTAAAACAATTATTTTAGAAGCGAAAAGAACAAGCTCAAGGAACGAGTCCACCGTCAAAATACTGATGGCCTTCCTTGGGACAGTCCCACATTTATCCAGCATCAGAAGGTATATAGAAGCTTTGTGTTTCCCTTCCAGTCAGCTACAGTTGCCCGTTCTCCTGCCATTACCTCTGGTTGATTTTCTGTTGCTAACCGCACATTGAGAGAGTAAAGTTTCGCTTTTTAAAAGTCCTGCGCTCATATATAATTATTATTCTGCCTAATGTGTGATCATAAATGCAGTTCTCATCATTAATGGTTTTCAGGTCTGGTGGACCCGTCACCTAGCAGCCATTTATGACTTCACATGCTACCGGTGACCTTACATTATCGTTTAATGATGCTGAAATAAAGCAGAGTTATCCAATCAGAGCATTGGGATGCGACAGAGTGTCAGAATCACAATAGTGTGATTGATTTCAGGGGCTCATCAGCAGGTGTGGCCCCATACATAGTGCACACCAAATGCTGGCACTGCATGACAACGGCACTACATCCCCTAGAGATGTCTTTATTTAGATGTTTCAGTTTATTGAGGTGAAGCGAGGCAAGGCAGACTTATTAACAGCATTCAAGTATATGTGACAATTCATTTCAACATATGTAAATTTTAAATCATCCAAATTCCTAGAAACATTGTTGACCTGGAAAAAAGATAACCATGTATAAGACATCCAGGCAGGAACTGTGTTGCTGTTGAGTTTTGGACATATGCACACCATTGGCAACACCTATCCGGCAATGGCAATGAAAGCCCTGTAAGTTTTAAGATTGGGCTGTGAGAATGTGGAACGTGCCTTTCCTTCAAGTAGCAATGGAGTCCAGTAGTGGGGAAGGCACACTGCAAAGTCCTTGTCTGGAGGGGGGAGCTTACTTCCACTCACCAGCCCTTTTTGGTTTTCACATTGATGCCTTTCCAGAGAAGGGACATGCACATGGATTCTACTGGATAAATAAATTTACTATGGAATTGTATATAGATTGCTTCCAACTAGATTTGTGTGTGCATATTGGGCATCCAAACCCAAATATAGAACAATGAGAGTCTTCCTGTCCCCTCTGCATGATTCTGCTTATATTGACAGCCCTTCTTTGCCTTGCCCACTGATTTCCTAGCTGAGCATTGCGCTGGAGCTATATATCACCTTCAAGAAGCTATAAGGAATACACCTGGGACAGTGCATGCAAGTTTGCTAGAAACCTAATCCTTTAAAACAAAGATGCATGGAACTGTGTAAGGTGAATAAGTATAGCTCGCAATCAATGTTCAGTTTTCGGATCCTTGTACTGGATGCTATGGAGTATTGATTTTGATGTAATGACTCGTGCGTAGGGAGTGAAGAAGAATCTGCAATGGGGGATTTCAAAAAGTGCCTCAGGCTGTGATCGTAACCCCTAATTAGGTCAGCACAAGTCTCGTTCTGCCCTGAGAGTGTCACAAAATGCCACAAAGCACTTCTGTTCCACTCCTGGGGGGTTAGGCCCAGTGGTGGGCTCCAGCAGGTTCGCACCTACTCTGTACAACCGGTTGTTAACTAGAGATAGGACATATAAACTTTAAAAATAGCCATTAAAAGTGCCTGTCAGATAGGCATAGAACCGGTTGTTAATTTCTTTGAATCGCATCACTGGTTAGGCCCATTACAAAGTTGTGCTGGCCTAAATTGCTTAGGATTGCGCCCTACGCCTACACCCGCAGCACTTAATATATTTCCAAACTTGTTGGTTGTTCTCTGCTTCTCTGGTGAAAAGTTCTTGTTGTCCGGTCGGAAACATGATTTTTCTAAAGGTTTTGAACCTTGGCAAACCCCTCAGGAATTTTGTGCATTCTGATACATCCCTGTTGTCTGTGGGTGGTTCTGTTTTGGCAGACCTGTTGGCACCGGATCCAGAGTTCAGCGTTGTCGGAGTAGATATGTGGAAATTGTGAAGCTACAAGAATCCCATGTAACAATTTTAAAAGTTACCGGTAAAAGCTCCTATGAAGCAAGTGAATTCCAGATCTGGAAAGACAGAGGGGTATTGTTGTAGGGCACCTTCAATCAAATCTTGTAAACAAGGGCTATTCAAACAGAATGTTGAACACATGTACTGGCATCTGCATACGTGCCCATGTTTTCATGCGAGAAGTGGTACATGCATTCATCATAACAATGAAGCTGGCTTCATTTCACAATAGGTAGAACTGGATTGCATTGAGGACCATGTGGCCATACTTTGTCTGTCTGATCCACATAGTGGTAGGTATTCTGAGGTGGCAACAGTGGAGAAAATGTAGCGGTGATTCCAGCCCTTCAAACCAAATACAGTTTGAGGAAGGAGGCGTCAGAGCAAAGCTCTACTCATTCTTGTGAGCTATCATCTATATAGCATCTACCTGCAATGATGCTACCTGAAAAAGATTTGGAAAGTGGTACCTGCCACCCCTCCCAAAAATGTTTTTGATCCATGAAGCATTTACAGCTCCAACCCCCTCTTCTGGTTCCAATACTGCTGTTGTTTCCATAATTCTCTTCCACAAAACTGGGATAGGACCCTCTGTCCAACCTGCCAGTACATAAATGCAAACCCCCCCAAACCAGGACTATCCCAGTTTTCCGGGACATATGGCAACGCTAGCTATAGAGTATCACTTGTGCATACAATAGGACCTACTTATCCTCAGGCTCAGCATCTGTGGGATATTGAAGCCATAGGTGGAGAACTTCAAATGCCTCCTAAATGTGACTAGAATTCACTTCCAGTTTGTACTGACAACTTCCAGTCTCATCCAGGAGGTGTTCAGAGGACTCCCCGTGCCTTAGGACACCTCCAAGATGTGACCAGAAGTCACTAGTTCAAACCAGGAGTGACTTCTGATCACGTTTGGGATCATATTTCTGATCACTTTTGGTGGGGGAGTGCATGTCCTCTGGAGAGCTGGGCACAGTCCCTGGGAAAATTATTGCGGCACCATGCCAGAACACAACCACTGATGTAATTGTACATGGATTTCAGTATATTCTGGGGCTCTTGGAATAGATCCACTGCAGATCACGAGGACCCACTGTACTTATGTGCACACCAATTGTACATGCATGTTTTAGGAATAGTCCTGGGTACTTTGAGCATTCAGAACTGTGAAGCTCATGTGAGAGGAATTTTTTCTCCCCTAAAATCGAGAAGGTTGTTCCAGCCGCCTGGCTGGAGTCTTCTTTTCCTCTCGTTGAGCACGTGTGCCAGGCCAGCATACATGGGCTTATCTCTGAAGGTAGTAGCATTACTGTAAGGCATTTAATGTTTAGTTTGGGAAATGAAAGGGGCTGTATAAATGTGGGATGATACCATTATAAGAGCAGGGCATCTCTCTGTAAATAATCTCAGTGGGGAAACCAAACAGAATAAAGTTGCCGTTAAAACAGAGGCTGCCGTTTGTTTTAGAAGAGCAGTAGACTGGATCCTTTGAAGATCCAGACAGACATGGCCCAATTGGTGGGGATTATTAAACTCCACAAAATTAAACTCCCAAATTTATGGCCACTCTGCTAATGCTGCCCCTACCCTCAGCAGGTTGTGTTGGAATGTAATTGTCATTTTATGGTACGGATGACTTCCCTCCTCCCTCCTTGCATCTGTTTCACAGATATCAACCTCTAAATTTTATTAAATTTGCATTGATTTTTTTTGTGTGTGCTGCACTTTTACAAGCCAGCATCACACATCTCAGCATACACACAAAATGATTACTTCTTAAGTGATGATTTGAAAAATAATGGATGTACATTAGCACATGAATGATTAATTCTTCTTTGTGACTGCAAGTACCCAGGCTATGGCTGAGTAAAATATTGATGGTACAAAGGAAATGAGCTGCTGCTTAATTTAGCTTTTGTTCTGGTAATGTGTAACTAATGTTGTTTCCTTCTAGCAATATGCAGCTAGTGACCCCTTTAAATGTTAATTCCTAGTGATAACGAAACTAAGAGTTATGGAGGGACATGCAGAAGGTGAATTGTGGAAGAGGCTGCTGTTCCGGTAACCTGCTAACCAATATACTGACGCAAATGCTACAACTAGAAACCTGTCTTTTCAACATCATTCTAATGTAGATAGTGCAAGACCTTGCATGATAAGGCAGTTATTTCGGAACAGTAGCGTGTCTACAAGGACAGCACCAGGGTAAGTACTGAAGGCACTGCAATGGACCATGTAAGTAACCTGTCCCACTCACCATCGGAGCCATACTGGGAAGCAATAACAACAGACTGCACATTGCCATCATTACCCAGAAAGACTCCTTGTGAGTGGGAGGGGACATCTTTAGTAGGACTAGGAAAGAAAGATCTCTCCTTGACTCTCTGGAGAACTTCTGCCAGTCAGCGTTGACATTACTGAACTTGATGGATTGCTTGCTTGACTCCGTATAGACAACTTCCAAAGTTCTTATGATATTGCACAACACTTAAAGAATTAAAAATAAGAATGAGTCCTGCAGGATCAGAGCATGGATAAAGTCCAGTGCCCTTTTGCTGAATATGTTTGCATGAGTGCCTGTTCTAACACCCTGTGCTTACAACTGGTATTGAGGAACCATCTTGAGTAGAGACAGGTCCAAACACTGCTCCTGCTAGTTAACTGAAGATGCAATCCTAATCATTTTAGACCAGCATAACTCATCTGGCATAACTCTCTGTGGTGGTGTGGGGAGGCCAGTGCATGCCTGTACACTGGCCTGACACACCCAGCAGAGGGACAGAAGTGTCTTACAGTACTTTTGTGACACCCCCAGGTTAATGCAGGACTGATGCTAGCCTAACTTGGGGTCAGGATTGCAGTATTATAAGAAACCTACTAATTAGAAGGGCTGCCTACAGAATGTTTCTTCTTGCAAGGCACGTCCACCCGTCCTTCTGGACCCAGGACCCTGTTTTTGGCAGGTCTGAGAGAAGCTTTGAGTGGAAACAGCAGTGGCCAGCAGTTGCTTAGCCACAGACCATGGCAGCAATTTTGCCACCAGACATTTTTGACGCTCTTGGCCCCCAATCCAGCTCCTTATTATTCAGGGTTGGTGTACCAACTGAGTCTCTGGCATGCCTCTCTGCCTGCCCATCTGTCAAAGTGGCATTTTGCCCATGATGGTGATATGCCTGCTTTGACTGGGCAGAGAGATACATCCTTGCAAACCTGGACATCTTTTCCTTTCCCAGGTGATGTTCTGTTCAGTATTGACCACATCAACAGAGCAGCTTCAGTTCAGGTTCCTTGCAAAAGTCCCAGTGTGGAAATTACTGACTTCAGCGCATGGAGCTAACCACATCTGTGTTTGAACATATCAGTTGTACATGTCAGGCAAGCAAACGTCCCTAGCCAGGCGAGCCAGGGTGACATTAGGATTGGCACCAAGTCCATCAAACTCTGACAGGCCTTGGCCAGCAGGATGGTGCCTCGATCACTCAGGCAATTAGGGTAACGCAGGCCTTCGTTTGTAAGGTTGCCACCTGGCCCATTTTAGAGCAGCCCTGCTGTTTGTGCTAGACATTGGGACATTTGTGCATGAATTTAAATGAATTAGCAAATGTAAATGAACACATCCCCCTCACTCCCAGGCACTCTTGGCCTCCGCTCTAGTGCAGTTGGCAACTTTACTGGCTCAATGTAGTTTGTCTGACAGGCTTCTTAGAGGTACCATAAACAATCAAGCTTTATCCAGACTGCACCAGTTCAGAATGTGTGGATTGGAAAGTGTATCTGACGTCATGCATAGGTTTATGATTGGCTGTTATTTGAGAAGAATGATTTTATTTTGATGTCCTTTTAACTGAGCTTCTCAAACTTGTATCTTATTTTTCTCTTGTTGCTCACCATAATCAGTGATAATCAAAACAATCACTCTATAAAATATGATATACTACAAGATTTTGGTCCCATACACTGAATGTAAGGTCCTTTTCAGTGGTCCCTGAAAACTTCCCACTGCCTCTTCCCATTTAAACATTTTGTTCTCCTTGATATGTCATTCCAGATTCTCCTTTGAAGGAGAAGCCAGCATGACAAGGTGGGAGATCAAAAAAGCCTCGCCACACTGGCCTCCTGTCTCAGCCTGATGAGTGACTTCAGTGGCTCAGACCCTAAAAGTACTGATGATGGTATCATCACATCCATCACCATTATTTCTGTGTGTGCGCAATTAGGATCACACCAGATTTGTGTGCCCTGCCAACAGCCAGAAGTGGGACCACCCTGTGCTATAAAATGTTGTAAATCCAAATATCATTCCTGAAAACATACCACCTATAGAATCACCAACCCAGCAGCTGTAAATACTAAATAACAGAGCCATTATAGAAACAGCCACCACTGCCAATGGAGTCTCTCTGTTCAGGTGCAGTATATCTCCTAATATCAAGTGCTATGAAAGGGCAGTATGGTGGGACTTATGACTGCACTTGTGAGCTTCCTAGCTGTCCCATGTTGGAAACAAGATGCTGGATTTTTAAATTATCTTTATAATTTAGGCTTTCTTTTATCTTGCTAATGCTATCCCATGTGGATAAAGAAAAATAGCATACAAGGAAGGAGGATAAATATCTCCCTGACATGCTTGTTTTCTACATGCAGGGATTGAGGCATACATGGCAGAGCCATTACACTAACCAATGCAAAAAAAAGATCCTGGTATATTCAGAGGACTGGACATATTCAGATAGCTTTGGAATCTAACCATCTCTTGTGTTTTCCAGGCAGTGTGATTTGCATTATTAACTTAAAAAATATACCCACATCTTCTGCTGAAGACCCCTATGTGTGTTTTTATGCCAGTTTACAGCACAACCCACATTTGGAGGGTAGGATGCAAATAGGGAGGCACTTGAAGGACCTGATCTGAGTGGCCACAGTGGAACGGGGCTTCTCCACAGATAGGTGCGCTGCATGGCTGAGTATCCTTTGAAACACCACAGGCCAGAATTACACATGGTGGATATTTTGGAAGCACAAAACCTCCTGCAAAGAATTCAGATTGAGATCTCCACCGTTCTATGTACTTTCCTAAATGAGGATTTGCTAGATGCTTCTTTCGCTCTCTCGCTTTCCGTCACATTAGATATTAATGTTGGGTCTATTACCTTGACCTTTTTCTCCCAAACTAAACTCTGTTCAACAGACTTAGTAATAACTGCAGCATGGTTCACTTGCTTATTGTACAATTTGCTATGCTAATAATTTCGGCACATTCTGCGAATGTGAGCAGATTTTCTAAGTTCAGCTCGATGCCCTTGGTGATGTGTTATTGAACCTCAAGTTTGAAAGAAATGCCAGACTTTCAAACTTCCTCTCCCTAGCCTACACACACACACACATGTGCACAAATATGTGCATTCCCACTTTTTCTTATGTGTAATCTTAAAACACATGCACTAAAATCCCTTTAGTCTCTCTCCATGTGCATGCATGCATGTGTGTGTCTGTAATCATACCTGAAACTAAATCCAATTGACTAAAATGGAGCTTACATCTCAGTAGAAATACATAAGATTGGGCTTTCAGTGTGTGATCAATGAGGAAGCACATGCTATAAAAATCAGACAAGTTTTTCAAACGTTTTGGTTCAATTCCTTTCCTGTAGACCTTGGATTAACTTTGCCAAACTGAAATCCATCGAAATTTATTCCGAACCAGCCTATGTTACACTGTGGATGACCTTCAAATCAGCAAAGGTCAAACACGGCTGTTGAAACAAAAATGAGCATATCAGGCTGAATTTGCTGAGTCAGAACATTTGTCCGCTTGGTTGGTGCAAGTATACACTGACTGGCAGCATGATTCCAAAGACTCAGATAAACAGAATGCTTTTAAAAGGAAATGTCAGGGGACTAACTTAGATGCCCACATGTGCTCAGCTAGTGAATTGCATCTTATACAAGGATATGCAGAATTATAACCACTCAAGAAATACCTGTTGTTTTATAGAAACTGGCTTGGTCTACCATGAAAATGGGAATTTCTGAGCAAGAATTGAAATTCCTTATTTTTTTTATTTTTTCCGGAAGAAGGGTGTGATGGATGATTCAAACAACAAATGGATGATTCAGAAATAAATATGTCCTGAACACTTTTGTACATTTCTTCAAATTAAATGGAGGCATAGTCCTAATGGAGAAGATGGAGCTATGGCACTATGGTAAAAGCTCTATAACTTCTATGTGCGGAAGATCCCAGATTCATTCCCTGACATTTCCCATTAGGGTTGGAAAAGGCCCCCACATATCTGAAGCCATGACAGGCACCCCCAGCCAGTCCAGACAATGATAAAATATGGGGAACATTGATCTGATTCCATGGAAGGCAATGTCCATTATGGTTCATGCTCACATGAGCTTTCCTTGCACGGCTGGCTAATTTTTTTTTCCCCCAGCCTGGATTGCACTGTGCATTAATGCGGCTTGAATGATGGCAGGCCAAATCATGACATTTCATTGTGACTGTCCTGCCAGTCCCCTTGACATAGTGGAATCCAGGCCGAATATGAGATTGTCAACCATTCAACAAATGATCATAACAACTCTCCCCAATCACCACTGCTATCAACGGATCATTTTTATGCAAAACAATTCTAAATAATTATTCTGAGCACAGTAGCAAAATGTGAAGAGTAATCACCATTATTTCCCACACCCCAACCTCCCTCTTCCAGAAAAATCCCTAGAATCATTCTCCAACCAAACTGTCACATCTGATTCAGTCAGCAATGTTGAAAGCTAATTAACGGACTCTGTCCATGTCCCAAAAAATCAAAATCTGGAGGGTAAACTTTGCTATTGACATAAAAGTGGGCATCAGTCTATGAGGAAACCCTAGTGAGCATTGCCTGTGGCAAAAACCCTTGTGTCAGCATAGATTACACATGTACTGTGTGTTGTGTTATGCATTGCAGGGATTCGAGTAAATACATTTCATCATTTTTACCTGATCCTTGTTTAAGGATTGGAAGCCAAGTGTTTGCCATCATTTGTTGTGAGAAGGTGCAAGCAAAATATCTTTTTTGGGAACTGAAACAGCCAGGCAGTTTATTTTCCTGCTGCCCTTGTTGGTTTAAGACAGCCATTTTCCAGGCATAACATGTACATCAAATTTCATCTGGGACTTGTTTGGTTACAACCTTAACGCGTGATCCCTCTCAAGTTGTCTTTTGTGCAACAGCTCCTTCCCCAAAAAAACATGTTCATATTCATCAACATCGGTCTGGCAGTAAGCAAGGTTAGAAGCAGGTTTTTTTAATGTTGCTTGTCTGTGGAATCTATTTTTCTAACTGAGAAGAAAAGCTTAAAGAGCTTGCTCTATCATTCCTACTGAGAGTTGGAAAAGTTGCACAAATAGGCCTCCAAAATTCTCAGGAAGGAATTTTACAAAGGAAGAAGAAAGAAGTGGGGGGCCTTTCTAGATCCACAAGGAAGGGGGATATGGCAGAGATCTGTGTAATATAGAAAGAAAGAAAGAAAGAAAGAAAGAAAGAAAGAAAGAAAGAAAGAAAGAAAGAAAGAAAGAAAGAAAGAAAGAAAGAAAGGAGGAAGGAAGGAAGGAAGGAAGGAAGGAAGGATTTTCTCATTACAAATATTAGGACAGCACTTCTCAGCCAGTGCATTCTTAAAATATGTAATTTCCTGCCACATGATGTGGGATGGCTACTAGATAGACCAATGCATGGAGGAGTGGTCATTGGCAGTCATTAGCTGTGAAAGTAGATATTTGATTATTTTTTCCATAAACGGCTTTATAAACATATTTGTTCTTGGAAAACAGCATATAAATACTATTAATGATGATAATGAAACACTTCTAAGGGTGGTTTAAGTGCAGACACCATCCAGGTTTTGTGACCTTCTGGAGCTATCATTCAATCAGATCACTTCAGCTCAGCATTGACTACTCTGACTAGCAGCAGCTGTCTAGGGATAGGCATCTTTCCCAGTCCTCCATGAAGGTGCCAAAGAATAAGGTTACAATCCAGAGAAACTACGGAACCTTTTACACCAACGCAGTTATGGTGCCACCTATGGAAAACCTATGTAAAATGCATAGAGCAATCCAGAGTAAGTGCTTCTTACATCTTCTCGTAGATACTCTGGATTGTAGGGTCAATCTTTTACTTGCTGCCCACTATAACCTTCTTCTGCTGCATCACTGGTTTTAATAAATTAATGTTGCAATCCTGAACACACTTTCCTGGGAGTAAGATCCATTGAATACAATGGGGCTTACTTTTGAGTAGACATGATTAGCATTATCTCAGCTTTCAGAAGTTGGCAAAACAGCCCTGGCTCAAAACAGTAGGACTATGAAACTCCACCATTTGTTATCTTTGGAGTAGCTTTTGAGGAAGTGCTGAAATCTGAACTTTTGAGCCAAGTTGATTCATGTTGGATTTTGTGTAATCAAGACTGAGTAAAGCGAAACTAATCTACAGATAAATGTATCTCCCCATATTTATATTCAGTGAGTCATTGTCTGTCCTAATAATCACAGGTTTCACTGTGCAAGTGTGGCAGATAAATACTAGTTTTCCTGGAGCTTTTATTTTTGTACTACCTAAGAAAGCCCTACTGTTGGCTCCAGGAAGAAAAAAAGTTAACAACTGATTTGTCAACAGGAGTGCGTTCATATATTTTAAGAAGTTTTCTTATTTTTAACAGGTTTTTTTTCCCTTTGAGTAGAACTCTGTTAACAGCATGCAGAAATACTGAAGCCTTGAAGTTAGAGAATTGCAGACAAGAATTGTAGACAAGGTATGGACCTGTTTCAAAGAGCAGGTTGATGGTGCTAACAACGCATATAGTGAAAAATAAAAGTGTAATTATAGCTTGGAAAATAATTTAGGAATTATAGGTGAGGCATTTTTTGGCCCCCATGTCATTAGGCCATATTACTTCTTATATGTATACCTTGCTTCAATCCAGAATGTTTGTGTCTTGTATATTTCGAGCTTCTGCAGTGTGCCAGTGTGCTGATTGCCATGACAGCAGCTGACCCGCATGGATCTTGAGTTGGCCAGAGTACAAGAAATTATGCTCAGATGACTCAAGAAATGCAAGCTGTTGGCAAAAACTGAGGACGCAGTTTGTCAAAACTCAAGCAAGAACAAATTTTGCATTGCAAAGACGCCACAGGTCTCCAGAGCTCTTTTTCCTGGACTTCTCTCATCTTTGGACAGCCACACTTAAAAAAAATCTCTGCAATATTGGAGTGTTGCTGATATCTGAAGCTTACTTCCTCGATGACAAATCTATATAGATATCTCTTCCAACATATAATTGCATGCATTCTGCATGTGCACCACCTTCCCTACATCAATATTTATTTACCGCTTTCTATATTTTTAGACAGCATTCAAGGTGGTTTACAGAGGCTACAATCCTGAAGTGCACCTGAAGTGCACCTGGGCTAGCCTATCTATCACTAGGCTGGATCTATTCCAAGATGGGCCAGCCCCGTTGCACCCAAAAGGCTGGGGCCAGCATAAGTCAACATAAGCTGGCCGAAGACAGATGGACTTGGGCTGGCCTAACTGTGCCAGCATAGGCAGTCCAGGAGAGGCATGATATTAAGCATGGCCTAACTGCGCTAGAGTAGTGCAGTTAGGCTGTATCCAGAGCCTGTTTCCAGGGTAGACATGCCCCCTCACAGCTCCTCGGAGTTAGAACACCTCAGGAGCAGGAATAAATCTGAGTAGACCCATAGAGGTCCATTATAAGCCAGAGTTAAATTGGAAGTGATGGCAAAAAATTATGAGTCGTAGGCCAACTCCTACCTCTCAGTCTCAGGGTACAGAGCAACTACACCAGCCCATCTCAGGATCTTGCACAACCACAGCAGTCCAGTGAGCATGCTGCCCTTGTGCTATTGCCTCTTCAGCAGCAATTGGGCCAGCTGTGGATTTAGTCTATCCTGTCAGCTTAGCTGGGCCATTTTCCTGATCTAAAGTCAGGATTGCAGCCATAGGCAGCCTTAGCCTAAATCACCACTTTTCCATGGTAGTTTTTGCAATATGTTGTTTAAGATTTACAGAACCCTCAGTCATCAGATGTTGCCTTCAAGGTGTGGTTTATCTCTTCTGACTGTGTACCATCAAGCTTCAGCAGCCATCATAAATCAAGTCCAGACCAGTCCTCAAGGTTTTCTACCGTTCTTTGATAGGTGGCCATCACACACTCCTGTGCACTCTCACTGTGGTGGCTAATCAGCTTATTAGCAACTCTGTTCTTCCACAACAGATACTGCACCTTGTCTCAGCTTGGCATTCAATCTCCCATCCAGAATCAAGACCATCATAACTCCTGCTTTGCTCTTCAAGCAGTACTGGCAGCTCATCCATCAGGCCAGATCAGGCCCTGCACCAAGCACACGTGCCAGTTTTGCCATAAGTGTGCACTGAGATGCTCCAGTTGGCTTCATTTCCCAATGTTTAGGGTATTCCCCTAACAAATGTTTGTAGGGTGTGCAAGCAGAGGTCGCTGTCTTAGGATCAATCCCTTCAGATTCTACTGGGAATGGTCTCTGGGAAACTTGGGAAAGGATGATTATAGACAATTCTGAACTAGATGGACTAATGGTTTTTCTCATTATAAAGCAGCTTTTTATTAATTCACTCCCATTCAAACTTCAACGGATAGTGACATTTCTAACTTAAGGCATTTGGCAAAATGAATCAGCCAGTCTCAGTCCCATCTATATATGTCTCTGTTTGGGTTTCTTTCCTTCTTTCTGTTTTTGTGGCAATATGTCAAATCTTATTTGACAGGCCCTACCGCCAGGAGAATTCAGGGAAGGAGTTTGCTCCTTAACTATAAACCTTTTGTCCCCTTCATATAAAACAAGTGTTTCTGTTTTCCTCTGTTGAGTCTTAGCGGGTATACGGACTCTCCTCTTGGCCATAAAGTTCAACCACCCTTGTTTATTGGCTCCGGCGAGTCTTGGAAATTAATGGGGACTTTGCCACCAATTTGAATGGGTTCAAGATGGAGCCCCAAGAGAATGAGCTAATTCTCCCCAGCTGGGGCTTCAGTCTCTGTTCATCCCAGCGTGTCACGGACAGCTCTTGTACTGAGACTCTGCAGCTGGACTCCTTCCCTCTCGGAACGAGGGAGCCCTTTCTCTGCCAGACACTGGATGGGATCTATACATCCTCTCACACTTGTCCCTTTATACAGCGGCTCTGTTGACTGGCATTGGGGGTGGCTTACATCATGTTTTTCGCATCGCATTCCTCCAGGGCCCTGTGATGGAGCAGTTCAAGCTAGCCGTTCTCTGCTTTTCACACAGGGCAGCACAGTCCAAAGTTATTGACTGCATAAAAATGCCGTTCCTTGAATCATTTGTTTGGTGTGCCATTTTTAAATACCTGGCAGAGCTTGTCAGCTCTTCCTTCTGCCGACACAGAACTGATTTTTCAGCCCTGAAAGTTGCACTAAAAATACTTTGATTGGCTTGTCACAATTTAAATAATTTTTTCAGAGTTTTCTTTTCAGCTGCAGTGCTGCTAAGCCAAATTTGTGAGTTCCTGTTGTTGTGTGTGAACATGTTTTTTTACTATATTCCAATTGTCATACTATCCGAAACCACCTTCGCCTGTCTCTTGCTTACCAGCTGTTTGCCAGCCTTTCAATTTGTAGAATGTGCAGGTAACATGCCTGTTGTCTTGAAAACACAGCAATAAATTTCTACTAAATCTGGCCTCTGCTCCTTCACTCTCGCTAGGGAGCACTACTGACTCTTTAAATACTTCACAGTCTATATATATAAAAGAGAAAAGTCACTGACTGACTCGCTCACTCACTGACTCACTCACTGACTGACTGACTCATCAACGCCCTGCCAAAACCTGCTGGGCCTAGAAGTGTGAAATTTGGGGTGAATGTTCATTCCATGACTGAGGGGTGCACTAAGAACCAGTTTTCAGAAATTCCAACCAGAAGGGGGTGAAAAGGGGCGCAACGCATTTTCCTCCCTATACTTTGCATTGGAGAATTGATGACTCATCAACATTCTGCCCCAACCCCCCAGACCTAGAAGCACCAACCCCCCAGACCTAGAAGACCTAGAAGAAGAAAAATTCTTTGAGGGAGTTCCTTCTGTCACCTGAACACCCACCAAGGACCGATGTCCTTGATTCCTGAAAAGGAATGCAACATGTTTTTGTTCTATATTAACATGGAAGACTGACCAGCCTCTATCCAATTTGGTGCTTGGTGTCTGGTGCATTGGGGGGATGTTGTTAGGAGGAAGAGGTTGCACTGTGGAGGATGCTGCGCATGCAGGGTGGCGCATGGGAAAATGCGCATGGGGGATGTTGCACATGGGAGATGTTCGCATGGGAGATGATGCGCATGGGGGAATTATGCGCATGGCAGATTGATGCGCATGGGGGGTTGATGCGCATGCGGGGTTGATGCGCATGCAGGGTTGATGCGCGTGGGGATGTTGCACATGGGGGTTGATGCACATGGGGGATGTTGCACATGGGGGAATTATGCGCATGGGGTGATGTTGCGCATGGGGGGTGATGCCCATGGGGGAATTATGCTCATGGGGGGATTATGCCCATGGGGGAATGTTGTGCATGGGAGAATGTTGCGCATGGGGGGATTATGGGCATGGGGGTTGATGCGCATGAGGGAATTATGCGCATGGGGCAATCTTGTGCTTGGGGAAATTATGCGCATGTGGATATTGCACATGAGGGATTGATGTGCATGGGGGGATGATGCGCATGGGGGATGTTGCACATGGGGAATGTTGCACATGGGGAATGTTGCGCATGGGGGACTGATGCACATGGGGAATGTTGCGCATGGGGGACTGATGCACATGGGGGACTGGTGTGCATGGGGGGTTGGCATATGGGGGATGGCATATGGGGGAATTTTACTCCCACAACACGGGTAAACATTTCACTAGTTCTTAACAGAAGATAGGGTGACCATTTATTTCAGTTACTATATTGCACTAGGTTGCAGCAACCAAAAATGAAGACACAAGAGGGATTGGGTACATACAGGGATTTTTCTGTGGTACTCACTGTTACTCAGTACCAGCACCTTTTTCCACCTGCACCCTCCAGCTGCTAATTCATAATTAGTCATATGGGATGACTAGCTAAGCAACTGAGTTGAATACCGGTACCTTCTTTCCCAGAAAAAAGCACTGGGTGCATACATACTGTAACATATAGAGGGGTTGTGTGCCAGACTGGCATTGGAGCCAAGCTGAGCCAGAATAGGCAACAGGTTGAAGACGGGAATTTATGGATATATTTCCCCAGTGTTCAGGACTGGTGGCACTCATATGAGCCCATATACGTCTAGCTCCCTTTTCCTCTTCTAGCTTCTAGCTTTTCCACTTCTAGCTACCTTTTCTTCTTCCTCAGCAAAATAGCTGGCATAGAACTGAGGAGCCTAATAGGCAAAGCAGAGACTTTCCTCAGGGTAAGCAAAGGAAACTTCCATTACCCTGAAGTGTCCACTGCAAGTGCTCCCCATCATCACAGAATGTAATGCACTCCTTCTTGGTGCATGTGCTTTGGAGATTGGGGACTGTTGAATAGGAAGTGGGCTGTGAGGCTGCAATCCTGTACACACTTAGGAGTAAGCCCCACTGACAATATTGGGTCTTATATCCAAGTAGATATGCATAGGATTGGAATCTAAGTTACATCTTTATGCAAGATGCTGGCTATTTACCCTGGTGATCCCTTGTCCTTTTCTTTCCTTCTGAGTTGTATTTCAGTACCAGATAGGAGGCCTGATAGTAAAAGGATTACACATGTCTGTGAATTCAGAGCTCATGGAATACAAGTGGCTACCTTACTTGTAATCCTTGATATAGCAATCACTTACAGCCAGCCAGATCCAAGTCCCAAGTTTACATTTTCCAAGGCATCAAAAAATTAGGAGGAATGAATAGGAAGCTTGGATCAATTCTCCTGTGGCAGATTAAAGAACAGGCTTATTGCTTCCAAAGGGAATTTGATATAATTGACTATAAACAGGATAACGACAGTGACGTTAGTACATGAGGATAGGGGGTAAGGAGACAGAACAGCTGCACACTTTCCATTCATAGATAAGCTGGAATATTGCATCAACCTTTGCCCTGATGGTGCTCAGAGTAGTTTCTTCCTCCACCTCAAAAGACTGTCTTGCACATTGTTTTGAAACTCCCGATCTCTGAAAGTGAGTTGAATCAATAATTGCATGCAGAAACTGTAACTGTAAAGGCAGCAAGTTTTCTGGGAAAGGAGGGGTTTTGGATAAGGTGGGAGGTGATGCTGCGATTACCGGCAGACTGCATAACAAGGAGTGTATTGCAAAGTGTTACACATGTACATCATGATGTATCACTAAATGACTCAGCACTACAACTATTCAGAAGTTAGAATGAATATTGATGGGGGAGGATCAGGAAGGTGTCGACCCACCTCACTTTGTGAGTTAATCTCAGTCTGTTCCCAGGATGTGTAGCAATCCCCTGATCAGTGATGTTTCCTCAGTTTTCTGCCCCCAAATGAAATATCCCACTCCTGCCATTTTGTAGGAGGCAGTGGGGTAACCAGAGAGAAGGGACCACTCAGTCTTGGAGGGTGCATGAGCCAGTTGATGAGCAAGCAGACTGAGAACTAAAACAATGGCTGCATTTAACTACATGTATGCAGTGGCACATATACATGCTGCAACACTGTCAACAGAATGGGGCTGATCATTCACAACTGAGTCTTCAACCTGTCTCAGTTGAAAAATATTGAATCAGAAATAGCACAAGACATTGCCACAGACTTGTAGAAACATGGCAGCATTGTGTGGAAATGATGTACCTAGTGGAGGGGTAGAGCAACAAGTTTTGCAGGGAGCTTCATAACTGCATGCAAGAGTTCCCTCACCTTTGGAGGTGGCTATTCAGGGTGTAGGTGCTTTCCTCCATGGTGTACTAACTGCCCAAAATAGCACTAAAGGAAAGGGACCACCTGTATGGCTCCCTGCAAAACAGCACTTTGCACGTCCTTTGGCTATACCACTGAACTCTGGCCTACAACAATCTCATAATAGATGTGCAAGATTTTCCTTCCGCTTTGTGGTTTGTTGTACGTGCCTTTTGTTGTCTTCCCCCATGCTCTGATTTTTCAGGTTTTATTATTGCCTGGATATCGGATGAGCCAATGGTCTGCCTTGTCCCTCAGAGAATAAGAATAATGATATTTCAACTCAATGAAGATAAATTAAGGGAATTCACCGCAGATGCCCTAGAAACACCAGGAAAATTACAAAGTGTCTGTAGATTTTTTAAGAGGCAAAAAGGTAGAACAAAGGTTGCTATCCAGAGGGCAAAATTTCACCAGATGGAGGTCTTTGCAAAGAAGCCCCAGTCTCTTGTTAACATAAGGAGCTGAGCTGAGATCCCCCTCCAGAGCAGACAGCATGTGGTCTCAGCACTCATAATCCTCTTTTTCAACAATTCTTGTTCTGAATAGGAGGCTGGAACTGCTTTATGTAATAAATCATCAATGATAAAAGGCCACTTTTCTTAGAAGTATTTTTTCTCTTTTCTCCCTGTGTTCACTAAATCTCATCTCTACCTCTCTGTACTCCTCCACCATGTCAGACCCTCCAGGGGCCAAAGAAACCAAGCTCTTTATGGTTACACTGATTGAGGGTTACCAAGTCACGTTAAACCAATGTTATCCATTGAAAGATTGATATTTACCAGTAACTCCACTTGCAGATTGCAAATTAGTCTCTAAATACCAGTTTGAATGCTAATTTTTTAGCCCTAATTATATGCAGCCTTAATAATTACATCCTATTTCATTGTTATAATTACCATAGTTCATGGCAAGACTGTTCATGTGCATTTTGGAAGTGTGACTCCAAAAGCCGTTAGTGTGATAAACAAGTATTAAAGCTACATGGTAATTAGTTACATACTAATTTACATTTGAATTGTGTACACTTGGGGAGAAAATAGCGTGAACAGATTCCAGCAGCATCAAGATCCTTTGGAACAGGAGCAATGCTTTGTGGGAGAAAAATCTGCAGGGAAAGGGGGATCGTTGCACTGAAGTTTCGAAAACACAACAGGTTGACAGCTATGAAGTCATGACTAGGATGGACACTAGGATGGACACTGTGCCCTTGCCAAAAGAGGCACCAGATTTCAAATCCCTGGGTCCCATTGGATGTGATCCATTGAAAGCAAACCTGTCTGTTTTCAGTGAGAATTTACAAAATCTTAATTTTCTTGGAATCATGCTTATTACTGCATTTACTTGAATATAATGCACCATCGAATATAATGCGCATCCTATACTTATAATCAAAATACTGTATTTACTCAATTCTAATTAACATTGAATATAATGTGCACCTTGATTTTGGAGACTGAATTCAGCTGAAAAAAGGTGAGCGTTATTCATTTATTCATTGGCATCCTTCAGTCTCGAAAGACTATGGTATCGTGCTCCAAATGGAGGGCCTATAACAGCATCTAGTCTGGCTGAAAAGGCCAATGTGAGAGTGGCAATTCCTTCCGCACTGAGGACAGATAAAGTCTGTCCCCTGCCCAGCCTCCAGATTTCGCTGGTTCTGGGACTGCCTCTTTGCCTCAGCCTGCCGAACAAGTGTCTCTTCAAACTGGAGAAGGCCATGCTGCTTTATAATGCTCTTGTGAGCGTTATATTTGAGTAAATACAGTATTCCAGGGTGATAGTTGCCATCAATTTTCTACTGCTAAATTAATAAAACAAGCTTCCATTATTTGCCCAGTCTCTTCAGGTGATGCAAATGTTGTCTCCCATGTTCTTTATAAGAGCAATGAGACAATTTTCTGCAGTGAATTTAATCTAGCATTTCAATTATGGATGAAAATGGCTCAAGATCTTGTTATCATCTTAGGGCCCAATCCTATCCAGCTTTCCAAAATTGATGCAGCCACAATGCAGCCCCACAGAAACAAACATTCTCTTTTTTTTAATGAAGACTTTGTGACTCCCTCACCGCCACAGAGTGCTATGGATGCCTCACTGGCATATCTGTATCAGCATTGGAAAGTTGGATAGAATTGAGTCCCCAGTAGGCTGCTTGCCCTGTACATATATTCCTGGGACTAAGCCCTAGAGAACTCAATGGGACTTACTTCTGAGTAGCTACATTGGATTGTGCTGTTAATCACAGAAGGATACCCATTCTTGTTCTACACAGTCCACTGGCCAGTCTTTGTTACTGGCCATATCAAGATGCTACAGGATAATTTTATCAACACATAATATTGTAGAGAGTGTATTCATTCTTTTTTCTTGCCTTTAATTTTAAATAATTATTTTCTACCATTATACTCAAGATAAAGATATCATAGGAAAAAAATTCATTACAGTTCAGAGCAACACCTTTGCTGGACGTTGGTGACTACTTGAAGATCAACATGCATGTGCACCATCAGTGCCAGGCAATTTTAGTTGGGTTTCTTAGGACAATAACTATGCATGTTATGCTCCTGCACTACAAATGGAGGCTAGCAGTTGGGAACCAGAAGTACAGAACTTCCTATCCATAGGACTAGGGCTTCCATAAATTGATTGCAATAAGTATTCTCAAAATCTCTGCTGCTGTTCTTCAACCTCAGCCTACTTTGCCTCCCAAGTGATCAGAATATGTTTCACTGCAGAGAACAGCAACTTGAGGTGACTGTCAGCCTACTGTGATGTCAGCATCACCACTGATGCTGAGTCAGTGTTGGCAAACAGAAAAGCAATGATCTCCAATGAATCAGCTGGTCCAGATTTCTTAAAAAATCTCAGTGATCTCAGAATTTTGTCCTGCCCTGATCCTTCTGGTGGTGATCCGGAAACATATGCATGGACTTCTTTGTACACCTCTAATTTTATGTTTTGTTTTGCACCTTAGCAATGATGTAGCTGAACCGATTATGAAGCCTTTCTGAGATAAGCAGCCGTCTAATATCCTGTTTCTTCTAATTCTCTTAAAATATTTGTTCTTAAAAGTTGTCTGGACTGGGAAGGTTAAGAGTTCTGATGAGGAACAACTTCCAGGATAATTCAAAGATAAGGCTTAAATAGCTTGACAGTATTCCCTTTAATCTGCCTGCTATTGACACAATGCTAGCCTATTATGCCTGGAAGGATTTAAGGAGCTTTCCTTGCACATGTTACTGATGGTTTATCATGTCAATAGGCCCCTGCATACATTTGTGTTACAAGCATCTGCCCGCCTGCATATGGTAATACTAACTTATGCCTCCATGGAGGAAAATGTGTTCACAATAAGGTTGTCTTTAACACATGCTGATGGAAGATTATAAAGGTTAAAAGCATCTGTTTTAAAGGCACATTTAATATACTGTTACTAAACCTATCTGGAAATGCTCTCTTGCATTTTTAGAAAATTTATGTGGACTTTAGGCCAAACAAAAAATGGTTACAGATTTCTTATCAACAAGATTGTCTTGCAGTAGAATCCTATGCCTTTCTGCTCCTTTTGTTTAATGGAGTTTACTCCCAGGAAGCAACTAGAAGATGCCCTAGTGCAGTGTTGCTCAACCTGGGGGTCAGAACCCCTTTGGGGGTTGCCTGACCCTTTCATAGGGGTCGCCTGTAGACCCCTGATGTAGGGGCCTGACGAGGTATTTTGCATCTTTTTTATTTGTAATTAGAAATAAATATTTCACAATATATAATTAAATATTGTTTTGTGATTAATCACTATGCTTTAATTATGTTCAATTTGTAACAATGAAAATACATCCTGCATATCAGATATTTACATTACGATTCATAACAGTAGCAAAATTACAGTTATGAGGTGGCAACAAAAATAATTTTATGGCTGGGAGTCCCCACAACATGAGGAACTGTATTAAAGGGTCATGGCATTAGGAAGGTTAAGAACCACTGCCCTAGTGGTATCTTTTCCCACTCACCTCATCTTCTCATATCTCACTGTTCCTTCAGAAAAATATGAACCTTCCTAATATCAAGACAGACACTTGGCTCTAGATTGTCTCCACCGATTGGCAGTAGCTTCCTAGAGTTCAGTTCAGTGATTTTTCCCTGCTCTGCATGGGACTTTTTGCTGGTGCTGTAGCACTGGCTATCCCAATATGACTCCTATACAGTCCCACATATGATGGTCAAGATGCTACTCCCTGCAACTGATTGTAGCATCTCCAAAAAGCTGACTGGATCCAGCTCCCTCCCTAAGGAGTTTCCTTAATGTAATGAATGGAATTTGCAAAGCATTGTGATAGCTGTAAAACAAGATCCCAAGCAGATTCGGGACTCCAAGGGGGTTTGGTTGATGCTTTATCCCATATAGCATCAAGATGCTGATATTTACTTGTAAGATATGTTTGAGGCTTCGTTTTCCAAAACAGACTTGTATGGCCTTTGCATGCCCAATAGTCACGTGGACCCTTTAGGCTCAGGGGCAATATAACACTCTATACAAGACACAAGACAGGGAGACCACAAAAGGGGCAGTGTCTTGTCTACTCTGTTTTTGGGCTTCCCAAAAGCATCAGATGGCCTGCTGTGGTATGCAGGATTCTCTTATGTTATCCTATTTTTCTGCAGACATTTGTTTAAAAAAGCCTTTGAGTTGGAGTTGCATATATTGTCAATGTCACTTTTTTATTATGCAACAAGTGAAATTTACTTACCATTGGAGGAGTAAAATTTCAAGAATATTTGTGGGTCTGGCCACTGCTGAGCACCTGGCAGCAAGTGGGCACTGGTGAGCAATGGGCACCAACAGGCACTGAGCATTGGGTGGTATCAGCGGACATTGGTGGGCAGCAGTGAGCACCAGGCATTCCCACTCAGCATTGTTCCGCAGCAGGGACCACCATGCAGTGGAGGTCCCCTAACCCTTACCCCACCCCATGCACTATCCCCATGCACCAACCCCCCCCCAGTGCACCATCCCCCCATGTACCATCCTGCTGGGCACCAAATCTGTTTTTAGTAGGTCCTTACATAATAGAAGGAACATGCTCTCCAAATTTCATGCTTCTAAGTCCAGGGGTTAGGGCTGGGCATTGATCAGTCAGCAATTCTTCAATGGGAAATATAGAGGCTAAAACATGTTGTGCCCCTTTTTGTCCCCTTCTGGCTTGAATTTCAAAAATTTGTTCTTAGTGTGTGCCTCCATCACAGAAGGAACACCCTCCTCCAATTTCATGCTTCTAGGTCCGGTGGTTTTGGCTGGGCATTGATGAGTGAGTGTCAGTCAGTGACCCTTCAATTTTATATATAGAGAGATGTTTCCCCCCCCCCTTTTGAACTGCATCTTGTTGCAAAAGCAGGGAGTAATATAAATATTTTAAATAAACAATTTTACCAGGCTACCCCTTGGAAGCCTTTGGCATAGTGTGTCAGGATTTAAGCCAGGAAGAGGCCATCCAGCCAACCATATGGTATCCCAACAGGTTTAATTAGGGCTGATTTGGAAAAAAAGAAATACCCCCACATCATATGAATTGAATCCTCAAGTTGTGTGGTGAGGGCTGTACTGCATGACATAGAGCAGTGTGGGAATTCTTGAAGAACAATTGCAAAGACCATCTGAAGGGCATTTGTCTCATTTCCAGGTCATAGAAGGTCCTCTGCTTCAGCCACCATAGCAGGTTCCACATTAGGAACACAGAAGACAACTTTGCACTGTATAGATTTATTTTCCAGGCACAGATTTGGAGCAGTGGGTGTTTTTGTAACACTTGTGCCACCTCTGATTTGCTTCAGGATGTGAAAGGCCTTTTGCAAGCCTCCCCCTCAACACCATCACATTGCTTTTGAACTCTTTTTCTATTTCCAACTCATGCCTTTGGGTTTGCAGTTTGATTTCTCCACCAAGTTAGCAGTTGCCACCCGAGCTGGCAGATTTTGACACCTGCATCACAAAGGGCCGTTCCCCTGGAGGCAGAAAACCCAGGACGTCCTCCTGCCTTCCAAAGAGGCAAACTGCTTCCAGTGTCAGAAAAGGGGTCTGTTGAATGTCAGCCGTGGAGAGGGCCGCAGTGATGGAGTCTTCAGGCTGTCACCACCCAAAAACATCAGAGTGAAATATCCAAAGGACTAGCTGCCAAAAAGGGTCCATTCCCATGGCTGGGAAGTTTTGTTGGCAGTCACTGAAGAGAAAATATTCTGGGCCAGACCTTTAAGTCTTGCACTCCCCCCTCCCACCCCGTCACACCAGTTTTCAGCTCTCCAAGCAAACTGCCGTTCTCATAAAAGAGAGGTTTTGTCCATGCAAGCCTGTTTTGGAGGAACCAAGCCTCAGATATTTCTTGCAAGTAAATATTAGATTCTTATCATGGCTTTGAAAAAGTATAGACCAAGGCCCGTTTATAAATGCACTTTTTGCACCTAGGAAGGGGCGGTGAACAGTCTCAAGGGGTCTAGGTTTAAAATCTGACTTTTCCCTATGGCAAATCCCAGTGATTTTAATATGGCCGGATCGCAGCCGTAGACTTGATAGCAAACATCACCTTTTGCAGCGATATGTTCTTGAAAATGAAATTTTATTTCTCCCCCAAGCTCAAATAATATAAGCTTTGAGAAACCAAAAACCTTACCCCTCACCTTACCCCATTTTCTAAGTTGGGCAAGGGTGTTTTAAAAAAAAATAGTTCCTATTTCTCTCTTTTCCTTTATTCATGTTTCAGTAGAAAAAATTCCATAGAAAAATTCAGTAGAAACCATAGACAAGTCTTCATGGCATTTATTTCTAAGACTGACTGACTGACTGACTGATGAGGCCGAGACTGTGGGGTTGAAAATGCTTCTGGTCCAAAGACAGCTTTTCTGCTTGCATTATTTCAAGTGAACTCACTTGTAAAATGGACTCCCATTACTCTGCCAAATTACATTGTATTACATTTTTGAGTGAGCAATCTTTATATGGGCAAAATCCAGAGTAACTACGGGGAGTCCTTGCTCCGGTGTAAGAACAATTTACTCTAGATTCCAATATGAATTTCCCATAGGTTTTCACTAGTAGCAGTAGCTACGGGTGCACGCAATGACTCTTCCGTGCTCCCGTAGTTACTCTGGATTTGGGGGTATGTCTGTATGTATGTGCAAGAAAGGCCTCTGTGAGAGGTTGTAAGAGAGATATTGCATGATAGGAGTGTGTGTGTGTGTGTGTGTGTGTGTGTGTGTGTGTGTGTGTGTAAGAGATGTATGTGTCTGCAAGAGACCTCTGTGAGGTTGCCAAGTTCATATGAAAGAACTTTGTGAGGTATGTGTGTGTGTTTGTGTGTGTGAGGGAGAGAGCAATATGTGTGAGAGATCTGTGTGTGAGAGAGGTGTGTGATGGGAGTATCACACACATCAGTGAGAGGATGCAAGGAGGTGTGTGAGAGAGATTGCATGATCGGAGAGTGTGTGTGCTGGAGAGGTGTATGTGTGAGAGAGAGGGAGAGAGAGCAATATGTGTGAGAGACGTATGTGTATGACAGGAAAATGTGTTCTGTGACAGGAATATGTGTTTAAGAGAGAGCTCTGTGTGTGACAGAAGTGTGCATGTGTGACAGTGTGTCTGAGAGAGACGTCAGTGAGAGGTTGCGGGGTGTGTGTGGTGTGTGTGTGAGAGATATCTGAGGTGTGTGATGGAGAGAGCAATATGTGTGAGAGAGAGCTATGTGCGTGACAGGTGTGTGTGTGTGTGGGTTGGTGCATGAAAGTTCTGTGTGTGAGGTGAGTGTGTGAGAGAGAGCTAGAGAGAAGGAGAGCATTGTGTGGAAGAGGTGTATGTACCTGTGTGAGAGGTTGCAAGACAGGTGTGTGTGAGATCTCTGTGTGTGTGTGTGTGTGTGTGTGAGAGAGAGAGAGAGAGAGAGAGAGAGAGAGAGGTTTGACAGCATATCCTCCTGCACCTCAGAAGTGCCTTCCCTTGTGTTCAGAGGGGTTTCCTCGCGGGAAAGCGTGCCTAGGATGGGGCTGGAGTCTCCAGACAGACAGCCTGCCTGCCTGCCTCTTGGTGCCACAGGAGGCGGTGGTCCTTGGAGTGGTCCTTGTGGGAGTGGTGGGGATGGGGTGCGTGAGGTGGGCAGCCAGGGGTTCACTCCCTGAACTTTTGGGGGGGAGCTGCTCCCTTTGGCCGCTCTTCTTGGCCCCCAGGACGGAGGCTGGTGCTGAAGGAGGAGGGACGAGCAGGAGAGGAGGGAGCCTCCTCCGCGCCCACTGCGTAAGCCCCGCCAGTGCAGGCTGGGCGTCGGGAGTTGGAGCAGCTCCTCGGAGGAGGAGGGAGAGGCCAGAGAAGGGTCAGCGGCGGCGCTGGGGGTGGGACGGGGCGGGCTCCGCAGCCGCCTCCCCCTGGCCGGAGCGCTGGAGATGGCTCGGGTGTCAGCGGTGCGCCCTTGCGCTTTTACGCACAGCCGGAGCTGTTGGAGAGGCGCCCTCGGATGGTGAGCCAGCGCTGCTGGGGGGCTCTTGGGGGGCTCCAAGCGCCGCCCCGCGTCCCCTTCTCCCTTCCCCCGGGAGGTGAGGCTCCCCCGGACCAGGAGCTGCTCGGTGCCCGGCTGGAGAGAGGCTCCGCACCGCCGTCGCGTCCTCTCCAAACCCGGAGTGGATGCGCTCTGGGTGCACCTTCGGGGCGGGTGGCTGCGCGCAACCCCCAGGCTCCGGAGGGGTCTCTACTTTGGGGAGAAGGCAAAGAGGGAGGGGGTGTCTGTGGGGAAGAGGCCCCCACATCCCACACGCGTGTCGTGGGGCACGTCTGGAAAGGAAAAGTTGCCACGGATTTTTTCTTGGCGAGGACGGTCTGCGCATCTGGGGTGCGCTTTGGTTCCATCCGACGGAGGTGGTGGCTCCAGTTCCAGCCCCATCCCAGGAGTGGGTCTACTCAGGAGGAAGCTCCACTCTTTCCTTATGGGGGCTCCCACTCTTCCCTATGGGGCTTTCTCCCTGGAAAGCGTGTCTAGGACGGCAGCCTGACTTTGGATCGGAGTGTTGATCTTTAGAGGTGGGTGAGCGTCGCGAGGAAGAGGAGGAGGAGGAGGAAGAAGATCAGGGAGATGTTTCCCTGGGAAGAGCAGGGCTGGAGGGGCAGGGATGGGGGGGCTGCTGGGCCCTTCCGGGATTTGTGCCCGTTTGTGCCTATTTGGGTTTGGACCCTTAGGCAGTGCAATAGAGGGTCGTGAGGAGGGTGACAGGGATTGGTAGCCTGGCAGGGAGCTTTACAGTGCAACCCTAAGCATGTCTACTCAGAACTATGTCCCATTATGTTCAATAGTACTCTCAGGAAAGGATTGCAGCCTTAGTCAAGGTAGGAGAAGAGGACAGAGCAGCGGATGAACCTCCAGCAGAAAAATGTCTTCTGAATCAGGACTAGTCCTGGCTGAGATGTGGAAGGGGCCCAAATTCATGATGATCTGGAAGCTGCATCTTGGGTGCCCCCCTCTCCATAGGGTGACACTTGGCCAATGCTTGGGGAGGCCCACAGATCGCCTCCATCACTTACTTCCAGATCAGCTGGTTGTCTATATGTCCTTAGTCTTGGCATCCCCTTGAAAAGAGGGTGAGCCTGGCACCCGGTCCCCAAGTGCTGCCTGGAGGAACTTTGGGTGTCGATCCAGACATGCACCTCCAAGGAGAACAGCTGGTCAAGCAGTGGGCATCAAGTGCTCCTCTGCAGGTAGCCCAGACCAGCAACTCGCCCTTGCAAAGTCTTCTCTGGTGTTCCATTCCCCAGGGGGAAAAAGCCCCCTTGCATCCTCTCTTCTCCCCTGCTTGGTTCCTCAGCTGGCGCTGGAGGGGGAGCCTCTTAATTAATGAGCAGGCCTTGAGATCAAAGGAGGGGGGCTTTTAAAACTCCATGCAGGCTTCTTGGCTGACTGCAAGGCTCATCATGGTGATGCCTCGGTTGCTGAGCTTGCAAGCATCCCTCTCCTTTCTCTATAGGTTGGCAGTGATGCCCTGGCCCTGTTTACACAGAGAACAACTGTGTGCAGGATTGCAGTTGTGCCATGGCCAAACCTTGGCTTGCTTTCCCCTGAAGTTGCTCCCAAGGAGCCACATAGGTCTGCAACCTTAACTCTGTAACCAGCTGGAAACTTTGGAAAAAAATAAAATAAAATGAGAAAGAAATCAGCTGCTAGGATCTTGGGCCAGCCTGATTATGCAAGTAATTCATGTGGACACTTGGAGGAGTGATCATTTTAGGGGTTCCAGGGAATTAAGATATCATCTGAGACATCCCCAGCATCCTGTGTAGCATTGCCAGAGACCCTGAGAGGGGGGCACCTCTCTTGCACAAAGGAAAAAAAATCAGGTTATGGTCCTTGCATGCGTGCGTGCGTGCGTGCGTGTGTGTTTGTGTGGCCATCTGTCCTTCCCTCCACCCCACCCATCAAGTGCTAACTAGATTCTGAATGATTTAGCAGTTAGCCTTGGTGGAACCAGCCGGGTTCTGCCAGCTCCTTCCATAGTAGCCAAGCTCCAGGAGACAGAGGGAGCTGTATTTCAGACTGCCCATCAATTATAGATAGAAACAAATAAGAGAGTGACTTCTGAATTAGCCCTGTGCAGTAGCTGGGGTTGTCTTTCTCACTTTCATCCTCACCTTCTGCTGAAAGCCAGGGATTGTCAAGATCTGAAAGACTAAAACTTTTTTTGTCTTCATCCTTCTCCTCCCCTTCCTTTCTTTTGCTTTATACTTTCTGAATTGAAAAACCTGATGCAGCTGCTTCACAGAGTAATTTAAAAATGTTTAAAGGATCCTTTCCCCCAGACCCTCCTCATCTCTCTTCATAATTTATACATTGTGGATGCCCAGCTGTTCCTAAGTGGAGAGATGGTTTCCTTGTGTTTTCAGAGAGATGCTTTCCTATTGGTTTTCTTTTCCCTCTAAATTGCATGGCTGTGAATGTCCACAGGAAGCAGATAGGATAGGATATGCCCAACCTGGCTACTTAAAAAATTGTAATCCAGATAATGTTGCAGGGATGAAATAAGAGTAAACAAAGTGTTGGTTATTGTAAATCACACATGAAGTCATTAAATCTGGTTGCTCTCTTGCTTGGGTACCATTTCCAGCCTCAATGCAGAAAAGATAACAAGTTTACTTGTCTTGCAGTTGTCAAGTATGGTTGCTTAAACTGGGTTTGATTTGCCACAATTGCTGCTGAACATTTTATTCAAGAATGTGTCTTTGAGCACAATCCTAAACATGACTACTCAGATGTAAGCCCTGTTGTGTTCAGTGGGTTTTACTCCAAGGAAAGTGTGTTTAGGATTGCAGCCTGAGCTTCTGTACTCAAGGTTTCAGTAGATATCTAGGGTGGTGAAGACAGGGAGAGAAATACTAAGAACTTACCAGATAGGATGTATCTAATATTAGAACTTAGATAGGAACTTAATAAGACTTAATAGGCTATATATATTGATATTTCCTTTTGCATATATACATCAGCAGTCAACATAACTGGCCACAAATATGTATATATTCTGTGCCGTTAAGATATAGTGTTCATTCTCTGTGCAGTTAGAAAGGCAAGACAGTTCTTATTTTCCAAGAAGCAGCCACAGCATCACTTTCTCATTTAAAACGCTGCTGTTTTGGCTGCTGGCAGAATGACTCCCAACTGCATAGAGTGATTTTTATTTTTTATTATTCTTTTTTAATCTCCTGAACACACTTTCTTCAGGATGGTCTTTGCTGCATTCAAACAGCCCATCAGCTGGGGAAACTGGTTTATTGCTGCATTATTAGTTTTGTTGTTGGTTGTTGAGATTGGCTGTCGCTAGCCTCACTGGGAGGAAGGAAAGCATGTAGCCTTCTGGATCTGATTTGGTAAATGAAGCTGTACAGGTTTAATATGGTAAACGACAAGCGTATTCTGTTCTGTAGGCAGATATAGTACATAAACATTTACTGCGACTCGAACAAACAGGAGTTGCCATATAAGGGTAGGCTTTTTAATCCATCATAAACTTTAGATGCTTAGAACGCTCAGCTGCTGGGGGGGGGGAATGGGGAACGGAAGCTGTTGTACCCTTAGTCCATTAACATGTATAAATTTAAATTTATGTTTGAAGGGGAGTCAGAAATCTAAGCCTGGAGATGTGCAGGTGTCTCTTTTTCTTTCATCTGCAACCTGAATGATACCGAGTGACCCATCAGTCTCTTCTTCCTCTGCAGCCTGTCACTACCTTTGCACATTTCTGGCTAGAGAGGCAAAAGGCGACATCCTCCCCAGATAGGTTTTGTGCGATACAAGCACTTCTGCCAGGAATGCTGTGACAGCCTCAGTCTCTGCTCCACTGGCCTGCTGGCTGAGTGGCATCTTTTCTTGACATTCTACCTTTTGAGCTGGTCCAGCTTGAATGTTTCTCTCTGGTTTCAGCTGTTTGATCTCAGCTGTCTGCTGCTGCTCCCCCAGCTTCAGGTCCTAAATGGCTAGACGTTACTGATTGGCATGGTAAGATGTTCTCAAATTGCCCCCAGAAGTAAAGACTAGGTTAGATCATGTGGAACATCACACAGCAAAGGTAGAAGACTCATAAAATGATTTCACTGTCCCTGTTTCTGTACTGGTAACAAACAGTAGTGTCTTGGAGCACGTGGTCACATTCAATGGCTGTGTTAAATACAGGATGCCACTCAAAACAGCTTTGCGGACAACATCTCACCAAAGACTCTTATAGTCAAGCAGTGACCACCCAGATGCCTCTGGAAAGTTCCCAAATAGGCCACAGTCTTCCCCTGTGGTTGGTCTCCCCACATCTGGAGTCTAGTTGTTCAGTTTTAGCTCTCATGGCTCATAATGGTCACTTGGTTACATCTTGTCCACGAATGCACCTCATAGTTCAATTCTAACCAAATTTCTAGCATTTGAATTAGCTATTCTAGTAGGGCATGGACCACATCCTGAAATGGTGGGGAGGAGGTGAAATCATGGAAGAATTAAAATATCATGTTTGTTCCCTTGGCTCTGCGCTGCATTGATGCTGGACAATTTGGTTAAAATTGGGGTGTGATTTTGTTTCAAAAGACAGCTTAGTTAGTAGCCACCATCACATCTTGAGATAGCAAACTTCATAGGTTGAGAAAACGTTTTCTGAGATAGTACTTTATTTTCTCTGACTTTGGGCTATTTATTTATGTAACATACGGCATACAATACATGGACTTATGGTAGATCAGATGTCAGTGTCCAGTCTACCCAGCCATTCAAGGACAGAGTGGCCTACAATATAAAATAGTCTTATTATAAGAAAGAAAAAAAATGTCTCAAAGAGGAAGCAGAAAAGATTCAGATCCCATTCTGTTCCTTCACTCTGACAACCAAGTTCAGTAAAGTTATGAAAGGAATAGTGGTCAATATGTATCCCTGCTGTTTAAGACTAAGGAAACATTTACTTTAACTTACCTACTGTATGGCTCTTCAAAATCTTTTTTTTATGACCACTGTGGGCTTTGATTGCCAATTGAAAGGAATGCCAAAGATTATATTTTCTTTTTATTGGCTCATATTTACTCATTAAACGTACCAAAAACTTTAGTCCAGAGTGTCAACACACATCTTACGATTGCAGAAATTAATAATTTACTGTAGGAGCAGCTAAGGAGAATGCCAAGAGAGAGCATTGATTATTGTGGCATGCGGTGTTAATTTTGGTCTTAAAAGTCCTGCATCTAATTAAAACAGGCCAAATGTTGCCTTCATCAAAAACTACTGAGAGGACAGATGATCTCTCTTTATGCCTGAGATAAGCTGCTGCAGTTGCCGTTCAAATCCATCTAAGCTGTTTTATTAAGTTGTTACTTGTTCAGTGAATAGCTGCCAACTTCAGGCTGAAAAGAAAGTATGTCCAGATTTGTTCCCATGTCACATGGAAGAACAGTTCACTGAAAAATCACGCCACTGGCATTATCATATTGTTTTTCAATAGATGGGGAGGCAGCCAGTTTTCTTCCTGTCATGCCTTAATGGTCATTCCAGAGCAGCTGTTAGCAAAAGTTAAGTTAGTAAAATATACATAGATATGCATTAAAAAGGAGATGCTAAAACACTTCCATTCTGGTTGTCAGAATGTTATATAAACACAAATCTGACAGTTATGTCTGGATATGTTGCTGTAAATGCATAGCTTTTCACTGGAATGGTGGGAGAAGGTTCTGAAAGCTTGGAAATGTGCGGAAATATATATTCATTTCTTTTTAAAATGTTGACTGAACCTTTGTAACATTGCCTCCAAGCTAAGCTAACACAGCTAAGTTCTTTATCATCTAGCTAGTTTTAGGCTGCAATCTTAAATACACTTTCCTGGGAGTAAGACCCATTGAACATAAAGGGGCTCACTTTTTAGTGGAAATGGTTAGGATCGTGCTCTTAGTGGCAGATTCTTTTGCATTCTTGGTAGTTTTATACCCCCCTTTCTCCAACTTATCACCTCTTCTGTTTGGTTGCTGGATTGTATAGGGTTTTGAAATAGCTCTCTGAGTGCTAATTGTTGCAGAAGGACATATGTATTTTTTTCAGAATTAAAAAAATCACATAAGATTAAAACACACCACTTACACAAAGCGTGTGAGATTACATAGTACCCAAGAGATTTGTATTTGTTGCAAATATTTGTTGCATGTTAATTCATATTAATCTGGATATTATTATTAGAAATAGAGCACAATCCTAACCATGTCTACTCAAAAGTAAGCCCTATTGTGTTCAATGGATGTTACTCCCAGGAAAGTGTCTTTAGGATTGCAGCCTTTGTAACATTGCCTCCAAGCTAAGCTAACACAGCTAAGTTCTTTATCATCTAGCTAGTTTTAGGCTGCAATCCTAAAGACACTTTCCTGGGAGTAAGCTCCATTGAACACAATGGGGCTTACTTTTGAGTAGATATGGTTAGGATTGTGCTCTTAGTCGCATTATTAATGCTAGTATTATTGTTAATAAAGAGTCATCTGTGTTAATAATGTTTCACTTAGAGTGAGAATAGAGATCCCTGCCCTGGGGGCCTTACAGTTTAAAAGGGACAGAAAGAAAACTGAGTACGGTGTAGGAAATAAATGAGGATAAAGACAAGCGAAGTTATTAATTTATCAATAATAATTTATCCTTCACACTATGTCTCAGGGCTCAATCCTAACCCTTCCTCAGAGTGCACACTACATCCTAGGGGACGGAGTCCTATATGTCTCCTTTGGGTAAGGGACTGTTTGTTTTCTTACCTAGAGCCCAAGCTTCTGTTGCCAAAACAGGTCTTCTCAGACATGGCAGTGATTTTACCAGTGTACATGTCAATCCAGGAAGGTGGATTGAAGCCTGGAAGGAAAATAAGATATTGGTGACTTCACTGCCACTGCCACCTCTCCTTTCAGCCTTATTCTGTCCCCCCATACTGCCATACCCATACCGCCTCCTCCCTGTTTTCCACATTGACTCATTGGTGCTGGGGCATGTGGTGGTTCTGCTGACAGGCCACTGTCACTACTTCTGCAGTGGTGGTCCAACTCCTCCCAACTGCATAGAATCAGAGTTGGAAAGGACCCAGTAGGTCATCCAGTCCAACCCCCTGCCCGTAGCAGGAAATTCTCCTAGAGCATCTCCAACAGGTGCTCATTGAGCCTCTGCTTGAAGACCCCCAGTGAGGGAGAGTCCACCACCTCCCTTGGAAATCTGTTCCACTGCCAAACCGCCCTCAGCGTCAGGAATTTTTTCCTGATATCCAACCACAGTCAAGTCACATTTGTGTTGGAACATGAGTTGCGGTGGCATACAGGCAGCAGAGGTCAGGCACGGAACTATGTAGTATGTGTATCAACCCAACCTGTGTAGAAAGTCTGTGTTAGTGCTGAGAGTGTATGTTCTCTCATCAGAGTTAGAGTGAACCTCAATTTAATGGACCTCAATTTATCATTGGAAACAATGATATTTTCTACTGTTTTAAAAATACAGTGGTACCTTGATTTACAAGCATAATTCATTTCAGAAGCATTCAGAACACTGGATAATCCAGAATACAAAATAATAAAGAAAATACAAAATATAAAAAAATAAAACTAATTAATCTGCACTCTCAGGTCTCACAGGCTGCAGTTTGACCCCTTACACAGGAGTAGGCCCCACTGATTCTAATATGGCTTACTTTAAAGTAGACATGCATAGGCTGGTCTCAGGAGAGGCTGAGCAGGTGCTGGCAGATCGCCAAAACTGGCCATATTCTAGGCGTGACTATTTTTTCACTTGTTTATCAAGATATCACATGTATATCAAATTAATATTTATTAGAAATGTTTGTTTGTTTTGCAAAACACTCTCAATCCAAGTTAATCTCAATCCAAGATTTTACTATAATCAAATATATTTAGTTCATGTATATCTCCATTGACTTAAGTCCATTATGATTTAATGGACTTTCAGCACTGACATCCCCACCACTCAGTAGTCTATTTAATTAAATACTTGCTATAATGTGCATATTTGGCAGTTATCCTGCGTATTTCCCAACTGTGCATAATGGCTGCAGCTGACATAGCTACACACATGCAGGTGTGTGCATGCTAACATTTGATACTCTGATTTCCCCAACTTTTTCTATTCCATTAAGCTTTTGTTAACTCAACTAGATTAGCATTTTAACAACCCTGAAGTGAACTTCTGCCATTCTTTCAACTTGGACGCCTGTGTGTTACTCATCCATCATCCTGTCTTTGGCCACACCAGGCTACTGGCTCTATAACCATTTGGAGAAACCATCCGACTGTGAACAACACAGCTGGCAACAATAATTTTTTTCTTCCACACCACTGGCAGCATTGTCTGGCGTGGTAACTAAAGTTAACACTCAGAATGGGGGAGTTTCTTTTGTGTGTTGGGTCTAGGCCTGCCCCTGGAGAGCTTAGCAGACACACCTGCAGAGGAGCAGGGAAGTGAAAGGTTATACAGAATGGCCACTAGCACATGAGAGATAGTGGAGCATCCAACATCCCAAGATCTTGGAATATTGAGACACATTTTGACCTTTGACTTTTAAAAAAATCAACTTATTGGAAGTCAATTTTTATTTATTTAAATCAGTGGTTCTCAATCTTCCTAATGCCATGACCCCTTTATAAGTTCCTCATGTTGTGGGGACCCCCAACCATAAAATTATTTGTGTTGTGACTTTATAACTGTAATTTTGCTACTGTTATGAATCGTAATGTAAATATCGATATGCAGGATGTATTTTCATTCTTACAAATGAAATGTGTGTTCTATGCACACATTGAACACAATGGGATTTATTTCAGAGTGGGCATGCATAGGATTGGGACCTGAAGCTGCAATCCTATCCACATTTACATGGGAGTAAAGGCCCCCCTGACTATAATGGGATTTATTGGGATTTATAAATCCCAATTTATAAATACTCCAATTTATAAATGGGATTTATTTCAGAGTAGGCATGCATAGGATTGGGCCCTGAGACTGTCAGTCAGCCCCAGTGTGCGTGCAGCTACAGCCAGAGGTCTGGCAAGCCTGACCTGGCCCCCTGCATCAGGGGTCTTTAGGCGCCCCCAGGAAAGCTCTAGGCGACCCCCAAAGGGGTCCCGACCCTCACTTTGAAAAACGCTGATTTAAATGCTACACTTTCTCTGGTAAACTTAGGACAGGTAGCATAGGAGGATGATTTTATCCTCACTACAACTCAGTGATATAGATTAAGCTGCAATCCTAAACACAGTTTCCTGGAAGTAAACTCCATTGACTATAATTGGATTTACTTCTGAGTAGACAGGCATAGGATTGAGCTCTAAGTTGAAAGATGGTGAGTTGAAAGAAAGTGAGCTTTATGGGTAGGCTAGAACTTGAACCCATGTCTCTACTACATGTTGCTCCCATGAAACAGACTAATCTGTTAGTTGCCATTTCATAGATTAGTTTGAAAAGTTGAAGTACCTAGAATTAAAGTGTATACAATACTCAATCAAACCATAATTGGTTTAACTGAGAACCAGGATGGTGCAGTGGTTAGAGAGTTGGATCAAATCCCGGAAGAACCAGGTTCAAATCTGCCTTCAGTCATGAAACTTCCTGTATGACGGATCAGTCACTTGCTCTCAGCCTCACCTATTTCACAGGGTTGTTGTAAGGACAGCAGAAGGGGAGGAACTAAAGCTTCGTAAGGTGCCTTAAGCAAAGGGCATTTGCACTGCATAGAAAAGGTAGGGTGGGTGACAGCATTCATGGAGGGCTCTTTAAAGGAAGGGGATATTCTCTTAACATGGAGCTTCACTGCAGCTGTATCAGCACTGGACAGATGGATATAATTGGGTCCTTTTCAGGTGTGCAAGAGTCATCAAGGTGCGCACTGGCTTTTTGTTCATGACTTATTTGTTGGGTGACCTGTGCTGTTGTATATTAAAATAAATAAAGTCAATGGGGGTGACACCAACCTTAGTGCTGAGACCGCATTTAGGCTGTACGTACAACAGTGTGATTTACTCTGTATGGTCTGGAACAGGTGGAGGTCTGTGACTCAACTGATTCTTCACTGGGTGACACAAACCCTTTTTGGGTGACCATATAGACTGGAGTCCTTCTACCTTTAAGCATTGTAGAGAAGAGGCAATTTAAGTAGGTGCTGTTTTTTAACCACTTCTATGTTGAGCTACACCTGCCTAAATTCCCTCTTCTATGCAATGATTAAAGGTAGAAGCACTGTCCTCCATTCTATATGGTCACCCTGCCCTAGTGACTCCTTGGACCTGTAATGATTGCATTCTCTTTTTATTTAAAAAAAACCCCTCAGTTTTAAGAACAAATTCAAAATATATTGAATATTCCTTTGCCATTTGTGGATGGATTCATATGAAGTATTATACTGAATCAGATAATTGCCTCATTTAAATCAGTATCATGGGCTTCCAATCATGGATATTCTGGATAGTACTTGGACTTTCTGCAAGCAAAGCAAATGTGCTACTGGTAGGGCACAGCCCCTCCAATTCATCCATCTTAATATAATGCTAATTCCTGCGTGGAAAATTCTTCCATGTAGGATTCTCTTAGCACGTGAATAATTTTATCTCTTCTACCACCCCAACAGATTTATTGACAGATTATAGAACTGAAGAAATAAACATTCCAACCTTTTGGTTGTTTTATTTCTTTGAAGTGGAAAGCAAGGATATAAAGAGTTGTTGTCAATAGGAACAATAATAATAATTTTTATAAAGCAAAATTAATGATTCTGAAGGTGGGGAGCAAGTGGCCCTAGCAAGTGGTGTGGTGACATTTATATCATGCCAAAATGTTTACAAACCCTGTGAATTAAATTGGTCCCTAGAAAGCTTGGATTTATATATTTAATGGGACATGATTACCCTTGGACTTTCTGTCCATGATTCCTTTCTTGCATCATATTTTCATGTATTAAATCCCTTTGGTTAACCGCTAGTCACTGAATGACGTCCATCTCCCCATTACATTTATACTATTAATCAGATCCACAACCCAGTTAAACAGGGGATATGGAATCCATCCAGTTTGCTGACAAAAGACTAACCTCTGTTGAGTTTAAAGACAACATTGGAAAGTACAGTGGCAGGTTTCTCTTCCCTCCTTTAGCCTGCTATTTTTAAGGGCTCAGGCAGAAATGCAGACATTAAAAGGTGATGAATATTCCCTGTCCCTAGAGGCATATAATCTAAAGGTCAGAAGAAAACAAAAGACAAAACATAGTAATTCATAACTTAAACGGTGCTGATTCAGGTGTGTGCACCTGTTGCAGTTATACTGAGTATGAAAAGGACAAAGGGCTGGAGGTAATAGGATATGCTAAGGGTGTGGTGAGGCCAGTGCCCTGATGTATCTTGAATGGTGAATCTGATGTGCTTCATGGGCAACAGCTTCATGGTTATCACAAGGGAGAGCCAGTCAGCACTATGCAAACCTGGCTTCTAATAAAATTAGTGAGTATTTATTTATTTTCCATCAGAAGCGAGGAATGCAAAGCACTGATTGGCCATTCTTTGTGATAGCCATGAAGCCAAGCCAGCTACAAACAGTGCTGTTTGGCTTACCTTCCTGGCAAAATCACTTTCTCCCCAAGCACACTATTTCAAGTTAAGAACATTTTTAATGGCTCTAGATAAATATTTAATGGCCCAATCTTAACCAGCCTTGGAATCAGTGGAGCATGTGCCATTGGTGCATAGATGTTCACCAGAGCAGATAAGTCCAGTGAAGAGGCAAGGAGCTCTCTCTCTCAAGAGAGAGAGAATCAGCAGCACCAGCACACATCATATCCTGTTCCATTTTCTGGGCCCAGTCTCTTTGTATGGATCAACTTTGATTTGTGCCAGCAGTATTGTTGTCACAGGTCCAAGCTGACCCATTGCAGCTGTTGGGGCCTATCCTGGGTCAAAGAAAGAAAAATCCCTGACTCCAAAGAGACATCCAGCAACTGAAATTCCCTTGCCATGCCAGACTGTTGCATCACCAGGCAGGAATTTAGTTAGGATTGGGCTACCCATGGATAATCCCATGTGTGCCTATCTTGGTTTTTTGGCCTTTTTGTTCACTTTTTAAAGATCAGAACATGCCTTAAACATTAGGAAGTGGATAAAACTCCATGCTACTGTCAGTTTCAGGAATTTAGGTCAGCAGAGAAGAAAAGGTGAACTGGGATTGAGAAGAATCTGCATCAGTTTCCTAAAATGTATCCATACACAAGCTTGCTTAGGAGGAAGGAGTTGATAGCAAGTAGGAAAACCACTGTGTGAATTTACACTCCAAGGGAGTTCAGCTCAGCTAGAAGTAATTCTTATTAAAATCAATAACACTACTCTGTGTAAAAGTACTTTGGATTTGGGCAATGGGATTTAAAAAAGATAAGAAAAGTGTAACTGGACTAGATCTGAGATTAGGTTAGTGAGGTTGGCAAATGAAAGCAGGGGCACTATTTGACTGGGATTTTATATGACATATACTTTATTAAAGAAAGTTGATAAGAGTATTTTGCACATATTAAAGTCCCAAATCCAGCCCTTGGCGTCTTCATTCAGAGGATTTTTAGGAAGGAGGATCAAGTCACTACCACTCAAAGTAGACTACAGTGGGTTAAGTGACTCACCATAATTTTACCCAGTATGTTCTCAAGGTAAGAGTCATTTGACAACAACAATGGAATCAGAGACACTCTAGGGAAGCAAGAGGAGGATAAAAATGGAGGAAATGCTAGACATGGAGACATAATTGCACATTATAAGAGGTTATATTAAAATTAAGAATAGTTAAGGCCATTAGGGACCCATTAAAGTATACCCCTTCCTCTGTTGGTTCTCGTTTGAAATAAAATAGGACCATAATTTGCCATACCTGCCTTCACATTTATACAGCACTGAAATCACTAGTTGGACATCCAAATGCCCAGGAGAGAACAGGCTTGGCATTGTTCTGAAGTGGTACATTCACTTTGCTGGCTAATCAGCAAGCCAGCACAGGCTTGCTTTCCATCGCTGGCCCAGAGCCAGCTCTGGCACTGGCTGCAGAGGTAGCTGGTCTGTGCTGTTTTGCCACCTGGAAAACGAGATCTACAGAAAGGGAAAGGTTGTGCATATCTGAAAACAGATGAAATAATACCACAAATGCTGCAGGAAGAAAACCTCAGGTGTTTTGTGGAAGGAATAGTATAAGCTTCCCCATCTCATATAGTCTAATGTTTTTCTTCTGGTTGCAGAGACATCCACTTTTCTGTGACGATAATTCCTTTGCTGCACCTTTGTGTGTTTGTAAAAGACACTGAACGAGCCATTTCTGAACTGTGGCAACTGTGAGCTGCAGTGTGTTGATAACAATACACAATTACAATGTGGTTGTGAGGATTGCAACACTGACAGATTGTAATCAACAACTGCAGGTCTCTATTTGGAGTACACTCTCACTCAATCAGATTCAAGGTAGTCCCTGTTCTCCTAGACCAGACTCTCTTTTCAACCAGTATGCCATGGCAAACTGGTGTGCTGCAGATAGTCCTCAGGTATGCCATGGGAATTTGGGGATTGATATTAATTAATAGGAAAATTGGGGGATTTGAACAGTCTGGTGTGCCTTGTCAATGGTAAAAACAATTGGTATGGTGTGCCTTGACAATTTCAGTGCCTTGTTTAGATGGAAAAGGTTGAAAATCACTCTCCTAGACTATAGCTACAATCCTAAACTCTAGTTAGGCCAGCATAAGCTCTGGCATAAGTCCCATACTGGCCTGGGGATGTCACAAAAGTGCCATATGTATTTCTGCCCCACTTCTGCAGGAGTTAGGCACTGCACAGGCATACACCAACCTCCCCACACCGCCACAGAAAGATATGCCATGTGAGTTAGGCCAGCCTAAATTTGTTAGGATTGCACCCTAAACCAGTTTTGTGAACTTTTCAGTTGAAAAGCTGTATATAACTACTGTAGATTTAAGCTACAGGTAGTATAGCTGTGATCTGTAGGTTTCAGTGCTTTCTAGAAAAAAAATTATATGCACATAGAAAACAAGTATGTCATGGAAGATGATTCAAGCTCTGACACACTAGCTTTCCCTGACACACTAGCGTTCCATGTTTTTTTATGTAGCGTTTTTCCTGGGATGAAGTTCCAGTCATGTAAGACCAGTTCATGAAATGCTTTACCCCTTGATTTTTCTGGTTATAGAAAACGGTAGCAAACTAATCACTGCAGTAAGAAGAGCTTATTCCTAGTATTCCCACACCCTTGAACGTCAGACTTCCTCATTAAAATAACAGACGGTTGCATCATGGGATGTGTTCTTACAATTCAACAGGACTTGCAGTGTAACTGAAGATGCAGAAATGGAGAAATTACAAGGGAGAACAAGTTTCTGGGAATAAATCCAAAGTTAAGTGATGGAGCAATGAATCAGACACAGGTACTTCAGTGACCTTAGAAACCCAGACACAAGTTTCTGCGAGTGCATCCCGTCTGGAGAGACGTCTAGTTTGAGTAGTGTTAGGGGTTGTGATTCAGCTCTTACACGATTTCAGGTGTGATGAAGAAAGGGAGAAAACCTGGATGTGTGATGATATGTGCTTTGTTTGTGTGTCTGCCTCCTATGTAATCTTGGGGCATCTTTCCCAGTGATTTGTGCAACTCCCCACAGAGGATTTCCTGTTTCCTATGATTTTTGCCAGGTCTGAATTACAGTTCACCAAGTGTGAGAACAGCTAGGTGTGCTCATTCAGTGATGATGCTTACCTAAATCCCTGTCCTCCGTAGCAGAGGAACATCTGGTGGCCAGAGTGCTATTACATCCTCTTCAGTCCACTCCAAAGGGCCTGATGTAATACACCATTTTTTCCCCCAGAGATCAGAGCAAAACAGCTATTTCTCCCTTCAGTAGTTGGGTAGGCATCTGCTCTGATGCGTTTCCAAACACAGACTCCCAAAGTTTTAAGAAACACAGTAGCGAGTGCAATAATGTGATCCAAATGCCCGGCACTAGGCTCAAAAGAAATGTTCTCCTGCCATTATGTGAAAATTTAGCGTGACTGGAACAGTGCCTGCATTTGATTAGGCAATTTAAAAAACGTAAGAGTCTTTACACTTGAGGGCAATGCTGCAAAACAGTTGCACAGTCTGTGTTCTAAAATTGGTTCGCCTTCACCCGATGTCCATGTTTTTATTACGCTATGTCTCAAATGAAGAATAAGAGACGTCACACAGCAAATTAATGCCTTTTGATATAAT
Source organism: Cryptoblepharus egeriae (assembly GCA_030015325.1). Lineage (NCBI taxonomy): Eukaryota > Metazoa > Chordata > Lepidosauria > Squamata > Scincidae > Cryptoblepharus > Cryptoblepharus egeriae. The sequence goes on from JAREYC010000013.1 coordinate 17,364,030, forward strand.
ACAGTAAATAAGAATCCCGGCATGAACAAATGCTTCAAAAGTTGTAATCTCCTTTGAGCAAAAAGGATCATGATTCACCACGAAATGCTTTTTCCCAGTACTAGGAAAGTAATTCCTGATCTTCAACACAGAGCTGAGGTTTTAAAAATTGTAGGCAATGTAGTGTGTTAATATTGAGATTGGCACTATGATCCCATGCTGTCATTACAGAGAGATGTAATGAGCTGAAGACACAGAGACCTGAAGACACAATGGGCAGGTTCAGTTGTTGTGTTGAACTACAATTAAATTCTTTGTTTATTTTTAGGATTTATGCACCATCTTTCAAGTGAGTGATCCTCAAGGTGATGCACAACATATTGCAGTAATAATCATATATTTTAAAATATGAAAATGAAATGAAAACTACATATAAACACACAACCTAACAGATGCTGGTAGTCACCAGAGTCGGTTTCAGTCTGCAGGCCTTGGAGAGCAAATTCCCTGTAGCTGTTCTTAATCTGACTAAAGGCTTGTCTTCCCCTTGCTTCGGTGTTCATCCTGGAAAGTAAGGAGTGCAACCTCTGGCTGATGGCAAATTGTGATTCTATATGCTTCTGAATCCATGGGCAACCAGGGTAGGATCCAGTACAGTGTTGTCTATGCAATAATTGATTCACGGTGCAATCCTTTCCAATTTAGACCGCACAACTCATCTGCTTCCTTTTCCTGTGGTGGTGTGGCCAACACATGTCTGTGCATTGGTGTCACCCACTTTGCAACACCCTCAGGCCCTCACGGGACTTATGCCAGCCCAACCATAGGTTAGGATTGTGCTGTCAGTGGTTACAAACTTTTTAAAGACCATAGATTCTGTTGCCCGATTTATAAATGACAAGGGATGTGGTTGTAATAGTAATTGGGCCGCAGTGCACCCCACCACTTGTTTAACCCTTGATAGCTTGATCTGCCCTACCAGTTTTGTAACCCAATAAAAATTGGGATTGAACCCATAGTTTGAGAACAGATGGTCTAATTTGTTTTTAAGAGGTACCAGCCATTGCAACTGCATGTGGCCAGCTGCCAATACATTTTACTGAGTTGTAGTATTTTTAATAGGTAATAATTTGTGTCATTCTCAATTCTCTAGACCTTAATCGTGGCCTTTTCAGTTTTCCTTTCCAAAGCAAGAAGATCTTATTCACATCTTGCTTTGGAAGGATTTTGTTTCATCCAAGTGAAATCCAAGTGTTTCCAAAACACTTTTAAGAAACTTCTTTCAGAAATACAGTAGAGCAGAAGTGTGAAAACTACTGTAATTACAGTGGTGCCTTGTAAGAAGAACATAATTCATTCCGGACGCATGTTTGTTTTACAAAGTGTTCTTTATGCAAAGCAGATTTTCCCATATGAAATAATGGAAACTCAGACAATTGGTTCCACAACCCAAAAATAGTCATATAAAAATATTAACTGTATGTAAAAATGTTGACAAATCACTGTAATCTAATTCAAAACACTATAATATAATACAGAACACAATTACTGTAATATTAATAAAAACACTAATTACCTGTAATATACAGTAAAACAGAAAAGAAAAAACCTTTATGGCCAATGATGACTAGGGCAAAATCCAGAGTAACTACGGGGAGTCCTTGCTCCTGTGTAAGAACAACTTACTCTGGATTCCAATATGAATTTCCCTTAGGATTTCACTAGGTGGTGCAGTAACTATGGGTGCACGTAAAGTCTCTTACGTGCCCCCGTAGTAACTCTGGATTTGGGGGTAATTTTCACTAAAAGAGTCACTGGTGTCTTTTTGAGCAACTAACAAGGAACCTTCTAATGACACTTGCTTTTTTCTCCTTTTGAGGATTTCACAGAAATGTGACCTTGCATTGTCATTCAACAGATTCATTGTTCGCACTGCTGCATCCTTATTGGTGGTGCTTTTCTACAAAATTTTGCACAATTTCCCAATGTTTACAAGTGTCCTTAATCTCATTTGACGTGAGGGATTCCTCCTTTGTTTTCTCCTCCTCCTCTGCAGTTGAGATCTCATCCACAATCTCTTGCTGTTGCTCATAATGCAGATCCATCAATTTGTTCGTTTTACAACGAATTTTCCTTGTAAAACTACTTATCAGACTCTGCCAAAACTGTCTTACAAGGCAGAATTCCTTAGAAATTTTAGTTTGTCTTACAAAGTGTTCTTCTTACAAGTTATTTGACTTACAAGGTACCACTGTAGTTGGCCAGTGAGTTTGAAGCAGTTTTGGCAGCCTTTTTGAGACTAGTTGTTAAGAGAAGGACGTGTTTGCTTGGGACTAAAACTTTCCTTTGGATCACCAGAATATAACAGCAGTCCAGGTTCAGCCTACAGATTGCTAGCCCTAGGGGGCTCGAGGCTGCAATAATTATTGCATGCGATTTTGTTTTTTCTCCCTCTCTGCCCCATGATGACCAAGAGGCCTGCCCCTCCTAGTACCTTCCTATTTCTAGGTGCTGTTTGAGACCACCCTAGTCATTTTTCCAGCTTCTTGTGTGGGGAGCCCCTTAACAAAAAATGCCAACTTCGACCCCCTCCTAAGCTGACTTTTGGAAGTTTCTTATTTCCTTTAATATTCATCATATCTGTTCATTTAGCTCTTTTTATGAAGGAAATTACAAAGATTGTGGATATTTTGTTCATAATATTGTACATATTTTGTACATAAATGTCCAGAACTACGTAAGTGTTCTAAAAGGTGCACTTCGACTAAAAGTGGAGTAACAGAGCTTCGGAGCTTCGAGTGATTTTTGAATCAGATTTCTAATATTGTCTCTTTGTACATCCTAATGAATGTCACTTAACACTTTAAGAGTGTTACAATTGAGTTAATTAGGTGCTTATGACAGTGTTCTAAAAGGCGCACTTCGACTAAAAGTGGCAAAACAGAGCTTTGAGTGACGGAGAGCTAGTGGTGCATAGTTTATACCTATGGCTTTATCCCTGATCGTTGTTGCTCAGTTCAGTTGCAGGGCATGTGTAGATGCGCCAACAACTGTTATCTGTACAGCACCTGTTGTGTGACCAAATGGAAGAGCTAGGCCTCCAGCAGTTGTCCATATCTGTGGATTCCCCTTTCCCTTTTTTGGGAGTACATAATGTGAAAACACAGCATCCACACACTCACACATCCTTTGTGTCTATCAGGGGCTCATGTGGTGCAGCTAATGTAAAACACCGACAGAATGATTTGAAGGACTCAGTGTGAGGCAGTCAACTTAAATTAAGAGTATATAGACCTGTCAGGATAGTTAATCAGAAGCCTGCATAAACAATGATGCTTTGCACTTTGTCCGAGAAGCACAGCAAAGCCAGACCCTGGCAAGGTGTCAAGCAGAGTTTTGTCCCACAGGAGTGATATAAAGCAGAGAAGACTTTTGACAGTATAGATATAACTTTGAAAACAAAAGGCTGTTTCCAACAGCAGGATTTCCCCTTTGCCCTGGCAGGGTAGTGGGGAGGACAGAGTAGGGAGGGAGAAAACAGAGCAACATGACCTGTCAAAAATGAATTTTAAATCAATGTAATTGAAGCCATCACTTATGTTTAAGAAAGTGCCTCATTTTCTTTTCCAGCTGGAACCAGAGTAAATTGTGTCAGAGTAAAATTTTGTGGTTTTCTGATCACCAGGAAAGACTTCTTGTCCTCAGTGTGTGTCTAATCAAGCAGTGAATATTTGAATGATTAAACGTCACCCTATCCATTTATAAGCATTCTGCTAGCTTGTTTGGTGAAAAAAAGGGGGGGCGAGATGTGGTGTGCTCCCAGAAAAGTTAAAAGCTTGCAAATAACTGAAGCCAATTAAGATGAAAGCTGCGATATTCACTAGAAGAGTTTCATTATAAACCTTTAAAAAAAACTTTGAAACAGATCAAGAGGTGTTAATACATAAAACTTTTATTTTAAGTTGTTTAAAGCCTGAGCGGTATCTTAAAGCAGCAGATTACTTATTTGCTTTTTACAATGCACTAGGATTTTCCCCTGGTTGGAATTGTCAGCATTGAAAAGAGTCTTGTTTATGTTCTGTGTAATTTAGGACCAATCAAAAGCATTCATTTATATGCAAAATATAAGTTTGTTTGGCAGTGAGACCAACTGATGGTAATATGGTGATTCATCTGATGCTGTAGGATTCCTAACCAAGCATTTGCAAAAATAAATTAAAAAAAAATAAGGAACAGGGGTGATGGTAGGTAGTCTAGGATAGTGGATTCAATCCCCCTAGAACTAGAGGGGCAACTTCCATACCTACTTGTCTCCTGAAGACATTGACCTCTTTCATTGTCTCTGTGGTCTTGTGGTGTCTCTTCTGGCTTCCAGGAACCTCTGCCAGCAGAGGAGGAGGATGGACAGTTTGTTCCTATGTTCAGTTGTCTAAAACAGCCATATAATCCAGAAATTTAAAGACATTTTGAACTCACATGACACATCTGTGGATCTTCCACAGCACACCAATGTTTTGTGGCACAATCCAGGTGAGGTAAAGCAGTGGCTCAACTGGTTAAGACACCGTGCTAGTCATCCGGCAGGCCAGGATTCGAAACCCAGGTGTTGCAAGACAGAGTGAGCTTCCGTCTTTAGCCCAGCTCCTGCCAACCTAGCAGTTCAAAAGCATGCAAATGCATGTTGATAAATAGGTACCATGTTGGTGGGAAGGTAAACAGCGTTCTGTGCTGTCATGCTGGCCAACTGACTATGGAGAAGTCTTTGGACAGTGCTGGCTTTGAATCAGGGATGAGTTCTGCACCAAACAGCTATTGCTGGTCCCTGTATAGATTAGAAGATTGTTTTCCACAGATGTATAGTAATAATTGCGGATCCTATGGTGGCACAAGTGGTTAAGACACTGTGCCTGTTAACCAGCAGGCCAGGGTTTGAGACCTAGGTCCCCACAAGACGAGGATTTCCTGCTACAGGCAGGGGATGGAGTAGATGATCCGCTGGGTCCCTTCCAACTCTATGGTCCTATACTATTTTCCAGCATCTGGAATATGCTCTGGTTCTATACTATTTTCTATACTATATGGTTCTATACTATTTTCCAGCATCTGGAATATGCTCTGAAGCATTACTGCCACACCTGAACGACGTCAAGTTTATTTAGCGCCAAAGGTATGTGGACGAGGTATGTGGAGGTATTGTTTGCACATTCAACAGAAGACCACAGTCCACACTTTCCTTGCTTGCTCTCCATCCACTCATCAGCCGTCACTTACACATAGCTAGGAGTGTTTCATAAGCATCATGCCAGAGGCGGTCAAAAAAGTCTGGAGCCAAGCCATCTTCAGGAATCCCTTTCCTATCCCTTTTCACGGAGCTGCTGAGCATTTGCTAGCAGTTGCCAAGTGCTTTGTTTCCCCTTCCCCTGTACGCCAACATAATGGTTGACCCTTTGGATGACCATGCAAAGCAGTAGGAGAGCATTCACCACAGATTCAACTGTCAGGCAAAGTCCAAGCTATACTCCCCAAGTAACAACTATTTCAGGTGTGATAGCAGTTGTGCATTTGATTTCTGGTGCCACAAATGATAGTGTTTGGAGCATGCTAACAGCTTGCACATGACTTCTCACACACTTCCCTCTGCTCACCCTACCAGTTAATATGTGTGAGGTTTCATACATGCCTGTTATCAGACTAAGATCTGATGCAGAACATTGCACTAGTCTAAGACCATAATAAAGAAATCTGAATCTGATGCAGAACGCTGCAGGAAGCATATTGAAATAAGTCCAGTGGTATCCAGTATTCCCGCAAGCAGCGAAACCTGGGACCTGGGCAGGGGATGGAATTTATTTGTCCTCAGTGTGGAAGGGATGGGCACTCTCACATTGGCCTCTTTAGTCACACTAGATGTTGTTTCAGGACCTCCAATCAGAGCACGATACCATAGTCTTTCGAGACTGAAGGATGCCAATGATGATGATCCAGTATTCATTCACAACTGTTCAGGAATCTCTTTTCTTTTTAATCTCTTGTTTTCTACTTTCTTGATTTCACTTGTTTTATTGAAACTTGGTTGATGAAAGGCCTGATACAGTGCTATGATTAACTGATGGAATTTGAGATAGATCAAGGGATAAGAAAATAAGAATCAAAACATTTTTAAATTTTATGCTTGGAAACTGGTTATAAAGTAGTAATCACCAGTTCAGTTGTGGGATGGCCCAGAGCTAGAAGTTAGACGTTACCTCTCTCATTCTCTGTGACTTTGCCATTGTTGGTGGTGCCACGGACCAAGCCACTGTGTTGCCTATGTTTGTACATATGCTCATTTGAAAGTGGCATGAGTCAGTGCCATATTTATAAGTTTCCCTGGTGGTTGGGCCAGCTTGTTTTCCATATCCTATTATGTGTGTGGAGGGGGAGAGCTAATTTTCAGTGACTAATCCATGACTGCAATCCTAACCTCCGCTTAGGCCAGCCTAAGCCCCGGCATAAGTCCCATGCTGACTTGGGAATGTCACAAAAGTGCCATAAAGCACTTCTGCCCCACTCTTAAAAGTGGACTGGTGGGGTTAGGCCAGTCCACAGGCAAATGCCCACCTCCCCACACCACCATGGGAATATATACCAGATGAGTTAGGCTGGACTAAATTGGTTAGAATTGAGCCCCATGTTGTTTTCTTCTGACAAACATAAATTCTTTCTTCCTAGATTCTTTCTTGCATATTTCTTGTTCTGATGTCCAGATCAGAAGCTCTCTGTTTACTACAACCAGTGGTCATGATCAAAGCATTTTATTCAGAGTAGTTTGGCACATAACTAATGGGAATGAACTGACACAAGTAGACTGGGTTTTTGGTTGGCTACTGTGGAATGGAGAATGCTTGACTAGACAGACCTTTAGCTTCATCCAGGCAGGATGTTTCTTATGCTCTTAAGATTATGCATTTTAACTTCCTAGTAATTATTTATTTAACTTCCCTGGCTTGCATTGGCCTTCACAGGGATGATAAACATGTGTGAAACCCACAGTTCCACTTTCCCAAATCACAGCAGCTGTTTCTGGGAGAAAACCATCTGCTTGTTTAGGTTTTGGTCAAATAGGCTGGCAATACCATTCCTTCAGTACTGTGAGATGCTCGCTTAAATTGTTCAGCCTGGACACATTGCCTTTCAGGATTTGTATGGCATCATTGGTCTCAAATGTGCATGTTTGCTCGCAAAGAATGAAGATGGTTTAATGCTCCATGGCTAAAAGACTAAAACTGCAGAGGGAGAAAAAACGGTTAAATATTGCAGTAGGATAGATAGTTTGGCACAAAAATGGTGAAAAAGGGAAATGCTGCTTTTTTGTGAAATACAAGATGCTAGTTCACATAAGTATAGCTTAAGCAAAGCAATTAAAAATATGGTGAATTACAAAATGGCCAGTATTCTTGGGGATCATATTTTTAGACGTGATGGAACTGCAATATCTGAAACTACAATATCTGATGCAAATTATACTAATTTGATTGATTGGTTGACAGACAGACAGACAGACAGATAGACAGACAGCTAGGTAGTTCTCTGCATGTTTATTCAGAAATATGGTGGGGCTCACTCCCAGGAAAGTGTGTATAGGATTGCATTCTAGATGCTTTACAGTCTAACTGGAACAAACAGGCAAAGGTGATGGATTTGTTGAAGTGGTATTTGAAACAAGGTTGATGTTGGTAGAGGGTATGGGAAAAAGAGGCTCTTCCTCCCACATTGCTATGACCAGTTCCCTTGTGCCGTGACCTCAAGGCCACAAGCTCACCATGATAATTCTGAAGATCTGCTATGCTTGCATAATGCATGAGATCCTTGCTGGCTATTTAAGCTGTGAGCCATGCTTGGCTTTAAAACATCACGGCTATGAAATAATTTCAGAATCTGTGAAAGGCTGCTAGAACCCTGTTTTAAATAAACTGGTGGTAAGATTATCCCGTGAACACAAAAGAGGCTTCAGGCCAGTTCTTTCAGCTCTACATGCTGCTTAGGCCAGCTCTTCTCTCATTCCCGTTCTATGTTGGCCACATCTACACATGGCAGAAGTGTTGATGTTTGCCATATGCCTTTGCTGATATTGCTGCCAGGTTGGCCCATGTTGCAGCTCTATAAAGAGTTTTGGGTGTATCAGCATCTTCCCTCTTCAGAACCATGGTTTAGCAAAGCCAGATCAGAATTAACTGTATACTGGATTGCTTAAGCAACAAACTGGGATTATGCTGTTGATACCACAATTGGTAAATATAAACATCTTAATTCAGTAAATAGGATCTGTATGTGGATGCAGCAGCACTCGACGTCGCAGTGGGCCTTGACCCAGGCAGGGGTTTTAAGGAGGAATGGATTTGGGTTATCTTGTGTTAACTAAGGGAGACAACTGCAAGGAGACAGGTTTAAAAGCCACCTGGCTTACTTGTTCAAAAGCATCTGGTGATACTCCTTGAGATTTGGGGGAACCCTGTCTCTGCTGCCTTCACATGTCCCCGACTCCATGTCCATTAATGTCATTAACATGGTACTTCCTATTAATATTCAATCTACATAGCACATCTACAACACCCACCACTAGCACTTGAGCTCAGTGCCAGTTCTGGGGCCATTTAGGATTGGAGCCTTAACCTACCTCTGATCATTTACTTTCATTTTCAGTTCTTGGACTGGAAAAACTTGTTTCTCTTCACTGCTAGAGGACTTTGGCAAAGAAAGAGCAAGAGTCTAAAGGGATGATCAGGAAGGAAAAGCTTCTACCTGGGAATTCCCATAATATTATTTTTTTAAAGGTGTGGCACTTGTGAGGGAGGTGTCTTAGTCAAGAGGATTTGAAGGAATGAGTCCTCTCCAGTCAGGTGAGTTGAGAAGCAAAGGCTTTCATAGAGGATCTTACTCAGATATGTGTTTTGTCTCTTGCAATATTCCACTTTTTAGGGATGACCATTTGCTACTTAAACATGAGCATGTTTTGTCCTGCCTGCCTGTCTGGAGATTTCTTTTTGCAAAACCAGTGCCAGTAGCTTGTTAAAAATCCAGTTTATCAAGAAGTGAGCCATGTATCTCCTACCCCTTCCTACAAAAAAGGGGGGAAGTTTAACAGGGAAAATGTTGCCATTAAGCCTTATTCCTACTGTATTTTTCTCCTTGTAGGTTGCTTTTAAAGCATCCCAAAATGTCACGCCCTCCTCTCTGTTGTTGTTTAGTCATTAAGTCGTGTCTGATTCTTCATGACCCCATGTACTGAACCACGCCAGGCCACCTTATCCTCTACTACCTTCTGAAGTCTCTCCAAATTCATGTTCATCTCCTCGGTGACACTATCTAACCGCCTCATCCTCATCCTCTTCTCCTTTTGCCTTCAGTTTTTCCCAGCATCAAGGTCTTTTATAAGGAATCCTCCCTTCTCAAGATGAGGCCAAAATATTTGAGCTTCATCTTCAGTATCTATCATTCCAGTGAATAGTCAGAGAATAGTGTCCCTCCTTCCTACCCAAAGTTTAATGTTGCATATGTAGTCCATTCTGCCAACTCAGGACTCTACCACATCATTCCCAGTCTCAATCTACCACATCTCAGATTCCCAATGGAGCAAATATTCTTTGCTGTCATGCTCGTTCAGTTCTTGTAGGCCTTCCTTTGGGAGCTGTAGTGAGATAACTCTTTGGGTCTAGCATTGCAATTCTTATTGATGAATGATTCCCCACTCTGAAGTCTCCCCTCTGCACCACATTCTTTGTTTGTATCCAGTTAGCTGTAGTTGGTTGCCTTGTTTCTTTCTCATTCAGGTTTAGTCATTCTGGTTTGTTTACATTTATTCATTAGCAATTTAATGTTAGATGCTTCATCACGGGAGGCTGTCATGAGGAGGAAGAGCAGAGGGAAAATGCCAGGAATCATTAGTGTCTATTAGCTACCGTTGCTCATCAATCTTGGCAAAGAGGGCAGCCCATCAGTTCTGGACTGGTGGATCTGTGATGCAGAAACAACATTAACTGTTGGAAATGGATCCTTTTCAGGTCAGTTCTTAATGGCTAAGAACTCCCTCGCACTTTTCTTTGCCAAGTAGAGCCCCTGTTTAGGCTGAGTCCATCATGACCTCACTTGAGCTGGCTGCAGAGGAAATCAATTAAGGACCAGGATGAGCTCAGGCTTGTGGTTGTATCATGTCTGGGAATACAGTCTGCATTTCCTAGGACAAGTTTGTAAATTGCTGCTCATCCAGGGCAAGTGAGGATCACGAACATTTTTATGCACTTACAAAGGTTGCCTCTCCTCTCTTGCCACACAAAGGTGCAGACAGTTTCTCCCATTTGAACCTGACAGTCCCTTCAGATCAGCATCTAAGGTCCCTTTTTCCAAATTCCTCTGCCATCAGAAATTAGATGGCTGACTACTGGAAAAAGGGCCTTCTTTGTGGTGGTACCCAGGTTCTTGAACTCCACCTCTATGGGAGTTCACCTGGCAGAATTGCATCTGTTATTTAGGCTAAGGATCAATCACATAAATGTCCTTGGTGCACTTGCTCTTTCGTAAGAGCAAATAGCATTTGCTTTATTCTCCCATGTCAGGCCTGGTCCAGGGCATAAACAGAATAAAAGGTAAAGGCATCCCCTGTAGGTTGCCCTGCTAGCCATACTCACTGTTGGCTGCAGTGCTCATCCCACATACAAGGGCCAAAGAGCCAACATTGCCCAAATATGCTTCCATGGTCATGTGGCCAGATTAAAATGCCAAAGCACACGGAACACTGTTACCTCCCTACTGAAATGGTACGTATTTATCAACTTGCATTACATGCTTTACATACAACTCTAGCTGGGCAAGAGATAGGAGCTCACTCCATCTTGTAGTAGGCGGGTCTCAAACCCCGGCTGCTGAGCCTCTATAGCCTCCTTCCAGAGTATGCACTATTATTGTTTTTTTTCTATTTTGGGCAAATGGAGCCAAGTTACGCATACTTGAATTTGTGTAAATCAGTCTTGTGTAGGATGCAGGCCACAAGATGCCACATTCCAAGATAAGAATTTGCAAAACTGTTTGCATAGCAAGTATAAATAAATGATTCTTTGACTCAAATGGACTAAAAAGATGCAAAAGAAATACCAGCAAACAGTGACTAGCCCTACAATCCAGAGTAACTACGGGAGCACGTAAGAGACATTATGTGTACCCGTAGTTACTGCATCACCTAGTGAAAAGCTATGGGAAATTCACATTGCAATCCAGAGCAAATTGTTCTTACATCGGAGCAAGGACTCCCCATAGTTACTCTGGATTGCGCCCTAGAAAAGGTACTCTGTTGGGGCAGATAGGGACATTTTCTCTCACCCAAACTAAAGCTGCAATCCTAATCACACTTTCCTGGGAGTAAGTACCATTGAATATGGAACTTACTTCTGAGTAACTTAGGACTGCACTGTGAATCTAAGAGCTGCACCAATTTCAAAAGGTACTCTTTGCCCCGTTAGCCAAGTTTGAGAACATCTTGCAGAAAAATAATTTGCAGTAAATGTGCAATCCTATATATCCGGGTATAAGTTCCATTTAACTCAGTGGATATTACTTCTGAGTAGACATGCCTGGGATTATGTTGTGAGAATCAGTAATATAAAATCAAATTTTAAAAATGAAATAAAAATAGGGCACTTTAATGATGGTTTAGATGTTTTGCCACGCCCAACACACACGCAGAGAGAGACCCTGCAGTCTGGAATTGGTCACTCTGGAAAGGGCTGTTTTGTGTGATATGAACACACATCTCATCTGTTATGCTGCAATCTGAAAACAACATGGCAAGCAATTCTGTACCAAATGCCTTCTTCACTTGGCCTACACGCTGTGCCACAATAAATACCAGACTCATCAATCAAGCTTTCTGGATCAATGGAGTGGCAAACCCACCTTGCCTTGCAGATATTTTTTTTAAAAAATCTCCAACCAGAAGGAATAAAGAATCATCTCAGGAACATGTCTGCAAGCAGCTCATAAGAGTTTAAAATATAATCTGTGCTATATAATTATCAGTTGGTAACAGAAAGCTGTTAGGGGCAGTTTTGTCAATACATGTTATTAAATTCTCCTTGCTTCTTCAGAGGCCAGTTCTCAAAAAAATAGAGCACTTTCTTAGTCTTACATGATCCAGCTATCTCCAGATCTGCTGGTCATCGCACTGTGTTCATCTGTAAAAGTGATTTAGCAATTGCACTTATCATTCCTTAAAAAAAAATACTTCAAACACGCATGTTGTCTTGTGCTGTGTGCACCTGCATTTGCTGACATTCATTATGACTTGAAAGGTTGCATACGCTTAAACCTACAGTATCACTTTACCGACTCAGTGTCTCTTCGGTAAGTCGGACTCCTTTGATATGCAGTTTCCTCAAAATACATTCATGAAGCAGCTTCCTGAGACGAGGGATTTTTTGCAATCAAGACCTTAATTGGGTGTTAGTGATCGTCTCTTGTCTGCGGAAAGGTGATTTGTTTTCAAATATCCTTTGTGTGGAACTGGAAAGAAAAGTCAGCTTCTTTTCAAATATTCCAGTTAATAAACTGGATGAACTTGTAGTTAATACAAGTGGGCCTGAACAGCAACTTCAGTAGTCCTTCAGTCTCATAAGAACCAGGCTAATCTACATCATGATTCTCATTTTAAGTGTTTTGCCATATACTGTATATGCATCTTTCGCTTTCTCCAGCTGTGCCTTCCTTCCTACTTCAATTGCCTGCCTGTCTGTTTCCATATTTCTTCCTGTCTCCAAAACAGACATTCAAAGGAAAGATAACGGTAGTAGTGCCTTTGGTGAAACCCACTTTAGGTTAGGGGCAGTACGGAGTTGTAGATCATAACCCACTTGTGGAAGGAATATAAGCGACAGAAAATGATATTTCACCGGTCTGATGAAAGGGTCAACAGGTTTACAAGAGGATTTCTTCAAATGTGGTTTTGGGAGCAAAAGCAAACACAAATAAAATGAGATACGTTTATATGGCGTACTGCAAACAGAGATGTGTGTGTGTGTGTGTACTTTATTTACAGAAGCTCATTCTGGAAGTAGGCTAGTTCTCTGATACACGGCGTGGATAACTTGAATGGCAATAATTATGATAATCACGTACATCAGTATTTCAATTATAGAGACAAACATCTCTTTTTTCATTGGGCTTTTAGTAGTATTCTTGAGAAGCTGAGAACTTAGTGCAAGTACTAAGGTCTGCATCCAGGATAATTTGTTCCTGTCAGATATGTCCTATACATTCATGTCCAGGAATTTTTTAACATCCCAGTTATTTGTGTCCCATTATAACTGGGCAACCAACAAACTGTTTTTTTAAGCCTTCTAAGGTCTTACCATACCTTTGCACTTTAAAAAAATAAGTATATCTAATAGAAATATACATATTTTGGGACAAAAATGTCTGGAATAAAAAAAATGCAAAAGTCCAAGGACACAAATGACTGGGCACAGTTGCTCAGGACGCAGTGGTTCAAATGAAACAACAAATATACCAGTATTAGCATAAACAGAAGGTTAATCTGAGAAACACAAATCAGTTTTCTCACACGGGTCAGTTTAGTTGGTCTACTGGCATGGATATGCTGATCAGATGACATGGACATAAGTAAAACACTAATTTTTCACAATTCCTACAGGCTTTAGTCACACATGTCAAAAACATGGGCACTGACTCAGGATTGGAGGGGGTGCCCTAAAATCATAAAGACTTGAGACAAGACTAACTTTGTGTGTGCTTGCAACTCTTTTTCGTGTGTTCTTGCTTGCCTTATTTGCGACTTCTCGGGCTTGACTTCCTTTTCAAAAAGACTCAAAAATTAGTCAAAAAAATGCCTCTGGATGAGTTGCCGTGATATCAGTTATAACTCATGGGCAACTCGAATCAAGGGACAGAAATTTGTGACTTCACTCAAGTCTCACCACTATGGCCAACAGCACATCCCTGCATGCTGGTTGGCAAGCTGAGGTCTTAAGAATTCAAATGTTATAGAAATCCGTGGTTCTGAGTTAAGAGAACACACGTAGTAAATGATAAAAGGTTGGATTGACGTTTGCATGGCTTGTATGTGCCTGGAATTTTGTAAAGAAGCTTTGGTTAATTTACAGGCCAGGGCTTTATTGGGTGCCATGTGGCAATTAGTGGGAGAAGGGAAAGAGATTGCAGTTTAATTAATATTCTAATCCCAGCGTTGACAGTCTTCCTGCCAAGTCAGCAAGGCTGCATGTTCTGTTTGCAATCCTTGTGATTCAGCTGAGCTGACATTCATCAGCTACCTCTCGAAAAGAACCCTGCTTGTAAATTTAGCACAAAAATGAGCAAATGTCAATATGTGGCAGCAAAGTTTTAATCAGCGTTGTCACGTAGTAGTTTTTCTGTCGACAAACACAAAGGGACCTTTCATGCCACAAAAATTACTTCACCCTTGTTTGCAAGAGCTGCATTAAGGAGTTGCTGGTTGGACGACGGATCTGGAAATAGCATCGACATGTATGTTCTTTTCCTCTCTTGCAGGTAAATAGAATTAGCAAGAAATGGAACTTTCCCCACCCCTCCTCCCACCTGGTATACCAGTCATGAGGCTCTTTCTGCTTTCTGCCTGCATGGTGCTATTGACCAGGTCCCGGTGCTCTGCCATCAGCTTCCCAGAAGATGACAATCCCATTAATGTTGTCGACTACCACTGTGAGTAATCAACAGAACAAATATGTGTCTTTTTTAAAGCCAGTGTATTGCTGTTGCTGATTGAATGTAAACATTCCTCCAGAAATTCATTAAGTTTATTCCTTCACCTTTTGTTTTTAAATTCACCAAGTTGAATTTAAATCTTCCATAGTTTTTGTTATAATTCCATAATTTTTGTTTTAATTTAGAAAGGCATTCATAATCAGGTTCTTTTTTTTCCTCAAATGAAACCAAACTAAACACTTGCTAATGCTAACCCATCTTTCATTCATTTACATTCAAGACATTACACAAGGAATTCAGTTTAAACCTTTCTACTCCCACTATGTACAGCTAATCAATGATGTCTATTAATTCTTTAACTATATAATCCTGAGTGATGGCATAATGTTTTTACTTGCAGATTCAAGGCAATATCCAGTATTTAGAGGACGCCCTTCAGGCAATGAATCTCAACACAGGCTGGACTTTCAACTGATGTTGAAAATTCGAGACACACTCTATATTGCTGGCAGGTAATTTTCCAGCAGTGCGTTGATTAAATTAAAATTCCTTTATTTGTCTTCTTTTCAAACATGGGGTTGTCGTATAATCTGTGTGCCCTGCTTAGAAATAATCCATCAAGTCGGATCAGGAAATAGAAGTGGGAAGACTTCTTTCCTCTAGGAGACTAGAGGAAACTAGAAGCTCAAGCCAATGCCCAGAAGAATCCAGGCAGCTACTTCATCACTGTAGGCAACAAGACGCAAGATGAGACACAGCTTTGATCTGATCCAACAGGATACATCATAAGTTCTTAATCCTGTTTGGAGTGAGACAGGGTTTGGAGTGAGACAGGCAGAGAGAGTCCTACCATAGGGTAGCCACTTCAGGTAGCAAACTTTGGACACCATGAAGTATTTGGGAGACCTAGAAAAAGACAGAGCCAACCAGTAAAGCAAATTCAACTAGGACGTTCCCCTCCAGATGTTATACTGGAATTAGCAATAGTTGTGCTAATAGCATGGTAGTGTCATGCTTATCAGAAAGGATTATTCTGTATGGATTTTCATTTTCAATGAGTGAAATAAGTTCTTAATTTTTTATTGTTCCCTTGTTCTCCTGCAGGGATCAAGTTTACACTGTAAACCTGAATGAAGTTCCAAAGGAAGAAGTTGTTCCAAGCAAGGTAAGCAAGCCTAGCAAAACCAATGTGTGCTTTAGTTCAGTTAAATACATTCTTGGTTATCAATTGATTGTTCTTATTCTTGCCTTTACGGAAATTTACTCTTTACTAAAACAGAGACTAACGTGGCGGTCTAAGCAGCAGGATAGAGAGAACTGCGCTATGAAGGGCAAGCACAAAGTAGGTTTGTCAATTTATGAAAAGCAGCAAAAATTTCTTAAGCCATATTTTTAATTGATACTAGTATAACCAATTTTTTCTCTCTTCCCCCTTCCTTTTTTTAGGATGAATGCCATAATTTTATTAAGGTCTTTGTTCCAAGGAACGACGAGATGGTGTTTGTCTGTGGAACAAATGCTTTTAACCCTATGTGTCGGTACTATAGGGTAAGATCCAATGCTCTAATCCCACAAGAGAGATCCTTGTGCATGTTAGTAGTTGAGATGCACATCTGGATTTATATCCTGATCCACATATCAGTGCTTCTTCAAGTACAGTTGAGCTGCCTGAAGGCCCAATCCTATTCAACTTTCCAGAGCCGATGCAGTTGGATTTCCAGTCCTAGGTAAAAGATCAGTGATTTCTTCTCTGGAGTAGGTCTCCATGATTGCCTCTCCAGCTTGTAGCACACACCCCATTGGCATACCTGCACCAGCATTGAAAAGTTGGATAGGATTGGGCCCTAAATGTGTTTGGAAAGGAACATTAAAGATTTGGAGACTGGGAAGTTGAAAACTATAATGTTGATGGTTAAGCCATTGGGGGAGGGACCTTAGCTCAGAAGTATGACATATGCTTTGAACACAAAAGGTTCCAGGTTCAGTCCCCAGTATCTGCAGGTAGGAAGTATTAAAACCCTGGAGAGGTTCTACTGGTCACACAATACTGAGCTAGATGGACAAAATGACTGATTCAGACAGGCTTCCTATATTAGTAATTATGGAACTTTACACCGTGCTATGAAGGGCAAGCACAAAATAGGTTTTTAAAGTGCTGGTGGTACTGAACTTGCCATCCCAGCAAAGTAGCTACATGGCGGCAGCAGCCACATGACAAAGCAGTCACATAGCTTGTGCACTCTCAACTAATTCCATTAATAACCACCACCAGCATCTCCCAGCAACTCCCAGCATCAGGGGAAGCTGCCTGCTTCTTTTCATGTGAACCAGAGTGTGCATCAGCACTGAGAGTCGCCAGTTATTTGTAGCTTATGTTATAATCAGTTGTTATGACTCTTCATATCATAAACAGTCAGTGGTGTCCCAAGGCCTCCTGGTGCAGGGGAGGGTAACAGAGTGAGGCCACTCTAACTAATTGCTTATGACTATAGACGGATCAGAATCTTGAGTGTTACTATCCATTGGCTGTTTCTTGCTTCCTGCTCCCTATTGTTGAGGGAAGTGTAACTCCTTGCAAAACTTCTTGGTTTATCCCAAAAATAATGGAAGATCAGATCAAGTCCTCCAGAAATTATCTGGCTTATTGTTGATGTATATAAAGCAGTCTTGCCTCCCATAACTCCTCCCCCCAGCATCATATTGGCCTATCAGCTTGAAGGGTTGTTGCCAAAACATGTGTGTTTTTCTTCTGTAGTTGAGTACCTTGGAGTATGATGGCGATGAAATTAGTGGCTTGGCAAGATGTCCATTTGATGCCAGACAGACCAATGTTGCCCTCTTTGCTGGTATGAACATTTTCAGTAATGATTCCTCAAGTTGATGACAGAGAAAGAAAAAGGGGGGATGAGATGGGGGGAATTTAAGAAATTGCATTGCAGTGCTGTATTTTGGCTTACAAAGGACTACAAAGGATTTTGATGATCCTTATTTTGACGTTTAGGAACTAGGTATAAAATGTGGATGTTAAAGCAGGTGTGGCCAAATGGCAGCCATCATCATCCCAAGAACAAGTCTGACCATAGGTTTTATTTTTTCATTTTTCCCCCTTATTTGAAGTCATGGTAAAAATTTGGCTTACTGTTTCATTTGAAAATAGCTGCTGTAGATTAAATAAATCTCAGTCTTTATTTAATTGGTTGTTAGTCTTTAAATCTTAATTGGTTCAATTCCATTTGGTTTTCAGACATTTGCACTTGATTTGTAGAAAAAAAGATTTTAGAGAAAAAAGTATTTTTCTAACATGTATATAATCTTCTGTGGATCACAAGAGAAGTATTACCTATTCTTTCTTGCTAAGGAGGGATTATCTCATCTAAGATGGTACTTAACCTCTTGCAGTTTTTATAAGTACATTTATTAAATATAATATTAAAAATTTTACTATCAGCCTAATCAGGAACAATTTACAAATTCAAACAAATTATAAACATAAAAATATAAACTACAAAACACACAGAGCCAGAGCAACAAATAAAATGTTAATTCATAAACATAACTGGCTAATTACACGTTCCATTACTACATATGAGGAAGAAAGTCAGTATGTTTCCATATTGGTTAATATGCATGCGTAGTTCAAGGGTATCCAGCTTGTTTCATATAGTGATGCTCAGTTTGTCCATCCATGACTGCTTGACCATCCATGTTTGGGAATAAAGTATGACAAAGATGCAGCAAAAGGAGAGTACTGGAGAATTCTTGATAATATTTTTAATAACATTTTTATACTTTTATAAAAATATATTTTATATTTATAATGTTATACTTTATAACATTTTATAACAGTATTCTTTATCATTATCTGCTTTTGTTTTAGATGGAAAACTCTATTCAGCCACCGTTGCCGATTTCCTTGCCAGCGATGCTGTTATTTACCGAAGCATGGGAGATGGATCAGCCTTGAGAACGATAAAGTATGATTCCAAGTGGATTAAAGGTACTTTAAACAAAATGATTATGATAAGTCAATTTTATTGTAGGTGCCTAACTGGTTTGTTTGTGTGTGTGTGTGTCTGTGTGTGCACGGTGTTATCATGTGTCCACTGTGAGATGTGTTGTCATTTTCCTTTACGTCCATCATTAGAAACATCATCATTTGGCCCAAATATTCTGCACAATTAGTTTGCTCAAATTCAAGTATTCAGTTCAAGAATTCAAGCTCAGCGTCTTGCAAAAAGAGACAGTTTGACAGCACAATCCTAACTATATCTACTCAAAAGTAAGCCCCATTGTGTTTAGTGGATCTTACTCCCAGGAAAGTGTCTTTAGGATTGCAGCCTAAGTAGAGCAGTTTAAATACCCTATTTACTCAAATCTAACACTCAACTCAGCCAAACGTAGGGTGCAATCCAGAGTAACTACGGGGAGTCCTTGCTCCGGTGTAAGAACAATTTGCTCTGGATTGCAATATGAATTTCCCATAGGTTTTCACTAGGTGGTGCAGTAACTATGGGTACATGTAATGTCTGTTACGTGCTCCCGTAGTTACTCTGGATTGTCATGTTAGTCTCCAAAATCGAGGTGCATATTAGATTCAGTGGTGCATTAGATTTGAGTAAACACAGGTATTTTGGTTATAAGTATAGGACAGTATTTAGTTTAACAGTTTACTATATTGTAATTAAAATGTAACATAAACCCATTACTGTATAAAGTAGGGCAATTAGGTAAAAAGCATAACATAAACTCATTGCCAAGATTATCATGATATAACTCATTATTATATGCAGTAAAATTAAATTTTGTACTTGCTTTGCACCTGTGCATCACAATCGCCAGTAAACTTTTTTTATATATCTCAAGGCTTTTAAAATAGGTCTGGCACTTTAGATTCGGTTGCACATTAGAGTAAACACAGTAGTACTTTTTATGCTCTGGAGCAAGACTGAAATGAGAAAATGAAGCTGCTGAACTTTCAATTCACTTAGAACCCAAATGTTTCTCATACTGTGATTTTAGTCATTGAAGAGACAATTTGTATTTGTTGTATTCAGGGGACTTTCAACAATATGATTTTTGGGGCTTTACATTCTGACTTCAGAATGAAACCCTTGTATAAGGTGGACCCAGCTGTACTTTCTGTTTCGTTTTCTGATGAAAAGTTCTTTCTTATACATAGACTAATTAAATTGGTGCATCTCTAACCAAGTGTTTCCCATTATTATGATGACAGAAAATTATATTTTCATTATGTTTTTAATTAATGAAAAGTTACAACTGAAGGGTTTTTGTTTCTTCACTTATGTAAGAATAAGAACAGTCCACCTTCTTTGTTTCTGGGTGAATCTTGCTCTGCGAGTGCCTCCAAATGAAAGGCACAAGCAGTGGACCATGTCAAGACGCACCAGCTCCTCTGTTAATGGCTTCTTTGGAGGCCCTTCATTAAATGGAATAATTTGTTCCTTGTGATCAGCACAATACTCTGTTTAGCAAATACAGTGGTGCCTCACATAAAAAGCTTAATTCATTCCAGAGGCATGCTCTTTAAGTGAAACACTCTTTAAGTGAAGTGGATTTTCTCATAGGAAATAATGGAAACTCAAACAATTAGTTCCGCAGCCCCCCAAATATTTATATAAAAATATTAACTAAATGATGACAAAACACTGGAATTGAATTCAAAACATGCATTCAATGTGCATGATCCTATGAAGTCTACTTAGGTTGCAATCCTAATGACACATTCCTAAAGACACTTTACTTCTGGGTAGACATGGTTAGGAGACTGCAAGCAAAGACACTTTCCTGGGAGTAAGCCCCATTTAACACAGTGGGGCTTATTTCTGAGTAGACAAGGTTAGTAGGCTGCAATCAAAGATACTTTCCTGGGAGGCTTACCTGGGCTGCTGCTGGAGGTTCAAGATGGCTGGTGGAGGAACTTGGGGGCAGTTAGGGCCAGCTGCCTCTGGCACCCCCAGGCAACTTCCCCCAAGATGGGAGCAGTTAGAGGCAGCAGTGCTGGCTGGCAAGCCCTCTTAAAGAGGCCCTGCGCAGAGTGTCAGGGCTGCATAGCACACATGCCCATAGCATGCTTGCTTCTTAAGTGAAGCGGAACTTGTTATGCAAAGCGAGATTTCTTGGAAATTTATACTTGTTATGTGAGGCACTTCTTATGAGAGGTACCACTATACTTTATTTGGCTTTTTTTAAAACAGTTAAATTAGTTAGGGTGCAATCGTAACCAATTTCTGCCAGAATAACTCACCTGGCAAATCTTCCTGGGGTGGTATAGGGAAGTCGGCATACGCCTGTGCACTGGCCTGACCTCCCCCCTCCAGAAGTACCTTACAGAAGTACCTTACAGCACTTTTGTGACACCCCCAGGTCATCTTTGGACTTATGCCGGGGCTTATACCAGCCTAACTGGAGCTTAGGTTTGCAGCCCTAAATAGTTATGTAACTGTTTTTAGTTAAAATTTTAGCACCTCATATGACAAAATCAAATCTCTGTAATTAATTAATTGAAATTTTTTCAATAAATATAAGTTTAAAGATTTATTTAATATAAAGAACTCTCCCAAGCAGTTGTGGATCTGTTTAAAAAAAATTCCCCAAGCATTCCAAAGGCTCCAATCCTGTCCGCACTTACCTGGGAGTAAGTCCCATTGACTATCATTGTTTAAAGCATATACTGTACATAATAGCCTGTTAAAAGTACAGTTCTGTAACATTCTCCCAAATGCAGTCACATACCATGGCAACATCAAGTCTAATAGTTTGAAAATAAACCACAAATTGAAATGAAGTAGGTACACAAACCTCCCAGCGGGGCCCGATCCATAGGTTGGCAACCACAGACATAGAAGGTTTAGTATGTTTCAGCCAGTATGTTCAGGCACTAAGGGTGCAATCCAGAGTAACTACGGGGAGTCCTTGCTCTGGTGTAAGAGCAATTTACTCTGGACTGCAATATGAAATTCCCATAGGTTTTCACTAGGTGGTGCTGTAACTACCTCAATGTAAACGTCTCTTACATGCTCCCGTAGTTACTTTGGATTGTAGGGTGAGTGAGAACATGTATTTTACTTGAAACTTGGCATGATCCAAAACCCTATATTTCTGTTCAGTCAGCGTTTGTCCCTAGAATGAAAGCTCTTTTCCACCTCCTCCCAATCAAGTAGGATAATGAATGAGGCTGCAATAACAAAGACCTGAGCCACAATACAATTCCTTTGAGCCCTTTCTACAGTCCATTAGCTAACATTAAAGTCTACACATTCATTGAAGCTCAACTCCATCCGCAGTTGGATGTCCTAAAGTGCCTTGAATACTGGAGTTCACTTTAGTTTATGTGTAACTACAGAAGAGCCTTTGGCATTTGTATCCTACAGATCCATGTATTGGCAGCAACTTGTTTGCAGTAATAATTACTGCTTGTTTGCAGTAATAATTGAGGCTCTTATGTTTTTAACCTAAAGATAATCCACTGGAATACCTTACTCTGAAAAGTCATCCTGTGAGAGGCACATGGAACATATGGTCATTGTCCCCCCCCCCCATTATATGCTGGGAGGGTTAAGACAAACAAGAGAAAATATTTCTTTACCTAGCGAATGGTTAGTCTGTGGAACTCCCTGACACAGGATGTAATAATGGCATCTAGTCTTAATGCCTTTAAGAAGAGGTTGGTAAACTCCTAAGAGAAAGGTCCATAACAAGCTACAAGCTATGAGGGATGTGTGTAGATGTGGACAACCTCAAAATGGCAGATGCAGGGGAGGACATCTAGGTGCAGGTGGCATATGTGCTCCCCAAGGCATCTGGTGGGCCACTGTTTGATACAGGAAGCTGGACTAGATGGCCCTTTGGCCTGATTTAGTGAAGGCTCTTCTTAAGAACATAATAACCATAAAACCCTCTTTTATAATGATGAAATCTGGTCAATCTGAATCCCACCCAGAAGACTAAAGGAAGACCTAGTCCATCAGGGCAAATCATGCATCATTGCTAGGACTTTATTTCGACTTGGTTTTTTATCTTCCATCATGAGCAGTCCTTCATCTTGTTCCTTCATCTTTCCAGAGCCCCACTTCCTTCACGCCATCGAGTATGGGAACTTCGTTTATTTCTTCTTTCGAGAGATCGCCGTGGAGCATAATAATTTAGGCAAGGTAAGAGTAAATACAGCTGTTTGTTATGATAAGCTACAGGGTCTTGAGATGATTTGTAGTGAGATAAAAAATAGGCTTGCCATAGTGTGGCTCGCATCATTTCCTTTTCTGCAAAACCGGGTTTTGTAAAAAAGAAAAAAAATGAACCTGGTGTTTTTGTACTTCTAATTTCTGGGTGATATATTTTTTATTTATTTATTTATTTTAAAAATTTGTATCCCGCCTTTCTCAGGCTGTCTAGCCCAACTCAAGGCGGCAGAAACATAAAACACAATTAAAAACATGAATAATTAAATACAGTAAAAACAATTAAAACATATAGGCTAAAAGATACAGTAAAAACAATAAAAACAATATAAAACCAAAGCCATCCCCAACCAATATAATAGAACGTGGCTTTTTCTTTTCCATTTTCATGACTTCTTATCCAGAATGGGATTTGATTTTATAAGACGTATGAAGTTGGAAAATCCAAATGAGTCACTCTGCTCCCAAACCCGCATCATTCCACACTGACACACTAATTTATATGGAATTCATTTCCTCTGAAAGTGTTTTCTCCACTGTGTTTGGAGTCAATATGGCTCTGAGAAGCAGTTGCTGGTGAGGCAGGAAGAGGGTGAATGCCTTTCTGCCTGGATTGTGGGCTTCCCAGTGGCACTTGGTTGGCCATTGTGTGGTCAGAATGCACACTGGATTGGACTGTGGTCTGAGGCAGCAGGGATCATTTGCCGGAAAAAAAGTTAGCCAGGAAATTATTTCTTGTTCAGTGCCACTCACCCCAGAGAACTGACTGGTGATTGTATCTCTCCCACCCCACTCCTCAGGCACCCCAGACAGCTGTTATCACCCAGGGTGATAAAATCCAGGGTGACCATAAGTCTTGCTTTCCAAAGACATGTCCTGGATTGTAGCCTTCTGTCCTGGAAAAACTTCAATGTCCCTCTTTTCCTTGTAAGCAGGCAGTATGTAGCCTTCTTGTAATCAACAAATTATGTAATAGTCTTAAATTTAATAATAATACGGTGCATAAATTAAGCACATGAAAGTATATGATTGTTTTTAGCTTTTATTTTGTCATGTCCAACATTTTTCTTGGATGGCCTACATTTTGGGGGGCCTTGTCCTCTTTTTTTGGTTATGGTATATGGTCACCCTGCCAATGTCTGTCACTAGAAGCACCTGCCACTCCTTGGCTGATGATGCAGATGCAACTCTGCATCTAAACTGCAAGACCTAATCTTACTCTTTAAGACCCAACCTATCTTCAAACCTATTTAAGTTAGACAGCCTGTGTTGAAAGCAGTGTACTGGGCTCCATAATGTTGTGAGTGTGCAATCCTAACTTAGGCAGGCACAGCCTCTTTGGTCACAGTGCATGGTGCAGAAGTGTCTTAACGGCACTTTCGTAGCACCCTAGGTCAGTACAGGACTTATCCCATGGGTTAGGTTGGAAGCCAGCCTAAGCCTCCACTGGAGGCCAGCACACTGAATGCCAGTACTGGAGGCCAACACAACCTAGACCAGCACAATAAATTTGTCTTCCCATACCCATGGTGATGTAGGGATTAAGGCACATGTCTGTGCACTGGCCAAACCCGCCTCCAAGAGTGGCGCAGAAGTTTTACAGCCATAGGTTTAATGGCACTTTTGTGACACCTCCTCAGTTAGCATAGGACTGAGGCCAGCCTAACTGGAGGTTATGACTACAGCCATAGTCTTGTAATACCTTCATCAGACTCAACCGAAATGGCAAAAGCCCCAGTCCTATGCAGATTCCACAACCTTGCATACATGCCAAAGAGGAATGCACTGTATCTGGAGGTGGAGGGGGGACAAAGAACCCTCAGAGTAAGGGAAAACAGCACCTTGTGAAATAAATTCAGCTGAGGGCCAGAGATCTCCCAGTAAGGCTGAACAAGAATTTGAAACAAGGTCTTGCCACCTCCAGCCACGATGCAACATTGACTCTATTCTTATTAATCCTTCACTCCTTTGTTCACCACCATGCCCAGCTTTTGATATTTTCCAGGCATTGGCTATATATTTCCAAAGCTTAAGGATTAGGATCACAATATTTTTAAGAGTCATAGTTTTCAGGATGCTGTCATCTCCACTCAACTGGACTTGCCAAACATTGCATCATGCACTGTGTGCTTTAACAGTACCACTGATATCAGTAACGCAAAGAAGGCAGAGATGTATGTGTTGCAGCTTAACTAGAAGTTTTAATAGTTTATTCTGTTTGATTTTTAAAGGCAATTTCAGACACAGGATCTTTCATACCTGCAGATAATAAAAATTTCATGCAGCACGAGATGCTTCTCCATCATCACATAATATGTCCTGCAATAAATTATTGAGACATTCATAGATAGCTAATTAAGTCTAAATGGATTCACACAGTCTGAATGGATTATCTGAGGTAGGATTTCTACTAGGAGTTGGTGTCTGATGTTTCACAGAGAAATGCTGTCTGGCTGTACACTTCCTCCATAAAGCTTCAATGGGAATTGAGTTATAGAATAGCTTTTTTGCAGTGACAGCAGCCTCATGAGTTTGCACTTAGGCAATTCATGTAGGATGAAAATGAAGGAATAAGTAAATACTGACAGCCTTTAAGTAAATAATGGACCATAGTGTGCTCTTAGACTCCATGGTATGGAGCGGAAAGAATCTTTTTTCCTCTCTAATAATATTGGTTATCAGGAGTTACACAACAAAATGGATTGGCAATAGACATTAGACAGACAAAAGGAAGTCTTATCACGGTTTCATTTATGGAACTCATAGCAAATCTTAACAGGATTGCTTATACCCACTATACAGCATCACTGAAAGAACCACCACTATATCCCTTTGGACCAGGGAGGTAGCCAGAGATCAACTTGAGGTAAAGGAATAGTTGTTCCCTTACCTCATGTCAAATCCTGGCAGCCTCATGTGTTTATTTGGATTTGGATCAGCTCAATGACTGGTTCAGTAGTCCTGTGTAGGGACTGGAGGGTCAGGAGGAGAGATAGGATCCTATGGAGCCTCTTTCACTGACCACAAGGTCCCTGGGAATCATATGACCCACTCTTTCTGGCTGCAAGTGTTGTATTGGAGGTTGGGATTATTTCATGATATGGTGCCATTTGTTTGCTCCGGGTGTTGTCCCACTCACTGCTTGAGTGGAGATCCATCAGGGGGTATGTCATGCTGACCTTCCACATTGGGTGATGCAAACCCTAGTGACATCACCACTCATCCGTATCCTCTTTTAATAAGAGGGTTTGATAATCATGGAGTTGAAAGCACCATACAGAGACCCAGAGACCATCTGTTTCTGAGCCTCTTTGAAACAGAGTTTGCTTTCTTCCTTTCTCCTTCAGCACTGGTGCACAACCAGCAGCTCTTTTCCTACTGAATCGCACTCTTGATTATTTATTTGCAAAACAAAATGGTGGTTGATCTCCCAGTAGCTCAGCCATCCATCTCCCTTCCCTTCCCCTTCCTGTTGCTTCCCGCACAGGCCGTCTACTCCCGCGTGGCGCGCATTTGCAAAAATGACATGGGTGGATCCCAAAGAGTGCTGGAAAAACACTGGACTTCATTTCTGAAAGCCCGGCTCAACTGTTCTGTACCAGGGGACTCGTTTTTCTACTTTGATGTGCTGCAGTCGATCACAGACATAATAGACATTAATGGAGTCCCTACTGTGGTTGGCGTATTCACCACTCAGCTGAACAGGTGAGAGACGAGCGAACCAACATCAAAAGAAGCTCACTGGTTTCCTGCTTCCGAGTCTGGCACCACTTTGTCACCTGGGTTCGTGCAACTTTTATTTTTATTCTCTTTTGTTTTGTATTTTTCATTCACAGCATCCCAGGCTCAGCAGTATGTGCCTTTAGCATGGATGACATAGAGAAAATCTTCAAAGGAAGATTCAAAGAACAAAAAACTCCGGACTCTGTTTGGACAGCTGTACCTGAAGACAAAGTACCGCGGCCAAGGTAAAGATTCTCCATCAAAACTCTGTTGTCAAAACTCAGCAGCACTCTCCAGGGTGCTGCTGAGTTGTTGCACCCCATTGACCACTAACCATGCAGGTGATCTGGAAGATGTTTTATCACTACATCTTTGCACATGGCAGATGGGTCACCTGAATTGTTTGTCAAGAGTGCAGAGACTGTGTTGCATCTGAGACAGTTTTTGTGTATTTTTTTTTAAATGGGCATATAGCGGAAACAGTCATGCTCTCCATGACAAAGGATGGGATTTGTTGAAGCTCTTCTTCCTGGCTAGGGTTTATTTTTTGGTAAACCTAAAGAAGGAACCATATTCCTCTATGGTAGCATGTTATTGTTTACAGTGCTGACACCCATACTCAGTGGCATCACTAGAGGGTACTGGCTGCACCAGGAGATGCATATGGGAGGGTGACAACACTGGCAAAAAATTTTAAAATCTTGGTATTTTCAAATAATGTTATATATCATTAAATGTAAATGATCATTATATATCATTATATATACATTATCATTCAATTTCATGTTATAACACTATCATGTTCTCTATCATTCAATGCATAATTTCATTCAGAATGCAATGAAACAAATGTGTTGAAATATTTCTGTCCCAATAACAGCCCCCCCAACCTCTGCCCCATTAAAAAGCTTTTTTGAAATAAAAAGTTTTAAGGCTCCGCCTGAAGCTCTGTGTTGAGGGAGCTTTCCTCAGTTCTAAGGGGAGGGAGTTCCAAAGCCCGGGTGCCACCACCGAGAAGGCCCTATCGAGAAGACTGCCACGCCTCTCACATCTCTTACTGGCAGCACAGTCATTAGGGCTCCCTCAGATGACTTTAGGTGATGGGTCAGATTGTACAGAAGAAGGCGGTCCCTCGGGTATCCTGGACCCAAGCCGTTTAGGGCTTTAAAGGTCAGGACCAGCACTTTGAATTCAGCCCGGAAGCAAATGGGCAGCCAGTGGCCCGACAGAGTCGAACTGATGAGCCCCAGCAACTACACGGGCTTCCGCATTCTGGACTAGTTGAAGCTTCTGGACCATCTTCAGAGGCAGCCCCACGTAGAGCGCGTTACAATAATCCAGCCTTGATGTCATGAGGGCATGGGGTCACCATGGCCAGATCTGAGTGACTCGGGTATGGTTGCAGCTGGCGAATCAGCCGAAGCTGAGCAAAGGTTCCCCTGGCCACAGCTGCCACCTGGGTCTCCAGGAGCAGCTGCGAATCCAAGAGAACCCCCAAGCGGCGAACCTGCTCCTTTAGAGGGAGTGCAACCCTATCCAGAACAGGATGATATTCCAATACCCAAGTCGAGGACTTCCGGACCAGGAGAACCTCTGTCTTATCAAGATTTAATCTCAGCTTGTTCACCCTCATCCAGTCCCCCCCTGCCTCCAGACAACGATTCAGGACTTCAACTGCCTCCTTGGACTCAGGAGGAAAGGAGCGACAGAGCTGGGTGTCATCAGCGTACTGATGACACTTCACTCCAAACCTCTCCCAGCGGCTTCATATTGCGGCTTACTGTATATACAGTATATACAGTATACTGTATATACAGTAAGACCAGATGAAAAGAAACATGAGGCCATCAGAATCGTCCAAAGAAACATGAGGCCATCCAGAATCGTCTATTAAACGTGAACCACTGAGAACCTCTGATCTAGAGCCATTTTCTTTGCATGTGATCCATTGCCAAGCTGTAGCTTTGCATATAGTCTGTAGAGCATTGATTTTCAACCACTGTGCTGTGGCACACTGCTGTGCTGCAAATGGTCTGCAGGTGTACGACAGGACTTGCAGAGCATCATTATTAGTAGGGCAGTTGGGGAATTTGAGCCCCATACCAGCAGCGTGGTATGCCTTGTCAGTGGTCAAAAAACTGATGATGTGCTCTGACAATTTTAGCACCATGTCAGCATGCAATGAGAATAAAAATGTTGAAAATCTCTGCTGTAGTTTATGTATGCCACAAACTGACTTCCCTGTGTGTAAAACCTGCATCCATGTACCGGTAGATGGACAACAATTCCATAATTTGGTCTGCCACATACACAATACAGGAGTCCCCCAGTATCTGTGGATCCGGTATCCACAGAGAAAAGATCTGCAGATATTTTGGGGTGCCTAAATAACAGGGGCTGAAACAAAGCCATTGGTCACATGCTGAAGTGTTGTCTGAAACACCAGTACTTCCCCTTTGGGCCCTGAGTGTGTTTCCCTTGCCGTAGCCCTGCTCTTTCTTGCCCTTCTCATTAACTTAAAAAAAATTGGGAAAAAAATGTCGCTTTCCTTTCAGACCTGGCTGCTGTGCAAAACACGGCCTAGCAGAGGCTTACAAAACCTCAATTGATTTCCCAGATGAAACTCTCGCTTTCATCAAGTCGCACCCTTTGATGGATTCCGCCGTTCCTTCCGTCATCGAGGAGCCTTGGTTCACAAAGACAAGGGTCAGGTAAGGAGGCATTGTTGGGGCACGAGCCACAGCAGCTGCAGCTCTGAAATCTAATCCAATTTAGCTGGCCACAATAACAGCCATGCGGCCTTTTTGGTGATCTCAAACAACAGACCCCCAAGTTGACTTTTAGCTATTGCAGTTACTGCTGTAAGCAGGGTAACTATATGCCCCCCTTTTCAGGAAATGTCCTCTTTATTTAGCCCTCATGTCCTGAAAAAAATCTTTCATTGCCCTCCTTTTCCTTGTGAACAGGCAGCATGAAGCCTTCTTGTAATTTAGTAAATTATACAGTAGTTTCTAATTTAATATGTAATATTGTGTGTAAATTCAACACATGACAGTAATATATCTGAGTGTTTTTAGCTTTTATTTTGTCATGTCCTACAATTTTGTGGGTTTCCTATATTGGTGGGGGGGCTTTTCCAGTTTTTCCAGTTCCTTTTTTCCAGTGAAGACATCTGGTCCCCCTGTGCTGTGAGAATCTGCTAGTTGTATAAGAACCATGGTAGACCAGATTAGGGAAATTGCTGTTAAGCAGGGGAAAGGAGTGCATCTGTAAAATAGCTAGTTGTATAGCTAGGCATACACCCAGCTAGTTGTATAGAATGCATACGCATGCGTTCATGCCAGGGTGCCCTTAGCAAATGGCCCTTTTAGGAGCACTCCTTCCTAGGTGACCTCTAGTGCACCATTGCTGCTAGTACTCAGAGGTATCAGGGAATCATCAGTGGAGCCTTCTGGTGTCTTGATCAATTGTCAATTGCTCAGCAATTCTGATGTCTTTTACATGACAACCAGAACATACGTTTTGTAAGTCAGGTCCTGTTGAAACTTAGTTCTCCAGGAAACAGGGTATTGTGATCTTAGGTCTGATAGTACCTGCAGACCAAATTATTGAAACACAACAGGTTGGGTAACAATCTGACAGAACAGGGAGGAGCAGATCTGAACTCACCCCAAAAATGGTTTGCTGAATAGGGCAGGAATTGTTGCTTCTGCTCCTCTTATAAAAGGAAACCCTGTATGGACATAACACATGGCTCTGCTGATTGATGTACCATACCACATGACCTTTTCTGCTATGGCTCCAGAGCTTTGGATGTTCCCACAGGAGATGCAGTCCTGTGACTAGTATTTAAAATGGTTGATCTTTTAACATTTGCTCACTTGCCTTGTTACACATTAAAACATACCATAGTCATCAGTATATACAAGCTTTCTCTTAAGTACTGAGTGTATTTTACACTAAATTCCCACCAATTATGAGAATCTTGCATGGAAGCATAATCTCTTGCTTATAAAAGAGGGATTTGGTTTTGGTTTGCTGAGACTACCTGGAGAATGGCATTCTACTGCCACAAGTCCATCTTTAGCTCTCAAATGCTATCTGCTTTCTGTTTACATTTGCTGAATCATTCTCTATAGGTGCAGTGTGTCCGCCTGCTTGTCTCCTTATGAGTTATCTGCTTGTAACATCTGGTTAAAGAAAGTGCACTTGTCTTTCACATGACTGTAAACAACATTTATTTATTTAAGGGATTTATACCCCACCTTTCCCATACTAACACAAATGCCCAAGGTGTCAACAAAGGTAAGGGGTTCAGGGACCCAGGAGCACTGGATCTGTGGATACCTGGAGACACTTGTATGCTTAAAGTGTTTCATATTAGTGCTGATATCAGTCGATGTCCCAAAGTGGACAAAAGCAGTGCGGCTTTCCCTCTTAAAGAAGAGCAGCCTTTTTAAAGGCTTCTTCTCCTTTCCCTTCAGATTTCCAATGCTTGTATCTACCCTGGAAAATGGGTATCTAGGCAAATACGCACCACCATGCTGAGCTTTGTTACTGAGAATGTTTTGGTTCTGACAGGTATCGGCTGACTGCTGTGGCTGTGGACCGTTCTGCTGGCCCATACCAAAACTACACAGTCATCTTTGTTGGCTCTGAAGCTGGAGTGGTGCTTAAGATCTTGGCAAAGACCAAGCCTTTTTCTTTGAATGACAGTGTCTTACTGGAAGAGATTGATGCTTACAATCATGCAAAGTAGGTTTTATTTTACAAGAATTACTCTGAGACTTTTTACAGCCTCTTTTTTTTGTCTGAGTCGCTTGCCTCTTCACCACCTGATTTTAAAAGAGCTTTCCTCTCGCCATGAGCTCACCCTGTCTGATGCATCTTGGTGTTTAACAGGTCTGTGTGGCTCAACTGTCTGAAAATATTTTGTCCGTTCTAATAGCACAAGTGTATATACTTACCAACCCCCCTGTGTTGCATTCCTATACAGTCACCTTGCTTCTGAGTAGATATGCTTAGGATTTTGATGTTGGGCTTGCTGGACTGCAAACTTTCCTGGGAATCATCACCATTTAACACAATATGCTTACTTTCAAATAAACATACATTTATTTGAAATTGCATGGATGTTTGTTACAATGCAGAGTATTGTATCTTCCTTTCCCTTTGTTATAGATGGCTAAACTACGATTAGAAAGTCATTAATAATGATCAAGATAATGATTGCTATAATGATTGCAAGATAATGATTGCACATTATCAATGAAGACAATGATTGTCTGAAAGGGAAGGTATTAGTGTAGCAATGACTGCAATCCTAACCACACTTTCCTCGAAGTAAGTACTATTGAACACAGTGAGACATACTTCTGAGGAGACATGCTTGGGATTGCAATGATAGTGTTTCTTATGTTGGACCTAAACCTGGAAGGTCATTATTCCTTCTTGGCTATGAAACGTCCTCGGTGCCCTTGAGCCAGTTTCACCTATGTCACAGGATTGTTGTGAGAACAAAAGGAGGGAAGGAATAATGTGCATTATCCTGAGCTATTTGGAATAAAGGCAGAATAAAAATGTGGAAAACTAAATAAATAGCATAATCATGAAAATGCTGATCTATAAACCAAGTTCCCTATTGGAAAATTGTCTCTGCTAAACCATACTATGGCTATTCACATAGCCTGGGATGTGATCATATACATGTATCCATATATCTGTGTGCATGACTGTACATTTATCCATTTTCTCTTTCTATAAAGCTAAGCATTTTTAGTATCACTTTCGCAGATTATTCACACATATAATGCAATAACCCTTCAATCACTTCTGATGTTTCTGTTATTTTTTTTCCTTGGGTTGGGTCAGAGTTTACAAATCTCCAGAAATAAGTCAAGATGTTTTCTTCCCTCCTTAAGTCCCTACTAGCCATTCTATTGTAGGCAGATATTATACTTCCCCCAAGCTGCTGAGAAAACAGCCCTTTTCCAGCTCCTAGGCAATGATTTTCACAAAAACATAACAAGGCTCAGATGCCTTGTGAAAATCAGAGGTGATGGGGCTTGTGTAGGATTAAAAGAAATAATTCAGGATTCTTTGTGTCAAACAGGTGCATTGGGGATGGAGAAGAGGACCGGAAGGTCATTGCGCTCCAGTTGGACAAAGAGCACCACTCTCTCTTTGTCGCATTCTCCAGCTGCGTTATTAGAATCCCCCTCAGTCGTTGTGAGCGTCACGGGTCGTGTAAAAAGTAAGCCCTTTCTTTCCAAACACAACTATAAAGTGGAACTTGCTAAGCTTCGGAAATGGCACAAGATTAATTTCCCTTCCTCCGATCCTGCTGCAGGTCTTGCATTGCTTCCCGAGATCCTTACTGCGGCTGGCTGAGTCACGGGACCTGCGGAAGGCTGAGATCAACCATGTTGTAAGTAGCAATTTTAATTTACAGTACATACTTCAGTTGCTGCAGTATTTATAGATACAAGCATGATGAGGGAAGCTGGAAGCCAAGGGTCGACATTACTGGTATACATAGGCTTCTACACAGATATTTCAGGAATGAGCAAGGCCAGTGCGTCCAGCCTATGTGAAAGCCACATATATGGCTCTGTGCCTCTGTTCTTCAATTCCTACGATGGAAGTTAGTTCTAAAAGTACATTGGGATGTGGGTGGCACAAGTGGTTAAGACACTATGCCTGTTAACCAGAAGGCCAGGGTTCGAGACCCGGGTCCCCACAAGACAGGGTGAGCTCCTGTCCTTAGCCCAGCTCTGCGATGCAGCTGGAACCAGTCATATTGGCTCTGCCATTCCATTGGACTATTTCAGTGGCGTGGAGAGGGGGGATTTGCTGCTTGGGTAACAGCCTATCCTCCATATCAATCTACCCAGGCCTTCGTGCTTCAGATGACAATGTCAAGCATGATACCATAGTCTTTCAAGACATTGGGAGGTCCAACTTCCTAAAATTGATAACAAGCCCACCTGTTGTAGTTAAAAGCATCAAGACACATTATTAAATGAGGAAGAAATATGTGAGTAACTCAAGTGCCAGAGGATGCTTAATGGTTTTATTCAAATATGGCAAACTCTCTAAGGACCAGGAGGCTAAGGCTTAACTCTCTAATCATTCATGATGCTCAGCTAGTCTACCTCAGAGGTAGGTAGGTAGTCAGATTGTTAACCTATGTTAACCACAGGTCATTACAAAGTAGAATAGACAAAATATAGATACAAAAACCATACATATACACAGTTATGCATACCTCAGAGGGATTCTTCTGAGAATAAAATGAAGGAGGAAAATCACGTGTAGCTGCCCTGAACTCCTTGGAGGAAGGGCAAGGTAGAAATGTTATTATTATTATTATTAGCCTAACAGACTCATCCAGCAAAATAAGGTAGTCGTGCCCTGAGGTGATGAAATGAACTGTTCAGACTGCAGTTGGGATCCAAATTATGAGCACACTCCCGTTTCCAAACAGGATTTGGAAATTTGCAGGTGTAATTTGCATAGCTATATTGAGGATGAAGGCCCAAGGCAGGTTTTGAACTCTCCCTCCTTCCACACTTTCCTGCAGTTGGTCATTCCTGCTGTTTGTTTGCATTCCTGGCTCTTTCCCAGGAGCTGAGAACTGAGGAAAGAGCTTGCAGTGACCAGCTACTGGAGAATTAGTGTGCAGAGCTCTACAACATGATCCTACTACTTCTCCAGTGACACTCCTCCTCACGTTAGTGAGGCAAACATGTAGAAGTGGCACAAGAAGTGGCACATCAGGTCTGTTATAGTTGTGAGATTCTTAGATAATGATGAATCAGGCTGCAATTCTAACCACACCTTCCTGAGAGTTAGCACTATCAAATAGGACTAACTTCTGAGTAGACATGCATAATACTGCACCCTAAGTGTCCTTTTGGATTTTCCTGAGCATTCTTATTGTGGTTCTTGAGTTCATCATGCATTCCTTTCAGATAAGATTTACAAGCTCCAAACACCTATGGAAAAAGAGAAGCTCTGCCCCATATTTTGCATAATATCAACCATGCATTATAAGCCTTGCAGCTAGCTGACATTTCCTAGTGCCTCATTGGTTGGCATGGGCCAATTTTTATTAGCTAAGCAATATGGGCACAGTCTTGAACTTCTCCCTGATCAAGACCCATTGATCATGAGAAGTGGCCCATGAGAACTTGCCAAGAACACAGTGGAGCTGTGATGGGCCTCCCATTCATTCCTGTGGGGCTTATCCAGAGCTTTTCCTTGTGATCATGCAGTGAGTGCCAGCAATCATCCCATTTAACCTTCTTGTATTTGCACAGATGGTTAGGAAGACGAGCAGCTGCTCAGTAGCTTAGTTAACAATTCATGCAGAGGTGGTTAAAATTAAAGCCTTGATTTCATTTTGCACTTAATGTACTACTCTAAAGCATGGTGTACACCTTCCAATTGTAATTTGCTGAGCAAATGTGCTTTTCAGGCTTTGGTTGGATGATGCTGATCACACTTTGCTTTTCCCAACTAATGCTGTTAATTGCAGGTTGTCTTTGTTTGTTTCATACAACCACAGCATTGGAGGATATGAACAGGATGTGGAGTACGGCAATACGGCACAACTTGGGGATTGTCACGGTAAGTACTGGCCCTGACTGCCAAATTGAGAATGTGGCATGATTTTGTCCGCGGGCCACACTCCAGTGTGGATGTCACATTAATGGCACTGAGCACCCCCTTTCCCCACTCCTCCTGTTAAACCGATTGGCACAACCTAAGCTGCTTGATCTTGGGTGGTGGAAACCGTTGACCATTTTTCTCCCAACTTTCACGATTGTTTGGGGGTCTACAGCTGAATTGTAGAATTTTTTCCCTTTTTCCTTTTGGGTAACCAGTTGTGTTTGATTTTTCGATTTTCAGTTGCTCAGGCTTTGAAAATCTTTTGCTTTTTTTCTTTTCGGTTACTTTTCACTGATTACTTGTTCCTTTAATTCTTTTAGAAATTTTGCCTACTACAACTACACCAGATTACAAAATATTTGGCGATCCAACATCTGGTTAGTTTTTAAAATCATTTTTTCCCAATTAATGAAGCTTTTCTTTCCTTCAGTTCAGCATTTTCAGACCTCCTCCTTGCTTCCTCTTTTTTTCACCTCCTTCCTTTGGTGCAGTTGGCAATTCTCCATATTTTTTTTCTTTTTTCTGCTTTTACTCATATTACCACTGATGGTCAAGAAATAGCCAGAATTTTCTCACTTTCACCCGTGTAGCTGCATGCTTTAACAGCCCATTATTAATTGAGATGCATCTTTTTCTTAATGGAAGAACCTGATTAACATAGATGACATTCTCACTGCACGAAAGTCAACTATGCTTCTGTTTCCCACTCCCCTCCACCCAACCATGTATTCATGAATGCTGCCTATCCTGTCATTTTCAGTAGACAGATGCCTGATCCTTTTCATCTTCTTCTTCCCCTCTCCTTTTCCTGTGTCTTCCAATTACTTATAAAGGAAATATGCATTACTCCAAAATGTATATTTCTCAAGTTTTGGAAATGTGTTGATTTCTCAAGGTTTGGAGATGCCTTTGCGCTAATGGACGGCAGTTAGCATCTATATGCAAATGTTTGGCACTGAAAGTTGCATATGGCCCAAAATAACCCTGAGGCCAAATGGGGGGTAAGACACTGAGCGCTACATGTCTACTCAAAAGTAAGCCCCATTGTGTTCAATGGATCTTACTCCCAGGAAAGTGTCTTTAGGATTGCAGCCATAGTCTTTTATAGTTAAGAGTGTGAGCTTTTTCCCCCCACTGGGATCCTAGAACTTTTTCAGGATTACAGGACAAATAATGCCTAACTATTCTCAGAATCACTGATGAACTCACAATAGGCTTTTTATATCAGTGACAGACTTTTTTCTAGTTACAAGTATGTGAACTTTTCACCTAAGCCCATTATTCCAACCCTCATTTTGTGACCTTTGTTTTGAAAGGAGAACTTATAAATAGTTTTCACAAGATGTGTCTGGTTGAGATACTGAAATCTGTAACTGACATTGATTCCAGAAAATAGTGATCTCAGATTTGGGGGTTATTTCAGCCTCAGCTCCCTGCTGAATAGACAGAAATTAACAGAACCACAAGCGACTGTAATTTTTGGCATTGTTAGATCCCTTTGCTCAATATGTAAACTCAGAATCTGTATCTGAGTTAAGAACTGCCTTGTTGGATCAGACCAATGTATTTTGTTTCCAGCAGCCAGATCCCCCAGAACTCATATACAGAATATGAAACTAATGAATTTCACTTGCTGTTTTTCTTCTCTTGAAGAAGAGAATCTCAGGGCACAAACCTGAGAAATTTAGGCCTACCTTTCTGTGATGGTGTGCATTGGCCTAACCTCTCCAGGTGTGGATAGAAGTGTCTTTTTAGATTGTGAGCCCTTTTGGGACAGGGATCCATTAGCTAGTAATTAGCTATTAATTTTTTCATTTTCTTGTAAAACATTTTGTGAACTTTTTAGCTGAAAAGTGGTATTGAAATACTAGAGAGAGAGAGAGAGAGAGAGAGAGAGAGAGAGAGAGAGAGAGTCTTACTGCACAGGACTTATGCTTAGGCTGGCCATAGTGGAGGTTAGGTTTGCAGCCTACTAGTACTACAAATAATAATATTTTCCCCATCCTCTGGTATTCAAAGCCTGTTGCCTCTGTAGTTATTGTAAATAATAAATGTAGCACCCCTGAGTTATGCAATGATGTTTCTAGGAATGGGGGTTCTCCATATATCTAAAAGGCTTATAGTCATTATTAATATTGAGGCACGTGTACCAATTAATACCAATAGCTGGGCAGCCAGTAAAAGTTGTCCCTTGCAGAAACCTTGCAGAAACTGCCTGCTGGACTAGCTGGAATTTGGTTTTTTACCTGGCTAGGCGCTCATCATTGTGTTAATCGGATGAGAATTTGGACTGAATAAAAGCTCTGTGTTGCTCAACAGCTTGCATACTCTCACCACCTGAAGTATTAGATGTACTGGACTGTCAAATGGATTGGATTGGGATGCATTGCATCAGGTGTCAACCAAGTCAGCTACTAGCCAATGCTCACCAAGGAGCCCCCTGGTTAGGCAAACCCCAAAATGGTTGTGCCGGTGTCATAAGTAGCACACAGTGCATCAACTATATAGAGCTTTGCTCAGGGTCCTCAGATCATTGGTGCATTGTATAATGATCACCTTAAATGGACAAGCAGAGAATTCCTCGGTTTTGAACTTTGACTCAGAAGGAAGCTCTGAGCTCTGTTTGCAACAAGAGCATTTTTTATTTTCCTATTTCACAGCATTTTCTTATTGAAACTCTCTTGGGAATGGCTTGACTGTTGTTTTTTGGAAGTCAAAAGGCAAAAATCCCACCTTGAGCTTCAAGTCCAGGATTTGCTTCCTGATTGAAATTTGCCCTCTGATATTTCATTAATTCCATCTTCCATTGACAGTTTTCATAAGCTTCCTGTTCTTCTGGGAGTTCAGCAACACAGGATAGTATGCAATTTGGTGTTTGATGCTATTTGCACTTTGAAAACTGAACACGATCAGTGTTTAATCAACAAACATTTGGTAGATTCGTTTGCCCATGATCAAATTCTGGCAGGGAAGAAAATCTCAAAGCTCTCCTTATTTGCCTAAACTTAAAAAAAAAAACTGGTGTGAAATGCAAAATTCTACTCTTTCAGTTAATATGGATTTGTGCATAAGTTATGTTCACTCAAAGACTTTCTCCGTGGGCAACCATGGCTAAATACATGCACAAAGCATAGGAGCCTTCTCCCTACCTAACATCAATACAAATTTTGTAGTGTGAGCTCTGCAAATTTCAAGTTTCATTTAAATTCACATCCAAGATCCTGACCTTCGTTATTACATACTGATAGCCCAAGAACCTTTTTTGCCTTGTAAAAGGTTTCACCCACTCCTGTGAATCCACTTTAGTTGTAAAGGCTTTGTGTGCAGGCAAAGCAATTAAAAGGACCACACTTCCCCTGACAGATGGGAATGAGGCATCCATCGTTGCCCCATATCACATACACAGTTCCTTGCTCTCTCTATTCTTCATCAAATTTGGACATGGCTGCAATTTTTGGGTTTCGTGGCACTAACATTTCTGGATATTCCATGCAAGCAGCCAGATGGTATTTGTCCTGAACTGTCCCAGTAGCAACATCAGTGACTGCTGCCCAACCATGTCCTGACAGTGCCAAGATCCTTAAATTGTATTCTGGTTGCTCTGAGAGTCAAACAACAAGAGTCCAGAGTAGTACCACTCAGGAATACATTTGGGATCTGTGCATTGGATGAGTGGGACGATAGTTTCTATGTACTGAGCACAAAATTTGGGCACCAGATATGGATGCAAGCCTGGGAAACCTGATCCTTTTCAGCCATGTGGCTACCGCATTTAATTCATGAAGCGTGTGCCCTATCTTTTTTCCAACTACAGTACAATCAATCCAATGTAATTACAGGCTTACAAACACTAAAACAGAAAGAAGAGAAAAAGCATAACAAAAGGATTACAGCAGTTAATTATTAAAAATATTTATTGTTGCACATATCCTGGCTTTCCATAAATACCAGGAATGAGAACAAACAATCCTTAAAAGTACTATCCTTCTGCCCCTATGCATAGCCAGATTATCCAGCTGCCTATCAATTAAAGTCTGCTAATGTTAGCCATGGAAGAGTATGGAATTGGCTCATTTGGGGACACATGATTCCAACAGTTTGGAGCTTCTGGACTGTGGTGTCCAAATCCCCAATTTGCATAGAACATAACCAGTGCCTACCAACAGAATCTAGCTGCATGTTGCAATGAAGAGCATCAGTAAACATTTTACATGCTTGAAATATGGGGTTAGACTCCACAAAAACCTACATCCCATAGTGGCATTCCATTTCTGGATAGATTGTGTATGTAGTTCTATATGATCAAGCTAGATCTCAGTCCAGCAAGTCCCTAACATTTATGCTAAAGTTTCTGCATATCAAGGAGTTAGTTGGTGTTGCACATTTTTTATTCTCCACCCTGCCACTCAGCCTGTAATAAATGCTCAAAAATATCCAGGTCCAAGTATCTGCATCAGACAAGTCATCCGTTGGATATTCTGGCAGCATGGATTAGTGGCTTTGTTGCCCAGACTACAGTTAGAAGGTGTATAGCATGCAGTTACAGGAGATTGGTGGCCCAATCCTATCAAACTTTCCAGCACTGATGCAACCATGTGGCATCCTACAGTGGGGTGGCAGTCATGGAGGCATGAATGTTTGTTACTTTACCTCAGGGCTGCACTGCAGCTGCATCAGCACTGAAAAATTGGATAGGATTCAGCACTGGATCTCTGTGTTCACCTGACTCCCAGGATCAAGCGGCTTCTTGGCTGTGATTCTTGTCTACTGGTTCCAACCGTCCAGGCTGACAAGTGGCAGGG
This sequence comes from Cryptoblepharus egeriae, assembly GCA_030015325.1. NCBI lineage: Eukaryota > Metazoa > Chordata > Lepidosauria > Squamata > Scincidae > Cryptoblepharus > Cryptoblepharus egeriae. The sequence continues at coordinate 17,404,132 of JAREYC010000013.1, forward strand.
AATCAGTGCACATGTACAACATCTAGCACAAATACCAGGGACTCAGATTATATACAAGACTCAGCTTTGATCTCTGCTATTGGCTCGTGCACTCCATCTGAATAAATTGTGGAAATGCAACCAATGAACCTGCATGGACATGGTCTTGTACACATGGTGAGGCCAAATTTCCCTTGCCAATGATTTCTGTCCTCCTTGTTTTGGTACTCCTTTTTGTAAAATGCACATATGCCAGCAATTTTGCCTCCATCCTTCCTGATTCAAAGTAAGCTTGATTCAAAGTAAGCTTTGAATCATGGTCAAGGACAATCCATTTAATGTTTTTTCTTGTCCCTAATTTAAAATCCAATTGGTTTGATTAGGCACTTAGTATGTATTTGTAAAGAAGTGACAATATAGTTGCTTGTTTTCTCAAGCAGCTCCCTCGGAGCACCTTCTCCAAATACAATTAAGCAGTCTCTGAGCAAAGCCACCAACTGACGAAGGTTTAAAAATCAAATAAACCACAGAAAATTTTCCTCTGTAATGCACATTAATGCAAATCTGTTTGCCCACCACAGACATGGAATTGCCCTCCGCTTCTATTACCACAGTGGGAAGTATCCCAGTTATCACACCCAAAGTGATTGGTTCCTGGAAACCTAAAGTGACTGCCTCTCGGAAATTTGTAGCTCAAGATGACCCAAACACTTCTGATTACTCTGATCCATTATCAGGGGTCCCAAAGGGTAAGGCCTAATTGGGGGGAAATGTTATGGTTGAAAGGAAACCTGATAAGCTTCAGCGGTCTCAAAAATTAAATTGAAATGTGTGCTATTTTCTTAAATGTGTATCACTGTGTTGCCTGCATATAGAACAAAAAGAGCAATCAAATTGCTCTTTCAAAGAAGACCAGAAATAACTGAGGCTACAATCTTATGCAGGCTACAATCTTACCCAGGAATAAGCCCCATTGACTGTAATGGGACTTACTTCTGAGTAGACATGCATAGAATTAGGCCCTGAGTCAAGTATTGGGTCCAGCCAGTTAAGTATTTCAACTAGTAGTGTCTCTGATAGTGGTTACTGATAATGTCTCTCCAAGGCTTGAGCCAGGAGACTTTCCTTGATATGCCAGGGATTGAAACTGGGACTTTCTGTATGCAAAGCATGAGCTGTACCACTGAGCTAGAAAACTATCCCATAAGATATGAGGGGGAAAATCATTATTGATCATGATTGATCAATAAACCATTTCATGCCCCAGAAATGTCAAACTTTCCAGGACATTTCCCATTTAGTATAGAATGGGTGCATGTTGGGTCCTTCACCATAACTCTGCCATTCCAGTGCCTTGTTATGGATATGTAAGTAGCTTCATAGCTAGCCCGTGGCTAGTCCATTGTGGAGCTTACGAATATAACATCCGGCAGTGGGGTAACAGCAGGATATGGCTTTGCATATCCTACAACAGTCTGTTGTTGCAAGAAAGGTCTAAGGCACTTTAAAGTCTTCACAGAATAAGTTTTCATGTAAGATGTTTGTGGCAGCCCAGTCCTATCCAGGGCTTACAGTGGTGGGTCATGAGAATCCACCATCATAAGACCCAGACAAGTAGTGCAAATGTTACACTACCCTTCTGTGCTTTAGGACTCCTGGTGCAAATAGCCAGAGACCACCTGCATGACAGTGACTCCCAGACACCCCACTTGAATAGGTAAGTTAGAAACAGGAGCAGTTTGGAGGAGCATTGTGAGTATGCAAGGCAGGAAGCAGGTTGAGTGGGGAGGATCTCCGTGGCAGAGACACATGCTGAGATCCTATCCCCTTTTCCCCACTCCGAAGCACCCCAAATCTCCTTGGATTTGTGCCACCAGCACCAGCTCAATATTTCCTTATATATATAATCATGATAATTATTTTTAAGAGTCACAAGCCAGCAAGCAAACTGTATCGCACCACCGACTGAAACGTATCAGGTTTCCTTTCAGCCGTTATGACAGCCTAATCGCCACTTGCTTCAGGTGTTTTATCGCTTGGTCCTTTCAAATCAGTCTGCTTTTGTCAGGTTTTAGTTCATGTGTTCTTGGTCACGCTCTGTGACATTTCCAGTAGTAAGCCTTCTTTCGTCTTTTACCCCTCTTCTGCACAACGTCATTAAATCAATAACCCCGACACTTAACTCTGTCCGAAAGTCTTGCCTCTAACAAGCCCAAAAAGCAGAGAGCACTCTTCCTTTCCTTTTAACTTTCTCCCTGTGCAGAATAACACAGCTAGCTGCATTTTGCCAAACTAATATCCTTCCAGCACAAAGTCTGCGGTTATTTGCTCAAAAGTTAAAAAAATTAACATTGCCAAAAAATCTGCAAACTCTGATATTAACATATGAAATACAAAATTAATTCTATGCTTCTTCCTCATCCTCTCAGTTTAAATTAAAAATGTATTCTTTGTTATAAAAATCTAATTCTTCTCATTAGCCATATGTTTTTTTTTAAATGATGTTCAGTTCCAAAAGTTCATTACCAGCTGAAAGTATAGACTTTAAAATACATGCATAATCTTGTCTTTTTTTTAATCTGCAGAGAATACTACTCCTAAAATAGCAGAGTCGGAAAGCATTCATTTTGAAAATATTAACATAGTTATAACAATACGTTGGGCGCATTATACAGTTTTACACAATATTTGCATAAGCCTATCTCATTTTTGATTCTGATTTATGAGTCAGGCAGGAAATTGAGAGAGAAATCCTTCCACAAGTTATTAATTGCAGTGTGGCAGAATAGCACCTTCTAACCTCAATTTTCCAGCAGAAATCATTAATGTTAATATCATACAAGCTACTATTTGTGAGCTTTAAAAGGATATGGAGGGAGAGAAAGTAGAATGACAAGAGTTTAGCATTATTGGACATACGTGCTCAGTTCTCCAGGCTAATTGACCCAGGGGTCTGGGTGATGTTTTGGCCTCATATCAAGGGACCACATTTCTATGAAGTTGCCCTTTGCCTGTAGTGGCTTCTCTTGCTTTTTCTTCTTGGGAAGGAGAGATGTGGAGTCACTTGCACAGCACTGCAGCTTCGCTTTTTCCGAGCAAGAAAAAATAAAGACATCTCGACATGGGCAGTTTCCCGTCCTTGTTCTCTGGTGGCAAACGCTCAGAGAAAATCCACGGCCAGAACAATAAGGCCTGACATTGGCTGATGCTATGCAGTTTTCTGCTTTGTTTTATTCTTGACAAGAATAAACCATAAGCTGCTGCCTGGATAGTAGAGCAAGGTATTATCTGGAATACTGTAGTCAAACTGGCAAGGCCCCGATGGCTGTTAGAATCAGAAAGACCCCTGTGCATTTGGGGTGGCTAGACTACATGTAACATTAGGAAGAGGAGATGAAATCAGCCATGAGTCTTCCTACACAAGCTATGGATTGGCTTGATATTCAGTGGCAAGTTAGCTCAGGGCAAGGGAGCCAGAAGTGAAGGGGGAAAAGGATACCCTGCAGTCCAGAATGGTAACAAATCCATGCTGCTGCCACCATGACTTCCTGCAACTTTGCTGAGCTGGTGGCCAATCCTTGACCCAGAGAAAATATTTAGGTGTTGTACTGTGGACAAAACCTTTCTCAGCACTGAAGCTCAGGTGCAGCATCTGCACATTTTGAGAACTGACCCAGTGTGATTGATCTGGTTGTACAAATCACAAAAGCACTGACAACACTGAACTGTGGAAGTGCAGCTTCTTATATTCAGTTGAATTGAGGGACATCTGAACTAGACTTCCACGTTATCACATAAAATAATAGCTTTTTCCATTCCAATATATGTATCCACTGCCAGTGAAGAAGAAAACAATATATTTAGAATAATCTCTCAACACAAATTATCATTACTATCTTATGTTTAGAGCCCAAAGGTTTGCTCAGAGATCAGTTCTCTACAGGGCAGCTTCATATATGAGGTCCAATCAAGCCAAAATTAAGCTCTTTCAAGACCCAAGACTTTACTGGTATTTTTAAGACCGGTGGGTATATTGTCCTTAAAATTAAGCAGATAATTTTTTTCTTGTTAACATCAAAGGGATTTACAAATACTTTGGCTGGATTGTGTCCATTGTGGTTTTTTAGCCTTTTTTTAGCTTAGACTTAAGAAAAAAACTGCAAGCCCTGTGATTTGACATGCATATACAACATCATGTTCCTCAGATGTCTGCAGAGTGTCGCCCATGGTGAAAGAGCCATGCCTTGTGACACATAAAGCTCACACTGCATACAACTCCCACAGGTTCAGTGGGTGGTTACTCTATGTTGAGGTCTGCTTAGAATTATAGCCTAAAGTAGGTAAGAGTCATTTGTTAATGGTTTTACAATATAAAACATGTTCTAATCTGTCACCAATGTGTATGTTTATTATAGGTGTGAGGTGGGAAGTGCAATCAGGAGATTCCAATCAAATGGTGCACATGAATGTCCTGATCACTTGTGTCTTTGCCGCTTTTCTACTGGGAGCGTTTATTGCCGGAGTGGCGGTATACTGCTATCGAGACATATTTGTGAGGAAATCCAGGAAGATACACAAAGACGCTGAGTCGGCTCAGTCTTGCACAGACTCGAGTGGGAGCTTTGCCAAGCTGAATGGCCTCTTTGATAGCCCCGTCAAGGAGTATCAACAGAACATTGATTCTCCAAAGCTGTACTCAAATTTGCTAACGAACCGAAAAGAGCTGCCACCAACCAGTGACACAAAGTCGATGATGATGGTGGACCACAGAGGCCAACCGCCAGAATTGGCAGCTCTTCCAACTCCCGAATCTACACCTGTGCTGCAACAAAAGACTTTGCAGTCTATGAAGAGCCAGCTGGACAAAGCACAGAACAACCTCAGTGCTTCTAGGAAAGAAACCCCCCTAAAGAGTCCACAGTTTTTTCCATCCAGCCCTCCACCCCATTCTCCTCTGAGCCACGGACACATTCCTAGTGCCATCGTCCTTCCAAACGCCACCCATGACTACAATATGTCCTTCTCCAATTCCAATGCGCACAAAGCAGACAAAAAGATGCAGAATTTGGACCACCCTCTTACAAAGTCATCCAGCAAAAGAGACCACAGGAGGTCTGTTGATTCCAGGAACACCTTGAACGATTTCCTGAAACACTTAAACGATGCACCCAACAACCCCAAAGCCATTATGGGAGACATCCAAGTGGCTCACCAGACATTAATGCTGGACCCAATGGGGAATATGACAGAAATTCCTCCCAAGGTCCCAAACAGGGAAGCTTCTTTGTATTCTCCTCCATCCACCCTCCCGCGAAACAGTCCAACCAAGCGGGTGGATGTTCCTAACACACCCGCAGTCCCAATGACCTCTTTAGAAAGACAAAGGGGCTATCACAAAAATTCTTCACAGAGGCATTCAATATCAGCCCTCCCTAAAAACTTAAATTCACCCAATGGTGTGCTGTTATCCAGACAGCCTAGTATTAACCGTGGAGGGTACATGCCTCCAGCCGCAGGCGCAAAGATGGACTACATGCAAGGGACATCAGTGAGTGTACACCTACAGCCTTCCTTGTCTAGGCAAAGCAGTTACACAAGCAATGGAACGCTTCCTCGGACAGGGATAAAGAGGACACCCTCCCTAAAACCTGATGTGCCGCCCAAACCCTCGTTTGCTCCTCAAACCCCTTCAGTCAGACCACTGAACAAGTACAGCTACTAAGACTGGCACATTCTCTCGAGAGCACAGATGATGCTGCGGGACAGTCACTACGGCAGAGACTTGCTTTTCATTCCAGAAAGAGAGCAGGCCGCCAAAGAGATGTCTTTTAACTCCAGCAACATCTTGTTTCTCCGCACGCCCGGCTGGAGCAAGACTAGACTTGCCGAACAGATTGTGGAAACAAAGGAAGGTGCTGGCCATTCTGTTTCTTTTGTTTGGCGCTGAGGAGACATGTAGCACAATAGGGAGAGGACTACTTGATCATTCTCAAAAGTCCTGGGGGAGGAAAGTCAAAGATCACGAGCAAAAAAAAAGAATTACTTGAAAATAATAATAATAAAATGGGGTTCATTTGAGACTGCCATAATGCGTCGTCTTCCCAAGAAATGTGAACATTTTACTATGTATGCATTTGCCTCTTGCCTCTTGCACAAATGTCAGAAAATGATAAATGTCTCTCAACAAGTATGTCAGTTAATAAGTAACTTGCTGAATTTTGGTCTCTAGCATTTTCTCCCTCCTCCACCATAAGACAGCATTTTGTTCATGACACAGATCAAGCTCTTTATCTGTGTGCACACCTGTTTGTGGGCGAGTGTGAGTGTGCGGGTGAACTGATGAGCCATAAACAGAAGGAGGTATCCAGTCCCATTGAAGGTTTGAAGCTTTGGAGGTGTTTACACTGAGCTGGAGTGAACAAAGAGGTGGCTCTGGTTGTGGTTCTTGTGGCATGAATGGGCTTTGTAGTCTGGGAGGCTGTCAGATTTCTGTACATGGCAGAACCAAGAATTGTGCAAAACAGCGCAAATGTATTCATGCGACGTTATGCTGCTATTGAGTCAGATTTCTGAATTCCAAATGTAGCACTAATGGTATAACTGGATTTCTGTGGTACTGAACCCAGCTCTCCATCTAGTTTACCATCCAATGTGAACTGCAGAAATTCTCATTATTATTCATCTAGGACAGGGGTCTTAAGTTTCACGACAGTGAACTTCTCCACAAACTGAAAAAGGCAAATTATTGTTGGAAACACCTCTAGTCTGTAGAGGAAGTGTACATCTCTATCTCCTGCTTCTGGGCTTCCCAGAGGCATCTCTGGTTGACCACTTAGGGAATTGTGGGCCTTGGGCCTGCTCCAGAACAGCTTGGCTTATGTTCTTCCCACAATGAGTAAAAGGCATAAAACAAAGAAGAGAACTGGAAAAAGTAGCATGATACTTCCAGCAAGAGAGACGCAACATATTCTCCCTAGGAAACAAAGAAGGATTGCCCAACACAAAGAATAGTTTCATTGTCCCATCCCTAGCACTGTTCAAAGAACATAGTGATGCAGCCACCTGCCTGTTTTTAGCAAATGGGAGATAATGTGGAAAGCCCAGACTTTTCTCTCTTGGCATCCTCACATGCACAAAAATGTGGATGAAAGTGGGGCTATATTTTGCCTTTTCCATTCCCAACAACTCGTACTCTCTAGGGAGGGCATACGTGCCCTCAGCAGGTCTTGCACCTATTCCTTTGATAACGGTAGGTGTGGAACATTTATGCAAGCTATGTGTGAATATCAAAAGAAGATAATCCAAAACACAAGTGTAAGAGCCCTTTCCAACAGAAAGGAAGACATGCCAGTTGGCAGCATCTCTCTCTAAATCCAAAACATTGACAGGAGTGCAGTCCAATTTGCTTCGCTTGTGGTTTCTCCAAAGTCATGCCGGTAATGACAATATTCTGTAAATATTGTGTGTGAGTTTACCCGGATCTGTGCATTTTGTGCCTTATTCATGTGAAAGGGATAAAAAGGAAGGAACACAACTAAAACCCTGTCAAGCATTCTTAGTACAGCACATCATAATTCCCCAGCTGCCAGCTGTAAGATTGTTCTACAGTATCTGAAAAGATGAAAGAAACAAGAGGGGGAGGAATAACCCCATAAGAACAATTAATTAACAATAAAAAGGCAGCCTATAAGCCAAGGAGACAGCAGCACTAAATCAGCCTTACTCTTCTAAACACTCTACCCCCGAACTCACTTAAGGATCAAACAGTTATACTGTGAAATCATATGAGCTTTCTAGGGTAATGGATCACCTGCCGGAGTTGTGCAAGCTACTTAGTGAGTTTTCTCCCTCGCATGTGCTTGCAGCTGATGCTCATCACAGATGGTGACTTCTTTAGCTTCCAAGTGATGTTCCATCAGTGGTTTCTTGGATGAAACCATTGCCCAAGCAAATACAGGGGAATACATTAGGACAAAAAAAAATTGAACCAAGACACTGATTTCTGTTGTGTGTCAAGGATTTTTAAAAATCACCAGAATGTCTCTCTTTTTCTTAAAAAAGGGGGACCCTTGTTCCATAATACATAGAATTATTCTCCTTTTTCATTCTGTCTGTTCATTGTTAAAGGAATTTTATTTCCCAAAAGTCTGGTCTAGAAAAAAAATACATACACCGCACATTTTCAGTCTTGCAACTAAAACCATACAGATTAATATATATTTTTAAACAAAAAAAAAAAAGAATCCAGTGGAAAAAACTGAATTGAATACACCTTACAAATATTAATTAATAATAAATACTTGTGTAAATCTGAAACATAAATGTTATGTGAACCCGAATAATCCCCTGTAGCATCTGTGCTGCCTTGTTAGATGGTAATGTGAGCTCGCTCCGTATTTATGTTGAACGCTCTAACATTCAACATAGTCTTTATTCTGTTAATTTATAATTTTTGTTGGGTCTAAAAAGAAAAAGAAAATGCTTTATCCCATTTGTGCAAAGGTAAATGCAGATTGTATCTTTTTTAATGGTACGGCATTAATAAAAACAAAGTAACCCTACAAGAAAGCTGCTCTATATGGTCTTATAGAGTACTTTAACATGTATAGATATCTTGTAAACTTGTATTGTGGATGTGTAAATAATACGTCCTTTGGGTTTTTAACACAGCATGTAAAGTCAAAATAAACTATTCAAATGTAAGAAATGTGTTGCTTACCTGGACACTTTGAGCTGTAGAAATGAATGGCATCTGCACCTGTACAGATATCATTTTTACAAATACTGTACTCATATACCACTTTACAGCTAAAAAAAGTCCTTGAATCAATCTACATGGTAAAGAAATATGATAATTTTTTCTTGTCTTTAAAGGTAAGGACAATTTTAAAATGCAATAAGGGGGAACCCAGCAAAAACCTTTTGATAAAGTCTTTAGGTCCTTTCCAACCAAATGGTACAACAATCTCACCTTTTCAATACATGTTGATGATTGAGTCTGTTGGCTGAGGGATGCCCTAAGCCAGTGGTTCCCAAACATTTTTGCATGGCATCTATTGGTGCATCCCTTGATCTATGATTGAGTCTGTTGGCTGAGGGATGCCCTAAGCCAGTGGTTCCCAAACATTTTTGCGTGGCATCTATTGGTGCATTCCTTGATCTATTGGGCTGTAGGCCATACTGTTAGGGTTACAATGATACCTTTAGGGTTACATTGCAAGGATTCCACTGCTCCCCAGAAGGCCACAGCTCACAGTTTGGGAACCACTGCCCTAAGAATCCAGTTTGATTGCTACCAAAAACCTGACAAAATCATGAACCGTTGAAGTCTGATCTACAAATGCAACCACAACCAGGAGAAATGAGGTAGTGGTGTTCTTTAGTTGGGACAAGGACAAACCAGTCCTTCAACTACCTTCCACTGGTGGAGTACAACCTTCCTAGTCCCACTACCTTCCTAGTCCTTCCACTGGTGGAGTACAAGCCAATGACTTCAAGAGCAGAGGCTTTCTACAGGTGACCTCAGTAGTGGCACCAAACTATTAGACATCACTCACATAGCTGGTGAAAGGGATGCAGTGGGGGTGCTCAGAGCAGGTCAAGAGGACATTGAGGAAGTGCATCATAAATTGTTTCACTACTTAAAGTAAGCACATGCCATTCACATTATGCTGCCAATTCTAGGATGAAGTTTTATCACAATACATAAATCAGTAGGTCATGTGAATTCAGACAGTACTAATAAAATCAGGGCACTCAATAGATGTTTTTTGAAACACATTGGAATAATTCCATACATCCCTTTACAGCTTGGGACTAGTTAAAATAAGCCCCAGCATATGCAGGTCTACTCAGAAGTAAGTCCCATTATAGTCAATGGAGCTTACTCCCAGGAAAGCGTGGAAAGTTTCGGTCAGCATCTGACCTTCCATAATGCCAGAGACAAGAAACAAAACTCAAATCCTGGTTTTTCTCTTTATCTGTCCAACAATTCCTACATCACCAGGCATTGGGACATGAGTTTCTTCATAAACTTGTCCGACGGAGGTATAACTTTCACCGTACCAGACAAATATTGGTGGGCATTTCAAAAATTACATCTTTACTGTAGGTAGTTTCTACTCTGCTTCAAAAGAGGTCCCCAGATAGTCTCCCTTCAAAGCGATCCAGACCTTTGTAGCTTTAGTAGATGAACTGCATCAGATGATTTCAGGCAGGTCTCCAAACATAATTTTGCAGGGAGAACTTCCCAGAAAATGGATGTATGTGGGTGGGGAAAGATGGCACCCCTGCCAATCTGTGGCCTGAGGTGTAGCCTTCCTGGGCAGACTATAACAAGAACTGACTGTAACAACATTGTTATGAGTTTAGTTTGGCTTTTTTTCGTTTAAGGGCAGGCCATACTTTCTTTTTTCCACAGGTTTATGAGCTTAGATCAGTCTTTCCTCCCACCCCAGCATTCTTTCTAAAACTGGCTCGACCACTAACAGCTAAAACTTTGACAATTCACCCTTTTGTATATTTTGTGCTGTGCCATTAGTAGTAATTTGGTCAAATTGTTCATGGGCATTTATAAGAGCTGAAATATACTTTAATGCACAATTATTCAGCCTTTGACAGGGAGGGCCAAGCAGTCTCTCGTTTTCGCTGGCTGGCAAAGGGGCCATTAAGGTCTTCTGACTCAATGAGTATTAAGGGACTCATTAATATGCAGGCTATTACAGTACTCTATCGTGTTATTGTGACATTAAATCCAGGTCCTGATTTAGTGTTTAAGGTTGCAGCCTGCAAAGTAACTCTTCCAAACTCTTCCAACTCTTCCATTTTATTTATTTATAAAAATTACTTAAATAAAAATAAATAAATAAATAAAATGGCCATTTTGCCCAAATGGCTACAATGTCCAATTATCTGTTTAATTCCAGTTTCAACAACAAAGCTGTTCTTTTCAGTTCCTTCTCTAACTGAAACCAGCACTCCTCCTCTCCCCTCTTATTCCAAATCACTGTATTGTCTTATTTCATATCAAGTAACAGACTCTGGAGGGCAGATTCACAGGGGTGAATATTTCTTCTCGTTCAATGTTTCTCCTCATTCAGTGACTCACAAGTAACCAAGAGACCACTGTTTCCTTCAGTTGCTCAAATTGCTAAGGCACACTCTCTTAAAAAAAAGATCTGTTTTATCATTTAAAATACATGTACTAAGTTTGCACTTAAACTTTAAGAGCTAAGATTTTAATCTTCATGTTGATGACTGTTTCAGTTTCAGCCTTCTATCATTCCTGATTTCTGTCAGCTCATCTTCTGCAACTGTTAATTCTTCTCAGTGTTGGGCTCCAGCAGGTTTGCACCTACTCTATAGAACCGGTTGTTAATGAGAGATAGGACATATAAAGTTTAAAAATAGCCATTTAAAAGTGGCTGCCAGATGGGCATAGAACCGGTTGCTAATTTTCTGCTGCCTCAAACGCTCTTGGCACAAATTACAGCGCAATCCTAAGCACGTCTATTCAAAAGTAAGTCCCAATGTGTTCGATAGTACTTACTCCCAGGAAAATGTAGTTAGGATGGCAGCCTTGATCTCTCACCAAGAGCATGGAAGATAGAGCAAGTGATGGGGAATATTTGTTAATGATGAAAAATACTTTTCAAGTGTTTACTCAGTAGTGACAAACTGGAGAATTAAGCAGACAAGATCCTGTTTTCAGTAGTCCAGAAAACAGACAGTAGTCCAGTTTTCTAATGTAACTGACTGCTTCCAGAAAGCCGCAACCATGTCTCTTTTTGAATTTTTGAGTGCCTGCCACTCATGCATTCCCTAATTTTGCTTGATGTATGTTAAATAGCTCACTTCTTCCTGTTTGGAAAGGATGCTTGCCACGTCTGTGCCACCCAGATTTTTACTTGACATGGAAATAACATGAAGAAGATGCAGAGTTTTTAATCATAATAATGATTTTAGATAATCGAAAGCCTCCAGTATCATGTTTCTATCATTCTCCAACATTAAATGTCAACATCAAAAAAGCTTGAAGTAGCTTCCCTGTGAACCTTGGATTTTGTTACTCTCTTAAGAAAAACCTGAGTTCACAGGCAGGGGTTAGCAATCCATCATGTCAGTCAAACCACAGATGTTTTCAGAGTCTTAGAAGAAAGCAAATCTCATTCAGGATTACATGCAGACAGTTTTCTGTGATGGAATCATGTGTTCAAAGGCAATTGCCTTTGCAGCAGCTTCAAGGGATCTGCTGCAGGACTGTACCACTTCCATCGCCACCTTGCAGACTGGAGTGCTTGCTTTGTCAGATTAAACTGTAATAGATAAATAGGAATTTCCCTACATGGATCCTTTCTGTTTTTCTTAGTTTTAATTCTGCAGGCAACTTTGCAGTTGTTAAATAAACAGGAATAAATGGAAATGGAACATATGAACAGTACTTCAATTTAAAAAATGCTTTTTATTTTTATTTTCTGAAAGGTGCCTGACTCATATAAGCATTTCAATTAGGTTCATTAAGAAAGTTATTACTTGTTAATTGAATAGCAAGAGACTGCATGAATCACTTACTGAGGCCTAATAAGTACGTAAGAGAAAATCTTCTCGTGTAATTCCATCAGCAGTAAACTAGTGTAATTAGATTCTTACTAACAAACTCAAATTGCCAGGAATGTTGAGCCAAATAATTGGCATTTAGGAAGATACCTGGAGATATTCCTTGCAATATCAATTAGCATACTTACTAACGACAGCGTAAACTGATAATGAGTGATTGAGACCAATGTGCTCTCATTAATCCAGGCAAATGATAATTAAACGCTTAAACAACACCAGGATGAGTATGTGGCAGGAGAGAGTGTAGTGGAAGAGGAAACTTGCTTAGGTCACTCATATCCTTTGTTATCCAGATCTGAATAAAATTCTAAATTAGAGACTACAAACTTTTTACAGAAACAAAATGCACGAAAATTCATGGACATTCAAAGTTTTAAAGCAGCTAGAGCAGAATTATTGGTTAATAAAAATTAGTGCATTCAGCAGGAAGGAAAGACAGAAGTGAATTGCTGACCTGAATTAAACTTCTGATGGAAAAAATAGTATTTGCAACAATAAGCAGGCCTTCGCATGGCATCCGATTTACTTTGATAATATTACTAAAAATTTCAATTAATAGTGAATAAGCATTCTAAACATTCGACAGAGGAGCCTGATAAAATCAGGTGTGCACCAGAGGGAATGAAATGTCAAGGAGGACTGTAAGACTCTGCGCATCGGTATGCATGAATTGTCACTGAGAAAAATTGTTACAAGACCAACAAAAACATGACACAACTGTCTTAGAAGACAGTTCATCATCTGCAATGGAGAGGAAAAAAGGAGAGTAGCAGAGCTGGATTTGAAACATAAATATATAAAGAGATGAGGGTATTCAAAGTGTCAAAAACATCTGTGAAAGACATGCTGCAAGTCACCAGGAGAAACTGACACTTGTAGCTGTGGTTATACTGGGTCAGGCATTGCTTACTGGATGCAGCAACACCCTTGCTGCTCATCTAGTCACGCCATGTGGCCCATCCTCAAGTGCCGGAATCAAATCTCCAGATTGATTCACCTATGAATATTTCATCCTTTGTTGATTCCAGTACCAAGGGATGATTTGCATGTGTGAACTGAGTTACTGCAGAACTAATATTCCAAACAGAAATTCTCTGGTAGGGAAGGTATGGCATTTCTGTTGCTACAGGATGCTCTTCCAACATCACTGAAGGCAAGGCCAGCTAAATGAAATGCTTCTTCATCTATAGAGGGACACCCAGCTGCCCAGACTCGTCCTCCATAAGGGCCAGGAAGCTGATCTTCTGTGTTGCTTAGCACTCTCTTTTCCCCCCCTCCTATATGCCCCATTTCCCACATTGTCCAGTTTGGGTAAATGATCTCCAAAGGAGTGGAAGGAGAGTCATCAACATTCCAAAGCCTCCTCCCACCACAAGTGTGCAATGGAGGCCTACAGGAGCCAGGTTCTAGGTATGGTAGGTTTGATCCAACTGATCCTTTCCTCCTAAGAATGAGGATCTTCCAGTGGAAGAGTTCCAGAGATTTTTGCCCAGTACCATAAGATCCATGGATGATCCTTCATAGCTTGGCAAGTGGTCCTTTGTCTGGTACATTCTTCTATGTGTGAATGAAATGTCACTACTGCCATGGGGACCATACGGAAAGCTGTGCTTTAGTCAAATCCCTCCAGAAGTGGGGAAGTTTGGGATGATAGTAAGGGGCAGCATTGGGGCAATACCAAAATTTATCTTCTAGTCAGAAGCAGAATGGTGAGGACAGAGGCACACCTGGGCAAAATTTTGCCCATGTCAAGGACTGAAATTTCACCCCATCAAAACAGTTAGAAGGGATCCCAGGAGGTCATCTAGTCCAACCCCCTGCTTGTTACAGGAGAGATGGGGCCCTGTTGCCTGTGGCAGATGACATCCCACGCTATAGTCTCATTATGCCTCTGGGTGAGGAAGATGGAGAGCTGAAGAGAGACTAGGTGTAACTGTAGATGTTTCCCTCTTGTTTCAAGGGGTTGACACTCTCAAAGCAGCCATCCCTGTAAGCATCAGGAACAAAAAAATTACAATTGTTACCAAAAAATTGTACAATTGGGTGCTTGAAAAGGGGTTTGAGTAGCCCTGCTGTTGAGTGAACTTTTCAGTTAAGGAAGTAAATTGTTGGGCATCTAACATATTGGTTTTAACAATGTCAGCTCAGTCGGCGCAATCCTAAGCAATTTAAGCCAGCTCAACTCACCCTTCTCCACATTCCCATGGTGGCGTGGGGAGGCCGGTGCATTTTTTTTTTTTTTTTTTTGCAACATCTCCAGGCCATTGTGAGACTTGTGCTGGGCTGGAGTTGCCATAAATCTCTTCCACAAAACTGGGATAGGACTTTCTGACCTATTTGCCAGTATGTTAACATAATCCTCAAAAATCCAGTTTGGGAGGACATATGGCAACCCTATGCTGGCCTAACCAGGGTTAGGATTGAACTGTCAGTCTGCAAGTTTACTAGTAATAAGGAACAAGAAACCAACCAGTGTATATATGTGAAGGGGATGAGAGCTTCTTGTGTTTTACCGAACAATGTTATTTTTATTTCAAACCTCATTTTTTTATTTCAAATTCTTAAGATCACATTCTTTTAGGGGAAGGTGACAAAAAGGTTTGATAAAAAAGAAGAAACCTAACATCAATCTTTTCTTCAAAGAGATAAATTGAAAGGTGGGTTGGAGATTTCTAATATAGCACGATATTATAGAATCATAGAATTGGAAGGGACCTAGTAGGTCATCTAGTCCAACCCCCTGCCTGCAGCAAGAATTCCCCCTAGAGCATCCCCAACAGGTGCTCATCGAGCCTCTGCTTGGAGATCCCCAGTGAGGGAGAGTCCACCACCTCCCTTGGCAATCTGTTCCACTGCCGAACCGCCCTCACCGTCAGGAATTTTTTCCGGATTTCCAGCCGGAATCTCCTTTCTTGCAGTTTGTACCCATTGGTTCTAGTTCTGCTTTCAGAAGCAGCTATGAACAAATTGGCCCCTTCCTCCCTATGACAGTCCTTCAGGTATCTGAAGAGGGCAATCATGTCTCCTCTCATCCTCCTCTTCTCCAGGCTGAACATCCCAAGTTCCCCCAACCTTTCCTTGTAGGGCTTCCCTTCCATCCCACTGATCATTCTTGTCGCTCTCCTCTGGACTTGCTCCAGTTTGGCTGCATCTTTCTTCAAGTGAGGTGCCCAGAACTGAACACAGTACACAAGGTGAGGTCTCACCAATGTAGAGTAAAGAGGAACTAGAACTTCTCGTGACTTGGAAGCTACAGTCCTCTTAATGCAACCTAAAATGGCCTTTGCCTTCTTTGCAGACACATCACACTGCTGACTCATGTTCAGCTTGTGATCCACGGTGACTCCAAGATCCCGCTCACATGTTGTGCTGCCAAGCCAAGTATCCCCCATTTTATACCTATGTTTTTGGTTTTTATTGCCTAAGTGCAGAACCTTGCACTTCTCCCTGTTGAAATTCATTCTGTTTGTTACAGGATTCCAGTTTATCCAGATCCTCCTGGAGGTTTCTCCTATCTTCTGATGTGTTTGCTACTCCTCCCAGTTTGGTGTCATCTGCAAATTTGATCAGGCTCCCCCGTATCCCTTCCTCCAAGTCATTGATTAAAATGTTAAAGAGAACCGGTCCCAAGACAGAGCCTTGGGGTACCCCACTAGAAACGGACCTCCAGGTTGACACAGAACCATTTACTAAAACCCTTTGAGTGCGGCCATCGAGCCAGTTGCAGATCCACCTAACAATTGCCCTGTCTAGCCCATATGATGCTCCCAAAGTAGTTGCTGTGATGTCTCGGGTGAAAACAGTTTAGCCTGGCATCAGAATAAGAACGTTAAAACATTTCTTGGAAACATTCAGCATGAATCTCTAGAGACTGTCACAAAGTTTCATTTTATTCAGTGTCATAATCTCATCCATACTGAAAGTTTGGAAAGGAATTTCCCTAAAATACTAAAATAATCCCTAAAATTAATATTGTTAATCAGTGCTTTTTTCTAGAAATAAAGGTGGAAGTACGCACCATGAAGATGAGATTATTAAATAAATTATGGTATATCATATATCTTACATATCTTATATATCATCATGGTGCATCTCATACCAAAGTTAAGAATGGTTCCATAAGTAAAGTTAATGCTTGTTTTGATGCTGGAACATGAAGTTTTTGAACAAGAGGTCAAGGAAACCAGAGGATACTGTTTTGCATTCCCCCCCCCCCATTCCTACACAGTAGTGATCTTGAATTTTGAAGAGGAGAAGGGAATCTAAAATTCATCAGGACTAGGGTTCCCATAATTCTTTTCCACAAAATCAGGACAGGACTCTCTGTCCCATTTGCCAGTATGTGAACACAATCCCAAGAATCAGGATTGTCCCTTTTTTTTTGGGACATATCACAACCCTAATCAGGAATAAACAATGAGATATAAGCAGTTTTGGGTTTCAGGGGTTCCTCACAGGTTCTATGGAACCCTTTTCTAATGAGCGCCTGGTTTGAGAACCGGTTACTAATGGGACATAGAACCTGTTGTTAATTTATTTGAATCCCACCACTAGATTTAAGTAAGAAGTCGTGGAAGACAACTTGGATAAGAAGCTGAAAAAATGTGAGAAAATATTACAGAACAGAGATGAAAAATTAAAAATAATTAGAAGAATGAGGCACAACTTGAACAGGTGATAAGAACATCATAAATGAATGGTTACAAAGGTTTTTTTGAAGCTGATTTATAAAAATCTATGGAAAATTAATTAGAACTCTGTTTACATGCAGGATGGCAGGGATTCAGAAAATTAGAAAGAAATATAATTTGAAAAGATAATTAAGTCCAATCCTATGTTTCCCCATACAACAGATGTAGCAGTGCCATATTTATCACTGTTCCCTATGTGGAGGCAGTCGTCAGTGGACAGAATGATGCTCTTTTCCCTTTCACATAAAACCAGAACTAAGGGACATCCACTAAACTGAATGTTGGGAAGAGTAAGGACATACAAAAGAAAGCATTTTTTTACCTAGCATGTAGTTGGGTCTGTGAAACTCCCTGCCACAGGATGTGGCAATGGCATCTAGCCTCCAAGACTTTAAGAAGGGATTGAACAAACACCTAGAGAAAAGACCATCACAAGTTACAAGCCATGATGAGGGCAGAGATATGGGGGAAGAGAAAGAAAGGCAACTTCAAATAGCCAGATGGAGCGGAGGGCACTTGCATGCAGCTCTCTGTTGTCTTGATACTTCCTGAGGCATCTGGTGGGCCGCCATGTGATACAAGAAACTGGTCTAGATGGACCTTTTGCCTGATCCAGCAGTGGCTCTTCTTTTGCTCTTATAATGACAATTCCTTATTCAATTTGATATTTGTTCCTTTATCCAGGGATAAGCTTCTGCATCACCGATGGTCAACTTGTACCAGAATTGCAGATGGAAGTCCACATGGACCTGGGCCACAGGATCCAGATCTAGGAACAAGCCTAGTATTTCCCCATACTCCTTTCCCCATCGCTCATCACCACTTTGATCCACCTTCCCCAGCTCCACCCACCCCCTAATTCCATCCCACCTTCTCAGCAAATGAGGGAGGATCATCTGGCAAACATGGAAAAGCCCTGGTTCTTCTGCCAGGAATCTGGCAGCTTGTGTTTCATGACTGCTGTGGTATTTATCATTGGTGGAACATTCTGTGAAGCTAAGCCCAAGGGGATGGGCTGTTAATACTATAATACTGAATTAAGAAAAAATGAAGTGAGGTTGAAAGATATTGATAATGAATGACAGAAGGAGAAAAGTACTAAACAGAGGGTGTGATCCTAACCAATTTACCCCCAAATCCAAAGTAACTACGGGAGCACATAAGAGACTTTATGTGCACCCGTAGTTACTGCACCACCTAGTGAAAACCTATGGGAAATTCATATCAGAATCCAGAGTAAGTTGTTCTTACACAGAGCAAGGACTCCCTGTAGTTACTCTGAATTTTGCTCATAGGCTGGCCTAACTAACCTTGCCTATCTTCCCGTGGTGCAGAGATTGGCATACGCCTGTGCGCTGGCCAAACCCCCCAGGAGTGGGGCAGAAGAGCCTTATAGCCTATTTGTGACACCTCCATATCAGCCCAGG
This sequence comes from Cryptoblepharus egeriae, assembly GCA_030015325.1. Classification (NCBI taxonomy): domain Eukaryota; kingdom Metazoa; phylum Chordata; class Lepidosauria; order Squamata; family Scincidae; genus Cryptoblepharus; species Cryptoblepharus egeriae. The sequence continues at coordinate 17,422,844 of JAREYC010000013.1, forward strand.
ACTTATGCTGGGGCTTATGCCAGCCTAAGTGGGGCTTAGGATTGCAGCCTTAGAGTACTTTCAGAAAAATAAATTAGAAAACAGCCTTAGAAGAATATGTGGAACATTAAGGCTGAAATCCTAACATCAAGTTAGTCTGGCCTAAGCCCCAGCATAAGTCCTGTGCTGACCTCAGGGTATCACAAAAGTGCCATAAGACAGCTCCTGGAAGAGGGTTAGACCAGTGCACAGACATACGCTTGCCTCCCTATATCACCACAGGAACAGGAAGACCAATGAGTTGTGCCAGCCTAAGTTAGGACTGCAACCTTAGTGTTTTAATTAAAATAGAAAGATTCATATGAGGGAGGGGTAGAGGATGTTTTCCAAATTTCCTCCAGTACAGTAAATAACTAAAAAAAGTTTTGGCAAACACTTTAAATGTAAAAATCAAGGACACTTCACTAGGCCAAGAAATAATGTAAAACAAATTAGTGGAGGCAAAATTTTCATTTTTATTCGCCAGACATAAAGCCTCAGTCATAAACCTATTTAAAAACCACCAGATCCAATTAATATTCAATTCAACATCTTTCTCTGTTAAGCTTTTAAAAAAATGTTATAAGGCAAGCTGGATATTCACTAAATGGTGAGGAATGTGGGTTTAGATAGCTCTTTCATTGCATAACATACAATTATTGTTTGTTGCTCACAGTCTAGCTTCTAGAGTCCTCTCCCCGAGTTTGTATTTCATGTTCCCACCCGTTCTCCAGAGACACTCTCCCCTACCTTTTTCATTATATGCACAGTAAACTAATTCTTGTATGATAGCTACTTGTTAACTTCTCCATTGTTCATTTCCTTTATGGATCCTTTTCATCTTTAGGACAGTGATGCCGTCATTGGCCCCAGTGATATCCTTACCCTTCCAACAAGACTCTGTTCCCACTTTAAAGCCACAAGGAAAGCTTCATTCCAGCATCATACTGGTTCCTGCGTTTCACCTATTGCCTATGTTTTGTAATTGATTCCCCCCCCCCCTAATGGATTTTGGAATGTGGTCTCTTAGCATCTGACTTATAATAGATCCTGGCCGCTTAAATATTCTTAGGGCTGGTGGCCACTCAGACCTGCTTCTTCTCTGGGTTGTTTTAGATTCTGTCTGTGATGAGACCTTTTTCCCTGGAGTTGCTTTGTGCCACTTATCAGACTTACAAGTAATAAATCATCTGATACTGGAAAAGATAAGTACCATGCCATCCAGATTGTAAGGCTCCGATTTTGTTGAGAAGGAGTTTGTCAGTGAATCAGACAGGATGGTTTTTATTAACTATCCAACTTTTTCAAGCATATTAACAGTTTGTGATCTTATTTATGTACCTTTACACATCTACTTTGATGTCGATTGTACTGCTTTTGTATGCCAATAAAGGTTCAGTTGAGTTGAGTTGAGCTTCTGTTATTCTATCTCAGCAGACTACCAATCAATCAATTAATCAATCAGCAGTAATTATATACTGCTATATGTTGTCAGTTAATTATTTGGGTAACAGATGTGCAAATTAGGCAATGTTTTGAAAACTGCATTGTTCTATATATGGGTCAAAATTATAAAATATAAATGTACAGGAAAGGGAGATGCAGTGGATTGGTCTACTGGCTGTTTTTACTCAAATTATATTGGCTTTTAACTGTATACTCAGAGCTTTTGAAGAGGACCATCTATGGGGAAAAGATCACAAGTTTTGAAAACAGGGTTCCCTGACCCACCTCGGGACAGTGGCAAGCATTATCATTCTAATGTGAACATATTCCTTTTGGCCTGAGAACCTTGGGCATAAATCAGACACACATCACCTATCCACACAGCATGTCTTTAAATAGGATGCACATTTAAGTAAGGGGTGTCATAATTCTCTTCCACAAAACAGGACCTTCTGTCCCATTTGCCAGTATGTGAACACAATCCCCCAAAATTGGGATTGTCTCTGTTTTTCGGGACATGTGGGATTAATTTAAGTGCATCTCAATGAATACACTTCCTCCATGAATGCATCTGGTAGACCACTGTGTGAAACAGGAAGCTGGACTAGACAGGTCTTTGGCCTGACCCAGTGGAGACTCTTCTTACATTCTCCATACACATTCCCAGGCAACCAGTTGCACTGCTGAAACATGATGGCAAGTAGACTGTTGCCAAAGTCTATGAATTTCCCAACCTCACAGATTTCTGATATTATTTCTGCTGTCTGTGAAGCAGGTAGAAGGGTGGATTCAGCTATGTTCGGGGCCCTTTTGGCACTCAGAGCAGGGTGACATGGTAGTGTGAACCACCTGCATCATCACTTCACACTGTGTGCATTATATGTATCTCCTGGAATGGCTCCATGTCAGAGTTAAACAAGATCCTCAAGTGGAGTGGTGGGACAAATACAATGGACAGGGGGCACATCACCACTACTTCTTGTAAGTTTGGTTCATGATGCCTCCACCTTAAGTGGTGCCCATTAAGATGGCCCATCAAGTCATAACCTAGCAATGCCCCTGGGTGGACTGGCCAGACATCTGCAGCATTACAAAAACTGCATCATAATCACCTTAGGTACACTAGATCATAAAATCAACATACAATGAATCAAAGTAATACTGCTGGACATATGGAACTCTTCAGAGATGCTGATATAACATCTGGTGAACATGCCTACTAGCTCATGAGTTTCTGAGAAAAAAGTAGTTGAGACCAATTTAAGAAATTATAGGAGTCATTCTTCCCTTAAACTCAATTGTTTTTTTGCTCAGTTACAAGAAAAATATAAATTTAAATGTAAAATTGGATGTAATTTTAAATTATATATGAGCAGCACAAAAGCCCATTGCTCAGTACTTGAAAAAAAGAGAATTGAGATGCTGACAATTAAATTATGGTTAAGGATGGTTGGAGAATGTAAGAAAGCTTAAATTAGCAAGCTTTTTAAGAAGGAAACAATTGTCTTATAAGACTTGCCAAAGGGATGGAGGAAGGGACAGATTTCTGGAGAACTGAAATGCTATAGGCTTGTGTTGCCCCAATTCACCAAGAGAGAGCCATAGCTGGATTCTGGTGTACATGCATTAGAATACATTAGGGCAAATATTCACGGATAGTATTTTGTGGTTTCTAACAGTCTCCTCATTATGCATAAAATACCATAGTTCTCACCAACGGCATCCCTAGGGAGACTAGGGAGCCCTGAACCCCAGTCACCACCCTCAGGGGTGGCACAGTAGGACACACTCATTGCTAAAAGAGCTCAATTTGTTTTGAATAACCCTATTATGCCATATACCATTTTCCAGCAGAATGCAAAGCAAAACAGCTCTGAAATATCAACTTCCTATCAAAAGTTATGGCCAAAAAACAAAAATGCATGGAGCCCTATGGAAGTGAAACTGAGCCAAATTGCACCTTTAGTCATGTGTAGGCAAATGTGCCATAGTCTATTGCAAAGAGAAGTCTGACAGAAATCCAAATGTCTCCAGAATGGTCCTGATCCAACTAATGCAGTTCCCACAAATCAACCCAGAAAGAAGTCCCATTGAGTCCTATGGAAAGCAGAATTGATCCACAAGCTGTGTTTACTCATGAGTAAATGAGCATGTGTTGGCTCATGTTCAGGTCAGGCACAAGAGGAATGGTCCCAATCCAGTGGAACTCAACAAGTGCTCCAAAAGTAGGCTCACCCCTGATAATCACCTGGTAAGGTAATTTTTTTAAAATATGAAAATATTAATTAATATCTAATAATTCTGTTAGTTAATTAAATAATTTTGACATATGGAGGTGTTCAAAAGTTTGTGGGCCTCAGGTGCCAAATGATCTAAGTATGACACTGGTTCTCGCTCCACTATTCCATCACCAGTACAAATCCCACCATCTCTGGAACAGGACTGTCCTGATTCTGCCTGCCAATCTTTCCATTAAACAGTGTGTAGTGGGAATTGACAGACACTGGTAATCATATCCCACCATTCCTGGGGCGATCTGTTTATGCTTGCAGGTAAGGAGAGGGGAGGGATTAGGCCCTTTAAGCAGATCACTCTGGCGTCTATTTCACTGCATGGACACATGCTAGGAAGCCTCATTTGGTTGCACCTTGTCCACTACGTGCACAAACAGTGGAGACACATAAATAATTGGCACACTTGTGCTTGATGACCCAGTGGGGCAGCTAATGATCATGTAACCTGGTGCAAAGCTCAACATGTTGCCCCAGAAGTGATGTCACAATCAAAAGTGATGTCATCCACAGGTATTTTTAAAAAGAAAATTGGGGAAAAACCTGCCTCCTCCTCCTCAGCAGATCACCATTTGTTCTGCTAGTGGCATAGTTAAAGCACCTGTTTGCTATCTGGACTCAAAGAAGATGTTGTTCTCCCTCCACGCACCCCCCACCCCTCAACAACAAAATCAAATTTAAATTAAGTAAATGAAAATTGTGTCCCTTATTGGTTAGGCAAACTGTGCTGGGGCAAAGGGGAATTATTATTTACCTGCTAAATATAAGAGGAACACCACTTAGAAGTTAGCATGGCCCAATTAGCATGGGTATATGTATATGGAAGTGAGAGCTAATTCAGTTTAACACCTTATTAGTACAGTATCAGAATTATGTCTCATTTGCTCTCAGAGCAATCAGTATCATAGGAAAGTTTTGAATTAAGAAAATCCACTTTTTCTTCCATAGGCTTTTGTGTTCTCATTTTCTAGTTAATTGTCCGTAACTTTTGATAAAATATACTGTAGATATTTCAATGCAGTTTGTTTCACTGCATTCTGCTACACCTTTCCAACCATATATAACATGATGGTGTCATTCATACATACCCCATTTTTCACAATTCTAAATACTAGTGTCAAGATCAGCGTGTTGAGCCCCCCCAAACTTGTTGCCCAGTGCAACTGCTGCACCCCCGACACTTCCTAGCTACGCCACTCAGATGACCTATGTGTCTCAAGATGCAGCATTTATCACTTGCTTAGATGGCTTCAAATGGAGATTAGTCCAATCCATGAATGGTATCTCCATTCTGTGCTATCTCCAGTAGGTGTTTTGGGTTGCTGGAAAGCAGCAGCAAAAAGACAGCTATTTGCCTCCATGTCCTGCTTTTGTGCTTTCCCCAGGCATTTGGCAAAAACTCCTGCAATTCAGATCCCTGGAGAGCAACTCGCTTAATTTCAACTAACTCCAGCTAAAAATTTCACAGCCTTTCCTCACTCTATCTGCCTCTGTCTCTCTTGCCACAAACCGTCATCCAATTTTTGTTTATTAGGCATTCATCTCTGCCGTTCTTGTCAACTGCCAAACACTGATGGGTCTCTTATTCAAAACACTCAAGAGCAGGACTGGCCCATCCAATTGAAACAGTTGCATCGGGCAGCTTATTGGTGGCAGGGGCACCCATCTTTGCCCTCTTAGTTGCCTCTACTTCTCCTCATCCTCCTTGCACACTCTGGATTGGAAAGGACAGTGAGGAAGATGAAATGTGGAAGCAGGAACGCTAACCTACAACACTGGAGACTGACAGCTGCCCAATCCAGAAGTTTTTTTCAGCTACATATTAAACTTTCCTTCAAATTCCCATCATATCTGTGGACCTTTTGTGGCACACCAAAGTACCGTGGCACACCCAGTAAAAATTGCTGGTCTAGGTAGGCACAGAAATATCACGACTGCTATTTATCCAGTGGAAAAACTGCTCTTACTTGTAAAAGTGAAAAACTTTTTCTTGGAAAAACAGCTGCACAAGCAGGAGGGCTGATCTAGATGGGACTGTGGAGAGGTAAAGCTATAAACAATCTTATAGACCCAATCCAGATACTATTTACTGTTTAGAAAAGGAGAAAAGAACTCTAAGCACACACTTCCTGTAACCTTTACTTTAATCTTATTTTGATTTTCTGTGAAACTAAGAACATAAGAAAAGCCCTATGGGATCAGGCCAAGGGCCCATTAGTCCAGTTTCCTTTATCTCACGGTGGCCCACCAGAGGTCTCAGGGAACACACAGTAAGAGACTTGCATCCTGGTCCCCTATCCTACATCTGGCATTCTGAGCTAGCCTAACTAAAATCAGGAGGTTTCACAGACCCATCATGGTTTGTAAGCCATGATGGACCTTTCCTCCATAAATCTATCCAATCTCATTCTATCCAACCTTTTAAAAACATTTTGACCAAATATCATCACCACATCCTATGGCAAGGAGTTCCACAGATTAACTGCATGCAGGATAAAAATTATCTGAGAAAAAAGGGGAGAAACCTGGGGACCGACAGATGGATGGGCCTCTGTCGGAATACTGCAGGCCAGTGGAAAATCACACCACCAGTCACTGCTCTTCTTGATCAAATAGTTGTTCCCAGCAATCTGACAAAAGCTGTATATTTAAAAAGAAAATATTCAGATTTTAAATAAGAGTTGCTTTGCAAGGTTTATGTGTCAGAGAACAGAGCATGGCAACAAGAAGACAGACGCAAAAAACAAACAAATGAGGCATAGGAGGCATTGCAAAAATAACAATTTGCTCCTGACTGAATATGAAAGGGGGAGGGAAGGACGAGATCTGCTAAACTGTGGATCGCATCGTTGTTTGCAAACCTGCCACGACAACAACAGAGGCTCAGAATAGATACGGTGACAGCTGTGTTCTAATTGATGGGAGACATGCCAAACAGGTTGTCAGATCTGCGTGGCTGTCGTCCAGACTGTGTTGCCCAAGGGCATGAGCGTTAGAAATATGGACAAATATTTGCTAAACAAGATGGGAGGGGATGTACGCCGTTCTTAATGAGATGCGGTTTGGATGGACCACTCGGGTCACTTTGTCACAGCTGTAGACAAAAACTTGGAAGTCCATGCAACAGATAGTGGGAAGATGCTCTCAGGATATGTAGATCCCAGCAGATAAATAGATGTTCAGAGGCATAACTGGCTTGGATGAAGCAGTTGCTTCAAGCAATATGTCTCTCAATCAGCACATACCAGTCTTGCTGTCCATCCTGGGAATTCAGCCCAGTTAAGTTAAATCTTTGATGGGGGATCCAGTGCCTCACAAGATCAAGCCCCAAATGTAGTCTATGTTCATTCCTCTGCTTTCTTCCCATTTATTTATTTAGCATATAGTAAATACATGGACTTATGATAAATCAGATTTAATGTCCAGTCCACCCAGCCATTCAGGGAAAAAGTGGTCAATATTGAAAAAATCAGACATTGGGCCGGTGTAAGCTCTTGATGAACACTTTTTGATGTTCATCAAGATGAACACATCTTGATGATGGATATTTTGTCAAGGAGCGCCACAATCACACTGAGGAGAAGAAACACGACCCCACTTAAACAGTGCGTGTTTACAGAATTATAAGGACAGAGATGGCAGCTTTCAGGTAGTCCTGTGACCATTGCAACTCCATTTGGGATATGGAGAAGGGGTGGATCTCAGGATGGGGTGAACACAACTGTGCATGCCTGCTCACTGCAAATGGTTCCATGTTCACCATGTGCCTTGCACTGGTGCTCAAGCAGGAGCATTTAAATTGTCAAACAGCTCCACACTAATGCTTGCAGCAACCCTAGCAAGAACAAGGCCTACTGAGTAATGCAGACTCCTTTATGGAGGGCTGCGTAAATGAAGTCTTAAGCCAGCATCAGATCTTTGAATCAAAACTTGAAGGCTACATTTTCCAAGCAGCATAGCGAGAGTTAACCTTGGGGTTTAAGTCAAAGCCAAGTCCAATGACACAGCTAAGCTTCTGCAGAGCACTTTGAAGATGCACTTCTTCAGCATTTAGTGGGCTCCATCAGGAGAGGCTCATCAGAAGCAGGTCACCCCAGCAAGTTACAAACCCTGAGGAATCTGGATTATGGGAGTTCAATGCAGGCAAAGGTGCTTAGCTTAAGAAAGTGACGTTCAAAAAGAAGCTGAGGATTTAGGGGGTTGCTAGCATTTTATTTTCTTTTAAATCACACTGTGCGGATAAGAATCTCTCGCAGCTCTCTGTCGAGTGAATACAGCCCAAGCTTCTACCTTGATTGCCCCATTCATTTCCCCCACACTGCGGTTCTCAATGCTCCTTAGAACACGAAGGACCAAAATAACAAGCCAGCCAGAAAAATCCACAATAATGGTGACCAAACTGGCTAAGCCAAAAATCCCCAGTGAGGCTCCTTATTTGTGACTCCTGTTGAGAGCATGCAGTTCAAGTAGATCAATGGCCAATTAGCATTTTATGCATATGGATACCTTGGAAGCTCTCAGAATCATTCACTCCCATAGGTTCACTCCTGTTCAGAGCCAGCTGTGTCCACAAGCAGCCATGAGGGGCAGAAAAAGAGAAAAATTCAGAATGACAGGAGTGGGACTCATCAGAAGTGGCCACAAACATGCAAATGCTACTTGGAATGGCAGCTTGCATTTCTCACCTATATGATAATAATCTTGGGCAGAGACTTTCAAACTTACTGGGGAACCTGCGGTTCTTCTTCCAGGCTCAGTCGTGTGCCACCATGTTGAATCTCATAAAATCCCACAACATCTATGATGGTGATCCATGGAAGAACAAGTAGGTAGGGGCACCAGGACATCCTGTGGCACCACTGTGAGTTTTCCACTACATCCTAAGGTGTTGCAACTAACACTTTGGGAACACTTTGGGAACATCTGCTGTAAGGGTGCCCTTATTGCAGACAGTTGATGAGCAAAAGGTGGCACAAGCCTAACAATTTAGGTCAGCGCAACTCATCCATCTCTCTATTCCTGCATGGAGAATCCACAGCATTTCTGTGCATTGTCCTAACTCCCCTCACCCCTGGAATGGCATAGAAGTGGCATACAGCATTTTTGTGACACCCCAGGCCAGAATGGGACTTGTGCCAGCCTAACCAGAAGTTGGGATTGTGCTGAGAGAGAGAGAGAGAGAGAGAGAGAGAGAGAGAGAGAGAGAGGACAGACAAACAGACAGGAAAGAAGTAGAAAGGAAGTGGAGGATCAGATGATCCTCAGAAGAAATCCAAGATCCAAAATCCATGATCCAAGAGAAATTTTTTTTGGAAAATTTTTGGAAAAATCCAAGAGAAAAAAAAGAGAGAAATTTGTTGCCAAGACTGTCCCACTTCCATATTTTACCTGCCAAACCTCCTTGCCAGTTGCAAGGAGTCTTTCCAGTTGCCCCCAGTCTAGGCCTTGTGAAAACATTAGACTCCAGTTCAGAAATCTCAGGTTTTGGGGTGCATCTAATTTGGCAACTTTACCTTGCAACTTTTCTCCCATATTATTGATGACCTCCCAAGATAATCTCATGGGCTGTAACAGCTTTTTCCACCACCATCACCCCCCTAGCAGCATTTTGCCAACATAAACATCCTTGTCGTACTCACCTCACTCCCCACTGACCTTGGTCTTCCACCACTATCCTCACCCATCTCATTTGGTCACCGATGCCAACAGATTTGAAACAACCTGCCAATTCTCTGAGTTGCTTGTTTGCTTTTGGTTCATGAAACAGCAGCTGAGGGGCCCAATTTAGATCAGGAGAGTAGTGTGGGGAGGTTTAGCCCAGATCATGATCAGGTCAGACCATCCCCAGCTGCTATTTGCTATTTCCCTTGAAACCAATGGAAACTTTTAAACACTAAACAGTTATTTTAAGTACCTCTCCTCCCAAGTAAAGGTCTTAATCCAGACTAGGGAGATATTTACCCTCCCAGTTCTTATTAACAAAGGAAAAACATGGCACAGAATGTGCTGATGCTCTCCAGTGCAGTTGTGATTCAAGAAATAGAAATAAATTCAAAATAGAATTTGAATTCAATAAATACTGTAGAAGTAAATTCCCAACATTTCAAGCAACCAAAATTCAAATGTTCCAAACATTTCAAACTCTTAATCCAGCTCTGAAGATCTGCCCTTTTGAAAATAATTCTTTCATTTCCGTTTCTGCATCCTAAAAACCTTTTTCTAAATTCCTGTATTTTTCAGCGCCATCATGCAGTTGGCAGCAGGCACCAGTGGTCAGCAGCACCACTGGGCAGTGGGTATCCCTATTAGGCACCATCAGGCAGCGAGCACCACTGAACACTAGTGGGTACCAGTGGGTAGCAGGCACCACAGGGCACTAGTGAGCAGTGGGCACCGGACTCCTTTTCCAAGAACTTATGTAGTGGGAACCACCGTATAGTGGGAGGTGAGCACCACTGGTCTCCACTGGGCACCAGCCTCAGTGGGCAGCACACACCACCAGGCACTGGGCACCACCAGGCACCACCAGGCACCCCTACTGACCTCCAGACATCCCCACCAGGCACCAGCATGTACTGGGGACCAGCAGGCAATAACAGGCAACAGGCACCACCATTCACCATATCAGTTCTTAGTGGGTCCTTACATCTCAGAAGGAATAAATTTCCCAAATTTCATGCTTCTAGGTCCGGGGGTTAGAGCTGGGCATTGATCAGTCAGTGATTGTTCATTGTAAAGTATAGGGACAAAAACACGTTGCACTCCTTTTCACCCCCTTCTGGTTGGAATTTTCCAAAATCAATTCTTAGTGGGTACCTACATCATGGAAGGAACACCTTCCCCAAATTCACGCTTCTAGATCTGGTGGTTTTGGCAGGGTGTTGATGCATGTGTGAGTCAGTGAGTTGAGTCAGTGACTCTTCAGTTTTATATATATACACATTAGATTCAATTTCAAATTACCTTTATTGGCATAAAATATATAATCATACCAATAAACATGGTTCTCCATAGGCGGCCACAGCCAGCCCTTGCCAATTTGCAGTAGCAACCAGGATTAACCCACTTCCACCACAATCTTAAGATACCCACTGGACCAAACTCCTGCAGCCTGGCATCTAGGAACAGTCCTCCCCTGGCCATTCTGTTTATATGCCACTGGTTATATTAAAAGTGAAAAAAACCAACATTTCAGATCATTTTCTTCCTGCATCCCCTTCATCTGTACTTTGTCTGCTTTGGCCATTAGCAAGCATTGTAGAATCTGGGTTTGGAAACTTGCAACTTTGGAGTGCAAACACAGAGGGGGAGCATGGAGCTATTTGCAAGGCCACATGAGTTAAATGTTCCATGCTGACAAAGAAAATGGTATGGTTTCACAACGTCAAGGCATCAGGATATGCTTCTTGCCAGCCCACCTCAGCAGAAATGTCTGCAGGAAATAGTGCGGAATCGTTTTCTCACTGCGCAAGCAACAGAAAGTTCTTATTTACTGACAAGGATCAAAAGAGCAGAGGAAGAGCCGAGAAGCAGCATCATGAGTCACATTTCATTGTAATTAAAAGCAACGAAAGCTTATACATCAATGTATCAAGATATCGGTTAAATCAATATACGTGGGAACAAATTCCAAGTAGCTGCAAATGCATAGCTGATGGTGTATTTTAATCTTCTTACATCAAACTTTTAAGTTGGTCTGGAGAGATGTGTTTACTCAACTATAGGCAGGCAGTCTATAGGACTAAGTTTGTACAATATGGAACCTGTTTTTCTTTATGTATTCCATACATCCATTTATATGGCACTGATGCAACTGTAGCATAGGTTGGAAAAACTAGACCCCAGCCCCAAGAAGCTTCCATATGTTTTGTCCATAGATTGCCAGAGGCACTAAAGAGATGGGCTGCTAATGGAAGCAGCATGCTAAACTAGACAGTTTGATCTAGCACAGCAGTTCTAATGTTTAGAATTAGTCTGGAATTCATAGTGGGAACGGAATAGCAGGATTGGATCCCTAACTGGATAGGAACTGGGCATTTGCCGAGGAACAGGAGTCCTTACTGACAAAGGACCAAGTGTCGCTTTCTGATTAAAAAAAAATGGGGGAGTAAATATCGGTGCATACAGAGCCCGTGCAGGTTTTCTCTTTTCCTCTACTTTGGCACCACCCCACATCAGTGCATTTGCCCCATAGCTACTATTTGCCTCAGAAGGAAAGTTCCCATCTCTCCCGCCCTCCCCATGAATCAAAAGTTGTTCCCAATCTGGATTAGGAGTATGGGGAAGTGTCCCGACCCTCACTGTCTCCCGCCAAGGATACCTCTATTTCTGACTCACTGCATCTGTCATCTGCCATAGCTCTCTAGTTCCTGAGCCTCGCAAAGAAGGAATGTCCGCACAGGTGAGTATAATTAATAATGCTTATATTCTAAATATTCAGGTAGACAGGAACACAGGTAGCACAGGCTTAGTTACAGAAGAATACGGGTAGGATGGAGGGGGAGCTTCTCAACACTTCACATCAACAACACACTTTTAGAGTCACTTAATCATAGATTCAGTCTAGTCCAGGTAGGTTCCCTCACCCCCTTTGACGCATGACTGCTTTAACTAACCCTCTCCTTTTCTTTCTCTCCACAGATAACCTTTACTCCAGGGTCTTCTGCAGGTGAGTGTCCACAACCAGCTCAACGGGAGCTCTACAAGTAAGTATAGTCCAGAGTTCTTGCAGCACTCACACCCCTTGACTCTCTGTTTTCTTTTCCCTTCCAGGAGGTAGACAGCAACTGAACAGCGACCGGCGCTGGGTGTTCCTCTTTCATCTCCTGTCCTCCTCCAACTGCCCTTACCTCCCACTGTCCCTCCTTATATACATCTCCCACTCCCCCTCCCTTTCCACTCCTGCTGCCCGCCTTGGAGCGATCCTGGTGCGCGGGAGACTCCTGGATTGGCTCTGGCTGAAATCGGACGTCCGGGATACACTCCGGACCGCACCGCACCGCACCGCACAATAAAGTTGTAGAAGATCCCAATAAGAGTCAGACCAGTGAACCCTGTCGTTCTTGGTCGACTCCAACACTCGGTCCCACGGAGGCCTGGGTCTCACCTCCTGGGCTCACATGCCATCCCCGTTATCTCCAGCTCCACCACAGGAAGGAAAAGGGAAAAATTCTTCCCCACCGTAATCCATAGAGATGGATGGTCTACATTTGAACCAGTAGCTCTCCTATAACTGCTACTGAACAAAAATAACTAGAGAAAGAGAAACAACATATTTAATGAACTGTGTAGTTTGACCTTGAGGCATATCTGAATGAGATTCTTCCTTGGTCACTTAGCTCCAAAATACAGCTGATGTCTCCGATCCAAAGTCATCCCCTTCCTCCTCCTCCTCCTCCTTCCTCTTTCCCATTCACGAGGAACTGTCTTCAAACACAGACATCCTCCCAGAACAAAGCACAAGGTCAAATCCACTACCAGTGGGTGCCTTCCCTTTCTGACTCTCAATATGAAGGGAAGTTTTAATGATACTGACTTAATGTGGGATGTTCTGATGTACAAAATGTTCTGCTCAGAGCGATGCTGTTCCCGGCCAGTTAAAGTGGTGGAAATGATACATTATTCATCACATTTAAAACACTCAATTTTAAGGAGTTCTGCTAGGCTTTTGGTTCTCAAGTTTGATTGGCACTAAATGCTGCTATCTAATATTTGTACCTTATTATGTGGTTTTATTCAATGGCTAAGTCATTGATAAATAATACTGATAATGATAGCAACAACTTGGATATATTTTGAGATCTACAGAAAAAAAATCTTGAGATGATGCCATTTGTCTTACATACAGTCTTCAGGTTTCCAATGGACATTCTCAGATGTTGGCCTTGGGGGTAAATCTGAAATCTACCTTGAATTTCACTTCATGTGAAATTTCAGTGTTGTATTTATTACCAGGAAATAGAAGTGTGTTTTTTATTCATTCACATATTTCATTTTTTTAATAGCACAGAAATAAATGTTTTCTTCCAAGGGCACGATTTTATAAATTATAAAGGCTTTAAAAGTATATAAGGTGATACATGAGGAATAGCGTCAGAAGTGTCAGAAGATGCAGGTATATCTGTGAATTTTTTTCCAGATTTTAAAAAAATTTTCAGACAGGTCAATGATTTCCATTTGCTTTTCCCAGTTGCCTGTTGGAAAGTGAGCTTGGGTCAGGTGAGTCGCCTTCTGCACCATGGCTCAGGTTGGCTGTTCCTTACAAAGGGAATTCCCTATATAGCTTCTGCGTAGCTACTCTTACCTTACACATTCTAACCTCAGGCAGTTTTAGGAGTTGAGACAGTTGTAAGAGAAAGCAGATTTGCATGTTCTGTCTTGCATGTGGAAATTCCCCTGTTTAGAGTTTTTTTCGTTAATAGGTATTTAAAAAAGAGAGTAATGATGGGCAACAGACAGACAGGAATCCTTTATACAGTTGGCTGGCAGGGCCCCTCCACAGCGCCCTTTTCTGTGCAATCGGCTGAATTGTTGTAAGGCTGTCTTGTCTTGTTCTTGTCAATGAGACACGTGCTGTGTCCAGAGATGTGGGAATGGTCAGGATGCCTCCTCTACATTAGGGAACATTTGTTCTCTTACCTCAGGGCTGCGTCACAGTTACATTGGCAATGGAAAGGTGGATAGGACTGGGCTCCAACCATGAGAGAAGCAGTATGAGAGATTGCAAAAAAACTGTGTTCAGCCAAGGCAGCCAAAAAGGAAAATAAGGGACAATCACAGAAAAGATCTAGTCCCTGTGCATGGAGGTCACAAGTCTTGAGATAATAACAACACATTATTGAATATCAAAATGTGCCAGACATCAGTCAGACATTGCCATGCCACAGCTCCTGCTGCAAGGGACACAGAGGAGCATCATGTTCTAAAAGATGCCCCATCCAAAGGTCATTTTAATAAATGACTCTCAAATACATTTTCTTCAGATTATTAAAGTGCATCACATATGCCCAGTAGGAAAAAAAGCATTTTTAACTGAATGCAATGCTTTTTAGCTATTTTATTGATAAGGAAATCTGAAGAGGTGACTAGTTTCTGTTTCATACATCTTCAGATTCCATCATGAGTATTGACTCAGTTTCATGAGTAATGGCCTCAGTTTAACCCCAGCAGTCTTCAGAAGAGTCACTGCCTGATTCACTCACTGACTAATTCATCAACACCCAGCCAAAACCGCCAGACCTAAAAGCATGAAATTTTGGGAGGTGGTTCCTTCTGCGATCTAGGTACCCACTAAGAACCGATTTTTGGAAATTCATACTGGAAGGGGATGAAAAGGAGCACAACACATTTTCATCACTATACTTGACTGAATTGCTGACTAATGAACAACCTGCCCCAACCCCTGGACCTAGAAGCATGAAATTTGGAGAGGATGTTCCTTATGTGACATAAGCACAAGTAACCAATTTTTAGAAATTTAACCCTTAAGGGGGAGAAAAGAGGTGCAACATGTTTTTATCCTGTACTTAACATTTAAGACTGACTAAGCAACCTCCAGCCCCACTAATGACCTGGTGCCTGCTGATACCTGCTACCTGGTATTGCCAACTGGTGCCAAGTGTCTAGTGGTGCATGACTGTGCAGTATCCTAACTCTCACCATGATTGGGGCAAAAGTGCCTTATGGCACTTCATGACATCTCCAGGTCAGCACAGGATTTGTGCCAGGGTTTATGCTGGCCTAAGTGGAAGTTAGCCACTTAGATTGCAGCCTTGGTGACAAACAGACACTGGAAATCAAATTTGCTCTTCCATCTGCATAGTCTTTTGGAATCTGTTTCTTTGTTATTTAATGTAATGTGTATTTTGTTATTGAATATATAATGTGAATCTGTTTCTTTGTTATTTAATGTAATGTGTATTAATGTGTAAAATTTAATGTAATCTAAGTGTAATGAAATAACAGAATCTGGTTTTTCTATAATAAAACCAGAACAGAACATTTTGCAGAACAGATGAGAAAGGATCAGAAAATAATGGCTTACCTAACCATGATTAAGGTGAAATTTTAATTTGGCGTCTACCTCATACTCTTAGCCCATGCATGGTAGGCAGACAATTAAAAGCTTCCAATGCTTCCAATTAAAAATTGGAATTAATTTTCAATTAATGTGTCCAATTAAAAGTTCAAGATGCACCAAACAACTGGAACATGGTACTATTTAGTGGTTTGAAAGGGCAGACCCTGATACAAAATGGATCAAAGGGATCCAATCCTATTGCACCCTATACACTAGAATGACCTGTATTCAAAAGTTTCAAATTAATTAGTAAAATGCCTAGTACAGTATAGTTTTCAAATGTATTTAAATCTGTAACTTCCATGACACAGCAATTCACTTATAACTTTGTATAAATGAATATATTCTTTGGGGTATGGGGAGACTCTTTGCCTACATGAATGTAAGATCATTTTTCCCTGTTCACCCTACCCTGTCTGTGTTCATGAAGCTTTAATCCCTATTAACATTTTTCTATTTTGGCAGTATCATCCCTTTTCGTAATGATTGCGTTTGCGCTTAATAGAAAATTTCTTCTGTCTCATTTATATTCAAGGAAAGAGTCTGGTCACGTCCAGCAAATATTCTAGGATCAAGAGTAATGCCATGGTCCAGAATCATGTCCTTTCATCTGACCACTTCCTCAAATAAAAGAACCATGCATTTGGGGAGGGGGTGCAGAAAAAATTTGTGCTCATCTTTAAAAAAAACACACGAAAAACAAAAGTGCACAGACACTGAAGTCTGATTTACATGAAATATGTATCCTGGCTATCATGGGATATAAACTAGAGAACAGAAAGAGATTTGCAGATCCTCGAGTTTTTAATTCAATTCCTAGTTCCTAATACATTTTCTCCTTTACCATTTTCAATACAGTTTCATTGAATTCAGATATAAAAAAAGCAAAAGTAGACTTTTATAACTTGTATAAGTTTTAGAATTACCACAGGATTTCTCATTAAAAGTCATGGCTCCTACTAAAAACAGTTTTCGTTTGCCTTCAGCAGAACTAAAGGAAATGGGCTAAATGTACCTATTTGGGGAGAATATCAGGGCTGAAACAGAGAAGGTCCCAATTCTTGCAGAAATCAACTGAGCCCCAACATAAGATGAACAAAACCTCCACAGGAGATCTTAAAACGTCATAATATCATAATCTCATAAACTGTCATAGTATCTCATATAAGGAAGACTTCACCATGATAATCAGAGTGCAAATGTTTAGGGTTTTAAAGAACAAAAGCAACACTTTGAACGGCGCAAATTGGCAGCAGCTAAAAAGTTGCTTTGGCACAGGTGAAATGTAAGAGCATGTCATTAGATGGAAAATCCTGAACTGCATCTAAAGGAAGCATTTTTATGAACTTAATTGAACTTTATAAGCAGTTCAATCTGAAAGTCACCAAACTATGGTACTGCGGCACCTATTGTACTTATCACACTGACCCCCTCCAGGCAATGCTACTCTCTCTAAATGTTAGCTATAAGGGAGACAGTGCATTTGGCCATGAATGGGGATGCACACTAACTCAACATGTGTTGTTACTATGTTTTCCCCCCTTTAATAGCATCTACTCAGGAAACTTAATTGGTTTCCCCCTTAACAGTAATGGTTGATAGCAACTACAGGTAAAGGGAATCTACATCAGAAAGTAAACCAACACAGAGGAGCAGGTTAGCCTTCGCTAAACATTGTTGCTCCCATCAAAATTGGACCCAACCTCCTCCCACTTGATGCTTTCAAATTTAGGGGTGGGGGAAAAGATCACTGATATCTTCTCATGGGTCTCCCACGTCACATCTGTTTTGGTCCTCAATAGGGAGCCTATAAATGTATATTTTAAAGTATGATTATTTTGATGTATGGGCTGAGCAGATCAAGACTCCCAAGTGAGTCTCGCACTGCTATAGCTCCGGCTGCAAGAGAAGCAGCTGCTTAAAGAACAACAAAGAACATCCTAACAGTTCTTTTCCTCTCTCGCTCTCGACATATATATATATATATTTAAAAACCTCCTGTTCATCTTTAAAGAGCAGCTGCAATCAGACTCGTGCCAATATTTCAGTCTCACTCATCAGACTGTAGGGCAGAAACACCAACGGCTTAAAACTTCAAGCAGTGTTACTGTCCCAGAGGGTATTTAGCGTTTCCTTACATGTTCCAAGAAAAATAACCCTTGCAATTCTGGAGAGTTATTTTCAGAGAGCCCAGTGACCACACACAATTCCCATTTTAGGTTTCTCCACCGCATATCTGCCAGTGTTTGAAAATGGGCATTCCCCAAAACCCTGCCCATACACAGGTTCCCCCTCCCCAGAAAACACTCACATTTCCTGTTCCATTATTACATACACATCCATGATTTCACCCGAAAAAGTGCAGAATGTATAGTGAAAAACTCCACTTCCCAAGACTCTCAGCTTTCATTGCCTTCTCCAGTTCTGGTTTTGAAGATTCATTTCCAAGTGGGCCCAGTTGCAAACTGGAGTGGGAGAGTAACCAGCCGAGCTCTGCTCCACCAGATAACTGAACTCCATCTTGGCCCTTCTGGCTTGATACACTGTGCCAGAAAATAGCTGATGCAGACAGGAAATGCCCCATTGCAGGACTTAGGCTTTCCCTGGGAAATGGGGACAAAAGTCCCTTTCCCCCCAAAGAGATCTCTGGTGCAACAGGATGCAATGGTAACCATACCAGTGCCGCTAATCCACCTTTATGACTGGGCTGTTACACAAGTCTTCATTTTTTCTCTAAAAGCCCTGCAGAGTTCAGTGTGTTTACAATTTAAAAGTGTAATTTTCTTTCCACTTTTGGGAATGTTCATTTTTAGAAGCGCACTGAGCAACTGTCGTTTCCAGTGTCTTGACAATCAACCTGGTTAGTTTGCAAGACACATCCAGGATGAGGTTTTCACATTTAACAGCCTCTCTAACCTACATAAATACTCTTGCAGTGTTTGGGATGTCATGTTCCCAATTTGAACTACATACTATCGCACGTTTCCGCTGCACTGAGTCAAGCGCTGTCTGTACTTGTCTGGCAATTACCATCTGACCTTGCAACTCATGCAACTTATTGCTCCAAGTCAACTTTTATCCCTATGGTTGTGAAGTCAAATTACTGAGAAGGAACTCAGCCCTATTTTCTGGTTCCACAGAAATGCTTTGCAATATGCTTTTGAATCTCACTGCCTAAGAGACACGAATGCGGTTTAATCTTGGCAAAAGAGTGAGCGTTTATTTCTTACATTTTTATCCTGCCCTTCCTCAAACAACCTTTCCAAAAAAGAATCATGGGTCAGTGATATATTTTATGGGGTCAATCCTTAACATTTATAATAGGGACTAGGAAAGATCCCTGTGTGAATATCTGGCCTACTCAATGTAGACAATTTGTCCTAGATCTACAGTTCTCAAACTGTTGGTCCAAGATCAATCAGTGGGTTGTAACACAATTTTTGGAGGTATGTGAAACTGACAGGGCAGATTCGGCTATCAACATTATCACCTGGTGAGTCCTGGAGGGTAACTGACTCTACACAACTGGCTCACAAACACAAGATCTTGGTTGCGATCCTAAAGACACTTCCCTGGGAGTAAGACCCATTGAACACTTTTGAGTAGACATGGTTAGGATTGTGCTCCTTGCCATTCAAAGTTTCCTTAGCTCAGCAGATACAGTGGTGCCTCACACAAAGAGCTTAATTCGTTCTGGAGGCATGCTCTTTAAGTGAAATGCTCTTTAAGTGAAGCAGATTTTTCCATAGGAAATAATGGAAACTCAGTTGATTAGTTCCACAACCCCCAAAATATTCATATAAAAATATTAACTGGATGTAAAAATGATGACAAAACACAAGTTGAATTCAAAACATGCATTCAATGTGCATGATCCTATGAGGACTACTTAGGCTGCAATCCTAAAGACACTTTCCTGGGAGGCTTACCTGGCCTTCTGCTGGAGGTTTAAGGTGGTCAGTGGGGGCACTTGGTGGCAGTTAGGGACAACAGCCTCTGGCACCTCCAGGCAACTGCTCCCAAGTTGGGGGCAGCAGCGCTGGCCGGCAGCCCTTTTAAAGAGCCTCCATGCAGAGCATCAGGGCTGCATAGCAAGTGTGCCCATAGCACACTTGCTTATTAAGTGAAGTGGAACTTGTTGTGTAAAGCTAGATTTCTTGGAACATTTTGCTTGTTATGTGAAACGCTTGTTAAGCGAGGTACCACTGTACTAACAATTGTTCTGTGCTCTCTTTCACTTAACATCCAATCTGCTATTAACTTGGGCCAGACGCCATCACCACATCCTGTGGCAAGGAGTTCCACAGATTAATGTCACACTGTGTAAAGAAATTTTTCCTTTTGTCTGTCTTAACTCACCCAATACTCAATTTTGGTGTATTTTCTGGTATTTTGTGAGGAAAAAAAAATCCCTCTCTCCAAAATTTGCATAAATTTGAATGTCTCAATCATGTCCCTTCTTAGGTACCTTTTACCTAGACTGACAAGCTCCCGATGCTGCATTCTTTCATCATATGGGAGGTGTCCCAGTCCAATAATCATTATGGTCACTCTCTTCCAATTTCTTTTCCAATTCCATAACACCAGGCCTCCGTCAGTCTTGAAAGACTATGGTATCGTGCTCAGCGCTGCATACGCTGCATGCGAAGCATGAAAGCCTGGGTTAGATTGTTATGGAGGATAGGCTGTTACCCAAGCAGCAGATCCCCCCTCTCCACGCCACTGAATTAGTCCAATGGAAAGGCAGAGCCAATATGATTGGATCCAGCTGGCATCGCAGAGCTGGGCTAAGGACAGGAGCTCACCCTGTCTTGTGGGGCCGACCCATAGCACCATAGAAAGCAAAAGACTTGGGTTGCAAAAGACTTGACCAGCACTAACCAAACCACTGCTTTAGCAGAAACTGTTTTGTTCTTGTAACCGAACGGGGGGGGGGGGGGGAACTTGTCTTAGAAGAAACCACTGAAGAGATGCCAAGATTCAGGCCTGCTCCTTGAGGACAGGCTAAGGACAGATGGGAAGCCAACTGAGCCAGCAACCTGGCCTCCAGCGGCTTTCAGAATGACACTACTTTGCTCGTAGCAAATTGTAGCCATTTTCTCCCTCTAGTCAGCCAACCCCAGAGTCTTTTTCAGACTTGAGAGTTAATTAAAACAGATTTTATGAAGTTTGTAAAATGAAAGACTCATGGATTTCCTGCTAAGCCAAAAAAAAAAATCATCCCCAAACATCTTTAAAATAAGCAATGCTATTTCTAGACTTGCAAAAAATAGTCAAGATCTACTTGATATTCCCATCTTGGAAAAAGATCTGTGTGAAAATGTACAGAAAAGGAAAGGAGGGGGAATAAGAGCCGGCTGTTGATCTTGCTACATCCTGCTTCTAGTGGGTCATATTCAGCCTTGAAAGAACCATATGTTTTTCATCCTTGCTATTTTTCTCAGCTGGAGGATGCTCTGCTTGAATCAAGCAATGTTGTCTTTCTTTGCCTTGTTTTTGTTTTTATATACCTTGCTCCATCGCTGACAGGGAAAAGTGTCTTTCAACCAGGGAGCTCCTCACCTTAGCTTATAAGAAAAGAACGGATCGCCCTCCCTCTTCATCACCTCCCCACGCCTACCCTTTTGTATTTGAGATAAACCACCAAGGAAAACACAGGAAGCATCAGGCTAACTAAACTGTGCGTGGGAAAAGGCAGATCCCTACACGGTCACACAGGAATACAAAGCACGGCATCTCTCCGATTCTCCTTCCTGTACAGGTCGATTTCCTAGACTTGTTCAGCATTCAGCACCCTCCTCACACTACTTGGCAGAAGAGCACAAGAGGAGTCAAATATCTGGCTTAGATTTTACTGCAAGATCTCTTCCATTCCAGTTTCTAAGGCGGCATTACTAAACTCTAGTTAGGCTGGCATAAGCTCTGGCATAAGTCTAATGTTAACCTAGAGGTGTCACAAAAGTGCCATAAAGCAGTGGTCCTTAACCTTGTGAGAACCACAGTCTGGTACTTTGTGAAAAAATGTCCCACGGACCAGGGGGGATGCACATTTGCAGTTCCATCCTGGAGCTGGGGTGAGCTGGGCATGTGCAGTCCAATAATTGGGCCACCCATGCCCAGATGGGGCCAGGGCAGCACACAGCAGGGCTCCTGCCTCCAGTCCAGGGTCCAGTCCCACCACAGCCTAGCAGCCAAGACACCACAAACTGGCCATGGACCATGGACTGGAGGTTGTGGACCCCTTTTGTAAGGCATTACAGCCCTCTCCTGGGAGGGTTAGGCCAGTGCACAGGCATATGCCACCTCTCCCTGGGAAGATAAGCCGGATGAGTTAGGTCAGCCTAAATTGGTTAGGATTGAGCCCATGGAAAAGTAAACCATTCTCATTATTTTGTTAAATTGATTTGCTTGACAGTCAGAATCAAACTCTTGACAGTCAGCAATAGATGTCAGAGCTGCTTGTTGCCAGCACAGGGTTTTCTTTATATCTATTGGGGGGTATTTTAAAAGGAAGTCAAGATGCAACAGTATTTCTGTTGCAGGTGATGGACAGAAAGCAATCATGCAGTTCTCTGCCAGCTCAGTGTGGAAAAGAGCACACCAGTTTGCAGTATGCGTCATCAAGTTTAGCCCTGTCTTGGTGGTACTGCTCATGTCCCTGCCTACCTCAAGGAGATTTTGGAAAGAGAAAGAGGAATGTGCCTTCCAAGTGACAAGGCTGTTGTCAGACACAGTTTGGTCTTCCAAAGCTAGGACCAGATGGAAGATGCCAGAGGTTGTGTGCGACTGCATTTGCATATAGAGTGCTCCCACCTTCTTTGAATTTTATTGCAAGATCTTGTGTTCCTCACTGGTTGTTGCAGGAGAATAACAAATACTTTCTATGAAATAATTTTTAAGTATGGGTAGCATGAAGATACATAGGGTCTGAATCCCGTCCCTGGGCCCTGCAGTGTTTTTGAGGAGGGTGATTAGCATTCATACAACTTGTTCCAGTGTTCAAAGCGCTTTAGAAACATTATCTCAGCTATAATGTCCACAGGCACCCAGAATAAGAGGAGGAGAGCTATAAGAGGATGAGATACTCCCAACTCCCACTGGCACCAAATTTACGGATGTGTGAAAACATACATGCAAATCAGCAGGCATTTTTAAGCCACCTTTTTCCCCAAAACCGAATTCCTAATTTCTTCCCCCTTTTTACTCTTCCTTCACCCTTGAAAGACATACTGCTTGAAGAAATCAAGCACTGGCTGTCTTTCCCTTCTTTCACCCTTCAGGAGTTCTATCTACATTTATTTTTAAAGAGTTGAATACACACTATTCAATAAAATATACACTCCCTTATTATTTAAATACAAAAAAGCTAACTCAATATTAAAAATGTTAGAAACTGCTTTATGGATATAGGTTAGCAATGAAAAGGTACCAAGCCAATTCTGTAGCCACATAGAACTAGTTTCTACTGAATTTGGTCTGGGAGAAAATAATATTTCTTAAAAAATACAAATAACTTTGCTTGGATGCTCACTGCCCAAAATAGGTATTTCTGTGTTTTCCAAACTACCAATCAAAACATGTATTTTTGTATTTGCTACAGGAAAGTATCCAATTATGCTTGCAGTCCATCAATAATTTAATGACCCACCAGGAGGACTCTAAAATGACAAGGAGAGAGAGAAAACTATTCCTACAAGGAAAAACAATATTTTCTCCAGTCAAGAGCTATTTCTTATTCTTAGCTGTATCTTTTTTCCAAAATTCAAATTTTTGGGCCCATATTGGTAAACCAGATGTAACTCCTGCTCACTGTAAATGTTACAAACTATACCAAAAGATTATGGCAAGCAAGTTTTTTTTCCTGTAAAACAGTTTGCTACTACGAAGGAGCCTATATCTCACGGAACACTCTATGTCTAGGGGCAAAATCCAAAAATAACTACTGGAGCATGTAAGAGACATTACATGCACCCGTAGTTACTGCACCACTTAATGGAAACCTATGGGAAATTCATATTGCAATCCAGAGTAACTTGTTCTTACTCCAGAGCAAGGACTCCCCGTAGTTACTCTGGATTTCACCCTCAGTCTTTAATTTTCAATTTTATAATGTGGAGTCTTTTACTTTCTATTGATATCAGGGATTATTCCCCAATATTATAAAGAATGCATGTAGGTAGCTTGGTAACCTTGGACATATTTAGGTTAAACTTCTCAGGAAATGGTTTCAACGTTTGAAGAACACATGGGTTAATCAACAGCCTGATCCTATCTTTGGTGGGGCTGCTAAGATGAGGGGGTGCCAAAATGGTGACTGCTGTATCCAGTGGCCCTGCCAAGGTAGACAGAGGTCTCCTCAAAAGAAAGGCACAGGCCCCACATTGGGATTACTCCTCCATATTGACCCCGCATTGGGGTAACAATAAAGAATGGAGAATCTCCCTGTTTGGCTTTGCAATCACATATGGAAGATAGTAACTGGTAGAGCAAACTTCCGCTGGTCCCAATTTCCTCCTGGGATAGTTCCTCCTGCTTTCCTGCCCTTACTCTATGCTGGAATGCTTGCCTCATCCTGAAAATCACCACCTGCAACTTGTCAGGAGCTCCAGGGTGTCCTTCATTCAGCAATGGTCCAGCCCAAGTGCTCTTGTGCTTGATGGCACGTTTATGGCACCCAGTGCTGACACTGGAGCACAGTGCTGCCATTAAGGCCTGATATGATTAGGCTCATAGATGCCTAATAGTATTCAGGTATCGCACCAAATTGTGGTATGCTTTTATGCTTGAACCTAAAGCCACTGGTTATTCTTCTGTTTCTTTGTCAGCAGGCCATTACTCTTTACACAAAAGGCTGCTAGTGAAAACTGCAACTCCAGGTGTTCTTCCATTCCTACTTACAGGCAGGATGTCTTACCCTGTGTCATGACATCACTGTGTCATGACATCCCCTCCCTAGTTCCACATTATGCATTCTGGGAGAGACCAAGGGTGCAATCCTATGCATGTCAACTCAGAAGTCCTATTGAGTTTGATGGTACTTACTCTCAGGAAAGTGTAGTTAGGATTGCAGCCCAAGAAAATGTGTTACAAGAATACTTAGTAATCCTATGTCAACTATAACATGTTGGTTCCTCTTGGATCAACATGAAGGAAATAAAATCTGTAGCAGTCAGTGTTGTCACTTATATCTTGTCTCTTAAGGACTGTAGGAGAGATGGGGGAATAGTTTCTAGTGACTGTTGAATTTCCCTCAATTCTGAATTGGTTCAGAAATTACAAGAACCAGTGGAGTGCTCTTGAAGCAATAGTTGGAGGTTTTGTTCTCCCCTCTCAAGAATTCAAAATTGACTCATAGAGCCCAATCCTATTCATATATACTCAGAAGTAACCCCTATTGTAGCCGATGGGGTTTACTACCAGGTAAGTGTGGGTAGGATTGCAGCCATAATGTTGCCATATAACTCATCATACATATGAACATCATGAGCTGAGCAAATCTGTATCCTGAGTTAGGAAGTTACCAAATTTTTGCAGTGTCACTAATGGCATCCAAGATTGATGAAGTCGGATCTACAAAAGGGAAAAAGCTGGATGAGGAAGAAAGGAACAAAAGAAAAAGGTGACACAAATGAGGCAAGAAAAAATGGCTCCAAAAAATTGAAGGGAAAATTGCACATAGAACAAGACAAATAAGGATTTTTCTTTCACCAAGAACATAAGAGGCAAGAGGTCAGTGGGGTTCCTGCCGGATTGCAAGGGGCATTTTATGGGGGAGTGGGATAAGAAAGTGAAGATAATTGAATTAAATGCTTTCCCTGAGTGTAAGAAAAGATGAACTAAGAGCAGAGTGGGGGTGACATGCTTGAAAGAGAATTGTATTTCCAACCAGAGGGAGGGAAAATGCTATATAAATGCCAAGTCACATGAGAGCTGGAAATAAAGAATTCCCAGTGACAGCGGCTGTGCCAAGCAGAGATAAGTCCCTTTCACAGTGTCAGAAAGTAGGCAAGAAGGTCTTCTGGCTGTGGTGGTGAAAGGGATTAAAGAAAGAGGGTTGGAGGAGGTTCTTTCAATGTTACATCTTTGCACAGGAGTACCTGTTGATGGTGTAGGCAGGTTGGCACCGTTCAGGTTGGAAACTGCACAGGAGGACATACAGCAATTCTAAACAGGAGGAAGAAAGCCCACCTAGGGGTGTTCTGAATTATAATGGATTCCACTGTCACACTTCAACAGTGACTTGGCAGGCAGAGCAGGATAACTGCAGAGGCAGGCGCTAGTACTAATTTGGAGGCTAGGGGTAAGAACACAGGATCGGAAGCCTCCCAACTGTGTCACTATAGGAGAGTTTTCTGGAGAGGCAGATTCAAAGGCCACCTCTGCAAAGCCCCCTGGGCAACAGGACACCTTCCAGGTACAATATACTGATGATGGGGTAGAAAAAATCTATCGCTGTTAGGGAAAAGAGAGCTGTTTTAATAGTCATTTGGAGAATGAACCCAACAAAACCTACCATTATGCATTCCCACTTTGGTGAGTGGTGTGTGGGGCTGTCATGGCAAGGGTGATTTCTGTTTTGCTGTTTTATTTTGGAATAGAGAATGCAGGTAAGGGTGTGTTGGAATTCCCCTGAGTACAGGAGCAATTCTGAAATAACGTCCTTTTTTGTTTCCTTTGATATTTTCTGAATGCTGCATCTGTTTCAGTGATTGATGCCGTCTTGCACAAAATCTGTTCACATGCGAACATTCACAAGTGCCTTATGCTATCAGTCCATCCAGCTCATCCACACTGACTGACAGGGAGGAAAACCCCTTCTATGAAATCCTCTAGAGGATTCTCCAGGATTTCAGAGGGAGCTTTTTTTCTACACTAGACAGAGAAGCCAGGACATTGAACTAACAAAACCTTCTACAGGCAAAGCAGATGCCTCACCTTTGAGGCCACAAACTTGAACTTGTCAGCTCAAAAGGAAATCCCATTATCTTCAATGGAGCTTAGAAATGCATGCATAGGATTGCAGCACAAATAATTAACTGACAGATCAAAAAAGGAACAATGGAAGCAGTAGCCAAAGCAGGCACACCAACCCCAAGACATCAATGGATCCAGTGAAGAATTAGCAAAACCCAATAGCTGTGAGGCTATTTGGGGCCTGATTAAATGATGGGGCAGTCTCGTATGGTGCAATCCTAAACACACCTTCCTGGGAGTATGACCCACTTTCAAGGAGACATGGTTAAAATTGTGTACAAAGTGTAATTGCACAAGAAACAAAAAGTTGTGAGTCTACGTGTGTGTGTGTATTCAGCAGCAACTCTTCTAAGCTAGCAATGAATAGGATTGCTCCAGCTCATTTGTCAGTTATAGGAATGTTAAGGCACAGCAAAAAACCAAATATTCAAAGCCTCTTCCCAATTTTAGGGAAGACTTGACTTTTCTCTGTAGGCTTTCTCTTATCTGAGTTGGCCTTGACACTCACTATTCTGTCATCAACACAAAAATCAGTGGTTTCTTCTGAATGCTGTGATCATCATAGAAGTGAATTATGTGATTTAGAGCACAATCCTAACCAGGTCTACTCAAAACTAAGCCCCATTGTGTTCAGTGGGTTTTACTCCAGGAAAGTACTCTTTAGGATTACAGCCTTAAAAGCCCTTTTCATACACAAGGAGAAAAGGTCTCTCAACATCCAAATGAGTCTCTCTCACTAAGAGAGAGATTAAAGTCTAGACATAGACAATCTTAAAATTAATTACAGAAAATATTGAAGATAGAATCTACACAAAGTTAACATTTACTCTCTTTAAAAAGTACCTTCTTTCACTAACAGAATATTTTATTATTTTGAACCTATTATTCAAGGTTGCAAAAAGGATACAGAACAAAGCAATGAAGGGCAAAAAGAAATTTCTTATACTGAAACTTGGTGCAGTACTGTAGGGTAGAGGCTAACAACACAAGCCTACCCTAGAAGCCTACATAGAAGTTTCATGTTCTATGAGGCTTACAGCCTCGAAGTAGTGCAGCCTAAATGATTGACAACTTATTCCTAATCAGCAATGACACAATAGGGGGCACATGGCCCATGATATATCCAGATCTGGGAAGGAACAGACTGGCATTCTCATAAGAGGTATGATAACATCCATTCCCTTACCCCTTGACAAGCCCAGTCTTACCCCTTGACAAGCCCAGGCTACTCAGACCTGTGACCACAGGCACAACTCAGAGAAGCATCATGTTGGAAGGGGGTACTTGGGTTTGGTGTAGGCCAATGTCATCGATCTCACCTCCACGCCTCCTTACGTTACAATTCCTCTCCTGCCCCCATTCTGTCCTTCTCCCACCCTTGCACTGCCTGGTAGTATCTTACCGGCTTAGTCAGGTATAGCATCTGGATGCAGCACCTGCAGAATGGCATAGGCCTTTCTGAAAACACAGCAGCCTACATATTGGGTGCCATATACATGCTTTATGGTGCACATGTAGACTGAGGCAGTAGCCATTACACCAGCATAAGGTACAGTTAGGATTACACTGTGAAGCAGGACAGAAGCATCTGCTGAGCCACTGTGAAGTACAGGTCCAGCTTAAGAAATGTTTTATACTCTGCACAATACAAAGGCTAAGTAGTAGAATATTATGATGGCCAGTTCCACCTTTTCCCCAAATGGGCTCAGCTGTGCCCCACATGAGGCTGAGCAGACAACTGTGCACCAGCTGTGTCTGATATCCCAAACTCAGTGCTGGCTCCAAGATTTTTATCACTATTATTTAACCACTTCCACATATGCATTTGCAAGATCACACACCTTCAGTGTGACTATTAGCAAAGTAGTATGTCTTGTAGCCTGTCACTCCCCAATACATTGCACATTATGAGCAAATATGGCTGAATGACTGATCCTACACAATGAAATTCTCAGAAGTCATTGGATCTCTTTTTTTCTTGGACCAAAATGGGCAGTGTTTCTTTCTTTAAAAACACCAAAACATTAAGAACAAAAAGCCATGTTGATTCCCACACTGTTCCCCATGGTACTATTTAGTGTTCTCATTCAAACTGAGTAAAACAAAATACATGAACATAAAAAAGTAAATCAATATTTTAGCATCTTGGGGGAAACAGATGACAAGGAAGTTAAAATGGTGGTGTTTACCACGTTGATTGCTTTTTGTTTACCGTGAAGTCCCTCTTAGCTGGCTTTCCATGTTTGCTACGAATACACAAGGTGACCTTTCTGCGCATAATTACCCAGCCACAGCACATAAGGAAATTAATGATAAAAGGCCCCTCTTTTGCATTCTGCTGTGGTTGCTGCTGTTAGGAATAAACCATCCAAAATGCACTTGGGTGCTGTTTAGGATATGGTGGATTAGAAATAAGTATAAATAAGCAGAACAAAGAAAGGAGAACAAATTGGGGCCACTGCATTATTTCACATGTATCTAGTCATAGACTAGTGACTATAGGAGAGGGAAACGGGTGTCCACTCCAGAGCAGAGACATCTGGCCAGTTATAGGACGCCTCATTAGAATGACAACAACCATATAGATATGAATATGTATAATTTCATTTGCAGTACACAGATTTCCCTTGGTAGATCAGAAAAAGCCTATGGTCTTGCCCACAGTTACATGTAAATATCCCATTGAAGGCCATGGAAATTGAGCAGCAAATGGCCTCTTACATGCATCCAGCAATATGGGTAGTGCTGCCATACGAACCCATGTTGCAGGGACATGCATAAGGCTGCCATAATCATGTGGCAGCCAATTATAAAGATTCTTCCCTTCCAGTTAGTATTCTCTTACCCAGAAATGCAGAGTAAATAGGAAACTATTATTGTGCTTATTCACTGATGCTGTTTTATTGATCTTCAGCTTTGAGTGACCTTGAGCTTCTCCCATGAGATAAGAAATGATGGGTTATATATCTTTTAAAATTAAAAAGTAATAATTAGTAGCCATAAAGTCGAATAGGATTTCAGCTACCTAATTGTGAGCACAATTAGCAGCACAATCCTAAGTTGTGCTGGTGTAGGCAGGCTGAATCATACAGACAGACGCCAACACAGCTTTCCCCAATAGAGGTATAAATGTCATTTATGGCACATTTGTGATCCATATGGGCTGGCGCAGGGGACTTGTGTTGGCCCAGGGTGCAGTTAGGATTTTTTCAAAAGATGTTTGAATTTAGGGTTTCTCTATTTACACGCCATATTCATAGGTAAAGATATGAAAAAATTGTGATAATGAAATAAAAACACATACCAGCACATTCTGCATGTCTCATTTTTGTAAAAACTAAAAAATATATTAAACTTTTTGGGGGGGGGAGGTTATTTATTATTTAATGGAGGTTGGGTAATGCCTATGGTTGCATCTAGTGTCACTATGAGCACAATCCTAACCATGTCTACTCCGAAGTAAGCCCCATTATGTTGAATGGGTCTTACTCCCAGGAAAGTGTTTTTAGGATGGCAACCTATATCACCTAGCTAGTTTGCATTTAAAGCTATTTTGAGTTATAATGTAAATTTTGAATAAAAACACATAATACCTCTTTCTGCCCTTCTGATTTTGGAAAACAACAAATTTCTCTCATCTATGATTATGTTACAGTAAACCAAATTTTTAATGTGCTTGCTTTTCAAAATTCAGCAGGATTTTGGAATGTCACCTCTGTGGCGCACATGTGCCAGCAAGCGAGGGTTGGTGGGGTCGGATGTAACAATGGCAAAGCAGCCAGCATTCATATAGTTAATTCCTGCAGAAATAAAGTGGTGGGAGACAAACAGTTAAAATCAGCCATCTCCATGTTGAAGCACTTAAATAGTTCAACCAATTAGACTTTGTGATTGGCTGACATTCCTAGAACTATCATTTGGCACTCTAGGGTGCCTTGCGCATGAATGGGCACAGTGGTGTTTGGAGGCTTCACTCTTCAATAGCAGAGTCTCACAAGTTTCTCTGCTCCAAGATGAGCATGTAATATTCATTTCACTAACATTGTTCCATTTTCCATCATAAGTGCTTGAGGCAACTAATAAATAAAATTAGGCTCTCTCCATTTAGCAACTCTTCAGTTACTTTAGTGCTTTGTAATAAACATACGAAGTGGACTGAATGAACCTCATGCCTGAGTTATACAGTTTCTCATTTGCAGTTAGTCGTCAGGATGGAAAATGGTTGTGTTCCAGTTTGCACACTGGACAGAGAAAAATTCACTGCTTCCAAATAGGCCAACTTCCTAAGGCACCATACATGTTTTACAGAAGACTGATAAATAAGAAGAAAACTTAATATAGAGTTGAAGGTGTGAAGGGGCAGGAGCCACCATGGACAATTTTACAGGGGAGAGGGTTGTGCGCCAGGATGTGTGGGCTGAAGTACTGCCTTCTACCGAAAAGGACAGAGTCCACTGGGCAGAGAGCTATTGGTATGCTGTCAAGATGTACACCACAGGAGGTTCAGGAGTCTATCCTGGCAGGCCACTATCTGCCAGGCCCAATCCCAGCTCTTCCCGCACATTGGGACCAATAAGGAGAGATGAGCAACGGTGGAAAGGGAGGGGAGGAGGACGAGCGATATAAGGACACAAAAGGTGGGAGAGTGGCATAGGATGGTGGGCTCGGAGAACCAAAAGACCCTGGAGAGAGTGCTGGACACCTTACTCTCCTGTCATCAGTATTGACCATGTTGTGAATCTGGAAAAGATGAGAGAAAAAGACATTAGATTGTTATTGAGATGGGACTTACCTATAGGTTGGGGACCGTGTTGTGGGCATGAGTGGGAGGGGAAACTGGGTCTCCTTGGCGGTGCCGTCAACCTGTCAAAGAGTTAAAACTGAAATGATCTGTGCAAGTAAGTGATGTTAACTTAGCCGTAACCTGGAGCAGTTGTTGAATTACCTTTTGAAAGAAACCATAAGCT
This sequence comes from Cryptoblepharus egeriae, assembly GCA_030015325.1. Classification (NCBI taxonomy): domain Eukaryota; kingdom Metazoa; phylum Chordata; class Lepidosauria; order Squamata; family Scincidae; genus Cryptoblepharus; species Cryptoblepharus egeriae. Next base: position 17,454,619 of record JAREYC010000013.1, read on the forward strand.
AAAATACATAAGCAATCTTGTTGAAACCCATAACCCACCTGCATGTGTGGCGTCCATTGTCCTGTGTCTGGCAGCTTGGATGGCAGAAGGGAGACAGGATGACCAGGTCCCTGAGGGTGAGAGTGGAGATGAGGGCTCAGGAGCTGACAGAAGGTTTGAGACGTCCCTGTCTATTCACTCTGCTGTGAACCCTGGAAATAGGGAAATAGGAAAATAGGAAAATGGCTCACTGTTCACAGCCTGGCAATGGTTCTCCACCTCTCCACATTCCCTGATCTACCTGGTGATATCATGCATTTAACCCAGGACCTTCTGCAAGTATAACATGTGCTCCACCAATGAGCTATGTCTCCCCTCAGGTGACCTGTCATTTTCTCACCTCCCCAAAGTCCTAATGATTTTTTTTTGCCTCTACATTTTTTAAATAGAAGTTTAAGAGAAGAATTCTCACTGCTTCCTTGTCTCAGTGAGGAATCTATTGTGGCAGTAGACGTCATGCTGGGGCAGTTAGTGAAATTCTAGATACCCAAAATGAGTCATCAGCACCTTTACCTGTTACAAACAAAGCCTGTCAGTGATCCCCTATCTCATACCAGTCTAATCAATCAAGGAGCTATTCTTCTCCCTAAAGCAGCCCAACATTATGAAGTCCCAATAACTTAGAAACACCATTAACAGAAATATAGTTTTGGGTTTCCATAGATTACCCTTTCTTCTAGCATCTGGAAAAGGGAAGATAAGAAGAATCCTGATGGATCAACTACCATTCATCCAGTTCAGTATCTTGTTTGTAACAGTGGTCACTCAGATGTCACTAGGCAGCTCGTAAGCACAACAGAGAAACAGAAATCAAAGTGACAAAGGTCCTTGTTACTTAGGGTGCAATCCTGATCTCCAGTTAGGCTGACCTAAGCCCCAGAAAAAGTCCTATACTGACCTGGGGGTGTCACAAAAGTGCCATAAGACACCCTGGGGAAGGTGGTAGGCCAGTGCACAGACATGCGCTTGCCTCCCTTCATCACCACAGGAATGGGAAGATCAATGAATTGTGATGGGCTAGGTTAGGATTGCACTGTTAAGTCAGAATCTGAGTTCTTTGTATCTGCCGCTGATTTTAACCTGGGTAAAATTGTTTTTATCCAATTTTAGTTTTATTGTATTTTAATTGTGTTTTAATTGTTGAATTAATTGTATTTTGAATTAGGTTGAATTAATTGAATTGTTGTTTAACTGTATTTTAATTATTTATTGTTTTTAACCAGTTTTAATTGTGTTTTATTGTTGCTTTTAATTGTTGTTAGCCGCCGTGGGTTTCCTTATCCAAGGAAGAAAGGCAGGATAAACATTGAATAAACAAACAAACAAACAAACAAATAAATTGTACCCAAGTACAGAAGGCCTGAAGTGTTAGCTGGTTCCTGGACACAGAGGAGTTTTCCCCAGATTGACTACCGTCTTTATCAAACACTGAGCCCTGGAGCTGTTCTGAGCAGGGGGAGCATACATGCAAAAAGAAAAAAGAAAAATACATGTACAGAGAAAAAAGAGAGGGTCTGCTTTGCATACTGTGGTGAGGCTGCAAAACAGAAGGTGCAATCCAAACCAATTTAGGCCGTATCGCACCTGGTGCATCTTTCTGTGGTGGTTTGGGAAGGTCAGCATATGCCTGTGCCACTGGAGTGGGTCAGAAGTGCGTTATGGAACTTTTGTGACACCATCAGGTCAGCATAGGATTTATGCCAGGGCTTTGCTGGCCAAATTAGAGGTTAGGATTGGAACAGAGGTGTACCAACACCACCACATGCTCATGGCATGCATGATGTTGTGATGCCATGTGGTGTCATGATGTCATCATGCACATAGGCTCTTCACAACCAGCTGGAAGAACCTTCCAGCCAAAGAGTGCATGCATGGCTCACCTGCAGCCATGCATGTGCCCTTCACAGCCAACCTCAGGGTTTCTCCAGCAGGCTGTAGAGAGTACGTGTGTATCTCAGTAGCTGAATCACACACCATACACATGTCCTTCTGAGCTGGCCAGGTAGCACTCACCATTTGGCTCAGAAGCGTGCATGCGCGGCTCACTGGAACCATGCACATGCCCTTCTGATCCAGCTGGGAAGTGTTCTCTGGCTGGCAGAGATGGGTGCTGGGGTGGGAGAAGTGCTAGGTGAATGGGGATACTTGCCCCTACCAGCACATTTGTGCCCATGGCACAAAACACCTCATGCTACATAGATGGTATGCTTTTGGATTGCAGCCTGAGTGATACACCCCCTTTAGCTATAAGTCAGTTGATGGAACTTGTTGAGATTCACCTCCCCGACTTCTGGTATCTGGTGTTGCCCTTTTGTTTCTCTTTCCTAACAAGAGGTGTTGCACAGAAGCCTTGCATTTCAAAGCAGTTACATCAACATGAATTAGGAATAATAGCATCAAGCCCTTTCCCAATAGATGGCAATGTCAGTGTATTCGGTTCATAACGCTGGGGTCAGAATTGCATCCAAAGAGGTTCACGCTGGCAGAAAAACTGCAGTCACAGATCAAGGGTTGGTGTCCCAAGTTCTGGGATTGTGTTATTATTTTGTCTCAACTTTGTCCTTGATTGAAGTCATATGGCTGCTAATATCTCGCAACATCTAAATGGATTTCTCATTGCAGACTGCCGAGGACTAATTACAAGAGCGCTTTCCAACCACTCAGTGATTGTAGGCTAATTTTCTGTTGTGAAACAGAAACCGGGGTTAATGAGGCTAATTGTGTTTACCAGGGCTTCGAACAAAAAAGGAAGCCAACTCAATTTTGAAAAAGACTTCTTTGTCAGGGACAAATTGGTAGAAATTGCATCAGCTTTTCTTGAAATGGCTGCTGCATCAGGCTTGGGAAGCCAAGGTTTGTAGAACGCAAGACCAAACAGTTGCCCAACCCTACAATCCAGAGTAACTACGGGAGCACGTAAGAGACATTACATGTACCCGTAGTTACTGCACCACTTAGTGAAAACCTATGGAAAATTCATATTGCAATCCAGAGCAAATTGTTCTTACATCGGAGCAAGGACTCCCCGTAGTCACTCTGGATTGCGCCCCAAATAACAAATATTGGCCAGGAAATCCATCCAGTGCAAGATCATGCGCTGCTGGAGTTGTGGCAATAACCAAGCTACTAGGAGGAATGAATGGTGAGCCAGTAATAAAGAACTCACAGTCTAATCCTAACTCCTGGTTAAGTCAGCACAAGTTCTCACAAATGTGGTATCACAAAAGTGCCATACGGAACATTTGCACCACTCCTGGGGGGAGTTAGTCCATATACATACACCAGCTTCCCCATGCCACTATGGGAATGGGGATGTGGGAGAGTTGTGCTGGCCTAAATTGGTTAGGATTGCACTTTCAGGCTGCAGTCCGATGTCTACTTTATTGGGAGTAAGCCCACTGAACACAATAGACTTTGCATACATAAGATTGTGCCCTGAACTTAGAGATATGCAAAGACATGGAGAAAATTTTTTAAAAGATGTTTTATGCCACGTAGTTGTAAGACTATTTAATTAAGTGCAATCAACAGATGTTGATATGGTCAACGTTTTTGCTGGATGGTCAGAATTTAATAAACAGATGCAAAGGAGCCATGAGTATTGGCATAACAGAGGTTCCATCTCTATTTTTTAAGCCATAATTAAAACAACTATGAGCCCAATCCTATGCAACTATTCTTAGATTTTCACTGAAGAACGGGAATGGTTGACTACATATGTTGAGCCTGTTAAACAGCAGCTGTATCAGGATTCCCCAGAGGATCAAGACAATAGCAGATATAAGGAAGCTTGAACCCAGTCCACTGGCACCAATGAAAGCTTAGTTCCTTGGATGAATAGCAGCTGTAATGGACCAGCCTGAAATAGGACCATGACAGAAGTTAGAGTGGAAGCTCCCTCCCCACTCATGGTCTCAGTCCATTTAGGACACATCTGGCTGCTATTTAGGGCACAATCCTAACCATGTCTACTCAAAAGTAAGCTCCATTGTGTTCAATGGGTCTTACTCCCAGGAAAGTGTCTTTAGGATTTGTTTGTTTCTTAGTTAAAATAAAGTGTTTCAACCCTAATAATGGGCTTCACATCATGGATTATCTGGTCCTCATATGATATAGCAGGAAAAATCAGGACTTATATGTCAGAAAGTGAATTCAGAACTACTGCCCATCACTGGCAATATATTCAGGGACAAAATAAGGAGAACAACATAGCAGAGACAGAGATCAGAAAATATGGACTGTTCCTTGCAAACAAGGACAATGGAACATATCTCTCTGACAGCCCATTTCTAGTATTCAAGCAGTTCCCAAACTTACCACAGCCATGGCAGCATGTTGTGGTGGCACCATCACTAGATCTGCTACTCAAATAAAAGTTGTCACCTTGTTTATTTAATTTATATGGAGAGTACATTATGAGAAAGGCTGGACTAGATGAATCACAAGCCTGAATTAGGATCTCTGAGAGAAACATCATTAACCTCAGATATGCAAACGATACCACTCCAATGTCAGAAAGTGAGGAGGAACTAAGGAACTTTTTGATGAGGGTGAAAGAAGAAAGTGAAAAATGTGGCTTAAAAATAAATATTAAAAAGCCCCAGATCATGGTTTCTGGTCCCATCAATTTGTGGCAAATAGAAGGGGAAGAAAAGGAAGTAGTGATAGAGTTTATTTTTCTGGGCTGTAAGATCACTGCAGATGGTGACTGCAGCCAAGAAATCAAAAGTCAGCTGCTTCTGGGGAGGAAAGTTATGGCAGGGCTAGACAACTTAATTAAAAGTTGAGACAACACCTTGCCGACAAAGATCTGTCTAGTTAAAGCTTTGGTTTCCTTGTGGTAATGTGTGGCTGTGAGAGTGGGACCATAAAAGAAAGGTGTCTGCTGGAGAATAGATGCCTTGGAATAGTGGCGCTGGAGAAGATTCTTGAGAGTCCCTTGGACTGCAAGGAGATAAAATCAGTCCATCTTCCAGGAAACCAACCGTGACTGTTCAGTGGAAGGACAAATACAGAAGCTGACGTTCAAATATTATGGCTACATCATGAGATGGGAGGTCTCCTTAGGAAAGAGACTGATGCTGGGAAAAACTGAAGGCAAAAGGAGAAGGGGGTGGCTGAAGATGAGGTGATTAGATAGTGTCACTGAGGCTATGAATTTGGATGGACTTCAGAAGCTGGTGGAGAATGGGGGGGGGGGGGCAGGTATGCTGCAGCCCATGGGGTCACAAAGGGTCGGACACAACTGAAAGACTAAACAACAACATAATAAAACCTGGAGCTGGGCAATGCTGCAAACAGATAAAGTGGGGAGTGAACTGCCCCACATCTCCTTGCCTCCAGATTTGTGACACACTTTGTAGCTTTTTCTGCAATGTGGCAATCCAGAGCTGGCTTCAAAGCTGGGGGTTATTTTAGCAGAGGAAGCTACAGAGAATATCAGAGATCAGAAAAGGCATCCAAGATCCCTACTCTGGGCAAATAAACAAGGAAAGGAGAAAGAATAAAAGAATGAATAAGGACATTAAATTTCAGAAAAAAGGTGGAGGACATGTGTCAAGAAACAGAGGATGAAGGTGGAAAACAGGATGCAAAACATTTCTAAAGAGCAAAATGGGAATGAAAGAACATGGGTGGAAAAAGTCCAAGACAGAATGTACCTTGTTAAGGTTAGCACAGCAGTAGAGAGCACCACTGATCCACCTCTGGAAAGCCCTTTTTCCTTCCCTTTGGGAACCCAACTGGATAAATGACTATGAGTTGGGGAGGGTGTGTGTGGTGTGTGTGGGAGGAAGAGACAAAGCCAAAGCAAACCAACACCTGCAGATCTGACCCAAGCCAGGATTCAAACCCAGGTGCTGAAAGCTTCATTTGATCTCTTGCTGTTAAAAAGCAATCGCTGGCAGCTCTCCAAATCCACCGGCATTGATGATCAGGGGTCGTCTTTCTTTTCTTTTTGGTAAATTTTGCTGTGTTCTCTGGAAACATAAAGCGTTTCCCTATGGGAGGGGAAAAAACCCATTCAAGACCTCAAGTCGACAGACCTTCTGGCTCGCCCCCAAATATAGCTTTGCTATGCAAATCAACAGACCACTGTCTTGTTGAATCTGCAGCCTTGAGGTATGAACCTCACTCATTCATCTTAATAGGATGTTAACCTCAAAGACGCATTGTGACAGGCTGAATACTAATACTGTATCAAACAAGTTGTCAGACACACAAACGTTCAGGCTCCAGTTATTGCTGTGTAAAGGAGGGTCAGAGATGGGTTGAGTTTTCTGCATCTGAAGATCTGTGCAAACACTCAAACAAAAACACACATGAGGACACTTGGTTCCTGCGACAGCCAATTCTACCAACCAATATCTTGGTTTACAAGCATAATTTGTTCCAGAACAGTGGTTCTCAAAGTGGGGGTCGGGACCCCTTTGGGGGTCGCCTAGAGCTTTCCTGGGGGTCGCCTAAAGATCCCTGGTGCAGGGGGGCAAGTCAGGATTGCCAGACCTCCGGCTGTAGCTGCATGCGCACTGGGGCTGACTGAGAGCATCAGGGCCCAATCCTATGCATGCCTACTCTGAAATAAATCCCATTATAGTCAGGAGGCCTTTACTCCCATGTAAATGTGGATAGGATTGCAGCCTCAGGGCCCAATCCTATGCATGCCTACTCTGAAATAAATCCCATTATAGTCAGGGGGGCCTTTACTCCCATGTAAATGTGGATAGGATTGCAGCCTTGGGGCCCAATCCTATGCATGCCTACTCTGAAATAAATCCCATTGTGTTCAATGTGTGCATAGAATACACATTTCATTTGTAACAATGAAAATACATCCTGCATATCAGATATTTACATTACGATTCATAACAGCAGCAAAATTACAGTTATAAAGTAACAACGAAAATAATTTTATGGTTGGGGGTCCCCACAACATGAGGAACTTATAAAGGGGTCACGGCATTAGGAAGATTGAGAACCACTGTTCCAGAAGCATGCTTGTAATCCAAAACACTTGTATACCAAACCAAATTTTCCAATAAGAAATCATGGAAACTCAGACGATTCACTCCACAACACAAAAATATTCATATTAAAATGATTACAATCTATATATATATAACAGAGAAGTCACTGACTCACTCACTCACTCATCAACGCCCAGTCAAAACCGCTGGGCCCAGAAGCGTGAAATTTGGGGTGGGTGTTCCTTCCTTGACTGAGGGGTGCATTAAGAACCAGTTTTCAGAAATTCCATCCGGAAGGAGGTAAAAAGGGGCGCAACGTATTTTCCTCCCTAAAATTTGCATTGAAGAATCAGTGACTGAGGGATGCTCTGCCCAACCCCCGGACCTAGAAGCATGAAATTCAGGGAGGGTGTTCCTTCTGTCACATGAACACCCACCAAGAACCGATGTGGAGAAATTTAATCTGTAACAGGCTGAAAAGGGGTGCAATGTGTTTTTGTGGGGTTGTTCCACATGGAGGACTGATGCGCATGGGGGACTGATGCACATGGGGGGATGTTGCACATGGGGGATTGCTGTGTGTGGGGGATTGATGCACCATGGGGGATGGTGTACAGGGGAATTTTACTCCTGCAACATGGGTACACTTTTCGCTAGTACTGTAATATAATACAAAATAATAAGGAAAATACAAAATATAAAGAAAAAGAAAAATAAATCTGAACTTGGTCTTTCAGGCTGCAGTCTGCCCTCTTTCACAGGAGTGAGCCCCACTGATGATAATAGGATTTACTTTAGAGTAGACAAGCTGGTCGCTCAGGCGAGGCTGAGCAGTTGCTGGCAGAGTGCTGAAACCAGCCATATCCTAGCCAAGAGTATTTTTCGTTTCTTTATCAAGACATCACTTGTATATCAAAAATTATTAGAAATTTAGTCAAAACACTCTCAATCCAAGGTTTTACTGCCCTTATTACACTCACAAGGAACATTTATGAGAATCATAACTAAACTGGTCAAGTTTCCACTGCTATTTATATATTCAGCTTCCAGTATTTATCACCTATTTACATATTTGTTATGTTTACATCCCATCATCATTATTGTTTTATTTTATTGTTTTAACAAATGTTTTTAGCTTGTTTTTAACTGTTCTTAGTCTTTTTATTCATTCTAATTGTATTTTAATTATGTTTTAACCTGTATTTATTAGCAATTTTAATGGTGTTTTATTCTTCTCCAATGTTAGCCGCCTTGGGCTCCCTCTTGTAGGGGAGGAAAGGCGGGGTATAAATTAGGAAAATAAATAAAATGAAATAATAATCATTCTCTACAACAGGAGTTCCCAAAATTTTTTAAAACAACCATCAGGCCCTTCCTAGGTTTTCTGGACTTTAAAAAAAGATCTAGAAATAAAGAATATTGAGTTTATTAGTTATAAAAATATTACTGGTTTATTAGTAACAGTAAGTTCTGGTATTAGACCATCAAAAAGACCCTCCAAAGAAAAGACTCTCAAACATTTATCTCCCTATATTTACACATGCTTGCATACATCTGGAGCAGTTAGCATCCTTGAAAGCTGCAGGAGCTGAACTCTTTGCAGCGTAATTAACAGTGATAGTTTCTGATTTTTGCATATCCTCAGGGCATGAAGCAATTAATTATCCATCAAGTTTTGGTAAGCCACCAAAATTCAAGTTGTGACACTACAGTTTGGGACCACTGTTCTGTAAAGATATATATTTAGAATATACATTTTTTTAATGTGCAATTATAAAAAACTACTGGTTTGTGGGGGATATGACTAAAGCACATCACAGTGATATCTTCTTTGGAACTGAATCTGGGACCTTCAATGTGTAAGAATTTTGTTCTACCATTGAGCTGTTATCCTCCTTACTCGTCTGTAGGAGTGGTCAAATGGAGGGGGGTAGTTTGGATACCAGATTTTTTTTTTACTGGCCTTGAAACAACATATATGAAACTTTTTTCTCTCATAAAGATGAGCTCATTAACAATATTGTAGTGTTGGGTTGATGCTAAAGCACAGGAGCATAAGGTTATGAAAACGTTGGCAACTTTCTTGTATCTGATTTATTAATCATTTGCAAGAAAACAATCTTGATCATAGAACGTAGATATCATTGCTTCAGAGAGCCTGCAGTTCCTGACACTGAAGTTTGCAAAACGGCTCCAGGGAGGGCTCTTTTTAAAAACACACACAGCCCCTTAAAAGCTAATGGGTGAGGAGCATAGATCAAAAAGGAAAGCAGAAATAAAGCCATCATTCCAAATACCACACTTGTAGTGAATTCATGAGAAAGGTAGACAGGAAGGGAGGAAGAGATCTAAAGACATACCTACAGGAAGATTAAATAAGCAAGATACTGAAAAGAGAGAACACCATGAAAGGAAAATCCAGAACAGATGGATCAAGTGAAAGCCAGCCTCATTATTAATTACAGGAGAGATCACTCGCTCTAATGTATAATTAGAGGCGCATATGCACACAAAGAGATAAAAGTGACCAGCAAATAACAGCTGAACCAGGCAAGAATATAGTATTGTCTATTTCTTTTTAAGAATTTTAACACTCTCCCCCCAAAAAACAGGAATAAAAGGCTTCATTAATAGAGACTTCATTTGAACTAGACAAGTTCTCTTTATTCGCATGTTCAATTTTTCGTTCACTGAGCCAACAGAAAATCCTCCACAGATATGTCATCGCAGAGCCGTTCCTTTCCCTCCTCCTAACTCTGGCTATTAGACAAAACTATGCCTGGGACAGCCGCACCAGGGCTACCCAGAAAAGTTAGCTCAGATTTCAAAGGCTTTTCTGGGTTTTTTTTTCCTCCAATGCATGGTACTCAGGCTATTATTGGAAAGAAGGCAAATAAGTGCCCATTCCTCCCCACCCAACATCTCTGATCTTTATTCATCACAGTCCTTATCTTAGATTTGAAATCCAAGTCACAGATGGAATAGACCACAATGGAGGAAAAAGAATGATGAAAGGACCGCTGAATGAGTTGACAGCAGAATAAAACACTGCAAAGCAGGATAACTTTTCCAAATAACTTCAATGGCCTTCTAAGTCATGTTTGACGCAATACTTTTTTATTAATGACTAGTGGAATTTACCTGTTGTTGCAGGAGTAAAATTTCAATATTTGTGGGTACTGGGCATTGGTACTGGGTGGTGGGTATGGGGCAGTGGGCACCACCAGGCACTAGGCGCCACTGAGCACCAACAGTTACTGGGCATTGGAGGGTACCAAGGGACAGTGGCAGGAAGCACCAGGCATCCCTACTGGGCATCATCGGGCAGCAGGCCCCTTCAGGAACCACCAGCACAAGTGGGCATACTTGGCATACAGTGGGCATACATACTTAACCAGACACAAATGGGCACCACTGTGTAGTGGACAGTGGGCACCGCTGGGCACTGCCAGGCACTGGGAATCCCCTACTGGGCAGCAGCAGGCACACTAGGCACTAGCATGTAGCAGGCACCTCTAGACACAGTGTTCCACCAGGTACCAGTGGGCAACAGTACCACTGTCCTATCCATGCTTTCCTGGGAATAAGCCCCATTGTCTGTAATGGGACTTAGGTTTGAGTAGACATGCATACTGTAGGACTGAGCTCTTAAATGAGCACTGGGGGTGACATTGCTCCGGTGGCTCCAAGCCTCAGCGTGCCTATTTGGACCTTCTCTGAGACAGAGCAGTACCCAGGAGCTGCTGGTCTGTCTTGGAGCAGGTCCAAATGGACGCGCTAAGGTGCACTGTGGGAGAGATGCGCTGAGGCGCACTGCACATGTCCAGAACATGTCCTGGACATGCACAAATGGGGCAGCGCGTGTCCCAGGGGTGACACGCAGTCCTGGGGGTAACACACTCAACTCCACACCAGGTGATGCACACCCTTGCATCACCCCTGATCATACCAAACCATAAACTTCCATTATCCGTAGGTTTAGAGCAGGATGGCCAACCTTTCAAATTTAGGATTCCTGGACCTTTAACAATTGTGTACAGGAGGGAATATCATCACCAGCAGCTTGTCTCACAGATCACAAGCTGCACCTGCTGAAATTCCCTTATTTCCACAACCGCTAAAGATTCAGAAATCCTAAAGTTGAAAGAGTGACCACCTCAGGCTTAGAGCCAAAATAGTAGTGACTTATACGTTGTTTGTATTGTATGTTATACATATGTTTACATTGGGCTTATATGTTTACATTGGGCTATGGGTGGTGTAAGTGGCTAAGACGTTGTGCCTGTTAACCAGCAGGCCAGGGTTCGATTCACAGGTCGGTCCCACAAGACAGGGTGAGCTCCTGTCCTTAGCCCAGCTCTGCAACGCCAGCTGGATCCAATCGTATTGGCTTTACCTTTCCATTGGACTAATTCAGTGGCTTGGAGAAGGGGGATTTGCTGCTTGGGTAACAGCCTATCCTCCATAACAATCCAACCCAGGCTTTTGTGCTTCGCATGCAGCGTATGCAGCGCTGAGCATGATACCATAGTCTTTCAAGACTGACGGAGGCCTGCTATGTTGTTTGCTATTCCACACTTTCATTTTTGTTCTGACAGCCAAGGTTGCCCAGATCTGCAACAAGATCATGAAGCAGGGTATGAGTTTGTCTCTCCTATTGCAGCTGCTGTTAGCCTCAAGAGGACAGCTGCCTTTGGAAACAACACCATCTTCCCACCTGGCATAAACCGCAGCTGTAGGAAGCAACTTTCATTGCACCACAATCCTGAGTAAGAGTTAACTGTTCCATGTATCCAGGGGTACTAGCAGGGGTATTATAATATATGGAAATAGGAGTGGGCACAGATGACTCCTTATTAGTTCCATACAGTCCATTTACAGTTCCAATTACAGTCCAATTACTAATGCAGTCTTTATTAGTTCCATTAGTCCAATTACAGCTCATTGGCTTTCAGAGCAATTACTCTCTTGGGTCAATTTTGAGTTTTAAAAAATCCATTCTTTGTTCCATAGGCAATTGTGTTTTCATTTTCCGGTTATCTGGCTATACCTTTTGATCAAATTCAGATATTCCAATGCAGTTTGTTTCTTTCCATTGTTCATTAAACTACCTTTCCAATGACATATAACATGATGTACTATTCTTCATACATACCTCAATTTTCACAATTTTAGCACTGAGTGTCAAATTCAGCTTGTTGCCCCCCCCCCCCCAAGCTTGCTACTTGGTGCAACTGCTACCCCCTGCACTCCTCTAGCTATGCCACTGCTGCACTGTTTTGTTATTTGAAAAAAGCAGAATGAGCAACAGGCAAAAATCATGTTTAAAGTCATGGCTACTTTTGCCCTTTCTGTAACTCCTGTTGTTATATTCATCTTCCCCCTTCAAAACATGAGAGTATTTGGCGGGATCTGTACACACAAATGGTAATTGCTATTGATGGACTGCCCAGCTCAGCTTTCATAAGACAATGTTCCCCAATGACACATTTTTTTATATTTCACTGTGATCCACAGGGAAGCAACTGGGAGCAAAGTATTAGGGTTTAAATTATTGATGACTAGTTTTCAGAGTGAGATTTGCCTTTTGAAAGTGAAAAATTCTTGCTTTCTGATGATTAAAGGAAATTGGTTAACTGAGTGTTGGTTAAAAAGACAGGCACTGGGAAATAGTGTTAAACATCCAGGAAGGGGACTTATGATGAGGGAGTGGACCTGGTCCCTTGGCTCAGGACTTTGGCTCAAGCTGGCTAGCTGAAGTTGGCCTGGTCCAAGACATCCAGGGTGACAATATGACCAGATTTTTCCAGATTTGTACTCTTTTTTAGCCTTCTGTCCAGGTATCCTCCAAAAGGGCTTCATTGTCCTCCATTTTGGCTTCATTTTAGAACTTTGCAATGGTGTGCAGTACCCCCATCATGTCATATGTTGTTGGATTTCTATTGAAGAGCAGAATCCAATGCAAAAATCAGTTTTGAAATATCTCCTTCCTGTCAAAAGATACAACCAAATAAATTAAAAATAAAAAAATATGCATTGAGTTCTATGGGAAAGTGAAAGTGCCCAATATCACAACTTTACTTGTGAGTAGGCAAACGTTGCCATTGTCTGCTGGAAAGGCCAGGCCGAGGGGAATCCAAGACCTTGTCCTCCTTTTGAGGTTCAGGCATTTGGTTACCCTGAAGACATCCCAATGTGGCAACATCAATTGTTGCCCCCGAACAGTGATGTATAAGCCCTGCTTTTTCCACTCCCTGCATTGGAAAAGGAATTCAGGAAGGAGCCAAAGAAGAAGGCACATTGTCAGAAGAGAGCTACAGCTCTTACATCCAGTTTATGGAAATCATAGAATCATAGAATCATAAAATCATAGAGTTGGAAGGGACCTAGTAGGTCATCTAGTCCAACCCCCTGCCTGCAGCAGGAAATCCCCCTAGAGCATCCCTGACATGTGCTCGTCGAGCCTCTGCTTGAAGATCCCCAGTGAGGGAGAGTCCACCACCTCCCTTGGCAATCTCTTCCACTGCCGAACCGCCCTCACCGTCAGGAATTTTTTCCAGATATCCAACCGGAATCTCCTCTCTTGCAGTTTGTACCCATTGGTCCTGGTTCTAGTTCTGCTTTCAGAAGCAGCTATGAACAAATGAGCCCCTTCCTCCCTATGACAGCCCTTCAGGTATCTAAAGAGGGCAATCATGTCTCCCCTCAGCCTCCTCTTCTCCAGGCTGAACATCCCAAGTTCCCCCAATCTTTCCTCGTAGGGCTTCCCTTCCATCCCACTGATCATTCTTGTCGCTCTCCTCTGGACTTGCTCCAGTTTGGCTGCGTCTTTCTTCAAGTGAGGTGCCCAGAACTGAACACAGTACTCAAGGTGAGGTCTGACCAATGCAGAATAAAGAGGAACTAGAACTTCTCGTGACTTGGAAGCTACAGGCCTCTTAATGCAACCTAAAATGGCATTTGCCTTCTTTGCAGACACATCACACTGCTGACTCATGTTCAGCTTGTGATCCACGGCGACTCCAAGATCCCGCTCACATGTTGTGCTGCCAAGCCAAGTATCCCCCATTTTATACCTGTATTTTTGGTTTTTATTGCCTAAGTGCAGAACCTTCCACTTCTCCCTGTTGAAATTCATTCTGTTTTTACAGCCCAGAATTCTAGTTTATCCAGATCCTCCTGGAGGTTTCTCCTATCTTCTGTTGTGTTTGCTACTCCTCCCAGCTTGGTATCATCTGCAAATTTGATCAGGCTCCCCCTACCCCTTCCTCCAAGTCATTGATGAAAATGTTAAAGAGGACTGGGCCCAAGACAGAGCCCTGGGGTACCCCACTTGAAACCGATCTCCAGGTTGATGCAGACCCATTTACTAAAACCCTTTGAGTGCAGCCATCGAGCCAGTTGCAGATCCACCTAACAATTGCCTGTTCAGCCCATATTTTTCCAACTTCCCAATTAAAATGTCAAGTGGGACCTTGTCAAATGCTTTGCTGAAGTCAAGATAAATGACATCCACAGCATTGCCACTGTCCAGTAAGCTCGTAACCCGATCAAAAAAGGAGATCAGGTTTGTCTGGCAAGATTTATTCTTGGTAAATCCATGCTGGGTTGTTTTGATCACCGAGTACTTGTCTAGATGTGCAAAAATTGTGTGTTTTATGATTTGTTCTAATATCTTCCCCGGGACTGAAGTCAAACTGACTGGTCTATAATTTCCCAGGTCTTCTTTTTTCCCGTTCTTAAAAATTGGGACTACATTTGCCTTCTTCCAGTCCAGTGGCACTTCTCCACTCCTCAAGGATTTCTCAAAGATGATCGACAGAGGCTCTGCAAGGACATCTGCCAGTTCCTTAAGAACTCGAGGATGCAGCTCATCCGGTCCAAATGACTTGAATTCATTTAGGCCAGTTAAGTGGTTTCGAACCAGTTCTCTGTCAATCTTAATCTGCTGTTCTGCACCATCCATGTTTTCATGACCTCTTTGGGGATGCAAGCACATCCCCGCATCAGCCAATGATCCCCACCCCCATTTGCACAGCCCTCTTTCCGAGAATAGATGGACGCAAAGTAGGAGTTGAGCAGCTCTGCCTTCTCCTGGTTTCCAGACACCTGCTGTCCATCTTTGTCCAGGAGCAGCCCCACCCCCTCATCTCTCCTCATGTTCCTTTGGGCATATCTAAAAAAGCTCTTTTTGTTATCCTTGACTCCCCTGGCCAGCCTCAGCTCACATTGAGCTTTAGCATTCCTGACCCCCTCCCTACTGGACCGGGCTACCTGCCTGTACTCCTCCCTGGTGATCTTTCCAGTCTTCCACTCCCTATACTTCTCTTTCTTTAACTTCAGCTGATCCCCAAGTTGCTTGAGGAGCCAACCTGGTTTTTTCAGGTTTTTTCCCCCTTTCTTTTTCATGGGAATTGTTTCTGACTTGCTTGTAGAAGCTGCCTCTTAAGGAGCTCCCACCCATCTTGGGCCCCTTTCCCCATTAGATCATCAACCCATGGGATTCCACCTATGACTCCTCTAAGATCTCAGAACATTTGGTTGGCCAGAGGAAGCTGGACTTCGTGATGCTGTGTGACGTTGCAATGTGCATATCCCCACCTTTGACTGTCTCTGTCAAAGGTGGGGACATGCAAAATGTATGCATTTGAGAGACATCTGGAGATTTTATGTTTCTTATAACCTTAGGAGTAGTTAATACAAAATGGCAGCTTTGGGAGACAATTCAATTTTAAAATATTTTTTTATTTTTATTTCTATTTGGGGGGGAATATTTTGGAGGCAATATTATATTTTTGGATTGTTTTTGCATACACATGCATTACTACACCTGATTTTGCATACACATGCATTACTACTCCTGATTACTACACTGCATACCTGATTACTACACTCTGCCTCCCATGTAATTCTAGCAGGATATAAAAATAGCAGCATCACAGGCAGGTCTCAGTTTGAGATGGTACACAACGGGGAGAATGTTGATTCTCATAAATGACATGTACCGTGAAGTCAAATAAAGCATTTGCTGGGGCAGGCAGAGGGCAAGGAGCTCTTAATCTTTGAAATCCACTATATCTACAAAACCTCAGAGTTTAAACAGAATTGTTTTGAAAGAATAAAAGAACTGGGTGTTCCTTGGACGCAAAGAAGTTGTTTGTGACCAATTTGTTTTAGATCTACCTATTAACAGTTTGTTTGCTCTTTCCGCTCATTCCGCAGAAGCATTTCTTCGTGGTATCTGCCTGCGCCTGCACAAAGATAGTTCTAATGGGCATATGATCAATTACCAAATATGTCAAGTGTATCATCAAAATTAATCAAGTGTGAAATACTATGGAAATACTATGGGGTGGTGAAGGCGAAGCATCGTTCAAAGCAGCCATACAACTGACCTAGTTTCGCAGCCTATTATTCCAGATAATCAGGATTTTTGCTAACGATTGTATTTGTTTCATCTCATCAGGCCAACTTCCAGCTTATGAAACCCATTGATCTACAGGCAAGAATTAATGGTGGAACTTTGTGACTTCTGTCAAAGAAGTGTGCTTAGTTGAGGCTCTCTGTATATCTTTGTTGATGTCTCTCAAATTAAAATTCAAAACTCAGCTGAAAGAAATGCAAACTCCCAGGGAATCTCAAAGAGTCAGCTTGAACTTTTAACACTTTTCTCTCTTATTTTTGCATTCCCTGCTGAGCCCAAGGTCAGTGAGGAAAAGTATATGTGTGTGAAATAGATATATGTAAAATATGTATATTTTTATGTATGTGTACATACAGTACACATAATCAGCTCAGCAACTCATCAATGCTCAGCAAAAACCAACAGATGCAGAAGCATGGACGCAGAAGCATGGGTAGGGTGTTCCTTTACAATTTGCGTAGGGTGACCCTTCTGTGACAGAGGCACCCTCTAAGAACCAGTTTTGGAAAATTCCAACCAGAAAGAGGTGAAAAGTGGCACAACACGTTTTATCCCTATACTTTCCATTGAGGAATCCCTGTCTGAGGGACGCTCTGTCCCAAACCCCCTACTTAGAAGCATGGAATTTGGGGAGCATATTCCTTCCATGATGGGAACATTTAACCCCTAAGAGGCTGAAACAGGGTGCAAAGCATTTTCGGCCTATTAACATTGAAGACTGATCAACATCCAGCTCCAAATTTTGCACCTGCACGGTAGTGATACCCATGTTTAGGGGGGATGGTGTATGGGGCGAAGGGATGTTTCATGGGGGACATGTTCTGCATGGGTGTGTGTGATGCGCATGGGGTTGATGGGCATTGGAGAGTTGATGCACTTGGGAGTGTGTTGTGCATGGGGGTGTGTTGTGCACGGAGAGAGTTGCACGTGGGGAAATGTGCATGGGAGGATGATGCGCTTGGGAGGAAGATGCACATGGGAGAGTGATGCACAATGGGGGATATTTTGGAAACAACCAGCAGTTGGAGGCATTGTTTGTAGAGTTTGGGATTACCCTTATATATATATATTCACACACTATATTTACTAAATATAACACTCACCTTTTCCAGCCAAATTCAGTCTCCAAAATCAGGGTGCACGTTATATTTGATGTTAATTAGAATTAAGTAAATACAGTATTTTGATTATAAGTATAGGGTGCACATTATATTCAATGGCGAATTATATTCGAGTAAATACAGTGTGTGTATATAAATATATATATTTCACAGTCACACATTCTATACAGGTTGATAAGAAATAGCTTTTCTTTTTTTAAAAAAAAAGGGGGGGGGGAAGAGAAGGGTAATCCCGAACTCTACAAACAATGCCTCCAACTGCTGGATGTTTCCAAAATTATATTTATAAATAATTTATTCTAGATTTTGGACATCTATTGTGTGTAGACATTTTCTAAGATCCCAGGAGGCCTGCATTATAGAAAGAGAAATTTAATTAATCATTCTTTTCATTATCTGTACCTTGGAGCTACATTTTAAAAAAAGGAAAAGTAATTTTTACTTCAAATTTTTAGAGTAGAACTTTTAATAATGTCTACTGTGGTGGGGTCCATGGAGTCTCTGCTCCTTCCTATTCTCCACTATTCTCCACTATTCCTATTCTCCTTCCACTTCATCCTCCACTTTCCCCTCATGTTGCAGGCACAGATCTTCATGCACACACTCTTAGTAGAAATTTAGGAAGATTTTAATGAACACATTAACAGGTAACATCAACTCCAAACAAGCAGCATGACCATCTCAGCCCAGCTGGATCCTCTTTCCACATCCAACTGCCTTGCCCACCCCCTTATTGTCCCCTGGAGACTTCCCCTTCCAGATTGTGCCAATCCAGCCAGTCCTGGTAGTCCTCCAGGCAGGGTTCCACTAGCCTTGGGCACCCAAACATCCTTAGGACTCCCTGGTGGCTGTCCATCCAGGGACGCACAACTGCAATTGGATACAACACCGTAAGGGGATAATGTACATGTCACTACAATGTAAGTGCCACTGTACATTGGCATTTTGCCACAGGCAGCTGGAGATCTTAGGCTGGCTCTCAGCACAGGAGCTTGATGCAAGGCTGCTGGTTTTGATGGTAGCCATTTGCTTCTCCCAAGGCGCGATTCCACCCCACTGAGGGCTAATGCAGAATCTGGAATAAACTGACTGTATTATCATGCGTTACAGTGCACAGCATTGTTCTTCGAGTCGCATGTTTCTACCCAGATTAGACGCCACAATTAAAAGAAAACCAAGCCTGCACACTGCAACCCAAAGACAGTGCTTCATAGCTAGTGATGACAGGGCGCTGTTTTATCCTTTTGCACAATCCCTGTATTATCCTTCGCTAGCATTTCAAAAAAATGTCAGCATGAAGCATACTATATGTGACAATTTAAATTTGTGCCGTAGGGCTTCACACAGTGCCGTACCAAAGCTGAGTGATACTGGCATCTATAGTCAAGATGACCTCAGCTGCAACCTTGGGGACAATGAAACCCCTAGGCTTTTGCCTAAATTCTATAAATGAACAAGGCTCCCCTTTAAAGTGCCCCATCAAGTACCAAATTTACATACTTCAGTAATAAACCCTTAAAGCTTAGAATTTTTTTAAAAATAACTTGTCCTTGAAGGATTTTTTTGCAACTTTTGCAATCTTTGATTTTTTAAAATTAGAATATATAATGGGCATCATAAAAAAGGAAAGAATTGTGTGCATTTGAATTAATGGGTGAGGTGAGCGTAACAAGCTCAGGGGATTTTGAGCTAAAGTTTTGTATTGCATGGCGTAGCAGCCACATGTGAAAGGATGCAATAATATATGAGGGTAATAAATAGCTGGTAGTATAGGATAAGCATGATATGACACAACCAAGATAAGGTATCCAGTTGTTGGGAAGTTTTAACTAGGACTGAATGGTAACCATTCATCACTTCTTGTTTACATTTGCAAGAGTATGGAAAATAATCTTTCAAACTTTTTTGGGTTATGTCCAAAAGTGCATACAAACATTTATGTGCATTTATTTAAGTGCATTTATTTAAATGATCCCAACAAGACTGACTTTATTTTTCCTTAATGACATTATCATCTAGCTCACTGATTCTTAACACTTGTCCTCCATTGTACCATTTCAAATGGTCCACCTATTCAAAGTATCACTAGAAGTGGCAGTGACATCATTGTCAGTTGTCTGTGGGATGGGAGGTCAGATGCAATGCAACAAAAACCAGTAAGAGGCTAAAGGTAGATGGAATGACATAGAAAAGCATCCCTTGTAGCCCACTGAGCTGAGCCTCCTACCACTAATTGTGATCATTGTTCCTTGTCTTGCTGCCTGGAAGCAGGTGACCAGCAAATACCACCAGACCCCAGCTCAAGTACCCATACCCCTGGATGATAAACTTATCTAGTATGCAGCCCAATTCAATCTTGCCCTGGAACAAACAGGTTGGCATGCCTGGAGCTGCTTCTGCACCATCTTGGGATATGGAAGCCCTACTCTCCTTTGCACCACTGATTGGACTGCTGCAAGCTGAGAGGGTACCAGGGTTGAATCTGGCATAACTGGAGTCTATGGGTAAATTATTCACCTTAGTCATAAACTAAAGGATCATTTGTGGGATTAGTTCATCTAGACACTTTTTGGGTTTGGAGATGTGCCTGATGAGTTTCTGTGACTCATCCCCCTGTGGCCAACCTGATGGCTGTAGAAATTTCACTGGCAGGGCTGGATAACTCTTTTCACCATTTGTTCCAGTGCTGACTCATATGCCTGTGCCATTTTCTTTAGCCACTGTATTCAAAAGTCCCTATCATCCCACATCGAAGTGTGGCTGGGCTCCCCAGAATGCAAATTCTATTTCCACGTTGGTCAAATTATTGTTTGCACTGACCAGCAGTGCTCTCAAAGATTCAGACAGGGATCTTTCCTGATTCTACCTCAAGATCTGGAGACTACATGATGGACCTATCCTATCTGAAAAGTTGTGCTTTCTGGCAATGAGTTGCAGTTCCCCAATCCCAGATTCTTATGGAGATGCAAGGGCAGCTGAATTTACAATACACTTTTCCACCAAATTATTTGTTGCATCTTTCCAGTTTGTTCTACAGAATTCTAACTCTTTCTGAGCAAGCCTCTGTTTTGGAAAATGCTGGCTTAAAATTTACCCAGAGAAGATGCCTGAATGACTCCTTGGAATGGCACGGATTGTTATTGCGATCACACACAGCCCACATTGTGTATTGCCTCTCTCACTAGAAGGTTTTCTGATAGCTAACAAGCTACAGCTGCTGCAAAGCTTTAAATAACACTTCCAAGTGCTACTCTGAATTCTGCTGCAAATCCATCCAGGCACCTGGATTTTCTGTGCAGTCACAATGATTTATGACAAACAATCCAGCTATTAAAACCTGCAAGGAGAAGCTGAGGTTTAGGAGAAAGTCGGATTTCCACCTTATTTTCGAAACAGTCCCACCGAGCAGGGAATGTGCCATGACTGTGCATGATGTCCTTCTATGCCACAATAGGCAAGAGATTTAAGGCATACCGCACTGGGCACCTTGACTGAACTAGAGTCAAAGAAATGAAAGACATTTCTGCTAAAGAAGAATTAATTTCTAGACACACATATAGATGGGAGAATCCCAGTGAACTACACCAATCTAGACAGAATGCCCAATTGGTGCCATGCAACTTGTTCACATACTCGTTCCTTTGCCCCTGCCCTATTAGAATCATCAATGGCATCCTTCAGTCTCGAAAGACTATGGTATTGTGCTCTGATTGGAGGTCCTGAAACAACATCTAGTGTGGCTAAGAAGCTAAGAATAGCTGGTTGGCATTTGTTATTAATTTATTAATATTATTATTTATATTAATTAGTGTTTTATTTATATTTTAAATTGTTATAATTTCAATATAGCTGAAGTTATAACTTCAATATAGCATCGTCAATATAGCTGAAGTTATAAGCTTAGTGAAAAGGCAGATCCGTGCCCTGAGAGGTTTACAATCTAAATCAGTGTCCTTCTACCTTGGGTTATGATCTCAGATGGTAGGGTCATGGCAAGTTAGGCAGAACAAAAATGTCTGCCAATCATGCCACATCATACTGGTGAGGTGGCATGGTACAAAATGGGGGGGGGGGGCAGAGAATTGCATGGAGAGAGTCAACATCTGACACATGCAAGTATTTATACACAGTGGATGTGTTTTTGTTTCCCCAGACGCAGGGAAAATGATCTCTGCCCCCAAACTGAGTGCATTGAGAAGCTTATCAGCTATTACCATTTAGTCTACTTTTCTGGGTATTCCCCACCACACAACTAATAGACAAATTTGCACTACCCAGCAGTGCCAAAGTAGTTCAATCATAACCACAAAGGATTCCCAAAACAGAGGACTGCTTTAAGGAAAGCAGTCACGTCAGCAAACCTATATCCAGTGCCCTCAGGGAAGACCAAAGAAAGGCAGGGTAGGGGTGAGAAGGGAACCAAGCAAGCTGATTTTGCACATCTTTTCAACCATTACTAGACAGATACGGTATATGTCAATGAAAATGTTTACAGTTAGATTATTCCGTCTGTTGCTCAAAGAATATAAACATTGTCCAAGTAAATAAATGCCCAAATAATTCAATCTGTTGCTCAAGTATCCTAACAACTTCTTTCATTCTCATTATTATTTGCCATGTCATGAACATCCTCTTCCTAAAGCTGCTGAGTCAGAATTACACCTATGTTCCATTCAGAGTGACTTTCAGTAATTTTCATCCTATTCAAAATGACCCTTTGTCAGTTTTTCTCACATTGTTTAAAGTGATAGGAATATGAACATGTCAGAGTAAAAGGTTTGGAGTCAAGATCCCGTGAATTAAAATAAATAATGCAATTTATACATACAAATTTATTTGTTCTGCACACAAAAAGGTCCCACAGTTTGTTAACTTTTCAAATATTAATACTGTGTATAATTAATTAATTTCTTGATTTGACACAGTGCTTTATTTGTTGTGTTATTTTTATTGTTTTATTTTTGTAAAGTGACTAGAACGACAGACCGAGTGTTGTAGGAAAGGGATCCAGTGGAAATAGGCCTGCCCACATCCTTATACCAGAATAGCCTGCTCTCAATTCACTGCAAATATGTTTGATGGCACTTTTGCCATATTTGGGAGCCTCCTGCCAAAGAAAGTATATGGTATCCGTCCGTATATATATGGTATATACTGTATTTATTCTACTCTAATGCGCCATCAAATCTAATGCACATCCTGATTTTAAAAGGCATGAGAATAAAAAATGTTTACTGGCAATTGTAATGTGCAGTTACAAAGCAGGTGTAAAATTTAATTTTACTGCATATAACAATGTTTTATGACAATAGCTTTCAATGTTATAGCTGTCAATGTTATATGACAAAGTAATTCTTAATTGCACTACTTTATACAATATGTTACATATTTTATTACAATATAATAAATGGTTAAACTAAATACTGACCTGTACTTATAATCAAAAAACCATATTTACTCAAATCTAATGTGCCTTTGAATCTAATGTGATATCTGATTTTGGAGATTAAATTTGGCTTTAAAAGATAAGTATTAGATTTGAGTAAATATGCTGTGTGTGTGTAATATACCTGTGTGTGTGTGTGTGTGTGTGTGTGTGTGTGTGTGTGTGTGTGTGTAATAATAATAACACACACACACACACTTACCCTACAATCCAGAGTAACTACGGGAGCACGTAAGAGACATTCAGCCCAATCCAGAGCAACTAATCTGTCCACATAAGAGCCCTTAGGTTGCCCTATCTAACACTAGGTTGGAGCAACTGCAAGATGCTCCAGCCCAGTTACTCTGAAGGAGGCTTAGGGCAGAGCAAGGCAAGATAGGGTGCCCTAAGAGAGGTGGACCTGCTCTGCCCTAACTGGGGCAGCCTAAGCAGCTCAGGAGAGGCAAGTTGAGGGCATGTTTAGCATTGCCTAGGGCAGAGCAGTTACTCTGAATCCAGAGCCTGTTTCCAAGGCAGAAATGCCCCCTTCCAGCCCTCAGAGTTATACCACCTCAGGAGCAGGTATAGTAATGAGTAGACCCATAGGGGTCCATGATAAGGCCCAAGTAAGAATGGCAGTGCTGACCAAAAATCTGAGTTCTTGGCCAGCCTAGCTGCAACCCCTTCCTCTCAACCTCAGGATATTGTCTGAGGAGCTGGCCTGAACGGCCATCTGAGGTGCACTGCGCAGAAACACACTGAGCATGCCGAACAGCTTCAGAGGAGACTTCCTTAGAGCAGAGAAAGTCCGCGCCTCTGCACAGCCATTCGGCCTCACTCAGGAGACGGAGCGGCAGCCGAATGGCTTCAGAAAGAGTACTGCACAGGCACCAACTCTGACGCCTGCACAGTCTCCCCCAAAGCCAAAAGGCTTCAGAAAAGTACTGCGCAGGTGTCAGAGATGGTGCCTGCGCAGTACTCTTTCTGAAGCCAGTTGGCTTCAGAAACAACTGCGCAGGTGCCAACTTTGGTGACTGTGCAGTCCAGTTGGGGGGGGGGGGGGCGCATCCCAGGGATGACGCACAGACTTCCGCACCAGGTGATGTGCAGAGTCATGTCAACACTGTAGGCACCACAGCTGTTCCTTGTTCAGTGTGATCTGAGGGGTGTCTCCTCAGGAGCAAGTCTTCCCCTTGTGTCAATTACTTAGCATGCTCTGGAGCAGTTAGGGCAGCCCAGGCTTCCTGACTCTCTGGATTCAGCATAACTTTCTGCTCTGGATACAGAATAGTTAGGAGAGTGCAGTTAAGTCAGAGCAGGCTGAATTTGCTCTGGATTGCAGCCATTATGTGTACCCATAGTTCCTGCACCACTTAGTGAAAACCTATGGGAAATTCATATTGCAATTCAGAGCAAATTTTTCTTACACCCGAGCAAGGACTCCCCATAGTTACTCTGGATTGCACCATAGTATACAGTATTTTTTTCCCTGTACTTTGCATGTCCCCTGATTCTTTTGGAGGGACCAGACAAAAATTCTCAAATCATTTTAAAAAAAAATAGACATGCATGGGAGAGCCAGGATTCAAGAGGCAATGGGCTTAGGACAAAGTCTTCAGAGCAGCTAACAAAGGAGGATTGCAGCACCTATTCTCATGTTAATCAAGTACAAAAGAAGCCAAAGAATCAGACAAATGTTTTAGAGCTTTCCATGCGAAACAGGAAGAGAGAAAATCAGTTGTAAAGAAATTGCAATGTGAAAAGCCTATAAGAGTTGTGAAAATATTAGCTGGATGAGGGAGGAGAAGGAACCACAGTGAAATGATTAGGATGATGGGGCTCCACAGCAGGGGTCGGGGAACTTTCTTACCCTTTACCCCAAAATATATTTAGATATGCCGACGTTACCCCCTTGATTTGAAAGGACTTGGAGGCAGGTCCCAGGACATCATGCAGGGAAGCGTGTTATACACAAGGGCTTGACACTTTCCAAGTGTAAGCCCCAACACAATGGGGCTTACTTCTGAGTAGACATGGTTAGGACTGGGCTGTGTATTATATGATGACTAGACTGGATTCTGGAAAGGGGGAGGCTGTGTGGTGTTTGGAGACAGATCCATGTCCCTGCCTGCCCTTTCCTGGGAGTAAGTCCCACTGAACACAAGGGGGCTTACTTCTGAGTAGACATGGTTAGGATTGGGCTGTGTATTATATGTTGACTAGACTGGATTCTGGAAAGGGGGAGGCTGTGTGGTGTTTGGAGACAGATCTATGCCCTTTCCTGGGAGTAAGTCCCACTGAACACAATGGGGCTTACTTCTGAGTAGACGTGATTAGGATTAGTACCTGGTGGCAGACGCTGTGGCAGCTGCTCCTGGAGGAGTTGGCTGCCAGGTTCTTGTGGGCCATCTCCAGGCTGGCAGGGGGCGGCAGGAGGAAGGCAGGACAGGCAGGCAAGGGCTCCTGGAAGAGCAGAGGCTGCGATGGAGCACAGAAACGGAGCTCACCCTGACCCTGCTGCTTCTCCTCGGGCTGCTCTCATTGTCTGGGGGTAATGGATGGTCATGCATTACCTTGCATTACAATGTCAACCGTCCATTACCCCAGGAATTCCCTTTTACCCCATGCGGGGTATTTCACCCCTATTCCCCGACCCCTGCTCTACAGCCTTCCAGCCAAAGTGGGCTGGCCTCTTTTCCATATTATCAAGGGCAATTTGCTTTACAGAAGCAGGACAGGACAAAATGGGCTGCCGCACAATCTTTGCCGACTCACTCAGCTCCTTTACAACATGTGCCGAGTTGCACTTAGCCAATTAACTTCATCTCCAGAAGCTCACAGACAACAGATCATTAAAACAAACAAAAAGGACCTAAATGGAGTTCCATGGGGTCCATCTTAATTTTATTATATCTCTAGCCTGCCTCCTGCTCCTCCTTGTTCTGCAAGTGAAAAATGGGCAACTTCAAAACCGAATTCTGAAACTGGCACACTTGCAGTTTGCCCAAATCCAGTAGTGTATCTATAGAGGGGCTGGTGTGGTAACTATTCCATGTTACACAATATGCCATGTAGCAATGGGCCCAGTAGCCTTTTTTTCCCTACTTTTCAGCTGCAATCCTAACCATACTTTCCTGGGAGTAAGTACTATTGAAAACAATGCGATTTACTTTTGAGTATACATGCTTATGATTGCTTTGCTAATCACGCTCGTATATATGTAAAAACTAGGAAAATCATAGAAACATAGAATCAGAGAGTTGGAAGGGACCTAATAGGTCATCTAGTCCAACCCCTGCCTGCAGCAGGAAATCCCCCTAGAGCATCCCTGACAGGTGCTCGTCGAGCCTCTGCTTGAACATCCCCAGTGAGGGAGAGTCCACCACCTCCCTTGGCAATCTGTTCCACTGCCGAACTGCCCTCACCATCAGGAATTTTTTCCGGATATTTTCAATAAGAAAATGGAGGTAAGATCCCACAGCACCAGTGTCTGTTAGTATCATCGAAACTAGATCCAAAGTGTTATCTAAGATAGATCCAATATAAAGCAGCTTTCATCAATTGTAGTGGTAATGTCCAATGCACCATAAGGGTTTGGGGTACCATGGTGGGAGGGGGGTACCATGGTACCCAATGCAGCTTTGCCCCTAGGTAAGATCGTAGCTACAGGAATAAAAACCTCAATAATCCCCAGTAGATTTTCTGCTGTCTGGCAGGGCCCAAGAGGGACATTGTGGGTCACCCGCCCCCAACATGGCTTTCAGTGCAATAAGTAGAGCCAGAGACAGAACATCTCCAGGATCAATTCCTATCATCTCCCAGTAGGTCTAGGATAGGTACCATAGACAAGTCTTATCAAGGTTGGGAGTACCCTGAGAAAGGAAGCTTTTAAGAACTTAAAATATATGACGCACTTGAGTATTCTCATAGATCAGCTTTTAGCACCTTAAATTCACTTTTTTCCTTTTTTTTTTTTTTGCTTAATATAGAAGCTATTTTTTTTCCTCTCTCTCCTCTCCCCCTTGCCTTGTTTGTTTCAACTTGGCCTGAATCCCAAGATCCTTGCAGCTTTTCTCACTTGCAATTCACCTCCCTCTGAAATCATCACCAAAATGCCTATGAATTTTTCATGAAATGGGATTGCAGTCTACATCTCCCGTTTACTGCATAAGGAGCCTGGATGGTCCAGGGAGTTGGAAAGTCAGCCTTTCTTAGCCTGTCTCCAACGATACAAGTTTGGGCAACCGTTCTCCATTGATTGGAATTCAGGAGGATGGGAGCAGATTTACTTGTTTCTGAGCAACTGAGTAGAAAACCGCAGGCATGTTTTTCCGCCTTTTATCTCTGGAAGTAAAGAGGCTAGAGACTTGCTTTTTAAAAAAGCTAAATAGGAACAAGGCCCAGAATATCCTCAAAAGAAGTGCACACACACCGCACACACTTGCGTACCCCATCTAAATGCCCTCGCTTTCCACACTAAGAGAAACCTCTTCCCCTCTCCCCCCAACAGCTCCAAATTCATAATCTTTTCTGTTCCTGCCCAGAACACACTTCTGACTAACAGTGATTTATCTGGCTGGTCAGAGGTTATTGTACACAGAAATGCAATTTCTTCCTTGCGTCTGCTCGGCTCTCCTTGGCCAACCCCAGCTGCCATTAGCAATCCTCAGCATGTCTCTACAAACACTTGCTTCATTCATTTATTTGACTTGCGTCCTGCGTGTTTTGCTAGCGAAGAAGCATGTGTCATCTTCCACAGATGTTCCTTTGAACATCAGAAACTTTTAACACCCCTTATATTTATTTTATGACATTTATATTCTCCATCCCTTCCATCATGGAACTCAAGGCAATGTACATGGGGTTGCCAAGCAAACACTCCCCTGTTTAGCTTCATGAGGCTGATGCATCATGTATCCACAGATCATGCCCTGGGACAGCTTGTGATTTGGAAATTATGAAGACCAGAAGTTGGCCTTCCAAAATATTACATAGAATTTTCCCTATACTATCTCAGATTTCATTTTAAATAAAAATTCTTATTGATATTCTTCATGGTTATGTTGAAAACTACAAAATGGTTCTCTAAAACTGTGGTTTCAACACTCCTACAAGTTTCCAAACTCCTACAAGGCACTTAAGTCTTTTTTTAGGAGGGTCTATGTTCCATGCCACTGCCAGGGACACAGAGGGGCTCACTTACCTACAGCTACCATCACCCTCTGGGGGGTACAAGAAACCCGTTAAACACCTCTACAAGGCTCTGCAAGCCTCCAAATAACTAATAATAGGAATTGGAAACCACTTCCAGTTTCATGACTGGAAGTGGTTTCTAATTGCTATTTTTAGTTAATGAACAACGATGAATAATGAAGATATCCTTGCTTGATATATGAAGATATCCCTGAAGATAATGAAGATATCCCTACTTGATATCTTGCTTGTGTGTGTGTATGAGTGTGTGCTTGTGTTTGTGTGTTTGTCTGGGTCTGAACCACATACATTGAAGTCACTGGCTTGTGTTATGCTACCACAAACTGTCTCTTTAATGTCTGGGTCTGAATCATGAATTTTACAAGGTTTTCAATTTTTAAAGTGTTGAAATTAAGTACAGGAAAGCAATATGAGTATTTTTGCTTTATTTTAACATGTCCTACATGTGTCCTACATTTTTGGGGTGTCCTACAATTTTTAAGCAGGTAGGAATTTTGGCTTGGGGTAGGAATTTCAGCCTGGGAGGTAGGAATTGGGGTTCAGGAATTTTGGGTTTGGCATCCGGTCACCCTGGCTGGGCCTAGTGGTACCCTGGCTAGTGGGTCATAACCCACCAGTTTGGGAACCATTGTGTGTAAAATTGTTGATGATGATGATGATAACAATTAACTTTATATAAAAGTGCTTGAGATTTTAATCACGGTGGAATTTCAAAACTGAATAGTTCCATAATGGATGGAAAACTTAAACTTTGGTGGACAAACATCATATGATGGGCACAGTCCAGAGTACCTAATGAGAGTCCTTGCTCTGGTGTAAGAACAAGTTACTCTGGACTGCAATATGAATTTCCCTTAGGATTTCACTAGGTGGTCCAGTAACTACTGGTGCACATAATGTCTCTTACGTGCTCCCGTAGTTACTCTGGATTGTAGGGGATGTCCACTAATTGGCAATCCATACTTTAAAAAAATATATAATTGTGTTACAACATCCGGTATTAAGAAACACAAATCCAGCAGGAGACACAGTAACACTTTTGATGATCTCCCAAGGATTCTGGGGAGATTCAGACCCACTTAAAATTCAACTCATGTTTCTTCTACTAGGCATGTTAAGTCCCAGATCCCACAGTATATTTATGCCTCATGGGCTTCAAATAGAGTTGGGCACAAGCCACTTTTGCAAAAGTTGAACAAGCAGGAATTGTTCTCACACAACTGGAAGGCCCCAGTGCTAAACGTTAACACCTCTGTAGCACTAACTGTGTGTCATAAACTGCATGCTTCACAATGTTTGAGGGTTGGATGATTTTCCCCAGAATAGCTTCTTTTCTCAGAACTGTTGTTTTGGTTAAGTGCACTTTCTAGTGTCCTTATTTGTCGCTTTCTCAGTGATAGGCTCCTTCAGATCTGCCAGGGACCATTTCAAAGTCACAGCACTCTAGAGGAGCACACAAAGATTCTGGTGTGCCTGATTAATGCTTTCTTTGCTTTTTTTAACAAATGAGATTGTATGGAAAAGGAGAGGAGAGAAGCGATGGTAACTCCCCAAATCGCAGAACGAAATCAATTTCAATTTTTGAAGTGTCTTGAGTTTTCCAGCTTTCTTCCATCTCCTGCCAGGAGTAACGAAGACAACACATATGTGGCCTCACGCCATAGCATGTGGGGTCATAAGAATCTACTCACACCTTCCTTACTTTTTTGGATTTGGGTAGCCCAAAGATATCCTGCAGCAAACCTTTCAAGTCATCAAACCCATATTCAGTTCCAGCCATCTGATGTAGTTAAAGTTGCTCAGAGCGGCAGAGATGGCTGCAGACATTTTGGGTAGACAGGCAGAAATCTGAGGCAGAATGGGTTCCATCTCAGTCTTCCAATCAAAGTATTAGTACTAATATAAAGGATATCCAGCCCTCTCTCTACCTTTCTGCTTTTATGGTGACTATTCACTTGGGGGAGATGGCACATAGTAGTAAAGCATATGCCTTTGACACCGGGGTTTAACAGTTCTCATGAGGGTCTCATTTAACCATCACAGGTTACAAGCCTTGATGGGTGTGTATATGTGTATGTGTGTGCATAGATAGATGTAGATGTGGGCAACCTCCAAATGCCAGATGCAGGGGAGAGCACCTGGATGCAGGTATCTTATGGCTCCCTGAGGCATCTGGTGTGATATAGGAAGCTGGACTAGATGGGCCTTTTGCCTGACGTAGTGGCGGCTCTTATTACGTTCTGATAGCAGGAGTGGAGAACCACTGAGGGGTGGATTAAATCAGCATTTCCCAATATTCTATTTACCTGAACCAAATGCATGCTAGCCATCATGGATACCACTGGGTAGCAGGTTCCACATAGTTATTACCACATAATCACCAGTAAGTTCCAGGTTGGGTGGCCTGCAAGATTGGGATGTGATGCACCAAACACTGGTGAGAGTTGTCAATAAAGTGATAGGTTTGTTGTGCTTTAACTCCATACAATTCCAAATCATCATCAGCATAATTCAAAATCAATATCTACAAATTCAGCTACAGCCAGAGCTAAAGGTAATTGGTGGGTAGTTTCGGGGGGAAACAACTTGCATGGGAGAAGTTGTCTCCCATCCCTTAAATCTCTCCCATCCCAATGAAAATCACTCTGTTTGGCAAAGGCAGACATTGGACTGGACCCTCGTAACACATGGCTTAAAACAGTGTTTTGTGGAGTTTATCTCTAAACATCAGGATTAAGATCTCCTGGTGCCTGAGGACCAGAACGTCTGCCTGAAGACAAATGTTGTTCATCCTTTACTTGGTGATGTGGCAAGATTTGCTTCTTTGATAAGCCTGGATTGGAAAGGAAGGATGAAGCAAAAGAGGAAGTGTAGACTCTTGACACTCTCATACACCACTCTCTTCTATTCTCACTTTCTTTTCTGCTGTGTCACCTTCTTTTTCCAGTCCAGGAAGTGAGAGGCAGAAGAGGCGTGTAGGTAAACGGAAGAATACTAC
Organism: Cryptoblepharus egeriae; assembly: GCA_030015325.1. NCBI lineage: Eukaryota > Metazoa > Chordata > Lepidosauria > Squamata > Scincidae > Cryptoblepharus > Cryptoblepharus egeriae. Next base: position 17,485,805 of record JAREYC010000013.1, read on the forward strand.
TTCAATCTGCTTCCTCAGTTTACTGTCCTGCCCTGCTAAGCATGGTGGTTAATTCAGCCTCATGCAAATTCAAAAGTACCTAGGAGAACCCCTATATCAGAAATTAGATTCTAAGTCAAGTTCAGTGCAGACTTTTCACTTTTGTGTTTCAGAACAAAGCACTCAAAAAAATCAATATAAACTTCGCTAACAGTCCAGGAGTTGTTGACTAGACATCCTACAGCCATGGCTAAAGATTTTTCCATCCTGTTGCTATTTGGATTAAAGGTCACTAAAAGGGTGAATCATTTATCAGATTAGCATTAAGATGATGACATGTTGTTTTGTGTGGCCTTATCTTATATATGTGGACTGATGTCACATTTTGTCTCTTGGTGCGGACATTTGATGTGGTACAGTTGAATTTAATGGGATGACAACTGTGTCCTGTGTTAGATGCTGCAGTCCAAAATGTATTTAATGAGTTATTTTATTCATTACTCATGTTCCAGGGTACTGGAACCATGTGCCATCACCCAAGGTCTCAGAAAGAAGCAAATGCTGTTAAATGCTAACTAAACAGCCTGACTGTCTTCATACACAGCCAGCAAACAAGAGAGGCAAGTGACAAGACAGTGATATGGCCAAGGTCACCCTTGGTGTTTTATGGCCATGTGGGTTTTACTGCCCACTGATGGACAGTACCTTTTCGTGGTGGTAGGATTATGTGCTCCAGTGATACAAAGGGCTATGCTGGCAGTAGCGTAGCTTCTAGAAGGGACTCCCATGTCAGGCAAACCTTTCTTGAGGAGCCTGACTTGACCTGTCCAAAATGCCACTGAATGTTGGTTGTCCAAGATGTCATATGAGGCTGATATAGAGATGTTTGGAATCTGAAGAGATGTTAAACATTTTATGATATCCTAGCACAAAATGCTTAGATGCACCACTGAAAACTTAGTTTCCACCACTGATCTTAGTTTGAAGAAAATTGATAGGCTTCATCATTTATACCAGAAATGCCTGATCTTTGCACCCTGCTATGAAATACCATAGGGTATTTGTAGAGTAGGTATTGTATGGTAGCTATGAAGCTACCATATGTTACTGCTGTTTCACAAAGAAGATTGTGTGGAAGGCAGAGAAAGAAAAAGCCTTAGAAATGTCCTTGTCATAACAGGCTTAAAAGAATTCTCGAAATCCAGAAGGGTAAACCACCTTTAGTCTATCTTCAGTTTCCCATTATATCAACACAGTATGGGAGAAAGAAAAACAGGATTCATAACAAATACCACAAATTCTTATCCATTCAAACTGACCACCATGCTGGCCAACATTGCTAGTCAGCCAGCGCATTAGTTGATTCATCCACCCAAGGAAACCTGGCAGCCCTCCTAACAATGAAACCTTAAATGTTTCGCTCACTGCATTTATTTTTGCCTCACATTTGCCCTTTCAGCTCTTTAGCCAGCATGACAACATTGCATTACACCTTGAGAGCGCAAAACCCTAAGTTCAAAATGGGCATCATAACCTCAATAATCAAGGATGAAAGTTCAGAACGATGCCTTTGAAAACCTCAGCTGTCACTCAATCCCTTTTGCTTTCCTCGGGACACAGGCATGCCGAGGTATATCAGCACAGAGCGCGGTGAAACGCTGAGATAGATTTGCTTGGGTGAAGTTGATATCTCTACCTCGCAAGCTGTCAATTACTGGCTTCCATGTGGGAGAATGGAGAACAGATTTAATTGACCTCAGAGCAGCTCCACTAAATGTGAAGAATCTCTTGTGACATCTCTTCCTACTCAGGTGGCCTCTCCAGAACGGCTACTTCTGACAGTCAGCCAGGCAAAGCGAGATGTATTCTGTTGTTTTATGTGTCTGATGCCCCTCCTGTCCTGTCTATAAAAACCCATCAACACTACTTTCCACAAGATCTATTTCTAAATGATGCTCTTTGTCCCTACTGCATTGCGCCATTGTCAACAACCAGAACTACATGACTGCCAATATGAAGATACCAGTAATTATTGCAGTAGACCATTCTGATAATCTCCAGTGGGTTGCTGGGAATGCCATGGGGCTCTTGGTCTACATTCCTCTTTTCCCATTGCATTGACAACAAAGAAGAAATTCTACTGTTCATTTATTTATTTGAAAAACTTATATTCCTTTCCCATGCGGAAGCAAATGTCTATGTTGGCTTACAAAGCTCTGTAATAACTGAACAGTGTATCACAGCAATAAGTACATACATCACAAACAAAATATTAAACGACAAATACTAAAACTGGCAGATATGCCAGATATAAACACCATTTCCATTCTCCAGAGACCTAAGTTTGATTAGATCCATTGGGGCTGCTGCACGAAGATCCATTTGATTAGATGCATTGGGGCTTCCTACCACGAAGAAGAGGAAAATCCTTCCCTGGAGGAGCATTGTAGCAGTCCCATAACTTGTGCTGGTTACAGTGTGGGCTGAGTCAGCCTGCCTGTTCCAGCTCAAGGTTGAATGTGCAGCCTGTTCCTGCTTGGCGGAAACACACAAGCCATGTCATAGCCCTTTTTGAAATATATGAGATCCCTAAATCTTCTGCGACACACTTGCCTGCCAAGAAGATATGAAATTGGTTCTGACATTTGCAAAAGAACAGTAAGTAAAAGAAAACTTTTCTTTCCCCCCTCTCCCCCCACCCCCGTTTTAAATATGAATGTTTTCTTTCCAGGAAAACCTATTGCCTTGGGAAAGCTCATCTGCTCGGGACATTTATTTCCCATGTGAAGCCAGAGTGCTCCGTTGGAAGTGCCATAATCGTCTCCAAAGCCACCAGCTGGGATGTCATATGCAGAAGATTAAAACTAGAGGTAAGAGAGCAGCATCAGGAGTTGACAACCTCTCAAGGATCAGCAAATCTGCTTTCATGCAAACATCCTGTTAATAAGGGACAGGTGTAAAGAGATGCACAAGGGCTTGGGCAAAGTCAGCAATGCTATTCCTAAACTGATTTTGGAGGTGGGAGGGGAATAATGGAGATGAACAGGCACTGCTTTAATGCCTGCATCTCACTGGCAGGAATATTACTCTGATTATTCGGGTATGGAAATAGATTGTGTCCAGTTCATCAGAACTTTCTTTTGAGTTCAGTTCAGAGGAAAGATGTTGGCACATTTTTATAAGGAAGCTTTTATTTTTTTTCCAGTCCAGTGCCTTAGAGACTAAGCAATGTCTTCCCAATCTGTCCTTTTGTGAGTGATTTTGATCCTGGTTTGAGTGATATTTGATGTAATGAACCTTAAACGCAAGCAGGGAAAAGCAGTCTTTAAGCAAGCAGAAGCGTGCACATTCAGAAGCGGGACTGTTGGATGCTCTGACTGCAACATCACAAGCACTTCTGGGTTGCTTCATCTAATGAGGCCTATCCAGTTGCTGGGACCTGAAGAGATGCCAAGAAAGGCACTCCTCATAAATTCACAGCTATAAATATACACACGTGTGTATGGAAATAGATTGTGTCCAGACTGTGCATGCGTTAGCAATGAGATTTGGAGAACTAGGCTGAGTTTCTCGATAAGTCTCAATTTATATGGGATTAGTGCGGCTTCAAGTTTCAGGAGACAAACTTACCTCCATAGGGTCCTCCTTCTTTGCCTCCCTCTAAGGTTCATGGTTGGGGTGGAAGAAGGGAAAGCAATAGAAGAGCATTTCTCTTGACCAGGTCATTCCACCACAACTGCAGCAAGACTGTAAGGACAAAGATGCTTTCAGAGATTGGTGATGGGTCCTTCATCCTTTAGGAGCTGCCCATCAATGACCACCTCAGATGCCTGCCCTGCACACTGCCGGTGTAATCTGTAGCACTTTCAATTCTGGCAAGCAAAAGAGAGGGCAACTACTCTTCAAGATACACTGAACATGAGATACCAAAGAGAGTGAGGACAAGGTTAGGAAATACACTCATATAGGAAGTGCCAGATATAGGATGTAATCATGACCTATCATCTGTCATCATTCTACTTCTTTCTCACATGACCTGCCCCCTCCTCTTCTGCAGTCAATGAAAAGAATAACCTATCTTTTTCTATCCATCATCACCTTACGTCCCAATTTAAAAACCTCCTCAAATGCTACCACTCCCAGTGGGTCCAAAAAGATTGTCATTCTAAAAAGTGGGTCCTGGTGCTAAAATGTTTGAAAACCATTGAGCAAAGTTTTAATATATTCTTAACCAGTATGTGGCCTTCAGGATTAGGTGGATGAAAAATGCAAATATATGATCAATAAACATCTATCATTCCAGATTGCACTTATTACCAGTTCCCATATTAGCAGTAGTCTTAACCGTACAAATGTCTTTGGCAAAGTCAAATACGGAACCCATATATCATTTAAGCAGCTTAACCGCAAAGCTGTATCTGTGCCAGTAAAAACAAAAATTGTTCCCTGTCTCATTAAATCCACTGAACTTTTGCAAACCTGGTTAAACAATAACATTTCACAACATCAGCAAGGATTATGTGGCAATTGTTTTGGATGCAGCTTAACCATTCGAGCCCAAGGATAATAAGTGCCTTTGCACTTTCTTACATAGGCGATATAACTTTTAGCTGAGAAAGCTAACAAGTTATATAAAGAACTGTTGAGGTGATAGAAAAAGAACAGTGTTAAGAGATGATGCAGAGAAAGTTTGTACCACTATCCTGTATACTGTGTTTGCAACCAGGGTCTACTATCCCAGGGAAGGGTAATGCATGTTGCACAAATTTACAGGTGAGTTTGGATGGACAAAGGGTTGCCATTCTGAACAAGAAGGCATCCTAAAATCCTTCAGCAATATACAAGGGAAGGGTAAAGCAGTGATCGTTGGTGTCAGAATTTGAGAATTACATCTGTGCACTTATTTTAATCCTCCAGCAATTCACAGACATGCCCACCAGCAAAACCAAACCATCCAGATCATATGTAAAATGCCCAGAAAGCTTTCAAAGCTTATTACTGTCAATACACAGATGCCGATTTCTAAGATCGTTTTAAAATTCAATATAGAAGAACCCAATACTCCTATTTTATTCATTTGCTTGCTTACTTACTTATTTAAGATATCCCAAAAGCATGTCTTTCCGAAGCTCAAGGCAGTTCACAATCAAATATTAAAATCACAATAAAACAACAAACTATACTCAAAATCAAATAAATCCTTAGAACATTTAAAAAAAATACAGCTATAAAGATGGTTTTTAAAGGCACAGTAATGCAGTTGGTCTAAAAAGCCAGAATTCTTCCAATGCCCAAAAGCCTGAACAAATGGACCTTGAGATCCTGTCTTAGGTAGTGCTATCCTATAATCGTGATCACTGTTTTGCAAAGTTAAAAAAAGGAGAAGCCATTTCAACATAGAGGAGCAGAATCCACTGATCGCAGCAACGTGTCTCCTGGTTTTCCCCTAATGATCCTGGACTGTGAGGCCTGCAAAGATCTCCCAATACCTGAGGCAGCATACAGAATACTAGCCAAAATTCTATATAATTTTATTGGGTATGTCAAGAAGATCTCATCCTCTGCTATTGGATTGTGTGTCTGCTATGGATGAACCCAGTCCAGCCAGAACAGGTAAAGCTCTGGTAAGGGTGGGTTGTTGGGGATGGTTCAGGGGAGCATCAAGGTGGTGAGCACGGAAGGGACATTCATAGGGGAAGGAAGTGGATCTCAGAGGCAGCAGCACATGCCACCTGTTTTCCCAGTCCAGTATCTCTACAGATTAATGCCAGCAAAATAGCTGCATAGGTCTGAGGGAAGCCATTGATCACCAGGCAACATACAGAGAAGTAATTAAAAATATTTTTACTTAACTGTCCCAGGCCATCTGTTCACCAACACCCCACCATAGCAAAGCTCTGTCAATAAAGTATAAAATAATAGGGAATAAGATTGAGCTGTTATAGAGATAACTTCACCCCTGTATAAGCACCATCATGTTGAGAGTCGAGAAAAGCAGTGACCAAAATGCTTCTGTCTATTGACATGTGTATTTACCAACCTTGCCGGTGGTTAATGCCCCAACTCACAAGGTCAATAAACTTCATCCAGCCTGGATGCCAAGAGGCCTCCCTTGTTCATTATCACCGTGACACTTGACTGCTGAAGTGTGTGCTCTTGTTCAGCATGTCCAAGCCCCTGCAGTTGCCAGTTCATTCCAGTCTCCTCCAGCCCTGTTTGTCCCTTTGCAAGTTGCACAACCTGCACTGTTCATATGTAGCTTATGGAGTACAGCTGGTAAAAAGACAGAACTGAAAAGTAGGATTTCGCCAGTTCAAATATCTCCTCTCTCCATGATGAATACAGATGGCAGAATTCTGCTGTTATTGGTGCAGACTAAGAGCACAATCCTAACCAGGTCTACTCAAAAGAATGCCCATTGTGTTCAATGAGTCTTACTCCCAGGAAAGTGTCTTTAGGATAGCAGCCTAAGGCTTGCAATCCTAAGCTGCAGTTAGGCCAGCATAAACCCTGGCATAAGTCCGGTGCTGACCTCGGGGTGCCATAAGACACTTTTGCACCACTCCAGTGGAGGATTAGGCCAGTACACAAACATGTGCTTTCCTCCCTACACCACCATGGGAATGGGAAGACCGATGAGTTGTGTTGGCCAAGGTTAGGACTGCACCCAAGTCCACAATATCTTGAGCCTAAGATATCCAATTTTTCCACACTGATGCAGCAGTGCCAACAGGGAACAAGGGCAGTACTTAAGGACTTCTCAAAGGAAGGAAAGTTTGTTCCTTTACCACAATACCTCCAGGCCAGGACTTTTTTCTGGTAGTATTCACTGGAACTAAGTTCCATCTGTGCCCCCTGCCCCAGCAAACAATCATGTGGTTGACCTGTGGTGAGAACTCAGAAAAAAAATGCTGCTCCAGGCTTTACTGTCAATGCAGTCCAAACCACTGATTAGACCAACGCAAGTCCTGTGCTGGCATGGGCATATCACAAATTTCTGTGTCACGTCTGGGTGGATTAGGTCTCCCCACACCACCATCAGAAGATGGATGGGTTGCACTGGCCTAAACTGATTAGGACTGCACCCTATGGCTGCATGAGCTCTGGAAAGTTGGATAAAATTGGTCCTTAGGCATAGATATCAACCAAAAATCCCATTTCTGTACCTGAATAAAATTTATTGGCAGCAATCAAAACACATTTTGAGCATTGCTTCTGTTTTAGCTGTTTAGGAAAAATATCCGACTACTAAATAAACAAATTAGGGTGCAATCCTATATTGCCTACTCAGAAGTAAGCCCCATTGTGTTCAATGGATCTTACTCCCAGGAAAGCCGACTTAGGATTGCAGTCTTTGTTACTGAACTAACCAGAGAAACCAGCTACAGTACATTGAAAAGAAGGACAGCTCTGCTGTTGAGAAACTGCTTCATTACTCTGAATCACAGTCATTATTAATGGATCTCACTGTAGTATTTCCTATTTTGCCACAATTCTGCAATCCAAGGTGTCAAATCCTATCAGAGGCAGTTTTGATCAAAATGTATTTCAGGTTTGTAAAAACTAGACAATTCTTGGAATAAAAAAATGGAAAATCTTTACTTTTGTTCAATAAATGATGATATTGACTACATTAGTCAACTTATTCAGCTTCTTTCTGACACATGCCTCAATTGACAGTGAATGTATAATTTTCATGGGGATAATTTTAGTGATTCATTAATTGGTTATGGTCATTGTCTCTCCAAAACATGAAATTAATTCTAATTTTTTTACACCTTGAAAATCAAATCAAGTTACTAGCATAAGAACACAAGCACAGAATTCTCAAAAGCCTTCTGAAAAACACAAATTAAACTATGATGGATGTGAGAACCAAGGTGCAGACAGGTACAGAAGTCAACAGAAGTGTAAAAGGGCAATTAGATGGTGATTGGAAACATCTGAATTAATTGTTAATGGTACACAATACAAGATGCTGATCAATAAGTTGCTTTAATAGTAATGATCCACCAACCAGAGCAAAGGGAGAAAGAGAATCAAAACATGCTAAATCAAATAAAAAAATTGTGTTCCAACAGTAGCCTTTCAATATAGCAGCTCCATTTAGCTACTATAGCTAAGGGCCTTTGAAAGACTATGAGCACAATTGTAACCATGTCTACTCTAAAGTAAGCGCCATTGTGTTCAAATGGTCTTACTCCCAGGAAAGTGTCTTTAGGATTGCAGCCAAACTATTAATGTATCAGGCAACCCAATCCAATCAGTAGTGCTGAAATGGCCACTGCTTTATCTGGAATGGGCAGGAAGATCTCATCAAGATAAGGGAATGTGTGTTTCAAGCCCCAGCCTGTCCAAAGGGGCTACTCAGATCATGGATCAATGACATGGACAATGACAGTGATGTGTGACAATTGAACTGAGTAGCTCTGTGTAGCACTTTTGGGTCTGGGAGGGATGTTAGGATCCTGTAGAGCCCCCCTTCACCATTCCCGCCCCCTCCCCATGAACTATATTTAATTGCTTGTCGTATTTTTTCTGTTATTGTGATGCTTCGTTTTCTCTTTGATGTGCTGTTCTGATGTGATGAGTATTGATAAATAACAAAAAAGCAAAAGATCCATTCCTCAACAGAACACCAATTAAATTGTACTTTAATACACTATCATCAAGTTTTTTCAGCTTGATTACTGGTTCTCAGCATCAAAATTAATCTCCCATGACCGCAGTGGCCAAAGGCTCCATTGAACAAGTGTTATTGACCACCTGCTGTAATGTAACTGAACCATTTTTATCCATCAATACTCAGGCAAAGGTTTAATGGGCATGAATTAATACTAATTTTATCCTCTTTATGCCAATTAAAGTTAATATTAATTTTGTTCTTACCATTCCAGACAGATGCCATTTTCACTCTTAATTTGAACAAAAGAAAGAAAACAGGAATTCTAAAACTCAGTTGAATGACTGACAGTCCACATTCTGGTCTCAATGATTCACAGCCCGGTCCTAGGCTGGGTTTATGGTGTTGGATCTTGCAGTCAGACACAAATGCCCAACACAAATGCATTAACTTAATAATTCCTAACACATTTGTACTGACTCTGCCACTGTCAGATGTGAATGATGCTGCAGTCGTGACATAGGGATAAATACTGTGCTGAAAAATGGAAGCAAAAATACAAAAAAAAACAGTAGGAATACAGTTAGTATATAAACGCAAAGACAGAAAATTGCATTTTAGATGAAGTAGCAAAGAAGCTGCTTAGTAGAATTTAACATGGTGGGAATGGAGGTCAGTCTGACAAAGCAATCCTGAGTTTAATGGGACTTACTCCCAAGAATGTGTGTGGGTAAGTGGGTAATAGGATTGCAGTGTTACTGAAATTATGGCTGACAAGCAGACTTTGTTCCAGATCTGGTCCACAGAGACCCTACCAATTTTAATCCAGGTGCGATAAGAAAAAAAATTCATTTGCAGCTTCATTTGAACGTATAATACAATACTTCGGTGTAATGTAAATATTATTGTGGTGCTATCTCACAATAGGGAAAAGGGAAAAGCACTGGCAACCTGCCTATTAAGGGAATCATTCCAGATGCACAAGGAAAAAAGAAGAAGCCTGGACATCTGGCTCAACACGCTGTAAAGCATTCAGTGACCAACCAGATGCTTCTGTAAATCCATAAACAGGACTTACAAAAGTCATCATCCCTCACTTTTGCTCCCCATACCAGGAGTTGGTATTTTTGGTGGCAGACTATCTCTGAAGACAAAGGCTCCAGTTAGGTATCCTCGCCAATAGTCATTGATAGACCTCCTCGTCCTCTCCACAGATTTGTCTGATATGCTCTTGAAGTCACCTAAGAAAGTGGTCAGCATGAATGCACCACCACTTCTTGTGGCAGAAAATTCCTTGAATGAATTGCATATGAAGAAGTGTATCTTTTATCTTTCTCAACAATCCAGAATTGAGCTGTAAATCTATCTTTAACTTTCATGATGCTTCCAGGGCAATTTTTATTTTTTTTCTTCCTGGGTCATCCAGCTACATAAATTGCCTTCAGCAAAGAGTAGCCACTGAAATGAACTTTATTTAAATTTCATTCCCAAGTCGTTCTTAATAACTATCTCTGTGAGAGAAAGCCCTGGTAGGAACAAAAGTGGATAACTGGCATAAATTACAGTTCCTATGACACCAGCATGGTGGCATTAGAAAACTACTCCCTTCAAAGGGAGGGAAATGTTTGGATTAATTTAGAGAACTCAAAAGAGCCAGCACAGTTTCTCCCTCTTAATTTTTTTAGATATTTCATTCATTTCCCAAATTTAGTGGAGGAGATACTTAACACATGCTCTGAGGCACTCTGCTAGTTTGTCAGCATTTTGCTACATTGTCAACCCTAGTTAATTTGCAAACAGGCCCATCAATCACTGTTTAAATTCCAGAGTTCTAGTGTTTCAACGTGACCCCGCTGTTGCAGAACAGATGCTACATTCATGTGAAGACAAACCAAACTCACAGGTAACCTAGATCACTCTGGGACACTGTCATCCCATCTTCAGTGCAGTCCCAGCAACAGTGCCATTACATCTTCACAGAAAGCATACTGGGATATCTTAGGGTGCAATCTTAACCTAGGCCAGCACAACTCATTGATCTTCCCATTTCTGTGGTGATATAGGGAGCCAAGCGCATGTCTGTGCAGTGGTCTAACGCTACCCAGGCATGGCACAGAAGTGTCTTATGGCACTTTTGTAACACCACCACCCCCCCAGGTTAACACAGGACTTGTGCTGGGGCTTATGCTGGCCTAACTGGTGATTGGATTGCAGCCTAATTCATTTAGGTGAACTGACAGGGTGAGCTCTTGTTCTTAGCCCAGCTCTGCCACGCCAGCTGGATCCTATCATATTGGCTCTGCCTTTCCATTGGACTAATTCAGTGGCATGGAGAGGGGGGATTTGCTGCTTGGGTAATCCTCCATAACAATCCAACCCAGGCTTTCGTGCTTCGCATGCAGCATACGCAGCACTGAGCACGATACCATAGTCTTTCAACACTGACTGAGACCTGCTTTTTGGATGATCTTGCTATACATGAAGCACACAGGAGAGATTTGCAGAGCAATCCAGACTACCCACTTGAGCTCTCTTCTTGCCCAGCTGTAGAGCAGCCAAGTGGCCCACCTACTCCAGCGCAAGTTAGAATTGCATGATTAGATCATCTGTCTTTTTAGTTTGTCTCAGTTCTATTATTCTAAAAATTATCAGACCTATGTGTGCTAAGTTAGTCAAGATTTTACTTCTGTTCAGCTGGATCCCTGATATTCAACTAAATATCCAACTATTCAACTAGATATTCAACTAAATACTACAAGTTCAACTAGAAGTTCAACTAATTTAGTGAGTAAATAAATTTTATACTTTTTATACAACTTTTATACAACTAATTTTATACAAATTTTATACAACTAAATAAATTTTATACTTTTCAAAGGTTTATACATCATTGCATAAAGCAGCTAAGCGATTAGGAAAAGATTCCTAGCATTATGTAGGAACAGAAAATACATAACAGAAAAACAAGAATCTTCTACAGGTTTTCAAGCTACTCCCTTGTAAGTGACCATTTGTGCTGTGGTTTATAGCTATCAAAATACAGAAGACAAAGTGCAAAGCCAGAGTAAAACTATACATTGGGTCAAGTTCCATCATGAATGTTTTCATACAGTACCAATCAATCAGTCAATCAATCACTGTTTAAAATGCTTAATCTAGAGTTCTAGTGTTCCAAGATGAACCTATTGTTGCAGAACAGATGCTGCATTCAAAGACCAGGCATGTGAAGGCATGTAGATGACTCCAGCATTCAAACCAACTCACAGGTAACCTGAATCACTCTGGGGCATTGCCATTCCATCAACAGTGCCATTCCAGTGAATATTGTTCATGAACAGTACTATGGAATACCTTGTGGCAAAGAATACTTGGTTATAAAGAAAAAGCAGTTCAGAGTCAGACCGCCATTCTTACATCCTCCTTCAATCCCATTTGCATCAAAAGTGTTTGCCACTGAGCTGGAAAGCAGTCAAAAATACATAGGGCCCTTGGACACTCTCATTTCCCATATACATCCATAACATCTGCCTGATCAACCAGCAGTGCCAAACACGCATGGAGCTATGAAACAATGGCTCTGATCCAAGGATGAGAAAACATTTGCTAGCTTCTTAAACTGGGGTTTCATCACTATAAAAAGGGCCAAATATCCATATATATCCTCTATCTGTGGTTTCCCTTACCCACAGACGTAGCCCACATCCTCAAGAGGTTAGAGAAGAACAGATTCCCTCACATTTGGAGGCTCTTTCTGAGCTCCACGGATCGTTTTTCTACATCAGCCTGTGACCTCCATGGGGATCAGAATGGACATTTTTGAAAAATCAGAAGTTACATTTTTGCTTTTAAAAGGACATATGAGAGCAGAAGGGTGACTCAGGTAACTATAGATTCAGGTGTCCATGGAGGTGGTGGTTCTAGAACAGAACCCTACCGAAGATGCTAGATACCTGTATTTGTGTGTGTGAACACGCGCGTACATTTGAATATATATTCAAAGAAGGGCTGGAACTACAATATTTTATTTTAATATTGAATTGGCACCTATTCTGAGCTTTCTAAACACAAAGCAGTGTAATAAATTAAACACTAGAATTAATTATTGCCTTATCAACAGTGGGCACTGGAATGTATTGTGGAAAAGAAGCAGAATACTCATTAAATATTCATGATATTGGTTCTTCCATATACAATAGGTTCTTCAAGTTTCTCATTGACTTCCATAGATTGTAAATTGGGCCCAGGGAGCATACAATATAGTCTAGTCAAAAAGTTGATGCGGAACCATAAGTTTCTTGAGAAGAGTAATTGATTCCACACAGTAGGAGCTCAAAAGTATCCTGAAGAGGCATTTACCAAAATGGAATCATTTTATGCAGTGCAGGTCTATTAATCCATCTGATTTGGTATATATTTCCAAGCACTTCGCCTAGATGAATTCAGATTCTCCAAGGTCTATATGTGGTTTATTCACAAATGAGATCTCGCCAACCACTCTTCCTGCTATTGTCCAATGAAAATATATATGTTGTCTCTATCGATCAATCGATCGAACAATCAATCAATCAATAGAGAGAGAGAACGTATATATGGATATCCATATATAAATATGGATGCAAAAAATATTAAAGCAACTAAGAACATTGCTGTGGCCTTACAGAATGAATATATTCATATATACTGTATATATATATATCTATATATATACACATTCATTCTGTACATTCTGTATATTCATTCTGTACAGCCAAAGCAATGTTCCTATTTGCTTTAATACATCAAAAAAGAGTTATGTGTGTTTAATGTAAAGAACTCGGAGACCATTTCAAAAGCTCTGTTATGGCTCACAAAAATATAACATTACCAGTACTATAGCCACATTTTTTACACTGCATTGCAAGAAACCAAAATGTATGCATTTATGCCTCTTAGAAAAGGTTGCCTCTTTTAAATTTTTCTGCTCAATCATGGGTTTGTGTGAATGTTTGAAATTCAAGTTTAGATTCAATCCTCTCCAGATACCTAGTGGCTAAACATTATGGCAACCAAAGAAATGTTTACAAAATGCTAAAATATATTTTTTTTTTCATTTTTATTTTAGATGCAAATTCACCTTTGTATTTCCTTGCACTTGTCATCTCAAAAGACTCACTCTATTGCTCTAGGCTGAAGCTCTTGGATAGTCTTCTTAGCATTACAGGAAGCTATTTCATTAACCTTGCAAACTGGCAAAACCCTTTGTGGTGGGAGGAAGGGGGGAAAAGCAGAGGTTTAATTAAATTCCAAATCAATTGCTCATTACAGCCACAGTATCCCATAAAAAGGTAAACGAATCATTTATCTGTATCCATGGGATCATTGAACTTTCAGGCCTCTGATAACAGTATCACTGCTTTCTTTGTTTATAAAACTTAAGAAAAGCTTTTCACAAAAATGCTGTAAGCAAGGGTGAAACAAACATTCCCAAAAAATATAATAAAATCAGTGTTATTCATAATATTGTAAATGTATGATAAAAGAGAGCAGTTGCAGTAATTCACTGGAAACCACAGCAGGAAGAACACAGGAGGAGTCCTGATCAGGGTGACCATATGACTTGTCCTCTTTTTTAGTCTCCTGTGCAGATGTCCTCCAAAAGGGCTTCATTGTCCTCCATTTTGGCTTCTTTCTGGAATTATGCAATGGTGTGCAGTACCCCATCAATGCAATGGTGTGCAGTACCCATGACATATGTCATTGGATTCATATTGAAAAGCAGGATCCAATGCAAAAAAATCAGTTTTGAAATATCTCCTTCCTATCAAAAGATATGGACAGAAAACTAAAAATAAAAATATGCATAGAGCTCTATGGGAAAGTGCCCAATATTACAGCTTTTTACTTGTGAGTAGGCAAATGTGCCATTCTCCACTGCAAAGGCCAGGCTGAGAGGAATCCAAGACTTTGTAGGCATCTGGCCACCCTGGTCCTGATGGGCTTGTGATGTCAAAATCTTTGTCCCCTCACCTAGCCATATTCTTCTAGAGAGTTCAGAAGATGCTATCAAAGCAATTGCTCTCATTTGCTGAGAGGATAATTAGTAATAATATCTCATAATTAGTATTCAGCTGCATCCAAACAAGGAGTTAAAGTGGAATTTTATCAGGGGGTTTGAAGTTTTCTCTTGGGCTGCCACAGTGATGTGTTCCCCAGGATCATGCCACTGTGTGAGATTGGAGGGGGGCAATTTTGCCATTGTGCAGTCTGGGGAGCCCTGGAGAGACTGGTAGAGTTCTGTACTTGCAGGGCTAACCTGAGGCTTGAAACAAATGAAAGCTCCAGTTTAGCTCCAGTTTAGCTGCAGCTGGAAGTTTAGCTCCAAGCCCTGGAGGGCCCCATTCCCTTGCAGGGCCACAATCCAGGGGATTTACAAAGAGGTTACATACTAAAAATAAATACACCAGGCAAATCCACTGGGAGGGATTTGACCCACTGCTAAGCTGGGTCATGAAAGACAGGTCTCTCCTTGCTAACCTATCTAGGGGCGATCCAACAGAATCACCCCCTGAATAGGGCTGCCATATGTCCCTGAAAACCAGGACTGTCCTGGTTTTCGGAGATTGCATTCACATACTGGCAAGTTTGACAGGGAATCTTGTTCCATTGTTGTGGAAGATAATTATGGCAACCGTATACCCTGAACCCTCTGAGTTTGTGCCACCTAGAGTTGCATGATGAGGTGTAACAGCAGCATGATACACAACAGCCTGAAACAAAAGCACAGAGTGAGCAAGGTAAACAATATTATAGCAGAATAGTGGTGAGATGTTGCGCAACACAGTGACCAATTGGCACTGTGGCATGAGTGTGGCTTCCACAGTCTCATCTCTTTATTGTCACACCTCATAGATGAAGGTGCTCTACCAATGGAGGTAATCTCAGAGTTTTTGAACCTAATACTGTCTAGGGCAGTAATTTTCAACCACTCTGCTATGGCACAGTGGTATACCACAAATGGTCCAAGGTGTGCTGCAGGAGTTTGGAAGTCTTGGTCCAAGAAACTGGTGCAGGAGTTTCTTTAGTATGGCCACTGAGGAAAGAGAGACCACCACCACCACCGGCAGTTGAGAGTGTATTATAAGTTGTACTTGATCATTTTAGTGCCTTAGTGCCATGAGATGAAAAAGGTTGTAAAATTGATACTGAAATGCAGAGATACTTCTGTGGGCTGGTGGGGAGGAAGATCTACTACTTGAATCTAGCAGTAATTTTTGTTCGAAGTCAATACAATACTTTCTTCCAGGGCCAAGAACAATAGTATGCCTGTGCTATATAAGAAAATCAGCACTTAAAATGTGCCTCTTAACCCCATTAGCAAGGCATACTCACAAGAAACTGTCAAACCTTAACTGCATTTAAATTTACATTTTTTATTGTATTAGTAACATAACTGCCTTATTAATTTTATTTTTTTTTTAAAGTATTTTTCTGAGATTTTAAATTGGGCTATAACTTTACATGATAGCAAATTTGCTTCTACAAAAGCCGCCTCGGCAAAAAGGAACCTTCAGCCATTGTATCTACAGCTGATCAAATAAAAGTGTAGTTTAAGTATGGTACCGCATGATAGAAGTTAGCTGCAGGTGGGTGAGCCGCATTAGACTTCATAATTATTGTAATAACCTACACACAGCAATATAAGTCAATCAGTGCCTTCAGTGGAATTCCATCAGTGTAGAATTTGATCCTCCGTTCAGTGTGATCTGCAGCCCGGGCTCTGGAGCATTTGAACTGACAATCATTCCTAGTCCTTTGTTTCAAACAGTGGTTGGTAGGGAAAGATTGCAATACTATTGTATAAAAGATTGGAATACTATAATCCTGAGTCATAGTTCCAATAGTTAAATTAAGCAAAAGGTTTTTGTAGAAGTTGTGTGTGTTTCTTGGAATAAGAAATTCTATGTAAGAGTCAAATGGTTAAAGTTCATTTAAGGTGAATTAACTTCTTATTTTTTAATACTTCTCATTTAACTTAATGGAACTCACAGCGCAATCCACACTTGCGCTAGAACAGGCAGGCGTGACTTACCCTGGTATACATCCAGAACAAGGATTAGGACTGGATATAGTCCCATTAGGGACTATAGGGACAGAAGGTGACCTAAGTTTGACTAAAGAAAGCTTCAGCTGCTCCATGGTGCCTTCAGAAAGAGGCTTGGGTCCAGCATAACTGGTGGTACATGCTCCCATCTGCCCACAGACCTGCTCTCCACCCGCCCAGTCCCACCCCAGAATGCTCCCCCTCCCCATCCAATTCCATGCATAATGCAGTGAATCAAACCACATGTGGATATTTCACATAAAGAGCTTAATTTGTTCCAGAGGCATGCTCTTTAAGTGAAACACTCTTTAAGTGAAGCAGATTTTTCACTGGAAATAATGGAAACTAAGACGATTGGTTCCACAACCCCCAAAATATTCATATAAAAATATTAACTGGATGTAAAAAAAGATGACAAAACACTGTAATTGAATTCAAAACATGCATTCAATGTGCATGATCCTATGAAGTCTACTTAGGCTGCAATCCTAAAGACACTTTCCTGGGAGTAAGCCCCACTTAACACAATTTTGAGTAGACATGGTTAAGAGGCTGCAATCAAAGACATTTCCTGGGAGCAAGCCCCATTTAACACAATGGGGCTTACTTCTGGATAGACATAGTTAGGAGACTACAAAGACACTTTCCTGGGAGACTTACCTGAGCTGCTGCTGGAGGCTCAAGGTGGTCGTTGGGGGCACTTGGGGGCAGTTAGGGGCAGCTGCCTCTGGCATCTCTGGGCAACTGCCCCCAAGTTGGAGGCAGTGAGAGGCAGCAGCACTGGCCAGCAGCCCTTTTAAAAACTCTGCCATGCAGAGTGTCAGGGCTGCATAGCATGGGTGCCCATAGCGCACTTGCTTGTTAAGTGAAGCGGAACTTGTTATGTGAAGCAAGATTTCTTGGAAATTTTTGCTTGTTATGTGAAACGCTTATTAAGCGAGGCACTAGTTAAGCGAGGTACCACTGTATATCTATTCTTTCAAAAGTTATAATCAAAAAATATATTGGTGGGACAATGATTCATCACCATGTCCACTCCCCAGAGTATTGCCCTACCCCGGAGTATTGCCCTACTCCTCCCTATCCATGGGAGGAGGTCCATCATAGGGGTGATGCGCTAGCCTCCCACACCAAGTGATGCAAAACCTAATGATGTCCTGCCAGGGACTGAATCTGCACTATGCAAAGCAGCTCTTGAATTTGAAAAGATGCTTTCTGACAATGCAGACAATACTAATCTAAATAGAGTAGCAAATAAACAAGAAGGCAACTACTTTATAAGTTCAAAATGCATTATACCTCTTCAGTATAATTAACTTCAGGTCCAAAAGAACCTAGTTCACATCTTTACATGGGTCTTTACATTGGTCACACTGCCCTGTTCAGAGCTTAGTTTCCAAGACTTCTCCTGAACGGATATATCTGGGTGGGTGGCCAGATACATCTTTTAAAATATGCATAAGAGAAAATATGCATATCAACAATTAAGCTTTTCTCTCTATTCCGAAGTATAAGCCAATAGAATAAGCAACAGCTTGGCTTTTAAAAGAAGTGGAGGACAGGCTGTTGTAGATTAAATGCATACAAGAGAGTTTTCAGTGATGCAAACTGCAGGGGCCCTTGGGCAGCAACCTTTTGTAGGAGAGCACGGTGTCACAAGCGTGTCCCCATTTTAAATTTTTGGATGGTGGTCTGGGTTATATTTACCGAACACCACTCTGCAATCCTGGATTTGACATTGTGCACTCACTCACCTCCCGACCACACACATAAAGGTGAACAAGGAAAACTCCCTAACAGCAACTCCAGGTTCTGTGAAATGAGACTGGTTTCAATCCAATGAGCCAGTTCTTTTTTGCAGAATGGATTAATCGGGATCAACCACCCAGCTGCCTGTATTTGCCTTCAGCCTGGTGCTTAAGGACTGCTTTGTTGTCTTGTAATCTTTTTTTGTGCACACACATGCTTGTAGTGACCTGCTTGTTTTAATAAAAAGAATCAAGAGTTTAGTCACCAAAAACCTACCTTAACCCCCGCCCCACCCTATCCCACATTGTCTGGTATCTCATTTTTTTCATAACGCTTTGGACTGTCACATTTGCTAGTCCAGACAGGTTTGAGAGCTGCATAGTTTGAGCCCAGTAAATAATATCGACTAGGCACGTGGAAAGAGGGAACACTTATTCTCATTCAAGGGTCCTCACCATCAGTGCGCTGTTGTAATGGGCTGTGATTACTCACTCC
The DNA here is from genome assembly GCA_030015325.1 of Cryptoblepharus egeriae. NCBI lineage: Eukaryota > Metazoa > Chordata > Lepidosauria > Squamata > Scincidae > Cryptoblepharus > Cryptoblepharus egeriae. Next base: position 17,504,731 of record JAREYC010000013.1, read on the forward strand.
AATTGCACAATGCTGATGGTTTGTGCTGCTAATCACAGAGGACATGCAAAACAAATAACACACACTAAGAGCCACCCATACTAAGTGGCTCCAGGCACACTGCTGTATTGCTGACTTGGGTGCTAGATAAACAGAATGAGTAAACAAGGGACGGAGGGAAGGAGAACTCTTACCATGGTGTCTTTTGGGCCAAAATGAATTCTAGGAACTAGAAAAAACCAACATGAATCAATAAAGTGATATTTTAAAAATTGGCAGCAATTGGACAGGCCATTTGTATGTGCAGTGAGCAGGTTAGCCACAATCTTCTCCAGAGATACATGGGCAAGTGCATGGAACATGTTGCAGTCCTCACCATACTTGTTTGGGAGTAAGCCACATTGACAATATTGGGATTTACTTCTGAGTAGACATGCCTAGGCTTGGGCTCACAAGAAGGAGGAACATGGCTGATTCCCTGACATGATTCCCCCAAACTCCCTACCTGTGGTCACATATTTGGCTTTCATTAAAAAAAACTCTGTACAGTTTCTGCATATTTTTTAAAAAGGGTGTCCAAACCCCAGCCTGGTATTCTGATGATCTGTTTTCTGACAATCCACTCTTTCAACACCTTTCAATTATAACCAAACTCATTAATTCAACACATGTTCTGCTTTTTCAAACTCTCTCTGCTGTTCAAAGGCCAAAATTACCCCCCATGTAATAGATTCTGGTCTAATCCCATTCCCAAATGTGAGAATGCATTGCAGAAATCTTTGTGTGGCAGCAGGAATTTGCAAGATAAAGGGGGCATTTACAGTTTGCTAGCTAAAAAAGCATTGGAAGCAACTTCATAAACTATAAAAGATTGGATTCCACTTTTCAACATTTTTTCATTTTTGGACAGTGCGTGGGTACCTAACCCGTCCAATAAGTGAGGGATGCATGTATGGTCCAGCTATCTCAGTCCAGCAGAGAGCGATGCTGGCAAACTAGATACGCTGTTAACATTCATGCCACTTGAGTGGCATCCAAGAACAAGGCAAGATCCATCTACACTACCAAACAGATGTCCTATAGAGAAAGGCCAAATGCCAATCAGGACTTCCCCAGAAAGACTGAAGCCTTCACAAAACTGTACTTCCATCTTAGCTTGGTTTTTTAAACCCTCAGTCATTCCATCATGAATCCCAGACACCGATTCAGCATTTCCAATGCTTCACTGGAAGCTGATGAAAAGGAGAAAATAGAACTGGAAGCCATCATCATATTGATGATCATTTTCAGTGGTGGGCTCCAGCAGGTTCGCACCTACTCTATAGAACCGGTTCTTAACAAGAGATAGGACATATAAAGTTTTAAAATAGCCATTTAAAAGTGGCTGCCAGATGGGCAGAGAACCGGCTCTTAAATTTTTTGAAGCCCATCACTGATCGTTTTGAATCATTGGATGATTTCATCCAATGGTTTCATGTAGATGCAAGACAGCATCAGTGACAATATTTAACCCTGGAGGACCCAACAGCACAACTCCCATGGGACCAAGTAATAGATTCCTGGAAGCATTTCAGAAATTGGCCTTCCAAGGTCACACAGTCCTGCAAATCCCTATCCCAGACAGAATTTTCAGAAGGATATTATGATCAAACATGTTGAAAGTTACCATAAAGTTCTGGATCATAAAATAGCAGAATCTCAGTTTTCTACTCTTCTCCTGACACAGATCATTCACCAGGTTGACAGCCTTAGTGCCAACCTCACCCTCAATCCAGATTGAAATTATATCCAAATAAACATTCATCTAAGAAGGCCTCTATAAGTGCCATCTTGCCCCCCCCCCCCAGTGTGCATCATCCAGTGTAGAACGCAGCCCCATCCTCCCCAGCAATGCTACTGAGGCTGTGCATAATGAGCCAAAGGCTGTAATCCTAAGTGCACTTTCCTGGGAGTAAGCACCACTGAACGAAAAGGAACTTACTTTTGAGTAACAGTATTGCACTGTATGTTTCTATCTTCCCTGCTGAAAATCTCTTTAACTGAAGGTGAGTGCAGCCAGAGTTAGAAAGGTGGAAAAGCAAAGAAAGGTGGAAGTTCCCACCTAATGTAATACTGGAACCAGTATGCCATTCACTTTTCCCAGTAACATGGCTCCAACTCTCATTTTTCTTTTAAAAACCCTTGCCACAATCACAGTCAATGCATTGGATGATATGTGATGTAGAATAAATTCGATCAGCCTCTGCTGCATTTAATGCAATCTATGGTTTATCCTCACTGTGCAGCAATCTCGAATGAATATCCAACAGGAAGTATAGAGTGGAAGGAAAGCAAAATGGCAGGTGAAGAAGTATATGCTAATCTGTTCCAGCCTCCTCTAAAATTATTCTGTTCGTGTTACGATTGCCTGTAAAAAATCAAGATGTACAATGCGCTTGCTGCCCTTGACATATTGAGGTGTTAAGGAAAATCAAAAATACTTGTTCAATGTTCTCCAAGCAGCATAGACCTGTGTTTCTCAGCCTCCTTTGCTTGATCAGAATCTCTAGCACCTCACTGCTCCCCTTTCCCTGTTTTGAACTTGTCTCTTCAGAATATTTAGTAAATACATTTCATGTTCGTACCAAAAGTAAATCTACTTTCCCTTTCATTTGGCCGGATATTAGAAGTCTTAAAAAATACACATGAATTACAAATGGCGGGGTCACACTTTCCTCCTTTCCAATCTTGCAAAGAATGCTTATGCATGAGAAGCAGCGAGAATGCTAACAACGCATTAACATTCAGGAGGCATTGGGACTCCCATTCTTCACTCCTTGCCTCTGATAGAATCTTAACATACAGGAAGAAGGAAGCCAGAATGGAAACGAGAAATGGTAAAAAAAAATTAAAATGTCTAGGTTGGCACCTATTGCCTGACAATGCTTTCTCCAGCACAGGTGTTGAGGCTGCCCCATCTGTCTGTACACCTTTATTCAGCTTTTATTAATTCAGCATGTTAAAACTTGGTTGAGACAAATGCTGCATTGGCAAAAATGCTCTAATTATACAGTGGTTCTCAAACTTTTTAGAACCAGGACCCACTGTTTAGAAGGACAATCTTGCAGGACCCTCTGGATGTGGTGTCATTAACACGAATGTGATGTCTTAGCAGCCAGAAATGACATCAACATGCAGGAAAATTTTAAATACCCTGCATAAGATAAAATCAAATTGGGTTAAGTAAGCAAATAAAAAGTTTAAAAATATATTTAAAATAAAGAATCTCCCAACATTCCCAAGCAGTTGCTGATAATGTTTAAAAAAATACCCAAACATCTGAAAGGCTGCTTGACTTTTCAAACTTACCCAGGAGTAAGTCCCACTGACTAACATTGTTAAAAATATATTCTTATAGCATAATCCTAATCTTGTCTACTCAAAAGAAAGCCCCATTGTGTTCAATGGGTCTTACTCCCAGTCTTGAGGATCGCAGCCATGGTAGCATGCTAAAAGTATAGATCTGTAGCATTTTCACAAATGAAATTGTGTTTTATCATATCCCTCTTCCAGCTCCTCAGAGTTAGACCACCTCAGGAGCAGGTATAGTAATGAGTAGACCCATAGGGATCCATGATAAGCCAGAGTAAGAATGGCAGTGTTGACTAAAAATCTGAGTTCTTGGCTACCTTAGCTGCAACCCCTGCCTCTCAACTTCAGGATATGGGCACAACTACAGCAGCCACTAACCTGTGGATACTGCAGGCCACTCCAAGAAGCCCCTTGTATTCACTGTAGATTATACTGGCATCTCATCAGGGACTCCTTGTAATGCAGGCACCACAGCTGTTCCATGTTCAGTGTGATCTGAGGGGCTGTCACTTATCTGAGGGGATGTCACCACAGCTGTCACTAACTTGGTGCCTACTTAGCATGCTCTGGAGCACAGGGTTCCCATATGACCAGAATCCCCCGGAGGCCTCCTGAAAACAAGCTCCTCCTCCGGAAGACTCCTGCCCCACTCCGGGAAGCGGAAAAACGCTGGCCGCCACCGGCAAAAGAGGCTTGGTGGCGGCCGCCACTTTGAATCTCGCGCGCTGCACAGCAGCTGTGCTTATTCTGAGGGGTGGCTCCTCTCCCTCCCTGCCTTGCTGTTTCTGAGTGGCTGGGAGGCCAGAGGAGGCGGGGAGGGGGAGAAGCCGCCCCCTCAGTAAAGCGCGGGAGCCATTGCAAGTGGCTGCCTGCCTGCTCGCTCTGCCCAGCCCTGCTCCTCCGGGGCTCCCTGCTGGGCTCAGCATTGTCCCTGGCCAGGAGGGAGAAGAGAGGCTGCCAGGGTCGGGGCTGCAGGAGCCTCCAAACGCTCCCAGCTGCTGCCAGAGGGAGCCAGGTCTGAGGGGGCTTCTCCACCAGGTCCAATCCTAATTCATAGAATCATAGAATCATAGAATCATAGAGTTGGAACGGACCTAGTAGGTCATCTAGTCCAACCCCCTGCCTGCAGCAGGAATTCCCCCTAGGGCATCCCCGACAGGTGCTCGTCGAGCCTCTGCTTGAAGACCCCCAGTGAGGGAGAGTCCACCACCTCCCTTGGCAATTTGTTCCACTGCCGAACCGCCCTCACCCTCAGGAATTTTTTCCAGATTTCCAGCCGGAATCTCCTCTCTTGCAGTTTGTACCCATTGGTTCTAGTTCTGCTTTCAGAAGCAGCTATGAACAAATTGGCCCCTTCCTCCATATGACAGCCCTTCAGGTATCAGAAGAGGGCAATCATGTCTCCCCTCAGCCTCCTCTTCTCCAGGCTGAACATCCCAAGTTCCCCCAACCTTTCCTCATAGGGCTTCCCTTCCATCCCACTCATCATTCTTGTAATGATTCTTGTAATTCCAATCTGCAGTTAATGGGTCTTACTCCCAGGGAGGGATCTTCAGGATTGCAGCCTTAGAAAACACTCCGGACCATGTCTACTCAAAAGTAAGCCCCTCTGCAGTTAATGGGTCTTACTCCCAGGGAGGGATCTTCAGGATTGCAGCCTTAGAAAACACTCCTGACCATGTCTACTCAAAAGTAAGCCCCTCTGCGGTTAATGGGTCTTACTCCCAGGAAGGGATCTTCATACTGGCAGCCTTAGAAAACAATCCTGACCATTCCTACTCAAAAGTAAGCCCCCACCAACCTCTCCTGCTGCCTGTTGCACCCACTATCCTGTAGCCACCCCCACCAACTCCCCTGGCCCTGCCTGTGCCCACTACCCCAAAGAAAACCCCCACCAGCCCTGCATTCACCCCCTCCCCCCACAAACCTCCCACTTACCTACATTCCCCACCCCAGAGAAACCCTCCACCAGCCACCCCTGAATGCACCCACTGCTCCTCCCCCCAGGGTGTGTGTGTCTATTACCTTAAAAAGGTAATATAGTGTTGAAAGCAATACAAGTACAGGAAAGCAATACCAGAGGGCAATAACAAACTTTTAAGCTTATTTTAACATGTCCTACATTTCGTCCTACATTTTTGGACCATTTTTTTAATTACAGGAATTTTCTCAGGAATTTTGGCTGGACTGAGAGGAATTTTGGCCTTAAATCAGGAATTTTGGGGTTGCTGTGCAGGAATTTCCAGTTTGGCGTCTGGTAACCCTGCTGGAGCAGTGAGGGCAGCTCAGGCTTCCTGACTCTGGATGCAGCATAAATTTCTGCTCTGGATTCAGAATAACTGGGGCAGCCCAGCTAGGGCACTCCTCACTCCCCTAACACTGGACTGTGCCCTTAATCTCTGAGGTTTCTCAGCCTGCAATCTGCCCCCCCTCCCCAACCCCATGCAGGAGTGGGCCCCACTTATTATAATAGGGTTTGCTTTAGAATTACCTTTAGAATAGGACTTAGAGCATAATCCTAAGCATGTATACTCAAAAGTAAGCCCTACTGTGTTCAATCAGCTTTTACTTCCAGGAAAGTGTCTTTAGGATTGCTGCCTTACTTGGATTGCCGCCTAGGTTTCTCAGGCTCCTTTCCATTGCCCCCCTTACATAGGAATGAGTACCAGCAGAGTACCGGCACCTCTGTAGACTCCAAGTCAATATGCCTATGATTACAAATAACATATTCATGGTGGGCTGTGGGTGGCGCAAGCGGTTAAAACTCTGTGCCTGTTAACCAGCAGGCCAGGGTTCGATTCCTGGGTCGGCCCCACGACAGGGTGAGCTCCTGTCTTTAGCCCAGCTCTGCAAGGCCAGCTGGATCCAATCGTATTGGCTCTGCCTTTCCATTGGACTAATTCAGTGGCGTGGAGAGGGGGGATTTGCTGCTTGGGTAACAGCCTATCCTCCATAACAATCCAACCCAGGCTTTCGTGTTTCGCATGCAGTGTATGCAGCGCCGAGCATGATACCATAGTCTTTCAAGACTGACGGAGGCCTGCTTTATTCATGGTGAGCACTGTGGTGCCAGGAAGAAAACACCGGAGGAGGAGGCGGCTGAGGACGATATGTATTTGGAGCCACTGAACAGCGATGACAAGCCGCCCTGCTTCTGCAAGCCAACCCACACTTCAGGACTAAGACCACCTTCCTTTGGACCTGAGCAAGAAGGGGCAGGACCTTCTCAGCAGCCAAGCATGAAAGTGAGGCTGCTGAATCAGCATGTGTGCCCCATGACATTGGGAGGAAAAGGTGGCTTCTGGGATGTCTTGGCCTCCAGGGCCAAGGGACAAGGAGGGGAAGTTCTTGGGTTACCCACGGTACTATACGGGGCCAGCCTGGTAACAGAACCTGCCCCCACCACCCAGGCCTGAAAGATAGGAGCCACCCAAAGAGAGGGGCATGTGGAGGTTATATAAGGGGAGAGAAAGAACAGGAAGACAGGAGGAGGCAGGAGACTCCAGCACAAGTGGGGAGGAAGATTGAAGGTGACATGCTTGGTGCAACTTAACTTACCTGTTCAGAGTTGAGACTGTTGGGAAGAAGACCTACCTAGTCACGGATAGGACTGTTAAAGGAAAGACTTACCTGTTGTAAGGATATGTTGTTGTAACTTACCTGAAAGTCTTCGAGGTTCTTAAGTACTTACCTGTTGTTGTAACCATCACGCATGTGTACCTCCTATAATGGATGCCAGTAAAGATGTGGTTTTGGATATCCCTACTGCTTCTCCGTGGCATTTCTTACCTGATGGGTTAGACCCTCATCCTCCTCCTGAGACTGAGTCGTCCCAGTCCACCCACATCTCCCATATAACCCAGTACCACAAGCACCCCCACCTTTATTTCTAGGAAAAAAAGCACTGACCTTATTCAGAATAAACATGTGTAGGCTGGTCTCTCAGGAGAGGCTGATCTGTTGGTGGTAGATTACTGAAATCAGCCGTATCCAGGCCAGGATTATTTTTTCACTTGACATATATAAGACTTAATATATAAGACATTGCTAATATATCAAGGTATAATTTATTAGAAATGTTTGCTTGTCTTGCAAAACACTCTCAATCCAAGTTACTCTCAATCCAAGGCTTTACTATATAGGCAAAAAGCAGAATCATTTCCTAACAGGTCCAAATCTCGCTCTTCCCTACCTGCAACTTACTGCAAGGTTTGTATGAAAAATCCGTCACACTTCTTTGATCCATAGGAGGATGAGAAGATTGCCATGTACAGGTCTGGCCTTTGAGGGAGCCAAGCCAGGATACATACAAGCATCCTTGTGCTTGCCTAGGAACTTATGATATCAGAATTGATTATCTGACTGTCGTTGATTCAACTGATAGTTTAGTGTATGAACACAAGAACATCCCTCCCAGCCCTCTCATGTGGTCAGGTGAGCTTTGACACCCTTTTGAGTGCCCTTTCAGGAAGAAAGTTGATATACAAATTGAATAAGCAAGCAAACAAACAAGCAAGCAAGCAAGCGAATGAATGAATGAATGAATGAATGAATGAATGAATGAATGAATGAATGAATGAATGAATGAATGAATCGGGCATGCCAATTCCAAACAGGATTGCTGGCTAGATGGACTCTCAACCAGACACCTACTTGGCCAACCTGAATGCCTCCTGAGTCCACTCATGATTAAATTTCTCTCTCTCTCTCTCTCTCTCTCTCTCTCTCTCTCATTCTGAATTAGTCTCTCACTTGCACCAGATCATTTTTCCAGTTTCTTTATGGGCCTATGAATCTTTTCCATTTTTCCCCTCCTGCAAACAGAATTCTTCTGCCGTGTGACTTATAATGGGTGAGACCCTGCAATCATCCATTGCAGGTCCACAATTACTGCCGTGGTCTGAGCCCCATGTTACCAATGGGCTGGGTTACTGTATCTGTAGCAACAGCTGTCAGGACTGAATTCCTCATTAGTCAAAATTACATCTTACTTTCATTTTCTCTTTCTTACTGATGACAACCTGTGATTATTCACCCCTTTCCTAGCAAGCTGATTACTAATGACCTTGGGAAATTCAGAATCTGATCTTCAACAAACTGAAACAGATATCTTCTGCAGGCACTACTAAAAAACCACATAGGCCTTGCCACGGGGCTTCCTCTCTCACTTGAAAAACTATTTCTTCAGCTTCTCTTTCCTGATGGTTTGGATCATACATTCAAACTGTTGCTTCTAATTACGTATTATTTTCTACAGTCCTAGAGGATTTGGGTTTCACCTCTAATGCCTATCTCCTTTTTTCTGCTTTTGCTTCAGAACAGAAAATTGTTTAGAATTCTTACCCATTTCAGACCCCAGGATCTTTCATTCATAAAATGAGGACATTCGTGTTTCCATTACACTGCTTTCAATACTTCAGTATCTGTTTCTCATTGTAATTACCGCTTCGTACTTCTTCACGTCTCATTTCTGGTGGAAATCAGATGGAATTAAAGAACTCACTTCTTACAAGTCTTCTATTCATTACTGAGTTCTTCTTAGCTCCTGCCACCAAGAGTAATTAACCTGGTTTATCACTCAGCACTGAGCTCGCACTTAAATCAAACACTACCTTTGATTGAATTTGTTCTGTTGCTGGCTGTGCCTCTCCAAACTCAAGCTTATAAAAAAGCGCAGAGAAAATGCGGGTTTTGGTTTCTACAAATGACAGTGTCATTTCCTGTCTACCACAAGTCTAACTGAGAAGGTCCCATTGATAGTATCCTGGATTTTGATCCATATAATAAGATCCACACAACAATCCAACCTGTTGCCCAACACTGCATGCTACAGCCACTAGTTTCCAAATCAAATGCAGTAAGTCCAACTTCTGGTAAAATGCTTTTACTCTGAATTTCTGCTATAAAACCATTTCATTTCTTCACTCACACCTCTCTCTCTTTATATAACTGCTTAACAAATATTAGAAGCAAAAGTGATTTGGGGCCCAATTCTATCCAACTTTCCAGTGGTGGTACAGCCATACCAATGGGGTGTTCACTGCAACCTTCAATGGGGAGCAGTCGCAGAGGCTACCTCTTCCTCAAAGTTAGAGAGACCTCTTAACTCAGAATTGCATTGGCATGGAAAATTCAGATAGGATTGGGCCCTTTACAAAACTCTTTCAATGGTGATGTCCTCCTTGTGGAACTCTCCCCACCCAACTACACCAGATCTTTGGGGATCTTTCAGGACAGTTTGAAGATTTTCCTTTTCTAGTCAAGCATTAAGCCAAAAGTGATGTGAAATTAGGAGGGGCAAAATTTGTGTGTATGTCATCCTCCTCAGTTTGTTTTTAAATTTTAATTTTGTAGGTTATGATGGCTTAGATTTTACATTTTATTGATGCTTCTTTATGAAGTGAGTTGCTTTATTGCTTTGCTGTTATCCATTTTGAGAATTGAAATAACTGAAAAGCCGGTATCAATTTTTAAACAAATGAATAAATAAAAGTGTGTTCCTGCAGCACCAATGACTTGCATCACATCTTGTCAACAGTGTTTGTGCCATTCATCAGTCACCTGCTACCTCAGTATGCAAAACTCCCTTTGGTTTCTGAAACCCCAGCATTGGGCTCACAAACAAGTATTCTTGCTTCAAAACAACATGTAAACTTACTTGGAAAGTTTACACTCTCTGTTCTTCTCTTGTAAGACCTACAGAAAAAAAGAATTTGCCTAAGTGAACAGAGGTGTGACTTCACTTAGAAGTCTACCAAGAGAAGCTAAAACTTCCAGGATAAGCAGCAATCCTACTTAATGTACCCAATTACAATGCAAAACAAAACCATCTGCCCTGTGACAAATGCCACTTTATGTCCCCTTTAGGGAGATGAAGGCTGCAATCCTAAAGACACTTTCCTGGGACTAAGACCCATTTAACACAATGGGGCTGACTTTTGAGTAGACATGGTTAGGATTGTGCCTGAAGTGTGGTAGAAATTTAGCAAATAATAAATTTAGGATGAAATCCAGAGTAACTATGGAGAGTCCTTGCTCCAGTTTAAGAACAATGTACTCTGGATTGCCAGATGAATTTCCCATGGGTTTTCACTAGGTGGTGCAGTAACTACGGGTGCATGTAACGTCTCTTACGTGCTCCCATAGTTACTCTGGATTTGGCTGTCAGTAACTTAAATAATGTATACATGAATTTCAGGCCCAATCCTCAACATGTCCACTTAGAAGTAAGTCTCATTATGGTCAATGGGTCTTACTCCCAGGTAAGTGTGGTTAGGATTGCAACCTTTATTTCTCCAAAACAGGTTGCTTCATGAAATCTAAGCACACCTGGTGAGGCAGCACATCTATGAAGCTGGGTGATGTGTGTGTCAGCATTATGTTGACTGTGGGGTGAGAGAGAACCCCAAAGCTATCCCCACTGCCTCCTTCCATCCTTGTATATGCAACAAACATGGATGGGTTTTCCACCCATTAAAAGTAAGCAGAAAGGAGATCATCTGCCTCCTTACTGTGCTCTTTGTGTGATTTCTCTGAACATGGAAGTGCCAGACTTTTTTTAAGGAGACTGATGAATGAAGGAGTTGAAACTTGCATGAAGTTGAAACTGTTGCCTTCTTGAGATTGATCACAGCTTCAAAATTATCTTTCACAAATGTGGTCAGTATATCCAGTTGCCCATATCCATTGAGGAGATCAAGGTGAAGATATCCAGTCTTGGTCCCTGGAATGAAATATGCTGCTTGTTTATGGTTCGGAGCTCTGAGCTTTAAAAATTCTAGATCGTTGCAAGCCGCAGCAATCAAATCTCAATAATGAATCTTTGAGACATTATTTGATTTCACGAAGTGAGTCTGCATTTCAGTATTAATAACACTTCTGATGCATTATGCGCTTGACGACAGAAAAAACATTAGCACTTGTGTAATTAACTCTTCTGTTGGGAGTCCAGTTTATACCATTGAACGAAAACAGATCACTCCTCCGGTGACATGCCATGCATCTAAACAAGGCTAATCCCTATATCTCCAATGCACTCAGTGAATTCAAATCCAGGCCATAATGGTTAGATGATTGGGGGTGGGGGAGCACTTCACTGGAAAATAATTTGCTCAGGGTAGAAACCAAGCTTGGCAGAAAGGGGTCTATGGCATCCATAGTTCTAGTCAAGGCAAATTACCAAATTATTGTGACATTAGTAAACAGGTAATTAGTTTCACATGTCATTGCTCACACACACTTGAGACTATTACTAAGAGACTCTTACAATGCACCTCTGTCTCTTAAATACAAAGGAATCCTTAAAAGACCTGCCCATCTGACCCACTACTATCTATAATGCACTTCAAGTAGCTAGAGATAAAATGCAATCTTGTCAGGCCACAGACACCTGCTCCCAGCAGGGAAGCTTACTTATGAACTGCCAAGACTTTTGTTACAGTACCTCCAGTTGCAATGATCTTTCCATCTGAAATAGGCCAGCGTTAACTTGGCTCCAACCACTTGAAAGCTATTGCTGAATATTTATTAGCCACATGCTGGGCCACACAGGTATGAAGCAAATATGTGCCAAAAAAGGAGGGAAACAAGGATGGGAAAGAGAGGGGGGAGCTCAAATTAGTCTTTTGTTTTGTAAATCCTTTGCTACTGAATGGGTCAGCTGTTGAGCAACTTTTTTCTACCATAAATTTAAAAATCACTGCCGGATTTGATCTGCAAGACCAGGGTTGTCATATGTCCCAGAAAACCAGGACAGACCCTGTTTGGGGGGATTACGTTAACATACTGCCAAGTTTCACAGGGGATCCTGGTTTTGTGGGATCCCAGGAATCCCTGTCCTGGTTTTGTGGAAGAGAATTATGGCAACCCTATGCAGAACAAAATACAATCAGAAGGCACACAGTGAAGCTTCATTGCTAAGCTATTTGGGCCAAGACCTGGTCAGTGCCTGAATGGGAGACTACCTGGGATTCTGCTGCCTGAAGTTCTAGAATGGAAGGAAAATTGGATATAAATGCAATAAATAAAAATAATAATAGGTCCAAGACAGCTCCTCTACCCACATCTAAGGTTAACATATGAGGTCCTGCTCTGTGTCATCATACCCTCACACCAATTTTATAACTGAGAAGTTTGTTATCAGAGATAAAATACAGAATTCTCTATCTGATCATCGCAACTCAGAAAACCTGCTTGGCCCTGTCACCACTTGACTTTCCATCATAACCTCCATGATGTTTGAGCATGCCTACCATTGCCCGGATGTTCCTCCCTTGGGGTGACCTGAATGCTGAAAGAGCATCCAGCTCTTCCACCCCCCCCCCCCACATATATGTTCAATTAAATAAGCCATTCTGTTCTCAAATTCTGTCTTGCAGACTAAAAGGAAGGTTACCATAGGAAATCTATCTGATTAGGGTCTCAGTATTTCTTCTCCGACTTTAACTTGCCGGCAGTTAACTTATTTCAGCTCCTCATTTATTGCTATCTTCTCTGCCCTCTGAAGACCTCAATCAGCACAACCCACTCTGTGGCGCTTTATCACAAATATGCAAATGTTACATTTACAATTTTTGGCCATTTTTGTGCATCTGCTCTTCTCAAGCTGTTCCTTAAAATGGTGCTTTAAATCCACTTTGCCGTAAACATGGGACGAGAAGCAGTAACAGCCCATTTTCCTCCTGATTAGTAAATTACTGTGTTGGCCCCAGAGTTTCATTCAAGCTGCTGCTTGCTTGTGAACCACAACAAAACAGAGCGCCTTTTTAAACATGACAAACTTCCCTTGATTTCCGTCTCTGAAAGGTGAAGTCTAGATTACTTTTCCTTTGAATGGGGAGGAGGAAAAAGGAAAGGGGCAAGAAACCATTTTCAATTGACAGAGTGAAAAATGTTGTTGTGGAGCTAACGTATTCCATGGGAAAGTAACTTAGAATGGCTGAACTTCTAGACTAGTAACTACAGAGTGCGGCACAGTCTTTTAAAGACTTTCCACAGAGGACAAGCTATGATAATTTGCAACTGTTATGTAATTTCTATTGGCTAGCTGTGCAATAATTTATGAAAATCATGATACTCTGGTGCTTTAATACAGAATAAGCTGTCCTCAGAGAGTAAGCAAGAGATGGAAAGAAAGAAAAATTCATGGCACTGGTATTTTGCTATGCTGTGCATGAGCTCAGCTTCCAAATGGAATTCTGAACAGAAATCGGTTTTCAAACCATAAAGTTAAATCTTCTGCAACAATTGACAGTCTGTTTCCAAACATGTAGTTTGCTGTTTGGGTATGTAATTTAAGGTACCTGGACACAATTGTGTTTAGTGTGCTATTACAGGGACAGTTTTTTTTTATGATGCACAAGGAAAAAGCAAACTGAGAGCCAACACACACCTTTGCAACTATAAACAGACTCTGAGCACATGTCATACTATTTTTTGTTGGGGACAGAGTGGGAGGTCCACATATTAATTTCATTTTTCTTACCAATGATGTTTTCAGTGATATTTTGGATATGTTTTAATTGTTTTTAAATTTTTATTGTTTAATTGCTTTATGTGCCTTTTTATCTTTATTGTATTACGCTTTGTTGTTAACCACCTTGGAGTCCATTGCTGTGGACGAAAGGCAGGCTACAAATACAATAAATAAAATAAAACTAGTTATCATTAATGATTCAATAATAGTTAAACCTACAGAGAGAGATGTTTCTAGACAAATTTTGAAGAAGGTGGATCTGTTTGGTAGTTTTGTGAAGTATCATTAACTGGAGGTTGTCCATGACTTTGTGTACCTTGGCTCAACTATCTCTGACACTCTCTCCTTAGATACTGAGCTGAATAAACGTATTGGTAAAGCGGCTACCACGTTCTCCAAGCTTACAAAGAGAGTATGGCTTAATAAGAAGCTGACGGAACATACAAAGATCCAGGTCTATAGAGCTTGCGTCCTGAGCACACTCTTGTACTGCAGTGAGTCTTGGACTCTTTATGCATGGCAGGAGAGAAAGCTGAACACCTTCCATATGCGCTGCCTCCGACGTATTCTTGGAATCACCTGGCGTGACAAAATCTAAAATGACGCAGTCTTGGAATGTGCTGGAATCTCTAGCATGTTCACACTTCTGAAACAGCGGCGTCTACGCTGGCTTGGGCATGTCGTGAGAATGGCTGACGGTCAGATTCCAAAAGATCTCCTATATGGAGAATTAGTGCAGGGAAAGTGCCCTATAGGGAGACTACAGCTGCGATACAAAGACATCGGCAGGAGGGGTCTAAAGGCCTTGGGAATGGACATCAACAGCTGGGAAACCTTGACCTCCGATTGTTCAGCGTGGAGGCAAAAGACCCAGCATGGCCTTCTTCAACTGGAAGAGACACTTATTTGGCAAGCTGAAGCAGAGACAGACCCGAAAGCAGCGAAACCTGGGCCTGGGCAGGGGACGGAATTTATTTGTCCTCAGTGTGGAAGGAATTGCCACTCTCGAATTGGCCTTTTTAGCCACACTAGATGTTGTTTCAGGACCTCCAATCAGAGCACGATACCATAGTCTTTCGAGACTGAAGGATGCCAATGAATGATTCTTCCCATACAAGAAAGCTGGTTGTAGATCAGAAATTGTACCAGGACTTTGGCCACATACACATACATAAATGTAAAAGAGGAGAAGAGTGCCGAGATACAGTATGAAAATTGGCTGGAGTAGAGCCCAGTCCTTGTAAGCAGTACTACCATACCTTGGTACCTATTCTCCTCAAGAGATTCCACTTCCAGCACCCTACAGAAATAGCAACGCTTAACTCAGTGATCATCAGTGGCAAACAATCTGCTCTTTTGAGAGCAGGAAAATGCATCTCGCTCGTTTCAGAATCAGATGATTTACAGCATACCCACTTCATAAACAGCAGGGGATATGAAGGAGACAGAAACCTTGCTCAAAATGCACAAGGAAGCTGGCAAAGCAGAAGCAGGCAGGCGGGTAATATTTCTGCTTCCTACAAAAAAGAAAAATTCAGCACAGCTCAGAGTTCTCCCAGATCATCCACATAAGGTACCAAGAAGGAATGAAGACACCAACAAGAAGGCAAAAAGAGGTGCATTCTGGGTGCATTCATCAAGCATATGGTTGCCAACACTGACTACAGGTGTGCATCACTTAATGACGGTATACATTCTCAGATGCCCATCACTATGTGAGTGGGTCATTATATGAAAATTCAGCCCTATCCAGTGCCATTGTTGTATAAACACATGCTCATTATATGGGCTAAAGGAGACCAATGGGCCCAATCTGGAGCCCGGCACACTGATTCTCCACTCACACACACACATGCTTTAGACACTTTACGGCCATTAGTGCTGGCCGAGTACTGGAGCTAGTCCGGTGAAATCCCACACTGGGCCAGCACTGGTGGGAGGCTAGAGGTCTGCCACCTGGCAGTCACCCAAACCACCAGGCACAGAAAGGTAAGATGAGGATGGAGAGATGCAGGGAGGAGGTGTTCTGGGGTGATCAGAGGGTGGGGGAGGGAGCAGGAAGGGGGAAGGACTGACAGATTTCAGTTCTGCTGATTCCAGAGGCCTGTGTACCAGGGCATTATGGTGGGGAAAGGGCAAGACTGACTGGCTTTCAACCATGCGTGATCTGCACCCTGCATTCATTGATTGTATCCATGGCCTCCAATCAAGCTCACATTTCCTTTTATATTCTTTCAGTGTCAGAGATTAAATCTGTCCTCAGTCCAGTAATAAACAGTATCATTAACTCCATCAAGGAGGAAAATTGTATACAAATATTTTGATCGATTCAGCACAATAAATAAATTGCACTGATCAGCTTCTAAATTGCTGCTATCATGAGTTAAGCAACAGTGCCGTGTAAATCATTACTCAATCAAGTGCCCTGTATATTGTGTGCACTACAATGCAAATAGGCCCAGTGATCGCCGGGTTATGATAATTAGGCGAATGCAGGATCATTACCTACAAGCTAACGCAGCAGCTCTATTGCTTTCATTATTGCAGGCAAGCTCCTTTTCTCGCACAGCGTACCCTAGAAAGAATTTTAGCCCATTAAGGTTTGCTGTCAATCTTGTGACTTACCGCTGAATGTTAATAGGTTCTTCTAGATGAGAAACAAGAGATTGTAATTTCTCAAGTGTTGTTTCTGGAGGAGGAAGAATTAGCAGTGCCAGCGTTTTCATTGTTGTTCCTACCAAATGGGAAGTTGTCAGAAGAGCCCCTTGCTCTTTACATCAGTTCCCCACAAAATAGTGTCCCCAAATCACTGTTTTGAAATTTTCATGCTGGGCAAATGTAAGTGATGCTTTTGACCATTCAAGGACTTTACAGAACCTTCAGAGGGTCAGAGAAGCAGCACACATCATCTTCAACCCACAAAACACTTCTGGGGGGAAGGTGGGTAATGATACAGTGCTGCCCCTGAAGTCTGGCACCCAGGGCATTTCCCCCTTTTTTTCTCCCAAGGTGCAACACAGTATAGATTACCCCCCAAATGAATTTAAAAACATGTGCTTTCCTCACAAATGCCCCAATATGTGGCCTCTTTTTAACATCCATGGATCACAATAATACATCACACACACCATACATCACAATAATATGCAATAAGCCACAGACAGCCACTGAATGGGAACCAGAAGTCAAGCTGGGACATAAGAATACAAGCAGATCCCCATATCAGCTGATATAATACGCGCTGATTCAGTTATCTGCTGATCCATCCAACATAACCCTTTCCTGTAGTTTTTGTTTTATGTAGAAGCTCCGTCAGCACAAGTGTTTCCTGTTAACTATCTTCCTTAAGAGCGAAATGTGCAAGCAATTAATAGGAAGTAGGATTTCTTGTTAATTTCAAGCATGCAGGCTGGTTGCCCCTAGGTTTGTCTTCAGGACTTTTGATGGTTGTTAAATGATGGTTGTTAAACAAGGAACACTTGCTCTAAAAGTGCTTCTACCTCAGGGAATTTCAACCAACAGTAAACTTACCACTAGTGGTACACCAGGCAGTGTTGTATGGGACAGACAGCATCCACCACCCATCAGTTAGCCCACAACGTGAGGTTCCAATCAGAATAGGAAGCTTAAGCCAGTGGGCAGAGCTCTAGTGCCTGGTTTTGAGCACAAGCAAAGCTCACCTGCCTGCCCTGAACCTCTTACTGACCTTGAAAGCACCCATCATAGTCTCCAAATCAGGAATGACATAATCCCCCATTACTTCTGGTGGAACCCCTGAAGATGATGCGGCAGCAAGTGGTGCATCAGAGGAGCAGCTCTGAGATATTTCTGTTTGATGTGAATGGTACAGTAATGGATGGGTGGGGTGCTATACATAAGGTGTCCTCCATATCTACAGTCTGTGGGGTGGGACCCAAAACAGAACCCCCACAGATATGGGGTCTTCCTGTACTATTGCCCAGACATAGTCCCGGCCTAAATTTTATTATCCTTTCAATTGAGAAGAACCAGTGACTAGCTTGAGGTAGGTGGAGACACTTACATTCAAGAATGATTATACCTCTGTAGTGATATTCCAGTCCACAGCCCTGGTGGCTGTCTGTTGGCGGCTTCTAACTCTATCATCTCTAGGCAATCAATGAGACGACTGGTTTCATGCTCATTTTCCATCCCACTGACATTCTATTGTCATACATCATTGTAATTAGACCCATCACTTTTTTAGCTCGATGACTCAGTAATTATTTTGGGAAGATTGCTCTGATGAGTAACAAACTGATATGCAAACAGCAGAGTTCTTTCCAAACCCAGAACATATTGTCTTCAAACATATTGTCTTCAACAAGTCAAGTGTGGGGATTTCTCTGGCTAAAAATGTTTATCTTACTTCCTTTGACTGCCATTTTATTGTGCCCCTTTTGCACTTTGACAGAATTCCATTGGCAGCACTTCCAGAAGAGGCTGCAACACTCTCCATCCACTGGTGCACATCACTAGAGATGTCCTGGATCAGGTAAAGCAGCATCAAGGCAGGGAAGGAGTGAATTGAGAGAAGGAGGGAGCAAAACAGGTAGGGAGGCAGATGGGAAGAAGGCTGTGGAAGGGGTGGATCTTGCACCAATGGCATGTGCCAGATCCTATCTTCTTCTTTTTTTGCAACATCTTGCCCCCTTTCTGTCCTCATATTTGTGCCACCTAAACAGCTGGCACCAGTCTGAGAAAATCCACTGTGGAATAGCATAGGTTTTGAGAGATAAAGGGATTTAAATCCCCTTTCTTCTTCAAAGCCTTCTAATCTGCCCCCTCCTATGGTGAATATAACATGCTACTTTTCAGCACACTGCACCAACTGTGGGGAATATAGTGTCCCTGCAGGTTGTCCTGCTAGTCATGACCGACTGAAGGGTGTAGTGCTCATCCCTGTTTCAAAGCCGAAGAGCCAGCACTGTCCAAAGATGTCTCAATGATCATGTGGCTGTACGCCCTGCACATGCAATGCAGTTACCTTCCCATCAAAGTGGCACCTATTTACTGTACTTGCATTTACATGCGTTTGAACTGCTAGGTTGGCAGGAGCAGGGCAAAGGACAGGAGCTCACTCCATCTTGTAGCAATCGGGTCTTGAAACCTGGCCTGCTGGTTAACAGGCATGGCATCTTAACCTGCTGAGCCACTACAGCCCTGGGGAAATAAGTGAAAATTGAAAAGTTGCAGAAGAGGACAACAAAATGATTACTGGGGTGGGATACAAGGACAGGCTACAGGATTTGTGTATGATCTGTCTAGAAAAAAAGAGCCTGGGGTACAAATGAGATATACAAAATTATGCAGGGGATTGATAGAGAGGTGTTTTTTCCTTCTCACACAACACCACAACTAGGAGACAGCCATTAAAATGGAGTGTTGAGAGAGTTAACACAGACAAAAGAAAATATTTATTGCTTTTCTTTGAGTCTGTGGAACTTTTTGCCACAAGATGTGGTGTTGGCATATGGCCTGGGTATTTTTAAAAGAGGACTGGACAAATTTTACACATTACACATTTTAAACATTACACAACTTATGATGAGTGTGTGCAACCTCCTAATTGTAGAAGCAGGCTTCCTCAGAATGCCAAATGCAAAACTGAATCAAAATTGCCAAATACAAATCTGTATCTCCTGTCATCTTGTGATGCTTCCTGACACATCTGGTGGGATACACTGTGGGACACTTTGTGAGATACAGAAAGCTGGTCAAAATCAGGAAGCTGGCCTGATCTGGTGTAGTTCTTCTTATGTTCTTATAGGATTGGGCTCTTAATCTAACATGCCACTTGGTTTTAAATTCACAAAATCCTTTACCTACATGTCTTCTTGATGTACATCCACTATGAGCACAATCCAAACCAGGTCTACTCCAAAGTAAGCCCCATTGTGTTCAATGGGTCTTATTCACAGGAAAGTGTCTTTAGGATTGCAGTGTTAATCACCCCTCTTTAGACATGGATTCTTGAATACTCCTTTTACTCCTTTTGCAAATGACACTGACTTCTAAATAGCTCACATCTTCACTCACATGCCCCAAAAAAAGAAGCAGAAAAAAAATATTTTTAATGCTTCAATGCTTTAGTCCATCTTTCTTTTCAATGCTTCAAATATGAAGGCTCATATAGCATCCATTTTCAACCTTTTTTGTTGCAGTGACATGGCCTTACATTGCACGCCCGCAATAGTTCTACTATTCTCCAATGGTTTGCAGATCCTTTCCAAAACTCCCCCAGCATCCAGCACACCAATGTGCTGGGCACCACTGTTTGAAAATCACAGATCTGTAGGATTATCTTTACACACATGCATATCATAAGTAAGGGAGCCAAGCACAGGTCCTTGCAGACACTAAAAAGCAACTAGAATTCGGCTGTGACGGAAGTGACAGTTGATCAATAGAAACAGCCATGACAGAACACGGCGCCCTTCCGCTATATCTGAAAATGCATTAAGCATAATTAGTAGTGAAACTCATAATACAAGCAGCTCTTTGACGTTTCAGTGATTTTTATGTTTATTATTCCCACTGCTGAAGCAGAAGCCCCTGCAGAAAATAAGACAGAGAGCACAATCCTAACCATGTCTACTCAAAAGTAAGCCCCATTGTGTTCAGTGGGTGTTACTCCCAGGAAAGTGTTTTTTAATATTGTAGCCTGAGTCCACTAAAGCTCTGCATAGTTGCTCTGGTGCTTCTGGAAAACCAAAAACCAATGGATGTCACTATTACCGTATATAAAGGTAGCAACTACTATTGTCAGCTGGAAGAATGAGGGGCAAGGCAGGGCTGGGCCAGCCAAGATTTCCCAGTGCCTGAATGAGCATCCCAAATTTTTGTATTGTTAAGGATGTGTAGGCCACACTGGGTGATGCAGAACATCACTACTCACTGAAATGTTTAAAATCTTCATACTTTCAGATAATAATATCATGTTACATATCATTTGATGAGTAATTTCATGCAGAATTCATAAACCGTGTTGAAATATATCCTATCAAACGTTAGAGCAGAAAAAACTGTGCAGTAGGGCAATGCTGCATCACCATGCCCAGCACCCATGTCCACCCACTGCATGGGAGGAGATCCCTCTTGGGGGTGATGTGCTAGCCTCCCACATCAGATGGTACAAACCCTAGTGACACCACTGGCCCAAATGTCACGCTGCCATGCCTTGAGCTGTGCCTTCCCATTCCATGTACTACACTCACTCAATCTGCCAGGCATCTCTGCTGTCTGTTTGTCCTCTTGTGCTTTGTAGATAAGAAAGTGGAGAACTAAGGAGAAGAGAGTGATGGGCTAGAGCAGAGTAGGGGGGATCTACCAGCATCTCCCCCTTACACTACTCTTGGTCTCCCCTCACCTTATTGCTCGCTCTCGCTCTCGCTCTCTCTCTCTCTCTCTCTCTCTGAGAACCTCAGAAAAGGCAGTGTGGCTGGACAGTCCAATTATGAAAATTATGAAACTTGGACAGCCCAATTATGAAAATGGGCTGGACAAAGAACTTCTGGAGGTCACATCTAAGGCCTTATGTTTGACACCTCTGTATTACAGCATCTACACTTCATCTTCTGTCCGGTTTCCTTGTTCTGTTTTAAATCCACAAAGGAAGATGTGACAACCAAATATAGAGGCACAGCACTGAAAAAGTTTGGGCCAACACTGATTTTTCACTGCAGAATTGTGGTATATAAACACACACTAGAAACAGCACAAAAAAAGCTTGGGGAATCTTCAGTATCACAGTTAAGAAACTTTCCACTTTCAATTCCAGTGATACAGATATCAGGCTTCCAAGTGCCCAGATCAATTCCTGGAGCTATAAGCCAGATGGAAATGTAGGAAAAAGAGGGTTACTAAGGATATGATCAGTAGTGGACCTCAGATACATGGGATAGAGGCCATATTCACACAATCAAGCCACCTCCAGGGTTCTGTGTTTCATCCTGGAGCCCTGTCATGTGTCATCAGCATCAGAGTGACTGGCCAACATATGCCCTATCAAATCTGCTTTGCCTATTTTAAGTGATCTTTCTCTAACTCTTCCACGTTGAAAGACAAATGAACCAAGGGTGAAAATGTGAGAGGAGAACTTGAGTGCATTGTCAGCAGTTTCTCTCTTAAAGATCCTGCCTCTACCTATCAGGCTCTTCTCGTGCCCTGCAAGTCTACTATAGCTCCAGTCCCTCCAAGACCCCCAGACCATGGCACATGAGTGCATGCATTCAGGGCTTGTTTCTCAATATTGACAATCTTTCTAATCCAAAATGTCATTGCAAGATGCATTGCAAAAAACACACACACCATTAGAAATACTTGTATTATAGTACAATGGAGAGTGTGTTGGTTGTGGACAAGGTAAACCGGGGCTCATATCAGTGGTATCACAAGGGGTTGTGGAAGGTGCAACTCATACTAGGTTACTCTGAGAGGGTGTGATGTACTGCATGCCCTGCACCACTTGGTTCTGTTCACATAAGTGCACAACACATCTGGCAAACTTCACAATTTTTTTTGTAAGGCCCCTTCAAACTTATGTTGGCAGTTCCCAGGAGCATTATACATTTACATAAGCCTTTCTCTGTGCAATTGTGCCATGCTGCTGGAAACCTTTGTTCTTGTTCAGAGGAGTCTGCCTTTCTCCTGGTAGTATTGCACACTTGCATAAAAAGAAGAAGACTTGTGAATGTGTACATGTGTTACAACATAGGGTTGCCATATGTCCCAGAAAACTGGGACTGTCCTGGTTTTGGGGGATTGCACACACATACTAGCAAATGGGACAGGGGATCCTGTCCTGGTTTTGTGGAAGAGAATTATGGCAACCCTAGTACAACATTACCAGGCACCTCCACCCCTTGGTTTTGAAAGATAGATACCTCCAAACTTGGGCTGAAGTTTTCAGAGGTACATCTGGGTGATGTTGAGAGAACAGGATAATGATGTGTCACCACCACACCCACTGTCCTACTTTACTGCATGAGAGGTGGTCCATCATGGGACTGATGTAATGGTCTCCCACATGGGTAACATAAATGTTAAGTGATGCCTCTGTTTCTAATTCCCACTTATCCCTGGAGCTAAGGCTGCAATCCTAATCTCCAGTTAGGCTGGCCTAAGCCCTGGCATAAGTCCTGTGCTGACCTGGGGATGTCACAAAACTTCGGCACCATTTCTGGAGGAGGGTTAGGCCAGTACACAGACATGCACTTGCCTCCCTACATCACCGCAGGAAAGGGAAGACCGATGAGTTTTGCTAGTCTAGTTTAGGAGTGCACCCTAACTGAGTGGCACTAAGCCAATAACCATCTCTCAGTCTATCCTACTCAACAAGAGTTTTTGTAAGGCTAAAATGAGATTACCAATTTAGAAGAAGGGTGAACTAAAACAATAATGGGATTATGACACTTTTACTGATTTTTTTCTACACATTAAAGGGTAAAATAAGCAAAAGAGGAAAGTTCCTGTCCCAAAGAATCTACAGTCTAAATATCAATAGGGTGGGAGAAAAAAATAGAAAAGGAAAATTAAGGACAACAAACAGCAGAAAGAGGTCAGGAATGGGGAAGGCAAATATAATAAGAGATAAAAGTTCCTGGATGCAGTTATGCCTCCGTAGGCCTTCTCCAACTTGGGAATGCCACTGGGCAACATTGATAAATTACTTAGCAAAGCTGGCACTGAATAGACAGGGAAAATATGAGAATGTTTAATGCCCATGCTGGATATCTGGATATATGTAAACTTTGATGTAAATTGTACACGGCAGAACAAATCCCTTAGGGATCTCTGGGTGTCCTGGTTTGACCTTCAAAGTGGCCAGGAGAATTTTCACCCCAAAACGACATTAAGAGAAACAGGAATCAATGCCCTTAGAAAAAGGGCAGCACTAACCCAAACTTGGCAAGGGCCCAGCTTGCTCACTCACAAGGTGGCACAGAAGCACCAAAGCAAGCAGAACAACCACATGACGCAAATTGAACACAAAGTGCAAAATAATTCATTTTCTTTTAAACCAAGCGCCAATAAATATCAGAAGATAAAAGCGAACCTAATCAGTTATTCTCCTGAAATCCAGCTTAAATACTTATACTTAATAAGACAATGGATCCATCTATGGCTGCAATCCCAGAGACACTTTCCCGGGAATAAGACCCATTGAACACAATGGGGCTTACTTTTGAATAGACATGGTTAGGATTGTGATAATCAGTTTGTGTTAATCAGTCAAACTGTGATAATCAGTTTGATTGTGATAATCAGTTTGCTATTATTTATTTTCAGTACTGTGCTTATGTACCAACTTCCCCTGTTGCTTAGACAGCATTAAAGGGGATTTACAGGGTCAGGCTGGACTAAACCACCATTTTTCAAAGGGCTTTTTACAAATACTGTATTTACTTGAATCTAATGCTCACCTTTTCCAGCCAAAATCAGGGTGTACATTAGATTCATGGGTCAATTAGATTTGAGTAAATGCATTATTTTGATTACAATGGTGCCTCACATAAAGAGGTTAACTTGTTCCAAAGGCATGCTCTTTAAGTGAAACGCTATTTAAGTGAAGCAGATTTTCCCATAGGAAACAATGGAAACTCAAACAATTGGTCCACAACCCAAAAATATTCATATAAAAGTATTAACTGTATGTGAAATGTGAAAAATATTAACTGGATGTGAAAACACTGGAACTGAATTCAAAACACTATAATATGATACAGACCACAATTACTGTAATAAAACACTGTAATATTCTGTACAGTAAAACAGAAAAGAAAAACCTTTATGGCCAAGGATGACTAATTTTCACTCAAAGAGTCACTGGTGTCTTTTGGAGCATCTTTAACATGGAAACTCTCTGTGTGTCAGATCTATCTATGCAAACTACAGATAGGCAGTCTGCAACAGCAGAGGGGCAGGATCCTACCCTGTCTCTTCAGAATCAAACCCCATTGAATCCACTGGACCTTACTTACAGAAAAGTGCATAGGATGCCAGCAGCAGCAGGAGAATGGCTTCTGCTTGGATTGAAAAGGGGCCAGATCCTATGATGTCTCCTCGGAATCAAACCCCATTGAATCCACTGTGGCTTACTCACAGGAAAGAAAAACTGTATGCAGGGAAGGTGCTGGTGGGGGGAAGAAGGGTGGTTGTAGTGGGGTCCCCTCCCAGGCAGGGGGGACTTCTTTGGGTGGGAAGGGATCTGTTTGAGGGGGCTCCAGAGAGGGTGCAGGAGGGGGTGCAGGAAGAGTTTTCCCTCCTCCCTAATGGAGGTGG
This sequence comes from Cryptoblepharus egeriae, assembly GCA_030015325.1. Classification (NCBI taxonomy): domain Eukaryota; kingdom Metazoa; phylum Chordata; class Lepidosauria; order Squamata; family Scincidae; genus Cryptoblepharus; species Cryptoblepharus egeriae. The sequence goes on from JAREYC010000013.1 coordinate 17,529,836, forward strand.
CAGAGGCTGGGCTGGCCGCAAGCTTGCTGGCGGCAGGAGAAGCCATCTTTGTTGCTTGAATAAAGAGGATACTGCACTCCTTCTGCTGGCCTCTTCTTGTACTTCAGGCAGGAGGAGAAAGTCCTGCCTCAATAACTCAGCCCAGCCAATGCAGGGAGGAGGAGAGAGAGTCCAGCCAATGGGCACTCGTTATTCGAATCATGCTCGTTATGTGAGGCAGAATCCCACACAATTTTTTTACTCGTTATGTGGAGATTTTTTACTTGTTATGTGGAATAATTATTTTTTACTTGTTACCTTTGAGATAAAGAGATGTTTCACTTATCTCCTTCAGTGTTCCCTGGCCTCAATGGGTCTATTTAGATTCATGCCAAGTGTAAATCTAGCACATCCAAAGGAGTGTGTTGGGCTCCAAGGTAGGGGCACAGCTCACCATGTGGGTGCCACCGTCACTGAGATTACAAACACCAAAGCACAGAAGGTGCATTGTAAATACAATCAAAGCCTGACAGGGAACAACAGTATGAAAAGTATTAAAAAGCCCAATTAACTTACTGTTCTCTCCCCAGAAGGAAGGCAACATGCCAGGAACAGGCTGCCTACCTGACCACTAATCCAGTAGTTCTCAAACTTTAGCAGTGGAACCCACTTTTGAGAATGATAATCTGTCAGATAATTAAATAATGATAATTAGATAATGGGCGCAATCCTGAGTAACTACGGGGAGTCCTTGCTCCGGTGTAAGAACAATTTGCTCTGGATTGCAAAATGAATTTTCCATAGGTTTTCACTAGGTAGTGCAGTAACTACGGGTACACCTAAAGTCTCTTACTTGCTCCCATAGTTACTCTGGATTGTAGGGAATGATAATCTAATTTTGACCCACCAAAAGTGATGTCATGACCAGAAGTGACATCATCAAGCAGGATATTTTTTATTTTTTTACAATCCTAGGCTGCAATCCTACCTGCACTCACCCAGAAATTGGATACTGGGTAAAGCCCACTCACTTTCATTGTAAAAAACACATACATAGTAGCCTGTGAAAGAGTACAGATCTATAGCATTTCCCCAAAGCATTCATATACCTTACTAGCATCAAGATTAAAAATATTGAAATGAATGGGAATCTACCTGAAATAGATTTGTGACCCAGCTGGTGGGTCCCAAATCACAGTTTGAGAAACACTGCTGAGTAATCATTATTTTGCTAATCAAGACAGGGGGAAAAGGGAAGACAACCAGTTCTCAGGCTCAAAGATATTGCAGGAACGTGCTGCCACCTACAGATCAGACAGCAACAAACTAAGATACTGAATTTGTGCTTGTGGAAACAATGCAGAATTTTTTCTTCTTTCATCAAATCATTGATGCAAGTCATGCTGGTCATAGCATCAGAGAATTAAGAAGGTGTCAAAAGTTCACCTCCAACTCTATGCCAGAAAATATAACTCAAGCAATCTTAGCTTTGCTGCCTTCATACGCACTTAAATCTAGACACTTAAGTGTCAAAGTTTGATGCTCTCTGCTGAAAAAGAGCCCAATCATATGGGTTTTTTTCCACTGAAGCTCCACCAAGAGTGGGTGTTGCTAATATGCCATAAAGCAAGCCCCAATGCCTATTCAGTACTGGCATTGTGCATGTGCCAGTTCTGTGCCAGGGAACCACACTACTCAGAAGTCAACCCAACTGCTGGGTGGCAGAGCACTGAATGAAAGCATGGGGGAGGCATGTGGGAGAAGAAGTTCTGGGATAGGGGGAGGTGAAGAGGGTGGGGAGAAGTTATGGCAGGGAGAGGAAAAGGGCAGGTCTGGAAGAGTATCTCCACCAGATCCTTAACATCCAGTGCTACAAGACATGAGAGAACCAGTGGTGGGATTCAAATAAATTAACAACAGGTTCTATGTCCTAATAACTTAAATTAACAACAGGTTCTATGTCCATAGGACAACAGATTCTATGTCCCATAGAATAGGGACATATGTTCTCAGAACTAGGCGCTCATTAGCAAAGGGTTCTATAGAGCCTGTGAGAACCCCCTGAAGCCCACCATTGGAGAGAAACCAATTGAACATGTTTTCAAGACATTGAGAGGACCCAGTTATCACACTGGAGAGCCCAATTACAACAGGGTCTGATTAAATTGTTTTCAGAGGCTATTTACAGCCCATGGACCTTATGTCTGACACGTGTGCACCAGAGCTTCAAACTGGAGTAATTCCAGTTATAGCATTTCCAGGTAGATTGCACTTTGGATGCATGCAATGACCTATTATCCCACCATCCGCTTATCTTCATCCATCCCTGAAGCAAGGATAGATGCATCTTTCCTTTCCACTTCATCTCTATCAATTCCCCAGTGATGGTAAACTTCATTCACTTGCCCATTTTTATCCATGTTGAGTATTATATACACCAAAGACAACCGGGTACATCTATCAGTGCAGCAGTTTTAAACAGGATGCCAGATGCCTTCATTCAACCAAAAATGATTCTTTAGACAGAGCTACACCATATTGTCAGAAATTGAACATCCTGAGAAATAGCTCCCCAGATTTGTTTGTTTGTTGTGGTTTTTTCCCCCCAAAAAACAGATTTATAGTTTTTATCTCAAGTTTCCAAAGTTCCTCTGAATCTCCAATATAGAGAATTTCAATGCACCAGTAAATCTTTTAAGCCGTGAAGGAAATTCACTCAGAGAAGCAATGTCCCTTATCAGTGGAAGATATGATAAATCTGGAAATTATATATAATTCATGATGACACATATCAAGACATAACACCAAATGCTGACACAAGACCTATTTATGACATTGCTTTCCCACATGCGTTCCCCATAGAAACACTCTGTTTCTGCTTCCAATTTGCCACCTGCTCTAGAGAACATCTCTGTATATGGGTGGGGAAAAGCAAAAAAAATAACAAATCTGAAAGCTCCCCATTCAGCAAACATTTCTGAAGATGGAAACACTGGCAGGTCTCTGCTAGCAATGTATAAAAGCAAATGAAAATTTAAGTGCAGATCAAAAAGAAATGTGAGCAGAGGCAGACTACATTTAAAACCGCAATGCCATCAGACAAGTGAACCATCCGTTATCTACAAACACACTAATGCAAATGTTAAACTATTCTTGGCTGGGGGATAAAGTTTGGTTTCTGTAAAACACTCTTTGTCAGGAGGAGATGGCAACACCAAATTAGTTAAGACAGGATTGTCAACTCTTTTGTTGCTGCTACTGTTAATAAGGTGCTTGCAAGGCAGAAGTTCAACAGGCAACACATACTTATTACGAGTTATCTTGGGTTGAATTGATAAATATATGTATATAAGAATATAAATTTATCTTTACACCACAGCCCAAGGTAACTCATAATATGTATGTGATGCCTGTTAAACTTCTGCCTTGCAAGCACCTTGCCAATAATACCAGCAGCAACACTTTGCAATCCAATGACCATTTTCTACTTCACAAATTAAAAAAACGGGTAATAGCTGCTTATGTGCATTTATACTTAGAGAAATAGTGGCCACTGATTTTTTTCCAGGGGAATGCAGTGAGGAGATAAGTACAATAATGTCTGCATTTCAAACAGAACGCTTATAAGACTTCAGTCAGGAAATTGTGGTTCCTGCTCTTCCACAAAGTGACTTTTTTAAAAAGACTCCAGTCTGCAGATTATAGAAGTTGACAAGCCAAATACCACTATTGTTTTGAATAAAAGGGCTATCAGTTAAGATGAAGGAACATTACCACTGAAATCTTTATGTTTAATCTGAAATGTAATGCTTTAAACCAAGTTCATTTTCAGCAAATATAGCACAGGTGATACCAGAATGTCATACTCCTTATCTGTAATAAAAATGATGGAAGGTCCACAATAGAGATATTCCAGCAAACAAGAACCAGAGATCACCTTCACACACAAAAATGTTGTGCTTTCCCCTTCTTGGATGTCAGAGCACTGAAAGCAAATGGTTCAATGCTAGTTGGCTTGGAACTGTGTATGGCTGAACGTACATGCCTTATACCAGCGATATCAAAATTGTTTCATATAGGGTGCCACCTGATGGTCAGAAGTACATCATTAAGCAGGAAGTGACATAATAAAACAGTTGATGACCAGAAATGAGCACTTTGCTCTCGGTTAGAAACTCTTTGGCTGCACATGACAGAAGAGAAAATGTGCAAATCTTCTCTGTAATTTCAAGATATAAAAGAGCTGCATTATCACACTGGCCTGGAGAAGTGCAATGATAATGGGGGAGGCAGAGAATCTGTGGACCTTATATTTGATGCCCATGTTCTATACCGAGGGTCAAACTTCATTCATTTTGGAGAGACAAGCTCACCACCAAAATTGCCTCTTTTTTCACTAAAGACAAACACCAAAGGTCTGATCCTGATTCAGACCATGGCATGCAGAGACTGTGAGGTTAGCCCTTTCCCATTTACTCATGAAAATTTATTTTTGTCATAGGAAACCTGTGAACTGTGAATTTATATCCACAAACACCCACTTATGTGGTGAATTTGAGCAGGAAAACAGCACAAAAACAAATGCTAACCTTCCCCGCCACACATGCTGTGGTCCTGCTGGTGCAGCAAATTATGAGAGGCTCCAAAATGGGGCATAGGACATGCAAGTCAGATTTGCATGTTTACAATTAAATGATTGAGGTGCCTACAGCAACTCACATGGTTAATTCCCACATCTGCCCAATACTCCATCATGCATCCCAGTCCCCAGTTTGCTGTATGTCTGAACTGATTCTGAGCTGATTTTTAACTTTCCATGCTTCTTGCATGCATGTGTGTGCAAGCAAGTACATTTTCCTCTCTCCTCCAGCTTAACAACCAAAGCCACTCTGCGCTTTCTTGAATTGATGATGCCCATTTTAAAAATACCAATTGCACTTGTGATATCTGCAGGTGGAGTGATCTTGGCGCCCAATTCCTATAGCTTTTACTAATGTAGCCATTTTTTCCTCTTAACTATTGACTTGCTTGCCTTTGTAACAGCAATAGAACTTTTCTAATTCACACTAATGGCTGACAAGACCACTGGAAAAATCAGTAGACCTTGCAAATTAGAAAGTAAGTAAATAAACATTCCTTATGGGAAAAAAATGAGCTAAAGATTCTGCACAGCTCTTGTGGTGCTTTTTTCTGTACAGAGAAGATCTGCGGCTCATTTCATAGATGCGGTTCAGTTTTAATTATTTTTCTCATGGGGAAAATTAGGAATTTGACATTTTTCCTCCATTATTAAAATTTAAATTGCTCGTTTCTTGGTTCAAAGGCCTGACTTTGGTGCTTGCACTACTTTGCACATCAAATTTAAATTCATGGGTGTGTATTAACAAAAACAGTATGAATATCTTCTTTGTACTTCTCTAATCTTCTCTGTCTAATGCCAGACAGCCCTATTGATCATTGGGAACACAATCCACACTTGAGAAGAATACAGATTTTCCCTCTCAGGAACCCTAAATCCCTTAGCAACTCAGCAGTAACAGCCCCCAAACAACCATCCAGAAGAAGGACTGTAGCACAGAGGTTGACCATCTGTATACAGAAGGTATCAGCATCACAGCAGAATTCTAGGCACCAATATTCAGAAGTCCCATTGTGTTCCATTAGGCTTGCATCCAGCAGTTTGTATAGGATTTCAGGAGGGAAAAACTTTCTGAAATCCTGAAAAGCCAGCATGACTCAAATTGATTTATATGGACCAACTTTATTTCCTTCCTTTCAGCACCACAAGGAGCCCCCAAAATGGTTCATATGAAACATTTTAATAACGTTCCATGCAATCCAAAACTAAACCAAAATAAATCATAAGCAATGGATAAGTTCTGTAAGGGAACTTCATATGTTCATATATGTAGGGCGAAATCCAGAGTAACTACAGGGAGTCCTTGCTCCAGTGTAAGAACAATTTACTCTGGATTGCAATATGAATTTCCCATTGGTTTTCACTAGGTGGTGCAGTAATTACAGGTGCACATAATGTCTCTTATGTGCTCACGTAGTTACTCTGGATTTGGCTGGTAGTTTCTTAAAATTAGCATCTGCTGTGGTTGACTTTCTCCATCTCTCTTCCACTGCAGCTTCCTGTTTATTATCATCCAACCAAAGCTGTCATGTTCAGAGAGGAAAACTTGAGCTCTCAAGGATTATCCTTTCCTTTTTCCCTGATTCTACTTCATTCCTCTATTATCCCACTTTTTATAAGAAAAACCTATGCACTAATAAGTCATGCACTCCTCCCTCTCACTTTCAGGGCACCAAGTCATTCTGCAAAAAAAGAGAAATTTGCTGAATGAGATCAGGAGGGTCACATCACAATTGACTTCTTTTGTGATTTCAGGTGGGAAGCAAACTACTCTATTCTTCATGTTCTCCCAGAGCTTTAAATCTGCTCAACTTCTAGGCTGCATCTTTCTCACAAGTTCCCTTTAAGCCCAAGAAATGAGCAGCTTCTTCCTGTTACAGAATATATACCCAGCAAGGGATTGAACTGTCAGAACATAGAGTATCTTCTGAACACCACATTCCTTTCTTCACTTTAGAGAAAGGTATGTATGGTTCACTTTGCCCTGGAAGATTGGCTTCTGTTCCATTCATTTATAACCTTGACATCTTTCTATCCAGACACTGCATTAAATTGGCATTTGGGGCAACTGGGTTTGGAAATGGCAGAGGTCCCATTTCTTTCAGATGATCCATTGGTCCACCATCAGTAGTGTGAGCTGGAAGACTCTCAAGACATGGTACTGTGGCAGTGTATTCCATCTCCCGTTATTTACACACTGCCTCTGAGCATTCAGTACCAACAGAGCCAGATTTACATAAAAGCTAAACAATCTATAGCGTAAGGCCTCTCCTGGGGACCCCAAAAAAATTTAAAGGAAAAAACTGGATGTATATTTCCAAAATATAAGATAAAAACAAATAAAATAAAACCTACATACAGCAGCAGTACCTGTTATGTCCATAAATTACCATATAGCATATATTCAACACAAAAAACAGCAACAAAGGATAGCTGTTGTTGACAAAAGACACTGGACATACAAAGAAAGGGTCCCTTCAAAAGCTTAGGGCCTCATCAAACCTAAATCTTGTCCTGAGTACCAATTATGGTGGTAACTCCAAAAGCATCAATAGTGAGTGAGTAGAAGATAGGTCCAGATTTAGGTTTAGACCAAAAGATCCGGGCAGCCCAATCCATAGCAACTAATCCGTCAGCGCAAGGGCTCTTGCGCCGACGGAACGGCATTTCCGTCAATGGAAACGCCGATAGCATTGGCGCAATTATGCCGGCGCCTCTCTCCGGCAACGCAACAACATTTCCATTGGCGCAATTACTTCAACGTCGGCAGAGCAATGAAAACCCTCCGTCGACGTAACTCCGTCGACGGAGAGATTTTTTTTTATTTTTCAGGGGGCGTTTCGGGAGCGTGTTGGGGGCATGTCTTAGGTTCCTCACCCTTCCACATAACTATGTTGTATCCTGAACATTTTCAGAGGCTTATGGGCACACGTAAATGCCTCCTGAGTTATACTACCTCAAGAGGTAGTTTAGTAACAAGGAGACCCATAGGTCTCCATGTTAAGGAGAAGTAGGGGCTGGGGAAAGTGGGGACTTTGAAAAATTTTTGCACCAAACCTTACGGGCAGTACTTTCCTACTTGAGGATACGGAGTACCTGGGTCACCCCAGTGGCCGACCAATCCCCTCGCAGCTACCCTCCCATAAAAAGCCCAACCCCTGGACCCACAATTCCCTTTCAGAGAAGCAGAGTGCTTGGCCACAGACCATGTCACTCTGCTCCCTCAATGGGCACTTTGCTCTTGGGGAGCGTTCTCCCCACAAACACATGAACACATAAGGTTCATATCTGATGAGATATTGATATGATATAGATGTGATATGAAACAATATGATATCTGTGATATATGATTAGAGTGTAGACTTTGCAATTTTTTTGTATGTTTGTTGCTCTCTCTTTCTCCCTCTCCACAGGTACCCCAATCAGATAAGTGGGGGTGTTGAGCAATGTTTGCATTCAAAAACTCAAAAACACCTATACAGGCAATCTTGCAATGATGATTACCAATACCATATTTATGTCTCTGCAAGTTGTTGTTTCTCTCTTCCCCAGAGTTACTCCAACCAGGTAAGGAGGGCTGCATGGGGGGTGTTGGAAGCACCTCTTTTGTTTAAATTTCCTTCATCTTCCTCCAGTCTTGCATGTCTACTCTAAAGTAAGCCCCAGTATACTCAGTGGGGCTTACACCTGTGTAAGGGGGGCCTTGCTTCACCAGGAAATGGGCTTGCCCACTTGTTGGGAAATGCTGTGAGGTCCTCTGTAGGTTTGCCTTCCAACCCAACTGGTCCCCCAAGGTAAGGGGGGGCTGTAGAGTGAAAGGGGGAAGGGGTGCACACACAGACCCACCAGGAAACAAGGGCACTCACCCCTCAAAAGTGTGTGTGGTCTCTGTCCTTGCAGCCCCTCTGACTGACTGCCAGATCACACAGCCAGCAGGTGCTGATTCCACTCATCCCTGCCAGCAAACGGCAAGCCAAGGGGCATAGCAGCTGATCTGATTCCATGCTCAGCCAGTACCAATGAAAGCTTTGCCTGTGATGTGATGCTTCTGTCTTTGCAGGATGGTGTCTCACCAGCAAGGAGGCTAGCAGGCAGCAGGCTGCCATTCCACTGGGAAGGAGACACAGTGCAATCCTAAATATGCCTACTCAGATGTAAGCCCCATTGTGTTCAATGGGGCTTACTCCCTGGAAAGTGTATTCAGGAGTGCAAGCCACTGGATCCCTGCAAGGAGCCCTGGGAAGAATCTCCTTTCAGACATGTTTGCACAAGCACTTACCTAGAACACAAACCCCACTGTCCCAATCACATGAGTTAAACAAGCACCATCCATACCTAATAAAGTCTGAGCCATAGAATCACTTCCCCCTCCACAGCTGATGTTATTAATGATGAGAATTAACAACTACATAGTCGATGGTATGATACATCACAGGTGAAGTCCTTGCCTGCTGACGAATTTACAATTCAGTTCGTCAATGTTGCTGACAAATTTACAGTTCAATGGTCAATGTTGCTGTCGTCAGATACGTTGTTAACATTAATGATGTGAACATGTGTAGTAGTTATTTTAAGGACTTCACAATGAACACATGCATATGATTGCTCCAGGGATTACCTGAGGATGGGTGAGTGGGACAGTGCCTACCTGGTTGGGGGGGGGAGAGAGAGAGGGGTGCCCAACCTCAGTGTAGACCCCCAATGGCATCCAGACCTGGTCCTCTGTTTCTGGAGAGGGGGCTGCCTGTAGCTTCCTTACCATTGGATAGTCCACAACAAGAGGCCACATGGAGGTAGTGAGACCACCTGTGAGCATTGCAGAGATGAGGGAATTCAGGCAGATGCCAGTGCTGTGTTCAAACTGCCTACAGTCTGAAGATACTGAAAGGTCCAGGCACTCTTTAAAGGTGCAGGCACTGTGTCATCCCTTCCATGTGCTCAATCTGAATATGGTTGATTCTGGGGTCCCACTGCATCCTCACTGGAGACTGTTCTGTATCTGGAAGCCCCCCTACCCTGTGACCCTCTGAATGAGCAGGAGCAACTGCAAACATATGAACAAGTGAACTGACCCCCCTTTTGTGTCTGCAAAAGGCCATCTGGGAGTCACTGGGGTGGGCTGAGAGAGAGGGTTCCTGGGGCCTGATGTCACCCCTTAGGCTTGTGAAGTGAGAGGTTTTGGGTGGGCAGTGGCCCCACAAGTGATCAGACACCCTTGCCCTGTTGTGGGAGCCCCAGGTCCCCTGTTCCCCAGGATGTGTTTTTGCTCCCTGGCAGACCCAGGTGGGCTCCTGTCCCCTCTTCCAGGATTACCTCCCCACAGATGCTCCTTGCAGCCCCCTTGCCTCCCCTTGCCCCCTGCTCTGCCAGCTGCTTGGGGGACCCTTGCCCCTCCCCTGCCTGAGTCAGCAAGGGGGTCTCTTTCCTGGGCCTTCTGCCTTCTGGATGGGGTCTTCCCTCTCCTCCCAGCCCACCTGAGTGTGGACCCTGCATCTGGCGTGCTGTACCTTTAATGCTGATGTTTCCTCCGGACTGTTGCCAAAGACCACAGGACACTCATGTTTATCTGTTGATGTTGTTTTTATTGACAATACACACATATGTATCCCTCTGTGCATCTTGCCCCTGCTGATGCCTGGGCTTTTCCTGGGGCACCTTGCCTGTTTGGGGGTGCAGGGGGGCAGCTTGTTTCCCATTTCTACCCCTGACAGCCCTGTCCTGTCCACCATGCTGGGGAGGCACTCTGACAGCTTGACAGCTACTCTCCCCCATCTTGCCAGCTGGTTCCCCATGTGATCAGGAGAGCAGCAGTTTGGACAGCTGCTAGTGATTCTGAGTGATGTGGAAGCAGGTCAACTCATGTGTAACTGCAGGCCATGTAGCACTTACAGGCTGCCTTCTGAGCATGCCCGATGGAGTAACTTATGTGGATCACTGCACCGGAGCAGTTACGGGCAGACCTAAGTTATGGGCAGACCTAAGTTCTCTGCCTCACACATAACTTTGTGTTTAGGATATAACATAGTTAGGGCAGAGTAGTTAGGTCAGAGCAAGCAGACTTTGCTCTGGATTGCGCTCTAAGTCTTTGTCCCAGGACCCCCAGCAATCTGAGAGTGATCCTGAATCACAACTTGGGCTGCCTTCAAATTGATACACTCAAACAAGGGTATAATCTCTTCCTCCTCCTCCTCCAAAGGGAAGGGGAAACTCTGCTTTCAGGGATTTGGGGAGGACATGGAAATTCCATTCAGAACATAGAAGTGCTCCCTTTGTCCTTTTTTGGTACATAAGGGAGTTAAGATAAATAGGAGAGAGGGTGACACTCTTCTCCAGGTGAACCTCTCACTTCTCCTCACCACTTTCCTGAGGTGTCCAATAGAGAAACCCTGGGCAGTCTTCCATTGTTGGTTCACTATAATCCCAATGTTTCTAGCAACTATGGGGTCTGGAAACCTAGGGAACCTGCTACTTCCTTACCTCTGGGTAGATGAGGGCCAGCTGACCCTTTACACACCACTGATCTACCTGTGCTGCCATGTGAATGGACCACCCTACATCAATATTTGAATGGGTCCTAGATAGGGTTGCCATATGTCCCAAAAAAAACAGACAATTCCGATTTGGGGGGCTTGTGTTCACATAATGGCAAGTGGGACAAAGGGTCCTGTTCTGAGTGGAAGGGAATTATGGCAACCCTTGGCCTCGACTACTAGAATAAGCCACCACCCCAGTAAAGCAGATTAGAAATATAAGCTTCTTTCAAAATCCATTTCCACTCTTTCTGCAAACATTCATAGCTCATGGATTTTTTTCTGCACATTTATTCTCCTGCATGTGCTCTCCTGTTTAGGCAATGCAGAGAACAAGAAACAAACATGTTCCTCTGGCCTCCAGCTAGCACTTCTTCCAAAATGAAAACTGAGCAGTCCAGGATTACAACCACCCCTTTCCAAGCAACTCAGCAGCCACTTAAGTGTTGCATGATTGTCCAGAAGGTTTCTTAAGGGGGTGCCTTTAAGAAAAAATCTTGCTCAGCTCTTTGTGCAAAATAACAAAACAAAACAAAAAAACGAGGTAGGATTCTTGTAATGTTGAACTTGCTTTGTTTGTTGGATATTGATTTTCCTTTGGGAGGGAGCCATGCTGTGAATAAAAAGGGTTTTAGCATTGCCATCTCTTTGTTTCTCAGCCCCTCATCACAACATAAAGGCAAGTGGGGTGTGTAGCAAACAATCTCTTGGCTTTCATTTTATAAGGGAAATTGGGTCAGATATTTTTGTCAGGAATTTTTTTTAAGTAGACAGCTGGGGGGAAAATAGAAGCCGGTAATACAGGACCTCTCTGTGTGTTATACTCACCATATTGATTGGTCTTTGCAGCACAACATTCATTCAGTGAAAATACAACTCTGAAGCCATACTCGGAAAATCCTAGATACCGCTTTTCTTTCATAATCCTATGAAAATTATTTTGATCTGATAACACTGGGACCCCCCGAAGAGTCATGGTGCTAGAATCATTTGGGGTGGGGTGAAATATAGTTTATTTTTAAAGCTATTTAACTCTTTATCTGCCATAGCTTCATGTGGAGTCAGTCTGTTTAAATTTATTTATTTAGTGTATAACAAATACATAGACTTATGGTAAATCAGATGGTAATGTTTGATTGCCATGTATTTTAAGAGAGAGGAATTCCACATTGATATCTGACTAATGTCACACTTTGTAACTCTGGGGGTGCAATACAAACCAATTTAGGCCAGCAAAACTCAACCATCTCCCCTTTCTAACTGTAACATGGGACATTAAACCCCTTCAGGAGTAGTATCAAAGTACCTTATGGCACTTATGTGCAAGCGGGTTGTGCCAGCCTAAGTATGTTTAGGATTGCACTGTAAAGCCCTTTTCCATTCTCCTGCCTCCACTCGGGCACCAAAATCAGGCATACTGTATTGGGGAAGGGAACAGGAGGCTTCAGCAGAGAAAGGTGATTTAAATCCCCTTGCCCCCACCCCCACCACAGAACCCTCCTGTCCAGCAATGTGTCTCCTCAGTCGGCACTATTTCACTAGACTATTTCACGGTTTCACTGCACTATTTCACTAGACCAAGTCCATTAGGATTGGCTGCAAAAAAAAGCTACAAAAGTTTCTACAAAAAAGCTATATAAGTTACTTAACAAACCAGACCAAACCAAAAAGTCCATCTCATCCAGCCTTCTATTTCCCATAGTGGCAATCCTGGTTCACATGGGAAACTCCTGAACATAGAAGTGGCATTGAGCCACACTGGTCCAAGTTGATAGATGATAGATAGCAATTGATAGATGTCTTATTCATAAATTTGTTTTATGTTCTGCTCCAGGGTTAGACTGGTTAAAGTACGAGGGTCATTCAAAATGTTTTGCCTCCACGTCTGTAACCATTTTATGAACAGAACAAAATGAAATATTTTACATTGACAAGTAACTTTGAAATGTCTGCCTTTGAAGGGGTATGTTGTTTTTCGATATAGTCGCCACTGGCAGCAATGCACTTTCGCCATCGATACACTGGTTGTTGCAAGCCATCACAGACGAATGAGGCGGGCTGCATTTGTCTCCCGACATGTGTGAGGGCAAGTATTGTCGTGTTGATTCACATTGATGTTCTTGAATGTGGCACAAGTGTCTACTTACAGCGCTACGAACAGACACTGCAGAAACTGCGTGCTCGTCTGCGACGAGTCCATCCTCGAAAAAATGCAATCAGTCAACACGCCCTCACACAAGTCGGGAGACAAACGCAGCGTTGCAGAAAATGGGTTTCACAGATGTTTTGCCTCACCCACCTTATAGCCTGGACTTAGTACCTTGTGACTTTTGGCTATTCCCAAAGCTGAACGAACATCTTAAGGGCATGCACTTTTTGTCCAAAGAACAGGTCACCCATGCAGTGCGTTCTTGGTGTCCTCAACAGCCCACCTCATTCTTCTGTGACGGCTTGCAACAACCAGTGTATTGATGGTGGAAGTGCATTGCCACCAGTGGTGACTATATCGAAAAACAACGTACCCCTTCAAAGGCAGACATTTCAAAGTTACTTGTCAATGTAAAATATTTCATTTTGTTCTGTTAATAAAGTAGTTAGAGACGTGGAGGCAAAACGTTTTGAACGACCCTCGTACATTGACTACACAGAAGAGACTGCAGATGGTCAGGACCATGGACAGCTCACCAAGTATTGATTATGTAAGGAACTCCTCTTCAGGTGGTAGGGTTCCAAGCTCTGCCTCCTTAAAGAACACTGCTTGGAGTAAAGAGTTATGCCTCATTCTGAAGGCATCTTCTCTAGAAGGGTTGGAAGACCTTTTGTTGCTCAGAGCTGGATTTGGAATTTCAGCATAGCAATATTCTCTGTGTAAAGATGAGGGAGACTCAGGATCGAGGCAGTGCTGTAATCTCCAACAAAGCAGTTACTCTGACACTTTCCTAAACCATCTTCACCATCTTCTATGTTAGTGTTCTTCAACCTGTAGGTCATGACCCTAATGTGGTCAGGATGCCTCATTTGGAAGATTGTGGCAACCTTTCAAAGCCTGTGCCAGAGAAGGATTGGATCCATTCCTATGGTTCTTGATCTAACCCTGCACATCTTCTTCTTGCTGTCTTGCCCTGCAAGACAGGTCCCAAGGTCAGCAATCTCAGACTGCTATTTCACTGGGTTATTGTGAAGACCAAGATGGTAAAATACAAGAGGGTGATGGTGGTGGTGGACAGCAGTGAAGTGGAGAGTAGGATAGATCAGATCCCTTAAGGCAGCAGGATTGGGGGCTATCATTACTCTTAAAATTTGTTTATTGAGATTGTGTCATAAAAAAGGTGAAGATACTGTGCTATGTGATTGGATACTATCAGGCCTCTGAGCCTAGGACCATGGACCCTAATCTCCCTTTGAAAGCTTCTATTCTTATGACCGTCACCATATGTTGGGTAGTGAGTTTTGTAAACTGATTATGAATTTATCTGAAGTCCTTTATTTTGTCCACTTTAAATCTTTGCCCATCAGGTATATTCCAGGTTTAAAACCATTTCCCATCAGGATTAGTTGATGTTCACTTATTACTGGAAAGGGATGTTTTAAAAATGCCTTCAGTGTTCACATGTGGCAAAGGCAAAGTTAGTTCACATGTGGCAAAGGCAAAGTTAGTTCACATGTGGCAAAGGCAAACAACCTGTGGTAATATGTCCTGCCTGATGACCTGGAGATAAGCAGCCCAGTGGCTACATATAAGCCTAGCCTAATGTGCTCACTTTTGTGCTGCACATATTCCATTTTCTCAGTGGCAAAAATGTTGCTATTTTTATTCTAATTCTCTCCTCTCCATGGATTGTGATGACTATTGATAATATATAAGGAATTGCTTAATTTTGTTTTATTGAAATTGGGGTTCCCATCGGCTTGATACACTCAAATGGAATTCACAAATCACCTTTGCTGTTTGTACAGAGTTAAGTTACAACCAAAAGCATTTTGCTATATTGCAACTCATTCATTATTCCAAAAGGATATTATTATTCCAAATTATTCCAAATGCATATTTTTGCAAATGATATTTTTGAATGGATCATTTTTAGTTGTGTGCAGGGGAGAAAGATTGTTTTTTAATGTCCTTTGGGAAAATTATTTTGATCTTCCTTCAATGAATGTTCCCATTGAGTTGATGTCCCCAGAATCGCTTTTGTTGCACAAAGCTTTACAGTATATATATTTTTTAAATGCGGTCTTCTGTGTTGCAGATTTTCTGATCACATCCTTATAGTGCAAGCTGGGGGTTTCTGTTCTGCTGATTCAGTGATAGCTCTCTCTTCTGCAGGGAGAAATTACTTTTGTGCAAGAAGCAATACCCAACTTGTTTCAAACCTCAGCCTCTGGCAAATCTGTCATCGTAGGAGACAGTCCCTGTTCTTTTGACAGATTGGCCGGAGGCTGAAAGTTAATCTAATGTGTCAGAAAAGTATACATCAGTTAAGGAGGAGGAGCTGGGGAGAGGGGCATACATACAGCTAAACCCCTCTTGGTCTTTTGCATCATGACAGATCAGGGAGACGAACAGTCATTCATGCACAGTGAAGAGAGTGCCAAGGGGAAAAGAAACTACTTAAAATTAAAACAACAAAAAGGCAACATAAGGCTATATTGGCAAACAAGACTAAATTCAGTTTGCAGAATCAATACACTGGAAGCTGCAAACTGCTCTGAAAGCTATGGTGACTATTGGAATTGTTACCTCCAGGAAAAGAGAGAGAGGGGGAGAAAGGGAGAGAGAGTGAGAGAGACTGTCCTTGTTTGCATAAAAAGGATTACTTCTTCCAATATGTCCTTCACCTTTGAGAAAATAAAGTAGTATAGTTCAATGGTGATGCTCCTGCATCTCTGTGAAAGAGATTCCAGAGTCAAACCCTGACACCATAAGGCTTCAAAAGACCCCCATTAGAGGGATCCTGGAGAGCCACTGCTAATCAGTGAACTGAGCTAACAGTTCAGTCCTATGCATGGTTATTTAGAAGTAAGTCCTATTGTGTTCAATAGCGTTTATTCCCATGGAATAACAGGATTTCAGAGTAGGTGGACATAAGTCTCCACACATAGAGAAACAGCCCTGTGTTTGAAAGCCATGTCAAGGAGTCCATATAACCATGTTAAATAATCCAGTTAAGTTACCAGTGTCTGTGTGGACCCAGATTTAGTAGTCCAATATTCAACAGATTACACACCAGAGGCTACAAATTAATTTAATCAACAGAAGCAGAATAATTTTCCCTTTAAAAAACTAGTTATTAATAAAACTGCAAACTGCAAATTTATGGCTTAATCAAGCAATTTTGTAAGCTTAATCAAAAGCCAGACTGTGACATAAGAGAGAATTTTAAATGGTCCTGCAGTTGTTAAGGTGAGTTATACTTCATTAAAGCATTAACAGTAAAATACTGAAACATATCTTCTAGGAAGTAAAATCCTGTGACAAAAATCCTTGATTCCCCTCTTTCTTTCATTTGTTTTCACAAAGTTTGAACACTTACAAGGCTCTGAAAGCTTCTGTGATGTCTCAGTTTTCTAAAAGCAGCTTGGAGCACAATCCTAACCATGTCTACTCCTCAGTAAGCTCCATGGTGTTCAAAGGATCTTACTCCCAGGAAAGTGTTTTTAGGATTGCAACCTAAGCAATCTTCCAGCCTAAGCCATCTTCCAGTAAAAATTCTTTAATTCAGTCCCATTACAGAAGAGTCACATGGCATCCCACACAATAGTGTGAACTCCCTGTTATCACATCCCAAGTTCTTTAGATTTTGGATCACCCTCCTGCTGGCAAGTACCCACCAATTAATTCATCTAATAAGATTATCTTATAGCATCTTTTCTTTAAGGCTTTTTTTAGTTGGGTAGTTTAGTTCAAGTGGGTGTTCCTCTTTTATTTAGCAGGGGAAGAGTAACTGGCCCTACACACCCCAGCAATGTCTGCTCTAGTGGCTTCTGCTGGTGTTCTTATTGCATTTTAGATTGTGAGCCCTTTTGGGACAGGCACCCATTAGCTATTAATTAGCTATTAATTTTTTTCATTTTCTTGTAAACCGCTTTGTGAACTTTTCAGTTGAAAAGCAGTATATAAATACTGTAGATAGATAGATAGATAGATAGATAGATAGATAGATAGATAGATAGATAGATAGATAGATAGATAGATAGATAGATAGATAGATAGATAGATAGATAGCTGCTTGTTTCTCTTGCCTCTGGGTCATGATTGATATGCTATGTCCATGCACCCAAAAGGCTCATCTACTTTTCATAGATAAGGTATTCCTTACATAAGGTATACCCATACATAAGGTATACCCATAAGGTATTCCTTTTTTAGTATATCAGGTTGAAAGGTGGGTGCACCATAGCCAATGACCAAAGATCCCTTAACATGCATGTTTGAAGGAACATGTAGTTTATAAGGTCTACAGCACATGTGGGCTGCAATCCTGAAGACACTCTCCTTGGAATAAGACCCATTCAACATAATGGGGCTTACTTTTGAGTAGACATGGTTAGGCTTATGCTCGTGGTCTCACACACATACACCCCTTCTAAATGACAGGTGTTTCACACATGAAATGAAACTCTTAATATGAAAAAGTAATAATCAATGCCCCCCCCCCCTCTCTCTCTCTCTCTCTCTCTCTCTCTCTCTCTCTCTCTCTCTCTCTCTCTCTCTCTCTGATATAATTAGAGTCTTAAACCAATTGCTTTTCAAAATGTATTGCCTTGATCCGGAACAAAATCACTGGGAAATTGCTCCAGAACACATTTCTGAAAATGAAAAAGTTTGGTTGTCCAATCCAAGCACTATGTTCAAGCACAATCCAAGCCAACTCTGTTCCCCAAAATGGACTACTCAGGCCTGATTGACTTCTTTCTGGTTGATCAGTCTCATTCTATCGATCCCTATCAGATCCCTACCAACATAATTGCTTCATTTTTTTTGTGATGTCCTTTAAAGTTGCCAGTAAATGCTTCACCAAGCACAAGTTAAAAGGAGAGTTTAATTAGAACAAGAGAAACCAACCTACGCACCAGCAGGACTTCGATGGAAATCATTCCAGCGGCAGCCAATGCAGAGAATATGCTGGGAGAGGGAGTGTATAAAATTGATTTATTTCTAGAGTCATCTGACCTGCTTAATTTAAAGTACATCACCACTAATATTCATTAGTCAAAGAACAATGGGATTGTTTGAACAGGGGTCTCCAAACTTTAAACTTCAGGGCTCCTGGACCTTTAACAAATGTACAGAAGAGGAAATTTCAGCAGGTGCTGCTTGTGACCTGTGAGATGAAAAGCTGCACCTGCTGAAGTTTCCTCTTCTACACATTTGTTAAAGATCCTGAAGCCCTGAAGTTGAAAGTTTGGATACTCCTGTTCTAGAACTCACAGTTCCAGTCCCCTCCAACTTCCCAGTGGATTGGATTTTATACAATAGGAACACACCTATGGATTAAATGTAATCCGTACATTTGTAAAAAAAAACAAACTCATACTGTACTTTGAAATGCTTTATCAAAACATCTCTTCTGGTAAGAAGTATGTGAAAGTACTTGGACAAAAATATATATTTCAATTTTGATGTATTAAAAATCAAATAATTTATAGCAATGGAAAACATCAGAAATGAGAAGAAAATGAAAGATATAATGAAGAAATGGGAAGTGATCCATCCATCCCTACAAGTGGTAAATAAAATTTCTACTGTGGCATGGAGAGGAATTTAATTCTTTCCCCCTACCATGGACCTTCAGGGTCAATTTTAGGAACCATGTGGCCCAAATGAAAACATTTTTTTTGCAAGGTCTGTAGAATTTTAAGAGATATAAATAAAATTTATAATAAATGTTACACCTCTACAGTAGAAAGGAAAGCAATCAAAATGAGTACTTAAAAATGCACACGAGCTAACGGACCAAATGGATCCAAGCACTTTTTAATATAAAAATTGCATGCATGCAAGCCTACAAGTAAATAAACAAAATGTATTGATTTGAAAAATAAATATTAAATGGGAGCCTCTCAGGCACTGGTGCCAGACTGGAGCAATTGGTCTAATAGATTTAAAATCAGCCTGGGTTTTATCTGGGATTGATACAGTTGGACTATCCCAAAAACTATTTCTCCCCAATGGCTCACAGGCAGCCCAATCCAGAGCAACTAATCTGTCCACATAAGAGCCCTTAAGTCGCCCTATCTAACACTAGGTTGGAGCAACTGCAAGATGCTCCAGCCCAGTTACCCTGAAGGAGGCTTAGGGCAGAGCAAGCCAAGATAGGGTGCCCTAAGAGAGGTGGACCTGCTCTGCCCTAACTGGGGCAGCCTAAGCAGCTCAGGAGAGGCAAGTTGAGGGCATGTTGAGCATTGCCTAGGGCAGAGCAGTTACTCTGTATCCAGAGCCTGTTTCCAAGGCAGAAATGCCCTCTTCCAGCCCTCAGAGTTATACCACCTCAGGAGCAGGTATAGTAATGAGTAGACCCATAGGGGTCCATGATAAGGCCCGAGTAAGAATGGCAGTGCTGACCAAAAATCTGAGTTCTTGGCCAGCCTAGCTGCAACCCCTGCCTCTCAACCTCAGGATATGGAACAAACTACGGCTGCCCACAAACCTCAGGATACAGCAGGCCACTCCAAGAAGCCCCTTGTATTCACTGTAGAATGTACTGGCATCTCATCAGGGACTCCTTATAAGGCAGGATGTGCTCCGTATGGGGTGACCCAGTGGCGTCACCAGACTGGTGCGGCTGGTGTGGGCTGCATTGGGGATGTGCTCCGTATGGGGTGATGTGCCGGAGGAGTTTGACTGTCCTTTGGCAGGCCCTGGGCGTCAGCACACCCATTCAGGCCTGCTCCAAGGTGGAGAATCAGCCAGAAGCTGCCACTTGTCTGAGGAGCTGGCCTGAACGGCCATCTGAGGTGCAGTGTGCAGAAACACACTGAGCATGCCGAACAGCTTCAGAGGAGATTTCCTTAGAGCAGAGAAAGTCTGCGCCTCTGCACAGCCATTCGGCCTCACTCAGGAGGTGGAGCGGCAGCCGAATGGCTTCAGAAAGAGTACTGCACAGGCACCAACTCTGATGCCTGCACAGTCTCTCCCGAAGCCAAAAGGCTTCAGAAAAGTACTGCGCAGGTGTCAGAGATGGTGCCTGCGCAGTACTCTTTCTGAAGCCAGTTGGCTTCAGAAACAACTGTGCAGGCGCCAACTTTGGTGACTGTGCAGTCCAGGTGGGGGGGGGCGCATCCCAGGGATGACGCACAGACTTCCGCACCAGGTGATGTGCAGAGTCATGTCACCACTGTAGGCACCACAGCTGTTCCTTGTTCAGTGTGATCTGAGGGGTGTCTCCTCAGGAGCAAGTCTTCCCCTTGTGTCAATTACTTAGCATGCTCTGGAGCAGTTAGGGCAGCCCAGGCTTCCTGACTCTCTGGATTCAGCATAACTTTCTGCTCTAGATACAGAATAGTTAGGAGAGTGCAGTTAGGTCAGAGCAGGCTGAATTTGCTCTGGATTGCAGCCTAAGAAGTAAAATTGTTTTCACCTTCTAGAACTGTGGCCAGTGAAAGCAGGTGCACAAAGGATGATGGGCAAACATTTGGCACATGGATTTTATTTTCCAAAAAATTATTAATATTTAACACACTTCTAACACGTTTGGGGCTTCCGGCTTTTATCTGCTCACTGTTTTCTAACCATTCCCTGCCCTGTGCAACAATTTCAACTCCTGACCTGGCCTGCTCCAAAAAGTCAAAACAGGAGGTCTTCTAGCTCACATACCCTACAATCCAGAGTAACTACAGGAAGATGTAAGAGGCACTTTCTCTGGATTGCTCTATGCATTTCTCATAGGTGGCACTGTAACTATGTCAGTGTAAAAGGTCCCGTAGTTACTCTGGATTGTAGCCTTTAAAGGCTGCAATCCTAAAGACATTTTCATGAGAGTAAGAATGACTGAACATAATGGAGCTTACTTTTGAGTAGACATGGTTAGAATTGTGCTGAAAGGTCTCATCACATTTTTCTATTCAAAGGCATTGTGCAGGGTGCGGGGAGTATAGCTTTCATCCTCCACGAGCTGATCTTTGCAGCATTCTGAGAGCTTCCTATGAGAGGCTCTTTCATTACAGAGAAACAAATGCACCGCTGTCAAGAATCTGCAGATCCCATGGATCTGAAGCCAAAAGTTGTGCAGTGGGTGTGGGGTGAGTGATAGCAGGCAATATAGGAGGAGCATCAGAAATTAGATGTGGGAAGGATGTAACCTGAATGCATCCAAAAATACAGAAGAGAGGAGGCTGTGTTGCGACCTACGCTCTGTTTGTGCACCTGTTAATTTTTTATTTTCCACGCTGAAAAGCTGCATGCCTGAATCCCTCTGGAGGAGGCAGAAGGAAACATTAAGCAAGATGCTTTTGTAATAAATGCCACAACTCCCTCACAAACCCAGATGTGTTCAGGGCAGGCAATTTGTCCAGTATTAAGAGGCTGATGATAGGGTGAGTGGAAGTGCTTTCCCAGACTCCCTTAACCCTCCAGGCTGCTTACATCCTTCCACTTTTCCAGGCTCTTCAAAAGGCAAAGGTTTATTTGCAGTGCTCATCCCCCAGGTCTCAAGATGTGCTGCAACTCATCAGATCAGACTCGAAGCCCCCTTTTTATATGCCAGGTTTCAGCTCCAGAACCCACGACGGAACAAAGAGGTTAAGAGTACATGCCTGACCCAAAACAAGGCTGCTGTTTCAGCATTTTGTGTTTCCAAAAATTAAACACTGCCACTTTTCAAGCCCTTTTTGTCTTATTTGCTTTTTCACTGAGATAACTTTTTGAAGCAAAATGCTTGTTTTAATTGTTGCTACATTGCTGAATTGTTGATGGTTACTAAATTATATTCTATATAAACTAGTCTTCTTGGCCCTTAGACGGGATGAGCATATGTCCCCTTTTCCAGGACATGTCCTTGATTTGGCTTTATATCCTGGAAAAAACTTCATTGTCCTCCTTTTCCTTGTGAGAAGGATTACATCCTTCTTGTAATTCATCAAACACAATAAATTATAAATCATAGTTTTAAATTTAATAATAAGAAATATGTTGTTTAAATTAACCACATGAAAGCAATTGCATGTCCTACAGTTTGGGGTAACATTGTCCTTTTCTTTATGACATATGGTCAACCTGCCCTTAGATCATGTGGTTGGGCTTCCATTAATGAATGCAAAAAGCAGCTGCATGAGAAACAGATTTGGGGACTTAAACTCTTTGCCCCAATTTATTTATATCCTTTCTTCCTAGCAAGGATACACAAGATTGGATACCCTTTTGTGTATATCTTCCAATGACTGCTCCTTTCAAGAATACTGAGGATTTGTAATTCACAACAGTGTACCACACAACAAACCAGCAGACCTCAGGATCCACCACCATATTGTGTGGATAGGACTGGCCTATTAATGCATGTAATTCAGAAATCAGCAGCTCAAAATGCTATTTCCAAGTCCCTGCACTGTCATCATAGGCATTTTTTTTAATACACTATGAGATGACATATTCAGATTAGGCTTAGCTTTCAGCTGACAATGGACAACAATAAGAAGGCTTCTCTGGTTTGGTTACACGACAGGAATGGTATACAAAAATATACCCGTCCTGGGCACAGTCTCTATGGATGGAAGAAAAAAAGTGACAGCATAGGCCAAGAAAGAGATGGATTGACAGTGTAAAGAGGAACCATGAAAGAGAGAAAAAAAGACACAACTCTTAGAGGCAGCAAAGTTGGCAGGAAATATAAGAGGCTTGAAAGCATTCATTCAGCAAGAGTCTCATCAGTGGACAGATAGATGGGAATAAAAAGAAAAACTACTTGAACATCGCTTTCCTCTCAAAAAAGAGCTTTCAAGGAATAGTTTCAGGAAACTCTGTGCAGGAAATTAATGTTGCTCGAAGACTTCTTCCTGCTCCTATCAAGACCAGAGGAAAGCAAACGGAGGTACTACGCAAGGTACAGATACAAAATCTGTAAAGCATGCAATAAACCACTGTTCATGTCCTACAGATGTTTAGCGGGGCTTCTTCTTCAGAGAGTGGTTCCATTGAACCTAGTGATCTACTTGTTACCAATCATTTACAAATAACTTCACATGGTGGCTGAACATTTTGGACTGTTTAGTTTTGGCAAACTATGAATTTATGGTCATATATCTGAAGCATCTCAGATTTGAAAAACTAAAGGTAAAAGTGTCCTCTGCAGGATACCCATAAGTGGTTCCTATTTATCTACTTGAATTTACTTGCTTTCAAACTCCTAGGTTGACTGGAGATGGGACAAGTAAAAGGAGCTCACTTCATTGTGTGGTACTCAGGTCTTGACCCACTGAGCTGACACTTGTAAATCATATATTCCCAGGTAGCCCCCTAAGATCCATGGAACAAGATCTGCCTTTCTGTGAAGAAAGGCGCCTACTAGACAACAAAACGTCTGCAGAAAACAAACTGCAGTTTATTATTCTCTTCCAAATGTTGTATTAATGTTGTACCTGGTTTCTTGGCTCACTTTCCCCTGGTCTACTGACCCTGGGAAGCCGCTGGCTGTCTATTAAAATAATATGATTATAAATCTATCCGCAGGGTTTAAGATGGAAATTGAAACCTGGCAATAATTCGGCTAAAAACTATTAGAACATCCAGCCAGCTGTCAGAATTACAAGAGAAACCAGAAACGTCTACTCAAAAATAAGCCCCATTGTGTTCAATGGGTCTTACTCCCAGGAAAGAGTCTTTAGGATTGCAGCCCATATTAAACAAAAACAAGCCATAGCTTCTCAACAGAGTTCTAAACATTGACAGCATCTGATATGTACATGGCAGATAGCAATTTGGCCAGCCTAATTTCTTGGCCATAATGAAGATTTATAGCAAAGTGTGACAGAACAGCTGACATTCATGCACTGTCCTCCAAGCCTTTGCATGTGGTTGTCCTAATTGGTTGGTGGGGATGGAATCAATAAGTATTAGGGCTACAATCCAGATTAACTACAGGACCTTTTACACCAACGTACAGTAGTTACGGTGCCACCTATGGGAAACCTATGGGAAATGCATAGAGCAATCCAAAGTGCCTCTTAAGTCGTCCTGTAGTTACTCTGGACTATAGCCTAGGAGGAACAAGTATATAAAATATAGGAGGCTTTTTCAAATGAGATGTAATATGTAAAAGCAGTATTTTTTAAAAGGGGATTAAAAGGGGGTATTATACAGGTGTCTAAAGGCACGCCAGGATCAAGACCTCTTTGCTCCTTAGGCAGTGGATCAAAATATTGTCCCCATCTTACTAGATGATGCACCAACCTCTGTTTCTCCTAGTTGAAACAAGTTGCTGGTGAGCAATCTGTTACCTAAGATGACTCTTTTAACTGGTTTCATGGGTGGCCAGTCCTCTGTATAAACTGTAGAGGGAAGTGTGTGAAGAGGAAGGTTTCCATCCAATTATTTGAGGATTTTGCTGTGTTGTGTCAATTTGTCATACAGAAAGGAGAGTCCAAGGCTGCAATCCTAAAGACACTTTCTTGGGAGTAAAACCCATTGAACACAATGGGGCTTACGTTTGAGTAGACATGGTTAGGATTGTCCTCCAAGTAGTCTTGATGTTTGAAGGAGAATTCTTCAAGGTCCTAGAAAGCACTTTTTGAAATATCATTTAGGCTACAATCCAGAGTAACTATGGGACCTTTTACACTGACGGAGTTACGGTGCCACCTATGGGAAATGCATAGAGCAATCCAGAGTAAGTGCTTGTTACATCTTCTCATAGTTACTGTGGATTGTAGGGTTAGGCTACAATCCTAACTCCCAGTTAGACTGCCATATGCCCCAGCACTATAAGCCCTGTGCTGGCCTGAAGATGTCACAAAGTGGTGAAAGGCACTTCTGTGCCACTTCTGGGGGAGAGTTAGGCCAGTGCACAGACATGTGCTTGTCTCCTACATCACCACAGGAAAGGGAAGACCTAGGTTAGGATTGCACCCTTAGTGTTTTAAGAATCCAGAAAAATAATTTAATGGTTTTAGAAGGAGTTTTCAACAAATGACTTGAACATATCTTTAGAGAAACTATTTTTATGTACAGTCTACATTTTTGGAATAACAAGACATAAGGAGAAATTATCTTTTTCACACAATGCGATAAACACAAATAATCCATCAAGCCAGCGTTCTGTTTTAATTTGAAAACAAAATGTATGCCTTTTTGTCTTCTCTTTTTTGAAAAAAAAGATTAATGATCCTGGAAGAATAAACAGGCAGTTTTAATTGCCATCTTAAATTGAATTGTTTGGACAAATTTGTTATATTTTACCATTTTTAGGTAACCTGTGTTGAAGACCTTTCTGGATGTGTGTGCTGGTTAGAAATTAAAAAACAAATCCAAGTAGTAACTAGCAGAAGGCATCTTTTCAACGGCCAGATTGAGCACAAGAGTCTCCCAGTGAAGGGGTTTATTAATGTGTTCGGTCCAGTGGTTGATGGGGCCCAAACTTTCATGACAGCAGGGAAGGGAGCCTTCCAGGATGGGAAGCAAAATAGGGTGCCAGGAACATGCCCAGTGACATCACTAGGGGTTGCACACAAGGGAGAGGTGACACTATGCATTGACCAAAATGTTAAAATTACAGTTTTTAGGAATAACATCATGTCATATAACATCATGTTATTTTATGTGTTATTTCATGTAGAATGCCATGAAGCAAGCCACATTGAAATATCTCAATTCTACCAAACATTATAGCCAAAAAATCCAACATGGAAAAGTGATGATGCCTTGCCATGCCCACCACCCAGGGAACTGCCATGCCCATAGCATGAGAGAAGGCCCATCATGGGGATGATGCACAGGCCTCCTACACCCTACTGATGCCACTGGGAATGCCCACTTGATGAGATACCAATGAGATTTGCTAGAATGGGAGCCTAGGACTACTCAGAGAGATTCCCCCAAATCCAGAGTAGCTACGGGAGCACATAAGAGACTTTACGTGCACCCATAATTACTGCACCACCTAGTGAAAACCTATGGGAAATTCTTATTGGAATCCAGAGTAAGTTGTTCTTACACTGGAGCAAGGACTCCCCGTAGTTACTCTGGATTGCACCCTAAATCTGGTCTCAAAATTCAGGCAAGAGAGCTGGTCTGTCCACACAGCAAACCTTGACCAGTGACCATTAAGTTCAACTGGGAGCCCTGGTCTACTTGGTGGAGAGTGTAAATCTGCACTCCAAGGCTGTTCAAGAGTACAGATCTTCCCACCCAACAAACCTTGGCCACAGAGGCTAGTTCTGCCAGAAGCTGGGTCTACACATCTGGTTGACCTGAGCTCAGGAGTTAAGGTAGTGCTCATCTCCACTCCCCTCACCCCCAACAGAGATACTGAATCTGTCTCTCTGGTTCAGTTTTTTAGCCATGGTTCTTTTTCTGCCTATCAAAACTGCAGAAAATGGGGTGCCTTTATCAGCGGCCACAATACAGTTTGGGGCTGCAATTTCCCAAACACACCAATCCTTCTATCTCCACCTCATTTATCTTTAGAGGCCTGAGAACAGTTTATTCATACTCCTTCTCTGTACATTTCTTAATGTGTGTAATCTCTGCATATCTCTTAATCCAGTCTTCCATATACCGTTTTTCCTGTCACATATTTTTAGTCCCACATTTTTAAAATACCTCATATGTTAATGAGAGTTAAGGTTAGCATATGTCCTAAAAAACAGTGACAATCCCAATTTTGGGGGATTGTGTTAGTGTTTAGATTTTGTAGAAGAGAATTATGGCAACCCCATGGAGAGCACTTTTGCAAAAATCTTTGTGTGTCAGCCAGAATTTTGAAAAGTAAAAAGGCATTTGAAATTTGCTACCTAAAAATCATTGGAAGCAACATTTATAAACTAAAAAAAAGACTGGTATCCGCTTTTCAACTGCTTTTCATCACTGCTATCCCAGTGGTCTTCGAAGTGGGGGTCGGGACTCTTTTGGGTGGTCGTGACTTATTTTCATAAGAGTCATTAAAAGCTTGATGCATCCATCTTGAAATCTGTCAATGGGCACCTTTAATGTCACTTCCAGCCATGATATCACTTCTGGGGGGTCCTGGACAGATTGTCATTCTCAGAAGGGGTCCTGGGCTGAAGTGCCCACTGCTTAACCTATCAAATGAGTGGAGGTTGCCTGTACAGTGGTGCCTCACATAAAGAGTTTAATTTGTTCCAGAGGCATGCTCTTTAAGCAAAACGCTCTTTAAGTGAAGCAGACTTTTCCACAGGAAATAATGGAAACTCAGACGATTGGTTCCCCCAAAATCTTCATATAAAAATATTAACTAGAGGTAAAAATGATGACAAAACACTGTAATTGAATTCAAAACATGCATTCAATGTGCATGATCCTATGAAGTCTACTTAGGCTGCAATCCTAAAGACACTTTCCTGGGAGTAAGCCCCATTTAACACAATGGGGCTTACTTTTGAGTAGGCATAGTTAGGAGACTGCAATCAAAGGCACTTTCCTGGGTGGCTTGCCTGGGCTGCTGCTGGAAGTTCAAGGTGGTCGGTGGGGGAACGTGGGGGCAGTTAGGGGCAGCTGCCTCTGGCATCTCCAGGCACCCCAAGTTGGGAGCAGTTAGAGGCAGCAGCACTGGCCAACAGCCCTTTAAAAGCACCTCCATGCAAAGCATCAGGGCTGCATAGCATGCGTGCCCATAGCTCACTTGCTTGTTAAGTGAAGCGGAACTTGTTATGTGAAGCAAGATTTCTTGGAAATTTTTGCTTGTTGTGCAAAATGCTTGTTAAGCGAGGTACCACTGCATATACAAGATTTTTTGGAAGATAATTACCATTACAGCATGATAACAGAGCACATGATTTGCACATTGATGCATCTAGCCTGATATCTTAGTGCAGGATTTGCTACTGAAAGAATTAAGCAGCACAAAGGATGCTATCCAGAAGAGCAGTTCTGCATATGCAAATTCCTCCTACTCTTTCCTTATCTAAAGGCAACAGTTGGGGACAGTGAGTCAAAGGTAGAGAATGCATCAGCAAAAAGAAAAGAAACTGACAATGATTGGGATGTACAGTAGTTACACATATATCAAGCTCACTGCAGCCTATGAAAATAGGACTCCATCAAACTTTGAATACAAGGACATGAGTCTTTCTGATGCCATTTGAAAGAGAGTTGCAGCATTCGAGAGTTTGGCAAGAATTAATGCCACACATGCACCCACAGACATAAAGAGACAGCTTCCTGCTGGATATCATTGAACACAATAAACCCCTCAAAACACACACTTGCTTTTTGCAATAAAAACGACAGTTTTCTGTGTCAAACATATATTTTGTGCAGGTTAACGTGTCATAAAGAATAAAGCAAACACAGTCGAATATATTGCTACTACCACTTCAAGGGAGGGACTTAGAAAAGAGGCCAGAAGCTGCAATCCTAAAGACACTTTCCTGGGAATAAGACACATTGAACGCAATGGAGCTTACTTTTGATTAAACATGGTTAGGATTGTGCTCAAAGTGCTGCAACTTCCATTTGCACCTATCTGTCCTCTTCTTATTTGCCACCAGGACCCAAAATGAAAGTTAAAAGGAGAGAGAACAAACACAAATGAGCTGAAATTCCCTGAGAAAGTTCTCTTCCAGTATAGCAGTAGTTCCATAAACCAGAGTTGTAGGATCACTGAGACAAAAGTTAGAATCATCAGGGAGTGCAAGAAATCCCCCATTCCCTCCACAAAGAAAGTACAATTAAATTTGTAATAGAAAAGATTAATTATTTATAGAGAAGATTCCAGGATGCCTACTTTTGTTGCCACTTCAACTAAGAGTGGTCCATTCTCTGATGGTCCATGGGGAAGCATCTCCTGAACGAGTGCTCTCCCATGGACTACCAGAGAGGGTGAAAACAGGAATCCCCTCATGTCCAGCTGACACTTCAGTGCCACTTGTGGGCAGTCCATTGTCCACCCTCTGGCAGCCCTAAGAAGAGAGTTTTCTCAGTGACACTCTCAAAGTAATAGAAGGCCAACTTTTCTCAGAGGTCATGCAGACTATTTATCAGTCTCACACACCAACTGAGGTCCATGGACCACAAATTAGGAACCAATGATTTACAGTTTTCAAGTTTTCCTTAAAAGATTCCCACATGCTATTCCTTGGGAAAATCCAATTCAGATTTCCATTCCTTGACATGTTGGTGCCAATCCGAAATACCGTGCCTCTCCTGAGGCAGAAGGAAGTCCCCCAACTCCACCACACAGGTCTTTTTTTGTAATTACAGAATCCTCCTGGCAGAACAGTGCAAGTGAAGCCACCTGCATCCACCAAGCAGCTTTGAATTCAGAACAGTCCTGGCTGTTTAAAGACGATTGGAAAAGGGGAGCGCACAAGCACGAACCAAATCAAAGTGCAGC
This sequence comes from Cryptoblepharus egeriae, assembly GCA_030015325.1. NCBI lineage: Eukaryota > Metazoa > Chordata > Lepidosauria > Squamata > Scincidae > Cryptoblepharus > Cryptoblepharus egeriae. Next base: position 17,559,484 of record JAREYC010000013.1, read on the forward strand.
TGCTCTTTTTGCTGTTTAAAATCATTATATATTAGCAACAAATCTGGTTGCTGGCCAGGGCTCAAGGATGGCTCATTGCCAGCAAATAAAGTTCCACGGAGCCTTCCATCTGTCACTAAAATTAGCCACGGTTCCAGCTTTCTGCTTCGTCACCTCGGTGTCATAATTGTCTAGGCTCGTGCAACATCTACACCACTCGCTATAATGAAATTGTGCAGCTACCAACTGTAAGTGCGCAACCTAAGTAAATGCCTTAGATCCCTAATTCCCAAGGGGAGAGATAGGAGGCTGATCAGAGGTGGAACAAACAAAGAGTGCACAGACTTCTGTCACATCCCATTATGCAAATAGGCTGCCAACAGCAGCTTCTAGATAAGGGATGACCAACATCTGTATCTTTGATGATGGCTACATTCTCCAGATGGTGGGCCAGGAATGAAAACAATTCAATGATTTTACCCATGGGCAAATGCTATAATGAAGTCTGCATCATTCCTGCCCTCCCGCAGTTATTGTGTTTTAATTTATATTCCACTTTTCTTCACCTGTGGAACTCAAGGTAACATATATGAAATTCCCAAGCAGGTGGTCACTTATCCAAGCATTATCCAGATTTAACAACTGTTGAGTTTCAGCGTGATGCTTGCTGTGTCTACCCTCAGATGGTACTCAGATTGTTAAGGTGCTACCATTTCTGGGAAGGTCAAAGTTAAAAAGTTTGAGCCCTGACTTTGAAACATTTTTTTTTTTTGCAGGCCTCCGCTACATAGAAAGCAAAATGAAATGGTATTGCCTTGAAATACCAAATGAAATAATATTAAACAGAAATTGATGTTTAATATTAAACATTTAAAATTTAAATTTAATATTAAACATTTAAAATTTACTCTTTTGAATGATTTTGCCAATTTGTCTGAAAGAAAGAGTGGAAGGGCAACAGGTAGCAACTGATTGGCTGCCACTGAGCAAGAAAATCATGGTTGTTTCCAGTGATGGAATTCAAAGAAATTAACAGCCGGTTCTATGCCCATCTGGCAGTCACTTTTAAATAGCTATTTTTAAACTTTATATGTCCTGTCTCTCGTTAACCATCGGTTCTATAGAGTAGGTGCGAACCTGCTGGAGCCCAACACTGGAACTTGTTTCCTCATCTAAATCATGTTTCCTCATTTAAATCCATCAGGCTCTTAAAACATTTCCAGTGTTGCACTTGAGGTCTGAGGTGGGCCCCAACTCTTGGCAAATTCACAACCATGGGTATAGACTAGGGATGGGATCCCTTGGGGATTCCCAATCTAGCCCACAAGGAGCCCCTAGTTTTCTATGATCCTTGAGCTTGTCTGAGACTGTTGGGCCCATGCCATCCTACAGATATTATTTTAACACCTCTGAACAACCTTTTTTAAAAAAAGAAGCAAGACATTCCTTTAAAAAAAAGTTAATTTTTTTTAAATAAAGGAAAACTGAAATAGCAGTGATGGTAATAAAAAAGAAGGGGAACACCTTCCAGTATTGTATGGGTTGATTAAATGATTCCCTCCACCTGCTTTGCACCCATGAAGAATTCAGCCCAGAAGGGAAGGATTGTTTTGGCTCCTAATAAGAGTTTGGCAAGACCAGGATAGAAATAGAAATTCAGCTCTTCCTCTACAATTTTTAAAAGTCTTTTTTGAATTGATAAGGCACTGGCAGAGATCTAATTTGCATAGAAATGGGCTCACGACTCTAGCAGATGACTATAATTTTGGAGATCAGATTCCTGCAGGAAAAGAGTCCCTTTTTACTCACCAGGAGAAAAGAAATAATTCGCTCTTCCACCATTCTAAAGCATATGGCCATTTCAGCCACTGAGGGTGCAATCCCAACTGAGGTTGGCCCAACTCATTGATCTGCCAGTTCTTATGATGATGGGAGGTAAGCGCATGTCTGTGCACTGGCCTGACCCTCCTTTGTCTTACAGCACTTTTGCCCCCTACCCTGGTCAGCACAGGACTTGTGCTGAGGCTTAGGCCAGCCTAACTGGAGGTTAGGACTGCAATAAGTGTGAATCTGGATTGTAGGGGGTGGGGGAGTAAAGAACATATTTGGAATAGGAGTGGGTCTTATTTAGTTTCCTTGATGACCTTGGTGGGGCTACAACTTCCTCAAAATAAGGATTTGTTATTTTGTTAAAGTATGACATATTATACCTTCCATAAATCATATTACATTGTATTTTGGGGGGAAATGAAGGATGTTCTTAACCTCCAAAGCTGGGTCATCAAACCTCTGAGATTTGATGGGGCATGGAACAAGAGCAGTATCAAGTCTAGTATTACATATTTTTTTGCCTCTTGTGTATTTTTTGCCATGGTAAAGACCAGTGGTGGGCTCCTGCAGGTTCGCATCTACTCTATGGAACCAGTTGTTAACGAGAGATAGGACATATAAAGTTTAAAAATAGCCATTTAAAAATGGCTGCCAGATAGGCATAGAACCGGTTGTTAATTTCTTTGAATCCCATCACATATGGTAAAGACCATATGATGAGTGCATTGGAAAAGCTTATGTAGCTTGCAGAGACCTCCTCAGAGGACTTCCAATTGGCCTCAGCAAGAGGTCATTCTGCTCCAGGTTCAGCACATGATATTCCTGCACCCAAAGCAGCACTCTCCTTATCCAGTGATGTGCCAAACACTGGTCTTCTTCCACCTCCCTCCTCCCCTTGAATTCAAATAGGAAGAGTAAGTGCAGAGGAAATGGGCCATTCTCCATTGGATCCAGAAATCTACCATTCTCTTTTCCTCCACACTTTCTCTTCTGTTCTTCTTCCCTCTTGCTTTTTGAATTCAGGGAGAAAAAGAGGTTTGCAGGCAGCAAATACCATTACAACACTTGCTACTTGAAGTGAACACCTCAGCTGGCCACAAGAATGGGTCAGTCCTGTCCAGCCCCAACTTTACCTTCCTGTCTTCTGGAGCCAGCCGTAATCCTCCACTCACAGAAAGCCACAATGTACCTTTAGCCCTGGCTCCCTATGACACACAAAAGTACAGGATTTTTCCAGTATCATTGAAATTAATTCACAAAGAACTGCCACTAAGAACTCCTTGGTAAACCAGAAGTAAAAAATATTAGCACAAACAGAAATTTTAATGCACTGCTGCACTCTAGAGTTCCAGGAAAAGAGAAAAGAAGAGCCTACAATTCATCTTTTGTATGCCATTCATTTTCTTTCCATGAAAATGCTTTAAGCTCCTTGTTATTCCTCATTGCCCTCTAAAATCAAACCAACTCCCTGTCTTTTTCATTCTCTGCTGGGAAGAATCCTTCGATGGATCATTTTCATTGCCGATGTCTGAAACTTTTCCAGTTACAGTTATGATGTATATAAAACAAATATATATGAGAGGATGACAAAGGCCAGAACACACACTGTTGTTAAATACACTCATGCACAACAGGTAGGTACACATGTTACTTGTCTCTCAGTTTATCAGGTCACTGGGGGAAAATGTGGCCTCCCGCTATATGGGAGGCAAACCAACACTTTTTGTTTCTGCCAAAGGGAAAAAAAAACTCCCTTCAAGTAGAAAAGAAGCAGTATAGGAAACTGCTTGGACTTCCATTTTTCTCCCTGGAGTGACAATTTATTCTTAGTAGCAGAGAAATTTTCTTCTGGGTCAAATAACAACTGGGAGGATTTAGACTAGAACCATGGCAGTAAATAATTGTTGAACCCTCTATGCTACTTAATATGGAAAACCCAAACTTAAACATAGGCTAACCAGTTCCAATGTCCAGTTTGACCTTGATGTGAATGTTGGGGCACGATGGGGATTGCCAATATTTTAATTACAAAAGAAACTTTCAATGGCTGTATATTAATTTGAAATTATTCCCATTACACTTTTCCTGGGGTTTTTCTTCTATGACAAATAACAACTGGAGGGATCTAGAGCAGAACCATGGCAGTAAATAAGAGTTTACTACCCCATATCACACTGTGGTTGAATGTGAATTAGAAAAACAATATTGATACAGGAAACAATCACACACACAACACACACACACAAGTGAACTGGAATGAAATGAAGCAAAGCAATGTGCTTTTTCTCCTCTTAACCTGTGTGACTAATATTCTTCCATGTGAGTAATAGGCCGATCCCTAATAAATCATTAGTTACAATTCCAGTGTACAATTTTGCATAACTGAGCTGCAAATATTTATGCAAACTAAAGCAATAAACTGATTCAATGGAACCATAACTCTGCTTCCCTCCCCAACCTTTTAGATAAGCCAATAATTATTTCATAGAGGCATGTGCCTGGGTACTGAAACAGTTGAGTACATTAGCATTTAATCCTCGATTACATGCACGCTTTAGTTTTTAAAAAGGGCATCTGAGCAAACCATCCAGGAAGTAGCCTGGGGCTTTCGTTGTCTCATTCTAGCAGTGCTTTTGCCAAATACTTTGCCACAAAGAAAAAAGAAAGCCCCTCTGCTCACAAGACCAAGCATGACAGAAGTAAAATGTCAGGATGGGGGAGAGAACGAGCGTTAGGGCACAATCCAGAGGAACTACGGGGACCCCTTGCTCCAACGTAACAATTTACTCTGGATTACAATATGATTTTTCCATAGGTGGTGCCATAACTACATCGACGTAAATGTCTCTTCCGTGCTCCTATAATTACTTGGATTGTAGGGATAGAAGCCAAACTAAAAAATACTTTGTTTTCCAGATTAGTGAACTCACCACAACTGAGCTTTCACAGTTCTCCATCTCAGACTGTTTTCTCATTCTTCTATCTCCCCTGCCCTTTTGATATTCTTTCCTGTCAACATTTATAGATCGTAAACTCCATGAGAGCAGTGATTTATCTTTTTTGCTTATGTTAATGTGTAAATGTGCCATGTCGTAGTGAAAAAAAAGCAGGCCTCCGTCAGTCTTGGAAGACTATGGTACTGTGCTTGGCGCTGCATACGCTGCATGCGAAGCATGAAAACCTGGGTTGGATTGTTATGGAGGATAGGCTGTTACCGAAGCAGCAAATCCCCCCTCTCCACACCACTGAATTAGTCCAATGGAAAGGCAGAGCCAATACGATTGGATCCAGCTGGCGGCGCAGAGCTGGGCTAAGGACAGGAGCTCACCCTGTCTTGTGGGGCTGTCCCACGTCTCAAACCCTGGCCTGCTGGTTAACAGGCACAGCGTCTTAACCGCTTGCGCCACCCGCAGCCCTTTATGTAGTGAAGGTGGAACATGAATAACACTAAGGGCACAATACAGCCCTTTAGTCACCCATCTCCCCATTCCTGCAGTGGTGTGAGGAGGCTGGTGCATGTCTTTGCATTGGCCTAAACTACACAGGAGTGGCATAGAAGTACCTTATGGCACTTTTGCAACACCATCAAGCCACCATGGGACTTGTGCTCGTCTAACCAGTGGTTAGGAATACACTGTCAGTAATACACATGGCGGGGTCAAAGGTCCAATTCCTGCATGTCCAATACAACAACATAATCAGACACTGACTTGCAGGGATGAATGAGACATCACAAAGATTCTTCTTTAGGTTGCTATGACTTCAGAGATGAAGCCCATTGTGACACACAACAAGGTGCCACAACTTTAAAGACCCTGGTTCTTTAAAATGCCACATCTTTAAAGACCCTGGTTCTAGAACGCTTTAAAGACCCTGGTTCTCACCTGATACAAGGTGAGCATCCCTGGGGAATGCTCTGATGCAACCTTGTATAGGTGTCCCTGACTTTCTGACGATGCATTTTTGGATGGTTACACTCTTTCAACACCTTTCAGTTATACCCAGGACTCATTATTCAACAATTGCTTCACTCTGCTGTCTAAAGGCTAAAATTGTCTTCTCTGAGGTTGATTTGCATGTGACATGCATGTGTTGATAGATATGTGTTATTTAGGCTTTTCCAAGATGTATATTTATACCTCTTTTTGGTGGCCATTTTGCTTTTGCAAGCTGAAAAAGAGTGGGTTTCACTTTTCAACAGTTTTCATTTTAGGATGGTGTTCTAGTCCCTATTCTATCAGTTAGAGTTGGTTAGGTTAGTGGGGTTCCTGTATAGTTAACCTGGCCACTTCAGTCAAGCGGAAGGTTGATGTGTTCAAGACCCAAGTACTACGCAATGGAATTAGCTCCCATAATTATTTGCCCAGCTCCTGCCAATCTAGCCTTTTGAAATCATGTGAATATGAAGTAGATAAATAGGTACCACTTCCGTACCAGAAGGTTACAGTGTTCTGTGCACCTTTGGCATTTAGTCATGCTGACTGCATGACCACCACTTTAGTGGGAAGGTAAAAACATTGTGTGTGCCTTTAAAGATACTTTCCTGGGAGTGAGACCCACTGAACACAATGGGGCTTACTTTTGAGTAGATATGGTTAGGATTGTGCTCTTTGGTGCTCTTCTCATGCCATCCACATGACCATGGAGACATAGGGATGAGCAATGCCCCTAGAGCAGGGTGACCGTATGTCAACTCAAAACCAAAAAAGAGGAAAAGACCACCACCCCTCCAAAAAAAATTTAGGACACCCAAGAAAAATGAAGAACATGAAAAAATAAAAGCTAAATCACTTGTGTGTTTTACTTTTATGTGGTTAATTTAAACATGATAATACTTATTATTAAATTTAAAACTTACATCTAATTTATTGACTACAAGGCTTCATGCTGCCAGCTCACAAAGAAAATAGAGATGCTGAAGTTTTTTGTTTTTGTTTTTTTTTCCCCAGAACACTAAAAAAGAGGAATTCCATCCAGGCTGCCCTGGCCCAGGATAACCATATATCATAAATGAGAAAAGAGGGCAAAGCCACCCTTAAAATGTAGAAAACCCCAAAAATGTTGGCCGTGATAAAATAAAAGCTAAAAGCTTTCATATGTTACTTATATATTGCATATACTGCTTTCATGTGGTTAGTCAAAACACTGTATTACTTATTATTAAATTTAAGAGAGAGCAGGCCTCCGTCAGTTTTGAAAGACTATGGTATCGTGCTCAGCGTTGCATACGCTGCATGCGAAGCACGAAAGCCTGGGTTGGATTGTTATGGAGGATAGGCTCTTACCCAAGCAGCAAATCCCCCCCTCTCCATGCCACTGAATTAGTCCAATGGAAAGGCAATGGATATGAATGGATCCAGCTGGCGTTGCAGAGCTGGGCTAAGGACAGGAGCTCACCCTGTCTTGTGGGGCCGACCTGAGTCTCAAACCCTGGCCTGCTGGTTAACAGGCACAGCATCTTAACCACTTGCGCCACCCACAGCCCACAAACTTATTAGACTTAAAGCTACCGCATATTATTAATAGATGTAATTTATGAATTACAAGAAGTCTGTATGCTGCCTGCTCACCAGGAATAGGTGGACAATGAAAATTCTTTTCCAGGATACAGGGCTAAAAGGGAGAACAAGTCCTGGAAAAAGAGGACAGATGGTTACACTCAGTGTATGATTAAAAGTCTGAAAAGGAGGACATTTCCTGGAAAAAGAGGACAGGTGATTACACTGGACATATGATTAAAAGTCTAAAAAGGAAAAAGAGAACAGATGGTTATACTAGGTATGATTAAAAAGGAGGACATGTCCTGGAAAAAGAGGACAAATGGTTACACTCAGTGTATGAGTAAAAGTCTAAAAAGGAAAAAGAGGACAGATGATTACACTGGGTGTATGATTAAAAGTCTAAAAAGGAGGACATGTCCTGGAAAAATAGGACAGACTAAATATATGCTTTAAAAGGGGATAATGAGTTTTTTTCCAGGACAGAAGGCTAGAAAGGAGGACCAGTCCTGGGAAACGGGGGCAGATGGGCACCCAGCCCAGGACTGGGAGAGCCCCAGGGCTGGCAGGCAGTCAGGCCAGCTGGCCTCACATGATGCTCCTAATCCTTCTCTGGCCAGACAGGGAGGGCGGAGGATGCAGCGCAGGAGCGTCCTGTGGCTGCTGCTTTGGGGAAGCGTCGCCCCTTCTGGAGCTCTACCTGGGGCGGCAGCGCAACCTCTGCACCTGAGCCCAGGTAGGGAGGGAGGCAGGTGGAGGGGAGCCCAGCCCAGCCAGCCCAGCCCAGCCTGGAAAGCAGGAGAGCTGCCTGGGCTGTGCGCGCCTCTCCAAAAACTCCCAACTTGGAGAGCCTGGCGCAGCGGTGGGGAGGGGGCCTCCCGGGGAAGGGGCTTTTCCCGCCCTCACCCTCTTGCAGGGGGGAAGCTGAGGGGGGAAGGGAGTCTCCGGGAGACTCCCAGCTGGGGTGGGGTGGGGGCGAAATGGGGGGAAGAGCCCCACTGAAGAACTTATCCTCGCCTGCCCAACTGTCCGCCTGGAGCTGAGGGAGCACCACCAGGGGGACCAGGTGTCTTCTTTTTCCAGGACATGTCCTCTTTTTTAGATGTGTGTCCTGAAAAATATCTTCCATGCAAGAAGGCTGCATGGAGCTTTCTTGTAATTTATATGTCATAGTTTTCAGTTTAAGAATAAGTCCTGGAATGGCAGTGTTTAAAATTAGCCATATGGAAGCAAGATATTTGAGTGTTTCTAGTTTTTCTTCTGTCATGTCCTACATTTTTCTGAGGTGTCTTACATGTCCCCTCTTTTTTACATATGGTCACCTTTTTCCCCAGTTGCTGAGGAGAACCTGAGACGGCTCCAGTTTAGGTTGGGAGGAATTGGAGGAAAGACCCCACTTATCCACACATGCCAAAGTTTGCGCATGGGGCTGAGGACCATGGGCCAGAGTGACAAGTCCTCTTTTTCCAGGACACATCCTCTTTTTTTAGCCTTCTGTCCTTGGAAAAAATCTTCAGTCCTCCTTTTTCTTTGTGAGCAGGCAGCATGGACCCTTCTTACATTCATTAATTATATGTTTTAAATTTAATAATAATATAGTGTTTAAATTAACCATATGAAATCAATATATATGAGTGTTTTTAACTTTTTATTTTGTCATGTCCTACATTTTTCTTGGGTGTCCTACATTTTGGAGGACTTTGTCCTCTTTTGTGGTTATGATATGTAGTCACTGTTCTGGACAAGAAGAAGCTGTCCAGAGCAGCAGTGCAGTAGCAGCATCCTCCGCTTCCCAGCAGCCAAGTGCCACCCATTACTTTCCAGTATGAACAGTGCTTCCCCTCCGTCAGGTTGTGTGGGGAAGTAGCTGATGCAGAGCCTCTCCACCAGAGTTGTTCAGAAAGCACTGCCATGTGCAGAACTCACAACCCATGCACTACTATATTGGCCACATGATGCCAATATGGGCAATAATAGGGTGCCATGTGCTGTGCATATGGGTTATGAGCACTTGCACACTTCACACATGGCAGCACTTTGCACAGAACTCTGGTGAGGAGGCTCTGCCTCACCTGCCTACACACCCACCACACACCCCTGCCCTCCATGTCCTTGAAATGTGTCTGAATCTCAGATGCCTCACTCTAGACTAGACCAGTGTTTCTCGACCAGTGATATAGGCACCCCAAGTGGTACTGAAGGTGGTGTCTGGTGGTGGCACTCCTAGGAGTCTTGGTCACCTGCCACCCAGCAGTGGAATCAGGAACAGGGGGTCCCAAGGCATGTTTTCTGTGTTTGAAAAAGGCCTCCCATCCACCCTCAGCCTCTTAATAATGTCTCATCTTGTCTCCCATCCCAGAAATAACTGGCAATGACATCATCACCACTTATTTCAGTGGTACTTTGAAAGATATATAGTATTTATGTTTTATGGAAACATTTTGTATGTATGTTTGGACATCACTTGATTATTGCATGTGTGAACCAACTCACCCCATTGAAGGTACAATCCTTACCTAGGCCAGCACATTTCCTTTGTGATGTGGGAAGCAAGCGCATTTCTGTGCACTGGCCTAACTCTCCCCAGGGGTGGTGCAGAATTTCTTACAGCACTTTGGTGAAATTCCCAGGTCAGCACAGGATGTATGCTGGGGCTCAGGCCAGCCTAAATTAAGCTTAGGATTGCAGCTTAAAATTATTGCATTTTGAGCTGATCTGAAGGGAAAACAGACTTGCTGTTTTCTTTATTTAGCATTTGGCAAATACATGGACTTATAGTAGTTAATGTCCAGTCCACCTAGCCATTTAAGGCAAAGTGGTGTATATTAAAAAAAAATCAGACACTGGGCTGGTGTGAGCTCTTGATGGACACTCGAACATAATGTGATGAATATTTTGTCGATGAGCAATACAGTCACACTGATGTGTAGATACCAGATCCCACTTAGAGACCTGGCAGACACTGTTTTGGGTACGGCTCCTGTTCAGATTTGACCAGTACTGTTGAGGTAGGTCAAAACCTGGCACCATTTATGAAGGATCACATGTGTAACTGCCTGTATCTGGGCGTTCAGCAGCCTGTTTAGCTTTGTGTGTTGATTTAAAGTTGTTAGCTGTTGCGTGAGTGCCTGAAGGGGCTTCCTGGATTTAAGCCTACCAATTGATAGGGTCAGTGTGAACATGTAGAAGTGGGTTGCTCATAATTTTGCTGTATTCTTTCATGAAGGCATCTTGCCTTCGTTCGTAGTGGTGGTGCTATGTGGTTCAAAACAGGGAACCAGTAGCTAGGAGTATATTTTATACAACCACAATACATGGCAATGGATTGGCTGTTGTTCAATCTAGATGGGTCATTTGGCCATGCAAGTCATTTGTTCATGTGGCAGTCATCAGGAATATTCTTGTAAGAATCAGCTGGGGATCAGTAACAAAGAAGGGCTATTTCTTTATTTACAGTATGTTTTACATGTGAGTCCCAGTGTTCTTCCATGGCAGAGCTCCCAATGCTGTAAAAGGCCTAAGTGGGCTCCTATTCAGGCACTAATCAGAGCCAGACCATATACAGTGGTACCTCGCTTAACAAGTGCCTTGCTTAACAAGCGTTTCACATAACAAGCAAAAATTTCCTAGAAATCTTGCTTCACATAACAAGTTCCACTTCACTTAACAAGCAAGCACGCCATGGGCATACGTGCTATGCATTCCTGACGCTCCGCACAGAGGCACTTTAAAAGGGCTGCTGTCCAGCGCTGCTGCCCCTAACTGCCCCCAAGTGTCCCCACCGACCACCTTGAACCTCCAGCAGCAGTCCAGGTAGGCCTCCCAGGAAAGTGTCTTTGATTGCAGTCTCCTAACTATGCCTACTCAGAAGTAAGCCACATTGTGTTAAATGGGGCTTACTCCCAGGAAAGTGTCTTTAGGATTGCAGCCTAAGTAGACTTCATAGGATCATGCACATTGAATGCATGTTTTGAATTCAATTCCAGTGTTTTGTCATCATTTTTACATCCAGTTGATATTTTTATATGAATATTTAGCGGGTTGTGGAACCAATAGTCTGAGTTTCCATTATTTCCTACCGAAAAATCTGCTTCACTTAAATAGCATGCCTCCGGAACGAATTAAGCTCTTTAAGTGAGGCACCACTGTATATCATTCTCCCTTGACCTGCTTGTGAGTTCCTCCTATGATCTGCTTGTGAGTTCCCTGTGAGCATACTGACGCTACTTTCCTAGGAGTAAGTCTGATTGAGCACAATAGGAGCTCCTTGTGAGTAGACACATGTAGGATTGTGTTGTCTCTTCTACCATAGAACTCATCATGTTCTTACCCTTGTGACCTTAGACCAGATGTGATCTGTGAGCAGGTAATGTTTCTGAACAATTTTCAGTGGGCCACCTAACATTTATTGTATACTGGTAAATGTATCAGACGGTTGCAAATAAGGCTTGTTCCAATTCAGCAAGGCACAAATTCTGAAGAACCCATGCATGTTCTGGTTGACATAGCACAGATTAGTCAAACTTGAATGGCTAACAGATCATAATGTGCAAATTACTTTCAAATTTAAATTGCTTCACACTATGACTAGACCATGCAAGTTCCAGTAAGAGAGAGAAAGAGTATAAGGATATGCACAGATTGAATTTAGAACTGAGGTTAATTACAAATTTCTTCGTCTTCAAAGTGCTAAACTAATGTGGTTTTTGCTACAACAAAACATATTGTTTAAAAACATATTGTTTTAAAATAATTTTAAAAATGTATTCATTATTTATTTGTAGTCTAACTATGCATTCTGTCACCATATTCTTGAACATAAGTAGATCGGGTCTTAGTGGGCAAACTATTATCTTTCAGGTAAACCATCTACCACACTTGCCTGGGATCATTGCAAGGATCCTTTAGATATGTGCTACTTTTGGCTCCTGTGCTACCCCATATGTGCTACTTTTGGCTCCTGGGAGTAAAGGCAGGATTCTAATGTGAATGGTAATAACAGTCACTTGAATCTGTGAAATTGTGATTTTCTCAGCTAAGGGGGCTCATATGAGAAATGTTCTTTACCACTCTACATGTGTTGCATGGAATATTCATGTATGCATATTCAGAGCTGTCTCTTTAAACATGTTTCTCTTTATGTTTACATGGGGGTTAAACTGTTTCACAGTATAGAACAGAGATAGAAGCAGGGGTGGGCACAGCCTGGCCCAAGAACCGGTTCTCTGGAAGTGGGTGGGGCAGGGGGTGGGGCCAGGGTTAAGGGGCAGTGCCAGGGGCGGGTTTTAATTTAAGAATATTAAAAAATTAAAAAAATTACTTACTTCAGAGTAGACCTGCATAGGATGGTGCTCTGAGGCTGCAATCCTCTCCACAGTTTCCTGGGAGTCAGCCCCATTGACTACACTGGGACTTACTTCTGAGTAGACCTGCATAGGATGGGGCTCTGAGGCTGCAATCCTCTCTACACTTTCCTGGGAGTAAGCCCCATTGACTATACTGGGACTTACTTCTGAGTAGACCTGTATTGGATGGGGCTCTGAGGCTGCAGTCCTCTCAACACTGACCTGGGAGTAAGTCCCATTGACTATACTGGGACTTACTTCTGAGTAGACCTGTATAGAATGAGGCTGGGAGAACACGGCGCCGCTGCGCTTCCCCTTGCTGTGCGGCCAAACCAGTCCGCATGTTTCGGGGGGGCCCTGCCGCTGCCGGTTCGCCAGCGGCAGGGGGATTGGAAGATCCGGTCCCCCAGAACCGGAGCGAACCCCCTTGTGCCCACCACTGGATAGAAGGATATTACAAGTATTACAAAGGTTGTCTGTTACAATAGTTCTCAAACTTTTAAGCACCAGGTCTCACATTTAGAATGACAATCTGTCAGGATCCACTGGAAGTGATATCATTAACCTGAAAGTAATGCCTGTGCATCTGATTTTAAAAAAATTTCCAGAACTCCCCAAAGACTGCAATCCTTTCCCCATTTTTCCAGGAGGAAGCACCACTGACAGTCATTGTTAAATACGTATTTGTACCATTTCCTGAAATGCAGTCCTGAAGTCTAATATTTAAAATAAATATACTTTGAAATGATTGGTAACATATCTGAAATTGCAACCCACCCCCCAAAAAAACAGTTTGAGAAAAACTGGTATATTAAGACATGAACATGGAAGGCTGCATTATATTTTCTAGACCTAAAGACCATTTCTGCCTGTAATAGACTTTTCCTTCTGTGATATTTCTGCCAAGATTAACCAAATACAACCTTTCCTACACCTGCTTTGCCTTACAACTTTATAAATCTATAAAATAGTAGATTTTCAGCCACAAGACAATAAAAGTGTGCTTGATTTCAAACCAGACCTCCATGACTCTTGCTTTTCAGAAAACAAATCCAACTGCATTCACTCCACATCTTCAGAATTCCCAGAAGGATTTTTTACACTGCAGGAGAGAAAGGATGGGGGCATCATTATCTATTTCATCATCATTCTTTATATGTTTCTGGCCGTGTCCATTGTATGTGATGATTACTTCCTCCCTTCTCTGGAGATCATCAGTGATTGTGAGTTTTTCCCCCCCTTGTTTTGTGTTTTCAAAAAAGGCTCTGTTATCTCTTCTGCTAAACTAAACAGATACTCTCAGGATCATTAATTCTCCTCACAGTGCAAGTACAGCTTAGAAAATGTATTCCCTTCAAATTATGCAGCATTGTGTAAGCGTTTTACATGATCATAAAATAACTAGGGTTAAAGTTGGCAAAGTAGACCAGTGTATTACTTCATTTTACATCAATGTTTTGTAATACAGTAATTGTGACTATACCTTTGGGGCTGGAAGTCAGTGGGATGAGCATGTCCTTTTTATATAGATCCCAAGTTCAATCCCTGGCTTTTCCTGCTGGAAGGATCATGTTTAGATATAGCTCAAGTAATCTGAAAAATGCTGAGGCCAGTCTGTGTGCATTTCTGCTGGGGACAAAATAAAATTCTGATCCTTTGCCTATAATTTGAGATCTAAAATTGGTTTGTTGAAAAAGGATTACATGGACAGAAAAGGTAATCCCCCTCCTAATTTCCACTTTTCCATTTGAAACCCACCCACTACTTCATTTCACCCACTATTACTGCTCAACCTTTTTTCAAAGACTTTGGACTGGGATCTAGCAAGACTAGAACTGTGCACACACATCCCTTTTCATCTTGCTTCTCATCTCTCTGCTCATTACCACAGCCCTCGGCCTCTCCCAGGATGTTGCAGGAGCAACCTTCATGGCAGCCGGCAGCTCTGCGCCAGAATTAGTCACAGCCTTTCTAGGTAACGGAATATTTGCAGAATCCAATTTCGTCTGGCACACTATGAAGGCAGAAGCAAATTATGTAACACAATTCTTTGCTTTCAGGGGTTTTTGTCACAAAGGGAGACATTGGAGTCAGCACCATCCTTGGTTCTGCAATCTACAACCTTCTTGGTATCACTGCAGTTTGTGGGCTCCTATCCACTGTGGTACGGACTCAGTTTTACAGAACTCTGAAAGCTGTTTTCTCATTATCTGCTACCCAAATTAATGAAATTTGAGGTCAATTAAAGTTAACATATTGACCAAGCTGCATGTAATCAATTTGAAGTTAGTAAAAACATAATTTTTGGCAAGCAACCAGAAGTGCTTTGCCAACTTTCAGAAATCTCAAAATTTAAAATGCAGGCTAGAAATATAAAAACTGGCAATGTAGCATGTCCTCCCTCCCCAGTATGTAAGATGCTTGTGCCTCATTGGATTAATGTAATTTCTCACAGACATATCAAAAAGGAAAGGTGTTTGCCTTAATTGCCACATGGTCCCCATGAGAATCTGTTTCCTGGATCCAGGGTGACCATATGACCTGTTTTTCCAGAACATGTCCTCTTTTTAGCTTCATGTCCTGGAAAAAAATCTTCATTGTCCTCCTGTTCCTTGTGAGCCAGCAGCATGTAGCCTTCTTGTAATTAACAAATTAGATGTAATCAATTATATGTAATTGTTTCAAATTTAATAAGTAATATAGTGTTTAAAATAACCACATGAAAGCAATATATATGAGTGTTTTTAGCTTTTATTTTGTCATGTCCTACATTTTTCTTGGATGTCCAACATTTTGGAGGCCTTGTCCTCTTTATTAGTTATGATATATGCCTGCATCTCAGAGATCAGGGATGCCAATCTTTCAGCTTTAGGGGTACCAAATCTTTAACACTTATGTATAGGAGGGAATTTCAGCTGGTGCAGCTGGTTAACAGTTTGTTAAAGATCCAGGAGCCCTAAAGTTCAAAGTTGGCCACCCTGCCAGAAATAATTATTGTCTCCCATTCAGTGGTATTAGAGATAAGAAAGCAGTTGTACTTGGGGACAGAACTTTTGATGCTATGGGTCCAGCTGTTGCTGGTTGGTGCAATATATCTCATGCAAAATGTGGCTGCCATTCGCCCTGTGCCTGTCATAATGATTGATGTTTCACTAGTGTACAATACTTGGTAAGATTGACAATAGATCCTAAAAGTTTGTCCAAAATATATTTTACAGGTTTCGAGGCTCTCTTGTTGGCCATTGTTCCGAGACTGCATGGCGTACGCAATCAGCGCAGCAGCAGTTCTTGCAATGATCATTGACAACAAAGTTCACTGGTATGAGACAAATTTGGGTTCAGACACTGTTGGTTAACAGCTACAATAGCACTTTTCAGCTTTTTCAATTAATCAAAAGTTAACTTGGGCAAACACCACAGATGCTAACAACAATTTACAGCCCAATCCTAGGCATGTTTACTTAGAAATAAGTTCCACTGAGTTCAATGGAACCTGCTCCCAGGTGTCACAGAATTTTGCATATATACTAACTTCAGGCGGAGCCTTAAAACCTTTTATTTTAAAAAAAGCATTTTAAACGGGTCAGAGGTTGGGGGCAGTTGTTTTATTGTTTTCTTTTATTGTTTTAACAAATGTTTTTCGCTTGCTTTTAATTGTTCTTAGTCTTTTTATTCATTCTAATTGTATTTTAATTGCATTTTAATTATGTTTTAACCTGTATTTATTAGCGATTTTAATGGTGTTTTATTCTTCTCTGATGTTAGCCGCCTTGGGCTCCCCCTTGTAGGGGAGGAAAGGCGGGGTATAAATTAGGAAAATAAAATAAATAAATAAATAAATAAATAACTTTGCATATAGGCTAATGGGCTCTGAGCTCTCTGTGATAAGAGCAGGAAAGAGATCTAGGGATGCTAGTTGATACTACTCAGTGGAATGTATAGTATTCATCCCAATGTGTAGCAGCAATGAAGAAGGCTAATTCCATGCTTGGAGTCATTAGAAAAGGTATTGAGAATAATTTAGCTGATATTATAATGCCACTGTACAAATAGATTGTAAAACCACATTTGGAGTACTGCATCTGGTTCTGGTCACCACTTCTCAAAAAGGATATAGAGAAACAGAAAGCGACCAAATTGATTAAGTCTGGGACACCATCTGTATGAGGAAAGGCTACAGTGTTTGGGGCTCTTCAGTCTAGAAAAGAGGCGTCCGAGAGGGGACATGACTGAGACTTACAACATTATGTAAGTGATGGATAATGGACAGAGAAATGCTTTTTCCCCTTTCATTTAACACTAGAGCAAGGGGGCATCCACTAAAAGTGGGTGAGTGATGGGAGAGTTAGGACAAAGGCAAAAAGGCAACTTTTTTCAATGTTTGTCCCATGTGGTGATAGGGGTCTGCTTGTTGTGAATTGGAGTCTTTTAATCCATGATAGATGTGAACATGGGTAAACCTGGCCAGCCTGTGGAACCCCTTGACACAAGATGTGGTGATGGCATCTAAACTCAATGCCTGTTACCCTTAGAATACCAAACAGGTCCATTAGACCCGGTATGCAAATGTATGCAAATTAGGCTATTTTTAGATGGTATTCTATTAAGGTATTGGACAAACTCCTAGAGTAAACTACCATCACAGGTACAAGCCATGAGGGGTATTTGTTTGTAGAGATAGATGTAGGACACCTCAGAATGCTAAATGCAGGAGAGTACCTGGATGTAATTCTCTGTTATCTTGTGTGCTCCCTGAGGCATCTGGTGGACTGCTTTGAGATGCAGGAAGCTGGACTAGATCGATGTTTGGCCTAATCTATCAACAGTATTTATATACCACTTTTCAACATAAAAGTTCACAAAGCGGTTTACAGAAAAAATGAAATAACCGATGGCTAAAGGCTTCCTGTCCCAGAAGGGCTCATGAACTAAAGATTGTGAAACATGTGAGAAACATGAATGCTCAGGAAGTCTGGCAGATTGGTAGCATAGCAGGTAGAAGTAGTGCAACTTTTCTACAGAGAAACCCCTGGACTAGAGTGAATGTGTGGTTGCAGTCCCGCATGTGTTGAAATTGCTACATGTGCTCATATATTTTGTCATGGAATCATTGCTTATAAGGTCTGAGCTTACGTCACAAATTATATTCCAAGAAGCTCCAGGCTGTGTACAGATCAGTGTGCATGACTTGCCACAAGATCAGTATACAAGGAGGTTTGGGATGTGTGGCTTTTCAAAAGAGCAGTATAGTTGGACTTTAGGAAGAGTGACGGTGTTCCAGCCATACAAAAAATTTTGAAAAAATACAAAGGCTTTCATTCTTTTGACCTCTAATACAAGGTTTCCTGGAGGCAGGAAATTGCAGCAAGTAATTGAAAAAAAAATTAAAAAGAAGTCTGTTTCCATGTGATGTGGAGTTGTTCTTCTGAGAATCAGAACATGTACCTCAGCTAGAAGAGCTCATTAACTCCAGGACACAAAGAATATCATCATACATAAATTCACTTCCACTCAAGAGAACATTGCACCTATAACCCTATAACCAACCCCATGTCCCAGTATTCCTTAGTCATTTGCTGTGATGACTGTAGGTAGGTAGAAAACTGTAGTTCACCATAAAGTCTATATACATGTGTGTGTTGTAGCATGTAGAGAATTGTAGCTTAACGGTGCATGATCTTGGTTTTGTCAGCTTTCAAAGGTGACCCACAAGTGAGGCCTAGTCCTCTAGTCTTTTATTCCTTTGTGGAATCTTTCTGCTGAAGGGACAGCCTCATTTGCCTGGTATTAGTTATCATCCAAATGGCCACTCAACACAAGGCATTTCATTTTATCGCATTATCCAAGCTCAAAGACACATGGCACTTCTCTTGCTTCACAACCAGCCTATAAGGTAGGTTAGGGTGCAATCCAAAGTTAAGGCAGTCAGAATTGCCCAGCTGGGCTGCCCCAAGTAGGCTGTATCTAGAGGAGAATGTTGGGCTGGATCCAGAGAATCAGGAAGCCTGCCCTAGCTGCTCCAGAGCAGAGAGCAGCACAAGTCTGCTCCTCCAGGCATGCTCAGTAGGCACCAAGTAAGTGGTGCCAAGTAAGTGGAGGGCTTGTGAATGCAATCCTCCAAAACTGAGACAGTCCCAGTTTTACAGTACATATGGCAACCTTACTCAAAAATGATTTTTTAAAGTAAAGCTTACTTTTATATATATATATATATATACACACACACACACACACACACACACACACACAAGTTATAAATATATAAATAAATACAGGTTTATTTAAATACAGGTTAAATAACCTGTATTTATTTATATATTTATAACCTGTATATATATATATATAAAACCTATATATATTTATAACCTGTATATATATGGCCTCTGCGACGCCAGCTGGATCCAATCATATTGGCTCTGCCTTTCCATTAGACTTATTCAGTGGCGTGGAGAGGGGGGATTTGCTGCTTGGGTAACAGCCTATCCTCCATAACAATCCAACTCAGGCTTTCGTGCTTCGCATGCAGCGTATGCAGCGCCGAGCACGATACCATAGTCATCCAAGACTTATGGAGGCCTGTTTTTTTTTTTTTTAATGGCGCCTCACTTAACAAATTTAATTCGTTCCAGAGGCATGTTCTTTACGTGAAGCGGATTTTCCCATAGGAAATAATAGAAACTCAGACGATTGGTTCCACAACCCAAAAAATATTCATATAAAAATATTAACTGGATGTAAAAAATGATGACAGAACACTCTGGGATTGAATTCAAAACATGCATTCAATGTGCATGATCTTATGAAGTCTACTTAGGCTGCAATCCTAAAGACACTTTCCTGGGAGTAAGACACATTTAACACAATGGGGCTTACTTCTGGGTAAAAATGGTTAGGGAGGCTGAAATCCAAGACACCTTCAAAGTGTCTCCCCACTTTCTCCTTCTCTCCATCCTGAGCCTCTCTCTCCCCTGCTCCCTTCTGGCTAGCCCTGAACTGCTTCCCTCTTCTCCACTGCTCTTCTCTCCCTCTGCCCAGCAGACACCCAGCCACAGGAGGAACAGCGCAGAAGTGTTGCTTTCACTATGGGCAGGTGCGCTAGGCAGCCCTGACGCTTTTTAAACAGGCTGCCGGCCAGCGTTTCTGCCCTAACTGCCAACAAATGTGTTCTTTACAAGAAGCACTTTCTTTACGTGAAGCAGAATCCTAGAGAAATTTTTGTTTGTTACGTGAAACATACTTTACGTGAGGCACCACTGTATATATATACTTTTATATTAAAAAATTGAAAAATTGTTTTCTCACCCTCCACAGGTGGTCCTCTACCAGAGGCCTGGGAGTTTGAGGGTTCTGCGCAGTATCTTAGCTGTTCCTAGCAATGCGCTTTTCTGGATCGAGTGTTCTGCTGTCCCTCCTGGAATCTGTTGGAGCCATTCTTCCAGCTTGGGTGTCACAGCCCCTAGTGCTCCAACCACTATTGGGATCACATTCACCTTCGCTTTCCACATCCTTTCTAATTCCTCCTTCAAACCCTGATACTTTTCCACCTTTTCATGCTTTTTTTCCCTGATGTTGCTGTCATTTGGTATTGCTACATCTATCATCAGCGCTGTCTTCTGGGCCTGATCTACCACCAAAATGTCTGGCTGGTTAGCCAGTATCTTATCTGTCTGGATATGGAAGTCCCACAGGACCTTAGCCCTGTCATTCACCACCACCTTCAGAGGGGTCTCCCATCTGGGCTTGGGAGGGGTTAGTCCATAGGCTGAGCAGATGTTCCTATACACGATGCCGGCTACTTGGTTGTGCCATTCAATGTATGCTGTTCCTGCCTGCATCTTACACCCTGCCACGATGTGTTGGGTTATTTCTGACGTTTCTCTGCACAGCCTGCACTTTGGGTCTTCTCTTGTGTGGTAAATCCCCACTTCTATGGATCTGGTACTTAGTGCCTGTTCTTGTGCTGCCATGATGAGGGCTTCAGTGCTATCTTTGAAGCCAGCTCTTTCCAGCCACTGATAGGATTTCCCAATATCAGCGACTTCGGTTATCTGACGATGGTACATCCCATGCAGGGTCTTATCTTGCCAGGACACTTCCTCAGTTTGATCTTCCTTCCGTATTTGCTGTTGTTGCTTTTATATATATACTAGTGAAAAGCGTACCCGCGTTGCGGGTGTAACATTTTCCCCTATGCCATCTCCTCATGGCACAGAAACCATGCGCATCATCCCCCCATGCGCAACTTTCCCCCATGCACATCATCCCCCATGCGCAATTTCCCCATGCGCATCATCCCCTCATGCGCAACTTTCCCCATGCCCATCATCCGCCGATGCACAACTTCCACCCATGTGCAACTTCCCCTATGCGCAACTTTCCCCATGCGCATCATCCGCCAATGCGCAACTTTCCTCCCATGCGCATCATCCTCCCATGCACAACTTTCCCCATGTGCATCAGTCCCCCATGCGAAACTTCCTCCATGCACAACTTCCCCCCATGCGCATCATACTCCGATGCGCAACTTTCCTCCCATGCGCATCATCCTCCCATGCGCAACTTCCCCCCATGCACAGCATCCTCGCCAGTGCAACCTCTTCCTCCGAAAAAATCCCCCAGTTCACCACGCACTGAGCACCATATTGGCTGGATGTTATTCAGTCTCCCATGTTAAGTATAGGACAGAAACACGTTGCCCCCTTTTCAGCCCCTGAAGGGTTAAATTTCTCCAGATGGTTCTTGGTGGGTGTTCAGGTGACAGAAGGAACTCCCAGAATTCCATGCTTCAGGCCCAGCAGTTGGGGAGGAATGTTGATGAGTCAGCAATTCTCAATGCAAAGTATAGGGAGGAAAACGTGTTGCACCCCTTTTCACCCCCTTCCGGTTGGAATTTCTGAAAACTGGTTCTTAGTGTACCCCTCCATCACGGAAGGAACACCCACCCCAAATTTCACACTTCTAGGCCCAGCAGTTTTGGCAGGGCGGTGATGAGTCAGTCAGTGAGTCAGTCAGTGACTTTTCTCTTTTATACATAAACTTGTATATAACTTGTATATTTATGTATATTTATACACACACACACAGGATCCTTAAATATCCATGTTCTTACTTTTTCTAGGTATGAATGTGTGTCCCTCCTGTTAATATATGGAGTCTATATTTTGGTTCTCTGCTTTGACATTAAAATCAACCAATACATCATGAAGAAGTTTAGTCCTTGCTGTGCCTGTTTCACAGTCGCTGCAGAAGAAGCTGAACAACAACCACTAATTGGGTGGAAGGAAGAGACTGGGCCCCTCATTCGTCGACAGTCAAGAGCAGACAGTGGAATGTTTCAGGACGAATCGGATTACTCCCAACTTTCAATAAGTTTACATGGCCTAGATTCAATTTCTGAAGGTATTCATCAGTTTATCATGAATTGTTTTAGAAAGAATTCGGGCTTTAGAAATTATCCAAATCAATATAATTTTTTAAGCACAATGGACTACTCAGAACTGACCATGGAGTTTTCCAAATGAGTAATGAAGTCTGCCAGCTGAAGTATTTTAAACTATTGTACAAAATACAGGGATTCCCCCATATCCCCAGATTCACTTATATGTGGATTGGGTCTGCAGATTCCCCCACACTCCACCTGTGAACATACCCACCTGGATGTGAGAGAAGTTCCACTCCCCTAACCACTAGAGGATACTTTGAACTTGGCAGAGGCCACAGCTGTCCAGTAACCTGGCTCAGCCTTATTAAGGAACAAAAATGCAACTTCTCGTTTTACATAAGTTTTTTAAAAAATTAAAGTTCAGTTGGAGCATGGCAGAAGTGAGGACAGGTGGGATACACTTGCCAATATCAGGTTTTATTTAACCACTGGGGGGTTTCCCACAATGGGGGGCACACCTGTATTTCAGTTGAAAAGCAGACTTAAGGAGGACTCCATAAGTCTTCAAAGAAAGAGACAGGGATCATATTCTCCAAAAAGCAACAACTTTGTACTACAAGAACGCTCTTGAATCTTGGATTGTCCATATTTCAGGCATAAATTTTCATAATATTTTAAATTAATCTTTAAGAGACTAAAACCTACATGTTGCCATCCACAACTGCCATATATACTCGCGTATAAGCCTAGTTTTTGGGCCCAAAAAATGAGCCCAAAAACCCACCTCAGCTTATACGCAGGTCAGTAAAAAAAAAATTAAGAAAAATAGTGGGCGCGACCTCCAGCATGCACCCTCAAGAGGCTCTGCAGCCTCTCCAGCTGCTGGCGCGCGGCGGCAAGACATGGAGCCCACTGCAGCCAAGCTCCTCCTCAGTGGGCCTTACTTCTGAGTAGACATGCCCAGGATTGGGCCCTGCAGCTACAAGGCCAGCCACACTTTCCTGCTGTTGCTACTTTTCCCACCCTTGGCTTATACTCGGGTCAATAAGGTTTCCCAGTATTTGTGGTAAAATTAGGTGCCTCAGCTTATATGCGGGTCGGCTTATACACGAGTATATACAGTATATATTGGGTAATTCTTTGGGTATTAATGAAGAAAGGTACATATTTGAAAGATGATTAAGAAATCATTATAAATAGGTAATGCAGGAATACTTGGAAAAAGGACGAAAAAGATCAGTTTTTATTTGGAAAAGTAGTTCAAAGCAAGATATTTGAGGGGAAAATGCACTATTTAAATTTCTTAAATGCAATTAAAGAATTTTAAATTCTTTTAAAATGGCATTTTTCTGTGACAGATCCTCCCAGTGTCTTCACCATGCCAGAAGCTGATCTGAAGAGAATCTTGTGGGTGCTCTCCCTTCCTATTATTACGCTACTCTATTTGACAACACCTGACTGCAGAAGGCAGTTTTGGAAAAACTGGTTCATGCTTACTTTCCTGATGTCAGCAGTATGGATTTCAGTGTTCACATATATTCTTGTGTGGATGGTAACAATAGTGGGTATGTATTCAGTCCAGCAGAAAAAAGTTACAATTTTTTCATTTAAGACAATTTCCATTCTTAGTCATGAACTTAGCAGTAGTAATTTAAAATAGTAATTCTATTATTTGAACACAGTACAGGTGTCCCTTGTTATCTAGGTTCCATTCTGTAACCTCCTATGGATAAAAAAATCAAGTATATAAAGAAAACAATGAAAAAAAGGTTTAATGACCCACTTCCAGGTTTCTTGTTCCTCTATTGTACCAAATTGAATAAGGCAGTGCCTCAGTATCTGCAGGGGTTTGATTCTTGGACTGAAAAATGGAACGATTGTTTGCATGACTGCCTGTCTACAACAGTAGAAAAGGGGTGTTTTAAACTATGATTTGCAGCAGCGATACGTATTGAGACAAATCCATGTATAATAAGGTTGGACCTTTACTACAACTTAAGTGTCCATGCTGTTAATGCAAACTTGCAACCACTGTCTTGACAGTCCATACCATTCTGCCTCTACACTGCTTGTGTTTTCAGTGTAACTGGGCACTGCGATGGTCTTGGCAATCAAGTCTATTGCCCAGTGTCTGCACCAAACATTTGGGTAGATGCTTCTGCCCAGAGCATCCTGGTGCCAAAACCTACTGAAAATACAGAGAGGCAGAGCTCCCCTCAAGGAGCTGAGGGCTTTCCCCAAACCCTGCACCAGGCCTCCAAGCTAATCAGGCTAAATGACCAATTTTATCAGATTTATAAAAGCGTAAATGCATGTTGTTCAATAGAGGAGAGTCAGCAGGTACAATCCTGCTTTTTTAGCCATACAGGAGCCAAGCATAATCCTTCCCATTCTGATGGCTACTGAATTCAACCCAGAAAATGCTGCATGATTCAGGAGTTATTCATTCTCAGGATCCAGTACGCAGCCCAATTCTGCTGAAAGCAACCTGCCCATGACCCAAGGAAGAGGGAGCTGCTAGATTGTCTGCAAATAAAGCATGTGAAGGCTCTTGCTTGAGGATAATTACAAGTTCACAATGCAGTCTTGGCCATCTCTAAACAGATGTATTATAGGATAATCAGTGCTAAAACTAACAGTTTTTGATACACTTGAGCCACTTAACCTATCTGATCTAAATATTTTTTTAGAAAGTTAATAGCATATTCCCCACCTATAGTCCCACCTGTCCCGTCCCCACCATGAAACACCTCCTCCCTCACAAACCTTTGGTCAGTAACCCAGCTTGGTCAATGCAACTTACTGCATCCCAGGATTTGCCACTATTGAGGCCAGCACAAGTCCCTTGCACTGGCCTATTCCCTAGCAGAGTGGCGCAGGGCTGCCTCACAGCACTTTCACAACATTCCTGGACAACTTTGGATTGTGCTCTAGAAGTCAGAGGTCAGATCACCTACATTACTATTTCAAACTGCTTCAGTAGGGCATTTCAGGTTTTTTGCAAATTGGAAGTGTCTTTCAGAAGTCACACTTGACTGTCTTGCACCACAGAAAACCTTCCTGACACAACTGGAGGACATTTCTAGCCACATCCTCTAAGGACCTCATCCATGGACCTTCAAATCTGCAATTGCTGAGTGTGGACCCACTGTAATTCTCTGATAAAGTGGACCCACTGTAATTCTCAGTCCCTTTAACTGGCTATCCTGTTTCCCTGCTCATCCTGGGTTTATGCTGCTACTTGAAGCAATATCAGTTTTCTCCAGTGATGGGATTCAAAGAAATTAACAACCAGTTCTATGCCCATCTGGCAGCCACTTTTAAGTGGCTATTTTTAAACTTTGTATGCCCTATCTCTTGTTAACAAATGGTTCTATAGAGTAGGTGCGAACCTGCTGGAGCCCACCACTGGACTTTTCTCCCATTCATACAACCTACTAGCACTGGGAACCTTAAGATTCCCAGATGGGTCAATTCGACCTGCATTTTTAATTTATGCAAATTAGGCTATTTGTTTAACTATTCCAGTTTAGCTATTATAAGGAAAGATGTATTTAAGTTCTGCTGAAACACTTATTTCTGAGCAGGTATTTGAGTCTTGTCCTATGTTCCACTTCTCATTTTACAATTGAAATATTGAAAAAGGAAATGAGAAGGCATGTTTTCAGCCTATAAGTATTTCAGGACTGTGAGGAAAAGGAACACTGGATTCATCTTCAAGTACAGGAAGCAACAACAAAATTAAAAGCAGAGCCATGATTTTTGCCAAGTTAACAAAAGTTGACATATGTTGGAATAAAACAATGATTGCAGCCATTAGACAACTCCTGCTCACCTACTTCTTGAAACAAAAGTGCAATCCTGTTACTCACAAGTCCCATTTGAGATCAGTGGGGCTTGCAGGAAAGTATGCTTCAGACTGCTTTCAGATCTGAACTTACTTTCCTATCTTAACTTTCACAGCAATACCATTTTGTGAAACATTTTGTGGTAAGGATTATCAGTAGACCTCATACACCTCCTCCCTCGGGAATTCATGTGCTCCTTTCAAGAGCATATGATTAAGTAGGGTTAACGGTTCATATGACCTCAAGAGCTCATGTGATAAAGATGCCAAAGGAACAGAAGGGATTATTATTAGTTGTAGCTACTCCAAGAGGGCTGTAATTGTCAAGAATGGCATGCTCCACTTGAAGGGAGAGCTATAGATTTCTTCATGTTCAATAACATTTTTAAAGCCTGAGAAAACAATGATTGTAAAATGATACAAGGTAACTACTTTTTTATAGTAATATGTCTAAATTATGCAGCTTCCTTTAGTGCTGTTTCTTTACAATGCTTTTCACTTAGTTTGAGAGCCAATGGGGCCAGCAGTCAGCAACCATTTTCTTCAACTGTAGCACTGGCTCACATACTTGTTGGCTTCAGAGGAACAGATTTTCTAGACAAGTGGAGGGATTAATGTAACCTGTTCCCTCATACAAAAAGCAAATGGCCACTGGTTCATTTAACATTTTAAACTGTGATTGAAAAAAAACACGAATATGCTTAACACCAATATTTCCCCTAAGGGGTCTAGGCAGTGAGGCATATCCTTTAACTGGCTGCATGGTAAAAAATGGTCCCCCCACAGGTTAACTGCCAGTCATTTCACACTATTGGGTGTGGTGCTCATCCCCGTTTACAAACCTTTAGAGCCAGCGTTGTCCAAAGACACTTCTGTGGTCATGGGGCTGGCATGACTATACACCAAGGCACACAGAACACTGTTACCTTTCTCATCAAGGTGGTACCTATTTATCTACTTGCATTTGCATGTTTGCATTTACATGCTTTCGAACTGCTACGTTGGCAGGAGCTGGGCTAAGGACAGGAGCTCACCCTGTCTTGTGGGAACCTGGGTCTCGAACCCTGGCCTGCTGGTTAATAGGCACAGTGGCATAACCACTTGTGCCACCACAGCTAAGCTGCTTGGTAGCTCAAGACTTATGGTAGCAGTGTTTCAAGATCCACAGTGATGTCATACATTATCACCAAACATGGCCAAGTTTTGAGGTACAAGGTCATGGAACTTAAAAGCAATAATGCCAATAGCTAACCCATTCTTTGTCCTTTCAAGAAAACAGAGTATCCTTCCTGGAATTCTTCTTTTCCCTGTTACAGGGGAAACTCTGCAAATTCCAGAAACAGTAATGGGTCTTACACTTCTAGCAGCAGGAACAAGCATACCGGACACAGTTGCAAGTGTGCTAGTAGCTAGGAAAGGTAAGTTATTATTTCCATCTCATTGTGAAGAGTTTGCAACAGGGCAGAAGTAATGTGTCAGTGCTGGTACTTGGGCACACTGCCATTCAGATAAAACAGCAAAAACTGGCAGGAAAGAAAACCAAGGGAGAGGAAAGTATCTGATGCTAAGGACAAACAACAGATAGCTATCTGCCATTTGCCACTGCCAGCTTCCAAAGGCATCTATATACTCACTATTTTGGACGATATAATTGGTTAATTTTGAATCTTGGCCTTTTTCTTTTTAATGTAGTGCATGTCTACGGTAAAACAGCTCCTTAAGGTTGACACTGGATTGTTTCTGTTTCTCACAGGTAGCGGTGACATGGCCATGTCAAACATCGTAGGATCCAATGTGTTTGACTTGTTGTGTTTAGGATTACCCTGGTTTATAAAGACAGCCTTTGTAGACACATCAGGTCCTGTGCAAGTGAACAGCAACGGTCTGACTTATACTGCCATCTCTCTTGTTTGTTCCATTGCTTTTATTTTTCTAGCAGTTCACCTGAATGGCTGGAAGCTGGACAAAAAACTGGGAGCAGTCTGTCTAATAATGTATTTAACATTTGCAGTATTGTCCATTCTATATGAACTTGGAATCATAGGAAACAATCCAATCAGAATGTGTGGCAACTAGTTTTGTGTTGAGAGTGTTTTTTACCATAACCAGGGATTTAAAAAATAAACTTAAGTAGTGAGAGGAGTGGCCTCTTCATTTAGTCAAATAAAAATCCTTGGAAGCCTCCAGGATTCCCTTTGAGCTCTAAAACTTATTTACAGAAATTCCACATCAGGACATAAAAATAATGGTGAAACTCAAAATTATCAAGCATAAACGAGGATTTCCCATCAGAGGTAATAACAGTGACTAAAATGCATCTAAAAATCAAAATTGGGAAAATGGGATGCAAAGAAAAACACACCCTTTACATTACAATTGCAATACAGGGAAATATGACACAAAACAAGTCCTACTATACAGTCTTTGTTAACAGAGAAAATGGCTTGTTTTATTAAAAACAGTAAAACCATTCATTTAAACTGAATGACTAGAGACACTTAACATGATTTTGAAGAGGTATTAAACAGCCACAGCTTCTAGACTTCATAAGGAGATGTGGATGCTCATACCACTAAAAGTCAGGAAAGTTCTCTTCAAAAACCAAAATGCAGTAAGAGTCAAGTTAACGACTTCACAGTATATTAAATATTATACTGTTAAAGGCTGGTGGGTTTTAAAAGTTTTGGTTTTTCCAACTCATGTAAAGCATACAGTGTTACTAAAAATGAATTACTAGGGAACAGGGGTCAGGGAGAGAAAACCTAAACTGACGAAAGGAATGTTCCGGAACATGAAGTTATAAATTATGCATTGCGATCCAAGCGTACGTCAATTTCTCTGCCACTGATTTTTATGCCATTCATTATTCTACAGGCCTTTTCTGCCGATTCTGGTGAGTCAAATCTGACTGTTCCACAGCCTTTTGATTTTCCGTTTTCCATTTTTATTTCTGCAAACATTACATGACCTGAACAAACAAAGTTAAAGATCAGTTTTATCTATATATCACCAATGAAATTAGAACATTTTTAAAAAGTCTATAGATCATCCAGACTTCAACCAAAGTCCTGTTCATGTCTCAAATTTCCAATCTTAGCAGCTACACACAATGAAGACTATTTACCAGCCCCTACTGTTCTAAGCTTCAGTCTAGACATAATCAGGCAGGGCTCAGTGCATTCTGTATCACCCTCAACTATTCAACTCTTTCTTCTACATCTTATCCCTGCTTTTCTTCTTGCTCTGTTTCTGTTATCTATTTGTTCTTCTATCTGTCATGACTGACCATCATCAGTCCTATTTTCAGCAGTTTAAAATAGTCTTACTAGACTGGATCCTGTGAAGCTGCCTTATACAAAGCCAGACCACTTGTTCATCTACAGCACAGTATCACCTATGACAGTGGTATTCAAAGTGGGGTCATGTCTTCAGGACAGTGGGTCACAAGAGGGTGGGATCCACCATCTTAGAATTTGGCAGTGGACTTTCCTGGGAGTAAGTCTCATTGAACACAATGGAACTTACTTTCAAGAAGACATAGAGGAGTAAATTGACAGATATATCCTAGATAGATTTTTAAATTTGAACGGGGAAATGTTTGAATAACACTGACTTATGATGACTGGCAGCAGTTTTCCCATGTTTTTAGATTAAAGGTCTTTCCTAGAACCACACACATGCAGGCTGTGCTACACCTGCTTCTGTATTTCACTCTATGTTGTATTCCAGATCATTTTTCCACCTCCACCACTAAGACAGAATAGGCAATCTAGACTGCACACACTCAAATTACGTTTACTGGGCAAGACACTCAAAATGTACACCAAGTGAAACCATCCTAGGACCACTTAATATTTATATCACCTTAGGAATTTCTAGCCACACTGGGATTGGATAAGTGTGGCTGAGGTGATTTAAACTGCAATCCTCTTCCCTTTCCTAAGAGCAAGTCTCATTTAACACAATGGGATTTACTTCTAAGTAGGGGCTATCTTTTAAACTACATATAGATGTTACCATAAAAATGCACATACCAAGATATTACAAAGGATAAAATAAAGTGTAAGAAAAGTTATTATTCTAGTGATTTCAGCCAACGTTAAAAGCTATTGAAAACAATTTTTGAAAATTTCAAAGCAATGCTTATTCTATATATTAAACAAGCCTGAAGATTTTGATTAAGGAAGCCAACCATAGAATTGGGAAGATTGTGATATGCGAGTCTGTGATATGACATACTCCTAGTTTTACAGGCCTCCAAGAAGACAGAAAGCCCGTCTTCTCTTGGTACAAATTGCTTTAAAAAGGTGTAGGATGACTTTTCAAACAGTGGTGCTGTAATATTTAGTGAAAGCAGACTATACAATTTCTTAAGTCATTGTTACCTGTGCATAATGCACACCCACACACACAAGTCTCCTACTCTCAGGCATATATTAATTTACATGAATGCAAATAACTCTTCTTTGCAACATTCTGGTATTCCTAAGGAATAGATCAGTTAAAGATATATCACCAAGCGATTCACTGTAATCTCACATATATGCCAGTTGCTCTGTTCTAAGCAACCTGGGATTCTCAGCAGATTATCAGGGAGAAGAGGAACAACTTCCATGATGGAGGGAAATGCCACTAAATCCTCTGCAATATACCTGGACCATGTGGCAGACATACAACAGTTCCTCAACAGATGTGTTAATAAGAAAAAGGGTAGAATATGTGGGGGGAGGAGAGAAAATACCACCAATGGTAATGGCATCAAAGCATCACTGTTGTCACTATTTCTCAATACTTTAGCTTGAGAGACAACATTCTATACCTAATACTTACCACACTGGCTGAATTTTTCCTTAAGCTTCTGCCAGGTCAAGTCAAAAGGAAGCTGCAATGAAGATAAGCATAGAGTAACATAAAAGTGAAAAAGCGAAAGAAATATGCTGCTAATCAGTTTTAATTAATATGCTTACATTTCGGACAAATATCTGGTTGCCTTTGGAGCCTACTCTGTCCCTCACACCGCTTCCCATTGGGCCAGGCACAAATCCTCGATCCATTTCAATATTCCTGTCTAGGCCAGTTCCCATTGTTGGCCCCATTCGGTCAAAAGTGGAGCTCATACGATCCATTCCCATTCCCATACCCATTCCTCCTGTCATGCTGTTCATGCCACTTATTGCACTACCTGTGAATCAAAAAAGAAATATTTAGAAATGGAAAATAAAATGTATATAACAATTGCCTGTATATGCTTTAAACTGATTATAACAGTTTAAACTAAACATATCAAAAATAAACTGATAACATGCAGAGGAAAATGCAGCTGCATTTCAGCAAAAATAAAACCCTGAGGTGTCTTGCACAGCTTGTAGCTACATTCCCCATGCATTAGAATTATGTCTCATACAGGAAGTTATTCAGATAAATAGCAGTTAAAAGCAATAAGTAAGCTTTTCAACCAAGTTTGTATAGCAACTTTTTTTGAGATGATTTTGGGAGTAGCTTTCAAATGTGCAAAGGAGCATCAATTCAGAAATTCAAGACTAAGCATTTGTTTATTTACTTGTGCTACTCAAAAGCCATGTTATGCCTTTGCGGAACTGTTCTTAAATGCTGAATATTTTGTAAATATTTTTACAAAACAACAATTAGTAGAGCAACTAAAAAGGCCTGTACACATAACATATTCAAAATGCAGCAACTTCTAAATCATCTTATGCAGATGCCACCAACACCACAATGGTGGATTCTGCACAATCTGCTCTTTAGATACCACCACTAACCATAAGAGAGTGTTTCTGGCATAGTATATAAGTTCAGTGCATGGCAACCCATGCAAGGGACAATTTTATCATCAGATGAACTAACCACATGAATAGTTATCTTCGTATTACAAGCTCCTTTAAACAACAGTTACTCTTGTTAATAAGCAAGGAGGGGAAAAAAGATGACTTTGACGTAAGCACACAATTTGAATAGACAAAAATTAAACTCAAATATTCACCCAAATATAACTTTTGTTTAGTAATACTATTAAATCAAGAAGGTTGTTTGCGCAACGTTAACTGAATTGCCAGATGTTCACTTAACCCAAACTCCAGTCCCCAAAATAAGCATAATGTTCATGAGCATGGAATTAACTGTTGAAATATAAATCCCGTTTGTTAAAGTTTGAAAAGGGAATAGAACGAGAATTATACTCCACTGTACATAATGGAACTATATTCACATTTATGCAGAGGGGTTAGCATGCTTTCAGTTATTTTGTAGCCATGCATGGACACTTCAATGAACCTCTCTTGTACAGACAGATGCTAGACCACCACAGAAGTCAAATTTCACCTGAAATTCTGTACAACTACTGTATGTTTCTACAATGTCGTTTTATGCTGCAAATGGCAAATGCCATTTTAGGCTGCTTTAAGAGGACTGTAACTTTCAAGTCGCGAGAAGTTCTAGTTCCTCTTTATTCAGCATTGGTCAGACCTCACCTTGAGTACTGTGTTCAGTTCTGGGCACCTCACTTTAAGAAAGATGCAGCCAAGCTGGAGCAAGTCCAGAGGAGAGTGACAAGAATGATCAGTGGGATGGAAGGGAAACCCTATGAGGAAAGGTTGGGGGAACTTGGGATGTTCAGCCTGGAGAAGAGGAGGCTGAGAGGAGACATGATTGCCCTCTTCAGATACCTGAAGGGCTGTCATAGGGAGGAAGGGGCTCATTTGTTCATAGTTGCTTCTGAAAGCAGAACTAGAACCAATGGGTACAAACTGCAAGAGAGGAGATTCCGGTTGGATATCCGAAAAAAATTCCTGACAGTGAGGGCGGTTCGGCAGTGGAAGAGATTGCCAAGGGAGGTGGTGGATTCTCCCTCACTGGGGATCTTCAAGCAGAGGCTCGACGAGCACCTGTCGGGGATCCTCTAGGGGGATTTCCTGCTGCGGACAGGGGGTTGGACTAGATGACCTACTAGGTCCCTTCCAACTCTATGATTCTATGTTTCAATTCCATATTCCAGCAGTTGTTGTGTTTACACAAAAAAAATCCATTCTGGACAGTCTTAAAATAATGCTTATTCCATAGGAATAATAACTCCTAGGAATATTCCATAGGAATAATTCCATATACCTAAAAGCCTGATCACTCTAAACACCAGAAGTATGCAATGAACATGTTATTACTCTGCTTAAAAAATTTCAATTAAACCCACAATCCCATAAACTCCAAAATATTAAGAGTTAGTTTTTCCACCACTGGAAAAATAGAGTTCCCTCCGTGAAATGTATCATCAAAACCTTTCTCTATAGCTAAATTTTACTTTTGGTTGAAGCTGATCAACCTACTCATTCCAGATCCTACTGGGCCCATATTAGAAGCTCCCATTCCTCCTGCAAAACCACCAACCATTGCACCACCTAAACAAGGACAGAAAAAAATCAAGTTATATAATTCTGCTTTCCTTAAAGGCTAGGGAGTTCTACCAAACAGTCCTCCTGTACCAGTTTCCTATTATAAGAAATTATCTCTTCCAAATACTATTTAGGGATATAGTCATCTGAAAATACAAGAGCATAGGACAGCGACTCCAACACAACAGGATGAAATAAGTCAAAATTCACTACAATGAATGTTTGCTGTAAGTACTTTTCACAGAATTAAAGTTATGAAATAAGTCAGCAGAGCTGCCATGGAGTGAGAAGCCCACATTTACATATTTTCAAATTAAAAAGCTATTTGAAAACCACTAGTCACTAGATATTAGATTGTTAACTTCTCTATATCTAATTCAGTCTCAAAAAGTGATACAGGTAAAACCATGCATTCTCTCATTTCTCAATCTCTAGAAAAGCAACACACAAAGTATTTTTCAGACAATTAACTTGGGTACAGAAGAAAAAAAATGAGAATGAAGTGACATCATGTTGGCTTGAGAAATGATGCACTTGCTACATGCTTGACATTCTGTTCTGTGGGAAACAAATCTTGCCAAGGGTCATCATACCCATTCTTCCAAAGGAATCTCCAAAGCCACGGTTCAATGCCATATCACTTCGACCAAATTCTCTATCGATATTGCCTCCCATTCCACCACGGAACATTTCTGCAAGGGACACAGCAGGCAGATTCTCTATTACACCCACCTGGTGTAGGTTTATAGAAATAAGCTTGTTAATAGAACTAATGTTGAAGCAGGTAGTAACATGCATTTTATTGCTGAGTTCAAGCAACTTTCATTTTAAAGATGTGTTACTTCTGGTTGTGTACATGACTGCTAAGTGATTCAGTAGTCCTGCAACAGTGTTTTTCCTTTCTTGCAAGTAACAATGCTTTTATTTAGAATTCCAGGAAGCTGAAGCTATAATATGGTTGTGGCAACTACCCACCCAGATCATGTGGACATTTCCAATGAAGCCTGATGCAGTCTCTCAAACACTTCCTTTAAGATTTTTGTAGCTTAGGTTGCACTAAGCAGCAAAAATTCCCATAGTACAGAAGGACATAAATGCCAAGGTCTGTTAAAGTATGCTAAAGAAGAACTCTCACTCAGATTTTACACATCTCACTTCCTCTTCCTGTAGGTGGCAAAAATTTAGGCATAATGCTGTATGGACTGTAACCATACACATATAGAGTAGGTGCATCAAGGGGTCAATATATACACCTGTGCCCACAACTCTCTTACTAGAGAGAGATTACTGGTAAGTAATGTTTGAATGGTCCATTGAATGAGTGAGGGCAAATGTCTTAATTTTTATGCAACTTTTAAAGGAATGTTTGAGATAACTTTGTATCAGAACACTTAGGATGTTCTCTGTAAAGAATTAACTTTGCTGAGAAAACTAAAACCAATCTTGTCTCCACATTCAATTGTAGAACAATATTCTACGTTTCAAGAATGTAACTTGACCCACATACTCATATTCAAAGTGGGACAAAGGGAGTTTCAAGTACAGTTAAAAAAGTCTTACTTCAGATGTTGTAACACACTGCACTTAAGTCTGCAATCCTAACCATGTCTACTCTAAAGTATGCCCCATTATATTCTATGGGTCTTACTCCCAGGAAAGTGTCTAGGATTGCAGCCTAACTTAAACACATAATTTAAGTTTATTTTATGAATTTTTTTTAAAATGACAGCTTCATATAAACAATAAAATCAAGCCATGCACCTTGAACAATTTGAAGGCTAGGTCATGATGGCTACATTAAAGCAGCTTTGAGGTCTGCCAACTTACCTCCCATGCCAGTCGCCATGCCTCCCATGCCCGCTCCTATGCCGCCTGTCATGCCACTGCCTATATTTCCTCTAAAATCATCGACACTCCCCATTCCTAGATATAAAAGATTTTTTTTTAAAGCAACAAAACTAGATTTTAAAAGGTTTTTTAAAGAACATGAGAGACTATTCACCTACCTCCCATTCGGTTGACTCCACCAAATCCTCCCATGCTTGTCATTCCTTTCATGCCACCAAATCCACCAACACCTGAACAATAAGCAAACAGCTTTCACTAACTTCACAAGTTTTACACAGAAAAAAAGTAACTGGAGAAAGCACCTACCTCCAGCCATTCTGTTCATTCCTCCAAAGCCTGGGCCATCTACTCCCATTCCTTAAAATAAATGAGATGTACTAGTACAGATTTACCATAATAAAAAGTCTTTTATTCACTATTTATTACATTCCTCAACATGTCCTCTTTTAAGTGCAATTTTTAGACAAGTCACAGTATCATTAAAGGCTCTAATATGAAACTTCAAAAGGAGTTCTCTTCTCTAGTCCTGGCAAGAAAACAATGTTTAAACTACAGGTTGAGTCTTGGCATCCACAAGAGTTCCAAGAACCTCAAGCCTGCTTACTGTGGAGAGGAGGCAGACATGCAATCTCCCTTCTGGTACTTAGAACAGCTTGTTTCAACTGGGAGACAGACCCCACTGCTTTCACCTTGGAGCAGCCAAAGAATGGTGAGATAATCACTTCCTAACTGCTTGGCATTATTTACTTTGCTGCCCAAGGCAGGGAAAGGGAGGGTTCTGCTTGAGCTGAAACAAAGCTGGGTGATTGATTATGGATTGGGATTGCCTACCTGCCCTACCATGGTAAGGAGGCTTTTTATTGCCTAAAAGGGATGTTTATCTTTTAATTGAAAAGTCCAACCTCATGAGATAAGGCATTGAGATAAAAATCAAGAGAGAAGTCCCTTGATAGTTGGGTTATATCTGTAGTCAAGAGGGAAAGGACACTAACCTCCTGGAGCCACACTTGCCATTCCACCAGTCATGCTCAACTGAGTTGCACTTATTGGCTGTCCACCAGGTCCAAGTCCCATTCCAATGCCTCCAAGGCCACCTTTCAGAACAAAGAGATATCAATAAGATTTTTCTGTTGTTATACAGTGGCTTTATGGCCAGATACTGCCACAGACATGGGCAAAACTTCAAAATTACAATACTACTCACGTGGTAACTGTGGTGTTTTACTGTCTGCCACACGAAAATCATCATGAGGGATTGATTTGTCATCCTAAAAACAAGGCAAAAATTGTTTAGAAGGATGGCATAGTCTATTCCCCGTTATGGCCGAAACAATGAACAACTCACCATTTTAACATGCATGGGTCTATCAAACAGAAACTGTCCATTGAACATAGCTGAACTCAAGAGTCAAGGAACCTCACTTCTACCAACAGCAGATGCCAAGTATTTTGAGATAGGATCTTGACATATACAAGCACACTCTTCTTTGACAAAGTATTCCACAGATAGGGCACTGCTCCTCCCTAGTCTGCATAACCCATCAGTTAAAGGTGAACATAGAACTTCCCCACAAAAGGACAAATGGAAGATTACATTGCAGTCAGTTTTGAGAAGTTATCTTTCTCCAGTGGGGGTCAGTCCTAACAGCTGATTAGCTCCTCCCTTAAGGTAGGTGGGTCAAATGGAATCTTCCGGAAAGGTAGGGGCTACCTGGACTTCCTAGATACCTGGACAGCTTCCTACCTGGGTACCTGGACAGCTTCCTATCTGGACAACTTGACCTAGCCTCTCAAAGGAGGTCAGACTCTGGATCAGCCCTAGATGAAACTTCCCCCATCCCCAACTGGAGAATCAAGCCAGGGACTTTTTCCAGGCGTCCCCACTTCTCCTTGGGGTCATCATTTTCTTAAATTTTTTATACCCCTTCCCATTTTGGCTAATTGGGGTCAGGGCCCCTTTAAGAGAGGTGCCTACTGTCAGTGGTCTCCCAGCAGGTGCCTGGACCGTGTTGGGAAAGACTCCATCCTCTCCCAGCATCAAGGGGGCACAGGAGCAGAAGCAGAGACCTCCCCCCGTCAGAGAGCTCCTGGCGGTCCAGAATTGGAACTAGGAACAGGCACAAAGATTGCAAGTGAGGGCCAGGAGCATACTGGTTGTCTCTCAGCCAAGGTTCTCCAGCACACAGCATCCTAGTAAGCACCAGAATTCTCAGATGCATTTCCTTAACAGAAAACTATGAACAACTTTTTCTTCCAATTCAAGAAAGATAATTTCATCCCTCAAACCACTCCACACTCCTAATCCCACCCAATCGCAAAAAAACTATATTAGTGCCACTACCACGTTACAATTACCCTCCATGATGTATCCATTCTACAGTCAAATTTCTATGAAGCACCTATGTACCTATTCAGATATTAGGCAAACAGGCTACGAACTGCTTTATTGCAAAATTCACTCATATTCAGGAAAACTCAGCAATCAAATGTATTAAATATAAACAAGAATTCTTTCTAAGATGCTTCATAACCAATTTTATCTGTAGCAGGGATGTCCAAACTTTCAACTTCAGGGTTCCTAAATTTTTAACAACTATACAGAGGAGGGAATTTTAGCAGGTGCAGCTTCTTATCTGACAGATCACAAGCTAGACCTGCTAAAATTCCCTCTTCTACACAATTATTAAAGGTTCAGGATCCCTAAAGTTGGAAGTTTGGACACCTATAATCTAGAGCCATATCTGACATAGGACTTATTCAATCAGGCCCAGTCCAACTCTTGTCAGGATACATATTGCCTGGACAGCTTCAATTGGCTGCTCAAAAGTCACTGTGCCCATTCCTCGACTCTTGCCATCTTTGTCTTCTTTAATATCAGCACGTTTTACAGTTCCAGCAATGCTGAAGACCTCTTTTAATTTCTTCCATCCAACTTTGAAGTCAAGCTTAAAAATACAAATTTCTATTATTAAAACCAACACAACTGCACATCAATAAATTTATTATCATTTTTAAAATACAGACAATAACTCTAAAAATAGCTAAAAGCATATTAGTACTATATTTCTACAGGAGCAAGATGACACTAATAGTTGAGTTTTTTTAATTAGACAGCATTAGGTCTTCCTCATGCACTTCCTTTCACTTTTCAACAAGCATGCTAACATAATATCCCAAAACTGTGAGACTTTGGCTGCAATCCTCAAGACACTTTCCTGGGAGTAAGACCCATTGAACACAATGTGGCTTACTTTTGAGTAGACATGGTTAGGATTGTGCTCCTAGTTCTAAATTAAAAAATTTTAACACACATATTCTTGGTTAAACTCAAGTCAATGTATAAGTGCGTAACTGAATATGGAATACAAACAGGACTTTGTTGATAACATGTTATACAAGAGACACCCATTATTATCCATAAGCACCAGGAAGAGCTTCAGTAAGGTTTCAAAAATTACATATCAACACAACCATATTTAGAAGAGAAAGGCCTTAAAGCTTCAAAAATGTTTGTATCTAAACCAATACACACAAAGCCATTATCAAATAGAGATTGTGATTATGGTGTTTTTTAACTGCTATCCACAACTCTGTTCTACAAGCAACAATTTTATACACAAAAGTTGAGCAAAGCACAAACAAGTATATCTTTATACTTACATTGGCAACAAAAATAGTGGACCCAAGCCTGCCACCTTGCAGATTACTAATAATCTCAGGAGGAATGTTTGGATTATTAAGAATTGACGGTGGTAGATTCATCAAGCCAGGTGCTATATCAGGCCCATGCCCTCCTGTGAATGGTCCACTGCCACGCTGAAGTGCTCTACGAGCATGCTCACCATCTGGATCCTACAATACATTTAAAGGAAGGATATACATGCCTGTTAGTCCTAAATCAGAGGTGAAAACTGAAACAGAACCATTTCGAATTTCCATGAAAAGCCCAAACAGCAGTTAGCACTTTTATCAGTTGCAGCAGAAGGAATAGAATGCTTCACATGTTCATGGAAACCCTGCTCCCTCACCTCTAGAGGTGGTCCTTTCAGAGGATGGTTGAGACAGTGTGCACTGCCACTTCACATGGTGTTACCTAGCCTATGGACAAGTAGAAATCTGTCAGCCTATCAAGTTCTTCCAAAAACTGAGTTCAATGATCTTGGTATTATTTGTCAATATTGTTAAGAAGACACACCCTACTGTGATAGAAGGGATCAGAAAGCAGCATATTCATACTTAGCATATTTCTCTTCTATCCAACCTCACTCCTTAA
Organism: Cryptoblepharus egeriae; assembly: GCA_030015325.1. Taxonomy (NCBI): domain Eukaryota; kingdom Metazoa; phylum Chordata; class Lepidosauria; order Squamata; family Scincidae; genus Cryptoblepharus; species Cryptoblepharus egeriae. The sequence goes on from JAREYC010000013.1 coordinate 17,598,889, forward strand.
AACAGTAAGGTAGCCCAAACAAGATATAGACTACAGGAATAGATGCAGCAAAATTTATCCTGATGCAAACTCATAGTTCCACGACTGTAGAAATAAGCTTGCAAATAAGGAGATATATTTTAAAACCCCCAAAAAATTAGGGTCCACACTAGCCTAAGAAATTTGGTGTTTTTACCACTAAGTTATCTGACCTTTTGATTATACAAATATCCGTGGCAATCTGGCTGTACAACAGCTAATCAATATATGAAACAGAGGAGATAGGCAGCCCTGTCCTGAGCTACCCAGCATGCAGGGCTGCCATGGAACAATAATGGCTGCTGTGACACACTAATCACACCACACAGCTGGTGGCAGTTCCTCAGAAGAAGGGAATTTTGGTCCCTGTCCCCCAGACAAGAAAAGTAGCCAATGAAGAATTAAGAAGCCTTGATAGGTTGCAAGATTCAATATAGGGTTCCAGATCCTGTGGAGCCAAGCCAAGCCAAGCTCCACAGGACCCATCCCTCCCATCCTGTTCACTCCCCCAACTACGCCTCCCCCCACTCTCCTGGCCATCACTCTGCCACCCATAGAGAGGGAAAGATGGGAGATTGTGAGCCCAACTCCTCTATGCATTGGGCTAGCTACAGCACTGGGACTGCAAACTGTTCAAAAATATGTTTTATGGCACATTTGTGACAGTGCATGCCAAAGTAAGCCAGCACATCAGGCCCTAAAAAAAGCATTTAAGAATTGGGCTTATTTTAAAAGAAATCCATGTCGTTTAAAAAAATGACTTTCAATATTCTTGCTTTTTATGGAATCAAGCAAGCTTGTTGTCATGGTGTAAAACTTCATGCAACTTAACACCTCTGTATAGTATTTTTTTTAATAAATCCAATATCCTATTAATGACAAGCATACCTCTTTTATGTTAAGGGGTCTTCCATTAAGATCATATTTATTCATAGTATCCAGTGCCTTCTTTACAAATTCTTCATCTTTGAATTCAACCACACTGAATAAAGAAAATTAGCAGGTTTTTTTAAAAAATGCAATTTAATATCTTTGAAGAATATCTTTTAGTTATCAAGATAAAAGGAATGGGGAAAAACTTACCCACAACCCTATATCCATGTGAAGATTTGCCAACATGAGAGGAGGGAAGGAAAAAGAAGAAGATGCTGTCACAAAATGTAATAGTACTTGCTATTAAGATTTCAGAACAAATGAACAAAGAATAGAAATTCTACACAAAGAATAGAAGAACTGGAGAGGAAAGAGTCACTTTCTTTAACTATCAAACTAAATAATTTTTCTTATATATTTCATACATATTACAAAAGGATAACTAGTTTTAAGGATACAGATGGTATCTGTTCACGTTTTATTTTAAATGTCAAATACTTCCACTATATTTTCCTTGAGTCAAATGAAAAGTAGGATGTGAATATGACACTCAGGTACCCAGGGTCAAATAAAGGGGAAAAAAACCTGAGCAAGACATCCAAGATCAACTGGTGATTATCAAGTACAATACTTAGGGTACAATCCAAATCTAAGCTGGTACAACTTATTGGTCTTCCCATTCCTGTGGTGATGTAGGGAGGCAAGCGCATGTTTGTGCACTGGCCTAACCCTCCCCCATGAGTGGCGCAGAAGTGCCTTTCAGCAATTTTGTGGTGCTGCCAGACCAGCATGGGACTTCTGCTGGGTCATATGCTGGCCTAATTGGGGATTAGGATTACAGTCTTTCTTTTTCCATAAGCATAACTACAATTACAGTGCTAAACAGGTTGCTACTATCCTTTTCGTATTATATGTTTAAGAAAAAAACAGTTTGTTTTTGTTAGTCAGCAAATTACTCTTTAATGAGCAACCAGTTTATGCTTGATTTTATTTTTTAAAAAAAACACACACATTCCAATAGGCCAAACAAAAATAGCATTTAAATTAAAAAAAATCTTTAAAGGGGGAAAATAATTAAACACTCAACAGGTTTTATTGCTTACGTTGGAGTCAAACCTGCATTTCTCATGTTCACACAGCAGGCTCAGACTTACTATAGTTTGAACATTTGACCTTTTTAAGAAGACAAACACAAAGCAACTTTAACATTATATGCAGGGAATTGCCTCCCTCAATGCTGGCATCCACTACCTAAAAACCAACTCCTTCCATTCAATTTTTTTAACCTCGACAAATTCAATAAACCAGAAGTAGTCCTGCCATCTTTAGGCTCAAACATATTTTTATACTCAGCAACTCTTTAGAATACTACACTTGATTTTATCATTTCAGTGATTTTTTAAAAAAGAATCCTTGAGATAAAACACACATCTGAACACAACAGAAATCCTAAAGGGAGCTGTTTTAGATTAATTAGGTAAATGCCATTTATTTAACACGTATTAAAAAGCTTTTCCTTGCATCCAGCTACCCTGTGTATGTAAAGTTGACAAACTGTATCTAGTGCAGAAACCTCAGTCTATAATATCAGCAATGTTAAAAAATGAAACTTACTTTCCAATTACTGGTACAAATATTATACAAAATAGTAAAACTGCTGAGGAACTTTAAACCTCTAGCAGATTATAGCCCACGGCACTTACCCTTGATTTTCCTTCTGCATCCTTAAACAGCTCCACGTATGTAACCTCACCAACTACATAAGACATACAAAGGGAAAATACCAAGAGACAATGCATTTAAACACCAATGTCTTGCTTTGCTGTGTCCCTGTGCACAACGCTACGAAGAAGCACCTATTATTCACCAACAATCAAAACCAGACCAACATACCTCCTGTCAAGGGCTATATAATTTAGCTAATTTTCAGGAATATGCAACAGCCACATTCTCAAAAGCTAAAGAAAAACAACTAGATTTAACCTAATTCATACTACAGATCATATTTTGGCCAGTATGATATAGTTGGTGAACAAATTCAGATATACAAGTAGTCCCTTCACCTATCAATTAGAACATCAACAATAGCACTTTTCAATGACATTTGTCATCCGGCTCACACCAGCTGTTTTAAGGTGACTTTCTACCTGAATAGCTTCAAATAGTTAAAAGGTTGCCTTCAATCGAATAACCAATTTACAAGAATCAAAAATTTCACAGCAAGCCACACACTTTCTAAAGTAAAGTTTCATTGCATAAACCCAATCAAATAGTCTCGTCACCTTACAACAGATACACCTTCACACAGTGATAGGTTGTTTTTAGAAACCAAATGTGCTTTGCATGATTTGAAAACAATCGTGTTTTTCCCAAGTTAATACAAAGCTAACTTTTAACAGTTCATGAATTGAATTTCTCCTGCCCCAGAACTGACCATGGCCAAGTGTCTGGGGCATTCAAATAGTTCTGTCAAAACAACAGTAACACACTTGATATAGACCTCCAGACAGACAAATCATGGCAGAAGTGACAATGCAAACAGAGATAATTCCACAGCCAGATTCCACTAAGATACAGAAACTTCTTTTAAGACATCCTTTGTCTGTCATACTTTAAACACACTAAGTATTGCTTATATTCAGAACTACAGCTAGACATAACACAGTCCCTTTAAAAGTTCGTGAAGGCATGCATATTCTCCAGGCTATCTACTGTCACACTAGAATGGAAGGAGACTGTGGATACCTCATTCTTTTACCATACTATCCTGCAATGCAAATGTCTCCAGTAAAAGAAGAAGGGGAAAGTAGACAGTCAAGCAGAAGTCACAGAGGACAAACCATATCTGTATGGCTCACAGTATAGCAGATTTTTGTGTTTGTCCCACTCCTACGTGAAGCAGGCTATAACAAGAAAGTTACCTTTCTCTCTCATAAGATCTTTAATAGACTGCCATTTCATATCATATGGGATGTTGCTAATGAAAACTCTGTTACGGTTAATTGTCTTCTTTTCTCCAGTGCCTGTATTCTTCTCCTTTGTATAGGGGTGGAATCTATTCCTATGTCCAAGAGACGGAATTGCCTTAGGTTTTGAAATATACTTCTCCTTCATAGTCGGTCTCTCATCTTTTCCTGTTTCATCATTTTCCCTATATTGGTAGGGGAAAATATGAATTACTTCAAAACAAAAATATACAAGTCCATGTTAGTTCATAACAATGTTTAAAGGCAGCACAGAACCACTCTCTTCTCCCAGTGTTTAAAACATTTAGGACTAGCAGCTCCGCTCACTTACCATGAACAGAGTGATTCAGTGATGGGGAGGACAAGGATGTAATCTCCTTTAGCATAACATAGGTCCCACTAAAACTCTTCACTTGGAGTTTATGTAGACCCTATTGTTAATGACTTATTTTGAAGGACATAAGAAAATGGTTTATTATGGTGTTGGAGAAGACTCCTGAGCCCCTTGAACTGAAAGGAGATCAAATCAGTAAATCCTCCAGGAAATCAATGCTGATTTTTCACTGGAAGGACAGATACTGAAGCTGAAGCTCTAATATTTTGACCATATCATGCGAAGGGATAACTCCTTAGAAAAGACCCTGATGTTGGGAAAAACTAAAAGGAGAAAAGGATGATCCCTGGATGAAATGCCCAAATACCACTGATGCAGAGAGAGTTTCAAGGCTGTACAAGGTGAATCAAGACTCTTCTTACAGTTGACAGAAGGGAACTTGTAGGAGCTGACTAATCTTTTTTCCACACTGAATATCATAATATAGTGGCACCTCACATAACAAACGCCTCACGTAAAGTATGATTCATGTAACAAACAAAAATTTCCCTAGGATTCTGCTTCATGTAACAAACTGTGCTTCACATAACAAACACACTTGTTGGCAGTTGGGGCAGACATGCTGACTGGCAGCCCTTTTAAAAAGCGTCAGGGCTGCCTAGGGCGCCTGCCCATAGCGAGAGCAACATTTCCGCGCTGTTCCTCTTGTGGCCGGGTGTCCACTGGGCAGAGGGAGAGAACAGCAGTGGAGAAGAGGGAAGCAGCTCAGGGCTAGCCAGAAGAGAGCACGGGAGAGGGGCTCAGGATGAAGAGAAGGAGAAAGTGGGGAGACACTTGGAAAGTGTCTTGGATTGCAACCTCCTATGTCTACCCAGAAGTAAGCCCCATTGTGTTAAATGGGGCTTACTCCCAGGAAAGTATCTTTAGGACTGCAGCCTAAGCAGACTTCATAGGATCATGCACATTGAATGCATGTTTTGAATTCAATTCCAGTGTTTTATCATCATTTTTACATCCAGTTAATATTTTTATATGAATATTTTTTGGGTTCTGGAACCAATCGTCTGAGTTTCCATTATTTCCTATGGGAAAATCTGCTTCACATAAAGAACGTTTCACATAACAAACATGCCTCCAGAACGAATTAAATTTGTTACGTGAGGCACCACTGTATTCTTAAAGATATCTAGTACATTCACTTTCAATGGATGTTAATTCCATAGGAATTAATGCCACAGATCTTGGTGTGTCAGTGAACTAAAGAGTGCTTTAGTTCTATCATCCCACTTAATTTTAACTAGACAAGATGGGCGATTACAAATTTCCAGTGAGACTCACAGGATTAATTAGACTACAAGATAAAGGTAAATGATCACTATGTAGCGGAGGGAGGGGGAGACTTAGAAATCTAATACCTATGGATGCAGTTTCAGTGATACTACGATGTAATCGATCATGGTCACACCTTGAGAAGACAAGATAGTAAATTCTCTCTCATCCCTTAAAGACTCATTCAACCGATGAGCCCACAATGAATACTAAGCCAGGCCAAGAAAATGCCAGAAGCACTGAGTATTTTATCTTTAGAATGTCTTGGAAACAAGCAGTACTCAGGAAAGGAGTTATCTCCAGAAGAATTTCAGGCTGGATGGTAGATCTCAGAAGCTTGGCCCATTCTCACATTCTGGTCTCTGGATACATAACCAATCATTTGGCCGTTTTTCTGTTATCTCTTTGAGAGTTTGACTCAAACACTCCCATTGCTTGCTTCTTCAAGTCTTATTGGCCATAAGATGATAAACATTTATCACCAATAAACTATAAGAAGAAAATATTAACTTGATAGCCACTTACAAAGTTTATCTCTCAATATTAGCACAAACAACAAGTACTGTATGGCTTTAACAATATTGCTAGGCCTCTAGAAGCAGACCTTTAGGCCAGGAGCACAACTGAAATATAACCTTCAAAATCAAAATGTTGGATTGCCAACATACCCTGAAAATTAATGATATCATACCACCTTAAGAAGGTAAAACAGCCTCAATCAGTGATGTCTAGCCAGCCTGCAACATTCCAAGATAATATCTTTAAGTGCTCAAGACTTCATGGGGTAAATTCACTAAACATCAAATCACTAGGTTTGGAGGGGATTTGATATAGTAAGATCAGTAATACAGGACAAACCTATGCAGGTTTATTCAAATAAGTTAAATGACACTCCCTAGAAAAAATATTTAGAATCACAGCCTAAGGGTACAGCATGATCTCCAACAGTGGCCAACCAGTTTTTAAGTTTAAAATATCGGAATGACAGCAGCATCTTCATCCCCCATAGTGGATGGTGGGAAGAAATTAAGCTAAATAGGTTCTATGGAAGTTCTATTTCACTATCATAGCTAATTATTTTTAATAAGTATTTCCTCTATTAATTATTTTTAAAGCTGTCATTGCATCTTATTGGTTCAGTACATGTTACATAGTTGTCCTTTTTGTCCTTAGTTGTCCTTTTTAGGCTTTTAGTACAAAGTACAACTGCTTTTTAATTGTGATTTTTATTTGCATTTTTGGTATTTGCACTTTGGGTCCCCTTGGGGAGAAAGACACAAATTATGACATCAAAGTCACTGTTACTACAAATGTGTCTGTCTAGAAACAAAGGAATAAGACTCAGTGGTTTTCGAGAAACAGCATGGGCTGTATTAATACTTGCCAAGTGTCATCCTCAAATGCCTCTCTTGTGAATGGTCACAGTGCTTATCCTACAAGTTATCATACAGATAAATGTCCCAGATGGCACTTTTTCAGCAACACTGTTTACTATTTATTTCTTTATAGCTACACCTAGTATGTCTGCTAGTCAAGAACAATTCAGAAATTTGATAAACTAACAGCTTCTACTCAGCCACCTTGGGTGCCCTTTGGGGGGTGAAAGGTGGATAATAACAATTATGATTATTATAAAATACATAACAACAGCTTTTATCACAACAAATATATCTATCTTTAGGGAGCCAGAGGACTCCTGTTGCTTGCAGTTACAGACTAAAAGAGCAAGAACAAAGACCATGTAGTAAATATGAACCCTCACTGTGTTCAATGAAACTGACTCCCAAGTAAGTCATGCAAAACTCTTGACAAGGGCCAAATTCTATCCAACTTTCCATCAGCGATGCAGCCATAAACTGCATGGGGGAGGAGTCACAGCCGCTTGTTTAAGGTAAAGGAATATTTATTTCCCTATCTTGCAGCTGCCTAAGCACTGGAAAGTTAGATAGGATTGTGCCCAATAAGACTCTTTAAACACAGTGTTCTTATTTCTGAGTAAATGTGCACTGCCACCAAACTAGCAAGAGGCAGATAAGAATGAAACAGCCAGAGAGAGAGAGAAAGAGAGAGAGAGAGAGAGAATGCATAAAAGAATTTGGGCTGTTTGCCTAACAGCACAATCCTAACCATGTCTACTCAGAAGTAAGCACCATTGTGTTCAATTGGACTTACTCCCAGGAAAGTGTCTTTAGGATTGCAACCTAAATCTATCCTTAAAAAGTCACCACTATTTTGAAGGAATTAATTATCCTAATTCAGTGGTTCTCAGATGTTTTTGACTAGTGCTTCCTTGACCTGTACTGAGCCATTGGCTGCAGTTCCTATTACGGCTGCAATCCAGAAGCAAACCCTACCAGTGGGCTCCCATGTAAGTATGCACAGAACTGCAGTCTAAGAGTGCCCTCCTATACATCTCAGAAGTGTGTCCCATCATAGTCAACAGGATTTACTTCCAGGTAATGGTGGACATAATTGCAGCCTAAATTCCCCAGTTTTTTTCCTCTCTCTCTCTCTAACACATATACACACATACACACATGGAAGTGAGCACCATAATACTCAATGGATTTTACTCCCACATAAGTGTGAATAAGATTGCAGCCTAAGGCAGCATTCCTAACCAAACTTTCCAGGGAGAAAGTACTATTGAATACAATGGGATTTACTTCAAGTAAACATGCTTAGGATTGCACTCTAAATTCTCCAATTGTTTCTCCTAATTCTCAATTATTTCATGTCCCCTCCCCTCTCTCAAACACACAGACATAAAGAGAGTGAGTACATACACATACACACACACTCAAAGGGGAATGCACAGACACAAAAGTGCACACATGTATAAACCCCAAGGAGTAATGTGGGTATAAAGGGGGTACACAGAGACAAAGGAGAATGTGGGTACAGACGCAAAAGGGGTGCATACAGAGTCACAAAGAGGGTGTGTTGAGTACTTAACACATATACACACACACAAAGGGGAATGTGGGCACACAGACAAAAAAGAGTCTCTTTTTTTGTCTGTGTACCCACATAATACACAGTGGGTATTGTGGCAATGTGGGTATAAAGGGGGTACACAGAGAGAGAGAGAGACAAAGGAGAATGTGGGTAAGGACAAAAAGGGGTGTGTACAGAGTCACAAAGAGGGTGAATACATACACTTACCCTACAATCCAGAGTAACTACAGGTGCACATAAGAGACATTACATACACCCATAGTTACTGCACCACCTAGTGAAAACCTATGGGAAATTCATATTGCAATCCAGAGCAAATTGTTCTTACAATTGAGCAAGGGCTCCCCTGCAGTTACTCTGGATTGTGTCCATATACACACTCAAAGGGGAATGCAGGCACACACACACGCTGCAATCCTAACCATGTCTACTCAAAAGTAAACCCCATTGTGTTCAATGGGTCTTACTCCCAGGAAAGTGTCTTTAGGATTGCAGCCATATACACATATAAACCCGCAAAGAACAACGTGTGTATAAGGGGGGTACAAACACAGAGACAAAGGAGGATGTGGGTAGAGACGCAAAAGGGGTGTGTGCAGAGTCCCAAGAGGGTGTGTGAGACCTACAGGCACAAATACACACTCTGAAAGGGCGGGGTGTGGGTTAAAAACACAGACACACCCCTTTGTTGTGGGGCTGCTTTTTGTGTGTGTCTCTCGAGGGCTGTGGGTGTCAGTCAGTCCCTGGTGTTGGGGCTCCCCAGAGGAGGGGAGACCGCAGGGGCAGAGACTGCGGAGCCCCAGGCCCAGGTAGGGAGGCCCTCCCCCCACAACCCCCCCTCCCCTCCCCCCTCAGGCTCCCCTCCCCCCCAGGCTCCCCACACACATTTTGAGGCCGTTGGGGCCGGCGCCGGCTGCGCTCTCGGGCAGGGCTGCGGGGGCGGGGGCGGCTCCCAGGGGGTCCTGCTGCTGCTGCTGCTGCCGCCGCTCGTGGTCGTTGGGCGCCGCCAGAGCCCCCGCCTCGTCCGCCTTGCCCAGCAGCGCCGCGGCCTCGCACTTGTCGTTCTCCGCCATTTCCTGGCCAGCCTCCGAGGCCCCTCAGCGAGCGCCTCCTCGGCCTCCGCGCTGGGAAACCGGCTCCGCACGGAAATCTCGCGAGAACCACACGGAAAGAGACGTTGCAGACGGGATTTGCGTGGGCTGAGAGGACACGGCCCCCGTTGCCATGGCCACCAGGACTCCAGCGCAGGCTCCGAGGCCTAGTCAGGCTCCAAGGCCCGGCCCGGCCCCATCCGTCGCCATCCCCTCACGCGCCTCCCTCTGGCCGGGGAGGGAGGCTGCAGCCCTGCCCCTGAAGGCCCTGCGCGCAGCTTGGTCACAGTATTGCACTGGAATAAGAAGCTCCTGCAAGAATTCATACATATATAAGTTTCTATAGGTTGTCATAGCAGACCCTGAAGGGACAGATATCAACCTTATATAAACACACACATATTTATGTATTTCATACACACACACTATATATATATATATACACACACACCTCTCTCTCTCTCTCTCTCTCTCTCTATGTATATATATATATATGTATGTCTAATTCTATATATCTATATCTATACACATATAAACCCCACTTACATATGCACATACATATATAGTATGTATGTGCATGTATATGAACACACACATATATATACATACACACACAACAAGCAAAATGGACCCACATTGTGCGAATAAAACACCACCCTCATGCTACACCCCATTGCGCAACATCTCCCATGCGCATCAACTATCCCGTGGACAACATCCCCCCCCATGTACATCACCCCCACATGCATCCACCACCCCCCATGCACAATACCCACCCCCTTGTGAATAAACCCCCTATGCACAACATGCTCCTGTCAGGACAACATCCCTTCACCACATGCATCTTTCCCCCACAACTGTGGGCGCCCCTACTAAGCGCAGAATTGGGAGCTGGGTATTGATCTGTCTTCATTGTTAAGTATGGTGGCACCTCACGTAACAAATTTAATTCGTTCTGGAGGCATGTTCTTTACGTGAAACATTCTTTACGTGAAGCGGATTTTCCCATAGGAAATAATGGAAACTCAGATGATTGGTTCCACAACCCAAAAAATATTAATTTAAAAATATTAACTGGATGTAAAAATGATGATAAAACACTGGAATTGAATTCAAAACATGCATTCAATGTGCATGATCCTATGAAGTCTACTTAGGCTGCAGTCCTAAAGACACTTTCCTGGGAGTAAGCCCCATTTAACACAATGGGGCTTACTTCTGGATGGACATGGTTAGGAGGCTGCAATCCAAGACACCTTCCAAGTGTCTCCCCACTTTCTCCTTCTCTCCATCCTGAGCCTCTCTCCCCTGCTCCCTTCTGGCTGGCCCTGAGCTGCTTCCCTCTTCTCCACTGCTCTTCTCTCCCTCCGGCCACAGGAGGAACAGCGCAGAAGTGTTGCTCTTGCTATGGGCAGGTGCACTAGGCAGCCCTGACACTTTTTAAAAGGGCTGCCGGCCAGTGCATCTGCCCCAACTGCCAACGAGTGTGTTTGTTACATGAAGCACAGTTTGTTACGTGAAGAAGAATCCTAGAGAAATTTTTGTTACGTGAAACATACTTTACGTGAGGGGTTTGTTACGTGAGGCGCCACTGTACCTGCAATTTTCACTTCCTATATTGGTGTTTGATTTTTTTAAATGGAAAATTGAACAACAATAATGGAAAATTTAGAATCTTGTTTTTCTCCAATATATGCCATGATTCTGCTGGAAGTTTTTAAGGAATATGGTGGTGATGGGCATAAAGAAATTTATTTGAACCTTCCAACTGTTGGATCAGTTTGGTGAGAAAGGCAGACTTTGACAGACCCTAAGGGCGCAATCCAGGGTAACTATGGGGAGTCCTTACTCCGATGTAAGAACAATTTACTCTGGATTGCAATATGAATTTCCCATAGGTTTTCACTGGGTGATGCCATAGCTACGTCGACATAAATGTCTCTTATGTGCTCCCATAGTTACTCTGGATTGTAGGGTTAGATGTACATTAAAGTTTAAAAACCCCGAGTTTGTTTTTATATGGCTTTGGAAGAGAGGACAGAGAATTGACTAGCTTGAAGAATACTTAGTGCTGGCAGGAGACGTTAATGGAGTCTTTTCTGACACCTTAGATACATCTACTCTGTAAATCATGTGAAGATTCATTCATCTTTCTTCCACCTCAAAGCCAACTCATGCAACAAAAATTAATAGATATTTCGAAGCAAAAACTCACTCTGGAAAAAGAAATATACCATCTATTTAAACTGAAAAGAAACTGCTTTCTGTTTTTGTCCCTAACACAATGTTGGAAAGATGCAGTGATGGGATTCAAAGAAATTAACAACCGGTTCTCTGCCCATCTGGCAGCCACTTTTAAATGGCTATTTTTAAACTTTATATGTCCTATCTCTCATTAGCAACTGATTCTATAGAGTAGATGCAAACCTGCTGGAGCCCTCCTCTGGAAAGATGGCTGGCAGAAGACATCGCAGCCTTCCTTTATATTGCTCATTTCAGTATATATTGGCTTTTCAGAAAAAAATTAGACACTGATCAGTCTATTATTAAATAGTCTTTCATTAGAGATTTTAGGGCTAAAACATTTTTATTTAACACTGACTCAAGTGATGGACCTAATAGTGGTCTGGGATGCCCTCATTGCTTTTATGATTGTGCATTAGTAAAAGGATCTATTTTACTATAAGGATCTATTTGAAGATAGAGTGAGCTCAAAACCTGGTACTTCCATAAAACTGAGAATTTAAAAAAATCATTCAGAGACATCAAAACAAAGGTCTTGATACAGTCAGGAACAAACTGATGTTAAAAGATGTATTTAAGGTAGTTAAAAGCCAAATACTAAGTTGAAGATTTGCCAGTGCAGCTGTCCCATGGTGTTGTAGACATGCAACGTCACATAATAACGCTTCAAGAGGTAAGTAGAGGTTGAAAGACTGAAGCATGTGTTGAATGAATTTCTGGGTATAATTGAAAGAACAGAACTGTCAGAATACAAAATGTCAAAATAAAAACAAAATGTCAGAGTGGGGGATATGTGTGTGTGTCTTTATATACAGGATGATTGAAAATTAACTCCCTATTTTAAAATACAGTACTTAGAAATAACAATATAGGGAGTTACTTTTCAATCACCTTGTGTGTGTGCCTGTGACTGTGTGTCTCTGTGTGTATATATGTGTGTGTGGGTGTGTCTTATATATCTATCTATATGTGTGTGTTTTATCTATGTGTGTCTGTAGTTTGTGTATTTATTTTATACATATGTGAGTGTGATCATTGGCATCCTTCAGGCTTGATAAAAGACGACAGTGTTTTTTTGTCTAAACAGGCCAATTCGAGAGTGGCAATCCCTTCCACACTGAGGGCAGATACAGTCAGTCCCCTGCCCAGCCCCCAGATTTCGCTGTTTCCGGGACTGCCTCTTTGTCTCAGCCTGCCAAATGAGTGTCTCTTCAAACTGAAGAAGGCCATGCTGCGTCTTTTGCCTCCACGCTGAACAATCAGAGGTCAGGGTTTCCCAGTTGTTGATGTCCATTCCCATGGCCTTTAGATCCCTCTTGCAGATGTCCTTGTATCGCAGCTGTGGTCTCCCTCTAGGGCGCTTTCCCTGTGCTAATACTCCATACAGGAGGTCTTTTATATATATAATTGAAAAGTCACTGACTGATTCACTGACTGACTCACCAATGGCCAGCCAAAACTGTTAGGCCTAGAAATGTGAAATTAGGGGAGGGTGTTCCTTCTGTGATGGAGGCATCCACTAAGAACCTCTTAGGGGCTGAAAAGGGATCCAATGCATTTTCACTTATACAGTGCCGCATTCACGTAACAAACGCCTCATGTAAAGTATGTTCCACGTAACAAACATAAATTTCTCAAGGATTCTGCTGCAGGGCATCCACTGGGCAGAGGGAGAGAAGAGCAGTGGAGAAGAGAGAAGCAGCTCAGGGCTAGCCAAAAGGGAGCAGGGGACAGAGAGGCTCAGGATGAAGAGAAGGAGAAAGTGGGGAGACACTTGGAAAGTGTCTTGGATTGCAGCCTCCTAACCATATCTACCCACATTGTGTTAAATGGGTCTTACTCCCAGGAAAGTGTCTTTAGGATTGCAGCCTAATTAGATTGCAGGTTTCTCCCACTTTCAGATAGTTCATTTTCTGACAATCTACTCAGCACTTTTCAATTATATACAGAACTCATTCATTTAGTGCATTCTTTTAACTCTTTCAACCACTCAACCTCTCTCTCATGTACTAAAAGACAAAATTGCCCTCCACCATGCAGCTTCTAGTGTAATTCCATTCCCAAAGGAGTTAATGATAATCCACAAGATGAGGATTTCCTGCTACAGGTCTATGATTCTATGATTTGCAGATATTTTTGTGTGGCAGCAGAATTTGCAAAATAAAAGGGGTATTTGCAGTTTTCTACCTAAAAAAAGCACTGGAAGCAACATTTATATACAAAAAAAGATTGGGTTCTGTTTTTCAAAAGTTTTCACTTTTGGACCGTGCTCCAGTCCCTAACCCATCCAATAAGTGGAGGGTGCCTGTAGTATGGTGAATTAATTCACATCACCTGACATGTAATTAATGAACTAATTTTTCTATCATTAAGTAGATAATTTGTTCCTTAAATAATTGTAAATTAATCAGCCAGTTCATTTCAGTTTATATTGCACCACAATTTCTTCTAAACAGAATTTTTAAAAGCATAATTATAGACATACTTCATTAAGAGCCAAAGCTATCCAAATTTCCAGCACTGATGCAGCCATGCCAATATGCCAAGTGGTTGTGGTGGACAGTCATTGAGACCTCTGCAAGGTAAAGGAATATCTATTCCCTTTTTTCAGTGCTGCATTGCAGCTGCATCAGTGCTGGAGAGTTGGATAGGATTGGGGCCTCAGGCACTAATTAGTCCCATTTTGTTCAACAGAAGCATTTGTTAATCAAATGCCACATTTGAGAGTCATTTATTTTTCAGTGCTTTTTTTCTGGGAAAAAGGTGCCAGTACTCACCATATGTCGTCCCCATATGACTAATTATTAATTAGCAACTGGAAGGGGCTGGTAAGAAAGGTGTTGGTACTGAGTACCGATGAGTACCCCCAGAAAAAGTTTTGCTTATTTCTAAAATAGGAGAAAGTTGAAACAAAAGGCGAGAAATTAATAAGGGATTGTTGAGATTTCAAATATCTGTCCTTTCCACTCAAATTAACAAGAAAGCCTGTGTAGAGATAACAAGGGCTTATCAGGGAGCACACCATAGTGTCCATATCTTATTTCATGTTAAAAGTTAGGGGGAAAGGGTAAGTTGAGGTTTCAAACATTTGTCCTCTCTGCCCAAATTAACAGGAAGTCCTACCAAAAAGTGAGAGATGAGAACTTATCAGGAATCATACAAACAATTTGTATCTTGATTTGTGTTCCAAGTAACAGAAGAGTCTAAACTGTCCCCCCAAAAATAATAGGTTTAAATTGTACCAACTACTCTTATCCTGCTTCTCACCCAAACCAACAAAAAACCACAAGAAGATGGAATTCATTTTCCCAGAAGGGTTCTCCTGTTCCACACTTCAGGTTGTGACCCATACTTCTGCACTTTGGAGGAGAGGATTGCAGGGCCCTCTTTCCAGTATAGCAGTGGCACAGGAAATTCCTGCTGGTAACCAGGGAGAAAGATCAGCCTGGCAGTGAGACCAGAATGTAACATGTCAAGGGAAAGAAGAAAAGGCAGTTCCAGTGTGCATTTTCTCACATGCTCAAAAATGCCCACCCATTAGACCTGAGCCTCTTACCAATATACGGTATGTCACACTGCACCTGGCCTTCTAATATGGAAGTAACTGGTGATGAGCTCCAGTTACTTCCAGTGGCACTTCCAATGGTGTAGGATTGCCATAATTCCCTTCCACAAAACTGGGACAGTACAAAACCACTGCAAACCTGGGTAAAATACGGTCACAGCCTTAGGGACGGGGCACAATCCTGTGCATCTCTACTAAGAAATAAGCCCCATTATAGTGAATGGAGCTTATTCCCTGGAATAGTGTGCATCTATGGGCACATACATCCCTGGTCTCCCTTACCTGGGGCACCAAGCTGGAGAAAGTCCTCTTGAGGTCACTAAGACCACATACACTCACACCTGACACATCTCTCCACTCACACCACACACACACATCCTCTGCGGCTAGGTCCAAACCTGAGATTTGGACCTAGCCATATTGGACGGAACTTCCAAAACTGGAAATGTCCCAGTTTTTCCAGGCATATGGCGAGCCTAAACCCATACATGTGAAACAGTATGATGATGGGAAAATGTTGAGAAACATTGAGCTAGATGGAAGATCCCCACCCAAAACCCCTGCAGCAACACCAATTTTTCAATGCATACATACTATGCAAGCTCTTTTTGGAGGGATCTTGTGATTGGATAGTGAGTGGGATTTTTATTTTTAAGAGAACAAGTTTTCATCATCTTTATTTGTTCCCTTGCTCCAGTTCATTCAAACTGCCATTCTGTGGGAACACAAAGCCTGTATGTTCAGTCCAAAAGAGCGCATAGCCCAAATCATAAAATCCCTGCCTGTGAAAAGGAAGAAGGGAACTAGGATAACCTTCCCCTTCTAAGGAGTTTTCTTTATGGAAGTTCATATTCTAATCCTTACTTATCACTGCTCATTCATTCCTGAATGTCAGCTTCCCTGCTGAGCACAGTGGAACTTACTTCTAAGTAAATGTACATAGGATTGCTCAATAATCACCTTGCCCATTGACTTGAGCAACCTCTTCACCCCATACAGTTCAACCCTAGGCTCTATTTCTTACTATGATGCTACAAAACCCAGGAAACTGCCTTTTTTCCCTTATCCTGCATTCATATTGGTCCAAGTTCCTCTTGGGTATACAACTGGTATAAATTGCCAACTGGAATTCCCGCAAGTCCTGAAACAGTCTGAGTTTTCTCAGGCAGACTTAGCAACCCCAGCAAATGACTGGTGCGGAATTAATAGCAGATAAATATGAATGATGGAATTGTAATTTCACCCCAGCACATTAGTGATGCCACAGTCCCAGCAAATGGGTCCCCAATGGGTGGCTGAGCGACTAGGATACTGTAGAGATTAAAATATCATTTAGCATGCACCTGGTGTTTATTCATGTTATATATAAATTGACATTACAGGGAATTTCACTTGCTGCTTAGCTGCAAATAATGATACCCCATCAGGAAAAAATAAAGTCAGTAGATAATTTTTTAACAATAAAAGAGAATCACATTATCTCATTTTGTTGTCATGGGTTTGGCATGGAGAATGGATGTGGGAATGCAACAATTGTTCCCATAAATTCTTAGAAGACAAGAGATATTTTTGCAAGACAGGAGTCACAGAGGGCCAATTCTATCCCAGTACAGTTAATGGGAAATTATAGTGGCTGCTTTGAGTTCTGAACTGTACAGACGCTGAATGGGCAGGGTGGAGTATCCATCCACCCCCCAGCTTTGGCACAGTGGGTATATCATTTGACATGCTCTCCCTACCAATACAGCGTCACATGGCTGTCAGAAGTTGGCAGCCACAAGGGCCAAAATGGGAAGTGATATCAAATCTGTTGCTTCCCCTGAAAACACACCGTTGAAATGGATACAAGGGCATGCAGTGGTTCTCAAAATTCACTTGGGGAGGGGTCATGACTTTATTTCAGAGGGGTCACAAAAACCTGGGTGCTGCCATCTTGGAATCTGGCACTGGGCACTACCATCTTGGAATGAGTGCTTAGGTTGCTTTCCTGGGAGTAAGACTCATTGAATACAATGGGTCTTACTTCCAGGTGGATGTACCCTACAGTGTAGAGTAACTTAAAGCAGGCCTCTGTCAGTCTTGAGAGACTATGGTATCGTGCTCGGCGCTGCATACGCTGCATGCGAAGCACGAAAGCCTGGGTTGGATTGTTATGGAGGATAGACTGTTACCCAAGCAGCAAATCCCCCCTCTCCACGCCACTGAATTAGTCCAATGGAAAGGCAGAGCCCATACGATTGGATCCAGCTGGCGTTGCAGAGCTGGGCTAAGGACAGGAGCTCACCCTGTCTTGTGGGGCTGACCCAGGTCTCGAACCCTGGCCTGCTGGTTAACAGGCACAGCGTCTTAAACGCTGGAGCATGTAAGAGACATTTACATCGACATAGTTACAGCTCCATCTAGTGAAAACCTATGGGAAATCCTATTGCAATCCAGAGTAAATTGTTCTTATGTCAGAGCAAGGACTCCCCATAGTTACTCTGGATTGTGCCCATAAAGAATATTTGGCATTAGAAAGCCATTATTTATTTCATATTCTTTGTAAACCACTTTGTGAACTTTTTTTTTGAAAAGCAGTAAATAAATAATGTTTTTTCTGATACCAGATGTGATGCCCATGGTGGATTCTACACTAGGTTGTTGTGGGGACAAAAAAACTGGATGCATGAAAGGAGTCTCAGTTGTGGAAATGACATTCTCAACAGTCATGCTTACCCCGGGCAACACTGGAAACTAGCCAGTGGCTAAATCTTTCCACAACCAGAAAAAACTCTGGTCAAATACATACATACATACATACATACATACATACATACATACATACATACATACATACATACAGTTGATTGATTGATTGATTGATTGATTGATTGATTGATTGATTGATTGATCACAGTGATGGCACTTCCTGTTCTGGCAGTGACATCATTTCTGGGGGGTCCTGGACAGATTGTCATTCTCACTAGGGGATGAAATGCTTGAGAACCACAGCTCTATATGGCTCATAGAACCCAATCCTATACCTCTCAGAAGCAAGTCCCATTGTAGTGGGACTTGCAAGTCCCAATCCTAACCACACTTTCTTGGGAGTAAATACTATTGGGACTTACTTCTGAGTAGATATGCTTAGGATTGCACTGTTACTCCCAGGAAAATGTGGATAGGATTGCAACCAGATCCTAGTCAATTTCACCAGCCTGCCTCCCTGATTCGCCCACAGGGAAGGTGGCACTTTGCATTTATCCATCAATATTAAGCATCCTTTTCCTCCCAGGTGTCTTGTCACCTGCACACCGTTTCTCCAGGGATTTGGGGAGGGGGGAAGCTTGTAGATTTCAGATCTACCAAACTAGGCGAGGCAAAACAGGTAAATCTGCTTTATCCAGGAGGAAAAAGGCATCCACAAATCCAAGCAGCTAGTGAAGCTGCTGCAACTGGGTGGGATGCAGGCGTTTTAGGAATGCTTTGCACGTACTGTTTTGCAGGAAGTTACAGCTCAACCTGAATAATTTGCAGAGGAGCCTTCTTGGCTGCAGAATAATCATGCTTTGATTCTAACCTTCCCCTCCCCAGATCTATTCCCAGGGAGTTGGCATTGACTGGGGGGAGAGGGAGAAGGAGCCCCCCACCTCTACCCCACCCCAAAGCAATGCATAGCCCGGCTGAAGAAACGCCCATAGATGAGTCCAGACTCTCAGGAGGGAGGGATGCTCTTCGAAAGATGTAGTCCAGCTGGGTGGGGGTGTGTGTTTGTGTGTGAGTCCAAGCCAAGATCTGCATCTCCAGGGTCCTTGAAACTTCCACAGGTCGTGAGCATGGTGGGGAGAAGAAGATCTCCAGAGGAAAAAGGTTTGTATGATCTCTAGGGTCGGTGCATGGTGGGGATGAGGTGATGGGATTGCATTGCTTTTACACCTAGGTGTAAAACAGGAGAAAGGAACAAGGGAGGGGAAAACATCTGCCTAGGCTGGCTGTGACCAGGTTGGATGCAACAGGATGTATTGACCTTGGTGTGCTGAGTTGTGCTGGATTCTCACATTGCTCATATCAGAGGCTGGGTCGTTGTAACGTAGGCTGCTACATCTGTTTTACTATGACCAGGTAAGATAACAATAGTGTGAGGGGAGATAGGATAAAAGGGGAACAAGACACCAACACTCTGTAAGGTTGACGGATTTGATTCTGCTTCTTTGTTTATAGATCATCTAAATTCTGCTGTTCTAAATGTGTGGATGAATTATTTGGATATTGAACAACCTGAGCCTAACCAAGGTTTACTCGAGAGTAAGCCCTGTTGATTGCAGGGCCCTCACCAGATGTGGTGAAGATTGGAGCTTTAATGAGAAAGGGGAATAGATGACAAGCTTACCTTGCATGTGGGGATCAACAATTGGCTCTTCTTTTATTGCTGCACAGAATGATATACTCCTGTGCCAAGATGATCTGTGTAAAACCAACTTGCGTGGTAACCATTAGACTAGCTGCACATTGGTATTCCTGTGTTAAGGATGAGTCATGATATAGAATTGTTTGAGCTGTGGATCACAAATGACAAGTGTGTGAGTGGTGTACGTGTGTGCGTATGTGTTTAAAGCACCATGTCCTTAAGCTTAGTGGACAAGAAAAATCTTGCATCAAGTAAATTAATGCTCTTGGATATTACGTAGTATTTTTCATGATAAATGGAGTATACCCTGGAGATCACATTTTTGCTGTGTACAATGTGAACTACTGTTACTCAAAAGCAGAAAAAGGAGACAGAGAAAAGGATCCTGGCAGCAACCTCAGGCAAAGGTGGGGAGAAGGTGAACCTACAAGAGCCAAATCTTCAAGATGGCTAACCAATGTCCACACCCTGAACAGTACCATGTGGCCCTGCAAAATCTAGAAGTCTGCTGAATGCTAGGTTTTAGATCTCAAATCTTCAATATGAAACAACAGGTCTTCTCTCTTTTAAGACATTAGTCTCTCTTTTAATTGCATTCCAGACAATTTGGGGAGGATGTTTCTCAGCTGCCCAATTGTGATTCATTTTTTTCTGGACATCTTGTCTTTCAATAACATCTCAAGTTACAGAGATATTGCATATCCCCAGCATTCATCCCTGTGGGAAAATGCAATTTCCCCTCCAACAACCTAGTGCCATCAATTGCAATAGTGATTGCAGTGAGAAACATAGCTGTCCACAAATACAACCAATTGCATGAATTGATAGTTTCATGTGCCTTAATAATAGTCTTCTTAATTATGGGAAATTGTGCACTCCACCTCTCCAGCGCAGGAATATGTATCATATATACCTTTAAAGATAATGGTAAAAGGTCTAGGCCTAGGGTATTAATGGCAACAAGTTGATTCTTACCCATTCATCTGTCCCATGACATAACACAACTGATGCTAGATCAGGACTACCGTAAGTAATAATCACAAAAGCATACTATATAGTGCTTTTTTGAAGCATTCACTTCATGGACATTACAACTTCACTGTAAAGTAGGGCAGTATTTTACTGTTTCTTCTGTTGCAGAAACTTAAAAGAAATTGTTTTCTTTGTTCTCAGTGTGTGTACTTTCCTGTACAATACTGGATATTCCCTGTGGGATGAATTGGGGGTCTCTGAGGGCCACAAATGACCCGCAGGCTGGGGTTTGCCCGCCCTTGTTCCAGACTAGAGTGTTAATGATAGATGGCGGTTGTTGTAAGTAACACGTGAAAAACATTTCATCATTTTAATTTCTTTTCCCTAAGCAATTGGATGTTCAGAGTAGCATTTGCAGGATTAAGTCCTTCCAGAAAATGGACAACTAGGGATTTTCCAAAGACTTTCTCTTCATGAAAGAAATTTGCTTGTATACCAAGACATGAGCTGAAAAAGAAGGTCCCAAGAAGTAGCAGTAGATATGCAGCTTAGGACTGAGAACACTCAAATTTGATTTGAAGCATTTCAGTTAGCTTAGATCAAGGGTAGGTAGAAGGTAGATCTGGATTTCTGACTCCCAATAGTAAAACAACAGCAAATAAGATTGCAATAAAAATAAAATCAATGTTGTGGCCGGTCTTGTATAAATCACTTTTCTCATCTTCCACATTTCTCACTTATAAAATTTTATTAACTGATGGATTTTGGGGAGGAATGTAAGCAGCTCTTGTTTTAGAGGCTTGTGTTAGAATTCCTTGTGTATGTACTTGTGTATGCAGTATGATATGGTGCCATGGTATGGCTCATAGGATTTAATAAATCAGTGACTCCAGTTAATGGCTCTTGGGGTGCTAGTTAAAGACTATGGAAACCCCAGGAGCCTGAAGTCTTGGCTTAATATCCTCATGAAAGGTGTACAAAGATTCCTGGAAGTTAGATCTTTCAACACATATAACCTATGGCAGCTAACTTGAACCTCCAGGTTCTCTGAATAGGAGGCATTGGAAGGAAACAGAAGGAAATCAGTCCCCTTTCTTTTGTGCTTAATAGTAGAGCTATCTACTATTGGAAAGAGAACATTGAATTAGACAGGCCCACTAAGATGGGAATGTGCCTTGTAATTACTGTTTCAATTTATTTTGGTGGTGAAATGAGTGTAGGGTGACCAGATTATTCCCGAACCCCAGGGCCAAAATTCCTAATCCCAGGCCAAAATTCCTACCCGCTTAAAAAATTGCCAAAAAGTGTATTTTTTTGGTTTTTTGGTTTTTTGACCATAACTTTTGATAGGAAGGAGATATCTCCAAACTGATTTTTGCATTGGATTCTGCTGTTCAATACGAATCCAACGACATATGGCATGATGGGGTAATGTGCACTATTGTGAAGTTTCAAAATGTAGGACAGTGAAGTAGGACATCCGGACAGGAGGCTAAAAATCCGGACAAATCCAGGTTTTTCAGGTCATATGGTCACCCTGAATGAGGGAGATGAGATTTTCTGAGTTAAAATGTTAAAGATATTTTCTGAGTTAAAATGTTAAGAGATATTGGCTGCCATCCTAGACACCTTTCTGGGAATAACGCCCATTAAACACAATGAGGTTTACTTTTGAGTAGATATGGTCAGGATTGTGCTTAATGTTTTTCACCAACTAAGGCATGCCAAGTGGCTTTGTGGAACCTTTGTGGATCTTGCAATGTCCATCTGCAGTTCAGCTGAATGACGCAGTTGGTTTTTGGGATAGGGTTGCCATATATCCCAGAAAACTGGAACTGTCCTGATTTTGGGGGGATTGCGCTCACATACTGTAAGCTTGATAGGGAGTCCTGTCCCGGTTTTGTGGAAGAGAATTTTGGCAACCCTATTTTGGAAACCTACCAAAAACATTAGGGCTGCAATCCTAACCAATCATTTCCTGGGAGTAAGTACTACTGAACACAGTGGGACTTACTTCTGAGTAGACATGCTTAGGATTGCACTATATGTCTACTCTGGAACTTGGGGTGATAGACTGTTGGATCTGATCAGACTTTGAAGGAATAGATGTGGACAAGGACACACCATGGGTAGAATGACAAAAATTAGATTATGATACCATCACTTGATATGCTATCATTTTCAACAAAGGGTGGGACACATGAGAAGTGGAATCAAAACATGTGTCCAACAGGCTGGAAAACTCTGAAACAGGAAACGTATCATTTTCTCAGTAAGATGTGAATTTATTTTATGATTGTCATTTTTTGTAAAATTGACAATCAATTTTGCAAAATTGGTTACTAGTAATGGGAGGCCTCCATATTCATGGATTATGTATCCATGAATCTGACGCAACACAGGTCCCCCAGATTGGCATGAAGCCAGACATAGACCCACCTGAGCATCCCAAAGAGAAAGCACACATCCTTCTGTGGGCTTCACAATGGCCCACAGAGGTGGCAAAATGCCACTTCTAGTTTCTTGAGGGAAACCCAAAATGATTTTGTTTGCCTTGTAAGTCATTCTGAGTTCTGGGGAAGACTTCCTTGGGCCTCAGAAGGCCTTAAAAGGCATAAAACATCTACTTTCCTAAGCTTTTTGTTTTAATTCTTATTTCTTGTTTGTCATTTCTAGTTGGTCCTTGGCTTCCTTGTGGTATTTTGGGGAAAAGAATAAAATTAAGATTTAAAATAAATATAATAAAACAATGGATCTCCTGACAATGTTTTTAAATTTAAAATGTTTTAATTTTTTTTACCTTTTATCATGTTATTGTATATTGCTATGTTGTTGTTTTTATCATATTGTAGCTGCCTTGGGTCCGCAAAGCAGAGAAAGGTGGGATAAAAATCCTTTAATAAACAATAAATAAACAATAAAATAAAACTATAAATAAGAACTGCTAAATTTCTTACAGTTTGCTTTTTCTTTCTCTGCAGCTGTTCAAACTTCAGGAAAGCCTGGAATTGTGCCTTACATGAATGTATCAGGTAGCCTTTATCAATTATATCATATTAGCCTTTCATTTCCTTTAATAGTTTCACTTTCTATAAACCCAGTTCCTTTACCTTTTTTCTTTCTAAAAGAAGGATTTGATTATGACCTGCAGAAGGACATCTTGTTCCACTTTATTATTCACCAGTAGGAGTGCTCAGATGCTACACGCTTGAAACCTTTTTCAAAAAACCTGAGCAAAAAAGCATCAGCCTCACCTAGAGGCAAACTGCAACATTTGCCTAGGGTTACGGGAAGTGTTTTGGAGGGGGGAGAATGGGCAGAAGGTGTGCTTGAGGTGGGTGGGCAGGGAGTGGCAAGTAGAACTGGGACCCAGCATTTGTGCAGGATCTAAGCCCTGTTCACCATGCAGTGCAGAGCAGCCCTGGCCTATTCTACTATGCTCTTCTTGGATCTATGCCAACTCCTGAGGTGGTACAGATTCAAGTCGAGTCCTTGGAGGTTTTGGGGGTTACCCTGGGTAAGGGGGAAACAGTACTGCAGAAGCAGCCCCAATGCGGTGTTAATGCAAGTTTCTTCCACTGTAGTACAATCATGTTTTCCTGATTTTAATCACTGATACCCTAAGATACATATGGGATTTTTTTCACCATTTCTCATTTATGTCCACAGACAAAGAAGCAACAGTCTTGAAGGCCCACCAGGATGTGAAGCCCAGAGATGAGCAGTAACTACTGCAACAACGTGTCAGTGAGCATGAGTGTCAATGAAGTGTCCACCTTTCCCCTGACTCTGGAACAAAAAACCGGCTTTGCCTTTGTAGGGATCCTGTGTGTCTTCTTGGGACTTCTGATTATCAGATGCTTCAAAATCTTATTGGACCCTTATAGCAGTATGCCATCGTCCACATGGGAGGATGAAGTTGAAGGGCTGGACAAGGGGACGTTTGAATATGCTCTTGCATGAAACCCCCAAAGATTACCCTGCCTTAATTTTGATGTTTTTCATTTTGAGAAAAAATCCTAATAAGGAAGTATTTGTAACAGACAACTATGTTTTGACGATGTAGTGATGGCATCTTTTGTTAAATAAATATTTGTTGCAGATTCATAAAAGCATTTTCATTCAGCTTTTGCTCCATAACATTTTTTAATTTAAAAATTTTACAAACCGATCTACATCAACCTGTCTTAACCTGTGTAGGATCTGTTGACGAGCATTCTGTGTCACTCAAGCAGGCTGAGGAGAGGGAACTGTCAACATTTCACCAAGTAATGAAAATATGATGAGATCCTGGAAAGAAAGTGATGGTTTTTTAAACTGATGAATATTGTTCTATTGTACCTTCAAAAGTGACAGCTGCAGGCTGTTACTAGTTGTACATAAGAGCACTGGATCAGACCAACTTCCATGTAGTCCAAGATATTGTTCCCTACTATATGCCAATAAGATTCCTTTGGGAAAATGGGATACAGAGACCCACTGTTGCTCCCTAGTAAGTTGTATATTGCCTCTGCTTCTGGAAGTAAAGACATCCACTGTGATTGGTAGCCACAAATAGACTTGTCCTCCATGAATGTGTGTAATCCTAAATTGAAAAGAGTACAGTCATAAGCAACTGGGGTCAAGGTTGAACAGGGGGAAAGCTGGTGATTATAGACCTTCATGTCCCTTTCCCCATTGGCGAAACTGCCATTTTGAACCAGATATTTCCAGTCATGTTCACCATGTCAAAATCAATCAATCAACAGTATTTATATACAACTTTTCAATGAATTGTCATTAAAATGTTCATTAAAAAGAAAATATTCACTTCTATGAAGTGCGCATAAGAACAAAACAAAAATGCACATCTAGGAATGAACAGGTGCCATTGTGCTTAATCCAGGAGGAAATTACAATAAAGATTCACAAAATAAAAAGAGCGTTCTTTTCCTTTATTTTATTTCTTTTTATTTAAAGGTTTCTCTCTCACACACACACACTTACAATTACTAACAATTTGCTAAATATATATTTGCTCAATATATTTATGGTCAAGCCCCAGAATGGTCATTTGGTCGCACCAACTCTAGATAAAGAGCTCGCTCCAATGTAAATCCATGTGCAGTGACACAGTAGTGCAGAGTAAGCACACCCTATGTGATATTTTTGGCTGCTAGATTCTCAGAGGGGACGTTTGTCCCTGATATTGTTGGGTCAAGTCTACAGTGATCCATGCAAGCAGAAAGGGAATTTGAATATGTTGCATGCCATGACTGCCAGTCCTGTCTTGGCCCAATCCAGTGGACATTTGACTGACAGATGGTCTGAAGTTCACCTCATTGCTTTAATCCTGATGGTGGCACTGTAGGGTATGTACTGGACCTCATCACCTGATGGTGATGACTCTCCAGGTGGGGGTCAAGTGTGTCCAGGTCTTGTGGGTGTGTGTGTGATTTGCAAGAGCCCTTTAATTGGTCTCAACACTTGTTTCTCACCTCTGTGCCAAACCCGCAATTGTTCAGGGGGGTGCAATTTGCAACCCTTCCCCAGTACCAACAGTGTGGGTTCCTGTTAGCTGCAGACCATAAGAAAGGAGGAAGTAGAAAGCAACAGCGAGTAGCAACTGAGTCACAACTAAGAACAAACACCATAATCAATCAGCCAGAAATTAAAACACCTTGTTTTATTACATCATAAAAGGGGTCTGGGGTCATCGGAGAAATCATTACTAGTAAAGAGCATTTATTTTCACTCTGCAACAACGATATGGCAAAGAAATTGCTGTAACAAGTTGCTCCTCAAGGTCACCTCTCAGCTCAAGCCACAAGAGCCAGGCTGACAATATTTGACAGCTGTTCAATTCCATTTCAAGAAACACTGGAATTGGGATTTCATCTCAGCCTTGTCACTCTTGTTAAAAGAGGTGCTTGGAGAAGTACAGAGATAAAGCCAATCAGAAGGAAGAATTTGTTCATTCATTTCTGTAATTTCATATTGTGTCAGTTTGTCTTATAATCTAGACAAATGACAGCCAGGGAATTGCGGGTCTGTCAGCTAAATGAAATGCCACTCAGGCTATACTAGATCTTAAGGGGAAAGCCCAGGAGAGACAGAAAGACTGCATCTAGAGAGAGGAGCACATTCAGATACAGAAAATGGAGGAGCATTTAGAACGCTGCCCCTTGTAAGGTTGGGGTAGAAGATAATATCCAGTACCCACATAAGGTCCCAGGTCATCTCCACTCAAAAGGATTATCTCAGGTAGCAGGACTGGCAAAGACTCTCATCCAGGTCCTTTCTGGGATAGTACTTTAGAAAGGTAGCTGAACATCTGGGTTCAAATTCACACTTAGCCATGGATTGTAATTATTTCTGTGGATGTTTGGAAGCTTTTTGTGTCCACCCTAAACCTGTTGTAGTCCCTCTAGATCAGGGTAGTCAGGCATTTCACACTAGGACGTCCTCTCAAATTTAAAAATCTTTCGGGATCTTCTTTCAAATTTACTGGGATATGGCATTACTGTGTTGCCAAAGCTCCTACATATCTACTCGGAAGAATGTCCCAATGTGTTCAGTGAGACTTGCTCCCAGGAAAGCCCAGTGCCGGATTCCAAGATGACTGATCCCACCCTTTCACAACCCTCCTGACATACCACAAGGAGGCCCCGACCTCCACTTTGAGTACCACTACTCTAGATGAGTTACACTGCAATGCAGGTAGTAGCGCCCACTGCAGCATTAATTCTCTGGTACTACATAACATTCCAGTGTTTCACTACCATTCAATCAGTTCAGATGTTGAAGAGTAGCTCACAGAAAAGAAACTTTCTCAGCCCAAGGCTTCAAATCATGCATGTGGTGATAAGAACTATAAACCAGGATTTATTCAAGAGAAAATTATCCTTGAACTATTGGCTTCGAATCATAGAATCCTAAAGTTGGAAGGGACCCAGTAGGTCATCTAGTCCAACCCCCTGCCTGTAGCAGGAAATCCTCCTAGAGAATCCCTGACAGGTGCTCGTCGAGCCTCTGCTTGAAGATCCCCAGTGAGGGAGAGTCCACCATCTCCCTCGGCAATCTGTTCCCTTGCCAAACCACACTCACCGTCAGAAATTTTTACCGGATATCCAACCGGCTTACAGTAAATATCTCCTTTGCAGTCTGACCAGAAAAGAGACAATAAATATTCTGCTCATATAATTCCAGGCCTTTTGCAAAGAGAATCAATTTTCTGTTGAAGGATCTTGATAAAATCATGACTGAAAAGATGGGTTTGTGTCATCAGCATATAAGGCTGCACTCCTCACCACCAGTTTGGCTGGCCTAAACCCCAGCAAAAGTCCTGTGTTAACTGGAGGTGTCGCAAAAATGGTGTAAGACACTTTTGTGCCACTCCTGGGGAAGGGTTAGGCCAGTGCACAGACATGTGCTGCTTCCCTACATCAACATGGGAACAAGAATACAGATGAGGTAGGTTGGTCTACATTAGGACTGCACCCTAAGATTTCCAGGGATTTTTTGAGGAAAAATATTGTTAGTAACCCAAATGACAAAACATGAATTTGATCCTGTTACTGCCTCATTGGCTTTGAAATATATGGTTTATGTTATCACTTCATGTTGTAGCAACGGTATTTTGTATTTTTCTTATGACTGATATGGATATAAAATTGAACTTGATTTGCTTCATCTCCTTCCAAATAATATTTTATTCGTTCACTTGGAATTGGTAGAATAATAATGTTTTCTTACCTTTCCTAATTTAGACTGTATCCCAAGACATCTCCACATTTGACTGCCTTCCCTGTACCAAAAAAGTTATTACTCTGTCAAAATCAAATGAACAACAACTCTCAAATTTCAGAATATTTCAGAAGTGATAATAATTATTTCATTTTTTTCTTAGGGTAAAAGAAAATGGCTGCATGTATCAACTCTATTGATGTTATAAACTGGATTTTACCTCTTTGACTATCTAGCAGGCAGCAAAAGTTAATTTTTTGTTGGAAAAGAAAGATTGTCTCAGACAAGCTAATTTTTGTAGGATTTTTGTGGGAACTGGAATTTTAGTGTCCAGTTGTGTAAGCTGAAAGGTTGACCTTTTTAAGCTTCACGGGTGTTAAAAAACCCGGCATCTTGGCATGCATATTTAATGACTTTTTAACACTGCAGCATAGTAATTATTGCTGTAGCACATGACTGTGGAGCATATAGTCCACCACAGTTGTGCATACATTTGCCATGGCACCCATATTTTTAAAACTCCAAAGGAACAGAGGTCAAATCTTCAGGACGACTGTAATTACTTTCACACAATCTGCTGACTTTCAGTGAGAAGCGGGTGCCAAATTTGATTCCATCCGTCCAAGAATTAATAGGCTCATTACTAGCTAATCTTTAACAAGCTAATACGTTCCTCTGAACATATGGCTAGAAGTTTCAGAGACTCTGTTTCAGAATCAGTGATTGGCCGTTTCCCCTGGCATTTTATTCCATAGAAAGGACCCCGTTATCTTCATGGTGACAGAAAGAAAAGGGACACCTGTGCACATCATCAAGAAGAAGCATATTGTTTACTGCAACAGGTGACCAAGTGGTAGGTCAGACTCATTGGACTGTGCTAGTTTATTTTATACTGAATATTCTCAAAGATAGCCAAAGAAGCAGCGGGATCCCTGAAAATTGCCCTAATGTTCCACCAATATCATTTGTGAAAGGTAAGCGATTTTTTATTTCTTTTTTCCATTACGTTTGTCATTCTTTTATGATTTGGATGGATTGTACATGTTATTGAAGCTTTCATCCATAGAAGGTTTGTTTCTATTTTCTGCTAGAAAGGAAAGTCCCAACAACACAGCAATAAATGTAACCTAAATGAATTGGATGATATATTTGCCATTTGGGGAGATTTAATTCAATGATACACCATTGACTGATATAGTGTTGTATTTATCATCCTTGGCTTCGCAAATCGGTTCAATGCCAGAAAAGGAAATTTGAGCACAAATTGAAAAGAATAAAACACAATTCAGTCCCAGCACTCAAAATCACAGCTTTTGATTTGAAAGCTGCTTTCATTTTTTTAAATGTAACTTTATTGTACTCATTTGTTTGTAAAACAGAGTTTGTCCCATATCAAAGCATTACAATGTCAGCTGAGAGGCTACACACAAGCCTCAAGAAGGATGTTCAACTTCAGGCTTAAGATATCTTTAGGATAATTATTCCCAGATTTGCTATAACATTTTTTAAGACACCTATCTGTTGAAAGCAATAGGTAAATACAGTGGTGCCTCACGTAACAAATTTAATTTGTTCCGGAGGCATGTTCTTTACGTGAAACATTCTTTACATGAAGCGGATTTTCCCATAGGAAATAATGGAAACTCGGACGATTGGTTCCATAACCCCCAAAATATTCATATAAAAATATTAACTGGATGTAAAAATGATGACAGAACACTGGAATTGAATTCAAAATATGCATTCAATGTGTATGAAGTCTACTTAGGCAGCAGTCCTAAAGACACTTTCCTGGGAGTAAGCCCCATTGAACACAATGGGGCTTACATCTGGATAGATGTGGTTAGAAGGCTGCAATCAAAGACACTTTCCTGGGAGTAAGATCCATTGAACACAATGGGTCTAACTTCTGAGTAGACATGGTTAGGAGGCTGCAATCCAAGACACCTTCAAAGTGTCTCCCCACTTTCTCCTTCTCTCCATCCTGAGCCTCTCTCTCCCCTGCTCCCTTCTGGCTGGCCCTGAGCTGCTTCCCTCTTCTCCACTGCTCTTCTCTCCCTCTGCCCAGCGGACATCCAGCCACAGGAGGAACAGCATGGAAGTGTTGTTTTCAGCTTGGGCAGGTGCGCTAGGCACCCCTGACACTTTTTAAACAGGCTGCCGGCCAGCGCGTCTGCCCCAACTGCCAACAAATGTGTTCTTTACGTGAAGCATGTTCTTTACTTGAAGCATGTTCTTTATGTGAAGCAGAATCCTAGAGAAATTTTTGTTTGTTACGTGAGACATTCTTTACATGAGGCATCACTGTACTACAAATAAATACACAGATAAATAGATACTTACAGAATGATCACAACCACACTTTCTTAAAAATGTATGTGGCCTAGGGCGCACCCCTAAAAAATTTATGCTGGCATATCTTCCCATTGTGGTGTGGTGAAATAGGAATATGCCTGTGCACTGTCCCACCCCCACCCTCAGGCATGGGGCAGAAGTGTTTTATGGCACTTTTTGTGACACCTCTGGGTCAGTACAGGACTGACACCAGGGCTTACAATTGCTAGAGTTGCAGCAACCTGAACACCACTTTATTTTTTTATTAGGAGAAAGTTAAACTTGTAGCAAACTTTCCCACTGAAGTCAAAGGATCTTTTGTCTGGATCAGGCCCAATTTCTCTAGCATTTATCAAACATTTAGGAACTTTATTTTGCATTAGAAAAAGAGAGCAAACTCTATAGTCACCAAGCTCCCTGTGCATGTCTCCCAATGCAGGCTGTACTCCCCAGCAATGCCACTGGCTCAGTCTGAGCCCATCAGAAGTTTCTGCTGGGTACAGGTAATCCTGTAGAACAGTGGTTCCCAAAGTGGGTGCCACCGCCCCCTGATGGGCGCTGCAGCGATCCAGGGGGGCGGTGATGGCCACAGATGCGAGAAGGAGGAGAAGCCTGTGCACCTCACTCCTCTGTTTCCTCCTGCAGCCTGCCGCCCAGAGCCTCAGTAAGTCAGGCTGCTGGGCTCACTGGTGGTGGTGGAGGAGAAGGAGGAGAGAAGGAAGAGGAGGGGGGAGCCAGACCAGGCAGAGGCTCAACTTTTCCATTCCGGCACCCTGCCTCCTCCTCCACCACCACAGTGCCGGCAAAGCAGCTCCTGCTGCTGCTGCTTACTCAGAAGTAAGCCCCACTGGGATCAATGGGTCCTACTCCTACGAAAGTGTCTTTAGGAAAGTGCAGCCTAAGTAGACTTTATGCATCATGCAGATCACCCTCTTCTATGCAGGGGATCTCCCATGTCTACTCAGAAGTAAGCCCCACTGTGATCAATGGGTCCTACTCACAGGTGGGCTGATGCCGGTTCTGAAGAGGTGGTTGTTAATTAGGGGCTGGTTAGCAAACGGTTGTTAATTGGGGGCCCTTATCTTTGAATTGCATGCAAGTGTGTTTGCATTTCTCTTAAAGGGCCTCTGGAAGCTCTCCTCCCTCCTCCTCCCTCCTCCTCCCCCCTCCCTAAGGTTATTTTTAATTTTAAAATACAAACAGTCTGTTTCTTTTACCATCACAGCACATTCAGACTCTGACTGTTGAACTGGGGGGTGTTTGGATCACTGTTAGTTCCATGCTTTAAAGTCAGGGTTAGTACATTCTTAATGCCCCAAACCTTTGAATGAGGCTATTCAGGAATCCTGACTTAGCTAAATACCTTATTTTGATTAAAAACCTTATTTCTAGCAAGTTTTCAGAAGTTATTTCCTGGTGCAGTTTGCAAAGCATGCTGGGTACTCACATGCAAATGAGCAGCCTCTCTGCAGATGCTTTTTTTTTGAATCAGGCATTTGATGGGCAGCTTTACTAAGAGGTCCTTGGGAGGGAATAGAGAGGCCGCCATACAAACCTCTGGGAGGCTGAGGTGAGTAATAGCAGCAAGCCTTCCTGCCTGCCTCCCTCCTTCCCTGGTTGCCTTCGCAGCCCAGTACTAGGCATGGAGAACTACTTAGTACTACCCAGTACTACTCAGGAGTAAGCCACACTGTATAATAGAGGACTGCAGCCTGTGGCCACAATCCTAGCCACACTTTCCTGGGAGCAATACCCATTGACTATCATGGGATTTCCTTCTGTGTAGCATAGGATTTGAGGCTACTTTCCCATCCAGACTTTCCTGAGAGTAAGCCCACTGACTATAATGGGACTTACTTCTGAGGAGATTGGCAGAGGATTAGATCTTTCCCTCCAGCCCTGTTCCTCCAGCCCTGTCTACTTTCCTGAGAGTAAGCTCACTGTCTATAATGGGATTTTCTACTGAGTAGACATGATTAGGACTGGGCTCTGAGGCTGCAATCATATCCACACTTACATGGGAGTAAGCCCCACTGACTAGAATGAGAGTTACTTCTAAGTAAGCCTGCATAGGATTGGACTGTAAGGCTAAAATCCTGACCACACAGTTTTGGGAGTAAGCCCCATTGACTTGAATGGTACTTACATCTGAGTAGACATGGTTAGGATTGGGCTCAGGCTGCAATCCTATCCACACTGTAGACCTTTTGCTCCCCCCAAGAGATCTCCCCACCTCATCCTGCCCCTCTGAGAAATCTCTCCACCTGAGATTGAGGGCAGGAAGTATGGGGGGTACTGAAGAAATAGCCCCAGTTCCCATCCTGCCCCCCCAGGAGCCCACTCCACTGCCTACTCTGAAGTAAATCCTATCCTAGTCCCATCCTAGTCAATGGAGCTTACTTCCAGGTAGGTGTGGATAGGATGGCAGCATCAGAGCCCAATTTTTTGCATGCCTCCTCAGAAGCAAGTACTGAGTGACCATATGTCCTCCTTTCCCAGGACAGGTCCTCTTTTTACTCCTCCTTTTCCTTATGAGCAGGCAACATGGAGTCTTCTTATTATCCATACTTTTTCCAGGACCACAATAAATCTTCATTGTCCTCCTTTTCCTTATAAGCAGGCAGCATGCAGTTCCCATCCTGCACCCCCAGGAGCCCCGTCCACTGAAGTAAATCCTATTAAAGTCAGTAGGTTTTACTCCCCTGTGAGATAGGAGTGTAGCCTCAAAGCCCAATCACTGTCTACTCAGAAGTAAGTTCCATTATAATAGTGAAGCTTACTCCCTGGAAAGAAGCTGGTTTCTAAGAGCTTGTAATCCTATGCCTGACTACTCAAAAGTTAATCCCATTTCAATCTATGAAGCTTACTCCCAGGAAAGTGTGCAGAGGAGTGCAGCATTAGAGCCCAATCCTATTCTTGGCTACTCAGAAGTAAGTCCCATTAGAGTCTGTGGAGCTTACTCTCAGGAAAGTGAATGGGATTGCAGCCAGAGGCTGGTTACTAAGAGCTCAGTCCTTTGCTTGACTACTCAGAAGTCCTATTATATTCAATGAAGCTTACTTACAGGAAAGTGTGGACAGGATTGTAGCCTTAAGTAGTGGTTTTGGCAAACCTCAGCCTTTAGAGGGGACACCACAGACTCTGGTCCTAAACTGTAGATCAGTGTTTCTCAACCAGTGGAATGAGCACCACCTGTGGAACTTGTGGTGTGTCTGCTGGTACTGAGGCACCTGGATGCAAGTGTTATATTGCAGCAAGAGGCTGGGATTCTAAGAGCCCAAATCTCATGTATGACCATTCAGAAGTACTGGTAAGTCCCATCATAGTTAAAATGGAGCTTACTTACAGGAAAGTGTGGACAGGATTGTAGCCTTAAGTAGGGGCTTAGAGGCAAACCTCAGCCTGCAGAGGGGACACCACAGACTCTGGTCCTAAACTGTAGATCAGTGTTTCTCAACCAGTGGTATGAGTACAACCAGTGGAACTTGTGGTAGTGTCTGCTGTATTAGGCACCTGGATGCAAGTGTCATATGTGCTCCCTGAGGCAGCTGGTGGGCTGCTGTGTGATTCAGGAGCTGGACTAGATGGGTCTTTGGTGTGATCCAGTGGAAGCTTTTCTTATGCTTTTATGTTCTTAATTGTGGCACACATTCCCCCTGAGAGCATAACAAAGTGTAATGCATAGGAATAAATTACACAGAACCCAGGGGCTTAGTACTGATTGATGCCGTCACAAGTGATACAATTTTTTTGGTAAACTAAGGGTTAAGGTGGCATGCCCTCCCCTGCCCCCTGACCCTGGCCCCGCCCCCTGACCCAGCCTGGCCCCGCCCACTTCCAGAGAACCGGTTGTTAGGGCAGGCTGGGCCCACCACTGGTCCTACTCCTAGGAAAGTGTCTTTAGGATTGCAGCCTAAGTAGACTTTATGCATCATGCAGATCATCCTCTTCTATGCAAGGGATCCCTAGTCCAGAGGGTGTAAATTGGGATTTGACTCGGATAACACAATTCTAAGCATGTCTACTCAGAAGTAAGCCCCATTGTGTTAAAATAAGCATTGTGTTAAGTAAGACCCTGAGTCCAGAGTTCCTCTGGGCTCCCCCTGATGGAAACTCCTTCACCTCCTGGAGTTCCCCCCCTTCAAGGGAGCTTGTAGGCAATTGGATCCAGGGGAGCAGGGGAGCCAGGTGTGTGTGGGATCTGTGTGAAAGGTGAACAGTATCAGTGGTAGAAGAACTATGCCTTGACCATTTTAGCACCTTGTTAGTGTGTCTTAAGTTGAAAAGGCTGACAATCACAGGGCTAAGGGCAGTCCTTTGGTTCTCCATACAGTACTGCCTGTGAAAGAGTAATGTTAGGAATTTTAAAATTTAAAATTTAAATTTTAAAAATTTTAAAAAAATTAATTTCCAGGGCGCGCTAAGTAATATTTTTTTCTGGAAAGGGGGCGGTAGGCCAAATAAGTTTAGAAACCACTGCTCTAGAAGAAAGGAGAGCAGAGCTTCCCTTACCTCCAGACTGGGCATAGGTGGGATGTGTTCACAAATGTGCCCCATAGACCCAATCTGTGCACAAGTAAATCTATGGATTCAGAATCTGAAGATAAGGGAGGCCAACCATACTGTAAAATTATGATTGAGTTAATCTGCTAATTAATTTGGTGAACTTTTTTGCGTGGATGTCTTGCAGTTAAAACAGCCACTTGAGCAACAACATAAAAGTAAATTAACTCTACAGCAAACACTCTGAAGATGCGGTACTGTCAGAAATTCTGTACCTTCCTCCTCTTTTCCATAGTAAATCAATGGAAAATTAACCACTGCTTTCAAGAAACCAAGTTGTTACTCTTCAAACTTGGCAGGCAGTCTCTACATATTGACTCACATTTACCTTTAATGTGACCCAATCTTGCATTAAGTTCTGGCCATCTGCCACAGTTTATTTCAACATATCTATAAAACAGGAGTTCAACATGTAAAGGGAATGTAAAGTCAGTGCCTGTGCATCAAAAGTCAATAGCTGTCTACCACAGTCATTTAGTGGTTTTATTTTGCCCGTTAAAAGTTAGCAGAACTTCATTGGGCACAGAACATGAGTCTCATAATAGGCTGCAACCATATGGTCACCGAAGCCAGGGACTTGCTTTTCAAGAAACTTTCATAGGATTTCACTGATATTCATTCATCTAAAATAATTGTTATGGGGAATGAAAATATTTATAGTCTACCTTTCAATCCTTCATAATTAACAAGGTAATTTTATGTTGACATGATGCAATGGGCAGAGACTGTAACTTAAAGTGCAATCCAAACTACATTCTGCACTGGCACAGCCCACTGCACAGCCTCATAATGTACCATAAGGGGACAGCCAGATCCAGACCCTATCTCATGTTTGTGCCAGGTGGCACAGTGGATGGGAGATGATGGTGGGAGGGCATTCCAGAGATGGAAGGGGTTGTTTTTGGGAAGGAGTTGGCAGACTAGAGTTGGTGGATCAGGCCCAGGAAGGGGCATGATCATCCACAACAGTGCAGGCCACATCTTAACCCTTGTCCTTAACATGGGCAGACTTACATAGCGCTGCTCAGATATGCACCAGCTAAGTAGCTGGCAGAGATCCAAGTACCAATGGAACCTGCACAGTATCCAGAGTGCAGGTGCAGGCAGGATGTCACCTTGGGATAGAGGATCAAATAGTAAAATTACCTGCCCAAAATAAAACCCACTGCTTGAGTCTCCCTAAATGTGTGACTAATCTGGAGAAAAGGCTGTGGGCTATGACACCTGCACAGAGTTACAAAATGAAAGCACATTGACCTAACTTTGTAAACATTAAAACTTTGTAAACATTTATACTGAAAATGCATAAACACAACAAGAAGAAAAATATGTACTGAAAATTATGTACTGAATTATGTACTGAAAAATATGTATTGAAAAATATGTACTGAATTACAGGCAAAGTATTTGTACTGTACAATTGTACAAGGTACTGGATTACAAGCAAGTAAATAGAAATTTACTAAAAATATAAATTTTTTATACAGTATAATACATATACTGTACAGTATATATTCTCATACAATTGAAATTATGTATTATTTAATCCTGTAGTTCTGTTGAGTCCTACCCCTTTTGGTCTGGTCAGTGGCATTGCTAGGGGGGTGGAGGCCACCCCAGGTGACACGTAAAGGGGGAATGACCACTACTGGCCAAAATTTTTAAATTCTTTGTGTTTTTGCATAATACCATTAAGTTCTATTATTTGATGCGTACTTTCGTGCAGAACTTAATGAAACAAACCATGCTGAAATATCTCTATTCTACCAAAAGTTATAACTAAAAAATCAACAGGAGCTGGGCAATGGTGCATCACCACATCTACTGCCTATGTGTTGTCCCACCCATTCCATGGGAATAGGTACATCATGGGGGTGAAGTGCTGGCCTCCTCCTTTGGGTGACGCAAATCCTAGGGACACTACTGGGTTTGATGTTCTGCACAAACACCATGGACTTTTGTGAAGGCAGGTAATTCTTGGGCACAAAGAACAATCCAAATATACCCCAATCCAGAGTGACAACACTACCTTCTCCAACAGAGACTGACCACAAGGAGGTAAGGACAACCAGATCATACTGCGACTCAGTAGACAGCTTCCTCTGTGGATGGCTGGTTAGTTTGGGTTCACAGGAGTATCTCATTATTGAATTAATTTACTTCTCACAGCATATTAGCAATTCTCCTACAGTGTATGCACAATTTGGAAATTACCAGTTTAATAAGTAATGCCGTGAGCAGACCTTTTGATTAGCTGCCTTTCACATCTGTGCTCAGAGCCTGCATTCCTGACCCATGTCAAACTTTCCTTGGCTTGCGAACATCAGAGAACCTGGTATAATTCAACTGTACCAGGATAATGGATTGCACAGATAATGTGCTAAAGAACATGAGTGTTGAACAATCTGGCTCCAAAATACACAGTGTTTGATGGAAGGCCTCCTACTGACATTGCTTGTGTTGGAACAAGCAGGATGCCAGCTGCACATCACTGTTGTTGGGAAACATTGATGCATTTTTTCCCAGCATTGCTGATTTCTCTCATCCAAATGTTAATGCTGTGTATTCCAAGGGTGGGGACACAAATTTTGAATGGCCTTGATCATCACAGCAACATCTGTGGTTGCCAGCATTCTGCCCTTCTCTTAAGGCACAGGCTTTGGTCTTGACCTTGCAAGGACCTTGATTACCTAGAGCACTCCATTAGAACAGTCCCTAGGTCAGGTCAGCTACCAGCATCTCAGAACAGCCCATCCTATGACAATGAGTTCCCCAGGCTAAGAGGAACAAGGATGTGGCATGTGCCACTGCCAACAATCCCACTTCACAACAATCCCACAACAATCCCACAAGAATGTGGCATGTGCTACTGCCAACAATCCCACTTCCTCCTGGGCCCAATCCAAACTTACCTCTGCCCCATTCCACATCCAGGCTGATCAGGCTGGATCTGGCTTTCCATGACATGCAGTGCTTCTTCAGGCGATATGCACAGGCCAGCACACTTCGTGCCATGCTAGTTACTGCTTTACAGCATTTTTGCTCTGGCATGACTGGCGCAGTGGGCACTAGTGTGCATGTTGCCAAGGATTGGGCCATAAGTCTCTTCCATTGTCTTGTGGGCTCAAAAATATCCTGGAAATCTTAAGAATAAATGGAAAATATGACGGTGCATGACTGTAGAAGTTGTTCTGGGGCACAACATGCAACTCCTTTACAACAACCTTCCTGCAATTGTGTTGTAGCGCAAAAGCTCTGGACCAACCATATTGAGAGCTCTACACTAACTTTTGTTGGAAGACATGTGACAATGGCTGCAATCCTAAGGACACTTTCCTGGGAGTAAGACCCATTGGACAAAATGGGACTTATGTCTGAGTAGACATGGTTAGGATTGTGCTCAATGTCTGCAAGAAAATTAGCCAGTGAAATATAACACATTTCTTTCTGTTTGATGATAGAGTTGAACAACACTGCTTTGAGATGACCACTTAAGAATATTTATGGACATCACATGTGAATGAGAGACCAGGATCCTTTGGATAACACAGTAATCATCCATTGAAGATCTGACAACACAGGAATAAAAAAAATCTGTGAGATAAACACCCATTGTTAACCAATATGTCAATGAATAATTCTCCAAATATATTTTTGGACCCAAGTCCAACCAGATTTCAGGTCAATGTCATAAATGAAAGCCATGACAATACGATACTGTCTCAAGGAGATCCTGACCTTCAGCATTATGAAGAAACATCATTTGCAGACGAGGCTAATAACAGGCTGCGAGTCAGCTACAGACCTGGAAATCGAGAGCTGTATGACAACTTCTTTCAAAACGGGGATGCTAATAAAACAGACAGTAGCTTGCACCCCTATGATACCCATAGTAACACATATTATCTGAAAACTTTTGGTCATAATACAATTGATGTTGTGCCCAAAATCGATTATTACCGAAACACTTGCAGCTTCAGTGGGGTCAAAATAAATAGACCAAGCCTGATGGATATTCATGAACAGTTGGCAAAGGTATGTGTGTGTGTTTTTTTTTTAAAAACTTCTCTTTTGGCCAGTTCATTGCAATGTAATAAAAAGCCCATAATCTCTCCCAGGGCGAGTTATTGATTTAATGTGACAGAATTTAAGTACCCAGCTTCTTGTGAGTTTTGGCATGGGTATGGGAGATCTACCTGGCACTTCATATGAGTTCAGAATGAATATGTAGTGAGGATTCAGAGGTTGGGACTGCTCCACAGACAAATCAATATGTACAGGCTTCCCTATGTATAGGGTTCTCAATGTGTACCAATGTACGTTGGCAGAAATCTCATATCACCTGAAAGCCTGATGCCAGAAGCTGCCCTAGTAGCAATCTAGTAGCAAATAGCTGAACTATAGCAATAATATACAATTCCCACAAACTGGCAGGCTTTCCACACTCCTGCAAAAACTCAGTATGTGCATAGTCCATCTTTTTTGGCTTGTTAAAATAAACAATACAATACAAGTACAATACCTAATATATTTTAGGTTTTTAAAAATTTGAATGTAATTTTTTAGAACATTTCAGTGACTTCTGGTTCAGCTGATAAATTCACCAAAGCAGATGGAACTACAGGAGAAGAAGCTGAAAACAAGGAAGAACAGCTCAAAGGAGGCTTTGTGAAATTTGGATGGGTAAAAGGTGTCCTGGTGAGCAAAACAGATCTCAGTGGTTGTAAATATCCAGATTGTTGTCCAATTATGCTCTCTCTTTGGCAATGGGAAGGTGTTCCATTGCAAGGCAGCATTCTGCCAGTCTCATCCTTAACCTGCTAGAAAACAGTATGGGTAGCAGCACAATCCTAATTTGCACTGGAACAAGAAAGCACAATCCAGCACAAGTTTGGGGGTGCTGCTGTGCCAGCCCAGAGCAAGGGAAAACTTTTTTCTTACCATGGGTAATGCTGCAGCAGCCTCAATAGATCTACCCAGATCTGCAACACTTCAAACAGTGACACAGATCCAAGCAGCCCATGTCCACCACTGGCTGCCCAGGAACAGGGCCAGGATCTGGCAGAAGCGCCAGGTCCTGATCCTGCTTGCTGTTCCTTGCTCACCCTCACCACATGCCCAGAGTGCCTCTTCCCAACCTCTTCACAGCCCTCCCCGCACACACCCCACACACCCTCTGCTTGCTGAGCTCTTGTCAGTGTCATTCAGCTCATCATAGAACTTGTGGCAGCTCCTCCTCTCTGGATAGCACAAATGTGCTTTATGGGCAAGGGAATTGTACCAGCCCAAAAGTGCTTCATATGTCTATCACATACGATACAAATCAGATGCTTCTCTATTAATGATTGACCAGTTTTTCCCTAAGTGTAACTAATAGCCATTCTGGCTGTGGTTATCCAATGAATAATCATGGCCACATCTTTTATGTGTTCTTTTATTTCAAAAGCCTAAATCTTGGAACATAATCATGTCTTTGAAAATTATCCCATTGTCATTAAAAAACCATGTAGTGAGGACAACTGGCTGCAATTAGTATATCTTGTTTTCATCTCTTGCCATGCTTCTGCAATAGGGCGGATTTCAATTAGTACATGTATGCAATTTGAATGGTGTTTCCTTTTTTAAAATGTTGTTCTTTTATTTCCATTATGGAAATGTAACAACACCTCTTTTGGGGTCACTAGTATTTTAAGTGGTTCTTTCATATTTCTCAGCTACTGCTATTTGGATTTGATTACACCCTTTTGGATACATAAGACATTTTACCTGATCTAATTGTTGGCTGGGCTTTTTTAAGGCTTCAAAAATGAATACCTCATTTCACAACAGCTTGATGACACATCTCTTTACTGTTTAGGTGCGATGCATGCTGAATATCTGGGGTGTGATGCTCTTCATTCGCCTTTCCTGGATTGTAGGTCAAGCTGGCATTGGTATGCATATATTTTTTTAAAAGAACAACTTTCATGAGAGCTATTAATATTTAAACTGGTGTTAATTGGCATGTGCTTTCCATAATGGTGCTTTCCAGTGAAGCTTCCCGTTTCTGCCTACATCCAAAGGCAAAGTTGGCCCAATTAATACTGGAATTTTCCAGACAGAATGACTGCTTTTAGTAGCCTTAAAACCATTTCTCTTCAGTTATCATTACATTGCAGTGTATTTGCACTAAATGGTTAACCAACCCTGGTCAGTACAACTACGAAGCATTAAGGGGTACAGTACTTTCACCCCAACCAGCTAAAAGTGTGTACCTAGGAAACACATCAGTCTAATCAATTTAAATCAATGTTACCCCTAATAGAGTCACGATATGGTCCAGTCAATCTTCCACTGAAATCAAACAGCTCTTTGTATTATATTTGTGGAAGCTGTATTGGATTGTTTGGACTGAGCTCCAAATACAAAACCACTAATACAAGAGCCAGATTACTATTGATTAAACTGTGTTTAATGTTCTCTAGGCAGAGACAGAGAAAGGTAGTGCAGTTTCTTTGTATGTGATTGATTTGAACAAAAGGAACTTGTAAAACACTGCAAAAAGGAAGTCATGGTAATGAAAATACCTAAATCGACACTGTTTTTTAAAAAATAATTAAACAAAATTCTGGGGTTCTAAAATTCCATTCAGTACGTTTGACACAATTCCTGCCATCCACTGTCATCCACCCATTCACTTTGCTAATTATTCCTCTCCTCCAGTTTCTGGGATGGAAAAGAAAGGAATACACAGTGGAAGGGTGGACAATTGGTGGGCTAGAGACATCAGAGGCTCTCTAGCCATCCATTCAATTATACATAGTTTCCCCCCCAAAAAAAAATTCCTAAAAGCTATGAGTGCACATCATGCATGTGTGGGAATTGCAACCAATCTGTGCTCAGCTGAATTTCAATTCAGCAATCTGTGCTCAGCTGATCTCTCAATTTCAGAGATCTTGTCTGCACAGGAACTCCCTGCACTTGTTTCAGTGCCGTAACTGTCAATCAGAGACTACAGGTAGGTGGATAGGTAGGTGCTCCTCAAAAGGGGCAAGGCAGAACAGTTTTGAGGAGTTTTTCCTTCCACATGCACCCAGTGCATATCTTTGCACAACATGCAAGGGACATGCCCTTCCCAGTGGTGTAGCTAATGATCACATAGCCCAGTGGAAAGATCAGAATGTTGCCCCAGAAGTGGTGGCACAACTGGAAGTGATGTCATCCCAAGGTATTTTTAAAAATAAATTGGGGAAAAACCTGCCTCCTCCTCCTCAGCAGATCACCACTCATTTGCTCTGCTAGTGGCATAACTAAAACACCTATTTGCTACCTGGAGTTTAAGAACTTCACCCTGCACACCCTGCAACAACAAAATCAAATTTAAGTAAATAAATGAAAACTGTGACCGTTTTTGGTTAAGGAAACAATTAGAAGTGCCTGTACACCCAGTGATCATGGGTAACTGTTTTATAATATATGTACTGTATATGATATATGTACATATATGTACATATGTTCATATTAACACCTTATGAGTTTCATACAGCATCAGAATTACCATATCATTGGCTGTCAGAGCAATCAGTATCATGGGAAAGTAGAGTTAAGAAAATCCACTTTGTGTTTGCTTTTGTGTTTTCATTTTCTAGTTAATTTGCCATAACTTTTGATAGAATACAGATATTCCAATGCAGTTTGTATCACTCCATTCTGCATAAAATTACCTTTCCAACAATATTTAACATGATGGTATTATCATTCATACATTCCCCATTTTCCGCAGTTTAAGTCACTAGTGTCAACCTCAGCTTGTAGCCCTCCTGAAGCTTGTAGCCTGCGACAAGTGCAGCCCCTGCACGCTCTTAGCTATGCCCTTCCTTTCCGAACCATTCCAGGTGGTGGGAACAAGACATGGGCATATGCAAAACAGAGGCAAGGGTCCCTTGCATGCAGCTCCCTGCAAAACTTAGTGCTTTGCACACCTCTCTAGATACACCATTGAAGTTGCCTGGCAGCCCATCTCAGCTCTATTTATGTGATTCACATGATGTGTAATTCAGTCTACAGGCATCCTTTTTCAGCAGGCTGTAGAGTATTTTATGTGAGGAAATGATTTTCAATATTGTTTAAATTATTTTAGGGGAAAATGTCTGCAAAAATTATTCTTTTAAAGTTTTCAAGAACTTTTGGACTTGCATAAGAGTGCAAAGGCAGGAAACTTGCTGATCTAAATGGAGGGGAGCAGGAATCTTTCCTTTTCTGAACAGCATAACATTTTCCCCACCTGGCACTGTGCCCGACAAAAGGGTGCTTGCAAATTTTATGGTGCATACCAAATGAGGC
Source organism: Cryptoblepharus egeriae (assembly GCA_030015325.1). NCBI lineage: Eukaryota > Metazoa > Chordata > Lepidosauria > Squamata > Scincidae > Cryptoblepharus > Cryptoblepharus egeriae. The sequence continues at coordinate 17,642,570 of JAREYC010000013.1, forward strand.
CTTGCAGCTGGAGGCACATATAAGTATATGCCTTCCCATGAAAACTCTGCATCTTAACATTGCCAAGACTTTGCTCTGGGGTTTCATGCAAAATTAGTTTCTTTTTTTAAGGGCAGTTTAGTAACTTATTGCGGTCATCAAGAAGCACTACTTGGTTCCAAGGTGTGAAAATAGCCATGGGCAAGAGTCATTCGTTTTAATCTTATTTAATGTCCTTACAACTGGAAGTTTAATCTAAACTTTAATCAGCATTTGGCATTACTTAGTAATGAAAGTACTTACAATGGACCTGCTTTTCACATTCAGTTTTAAAATTATTGTTTGTCAGTCATCAAACTTCAATTGAAGCTATCCCATTGCTTCTTCTTATTTCCCTATAAGGCAGCAAGATTGCAACTCTGTGCCCAACACCCAAAGTGCATCTTTCTTGCCACAAATAACAGTGGGTGAATGTTACGTTTGAACAGGGAGAAACACAAAAAATCCAATTGGCCCAACTCACACTATCAATTGCAGAGCTGGGGGCAGAAAACGGATACTGCATTTTATGGAATTCTTCTTTATGACCTTGGGCCAGTCACTCACTTTCAGCCTCACCTATTGTGAGGACAGAAGGATAAGAAAGGCGGGATAAAAAATTTAAAATAAATAAATAAATAAATAAATACATAAATAAATAAATAAATAAAAGCTTTGTAAGCTGCCTTGGGCTGCCCCAAGTAGGCTGTATCCAGAGCAGAAAGTTGGGCTGAATCTAGAGAGTCAGGAAGCCTTGGATGCCCTAACTGCTCCAGAGCATGCTCAGTAGACACCACGTGACATCTGCAGAAGGCTTGCTCCGGAGGAGACCTGCCTATGATCACACTGAACAAGGAACAGCTGTGGTGCCTGTCTTATATGGAAGCCCTAGAGTTCCTGACAACCAGTACCAGCTGCAGCATGAGACTGCAGTACAGCAATACCTATAGTGGAGGGTGGATGCAAGGGGATAGCTTGGAGTTGTCCTGTATCCCCTGGTTAGTGGGATGCCATAGTTGAGCCATATCCTGAAGTTGAGAGGCAGGAGTTGCAGCTAGGCTGGCCAAGAAGTCAGATTTTTGGTCAACACTGCCATTCTTATTCTATCTTATCACGGGCCCCTAAGGGTCTACTCATTACTATACCTGCTCTTGAGGTGGTATAACTTTAAGGAGCTGGGAATGGGCTTTCTACCCTTGAAACAGGCTGTGGATACAGTGTAAGTGCTCTGTTCTAGGCAATGATGAACATGCCCTCAACATGCCTCTCCTGAACTGCCTAAACTGGCACAGCTAGGCTACCCCCAGTTCATTTGTCTCGAGGCAGCCTATGTTGACTTACACTGTCCCAAGCCTTTCTGGTATTACTGGGGTGGCCCATCTTGGAATTGGGCCACTCCAGTGATAGATAGGGTAGCCCAAGTGCATTTGTGGATTGCAGCCCAAATTCCCTCTTGTTGCAATAAGTGTTAATAATAATATATTATTATTTTAATAATATAATATTAATAATAATATTGATATATAATATAACTAGCAAAAAGCATACCCGTGTTGCGGGAGTGACATTTCCCCATACACCATCCCCCCACGGCGCATCAAAACCCCAAGCGCATTACTCCCGCATGTGCATCAGTCCCCCGTGTGCAACTTCCCCCCATGCACAACTTCCCCCGTGTGCAACATCCCCCCATGCGCAACATTCCCTATGCGCATCAGTCCCCCATGCGCAACTTCCCCATGCACATCAGTCCCCCATGCGCAACTTCCCCCATGCATATCAGTCTTCTATGCACAACCTCCCCCTTTGTGCAACTTCCCCATGCGCATCAACACCCCATGCGCATCAACACCCCATGCACAACATTTCCCCATCCGCATCAACCCCCCCATGCGAATCAACTCCCATGAGCATCAAACCACCATGTGCATCATCCCCCCATGTGCATCAAACTGCCATGCACAACACCTCCCCATGCACAACACCTCCCCATGCGCAATATCCTCCATGCACATCCCCCATGCGCATCAATCCCATATGCAACATCAGTCATGCGCACCAAACCGCCATGTGCATCAGTCCCCCCATGCACATCAGTCCCCCATGTTCAACATCTCCCCATGTGCATCAGCCCTCCCTGTGCATCAATCCCCCATGCGCATCAGTTCCCCATGCACATCATCTCCCTATGCGCATCATCTCCCCATGAGCAACATCTCCCCATGCACATCAACCCCTCATGCGCAACATCTCCCATGCGCAACATCCTCCCCAGTGCAACCTCTTCCTCCAAACAACATCCCCACAGTGCACCAGGCCCTGAACACCAAATTGGCTGGCTGTTGGTCAGTCTTCTATGTTAAGTATAGGACAAAAACATGTTGCACCCCTTTTCAGCCCCTTAAGAGTTAAATTTCTCCACATCGGTTCTTGGTGGGAATTCATGTGACAGAAGGAACTCCCTCCCCAAATTTAATGCTTCTAGGTCTGGGGTCTGGGGCGGAATGTTGAAGAGTCATCAATTCTTCAATGCAAAGTATAGGAAGGAAACGCATTGCTTTTCATCCCCTTCTGGATGGAATCTCCAAAAACCGGTTCTTAGTGCACCCCTCAGTCACGGAAGGAACACCCATCCCAAATTTCACGCTTCTAGGGCCAGCGGTTTTGGCAGGGCATTGATGAGTAAGTCAGTCAGTCAGTGACTTTTTTATATATATAGATGATGGATGTCCAGATTTGGCAATCATGCTGTTGAGACACATTTGTTGAGAATCCAAGATTAGGACATCCTCATATGACGTCTTATGACATCCTCATATGAGGCTTAATTATATATATAAAACTGAAAAGTCACTCACTGACTCACTCACTGATTCACTGACTCACTCATTCATCAACGCCCTGCCAAAACCACTGGGCCTAGAAGCGTGAAATTTGAGGAGGGTGTTCCTTCCATGATGGAGGGATCCACTAAGAACCAGTTTTCAGAAATTCCAATGGGAAGGGAGTGAAAAGGGGCACAACGTGTTTTCTTCCCTATACTTTCCATTGAAGAATCCCTGACTCAGGGATGCTCAGCCCCAATCCCTGGACCTAGAAGCATGAAATTTGGGGATGGTGTTCCTTCTGTGACATCAACACCCACCAAGAACTGATGTTGAGGAATTTAACCCTTAAGGGGCTGAAAAGGGGTGCAACATGTTTTTGTCCTATAATTAACATGGAAGACTGACCAACATCCGGCCACTTTCATGCTTGATGTCTTGTGCACTGGGTGGGATGTTGTTTGGAGTGAGGGGTTTCACTGGGGTGGATGCTGTGCACAGGGGGACTGATGCGCATGATATGATGTTGCGCATGGGGTGATGTTGCGCATGGGGGGTTGATGTGCAGTGGGGAGATGGCGTACGGGGAATTTTACTCCTGCAACGCGGGTACGCTTTTGCTAGTACACATATATATGTTAATGAGGTATAATCCTTGTATGTTGGATGTCCAGATTTGGCATTCATGTTTATTCCTTGTACGATGGATGGCCTTGCTGCAGTGGTGCATTTCTTGGCAATCCATGCTCTTGATGCCATGGCGGCTTCATTTGAAGCCTTAGTGCTTTTTATATTAAAAACTTTTTAAAAAACTGTGTGCAATGTCTTAAATGGAAAACTAAAACATAATCTTTCATTTTTTAATTTTTTTCAACTCATTTTCATAATTTTTAAGTTATGAGTGGAGCCTTGATTCCGGTTTTGAAATGCTAATATAGAGAATTATTTTGGAGAATTACGCATCACATCACATATTTCGTTTTTCCATTGCTGACAGGTCTTGGAGTTATCATAATCCTCCTTGCCACCACCGTTACCTCCATTACTGGCTTATCAACTTCTGCCATAGCAACTAACGGTTTTGTCCGTGGAGGTAAAATCTTTAGGGTGCTTCCCTAATCCCACTCCAACACTCTCAACATCCACAATTAGTGTCCCCTTATATCATATTGCTATAAGACAAGTCAGTTATCCACAATGGGTGGTAGACCAAAATGATCTGGAAGGTGAGTTATCAGATCAACAGTATTACTCATCTATATTTCCGTGATTCAGAACCTTGTGAATCATGAAGTCCAGCTCTGCTGATGAAGGTCAGATCTTCCTGCCTCAAACTGATGGAGGAATGGAGTCAGCATTTTCTTGGAGATTCTTCTGCTCTTTTCTCTTTTAATAAACAATTCATATTAAGAACATTGCAGGTTGCATTTCCTCGAGTGGACTGGACTTGAAGAAAGGGTGTATTACCTTCTTTCTTATTCTTTTAATATTAGTGTAAAGCAGGGGTGTCAAACAAAAGGCCATGGACCAAATATGGCCCTCAGAAGCAATTTATCCAGCCCCCATTATAATTGGGATCTCCCATTGTGATGATTGGACTCTCTCATATCTTAAAAATATGAACTAGATTTGCACATTCTGAAATTTGCTGCTCTTAAGTTTGTATGGGAGGAAAAATGTTTATTTATGGACATCATCTGCTTAATGATGGCACTTCCTTCCTAATAATGTCACTTCCATCCCTCAGCAGGCACCATCAATGCCAACTTCATCCCTCTCTGTGAAACGAGTTTAACACCCCTGCTTCTAAGCAATTAGTCTTGGTGGGCAACACCAATGGACAGTGCAATAAAGGTACACTGCTTAATACGTATCTCAACAACAGTGCGTTGCAGGTATTCATAGATCCAGTGGGCACCTCCATGAATGACGATGCATCTTATTAGCAGGCTTTAGGATTCAATGATCTGACCAAGGTATTTGGGACAAACATCTGCTTTGGGATTTTTTTTTCAGGTCTTGGAATCATACTTATTTCCCTGAGTGTCGTAGTTACATCTTTAACAGGTATCTCCATGTCTGCCATATGTACTAATGGAGTGGTAAGAGGAGGTGAGTAATTTACATATTTGAATAAAAATAGACACACTGTATAATAAAAAGGAGAAGTGCTAACTGTATTCACCCAGTTGTTGGCTTTTGAATCTTGTGAGTTCCATGATGATCCAAGAAAATGGAGGAGGTTTGGAAATGAAGAAAGGTTCAGAGGAGAGTGACTAAAATGATTGATGGTCTGGGACACCTTCTGTATGAGGAAAGGCTACAAAAAAGGCACTTGGGTGGGGACATGATTGAGATACAAAATTTTGCAGGAGATTGATAGGGCTGAACCAATGAGCTTCAGGTGTGAGCTATGGTGGGCTGAGGCCGGTTCGGTCTGGTTCTTGGGAACCGGTAGTTCCAATCTCTCCGCCACTAGCAAACTGGTAGCAGCGGGGGGGCCCAAAACCACCCAAACCAGTTCGCTGGTGTGGCAGCAGCCGGCCAGGCATTTTCAAATTTTTAAATTTGCTGCTCCTTGCGGCAGCCCAGTGAAGTGCCCCGAAAGCCTCAGCGCTGTTCTTTCCCTGGCCACTGAGGCTTGTGGGGCACCTTGGCGCTTGCAGCGGCAAATTTAAAAATGGAACCGCCAGGCCAGCTGCCCCTGCGGCTCCAAGCTTCCCTGGCCGGCCAGGGGGCTTGGATGGGGGCTGCGTGGCTGCAGCGCCCCACTGACAGCTTCCCTGGCCGGCCAGGGGGCTTGGATGGGGGCTGCGCGGCTGCTGCGCCCCATTGACAGCTTCCCTGGCCAGCCAAGGGGCTTGGATGGGGGCCGCGCGGCTACAGCGCCCCATCCACAGCTTCCCTGGCTACTCAGAAGTCCCATGACAGCCAATGGGACTTACTCCGAGGAAAGTGTGGCTGGCACTGCAGCCTGAGAGCCCAATAGTGACTACTCAAAAGTAAGTCCCATGACAGTCAATGGGACTTACTCCCAGGAAAGTGTGGCTGATTGCATCCTGAGATCCCAACCTGATTACTCAGAAGTAAGTCCCATGACAGTCAATTTTTATTTTTTTATTTTTTATTTTTTAATTTTTTTAATTAAAAACCTCCCCGGCCTCGCCCCCTGACCTGGCCTGGCCCTGCCCACTTCCGGGAACCGGTTGTTGGACCAGGGTGGGCCCACCACTGGGTGTGAGCCACTTCCTCCTGCAGGATCTTTTAAAGTCCATCAGACCTAATGATGTTCAGGTGTGAGCCACACTCTCAGCTGTCAAAGTCCATTAACACTGATCTATCCAGAGCTGTCAAACAGCTGTCCAAAATTGGGAAGCATTGTCAACACTACACCTCCTGCTTGATCATCTTGAGCTTCCATTACAAGAGTGGATACAGAGATGCTCTTTTCCCTTTCACATAACATCAGAACTAGGGAAGGTTTAGGACAAAAAAAGAAAATATTTCTTTACCCAGCGTGTAGTTGGTCTGTGGAACTCCCTCCCACAGGATGTGGTAATGGCAACTAATCTTAATGCCTTTAAGAAGGGATTGGACAAAGTCCTAGAGGAAAGAACCATCACAGATTACAAGCCATGAGGAGTGTGTGTGTGAGTACATAGATAGATGTAGAGGTGGACAACCTCAAAATGCCAGATGCAGGGGAGGGCACCAGGATACAGGTTTCTTACGTGCTCCCTGAGGCATCCGGTGGGCCACTGTGTGATACAAGAAGCTGGACTAGATGGGCATTTGGCCTGATCTGGTGGAGGATCTTCTTATGTTCTTATGATGGCACCCAGACTTGGGCACCACCATCTTGGATCTCACAGGATTCCTCAAAATTCAACATGGCAGCACCCAGCTTAGGTGGGAAGAAGAGACTGCAGAGGCATCATGACCCAGGTGAGTTTGGGAACTGATTTAGCCCAAAGACTTTCTGAACTAGGTTTGGGACCAAGATGTGTGTCATGTTGGTAACTTGAGGATGTAACAGAAATACAGCAACAATGTTTTGCCGTGTTGAAAAAGTGCTACATTTACATGGTGACGAAAAGAAACACACTCATATCAGTCTGGTTTGGTTTGGTTTACAAGGGTTTCACATGTAGGTACAGTTTTGAGTTACAGTTTTATGGGATAGAAGTATTATAAAAAGTGATCTCTATTGGCTCCCAGGCTTCTTTGCAACAATAGGATGCTGTCTGTTCACAACTGTATGATCACACGCAGATGTCTATGGGTGTTGCATTCTTTGCAGTGGTGCATGGAAGTTTGGATCTGTCTTTGAATCATATGAAGCAGCTATTGGTGCAGCATAAGAACAAGGTGTTCTGTATTAAAAGGAAGCCTCTGTTGTTTTGACAGGTGGTGCTTACTACCTTATCTCCAGAAGCTTAGGACCTGAATTTGGTGGCTCCATCGGCCTCATCTTTGCTTTTGCCAATGCTGTGGCAGTAGCCATGTACGTTGTTGGATTTGCAGAAACAGTTGTAGAGCTGCTCAAGGTAATGGTGGCTTTTCACATGTGGCTAATCTGATGGACTTTGGCTAGCAGCATTTTATGCATTATTATGATCATAGGTCTAATAAATGCGTTAAAAGCAGTGATGGGATTCAAAGAAATTAACAACCGGTTCTCTGCCCGTCTGGCAGCCACTTTTAAATGGCTATTTTTAAACTTTATATGTCCTATCTCTCGTTAAGAACCGGTTCTATAGAGTAGGTGTGAACCTGCTGGAGCGCAAGTAGCAAACTTTATCTGTGAATTAGAACTCCCTAAACGTATCATAAATTTTAATTTATAAGCTTTGCCTTCACTTCTTTCAGGTCGAGAAAATGTTTCTTAAGAGTTTGAAAATTACTAAAGGGAATTAGGGTTCTAATTAGCCAGCCAATAACCTTGACAACTGGGGCCCAAGCAGCATAAGAAATGTGAGAATCAGGGCTCATTACCTTTGGAATGTGAATAATCCCTTTTTAGTCATTGCCTTCTATTTTATGTGGCTTCCAGCACTATCTTCTAGCAGAAACTTCTTTTTCACTATTTCTTTTTTAATGCAGAGCAGCAATGCAATAATGGTGGATGAAACCAACGACATCAGGATAATCGGTGCCATAACAGTTGTGGTTCTTTTGGGCATTTCTGTGGCTGGTATGGAATGGGAAGCTAAGGTAAAATGTCACATTAACATAAGTGTTCAGTAAAAATGAATACATAAAGGTGATCTTTTTTCAGCCACTAGAAAACAATGCGGTTTGCCACACAAACGATTAGTCTTCAGTTTGGAAACATAAAGTGCAATCCTAAGCCTATATACGCAGAAGTAAGTCCTATTATATTCAATGGGGCCTACTCCTATTCTCACATAGGCTGCATCCTAACCACACTTTCCTGGGAGTAAATCCTGTTGAACACAATGGGACGTACTTTTGCATAGACATGCTTAGGATTGCACTGTTAGTTTTTATTTGGGTGTTGTGTAGAAATGGGACTTACTTTTGCGTAGACATGCTGAGGATTGCACTGTTAGTTTTTATTTGGGTGTTGTGTTACTTGGTAGAAAATAAAATGCACAGATCTTTGATTCAAGAAAGTATATCCGAGTGGAAAGGCAAGAGAAAATAGGAGGCAAGACCCTGAGACTTGTTGGTTCCGATCTACCACATGCATATGACTGTGGTAAAAATAACTACCATCAGAGAAATGGGACTGTAAATCTCATCTTCTATATATAAAATTGAAAAGTCACTCAGTGAAATTCCAACTGGAAGGGAGTGAAAAGGGGCACAACACATTGAAAAGGAGCACAACACATTAAAGAATCTCTGACTGATCAAGGCCCTACCCCAAACCCCTGGACAAGAAGTGTGAAATTTGGGGAGGGTGTTCCTTCTGTGACATCAACATCCACCAAGAATCGATGTGGAGAAATTTAACGCTTAAGGGGCTGAAAAGGGGTGCAATGTGTTTTTGTCTTGACTGAAGACTGAAGACTGACTGGTCAACATCAAGCCAATTTGGTGCCTGGAGCCTGATGCACTGGGAGGGAGGGTGCGCTGGGGGAGATGGTGAGCATGTGGGGAGTTGCACATGGGGTATGGTGCGCATGGTGGGGTTGATGCACATGGAGAATTTTGCACATGAGGGAATGTTGCACATGGGGTTGGTGTGCATGGGGAGTTGGTGAGCATGGTGATTGATGCGCATTGGGGCTGATGCACATGGGGTTGTGGTGCATGGGCGGATGTTACACATGAGGGCTTGATACACATGGGATGTTGTTATGGGGTTGTTGCGCATGAAGGTTGAAGCACATGTGGACTGATGCACATTCAAGATTGATGTGCATGGGATATGTTGCGCATTTAGGGTTGTTGCACATGGAGGGATGATGTGCATGGGGGTATGACACATTTGGGGGTTAATGTGCTTGGGTGAATGATGTGCATGTGCATGTTGCACAAATGGGTGAATAGAACAGAGACTGGATGGGATATAGGTGATATTTTACTCCCACATACGTTTTTGCTAGTGGAGTATAAATGTGCAATTTGGGAGGTTCCTACTCAACTCCTTATAAATAGTCTCTGGTATGTTGGCAAAACAAACAAACAAACAAACAAAAACAACCCAGAAGTTTTGATGTTCTGATCATTCGGACACACACCAAGAGACAAACTGAAAATTGAGGCAGAAATCTGCGGCTCAACCCTACCTGAGACACTGACATCCTAACCAATTTAGGCCGGCACAACTTACCCATCTCTCCATTCCTGCAGTGGCGTGGGGAGCCTGGTGCATGTCTGTGCACTGGCCTAACATCCCCCTTGATGGTGCAGAAGTGCCGTATTGCATTTTTTGTTATACCTCCAGTCCATCAAGGGGCTTGTGCCAGCCTAACTAGGAGTTAGGATTGCACTGTCAGTGTACTTGAAATATGTCTGTCATTGCTCTTTGTTTTAGTGCAATGTTTAAGAGTTAATGTTTGTGGTTATCAAATCAGCCAGTGAAACAAAGTGTTGAGTATGGGTGAGAACCTTAATGCCCAACCCTGAGAAAGTTATTTGTGCATCAGGCTGATTGAAATCAAAGGGACAGGTTTGTTACAATTGATTTAAATTGTTCAGATTTCAATGGGGCTTAAATGTGATGACTTACTCTTTGGATTTGCCCCCAACATTTTTAAGATATCACAAATATCATGCTACTTTGGAATAGTAAGGTGTAAAAAATTATCTACTAATAGTAATAAATCAGAAATACTGAAAGTAAGTTCACTGCTAACATGTTTGTTACATGATGGTTTTTCACCTTTACAGGCCCAAGTTATTCTTCTGGTTATCCTTCTTATCGCTATTGCAAATTTCTTCATTGGGACGGTCATTCCCAGCAACAATGAAAAGAGGGCAAAAGGTTTTTTCAATTATCAAGGCAAGTCTTTCTTTTGGGCCAATGATACAGATGAGCAAAGCCATTGCACAAATAATTAGTGTTTGAACTTTTAATGTGACCTGCACACAATTTTTTCTCCCTCCTTTCGCAGGCTCAATTTTTGCAGAGAACTTTGGTCCGGACTTCAGAGATGGAGAAGGCTTTTTCTCTGTGTTTGCCATTTTTTTCCCTGCAGCCACTGGCATTCTTGCTGGCGCCAATATCTCCGGCGATCTAGAGGTGTATATTTCAGATTATAACATATAGGGGTGGTCCTCAAAGTTGACCATATTTCAGTGACGACAAAGGAGAACAAAGCCCTCCCAAAATGTAGGATACATATTACCACATTAAATGCAATTTATTTCATTTGTGTCTAGTTCATTGTGGATGAACTGAAGATGTCTAAGAGCACTATACTAATTGTGTCTACTCAAAAATAAGCCCCATTGTGTTCAAAACTTTCTAATCTCAAAACTTTTCAAACTGGGATGAGGGCCCCTTTGACTCAAAATTTTTGAATTGTACATGGTAACCATTGCTGCAATCCAAAAGACACTTTCCACCACTGACTGCAGTGGTGCTTACTTTTAAGTAGAAATGGTCAGGATTGTGTTCCATGTAACTGCAAAAGAAAACAATCCCCCCCCCCAAAAAAAACCAATGAAGAACAGCGACCTGACTCACTGACTCATTCATCAATGCCCAACCAAAACCACCAGACCTAAAAGTATGAAAAATGGCAGTGATGTTATTCCATGAAGTGAGCACCCAATAACAACCAACAGTTAGAAATTTAACCCCTAAGGAGTGAAAAGGGATGCAACACATTTTTACACTAATATTGAAAACTGACTGATGAACATCCAGCCCAAAACCCTGGACAGAGAAGCATGGAATCGGGGGAACAAACCTCTTCTGTGATATAAGGACACAGCAAGAACCAATTTGGCCTGTGTAGTACTATGACACTTCTCCCCTCACACACCTTCCTTGGAAGAAGCCCCAGTGACTATCATGGGCTACTCATGAGTAGACCTTCCTAGGCTGTAACTGATCCCCTCACCTTCCTGGGAGGAAGCCCCATCCATTGACTATCAGGGCCTACTCGTGACTAGACCTTTCACATAGGTTGTAGCTGATCTCATACACCTTCCTGGCATGAAGCCCCATTGACTGTCATGGGCCTACTCGTGAGTATATCTGCATAAGCTGTGGCTGATCTCACACACCTTCCTGGGATGAAGGCCCATTAACTGTCAGCGGCCCATTCATGAGTAGACCTGTAAAGACTGGGGCTGATCTCAATACCCATCTTCCTGGGAGGAAGCCTTATTGACTATTATGGGCCTACTTGTGAGTAGACATGCATAGGCTGGGGCTGATCTCTTTACACATCTTCTTGGGATGAAGCCCTATCAACTATAATGGGTCTACTCATGAGTAGACTTGGATGGGCTAGGGCTTCTCTCCTCACAAACCTTCTTGGTAGGAAGCCCATTGTCTATCGTAGGCCTACTAGTGTGTAGTCCTGCATTTGTGGGGGCACAGCCAGGGTGACCAAATGCTGAGCCCAAAATTCGTTCCCAAGTTCCCCAAAATTCTTGTCATCCAGGCCAAAAATCCTACCCTGTTTTAAAAATGTAGGACACCCCCCAAAATGTAGGACAAATGTAGGACATGTTAAAATAAAGCAAAAATATTCATATTGCTTTCCTGTACTTAATTTCAACACTTTTTAAATTGCAAACCTCTTTGCAAAAGCTGTTTTCACCAACAAGGCAAACGTGAAGTGGCTCAAATCAGACGTGATCTTGCCCCAAAGACCAGAACCCATGCAACAGAACCCATGCAAGCAACATTAACAAGTTTGCAAGGCAGTTTGCAGCAACAGAACCCATGCAAGTGGGGAAGGGGGTGGGAGAGGTAAGTAGGGAAGGGGTGGGAGAGGTATGTTGGGAAGGGAAGAAAGGTAGGTAGATTATAGGGAAAGGGGAAAGGTAAGTAGCTGGAAGGAAAGGTAGGTGGGTGGGTAGAAGGCACTTACCTGGGTGTCATGGCACTGGCAGAGGGCTGTGGCGGGCCTCCGGTTCGGAGGCCTAGGGGACTGGCGGGAGGCAGTGGGGACTGACAGGGCAGCAGGGATTGGCAAGGGGCAATGGGGGCTTCCAGAAGCCACAGCTTGGCTCTGGAGGTCCCAGGGAAAGTTGCGGAGGTGGCGCAGGGGGTCTCTAGAGCCATGCCGTGGCGTCTGAAGGCCCAGGGGAGAGCTGCAGAGGTGGTAAGGGAGTTTGGGGGGCCTCCAGTGGCCATGGCTTGGCTCCAGAGGCCACTGGAGGGCTGCCACACATGGGCTGGGCAGGTGGCCAACTAGGAGGCGAGGGAGGGACCTCCTCATGCTCCCACCTCTCCAGTCTCCCAACAGGAGCCCCAGAGCTGCACAAAATTTAAAAAGTGACAAGGGAAATGCCTGAAACCTGGTCTATGGCTGGGTTTTTCCGGCTTGTTACTAAGTCCTGCCTTTTTCCAAAGACCTCCAGGCATTTCCAGTTATCTGGGCACCCTGGGCACAGCTCCCCCAGTGCACACCACCTCCCCTGGGTGTTATCAACTGAAGTGGTCTGCAGCCCCCCCCCCCCCCCCCAGTGACGCAGAACCTACACAATGGCCAGAATACCAGCCCGTTAAATCGCCAGAGTACCAATAAATGAACTACTTAATTCAAATTACTACAGCTTTTCTAATTCACAAAAACTCTACACGTGGCAGAACTCAAAATTATAGTGGAAGGACTGAGGGAAATAGAATTCTTTAAAGTAAGAATTCACTGCAATCTCGTTGTTATAATATTCCAGGATCCACAAGGAGCTATACCCAAAGGAACAATGTTGGCCATTCTGATTACGACTATTGCTTATATTGGTGTAGGAATCTGTGTAGGTGAGTAGAAAGCCTGTGTTTTACATTAAAGTCTGGAATTATAATTAATATACTGTAGTTAATGCATTCAAAGTTCAAATGTGCTAAAATCAACACTTTTCTTGAAACTTTGATATGGATTTGTTCATAGTAGAGCCAGATGTAGATTTGTAATGGAAACAGCCTAACACAAGAATCTTCATTTACTACTGGGTAGAATAGAGCCATGAGTTAAATTAAAATTAGGTAAGGGGATTCCTTTTAAAGGAAAAATGAAGTCAAAACAATTTCAAACTGTTAATCATGTGATTTCACACTGCTGGAATAACTTCCACCAGAGCCTGGCATATGGGAAACTACTAAAAGCTATGGTGTGCAACTACTATAGGCTATGGCGTGCACTACTATAGGCTGTGATGCAAAAGTAAATACTGGAATGCAGGAGAGTTATTTATTAATAGCTTAAAAGCCACACTCTGTGCAGGTTTTTAAACCAACTCCTGCGGAGGGCATGTTACACCTCTGGTCCAAAACTAAAGAGACAAATACATTCTCTTGAATTCAAATGGCATGTCTGACAAATTGGGCCAGACACTAATTCCAATGCTGGATGTTCAAGCAGTCGATGAAGGGCAGATTTTCAATCCCAGGATCATTATGATTCCAGAAAGGTATAACATTGTCTATGTAGAGCAAGAGCGGCCCGAGTGAGAGGGATTTCAGACACACAGACAGTCAGACAGAATTTGCCACTTTTATAGCTCTTATTCTTCAACCTACCCTTCCTCTGAGGAACTCAAGGTGGTGTACATGGTTCTGTTCCTCCACTTGTCCTCACAACAATCCTATGAGGTAGATTAGACAGAAAGAAGTGTTAGTCCAAAGTCACTTATGAAGCTTTATGGCTGAGCAGGGATTTGAACTTGAATCTTCCATTTCTTATAGCCATGCCCTACTAAGACAATACTATTAATTTTTTTAAAAATTAATTATCTTCATTGGACTGTTTTTTTTTCTCTTGCCACTTCTTCATGCACTATAACCTTATTATATTCCATTTTAAAATACTTTTTATTTCATTCCAAACTCTTGGAATGAGTTGCAATCATTCAAAGCAAATTTATATTTTTAAATGGGATTTAAAATATCCTAATTAAATCTAAAACATATAGTAGAGTGCTAACAATATGCCAAATTCCATAGTGCACTTTCAGGCTACAATACTAACCCTTTATTAGGTCAGCACAAGTCCCATGCTTGTATTGGGGTGTCACAAAAGTGTCATCAGGCACTTCTGCACTATTCCTTGGGTGGGAGGGCTAGGCCAGTGCACAAACAGGTGTCAGCCTCCCTATTCCACCATGGGAATGGGGAGATAGGTGAGTTATTTTGGCCTTTATTGGTTAGGATTGCACCCTCTGGCACACAAACTTTTTTCTCAGTTAAGTAAGACTCATGTGAGTCAAGCACTGACCACTGGTAAATTTCATACATGTTCTGAGAAGTTATGAAATGCATGATATCCAAGAACAAAGCTTTGATCACATCACTGAAATGAATAGCAGCATTATTCAGGATATGAAAAATACCCCAAAACCTCATCAACCCATGACTGAAACGGAAATTTATAGAGGATATATGCAGCCAAAAGGTGTATGAAGCACGACAAGAATATTTTCCTGTTGTCACAAGGGAGAGAAAATAATAATATGCTGTTGTTTTCACAGCTGCCTGTGTTGTACGCGATGCTACTGGGAATCTCAATGATACAGTTGTATTTGGCATGAATTGCAATGGATCATCTGCCTGTGCCCTAGGCTATGATTTCTCCAGCTGTAGAACTGAGCCATGTGGTTATGGACTGATGAATAATTTCCAGGTTCAAAGAAGCTCTAATTATGCAATTTGTGTAATCATGTGTGTTGTACAAGTGAGCAAAACATGCCCTGTGCATAAAGAACACAAGTGTTTTCTCTCTCTCTCTCTCTCTCTCTCTCTCTCACACACACACACACACACACACACACACACACACACAGAGCGAGAGAGAGGGAGCTGCTTTTCAGAATCTTTATTAATAACTCAGCCAAGATATAGGACTTGATTTGGAAAACAATTTGCTGTGCATTAGTCATAAGAATGAACTCTCCATCCATTCCCAATTAAGAGGTTTCCTATATCAAAAAATTAACAACCGAGACTTGATCAATCTACTGCAGGATGCGTGAGTGTGTATATTTTCTCTGATGAGCTTCATGCAGTGTCTGGGCCAAACTGCAGGAGGGTCTGAGTATTGTTGATTCTTTCCTCACCTGTTTCCTGCTGAAGATATCTCAGTTGCCACTTGCTTCCTAACCCTACAACCCAGAGTAACTATAGGAAGACATAAGAGGCACTTACTCTGGACTGCTTTATGCATTTCCCATAGGTTTCCCATTGGTGGCACCGTAACTATGTTGGTGTAAAAAGGTCCCATAGTTACTTTGGACTGTAGCCAAAGTGGCTATTTGCTGCCAAATGCTATTGTATGAGAAGGGGCTCTTAAAAAAACAATAATATTTATAATGTAGTGTAATTGTTGCATGACTCAGATTGATTAATTTTTTGATGTTTTTATATTTGAAAAATCCCAAAGTCTGAGAGCCGCCAGCACAGATGTTGGAGAGATGGAGTGTTCAGTCTAGCAATTTTAATCAAAATCTGAAATGTAGTAGCTACTTTTTTAAAAAAATTGTGGTGAAAAATTGTGTACATCTATTATGGAACAATCTCACTGAAAAAGATAAGAATGGTTATGGTGCAAAGGGACATTATAACAGTTCATACTCCACGGCCCCAAAACTAAAATTTTGCCACTGCTTGAAGATAAATGTTTTAGGCAGATCAGTGAAGTTGATGATAGAAACTATATGCAAATACAGCGCACACTGTCATTCGAGCTACAAAGAATAAGATTTTGAATTGTTGCATATGTGAACTTCTACTTATAGAATATGAAGTTCAGTTCCTTTTAGAAAATGCGGTGAACTTATTTCTTATGGCAGCCCGTTCTGAATGACAGTATTTGCAAAAGAAATAAAAGTTGTGCCTTTGGCTTCAGTAGGAACAGTGCAGGACTCAATTACAGAATAGTCTTCTTGATTACAAAGCAAGTTGCCTTCCTGACAGCAGAACTAATTTGCAGACTTGCTGAGAAGGTTTTAATGGGTGATTTAAAGATAAATAAAGATGCGGCTGAATAATTTGGCTGGGCTTCTTATTATTCAGTGCTGCAAAGGGGAGTAATTTGTGCCCTTGGTTGCATGAGTTTCATGGTTCTCTTGTTTTTCCCCCCCAAAGGTTATGAGCATGGTTTCTGGGTTCGGTCCCTTAATCACTGCAGGAATATTTTCTGCTACTCTTTCATCAGCACTCGCTTCACTTGTCAGCGCACCCAAGGTTTTCCAGGTACAAGCATAGACACAACATTCCTTGTTTGATATTTTCAAGCAACCATATTATTTGTTCAGTTGCACATATGCTGCTCAGCCATGAGGTATGCTTGACATAGAACATTTCAGATTCTTCCATCCTCCATTGTCACACTGGTGACCCAGAAGTGAATAAAAATGTGTGTCATTTTCTATACAACCAATTTTTCCTTCTGCCCTTCAATGCTCCACAAGTTTTTTTTGTCAAGGGTTGGTGCGGATGATACATAGAGTACAGTCCTAACCAATTTAGGCCAGCCTAACTCACCGCCATATCTTCCTGTGATGGTGAAGGGTAGTTTTCATATACCTGTGTAGTAGCCTAAAAAAAAAAGCAGGCCTCCTTCAGTCTTGGAAGTCTATGGTATTATACTTGGCGCTGCATACGCTGCATGCGAAGCACGAAAGCCTGAGTTGGATTGTTATGGAGGATAGGCTGTTACCCAAGCAGCAAATCCCCCTCTCCACACCACTGAATTAGTCCAATGGAAAGGCAGAGCCAATACGATTGGATCCAGCATTATGGCACTTTTGAGACCCCCCAAGTCAGCACAGCATTTATGCAGGGGCTGATTAGCCCCTTAAGTGGAGATTTTCCTCATGAATGGAGATTAGGATTGCAGCCATAGTTTCTGACAACATGGTACAAATGGTAGGTTCAGTACCTTGGACAGAAACCCCATCTATTCAACAGGCTGGTCAGGTTCCAGATTACAGTTACAGTATATGGAATCCTTATACTAAAGGCACCTGTTGTCGTCATCGTCCCCCCCCCCCGCCCCCCGATAGAATCAGAGTCAATTTTTAACTTCAGTGAAGTCGGGGCACTTCCGTGTGGTCTCATCCCTTGCTATCCCATAATATCTGAAATAGGAAAACTAGGAGAAAAATAGGAGGGATGAATGACATGTTTACTACTGCCAATGATCCACAGGAAAATAGTGCTGGATCAGAAATCCACCATGTCAGTCACCACTCACATAATGCCTCAAATGTTACCAGGTCATTGTGCGATGAGACCACACAGAAGCTGCAACTGCACAACTCATGTAATGTAAGAACCAGTCCAGAATTACACCTTGAAATCACTATTTTGTTACAGTAAGAGCTGCTTTCTTGATCTAAGTTCTGCTCTTTCAACAGGCTCTCTGCAAGGATAACATCTACCACGCACTCCACTTTTTTGCCAAAGGAATTGGGAAAAACAACGAACCAATCAGAGGATATATCCTAACTTTCTTCATTGCCATGGCCTTTATTTTGATTGGTGTGTATATCACAAAGCACACTTCTCCAATCATTTTTTAAAAACGTTGCCGAAAAGCTCCACCACACCTCATTTTAACCAATTCCTTTTGCTTCCAGCAAAGCTTGTATTCCAAATGATACATGTACTACAAATTTGCTGTCGTTACTCTGTGGGTCCTTTTCCAATCTTGGTCATTCAATGAGGGTGGACAAGTTCTCCCTTACACAACACTGGACTGGCTGGTAGTGGTTGTTGGGTGGGCAGATCTTAATAAAGACACAGGTTTAGTCAACACCAAAGAACAACAGCATACAAGTAACTTTCTAAGGTTTTGTTTGATGTCAGAATCACTCAGTATCTATAGTTATCTGAAGTAACATACGTATGACTTGCTCAGTACCTTAAGAAATCAAGCAATTGCCATCCAAGACACTTTCCTCAATGTCTTTCAGCAAGGCATAAAGCCTAGTTTTTTCTTATTTTTTTAAAGCGTACATAAATAAAAGGCTGACAGTTCCAAACCATTAGCACAGAGAATTCAAACTGTCTTCATGATAGGCTCACAGTACTGATCCCTGGAAGATTTCCACTACAGCCTTCCTCGTTTGATCCTAGCTTATTCCAGCTTGTGATTTTTAACTTTGCACCTGGGCTCAAGTTTTGAAGATATGAGGCTTTGTCATGATCCAGAGAGGCATTTTGTGTTCACCTCCCTCCACAGGAGCCCTAAAAAATTCCTTGTGGCAAACCTTTTGTTGTACTTAAAAATTTCATTGCATTTGCAATTAACTTTGGGGGAAAAATTATTTCTGTTCAAATTTAGAGTTAAATGATTAAGCAAGGTATTGCACACCAGTATGCCTATGTCTCTCTAAGAATGAGGTGGAACATTAATCCTTTAAAACAAATACAGTCAGTTCTTGTTATTGACTAGGGTTAGATAGCAGGCCTCCATCAGTCTTGAAAGACTATGGTATCGTGCTTGGCGCTGCATACGCTGCATGCAAAGCACGAAAGCCTGGGTTGGATTGTTATGGAGGATAAGCTTTTACCCAAGCAGCAAATCCCCCCTCTCCAGGCCACTGAATTAGTCCAATGGAAAGGCAGAGCCAATACGATTGGATCCAGCTGGCGTCGCAGAGCTGGGCTAAGGACGGGAGCTCACCCTGTCTTGTGGAGCCGTCCCGGGTCTCGAACCCTGGCCTGCTGGTTAACAAACACAGTGTCCTAGCCACTTGCGCCACCCACAGCCCTAGGGTTAGATAAATATTTAAATATCTACTAGAGTTCCTGGAAAATTTAGTAGATACTGAAGGACACAATTCTAAGAAATTTAGGCCAGCCTAAGTCACCTGGCCTATCTTTCTGTGATGGTGCGGGGAGGTCAGCGTATGCCTGTGTGTATGCCTAAATTCCCCAGGAGTGGGGCAGAAGTGTCTTACTGCACTTTTGTGACACCCCCAAATCAACACAGTACTTATGCTGAGGCTAGGCCAACCTAAGTGGAGATTAGGATTGCAGCCAATGAGAAAACAATCCTAACCAATTTAGGTCAGCACAACTCACACATTTCCCCATTCCCATGGTGGTGGGGGGAGGCTGGCACATGTATGTGCAGTGGCCTAACTCCCAGTAATGATATAAAAGTTCTTTATGGTACTTTTGTGACACTCCCAGGACAATACTGGACTTATGCCGGAACTTAATCTAAATTAAGCACTTAACCTAAGCTGGCACATAACCTGTGCCAGCCTAACCTAAATGGGGTTAGATTCCAGGGAACTCTTTTCACCATATAATGTATGAAGTTTATGAACCTGAATCTTAACTTGAAGTCTATGGGACTGGGTGATAGCAAGGGTTCATCTACATTGCCAGCATCTGATGCCTCCTTTTCTATGCTGGAAATCCCTTGATGTGTTGAAGGTTGTGGCAATGATGTAGGCTTTCCCTTGATTCATTGAAGATGAATGAGGAATTGGAAATCAGCAGGGGGAGGAGGTCTCCTCCACTGTCTCTTGTCTCCTTCCTCTTGGCTCCTTGCCCCAGCCCCAGAGCAGTGTCTGATCTATCAACCTCTGATCCTCACCAGAGTTGAGAAAATTCAGCTGCCCAAGATGGTGGGGCAAGTCAGGAAGTGAATGCAAAGGTGCCCTATGATTCTCCATATGCCAACAGCAATGCCTATTTGATGTGGCACCAACATAGTATTAGCAGATAATGAGAACAGAGTCAAAGATAACAAGAGATGGGAGCAATTCTGCTTCTCACATTAAATTTTCAGAAAACAAATTCATATGTAAAGGGAACTGTAAATATAATAGACCCACTACATTCTATACGCCACAGTCTGTGTCTTCCTTATTCACATTTTTTTTTTTAGCATGGTAAATACAAATCCAGATACAGTGTTACTGCACTGCTTGAAGAGTTTTTCCCATGCTTGTGCAAATGTCGGCAATAGATACATTTTCCCCTTTTCCACTCATAATTCTTTGGGTCCCTCATTGTTCCTACATAACCCTTTGAGGATACAGTGAGAGGAAGCACAAAATGTATCCATGTTCTTTTCTGAATTCTTGCACAAGTGCTAGCAGAAGACTTTGTGCCGCACAGCACCACCAGTATCAGGGTTTACATGGCAAAGATGATGCATGGGTTTCTTGCGAGCAGATGCCCCAAACACTTTTGAGCACTTTCATTAAGGCTACAATCCTAAAGACACTTTCCTGGGAGTAAGATCCATTGAACACAATGGGGCTTACTTTTGAGTAGACATGGTTAGGATTGTGCTCCAAGTCAGAACAAGTGATGGGATTCAAAGAAGTTAACAACCGGTTCTCTGCCCATCTGGCAGCCACTTTTAAATGGCTATTTTATATGTCCTATCTCTTGTTAACAACCAGTTCTATAGAGTAGGTGCAAGCCTGCTGGAGCCCACCACTGGTCAGAACGAGTGTCTCCACATTAGCAAAGTTCATTAGCAAAATGTTCTGCTAATAGTAGGGCATTCTGGATCTGGTCCATGATACATATTTACAATGAAAAATGTATTTGCTTTGACAAAATGTCAAACCTAAGTTCTATAAAATGACACAGCAGCTTCAGCCAAATACTGTTTTTACATCTAACATTTAACTTTTTATGATTCTTCCCTGCAGCTGAGTTGAATACCATTGCTCCCATCATCTCCAACTTCTTCTTGGCTTCCTACGCGCTCATCAATTTCTCTTGCTTTCATGCATCGTATGCAAAATCTCCAGGTTTGTTTTTCATTCCCTAGTTATTCTCATTTCCTAAGGATATGTGAACTCTTTTTCAAATCGTTGGTTCTGATGGAAGAAAGTGGTGGTTTCTCTTCTCCATACTGTGCCCCATTTTGCCCATGCACAGACAGGACAGAGATGGAGCTCCTTTGCAAAACTGCTGGCATTTGGCTGTGGTCGTTCACCACTTGTGGCAATGGCCTATTTTTTGCTGATTGGCATATCTCCTTTCACTGATAGAAATGTTCATTGAACATGATGCACTACTAGAAAATAATTTCTAGTGGTGGAGCATGTTGACAGTTTTGTGTAAAGCTTCTATTACCATTACATGCGTAGAGATAGTAACTTTTGCTGGAGATAGTTCATTTGCACCATACTGGATATTTATTTTAAGAGAGGAAAAGCAGTCCTAACTATTTCCAACATAGAAGAAACCACAGCAGTGGCATAAATATATATATTAACTCCATTCCTGTCAGCTTTCATGCTGCTGCCTGATCAAAGGGCAAGTTTAAAGAAAAATACTTCCCCAAATTACCTGCAGAGCAAAACAGTTGTAGATCAGATCCATACTGATGGGGGTCCACTGCTAGCAATTACTTTATACGCTGTGAGAGTGTGTAGAGGTTAAGATATAGTGATTACTTACTGGATTAGTTCCAGATAAAACAAAAACCTGTTACTCCTTTGTTGCTCAATTTTTGGTTGCTCATTCTGATTCAGTTACCATAAAAAAATTCTGTACCTGCCATTCCATAGTGATGAGAGTGAGCCAAGGAAACTGTAACCAGGTTTGTATGATTCAGATGGTCCTGGCTGATGGACAAAGGGGGTCTAGGTGTTTATACTAAGAACAGCCATGGCTGACACCTTACAATCCAGGGTTAAAGGAGATCCAGGAACATCTCCAGGAACTGGTGGCTAAAGGAGATCCAGGAACTGTAGACTTGCTACTTAAAGAGGAGCAATACCCCACCAAGAACAACAACCTGTATCTCAGGTGGTTGATTGGTCTCCTCACTATCAGTACCTCTGTTTCTGCTGGGTTTAATTTAAGCCCATCTCTTCTACAATCCTATCTCTAAGTTTCTGGCAAGTTATTGTATGTACAAAGCCAAACATTTTAGGGCAGCAAATTTCAACCAATATGCTGTGGCGCATCAGTGTGCCACAAATGGTCATAGGTGTGTCAGAGGAGTTTGGGGAAAGGACCATTTAGTAGTAATGGGAGATGTGAGTCCCACCAGCACTATGGTGTGCCTTGCCAACTTTAAAAAAAAAGACTAATGTTATGCCTTGACAAATTTAGGCTACAATCCTAATCTCCACCTAGGCCATAAGTCCCAGCATAAGTCCTGTGTTTACCTAGGGATGTCATAAAAGTGTGCTTGCCTCCCTACATCACCATGGGACTGGGAAGACTGATGAGTTGTGTTGGCCTAGATTAGGATCACAGCCTTACAGTCTCATCAGTGTTCCATGAGATGAAAAAGGTTGAAAACCACTCCGCTGGGATGTGCCACATTGTAGTGATTTCAATTGCAAAAGCAGCAGCAAAACACACACACACATACACACACACACACACACACACACACACACACACACACACACACACACACATACACGCTTATTTGCATATCAATGACCATAACTAAAACACACATGTTTACATACAGGAGGTTCATCACTGGCCATTAGACAGTCTTTATGTCATGCTTCATCTATTTGTGTATGTTTTCCCCAGGTTGGAGACCAGCTTTCAAGTACTACAACATGTGGGTGTCTCTCTTTGGTGCAGTGCTGTGCTGTGGGGTCATGTTTGTCATAAACTGGTGGGCAGCTGTGATCACTTATGCCATTGAGCTTTTTCTCTATATTTATGTGACATACAAGAAACCAGGTAAGGCTGGACTAAGACCTTCTTTCGAACACTTTTCTTAATTGCCCTGGTTACAAGCTATAGGGTACAAATTATAGTTTAAGCAAACATCTGCATCTCAACTCAGCCTGCTGTAGGTTGAAGTGTGGTTATCTCTGACAGATTCTGTGACTTAGGATGTATTTTATTACATTTAAAATCCTAAAATATATTTTAGGATGTATTTTATTACATTTCAAGTGGTTAATGGTTTCTGTATCCATTGACATAAAGTCTCCTACAATTAACTAAAACCATTCTGATTGAGATGTATCTATGGCCTCATTCTTGCAAATGGCAGCTGAGGTCTGCCTGGTCTTCATTTTGTCTCTGGGTACTCAGGTGAGTCCTGCCAGTTTGAAAGGATGTAAATGCAAGCAAATAAATAGGTACCACTTTGGCTGGAAGATAACAATGTTCCATGCACTTTTGGCATTTAGTCATGCTGACCACATGACTATGGAGAAATTTTCAGTGGCTCTTTGGACTTGCAATAGGGATGAGCACTTCCCTTAGACTCAATCATGACTGGCAGGTCAACTTTGGAGGACATCTTTACCCAAAGAATGCCCTCTAGGGGAATGCCCCAGCTGGGTGCAAGTCAGCCCAACACAACTAGACTGTGTTCAGCTGATTTCCCCAGGTCTTATAATACCCTGGCTGCTAAGACTGCTCAACGCATCTGAGAAGCCAAGCAGGCTGCCCTGCGCCACAATCAGACTCCTTGGACTTGACTATGGGAATGTGAATTTACCCTCGGTGGAAATTTACTCTGTGGCCTGTCCAGGACTTAGCAAGTGCATGACATATTAAAAAGTGCTAACATCACACTTCCACACCATCACCATCACACTCCCACACCATCACCACCACAGTAATTCTGCCATGATCTGTTGACTTTTGCTCCTACAGCTCAGTTGAATGGAGGCCAGTTAGGTGTGGGAAAATACTAAATACGGGGATGCTTCTGCAATTCTCACCCAAGGGTCCCCTTCTTGACTTTTCCCTCCTTTCTTCATAATAGGAACACCTCTGTGATCCAGCACATGGATCTAATGCTGTCATGCCTAGTTTAGGAATGAGCAGATGTATCTAGAGGGAAATAAAAGAAGAATACTGCTTTAGATTCTTTCCATATCTTTCCATCCATCCTTCTCTTTTCCCCTGAGTGCATTTAATCCAGCCTCAAGGGAAGATTGCTTTTTTTAAAAAAGCATTTTTCCTCCTAAGAACATTTGGTAACACTCTTCTCTCCAACCTCAGATAGCTGGTTATATCAGTCAGGGAGCTGCTATGGCTTAAATCTAGCACGTGTTCACTCTTTCTCTCTTTCTTGCTGGAGGAATCTCTGGGGAGAGCCCAAAAAAGGCAGCTTTGGAAAAATTGCTTCTCTCTGTCTCCAAACATATATCTGCTAATGAGGCTTTTATTAGCAGTACAGCGCAGACTTTAAGCACCTGCATTGACAAAAACCACCTGGTCTTTGACTTCTTTTAAGACATTCTGCTAAAACAGTGATTTCCAACCTTTTTCATCTCATGGCACACTTTAAAAAACACTGAAGTTGTCAAGGCACACCATCAATTGTTTTTACCATTGGCAAGGCACACCATACTGCTCAAATCCCCCAATTTTCCTATTAGTGTCCCCAAATGCCCGTGGCACACCTGAGGACTATCCATGGCACACCGGTGTGATACAGCACACTGGTTGAAAATCACTGAGCTACACCCTCGCACTGATGCAAAGTGCATTAATTAACACAGTTATTGAAATGAACCAATCACAACTGGGTTGGTAGCTGAATAATCATGCGGGTATATTTACCTGCTTGTTTCAATCTGCTTCTAACGCTCTTTTTCTTGGGATAGGGTAACTTCTATGAATTTCTGCTTTTTTTGTACTAGTGTTGTTAGTCCTCATGGTTCCATGCAGAGGGCAAATGAAAGATACCACAGATAGTTTTTAAGGGGTATCATTATGATATTCAGTTCTGAGTTGGGTAAAAGCTTAGCTCGGCATCCTCCAAGGAAAAGTCATAGGCCTAGTATCAGTTGCATGATTCATTGTACTTTGTTAACAAACTCAGGTAATGAAATTTTGTGTGATCCTCTGTACATTTGATTTCCAGTGAAGATCTCAGTAGGGGAAAAACTGCCTTGGCTCTTATGCAGGGGCAGCCCATTGATGAGGCCACTGAAACCCTCACCTTGGGCAGTGGACTGGGAGAGGCACCAAGCTGTTGGGGAATGCCCTACACTGAAATGTACACTGGTAAAGAGTGCATACATGTGCACTGGCAAGGATATAGTGGGCAGGAGATATCTTTTAAAGCAGTGCTGTCCAAATCTATCTATTTAGATTCTATTTTTGTTCTTTAATTGCTCTGTTGGTCACTGTAGGAAACAAGGTGGACCAGGAGCTTTGCCTCAACAACCTGAGCAATTAAGAACTCAAGCATCAGTGGCAGATTAAAGATTATGGGGCCTGTTTACTGACCCTGTATACTTTATGAGTGTTGTATACCGGTAATTTGCAATTTCTTCTTCCTCCATTCATATAGAAGTGATTATATGAACACCTATAGAAGCAGGTAGGCTCTTGAATCTCACATATGAAATCAACCTGCAAAAACAAGATCTTTATAGGTAAGGTAAGCTAACCCCTCACAAGTTGCCCTGCTAGTTGTGACAGGCCATAGGATGAGGCGCTCATCTCAGTTTTTGTGATGGAAGAGCCAATATTGTCCAAAGATGTCTCTGTGGTCATGTGGATGGCATGGCAAACGGAACGCTGCATACCTTCCTATTGAAATGGTACCTTTTTATCTACTTGCATTCACATGCTATTGAACTGCTAGGTTGGCAGGAGCTGGGCTAAGGACCGGAGCTCACCCCGTTTTGCAGTACTCAGGTCTTGGACTGCTGACCTGCTGAAAGGAATTCTGGTCAAGCAGTGTTCTCAGTGTCCTAACCTCTGAGCCACTGCAAGCACTTAATAAGATTTTAATAGCTGGGGTTTTTTTAAGAAGAGAAAATGGATCATGAGACATTTAAAACTCTTAAATGGAGGGAGGTTTTCCCTCGATGGAGCGAACCATAAAAAACAGAAACATTCCTTAGAAAGTGTTCCATGATTAGGAGTTACTTTAAATTGAATGCCCTGAATCCACTAAGCAACCCACATATAAAAATCAAACTTTTCTCGTAGCTGCAGCTTATAGAAAATGGATGATGAACTGAATCTAAAAGAATGTGAAATGTAAAAAATGATTGAATATGCAGTACTGTATCCCCCAAATCCAGAGCATTTGGATTTGGATAAAGCACTAAGAGACTTTACGTGCACCCTTAGTTACTGCACAACCTAGTGAAAACCTATGGGAAATTCACATTGGAATACAGAGTAAGTTGTTCTTACACCGGAGCAAGGACTCCCTGTAGTTACTCTGGATTTTGCCCTATGTCTTTTCCTGCAACAGAGGTGAATTGGGGATCATCCGCCCAGGCACTCTGCTACGTTGATGCCATTGATACAGCACTGAAATTAACAACAGTGGATGATCATGTGAAAAATTTCAGGTAAGATGATGGTTGAAGTGGTTAAAAATTTACTGTGCATTGATGCATTACCAAGTTTAACAGACCCCTTTCCACCATTACAGGCCTCAGTGCCTAGTATTAACAGGAGGACCCATGACAAGACCAGCTTTGCTAGACATCACACATTCATTCACAAAGAACAATGGGCTCTGCATCTGCTGTGAAGTCTACACGGTAAGGTCTGCTAACATGTATGTACCTATTTCATACAAAATATCTGCCTTGGAGGAAGTTGGTTTCTATGCAATTGCAAACCATATGCTTTGTTTTCACATCACTGCAAGACAGCTCTGTTGGTCTTTGCCAACAGCACAGGGAGAAAACTTTTGGCACTTCACAATCCAATCCAATCATTTGTCACTTGACATGGATGAATCCCTCCCAACATGGATACTATTTCATAAGAACATAAGAAGAGCCTCCACTGGATCAGGCCAAAGTCCCATCTAGTCCATCTTCCTGTAACACAGGGCAGCCCACAGATACTGCAGAGAGCGCATATGACCCCTGCATCCAGGTGCCCTCCCCTCCATCAGGCATTTTTTGGATGTCAGCATCTACACATGGCTTTTAACCTGTGATGGTCCTTTCCTCTAGGACTTTCTCCAATCCCTTCTTAAAGTCATTAAGGTTAGATGCCATCACCACATCCTGTGGCAGGTAGTTCCCCTGGCTGTTTAATATGACATGATCATAAATAATATTTCTAAAGTCAAAACAAATAAAGAGAAGGTCTAGAGTCAATATTTTGGAGCCCAGTTGACCAGTGTCATTTTCAAAGATGGTAGATCCAAGTTCAAATAGAAGGCTACAGAGGCAAGACATGTCTATAGATAATTAAAACAGTGCAGTGGCACCACACAGTCCAAGGTGGAAGTTATTTCATCCAGGTGACCTACAAAACAAAAGCCAGAGGAAGTTTTAGTGCTTATTATCCTGCGAGCCTCATGTCAGCAAATTTCTTTTTGACTCATTATTGATGTTCATGTAGTGTAGATTTTTTTTAACTACTGCCAAGATTTTACAAAAGCTTGGTGTTCCTGTGTAAGCGTTTTGTTTGTCCCCTTTCCCTTCTTTAGACATTTAAGCCAAACTTAGTTTTATTGGCCAATAAAATTTGTGACACAATGAACTCCTGTGATCTGTATAACTGAAAAAGCAGGCTAGTGATAAAACAAGAATGTGCTGTCAGTGGGACTCCCATTATGACTATAAAAGTTGTTAGCTTATACTGTATGGCTTTGCTTTAAACTCCACTATTTAAAGAATACTCTGAATGCTGTGCTTGGAAAAAACTGCACTCCAAATAAATTATGCAAAATAATAAGGCATTATTTTCCAATGTGCATCCTTTATGTAGAATCTAAAATTTAGAACTAGCACTAACAACCATGGGAGCTGAAACTGGTCCAGAATCAAGTGCAAGGGAGGCTTTATATTGATTTGGTGCCTTTTCTAGGACATCCAGGCTGCAATCCTAAACTCCAGTTAGAGGGGCATAATTCCCAGCACAAGTCCCATCCTGGCCTTGGAGTGTTGCAAAAGTGTCATAAGGCACTTGTACCACTCCACTTTTGTACCACTCCTGGGAAGGTTAGGAAAGTGTACAGACATGTGCTGGCCTCCCCACACTACCACAGGAATAGGGAGTGGGTGAATTGTGCTGGCCTAAACTGGTTAGGATTTCATCTTCCATATCTCCCTAGAAGCTACAGAAAGCAACACAATGGTGATGTGAAGAATCAAACTACATAAAATATGTCACTGACCTCGACAAAATTAATTTTGCAAGAGCTATTTGAACAGGGTTATCTGCAGATAAAAATCATACCAGAAGGTTCAGAACATTTAGACCAATCTTAATCTTAGAAATGCTTGTGCTGGAGCTCATTGCCAGCACTGGATTTGCAAATGTTGCACAAATTTGGGGCACCTGGGAAGGAGGGGCCACCTTAACTGGGCCTCAATACCAAGTGGAGGTGCCATGGGTGTGCCAAAGCTGAATTGTACTGCTGGGCAACAATGCAGGTTTTTGGGGTGGGGGAAGCATTTCACAATGGGAAGGGTGGGGAAGGGCCTCCAAAACCAGCCATGGAGCTTCTCCATTCTGCACAGACAAAACAGCCATTGAGGACTTGAGGAGCTTCATTCTTGGTCCTGTACACTTATTTGAGGGACGGGGAGGAACAAGGAGATCTTTCTTCAAGGGGATCTCTGGCAGCCTCCATGAGGCTTCATGATACAGCAAGGTACTATTTTGGTGTTGCTGCATCCAGAGGCTGCCTGGGATATGACTGGGCTGCCCAACCCTATCCCATGAATGTCCCGATTAAGTTCACTTCCCCACATGCTACCTGCAAAATTCACATAACGTTCATCTTTTATATAAAGGCACAATCCAGAAGTGCACTTGGGCCAGCCTTTCTGGCACTGGGCTGCCTACTTTGGTCTCCCCTAGCTAGGCCATTTTCTTTGCTCTGAGTCAGGATAGCACTGGAATTGCTATCCTGTGCAGTGAATTGGCTTGTGAGTTATCTGTCACATGTCAAGATTCCAACCCATCACCTAGTGGACCAGACTGAAGATCAGTCACCAGCATAAGGGTATCACTACATAAACACCAAGTCAAAGTTGTTGCAAGAATTGACCCTCAATCAACTTAAAACAAGGTTCTTCTGTTTGCTGGCATTATAGGGTTGGCTGCTCTGCTTTTTTTCCCTTTTTTTGAACAAGGGAATATACTTCTAAGCATATCTTCTCACACTTGTTTCTGCCAGTGATCACTATACCTTAGCAGTATTAATGGTCCTACTTTTTTGAGTAGAAAATGAGTGATGTTACCAGCAGGCTTCCTTTCAAAAGACTGAATCTCTATGGACCCTTTTGTATAAATTATTTTTTCCCTGATACTCCCTCCATTCCCTCACACTATAGATTCAGCAACTCCTTGACAATCACACCACTGTGCAACGCATACTACAAAGTCCTCTCCCTAATATATGATTGTGTCACGCAGGGCCCACGCAAGCTGTGTGTTACGGAGATGAACAGTGGCATGGCAACGAAGCAGGCCTGGCTGACAAAGAACAAAAGGAAAGCCTTTTATGCCGCGGTGGCGGCTGACAGCTTTAGAGACGGAGTCAAAAGTCTTCTCCAAGTAAGCTCTTTATTTGCAGAGCACATGCAAAGGGCATCACTTCAAAGTAGTCCCAGTTACGTGGAGAGTTGCTGTTTATTTGTTAAGAGCTCTTGCTGTAGATGGGAATAATATCCCCAAAATGCTGAGTGTATCCTAGGGGCACCTCTCTCTGTACTACAGGTTACTGCAGGAACACTTCTGGTTCCAGGTTATGGAATGATGAAACAAATCATTCCATTCCCCATTAAGTGTGTGAGGTCCGATAGCAAAAAAGGGGTGCCGTAAGGGTACATTGCAGATGTTTGACATTACGCAGATTCACTGCAAATGAGATCTCTGCTACATGCAGAATGTCTTCTTCAATGCAAAATTTTAAATATTTTCCATTGCAATGTGTTAATAATTATACTTCATATAATGGACTGCACTGTTGGGTCATACCCTGTACACTTGGTATGCACAGATGTTTTGTTAAGAAAAAATGAATGAGTGAGGGCCTGGCAAATATTAAATGATCATCAACCTCTATAATCAGAATGTTTTTGGTTGCACTAAAATCCAGAACTTGAAAGCCTATGGCTGCAATCCTAACTTGCAGTTAGCCTAGTCTAAGCTCTGACATAAGTCCTGTGCTGACCGAGAAGTATTGCAAAAGAGCCGTAAGACACTTCTGCCCCACTCCTGGGGTGGGGCAGAGTTAGGCCACTGCACACACATACTCCAACCTCCCCACACCACCATGGGAAGACAGGACAGGTGTGTTAGGCTGGCCTAAATGGGTTAGGATTGCACCATTAGTCATGTGTATATGAACAGTTTGTAAACATCTTGCTTATAAAACTGAGTTAATACATCCAACCAACCAGATATGTTTCTCAGTGCTCAGCAGCTCTCCCCAAGGAGAGAGTTCCCAGGCTAGAGGACCACTGCACAAAAATCCATGCTAAGTGCACCAACAGATCTTTCCTTATATCTTCATAGGGTCACACACCTTCCCCAAAGGGCTTTGCTGGAAGAGAGTTCTGGAAGCCCACAGAGTGTTCACTGGACCCCAAGGGTGTCTTTGTAACATTCCCTATATTTGCAAATGCTGATCAAGCAGATGAAAATAGCAGAGCAACAGGTTCCATCCATCCCCCAGAGAGATACTGTATTTCTTTCTATACCCCAAAGAGCTTCAAATCTCCCCCCTTCCATTCAGTGTGTTCAATAAGACTTACTCCCAAATAAGTGTGCAGAGGATTGCCATCACTGAATGAATTGTAGTAGGCTTCTTCCTTGAAGCTAGAGTTCTTTTAAAGAAACCTTGCTTATATAAAAGATGGTGCAAGTCTTGTTAACAGTCATGTTAAAATGAGCACATGAGCAGTAGCTCAAAAATTCTGTTGATCTTAAATTATTCAACTGTTTTAATGAGAATACATCAGAAGAAATGCAAATGAATGCTAATTTAGCAGAGCTATGTTTCTGTCATCTAAAAACCATTTATAGCTGAGATGATTTAGAGCTAATCTTTATATTTGCTGCTTGGGTACTAGCATGAAGGACATTCACCAAATGCAATTTCATCTTCAATCCCTCTGGAACATTACTTCAGTTATCTTTTGCCATTACTCCTCATTTTGGATAGACCTTACACATTTTTAAAAACCCTGTGTTTTAATTTTGCTAGGCTTCTGGCTTGGGCAGGATGAGACCTAATACTTTGGTGCTTGGATTTAAAAAGGACTGGAGAGATGCTACGGCTGTAGAAGTTGAAAACTACATGGGTATCATACAGTAAGTTGAAGCTGGAAGTTTGGTAGAACTGCAACAGCAACTGATTCATATAAAATAAATGGAAAATATACAAACGACTGGACTAGCCCTACAATCCAGAGTAACTACAGGAGCACATAAGAGACATTACGTGTACCCGTAGTTACTCCACCACCTCGTGAAAACCTATGGGAAATTCATATTGCAAACCAGAGCAAATTGTTCTTACACCGGAGCAAGAGCTCCCTGTAGTTACTCTGGATTGAGCCCTTATTCACTAGCAGAAAAGGGGGGAATAAGTTCTTTCTTTTTTGGAACATTTTGTTGTGGACATCACAACAAAGCTATTTAACTGCCATGGCTCTCAGTCAAGGAATTCTGGGAACCGTAATTTGATCAGAAGCTAGAGGCCTTTAACAAATAATTCTTGGCAACCTCACAAAATTAAAATTCCAAATGTTCTTTGGGGAGATTCACGCTTGACTAATTTGTTTCAAACCAATTTAAATACTTAGTCTAACGATGACTTTAAAATACTAAGGTCACTCCATGAAAGAGTCAAGTGGTCACATTCAAAAATACTTGGTGTGATATGAACGAGTGTACTGAAAATTTGCTCAGAAACTACAACTGAATAAATATCTGGAAAAATCTTATTTGTGCTCCTTTTGCAGATCGTCCCAAATGTAACAGAGAGTATAGAGATTGTTCTAAAACTATGAGCAGGAGAAGGGAAGGTGGGGAGAGGCTACTTTGTCCCCTCTTTTTTCTCTCTACTTAAATTAATTCTCCCCATTTTATTTTTGCACCAGTGGAAAGAAAATACTGAAGCAATGTGGACATTTTCATTCAATGCACCCACTTTCTACACAGTTGTCCTCCATTCACATGTGACCTTCCCACACTGCTTTGGGTACATTTAAGAAAAATACTGAAAAAGACAAGAAAGCAAAGCACACCAGTCATAACACAGAATATGGCTCAAGAACTAAAGTTTTGTTTAAGAAAAAAGGCCAACATTAACATTTTAATTTTAGAAATCCAATTGTACCACATAGTGGTTGTGAAAAATGTCCAAATAAACACTGCAGTGTTATTACAGGCAACAGTAATTATTCCAGTGTTGAGGAAAGAAATATTTTATTATTTTCTTGTCTTTCAGTGATGCATTCGACTTTGAATTTGGTGTGATAATCGCACGAATTAGCCAAGGGTTTGACATATCACAGGTTCTTCAGGTTCAAGGTTTGTCAAAATTTAATCCAACTATTTCAGATAATTCTTATATGAGACCACTTTCTGTAAACAAAATTATTTCATTAATAATTCCACTGGTTTCCAAATGCACCAGCCGTAGGAAACCTTTTTCAATTAGATTACATTACTAATTATCTGAAGGTTAGTGGAACATTTTTCATATTCATGATAGAAGAAATAAAGGGGACTGACAACTGGAAATCTATGCAATGGTGTACTTATGGCATGGAAGAGGATATTCATTACATTGCTATAAAGCTGTTAAGAAAGTTATGTTGTCCTAGAGCAGTGATTTTCAACCAGTGTGCCATGGCTACTCCTGAGGTGTGCTGTGGGAATTTGGAGAGGGACATTTATTAATAGGAAAACTTGGGGATTTGAACAGTCTGGTGTGCCTTGTCAATGGTAAAAAAACAACTGATGTTGTGTCATAGATGAAAAAGGTTGAAAATCACTGCCCTAGAGTGTAATCTGAGTAAGCAGTTTCAAAAGCTAACAAAGCACTTGTAAACATCTCATAGGATCCAAACACATAGGGGCTTCCTGTTCATAAGAATATGTACCTTTCACTGTTCCATTTCCATGGTTCAGACTATTTCCTCGCAGTCCCTGTGCTTATGGAGCTTCTTACAATAACTGGATGTCATTATGTGAGAATTCATTTGATTCTAATGCAAGTTCAGTGTAGTCCAGATGTATTATCTAATGGTCAGCACAATCCTACACATATCTACTCAGAGGTATGTTTCTTTGTGTTCAGTAAGACCTAAACCTAAGGAAAGATTGTGTCCAGAGTGAGATGAAATCTAGAGCGACTTATGTTTTATATTGAGAGTATGACAACAATATAGGGCTGTGGGTGGTGCAAGTGGCTAAGACACTGTGCCTGTTAACCAGCAGGCCAGGGTTCAAGACCCGCGTCGGCCCCACAAGACAGGGTGAGCTCCTGTCCTTAGCCCAGCTCTGCGACGCAGCTGGATCCAGTCGTATTGGCTCTGCCTTTCCATTGGACTAATTCAGTGTCGTGGAGAGGGGGGATTTGCTGCTTGGGTAACAGCTTATCCTCCATAACAATCTAACCCAGGCTTTCGTGCTTCGCATGCATCATATGCAGCGCCGAGCATGATACCATAGTCTCTCAAGACTGACGGAGGCCTGCTTTTTTTTATGACAACAGTTTAGTTCTTGAAAAATCTTTGCTTCACATGCTACAAATGTTGATTTCCACTAACATGCAAATTACCACCAACATGTATTTTTCATTCTCTGTACATGTGCAGGGATTCTCACTGCATGCACACAAGTGAAACCTCTGTTTACCTACTTTTAAGAATATTGTGATGAGTGAAGGGGTCTTAGTTCAGACAGACCTTTATGGAGATGAAAAGCAAGTCTATCAGTCGAAATATGTACTAAATAAGACTGAACAATTATTACTTCATATAAAACACCATGGTGTGACTACAGGAATTAGCTTAATGTCAACAGATACCTAATCATGATCAGAACACAGAATTACAACTCTCTGCTGCCACCTGCCGCCAACAGACTCCTTTTCTCATTTCTGTCCCACATTTCATACTCAAGATGCAGAGGCAAAATGTAGAAGCATCATCTCTAAAGTAGCCAGCCAGAGACGTATGTCAATGTTCTACTGAACTATGGGCAAAATCCAGAGTAACTATGGGGAGTCCTTGCTCCGGTGTAAGAACAACTTACTCAATATGAATTTCCCATACGTTTTCACTAGGTGGTGCAGCAACTAAGGGTGCACATAAAGTCTCTTACGTGCTCCTGTAGTTACTCTGGAAGTGGCTAAGACACTGTGCCTGTTAACCAGCAGGCCAGGGTTTGATTCCCAGGTCGGCCCCACAAGACAGGGAGAGCTCCTGTCTTTAGCCCAGCTCTGCGACGCCAGCTGGATCCAATTGTATTGGCCCTGCCTTTCCATTGGACTAATTCAGTGGCGTGGAGAGGGGGGATTTGCTGCTTGGGTAACAGCCTATCCTCCATAACAGTCCAACCCAGGCTTTCGTGCTTCGCATGCAGCGTATGCAGTGCTGAGCACGATACCATAGTCTTTCAAGACTGACGGAGGCCTGCTTTTTTAATCTGAAAGAGCTGTTCTGCTCCATTCCAAAGGTCTGCACAGAAATCAAAATGTACACAACTTGAAACAATCTGCTTGTTTCTGGCCGTGTTATTGCACCTCCACAAAAGCAGTGTACAGCAATTGTTTTTTTCAATCCATTTTCCCCCCACTTAATGCTGAAGTGATTGTGTTGCCATTGTTGCTTTTGGTTAACAGAGGAACTAAAGAAGCTGGAACAAGAGAGACAAGCACTAGAAGCCACGATTAAAGACAGTGAATTTGAAGAAGGAAATTGTGGAATCCGTGGATTCTTCAGAAGAGCCACCAAGCTCAACATCACGAAGGCTGCACCCAAAAAAGGCATGCTCTGAAACTGAAAACAAATATACATAAGAGTTTGCAGCTAGTTTTCCTGAAGAGCCATTTTAAACGAGAATGAGATTAAAATGAGGGTGCTTGAAGACCAAATGAGGGTGCTGAAGACCAAAATCACCAATCACCAAAATCACTAATTAATTTGCTCACAAATCCTGTTCTTTCAGATACCACTCCTCTTTCTTATCAAACAACACCATCCATGAGGTTGATTTTAACCCATGGGTTGACCAATTCTAGTAGTTTCCAACATATTGAATTATTTTACCATGCTCAAAGCTGTCATTCTCAAATATAAAAAGATATAATGGGTATCCAGTTAGGGAGTGATGTTTTCCTGATGCTTTGGCTCCATCAATTCTGAGGATGGGTTTCAGAGTAGGAATATTTCTAGTAAAGATGGATTGCCTCCCTCCCAAGCTAGGCCCTAAGGGAAAATGATACGTAAGAAGTTGGTGAACAGCTAAGGCAAGGAGACAGAGGATCATGGGTCTATCCTCACCATCACCCCCACCTCCACTTCTCTCCTATTATGGCTATGTAAGCAGGTACCCCATGTCTTAAATTAGTTTAAGTATATAGGAATACATTACAGAGAACGAATCATGAAAATAAAATAAGCAATGAAATGGAATTAATCTACATGTATCCAAACATCCATTTTAAAAAGTGACATTGATTCATATGGGAAGAATTTAAAACAGCTGCTTCATTTGTGTTGAACCACACAGAATTAGGAAGGACTGCTAAATAATGAGTGAAAGAGATCTGAGAGTTAATCTACACTAGGCAGTGGCTTCATGGTGGGCACAGAAAAGCAGGAGTATAGGTGTCAAAACCTGGACCAGTTCAGTGGTTATAGATGTGCAGGTTGCTGGAGGCAAGTATAGAAAGAGGTATCTTGCACTGATGCACTGAAAAACACAACACTTTTTTCCCCAGACACATTTGTATTCAAGACTGAGACAAGTTGGCAGGGATCCAAAGAGCCACTTTAACTACACCTTGCAGCTTGGGCTTGCTCAGTAGGATTTTTCTAACTGCTTTTCCTTCAAATAGCAGAGCATCCCCATTCTCCAGCTTCAGTCATTCATAAACTGGTTTTCTACATTCCAGTGGTTTCAAAAGTAGGGTTTTCACGCAAGATGAAAGAGGGATGTAGGACAAGGACAATGCCTTCCTGGGCATAGATTAGTAGTTACATGGTTTTTTGATCCCAGTAATTGAAAACTCAACACCAGATTTTCTCATATATTATTTCACAGCCTTTTATACTACTAAACCACAAAACAATTAAACCACTGACCAAACACAATAATTTGTTAAAATTGCCAAAAAGAATAGTGATCTAGTGGAATAGCGGAACTAATCTTCCATTAGTGTGCAGAGGAGTTTCTGTTCCACACTCAGTCCTAAAGACTTCCCATTTTCAAACCTGCACTATGTACTGAAAATGCAGGAAGAAAAGCATGCTGCAAAATGTTCAATACAAATTTTCATTTGTATTGTTCAATACATCAATACAAATTTTCAAACTTACAGTCTAATTAACTTAGGTATATGCATATCTCATCATAATCAAGAAATTACACATGCACAAATTGTGGTATACTTTCAATGATTGTGCAGAAAGGCCCTGAGGGTGCAATCCTTACCAATTTAAGCCAGCATAACTCAGCGGTCTCCGCGTTTCTGTGGTGGTGTAAGGTCAGTGCATGTCTGTGTACTGACCTAACCTCCCTAACAGGCCGGCATAGGGAAGCCCCATGGGGCTTAAAATTGCAGCCTAAGTATGCTCTTTTCTCATTACAGACAGCAGCATTAACACAATTTCTTCAATGCATATGGGAGAATTCAATCAGCGGCTGCTGGAAGCTAGCACCCAGTTTAAAAGGAAGCAAGGGAAAGGTACCATCGATGTTTGGTGGCTATTTGATGATGGAGGTAAGTCACTCAAAAGAACATTACAGAGTCAGGGAGAAAAATGTCGGTATTGTCATTGGCATATCCTTTGCAAGAAGCAAAACAAAACATCAGCATACTTGAAAACTTAAAATGTTTTCTTAACAATCAACAGGCAAAAGGCTATGTTAAACACAATTAATAAGAATATCAGTGGTTTCAATGTATTATTCAATGTTCTTAATTATGCAAATATTCTTTTTTGTAAATTTCTACATTTATTTTGTTCAACCAGGTCTAATACTCCTAATTCCCTATATTCTCACACTCCGTAAAAAATGGAAAGATTGTAAATTAAGAATTTTTACAGGTGGAAAAGTTACTCGCCTTGAAGAGGAAAAGCTAATGTGAGTATATCTTGTACTATCTCCTTGCCAAATTAATATATTTTTATTGCTTAATGAGACCGTTTGCACATCGGGAAGGAAAATGAAAGCATTGTAATTATACTACCAGTATATTATGCTATCTGCAGAACTGTTGCACAGGCAGTTAATGTAGAATGCCATGAACATTCTATATACTTACAAATATTTGGTAGTATCCGTAAATCATCCTTATTTTATCTCCTTCACCCTTTCTTCAGATAATTGTCTATTTGTATGGCACCATCACTGTGCATGGTGTTTTGCGAAGTCTGTTGTCCAAGGGCATGGCACATAGCAGAACAACTTTGCTAATGCTAAATAGCTCTAGATCTAGTCTGCATTGGTTAGACCTCACCTTGAGTACTGTGTTCAGTTCTAGGCCCCTCACTTTAAGAAAGATGTAGCCAAACTGGAGCAAGTCCAGAGGAGAGCAACAAGAATGATCAGTGGGATGGAAGGGAAGCCCTACAAGGAAAGGTTGGGGGAACTTGGGATGTTCAGCCTGGAGAAGAGGAGACTGAGGGGAGACATGATTTCCCTCTTCAGATATCTGAAGGGCTGTCATAGGGAGGAAGGGGCTCATTCATAGCTGCTTCTGAAAGCAGAACTAGAACCAATGGGTACAAACTGCAAGAAAGGAATTCCGGTTGGATATCAGGAAAAAATTCCTAACGGTGAGGGCAGTTCGGCAGTGGAAGAGATTGCCAAGGGAGGTGGTGGACTCTCCCTCACTGGGGGTCTTCAAGCAGAGGCTTGACGAGCACCTGTCGGGGATGCTCTAGGAGGATTTCCTGCTACAGACAGGGGATTGGACTAGATGACCTACTAGGTCCCTTCCAACTCTAGGATTCTATGATAGTCAGTACTTGGATAGGTAAATCCCCAGTTTGATTCAGAATTCAGCAAAAGAGAGGAAGATAAATGCACATGACTAGACATGAAAACAGACATGGAAAAATATGGACTATTTTTAAAGAATATTATTCATGACTCATATAAATTAATGTAACTTTTGGGGGTCTGCAAACACAATATTGCTGTATGTATTTATTCAGGAGAGTTTATCCTACTGTGATAAATGGGACTCACTTTCAAATAAGTGTGTATAAGTGTACAAGATTGAGCCCTGAGTTTCACTGGTTTTGATGCGTCTAACTTAAGACTAATTTTCTTGTATCCAGCTTTGGTGTTTATTTAGTTACACTTAACTAGATCTTAATAAACTGAGGTACAGGGTTAGGGTGAGTTATAAATTTGAGTTATAAATTTGTTCCCTGTCTACTTCTATCTGGTGTCACTCCGGTTTAGCAGCTCTGATAATTGTACAGTTAAAAACAAGACCCTGCTTCTCTTAAACTAAGGGATACTCCACATGTCAGTGTTGTTCTGCATGATGAGTGTTACCTGACCCTGAGATGAAAAAACAGGAAATAAGACAGTAAATATTGTATCTTTCCTTCCATGAAACTAATGAGCCCAAACCTGTCATATCCATCAAATTCTGCAAATGAGAAGGCAAATGCTAATTAAAGCATTCCTAATATCTTTCAACATTTAAACTGCATGAAAAAATATTACAACTAAAATCAATTGCGTTTGTTGATCTTATTAATTAATGTGATAACTCATGACACTTCCTCTTTTTGTTTTCAGGATAGCTTCACTTTTAAGCAAATTCAGAATAAAATTTGCTGATATTAATATAATTGGTGATATCAACATGAAACCCAACAAAGAGAGGTATCTGGAGTTTCAAATATCAGAGTATTTTAAACCAGAAATTTGGATGAATGATAATAACATGCATTTATTTGTATAATTTTCTATCTGTCTACAGTATTTATATACTGCTTTTCAACTAGAAAGTTTACAAAGTGGTTTACAAAGAAATTTTATGCATAAACACCTTTTTTGTCAAATACTAAGCCTGCCCTGCTTCAGTTTTGAAATCATCTCAGCATAACCGTACAAACTAAGGGCAAAATCCAGAGTAACTACGGGGAGTCCTTGCTCCAGTGTAAGAACAATTTATTCTGGATACCAATATGAATTTCCTATAGGTTTTCACTGGGTTGTGCAGTAACTAGGGATGCACGTAATGTCTCTTACATGCTCCCATAGTTACTCTGGATTTGGGGGAAAATCAAACAAAGGGACAACATTTACCGTATATACTCGAGTATAAGCCAAGTTTTTTGGGCCCAAAAAGCCCCCTCGGCTTATACTCGGGTGAACTGAAAAGTGGTGGGATCAAACCCCACCATGTCATATACTGTTGGATTCATATTGAAGAGCAGAATCCAATGCAAAAATCAGTTTTGAGATATCTCCTTCCTCTCAAAAGTTATGGCCAAAAAACAAAAAAAAAACGATAAAAATAAAAAATACATTTTTGGCAATTTTTTTAAGCAGGTAGGAATTTTGGGCTGGGGGTAGGAATTTTGGTGTTGGGGTTCAGGAGTTTTGGGTTTGGCATCTGGTCACCCTGTCCAATGCATGTCTATTCTGAAGTAAGCCCCACTAAGTTCAATGAGGCTTACTCCCAGGAAAGTGTGCTTAGGATTGCAGCCTACGAGTTCCAAGAAGGCTACAAGGAAAAGGACCAGTACCAGTACCTGCTGCATTTCCCACCCTAGGCTTATACTCGAGTCAATAAGTTTTCCCAGATTTTTGTGGTAAAGTTAAGTGCCTTGGCTTATACTCGGGTCGGCTTATACTTGAGTATATATGGTACTTTAATGGAAATATTCTTGTGCAAGGGGAAAAGGAGATATATGGTTAAGAAAAAAAAGCAGTTGAGACATTCAGGTCATGATCCAAGAATACTTTGTACTGGTACAGACCCCTCTCTGCTGACTCTTGAGCATTACGAACATGCTGTTTAAAAGATGAACTTTACATGAATGTTGCAAGTAGCATGTGGAGAAGTGAACTTAATCGGGACAGTCAGCTTTAGTGATACTTAATAGTCAATTTTTGTGATTATGGTTCAGTTATTGTTTTTATTGGCATAAAAATACACTACACTAGTGTACAGTTGCACTACAACGAAAAGGTATGTTTTATCCCATATAACCTCAGAACAGTAAAACAAACTGTACAGTCTATGACTATAATACAGTGCTTGCAGAAAGACTGGTGTGTATGTGTGAAATACGGGCATGCACATACAACACATTGGTATTATGTTATCCTAACAAAAACTGTATGTATAAACTAACTGTAGTGACATATGTAGACCTGTCATGACAAGGTGTGGCCAACAGAGCTGCAGTTATAAGAGCATAAAACCTGGTGGATGAAGTTTAAAGGTTCGGAATGTAATTCAGCTACAGTTCCATAGCCAATAGTCTACTTTAGAATATCTGTGAAATAATGGGCTAGAGTCCTGCGGTGAGGCCTCCTTTATAATTTTTGTTCCAGCTGGAAATTCTTTGAAGAGATGATTGAACCATACCGTCTTCATGAAAGCTGCAAGGATTTAACAAATGCTGAGAAATTAAAGAGAGAGGCACCATGGAAAATCACTGATGCAGAGCTGGAAGCATTCAAAGAGAAGGTAAAGCCTTACCTATCATTACTTTTGACACTGTTTCAAAAAAATGGTGCCCATATAACCTGATAATTTTAAAGTAAATTTTGAGGGGTACAAAGAAAAGGAAGAGCCTGGTTTCACTAGCTATCATTATAGTTACCAGTGATGTGATTCAAAGAAATTAATAACTGGTTCTATGCCCATCTGACAGCCACTTTTAAGTGGCTATTTTTAAACTTTTTTATTTTTATTTTTATTTTTATGTCCTATCTCTCATTAACAACCAGTTCTATAGAGTAGGTGCGAGCCTGCTGGAGCCCACCACTGGTAGTTACTGAACAGCTCACATGATGAAGTTCAACAGGAAACAGAGATAGATATGTTTTTAGGTGCATGGTCAGTATTATCACCAGGAAAAATACCCCTTGGATTATATTATTTGTGGCATTTATCATCCACCTCCTATATCCAAGGCAATATGCAGCATTTAAAATGGATGTTCTTCATTTTAAGTCACATCCTGTGCTACCCCCAAAGCAATTGGGGAACTTGCTGTGTATCATGACATGGCTGTGACACCCCATGCTCCATGGGGATGGCACAACGGGAGACTTGCGCTGGCCTTTCTAGGTCAGCACAGCATCTGGGAAGGGCAGAGAGGAGGTGGAAGTTGATGTTTCATGGCAGGGGAAGGGTGGGCTTGGACATGAGAGGGCAGGGAGTGGGAGGTGAGGATAAATTAGGATTTCACTATCAAAATGCCGGATGCAAAGGAGTGGTACCAGTATGTGTGTCTCTTATTGTTTTGTGTGCTTCCTGAGGCATATGGAGGGTCACTATGGATGAGCCTTTGCATAAGAACATACGAGCCTCCACTGGATCGGGCCAAAGGCCCATCAAGTCCATCTATCACACAGTGGCCCACTGGATGGGCTGCATCCAGGTACCCTCCCCTGTACACTTGCATCCAGGTACCCTCCCCTGCATCTGGCATTTTGAGCCTTTGACCTCATCCAGCAGAACTCTTATGTTAGGATAATCTTAAAATTCAGTCCTATGCATATATATTCAAAAAGGAAGCCATACTGACAGTCTTTCCCCCTCCTACTGGTACAGCTGTGCCAAAATGTGCATTGTTTCTCCTGAATAAGCCTCCCAACCTTTGGACCTCCCAACCTTTGGACCAGGTCTCTTTGGACATGTTACAGTGATTTTGCTGATGCAAATTTAAAAAAGGATGTGGTAGGGTTCCAAAAACTGGAACAGGATCTTAAACATGCTGTTGCTGCCAGATCCACAAGCCCATGGACAGCAACTCACCAGGCCCCCTATCTTCCACCAGATTCCTAAGCCCATCCAAATTCATGTTCATTGCCTCAC
This sequence comes from Cryptoblepharus egeriae, assembly GCA_030015325.1. Taxonomy (NCBI): domain Eukaryota; kingdom Metazoa; phylum Chordata; class Lepidosauria; order Squamata; family Scincidae; genus Cryptoblepharus; species Cryptoblepharus egeriae. Next base: position 17,685,183 of record JAREYC010000013.1, read on the forward strand.
TGACACTATCTAACCACCTCATCCTCTGCCATCCCCTTCCCCTTTTGCCTTCAGTTTTTCCCAACATGTGGATCTTTTTTTAAGGAGTCCTCCCTTCTCATGATGTGGCCAAAATATTTGAACTTCAGCTTCAGTATCTGTCCTTCCAGTGAACAGTCCAAGTTAATTTCCTGGAGGATGTACTGACTTATCTCCTTGCAGTCCATCTCTCAAGAGTCTTCTCCAGCATCATAATTAAAAAGGCATCTATTCTTCAGCGGTCTCCCTTCTTTATGTTTCAGCTCTCACAAGGAAAACCATAGCTTTAACTAGACAGATCTTTGTCAGCAAGGTGACATCTTGACTTTTAATTAAGTTGTCTAGCCCTGTCATAGCTTTCCTCCCCAGAAGCAGGCATCTTTTGATTTCTTGCCTGTATTCACCATCTGCAGTGATCTTAGAGGCCAAAAAAATAAACTCTGTCACAACTTCCATTTCTTCCCCTTCTATTTGCCACAAACTGATGGGACCAAAAGCCATGATTTTGGTTTTTTTAATGTTTAGTTTTAAGCCACATTTTGCACTTTTCTTCTTTCACCCTCATCAAGAGGTTCCTTAGTTTCTCCTCACTTTCTGCCATTAGAGTAGTATCATCTGTACGTCTGAGGTTATATTTCTCCCAGTGATCTTAATTCTGGCTTGTGATTCATCTAGCCAAACCTTTCTCACAACATTAAATAAACAAGGTGACAATATACTGCCTTGTTGCACTCCTTTCCCAATTTTAAACCCATTTTTCCATATTTGGTTTGCTTCTTGCCCCACATACAAATTTCTCAGGAGACTAATAAGATCTTGTACTCCCATCTCTTTAAGAACTTGCCACAATTTGTTGTGATTCACACAATCAAAGGCTTTAGCATAGGATGATGAAGCAGAAGTAGGAGCTTTTTCTGGAACTCTCTTGCTTTCTCCATCATCCAGTGATTATTGGCAATTTGATCTCTTCTACTTCTGCCTTTCCAGAAACCAGCTTGTATATCTGGTAGTTTACGATTCACATGCTGCTTGAGCCAAGCTTGTAGGATTTTGAGCATTACCTTGCTAGTGTGTGAAATGAGTGCGACTGTGCAGTAATTTGAACATTCTTTTGCACTGCCTTTTTCAATTGGAACATAGACTGATCTTTTCCAGTCCTGAGGCCACTGTTGAAATTTGTTGGCAGATTTAATGTATTACTTTGACACCAACATGTTTTAAGTTTTTCAGGAGCTCAACTGGAATACCATCACCTCCACTAGCTTTGTTGTTAGAGAGTTTCTAGGGTTCACTTGACTTCACTCTCCAAGATGTCTGGCTCAAGTTCAGTGATCACATCATGTTGGTCAGGGACATTTAGATCTTTCTTATAGTGTTCCTGTGTATTCTTGCCACCTTGTCTTAATCTCGTCTGCTTCTGTTGGGTCCTTTATTCTTGTCCTTTATCATGCTAATCTTTGCAAAGAATTTCCTTTGATATCTTCAGTTTTCTTGAAGAGATCTCTAGTCCTTCGTCTTCTGTTGTATTCTTCAATTTCCTTGCAGTGCTCATTTTAAAAGGCCTTCTTATCTCCTTACTATTCTCTGTAACTCTGTGTTAAGCTGGGTGTATCTTTCCTTTTCTCCCCTTTTTTCGCTTCCGCTCTTTCCCCAGCAATTTGTAAAGCTTCTTCAGACAACCATTTTGCTTTCTTACATTTCTTTTCCTTTGGGAATGGTTTTGGTTGCCACATCCCTAATGGGCCTCTGTCCACAGTCCTTCAGACACTATATCAAATCTAAACCCTTAAATTTATTTGCCTTAAAGCACTTCCGCTGCTTATTAAGATGGGATGTGATTTAGGTCATACCTGAATGGCATAGGTTGCAATCCTAAATACACTTTCCTGGAGTAAGACCCATTGGACACAATGGGGCTTAAGTCCGAGTAGACATGGTTAGGATTGTGCTGTTAGTGGTTTTCTCTACTTTTTTCTGTTTGAGCCTGAATTTTGCAATCAGATCTGAGCTAGTCAGCTCCAGGTCTTGTTTCTACTGACTGTATAGAGTTTCTCCATCTTTGGCTGCAGAGAACATACCCTACAATCCAGAGTAATTACGGGAGCACGTAAGAGACATTACGTGCACCCGTAGTTATGACACCACCTAGTGAAAACCTATGGGAAATTCACATTGCAATCCAGAGTAAATTGTTCTCATACCAGAGCAAAGACTCCCCATAGTTACTCTGGATTGCGCCCATAATCTGATTTCTGTGTAGATTATCTGGCGGATGTCCAAGTGTATACCACTTGTGTTGTTGGAAAAGTGTATTTGTTATGACTACTGTGTTCTCTTGACACAACTCTATGACCCGTTGCCCTGTCTCATTTTGCAGAACAAGGCAAAACCTGCCTGTTATTCCTTCTATAAGAATATAAGAATAACTACACAATCCAGAGCAACTAATCTGTCCCCATAAGAGCCCTTGGATTGCCCTATCTATCACTAGGGTGGAGCAACTGCAAGATGCTCTACCCTAGTTACTCTGGAAAAGGCTTAGGGCAGAGCAAGGCAACATAGGGTGCCGTAAGAGAGGTGGACCTGCCCTGCCCTAACTGCTCTGCCGTAAGCAGTTCAGGAGAGGCATGTTGAGGGCATGTTTAGCATTGCCTAGGGCAGAGCAGTTACTCTGTATCCAGAGCCTGTTTCCAAGGCAGAAATGCCCTCTTCCAGCCCTCAGAGTTATACCACCTCAGGAGCAGGTATAGTAATAAGTAGACCCATAGGGGTCCATGATAAGGCCTGCGTAAGAATGGCAGTGTTGACCAAAAATCTGAGTTCTTGGCCAGCCTAGCTGCAACCCCTTCCTCTCAACCTCAGGATATGGAACAACTACGGCAGCCCACTAACCTGGGGAAACAGCAGGCCACTCCATACATCCACCCTCCACTAGAGGAACTGCAGCTGTAACTGGTTGTCAGGAACTTCTGGGCTTTCTTATAAGGCAGACACCACAGCTGTTCCTTGTTCAGTGTGATCTGAGGGGGTCTCCTCAGGAGCAAGTCCTCCCCATGTGTCAATTACTTAGCATGCTCTGGAGCAGTTAGGGCAGCCCAGGCTTCCTGACTCTCTGGATGCAGCATAACTTTATGTTCTGGATACAGAATAGTTAGGAGAGAGGAGTTAGGGCAGAACAGGCTGAACTTGCTCTGGATTGTGCCCTAAGTCAATATTTAGTTTAACAGTTTACTATATTGTAATAAGACATGTAACATAAACCCATTGTTGAATAAAATAGTGCAATTAGGTAAAAATAATAACATAAGCCCATTTTCATATTATTATTCTCATATAACTCGTATGTAGTAAAATTAAATTTTACACCTCCTTTTCAGCTGCACATTACAATTGACAGTAAACCTTTTTAAAACTGCAAGACTTTTAAAATAGGGGTATGCATTCAATTTGATGGCACATTTGATTTTAGTAAATATGGGTAATTTATATTCTGTGTTCAGATATATGAAATGTTGCAGGCTCTGGAAAAGATGACAGTGAACACTGGGAATTCATTGATCTTCAGCAAGATCTATCAACTTGAGATACTATAAGATTAATTGTATACACTTAAAAATTAATCCAACTTTTCACTGTCTCTAGATAGATTAATTTACATAATTGTGCACTTCATAGCCATCAGTATGTATCTATGCAGCACGCAGGCTGCAATTCTAACCTCCAGTTAGCCAGGTCTAAGCACCAACATAAGTCCTATGCTGACCCAGGGATGTCATCAAATGCTGTAAGACAGTTCTGCACCACTCTTGGGAGAGACTTAGGCCAGTGAACAAACATATGCTTGCCTTCCTATTTCACAACGGGAACAGGAAAACTGAGTTGTGCTGGCTTAGGTTAGGATTGCACCCTAAGAATAAATCTGGCTGCATACTAATTTGACAGTGATAAACCGAAAACACAATGTTTTGTCTTTTCCCCAAGCAGTCTTGGTAAGCATACGGTCTGAAATTTTCAACTCATGCTTTAGAAAAGTTACATTAAAGTCAGTAGGGTTATCCAAAAACAGTGATACATGGCCTTATAATCCAACAGTAGTTCTCCAAGATTCAAAGCAGGATTGATATTCTTCTGCAACACTCAATAACTCAGCAAGGAAGTTAGCAGGATCCACCTTTAAAAATTATAACTTGATGTATTTTTTGTTTGTTTTAAACAGAGCTACCGCCAGGTCCATTTAAATGAACTCCTTCAAGAACACTCCAGGGCTGCTAATCTAATTGTTTTGTAAGTTACATAAATTTAATTTTAATTAGAGGTGAACAAGTCATCCTGTATCTTAGGCAAGAATCCAAGGATCTCCTATAGTGGCTTCTGAAGTGCACCCATTCCCAGAAGGCCCTTTGTTTGAAACTGTTCCAGAGAATGAGACAAGAGATGAGGGACAAGACAAGGGAACATGAGCAATATTTTGCTTTCATTAGCCTTTTAAATTATGTTGATTAGTATATTACTACTTCTTTGTTCTTTTCAAACTTTTGAGTGCATGACTGCTATCATTTTATTAATGACTTTGTTTTTTCTGGGAATTTCACATTCAGAGTACCCAACCTCACTAGCATCTGAACATTATATGAATTTTCAGTGGAATATTATCAATATTATCAATACTATTAATTTTGAGGGGAAAAATTTTGGCGGGAAGGTAACAGCATTCCATGAGCTTTAGTGTTTAGTCATGTTGGCCACATGACCATAGATATCTTTAGACAACTAGCTCTTCGACATTCTAACAGAGATGAGCACTGCCCCAGGGTTGGTCACGACTAGCAGGGCAACCTGCAGGGAGACACCTTTACATTTCTATTATCCCTAATACTATCATCCTATTCAATCCAACAGGAGCTTACCAGTGGCAAGAAAAGGAATTGTATCTGATCACCTCTACATGGCTTGGTTAGAAATTCTCTCAAAGAACCTGCCTCCAGTTTTACTTGTTCGAGGAAACCACAAAAACGTACTTACGTTTTATTCTTAGCAAGCAATTCCTGGAACCCAACAAATGCATTTTGCACAAAGTGATAGCACTAACATATTAAAGAAATGCTAAACATAGAAAAATGATCCCAGACTCTGACACATATTCCCCAGACTACTAAAAAATCCCTTTGATGTCATAATCTGACAACAAAAAAGGAAAACTCATATAGTGGGGAATTTTGTTGCAAACCTATTCTGGTGACATTCTATATTTGTGGAAATAACTATAAATTGAAATTGAAAAAAATGGTCAAACTATTTTGCAGAGATAAATTTCAATCATATTTATTTACCATCCAGGTGGGTTTCAAATCAAAATTATTGAAATACTAAATTAACATTTTAAAAGATTTAAAATGAAGAGTTTGATTTCTCTAGAATTTTAATCTAAAAATTAAATGGAGTAGACTTTGGTAAATTGTCATGGGAACTTGAAATTGATTTTCTCACATTTGTTTTAATCTGTTCTGATTGTACAAAGTAATTGCTAAACTTGCAAACTGTAGGTTGAGTTAAATAAAGTGAAATAAAGTATGCCTTCTATTGTCTTGTTCGTACAGCTTGTTTTGACATGGTGTTCATTGTTTTATTGTTAAAATTAAGGGACTTTTCCAAGTTTTGCCAATTATTTTTATACAAAAGTTTGCGCTATGCAAATTTCACAGCAGAATGTGGGCTCTGAAGAAGCAGCTTACATGAAGTCTGAAGTAACTGCTGAATTTTATAAGTATTCTATGTATGGCCTTGTGTCCTGAGCAACATTAAACAACACTGCTTAGGCTGCAATCCTACACATTCTTTCTAGGAGTAAGGCCCTTTAAATACAATGAGAACCACGGTATTTCTGAGAAAACATGCAAGCCTATGATTTAATCAGTCATATATAGCCCATGTAAATGTTGCTACTAGGTGCATACTTCTTATAACACCAGCAGGTTCCTTTCTGCCTATCTGAACGCTTTTTAAAAGGCAGTTTACAAGGACAGGCTTCTATAATGAAGTGGCTTACTTTTCTAGGTTACTCAAGAACTTTTGAAAGTTCTTGAAAGTTCTATCTTTCAAGAACTGACATCATGTGAGGTGGATCTTTCCATAGTCTGAACACACACGCTGACTACCATCCTCCTACACCAAGAGTCTCTAAACTTTCAGCTTCAGGGCTCCTGGATCTTTAACAGTCATGTAGAGGATGGAATTTCAGCAGGTGCAGCTTGTGATCAGTGAGATGAAAAGCTGCACCTGCTGAAATTTCCTCCACTGCATGGAGCCCTGACGTTGAAGGCTTGGAGACCCTGTCCTACACAGACTGTTTCACAGCTGATTGCTTTTGACTTCTACCCAAAAGTTCTCTGCTCAGCTTGTCAAGGTCACCAGTCCACAGACTTTCAGTGATCTCAAACAGACACAATTCAGAAGAATTACCTTTATGAATCCTGACAGCACAACCATCAGACCTCCTGCCTTTTTCTTTACTGCTTTTTGTTGAAACCATTATAGAAAACAACTACAAAAAGATTGTAGTTTTAATTTTAAAATATCACTTCCAATTCTAGACAGTCTTGCATAATCTATTCCTCCATCTTTTCTCCCTTCAGTTACCCTAAGAGTGCTATCTTGCCTTCCTTCAGATGTTGCCTATTTAGAGCTGGTGTTTGTTGTCTATGTCAGTTGTATCCCTGAGCTGCCAACTTGTCTTTCCTCCATTGTCTCCCTTCAGAAATCCCATCTTTGCTCCCTTCAGAGCTTCCATTTTGTCTCCCAACAGCTATTACACATCAGCTGTCATCTTGCATGCATTCAGCTATCTCCCATTAGAGCCAACATCTTGTCTTCCCTCAGTTGCCTCCCTTCAGAGCTGCCATCTTGTCTTCCTTCAGCTGCCTCCCCTTAGACCTGCCACCTTTGCCCCCTTCAGAGCTGCCATCTTGTCTTCCCTCAGAGCTGAGGGAAGACAAGATGGCAGCTCTGAAGGGAGGCAGCTGAGGGAAGAAAATATGGCAGCTCTGAGGGGAGGCACCTGAGGGAAGACAAGATGGCAGCTCTGAGGGGAGGCACCTGAGGGCAGCTCTGAAGGGGGCAAAGATGGCAGCTCTGAGAGGAGGCAGCTGTGGGCAGACAAGATGGCAGCTCTGAGGGGAGGCAGCTGAGGGAAGACAAGATGGCAGCTCTGAAGGAGGCAAAGGTGGCAGCTCTGAGGGGAGGCAGCAGAGGGAAGAAAATATGGCAGCTGTGAGGGGAGGCAGCTGTGGGCAGACAAGATGGCAACTCTGCGGGGAGGCACCTGCGGGAAGAAAATATGGCAGCTCTGAGGGGAGGCACCTGAGGGCAGCTCTGAAGGGGGCAAAGGTGGCAGCTCTGAGGGGAGGCAGCTGAGGGAAGAAAATATGGCAGCTCTGAGGGGAGGCACCTGAGGGAAGACAAGATGGCAGCTCTGAGGGGAGGCACCTGAGGGCAGCTCTGAAGGGGGCAAAGATGGCAGCTCTGAGAGGAGGCAGCTGTGGGCAGACAAGATGGCAGCTCTGAGGGGAGGCAGCTGAGGGAAGACAAGATGGCAGCTCTGAAGGAGGCAAAGGTGGCAGCTCTGAGGGGAGGCAGCAGAGGGAAGAAAATATGGCAGCTGTGAGGGGAGGCAGCTGTGGGCAGACAAGATGGCAACTCTGCGGGGAGGCACCTGCGGGAAGAAAATATGGCAGCTCTGAGGGGAGGCACCTGAGGGCAGCTCTGAAGGGGGCAAAGGTGGCAGCTCTGAGGGGAGGCACCTGAGGGAAGAAAATATGGCAGCTCTGAGGGGAGGCACCTGAGGGCAGCTCTGAAGGGGGCAAAGGTGGCAGCTCTGAGGGGAGGCACCTGAGGACAGCTCTGAAGGGGGCAAAGGTGGCAGCTCTGAGGGGAGGCAGCTGAGGGAAGACAAGAGCATCCCTTCAGAGCTGCCATCTTGTCTATCCTCAGCTGCCTCCCCTCAGAGCTGCCACCTTTACCCCCTTCAGAGCTGCCATCTTGTCCATCCTCAGCTGCCTCCCCTCAGAGCTGCCACCTTTACCCCCTTCAGAGCTGCCATCTTGTCCATCCTCAGCTGCCTCCCCTCAGAGCTGCCACCTTTACCCCCTTCAGAGCTGCCATCTTGTCCATCCTCAGCTGCCTCCCCTCAGAGCTGCCATCTTGTCTGCCCTCAGCTGCCTCCCCTCAGAGCTGCCACCAGAGCCTGAGCGTCCCTCAGAGCTTCCCTCAGCTGCGTCCTGTCAGCTTCGTCCTTTCAAAGGGCCTAGAGGTGGCGCGGCGAGGTTTCCTGAGCCCTCATCCCGAGGCTGCGCCGTGGAGGCTGCTCTGCGATCAGGTTCTTTGGAGGCGGTGCGGGTGTTTGCGAGGCAGCAGCGCCTTCTGCGTGGAGAAGACCCTGAGTGATGCTGTGGCGCTTCCTGAGGCGGCTCAGCGCAGGCAGTAAGGAGGGGGAGGGCTCCAGGGGCGGTTTATTCCGTTGCCGAGGGGGGAGGGGGGGAGGGGAGAACAGCCTGGCCTGTGTGCTGCAGAACTCTCTGTACCCGCTTCTCCCCCCCCCCTTGGAGAATGGCTCCCCCAGTTCAGTACCAGGTGGGAAGCGTCCAGCCCCGTTGAAGGAGGGGGAGCTGTGACGTAAGAGAGTCTGGGACGGGGCTGGTGCGGAGGCCTGAGGAGGTTCTGTGAGGGGCGGAGTCAGCGTGGGCGGGCCAGCGCCCTGTGGCTGAGGGGCTCAGAGCCTGCCTCCTGAGGGGGGCGAAGACCCCTGACTGACAGGCTGAGAGCCCGCCTCTGTGAGCGGAACGATAAAGAAAAGGCTGAGGGGCGGGGCCCACAGCTGACTGACAGGCGTACAGCCCGCCTCTTTGCCCGCCTCTCCCTTCAACTGAAGTGAGCGCGCCAACGGCTGGCTGGAAAGCGCGGGCTTTTCGGAGGCTCCTCAGCGCTGACGGCCGCCTGTCTGTTCTTCTCTTGCCCGACCATGCCCTGCTCTGAAGCCGCGCTAGCCTCGTCCCACAACAAGAGGCCGAAGAGCCTGGAGCCCCCCGAGGGAGGCAGGGAGAGGCTCCGCTTCGCCAAGCTCTCCGAGAACGCCTTCGCCCCTTCCAGGGGCTCCTCCCGCGCAGCCGGATACGACCTCTACAGGTGGGGAGGGGCAGGCTGGCTCTCTCTGAGGGGACTTCAGGGTGGGGGAGGGGTGAGCAGTGGGGGGGCCATGGGGGTTGACGGGTGACAGAGCCTGGTTGGGGGAGGGGTGAGCAGTCAGGGATGGGTTGTCGGGGCAGAGCCTGGTTGGGGGAGGGGTGAGCAGTGGGGGGGGCCATGGGGGTTGACAGGTGCCAGAGCCTGGTTGGGGGAGGGGTGAGCAGTCAGGGATGGGTTGTCAGGGGGCAGAGCCTGGTTGGGGGAGGGGTGAGCAGTGGGGGGGGCCATGGGGGTTGACAGGTGCCAGAGCCTGGTTGGGGGAGGGGTGAGCAGTCAGGGATGGGTTGTCGGGGCAGAGCCTGGTTGGGGGAGGGGTGAGCAGTGGGGGGGGCCATGGGGGTTGACAGGTGCCAGAGCCTGGTTGGGGGAGGGGTGAGCAGTCAGGGATGGGTTGTCAGGGGGCAGAGCCTGGTTGGGGGAGGGGTGAGCAGTCACGGATGGGTTGTCAGGGGGCAGAGCCTGGTTGGGGAGGGGTGAGCAGTGGGGGGGCCATGGGGGTTGACGGGTGACAGAGCCTGGTTGGGGGAGGGGTGAGCAGTCAGGGATGGGTTGTCGGGGCAGAGCCTGGTTGGGGGAGGGGTGAGCAGTGGGGGGGGGCCATGGGGGTTGACAGGTGCCAGAGCCTGGTTGGGGGAGGGGTGAGCAGTGGGGGTTTACAGGTGCCAGAGCCTGGTTGGGGGAGGGGTGAGCAGTAGGGGGGGCCCTGGGGTTGACGGCTGCCAGAGCCTATTTGGGGAAGGGGTGAGTAGTGGGAGGGCCATGGGGGTTGACAGGTGACAGAGCCTGGTTGGGGGAGGGTTAATCAATGGAGGAGGTTGCCATAGTTTGGAGGGGGGGCAAGGTTTGGTCAGGGAGGGTGGAACAGTGGGGTGATGGCAGGGAGGGGACAAAGCATGGTGTGGGGAGGCTTTGGGGATTGGCGTTGTGGGAACGCATATCCTTTTGATGCTTCAGCTACCTAGTTTTCTTTGTCTTCTTAGTGCCTACGACTGTGAGATTCCTGCTTCAGGAAAGGCTGTAGTGAAAACAGATATTCAAATCGCTCTTCCTTCTGGGTGCTACGGTCGAATTGGTAAGACGGGAAATGTCTTCTAAGCGGCATCTGTGGGGCAAAGGCACCATAGAAATGTTATAAATAAACTTGCAAATTACTTGTTAGGAATTTTCTGGTTGAAAATCGGAATAGAATGTAATAGGACCCTCCTTATCCAATGGGATTCTGTTCCTGGACCAGCACATATCAAACCTCTCATGAAATCAAATCATGCTCTTTGGGGTCCGCTGAACTCCGGTCATGTCCAGAGATGTTCTGAGATGTATGAATGCTGCTCACAGCCTCCATTGGACAGAAAAAGGCTTCCAGAGGTCTTAGAGAAGCATTTACAGAAATTCTTTCTAGTGCCTCTTGGGTATTCAGGTTGGGCTGAAATTCTCTCAACAGGAGTCTGAGCCAAATCCATAGATTTGTAGGTTCAATCTATATTGTATTTTGATAACTCTATGTATATACTGGTTCAGAGTTGTACAGCTTGCCACACTCTGGTAAACATGAGCCATATAATTTTTTCCCCACCTTTGAGCTTCATTGGGGAGGAGGGATGATCCTAATAACATGTCTGTCTCTGAGCTCCTTAGATATTCAAAGCAACTGCTGGACAGCAACTAGCTGTTCTCTAGCTTCAAAAGCTGGGGTGGTTTGGAGGCTACATCTGGTGCACTTGGGAATACACGGCACAATCAACCTTTTCACTTTCCAGTTTTGAAGCAGAAAACATGATGTGACCTTGTTCCACCTGCTGTACTTCTACCTATTTTGCACAGCGCAAAATAACTTGGCCCAAACTTCGTCTATGAGAATTGAGAGCTGAGCCTTATTTTATTGCTGAATTTCAAGCCACTTGGAGCTGGAGAAACCATCAGGGATTCATCCTTACACTTGTGCCTGGCTGTTCTCCAAAGTGAAGTGCAGATGTGGAGACAGTTTTGATCTTCCTTTCCAGCTTGGAAAAAAGGAAAAGATGGGGAATTTAGTATTTGCTTCTGTAAAATTGAGTGATAGAGCCTTTTTTCAATAGCCCTATTCAGTGGTATATGGGAAACATTTTCCTCTGGATCCTTTTAGAAAGAATCAAAGCTGTGTGTGTGTGAAGGAAGTCTCTCTTTATAGGGTTGCCTTATGTCCTGGAAAATGGGGACAGTCCCTGTTTTCAGGGATTGTGTTCACATACTGGCAAGTTGGACAGGGGAGTCCTATCCCGTTTTTATGGAAGAGAATTATAGCAACCTTATGGTTTATGAAAAGTTGGAATTGTAACTGAAAATGTAACTATGTCTAAGAGGCATGATCTATTGTTAGGATTGATGGAACATTCCTCTAGCCCTAACCATCCTAATGTTAGTGATCTTCATTGGTGTGATGCTAAGTAAAAAGGTATTGCTCAGTGGAGCATCTTTTTAAAAAAATTCTGTCTTTAAGTGACATAATATTTTGGCAGCTTGTAAAATTTGGCTGTTACAGCAATTTTAATGTTCTCTTCTGTCTCCTTTTTTTAGCTCCACGTTCTGGATTAGCTGCAAAACATTTCATAGATGTTGGTGGTAAGTCAATTGTTTTTTGTATATACTATCATGTCTATATGCTATAATATGAAGTCCATGTTCTTGGTAAATGGGAAAATTATGCATGTTTAAAATTAAATATTTTAGAGGGCTGTGCTTAGACATCTATTCACTTGTAAAAGATTTGTGTATACTAGTATTGTATCCCAAGTTTTCTTGTAATGATAGATAGTAGCTTTAAACCAGTGAAATGCCAAAGTCTGGATATAATTTTTTTGCTTTTTGCCTTGCATCAGTAATTCCGATGCCAGTTCTGTGCCCAAGGTTCCAGTTCTGAGCCTAGGTGTGACTTGTGGAGGGCAATGGTAGCGAATACTGTATATTGTACTCTTAGAAGATGTAGCCATATTCAGTTGATCTATGACTTGGGGATTAAATATTCTTTGATTAGAAGCAAGTTGAAAGTATTTTAGATGTTATTTTCTTGGGACCCCCATCTTTGCTTCCTACACTATTGGCTTGTTTCAAACTAGGGGCAACTGCCTGCTGTATAAACTCAGTATGCATGTCCTTCAACTATTTACAGGAGATTTGTTTTCTCCACTGACTTAGCAGACTGCTTTTTCTGGACACATGAAGACTATTTGAACCATTAGCACTTTGAACACCTGTTTTACTTTTCAAATTACTTTGATCAGAATTTCTCGCAAAAGAATTATCATCATGGTGAGAAAAATATAATGCAGTTCCAATTCACCCCTTAGTTTCACAAGCATGAAATTACTAGTAGGTACTTAAATTGTGCTTCTATTCTTGGGGTATGCATTCTTTGGTGCAAAAAAATGAAATTTAAGCAAGTGCTATATTGCTGTGATAATAGGTCTTAGAAACCCTTTCTTTCAACAGATCTCAAAATTAACATGACTCTAAAGTTTCTGTCACTATGGGTGCAATCCTAAACAATTTAGGCTGGCCAACTCACCTGGCATATCTTCTTATGGTGGTGGCATATCTTCCAGGTTGATATCTTCCAAGAAGTGGGGCAGAAGTGGACTTGTGCTGGGACTTAGGCTGGCCTAACTGGAGGTTAGGATTGCAGCCTTTAACTAGCACAATACTAGATTAAAATAATTCAATAACAGTATACTGTAGGCTCTTTGCTTGGCTGAGATAGACACAGTATCTGCAGAATTTATGTACTGATTCAAAATATTCAACTTGTATTCAACTTGCATTTCAGGTATTTAGAGTTTCCAGTGAGAGAGTGCAATCTCTTAAGAACTATTAGGCATATGTTTATTATTTATTTATTTTTATTTTATATATAATTTTGTTCTTCATGTAATTGTGGTTAAATTTGTTGCTCATGCTGTTACAGCTGGGGTTATTGATGAAGATTACAGAGGAAATGTTGGTGTTGTTCTGTTTAACTTTGGAAAGGAACCCTTTAAAGGTATAAACTGCATTTGGTTATTTTTAGCTACCCACCTGAATTTTTGTAGTTTCTATTAACCTTCTCTTTTTCCTTCTACTTAGAACCACAATCTAGTGGTATTCTAAAATACCACTTTAAAAGACCTTTTTTCTTTAAAAGTCCTTTCCTTATTATGCGAGGTGTTCTAAAACATGAGACTTGCTTTCAGCTGCTGGTTGTGATTGAACTGTGGACCCATGACATGGTTCACTTGACTAAGACAGCACAAGGGGAACACATTTAGTGAAGCTAAATAAGTCTGGATATTGCAATTTATCAGCTTGCTATAATATAGAACATTTGTGCAATGCAGAAACATAAACCAAAACTTCTGGTTATATATTAGATACGGTTAAGGCCAAATTATATATTAGAAACATGGTTTGACCTAGTTATTAGCTTAAAACATGGGAGGGGGTGAGTGAATACTTTCTAATATTTCTGTTTAGTTGTCCTATATTCTTTGGAAAAGAAACAATATAAAAGAAACATACCAATAACTCCCTGGTTGATACTGTGTAGTCCTCAGAATACTGAAACTACAAGTGCTTAAACCTTGTTTTCTGCTTTTGAAGTTAACAAGGGAGACAGAATTGCCCAGCTGATCTGTGAGCGTATCTACTATCCTGAACTTGAAGAAATGCAGGTAAGAAACTTGAAACATTTTAATATGAGTTTGTTCCCTGTGAGAGGGAAGGCTTTATCCCAGCATTTATCACAGGGCCAGACTTGCTCAGGTCTCCTTCCAAAGAGAGTGCCTCAGAGATCAGTCCAGCTCTGACTCACTAGCACACGTTTGCAATTTGCTAAAACTGATCTTCACATATTAGGTGCTCATTTGGCTCTCTTCAGGTGCCAAACTGCCAGTGCAATTCTAACTCCTGGCTAGGCTGGTACAAGTCCCATGCTGCCCTAGAGATGGGAGTTACACCAGTGCACATACACGCACCAGCTCCAAATACCACAGTGGGAACAAGGAGATAGGTGCGTTGTACTAGACTGGCACAGGATTGCACTCAGGGTGCCTGCAGTGGAGGGAATACTGTGGGGCCCAGCTCCACAATACCAGACGGGTCTGGGATATGCTCCTGAAGAATACCTGAGCAAGTCTAGCCCTGCCTTTTAACAGGGAGGGGCAACCAATGTTGTGACCCTTCAGGTAAGAATTCATTTATTTATCAACAAGTATATTTTTCCACAACCCCTGCCCCCCCAAAAAAGGAAAAATGTTTTGTGAATTGTGCTTCTGTTGAAATTCAATATCTATTGCACTTTATGCATTAATTTCACAATTTAAAAGAAAACATAGTAGGCACACATTTCTCATGGCTAAAGAGAAAGGCAGTAATAAACTCTAATCACACTTTTATTTCAGGTTTTGGATGACACAGAACGTGGTTCAGGAGGCTTTGGATCCACTGGCAAGAACTGAGAGCTGTTACATGTAGTAAAGAGAGCTGTTATATGTAGTAAACTTGATTTTATTGTCTTTGTATGAAATATTTTTGGATAAATAAACTTTTTTGCTAGACTTGTTTTTTTCTTAATGAGACATCATGCAGTGAAAACAACACTGAAAATTCTTGACCTACTTATGTGCTATTAGAAACAAGATGAGAACATGGGGGATGCTTCCTCTCTTATTCAGTTGAAGTATGTCTTTGCGGTCCAACTAGTGTGTGTATTACCAAAACCTGAAGCAACTAGTATCTGCATGTGGATCTAATATTTTTAAATAGATCTTGCAACTACCAGTAACAAGAATTCATTCAAATATGCATGCTCAAACTCTGAGGTTTTCCAGTTAATAATATATGGGATGTATGATATCTTGCTTTTCTTCAGAGTATGTGCATGGAGTTTATCTTCCATTTGAACACTAACATAACCCAGACCTGATTAGTTTCAGCAAGACTGATAAGACCCTGTCTTGTGGTGAGGAAGACTCTTAGTTCATCTAGCTTGGTAGCATTTATACTGAATGGGAGTGGTTTTCCACAAATTCGGATCAAAATCCTCTAGACCAATCTGGAGATGGAAAGTGGCTAAGCTGTGGTGGAAGCAAGTACATTTAACACATGGTGTAAGGAGATTTGTATTTCTAAGCTTGGAGCACAATCCTAACCATGTCTACTTAAAAGTAAGCCCCATTGTGTTTAGTAGGTCTTACTCCCAGGAAAGTGACTTTAGGATTGCAGCAGTAATCTTTCAAAATGTGTTTTTAATTTTCTATTTATAATTTGTTGCTGCCACTGGCCAAGGAGGCCCCAAGCTAGTTCATAAGCAGCATAAATAAAAAACTAAATGAAAATAAATAAAATAGTTAAAGAAAAAACTAAAATGAAATGAATAAAAGCATATTAAGAAAAAAAATTGTCAGCAATTCAAAATCTATTGGGGGGGGGGGCTTGCAGCCTTTCCCCCCAAAAACTTTAAGGAACATGCAAGCAAGTTCTCTGATGTTCCCCTAAATGCTGCAACTGGGAGAAGACCCTGGCTGACCAACCAGACCTCAAATGAGGAAGTAGGCAGAGTTATTTGCAATCCGGGCTGACTTCATTTTGAAGTGAATTAAAGTTGTCAGTTAAGCTACTAGATGTTTAGTGATGGTGGCTATCTTTCACTTAGCAGCTCAGCTCTGATGGTCACTTCACCTGACCTCATCTGTTTCTTAGTAGCAGCATGAGGTCAGCTGTTCTATTCTCCTTGGTGTGCTAACTTTAAATTGGATAAAGGGCATTTCTGGTCCCTTGTGCTTCATTCTCTTAAAAAAATGACATACAGGTTTAACCTGACAGACTGTCATGGTGGTATTCGGCACTCCATCTCAGGCACATAAAGTTCTTAGGCTACTTGCAAGGTAGTGATTGTAGCATTTATTTTATTTAAGCTATTCTGAAAGCAATTTATTATAATAAGAAATAGTATCTACAGATTTTAATATGTACTGGGGATCCCCTTTGGTGGTGGTGGTAAGGTAACCCCTTGCAGGTTGCCCGGCTAGCTGTGACCAGCCAAAGGGTGTGGCACTCATCTCCATTTCTGTGGCCAAAGAGCCAGCGTTGTGTGAAGACTTCTCCATGGTCATCTCGATACCAAGGGCCCACTGTAATTTATATTTCTGACTGATAAATTGCCCTCAGAATGGCTTAAATAAAATAAAAGTGAATGATACAAAAACAAACAGAATACAATTCTTCAGTCATTTATAAATCCTGCACTATTATGGCAACAGTAACATTTCATAAATCAGCAACAAAATGAATCAAAAGCTTGCTGAAATACTAGTGTCTTGAAAAGCAGATGGGGCCATGTGTACCTCTTTGGGAAGGACTTCCATAATTTGGGAACCATTATAGAGAAGGCCCTTCTGAGGCCAGTGGTCAACCTTAAACGGAAAGGAAACATGGAAGAGGTAGACTGGAGTTTGTGACAGGTTAATATAAGATTATGATTCTCTGTAGGCACATTACCCTGTTTTTAATGTGCAAATGACCAAACTTAGGAGCTCCACTAAAAAGGATAGTTTTATGAACTGACATTAAGGTGCATGTTTCCTTTGCCCTTGAACAGTACCAGCACATTAGCAAGGCATCTATATTGGAAGTGTCCAAGGTATACTGCACACAAAGGATGATTGCCGAATAACAGTTTCTATCCAAGATATACAACTACTGGCACTCTTATAGCTTCTTGCTGCTTGACATTTCATAACGTGTTTGTCAAAAACTTTCAAGCCTATGTAGGTTACTGAAGTCTAGTAACATTAGGATTCTTCCCAAAATCCTAAAGCTTTTCAACATTTCTGTACTCCTGAGGTATATGTACAGCCTTGCTAATATTCATTCTGAACCTTAATTTTCAGTTAACTGTAATTGCCCCATACCAAGCATTCTCTGAAATTTCTTGTTCTCTAAAAATCCTTTTGCGATGAGGTCCTTTTACTTCAGTAAATTAACCACTAGGTGGCACTTGAAGTCTGTCTTTCTCTCCTGTAAGGGATTTTTCTCCCCATCTCCATAATTAATTGATAACTCCCAATGGGACTACTTTAGTGAAAAGTAACATGAAGCAATAGTTGAGTGAAAGCTGGCAAAAGTAGAACATGTTTGAGGAAGGGAACAATGACTATAATTGAAATAAGAGTTGGATGGTTGAGCTGTTTGCACAATCACTCCTAGGGGTGAGAACAGCTGAAAAGGCTGTGCCTTCTTTTTCTTGCTGGGTTTCAAGCAGAGTAGAAAACGGAATGATAAGCTTTCCCCCAGCCTAGCTTTTCTAATAATAAGCCACAGAAATTACCATCCGACTACAGAAAGCAGTTTTACTGGGAAAGTTTACATCTTACTACAATATTTATAACAGCAAACCAGGCATCCTAGGTCCTTTGGAAGGGTTTGATATCTGGATGAAACAATAACATCTATCGGACTATGAAAAATCTCATAATAATAACTGGTATTTTTGCATTGCCTTCTGGCCATTGGATTTCTCCTTTGGCTGTGTTCAAGATGGTTTACACAGGCATACTTAGAATTATCTACATTCCAGTTGGATCTCACGGTTTGGTGAAATAATCTGGCCACATGCTTCCTCCCATCCCCTACTTCAGGGATCTTCAAACCCCGGACAGGGGGCTAGATGCACCCATTGGCTAGTCTCAATGTAGCCACGGGCAAGATCCCTCTATCTGGCCCTTGGGCTAGCCTTGTAATCCATTCCAGTACATTCTTATATGTACATTTATTCAAATTTGAAATGCAAATAAGTTTTCTGGTCCCTGACACTGTGTCAGAAAGATGAGGTGGTCCTCATGCCAAAAGGCTAAGAGACCCTTCAATATCTTCAGTTTGGTGTCATTGTGTTTTGGCTTCAGGACAGTTAAATGAGTTATAGTGTTGTGACCCAGCCTATTTCCTGTCCCATCCAATTTTTCCTTGTAAGAATAACTGTCCTTTTCTTTGGTTAGCATATAGTGTGCTGTTTTTGGCAGGTCTGGCATTTTCAACTCACAATACATTTGGGACTGCCAGTGAAGCAAAAGTGAACACTGTACTTCCTGACTTGGGCCCAAAAAGGTGGTGATATTATGGATCATTCAGGTTCCTGAAGGTGCAGTGCAACTCTTCCATCTATTGCTGTAGAAATGAGCAGAATAATAATAATAAAATTATTAATAATATAATTTATGATAAATAAATAAGACTCCATCAAAGTCTGGTTAAGACTGGGTTAATTACTACAGGCCCAAACTGGCATAGTCTGCAAATGGAAGAGCATACACACTTGTCTGAAACCAATGTATTCCACCCCTTTCCAGGACATGCCAAGTATTAGCAGGCCCTCCTGCCTAAAAGAAAGATAGTCTGTGACTTGAGAGCAAGGGTTGGCAAACTTCTATGGCAGGAACAGGCAAATTTTCAACTTTAGGGATCCTGGACTTTTAACAATTATGTAGGAGAGGAACTTATAAATCCAGAGTAACTACGGGGAGTCCTTGCTCTGGTGTAAGAACAACTTACTCTGGATTCCAATATGATTTTCCCATAGGTTTTCACTAGGTGGTGCAGAAACTACGGGTGCACATAAAGTCTCTTACGTGCTCCTGTAGTTACTCTGGATTTGGGGTTAGTTTCAGTTTGACGACTATCTGAATTCCTTTGAGATTATAAATTAGAACAAGACAGTGAGTCGCAGGGCTCCACCAGTGGTGGCTCCAAGATTATGAAATTGCTTCCTTCGATGAGCAGACTATCTCTTTACAAAGGGATTTGCTTTTTGAGTAGGGTTGCCACAATTCTCTTCCACAAAACCGGGACAGGACCCCCGTCAAACTTGCCAGTATGTGAATGCAATCCCCGAAAACTAGGACTGTCCTGGTTTTATGGGACATATGGCAATCCTATCTTTGAGACATGTTGCTGTAATGTGGCTGTGATTAAGTCTGCTTTTAAATAGTTTTATCGCATGCTGATTCCATAATGTGTTTTTTTTTTTTCCAGGACATGCTCTCTTTGTGACATTAAATGAGCACCTGAGGCTTCCTTGAGGGGCAAGATAAAAAGATCTTGAACAAATAATTAAATAAATAATGTTTGAGGCATGGTAAATGTTTCTTCTGACTGCTGATGATGCTGGTGAAACAAATCAAGGCAAGAGAACAATCCAACAAGTCACT
Source organism: Cryptoblepharus egeriae (assembly GCA_030015325.1). NCBI lineage: Eukaryota > Metazoa > Chordata > Lepidosauria > Squamata > Scincidae > Cryptoblepharus > Cryptoblepharus egeriae. The sequence goes on from JAREYC010000013.1 coordinate 17,704,649, forward strand.
TGGATTGGATTCTTTTCACATGAGTATTTTGTGGTTTAGAGAAATGTAGCCAGACTGAAAAAGGAAAGGTTGTCTCCAGCTGTCCAGGACAAAATAGCCATGCAGCCTAGTTGGATGAAAACCCCTCTCTTTTCTTTTGTGTTCAGCAGAGATACATAACACATGCCCTGGTGCCAGGGGTAGTGATGTTGTGACATCATGTGACATTAAGTCATATGATGTCTTCCTGGTTCTCACTAGTGTCTTCATAACCCACACCATTCCTTCTGCTGTTGGGACTCCCAAGGAGAAGGAAAGTGTCCACAAAGTTGCTAGTGCCTCCTCCAAAACCAGGACAGAGTCTGTGGACCATTCATGTACCTTCCAGCATAGCACCCGGGTCAGATGCCTCTCAGGCTCTGCCCATTTATGGCTCTGCTACTGGGCAGATTCAGTCAACATTCTGTAGATTTGACCATGCTGTACCATCTGGCTTTGCCTTTATACTTCTGCAGAACCTTTTCTGTGCCAGACTGTAGGGTCCCTGCAGATAATACTTATGTCTCCTTCCCAGCACTGTCTCCTTCCCAGCAAAGTAGGAAACAAACTAATAATGAGAATCCCATATAGTGAGACTTCATGTAGGGCACCTGCTACGCTCCTGCAGTGAATGGGAGCCAATACTCAAGATTGCCAGACTGGAACAGAAACTTAAAAAGGCAGGGTGGCACATTTGGCATTTTGGTATTATATCTATTTTATATTAGTTTATTTTTTTAAACCGCTCTGAGATTTTGGAGTTGAGATCCAGATGTTCTTGGAAGAGAAGTGTAGTTAAGAGCAGGGAGCCAAACCATTAAAAATTTGGGTTAAGTTCTACTTCAGGCTCTTCTGTATTTTTTAACTGTCTAGTCTGGGTCCTGTTTAGGCAACTAAAATAACTGATTTGATAACAAAGTGGTTTTTTGAACCAGTTTAGATATATTTCAAGCAGAATAATTTCTGTTAGAGTTTGAATCTAATAATGAAACATGTTTGGTCAGGCAAGTTGATTCAAGGCTGATGCAATACTGCAGAAGGCTGATGCAATCTGTAACTGCTCTTACAGCATGATTCAGCAGAATTGGAAGTGCTGAGTCACTGGTCACATGACTGCAATATCTCTAACTGATTGGTGTTTCACTATATTTAAGTGTGTATGAGATTATTGCAAAGTGTGGGCTACTGAGGAGGAGTATTATTACTGTTTGATATTCTGAAAGACTGGACTGTATCTGTGGACTGACTTGTGGGCTGTTTAACTGGATTACTGAGATTGGAATAACCCTGCAACTGGATGTATGTATATGACTGATCTACTGCTTTGACCTTGGACTGTGTTACTTGATTTATCTTCTCCCTGTCATTTTGAACAATATAATTATCCTGAACTATAAACAGCTGTGTGTGTACTTTGTGCTGCTGCCCTCTCATCCTCTGCACAACTACTCTGCTTAGCCCTGCTAATCCTGCAGGGACTCACATTTCCTAACACTGGTTACGGGCCCAGAGGCTGGCAGAGCTGGCAGTGTGCTACAGGTGAACTTTGCTGGAGTTGCTGGTGGCTATATTGACATTTGAAGGCAATTTTCCAGACGTTTGATTCCTGGAGAAAGTCCAGTGTCCAGGTCATAAAATGGAGTCAAGTCTGCTATCACTGGGTGGATTCCCTATTACCCGTCTACATGGGACGAACTATGCCACTTGGGCGCAAAAGGTGCGCTTACTCCTAAGAAAGGAGGGGCTTTGGCAAGTTGTGTCCAACCCACCTAAATTGGAGGACTTAGATGAGGAAGATGATGCTGAAGAAATATCTAAGTACCACCATGACAATGAAAAGGCATTGTGTTTCATTGGCTTAACTCTGGAGGATCACCAATTGGTCCACATCAGAGGGATTGAGTCTGCAAAAGAGTGCTGGGACAGTCTAAAAACTATCTATGTTCATGATAGTGCAGGTGCTCAAATACACCTGACACGCAAGCTATTTCGAGCACGGCTCGCTCCCGGAGGGGACATGCTTGCTCATCTTGAGTTTATGAAGCACACCCCCTATGAGCTGCAGGAGCAGGAGCTGATATTTACTCCAGCGGCATACATTGTACTTTCAATGTACAATGATATTTGTACATTGATATTTACAATGTAATACAAAGCTGATATTTACTCCAGCAGGCGTACATTGTACTTTCATCGCTGGACGAAAGCTATGACAACTTCATTGCCAACATGGAGGTATTGCCACGCACTGAGATAACGATGGCAGGTATTACCAGCAGGCTGCTAGACGAAGCCAGACGGTGCAAAGACACTGTACTGCTTCGTGATTCCTGCCAGATCTCCACTACTCGACGTGACAGAGAACAGCCAACTGAGGACTGCACAGGACAAGCGGCAAGAGCCTACACTGTTAAGAAATGCCTGAAATGTGGTGCCACTGGGCATATTGCACGCCACTGCAAATCAAAGAAAGGAAAAAAGTTTGGTGCTGCTGAAACCCATACTGGGGCTCATCTGGCTCTAACAGGCACAGATGGTCTGGGCTCCGATGTCTGGGTCGTAGACAGTGGTGCCTCTCACTCCATTGCAAAGCGCAAGGAAATCTTTGCATCATTTGAGCCTGTAAGTACTCAAAAAGTATCTTTGGCTGATGGGCTATGTGTAAATGTGACTGGGGAAGGAACTGTATATCTCTCTTGTTTAGCTAAATCCTTAAATATGATTTGTGTGCCTACACTAAAATACAATCTCCTGTCTGTGGGTGCTCTGGTAAAAGAAGGATTCAAAGTATTTTTTGAAGAGGACCAATGCCTTATCCAAGGAAGGGATGGTAATTCTGCTATTGCTATACTGCAAAATGGGCTATTTGTACTGAACCATGTAACTGCTCAGTCTGTATATGACAACAAGGTACCCCATGATAACTGTATTCATTTGCTGCACAGGTGCCTTGGTCATGCTAATTTCAAAACTTGGTCATGCTAATTTCAAAGTTGGTCATGCTAATTTCAAAAGCAGAACTGAAAGTTCTGCTTCACCTCACTCTCGGGTCTTGGGAGAGGAGGAGCAAGAAACAAAAGAGGGGCTAAGTTCAATAGACTCTGTACAACAGGAGCCTATACCACTGAGACGCTCCACCAGAGAACGAAAAGCTCCAGATCGCTATAGTCCTGGTGCAATTTGTCAAGTATCAGTAGAGCCAAGATCTTATAATGATCTGCAGTCCATGTCACCAGAAGACAAACATGCTTGGGAAACACCTGTTAACAATGAGCTTGATACTTTAAAGAAACTACAAGTCTATGAGGATGCTGTACTGCCTCCTGGTGAGCATGCTATTGGCTGCAGATGGGTGTTTAAACTGAAAAAAGGAGTAAATGGTGTAACTAAATGCAAGGCTAGACTTGTTGCTCAAGGGTTTTCACAAACCTCTGCTTGTTATGATGAAACGTTTTCACCATGTTTACGCTCTGAATCGCTAAGGGTTGCACTTCTATGGGCTGCAAAACATAAATATATTGTAACTCATTGTGATATAGAAACTGCTTACTTGAATGCTCCTTTAAGGCATGTAATTTATATGCAAAAAACCCCAGGTGTAACTGCAAATACTGGAAAAGATTGCTGGTTACTGAAAAAAATCTCTGTATGGTTTAAAACAATCTGGTTATGAATGGAATACTTGTATTACTGATGCTTTAATACAGCTAGGTTTTAAAGCTGGCCTAGCAGAGCCATGTCTATTTACAAAAGATACTGAACAAAACAAACAGATCATTCTTTTGTTCACAGATTATTTGGCCATAATAACCAAAACTGACTCTGAAGCTAATGAAATAATTCAGAAGCTAGAAAAGGAAATCACTGAGACAGAAACATTTGGCAGTTTCAACTACAGAATCTGAATTTTCTTGTTTGTCTTACCTATGTAATGAGCTAATATGGTACAAACAACTGTTAAAAGATCTAGAAATAAATATTGACTATCCAATTACTGTATATGAAGACAGTCAGTCAGCTATATCCATGGCTAACTCTTCTGCTGTGAAATCTAGATCAAGATACACTGATATAAGATACCACAATGTGAGAGAAAGTGTGAAAAATGGGTTAATATATTTAGAATACTGTGCTATAGAAAATAATATTGCTGACCATTTTACAAAGGCACAAAACATTGCTAAGCACAATGAGCATTGTGAACTGTATGGAATATGTATATGAAAACTGTATAAAACGATGCATATTATCTTAAACTGTAAAGGAACAACTTACCTGTCCAAAGGAGGAGAATGTTAGGGTTTGAATCTAATAATGAAACATGTTTGTTCAGGCAAGTTGATTCAAGGCTGATGCAATACTGCAGAAGGCTGATGCAATCTGTAACTGCTCTTACAGCATGATTCAGCAGAATTGGAAGTGCTGAGTCACTGGTCACATGACTGCAATATCTCTAACTGATTGGTGTTTCACTATATTTAAGTGTGTATGAGATTATTGCAAAGTGTGGGTTACTGAGGAGGAGTATTATTACTGTCTGATACTCTGAAAGACTGGACTGTATCTGTGGACTGACTTGTGGGCTGTTTAACTGGATTACTGAGATTGGAATAACCCTGCAACTGGATGTATGTATATGACTGATCTACTGCTTTGACCTTGGACTGTGTTACTTGACTTATCTTCTGCCTGTCGTTTTGAACAATATAGTTATCTTGAACTATAAACAGCTGTGTGTTTACTTTGTGCTGCTGCCCTCTCATCCTCTGCACAACTACTCTGCTTAGCCCTGCTAATCCTGCAGGGACTCACATTCCTAACAATTTCAATAATTTTTTATTTCAGTGTAACTTTGTAAAAAAAATACAGTATCCAAGGCTCCTTCCAATACAGGCTCCTTTCAGTTTGCCAATACAAGCAAATACAGGCTCCTTTCAGTTGGGAGCCAAAGGCTGCATTGAACACAATGCGACATACTTTTGAATAGAGATGGTTAGGATTGTGCTCCAAGATTGCTGCTTTTATTGGGTTTTGACAGTTTCTGCGGCTTTTATTTATGGTTACATATTTTCATTGCTTTCTTTGTTTTTTCTCATATTTATTGTATATTGTGAGACATTCTGATGGAGAAGCAGAATAAAAATGTTTTGACATATTTAAAGTTAGAAGCATGTTTAACAGTTTAGCTTTATAGTATCAAGAATTTTTCAAACAAAATACAAGTACATTGTAAGATGTACTTGTATTTTTCTTTGTAAGAAGAACACTTTGTAAATGCTTTGTAAAGAATGCTTTGTAAGAAGAACGCTTTGTAAGACAAACTAAAATTTATAAGGAATTCTGCTTTGTAAAACAAGCAGTGCCTTGTTGTGGACTGTGGGTGGTGCAAGTGGTTAAGACACTATGCCTGTTAACGAGAAGGCCAGGGTTCAAGACCTGGGTCCCCACAAGAAAGGGTGAGCTCCTGTCCTTAGCCCAGCTCTGTGACGCAGCTGGAACCAATCATATCGGCTCTGCTTTTCCATTGGACTATTTCAGTGGCGTGAAGAGGGGGGATTTGCTGCTTGGGTAACAGCCTAGCCTCTATATCAGTCAACCCAGGCTTTCGTGCTTTGCATGCAGGGTCAAGCACGATACCATAGTCTTTCAAGACTGATGGATGCCAAGTGCCTTGTAAGACAGTTTAGCGGAGTTTGGCAAACACTTTACAAGGAAAATTTGTTGTAAAACGAACAAATTGATGGATTTGCTTTCTGAGCAACAGCAAGAGGGACCTTGGAGTAGCTGTGGATCACAAGCTGAACATGAGTCAGCAATGTGATGTGTCTGCATTAAGAGGACTGTAGCTTCCAAGTCGCAAGAAGTTCTAGTTCCTCTTTATTCAGCATTGGTGAGACCTCACCTTGAGTACTGTGTTCAGTTCTGGGCACCTCACTTTAAGAAAGATGCAGCCAAACTGGAGCAAGTGCAGAGGAGAGCAACAAGAATGATCAGTGGGATGGAAGGGAAGCCCTACAAGGAAAGGTTGGGGGAACTTGGGATGTTCAGCCTGGAGAAGAGGAGGCTGAGGGGAGACATGATTGCCCTCTTCAGATACCTGAAGGGCTGTCATAGGGAGGAAGGGGCTCATTAATAGCTGCTTCTGAAAGTAGAACTAGAACCAATGGGTACAAACTGCAAGAAAGGAATTCCGGTTGGATATCAGGAAAAAATTCCTAATGGTGAGGGCGGTTTGGCAGTGGAACAGATTGCCAAGGGAGGTGGTGGAGTCTCCCTCACTGGGAGTCTTCAAGCAGAGGCTCGATGAGCATCTGTTGGGATGCTCTAGGGGGAATTCCTGCTGCAGGCAGGGGGTTGGACTAGATGACCTACTAGTTCCCTTCCAACTCTAGGATTCTATGATTCTAAGAGGTTATGGATTTGATCTTACCTGCAGAGGTGGAGGAGGAGAATAAGGAGGAGAAATCCCTCACATGAAATTAAGGTCATTTGTAAACATTGGGAAATTGTGCAAAATTTTGTAGAAAAGCACCACCCAAATAAGCCTGGAATAGGGTGAGCAATGAATCTGTTGAATGACGGTGCAAGGTCACATTTCTGTGAAATCCTCAAAAGGAGACAAAAGCAAGTGTCATTAAAAGGTTCCTTGTGAAAGTTGCTCAAAAAGACACCAGTGACTCTTTTAGTGAAAATTAGTCATCCTTGCCCATGAAGGTTTTGTCTTTTCTGTTTTACTGTACAGTATATTACAGTGTTTTTATTAATGTTACAGTAATTGTGTTCTGTAGTATATTAGAGTGTTTTATCATCATTTATACATACAGTTAATATTTTTATATGAATATTTTTGGGTTGTGGAACCAATTGTCTGAGTTCCCATTATTTCCTATGGGAAAATACGCTTTGTAAGAAGAATGCCTTGTAAGACAAACATGCTTCCGGAACGAATTAAATTTGTCTTACAAGGCACCACCATAACCGCATGAAACTAGAAAAATAAAACATGAATCAGATTTGAGAGCTTAGTTGAGTTCTGTTCCTGTTCAAAGTCAATCAAGAGATCTTCATTCATGAGAGTTAAAAAACTTTCCAAACTGCTGTTTTAGGTTAAAGTTTGATTGAAATAATTATCTAGGGCTACAATTCAGGTGTGCCCAGACCCTTTGGCATTCTTTCTGTAGCATAACCCTGAAGAATTGGCAGATCTTTAGCTCACTTTTGGAAGCCGGAAGCCTTGCCCACATACTCCCCTTCAATTAACCCCATACAATATAATCTATGTAATCTGTCAGGTCTGGAAGTTCAGTCTCTAATCACATTATTTCAAATTGTATTGCAGCAACACTGATTGGTACATTTCTTGAATGAAATCCCAAGCAATCTGACATAGTTGACATGGGTTGTATTAATGTATGTTATGGCATGGAATGCTATTGTGTCAGAGATGCACCCAGAACTGTTCCTGGTGGGGTTGGGTGTGTGTGTTTTCTCTTAACTTTTCCCCTTCAAATTACCGGTAAATGGCCTGAATCACTCTTTTGCAAGAGGTCAGTCCCATGCTTTGTTCAAGACTGCTAAGCAACATCCCAGAGAGGGTATAGGACAACGGTGGATCACAATTTATTGTCTTGGTGCCAAATGCTTGACATGTGGGACACACCCAAGCAGCTTGGGAATGTACATCTCTTCCAAAAACCAGAATTCCCACATAATTACACATTGGGCTGTAGTCAGGTTTTTGAGCTAACCATAATGTGATGTACATAATGCACATGGATGTTGGTGAGACTGCAATGGGTGTGACCTTATTTGCAAAGACGGACAACTTGTTTGCAAGGCAAACAAGCGTCCTACGAACTTTTGTCTGGCTAATGGTGTGATAGCCTATGTGCAAAACAAAACCACCTAGCGCAGTGGTTCTCAAACTTTTAGTACTGGACCCACTTATTAGAATGGGAATCTTCAGGACCCACTGGAGGTCATGGCATGACCAGAAGTGGCATCATCAAGCAAGGACATTTTTAAGAATCCTAAACTGCAATCAAACCTGCAATTATCAGGAATATGTCCCATTCACTAGTATTATTTAAAATACATATGAGTAGCCCATTGTGCAGATCTGTAATATTTCCCCAACCATGGTTGGGGGTCAAATACCATGGTGCAGTAAAATATCAAATACCATGCAGTCAAATACCATACAATCATGTCTTATATCTTAAAAATAAAACATTGAAACGAATGGGGAACCACCTGAAATTGATTTGTAACCCACTAAGTGGATCCCAACCCATAGTTTTAGAAAAATTGACCAATGAATTATGTTTTTTATGATGTGGTCAGGTGTAAGTCATGACTGTTCACTAGAACCTATCCAGATGCAATATAGCTTTGAGTGGTAAATTCTAGGGGCAATCAAGGTGAAGGTGATTAATGAGCTTTCCAGGAATATTATGCTCACCAGTTCTGTAAACAGAATACTTTATTATATGGTCCTTTGACCTATTCTAACAAGGTAACGTTAATAACCCAATAATTATGTTGATCCTTAACGAGTCATGTATCACCCCCACCAAAAAAATCCATACTGGAAGAAGCTGCATTTCTATACAGGCTGACAGCAGAGGAGTTTCAAGAGTAGATCCACAAATCATTGAACATTATATCCACTGTATTCATTACATTTCCTTTCTTCAAGTGCTCAAATGGGACTTCAATAGGATCTGGGTTGATGGATTATGAACACAGTCTTATCCATCTCTTCCATCACACTACTTTCATGGTTTCCAGTTTGGCTCCCATTTCAATCTGGTACAATATGTGTCCCTTCGACATGCTGTGACCACGTGTGTTGAAGCAGCCTTTAGGGGAACACCAATCTTTGCACTGTCTCAGAAGAATATATTGGTAATGGTTTGCCAAGGGCTGATTCACACAATCATTTTTACACGATGAAGTCTTTGGAGGCTGATATTGTCAATGCATTTTGGCATCCCACTAATATTTCAACACCACAAACTACTCAACCCACTTTTGGAAGATTTCCCAGAACATTGTAAATTACGGAGAGTTAACCTTTTTTGAGACCATAAGTAAAAATATAAATTCTTATACATTGAACAGCATATAAATTGATTAGCAAATCAACATGTAATGCTGCATAAGTCATCTTGACATTGATCCATCTAGTTAGTATGGTCAACTCTGGCAGTGTTTCAACAGGAGTCTTCCCCATAACCTGCTATTTGATCCTTTTCAGTAAAGATTGAGCCTGGGACTTTCTGTGTTCAGATCACATGCTTTATCAGCCTTGTGTTGGAGCATGTAAAAAGTGTATGTAGGATGCAGTCTTGGGGCGCAATTCAGAGTAACTACGTGGAGTCCTTGCTCTGGTGTAAGAACAATTTGCTCTGGATTGCAATATGAATTTCCCATAGGTTTTCACTAGGTAGTGCAGTAACTAAGGGTACACGTAATGTCTCTTACGTGCTCCCGTAGTTACTCTGGATTGTAGGGCCAACCAACTGTCCAGAATGATCATGTAGCCCGGTGCAAAGCTCAAAATGTTGCCCCAAAAGTGACAATACAACCAGAAGTGATATCATCCCAGGGTAATTTTTTTTTAATTAAAATTTTCCCCGGCAACAACAAAAGCAAATTTAATTATGTTTACAAAAAATGAAAATTGTGTCCCTTATTGGTTAGGAAACTCTGCTGGGGCAAAGAGAAATTGTTATTATTAACCTGCTAAATATAAGAGCAGCACCACTTAGAAGTGCCTGTACGCCCAGTTAGCATGGTTTAACTGTATTATTATATATGTACAGTGGCACCTCACATAACAAATTTAATTCGTTCCGGAGGCATTTTCTTTATGTGAAACGTTCTTTACATGAAGCGGATTTTCCCATAGGAAATAATGGAAACTCAGGCGATTGGTTCCACAACCCACAAAATATTCATATAAAAATATTAACTGGATGTAAAAATGATGACAAAACACTTGGATTGAATTCAAAATAATGCATTCAATGTGCATGATCTTATGAAGTCTACTTAGGCTGCAGTCCCAAAGACACTTTCCTGGGAGTAAGCCCCATTTAACACAATGTCCCTCTGCCCAGTGGACGCCCAGCCACAGGAGGAACAGCATGGAAGTGTTGCTTTCACTATGGGCAGGTGCACTAGGCAGCCCTGATGCTTTTTAAACAGGCTGCCAGCCAGCGTGTCGGCCCCAACTGCCAACGAATGTTTTCTGTACGTGAAACATGTTCTTTACGTGAAGCAGAATTCTAGAGAAATTTTTGTTTGTTACGTGAAACATACTTTATATGAGGCATTCTTTACGTAAGGTGTCACTGTATATGGAAATGAGGGCTGATTCATGGTAACACCTTATTTATTTGTTCCATACTGTATCAGAATTGCATCTCATTGGCTCTCAGAGCAATCAGAATCATGGGAACATTTGAGTTAAAAAAATCCACCTTTTGTTCCATACGCTTGACCTTAACATTTGATAGAATATCTTTCTATCTGCAGTATTTATATACCGCTTTTCAATCGAAAAGTTCACAAAGCGGTTTACAAGAAAATGAAAAAAAATAATAGCTAATTAATAGCTAATCGGTGCCTGTCCCAAAAGGGCTCACAATCTAAAATATAGATATTCCAATGCAGTTTGGTTCATAACATGATGGTATTCTTATTCATATATAGCCCGTTTTTCCCAATTTAATCACTAGTGTCAAGCTCAACTTGTGGCCCAATGCAACTTCATCCCCTCACCCCCTAGCTGGGGGTGAGAGAAAATAGCTGTATTTCTATCACTGACTAGCCCTGGGTATGGATGACTAGCCCTGGGTATGGGTGGGCATCGACAGGCACTGGAGGGTAGAAGGGGGCAGTGTCAGGCAGCAATGGGCACTGGTGGGCACCAAGCATCCCAACCAGGCACTGGTTACCATAGGGCAGCAAGCACCAGCGGGCACCATCAGGTAGCGGGCATCTGTGGTTGGCAGCAGGAAACACTGGACATACCTACAGGCAGGGATCTTTTTCAGGAGGTATGCACCTGTACAGAGGACCAGCACCTCTGTGGCCCCTAAGTAGACAGTGAGCAGTGGCCACCAGTGGGCACCACTGAGCAGCGGGCAAAGGGCACTATTGGGCACCAGGCATGGGGCACCAGGCACCATGGATCCCTCCTAAGTACCTCCAGGTGACAGTTGGCACCACGACACATCCCTGCTGGGCACCCGACACTGGGCACCCGACACTGGGCACCAGTGGGTAATGGGCACCAGTGAGCAACAAGGCAGCAGGCACCACTGAGGACCAGATCAGTTCTTAATGGGTTCTTACATCACAAAAGGAATACACTTGCCAAATTTCATGCTTCTACGGCCAGGGGTTGTGGCTGGGTGTTGATCAGTCAGTCTTCAATGTAAAGTATGGGGACAAAAACACATTGCACCCATTTTCACCCTCTTCTGGTTTGAATTTCCCAAAATTGGTTCTTAATGGGTGCCTACATCATGGAACACTCTCCCCAAATTTCACACTTGTAGGCCCAGTAGTTTTGGGTGGGTGTTGATGAGTCAGTCAGTGAGTGAATCAGTCAGTCAGTGACTCTTCAATTTTATCTACAGGCATCCCCCACTGATTGGGGAGGTTAGAGACTGGAGGACCATCTAAAAGTGAAAACCATCCAAAAGTAAAAAAAAGAACCCTGTCTTTCTCAGATTGCAAATGCAAAATGGCCACCAAAAAAGACATAAATATCACTTGTAAAAGCCTAACTCACATGTATTAACAAGTAGCCAAAAAACATCACAAATTACAGTAAAATGAACAAAGGCATGTGTGGGCAATGAATATCTTTTGCATTTGAATGGTCATATGTACTTGGATATTTCCCGAAGAAAGTCATAAGGAAATGCCAAAAACAGTTTGATCACCATGTCACATGCAAATCAACAGCAGGGAAGACCATTTTAGCCTTTAGACCAGGAAAGGGAGGTTGAAATAGTGGGACATGTGTTGAATGAGTGAGTCCTGGGTATAACTGAATGGTATTGAAAGAGCTGAAACTTCAAAAAGTGGGGATACCTGTATATAGATTCCAGTGTTTTTCAAAAGTTTAAATTAGGTAAGAGGGTGACATAGTCTCCTGTTGCATTAGAGAGAAATTAGATAGGTGCAAAAGTTTAAATTAGGTAAGAGGGTGACATATTCTCCTGTTACATTAGATAGAAATTAGATAGGTGATGTAGATGATATAGGCTGCAATCCTAAAGACACTTTCCTGGGAGTGTCCCATTGAAAGGGGCTTACATTTGAATAGACACGGTTAGGATTGTGCTCATAGTGTCTGCAGATGGAGCCACAGTCACTACCCAAGCACCCCATTAAATAATAAATAAAATCTGAGTTAAATGGTTTTATTTTTCTCAAACTTTTTGTTTTGCTTTTGTTTTGTTTACAAAAATGATTTTCTGTTTTTGCTGTTATGTTTTCCTGTTTTTTCTCTCTTTTGTGTTCTTATTTAGTTATCACCCTTTTTATGCAAATGGTGTGAATTTGTGCAAAACAGCCAGCTTCCTACCTAGGAGAGAGACAAGCTACTGCTCTTCCATGGGAATGGCCGCATAGTCAGCCGGATCTCCCTTGAAGGCAGGGAGGGCCTTGCAGGGAATCCAGAGTCACGCTTACAAGCTGTGGGTCCTTCTGCAGGCAGCTGCCAATTTCTGGCGTTCCATTTCGGCAGCCTTGGCTAGAAGCCCGTTGTATTTTAGAGCCAATAGGCCTGGCCTGACCTCACAGTCAATAGGGAAAAGGCACTCATTCCTCTCTGGTGGGGGCCGTTCAGCCAGCTTTTTGGAGAATTTTCCTAGCTGAATTCCCAGCCCTTGAAAGGATCCAGAAAGTCAGGATCTCAGTCCTGGAAGAAACGTGCCGTGCGGGACAGACGATCTCCGCTGGAATATGCTGTGCAGAAAGGACACTGCACACTGCTTCACCTTGGGGTGTCTGTTTGGGGGTGTTTTTGTGACTTTTGCCACCTCTTAGCCACCCAGTCCAATTTACTTTGTTACTATAGAAGCCAATTGTTGATCCTGGAATCGTTTGCCGCTTTTTATTCTCCTTTTGTCATCGTTCCCATGAACTAATAAGCCACAGTGGATTTGAAAGCATGAGCAAATGTGAAACATTGTACCAAGAACTTGCATGTCCCATTGACATTTGCTTCCCACCCTAATAATTTAGAGCTGTTAACATACCAAAAAGAAGAGAAATTACTCTCCTTCCCAACACTTTCATTACCAAAGTTTACAAATGAAGGAGCATGAGTAATATCTTCAGTTATTGTTTGCTGCACAACACATGGTCTCAATTAGAGGAATAAGGAGCAACAGTTTGAGGCGGGGAACGAGTTACTTGTCTGGAAGTCCCCTTCAAAATGCAGGATTTATATAAAGGGTATGTATACCTTAAGTACTATAACAATGTCTCATCTACCAGGGTTTCCTCACCTGGTCACCTGTAATGCGATCAACAACAGTGCGCTAGTGGTTTCATCAAGGGATGGCTCATGAGAGAGCAGCTCTGCTTCCATCTTTACAAAGCATATGTAGAAAACATACCGCCCCATTCCCCAAAGCCATCTGACTCTTAAGAAAACATTAGCCCTTGACAGCACAAAGGGTTGTTAAATCTCCACCAGCCAACAAGGGGAATTTCATGGGATTAGGATTATCACCACACCTGCCGAAATGAAATATCATCCAGCACTCCAATAGATGTGCCCCTTTATCTCTAACCATCTGTTGAAACCACATCTCGAGTGCTTAAATCCCACTTGGCTCATTTGCTAACACTAGTGATGAAGTCAACAAAGCAGGATCCGTAACATGAGTAGAACCTCGTCTCAGTCTATCGGAACATCCTTTTCCCCTTAGGCTCTCTTAAATACTATGAGGTTGCATGTTGAAGGGGTGACTTTGTGCTAAGCAGGCAGAAGATTTTGCAGCCAGCCTTTTGGGACTTGCTACCTTGTGGAGAAATGGATCCAGCCCAGTATTACGTCTTGCGTATGAACTCTGAAAGGAAGACTTGCAAGTGGATTACTGGTTTTGGGGTTTGCATTACAGTGACTATTGGAATTCACTGGAGATTGTTTTCTGGGGCAATTGGGTCACTTGTTGAGCTGTAAAGTCTTCCTGCTTTTAATTCTGGGACACCACTAGAGCATGGAACAGAGATAAGTATTAAAAAGCATATGTGCTTTATGTAGCGCTGATTCACCAGAGTGCCCTTTGTCCTGTGTTTATTTAGCTTATGGCAAATACATAGACTTATGGTAAATCAGATGTTAATGTTCCATTGTCATGTATTCTGAGAAACAGGAATTCCATACTGATTGGAATTCCAATCAATGTTGCCATTTGTTTAGTTCACACTTTCATGCTATCCGGGGTGCACCACAAGGAGGCAAACCAGCATCACACCACTTTGTCCTATGTGATTGACAGCCATTCTAACTCATGGGAGCACTGCATTCTGGACCAATCAGCCTATCATATGAATGACTAGAAACAGCCCACAGCTGTCACGGAGGTACAATATAACAACCTACATCAATAAAATAACCATCCACCTTTCCAGCTTCTCAAGTGCTTTTTTGCCACCTAAATGGCTCTCCTCAGTTGGCCCCCACAGCCTCTTTTCAGCCTCACCTTCCTCACTTGAGAGTCCATTAGATTTCATTATTCACCCCATCCAGTGGCTGAACGTGGTATAGCATTGGACACGCTAACTCATGGGTTAATACATAAATTTGTCCCCATATGTTCCAGCCTGTTCCCTAAAGCAAGCGTTTCCAAAATGTACATTGCAACACTTTTAAGCAATGAGGCAATGACATGCGCTTAGGGATGCCATGGGAGATCTTCAGTGCCCCTTCCCGCCTATTCATCTGGGTGTTGCAGAAAATCTTGCAAGATCCAAGATGGCAGGATGGAAATCTCATGAGATTTTGGTGTTGCCATTTAGCTTGTGTTACATTTCACACCATTATCTTGGATCATGCGAGATTTTGTGAGGTAGTCATGCAAAGACCCCAAACACTTTTATTTCCGGTGAAGGGAATGGCAAGATCACCAGAATGGTACTGATCTGATGAAGATGGAGCTCCACAAATGTGCCAGAAGGAAATCCCATCCCCCTCATAGTAAGAAAAATAGAAGCTGGTTAAGTGAAACTTTTTATTCTAGTAAAGCTAGGTGAGTAATCAAAACTTGGAAGTTTGTACGGTTCTACCTCACAGCATAAATATTCCCTTATTCACCTGAATATTATTCCAAGCTGACTCAAAACTTGGCCTCAGCTTGCCTGAATCACACAATCCAGGGTTTCTTGAAAGGAAGCCCAGATTCAAGAGGAGGTTCACGTACCTTGACAGATCTGGCTTTTCTGGTGGGTTTGAAATGAAGCCCTGAACTCACATTCACCTGCTTTAGGTTACAACCGCTTCAGGGTTCATTGTGATGGACACGCTTTGGGTTCACATTCTTCATACGATAATAGACTAACATGGAGCCAATTTCCTGGTACGCAAAGCCAGAGCTATCTGGATGTTATGAAATGGCGTAATTGTCTGTGATGGTCTTCCTGCTCCAGTGGCTGGGGTTGGGCATCACCAGGCCAGCTTGCCTTTCATTATGAACACTTCAGAGAAATGTGATATGCTCTCATGGCAGTTAAAGAAGTAAGTTTGTCATACTTGCCCATTTTTCTGACAGGTGAAGGCAAAACGAATACTCTTTTTTCCAGAAATCCTAACATCACGTTGGCAGCACATTTATTTCCTTTATTTCTGGAGGGAGATTTACTGAAATGAACCAGGTGAGAGCTTAGAGTCAACCCAAATAATATCTGGATATCTAGCTAATATGGCAATCCAATCTCCATCAAATTCCCTCAACATCTGAAACTCCTTTACTCACTTTAGGAGATGATTGCTAGAGGTATTTCTTTCTGGTGAGTAAGTTAGAATCACAACCTAAGGAAGGGGGCAGGATGGAGACTCGACCAGTGGAGTAATGGTCTGCTGGATCCAAAACTCCAGGTTGGGCCTTGAGATGGAGGTTCTCAAGTCTGTGCCAGCAAAATAGCCAGCGCAGACTTAAGAAGCCCCATTTTGGAGCTTGGAGCTGGGTGCAGAGGTAGCCATATTGGTGCCACCTGGTGCACCTGCTGCTGCACCTGGTGGCGCCTCTGAATTTCATATCAGGTTCTCAGCTGACTCACTTCCAGGAGTTCCTTCCTAGGGACAAACTGAGTCCAGGAACGACTGGGATGCTTAAAAGATGATACTCATGATGGTCCATGTGCACATGCTGTAGTAAGCAACGCTTTCATTCTGAGATGGAAAATGGAATGAGTTTCCATGTTATTTGTATGGCAAAGTGCTAGTTTTTTGCAAGGCCATGTGATTTAGGCACAAAATAATATATCAGCTGAGGATAAAAGTGCCATATTATAGTGTTGTAAGTCCTCATGAGCATGGCATGCATACAACATAGAGATTTTAACAGCCAGAAGATCAGATGCAGTCAGATGGCTCCATCCTAGCCCCGGCATATTGGCTTCTGGTCGCTCTGTGCAGCTCCTAACTGCAGCTCAGGCTGATGAGGCACTGAGACCTAGAAGGTCAGCTACTTGTGCACTGAGAGCCAGAGAGAAGTTGCAGCTGCTTAGGCCAAGCCACGAAGCTGATGTAACTTCTAGATGTGCTGCACTTCGGCGCATGATAAGTGAGTGCAAGGTTCTAGGGTGGCTTGTAGCCAGAGAGACACTCAAAGTAAGTAATATATCCAACCAAAGCACATGCAATTGCAGAAGAAACTGCATATTGATAACAATGCAGCAGACTAGCACACAAGTAAGTGTGCCTAAGAGAATGGCAGTGGCTCTCTGGACTTGGTCCACACTTACATGCTGATTATATAGTGTTGTCTGATTTCCTTAAGGGTGCAATCCTATAGGCACCTACCAGAGAGTAAGTTCCAATGAATAAATTGGATTTACTTCTGAGTAGATGTGTCTAGAATCGCACTATTAGAGACATGATTCATATGACAACAAGCAGTACTTTGGAATGTTCACAATTTGGTGCCCATAATAGCACTATTTTATTACTGATGCGCCATGTTCCCATTTAGTTGGCTGAAATCCAAAAACTCTTGTTAATGTGTCAGTTTAATGAGGTGTTTAATGTGGTATTCAGAGTAGAGGTTTAATGTGGTGTTTACATACAGTGATAAATGTTAGGTCAGTGCAGGACTAAGGAACAGAAACAGGGAGGTACATGTGCATTTTTTAAAATCAGAGTCCTTGTCATACTGTCATGGTGTCACAGTTGCCCTTATGAATTATAGTATGTATGGTCAGCAAGACAAGTGCTTATCAAACTGTGGGTTTGATCACATGAGCCAATTTCAAGGGGATACCCATTCATTTTAATGTGTAATTTTTAATAGGCCTAATACAATCATGGTATGTCATTGCATTTGATGAAACATTACAGATCTTACTCTAACAGACTCCTATGTATATCCTTTGAATATTGATTGATCCTAGGTCAGTGAGGACAGTATTGCAGCCACTGGAATGTTTATGAGTTTTTCTAAAAACATATCAGGAACTGTTTGCGGCTATTAGAAAGGTTCTTCTTTAAATAAATTTATAAACATATTTTGTAAACTTTTAATTTACTTACCTGATTTAAGTTTGTTGTCTGGGGGTATAAAAATTTTCCTGTTTTGATGATACAACTTCTGATGGGTCCTAACAGACTGTCATTTGAAAAAGTGGGAATGGATGCTAAAAGGTTTGAGAACTGCTATGCTAGACCTTTTGCGTTAGTAAGGAATAGGTGGTGCAAAAAAAATTGAGGTTAGATTTTTATCTGTTGTGATGCAGAGGAAAAGGGGTTCAGTACCTCTCAATGTGTGCTGTGGTCCTACTGAGATCCTCCACTGCTCTAAAGCTCAGAGCCAAACTACTCTGCTTGCCAGAGAAACGTTGTTCTCTCATTTGCACTGCAAAATATTGGAACAGGAGAGTGATGTCTGCATTTCCCTTTCACAGCAAAAGGTCCACAGGAGTTTCTCCTACAGTTTTTGAATATATTCCAATGTCCAGTATAAATGTGATCTCACTTGATCCTCTTGCGTATGTCAGAAGACATGGGAAAAGTTCGAGTCTTATCTAATTTGCAATGTGGTTTGAATAAGAGATAAAATGCTCAAGAATCCCTCACTTGTTCTCTTCCCCAAACAAGTGAGAGCTCTGTGGAAAGTTGCTGGGTGTCTGCTTGCCAGAAGAATTGAGACCTTGCTTCTGGGGAACAGATTTGGGGTTGTGTTTGAGCATTTAGTTCAAATAAATTGAAAGGTTTATTTGGTCCTCAAGCAGTCAGATACATTTTTTGCTGCTGCAAATGTCTCCTGGGGACAGACGGACAGACACAGAATTCCGTTGTAATGATTAGAGTTGATGAACTAATGCGTCACATCACATGCAAGTATACAACATACATTAAGGGTGCAATCCAGAGTAAATACGAGGAGTCCTTGCTCCGGTGTACGAAAAATTTGCTCTGGATTGCAATATGAATTTCCCATAGGTTTTCACTAGGTGATGCAGTAACTACGGGTACACGTAATGTCTCTTATAGACTCCTGTAGTTACTCTGGATTGTAGGGTAAGACACCATGAAAAGGGAGGTGAACACATTTTCTTCGCATGCCTGTTAATAGATTTTTTTAAGAGAACTATCTCCTGCAGAAAAGCTAGTATAGTGCAGATGAACAACCTTGAGAGTCACTGGTTGGCTGAAAATCAAGGTTATATGTAGTTATAGGGTGAAATCCAGAGTAACTACAGGGAGTCTTTGCTCCGGTGTAAGAACAATTTACTCTGGATTGCAATATGAATTTCCCATATGTTTTCACTAGGTGGTACAGTAACTACGGATGCACATAATGTCTCTTACATGCTCACATAGTTACTCATAGTACAGGATTTAGTTATAGTGCAGGATTTAGGAGGGCCAGCACAGGTTTTTGAGGTGGAAGATCCAGGTTCAAATCTTCACTCCACCGTGAAGCTTCTTGGGTGACTTATCTCTCAGCCTCACCTATCTCTCAAGGTTGTTGGTAGGACAAAAGGAGGGAAGGAATCATATTCACCATTCAGAGCTTCTCAGAGGGAGGGTGATATAAAATATGTAAAAATCGCAAGTAATAAACCTGGAGCAACACCATGTGAATTCTAACATCCCAATTAAAAAAAAATAAGAGTGCCAACAATATAAATCAAGAGTAATCCTTATTGACACAAAACTCAAATTTCTTCAAAGCAGGTTGTGGACATTAGCAGAAAAAGAGCCTTTGGAAGCAGGATATTTGATGTCAAAAGTGTAGCCAGCACCACACTGTGTGATAAATTCCCAGTGAATAATATCTGTTCTCATAACAGTGAAGAATATCAGTGAAGAATAACTGGCACCAACAGAAGCGTTTTGGTTTGACTTCAGCTAAATCATAAAGCCATCGTGCCTTTGCCAAGACATTTCTGATCCTCGGCTGCAAAGCGCTGGCTCAAAGCATGTATTGAACTCTGTGCTTGGTGGGCAATTCTTGCTTCTCCAGGGACCACATTTATTTTCCCACCACTGGCTAGCTATTGCAATGGCATTCCTACTGTTTTCTTAAACTCTGTACTATGAATGCTAAAGTGGCTTCTTTCATTATAAACTAGACTATGGGCCAGCAATAACATGTAGTTTGGAGAAAAACTGCATTGGTCCCGTAATACAGCTGAGCCCAACATAAAGTTATCTAACATTGCCATATTCTACTCATTAATTTGATTCAGATCTCACAGATCAGATCTCAATTCCCTTCTTCACAACATATTCTCACCAAGCAGGGCAATCCTAATGTGCGCTGGAACAAGCAGGCTTGCATGCCTGTGATGCATCCAGTGCAAATTTGGGGTTGCAATTGCACCATCCCAGACAAGGGATAAGTTTCCCCTTAACTTGTGTAAAAGAGCAGTAGCCCCAATGGGTCTTCTCAGATCTGCACCACCTCAAACAGTGGCACAGATCCGAGCAGTTTGGAACTGCCGCAAGCTGCCTGGGAGTGGGGCTAGGATCCAGCACAAGTGCCTGGTCCTGGCACCACCTCAGACTCCCCACCCATCCACCCATAATCCTGCCTTCTTTCCCCCTGTCCATTCCACCCCTTCCCCATCTTCCCCACGCCCCTGACCCCAGCATTGGCTGAACTTCACCAGCATGATTTACTGCTTTGTGGGGCCTGATCTGACATGGGGAGCCTGTCGCAACTCCTTGCACCAGCCTCTTCTCTTGTCTGGGTGGCACAAACATGCTTTACAGCTCTTTTGCAACACTCTTCACATTTGCAGCACAATCTTAGAAAGGGGGACAGTGTTCAGGTTCCTATTATAAGAAACTGCATGTGCAAGTATGCACATTTGGAAAATGTGGCAGTTTTGTATGTGCACAACTTGGCATAAAACCAAGTGAACAGACCCTCTCCTCTACTTGTAGCTCATTCTTTGGTGTTGATAACCTGAAACAGTCCAAACATATGCTTCTAAAATGCATTTTTGTCACATGGTGATGGCAATCTCGAGGCCATTATTTTTGCTATTGAGCTATCACAGAGGAAAAGCAAACACAAACGCAGTGCTTTCAATGGCGTTAGTTCCCACACAGAGGTGCAGTCAAGAAGTGCAGTGATTATAGTGGAAATCCAATGCGCATCTCATCCTTTCCATATCATTAGGCAGCCATACCCCAAGCCAAATGCTGGACAAAGAACCACATCAGAATGCAAAGAGGTAACCTGTGATTCAGGCATGTGCAAACAAATAGTCCAGCATTTTCCACTACCTGCTGCAGTGAAGATGTTCATTATCAACATACTCCTTTACAGTTAAGCAATAAATACATTGGAGGTATGAAAATTGACACTGGAACAAGTACAATCCTTGTGCAGAGTGACCCAGTACATGCTGAATCTCTTTGTTACACAGAACAACATGTATAATAAAACCTGACGTGTGGAAAATATACCCTACTGACCTAATGATCAGAGAACATCTCTCCACAAATTACTGTGGCCTGGATTGAGCACTTTTTTTCCTTTTTGTTGCAAACAGCATATTCCAGTGTGGTTTAAGAACTGCAGAATCTGATGCTTTGTTGTGGGTGGGAAGGTCTGCTCCTCCATAAGAGACCATTTCCCCCTCTGCATAGCTATTTCTTTGCAGACATAAACACTGGCGCCATCATACTGCATAGTTCATAGTAAGCCAGCTTTAGTTTAAAGCCAGTTTTAATGTAGGGTTATCCGTCCCAAATCAGCCTCAGCATGTCAAACAATAGAGACAAGGCATGGAGAGAACTGAACCATCTTGAAGGTGTTTTATATATATGCGCACACTTCATTTGAAATGAAATATACATATTTTTCTAAACATCTTTATCAAGAATCTCATTCATTCGAACTGCAGATCCACATAATTTTTTTCTATTTTAAATAACTGGAAAACATATGAAATTCCTTATTCATTTTAAACTCAGTTAAAATGATTTGCCTGTAGTCAGGTTTGAGTAATGCACAATTGCATTCATTAAAACATGTTAAAAGTATGTCTTGAGGATTACAACAGTTACTGGGAACATACAATGTTTATGTATGGGAAAAGGAAAAAAAGTTTAAAGAAGTGAATAGTAGGTGGAAGTGGAAATCCCTGCATTAATGAAAGATCACTATCAGGTTTTGGAACGCATATTGATGACTGCTGTAGTCACAGATCTGGAACTCCTTAAGGTGGTGAATGAAGCTCAATTTGACATTTGTTCCACAATAGACCACTATGAACAACATTCCAATGCACATTTATGGCAAGGCAATTTCTTGGCCTCACAGCATTATTCAGTCAGAACATCAGTTTGATTCATGACAATATTAACCTGCTTGGAAGACTTGCAATTGTAAATTTTTATTCCTGTCACTGTTTATTGACAATGCTGCCTATCCATCTTCAGCGTTGGCGGAATATGTGTTCTGCCTGCATGTGTTGTTGCAAAAGTGCCACAAAGTGCTTTGTGGCAGGGTCTTATGCCAAGGCAGGAGCTTTTCTGCATTTGCCAACAGTAAGGATGGCTGGTGGACCAGTCTGGCAGAGAGAAAGAGGGGGAGAGACAGAGAGAGAGAGAGGAGGAGGAGGAGGAGGAGATGGAGATGTGGAAGGGAGTGGAAAGATCAGACCCTAGAGGGGGATGGGATTGGCAGTGCTGGTTTGCACCTTATTCTAACCCCCTTTCCTGATTTGCTTCCATGGATCAACTCAAGAGATGCACTAGCAATATCACTGGCTGCTGGAGTTAACCTTGGGGCAAGGGAACAAATATTAAACAAGTATTGAGGTATGAATCCTTGTGCACTGCAGATTCTTGAAGCAGCAGGAATGATCAGGTAAGGGCTCACTGCAGCCAGAAGAACGGTAGCATTCTTGGGAGCAAGGAGGAACAGTATCATATCTGAAAACAATGGTCATGAGAATGAGAAATGTAGCAAGCACAATAAAATAAATGTATTTCACAATCTTAGTACAGCAGCTGATTTTTTACATAACTGGTCATTCTTTGTTATTGGAGTAATAGAAATAATCTGGAATTTCTCAATAGTCTTGCTAATATGATTGGAACAGTGATGTTTTTGCTCCAAGTACTGGCATTTGTATATTATTCCAACAATAATATTAAAATATATGTTGGATCTTAATATACAGTACAGTTTTGGACAAATGTATATGCATATGTATAAAATTTTTGGGAAGTGAACAGATATTTATCATTTTCAGTTGCATATGATTCAGGTATGTAGATGATTATTTTATATTTTCGAATTCTTAAAACTGGCATATAGGACCAGTCATTTCAGGGTGCAATCCTGACAAACTTTCCAGCACTGGCATAAGGGCAGTGCAACTCCAAGGTAAGGGAACAAACACAGCGTTACCTTGAGGAGGCCTCTGTGACTGCCCCTGAACTAGGGTTGCCATATGTCCTCCAAAACAGGGACAGTCCCAGTTTTGGGGGTTTGTGTTCACATACTGGCAAGTGTCACAGAGGGTCCTGTCCCAATTTTGAGAATTGGGAGAAAGAGAATTATGGCAACCCCACCCTGAACTGAAGGTGGCAACACATGCCCCACTGGTAAATCTATGCCCAAACTAGCAAATTGGTTTGAATTGTGCCCTCAGTTAATCCCCAGCTGTAAACTATGAATTAACTATGAATTGTCAGTGTGGATTTTCTAACTTTCAGATTTGGCAAAAACAAGGGTCTTCTTTCCTGCAAGGATCTTGATATTCTAGCACGCAATGGGTCTGCACATAAGCACCATCGAGGTGTGGGGGAGACATCTTTGGATTTTATTTGTTTCCGCAGTCCCACAAGAAAAGCTCTGTACTCAGGCACTTTTAGCAAGAACATGAAGCAGCAAAATGAACTAAAAAAACAACTGTTTTATTGTGACATTTGACATTGAACCCTTGTGGATATGAATGAAGGTAGGTACTCTAGATATTTGTTACATTACGTCATGGCATAGCCGTGGTTGGCACTGTGTCAAGCGACATCTGAGAATGTTTAATGGTCCCCACTGACCTCAGTGCATTTTAGTTGTCACAGAAATTTCATCACCAGGTTTGTGTATACAGTTAAGTAGTTGGTCTTATAAGCACCATTATAAACCCTTGCATGAAGGGTATTATTAACCTAGTTTACAATGCTTCATTGATAAAAATAGCATGGTTACAGTATACACACACTTAATTTACATGTACTGTATTATAGGTATAACTGAGATAAACTACTGAGCTAAACTTTGGTTGATTGTTGTATTTAGACGGAGTAATTGCAATTTCTTTGGCTTCTAAGTTGTGTATATATTACAGTGCATTTATAAAATCTAGATTGAAAATCTTCTAGCACCAACTGGATATCATAAACGGAGAAGCAGATTTTGTTTCCAAAAGTAGAACAGTCCAGATGGAACTTTGGTTCTTGGAACACTGTTGACAGGATACCACTTCAGCATCAGTGGCCAACCTCCAAGAGCAGTCCTGGTATTCAAGATTCAGCATATCAAGGTAGCTACATTTACAAGAAGCCTGAGAAAGTGGTTGTGAGCTACAGTTTTTCTACCTGTACCTTGGCTGACGTTGAAATGGAACAGCGCTCACGTATTCAAAGGTATTCAGAAAGGACAGTACCTGTGATATGAAGAACCTTATTGGGGAAAAAAACATTCAAGTCTCACCTATCTATCTTTGGTTGTAATTATTTGGTCTCTGGTCTGTGAATTAGTGAAGCAAAATTTCAATTTTCATTTTCAGGTTGTCTCCTAGCTCACCACTGAGGTAGTCTCTGTCATGTCTGTCTTCAAGCTGGTTGAGTTCCTTCTTTTTATAGAGTGGAATACTACTGATCTGTAATGAGTATGTTCCAGGTACTGGCTTTTTCTTTGTTAAGTGAAGGAAGCTTATTCCTTCTTTCTGATTTATCCTAAAGAAGCCACCTTCATTCCCATGGTCTATTAAATATCGGTTGTGGTTTGTGAGTGTCGTAAGAGCTGGGATCAGTTTTAAGATGCGATCTTTGTAATTTAGGTCAGAGATGTTGAACGATAAGATGGTCAGTTTTTCAATATCCCAGCTGGCAAGATTAACAGCTCTTTCCGTCTCAAGCTGATCCTGTAAAAAAAAAGAGAGAGAAAGAGAGTGCTTTTATTTCTCTCTTCATGCATTTATAACAGCTCAGATATCTAAATGGTTTGCTGGGTTCTTAAGGTATTTGGATACTCAGAATATTTACATAGCACAAAAATAATAAAATCAGGAATGTTACACATTTTGTGGGACCCAATTGCTGAAAGTATGAGTGAAAATGTTCTGTATGAAGCAAGCTAAATCTAAAATAGTAAAAGCAAGTCCCAGAGGACGAGATGAGTGCATTAAATAATTGTTGATTGTAGGAGAAACCAGAATAGGTCAAATGAACTCTAAATGCTGACATTTCTGTTTAATGCATGATTTGTAGGCATCATTGTCAAACCTTTCAGCAAACTAATATACAAACATCTAGCACATCTTGCAAATGAAATGTAGTATAATGGATGTTTAAATAACAGGCTTTTTTGTTTCTGCCACCTTTATGTACTAATTATCAAACATGAACTTTAAAGGATGCTACAATATTTCCTCACTCTCTAACTTTCTCATACTAGCCCAGTGTTTCTCAAAGTGGGGGTCGGGACCCCTTTGGGGGTCGCCTAGAACTTTCCTGGGGTTGCCTAAAGACCCCTGGTGCAGGAGGCCAGGTCAGGCTTGCCAGACCTCTGGTTGTAGCTGCGCATGCACTGGGGCTGACTGACAGCCTCAGGGCCCAATCCTATGCATGCCTACTCTGAAATAAATCCCATTATAGTCAGGGGGCCTTTACTCCCATGTAAACATGGATAGGATTGCAGCCTCAGGGCCCAATCCTATGCATGCCTACTCTGAAATAAATCCCCCATTGTGTTCAGTGTGTGCATAGAACACACATTTCATTTGTAACAATGAAAATACATCCTGCATATCGGATATTTACATTTACATTATGATTCATAACTAGCAAAATTACAGTTATAAAGTAGCAATGAAAATAATTTTATGGTTGGGGGTCCCCATAACATGAGGAACTTATAAAGGGGTCACGGTGTTAGGAAGACTGAGAACCACTGTCCTAGCCGTTGAAACCAAATAGACATAATTTAGATTGGGACAAAACCAAACTCTTGAAAATCTGAATGAATAATATATATAATTTTTATTAAAGAAAAACTCCAGTTTTAAGCATATTAACATGTACACTTGGAGCAGCTTGGTTAGATAAGGAACTGATTAAGGTGTTTGTAAATTTTATGTCTGAGCATACAATGTTTCCAGAACTGAACTGTTTATAATGTTTCCAGGACATATAATGTTTCCAGAACAGAACTGAACTGAAAAGAGCCTACATAGAAACAGGAGAAAATCCCTTATGTAAATGTATACAGTTTGATACAGGCCAAATTGCTATGTTATGCAAAACTGTCAAGGGATTTGTTATTACCATCATTTGCTGCTATCATCAAAATCAGACAGCAGGGAGAGAAAAAGGAACCATTTATGTGTTGCAGCAGATGTTATCTATTTACTTTTCTGGTTCTGATTCTTTGTCGCCTAAACTCTCCTGCTCTGTTCAATTATCCTGTGGTTATTTCATGCTGAGTGGAGCTTCTGGGTCCATCACATGAAACGAACACCAAACACTGCAGACTGGATAGCGTGAACATCCTTGGGCTCAAAGCCAAGATTACTGGGAAAGGAGACTTGCAAATGGGTTCAGGAGCCTCTTTCGAAGTTAAAGCATCCAGATGTACCGGAATCCTCAGATATTTGGCACTTAACTTGCAAGGGAAAACTGTTTTCTTTGGAGAAAGAAATACCTGAGTATGCATGCTTGTGACAAAGCCTTTTTTAAAGACTACACAGTCACTTGCATGTGTAATCTGACACAGAGAACCTTTCTTGCCACAAAACTGGTGGGTACTTTTGTGCTGATGTGATACGGGAAATGAGCGAATAAATGAAAGCCCAGGAGAGTTGACCCCTCTCAACAACTGGCAATGACTTCAGAAGGACCCCACTGATAAAAAATAGCAACGACAGCATATGAACTTCATTTTCACACACACTACTTTTGGTTGTTTCTGAGAACCAGACATACTGGTTTGATGTGACAGGACCTTTTGCAGACAACAGCAAAATTCATTAGTCTCCGTGCCTCTGATGATCAAGGCAGCTGCTCTGCACACTCAGGCAGCAGTAAATTGATCAGGCTGCACCTGAACAAACACAAAACTCTGGGTTCAAGGCACAGGAAAGATGCATGAAGGGTACTAAGAACAGCTGTGGACTAGATGAACCTCTGCTCTTTCTAAAGAAGCAGCTTACATCTAATAAGATAGAATTCTGTGTAAGACGACATGGTATTTACACAGAAAATGGCAACACTGTACCAGGTTCTCTGGTGATGGGGGAGGGCAGGAGAGAAACTTCACAGTGAAAAATGCACAGAGCCTCCTGATGCTGTTTAGTAGTGTTGTTTGTGGTCTCCCTGCTGAGCAGCAGGCATACCACAACACCACAGTGAGTGCCTTGCAGTGCCCAAGGTGTTGCAACACACAATTTGTGAACCTCTGCTGTAAACCCTGCAGGGAAAATACTGTATCATTTTTGTAAATACATTGCACATAGATGTTGCTATAAATTTACATATTAAGTTGATGATAAAAGAAAAAAAGAAAACCTTAATCAAATCAACTAGTTAGTAGAAGACCAGGATTTGGAAAGCTCTTGGTAAATCATTTAAATCCTAACCCACCCAAGAAAGTTCATTGGTAAGTTACCTCCGCATCAAGTACTCCTGTTTCATTTGTGCTTCGCCGCTTCCTCCCTCTCTTAGGGTACCCATTGATTTTACAGTCATAGCAGGCTTCTGGAGAGAGTGAATTGTCATCTACTTCCCCACTGACAGACAGGTCCTGGCCATGACCCTTGCTGAGCCCCATTCCAGAAACACAATGCCTAGGGAATGAGGAACAAAATAAAATCAATCTAATGAAGTACACTTAACAATTACAGATAACAATTTAAGCCCCAACTCTAGAAGGTCAACATTTCTACTGAATCACAATGGAAGAGCCTGTTCATATTTTGGTTCCACACAAGTTATACTCTTTCAGAAACTAAGTGGAAAATATGCCAGGATGTTTTAACCAGTCAGAGAAAGCAACATGAGATGATTTTAGTATTATCACCTTGAAAGTTACATTTGATCTAAATTTCCAAATGGGAGTCCCTTTTGATGGGTCACTTAATTTCAGAAATTCATTTATTTGGACATGTATTTTGTAATTGTGTAAAAGTAAATGGAAAAACATGCCCATCATGTGTCAGGTTAAAAAGAATACAGAGGTTCCATTCGGTTACATTATCCCTCAGGGTTACATAACCTCCTGCATCTCACCCCCAGGGTGGGCTCCAGCAGGTTCGCATCTACTCTATAGAACCAGTTGTTAACGAGAGATAGGACACATAGAGTTTAAAAATAGCCATTTAAAAGTGGCTGCCAGTTGGGCATAGAGCCGGTTGTTAATTTATTTGAATCCCATCACTGCTCACCCCACTCTCTGGAGCAGAGAGCACCTCTTAGTGGTGTGGTGGACTGCCATATGGATCCCTCTTCAAGGCATTATTTCAGTACAAATAGTTCTGTGTGTGGCATCCCTGTCTTGTGCTGGGTGAACATGCAGGAGTCATTTGGAGCCTGGTCCATGCACAACCATCTTACCCTTGTCCTATTCTGAAGTATCCAGGTGGGCATCCACAGACATAGCCACCTTCTGTGTTTGAGCAACCATAGCTGCAAGGGGCTTGCGAAGAACCACACTCATTGACGTCTTGGCATGCTCCGCTGAACTGCTCAAACTGGTATCCAGTTGGGCACATGCATTTGTAGCTTCCCAGAGTATTGTGGCAAGAGGCTCCACCACAAACATGGGCACTGATACATTCATTTTCATCTGAAACAGAAGTAAAGTGTATTTGTAATCTGTATCTAGGACGTACATTCACTGCCACATGAAATGCACTTTGAGGTTGAGGAGAAGAAGCCAGAGAAGGAGAACACCACCTACTGATTTTTATTATACTTTATTATATCTAAAACTTCAGAAATTTTTTCTGTTGATCCTATTAAAATTAGAATCTATTAAAATTAGGATCCTATTAAAATTAGTAGTGCTGGCACATGCACAGTGCCGGCCTTAAATAAATATAATTTATTTATTTATTTATACAATATGGGCCAATGTTCATGTACCCAAAAACAGCAACAACCCAGCAACCTTTTTCCTTTACCCACAATTTGGAATTGGACCTAAGCATACTGTGCATGTTTGAGATTGAAGTTGTGGGAAACAGCTAAGACAGACAATTGCATGAAAGACATTAATGGCCATTTACTATAAAAGATATAATTGACACACACCTCCTTCTGCTTAAAAAAGAAAAAGGAAAAAAGAAACAACACATATTTATGTGTTTTAGGACCCAGTCCTATCCAAGGTCCCCGGTGCAGATGCAGTGCAATCACTGACGTTCCTGGAAGGGGGGAGAAATACTTCTGAAGGCATTTGGCTGCTGGAGTAAAGTGGTCTCCCTCACCTTCAATCAGCTCTAAAGATGAGGAGAAGGAGCAGCTTCACACTAGCAGTCAATTAATGTTTTGAAAGTTAGTGTTTTGCCCCCATCTGGGAACACCAGTGGCTGCAATGCAGCCCCATGATAAAGGAACAAATGCTGACCTGAAGAGGTCTCCATGAATACTGCCACCATATGATGCAGCCTATTTCCCCCTGACATGGCTAGATCAGCACTGGATTGGGCCCCCAGTTTTATAAAGAAGACTCCACTAGCCTGCCAATATCATCCTGGAAAACTCCAGGATCATTTGCAAGAACAGAAGGATGTTGAACGTTTTAAAATAAGTTTCAGAAGATCAGAACACTCTCTTGTCTTTGGGACTCCTGCATTCCCAATCATAATAACATCAGAAAAAAGTCTGAAAAGGGCAAATTACATTTTTAATTTAAATCATATTTTCCCCCTCCTGATTTAATCCAATCTTTCCAAAAGGAAAGCCACTTTTGAGTAACTGTCAAGTTTCCCTGTCAGAGCTGAAACATCTACATTCCCAATGGACCACTGTGTAAAAATGTCAGCAAGTTTTCTTGTGTAATTAAAACCAGAGACCTCCCTTAGAGCAGCACAATGATAACAACGAAAGGCATTTTTATAGGCACTTGAAAGCAAATAATGCCAGACACATGGCTGTTGATTCTCACAGTTTGAGTCACCGCACACATCTCCAGGAAAGAACCACAACTTGAACTGGCCAATTAAGTTAGACAATGGAAATACCTCTAAAGGGACATTCAATAAAAACTGGTCTTATAGCTGTGTTGCTGCAACACAATGAAAATCAAATGTGCGTTCCCATGCCTCTGGAGATACACAAAGACCAACCCTTCCTGTCCTATCATAGAAGTACTTACAGTGCAATCCTAATCATGTCTACTCAGAAGTAAGTTCCATTGAATTCAATAGGGCTTGCTCCCTGGAAAGTGCTCTTAGGATTGCAGTCTTAGTAACGTCCTCCACTCCATGAATAGCTATGTTGGCTAGCTTTCAGAGAGACAAGTCATGACCAAGAGTTGGACAAGAAACAACACTGCCTTCAGTTTGAATTTCTGAATTCAGTTTGAATTTCTGACAAAGGTTCATTTACCCAATTTTTTAAAAAAAGGTCCTTTGGTACATATGATAAGATAATAATATGTCTGCTCTTAAGCTCCATGGATGTTTCTTCTGACAGTGCGTTGAACACCAGTAGATGCAGGGAACAATATCAAGCTTAGATAAAATTAAATGAGGGCTGACATTGGCAGCACAATCCTATCCATGTCTACTCAGAAGTAGGTCCCATTACTTCTCAAAGGAAAGTGTGCATAGGATTTGCAGCTTCAGTTTTCTCTGTTGTGTCAAAGTTTTGGCTCCCTCTTTCAGGCTTGCTCACAAAGGCTTCCTAGGATACTGTGACTGCATTTTCCGGGAATGCATAATAGAAATGCTGCCAAACTTACTAAATCAAGTTTTACTCAATAATCAAATAATGCCAACATCTTATTGTTAAACTTCCTGCTGTGTTCAGATAATGAGGAAAGAGACTTGCCAACACACTGGTTCCACTGGTAATGCTGGAGATATCCTTGTGGGCAACTACACCTGTATCCTCCAATTATATTCTGGCAACCATGCTGGCACCGATGATTTCCATCACATTCATCAACATCTACAATGGAATTTTATGAAAATTAGTTGCTGAATAAAATACATGCCATGATCAGACCTATGTAAGTGTGAATCTTGGGTAGGAATGAAAGTTACAACTCCATTCTATGCTTCAATTTAATTACTAATATTCACTTGTCATCCTTTCCTCTTTGAAGCCAATTCTTGCATTAACATAGAAAATTATTTTGTTCCCCTTCCTATATCTGTAAATGTTTGCAAAATATGTTTACTTTGTTTTTTTTAAAAATATGTATTGCATCATGGTGTTTCTTCCTAAATGACATTTGCAAGCCTTGCAAGGAGCGACTTAACAAGGTTATGCCAAGAAACAGGTCTTCAAGTAGCATGACATTGGTCAATCTACCCAAAATCATAATCTACTTTCTACCCCAATGTGACCTACTTTGACTAGCAGCAGGTTCTCCCAGCAAAGCAATGTGAAATCTTTTTTTAACTTCAGGTGCCAGGGATTAAACCTTACCTACAATAAACAGTAATATGAAAAACACTTAAAGGACAACTTAGCAATTTAAATGGAAAGTGACTGCATACAGCTGGGCAACAGTCAAAGAGCAGCAGACTGTTTCAGTCTAACAGGTGTACCTTCACAGCTGGCACCTGTCTGGTCAAGTGCAAAGCCTCGTTGACATTCACAAGTGAAGCTTCCAGGAGTGTTTTGACAAACACCCCGAGATCCACAAAGATTGACATCAGAAGCACATTCATTGTTATCTAAAAGGAACACACAAGCAAACAACATCAGCTGGTTGGTTCATCTTGACCATAGAACAACCTCTGTAGTGAAAGTGGCATTAAAAGACTGATCTTGTGAAAAGATGTTCATTCCACATCTTTTATTTTGAAAAGACAAAAGATTCCAGTATATTTATAAGATCTTATCAGACAGAAAACACACACCCATTCCTCCACACCCCTGTTCTCTACACATGTCACAAGGCTTGGAGGAAGAGAGAGGTTGATGGCAACCATAAACAACAGCTATTAAGCACAGTCAACATTTGGGTCCTCTGATTATACCTTTGTCCAGGGGTTCCCAAAGTGTGCATTGTGATGCCTTAGGGTGTTGTGAAACAGCCACAGGGGCAATGCAGGAAGTCTCCAGTGGTCCCTCCTATAAGTTCCCTGCTTAATTTGGATGCTGCCACCTTGGTTTTTACAGAATTTTATGGGATAAAAGAATACAATGCCCAAATTTTTGAGATTTGAATAAAATCATCTTGGATAACACATACTCTGGCAAGATCCAAAATGGCACCATCCAGATGAGAAGGCTCCAAGGGTGTTGTGAACCACTTCCTTCCTCTGTAAAGATTTAGGAACCACCAAAGTTAACCAGTTAACTACTGCATTTATCGCTGTGTCAAACATATTTGTTTTGAAGGACAAGTAGTGCTGAAAGATTGAAACCCAACTGTGAAAATGTTGAAGTACACATTTCAGCAAGGAGAAGTGGAAAGACTCTGTCATCTAACCCTGTTGTCTGCTCTCCACTGGCACTGTGATCAATCTAGCAGGTTTGATATGATATAGCGTATGCTCTCCATTCAAAAAATCCCTCTTCTGCTACTCACCAATACATGCTGAATGATGTTGAGTAAATCCTGGGGGACATTTACAGGTAAAGCCACCAATGGTGTTAACACAAATGAATTGGCAGTTGTGTTGCTTGGTTGCACATTCATCAAGATCTGAAAGGAAAGCCAAAATATATTTTCCAATTTCTGCACTTCATTAACCTCTGCCTTCTTATGACAGTGGTTTGAGACAAAAAAATACCTTATTCAAGAATGTATTGTGGGGGAGGACTGTATTGGCCTGGCCTAGTTGCCAAATATATGACTTCCCATTCCACCGTTCTATTAGCACCTTCATTTAACCCATTTACTGAATAATGGCTGACCTGTGCTACACTGAGTAGCAGATGGGACTAAGGAAATGATCAGTGTCCCAAATGATTTATTGAGTCACAGCCATTTAATTTCTTCACTCATTTAGACTGGAAAGGTCAGTACACTTTCAAGCAAAAACTGTAAAATCTAGAGAGAGGAAGAAGAGGAATGGCAAATTTAAAGTGGGTGCCAAGAAGTTAGATGTGTCTGTTCTAAGATGCAACAGCTGCTTACCAAACAGGAAGCCCTACGTAAACCTGGGCTGGTTTTTCTTCCCAGTGGAACACTGGAGGCAGAAGGGGGCTGCTGCAATCCCCTTCCGAATTGTTCTCAGCAAGATAGAAGAGGATCAGTGTGTGTACCACAGCAGCAGGCCAGACTGACTGACAGATGGCTGGGGACTCCACCTCCTCCTTCACTGTTTTCTGAGACCCACATAAAGCAGGGTTAGCAACATACACAACAAGGGAGCTGGGAGTTTGGCAATGACATAATCGGCAAACCTCCTGGTTGCAGACCTCCTGGAAGCAGCTCCAAAGTATAGGTCTGGCAGCTCTACCATTCCCTGCTAAGCACGTAACAAATATAGCAAGAGGCAAAGTCCTCCATGCCGAGCTCTGTGTGGGCCAGATGACTGTGGGTGGTAGACTGGATGGGTCTGGCTCAGGATTCATGGGTTGCCAATCATGACCTGAAGGTAAATAAGGTGTGGAGAAAGTGGTACCTGTCTCTTTAGGTCATTGAAGATAAGAGATAATGGTCCTTTCCTCTATTCAGCAAAATTAGGTCTTGATTAGGAGTCACTCTTAAAAATATTTGTCATTCACTTCAGTAACTTTTACCTTTGCAGCTTCTCCCATCTTCCTGCAAAATGTATCCTTTGGGACATGAGCACTGGTAACTCCCCTCAGTATTTTTGCAGATGAAATTGCAAGGCTTTGGTGATTGGTTGCATTCATTCAAATCTAAAATAAAATAAACCAAAGATTTTTTCATGGAGATTAATCAAAGTAATAAGCACTGAAAAAGTAGAAAGTGTCAATTTGTGGGAGTGCCCATTTGTAATCTTAACTGGTAAGTTTCTGAAGCTAGGTCAGAATGATTGTGTCTACCAGTGTCTTTTGGGCAAAATCCAGAGCAGTTACGGGTCCACACAGTTACATCATCCTCTAATGTTATTTTATGGAAAGTCATCTTAACTGCTTCAGAGCTAAGGGCTTAATTTGACTCTAGGATATTGGCCTTTGTCAGCCTGACATTTCAGCTGAACATTTTCTTTTATGAACTGCTGTGTTGTCTTTCTTAATATAAAATAATGCTCCACATTGAAAAATGAATATAATTTAAAAATGAAACCTACCAATACAAAGGGTGCCTGTGATATCTGGAGTGTAGCCTTCTTTGCACTCACAGCGGTATGATCCTCTTTCATTGACACACTGTCCATTCCGGCAAACATCATGCATAACGTTGCACTCATCAATATCTGCAAGTCAATAAATAGGGCTATTGAGAATGGAAAACAGAGGGGAGAAAAACAGCATTGCCAAGATTCAGTGCTGCTATTCTTGTGCTTTATGGGTGACAAAATACAATTTAGCAGCAAAGAGATTTAGGAGGATTGTGCAAATTTTTTTTTTTTACTGAAGGTCTTATACCATTTCACAATGAAAGGAGACAAGAAACCTTGAATGTCATAAGGCTAATCGGGTAGTAGGAGACTCAGCTGTCAACACGGAAGTCTGAACAAACTCTGATCTTCTTCCCACATAGAAAGTGCCCCAAATGATGCACTGGGTCACAGCCAGAAAATTTCTTCACTCAGCTAGACTGGGAATCATAAATTGTGCTTTATGACCATGAGCTCAGATCCATACACTTGTATCTCTGCTCCTTGCTGCTATCTAAAAGAAACAGGAAAGTGGAAGGAGAGAACATTTCCAAAAGCAAGAACACCATGGTAAGAGAGATTCCTGCATTAATACTTCTGGAAATGTAGAAGACAAATGGTCTAGAATCCATAGCACAGTTGTCCAAGGTCACATGGGATCTGCAACCTATCCCAACTCCCAGGCTCGACTTCAACTTCCTATCTGCTCACAGTAGATGGATGAGCTTTTTTGTGCTCTGCCTGACAAGCCAGACTTCTTACTGCTACTTGTTATGTTGTGCTCCTGGTCATGCTTCCAGGTGGCAGGGGCTGGAGGCCCCACAAATACCATCACCTGGGTGTTTGCAGACATGAACCAGCCATATGGCTGGTGCAGGTCCAAGTAGACCCCATTGCACAGGTTGGAGCTTTCCCTGGAGCAAGGGGACAAATATCCCCTTTCCTTACAGGGACCTCCAAACCTACAGAATTCTTGCACAGGATTCTATCATATCTGGATCCACCGCACTAGAATTTGCACTTGATTGGGTATTAGTTTATTCCCAGCAATTTCAAGATAAACAGACATACCTTCTCCACTGGTTGTGTAACCAAAGCCATGGGGACAAAGTTTTTTGAATGCTACAGTGCCCTGGAAGGGGCAGATCTCGCAGTTGGGTCCCCATCCTCGTCCACCATCACAGCAACATTCAGATTTGGTCACGGTGTTCTGGCTGCTTGATCCAATCTGACACATACTCTGCAAGACTTCAGTGAAGCAGTAGCCTTGCCTATTGTCTGCAAAGGAAATTAACATCACTTGCAAAATGCTGGTTATGACGACCTGATTTTGTGAGGGTGGGGGGATTCTAAAATAGGAGTATAAAAGAAAGAAGCACATACTTAGCCATATTTAGAGATTGTAGCAGGGAGAATGAAAGCCAGGCAGCAGTAAGAAAGAGAACATGATGTCTGAGGAAGACAAAGAACAGACTCTCAGTGAAGAAAAGTTCTGTTATGGTTAGAACACTTTGCCCTTCTGAATGAACCCAGGGAAATAACCGCTGAAAAATGAATAATCAAATTAGAAAATCCAACTGCTGGTTCATACAAACACAGGAGAAGGTGATTAGCCAAATCTACACCATCCAGATCCTCCTTACAATTACTGAGAGGACTGCTTCTGGTGAATGAAAGGACAATTCTGAAATGAAAATTCTGAATGAAAGGAAAGGAAAATGAAAGAAAGGAAAGAAAAATGAATGAAAACATTGAATCTAAATGGGTGTTGGGCTTGTATAGAGACCTGTTAACGTTACAGAACAGCAGAGGCACAAAGCATGCATGTTAGTGTGTACAAGTAATGAGGTGAAGGTTAGTTCACACATACTTGACCAATACTTGATGACTGAACACACATCTCAGTGAAGTATAATAGATTGAACAGACAAGTTTTGGCCCCTGTACATCCCCTTCTGCCTCCTCCCTGCTCTCCCCACACCCTCTCCAAGCTCATGCCTAGCCTGGAGGCATTTGACATGCATTTGCCTGCCTTCCTTTGTTGTGGGGCGCGGACATGTTTGCAACACTTGTCATCCAGTGCTTTGGACTGAGCTGTCAGTTCCCAGTTATCAGTAACTGTTATGTACTTGTACATGCATATTGGATGTAATCCTAAGAGTGCTATAGCACCCAGTTCCCATAAATTTTTTTCATGTTTTTATAGACCTTTATCTGACCCCGACACCTACCTATGCATTCATTCTGAGCTTCGTTGACAGTGAAACCATCTTCACATTCACAGCGGAAGCTTCCTTGTGTATTATGACAGGTTCCGTGTTCACAGATCCCTGGTTTGGTCCTGCATTCGTTCTCATCTGTGGATAGTTACAGATAAATCACTTGAAATAACAACAATGCTGTTAACTCTTCCTTCTAGAATCCCCACTTACTTGAGAAGGCAATTGCAATTCTTCAGTTATAATTCCCTGACCACTCTGTAAATTACTGCCTGTATTTCACAGGATTATATGTTAAAAAATATAGAAAATTTGTTATTCCTTGCTATAGTTTTACATGTTATGTTTTTTGTATGTTACACTGTTCATGTTCACAGGGACAGACAGTGACAGCTATCCTCTGTCTTGAAATTGTAGAAAAATTATGACTTTCATTTAGACTATGTTATGCAGTTATGCAGGTAGATTGGAAAGTCTTGTTCTGAATTTTCAGCCAAATTTGTTCCTAGATATATATTTGAAACTTGCACCAACTAATGGAATTTTCAAAGATCTTATCTTAACTTACCCATGCAACCTTCCCCATCTGGTCGGGGCTGAAATCCTGGTCCACATATACACATATATGTGCCTATCAGGTTTTTGCACTCCATTTGCTTTGAAGCACAGTCATGAATTCCTTCTTCACACTCATTCTGATCTGAAAACATGAGAAAAATTTAATAAAAATTTACTGCAGCAGAGTGTGATTTTTCTGTTATTGGCTCTGGATGTGAGTACTTGCTCTTTTGGTGTGAGTTAGCATAATTCAGCAGATTTATATAACTGAAAGTTTCCTAATAATTTTACCTTTGCACATTCTCCTGTCTTCTCTGAGGACATAGCCAGCAGGGCATTTGCACTCATATGATCCATACGTGTTTACACATCGGAAGGCACAAAGGAGAGGATTCTGAGCGCATTCATTTACATCTGTATTAGAAAATAAAAAACATCCCCAAGTGAATTATTTATCTTGGAAAGCTGCACTAACAACAACTGTATTCCTTCATGCATTTGTCCCTACCAACTCCCCCTAAATCTCCAGATTTTAATGAGACACCCTCCTAGACAAGAAACCTACATTGCTTCCCATACCCATCCCATCCACTTCTACAATCTTTAATCCTCCAGAAGTCTCCCAACCACTAGGAAAATAATAACTAAGGCTGCAATCCTAAAGACACTTTCCTGGGAGTAAGACCCACTGAACACAACGGGGCTGACTTATGAGTAGAAACGTTTGGGATTGTGCTCTTAGGGGAATTAGAGATCATGCAGGATCTTAGCTCTGGTTCACTGTATTCTTAATCCATCCATAGACTTCAGGGACTGCTCAATATTCTAGGACATTAATATCTGATTTTTTTTTTCAACTGGTGGCTCCCTTGACCTACTAGGCCATTGACCATAGTTCCCCAATAGGGATACAATCTAATAGGTTTCTCACAGGGATTCAGTGATTCTCTTGGCTGGTTTCCACAGCTTCTAAGTGCATTTAGAGTCTATGTAGCTGATGAAAATTCTAGGAACCTTTTTTTTAAACCACTCCTTTAAAACCACTCAAGGTAGTTTCCATTTTGTGGACCACAGACAACTGAGAAGTATACTCCCCATGCCTTGTGAAGAAAGTCCACTGCAACTTGCCCCAAAGGAGTAACAGCACTTACCCTCACAGGTCACCATTGGTCCTGGCTCAAAACCTTCCTCACAGGTGCATTCAAAGCTTCCTATTATATTCTTACAAGTTCCATTTCCACATGGCTGCCCAACAGCGCATTCGTCAGTGTCTGTTAACAATAAAAAATAAATAAACAGAAAGCACAGCTCATGTTAAAACAGCCTGAGACTTACAACTTTAATCATATTCAGGAAATTCAGAATTCTCACTAATGACACAGGAAAGAGTAAGCTCGTATTAATGCTTATAATGTGGCAGCAAAGCAATTCCAGTGGTGCAGTAACACCATTACTGACCTACACATTCATTTCCTTGAACGACATAACCAAATGGACACTCGCAGCGGAAGGAGCCATCTGTGTTGATACACTGCCCATTTTTACAGTTTTCAGGTTCCTGGCACTCATCTGCATCTGAACCCAAACAGAGAAAAAAAATGGTTTACTGATGAATCTTGTGCTCAATATTCCTAAAGCCCACATTATGTAACAAACAATTGCAAGATGAAAAGCAATAATGTTACACAGAAGTTTGAAGACAGCTTACATATGATATAATTGATATTCTTTGATTGTCATTTGCACAATCCCACATATGAGTTTTTTCCCCTCCACCTATGTCAGCGGCTGCTTCCTAGTAATTATATTAACAGACATGCGCTGCATAGATGGGCAGCCCAAAACTAATAGTGATGCCGCTGTCTTGCATTGTTTACCAAAATGAAGGATAGGACATGGCAGAGCAGGTATCTGCTGGTCCAAGCCCCTCTGACTCTGGTTTCTTCCCCTGCCCCCCCCTTTCCCCCCCCCCCTTGTTCTGTGTAGAGTTTTTCCCTTGCTCTGTGTGGTATCTGTCTGGGGCTGAGCCCAGCACCATCTGCATGCCCAGAGTGCTGTAAATGTACTTTATGCCACGTTTATGACAGTACACTTGTAGATGTAACAGTACCCTTGTACTGCTGGCACTGAATAGCTCCGGATTGGGCTCTAACTTTTATGGAGCAACTTTTGGTACTAGAAAACTTTCAGTTGTTGCCCCAGATGAGATCAATTGTTGGGATGCTGTGGGCAATTCATTTGCACCACAAAATTCTTATTCAATCTCTGAAAATCATGTTTCTTTTTTGAAGAAGAAAGATGTTCTCAGAGTTGCGGCTGTCATGATGGTGAGAAGAAAAGGACCTTAGCATGAAAGCATTTTATTTGCTGAACCTCTCAAGGCACTGCACAAAGTGAAAGGTTTCCTCTCAAGGGGAGAGGACAAGAAA
Organism: Cryptoblepharus egeriae; assembly: GCA_030015325.1. NCBI lineage: Eukaryota > Metazoa > Chordata > Lepidosauria > Squamata > Scincidae > Cryptoblepharus > Cryptoblepharus egeriae. Next base: position 17,744,286 of record JAREYC010000013.1, read on the forward strand.
CCAATCCTTAGCTAGAGTTCTAGAAAGTTCAGGCATATTCCTCTGCACAGTACAAAACAAATAAGTTTTGTTCCACAAGTTTTGGGGGGAATTTTTGTAAAATGAAAAATGGGAGACATACCAGTCAATAAATACAATATGTGGAACTGCACAGAGACCATAAAGAGGGCCTCTTAGGTCTCAAAAACACAAAGGCCCATCCTAAAAAGAAAAAAGAAGAAAGAAAACCACTAGGATGCCAACATGTTTTGAAGACTGATCACTTACCAATTGGTTCACCACGCGGGCCGATCAAAATACCTGATCCATAAGGGCAAATTTGCCTGTAAGCATCTGTAAGAGAAACACCATTACTAAGCTGAAACAAGTCAAAGTTTTGAATGATAGCTTGATTTTTGACAGATGACACATGTAGACATTATAGTGTCTCACTAAAGTCAGACACTAAAGGTCCTTTAAGGTGTAGTCAACATAGTTTTTAATTGTTTACCTATATAATCTTTCCACCACTACACTCACATTTGGATTATCCAGTACATGCAACATGAATATATTCATGAATTTTTTCCTGAGGCTTGGAAAGCTGTAGGGCCCTCACCTAGTTATGTTGTGGGCAGCCACTTTTCTGAGTGAAAGACAGATTCCACATGCAGAAGGGTACCTTTGGATGGATGTTTTGGATCCAATTTCTGAAGAGGCCCAAACTATTTCTCTGTATTCTGTTGATGTTGCCTATATTTACATAATTTACCTAATTTTGGGGGGGGGGGCATGGCCTTCTTGGTGGTTGCAGCCTCACTCTAAACCTCCTTACTTTCGGTGGAGCCTGAAGACTTTCTTATACTCTAAGGTGGTGATTTTCAACCAGTGTGCCATGGCATACTGGTGTGCCATGGATAGTCCTCAGGTGTGCTGCGGGAATTTGGGGAGTATCATTAATAGGAAAATTGGGGTATTTGAACAGCCTGGTCAATGGTAAAAACAGTCATTGGTGTGCCTTGAGAATTTCAATGCCTTGTTAGTGTGTGATGAGATGAAAAGGGTTGAAAATCACTACTCTAGAGCTTTTAATTGATATCAGGTAAGTTTTTAAGTATTAATGTTTTAAATTTTAAATGTTTTTTTAAAAAAATTGTGTGTTTTTATCATGTTATTTATTATGGGTCTGCATGGAAGAGAAAGGCAGGGTAAAAATCCTTTAAATAAATAAATTTACTTTATTAACATAAATAAGTAAAAGCTGTTCCATCACGAAGTAAACAGTAGATCCTGATGTAAGGCATGATTATCCATTATTGAAAGTAAAAAACAACTTTTGTTAGATCACTCCTCCTCCACTAGTTCCTTCTTTTGTAACTACCACCGCATCCTTTATATTTTACTTTACTTGTAGGAAGGCATCTTGTGGGCAACAATCATATAAGAAATGTTATATATACCTTCTCCTTCTTGAGGACACAGTTCACAGGGATCACCCCATCCTTCTCCACGCATATTGCAACAGCACTGTTGCTTAGAATGGTTTCTGGATTTGGGAACCAAACATTTCCCATCTTCAAATTTAGTAAAGCAGTAGCTGACTCTCAGATCTAGATGAATATAAGAATTTTATAGATTAAGACACCTTAAGAATGAAAGACATTAATTCAATGTATTCAATACATAACATGAGTTACTGAGGTCTGCAGTAAAAAGTGCAGCAAGCTTTAATTAATAGGGGCTGTTTGAGGGGCTGATACGAAAGGAATTTTGATATATGTCCATATGTGTTCATATGGCCTGTACCCAGATGAGTACTACCTTGTGAGTAAAGATATACTTGAACAAAGCAATGGAAGCAGAAAGTGGGCATGAAAGAAAAACTAAACAAGGACAGAAAAAGGAACTCTGGTTCTTGCTGTCAAGAAGAGAACCAGGAGTTAAAGAGAATAAAGAGTTCTTGCAAACTGAAGCCAGAAAGCAGCTTTTGCCCTACCCACTTTCCTCACAGCTACAAATCACCAATGGTAGGTACCTGTAGGCTGGTAAACCTTCTTGTGGCCTATTAATTTTTTTAATTAATTTTTTACATAATACAAATCCAGCCTTATGTGTGACCTGCATTGGGGATTTCATGCCTTTCAAAACTGAAGAAAGGGGCTAAGGCTGGCAACTTTAATTGGCTTTTGCAAATACCTGACCTACTCTTGTAATATTACAGGCATATCTGAGTACATTAATCCCTCTTAATTCATAGGTATAATTTGAATTTATTCTCAGTCTATCATAGCAATGCTTGTTAGCAAAAAAAAAAAAAACAGATCAAAGCAAGAAGTTTATGGTATGCTTCTACAGCCAACACAATGCAATATGGAAAAAGAAAGTTGGAGCATTGATTGTGAGCCCCACCATTTTTGCGCCTCAAATGCATTTGGCCAACTACTTGGGTTAAGAGAAAGCATTATTGGTTCTGTGTCATCACACTGTGCTCTTCCATGCTGAGTAATCTAAGCACTGGAGTAGAACGGAAACCACAAGCATCTAACAGGCAGACAGCTGGCAACTTCTCTTGTTGTTGGCAAAGGAACAGTCTGAGTGTCAGCTGCAAAACCAGCTGCTTGTCCAGTGTTGCTGGGTGGAAGATTCACACTGAGCAAACTCTCGGGTTTTTTAAATGCTTTAGATAAAGAGATAAATCTCCAGGAATACTAAATTTACTTTCTTGGGGTAACTATATTTATTTAAATAATGTTTGGTTGACTACATATTTGTCTTTTAATTGATCATTTACATTTTACCAAATCATTCTGAGGTACTCCTACAAATGTAAGATCATTTACAATATTTAAGATACCATTCTGTTTAGAAGGGAAGACTAATCTTTTCTTTCTCCTCTCCTGTTGTAACATGAATTCCCATCATAAGCTGCCCCATCATTTCAATTCTATACATCGGTTATGATCACACTGGTGCAATGAATTCAAAGACCAAGACTTTGAAAGTGAAAGTGCCCAATATTGTGGCTTTACTTGTGAGTAGACAAATGTGCCATTGTCTGCTGCAAAAACCAGGCTGAGAGGAATCCAAGACCTTGTCCTCCTTTTGAGGTTTGGGCATCTGGTCACCCTGGTTTTAGGGGACAAGGATCCACTAAAAACAATAAAGTAAAAACTTGCAGAGCCATCTAGATAAAAAAGCATAGCTAATATAGAAAATTATCTACAAGTTGTTACATTTCTTCATTGGAAAAACATATCTCTGAAAAGGGAATGATAGAAAAAATGTTTTTACAGCAGCAGTAAGATTTTAAGATTAATAATAATTATTGTTACTATACATGCATATTAATATTCATATGCCCTTGGATTCAAATATTTTGGGACAATTTAAGAAAATTGCAAGTCATACTTTAGGTCACTGAATAAAACAGGAAATTAGGTATTCCCCCTAAGCAAAACTCCCATAAAGTTTGAGAGTGTCTGTGTGTGTGTGTGTGTGTGTGTGTGTGTGTGTGTGTGTGTGTGTGTGTGTGTGTGTGTGTATGCACACGCGCGCGTGTTTTCCTCTGGTTGGGGGGAAAAGGGAAGGAGTGGTTTCCATAAGGAAAGGCTGAAACCACATGTATAAGATATATCTAATTTATTCAGCTACAAAATTATACCACAAACACCCCTCCTTGTTTTATTTTTTAACCCAACTAAAGGATGCCAAACCACAGAGTGGTTTTGGAATTCTGATAAATGCTTGTTCTAAGCAGAATTAATCATCTTAACCGTGGGAGGATGGAACTGCAAAGAGCTAGCCCCAACCATATCTTTGCTAGTGCCAGAACTCTGAGGTGGAGTCAACAGTCCAAGATCCTGGAAAGAGCCATTGCCTCTATGTTAGAACTGCAAGAGGAAAGGCTTGCCTGCTCCTGCACCCTAGCTAAGGATCTAACTGCACACATATACTTTAAAGGAAATGCATGTTTAACATTCTTTATAGTAAAATATAAAGCTGGATCAAATTTCCTATGTATCAAGAGAGGACAAGGCTTTAACCCTACCCCCAACATGGTACTGATCTGCCCTATAACCACCACCCCATACCTGCAGTATGTAAAGCAAGTAAGCTCCCACTGACTCATATGAGAGCTTTATTCCATTACAAACAGCAGGTACAGGGAGCCCCATTCAGACTGAGACCATGGCAGAAGGATAAAGTTGCACACACCCCCTTTCCCTCAGTCTCAATGGCTTCTATTTAATGTAAAAGAAAAAAAAGATAAACATGAACTTTCTATGATGTGCAGCTTGTCCCTTAGAAGAATACAAAGAGCGTCTCTTGGTGTACAAAATTTTCTTCCTTGAAACTGCAGCTCAGGTATGTAAAAAAAAAAAACTTGACAAAATCATCTTGCCAGCGAGATATCTGCTTGCTGCCAGTTGGACTATTAAGAAAATAAAAAGAGCAAACTTATTCCATAAAAGAGCTACAGAGTTTGAAGGTTGCATCGGAAATTTAGCACTGAAGCAAAATAATCAAATGGTAGAACATACCTTGACATCTTCTTCCATTGGAGGACACTATAAACCCTTCTGGACAGAGGCAAATGAAGCTGCCTGGGGTATTGGTGCATGTACCCAAGACACAGATCTCTCCCTCTTCTGAACATTCATCAATATCTGCAACAAATGTATTCTTTAGTGCTACATATATTGTATAGTGCTCAACACTGCTTTGTCTTGTACTATCCTTTTCTGGTGCTACATGAACTAGATATACAAGCTGTGATACTTGGAGCACAATCCTAACCATGTCTACTCAAAAGTAAGCCCCATTTTGTTCAATGGGACTTACTCCCAGGAAAGTGTCTTTAGGATTGAAGACTTATTCCGTATACCAATCTTAGATATAGAGGGGGGGGGATTTGGTTCACAAGTGTTCATCCAATTCTGACATTTACACAATAGCTTTCATGACTACACAGAGATTTGCACATGTTCTACCAAAATTTGCCAGACTGTCTGTGTAATCTGTATACCACAACATTGAGCTGTTCTCAACAATATGTATTCCATTCACTGCATATGTTAAAATATGCCTACTTGGCTGCAAACGTTTTTGCTCATTATGTGTTTTCAGATGGTGCTTGATATAAAAGACGTTGTCACTTAAGCATTACTATTATTTATTTTATTTATTTAATTAATTTATATCCTGCCTTTCCTCCCCTGTAAGGGGGAGCTCAAGGCGGCTGACATCAGGGAATAAAACATCATTAAAATAGATAATAAATAAAGATTATGTTCTGCTAATAAAGATATTAGTTCTGCTGTGAGTGAATTTCTACTACAGGTTCAACCTTATTATACAATGATTTTTTATACACAGATTTGACTAAACACGAATAGTTTAAAAAACTGCTTTTCTACTATTGTGCAGAGGTGGTCATGCAAGCAATCAGTCTATTTTTCAGTCCCTGCAGATACTGAGGTGTGGGCTGTGGGTTGCACAAGTGGCACAAGCTGCTTGTTAACCAGCAGGCCAGGGTTCGAGACCCGGGTCATTCACCAAAGACAGGGTGAGCTCCTGTCCTTAGCCCAGTTCTGCGACGCCAGCTGGATCCAATTGTATTGGCTCTGCCTTTCCATTGGACTAATTCAGTGGCATGGAGAGGGGGAATTTGCTGCTTGGGTAATAGCCTATCCTCCATAACAATCCAACCTAGGCTTTTGTGCTTCACATGCAACGTATGCAGTGCCGAGCACGATACCATAGTCTTTCAAGACTGACAGAGGCCTGCTTTTTTTTTTTTTTAAGATACTGAGGTACTACCTTATTCAGTTAGGCACAATTCAATTAGACACAATAGAGGAGCAGATTTCTGAAAGTGTGTCTTTAAACCTATTTTTTCATTGTTTTCTCTAAACACTGATTTTTTTTAACTCCATGGAATGGAACCCTAGTGGATAATGAGGGACACCCTTACAATTGCTGTTGCTGCTGCTACTTTTGGTACTTTGTGAAACTACGGTACTTTGTGGTACTTTGTCTTTTTAACTATTCCACTAAACAGCTTGAATAATATTCACATACCATTACAATTGTCATCCTGTAGGACATATCCAGGAGGGCAGATGCACCTATATGAGCCGTCCAGATTTTGACATGTACCAGGTGAACATTTACCAGGATCTAGTGCACATTCATTGATATCTGTAAGATAGAAAAATAATAATTCTCAGTTTCCATCATTTGTACTTCCCTAGTCCTATCCATTTTATATCACCTTGAAACTTTCCAATGAAAAGGAGAAAGAGTCTGTTTATTCAACTATACAAGTATTTAGGGAAGGGGCCTTTTATAAAAAGAAGGCCAATCTATACTATAACATACAGAAGGCTGTATACAGAAAGGAAAGAGATCTGGTCTAGAGGATGCTAGAAACTAACATCTGAAGGTCACTAGTTCAAGATCACTGGAAGCTTCCAGGTGTGGTGAGACCTTTATAAGTTGAGCTGAGCTCTTTTGGGTGACAGCCAGAGCAACTGGCTCTAAAGCTCTTTGCATGAGAGGAGACCTGCAGGGTACAATTCCTGTAATAAATATTGTTCAAACATAATAATGTAGCATACCATTATACAAATGGAAATCCTACAAAGGCTAAGTCTGACGGTGCAAAATAGAATAGGGCAGGCTAGTTCTGAAATGCAAATGTATGACGTACCAACACAGGACCTTCCATCTGGGGTCATCTCATAGCCATCATTGCACAGACACTGGAAAGACCCAACAGTATTAATGCACTGGCCATTTCTGCACAATGTTCCATAACCAGTGGCACATTCATCAATATCTAAAAATGAAAGAGATAAAAAACAAGAAACAGGTGCTCAGAACAGGTACTGGGAAGTGGACAGAGAGGGAAGAAAGGAAAAACATAGGTGCAAAGTACATTTAACAAAGAATCCAAAAATTAAAATTTTCAGCTATCCTGCTACATAGGGTTTCGATCAACACAGCACAATACTGTGACACGTCAGAATGGAATAACTTAATTTTTCTGTCTTGTGTCCAATTCAGATTTTCCAAATGTTTGGCCCTTGAAAAATGGATTCTTAATTTTACTCAGAATATTCAGAGAGGGGTATGCACTGAAGAAATTTGTCATGTATAATAATAAAAAACAATTCACTCCTCAATCTCTGTCACTTCCATTTGCTCCTATTCTATGGTTTTATTTTGTCTTGGGCACTACAGACTGAAAACCCAACTATTTTACTGTTTTAAGCTTCATTATGTTATTTCTCATCCATTAATAGCTTACTATTAATTATCACACAGTAGTTTTATGATTATTTTACATTTAATGCATCTCACTCTAACCATCCATCCCTTATTTGTGTGCTGGGTAAAAGTTTACATATGTAACATAAACTTTATCGGTTATCTGCCCTTATTTTATTGTTTTATTATAAGCAAGTTTAATTTTACTACTTATTGACCAAATAATATTGGCACCATGGCCAATATTTCCCAATGATGGGAAATTTAATTGCAATTATCAAATGTGTCTGATTCAATATCACATTCTTGCACCTTCCCATCTCTGAATGATTGACAGCTCTATCCTGTTAGGGATGCCAATGCTGAAACAGCCACCAATGCATTCCATGGGGTCAGGGAAGACCCAGAAGTTCCTAAGAATTCACATCAGCTCAACTGCTGTAGATTCACTACAGTCCAGAGTTGTACAGTGTGTAGGGTGTTCAGACTCAGGACAGAGGTGAGGATTCAGGAGGCCTCCACCACCATTCTCCACATCCTCCCAAGCCTGAACCATCCTTTTTCCACTGTCCAAAAACATTCCACCTGGTTCTGTCCTCCCCCCACCTCTCTAACATTTGGTGGTTCACTTACCCCAGTTGGTGGGCGCATCACCAGCCCAGGTAGATGCCAACGGAGACATCACTGCTGACAGCACTGGCTACCACAACGTGATTTATGACATGTTTGGATCAGGGTGCCCATTTTCAATTATACAAGAACCAAAAGCGATTCAACTCCATCCCTGGGGTTCCTTCTTACCTATACAGTCATTATTGTGAGAAAGAATGAATCCTGTATGACAGCGGCAGTTGAAAGAGCCTACTGTATTCCTACATGTGCCATTTCCACATGGGTCTCGTTCACATTCATTGATATCTATGAATAGAATAAGAAATTCATGAGGTCTCATGCAATGTCTTTCAAATGCTGGAGAAAGGTTGATCAAAAGGAGGATGGAAGAAAGGGGATATTCAGAACCAATCAGTTCCCACAAAAGAGACTTCCTTTACAATCAGTCAACATATTGTATACTTTGTTATGAATGAACAGATAGGGAAGTACTGGCCAGATTTGATCAAAAGAGGACAGTGATTTCCTCCTCCTGAAAACCTCGTATGTATTTAAAAGGAAGTCTCACTTTCAGTAAGAATGAAAGAAGAAATTAATGATGATTTCATCATCATTAAAATTAATCATTAATTAAAATTAATGATAATGAAATTAAGATAATAAAGAAATCAAAGAAATAATTATACAAAAACACATTCACAGTTCTTTATAGGCAAGGAATTAATAGGTTCAATGTCATAGTTATGTTATTAAGGATACATAATTATATTTAAAAAAATTTTTAAATAGATGAAATAAAGAAAGGGGCTCTAAAATAGTAAACAGTGGTTGGAGTATTGTTCTTGTTTTGAAATATATCAGCATTAGTTATGGTTAAGGAACAAGTGCTGATATAACATCCTGCAGGGCACACAATTGACCTTTCCCCCTTTATTATTCAGAAGGTAAAGAATGTAGTTTCCTACATACCCACACACATTGTTTGATCTTCATTTGGTTTGAATCCAGCATCGCAACTGCAGAAATAGCCTCCATCAAGGTCATTGCAACGACCATGACTACAAATATTGGGTATCTCTTCACATTCATTGCGATCTAAAAGAAGTAAAAATTTGAAAATTACTGGTTGAATCACTAGAAACTAGCTTAAAATAGTTCTATTTAGCAGATGTCAACCCCTTCTTTACAGGCTCCTGCCATTGCTGTCTATAGACTATACATCACAGCCAGACCTTTATCTCCAAGGGAAGGATATCTATGCTCAGGTAGAGGAATTTAGCAATTTATGATGGATATAGATGGAAAGCAACCTTGACTATCTCCACCTTTCCCTAAAGTAGTCATGCATAAATCCTCACTGTACACTTCAGGATATGGATAACATGGAAGGTATTTGCATTCCCCTAAAATAAAATACAGACCCTCTAATGGCTCCAAAGTAATTGCCTTTGTCAGAAACACAAAACACTACCTGATTTTAAACTTGAGGAGGTTATTATACTGAACTGAAATACCAGCGGTAGTTATCTACAAGATTCCACTAACAAGGAACAAAAATATCCTCTTGATAGAGCAAGAATATTAAAGATTAATATATTCATACAGACTCCCCATGTGCCATATTATGTTTGAATTGCTTATACTTGAATTGCTTATTCATTTCTTAAATTGGCATAGTTATGAACCGGCTAAAATTACACCTTATTTTCTGTTCCTACAAAAGCCAATGCAAAATTCAGGGAAGTAACTTTTGTGCCAATATACATTAGAATATTGTTGCTCTCGTATCAGCCATTTCCCTGCATTTTCCTGTTTCTTTTTCAATGAAGGGTTCTCAAGAACAATTATGTTAGCAACATACTCAGTCACTCTATATACCCAAAGAAAACAAGTCTTTCATTCTCAAAGCAAAATTTCACCTCTGCTCCTACATCCTTTTCCTGAGGAGACCTCATAAAACAATGTAAACCTGTACTCTTATAAAGGGTGCTCTTCCAATAACTCAAAGCTGAAAAATCCAGGAAAATATTGCTAAAGTCCTTTGCAATGGCAGCTCTATACTGAAATGTATACAGCCCTTACAGCCACATGCCATATAAATATATGCTCTTCTTTTTGGGCAATGTTTCAAATATTTTAGATTAATGCTGTTATTTAATTATAGCATTTTTCTATAGGCTATTAATTAGCTTATATATTAATTAGCTATTAATTTTTTCATATTCTTTGTAATCCATTCTGTGAATTTTTTAGTTGAAAAGAGATAGATAGATAGATAGATAGATAGATAGATAGATAGATAGATAGATAGATAGATAGATAGATAGATAGATAGAATTATGTTGAAAGTGAGAAAGCCTTTGATTAGATATATGGTGGTCTCTAAAAGGTTCGTTAGATTTTAGAAGTTATAGGATTTGGAACAAAATGTAGAACATGAGCAGATTCAATTTGCAACTCCCCTATTGCATGGATATGGATAACAACTATTGATCACACAATATAAAACTTGAGAGAGAGATCAGATATGGGAGTTCCCTGTTCCAACTTTGCTTTGATACAAGTATAGACATTTTTGCATCTCTTTAGAACAGAAAATGGAATCAGAGATGCTAAGGTACAAGAGACAGAATGCCAAAGAATGTTATTAGCATAATACGGGAAGGAGGAGAGATCAGTGGCACTTACATGTGGCCAGATCCTATCCTTCTGCCTTTCTGTTCCATTATAATTCTTGGTTCTGCACTGGCAAATAGGTAGTGCAGGACCACCATGATCATAAATAAAGTGGAGGCTTTCTCCAGAGCAAGAGAACAAAAGTCCAAAAGAACAAATGTGGACAACTCTGAAATTTCTCCAATCCTTGGATGTAGTATGTGGTCTACTGGCACACACCTCCATCAACAGGAGGCAGGGTATGTAGAATTGGGTAACCCATTATACTTCTTTTCAGACAAAATAAGTACCTTAATGCTTTTCAAATCACGTAATGGTGCAGGATTCAGTGCTACAACTGAATATGCACCTAAGTAGTATGCTTTTCTTGTTCTATTTCCTACTCTTAGCAAGGAGAAAGGGGGTGGTAAGATTAGTAAGATTACTGCTAGAGCTGGGGAAAGCTCCCTATGCCTATGAAGAACAGCTTTCCCAGATACAGATACTGTCTTCTAGAAACAAGGAGAAAAAAAGAATTTCAGTAATAAAATCTATACATTTGCATTAGCTAAGTATTCTGAATTTGGGCTCTAACATAAATAAATCAGGTGTCCAACATTGCCCCTCAGATAAAAATTACTCAGTTTATAAAGAAATCCATTAAACTGTTTTAGCTATTTGCAGTGTACTTAGCAAAATAAATGGTGTGAGTTATATAGAGAACAGGGAAAAAACTGTGTGTTCCCTTGGCCAGGCAGTTGTTGAACTTTCCAGGCAAGAAAAGCATACAGTTTAAAAGGTATAAAATTCTTCTGGCATCATTTTGAAAAAGAGAATCAAACTGCAGGGTCAAGGTTAAAAAGAGATAATCTGTCATCGTATCTTCATAAAAAGAAGCGGTATTTCTGCATATCTTTGAAAAGCAGTACTTTTTTTCCACAAAATAGTTAAAATAGTTAGAATCATTATAATGGAGCACACTTGCTTAGAGGTACTCACCAACGCACCGGCCTACTGGTGTGAACCGATAACCAGGTTTGCAATCACAGCGGTAGCTACCTGCTGTGTTGACACAGTCTGCATTTTGTTGACACACCTGTCCATTTTGACATTCATCAATATCTGTTGAAAAGAAAGAAGGAAATTAGCTTTATAATGAATTATAAAAAATGCAGCCATTTTAGAGTTATATCTCCAGATCATTTCAAAATTTATTGTAATTTATTCCTTTTGTATGTTTATGCACCAAATACTTATTTTTGTAGGTTTATGGATTTCACATTCCTGAAGACAAAGGATGAATGACATTTCTTTCATAGCTTATAGCCCAATCCAGCATATTTTCACCAGTGGCAGATACAAATGTGCTGTGATACTAAGAGGACCCCTGCAGAAAGGCCTGTGCCACTGCCAACTGGCTGGCCACTGCCAAGTGGAGGCCAGCACCTGCCAGAGGAAGCAGAAATTACATTAGCTGACAGGAGTGGGGAGTGGACAGAAAAAGGATGGGAGTGTATTGCAGGGGTGAGAACAGCAAAAGCTTCTGCCGTATCCTGTTACCCCTCCTGAGACTTCTTCCTGTCATTGGGTGGCTCAATGATTGGGTGGCATTAATGATTGCTCAATGATTGGGTGGCATTAATGATTGTCATTGGGTGGCTCAATGATTGGGTGGCATTAATGATTGCTGCCTTGGATCTGAGTAGCCCCATAGATACTGCTGGGGCTTTATCTGGGGTAACGGGACAAATGTGCCTTACTCTGAGGAGACCCCCAGAAGCCTCTAAGAGCAGAACTGATGAGAAAGTTACAAACTCACAGGAGAAGCAAACAAATTACTCTGTTACAAGTTACTCTGATTCTGCTCTTATAATGTGTGAGCAAATAAAAGTTAATTCTTCTGTATATGAGTCTCAGCTGCTTTTTTCCTATACTAATGGTGAAATCCAGAGTAACTATGGGGAGTCCTTGCTCTGGAGTAAGAACAAGTTACTCTGGATTGCAATATGAATTTCCCATAGGTTTTCACTAGGTGGTGCAGTAACTATGGGTGCACGTAATGTCTCTTACGTGCTCCCATAGTTGCTCTGGATTGTGCCCTTTGAATTGCTTCACTCTCTCTTATGTGAGAGTTACTAATTACAAATTGCTTGCACTCTGTGTTTGTGTGTGTGTGTATGTGTGTGTGTCTGCATATGCACTGTGTGTGTATATATATACTTTGTGTATATATATATTCACAGAGTGCAAGCAATTTGTAATTAGTACTACAATATATATATATATATAAATTCAGTGAATATACAGAAGAATATATATTCTTCTGTTTGTATGTGTGTATATATATATGTGTGTATATATATCTATCTATATATATATATATATATATATGTGTGTATATATCTATATCTATATCTATATCTATATCTATATCTATATATATATAAATCTTCTGATTAATAGACTTTTCATATGTGTGTGTAATATATACACACATATGGCAAGTCTATTAATCAGAAAACCGTTATTTAAATATCAAACATTTGTTTTCAATAGGGCCAGTCAAGGAAAGATTAGAAAATACTGAAATACTGAGTGGTTTCAATTCAGAAGTGTAATTTTTTTGGAACATAATCTTCCTGTTTTTATATTTTGTTGTTCATAATTACTTCCTAATTATTTTTATTTGACCTAGTTTTCCTTCCTCTTGACTGGGATCACAGCATACAAGTGAATGCTACTTTTCCATCTGAAAGGCTGGCTCACAATAAGGCATTTTAGTAAAGTGCCTTATTGTGCCTTCACAGATGGAGACACACCCATTCAAAGCAGATGTTTTCTCATACACACAGTTCATACAAGCAAGCAAGATCTGGAAATAACTGCAAAGAGAATCACAAGGGGGTAGCAAACCAATGATTATGCACTGAATTAAAAACACAAGATAATGCTGTTTTGCCAACAAGAAGGTAACAGAATTAGACACTAATAAGTTTTGTAAAGAAGACTCTGACTTTGCTACTGTGAGCTGGTATGGATGTTCTCAGAAATACAAGCTATTTATGCTTCTCCTTTTCCACAGCCCTGAGTAGCTTCTTCTAGCATCTAAACCTGCCATCAGCCTGTACACCTGTGCTAGAGAAGGAGCATTTCTACCATCTTTAACATCTTTGACTAGAACACTAGAAATGGCAATGGAATCTCAATAAACAAAATGAATGCAAGCCTATTATGTGTATGCTGCAAATGTTTGCACACGTCTTATTTCCATTAGGAAATAAAGATCAGTTTAAAAAGCAAGCACCATTTACTCTTGCCGGGAGGACCACCCACTGCTGGTGTTTACTTTTGCCCACAAAAATTAAGGTGATTCACTTGTCACAAGTGGTTGACTCATTGCCATGAAAGCCTTTTTATTAGTTGGAAAAACTGGCAGACTGTCTCTGGCAGAAAATACACAATGCTTCAGAATTGGCAGACATTGCCTTTACAGTTTCAGGTCAAAATCCTGTATATCATTTCCTTAGAATAAGTCCAATTGAACAAAATGAGATTTACTTCTTAGTAAATCTATACAGGACTATGCTATCAATCTTTATAGCTTTTATAGCCAATCATTATAGCCAAATTATAGCATGCAAATATTTAAAATGTTAAAACATTTTGTAAGGAAGCACAGTCTGGTTCTCACATGGTAGGTTTTGGATGTACTGGTTCAGAGTTCTGTCTAACAATCTGCAGAAATTGATACGCGCAAGCTAATACTGGAATATTACAAAAACAATGCTCAAGGGACACAAACCCTCATATATTGGTTTGATGGGGAATGTCCTCTCTGCATAAAATTTTCTGTGTCTGCCATACATTGCTCATTTCTAAAATAGTTTGAAGTCATCTGAAAAGTGAAGTCTGAAGTCATCTGAAAACTTAAACCAGAGATTCACTAATACCCAAGAACAGGGTGTTTGATTGTGACAGGTGGTGGAAATGCATTAGAGCTGTCTATCCTCAGCCCTGGACTACTGCTAAATATAGGTATTAGTGAAGGTAGCTGAATGCAAGAGACCTTTTCAGAAGGCAAAGTTTTTTACTGGCTTCAGGATAATGCTGGAGTATAACTGAAAAGCAAAAATAAATGATGCAGCCTCACCCCTTTCCCACCCAATGTTCAAGATGCCACATTTCCATTGTTTCCAAGCCATGATCACAACCCACAAGGTGGAAGCCCCTCACCTTCACAGATCAATAGCTTGTCATTATAAATGAATCCCCCTGGGCATTCACACCGGAAACTGCCAACCAGGTTTATGCAGACCCCGTTCTCGCACACACCAGGGATCTCACGGCATTCGTCTATATCTGCAGTACAAAAGTTAGAAAAGATTCAATTAATTTTTTTAAATCATATTTTTGAAAGACAGGACTTATTTGAGTTTTTTTTTTCCTTTTGACTACTGAGTGTCTGATAGAGCTTTCATTTCTGTACCACAGACTGCTCTGGTTTATACTTCATGTGGGGAAAAAAACCAAGAAGGGAATTCCCTCAAAGAATACACTTGGCTCTTACCCTGTGAATTCCTTAACATTTTCCCTCTTTGGGTTTAATTTTGAAATTTTGGCTATGAAACATATACACATTTCAACTGTGAGTGAAAAACAATCAGACTGAAACCATTCTCCACCCACCGCACCCACCCCCAACTTAAAGCACACAAACAAAAATGATTTTCCTTCTCAATTCAATACCCAGAGGAACTGGTGTGAAATGTCAGATAAAAATCTGTGCTTTAACAAAAAAGAAGAAAAGATTGCCAGTTCCCTTCCAACCCATTGCTGATTGGCGACTGTCCCATGCGCTTTGCACCCTTTAGTATACTTATGGTCTACTAGCTGAAACTCAATTATGATATTTTCAGAACTTTACACTGCTTTTGTACTAAACAGTGGTTATCAAACTAGCCAGCTCAGAGCGCCCAGGAAGAAGGTTGGCTGGGTCTGATAAACTGAAACATGGACCTTGATTTCCACTGAGCTGTTTAGTCTCCACAATACCCTGGGAAATACTGAAGACAAATACTGAAAACAGACCCTCCCTTTCCTCTAAAATATGTACCATACGGTATATTTAAAAAAAGAAAAAGGTTCAATAGAATTTTAAATTACCAACTGGTAACCCCGTATAAATGTCTATGAAGAAACCAGGCCTTTGACTTCCACAGAGAGTTGAAAATTCATCTGAAAAGTGAAACAGCAAAGAAAAATTTATATATGCAGTACATAAAAGCAATATATGCTTTTGGTCTTGAAAAAAGTTGAGTGGTTCCATTTCTAAGCTGAAGAATATGTAAAAAGCTCAGAAAGGTAACTTACAGTCCAGTCCAAGCTACATTCACAACTGGTAATCCTGTATAAATGAAAAACAATGAAGAAACCAGTCCTTTGCCTGCCATAGAGTTGAAAAGACACTGGCAGTGCATTGGTGTGGCTGTGGGTGGCGCAAGCGGTTAAGACACTGTGCCTGTTAACCAGCAGGCCAGGGTTCGAGACCCGGATCGGCCCCACAAGACAGGGTGAGCTCCTGTCCTTAGCCCAGCTCTGCGACGCCAGCTGGATCCAATCGTATTGGCTCTGCCTTTCCATTGGATTAATTCAGTGGCGTGGAGAGGGGGGATTTGCTGCTTGGGTAACAGCCTATCCTCCATAACAATCCAACCCAGGCTTTCGTGCTTCGCATGCAGCGTATGCAGTGCCGAGCACGATACCATAGTCTCTCAAGACTGACGGAGGCCTGCTTTTTTAGTACATTGGTGGCAGTGCAGGCTATGCTGCATCCCACTGTAAATTTTTTACTGCTGAAGTACCCTTGGTATAAGAGGCCATTTGCCTCTTTGCCCCAGAGTAAGTCTCAGCAACACATAATGGGCCAACCCAGCATTCCATGGCACTGTCCTAGTCACACCTCTGATTATGAGTGACAGTGACTCCGTCACATGAAATGTTTCACATCCTAAAGGAATAAAAATCCCTTTTGTGCTTGTCTCTATCTTCACAGCTAAGCAGGGATTTGAAGTCTGAGGAATTTGACTTTGGATGTGGGAAACCCAAACGCAGCACTCATAACCACTGTACCACATTGGCTGGAAACAGTTGCAGCTACACAGCTGAGTCCCAGATGTGCACATAAAGGACACTACTTCCATGGCCCAATTTTTCCTGCCAAAACCCATTTTGCAACATATAGTACATTTCATACACATACATTAAATGCACATTGCTTTTTTGCTCTGTTTGGCAGCATAATCCTAAAATTGCACTGGAACAGTGGATTGCAACTGGAGAGACCAGTTAGCCTCTGCTGTATTTAGTGCATTGCATTGCAACTGGGAGACCAGTTAGCCTCTGCTGTATTTAGTGCAAGTTCAGGGTTGCTCCTGCAACAACGTGGGTCAAGGAAAACGTTTTCTCCTTCTCCTTCAGGTAATGCAGCAGCAGCAGCTCAAATGGGTCTACACAGATCTGAGCCACCTCAACAGGTAGCAAAAATCTATGCAGACCAGAGGAGCCTGAAACTGCACCATACTGCCTAGGGAATAGGTCTTGGATCTGGCACAAGTGCTGGTTGCCAGTTCACTTTCCCACACACTATCTGGGAGCACCCTTCCATAAAACACCTCTCACCATCCCCTACACAGGCCAAGATCACCCAGCACATGTTATCAGCCTCCCCTAGTCCCCGAGTATCACAGACATGCTTTGCAATACCCTTGGCCAGCTAAAGTGAAGAGCATTGGCTCAAACAGGCAATTAGGATAACACTGTAAAACACATACCGGTACTTGGGATGGGGCACTGTTCACACGGCCTATTCCAGGCTCGTCCAATGTTGTAAGAGCAGCAGCACATTTTCTTGGTCATGTTAAAAAGCAGCTCTCCGTCACAGGTCTGATTGTCAGCATAGTAGTTTCTATAGCAAAGACTCCTCCTCATATCTGGAAATTTAAGAAGTATACATCAATGTTTGAGCTCAGTGTGCATAATGAAACTTGTTCCAGAGATCAGCTGAAAAAAGATGGCTCTATCAGCAGGCAAAGAGTTCATATCTGTGGGATATGTCCATAGCTATAGATCACACCCAACAGCTTCCGGTGAAGTCTGAGTGCCACTAAGTTCATCAGAGTGAGAAGCTGTTGGGTCTGATCTATAGGTATGGACATATCCCACAGATATGATCTCCTAAAAATTTTAATTAAGTTCCCACAGAAGAAATCCCCATTGCATTTTACCCCATGTTAACTAGTGTGTGTTAGGAAACCAAAATGCCATATCTGACACGAAAATATGCTGGGCCATCCACTGGTAGGTTGTGGTGTATTTTTGTCCCACTCATAACTAGGGTTCATTCAATGAACTGGTTGGCAAGAGGTTAAAGACAGTCACATTAGGCATAAAGGTAAATATGTCCCCTGCAAGTTGTACTGTCAGTCATGACTGACTGTAGGGTGTGATGCTCATCCCCATTTTTAAGCCAAAGATATAGCATTGTCCAAAGATGCTTCCATGGTCATGTGGCTGGCATGATTATACACTGAGGCATGTGGAATGCTATTACTTTCCCACTAAAGTAGTACCTATTTATCTTCTTGCATCTACATGTTTTCAAACTGATAGGTTGGCAGGAGCTGAGCAAGGATGGGAGCTCACTCAGTCTTGAAGCACCTGGGTCTTGAAACCCGGCCTGCCGATTAACAGGGTCTTAACTGCTGAGCCACTACAGCCCTTTACATTAGGTATAGATACTACTTCAAGGCGCAAATCCTAACCACCTTTCCAGCACTGAAACAGAAGAAAAAATGGGACATGTGCTGAGTCCTATAGTGAGGCAGCAATCACTAAAGTCTCCACAAGGTAAGAGAATATATTGTCCTTAGCGCTGAAAAGCTGGTTAAAATTGAGCCCTAAATGGATTAGGAATTTCAGAAAAAGATAGGCCTATCAGCAGCAATTTGTGATGGTGGATATATGGAACCTATATGTTAAAAGGCAGTATGCCACCGAATACCACTTTGCAGAGATGGTGGGAAGCTGAGATTTCATGCAGTTCCTATTTGTTCCAATGGGGCTTGCCTTGGAGAGGTTCTCAGAGGTTTGTGCTCTGTGTTAATAAGTGGGGATGCGGGTATGCCGTTTAGATTACCCAATTTTGCATTTCCAGGCACCAACATGGCTTGGGCTGTCCCTGACCTTAAGAGACAAAATATGCTAAGCATTATTCTTGTTTACTTTATTAGTAAGCTTTTTGATTCAAGCCTCTGATGTGCGTGTTCTTTAAAAGGGACTTTTGAAATCCAGTGTTTTTAAGTTACAAGCCGACAGCTATTGTAGGAGTTACGTCATCATCTATGGAAAAAAACCCATCTCGGAGCATGGTCCAAAATCCCACGGATGTCATTTGGTTTCATAACTATAAAAACCCAAAACTGCTCATCAGGAGCCTCAAAACCTTGGCAGCAGCACACAGCTAACCTCAACCAGTCACAGGTTCTTATTAAAAATCTTGCTCAATTTGTGATTTCATATCCTTTTGGTGAAAGACTGGAAGATGTTGCCCCATGTGTTTGGCCTAGTTTTGCTTGGATGTTTTTGGTTCATTTGAGTTTGAAATGTCAAAAAACTCAAGCAGAGGGATAAGACTGAAGCAAGCTGAAATGAAATCCAAGGTAAAACCTGGGACCGGCACATCCTTAAGAGACTGCACCGAGCAACATGTAGACATTACAAAACTATAAACCACCTGAATTACAATTCATCTATTGATCAATTTGTGTTTATCTTACATGAATATTTAAACCTTTCCAGAAATCACAAATGTCCATATAGAATCAGGGCAGATCCACTCAGTAGGGCCTATGAGCACTACCTTAATTTCAGTGGTCAACCAGGTAGACCCAGGATCCTGGATGAACTTCTGGCCTCTGTGGTTGAGATTTGCTGGGCAGGTAGACCTGTGATTCCACATGGACTTGAAGCCCAGACCTACGTGCCGGGTAGACCTGGGCTACAATTCCAGCCCAGAATGGTAACACTTTCTGATGCCTCAACCAATGGACATTCCCCTGGAGCCCAACATCCTGGCAGCTGGCATAACAGTTTGGGGGAGCCATATACCCATGGTCCCCTGTGGATTCACCCCTGTTTAGAACCTGTTGTCATTGTCGTCAGTTCCTGCGTATGTAGCTATAGGCAGAAATGGGATTTTTTAGGGGTGAAGAAAAGGCATTCTGCATAAGTTCAACCATTCTTTGTTATAACCACTTGTCCTAAAATTTGGCAAGTTTGGCTCCACCAAAAAATTTGCATCTTGCAAACCCTGGTGCATACACTTAACTATTTATATCCCCTTTACTTCCAGGTAAGCATTTTTTTAAATTGCAGTATGAGATTAAAGATTTCTGGAAAGTCTGCTAGGTCAGTGTTGTGTTACTTTCTAAATAGAACCAGGTGCTCCATGGAGTCAAATTAGATGACATGACAGGAATTCTATGAAACCCAGAACTGCAATAATCATGAACAACAAAGAGCAAATGGGACTGCACAGTCCACTCCTTGCTTATCTCTCCATTGCTTACCTCATCCCTATCTACCACCCATCCACCAAAACTACATGGATGGAGAAGTTCCACATTTAAAAACATTGAACTGTATTGGAGTTGGGCCAAATAGAGACATCACATCTGTATTCTGCCCAAAGTTATATAAACATTTAATGAGACACACAGCACAATCATTAACTGCTCTGGAACAGACAGGGCAGTTAGCCTGCCCCATATCAATTGTGGTGTTGGGACTGGCTGTGACTCAGTTTGCAACAAGGGGAATTTATTCCTCTTATCTTGGGTAAGACAAGAGTAGCACCAACGGGACTCCTTAGAACTGCAACATCCGAGTAGCCCAGCGCTGAGCCAGGACGTCCAGGAGTGGGGTGAAGAGCCCAGCCAAATCATAGCCATCCCTCGATTGTGCCCTATTCCACCCATAGGCTTGCCCAGTACCTATCCTCCTCCCTGTCCCCCAAGTGTCAATTGAAACTGAGCTATCTTGCTTGCTGCCAATGAAAGACTGGTGCATAATACAAAATAATAAAAAACTTACCCATGCAGTTATTTCCACCATTGACTTGCATGTAGTCAGGGGGACAAATGCAAGTGTAGTTGCCCATGGTGTTGTAGCAAGTTCCAGGCCCACAGATGCCTTCTGTGAGGCACTCATCAACATCTGCAAAACAAAAGACATTATTAGGTGTCTAAAAGACTAACTTACAGCCCAAAATTATCTAATTTCCTGTGCAGCAAAACCTAACACAATTTTCACTGTGTTCTCTAGAGATCATCTGGCATGTTTAGATGGACTCACCATGACTCACCATGGATCAAATCTGACTGTGCCAGCTATATAACTGGAGCAAGTTCACATTAACTCATGAAGATTAACTCATGAACAGTAGAACCTGCAATTGCTGTCAGCACATCAGATGTTCTGCTGGCAGCTGACTCATACTCAGCTCAGATTGGGCAAATACTGGGCTGAACTTTGCCAAGAAGCCATAATTCTAGACTACCTAATTCTAGATCTGCCTAGGATGGCTGTGGT
The DNA here is from genome assembly GCA_030015325.1 of Cryptoblepharus egeriae. NCBI lineage: Eukaryota > Metazoa > Chordata > Lepidosauria > Squamata > Scincidae > Cryptoblepharus > Cryptoblepharus egeriae. Next base: position 17,765,451 of record JAREYC010000013.1, read on the forward strand.
TGTTCAGTGATGAGAAGAAAACATTCTGAACATGCTCATGAGGTACCTTCTTCTTTATTATAGTGCCAGCTTAGAAATAGAAGAATAGAGGAGGAAGGGGGGGTTGGACTAGATGACCTACTACGTCCCTTCCAACTCTATGATTCTATGATTCAATGAAAATTGAAGTAAATAAACACTACACATAAACATGCACCTGCACTGATCATCATGGTTCTACTAGCATATACTGATCAGAATGCAATCCTAAACTAAGCTGGCACAACTCATTGGTCTTTCTGCACCCATGGTGATGTATGGAGGCAAGAGCATGTCTGTGCACTGGCCTAACCCGCCCCCAGGAGTGGCACAGAAGTGCCTTCTGACACTTTAGTGATACCCTCAGGCCAGCACAGGACTTGTGCTCGGCCTTAGGCCAGCTTAACTGGTGATTAGGATTGCAGCTTATGTGATATGGTATGGGTGTTTTTTCACCCCTTAAAGCATGAAAGGAAACAATTATCACAGATGAATCAGCTGAAGCTCACGTACCATCACACACTCGAGTTTCTTCATTCAAGAAGTATCCAGGTGGACACTGACACTGAAAGCTACCAAACGTATTGATGCACCGTCCTCCTTGGCAAAGCCCAGGTAGTTCCTGACACTCATCAATATCTATCAGAAAGAAAGTACCAATATTTCTAGTTAATATGACCAGAAAAACAAGCAACAAAATACTTAACAACTAAGCTCCTTATAGAATGCTTATTGTAACATTCTGACTGTGAGAGAAACAAAACAAAGATACCTTACCCTCCAAAATAACTGTAATAGGATTGGGTCGGAATCCTTCCCCTCCAGGACACAGCAGCTTATAGTCACCTTAAAAGAAAATGGATACAGTGAATCTATGATAGCCTTGTGTTCTGTTGCAAAGGTTCTTACATGCACACATACATGTTGCCAGTGCTCCTCAAACTGACTGACTAACCAATTGGCAGGATGACTAACCTTTATGTGCTCGATTAAATTCAGGTCTCAGTAATGATAAAAGCAAGTTTTGGGGAACAAACCATTGTAGATGCCTTTGCACCCCTGATTCACATTTATATTATTTAGTTCCCTTTTGATGAAGTTAAAAACAATAATCTAACAATTTAACATACAACTAATTACACGCTATTATAATTTATCCTATTAGGAAAAAACATGGCTAAAAAACATTGAGATGCAAATTAGACATTATTTTGTATTGTTATTTACTTACTTGAGTTCACAGCAGGGCACTGCTCACAAGGATTCCCCCAAGCCTTGCCCAGGGAACAGCAGCAAGAGGATTTGGAAACGCCAACCCCAATTTCATTGCTGCAGGCCACACCTCCATTGTCTCCTCGAGGTTTAATTTCCAAGTAACAGAAACCAGAGCGGGTATCTAATGGCAAAAGCATCACATATCTCCAAGTCAGTGTAAAAGAATTTCATCCAATTGACACTTTGATTACTGTTCATATAACCTTCAACTAACTCCTGTGCCTATCAACTTAGAACGAAGGCATACTAAATTCAATGGGATTTTCTCCCAGGGAAGACTGCAGCCTTACCATGACGTTCTCCAACTCCCTAATGTGTCAATTCCCATAGCTGTTTTTATTTAAATTCCATCAACAGATAAGGTTCAGCACTTTCAGCATCACCCCAAAAACACATTCAGTCCAATGGCCAGATTATGGTTCTTAAATTATAAAGAGTTTGTTCAGTTTATCATTCCCAACCTACTCAGACTGAAAAGTATGCCAAATGCTGCTAAAGAACTACCATGTTTCCCCGATAATAAGACACTGTCTTATTTTTTTGTCAAAAAACACCATAGGTCTTATTTTCAGGGTAGGCCTTATTTTAATTAACATTGACAGCAAAATGTAGGACAATGAAGCAAAAATGTAGGATACCCAGACAAGAGGCTAAAAATCAAGACAAATCTGGTCATATGGTAACCCTGGGCACAGAAGTAAGTCCCATCCATCCCCACCACTCTCAAAGGGCTTACTCCCAGGAAAGTCTGGCTGCAAGATCCCTATTCTATGTGTGTCTGCACAGAAGGGTTGGGCTTTGAGGCTGCTATCCTGTCCACACTTGCCTGGGAGTAAGTCCCACTGATTGTAATGGGGCTTACTTCTGAGTAGCAATTCAATGGTCATGCTCTGAGACTGCTATCCTAACCACACTTTCTTGGGAGTAAGTCCCACTGACTATAATGGGGCTTACTTCTGAGTAGCAGTAGTACCAGGCTACAAAAGAGGACATGTCCTGGAAAAAAAGGACATATGGTCACCCAGTACCCTAAGAAAAGACAAAGCCAAAGGAAGGGAAAGGGTCTCCAGAGAATGAATGAATGAATGAATGAATGAATGAATGAATCCATCCATCCATCCATCCATCCATCCATCCATCCATCCATCCATGTTAACCCTGTGCCAAAGCTTGTCTTTGGAAGGGGGGCTCCTCCTGGTGAAGGGGTGAAGCCCCACAAGGTGGGGGAGGAAAGGGGATTCTCTCCAGTGCAGCACCCAGGGACCAGGGAGGCAGGAGAGATGGACATACCGGTACCTCCTTAGGGTGAGGCCAAGCCAGCAAAACACCAGCACACGTCTTGGGCTTCCAGCAGCAGCAGCATCCTGTCCACACTTGCCTTGGACTAGCTCCCACTGACTATAATGGGGCTTACTTCTGAGTAGAAATGCCTCATTGTCTGGAGGGGAGAGGGGTCTGTGAGGGGGTAGGAAGGGAGGGGCTTCTCAGCTTGTGTCCCTTTATTAATTACCAGTTCCTCTCCAAGCCAGCCATAGATGCAGCAGAACCACCACACAGGGCAGCAGAGGCAGAGTAGCAACAGCTGTTCCTCTGGCGGCTGGGGGAGGAGCTCTAATCCAGAATAAAGGGTTGGGCTTTTAGGCTGCTATCCTGTCCACACTTGCCTGGGAGTAAGTCCCCCTGAATATAATGGGGCTTACTTCTGAGTAGCAATTCAATTATGTTCTGTCACTGCTATCCCAACCACAATTGCCTGGGAGTAAGTGACTATAAGTAAGTAACTGACTATAATGGGGCTTACTTCTTAGTAGAAGTAATAGGCTTTGATGCTGCTATGCGGAAGTGGGATTTTAGTAGGTCTTATATTCAGGGTAGGTCTTACTTTAGACCTCAGGGCAAAAGTCCAAGTGGGTCTTATTTTCTGATTAGGTCTTATTATAGGGGAAACATGGTATGTGTGTTCTTTGAGAATCACTGAATCCCTTCAGTTAATAAAAGGAAACAATGTATTTACCAACACATCCAACACGAGTTGGGTTGAGCTCAAACTCAGGTGGGCATTCACAGGTGTAACTGCCGGGGATATTGAGACAAGTACCACTCATGCAAGTTGTAGGATCTGCACATTCATTGATATCTGTGGGGGGAAAACCAATAAGAATTTATGAGTGAGAGCACATCTCAGTGATGATAAACAACATTAAAGCCATCAGACCCTTTTGGTCCTAGTCTAGTCCAGTTCTTGAATGGCATTCCTTGTCGCTAACATCTTCCCTTGCTTTGTTTGCTTGGGGTATGAATTAAGTATTCCCATATACCTATTAGTTCTATTTTATTTATTTATTTAACCTATTAAACCTAAGATTTATTTTATTTAACCTATTTTATTTAAGCTTTTTTAAAAATAAAAGCCAACAAGAATTTTGAAAGAAACATTCTACAAGATGGAACAAAATGGCATTTGTGTGGAATTTTTCTGTGGTAGCTTGTTCTTTAAGCCCCCCTTTTCATTAATCCTTCATGCTACCTTGAAAAGCAGCATGATAAGCTATAGTTCAGAGGGGAAAAATAAGGCCATGCATAGATGTGCACTTAAATGCCCCAGAACCTCTTGGATCCTGAATAACAAAGTTATCAAACAAGCTCCCATATCAAATTGCAGACTAGAGCAATTAAAGACTGCTTCACACAAAATGTATGTACAAGTACCAGGAAGCAGTGGCCAGGCCAGACTACTGGATGCATATATGTGTGTGATTGGAGACATGTTTGCTGTACATTTATGCAGTAGAATACAGAGTTGGGAAATCTGCTCTGGGTGACAGACACAAAGTGGGGGCCAGCATAACATGCCTATCATATTGTGTGTCACTTGATGGCATGAAAAACATGCCGGTAATAATGGGGTGCCCATATCACTTGTCCATAAATTGATCGTCCTAGCAGCTTAATACTGCTGCCCCAAGCTGACCCCTTCTTCCAGCCACAAAATGTTCAGGAGCAGAGGTGTTCCAGTGGGGGATTGCTCCACCAGGAGGTCTTATAATAGAGGCCAGCTCTTCCCACTTTGAATTATGGGAAGATCTGGCTTCCTCTTCTGCCACTTAAAATGTCAGGTAGAACTGGCCTCTACTGGGGACGATGACTCAAAGTTCTATGCATGCCTTCCAGCAGCAAAGGGCATAGTAGTGGGACAGTCTGTTCCTGGTACCAGTGCCTACTGGAACTAGGCATGCCATGTGCTGTTTCAGAAAAAAAAACACAGTCTGTTTAGCAATTACCCATAGAAAGTGACAAGTGAACTTTCTACTTGATGGCCATTGGGAGACCATCCCATTTTCAAACACATTTCCCCAATCCAACAGGAGGTAGTATATGTGGAATATTTACCTGTGCAGTTACCACCACTTCTGTCCAATTCATATCCTGTCTCACAGTGGCATCGGAACAGACCAGGGAGGTTTTGACAGGTCCCATAAACACAGATGTTTGGAAGGGTACACTCATCAATATCTTTAAAAAAAAGGAAAGAATGAGAGATAAGTGATTCCTTTTCTAAATGAACAACTCATTCTCTGCTTCACTGAGCTTGCAAAATGTGAAATACAAAATTCAGCTCTTTTTCTTAGTTCTCCCATCCCTAAATGAGCAGAATTTTTCAGTCCCAGACATACAGATTCCTGGCCCAATCCATATTCATCTTCTAAACTACAAAGTTTTAGGCAGTCAAGGAGGCCAATTTTTCTCCCTCACTTTTCCTTAATTTTTCTTTCTTCAGTTGTAGACACCCTCAATATGTTTTGGGTTCAGTTGTGTTTATTTAGTTTAGTTGTGACTCAGTTCCAAAGGCCCTGAAAGTCATACATAATAAGGCTTTTGGGGATTTTTAAACTTTTCTTTTGGGGGGGGGGGGGTGGAATACTGATGAATGTACTTCACTGGTCTGGATATACAGAAATTGCTGCCTTTTGTTGAATTTATACCTTGCTTTTTCCCATGTCAACACAAGTACCCAAGGTGACTTACAAAGGTTTAATCCTTTTGTCCTCAAGACAACCCTGTGAGATAGGTGAGGCAGTGAGTGACTGGCCCAGGATCACCCAGGAAGCTTTGTGGCTGAGGGGGAGTATGAACCTGGATCTTCCTAGTCTCAGTCCAGCTCCCTAAGACTACACGATCCTGGATAATTTGGCCTCATATCCCTTCCAAACTGAAAGGTACAAGATCTGCTTGTATCTGTAGGTGATAAGCCATTCTCTTAAGTTTAAATACAAAATTAAAGAGATCTGAACCAAAACAAGGCAAACGTTTTCCCTAATTGCTATTAGATTAATACTGGGAAGCATACTTGCAACATGTCAGGATTTCCAAATTGGGCTGAGAATTGTTTTTATCTTACACTGAATTACCTTCACAAGCTTTCCCATCTGGGCTGGGCAAAAATCCCATATCACATTCACAGCGATAACCTCCTGGGGCATTGAGACACTGTCCATTTTCACAGAGATTCAGGTTTTCTGAGCATTCATCAAGATCTGGGGGGAAAAACACATTATGGTAGAAGTATTCTCTCCCACTTTTGCACTTTTGGAGCAGCACAAATTGAACCTGGTACCCTCTGCAAGTAACAGTTATACTTGAGCTACAACCCCTCCTGTTAGCTACACTCCCATCTCCATTAAATTGGGTTTATAAATCACATCCTCATTGATAATCCACAGAGCCTGGGTTCAGATGACATAAATCTGTAATTTAACTAACCAAGATTCCTTTCTCATACCCAGGAACTCAAATGTCAAATAGAGAAAGTGCACTGACTTGGAGCTTCCCAGGCTCACCTTCACAATAAAAAAAAATCCACAATGTGTTGATTTGTCGGAACTGGGCCACTGTTTAAGACCAGTGAGATAGCCAGAGGTACAGAAGTTTCTGGTGGACACTCTCTGATGGTTAAATTCTGGTGAGATGAATCCTTGTGGCACCCTTGCATCAAAGCAAACACATCAGCATTGCACCAAAGATACCCGAGTCCTTTTAAAGAAACAGCTCACCTGTACATGTGAATCCATCCCCAATGTATCCTTCTTTACAGAGACAACGGTATGATCCCATAGTATTTTTGCAGTCAGCATGCGGACTGCACATATGTGTCCCATTGGAGCATTCATCCAGATCTAGAGAGAACAAAATTGTATTCATAAAAACACAATCATTTATTGCCAACTTCATTATTATTGTACTGACTATTATTGACAGCTCAACTGAAACAGGAAAGAATAACCTTCCAGCAGTAAATCTGTGCAAAGGAAATTGCAGATAGCTTGTGGGAGGAATGGTGTTACCATAAATAAATCCATTTATGAGCTGCAGTTTAACACAAACTAAATCTGTGACTCAGCAATGGGGAAAAATAATAATAGAAGAAATGCTACTGTATTTGAGGATGCGTTAGGAGAAATGTTGCATCCAGCACTCTTTAGTGCCACTAAATAGCATATGTAGGCCTTTACTAAGTATGAAGAGCTGATGATGATGATTCAGACTATAGTACAGTAATAAGAGACTGTGGCCAGGATCCAAAGAGCTACTTAATGTGTACCAAAGGCCTTACACAGTCCCAGTGGGATTTTTAAAACTCTGAACAGCATATTCCCATACCCTATCACAGACTGCTTTTGAAACTTCTCAACAGTGAGCCTTCTCAGCTTTCAACAGTGGTTTGCCATATGGCATTGTGGGAGAGAAAGTGCTGCTGTTTGAGAAACAAAAATTCAATTCCTCCATCCCCTTGGGGTACAGGGGACTAGTGGCAGAGGTTTTTTTTGTGTTTTTTTTTTGCAACCTGAGCCAACAGTAGATTTTGTTTAAAATGTCCAGGTCTATGCAAGTTCTAAGAAGTCCCTTCTATGCAATATGGGAAGTATAAAACTGTGTTGTTCTGCAAAGTTCTACACAACTGAGTTCTGCACAACTGAGCACAACATGATACTATAACAAGCAAATGTGAGAATTGGTATATCAAGAAAAATGCATGTAATTTAAGACTGCAACAGAGGTAAAAATAGCTAAAGTAATAATAAATTCGAAATTCTGATAAATGACAACAACTTAGAACAACTGTTTCCTTGCCAGGAAAAAAAGCAACATAGTTTTTAAAAAATGCTTCTAGGAAATAGTGCAAAGGGCCCAAGCAAGCAACACAATCTAGATCTCTGTAGGTTTTCAAGGAGAGATGAATATCTATAAGGATCTAAACCTTCCATATGACTGAGAACAGATAAAAGTCTGCTTATTAAATTAACTTTCAGAGCAATTTAACTGACACCAACAATATTCAAAGGCAGAGAGGAAAAAGTTCAGAATGCTTCCCGCTCACCTGTACATTTGATACCATCTCCAAGCCAACCTGGGCTGCAACTGCATTTGAAACTTCCAGCCGTGTTGGTACAAATTGCGTTGCGGTCACAATTATGTGCTCCAATTTCACACTCATTAATATCTGTGGGGAGAAAGACATGTAAGGCATTTGTGTCATCCTTTTCAGGAATCGCTAAATAAGCAGTCTTTCCTTAATTGCTTTATCATGTGATAAGCAACTGGTAAAATGATATCTAAATTGTATAAACATGTAATTTAAGTATGCATACATACAGCAGCAGTTGCTTGATATTAACAGAAACCAGTATGGCTAGACTATGTCATTGTGAGCACCTGAGCTTGGTATAAGATTCTGTACATTCTCTTTTTCCAATGGAAGCTCATTAAATCAACTTTAGCATTAGGAGACAAGTGCAGAGAATTTGAAATGAGAGACATCAACCTCAGGGATAAACCAGGCTATTGGTGGAAGATCCACCTGGCCTAACTCCGCCAACATATCTTCCCATGGTGGTGTGTGGAGCGTATGCTTGTGCAATGGCCTAACCCCCTCAGGAGTGGCACAGAAGTGTCTTACAGCACTTTTGTGACATCCCCAGATCAACAAAGGACTTATGTCAGGGCTTATGCTGGCCTAATTGAAGATTAGGATTACATCCTCAGTTACCAGAAAGAAGACCTGATTTTTTAAAGAGTACATGGGTAAGGAGTTTATCTAACCTCCTGTTAACCCTCTTTGAGAATCCTTCCAGCTGAGCTTGGATACTTGGAGATTGGAACTGTACTCCTCTGGAAGAAAAACTTTTGTGGAGAGGGATTGTAGGAAGACAGAGCAGAGGAAGAGATCTGTATTCCTCACCCAAGCATCTATTTGACTTTTACATTCAGCCCCATCCACAACCTCATTTTGACATAACTGGGGTATAGTTTTGTAAACCACCTGAGTTTGATTTGGCCGAAAGACTCAACATAATAGCTAGAATAAACTACAATATATACTATTCCCCCCCCCCCACTAGCGCAGTTCAGCTGGACATTCCTTCTTTCTTCCTCCCCATTCAGAGTGAGGCCAATGAGAAGGCTTAATTTATCTTCAGTAATGCTATCACACAGCCAAATCTAATTGGCTACACTGCACCATGATGTAATCAGGGTCACCATGTGATTCCTGATTGAATGGGATCTCTCTGCCAGAAGTAAGAAATATTCCACACACCCCCAAAATTCCTCCAAAGCAGCACAGGGTGGGGTAGGATACAAATTCATCAGCTATAAATAGCCATGAAAAACTGTATCTTTGGGGTATGGGGTAGATGTCCATAAAAATAACCCTTTCCCCCTCTTCCCACCAAATAAAAAATAAGTGGGTAAATATTTCTGCAATCTTAGATGGCTATTGTGTTTTGAAATGAATTCAGGGAAAATTTTATTTTTTATTCTTAGTGTTCCAGTGGACATTGTTACTCTCATTAGTCTCTTGGGTTTCTGTGCTCCTCACTGTGAAGTATGTTGCTACTCAGCATGATTAAAGACACCGAAAATTGGTTTCAAAATGAAGAGAAAAATAGTCATTGATTTTATCAAAGCGAAGAGTGTAGTGTCATGACTTTACAAAGATTTGCTCTGTTTTCCCCCCCTCCTAATCTTGTTTCCTTGCATCGTTTCCCTTTGAGTTTAAAGCTGGTCCAAGCCAACAAAAACAAACACTCCAGCCCAAGACTGACCCTGCATCCTCGGCCTATTCCCTACTTCATCCTACTAGAGCACACACACTCACATAGTCAAGAATAAATCAACTCATAAGGAAGTCCCACTTTGTTCAATTGTGTTTACCCCAGGAAAGTATATGCATAACATGGCATCCTTACGGCTCTAAACAGTTCCAATTAGCAAGATTTTTCTGCTTTATTTTTAAGGCTAGTCTGCAAAATACACTAACAGAGCATTCAACACATACCCCCAATGTCCCTTGTGCTGGTTCCCAAGTGCTGGAAATATGCCATAAAGCATGTTCTCAGTTAGGAATGGGAAAGGCCAGCACAAGGATGCTGGCCTAGCAGCCCCAGATCTGCACATGGACAAAGTTAAATTTATGTTGATTAAAGAAGCTAGAGAGGGTGGTGGGAGGGCAGCAAGGCATTTTAGAAGAGTATGGCAGTCTGGAAGCTGGCACAGTTCCAGAAGAGGAGTGAGACTAGCTGCAGTAGGGCGTCCAGATCCCAACCCCAGTCCCTACCCCAATCAGCATTCCATGGGCTGCCCAGATTTGCACCCATTGCAGGTGCACCCACTGCAGGTGCACAACCACAGAGGGCAGGCTGGCTGGCATGCAACATGGAGTAAGAGGAATAAAATCCCCTTACTCCAAGTTGTGCCCATGTACGTTGCACTGGATCTGGCACAGGCCAGTTAGTCTGCTTGTTCCAGTGCAAGTAAGGCCATTTTTCAACTAAGAAGTTCACAAAGCAGTTTACAAAGAAAATTTGTATGGACTGTGTCCACAGTACACAAGGATGCTTGAATAGTGTGCTGCAGCCATACTCTGAAATGTCTTGTGTGCAAGCATCTAACCCATTCCAGGAAGACTTGGGGTGGGACACATAAAATGGATTTGTATTCTTAACAAACAATTTAGGTCATCTTCATGGTGCATCCAGGTTTTTTCCCTTAAAGTGTTTGGCCACTGCAATATAGGACCACCACACACAGAGACCACGTGAATCAGCCCTAAGACTGCAGCAGCTGCAGCATGGAAAACAACATTCCTGCTCTCACATTGAGTTTATTTAATCCCATTGAACTAAAGCAGAACTCAAATCACTCTGAAGGCCACCAGCCTAACAGCTGCTATCTATTTGCTCTCTCATCATACACTTTTCAGTGATCTCACCTTAACCACATATACACAGTGACAATGGGATCTACAGTGATCTAAAGCCATGTACTGCAGTCTGCTTCTGTTAAACCTTGCATTATTAGGTTTCATAATACTAAATAATGAACCTTAACCCTTACAATGAACCTGTGACTTGTCAGCCAGACTCACTCTGCCTCCTGTATTTATCCATGCATTCCACAGAAAATGAAAACTTGCCATTTGTGTGCTGTAAAGGAGGAGAATAGGTATCCCTGAAATCTCATGTCAAGAGTTTTAGTAATGCTAGAAAAACAATACTTCTCCTTTATGAGTAAGGTTAGGACATCTGTGAGGACAAATTGACCTGCAGTTTTGTTGTACTAAAGCTGGAAGATATAGAGGTCATCAGGAGATTAGGAAGCATGAGGTATGTGTATGGTGATAGACTATTCCCTTCAGGAAGACTGCCCCAGGGACTCCAAACCAAACAAAACTTCTGAGAATAGGTAAGGAGCAGAAAAAGAATGAAGAATGACCCTGCCATTTTCCTTGGAGAAATTCATTCTGAATGGGATATACTGAACTTATGAGTACAGTATAGCAATCTAGTTTTGGGTAGGGCCTATGCACAGTACTGTTCCCAACAACCAGGTTATAGCTTCTTTCCCTATCGCTGAGAGAGAGAGACAGAGAGAGAGAGAGAGAGAGAGAGAGAGAGAGAGAGAGAGAGAGAGAGAGAGAGAGAGAGAGAGAGACAGAGACAGAGAGAGAGTATAGGTGACATGGACGACTTCTTCTTCTACAACTAATTAAAATTGACAGTATGAATCCAGCCCAGATTTCTGTCATAGGTAATACATATCTTTGCATAAAACTAAATATTTCTCTCAACTTTGCCCACATTCTTACTGAGAACTGAAGTGAAAAAAAGATTAACATCTGTGTGGGATGGAATTGCACTTCAGTGGGTGGATTACGGACATAGTTAAATGATTGGGGGCAAGGAAAAAAACATGTTTACTTGTTAAAATGGAAACAATCAGTAATGACAAGGGGAATGAAATATGTAGATGCAAATGTAATAGAACCCAGAGGACCTTATCCAGTTGTTCCCAAGAAAGAACAAACCTACTCTTCAAAGTTACATACACATTTTTGCAATTCTTGGACTACTCTTTTTAAAAAGAGAGGGTTCCTTTGGCATGTCTGCAAGAGGCAAAGAATCCACCCCCCCCCCCCCCATTGTCAAACCTCTAAGGAAAACTTCTTAATTCTGCCACTACATGTTTTATCGAAGGGGGGGGGGATGTCTCCAGTCTGTGAACAGGAAACACAGTTGCTGGCAATCAGTCCAAGGAACAGAAAAATCTTCTACAGACACATACTGCATTATTACATTTTAACAAAAGAATTTGGAGGATAAAAGGATGATTCTCTCCTTCCCCTGTCCTTCTTCCAGTGGCAGCTGTAAATACTGTGCTAGCATTTAGGTAAGTAAAGGAAACACACTCAGAGACTGTTGGAACACTAAACTTCTAAAGCATAACTAACCCTGCAATCCAGAGTAACTACAGGAGCACGTAAGAGACATTGACGTTGACACAGGCTGCAATCCTAAAAACACATTCCTGGGAGTATGACTCATTGAACACAATGGGGCTTATTTTTGAGTAAACATGGTTAGGATTGTGCTCATAGTTACGGCATCACCTACTGAAAACCTATGGGAAATTCATATTGCAATCCAGAGTAAATTGTTCTTACGTCAGAGCAAGGACTCCCTGTAGTTACTCTAGATTACGCCCTAAGTCAGCATTTTGTAAAGGCAGAACTACCTGAGAGCAGCTTAGAATGAAATAATTCAGCCCTAGATGAAATCACAATCTTTTAAGACCCACTGCACATGTAGATCTAATGCACCGATTTACAGCTGACAGTAGATCTAATGCACTCCTTGCCTCCTTCATCCATCACTTTAGGAACATTCTCACATTACATCCTTTCAGAGGCAGATGTTCCTGTATCTGTATACACACTGATCCTACTAAGTAAAGCATGAATCTGGCTCAGTGTTAAGGTCATGAAATCCAGGATTCCAAAACAGATATCACGATTTCATGGATTTCCTAGAGAGCTCAATCTGTTCTTGTTCAAATCGTACACTAGGTCTAATGCAACATTCCACAAAAATTCTAGTATCTATCTACAGTATTTATATACTGCTTTTCAACTGAAAAGTTCACAAAGCAGTTTACAAGAAAATGAAAATAGCTAATGGGTCCCTGTCCCAAAAGCGTTCACAATATCAAATGAAAAAAGAACACCAGCAGAAGCCACTAGAACAAGACATTGTTAGTTACTCTCTTCCCTAAATAAAAGAGGAAAACCCACTTGAAAGAGTGTCTCTTGCACATGATGGTGAGAAACTTTTAGTGCCTCTCGGATAACACCATCAAAACAAAATTAACTACAGAAAGTTAATTAAATAATTAATGGTGGTCTCAAATAAGACCCCCAGAACTAATTAACATAGAAAGTGAATGGCTTCCTTAGTAACTGACCAGTTAATTTGCAGATTGTCCAGGCCCTAATCCTCTCATATTCACCCTAAATCTGGACCATTCACAATCAGAAATAAGGTTGGTCCAATCATGGACTTCTCAGCCTCACCTATCTCACAGGGTTGTTCTGAGGAGAAAGGATAAAAATCTTTGTAAGCCACCTTGGCCATTTGCATTACCATTGGAAAGGCGGGGAATGTATAAATAAAAAATAAATACTGACTGATGTGGCCGCTCAACTTCCTCTGTCCACTTCCTTCAATTGCTCTTCTTCATTCAGGTTTTTGATTGGAAAAAGAAAAAAAGGGAAAGGGGAACATAGCAGAACAGGAAGTCTAGAGGAAAAGAGCACAGTGGCATATAGACTGTTACCAACACTCTAGCTCACTACTCTGATAAACCTCTTCTTTTGCTCCCCTTCCCCATACCTACTATTGCAAGAAACAGGAAAAGGAGGCACTGGTGCTTCAGCAGATATGGTCAGACGTGACATGACACCTCAGGCACCAGGAGGTCTTAGGATAGCCTTGGATTTGAATAATGGACAAAATTTTGGAAAGATATGACACTTCATTGTCATTCAATGAACTAATAACTGTCAACCATTATATACATACATACATACCTGTGCAACCTGTTGTTCCTTTTTTTCCAGAATAGCCCAAATCACAATGACAAATAAAAGAACCTTTTGTATTCTCACAGCTTCCACTCAGACAGATGTTTGGGTTCAGCTCACACTCATTTACATCTGAGGGAGAGAGAGGTAGAAAGGGTTTAGAGACAATTGTAAAATCCTTTAAGAATGACTGTCAACATTTGACTCTAGTCAAATGATACACTGATACATAAAGATATTTATTGATGCAAAAATATTACAAACTAGCAAAATGTACCCGCTTTGCGGGAGTTAAAAAACCCCGTATGCCATTCCCCCATTTCTAAACACCCCCCAATGTGCATCACCCCCTCCATGCGCACCATCCCTCCTATGTGCAACACCCCCCATGCGCAACACCCAGCCCCACTGCAGAACACCCACCTCCACTGCACAACACCCACCCCAATTGCACACCAACCCCCAATGTGCAACCCCCTTCTGCAACACCCATCCCCATTGTGCACCACCCACCATCATTGCACACCACACCCATTCTCACCCCATCCAAACTATTCCTCCCATGCACATCACTACTCCCATGCGCAATACATGATGCACAATATCATGCCATCATTCGCAACACTCCCCATGCGCATCACAGCTCCATGTACAATACCCCTCCATGCACATCATGTTCCCATGCACAACACATGCCCCTGTGCACAACATCCCACCCTGTGCGATACCCCCAATGCACATCATACGCCAATGTGTGCATCACCCCCATGCTCATCGCCTCCCCATGTGCAACACCCTTCCCCCCAGTGTACCAGGAACCAAGCACCAAATTGGGCAGATTTTGGTCAGTCTTCCATGTTAAGTATAAGACAAAAACACGTTGCACCCCTTTTCAGCCCCTTAACTGTTAAATTTCTGAACATCGGCTCTTGGTGGGTGTTGATGTCACAGAAGGAACACCCTCCCCAAACTTCATGCTTCTTGGTCCAGGGGTTGGGGCAGAGTGTCCCTCAGTCAGGGATTTTTCAATGTAAAGTATAGGGAAGTAAACGATTTGCAGCCCTTTTACCCCATTCCCATTGGAATTTCCAAAAACTGGTTCTTCTTGGGTGCCTCCATCACGGAAGGAACACCCTCCCCAAATTTCATGCTTCAATGCCCAGCAGTTTTGCCTGTGTGTTGATGAGTCAGTGACTTTTCAATTTTATATATATAGATAACAATGACATTTTGGTCATAGATAATATGATTTTGGACAACACACATATAGTGCTGAGAAAAAATTGGATGGTGATCATTCTAATAAGTGGATTCCATCAAGCTGGGTACAATCTGAACATTTATCACACAGAATTTGCCAGGGTTAGGCTGGTACTTTTCTTAAAGATAGGATAGCAAATAATCCTGATTAGGCTTTCCAAAAGAACCAGCCTGGGAGTACACCTCCTAAAAATTCTTTGCTCTTCATAGTTTAATATGGCAACATTGATAGGACCTGCAAAATTTCAGTGAGACTGGTGGCTCCTATTTATTTCCACAAAATATACAGTATTCCTTTTGTGACCCAGGTCTCCCCAAGACAGGGTGAGCTCCTGCAGCTGGAACCAATCGTATCGGCTTTGCCATTCCATTGGACTATTTCAGTGTTGTGGAGAGGGATTTGCTGCTTGGGCAACAGCTTTTCCTCCATATCAGTCTACCCAGGCCCTCATGCTTCGCATGCAGCATCGAGCACGATACCATAGTCTTTCAAGACTGATGGATGCCACATTTTTGTGATTGCTTAATTTTTACATTCATGAGTCCAAATTCTCTAATGGTGAACAGACATGACTTATGTTTTCATATTATATCTATTTTTCAGGACCGACTTTAGGGTGATTTGGCTGATTTGACAGAATTGGGCCTGACATTTTGGAGAAGCTAGCACTTCTGGAGAAGCATTTTGGAGAAGCTCACTCAATAGCTAATGGTCCAGTAACAACCAATGGGTTACTCACCTATCACCTCTGTCAACAGAAATAACTATTGCTTGAATTCCAATTTTAAACAAATCACTATTACTTCCATCCTTATATAAGCAAGCAGGTACTGACAAGATTAGAATGACGGATATTTTCACTTGCCTAGACAAGTCTTCATGTCCTCCGATGTCATGAATCCATCGTAACAAAGACACCTGTATTCTCCAGGTATGTTAGTGCACTGTCCCCCATCGCAGATGTTAGGATTATCTTCACACTCATCAATATCTAGAAGGTAGGTACAGAGGCACATTGAAAATTAGTCAACCCCACAAATTTTTATTTTTTTACTTACTAGGCTGGTGTGCTTAAGTGTGTGTCTGTTTCTAGAAGAAATAGTAAATGTCACCTATTAAAGAAACTCTGTCCTTTTAATTTTATTATACTTAGAGACTAATCCAATCCTGCATTTAAACAGGCACACCAAATGGTTGCACCATATTCAGCACAGGGTTGGAGGAGGCTAGAGCACAATATGGAGTGAAGGGATAATTTATCCCCTTATCCAGAATAATGTCCCAGCCACCCAAATGGGGCTACTTGGATCCACACCAGCTAAGTTGCTGGCAGCCCAGTGTAATAGCTGGCTTACTTGGAAGGGGTTTAGGATCTTGCTTATGTGCTTATCTTACCCCCAACCTCAGCCCACTCTTACCACCAGTCCATCCATTGCCTTTTCCCAATACAAAACACCCCAATTCCATCATAATTCTGTACTTGAATAACTCTTTTCCATTTTTAATCTATTTATTATTGTTGTTTTTGTTCATATCTTAGGCTATTTTCATCTGCTAGCTCCACGAGAAACTTTGCCATCTTCAGAATGTATGTACTGTATTTCCCCAACAACCCTGTTTACTATTAGTAACTGATTTAAGTTACAGGATGATCTAAGTTAATAAAAATTTCAGCTTTTTGCCACTACCAAGATGTCTGAATTTCTTATAATTATCCTTTAACTCATCAGTATATTTCAGAAGTTTCTTTCCAAGTGCTCATGATTTTTCCCCATCAAGAACACTACATGCAAGATTAAGATCCAAAACTTTGCTTAGTTACTCAAAAGAAATGTTTGCAAAACAAAGAGCAGATCTGAGAACCTCCTCTCTTTGGAGAGAATGGGTGTAACTCAAGAAGAGATGAGTCTATTGTGACTTTTAGGAATTAGCAGCTGCAAAAAACTTTACTCATTTTAACTACTTAGTCCAAGGGTTCATTATTCACTTTTTACATGGCTAATACCAAATAAACAGAAACTGTCCTAACTGATATTTCTTTTTTTGTAAAGAAATGCAACTTGGAAGATATTATTTGCTGGCCACTGCTTATTTTATTACTCAGTGGATGCTGTCATACTCATCAGCAGCTTTTTAAAACTGGCATGCAAAATTATGAGCTGCAAATAAACAGCTTTCAACAAGGTACAGAAATATGATTTATTAGCTTGTGGGTATAACTGCTACTGCTACCCACCACATTTCATGACATTCTGATTTCTCAATTTGTCATTTATTTTTCTTCACCCTCATACCTAAGTGCATCAATCT
Organism: Cryptoblepharus egeriae; assembly: GCA_030015325.1. Taxonomy (NCBI): domain Eukaryota; kingdom Metazoa; phylum Chordata; class Lepidosauria; order Squamata; family Scincidae; genus Cryptoblepharus; species Cryptoblepharus egeriae. The sequence goes on from JAREYC010000013.1 coordinate 17,782,730, forward strand.
GTCCATCTATCTGTGCATACACACACACCTGCCAACCCAGGTTAATGCTCCATTAAACTGGACAATAAAATTTTTCATTGGACAAATTGGACATCTGCATTGGAGAAACTGGACGAAGTTCTCCTACCTGCGTGGAATGGTTTAAGCCCAAGTCATGCCTACCTATGGCTATTACTGGCAACATATGGTAATTTGTTAGCTTGAGCCACAAAGACTTTGCCATAGCTGATTTGTGGACCACAGCTACATTGTGTGTAAAATTAATTGTTGGTGGAAAATTCAGTGAGATGTAGATGCTGTTCACAATCATTTCTGATACTTTTGTTGCAGCAAAACGAGGGCTTTAAAAAAAGTTGGCAAATTGAACTTACATATTTCTAAAGATGGCCTTTTAAAAAAAGTTCTGTGTACAGAGGATCACTGCCAGCCCACATCCTTTCTGCGGAAATTTGGGCTACAAACTAATATGTCAGTGCCCTAGTTGCATAAAGAATTGTGGCAAATATCAGTGTCTTGATGAAACAAATGCAGACTATTTAATATGCATCTGTAAGTTAACTATCTGATTCCTCCACTTTTTAATTCTGAATCATCATTCTCATTTGTGGGCAAGATCTAGTTAAAGATTTTATTCCTGCTTTTGGCAATGCCAGAATTATTTATTGCATATCAGAGGCAACATTTGAGAGAACTAAGCAAAACAGAGATAAACTGATTTTAGTTAAAATGAGAAAGCCACAGGTATGGAAACCACTAGGAAAGGCTGGACAAATGTTCACAAATGTACTTTACCAGTGCAAGTTCTGTGATCAGGCATTAGTGCATATCCCGGCCTACAGCTACATTCATAACTGCCTTCTGAGTTTGTACAGAAGGTGTCGCAGCCACCATTCATGATATCACATTCATCAATATCTAGGAAAAAGAACAAAGAAATGCCCATTAAAAAAACACATTTATAAAATGCTTTCTAATGCCTTTAGGGCTGTAGAAGTTTTAATGGTGCTTCTCAACTAGTGATGGGGGAGTGGCTATTATAGAATTACATATACCTTTACACATACATCTACACATATCTTTACCATCAAGAAGATCACAGAGTTTGCGTGACACTAAATAGTGTTGGGAAATTCTCTTTGTCTCAACTTTCAAAATGTGTGGTTATATTGAGATTAACGCTATCGAGAAAAAAAATGTAACTTTTGGTGAAAGGCAAGAAAGTAACCTGAATTGGAAGATATAGGAAACTGCAAATCCCATGGATTCCAACAGGCTCCCATGGATTCCATGAACTCCAGTTCATGTTCATGCTCAGGAATATCATATTCAGTTCAGGAGAGGCTTGGAAAGGCATTTTTTTGTCTCTAGTGAGACTTTCTCATTGCTCTCTTCTCAAAGATACAGGGCTTTTTTTGGCTTGCCAAAGAGAGATGAGAACAGCTGCAAGGACTGGCTAGAAGTGGTGAGCTCCACATCAAACAAGACTCAAATTTGAAGACGGCTGGGCTTGATATGAAATGGGAAGAGGCTTTTCAATCTTATGAAGTCTGTGTTGGGAACTGCCCTAATTGTGAATTTGACTTCACCATAAGAATAAAGGGCTCACTGCAGCAATTGATAATGCTACTGAAAAGCCAACACAAAATCAGGAATGAGACAACTGGACTGGATAATTATCTGCTGCCCTTTATTTACTTCCATAACTCTGATCATCACGAAGGGTTTGTTTTTAAAGGTTTTATTTACTGTATTGGTCCCTCATCTAATGACAAATACCTGCTTAAATGCAAAAGACTTTAATGTTAATTGTAACAAAAGTAAGTTAATGTGATTTTTTTCTTCTAAGATCTACAATTAATTCTCATGGATAACAAAGTTCTTACCAATACAGAACAATTTGTCAGGTGTTGATTGATATCCAGGGTTGCAGGAACACTGGTATTTTCCAATAAGATTGACACAACGTCCGTTTCTGCACAGATTAACACTCAGGTCACATTCATTAATGTCTGAAAAAAATGGAAGATGATATTTTAAGGCCCTCGCCATCAAAATAAATTTTTATCACCTCTATTCAAATACCACATGATATGCATCTGTTTATGTCAACAGCATTACAGAAGGTCTAGCTCAGAGAGAAATGAAATTCTGAAAACACTGTCAAAAAGAAAACACTATCAGGAACTCTAAGCTTAATTCCAATCTGCAGTTCTCTCAGAGGAAAGACATCACGTTGCACCTGAATTTCAGCTATGTTGTATATGTTCAGTTAAATGAAAGCATAAATAGCACATCGACAAAATTCAGGGGTTCCCAAACTTGCAGTGCTGTGACCCACCTCATCTTCTGTCATAGGTCATGATGCTCCAATTGATGCTAGAAGCCTTTCCTGACCCAGTGGCCTACTCTATAGGACACCACAGAAATCCCAGATCTCAAAATGGCTCCCAGAAATCCCCAAAAACCACTTCTGGATTTTGTATGCAAACAAAAAGTGGCTTTTCAAAACTCAAAAGTGGAGAAGGCGGGAGAGGGGGGTGTTCCAGGGTGGCCAAGAGTAGGAGAGGTCTAGAGCAGGTCTAGAGCATGGGAGATGGTATTTGAATCTGACACTTACACTGGATCCAAACTCTGCTTCCTGGGCAGCTGGGGGCAGCTGCTCCCTTCTGCTCAGATTTATGACACCTCTGAGTAGATCTATTGTGACTGCTATAGCTGTACAAGAGGGAAGCCTCTCCTTCGCTGCAGTAGTGCCAGACCCAAAACTTGCTCTGGACACAGTGCAAGCATTCCAGCCTGCCTGTTCTAGTGCAAGTTAGGTTAGCATTGCCCGAGCCCAGTGCTAGGCATATCTACTCAGAAGTCATTCCTATTATAGTCAATGGTGCTTACTCCCAGGGAAGTGCTGGCAGGATTGTAGCCAGAGGTAGCATCTGAAGTGCATCGTACTTCAAATGTAGGATTCTAGGGATGAAGTGAATATTGGTGCAAGTGCTGTTCCACCCGACCTCATCATCTTACCTATACAGACGGAGATATTAGGAGACAACTGATGGCCTGGAGGACATTCACACTTGAAGCTTCCTTCCGTGTTTATGCAAACACCACCTCGACACAACAGAGGATTTCTTTCACATTCATCTATGTCTGTAAGAAAAGAATCATAAAAGTGGGTGGGGAAAGAAGAAAGTAGGTTAGAACAGAACATTTCAGTATACAAAAAAAGACTGAAGTGATGGTGCCAAGTCAAGTGTTTATTCAACCTTTGAAACTCCAAGTGCAAAGCAAAGAACCTCCTTCCAAGCAACTCTGTCTCCTGCCAGTAACTGTTCTCACCATGTCCCAGCTGCTGCTGTTTCTCTCTATGTCACAGGGAGGAAAGCCTTATCAATTGCCTCAATCCCACAACCACAGAGAGCACTCACACCTGGTACTCCTCATCTGCCCTATGGATGGTTTTTTCATCCTCTCTGCCTGCCTCTCTGCTTTCTCCTACACTGTTCCATCTTCACTCAAGATGTGCTGTCATGGCCATTCAGGATCTGTTGACATAATCAATATCCAGCGGCCAGCTCAACTATATTTTGATTTTTTAAAAAACTGGACAGTTGGTTGAACATATCAGAAAAAATACAGAGATTGGGAAACTGATTATACTACCCATTTTGTTATAAAAATGTGTGTTATTAAAAAATGTGTGTTATAAAAATGTGTGCTTCATCATTCTATGTAATCAATACTTCACAATTCAGATGTATACAAACATAGTATCTATATAAAAAAGTACATCCCCTTAAGAGATAATCACTCATTATTTGAATGGGATGTAGACAAGTATGATATTGGGTGGAAGGAAGAAAAAGTCTCTCCTCCCACTTTTGGATCTCTATCTATAAGCCAGTATGCTCTGCCAGCATCCATAAAATTTACATCTAGAATTTTCTTAGGAGCTATTGGGGCTTGTGACATCAAATAAAAGCTGTTTCTAATTACCACTAATCAGAGCAGGAGGCAATGCTGAATTCTGTAGGATGGCAGACTGGCTGATGAGCTAAGAATCATTGTCCATTGTTCAGTGAATCTATAAATAGGGATCAGATTTATTCTTGGGGTGAAACGACACTTCCTTTTAGGGGCCAACCTTCAAATTAGGCTACATAGTAACTTTTCATTGACTAAAATTGAAAAGATCAGAGGACAAAAACTCTACAAAAGCATACTATATTGGAATAACAATCCATTGTCTGGATGCAGATCAAGAATGTCTTTTCAACCACACTCCAGTCCCCACATCCAACTTTGAACTTTGAAGTTTCAAGATGAACTCTGAAGATCATGAGAACTGAGGTAACAAAAGAGATTTTTATTAATCAAAAATCAGCCTCAGATTTCCCAATAGATTTAAGAACCAAAAATCTTCTAGGGATATCTTCCTCCCTAACTTCCCTTGCCTTTTTAATTAGTCCAATAAAATGAGGCCAAGATCCAAACCAGTCCTAGCACGTTTCTGTAACAAAGTGAGATCACACAAGTTGACTATTGCCATAATGCAAAAATATATTTAGGGACTTACCCATGCAGTTTTTCATCATCATAAAACCACTTTCATAGCCTTCAAAGCAGTCACAGTGGAAGTCTCCAGGGGTGTTGACGCAAACGCCTTGGCCGCACAGGTCCGGAGAGATGCGACACTCATCAATATCTGCAATTTAAAACAAAATTGTGTTCCATTTGCAAACATACATAACAAACATAAGTTATTTAACATTAATTTGATTGGTGAACATACTAATGTAAACAGAATGTAATTTTTTTTACAAAAGAATGTCAATACAATATGTCATCTACATGAGATAATTAATGCATGCTACAAGCTAAGACATGTACCTGTACAGTTCCTCTCTTCAGAATCAAGTGCAAAGCCGCTATCACATTTACATCGGAAACTGCCAATGGTGTTCCGGCATTTTCCATGTGTGCAAAGACTGGGAATCATTTTACATTCATTGATATCTGAGAAAGAGACATAAACATTAGTTATGCAGTATTTAAAGGTAGATAATAGTCACTACACAAGGGTCCCAACATCAAAGAAGAGGTAGGGTTTTTTTTTAAGCCAATTAAATTTTTAAATTTAAACCAAATGTTTTAAAGTCAAGTCAATTATAGTTCAGAAGATTCAACACTGACACTGAAGTATTCAAACTGGATTTAGCATTTAAAGTCATTTGTTTTTAAATGTGAATTTGCTATCTGCTACCATTGCTACTTTCTCCCATTTACACCTTTGCTCTTACCCTCAACGCAGGGGCCTTCAGAATGGTGTCTGTGACCAGCACAGATCCCTTTAAAAAAGCCGCCAAAAAGTAAATTCCATTTCTGACATTGTATTCATGATAATATCTTTATTACAATGCTCTAGTGGTATACATGTGGTCTGGAAGTTCACACATCAAAGTCTTTGCAAACTTAGTCTGAGCAAGGCATAGTCAACCATCAAGCAAGTTCAAGCAGTGGAACATTTTCCAACATCAGCTATCTCTTTTCATACCTTTGTAGAATGGCTTTCCATTCATAATCTCTCCTCTAGTAGAAAATCCAGGTCGTGGGCAAAGTGCTTCATAATCAGGTGTTTCTTTTGCAGGGCATTCATCACAGTCAGGGCCCCAGGCTGCACCAACGGAACAGCAGCAAGCATCCAGTCTGTGCCGCCCTCCGATAGGCGATGTGCAATCTTCATCATCGTGTTTCAAATAGCATGTCTCCAAGCGAATATCTGTTAAGTATTATAGGGTTGTCAGTGAGCAGAAAATTATATTTGTACTAAAAGAACACCAGAATCCAGCCTGCTGTGTTCATTTTATTATATGCATAACCTATCTTCCTTCCAACACAGAATTAAAGTGGGACCTATGCGGGTCCCAGGTGGTTACCCACTCAGGCTCTTTATCATGTGCCCCGAAGACCATGTCGTGGCATAAAGCACGGGTCTGGGTAGGGAGAAAATGGAGAGCAAGAGTGAGATTCTGAATGGCTGCCACTGACCTGATGGGTTAAAACAAAAGGATATACTCAGAGAAACCAAAACCAGTTCCCTAACCTTGAGACTCCTGAAGCAAGAAGGGAATTTTGCTGATAGCAAAATTTTATCCCATATAACCCACAGAGAACTTTTAAGAATCAAGCCCATATATTTGTGTTTCTTGTGTGTGTATTCATGTGGGTATTTGTGGTTATTTCCAGGCTAAAAAAAAAAGTCTCTTTTGTTTTTAAGGGACTTTTAAGAGACTGAACATTAATCAGGTTTTATAACAAACAGGATCAATCCAGTTTCCACAGTTCCTGTGGAAAATGAAGACCTCCCCATACACTGGAGCACAGAGCTACTGAGTGAACTTTGAGGTCTAAACATAGTAGGGCTTACCAATACATCTCCGTCCAGTTGCATCCAAAGACATCCCACTGGGGCATTGGCATTTGAAGGATCCCTTGGTATTAGCACAATGTCCATTTGTGCACACTCCAGGGAATACTTCACACTCATCAATATCTATAGGTGTATTAAAAAAATAGAAGTTTTAGCAAAGTGTTCTTCAGCTCAGAAAAATCCAATATTTCTATCAAGCTAAGCACAGGCTGTGAGTAATATAAAATTTTCGGTTTTGAAATGGTACATGTTGGTTTGAAGTGGTTCACCAGCTGTATTCAAAGCCAAAAGTAATAAACTAGGAATGTCAAACTTGTGTGTAGAGGTGGACAACCTCAAAATGCCAGATGCAGGGGAGGGGACCAAGATGTAAGTGTCATATATACTTCCTGAAGTATATATGAAGGTGGACTGCTGTGTGATACAGGAAGCTGGACTAGATGGGCCTTTCAACTGATCCAGTGGATGCTCTTCTTATGTTTCTTACAGAGGACTAAAATTAGTACAATAAGCACTTTGATCTCACTTAGAAATTCATGAGCTACAAATGACAGAAGTGAAAATGTGCAAATCTTGTTCATATTTTCAAGATATTAGAGAGTCCAATGATTGGCTGGAAGAGTCCAATTATAATAACAGCTGAATAAATTGCTTCTGGGGCCACATTTGGCCTGCAGACCAATTCCACTGATTTTTTGGCCATACATTTTGATAGAATAAAGATATTTTGCTGTAAATTACACATCCAACTGTAATCTAACATGATGGGATTAATTCTACCATGATTTTAGCAATTTTGGTCACTAGGTTGCCACCTTTCTAACACACTAGTGATGTTCCTGATCAGGACCATTTTGAAACACTTGCACTCCCCTGGACTGACCTTCAACACCAGCAAAGGGATGCTTGCCTTCTCACTAGTAAACATGGCTGTGCAATTTACTTTCATTTTCAATGCTTTTCAATGTAATTATCAGGAACCTTCTTCTGAGGTGATGTGTGGGGGCTGGGTTCATTGGATCAAGACAATTCTGGTGTCCTTCCTCGCAGCCTACCCTTTCAGGTGAACTATGGTATGTTTGCTACTTGTGAGTAAAGCCACAATGTGGGTCACTTTCACTTTGCATAGAGTTCAATGCATATTTTTATTTTTAGTTTTTTGGCCATAATGTTTGATAGGTAGGTGCTATTTTTGCATTCGGCTCTTCAATATACATCCAATGGTACTATACATGATGGGATTTTCCGCAACACTGTGAAGTTGCATTTTTGGGGTGTCACAGCCCTCCAGCATGCATCAACCTCCTGGGGACCTCACCAGTGGTATAAACTTCCACTGATATACTTCCACAGGCCGCAAACTCCACCCTCCCCTAGTGATGCCCCTCATCCCCAAGAGTGGGACAGAAGTGCCTTATGGCACTTTTGTGGCTCCCCTGGCTCAGCATAGGACTTATGGCCGGGCTTAGGCCAGCCTAACTAGAGGTTAGGGTTGCAGCCTTAGTTAACAGAAAGCAGAGCAGATTAAGAATTTTTGAGGCACTGTGGCCCGCTGCCCGCTGCCCACTGCCCAAACCTCTGGACCAGTGAAAACATTTTGCATTTTTAAGAGATTTAACATTAATCAGGTTTTATGACAAACAGGATCAATCCAGTTTCTCTAAAGCTAGGGAAGCACAAATAAAATCTATCACTATGCCATTCTGGGCTGTTATTACTGAACAGATAATTATATGTAGATATCTGGAGAGTGGAAAGCATTTCAAACTGATCCATACGAAAAAGTGGAGAAATTAGAATGTTCCTACTTTCTTTTCCTTTTAATCAATATGCTGAAAATTCTGTGTCTACCATTTTGGAAGAATAATTTTCCATCTCTACAGTATTGCAAAATGTTCTCAGCCTTCTCTCATGATTTGGAATGGGTGAGGCAACATGCTTTATTCTCTTCTCTTGAGGCCAGATAAGTTATGTACAGTGGATTTCTGGTAAAAACATATCCAAGATATTTGATCATTATTTGGAAGGCAAGAAATTCATCTAGAGACCTGGTTGCAAGGGGAAGGGCTTCTGTTTGTAGCTTCTTTCCCCCCCCCCCCATGTTATTAGAATACACATGTGGGAATAATTTACTTTTCAAATATTTCAGCTGCTGTGTCATGTCAGGGTGTGTTAGTCACCATGACCCAATACAGTATAGAATTCTTACAGTTCAGACTAAAGGAAAAGACAGGCCTTTGGCTATCATTTAAGTGTCGTACATTCAACTATTCCCCTGCCTGTCCTATTCCAGAAGTCAATATGTCATGTAGTTATTCAATACAGGCTTCAATGTGGAGGGAAGGAAAGAAAGGAAATAACAAAAGGATGTGCCCCCATGTCTTTGGTCGCAAAGAAAGAGGCTTCGCAGAGGAACGTAACCTCCATTTTACATCCACAACTCATCAGTGTAGAAGGGACATCCATGACTTCCAAAAATCCATGGGATGGAAGATGGAAAATTCATGTGTACATGTAACAAGTACATGTAACAGTTCAATTTTCACATAATTTTCTATAAACGGTAGAGAGCATGAGAAGGAATTATGTCCTGGCCCAATTCTTATCCTGAATTGTCAGCCTTATCAATATGTGAAAGTCTTCATTAATTAAGAATTAAACATTAATTCTTGATAAAGTAAATGTTTCATAATGTTTTGCACAAAAATTATGTATTTTTGGATGTCTATTTAATTACAATCCTATGATCCTATTCATACACCACAATGTCAAAATCTGCAGCACTAGTTAGGTAGCCCTCCTGAAAATGTGATGAACGTCACAAGCATTTTTCCTATTCCACTGACAATGTACTTTATGTTTCAAAGCAATGGTATATACCTTCACAAATGTTTCCTCTTATTCTTGAGAATCCTTTCGGACAGACTGGGTCTGTATTAAAAACAAACAGTACAAAATGTGAAAGTGTATCTAAAACATGGAGTAGATAATCTCTGCATAAAACACTCTGAACATAATCTCAGAACAATTAAGTAATCACTACCTGACACATAAAGAAAGTTTTTATTAGATAAATGGAATGGGGCAGCACATACAGGTCCTGCTTGGGCACCTGTCTGGTTGGAAACATACAAGGCCACAGCAATTTCCTTCATGGCTGGCAGCAACCAGATCGTGTATACAAACAAAAAGTAAAATTATGGAAGTCCCTTTTCCTGTGACCAACAACTAGTTTCATAATGAGACTGTATGTGAACATACTAGGGCTGTAATATTTAAAGCTCATAAATACTGAATCAATTCCAAAATTGAGAAGAATAGAGTTTGACCATCAGTAGATGTGCTGGCTAGTCTCTCAGTGAAAAGGAAGAATGTCTGTATAAGTCCAAATTCATTATCTATATACTATTTCATACTTTCCAAAATGTATCCCTGTCGCTGAAACTGTGCTCTGCTTGGGAAACCATCATCAAGTCATCCATGTATAAACTTCCACTGATATACTTCCTTTCTACTCCTGCTGCAAATGATCCTTAAATCATGATTTTTCAAGTTTGTAGCAAATAGTCTTACCTCGTTCACACGGAACACAGGGACTCCCCCATGCAGCACCCAGCGAGGAACAGCATTGTGACTTCAGAGTGGCCCCATTGATGTTTATTTCACATACATTATTCACAATAGTTTGCCAGCAAGTTCCTTTAACAGTTTCTGGAAAGATAAATAAAACAAATAAGACACCAACGTACAGTATGCACCTGTACATACAACAGATGCAACTCAGTGATGAAGCTTGAGGAGGTGCAAAGCATTACTTTTTGCAGAGAGCTTCACAACAACTTGCAAGTAGCCCCCCCCCCCGCCCCCCACCACCACCACCACCACTTCAGAGCCATTCTGGGCACTGTGAGGAAAACAGAGGAAACCTTCGTTTTTCACCCACTGCCTGGGATGGCTCTGAAAGTGAGGGGAGGGGCTGCACACACACTGTGGTGTGGCCCCCCCACAAAACCTGAGTGCTTTGCACCCTCTCTAGCTATGCCACTGAGTTGCAAACTGAATACAAATTCAGTAATCCTCAAAAGAATCTTCCCAGTGAGGCAGAGCTTTATTAGTCTGAAGATCCCACTTTATGATCCAAGCTTCCCATAATTTCTGACAAGTTAAGTTCCACTAAAGGAAATCAGATTTTTTTATCCCAGCTCAGTATATATGATTGGTCCTTCACATTGTTAACATGTTGTAATAATATCTACATGTAGCATGTAGAATAACAGGCTACAATTTTAAATCAAAATTAAAGCACACAGCACAGCTTTAAAAAACAGTTATTCTTTTTTTTGTTTCTGCAATACATTCCTTTCAACCGAGATTTTAAAATTATTCTTTAAAGGTTTACTGAACATTAAATATATTTTCATGTCAAAGATATAAAATACATTTTAGCCAACTTAAATGGATTAGAAGACAATATTACCAACGCAGATGGTTTTTGTTGAATCCAAAGTACTTTCAGGGGAACATTCACATACAAAAGAGCCAGGGTTATTTCTGCACACTCCATTAATACATGGGCTGGATTCGCACTCATCAATATCTAGAAAAGAAATCACAATAGTTGATGGCCAATACAGGCACTGGAGATTGAGACTGTTTTCTCCAGTCTTCCTTTATGGATTTGAATGACCTTAAGCAGCAACAAGAGAATTTTGCTCCAAACCAGCAGCTTTTTACGGACACCACAGGCTTCAATCTGGACACTGGTCAGTCTTCAAACCCCAGAGTTCCACATGTATACCAAAACGCCTGAGGTTCTGAGCTGTGTACCATTCAAAAATACTATGCATTTAATTCTACACACGCACTCTTCAGATTAAAGTTATTCATTTTGCACTTATAATTCAGAGCACAATCCTAAATAATTTAAGCCAGCAAAATTCAACCATCTCCTTGTTCCTACAATGGAATGGGGAGGCCGGCATCTATCTGTGCACTAGACTAATCCTCCTTAAGCCTTACAGCATTTTTGAAACACCCCCACATTGGCACTTCTGCAGAGATTTGTGCAAGCCTAACCAGGGATTAGGATTACACTGTCAGTCTCAAGAAGTTCACACAGATATAGAAGCATTCAAATCACTACCACAGCAAATAACATTCATTTATGTTTCAACCAGGATGATCAGATGCCCAAAACTGAAAAGGAGGATAAGTTCTTTGATTCCTCTCAGCCTGGCCTTTCCAGCGGACAATGGCACATTTGCCTACTCATGAGTAAAGCCACAATATTGGGCACTTTTGCTTTCCCATGCATATTTTTTATTTTTTGACAATAACTTTTCATAGGAAGGAGAAATTTCAAAACCGATTTTTGAGGATTCTGCTTTTTCAGTACAAATCAAACGACATATAATATGGGGTACTGCACATCATTGCAAAGTTCCAAAATGAAGCCAAAATGGAGGACAATGAAGCCCTTTTGGAGGACATGCGGACAGGAGGTTAAAAAAGAGGAGAAATCAGGAAATGTCCAGTCATACTTTCACCCTGGTTTCAACTATAACTCTAATGATAGCATGATTTTTTTAAAAAAAAAAACTGCATTTAGAACAGATATAATATAATGGGATATTTTCAATTACCTTCACATGTTTGTTGCTCAGGTTTGAATACAAATCCTTTGGGACAGGTGCAAGTGAAGCTACCAGGAGTGTTTCTGCATTGTCCGTTGTCACAAAGCAATGTGTTCAGGGCACATTCATCAATGTCTATAAGAAAGGTTAAGAGGGTTGTCAGGAAGTCTGAAGAGAAACTTGTTTCATGTCTCTGAGAAGGCTTTAAAAGAAAATTTTTACAAGCTGGAATTGTTAATTGGGGGTGTCTGTGTGTCCTGGGAGAAAAGCAGTTCCTTCATGCACAAGAAACACATATACGGACTTTAAGGCACTGGTTACCCAACTTCCTCCCCCAAATAGGAACAACTCATTCCAAACACAGTCTAAAAGCAGGCTATGCCAGCCTGCATCTTTCAGCTCAGTCCAACCACACAATCCACTATAGTGTGAAACACAGGTACAGTAAAATAAAAGACTCAGGTAAGAAGCCACCGGAAGGTGATCACATTAGGACCTGCCAAGAAATACTAGACATATAAAAAGGAAACTGTAAGGTCAAGGAGAAACAAGACAGATAAATCAGAAACATCAGTAGAAACTAATACAGAACAACAATGCACCATCTGAGAATATGGTAGATAGGAATATGGAAAACTTCACACCTAAACATCTTTTTCCAGTTGAATCCACTTCATACCCAAAATTACAGATGCATTTGTATGTTCCACGCAGATTTTCACAGATTCCATTAGGGCAAATGTCAGGATTCAGTGCACATTCATTGATATCTATCAAAAGAACCAATTTCATGGTTAATTTTTTGTCCAGATTAGGAAGAAAAGCATATTTCTCAGAACATTTCCTAGTAAGGCCAATGCCTGGTGTTTAAAACTAGTTTTGCATGACAGCAACCTACCAGTTCCTCCGGTTGTAATGCCTGGGCCACTGCTACAAAGGGCTTGGTATTCCTCTGAAAAATAAATCAAATGGAATTAATTTTATTTTAAAGACTAATATATTTGTTTAGTCTCTTCAAAATAATTGTTTGCAGACCTCCAGGATCTCTTCAAAGAGTACTTCTTTTGCTCCTCTTAAAACGTTCCGGTTTTACAAGAGGCAAGTTGTATTGTTTTCAGGCTGCAATGCTGCAGACACCTACCAGGGAGTAAGCCCCACTGAAACTAATATGGGTTCACCCAAGTCCACTGAACCAAGTCTGAGTAGACAAGGATAGGATGCACTTTAAATATACTATTATTATTAAGTTGTATATCATAGTCCCCAGGTGTTTGACTGGAATTGGCTCTGTTGTGATTCGGTTCCTATCCAAGAAACTAGGAATCACAAAGGTATCGTCTCAATATACATGAAATTCCCAGGAGTGCTGCTTTTTGTAACTGGGCAGTTGTGATCTTCTGGAGGCCCATTAAGTTTAGATGTTCCTGGAGGCTTGATGGAATCCCTCTAAGAGCACCTATTACTATTGGAATCACAGTGGCCTTCTTTTCCCAGATTCTTTGACTTTCTATTTGTAAGTCCTTATACCATGTGATTTTCTCATGTTCTTTCTCTTGAAGCCAACTGTTCCTGGGTATTGCAATGTCAATAATCCAGACATGTTTTTCCTCACCCACCTTCATATCCTGTGTATTATTCTCCAAGTGGCGGCTGGTTTGAATATGAAAGTCCCATAGGATTTTGGCTTGTTCACTCTGGAGTATCTTTTCTATTATTATTACTATTTATTTGACTTAATATCCTGCCTTTCTCTGCACAAGCAGATTCAAGGTGGCTAACAGTTGAGCACAACACAAGGATTAAAAACACATAATACAATCAATACAATATTTAAAAAATATTTAAAAAAATATTTTAAAGCATTCCAACACCCTGAATCACAATAAAAACTAAAATCACAACACACCAGCCTTCTCATCAGTTAAAAGCTGCTGTAAATAAAAACATCTTAAGGCCCTATATGAAGGGAGGGAGCTTTAAGGGCGGGAGCTGTTCTCAGTTCCAAAGGAAGGGAATTCCAGAGTCAGGGTGCAACCACAAATAAGGCCCCGTTCCTAGCTGACATAACCCTCAGTTTTTGGTGGTGGCATAGTCATCAGGGCTACCTCAGATTACCTTCGGTGTGGGGTACGATTGTATGGATGAAGGCGGTCCCAGACCTGAACCATGGAGGGCTTTAAAGATCAAAAACAGCACTTGAATTCAGCTTGGAAATGGATGGGCAGCCAGTATAGCCACTGAAGCAGTGGCCCAACCAAGTTGAACCAACAAGCCCTACCAATCACTCAAGCTGCTGCATTCTGAACTAGTGCAGTTTTTGAACTGTCTTCAGAGGCAGCCTCATGTAGACCATGTTGCAGTAATTTAATCTAAATGTCACTAGGGTGTGGGTCGTAGTGGCCATGTACTTAAATACACCATGCAATCCTAATCTCTGCAGGTACAAATAGGCTTACCCTTACCCTATGTAATGCCACAGCATTCTTTATGATGCTGCTCAGATCTGCGCCGGCTATTTATCTGTTGCAAGTCTGAGAAGCCCCTGGTGTAATGCTGGACTGGCTGAGAGAGAGGTTAGTGTGCAATCCTGCCACCAATACCAACCCCTCCTGTGGTCGAGACACAAATGCAGTTACTTATACAGTAGTTTGTTTTTTTCAGTTGAGGAGTAGGGATAAAAGTTGTGTAGCTACTAGTAATTATCAAATGCACTTTTCTCATTTACATACCCCCCAAAAGTATCAACCTCTTCACAGTCTTGGTATTTACACTATGACTGGAGGATTCATGGAGGGGGGAAAATCAGGAAGATAGACTGGTTCAATTGGCATGGAGGTATTATAAAACCAGATTTGGAATCCTAGCAGAAGCATAACTTTTATAATGACAACTGTCCAGTCTGAGCTCAGAATTGCTAATCTTGCCTGAAATTATATAGCTCCCTCTGCATATTGATAATAGAGTCTGACATGTGAACAAAAAAAAATCAGTGGCTTTACTGATTAGAGTAATTCCATGAAGCTGTAATTGCAATTACTTTAGGGATGGAAAGGAAGAAGATGCTTCCAACTGCTTTCTGAGCGCTGCAATTCTGGTTCATACAACAATAAGCATTTCTTGGAAAAAGTAAGTTCTTCGCACCCATCTCCAAATCAAAAGCTGAGAGCTGTCCTATATTTTACCCTCCATACAATGTCATCCTTAACAATAGGAGAGGTGCACAAAACATTCTAAAAAAATTGCTTCCACATGTGCAAATGTTCTGTTAAATTAATTCAAATACAAAACAGAAGTCAGTGGCACTGGGCCATTTACATTTACAAAACGCCTTAGCTCTACTGTGCACTCACAAAGGAAGAACCGATAGCAGCAGACTTTGCTAGAAAGGCCTTTTCCTGCCCTGATAAGTTTCCAGTCCTTTCTGTTGCTATTTGAACTAACATGCTACACAGTTAAACAGCAAACAATTCCTCTTTGAAGAACATCAGCTAAAGCCGGTTTAATTTGTTTCAAATGATCATGTTTCTCTGCCTCTTTTGTAACACTGCCAATTAAAATAAAGCCTAACAATGTACAAACTTCTAAAGGTGCCTTTTCCTAAAAACAAGTGAGCCAATTTCTGGGCTAGACATTCCTGAATACTGTTTTTCTTTGAGATTTGGCTACGGGTTTTTCACAATAATCCGAACAGAGTTTTCAAATTCATTCCACAATATTTTTGTGGAATTCATAACTCCTTATTCCTAAATTCATAATAAACTTATTAATTCCATAATAATAATAGCAAGTAGAAATTTGAATGCAAATTGTGAGCAAACCATTATGTTTATTCAACATAAAGTACTGAATTAGCAGATTACTATGCCAAGAATAAAGCTAATGAAAAGGACCCAAGATTGGAAGATGTTTTAAGAGAACTAGCACCCAGAAAACATCAAACTTGAATCATACAGAAATGAAGCTTGCGGGGGACTGAAATTCATACTGAAATTCCCAGGAATGTTCAGTACTGATATTCATTACAGCGCACACAATTTCATGTGCAAAAAGATTTTCTTTTATGCTTCTCAAAATATGTAGATAAAATTTAAAAAAAATGTACAGCAGCATCTGTTGGGCATATGAGACTTCAGCGTTTACAGGATGTTCAATTTTTAAATATGTTTTCCCAAAAAAAGTACTGGTCAGCTATACTATTGTCGTCTGAAGCCTGTTACAGCCGTTTGGAACACCTTTTAATGTTACAAATGATGCATTTTACGCTGGATGAAAGTTGCACTATACCTGAGCTCTGTGCAGGACAAGGATGGCAAGGTTCTCCAAATGCATAGTCCGTGCTGGCACAACAGCATTCTGATTTAGTGACTGCTCCCGATAATGGTGTAACACATTGCCCTCTCCTATATTCACCATAGCATGTGCTTCGCATATGTGTATCTGGATAAGAAAAAAATATTCATCAAATTTCTGATAGATGAATACAACAAACAGTATCATGAGCATTGCCCAATGCGCCAAAGTCAGTGGTTCTCAAACTTTTTAGAGGTCCTGTAAGTTGCTGCCTAATTTATTAATGCTTTTATTAGTGGCTATAATGGTTGATCCTCCAGACCCAGTAGCAGCTTGTTTAATTATTGATGCACATAGCTTAATCTTCCCTGCCATTTTTGCAAACCACCAAAAACTGAGTCATAACGCACTGGTGGCTCCCAGATCCACAGTTTGAGTACCCATCTGGTGGGTCTCTGTGAGATATAAGAAGCTGAACTAGAGGGGGTTTTGGCCTCATCCAGCAGAGGCTCTTCTTATGTTCTCAGGATCAGGCCCTTAATATGCACTTCGCAATGGGTTTATGTGGCCACCCTTCCATTTCCTTTTATCTATTTATTCTTAAGCCATGGAAAGCAAGTTTTCTTGCCAAACAGTCTTTTCATTTTCCCTTGTTAAACACAGGGAGGTTTGAAAAGTATTAATGCAAACCAAAGAATTAATGCAGACACTAAACAGTTCTGGATACTCTCAGCTGCAAGCCATGTGCAAAGACTGTCAGAAATGATTTAATTTAGCTTAGATGTTTCTTTTTGACTAGAGGTATAACCTCTCTGAACACTTTACACTCTGCTTAACAAAACAATCCTGCTTCTTCACTTTGCAATCCTGTCAAGGGATGAAAATGCAGAAAGAAGCCAGTTTTCCTTGGCTGCCATCTGCAAATATAGTTCATTCATATTCTCAGAGCCTAAAACCAGCCTCACTATCATAGTTGTTTTTCTAAATAAGAATACCTAGGATGGATTGCTGAATAACATTGTTCTTCACATGGATTTCCTACACCTTTAAAAACAATAATAATCAAAAGGAAAACAATAAAGTGAAAAGGCCTAATACAGGGGTCCTCAGACTTTTTAAACAAGGGGCCGCTTCACTGTCCCTCAGACACTGTCGGGGGCTGGACTATAGTTAATTATTTAATTAATTTAAGTAATAAGGAACAAATTATTTTGCAAACAGTGTGTTACTTTCATGTAAAAATGCTACTCAACATAACATATGCTGAAGCTGATGGAAAGATGAAAACCTTTTATGAATTATGCCACAAAAAAACCCCAAAAGTGAGGCTAGGATTGCAGCCTCAGAGCCCCATGCTAAGCATTCCTACACAGAAGTAAGTCCCATGATAGTCAATGGACTTACTCCCAGGAAAGTGTGGCTAGCATTGCAGCCTCAGAGCCCCATCCTAACCATTCCTACATAGAAGTAAGTCCCATGATAGTCAATGGGCTTACTCCCAGGAAAGTCTGGCTAGCACTGCAGCCTCAGAGCCCCATCATAAGTATTCCTACACATAAATAAGTCCCATTATAGTCAATGGGCTTACTCCCAGGAAAGTCTGGCTAGCATTGCAGCATCAGAGCCCCATCCTAAGCATTCCTACACAGCATTCCTACACAGAAGTAATGGGCTTATTCCTAGGAAAGTGTGGCAGGCTTTCAGCATCAGAGCCCCATCCTAAGCATTCCTACACAGAAGTAATGGGCTTACTCATTAAGCAAGCGAGAAGCAGGAAGCTGGCGACTGAGGGAAGGACGCACGAGCGACTGAGCGGGAAGCACACATGCCTGTTGCTGCTTCTCTGAAGCGGCAGAGGTTTCCTGGCTGGTGTGCGCGTCGGCCAGGAAGCGGGAAACAGTGACTGAGTGGGAAGGGTGCATGCGCCAGCCAGGGGACCACTGGCACTGCGGAGAAGTGGCAACAGGTGTGCGCGCTTTCCGCTCAGTCGCTCGTTCGCCTGGCGTCAGGGCCCCTGGGGTTCCCGCCCAATCCCTGCGGGGCGGTGCGGGGGGAGTGTCTGAAAATGCCCGCGGGCCGGATTGAGGGCCCTGGTGGGCCGTATTCAGCCCGCGGGCCATAGTTTGAGGACCCCTGGCCTAATACATTTAAATCAAATGAGATTTATCACCGCAGACCCACTCCGTCATGGGAAATACTTTGGATTGTTGTAGCCTTGTGCCAGCCCAAGGGGAGCCTCAGGATTGCTCCCTATATGTCTTGTAAGGTTCTTCAGGCATTGAGAGGTTTTTTCAGAAAAACCAGAAATCACACATTTTGTCTCAAAGGCTCTATCTGAGCCCAGCAGAGGACATGTACAAATGCACATCCTCTGCTGGGCTCAGATGGCACTCTGGAGGCATGGGGAGCAGAGTTCCCATCACTACCAAAGAGGTGTGCACCCATGGATCCAATCTGTGGATTCTACGTATATATGATCCATGGAGATGGCCCCTCCTATACTTCTTTTCAACAAAAAGTTTACAAAATGGTTCATACTCAATAAAATACATAGTTTCCCATCTTAAAAAGGCTCATGATGTACAAAGATGCAGAAAAAACAGCCACTAGAAAATAAACTAAACTGGGGTAAAAAGGACAGTCGCTTTCTGCCTGCTAAGAGCACTGTTTGTCCAGTTAGCCATTGTCTAGGATCCTAACAGTGGCCATATTCACATTCACATAGAATGTATACATTATGGTTGAGTGTAAATAGACCAGTGTCTATGGCTGCAATCCTAAAAGCACTTTTCTGGGAGTAAGATCCATTGAACACAAAGGGGCTTACTTTTGAGTAGACATGGTTAGGATTGTGCTCTAAGGCTGCAATCCTAAACACACTTTCCTGAGAGTAAGACCCATTGAACACAATGGGGCTTACTTTGCTCTAAGATCAACCAATCATACTGTCATCATTCAGACAGTCATCATTCTTGTACCATATTCAGATATCAAGAATACAGAAAGCATTCTGGGTGGTTCCCCACAGTTAGAAATGTCAATCTCTTGACATTCAGATGTTTTCTTTCATGGAGCTTGCAAAGACTGGGTTCCCAGACAGACTCCCACCCAGTCACTGAAGATACCCAAATCTCTGGAGCATCATCAACCTCTCTGCACCATGTATCTTCAGGCTATGCCCTAGGACAGTCAATACAACAAACTCATCTTACCAACACACACACGTCCATCCAGTCCCACAGCAAGGCCAGGGAGGCATTCACATCTGAAGGAGCCGTCAGTGTTCACACAGCGTCCGTTCATGCAAATTCCAGGTGTCTCACATTCATTGATGTCTGCCAAAGAACAAAGCAGATTTTATCAGGAGAGAAAATTAAGCACTTTTCAATAGTTAGACTGAGAAATATATAATCCATACAGATTATACCCAAATTGGGGAGGAGAGGTTCATTTAATTATTTTTTTTCCTGGTAAGCAAAAGTAACTTAAAACAAAATTAGCTCAAGAAAAATTCAGAACATATGCAAAACTGTCATTCCCTGAGTGGGATAATTAACCCTTCAAATGCATCTTTCTCCACTACAGGGGATATGTTTTCACTGAATACAATCCAAGGTGGTCGCCAAGCCAAAAAATCAGTGCAAAAGAATTATGGAAGGTAGGAAAGAAGAGACAAAAAAGTATTTGTACAATGTTTCATTAAGGACAGTGCTTTCCTGTTACCAAAACTTTAGCATGCTTTAGCATACTTTAGCATGCTGCCAAACTTCACATAAACTGAACTTTTTACAAAACTATCAAACCATTTTGTACAAGCTTCTTGGCAAAGCACCACTGATCAGGAACCAAGAAACAGATAGTATATCAGAACCAGTTTATAAACCCACAAAGCAGCAGCAGGTAGAAGGAGCTTTGTTAGCAAGATCATGGGCAATAACCTCATCTCTCTCTCTCTCTCTCTCTCTCTCTCTCTCTCTCTCTCTCTCTCACTCACTCACACACACACACAAAATGTATCTCAACCCCCACACACAACCCAACCCCACACTTCAGACACACACACACCCCAACTCCAGCCACACCCACAGCAAACCCAGGGAGGCAAATAGGAAGAAGAAATAGAAACACATCCCCACATTCTCCATACCTTGGCAGTAGATATAACTGATAGTTTCACTATGCTTATGAAGCAATCTAGATGTGTCAAACCAAATGTGTCATCTTCAAAGCTGCTATCCTATACACATGACTGAGATCAGGTTTGTAGAAAATCTAGCAATGTGGATGACTCTGCCCCATGGTTGCTTTCATGCTGTTCATAAATAATGCTGACGACTTCCGCCCATGTGCTTAGGGTAGATCATGTGGTTACACACCACGCTAGCAATGAGGTGGATATTGCCAGCATGGATTATAATCTTGCAATCTGCCCTAATCCAGCAGGCAAAAGTCAGACATTCACATTCAAATGCTTCTCCATCAGATGCTTTGGGAGTCATGAATACCTCCAAGCTGGTTTCTCCCTTCTTTATTGTGTCACCTGGAGAAAACCCCTAAAAAACTGCATAATTTAAATTTACACTTGGCAAACAGCTCTCAAAAATTGGCTTCAGTGGTCTACCAGTATGTCAATGTGTGTTCATGTGAGTTTTTAATGATTCACTCTTCCTTGGCCTCCATGTTGATAACAGTTTCTTGATAACAGAATGGGAGAAACCATGAGACATTGGCAAACACAACCATCTGAGTAATTTATAAATGGTGCGCTCTCTCTCTCTCTCTCTCTCTCTCTCTCTCTCTCTCTCTCTCTCTCTCTCAAATACTAGTGAATAAAAATATCAGAACGTTATCAAATAGAAGTGAAATAAGAAGTACTTATTCTATTTACTATGAACCACTAGAAGCAGTGCTTTCTAAAATCTATAATAGTCCAGGTAGAACTGGGAAGACATTTCTGATAAGAATAGTAGTTTTGCAATTGAAAAAGAAGCTTCTGGAAGTCTTTGAACAGAAGATTGAAGATTCAAGAGGGAACCTGACAGGATTTCAGTCTTTAGCAGGCCCTAAACATGGAAAATGAGGGAAGCTAGGAGAGGTTTCAGCCCGTGATCCACCACCGAGATCTGGACAAAGGAGGAAACTGCAGGGAGACTGAGGTTCTGATCCTATCAGACCCACATGAACCCAGTGCTGGTGCTAAGTGCTGGACATGTGCCATAAGGCATTCCTGTGACACTTTGTCCTAGTGACACTTTGTCCTAGTCCAGCACTGGTGTGAGCCTGAACCAGTAGCAGAAACAAGACAGGGGTGGAGATGGTGGCAAGTGGCTGCCAAATCCTAAACTCCCTCCTGGCCCAGAAGTCCCAACATGAGTCTCTGCAAACCTAATTTGCACCTCTCAATAGTAGGTACAGATCTTAAGAGACCCATTGGGGCTATCTGGCCATTACTTGGGGAAAGGAATGCAAGCAATAAACTCCCTTATCCTGGTTAGCTCTTTCATTGCTTCCCAGTGCCGTTAGATGCAGCCCTTGGGTGTCACTACAGTTTAGGGTGCTGGTAAGCACATGATTGGGCTGTGGCTACACCAACAAGGGCATCTAAGAATAATAACAGGCCACAGCTTGTCCGGTAAGCCTCTTATCTGTTACAGAACCTTCCAGATCAGGCTTGCTTACTAGACTGAGTAACTTTGAGAGACTACTCTTCCTGCTCCTTGTACTTACTACAGGTTCTGGAACATATGGGATGTATTCTGTTTTGGACAAGAAGTTGGGCAAAATAATGCCTTCAACTTCTTCAACTTCTTCATAATTTTATTTTTGCTTGCAACGCCTTGCTGTGTTATGGCTGCAATCCTAATCCCTAGCTAGGCAGGCCTAAGCCCTGGCTCAAGTCCTGTGCTGACCTGGGGGGTGTCACAAAAGTGTTGTAAGACACTTTTGCACAACTCCTGGGGGAGGGTTAGGCCAGTGCACAAACATGTGCTTGCCTCCCTACATCACCATGGGAATGGGAAGATGAGTTATGCTGGCCTAGGTAAGGATTGCACCCTATGTCCCACAGCACGCACAAAACTGGAAAACTGTTCCATACCAATGTGTTCTTGAAGGTCCAGGCTGAATCAAATATTTTAAAAAAAAATTAACTCCTTCCCAGCAGAAAGCAAGAACATTTTCTCCTGATATGGTGATCACAGTAATTTTTTTAATTTAAGATTAAAGAAGGAGTTTTTTTTTAATGTTACGTGGGAGGATGTGTAACATTTAACAATGTAATCACATCATAACACTTTTCCTTAATATACACATAAGTCTGCATGTGTGACATTTTCTTCTCTTCCCTTCCCCCAACCTTAAAAGGGCTGTGTTTTGCTTAGTTTGTGTTGGTTGGCATAAAATACAGCCTTGCTGGTCCAAGAGCCAGTCTTCGAATTGTATTTAGAATAGGGTCTATAATAGGATATATCTAGAGCATGCCAATCTGTTTCTCTGGGAAAGAAAGGCAGCTTTTTAAGACTGCAATCCTAACCTCCACTTAAACCAGCATAAGCCCTGTGCTGCCCTGAAGGTATTAGAAAAGCACAGTAAGACTCTTCTGTGTCATTCCTGGGGAAGGCTTAGGCCAGTGCAAAGACATGTGCTTGCCTCTCTACCACGCCATGGGAATGGGAAGACCGATGAGTTGTGCCAGCCTAAATCAGGATTGTGCCCTAAGTCCTTATTCAGGTTCTGACTAGACAGGCAGATGCAGATAACATGCAGATTTTTAATAAGTTATTTTAATTTTAATTTTCCCCAAGTATTCAAAAAGGACTTCAGCCGGTCAAACCTAGGGCCAAATCAGACACTACAAAAGAGTCACGTTGGTTTAGTCATGTGTCTGCCTTGTTTATATGTCAAACGGGCAGTGGATGAGAACTAATTTTGACAACAAAAGGTTGTCCCACCGGTGGCACACAGGCGATGAGCCCTCCCCTGCTTTATCTCACTGCTTCCTTGGCCTGCTCATTTTCTGTATTGGAGCCAGGCTGAGAGAAATGTACCTGAGGCAAGGAGGCATTGGGAAGGAAGGCTCTGTTCCCCTCACACTAGGAGAGGAGGCCCTGTTCCTCTCACGCATGTAAACCTCTTGTCTTACAAAATTTGGGCAAAACCCAGAACAATTGTTCCCTCTAGCTCAGTAGTTTCTATATGGTTTAGCATTGGCTCTTTCCTAAACTTGCCTGGAAATGTGGGACTTAAACCTAGGGCCTTTTACAACTTTCTTGCCTGACAACAGGGCCAACCTGGTTACTCTAGTCTAGGCGTTGACCCAAAGGACATTTTCTTCTAGCTGCAGCATGCAACGTTTCCAGTTGAGATATGAGAGAGAGAGAGAGAGAGAGAGAGAGAGAGAGAGAGAGAATGCACACTGGTTCCCAAGAGGAAAAAGCCCAGCTGTTGCTTGTCTTCTGGCACCCAGAGTCCCACCACTCACAACCACCAAGCAGATGTCTTGCATTCATGCCAGGAGTTGATAGCTTCAGTACAACGGTCCGTTCAGAGCAGACTCTTTTCTGAGAGTATATTGCATTTCTTTCTGCACACCATTGACAACAATGCCTCTACCCATGTGGAACAGAAAATGGCAAAGTTAGTCTTTAGGCTGGGGCTTGCATCAGACTGTGGCTGCAAACCTAACCCCCAGTTAGGCCAGCATCAGTCCCAGCACAGGTCCTGTACTGACCTGGGGGGTGTCACAAAAGAATTGTGAGGCTCTTTGCCACTCCTGAGGGAGTTAGGCCAATGGACACGCGTAGGTTAGTTGTGCTGGCCTAAATTGGTTAGTATTGCAATCATACTTTCTTTCATATTAGGGTTTATGTCCGAAAAAGAGGGACAACGCTGATTTTTGGGAATTGTGTTCACATACTGGCAAGTGTGATTGAGGGTCCTGTCCCAATTTTGTGGAGAATTATGGCAACCCTATTTAATATGCATTTTCCAAGGAACACATCAGTGCTGGGCAGAAGTGCATATTTTATTTATTTATTTATTTTAAATATTTATATCCCGCCTTTCCTCTCCTACAAGAGGGAGCCCAAGGCGGCTAACAACAGGACAAAACACCATTAAAATCGAATTATAAATATAGATTAAAACATAATTAAAGACAATTAAAATACAATTAAATTTAAAAAGCTCAAACAATAAAAACAGACTAAAAACATAGTTAAAAACAGTAACAATAAAATGATAAAACAATAAAACTGCCCCCCTACCTATGCCCCATTTAAAATGCTTTTTTAAAATAAAAGGTCTTAAGGCTCCGCCTGAAGCTCTGTATAGAGGGAGCTCTCCTCAGTTCTAAGGGGAGGGAGTTCCAGAGCCGGGGTGCCACCACTGAAAAGGCCCTATCTCTGGCCGCCACACCTCTCACGTCTTTTAGTGGTGGCACAGTCAATAGGGCCCCTTCAGATGACCTTCGTTGATGGGTCAGATTGTAAAGAAGAAGGCGGTCCCTCAGGTACCCTGGACCCAAGCCGTTTAGGGCTTTAAAGGTCAGGACCAGCACTTTGAATTCAGCCCAGAAATGAATGGGCAGCCAGTGTAGTCGCTGAAGCAGTGGCCCGATAGGGTCGAACCGACGAGCCCCAGCAACCACACGGGCCGCCGCATTCTGGACTAGTTGAAGTTTCTGGACCGTCTTCAGAGGCAGCCCCACGTAGAGCACGTTACAATAATCTAGTCTCAATGTCACTAGGGCATGGGTTACCGTGGCCAGATCTGAACGACTCAGGTATGGTTGCAGCTGGCAGATCAGCCGAAGCTGAGCAAAGGCTCCCCTGGCCACAGCCGCCACCTGGGACTTCAGGAGCAGCTGCGAATCCAGGAGAACCCCCAAGCTGCGAACCTGCTCCTTCAGAGAGAGTGCAACCCCTTCCAGAACAGGATGATATTCCAATACCCGAGTCGAGGGCTTCCGGACCAGGAGAACCTCTGTCTTATCAGGATTTAATCTCAGCTTGTTCACCCTCATCCAGTCCCCCACTGCCTCCAGACAACGATTCAGGACTTCAGCTGCCTCCTTGGACTCAGGAGGAAAGGAGAGATAGAGGTGGGTGTCATCAGCGTACTGATGACACCTCACTCCAAACCTCCGGATGACCTCTCCCAGCAGCTTCATGCAGATGTTAAATAGCATGGGGGATAAAATGGAACCTTGTGGCACCCTGCACCGAAGAGGCCAGGGTGCGGAGCAAGCATCCCCCAGCACCACCTTCTGGGACCGGTCAGCCAGGAAGGAGCGGAACCACTGCAAAACAGTGCCTCCAATCCCCAACCCGGCCAACCGACCCAGAAGGGCACCATAGTCGATGGTGTCAAAGGCCGCCGAGAGGTCCAGCAGGACCAACAGGGACACACTCCCCCTGTCCATTCCCCGGCGTAGGTCATCCACCAAGGCGACCAAGGCAGTCTCTGTCCCAAACCCCAGCCTGAAACCAGATTGGAAGGGATCCAGATAATCATACCTCAGAAGATATGGAAAGATAAAGCCGGTGATTTGGGGAAATGTAGAATGGTGGCAGTACAAAATGTCTTCAGGAAGTTCTAAAATCCAGTTGGCCCCATATGTTGCTAACTGGGCCACAAACCCAGATTGGAGCAAATGTATGTGCTTGCATTTAGTGAACAAGAAAAAATAAAGGCAGGGAAAAAGTCTGCAAAATCCTTTCCAGCTTTCAAGAGGAATTATTAACGGAACTGCTTCCATTCTGGAAATTTTTCAAGTAAGTTATATTTGATGTACATTTTGTTGATATGAGGCCCACCTATTTGGACGGATAGTTTCTCCTATTTGGCCTTGAGGCACAAAACAGAACACCAGAGGTTCCACTTTCTATGAATGTGAGGCATTTTTATAGAGAGCAGTTTCAGTCCTTTTTTTTTGTTTTAATTCCAAACTAATTCAAGTAAGTGAAAGTGCTCAGAGTCAAACTCATTCTTGTGAATCATGTCATGGGTGGCATCATCTGCTATTACTGGTGCCAGAAATGAAGTCACTCATATATGCAGGCAGCTCACTAGGACTTCTAGCAATTTTGTGCATTTGCTAGAGAGCCAATATTTTTCAAATAGAGGCTACCTGAAATATGCTATGAGCATTATTTCTCCTGTCTTCCACTTTTGTAGAATAGAACATATGCAGGTATGATGATAGGCTACCATTTCTGTAAAGGTGCAGTACAGAAAGGACTGCCCTGTGACATGCAAGAACTTTTATTTGATTCTCTTATACTTTGGGCATCTGTTCTGAATGAAAAGGTGGAATAAAAATCATTTAAATAAATAATAGCAAATAAATATCTCCACCTTTCTTTCAGCAAGAAATTGAAGTTAGAATGCATAATGTTCCCATACATTCTGTTCTGACCAAATCCAGTCCTGCTCAGCTTCATTGATAAAGATGGCTGTATCATACCTTTTCAAACCACACCCTTTGGAAAGAACAGGTGCCCTACAGGAAACTTATAAAGAAAGCAAGAACAGCCACACTCTTCAGAAGGCAAAAACATGCTTGATATCCCTAGCCCATTTTACCAGTAAGAAAATTCCTCCCCTCCAAGTATGGTGAATAAATTTGGCTTTGGCAGTCTGATAACAGGAAGAAACACTTGACAGAATGAGGAGGGCAGGAAAAGTAGAGAAATGTTAAGTGTGATTCAAGCTAGTTTAGCTCATGGATTTCAAAAGTATAAAATTGTCAATAAATTCCTCTGTTGTCTTGATCCCCGCAACAAAAAAATTGGTAATTCCTGAAAGGAAAATCTGTATATAATTTGGCTCAATGTTTGTTTATTCTTTGCTTATATTTCTGGCTTGCCTTTACAGAGCCTGTTGGGAACGTGACCGATTGCTTCCCATTCCTTCTGGGACAAGCAGAGGAGTACAAAACAATGACATCACCAGCAAACCATAAATACGACATGATCTGTTGCATTGCCAGACAGCACTGAAGTGGGCAGCAAAGAGAAAAAAGGTAAGCTATTGTGACATTGTCACTTCTGAATTGACCAGGGTGCTTGGAACCAGCAAAGAAGCAGAAAAAAAACATTCAGAGGTTATTGGTCCAATCAGTTCCTATTCTGTCATCATTTTTACCATCTACATATGGCAAATCCATTTGGGACTTTGCCTTATAAAAGGGGGCCTCATGCATCTGACAACTCACACAACAAGCAAGCCCTGATCCTTAGCTATGTTTTAGCCTTTCTTGGACCCTACTTTTTCAGAATGCAAATCTAAGACATACATACACATAGGAACATTTAATAACACTGAACAGCTGCTTAATATACACAGCTAGAAGCTAAGAAGTGCCTTGAAGAATTACAGTACCCTGTCTTTCAGGTTGTCTCTGCAATCATCAGGGGAAGACACTAGAGTAGACAAAACAGCAAATTCTGGACTCAAACCACTCAATAGGCTGAAGGGAGCCTATTGGGAACATATTTCCAGTGAAGAGCATTGCAACTGCATTGATATTGCCCACATAGCAGAAATCACCAATGTGCAAACATACTCCTAAAAGGCCAACAGAAATAGGAATTGCATGTTTCAACATTACATGCAGTACTGCAACTATAAAGTTCACCATTAAACTTGCAGTTGGACACTCACCTCTGCAGTATCTTCCATCTGAAGCTAACTGGAAACCAGGTTTGCAAATACACTTAAAACTTCCATCTTCATTGATGCACATGCCATTAAGACACATATTTCGTATGCTACATTCATCCATATCTATCAAAAACAGAGAGGTATTTATGACTCTAGTACAGTTTACAATTTATAGTTTTTCCAGATTAATTTATCTCACCACATGACAATCAATGCCTCAAACATAAGGGTACTTTAAAAACTGTGTGGCCAGGAGAGTTTTAGTGAATGTGGTTCACTGGCATTACAGTTTCTGACAAATCTTTCCTTGCAAAGAAAAGCTGGATGGGGTAAAGTTTGTAATGGTTTATTTCGCCATCTGTCAGCATGTTTACATGCAAATAAGATTCACCAAGTTCAGAGGATCCTGCTCCTACGTGCTTTTATATAGGACTGGAGTCCATACTGGTCACATCACATTTTTAATGGATTACAAATAAAAATATGGAGTGCCTTCCAATGCACTCTAGTGCTCTGGGTGCCCTTATCTTCTGCAGCATTGAGGGCACAGTCCAAGACCACAGTCTTCTAAGAATTGACACCAAACTTGTGGATACTTTCCCTACAGAGATCCAGCTGGTCCTTACTTTGAATCTTTCAGGAGATGTAAAAGCCTAACTTTTCAGCTCTGCTTTTAGAAGGTAAGTAATGTATAGTAGTAGGAGGGTAATGTCTTGATTTTTTGTTGTGGAGTTGGAGTGAGGTTTTTTGTTGCTTTTTAAATTGTTTCAAGTCTTATTAAATTTTGTTCCCATTGTTCTGTTTTAGTTTTTATTAACAGCTGCCCTAAATTGCCCATAGCATGAAAATAAAAATTGGGTAAACATTTTTTAAAAAAACAAATGAACAAAATAAACCAAAAAATTAGAGATTGATTAACTGGATAGAAACAATCAAATTCATAATGAAGGGCGCATGGCCATTCACACACAATTCCCACTAGCTTCTATTAAGTACTATGTGGCTTTCTGCAGGCATGCAGTTGGATTTAAGCATGGAAACTGGGCCATTATGGTGTAATAGAGGCAATTACTTCAGAAGCTGATGCAATCCAATATGCTCACAGACAGTTTGGCAGCATTCTTAATGGAATGAAAAATGTTTTAACAGATTGTCCTCTGTATTGCACTGGTTCTTATTACTGTTAACACATGGGATTTAGTGGGGGAAAAGATGTTAGAATGAAAAGCTATGATGGATTTCCAGATAAGTATCTAGGTGATATAGATACATTGATCTGATACCAAAAAGCAGTATGAACTTTTACCGACCCTCTAACCTAAGGATTAACAAAATTTTTACTAACAGTCATTGCTAACTCATAATGACATTGAAACTTTATTTAGAACCAAGATACTTTCCTTAATATTACAGTTGGCTTGCACAAAAATTACTCCTCTTGACAAGCCCTGTTTATTTTTCATTTATATTCTAAATCAAATAAAAATAATTTATGATTTTTTAAAAATGTGCATCTATCCTAGCTAGGAATGTTGGCATTACGTTTTTAAGCTGAATCACTGAGATAATATTATGCCAAAAATGTTTCTACGACCACTACTTGAAATTTTTATTTAACACGTGAGTAGATCATTGCAGTGACTTCCAAGGACCTTGGGAGATATGCTAAAACAACATTCTTTATCATCTTTTTTTAAAGCTAAAGATCTAGGAGGTAAGAACACAAATAATGATTTTTTCCTAAGAGACAGTTCTTTATTATGTTGCAATAAGATCACATCAGGTATGCTGTTAACTACATACTAAAACCATGAGTTCAACATATGACTTGAACGACGTTTTGAGCTGCATACAATGACCAAGGCACAATCACTGATGTCGAATAAATAAATGAATGAAGAATGGAAGAATGTGCTATTTTCCTTAGGCTGCAATCCTAACCTTCAATTAGGCTAGCCTAAGCCCCAGCATAAGTCCTGTGATGACCTGGTGTGTCACAAAAGTACCATAAGACGCTTCTGCCATTCCTAGCATGCAGTTGCCTCCCTACATCAGCTTGTTTTCCTACATCACCACAGGAATTGGGCAATCAATTAGTTGTGCACAGGTTAAGATTACACCCTAAATCTGTATTCCTTATTACTAAGAGGGCATAAATGCCCACATAAGATTGTCTATCTGTCAGACATAGTATGTGTGATTGCAATAAATAAAGCCTCCAGAATGTGAATTGGCATCCTCTGTTATTTCTGATAGGATCAGCTTATGGATAACAAACCAGATGGGAACTCTAGGGAGACTGACCATATCAACAAGGAATGCTCTTTATACTAATTGACTGAATCAGGGATCCTCGCCACAAAAGTTTCCAGATCAGGTTCCCAGGTCTTATCAACTAGGAGACCTGCTGTTATCACAGATGGAACACTCCCTCTCTCATAGGAATCAGGTCTGACAATGACTTAGAGGATGTTTTTAAATTTTTGTTTTGTTTCTTTCATGTGTTTCTTGTTCCTTCTCCAATTGTGTGACATATGAGAGAACATCTGAAAAATGTTGCCGAAGGGTGGAGAGAGTTATGATGGGACCTCTGTTGAACTTTGTTTTCAAAGAGGATATAAAACTCAATATACATTGCATACTTGGCTGGCGATCAGATAGGGAAAAAAGCACACAAGCACATGAATAAACTCCCACCAAAATCTTAGGAATCAAGATAAAATAGAAAAATATTCAGGTAAAACTCACCTTCACAGTTTTTCCCATCAGCTGTCACGTGAAAACCAGCATTGCAAACACAGTGGAAACTGCCATCAGTGTTGATGCACCTCCCATTGTTGCAGATTCGGCCATTCTGTAAGCATTCATCAATATCTGCAAGAAAGGAAAATGAGAGCATAATTCTAAGAGTGGTTATCAATTATCCCATGGATTTCTGCATCAATATTACGTACAAGCATCTTCAGCTTGATAACTACAAGCATGATTGTGCCAAGGCTGTGCATGTGTAAATTCTACTGTTTTACACCATTCCACCTGGAATTCATTTACTGGGCATATGCAAGGCTACTATGTATGGCTAAACTGGAACTTTTCCAGTTAACAAGACAGGTTGCATTGAAAGGGCTTAACATTGTCAGCATCATGCTTATTACGAAGGTGGCAACTGGGCCACTGTTTAAATTGTACTAGGAACCAGATCTATAGGGGGAAATCAAGCAGTCAGAAGCTGTCTGTCTACTGCATTCATTCTCAGTGCACTGTTATGGGACATTACTGCAGCCCTACTCCATTTGATTATTTTGTCGCTGAGGTGGACACAAAACATATTCTGAAAGTGTTGCAATAATTTATCATATTTATATCCTGTCCTCCACCAAGGAACTCAAAACAATGAACACTCAAGCAACTGAATTTTATTCTCAAAAGAACTCTGTGATGTACATTAGACACTCACAGTTTCTAAGTCCACAGTTATCCCTCTTATGTTGAGACAAGGAAGAACAGAATGGAACTACCAACTCCAGCTTCCTTCTAGGACAGGGCTCACAAAGCTGCATCCCATGGGCCAGAACTAGCATCTAGCAACTAGGGGGGCCAGAACCCCCCTCCCGCATGATTGGAGCTTACCATTCTATGGGGGAGGCTGCCAATCTCCCACCATATTCACTCTACTCAGCCACTACCACATTCCGCTGCTCTAAATCCTCTAAACCAGGATTTCCTGACAGAAGTAACTAAGTAAAACAAAATTGGGGGGGGGGGGAGAAAGGCTATGATAATGGTAATCTCCCAGGCGGATCAGTAAGTTCTGGCCATGCCAGGACAGCTGTTTGCCCGTTTGGAGAACGCCAGTGTGGTGCACCCATCAAGGTTAGGGTGGAAACATTTAAGCAAATCAACCAGTGCCAGCAAGTCAGAGCATACTGGTTCAATGGCTGAAGACAAAAGCAGCAGGACAGATTTAAATGTTCACTCTTTGGATTCTGTCCAAACATATTTTCCCACTCCAGGTTCAAGCTTTTTTTTTTTTTTTTAAAAAAACAGTTTTAAGGTAGTGGTTATGAATGCTACAAATTGGCTGCTACCTGTGATGTCATTTATATCCCAGTCCCCACTCTTAAAAGAAAAAAAACAAATGGATAAACATGTACTATAACACTTTGGCTTTGACAGAATTCTGTAGATGCCACGTCCCATGGAAGAGGGGAGGAAGTAACATATGGATTTGATTTATAAGCAAGAAGAACAGTTTTCAACAAAACGTTAATTTAAAAAATGAATCAACTTACATGCAGCACTTTTAAAAGGAGGAGCAGGCAGCCTGCTGACATATGGAAAGGGGCAAGAATACCAGCTGGAACTGTGTTTGATTTACTTGTGTGTATACTTATCTATCACATCGCAAAGCCAGAAGGAATTCAGGCCTACACAGTGGCTGTAAAACCCACTGCAAGTTGCCTTTTTAAATGACATTTGTCTTCACCACCAATTCTATGGCCTCCTCCTGTCAGTAATCTTTCAAGCCTATCAGTATTGCACAATGCAGAAACTTCAACTTCTGAGGTCTTGGAACAAACTGCCAATAAAGCATTATTTGTAATACTATATTTTTACTATACAATTGGGTCTCCAGAACAGATTACTATTGTAAAGCAGGGGTCTACTATACTAGCAGTTTCAGAAAGACAAACATTTCCATCTTGTGGAATTTTTTAAGACCCTCACCACTAACAGCCAAAACTCACAGCAAGAAAGCAATCCTAGCGAACACTTAAAGTACGGAGCAGCCAGCAAAAATGACAACCTCATGTTGCTATCACCTACTATCTCCACAGTGTGCAGTACAAATTATCCTGTATCCTGATGTCTTCATGCCCAACATTGCTGCACGGCATAAAGATGTCAGGAAACAAGACCCAAACACTTCAGAAGGGGAGAAACATGAAATTCTGCCTGTTTCTTACAAAGCACTGACCATTGCTCACTTTTGGGGTTGCATCCCTTCATTTCCTCTTGTGACCTTTCCAATTAGATCCAAGATTCTTCTTTGATTTTACTCTTGGCCCTCATTCTAATAGGCTTATTGCACTCTATTTTTCATTAATCTTGAACAATTTGTGTGGTTGCTGCTTTTTTTTCCTCAAACAGCAAATTCTGATTATAGTGCTTGTCATTTATTTTCAAACTTTTTGGCAAACAGATGTGTCATCGCTGAGCCTTTTCCCTTACTTGCAGCCAGTACTGCTTAGTCTTGCTTTCTTAAGGCTTTCTCTTTTAATTCTTTGTTTCTCTTATAGAGCTCCTTAATCCAGCAGAGATTTCTAGGTCTATACTTTCTCTTTGCTCAGTCCTGCTTATAATATTTTTTTAACCACACACACAATTCCCTTAATTACATCTTCAAGCTTCAAAGTCAAAAGAAGATGATTGTTCTATTCTGACTTCACCAGTACATTGCTGCATGGCTACTCTTAACTCTCTAGCCATATATGTGACCCAAAACAGACCATTATTTTCAATCAACCAATCAACAGTATACAGTGGTGCCTCACATAACAAATTTAATTCGTTCCAGAAGCATGTTCTTTACATGAAACATTCTTTACATGAAGCGGATTTTCCCATGGGAAATAATGGAAACTCAGACGATTGGTTCCACAACCCCAAAAATATTCATATAAAATATTAACTGGATGTAAAAATGATGACAGAACACTGGGATTGAATTCAAAACATGCATTCCATGTGCATGATCTTATGAAGTCTACTTAGGCTACAGTCCTAAAGACATTTTCCTGTGAGTAAGTCCCATTTAACACAATGGGGCTTACTTCTGGGTAGACATGGTTAACAGGCTGCAATCCAAGACACTTTCAAAGTGTCTCCCCACTTTCTCCTCTCCATCCTGAGCCTCTCTCTCCCCTGCTCCCTTCTGGCTAGCCCTGAGCTGCTTCCCTCTTCTCCACTGCTCTTCTCTCCCTCTGCCCAGTGGACATCCAGCCACAGGAGGAACAGCATGGAAGTGTTGCTTTCAGTATGGGCAGGTGCACTAGGCAGCCCTGACGCTTTTTGAACAGGCTGTCGGCCAGCGCGTCTGCCCCAACTGCCAATGAATGTGTTCTTTACGTGAAGCACTTTCTTTACGCGAAGCAGAATCCTAGAGAAATTTTTGTTTGTTACATGAAACATACTTTACGTGAGGCACCACTGTATATATACCACTTAAATGAAATTCCACAAAGCAGTTTCCAGAGAAAATGAATAAGCAGTGACTAATGGCTCCCAGTCCCATAAGGCTCACAATCTAAATAGATGCAAAACACCAGCAGAAGCCACTATAAAAGACACTGCTGGGGTGAGGAGGGCCAGTTTAATTCTTCCCCTGCTAAATAAAAGAGGAACGCCAACTTGAAAGAGTGCCTCTTGCCCAGTTATCAGGGGATGACTTTTGTATTAAGGAGGGGTGGGCAAGCTATGCCACTTTAGGGCTCCTGCACCTTTGTGTAGGAGAGAATTTCAGCAGATGCAGCTTATCATCTGTAAAATTCATATGTAAGATGATGAGCAGCACCTGCTGAAATTCCCTCTTCTATACAATTGTTAAAGGTCCAGGAACCCTAAAGTTGCACAGCTTGCCTGCTCCTGGTCTAAAATAAGATGGCTTAACTTCTCTTTAACTTCTGGTATAACTTCTTCTGAACTGGTCTGATAAACAGTGTTTCCTCTGAATGCCATATTTTCCCCTCCTAAAATCAAAGGGCCCCCTTCTTAAGTCTGCCAGATCTGGGCACACCCCTACGTACCAGATCACCCTGCTCAGAAACAAGAAGCATGAGGACACTTCTGAATCTCTCAGAAGCCTTGACCATTCTGGATCACCTGCAGAAGTTAAGAAGGGGAGCACTTCTTTGCAGCAGATCCAGTCCAGTATTACAAGCAGATTCCAGAAGGTGGAGCTGGGAGATTAGCAGTGCATGGCTTGGCAGTTTCCTGTAGAACCTAATAGGTTTCTGTACTACCCATGCCTCAAAGGGTCATTCAGGGAGCTACGGTGATGCATCCCCACTTATCAGATGTCACTCAATTCTTTTTCTCCTTTACATCAGATGCAGACACAGCAGTTAATGTCTCAGACTTAAAACTTCTTTGGGACTGCTGCCACACAACTATGGGGCAAGGAGTAATTTTCACCTTTCCCCAGGTAGTGTTGCAGCAGCTCAATGGGTCTAATTGGTTCTGAGCCACCTCTGGAGGCAGTGCAGAACTGAATGGAAGCTGCTCTGCACTGCTTGGGAAACAGGTTTGGGATTCAACATATTGCTATGTCCCAGCCCCGCTGCCTGCTCCCTTCCTCCCACTCAGCCCTGGGACAGTTCCCACTCACCCCTGGGACAACTAATAAAATAGAGTACACAGAACAGGCAGCAACATAAATCACATTAAAAATCTAGAGTTTTTTTCCAAGCATTGGGAACACTATTATAAGTATGTACACTTATAGGAATTAGGGTAAGTCCCAAAATCAGTTAATGGGCATGTGGAATTGGAAACAGGTGTTTCCCTATATTTGTGGTTTCCATATACATGGGAATAAAGGGATACATGGGAAGGGGATTGTGAAACTGATCCTCCACAGATATGGGGCACACCTATTTTATAGTTTATGCTTTTACTGTTTTAACAATCATATTGCTGGTTGCTCTGTCTTTTAATACTGTAGTTTGCCACTTTGGAAACTATAGTAGCATGTGAGTGGAAATTAGTGAATTAATGTCTGAAAGAACAGCAAATATTTTCTTACTGTGGCAGATATAGTGAATATATTGAAAAAGACTTGCACTCTACCTCGGCATTCTGTCCTCATCAGGGTGCTTTGATAACCAGGACGACATTGGCATATGTAGGATCCTTGAGTATTTACACAATCTCCACCAATACAGGGATTTCGCTCACATTCATCAACATCTGAAAGACATACAATAGACATTATTTTTACTATATGTATTTGGACCTGAACAATTCTTTCAGTAGTTTACTGTACATATGCGATGATGCTTTTTAAAAAATAGTCTTTTTCTTCATCTATGTCTATAATGCTATATGATACTAGCGAAAAGCGTACCCGCGTTGCGGGTGTAACATTTCCCCCTATGCCATCCCCCCATGGCGCAGAAACACCCCATGTGCCACTTCCCCCATGCGCATCATCCCCCCATGTGCAACATCCCCTCATGCACAACTTTCCCCCATGCGCAACTTTCCCCATGCGCATCATCCCTCCATGCACATCATCCCCCATGCGCAACTTTCCCCTATGTGCATCAACCCCAATGTGCAACTTTCCCCCATGCGCAACCCCATGTGCATCATGTCCCCCCATGCATCATTCCCCCATGTGCAAATTTCCCCCATGTGCAACTTCCCCCTGTGTGCATTATCCCCCGTGCACATCATCTCCCATACGCATCATCTCCCATGCGCAACTTCCACCCATGCGCAACTTCCCCATGCGCAACCTCCCCATGCGCAACTTCTCCTCCATGCACATCATCTGCCAATGCACAACTTTCCCCCATGTGCAACTTCTCCCAATGCGCAAGTTCCCCCATGCGCAACTTCCCTCATGCGCAACTTTCCGCCCTGCGCAAGTTCCCCCATGCGCAACATCCCCCATGCGCAACATCCCCCATGCACAACTTTCCACCATGTGCAAGTTCTCCCAATGCGCAACTTCCCCCATGTGCATCATTCCCATGCGCAACTTTTCCCATGCGCAACTTTCCACCATGTGCATCAACCCCCTTGCGCATCAACCCCCATGCACAACTTTCCCGCATGCGCAACTTTCCCCCATGCGCATCATCCCCCCATGCGCATCATCCCCCCATGCGCATCATCCCCCCATGCACAACTTCCACCCATGTGCAACTTCCCCTCATGCGCAACTTTTCCCCATGTGCAACTTCCCCCATGAGCAAATTCCCCTCATGTGCAACTTCCCCATGCGCAACTTTCCCCATGCGCATCATCCGCCAATGCGCAACTTTTCCCCATGCGCAACTTCCCCCCATGCGCAACTTCCCCCCATGCGCAGCATCCTCGCCAGTGCAACCTCTTCCTCCGGAAAACATCCCCCAGTTCACCAGGCACTGAGCACCGAATTGGCTGGATGTTGTTCAGTCTCCCATGTTAAGTATAGGACAGAAACACGTTGCCCCCTTTTCAGCCCCTGAAGGGTTAAATTTCTCCAGATGGTTCTTGGTGGGAGTTCAGGTGACAGAAGGAACTCCCAGAATTCCATGCTTCAGGCCCAGCAGTTGGGGCAGAATGTTGCTGAGTCAGCAATTCTCAATGCAAAGTATAGGGAGGAAAACGCATTGCGCCCCTTTTCACGCCTTTCCGGTTGGAATTTCCGAAAACCGGTTTTTAGTGCACCCCTCCGTCACAGAAGGAACACCCACCCCAATTTTCACGCTTCTAGGCCCAGCGGTTTTGGCAGGGCGGTGATGAGTCAGTGAGTCAGTCAGTGAGTCAGTCAGTGACTTTTCTCTTTTATATATATAGATTATACAAAGTTCTACATTCCAATTCTGTACTCCAGAACATGTGATAACATTTAACCAGTTAACCAACTCAACCTCTTAAACTACACTGTTTTCTTTTTCAGCCTGTATGTAAACCCCACAAAATAGGATATATATAAAGAAACTTGTCTATGTGTTTTCTAGAGCATTGTTAATTATTTTGTTCTCACTATAAAAAACAATTCTTAAAAGAAGATGATGAAATTACTATTGTAGTAAGAGTCTTGCTGGAATTCACAACTTCTTACTTTTTAAAAGTAATCCACAGATTTAAAAACACTAAGGATCAATAGAACACAGTATGAGAGGAAAAAGATATTTCAATAAACTGCTCTTTTTAAAATTATGTTCCAGGAAAATAAATTACTTACCAATGCATTCCCCGATGAGGCCTAGTTCAAATCCTTTATTACATTCACAGCGATAACTCCCAGGAGTTGGGACACAGCGTCCATTTATGCAGAGATTGCGATATGTCTGGCAAATGTTGATCTGAGGTAGACTGACATTAACTGACGCAACTGAAACCAAAATTAATAATGACAAAATGTAAAACTCTTTTTAATACACCAAATGCAGTTGTTTTAATTAAACTCTACCATTTGGCAGCTGTCAAAGTTATTTTATGCCTTTCTCTAATGTACAGCATTACTACAGGCGCTTGCTTTATCAATTATAAAGCAATAGACACATTTGTAGAATTTATAATATCTGTAGAATTTAAAATAATGCGTAATTATATAATGGGGCAGAGCAACAAGTGAAACCTGCATCCAAGCCACAAAAAAATTAGGAGTGGGCTCTTTTCCACATTCATTCTACCAAGACTTGTGCCCTGTCCCCAATCATTATAGTCTACTTGGTTTCTTAACAGATTATTATTGAATTGAGATTATCTCCAGTTTAAAATATGGTTTAGAAGAAAATGAATGAGACTGGTTAGCCTTGGGCATGCACACTTTGCAAATCTCAGATATCTATTTTCCAAAAAAAAAACCCTGGAAAACTATGATTTGTTCAAACCACAGTTCGTTCACAAACCTAGCATACTAGCTAGGATCAAATTATGGTATAATTTCATAATTTGTGAAACTATAGTGAGAGAAAAATACAAGGAAACTAGAAAGAACAAGAAATTGTAGTTAATTAAAACCATGACTGGAAGCTTTAAACTTCCTCCCGATGTGGAAAACGGGGTGCATGCAAGCCTGAAGCTCTTTGAAACTCATTCACAATCTTCTAAAAATAACACTTTAGAGCAGTGTTCCCAAAATGCGTGCCAAGTATCTGGAATTTGTCCTGCCCCACAAACAGTCATAAAGGGTAAGGAAATCAGTAACTACAATCAGTCAAATCCACTTTTAACCTGGCGTTGACCTACTTATTTTTGTATCACCTGTTACTTCCAGGGTCCAATGGACCCTGTACTAAAGTTTGGTACATATAATGAATAAATGTTGTATCAAGTTTTAGTATAATTATTTTATACTAATTTTATATTGTGATATATTGTGAAATTATAAATTTTGATTATAATTTTAGCTAGCAAAATATTGAATAACCAGTGAAGAGCAACATGGGTCCAATGGACCCTGCCGATATTGGATGTTATAATTTGAATTTACAGAAAAAATGTGAATTCAACCTTCATGTTTTTGGATTTATAACTGTCTAATTACCAGTAAAAAAAGTAGTAAGTTATTATCAAATAATAGTAATAAATTCCATTAAAAAAACACAACACTAATTTCCAACAGTCCCACGGACCCAGTTGGTACTCAGCATATTAAAACAGGGATTGTATATGGCACTAAATAGTGAGGATAATAAGTAATTTATGCTGTAATCCTAAAGACAATTTCCTGGGAATAAGCCCCATTGAACACAATGGGGCTTATTTTGAGTAGACATGGTTAGGAATGTGCTTTTTATTTAGTTTTTACCTGGTGGTTTACGAGATGGCACAGCAACATCTGGTGGTACTGGTGGTTGAGGTGGAAAGATATGAGGTGGAAAGATTTCAGGGATGCCAGGACCAGGAGGGAGACCAGGGATTTCTGGTCGTCCTGGTACCAGACCGCCCAATATGCACAATTTTCTGTATTCCTCTGAAAGAACACACAAAAGTTAACAACTGTATTAATTGATTGATTTCTACCTCACCTTTTCCCCACACATTGGGGGTTCCCACCAACTCTATTATCAAACGAAAAGCAATATATAGCCTATTTAGTTCTAGGAAGATCAACAACGAAGATAAGGATAAGGCTTCCCAAGGAAAGATAAACTCCATTCGTGCAGAGATTTTTCAGTGCACAGCAATCCTAAGTTTGAAACCCATTGGTTTGGAGAATCAACTAAATTTTGATTTCTAATTTAGCCAGTTTTCTTTAGTCACACAGCGGTCCAAAGCTGCTGCAATTTTCCTGATCTTAGGTTGTTTGGTATAAAAGTTTCTGCAATACAGAGAGCAGGAATAGTCATGGCCCACCTCAGCTTTCTTGTGATTTACAATAGGTAATAAACAAGGGTGCTACTAACCAAGACCCCTGCTAACTGGGCAAGAGGCATTTTTTCAATTGGGTGTTCCTCCTTTATTTAGAAGGGGGAGAGTAAATAGCCCTACACATCCTAGCAATACCTATTCTAGTGCCGTCTGCTGGTATTCTTTTTGCATTTTAGATTGTGAGCCCTTTCGGGACAGGGACCCATTAGTTATTAATTAGCTATTTTTTCATTTTCTTTGTAAACCACTTTGTCAACTTTTTAGTTGAAAAGCGGTATATAAATACTGTAGATACATAGACTACCCTGTAGTAAGCCCCATTGAAAATGATAGGGGTTACTTCTAAGTAACACAGATTAACGTGTTGTTTAATTACAATGACCACCCTAAACATTTCTAAAACTCACTGAAGCAACCTTCAGTTTTGAACCGCCAATCATAACACTGCTATCAATACTAAGTTATAATCTGTACCACAAGTTCTCAGCAGTCTACACTGCAAAAGTTATATGACTGTTACTCCTGGCGCTTGATCAGCTTCAGATCCATACCAGTAGCACGAATGGGACACATTTCCGGGTTACTGGTTGCTCCAGGAGACCAGCATCGTCCAGAGTCGCAGCAGCACTGTATCTTTGTTAAGACCTCCTGGAGTTGGTTGCCACAGCGGCCATTGGTGAGCGAAGAAAAGCAGTACCCAGGTCGTACATCTGTTATCAGGGAAAAAAATTGACTATCTTTGAAAAATAAGAAACGCATCTTATCAACCACTACAAAATGGCAGCTTTGTGCTCTGGACAGATAAGTTTATATGTTCTGGCTTCCTTCAACTAATTATGTTGTTGGCCCCTGTGAGACATGGGGCCAGGACCATAAAATGCCACCTCCAGTCCTAAAACATGACTCCCAGTTTTCAGACAAACCAGAAGGCTTTTTTAGGCCTTCTAAGAGCCACAAAGGCCATGCACTGTTCTCGGATCCAGAAGGCCTCCTAACCCTCCAAAAGCCTTTACAGCGACTTCTAGAAAGTCCCTATAAAGAGGGAAACAAGGGCTATGGGGAGAAAGGGTGACAGTGGCACTCTCTGCCAGGTAGCACCCCAGGGGATTTCCTGCCCTCTGCAATACAACCAGTATTGAATGGTAGTGTTGACCAATATCTGAGTTCTTGGCTAGCCTAGCTGCAACCCCTGCCTCTCAACCTCAGGATATGGCACAACTATGGCAGCCACTAACCTAGGGATACAGCAGGCCACTCCAAGAAGCCCCTTGTATTTACTGTAGACTGTAATGACAGTCTCATCAGGGACTCATCCTAAGGCAGGCATCATCAGGGACTCCTCCTAAGGCTGTTCCTTGCTCAGTGTGATCAGTGTGATCTGAGGGGGTTCTCCTCGGGAGCAAGCCCTCCCCAGATGTCACTTACTTGGTGCCTACTAGTGCCTACTTGGTGCCTACTGAGCATGCTCTGGACCAGTTAGGGCAACCCAGGCTTCCTGACTCTCTGGATACAGCATAACTTTCTGCTCTGTATTCAGAATAGTTGGGGCAGTCCAGCTAGGGCACTCCTCACTGCCCTAATTCTGGATTGGGCCATTTGTCTTTTAAATACGGACTTCTGAATAAATTAACAGTGGCCTATGGCCCAGAGTATCACTGTTCCTTGCCATCAGACAAATATCTAGTCTTTAAGCAAAAATACCTCATTTAGGAAATGAAGGGAGAAATGAAACAAAATAGGATAGCTGATAAATTTGGTTGCTGTATTATATTATTTGAAAACTACACAGAATTTTACACTAGATCAGTGATTCAACATTCTTCAACCAATTGGGTGCTTAAATTGTCAAGACACCATCAACATTTGGAGAATTGACAAGGCACACCATGCTGCTTGTAGAGAATTCAATACCTCACTAACCCTATTAATAAATTATATTTATTTAATAAATAAATGAATTTGCCAAATTTCCACAGCACACCTGTGGACCACTCATGGCACACCAGTGTGGCACAGCACACTCATTGAAAATCACTGCATGAGATCTAAAACTTGTTTTAGGTGGGGCAGCAGTCTCTTTCTAGGTGCAAGTCTGTAGCCTAGGCATTCTCCCGGATCCACAGCAGATCTTGGATGGCCAGATGGCATCTGGGACCAAATGAGTTTTCACCTAGTTTCAGTTGGTGCATCAGCTGTGACAGTATCTAGATCAAACTGATCTGGCCACAGTGATCCATCCCCTAGTGACTACTATAATACACTCCATTTAGGGTTCCTCTGGAAGATGGTTTAGAAGCTGCAGTTAGTGCAGAATGTGGTGATCCACTTGGTCACCATCCTGTTGACTGGATGGTCTGCCATGTCCCCACTCCAGTGGCTACACTAGATACCCATTCCATTCGAAGCCATTCAAGGTATTACTGATGACTGCTAAAGCCTTGCATGCCATAGGACCATGATATCTCAACATTCACGTTCCCCCATATAATCCTGCATGACCCATTCCTCCGTCTGCAAGCGCCCTGCATCTTGTACCCCGATTGCAATACAGCCTTGCAAAGGATTCCCAAGACGATCTTTCAGATTACCCACTGCTTCGCTGGCAACAATATTCGGATCAGTGTTATAATTAGGCTGGCTCTCAAATTCTATTGTGTGTGTGTGTGTGCGTGTGCGTGCACACATATGGGCGTGCATGTGTGCATGTCTATCTATGACACTTTACATGAAGTGAGAAGTCAGATATGCTGAAAGTCTGAAACTGAACCTCCTCCAAAACAAAAAGCTTGAAAGGATACAAAAGTTGCACTCAAAGGTCTCAGGAAAAAAATGAGGCTGGGTTAGAGGTCTGGGTGGAGCTTACAAATTGCTCTTATGCCATTACAGAGAACTGTGCTTCATTTTAAAAACCATAATCAAGTCATGGTGTTAAATGATAGTAAAATTTGTTGTTGGACAGGATCTGAACTGCAAATTTTTGACCAAAGGAAGTTCACAAATTAAGCTCTGGGTTCTTTAATTTCAAACATCAACAACTTTAAGTGTTGATGTTGGAGAACTTATATTTCATCATACACTGCAGAGCAAATTTTTTTAACGTAACAAATTATATATACACATTTTTTTTATGTAAGGTGACTAGCAAGGGAGATTATTATAACATACTCTTGGTACAGTATGAGCTACATAAGTCATAAGAAACAGCTCTTGATATATTTCTTCACTTCCAAAATGAATCACATCCCAAATTAAATCTATACCAGATTTTGAAGAAAGAAGGAAAATTTGCAAAACCAATTCTATGGTAATCCTGTGTCAGTTTCGCTCTGCTGTTTCCCCTCAAATGAACCTTTTGACATGTAGAGCTTACATTTTAAGGATTATGTGCCTATCGCATTTCAAACAGAAAACTGTCCAGACTTAATAAAAGAAAGGTCCTAAGGGCCCAATCCTAACTTTCTAGCACTGGTGCAACTGCAATTCTGCCTTGGGGTAAGGGAGCAAACGTTCCCAAACCTTCAGGATGCCTCTGTGGCTACTTCCTCACCAGAGGATGCAATGCATGCCCCACGGACACAGTACACCAGTACTGAAAAACTGGATTGTATTGCCCCTTAAGCAGTGGTGGGCTTCAAGGGGTTCTCACAGGTTCTACAGAACCCTTTGCTAATGAGCACCTGGTTCTGAGAACCGGTTACTAATGGGACATAGAACCTGTTAATTTATTTGAATCCCACCACTGCCCTTAAGTCACAAGAGAGGGCTTTTTAATAACCACATCTTTTTGCTAAAGGACGTGGTTATTATTTCCTATTCTCATGAATGCTTTCTCCTTCTTCTGTTACATCTCCTAGTATGCATCCTGGTTCTTGCAGACTGATAAATCAAATAACTGTTTTTCATGTTTTCACTTTTGGTTTTACAAGGTGAGTTCATTGTTTCAAAATACTATCCAAGTTGAATAGAAGTGGAAAAACAGCAACAGCTATATAGAGATGAGGAGTACAATCCTAGCCATGTCTACTCAAAAGTAAGCCCCATTGTGTTCAATGGGTCTTACTCCCAGGCTACAATCCTATCTACAGTTGCCTGTGATACTACCTGAAAAAGTAGCCCAACAGATTATGAAGTGATATAATTTTGAGTAGACATACATAGGATTGAGCCCAAAGATGCTATAGTTGGAGATGACCCAAAAATGTCTGATACATATTTCTGAGCACATGCAGTTGCCTAGGAAATTATCTGAGTCTGAACTAGACCATTTGTCCATCCAACACAGACTAGTAGGTAATCTCCAGGGTTTCAGATAGTAATTTTTCTCTGCCTTACATGGAAATGCCAGAAGTTGAACCTGGCACCATTTGCACCAAAGCACTACCATGAGCTCTACCACTGAATCATGGCATATCTTTAAAATATGGACACTGTAAGGGAAATCAGATGATATTCCCAGAAATATTTTCACTGGCAGTTGCTTAAATATCACTCTCCATTTTCAACTCTAAGTGCAGTGAGGATCAGGAACAGTTTTGAATTGAGTTAAAAATCTAGGGTCAAGGATCTAGAATTCAAGGATCTCCCAATTCGAGTATTTAAACTGTTTGGGAATTAGAGGCGACGGGGAATACAAAGGCAGAGG
Source organism: Cryptoblepharus egeriae (assembly GCA_030015325.1). Taxonomy (NCBI): domain Eukaryota; kingdom Metazoa; phylum Chordata; class Lepidosauria; order Squamata; family Scincidae; genus Cryptoblepharus; species Cryptoblepharus egeriae. The sequence goes on from JAREYC010000013.1 coordinate 17,827,479, forward strand.
AAGATATGTATCAATAACCATTCTGGGGTAGATCAGAACGTCTGGAGGGCATTTTAGTATGTGGAAAAATTAATATAATGCTTCCTTAATATTCTCCACTCTGAAATTCCAACTTTTGGTTTGTTTTAAAAAGAAGTTTCTAGCCATAAGAGCATCATCTGGCCACAAAGCAGATCTTTTTGGAAGTCACCCAAGTTCAAAGGCACTTATTGCCATATATTCTTTTCCAGAGAAATATGCATGTCATTTTCAAATCTGCTTTGTGTATATTTGCACCTTCTTACTCACCAATGCATCTGGAGCCATCTGGGGGTGTGTAATATCCAGAAGGGCATTTGCAAAAGTAACTGCTAACTGTATTGGCACATTCTCCCCCATCACAGATTCCAGGAATGGTACTGCACTCATCAATATCTACAATTTAAAAAGAAAAGTTTGATCACGTAACTGAATTAGTATCAAAACAGCAGCATTTTTTTAAATTATCACTTCATCTTTATTTATTATCACTTCAGTGAACATTATAAAAAATGAAGTCTTGTACTAGCAATACATATACACCATGTGGGGGCCCTATGAATTTATTTTCCAAGCCCTTAATAATCAGGCACTAAACCATAAAAACAAGCTTTTAAAATTCCATGACCACATTTGCTTTCAAATCATGATTTCTTAACTTACAAATGAATATGCGTAATTTCTACATTTAGGAAGTACCATTTTTAATTGTATACTATATTTCATGTGCTTCCAACCACTAAAGCTGTCCACTTTAATCTGTCATCATCACAGTTCCTTTAAGGCTTTACTTAAAATTATCAATACTCTTTTGAGCGACTAATCTTTGAAAACCCCATCTCTGTCTTGACAGCCTTTGAAAAGTAGATATTTGCCTCCGCCACTGTACTTTAATTTGCTCTGTGTAGTTTAGTGTAAGTTACTCCCTTGATTCTTCCGCCTAATGGCAACTTTTAAAACAACTGAGTCATAAGGACATACAATCAGTTTCTTCCCAGCTAGAAAAAAGATGAAGTTGGGTGGCAGAAATGACACTAAAAGCATACAAAATTATGAATGGTATTGAGAAAGTAGGTAGAATAAATCTTTTCTCTTTCCTATAGTAATAAAACTAGGAGCCACTCAATGAAAGTGATTGGCAGGCAATTCAGGACAGAAAAAATAAATTAGCTTCTTTATGAGCTATATTACTGATATATTCTCTGGAATTCTCTGCCAAAGAAGATGGTGATGGTTACTGGCCTATAAAGCCTTGAATAGGGATGACACTAATTCATGGACAATAAGGTCAATCAATGACTATTTGTCATGCTAGCTAAATACAGTGGCACCTCATGTAACAAGCGCCTAACGTAAAGTATGTGTAAAGTATGTTCCATGTAACAAGTCTAAATTTTCAAGGAATCCTGCTTCACGTAACAAATGTGCTTCACATAACAAGCAAACCCCTCTGGCACCTAATGGGCATGCGTGTGATGCAGTCCTGACGCTCCACCCGGAGGCTCTTTAAAAGGGCTGTTGGTCAGTGCTGCTGCCTCTAACTGCTCCCAACTTGGGGGCAGTTGCCTGGGGGCACCAGAGGCAGCTGCCCCTAACTGCCCCCAAGTGCCCCCACCGACCACCTTGAACCTCCAGCAGCAGCCCAGGTAAGCCTCCCAGGAAAATGTCTTTGATTGCAGCCTCCTAATCATGTCCACCCAGAAGTAAGCCCCATTGTGTTAAATGGGTCTTACTCCCAGGAAAGTATCTTTAGGATTGCAGCCTAACTAGACTTCAATTACAGTGTTTGTCCTCATTTTTACATACAGTTAATATTTTTATATGAATATTTTTTTGGTTGTGGAACCAATTGTCTGGGTTTCCATTATTTCCAATGGGAAAATCTGCTTCGCATAAAGAGCATTTCACATAACAAGCATGCCTCCGGAACGAATTAAACTTGTTATATGAGGCACCACTGTAGAACTTTCAGGTTTAGAGACACTTGTTTTCTAAATACTAGATTCTGGAAGGGATTTTGCCTTTGTGCCCATCTTATAGGCTTTCCTGGAAGGCTCTAGCTCAGTGTTTCTCAGGGTTTGATATCTGTCCACCACTTTACATGGTCCACCAGAAATAACTGGCAATGACAATCATTTGATGACAAAATGTGACACAAAGAACATGACTAAGTACTTCAAGTGTGGAAAAGCATGCTTTTATGCTCTGCCTGCTGAGTTGAGTCTCCTATCGCACTTGTCTCACCACCAGGCAGCAGAGGTTTAGGGGTCCTGCAAGAACCACCCAACTCCACCTCATGTACTATCGGTGGTACCCATATCACTGGTTGAGAAAACTGCTCTAGTTAATGTTAATTGGAGGCTGGAGGCTGGATGAAGGATTTCTGGTCTGATCTGGCAGGCTTTATCTTATGTTCATATTCAGAACCTGCCCAAATGATTAGGTTACTTTGGATATCATCAAGTGATCTATGGGAAGGGTCTGAGTTGTGCCTAAGTTCAACCCTAGAGCATGTAAAATAAGAACAAAGAGTCCTGAGAAGATGCAGCGTACATTTTCACCAGAAACTAACTAGAGAGTTCCCACACTTCTGAAACTAGAGAAAAAGTTTCAGATCAGAGAGTGGTATTTCCAGCAGAAACTCTTTCCCTAGAAATTGAGACCTAAGAAAGTCAGTTCCCATTTTGCTGGACATAACATATGAACTAGACTTTGGTCTCTCTTGGTAATAAAATACACATTTTTAATAAGCATACTTTTGTCTCATGTTCCTAATGCCTGGAAAGTCATCAGCCATATTTGCCACTACCTCAATGAAACCAGAGTACTTAAATGATGACAATTGTATTTATATTAATGTCAACACCAATATAAACAGTGAAATGCTGTTTGGGTTAGGCTGGGCCCTAAAATAAAGCCTCAAAATTTTGCTTTCAGTAAGGCCAGACCCTTTGTAAACAGAGGCAACACTAACGTGAAGATAAACAGTGGGGAACTTGAGTCAGAAAAATACTTGAATCAAATCCATTTGCAGCTACCCCCCTTCCTTCCTCCCTGTGCCATTAATCAGGACTCAGTTCATACCAAACATTCCAGTTCCTACATTTGGTCCTATTTTTGTTTCTGAGATTAGAAACACCTATAGAGTATGATGTGTTCCAGGAGCCAAAAGTTACCAAGAACTCCAGTTGGAAAGAAGGCAGCAAGTGACTGGCAACAGAACAAAAAGTCCCACCTAGCTCCTTACCTATGAATTAAGACACTCCAGGGCTCTACAGAGAGAGACACCAGATCCCCAATACTGACCAGAAATTTAAATCTGTCAATCAGCAAGAAGAAACTTTCCATACGCTCCATAAGGGTGTATTTGAAAACATATTTTGAAAGCCATCAATATCACAGAGAATCAAGGGCTTCTTGCATAAATGCTCCCAGGCTTCATCTAGGGCAGGTGTCATGATGCAGTAGATAGAACATAATGAACAACATAGAGTAGTGATTTTCAAATTGTAATTGTATTCTAGACTCATTTCCACTTGTTCCTTTGATATAAAGCAGAACTCATAAGTGGCAGGATTGCTTCCTTAGAATTTAAAATTCCTTGTATTAAACAAGAGGCTTGTTTAATCAAGGGCTTTACAGGACCAATGTGCTTTTAAAAAGCTGTAAAGACAGTCCGAGCATCTCTGTATAACTTATGAGTGGAGCACTGGTTGAGAAAAATGTGTAAATCACCCTATTGAATGAACAACTCTTCATTATTGTCACAACATACAGACATCCTGGTAACAGTTTTCAAACAGAACATCTATTCATTCCAATTGAAGCTCTGGTACAACATGTGCCTCTCCAATCTAATTGGCTGTTCCCTATATTATTTAGGCTATGAGTCCTTAAATATAGTCATAATGCTGTTTGCTCAGTTCATGCCATATGTGAGTTTTGCAAAAACAAATGTTCAAGGGAGCTTCTCTCTCAGTCTTTGTATCCTGACAAACTCATGTACAAAAGAGTACCTATAGTAGATTTGAGCCATTATCTTAATTCCACACACTGTACTCTGTCACAGCTGGTTTCTGAATAAGGGTGTCACTGAATTGCCTTCTAAAAGAAACACTTGCAGTGGTGTTTGAGAAGTGAGCCATTTCTACCCGTGGCTGCCCTTTTGCCAATAAAATTGGCAGACAGAATGAAAACCATATTTGTCTGGAGCAAATGCTTCGCAAATTGGTTTACATAAGACAAAATAGAACGACAGAGAGGTTGCTGTTTGAAGATTATTATTTTAGCTAGCTTTTTTATTTCCTCTGTTATGGGGCATCCAGTTTGAGGAGACTTAAAAGGGGCCTCACATACAGAATGCATGTTTTCAGAACAAACTGTGATACTGCATCCCTCACATCCCTCACACTGCATCCCTTGCTTTACTTTTACAAAGTTCCTATTAATGGTATTTCAGGGCAGGCTCAGGGACACCCAGTTCTGTCTACCCACTCACCTCTACTGATCTTCCTCCCCATATCTCAAAGGAAGAGGGAACAAAAATTACATCTCATTATAGCAGCCACTTTCTTCTATCATTCAGTTACCATGATGCTTATTTAAAGAAATCATTCCTCCTTTGTGTGGGCATCATATTATTTATTTGATCCCCCTGCTTGCTCACCCATTTGTCCCAGAAACATTCCTGGGGACACGACATCCCAGAAATTTAACATGGAGTCTGGAAGAAGGAGGAAGGGCCACTGCAGTTTCTATTTTTTCCTTCCACTAACTGGTGCTAACCAGATTATGGGAGGTAAAAACAATGGCCATAGTGGATAGTGGAAAAGACAGTACACTGTCTGTTGCTCTGAAATCTTCCTAGTTTCAAAGACAAAAGTTCTCCATGCCTTCAATGTGGATGGGTATCTCAGGGGTTATCTGAGGTCAGCCTAGATCCTAAGTGAATCCCTGACCTGACAAATTTCCAATGGTGGGCTCTGATGAGCTGACAATTCAAAGAGATTTACAGTCTAAACTTTGACAGAGGCAACAACAGAGGAAATAGTAGAAAATAAGTGAAAAGTATATATTGATTTCAGACATTTGTACTTCGTCTTGGTTATAGTGTTGGCATATAGATTGAAGGGTTGGGCCAAAAGTATCACATGAATGAAGACAGTAAGAGAGAGGACTTCATGCTAGAGTTCTGAGATACACAATGTCTACCATGTCCTTTTATCCAGTTCTGCAGATAGGCATAATATTTATTAGAATTTTGTGCAATTAATGCATTAATATTTTGCATGTGTGTGCAGATTTTTGAAACACCTTTGGCATCAAATACAGAAGTTTTGAAAGGACTTACCATCACATTTCTGTGACACTTCATTAAACTTGTGTCCAGCTGGGCATTTGCACTCAAAAGATCCAACAGTATTAATGCAATTTCCCCCTTGACAGATCCCAGGGATAGCTTGGCACTCATCCACATCTATCATGTAAAAATTACAAAAAAGCAACAAAAATGAAGAACAGTTAACAATTTGTCCACACAAATTAAAAGCAAATGGACTCAACTTCACTGTTTCCGTATCACATAAGCAAGATAGGCTTAGAGCAAATCATATACAATGGGAAAATAAATTATAAAAAAGAATGATTAAATTTAGTACAAACTCTGTTAAGCTACAACCTTCTCCAAATATATGGAGGATAGGTTTATTAAGACTGAAATCCTGAAATGCAGTTAGGCTAGCCTATCTTCACTGTGTTGGCTCAATTTCAAGATAGGCCAGCCCAGCTACACCAGAGAAGACTTAGGATGGCATAAATCTACTTAGGCTGGCCCAACACAGATAGATCTGGACCAGCCTAGCAGGAATAGCCTAAGCAGCAAAGCGGGGCATGTTGCACATGCCTACCCCTAGAAAAATGCAGTTAGGCCATATCCAGAGTCTGTTTCCAGGGCAGACATGCCCCTCTCAGCTCATTAGAGTTAGGCCACCTTGGGAACAGGTGTAAAATTGAATAGACCCACAGAGTACAATGATAAGCCAGAGTAAAAATGGAAGCAAAGGAAAAAGTTCTAAGTTTAGGCATAATTACCACTCCTGCCTCTCAACTTTAAGATATGGCACAACTACACCAGCCCAGTGAACATGCTGCCCTTGTGCTGCAGCAGTTAGGCCAGCCTAGAGGCCACCTAGCCCTGTAGATTTGGCCTTAGTGTCTGCTCTGGATATGGCCTACTTAGGCCAGCTTAGTTGGGCCATGCTCTCTGGTCTAAATCAGGATTGCACCCTAAGGCCTTCATAGCTGAATAGAAATCCTAGTTTCAAAATCTCTACATCATTGAATACCAGTTATTGAGAGCCGGGGCAGTACAGGTGGCCTGCTGCCTTCATGCCTTGCTAGGAAGGCTTCTATAAATATCCAGCCTGTTATTGAAAGTGGGATACTGATCAGATCCAGTACATTTCTTCTTATGTTTTTATAATTCAAAAGAGAAACAAAATATGGTTTAATCACAAATTGCTTAGGTATGCTTAGGTATTTGATGTCGGTCTTCTTGCAGAAGAACAATGTTTCTCAACCAAAGGTATGGGTACCACCAGTGTGACTTGAGGTGTTATCTGGTGCAGGGTGACCAAATGGTATGGAGGACAGAGTGACTCTACCTTTAACCATTGCATAGAAGAGGCAGGTGCTACTTTTTAAACCCTTCTAGGATGAGCTAAACCTACCTCAATTCCCTCTTCTATGCAATGGTTAAATGGGAGGCACTCTGTCCTCCATTCTATATGGTCACACTGTGTCTGGTGATACTTGCTGGAACCCAGGACACCTGCTCCCCAGCAGTGATACTAGAACCATGACACAACAAACAGCAATAGTAGGCTTGTCTCACTGGGCAGAGCTCCAAAGCATACTTTTCCATGCTTTAAAAAACCCTCCCATCCACTCTTAGCCTTGTTGTTGCATTGCATCTGGCTTCCCAACCCAGAAGTAGCTGGCAATGATGTCCCATACAATCCAGAGTAACTACGGGAAGACATAAGAAGCACTTACTCTGGACTGCTCTATGCATTTCCCATAGGTGGTGCCATAACTACATCGGTATAAAAGGTCCCGTAGTTACTCTGGATTGTAGCTGTCATCACTAGTAATACTTGGACTAGGTGGATCATGTGAGGTGAAACACACACATGAGTGGATGATATTGAGAAACACTGCACTAGAGAACTGGCATCAAACAAGCATGCCTTTCATTTAGCTTATTTTTTTTATCTAGTTTTCCCTCTTCAACTGGACATTTTCAATCTCAGCAGATTTCATAAATTCTGTGGACAGAATCATAATTATAAAGTTATCATTTATCACTGATCTGCTAATATAAATATATACACATCAGGAGAGCAGGCTCTGCAACAACAAAAACAGCAAAACTGTAGTCTTTTGTATCTGAAGTAACAGTGGCATAAAAAAACTTGTTTACAAATTATGGGAGGTATGCACAGAAAATTCCTCAAAAACACTGGAACTCTCCGAGTTTAGAAAGGGGCCTGTGGTGGTTTAGGATACTAAAAGATTAGAAAATGGCCACACAAACTGTATACAAGTAGTTGCTGTCGTTTACAGAGCCACCACAGCTGTTTAAATGACATGAGAGGGTTTAGTTTCTGATAAACTAAATCCACAAGTTCTAGGACAAGAGCATGCCTGGAGTTTACGTGGGAGTTTCTAGATTAACTGAAATAGAATTAATTTATAATCTTTATCTCTTTGAGACCCACAAACTACTGTGCTTCATTAGACAAAATTTTAGAAAAAGGACTAAAAACAAATCATCTTAGAGATGCAGTCCTGGGAATATAAAATCGACACCAATTTAGTGCATAGCTGCTGCCCCTGTTAACTTTCTCCTGTTTCCTGCCAGACATCCAGACAATAAAAGAATTTATACAGCTGGATGTATTAGAATAAAAGCCAAAAGCAGCGTAAGGGCTTTCGACAGTGAAGCATGCTCAGGAATAAAGTAAGAAACAACTTGGCGGATGTTAAAATTCAAAAATGCATTTCAGTTGTTATGTCATACAAAATACATCATTTAAAGGGCTTTAAACAGCCCCAGAATAAAAATCCTAAGTTACTCTAGGCAGAGGAGTCAACACAAAGGGAAGCAAAGTTTCAAATGTTTAAAAATACATTTTCAAAAATGGTTTAAAAATTCAGAAAATGCAAAAAGTCTGGGATTTCAGCAGCAGTGGTGCAGCTAGAGGGGACAAAGTTGACAGTCTTGGAGGGAGTCTCACCCCTTCAAGCCATTCCAGGCAATGGTGAGCAAAACGGAGCCGTATGGTTCCATTTTGCTCCCCCTGCCAGGCATGGCTCTGAAGGGACAATGCTCTCTCCAAGATTGATAGCTCTGCCTCCATCACTCTAGCAATGCCATCACTCAGCAGCATTTTTCTTATAAACACCAAGCTTATGTTTCTTAAGTTGAAATCCTGAACTGCAGTTAGGCTAAACTATCTTCGCTGAGCTGGCCTACTTCCAAGATAGACCAGCCTACCAAAGAAGACCGATGGATATGGGCTGGCCTAAGCAAAGCAGGGGTGTGTTGAGGGCATGTGCAACATGGCCTAGAACAGTGCAGTTAGACTATTTCCAGGGCTGACATGCCCCCTCACAGCTCCTCAGAGTTAGGCCACCTCAGGAGCAGGCATAAATTTGGGTAGACCCACAGGGAACAATGATAAGCCAGAATACAAATGGAAGCAAAAGAAAAATGTTCTAAGTTTTAGGCTGGCCTAATTGCCACTCCTGCCTCTCAACCTCTGGATATGGCACAACTACACCAACCACACCAGAATGTGGCACAACTACACTAGCCCAATGAACATGCTACCCTTGTGCTGCAGCAGGCCAGCCTAGAGACCTCCTAGCCCTGTGCATTTGGCCTGTCAGCTCAGGATATGGTTTACTTGGGCTAGAATTGCTAAGCCATTTTCTCTGGCCTAAGTCAGGATTGCACCCTTTGTGCAATAGCTTTTGTGTGTAGCGATAATATTTTAGAATTAAATTAAGGATCCATTTGGCAGAGGGGGATGCATCAAGAGTCCTCCAGCTTTTTTGCAACTCTTACAAAAGCCAAGGCAAAAGCATCAGGTATTCAGTCACTGCCTGAAGTTGTGGTTCTGACACTCCTTCAATCAGCCTTTGTACAACATCGAAGGGCATGTTTGAGAAGATGAAGTCATTAATAAAATATCAGCAACGTCCACAGCACTGTACCTTGACATGCTCCCGTTCGTATGTTTGGAATGAAGCCTCGGCGGCAGGGATGAGGCTGAGCTGGACACATTTCACAGGGGTGGCCCCAAGCTCTCCCAAAGGTCGCACAGCATAGAGTTTTTGTGCAGACTATCCCGGTGAGCTGCCCCTGGCACATCTGGTTGGTTACTAAAGTGAAGCATGGCCCAGTCCTATAGTCTGAAAAACAGTAAGGAAACATCATAGGTATTAGGAGAGTATTACATAGTCATGAACTCAAAGCATCAATATGAAGAACTTGGATTGCATATACATACACTATGCTTTGCCTGCCTTCATCTTGGCACCCACTTTTAATTCTGAACCTGACAATCCCACACAGTGATATACACTTTGAAGCAGATGTGTGGCAAAAACAGCAACAAGAAAAACTGACATTATACTATGCCCCTTAAACTGAAGCAACTCGCAGCCTGACCCTATGCGTGACTACTCAGAAGCAACATTATAATGAGGCAGATAAGTGTCTACAGCACTGCAGTTTGAGATTATAATCTTATCCGCACTTTCCTAGGAGTAAGCTCCATTGATTATAATGGGACATTTTTAAGTAGACAGGCATAGAATTGGGCTCTGATTGTCACCCCCTCTCTTTCCAAGTCCTGCTCAGAACAAATCAATAAATATCTATAATTTCAGATCTTGGCATCAGAGTTATGCTTTGGGTTAATAAGGTCAACCAACACAAGGGAAATACTCCCTCTAGTTTGAACAGGAGTGTGGAAAATTGTGGAAATCCTCAAAATTGTGATTTTTAAGTCTAATACAACTTGGCCCTTGCCCCGTAGGGGTGCTGATTGGTCCCTGGTGCCCTGTACGGGTACCCAGGGGTGCCCAGTGCTGCCCTCTACTCTGTGGTGCCTTGTGGTGCCCACTGCCTCCTAGCACCTGGTGCTGCCCTCTGCTGCCCAGTAAGTGTGCCCAGTGGCTAGTAGGGATGCCCAGTGGTGCCTGCTGCCAACTACATATTGGTACCTGTTAATGCCCAATGCCAGGTAATACTCGGTAAGGATGCCTGGCTCCCACTGCCCAATGGTGCCTGGTGATGACTGATGCCTGGTGGTGCCTGGAAGGGATGCCCCATGTTCACTGGTGCCTATGGCCTGGTAGTGCCTGGTGCTGCCCACTGCATCGCTGTGCCCAGTGCTGCCTGATACCCAATGTTACCCAGTAAGGATGCCCATTAGTGCCCATTGCCCACTGGTGCCTGCTGCCCACTGCACGGTACTATCTGGTGATGCCCACTTCCCGATGAAGCCCAGCAGGGATGCCCAGTGCCCACTGGTGTTCGCTGCCCACTGTATGATGGTGCCTCCTGCCCAATGGTGCCGGTAGGGATGCCTAGTGTCCACTGATGCTTGCTGCCCACTGGTGCCCACTGTCTGGTGGTGTCTGGTGGTGTCTGCTGCCCACTGCACAATGGTGCCCATTTCCCAATGGTGCCCAGTAGGGGTGCTAAGTGCCCCTTGCTGCCCGTCACTTCCCCTTGGAACCCTCTGATGCAGTTATATTCAAGCATTTCAGGCTAATACTCCCTTTTGAGAATGACAATCTGTCCAGGACCCCCCAGAAGTGATATCATGGCTGGAAGTGTCATTAAAGATGCCCAGTGCCAGATTCCAAGATGGATGCATCCAGCTTTTGACGTCCTCCCCCCCCCCCCACCTTAAAGGAAGCTGTGAGCTACCAACTGGGTCCTGACACCCATTTTGAAGACCACTGCTCTGGTGCCTGGTGCCCAGTACTATCAGTGCCCGCCCAGTGCCTGCCACCCATTGCTAGTGCCAGTCCCTGGCACCCAGCGGTGCCCACTAATGTTCAGTCCCTGGCACCCTGCTGGTGCCCAGCCATGCCAAGGGCCAACAAATATTCTTGAAATTTTACTCCTGCATGGCACTGGCATCCTTCAGTCTCGAAAGACTATGGTACCGTGCTCTGAATTTCCTCTCCAGAGCAACAACGGGTTAATTCCACTAGTTATGAGATAAAAGCTTTGGCTGAGAGACACTTTCCCTTCAGATATGGTCACTTACGCTGTATCAGAGATTCAGGGTTGTCAGAGCTCTATTCTATAAACAGTAAGCCTGTTTTCCCCCACCACTGACTTTAAGTATGCCTTATGGCCACATGGATACTAAGGACTGCCCTTTCCTTGGGGCCGTACTTTACAATCAAGATAATTTAGAGTAATTTTCAATATTACATGGATACAAAGAGTAAGCACATAACTGTGGGCAAGTTTCTTCTCTAACTAAACAGGAGGGCATGTGGAACACATCTGCTTTGATTTGATTTGTTTATTTATCCAAGAGACAAAATTAAATGGAGAAGTTAATAAAATAGTCACTTGTATTTTTGTTCCATTCTTCCACGGCAACAACAAAACAATGATGATGCCAACTCTTTCTGTCTCTTGCACACACACCAAACTCCTATTTTTCTCAAATGAAAAATTCTGCCAAATTCTTTTCTTGGACTGTTGGGTTCAGCTGGGACCAGAGAGTCTTCTGAGGGTTCTGAAAAATCGGAGGCCTTACAAGGCCTTCTGAGAGTTGGGTTTTAGGGGTTTCAAACTCCCAAAAACCATGAGTTTGAACATCAGCAGATTTTGGTATCTGCAGAGATTCCAAGGGGTTTCTATGAACCCATGTGGATACTAAGGGCTGCCCTTTCCTTCTCTTCCATTTCACATACTGGAGTTGCTGTAGTATATTTTGGGAGAAGGATTTTGGCTCAGTGGCAAAACGCATGTTTTGGTTGCAAAAGATCCCAGGTTTTCATGTATCTACCAGATATCTTCACGTAGGGTAAATAAAACTTCTTATGTGAAACCTTTGAGAGTGTTGACAGTACCAACCTGGGTGGACCAACGTTCTGACCAGAAAACTTCCTATGAATCAACTGGTAATATAGTGATGCCTTGGTTTACAAGCATAATCCATTCCAGAAGCATCATAATGCAAAATGTTCTTACAGCATAGTGAGCTTTTCCATAAAAAATAATGGGAACTCAGACAATTCATTCCGCAATCCTTCAGCTTGCACCCCCAGCTGGAGATACCAGTATGCTCAGCATGCACTGATGCTGAAAAGGAATGTGCATGTCTGTAGGATCAGCACTTGATGCTTATCTTGGGGGCATCCCAGGAGTGCCCCCAGAATCAGCATTTGGCACCCCTGGAATGTTTGGTACCGCTGGAATGATCTTGCAGGTATCCCAGGGGTGCTCCCAGGATCAGCACCAAGCATTCCAGGGGTGCCGTCAGGATCAGCTCTTGGCACTGATTTTGGGGACATCTCAGGGGTTCCCTTAGGATTAGCCCTTAGCACTGATCTTGTAGGCAACCAGGGGTGACCCAAGGATCAACATTTGGCACTGATCTTGTGGGCATCCCACGGGTTCCTCTGGGATCAGTGCTTGGCACTGATCTTGGGGGCATCTCAGGGGTGTCACTGGATCAGTGCTTGGCTGTCACCTTCCCCCAACTCAGGTGCTGGGAATCCCCTGTTGCACAGGACACTCCCTCCCTTGCGTGAACAGGGGATTCCCTCCCCTGAGCATACAGGGGATTCCCAGCACCTGGGTTGGCCCCCCAGGAGTGCCAATCTGCATGGTGGTGTCTTGCTAATTTTGCAAGACATTGCTCACAAACCGAACAAAGAATTTTTATAAATCACAATCTCACAATCTAAGGTACTGGTACTTGTAATCTGAAGTTACAAGTTATATTGTTGGACAGTAATACTTTTCTAGTGTATCTTTAATGGTCAAGCTTTTTTCCATTGTCTCCTTTGCTTCAAGATCAGCACAAGATAAGTAATTGCTTTTGCAACAAAAAAAACCCTATAACATTGCAGCTAACTTAAGATACAAATAATTTAAGCCAAAATTAAGATGTTTCAATGAAAGAAATCAATTTAACACTAGCTAATGAGACCAAGAAAAGTGGAAGTCGCTTTAAAAAAAGATGAGACTCTTGCACTTTAGGCACTGGCAGGCTTTTATCCAAACCATGCACACTGCTAATAAACAACAACTGTTTCAAAGTGATAAGTGGAACATGCTACACTAATGAAATTTTGAGCATGAGCCATCCATAGGAAGCATGACCCTGGAAATATTAGATTCTGGCATTTGTGAGTTTATTTTTCATCAAGTGTTTTGTCAGCAAAAGCAAATTCTCTTTTTACAAACGCAATAAGATGAATGAAAATATATTATTCTGCCCACCTGTTAATATCTTCTAGGAAACTTTGTTCCACTTGAACTTAACTAATTACTAGTTAAAGGAATTTGCATAATATCCAAAACAAGTAACAGAGTTACTAAAGTAAAAACATCCTATAGAAAATACGGTAATCAAAACTTGAAAGTGCATTCTTCATATATGTCAAACATTCCTTATCTTCTCAATAAAAGCCAAATACTGTATGTTCATACAAAACGTAATCAACAAAGCAATATTCTAATATTCACAGCAGAAATGGTACTACTTCTAAGATGCATAGAAAAAGGAACTGATAAAAATGAAGCCTACTGTATGTAGGCTGAAATCCTATGTTTTCTCACCTGAGAGTAAGTACAAAATGAAAGAATGGCAAGTTTTATAACAGCAAATTGCTGTTCTACCATGCTAAAAAACAAAACCCAATCAAATACAGTACTATATTTCAGTTTTCAGAATAGTAGATCAGCAATTTGCGGTTGATGTTGTGCTATAAAACTTGCCATTCTTACATTTAAAAACCTCTTTAGCAATGACACAAGGCAACTACAAGCATCTTTCAAAGAAGAGAGTCAAACTGTGGATCAGGACCCACCAGGTGGGCTGCAAGCCAATTTCCCCTTGGTCCCCATTCATTCTCAAGTGTATTTTATCTATACCTATTCTATGTATAGTATGTATCTAAAATACATACAAAATACATACAAAAAGAATCACTGACTGACTCATCAAAACTGCCAAACCTAGAAGAATGGAATTTTGGGGAGGGTGTTCCTTCCATGATGTAGGCACCCACTAAGAATCATTTTTAGCCATTCCAACCAGCAGGGGGGTGAATGGGGTGCAATGTATTTTTGTCCCTTATCTTAACATTGAACAGTGACTGATCAACACCTAGTCCTAACCCCAGTACAAATTTGGGGAATGCATTCCTTCTGTGATGTAAAGACCCACTAAGGACAGTGGCCAGTGGCCCAGTGGTCAATGCCTGGTGGTGCTTGGTCCCTGGTGCCCAGCAGGGATGCCAAGTACCTGCCTGCTGCCTAGTGGTGGTGGTTGTCTACTGTGGCAAGTGGTGCCTGGTGGTGCCCATTGTGGGTTGGTGCCTGGTAATTCCTGCTACCTGCTGGTGCCTAGTACCCAGTAGTGTTCTGTGCCCAATGCCCAGTGGTGCCCGGTGGTCCTTAGAGCCCTGTAGGGGTGCCCAGTGGTGCCCAATGCCAGGTAATGCCTGGTGGTGCACAGTGCCTTGTGTTGCCTGCTGCCCACTGGTGCCTGGGAGGGATGCCCAGTGCCCAATGGTCCCCAGTGCCCGTTGCCCACTGATGCCTGGTGGTCTCCAGTTCCCAGTGGTGCCCACAGGTGCCTGGTACTCTCCACTGCCCAATGGTGCCCAGTAGGGATGCCCAGTACCTGAAAGTGTCTAGTGCCTGATGGTGCCCAGTGATGCCGGCACAGTGGTGTCTGATGGTGCCCAATACCTGGTGGTGCCTAATAAGGATGCAAGGATGGCCAGTGCCCACTGCCCCACCAAGAAAAATCAAAACTGTATCAGGTCTTTATTTCCTGCTCACTGTTTGAAAACATTATTTTTCTGAAGACCTCCTGAGCAAATTGATAGATATATGTGCTAAATATATTAAAAACCATGAACTGGTTAAAATTACAAAATTGGTAGAAAAAATCTGCTTATAAACGATCTAATCAACAGAACAGCCTTTCCACTGGGCCACTCCCTAACCAGCAGTTCACCTGGCCTTCATTTCTTGGTGCACCACAACCATTTCATATTTGCAGCCTGGAAAACTGCAAACATCCAAACTCCTGACTCACCATTTGGAAATCATTATCCTCAGCCAGGCTTGCAAAACTTGTGACCCAGTATGTTGAAAGCAACCCCACCAGGTATGTAACAGTAGCCTGCCAGACCCTGAACAACACCTCTATCCTTATTTTTGCAATCCTGGATAGTCTACTACAAAACAAACAGTCTATAAGCCAAAGCCATAAAATGCTGTAGTACTGCATACATTGTCCAAAAATGGCATATTAAACCAGCTGACAGTGAAAGGTAAATGACAGCTTTTACAGCTTCAGCTTTTTACCCACTACTGCTTTTGGTACAGCTGGCACAAAACTACAACTGGCTTTATCACTCACTGCAGCTCAGCAAGCAGCTTTGAAAGTTGCAGAGGTCTCTTTGTATCAGGAATTGACCTCTGTGGCATTTTGACAAGTATTTTAAAGTCCACATTAAACAACAAAAACATTGTTTTTAAAGTCTGTTTCATTCTCACAATTGACCCACTTTTTCACTCCTGCAGCTGGAAAGTAATAAAAAAACCAACCAAAAATTGTTGCTGGAGTGATTTATTGTACATACTCAAATCCAACACACAAACTAAACTCAGACAAGGATACTTAAGAAAAAAAGGTTCCTCCCACTCCAAGTACAAGCATTTGCAGTACACATACAGAAAATTATTAACTTTTCTGAACAAAACATATGAAAGACAGCTAAATGAAGAATTTTGAATTTACAAAAGATGGACTCTGATAGATCCTAATGATACTAGTACAGACATGTTCCTTCATGCAATCTACATATACATCCAGAGTGATCTTCTAATGCACACTTGTGGAATCACAATGTCTGTTAACCTCCCCCTTCTGCGTATAGCATTACAAAATACATAAAATCAGCAAACATAGGACTCTAATAATTGACTTTTTACATTTTCTAATCCAACAATTACAGACTCTGCAGACCTTGGAAGTAAATTATACAGCTTCATCTATGATATTTGCCACAGGAATCCCTAAACAAAACTACTTTATCAACTGATACCTGGTTTAATAGAAATAATGTGTGAATTGGCTCTGACTATTGCTCATCATTGCTCAGAAAGGATACGCACACAAGTTGACACTGCAGGCATGTGTTCTCTTTCCCTCACTCTGCAGACATAAATCATCCAACCCTCTCATGAAGCCATGGCTTGTGTCTTGACAAGGTTGCCAGTCAGCCAACATTTTACAGGCTTGGTCAGATTTCTCTTGGCTGATTGCTAGAAGCAATGG
Organism: Cryptoblepharus egeriae; assembly: GCA_030015325.1. Lineage (NCBI taxonomy): Eukaryota > Metazoa > Chordata > Lepidosauria > Squamata > Scincidae > Cryptoblepharus > Cryptoblepharus egeriae. The sequence goes on from JAREYC010000013.1 coordinate 17,844,122, forward strand.
ATGCAGAGCCAGAAAAAAATTCAGTAGAGCTTTTTTCCCTGTTTAATGCACACCACCAGCTGCTTACATGCACATGTTACTATACAGGACAGACATGGTACATATAATCTGCAATTTGAAATGCAACACCTCAGCAGTGTGAGACAACAACTCACAAATTTATAACCAGCAAACAGAGGGATTGCCACTTTTCAGGTTCCGTTTGGCCAGTGTACATGCTCAAAAGACTACCACACAAACTAGCTCCCTCTAAAAGCAGTTCTGAATCCCAACACTGGTTGACTGAATGACAGCCATTCGACCAACTAGAGGTGAATCTATGGCCTAACAGCATAATCCTAAATTACATTGCTAACAGGCCCACCAGTGGCCCACCAACAGGGCCACCAACCTTGTGCAAGTTTGGAGCGGACTATGGCTTAGGGTGAAGGAGTACATTTTCCTTACCCTGGGTAGAATTGCAGCAGTCCCAATGGGATTACTCATATTGTGACCGCTTAACAAAATGGCACAGATCTTAGCAGCCCAGAACTGTCCTGGCTAACAAGGCATGGGGCTAAGATACAGCATAATTGCCAGGTCGTGCCCCATCTCCTGTTCCCTGCAAGAATTCCCCTTCCTCAAAAATCCCCTCCCAACTTCCTCCCCACCCTCTCAATGCCCCAACCAGACCCCTACACCAGTCAAACTCAGCCAGCAGAGGCTCACCCTCCACAGGTGCCATGGAGGATGGACCTGGCCTCCACAGGCTGGCACATCACCTTTGTGCCAGCGCATTTGACTCCAGCAGAGGTGCAGATGTGCTTTATGGCACATTTGTGACTCTCCAAGGCAGGCGCAAGTGACTTGCATCAGCCCTGAGTACAATTAGGATTACCCCCTTAGAAGTATAAGGCAGCTTCTAGTATTCCTATGTACCTCTGGTCTAGAACGACCAAAATCCATACTATTTGTAATTTGTTCCTTTGTCCATATAATCTTTGGTTCCATTCCAGCCAAGCACAAACATGTAAATGCATACCCACTCAGCAACTGGTATTTACTAAATTAGAAACAAAACCAGCATGTCAACCCCAATCATAGATTTAGGGGAACAAGTCACTTGACAGTCTCCAGATATATTCAGGATATATAGGAAATTCATTCTGCACATGCTCAGGAGCACTTTGATTCAAGGTTCGTTTGTCAATGTACTTCATTTCTCTTTGAAACCAATTGCAAGCATTCTCAGTCTGTGTCATGGTTCCAGAGAACAAAATCCTGTCTATTTATGATGTCTGTATCATGTCTTCTCATGAGAAGATTAGCATTTTTGATGCCTGAGGTAAGCCATAAATTTGATTTGTTGTAGTGGTTAAAATGCTGTATATTTCAGCTTGTCCAATTTCTCTGGCTACAGGGCAGAAACCATCATTACTGCTTTCAATAAGGTTATGATTGACATTGTTCAGCAACATAATTCATTGCCCAAATAGAAAATCAGAACCAAGATTTAAGTCCACACATATTGTATCATTTGAGAGTTGAGAAATACAATGGCATAGTAGCTACTTGTCTCCTCTTCTTCCCTCCAACCCCACCCCCCATAGCTTGGATTGGGGGTAGGTAGAGTAGCTACATTCTATAGATAGAGTATTTTTTAAAATTAGTATTCTCTAGCATCCTTGGCTGGTTTCCAAAGCTCCCCTAGGAACCACGGCTCCCAGTTTGTGAACCACTGCACTGGGAAGTCCAAAATAAGCTGCTACTTATCTTGGCACTCCTGCAGATCGTTCATGGCACACAAGTGTGCCACGGCACAGTAGTTGAAAATGGCTGCCCTAAAACAAAAAGTGATAAACAGATTCTAATCAGGCATTCAGCTTCCAATTTAATATTTATGTTTTATTTCCCTTGCAGTTTTATCATGGTTTATGCATTTGTCCTAAGACTTTTTTAAAGCTCAGGGGGGGAAAGAGTTTTAAAAAATAAAGTTTTTGAATATTGAATCAGACATTGAATACCATTGTATTCTCAGAGTTACAGTGCAAGGAAAATAATATTATTCTGCATGACATGTATCACAACTAGCTGAAAATGTCTACACTGGAAACAAGCCATAGGGTAAAAAAGAATACTGATGAACCTGAATCAAGTATTGTGTTTACTTTCAGAGATCAGCTGACCGTTGCAGTGTCCAGCTCCATTTCTGGGGCAAACATTCACAAAGGCCAATCCTCCCCCCATGCATGAATCCTCCCTCACTCACTGCAACAAAACAGGGTCTTGCACAATTGCAGGACTGACCAACGAAACCTTCTGATACTTCCCTGTGGTCTTAAACTGTACTTCTGGAAAACTGAACCATGTCAGGAGTCTCAGGCTGCAGTCCTAAAGATACTTTCCTGGGAGTATGACCCATTGAATACAATGGGGCTTACTTTTGAGTAAGCATGGTTAGGATTCTGCTCTCAGAAGGCTTACAACACTGCCCTAACATTGTGCGACGAATGCATTTACTTCATTGGCTTAATGGTAGGTCTGTGGCTGTCAGCTGAATTTTTTTCATTTTTAATAGTGTAATTCTGGCAAAGATTTTACATACATATTACTTTTCAGATTTTACAAGCTCTCTGCAAACATTAAAATGTGACTATGATTTATAGTCACTATCAATCACGTTTACACTGTTCCAAAGTTTCTTATGAAAGGGAAAACATACCAAAACATTGTGAGGTACAAAGACGTTTGTAGCAAAGACCTAGGAATGGTAATATGTTCTTAACTTTAGCTGCATTGCCCTCACTCAGTGTTTCCCACACTGTGTGTCAGGGATCCACCAGTGGGTCACAAGCAGGATGAACAGATGCCTGCACCTAGAAAGGAGGACAAGGTCTTGGATTCCTCTCAGCCTGGCCTTTCTGGCAGACAATGGCACGTTTGCCTACTCATGAGTAAAGCCACAATATTGGGCACTTTCACTGTCCCATAGAGCTCCATGCATATTTTTATTTTTAGTTTTTTGGCCATAATTTTTTTATAGGAAGGAGATATTTCAAAACCAATTTTGCATTGGATTCTGCTCTTCAATATGAATCCAACAACATACAACATGATGGGGTACTGCACACCATTGCAAAGTTCCCAAAATGAAGCCAAAATGGAGGACAATGAAGCTCTTTTCAAGGACACCAAGACAGGAAAAAAAAAGGGGACAAATCCCAAAAAATCTAGTCATGTGGTCACCCTGGGGACAAGCTGATCTTTGGTGGATTGTGAAAATTTTTTGAGACTTTAAAAAGCAACAACTTTTAAATGTTTCATCTTGAATGTCCAGTTTGTAGGGGAAAAAACTGTTAGCTGGAAAGATAATAGAATCATAGGGTGCAATCCTAACCATATCTACTCAAAAGTAAGCCCCATTGTGTTCAATGGGTCTTACTCCCAGGAAAGTGTCTTTAGGATTGCAGTCATAGAGCTGGAAGGGAACTAAAATGTAATCTGCTGTAGCAGGAAATCCTTCTAGTGCAGGCGTAGGCACACATTTTTGTAGGAGGGCCACAGGATCATCTCTCTGACACTATGTTGGGGGCCAGGAAAAAAGAATAAATTTAAATTTCAAATATTAACACAGAATTACATAAATTTACATAAAGGTGGATGCAATCCTTTGAATGCCTACTCAGAAGAAAGTCCCATTTCCTTCAATGGTTCTTACTCCCAGGAAAGCATGTATAAGATTGCAGCCTGAATTCTTAGAACTTATATGAATGGAACTTATATGAATGAATGAATTTTGCTGAACTTATTTATAATACACATGAAAACTATAATACAGGCATGTGGAACCACTTAAGAACCATGACCTGATAAATACCTCTTCAACAGTGAAAACATACAGACCAAGCCAGAATAAAAGACATAAGTTGTTCAGAGGCAATGGAGTGGTGGTTAAATTGATGCCCATAGGCCAGGGGTAACCATAAAGAATGGAGGACAATGTGCCTCTACCTTTAATCATTGCATAGAAGAGGGAATTTAGGCAGGCGCTGCTTTTTAAATCCTTCTATGGTGAGCGAAACCTGCCTCAATTCCTTCTTCTATGCAGTGATTAAAGGTAGAGGCATTCTGTCCTCCATTCAATATGTTCGCCCTACCATAGACTAGCATGGGCTACAGTGGTCTCTGATGGGCCAGAGGTTCATTGGCTTTGGGGGGTTCCCTGCAGGCTATTTCCATGGAGTTATGTTGTAGAACTTACTAGAAAACACCAACTTTTGTATGTTGTGAAAACATTTTTACAATTTTGAAATATGTGAATTATCCAGGCCAAGGTGAAGATAGATCATCAATACAACTACTACTTAACATTCGCATACCGGCTTCTGAGCACACAAAGCATTTCATAACCTTCATGTTCATACTGCCCAACAACATTATACTGTACTGTACTATAATCCTTATATTGCAGCTGCAGGGCTGACAAAGAAGGAGGGAGTTGCCAAAGGCCACTTTATGAGTTTTAAGTTGGGCAAGTTTTAAATTGGAGGAATCCTGGTTTGAAGCTAAGGGCGCAATACAGAGTAACTACGGGTGTCCTTGCTCCGGTGTAAGAACAATTTGCTCTGGATTGCAATGTGAATTTCCCATAGGTTTACACTTGGTGCTGCAGTAATTACGGGTACACATAATATCTCTTACGTGCTCCCGTAGTTACTCTGGATTGTAGGGTAAATCTCCTAGGAAAAATCCCACCACTGTACCATTAATATGTTGCTGATGGTACATCTAAGCCACGTTTATTCTCTTTAATTTTAGATCTTCAGACAACCACCATTTAAAGTGGGATTGCTAAAAAAACCAAAGTCCAAATATCACTTCTGTTCATACCTGCTGACATCCCCAAAGAACTTGACTCAGCCTGGTTTGTGCAAAGGTATGTTCTGCCTCACAGTGCAATCCTAAGCATATATATTCTGAAGTTGGTCCCATTGTGTTCAATAGTTCTTAGTCCCAGGAAAGTGTAGTTAGGATTGCAGGCTCAGAAAGTCAATCATGCAAACCGTGCTGATTTTTCTTCAGCAAGGCTCATTCTTCTATATGTTAAAATAATTTTAATTCAATATCAAATTCTTCATCTTGAATTAAGCTTTCTATCCATTTAACTAGAATAAACATTAAGCTGACTGGCCTGCAATTCCCTGAATCTCTCCTTGATCTCTTTTAAAATATTGGTATTACACTGGCCATCTTCCAGTCCTCTGGCACAGAAATTGATTTAAAGGGCAATTTACATATTTCTGATGGAACATCAACTATTTTAGACTTGAGTTTCTTAAGAACGCTTGGGTAGATGCCATCTGGATCCAGTATTTGTTAATTTTTAAATTTGTCAGTATGTAACCATAACAAATACTCTTGATACACAATGTATTTTTTAAATGTTTCATCTTGAATGTCTCAAAAGCAGATCTTTGACCCTTGCTGAGATTAATCTCCCCACCGTATCACCAGCAGTGAAAATGGCACTCCTCTTAGGAAACCACCACAAATTTATGCTTCCAAGCTCCGAATCCCTTTTTGGCCTCCATAAATGCATATGGACCAGAGTGGCAGGAAAGCATTAGGAAAGATGTGTCACTCAAGGCTCCTCAGTCCATCCTGCCAAGGTCTCTCTGCATGCCCAATGGTGAGGCCAACCCTGGCTACAGTTTCTTTGCATTATGATTTCAAATGATTTTCTGGAGAGTACCCAGTGGAAAAACAACAATCCAAACCGTTTGCTCCCCTCAAAGCAATGCACATGTCATCCCATTACAAGGTGAACTTTTTCATCTGTTACCATGACGGTTATTTCAGTATATCAGTATAAATATATACAACATCTGGAACTAATGGGATAATGAAGCCACTCAAGAACAAATAATCTGTTCAGCATGGACATAAATGGAGATGATAAACATAAAAGTTTTCATTGAAGAGTTATGAATATGTTCAAGCACTAAAACATTCAGATATCCACGTATCAGGAGTGTTCAAACTTTTGGAAGGAGGATCGCATCAACCCTCCTCCCCCATGTTGCGGGCTGGAAAAGATAATTGATTAACATTTCAAATTTGAATACATTTTTATAAATCCATATAGTAGAGACAGTACTAATGAATGAATCAATTAATGAATTTAAATCAGCTCATAAACACTTTCTAACACAGAGGGGGTGATATTCAAACAAGTTCATAAGAACTTTCATAGACAGAGAAAGGAAGTGCATGCAACCTTTCCAATCCTATTCTCCTCCCCAACCTATATTTAGGGATAGCAACACCAAAAATGGATGCACTGTATCCAGCAGAGATAAAGGGGCAGATCTGGAGGTTCAAGAAGAGAAAGAGGATTTAAATCCCTGCACCACTGGCACAAGTTCAAGCAGAGAAAGGGTACAAAGAAACTGCTGAAAAAGTGGGGTGAGATCTGGAACGTGGATCCATGACTAAGGGCACAATCCAGAGTAACTACGGGGAGTCCTTGCTCCGGTGTATGAACAAGTTACTCTGGATTGCAACATGAATTTCCCATAGGTTTTCACTTAGCTAGTGCAGTAACTACAGGTGCACGTAAAGTCTCTTATGTGCTCCCATACTTACTCTGGATTGTAGGGTAAATGTTAGTTCTTCATGAACAGAGAGATTATGGGAAATATGCATTCCTCCTCCATCCCCAGTCCTAAGTGGTTCTTCCCCATGATACTTCTGAACTCATGAGTATTACAACAGTAAAAAACATCCCTTGTGGACTGAAATCCTTCTGCAGTGTTTCTCAAGCTTTAAATAGTGAAGTATTTCATACAACAGTTAACTGGACATTCAAACACCTATCCACACAGTCATTATTTTTCTCTTCTCAGGGTAATCCAGTTGGGGTGTGATGTCAAGCATAATGTATCATGCCTAATGTGATTTTTACAAAACTATGGTTAGGAATCTTACATGTGAAAACCACTGAAAATTTGGTATGGAGATGTTTCCATTTTATACCAATATGGTTCATCATAATTTTTATGATCTAAAATTCACACTAATTAATTTTTTAAAAAGCATAACAGATGAACACAACTGTAAGATTTTGAGTCTGCACATAATCAGGCACACAGATCATTGCATTGTAACAGCCTCTGGGGTTGTAGATTAAACTGATTTTCTAGATTTAAGATTGTTATAGCATGTTTAGGCAACACAAAGAGAAGGGGAGGAGGGATTCCCTGCCTTCCAGGAATCTAAATCCAGGATTAAAACAGAAGACATACCGTTGGTGTGGTTAGGTTTCCCTGCCTCACTGTAATTACTTAAATTGTAGAACAAATGCAATGTTTCTCTTCAATCACTGCATTTACAATAGCACTGGTCTTTTAACAAGCTTGGTTGAATGCCTGATATTATACCAGGCCAGGGCAACTCAGGGCTGGTGTATCTACTTCATAATCTGTAAGATAGACCTACATTAACATCCCAGAGTTCCTAATACTGGCATTGCCTATCAACTGTTTCAATTTTAAAAGGGGAAAAAAATCCTATATCTGAGTAAGTTATCTATGAGCCAGCTCAAGAAAACTACATTGCAATGAATTCTGATAGTTTGATAAAAGGTCTTTGCAATGTGGTTTTCTTGAGCTGGTTCATAAAGTACTCAAAAATCTCTTCCATGAAGATTTTTGTTAAAATACACCAATGAAGGATGAAATACTACATGAAGGAGAACCCAAAAAGAGGGTAGTGCTCTGAAAAGCAGTGCAAGGGGGAGTGAAAGACTTGGAGGGCATATTTGGTCCTCCAGCCTTATGTTTGAAATCTCTGGGTTCAACAGTAAAATTCAAATTGTAAAACCAGTAACTAATAAGAACATTGTCACAATTAAACTTTTTCTCTGACTGAAAGTCCATTCGTCGTGACCCATCCCATATTTCATTGCACTGGTTGGTTGTCAGTTTCTTCTCAATAACCTGAAGAATGATTCCTCTGAATTTTGAGTGTTGCACAAGCCACCCGGTGCCAACGATGAAGCACATTCCTTCAAAGAACTCAAGCGAAATCAATTAGATAGCCTAATTAGTTTTCCAACTCACTAGATTCCCATTTCGAGGAGATGAAGAGCTATGTAGTCTGGCAATTTCTGCAAAGGAAATGTACAACCCAACACAGCTCACCTCTGCTGCCAAGATAAGGGATTTCCTATAGGGGAAAAGCAAAAGTGTAAGGAAGAATGCTATGAGAGATATTTGCAACCTTTTCTGAAAGAGCAAATAGTCAGAGCCCCCAACAGAGACCAATTTCAATTCAGAAGCTTGTTAGCTGGGGTGAAGTAGGTGGCACTGCTGACCCCATGACCAAGCTTAGAGCTGTTAACTCATTTGGAGAGTCACAAAAAATACCTCTAGGATCCTCAGCTGGAGGGTGGCAGTAAGAATATACAACTGTAAGGCTTAGGACACAATCCAGAGCAAATTCAGCCTGTTCTGACCTAACTGCACTCTCCTAACTATTCTGTATCCAGAGCAGAAAGTTATGCTGAATCCAGAGAGTCAGGAAGCCTGGGCTGCCCTAACTGCTCCAGAGCATGCTAAGTAATTGACACAAGGGGAAGACTTGCTCCTGAGGAGACACCCCTCAGATCACACTGAACAAGGAACAGCTGTGGTGCCTACAGTGGTGACATGACTCTGCACATCACCTGGTGCGGAAGTCTGTGCGTCATCCCTGGGATGCATGCCCCCCCTACCTGGACTGCGCAGTCACCAAAGTTGGCGCCTGCACAGTTGTTTCTGAAGCCAACTGGCTTCAGAAAGAGTACTGTGCAGGCACCATCTCTAACACCTGCGCAGTACTTTTCTGAAGACTTTTGGCTTCGGGGGAGACTGTGCAGGCGTCAGAGTTGGTGCCTGTGCAGTACTCTTTCTGAAGCCATTCGGCTGCCGCTCAGCCTCCTGAGTGAGGCCGAATGGCTGTGCAGAGGCGCGGACTGTCTCTGCTCTAAGGAAGTCTCCTTTGAAGCTGTTCGGCATGCTCAGTGTATTTCTGCGCAGTGCACCTCAGATGGCCATTCAGGCCAGCTCCTCAGACAAGTGGCAACTTCTGGCTGCTGCTCCGCCTTGGAGCAGGCCTGAATGGGGGTGCTGACGCCTGGGGCCTGCCAAAGGATAGTCAAACTCCTCCGGCACATCACCCCATACGGAGCGCATCACCCAATGCAGCCCACACCAGCCGCACCAGTCTGGTGACGCCACTGGGTGCCTGCCTTATAAGGAGTCCCTGATGAGATTCCAGTACATTCTACAGTGAATACAAGCGGCTTCTTGGAGTGGCCTGCTGTATCCTGAGGTTTGTGGGCAGCCGTAGTTTGTTCCATATCCTGAGGTTGAGAGGAAGGGGTTGCAGCTAGGCTGGCCAAGAACTCAGATTTTTGGTCAACACTGCCATTCTTACTCGGGCCTTATCATGGACCCCTATGGGTCTACTCATTACTATACCTGCTCCTGAGGTGGTGTAACTCTGAGGGCTGGAAGAGGGCATTTCTGCCTTGGAAACAGGCTCTGGATTCAGAGTAACTGCTCTGCCCTAGGCAATGCTAAACATGCCCTCAACTTGCCCCTCCTGAGCTGCTTAGGCTGCCCCAGTTAGGGCAGAGCAGGTCCACCTCTCTTAGGGCATCCTATCTTGCCTTGCTCTGCCCTAAGCCTCTTCCAGAGTAACTGGGCTGTAGCATTTTGCAGTTGCTCCAACCTAGTGTTAGATAGGGCAACCTAAGGGCTCTTATGTGGACAGATTAGTTGCTCTGGATTGTCCTGCCTGTCAAGCAGGTGCAATACAGAGGAATGTGGAATACTGGAATACAGTCCTGTGCTTGTGAGGTTTGATAAGATGGACACCTGGGGGCACCAAAACAGTGCAAAACTGTTTTGGTTAGGGTTAGGGTTCTAACCCTGCAGGGTTAGGGTTCTTCAGGGTTATGGTTCTTCAGCAGTATGCCCCCCACCTTAGTCTAAATCTTCACCAAATGCTCAACATATGCTCTTTGTACTGAGAAATGGACTTTTTCATTCCCCCCCCCGCCCCCAATAAAAACAGCAGAAAGAGATCATGATGGGGATAGGAATGAGGTGGGGGGCAAGGTCATGGTCCTACACCTTGTCATAGTTGTGTCCCATTTTTGCCAGGTCCCATCCATGCACCAGTCCAGCTTGCTCAAGGGAAGGTGCAAATGTGCTTTATGACATATTTGGTACCCTCTTGGGCCAGCTCAAGCAACTTGCACCAGCCCAGTGCAATCTCAGGATTGCGCTCTAAGTATAGTGCTGACAAATCTCAGGGGACTGCAAACTCATGCTTCCATGAAAGGAAAACTGGTCCACGGAAGGAAAACTGAGTTGCTAGTCTCAAGCTTTTTTCCCAACACATGTAATACTCTCCCTAATAACTTAATGTGCAATCCTAATATGGGCCAGTGCAACTTAGCAGTATTCCCATTCCTGTGGTGATGTAGAGAGGCAAGCGGATGTCTGTGCACTTGCCTAACACCACCCCCCCTCCAAATGACACACTCCCAGGCCAACACAAGATGTGAGGGGGCACTTATGCTAGCCTAATTGTGGGTTAGGATTGCAGCCCAAGTACAATTCCCAACGTATGCCTTGTTTTCATTCCAGAGCTCTGTCTGGATGTCACTACCACCACCAAGTAGCTGGCAATCTTATTCTAATATGAAGCCTCAGTTCTGGGAGAACAGAGATTCCAATCCAATGCATGTATATTCAGAAGTAAGTTCCATTAGAGTCAAAGAGGCTTCTTCCCATGAAAGCATGGATAAGATTTGAGTGATAGAGAAACTGTGGACTAACCATAACACTTGCTTATTAAGCATGGATTTTTAACTCAAATACAAAACTCACTTTTTTTGGTCCATCCAGCTATTCAGAATTAGGTCTGATAGCCTCAGGATCTTGCAGCCTCGGAGGGTACCAGACAAGGCCACTCACTGGAGGCAAGACCCAAGGCTGCTGCTTGTCCCCCCCCCCCCCCCCCAACTATCAAAAGCAATCCTCTCTTGGGTATAGCAATAAAGAGTAATTTATCATAAACAGTAGCTTATGTTCTGCATTAGAGTTATATGATCATTCCCGTAAATGTTTCCTGTGAGGAAAAGTCAAAAGCTGCTTTGAAATGGATGAAAACCTCAATATGATGCATCACGGAGAGTAGGAAGAAACGTCTATTGAACACAGAGGCCAGGAGGAAACAATTAACAGGGGGGCTGCAGAATTTCAGCAGCCCCATCTGTCAATTCAGTCAACTAAAATGTAATTGGTTGCATTGGTGAATGTCTATCTGAATAAAGAAAGCTGACATCTAGGACACCTGTTTATTTTTAAGGTATTTTAGTCCTGTTGTGTTGCCACATTGGAGATGGAGAGAATGAAAAAGAACAGTGTAATTTATTCTACTTTTGTCTGAGTAACAAGTGGCATCTTGTTTAAAAAACGATTCTATCATCCATTCACAGCAGCAAATCTATTGATTTGCAGCCCCATAGAGCATGCAACAGCACAGCAGCTGCTGCTGCAATACACTATTAAGCCAGTGGTGGAAACAGCCAAAGCATCCAGGCACACACCAGGACTGCCCGCATATTCTGTTGGTACAAGTAAGGCGATGGGTGTGTGACTGGGTTGTACAACAGAGCATCAGCATGGGGAGTGAGCAGGACCAAGAAGTGGTTCAGGAGCAGCAAGAAGTGAACCTTGACAGCAATCATGCATACTGACTCCCATTCCCATTTCTCAGCACAGACTCACACTTTTCCTCTCCTTAGACTTACACCAGCAAATAACTGGCATGGGTTCAAGTAGGCCATTAATGATGAGGTGGCCTACTAGGATGTAATTTAAAGATATTTTTATTTTCGATGGCCACAAATCTCACACACTCCCACTACGGTGTGCACTCCATTGCTGGGGCTGCATGTTTTGCACTGGCAAAGTAACTTTTAAAATCAGACAAATGCAAATATCAAGACATCAATATTTTCACCCTGCCTAGAAAACAACATTAGCAATACTATTCATAGACAGAAATAATTAAAGTAAAAGTAAAGGTAAAGGTATACCCTGTAGATTGCCCTGCCAGTCATGACCAACTCTAGGGTGTGGTGCTCATCCCCATTTCATGTGGCTGGCATGACTACACTGGGGCACACAGAACACTGTTACCTTTCCATTGAGGCAGTACCTATTTAACTACTTACATTTCCATGCTTTCAAACTGCTATATTATCAGGAACTGGGCTAAGGATGGGAGTTCACCTGTCTTGCAGTACTCAGATTTCGAACTGCTGACCTGCCAATCTTCAGGTCACTATGCGCCTTAACCACGAAGCCAACTGCAGCCCTAAATAATTCATTAGTGAAGCGTTAACAAGAAGATCTGTTTAATATAATGCTGAATATAGAAACTCTGGTGTTTACTTAACCTATAAGACAGAGCAGTATCTTAAACTGGTAAGTTAAATTCTTCTCTTTTTAAAAAAAGATTTTTCTTAACCAAAGGAAATATTTGAAGACTAAGTACAGCAATTTCCAAAAAAGAGGGTCATGTCCCACAGCTGCTCATAGGAAACTTGTGGTTGAGGTGCCAAATGGCCAGCCATTACCGCTAAAGACAACTGGCACAATCTACCCAAAGTTTGGTATGCTTAATTCCCACTGGAAAAATAAAAAAGTTACGATTCTAGGAGATGATAGTAATGTAATTTTGCCTGTGTATTCTAAGTGAGATGAAAACAGAATTGGGACTTGAGCTTGGCGTGTGTCTGCTTTTTTATTTCAGTTCCCTAAAAGTTCCAGAAATTTTTGAGCTATGAGTTTTCAGAGACACAGAAGGAAACATGCATGTCTGTTTTCTGCAAATGTGTGCCAGTGCCTAGAATGCTGAAATCAAAGGAGCAAGGAATTATCTGCCTCCTGAATCATTTTAGTAGTACTTCACAGGATGTGCCATGTTCAATTTCCTTCCTAATCAGCTAGGAGTGAATCTTAAATACAAAACTGTGGGAGCTGGGGGGCTCTTCCTGGTTAAATCCCATGAAGACTCCTGGAAAGTATCCACAAGTGCCAAGAACGAGCATAAAAGTTCCTCTCCTGATTCTAGTCCAAACAAGAGGAAAGAGCTCCACAGTTCCTAGGTAGAGGACAGTTAGCACTGTAGATGCCACAGCATGCCATGTAAGCGGCTCCTCCCACTCACTGTCAAAACCATTTTGGTGTTTGCTGAAATGTTGTTTTCTGCACATTGCCATGTCCAGAATGGCTCCAATGGCAAGTGGAAGGGGCCACTTACATGTTGTGCTACAGCGCCTGCAATACTTAACTGTTTTACCCCAATCTAGCTATGCTACAGAATGAATTGATATGCAGTATAAATCAGATCATGCATCTTGAACAGTAAAGATGTATGTTTCCTATATTTAATAAGGATTGTCTGAAAAATAAAGGTTTATTATAGGATGGGGAAGATTGGAATTCGGGTTGCAGCCTTAGTGCTTCCTCCCCGCCCCACCGCCCCCGGTTATGCTACTGCTCGCATGGCTCTCATAAATAGGGGAGATCATGGAGGGTAGTTTGCCAAGTGCCCCCTGAAAGTTGCAACAAGTCATGATTCACATAGAAAATGCTGATTCACATAGAAAATGTTAGATAGTGTAAAACCTTGGATTGTGACTGCTTTGGATTGAGAGTGTTTTGGATTGAGAGAGTTTTACAAGACAAACAAAAAAATTCTAATAAATTTTGACTTGTTATACCATCATCATCATAAACCTTTATTGGCATCAAACAGAGTAAGCTTCAAGAACATACCAGCTAGATCAAACATACAAGTTAAAAGATTTGAGGAAAAACCACTTTAAAACAGCATATTAGGACATGCTGCCCATTGAGGCATTCTGGATTTACTATTATCTACTTTTATTTAAAACACCCATCAGGAATTCTGCTACCAAATCAGTGACTGCCCCAGAATTATACTCAAGGAGGAGGCCCACATATCTTTCAGTGGGACCAGTAAGGTTAGAAAGGATTGGCTCCAGGATCGGATCTAGTCACGGATCTTACTGTGATCAGGGCAGTGGTAAAAAATATGGGTAACTGTGTCAGGCTCCAAAGACAGAATTTACAAGTTCTGTTTTGATATCTCCCAGAGAGGACTGAGGAAGGAAAGATGTTAAATCTTGCAAGTATAAATGCTCGCCTTTTACAAGGGTTCACTAGTTTGTGAAAATAATTGGGCCTGTAACCAGAAAAGAGGCGTAACCTAAAGTAATGGGGGGAAACAGACAGAGTTAAGATTAAGGGTAAGTGTTTGGGTTTCAGCCTTCCATAGTCTCTTCCTCAAAGATGAGAGCACTCAGCTAAAGTCACTATTAGAAAAAGATTCCAAGGTAAGGCCAATAGAGTGGAGTTTGGCTTCAAAAAGCAAAAACCAGAAAAAGTTATAAGGATCCTTTAAAAGTTCAGCAAGTAAAGAGTCAGTACAAGTATTGAAACGAAGGTGTAACCAGAATTTAAGGCTAAAGACCAAACCAATGTCAAGGACAAGTGAATATCCAATGTAAAGGACAATTTGATCATATTGGGTGCCACTAAAATAAGTCTTTAAAAGGTGGCTGCCTCTTGATCCACCTCCCCATTCACAGCCTGCATACAAATCAGGGCCCCATATAAAAATTGGTTCATAGTCTCAGCCTGGAAGATCTGTAATGCTGCTGCCATTATTATAGCAGAAACGGGTAATCACATTAAGATGGTGTGATGCTGAAGATATTGGTTGCAATCCTAAAGACACTTTCCTGAAAGTAAGACCCATTGAATACAGTGGGCCTTCCTTTTGAGTAGACATGGTTAGGATTGTAGTCATTGTCAGTTTCCTGTGCAGGGACCATCTTAAGGTGATGGTGGAAAGCAATCCCCAAATATCTAAACAATCTTACTTGCTCATTGGGGTATTTGCCAATTCTCCAGGACATAGGCTTCCAGAACTTGGAGAAAACCAATATTTTGGTTTTCTCTGAGTTGATTAAAAGGTCACTGTATATGCAATGAGACTGAAATAAGCAAGAAGCTGCCATAGTCCAATCTGAAGATAAAAAGTACAGAATCATCAGCATAAAGCAGAATAGGTACTGGGACTTTATTCAGGCGGGGTGGGGGGGGCAGACTTTTCACACTGGGACAGCTGGGTCGCAAATCCACCAAGAAGAGATTAAATAATAAGGGGGCTAAGATACAGCCCTGCCATACCCCCTTACCGGAATCTTTTCAGAGAAAGAGCCACTCCAATTAAACGGCACCTGGCAGAAGTTGGAGGAGTGCAACTTCTGAATTAGAAAAAGCAAGTGGGGCTCAATCCCCCAAGAAGCCAGTTTGTTCTACAGGAGGTCCCTATTACAAGTATGCTTCCAGAATGAATTATGCTTGTAAACCAAGGCACCACTGTATTATTAAATCAGGTTTAATAATGCAAACAAAACAAACAAAAAATATGCCTTATATGCAAACAAAAAATATGCCCTATCATTTTTTTTAAATTTCTGGATAATGGAAAATCTGCTGTGTTTTTTTTAAGGATATTTCAGGCAGAGGGACAGACCTGCAGCTATGCCAGCATTAATAAGTCTGCAGAGGAGAGGCCCTAAACACTCTCAGAAAGCCAGCTGTGAAAGAGACAAAGGCAGCTCCCATACTCACAGCAAATTATAACACCTTGTATATCTAGGGGACAATCTGAACCTTTGCAGCAACTTCTCATCCATTTAACAAAATAAAGTGTTCTGTAATTTGGGTCTGACGTGGGCGACCACAATGGGAGACACTGTTATTTCTGCTAAAAAATTCTGAACAGCTGTTTCAAGGCAGTGTTAAATTTCTTTTCCCAGTTGATTGGATTTGACTCAAAGCATTTTATCTAATGCATATTTTGTATTTGAGTCTTTTGTTGAATTAGAAATTTAATAGAGCAGCTGAGCATTTTTAAAACTTTTGGAAGATGTGAAGAAAAGAAGAGGGATGTGAACTCTAGCACACCCTGTAAAACATAAATTTCTTACCAAAAGAATAGTTTATTCATATGCTCTGTACATTAGGTCAATTATTACTCACTTTCTTGGACACCAACCAAAGGCCTCCACCCTCTATTACACAGTTTACTGTAATCAGCTGAAGAAAGAAAAGCCGGATCATTCGAAAGCAAATATGTGGTTGAAGTCCCAACAACAGCACAGAGGCTTAAAAGCAACAGAAGTCTATGAACCATTAGCTATAAGCAATATATAACCATTTGCAATAAGAAATGTAAGGCTAAGATATTGCTATAAGCAATATATAGATTGTATGTCTGCATAGAGGGCTTTATCTTGTAATCTTCTGCACTTTCAAGTTTTCCAATGTGCATATTATAAAAAATTTATAGCAGTCTTTCTCACACTGTGGGTCAGGATCCAACAGATGGGTAATGAGTAAGTTTCAGGTAGTTTCCCATTTATTTCATGGTGTATTTTATTTTTAATATCTTAGACTTGATGTTACCTCGGTATAAGATTGCATTTTGGGAAATTTAAAGTTCTGAACTTTCAACAGGTTACAATGCATATGCTTTTCACAATGATTGTCAATGGGGTTTATTCCCAGGTAAGTATGGATAGGATTGCAACCTTTGGAAAGTTTGGGGATTTTTTTAAAAAGTGCTCATCAACTGCTTGGGAGGGTTAGGAGAGATCTTTATTTGTAAAATTTTAAACTTTTTTACTTAGTTGATATAGGGTGCAATCCTGATGTGCACTTGGGCCAGCCTATCTACCACTTGGATGGTGTCAATTGAGATATGCCAGCCTAGGCCTAGGCCAACAGAAGTCAACTTAGGCCAGTGTAAGTCAACTTACATTAACACGACAGATGAACCTGGACCACCCTAGCAGGGCTAGCCTAGGCAGCTCAGCAGGGGTGTGTTGAGGGTAAGTTGAGCATTGCCTAGAGCAGCGCAAATACATTGTATCCAGAGCATGTTTTCAGGACAGAAATGCCCCATTCCAGCTCCTCAAAGTTAGACCACCTCAGAAGCAGGAATAAATCTGAACAGACCCATAGGGGTCTGTGATAAGCCAGAGTAAGAATGGCACTGTTGGCAAAAAATCAGAATTCTTGGACAGCCTAACTGCAACCCCTGCCTCTCAACCTCAGGGTACAGCACAACTACAACAGCAACAACAACAAGCCACTCCAACAATCCCCTTGCAGCCATTCTCCACTACAGGTACTGCTGTACTGTAGTCATGCTGCAGCTGTTGCTGTTTGTCAGGGACTCCTGGGCTTCCTTATAAGGCAGTCATCACAGCTGTTCCTTGTTCAGTGTGATCTGAGACAGGTCTCCTCGGGAGCAAGCCCGCCCCAAGTGCCACTTACTTGGTGCTCAGCAGCTTGTGGATTTGGCACAACTTTCTGTCCAGGATATAGACTACTTGAGCCAGCTTAGCTGGGCCATTCTTTCTGGCCTCACTTCGGGGACGCTCCCTTGATGTGATTTTGTCATATGGGAATGTTAAAAAAATTTCTTGCTTGATGATGTCACTTACGGTCATGACAACATTTTCCTATATCTCAAGGAGAACTCCAGCTTGCCCCTTTACAGCACTTCATGCAGCAGGGGTTGCATGAAGTGGTACAAGCACTGGTAGGAAATGGGTTTCTCAGTATGAATTGCCAGCTGATAACGTAGATGTCAAAAGCAGAAGAATGGACAGAAGGATCTGTGACAGACTTACAGAGCAATCCTAAGCATGTCTACTCAGAAGTAAGTCCCACTGTGTTCAATAGTAGTTACTCCCAGGAAAGTATGGTTAGGATTGCAGCCTTACCCTATAATCCAGAGTAACTATGGGAAGACATAAGAGGCACTTACTCTGGATTGCTCTATGCATTTCCCATAGGTTTCCCATAGGTGGCACCATAACTACATCGGTGTAAAAGGTCCCATAGTCACTCTGGATTGTAGCCATAGGTTGAAACAGAAGATCCAGGCATTTAGTGGTTTAAGATCTGGGTTCTAATTTCTGCTCAGTCACAGAGATCATGAGGTGAACTTTGGTCAAGCGCTATCACTCCACTTAACCAACCTCACCGGGTGAGAAAAGGGGGCAGGAGCTAAACTCACCAAGGGCTTTGGATATTGTCCTTCTGGAACTGCTCTGAAATAATTGGATCACCTTATAAATTTGCAGGAAATATGCTCATGTTTACACAGTGAAAATTTCTAACACACAACTAGCCAAAAAAACCCCCCAAAACACCCAAGTAGTTGCGCTTTCTTTTATTTATCCATCTTTGTATCATTCCATATGAGACTTACACCACTGAAGTTTACCATCTGTAATGATCTGGGTGCATATGACCATTCTGTCTTTATGTCCCATAGGGCTTACATGGTTCTTGGCCACACCATATCCATCAATCCACACAACACTCTTTGTGTAGAATGATCAAGTCGCACCAGCGTCAACTGCAAAAGTTGATACATCAAACTATGCAGCAGCAAAATCCAACAGATCATATCCCACTGTTGGCAAACTGGACCAGCACAGAATGTCCTGACTTGCTCTTTAATAATCCATTTCAACTGCAACTCTTTCTACTCCTGCTGTAGCCTTGAAGTACTTCCTGACTTTTAAAAACTTTTCTTTTGAAGTCTGCATTAATCTGACAGTAAAACTGTCCTATCAGTTCAAGAACTTCTTTTTGAAGCATGCAGAAATGCTCTGAAATTCCTAAGGGCAGTTGCAATTCATTTATCGCAAACGTTCCCATCACTCCCGACAAGAGTCCAGACAGTTTTTTTTTCCTTAATGGCTCATGGGTTAAGGAGTTCTAAATGCATCATATTACCATGGATAGTTACTTGGCTGGCTTGTAATGAAGCACTAGATTGAGCAATGGAGCAGAACCTGGCTTAACTTATTGGATGCAATTGGAAAAATCAAAAGTTATAATAACTGTTTACAAAAGGAAATAACCAACATTAATCATTTATTTTCTTGTGCAAGCCCAGAAAAGTTATGGGATTTGCTATGAATTTCAGAAGTCAGTATATTTAGAATGTTTTGCTTTAATTTTTAAAACTATTATCATTAATATTTATGTATAGTGCTGCTTTCAACAAATAAGTTTACAAAACAGTTACATAATAAAAAATAATTATACCTTATTCCAAAGGTACTCATAATCTAAAAAAACATAAGGGAGACACCAGCAAATAGTTACTGGGATAAAGAGAAACAATTGCTCTTCCCCTAACAAATATTAGATACCTACCACTTTAAGAGATGCCTCTGACATTGTTTAAAGGTCATTTACGTCATTTAGTGCAATCCTAAGAAATTTAGACCAGCCTAATTCACCGAGCTTATCTTTCCATGATGGTGTGGGAAGGTTGGTGTATGCCTGTGTATTGACCTAGGAGTAGAGCAGAAATATCGTACTGCACTTTTGTGATACCCCCAGGTCAGGACAGGACTTATACCAGGGCTTAAGTCGGCCTAAACGGAGGTTAGGATTACAGCCTTGCCTTAGTTCAACAAGACTTGAGCTAAGAAACTTAATTCAATAATACTTGGGCTAAGAAAAAGTGCAAGGTAAAAAGGCTGCAGCAAGAAGGCGGTTCAGTAGGAATGACTCCCTGCTAATACATGTTTTAATAATTTAATCAATACTGATATACATTTATGCTTAAACAAGAGAAAACTTTCAAAAGTCAAGTACTTATTATCCAAGAAATCTATACAGTACATCATCTATACAAAACTGGAAGTCAATATGTGCCTTAAAGCATGATTTAAGTTGTTGACAAGAGGGTGAAGAAAAAGTGCAAGGTAAAAAGGCAAGATGAGGTCACATAACTAGGCAGTGGAGCTGGGAGGGCTGGGGAGTCTCCTAATGCAAGCCAGAAAAAAAGAATAAGTATGTTCAGCCAATACAGTGAGAAACTGTATGCAGGCCACTGAGACACAATCAACAAATAGCTAGACAATGTAAACATTTGGGAGGCTGCTCTTGTTCTCCCAGATCTTAGGGGAACGAAGCTGATGTTTCCACCCTTTTTAGCTGTTTAATACCTTGGCACGACAGAGTTTTCTTCTTTCCTGTACGCACACAGCATTGCGAGATGGGCCAACTTGGACCAAAAGCATCTCCCAAATGTGAAAAGAAAATGGAGACAGTGGTATAAAACTTTATGGGCTCTTTCCCTGCAACTGTCTTGTGTGCACTTTCAGACACAAAAACCAGCCCCCCCCCCAATCCATGTCTTTCTTTGTTCTTAGACTGCAGTTCAAGAGTTTCACATTTTACCAGAGGTCTTGCTGTTGGGGAGAAATGATGTTTTCCAAGGTTTCTGATGCAAAAGACAGGCATGTGATTTTTAAAAGCTGTCTGTCTTGCTGTCAGCACAGACAGCACACAAGTCCAAAGAAAGACAGACACAAATACATGCACTATATATTTATTTTCTAAAGCTTGCATATTCCCTTTCTGACATAAGCCACAAGGGAAATTCACAGTAAGACAACATAATAATCAACAAAACACTTATGACAAATACCCAAAAAAATCCATTACCCAGAATTCACATATTTTACATCGTCACATTTTTGCATGGGACTCCCCACCCATCCATGCAAAAATGACATCTCTAGGCAATCTACCTTTCACTCATCTTTTCATAAGTTCTTGAAACTGAACTCCAAAGAGTTTTCCTTCTCAGCCATCATATTTGAAATATATAGGTTCTTTCAATCTGATATCTAAGACCCATAAATATACTGTAATTATGCATAAGCATTATTAATGCTGAAATAATTCCACATTTTCTCCTAGTCTTTTCCTGCTTCTAGATCTCTCCCCCTCCTCAGTAGTTTTCTACGTTGGTCTTTTAGACTGGAGACCTTCAGAATAGGGACCGCTCTTCCCATTCTTTGTAATGCACTGCACAAAATTGGCACATTAAATACTAAAAATAGCAGAATGCGTCCAACATTACATAATAAAAATGTGTCCACATTACATAATATGTAATAAAAAGATATGCTCACTCAAGATGCAGTTGCTTTCCCAGGCCACAGCAGCATGTGGGGCTGGATGATGTCACAGAAAAGGGTGGCATCATGCACACCTTTCCTGCTCCTGTGCAGCCCTTACCTCCAAAAAAAGTTTTTTGGAGCCATACAAAGCTGAAGGAAGCCAGTAGACCCAATTCTGCAGCATATGCCACACACTGAGGTGAGCACTGTCAACCCTGTTAGAAAGAGATGGTGGAAAACTGTGTCATGGAGGACCACGTACTCCCTAGCCCTACTTTAGTATGCCACTGTCAAGAAGAAACTGCCATCTTTGCCAATCTCACCTTCCCTCTACAGTAAGTCGAAGGGAACCCCTAGAGTAGGATGGTAGGCAGGGGGGCTGCGGCAAGAAGGAAGATCAGCAAAAGGCAAGACTTCTGTTTGTGCTATGAGCAATTAAAGTGTGATGCAATAATTAATAATTTTTGCTAATGGAAATGAAGGTTCCTTGCATATCAGTGTGAATACAACTCTTTCCAAAACAGAGCACAGAAATTATGTGTATAATGGCTATTACTCTATTTCCTTCTCAAAATCTCAGTGGATTGGCTCATGTGTAACATGTCCTTTCTGCTTTGGCAGGCCAGCATTAATCATTGTCATACACAAAGGCAGCACATGAAGTGAAGAAAAAGAACACAAAATGTTAAGTTTCACACTCTGATAATGCCCATATCAGATCTTTTTCTGGTGGAGTAAGGATTTGAAGTGGTACAGTTTAGTGGTGTCACAAATCATAAAAACACATACGGTGTTGGAGTGATTGTTTAAATGAAATTCAAAACATGCTGCTTACACATAATTTTGTTTTTTTCTGTCACACTTGACAGAAATGAATAAATAAAATTTATTCACAACACTACAATAATGATGCCTCAACTGAACTGATGCTGATAGATTTTTTAGGGGTGCTGTTTAAGGAGGCTCAGAGAAAAAGAATTTGTGAGTTTAATTCCATCATCAGCATGCTTGCTTTTTCTTATGAGAACTGTACATATGGAACAATCCAAATCAGGACAGGGGGAGGAAACGGGCTTTAAGCCATCTTCCCTATACCACATTCATCAGGATCAGATCTCCCTCAAACTATTTTTATACATATTATTTATTACAACATCTCTCCCACCCAGATCACCAGCATAATGCCTTCTGACTTCCTCCAAATCTATAAAGGAATTTCTTCTTATCCATGAACTTGTGGGTCCCAATCTTTTTGTTGTGGGTCATGAAAATGAACAACTGAGAGCTGACAATAAAAATGTACAAGATAATAAAAGCAAAACTAATGTGGCAGAAAAGTAAACCAGGCCACTAGGCTAGGGAAAACTTTAGGGCAAACATGCAGGGAAACACAGACCCAATTATAAAATATTTACAGCAGAGAAAGGAGGGGCAAAAATCCTAACTAATGCAATCCACTCATTTTATTTGTTCAGTTTCCTGACAAAGTCCTCAGAGCAGCTTACAAAACAACCCACAACACAATAAAAATGTTTGAAAAATAAATCCAAATACTTGACAGCGAGAATTATATAAAGTCACTAAAACCACAGATTTGCTATGAAATGCTCCAGGCATGCTCACTCACTCAAAGGAAAAATATTTCCTAATATTGATGCTTTTTGTTAATTTCCTAAACAGGACAGTGAAGTAATCAGGAATACCTAACTAGGCAAGAAGTTGTGTGCCATCCAGCTGTCTAGGACCAAGCTCTCTGCTTCCAGAAATGCCTCAGGCATTACCTAGAATACTCCCACCTGGCTTTCACTTTAAATCAACTTTTTTTCTGGCTAGGTGACACATCTAAGAGCACTACATGCAAGCTGAGATAGCTCAAAGGTAAAATCCTGCAAAATCTTGGATTCACTCTATGAAGTAGTTCATATTGAATCATTTTAAATTATTTTAGATTGTGAGCCCTTTGGGACAGGGACCCATTAGCTAATAATTAGCTATTAATTTTTTCATTTTCTTGTAAACCGCTTTGTGACCTTTTTACTTGAAAAGCGGTATATAAATACTGTAGATAGATAAGAATCAAAGCTTTTGCTTAAGTGCAGAACTCATGTTACTGATTTTATATACATATTGGAGTATAATAGGAATGAATGTAAATATCTTCCATGGGGTCTTTTTAATAAAGATAAGGTGAGCCCTGATGAAGCAAGCCAAAAGCCCATCTAATCCAGCTTTATGCATCTCACTGTGGCTTAACAGATGCCCTAGGAAGCATACAAGACAACAGGAGACCTGCATCTCATTGCCGTTCCCTTGCACATTACAATCCTATACAGCAGGGGTCTCTAAACCTTTTGGCAGGAGCGCCACATCATCTCTGATACAGTGCCAGGGGCCAGAAAACCAATTTACGTTTCAAATTTGGATAAATGTACACAAATTTACATATAAGAATGAATTGGAGTAGATTACAAAGGCTTGCCCAAGGGCCAAACAGAGGGGTCTTGCCGAGGGCCACATCTGGCCCCCAGGCCAGGGTTTGGAGACATGCACTGTGTCCTATGATGGTGGGAGTGGTGAGGTAGTCAGTGGAAGGAAACATTTGTTCCCTTACCTCAAGCATGCACTGCAGCAGAATTGGTACAAGAAAGTTGGACAGAATTAGGCCATTAGTCTTTTTAAATGGTGACAGCCTATCCTACTTTACTAAGGTAAAGCTGTAGTATCATCAAACAGGATGTTGCCTCACATAAAATGGGATAAAATTTTGTATTTTGTATTGAGGAAGTTTTCAAAAGAATTGTTTTCTCAGTTCATCTTTTCCTTTCTTCATACCTTATTTAGGCCTCTTTCCTTCTGTCCTATTTCAGTGCCAAAGAGAGCGAGCAGTCACAAAAGAAATGCATAAAAACTACACACGATTACAAAACTTCCAAGGATCAGCTGGAAGTGTGAACTTGCCTGTTGCAAATGTTAATCAGTCGGTCTCAAATAGTTTCCTCTCCCCGCCCCCTTTATAACTTGGAAACTGAATAGAAAGAAGCATTCTGTTACTAAATACAAATCATAACAAAGTAAGACTCTCAAATGCCACATTTATTATTTCTTATACACTATTATTATTTCTTATACACTAAAAAAGATACAGTGAGAGAGATCAGAACTGTGACATGGGGTATTTAACCCTTTCCTCTAATGTTTTGAGATTGCACTTCTCCCTACCCCAACCCATTAGCCCAAGTAAAGAGGATTCACCCCCTGACTTTAGCTGTGGCCAGTTACCTGCACAAGATCCTTTGTAAAACCCCACCCCCTGGGACCTAACTTCATTTATGTTTTTCTCCAATACTTCTATTTTTTTGTTTGTATTTTAAATTCTGGACTGATTTAATTTATTTCTTAATGCCAATAAAGGTTTCAATTCAATTCAAGAGGATTCAGTGAGTACCAACAAAATATTCCTTTTTGGGAAAAGCAGCATTGAGAAAAGGGATTTTTGTCAGGATTTCAGTGTGAGGAAAATAGGGCCAGCCTCTGAAAAGGGGCTTGTCCAGTCAAAATGTATCAGGCTTTGGTTTTACTGGGGCTTATGATACTAAAGATAAGGAATCTCCAGACAGCACAGTAGGATCAAGTACACAATGGTTAGAACACATGGGCCCAAACTGGATCACCCCTCCACTTAGTGGAACAGCTAGAAGGGGTCCAAAGCAGTGTCTTGCAGGGAGCCTCACCATAGCTTGCAAGAGTTCCCTTCCCCTCAGAACCATTCCAGATGGTGGGAGCAAAATGGAGGTGGAAGCTCCCCAAAGGATAAGGGTCACTTGCATGCCACAAGGAGACTCCTGGCAAGACTTACTGCTTTCTACCCCCTCTACTTACTCTACTTCTTCTCCAGCTGGGTTTTTGGTAAAGTGTTTCACACTATATCTCATTTTATTCTTAATGTAGTTCTTACGTCTGTATCAACAAATACATTTCTAGGAAAGTCCAAAAGGGGGAGGAGAACCTCTTAAAATATTTTATCAGCTACCATGTGTTGCAATATGCCTTTATATGAACATGAATTTTTGTGATTTTCCCTATACTTTTTTATTTGCTTTCTGCTCAGACTAAGGCTGCAATCCAGAGCAAATTCAGCCTGCTCTGACCTAACTGCACTCTCCTAACTATTCTGTATCCAGAGCAGAAAGTTATGCTGAATCCAGAGAGTCAGGAAGCCTGGGCTGCCCTAACTGCTCCAGAGCATGCTAAGTAATTGACACAAGGGGAAGACTTGCTCCTGAGGAGACACCCCTCAGATCACACTGAACAAGGAACAGCTGTGGTGCCTACAGTGGTGACATGACTCTGCACATCACCTGGTGCGGAAGTTTGTGCGTCATCCCTGGGATGCATGCCCCCCCTACCTGGACTGCGCAGTCACCAAAGTTGGCGCCTGCACAGTTGTTTCTGAAGCCAACTGGCTTCAGAAAGAGTACTGTGCAGGCACCATCTCTGACACCTGCGCAGTACTTTTCTGAAGACTTTTGGCTTCGGGGGAGACTGTGCAGGCGTCAGAGTTGGTGCCTGTGCAGTACTCTTTCTGAAGCCATTCGGCTGCCGCTCCGCCTCCTGAGTGAGGCCGAATGGCTGTGCAGAGGCGCAGACTTTCTCTGCTCTAAGGAAGTCTCCTCTGAAGCTGTTCGGCATGCTCAGTATGTTTCTGCGCAGTGCATCTCAGATGGCCGTTCAGACCAGCTCCTCAGACAAGTGCCCTCAACTTGCCTCTCCTGAGCTGCTTAGGCTGCCCCAGTTAGGGCAGAGCAGGTCCACTTCTCTTAGGGCACCCTATCTTGCCTTGCTCTGCCCTAAGCCTCCTTCAGAGTAACTGGGCTGGAGCATCTTGCAGTTGCTCCAACCTAGTGTTAGATAGGGCAACCTAAGGGCTCTTATGTGGACAGATTAGTTGCTCTGGATTGGGCTGTAAATATCGCAGTCAGGATATACCAGTGGATGCTTAGACCACAATTCTGAGTCACTCAGATCTGGCCATGGTGACCTACGCTCTAGTGACATTGAGATTGGACTATGGCAACGCACTCTACATGCGGCTGCCTCTGAAGATGGTCCAGAAACTTCAACTAGTTCAGAATGTGGTGGCTCATGTGGTTGTTGGGATTTGTCAGTTCGATTCAGTCGGGCCTTTGCTTCAGCAGCTACACTGGCTTCTGGGCTGAATTCAAAGTACTGGTCCTGACCTTTAAAGCCCTAAACAGCTCCAGTGCAGGTTATTTGAGGAACCACCTTCTTCCATACAATCTGACCCGTCACCTGAGGTCATCAGAGGGGGCCTACTGACTGCTACCATCAAGTGAGGTTAGTGGTGCGGTGGCCAGGAATAGGGCCTTCTCAGTGGCAGCACCCCAGCTTTGGAACTCCCTCCCCCAGAACTTAAAAAAGCTCCCTCTCTACAGAGTTTCAGGTGGAGCCTAAAAACGTTTTATTTTTTAAAAGCTTTTTACTGAGGCAGAGGTTGGGGGTTATTGTTGTTTTTAATTTATGTATGTTTTAAATGTTTTTAAATGGTTTTTTAATGCAATGTTTTTAATAATGTTTTTACCTGTGGCCACAGCCCAAGAAAGGCGGGCTACAAATTTAATTAATTAATTCATCATTAACAACAATTATGTCTTCTCAAAAGAAAGTCGATGTATTCAATGTGACTTACATCCAGGAAAGCGTCTTTAGGATTGCATCTTTAGGCCCCATTGAATACAGTGGGACCAACTTCTGAGTAGATAGGCATCTGTACCCTACAATCCAGAGTAACTATGGGATCACGGAAGAGCCATTTACATCAATGTAGTTATGGCACCACCTATTGAAAACCTATGGGAAATTCATAGTGCAATCCTGAGTAAATTGTTCTTACATCGGAGCAAGGACTCCCTGTAGTTACTCTGGATTGTGCCCTAATCTTTTCCACAAAATAGTATCTTTTCCTCATAATAAAGCAGTTAAAGGTAAGATCACACAATATATGACTATCAGCACAATCCTAAATATTTCTATTCAGAAGTAAGTCACATTGTGATCAATAATCCCAGGAAAATGTGGTTAGGATTATAGCCTGAAGCACTGTTTCTTCACAACCCACATTTGCTTTTTATGTCAAAGGTCTTTAGACATATTTTCATTATGGTTAAAAATGTTAATGGATTTTACTGGTATGTTAATCAAGTCAAGCCCTAGTCATTAAACCTTGGGACAAATTTTAACCAGGTGGGATTACAAATTAAAGCCACTTTCTTTCCTTAAGGCCATGTTATGTTTTTTAACAATACTGAAGGAAGCCTACCTTTCTTGCCAGGAATAGTTTTCACTCGTTAAATTGCAATTAACATTTCAAAGTGCAAGGGGACACCTCTATAGAAATGCATATTTATTAACTGTAAACTGATTCAGTAAAAGGAAGGTGATTTAACTCACAGTGCATGTTTACTCAGAAGTCTCAGTGTACTGAAAGGGTCTTGCTCAGAAGAAAGCATAAATAGGGTGGCAGCCTAAACATCCTTTAACTGGCTGACAAGCCTAATTTTTACATTTTGAATTTGCCAGGCAGATTTATGGCATTTATTGAAATGGTCCAAAATGAAATGTCTTGTAATGGAAAAGATTGCTAAACAGTACTGAGGGTGGGAAGGAAAACCAGACATTGTTTGCACAAGCAGTTTGTGTGTCAAGAAGGGACATACTATAGTCTCAATATCTGAAGTGATTGGTGTCATCTGACTCAGAAGGAAATTCTGGGTGGGAGCACAACTCTGTTTGTACTTTCCACTGTACTTAGAAGCTGAAAGAGGAGCCACAAGGGATCTTCAACATGAGGAAAAATGTTGCACCAGACCTCCCAGAAGCAGCTTTGGTTCTAGAAACAGTGCTGATACTGGAACAAGGCAAGGGCATCAGACAGCAGCATAAACTCCAGGCCATGGGTATGCAGCTGTCGAGACCCTGAGGTCTTCCTAATTCCCACATCTCCTATGAACAAATGAGCCCCTTCCTCCCTATGACAGCCCTTCAAGTATCTGAGGAGGGCAATCATGTCTCCTCTCAGCCTCCTCTTCTCCAGGCTGAACATCCCAAGTTCCCCCAACCTTACCTCGTAGGGTTTCCCTTCCATCCCACTGATCATTCTTGTCGCTCTCCTCTGGACTTGCTCCAGTTTGGCTGCATCTTTCTTAAAGTGAGGTGCCCAGAACTGAACACAGTACTCAAGGTGAGGTCTGACCAATGCTGAATAAAGAGGAACTAGAACTTCTCGCGACTTGGAAGCTACAGACCTCTTAATGCAATGATTTGGGCAAAGTTTCTCATATCCTGTGCTTTCCAACATAGTTCTGGAGATCTCTGTGGCTTCTCAAGGCTTAAAAGAAACATAAAATGCTGCATAAAGAGACTATCTTCCTCCTGCCAACATTGGAGAATTACTGGTGTGCTGCTGCACTATAGCTCAGGCAGGATCTGTGCTGGTGCAGCACTATAGTAAACCCACAGCCGTCACTAAATGCTGCAAACTAAAATGTCAAGCTGACACACAGTGTCCTTGGATCAGCTTACAGAGAAAGGCAGCTGCATTTTTTAAATTCCCCCTCAATCTATCCCCAATGCCACTATTTATATCAAGATTCATCTGTTTTTACATTCACCCCTTCCCCAGAAATATAAGGCTTGTTTTATTCAGTGTGATGCATTTGCATGTCCTTGGCATCCGGCCCAGGGAGATTCCCTTAGCTTTGGAACTGAGCCAAAATATTGCATTCAGCAGTTCAAGAATGATGAATACAGGTATCTGACTAATGCAATCATGATATAGCAATTGCATAAATCAGGGCCCCAAGACAACAATTTATCCATGGCCAAAGAAGTTCACCACAAATCCTGAAAATCTTTAAAAGGTTCAAGTCAAACACAAAAGCCAAAAAGATCAACAATACCACAATATGTTGTAAAACCTGTCAAGGGCCAAGCTTCAGGCACTTGGAACCCAGGAAGAACTGCCTGTCAGTCTATGATAACTAGAAGCAGTTGTGTGATCCAGTCATGAGTCATTGTGTGATCCAGTCATGAGACATCTATAGGTAAAAGGTAAAGGTCCCTGGCAGGTTGCCCTGCCAGCTGTGACTGGCTGCATGTTGCCCTGCTGCCTATATAGGCACCAGCCATAGCTGTTGGGTGCCGGACTAATCCCCAGTTCAAAGCTGAGAGTCAGCACTGACTAAATATGCCTCCATGGTCCAGTGGCCAGCATGATGGCATGGAACACTGTTTACCTTCCCACCAAGGAAGTGGTATTTATTGATCTACTTGCATTTGCATGCTTTCAAACTGCTAGGTTGGCAGGAGCTGAGCTAAGGATAGGAGCTCACTCTGTCTTGCAGCACCCAGGTCTCTGACCCCAGCCTGGTGGAATACAGGCATGGTGCCTTAACCAGCTGAGCCACTGCAACCCTCATCAACAGAGCCAGAAACAGGAGTATAGCCCAAACCACACAAGGTTCAAGATCCAACTGACAAGCCATAGTTTAGTATGCTACTCTGCATTTATGGGCCACTGGACAGGATACTATCTAGGGATTCTCAGGAAAGGTACAGAGGACACAGCCTGTTACAGACACAGAAAAACTTTCAACTTTAGGGTTCCTGGACCTTTGACAATTATATATAGAGCAGGGATTTTCAGCAGCATTTTCAGTTCTCTCCAATAAGAATATTTAGCTACAGTGAACAGTGGTGGGAAGTCACTGCAAAAGTGGAGGGTGTATAGGGTCCTGGAAAGGGGATGAGATCAACATTATTTATTTATATATCAGGGTTGTTGCCTCCCGAGGAAAAGTGCAGCATACAAATCATATCAAATCAATCAATCAATGTGGCACAAAACATGTTGAAGACCACTGTTATTCCGTTCCCTTGTTCACACAGGAGGGAGCTGAAGACAATTCAAATTTAGACACGAATCCTACAAACCTTTGAATTCTGGGAGTCAGGCGTCTGAAAGCCAGAAAGACTAATTCAACTAATTCAACTAAAGACTAATTCAACTCTTCAAAGCCTCATCAATTTTGCAAAGAAAACTGTAAAATGGACCTAAGCAGTGGTGGGCTGCAAACCGGCCGGCGTCAGAAGACGCACTGCACAGATGCCAAGGTTGGCGCCTGCACAGTCTCCTCTGAAGCCGATCCCGCAGAGGGACACACTGCGCATGTCCGAGACTTCGGACATGCGCAGTGCGTCTGCACAGCCATTGGGTCTTACTCCGGAGCTGGAGCAGCTGGCCCCGCCTCCGGAGCAAGGCCCAATGGGTGCCCAATGGACATGTGCAGTGCATCTTTGCACACAGCGCCATTCCTGCTAGCTCTGAGACCTAGCCGGAACGGGTGGGCGCCGGGAATTGGGCACAACACTAGCAACTGGTTCGCTAGCAACTAGCAAGCAGTTCGCTAGCGTCGGACCCAATTTAACAATCGGTTCTATAGAACCAGTGTGGGCCAGCCTGGGCCCACCTCTGGACCTAAGAACTCAGCCACTGAAATAAAAATGTTTAATTCTGGCTGTATCGCATCCTGACACTTCAATGCCAGGTTTGAACAGCGACACTTTGAAGGGAAAAATAAACAAGAATCAAATCTAAATGAAAGCAAGATTCTGCTTTGAGCCATCTGTATATAAGTTCTCTCTTACTAGTGACACATCTGCTATTTCCCATTTTGTGGCTGATCCCAGTAAAAACAGTAATATTTTACTGCTCCCTTAGATTTGGCTGCTTTGGGTAACCACCTATTTTTCCTGTGTGGAAGAGTTAACCGTAATGTTGGAACTAATCCTACCTGTTCTGAAGTTTGCATTCAAACTTGTAGATACTCAGTTTGCTCGAATTAAAATATATCATCAACAATACAAAACAACCCAATGATAATTATAATTAAACAGTTATTGCTGTCATCCCTCCCCGGAACACTTTTAAACTTGATTGAATTTCCTTCAAATAACTTCAGCATAACAGATAAGTAGAACTGTGTTCTCATCTGGAAACAGCTGTGCTCATTGCTATGGAGAACCACCAAAAAATTCTCAAAATTGATAACAAACTCATACAAGTTTTAAAAAAGAACTTGGAGCAGTAAGTCAAAACAAAGCAAAGGACACGAGGCAGGAGAGTCTGTAACTCTGGTACTTAAGTGTACTTCTGATTGCCAAGAAATTGCCCAGAATATTTTTGTATATTAAAAAGCAAGCTAAATTGTACATATTATATTTCTTTTATTGGCCAGCGTTTGCATTTAAGTACAAGACATGAAACAACACAAAAGGCAAAGTTACAGCTGCCTTTCATCCATTTTCCCAAATTTGGGGAACAAACCAAAAATGGAATATAGGCAGAACTCAGCAATGAAGGGGAATTGACCCAAAAGGAGTGTGTGGGAATGTCAGTGCAAGCTAAGAGTCTAGTCCTATCCAACATTTCAAAACCAGTGCAGCTGCAACAAATGTTCCCTTATCTTGAGGAGGCTTCTGTGACTACTTCACCACCACAGGATGCAGCACACGCCCCTTTGGAAAAGCTGTGCCAGCACTGGAAAACTGGATACAATGTGGCTTAACCCTCCCCAGACTCCAAAAAGCCTGGGACAAAAAGGATCACTGTGACAGGATCCACTGGGGCTACATTTCCCTAGTTACATAATTACCAGATATATAATTATACCATAATTACAGATAGAAGACATGAAGATATTCACCTAATTTTCATTTTTTCCTCTTCCTCCTCCTTATTTTCTATGAAACTGCCTCAAATACTAGTGGTTAACAAGGAAATGTTAGTGCCACCTGCTGACCCACAACCTTGTTCCTAATGTTTTCTTTAACCATATTTTCCATTGCCTTCCAGAATCTTTCCACTTTTCCAACTTATTCCCACTTGGCAGAATCAGTCACAGTAAGACAGTATGACAAACATAAAATCCTCAGCCACATCATTTGTATTTCTAATTTGCCATAATCATAAAGGAGACTTAATGCTCTGGCCAAAGCCCACTGTCTTCCTTCTTAGTTAGGGTTAAAATCCCACTTACCTCTTTCACATTGAGGTCCAGTAAACCCATAGGTGCAAGCACATCGGTTTGGTGCAACACATCTCCCTCCATTGAGGCAACCGCTTTCACATACAGCTAAAAACAAAGGGAAGAGAAATATTAATAAATGCTTCCAGAGTTCACATTTTCATGACAAGTGGTTCGCAGCTGAACATTGGTTAGAATACCCTTTCCTGGAATATGGATGGTCTGGGATTCCAGCAGACTTACAGCCTAATCCTGTTAAGCCAATACACCAAAGGAACGCTTGTTCTGGTGGCACAGTGTGCTTTACAGTAGTCACAAAATATGACCCACCATTCTGCACAGACAGGCCACTGATGCAGGTGAATAGTGGAAGCAGCCTGCTAGTAAGTCGACTGGGTGGTGGAAACAGGGAGGGGAACAGGGAGGACCAGGGTGAAGAATGGGGAACAGAAGTGTGAATGCTGAGACTGGGAGGAAGACAAAATCAGCAACAGCAGCAGCAGCTCTGCTAATAGGCTTGGGACAAAAAGGTCTTGATGTACCTTCCCAGATCCACTCGGACTTGTACCAGCAAAATCACTGGCACAGGTCCATGTAGACCTATCAGTATAACAGAGGTTTACCCCAAGGCAAGGAAACAAATTACTCCTTCCAGAAGAAGACCTCCAGAACTGCTCCCCTGAAAGATTCAGCTTGCAACCCTAGGCCACAGCTGCATCAGTGGAAAAGGATTTAGACAGTATTGAAATTCCCCTAAATAATTATAAAGCCCTTTTGGTTACAATACTACTCATTTTGACCAACAAGGAAGACTTTGGTAGTGAATATCAAAACTGTATGAACAACTAAACAAATAAACATTATACTTCAGGTATTCAAATGAGGCTAATTACAAACCCAGCTATGTCTTATATTATTCTCATATCTTGCACATGGAACATTTTATGGAATGGCAGCATCAGATAACTTATGCTAAATGTTTATGTACTATAGAACAGAAAGCTTTAGCGTAGGTGATCTGATGCCAATGCTCCAATTCTTTAAACTGTTGTCAGTATAACATATGAGTACAATACATGTCCTTTTGTACACAGAAAGCAGACTGCAGAGGAGCTCCTTGTGAAATCTGTTATTACCCTGGTTTCCCTGTCTTTTTGGAGTCCTGATGCCAGGTACAAGGGGAAGAGTTCATAACTAAATGAAAGAGCATCTCTTTTTAATGTCGAATGTACAAATTCAATTCTTGGCATCCCCAGACACAGCTGGGAAAGAAGATTTCCTCTTGCAATTCCTGGATAGCCACAAAAAGGCTACATAGACAATACTGACTAGATGGTCTACTGGTGTGAACCAGCAGAAGAAAGTTTCATTTGACAAGCCCTGTTCACAGCCAGTTCTTCATGTACTCAACTGTGTCCACAGCAAGCAGAAAACTTTATTCTTTTGTCTTTAATGAATTTCTGGTTTCCAAATAACCAGGCTCTGCATATACAGTCATGGACTGCAACATCAAGAAATATCCAATTATTATGAATTTGTTTGATGCTTATTTTAATTGCTCTCATCAGAAACAGTTTTCCTGGCACCCACCACAGAATCACGTGCTAAGTTGAAAAATTCCACAGCAATCAACCAGCAGTCTGTCACGTGTTGATTACCGTGGATTTGCTACTGCCCTTGTGGTTGAGTTTTACATTTCTGACTGAGTATGATACTCCACTTACGCTGTCCACAGTGTGTTCCTGTATATCCCTTCTGACAGAGACAATGGTCTTCACTGCATGTGCCTCCATTCATACATCTGATGTTGCAATGTTGCACTGGAAAAGAAAAATAAAGCAATTTAATAAATACCCTCTAACACAGCGTTTCTCAAAGTGGGGGTTGGGACCCCTTTGGGGGTTGCCTAGAGCTTTCCTGGGGGTCACCTAAAGACTCCTGGTGCAGGGGGCCAGGTCAGGCTTGCCAGACCTCCGGCTGTAGCTGCGCACTCACTGGGGCTGATTGACAGCCTCAGGGCCCAATCCTATGCATGCCTACTCTGAAATAAATCCCATTATAGTCAGGGGGCCTTTACTCCCATGTAAATGTGGATAGGATTGCAGCCTCAGGGCCCAATCCTATGCATGCCAACTCTGAAATAAATCCCATTGTGTTCAATGTGAGCATAGAACACACCATTCATTTGTAACAATGAAAATACATCCTGCATATCGGATATTTACATTATGATTCATAACAGTAGCAAGATTACAGTTATAAAGTAGCAACGAAAATAGTTTTATGGTTGGGGGTCCCTACAACATGAGGAACTTATAAACGGGTCACGGTGTTAGGAAGATTGAGAACCACTGCTCTAACAAATACTTCAATATAACAAATACCCCAAGAAGGTATAATCGGAGTATCCAGACCATTA
The DNA here is from genome assembly GCA_030015325.1 of Cryptoblepharus egeriae. Classification (NCBI taxonomy): domain Eukaryota; kingdom Metazoa; phylum Chordata; class Lepidosauria; order Squamata; family Scincidae; genus Cryptoblepharus; species Cryptoblepharus egeriae. The sequence goes on from JAREYC010000013.1 coordinate 17,878,785, forward strand.
ATGGACATTACTTTTGTGCTTAATTCTATGAAGTGTTGATCATGATGACTGTAAAACAAAAAACACTTGACTATCTCATGGGTTTTTTTAGAATGGAGTTGCATCACAAAACGCAACTCAAAACCTGAAAGTTCTGGATCCGGTTTATTTTATTTCAAAAAAATAAAAGAGGTATACAATAAGTTAATAGAAGACCTCCAGGAAGATCTCTACTCTCTTTCACATTAGGATTCCCAACTCCTAACACAGTACTTTTCTGCCTGTAATAGCTCTTTTGAGAGAGATAGGTTGGACAGGTATTCTTGACACATTACTGCAGTGATAAGAGAATCCATACTAGCCAACTTTCTCTGTGTCATTCAACAGCCAGTGACACATGGACATATTTACAAAAAGTTGACATATTTTGAAAGGGACTTATAAATGGCTGAGATGAAGAGCCCAGGAGGAGAAGGAAGGAAGGAACAGTAAGAAAAAAGACTGGCGTGGTAGGCAGCCCTTTTAAGTACTGGAACTAAATTGAAATTATTGGCCATAATAATAAGCTCTAGAGACACAGAATGCATGCTCTCTATCTTTGTATCTGTATGGTCAGTGGGGTCACTATTATGTCACCCACTGCAGAAGACCAGTGAATCACTCCCATGATGGACCTCATATGTAGCAGGCAGAACAAGGCTACAGGAAATAGATGTGGTGACACAACCATTGCCACCCACTGGTTTTTTGGTTATAACTTTTGATAAAATAGAGGTATTTCAATGTGGTTTGTTTCACTGCACACTGCGAGAAATTATACATTGATTGATATACAACACAATGGAATTATTTGGAAATATGAAGATCTTACAAATTTTGGCTATTTGTGTCACCTCCCTCGTGTGCATCTCTTGGTGTGGCCTGCAACCCCTAGCGATGCCAATGTCTATGGTAGGAACTCAGGTTGGTATTAAAATCAAAGTGACAATTCAGTTACATGAAATACTAGAAGTGTGAATGCCAGAAGCACATTGAGAATGTATCCCCCTGGTTTAAAGCAATGGAAATAAGGCTTAACAGTTCTCCTTTCCATGCAGAAACTGCAGACTCATATTTTCATATCCCATTTAATCCCAGACCACTGACCAGTAGCAACAATGTAGAATCCCTTAGACTGGCAAAGCTTAAAAGTCCACATGGCAGGGTGTATGTAGACACAAAGGAAGAAATTGGAAGGAATGCTTAAACTCTGGTTCTTCACTGCTATGTTTTGCAATTTAGTTCTCTCTTTGCTGTCGGAGAACAGATGCCAACTAGAGCAGACACTCCGAATATGGAGCCAGGAAATAGATTCCATCGCAATAGGAACCACATGAAGAGCTCCTCCCGAGATAAGATTACTGTCAGTTTAGTGTTTTGCAGAGCTTTCAAAGGGAACAGTAAACCCAATAAGTTGGCTAATGTGTTCACAAGGACATAGCAACTAATAAAATAACAAGGAACTGCTGTTTTTTCTGGGCAGGTAGGATGCTTACTGTTGGCAGCCTATTCTTCTTCATAATATTTCCCATCTTGTGATGTGGTAAGGTCAAAGTAATAATTTTAACTTTACAAGAAAGCCAAAAAAACTATTAAATTGATGCATTCTTGTTAAATCTAGAACACTTTCTGGAATACTTTACAACAGGAGACATTTCTATGTTTTTAAAAAAGTCACTGTGAAACAGAATTTCTCCAAGTAGAAAGTTGAAAAACTGCTTGTGTAAAAGAGAATATTTGACAGATGAAAAAAAGATCTAAATTCAAATGCGTGCTTAGGCATGATACTAACCCATGGGGTTTGGGGTCCAATTATATCTATCACCTAAGCAATGTTACATGATTATTGTGAGGCTAAAGTGCCCAGAGCTATTAGGAGAAAAATGTGCTATACACACTAATAACGAGGCTTATTTGTTTGTTTGTTTGTTTATGGCACTGTAGCCAGTCTTATAAATGTTTCATGTTTCAAAATATTTCCAAACACATGCTGAGGTCACAAATCTCCAACTCTTGTAAACCTGATATGCCCCAGATGTGATATAAACCACAATCATAAACCACAGTAGTGCATACAGACCACCAAACAGCCCACAAAAAATGTGGGCTTTCCTTACATGATCAACACTCCAAAAGCATGGAATGAGTCAGACATTTTTGAAATGAGCTTTCACATGTTTTTAGAGTTTAGGTCTGACAACTTAGCAGTTTGTGCTAAAATGTTTTATGATATTACAAGTGACAATAGCATCTTGTTATACTCTGATTCTATTCACTATTCAATGACAAAGGCCACAAACCAGACAAAATTAAGAATATGTAAATTTTGACTGTCATAAAAATCAACAGGGTTTAACATCAGTCAGATTTTGCCCAAAGCACTTACAAATCTATAGAATAATGAGCTTGTGGGGATTTATAGACAATATTCCAAATAAATCAAGAATAGAGTATTCAGTGTCTTTAGAATGTATGGTCTAATTTAGCTTTACAAAATCTTAAGAAAACAGAAGGGATTAGAAAACACATAGGAAATGATATCATCTGTCAGGCAGGGTAGAAACGTTAACCAGAAACTGATTTCAATTAGAGTAATGCATGCCAAAAACTAATTTCCATTCCCACTTGATTACCGAAGCCATTTAAATACTATGAGATAATATGGTTAACAGTAGCTTAAATACTGGTTCTTTTGCATTGTTTTTTTCAGACTAATTATTGAGAATATTTCCTCATCTTTGTCTTACACAAAACTAATAATGGGGAGGAAAGAAATTCCTATGATTTGCTTTAATTATTTTTCAAAGAAGCTTTTCCAAAACAAATTATTTCTCACCCAGTCTTAATTATCTGGCAGTCTATGACCATAAATCATTGCATTGTATGGAATTTTTGTAAGGTCTGGGTCAGGTTGCATGGATTCATACATGCTGCAGGTCTCATGGTAAAAGACCTCTGCAAAAATATGTAACACTTGTGGCAAAACAAGAAACACTTTGTCAAGACAAAATCACTTGGAAAAGGGTCATCTGTAAATGTTGTCAGACAGCAACTGATGGGTCACAACCAAATGATCAATGTTCTATATTTCTGGGAGCCTCTGGTGAATACAACTGGGTTGCACATGGTTTGCAACCCACTTGGTCTGTGCATGCTCCAGGAAGTCTTGCAGAAGCAACCATAAGCAACTTGTGGTTTCTCCCTTGATTTCCAGTTGCTTTTGCAAAGCATTTTGGGGTCAACGGAGAGCAACCAATTAGAGCACAGACCTGGTAGGACCTGGGAATGGCCTTTGAAGACTCCGAGACATGCTTTCTGATGGCAACAGTTGTCATCAAGTTGTGTTTCACATCAAAGAACTAGGTGGTAAAAAGTCTGTGCTAACTCCAGGACAGTGGTAAAAAGTGTGGGTACCACTGAATAATATACACACTTACAATATGCAATATAGTACACATTTTACAAGACAGTATTTAGCATCTCCAGCACCAAGGATATCAAGCAACAGAGTAAGGAAAGCATCTGCTAAGCGACATCTCCTATGACACTGAAGAATGACTGCCAGTTAGAATAGCCAAAGCGGGCTAGACAGACCCACAGATTCTCCTGTCATAGGGCACAATCCTAAACCATATAGGCTGGCCTAACTCATTTGGCATATCTTCCCATGGTGATGTGGGGAGATCAGCTTATGCCTGTGTACTGGCCTACCTCCCACCTGGACTCAAGCCAGCCTAATTGGAGCTTAAGATTGCAGCCTTACTCAATTTGGTAGATTTTTGTGTTCAACCTACATGGATGCATTTCATGTGCAACTAGAAAAGCAACCCAACATGAAGTGTTCAAACCACAAATTCTCAATATAAGAGGGTAAGTGCAGAACACATGCCTAACACTTGGTTAAGAACTGTCACTTTTTAAAACTGCTTTTAACAATAGCCTAACAAAGTAATTTAGCAGGTGAGGTTCTCCTAATATGAAAACAAATACGGTAATTGGAAAAGTTTCAGCTACTAAAAGAGCAATGCTAACGTATGCGAGAGAGAATGGTGTAGCTATGGCAGCCTAAAGTAGGCCATATCCTGAGCTGAAACTTAGGCCAAATCCATAGGGGAAGAAGGCCGCTAGGCTGGCCTAACTGATTGAGGACCAAATAAGTGAGGGCTTGGTCCAGTGGTGGGCCAAGCAGGTCCAGCAGGTTCACACCTACTCTACAGAACTGGTTGTTAACAAGAGATAGGACATATAAAGTTTAAAAATAGCCATTTAAAAGTGGCTGCCAGATGGGCATAGAACCAGTTGTTAATTTCTTTGAATCCCATCACTGGCTTGGTCCCAAGAAGACCTGCCTCAGATCACACTGAAAAAGGAAAAGCTGTGTGTCTGCACCCTCCCTGCCATATGAGGAACCCCAGGAGTTCCTGGCAACCAGTCACAGCTGCAGCATGATGGAAACAACACCCCCCCCCCAATGGAGGGTACCCCAGATAAATAGGGGACAAGGCCAAAGAAAAACTGGGAACACCCACATCCATGGTTATCATGTGGTTCACGGAAACTCTACCGTCTCTGTAGTGTAGGAAATGCAAGGGGATTGGCTGCTGGAGTGGGCTGTGTAAATTGGACCATATCCTGAGTTCAACAGGCAGGGGTTGAACTGAGGCTGGCAAAGGAGTTAGAATTTTTGCCATCACTTCTATTTTTACCTTTGCTTTACATGGGCCCTTAAGAGTCTACTCTAATATGTACCTGCTCCTGAATTAGCACAAGTTGCAGGAGCTGTGAGAGGGATGTCTGCCTGGGAATAGAGTCTGGATATTACTAAATCCGCCATTCTAGACCATGCCCCAACATGCCTCCTAAACCCCAGTATGCCCTTGCTGTGCTGCCTAGGCTATCACTACTGAGCTGGCATAGGTCCCTTGGCGGACTTGCTGCAGCTCAGGCCCTTTTCTGATGCAGCTAGGCTGACCTATCTGACATTGCACCAGATATACAGGTGCAAGTACACTTCAGGATTGCAACCTTAATTTCTATATGTCAGATTTTGTAAAAATACACAAGTAGTGCCACATAAAAAGAGAGCAACACTTATTTACTAAGCCTACATTAATATTCAGTCCCAGAAGTTGGCACGGATGTGCTGTGCTGAGATGTAGTGCTGACTGATAGTCCCAGACCATGTGTCAAGGTCCCACAATGGCTAGTGTTTGGGCTCCCAAATGAATGTCCATTTTGTTAGGAGACATTCAAGCCGCCTACAACTCATCAAACACAATGTAAAACTAATTCTTTGCTATGTTTGGAGAAAGCTGTAAAAATATTTTATTCTACTTTTAATAAGCAATTTATTCCGAAAGAGGGAAAGAAGAGGAAATTGATGGAGGATATCATGAACATGCCTATTATCCAAAACAGCTAAGTCCTCCAGTTACTGAAGCAGTATATCACTGAATAACAGCTGAAGGTGAGCAACAGCAGGGAGCTTTGATGGTAAGGTTCCAGGAACCATCCAGTTTATGACTATGAATAAGAAGGGTTTTGGGGTTGATCTAACAGAGTTTTAATTGTGTTCAAGACAGGCTGGATCCACTCCCATCTACAAATCCTTTGAAATGCTTAGGGAAGAACAGATTTTTCTGGAAAACATTTGTGAGGTCTAAGAGGATAAATGCAGAGGAGTATTTGGTATTTCCTAAGACATTCATAACTGTTTTCACCAATCATGTCTTAATGTTGAGGTTCAGTCAAAGAACAGCTGTAAAACATTAACCATCATAAGCTGTTTCTTGGTTTAGGAAGTTGAAAAACTATAAGGCATTTAAGAAATCTTATTTATCAATGAATCATTGGAAAGGATGAGACCAAATGAAATATGTTCAATTCCAAAGAAAGTGTTAAAAAAATGAGACAGTGAGATAGTTCTGATTGTAATAGTCCTAATAGTTCTTGTGATAAGTCCAATGATAACATAAAGCAGGGTGGTTTCAGAGGGTTCTGGACACAGCATTCTTTCTCTGGATTGTAACTACAAAGTTTTGGAAGTCTTCTAGTTAAAGGACCATAGTGAGCCACTTCTAGTTAAAGGACCATAGATTATAAAGTGCATATTTTGCACTTTACAAAATACAGATCCCATTTCTGTTAAAGGTCCATAGATGGTAGACACAGGAAAATATCACAGCTCATCACAGTCTGAGAAATTTTTAAACTGCAAAAAGTTGCAATCTCTGTGTTTGTTGGAGAATTCACAAAACTAGTTGCCAAAGCAAAAAAATTTTTTTCCCTGTGACCACATCAAAGTAGCTATGGCGAACAAACCTTAAGGCAAAACATCTGCAGACTACATGATTTTCCTGGTGCTAATTTTTGCTGACAGGTACATGTTGTGCTAACATTTCTCTCAGAGAGTACTGCATTATTTGCAAATATGCAAATACACTGGAAGGGTGACTCTTTCATAGAACATAGAACAGCAACTGTTTTGCATGCAGCATATCACATGTTCAATCGCGTATCTCCTTGAAAGTACTGGACAGTATATAGATGCCTGGAGACCTCTTGCCATGGATGACAGATGTCATAGGTTGTCTGACTCTGTAAAATGATGCTTCACATATAACTAAACAAGAAGATTGAACAACTAGCCCACATATAACTGTCAAGCAACATGAGAATTGGTAGTCTAAGTAATTCTTATTGCCTGTAATTGGAGTTGGTTTCAATTCTGTATGGAATTTAGCTTATTCTATATTTTGTGACAAATAATAACAAATTTGAATCCTTAAAATAATAATACTAATAGGAATCTCAAGTTAGCTTATGGTCCCACAAAATGTATATAAAAACAATTCCATATGGGCAATATCATTAACAAAAACATTTCCGTAGTGATTAATTACAAAGACATAAGAACCAGGTTATTTATCCTCCTCAAGGGCTGTCTGCCTCTAATAGTGGCTAAACAGACTCCATAAGTGTATATATTTACAAGCGTAGAAATTAAGCAATGCTGATCTATCATTTGTTTCTGTAATTCAAATTTTCATTTTCAACTGCACTATAGACAGCATGGAAATTTTCTCAAAAACTAATAAATGCCAATATATGTATGGTATTGGTTACTTTTGATTTTGCTAAAAGGAATGTCTGCAATAGTTATATACCAAGATTCACTAGACTGCCTTAGTTGTGGTTAGTGATTAATTCTGAGTCAAAAATCAGTTGTCTGAAATACATATTTATTGTCACGTTGAAAGGCACCAGCTTGCCAAGTTCAAGAGAAGCCTGATCTAGTTTGGTGCACATACCTGATTTGGAGCCACAGGAGGGAGCAATCTGGCCATTCGGACATGTGCACATATTTGGTCTTGAGCAAAATCCATCTCCACAGGAATGTCTACAAATTGCTGTGAAAAAAAGAAGATAGTAGAGGAATATGCTTTAGAGAAGTGTTCTTTAACCTGTGGGTCATGACCCCAAGGGAGTTGCAAAACCTTATTTGGGGGATTGTGGCAACCTTTCAAAGCAAGTTAGGGCAAGAAAGAGCTTCGATCCAAACAAAAAATGCTACTGCTTTATCAAAGCTGATATCCTGATGTCTCACACAGCCTCTTCTAGCTGTCTTGCTAGAAGATCCTGCTGATCCTGCTTAGGCTGTTATCATAGAGGGTAAGAAACATGGGCAACTGGGGGAGATGGGGCAGTGGATTGAGTCCCAAGATCAGCCTTGTAGGTCCCCAGTCTCATTATTTATTGGGTCAGTGGCACAAAAATGATTAAAGACCACTGCTTAGTTTAGAGGGACTGTCATTCACTCCTATGACTTCAGACATTTCTAGTGAATGGCCTCAGTTACCTTTTGCCAGGCAATCTGGACAGGATTCCTTTTGGAATCAGCTGAAACTAGGGATATAACTGTGTAGAGGATGTCCAAGTTTTGACTTGAAAAAGTGGCTGTGTACCACCTCTTATGCTCTGTTTGTATAATTTCAGAATCAAACAAACACTGCAAACACACCATGCAGCGTTATGCCCTTTCCACTTTCCTGACTGGTAAGATGTTCCAAATGCAACACTACTTCCACTGAGTCTCCTTCCGATGCTGAGATGTGTGTATTTTTATAATATTTGTTTTATTTACAAATATACAAGCAGCACATCAGTGAAAGCAGACAGCCACTCCTACTATCCTGAAGAAGCATGCAATGCTTACATGTTGTCCCTGGTTTACAAAACACAAACATCCACTGGGGCTCCTTCTTAAAACTGAATCCCTGCTGTGTGCTACAGACCAAAGGGTCTGTAATCTCAATTATTAAGTGGGACTTGAGTGTCCAAGCCATGCTGAAATGGGATTGATGAGCAAGGCCATTAATTGAACTGGCTCTATGGGAGTGTTTCTCAACGTTTGCCACTTGCTGAACCACTGTAGATAGACTTTGCATGGTACACCCCTTGGACATACCAACAGAAGTTAACTGATGATGATTTCAATGCCAGGTAGTTTCAGAGTTGGAGGCTCCTCAGGGCAGATAAGAGGACTTTTCAAGTGCACAAAAAGTGCATGCTGGAGGTTGGCCCATCAGGCCAAGCCTCCTGCCACTGCTTGTCAAATTGCATTGTTGCTGTCTCGCTGCCAGGCGGCAGGGTCTGGGAGTCCCATGGACACCACCTCAAGTACCACTGCTCTGAGGGAACCTTAGATTCAGAGAGAAAGAGCATTTTCTTGAATATCATTTGCTGGGAAATTAGGACATGAAAGAGCTTAAGAGCTTGGTTGCTCATAAGGTCCCCCACTGGCACCTGGGTGGCCACCAAGGGAAATAGGATAGTGACCTGGATGGACCTCTGCTTCAGGGAGACTCTTATGTGTTTTTAAAAGTGTGTATAGTATCTAGAAATTTAAGGTGGCTAGATGTCTATCTACAGAGAAAAGGCAGGGAGGAATGATGTTCAGCTTTGCATAGGGCAAATATATATAGATTTATTTTCTATTTTTAAGACATTCAGCAACAGCAAAATGTTTTGTTTTAAAGGAAAGCTGATCATTTGACAGTAAAACAAACAACTTACGGACAATGCACTGGTTTCCACCAGGTAACGTTTTCCAGCCAGGACAACAATAGGCATTATAACGAGATCCACATACGTTGGGTCTAAAAGACAAATGCAGAGAGATTGGTGGTTTTATTTGCATCCTTACTGATTCTTTAAAAAGAATGATTGTGACAGATAAATAGGCAAACATTTTAATAATATTCATATATAATTTAAGGAAGGGGTTTAGCTCAGGATAGAGTAGGTATTTGTTTTAGAAGTAGAAGATCCACATGTTCAGTCCTCAGGCATAGCTTGAAAAGGCTTGCGTTTAAAACTCTGCCACACTCACTGCTGACTACAAAACTCAGCTATATGGACCCTTCTCCATATAGCAATCCCATCAATTGGCTCCAATCCCATCAATTGGCTTATTGGGTGGATCAACCTTAGCCACGCTTTTAACTTCTTTTACCAGTTCAACCAAAGGGAAAGAGTTGCGGCCACTACAGCAGATTCCATTGTGTTTCAGCCACATCCCTCACAGCTGTGACGTCACAAATACATCTGGAGCTCCCCTCTTATCAGTGCCAAACAATGCTACAATATTTCCAAGAGGTAAGCAAAGATTTGGTACACATGTTCCTGCCCTGGGAAACAAAAGATTTTTATCAAATACAGGAAAAAGTATTTGTTGCTTGCCACTGATGAAAGAATACTATTTGCAATCAAAAGCACAGAGGAGGAGTCTTTCTGGTGAGGAGCTAGTTTCTGAAGCACCACCTACTCTAGGATTGCCATAATTCTCTTCCACAAAATCGAGACAGGGCTCTCTGTGCCATTTGCCAATATGTGAACTCAATCCCCCAAAATTAGGCTTGTCCATGTTTTCTGGGATATATGGTAACCCTAAACTAATCTCAAGAGGACCAACCCAAGACTTGAGTAAGTGGATCTGTTGAATGAACCATTTGCAAAATAGGATTATCACCTTTCACAAAAAACTGAGTATGTTAAGATGCAATCCTAAACACACATACCTGGAAGTAAACTCAATTGAACAAAATAGGGCTTATGAACGAACAGGGTAGTGCTGTTAGTTATTTGTCAGTTTATTCATTTCCATTTATGTTTTGTCCTACCTGCATGACACTAAACAGCTTACACAAATACTGTATTTTTAATTTTTTCTTTAAATAAATGTTATCTCTCCATAATATGAAATTTCCTAAAAGGGAAGAATGAGAGGATGCAACAAAGCAGCTTTTTCATTTGTTGGGACTTCTTGGCATCAAAGGGTGACTTGTGGGGTTGTTTAAATATAATGTTTTCCTGGAGAGAAAGAAAGCTAAGGACCATCAGGGAAGAGGACCATCAAGGAACAGACAAGATCATCTTTGACATAATGTGCCACTTTCTGGGTGCCACCACTAAGAAGGCCTTTTCCCTCACCACTTATCAACCATGCCTCAGTAAGGGCTTGCCTAAGCTGAACAAAGAGCACATTTTTATATGCATCTTCCTCCTGCTTGTTGTTTTGTTGGAAGTGGAGGGTGAGGGACAACATTGCTTCACATTCTGGCCAGTCCAACAACCTTAGGGCTGTAATATATTATACTGTACATCTAAATGAATTTAAAAACAAAAATTGTATTTCCAAAAATAATCAGAACTACTCTACATCACTGTACTTCTACCCCAGGGGTCTCCAAATATTTGTACCAAAGGGCTGCATCAAATATCTGGCATAGTATCAAGAGCAGGAAAAATTTTAAATATAAAATTTAAATAAAAAATAAGAAATGGAACTTAAATTAATGAATAAATGTGTTCAAATTTCCACGATTTCTTCAAGCACCAACAGACAACACAGAAATTAAGCACAGTCTTAAATGAACGCCATTCCCCCACCTCACCATCACAGCTCTGCAGGCCAGGTAGAGGCTTGCCACGGGCCACATCTGGCCCCCTGCCAGGGTTTGTAGAACAGGTTCTACCCTGATAAACAACAAAGCCTCTAAAGAGCATTTGGAGTCCAATAGATTCTTGCAGCATTGACTGCAGCACTGATCAAAATAAGCTGTGAAACTTCAGAAGGGGGGAACAACAGGATGACCAGCAAGCCCAACTTCTATTCTGAGGTGCCAGCTATATCCATTCTGCATGTCATAGCATCTGCCTTGTTGCTCTGACCTTATCTCAGATGTGTTTGTGATTCCCCCTTCCCCTTTTTCACTAACCAATTATTTTCTTGTTTCTTGTTGCCCTCTGTACCATGTCTATTCAGAAAAACCAAGGAGCTTCTCTAACCCACGCGGCACAGGGCACAACTGCTGCAGGTTCATAACAGAGAGAACAATGCTCGGCTGTCAACTTGGATAAGCTTGTCCCTGAAAGATGATGACAAGAAGCTTCCTACAACAAGTGCCACTGCCCCCTTGTCAGGGCTGGATGATCACTACTAGCAGTGCGGGGAGAAGGGAGGTTGTGCACAGCCACACCGCTCGTAGTATACGGCACAGAACAGCCAAGGAGCTCATTCACAATTTCAGCAAAAGCCAATTGAGTAAGAAAAAAGTATCTGGCCTTACTTGGTATCATCCTTTGGAAACTAGCCCAGTAACAACACTCTACAGCAATGCTTTTTGAAATTTCTGCCTTTTTCTACTTCAACTTGCCTGCTGAAGGACAACAGTTTGTCAGCCAGGGAGCATTCATGTACATTGTGCCAAAGGATTTGGGGACATTTTCTTGGGCACCCTCAATTCATGTGTAGCACTTTCCCATGAAGGCTTTGGTACAGCTACTAATGGCTCAGTCCTACTCAGAGAGAGTGAATACTCGTGTGCAATGCCCAAGAGATGGCTCTTGTGATATGCTGTTAAGTGCTTCACATTGGCTAGGAGGGAGACACTGGTGTGATGTCCAGCATGGGTTGGAGGAACCATGCTGGGCATCCATGGCCACACTGGTTGGATTAGCTTTGGGTGCAGACAGACAGACAGGTATAGATGCACTGTCAGGATACAGATTCAAACATAAAAAACTATATGCAACAATTACACCATTGATAGTGAGTCTGCCTCAAAGTTCACTTGGGACCAGTGGTGAGGCTGTCTTTGAGTGGTAGAACTGAGGGGAGAGAAAGACAAGGAAGGGGTAAAACAGAGGAGAGGTAAGATGAGGAAGAGGCTGTTCAGGGCTGAGACGGGACAGTGATGGTAAAGGAGGCCTCTGCCAGATCCCAACAACCCCTGGCCTAAAAGTTCTACATGAGGATACTCAGCTCTGTGCCAGTAATTAAGCTGGTCCAGATCTGAGTAGCCCTATTTGGTAGGCTTGGCTTGAAGCAAGGAAAGGGATTGATTGATTGATTGATTGATTGATTGATTGATTGATTGATTGATTGATTGATTGATTGATTGATATCTGCCTTTATCCCCAAAGGGTACCGAAGACAGCTAACAATCAATAAAACACAGAATAAAATACTATTAAACAATAAATATAATTTTAAAAGTATAAAATGTCATGCAATGTCAGCAATAAAATATAAAGTACAAGATGGTTTAGAAGGTAAGGTGTAAAAGGCTATTTTAAATTTTAAAAAGTCTTGCGTCCCCACTGTAAAGTTAAGAGTGAGGAAGCTGATCTTAATTCAAAGAGAAGGAGTTCCAAAGTGCAGGTGCCCCCATTGAGAAGGCCCTGTTTCTGGCTACCACTCCCCTGACCTCTCTTCAAGATGGCACAACCAACAAGGCCCCTTCAAATGACCTCAGAGAACGAGCTGGATTGAATGGAAGGAGGCAGTTTCTCAAGAACCCTGGTCCCAAGCTGTTTAGGGATTTAAAGGTTATAACTAACACCTTGAATTCGGCTCAAAACCAAAGTGGCAGCCAGTGCAGCCAATGGAGCAGTGGCATGACAGAGTCAAACTGCCGAATAATTATTCCTTTACCTTATAGAGACCTCTGGTTACCTCCTTACGCCTGTAGGACACAACAGTAGCAATTTCAGCACTGCCATACAACAGCATGGGCAGTCTCATTATATTGGGCTGCTCATCTCTGTTAACCCTTCTGTAACTTAGGGTGAAATCCTAACTTTTGGCTGGCACAACTCGTTGGTCTTCTCATTTCTCTGGTGATGTAGGGAGGCAAGCACATGTCTAACCCTCCCCTATGAGTGGCACAGAAGTGCCTTATAGCACTTTTGTGACACCTCCAGTCCAGCACAGGACTTATACTGGATCTTATGACAGCCTATTGGGTTTAGGACTGCAGCCTAAGCCTAGAAATAAAATTGGCATACCTCCCAATTTATTGTCAGCAATTTGTTTCCCTCCCTCTACTGTCTCCCCCTGTGCTGAATGATAGATTGTAAGCCCCTCAGAACAGGGACCTATTTTCACATACTGTACTTTGTAAAGCACCTTGTAGTGTGATATAATGGCTCTAGCTTTTTTCCACATGCACTGAAGAGATAATTCACCTAATACTCCATCCTGCATGTTTCGGTAGGACAAGGTAGAAATGGCTACAGTGAGCAAACGGTCTTTCAGGGAAGCCTGTTCACAGTTACACTTTTGTTCAGTGACAGAGCCCTCCACTGGCCTCTGACAACCATGGGCTCGTACCCAAGGCATACTTAACTGGAACTTCATTGCTCAGTGCAGCCATCAGGGATGCACCCTCATAGGAAAAGAAAACCCCAAAAGATGCAGACATTAGGAAGTGCTGAGCCAGGTTGTCCCACAAGTAGCCTCAACTGAACCTTATAAGCAAGTAGCAACCAACTCTGGGCAAAAGACAGTGCCCTTCTGTCCGTTCCCAGAGAACAGCAAGGCCTGGCATGGCTGCGAGCTCCGACTGAGGCAAGAGCTTTAAACCAGAAGTCCTGGCACTGGCTGGCTGAACTTGCAAAAGTGTGGGAGTTGAATTAATTTAGGCCAAGAGGCTAGACAGAGTGGGAAGAGCAAGTCTGAGAAAGTGGCAGAGAGGCTTCACTGATAGATGAGATCTGAGCGGAGAGGCAGTGAGAGTCGAGGAAATGGTTGCATTGGGCAAATTATAAATCTGACAAATATTATTTATTCACAGCTTATTAATATGTCACTTTGCGGCAACACAGCCTTCTAATAAGCTTACAACAAAGCTACAACAATTTTTAAAAATAACATAGAGCACAATCCTAACCAAGTCTAGACAAAATCAAGCCCCATTGTGTTCAATGAATCTTACTCCCTAGAACGTGACTTTACAATTGTAGCCATAGAGCACAATCATGTCTACTCAAAAGTAAGCCCCACTGTGTTCAGTGGGTCTTACTCCCAATAAAGTGTCTTTAGGATTGCAGCCTTAATCAAACGGCATTAAGTGCAAGTAAATAGTGAGATAATAATAATGCAATCTGGTGCATATTTGGCTTTGGAGCCATTCAAAGAAAATTGGCATCACCTTTTACTGGGTGTCCAAGATGACAAAATACAGTAATGCATTATTTTTTCTCCAGTAACCTCTATCTGGCTGCCAATCACCTCTAAGAGATCAAAATTCCCATGCAATCCAAATCCCATTGCCAATGGGATTGGCTATCAGTTGCAGCCACTCACCTGACTACTTGAAATCACAGGCATAATTTACAGCATTAGCTGTAAAAAGTGAGAGAAGGGAGATTACTTAGATGAAAACTTTCTCTTTGAAAAATGCTATTTTTGTTTAAAATGTTACTTAACTGTCTCCCCTCTTTTTGTATCCTTTTTTCCTACTCAAACACATTTTTGCACTAAATAAGCAATCTGAAAAGCGGGAGACGATGACTATGATTTATGTCTGGCATAAATTGGAAGGTTTTCTCTCTTTCCCAGACACAGGAACTAGCTAGAATTACTCCAGGAATGAGCATAGAGGGCTTCCTTTTTATGGCTACCTTCACACATCTCAATTCTGATTCTTGGTTTTAAAAAGTCACTTTCCATGGCTGAGACTTGTTTCCGATTAAGTCCTGCCAGTTACTGGAATGCACTTTCTCCAGTGCCTTAGAATACCTTAAAATTTATGCAAATAGAGACTGCTCTTTAGGAAATCGATCTGTTAAAGTTTAGCCCTGAAATTTGAATACAAACAGCTGCAGTTCCAGGCATAAACTCTCTAGGGGATGAATAATTTAAAAAAATAATTCTAAATCATATTTAGATTCAAGGTGAGAAGAAGAAACACAGTGACACCTCTATGGTATCATTTTTATCACTAAACTGACATCCTTGTCGAATGGTATCAATGTATTAGATTAGATGTATAATCTAATTTTCCCCCTATAGTCAACATCTTTCAAAGCTTATCTTAATTTGCTTTTTACACTGGTGTCATAAAATGATCTAATCTTAATTTTTCCCAGTAATCAATATATTGCAAAGCCAGCCTTGATTGTTAATTTACATCTCTAAAATACTAGATGCCAAGGTTAAGCTTCAGTAAAATCCAGCCATCTAACCTGGAAACATTTTCCCCTTGACAGCTGATATACAAAAGCCCATTTTCAGTTACTGAGTCTTGAAAGAAAGACTCTGCACATGCTCTTACATTCTTTCGTTACTGCTCTGAATGTTCATGGCCAAAGTCTGGCACTGAAATAGGTTTTGGGACTAAGCCCTAGTGAGCCCTGCCTCAAATTAATCCCTGAAAGAACATTCAGTTCAGGAAACAAAAAGAAATATTAAACACTGTATTTGAAACTCACCCAAAACAAAGAACATGCTACAAGATTCAAAAATAGAGGGACATAGTTGCTCTCTGCTATGAAAGTCTCTGAGACCAATCTCAAGCTCTCCTCTGATGCAGAGAGTTTCCAATGAGCATGGGTTTCCCTATTTACTCAAGGTTGGTCTTACTGTGAATCAACATGAAAGAGTTCATCCAGACAGCATCGTCCATAGAAGGCATACATTCCCTGACCTCAATCACTATTTCTTGGTGGTATTTAAAAAAAATGAACAGGGCATGAGTGACTTAGAATCATAGAATCCAGGAGTTGGAAGGGACCTAGTAGGTCATCTAGTCCAACCCCCTGTCTGCAGCAGGAAATCCTCCTAGATCATCCCCGACAGGTGCTAGTCAAGCCTCTGCTTGAAGACCCCCAGTGAGGGAGCGTCCACCACCTCCCTTGGCAGTCTGTTCCACTGCCGAACCGCCCAAACTGTCAGGAATTTTTTCCAGATATCCAGCCGGAATCTCCTTTCTTGCAGTTTGTACCCATTGGTTCTAGTTCTGCTTTTCACTGCAGTTTCAAAAACATTTGTGCACAGCAGTGCAATGTCACATAAAGTCAGTGGTTCCCAAACTGAGCTATGGGGAGCCATGGAATTCTCATGACAAAATCTGTGGGCCTATGTAATCCATTGGATTGAAACCTTAGTGAGGAGCTACAGCCAATGACCCAGTCAGTCACAGGAGCTGCCAATTCAAAAATTTTGGGAGCTGCCTTCGACACAAAGGGGATGTACAAAGTCAGAGACTTCACCACAAGGACAGACAACCCTAAAGTGAACAGGAATTTTTCTGATGCACTCATGAGGTTCCTGGCAAGGAACAGCTTTCCTCACTCCCTGGAACATTGGAAACAGTACTTCATGATGGCATAAGCATCTCCACTGCCTGAGTGGAGCATCATAGAATTTGTTCACTGCACCAACGAGACAAGAAACTCCTATGTATACAAAGAGCTCCAAAAAAGCACAAACTGCTCTTGGGCTAAGATGGAGAAGCTTTCATCATTCATTCCAAACTTTCTTTGGAATGAAAAACAAAAAATATTAAATCAAAACAATTTGTCTTTTTCTACCCTCATTTTGAAGCATTACAACAACAGTAAAACCAGTCGTTTTTGGTAATCACAGTAATTGCAGTGTGATTGTGGGATGAGAGCTGGTTCTCACATCATTAGTGTTTAGTTTAACAATCTTCTGGAGGCTTTGAGAACCACTTTATAGAGACAGTATTACACAAGAGAAAATAACACCCCACATATTGAGACAATATTTGATTCTCAGCACAAGCAAACTAGAGCAGAGTGTAAAATGGATCTCTTTTGAATTATCCCTCCCACTTTTCCAAAGCAAATTCAATTTGAGATTTGCTCCAGCATTAACCAAAATTCTAGTTAGTAAAATTCCAGGCCCAGTGCAAGAGTAAGGAAAACCAAGTTAGTACTCTCTAGTTTGCTGTGTTCCCATCACAGCTCTGAAAGTTTCCAATGCTCACCACTGCAGATATTAGAAAATATCAGATATTATAGAATATCAGATATTATAGAAACTAGCAGATATTAGAAACATGTTAATGTTGCTCCACAAGACACCAGCAAGTTTGTTTTTTGAAATTCTGTGTTTTGCTCAGTTTTCAGTTAGCTAGGTTCAATATAGAATAATTCAGATAACGAATGTAACGGGCTCTGGAAAGATGGAAGATATTGGGTGTAATCCATTCAGAACACCTCTAGCATAAGTCCCATTGAAACATGCAGAAGGTGAGCCAAGATTACAGTATCCCATTCATTTCAGTTGGGTTTACACTAGAGAAAGGGGATTGCTTTAATTAGTATGTTGATTCAGCTTTCAAAGAGTTGATGGAACTGAGCCAAGAGTATAATTGTGCTCTAATATTCTACAGTTAGGAGCAAATAGGCATTCCTACACCATGATTGCCCTCCATCTTCATTTCCTGTTGCTTCCTCTCACAGCCTCAATCTTCCCTTGTTACTTATTTTGCTCCCTCAATAACTCACATGCTCAAAAGGTAATGCCAAAGTATAAAATAACTTAAGGAGATGGTTATATTCCAAGTATCCTGGTATAGCAGAGAAATAAACTCTGCAGATGACTGGGGATTCTGCAGCTGCGAGGCCTGGATGAGAGTCAGGAATTCCAAACGACACACAGCAACACAAAGCACATTACTGACCCCTTTTTCTATCACACTGAGAATGGCCAAATACGGTAACTGATATTACTCAGCACTCAGAGACCTCTGCAAAATGTTACAGAAGCTCCCTATCATTGCTGGAGTGGGAAGTTCTCGTCCAGATTCCCAGTGGGGTGCCATTTTCACTCCCAGACACAGACCAGTTCCGAAACTTCTTTTTATTGTTCCACATGCCAATATGATAACTGGTTCTGCATCCAACACAATGTTAGAAAATGATCTAATAAACAAAACTTTTTTAGCACCATGACTCAGTTTTTAGGGAGACTTAATGCAATCCTGAACAATTTAGGCCAACCATAACTCACCTGCTCCCTGTTCCCATGGTAGTGTGGGGAGATTGGCACATGTCTGTGCACTGGCCTAACCCTCATCCCCAGGAGTGGCACAGAAGTTCCTTAAGGCACTTTTGTGACTCCTCCCAGACCAGCATACGACTTATGCCAGGACTTAGGCCAGCCTAATTTGGGGTTAGGACTGCAGCCACAATCTTTTGAGACCCACTGGAAGTCATGGCATTAACCTGAAAGTGATGTCATGGCCAGAAGTGACACCATCAATTTAGATGTCAAACCTAAGCCATGATCTCATGGTGCTCATGCGGTTATGTTGCATACTCAGAATTCAAATATTGCAGCTTAAAGTCAATGTAGAATGCAGATTTGGATTCTTCTCCAGCCCAACAACCCATCTTCCCATCTATTCAGGACAAAGCACCGTATCCACTGGGAGCCAAATGGTGAGCAACTTTTAGTAGGATGCGGAGGCCACATGAGGCCTCCTCAACCTGTAGAAGGCCTCCAGGTGTGCTTGGTGGGAGTAGGGTGTCATTAGGGGGTGTCATTTTGTGTGGTCCTGTCCCCAAGCAGCACAGGGATCAGGATTGCTATTGGGCAAATCATCCCTACAGCCCTTAAGTTCTCACTTGGGATAAATTGGAACAGGGATAAATTGGATGGTGCTTCTACTTCCAAATCAACCCATCAAATGGAGCAAAATGAAAGAACCCTTGCCTTACCACTACATCTGCCTCACTCCAACACCGCTATGGGGACATAACTTTTCTGTACTGTATGGCCTATATGTGCACAATCCAATAACCATAGGCTCAAAACAAACAACTGATTTTCCAAAGCAAATTCCAGCAACTGACTATGCAATTTTGGCTTATATGCAGTGGTATCAAAAAGCCAGATAGGCATAAAGGGGCACAAGGAGACCAGGTCTCTCCATTCAGCCAGGAGCAGGAGAAAACTGTCTTAACTGGCACAAATGAACAATACAGGACCCAATCTTATCCAACAGTTGCAACCATGCCAAAAGGACATGCACCATATTCTGCAGTTGAGGGGGAAACACAGAGGGCATCTTAGGGCATGGGAATGTTTGTTCCTTTATCTCAGAGCTGCATTGTGGCTGCATCAGGACTGGTAAATTGGACAGGATTGAGCCCATAGTTTATACAGTATTTTCTAAATTAGAACAGACATATATAAGCAAACAACAGTACAATAATATTCAGGCACATGTTCTATTACAGTCTGGCTCACTCCCAGGAAAGTGTATAGGATAGCAACCTCAGTGTTTCTTGTATCCATATACAGTGGTGCCTTGGTTTATGAGCATAATTCATTCCGGAAGCATGCTTGTAATCCAAAGCAGATTTTCCCATAGGAAATAATGGAAACTCAGGCGATTGGTTCCACAGTCAAAAATATTTATATAAAATGTTTACTGTATATAAAAATGATTACAAAAACTAATATAATACAAAACAATGTAATAAAGAAAATACTGTACAATACTGAACTGTGCTGTACCTTTGAAAACCTTCATGGCTGGTGTAAGAGAGACAAAAGAGAGGAAGATGACTTTCAATATCAATAATGGAGTCACTGCTATCCATTGGCTCAACTGAATCTTGAATTTTTGTGCAGTTTTAACATTCCCCTGCTGTTGATGGGGAGTAGCATTGTCACTTTGATAAGGCACGTCTTCCACATTGCCACACAGTTCCCATACACACACCTGGCTCAGGCTGCTCCCCCCAAATCCTCCTGTGAGTTCCCTGGCCATGGACATCTGTTCCAAACTTTGCCCAGAGCCCTACCCTGCACAAGCTACCACTTAGTGAGTTCTCTGAACATGGAAGTCTGTTCCAAACTTCCTTAGAAGTGCTTGTGTTCTAAGACAGTGTTATTAAACCTGGCCAAAATTTCTGAAAATTTTTTGCTGTTAATCCAAAACACTCATAATTCAAGTCACTCTTAAACCAAGATACAAATGTATATAAAGCTGAAGACTGACTCACTCACCAACGCCCAACCAAAACTACCACACCTAGAAACATGAAATATGAGGAGCAAATTCCTTCTGTGATATTGAGACCCACTAAGAGCCAATTGGGTGCCCTGTGGTGCCCAGTACCTGGTGGTACCTGATGCCCTATATGGCCCACTGGTGCTAGGTGCCCAGTGGTGCTCAGTGCCTGTTGCACAGTAGGGATGCCTGGTACTCAGAAGGAGTACCAGATGGTGCCTTGTGGTGCCCAGTACAGTGTCTGGTGGTACCCACTGCCTGTTGTTGCCTACTGTTGTGACTGGGCCCTGTTGGTGCCCAGCGATGCCCAGCGCCCTCTGGTGCCTGCTGCCCAGCACCAGTGCCTGATGTACAGCCATTGCCCACCAGTGTCCACCAGTGCCCAACAAATATTCTAGAAATCTTACTCCTGCAATGGTGGGTTTATTCTGCTAGTATGAATTAAAGTTTTAATAATCCACAATTTCAGACCTAAGACTGTTATGGCATGATCTCTTATTTATTCCCCCAAAAATGCAGCAGGACTTCCAGACAATCAGTGAGTTTGGTAAATAGCAGAGTAATTCATATAGTTACAGTCACATTCATGTCAGGGCTAATTCACAGTCTAACCATGTGAGAGACTGAATGAGGGTGAGCTGATAGAACCTGGACGAAGGCAGCACCGAGATCATGCAAGTTGGCAGCTCTTGTAAACAGGCTGGGAAACAGAAAATCACAATGGGTGGTATTCATCCTCCCTTAGAGTCAGGCTATATGCTACTTCTTGTAAAGAGAGGTGGGGTTCTAAACTGTTCACCACGTCCAACAGATCAAGAAAGCCATATGATGTTTCCCCCTTGGCTACTCCCCTCCTGGCTATCTCCCAATATTCCTCTCAATGGGTTCATAATAGGGAGCAGATGT
Organism: Cryptoblepharus egeriae; assembly: GCA_030015325.1. NCBI lineage: Eukaryota > Metazoa > Chordata > Lepidosauria > Squamata > Scincidae > Cryptoblepharus > Cryptoblepharus egeriae. Next base: position 17,900,045 of record JAREYC010000013.1, read on the forward strand.
ATCTCAATCAGGAGAACACCAATTATACATTTGGAAAGTCCCAAGTCCAATTCCTGGAATTCCCATGCAGGACTCATAAAGATCAGTGGAAAGCTATCAATCAATACAGACAATATGGAAAAGCTAGATGAATTTATGATTTGATTCAAGGCAGTTTCCTAAATTATTAGCTTCTCTAAAGGCTGTGTGACAGAGCAACAGAGAAAACTAGCTGCCCATCTAGTTTCCCACTGTCATCTATCTCATTATACAGATTATCCCCATTTTTTGAAACAAAAATGTGTTGGAATGTTTGTAATATAATTTTATTAAGAAATTAATTGAGTTGTCTCAAAATATGAGAATGCCATTACTGTGATAATATGCTACCTAGAAATAACCAGATGAATCCGTTTAGAGATTATTTACACATTATTTTTCTGCAAAACAGAAAGATGTTCTTGCTGTACATTACAAAGCAAAAAACAGATACTAGATGGGATGTTACATTAAGAGGGAAAAGCTAACACCAAACTAAAAAACATAAGAGAGTCACAATTTTTAAAAGGTGACTGTGCTCAAATCATTATAAATGAAGTTATGAGCCCCTTTTCTCCCACTTTGAATTGGCAACCACTGCAATATGTAGGACTGGCAAACAAAGTGCTATAGAAAACGTACATAGTAAAAGAATTCAGTTATTCACTCTAGTTATCCAAATATAGTGTGTACCCCACATAAGTGCATATTTATTTGATCTGCAACGCAGTTGAAAAAAACAAGAGTTTTTTTAATTTTGCTAGTTTTTTTAGTCTAAAGTGAGTTTGAGTTCATGTTATTTTTTACTTCTAGAAGAACATGGTGTGAACATAAGACTACTACTTGACAAAAATCATTCATTGCTGTCACACTGACAGAGGTGCATGCTTGATGCTTCTAAAAATTCTTCAGCCCTCACTCATTGCTCCCAAAGCAAAGGCACCCTGCCATTTGGTATACAGCACAGCATGGGATGTGGTGGAAGCAGACAGTCCGAGGTACTAGCCAGAAGCAAATCGAGAGAGCATTTTGAGGTTTTTCAGTCTAAACCAATATTTACCAGTATGGTAAAACTAATTTTCCTTAGCAAGCTTTCGTGGGTAAGTATTGGTTGGAAAATAAAAACCATAAGCCTTAATTATAAATTGGGATACTAGAGGTCCCACTGAGACACTCAGGAGATCAGGCTTAACAAAATATGTGGGGATTTGGACAGCAGAAACAAGAGACACTTGTCGTTCTAGATGTATCTTGGACAGATGAACATCTTGGAATCAAAGATGTAATCCATACTGGAATCCAGTATGAATCTTGGAATCCATGGACTGCATTATACTTTCTTCTTAATTTGGTATAGTTTATTCTGCCTCTGCTAGTCAAGCAGCTGTGATGGACACTCAAAACACCTGCAAAGCACTGAAAATCCAACTTAGACACCCTCCTTACACCCCTTGGCATCAGACTGGATGCCAGACATTGCCTCATTCACCTTGTCTATTTCAGCAGGGAAAAGGACTAGAAATTTGTCCCCCTTGTAAAAAAAAATTAATTCATACCTGAAATACACAATTTCAAATTCTATGTTTATTTTGGGTTGTCTAGTGCAGTGGTTCTCAAAGTGGGAGTCAGGACACCCTTGGGGGTTGTGACATCATTTCAGAGGGTCACAAAAAGCTAGGTGCTGCCATTGGAATTTGGCACTGGGCACTGCCCTTATGGAATGGGGCACTCAGGCTGCTTTCCTGGGAGTTAGTGCACAATCCTAACTATGTCTACTCAAAAGTAAACTCCGTTGTATTCAGTGGGTCTTACTCCTAGGAAAGTGCCTTTAGGATTGCAGCCTAAGTCTAATTGAACACAATGGGACTTACTGCCAAGTAGATGTCACGAAACTCTGACACCACAGTGATGTCACTGTGTCAACACCCACTGTCAGGTGGTGTTGGTTGTGCTTGGTGGTACCCCCTGCCCAATGGTGCCCACTGCCCACTAAGGATGCCCTTTGCCACTGCTACCTGCTGATGCCCGCTTCCTGATGGTGCCCTCTGCTCACTGGTACCTGCTGTCCACTGCACTGGTGCCTGCTGTCCGCAGTGATGCCTGGTGATGCCTAGGAGTGCCCCACTACCAACTGCACTGTGGTGTCTGGTAGTGCTTAATGCCCGGTGGTGCCTGATAAGGATGCCCAATGTTCAGTAGAGATGCCTAATGCCCACTGGTGCCTGCTGCCCACTGTACAGTGGTGCCCAAAATGGATTCCTTCCACAAAATCAGAACAAGACCCTCTGTCCCATTTGCCAGTATGTGAACACAATCCCCCAAAATCGAGAGTGTCCCTGTCATTCAGGACATATGGCAACCCTGCCACCAGTGCCTGCTGCTGCCCTCAACTGCCCCCTTGTACTCTTCGGTGCCCAGTGCCTGTCAATGCCCACCAATGCCCACCCATGCCCAGAGTCCACAAATACAGTATTCTGGTAATTTTACTCCTGCAATGGTGGGTTCATTCTGCCAGTGCTCCTATATACCTTTTTTAAAAAAACGCTGTGCAAGTAGGCCAGTAAAAACTGGGAATTATTTTCCAGTTCAGCACTTCTCTCCAACATGCTAATTTTTTTCTGTTTGCAAGGAGGGAGCATTCAACAATGATATTTATTCCTCCCTCCCAATTCAACCATAAAACTCACTGAGTAACTCTGAACCAATCAGGATATTTCTCAATACAATCTACCTTGTAAAGTTTTTGTGAAGATGAAGTTGGGGGAGGGATTTCAGTTATGTCTGGATGGGTCTCTTTTATACAAAAGTTCAATCTAACAACTAAGGTTCTATCAAGTGCACATCATTTTCCTGTTGTCACTATCTACTTTGCATATAGCTATACAGTAACTAAAACCTGAATTAGGATTATCCAGACCTTGCTTCAGAGGCGATTTAGCAATACAGAGCCAAAGAGGAACCCCCCCCCCATAATTAAAATAAACATAATTAAAATAAATTACACAGTACCGCTCAGTTCAGCCATACTGCTCTTCACATAGTAAGGCAATTTAACAGAGTTTACACTGTTTGAAAATCATACATTGGTACTTATGAGAAGATTTGAGTGCTTAATTTCCCAGAATATGAGGCTCCTTCATTCATGTGCTTAGAAGACAGAAAACTTTCTAAAAACAGATGGAGACCTCCCCTTACCCGCCCACCACACTTTCATCCAGACTACAGTAACATGAAAACAAAAGTCTGCTAGCATCTGCTAATGATTTATACTGTAATTCTTAGGTCTCTGAATATATTTGTACTTTGGAAAAGAATGAACTAGAAGGGAAGAAGTGTACAATTTTCTTTCATAAAAGTGATACAACCACAACTTTTTAAACTCCCGTTGATTGCAATGGGGTGGCTAAGCATTTACTGAAACATTCTCCCATTGAAATGAATGGGACTTTAAAAAACTTGGCATCCATTAGTTTTGAAAGACTATGGTATCATGCTTCACACTTCATGTGAAGCATGAAGGCCTGGGTAGACTGATATGGCGGATATGCTGTTAACCCAAGCAGCAAATCCCCCCTCTCCACACCATTGAAATAGTCCAATGGAACAGCAGAGCCGATACAACTGCATCACAGAGCTGGGTTAAGGACAGGAGCTCACCCTGTCTTGTGGGGACCTGGCCTGCTGGTTAACTGGCACAGTGCCTTAACTGCTTGCGCCACCCACAGCCCTTTAGATACCTAATCCAGAGTAACTACGGGGAGTCCTTGCTCTGGTGTAAGAACAACTTACTCTGGATTCCAATATGAATTTCCCATAGGTTTTCACTAGGTGGTGCAGTAACTACGGGTGCACGTAAAGTCTCTTACATGCTCCCGTATTTACTCTGGATTTGGGGGTAAGAGACTCCAAATTTAGAGTCTAAATTTAAAGGGACTTTAGAGACTCTATGCCTGCAATCCAGAGTAACTACGGGAGCACGTAAGAGACATTACGTGCACCCATAGTTTCTACACTACCTAGTGAAAACCTATAGGAAATTCATATTGCAATCCAGAGTAAATTGTTCTTACACCGGAGCAAGGACTCCCCGTAGTTATTCTGGATTGCACCCTAAATTTGCTTAAATTATGTCTTCCATTTTCCCATCTTGTTTTCACATAATTTAACCAAGCACATTCTCACTATAAATGCCATCTCTTTGTTAATATTAAATATTTCCCTTATTGTTTTTTCTAATTAAAACACAAGCAGTGCAATCCAAAGTACGTCTACTCAAAAGTAAGTCCCATTGTGCTCAATAGTACATACTCCCGGGAAAGTGTGGTTAGGATTGCAGCCAAAGTGAAATACAGCTTCATTCACACACTATCTATTAGGAAAGCATTAGTTTTTCTAATAGCATTTATTTAGATCATAGCAAATTAAAATCAGCTTTGTTCACTCAAAAATATTTTATTAAATAGTTGTTTAGCATTGTTTGTATGACACAGACATTTTTGTGATGTCTACATTTAACAGTTACATGTTGACTTTCAAAGGTATTCTGTTAGAATTACAATATGTTCCAAAGTGTCAGCCAAGTTCAGTGAAAAAGTAACGTCAAACCCGGATGCTGTTGTCAGTTCTAAACCTGCGGGGTGGCTTAAGCTCACACTTTTGAGTTCACTAACAAAAGGAATTTCACACACACAATTGCAAAGCAAACCAAACCTGAAATGGTGTTTTACATTTAGGTAAATGGAATAAATCACAAAACTAAAAAGGCAAATATCCTTTTCAGCACTTGACACATCATCTGTAGCAAGCAATACAATCTGCAGAGAAGGATCAGGTCTCAGATGTTCAATACTCAAGTTTTCTTAACCTGAATTTATTTGCAATTGGCTTTTGCTCTTTATACATAGGCAGTATCCCACCAGCATCACCACACATCCACAGTCAACCCCCAATTCTAGCTTGCTTTGGCACCATTGCCCATATGAGACCTTGCCCCCAAAATTCTGCCACATTATCACATGGCACATATAAGGCCTGGTTAAATGGAGACTACTAGTCACAGCACAATCCTATACACCGGCATTTGTCAATCAAAGGGTCAGGACCCTGTAGGTGGGTTGTTAGCCAATTTCAGGTGCATCACGTAGCACTTAGCTCAGCGGTCACTGAAAATACAGGGTACAGAGTTGCTGACCAGGCTGGCTTTGCTTTGAATAGGTGGGAAGATGGGATACAGGAAAGGAGGAAGGGCTGTGTGGTCAGAGAAGAATCCAAGTTTGCATTTTGCTTTGACTTCCAAGCTAAAATGTTTGAATTCCAAGCTATGCAAAATAAAAGCACAACTGCATGGTGTAATGGGACCTTTGGCTGACTGCAGATTAAGTTTGAAGCCTAAAGTGACAATGTCACTTACAGCCATGACATAATTCCTAAGTTAATGATATCACCTCTGGTGGGTCTTGGCAGATTGCCATTCAAAAAACTGGATCCTAGGGATAAATTATCTGAGTACCACAGCTATACATGTTTACTTTAAAGGTCAATTATGGTAAATTCAATTAAATTCATTAAATTGATTGGCATACCACATAAGGATATTTATAGGATTGCAGCTTCAGTTTCACATGTGAGGTTGCATCCTAATATTTTATTCCTCCTGCTGAAGGGGTCCTTTCAGAAAAAGAAAGATATTAAGATCTTTATGGTTGCAATCCTAACCTCCAGTTAGGCCGGCATAAGTCCTGGCATAAGTCTTGGGCTGACCTAGGGGTGTCACCTAGGAGTGACCTTGGGCTGACCTAGGGGTGTACAGCACTTCTTCCCCACTCATGGGAGGTTTAGGCCACTGCACAGGAATATGCTGATGTCCCCACACCACCATTTAAAGACATGCCAAGTATGTGTCCCTAACTGAGAGCTATGACTTCCTGGGGAGCTGCAGAAATCAGCCACACGAACTGTAGAATTCTCACAAAAAAAGCAATGTATAGGATTGTAGCCCTAACACAGAGCACCGGACAATGACCCAGTAGGTCTAAGAAGCCACCAGTCAAAAAAGTTTGGGAACCACTACTTTATATGTTTCTGCAGACTCCCAAGGGGGGTCTACAGACTTCCCACAGAGGGGTTGCAAAGCCTGAAGGATCACCAACTTGTCCTGGAGACCCCCAGAAATCAACTTTGTGATGGTGTGCACTACCCCATCATGTCATATGTCATTGGATTTGTCTTGAAGAGCTGAATCCAACACAACAATCTGTTTTGAAATAGTGCCTTCCTATCAAAAGTTATAGCCAAAAACCCAAAAGCAAAATACACATAATATACATAGAAAATGCATGGGAAAATGAAAGTAATTTATATTGCAACTTTACTCACAAGTAGGCAAACGTGCCATATTTCAGTGGAAAGGGCAAGCTGAGAGCACTCCAAGAACACCAGAAGGGTCCTGAACGAATGAGTGCGGCCCCCAAAATCACCCCAAAAGGAAGTTCCCTCCTCCAAGATTCCCCTTTACATTGAGATCCTTTAAAAGTGAAACTGCACAGCCATGTTTACTTGCGAGTAAGCAAACACTTTGGCTGGTGTGGAAGGTCAGTCCAGGGGGTACAAAGCTTTCAGCATGGCCCTGATCCCAGGCACCTGGAGATTACAAGTGATCCAGAAAGCAGGGCCAGAAGGCAACTTCATTGTCCTCCTTTTCCTTTTGACCAGGCAGCCTATGGCCTGCTTGGAATTAAGAAATTATATATGTAATACTTTGTTTACATATATACAAATAATAAATTGTATATGTAATACTTTTAAATGTAAGATTCAGTAATATATTGTTTAAATTAAGCACATGAAAGCAATATATGCATGAACTTTTATTTTATTATGTTCTACACTTTTCTTGGGTGTCCTACATTTTGAGGGGGGCCTGCTCTCAGAAAGAAGGGGGCGGCCAGACTTAGGGAGGGATTGCATCAAAACAGAGCTCCTAAGCCAACCTCCCTGTTGCTCCGCAAGGGCTTGTTGCTGCAGGCGCTGCCTGAGCCCTGACAAGTGCCTTCTAAGTTCGCCTTCTCCCAGGAGCATGGGATGTATGTGTGTGTGTGCATGGGTTGTAGCCAGGTACAAAATCCTGTACATTTTGTACATTATTAAGGAAGAAAGAGAATTGTGGAAGGAAGGAAGGTCCTCTACTATGATTCTGCTGCAAATGACACCAGTGAGGGCGGAAATGTTGTATGTGCTCAAATTGCAGTATAGTAAAACCTCAGTTTGAGAGTAACTTGGATTGAGAGTGTTTTGCAAGACAAGCAAACATTTCTAATAAATTTTAACTTGATATACAAGTGATATTTTGATAAATAAGTGAAAAGAATAGTCTCGGCTATTTATTATTTCACTATAAGTGAAATATAGTGTGTACAAAAAAAACACATGCAAACAGAACAAGAAGAGAGAAGACAGCTTAGGACAGTGGTACCCAAATTGGGTCAGGATTCACTAGTGGGTCACAATCAGAGTTGGCTAGGTCATATAAGGGTGCTGGAAAGTTCATTAAACTAATTGTGTCAAGTCCTGAAACAATTAAAAATTCAGGCTGCTGCTAACTGCTCTGCAAATAGTTCAGCTCCCACAGTTTGCAAGATAGCTGTTAACTGCCCTGCAAGGAGCTGAGCTCTTCCACTTTGCAAGCTTGTATAAATATAGGAGGAGAAATGTTTGAGTGTCTTTTTTCTGGTTACTTCAAATAAAAATATTTCTTTCTAGAGCTCCTTTTTAATAAAAATCTGATAAGTGGATCCCAATAAGGTGTCATTTGAAAATATGAGTCCTGGTGTTAAAAATTTTGGGAATCACTGGTTTAGGAAGTTGCAGGAATTTAAAGCTGGACTTAGGCCAACTCAGCATTCAGTCTTACTATTAAGCCCTATCAAGAATAATTTGCAAAAGCCAGATTTGGACTGATTTATGCATCCCTGAGCAGCTTACATTAGTTAAGATTTGGGATATTTTACCACTGTCTACTTATGGGAGTAAACAACTGTAATAAAGAATATCAGTTTCCCCCCTTTGTTTTGTCTTAGTTATGCCTAAGGAGGCTTAAACAATTTTTCATGTTCACTTAAGGTGGTTTCCTCTTGCCAAAGTTTTGACATCCCTGGAGTCTAAAAGGAATGGCCCTGGGAAAGCAGCCCAAGGACTCATGTGAGACGTCATACCACAGAGGTACCAAATAAGAAATCACAGTCTGCCTTCCCGGCAGCAGGAAACACTGTAAAGTGGTTGGAAATGCCAAACCACAAAGGGGGTGCCCATTCCTGGGAAGGATCTGATGCTCACAACCATCAGTAGACAGGAACAGTGAAGGTTGCAGCAATTCCCTAACGATTAAATGAAATCAAGGGCAGCAGAGGTATTGCTCAGGAGACAGCAACTGACATGTAAAACTAATGCAGAATTAACATCCACACACTAAACACAGTGCAAAGTAGGAAAATCAAGACTGTGGTTATGGTCAAACTGATACATCCCATGTTGCTAGACGTTTAGCCAATCTCCTTCCTCTTTAGCAGCTTTGCATGTAGCACATGTGTTTGAGAGATCTCTCTCTCTCTCTCTCTCACACACACACACACACACACACACACACACACACACACACACACACACACACACACACACATTCACTCACTCACTCAAATACACCATTTCCTTCTTCAGGAAGAAGCCAAATTAGGCCAGTTAAGGACAAGGCAGCCAGCTCCACTTCAGCCTTCGCTTTGAGTATGCTCCTCAATTTGGAAAAAAAAGCAATTAGCGCCTGTGGATACTCTACAGGAACATACTCCCCTCTTCTGGCACCACAAAGAAACTCTCAAACCTTCTGATCTCCATTCCAAATGCAGTTACAGAGCTGTATGAATCCCCAAAGTTCTCCAATTCAACTAATGGCCCCAAAACAGGATGTTACATGCATAAATCACTAAGAGTTTAACAGAGATGTTCAAGATCGCACGGTGCGTCACAAGAAAGAGATGCACCATGCCAAAGCTGCCAACGCAACAGGTGGCTGAAGATAATGGTAACTCCAACAAGTGAGCTCACCCACATCCTTTACAGAAAGAATAAACATAGCTTCATGAAGTCCATCTGGATCATAAGCTTATCTGTCTTGGAGGGGAACTCAAAATACAGGGCACAATCAACCTAGACATTATCCTACTCAGATAGTTGACAACAGTATGTACAACAGTATTGTGGTTTGTGCTCACATAGCTGAGGCACAGATCAAATAAGGTACATATCAAATAAGTTAGGCTGCAATACTAACTTCCACTTAGGCTGGTTTAAGCCCTGGCATAAGTCCTGTGCTGACCTGGAGGGGCCATAAGACACTTCGCCACTCCCGGGGGAGGCTTAAGCCAGTGCACAGAAATGTGCTTGCCTCCCTACATCACTGCAAGAACAGGAAGAACAATGAATTGTGCCTGCCTAAGTTAGGATTGAACCCTTTGAGAGTTAAAATGCAGTAAGGCTACAGAGCAATAGATTATAAGGAGCTGTAACAAGAGTAATAGAGATCTTAGCAATAGAGCTCCTGCTTTGTATGCAGGCTGAAGCTTTGCATGCACAAGGCATCAAGTTCAATCCTCAAGTTCAGTCCCAGGGAAGGCTTGTCCATAAATCTGGAAACCCACTACTACTCAGCGCAGACAATACTTAGTTATACAGAATAACAATCCAACTCTGCAGAAGCCAGGCAGCTTTTAATGTTTGGAACAAGTGTCAGTACTGAACATTTGTGCCAGTTTATTAAAGCAGCATTGCAATTTTGTATAATGCACTGGCACAGTATTAAATACATATACAAAAACTCCCTTTCTCTACACTCCCCTCCTCTGCAGCATGAACTTATTTACTGGCATAGCAGGTTCAGGAATAGACCACTTTGCCCAATTGCAAGTATTCAAGAATAAACACCATGTTAGGGGAGCCCTTGTGTTCTCATTTCAGTTCCACAAATCCCTCAATTTGGCCAGATACAAAGGAAGTAATGATTAGGATCCATCAAATTCTCTCTGAATTTCTCTTCTTTCACTCCAAAGAAGCATCAGGGTTTGTTGTTTCCATCTACTCCTCCCACCCCAGCAATCCATCTTCCAGTTCAATTTTTAAACTGAGTCTCAAATCAGTCTGAACCACACACTACAGGGAAGGTGGAATCCCACAAAGTGCCAGCCTACAACTGCAAGTCCAAGTGGGTGCCAGCCAGCCTACAACCTCAAATCGGTTAGTATCACAAAACTCTACCGGTGTAATTACTATCATAGGCATGTCTACTCAGAAGGAAGCCCCATTATAGTCAAGGCTGAAGGCTACAATCCTATACTCACTTACCCAAAAGTTCCACTGACTAATGGAGCTTCCTTTTGAATAGACTGGCACAGGATTGGGTTCCATGGCTGCAATCCTATGCATGCTGACCTGGGAGTAAACACCATTGACTCTAACATGATTTATTTATTTTAGGGATTTAAATCTGGCCTTTCCCATGCCAAGCAGCTTGCAAAGCTTTAGTCCCTCCCCTCCTGCTATCCTCACAACCCTGTGAGGTAGGCAAGGATGAGAGTGACGGGCCTGAAGTCACCCAGGAAGCTCCATGGCCAAGGTTTTGAACCTGGATCTTCCAAGTCTCAGTCCAACCACTACACCAACATCCATAGGATTAGACTCAAAGGCCGCAATCCTATGCACATAGAGTATGCACATGGGAGTAAGCCCCATTGGCTCTAGTGTCATGTACTTCTGAGTAGACATGCAGGGGAGTGGGCTCTAAGGCTGCACTCTTCTTAACTGGGATTAAGTCCCACAGGTTTACATGCCTAGGATTGTGTCCTAACAGCCCGGTCCGATGCAGACCACTCATTTCACGTTTACCTGCTCCCAGGTAAGCGTGGATAGGATGGCAGCCTGGATCCCGCGCATAGTCCTCGCTCAATCAGCCTGTCTGACCTCTAAGGCTCTCTCCCGGCCAAGGACGCTCCAAGAGTTCAGCGGTGCCAACCAGGTGTCTCACCACTCGGGCTGAGCCTGGACCAGCCCCGCTCCCTGCCCCGCATCCATCCATCCAAGTTCTATCCATCTTTCCATCCATCCAAGTTCTATCCATCTTTCCAACCATCAATCCTTCCGACCATCAGTTCTTCCATCTATTCATCCTTCTATCTTTCTCCCAACCATCCTTCTAACCATTCTTCTAGCTTTCCGACCATTAATCCTTCCATCCATCCTTCTATCCATCCTTCCAACCATCCATCCTTCCATCTATACATCCTTCTATCAATACATTTTCTTCTATCCATCCTTCTGTTCATCCGTCCATCCATCCTTCTATCCATGCTTCTGTCCATCCATCCATCCATCCTTCTGTCCATCCATCCATCCTTCCATCCATCCTTCTGTCCATCCATCCATCCTTCCGTCCATCCATCCCTGCGCCGTCCTTACCCTTTGAGGGCGTCGTGCCCGACGGCTGCCCCCGCAGCCTGCCCTCTCCTCTTGGCGCGGCTGGCGCGGCTGGCGGTGTCCTTGGCGGGGGCTTCGGATCCCCCCTGGGCAGCCTGTCCCGGGGAGGACGCGGAGAGCAGCAGCGACACGGCCAGCCCCAGGGCGCAGCGCAACAGCAGCATCCCGGAGCGGGGCAGGGGACCGGGACGGGGACTGGGCGCTCCTTCCTCGGCTCCCCTTCCAACAACTCCTCCTCCAAGCCGGGCTGCGGAGACAGGCGGGGAGGCACCGTCAGGAGGTGTCCCTCCATCCATCCACCCACCCACCCACCCCTCCCTCCCTCCCACCTCGGGGTGCCCAGACCGAACTCCAGCCCCGGCTGGAGCATCCTCTCCGGGGCTGCTGCTGTCACCTCGGGGAAGGTGCCTGGAAGGAGAGGGGGAAGGGGGCTCTGGAGCCGGGGAGCCCGCGGTGGCCCCCGCTGGAGCTGCTCCTGCTGCTGCTGCCCCCCTCGGGCTGCTCTGCTCCCTTTCCCAGCGCCCGCATCCAGCGCATCCACCCTCCGCCTGTCCTGCCCTGCTCTGCTCTCTCCGCTGCGCTCCCTCCGCCTGCGCCTTTTCCCCTCCTCTCCTCTCCTCTCCCTCCTCTCCTCCGCCTGCCCCTCTCCTCGCCCCTTCCCTTCCCCTCTGCCCCCCTCCAAGTACCGTCTCTCGCGAGAGGGAGGTCAGGGAGGGGGAGCCCCAGCCAGAAAACCAGCCAGGCTTCCCGCCTCGCCTCGCCTCTCCCACCCTGCGCAAGGAAGGGCGCAAGTCTCCGCAGCCTCTCCAAAGGGACAGACAGACAGACAGACAGCCCTCGCTCAGGGCGCTTTCACGCAGAACCCAAGGGAGAGGGAGGGACAGGCGAAGGAGGACAGAGGGAGGGGGGCTGCCCCCCACGGCCCCCAGCGCCGGCTTGGCACCCCCTCCTGCCTTCCTCTTCCTCAGAGGCGCAAGGACAGGTCAGATGGGCACCCCGGGCTTGGCTGCCGTCTAGACGCAGATTAACCTTCCTTGTGATCCTGAAGGGCTGACTACAAAGTAAGGGAAGACATACACACACCTCACACACAGATCTGTCTTTCACACACACTACTCTCACACCCACACACAAATAGATCTCTCTCACACACACAGTTGTCTCTCACACTCACATTTCTCACGTGTGGCGCTCACTCATACACACACATCTCTCACACAGAGGTCTCACATACAGAGCTCTATCACACATGCCTCTCTCACACACATCTCCCACAGAATTGTCTCACACTCACACTTCTCACATACAGAGCTCACACCCCCCCCTCTCTCACAGAGCTGTCTCTCACACTCACACACACATCTCTCACATACAGAGCTCTCTCACACACCACTCAGGTACAGAACTCTCTCTTACACACACTTATCTCACAGAGTTGTCTCACACATTTCTCACACGCAGAGCACACACACCTCACACACAGAGCTCCCACACACCTCTCACATACAGAGCTCTCACACACATACCTCTCACACAGTTGTCTCACATTTCTCAGATAGATAGCTCACACACACATCTCTCACATACAGAGCTCTCACACATACACACATCAGAGTTGTCTCTCACACACATCTCTCTCAGAATTGTCTCACACTCACACTTCTCACATACAGAGCTCTCTCTCACACACAGAGTTCTCTCACACACCTCTCTCCCAGAGTTGTCTCTAACACTCACGGACACACATTGCTCACACGCAGAGCTCTCACAACACCTCACAGGTACAGAGCTCTCTCACGCACACCTCACACATTTGTCTCTCATTCACATTTCTCACATACAGAGCTCACACACAGCTCTCACACACCTCTCATGTACAGTGCTCTCTCTCACACACACGCACCTCTCACAGTTGTCTCTCACACTTCTCACATACGGAGCTCACACACACACATCTCTCACACAGAGCTTTCTCACACACACACACCTCACATTTGTCTCTCACACTCACATTTCTCACATACAGGGCTTACACACACACATCCCTCACACACGGAGCTCTCACACACCTCTCACGTACAGTGCTCTCTCTCACACACACACGCCTCTCTCACAGAGTTGTCTCACACTCACTTCTCACACGGAGCTCACACATCTCTCATGTACAGAGCTCACACACACACAACTCACACACAGAGTTGTCTCACACTCACACTTCTCACATATAGAGCTCACACACAGAGAGAGAACTCACACACAATTTTCTCTTTAATGCAGTTGTTAACAGTAGAATTGTTAACAATTCCTCCATTCTATATGGTGACCCTGGCCATCACAGTCTTGAGAAGCCCCATTGCGGAGCATGGGACTTTTCTTGGGGGAAGGGGACAAAAGTTCATATCACCCAAGGAGACCTTGGGTTGCTTCCTAGCAGTGGCAGATTTATGTATAAGCTGAACAAGTTATAACTTAGGGCCCCACTCTCTTGGGGACCCCTAAAAAATTTAAAGAAAAAAGCTGGATGTACATTTCCAAAATATAAAATAAAAAACAAATAAATTAAAACCTACATATAGCAACAGTGTTTTGTGTTGTGCAGGCTCCTATTAGGTCCATAAATTACCATATAGCAGGTTTTCAACAGAAAAAACAGTGACAATTTGTTGTTGACAGGACAGCTGGACATATAAAGGGCCCCATTACCTTCAATAGCTTAGGGCCTCATCAAACCTAAATCCGGCCCTGCTTTCTAGAACCCACAGGATACAGCAGTTGCCATTTAGGCACCTTTGTTCCTCCAGTCACTCCTATGCCACTTGTCAATCAGGGTGCTTGAAAAATGAACTTTCCTAGCACTACCTACTACTGTTGGCACTAGGACTCCTTGGGAAGACTGCATACATGAAAGTTTGTTTTTCATGTCCCTGCCATATTTTTCCCCTTGAAACTGCATCTTTATCCTTGTTGCTCAAATTGGTCTCAGGTTTCTGTACACCATCGCTTTTTGACATGATCATGGATGCTGATAGCAGTGACAACTGCAGCATGGTACTTGAAGAGAAACAGTTTTTTTGAAATCCCCAGAAGAGGAAGCACCAAACTTAGGATTTGTCCTTCATGGGAAATTTACTGTTGAGTATGAGAATTTTGTTTCTTATAGAAAAAAGTGGACAAACTCCATCAATATCTGCTTTCAAAAATATGAAAAATCAATAGGGGTATATTAATTGAATGGCAGCCCTAGTGTTGACAGCCTCCTATCTGCAGTGAGTGGCAACAAGAAGTTTTGCTTGGTGATAGGAGAACTTGAAAAATGGGTCCTGCTGTAACTCCTCAGAAATTGGAATGTTCTGTAACCAGAGCACAAGCTAACCACAGTTAAAAGCATTTCTGATCCCACTAATCTCAGTTAATGATCAAGGCACACACTTCCCTCTTAAAATAGCACTGTCGGTGCACCTGACAACAAAAACAAAGTGTAAGAACAGGCAAGTCCTCATATCTATGGGGAAATCGTTCTCAGGACCTTCTGCAGAGACAGAATCCACAGATATGGGGAGAGAGGACACTGGTATTACCATGACACAAACATTCACACCCTCCTCAGCACCCATTAATGTCCTTTAAAGGCTTAACATTGTTTCTTGCTTTAAACAGGGTGTACAGGAATGCCCCGGTATTCATGGGAATATTTTTTTGGCTCTCCTCCCTCAATTCTGGAAATTTCAGATATGAGGAATCCTCCTGCACAATCTTATCATGCAGTGGTTTTGTCAGCTTTTATGAAAGCTGGTAATTGCCTGTCTGCCTGGCTGAGATGAAATGGAGGGAAACACTCTGAATGGCTGAGAGGCCTCTCTCATTACTGAGGTGAATTTTACCTCAGAAGCGGTTTCACCTCAGTGTGAGTTGAAATCACCTCAGGGAAGGGTGTGAGTTTAGAGTCTCCTCAGAAAAGCAGTTGAGACCTTGCCATAGCTCTATAAAATTATTAAATGCTGAGTGGTGATTTATATGGATTTGGCAAAGGAACTGGATATATGACTATCCTATATGTCTTCTGATTTTGTTTTGGCTGCTGTAAAATGTAAATAGATGTCTTGTTCCTAAAAGAATCTATCAAGTGCTGCCTCGTTCTTTCTCCCACACAAACTACCATGGTCATCTTTAGAGGAAGCTCTGACAGGTTTCTTCTACAACATAGATACGTGGTGGTGTAGTGCAATACTCTGACAGGTTTTCTTCTTTATATTGAGCATGGAAGCCTGGGGGCTTACAGTGCTTTTCTAATTGTCTCCCAGTATCCAGAACACTTTAAAAACTGATGAAGGTCAACAAAAAATGAAAGGAACAGCATTTCCTGTTTACATAATTCAAATTTCTTTTTTTGTTTTCTGGCTGAGGGCACTCTTGAAAATCTCAAAAAGACCAACAGGAAAAAACTCAAAGAAGATCAACAATTGCCTCTTGGCATCCTGAAAAGCACTATAAGCCCCAGGCTTGCAACACTGACTGAGGGCACAACCCAGAGTTTGGGCAATAAGGGGTGCCCTAGCTGGGCTGCCCCAACTATTCTCAACCCAGAGCAGAAAGTTATGCTGCATCCAGAGAGCCAGGAAACCTTGGCTGCCCTCACGGCTCCAGAGCATGCTCAGTAGGCACCAAGTCAGTGACACCTGGGGAGGGCTTGCTCCCGAGGAGACCCCCCTCAGATCACAATGAACAAGGTACAGCTGTGGTGCCTGCATTACAAGGAGTCTCTGATGAGACTGCCAATACAGTCAGTTAGGATGTAGACTGATATTTGTGTCCTGTGAATGTTTAGGTGCCGCAAGAGAGAAGACAGACACAGCAGAGTCAATTAACTATTTACTGTAATTACAAGTTTAGAGTAGTCTAATCCAGGCCATACACATCAATTAACCCTACAATCCAGAGTAACTACGTGAGCACGTAAGAGACATTACGTGCACCCGTAGTTACTGCACCACCTAGTGAAAACCTATGAAAAATTAATATTGAAATCCAGAGTAAATTGTTCTTATACCAGAGCAAGGACTCCCCATAATTACTCTGGATTGCACCCTAAGTCCTTCAGTCTAATTCTCCTCAGAGCGAACCAGTCTGCTTCTGCTCTGATGAACAGCTGATCTCCAACTGCCAAACAGTTCTCCAACTGTCACCAACCAACTGGCAGATGTTCAAATCTGAACATTCTATTCATTCTATTAGGTTACCTGAACCAACTGTTAGATTCCTAATTCTGACACAGTCTACAGTGAAAACAAGGGGCTTCTTGGAGTGGTCTACTGTATCCCCAGGTTAGTGGCTGCCATAGTTGTGCCATATCCTGAGGTTGAGAAGCAAGGGTTGCAAATAGGCTGGCCAAGAACTCAGAGTTTTGGTCAACACTGCCATTGTTACTCTGCCTTATCAGAGACCCCTATGGGTCTACTCATTACTAAACCTGCTCCTTAGGTGGTATAACTCTGTGGAGCTGGAAGAGGGCATTTCTGCCCTGGAAACAGGCTCTGGATACAGAGTAACTGCTCTGCCCTGGGCAATGCTGAACATGCCCTCAACATGCCTCTCCTGAACTGCCTGGGCTGGCTCAGCTAAGGAAGCCCAGGTCCACCTGTCTTAGGGCACCCTATGCTACCTTAGGCTGCCTCAAGCCTTTTCCAGAATAACTAGGGTGGCCCATCATGCACCCAGTGAAAGACAGGGTTAGCCAAGTGCACTTCTGGATTGTGCCCTATGGCTTTCAACCCCTTTGGGGGAGAAAGACCCACTAAGCACAATGGGGCTTACTTTTGAGTAGATATAGTTAGAATTGTGCCCTAAGTTTAAGAAAGAAACTTGTTGCATGGTAAGCGTTTAAAATATTAAATAGGTGCACAGGGTTCCCATAGCAGGGATAAATGAAATGGAGATATGGGATCTGTGGATACAGGAGCCCCTGTACAGGCATCCCCCACTTTCGGACAGTTAATTTTCTGATGGTTCCACTCTTTTAACACCAGGATTCATTCATTCAACACATGCTTCACTCTTTCAACATCCCTGCTTTAAATAATATTAATGGTGCAGATAACCTGATCCTGTTTCAGTATCAGTAACCTGATACAGTATCTCATGTGTAAATTACTGTTATTTTTTGCACACTTTCATATAGTAAAAACCTTGGATTTTATAATGCAACAGAGGATGCATTGTACAGATGATGAAACACTGGTCAATCCCAATTCTGCTGTGCGTATAACAACTAATTTGCAATAGATATTTATCATAGAATACAATTCATGAACTCCCAGCCTAAACTCTGTCCCATGAGATCAAACAGATTGTCTGATAACTCATTTTCTGTGCATGCCTTAGATTGCCAATGACTTTGATTCCATGGGACCAGGAGAGCCAAAGAGAACAGAGCCAACAACAACAATTACTTAGAGGCATAAGGGGCGTTAATATTACATTCTTCCTAACCTTGAAATCATAAAACGGCATAATCTTGGCCGTCAGAAAAGGGTGGTAGTTTTTGTTTCATTTTGGCCTACATTATACAAGTTAATGTCATTATACAAGACACTGTAAAAGTTAACCCTTAGATTGCAAAGAATGAGATATAATAGCTCTTAATAATTTCTTAGTAGGAGAGAGCTGTAGAATTGGGAGCTCCTTCTCAAGTGTAATTCTAACTTCCAACTTTAACCATGGTTAAAATATACTGTTGAGATTGATGCTAACTGCATGTAAAGCTAACTATGAGTCAAACTGCATATTATGTAAAATGTGAAATTGAGATTTTGTTTCTTTATTTTCTAAGGAAAATATAAGCAAATCACTGAATTTGGCAGGGAATTTTAACCTGCCCCATTACACCTACATCACATGTGCTATTTTCTTTGCAAAGTAGCCTCATATTGGTGCCAGTGCATCCTTTTAACCCAGGTTTACTTAGAGGCATAAGGGGTGTTAATATTAAATTCTTCCTAACCTTTAAATAATAAAATGGCATAATCATAAATGGCATAATAATAGGGAAACAGCTTAGGTGTAACTGTACTTGTTCCAGCCAGTGCACTTTCCTGGCAACTGCCAACACAAAAGTGCTGTAAGGATAGTCCTGCACTGGTGGATAGGATGTGGTCCTGGCATCGACACCACTGCTAGACAGCACTGGGCTTCAATACCAGGAAGACAATGGTGGGAAGTGGCCAGCCATAAGTGCTTCCACTGGAAAGTAGCTAGACTTTTTGAGGGGGACAGGGAGGGGACAGAATTAGGCAGGGATAGACAGGCCACAGGGAGCGTTGGCCTGGGAGGGAGACAGACATGGACAGATTCTGCACCTCTGTAGTGATTTGAAATATTGTAGGGGAATGTTTGTTGCAATTTTCAGCCATTGCTCACCTCTACCAGTTATTCCAAGGACTTCTCCATGTGCCTGTTGCTGCCCCATTATTTTCAGTATGACATTGTATTCTGCAGTTGTTAAACAGCACCAGATGTGCACCTAAATGTTGTGCCACATCTTCAACAACCCACAGAGCCAAGCCAGAGTCTTAGCAAGAGCCTTTTGTTCTGGTCAGGGATTTCCAGGGTTCCTGCCAAACAGGGAGGGAAAGCCAGCAAAACGTCACTTGCAAATGCAGCCATTAAGATGAAAAGAAGCACTGTTGTGTTAATATTTTCCTGTCTTGTGTGCATTTTGTTCATGTCATTCGTGTTTCAGAACAGAAAATGCTGCAAGTTCCACATTCTGCACAATAATTAGGCAGAGGGGAAGAATTCAGCTCATATTAAAAAAATAGTTTTGTGTCGCAAGATTTCAGAGTCCAAATGGGTAACTGTACAATTTTTCTAGGCAAGAAGCAACACTTCCCACTAACAACGCCATAATGCTGAGCCCTACATCAACAAAATATTTACAGTCTAGTTTTGCATTACCTGTGACCTTCCAAGCTGAATTAAGATCTCCAGACCTGCCTGGAAGCCAAGGTTGCAAAGGTGGTGGCAGCCTTTCTGCCTGGCCCTTTCCCAAGTCCCTGCAACAGAGATGTGCATCAAATGTAATCACTAACACCCTTATCCAATCTCCATTGATCCCTTAAAAGGAAGAGGGGAATGCCAAGGATTCCATGGTCAGATTTTGAGGATTTTGTGAAGTGGCCTCCATTTTGCGTTGGAAGCTAACTTTCATGTGAGTTCCATCACCTGACTGCTGATTGATTGAGCACATCAGTCGTTAATTCTGTTAGAGAGACAGTTAGTTCTGTTGGAGGAGTCAGAATCATGGTAGCTAGTAACATTTGGTGGGGAGATAGCAGTCTTGAGAGGATTAATGGGTTTAGCTTGGGTTAGCTTAGCTAGCTATACTTGGTTTTTACAAGTCACTGCGACTCTGTTGAGATGTAACCCAGTTAATTAAAAAATAAATAATTTTAAAATTTAAAGTTTTAAATTATGTCTTGAAACTGATTCCATCCTGAATCCAGTCTTGCTACTGGGTGTGAAGCCTTACATGGTTGGCAGAGGCTGGGATCAAATGATTCCAGTTCCTAAAATTAAATATATTACAGGTTACTTAAGAGACTGAAAGGTGTTTGTTAGATACAGTTTAAAAGATACAGAGTGTTATTTTTGTCAGTTAAGGCAAGTTTTCACTTGATAGGGAGAACTAGTATAGTTTTAGAAATGGTAACGAGGATGAAGTTGCCAGATAAGTATAGTCAAGGAGCAGAAGGGGGTAAGATAACTCGTTGGCTGTTTCAAGAAACTTCGCCTGTACAGCTGTTTGGAGCAAAAGATATGCAAGGAGTTGAAGGTGATGATGCACCTGTTAATTCATCTGTTAATCCCAGGCATCATTTCCTTACACAGCGGGGCTACATAACAGATGAAGAATCAATGTTTACCGTGGGTGAGATTCACTGGAATAGAGCCAGGCAAGGATAAATGTGGCAGTGAAGGTCAGAGGCCATGTGGAGAAGACAACCTTTACAGATGCTTGAGGAGGAAGAACAGTGGTTTCTCAACAGAGGCAGGGGAGAGAGATCAATAGCAGATTTTTGGGCTGAAGAACCTAGTCATTTCAGCTCTGCTACCACAACTGTACCTCCAGTGCAACAAGCTGCCCAACCAAAGGCAGAGATAACAATGGAAGGTCTTATGAAAATTATTGCACTGCAGCATGAAACTTTGGCTCTTAAACTGAGTTAAGACCGACAAAGACCTGTAGACTACCTGTAGACAATGATCAACAAATTTTTCCCAAGTACACCCAGGAAAAGCAGACCCAATGATTATCTCTGTTCATTTGAAAGAATCTGTGAAGACCAGGATGTCCCTTAAAAGTTATACTGTCAAATTCAATGTTCTTTAGTAGCAAATTTGGATCTGGGACAAATCCTAGCAGAACTTCCATCTGATCATGCGAATAATTATGAACGCTTTAAGCAGTTTGTCCAAGAATGTCTTGCATTGACAACCACAGAGGCTAGAAGAAGCTAGAGACACCAGGATGAAGCCAAATGAATCATTTACTTCATTCCAAGCACGTCTAGATTGCCTTTTCCATGTTTGGATGGTAGCAGAGCAAGTAAGATTAGTCAGAGACCTTAATGAGGTAATTGAGCACTTGTCTAACTTTATTCTTGATGATGTCTTGGTTTGAGTGGAGACCAAAAACCAGAAACTGCTTCACAGGCTGTAAGAATCATTGATGAGATTATAGCTCAGAGCAAATGTGGCAGGTAGGACAAGATTCTCACTACCTAACAGGACAGCTTCTGCTCTAGCCAGCTTCAAACCAGTTGTTGTATCAAAAGAAGATTCCGTGCAACCAAAATACTGGCCAGCTGGGGCAAATGCAGCAATGCCAGGAGCCAGTAACACTCCTGTTAAAACCAAGCACCAACCAGTTGCTTCTATGACCTTTCTTAGAACAGGTACTGACCTAAAATGCTATCATTGTGGAGAAATTGGTCATACCTGAAAGTTCTGTGAAAAACTACCTGTCAACACTGTTCTAATACGACTGGTACTAGAGTCAAGTTGATCCATGGACTTAAGTGCTTCGGAGCCAGAATATCAATCAGAAAAGCCAAGAGAGGTCCCAAGAAGTCACCTTTGCTCAAACTGCGACCAGGAAATCTCCTACATCGATTACAGCAGTTGAATCAACTGTTCCAAGGTTAACTGAAATGGTGAATCCTGGAAAAAACCTTGGAGGCCAAATGTCTCCAGATCTAGAACAGATCTAGTGCAGATCTAGAAGGGTTAAAGACTGAGCCAAGGGTTGGTTGTCAACATCTTTTCCTGGAGCCCAAGTTATTCCCCTTGAAGAAGTAATGCTGAGGGAACAAATTGTAGTGAACACCTTAAAAACATCATGGCACAAAAATTTATTGTTACTTGCAGCCAAGCAGCAAAAATGGCAGTGTTGGAAGAAGAAAGTGAAGAGCCAAAGGTAGTTGATAGTAACTCAATAGTTATAGGCCAGAGAGCAGAAATAAATTTATTGCAGCACTTCAGTCAGATCCAAGTCTGGCAGAGTACTGACAGCATGCCAGTGAAGTTGGGAGCAGGATAGGGAAAGGAGGAGAAAGTGTGAGGTTTTACTTCTTTAATCAATTACTTTACAGAGTGAGAGCTGAGCTAAATTGGCAGAGACAAACTCAGCTGGTTCTTCCAGAAGAATACATAGGACTAATTTTGTCAATAGCACATGAACATCCGATGGTCGGAGGACATTTGGGACAGAAACAAACTTTAATCCACCTTGCAAGGTTGTTTTATTTCCCATATCAAAAACAGTGAGTTCAGGACTATATTTGTTCTTGTTTGGTGTGCCAAAAAGTTGGAACACCTACAGGTTATATTGAAAGCTTGCCTAACTACTTTCAGGTTATATTGAAAGCTTGCTTAACTACTTGTCTAAAGGAGTTAAGAGGCATGTAAATGCGCTGAAATACCTCCAGGTTAAATGTGCACAGACAGAAGCAAAGTTCTGTGAAGAAGTTCATGGATTAAAAAGAAAATATGCTGTTCTTTATCAGCCCTTGTTTGACAAGAGGAGTGAAAATCATCAATTCCATACTAAATTGAGTCTTGTTACTGGGTGTGAATCCTTAAGAGAACAGAGCAGAGGAAGAAGTGCCGGGGAGAACATAATTGTGGTCATTACAGTGCATCTTTATGCAGGTTTCTGTACATTGATTTGTATGAATGATTTGTTCATGATTTCATTTTGAAAGTTAACCCGTTTCAAGACCCCTCAGATATAGGGTGCAGATTGTGCCTACTGCTGAAACTGTGGAAATATCTGGACACATGCATAGATCCAAAACTATATATCCTGTGCAAATATTGTACATAAATATAACGCCTGCCAGTGCCTTGTCAGTGTTGAAAATAAGTTGATCTAATCTGTCATTTTGTCCTATAGCATGTAAAATATATACCTGTCTAAAAGCAGTACATACATCTCCATACATCAAAATTATTGTTCTGAACATGCTTTTTTAACAGGCATGAGTTACTGGTATATTAAAATATATTTATTTTCCAGCAGGGCCACTGCCTCACCATGGAGGGATGGAGAGAAAAGCAAGACATTTTGGACTCCTTCAGAGATGGATGTAACAGCAAAGCATCTTCAAAGATGCAAGTGACAGTAAAGCAAGAAGCATGGCATGCAAGGAAAATACTGACATTAAGAATATGTAATCTTGGCCACAGCTAATAAGAAGGAATACCTAATCCAGCATCCTGCTGGAAAATAAACCTGGTTTTCAATCAGGTTACAAGCTTACTGGACAGTGGCAATGCTGTGGATGTCTTTTATCTTGACTTCAGGAAAGCATTTAACAAGGTTCCACATGACATCTTAATCAGGAAGTTGGAAAAATATGGGCTAGATGAGGCAATCGTTGGGTGGATCTGCAGCTGGCTGGATGGCTGCACTCAAAGGGTTTTAATAAATGGTTCTGCATCAACCTGGAGGTCTGTTTCGAGTGGGGAGCACCTCAGTGAGGTGCTCTATCTTGGGCCCAGTTCTCTTTAATATCTTCATCACTGTCTTGGATGAAGGGATACAGGGGAGCCTCATCAAATTTGCAGACAACACCAAGCTGGGAGGAGTAGCAAACACAACAGATGACAGAAAAAACCTCCAGGAGGATCTAGACAAACTGGAATACTGGGCTGTAACAAACAGAATGAATTTCAAAAAGGAAAAATGCAAGGTTCTGCACTTAGGAAATTAAAACCAAAGACACAGGTATAAAATGGGAGACACTTGGCTTGGTAGCACAACATGTGAGTGGGATCTTGGAGTCACCATGGATCACAAGCTGAACATGAATCAGCAGTGTGATGCGTCTGTGAAGAAGGTAAATGCCATTTTAGGCTGCATTAAGAGGACTGTAGCTTCCAAGTCACACTAAGTTATAGTTCCTCTTTATCCTGCATTGGTTAGACCTCACCTCGAGTACTGTGTTCAGTTCTGGGCACCTCACTTTAAGAAAGATGCAGCCAAACTGGAGCAAGTCCAGAGGAGAGCAACAAGAATGATCAGTGGGATGGAAGGGAAGCCCTACAAGGAAAGGTTGGGGGAACTTGGGATGTTCAGCCTGGAGAAGAGAAGGCTGAGAGGAGACATGATTGCCCTCTTCAGATAGCTGAAGGGCTGTCATAGGGAGGAAGGGGCTCATTTGTTCTTAGCTGCCTCTGAAAGCAGAACTAGAACCAATGGGTACAAACTGCAAGAAAGGAGATTCCGGTTGGATATCAGGAAAAAATTCCTGAGGGTGAGGGCAATTCGGCAGTGGAACAGATTGCCAAGGGAGGTGGTAGACTCTCACTGGGGATCTTCAAGCAGAGGCTCTACGAGCACCTGTCGGAGATGCTCTAAGTCGGATTTCCTGCTATAGGCAGGGTGTTGGACTAGATGACCAAGTTGGGTACCTTCCAACTTTATGATTATGATTCTAAATCTGTTGGTGGATGATCTAAATTGTCTAGTATTAGTTACTCAGTGAAGTATTAGTTAATAAGAGATGTTAAGTTTCCTCCCTCCATTCATATGATTGTGGGGCAACCTAATATTCCCCTAAAATGGTACTGGGCTAGGTGAAGTTTTGACAGCATTACTGATTGGCTATGGCTGCAATCCTAAAGACACTTTCCTGGGAGTAAGACCCATTGAACACAATGGAGCTTACATTTGAGCCTACTTTGAGTTATATCAGAGTGATGCTGGGATAAGTTTTCACAGCAATGCACGGTCAGAAACAGTCAGCAGCTTCATTGCCAGTTGTTGTAAAGGAAACAACATTTCCCACCTTTCTAACCAGTTCAGATCTCACAAGCTGGCTACGCAATCCTCATCCTCCTGCATCTGGGGTCTGGTGGAGAAACTGTACACGTGAGTGGAGAATATTTCAGACCTTCCAGTCAGGCATACATTCCAATTTCTGCTGATTTGTGATGAGAAAAACCATCCACTTGCAAAGACAAGCCAAAAAGGCAACTTCTTCCGCGTTTGTACCGTGTGTTAGTGTCCCATGTGTTGTAATTGAGATAGTGTCTGCTTGTTGAGGATTGGAGTTTGCTCCAATTCATGACAGATGTGACATGGGGATACCTGGCCGGCCTGTAGTACCTGTTTATCTACTTGCATTTGCATGCTTTCGAACTGCTAGGTTGGCAGGAGTTGGGCTAAGGATGGGAGCTCACCCCATCTGGCAATACCCATCTTGCTCACCCCGTCTTATATGTTAGGTGTTCAAGTGCAGGCCTGCTGAGCAGAATTCTGGTCTAGCGGTGTTCTAACTCCAGCATTCTAACCACTGAGCCACTGCAGCCCTGCAAAGACAAAGCATTTCCTTATAACAAAAAATAAATACCAGCCAGTTGATAGTGAATATAAGTATTAATGACTAACTAAATGTACCTGCATTGCAGGAGTAAAATACCCTGGTACACTCTCCCCCATGCGCATCAAGCCCTCAGGTACATCAACCCCCAATGTGCATCATCCCCCATGCGCAACAACTCCCCATATCAACCCCCCCACTGCAACACCCCCCAGTGCACCCTCCCTCCCAGTGCACCAGGCAGTGGGCATGAAATTGGCTAGATGTTGATCAGTTGATCTTCAATGTTAAGTATAGGACAAAAACACTTTGCTCCCATTTTCAGCCCTTAAGGGTTAAATTTCTCAACATAGGTCCTTGGTGGGTGTTGATGTCACACAAGGAAGACCCCCAAATTTCATGCTTTTAGGTCCAGGGGTTGGGCAGGGCCTTGATCAGTCAAGGATTCTTCAATGCAAATTATAGGGAGGAAAACATGTTGTGTCCCTTTTCACCCCATTCCGGTTTGAATTTCCGAAAACCGGTTCTTAATGGGTGCCTCCATCATGGAAGGAACACCCTCCCCAAATTTCACACTTCTAGGCCCATCGGTTTTGGCTCGGCGTTGATGAGTCAGTGAGTTAGTGACTTTTCTGTTTATACGTATAGATAAATGTAAAAGAAAACGGGGATGTATTAGATGATCCTCAAACTGTTTGAGGGAAACTGTTTTGGAGGGAAACTTTAGACATTCATATTTGGGTAGGCTTTTTCAAGTATTATGATAGGTTATTATTATTATGTATATTAGCATTATATAAGAGTATAAATTACAAGCATTTGCCTACTGTTCCTCAGTTGCAGTTTGAGTCAATAAATGCTGTTGTAGCTCTGCTGGTCTGCTTCTTGCCTACTGAAACCCCCCTACACACTAAAAAACCTTGCACACTACATGGTTCTTCCTAATGCGGATATAGCGCAGGTTCAAACTTGAATGTTCAGCTGCTGGTTGTAGTCATGTTGATAGCCACTAGCTTAAATTGCTTAATAAATACTTAATAAATTGCTTAATAAAGAGAATAAATACTTCCGGGATCCCATGAATTTTTCTATCTGCAAGTTTGGTATCCACGGGGGTCAAAGGAATATAACCCCCTTGGATAGCGGTATAGAATACATATACACTGAATGACCTGTTGGTAGACCTGAATTTGAAATCTTAGAAAACAAGGTCAACTCAGGCTGCAAACCGAAATTCCAGTTAGGTTGGCCTAAGCCCTGCATAAATCTTGTGCTGACCTGGGATGTCAGGTAAGTGCCATAAGACACTTCTGCACCACTCTTAGGGAAGGCTTGAGCCAGTGCACAGGGATACGCTTGCCTCCCTACATTACCACAGGAACAGGAAGACCAAAAGGTTGTGGCAGCCTAGGTTAGGATTGCACCCTAAATGCCAAATAGAATCACTGAATATTGTATTAAAGAATTGAAATACAAATGAAAGTAAGGTTGTTTTAGCTCATCACTACAAGTTGAAGCAGTTTTCTAGGAGCCAACCCTAAGTCCTTCCTATGCTATAGACCTAAGATTACAACCTGTTGAGGAATTCTCCACCAGAAGAAGTAAGAAACTGACCAGAACTCTGGAAATATATATACTTAGGCTGCGATCCTGACCTCCACTTAAGCCTGCTTAAGCCCCTGCATAAGTCATTTGCCGACCCGGTGGGGTCACTAAAGTGCAGTAAAAAACTTCTGCCCCACTTCTTGGGGCGGGGGGAGTTTAGGCTAATACACAGGCATACACCGACCTTCCCACACTGTCACAGAAAGGTATGTAAGGTGAGTTAGGCTGGCCTAAATTTCTTGGGATTGTGCCCTTTGCATACTATCCATTTCCTGATGTATTCCTTTACCTGATTGATTCTTAAACAAGTGATGTGAGCTCTGGTATATTTAAAAGTGGGATGTGTATCAAGATATAAGTCAGAATAGAGAAAGCATCAAGATATTGAGCAGAATAAAGAAAAGGTGGTGAGAACTGCTAGGAAATCTAATTAGCAAAAAGCAAAGATAAACTGGGAATGCTGGAACATATGCCAACTTACTCAGAAGTAAGTACTACCAAGTTCAACATGACATAGGAATGCAGCCTTAAAAGAAAAAAAAAATGCTGTGCCATAACGCAGGCTTATTTTTCACATAATTGAGCCAGGATCCTTCAGCTGCTGCAAAAGTGATCCAGCCCACATAAGAAGCTAATTAGAATCTCATGGCTTTTTCAGGTCTAGTGGGACAACCGTGATGATGTATTTAGCTGGTTCCTTGCTTTGCTTCTGCAGCAAATGTGGATTACAATATATGAGGTAATGCTGCGGATGAGGTCGGCCGCCCATCAATTAATATAGCAAACTATGTGACACCTCATCAATTTCTTTTGTGCATGCGTTCTGTAAAACAAGGGTCATTGGTTTATATGATGAAAGGGAATATTAAAACTTGTATTGTTTAAAATTATTGTACAGCGAGTACTTCAGTACCTGAATTCCTTTCCACACTATACAAGAATAAAATCATACCATCCTCTCTGAAATAAAAAAAGCAACCTGGCGCAATCTTTTCTCTCAAAGGCAGACTCAGAACTCATGAAAAGGATAGGTCACTATTTCTCAACCAGCGGTATGGTACCACCTGTGGTACTCTAGAAAAGAGGTGGTTGAGTGGAGACATGATTGAGACATACAAAATCATGCAAGAAATGGATAGAGTGGATGGAGAGATGCTCTTTTCCCTTTCACATAACATCAGAATAGGGGACATCCACTAAAATTGAATAAGGGAGGTTTTAAAAAAACCTCCTAAGAATTGGGAGGTTTAGGACAGACATAAGAAAATATTTATTTACCCAGCATGTAGTTGGTCTGAGGAACTCCCTGCTACAGGATGTGGTGATGGCATCTAGCCTCAATGACTTTAAGAAGGGACTGGACAAATTTGAGAGGAAAGGACCATCACAGGTTACAAGCCATGAGGGGTGTGTGTAGATGCTGACAACCTCAAAATGCCAGATGCAGGAGAGGGCACCTGGATGCAGGTATCTTATGTGCTCCCTGAGGTATCTGGTGGGCCGCTCTGTGATACAGGAAGCTGGACTAGATGGGTCTTTGGCCAGATCCAATGGAGAATCTTCTTGTGTTCTCACATACTTAAGGTGGTGCCTGGTCATACTCATGACCTTAGGACACTTGCATCCTGATAGCGACAGCAGGAACATGACACAACAAAGAGCTGTAGGAGGCTCCTCTCAGTGGTATTCAGGTGATATTCAAATAAGTGAACCATATGAAGTGGTATAGTGGAAGACAAACACTAAGTTAACACTGGGATAGGTAAAGACAGCCACTTGCTCACTGTTCCCATGGTTGTGTGGAGAGGTCGGTGCATTTCAGTGCACTGGTCTAAGGTTGAAATAGAGGTAATAAGCTGTTTTACAGCAAGGTCCACAACTAGGATGGTTGAACTTTGATTAAAATGATGAGCATGGAGTACGCAAGAAAACATATGTGATTGTTAATTAAGTTGCTTATTAAGGCTGCAATCCTAAACTCCAGTTAAGCCCTAGCATAAGTCCTTTGCTGGCTTGGGGGTGTCACCTTCTGCATCACTCCTAGGGTAGGTTAGGGTAGTGCAGTCGTGCACTTGCCTCCCTACATCACCAAGGGAAGACTGTTGATGTGTGCTGACCTAAGTTAGGATTAGAAACAGCAGTCAGAACCAAATATGGAACAATAGATGGGTTTAAAATTGGGAAAGGAGTGCGACAAGGCTGAAAAAAGCTGGGATGGATGAATCACAAGCCGGAATTAAGACTGTTGGGAGAAATATAAATAACCTCAGACATGCAGATGATACTACTCTAATGGCAGAAAGTAAGGAGGAACTAAGGAACCTCTTGATGAGAGTGAAAGAAGAAATTGCAAAATGTTGGCTAAAACTTAACACTAAAAAACCCAAGATCATGGCTTCTGATCCCATCAATCTGTGGAAAATAGAAGGGGAAGAAATGGAAATTGTGACAGAGTTTATTTTCCTGGGCTCCAAGATCACTGCAGATGGTGACTGCAGCCAAGAAATCAAAAGACCCCTGTTTCTGGGAAGGAAAGCTATGACAAGGGTAGGCAACTTAATTAAAAGTCGAGACATCACCTTGCCGACGAAGATCCAACTAGTTAAAGCTATGGTTTTCCCTGTAGTAATGTATGGTTGAGAGAGCTGGACCATAACAGAAAGGTGACTGCTGGAGAATAGATGCCTTTGAATAATGGTGCTGGGGAAGCCTCTTGAGAGTCCCTTAGACTGCAAGAAGATCAAATCAGACCATCCTCCAGGAAATCAACCCTGACTGTTCACTGGAAGGACAAATACTGAAACTCAAATGTTTTGGCCACATCATGAGAACCACATCATGAGTTTTTCCCAGCATCATGGGAAAGCATCATTTCCCAGCATCATGATGGCCACATCATGAGTTTTTCCCAGCATCAGGCTCTTTTTAAAAAAAGAGCCTGATGCTGGGAAAAACTGAAGGCAAAAGGAAAAGGGGATGGCCAAGGGTGAGGTGGTAAGATAGTGTCACCAAGGCTATGAACATAAATTTAGGTGGATTTTGGAAGCTGGTGGAGGATAGGGGGGCCTGGCATGCTGCAGTCCATGGGATCATGGTCATACACAGCTGAATGACTAAATGTTAGGATAGTGTCCTAAGGGAAAAAGAGGGAAATATGGAAAAGGGCTAAGGCACCATGCCAAAAACATTGAAGTTGAATTTAAAGTGGAAAAACAAGGATTTGCATCACCTGGTGCATGAGAATAGCGAATCATCCTCATGTTCAACATCCTCCTAGATCAGCGTTTCTCAAAGTGGGGGGTCACCTGAAGACCTCTGGTGCCAGACCTCCAGCTGTAGCTGCACGTGCACTGGGGCTGACTGACAGCCTCACAGCCCAATCCTCTGCATGCCTACTCTGAAATAAATCCCATTGTGTTCAATGTGTGCATAGAGCACACATTTCATTTGTAACAATGAAAATACATCCTGCATATCGGATATTTACATTACGATTCATAACAGTAACAAAATTACAGTTATAAAGTAGCAACAAAAATAATTTTATGGTTGGGGGTCCCCACAACATGAGGAACTTATAAAGGGGTCACGGCGTTAGGAAGATTGAGAACCACTGTCCTAGATAGCGGATAGGGAAATGTCCTGGGCAGTGGGCACAATAATGCACCAGTGTCCCAGTGAATTATATAATTTCTTTAGGAGATAGCCAGTTGAATCAATGGACAGTGACTCAGCTGAAAGACCATGCCTTATGAATGGCCTTGATATTTTAAGTAACTACATATTTCTTAGCTAGCCAAGGCTAAAGAAAACCTTGATGATGCCAGTACAAGCAAATAAAACTGTTTATTAGTATGAATGACATTAGTGGCATCTGGGCAGAAGGCAGGCTAAGTAAAGCCAAGGATATTTGTTTCAAGCTCCAACTTGCAACTGTGACTTTAGTCACTGATCATTGATGTGCAATATGAAGGAGAACCATAACTAATATTGGCCTGCTTTACAAATCTGTTGTTTACTGAGTTGTTATACATACAGTAGAGTGCTTTGAATCTCTTCTAAGAACTAGTCAAGTATTCTGGAAGGTTTGACTCACCTTTCTAAATACCATGCCAGCTATAAAGGAGGGTACAGGAGAGGAGTTAAGTCATCAGCTGAATGGAGTCCCAGGGGTACATGGGTTCTTGTCAAACGCCCCTCTGCAACTGGTCCTGATTCCTTACATGCGTTTAGTTCTTTGTATGAACCTATATTTCTAGGCGTATCCTTAAAAGATCAACAACAATGCTCAAACAATGAGCATCGGAACTTCTAGATTTGCAGGTTATTCTAATATTGTGACTGAGGTTACCCCATCAGGGCCAAACCATGCATACACTACAAGAAATCATAGTTCCCAATGTACGCATATCCAAAAAGATGTACAAAAGGGCTCCAAAATTGATTAGGACAGCGACTCTGGGAAAAGGGGTTTTTAACTCTTTCATACTGCTAACAATCTTACATTATCTAATAATCATAATAATCCAATATTAGCCCCCCCCCCCCGGGGGGGGGGGGGAAATGAAAGCACTGTACCAGTAAGAACACTATCAAAAGCCAGAGTGGTATGAATTCAGGTTAATAGAGGTGATATGGTGCTACTTGGGAAATTGACCTTTTAAATCAGGACCTCGAATCCCTATCTTTTATGAGCACTTTAAGAGCCAAACAAATCCTATCCCATTTTCAAGCACCAACGAAGCCATTCCAAGGGGGCATGCATTGCATCCTGTAGTGTGGGAGGACTCGAGGAACTTTTGCTTCCTTAGGATTGCATTGCAGCTGCATTCGTGCAGGAAACTTGGATAGGATGGAGCCCTCAGTGGCCTTTGGTGAGCCACTCAGAGTCAGCCACAATGTGGGAAGAATAATTCTTTTTCCCTACCAGATTATTTTAAGAATCACAGTGATAATAAATGAGGTGCTATGCTATTTGCTTAGAAAAAATGCTATGCAAAAACATTATTAGCCTAATCCAAACATTTTGTCCTCTACCCTACACGGCTAATGTTCATAAGCCAATTAAGAATGTGATTTCTATAAACAGTTTGTGTTATATTTGCCTTTGCTGGAAGTATATTTTTTTTGCCAAAACCTGTGTCTTAATTCCATTTTTTTTTGTACCAAAGATGAGACCAAAGATATTTGTACCAAAGATAACTTTGGACTATAACTAATGGTCATACTCAAAAATATAACCTGCATTTTTTAGGACACTGTACAATAAGCATGCAAATTGCTAGTTCCCACATCTCACATCTATCTATGATGCCTCTTCTGCATCTGATACCAAGTGATAAATTGCTTGTTAGTAGGGTTAAGATAGTCATTGCAATAAACAGTCTGAATGTACTTCCCCACCCCAAAGATGTTTGTACTGTATAAATAAAATGTGGGTCAACCAAGAATTGTGCAGTAGGAGTTTCTTTGGTTGTGTCCTTGAAAAGCCCCTTGTTGACCTGAGGAACAGCAGCTGCAGAATCAGACCTCACATTCCTTAAGACAACATGTCAGCTGTGGGAATAGGCGTTGCTGCTTCTTGTCTCTATCCCAATCAGTCCCTTGCTAATGGGATGGTTTGAGCTCAGTGGGAGTGTCCCACTGATGTAGTTTAAGTAACATCCATGGTATCAGAGAACAGGGATTACAGTGAACACACCATGCTCAGGGAACAGCTCTCTTTCACGTCTTTCCCATCCCACCATGTTGGAGGAGAGTTTCCCAAATGGGATTCCAGTTCCAGCCAATTTATCAGACCTGACCTGAACAACTTTGGTGAATGTGTTCAATGCAGTAACACTTTAATAATGTGGACCAATTAAGTAGGTGAATAATATCAGTAGTATTCTGAAAGATTTGCACAATCTATGACAATTGAAACATGATCATTGTAAAGCCACTCTGTATTTTCCACCTTGTGCTTTGACTCTGGAGCAAAGCGGTACTAGATGCTCCCTCTTCACACACCTCAGAGGAGCAGTCATTATTCTTCTGGTCACTAGTAGACAAGGCTCCCTTGTCTGTGGAGGAAGTGGATCATGACCTTCAGGAACTGGACAAAGGTAGGGCTGCTCAGCTTGCTGCTTCTTCATCAGCTCCTCCAAAGCCTCTCCACAGTAAGACTAGCTATTGATCAGTTGCCTAAGTGCTTTTGCCCAAATAACACTTGAATGGCTTATGAGCATAGACTGCACAAAACAGGGCATTATCAGAGAGCACATAGGTTTTTATGCATCATAAATAATCATGATAACCAAGACAAGCAAGGGAATAATCATGCTAACACACACAAGGGAATAATCATGCTAACCATGCTAAGCAAGAGAACCATGAATCTATTTTGTCAAGCTTAGTTTGCAACTAATCTGTAGATATTCTCACTATTACATGTTTCTGGTGGTTTTTAAAGGATGTTTACATTTTTATTGTTAATGCTATTACAAAAAAGGAAACATGAGCGTTGCTGTTATTGCGATTTTATGAATGTAAGCTGCCTTAGGCTCTTGGGGGGAATATAAAAATTTTTAATGTAAGTAATTAGCAACCTTATTACACACTTCTTTGATTGTTCTATAACTTTCTTTTAAAGGACAAGAGATTACGCTATGTGTAAGGAGAGAAGATACCTATAGCTAGAGGGGTATGGAGAGAAGCTAGGTGTGGTTAATGGAACTGGCAAAAATGCACAAGCAATGTAAGTTGCACAGTACACGTACTGCAATTCCTACATAAGTCATGCAGAATCCTGAGCATGTGACTCTGGAATGCAAAATGGGAAAAATAAACTAATTCAGGCATGCTGTTATTCTCTGTGCTGTTCCCAAGTGGGAAGGGGAATTTGGGAGGACTCTTTTGAAAGTAAAGGGATGCAGGTTCCTGAAACACAATTGCCTTCCTTTGCCAGCATTTCTGAAGACACAGACTCTCCTGTGCCAAATTTAGGAGGAGAATGCAGACAGATATGCACATATGTGGGATGTTATAGAAAGAGACTTGACAGATGACAGTAACCACTTAAGTCATGAAAATGGCTATGTGCCACCATTTCATTATGCTCCCTTACTTCACTTTCAGAAATTGCATTACACAAAAGACTTATTTCCAAGAATCCACAAGGGGGAAATAGAGCACCGTCAAGGTCATGAACATCTTAAGTCCCAGAAATTTTGGCTTCACGATTACAGTTGCACAAATTAATAGCCAGATTGAATATGAGGATTAAAGAAAACACAAGGATTAAAGAATTTTTAAAAGGATTGCTGTTGATTTCTAACAAATATGTGGATTAGATACTGTCAGTCTGGTACTGCAATTTAGATCCCTCTTGCAGCTTCAGTGGCAGAGCACCTGCTTTACATGCAGAGGCCCCAAGTTCAATCCCTGGCATTTCCAGTTAGAGCAAAAAGAATTTGTGTCTAATAACTTTGGACAGTGTTGATAAAATGTGATTTAAGGTAAGTGGAAGTGTTCATATTTTGCAGGATTTTCTCTGTTCAGGCTTCCTCAAGAGTGTAGATACATTTTCACACTGTAAATTTTGCACTGTAAAGGGTTGATAAAACTCAGGCAGGCTGTTATAGCCATACATGTTTCTAGATTCTTGATATTGTTACCTTCCTGTTACAGTATCAAACCTGTTACATTCTGACCAACTGTGCTCAAGGTCCTCTTAACATTTATCTTTATTGTAGAGCAGTGATTTTTGACCTTTTTCATCTCACAGCACACTTAACAAGGCACTGAAATTGTCAAGGCACACCATCAGTTATTTTTACCATTGACAAGGCGCACCAGACTGTTCAAATACCCCAATTTTACTATTAATGAATGTCAATCCCCAAATTCCCATGGCACACCAGAGGACTATCCAAGGCACACTGGTTGAAAATCACTGCTCTAGAGTAAACCTTTGTGGATCTGCCATTTTATGTGATTCAATCTCTCTACAAAAGACAAGTTGGGAGGAGGAACATTTCAGACAAAAGATGTTCACCATAATGCCAGTCACTTACAAGAGGTGCTACCAATGATTGCAGGAAATGAGCCAGAGCTTCCCGCCGCACAGTTCATACTGTTTACATGCTGAAGTACATACACGTACATGGGGTACATTTAGCCACTGGAAGCAAATGCCTATCCCTATTTCATTCATTCATTTAGCCACTGGAAGCAAATGCCTATCCCTATTTCATCCCTATGGCCTTCATGAACATAAAAAGACTTTTGTTGTAGGAGAGTGACATATGCATATTAGTTTCTCTATAGATTTTATATCTCAAATTTGAAAGGTTGCTTTTAAAAAAAAATTATACTCTGGTTTTGAAACAAACAAAACACATTGTGAAAGTACATAATGTGCCTTGTTTGTTGGAGAAAAAGAAATCAATGAGCAGACTTTAATTTTATTCCAAATTCAGTGATGAAGCTTGAGACATCCGAGTCTGGCCAGTCCTTAGACAAGAAAGTATATAGAAGTAATAATACATGCTGCCTTGTGTTCCATGTGTAAGAATGAGATGAAGGTGAAATATATAACAAAATGCTCTCCCATTTCTCAAGAAAATGCGAGGACAATTGTACCAATGGACGACAAAATGTCAGTTTTATTTCTTCTGTATAAATAATAATAAAACATTGCATTAGATTGCACACTAATCTTGAGGTATAAAAATAGATCTCTCAGACACACATGTACACACACCCACACAGATTCTATATACAGTAAGATAAAACATATCCAAAACCTGCCTAAATATGATAGTGTTCATGTAATAATCAAATAAAGGCAAGACAACACTCACACAACTCCATCACAAGAGGCTTCCTCCACAATTTTCATTTAAATATATTTATCTCTTTTGTCAGAATGTTCAGAGAATCTTTGATGTTAATCAAAATTTATTTGTGGGCTGTCAAAGCCACTATCTTGTTGAAAAACCTTTGCATCTTGTATCAGTTTCCTTGAATGCTGTACACTGTAGCTTTTTCTGAGAGTTGGATACAATCTAGCTCCACTCTGTTGGGCACTCACAGGACTTCTGTCAGCAGTTGAAGGCAGTGTGTGACCAGGATTCACTGTCAGATGGCTTTTGCTATAATTTGTGACTTGACTCTTCAGGAGCGACTTTTCTGCATAACCACCAACTTGTTGACCCAAAACAGAACCATCATCCTTGGTGTACGAAAATGTGTTTGTCATGGGAAACTGTTCACAGGATCCTACTTGGGCGCTAGGATATGTTTTCTGCCTCGGATGCAGAGACACATCATTGCCATCCGAAGGAAGAGTCTCACTAACTAGACTCCACTCGTTGGAATTTCCTTCATCCTTCACTGGAGTTTCCTGAATTTCCAAGGCTTGAGGTTTCTCACACATTGTTTTTTGATGTCTAACTGATTGGATATTTCCAAGCCTGTTCGCGTCTGGTCTTTCATTGTGGCTCACATTCGTTATACTAGATGTCCCAGAAATAGAACTGCCACTTATAGAGCAGGCTGGTTGAATATTTCGGTGCTTCACTTGAGAAATGTGCAAAAGAGGATTTGGGAGTGCAGCAACATTTACAGAATGAAGTGAACCTCTGTCTATGTTTTTATCTTCATTGTGAGCCAACACCGACTCAGCACTTCCCGAACTATCACTCAATTGTTTATAAGATCTTCCACCAGCCCGAATATCTGTCACCAACTCAGAAACAGTATTCACAGCAGGCTGGTTTTCAGCATCAAGTCGCTGTCTTAAGCTGCAACGTATCTGTTTTGGAGAAGCTGGACTACAGTTCCTTTGGCCAATACTTTCTCCATGTATCGGGCTTTCTGATGAGGCCGGCCCAGGTGAATACATGCAATTTCTTTTAGGTTCCTCATCTTCAGATGCGGCAAATTGTGACAGGGCTAAGAAGTAGAAGAGGAAGGAAGAAAATCTTTAATCAAGCAATAATTCTTAGCGTGGAGAAAAACACATATCCAAGTTTTCAGTAATCCTTCAGTGAATTCAAAATGCTTCATTATGCAGTATATGGATGCACCAGTTTTCGTTCATTATTGAAAACATGTGAAAAAACAGGATAAGCAACAGTCATTTTACCATACCTGAATGTGAGGCTTTGCTGTGGGCTGGGTTACGAACAGGAGTTTC
The DNA here is from genome assembly GCA_030015325.1 of Cryptoblepharus egeriae. NCBI lineage: Eukaryota > Metazoa > Chordata > Lepidosauria > Squamata > Scincidae > Cryptoblepharus > Cryptoblepharus egeriae. The sequence continues at coordinate 17,937,245 of JAREYC010000013.1, forward strand.
TAGTATTTTGGCCATTGTCGCAAGTTTGCTAGCAGCACAGATTATTTTCTTCTCAGCCCTATGGGAAACCCAAAGAATGTTTTCAAAAGTCCTGTTCTTCCAAGACTAATTAAATGACAGATTTACCACAGGATGTTATGTGGACCCTTCCAATCTAATATTGATTTAAAAGTTAGCAGATCTTGTGTGCACCAACTTTGTCCCGCAAGGCAATACGACACAGCATTTTATCCTCAATTCTGCAATAAGTTGCTGAAGAAAAGAGGAGTACATTCTGAATAACTATTAAACAATAGCATGGAAAGTGTGTGACAGACCACACTGAAAACACAAATGGCATGAAAATCTGTCACCGACTTATATTCAGTAATTCTTTTCACAGGCAATACAAATTAAAATCCATTCCTGGAACTGGCAAGCTCAGACACACACAAACACTGTTCAAGTAACTTTAAACTGCAAATGTGCGAACTCCAAGCTCATGAAGATTAAAGCTGTCTTTTCGTAAGACAAGGAGAACCACAGGGCACAATCCTATGCAACTTTCTAGTCTGATGCATTTTGTTGTATGCCACTGGGTGTATGCTGCACTCTGTGGTATAGCAGCAGCCATGGAAGCATCCTCAAGGTAAGGGAATGTTCAGGCTGAATCAGTTCTGGTAAAATGGATAGGACTGGGCTCAAAATCTTTTGCTGGTTCATGGATCTAGATTTTCTCTCCTCCCCAATCACGTTTACTGACAGAAGAAATCAACACAATCATGTCTCAGGCTATAAGAGAAACAAGGACCAAGCCAGACAAAGTAGTCGAAAGATCTAGTAGTCTTGCTGAATGCCCTTTGGATACCTACCTGGAGAAAATGTTCCCACAGATCAGATATGCAAAAATTAAATATACCAGTTAAGATGTTAAATATCTCCTTTTGCTACTTCTTCTGTTTATCTTTAAAATAATTATTGTATTATTTGCTGCCATTCACTCTGTAAATCAACTGCAGCTAATATAAATAAGAACAGTTTAATTGGCTATCTCTGCAGAATAATTTTGCCGATTGTTAAAATATCTTGTTCGGAAGATAACAAGCAAACCACAGTTGTTATCCACTAGGGTTTTGGTTCCAGAACCTCCTCTGGATTAAAAAAAAATCAGTGTATTAAGAAAACAGTTTGAAGTGTATTAAGAAAAATCAGTGTATTAAGAAAAAGGTTTGAAGACCCACTTCCACTTCTTGCTCCTAGTGGAATAAGGTTGGGTCTCAATATCTGCAGGGGTTTGATTCTGGGACTGAAAAATGGAACGAATGCTTGCATGACTACCTCCCTACAACAGCAGAAAAGCAGTTTTTTAAACTGTGATTTGCAGTGGCTATTTGTGTTGAGCCAAATCTGTGTATAAAAAATCAGTGTATAACAATGTTGGCTGTACTACAGCCTTAAAAAATCTCAGGGTAATTAAGCAGAAGCTAATCAAGAGACAGGCATCAGTGCTACCTAAATACAGTATAATTTGACCTTACCCTCCCTGTTTTCCATCATCAGTCAAAAGCTGCTGCAGACAAATCAGATAATATTTCCGCATTTTCCGGGCAGTCTCCTGACGTTCTCTTAATACTTCTGCTTTAATAATTTCTGCAGCTCTCTCTTTGCTTTCACGGACATAACGAACCATATCGCCTAAAGCAGAAGGGTACATGTACAACACAAATAAATCTAAGCTCTAGACCAGGGTTGTCCAAAACATGGTCCTGGGGCCAGTTGTGGCCCTCAACAAGCCTCCACATAGCCCTTGGCAAGACCACTCAATCCGGCTCCCAGACCTATATTCCTCTGGAGGTGAGGGAAGCACTGCTACCTGAATCTCCAAAGAGTATTCTGAGGGCTGGAGAGGCTACATGCATCTTCCCTCTCTGTGTATAAAAGTGCTTATGAACTGATTTGATGATCACCCCCTCTTTGTTAGAAAGAATTTATAAACTTATTTGAATTCATTCACAAGTTCCATCTCTAATTCATTTATGTAAACTACTCAAATTTGATATGCAAATCAACTACTTTTTCTTCTAGCCCCCAACACACTGTCAGAGGGTTTAAGTGGTCCTCCTGTCAAAACGTTTGAACACCCCTGCTCTAGAGATATTCACAAATCCAACAATACAATTTTAAAAGATGTAACAGCAGAAAACATAGTATCAGAAAGTCTGCTGGTTAGAGAGAGTACAGAGATATAAGGGGTTAGTCAGAAATGCATTATAGTAGTAGTTTTACTTCACTAAAAAGAAGCAGGCCTCCATCAGTCTTTGAAAGACTATGGTATCGTGTTCGGCGCTGCATACGAAGCACGAAAGCCTGGGTTGGATTGTTATGGAGGATAGGCTGTTACCCAAGCAGCAAATCCCCCCTCTCCATGCCACTGAATTAGTCCAATGGAAAGGCAGAGCCGATACAATTGGATCCAGCAGGCGTCGCAGAGCTGGGCTAAGGACAGGAGCTCACCCTGTCTTGTGGGGCCGACCTGGGTCTCAAACCCTGGCTTGCTGGTTAACAGGCACAGCGTCTTAACCGCTTGCGCCACCCACAGCCCACTTCACTATCCACTAGCAAATGGGTAAAATTTGTTACCGAACACTTAAATCATTGAACTTTTAAAACACTTACCCTTAATTTTGCTTACTGCTTTAATATACTGAGAACGCAATTCTTCCAAGGCTTTTCCATCACAGGATCCAAAAGACTCTACAACAGAGCCCTCTGACGAAGATCTAAAAGCAAACAGAAATATACCACTCTTAAAAAATGGAGAATGAAACAGCAACTGTTTACATCTGGCTCTCACTTCTTTAGCTACCTGGGGGGCACATGGCATGATTTCAGATCTTCAGGTCTGTTCTTTATTGAAGAGTATTCATTTTCAGTTCTTTCATTTTCTAAAACAAAACAAAATATACTGATTTTTTAAAAGCATATGTAGAACTATGGAAATATTTGCCATTTATTCTTAAGTTCTTATCCCTAGTAAGATGAATAAGTGCACTACAGGAAAAACACAACCCCCTCTTTTTAAAGAGATGTAAGCAAAAATTATAGAACTGCAGAAGTGCACAAAAGGAGCCTTTTGTTCCAAAGAAAGGGTAGGCATTTTACATAAAAGAACTGTTTTTACATACCACAGACACTTTCCCAATTCTGTTAGGGGAGATACCAGATGCAATACAACTTACTCTAGCCCTTAGAAACCCGGCTTTTTTAAAATCACCTAAGACCTTAAAGACCAATGGATCTTGAGGCCAATAAATGGACCATCTATGACCCTGTACTACAGTTTGGTACCTATAATGAATAAATGTTGTGAAATGAATAAATATTGTGAAATTATGAATTTTGATTATAATTTTAGCTAGCAAAATATTGAACCTATAAGTGCTGGTTTTTTTCCCCCTTACCTAAGGCTGCCAAGGTCCAATGCACCTTTCTATGGAATAACCAATGAAAAGTCCAATGGACCATGCAGGATTAGATGGTTCAATTTGAATTTACAGAAAAACTGTAAATTCATAACATCCAAGCTTCTGGATTTATAACTGTCTAACTAGCAGTAAAAAAGTCATAGATTGTTGTCAAATGATAATAAGAGTCCATCAAAAAAACTCACAAAACTAACTTCTGAAAAGGTCCAATAGACCATGTTGGGCAACTACAGGCTAGCAGGACAAATAATATGGAAAGATACACAACTTACACATTTTATGTCACCAAAGACAAAATCTTCAAATTATTTACCGGTATTTAGCGTATGGGAAATACATGGACTTATGGTAAATCAGATGTTAATATCCAGTCCACCCAGCCATTCAAAGACAGAGTGGTTTATATTGAGAAAAAAATCAGTACTGGTCCAGTGTAAGCCCTTGATGGACACAATGTGAGAATATTTTGTCAAGGAGCATCACAGTCACATTGAGGGGTAGATACAAGACTGCACTTAAACAGCGAGTCCTGGCAGATGCCATGTTGGGTACAGATCTTGTTCAGGTCAGGTAGGTCAAAACCTGGCTCTTTTCATGCAGGATCATCTATGTAACTACATGTAAGTGGGCTTTCAGCAGCCCATTTAGCTTTCCATTGCACACTGATGTTGAAGGTGTTAGAGAGCTGTTGTGCTAGTGCCAGAGAGGGTTTCCTGCATTTAAGCCTGCCAGTTGATAGATGAGAAAGATCAGCATGCTCAGGTAGAAGTGGTAGAAATCTTTAAATTAAAATACACAATGGACAGAAGCACGGCCAGCCCAAAACCTCCTGTTGTCTTGGGCAGCATGCCAAATGCTATTGCCTCTGATGTGCAAGTCTGCCCTCCTCCCAGTCGCCAGTGGTGTAATTCAGCACTTTCTTCCCACATTTCCTCTCTGTCCCTCTATTCCTTTTCCAACCCAGGAATGAGAAAAGAAGAACAGTCAACTTCTTCAGCATTTGTCCTGCCTGGAGGTGGGGTCCACTATTCTAGATCAATCATCCATTCCATGTTTTGATGTGACACTGAGGAACCATCTGGCCTTCACCAGGTCCGTGAATCTGGCCTTCACCAGGTCAGTGAAAGTGGCACCAATTTATCTACTTGTATTTGCATGTTTTCAAACTGCTAGGTAGGCAGGAGCTGGGATGAGTGATGGGAGCTCACTCCATTGCAGCAGATGCATCTTGAACCACCAACCTGCCAATTTTCAGGTCAACAGGCACAGCATCTTTAACCACTGAGCCAACTCAGCCCCTTCAAAAGAGTGGCAGGGAAAGGAAGCAAAAGGACACAGATGTCAGCCCCCTATCAATCTGTAATTTGTGATGACAGTGTCATGGATGGCCAGTCCTGGTTAGAAGTGCTAAATCTTCTCTTTCTTTAATGTAAAAAAGTTACTACTGTTGCAGTCCAAAGAGATTTTACTACAGAAATACTGTATGCTGTATCTTGTCAAAATCTATAGCTGAGATCTATTCAATGTGGATATTCACTGCTTAATTTCTGTAATATCAATGAGTGTAATGAGTGTAATATCAATACCACTGTAATGAGTGGGCCAGAGATCTTAAATTTTAGATAACACCTGTATACCACATTATTTCAAAGATAGTATTTTTTAAATACTGCTAACTGGACAAGAGGCGCTCTTTCAAGTGGTTGTTCATCTTTTATACAGCAGGGGAAGAGAAATGGCCCTCCTCATCCTCAGAAGCATCTTTTTAGTGGCTTCTGTTGACATATGTCTAGTGGCTTATTTGACATCTTTTTAGACTGTGAGCCTTTTGGGACAGGGAGCCATTAGTTATTTCATTTTCTCTGTAAACCACTTTGTGATCTTTTTGTTGAAAACATTACATAAATACTATTGATTGACATGTTTGGCTACCTCTCATATATATATCTCACAAACTCACACACACACACACACACACATAACTCACACAAACAAAAAATATATATAACAAAGTTATATATATATAACTCACACAAACACATATAAATACCGCATTTCCCGGTTTATAAGGGGAAGAAAATGTCTGTGTGTCTGATAAGAGTGATGGAGCCAGTCCTGGTGCACCTTACCCCATCATGTCATATGTCGTTGGATTCGTACTGAAGAGCAGAATCCAATGCAACAATCAGTTTTGAGATATCTCCTTCCTATCAAAAGTTATGGCCAAAAAAGTAAAAATCAGAAATATAAAAACAAAAAATACATTTTTTGGCAATTTTTTTAAGCGGGTAGGAATTTTGCCCTGGGGAGTAGGAATTTTGGCCTTGGGGTTCAGGAATTTTGGGTTTGGCATCTGGTCACCCTGGCACAGTTGCAATCCTAACTAGCCTTCCCTGGCTTGGAGACTTGCTCCAAAGTAGACATGCACAAGACCTGGTCCCTCCTGCTCCATGCCTGTGCTTCCCTCACTCTTCCCTATGTATCTAGATCACCTCACCTTTCCCTACGTACCCCCCAAAAGAATCCCCTCAACTTACCTGCCTTCCTGGACTATTTGCAATGAGATTTGTGCAAAAGTCACAAATCACTGACACTTGAAATGATGAGTTTTTGAGGCTACCAGAAAATTAAAAGAGTGCTTGAAGCTTAAAGTCTTTCCTCATTTGTTAATGACAGTGATAATGGTTCTTAATACCACTGTTGACTTTACATGATTGAAATATTATTCTGCTATATTTTATTAAATATATTAGTACACCATTTGGTTCAGAATATTTTTTTTCTTGTTTTGCTCCTCTAAACTTTGGTGCATCTCATGGTCCAGTGCTTGTAATAAGCTGGGAAATATGGTATATAAATAATTATTCTACCTTGACAAATAAGGATACAAACCTTGAAGTTCCTCTGACTTTGCATTTTGTTCCTTCACTGCAAGTTGCAGATGTTTACAAGCTTTGTCCAGTTTCTTTTTCAAATCTTGACATTCCTTTTCCTTTCTTTCAAGTTTCTGGCGACAGTGTTCACAGCAAGAATCTACCTGGCACAAGGGACTTTTCTTACACTTTGAATCTGCAAACATACATCATAAAAATTGGAGATCACTGTGGGACCAAAGACACTAAAAGGAAGGAGACAAGACACCAACTGCTATATTGCAAATAACTCCAATGCTAATATTAAAAACCGACCATGCGATAGAAAGATCTGAACAGATGAAAATTTGCCTATAACTTCTAGTTGTGCAAAAAGGACAACTTTAAGCATGCTCACACAGCCATCAGAGAACCAGGAAATCAGAGTAGAGAAAAGGCTGCAAACTACTATTTTCCACTTGGCTAAGTTTCATCTGACACCACCAGAGGATAGACCAGGGAGAAGTGCAAGACTAGGTGGCCAGCAGTGGACACATTCTCTATTCTCAAATGCCCCATTAAACTGATTAATATCCTTGGGCCTGAACAATGAGTCACGGACACATCTCCAAATTATACCACAGTATTTCTGTAATGAAGCTTGCTACCAGAGGCCTAGTGAAAAAGCAAAATTTTATTATTCCCCAACTGGTTAGAAAACAACCAGTTTAAAATTAAACATACACACACAATAAAACAACAAAAGGAAAAATACCAAAGTCCATTTCTGTCTCCTGCAAAGCTGGCTGCTTTCTTAACATCCTTTGGAGTTCCAATTGCTTTCCTAGATCAAAAATGGAAGGCCTGGCTTTGTCTCCAGTCTCTTCTTCACCATTTTGAATATAAGAGTGCTTTCGATCTTTGAAATTATGGTCCAAATCTTCATGTTTCTGTTATTGATATAATTTTTTTAAAAAGGTAGATTCATGTTTTAGGAAATAAACAGGATAATTAGCATGACAGAAAGCTGTAGCTTATAGATATACACACTAAAAAGGAAGGAGATAATAGGAATATTAATTTCTATTTTGTTTTTTCAGGCTCATAGGCTGTAATTCTAAGCTCCATTTAGGCCAGCCTAACCCCTGGCATAAGTCCTGACCTGAGGGTGTGACAAAAATCCTGTCCTGAGGGTGTGACAAAAGGCACTTCTGCCCCACTCCTGAAGGGGTTAGGCCAGTGCACAGGCATACATCCCCACACCATCATGAGAAAGTAAACCATGTGAGTGAGGCTGACTTAAAATTGGTTAGGATTGCTTCCATAGCGCTTTATCTTAACCATCTCTAACTGAATAGTGATTTGAACCAAAATAACCAGTGTTTGGACACCACATGATATTTACTATTTACACATCAGTCAAGAAAGTATTTCAAACAACTTGCAATCACCCCAAAAGGCGACTATTTTAGTACCAATAATTTCTTTTAAGTTTCAAAAGCTAAACTTACAGAGAGGGATGGACATTATAAGAGGGTAATTAACCTAACTCAGGTTGCAATCCTAAACTCCAGTTAGGTTGACAGTTAAGTCATATGCTGGCCTGAGGATGTCATGCCTTACAGAAATACTGCAAGGCACTTCTGCACCACTCTTGGGCGGCGAGGCCAGTGCACAGAGATGCACTGGCCTCCCTACGCCACCACAGGAATGGATAGCAGGTGAGTTGTGCCAGCCTAAATTGGTTAGGATTGTACCTTCAATGTCTCTCAGTGTTTACTGCTGTACCACTTCACATGGTCCACCTATTCCAAGTACCATTGAAATAAACTGGCAATAACATCACTGCCATTCACTTTTGGGTATGGAGACAAGATGTGAAAAAATTGCAATAGGCTCAAGGTGGATGCTTTTTCCAAAAAGCCCTCAAGGAGGGCTTTTTTGTGCACAGAAAAACATGCTTTTAAGTCTTCTGCTTTTAAGTCTTTTAAGTTGTTCTTACATTGGAGCAAGGACTCCCCGTGGTTACTCTGGATTTTGCCCCAAGAGACACTTGTAGACTGTCCCCACATCTGTCATTACACTTGCTCTTGAAAAGCTAGAGTTCACATAGCTACAACTAGAGCAGGGTGTCCAAACACCAGTCCAGGGGCTAGAAGCAGCCTGCAGCAAGAACTCTCCATCCTTGTCTTCGGCAAGCTTCGTAATCTTTTGGATTTGTCTCTAATGTACTCTTATATGTAAATTTATTCAAATTTGAAATGTAAATAATTTTCCCAGCCCCCAACACAGTGTCAAAGAGATGGTGTGGTTGTTACTGCCCAAAAGTTTGGACACCCTTAAACTAGAAGTACAATGGATAGAAACAGGGTCATCTGACCTACTTTTGAAGCCTGTCTAGAATGAACCAAAGAAAGTCTCTTCATCCCTCATTTCCACAAACAGTGGTATTCCCTTTTTAAAAAATAATAACCTTCCTTTTTAAAAAACTTTTTTTGTCTTCATCAACTTCGCCATATCAACCTGATTAGTTCTCTCCCACAGATAACAAATTGAACTAGATTTCTTCACAAAGGGGACACTTGGAATTACACATACACACACCCAGAACAGAACAAAAACAAATTGCCATCACTGATTTTCTTGAGAGGCAAAGATTACTGAACTCAACAATAAATTCAGCTATAACACACCTAGTAGAATTTCAAAAAACAGTAGAGAATGTTCTATTGTAACAATAACAATTGGAATTTAGTGACATCAGGTAAATCAGTCTAGCTCAGTGGAATGACTTTTCCAGGCTTTTAACTTGCAGCCAACTTATTTACAACTGGTGTCCATTACAAGTGTCCATTCAGTATTATCAATACAGTGGTACCTCACTTAACAAGCGTTTCATATAACAAGCAAAAATTTCCAAGAAATCTTGCTTCACCTAACAAGTTCTGCTTCACTTAACAAGCAAGCGCGCTACAGGCACGTGTGCTATGCAGTCCTGACACTCCGCATGGAAGCTCTTTAAAAGGGCTGCCGGCCAGTGCTCCTGCCTCTAACTGCCTGGGGGTGCCAAAGGCAGCTGCCCCTAACTGCCCCCAAGTGCCCCCACTGACCACCTTGAACCTCCAGCAGCAGCCCAGGTAAGCCTCCCAAGAAAGTGTCTTTGCAGTCTCCTAACCATGTCTATCCAGAAATAAGCTCCATTGTGTTAAATGGGGCTTACTCCCAGGAAGGTGGCTTTAGGATTGCAGCCTAAGTAGACTTCATAGGATCATGCACATTGAATGCATGTTTTCAACTCAATTCCAGTGTTTTGTCATCATTTTTACATCCAGTTAATATTTTTATATGAATGTTTTGGGGGTTGTGGAACCAATCTTCTGAGTTTCCATTATTTCCTATAGGAAAAACCGCTTCACTTAAAGAGCGTTTCACTTAAAGAGCATGCCTCTGGAACAAATTACGCTCTTTATGTGAGGCACCACTGTATCTATAAAACAGAAAAATCACTGAGTCACTGACTCATCAATGCCCAGCCAAAATCATTGGGCCTAGAAGCATGAAGTTTGGGGAGGACGTTCCTTCCATGATGGAGGGATCCATTAAGAACAGGTTTTTGGAAATTACAACAGGAAGTGAGTGAAGAGGGGCACATGTTTTTTCCCTATGCTTCACATTGAAGAATCCCTGACTGATCCAAGTCCTGGACCAAGAAGCATGAAATTTTGGGAGGGTGTTCCTTCTGTAATATCAACACCCACCAAGAACTGGTGTTGAGAAATTTAACCCTTAATGGGCTGAAAAGGGGAGCAACATGTTTTTGTCCTATACTTAACATGAAAGACTGACCAATTGACATCCAGCCAATTTGGTGCCCGGTTCCTGATGCACTGGGAGGGATGGTGCGCATAGGGGGGGGGGGGGTTGATGCGCATGACAAGGTTGATGCGCATGGGGTGGGTTTGCGCATGGGGTGTTGATGTGCATGGGACGTGTTGTGCATGGGGGGTGGGTGTTGTGCAATGGGGAGTTAGCATAAGGGGGATGTATTTTACTCTCACATTTTGCTAGTTCTTCATAACTCTCAGGTGCAGGATTGCTGGGAGTTGCAGATAACCAACCACAGCCATAAATGCAGTTGTGATTGTTTGAAAGGTTGCCAAGAGATGCACACCCATACTGTCAATTTTTTCCAATAGTATTTTTGTGATTTTTTTTTGTACTTTTGTTATTTTATCATTTCTTTGTGTTTCTTCAGAGGAAGGGAAGATGGGGATAGAAACATAGCGAATAAATACTATATTTATTTGGATGTGGATCAGACCCAAGTTAGCTCAACAGCCCATTTTTCACAAAGGCTACATAAATACCTCTGGGAGAGCTGCCAAGTAATGAAGGCCTCTTTCTCCTGCCATAGCTCCACTGCAACTGTACTTACCCTATAATCCAGAGTAATTATGGGAAGATGCACAGAGTAATGTGGGAAGAGGCACTTACTCTAGATTGCTCTATGCATGCTCTATGCATTTCCCATAGGTGGCACTTAACTATGTTGGTGTAAAAAGTCCCGTAGTTACACTGGATTGTAGCCTATGAGCACAATCCTAACCATGTCTACTCAAATGTAAGCCCCGTTGTTTTCAATGGGTCTTACTCCCAGGAAAGTGTCTTTAGGATTGTAACCTTAGTCATATTAACCTGGAAGCAGAATACAGCCATACACCTTAATCTGATGGGTTAAAAACTGCACATTAGATATTTTTATTTCAGCCAGCATTTTAGGCAATGAGGAAGTTTTTCTATTCTTGCTGATAGTAGCATTAAAATTTTTATGGTACTTATGCTATTTTGGCATTTTTGTGGAATCTTTATTTTAGCAGTTTACAGTATTAATCAACACTCTATTCCATGCTGCAATGATTACTTTTCAGAGTATGCACTGATGCTTTGGTATTTTACCAATTACTTATTTTATTTATTGTTATGTATTTTATGTTTTATTGAGTGTGAATTTGTTAAGAGATACCTTGTGCTCCGAATGGCAGAATATAAACCTTTTAAATAAATACATATATATTCCCACTAACAAAAATGGGCAATTTTACTAAGTTAATATAGTAAACTTAGTAAATATAAGTTAATATAGTAAAACCCCTGACCTACGTACGGTTTGCACTCCAGTCAACCTTACATAAGTTGATTTTTATTCAAGTTGGGTGTCTGTTTATAACTCTATGAAAGGGTTTGGGACAAGCAGAAAAAGAGCTGTTCAAAAAGAAGTGGCTCGTATGTTATGGTTTACTGAATGCTTTGTGTAAATTCACTGTTACGTAAGTATGCAAGTTTGCATACTTGCAAGTCAGGAAGTTTGTATGGAAAAGCAATTGGGGATTATTCTCTACTTTTGACAGGCTATGCTTGTGGAAATATAGTTGCCCCCTCCTTTTTGCAGTTCTGAGATCAATTCATGATCGTTCTCAGAACAATCCGAGATCAATAAAAAACTCTAAACACACATTTTGCAGTCCTAAATTTTTCTGATGTTGTTCAAATTTGAGCATAATAAAATGCAGATGAATGTTAAGAAATTTCCCCCAGGTGCTTTCAATTTGATACTGAAAGATTACCTCATTCCACTCTCGTTTGGCCTTTTCTAAAATGGCATAGATGGTGCTTCGATATGTTTTCTGAAGACAAAACTTCAACTTCTCTTTGAATGGGAGGTGAGTTTCGGCAGGAGGAACAGCACTCCATTTGGACTGCCAAGCGCACTCATCACTTGCAGATTTCACTAAGTCCTTGTGCATTTCATCCAAAAACAGTTTCACCTGAACAAGGATCGTGTCCTCATACTGGCGAATTTCATTCTGGAATCTCTTGGTTTCATGAAGAGCCCATTCTTGCTGCTGCCTGGCCAGGCAAATCTTAAATTCTGCTTCTTTTTTATCAAGGAGCTCTTGCTTTTGCTTTGCAAATTCTTCCTTTGCCTTTGCAAGCACTTCATTGATTTTATTCTTATGGTCATTTAAAAAGGAATGGTAGTCTCTCTCATTTTGGTGTTGTATCCTGAGAACTTCCTCTTGCTTTTCTTTGTTCCACTGAGTCTGAGCTTTGGCCAGTTCAGCTTTAATAACAACAGGGATTTCCTCTTCTTTGAGCTCCAGTTCCCTTTTAAGGGAAAGTACCCTCTCTTCCAGTTCTTTGGTTTTAACTCTAGCTTTATCAGCATTCTCAAGTTCCTTCTTCCATTTCTCTTCAGCAGCTGAAAGAGTCAGTGACACCTAAGGAACGCAACACATGACAGCCTGTCAGCAATTCTCTGAAGATTAGGTCCTATCTAGATTCAAGTGACAAATGGACTAGTGCTGAAGCAATACTGTGTGGTCTCTAAACACTGTTGGGTGATCAGGAACACTTACAACAGTACTTACGCCTCCTTTTCAACTCTTAGACTCCTGGAAAGCTACTGCTCGTAGACAATACTGAGCTAGATGGACAAGTAAGCTGACTTGGTCAGAGGCAGCTCCATAAGACCTAAATATCCTACTCTTCCAATGCAGACCATGTTTGTAGAGGTAGAAAACTCATGCAAAGCAAGCTATTTAAATCTTGTCAACAAGTCAGGCTTGCGGGCATTCTGCTACCTGTTTTGCAGTCCTGATTTCACATTCCTTCTCCCATTTTTCCTGGGCAGCCTTCAGATGAACTTTGTACTCCTCCAGCTCAGGGAGTTCTTGCAGCCACCTGGCACGGGCTTTGGTCAGAGATGATTCCACCTACAAATGGTAAGTGGAGGTAAAGGTCACTTCAACCAAGACCAAAAAGTATGATTTCAGTTCAATTTCATTTAATATAAAAGGCAAAGTCGAGGTTTGACTTCTTCAGGCTGCAGTTCTGTACACCGTCTGCTTAAATCTCACCAACATGAAAAGCATTCTAATTAGACACAGGAACTGTAGCATCATTATGATTTAGGTAAGAGACTGGCATGGCATTTCACATTTGTAAAATATGAAGTGAATAAAAAGCAGTTTTCGGACTTCTTAAAAAGTTATGGAAAGAAGATTTTTTTGAAAAACTGTGCTTTTAGAAATTGCTTATTAATCCATTCATAGACTCCCTAGAATTAGGCCTTACATGGTTAGTTACATCTGCTTCAAACAAGTGCTTTATCATGCTAAATTTGAGAACTTTTATATTTATAATATTTATACATTGCTTTTAAACAAACCAACTTTGATTTGTCTTGCATGCACTCTGGTTAAGATTTAGAAACAATTAAGCCATTTCTGCCCAGGCAGAAATAGGTTTAAAACCCAAAGCAAAATGGTGGGTCTGCTTTTACCTGTTTAGCAATATTTTCATGGTATTTTGCTTCTTGCTCTCTCAACACATTTTCCTTTTCTTTCAGTGCATCCCGAGCCACGAACATTTGCTTGTCAACTGCCTTCTCAATCACCTCATTCAGTGGTCTATCCATGATGGTTACGTGCTCAGTTTGGCTGCTACAGTCTTTGCATTCTAATGCCTTACTCTTGGTTTCTTCCAGAGCCTGAGCCAGCCTACGCTGCCATGCTATTTCAGTCTCCTGAATGGCTTGGTCTTTAATCTATATGCAATAAAGGATTTTTGTTTTAGGAGAAACTGGAAAATGTACATAGACAGATGTGTAAATTAATTATCAGAAAAATAAAGTTAACATTTTAAAAGAATTATCTCCTAATCCAACAAAACAAAATCAAGTTCTGGAACTTTTTCCAAGAAGGGGGGCTTTTCCTTCAAAACAAGAGCACATTTAAAAGAGTATCTCTTTTAAATCAGAATATGAATCAAAAAGTCAATTGCTAGTAAGCTACAACTCTAGAAGAAAATTATTTTTATGGTTATGCTTTTAACAGCCAAGAAGAAGTGCTGAGTTCCTGCAAGATCCAAAATGGAGACGCCTCAATCCTGCACAATCCTTGAAAAATAGGAAGCCAGAATAATTTCTTTATTAGTACCAACCCCTGCACACCTTATTCTGTTCTTTCTCCCAATGGGCTTTGATTGTTGCCACTTCATTATCAATGTGCTGTTTAGTTGCTGATTCTTGTTCTTTCAGCCACTGGCTCTTTGCTGTTACAATCGATTTTTGGTATGTTTCTTCTAATTCAATCCTCAGCTTGTTCAAAGATTCTTCTTTGTCCTCCAAAACCTGTTTCTTGAACTAGGCAAAATTTAGAAGACAGCTGAATAACTTCTGGAGAAAATACTAGCGGTGGGGCTAGCTGCTCTAACGTTGTTCATTCTTCAGTAAAGAAACTATTACAGCTTTTATTTGTAATGCTCACTTCACCTTTCAGTACTTCTGAAGTAGTTAGTACTTCAGATCAGGGTGCCCATATTTGCTCCGTCATCCAAATAAGACAGATTGTTAATAAGAAACATTTTGATAATAGCAATGGCAATAACACAAAATAAAGACATATTAAAACATTAATTACAGAGGCTTGTGAACATGAGGGTCAGAAAAACTTAAAGGTGGCATCAGTTTTGCCTTATCGTTTCTGAAAAAGGCATAGCCTCATTAACAAATGGTTTAAGCAGCTTCCTTCTGAGGAAGTCTAAACTATGGCACCCCAAATATATTGAGGAATAGGTCTGATGTCTGATGTTTAAGACACAAAATGTGTCTTAAATGTTGGCCTGTGTTTATTGCAATAAGTAATACCAGAACCTACTGGTAATCTATGCAGGTAGATTTTGAAAATAACATTGTCAACATTCCTAAATGCTCCCGCATCATAGTTTCATGCCACATGTATGATGGCATTCACAGAGCTGTGGCTTACTCACTTTCTTGATGATAGCTTTGCTATCATAGTTGCTTTCTCAGCCATCGACATCTGTAGCCTCCCACTCCCATTAGCCTCCATCCCACCATCAAAGGGAAGCAGAAGTCACATTTGGGAGGCAAGTTTTAATTTACATGTTTTGAGATCCACAAATTTAGAAATTCCTATACAAGGTGCTGCTGATACACCAGACTCAGTTATGTCAACACTGACATAAGAGTATGCCATGAAGAGTATGCCATTAAGAGAAACTGAAATTAAAATCAATATCTTTCTTGGGGGACAGAATCATATCCACATGTGAAATTACGATATAACAGGTCTGTACTGTAATAATGTCTGGTTTTCACGGTTATATCAACATAAAACTTTTCTTACTTAAGGTGTCCAATATCATACCTAGTAGAATTTTTATAAGCCAATTTTTTTCCCACTCAGCTTTTGGCTTAACCTCCCCCCCACCTTTTTTTGATCCTGAAGCAACCTAAGAACATGCAAGTGCACATACCATTCAGTGTTAACATTTGCCTCCCTATCTTCTTTCATTTGTTAACCTTATTTTTCCCTTCTGTTTGTTAACCATTTGTTAACCTTATTTTTCCCTTTCCTGTTAGCCACTATTATTAAGGTATACACTGTTTGATTGTATTATTTGATGAAAATACAATGTACACAGATGGTGCTCTATGAATAAATATCACCATCTTCAGGGCACAAAGCAAAGCCACAAATCCAAAAGTTCTTAGAGCCAACATCCATATAAGAGGAAAGTGCAAGACTTCCAGTCAATACAGAGCAAAGCCCATCTCTTACATATCTGGTGACGAAGAACATTTTCATATACAAAGGAAAAAGAAGCCCTGTATTTATCACTGAACCATGCTTGTCCGAAATGCCGCTTAAATCTAGAGAATCCCTCACTGCCAGAGTCACAGAACAGCTACTCAACAGGACTGATTTAGAACAACATTAATGTTGGCACAAGTGGGAGGAGCTACATATGATGTCATAATCTTAACACATTTTGAAAGGAGAGATGAATAGGCAAATCAAGGATCTACATCAAAAATATTTTCAGATGTATATATGTACTGAATACTATACAGATGTAACCTAATCATCAGTGGATTTTCACCTGCAACTTAAGTTCAATGCAAATGAGGTTAATATGAGGTTTAATATGAATGTCCCTTTAAGCAAAAATAAAAAATAGCCTGCTTACCATGGTCAGGTGGCAGGCAATCAACCAACCTCCCTCCCCAAGCTTAGAAAAGTTTCATTTCAGTTGGGAGGCAGACACTTCCCTTCCTCGGAGCAGCTACAGAATGAAAACCCCATTTGGGAGGGATTACATAAATCATGGATTTTCTGTCTGCTCTCATTTTTCATTCTTATTTATTCTGTTGACCTTTTTGTAAGCTTTTTAGGGTTTGTGGATTGTTATGGAGCTTAATTTTTATTTGCGTTTTATTCAATTTGATTTTTATGAATATTTTTCACAAAATATTTTAATCTATTTTAATCTATTTTAGTTTTAATCTATTTTATGGATTTTTGTAAGCCACCTTAAGCACTCCAATATTGCAGATGGGAATGGTGGGAGATAAAGATTTATCTATGTATATTTAAAGGTTTAACAGATGGAGCCTGCAAGATCTTAACTATAGCTAAGATGAAGACAACCATTTGTTGTCTGAAGACAACCCAGGCCAGGTAAGCCTCCCAGGAAAGTGTCTTTAATTGCAGTCTCCTAACTATGTCTATTCAGAAGTGAGCCCCATTGTGTTAAATGGGGCTTACTCCCAGGAAAGTGTCTTTGATTGCAACCTCCTAACCATGTCTTCTCAGAAGCAAAATCAAGAGTGTCCAAAACATTTGACAGCACAATCCTATCCAACTCTCCAGCTCTGGTGCAGCCATGCCAACAGAATACACACTGCAACCTGTGATAGGATGGCAGTCAAGTTGGACAGGATTGAGCCATAATTCTACTAATTCCAGAAATTCACAAAGAAAATTTCTGATTTTTTGGAGGGCCCACCTGTAGTATAGTTGCTTTGCAATCATTCCCTCTATGATAAATTTAAATGAAGGATTTACATTGAAGATTTTAGCATCTACCTTCTCTTCTTTCAGCTGTTGCTGTTGTTCAAATAACGCCTTCAGAGCGGCCTCTTGTTCATCTTTCTCTTTGCAGACTACAATATAAGATTGCTTCACTGAAATTATTTCTTTGTTCAGCTCATCAATTTCAGCCCTTGAAAAACACACAAGTTGCATTTTGAGAATAGATTCTGTTAAAAAGGCAAGACCTTTCCCAATTTAAAAATGTTCAAAATGTTTCTGACAAACTTGAATTTTGCCATGCAAAAATTAATTTACTTTAACTGTGTGATGTTCTCCTCATATGCATGGGTGAGTTTTTCTTTCTCGGAAGCATGCTTTCCTTCCAGTTCTTTAAAATAGGTTTTCCTCGTGTCTTCATAATGTTGTCGATAGAGTCTTTCACACCTGAAGAAGGAAACACAAATACATGATTAGAATAAGTTAGGAACCTTCATTTCCTCTTTTAGGCAAACAGCAAAAGAAATTTAAAACCCAAATACAACCAAAGTACACTGATCATACCCCAACACAGAGATCTAAAAAAAGCAGCGGACAACTATATTATTTGTACTTCTACACCCATCCAATGCCAGAAAAACACTGATGAGCTGAAAAATAAGGCTGTTCTGATATTTACCCACTTGGACAACATTACAGATAAGAGAAGACTGCACTACAACTCATAATTAATAACACAACAAAACATAAACCTTTATTGGCATAGATAAATAAGTATAGATTAGTAACAAACAATAAAGGATTGACAAGAGTCTAAAATTAAGTGGGAGGGAGAATAAGACTAACAACTGGCAAGAAGAACTGCTGACAAAAAGTCTGCCACAAGATTTGTAATGGAAGGGGAGAAATCACTAAGTAGGATTGGCAAGGGATCGACAAGGGAAGGAGGGAGGGATGAGAGAAAGCGAGAAAGGAGGGTGGATCTGGAAGCAGGGTGGGCAGGACAACGGAGTAAGATATGGTCTATAGAATCGGGATCGAGTGAGCAGAACGAGCAAAGTCTGTTCTGCCGTGGCGTGTTGGTAAATCTTCCTAGGTGGTAAGCAGATGGGAAAATATTTAGCCTAGCCAACAAAAATGCCCTCCTTTTGGTAGGATCAGTCAGATGAAGAAAATAGTTCACCGGTCGGCCAAGTGAAGGAAGTAAACCAAAGAAGAAGGGGGAACAAGTTGGGTTAAGATTGGCAAATAAAGTTTCAGATTCCTGCTCCCATAATTTGAGCTTAATGGTGTGATAAGCTTTTAAGATGTCCATATCAGCTAGAATTTACGGAGAGAGACCAAGGGCTAGAAGCTTAGCATCCACAAGTTTAAACCAATTTGATATGAGTCCTTAATGAGGTCTTGTAGGATGGAGCTTGGGCAACTCAGAATTTACTTACATTTCCTTTATGGGGAAAACCAGATGTAGCATCTATAGACAGACAGCAGTAAATATTACATTTTGCTTTTTCTATGCCCTACGAAGTTCACCTTTCAAGTGCTTCTTGTTTATCCTGATCCGAGTCCTGAATCATTTGTCTCATTTGATTACATAGGTCTTGATTTGCTTTCTTCAGTTTTTCCTGGTTTTCTTTACACTCCTGAATTTGTGCACTATAGCTCTGCACAAAGAGAAAAAAAGTGCTAGCATTTTAAACTGGAGTTCATATGTTCCCAGCCATCAGTTTTTTCCTTCCTTTAGGACTACATACTACAGGCAACACCACCAAAAACTGCAGCTTCATGTCAAGTTCTCCTCTTCTCTCAAACAACATATTGCAAGAGTGTTGAAACCCTGCTTCAGGGGCCAGATTTGGTCCTTGGTAAGCCCTTTGGTAGGCCCATCCAGCCAACAGGCAAACCCTGTAATCATCTAGATTAGATTGCTCTGCTCCCTGCACCTCTGGAGGGTAGTCTGAGGACTGGGAAGCCTAACCACATTCCTCTCTCTATGTATGAAAGTGCTTATGAACTGATTTGAAGAACACCCCTCTCTTGTGTTAGAAAGTGTTTTAAGAACCAATCTGAATTCATTCATAAGTTATGTCACTAACATGATCATTTATGCAAATTTATTCAAATTGGAAGAGTAAATCATTTTTTCTAGCCCCCAGCACATTGTCAGAGAGAAGTAGCCCTCCTGTCAAAAAGCTTCAGCACCCTGATTATTTTGGAATGTATGCATACAGTAACATTATTTTTATCTGTATACCAGCCACACTTGTGGCAGTCACTGCTTAGGACTGGACAAATGAGATAATAGCATGTTTCTACAAGTTACAGGAGAGAATGAGTATTACTAATGAAATAACCCTATAATTTTCAGGAATACCCCTCCATTAGATAGTAATGAAATTGATATACTGTGTTTAAAATCTACCTTAACTTCTTCATGCAAAGACTGATTTTCCTTTTTGAACTTCAGGATTTCTTCAGTATTGGACAATAGGGCATAGGATTGACTTTCTACATTTCTTCCTTTAGTCTACAACAAACAAACAAAAAGCCAGAATAAATCCAGTCAACTCTATTAGCGCTACAAATAGTGTTTGCTGCACAGATCACAAACAGCACTTGGTCCTCAGGATGCAGGTTTTGGTGCAGAAACAGCAGATACAAACTATCGTATGGTAGCTACATTAGACTTAGTTGCAGGGCAATCAACTGCCAATTTTGGACTTCCCATGTGAACCCAGTCAAAGTAGGTATGATATGTTCAGGGCCATAGCAATCTTTCAGTAGGTGTAATAATTGAGGAGCCTAATCATATGGGCCTCTAGCACCAGCACTGGGTGTAGCAAACATGCCAAAAGTATGTCAAGAAAAGCACTGACCCAGTGAGGTGGAGACACTGCCTGAAGAAAGGGAAGAACTCGGTGGTTAGGACTTCTGAAGTGGGGGAAAGGATTCCAAGCAGAGGGAAAGACAGGCAAGGGAAAGACTCATGGAGGGGGTAGAATTGGTGAAGCCCTGATCTATTGTATGCTATCTTCCATGTTCACCTGAAAAGCTCAATACTGTTAAGTCTGCACTGGCAAAACAGCTAGCACGGACTTGAGAAACCCCAAAAGGTTGCATCCCCAAGTGAGACTTCCAGTGGCTTACCAGCACCTATGAGATACAGCTGTAACCATTTTGGCCCGGCTGCACCTGACAGCACCATGACAGTTTTCTGACAGAACTGAGCTGTCAGAAAGCTATATAGCTGAAGAGACCTTTTCTTAACTTTATCCAAACAGTGAAGAATTAATGAACAAGTGAAGAAGTAATGTATGTTTTGACATCAAGGCAGAAGCAAAACTAGTATACAGAAGAAATGACAGAAAACTTATAAAACTCCTGATCATATTTAGCAGAATGGTATTTTTCAAATTTTAAAACTCAGTAAATCTTTCAGGGGTTGGGGTACATCACCAATGGTGTTATTAAAAACTAAAAAGCATATCCCTGTTTATAATTATGCAAATCACTTACCTCATGCTTATCTGTTGACAACTGCTGCTTCTTAAAGTCCTCTATTGTTCTCTCGCAATCTTTAAGGTCGTTTTGTAACTGAGAAACCCGGTTCCTTTTTGCCTTGTTACTGTTCAATAAACGTTCCATTTCAGCTTTCAACTCAGAAATGATTTCATCTTTAGAAAGTTCACTGTCCGCCTGTTTATCCTGTCCAGCACTGTTTCAGTATTTCAAAACACATTTGCATTAGTAATCCTAAAATATCAGAATGCTTAAAGTACTCTGGATTTTTTTTTCCAACTTGCTTGATTTCAATAAGATTTATTTGCAAGTAATACAAGGAAAATTTGATTATCTGAACTCTTAGTTGGGAGCCTTCTGACTCCATTTTTAGTAAAATTCATCTGACAATATGTACTCCATCTTTTTGGCCCAAGAACCCACAGCTGACATAGTTTAAACAGAAATATAATAAAGATGAGTTTTTTGTATAAGAAGTCACTAGGAGTCCCAACTAAGATTTAAGTCCCATTTAAGTTTGCTGCAACATTTAGAGCAAGGAGGTCCAACTTAGTGCAGCTGGAGTGCCACATGATCCTTGAATGGCTACTTCCGAGGTCAACCCAAAGTAAGGGGTTGTCATATGATGATGTCACACCTAAGCCACACTTTTCTGGCATCTCCTCCTACAAAGACGAAGCTGAAGCAATGCGGTAGGGAGGCCAAAAAGCTGCCAGCATGCCCCACCTCACTCCAGCTGAAAAGCTGTAAGACACCTTGGAGCATCACATTCATCTGCAGTGTCGGACTGGGGCTGGGGGAGAAGACGGGTGAGTACATACACTAGAACTAGCATTGTGTGCCATGGTTTGGATCACAGCAATATAGAGTAATGAAGAGATATTTAGGAAACATTTCAGTAATTTTGATCAGAAAGATGTTCTCTTAGTACCTGTGAAGCCTTGTGTTCTTTTTGAACTTTTTAATACCCAAGTCTACATAAGAGTCCATCATGCCTACATTCAGCTCTCCACCTGGGTCACTGAGAAAAACACCATGTTTTGCAGCTGATTCATACAAAAGAATTTCTTCTTTTAGTTCTTTTAGCTCTTCCTAAAAATACAAAAGATAACCCTTAGAGATAAATCTAAAAATCACAATGGTAAAGATACAGTGGGACTGTGGGTGGCACAAGTGGTTAAGACACTGTGCCTGTTTACCAGCAGGCCAGGGTTCAAGACCCGGGTCGGCCCCACAAGACAGGGTGAGCTCCTGTCCTTAGCCCAGCTCTGCAATGCCAGCTGGATCCAATCATATTGGCTCTGCCTTTCCATTGGACTAATTCAGTGGCGTGGAGAGGGGGGATTTGCTGCTTGGGTAACAGCGAATCCTCCATAACAATCCAACCCAGGCTTTCGTGCTTCGCATGCAGCGTATGCAGCGCCAAGCACGATACCATAGTCTCTCAAGACTGATGGAGTCCTGCTAGTGATACAGTATAACCCTGCTAGTCTCAGCAATGTCCCAAATATCTGTGTTACTCCAAAATTACTCCATCTCAAACACCTGAGAGTTATGTTTCTTTCAAAAAATGGTTTACTATAGGCATATTCTACCCCTGAATGGGACTACCAGTGATCTTCTTTCCAAGGGACTAACTAGGCATGTAGAGGCTACACCAACAGAGAAATTATATCAGATTTTCCCAATCTATTCCCAGGGCCCCATTATCTTGTCTTTCTTATAAAATAGAATAATAAGCCATGAGAAATCTGTTTTCTCACAGCTCATGCATTTCATACTTGGATAATATTAAGAAGTTCACTCAGATCACTGTATAGCCATAGAATTATTCCAAGTTACAAATGGCAAGATGTTATCATCCTATCAAAATAGTCAAACCTGCACTGTATTTAAGAGGAAAAATAAACATACCTGCATAGCTTTATTCATTTCATTGCTCATCAGCTGTGCAGACTGGGCTTGCTGAAGCTGAATGCGTAACTGATTTGTCTCCTGTACAAAGCCTAAAAGAATTGAAATCAACTGCTATGATGAACATAGTAAGAATTGCGAAGGGGAGAGTAAGGAACAGCTGGAGACCATGACAAGAACAACAGTACTTTGAAAAATGTACCAAAATTATAAAAGTTTCTCAGGAATGGAGAAAAGTCACTCAAATACAAGAGGATATTTTGGCAATATATTAATGGAAAGTCATTCCAGTCCTCAACTTCTAGAACAGCAACTTCTCTCGCACTTGAGACTGTAGCAGCTTTATTTCCTTTGACAGTTTTTCCTTGTACATTAAAGAGAAGTAAATAATGAGTAAGAAGGACATATTGAATGTTTGCTTTCCTTTAGGTTA
Organism: Cryptoblepharus egeriae; assembly: GCA_030015325.1. Lineage (NCBI taxonomy): Eukaryota > Metazoa > Chordata > Lepidosauria > Squamata > Scincidae > Cryptoblepharus > Cryptoblepharus egeriae. The sequence goes on from JAREYC010000013.1 coordinate 17,960,322, forward strand.
CCCAACTAAAGGAAACTGAAACTACGCCAGAAATACAGGATGAATACGGCTGACTTGGTAAAGAATCCAAAACTCTAAAGCAAAGATATTTAAAGTGTACACAGTTGCACCTTTAATGTACTTAATGAGGCATTTGAATGAGGAATTTGTTTAGCCCACAGGAATATTTTTAAGAGTGAAGTTGGCAGTGTTGTGTCACTTTTAAGTATTGCTTGTAGTGCTCATCACTACTTATTTATATTATGTAAGGTTGGTTTAAATAGACCCAAGGTTTTTTCCTCAGTTCCACTTCTCCACCGCACAAGAGATCTCTCCCTACTTGCGAGCATCAGAATTCTGATTATGCTATTTCTTTAGGTGCCACCCTAAGTAACTATGACATCTAATCATTGGACAATATATAGTAATTTGTTACTCATGTAGATGAGTGGTTTTCAAAATCCCTATTCTCAGGAAATCCTTTTCAGGCTGATATGCTCCCAAAGACCACCTCCACATCTCCCATGGAATCACATGTATTTCCTCAGAGTATTCTGGGATATGTTTTAAAGCATGCACATGATTCATTTACAGCATCAGCTAAATACATGGAATCCTGCCATCATCTCATGCAACTTGAGAAAGTTGGCAAAAATGTACCCAATAATCTTCTGTACTGCAGTGGAAAAACTGGTAATCACCAATAATATACTGTATAAAGCCGCCTTCTACCGAGTCAGATTATTAGTCAATCTAGCTCAATTTTCACCAAATATGACACCAAAAAAGCCCTTCAATGTTTCAAGCAGAAGATTTTCCTAATCCTGCTTAGAAATACCAAAGATTTTTCTTGGGACCTTCATCATGTCAAGCATGGTTTTCCCAAATCAAGAAATTACACAGGTTTTACCACCACCACCCTAAAAAAAAATTTACTTGCCAAGAATATTTGAGCATATTTAGGATATTTTTGGGGTACTGAATAAAAAAACTGCTTCAGCTTTGCCCTATTGGCTCTAATTTTATGCATAGTGCACAGCCACCTTAAACACCCATTTAAGCAGCTTCCTCATGAGGAAAGATGATGAAATACCAGAGGGGACAATCTCAGCTTTCCAAAAACCTTCTATTTAAGAATGTATAATATTACCAGCGTGGACAAAATAAAGTCTGAATTCATAATGAACACTGAAGCTCAGAGAAATAGCAACAAATGATATCCATTAAATATCCACCATATGCTATCAGAAGACAACTCACCCCTGACTCACCTACCCCCTCCCAATTGTTCTTTAGGCTGGCTGTAATACAAATGATTATGTATCACCAGTCTGACAACAATAGCGAGACTGATATATGAGCTCAGTCCAGAAATCTCATCTGCAGAATTACATCAAGCACCTCAGCGCCATGATTCTCTGTCTGAGCCACTAGAAAAACTTTTATGATCAACTAATCTCACTGCCCGGCCCTGGGGCTGAGACTAGCTGTGGTGTGCTACATTCTCCAGATCTTATGATTGTGGTGGATAATGCCCTACAGGGTTTTCAGGAATGACTGTTACCATTCCCTTCTACTCCACAGTACATGTCCACTCCTAAATTTCTGTCATGAAATATAACTGGTGCCAGAAAGTCAAGGATAAGGGCTTTTTGAACAACTGTACAGTATTTGAATTTATTTGACACAATTCCCCTTTCAGGAGACCTGGTTGCCAAGCCACCTTTTTTTGCATTGTTTTAGTTCTCTTTTTTTCTGCTTGCACAGAAAAATAAAACTTTCACCAAGTGATAATTGGTCTGACAATTTGTTAGAACCTTTGCATCTGCCAAATAAAGTGGCAATGCACTGAGTACATGTAAAACTAGCGCCATTCAGGCAAGATTATGCCATTTTTAACTCAGCTCCCCTAATATACCTAACAGGTCCAAACTTTATGACAAGAAAAAGCATGTAGACCAATGTTATTTAAAATATTTATATTCTATCTTTCTCCGACCAATTAAGAAATACACAAGGTAGCTTAAAGCCAAATCCTATCAATTTTCCAGTGCCAATGCTGTGGCGTGCTGTGCATCCTGCAAAAGAGGATAAAAGAATGCTTTTTCCATTCCTTCTGGGATGCATTGTGGCTGCACTGCCATTTTTTAATGGGGCCTTATTTTTTTAAGCCCCATGTAATACTTTTTTCCCTAATCAAGTCACAATCTTCCTAGAGCTTGAACGTTTGACCCAAAGTGTAATTAAGTTTTTTCACATGTACTAATTTTACCCCTAACATAGTATCCTTACTTTGCAGCATTCATTAAGCACATTTTTTGCAGAAAAGTAATTCAGAAAAGACAAACCTGTTTGCAGGAGATTTGCACACTGGTTTTGGCTTTCTTCAAGACTTCTTGAAAGTCGATTAATTATTTCTGTTTTTTCCAATTTGCTCTCTTCAAGGGTTTTCTCCAGTTGTTTCACTTGCTCCTTTAGATGACAGCAAAGTTCTGTCTGGTAGAAGATATTGTATAACTTACTGACTTTTCTTCATACACAAAAAATAATAGTTAATAATTAAATATTGATTGGAATAAAATTTCCTACTTGGCAGGTGCATTTAGCACACATAAAATTTGAAAAGCAAGGTTAAACAGTCTGGATTAGGCAGTAAATTTTTTTCTGCTTTTCAGGGGATTATTCACACAATGCTAATAACATGGCATAAAGTATGGCCGAGAGAGAAAAGAAGAACTTGTCATGTTGATAGCTTTAATTACAGATGTGCTAGGAACCAAATATAACCTCAGAAATTGTTAACAAGAGATCTGTAATACTAATTAAAGAGATACTGAAGTTTTCAGATATACCAAATCTTGTTGGGAGGACTATCATTTTACATTCATCTACATTTTCTCTTTGGTGTTGGGGGAGTTCAAGGAAAATAATAAGGCAAACAATAGGTCTAGTTGTGCAGGACCTTTTAAAAACAGCAAGCTTTTACAGAAACTGAAATCTCACTTCCATTTTGATAAGAGGTTCTGGCACATCTGGAAAGAATTGGCACTTACTTCCTTAACTAATTAACTAGTGGAATGTATCCATCGTTTCGGGAGAGAAAATGAAAGAATATGTGCAGGCCCCTGCGGGCATGGCTGGGCACTACTGACCCCATGCAGCGGGCACTGAGTACCAGCAGTCAGTGGGCACCAGCAGGCATAGGCACTGCTGGGCACCAGGGCAGCAGAGAGCACTGGCAGGCACCAGGAGATACCACCAGGCACTCACCACTCTATGCAAAACCAGGCACCATTGGCTTCACTGGGGATTCCTGGGGATTCCTACCAGGCACCAGGCACCAACAGGGACAAGCATCCCTGCCATGAACCTTTGGGCAACATGAGGTACTAGGGCATTATTGGAGCAGTGGGTGCCCCTGGGCACCAAATCAGTTCTTAAGGGTCTTTACATCACAGAAGGAATATGCTCTCCAAATTTAATGCTTCCAGAGGATGGTGCTGGGCATTGATGAGTCAGCAATTCTTCAAAATGTTAAGTATACGGATAAAAACACATTGCACCCCTTTTCATCCCAGTTTGATTTCAAAAAATTGCTACTTAGTGGGTGCCCACATTATGGAAGGAATACCCTCCTCAAATTTCACATTTTAGGTCTGGTGGTTTGGGGTGAGGGTTGACAAGTCACTGAGGGTCCAGTCCTAACATATGCCAGCAAAACTCATAGGTCTTCCCATTCCCATGGTGATGTAGGGAGGCAAAATCATGTCTGTGCATTGGCCTAATCTCCCCTAGGAGTGGTGCACAAATGTCTTACAGCACTTTATGTGAAACTTCCAAGTCAGCTCAGGACATATGCCAGAGCTTAACTGGAAGGTTAGGATTGCAGCCCAAGTTAATGACTCTTCAATTTTATTAGGTAGATAAGAATAGATAAAGACAGATATAAATAGATATAGACAGATAGATAAGGACAGGTAAAGACAAAGATAAAGAGGCCCTACAATCCAGAGTAACTACAGGAAGATGTTAAGACGCACTTACTCTGGATTGCTCTATGCATTTCCCAAAGGTTTCCCATAGGTGGCACCATAACTATGTCGGTGTAAAATTGTAGCCAGAGAGAGATTACACCTAAAAACCCAGTTTCCCTACCCCATTTTCCCAAAGAAAAGTGCTAAAACATTTTTACTATTTCATTCTATATAGGCAATTTATTCAAAGATAGAGTGGAAAACCTAGGTCTACCTTTATGCTGTATTGTAAAGAAATGTGCATTTTGAAGACACTAATATTCTATTAAGAAAATTAAATTCTTTACAGAAATTCTTAGGTAATAAAAATTAAGCCACCAAAAGGTATGCCTAAGAAGACAGAAATAATAAGCCCATCTCCATATATGGCATTAAGAAAAGAAAAGAATTTGATATTGGCAGTAGAACTGTGTAAGTCAACTGGCAGCACACACCAACAGAAGAGGCCTCCCAGCAAAACACCAGTGATGTGTCTTGTACTTGCTGTGTTTGCTGTGACAACCAGCACTGTTTGCTGAGAAAATCTAACTAACCATCTTGCACGTACATCTAAAGCCCAGTTCACATTTTCAAACAGCTACAAGGAGCCTGAAACAAACCCATAGCCATAACCTTAGCCAGCTGTTCAAATGGAGCAATTTCACAGCACCATTTTTGGTAAGGGGCTGCACTGAAATGGGGAAAAATGGCAACTCTCAGGAGGCTCCAATAGGCAGTTTCACAACTGGATTAGGAAAGACATTCTCTACACTGTACAGCATAGGCTACATTGAACCACAGAAGAAGGTTGCAAAAAAATATTTTACAAGAACTTGTTAACCAAAAACTTTCACTCTGACCCTAGCTAAATATGGTTATAGCAGTTCAACCTGTATAAGAAAGTGACTGACAAAACAGCTTTCAGACCAAAAGACAATGGTGCCATGCAGCGACTGGCAATATGTTCACACTAAGTCATGTCAAATGGCTGTATAAAAGATGGTTGCTGCAATCCTTAATACACTTTCCTGAGAGTAAGACTATTGGACACAATGCGGCTTACTTTTCAGATATGGTTAGGCTTATTTAGACATGGTTAGGATGGGGCTCAGTATCTTCCTACTCTAAGCTTAGAATGCAGACTGTCATAGTATTTTAAAACAGAAACCATGAACTTTCTGGTTTCTAAAACTCATATCCTCAGGTGGTAGATTAGCCAATGTAGATAACACAAGAGCCTCCGCTGGATAAGGCCAAAGACCCATCCAGCTTCCTTATCATAGAACGGCCCACCAGATGCCTCAAAGAGCCCACAAGACACCTGCATCCAGGTACCCTGCAATGCATCTGCCATTTTAAGGTTGCCCACATCTACATCTATCTATGCACACCCACACATACATACATCCCTCATGTAATGTGTGATGGTCTTTTCTTTAGGACTTTGTCCAATCTCTTCTTAAAGGCGTTGGGACTAGAAGCCATCACTACATCCTATAGCAGAGCATTCCACAGACCAACTACACGATGGGTAAAGAAATATTTTCTTTTGTCTGTCCTAAACCTCCCAACATTCAATTTTAGTGGATGCCCCCTAGTTCTGGTGTTATTTGAAAGGGAAAAGTGTATCACTCTATACATTTCATCAATCCCTTGCATTATCCTGAACATCTTATTTCTCCATCAAGTGCCTCTTTTCTAGACTGAAGAACCCCAAATGCTTAATCCTCATACGGAAGGTGTCTCTGACCATCATTTTAGTTGCTCTCCTCTGAACCTTTTGAATTTCCTCTATACCCTAATGTGGAGACCATAACTGGACACAGTTCTCCAAATGTGGCCTCACCATTGATTTGTACAGTGGCATCATAATTTTTGCCATTTTATTCTCAGTCACTTTTCTAATGCCCTCAAGCATGGAATTTGCTTAGGAAGCCCTTTTATGTAAAGGTTGAGATCATCATCTGAAGGTAGCAGCAGAGGCTTACTAAGAGGTAGCACCCAATGGTTCTATCAGGTGTTTCTGGCTCTATGAACACTAACTCCACAAAGTACACAAGGAGTAGCTCCTACCTGAGTAGGGTAGGAATAAGTTGCAAAAGAAAACAGAAAGCTTTTGTCTTGCTAAGTTCTATGATTTTATAGCTCTAACACACCTCACAAGTAATTTGTATACAGTATTTTTAAAGGAAGAGTTTTCAAACTCTTACCAAGAGAAGGCAAAATGTGTTTACATGCTTACTGTAAGTATACTCATACTGCAAGCCCCAATCTGACCTGTTCCTGGAGTGCTGAATGATTCATATCAAGTTTTTGCTGCAAAGACAAGACTTGCTCTTCGCTTTTCTGCTTGAGTGCTGCAATAGTAGCCTCATGTTGTTCTCTGGCACGCAAAACAGCATCAGAGCGCCGGAGTTCCAAAAGCTGCTGCTGCAAGCTTTCCATTGCGATCTCTGCTCCTTTGGCTTTTTTGACCAGCTATCAAAAGAGAGATGTACAGCACATGAATATGCAGTAAAGTTGCTTACCTGAAAGGTACCAACACCAATTACATGGCAGTTTGCCCTTGGTCCTGGGAGGAAAACGCTGAAGTAACACAGAAAAGGAAATATCACCTATGCCCACAATCTCTCCCATCTTTTCCCCCTTTCTTGAACATGTCAAAAGCAAACTGGGCTAACTGGGGTGCAGAGATATTGGCTTAGGAAAGTAAAAAGTGGTCATCAATAATATCAAGCCACCTGTTGTAAACCATCAGAACAACAACTTTGAGAACGGGTTGGATAAAAGGAAAGGAATCAAGGAAAAATGTGTAGCAATACATCACGGCATGGTCCCCTTCTCGTTTCTATTCTAAGGGGTGCTATGGGACAAGTTCTGTTGGGAAAAAAGATCTGCAATCTACCATATAGCTGCACAGCAACCAGGCAGCTCATAACCTCTCTTCCTTTTCCAAAAACTAATCATACACCCCCTTTCATAGAAAGTGGAGAACACCTCTACCAGTTGACTTGAGGTTGTAAAGGAGAAGAAACAAAAAGAGGGTTCTAAACCTGTCTTGCGTGGGGTTGATAATAAATTCCATGAACTTCCAGATCTCATGCCACACATTCTGGGCAATATTTAACAAGCAGCCATAAATATCTCCGGATGACAAAATATTTCCATTGACAAAATTTCCAGTAGCTACAAAATATACAATAATTACAGTACCTGTGTCTCATTAGCAGTCAGAGTCTGAATTTGGATTTCAAGAGCTTTTATTTGACCTTCAAGCTGAATTTCCTTTTCTTTGCCATTTTGATAGAGCTTTTGACTTTCCTGAAGACTAAGACACATGCCATCTTTTTCATCTTTAAAAACGAAAATACATAATTTTGATTTTAAAAATTGGAACATACTCGGGTACAGAGAGTATTAATTGTATTTACCTGTAAAAAATGTTTAAAGAAAAAAAGAGAAGACCCAACCACCATCTCAAATTATGTTTGTGTCTACTGGAATTTAAATAGGAGTAAATGAGGTCAGGAAACATCATACAGTGAGGTAGACTTCTCACACCAGAAGTCCTAAAAAGTCATTGATCAGCAGAGGGAGAAGTGGAACATAAACCTTATGATGTGATAGGCTCATCTGGAAAACACTCCATACCAGTTGAAATACCTAGTTAATTCTAACACATTCTGTATTGCATTGCTACATCCTATATACCCTGAAACAAACCAAAAAGTAGGACCTTCTTGGAAGCAACATGAAATTGTTATTTACCATACACATCCACTGAGGCCAGTGTAAAATAAGGACTGTGAAGACTTAATCACACAAAACTTTAGGATTACCTGACAAAATTTAGGAGCCTGACAAAATAGGAACACCCACCCACACAAAATATGATAAGAGTCTCTATTATACTAGAAAGGATATAAACTCACAAATGCACCAGATGCTGCAACCAAGGCACGTCTTCCCTAATAACCATGAAACCACCCAAACCATCAATAAGGTAAGGAAAAAACTGGAATACACCATACTGTATCCTGATTCCCCCCGCCCCAACTAAAAAAAATGGATCCTCTTTCCAAAGACCTAGATTACCTGGAGAACAAAGGCATCCTTCACAGTCCCAATTCCATAGTAATTTTACCTTTAACCATTGCAAGCTGGTGTGAAAGAAACCTAGTCTGCTGTGATCTCTCTTCCAGTTGCTTATTAAGCTCTTCCAGTTGTCTTTCTTTTGCTTTATTAAGAACTTGAAGTTGCAGAATCTGCATGTTGTCTGAGGAATCTATTGATTCAAATGAAATTATCATCTTCAAACCATGTTTATTGCACACACATCTTTTTATTTAAGAAAAACTAGATCAAACAAAAATTTATAAAAGGCTTTTGTGCAATACTTACCAGCAGACAGGAATTCTTGCTGCATCTCTTCAAACACTTCATTTCTTCTTGTTTCATCTGGAGAAATGGGGGCTGATTGCTGTATGTTATTTGGATATGGTTTGTATACTATTTTGTAAGGTTCACCAGACTTGATGTTATTTGTGTCTGAAGTTCCAAACTACAATTGCAACAAAAACATAAAATGTATAAGGAATGCAAGCTGCTCCCTACAAAGTATTCTCTATTTGTGTTACCATACGAATTACACTTGTACAGCGTCACACAGAAGAGCCCATGTGCAAGTCCAAGCTTTTCTTTTCACAAATGTGTGGGTTCCAACTCATACACACCATGCAAGCACTTATATCTAGGCTCGTATTTCCCTAGGGAGCAAAATACAAGTTTTTTGTATTTTGATTTTAGGATTCAAACACAAAATGCATCATAGCTGCTATGACACACACCACAATGCACATTTGTAAACATTTACAAGGGAAGAATTCAGTTCATTGATTTCAACTGATTTGATTTCAATTTATTTCCAAATTTGATATTTTTATAACATTTTTATAATAGGATTCTTTCCTCTTTCCTTCCAAAAGAATTTTATATATAACAAAGCACAAGCACATTCAATTTTGAGATTGCAATTCCATTTTATAGAACTTTTAGTTTATGTTACAACATAAGCAGTTGAATATTGAGACATGAGGTAAGAAAATGGTCTCATCAACAAGCCACATACCTTAATGTGTTCCTTCTTCACATCTACAAAGTTTGCTATTTTGTTGTGTTGGTTATTGAGCTCCTGCTGGTGGCCATTTGTATACTGTCTAAAGTTTTCTGGAAGGTGATACATGTGATTTTGCTGGTAGTGGTTTGGTGCATTATATCCATCTCCTCTGATGTGTACATCTGACTCATCTTCACTGGCCCTGCCAGAGATCTCAAACATGCTTTTATCTTCCTCTTCAGTGTGATGATCAGGCCAATCACTGCCATGCATTTCACCCTGAGTGTTTCCTTGATCATATATAAAATGATCTGCATACAGATTTTGACCCTGTGAATTAGTTATAATTAAGTTAGCGTTTTGAGCTATTAAGTATTTTCCAAGACACACTAATGAACACCACAACTATTAATAATATTTGTATACAACTTTTCAACGAAAGTTCTCAAAGCAGTTTACAGTGTAAATCAGATAACTAACGGCTTCTTGTCCCAAAAGAGATCACAATCTACTCATCAAGTAGGAGCAGTTTACAGCAATGATAGACATATTTCCATTCCAATCTACTATGTTTTCCATTTACTTACATTCTGTGGATTAGTAGCAACTGGATGATCATTCCACCTGACAGCATCCTGATCCCAAGGTTCATGTATTCTAAACAGAAACCAAACAGAATTTTAGAAATCCTGTTAAAAATGTATACTCTTGTGGCTTGTATGTCTCATTAGCTATTTTTTATTTGACTTTTTCTGCTAAATGTTGTTCATGAAATTTGCTTCAGGATATGTGCTTCCAAAAAATTGTGTGGGGGAAAGGAGGAATAATTGGAGAGTTCCTTACTGCTCACGCTCATCCACTGTACCACAGTCAGAGAAATTGGAGAGATGATCTCCACTGTCTTCCAGCATATCATGGGGAAGGTCTGTCAATAGCTGCTGCAACTGAAATAAGACATATGTTGGAACAAACAAATATCCATACAGAGTCTGAACTTTACAAACGATAAGAACCTCTAATACCTTCAACATATAGGAAATATTTTGTGAAAAAAGGAATGACAATGCAAACATGACTTTAGGCCAGAAAAATGGCCCACCTAAGCTGGCCTAAGTAGGCTATTTCCTGGGCTTACACTTAGGCCAAATCCACAGGGCCAGAAGGCCTCTGGCTGGCCTAACTGCTGCTGAAGAGGTAGCAGCACAAGGGCAGCATACACACTGTAGTTGTGCCATATCATGAGGTGGGCTGGTTAAGTTGCGCTGTATCCTGAGACTGAGAGGCAGGGGTTGGCTTAGGACCTCAGAATTATTTGCCGTCTCTCCCAATTTTACTCTGGCTTATCATGGACCCCTATGGGTCTACACAGATTTATTCCTGCTCCTTAGGAGTTCTAACTATGAGGAGATATGAGGGAGCATGTTTGCCCTGGAAACAGTCTCTAGAACTGCATTATTTTAGGCCATGCTGAACATTCCCCCAAGATGCCTCTTCTGAACTGCCTAGACTGGCACAGCTAGGCTGGTCCATGTCCATCTGCCTTGAACCAGCCTAAGTTGACTTACACTGGCCCAAACCTGAAATTGGGCCAGCCCAGTGATTGATAGGCGAGCCCAAATGCACTTCAGGATTGCAGTCTTCATTTGTGAAAATCCCTAAAGAATACACACCATGATTACTGAATACACACCATGAATACTATGGGAATTCATCTCCCTACTTTTATGCAAAAACATATTGTACTGATCATTGCCACTTAGACATAATGAGTGAGAACAGAAATCAACTTGTTCAGTACCAAGCACCACAACAGAAAAAAAACCAGAAAATTTTTAATTCTTTATTTGAAAAATTATGTCCCAACTTTCCCCTTAAAATATAGGAAACACAATGCTGTTGTAATTGTCTGGTAATTAATTGCCTGTAGTTGATTTATTAACACCCACACTTGACTCTACTCACCAGAGTCTATTGCTCTCCCACCCACTCCAACTGTCTATCTATTCCTTGAAACACAGATTAGGAGCTTCTTCCCTCCCAAAGCAGTTGTCTCTCCAACTCCTAAAAGACATGGAGAAGCAACTGCCACTGATGTTGTACATCAGTGTACAGCATACTGGCAGAACATAGGTAATTAACATAGGATCAGATATAAATTCTTGGTGCTCTTTCAAAATTGAAGATAATCATGCAACAAATTATTTTAGCTGAAGTCATATCGAGAAACAATTATGCACTCTTGAAATGGATACTGTTTTTGATTCATAATACAGAAGTCCCATTAGTTTCAGCCACTCGCTTGGTCCATGGAACCTGATTTTCGGCAGCTAAGCAAAATAAGTCTACTTTACTTACTTGGAGCAAGGAATCTTGTATAGAGTGCACTTGTTCTTCCAAACCTCCCAATAGGAGGTCTTGGTATACATTTTGGTTTTCAACTGAGACATCTTTGCAGTACATTCTTTTTTTCTCAAAAGGTTACCAGAAAGCTGTACACACAATACAGAAGCGGTTACTGCATCTAACTTTGGCACTCAAACTTTCCGTCTCTCAATGCGAACAAAGCCTATAGATGTTGTGTTAATTAGAGCAGAAACATCTGCCTGTAAAATGATGGGCAAGTAGAAGAAATATGATAACTACATCATCCAAGGAGCATTAATAGCTAGTAAATACATAAATCGTTCTAAACTAAAATCACAAAGTACATTTCTCTGATGTTTGGTATGAATTTTCAATATGAAAATTCCATTTCAGTGATTCCCAAATGTTTTAACTTCAGGACCCACATAAAAAAGTTTCACTTTACCAGCCATTCATGCCTCTTCATGGTTGTTTAACCATTGATACGTGTAGCCAAATCTACATTGTCAGTTTCACAAACCACCAGAAATGGGTCATGACCCCCAGTTTGGGAATTGCTTTATACTTTTTGGCCAGAAAACTGATAATCAAATCATACATTGCCTCTAAATGCATACACCATATCACAGACACCATATCATTTTAGTTCAATTATGCTTATAACTATTATTTCCAGTGAACCTATGCCATGGTGGTCCAATATGTGGCACTCTTTTGGAGACCCCCAAAAGCCCTACCAAACCCACTGCCTCCTGCTGCTTCAGTGGTTTTTTATATCTCTGCCACACTGTGCCAGCTTCTCCTTCTCCAAAGGAGAAACCAGAATAGCATAGTAAGGAGACTAAAAAGCCACACCAAACCTATCACCTTCTACTTCATCCGCTTCTCCTTGCACCTCCTTATAACTTATTTTGGCAGTTCAGAACCCAGAAATAATTGTTAGTGATCTTATCACATCACCACCAATTACTTCCACATTAGTCCACTCAGAGGGCAATACCAAGGTATTGTGGCCCACTTACTATTAAAAGTTGGACCTCCCTGATCTATGTAAAAACCAGGCCATTAATCTTACATGATCCTAAAGTCTTAGGGCACAGTCCAGAATTAAGGCAGTAAGGAGTGCCCTTGCTGGGCTGCCCCAACTATTCTGAATCCAGAGAAGAAAATTATGCTGCATCCAAAAAGTCAGGAAGCCTGGGCGGCCCTAGCTGATCCAGATCATGCTCAGTAGGCATCAAGTGACACCTGGGGGGGGACTTTCTCCCAAGGAAACCCCCCTCAGTTCACAGTGAACAAGGAACAGCCGTGGTACTGCCTTAAGGAGTCCCTGATGAGACTGCCAGTACAGTCTACAGGGAATACAAGGGGCTTCTTGGAGTGGCCTGCTGTATCCACAGGTTAGTGGGCTGCCGTAGTTGTGCCATATCCTGAAGTTGAGAAGCAGGAGTTGCAGCTAGGCTGGTCAAGAACTCAGATTTTTGGTCAACACTGCCATTCTTACTCTGCCTTATCATGGACCCTTATGGGTCTACTCATTACTATACCTGCTCCTGAGGTGGCATAACTCTGAGAAGCTGGAAGAGGGCTGGAAGAAGCTGCCCTGGAAACAGGCTCTGGATACAAAGTTACTGCTCTGCCCTAGGCAATGCCAAACATCCCCTCTGCATGCCTCTCCTAAACTGCCTAGGCTGCCCCAGCTAGGACAGCTCAGGTACACCTGTCTTGGGGCAGCTTATACCGCCCAATGCCTTTTTCAGAATAACTAGGGTGGCCCAGTTGGGCAGCCCAGTGATAGAAAGGGTAACCCGTGCACTTCTGGGATTGTGCCCTTAGTTTCAGAGAATTTAACTTCTGAAAAAGCATCAATCATATCACTCTTGTTCAACAGTATGAAGTGGTACAGCCTCAACATAGGTTTACCACGTCAGTGAAAGCTGGGAGTAGATAGAGGAGGTATGGCACCACAGTAGGCGGACCAAAAGATATCTCTGCTAATCAACTAAAGATTTTTTTTAAAAGCAGCCTATCTATCTATCTACAGTATTTATATACCGCTTTTCAACTAACAAGTTCACAAAGCAGTTTACAAAGAAAATGGAAAAATAATAGCAGCTAATTAAAAGCTAATGGGTCCCTGCCCCAAAAGGGCTCACAATCTAAAATGAAAAAAGAACACCAGCAGAAGCCACATGAAAAGACACTGCTGGGGTGTGTAGGGCCAGTTACTCTCCCCCTGCTAAATAAAAGAGGAACAGTCTCAAGTAAAGAGATTGTCCTGCAGCATGGAAAGTAGTTTAACAAGAGAAAAGCATCCCAGATGTAGTGTGTCAAATGTTGTCTGACAAATGAACATACTACTATGAGAGAGACCTAGCTCTCCAGTACTGTGGGGGGCGGGGGGGAACAAGCCATGAATCACATATGAAAGAGCATATGTCATTCCTTTCTGCTCCATTTCTCATTTAATTATTATTCAAAATTAAACTGGGATATACAGCACAGTACTTTGTGCCAACACTAACTTCAGGTGAATGATCAATTGCCCAGCACAGGTGTCTTTACTAAGATACTCACACGATTTATTGATAGGGACCTGCAAAGGATGAGATTATTTTTCATGAAAAGGGGGTGCTTAAACAGCAGGAAAAATAACCACCCTTTGCAAGTCCCTGTTTTTTGATCATCAATACTTTGAGGGCATCCACCTGATCAGCCTCCATCCTGAAAACCAGCAAGTCCCAGATACTGGATATTTTCCCGTATACACAGAACTTTGAATGAAACCTCTAATATGCACCACAGTAACCATGCTTACACACTGCCCTGACTAGCCACAGAATAAAACTGGACTTACAAATAACACATACTGAAATGCTTCACAGAACATTAAATGTTCTCTCTTCCCATTGAAGAGTGGTACCCACATTCCTAAATACTCCACATAGAAAGAGGTATAATTCACACTTCTCTTACAACAGCTGACCCCGACATCCAACAAACTTTAGGTGTAACAAATGTGAGTTACTTTCAGTGTTTTAAATAAAGAGCTGTTTGGGTGACATCATGAGAGGCTCAGGGGTAAATTCAAGCAGATTATGACCTCACTAGAAATCCCTCTCCCCAAGACAACAGCATTAGCTCTTAATCAAAAAAACAGCAGATGAGTAACTCTCTGGTTGGGACTGCATGATAAGGAAGACAGGCAAAGTTTAAATATCCAGAACAGTACATGGAATGTGAGAAAGACCTTACTATTCTTGAAGATATACAGCAAGATGGAATTATTGTAGAAGTAATGCTAAAAGGTCAGTTGAACATATAATGTTGCTGTTAAATGGGCTGTCACTTGAAATCATAAGATTGCTGTTTTGACAAGGGTTTAACTTCACCAGTACAACCCTCATTTGAACCAGAGGAAAAATTGTTCCTTATTATGGATTTATAACTACATTATTTTTTGCCTCACAACAAAAAAACAAGCAAGCATACATGCCCAATATTTTATTTTATAGTTTTTTTTTGTTATTGCTTTCTTTAGAACATGGCTGATGTAGAGTCCAAGGTTCTGTGTTTTCACAGCAAAATCTGAACTGTGAATAAAAGATTATACAGACAATTTAAAGTCCTCAGGATTTATACTGCATTAGTGGACATAGTTCATAGGCACAAATTAAACACCAGAGAATGTAAAGAAGAAATTTTCAGTTCTTATGGTTGCAGCAGAAATTTGAATTAAAGCATTAAGCCAATTGTTTTCAGATTTCTTAATTTCCACTTTGAAGATTTTTAAAACATGAGTTCCACTATTCTGGAAAATTATACAACACAGGTTGGGCCCAAGATGGTAGAGGAAATACACAACAAGCAGAGTCAGTCATGTTTTAGTCATTAAACTTCCATCTCAAGATTCACTTCCAGTGTGGTACCTGATACTGAACAAAGGTGCAAACCTATGTAGAGATTTTTGTAAAAAAAATTCTGTTTATTTTACTCATATGCCACTGTGTTCAGTAAGACTTCTGCTATAAACCTATTTTTCTTACCAGAAACTATATAAATATTTACTCAGAAGTAAATATGTCCCACTGTGGCTGCAATCCTAGACACTTTCCTAGGATTAAGTCCCATTGTCCATAATGGGTCCAACTTTTGAGTAGACATGGTTAGTATTGTAGTCTATGTCAAATAGAGCTTGCTCTTGGGGGTGCGTATGCAAGATTGCAGCTTAACAGCACAATCCTATGTCTGTCTTCTCAGAAATAAGGTCCTACTGAATTCAGTGGAATTTAAATCTATGTACATGAGTACAGGATTACAAACGAACAGTCAGATCCTCCCAGAATCTTCACTGGGTACAGTTACACAAAACAAAATGTTTGCCACTTGTCCAGCAGCAAAGCTGGGGGTGTCAGAGATCTTCTAAGGGGAAGGGGACAAAAGTCCCCTGTCTCCCAAGTAAGGGAGCAATATGAGCCATTCTGCAACGGCCATTTTGCAAGTGTGTCAGGCTTCTGAGCACAACATGGAGCGTAGGATCTCACAGAGCAGGGCTCTGCCATTCACATCACCTCCAGCCCTCTCCCCACCCCAAGGCCTTCCACTGCACCCAGCGCTCCTTCTATGCTCCAGGCAGTGTCTGTCAAGCACTGGCCTGGCTAGACTGGCAGTGGCCCCTGACTGGATGTCATAGACATACCTTAAAGTTTGCAACTTCCAGCACTGGAACCCAGCACCATTGCTAAGCTTGAACAGACCAGGTCCTTAGTCTCTTATCCCACTGTAAAAACAAGTTAAAGCAGATCATTTCTTTAAGGACTTAACATTTACCTCTTGTTCCCTTGCATAATCTTCTGGGTCAAATTCTTCATCTTCATGCTGCATTTGTAAAGCAGCACTGTCAAAGTCAAGAGACATTGTTCAAATGTTTCTCTTTCCAACTGAGAAAAAGGAAAAAAATGTACATTATCCTTTTAGAAATATAGCAAAGGAAGCTGTACTAAAAATGTTCCTTCAGATACGGATGGTTAATACCTGTATGCTGTTCAAATTCCATGTGGCCAACTGTACCTGATTAACCATTTTTTTTAAAATTTGTACCTGGATATAGTTTACACACAGGGTGACCAGACAGAATGGATGACACAGTGGCTCTACCTTTAAGCATTGGATAGAAGAGGGAATTTAGGCAGGGGTGGCTTTTTAAACCCTTCTATGAAGAGCTACACCTGCCTGAATTCCCTCTTCTATGCAATGCTTAGGTAGAGCCACTGTGTCCACCATAAAGTATGTCCTCCATTTTATATGGTCAAGCTGTTTACACATTTTATAATTTGTGTACAAAAAATTGTTGATCTGTAAAAATGACCCAGGGTACTGCATATCCCTGCATCAGAATTTGTTCTGCTGTAAAGCCACTACCTAGTCTCCTTGGCAGATGTTGCAATTTTTGAGAGTCTAGTAGTCAAAACGAGTCAAACCAGAGCAGAACAGAACACAGAAGAATTGACATAACCACTTTTCTAGAGCCACTTCATACAAATGGTCACTCAGTCTGCCTACATGGCTTCTGACTAGGCACTCATACCCTAAAAATTAAAATGGTTCCCAAACCAAAGATAACACCTGAGAATTCCCATAAGCTGATCAAGGTAACTAAAGCTCTTATCAGTGCCAGGATCAGTCCATATCTCTGCATTTGCCTAAAGTTTGGGGCTGCAGCCACAGGCAGTACTTTGGCTATGCCTCAGGAACCCATCTGTTTTTGCCTCAGGAACCCATCTTTTGTTCCCTCAAAGAGAAAACAAATTTGGTGCCAACCTGGGCTCTATTCAAGTCAAGAAATATTTTGTTTCTGAACTCCTGACAGAAATACCATGTTCAAACATTTAGTACAGGGGTGTCCAAACTTTTTGGCAGAAGGGCCGCAACATCTCTGACACTGTGTTGGAGGCCGCATTTAAAATTTGAATTATGATAAATTCACATATAAGACTGCATTAGAAACATTACAAGGCTTGCCCACAGACTGGATGGAGGGGTTTTCTGCCCCAGGGCCCGGGTTTGGACACCCCTGATTTAGTACTCAGAGCCCCCTGTGAAACTCTGATCTCAAGTTCCAGACTCCATTTCCTTTTCTGAGTGTCATAGTCCAGACTCCTCTATAGTCCCACAGGGATTCAACTCCATGAGCCTCAAGATGCTCAACGTTTCCATGTGGGATCCCAAACAACCTGTTTCTTCCATTCTTTCACTTTTTTGTATCTGCCTAATCTCCCATCTCAGCTCCCCACCCCCAAAAGCCATGGACTGCAATTCCTCCCCCCTTTTGTTAAAGGGAGTCCTTTTGGACCCTACAAGGAGTCCTTTTGGTCTCTCTGTCAATCCTTCCTAGTCCTGGACATTATCTTAAGAAGGCTTTATTATGGTGATTGATAAGGAGGCATTTTTCTATTTAAAGGCTTTAAATGAAGCTTTTAAGCTTAAAATGTCTTGTAAAAGGCATGTTTTAAAAGCTTTAGTTCCATTTTACTTTACTTGTCTCCTTCCTAGCATAGCATGTTTTTTTAAGACGCTGTTGCTGGTTGTCCTCTGATTCCTTTTTGTAGGTTGTGAATCCCCTTTAAAATAGGTTTAGAAAAGGGAATTTTGTCTTAAACTCTTCTGTGTTGCAATGCACCTGCTACAATTCCTTCTTCTACACCAGGTCTCCAAACATTCAACTTCAGGAACTTTAAAAATTGAGAAAATTTCAGCAGGTGCAGCTTTTCTTCTCACAGAAATTCCCTCTTCTACACAGTTGTTAAAGGTCCAGGAATGCTGAAGTTGAAAGTTTGGAGACCCCTGCAACAGCTCATGACCATTCTGTGAGTCTGAAATTCCCTGATCACATTTCAATTCAATCTTTGCATTGTGAATACTCATCACATCGGGCCAGGTCTAAGCTGTCAATGGACACCCAGACACAAAGTCTGATTTTTTCAGTATAGACCACTCTGTCCTTGAATGGCTGGGTGGACTGGACATTAAATATCTGATTTCTCACAAATTCATGTATTTTGAGATCCCTGTTCAATACCATGGCTAAAGGTACAAACACTCTGTATCTAGTAATTCTAATCATATGGAAAGTTTAACCCACCATTAGGTTATAATTTTTAAGTACCAGTACTTGCATAAGATTAGGGTGAGGAGAACCAAAGCGCCTCTGCCTTTACCCACAGTATAGAAGAGGGAACCTTGGCAGGTGCAGCTCAGCATGGAAAGGTCTCAAAAGCTGCACCTGCCAAAATTATCTCTGAAAAATCCTTGCACTCTGTCCTCCATATTATCTGTTGCTCTGATCCTGTATCAGAAGCAACACACATCTATAACTAGTAAAATGTATCCGAATGTTACTAGATCCAGAGCAAGCTAGAGTACCTCTAACTTTAGCAATTTATAAAACAGGGAAATCTAAACAGGTGTTGCTCAACGTGGAAGAGTCTAAAAGCTGCACTTACCCAAATTCCCTCCTTGTAACTGGTCACCCTAGCAATGCTTCCATTTTTAAGCATAACTGAGAGCACAAAATTGGCAACACCATCAGACACTTTTCACACCAAACTTAAGGATACAATCTTGCACATCAGTAGTTCCCACTATTTTTTTACACTTGAATACAAGAGACAGTGTAGTCAAGAAAGTTGAGCTGAACCTGGAAGATACAGCTTCAAATCCCTCCTTGGCCTTGTAGCTTCCTGGGTGACTTTGGACCAGTCAGTCACTCAGCCTCTCCTGCCTTACAGAGTTATTGTGAGGTCAAAAGGATAAAAACTTACTTTTATCCTTATCCACCTTGGCATGGGAAAGGGATATAAGTTCCTTAAAAATAAATAACTGCATCCTCGACAACCCACTTCCATAAATGATATCCCTCATATTACCAAAATGTTTGTGTTTATGTTTTCAACTATTGATCCATGTCTTATTGCTGAGGTCTCTTCCTACCCTGCCAGCCCTGCAATGCAATCCATTATTCAATTCTTTTTCAAAAGTTCTGGCAAGTACTGCTGGTGCACCCCAGATTGGAAGCCACTGCTGTACATAACTACTCAGAAGAAAACTCCCTAAATGTAATGGGATTTGGACTTGAGTAAATACACACAGTAAAGGTTCCTTCTTTCAAGTGGTGAGGAGCAGCAGTGGTTGTAGCTTTGTTTAAGGGAGGCTAGTAGTGCTAGCCAGTGGTTCTCTTCAGGGGGTTCTCTCAGGTTCTATAGAACTCTTTGCTAATGAGTGCCTGGTTCTGAGAACTGGTTACTAATGGGACAGAACCTGTTATACTATGTTGTATATGTTATACATAGTATGTTATACTATGGACATAGAACTTGTTCTTAATTTAGGTTATTAGGACATAGAACCTGTTGTTAACTTATTTGAATCCCACCACTGATGCTAGTCCTCAAGGAGGAACACTTGTGCTGGTCCGGAATCATCATAAAACAACTAGGGGCTGCAATCCTATCCATCCTTTCCTGGGACTAAGCCTCACTGAACACAATGGAAATTACTTCAGAGTAGACAGGCATTGGACAGGGTTCTGAAAGCCCAGAGCTAAGAACATCCACTCAGAGTTAAGTCCCCTTACAGACAATGGAGCTAACTCTTATTGGATAGGATTGTAGCTTCTGAGACTCATTCCAGGTATGTCTACTCAGGAGTCATGTGGATGGGATTGCAGCCTCAGAACCCCAGCCCAGCCCTGTCTACTCAGAAGCCAGGCCCATTACAGTCAATGGGGCTTACTCCCAGGAAAGGGTGGGTGGGGCTGCAGCCTCAGAGCCCCAGCCCAGCCCTGTCTACTCAGAAGCCAGGCCCATCACAGTCAATGGGGCTTACTCCCAGGAAAGGGTGGGAGGGGCTGCAGCCTCAGAGCCCCAGCCCAGCCCTGTCTACTCAGAAGCCAGGCCCATTACAGTCAATGGGCCTTACTCCCAGGAAAGGGTGGGAGGGGCTGCAGCCTCAGAGCCCCAGCCCAGCCCTGTCTACTCAGAAGCCAGGCCCATTACAGTCAATGGGCCTTACTCCCAGGAAAGGGTGGGTGGGGCTGCAGCCTTGCAGAGAGTAGGCCTGAGGCGCCCTGTTTCCATGGCAACTCCCAACAGCTCCCCTCCCCCCTCAGAGCCCCCCTGCCCCCCAAGCTCGGGATTGGGGGCCTCCTGCGACCCCTCCCCCTCCAGGACTCTCACCTCCTCCCGGCTCTTCTCATTCCTCAAAAACGATGCCTTTTCACGTCTTCCGGGTGACAACCTAACCCATTTTTCTTGACTGACAAAGCCGACAACCAATCAGCGAACAGAACGCGCACATCTTCCCCTCAGAGTCCAGCGAAAGGGGCGGGGCTTATGATCCGTCTCATTACCAAGCTTGGTTGCGTCGGGCGGATGGGTCTTTTTAAAAGCTGGCGCCGTCTGCGGGCGGGAAAGGGCTCTGGACGCCGATTGGCTGGAGCTGTGAGCCAATCAGAGTGCGAAGCTGGAGATTGGCGTGAGGCTCGAGCCAATGGGAGGCCGCGTGGGGCGGGAAGGTCACCTCGCTGTGCTATTGGCTGAGCGCGCTGACCTACTTCGCCCCTCCCCCACCCGTCCTCCATCTTAAGCCTCGTGCGAGGGGGGAGGGGAGGGAGGCGCCATCTGTTCTCTTTCAAGGGGGCGCGCAAAGCATTCTGGGAGCTCCCGTCGCCTGGCAACACAGTGTAGGCCCCAAGCCTGCCTGGGAGTAGGCCCCGTTGAAGTCAATGGGAGTTACTTCTGAGTAGACCCCACGCTTGGGATTGGGCTGCTGGGCTCCAATAGCAGTCAGCACTGAGCACCACGTGGGGGTGACGCGCCATAAGCGGGAGGGAGGAGGGGAAAGTAGGCCACAGCAGTGTCCCTGGGCCTCTGAGGGAGGAAGGGAGGGAGGAAGGAAGGAAGGGGGAGGGAAGAGAGAGCAGCCTCCATCTTCAAGCACAAGCAGAGCCTCGCCTCGCCTCCTCTCCTGCAGGCCTCCCGCCTCCCCTTGGCCTCACTCAGGCAGCCTTGGGGGTCACTGGCTAGCATGCGGTGGGTCTGTGGAATTCCTTGCCACCAGAACTGGGGGAGGCGCCAGGCCTACAAGCCTTGGAAGGGGGACTGAAGGAGGGAAAAACAGTGGGGGGGTTACAAGCTGTGAGGGTCTGTGGAACTCCCTGCCACCAGATGGGGCCTAAAAGGGGATAAGGAAGGTATTGGGAGGGAAAATCCATCATGGGTCAGAAGCTATAGTGGGTCTGTGGAACTCCTTGCCACAGGATGTGGCTTTGGCACAAGCCTAAAAAGGGGGGGTGGGAAAGATTATGGGAGGAAAAATCTATTTTGGGTTACAAGCTATGAGGGCCTGTGGAACTCCCAGCCACCTGATGGAGCTTAAAAGGGAATAAAGCAGATTTTGGGAGGGAAAATCCATCATGGGTTACAAGCGGTGTGGCTTTGGCCCAAAGCCTAAAAAGGGGATGGGGCAGGTTTTGAGAGGGAAAATTCATCACAGGTTACAAGCAGTGGTTGGTCTGTGGAACTCCCTGCCACCAGATGGGGCCTAAAAGGTTTGGGGAGGAAAAATCCATTTCAGGTTAGAAGCCATACTGGGTCTGTGGAACTCCCTTCCACAAGATGTGGCTTTGGCACCAAACCTAAAAAGGGGATGGGAAAGGAAGGGTTTTGGATTACAAGCCATGATGGACTTTGGAACTTGCCACCAGATATGGTTGTGGCGTCTGGCCTAGATGCCTTGAAAAGGGGGGCAGCAGCAGGTATGGCGAGGAAAAATCCATTTTGGATTACAAGCCTTGATGTGTCTGTGGAACTCCTTGCTGTAAGATGTTGCCTAAATGGGGATATGGCAGATTGAGGAGGAAAAAACCATTGTTGCTCACAAGCCGTGATGTGTCTGTGTAACCCTTTGACACATATGTGACAGAGTCTGGCCTTTAAGAGGATTTTGGCAGATTTGTGGGGGAATGAAGGGGCATGCACTGAAACTGAGTATCTGGAGAGTTGTGATGCACAAGATAAAATATTTCCGAAACCAGTGTGTCATTTGTCTGTGGAACTCCTTACCACAGGGTGTGGTGGTGACAACTGGCCTAGATGTCTTTGAAAGGGAATTGCAGTATTTATCGGGAGAAAAATCCTCTGTGCTTTACAAGCCATGGTGGGTCTGTAGAACTCCTTACCACAAGATGTGGTTTTGACACTAAGCCGAGTTGCCTTTTAAAAGAGATGGGGCAGATATGAGATGGATAAGTCCTCAGTTTATTTGATGGTTCTATGGATGGTTTCTTTCCACCATATGTGGTGATAGTGCCTGGCCTAGATGCTTTTAAAAGGAGATTGTGGCAAATTTCAGGAGGAAAAATCCACAGGTCACAAACCATAATGGGTCTGTGGAATCCCTGGATACCATATGTGCCAGCACTTGAATTAGGTGCTTTTAAAGTGGGATTGTGGTAGTTTTAGGGAGGAAAAATCCATCATAGGTGTGATGGGTCTGTGGAACGCATTGCCACAATATGTGGTGAAGGTATCTGGCCTAGATGCCTTTAAGAGGATTGCAGCAGATTTATAGAGTACTGAGGGGGGCATGCACTAAGTTGAGTATCTGGTGAGTTACAATGCACAAGCTAAAATATTCCTTTATACAATGTGTCGTTAGTCTGTGGAACGCCTTGCCACAGGGTGTGGTGATGACAGTTGCCCTAGATGTCTTTAAAAAGAGATGGGACAGGTTTCTGGTGCATCATTCACTAAAATTGTGTGTTCGGATAATTATCTGTTAGTTTACAGTCTGTATTTTGGATACAAATATATGGCTGTTCAATCATTTCTGCTGTTTTATGTATTATAGTTTTGTGTTCATTGCTTATGCCAGTAAAAGATGACTGATGACCTGAGGATCTCTGCTGCATTGACAAAGTCAGAAGAGACGTTCTAGATTCTGCATTCATCTCCAGAGTGGCCAGTTTTATCTTTCATCTACCAGGTTGAGTATCCCTTATCTGAATTGCTTGGGATGGGAAAGGTCTGCATTTCAGATTTGTCTGGATTTTGAAAAGATTGCATAATGAAAAGTGCTTCCTTTTAATTTAATTAATTTATATCCCGCCTTTCCTCACCTGCAAGAGGGAGCCCAAGGCGGCTAACAATGATCAGAATAAAACACCATTAAAATGATCATAAATAAAGATTAAAACATAATTAAAATACAATTAAAATGCAATTAGATTAAAGTACAATAAGAACAATAAAAACAGACTAAAAACATTAGTTAAAAACAATATAAAAATAGAACAATAAAACTGCCCCCCAACCTCTGCCCCATTTAAAAAGCTTTTTTCAAAATAAAAGGTTTTAAGGCTCCGCCTGAAGCTCTGTATTGAGGGAGCTCTTCTCAGTTCTAAGGGGAGGGAGTTCCAAAGCTGGGGTGCCACCACCAAGAAGGCCCTATCTCTGGCCGCCACACCTCTCACATTTCTTAGTGGCGGCACAGTTAGAAGGGCCCCCTCAGATGACCTTAGGTGATGGGTCGGATTGTATGGAAGAAGGCAGTTCCTCAGATACCCTGGACCTGAACCATTTAGGGCTTTAAAGGTCAGGACCAGCACTTTGAATTCAGCCTGGAAACAAATGGGCAGCCAGTGTAGTTGCTGAAGCAGTGGCCCAACAGAGTCAAACCAACGAGCCCTAGCAACCACACGGACCGCCACATTCTGGACTAGTTGAAGCTTCCAGACTGTCTTCAAAGGCAGCCCCACGTAGAGCGCATTACCATAATCTAGTCTCAATGTCACTAGGGCATGGGTCACCATGGCCAGATCCGAGCGACTCAGGTATGGTTGCAGCTGGCGGATCAGCTGAATCAACCGGATCAGCGGTTGCAGCTGGCGGATCTTGTTCCTTCACTGTGACCCAAAAGGGTGTCCGCAGATCTCTTTCACATTTTTCAACAATATCTGAAAAGCACAGAACAAAGAGCACAACTTACAGCCTGTACCTGCACTGTATGTGGGAATAAACACAAGACCTTCCATTGTTCACACAACAGAAAGTTTAAAGTTGGAATAGTTTGGATTTTGGATGTCCAAGTGTAATCTATCTCTGTTAGGTGTTTTCCTGCAGGAGATTGACTATCCAAGTACATGGGGGTGAGTAAGGCCCTGTAGAATGAAACACTGGGGGGGGGGGCAGTTTTGGCAAACCACCTTGAGTGTGTTTGAATCAGTTGAACCTGGGAAGAATCTAATAAAATCTTCTATAAGGCAGCTTTGAACCAGCCCGGCTTTTCCCTGCTCTTGGCTCATAAATGGAGGGCCTTCCTGCAAGGAAAGCTTTTGAGTTCAGAAAAAGACTGTCATTAGAAGAGACATGCTGAATTGTAATCCTGCAGGCTTTCTTATACCTAACCCTATTTTCCCCATATTCTCAATGAATTAGGTATCCACAACATTTTCCAAGAACCCTAGCTATGATAACTGACAATAACTTTTTAAAAATCCACATAAATTAAAGAAATAGCAATCCTTTGAACTCTGTGTGAACTTAATGGATCACATAACTAACAAAGAACCTGTCTAATTTTCCAATTCATCTAAAAGTACTGACTCTTGTTGAAAGATCTAAAAGGAAAGATAATATTTAAATAAATAGCTGGAATTTGCTGTAAATGGACATGAAAGCGCTGCATTTGTAGTATGGTGAACTTGTTAAAACAACTTGTTAAAAACAGTGTGTGTATGTGTTTTTAACAAAAAACAAAATCTGCTGTTTTTCTTCCAAGGATGCCAAAACGTAAATGCCAATTTGGTGACAGGCTAGCAAGCAAATACCAGACATTCAGAAGTGGTAGAAACCCATATGAAGCAGAGTGCCTCATTTGCCCTATAGGAACATTTGTATCTGTAGCCAATAAAGGTAAATTTGTTATCTTGTTACTTTATTTTTATTATTTTTAAACATGGGTTTACATATAGGTTTTGCATATATATATATATATATATAGAGACTTCTCTATCTAATTAATCTATCTAAGTTGTGTTTCAAGACCACTGGTGAATAGAAAAAAATTGGTAAATGCAAATCAGTGGAATATTAGCTTTGAATATTAGCCATTTCTAGGTTTCTTGCTCTTCCATTGTCATCCCAGAATGCATTGATATAGAATAGATGTTATACCACATTCAGCCACTTGATAGTAGTGAATAATGGAATCTACTGGAATGAAATTATTCTTGTGCAAGGGTAGGAAATTGGATTTGGGTGCTTTTTCCCAAGCTTTTATAAGTGCAAATCCACTTAAATTTTTGCTACTTTTGTGTTCACTTTTTATAGGGGCACAAGATTTGGAGGTTCATCTCCAGTCCCAGAAACACAGGAAAAGCATCCAGAATTTTGACAGCGCTGCATTTATTTCTGGTTTCTTTGGTCAAGCATCAAAATTTACACACACTGTTAATGCAGCTGAGGCAGCTTTGGCATTTCACATTGTCAGCCACCATTCATCTTACCAATATATGGATTGTACACCTAAGCTGAATGCTGAAATTTACAGTGACTCTGATATTGCCAAAAAACTGTCATGTTCTAGGACAGAACTTATAATGAATGAAATTCTTGGGCCACACTCTGTGGATCTAACAATTCAGTGCATAGAAGGGATATCATGTTTGGGGGTTTGTACAGATGTTATCAGTCACGGATCTCTCAAAATATTCCCAATTTTAATACAGTTTTTTGATTACAAACTAGGGGGTATCCAAACTAAACTTTTAGAGCTTAAATCAGCTTCCAATGAAAATTCAGACTCAATTGCATCCCACATAAGCGATACACTGACACAACTTGGTATTGTTGAGAAATGTGTGGCATTTGCTGGTGATAATACAAACACTTGTTTTGAAGGCTTTCCACAGTATGAGGGTAGCAATGAGGGTAACAATGTGATCATCAAATTAGAGAACCCTTTCATCAAGAATGTAACCGATATGGGCTGTCCAGCCCATATTCTTCACAATGCCATTCAACATGGGGCGGACACTTTAGGAGTTGATTTGGAGTGCATTGTCCTGAAATTGTGTCATTATTTTAATATTTATGCTATAAGGACAGAAGAACTTAAAGAGTTTGGTGAATTTGTTGACCTCAATTATAGACAGTTACTGTCCGATACAAAAACCAGATGGCTATCTCTGTTTCCGGCAATTCAGAAAATACTTGAAATGTATGAAGTTTTGCAGTCCTATTTCTTATCTTTGCCTAGTCCCCCTAAAATTCTGAAAAACTTTTTCACAGCCAGGCTGAGTAAGGCATACTTGTGGCATGTACATTCTTTAATGTCTGTTTTTTATGACAATATCGAAGATATTCAAAAAGAAAGAAATTCTATTGTTGACATAATGAATATAATAGAAAATGTATCTTCCCTGCTGGAGAACAGGATGGAATGTTCCTTCATCTCCCTTAAAACTAAAGAGGTGTTGTCGTGCGCCCGGGAGGAGGGATTTGATCCCGAAGCAGATAGTTTTATGGAGGAGGCAATTTCTTTGTACAGGGAATGCTACGATTACTTGAAGAGATGGAGTGTCTCACTTACTGGTTTTCACTGTTTCAAATGGATGGATTTGAATGGAAAGGTCCTAATGAAAGATGTGGAAAAATGTGTAGCGTTTTTAAATGAAAAGGGTTTAATGGTTGATGATACAAAATGTTGTGATCAATTATGTAATCTGAACTGTTTTCTGGAGCGCTACAACACAGACCTTGAAAACAGGTCATGCAACGATAAGTGGGTCATGTTCTTTGAGAACAGCAAATATGAGGAATCCCATTCAGAGCTACTGAAAATAGCAGAATATTTTTTTGCATTGCCAGGGCACAATGCAAGTGTCAGAAAAGTTTTTGACCTATCTGCCCCATGGATAAACGAGAGGAATCATGTAGATGTGGGTTCAATCAAGGGTTTGTTACTAGTGAAGTACAATTTTAAGCATTTTTCTTGCACAGAGTTTTACAAGTATGTTTCAAGCCAACGAGACATTTTAGAGAAGATAGATTCATTAGAAAGATACTGCCATGTACATGCAGATTCATTAGAAAAATATACTCAACTACAAGCAGATTTATTAGAAAAATACTGTCAAGAACAAGTAGAAAAATATAGTCAGGAAAAGATAGAAAAATATAATCAAGAACAACTCGCAAAATATAATCAAGAACAACTCGCAAAATATAATCAAGAGCAAGAAGCAAAATATAATCAAGAGCAAGTAGCTTCATTAGAAAAATATAGTCAAGAGCAAGTTGCAGTTCCTGACTTGTCCAAACTCTGAGTCAATAATTTGCTTTCTATTAATAAACTGCAAAGTGCTGGTGGATGATAACCAGAGACTGATTTGTTTGAAAAATATTACACCATGATATTGGTCTAAGATATTGTAAATATTATACAGTCACATTTTCAAAAGCATTAGGTTGAAAAATGGAACAACTGCATTCTGTCGCATAGTGTTTTTAGAAACATCACAGTATAGCTTTGTGCTCATTTGTGTTTTAATTTAAACATATGCAATAAATATGACTGTGTTTAGTTTTAATTGCGTCATGTCATACATTATTCTTGAATGTCTTGGCCTGGTCCTCCTTGGTGGTGAGTCATGCTGTGGAGAAACTGAATGCATCTTGTCACATAAGAGTTAACCCTCACAGGCAATTGTTTCATAAGTAGAGCATTTCTTTGCAAGGGAAGAGGGAATTGTTGCCCTTCTATTGTGTTCCTTTTCTCTGCAGTTATTTTTAAAACCAACCTCCTTTAGTGAATGATGCTTTACAGCAGTTGAGAGGACGGCTCCCCTGAGAGGTAGGCTGCAGGACTTACCTGTGAGTAAGTCCCACTGAACTAATGACTTCTGTGTAGATATGTATAAGATTGGGCTGTTATGCATTCTTTTCAGCAATATGGGGATGATGATGATAATACCTAGAAATATAATTTGACTTCTAGATACTTGTGAAGTAGTAATAAAATTTAACACATCTGGGCATGTATAGACCACATCTTTTACCATTATAAAACCAAGGCTGCCCCATATGATTGGCAATATGGAAGGAAGATCTCTAGCTCAAAAGCCACAATGTCTAGGCTAGCTTGAGACTTAGTGCAGTTCATACTTATAATTTTTCACATGTTTATGCTGTGTCAGGATGTTGACTGATTGATGTCCTGTGACAGTTTACATGGTGCAAGAGTAAAGACATACACAGCAGAGTAGTTTACAGATTGGAGTAGTTCAAGGCAAATCCTTGAAATCCGTGTTAAATCAAGTCCATCAGTCCAAACACCTCAGAAGCTTATCAGTATCTCAGCTTCACAGCTCACCTCTACTCTGACCAACAACTGAACCCCAACTCCAGCTGACAAAACCCAACTGTCAGTTTAAATTCTGAAAGTTCACAACTTGCTCAGAACCAATAGTTAGATTTCTGAATCTAACATGGTGTGTCTCCTTCCTCCAAGCCTCTCTACCCAATTTACCTGCAAAGTCCTTAAGCCATACACTCCGTTTCTCCCACACAGAAGATTAAGAGCCAATCACTGTAGCAAAAGAAGAGTAAGAGCAATGGTGCTTGTGAGGAGGAGCCAGAGCCTGCTTGAAAGGGGGAAAGAATATGAGCTGTGCTGTTTTGAAGAGATTAACAAGGTGCTTCTGCAGCACTGTGTGCCATTCTTTCTGTGTAATGGAGCAGTTCCAAGAGACGGAAGGTGGAGAGTGATGGCAGTGATAACAATACTGTACTCCATTATAAAAAATGAAGCACTACCTTCTTACATTGGTGTACCACAATGTAAGCCTTGTCACTCCAATATGGACTTTGTCATTCTACCAATGAACTTATTATTCCCACCTTGAATACATTTATTTCACATCCTACTGTTTGGAACAGAACAAATACATTCTCGTAGAAGTCACATTCCAATTTTCCAACCTTGTACCTTTGATTTCATTTCATTGTTTAGTACTTTAGTACATTCTTTCCTCCAATAATTCAGGGCCCAATCCTATTCAACTTTCCAGCACTTATGCAATTGGGCCAATGATGTATCATATCCTGGAGTGGAGAAGC
Source organism: Cryptoblepharus egeriae (assembly GCA_030015325.1). Taxonomy (NCBI): domain Eukaryota; kingdom Metazoa; phylum Chordata; class Lepidosauria; order Squamata; family Scincidae; genus Cryptoblepharus; species Cryptoblepharus egeriae. The sequence continues at coordinate 17,989,970 of JAREYC010000013.1, forward strand.
AATCATAGTGTCTTTCTCAGAGAAGGAAATCATTTGTTCCCTTATCCTGGGTCATGGCGGCTGCATCAGTGCTGGAAAGTTGGATTCTCTGACTCACTATCTCTCATTAGGTTCACAACATGTGCTTCAAGCAGGACTTTTTCATGTTGCAGGACTTGGGAAACCGGCAAGGACATTAGCTTTGCAATATGACGAGCACAGTGATTGTGGGTCAGGACCCCCAGGTGGGTTGTGAGACTCAGCATCTAGCTCAGACACCACTGCACATACAAAGCTAAAAATACAGGGCACAGGTTTGTTGGACGGAAAGTTCCCAGCAGACTGGAAGAGAAACATGCTGCTTTGCCCTGAATAAATGGAAAAATGGGCTGCTAGAAAGGGGGGGGATGGTTGTGGGATTGGAAAACGATCCAATTCTGTGTTGCGCTCTGACTTTTGAGTTGGAATGTGATATAGGTCCTTTGTGTCCCTAGCATTTGTGTCATGGATCCTTTGTATGATTTGAACTTAAGGTTGTAGCATAAATTGATGGTGTCTTCCAAGTTAATGACATCACTTCTGCCAGTTTCTGACATCATTTAAAAAGAAGGTCCTGATCCTAAAAGGTTTAACCGGACAAATAAGATGTTGAAAAGAAGCAGAAACCAAACTTATGAAAAACATTTGCACAGACAAAATTTATTTTTAAAGTTCATTAGCCAAACTCGTTCGTTATTGATGATCTGCAAATATTTAGTGCTGGAAAATCCTACGAGGGAATCAGAGTCTTGCTCCAGCAATTTGTTCAGCTTTTGAAAATGTGTTTTTGGCGGTATTGTGCTAATATAGAAAAAGGAAGATACCCTGAGAAAACTCTCCCCCCAGCCCTACCAAATTCCATGTGCAGAGTGGCCCTATGTTTATTTAGCAGTAAGTTGTGCTGAGTTCAGTGAGACTTTACTCCCTAGCCAAGTGTGCTTGAGATTCCAGCCTTCTACAAAATCAAAACACTACTGCCTCTCATCATACATAAATTATAGAATCATTCTATAAATTATAGAATCGTAATTAATTTACAGAATATTTCAGAATGACAACAAGCACAGACACAGTGCAGCATTAATATTTATTTATAAAACACTTCTGAACTTCTAAGGAACAAATGAAATTGAACTGAGCTGAAAAAAATCCTAAAATTAAAAAGGGGCCAAGATAAATATACACCAAATCCCTGTCAAAAAAGTTTAAAAGAGAAGATTGGTTTCAACCTGTTCTCTTGAAAAAAAATAGTGTCTACTGTTATTGACAGTGCAATTCTAATCATATCTACTCAGAAGTAATCCCACTGTGATCAATAATGGTTAGTCTCAGGAAAGTGTGGTTAGGATTGCAGCCTGACTTTCCTTCAGCTTCTCTATACTGTAAACATAGATTGATCTTAAGGTAATACACTTAAGAAATTTACTTCCAGTGCTCATTGGCAACAGTAGTGTCCCCTCCAAGGGGGATGGGGATGGTTAGCAGAGTTCAGCTGACCCTTGGCAACATGTCTATGGGAATGTCAGTACTATCAGCCGCCGTCCCCAGCATTTTGAGGGTCATCATCTGATCAGAGCTGTCCTCAAGATGCAGGGACACAAGTGTTCCCCCCATCCCTCCCAAAAACCAGAAATGTGTCTTACATGCCTCCCACAGGGGGCAGCACTGGAATGGCCTCAGGTGATGCAAGTCCCATGAATGCCACTGATTGGTAAGTACACCATACTTTGCGGCTCTAAAAAGTAGGATCATCAACTATTTTTGTTGACTGTGCTTCTATTGGCTTATACCGTTTAATATCAGCCTAGTTTGTAGAAATTTAGCACATGGAGCTTCCATCAGTTCAGTTTGTCAATAAAAACCTCACTAAATACGTTTTAGGCTGCTGTTAAAGGCAAAGGAGACAACCTCAAAGTCTACAGCACTATTGATTTTGTGATCATTCGTACACCATTGTTGGCTGCTCCAATAGATTTGTTGGGAATTACTTACACAGTGTAAACAGTGATCCCACTTGTTATCTAATCATGATTCAGTGTTATGTTTTGTGTGCACAATGTTTCTGTTTTCTATCAAAACATGATTTAGTGAGCCATTGTTATACATTGTTAGTGAGCCATTGTTATACCATTTTCTGTCTATTTTTCCCCATCTTTGTTTATTTGTATATTTTGTTTAAAAAAATTAAATAAGAGCCTTTAAATTGAAGTTGACAAAGAGTTTAAATAAGGGTTGCACAGTCTCAAAATTATATTTACATGTTTAAATTTTGCAAATGTTGTACCATCATAAGCATTTTTTTGACTTGAAAGTCAAAAAAATTATGTACTGTAATAGATATAATGAATGAATCTGGCAGAGAGGGTTGACCCGTGCATGGAATTATTTTTCCTACCCGTTTCTTAATTGTATCTACTCCATTGTGTGTTTCACTATAACTAATGAGAGTCATTCATGGCAATGGAGAGTCATGAGATGGTAGTGGTTCCTGCCACCAAAGTTAACTAACCATTCAGGGTTGGTCATTCACAGGTGAGTTATGGAGCATAGCCATCAAAGAACCAAAATGTCATGGTGTGTAAGTTAAATAAAAATACTGTATTGAAATTGACTTGGGGGTACTTTTAGTTTTCTTTTTTGCAATCATTTTTAAAACCTACACAAAATTATTTCAAAAAAGAGTCCAATGAAAATATTTATTTCCCAAGGCACATACTAACATCCCAGCAGTTTCTTCAAATCAGTTTTGCTTTTACTTCTGAAGGTGTGATTGTGCTTCTCCATTTGTTACCGATTAAAAAAAAACCAAACCCTTACAAGTGACTCAGGTGCATGATCTTTCTCCAATATCTCTCGCTGCAGTTACACTTCGCTAAAGAATAATTATATAGCTGTGTAGATGGAACTGTATAGATGCAAGTAGATAAACATATTGGCTTATGTACACACATACACAAAGAAATCTTCTGTAATAGCATCGCAAGTGCAGTCTATTCTTTTGTGGAGTTGACTTCAAAGCAACCAACAGTTTCAAAGTAGTCACTGGAGTTTATTTGGGAAAAAAACCCAAATGAATTATCTTGAGGATAACATGAACCAATATCATTATTTGTTCTATTGCAGATGCCCAGTCACTCTTCTCACTGGCTGGTTCAGATTTAATTCACTTCCAGAGGAGATTATTGGCAATTTATTTTCCATATGGTAGCGTATAAGATGACCCACACTGTCAAATACATGATCTTTGGTTCTCACCTAGAAAAGACAGCATATAATTAATAAACTAGCCGCTGTGTCTGCATCAAAACCACAACACCTAGGCTAGCTCAAGTCTGCAGCACCTGAAGGTTGGTTCTACCAGCCACTCATATTAGATGGTGCACAGCTGCATATGCCCTTTTCCCAATCATTCACCAACTTTGGGTTTATCAGAAAGGGGCAACAAAGAAAACTACGGTGGCAGGAACCTCAACCGTTGCTGCTAACTGAGTGGATAACAATTCAGGTAGGTAGGTAGGTAGGTAGGTAAGAAAGAAAGAAAACCTGCTTGAAACCAAGTGGTCAAGGAGTTTATTGTTCTGATGCAGAAACTGTACTTTTGTTTGAGGCTATCTGTAACTAACCTGTCTCCTTTATTTCCTATATGGAAAATACATTTAATTCCCACTAACCCTATTTATTGCACACAGTAGTATGCACACGGGCTGTGGGTGGCACAAGCGGTTAAGGGCAGGCCAGGGTTCGAGACCCGGGTCGGCCCCACAAGACAGGGTGAGCTCCTGTCCTTAGCCCAGCTCTGTGACGCAAGCTGGATCCAATCGTATTGGCTCTGCCTTTCCATTGGACTAATTCAGTGGCGTGGAGAGGGGGGATTTGCTGCTTGGGTAACAGTCTATCCTCCATAACAATCTAACCCAGGCTTTCAAGCTTAGCATGCAGCGTATGCAGTGCCGAGCACGATACCATAGTCTTTCAAGACTGACGGAGGCCTGCTATAGTGTGCACACAGCACATTAGGAAGTGCTATGTCTCAACAATTTCAGGTTTGCTAATTTTACTTCACAGATTACAACTTTCACAAACTTTAACATTTGTTCCCCATGTGTGTTGACTGCTCCTCCTACCTTGCCTTCAGGATCTACCAACAACAGATGTTTTGCTTGTCCTCCTTGCAATCCGCTCAGAACATACTGGCCAGGTGATGTCGCACTTTCTCGCACCAAAAAGTCTCCGTCATTCACTAGGAGGTTCTCAGCTGCTTTCCTGGTTAACTTTCCATGATAGCATTCTTCGTTCCAGAGTTGATGCCTTATGCCTGCAATACCTCTAGCACCTTCCGTGTTACTGGAAAGGTTCTGATCAAGATTGTCCAATGATTCTGAAATGAATAAAAAGAAAATATATAGATCTGCATTATAATGTGCATAAAAACTGGTGGGGCCAATATGCATGAAACAAACAGTAATGACATGGTCTAAACCAGTTATTCCAAAACTACTTCAGCTAGTGGTTCCTCTGACCTATTGGGCCACAAGCTGCAGCTCCCCATGAGGACTACAGTCCTATATATTGTACAGGGCAACTGTTTTTTCACATGGATTCTGTGGCTTCTTTAGCTGGTTTCTACTGCTCCATAAGAAGCCACAGCTGATTTAAAAAATGTTCTTAAAAGTGCAGCTTCCAGTCCACCTTAGGCTGAACAAACAACTTAATGCCACACATAGTTTTGCCCTGCTTGACCAGACCAAAAGCCCACCAAATTCAACCTTCTTTAATATTCATCCACTGTTTTCATTCTTTCTAAATATGGCATTGCTCATCTTGAGGTGCATGGTTAGAACTGGTCCTTATTGTCCTAAATTACTTTGACAGGCCTTACAATGTATTCAAAAGCCCTGAGAAATCTACTGTTTATATATGAACATACTTGAATGATGTAATGGGCTTCCATAGATCTGTACTGATGAGAAGTTTCTGGTTGTACAAGGTGTGGTTTGTAAACTCTGGGTATTGATGTATCGAGGATCATCAAAAAGATCCACCTTGCTTGCACTTTTTGGCAACGGAACATCTTTCTTTGCTGTCTGGCCTTGTTCACTACAGTTATCTGCAATTAACGGCAACAGACATGTCTCCTTCATTTTATTAGAAGAGTTACAGTCAAATACAAAATACGGATTTTTTTCCAAAATATCTTATCAAGAAAAGTGGAAAAAATGTGCCAAACTAATATTTTCAGCACCATCTCCAGCCATCAGGCTTTCTACAAGGATTACATCAATATATGCAAAGTGCTGTGAACAAGTGGCTGCTGGGCAAAAGACTAGACTGAGATTTAAATCCTTCCTTGGGCATGAAACATCCTTGGGCCAGTTGCTCACTCTCAGCCTCACCCATTTCACAAGGTAGTTGTGAGGACACCAGTAGGGGAGGTACTATAAGCTTTGTAAGCCACCTTGGGTATTTGCTTTGGCATTCGAAAGGTGAAGGTAAAAATCCCTTAAATCAATCAATAAAAGTAAGTTTGACTACATGCAAGTGAGTCTAGATTCTATGCTTTGTTTCAGCAAGAGGGTCGTGGATAAACCTGATCTTAGGAAAACATACTTACCCACAGCTTTGTATTCATCTGGACAGTTTTCATAAACATTCATAGATTTGGAACTCCCAGGCTGGAAGAAGCACAAACAAATCAGGCAGGGTATTAATTGGATTTCACTGTCAGAAATATAAACAAAGGAAACAATAAAATAATTTAAAACCAGATAAAACTACCAAGTGATCAGCCAAACACAGAGGAAAAGCCAAACTCATAAAGATAACTAGAAAACTAAAAAAGTTGCGAGGACCCATGGTCCTAACATTCCTAAGCACCTTCAGGTACCTTCTGAGATGCTCAGAGATACTCATTAGTCACAGGAAGCGTAGTTACTATCACCAGGAAGGAAAAAAACTAACCTAAACAGAGAGGTACCCTTTTGTCCCATTTGAGAGAAGCCCAATTACTGGGGTTCTCTCATCATGGAAGCTGGTTGACAAAAGAATTGGTTGACAAAAGAATCTGATCAAACCTGACTCCTCAACACATGTACACACAACCTTGGGAAAACAGCTACAATGTCCCTATTAGAGCTTGATGGGAAGTTGCTTTCTGCTCTAGTATGACTGAAACAGGCCAGTGAGTTTTCAAAAATAAATGTGGTTTATTAGGAGGAAATGAGTAAAAAGGGGAATTAAGACAAGCAGGCACAATATTCAATACAAAGCAGATTGTTAAGCCATCTTATTATTTGCTAAAATAACACACTTACTGGACAGTATTGCTGTTCAGTCTGTATGGGACAATTGGTTCGTTGTTCTGTGGGCACCTTCAGCCGGGTATCTAAAAGACCACCTGCAGGAGGCTCTTTCCCTGGGACTTCATTATAGTATTCATGATCCTCTTTGTCTTGAACATTCCATGTGGTTTCAGCCAGATTCACCACCTCTCTGTATAAAATTAACCAACACAAAATTAATTTAAATGAGAATATCACTCTTCAGAGCGGAGGATAAAGTCCTACTTTAACAATCCAAATTGTGTTGTGTGCAAGTTCTTGGCATGTTGTGACACCCAGGAGAGGACTTATTCTTGGGCCTAGGCAGCCCAAATCTTCCTAAAAGTTTGAGAACCACTTTAGGGAAAGATAGATGTAGAGCTAAGGCTCAAAAGGACGTCGCTCCAAAGTAGTTTTTTTGGTGCCGATCTAGCAGGTTACAGAGTTAATACACACACACACACACACACACACACACACATATAGTGGCGCCTCACGTAACAAATTTAATTCGTTCCAGAGGCATGTTCTTTACATGAAACATTCTTTACGTGAAGCGGATTTTCCCATAGGAAATAATGGAAACTCAGATGATTGGTGCCACAACCCCAAAAATATTCATATAAATATATTAACTGGATGTAAAAATGATGACAGAACACTGGGATTGAATTCAAAACATGCATTCAATGTGCATGATCTTATGAAGTTTACTTAGGCTGCAGTCCTAAAGACACTTTCCTGGATGTAAGACCCATTTAACACAATGGGGCTTACTTCTGGGGGGACATGGTTAGGAGGCTGCAATCCAAGACACCTTCAAAGTGTCTCCCCTCTTTCTCCTTCTCTCCATCCTGAGCCTCTCTCTTCCCTGCTCCCTTCTGGTTAGCCCTGAGCTGCTTCCCTCTTCTCCACTGCTCTTCTCTCTCTCTGCCCAGCAGACACCTGGCCACAGGAGGAACAGCAAGGAAGTGTTGCTTTCACTATGGGCAGGTGCGCTAGGCAGCCCTGCCGCTTTTTAAACAGGCTGCCGGCCACCGCATCTACCCCAACTGCCAACGAATGTGTTCTTTACGTGAAACATGTTCTTTAAGTGAAGCAGAATCCTAGAGAAATTTTTGTTTGTTACGTGAAACATACTTTATGTGAGGCATTCTTTATGTGAGGCGCCACTGTGTGTGTGTGTGTGTGTGTGTGTGTGTGTGTGTGTGTGTGTGTGTGTGTGTGTGTGTGTACTAGCAAAAATGTACTCCTGTTGCGGGAGTAAAGTTTTTTCTATGTCCGGGGGTTGAGGCAGAGCGTTCTTCAGGGATTCTTCAATGTAAAGTATAGGGAGAAAAACATGTTGTGTCCCTTTTCACCCCCTTCCTGTTGGAATTTCTGAAAACCGGTTCTTAGTGGGTGCCTCCATCACTGAAGGAACATCCTCTCCAAAGGTCCAGCGGTTTTGGCTGGGCGTTGAGTAAGTGAGAGAGTGAGTGAGTGAGTGAGTGTATTAACTCTGTAATCTGCTAGATCAGCACTGGAAAACTACTTTGGAGCTACGTCCTTTTGAGCCTTAGCTCTACATCTACCTTTCCCTTAAGTGGTTCTCAAACTTTTAGGAAGATTTGGGCTGCCTAAGCCCCAGAATAAGTCCTGTCCTGGGTGTCACCAAAGTGCCATAATATATTTCAGTGCCACTCATGGGGGAGGGTTAGGCCCGTGCACAGATATGCACTTGCCTCCCCTACATCACTACGGGAACGGAAAGACCAATGAATTGTGCTAGCCTATGTTAAGATTGCACCATTACTCCCTAAGTAATTAAACACCCTAAGTAATTTTACGCCCTACAGAGTCCCCCCCCCCCACAGTGATCCCAAAACTCTGGAATGTTTGCAAATGAATATTCCACAGCACGTGTGGGAAATGGAAGTGCTTTGGAATGCTCATTTGGGAATGGTCCAAAGCTCAGTGAGGGCTGTGCAGGACTCCCCGAGTGTCCTGGAGCCTGCTACAGCATTTCATCAGTAAAAATTAGTGAAAGCACCCCCTTCCTACCTACTAAGTGATGTGATCCTGGGAACTGCATCACTGCCCTTGCCCCTTCCATCACCCATTAAAGGTACTGAGGGATCAAGCCCCCCATTTTGAGTACCATAGCCATAGTACTATGTTGTAGCCATAGTAGTTGTGGGGATTTGTTACAAAATATTAATGGATTCCACCTGCAGCAAATCCCCCAAAATAATTATTCTTTTTCCCTTTGTCATCAGATCACTACAAAAATAAAATAAAATAAAAGCTCATGTCACATCTTTTTCCATTTATAACAAAACAATAATTTGATAAAAGGCCAGGAACAGGAAAAGAGATACAGATCAAGTAGTCTGGTTATGGCGTATTACTCAAAAATTTAATTACCGTATGTGATTCATAATAGCTGGGAAGCAGGCAACACATTTCCACAAAAGTATATGAAAGATATATTTCATTTGTTCAACTTCATGTACCGAGCAATGGGATATGGCAGTTGACACAAATATGGCACTGACTTGCATTGAGTCAGATCACTGGTTTGAGTAAGTATTGCCTAGTTACTAAGCAGAGCAGATTCTAGATGCCACATGTTGAGAAACAAACTGGAATGGGTGCAGAGGAAGACAACAAAGATGGCCAGGAGTCTAGAAAGGTGGTTCTGGAGCATTTCAGCCAGGGATCTCCTTAGGAGATTGGGGACCCTGGACAAAGTAGGACATGGTCATGCTTGACTTGGGGAGGAAGAGAAGACCAGGGAAGTAGGAATGAAGCACAGTATGACTGTGCTCTTCAAATACCTCAAGGGCAACACACAAAAGAGAACAAATACATGTTTTCTGATGTCCCAGAGGGCAGGGCAAGATGGACATAAGTTATAGGCATTAGAGTGATGGCAATAGGAACCATTAGGACAGAATATCTTCACAGTAAGAGGATTTTGATAATAGAAGTAATTAACTGGTGGGGCAGGGCCAAGAGAAGGTGGACCAAGCAAAAGAGTGAAACCAAAGTTGGGAAGTAGGTTCCAGGGAGAGTGAAAAGTATGGAGCAGAGAGAGTACTGTATGTGCATATAGGATTGCAGAAAGATGTGTTCAGAGACTTTGAAAACCATGCTAACCTTTCATTGGAAGCCATCAGAGCAGAAGGGTTCTTCAAGTATTGTTTGAACCGGAGCTCAAAAGCTTGTCCTATGGTATTTATGACTTCCTGGGCTACTCCAGTGGGACATTCCAATATGTGGCATGCTAAAAAGAACAGGAAACAATGCTTGAAAATGAATGAATGGGTTTCATATATTATCCAGCCCATCAGCTATAATAACCAAGATGTGCAATGCAGGTAGAAATGGAAGCAAGTAGAAATTACAGATCATTTCAGTCAAGGATGCTGGGTGGTGGGGGCAGACTGGAGGGGGCAGAGGAGCGATTCAGGCAGCCCTTATCAAGGCAACACCACTCTGCTTGCCACTTGAAACAGCCATCTCAACTGTCCTCATTGTTAAACCAACCCTGACACCAAGAACAATTCAGCATTGTATAGTATTTTTACACAGCATCAAACTAAGATTTAACTGGAATCATTCATTGCACATTGCAATCCCTCATGTGGCCAGCAGATGGCACTTTGTAACTATGCTAGCATATAATACCAGGCTAAAAAAGAATAAACTTGTTCTTGCCACTGAGTTAAAGGTTGCATTACTTTTTTTTGTTTGTTTGTTGGTACAACAAAATACATCATTATGAGTTTTTAAAAATCACATAAATGTATTCTCAGAATTATTCTGAGCACACATTATTCTAGCCATTAGTTATTTGATTTCCTCTAAACAGAAGTGTGAACTTTTTGTTGAAAAGTAGTATATAAATACTGTTGTTGTTGTTGTTGTTGTTGTTGTTGTTGTTGTTGTTGTTGTAGCTGATGGAGGCAGAGCATTCTGGGTACCATGAGGCCATTTAGCACCTGTTTTCCACCTCATAGACTCAACTGAACTCTTATATCACTCTCACATCACTTTTATCAGTGTTTCAGCACTTGACATGGAGCATATATTTGTGAACATGGAATTGCTCTGTGAATTTTTTTGTTGAGAAGTAGTATAAAATACTTTTAATAGGTTAATATAATATGTATTCCTTGTGATAATAGAGGTAGTATAATATGTATTCCTTGTGATAATAATTGGCATACAACAATCAGATTCAGGACTAGCAGCTAACTTGAAGCATGAGTCAATTATTGTTACTTATTACCACCAGAAAATATTATACCAGTGTGGAACAGTGGAACGAGTGTGTGCATCATCCAGTGTGGCTCACATTCCCTGCCCCACCCTATTGACACCATTAGGTCCATCCTAGAGGCTAAGCGGCCACTCAATGAACAAAAATTTCACTGTCCATAAAGCTTTGCTGGGAATTATTTTGCCTACCTCTTTGATTCACAGGATCTTTAGCAACATAGGCAACATAATCTGTTGTATCCTAAACACACAAAAACAAAAAGGGAAACAAATCTTATTGAATGAGCTTATGCCACACAAAGAGCAGCTAAATCCTATCCTACAATTCAGTTTGCCATTCTGCAAATACTGAAATGACACAATATATTTTATAGACTTTTTTTCTTCTCAAGGGAAAGAAAGCAGAGGAAATACAAGCAGAATGAGCCTTGCAGATGAGACCCAGGATGGTTAAGTCCTGCCTTATGAAGTTATTCCTTAGGGTCCCAACCGGGTCCATTGGACCCGATCGGAAGTTTGTGTTGTGTTTTTTTTTACTGCAATTTATTATTTTTACTTGACAAGACTTTCTGAGTTTTTTACTGCTAATGAGACAGTTACAAATGCAAAAGCAGAAAAGTTTTTGAATTTACAGTTTTTCTGTAAATTCCAATTTATACATATCATCCATGCAAAATGGGTCCAATGGACCCAACCTGGGACAATATGTATAAATTGGAATTTACAGAAAAATTGTAAATTCAAACACTTTTCTGCTTTTGGATTTGTAACTGTCTCATTAGCAGTAAAAAAAACTCAGAAAGTCTTGTCAAGTAAAAATAATAAATTCCAGTAAAAAACACAACACAAACTTCCAATCGGGTCCAATGGACCCGTCCTTGGATGATATGTATAAATTGGAATTTATAGAAAAACTGTAAATTCAAAAACTTTTATGCTTTTGGATTTGTAACTGTCTCATTAGCAGTAAAAATCTCAGAAAGTCTTATCAAGTAATAACAATAAATTCAGTAAAAAACACAACACAAACTTCAAACCGGGTCTAATGGACCCATGCAGTATAATGTGGTAAAAAAATATCACAGGATCCTAAGGGAGATACCACAGCTTAAGCAGGTACCAACCCTCATCCCTGACAGTGGATCTTTTAAGCTGAGCCAGCCCCCTTTGCAGGCACTTGGAGCTGTTGTAAGCAATTCGGACTGACTGCTTTTTTCATGAAAAAAAGTGGCTGGCCATTCAGAGTGGCTCACAACCACTCCCAGCACCATAACATGGAAGTCATTATTGGTGCCATCATCATGACACTGCTGTTACATATGTAGTTTAGGATCAATAAGTGTAAAATGGCATGCACTGGATACAAAAATCCCAACTTCACATATATACCAATGAGGTCTATGCTGTTGGTGATGAACCAAAAAAAAGATCTTGGGGACACTGTGGATAGCTCAGTGGAATATCAACTTAGGGCAAAATCCGGAGTAACTACAGGGAATCCTTGCCCTGGTGTAAGAAAAACTTACTCTGGATTCCAATATGAATTTCCCTTAGGTTTTCACTATGTGGTGCAGTAACTACGGGTGCATGTAAGTCTCTTATGTGCTCCTGTGGTTACTCTGGATTTGGGGGTTAGTGTGTGACAATGGTAAAGAAGGAAAATCCCTTGATAGGAATCATTAGGAAAGGGATCAATAATAACCACTATCTGGTTAAATCGTACAGTCTGCCCTAAACTGGGTCAGATCATTGGTCCAACTTGCCCAGCTCTCCAGGCTGTGGGCTAAACATTTTCCCAGTCTTGCTCCATGAGATCCTTTAACTAGAGATGCTGGTGACTGAATCAGGAGTATCTATGTAGAAAGTTAAGAGCTATTTCTCTCAGGAAGAACCAGAAGTACGTGAAGAGTGATTTAACTTGAACATAAGCTATGAGTGAAGCAAGACAACAGTTACAACATGTTCATTATATTTAAAAACCTGTACTCACAGGATCCCCTCCAGAGGCAAAGGAAATGGACTGCATGTGGTGGTTGGCAATAATCTGGAAAGCAGAACAAAGTAATCACAAACATCTGCTGTACTTATAGAAACAATCATTTTACACTTAACAGTAGCACTTTAACTTATTAAAGCAACAGTAGCACTTTAACTTATTAAAGCACTCAATAGCAGTCATTTAACTTAACAGTAGCACTTAACAACTGCTAACTACAACTTGCTATCAGGTTGCAAATGATTTATGAAATAAGCATGGTCATGGGTGTCACAGACACATTTGGGTTGGTATAGCTTACAATGGTCAGCAGTGACACTTCAGGTTTTTCAACAGGGGTGTTTTCCAGTCCTACCTGGAAATGTCAGAGATTAATCCTAAGACCTTATGCTTTCAAAGGATGTGGTCTACCACTGAGATACATCACTACTTCACATATACTTCCACCTATGTGTCTTTTGTTATGCTGTTTTGTAGACAAGACAGCTTTGGTCTCTAAATCACACATGGTCAAGGAGGCTAATAATATCAAATAATACCAAAAACCTTGCAGGTCTGTTGCAATAATTTGTGTGCTTTAGGGATTTAGCAAAATTCTGTATTACCCTACAATCCAGAGTAACTACGGGAGCACGTAAGAGATATTACGTGTTCCAGTAGTTACTGCACCATCTAATGAAAACCTACGGGAAATTCATACTGCAATCCACAGCAAATAGTTCTTACACCGGAGCAAGGACTCCCCATAGTTACTCTGGATTGTGCCCTAAATGTTAAGTATTCTTATAACAACTTGCAAGACCAAATAGTATATCGTAGCTCTGAAGCACATTCTATGATAAAAATCCAACCAGAGTTTGCCAGAGTACTTCAAAACCAATTTGCAATTCAGTATTTGAGGCTGGAAGTCTTTGTGTGAATTTGTATGTGTGTGGGTATACACACGTGTGTGTGTTCGTGTGCGTGCCTTACTCATACATTCAGTATGAGTGCATGCAAGTGTGTGTGTGTGTGTGTGTGTGTGTGTGTGTGCCTTACCTGCTGGTTCTCAACATTCAGTAGCGTCAGACAGGTTGTTGAGACTGTCAGTTTTATATTCATGCCAGAAAACTGAAGGTTACTTTTTCCAAGGACAGGAGATAGAAATTTAGCTGGTGGCTGAAAGGACAACATGACCATTGGTTAGTCTTAGTGCCTCATCAGCAACCAGAAAGCAAAGTTCATTACAATTGCTAATACTGCATATTTTTAAACAGATATTAGAAAACATCTATTTATCTATCTACAGTATTTATATACCGCTTTTCAACTAAAAAGCTCACAAAGCGGTTTACAAAGAAAATGGAAAAATAATAATAGCTAATTAAAAGCTAATGGGTGCCTGTCCCAAAAGGGCTCACAATCTAAAATGCAGAAAAGAACACCAGCAGAAGCCACTTGAACAGACATTGCCGGGGTGTGTAGGGCCAGTTACTCTCCCCCTGCTAAATAAAAGAGGAGCACCCACTTGAAAGAGTGCCTCTTGCTCAGTTAGCAAGGGTATGCCAGAGCGTACATCCCAAGCATTGGTGCTCTCTCCACCAAGGGGAAGACCCTGTACACCGCAACAGACTAAGAACTCTCAGGTTCTTTGCACTGATAAGAGAAGGAAGGGCAAGACAAGAAGAAACCCAAACCCACCAAGTGTCCCTATTTACCTTCCGCTTTTTAACAGCTCTCTGCGTTCCTGGAACTGCTTCACACAACCGACTTATTGCTTCCCTTCAAAAAAGAAAAAAAGAACAGATAATGGAAACCATTTGAGTATTTACCAATGTGCCATGTTCCTTCTGTAAATTATTAGTAACAATCTATGGGTACAATCCTAACCAATTTAGACGAGCCTAACTCACCTGGCATATCTTCTCATGATGGTGTAGGGAGGTCACCATATGCCTATGCACTGGCCTAACCCCATCAGGAGTGGGGCAGAAGTGCCTTATGGCATTTTTGTGACACAACTAGGTCAGTACAGGTCTTATGGTGGGGCTTATGCCTGCCTCACTAGAAGTTAGGATTGCAGCCTTGATTTTAGATTATGAACACTTCTGGAGATGTAAGTCAATCTCAGTTCCAGGTCAAACATGCTGAAGGTAATGGTTACTAGCAGCTTACAAGGGATGATCTTTCCTATGGGCAAGTGGGACTTTAATCCCATGTGCCAGCACAATCTGACAGCAACAGGTGCCATTATCTCAGACGTCACCATCTTGCAAAATCTCTCCTTTCTGAGACTTCAGGTGCACCATGTCTCCTGTAAGTTTGAGTGTAAGCCCATTAGTCTAGGCCTAAACATTCAGGCAAGAGCATTTGGACTATTTAAAAAATGACTGATTGTAAGATGCCTTAAAGTTTTGTTGGGAATGCACAATGTAAGTTCAAGAAAAAAACCCACTGTAAACTTCTAATAAGTTTTCCTTTCCACCCAAATTTCAATGTACATCTTCCTCGCTTTTAAAGATTCTTGAGGAAATAAAGCAGATGGCTAATAAGTACTTGTGGTGCTTGATGGTTTGCATCAAAGACGGATAAATGACACATCCTATAGTCAAATATCATGGTGTGTTTCCCCCACTCTCCATGACTCAACAAAGAAACTTCTGATAGAAGATCAGTCAAATTCTCTTTTTTGGCATGCAATGCAGCATTTAATTATCCCCATCACAGTTGTTCAGGAAAAAAAGAAGTTTGCCAAAGGTCACTAACGCCACGGCTCCAAATACCCAGGGTCTGAATACCGTTGGAAAACATAGTTTTCAGAATCTGCTTGATATACTTGGAGAATCTTCTCACTTTAGAATCTGCACATTTTAAAAACAGCATAAGGATGACACAGCTCCCAAAATCAAAGCAGGCTCATGATCCAAGACAAAAGAAAATAGTTCTTTACCCAGTGTGTAGTTGGTCTGTGGAACTCCCTGCCACATGATGTGGTGTTGGCATCTAGCCTCAATACCTTGAAGAAGGGATTGGACAAATCCCTAGAGGAAAGGACCATCACAGACTACAAGGCATGAGGGGTGTTTGTAGTGGACAACCTCAAAATGCCAGATGCAGTGGGGGCACCTGGATGCAGGTGTCATATGTGCTCCCTGAGGCATCTGGCAGGCCGCTATGTGATACAGGAAGCTGGACTAGATGGGCTTTTGGCATGATCCAGTGGAGGTTCTTCTTATCTTCTTACACAGCATGCATAAATTCAGATTTACAGGCCTGGCTGGGCGTGCAAATTCATCACTTTATATGAGTGGGACAGCTCCCTCCTGAAGGTCATGCATTAAAGTAATGAAAGGGAACCACAAATACTGTACAATGAAGAATAAGGCATTCAAAAGTTGAATAAATGGAGGGGGTGCAGGAGACTCTCCTTGCCTAAGGCACTATTTGGTCTACTTCTGACCCTGTTTATAGGCAAAGAAGGATGAGAGATCGCCATTCATTCAAAGAAAATTCCAAATCCTGTACCGAGATGAAACATAACCAGCTCAAGTGAAATGGTAAAATCATTCTATTGAGACTCCATCTTTGACTAGTCAGGAATCTATCTTAGAAAAAATGTCTCTCTATACTAGGAGAACACCTGCAACTTGAAAAAAACCTCATAACAACATCCCAATGACTGGCTAAAGCCTCTGGAAGTATACCTGATCCAATGCACACAGAGATCCTTGAGGGTTCAGAACCACTCATGGTATAAAACCACTCATGGTACCTCTCATGGTATAAAAGACCCTTCCATGGTGATTGTGGGTCAGCACTTTGCACATGCCCAGGAGCAATGTTGACTGGTGAGGTTAATCTGCATTAATTGATTAGCTGTATGGTTCTCTGGACTACTTTCTGTAAAATTCCCAAATTAGTATGACAAGAATCTTACAGCCCAATCCTAATCTGGACTAGTGCCAGTACATCAACTTCGGTAGCAAATGTGCCAAAAAGCATGTCTGCCATGACCTAAGAGTAAGGAACACAGTTTCAGGAAGAGTGGTGGAAGCAGAGGCCTCTGCCATATCCTAATCCCCTCCCTAGTACTGAGACTATGTAGAGATACTCAGATTTGTATGAGCAATTTACCTGGTGCACCGTGCAGATCCAAGTTGCAATGGGCAAGCTGGGGCTCAACACAGGGCCTGCTCAGATTCAGCCATGGATATGGTATGGGCCATGCGGCCAAGCAGCACCATTACTGAATAAAGTGCTGATTCAGCACTGTGTGAATTAGCTCAAGGTAGCACATAGAAACAAATCTGCATCATAGTGTTACTTGGAAATGCTGAAACTTATACAATACTAAAAGAATGCTGTGAAGTGGACCAAATGACATTTTAAACAAAGTTTTTTTAAAACCAAGTCTTCAAATATTAAGAAATTAATCTGTGTAAAATATATCAGGTAATTTTGAGAACTCCTGTCTTTTAATTCAAGGTCTTGCAAGATTCCTTGCTATTATTGACATTTATAAGGATTTTAAAATTTCTCTTCAAGCACATGCAGGGGCAGAAGTGAATGAGAAAGAGGAGCTTGTTGTGTAGAAAAAAAGCTAAATGAAACAGGGGGAGGCTGAGGGCAAACTGAAATTTGGCAATCAATGAATGCTACGGAGCTGCTCTTTCCAAGCCCCTCTGGGTAGAATGAATTGGTCCAAAGCAAACCTGATAACAAGGATTCTCATTCTTACCAAAAGAAAATAAATTACAGGATTTCAAGAACAGTGACCCCATTCCAACAATGTGTCTCCCTCCCCTGGGGAAGTCAAAGTTTCTTACCGAGAACTCTGAATTATTTTTATTATCCAATGGAAGTAGAAAGCATTTTAGTTGTTAAGTTTGAAGTAGCACCAAAATGTGCTTTTGCTCAGTGGAACAGAAGAGACCCTGGTTCAATCCCAGCCAGATATCTCCAGGGAAGGTTGGGAAAGATGCATCTCAAAAACCTTGAACATTGTCTGTCTCTGTGGTCAGTACTGAGCTAGATAGACCAATGTGTAAGTCAAGGTGGAAGTGGAAGTGTTCTGATCACTGAGCAATTCATTTGCAGCAGCATGTACCTGCAGAACATGTGTTCTGCCAGCACCATGCTTAGACAGGATTGGGCCTTAATATAGGTAAAGTGCTTTGAGTTTTATAAAATAAATGCTCATTAATAGGTTTTTCCCCAATATAGTAAGATTCCTTACTAGTCAAATTTCAAATTTTGCACAGTGGTTTTATTTACAGGCCACCAGCATGAATCTGTGTTGAACGTTCCATCTGTTTGCACAATAACTATATTCTTTTAATAGTAGCAGATAACATATGTCCACTTAGCAATAGAACCAAATATGTATGCTAGAATAGTATATGTATTTTTAAATTCAGAGCTGCTTGAGAAGACAGAAAGAACGGGATTTTTTTAAAAAAACACTTGTTTTTTCTCTTGTTCTGTACAAGAGAACACTCTTCACGTAAAGGAGACCCTTTTTACAATAATGCCTAAGGAAATTTTCTCATTATTATCTCTGAATCCACATTCTGAATTCAGATTTCTTAAATGGTAAGACATCTGCAAAGTCAAAGATCTGTTTGTCTACAATCTACATCATCATACAGGGCAGTTTAAAATTGAGACTGCAACCCTTCCTTTAAGAACATCTTCAGTCCATTTGTTTGTTATGGAGCAATAGAATAGAAGTTACAGCTTCTGCCTATGTATATGAGAATGTCATATAGCCTGCACTGTACATGAGAATGTCTGGTTTTTGTTTTTTTGTTCAATGCCTGGCTAACAGGACAATCTATCAGTAATACCATTTTCAAACGCCTCTATCTATGGTCCAAAGCAGGAGAATTGTGTCCATTTTTGAAGGATTTAGCACAGTGTTTTTCAACCTTCTTCATCTTACAACACACTGAATATGTGCTAAAATTATCAAGGCACGCCATTAGTAGTTTGACCACTGACAAGGCACACCTTGCTGATGGTAAGGGGCTTAAATCTCCCAATGTAACTACAAATAAATAGTAGTACACCTAAATAATAAATTAATAAATAGATGGTCTTTAGTACACCTACAGACCATCTGTGGCACACCAGTATGGCAAGGCACAGTGGTCAAAAATCACTGATTTAGCAAATCTCTTTGAGGACCCCTGCCCCAAACAGCTGCTTTTTCTGCATGTTAAGGTGACCTACCCTGGGCTTGTATGAACTCCAGTTTGAGATGACCTCCTTTGAGCAATCACACTCAGGAAGAAATCATGCTCTAATAATGACCTTACCGAGTCTGTTCGGGGTTTGTTCTTCTCCTTGCCCTGAAGGAGCATGAAAAGATACCTCTAACTTTCAAGGTGACAACTGGGTGTGAAGGATCAAGGGACTGTGTACTTCTAACTATCCAGAAGAGGACCAGGCTGAGAAGGGGAGGCAAGCTCACAACAACAGTGGTGCACTTTGTTTATTGTTTCCCCAAATGAGACTGACCAAAGGATGTGGGCTGATGTAAGTGAATAAGAATGCTGTTGAAGATCAGTTTTTAAGCATCTGAGGCCCTGCCTTTGCCCACAGAACAGAAAGAGACTGTGTGTTTTAACAAAGTCAAAAATCTAATCTTGAAGACAAAGTCGGCCTTATTCACGCAGCATTTTCAGATGCCCAGTACTCCCCCCTCCAACTGTTTCACCACAACAATTCCAAGATTTAATGTAGCCCATCCAAGGAATAGATTCCACTCTTACCACCACTAACAGTCCCACAACACTTGTCAGCAGAATGACCGAAGGGGGGAAAGGTCAGACAATTTACTAGAATCTTGAACTGTGTATATGCACAAAAGGCAAGAAGTTGTTCATTTGGATATTTGGGAGGTGCCGAAGGCTCCAATGTTAAGCAGGTTTACATGGAATGAAGCTTCACTGCTGGTGGAAGTCTGCTTTTCTAAAAGTGCCATCTAAGCTGCAAGAGCTGGAGTCTCCAGTGAGTTAACTGCAATGACCAGTCCTGGTGAACCAGATCCTACAAAACCTTGTCTTCAAAACTTATTTTCTAGTGTGGGGACTCTGCCTTGCTCCTGCCCATTTCATCCATTTGCTATCTTGGCCTGTTTCCTTCTGATCCTCCTGATCTTCTGTTGTTACCTTAAATTTTGATAGTTAAGGAGAGGGATCCCTGTTCTCCCAACAACTCATCCTGGAATAAAAGGCTGGTGTGGGCCGCACTGGGTGACATGCCACTGCAGGGTGATGCGCCAGAAGAGTTTGACACTCCCTTGGCGTGTCCATACCTCAGTGCACCCATTCAGGTCTGCTCTGAGATAAAGCAGAAGCCTGGAGCTGCTGCTCCACCTCGGAGCAGGCTCAAATGGCCAGCTGAGGCGCACTGCACATGTCCAGGCCTTAAACATGCACAGTGGAAGGCTCCCATTGCACATGTCCAGAAGCCTGGACATGCACAGTCTGTGCCTCTGCCTGGCCATTTGGCCTTGCTCCAGAGGTGGAGTAGCAGCTCCTGGCCACTGCTCTGCCTTGGGGCAGGCCCAAATGGCTGGACAAGAGGCACAGCAGTAGCACGGCTGGCAGAGGCATTCCTCCACTCTGAAGAGGAGCAGGCTGCTCCTCCTTAGAGTGGAGGAAGTCTCCTCTGAAGCCAGTTGGCTTCAGATGAGACTGCGCAGGCATCAGAGTTGGTGCCTGCACAGTCTCCTCTGAAGCTGACTTGCTTCAGAAGAGTATGGCACAGGTGCCAACTTTGCTGACATGCTCCCCCCGCAACAGGTGACGCACAATGTCGCATCACCCCTGGATAGTACTAGTAATGCTGTCATCCCCAAAGCTGAAACCAGATGAAAGGAGGCTGCTTTGTAAGGCTTCCCTCGTAGATGCATAATATGAGCCCAGGTCTCACCCATCCATTATGACAACTGGTCACCTCTGGCAACAGATTCTGTCCACATCACATAATTTCCTAACAATACAGTACAGTCTTATACCTGTGTCTTTATTATCCCGTGTTCTTTAAAATTAGCAATTAACACTGATATCCAGGTAAGTGTTTACAGGATTACAGCCTGAGACTCTGATCTTATTTACTTTGGATGGTAATTCTCATTTTCCATGGAACATCTCATGAGTGATTCTAATTTTCCATGGACTGGATTCCAATAATTCAGGGCAAAAACATCCAAGGACCTTTTATATGTCCTTGGTTCAACAGTGTCTTTGTTGTGCCTGATTGCTCAGGTCATGGTCACTTGGGCATCCTTACCTTATTCCAGACCAGGGTTAAATGGTCACAAGTGCTCAAATTGGCCACATACCAACACTATTAGGAGAATTAGTTTTGGGGTTCAAAACCCTGGCCTGAATGGTAGGTGATGTGCTGACAGAAGTATGCAATCGATTTTCAGACATTGAAAGGGTCATCCCTGGGAATTTGTTATACTGTGGCTAATGGAAATGTTTGACTTCGGCCACGATCTGCATCTTTCCCTCTGTTCTTTAACTGATGCTGATGACTTTCCTGATGTTGACCGCACACTTTACCATCAACCCCTTCAATCAGAGGTAATCAAGTCAGAATACAACCTCTGCCTATTTTGAATCGCACACCTGTTTTGGCTCTTGCTAAAGTTTTTCTTCTTATACTACTTGGAAGAATTTGAAGTTTTTTGTTGCACCATCTTTTCTTGCAACATAATGATATGCGTAAGTTAATTGCACTAGCAAAAAGCGTCCAACTTCCAAGTCAGAACAATCTATTAAAGCTGCATTAAGGAATAGTGAATGGAAACTTTAATGACTTAAGCTTTTAACAATTCATTTTTAAGGTGTTATTTGAGCTTGAATGCAAAGCCTCTTTTAATAACTGGGAAGTCTTAATAATGAAATCTTAATGAACTCCTTTAAGAAACTCTATTGAGTGTGGAAATATACATTTGTTTTGCATCTCTCCCTTTCTGCTGCAATTCTTTCTCCATTACTTGTTTATTACCAAAACTGCTATATTTGACTTCACATTTTCTTGGCACCCATCTTCATGCTGCAAAGAGAACTTATGTATAGAATTTTATTTCATGCATTTAATGATGTGGACTATAGATGACAAAAGCTTTTGGTGAAATAATCTGGTTATCCTTTAAGGCACCGTATGACAATTAGTTGCTTATACTCCTGTATATACAGTATTTATGATGAAATTGCAAAATCAAAATACCCAGAAATGGTTGCCCTCAAAAACCTTCATTTCAAAGTACGATCAATTTTACATAGGTTTAGATAATAAAACAGTACAAATGTGCTTAAGTACTGTTTTCCAAAATTCTTGAGTATAAGAAATAATGATTTTTGTATGTTTTTGTTTGTTTGGAGAAAACACTCACAGGACTCACAAGAACTGCAAAACATCAAAACAATTCAGAAGACCAATTTCATGTGGGAAGCAATGTATACCAGGCTGCTTTCCAATTGCAGTACAGAAAATATCTCTCTACAGTACTTACAAAGGAAGTTACAGGCCATTCAAGATGACATCACAGCACAATATAGTTCATGCTTAAAGAGTCCTCAGGGAAGTATGAGTTGCCTTTATTGCATCCTGCTGAATGGAGAAATTTTATAATGTGCATTCATATGATTGGTGGTGGTCAATATATTAGTGGAATGATATCCAGCTACATGCTCATCCTGGCTTGCTGAGCTGAAGTCTGGGAATTACTATATTAGAAAATGAAATATGTTCAGTATCAACCAACAAACCCATTTTGTCTCTGATTTCATGTTACTACTGATTTAAACAGGCAGGCTTTGCAACAGTGATACAAAAGTGTTATGAATGGCAACCTGATAGACAAAGGGAAGACAAACAAATTTTATAGATTGATTTTCAGATCAGTCAGCAAGAAAAAAAAGCAAGAAAAGAGAGCCATCCAAAGGGCCTGCTGGTCACTGTGAATATTTGCCCTGATTCAGTCACTAGAAGTCTTGGAAGGAAATGCTCATCTTTATCTGCATCAAATTCTAGGCATGTCTACTCCAAAATCCCATTTGTGTTCAGTAGGGCTTATTCCCTGTACCTGTTTATGGCTTCTATGGTGGGTCATGAGCCACTGCTCTACAGAGTTTAGGCCAAAACATCAGGTTACTATCTTATCTAGACTGAGTGAACATGGCCTTGAAACCTGGAAAATTAATTTCTCATTAGGAATCCACAATTTGGCACTCCGTCAGCAACCATGGCTCAGGTTGTTCACATCAGCACTGTTTAATTTTTTATTAGTAATTCATTTGGTTGGTTTTTTAAAATTACCTTATGGCTTTGTACATGCACATGTGTGTGTATTCGATTTTATGCCTGACCAGGATACTTAAAGGTTGAGATCAGCAGGAGAACAAAGTTTCCATCTGTGTTTTCTTTAAATCTTTAAAGATTCTGTTTTTTTAGTACATACCTGGTAACTTGTGTCCGGGTGCTGAAATCCAGAGATCTCATTGACTGCAGCACTTCAATACAGCCCATATACTAGAATAAATATTGAAAGAAAAAGAAATCACAATGGTTTAAAAATTATCTCAAAAAGTAAAGAAGTTGCCATCAGCTTACATTTACAGAATGTGTTTATTTATAGAAAAGGAAATAAGTAAGGCTGCTCTTCTTAACCTACTGTAGTTTATTTGTAAATCTTTAAAATTGACTGCATCATCTCCATTTAATTAGGAAATATTTATAATATATGTACTTAAAAATGTAACAAGTGGCAAGCAATGTCTTTTAGATGTTTTAGGGCTGAGCAAACATTTTGGCAGGAAGGCCACTCTCTGACACTGAATCAGGGGCCAGGAAATTTTTATATTTACATTTAATTAATTCACATTTACAATTTGAATAAATTTACATAAATGAATACATTAGAAATGAAACATATGAATGAATGAATTGTACTGAGCTTATTTAAAATACACATGAAAACCATATTTACTGGCATGTAGAATCACATGACAACTATGAACTGTTTGCCACACACTTCTTGGACAGTGCTAATGTACAGACCAAGCCAGAGTAAATCAGAAACAAATGGAGACATAAGTTGTTTAGAGGCAATTAAAATAATGCCTGCAGGCAAGCACAGTTTCCAACAATCTCTCACTGAGCCCAACTACACAATCCTAACTAAGGTGCAATCCAGAGTAACTACGTGGAGTCCTTGCTCCGGTGTAAGAACAATTTGCTCTGGATTGCAATATGAATTTCTCATAGGTTTTCACTAGGTAGTGCAGCAACTATGGGTACACATAAAGTCTCTTACGTGCTCCCGTAGTTATTCTGGGTTGTAGGGATAGTCTTAGAAATACACGGAAAGGTTCAGATACATTTTAATTAAACAATCTCTGCTATTAACTCCGAAGTCTAAAATGTACAAATAAAATTCAATAAATTTTTTTTAATTTTTTTTAAATAAGGGAGTTAAAATGCAAAATTCAAAATTACAAATCACCTATTTGAAATTTCCCATTTGGATTAAGCATCTCTGTAAGCACCAAGTGTAGTCTATGCTCTGAAGAGCATCATTGCAATGGTGTGTTTATATGCATGTGTTTTTTCAGCTGTTTTCTATTAAGAGCAGATATCTTGTAAACGATGGCTGTGCTTTGCCATCCTTGATGAAGCCAAAGATTTGGAGGAGTAGGTGAGTCATAGGCTGAGATCATATGACTATGAGTAAGATCACCCTGAACATATGCGTGGGAAGCTATGCTAAGCAAAGATGGGGAGGGGAGAACAGGGGGAGGGGGAGAAGAGAAATCAATACCAGGGGTTTGCCATAAATTATCCAGAGAGGAACTAATATCACAATTTTACAAAGACCACTTTTACTTAAAAGCGTGAATAGGGGAAATGTATAAATGCATCAGGTTCTTCTTGTCTTAGACTTGTTTTTTGTCTGCAGTTAGCCCAGCTCATGGGACTCTTCATATGTGCACAGACTCAACCAGAAAGGATCAGAGAAAAATTGTTATGGAAGATGGCTAATAGATCACAGTAGCTCCAGAAGATGTGAAGTGGACTCACTAGCTGTGAGTCTGGAATTGTTAAGCTTCATTCATTCACTTTTTATGGAGCAGTGACAGTCATGAGAATTTTGTTGCCAGGCCATGGCATACAATCAATCTGCACAAACCTAGGTGGTCAGTTCGGCTGACACAACTTAACTTGCTCAACTTGTAACTTGTAGCAATCATGACATAAAGCATGTCTGTGACACCCTGTGAGGAGGGGAGGCCAGCACAGGGTGTTGCCCCTGTCTCCCCACACAGATGAGGGCCCTGTGTGCTGCCAATTTGCACTGGCCAATTGGCAAGAGTTGGGGGAAGTTGGAGAAGTAGCAGGCAGGAGGCGTTCCTAGGGGCAGGTAAGTGGGGAGTTGGTGACAGAGATAGGATCCAGCACTTGTGCCAGATCCAAGCCCCAGTCCCCAGGGAACACAGAACCTGAGGTGGCTCAGATCAAGTAAAACTATTGGGGATGCTGCTTTGTTGCCTGAAGTCAGGGGGAAAAAATTTCCCTTGCCTTGCAGTCGTGTAGCAGCAGTCCCAATCTTGGGCATTTGGGGGGAGGGAGAACACTATTATACACGAGGGGGGAGTGCAAACCTTCCACCCCCAATGCAATCTGGTCCTTATCAGGGTTTCCCTTCCTTATTCCCTCTCCCTTTTTACGATCTTGTGGTGGAAAAGCACACATTTTATGCATGTCTAATGCAGCTCACAGTCTCCAGCCTTGTGCAGGGTAATATTGCATAGCAGCAGAACTCGGGTCAGCAGTTCACTTGGCCTGCCAAACTCCTTCAGGGAAAGTGGCATCCAGCCCAGTATTGTCTACATTGCCTGGCTGTGACTCTTCTGTATTTCCAAGACACTTTTCTGCCAGCCCCAGCTGAAGATGCAAGAAATTGAACTTCAAACTTTTTACATGCAAAGCATTCAATTTATTATGAAGCTACCCTGGATTTTTCTTTTAATAATAAAAAAGCAGGCCTCCGTCAGTCATGGAAGACTATGGTATCGTGCTGCTTACGCTGCATGTGAAGCACCAAAGCCTGGGTTGGATTGTTATGGAGGATAGGCTGTTACCCAAGCAGCAGATCCCCCTTCTCCATGCCACTGAATTACTCCAATGGAAAGGCAGAGCCAATACGATTGGATCCAGCTGGTGTTGCAGAGCTGGGCTAAGGACAGGAGCTCACCCTGTCTTGTGGGGCTGACCCAGGTCTCGAACCTGGGTCTCGAACCCTTTTAATAATATATATGTATTAAAACTACCATCTTTCAAAGACAGACTCTGGGTAAATGTCTCAGTCACAGACCTGTCACATTGAGTACAAGTTGTTCAATAACTGGATGGCTGTATTTTGGAATAAAAAATAGGCTCTCATTTGAATAACCACATGATGAGCCTATAAATTGAAATGGCACACAGAAGAAAATAAAACAAGCATGGTCTTAATTCCCATCATGAAGGCAAGTGCAACCTCTCTAACATTTAATCTGATAGATGTTTTGCATATGTAACACTAATGTTGACCAGCAGTTAATATAGAGATTCTATTTTTACTTTAAAAAAGAAAATTATGTTATTTTGTATTAGATGAAATTGTATTTCTATTTAGATGCCCTGATTTGTCTCTGTTTTTGGTCTATTTGTGATAAAATGGCTTATTGGTATGAATGGTGTCACTCCCACCACAGGATGCAATGGATGCCCCATTGTACAGTTGCATTAGTGCTTGAAAATTGGACTGGCCCCTTAATGAAAAATTGATGTATCCTGTCTCTATCACACAACCATATAAATGCATGAACAAGAACATTACAGTACCATAGTAGCACACATGTTGCCTTTTCTCACACAATCTGGCATCTGATAACTCTGTTGTGAACTGTGAGTGATATGGGATTTTTATGTTTTTTTCTAATATATTTTTATCCCTTGTTGACTGCTGGTTTGGCAGGACATGACAAAATACAAGCTAAAAACACTGAGATACATTGCTTTCGTTTACTTAATTTAAACACTTTATTACTAATTTAAACACTAAATTAAAATTTGCAGATAAAAGGATTATTTGCAAATAAAAGGATTATTTTTGACATGTTCTCATTGACAGCCCTTATTTATATAAGTCCCACCTTTCCTACAGGGAATTCAAGGCAGTCTTCCCTGTTGGCACTGACCAGATCCAGACTTGCACAGCTTCCATAAACTTGCTGCATTTTTGTGTTTCTCTCTCTCCAAGACTCTCATGGGAAGGAAATGAACTTCAGTGACTCAGTGCTTCTTAAACTCATCTATGATTCAGGAGTTAGGGAATATTTTTAGCTTCTCCTTCTCCTTTTGATCCACTGCACTGGGTGCAAATGTTAATTATAATATCTAAGAAAGGAAAACACACACTCAGAATGCAGGTGTCTGCTTGAAGACCCTTGTGGCTCCAAATCTTATCAAAGGGATGGATGAAGAGAGTGGGCTGCAGCTGTTTCATCAACTTCCTTTAACAATTACTCATGATGAGTCATGGAGTTTGGCATCCTCTGGGTGACTGACCTGGCACAATTCTACTTGATCCTGGCCTTTCATCACTTACTCCCTGGATGAACAGTTAGGTGACAGGTGGAAGCAGAGCAGTCAGGTATGGCAGCAGGATCTGGAATTATCCATCATGCCATGTTCCAGAGGGAATCAAGTTGGGACAGATGCTGGGGACTTGAGACTGGCACAGGACCAAAGGAAGCTTGATGAAGCTTTAAAAAATCCTTCTAACCCAAGATCACATGTGCTTTCTTTTCCCTTTGAACTTCAACAGCACCATGCAACTAAAGAGCACTGATGGTACATGTCATGCAATATTTCACAGATGAAAATAAGGACACACTATATCATAATACTAATCTAGTTCTCATGTGAAAGATCACTCCATAACTCCCCCGTCACAATCATATGTTCTTGAAAGCTTTTCGGTGCCTGTTGGTATGCTACAGTTATTGTTTACCCTGTAGTAACCCTTCTTTGAGAGCTTTTTAAGACAGTTAACACTGTGCCTGTTAACTGGCAGGCCAGGATTCGAGACCCAGGTCCTAGAAGACAGGGTGAACTCCCATCCTTAGCCCAGGTCCTGCCAACCTAGCAGTTCAAAAACATATAAATGGAAGTAGATAAATAGGTACCATCTCAGTGGGAAGGTAAAAACAGCATTCTGTGCACCTTCGGCAGTCATGCCGGCCCCATGACCACAAAGTGTCTTTGGACAACACTGGCTCTAAAGACTTAGAAACAGGGATGAGCACTGATTCTTACTGATTTATTTTGTACTGTGCACTTATTTATGATTCTGTTACAGTGTAATCTTAAACTTCCTAGGGAAAAAGTCCAGTCTTCTGTGGCAACTCCCAGCCTTTGCGAACATATGTAAACAGAGCAGATCCTGCATTTATATACCGCTTTCAACTAAAAAGTTCACAAAGCAGTCTACAAAGAAAATGAAAAAGTTAATGGCTAATGGGTATGTTTGTGGCAGCCCAGACAGGTTGGTACAAGGAATGGTAGAGTTAAGTGAAAGATAGGCAGAAAGAGCAGATAGGCAGGGAGAACCGAAGGAGAAGGATGGGACCAGCCACAGTGGCACGAAGTGGCTCACAACTCACAGCCCATACCCATAACCCAGTGGGGTTATTTGGGCCACTTTGATCTGTGACAACAAAATTGCAAATGGGGCACTAAAATTGTCAAGGCACGCTATCAGTTTTTTTAAAACTGTCAAGGCATACAATGCTGTTGATTGAGTGCTCACATCCTTATTGGCCCTACAGATATATGACCTTCCCCAAGATCCCATAGCACACCTGCGGACCAGTTGCAGTAAACCAATTTGCCACAACACACTAGTTGAAGCCAGCCAGCATGCCTTGATCAACACTATCTAGCCAGCATGCCTTTGCTGTATCCAGTGTATCCAGTTTTGGGCAGCCAGTGGTCTGGCTCAAGGGAAGGGGAAACTTTTCTCTTTACTCTGGGGAGAGCCACTTCCAGTTAAACTATTCAGATCTGCACATTCTCAATCAGTGGCAAGAAGCTAAACAGCCTGGGTCTACTACAGGCTGCCCAGGAATGGGGCTGGGATCTGGCATAACTGTTGGGTCATGGCCCTGCCTCCTTGTCCTGCCTCTCCACTGACTCCTTCATTTGCTCTCCACCCACCGTCCCCCAACCTGGAATGCTAATATGAAGATGTTTTGAAGACCTGGGGTTTTTTGTGCAATAGGCAAAACTAGTAACACACTTACATAAGAGAGAGAGGAGGGGGAGAAAGTGAGAGAGGACATACTACAGTTCAATTTTTTATTTCTAAGAAGGTGGATAAAGCAAGAATTCTAAATACCATCCTTAGAGGACTTGTCACCAAGAGTAATAAGAGAAGGGAATAAAAAGCCACCGAGTGTCTGTTTTGCATCCTTGCACAGCATCTTGAAGGCATAAAAAGAGATGTGCAGCACCTGCCTTTGAAAGCTGAGCCAGGGGAGATCCCAGGATTCAGTCTATTGATTGATGCTCTCCTCTATTCTGGGGAAACTGACTGAGCATAATGAAGATAAAAACTGGCTCTCCTGATCACGTTGTTGTTGTTGTATTCCTGCTGCTGAGTCTAATGGCACAGTAGATGAGACAGAAATATCTTAAGGATGAGCCTACATATTCTAATTTGGGAAGACGCCTTGCTTTGCAGAACATTGATTCATCCACGTGCAACAAATCTTTTGAATTTAAGACTCTGAGTTTTTTTTCTCACCCCTGCCAATGTAACAAGCCCAAAGCCCAAAATTTCAGCTGTGTTCAACTCAGGGTGACCATGTAGAATGAAGGACAGAGTGCCTGTACCATTAACCATTGCATAGAAGTGGGAATTTAGGCAGATATTCTATGATGAGCTAAACCTGCCACCATTCCCTCTTCTACGCAATGCTTAAAGGTACAGGCACTCTGTCCTCCATTCTGTATGGTCACCCTGTACATAACTATTAAACGTACATGGGGAGGTGGGGGGGTAGAGGCTTGTACATGTAGTAGTAACTACTACTACTACTACTACTACTACTTGTACATCATCAGATAAGTGCATCAGCATAATTTAGCATGCTGTCTCAGATGTCAGGAGGTCTTGGGCTGGTCCTTGGCCATCTCAGCACTTGGGCTGGTTAAAATAGCAAGAGCAGTCAACTAAAGAACAACACAGATGCAACACACAGCATGGACACAATGAACAAAACAATACAGGGTGTCCCATAATTTTCCATACATAGGAAAACAAAATATTTATTTTTATTTAACATTTTATTTTTTATATTTCAGATATCCTAAAAAATGCATTTGAATAAATGTCAAACATGTTTTCAAAACAATGGTAGTCACGTAGAGCATATAGATAAAAATGATTTTCATAAAAAAGTTTATTTTTCCTATGTATGGAAACCTATGGGACACCCTGTAGATTGCTTTGCATAACAATTCTTGTCCAGCCTCCTAGTTGGACTGTGCCACCTATGAGTCAAAAGGAAGATGTTTTTCCTCAGCCAACATAGCTGGAGATGGTTTTTTTTTCAGGTGAGCAATATATATGACCTAAGTCTTACTGAACACAATGGGGTTACTTCTGAGAAAAATAGTGCTGGATTTACGTATAAGCTAAACAAGCTGTAGCTTAGGGCCCCACTCTCCTGGATCCCCCCCAAAATTAAAGGGAAAAAAACTGGATGCACATTTCCAAAACATAAGATAAAAACAAATAAAACCTACATACAGCAACAGTGTTTTGTGTTGTGTAGGCTCCTATGATGTAAGTAATGGGCCCCACCTGCTAGCCTTTATAGGGCCCCATTTACCTTCAGTAGCTTAGGGCCTCATCAAACCTAAATCCAGCCCTGAAAATAAATAACAGTTTTCAAACACCTCTATTAAGAGCTGCTGAACAGAAATAAATTTTAACATTCCTGCTGCACATATGTGTGCTGAGAAATCGTTGCCTGCTCAATTTCTGCATATCAGGTATTTTTTAAAAGAGCTTGAGTTTTGCCAAAAACCTCCTGTTTCAGCATTTCTGGTGTTAGAGGAATGGCCCCCTTGTAGTTTGTGTCTGCTTGTAGCTTCTGTCGAATCAGGGGACCTAATAATAAAAAAGAATCCTGTTTCTAGCTAATTATCCTGATAGCACCAGTCATTCCTGCCGACTTTTGAGTCATGTGAATCAGATAAAACTGCTCCAAGTAGTGGAGTACTTTTAAATGCATCCTCAAAGTATTTGCATCATATTTCATTCGTCACCTGTCTGTCTGTCCCCCCCCAAAAAAGATGCAAAAATGGCCTGAAATTTTCAGTTAAAGATGATCATTATTTAATAGTTTTAGATGTTTTAAAAGTTTCAGAGCTCAATGTGCATGTTCTGCCAGAATCCAGATTAGAACAGAAATGAAAGGAAGCATATGCAGGCAGATGGCAGGCCGAGGAGAAGCAGGGAGCAGAAAATGTGTTTCTCGAGAAATCACTGATGCAGCAAGATCTCTTTGTTGTAGGAAGTGAAATAATGAAAAGAAACAGCACATAAATAGGAAACTAGCCTACCAGGTGCTATGTCTTTAGGGGAAATTCCACCAAACGTATATAAAACTTAAAATTAGGGTTTAAGATTAAATTTCACATTAAGAGACGAAAAGTAGTATCTTTTTACTTATACTAGCAGGCCTCCGTCAGTCTTGAAAGACTATGGTATCATAAGGTGTACATAGTTGCATAAGGTGTACATAGTTCCCTGACAGGAGAAAGTTGGAAGACCACTGACCTAAAGGACTGCTATTTATTCTACTGCCAAAGCACTTTGTATTCAAGGTTACCTTTCTTTCTTATACATGATAATTACAGGCATGCTATATGAAGAATGTGATTCTTTGATGCTCATCATGAAAATGGTGACAGGGATTCTTGAATATTTTCCCTGCCGAGTCCTATATGGTATATCAGCAGATTTGGGGAGGGGGAAGTCAAATCAAGGGCGTATGTTTTTCCTATGGGCTTCCAATCTGGTTTTAGAAAGGTTGAGGACATTGAGGGATATAGCTGGAGGAGTTTAAAATGGTTTGGCATTTCAGTTTTACAAAAGGGCTGATGCTGTAGTCTGAAATATATTGTGATTTGGATGATGCGATGTCTTTTAACAATGAATTTTCTGTGCAGCCATCACAATCTTATTTCTCTGTTGCAATTTCAGGTAAGGATAAATATTATGCCCCTCTTCCAAGGATATTATTGGCTGTTGAATGCAGCCCCAATAAGTACCCCGAACATGGATGGAAAGGGATTTCAGCTCATGGCTCCTGCACACTCCTGATCCAATTCTCCCCCTACTCCTGTGATACTAAGATCCAGGTTGGAGGGCACCCTTCTACCGAGTGCCCTCCTACATGTTGCCTATCACATTTTCCCAAAAGAATGTGACACTAAGAGCAAAATCCAGAGTAACTACGGAGAGTCCTTGCTCCGGTGTAATAACAACTTATTCTGAATTCCAATATGAATTTCCCATAGGTTTTCACTAGGTGGTGCAGTAACTACAGGTGCATGTAATGTCTCTTACGTGCTCCTGTAGTTGCTCTGGATTTGGGGGTAAATCAAGCAATGAGGGGGAATGTGAGGAAGCAACTGTGAACAAGAACACTGTTGCTGCTGCTGGCCACAAAAAAATGAATGAAATCTGCATCATCACAGAAAAAGGAGTGGGACTCAGCTGGTGGTCACTATAGCTGATGGACCCTATCCATCCCAAGGACAAGGGTTTCTTGTTCTGACACCAGCTGTTCCTACATCTATTAGCTCTGGGGGAAAGACTGTCCCCCCAAAGAAGAGTGTTTCCCTCCACTTTGGGGGATGTTTCTTTTTAGCTTGGAGGAGGATTGCTCAATCCAGATCAGAACTGTGGAGGGGGAGTTAAGCCCCTTGCACATGCAAACACTTCCACATCGTGGTCAAGAGCAGAGCCCCTCATGGCTGACATTTTTATTTGAAAATTCAAGCATGCAGTCCTCAGAGATGAGATAGTAGTACTGTGTCATTTTGGCATTTCTTCCTTTACTTCAGCCTGTCCCCAGACTTATCAGCTTAGTGGTTACTAGGCATTATTTTTGTATATACTGTATATGCATAGGTATGAGTCATGACCTGATTTTTGGATGGTTGCCAAAGAGTGATGGAAAGCTCAGATGGCGGCTAACTACACTGTTAAATACTTGAGCTCCTGCAGTTTGCAAGCATGTCATGAA
The DNA here is from genome assembly GCA_030015325.1 of Cryptoblepharus egeriae. NCBI lineage: Eukaryota > Metazoa > Chordata > Lepidosauria > Squamata > Scincidae > Cryptoblepharus > Cryptoblepharus egeriae. Next base: position 18,022,933 of record JAREYC010000013.1, read on the forward strand.
GATCAGGCAAGAGATCAAGTTTGAGGATCTTTTGTCTAAATAAAGAAATATTTCCTCCTAGATCTCCTTTTGTAAAAATCTGGTAAATCTAGATGGGTCCCAATACAATGACATTTTAAAATTCAGATCTTGGTGCTAAAATGTTTGAGAACCACTGCTTTAAACCTAACAAGAAAATTGTGCACATGTGTGCACACACACATACTAGGATGAGTTTTAATCATTTCTCCTTTCAGTGTTCTTCACATATAATATACAAGTTTTGTTTTCTTTGACCATTTCTTTGTACAGCTCTGTTGGCCAGATTTTAACATTCTGACATAATTTGTAGTATCTTGCATGTCAATTGGTGAATGTGTACCCATGATACCCAAAATATGGCTCATGGGGCTCAACAGGTAATTGACCCATCCGAGCCATGATTTTGCTGAGCCACAAAATTGGCTTTCGGGATTTTAGTGGAAAAAACCCTAGACCCTGAAAGCATGAAGCTTGCCCATCTGTGATACAATAGCTTGTGGGTCTCCAAACTTTCAACTTCAGCATTCTTGGACCTTTAACAATTGTGCAGAGAATAAAATTTTAATAGGTGAAGCTTTTCATTTCACAGAATATAAGCTGTACCTCCTGAAATTTTCTCCTCTACAGAATTGTTAAAGGTCCGGGAATGCTGAAGCTGAAAGTTTAGAGACCCCTGCCATAGCTCATGACCATTCTGTGAGTCTGGAAATTCCCTGATCACATTTCAATTCAATCTTCGCATTGTGAATACTCATCACATTATGTCTGGGTGTCCATCGAGAGCTTACACTGGCCCAGTGTCTGATTTTCCCAGTACAGAACACTCTGTCCTTGAATGGCTGGGTGGACTGGACATTACCATTTGATTTCTCACAAGTTCATGTATTTGCTTTACGCAAAATAGATAAATTCAATCTTGACCTCACTAGATGGTCTTCTTAAGCAAGCCACACTGCCTCAATTCTTACATATGTAATGGGAATGATACTACTAGCCTATTTCACGTAGTTGTAAGGATTGAGATAACATGTGAAGTGTTTTTGAATAAAGCATTGTGTACATTTTGTGTGCCATTATTGCAAAAACTGTAAGAAATGATCTACCAGTACTAATCACAGTTACAGAAAAAAGGAAACCTGAGAATTTACTTACGCGGAGGGTGTATGATATCCCAGTTTCCAAACTGGATTCTCCCCTTTGCCCAAGGTCTTTTCCCTGTTTGGTTATGCAAGTGGATTCCTCAGAGTTCAGCAAACATTTGCCCTCATGAATGTTTGTATTTGCTTTCGGTGATTTGTCCAGGTCTCCCCGGGGATAAGGAGTGGACAGACAGCTGGTGAGGTTGATTTCTGGGGAGGTCGGGCTGCTGGGAACTGTGACACTTTCTGTGAGTTTAATTCTTGGCACCTCTTTAGTCCTTAAGCAGAAGTTCTTTAAGCTTGGGAGTGTGGAAGGGTTGGCCAGTTTAATGTTAGCCATGCGAGGTATCAGTGTACACAAAGCAATGGAGCTGTCTGGTGTCCCTATGGCGACATCTTCAATGGGCATGTTAGGCATTGAGGAATGAGAAGACGAAGAGCCTTTGAGATGCACAGGTGGTCCACTCTGCGCATCTTCCTCAAATGATGTGATAGTCTCATTTCTAAAACGGCTGTACTTAGCCCTGTGAAGCATACCGGGGTCTCTCAACAGTCCTACATACAGTATGTGTCCACTGTGGTCGTGTGGAATACGTTCTCTCATAGCCTTCGAAGTTCAGTACTTGGATCCTCTCCACCTAAACTGGCTGTCTTCTTATGAATGAAAGAAAGTAATATGGAATTAAGCACACCAGAACAATTTTGAAAACAAAAAATAAGGGAGCTGATTTAGTTGCCGTTGGTGTTCTTGACACTTTCCCAACTGGCTTCTTCCTCTTAATTAACCCAGTCTCACTCTGTCCAGGCATCTGGGCTATTTGAAACAAAGTGTGAATGAAACACACACACAGGTAAATAAAAAAGAGAGGTACAACTACTTAATCTGAAGAGCTGTACTCCATCACTATGTTCACACGCAAGCAATCTCTAAATTATCCTCAGTCTTGAACATTCACTGCTATAGTCCAGTATAATTCATAGTAAATTGTTGGATGCAGTCACCAAAAAAATGAGAAAGAAAATCAATATTTTATAACATAACAATACATAAGAGCTAAAATCTCTTTAAATCAGCAAAAACAAAAGGAGATCTTTCACTACCTTTCCTTTTTGCCTTTTGAAAAAAAAATATATTACTTATCTGCAATTCTGAAAATTCTTTATTCATAAAAGAATGTAGGGGGGGAAATCCCATGTAAAATAATTCTGTGGTTGGAGCTCGGCTGCACAAGCTAATCCTTGCAAGGTTCCTTCAGCACTATAATATCCCAAAATACTCCCAAAAGATTTCTGATCCGGTACAATTTCACTTCAGATTCTTCAGATTCATCACCAGTCAATGGAAACATCACAGTGAAGCATCTCTGACAGCATTTGAATCATCAATAGCTTTTCCTCAGTAGCCAGGTCATGGTAGCTTTTTATTTCTATGAAAGATGAGAGCAGGAGAAGGTTGCAGTTTTTATGAATGAAGTTTTCTGAATGAATTTCACTGTGTGCAAGCTAAATAAATCTGTGAATGAAGCTGAGAATGGCTGTAACTGACTGACAGTCCCAGGGGTGTTTAATTTTCAGCCAATCAGGAGTAAGCTCGATGACTCATGCACCATAAATACACTAAACTAGTAGCCATGCAAAATGTGACTTTTGGTGATGGGGGCAGTTCTTAATGTACTGGGAGGTAGTGAATGGATGAAGACATCAATCACTGCAGTTTCTAATTCATTTTCATTCGTTCCTTCTTTTGTTGCTGTTGAGAAAACGTGTTTCTGTGCTTTTTTTTCTGCAATGCAGCATGAGCAGGGTAGGGGAATATATATATATATATCCCCCACTAAAATTAGTTCATATGTTATAAACCCCTGGGGGAAACAGTGATGTATCTTTCTTAGCAATGGAGTTCCTTTTTATTGACTGTTGGATCAATATCTAATGACACTTCCTGTGCCTATCAAATTTACTCCAAAGACATGATGAAAACTGCAAATGACTGAGCACACAGGAAGTCAGGATCTGAGTAAGCAGTGCAATAAAATACATTGCATCCTCTGAAACTGCTGGCAGCCTTAGCCATTAGGGAGGAAAACAAAGCTGCATCAAACTGAGAAACTGACCTGATGTTTAATACTGCTCTGTGCATTGAAGAATAATCCAAATTGCCAGAAAAACACAGAATTTAGCTTCTGAATAAATGATGCCAATATGGTTTGCATATGCACTTATTTTGCATATTGGAGCACAATCCTAAATATGTCTACTCAGAAGTAAGCCCCATTGTGTTCAGTGGGTCTTACTCCCAGGAAAGTGTCTTTAGGATTGCAGCCAGACAGCACTATCCTAACCATGTCTACTCAAAAGTAAGTCTCATTGTGTTCAATGGGACTTACTCCCAGGAAAGTGTCTTTAGGATTGCAGCCTTAGTCTCTATGGCAGGTAGAGGGCTGGGAGTAGAAGGTAGGGAACTGAAGTTTTCTACCCTGACCAATGACCATCCCAGTGCATTCTGAGATTCCACCAGACATTTCCCAAGAAATATTCCTGCATAGATAAGTCCTCTAAGGTTCAAAACTGTGCAAAAGATTCAGCCTTAGCATTCCACTCATGATGCATTTCTTAGCTGGGAGTTTGGTCCATAGCATGGAATGGAGGTCCATAGATGGCACGGAGGACAGAGTGCCTGTATCTTTAACCACTGCATGAGGGAATTTAGGCATGTGTAGCTCAGCAAAGAAGGGTTTTAAAAAGCAGCACATGCCTAAATTCCCTCTTCCATGCAATGGTTAAAGGTACAGGCACTCTGTCCTCCATTCCCTCTGATCACCGTGGTCCATAGTCTAGCGCATTCAAAAAACTCCATTTAGGGATCAGGCACACTGAAACAATCCCTGAAAGACATATACATTGGCTGCCTGAAAGACATATATATTGGCTGCTAAACTACCCCAGTTTAACCTACTGACAATGAAAGAAAAATAGACAGGATGCACTTCAGTGCAAGATAGTGATGTTCAATTAACTCCAATGCCCTTCCTGATTGATTTACAGTTGTGAATAACTTTGCAGCAAATATCAGCGAATGGTGCTTGCATAAGGCTGTGGTTCAGAGCAACAAATACAAAAATATGGTTACCTCATGTAAAATTGTTGGTAGGAGTATCTGTCCTGCAAAACATAGAGATAGAGATAGATAAGGATATTGTACCTGTAGTCTAGAAAGCTCCCAGAAGATCATAGGAATTGACAAGATTATACCAGCTCTTAGCATTATAGTAACAAAAACAGTGTGTTTCAATCTATGATGCAACTCTGTAGTCTGCAGGGGAGTAACATTCATCCTGAATGTTTGAGATAGCCAATCTTGAGTTCATAGTGTGCTATACAGGACTTTTGTACTGACTCATTTGATAGATACCTATATAGTAACCAACACGGTAGTTAATTTATTCTTGGTATTTGAGGTTCCTCGTGAGGGTCTTGCTGACACAGACCACCACTGTGGCTTTTCCTTTAAAGCAGATGCCATAATGTTTGTATATTAGGACTTTCTGAAGGTTTTCTCATCTTCCCAATGATGTTGACATGCAAAGGAACTGAAAAGTATCAAAGAAAGACTCACCTACCCAGAGGCACCAGTGAGTGGGTTTTCAGTGTAGGAGTAGATGCATAATAACACACTGTTTTAGTAAGTCACAGGGTATGGCACATGTGAAACGAGATTTTCAAAAGCTCTTCTATTTAAAAAAAAAAAAGGGAAAAAAAGAAACAATCAGAAATAGAAGGTTGATGCAACATTGCTTGAATGTTCTCTGCCAAAACAAGGGGAGGAAAAAATCCTTTAGTAGAAGTAGGAGTAAATACAGGGATAAAAACTCTTTTCCTTAAAAAAGGCTGGTTGGCGTTTCCAATGGTCCTTGAGTATATAGTTACCATTCACTTCATTTAGCTCGTTTCCTCACTGTTGTTTACAAAATGTAGTCATTCATCTGAAACAATGTGAATAAAAGGGGCCAACATTTTAAACATTATTGCATTCACAGCTGAATCTTCTGCTGGAACAAGCAGGCTATCTGGCCTGCCCTGTATCTAGCTCAGGATTTGTGCTGCTTGTGGTTGGGGTAGCCAGGGGAAAGGGGACGTCATTCCCTTTACCCCAGGTAATGTAGCAGTAGCCCAAATCTTGGATTGGCAAAATGGTAGTGCAGTCCAGGTTACACCAACTTGCCCTGGATTGGGGTCATGATCCAGTCTAAGAACTGGATCCTGGCTCCACCCAAACTTGGCTTTAGCCTCCCTATGCGCCTGCAACACCTCTTTTCCACCCTTCCCAAGGCCTAGCACCAGTCTAATTTGGCCAGTGTGGTCTTCCTTATACACCAACTCCACAGGGTCTAGGTTAGCCGCCATCCTCCCCTGATGGCACAAAAATGCCTGTTGGCACTTTCTCAACATCTCCACTCTTGTGAGCTGTGCCAGCCTAAGGGCCAGTTAGGATCAGGCCCTTAATACTCAGCAAAATATGTGGATTTCCAGTCTTCCGTAACATTTTCAGTTTCCCTGTATAGGGGAAAAAAACCAACAAATATGGCCCCTGTCCAAAAGAACTCATGATAAACAGTATAGCCACCAATCTATCCTAGAAGGCATGAGGCTTAAATCTCTTCACAATCCTGTGATAAGATGCCCTTCAAAATGGCCACCAGGAAAATGTGGCAGCAAATGATATTTAACAGTGGGTTGGGGTTATTCTCCATTGGGCCACTCAAGGAAGAAAATCCTCCGTAGTTGCCACCGAGTGGCAGAAAGGGATGGAGACAAGATGGCAACAGTCTTCATTCCAGTGCTGTTCTTGATCCTTATCCAAGAACCCATGCCAATGTATTATCACATAAGTAAACAGGAGGTTTTGCTTTTGAAACATATTCAAAAATGGCATCACCAAAGCTGCCAGTCTCATGAATGGTGTGGCATTTATGATATGGGAACCTGTGTTTAAAATGCATTCCTGATAATGGACTATGATTTTTTTAAAAAGGTCATAGATGTTACTGTGTTGTGAATATAATTCCAGAGTGTATGTCTTCATCTTAAGGCCATGGGAACAAATTACAGTGGTAATTATGAAAATTATGGAAACTCAGACGATTTGTTCCAAAAATCTATACACAGTGATGTGGATTTTCCCATAGGAAATAATGGGAACACACGATTGGTTCCACAACCCAAAAATATTCATTAAAAAATATAAACCGTATGTAAAAATGATGACAAAACACTGTAATCAAATTCAAACACTATAAAATAATACAGAACACAATTATTGTAATAAAACACTGTAATATACTGTCCAGTAAAATAGAAAAGCAAAACTTTTATAGCGAAGGATGACTAATTTTCACTAAGAGTCACTGGTGTCTTTTGGAGCAACTTTAACAAGGAACCCTCTGTGTGTGTGTAAGATCTATCTATGCAAACCAGATAGGCAATTGGCAGCAGCAAAATCTTCTGCCTGCATGCAAAGGGACAAGATCCTATGCTGTCTACTCAGAAGCAAGTCCCATTGTATGCAGTGGGGCTTACTCACAGGAAAGTGTGGATGCAAAAGTGGGGCTTACCAACAGGAAAATGGGGTGGAGTGGGGTCCAGGTGGTGGTGGGGGAGGGGGAAGAGAGGTGGTTGTAGTGGGATCCAGACAGGGAGGGGATTTCCTTGGGGAAAAGGGTTTTCTTTTGAGGAGGTTTCCCTCCTACCTGATGCTGGCTTGCTTGAAGAGACTTGGTGGGGAAGCTCAGAAATCCAGGATCAGACTCAGAGGGAGCTTCAGACCTTCCCCACAGACACTGTGCCTGTGTTCCCTCTGCTGGCCTGTTCGCTGGTACAGGCAGGAGGAGAAGACCCTCCTCAGCCACTGGAGCCCATCCAATGGGAATTCATCTTACAAAGCACATTTGTCCAATAAAGCAGAATCCCACTGAAATTTGAATTTGTCTTTCAAGGAATTTGTCCTATAGGGCATTCGTGTTGCAAGGTACCACTATACATAAAAATGAAGTCACTGACTGACTCATCAACACCCAGCCAAAACCGCCAGGCCTAGAAGTGTGAAATTTTGGGTTGGTGTTCCTTCCATGATGAGGAACCTACTAAGAACCAGTTTTTGGAAATTCCAACAGGAATGGAGTGAAAAGGGGTGCAATGCGTTTTCCTCCCTATACTTTCCATTGAAGAATCACGGATCAAGGCCCTGCCCCAATCCGCGGACTTAGAAGCATGAAGTTTGAGGAGGGCATTCCTCCTGTGACATCAGCACCCACCAAGAAGTGATGTTGAGAAATTTAACCCTTAAGGGGCTGAAAAGGTGTGCAAAACATTTTCGGCATATATTTAACATTGAAGATGGACCAACACCCAGTCACAAATTCTGCAGCAGCACAGAAAGGTTGCCCACAGTTGTGGAGGGATGTGTACAGAGTGAAGGGCTGTTGTGCTTGGGGTGGTGATGTGCAAGGGGGGGATTGACGCGCATTTTGGGAGGGTTGATGAGCATTCTGGGGGGTGATGTGCAATGAGGGTGGCTTACTTGGGTATTTTCCTTCTGCAACGTGGATATATTTTGCTAGTGTTCATATAGAAATGATTAGAAAACTGTAATATAATACAAAATAATAAAGAAATTACAAAATATAAAGAAAAATAAAACAAATTAAACTGCACTTTAGTTTCTCAAGCTGCAGTCTCCCCCCACCCCTTGCACAAGAGTGATCCCAAGTGATTATGATAGGGCTTAATTTAGAGAAGGCATGCAAAGCTAGGCTCCTTTTCATTCCCCCGCTTACATAGGAGTGAGCCCTGTTAACGGTAATAGGCGTACTTCATTGTAGACATGCATAGGCTATTCTCTCAGAAGAGACTGAGGAGATGCTGTCAGAGCACCAAAACTGGCCATATCCTGGCCGGGACCAGTGATGCGCTTCAAAGAAATTAAGAACCGGTTCTCTGTCCATCTGGCAGCCACTTTTAAATGGCTATTTTTAAACTTTATATGTACTATCTCTTGTTAAGAACCGGTTCTATAGAGTAGGTGCGAACCTGCTGGTGCCCACCACTGGCCGGGACTATTTTTTTTTCTTATATTGCAAAATAAAATTTATTAGAAATGTTTGCTTATCTTTCAAAATGCTCTTAATCCAAAACGCTCAGTTCAAGGTTTTACTGTACTTTAAAAAAATGTGAACTTTTGTAAGGATTAAGGAAATGGAGCAGTCTAAGAAACAACCCTTACTGCAGTGTGGTATTTGTAAGATGCTTTGAGCATTTGCTTTGGCATAAGAAAGGAAGGAGTTAAATATTTTAAATAAATAACGATGTACAAGGCCCTCGTATTTGGGCCCACTCTTATTAAACAAGTTTTCAACGGAGGGATTAAGTGAAATTGGCTACAGTCCTAACCTCCAGTTAGACTAGCATAAGCTCCAGCACAAGTCCTCTCCTGACCAGGCGTTGTCAAAAAAGTGATGTAAGGCACTTCTGCCCCACTTGTGGGGGGTTATGCCAGTGCACAGGCATACACCGACCTGCCCATACCATCACAGAAAGATATATCTGTCTGAGTTAGACTGGCCTAAATTTGTTAGTATTGCAGGCCTTGTCTTGACCATTGCCTTGTACATAAATCTTCTACTGGACTATTTAAGTGGCATGGAGAGGGGGGATTTACTGCTTTGGTAACAGCCTACCTTCCATATGAATCTACCCAGGCCTTCATACTTCACATACAGCGTCGAGCAGGATATCATAGTCTTTCAAATCTGATGGATGCCCATGAAGTACATTATGCAAAATATTAAACTATGAGTTTATTGTATGATCTATTTTTATACTATGGTGGCAATATTCTTATTTACAAATTATATTTGCATTTTTGTGCAGCATTTTACTCTTCTTCCTGTATTTAAAAATCTACTATATCTGCTGTATTTAAAAACTGATTACTGTACTTGAAAAAAATCTACTATAGCCATTGACTTATGCAACCAACTCCCCCCCACATCACCCCCAACTAAAACAGCAAGAAATTTGGCTGTGTTCTTGGAAAAGGCAACCTAAGAAAAAGAGACCTAAGAATTAAAACCAGAGGGGGTACTACTATTTCTTTGTTAGCTCTTGTGTTGAACCCCTCCAACTGATACGAGCAAGCAGATTTATACCGACTATCACCCAACATTGCAACCTGCTCTCCTGAAAAATGAGAGAACAAATCCTTTCCTTTCTCCAAAGGCTCTTCAGAAACCTTTCCACCAAGCAGAGAAGGGTGCAACAACGGGCTTTATTGACTCCTTCCTCAGGAGAGCTCTAAACTGCAGTGGAGGCTTCCCGTCACATGCACTTCCTCATGTTAATTCTCACTGTGTGGGTGAGACAGACTGCAGTCACATTTGCTGCCTTGTGAGTGAAGGGCGGACCAGGAGCCGAGAGGCATGTGCTGAATGAAGCCAGTGTTGGTGTTGCTCAGTGCAGGCGTCTAGAATCACGTTAGAAGCCTGCTCATGCAAAATGCATTCCTTGTGGAGGTCTTTTAAAAAAATCAAATCAAAGGGAAGCAACCGTGATCAGCATGACATGTGTTAGCAGCACCCCAACTAGAGAGATGGGAGATGCATACAGGAGCCGGATGTTGCTTTTGAGGCAGCAACATCCTGATTCACTTATTGCAGAGCCCAGCTTTCTCCTAGGCAGAAACTGTAGCAGTATTCTTTATAACTAGAGACCATCTGCTTCATATTGAGCTGGTTGTTTTAAATCAATATGTGAATTCAGCTTTTTCTATGTATGACTCTTTTCCTAAAAACTGCAGGTAGCTCTATTGGTTGGGGAAGGAACCTAAAAGGCAAAGGAGGACTTTATTAGGATCAGCTTAACTGTTAACTGAGTACAGTTGTTGTACTCCACTTGTTGGACGGGCAACAAACCAGAGCACAATCCAAAAGTGAAAACTGCTGAAAAGTGGAACCCAGTTTTTTTCAGCTTGAAAACGCAAAACGGCCATCAAAAAAATAAATATCACTTGTAGAAGCCTAAACAACACATTTATTAACACATAGCCAAAATACATAACAAAATACAGTGAAATGAACAAGGGCATGTGTGAGCAATGAATTTCTTATGTATTTGAATAATGGTTATTTACTGAAGGAAGCCAGAAGGAAATGCCAAAAACACTTATAACACTATGTCACATGCAAATCAACATTAGGGAGGACAATTTTAGCTTTTAGACCAGCAGAGAGTGGTTGAAAGAGTGGAGCATGTGTTGAATGAATGAGTTCTAGGTGTAATCGAAAGGTGTTGGAAGAACAGAACCATCAGAAAACAAATCATCAGAAAGTGGGGTGCACGTGTAGTTAGCAAGCCTGTGAATTCCCCAAAAGACAGCTTCATCTGAGGTGTTTAGCAAAACAAGAGGGAGAGCAGAAAGCTAGCCATTTTGCTTCTGTGACTCAGAATCCCATCCTATGTATGTCTACTCAGAAGTAAGTCCCAGTAGTGTCAGTGGGGCTTACTCTCAGGAAAGTGTGAATAGGTCTGCATAAAACCTCATCTCAAGATTCTCAGGGCTGGCCTGGTCACTCCCTCACTGGCTTCCCACAGACATATTCCTGGCCCACTCCTCTGCTCCTCAGTGAGCAGCTGGAGGTGGCCACTCATTCATTCTCCTGGGAAGACTCCCCTTCATGGAGAACCAACTGGAGACATGGAGTTGCCAGTGCCTCTTCCATAACTAAGGTGGAACTTCAGGAGCAGTCATGAGCTTCCTCTTGGCTTGGCACCTGGAGTAGGCACCCCTCAGGCTGCACCCTCCTCACCCCCCTGAAAGGAGGTCTTGGGCTGGCCCTGCCTACACTGCAGACTGAGTTTTTTTTGTCACTGCTCCCCACTGCTGTGTTGATTCCCTTGCCTCTTTTAGAGCAAAACCCTAACCATGTTTACTCAGAAGAAAGCCCCATTGTGTTCAATGGGTCTTACTCCCAGGAAAGTGTCTTTAGGATTGCAGCCTGTCTTTAAAAAAATTATGTGGACTGACTTACACAAGAAGGGTTGCCATGAGGAAAAAACATTCACACTAATTTTGCTTTATTTAATTTGTACACTTTGCTCAGGATAATTTGTGTGGTCTCTAATTTTGCCTCACAACGACCCTGTGTGGTAGGATAGACAGACCAAGGTGGCCTAGCAAGTATCCTTGAAGAGTAAATATTGAGTAAATCTATATATATAAAAGAGAAAAGTCACTCATTCACTGACTGACTGACTCACTGACTGACTCACTGATTCATCACCGCTCTGCCAAAACCGGTGGTTCTAGAAGCGTGAAATTTGGGGTGGGTGTTCCTTCCATGAGGGAGGGGTGCACTAAGAACCGGTTTTTGGAAATTCCAACCGGACAGGGGTGAAAAGGGGCGCAACATGTTTTCCTCCCTATACTTTGCATTGAGAATTGCCTACTCAGCAACATTCCGCCCCAACTGCTGGGCCTGAAGCATGGAATTCTGGGAGTTCCTTCTGTCACCTGAACACCCACCAAGAACCATCTGGAGAAATTTAACCCTTCAGGGGCTGAAAAGGGGGCAACGTGTTTCTGTCCTATACTTTACATGGGGGACTGAAAAACCTCCAGCCTATTTGATGCTCAGTGCCTGGTGCACTGGGGGATGTTGTTCGGAGGAAGAGGTTGCACTGATGTGAATGCTGTGCATGGAGAAAGTTGAGCATGGGGGGAAGATGCACATGAGGGGAAGTTGAGCATGGGGGAAAGTTGCGCATTGGGGGAAAGTTGCGCATTGGGGGAAAGTTGCGCATTGGGGGAAAGTTGCGCCTGGGGGGTTTATGCACATAGGGGAAGTTGTGCATGGGGGTTGATGCGCATGGGGGGAAGTTGCACATGAGGGGTTGATGCACATGGGGAGGTTGCACATGAGGAGAAGTTGTGCATGGGGGTTGATGCACGTGGGGGGAAGTTGCGCATGGGGGGTTGATGCGCATGGGGGAAGTTGCACATGGGGAAGTTGAGCATGGGGGTTGTTGCATATGAGGGGAATGGCATAAGGGGGAATTTTACTCCCGCAACGCGGGTACGCTTTTTGCTAGTATATAAAATAAATTTAAAAGGCTGCAGAGGTTGTAAACATCCCAATGCACCCATATAAGGCAATGAGCATAAGCCAACAGGTTTTACATTAAAGATTTGCTTTCCTGCACCTGTAAAGCTGAAGTCACCCGAGATTGTCAGCCTCTGCACTGGGGTGCCGTGAATGGTCTGCAAATCTATAGAGACTTATCTATAAATAAGGTCTATAGATAAGGTCCATAGGTCTGCAAATCTATAGAGACATATAGTAGGGCAACTGGGGCCCAGGACAGCCTTGTCAAAAAATAACATGGATGGTGCGCCTTGACAATTTTAACACCTTCCCAGTGTGCCAGGAAAGCAAGAGGATTGAAAATAGTAGCTCTAGACCATTCTAAATCATGATCCACCCCCTAACATTTCAGGAGACCACCTCATTTCCTACCCGTACTGCTTTGCAGGAAATCCTAGATGCCCAGGAAGCCTGCAAGAATGGGTACGAGATAGCACGCAACATGGACAGTATGTGCCTATGCTGTTCCTTCCTGCTTTTGAGGTATGGGGGTGGTGGCTGAGCATCTGAACATACATCTCACCCACACACATTCTCTCCATTCTTTAGTGCCTGGCATCTGTCTGGCCTGTTCTGTTAAGTGTATTTAAATCCTTCTTGAAGATTAATTTCTGCACTTTGACATTTTCAAACTGATCTCCTCTACCTTTTTCTTACCCTCCCTCTCTTGTGACTTGCATTCTGGTCTTCTGGGAAGGAGACTTCCCAAAGGCAGATACAGGTCTGGAAGTCCAGATGGTGCAAAACAGCCTGCCTCCCACCCAGCGAGTGAGCAGCTGCCAAGACCTCTCTTTTTCCCCCTCTCTTGCTGCCAGAGAACTCTGCCCTGTCACTGGCCAGGATACCAGGTTACTGTGCAATCCCTGTGTCCCAGCATGAGTACAAGCAGGGTCTTTTTGAGGAAGTACGTGCCCATACAGAGTACTGGCACCTCTGTGGGTGAGTACAGAAACACACACACACAGGTGAGTATCTGAGCACTGGTACCTATATTCCCAGAAAAATAACACTGAGCACAAGTATGATTGAGCTGTTATGATCTCTGAGTGTAGCCTCAGGTTGTGCAGTAGTTAAGGGGGAAAAAAATCACAGACACCATCCTGCTGAATAGCTGGGAGAGCAGAATGCAAGCATGATATAGACCACCTTGATAAAAACTGATGAAAAATAGTCATAAAACACTCACTAGTATATTCCAATGTTTGTTTTTGGGAAGCAAAGAAAATCACACAACTGGATTCAATGGCAAACCCATTGAACTTTTGTGTTTTCAAAAATTTAAGCCTTACCTTTAATGAGCAATTATCATGGAAATATCATCCTAATGCAACTGTCCTAAAAGCACCCCATTCCTCTCATTCTGTCTTATGCTTCATCAGAAAAGGGGGAGGGGGTTAGTTGCCTCGGCACAGGGTGAACATATGACCAGAAAAACACGGATTTGTCTGGATTTTTAGCCTTCAGTCCAGGTGTCCTACATTTTGGCTTCATTGTCCTACATTTTGGCTTCATTTTGAAACTTTGTGATAGTGCACAGTACCCCATCATGCCATATGTTGTACTGAAGAGCAGAATCCAATGCAAAAATCAGTTTGTAGATATCGCCTTCCTATCAAAAGTTATGGTCAAAAAACAGAAAAACAAAAACAAAAAATACACTTTTTGGCAATTTTTTTTAAGCAGGTAGGAATTTTGACTTGGGATTAGGAATTTTGGCCCTGGAGTTCAGGAATTTTGGTCCTGGGGTTCAGGAATAATCTGGTCACCCTGCCTCAGCAGCAGATTTTCTAAAAAAAATAATAACCCCCAATCACCTATAGAGCTGAGATCTGGGAATAGGTAAATTCCACCTCTCTAATACTGACCCAAAACCTTTATATGTTTTCTTCTCGTAGTCCCTCGCTTGGTTCCTGTTGCTTATCTACGGGCCTTGTTGGGATTAAACCTACTCTTAGCCCATATCCACAGCACATTGGCTTAAACTAATTGTCATGAAAGATTCTCATCTTCTCAAAATGTGTTTCCTGGAACAACTTCAAAACCCCTCTTGAAAATTGTGGACCAACATGGCTAGACCTACCTTGAAGAGACATGGGATTGACAGAGTCCTTACCACGTTTTATTAATAATACAACAAAGCAGATGATTAAAGATAAAATCTGTTACATTCTAAAAGGGTAGATTTAAATTTGATCTCTGATTTGGTGTATCCTCCATGGCTTCCCTTGTATAAAACCACTTTTGGCCTGGAAAATTACTGTATATACTTGCGTATAAGCCTAGTTTTTCAGTACATTTTTAATGCTGCCCTCTGCTTATTCTCGGGTCAGCTTATACTTCTCAAAAGACAGGCAAAGAAGTGGATTTCTGTGGTAAAATTAGGTGCCACGGTTTATAGTCGGGTCGGCTTATACTCGAGTATATATGGGTACTTCGCTTTTCTAACCATATCCCCTCCATGGAAAGTCTTTGCTCTGTAATTCCTTACTCTTTGTCTGTAATTGCAGTTTTTAGTTTTGCCTTTTTTATTATGACCTTTGGTTTTAAGCAAATTAACCTTTTGTATCTTGTACCTATTTCTGACATTGCTAAACCAACCTTTAAACCAAGAACTTTCCTTGTACAAAATTATGCCAAAAAACCAAAATTATATTTTTCCCAATTCCATAACACCAAAAGTGAACGCCAGGAGACTTTGGACAAAAGATTTCTTTACCCAGCATGTAAGAAATCTGTTTAACTTCTTGCCACAAGATGTTACAACAGCATCAGGCCTAGATGAGTTTCCTCCTCCTTCCTTTTCCTGCTTTATTTTTTTGTCTAAGGGTATGAATTGCACCTTCATTTAAGTTATGTACAGTGTTATCCCAGGAGTTTTGTGTATTTCATGGAGAGCTTTGATATATTTTCCCTTCTCAGTCAAAAGCTAGTTAAGCAAAATTTTGGTTAAGGGCAGGCTTGTTAGGGCAGAAGTGGCAAGGATTACTTATAACCTCTTATCAACCTTTCACTTTCCTGGACATATTTTGGTTGCAAGCTTTTACTTTGGGTTCAGATAAACCATTTTTGCCATGTCCACATTTAATGCTTGTTGCATTCATGCAGTGTATGGTAAAAATACAGAGGTCTGTGAGGAGGAGAGATAAGTTTGCATTGCTCCTGATATCTAGAGAACATTGGTGAGCTCACACACATTACATATTAAGAATGCACATTTTAAGAATAGGTTGCGTCTTCTGGTTACATGCTCTTACCATGCTTTCCTGAGTAAGATGATGTTCCGGGGCACAGCACTGCCTGATTGAGAAGTTACTGGAGGTTTTTGTTTTTGAAATGTTTGCAAATACAGTAAAACCATGGATTGAAAGCATTTCGGAATTGAGAGCATTTCACAAGACATGTAAACATTTCTAATAAATTTTCCCTACAATCCAGAGTAACTACGGGAGCACGTTAAGAGACATTTATGTTGACGTAGTTACGGCACCACCTAGTGAAAACCTATGGGAAATTCATATTGCAATCCAGAGTAAATTGTTCTTACATCAGAGCAAGGACTCCCCGTAGTTACTCTGGGTTGCGCCCTATTAGTCTTGCAATACTAGGAATGTCTTGCAATACAAGCAAAAAAATTAGTCCTAGCTGGGATACAGCCCGTTTCGGCGCTCCCACCAGAACATGCTCAGACTCTCCTGAGACATGAGCCTATGCATGTCTATTCTGAGGTAAACGCTATTATAATCAATGGGGCTCACTCCTGCATAAAGGGAGCAATAGAAAGGAGCCTGTGAGACCTTGCCTTGCATGTCTACTCTAAAGTAAGCCACACTATAATCAGTGGTGCTCACTCCTGTGTACAGGGGCAGATTGCAGCCTGAGAGACCCAAGAGACTAAGTGCAGGTTTGTATTGTTTTTCTTTATATTTAGTATTTTTTATATTACAGTATTGTAATCATTGGAACAAATCATCTGAGTTTCCATTAATTCTTATGGGAAAATCTGCTTTTACAAGTGTTTATTACAAGCATGTCTCTGGAACAAATTGTGCTCATAAACCAACGCACCAGTACATATAGCTTTGAGCATGGATGGGGTGAGGTAGCACATGCATCAGGTGTCCCTATTTATCCACTAGGGTTCCATTCTGTGGATTAAAAAATCAGTTTATAAAGAAAATAATGGAAAACTAGGTTTAAAGACCCACTTCTAGGTTTCTTGCTCCTCTTTTGAGCCTAACCGAATAAGGAAGTGCCTCAACATCTGCAGGGATCCAATTCAGGGATTGAAAAATAGAATGATGGTTTGCATGACTACCTTTCTATAACAGTAGAAAAGCAGTTTTTAAAATTATGTTTTGCAGTGGCCATTCACGTTGAGTCAAATCCTACTAAAAATCAGTGTATAACAAGGTTAGACCTGTATATTTCTCATCATATCTGCGGCTTCCTGCCCTTAGTTTTTCGCTAGAGCATCTCAGATCTTGACCAGTAGTTCTCAACCAGTGGTACGAGAAGCACCAGTGGCATACCAGTGGCATACCAGTGGCATACAAAGCCAATGTAATGCTGCTCAAGGAAACTAGGTAAGCTACAAGACTTCTGAAACCCAAATCTGCTTACCAGGAGACAACCTTGGGGCAGCCGCTGTTCCAGCGAGCTTAAAGTTACCTAAGGAATAAGCATCTTTTTACTCACATGCAAGCCCTTGTCATACCACACTGAAATACAGTGGCAGCTGCACCACTTTTGACACCAAGTCTCAACGCTCCTCAAAAGTCACACATAACTGTGTGTTGTTCCACTGTGTTTAACCTTTCAAGTTTGTTTCCCTCACCCCAAGGGAGCCAAAGTACCAACCGTGCTTTAATATAAATAGCTACAGGAAACACTGTGTACAGTCAGTGTGCATGCAGGAACAAATGATTGGTCTCTAAGATTCTTCTTCAGAAGATTTAATTTATCATCTTGGGGGAGGGTAAAACCCATTAACATTATATCCAAAGCTCTGCATTATAGAGTGCTGGCATCTATCCCCATTTAATATTTTGCACTATAATGCTGACTACCACTACAGAACTCAACTTTCTCCAGACTGAAGCATTGCAATGAGTCTGTACAGCTATGCACACTGTCTACTCCATGACAACCAAAAGCAAGTAATGTCTTGCTGACTTGAGTAGACCAGGGCAGATTAACACTCCAGGCAGAACATTCATACCCTCCCATCAGCGATGTTTTTTAAAGCAGCTGTCAGTAATGAAGTGTATTAACACTAAGGGCAAAATCCATAGCAGTTACGGGTCCACGCAGTTACATTACCCTCTTGTGTTATCTTATGGAAAGTCATCTTAACTGCTCCGGAGCAAGGGGCTTAATTTCACTTTAGGATATAGGCTTAAGGGCGCAATCCAGAGTAACTATGGGGAGTCCTTGCTCTGGTGTAAGAACAATTTGCTCTGGATTGCAATATGAATTTCCTATAGGTTTTCACTAGGTGGTGCAGTAACTACGGGTACACGTAATGTCCCTTACGTGCTCTCGTAGTTACTCTGGATTGTTACTCTGGATTGAGTAAGTCACTCCTGAACTTTTTCTCTACTAACCTTGCATTCATACACAGCTACTTTTGAGTAGTTTACAAGGGGCCTGTGGGATCTTTCAGTTACATAACTGACCGGGAGAGAGAAAAATGTTCTGCTCCAACATTTAGTCAAACTATGATGTACAAATTATGATAAAAGGTGAAATTAATGAATGTTCAACAGTGTAGAACCTCTCATGCTACCAAACCTGCAGTGCACATTCAAACTACTGCTAAATATCAGTTTAGAAATGAAACTCATGAAAAGTGTTGAAATGGTTAAGAGGTGGTGACACAAAATTCCCAGTGACAAAACTACCCACATGAGTGGCATAAGCAGTGGAGATTTGTAGACAGGAGTAGGAAGTCTCTTGACCTATATCTAGATATAACGGAATTTGGTCACTATTCCTACCAATCTATCACTTCCATTACAGCTTCCTTGACTTACAGCAGAATTGTGTACATGTCCACTCAAAAGTAATGTTTTGTATGTTATGGGGCAGAATCACCAATTATGATTGTGTGAAATAAATCCAAAGTACATTCCCATTAGGATTAGCCACTGCTTGTCCATTTCTAGGATCACACTGAGTAACCATCAAAGAAGCTTTCCTTAAACATATTTTGACATGAAGTTGTACACATACTTGGAATACAAATAAATTAATTTGCAATACAACCTTTTTTTAAATAATCATTTTTATTCATTATGGAAGAACCCCCACTAGTATTTACATAGTGCAAAAAGCCGTTACTCAAAAAAAGCATGGTGGACAGAACAGTTATCCTTCATAAAAGAGAAACAGATAGAACCTGTTCATGGTATAATTTCATAATGGTTTTCTATTTCCAATCTAAGTTTTGTTATTATAAATGTAAATATATCAAAGATTGATAGATATTACTTTATTACAGTCCTTAAAAATACATTAACCACATTTGAACTGTGCCAGTTATGTTGACTTTTCTATACTGTTAACCGATTTAAGGTTATTAGATTTCTTACAATTTCTGAAGGATTGAAATGGGTATAAAACCTGTTGTTTCCCTGTATGGCTTTGTTGTTTTTTAAAGGCTTTGTACTGAATTAATTATTAACCTACTAGATTGACTGAATATCTTGATTAGTTGGCACAACTTCACAAAAATGCTAATGTCAGCAAAACAGTTTTTTAAACAATACTTTTTGCCTATATGCTTTTAAAATTTTAAACAGCTTCCAGTTAAATGGGATTCAGTTATACTGTGTACATCACCCACCCACACATTACAAAGTATCTTCCAGTGCTGCATTCAGAATTCACACAAGTGCATCAATCAAAAGGACTTCCTCTTTCATGTTAAAAACAGTGGGTCAAATACTACCATCTGTGATCAAGCTTCAAATCTGCAAATATATGCCGTGCAAAATTGAAACCAGGAAGGGGGACAAGAATAGGCTGCATGGAGCTTATTGATCATTATAACACACACAATTAGAATTAAGCATCAACATGCAGCCTGTAGACCCCTCCACTATTGTTTGGCCTACCAAATGGCCTAAGTGCATCAGCCCACTTTGTGTTGCATTTTTCACACCATGTCTTATTTCTATACAAATACTAGAGACTTTTGTAAAATACTTTCTATCCAAAGTCACCTCAAACAATTTACTTCAGATGAAGTTCTAACTGGTTATCTACTCCTCTCCTGCAAGCCCTATCTTTAGCCATTAATTCTAGTAAAATTCAGTAAACAGAAGTATTTAAAAAGCAAATGCAGAATATGCTGAACTTGCCTCATTGTACCCACTTATGATAGCTTTTTTCCTGGTGTGTAAAAGTTTTCTGGCAATATAGGAACTATGTTACTGAGAAAAAGTTACACAACCAGAGCTTTTTAAGACAAACTTATCAAAAGGAAATGAACATGGTTATTGTTTTATAAGAAATAACAGTATTACATATATCACATTGCACTGAACGGAAAACAGTCCTAATATGGAATAGAAACCAACATACTTCCTCGGCACACATACAAACTCTGTTCCCAACTGGCGTTCAGGTGACATGTATCTGAATGAAGAATATTTTATAAATACAGTGTCTTCCTTTACTGATATTCTACTAGCCCTGAGGAGATCTGTTGTAAATTTCTGAACAGATAGAATTGTGGTAGCATACTGGGAGGTACTATAATTCCTTTTCTGAATTTGTAACTCAGTCTAGAAACTGATGATTGAATAACTTTAATGCAACTTCCCACAAGTGAGTCAGGCTTAGAAAAGGGCTAAGATTTTTTTTAAGATACCTAAAGAATGAAGGATTGGAATTCCCAGCATACATTGCAGGGAAAGGAAGAAAGTCATTTTACAGATGTGAGGAATCCCATCAGAAAGAGCTGACTTTCTTTTTACTGCTTAGCATGTGATGTGGTACATATACCATGAAACTACTTACACAATACTCAGACTGGCTTTTTCTGCTACATTCTTAGCATTTGATGAAAAGACATAGAATCAGATTTTTCCACTGTACAATATTTAAAAATCATTTTTTGAAAGTACTAAAACTATTGGTCCCAGATAATTTAAGTGAAAAAACTAAGTGTGAAATACTCATCCAACTTCCAATTCTCATAAAGCTTGTGTTTTTGCACTCCCAATAAACTTTAAAAACCCTCTTCTACATTCACCATTAAACATTTCTTAGACATGCAGCTAATCTGGGTACAGTTAATGAGAATCCATAATGGGGCAACACTGGAAAACCCAGACTCCGAGCATGCAAAAGCTAGATAAGTCTTTCATTTTCAATATTAAACAATAAAGAAGTCTGCTCATTTTATCTTAAATTTTATGAAGCCTGCCTTCATTTTGCCATTACTTTCTCTTACCATTATGAAACTCTACTCCCAGGGGGCAAGATGCTACAAGTTAGAAGAGTTCACCTTCTCAACAACAATCAACTATGACTGATTCCAAGCTAACACACACACACACACACACAAGTGTTTAAGGGTTATAAAACAGTTTAGCCCCCTCCCCATAAACTGAATCTGGTTCTTTAATCTGGGTTTTTGTATTTACATACCATTTAGTAATACACTGTAGCATTCCTGAGATAGTGAGGACTAAGAAACGATCAAATTAACAAAGCAAAACAATGAATGAGGTGGGGGTTTGCTGTGGTTAACAGGTCCCTTGTTTCAGCCTAACAGGCACAGCAACAATGTTAACACTGTCAGTCTGGAAGGAAAATGATTTCTCTTTCCCAAAGTGCCTAGAAAAATGGTTTTTAGAAAATTGTATCCAGCATCCCAAGAGTGCATAACGGTATTACACATCTTAAGAAGCCAGTGAAATAGATATATGAAGTCAGATGCAAATTAGCCAGAACATTTTCTAATCCTTCTATCAACATGGATTTCAATCTGATTATTGCATCTGTAAAGCCCTACTACCACCTGGCACTCTTAAGACATATAGCGAAATGCTTTCCAGAGAAAGGGACACAGTAATTGGTCACCTTTGCCAGACTAAAAAGAATGTTGAAGTTATCATTCAAGAATTGTTTCATATTAAATGGTCATTTGCTATTTGTTTTCTTGTACAAAAAGATGCCCAAATGAATACCTATCAACAGTTTCCATACACATTATCTGTTCTGAGGGACAGAGATACTCACACATTCACACAGAAGTTCTTAATGGAAAAAGTAATAGACAGCTACAAAAAATATTTGTTGTGAATTAAATATGCATATTAAACATCACACAGTGCAAAATGCTGAGATGAAGCACACAAAGCAATGGCTGCAATCCTTACAACAGTTAGTTTTAAAATATTAAAGTCTCCTGAGTTTGTGCCTTGTGTTCATGGGATATAATTTGAGTCCGTATGCTTTGAGTCGAGGGAACTGCAGGCGGCAGGCTTCTGCTGGGCTTTGTTTGCATGCTTATCCATTGTCCATTCTTCACTTTCAGTGATGGAATCAGCTTGCTCAGGTGTTTCAAGTTCTTCCTCCTCACTTTGTTCAACATTATCATCTTCTATTCCACTAAGGTTTTTCCCAAGCTGAAGTGTTTCCATAGTCCGCTGAGTCTCCGACACCCAGGATTCAATTCTGCTGTTGAGCTGAACTTCTTCAGATATAGGTTCATGCGTGTAGTCATCATCTTCCTCATCTTCCTCATCATCCTCTTCTTCAAGCATTCCTGGGACAAGGGTACTAGTTGTACTAGTCATGGAGGAGTTTAAGATATCCCGGCAACTGCCATCCAAAGAACCCGTGTCTGTACTTTGCTGTGATGCCCACTCCAGATTGTCATCTGGCTTCACTTCCTCTTTTCCACTTAGCACTTTCCCATGAGTTGTGACAGCAACAATCCCAACAGTGGACAGAGAAAGGTGCTTGTTAGCAGCCTTAGCACTGCCAGGTTTCTCTGGCACTGCAATTTTACAAGAGGCCTCCTTTTCCATTTCAGAGGTTTCCAACCCATCAGATGTCTCCACCATGTTCCTCCAATTTGTTTCTGCAAGAAAAGCAAAGTTTGAAAACCAACAATTTTAAAAAGTTGAGATACAAAACCTACATTAGGAAAAAGCAGAATGAAACTTTTAGCATTCGCCCACCTCCAAATTATCCATCACTTGGTGTGAAATTACACATTGGGGGAAAATGGCCCAAAAAAGCAGAATGCTTTGTTTTTCAATTAGGAGGACAGAACACAGAATGTTGTATTTTCTTGTCCACTGCTTAATACCGGAGAAGAAAGGAAGGCATGCGGAAGTCCAACAAATGCTTGAATATATTTATTACAATTCTAATGAAAAACTCTTCAGGGAACGTAAGAAAAATAAAGACGTTCTGAAGCTATTTGCAGTACAGCGGATAAAGATGTATGTGGGAGTATATATGAATTATTAACCTGGAAACTTGACAATACTCGTTTCATGGCTACCTTTTGCAAATGAGTGTAGTATGCCTGCTGACTAAGCAGGCCTCTGTCAGTCTTGAAAGACTACGTTATCGTGCTCGGCACTGCATGTGAAGCACGAAAGCCTGGGTTGGATTGTTATGGAGGATAGGCTGTTACCCAAGCAGCAAATCCCCCCTCTCCACACCACTGAATTAGTCCAATGGAAAGGCAGAGCCAATACGATTGGATCCAGCTGGCATTGCAGAGCTGGGCTAAGGACAGGAGCTCACCCTGTCTTGTGGGGCCTGTCTTGTGGGGATAACAGGCACAGAGTCTTAGCCACTTGCACCACCCACAGCCTGCTGACTACAGCATGTTGAAAATGGAAAGTCTATCCCTAACAGATGTGCACCACATGCCTGCTCACTTTTGAAAGTGCTGCCCCCTGCTGTTTTGTATGACAAGTGGGTAGTGGGAGTTCAGAGAAGCATTACTGACCCCTGGATCAAGGCCAAAGAGCACTATAGAGCAGGTGGCTTCAGAAAAGGCCAAAAGATTCCCCAGGATCATAAGCCATTATGACTAAGCAGTAAAAACTTCCTTCTCTAAAGGAGAAATGAAGAAACTCATAAACTAATATAAAGGTTTGTAATGTATTCTGACACATACTTACCATACTCTTTTTCATTCACTTCTGAGATGGGCTCTGAAATAACACTGCAGAACGAAATTGCACTTGCCGCAGAAGGATTTCGAGAATGTCCCATATGATGGGGTACCTTTTTAATATTCTTCAAGGCCTCTTCCTGTTCTTGCTCCATTGCTGCAACCATGTCTCGGTAGGCTTTCCTGGCCTCTTCAGTTAGTGACACCAATTTATTGAAGAGATTCTAAGAGAGAAAAGGAACAACCAAGAGATAACATTCCACCAGTCTTATGGGTATTGTTTGAAAGTTTCATGCTTGCTAATAAAAGACTTAGGGCACAACCCCAACAAATTTAGGCTGGCATAACTCACCTGGTATATCTTCCTGTGGTGTTGTGGGAATGTTGGCATATGTCTGTGCACCAGCCTAACCCCCATAGAAGTGGTGCTGAAGTGCCTTATGGTCTTATGCCAGCAAAGGTCTTATGCCAGGATTTATGCTGACTTAACTGGAGATTAAGATTGCAGCCCCAGTCACACTGGCAAGACGAGACTGAAAATGAATGATACCGGCTGGAGAACTGGGGATAAAGGTTTGTTCTTGAATAGTCTTCTCATATTACAACCAAAATACTGCAGTACAAGTATTAATACTTTATAATAGTACTTAAGTATTTTTAGGAGGCTAAGTACTTTTAGGAGATTAATTTTGCTGAGGAACTGTTATGTTCATTGAGTGCAGCAATACTAATTTTTCACTAATGTAGTTGAAATTGCATTGCAAATGAAATTACGCAAGGAGATCAAAGGGCCTTTGATTATCATTAGAAATTTGGGAGCTAGGGAGTTTGTTGTCTTCCACCACACAGAAAAAAGAGTCACTCTTCGCTAAATGAAGACTCCTTGTAATGCATTCAGAGAAACCAATTATTTTGAACCATTTTACTTTAACATGAAAATGAGCATAAATAGATGTTGCTTCATTATCTCTTCCAACTGGTCTTCAGAACACTACTGAAGATTGATTAAGGCACGCATATTAAGGAATTTGCCAGAGTTCCTAGCCAGCTAGTTCTGCTTGTGTATTCTTTCCTTTAATAAATAAAAGCCTTTATTTTATTTTGTTTACAAGAGCCTGTAAGAACTTGTAGACACTTTGACGTAACTGTTCCTGTTAGCGACAAGCAGAAAGCTATCCTTAATTTTATAGCAGTACATGTAAGGGGCTAGCAGATGCAGTTTCTCTTTTGAAGTTTGGAAGTACCATTATATTGTACTTCAGAAGGAAGACCTGCTCCAAATATTTTCATATCACATTTCAGAAATAGCAAAAGGAACTCAGACCGCAATCCTAACCTCCAGTTAGGCCAGCATAAGCCCAGGCATAAGTCTTGTGTTGACCTGTCACAAAAGTGCAGTAAGAGATTTCAGCCCCATTCCTGTGGGGGTTAGGCCAGTGCACAGGCATACGCAGACCTCTCCCCGATTAGTTATGACTGTGTCCTCAAATATTTTACACAACCTTGGTACCAGCAACTAAGGCCACACAACCTTAGTACCAGCACTCATCATGAGTTACATCTTGGGATCCCTTTCTATAACTGAAAATAGTACCTGATTTTAAAATCCAAATATAAGCTCTTACCTCAGCACCAGAATAATTGAAGATTCCCACCACACTCACTGGAACCAGTTTGTTCACACAGCGACCAAGAGCTTTACGTCCAAGGGCAAAAACAAAAGGTATTTCTTGCTCCCGTGCCATGGCTATCACGTTGTACAGGGCTTCATCCAATCCACCTTGGTACATGCCAGGAAAGACAACAAGACTAACGGCTCAATCCAGAAGTGCACTTGGGTTACCCTATCTATCGCTGGGCAGACCCAACTGCAAGATGGGCCACCCTAGTTATTCTGGAAAAGGCTTGGGACAGCCTAAGACAACATAGGCTGCCCCAAGACAGGTGGACCTGGGCTGCCCTAGCTGGGGCAGCCTAGGCAGTTCAGGAGAGGCATGTCAAGGGCATGTTTAGCATTGCCTAGGGCAGAGCAGTAACTCTGTATCCAGAGCTTGTTTTCAGGGCAGAAATGCTCTCTTTCAGCTTCTCAGAGTTATGCCACCTCAGGAGCAGATATGGTAATGAGAGTCCCACAGGGGTTAATGATAAGGCAGAGTAAGAATGGCAGTGTTGACCAAAAATCTGAGTTCTTGGCCAGCGTAGCTGCAACCCCTGCCTCTCAACCTCAGAATATGGCACAACTACGGCAGCCCACTAACCTAGGGATACAGCAGGCCACTTCAACAAGCTCATTGCATCCATCCTCCACTACAGGTATTTCTGTACTGGAATCTCATGCTGCAGCTGTTACTGGTTATCAGGAACTTCTGGGCTTCCTTATAAGGCAGGCACCACAGCAGTTCCTTGTTCAGTGTGATCTGAGGGGGTCTCCTCGGAAGCAAGTGCTCCCCGGTGTTAATTACTTGGTGCCTCCTGAGCATGATCTGGAGCAGTTAGAGTAGCCCAGGCTTCCTGACTCTCTGCATACAGCATAACATTCTGCTCTGGATTCAGAATAGTTCAGGCAGACCAGCTAGGGCACTCCTCACTGTCTTAAGTCTGGATTTTGCCCTAAATCTGAAGAACTGTCTCATAATCCAGTAAAATCATGTCTGTTAACTTGACAAGTTTGTGCCACGTAATAAAGACATTTTCTACCAATATAAGATTGTACATATGCTTCTTTACACACTATGTTTTTTGTGAAAATGCCTGTAACATTTACGTACATAGAAAAATTCCAGTATTCACAAGGATTTCTGTATCTGGCTCTTAAGATGCCATATTAACATCCTACACATAGGCAGCTAGGGAAGAAACACGTAGAAGACCAACTAAGTAATCAACTGGGTTCGGCCTCATAAGAAAAAGTGGCCCACAAGAAATTGACATCAATACCTTTAGACTGGATTTTCTCACAGTTGGGAGAAATTATGACACATTTGATCTTGTTTAACTTCATGTGCTTTGTAACTTCACGCAGGCCCATGACAAGTCTCCTCTTCGCTTTAGCTCTCATAGGATCCTTTTGGTAAATTTGTTCTTGGAAGCTGACAAGCTCTTGCAACAGGAGGGTCACACATTCATCTATTTCTTTACTTAGAACTTGATTACAGTACCTGAAATTCAAAATGCATGTGGTAAGATAGATTTCAAAAAGGCAGGTTGCTCTGTCCTTTCTACCTAGGAGCTTTTTAAGTCTTTTGCCTATCTGTCTATTAAAGAAAAAAGGAGCAAGAATTCAAGTTAAAATGTCCTAGCATTTTTTTGCATTCTGTAGCCACTAGGAACAAAATTTCATTGCCAAGAATATCCGCCATGTGATTAAGAACTTGGATCTAACAATTTCAGTCGCTGCTACAATAGTATGTTTGCATGATAGTCAAGCTTCAATATTCCATCATGAATGAGGTGTCTTCAAAATATTAAAAAGCATTATTATTCATAATAACACTACAGTACTATTTTTAAAAATATTTTTAAAATTAAAAATATTTTAAAATTATTTTAAATTTTAAATATTTTAAAATTATTAAGTATTAATATTTAGTTTAATATTAATTTAGTAATTTATGTATAAATTTAATAATTTAATATTAAAAATTTTAAAATATTTTAAAAATACGTTAAAAATTTAAAAGTTTTGAGAATATCCAAATGTTCTACTTTTTTACTGCACAGAATATTACAGTGTTTTATTACAGTAATTGTGGTCTGTATTATATTATAGTGTTTTGAATTCAATTCCTGTATTTTGTCATCATTTTTACATCCAGTTAATATTTTTATATGAATATTTTGGGGGTTGTGGAACCAATCATCTGAGTTTCCATTATTTCCTATGGGAAAATCCGCTTCACTTAAAGAGCGTTTCACTTAAAGAGCATGCCTCCGGAACAAATTAAGCTCTTTAAGTGAGGCACCACTGTAATATAAAAAAATCTAAACTGACCTATCCACCATGCTGCTTAAGTGTAATATTTGTGTTTTGCTTTCATTTGGCAAAACTACACTTTCTAGAAGAGAGGTGCTCCATAGGCACCTTAATTCAATACACTACTCCTTCCTCTTCAGTACCCAATGCTTTAGGATAACAAGAGTTTGTTTATGCTTGTGTACTCTGTCTTGGGCTGTGGGTGGTGCAAGTGGTTAAAACACTGTGCCTGTTAACCAGAAGGCCAGGGTTTGAGACCCGGGTCCCCACAAGACAGGGTGAGCTCATGCCCTTAGCCCAGCTCTGTGACGCAGCTAGAACCAATCATATCAGCTCTGCCGTTTCACTGGACTATTTCAACGGTATGGAGAGGAGGGATTTGCTGCTGTGGTAACAGCCTATCCTCCATATTAATCTACCCAGGCCTTCGTGCTTCGCATACAGCATCAAGCATGATACCGTAGTCTTTCAATACTGATGGATGCCAATACTACCCTGTCTTGCAGCACAGATTTAAAACTGGCATTTTAGTCTTTAAGAAGCACATTAGAAGCTGCCAAGAAAATGGGCCATTGGGCTCACAATCTGTTTTTTGTCCGGCAGAAGCTCTCCATGGTTTCAAACAAGGGTCTTTCCAGGTCCTACCTTGCAATGCCAAAGGTTGAGCCTCAACCCTTCTGCATGCAAAGCATGTCCACTTCCACTGAAGTACAGCCCATCCAACCATAGAATCCTATGGCTAGGGACCCAGTAAGTTATCTAGTCCAATCCCCAATCCTTCAAGAAGTGTTTTACTGGACAATCCAGAAGAACTTGTTTAAAAACTGGTTCTTACTCTCTGAATCTTTTACTGTGAATTTTGGTAATGGTTGAAGAGGCCATTGGACTACCGATCCCCGAGCTGGCAGGTGAGCCTTGGGACACAGGAGTCATGCAGTAGGGAGAATTTTGGCTTGCTGGAGAAAGTGAAGTGTCACTAGGCACACTCAGGCCAGTTTCTGTAACAGAAGAGAGATGATAAACAGCTGTTACAGCATTCAGAAGTACACCATTCCCATATCTCCAGAACCACTGCTGATTTTCCCTGCCCCATCATTACACATTCTAGCCAGGAAATACAAAGTCTACATGTATAAACTATAAAGTTGACAAATACCCAAAAGAGGTCAGCATAGCAGAGGAACTATGAGCCTGAGCAGGCTGTTCCACCTACTTCCTGTCCAGCACATGACAAGGTGGGAAGGATGCAAAATCTTCCAAGCTGAGCTCCACCTGGGGTGGACTTTGGCTAGCAGGCCACAGGCTGCTGATCCCTGCTGTAGATAATGCAATGCTATGAGCTCACAGATCCAATTTTGGTATACTAATTCCAGGCTTTAGAGATATTTATTTACATTAGCGCTTAGGTTTTGCTGTTTGAGCTCTTAAGCAGTCTCTTAATCAGAGCTAGAGAACCCATCAAAATTTTAACATTTTAAACTTGGTTCCAAAGAGCCATGTACTCACTATGTAGGCTTACTACTCATGTTAAGAACTCGCCATATACACTTTCAGTCTGCTCTTGCCTCTTTAAGAGGCTCTCTCCCTTCTAAAGGACTGAGGGGCACTTTGTGGTGAGGAATTATATTTGGAGCTGCCACAGGGAGAAAATAGACATTCCCTTAATCTAAGCACCTCCAGGTTATTGGCATGCCTGTACAGGCTTTTCTGGAACTCTGAATACCCAACCTCGGTACAAGTTTTTTGTAATTTTGAAACACAAACAATTTGTTTGTTTGAAACACAACAAACGATATCTTTTTATAATAAAATCTCTCATGTAAATAGGAAGTAAACAAGATCATATTTATTAGACCGGGCCAGCAACGGCCAGCAAAGTTGTGACAGCTGTGTTTGGAAAATGCAGTCCCCATCCAGACTGAAATTTTTTGTTCCACCTCTGCATGGCATCTTTCTTGGGTGGATCTGGCCTCTGAGCAGCTATGTCTGTTGTCCAGTATCCCAAAAGGCTGTAGTATAGGAAATCCAGACTGTCTGGATGTTCCAGAGCCAAGATCTATCCAGATGAGTGGAACAAACAGGTCCACTCACTGGGCAGACGGATCCATTTGAACCCTAGATCTGGCCCCCAGGAGACTTCAAGCAGCACGACTAGGCAAACAAAATCCAGTTTCCATATCCCTGATCAAATGAAAACTTCTGCAACAGGAAATATTTCTGGATTTTGTTCCATATGCAGTTTAGCATTATACCTTTGTTCAGCTGAAATGTAATAAAAAAATCCAATTCAAATTCTTAACAAAAGCAATCCTTAACACTGAAAAGCTACACAGCATCTTACCTTCTGAATTTATTTATTTAAAAGGTTTATATACCACCTCTCCTCTGTAAACAGATGCCCAAGGCAGCATCTGTTTTAACAGTCCTGCACCAAACCAGCCATAAAGGTGCACTAAGTGCTGTTAAGCAACAAACATTTCATCTTTATAACTTTTTATTTAAGTTCTTACCTTCCTGAGATGCTATTTCTTCTGCTTGGTTAGAAGCTAGGTTGAGATTTGCTTCTTGTTCTTCATCAGTTCCCAAAACACTGTGATCCATGGATAAGCGACCTTTCTTCTCTTCTCTTTCTTTCAAGATGATCTGAAACAATTATGAAGTTGGGAACAATATTATATACTACAGTTTCAGAGAATTAAGTCTTTGGAGACTTGAGAAATTTTTCTAACACACCAGAAGAGTTCCAGAAGAATTCAGAACTGTATGTTACCCTTTACATTGTTACATTTCACACAATCGCCAACCTGGTTTTTGTAGAGCTTACTACATTAGCTTTAGACCTAATGAGATCTATATTAGTATTAGATCTAATCAATCAATCATCTTCAGGGCTTTTCCCGTACACATTTTCAGAAATGGAGCAATTAGGAGCAATTGTTTACATTTCCAGATGTAGAATCCATACTGCTGACAGTTGAGTCCACAGAAGTGTTGCTGTTTACCTTTTTAAGTGCAGTGGGTCGCTTCAGCTTTGCAAGTTCCCTCTCCTTTCCTCTTTTCACTTTTGGGGCCGTGGAATCCAAAGGATTGAGGCAACCAACTGATGGTTGACCTTTTGTTAAAGACTTTCGGTTAGCAGATTCTTTGGTATGGAAAGGTGCAGGACTGCCAACTAAATGTAAACAAGACAGCCATTATTCTATGATAAATAGTATATTCCTGAAATTAAAAGCAATATTCTCAGTGTTTTCCCCAGTGATCTGTTCTCATTACAAAAAGCTTTTCCTTCCTTGGAAATAAAAACCATCACAATGACAGGAAAGTTACACAATGGAATGGATTCTGCTTCCAGATGGTCTTCAGTTTCACCCGACTATTGCAGGAAAAAAACTCTTGTCCATCTAGGAGTATGAAAACATGCTATACATCAGCCAAAGATAACAGCATTTAACTGATCTGGCAACTGGAAAATTAATGCTGCAATCCTAACCATACTTTCCTGGGAGTAAGTACTATTGAACACAATGGACTTAATTCTGAGCAGACATGCTTAGGATTGCACTGTAAGTACTATTAGATTATGTTGGCTAGGACCCAGACAATGGCAAGCCAGTCTCACCCAACTCAGAGTTGAATTTCATTTCCTGTGCTATATATAGCCTTTTCTTATGGCAAGCTACATTTAAATTGAGGGGACTTTCAAACACGTTATGCAGACTGGTATGGGACAGCTCTTTAAAGCAAAAATAAGACTCACTAGACGTGACTTTAAAGCCACAAAAAAAAATCACCTCTCAAGACCAATGTCACTTGCACTCCATGAGTTTCATTAGACCAAATTATCCAAGCACAAGATGATAACCCACAGAAGGAATAAAGTAATTTTTCCTGTAAAAGTGCAGTGCATTTGCCCAGTGCAAGACTCCAAGATGGCTATAACCCAGCTTTTCACGACCTCCCATTTTGAAGACCACTGCTGTAGAACATCTCAGGAGAGGTTCCATGAGGAGTTGGTGGAAGCAGACAACCCCAAGGTACAGTGCTTCACCTGTTAGTCTATCATAGTATCCCTAGATGGAAGTCAGTAGAATAATGTGTAGCTTCCAATCAAAATGTACCCACCTGTGTATGAGAGGGGCCTGGTATTTGTGATCTGACGAGCTTTCATAGCTTGCTGCTGTTTTTCAAGAGCTGCTAGCATATCTCCCAAGTCTAACTGTACTGGTGTTTTACTCTTCTTCCCAGCAGCTTTCGAAACAGCTTCCTAAAATAAAAATAAAATAGAAGTTTCCCTTTTCATATCAGAGAGGTCACCTTAATCAAGATTGGCCACCTTCCTAATTTCAGGAGCCACTCTACTCTTCTGATAGTAGTGCAATTCATGTATCAAGTATACCATTCTTATAGTGTATTTGGCACATGAAGTGACTCCTCTTGAGGCTTTGCAATAATGTTAGTGCTACCTAGCAATAAAGTCATTGCAAAAATATCCAGAGCAATGCACAATCCAGAAAGATGCATGAGTGACACATACTAATCAGCAGACTGAATCTGTGCATTCCTCCCTCTGGAGGTGGACAGAGCCCATGGCTCTGAAGGATCATCTGAGCCCAGCAACGGCTGCAGATGTTGAGGCCTACAATTGATTCAGACTAAGGGCAAAATCCAAAGAAGTTACAGGTCCATGCAACTTACCCTCTAGTGTTAGCTTATGGAAAGTCACCTTAACTGCTCTGGAGTAAAGGGCTTAATTTGACTTTAGGATTTGGGCCTAAGTCTTAGTGGCAAAAACAGATGACTTTCATTTTAAAACCATCACTTCCAGATTTTAAAAAATGGAAATCATGTGTTTTTCTTCCCCCAGAGGCTTAGGGCGCAATCCAGAGTATCTACGGGGAGTCTTTGCTCCGGTATAAGAACAATTTATTCTGGATTGCAATATGAGTTTCCCATAGGTTTTCACTAGGTGGTGCAGTAACTATGGGAGCACGTAATGTCTCTTACGTGCTTCCGTAGTTACTCTGGATTGTAGGGTTAGTCTGAGCCCAATAGAGGCTGTGGATGTGGTCTCTGCTGGGTTCAGATAACCCTCTAGGGACAAGAGGAGCAAAGCTGTATCAGTGATTTCAATTAACTGTGGGGGATTTCACCTGTACTTTGGGAACTGCCAGCTGACTGTTTAATATTCATAGCCTTTCTCATCTACAATAATGATGAAGGAACAACAAACCTGCAGTTTCCTTTGTTCCATGCTTATTTCCGAATACTCTTGAGCTGTAGCCAGTGCAGCTGCCAGGGCTTTCTTCTTTTGACTTTTTGCTCTTTTGGGAACAGAGGTAGTGATTGGAATTGGAGTCTGTACTATATTGATTGGAGAGTTTTCAGGTAAATCATCCAACTAGGGATTAACAAGGAGAGTAGTTAAAAGCTGTTAACAGTAGAAAGCACAATTAGACAGATAACATTGGACAGCTAAACTCTCTTCTCTGACTAGCTCAACTACCACAATTTAACAAACTTGTATCATGACTTCCAAAATGGTCAAAGCATTTTATGCAACATTTCAGTTAAGCCTGACTATTCAAGGATGAGAAATAGTAGTATGCCAAAGTGTATCTACAGCTTGAGCCTACTTCTTTAAGGATTTCATATCTATTGGTCTGGGACAACATGCATTCCCTGGACCCATGCTGAACCAAACATGGTCCAACCTGAGCCCTCTGAAGGCAACCAAAGCTGTGTTCCAATCACCTCCAGAGAGTTTTCAGAAGTCTGCAGAGGCTGTGTACAGCTATCCCCAGTCTCTGCGTGCTTCAGAGTAACTCCGTGGTGCTACCTTCTGGTTTTCCTCACTCAATAAATTGCATAGCAGCTGCCAACATTTCTTCCAGAAGCTCATGCACACAGCCTCAATTCAAGAGCCACATTATGATCAAGCGTACTCCTCCATAGGACAATTTTTACATCAGTCACTCAATGCTACGAGCTTCTGGAAACTGGGATTTCAGATGCATCTCCTGATGTAGGACACGAGTGCCGTTTTCTGATGTCTGAAGGGAACAAGGCCTCATTGCATATGTTTTGTTTTATTCATATAGCAATTAAATTGCTAGACCTTATGAAGTCTAGCAGTTGATAAATGAATACTATTTATGCTCGGGTACAGGCTAGTTCTATGTTGTTCTACAGGCAGCTTGTAGAACTCCTCTCTTCCAGGTCGGCTCCTTCACAGTGTATTTATTACATCTGGCATCAGGGAATGCCTTCCACGCATTTAGCAGGAGTTTTCAGGTTCATTCAATTTGTAAATGGCAACACCTTCTGGCTATCAGCTTGCAGTTTCCCATACAAGAGTTGTTGTTTTTTTGCTGCTTAGCTTCGTTCAGCGGCCCTGCACTCAAGACCAGACCACATGTACTGCCTTTGCAGGACACTGTATATGTGAGCTTCCCAAGTATTAGAGCATTTTAAAATTTTAGTCTGTGTTTCACAGACTAAACACAGACTTGTGTTTAACATATTCTTCCTTAGATTTATTCACTGCACCTCCACACATTATTTAGAAAAGATTTGCAGTTGTTCCCTCTTGGTAAATCAACGACTAAAACAATACGTGCGTAGCTCCAGATTGTGTTATTTGTTGCATACATGCATTCCCAATCTTGGTTACTTAAGCAGATCCCCTCGTCAACTTTTTTTAAGGTGGGTTTATAGGATCTTGCATTTGGAGTACCACCCTTCACATTAATTACTCCAGACGCAAATATTTCCCATCACACCGGAACATAACTCATCAGTGGAAAGCGAAAAATAATTATGCCAACACCTGTAACAAGAATGTTATTTGATTTGGCAAAAGCCATTTTCTGCTAATCACTTTTAAATTACCTGAGAAAGATAATAATTGAACCAACTCAATAATCTAAAAGGCACTAAAATCTAAAAATCTACTATCATCAACTATTTTCATCTAGAAAGGCAGGATTATTTTCCTTGATGCTGATATATGGTTCTGCTTCTGAGGAAATGTCTATAAATTTAATCAATTTTTATACAGCGATGGTTTTATACTTTGCTAAAAAAGAAATATTAAAAAATAAAAAAGATTCCAAGTGCTCCAGATTTTCAACTAAAAAAACTAAACTGTCTAAATTATGCAAATTGAGAAAAAATTATATTTTATTCTGCACAATTTATTCTGGTTTTGCCAATCATTACCAGTATATGCATCTTTACAGTTATGAAGAAACAGATGCTTCCTTTCTTAAACAGTTCAAGAATTCTGCTTATCCTACCCCTTTCCATACTCTTTCTGCAGTTCTAAGGAATAGCAGCATTCTCTGTTTTTGCTCATCACTAAACTTTCAGAACACTGGAAAAAATCTTTTAACCACCATTAAAATCAGAAATAAATTTACATCACAAAATGCGAGTAGCACTTTTTACTTACAACTTTGGGTGCATGCTTCTGTTGTATACTGCCACCTTTAGAATTTCCACTGTCACTATTTAACTCTGGAAATTCTTCATCCTAGAAGAGAAATACCATTCTACTTTAACACACTTAACCACACCTTGAAATGTGCAGGGGACACTAGCGGGCAGCAAAAGACCACTCAATGTGTCAAGTGTTTGATTTACTCTCAACTCACTCTTGCGTTACTTCTGTTTGATTTACTCTCAACTCACTCTTGCGTTACTTCTGTTTGATTTACTATCGGTGCTCCCTTTCCAGTTTATCCTACTTGCTGTTTTATCACTGATTTGCTTTACTTTTTGTCACAGTGTTTTTATGAATGAGCTGCTGCCTTTAACAGTCTTGTTAGTGGACAGGCAGGAGTTTTAATTATCCAAATCACACTAGGGCAGAAAACAGCAGGAGCAAGATGACAGGGCATACTGAAAACCAAACAGGACTCACTCAGTTCCATTTTGAAAAATGAGAAAACATGGTTTCAAAACAGGCTTACATATGTCATGGCAGGATATCGTACAATGCTGTTATCAATGCACACTCTAAAATATTTGCTCAACTGCAATCCTAATAAATGTTTTTACCTCAAAATACAGAGGGTCAGGATTCTGCTCCGTTCCACTTGATTGGCTTACAGTCACAGGCTTCTCAAGTTTCTTTGGCAAGTTCTGTCTCCTTTCTGAAGATGTGCTTTGTCCCCTGCACCTAAAAGCAGGCTGCGAGCAAACATGAAAAAGGAACACATTAAGGAGCCACACTTTGAATATAGGAAGAAGGATCTCTAATAAGCTGGGTTCAAAAGGTGCACTGCTGCTGCTAATTGGCTTATAGCCGTCTGATGTGTACACACTACAAGATTCAGAAGGTAGGAAATGACAGCAGAATTTAGGTTACTGAAAACTTCCACTTATAGTAAGGAAATAAAGTAACTTTCTAGCCTTTTGCATGATTTTTAAGTGCATGTAGGAAATGTTGCTTACTGAAATTCACAGAAGCTGAAGCAGTGGGAGGTGACACGTTTTAAGTGGCTTAAGTCTTGGTACCTTTATTGAAATTGATATTTTTAGATTCATATTGATTTCACCTGTGAATTATTGCACTGCTCAGGTTGTCTTCCGCCTCTTGAGAAAGCTGATGTTCTCTCCATCCAGGGCTTTTTCTGTGTTGCCTGGGAACTGACATTTGCCCAGCTGACTCCAGCTATAAAGAAGCACCATACAATTTAAAGAAACATTTTCACAAATGGAAGGTTTCATTATAAGTATATAAATTTCCCCAAATTACAGAAATTATGGCATGGACTTTGTGTTATTCCCACCTAGGTAGTTCCACTTGTTTGGCTAGACATAGCCATTGATATGACAGACTCTTCAACCAATGCTCGTTGAAGAATTTTATACCTACTGTCAGGTACGTATTTATCTACTTGCATTTACAGTAAAACCTTGCATTGAGAGTATTTCTAATAAATTTTAACTTGATATACAAGTGATGTCATGATTAACAAGCAAAAAAAAAAATAGTTCCAGCAGGATATGGCTGGTTTTGGTGCTCTTCCCCCCCCCCCCCCCCAAAAAAAAGCTAGTTGAAAACCTAACCAGCAAGAGTAAGTTGACAAACTGGGCACGTCCCTTTCAATACTTGCAATTTCAAGACTTTAAGTGGGTATAAGTAATAGTTTTACTGATGCTTTATACAGACATGCAACATTAGTTAAAAGAGTCTAAGTTATCTGTCTTGACTATGTTACATAGAAATTGTACCTGAATGTATTGCTGGTTCCATGAGCTGAAAAATAAAACATAAAAATTGAAGTTATACAGCCTCGTTTTAAAAAGTTTTCTGTCATCTTGAACTGCCAACAACTTCGGTTATTTTAACGTACATTTGATGCAGCAGATTCGGCAGTTCTTGAGGTCATCACTGCAGCCTGGTTGCTGTGCTTTGGGCTGCAGTAGCCACTATCACTATCAATGTCTGCTTCACTAGCACCTTGCTCACTGGAGGACTCTGCAGGGTGGGAGGTTCGCCGCCTCCTGCCTTTGGGTTTCCAGTGCATTGCGGACATGCTCTCCGATAGCGACTTATTTGCAATCTCTGAGGGGAAGTCTGCAACAAAGGAAATTGGACTACTGAAGGACAGTGCTACTTATACTAGACTTGCAGACTAATCCAAAGTTGCACATGGTGCTAGGATGACCACAGCAACAAAATGTCTGCTGTGGTATCCAGTGGTCCAGAAGGCTACCATCTGCACCTTCTTAGAGGAAAGACATTTATCCCATTTCCCCCAGTAAGTGGGGTAACCCCACAATGAGGCTACTTGTTTATGCATCTACTCTGGAGCTGGAGCATAATGAAAAGCATCTGTGTAAGGGTGGAAAGCCCTTCAGGGGCTCTGGATCCAACAGAACCAAATTATAACTCCCTCCCTCCAGAATGAATAGTAAACAAAGAGTAATAGTACGTATAAGATAAAAGTAGTTTCCTTGACCAGCTGCATGATTATATTCAGTTTCTAGTCAATTAATTGTAGCAGTCCAATTGGAACAGAACATTCAAGACACTATTTACCTAGTACTGTCAAGTGTTGTCTATGCAAGACTCCATGTCATGTTTGCCCCATCATCAATTTTCTGGCATATGTGTCCAAGAGCCAAATCAGTCAGGCCATATACAGGGGGATGCAAAAGTAGGTATATATTTATAAGAGTGACGAATATGTAAAAGCTGAAGGCCGGCAATTTAGAGTAAATGCTGAAGGCTGGCACACTGAGCACTTAAAAGACTGTATTTGTTGGCAATTTGTATGTCATCCTTATTGTGACAGTTTTTTTTCATAATACAAACCGTATACTACTTTTGCACCCCTCTGTATTTAACAAATGCACACTTCTGCCATATAATGTCTAAAGGAAATAGGAGAGGGAAGAGAATAGCAATCATCCAGCTAGATGCACTGCTCACACTACAACAGATGGGGCCCCATTCTATACACAACTTGGCATGCTCAATTTCAGGTTAGAACTTTTAAGTGTTCTTTCCTTGCTTGTTGAAATTAAAAATGCCATGTGGAATCAGCTCTGCAGTATTTAAATGCATTCCCCAGCCTCGGGACAGGCAAATCAGCATCAGTCGCTGGATGCAATTTCCAGAGGAAAAAACCCCAAAGAATACCTCAGACACACACGCTTGCACTGCGTCTGATACACTGCAAGGATTGGCGGAGCGATGATAAAATGCTTTAGAACGCTGCCTAATGGCCAATACAAACTTTGCAAAAATCCTGGAAACAGGAGAAAGTTTGTTCCAATCCATTGTTTGTGAACTGGCTGTGTAACTTTTAATTTTCCAGGCGGGAGAAAATCCTTCAGAATATACTCTCCCCATATATTATACTAGGAAAATACCACATTTGTGGAGATTATAGTAAAGCATACTATATTAAGCTAATAATCATTGTCAACCTCTTTCCATCTGTTCGCCATTCAATACTACCATACCTGTTTGTTGACAAGCATCAACCAGCAATACAATTTTAGGTCTGCTTTCGGGTCCCGACAGATTGGTCTCTTTCTGAGTGGCAACACTTTTCACTGAAGGCCTTTTGCTTTTTATATTCATCTGTTGCTATAAAAAAAGAGTTAATCAGACATTCAAGAGGGCTATAATGGTAACATTTCTAAGACACTCCATGAGCTACTTGGAATAGAAGTACAATCAGCATAAATTTGAAAATGCAACAAGAAAATTAAGAAACAAGAAAATCATGAGGACTTTATTACAAAACAATTTGGAATGGAAAATCAGGAAAAACACATGTACACATTAATTTTATTTTTAGTTGATCCTCAGGGTACAACGAACAGCCTTCCCACTATTTTATTCCTAGCAACAACCGTGTGAAGTAGGGTTGGCAAAGAAACAGTGATGATGTCCAGGTCATCCAGTAAGCTTTGTGTCCAAGTAAAGTTCAGAACCTAGGATTTCCCATGCATGGTTTAAGTTGCTAACATTCACAAATGCTTCCACGGCAATGTTTTGTTAAAGAGCAGCTACAACATGACTTAAAGCCCAACATCTGAAAAATCAGTTGCTTGATGTCAAAGTTACCAATTTGTGAAACCTTTAATGTGTTTTGAAAACAAAAGTATACTTTTGTTTCAAAAGTTTCAAACAAGAAGTTTTTTAAATGGTTAAAATTAGAAATCTAGAGCACCACAATACCTTGCTAGCAAAAGATAAACATGAAATATTAAAAGAGATAATTACTGTTTTAACCTGCTTCATCTTGCAAATCTCAGTGAAGTATTGGTTCAAAAGGAAAGGTCTTGAAACATCAATAGAAGTGAGAATGGTTTTGCTGAAAGGTGGGAGTACCAAGAGTTTGTGCTTTATACTACCTAACAAAAGCATGTAGAAGAACATGATTTGTTCTTTAGTACAGAAATATTTCCCAGATAATTCATTTTGACCTATTAAGAACCATGTTAAGTTACAGGAAGTGCATTCTCCACAGTCACGTCAGAAAAATTCAAATAACTGTTCATAAAAGTTATGTTAGACTGATGCATTCCCAACCTATTTATATTCAGCTAGCCATTTATCCAATTGCTTTTGTCTTTCAAGCACTCAATAGGCTTACTTTTTGCATAACTGGTCCCCTGTTGGCGCCTCTGCTTCGTTGGCTACATAATGGAAAGATTTGACTTGGTGGGTTTGGACGATCTGTGCATTCTGCTGCTACTGCGTTTACAGCACTTGCCGTCTGAAAGGGTGCTGAATAAGGTGCTGGGAATGGATGATAGAAGCCCATGACCTGAGCACATGGTGCTGGCATCAACTGGTAATATGTGTACTCGGCTGAAACAGGTGGCTGAGCAGAGATAATGGGATAAGCAAGGTAAGGCCCAGCAGGGTTTGGGTTAGGCTGCTGCCATCTGATGTCATTATTGTACAGTGGGAGTTGTCTGAAAATGACAAATAAAAGGAAAGTTACTGAACCATTATATATAAGCAGTAATTTGCTAGCAATATTCAGTTCCTATAAAATGAAAAGAGAAAAAAGATTTGAGTACACCATGCTATTCATCTTTTTATTATTTCTCCCTGACGTTTTCGTGGAGCTAGAGCTGCAAGGAAGCCAAATTGACAACTATTTTTGCCAAATTGTGCAGGCAGAGATAGAGATAGATAAGGGCCCTCAAATTTGAAATGCTGATTTACAAACGTTGACTTACGTAATGTTGTAATTTTACCCCCATTATTTTATACCTGCATCTTCCGCTGATTGGACAGGTTAGGAACCAGAGCACCATCCAAAAGTGAAAACTGTTGTAAAGTGGAACCCAATCTTTTTTAGTTTTTAAATGTTACTTCCAATGCTTTTTTAGCTAACAAAAGGCAAATGCTCCTATTATCTTGCAAATTCCTGCTGCCACACAAAGATTTCTACAAATGGATTCTCATTAACTCCTGAAATGGGATTTGTCCAGGAGCTATAACATTGGGGGGGGGGATTTTTGGCTCTTAGAACATGCAAGAGAGGCTAAAAGAGCAGAACATGTGTTGAATGAATGAGTTCTGGGTATAATTGAAAGGTGTTGAAGGAGTGGATCATCAGAAAACAAACCATTAGAAAGTGGGGGATACCTGTATTGAAACACTAGATGAATTAACATATTAAAAGGGGGGCTTCAAATACATGAAATTGCTACGACACAAACTGGAAAGTATCTACTAGTACATTTGAAGAGTCAACATATATATAAAAATACCTAGTCTGGCTTCTCTGGAAAATATAAAATGCGAGGAATGGTTTGAAGGAGAACTAGAGAAAACTAAAAAACAAGAACTGTGAATAGACATATCCAGACATACCCATGCCTTCATCCATGGGGTACAATTACCTGTTGGACTGGTTTTCCTGAACAAACGGGTAGCAAGTAATCAGGTAACTGGGGATAGGAGCCGGTTCCACACCAACACTTCCACTGTCGTTAGGCACCCCCATAGGCATCATCAATGAATCGGGACCCTTCTTCTGAGGAATGAACGGTTCTACTTCAGCAGATAGCTTCACATTCTTAAAAGGAAAAAACTCCAATTAACATGACGAAGAGTATATAATTTTTAATAGCGTTTCAGTGCATTACAGTAGTTAGGTGGTATTCAGAAATTTTCCTTGTGTATATTTCACTGCGTGCATTTAGTCATCACATTATTTAAGCATGCTTAACAGATCTTGGAATTGGTGGCACTCGGGACAGCAGATCATTCTGTGGTATGATCTCTTATTGGAACAGAATTAGGGTAGTATGGGCCACCACATATTGTCACTTTAGCTTTGACCTTGTCCTTGTCCAGAAAATAAGCACCCATGGCTGATTTTGCAGACATAGCATCTCAGACATGGTTACAAATACTTGCCTCACAAATAATTTTTTTCCAAAATAACCTAACAATACAGAAAATTCATTTATATAGAATGTTACACTTCACTAGTTTGATTGCCACTAACTCTGCTTTTGTATCTGCAATAGTTGTGCAAGTTACAGGTAGTTTTTCCTGGTGTGGGCAGTATCTTGATTTTTGAATGTCAAGATGGAGAAGAAACTGTCAGCTGACAACCCCCAAAACAAGAAGCGAAAAACTGACAAAACAAGTTCAAAGGAAAACATGACAGGATGAGGGTTTTTACTAGGGATAAATGATTAAGATATCAAGTGTATCCAATTTAAAGGATTCCTCAGTGATGGAAGCATCATCTACTTATTTATAAGTGGATAAGTCTACTTATTTCCAACATTATGGAGAATACACAGAGTGCCAACCATAATACATATCAAGCCAGAAGTCAGACCTCAGGGTTGTGGAAAGAATCAG
The DNA here is from genome assembly GCA_030015325.1 of Cryptoblepharus egeriae. Lineage (NCBI taxonomy): Eukaryota > Metazoa > Chordata > Lepidosauria > Squamata > Scincidae > Cryptoblepharus > Cryptoblepharus egeriae. The sequence continues at coordinate 18,064,769 of JAREYC010000013.1, forward strand.
CTGAGTTTCCATTAGTTCTTAAGGAAAAGTTTGCTTTGATATACAAGTGTTTTGGATTAAAAGCATACTTTCAGAACGAATTTTGCTTGTAAACCAAGGTGCCACTGTATCTATAATAATGCTTAATGGTTTGAGATAGCCGGTTAAAATTAGAAAACCGTATCTGTGAAAGTCCAATATGTCAGAATCATAATTCTTGGATCAATACCTTATAAATATTAAAAATTGAGGAAAAAATGGACTAAAGTAGGATCACACCTCTTTTTCCAAGATGTAATCTGAAAGAACATTACAAATATGAAAACTATAAAAGAAATGATATTAGTCTCAGGCAATGCTGTTGAACTAGAATATGTATAAAAGCACAGTGGGTGGAAATGTTTCAGTGCTAAAAAAGATAGCACATGTTTGATACACATTTTGCTTGGGCATTTTGACACAAATCTTTGACGGAAGCACATTGGAGGTGGTAATATTATTCTCTACAAATCATAACTTAGAAAAGAGAGGACCTACCTAACATTTCACCTATATTACTTTAAGGAAGCATTGACTTTGAAGGCACGGTATAATTATTAAACACGTGCCCTTGTATTGCATTAATAATTTCCTTTAACACCATAGAATATTAAAAGGGGAAAACTTAGCTGACTTTCATTATATATATTTCACTCTAACAATTACAGTTGTTCTAAGATATCTTGCATAAAGGCGCCTTTGTTTTCTATATAAAAGCTACTGTATTCTTGAGCAGCTGCAGAAACAGAAGATGTCACTAGCAGGAACCGACTGGTAAACTATGTCTTATGGATAACAGCACAGTTATCTGAATCTTTACATTACAATGTACAAAAAGACTTGTAATGGACATTCACTGCTGCCCATTAAAACAGAAGCCATGCTGTCCCTCAAGCAACAGAGTCACAGGGGCTGAAGGTGCTTTGTGTAATTAACATAATGCACGTTATGTTTCAAATACAGAATAAAGCTGGGCTTTACACTGACTAACAGCTGGAAAAGAAGCAGCCTTATTAAAAGCATGATGTTTTTCTCTTTAAGCAACTTGTAAAACTGGTCAGTCTTTAAATTGAAAGTCTTTGGCAAACAAGCACATTGCACTTTCCAAAACTACATTTAAATAGGCAAACATGATGCACACACTCAACAGTTGCTAGACTTAGGACATACTAAAACAGGCATTCTTAAGGAATGGGAACATTCACTAACCACTAACCTGCAAGGAGCAGTTTTGTGAAATTCTGTCTTGTATACCAGCCTGAGAATACTACTCTTGATATAGCTTTAGAGAACATCCTTCAGATTCAGGTTCACAACTACTGTAGCATTTCTTGAGGAATATGCATTTAAAATTCAGTTAAGAGAAAGGGTTGTCTCAACAGGATATGCAGATATAGAAAGAACCAATCATAGAGAGAGCTGACAATTCTGAGACATTGGCTGCAATCCTAACCATGTCTACTCAAAAGTAAGGCCCATTGTGTTCAATGGGTCTTACTCCCAGGAAAGTGTCTTTAGGATTGCAGCCAATGCCTACAATTTACTAATCTAGTGAACAAACTGTTGTGAAGCAGGGTTTAATATAAACACTCAAGGTTTTGCAACCTTTTCCTAATTTTATTTCCTAATACCATAGGTTGCTTGAGGACTTCAGCATGCATGGGGCTATAGAGAGCTAATAGTTACCTGCCACCAGTTCTAAAGTTATTTTTGTAATTAAAAATTGATCATCTCTTTAATATTAACCTTAATTATAGGGGAAGTACAGTCATCCACATTTCAAAATGTGCTGGTACATCTTGCTCTCAAGTTCACAGATCTCTCTAGCAAACAAATGTAAGAAGAGATAATAACAGCTTTTTCGTAAGACTCACTGAACCTTCAAGTCAATGCTAATGTCTCACATGAACAATAAGGTTACTTTAGTGTTGTGTGGCATCTCTAAGAATACCCTTTGGTTTACTTCTTTGAAGAGAACCTGTAGGAGGTTCAGAACCCTCCTGTATTCCCAAACCTCGCCCTGTTATAAGCTTCTCTTTCCTCTCAGGTACCCACTAGTTAATTTTTGCAACTCCTGTGAATTTTATTTTTATAATCATTTTAGTGATGTTTTCTGTATGCCATCCTGAGAACTTCAACTTTGGAAGAGAACTCAAACGTTGCATAAACAAATAGGGTGTTTGGATACATTCAAGATCCATAGTGGCTTTCTGTTTTTATTTCAGTGGCTTTCTGTTTTTATTTCAATCAGTTGCTGGAATAATGAAAGAAACATAGGCATCTTTAGAAAGGCAAAGCTCTTAATCAGGTACAATTCTTTGCAACACTTATATTTCCAGCTAATTGAGAATTATCGTCTGACGAAGTTCATCTAACTAAAAACACTGTTGGAGGTGGGGAGCCCTACTAGATCATACCAAAAGGTCTAATAAATAGTCTCCAACATCAGGAAGTTCCACGGAGCAAACATATCTAATTATGGCCACTGCTATAATGGAATTGCTCTGCATGCAAATGTCCATAAAACATGAAGCTTCAATTGTTCAGACAAAACTCAAATCCTACAGGCTTTATTTTAAAAATGGGGATGTGCACCTCAGCAGAAACACTGGAGCCAGTATCTTAAATCCCAAAGTTCCTTTCCAAATTGTTACCTATATTTCCCAGGTCCTACTGCCCAAGACTTAGGGATGCAGCACAAAGATTAAAGAAACAAGAATCCCCAAGACCATATTTCCATTCTCTCACCTAAAGGAAAATTTGTGTCAAATGTTACAGATTTAAAGGGAATGTCATCATGAACAAAATCTAAATATTTTAGCCTGTTCCTCTTCCCTCCCTATAACGCACAATTACTGTATATCACCAGAAATATGATGGCTGAAGGACAAAAAAACCACCAGAAAAAAAGACTGGAAAAATGTAATGGGGTAATAAGCCTTCTCATTTAATGAAGTCAGAGACTAATTATAACTCTTACTAATTAAGGTCATTAGCTCACATCTTTTGCACAGATTAGCAACTCTACTTCTTGGAGGGAGGAGGTGACACCAAAAAAGAAACATGTAACAGCCCATTGCTGAATGAATGCTCATGAACATCGACTGAAATTTAGAGAATAGATTTAACTATCAGCCAATTACTTCATAGATAACAACAATAAAAATAAGATTAGGCCTAAACAATTTATCACTTTCAATATTCAGTACTTATGTGGTTAAAAATAAATTTGGTAAAAAAATGTGGACTTATGAAGTTGCCTTGTATCAAATCATAAGACTGATTCATTTGGCCTAGAACTGTCTATCCCAATGTTGTGCTTCTGCAGTAGAATACAATATCCACTTTCCACAAGGGATCCTCATTTCTCCCTCTTCTTTTTTTAATATACTGAACAGTGGAAAAGGTGAAGGAAACCTGACCCCTATTTCCCTATTCCACTATACCAAGCCTGTTCCACTATGTACCTCTGCCATCCCCACACCAGGAAAGGACCCAGCCTGTGTGGAACGTTAATTTGTTGGTGGCACCCTCTGCTGCTGCAACCTGCTCTTTACACCCATGTCTATTCAACCTGGTCACCAGTCTGATACTGTGGGATGAAGCAGCACCAAGTCCATCCTTCAAGTTGCTGCAAAAACCTCTGGTGAGGGAGAACCAAGGCATTCTCACAACCATACCTGGGAAAGCCAGGTGCCTTGTGTGATTATTCAGAAGTAAAAACTACTGTGTTCAATTAGAATTAATGAACTCAATCTCTTCAAGTTTATTGCCCTAGTTTTATTTGCCTCATGTTCATGAGCAGTATGGTCATATTTTATTTCTTGAAACCTCAGCTGCTACTTGTCCCATGAACTCCCACCTACTGCAGATGCAACTTCTACCCACTGCCTCATCATCCATCTGATCTGATCAAAGCTCACTGGGATATGGGAGAGGCATAAGGAGAGAATGAAGAACTACAGAGAATACAGAGAGTGGATGGCTACAATGACTGGGTGCCAAGAATGGATGGGCCACTTAATGTGAAAAGGCCCTTATTAATACGAGGAGTAGATAATAGAAAGAATAGTGGTTATACAGTAATCTAGGTGTATAACCTAGATTACCGGTATATGGAGTTCATACGGATAAGGCCATCTTGGGTTGAGTCAGTAGTCACTTGGCACCACCAGATGGTCAACCACTACCAGGCTGGTTTGCATTTCTTTTAATCAGAAATGTCAGTGATTAAACTGAGACTTTCATTCTACCATTGAGCTCCAAGTGAGATGGCCTCTCCAAGAGGTAGAATTCCTCCTCCATTGTTGACAGTGGTATAAAAAAAGCAGGCCTCCGTCAGTCTTGGAAGACTATGATATCGTCCTCAGCACTGCATATGCTGCGTGCAAAGCACGAAAGCCTGGGTTAAATTGTTATGGAGGATATGCTGTTACCCAAGCAGCAAATCCCCCCTCTCCACGACACTGAATTAGTCCAACGGAAAGGCAGAGCCGATACGATTGGATCCAGCTGGCGTTGCAGAGCTGGGCTAAGGACAGGAGCTCACCCTGTCTTGTGGGGCCGACCCGGGTCTCGAACCCTGGCCTGCTGGTTAACAGGCACAGCATCTTAACCATTTGTGCCACCCACAGCCCTGACAGTGGTATACCACTAACCAATCAGATACTACAAGTTTCAAGAAAAGATGTGTTAACAGAAGTCTCAATGGTAGTTTTTTACTTCACTCTCCCAAAAAAAGGCAGCCTCCAGAGGCTGAAATTCTGAACTACCGGTTCAACTCTGCGAGTTGTTTTCCACACAAAAATCAATGCCCCAACAGTTCTTCCCACAGGATTTCACATCTATACTTTCCTCATCTGAGATACATCTTGCAATTCAATGTGTGTATAAATGTGGGTGTGTGCATGTGTTAAGAATCCAAGATAAACTGTCCACTAGATAAAAGGTTACGTAGTTCCTTCTGTGCTGGAAAGTATAGTCTTGGGTTGTTGTTTTCGCAATTTAAAAATATGTCAGAGATTCTTCATATAGCTCCTGCCCCATTCCTGGAATGTTAAAACTCTCCTCCTTGTATAGCCTGAACCTACACCCAAGTTCTTGTGCTATATTTACCTGCATAATTCTTTCCAGCCTAAGGCCAGGAAGTTGAGAATTTGTCCCCATCATTACCCCATTCCTCCCCAGCTACTTGAGAAATGTCTGAGCTTACATAGCACTGTGGCTAGGATTGAAAGCAGGCCCAGTTCAAACCTCATACCAGCCACAAACTCACTGTCAGTGCAAGCCTACTCAGGTCTGTTCCATTTAGTCTAATGGGGCTTACTCTCAGGAAAGTGATCCTAGGATTGCAGCCTCAGGGCGCAATCCAGAGTAACCAAGGGGAGTCCTTGCTCTGGTGTAAGAACAACTTACTCTAGATTCCAATATGAATTTCCCCATAGGTTTTCACAAGGTGGTGCAGTAACTACGGGTGCACGTAATGTCTCTTACGTGCTCCTGTAGTTACTCTGGATTTGGGGATATGTGGCCTATTTAATGCTACAGGCTACACATCAACCTGTTTTACAGATCTGCTTTTGCAAGTTTTCTTAAAACAGCACATGCAAAATTCTTTGGACAACTGAAATACACAACACACTGTTAGCAATACTAAAAATCAAGCAAAATCTTGAACTTAACAGCTGGCAAATGAATCTTTGTCCCCAACAGTTACCAAGTTTAGGTACAAGTATCTGTAATGGCTGAGTCTGCTCACCTTCTTTCCATCATCCACTGTCCAAATTATACCGAAGTGTTTGCAAAAAGTTACTGTAAAAACTCCTTTGAAATAAAAACAAGCTTAGAATAGCCTTCTCATGTGAACCACACTGAGAAGACTCACAATGTGTTGTGACAGTCACTGAGAAAGAAGATGTACAAATGCTGTGATGATGATGATGATTACATTTGCACAGATGCCATCAACTGGTTTGGTTTTATCAAGGCACAGAGCCTAATGTAAGGACCTGCAATACTTGACTTTTATCCTATTCGTTTAAAATATCATGGCAAAATATAAGCTGTTCCCAGTAAAACTGCTTTTGTAGGCGGTGAGATGGTAACTTCTGTGGTCCCTATTCTGTAAAGGTGCTTTTAAAGATGTCTGGGAATGAAATCACCAGTAGGACTGTTATTTATTTTAACACGCTTCTGTTGTTTTTGGTTGCATTTTGTATATATTACCTAAGGACCTTTCTGAGGACGTAGGATAAGCAACTGCTTTCTGTTATTATGTTGTGTTACTATAGTATATATGAGTATTTTGTACGTATTTTGTTCCAAGTAGGCCTCTTATAATTGCCCGATGGTATTCTAGTGCTTTCCCAGGTGTTTTGGGATTGGTAGCAACCAAGGCCCCTATGAAAGATGGCATTACTCTTGTTTTCTTGTGCCACAGTCAACTTCTATTTGCAGATCTTTTACTCCAGTTCTTTTATATATTCTTATATATATTCTCCTGTCACAAGGAGTGCCATTATGACAATTGCTAATACCAGTGTCATTATTCAACAACCTCTGGTCTGCCTTAGTTTTCTGCTTACAAAACTCTGTATCACTCCTTCACTAAGAAGGTTGTATAACTTTGACAACAACAACAACAAATCGCTCCAGCCATCAGAGCTACAATAATAAATCCATTTAAATCCCTTGGCAGCCTTGCCTAACGCCTACCAGACTGGACTACTCACCTCTCTCCCCAATACAGTAGCTGTGGCTGTAAGACCACAAGCATCCCCCAATACAGGTACTGGGGTAGGGCTATTCCACCACCACCCCTAATACAGGTGGTGGGACTGTACCACCACCATCATCATCCCCTGACACAGGGGCTGGAAGTAGGGCTGTAACACCACCACCACCCCAAAACAGGATGGGGGTAGGACTCTACCATCACCAATCAATAACAGAGGTTTGGCTGTACCATGACCACCATCATCCCCCCAAACAGTGGCTCTACCCCCCCCTCCCAAAACAGGGGCTGTACCACCACCACTCCAATATGGGGGGAAGCTAGGTTTGTACCGTCACAAGCTAGATCTGTACCATGTGTAGGTCTGTACACTTACATGGGCTCTGGTGGGCTGTACTACCACCCCAATACAGGAGGAAGCTGGGGCTGTACCACTACCCCAATACAGGGAATCACGGTAGGCCTCTACCACCCCCAATACAGGAAGAAGCTGGGGCTGTACCACTACCCCAATACAGGGAATCAGGGTAGGCCTCTACCACCCCAATACAGGAGGAAGCTGGGGCTGTACCACCACCCAATACAGGGGTTCAGGGTGGGTTGTACCATCACCACCACCCCAATGGAGGCAGAAGCTGGGGCTATACCACCATCACCCCAGTGCAAGAGAAAGTGGGGGCTGTGCCAGTAGCACTACCCCAATACAAGGGCTAAGCATGGGGCTGTAAAACCATCACCAGCCCAATACAGGAGCTCAGTGGGAAGCTGGGGCTGTAGCACCACCACTCCAATACAGGGAATGAGGGTAGGACTGTACCACCCCCAATGCAGGGGGAGGTGGAGGCTGCATCACCACCACTACCCCAAACAGGGGCGCAGGTGTGGCTGTACCACCCCCAATACGAGGGGAGGTAGGGCTGTGCCACCTGCAGTGGCGGGGGATGGGGCTGTACCAGCCACCCAGGGAAGAGGGCTGAGGCTGCGCCACCCCGTCTCCCTGCAGCCCAGGCCAGGCGCCTCCCTGTGCCGGTTGCCTAGCCACGCGGGGCTCCCTCCCTACCTGTCCTCCGACGGCTTTGTCCATGGCTGCGGGCGGGGGCGGCAGGCGGGCGGGCGAGCGGGGTCTGGCGAGGCCTGGGCCGGCTGCGGGAGAGAGCTAGTGGGGGCGCGGGAGACGCGAGGCCGCTGGGCCCATCGCTCCCCCGTCCGTCCTTCCCTCCTTCCTTCGCCTCAGCGACGGCGACTCCGCGACAGCTGACGCCGCTCCCGAGGCAGCCCCGGTTACGCCACTGGAGATGGAGGCGGAGGGAGGGCAGCGCTGAGGGAGGATCACCTGCGACGGAAGCCGGCAAGGGACACGCCTCGGCCTGCGCGGACCGCCTCGCATCTCCCCTCCCCATCGCCAGGAGACGCTGGGCTCTCAGGCAGCCCCTCAGCACGGGCCTTGCAGGGTCTGCGCCACTCGGAGGAAAGAGTGCTGCACTCCCTCAGCCCATCCCAAGCAGGTCTACTCAGAAGTAAGGCTCATTACAGTCAATGGAACTTACTCCCAGGAAAGTGGCTAGAACCGCAGCCTCAGAGCCCATCCTATGCATGTCTACTCAGAAGTAAGGCTCATTACAGTCAATAGAACTTACTCCCAGGAAAGTGGCTAGAACCGCAGCCTCAGAGCCCCTCCCAGCCATGTCTACTCAGAAGGAAGGCCCATTACAGTCAATGGAACTTACTCCCAGGAAAGTGGCTAGAACCGCAGCCTGAGAGCCCATCCTATGCATGTCTACTCAGAAGTAAGGCTCATTACAGTCAATGGAACTTACTCCCAGGAAAGTGGGTAGAACCGCAGCCTCAGAGCCCATCCCAAGCAGGTCTACTCAGAAGTAAGGCCCATTACAGTCAATGGAACTTAATCCAAGGAAAGTGGTTAGAACCGCAGCCTCAGAGCCGATCCCAGCCATGTCTACTCAGAAGTAAGGCTCATTACAGTCAATAGAACTTACTCTCAGGAAAGTGGCTAGAACCGCAGCCTCAAAGCCCATCCCAAGCAGGTCTACTCAGAAGTAAGGCCCATTACAGTCCATGGAACTTACTCCCAAGAATGTGGCTAGAACTGCAGCCTCAGACCCCATCCCAAGCATGGGTACTCAGAAGTAAGGCCCATTGCACTCAATGGGCCTTACTCGCAGGGAAGTGTGGCTAGATGCAGCCCCAAACACATTTTGGCCCCTAAAACAAATTTTTATATTGAAGTAAACCCTCTGAGTCTACAACCCTCAATGCATGCTTCCCTGTGAGTAAGTCCTATTGAACATCATGAGCCTTACTTCTGAGTAGATATAAATAGGCTTGAGTCCACTGAATCTACAGTGACTTCCTTCCTTGGAAGGGTTCTTAGGGCACAATCATTAGCATTGGCTACTCAGAAGTAAATCCCATTCAGTTCAGTATATTTTACTCCCAGGAAAATGTGCATAGGATTCCAGCCTTAGCCTCTGCAGCTTTTTACACCCTCCTACTACAAGGAGTTGCACAAGACTAAACAACATTACAAAATAAATGGAGCTTTTCATCGGTATTTGTGTTCACAGGACTACAGTCACCAACACACACTTCAAGGTATTTCAGTCAGTCAACCAACCAACCATCTGTATTTATACAACACTTTACAACTAAAAGTTCACAAAGGTTTACAGAGAATATGAAACAATTTATGACTCGTGTCCCAAAAGGGGTCACAATTATGGTAATCTAATCTCCAGCAAAAGTCACTTTAACATACATTGCTGGGGTGAGGAGGGCCAATTACTCTTCCCTGCTAAATAAAAGAGGAACACCTTAAAGCTCTAGGTCAGCGTTTCTCAAAGTGGGGGTCAGGACCCCTTTGGGGGTCGCCTAGAGCTTTCCTGGGGGTTGCCTAAAGACTCCTGGTGCAGGGGGCCGGGTCAGGCTTGCCAGACCTCCGGCTGTAGCTCCGTGTGCACTGGGGCTGACTGACAGCCTCAGGGCCCAATCCTATGCATGCCTACTCTAAAATAAATCCCATTATAGTCAGGGGGGCCTTTACTCCAATGTAAATGTGGATAGGATTGCAGCCTCAGGGCCCAATCCTATGCATGCCTACTCTGAAATAAATCCCATTGTGTTCAATGTGTGCATAGAACACACATTTCATTTGTAACAATGAAAATACATCCTGCATATCGGATATTTACATTACGATTCATAACAGTAACAAAATTACAGTTCTAAAGTAGCAACGAAAATAATTTTATGGTTGGGGTCCCCACAACATGAGGAACTTATAAAGGTGTCACGGCGTTAGGAAGATTGAGAACCACTGCTGTAGGTCACCCCTGAAAACAGTCCTGAAGATCTTCAGAAATTTCCAAAACTAGAATCATGTTGGAAACTAAACAAACCCCCAAATATTTATGTATGTGCATCAGTTGTGGTCTTCAGGGGGTTCTCACAGGTTCTATAGAACCCTTTGCTAATGAACGCCTGGTTCTGAGAACTGGTTACTAATGCGACATAGAACCTGTTGTTAATTTATTTGAATCCCACCACTGTATGTACTGTATTCATCTGCAGTATTTATACTTCTATAACATAGAATATGAGTGCAGTCCTAAGCTAGGCTGGCACAACACCAGCAGTGGGCTCCAGCAGGTTAGCACCTCCTCTATAGAACCAGTTGTTAATTTCTTTGAATCCCATTACTGCACAACTCTATGTAGCATCTATAAAGTAGATGTACACATCTATATATAAATGTATATAGATATATAAATGTATATAGATTATATGTATATACATCTATATACATATAATCTATATACATATAATCTATATACATCTATATATAAATGTATATAGATATATAAATGTATATAGATTATATGTATATACATCTACATATAAATGTACACATTACCTTTCTCCCTAGGATCAAGTTGGCTTCCAATATGTTAAACTTATATAAAATTTTTTAAAAATCATTTTGGTCAGAGTGGGCAACCTACAGAAATCACTGCAAAACTGTTCTAAAATGTTTTCAGAATCAATGGGTTAAACAATCAAAATGGGTTTTCTTGGGGGGGAAAACTTCAATTTTCACTCAGCATAAAAAGAGTGTAATTTTGCTCAAGTCAATGTACTGTCCTTCCTAAATAAAGCATATTTTTTCATCAATACACAGTGCACATCGTACCCTCCACAGCACAAAACTATGCATGTATATTCAGAAGTAAGTCCTACCGTATTCAGTTGCTTAACTCGAATAAGTGTGCATAGGATTAAAGCCCAAGAAACACAGGCAAAACTCCCTCTTCACAAATGTCTAAATTTCAGCTATTTCACAGTCAGTAAAATGGGAGGTGCAGTGAGGAGAAAGGGTGGAGTGGAATGGAAGAGAAAGATAATAAGGAATCCAGATGAGTGATCCTAACTTGACCTTTCTTATGGGCAGAGATAAGAACTAATGGTGCAATCCTAAACACACTTTCCTGGGAGTAAGACCCATTGAACACAATAGGGCTTACTTCGGGGTAGACACGGTTAGGACTGTGCTCTGTGATTGAGCCGAAAATGCTTTATAGGAAGAAGCTGATTATTGTGCCCACAGTGTAATCATAGGTACCTAGTCATATTATTAAACTGTTAAATATGAAGTTGTGAAACAGGACATTCATGACTATTAGTGATCATATTTTATTATCCAAAATAGCAATTTTGGTTTTCAGAGAAGGTATGACAAAATTCCACTGGGTGTTCAAATTATGACACCGTGCTCTTCTTACCTTTTGGGGTGTGGGTAGAAAGCGATAAAGGAATTCAAATATCCCTGAGATAAATAAATGCATACTATTGTAATAGGTCTTGGCTCCTTCCATTCGTCCTTCCCTCCACTCTTAAATATATGTTGAAAACTGGAAGCAAGTCATTTAGAGATCTGTTCAGATGCTCAGTTATGTTTTTAGAGCTAAGATGGACCCAATCCATCTTTATAAAAAGTAGCCTGGCCAAATCAGGAAACTTTTTGCTGGTTGTTTTTCTGCTGGAGGCTGATGAAGAGTCTGGATTACTGAGTTCTAGCACTTTCTATAAGGTTCAGGAAGCAGAATCTCTCTGATGACAGTTTAACTGCCAGCTATTCTATTTCAGGCAGAAGTATATGAACAATATACTGAACGAATAATAATAATGTTAAATAACATAAGGGTGAGGCTTGAATTTTTCTTCTTTTTTATAAGCTCATTCTGTAATGAATTGTCATGAATAAACATATAAATATGGATATGTTTATACCCTCCACTTGTCCATATGGCAAAAGGGACTAGCACAATTATATGCTTGCTTACTATGGGAGAGAGCGCATAGGATTGCAGCTTTAGATCACCTCAATGAAAGCACTTTAAAAGCAGTATGGCTTATGGTTTCAAAACAATGTCACATCATGATCAAGACTGAAATCAGCAGAACAGCCTATCTGGTATCAGTTTAGTGACAGTTGTCAAATATTAATAAGGGCACATGATTGCAAAACAGCAGTGAAGAAATGAATCACCTCCTGTTGATCCCTTCCCTCTTCTCATAATTAGAGGTTGCATTCATATTCCTGTACAAATTGAGCTAAGCCAGAGAATGAGGATATATAGTACTTGCTGACCCAGTTGGCCTTACACACACACACAACACACATACACAGACAAACAGGGCAGGCGGGGGGGAGAGAGAGAGTTGGGGTCCAGGCGACCACTGAAAAGGCTTCTCTGCATCAGCCAATGCCCAATCTGGCCAGTCTCCAATTTCTACTCCTATATGTCCCTACAGTTCATTATGATAAACAAAGAGGAACCTTTTCCATGGTTTGAAGAATTACCGTAATTTCCCTTCACATCCACTCAGTTACCCCCCCTCACCCCGTAGATCTAATAAGCCATGCCAGGCACAAGCCAAGTGGGCAGTCTGCTTCTCATTCCAGATGATCCTGTCCACCAACTCAGGCTGTACATGTAGAAAAGAATCAGTAAAATAATCCATAATTTCTGTTGCTGTTTTTTTTTACCTCTTTGTTACATTATCTGCCCCTTTATTGCTGTTATTTTAAAAAATTATTTTAATAATTTTATTTACCATTTTTATTCTGATGTGGGTTTTTTGGCATGTCTTATTCTTTGTGGTAAATCACTATGAATGTTAGGGAAAGTAGAATTATTAAGCTTTTCAGTGAATGAATGAAGCTGCAATCCTAACCCACAGTTAGCATTAGTCCCAACACTAGTCCCATGCTGGTCCAGGGGTGTCAGAAAAGTGCCATAAGGCACTTCTGTGTCTCTCCTGGTCAGACATGCAGACCAGCCTTCGCCCCACACATTCCATCATGGGAATGGGCAAATGGGTGAGTTGTGCCAGCCTAAATTGGTTAGGATATCATTGTGCAATGAATGAATGAATGCCAGCATAATCCTAACTCCTGGTTAGGGTGGCACAATTCATGTGCTGGCCTTAGGGTGTTGGAAAAGTGCCATAAGGCATTTCTGCCTCACTCCTGGGAGATTGGGCCAGTGCACAGACAAGTGCTGGCCTCCGCACAACATCGTGGGAACGGGAAGATGGGTGAATTGTGCTGCCAAAATTTGTTAGGATTGCATCCTGAATAATCAATCTCAGGACTAACAGACACAGCACAGACTTTAGCTGGAACTATTTATGTGGAGTCCAAGTTGTGCCAGATGCAAGCAATCACATACACTGATCACAGGAAGCTACAAACCACCCTCTATCTCACTTGAGAGGGTGTAACAAATCCTGCAAAACCTTAAACAGCACCACCGGACAATTCCTCACAGACATGATGATGGCAGAGAACAATGCCTTCTTCACTACCCTTGAGTGATCCCTGCCATAGAGGTCCAAGTCATAGTTTATTGGATTCATCATGAGTTTATTGGATTTATCATGAGTTTTTCCTCTACTGTCATTCAAGATATCTGTTGGATTATTGCACTGCCCAGGATTGTCCGGAAAACCAGAGAGCAATTATGTCTCTATCACAAGGCAGAGGTCACTCAGTAGCAATCTAATCCACCGCCCTGGTCATTTCCTCATTCCAGAGGTTGGTCAGAGCATTGGATGAGTCCCCAGAGCATTAGATGAGGCGCCCTAGCAAGCAGACACCCCCCCACATCTGCCCACAGGAACCATCTAAATAAAGAATCTCATTTATTTAGCAGGAGACAAGTAACTGGTCCTCCCCACCCCAGCAGTGTCTTTTATAGTGGCTTCTGCCGGTGCTCATTTGCCCTTAAATTGTGAGTCCTTTTGGGACAGGGAGCCATTAGCCATTAGTTATTTTACTTTCTCTGACAACTGTTTTGTGAATTTTTTTTTGAAAGTTTTTTGTCTGTCTGGATCCATAAGTTTCCAAGGGCAGACTATCCAAATTGGTCCCCTACCCCTGCAGTAGTTTGTTCCATATTGCTTTATTAATTAATAACAATTAATATTATTTCTGATGTTTGTTAATGTACTGCTTATGGTGATGTCCCCCCCACCACCTAATGGTAGTTAGGAATATTTTATGTTTCATATATTTTATACTGATTATATTGGCTTTTTAAAAAGTTCTTTCAAAGTCGGTAGCTGTTGAGGTACCTTTTCTAGAAGAGGAATGTGGGATATAAAACTTTAAAAGCCTGGAGCAAAACTAAAGGAATGTATATGGGAAGGAGCACATGGGGGACATGGAAACAGATTCTCTGGGAGCAAAATGCCTTGGGCCACCCATGTGAGGAAGAGCCACAGTGGCTGAACACCTGCTTTGCATCCAGGAGATCCCAGATCCAATCCTTGATATCTCCAAGTAGGGTAGAGACAAATTCCTCTCTGAAAACTTGGAGAGCTTTTGCCAGTCTTGGTTGATTATAATGACCTAGATCAGTCAGAGGTAAATTTACCCCATGGAACAGGGCTAAATTACCCAAATGGGGTAAAAATGAAATTCCTGGGGGTAGTGGATGATTGTGCTGCCGAGACACAGCTGGGCATGCATATGAATCTATATGCATGCCCAACTGTGCCTCGGCAGCACGACCGTCCATTACCCTCAGGAATTTCATTTCAGTTCATGCACAGCCTTTCCCTGCCTCCCTGCCAAAAGATTGCCATGGAGAGGCTTCTTCATGGGCAGAGGGTCCTCTCCTGACCTCACCGGCACTTTCCCTTTCCTATTTGGAGGCGTGAGCCGGCAAGGTCAGGAGAGGACACTCCGCCCATGGAGAAGCCTCTCCATGGGAACCTTTACACAGGGAGGCAGGGAAAGATTGTGTGCGCATGCGCAGTCATTCTTTTCAAGATGGATGCCCACAGTGCCTGCCTGGACGGCTGAACTCAGTCTCAGCTGCCCCCAACTGCATCTTGATCCTCCCCATCAGCCTCCCCAGCCAAGGTAAGCATCCATTAATTCCAGGTGTCTACTCAGGAGTAAGCCCATTAATTCAATGGAGCTTACACCCAATTTTTTAAAAATGTAGTAAAAAATGAAGGACTTCCTACATTTTGTCCAACATTTTTTTAAAAGTCCGGATTTTCCTTCCAAATCAAGGGCGTAATGCATATCTAAATATATTTTGGGGTTAGAGGTAAAAAAGTTCCCTGACCTAGATGGAACTGCAGTGTAACCGAGGATATGCGGCTTCCTTCGCTCTTATGGTTTCAATGCTCGTTTGGTGATGGGCCAACTTGAGGCCAACATATTGCAAACACATGGCAGTTTGCCACTGGTGGATAGACCTGTGCCAACATGCCTCCACTAGCATTGGAGCAGAGTGCACCTGCCAGTATGGTTAAGGCCAATGCTGGACAGTGGGAATATGGAGAGAGGAGTGGATGGGTAGGGAGGGGTGTTTTGGGGTGGGGATGAAAGGAGAGCAGTTCATGTCCTGGAGGAGGGTGACAAAGGAAGTCTACACCACATCTTATCCGTACCCACCATGGGCCTGGAAGCCCTACATGGGGCTACTTGGTTCTGTGGCATCTATTCTGTGGTAAATCCATTGAGGCTGCTGTGGCTCAATATAAGGTAAGGCTCAATATATACGGTAGGGAAACAATGTTCCCTTACCTCAAGGAAACCTCCGACTACCAAATACAGCAGCAACTGTTTCAGTACCTCTGTTTTGTGCCACAAAATTGGGCTTTAGGTGGTATTTAATGGCTGAAAAAAACCACCACCTCCTGGAAATAAATCATGTATAACTTTAGTAGAACACTTTATATCTGTAATTCTAATCTTTAAAGTAGGTCGGTCATTATGCGATATTGGATGGAAGATGAGGTTGAGTGTGGATTACCCAAGATCATCCCATAAACACCTTACCTAGAGCCAAGTAGATAATTAATGTACTTGTATTGCATGATTGGGGCCTGCAGTAGGATTGGCAATGTGGACTAAAGAACAGTGCGATTGGGGATGCCTCCTAATGCTCTGCTGCCCTGGGTCCACTGCTGCCACCTGTGCTGTGATACGCTAACGCCAAAAAGCCCCTTATTTTGGTCTGTTTCACTATTTGTGCCAATCAGGTAGTACATGATTTTTGATTTTATGTAAAAGGAATTACATGGACAAAAGAGATTGTTTACATCAAATCTGTAGTCCATGCACAGTAAGTAAGCAAGATGACCATATAGAATGGAGGACAGTGTGCCTCTACCTTTAATCATTGCATAGAAGAGGGAATTTAGGCAGGTCATGCTTTTTAAATCACTCTGTGATGAGCTAAATCTGCCTCAATTTCCTATCCTATGAAATAATTAAAAATAGAGGCACTTCGTCCTCTGTTCTATATGGTTACCTTCCTTAACACTCATTCTCGGAGACTCCTAAGTCAATCCTAGAGAGTTCTCAGCGCTAGAATTTTCGGCATTTCTAAAGAAAATATCACTTGCAGGCTCCTTAATAGCTACAGGGTGACCATATGTCCTTTTTTCTGGACATGTTCTCCTTTTTAGCCTTGCCTTGGGAAAATCCCTCCTTTTCCTTGTGGGTAGGCAGCATATACCGTATTTCCCGGTTTATAAGACGCACTTTTTTTCTTCCCAAAGGGAGGGAAAATGTCTGTGCGTCTGATAGAGTGATAGGGCCAATCCTAGAGCACCTTACCCGATCATGTCATATGTGGTTGGATTCGTATTGAAGAGCAGAATCCAATGCAACCATCACTTTTGAGATATCTCCTTCCTATCAAAAGTTATGGCCAAAAAAGTAAAAACCAAAAATATAAAAAAAATACATTTTTTGGCAATTTTTTAAGCGGTTAGGAATTTTGCCCTGGGGAGTAGGAATTTTGGCCTTGGGGTTCAGGAATTTTGGGTTTGGCATCTGGTCACCCTGGCACAGTTGCAATCCTAACCAGCCTTCCCTGGCTTGGAGACTTGCTCCAAAGTAGACATGCACAAGACCTGGTCCCTGCTGTTCCATGCCTGTGCCTCCCTCACTCTTCCCTATCTATCTAGATCCCCTCACCTCTCCCTACCTACCCCCCAAAAGAACCCCCCAACTTACCTGTCTTCCTAGACTATTTGCAATGAGATTTGTGCAAAATGTTGTTGTCTGATCATTTGCAATGAGATTTGTGCAAAAGTCGCAAATCACTGACACTAGAGATGATGAGTTTTGGGGTTTCCAGAAAATTAGAAGAGTGCTTGAAGCTTAAAGTCTTTCCTCATTTGTTAATGACAGTGATAATGGTTCTTAATACCACTGTTGACTTTACATGGTTGAAATATTATTCTGCTATATTTTATTAAATATATTAGTACACCATTTGGTTCAGAATATTTTTTTTCTTGTTTTGCTCCTCTAAACTTTGGTGCGTCTCATGGTCCGGTGCGTGTAATAAGCCGGGAAATATGGTAACCTTCTTGTCATGAATATATTATAAGTAATAAATTATATGCAATAGTTTTAAAATCTACAGTATTCTACAGTATATACAATAATAATGCAGGGCAATCCTAAGCATGTCTACTCAAATGTAAGTTCTATTTTGTTCATTAGTACTTACTCCCAGGAAAGAGTAATTAGGATTGCAGTCACTAACCTCATAGGATTGCTTTCATTAACCTCATGAAAGCAAAATATATGAGTGTTTTAGCTTTTATTGTCATGTCCTATATTTTTCTTGGGTGTCCAACATTTTGGTGGGCTTTGTCCTCTTTTGCAGTTATGACCAGTGATGGGATTCAAAGAAATTAACAACCGGTTCTGTGCCCATCTGGCAGCCACTTTTAAATGGCTATTTTTAAACTTTATATGTCCCATCTCTCGTTAACAACCAGTTCCATAGAGTAGGTGCGAACCTGATGGAGCCCATCACTGGTTATGACATAATGGTCACTATGAATCAGAACCCTGGCAGAAGGGCCACAGGCTTTAACTCAGGGAGTCACACTCATTTCATATTGAGGCAAGCAGTATTCATGGACCCTGCTGAAGGACAGAAGTGACATCATTCAACAAGAAGAGATGTCCTTCTTGTTGGCCAGAAATAAGCACTTTATTCTCACATACAAATTCATTGGCTGCAAATGACAGAGAAGAAAATTTGCAAATCTTAATCATATTTTTCAGGATGCGAGCCCATTAATTAAGCAGGGAGAACCCAGTTAGGAGGGAGCCAAACAACTGCTTTCAGGGGTCACATTTCGCCTGTGGGCTTTATGTTTGACACCCCTGCTTTTCCCCATATCTATGGTCCCCGCCTCCAGAGTAACTGCCAACTGGATTCACTTTTTAATTCCATTGATTCATTTTTTTAAATCCTGAGATAAATATTTTGAGTGCATTGGGGAGGGGAGCTGATCATGAGAGAAAATTGTGCTAATTACATCAGAAAAATTAAGTGTGCAGATCTCATATGGTCCCACATTGACAAGATAACCAGAAACTGTGGCTATCTCTTACTTCGTTGTCTAGAAAAGTTGTTGACTTCAAACTACACCATAGAGTCAGTAAAGTCAGAAAGACCGTTTACTGTCTGACTCCATGGTGTAATTTGATGCCCAATCAAGAGCCCAATCTTATGCATACCGACTCAGAAGTAGGTCCTGTTGTAGTAAATAGGATTTATTCCCAGGAAATTGTTGATAGGATTGAGCTCTGTGTGAAGTATCCATGAGGTTCTGCTGTCTGTGGTTCTTTCATGCTTGGAATTCTATCTCATTCTGTTATCTGTGGCATAACTTGCAATTGAGAAGTTTTGCCATAGCATGTGTTTGACTACACAAGTCTTGTGTAATTTAAGTTTTATTGCACATCCACGTGTTTCTTCATCATTGTGATGAAGTATTTTCAAGGCAGTAAATTAAAAAAGCGCAGTGTCTTGATATGGTTTGATTTAAAGTTAAGCAACCGTTCTGTATTTTACATTGTGTAATTTTTAAAGCATGCATGCTCTTTCACCCGCACAAGCTGTTTAGCCATCTGAAGTTGATGCCTGCTTGAAATCTGTAGATTGAGGCTTTAGTGTTGTTGTTATTGTTATTGTTATTGCATGAGGCCTAATTGATCAAAGCAACTGGGGCGGGGGGCCTGATTGTGGATCCAATCACTCAGCCAAAGTACAGCTGAGATTGCAGTGGGCACCATCACCAGCCAAATTGAATTGGGCATGTCTGGATCTCAGATGATTGCCTGGATCTGGTGGACAAACGGAAACAAGCCAAACATATTGACTTTTAACACTACTGGTATCTGAACAAGGAGGTCAGACAGAGGTTGAAGTCTGAATGAGAAGCCTGTTGGAAGCGTGTTGCAGCTGACTTGGAAAAAACAGCATCCAGGCACATATTGGACTCTGTATCTGACCCTCAGAAGGCTGAGTGGTAAAACAAAGTCAATCAATGACAACATCAGGAAAGCGGGTGGCACCTTAGTGATCTCCCAAGGTGAATTCCTGCTGCGGTGGAAAGAATTCTTCCAACAACTATACAACCATGACCTGCCCCAGGGGCCACCACCAGAACCCCCAGCCATTGATCTGTTCCTTGATAGTGAGCCAACTATCAAAGAAGCGAGGAGTGCAATAGGATAGCTGAACAATGGAAAGGCAGCTGGAGTGGACCAAGTCACTGCTGAAATGATCAAAGCCAGGGGAGCTATCCTTCTGCAGTGGCTCCATATCCTGACTTGCAGCTGGTGCTCAGAACATGTTCCGCCTGCATCAAAGAAAGCCATCATTGTGCCAATTCTAAAGAAAGCCGATGGCTGAGAACCACCGTGGCATCAGCCTTCTCTCAATTGTTGGCAAGATGTTCATGAAGATGTTCACAGTCAAGGCTGCAGGGACATCAGGAACAGACCAACTGGGAAGAGCAAGCAGGATTCAGGGCACATCAATCAAGTATTCACTATTCATCAGCTGGTGGAAGAAAGGGTCAGCTTTGGAAAGCAATTCTATGGCCTAAGATTCAATGCAGGCAAGACCAAAGTTATCATACTGGATGGATCACAACAAGCCATTGTTCACCTGGATGGAGTCCAAACTGAGCTTCAAGAATTTAAATATCTGGTGTCACTGGTGCAGGAGAAGAAAGTGGCATCTACCACTGAAGTCAACAGCAAAATTGGCCAGATAACAGCAGTGGTTGCATAACTCAGATGGTGCCTTTGGAAGAAGGCAAATATTCCCAAACATTTTCCAAACACTAATCCTGTCAGTTCTCCTATATAGGTCAGAAAAATTGACTCTGCTCAAATCAGATATGAATGAGCTTGAGACCTTCCAAATGCAATGCCTGAGACAGATCCTGAGTGCTTCTCTTCTATCGATCTATCTCTTTTCAATTAAAAGTTCACAAAGCCGTTTACAAAGAAAATGAAAAAAATAGTTATTGTGTCCCTGTCCCAAAAGGGCTCACAATCTAAAATGCAAAAAAAGAACACCAGCAGAAGCCACTTGAACAGATATTGCTGAGTTGTGTAGGATCAGTTACTCTCCCCCTGCTAAATAAAGGAAGAACACCCACTTGAAAGAGTGTCTCTTGCCCAGTTAGCAGGGGTTAACCCTGCGTAATGACCATCTGCGTAATGAGATGATATGGGAAAGATGCAACCATCATCCCTCAGTAGAAGTGCATTGTGAATGACGCACAAAATCCAGCACACCTACAGCAGCATATTGGTTGAGAGGACGACCCCCTACCCAGTCGTCAGCCTAAACAGTGATTTTAAACCTTTTTCATCTCACAGCACACTTAACAAGGCACTGAAATTGTCAAGGCACACTATCAGTTGTTTTGACCATTGACAAGGCACACCAAACTGATCAAATCCCCCAATTTTCCTATTAATGAATGTCAATCCCCAAATTCCCACAGCACACCTGAGGACTATCCGCAGCACACCAGTGTGCCTCGGCACACTGGTTGAAAATCACTGAGTTAAGGACTAAGAAGAAGAAGACTGCAATCCTAAAGATACTTTCCTGGGAATAAGACCCACTGAAGACAATGGCGCTTACTTCAGAGTAGACTTGGTTAAGATTGTGCTTGAAGAATAAGAATCAGTTGACTATCTGATCCACAACTATCCATCCAGCCCTAGCAAATCTATATGTTGGAGTGCCATATTCATGTCCAAAAGAAATGTTTGCGTGAAAAACAGGGACAGATAAAGATTTTTTTAAAGGATAAAAAAGAGAGCAAAGTTTTGAACAATGTAAAAGATCAATAAGAGAAAAGGACAAAGAAACTGGGTATGTTTATATAGAGAAACCACATTTCAGTAAAATATTATGATCATGTTGTAATACGAACAGTTGTCCAAAAACAAAAGGTTGATTGGCTCTTCATATGTCCACTTTGTTTTAAATAGCAGAAAATTAGAATTCAAAAATAAATGTTTTTTAGGGTGAAATCCAGAGTAACTATGGGGAGTCCTTGCTCCGGAGCAAGAACAAGTTACTCTGGATTGCAATATGAATTTCCCATAGGTTCTCACTAGGTGGTGCAGTAATTACGGGTACATGTGATGTCTCTTACATACTCCCATAGTTACTCTGGATTGTGCCCTTAATCCATGTTGTGTTACTGCCCAATGTCTCTTAATCCTTGTGTCTTACAGCCAAACTGAATTATATTTACTCATAAACCAAGTCTTGTTGAGTTCAATAGGTACTTACTTCCTAGCTCTCAGGATTTCAGCCCTGGATAAATTACAGTTTCTATTATGTCAAGAGATTGCCTTAGATACTTTCAACGCCTGTGATGCAACAGTAATGTTCATTACCTTCTCCCCCTGTATACACGATCTCATCTTTTTTTCTGGTGGTTGTAATAAACGTACGTATCTATATGCAGCCATCGCTTGTGACATACAAATTATATAGAAAGCACTCAAACCTTACAATGTAAGAAAAGTGTCATGAGTTGATGATAAATATAATCAGGGAGATGATCATTGGTAGGATTTCATAATTTTGCCAAGTAAACTATTAAATCCCACTTTTTGCTAAGTGGAATTTCTTGGCTTTGCCGTATCTGTGCATGTTGTGGAGAAACAAATTACTGAAAAATCCAATCTGCACATCTCCTCAGAAATGTGGGAGAACCCGTCTGCATGGACACAAATTCTAATGAAAAAAACTGAAACAACTGCCTGCTTTGTAATGGCCGGCTGGATTGTTCAGTACGGAATGCAGTCCCGCTTGTGAGGAATCCTACCCCAAATGGTGCTGCCTCTCCAGTTATAGCTTGACATTTTCTTAAGATATTTGCTTGATTGTAGTTAAAATAAAAAGTTTTGCCGCAATGAAAATGTTCATTGTGCGATTCATTTTTATGGTGCAGAAATACATACCCACATAAAGGTCATTCTTCTAAAAAAAAACACTGTTGTTCAGTCTTGTGGACAATGAAGTTCTTCAGAGCAACTTGGGCAGTGTTTTATAGTTTGCTTTGTTATATATGAGCAAAACGTCCATCATCATCGTGAGCTGACTGTGTGTATGAAAATGGACTTGCGTACATCAAAATCTATATGTGCTCTATGCACCAGAGGCCTCCTGCAGGATCCCTGACAATTAAGTAATGGCAACCTCCCCCAAGGGCTATGATGATTTTGTCCTCACTGCCACAATGTCCCCACATGTAGCATTTTAGTTTTTGAATGGCAAAATTGTTCATTTATGTAGGGATAGTCAAAAGGATGGGCAGGGATGCTCCAAACAGGCTTGTAGGGGACCCCAAAACAGGCTAATATTGTAGCCAAGATGTACTGTACATATGCATACTCATTATCTCATTGGTTCTCAAGCATTTCATCCTGGTACCCCCATTTTAGAATTTTCTAGGACCACCTCCCCCCCACTGAAATGATGTAATGGCAAGAAGTGACATCAAACAGAAAGTGACATCACTTACTGTGACAGAAAGTGACATCACCTTCGCCGTGTCTACTCAGAAGTAAGTCCCACTGTGTTCAATGAGACTTACTCCCAAGAGAGCAAACTGAGTGCCCCATTCCAAGATGGTGGCACCTAGTGCAGATTCTAAGATGGCAGTACCCAGCTTTTCATGACCCCCCTGAAAAGAAGCCAGGGGGGATTCTGACCCCCACTTTGAGAACCACTGCTCTATCTTTTGCTAATGGTGTATATAGTATACATTTTGTAGACTTCCCTTCATTTGCCCTTGCAATGTTCTTAAAGGAGAGAATGCTTAGCCATGGCTGGATTTAGGTTTGATGAGGCCCTAAGCTATTGAAGGTAATGGGGCCCTTTATATGTCCAGCTGTCCTTTGTGAACAACAAATTGTCGCTGTTTTTTGTGTTGAATATATGTTATAAGGTAATTTATGGACCTAACAGGTATCTAAAGCCATTTGCACATTACAAAATATGTATTTTATCAAAGTAATTGTTGAACTGAAATACAGTTTAAATTTTTGGGGTCCCTGAAGAGAATGGGGCCCTAAGCCATACCTTGTTCAGCTTATACGTAAATCCAGCACTGCCTATTTCTGTGTCTGCACATCTGCCCCATACATTGAGCAATCCCTCCCCTGCTTTCTTTTTTTCTTTCTTAGAAAGCCTTCTGATGACTTCTGGTTTTCTGCAAAAACTGAAAGTGACTTTTTAAGCTATTCTGGAGGCCTCAGAAAGCCTAAATTGTTGCCAAAGTGATGTTTTTACACCTGGGAAGTGGTGGCACTTGTGATCCTGGCCCAAGTGGCCAATTGAAAAGAAATTACTGGAATTAGCTTTTGGAGCAAAATGCCGTGTTATCGTGGGGCAAATTGTGCACCCCAAAATTGCGGTTTGTTCACCAAATGTCCCTGTATTCTGTACTTCTCCCCATAGAGTCACTTTTAGTGAAAGTCAGGCCACACGCTCTTAAGGGGTAATGGGCAGGTTTCCCATTGGGCAAAACACTGTGCTTTATTCTTAGAAAGTAACACAGCAGCTAACTCCAGACATTTGCACAGGGATTCACTACAGATGTGTTTAGACTATATGGCCTTCAAAACTCCTTCTAGAAATAAAAGGAGCAATTTCCCCCATCTCCCAAGGATTACAGGGCTCATCTGTAGGTTAGATAGGGGGAACACGTTTGCATGGGACAGACCAAAAGGTGCAACTAGCTCCTGGGCTGGGGTTTGGACACCTGTGGTCTTTCCGGATATGTGCACGCTATTGAGCAAAGAACAGACCTCTGTGTCAATCTTTGCTACTCCGGGGGGGGGAGTTCTCGGCACCCTCCAGGCCCAATCTCCTTCCCTTTAGCAAGTTCTACGTGCCTCCTCCTTCTTCTCCGCTCCAAAAAGCCTCACTTCTGGCTGGAACCACCTTGATGTCTCTTCAGAACACTGGCTTCTCACCAACTGGCTGCAGCCTCAGTCTGGGCACTGCAACTTTATTGCTGTTTCCAGTGCCTTAAGACACTTTTCACAACACTCAGATCCGGTGGTAAGGGATGAGTACAGGATGGTAATCCCGATAGGACTGGGCATCACTCTACACTTACTCGGGATTGTCTTATTGAACTCAAACATACTGTATGCAAATTATTGTTTTGTGTTGGTTGTGTCCTTCCTTCATGTTTCCTTCATGCTTCCTTTGTGTTGGCTTTGTCTTTCCTTCATGCTTTTTAGGGGGTGAACTTTAGCAATATGAACAGTTAACAGATTGCTAATATTTTATATTAACAATTGTTTCATTAACAACAATATTTTCTATTAACAATTCTATTAATGGCTTTTTTGCTGAGAAATTTTGAATGTTGAAACTGAAATTGCTGTGCTATTGTTTTTAGGTATTACTGTTTGTACAGCATGTTTTGTTACGTATTCAATATTGTTGGGAGTTGCACTGAGCAGAAACATGTTGTGTAAGGTAAGGGCGGCATATAAATATTAAACCAGCTCAAATCACACCTACTGTTCTGCTTCAGCAACAATGGGCACAGGGATATTGTATCTATTAGCATAGACATCCTTCATACTGTAGTTGCACATGTAAGATTAATTATTGCTCCATTATACATGGCACCATTCAAAATGACAATGAAACATTGTGGTTGAGGGGCCTCCCACGATTACAGTCTAAGGTTTACACAATGTGTTGCCTGCCTTCTATGTGCATAGTACAAGAGAACCCCATGTCCTGCTAGTATATTTTGCATACAGACATCATCACCAGAGGAATATTAATGCAATTCTAATTACGTTTATGTTTTAGTGGAATTTGCAAAACATCTCTTCCACATGCATTATATATTCCCAGATGGTATACTATAAAAATGGAAACACCGTGCTTTGATATCGTGTGTTTGTAAGAAAGCAATGGTTTTTGAACCAGGATTTACCATTGGCATTACAGATGTGTCAGGTTTGATTGCCTGTTTATCAGGGAGTCAAATCAGGAAATTCTTTGGTTCAGTCCACTTCTAGATTCAGCTGTGACTAAGGCTGCAATTCTAAAGACACTTTCCTGGGAGTAAGTGCTACTGAACACAATGGTGCTTACTTTTGAGTAGACATGGTTAGGATTTTGCTAAGGATTTTACAGTATGTCTCTGCAGTGCCTTATCTGGCCTGAATTAACTTCTGTTATAAATTTCTGACTTCTGTCCCGAGCGGTTTCCACACTGGATCTGTGATGGTTTCCATCTTATTCTGATAGGGATCAACTTTCCAATAGGATGTCTTGATTTTCCACTGAATACTATGAAGATGCCTTATTCTGGATCATTGACTCATCTGGCCTACTATCTATGCAGGCTGTCTAGTGCAGGGCTGCCCTACCTTTCAACTTGAGGGCTCCAGGACCTTTAACAGTTGGATAGAGGAGGGAATTTCAGCAGGTGAAGCTTCTCATCTACAGATCACAAGCTACACCTGCAGAAATTTCCTCTTTTACAGAATTGTTAAAGATCCAGGAGCCCTCAAGTTGAAAGGTTGGACAGCTTTAGAGCTTGGAATGGTGATGAGATCTCGGTACCACCTGGAGATGTCTAGTATCAGTAGTGTCACTAGGGTTTTATCATCCCACAGGATAAGCCACTGTATCACCCCTATGATGGCTCTCCTGCCATGCAGTGGGTGGAGCATGTCCACCTTGTCTAATATATTAATAGGTTTCTTTGCATTCTGCATGCAATTATGCATCATACTATATAATATTATGGTATTATTCAAAAATGCCAATATTTTAAACAACCTTTGGAATGTGCTTGAAATCAACAGAGACAGAAATCTTTATTTCCATAATTTGGAGAGTAACCATTAATAGCCACATAATCCAGTTAGAACTCTAGGATACAATCTCTCCTTTAGTGACTACTACTTGCCGAAGAGTACACATTGTGAGTTCTGTGCAGTATTCATGCAATTCCTCTGCCTATACATCAGCGGTGTAGGAGGGCTGTATAGAAACCTACTTGCATTGCTGGATTCCAGACACTCCTCCAGTTGAGGATTGCGAACACAGCAGCAACAGTGGGGCAAGATTAAGGAAGTTCAGGCTAGTTTTAAGATTGAGTCATTTTATATCCTCCACAAGTTTTTTCAGATTTATATCTAGATTAAACTTTTTGAAAGTGTATATGGAGCTGCTTTCAAAGACTGCTTGGAGACTGTCATTAGTTCTATTATTAGTTTTGTAATTACACCCTCTAAGTAGGACTGGGCATTGGAAATTACTGTTTCTGGGGAAAATTCAAAATGGTGGGGTAATGTGAAAAACAAAACAAAAAGCAATGCGCCTTTTCTAACATGAGCCTGACCATGCCCTGTCTTTGGATGCTCACTTATCTGAAAAAGATGGTGACAGAGGAATGACCTCCCTGATATGCACATCCCAGAAAGACACCCATTCTGATAGTGTTAGGAAAATACCTTTTTACTTTCCTAAACTTTAAAATAATTATTAATGTTATCTTGTATGCACCTCATTTGTAGTTTTTAAAATGTGTAAACTGCTGTCATATGATCATGAGTGGAATGGAACTTTTTAAAGATAAATGAAATAATGATAAATGAATTAAAGATTCATTTAAAGATAAATGAATGCCATGGCAGGCACTAACCAGTTGTTCATGTCTGCCTTTATTCTCCAAAGCAAATATTGAAAGGAAGGGGGAAATAGAATATGGAATTCAACAATGAAAATTTTAAGTGAAGTACAGTAATAATTTACTTAAGTGGGCATGTTTTGTGTGTGCATGTTTTGTGTATGTATGCATGCATGTGTAAGGAGGGGGAATATTCTTGCAGGGGTCTCCAAACTTTCAACTTCAGGGTTCCTAAGGTCCTGGAACCCTGAAGATGAAACTTTGGAAACCCCTTCTAAAGTACTCTAGGTACCTGTTTTTTAAAATCTACTTGCCAAGTTATTGCAGGTTTTTTTACTAGTTGATATTGCAACCTGATGACTGGCATGAATTCAACTTCAACACATGTTAATTTCATACATTTGTATGCATCAATTACACCATGCAGGGTTTGTACAAATGGCCAGTGGCAATTCCCACAATAGCTAAAACCCCCCAAAAGTCATGGCAGGCACAGTATTTCCACTTCCCCACAAGAGATACCAGTTCATATTATCCTTTTATATGATTCATGCTGGCAAGTTCAAAGAAAGGAGAGAAATATTGCAAGATACACCAATGTGGTTTGTCCTTTCACCAGCGCAAATAAAAAGGAAGACATAGACAAATGATGGAAAATAGCTAGAGGGCATGAGAGATAAGGAGGTAGTTATGCAGCATGCAGAAGCAATGTCTACTGACCACATATGTCCAAGTATCAGTGCCACATCATCAGAAGACTTAGGCCTATATTCTAAAGTGAAATTAAGCCCCTTGCTCTGGAGCAGTTAAGATGCCTTTCCATAAGATAACACTAGAGGGTGATGTAACTTCCTGGACCTGTAACTGCTCTGGATTTTGCCCTTACTTAAAAGTCAGGTATTCTCAAAGTTCTACATCAGCATTTTACTAACTTCCATATGGGAGCTTACAAAATCCAGCTTTGATAATATTTGTGAAAAATGCAAATTACATCCTATTGAAGTGAAAGGAAGAAATCTTATTCTTTTCTTCCCTCATGTTTATACTACTTCAGTAGGCTTAGTGCTTAAAGGTGTTGTTCCCTGTCAGTCTGAAGACTAGCAGGTGAGCGGTTCAAAAGATGGAGTGAGCTCCCATCCCTTGCCCAGCTCCTGCCATCCTAGCAGTTCAAAAACATACAAATACAAGTAAATAGGTACCAACAGTATTCCTTGTGCATGTGGACCACAAGTCCATGATGACGCTTTCAGACAATGGCTCTAGAAATGGGATGAGCACCACACCCTAGAGTCAGTCACAACTAGCAAGGGTAACCTGTGGGGGACACCTTTACCTTTTTAAGCTGCAAACTACAAGTTGGTACAATAGATCTCAGCAGTCCCAACAACTCATGTTGGTCTGAACACAACCTCAGTCAGTCCAATCTGGAGATAAACAGCAGGTGTGACAGATGTCCATGACTTCTTATAAAATCAGGCCAAACGATTAGATTAGCAATGTGCAATCCATAGCATTTGCATATCAACACCACAGAAGACAAATCATGCACACGTGCAAAATTTCAGGTATTATGTCATACCTCCCAAGCTATTGCAGTCACCAGAAATGTAACACTGCAATTAGGTGATCAGGAGCATGTGTGTCTTTCACTGTTTCAGAGCTAATTATGTGCATTTGCACTTGAATTTCTATTTATAATTAGCCCAACTCACAGTCTATAAACCCAATCTATGTACATAAACTATGGTTATGGTTAGCAGAAATGCCAGCACACATATAATGCTGTTAGGGTCCAATCCTATCCAACGTTCAGCACCAATGCAGCCTTACAGTTAGGAAACAAAGGGCGCAATCCTGAGTAACTACGGGGAGTCCTTGCTCCGGTGTAAGAACCATTTACTCTGGATTGCAATATGAATTTCCCATAGGTTTTCACTAGATGGTGCAGTAACTACGGGTGCACGTAAAGTCTCTTACGTGCTCCCGTAGTTACTCTGGATTGTAGGGAAATGCTACTTCACACTGCATCTTGTGGTGGGGTGGCAGTTATGGAGGGGCCTCCTCGAGATAGTGATGGTGATCCACGGGATCACCAAAGCATCCCCAGGCCAGCATGGGACTTGCGCTGGGGGTTAGGCCTAACTGGGTATTAGGATTGCAGTCTAAGGCTATTGGCAGTGTTAAGACTGCAGTAGAAAACAGGCTGGGGTCACAGCAAATATCACAGCAAGTTTCCTTAACAAGCTGATACTGTGCATTAGTAGCAGTGCACAGTGGATGGTGCCCCTGATTGTCAGAAATTTTCATAGTACAGGCAGAAGGCACAATGCTCTTCCAGTTTATTTTAAGCAAAACCCAGCCACAAAATATATTTTAAAAAAATCAAGAAACAAGAACTGTACAATTTCTGAACTGCACTGTTTATTTTTGCTGCTTGAAACCTAAGTGACAGTATGCCACCATAATTACGGGGTTTCTTCTAAACCTTTACTACACTGCAGGTACAGAAATATACGGACACATTTTTGGAGGATTGACATTTTGCAAAATGCAGCAAACATTTTGATTTATACATGAGAAAAAGGAAGTGTTCAAAAGGGTATGCATTTCAAGTTATTGCAGGTTATTTTTTGTGAGAGATTTATTTTTCTGCAGGTAAAATATGTTTTAAATTTAACCAACAGGAACGTGTCAGTGTATTTAAAATCATGACAAACAAAACCTTCACTCTGTTCATTAGTTGCCCCTTGACAGATTATTAGGGTGTTGCATGGTGAGGGCAAGATGTCAACACAGCATAAATCCCGTGGCATTTTGGTTTTCTTCTGGAGATTAAAGCTGTTTTTCTTGGGATAAATGCAGCAGCAAAACACAAACCAGCTGATCAAAAAAGCACTTCTGCCATTAACTCCAATAATTTCAGGGCACACCAACCGACAGTAGTTTTGCCATTCCCAGTTTTTAAGGTTTACATCACTGCGCTGTTGCCTTAAGTACATTTTGAAATAGCTTATTCTCTGTTAAGCCAGCTTGCTGACTACGGCCTGGTTGAGAGAATTTAGTTGGTTGGTCCATTTATCTAATGCAGTATACCGTGCTCCTCCTCTCTTCTGATGATCCAGCTCAAGGAGTTGATTGACTTGATCGATTCGGCCATGAATAGTGCTAAAATAAAGAAGATGTGTTTAAACACCACAGACTCAACACCCCTAGAGTGCCTCTACACCTAGACATCCGATTCAGATGTACTGAGAATAAGCACCACTGAATACAATCAGCCTTATTTCTAGGTAATGACTGTATGTACAAGACAAACTCAGGAGTACCCAAGGGTTCAAACAATCCTTCCCCTCTTTCCACAGCGAATTATAATGCAATGTTCATACTAACAACAGTTAATTACAACTAAAGGTAGCATTAAAAATGTGGCATTACGCCACAGTCTGCTCCATGAGAAGGATTCATGGGAAGACTCCCAATTTCATGCAGTATTTCTGATCTATTAATCAAAATCTGATCAGTCAAGGAAAAGTTCATACCAAACTGTTTCTGAATTTACCTTTTTCCGCAACACACTTCTACACCCAGGGAGTGTCAATAAATATACCTTGTAATTGCCTTACAACTGCACAATCACCACCATTTTCATGACAAGATTTTTACTCCTCTTGAGCTAAAAATAAATCTTTTAACATAGCCTGTGCTCAGACAGAGAAAGAAGGAAGAATACTCACTTATCCAGTATACACTGCACAAGCAAGCTCTCCACATCGGCTACATCTATGTTTAACTCCTAAAGAAGGAAACACAGCTTCAAGGTCTGTATAACATTTAATAATATCTGATAAGTGAATTGTTGTTTGTCCTCCTGTACAACATTAATCTGCTTTAATATCAATATCAGTCTGCGAACTGGGAAATGCATTCAAAAATGAAGGGTTAACTACCCTATGTGCTTCAACACAGAGCTTCTGAAAAGGCTACCTCAGCAATTCCCAAATAGTGAGACATGATCCCACCCAATATCATTGGGTCCTAACCCAATGATGCCACCAAAAGCCTTATTGCAAAGCCCAGAAGCTGCTTCTGTGTCTTGCCCCACCACAATTTATGCCATTGGCCTCCATGGGCATCAGATTGCTTCCCAAACATGACCAGTAATTGCTCTGTTTTAAAAAAGTGACTATTCTACTTCCGGTTTCCACAACTTTATGTCCTGAGCAGGAGGCATTCTGAAGCCCATGGAGAGGACTGTGAGCCAGCGTGGTCCAGAAGATCCTCTGGGGACACTAAGAGCACAATCCTAACTGTGTCTACTCAAAAGAAAGCCCCATTGTGTTTGATGGGTCTTCCTCCTAGGAAAGTGTCTTTAGGATTGCAGCCTAAGTAAGGCTTTTTGGAATAGTATTAAGCATTGTGCTGCAACCAACTATGGAGGACAAGGTGATGTGCAAAAGTTTGGGAATATCTCCGCTTATTGCTGGATATACATATATACATGTATATTAGGTGATGACCAAGCAACGAGGCAGTGGATGGTACACTGGTGGAGTGTGGTTATGTTCAAGTAAGAAAAAAAAGTGGATTTTAACAACACACACACACACTCTTCCAAAACAAGGCACTCTATTCTGACTTCAGTTGAAACAACACAACACTGGGCCAGTACAGACAAAAAACAAAGGAGAAAACAAGACTTTTAAGAAAGACTATTCAGTACATTCTGCATCAAGGCATTCCCATTTTTAGTACAAATTGTATAAGATGAGCAAATTTACATGAGAAGCAATGTTACAGAATTCATGTTGGCTCTGCTAGTTGGGCAAGAAGCTAAGCAGGCTATCTGCAATCACTGGAAGTCTACTTCAAGACTTTTAAGCATAGGGCAGGAACTTGTTTTTGAAAGGAAACAGAATTATGCATCTAAAACCTGATCCACTTCTGCTCCACCCTGGAGCTCCCCCCCACCCCCCAAAGCTGGTCTATAAAATTCATAGCTGGCATGGAACATGAAGGAATATGCTGGCCAGCTGTCAGAAAACCCAAAGAGAAGAGAAAGAAGGATCAATTTTCTTCTCTGACCAGTGATGTGAAACAAAATTCTCTATAGGCAGCATTACCAGTACCTTAGAAATAAAAGGAATATGTATTCTTGTATAAGGCTTAATTAATTTGATAAGCACTTGTGTTCTGATGTTTCTCAAAAGTTCTAGAAGAAAAAGAGCAAATAGTTATTGAATGAATGGTTGGTAGCATTCTAAACAAAATCAAATGCAGAATTATGGCATTTATATCAAACAACCTCTACAATTCTATACGTGCATTATGTTCTTGTATATTGACTAAAGATTTGACTTTCAATTTACGTTTTCCACAGAAATTCCATTTATATCAAAGAAAGTTATTTGCATAAAGCAATGTTTATTCTTGTAGTCAAACTCTCCCTAGATTTTTGGAAAATGTAGTTCACCTTCAGTTCACCTCATCTTGCCCAAATACAGGTTATCTTGTAATTACCGTAAATATATGCTTAAAAATCTTTTCAGGCAGAATGTCTTTTAAAAAAAAGATACAAGTGAGGATTCAGAAAGTGCTGGAGAAACCAAGATCAGGATTGTTTTTCACACCTTCAATGTGCTCCCTTATGAAGGGATCGTCCATGATGTTACTGTGATTTGTCTTCAGAATCTTCTCAAATTCAGTGATGTCGTTATTCTGATAGGCACTTCAAGAGATAGTGAGAGAACATGCATACCTAATTACAATTCTGTCATTTGAAAAAGGAAGCATACATCAGAATCTTGTTTCTAGATCTAAAACAGAAGTTTAATACCCATAGTAAACAATATTTCAGTAATCAATATTACAGGATCAATAGGAAATGAAGGTGTTTCAAAAAGAAATAGTGGCTGAGATTGTGGCTGCAATCTTATTCACACTTTCTTGGGAGTATGCCCCGTTGACTACATTGGGACACGTAAAGGACTGAGTTCTTGCTTTAGGAACAAGCAAGGGCTTTGTACTGCCTAGTTGTATTTTACTTTCTTGGAACAACAGCCCCTCAGTTCAAAATAGTTTCTCATGCGAAAGGCAAGGGAGTGGTGTTGGAAAACCACAATCACATCACTCTCTTGTGGCATGACATTAGTTGCATAGCCCTTAAAGATCTTGGCCAGTAGATGGAGAACAAGAATTTTGATATCAGATCAACCTCATTTATTTGCACATTGAGGATTTATGGGAAGGCAGTTTTAGTTGGCAAGTCATCTGGATCAGTAAAATGTCTTTACATTTATTTTGTTATATGTAAACCACTCTGTGAGCTTCTACAGAAAAATGTTCTATAAATATCCTGAAGCATTAGGACAATTCACCAATTGGGAGAATTATTCACATTTAGTTACCCTGCCCTGGAGATCTGTACTAGTAGGACTAATTAAATTGGACTAGTGGGGGCGGGAGAAGCAGGAATTATAAGCTTACAGGTACTTCATTGCTGAAAGCATTAATCCATTCATTCACATACAGGTTAACCCACCTCTTACCTTCTCATGGCCCATTAAGGAATAGTATTTGTACTTTATTTTTCCGCTACAAAATCATTAGCATTTAAAACCATTATTTAGATTCAAAGTTGCTTCTAGCTTTAAGAAAAAAAGAATTCTTACCTTACTAAATTTGTCATTGCTAGAATCTCTGGATCATTTTTATAGGGCTTTGCCTAAACAAGACAGAAGCTACAATGAGCATACTTAAGACACCAGCTGAAGTGTTTATGTTAATGTCCTTAATATTACAGGTACCTCCTGAGAGTCAAATGGGTTTATTCCAGACTTCATCAGCATGTTCGCTAGGACCAAATATTTTAAGCAAGTGGTTCTTCTAGGACTCCCTGATTCATCATAATTCTTGAAAGCTTCAAAGAAATCTGTGTGTGCCTTTTCAAATTCACCTTCTCTTAGGTGCATTTTACCACCACATTCTGGAAGAAAAACAGGCAGGGATACATACACTCAGTTTCCCTTCACAACAATTATACTTTCAAGTGAAAATGGTATTTTAGAACAGATTCCAGGAAGCTATCTGAAACGCCTTTTATTTGTTGACAATACAGAGAAACACTAACCACATTAAATAAGGGAAACTCATTGATGTTCTTCAAATCATATGTTTTATGACAAGCCCCTATTCAGAGGACAGAATGCTGCCACCCTGGGGCAAACATTCAATTGTTACAGCAAAAGAACTGCTATAAATATATCTGTTCAGATGGGACTCTTCCAAAAGGCAAAACCTGGATTTACAGAAATGTGCCTATGGAGTATTTTGTTCTTTTGTATACCTTGAGCAACTGCAGCTAGGAATATGTTTCTGTACACAATTTAAGAAAGAAAGAATATGAAACAATGTAATGACTGCCCCAGAATTGTCAAGTTAGTGAGCTACCCAAACGCTTGGCTTCATAAAATAGATAAAATCTAGACAGTAAAACAGTACTTGCCTCTGATGACCCCCATGATTAGTGGATGAGGGATGGCAGACTTGATGTGCAATGACTGTTCATATAGTGCTTTAAGCTTTTTGTTATTTTTCTGTGCTGTATACATCTGAATTTCCAAAGCATAGATTTCCAATAGTTGGGTGCCCTTCTTAAGATCATCTTCTCCATCATCAGTCTAGTCAAGAAACAGAGAAAGGTGTCAAACAGAAAAAAAATTAGGAGAGGGAAAACAAAAAGTTAGGCTGTCTTTTTTTTAACAGTGATACGTGTAATTAGGTGTCATATCAGTTCAGATTCAGTACAGACATGTTCTCCAACACCCATGAAATGCTATTGCTTGGGCTGAAAAACAAGCTCTGTCTGACTTAAAGGAAAATCACACTCTATGAACTGAAAGTTTAAACTATGACTGATAAGGGGACACACTTGCTGAATGCAGATGCCCAAGATTTTTCAGTGAAAGGAGGTAACCTATAACTAGAGGTGTTTGAAAATGGTGCTATTTACTCAGAAGTCAGCCAATTATGTTCAGGCTGTTTATCTTCCTGGAAACAAACACCTCTATCCATTATTTCAATGTTCAACTGTTTAACACAGTGATTTTCAACCAGTGTGCCGTGGCACACTGGTGTGCTGCGGATACTCCTTAGGTGTGCTGTGGGAATTTTGGGAGGGGCATTAATGAATAGGAAAATTGGGGAATTTGAACAGCCTTGTCAATAATAAAAACAACTGTTGGCGGGCCTGGACAAGTTCAGTGGCTTTTTAGAGTGCCATGAGATGAAAAAAGGTTGAAAATCACTGATATAACATATCCTTTTAATAAGAAAAAATATTGTACCTCATTGTGAACTTAACTATACCATATTTAACTTCCAACAGTTACAAAACTGTTTTCTGCCGTGCTGTAGAAAGCTGCCACAACTTTTAAAGAAGTGTAAGAGGAACAACAGCTGTGAATGTTTCACAGAGCACAACAAGCACCTTCTTAAAATGCCTGAGAATATACACACAAATGTTCACAGGCTGCCTATAGCAGAACAGGGAAATGGGATCACTGGCTTCCCACATGTGTCCAGTTACTGTAACATCATTGAAAATTCCCTACCCTGGACACTCCAAAGGGACTCAGAGGCACACTTTCCTAGGACATTGAACAAAATGAGACATATTAGAATAGACATGCATAGGTTTGTGCTGTGAGAAAGCTCTCCCATGGTGACGCCTAATGAATGTGGAGGTCCACATGCCAATATCAGCTCAGGTTGTAGTTTGAGCTGGACCCAGAAATATTCCAGCCACCATTTCAGATGCAAAATTCTGCAGATGTTGAAGTTTATGGGCCATCTTCAAGGTCATTTGCACATAGAAAAATTATGATAGTCTGTAAACAGCCTTGGCCCAGTGTAATTACAAAACAGATTTCTTCCATTGGAGGTAGACCCAAGAACAAAGTTGTCAGGAGTTATATTAGGCTTAATTTTAACAGGACCATTTTAGTGGAGATGACACATCTCTGACATATCCAGCAACTCACTTGTGAAATGCTTCCACATTCACAGGCATCCTGAAATATTGCCGAAGCGGATCTCTGAATATCTCTTTGCTAGAGTTTTTTGTTTTATTTTTCTGAATTTCCAAAGCATATTGTATTGATATTTCATGTTAATATTAAAATGAAATATTAAAAGCTTTATAGGTAATTCATAATAGATTCTGGAATTATTAGATGAGCGTATTTAACTTACACTCAGTGAATACCCAAACACCAAAATGTATCCAAGCGGCATTATTGTCTTCCTAGATTAAAAAAGCAAACTGGGACCCAACACAATATACAGGGACAATCTCAATGAAGTCTTTGAAAGAGTAAAACTGCTTCAAAAATGAAACTGTACCTGGCATGACTGATGGAGTTGGCGCAAGATCTTCTGTAATTTCCCATACTCTTCCCGTTCTAAATATAATTTGCCAAGCTGTGAAAAACAAATTGATTTTTAACACCTACTGATTTATATATAGTTGTTAAAAATACTATATATCAAGACCCGAACTGTGCATTTTACCTTTGTGTTTGTCTTAAACCACAATCTATCATTCTTAGCATCTTTCAGAGCTTCAAGTGTTGTCTCATAAAATTCCTGAAGCAAATCCATCTGACATAAAAAATCAGAATTCTATAATTGTAAACAGCAAATTTGTGCTTGTTAATAAAGTCAATGTGAACATACGCCAAGTTTGAATTTCTTAACACTTTATAATAAGAAATGAGCAACTTATACATTGTGATAACTGCATTGACAACTATTTCCCAATATTTGAAAATTAAATAAGGTAACACAAATTCCTGTTCAGATGCATCCTAACTAACCCCTTTTGTGAATAATGCTGTATCCTCATTTGAACTCGTATAATGCAATCCTAACCAATTTGGGCAAGCACAATTCACCTGTCTCTCCATTCCCAGGGTGGTGAGGGGAAGCTGGTACATGTCTGTGTACAGAACTAACTCCCCCGTCCCCCGGTGTGGTGCAGAAGTTCCTTATGGCACTTTTGAAACACTCAGGCTAAAATGGGGCATATGCTGGCCTAAGTGGGGGGTTAGAGCTGCAGCTTTAGTTTCTCTGAAAGCTGTAGGTTCTGCTTTCACATGAGAAAACTGTAGAAGTGTCTCTCCCAACTGATCCTGCTGTTCATTTAGGTTTAGGTGTGGAAGGTAAAGGATGCTTTATTCTCTTGTTAAGCATTGGGGAGATTTACAGCTGCTGATCTGGTATTCATGGTTGCACATATTACGTCCCAGTTTAAAAAGCAGAAATACGGAATTTTCAAAAGATTCTGGATTTCTGTGAAAGATGTAGGCTGCAATCCTAAAGGCACTTTCCTGGAAGTAAGATCCATTGAACACAATAGGGCTTACTTTTGAGTAGACATGGTTAGGATTGTACTCATAGTGTCACTGATAATTTCTGCAGCTGAGCAACAGTTACGGGTATCTAGAATGAGTTTGCAGGGGAAATGATGGCTTAGGTATTTCTGACTCTCAGAAAACTCTGTCCATGAAATGAGTCACACAGATGTCAATGGCAAAACTCAACCACTGGTGCAATGTACTTTTAAGAAGTACACTCATCTTATGTCTTATGGTTGGATTGTAAAACCAAAATCTGTTTAAGTGCCCATCTAGCTAGTGAGTGCTGAGTGGCAATGGTATTAACTGATGCACTAGCAGGGGTTAGTGGGAAGGTGTGACAGGGTAGCTATGTGCATGGCTTTACCAAGCCCTCACCCAGATACCTAGTACTAGTATTCACACCACCTGCCAGGGTAGGAGAGCACTGCAGGGATTTTACAACAGTGTAAACAATTAGGATTCCCAAGACATAATCTGCAAAATATGTCCTTACTCAGAATACACTTGAATTACTACTTCCTTTTGTTACCATGCCCATACCCTTTAAAAATTTAAAACCACAATCCCACATCTGATTATAAAAACTGAACTACAAACTTTTATTAGCATCACAGCAAAAATCCAGTCTGAGTTTGCTTAATTTGCAACTAGCCACTGGAAATAAATTAAATAAGGTTGCTCTATCAGTGCTTCCAGATGTTTAAATACTTGATAGAGTCTGAACTTCAAAGGAGATGCATTTAAAAATCACAGATGGTACATTTTCATGAACTTTAGTAGAGCTTTTCCAAGATCATACTAGAATATTTGAAGTTTAAAACAAAACACAGAACAAAGCAGAACGAAAAATTCCAACACAAAATTTTTCCACCCTAATGTATTTTTTGTGTGCATTAGAGGAAGGCAAAATATTTTGTTGCATGCTGTAAAGAACTCAAGTGTTTACATTTCCTTTAATAATATTCTTCTTCATCTTGCATATAGCTTAGAACACATGAGTCAATGTAAAATTAGTGCAGTTCATACGGCATTTTTAGAACTTCTACAGCCTTCCCTGGACAGAGAAATATATGAACAAGTCCTTTTTGTTGTGGATTTCCCTGTTCTTCCATTTTTTGTGCAATTCTGGATTGGAAATCTAGCACAGTGTTGTCTTACTCACTTTGCTTGTAACAACTGCAAGGCCAGCTATTTTTAAACTAGACTTACCAAGGAATAGAAGATTCAGAAAGATTACTTTCTACAATGCAAGAGCTTACTAATGCAATTCCCAAATGCAAGCAGCAAATTTAAAAAAATGTATAAACTACAGAACCTCAAAAGGAGAGATATTCTAACCTGCTTGGAAGTGGAGATATAATCGAGAATAGAATTGATAGATTTTTCAGAATAATTTCTTGTAACTGCACTCCGTATGTAGGTCAATAGCTGCTTATACCTGTTCATCATTTCAGGAAAGTTAGTCTATAAAGGAGAAAAAAACCATAAATTTATGATAAGGAAGCATTTTAGAATGGAGGTTGAATCTAATAAGTAATATTCAAAACAATCAAAGAAAAGTTTATTGTTTTTATATAGTACACATGAATGCTATTAAATATAAGCAATTTAATAACCACACCGTTCTCATAAATTTAGAATGAGCATGTTATCTACATAATGACAAGACGGTATAGTTAGGAGTAAGACCAAGAAGTTATACCAATATCCATATAAGTAGTTTTATTACTATTGAAAATGTGGTTTCAGTCTTGAACAAAAGGAAGACTCTTTGCAACAAGAATACTGACTGTTGGATATCTTTTATTTATACTTATGTAGCCTAAATAAGTACCTAAATAAGTACCTAAATCTAATTGCCCAAATTTAATTTAAAGGACATATTCTTTCTATGTTACAACTGTAGCAAAGCTGATTCAGAAAACATCAGGATGAGGTGTTGCAGTAGCATCACTAATGATCACATAGCCCAGTGCAAAGCTCAAAATGTAGTCACGGAA
Source organism: Cryptoblepharus egeriae (assembly GCA_030015325.1). Classification (NCBI taxonomy): domain Eukaryota; kingdom Metazoa; phylum Chordata; class Lepidosauria; order Squamata; family Scincidae; genus Cryptoblepharus; species Cryptoblepharus egeriae. Next base: position 18,104,503 of record JAREYC010000013.1, read on the forward strand.
GTGATGTCACAACCGGAAGTTACATCATCCCCAGGTATTTTTTAAAAGAAAATTGGGGAGAAACCTTCCTCTTCCTCAGCAATTCACCACCATTTGCTCTGCTAGTGGCATAGCTAAAGCACCTGTTTGCTATCTGGAGTTGAAGATTTGGTTTTCCCCCCTCCAACCTGCCCTGAAACAACAAAATCAAATTTAATTAAGTAAAAAAAGGAAAATTGTGTCCCTTATTGGTTAGGGAAAGAGGAATTGCTGGGGCAAAGAGGAAGGGTTATTTGTTCCCTGCTAAATATAAAAGGAGCACCACTTAGAAGTGCCTGTATACCCAAGTTAGCATGAGGTAACTTTATGATATATATACTGTATATGGCATATGTATTGAGAACTGATTCATATTAATGCCTTATTAGTTCCATACAGTATCAGAATTACATTTCATTGGCTCTCCGAACCATTAGTAAAATGAGAAAGTTTGAGTTAAGAAAATCCACTTTTGTTCCTTATGCTTTTGTGTTTTCATTTTCTGAATAACTGGCTGTAATTTTTGATAGACTATAGATATTTCAGCGCAGTTTGTTTCATTGCATTCTGCATAAAATTACCTTTCCAACGATATATAACATGATGGTATTATCATTCATACATATCCCGTCTTTCACAATTTTAGTCACTATTGTCAAGCTCAGCTTGTAGCCCCCCTAAAGCTTGTAGCCAGGTGCAACTGCACCCTCTGCACCCTGCCTAGCTACGTCACTGAGGTGTTTCTTTCCAGTACATACTGGCCAAAAAAATAGACTGAAAAGAATTATAATTTTTTAACAGTGGTTTGGTTCAAATTGACATTGTTTAATTTACTGCACAAAAAAGAAAAAAATTGAACACTCTTACCAATTTGAAGTTTATTTTTATCATCTGTTTTAATGCTTTAAATCCCCATTCTCCCTTTTCACCTTCAAGCTCCAAAACCTGAAAGTCAGAGAACACAAGAGAATTGCTTTTCTGAAACTTGATGCCTACCGATTTCATTAAAAACTGTGCTGAAGCATCTTCACTAATATACCTAAAATATACTGAAAATGCTTTTGCTACACTTCTCTAATGTGTTAGGATAGGAATAAGCAAGGGTATTGAAAAACTTCCAACAGAACTCCTTCAACTGTTTGTTGTGAACAGTTAAATACATACAAACTAAGCAGATGCTTCTACAATTAGTTCATTCTATAAGACTCATATTATGAAGCAACAATCACATCCAATATGTTTTAAAAAATTATTGTGATTTCAACATTATCAATTCAAAAATTCATTATGGGCAAAATCCAGAGTAACTACGAGGAGTCCTTGCTCTGCTGTAAGAACAACTTACTCTGGATTCAAATATGAATTTCCCATAGGTTTTCATCAGGTGGTGCAATAACTACAGGGGCACGTAAAGTCTCCCATAGTTACTCTGGATTTGGGGGTATGAAACATTCAAAATAGGCTGCATTTGAGTTTATACATACTAAACAGATAAAGGTGTCACCTGCACGTTGACTGGTTAGTTGTGATCACCTCTAAGGGTGGTACTCATTGCTATCACGAGGCTAAAGAGCCAACATGTTCCAAAGTAGTCTCCAGGGTCATGTGGCCAGGATAACTTTCTTTTCTTTGAGGGGGGTGGGAATATATAGGGGGGAAATGATGTAAATATAAGAAAATGTATATAGGGGGTATAATGATGTATACAGGGGGTATAATGATGTAAATATAAGAAAAATTGATATGTAAATATACAATGCATCAATTAAATTTTTTTAAAAAAAATGTGGCCAGAATGACAAAATGCCAAAGATGCATGGAACACTGTCACCTTCCCATCTGTGTGGTGGTACCTATTTATCTATTTGCATTTACATCCTTTTGAACTGCTAAATTGGCAGAAGCTGGCAAGAAATGGGAGCTCACTCTTGTGTGTTACTCAGATGACAACTATGAATATCTACTAAGAAGTATATCCCAATGTGTTCAATGTGAATGGGATAGGATTGCAGCCTCAAAACTCAAACTGTCAACATGCTGACTTTCATGTTGACAAGCACAACCTCTTTAACCACCGAGCAACTGCAGCCCATAATAACTGTTTCAATACTACAATCAAATGAAACAGCTCTTTCCCATGTGATTTCTCAAGACTAGTGTTGACTTTTGTGATTTTAAAAAAATCGCATAAGCAAACAATTATTAAGCTCTATAATGAATGGGGATATTAATCAAGCTCTACTAAATAGTAGTCCAATTTCTGAAATAGCTCAAGATAATACTGTACTTTGTCTGCATTGATTACCACAGTTAGTGCAAATTACAATTTGGAAACCAGTGTCCAACCATGATTTGAAGCAGAGTGTCCAATAAGGAAAAGCATACTTAGCTCCAACCTCAAGGCAAAACAGTTAACTGGATCAAATACATCAATACAATGAACAAACTATAAACCTTCTGAAAACTGCTCAGTGCTGCTTTGGGATCATCTTCCTTCAGGGCTTTCGAGTTGTAGTACTGATTCTCCAAATCTACATTTGGCTCAGAGTTGCTGTCTTCTGAATATTCCTACATTTTATGAACAGCAGAAAAGAAAATGAACGTCAGGTTACAGAAATAAAGTCTGAAGCAATTAACTAATTTTAACAAGATAGGATGAAGGGTTTTTTCCCCTTCTTTTCTTGAGAGTCTGAAAGATAAGTTTTATATTTACATTTTTGTTCTCATATCTCCAATAGACTAGATATGAGTAGATAACACCACTGGGATGCAAGGGAAGCAATCTCTATTAACCTACTATTGATCCAGTCTCAAAGAAAAAAAAATCAAGGGAAAAAAATGGAACATTATAGCTTTTTTGGTAAGAAATGTTACAATCTTCACTACTGATATCTTCACTCCTTCACTTCAATCTTCACTCCTGCACACTTGCTTTTCACCAACACTTATTTTTGAATTGTAAGTAAGATGGTAAAAGTGTGTCACTGCAGATTGTGCTGCTGTGAGTGTCTCTAGAAAGCGATGCTCACCCCCTTTTTAAGGCTGAAGAAACAGCGTTGTCCGAAAATGGCTCTGTGGTCATGTGGCCGGCATGACTATACACCAAAGTGCACAGAATGTAGTTGCCTTCCTACGGAAGGGGTACTTATTGATTTACTTGCATTTACATGCTTTCAAGCTGCTAGGTTGCCAGGAACTGGGCAAGAGACAGCAACTCATTCTGTCTTGTAGTACTTGGGTCTTGAACCACCAACCTTCATGTTGAAAAGCACAGTGCCTTTAACAACTGAGCCACTGCATCCCTCTAAAACAACTCAATACAATTCATAAAGAGACTTTAGACATGTTTTCAGGGCTTTCACACCAGTTACAGTCAACTAAAAACCATTAATGCAAATATCATTATTGGATTCAGTGTCCCCAGAATCAGACTTTTTTGCTGGATTACTGCAAAATATTTTTGTCTTATTTCAAAATCCAGTTTGGATTCATTAGAGTATCTCACAGAGGGACCAACCCAACATTTTAACTTCCTCAAAGTAGAGATCTCCCCACTGCCCCACAAAAGCAGGGATTAAGAGGTTATCACTCTTAGCAGAGATGTCAAACATAAGGCCTACAGACTGGATTTGGCCTCCAGAAGTTATTTATCCAGTCTATGACAACTGGTCTCTCCAATGCTGCCCTTTCAGCAGCACCACTTTTACTGAGGTCCTGAGGGTGAGGATCTGATGGAAGAAGGCATCCAAAGGCAAGGAATGCTATGTGGGAAGGGGAAGACCAAGAAGATTGGACATGCTGGTGAGGAACTGTGAGAGCCCAAGTATTTCATGGGGTAGTGTTTCAGCTGTCTTTTGTCAAGGTATCACTTTGCAAGCACCATTCAGCAGCTTGGCTAAAAGCACTAAAATTGGCTAAAATATGGTCAAGATTCATATATTTTCTCTTTCTGTCATCTGAAGCTAATAAATTCCTACATGAGAACAAAGTGCTTATATGTGGATATCAATTGCTCTATGGCATACTTTATTGACATTACTTTGGGTCCTCAACAAGCAGCATGTTTGCTGACCTGCTAACTGACCTGCTGTATATATGAATTAAGTCTGACACTCCTGCTGTAGTGTAACAACAGTGCACAAAGGTGTGGCAGATCAAAACAGATGAATTTAAGTTACATACACTTTTAGCTCAACAACTGGACTTCAGTCATCAAAACTGAAGACACACAAAATATAGTGGCATTTACTGTTAGGTGATGTGTCGCCACTGAAAATAGAGGGAAGAACATGGAATTTTTTTGAAATGTAAATGGAAGTTCCATTCCACAGCTGTCTCATGACATGTTCTCTCTAAACAAACTTCAGGAAGAGGGAAGCAGAATATAATCTGATACTGAATAAAGTGACCAGGTAGATTCCACATCTTATTCAGACATGTCACCTATTTAGTATGTTTCTCAAACAAATTATCTATATAAAAAAAATATATATATACTTTTCTATAACTAGAGAAGCTGGTTGAAGTGCCATCACGTCCCCACCAACTTTCCAAGAAACAGAACCAGGATGTAACTATAAAGAGTTTAAATTTGCAATGGGTAGAGTCACTAGGGACAACCTCAGTAAGGTGGCAACTCTTTATTTTCCATCATAAGGATATTGCCATTCACTCACTTGGAGACACTATGGCAGTGAGGAAAAACCTGCCCTCTACTCCTGATGGTGTAATGATAAGGAATCTGTGTAATGCTACATAAATTATTGAAAGCCCTTCCTTTAGATTTACCCTGACACTAGACTGCTGCAGGATTTTGGCAAGATTTTACAGCTGGGTAGAAGAAAAACACTATATAGGTTACTGATTCTTGCCAAAATTTGTGTGCCCCTTCATACTGAGCATTTTGCAAGTTACCACAGAACTGTACAACAGAATGTAGGCAGGAGGCAAGTTCTGGCTCTTAGAAATTAACAATACAAGTTCCAGCAGCAGAAGATAGGAGACAACAGACAAGCAAACACAAGTAAATGCCACTGCATGCCTGTCAGCTTCATTTTGGCTGGGGATGAATATGGCAGATATAAGTCAAAAATCATCATGGAAAAAATGGGTTTCAAACAGCTTTAAGGAAAGACAGAGGAAACAATACACAGGTGTTCTGCAAAGGAGTCACAGGTGTAAGAGTTAAAACAATGCATAGTTATATTAGGATTTGAATTACTATCTTTTTAGCAAAACACTTTAGAGAAGCAAAAATGATCCCTTATTTGATGATGATAATATTAAGCAAAGTCAAATAACTCATGATTAATTTGGCTATCAATCATAGGTTTATTAACATTTCCTGCTAAAATTCATTTATGAGAGCCTACATTAGCTGTGTGAATTTTTACCTTATCCACAGGATGCTTTGCTTTTGGATTCATTGTACACTGTGCTTTTGTTATTTATGTATGCAAGACTGACTCATACTTGGTATCACTTTGTTTGAAAGCCCCTACTGTAAAGCTTTGTGCTAACTGATCTGTGGGAAGCAAAGCTGAGCTGTTTCTATGCAAATTTTTCCTTACAGTGACTGAATACATTTAACTGACATTTTAATTATTTCAGACTCCAATTGCTTTTTAGGTTTTAAAAATGGGAGGTTTGGAAAAAACCACTCCTACTCCTCCGCTGCCAAAGGACAGCAGTAAATTTTCTGGGAACAGCCCAGCATCAGCATCATACTTATGACCATTTTCAGACAACTGGTATAAAATTACAGGAGCTAGCCACAGTGTGAATCTGCATGATTTGGAAGAGCCTGCTGAGATGTGGTCTGATGGTTGAGTAGCTGGAACAGCTGGAAGGAGGAGCAACTGTGGGCTCATTGTGGATGAGAGGCAGAGATGGATGCTAGGCTGATAAGAGCTGTGGCAGGACAGTCACCAGTCAGCTGAAAGTGTATGAACAGGTTGATCAGCAAAGAAATGAACAGCTTTGAGGACCTGCTTGAACTTGATTTATGGCTGCTTGCTTTATGACATGCAGACCACATTGTGAGGGCAACATCTAGTGACTGAGGTTGCAATCCTAATCCCCAGTTAGGCTGGCATAAGTCTGGACATGAGTCCCGTGCTGGCCTGGGGGTGTCACAAAAGTGCCATACGGCAATTATGTGCCACTTTTGGGGAGGTTAAACCACAGGAAAGACATGCACTGGCCTCCCTACACCACGACAGGAACGGGGAGACAAGTATTATGCTGGCCTAAATTAGTTAGGCTTGCACTCTGCAGGTTCTGTAGGACTTCTCACAAAACATACTGTAAACAATCCACTGAAAAATTGTGGTTTAGATTACCCTATGATACATATGTATAGGTGTGCCTTGTTGTCTACTTGGGGTCCATTCTGGATTCTCTCAAGATTAAAAAATACATGGACTAAAAAGTGGCAAAATAGGTTTAAAGACGCACTTCCAGGTTTCTTGCTCCTCCATTGCTCTTAATGGAATAGGGTTGTGCAGGGGTTTGATTCTGGAACACCCTGCTAATACAAAAAAAATGTGAAACAAAAGCAGTCCCATTAAAAAGTATGTTCCATTACAATTGTTTAAAAACAGCTTTCCTGACTGCTGTACAGAGGAAGTGAGCAATTAGAAAAGCAAAGGATCCCCTGCTTTTGCATGGCTCAGACGAAGAATGGAATGACTGTTTGCATGACTGCTTCTCTACAACAGTAGAAAAGCAGCTCTCCGTCACTCTTGAAAGACTATGGTATCGTGCTCGGCGCTGCATGCGTAGCATGAAAGCCTAGGTTAGACTGTTATGGAGGATAGGCTGTTATCCAAGCAGCAAATCCCCCCTCACCATGCCACTGAATTAGTCCAATGGAAAGGCAGAGCCAGTACGATTGGATCCAGCTGGTGTCACAGAGCTGGGCTAAGGACAGGAGCTCACCCTGAGATGTGGGGCTGACCTGGGTCTCGAACCCTGGCACAGTGACTTAACCACTTGCGTCACCCACAGCCCACAACAGGGCACAACAACATAGTCTTTCAAGACTGACGGAGGCCTGCTTATGATTCCTAAAAACAGTAGAAAAGCTGTTTTAAAAACAGATTTGCAATGGCAATCTGTGTTGAATCAAATTCATGTATAAAAAAATCTATGTATAACAAGGTTATACCTGTATACACATGTAATTTCATGGAGAAAAACAACCTAGATTCAGAGAGGAATAAAAAGGGGGAACTTCCCTCTCCCTTCCTTCATCTAAAAGACAATTGGCAGCTTTCTGTAGTTTGCAAGGCAGGATTTCGAGGGCCCTGCAAGCACAACAGCTTCTGCCAGCTTTTTTCTGTGCTCAAAGTTCTCAGGGCCTGGGGTGAAGCAACAAGGTTTTTAAAAACAACTGCATAATACACAATTCCTGCATTTTGTTTTCCACTTAGCTATCACAGGGAAGAGCTACTGATTCTTCAGAAGGAATGAAAAATAATTTATTTCTTTCAATAGAATTTTGTATTCTATCTCTTCTCAATTAATAAACACTACCAACAAACTATCTTAGCAAACTGATTTTCAATCATCCTTCTTGAAGACTGTTCTTAAAAAGTTAACTTTACAGCACACAAATGTATTTATTGTTTTCTCCATTTCAGAGAATGTCACCCATTGCAACGAGTGACAATGTAAGAATCCACAGAGAATGCTGCTCTTTTATCTGAATGATTTTTCACTGATAGAGGTCCAGTTAAAACTTTTTGACTACTCAAAACTGCTGCTCTTTTTAACCTACAATCATGGAAGGCAACTGTGATTTTATAAACATCCAGATTACACAGATATGAAACGACAGCTTCACACAAGTCATTGGGGCACAGTCTTGACAGTTATAATGAGGAAGCACTGGATGAAAGGGCTTAATAAATAGCTATATTACTGTGGGCAGAGCTGGCACCAGAAATTACTATTATACATATTGAGACTACCGAATGAGAATACTAATCCTAATAGTGCAATCCTGACCTAGGCCTGACCTGACCAACTCATCAGTTTTTCCGTTCCCAGAGTGATGTAGCGAGGCAAGTGCATGTCTGTGCACTGGTGCCAGGAGTGGCGCAGATATGTTGTAAAGCATTTTTATGATGCCTCTAGGTCAGAACAGGATTTATGCCAGGGTTTAAGCAGGACTAACTGCAGGTTAAGACTGCAGCCTAAGAAAGTTATCTACCTACCCTCCACCCAGATTTCTCCTTCATCCTCCTTATATGAATCTTATACAAATTAATATAATACACAGTTTGTTTCATTTAAGACAGGGCCCTGCTATTGAACTGTAATCATTCAAAAGAATAAGTTTGAAGCAGCTTCAAAAAAACAAAAAAAAATTTGAAGCAAAACCAACCAGCTGTTGAAGTCTCCTAAACATGTGTACCTGACAGGTCAGGCAATAATAACTTGCTAAACATAAAAGTTTCAGTTCTGTAATATAAAAGTTTCACTTTTATATTTAAGTGAAACATAAAAGTTTCACTTTTGTAATATAGTTTATTTATACTAGCTCCAGATTTGTGATGATGTATTTTACAATCATAACTTCCTAATAATTCCAAAAGCATCATTTATATTGCATTCAGCAAATACAGTAAGCAGTTAATTGATCATTAACTGAAAACACTGAAAAGTTTTTTTGGGGAAAAAACTTTTAAACTTTATTAGAATGTTTTGAAATCTTATTAGTAAAAAAAATCCTGTGCAAACCGACAATAGTTTATTCTTGTTTTTATATGCTAAACCTGAAGATGACCTACAAAGAATTACATTATTAGTTTACCTATCTAGAACCATTAACTGCAGCATTCTAGGGTCTTGTGTTAATATCTTTCTCACAGACCTTGCTACTTAAAAAAGATTTTTTACCTGTAGGTGCCCAGGGACTAAGCCTGAGACTTTTGGTGCAATCCTAAAGACACTTTCCTAGGAGTAAGACTGATTGTACACAATGGGGCTTACTTTTGAGTAGACAAGATTAGGCTTGTGCCCTTTGTGAATGAAAACGTATATTGTACAGGTGTGTTACAATCTCAGTCAACAAGACACCATGCTATCCCATTTTAAAGGACTTGATTTGTATACTAAACCCATTACAGCTTCTTCAATGTTCTGAAAAGTTAATGTGTTTGTTCCCAAATCAATAAACAAGAACTTAACACCAAATACCAGTACATTTGTTTTCTGTTGCTTGAAAGTGAAGTTCAGTTAGAAAGTGTCAGATTACAATGACATGATCGATATATAAACATTCCAAGTTGTAGAAATTAAACAATCTCTGTCTAATAATATATTTTTTGCCAAAATTAAAGTACAATTATGGCTCCTCCCTGTAAACATGATCCCCTACCTGTGTATTTGGAAGTAACCTCACTAATTTCAATAGAAATTACTCATAAACAAATGTGCTCAGGGTTGCCCTTATCACACTACAGTACTTTATATTAGGGAAAAAATTCATAATACAGAGGCAAGGAGCTATACATATACTGTATAAGATAAACATTCAATTGTAATATACTATTTTCATACACACATAACAAGAGCATAAAAACTGGGATCACATCTTAGATCAGTGGTTCCCATACTTTTTAGCATTGGAAACACACACAAAAAAGATTCATTTTACCAGCTGCTCAAGCAACTGTGCCAGTAATGGTAACTGGGCAGCAGTTTCCCCTCCAAATATCAAGCAGTTCAGCCACTAATGGCCATGGACTCATACTTTGGAAATTGCTGCCTTGAATGCTATACTTTGAACCAGGAATTTTGAAGTCATGCAAAACACATTCCTATCCCCATTGGTGTCAAAACAGTCCAGCTATCACCATCAAATTAAGACTGCTGTCTTGCCAAAAGGAAATTTTGTTTTGGAAACAACAGCAATATTGATTTATGCATTAATTTTGTGTATGTGTGCGCGTACATGTATATGTGTGTACATGTGCCAACACAAATCACTGATTAACAAACAAGGGAACAAGTCCATTAAAGAACAATATCAGTTGTATACAGGCCAGAAATAACAAGGGTGACCAAACCATGGCTCCTGAGTGACATAATGGATTTTTGATATAATATGCGCTTTCAGAAAAATGCAAGCTGAGCTTGCTTTTTTCATCACAATTAACATAAAAGGTAAATAAAAATTTTCAAGGTTTACAATTATGTTCTGGGTATAAATTGAACATGCACTGTATTGAAACAAGTTTAAGTGATTATGGGCAAAATCCAGAGTAACTACAGTGAGTCCTTGCTCTGGTATAAGAACAACTTACTCTGGATTCCAATATGAATTTCCCATAGGTTTTCACTAGATGGTACAGTAACTACAGGTGCACGTAAAGTCTCTTTGTGCTGTAGTAGTTACTCTGGATTTGGGTGTATGGGGAATACAATATAAGAATTTAAATTTTTTTAAAATGTGAACATCTTTATCTCCCGTAGCTCTCAAACATCTGAAGTTTTATCATGTGAGTGTTTTGGGTCAAGCAAGTCACCCCTGGTATATACAGTATTTCCAAGCAATGACATGCTGGGGAAAGAAAAAGTCAGCTCTGTTGTAAAATCCTGCACCAACCCATTTCTTTCCTTTCTCACTTCTTCACTAATGCTTGCTAAAAGAAATAATTTCCTTTAAAAACTACAAAAGTATTAATTTATGCTTCAATTGTGGGTGGGTGTGGAGTGTCCATACATGTATTTCACAGGTGGATGCGCATATATATATACACACATGCACACGTATACAAAACAACAAAAACCACTTGGTTAACAGACAAAAAATTTATACATCACACTATACACAGCACACTATACCAAGCAGTACTGTAGTGGGAGTGAGAAAAATCAACTGTGTGGTCAAATCCATGTGCCATCCTATTTCTCTTCTTCCTTACCCACTCCCCTGTTGACCCTCACAAATCATGTTCATCAATAAAAAATGAAGAGACATGCTTTATTTTTCTCCCCCTTGCTTTGCCTTAGACCTTTTTTTTCTTTTTTCAATTTGTCAAAACCCCTATTAAAGCCCTAGATTAGATGTCATTACACATCCTGTAGCACAGAGTCTGTCCTGACTCTCCCAACACTCAGTTTTAGTGTATGACCTGGTTCTAGTGTCTCCTCCTTCACCTCTTCATCCACAATCCTACCCCAGTTGACCCTGGCAGAGCATGACAGTTATTAAACAAACAAACACAAAAATGCTTATTTTTTCCCTTGCATTGATTTATATTTTTCCTCATCTAAAAAAAATCTAAATCTAAAAAAAAATTCATCTAACCCTGACACTCTTTAATTCTAAGAAGTGAAGGGCCCAGACTTGTTGGGTCTTGGAAAGGGTTTGACTGGAGTGCCTTGATTTCCTAGAGATGCTCTGAAAGGGGGCAGGGGTCACCCCAACTCCCCCCATCGACAGGGCCTTGGCTCACTTCCCCTTCACATCCCACCTCAGACAACCCTCTGAAGAAAATGAGTCTCCAAATGGGCGGAAGACTTGTGGGAACTTGGAAAGGGATCTACTCGTTCAGTTTCCTTGGGGTGGGGGTGGTGAAAGGAGGTGCAGAGCAAAAGAAGGTGTCACCCCAACACTCCGCACTCACATAGCCTTGGCTGAACCCCTCTTCCCATCCCAACTCCAACACTCCTGACCCTCTGAAGTCCAAGTAAATGAGTCTCCAAAGGGGGGGCAGACATGTGGGGCCCTCAGGAGTGCCTCAGATTTCTAGAAAGGGGTGAAAGGAGGGGCAGAGCAAAGGAAAAGGGGTCACCCCAACTCTCCCCACACACAGGGCCTTGGCTGACCCCCTCTTCCCATCCCAACTCCAACACCCTTGACCCCCTGAAGTCCAAGTAAATGAGTCTCCAAAGGGGGGGCAGACATGAGGGGCCCTCAGGAGTGCCTTAGATTTCTAGAAAGGGGGTGAAAGGAGGTGCAGAGCAAAGGAGAAGGGGTCACCCCAACTCTCCCCACACACAGGGCCTTGGCTGACCCCCTCTTCCCATCCCAACTCCAACACCCCGACCCCCTGAAGTCCAAGTAAATGAGTCTCCAAAGGGGGGGCAGACATGTGGGGCCCTCAGGAGTGCCTTAGATTTCTAGAAAGGGGGTGAAAGGAGGTGCAGAGCAAAGGAGAAGGGGTCACCCCAACACTCCCCACACACGGCCTTGGCTGAGCCCCCCTTCCCATCCCAACTCCTTCCTCCTGCCCTCTGACATCCAAGTGAAAGAGTCTCAAGGGGGAGTTGTGGGGCCTAGTGGAGTGCCTCAGGGTCCGAAGAGGGGTGATGTCTGGAGGTGGTGCTCGGTGGGGGGAGAGGAGTCCCAGCTGCCCACCCACAAGGCCTTGGCTGCCCCACTTCCCACCCAGGGCAGGAAAGGGGGCTGAGCCCTGTCAGTGCAGGAGAGGGAGGGCAGCCCCCAGGGGGAGAGGGCCCGGGGGAGAGGGCCCGGGGGAGTCCCCACCGTGGAGGCTCCACAGCCCCCCACAACCCCCAGCCTTACCAGGTCGTAGTCCTCCTCATCATCGCACATGAAATCATCCTCCATGTCAGACATCTTGGCCGGAGGACGCGCGCGGGGGAGGGGAGGAGGGGCGGGGGAGGGAGGGAGAGAGAGACAGGCGAAGCCACGCCCACTTCTCCCACAACCCCCCGCGTTGCCACTGCTCCTCCCAGACCTCTCTTCCCCCGTCCACTGCGACTGCGCCCCCCCCCAATGGAAGTCTCGGCTCCCGGCCTAGGAAAGGAAAATCTCTCGGGCGAGGAAGCAGCTTGCAGGACGGACCCTAATAGAGGGTGCACCAGGCCCCACCTCGGCAACCAGGCCCTAGCAACCCCCGAACCAGGGCCTGAGGGCAGCACGGACCCCAATAGGGGGCGCACCGAGGCCCACACCCCCCCCCCGGCAGCCCCCGAACCAGGGCCTGAGGGCAGCACGGACCCCAATAGGGGGCGCACCGAGGCCCAAACCCCCCCCGGCAGCCCCCGAACCAGGGCCTGAGGGCAGCACGGACCCCAATAGGGGGCGCACCGAGGCCCAAACCCCCCCCCGGCAGCCCCCGAACCAGGGCCTGAGGGCAGCACGGACCCCAATAGGGGGCGCACCGAGGCCCAACCCCCCCCCCGGCAGCCCCCGAACCAGGGCCTGAGGGCAGCACGGACCCCAATAGGGGGCGCACCGAGGCCCACACCTCCCCCGGCAGCCCCCGAACCAGGGCCTGAGGGCAGCACGGACCCCAATAGGGGGCGCACCGAGGCCCACACCCCCCCCCCGGCAGCCCCCGAACCAGGGCCTGAGGGCAGCACGGACCCCAATAGGGGGCGCACCGAGGCCCACCCCCCCCCGGCAGCCCCCGAACCAGGGCCTGAGGGCAGCACGGACCCCAATAGGGGGCGCACCGAGGCCCACACCCCCCCCCGGCAGCCCCCGAACCAGGGCCTGAGGGCAGCACGGACCCCAATAGGGGGCGCACCGAGGCCCACACCCCCCCCCGGCAGCCCCCGAACCAGGGCCTGAGGGCAGCACGGACCCCAATAGGGGGCGCACCGAGGCCCACACCTCCCCCGGCAGCCCCCGAACCAGGGCCTGAGGGCAGCACGGACCCCAATAGGGGGCGCACCGAGGCCCACACCCCCCCCGGCAGCCCCCGAACCAGGGCCTGAGGGCAGCACGGACCCCAATAGGGGGCGCACCGAGGCCCACACCCCCCCCCCGGCAGCCCCCGAACCAGGGCCTGAGGGCAGCACGGACCCCAATAGGGGGCGCACCGAGGCCCAAACCCCCCCCGGCAGCCCCCGAACCAGGGCCTGAGGGCAGCACGGACCCCAATAGGGGGCGCACCGAGGCCCAAACCCCCCCCCGGCAGCCCCCGAACCAGGGCCTGAGGGCAGCACGGACCCCAATAGGGGGCGCACCGAGGCCCAAACCCCCCCCCCGGCAGCCCCCGAACCAGGGCCTGAGGGCAGCACGGACCCCAATAGGGGGCGCACCGAGGCCCAAACCCCCCCCGGCAGCCCCCGAACCAGGGCCTGAGGGCAGCACGGACCCCAATAGGGGGCGCACCGAGGCCCAACCCCCCCCGGCAGCCCCCGAACCAGGGCCTGAGGGCAGCACGGACCCCAATAGGGGGCGCACCGAGGCCCAAACCCCCCCCCCGGCAGCCCCCGAACCAGGGCCTGAGGGCAGCACGGACCCCAATAGGGGGCGCACCGAGGCCCAAACCCCCCCCCGGCAGGCTCCGAACCAGGGCCTGAGGGCAGCACGGACCCCAATAGGGGGCGCACCGAGGCCCAAACCCCCCCCGGCAGGCTCCGAACCAGGGCCTGAGGGCAGCACAGACCCCAATAGGGGGCGCACCGAGGCCCAACCCCCCCCGGCAGCCCCCGAACCAGGGCCTGAGGGCAGCACGGACCCCAATAGGGGGCGCACCGAGGCCCAAACCCCCCCGGCAGCCCCCGAACCAGGGCCTGAGGGCAGCACGGTCCCCAATAGGGGGCGCACCGAGGCCCAAACCCCCCCCGGCAGCCCCCGAATCAGGGCCTGAGGGCAGCACGGACCCCAATAGGGGGCGCACCGAGGCCCAAACCCCCCCCGGCAGCCCCCGAACCAGGGCCTGAGGGCAGCACGGACCCCAATAGGGGGCGCACCGAGGCCCAAACCCCCCCCCCCCGGCAGCCCCCGAACCAGGGCCTGAGGGCAGCACGGTCCCCAATAGGGGGCGCACCGAGGCCCAAACCCCCCCCCGGCAGCCCCCGAACCAGGGCCTGAGGGCAGCACGGACCCCAATAGGGGGCGCACCGGGGCCCACACCCCCCCGGCAGCCCCCGAACCAGGGCCTGAGTGCCTCCCAGTGCCTCCTCAAGCCGCACACAAGAGCCCTCGTCCTGCTGCCAGCACAAAAACTGTGGTGAGGAGTTCCACAGGACCCTTCCCTGTCCCGACTCCCCAGCAAGCCATCTAAGCGGATGCAGGGTGACCAGATGCCCAAACCTCAAAAGGAGGACAAGATCAGATTTCTCTCAGCCTGGCCTTTCTGACAGACAATGGCACTTTTGCCTATTCATGAGTAAAGCCACAATATTGGGCACTTTCACTTTCCCATAGAGCTCAATGCATATATTTTATTTTTAGTTTTTTGGCCATAACTTTTGATAGGAAGGAGATACGAATCCAATAACATATGACACGATGGGGTACCTCACATCATTTCAAAGTTCCACAACAAAGACAAAATGGAGGACAATGAAGCCCTTTTGGAGGATACCTGGACAGCAGACTAAAAAAGAGGACAAATCTGGAAATTTCCATTCATGGTCACCCTCAGTGCACATTCCCGGTTTTGGTGTTATGTCAGAAGGCAAAATGCAATCCCCGTCTACTCTCTCTGTTCTAAGGCAAGAGGCACCATCACCACATCCTGTGGCAAGGAGTTCCACAGTCTCACAACATGACCTTGTCCTGTCCTTCCGCTCAATATCAGTGGATGCCCCTTTGTTCCCTCAGAAATCTGTCCAGTGTCCTTCTAATCAATTTAATTTTAATCAATTTAATTTATTTCAGTGGTCTGGGCACTGGGGTAAATTACCCCAAATGGGGTAAAAATGAAATTCCTGGGGGTAATGGACTGTCGCGCTGCTGAGACACAACCAGGCATGCCTTTGTGAGGGAGTCTCACCCCTTTGGAGCCTTTCCAGGCAGGGGGGAGTAGAACTCCCTCCCAAAGGGACAGCTTCATATGCAGGGACAGCTTCATTTGTCTCGGCAGCGCGACTGTGCATTACCCCCAGGAATTTCATATTTACCCCATTTGGGGTAATTTACCCCAGTGCCCAGACCACTGTTTTAAAGGGATCTAGGACAGGTGCTATCATCGCATCCTCAGGCAAGAAGTTCCACAGACCTACTTAAATGCTGGGTAAAGAAATATTTTCTCCCTCCAATCCTAACTTTGTTTTAGTGAAAGTCCTCTCGAAAGCCACCACAATCCTATTTTAAAGGCATCTAGGTCAGGTGCTACCACCACATCCTGTGGCAAGGAGTTCCACAGACTAAATGACATGTTGGATACTTTTTTTGTCTGTTCCAAACTGAATTATAGTGAATGTTCTTAGTTCTGGTGTGCAAGAGGGAAAAGAGCATCTCTATCCAGTCCCTGCATAATTTTGTATGGGCACAATCCGTGGAGAGGGGGCGGATTTGCTGCTTGGGTAACAGCCTATCCTCCATATCAATCTACCCAGGCCTTTGTGCTTCGCATACAGAATCGAGCACAGTACCATACTCTTTCAAGACTGATGGATGCCAAGTTTAATCCTAAGAAATTTAGGCTGGCCTTACTTTCCTGGCCTATCTTCCCGGGGTGGTGTGAGGAGATTGGCGTATGCCTAACACCCCCTGCCCAGGAGTGGGGCTGAAGCATCTTACGAAACTTTTGTAGTACCTCCAGGTCAGCACAGGATTTATGCAGGACTTATCCCATAGGCTGCAATTCTAATCTCCACTTAGGTTGGCCTAAGCCCCGGCATAACTCTTGTGCTGACCTCGGGGTGTTACAAAAGTGCAATATGGCGCTTCTGCCCCACTTCTAGGGGGGTTATGCCGCTGCACTGACCTCCCCACTCCATCATGGAAAGATAGGCAAAGTGAGTTAGGCCAGCCTAAATTTTTGAGGGTGCACCCTATATCTCAATCATGCCCCCCGTGTCTCTTTTCTAGGCTGAAGAGGCTTAAACACTAGCTTTTCATTGAATGGAAAGTGCCCCAGCCCATTCATTTTGGTCGCTCTCTTCTGCACCTTTTCCATTTCCACAGTTCCACTATAGACTTTTTGAGATGTGGCAACTAGAACTGGACATAATAATCCAGGGGTGGTGTTTTTATTGATTTGTACAACAGCATTAATAATATTGGTCATTACTGGTGTAATTAGTCTGTGACTCCTTGCCACAGTTTGTGATGCTGCATCTGGCACAGATGGGCAGATTTCTAAAAGACATCTTGTGGTTTGAAGGTTGTAGTTGGTTCAATACTTATTTCTTGTAGTGTTCGAGAAACACTGCATAGATAACACTATTATATTCTTTTATCGCCTCCCCATTCATTTCAGTGTGCATTTTATTTTTAATAGATTTGATGCTACCATTGTTTGTAATTGATCCATGATTAAGCTGGTGCATGTCCTGTACCATAATGCACTTCTGCAACACTCCTGAGATGATTAGGCCAGTGCACAGACATGTGCCAGCCTCACAATGCCACCATCGGAACATGGAGATGAGTGAGAAGTGCTGGCTTAAATTGCTTAGGTTTGCAACCTGTTGTTGGAGAAGAGGGAAGCAGCTCAGGGCTAGCCAGAAGGAGCAGGGGAGAGAGAAGCTCAGGATGGAGGGAAGGAGAAAGTGGGGAGACACTTTGAAGGTGTCTTGGATTGCAGTCTCCTAACCATGTCTACCCAGAAGTAAGCCCCACTGTGTTAAATGGGGCTTACTCCCAGGAAAGTGTCTTGGATTGCAGCCTCCTAACCATGTCTACCCAGAAGTAAGCCCCATTGTGTTAAATGAGTCTTACTCCCAGGAAAGTGTCTTTA
This sequence comes from Cryptoblepharus egeriae, assembly GCA_030015325.1. NCBI lineage: Eukaryota > Metazoa > Chordata > Lepidosauria > Squamata > Scincidae > Cryptoblepharus > Cryptoblepharus egeriae. The sequence continues at coordinate 18,122,145 of JAREYC010000013.1, forward strand.
GGATTGCAGCCTAAGTAGACTTCATAGGATCATGCACACTGAATACATGTTTTAAATTCAGTTACAGTGTTTTGTCATCATTTTTACATCCAGTTAATATTTTTATATTATAAAATGCCTAATTTGCATATATTATAAATTCTGGTCTAATGGACCCGGTTGGTCACCCAAGGGTTAATATTTTTGGGGTTGTGGAACCAATTGTCTGATTTTCCATTAATTTCTATGGGAAAATCAGCTTCATGTAAATAATGTGTCACATAACATACATGCCTCCGGAACGAATTAAATTTGTTACGTGAGGTGCCGTGCCACTGTATTTGCATTGGCATGGGAAAAGCGGGGTATAAATCCCTTAAATTAGTGAATTGATTAATCAATTAATTAATGACATCACTTCTGGTGGGTCCCAACAGATTATTATTCTAAAACGTGGGACCCACTCTTTAGCACTAAAAAAGTTTGAGAACCAATATAGAGCATATGTAGAGATGTTGTTGTTTAGCTGTAGATGTTAGAATTTTTGTGCATGCAGATTTTTGTTTCCAAAAATGAGAAGTCTAGAAATTGGTATGATTTTTTTTAATTTAAGTTACTACCAAACAAAAAAAGAAGCCCAATTCTAGTGATTGCTTTTAGGATTCCAAGGCTTGAGAGCACATCCCAGTTCAAATGAATGGAAGCCCTGAAAGCTTGCATTGGTCCTTTAGCAAAGCCAGGCTTCCTGGTGGGGAGGAGCCAGGGCTGCAGCATGAGCATGACTCTCTTCCATGTGGGCTGCAAGGATGCATAACGGTGTGCATGTCGTCAGCAGCACGTCAGAGCCTCTGTTTGGTTGGAAGGAGGTTTGATTTTCCCCAGGAACTCTTGCCTTCCCATCTGGGCGGGGAATGCAAGGAGGAAAGAGCAGCTGGATCTCCAGTCAATCAATGCATGCAGGAAGAAGCTCCTGCAAGTCCAGGATCTTAAGGCTTTTGCAAGGTGGCCACAGGAGATAAACCCCACTTTTGCATTTGGTGCTGCATTCAGAGGAGCCAGGCATGGCTGCAGATGTGCCCCCTACCTTGTCGGTCCAGCTGGTGGAAGAGCCCAGGTGCGTGGCTGTCTTTCCTAGTGCCAGTCTCCAGACAAGTGTATATAATGCAAAACAGGGTTGGAAAAAAGAAATCATAGAATCATGACCTAAAAGGTCATCTAGTCCAACCCACTGCCTGCTTTAGGAAATCCTCCTGGACTAAAGCATCACCAGCAGGTACTTGTCAAGCCTCAGCTTGCAGATCTCCACTGTGGGAGAATCCACCGCCTCCCTCTGCAATCTATTCCTTGGCAATGTGTACTTATATTTTTTAAAAAAAGAATCCTATTCCTCATTCCATCCTATTTGAATTGCTTCTGTTGGTGAATAAATAAATAAATAGTGTAGACCAGGGTCTCTGTTTTGGCAGGAGAGCCACATTGTCTTTCTGATTCTGTGTCGGTCCAGAAGATAAAAAAGAATTGATTTACATTTCAAATTTGAATAAATTTACATAAATGGAATATATTAGTAGCAGAACTTGTGGATGAATGAATTAATCACTTATCATCACTTTCCAACAAACATACAGAGGGTGATCTTCAAACCAGTTCATAAGCTCTTTCATACATAGAGAGGGATGTGCAACCTCTCCAACCCTCAAGTTACCCTCCAAAGGTGTGGAGAGCAGTTCTCCCCTTGCCTCTGGAGGATTACAAGGATTACAGGGTTAGCAGTCCACCAGTGAAATGAATTCTTAGGGCTGTGGGTGGTGCAAGTGGCTAAGACACTGTGCCTGTTAACCAGCAGGCCAGGGTCTGAGACCCGGGCCGGCCCCACAAGACAGGGTGAGCTCCTGTCCTTAGCCCAGCTCTGTGATGCCAGCTAAATCCAATCGTATTGGCTCTGCCTTTCCATTGGACTAATTCAGTGGCGTGGAGAGGCGGGATCTGCTGCTTGGGTAACAGCCTATCCTCCATAACAATCCAACCCAGGCTTTCGTGCTTCGCATGCAGCGTATGCAGCACTGAGCACGATACCATAGTCTTCCAAGACTGACGGAGGCCTGCTTAGTGAATTGAATTTAGCATTCATGGAGCCTACTGAAGGCCAGAAGTGACATCGTTAAGCAGGAGGTGACATCCTTAAGCAAATGATGGTCAGAAAAAAAGCACTATGTTCTCACATAGAAACTCACGAGCTGCAAGCAACAGAAGAGAAAATGTGCAAATCTTTTCAAAACAGTGCACTGTTATCATGCTGGGAAAACACTATTATAACAAAGATCAGATAAATTGCTTCTGTGGGCTGCATCCGGTTCATGGGTCTTATGTGTTTGACACCCCTAGACTATAAATGTAGCACTATAATGTTTAACCTGTCTATGGCCTGCGGGCCAGATTTGTTGTGCATGTGAACTGATTTACCATTTTGCAGAGGAGGCTTCCATTGCTGCCATTGATCTCTCCCACTGCTTCTATAGTCTGCTGCACCAGCAGGCTCTTCTCTGGTATTTTGTGGCAAACACGGCAGAATTTCCTGGCAGACTTGGCAGCGAGCAAGGGGGCCGATTGGTGATGACAATGGAAGTCTCCTCCTTGGAATGGGAAGATCCAGTTGCACCAGGAAGGCTGTTTGCAGCTCACAGTGGTCTCCAGTTTGGAGACCGCAGGTCTGGAATAAAAGTACCTAAACTTCAAAAGGCTCCTGAAAAATTTACATTTTTTAATAACATTTTAACTTGCTTTTCAGATTGTTGAAACTGAAGAACTTGTTTGTCTCTAAATTTGAAACAACGCCCAAGTTTTATGTTCGAGCACCAGGACGAGTCAACTTAATAGGTAAAAAGGGTTACATATGTTGGGGATTAATGTACGTAAACACCATTGATTATGCATGCTTCCTGGCATACTGTCTTGATTACCTCTGGCAACAGAAAATACTCTGCCTTTGTGCAGCATAAATTCTGCAAATTTGCACCAGGAGTTGCAAGGATATCTGGAAATAATGAGAGATGCAGAATGCTTAGAAAATGTGTATTGTCACATGTGCATGTATAAATAAGGGCCTCTCCTAAGAGGAAAAATAGCCTAGAAATGTAAATAAATTACCTAGTCAGAATCAGATGGTTGTATCAACAGACATTTAGTAATAGTTTGCCAGACTCTCAGGCAGGGTTTTTTCAAGCCTGATTACTTGAGGGTGTTTTAGCTGGAGGTGTAAGAGATTTAATATGTGACCTCTGTCTTGCCAAACTTGTGCTCCACTACTCATCTTGTGCCATGAACACAAATTGGAGTTTTCCCACACAAGCTGCATAAGGGACTATGTGTGACAAATAGCCCCAAGGATCAACGCTATGGGCATCACACAAATTTCCACTCATCAGAAAAACTGAGGGTGCAATCCAGAGTAACTACAGGGAGTCCTTGCTCTGGTATAAGAACAATTTACTCTGGATTGCAATATGAATTTCCCATAGGTTTTCACTAGGTGGTGCCGTAACTACGGGTGTACGTAATGTCTCTTACATGCTCCTGTAGTTACTCTGGATTGTAGGGTGAGGCTTACAAAATCATGTCACCCAGTAGTCCTTCAGAAAAAAAGGGCTGGTAGCTAATGTGTTCTCAGCAGTTCCAAAAATGTATTATCTTTCTGTTCTGTCTGGAGGTGAACATATAGATTACTGTGGCTACGCTGTACTCCCAGTGGCAATAGAGCAAGATATTCTTATAGCAGCAGAACCTCTAAGCACTCCAGTTATCCACCTGGCAAATACAAATCCTTTCTACTTGTGAGTATTTAATTCCTTCTATAGTTGTATTTTTTGTAAGGTGCATTGTGTTATCTCTCTGTGTGTGGTTGTGTGCTATGAAAAAGAAAGAATAATGACTTTAAAAAATAATATATATGGCATCTATCATTTTTTGGTCAGGTGTCAGTTCTCATTTCCTTTGCAAACAATTCTCTGTTTCTGCCTTTGTTTTAGTTTTCTCTAATCATTTCGTGCCATGCTTGGTAGGTTTGTGTGGATGTATTTCCAAATTGAATATGCCAGTTCAGAAGAAAATGATTTTTCTCCATTTTTGGTTAGAAAGTTGCAAAAAAATGTCAGATGCTCTGTCCGCCAAAATCATAACATTTTATTCCAAGGGGCAAGAAATGTTACCATATAATCATCCTTGTTTTGTTTACTATTTGGTTTTTGAACGTTTTTTTTTAAAAAGGAAGATATGCACAGAGGAAACAGGATCTATGTTTATTTTGGGGAGAGGGAATAGGAAAACAACAGACCACATAGTTTACTTTCTGGAAAAACAATAACAGCTCTTAACACAGAGAGTGATTTCTGTCAAGAGTAACTTCTATTCTTTTTTGGAATTTTTTTTCCAATATCCAGTTATATGAGTTCCAAAGAAAAGGTTGAAAACACATGGAAAAAGTCGATGCCTGGGCTATCAAGTGACAATGGAGTCCACTGGGAAGTTACTGTCTGCTGTTCAAAGTTTTGGGGCACAGCTCAGGATCCCCCTCTATCACCAGGGATAGGGTGACCAGATGCCCAAACCCCAAAAAGAGGACAAGGTCCCCCAAAATATCTGACATCCAAGCAAAATTCCTGACATGTTAAAACTGTAGGACACCCAGTCAAATGTAGGACATATTAAAATAAAGTCTAAAAATACTTGTACAGTATTTTTACTGGACGCCTCATGTAAAGAACGACTCACGTAAAGTATGTTTCACGTAACAAACAAAAATTTCTCTAGGATTCTGCTTCACGTAACAAACTGTGCTTCACATAACAAACACGCTCGTTGGCAGTTTGGGCAGACGCGCTGGCCGGCAGCCTGTTTAAAAAGCGTCAGGGCTGCCTAGCGCACCTGCCCATAGTGAAAGCAACACTTCCGTGCTGTTCCTCCTGTGGCCGGGTGTCCGCTGGGCAGAGGGAGAGAAGAGCAGTGGAGAAGAGGGAAGCAGCTCAGGGCCAGCCAGAAGGGAGCAGGGGAGAGAGAGGCTCAGGATGGCGAGAAGGAGAAAGTGGGGAGACATTGTGAAGGTGTCTTGGACTGCAGCCTCCTAACCATGTCTACCCAGAAGTAAGCCCCATTGTGTTAAATGGGTCTTACTCCCAGGAAAGTGTTTTAGGACTTCATAGTCTCATGCACATTGAATGCATGTTTTGAATTCAATCCCAGTGTTCTGTCATCATTTTTACATCCAGTTAATATTTTTATATGAATATTTTTGGGGTTGTGGAACCAATTGTCTGAGTTTCCATTATTTCCCATGGGAAAATCTGCTTCACATAAAGAACATTTCACGTAACAAACATGCCTCCAGAACAAATCAAATTTGGAGGACACCTAGACAGGAGGCTAAAAATCTGGTCAAATCCTGGAATTTCCAGTCATATGGTCACCCTGATCAGGGAGAGAGATGGACCTCGAATTGGGAGAACCATAATTATTTGAATCCAAAATATCTCCCGTCTTTGTAAAATTACATCTTTTCATTTCTCCTCATAGTGAGGGATGCAGAAATGGGGCAGATAATGGTGCGTAGAACTCAAGGCAAGAACTTAAGGCCTGTTTGTCATCTCTTTCTGACAGGAATTCTGGTGCCAGGTTTCTGTGGGTTTTGGGGTGCTCTCTCACCAGTGTGACCATATGTTGATTTGAAAGGAAGGAAATCATATATTATTAATTATTTAAATTCAATATTTTATTGAATCTATTCAAAAAAATCCAGACTTTAAAAAAAATGTAGGACAAAATGTAGGATGTCCTACATTTTCTCCTACATTTTTAAAAAATCAGGAGTAATCTCCATTGAATTAATGGGCTTACCCCTGAGTAGACACCTGGGAAAGGGTGCTTACCTTGGCCTGGGAGGCTGCTGAGGAGGCAGCATGATCGTCTCGGCAGCCTGACCATCCATTACCCCCAGGAATTTCATTTTTACCCCATTTGGGGTAATTTACCCCTGTTCCCTGACCGCTGTCTTAGGGCATGCATAGAAGAAGGGGAGTAGAATTACCCCACACATGTCTACTTGGAAGTAAGCTCCATTGAATTCACAGGCACTTTTTCCTCTGCCATATAGGGGATAGTAAATCTTTAAGTTCCATGGCACATACTCCCAGGTAAGTGTATTGTTATTGGCATCCTTCAGTCTCGAAAGACTATGGTATCGTGCTCTGATTGGAGGTCCTGAAACAGCATCTAGTGTGGCTAAAAAGGCCAATTCTAGAGTGTCCATCCCTTCCACACTGAGGACAAATAAATTCCGTCCCCTGCCCAGGCCCCAGGTTTCGCTGCTTTCGGGTCTGTCTCTTTGCTTCAGCCTGCCGAACAAGTGTCTCTTCCAGTTGGAGAAGGCCATGCTGGGTCTTTTGCCTCCACGCTGAGCGGTCAGAGGTCAAGGTTTCCCAGCTGTTGATGTCCATTCCCAAGGCCTTTAGATCCCTCTTGCAGATGTCCTTGTATCGCAGCTGTGGTCTCCTTCTTGGGCGCTTTCCCTGCAGTAATTCTCCATATAGGAGATCTTTTGGAATCCGACCATCAGCCATTCTCACGACATGCCCAAGCCAGCGTAGACGCCGCTGTTTCAGAAGTGTGAACATGCTAGAGATTCCAGCACGTTCCAATACTGTGTCATTTGAGACTTTGTCATGCCAGGTGATTCCAAGAATACGTCGGAGACAGCGCATATGGAAGGTGTTCAGCTTCCTCTCCTGCCATGCATAAAGGGTCCAAGACTCACTGCAGTACAAGAGTGTGCTCAGGACGCAAGCTCTATAGACCTGAATCTTTGTATGTTCCGTCAGCTTCTTATTAAGCCATACTCTCTTTGTAAGCCTGGAGAATGTAGTAGCCGCTTTACCAATGCGTTTATTCAGCTCAGAGTCTAAGGAGAGAGTGTCAGAGATAGTTGAGCCAAGGTACACAAAGTCATGGACAACCTCCAGTTCATGTTCAGAGATTGTGATACAGGGAGGTGAGTCCACACCCTGACCCATGACTTGTGTTTTCTTCAGACTGATTGTTAGTCCAAAGTCTTGGCAGGCTTTGCTAAAACGGTCCATAAGTCGTTGAAGGTCTTTGGCAGAGTGAGCAGTAACAGCAGCGTCATCGGCGAAGAGGAACTCACGCAAGCATTTCAGCTGGACTTTGGACTTTGCTCTTAGTCTGGAAGGATTGTAGAGTTTTCCGTCTGATCTGGTCCGGAGATAGATTCCCTCTGTTGCGTTTCCAAAAGCATGCTTCAGCATGACTGCAAAAAAGATCCCAAATAAAGTTGGTGCGAGGACACAGCCCTGCTTCACTCCACTTCGGATGTGAAAGGAATCTGATGTTAGGCCATCAAAAACTACAGTGCCCTTCATGTCCTCGTGAAAGGACCTGATGATGTTGAGGAGCTGAGGTGGGCATCCAATCTTGGGGAGGATTTTAAAAAGGCCATCCCTACTAACCAAATCAAAAGCCTTTGTAAGGTCTATGAAGGCTACAAAGAGTGGCTGTCTTTGTTCCCTACATTTCTCTTGCAACTGTCGAAGGGAAAATACCATATCAGTGGTGGACCTGTTGGCTTGAAATCCACACTGTGATTCAGGATAGATTCTCTCTGCAAGCACCTGAAGCCTCTTCAGTATGACACGGGCAAGCAGCTTCCCTACAACACTAAGAAGAGAGATGCCACGGTAGTTGTTGCAGTCACCCCTGTCGCCTTTGTTCTTGTACAGTGTGACAATATTTGCATCCTTCATGTCCTGTGGTACTCCACCTTCCCTCCAACAAAGGCAGAATATCTTGTACAGTTCAGTGGAAATGGTCCCTCTACAGCACCTCAGAACTTCAGCAGGGATGTTATCTTTCCCGGGTGCCTTGCCAAAAGCAAGGGAATCCAGGGCTTCGTTTAGTTCTTCTAAAGTTGGTTCACTGTCGAGCTCCTCCAAGACAGGCAGGCACTCAATGTTGTTTAATGCTTCTTCAGTTACTACATTTTCTCTGGAGTATAGCTCAGAGTAGTGCTGCACCCAGCGTGCCATCTGTTGTGCTCGGTCCTGGATGACCTCACCTGTAGCGGACTTAAGCGGGGCAGATTTCCTCACTGTTGGACCTAAGGCCTGCTTGATGCCATCATACATCCCCTTGATGTTGCCTGTGTCAGCTGCTACCTGGATCTGAGAGCAAAGCTGCAGCCAATAATTGTTAGCACATCTCCTGGCAATCTGTTGGACTTTGCTACGGGCGACTCGCAGGGCTTGAAGGTTGCGCTCACTAGAACAGGCTTTATATGCAGTTAGAGCTCTCCTCTTTTCCTCAAGGGCTGGTGTCAGCTCCTCCGAGTGGGCTTCAAACCAATCCGCTGTCTTTCTAACCTGCTTACCAAAAACTGACAAGGCGGTAGTATAAACAGCATTCTTGAAATGTTCCCACCGTTCAGAAGCGTTTGCCTCAGCCGGGCCTGGGAGGATTTCCTCAAGTGCTTGGTCAAATTCCAACACTTTTTCCAGACTGCGGGTCTTGCTGATGTTAATTCGTGGTCTTCCTTCCTTCTTTGAGTGATGCAGCCTCTTTGCTTGCAGTTTTACTCTGCTGCACACCAAAGAGTGGTCAGTATCGCAATCAGCACTCTGATAGCTACGTGTGATCTTAATGTTGGGAAGGCTGGAGCGCCTGGTGAGGATCAAATCAAGCTGATGCCAATGCTTTGATCTAGGGTGTTGCCAAGACACTCTGTGTTGAGGCTTTGTGTTAAAGAATGTGTTGCTAATGCAAAAATCATGATAGCAGCAAAACTCTAGCAGGCGTTGGCCGTTTTCATTCATCTTCCCGATGCCAAAATGACCTAGACAAGCGGGCCAAGAACTATGGTCAGATCCAACTCTTGCATTAAAATCACCAAGGATAAACAATGGTTCTTTCTCAGGGATTTTCTTGATAGTGGCAGCCAGATCATCATAGAATTTGTCTTTGGATTCTGCTGAAGATGATAGTGTTGGTGCATATGTACTAATAAGAGTGACCAGCCCTACTGATGTCTGTAGCTGCAGAGACAGAATTCTTTCACTTCCTCCAGTAGGTGGGATAATGGAGCCAAGTAGGGTGTTTCTAACTGCAAAGCCAACTCCATATTCCCTAGTCTCACTTGATGGCTTTCCCTGCCAGAAGAATGAGAAATTTCTCTCCTTAATAGATCCTGAGTCTGGCAGCCTTGTCTCTTGAAGGGCAACTATGTCCATCTGCAGTCTGCTCAGCTCCATATCAATGACAGCTGTCTTACGTACATCATCCAATTCTCGCAAGTCGTCAGAAAAGCCGGGGGTCATTGTCCGAACGTTCCAGGTGCCCAACTTAAGGGCTGAGGTTTTCTTATGTTTGTTGCATGGTGCTGAGTTGTCGATCTGCTTGTCGGTTTTCACCCTAAACCCCACGCACCCAGTGAGGTTAACAGACCGTGGCGAGGCAGCATCCTACTGGCTGGGGCTGCCCAGCTTAAGGCGGGCGATAGCTGCCCAATGAGGCACGATGACCTCTCCCACCGTCGGAAGTAGCCCCTGGCGTCAAGCTCTTCGCCAATCGAGCAGCGACTTATAACCGGTAACTGCCACTTCCCGTGTTGTTTCCACGCTGCATGCGAGGCTGGAGTACCTCTCCAGAGCACGAAGGCCTGGGTATGTTTTTATGGGGGATAGACTGTTACCCAAGCAGAGAATCCCCCCTCTCCACGCCACTGAAATAGTCCAATGGAAAGGCAGAGCCAATACGATTGGTTCCAGCTGCGTCGCAGGAGTTACCAGAACATGACTGTAACACAGTCACGAACTGCTTTCGGGACTCCGGCTCCGGATTTTTCCTCGAGGTTTTCTCCTGAAGCCTTTCCCATGAATGGGTATAGCCACAAGGCAGCGGAGGTTTAGTGGGAGTTTTCCTTCTCCTAGGTAGGTTTGATAAGGACTCACTCTCATGATTTATACAGTCACATGATTGATCCTCACATCACAGTCTCGTGTTCCACTACCAGAGGCAATGCAGATCTCCCCTCCCGTACAAGCAACCAGCAGGGTAAGACCAGTGCGCTGCTCCAATTCCAAACAAAGGCTGCAAACATTGAGGCATACCAGAGACCTCCCCCCACTCAAAAGAGAAGGAAAAAGAAAGGAAAAAAAAGGAAAAAAAAAAAGGAAAACCAGCATCATGAGTCCCAGAGAGCCCCTCCTCTCTCACAGGAAGGATACTCTGTACACAACGGGGACCTCCCCCCACTCAAAAGAGAGAAGGAAAACCAGCACCATGAGTCCCAGAGAGCCCCTCCTCTCTCACAGGAAGGAGACTCTAGAAACAACAGGGACCTCCCCCCACTCAAAAGAGAGAAGGAAAACCAGCACCATGAGTCCCAGAGCGCCCTTCCTCTCTCATAGGAAGGAAACTCTATAGACTCTAGAAACAACAGGGACCTCCCCCCACTCAAAAGAAAGAAGGAAAACCAGCACCATGAGTCCCAGAGCGCCCTTCCTCTCTCACAGGAAGAAAACGCTAGAACAACAGGGACCTCCCCCCAGTCAAAAGAGAAAAGGAAGAAAGAGAAAAACGAGTACCATGAGTCCCAGAGAGCCCCTCCTCTCTCACAGGAAGGAAACTCTAGAAACAGCAGGGACCTCCCCCCACTCAAAAGAGAGAAGGAAAAAAAAAAAAAAAAGAGGAAAACCAACACCATGAGTCCCAGAGAGCCCCTCCTCTCTCACAGGAAGGAAACTCTAGAAACAACAGGGACCTCCCCCCACTCAAAAGAGAGAAGGAAAACCAGCACCATGAGTCCCAGAGCGCCCTTCCTCTCTCACAGGAAGGAAACTCTATAGACTCTAGAAACAACAGGGACCTCCCCCCACTCAAAAGAAAGAAGGAGGTAAGTGTATACTGGCTTGCAAAATATGCAAAATAATTCTTTCCTTAATATTAGACGTGTTATGTTTCCATTCTGCCAGCAGGTGGAGCCAGTGGGCTGTTAAGATGTCTGTGAAAACACTATTAGCTCCCTTGACAGTTTCATAACCTTGAAATTTCTCCTTTGTATCTTTTTATTTTCCAGGGATTTTAATATAAATGCAGATAACATTGAGATAGACCAATCAAAACCTCTGTGGCACAACTACTTCCTGTGTGGATACAAGGGCATTGAGGTAAAACAAATTCAGAATACATTATTAATTTGGATTGCTTGAAAAAAGTAATTTAGATACATACATCTTTTTATTTATTTTAAGAGATTTTTAGGAAATTCATAGCCCTATCCTCTCCATTCCCTTGAAGTGAACCAGTGAACCAGTGAAGTGCTTCATAAGGAGAAAGAGGATTTAAATCCATTTACACTTCCCTTGGCCTTCTGCACTGCAATGATCTCTTAGGAGTGGTGCCAGTGATTTAGGGTGGAATCATTGACTGATTCGGGGATGTGTTTACATCCCCTAAGAGGTAATGAAAACATGGATGGTGCAGAAGAGCAGATTAAGATTGACAGAGAACTGGTTCGAAACCACTTAACTGGCCTAAATGAATTCAAGTCATTTGGACCGGATGAGCTGCATCCTTGAGTTCTGAAGGAACTGGCAGATGTCCTTGCAGAGCCTCTGTCGATCATCTTTGAGAAATCCCTGAGAAGAGCCTGGACTGGAAGAGGGCAAATGTAGTCCCAATTTTTAAGAAGGGGAAAAAAGAAGACCCGGGAAATTATAGACCAGTCAGTTTGACTTCAATCCCGGGCAAGATATTAGAGCAAATCATAAAACACACAATTTGTGCACATCTAGACAAGTACTCGGTGATCAAAACAACCCAGCATGGATTTACCAAGAATAAATCTTGCCAGACAAATCTGATCTCCTTTTTTGATCGGGTTACGAACTTACTGGACATGGCAATGCTGTGGATGTCATTTATCTTGACTTCAGCAAAGCATTTGACAAAGTCCCACATGACATTTTAATTAGGAAGTTGGAAAAATATGGGCTAGACAGGGCAATTGTTAGGTGGATCTGCAACTGGCTCGATGGCCGCACTCAAAGGGTTTTAGTAAATGGTTCTGTGTCAACCTGGAGGTCAGTTTCTAGTGGGGTATCCCAAGGTTCTGTCTTGGGACCGGTTCTCTTTAACATTTTCATCAGTGACTTGGAGGAAGGGATACGGGGGAGCCTGATCAAATTTGCAGATGACACCAAACTGGGAGGAGTAGCAAACACATCAGAAGATAGGAGAAACCTCCAGGAGGATCTGGATAAACTGGAATCCTGGGCTGTAACAGAATGAATTTCAGCAGGGAGAAGTGCAAAGTTCTGCACTTAGGCAATAAAAACCAAAAACAGGTATAAAATGGGGGATACTTGGCTTGGCAGCACAACATGTGAGCGGGATCTTGGAGTGGCCGTGGATCACAAGCTGAACATGAGTCAGCAGTGTGATGTGTCTGCAAAGAAGGCAAATGCCATTTTAGGCTGCATTAAGAGGACTGTAGCTTCCAAGTCACGAGAAGTTCTAGTTCCTCTTTATTCTGCATTGGTGAGACCTCACCTTGAGTACTGTGTTCAGTTCTGGGCACCTCACTTTAAGAAAGATGCAGCCAAACTGGAGCAAGTCCAGAGGAGAGCGACAAGAATGATCAGTGGGATGGAAGGGAAGTCCTACGAGGAAAGGTTGGTGGAACTTGGGATGTTCAGCCTGGAGAAGAGGAGGCTGAGGGGAGACATGATTGCCCTCTTCAGATACCTGAAGGGCTGTCATATGGAGGAAGGGGCCAATTTATTCATAGCTGCTTCTGAAAGCAGAACTAGAACCAATGGGTACAAACTGCAAGAAAGGAGATTCCGGCTGGAAATCCGGAAAAAATTCCTGACGGTGAGGGCGGTTCGGCAGTGCAACAGATTGCCAAGGGAGGTGGTGGACTCTCCCTCGCTGGGGATCTTCAAGCAGAGGCTTGATGAGCACCTGTTGGAGATGCTCTAGGGGGAATTCCTGCTGCAGGCAGGGGGTTGGACTGGATGACCTACTAGGTCCCTTCCAACTCTATGATTCTATGATTCTATGAATCCTAAAGCTGGCACAATTCATCAGTCTTCCCATTCCCATATAGGGAGATAAGTGCATGTCTGTGCACTGGCCACCCCCAGGAGTGGCGCAGAAGTGTCTTTTGGCACTTTGGTGAAACCCCAGGTCAGCGCAGGACTTAGGCGGGGGTTTAGGCTGGCCTGACTGAAGGTTAGGATTGCAGTCATGGTTGGTGTATAAAGGGTGAGGAGGTGGTAGGATTTGGTGGTAGGATTTGCTGCTGGATCCACCTCCTGCATTCTCTTCTCCCCTTCAACCATTTCCACTCTGTTCCACCATTTTACCTGCCTTAGTGAGCTGACACAGGCAGGAAGGCTACTCGCTAAAGTGCCAGAATCTGCTTTACAGCTGCTTTTCAGCAGCTACCATCAGCAGAACATCCCACTTGTGGCTTAGCCCAGTAGAATTTGGCTGTAATGTATGCAGATACCATATGCAGAGCATCTGCCTCATGTGCAGAAGGTCCAAAATTCAGTTCCTGGCATCTCCAGACAAAACTAGGAATGGTTTACATCTGAAATCCTAGAGAACCACTGCCTGTATAAGACTGATGCAGATATGGGTTGATTCTTTCCTTCCATACAGGGCTGTTGTAAAGATTTGAATTATTAAATAAATATGAAGTGTTATTGCTCAATCAGTGGAATTCACTTCTGACTAAACATGATTAGGATCCATGTGCTGAAGGATTGACTCTGTGCAATCCTTGGGTCTGTCTCCTGTCTGCAATCCAAAGTGTCTGTCTCCTATTCTTGATGCATTTTGGAAGTAATATCTACTTACAGTAAATAAAGAAACATTTAATCCAATAAAATTTAGTGTAACTAAGGGCAAAATCCAGAGTAACTACAGGGAGTCCTTGCTCCGGTGTAAGAACAACTTGCTCTGGATTCCAATATGAATTTCCCATAGAGTTTCAGTAGGTGGTGCAGTAACTATGGGTTACTGTAAAGTCTCTTACGTGCTCCCATAGTTACTCTAGATTTGGGGGTAAATGAAATAGCTTGCCAATCAGCCAGGACGTTACTAATCCAACGGGCAAAACCATGTTCAGTTAAGTGCCCACAAATGTGGTCAGAAGAGCATAGAGAGCATCAAATTCTTTTCAGTGTCTGTCCTTTTCTCAGTTAGGCTACAATTCAGGGTAACTACAGGACCTTTTGCACCGACATAGTTATGGTGCCACCTATGGGAAATGGCTAGAGCAATTTAGGGCGCAATCCAGAGTAACTACGTGGAGTCCTTGCTCCGGTGTAAGAACAATTTGCTCTGGATTGCAATATGAATTTCCCATAGGTTTTCACTAGGTAGTGCAGCAACTATGGGTACACGTAAAGTCTCTTACGTGCTCCCGTAGTTACTCTGGATTGTAGGGTAAGAGTAAGTGCCTCTTACATCTTCCCGTAGTTACTCTGGATTGTAGGGTCAGTCCCCATAATGAACACTGAAAGCAAATATTCATCACGGAAATTATTTGGGCCTATTTTTATACAGTTGATGTATCTTTTCCTTTGTGATCGGCCTTTTGACTTTCTTCAGGGGGGATTTTGTGGCTGCAAAACAAACTTCTTTATAATGGAGGTGAAATGCAACCAAAGCTCTTAAGAATTGTTCAGATGCATGTTTTGAAAGAATCCAAGGTTATAGTCTATTTATATTAAATTGAACATGTTATCCTTTTGTATAAGAAGAGCTACAGAGCTTGGCAGACTCTATGTTCATTTTTGAAACTGGAGTCATGCTCCCCCCTCCCTTTAAATATTGTGTGTTCCTCTACAAGTCTGATCCACTTTCAAGGTAATTGTGTTGATCGGTTTCTGGTTTAAAGACTTGACTTGGATTTCAAGATTCCTCCCTCTTTCCTTCCCAAGCCTTGTCTGGTGAAAGTGCATTGGCAACAACGGCATTTCAGCTAATAATTTGTTTGTATGTTTAAGAAGGGGAATTTTTTGCGGTCAATTTGTGGTGATGAACACAACCTGTTTAAGTGGAGTTATATTTTTCGTGGGTTTTGTAAGAATTCTGCCGTTTCTGTTTAATGTTTGAATTATGTCGGGGAAAAGAATAACTTTCTAAAATAGACAGGACCTTCAGATTGCAAATTTTTCTTTGAAATATTCAGGTTAACCATAAGTATATAAGGACATAAGAATTGGCTTTCTGAGTCTTAATAGGATCCAGGATTCTGTTTCTAGTGGCGTCTGAGCCAAATGCTTCTGGAAGCTCGTAAGCAAGGCATGAAGATGTAGCCATTCCCTGTCATTTGTCCCCAGCATTAGGCATTCAGAAATAAGGTGCTTCTAAATAGAAACAAACTCTTTAGTTTGGCTGATCATAATTGGACCTGTTCTCCATTCATTTCTCTAATCCTTTAAAGAAGTGGATAATTGTCCTATACCACTGGGTTCTTTGCCTCATGCCGATATAGAATGGCTTTCGTCTTTCCCAGACTTATTGATTGGAGATCCTTGGGACTAAATCTGATACCAGCATGTGTGTGTTCATCTTTGTTATGGTAAACCCCAAGCTGCTCTCAAGTGGCCTGACTTCTTCTAGTGTGATTTTCCCCTCCTGACTGTGCAGCTTTTAAGTGGTGATTCTCTTAGGTTTAAATGACATTCCAAAAACCATCTGAAGGAAGGCATAAAGTGAAGGAGGGACCATCACTGGCATTTAGGGCAGGAGGCTGATCATATTGTTCCCCTATGTTTTCAACCTTGATTGTGCAACCCTCCACCTGTGCACAATTTGCACTTAGAAAACTTTCACTGGCAGCCATAACATGTATGTTGGCATGTTCCCTATCATTTATTTAAAATTACTATATCCTACAATATCCTGCCTCTCCCCCTACCATAAAGAACCAAAATGGTTCCCAACTATAAAACCATAAAACAAAAATTCAATCTAAATGAAATCAAAAGTAACAATGCAATAATAACCAAGAAAAGTACAAAAGCAGCCAAAAATAAAAATAAATTAAAGGAGAAATACAGTTCAGAAAAAATGCTTCTGCTGGAAGTCTAATTAGGGATGATTCTGTATCAAATCCTACCCAACAACTACTATCAAATCCCACCAGCTTCTTTGTGAAATTTTGGGAAATAATCTGTCCCGATTCACTACTGCTTAGCATTTTTACTAACTGCTTAGCTAGTAAAACTAACTATTTTACTGCTTAGCATTTTTACTAGCATGGTAGCTGTTTGCTTCTGTCCCTTTTGTGTTTTTCTTCTTCTTTTGAGCTCTTTAGAATAGGAAACATTTTCATAGAGACCTCACAGCCCAATCCTGAGCTGATTTGTGCTCCAAAGAGCAATAGTACAAAAATGGCTATCTCCGGATTTGTTGGATGCCGGGCAGCTGCCAGTGATTCTCTGGAGGAAAGGGACATTTGAAACTGGAGACCAGGTAAGGGAGCAGGCCTTGCAGTGGGATTACTCAACTCTGCACAGACTATTTAGCCATCACAGAGTAAAGTGGTCCCATTTCGGGCAAAAAGGACCAATGTGGGGGTCTGGATCAGGTGGGGTAGAGTAGGGACAAAATTTATGGAGAAAGGAGGCAAGCTGTGCTAATAGGAATCCATGCTTGCTTCATACAGTATGTGACTGGCCAAGTATTAATAATTTGTTTCATCTGCGGTGGAAACATAGAACAATTTGACACGTTTTCCTAGGAATCATAAATATATTTTTCAGCGTGAAGCAAGTGATTGTAGTTCCCAAAAATTTGAGGCTGAGAATGGAAAAGGTTCCTTCCCCACCCACAGACATGTTTATGTTGCTGTGAAAGAGAGATTCCTAGGAAGCAAAGACTGACAGAAAAGCCTGCCAAAACATAAAAGGAATTGCATTATAGCTCAAAACATATCTTGCAAAACATGACAAGAAAAGGACACACAGCTGGTAGCTGGGATATGGCAATGCGAAGCATTCTACTTCCTGTTGCAGAGTGACATACTCAAAAATAATGCTTTTAAAAAAATAATTAATAAAAAAAATCTCATGTTCAGCCACTGGTGGAAAAATATCTGCTGAGCAAAGGCCAGGTGCACCCCACAGGACCCACAGGACAGGTAGGTCTAGAACAGGGGTCCTTAAACTATGGCCCGGGGGCCAGATACGGCCCGCCAGAGCCCTCAATCCGGCCCGCAGGCACTTTCAGAACCCCCCTGCCACCCCGGCCGGGGGTTGGGGGAACCCCAGGGACCTCGACACCAGGCACACAAGTGCAGGAGGGACTGAGCGGGAAGCGCGCATACCTGTTGCCGCTTCTCCACAGCGCCGGGGGTTCCCTGGCCGGTGCGTGCACCCTTCCTGCTCAGTTGCTGCTTTCTGTTTAGTTGCTGCGTGTGCACTGGCCAGAAAACCCATGGCGCTGCGGAGAAGCGGCAACAGGTGTGCATGCTTCCCGCTCAGTCCCTCCTGTGCCCTTCCTGCTCAGTTGCTGGCTTATAAGTCACACTTTCCTAGGATGGATGGGGCTCTCATGGTGCAAGCATGCCACACTTTCCTGGGAGTAAGTCCACTGACTATCATGGGATTTACTTCAGTGTAGGAATGCGTCACAGGCGCGGGGCGTAGCTCACCGGGAGGAAGCTACAGTCCAGCCCCCAACAGTGTCTGAGGGACAATGACCGGCCCCCTGTTTAAAAAGTTTGAGGACCCCTGGTCTAGAAGGTGGGAACCAGCACAAAGAATGCTATTTTGCTGGTTAACATCAACTGTATTTCAGAAGGTGGTGGTTCCGCAAGAGAATCACATTTGAGGAGCAGATTCTTGAGATACCCTATTTACTCAAATCTAACACTCAACTGAATTTTGTCTCCAATATTGAGGTGAGCATTAGATTTGATGGCACATAAAGATTCAAGTAATTACAGGTATTTTGATTATAAGTATAGGTTAGTATTTAGTTTAACAGTTTACTATATTGTACACATGTCACATAGTAGTTGTATAAAGTAGTGCAATTAGGTAAAAATCATAACATAAACAAACACATTGCTATCATATAACTCATTATTATATGCAGTAAAATTAAATTCTACCCCTGCTTTGCAGCTGTGCATTACAGTCGCCAGTAAACATTTTTTTAAATTTCAAGGCTTTTAAAATAGGGGTGCACGTTAGATTCAACAGCGCATTATATTTGAGTAAATATGGTACTTTGATCCTAGGCTACGTTTGCCATAATTCTCTTCCACAAAACTGGGACTGGACCCTCTGTCACGTTTGCCAGTTTGTGAACATTATCCCTCAAATTGGGATTGTCCCTGTTTTTCGGGACATATGCAACCCTATCCTAGGCTGTGCAGTGCTTTAAAAATAATAAAATATCTTGAGCAGCTCAAGTTTTGGAGTTGCAACAAAGCCACCTGATATGCTGATTCGGCCTCAAATGGTTGAGCAGTGTAGTCTATCACTGGTAACAGTCGTGATGGCTTTGTGGAACTTCCCATTGATACATTGATACTGGTTGTTGAAGGACATCAGAAAAGGGAGCTATTGCCTCCATGTTCTCCTTGTACAGGCATCTGTTCAGTTCAATTCAATTCTTTATTACTGTCATAGACTAGTGCAAGAGGCATCTGGTCAGCCTAAATGGAAAATGAAATAATAGATGAGATAGACTTTTGGTTGGATCCATTAGGGCCCAATTTCTTTTGGTGTAAAGGGGCTGTATTTTGCATACATTCTATTTTAGGTCCATCTTGCAAGAGGGATAGAAACTCAAGTCAGTTGTGAAAATGCACACACTAATGGACACTTAAGTCATGCATGGGGAAGACTTGGAGAAACACTCAGATGAAGGGCCCCTTGAGTTGACATTTGTCTTCTCACATGCAGACTCAGGTTTATCTGTGTCTGAGTGTGCATGCTTAATTTATACTGTATGAAAACCTTGCAGGGCTGGGCGAGCAGTAAAGAGGTTCCAGCCGGGAGGCAGGGAAGGGTCAGTGTTTTTCATTTGCAGCTAATAGAAGGCTTGAGAGGGCTGTCTTGTCCATCTCTTTTTGAAAGGAAGGAAACAATAATCATTGGACATAAACTGTCTGATATTTTCTTTGGCTGAGATAGGGCAGAAAGAGGAGCCAGGAGTTCTTGCCTTATGGTTAGCTGGACAAGCCCAGGGAGGGGGAGGCAGAGGGTTCATAGCAGTCACACTTGCCAACCACATGCTCTTGGGGGAAGAAACTTCATTGAATGAATTGTTGCAGTGGGATAACTTCTGAGTAGATCTATCAAAGATTGGGTTGCCCTGGTAAGTTTCACAGCTGCTACTCATGATCATCCTCCTCCCTCTTGCTCCTTCTGTCCCTGTTCTATCTCATCCAGTCTTTTTTACAGATAGGATGGAACAGTAGAAGAGTGTTTAAGAAAGTTTCAACACACACATACAGCCTGGCAGCAGAACTGTTTGTTTCCATAGTTGGCTCAAAACTCGAATCCTGGGCAGCGCAATCCTAATGTGCTGAAACAGGCAGGTTGACTTGCCTGCACTGTATCCAGTGCAAGTTAGAGAGGCTCTTGCCATGCTACAGTGGAATAGGGAGGCTTGCCCCCTTGCCAAAGGGGAAGCAGCCTCTATAGGTCTACTTGGACGTTGGTCACCTCTGGAGGTGCCCTGAGTCTGAGCAGACCAGAGCAGATTGGTCATAGACCAGTGCAAGAGGCATCTGGTCAGCCTAAATGGAAAATGAAATAATAGATGTGATAGACTTTTGGTTGGAGTAGTGATGCACCACTCCCACCTGTACAGAAAGCATGGTCAGGATCCAACAAAATGTTGGATCCAGGTCCCATGTCCTTCTCTCCTCTCTCCTGCCCTGCCTGCTCCCCCACCTCCTCCCCAACCTTCCCCCTCTTCTTCCATGCCTTTCCCTCGCCCTCTCCCCTTGTGCCAGCAGAATTAGGCTCCCTACAGCACAAAAATGCTTTACAGGACTTTTATGATGCCCTTTAGTCTTGCGCCAGCCCAGGGCACTTTGGGGATTGTCATAAAAGTTGTAAAAAGGCAACTTGGTAACTCAGAAAATTCCTCCTTTATGACACATTTTCAAGTTGGGTTGCAGGCTGGTGAACTTGAGTCAAGCAGTGGTTGGTTTGCCTATCCCTGGTTAAAGGTGGAATAAATATTTGAAACATCCTATTTAGTTCTAAAAACACAGGTTTGTTAGTTGAACTTGTCATCAGAAGCAAAACAGCTCTAGACAGGTTCTGCCAATGTTTAGCTTGGAAGGGTCATTGCGAACATAGAAAATGCTTATTATATCGCACAGAGCATTAGCATGTGTTGCCTCTTCCCTGTGTAGTTGGGTGTGAAGAGAGTAGCTACTCACCACAATTCCTAAACCCCGTGATTATTTCTGACACCTGCCCATTTTGCCTTCAAGCTGTAGCAATAAGAATAGTAAATGTGGTATCTATTTGAATTGAAGTCAAGGCAACCCATTTGACATAACAGTCTTCTTTTAAAACTTCCACTTGGCTAAAAAAGATCTTTGACTGACAATATGTGGACTTTGGAGGGAAATTGTTAACATATTTCAGCTTATGAATTGAGGTTGCTGGCCCCAGTAGCTTCTCTACTGTTTTTCTACTTTGAGACTGGGAGTTAGAAGGATTACTTTATAGGGTAAGCCACAGACCACTTAAGCTGGCTTTGTTTCATTAAAGCCAATGGGACTAACCCAGCTTAACGATAAGTACAGCCGTTTCAGCTAGACTTACATTTTATTATCAAAGTCTGATTCATAAGCTGTATTGAAGTCACTGTGGCAAACCTACCCATGCCTTTTCAGACAACTGTCCCTTTTATAAGCTGGCACTCACTCAATACAGTGATGTTCTGGGCCTCTGAACAGCTGTCCTGTGATAAAAAATGAGTCTTGGGCAGATGGATGCCTTTATGCTTTGGATTTTTCTTTAGCTGCTTGCAAGTTGTTCTGACAGACACCTGTCATCTGATGTTCAGGTTTGAAATAAAAGTCATTGGGAGTGATCAAGTAGGCAGTCCTAAGAAAAATGCTGATGTTCTCCCTTTATAATGACCTTGGCTGATGGAGATGCAATGATTACCTTTGGGTTGCATTGCCTTTACCCTGGTGCTTTAAAGTTGGTTAGGATTGTGCCCTCGGTGTCTGATCTAACCTTGCAGTATCTGACACCTATACCTGGAAATAAAAAAAATTGGGTTTGGATGTTGCCTGACCCACTCTGGCCTAGTCTTAAAAGCAACTGATCTAATGAGTTCCCTTCCTCTGCCAGAAAGGAGCTTGGCTTGAAGCTGTCAGCTTCAAGGTCAGGACTCACATCTTGACAGTTAGTGTTTCTAAGAATATTTTCTCAAATACTGCATATTGAAATTGTCTTTTACCAAACCAGAATATTTGTTGCTGTGTTGTATGTATGTGGATTGGCAGCAGTACTCCAGGATATCAGGTAGGAGTCTGAGCCCTAGCTGGAGATTCCAGAGATTGAATTTGCAGGCAAAGCAGGTATTCACCCTTGTTGCTCCTGTGAGAGCTGGTGCAGGGATGATTTCTCCCTGTGCCAAGCGTGGTCCAAATGTTAAGGTGTAAAGGGGTCCTTGCCAATTCTAGGAGCACCGAAACATTGGCAGACAAAGCTGCCTTTCCTTTGATGCTGGAGATAGTTTTTAACATTTGTCTTCTTATTGTTAGGATCATTTTGGACTTGGCAGCCCCAGTGGAATGAATTGCTTGATTGAAGGCACCATTCCCCCCAGTTCTGGTCTCTCCAGTTCCAGTGCTTTAGTTTGCTGTGCAGCCCTTGTTACCTTGATGGCAAAAGGAAAGACTCTTCCAAAGGTAAAATAAAAAGATGGGGGGGGGGGAGCATAATCTATAACATACATTGGTACCTCACATAACAAGCGTTTCACATAACAAGTATAAATTTCAAGACATCTTGCTTCACATAACATGTTCCGCTTCACTTAACAAGTAAGCACGCTATGGGCATGCGTGCTATGCATCCATGATGCTCTGCGTGGAGGCTCTTTAAAAGGGCCGCCAGCAAGTGCTGCTGCCTCTAACTGCCCCCAACTTGGGGGCAGTTGCCTGGGGGTGCCAGAGGCAGCTGGCCCCAAGTGCCCCACCAGCCATCTTGAACCTCCAGCAGCAGCCCAGGTAAGCCTCCCAGGAAAGTGTCTTTGATTGCAGCCTCCTAATCATGTCTACCCAGAAGTAAGCCCCATTGTCTTTAGGATTGCAGCCTAGGTAGACTTCATAGGATCATGCACATTGAATGCATGTTTTGAATTCAATTACAGTGTTTTGTCATCATTTTTAAATCTACATTTTGAAGTGGAACAGTCAACTATTTTTATAATAACCTAGAAGTAAAATAATGAATTTTGAATTCATGTGTGGAAAAGGAAACAAATGATTTCAGAATTGGGAGTTTGGATAGTACTATACAGTATTTTTCTTTCCTGAGTCAATCTTCTGTACACAGCCTCTAGATTTTAGAGATAGCTTCTCTCTGAATGCCAGACATATGGGAGTGGCAACAGGATGCAGGTATCTTGTTGTCTTTGAGTGATCTCTGAGATATACAAGAAACTAGATGGGTCTTTGGCCAGATTCAGCAGGTGCTTCTTGTTTTCTTATGTTCTTTAAGGGACAGCTATCACCAGCAAGCTGAAATATTTGTGTTACAGAAGTGGTGCTTGAAAGTACATGACTTGCAATCCCATGTACTTTGCAGGTATAATAGCAGCTCCTTCTCACAGGGAAAGAGCAGACAGGGCCAGAAAGCTACCCCGTGGGATGTATTTTCAAACTGTAAAATTGGTAACGTTGTTCACTAAATAACATTCTTCAGTGAATGACTTGACACATCTATGTGAGTGTGTAGAATGGAGGGGTTACAATGTCTACAAAACCATGGTGCTTGTCTATTAATAGACATGTTGCCTTTGTAGCCTTTAAATGGTAGTGGTTATCAAAGGTTCCATGTTCCTGCACCACCACAGAGAAAATCCCTGGGCTATTAACAAGTTATTAAGTTTAGCTATGTTTATTTCTTACCAAGTGGCTTCAGAGTGCTTTACAACAACCTGTGTGGTAATTAAAGACCATAATCTCAAAACCAGCCTGGAAATCCTCCATTTAATGTATATACATTACATGGCAGACATAAGTCAGGCTGTAATTGCTGTGATTAGGATCCATTAGGACAGTTACTGGCTCAATATTTGTCTGCTTCTGATGAAAATAAGAAGGATTTCTTTGCAATGAGACCACAGTGAACGGGTCTTGAAGATCAAAATAGAAAATCCAAATATACATTGTGATTTCTGTCAAACAATGCACTTATGGGTCAGGTTTCTGAATGATTATTAAAATGTCTCCTTTGTTTGCCCGATCAGTGGTGACCATTTGCATGTTGATTGGGCAGTGCCCCCTCACATGAATATGCTCAATCACTGGTGTTTATGTGCACATTCTCCATTCAGCTCACATTAGCCACAAACATATATATCGGGTTTCTGTGCGACAAAGTATTTGCTCTTCCAAGAACATACCAAACAAAACTCATTTGGTTTTATGAACAAATGTTTGCCTGTCTCCTTGCTCACTAATTGATACACTCTTTTAAGAGGTTTAAGTTTCAGGAGTGCAGGTCTGTAGAGACTTACCCTACAATCCAGAGTAACTACGGGAATACGTAAGAGGTGCTTTCTCTGGATTGCTGTATACATTTCCCATAGTTTTCCCATAGATGGCACCGTTACTACGCCAGTGTAAAAGGTCCTGTTGTTACTCTGGATTGGAGCATTATACAAGATAAGAAGGCTGGATCATCCAAATGATTCTGCTGGGATTACTATAAGGTTGCAGACAAAATTTACAGTTTGGAGCAACCGATTTTAGCTTGCACTTCAGTAGGTAAACTGGTGTTTAACATTAAAGGGATTAATTGCGTACACATCTGGAAGCATATGCATTATTAGTGATAGATTTGAATCAGGTTGGTCCATTGTACATACTGTAAGAAACCTGGGTTTGTCCCAAGTAATGTCTGAAATGTTATTCAGTGTTTTTGATGTGTGTGTGTACATGTGTGCCAGCCACAGCGTAAATGTATTAATCTGTGATAATGCCACTTCTGAGATTCGTAACTTTGGTGGAAGATTGCAGGGAAATACAAATAGCTCCTACTCTGTTATAGTTACATTTGAATGCCTTTCCATGCTGCCAGAAAAGATAATCCCACATTCCAAAATGTTCCAAAATGTGTCTACCAGTAAAGTACATATACTTGTTTATTGTATGTACTCCTATATCATGCTCCTACTTTGTCAAATGTCAGAAGGTATGTAGACAGATGTTCCCCATACTGGTTTTTTCCCAGTAGACTGGTGGCTGCTTGATGTCTTGGTCCATCAAGGAGACTCAGAACTCAATCCTATACAACTTAGGAACATAAGAACAACTCATGAACAAAAGAAGAACCCAACTGCCTCATGTTGAAGGCCCATCTAAACCAGCTTCTGGTATCTCACAACGGTCCACCGGATGCCTCAGAGACCACACAATGCAACAATCCACTTGCATCTTGTTGCTACTCCCTTGAACCTGGTCTTCTGAGGTAAATTACCAGTGCAGTGCAGCTGTGCCAGTGGGGCTTGTGCTGCATCTGTGGTGGTGGTGGGAAATAATTAATGGGGGAATTCTAGAGATAAGGCAACTTTTGTTCCCTTATTTCAGGACTTTACTGTGGCTGCACCAGAGCTGGAAATTTGGATAGGATTAGGCTGATGCTGTGGTGATGTTCTCCCAATAACAGGAGCAAGTCATCTGAGGAAAGTATGGCTGGAAAGTATGTGGAGGCCTGGGATGCTCTTGGATATTACCACATGGTAGAAGGAAATGTGTCAATTCCTGTGAATATTGTCTGAGGATGGATACTCTGAGGCAAAGTCATGGTTTGATAGTGATAATATTGCACAGATGTTCTGTTTATCCTTTTGTGGTTGCCAACACCACATGGAGAAGACAGACTTCCGAGAAGACATGGCCCACTGCGTTCACAAGCAGTCCAATTTGATGGGCTTTCCAGATGATGTGATTTTCATGCAGGGACTATCCAGTGGTTTTGAACTTCCTGAGCACATTTCAGATGGGGAAGCCTCAAATAAAGCTTCCGTGATGGTGGTTGTGGCAGTTAGGGTCTCATACTTTCCTCATATTGAATCTGTCAGAAATAGATGTATTGCCTTTCCCTGATCCCACCCTGATCCCACACCTGATCCCACTGGCAACACACATCTTCAGTAGTGGCTAAAATTGTGGAAACCTTTTGGGAAAACTGTATTTTTGAGATTTGATGTATTATATTTTCTGAGTGTTGAGTGGAATGTTCATATTTAGCATGAATATGAACATGTTGGTCAAATCCCACAAAGAGATTAAACAAAGGAATCAGTTTACTTGCATGAATGTGCAAGTTCCACTTGTTTCATGAAGATGGAGAAAAGGGGAAATTCAGTTTAGAAAAGAAAAAAGTTAAGATTTGTGTGGGTGCTTTAATATTACTTTTAGATTATATGTAGCTGTGGAAGTCGAATGGGGTAGAAATGATGCTGAAGACTCTGTAATGTTACCCTCTATAAAACGCCTTTTCAGGAAGGGTTAAAACAATCTAATTTCACCATTAGCATTTTGAGTCCTAAAGTACCTTTAAGAGAAAATAGTCGCCTTTTGTCTTTGTATTGAAAACATCTGCTGAATCTGGGACCACCTATAACGGGCTTCCAACTGAGGTCTCCTGGAAAGTTTGTCCACATCAAACTCTGTGCACATTCTCAAGTTTGTTAATTCTTTTTTTGACAGTTCTGTCCTCTCAGCTTGAGGTTTTATAGGGGAATTTACATGGCTTAAGGGGCACTGTGAGTCGAGTCTTATCAGTTTTCATTGCATTTGCAAGCCATTCGCCCCGATTAAGATGCTCTAAGCTCATATTTTACAGTGTTGTCTGTTTCCAGTGTCTTTATGAAAACCGAGCAAGCGGGCAGGTGTGCCCACATTCTTCCTTTCCAGATGCAATGAATTACCGGCTTTATCTTGCAGTTGTGTGCTGGTTAATGTTACTTCTTTGGTGGTTATCTAGCTTCAAGTTGTGTGATGATCATGTCACTCCACTGGGAGGGGAAAAAATCTGAAAGTGTGCCATTTTGTTGCAATCACCCCTCCCTGTGCTTAGAGGTATGAAGGTCAAAAAGTCCTCCCTATCACAGAGTAATACAAACCACTGATGGACTGTCTCATCTATTATTTCCCTTGATTAATATTATTCTGAATTCTGGTGTATCTGCCAGCTTTTAGTCCTTCACCAAATTGTAACAGTAGTGTGTTGAGAGTCTTTTGTATAGGAACTGGATGATATTAATGAACCAATGGAAGCAAACCTTCACATTTCTACTACCCCCCTCCAGGATACCCCTACTACCCGCTTCCAGGATACAACAAGGTAGTAGATTCAAACATTGTCCACCACATCCTTTGTGGTGAGTTGTTACACTGCTGGATGGAATAACTTAGCAGGGTGCCTCCAGAGGCTGTGGTACCAGTAGGAGGCCTCAAGAGGCTTGCTGCTGGTAATCATTCCAGCCATCAGTGCCTTTGGGCTGGCATCGTTCTACCAGTATGGCTCAGATATGGAACCAAAAAGTCCTAGTGTTGGGCAGGGGAACCCAGCTCTTGACCTTGTGATTCATAATTATAATAAATTTCCCATCATTGGTTCAATTATTTAAGCATGTCTGAGGAACACCCCTTTTCCTGATTTTTTTAACATTGCTATCTTTGTTTTCCATAGGTGGAAATGGCTGAACTTTGCGCCAAAAGCGAGCGTTACATCGGCACAGAAGGAGGAGGGATGGACCAGTCTATCTGCTTTCTGGCGGAGAAAGGAACTGTACGTATTAGCATAAACTGAGAAATCATTGTGTTACAGTGTCAAAAAAGCTGAAAACAATGGCTTGAGATCAAGCTTATCGTGACTGATGAATAAATGGAAGAGCCAAGGCTTAATATCAGCCAAGGTTGAACTCCAGAGGTATGCATAGGCACAAGGGAGGACGTTATCCAAACAGGGGGATATAACATTACAGTGTGGAATACTCTTGACAGCGTTTTTATTTTCCTTTCTATGGCCAATATTTTAAAATGTGCCTCAATTAAAATTTCTGTACAGCTGTTGGGTTTAAAAAAAACGGTTTCAGAGGCCAAATCGGTCATTTGTCTATCTCTTCCTTGGACATCTTTGCCAATAATTGCGTGATTTAGGGTGGTTGACTCTGCAGAACCCCTCAATCACATGCACTGTTTAAAATGTTTAACTCCAAGGAAATAGGTTCAGATTTTATGAGGAACTTTGTTGTTGGGGATTTAAATAGCTTTGTGTCACTGCTTCATGTCAGTTCCTTCTGATTAGCTTCAGGTCCCTTGAGAAAGAGAGAGAAAATGTCCAGAGGTAAATGGCTCTTGATTTATTGACCTTAAATGCATTGCTGGCTACCAGTCGAAATTACCCTTGACCGTTCATTTTTCTTTCTCAGGCCAAGCTGATAGAGTTCAATCCTCTGAGAGCAACCGACATAAGGCTTCCAAGTGGAGCAGCTTTTGTTATTGCGAACAGTTGTGTTGAAATGAATAAGGCAGCAACTTCTCATTTCAATATTAGGGTGATGGAGTGTCGTCTGGCCACCAAGGTACTGTATGGCTTTCATCAAGCCCTTGTGAAACCATCATGCAAATATGTGCTTACTATAACTCCTTCCACTCCTACCAGTTGTTGCTTTATTTTAACACCAGGTCAGGTGCTGCCTCAAAGGGCATGTTTATCTCTCTAGGATCTGGACTCAGGCCATATGTACATGATGGATGAAAGGGAAGGATGGAATTCAACCCTTAATGTGTCTGTTTCCATCTGGGCTGCGTAGCATTGAGAGAAGTCTGCCCAGAACAGAACAATATGAGTTATCTTTAGCAAGATTGTTTGCACTTAACAAGAGCCAAGTCTAATCCCAAGAATATAAAGGCAAACAAAGTACTTTAATGGTAATGTGTCCACAGGAATAAATAACAATGTGGACAAAGCAATTAATGAAACTTTGTTTCAGAAAGAGTGCATAAACGTACATTTAGCTGTATCTTCTGAGACCTATTTTGTTGAAGGTTGAATTTTGTGCACTGAGATTCAAAAAGTGATCTGGGTTATATTCAAAGCAAGGCCCATTCTTTATTACTTATGCCCAGTAAGATATATAGTGAGATGGCCACACTGTGTCAAAACCTATTCCAGAAAGAAATACAGCACTTCCACACATTTAACCCATACTCCAGTTTTTCAGATACAGTATGTTTTGCTCCTAATTGGAAATAACAATTAACATAGTACAAACAGAAATATTTGGTGCATTGGTGAGGTCACCATACTAGTGCTAAATCTTATATTTGGCATTTTGAAGGTCTTGAGGGCGTTGATGATCCCTGCCTGGAATGGTAGAGGGATCACATCGCTCTGACAATGGAAAAATCTGTTCAGGCTTAAACTGGGTTAGTACTTCAAGAAGCATTTAGAGATTTAGAGCACAATCCTGTCTACTTGAAAGTAAGCCTCAATGGGTCTTACTCCCAGGAAAGTGTGTTTAGGATACCTTAAATCGGTATGAATGATGAATTTGATCTAAGTCTAGTTTACGAATGTGATTCCCTCTTCTCTTTAATTCCTGTGTGATTCAGTCAAGCAATGAAAGCATATCTTGGCAGCTGAGAATGATCTGGAAGAGTCTGTATGTTCTTTAAGCATCCAGTGATGAACTGCCAGGAAATGCCTTGCTTTTCAGTCACTATTACTGACAATAGTGCAGTAGGGGAATTTTTACCCATTTCTTAGTTTAAAAATTCACTACCTATGATTTGACTTTTCTGAGCTTGGAGGGCTTGTATTTTTTCTTTCTTGTACTCCCATTGCTTGCTTTAAAGTTGCCAATGAGAGCTACATCAGATGAGCATTTGTCCTGCCTGATGCACCTGCCTCTATGCTTACCATTTTAGCCTGTTGCAGAACTGAATGTTTGAACCCTTCACATAAAGTTGCCTCATAATACCAAAGTGGCATGGCAAGTAGAAAAAGAGAGACTAGCCCCCAAATCCAGAGTAACTACGAGAGCACGTAAGAGACTGTACGTGCATCTGTAGTTACTGTACCACCTAGTGAAAACCTATGGGAAATTCATATCTCTCTATCTATCTCTCTATCTATCTCTCTATCTATCTCTCTATCTATCTACAGTATTTATATACCGCTTTTCAACTAACAAGTTCACAAAGCGGTTTACAAGAAAATGAAAAAATTAATAGCTAATAATAGCTAATGGGTCCCTGTCCCAAAAGGGCTCACAATCTAAAGTGCAAAAAGAACACCAGCAGAAGCCACTAGAACAGACATTGCTGGGGTGTGGAGGGCCAGTTACTCTCCCCCTGCTAAATAAAAGAGGAACACCCACTTGAAAGAGTGTCTCCTGCCCAGTAAGCAGGGGAATCCATATTGGAATCATATTGGAATCCAGAGTAAGTTGTTCTTACACCAGAGCCAGGACTCCCCGTAGTTACTCTGGATTTTGCCCTAGGCTTCCTCTAACTATGCTAAGGGCCCTAACTTGCTTACTATTTTTTTCTTTCTAGACCACATGGCTACCACAAGTCCCCTTAGTCCAATGCTAGTTCTTTAGCTGGTGTAATTCTGAAGAGACTCCTAAGGGAAAGTCTGGGCCAAGAAAGGGGAATAGGATCTGGTGTGTTGCCATTACTGAGATCTTTCTCTCTGGCCCCCATCTTTCCTGCTTCCCACCTGACACTCTGACAAACCACTCCTCTGCCACCTTAATTTCTTCAGGGTGGTGTCTAATAGCTGCTGCCTTCTATTGTGGGGGGGACGAGAATTGTTCACTGATTCAGAAAGTATTGTATTCATTGTTTAGTATTCATTGTATTCATTGTAAAGTATTCATTGTTTATTTTTTTAAACAATTATACCCTGCTTTTCCCATGCCAAAGCAGATGCCCAAGGGAGCTTACATAGCTTTTAACATTTTGTCCTCACAACAGCTATATGAGGTAGGTCATTGTTTGATGGACAGCTTGTAAAACTCTTTCAGCTGGAATCCTTCACAGTGTGGACATCACATCTAGCATCAAACCCCAAAGACAAGCCAAACCAAGGGCTCAAGGCTAGAGACCTTGGTTCGGCTTGTTGCTGTGAATCTCTGGGTTGCAAAACAAATGGAAGTAGGTCCAACTGGATGGTATGACAGGAGTGCCTTTGGATTCACCAATAAGATGAGTCAGCCGTTGGTTCACTTTAATACTTCGGCATGAATATATTCCTCAATATGTGCTGCCTCACAATGTATCTGGTTTAT
Organism: Cryptoblepharus egeriae; assembly: GCA_030015325.1. NCBI lineage: Eukaryota > Metazoa > Chordata > Lepidosauria > Squamata > Scincidae > Cryptoblepharus > Cryptoblepharus egeriae. The sequence continues at coordinate 18,152,727 of JAREYC010000013.1, forward strand.
ATTGCAGTAAAGCCATATGATTAGAATTTTTTTCATTCTTGTTGGAAAAAACTAAACCTTGGAAAGTCACTAGATGGCACCAAATGTAACTCCTTTTTAGTATTATTTAAAAAAAAGAAATAACAGAAAAGTTCAAGCCTTAACTGAGAAGCAAAAACTTTGTTAACTCTCCGTTAAACAACATTTTTGATATACATAGTTTGTAGAGGTATTTCTCGTACAAGGACCACTCATAGCAAATAAAACTGAACCCTAATTTCCCCTTCTTCAAAAAAGGAGAGGTTATCAAAGAGAGATTTTTGACATCTTTCATCCATTATTTGGTTTTGTTACAGAATTTAGAATAAAAAATTTAATTCTTCATGAAGCTGAATCCACCAGTCTGGCAGAGCAGTTGTGCAGTATCAATCAGAAGAGACCCCAAAACATATATTTGCCTTCCTGGATCTATCACATGTTTTTGCAGCCTATGTGGATGACCCTGTTGTTTTAGCTTGGAGACCCAGTTAAAAATGACGATCTCTAAGTGATTTGTATAGTACAGTACTAGAGGTTATATATTTACAAGAGGACAGTTGATCAAAACGTGATGCCCAAACACCAACCTGGGGCAAGATGTGGCCTGCAGCAAGCTTCCATGCGACCTGGAGCAATCCCCCAATTCGGCCAGTGAGCCAGACTTTAATCTTCAGGAGGCAAGGGGAGGGTACTGTGGAGGGTATTCTGAGAGCCAGGGAGACTGCATTCATAAGTTCAGTCTCAAATGTCTTCATTTATAAAAATTTATTCAAATTTAAAATTAAATTAATTTTTTTCTGGCCCCTAACACAGTGTCAGAGTGATAATGTTGCTCTCCTCCAAAACATTTGGACGCCATTGTTTTGAATAATTAGAAAAGAATAAAACAGAGCAATAAATAAATATTGCAATCAAAATTTAAAATTTGTTCTAACTTGACTGAAGCTTTCGATCTATAAATTGTTTGTTCTAGTAGTTTTGTGATAATCACTTTAAATCCCAGTTGACCAGATCCTTTTGTGGCACCCCCAGGTCAGCGTAGGACTTGTGGTGGTGCTTAGGCTGGCCTAACTGCAAATTAGGATTGCAGCCCTATTTTGGTAGGAAGAACAAAATTCAGCTTCCTTGTAACCTTAGCCTATCTTTAAAAAATTTTGTTTACATTTTTAAATGGCTACAAAGAAGTTCTTGAGTCAGTTGGGTAGTACCTGTTGGAATGTCAGGGGTCTTATAAAAATTAGCAGAATCTGCAAAAACATCTGGATAGCTCCTGCATAGCTGGGATAATGTTGCAGTGACCCCAACCCCTGCGGAGGGGAGGAATTGGAGTGGGAGGTCAGTTCTCCTAGACTCCTATGTAGATGAATCATTTTATTGTTTCCTCAGCCATTCAGGAGCCACTTACGGGAAAAAGCAAGGTTTTTGCCTGTTTAAAAATATTGCAATAGTCAGAAAACTGGCAAAAATGCATTCCTGTTCCTTATTTTGCTATTGCCGTTAGCATTATTGTTGTTTTTGTTATTGTGTGTGTGGATGGATAGATAGATATTAAAATTCCATGAGGTGTAATATTAGACTCAAGTCGGCAAAATAACCCATTTTTCAAGGTTTCAAGAAAGAAAAACTCAAATATTGACTTACTGCAGAAAATTAAATTTATGGTTTGTCATAATAGAGCAACATAGATACAGTTTTCAGTAAGAATCCCACCCTTGTGTACAGTGGCTGTCAATTTTTGCAGTAGCAATTACAGGTCCACAAAATACCTGAAAATCTTTGGTGTGCTGGGTTCTTGTGAGATATTGGTCTAGCTTATTCATCAACCTTGAGGAGTTAGCATTTGGAAAGAGTTAGCATTCATTGGGCCTTCCAAGTGCTGGAAGTGGCATCATTAAGCAGAGGATGCCAAAAATAACAATTTTTTCTCACCTACCAACTCATTCTGCTGCAAATGGCAGAAGAGAAAATGTGCCTATCTTGTTCATATTTTCAAGATATGAAAGAGTCCCATTAGCTGGGGATATGATGGGGACTGGATAAATTGCTTCTAAGGGCCACACTCAACCTGTAGACCTTTATGTTTGGCACCCTTGCCATAGGGTGAAATCCAGAGTAAATACGGGGAGTCCTTGCTCCAGAGTAAGAACAAGTTACTCTGGATTGGAATATGAATTTCCCATAGGTTTTCACTAGGTGGTACAGTAACTACGGGTGCACGTAAAGTCTGTTATGTGCTACCGGAGTTACTCTGGATTGTGCCCTTAGTTGAGCATTGTGTGTAGTTGCATATTACGGGAGAAGATCAGTAGATGCAAATAAAGTTAGGAAAGTTTTTTTTTTCCACAAAAGTGACCTTGTTATGTAGAAATATTGGTCAGCTTCTCCTGAACCCAACAATTCCTTCAAACACAGTTTGAAAACTGCTGTGATAAATGAACCTTGTTTTTGGAAATGAGCAAAAATAACCCACATGCATTGTCTTTGCACTCTCAGCTCTAATGTTGTGCAGAGGATCTTTTGTCCAATTTGTAGCTGTTCTGCATTGGCTTACATGACCTCCTTATTATTCCCGCTAGGCTGCACTGACAGCTTGCAAATGCCACGATAACATATGTCTGGATATATGAAGTGTGAGGGCTTGGGTTGGGCTACTTCAGCGTGGGGCTGAACGCACGTTATCAGTGTAATCTAGGAGTAGGAGCAGACCGTATTCTTAGCTTGAAAAAAACACAAACCCCCTATTAAAATTTGCCCTGACAAACTGCTCCTCCATTTAGACACAGTTGTGGTTGAGAATATGTTTCTCCTTAAGAAAAAGTCATAATTAAAAAACATGAAGCAAACAAACAAAGGCCCCTTAGGACATCTGCAGTGAACAGTTTCGTCACTGACAATATTTTTTGCACCCTTGTCTTCAGGGAAAGTTACCACAACCACTGCTCTGGCCTAGCAGGCCCTGGATGCCGGCCAGGATTTAATATGACTCAGGGCTTACCGAGACTGAGCTCCACCGCTTGTTTTAAAAGCTTTCGACCATATAGAGTCTTGTGTTGCCACTGAAATAACCACAATTAACCCCCACTAGTCTGAAATCCAAGCTAGAAGGTGTAAGTTCCAAGCAGGATGTTTTCATTGTAGACATAGGCACTGACAGTGGCCTTTCCATGTGTGCTTGTGTTGTTATGCACAATTGGGAGACTTTATACCCGTTGTATTTTTATCGCTCCTCAGTGATATCCTGGAAAAGACCTTCTGCTTGTGCACAGATGCAGAAGTGCTGCATGACAAGTAAGAGGAGAAGGTTTGCAAAGTCATTGGCCTGTAACTCTGCCAGCATCTTGAATAAAGGCATGATTTCCCCAATGAAATACATGTAGGTGCAATCCAGAGTAGCTATGGGGAGTCCTTCCTCTGGTGTAAGAACAATTTACTCTGGATTGCAATATGAATTTCCCACAGGTTTTCACTAGGTGATGCTGTAATGACGGGTGCACGTAATGTCTCTTACGTGCTCCCATAGTTACTCTGGATTGTAGGGGTAGTCCCTCATTATCGACTAGGGATCTGTTTCAGTGGATAGAGAAACAGTGGAAAAATAGATTTAAAGTTTCACTTCTTGCTCCTCCATTGCTCCTAACGGAATAAAGTCATGCTTTAGTATCTGCAGCGTTTGATTCTGCTAATATAAAAAAGAGTCTGCAGTGTTTGATTCTGCTAATATAAAAAAGATGTAAAATAAAAGCAATTTACAATAGTTTAAAAACAGTTTTTATAACTGTTGTAGAGAGGCAGTCAGCAGTCAGAAATGTAGAACCCTCTACTTTTGCCTGGCTCAACTGAAGAGTGTAATGATTGCTTGTGTTACTTGTGTTACTGCCTCTCTCCAATAGGATAAGCAGTTTTTTAACCTGTGATTTTAAAGAAATGCTTTTTACCTCTGCTCTGGGGATTGGCATGTTCCTTCTCATTTGTAGTGAACATTCATGTTGAATCAAATTCATGAATATACTCGTAATATCCATGTAAGGATTGGACCTGTAATTACTTGTGTCCAGTGTAGCCCTATTAATCTCTGCATCTTGTTTTAAAAGAAGCAAGAGACTAGGCCTGGCTGCTGACAGCTTGGAAAAGGATGATCAGAGGGCTGGAGAAACAGTGTCTTCCTATGAGGAAAGGTGAATGGAAATTGGGATGTTTAGCTGAGAAAAGAGAAGGCTGAGTGGGGATAGGATAATGCTATTTGGATATCTGTAGTGCTGTCACACGGAAGAAGGGAGAGACTGTTTTCAGAGTAAAAGATTCAATAGGTCTAAACTGCAAGAGAGGAGATTCTGATTAGACATCAGGAAGAAATTATTGATGGATCTTGGTGGTTCAGCAGTGGAACGGGTAGTTGAGGGATGTGGTGGATTTGCCTTTACTGGAGAGTTTCAAGTTGATGACTTGAAAAACATCTGATGGAAACTCTCTAGCATGGGGTGTCCAAGCTTTTACCATCAGGGCACTTGGACCTTTAACAATAGGTGTTTAACTGTGCGTTGGACCTAGCAAGTGGGTTCTAAGCCAGTTTCAGGTGGGTCCCCATTCATTTCAGTATTTTTTAATAGATTTGATGCTACCATCATCATTGGCATCCTTCAGTCTCGAAAGACTATGGTATTGTGCTCTGATTGGAGGTCAAGGGATCAGTGATGGGCTTCAAAGAAATTAAGAACCGGTTCTCTGTCCATCTGGCAGCCACTTTTAAATGGCTATTTTTAAACTTTATATGTACTATCTCTTGTTAAGAACCGGTTCTATAGAGTAGGTGCGAACCTGCTGGTGCCCACCACTGCATGGGATGTACTTTAAGTAGAATACAATGCCTATGCTTTTAACAATGGAAAATGTGGGTGAGATTATATCCTAGGATTCTTAAAATATATTCCTTCTCAATGTTCCACTTCCGATCATGAAATCATTTATGGTAGGCCCTGACAGATTTTATTCTAAAAAGTGGGTCCTGATAGTAAATGTTTGAGAACCTCTGGAAGGAGGGCATTTCAGTAGGTATACCTGCTGAAGTTTCCTTTTCTACACAATTGTTAAAGTTGTTAAAGCCCAGAAGTTGAAAGTCTGGATACCCCTGCTCTAGCAGAATTTTCCACGTGCAGTGGATTGGTCTAGATCAGCGTTTCTCAAACTGGGGGTTGGGGCCCCTTTGGGAGTCGCCTAGAGCTTTCCTGGGGGTCACCTAAAGACCCCTGGTGCAGGGGAACAGGTCAGGCTTGCCAGACCTCCGGCTGTAGCTGCGCGCGCACTGGGGCTGACTCACAGCCTCAGGGCCCAATCCTATGCATGCCTACTCTGAAATAAATCCCATTATAGTCAGGATGGCCTTTACTCCCATGTAAATGTGGATAGGATTGCAGCCTCAGGGCCCAATCCTATGCATGCCTACTCTGAAATAAATCCCATTGTCTTCAGTGTGTGCATAGAACACACGTTTCATTTGTAACAATGAAAATACACCCTGCATATCAGATATTTACATTACAATTCATAACAGTAGCAAAATTACAGTTATAAAGTAGCAACGAAAATAATTTTATGGTTGGGGGTCCCCACAACATGAGGAACTTATAAAGGGGTCACAGCGTTAGGAAGATTGAGAACCACTGGCCTAGATGACCTTATATGTTGCTTCCAAGTCTGACTCATTGTCCATCCTTGCCCAGTCCAAAACAACCCTCTAAGATAGGTTATATTGAAAATCAGTGATTGCCATTGCTTCATGCCAGGCTGCGGATTTGAACCCAGATCTTATCAGTCTAATAGCTGTGCATGTTTACTCAAAAGCAAGTTCTACTGTGTCCAGTTGCTTTTTCATAAGTGTGCATGGGATTGCAGGCAAAATCTAATACTACCAATATAATACAGGAACCTAATTCAAAATGGTACAGTTTGGTAGATAGGAATTCCATTAGAATGTAATTTTTTTAAGTACAAAAAATATTCAAAGAATGTATTCATTTTTTCTGAAATTTCCTTCTCTTCTTAAGCTCTCCCTTTTATTCCTTATCTTATTTCTATCTTCCCATTTGGTAGTTTTCCCACTTTGATGTATTTAACAAAGTTTATTTTAATTGTTTGCCTTGATGTTATTTGTCATGAGCTCCTTTACTATCAGCTGACATTACTTTTGCCAGGGTTTTGAACAGGATCTCCATTTCCTTAAGGAGCCTTCCTCGATTCGGCTAGTGAGCCATGCTGGCATCCCCTTGGACCTGGTGATATCTTTCCTACTTGGTGGCATACATTCCAACTGAGGATATGTTACTGTGGTTTTAAATAACTTCCATGCACTCTGGAGAGATTAGAGCCTTTTAACTTTTAGCTTCCGTTTTACGAGTCACCTCATTTTAAAGTCCCCTCTTTTGAATGCATCTGTGTTTGCTTCTTGGCTGTTTTTTCCCCTCCTCGTGCAAGTTTCTCTCCATCTGCAACCACTCTGGACTCCCTCAAAGCTGCCCTGAAGCCTGCCAATTTGTTCAGGCAGCTGGGAAGCTGCTCTCCACCCACATGGGCTCGAAGGAGAAAGATGGGCTCGTTCCGTTGTTGAGGACTGAGCAAAGACTTGAAGAACAGCAGGAGAACAATTTTGGGGAACAATTATTGGGAAAAGTGTAGGAAGAGGAAACTCTGTGGAAGACCCAACAACTGAGAACCATGTCTCAATTATAGGCTAGTTTCTTTCTCCTCCACAGAACCAAAACAGTCTAGTATCTGACCAAGAACTATAATGCCAAAGTGCAGAGAAAATCTCAGGAAAGGGGGATGAAGGGAGATGAGCCAGATGAGACATGGTGGTGGAGACAGCACTTAAGTCAATCAGTCAACACTCGTATATTGTACCAGCTTGGTATGCATTTATTATGGCATCCACTATAAACCACATTCTCACTGGTGGACAGTACTTTTTTGTGGTGGTGGGACTGTGTGCTCCAGTGATACAGAGGGCTATGCCGGCAGTTGCATAGCTTCTGGGAGGGACTCCCACGCCAGACAGGCCTTTGTCGAGGAGCCAGACCAAACCTGTCCAAAATCCCACTGAACGTGAGTTGTCTGAAGAAGGAAAACTCCCACCTCAAACCTCCACTGCCTTGTGGCTATACCCATCTATGGGAAAGGCTTCAGGAGTCAACCTCGAGGCAAAATCCGGAGCCGGAGTCCCGGAAGCAGTTCATGACTGTGTACAATAACGTTCTGGTAACTCCTGCAACGCAGCTGGAACCAATCATATTGGCTCTGCCGTCCCACTGGACTATTTCAGTGATGTAGAGAGGGGGGATTTGCTGCTTGGGTAACAGTCTATCCTCTATATTAATCTCCCTAGGCCATCATGCCCTGGAGAGGACACTCAGAGTAGGATACCATAGTCTTTCGAGACTAAAGGATGGCAATGATAAACCACATTTTCTTGAATCTAAGGCACCATCAAATTTAATGCGCAGCCTGATTTTAAAAGTCTTGAGATAAAAGTGATTGTGTAATGCGCTGCTGCAAAGCAGATGCAAAATTTAATTTTAGTGCATTAACCAATTAGTTATATGACAATAATAATAATATGATAATTATGTCAAGATTTTTACCTAACAGCACTACTTTATACAATTGGTTTATGCTACATTTTTATTACAATAGAATAAAATATTTATCTATACACTGACCTTTATTTATAATCAAAATACTTATTTACTTGAATCTAATGTGCCATTGAACCTAATGAGCACCCCAATTTTTGAGACTAAGTTTACGAATTTAAAAAGGTAAGTATTAGGTTCAAGTAAATATGGTGCTTGGTACCAGTGCACATATGTAACGCTGTCTGGGATGGTGCTGCTAGGCTGCTGTGGGCTTGGGAGAAAGTGGAGGACGCAGAATTGCTGGGAAGGTGAGATGCTAAGGGTTTTGTACTGACCTGAACCATCCACCTGAGGGAGAGGAGGAGAGTTCTGGGATGCAGCATTGATGTCTACGTGAGGAGAAAAACAAACCCTACAATCCAGAGTAATTATGGGAGCACGGAAGAGAAATTTACATTGACATAGTTACGGCACCACCTAGTGAAAACCTATGGGAAATTCATATTGCAATCCAGAGTAAATTATTTTTATGTCGGAGCAAGGACACCCCGTAGTTACTCTGGATTGCACCCAAAGAGAATGGCAGGAAGAAGCCCCCTCTACTCAGAGCTAGACCTGCTCTGCAGAAACCAAGCCACTCCTTCAGCAGTGAGGTGCTCTCACCTGACTTCCCTGTGCTGTTCACCTGACTTTCCACACAGGCACACAGCTGCCAACACATTGCACATGTGCAGGCAGGCCCTATGGTCAGTGGGAGTGGGGCAGAGGCTCAGCAAAATGGAATTACATTTGCTCCCAGTGAGGGCCCAGAAAGAAGAAAAATGATAAGAGTTCATTGATACTGTCATGGATTTTTGCCACTTTGATGATGCTGGTGTTTGCTGAGTGTGCTTCTCATTGCCTCATCATAAAGCAGGTCTGATGGTGACCCTTTAAAACTGGGGCATCTTATCTCTCAGCACCAGATGATGGTAAAAGAGAATAGGGGGAACTATCACCCTTACACTTGCTTGCTGCTGTCTGTTGGAAGCGCAGTATAAGACCATATGGGCCTCTGAGTGCTCAGCTAGGCACTTCGTCAAGCTTAAATAAGAAACGGCTTTTAAGGTTTACTCGGTGTAAGGGCATGTTTTGTGTTAATTTCACTTCCAAAAATGCATGCAACTGTTTGTTATTGCAGCTTTTAGCAAAATCCAGAGGACTAGATTGGAAAGCCACGGCAAAGCTCCAGGATGTGCAGGTCAAACTGAAGCTAAGCTTGGAGGAAATGCTGACAGTTGTTGAGGAGGTATTTCATCCCGAACCATACAGCATAGAGGAAATTGGGGAATATCTGGGAATTAATTCCAAAGAGCTCCGCACTCAAGTCCTCAGTCAGAACACACAGGATGGTGAGTGCATGCTAAATGGGTTTGTTATGGTTCATGATGAATGTTTGTATGATTTATATAAGACAGCTTGAGAATAAAAGTGAAAATATCACAGAGCAGTTTCATACATCCTGTGATGGTTCTTTGTAGGGCAAAAGCATTGATTAGAAACCATGTTTTGAACTCTAAACTGTTGTTGAGAAAATGTCAACTCTGGGCCTGGCCTGGAGATTTAAAATATAGCTTGGCTGTCTTCGCCAACACAATTGGCAGTGGTTTGACCCAGCCTGACTCCTGGGAAATTACAAATGGGTCTACAACTTGGCTACGCTGCATCCAACTTTCTCACCCCTGACTTCACCCAACAGGATAATTTAACTGAAGCACACAAGCTGTCCTGCCTTTGTGTTCCCTCAGATTTGCTTGCTCGCTCCTCTCAGGTACACACTGCTCTGGAGTTTTCAGCCAGAGACCAAGTTGTGAGTATGCTGTGTTCTGGACTGGCTGCCTGGCCATTGTAATTGCTGACCTCTGCTCTGAAAATAGTGGCCCTAAAGCATTTTTCCACAATAACTAGTGGAAAATTAGAACCAAGTAGTAAATATGAGTGTCAACTGAGGCTTCCGCCTCAGATTCTCCCTCAATTGTGATGCTGATTGTGTGGTTTGGGACACAATCAGTTGTTGTGAGAATAGTTTTGCATGTTTGAAATGGTCTGTATGACAGCTTTACCTGTGTGGGGATATGTAGGGAACCTTAAAATCAGACACACACCTGTTTGCTACTTGTATTGACACCAAGTAACAAAATTTGCCAGCAGTGGGAAAAGTCAGAATGTTTGACACGCTCCACAGGTTTCCCACAAATTCTAGGGAGATGGAATTTGAATTACTACACATTGTTAGGAGTTAATTTCCATCCCACCCTTTCTTCAAAGGGCACATTCCCTCCCACCATCATTTTGTCCTTGAAACAATGTTGTGAAGTTGATTGTGTCAACACAATAGTCACCCAATAAACAATTAACATTGGGAATTTGTATCTTGGTCTCTTTACTCCTCATCCTATACTCAATTCCTCTGTACTACAGTGGAGTAGTTCGCATAAAGCACTTTGCATGTAGGAATTTTACCAAGTGAAAGTAGCTTTGAGATAAAATTAGATTTAAAACACTTCCACCCTAAGTCCTTAAGCACAGGAACCGAGAGCCGAAAACTTTGATGCCCAGTGCTGGTGGTATGCATGTACTACCAGCACTGGTTGTCGTGAAAGTGCCCTAAAGCACTAAAGTGCCCTAAAGTGATATTACTTGCATACAACTGGTGCTGAGTTAGCACTGAGTTAGCACAGGGTCTCAACATTGAGAGGACCCAGTGCTTGAGTTGCTGGAAGTATGTATCACCACCAGTTGGTGGCAAGACTTTTCAGAGGATGGAACCAGGCAGATTGAGGATGAGGGGAGCGGGGACTGGGCGCTGGAGGAGGATGGGGATAGTGGCAGAGTATGCCATTGAATCCTATCATCCCTCCCTTGCTGCAATTCTTCGTCTGCTCACTAGCAGGTACAACTCTGTGAAGGGCCATTGGAGCCATGACAACATTATCCTGGACAAGGGAACATATATTCCCTTACCCCGAGGAGACTTGTGCAGCTGCCTCAGCACCCAGGGTATAGCAGCAGCCATTTTAGTGCTGCTGTTCTGGATACCATAGGATTGAGCTGTAAATGCTCAACAAGGCAAAGATTTTTGGTTCTGACATGGCAGAAACATGATCATAGCAGGCTTTAAGCCTCCATGCCTTGGAAAACAAAAGGTAGAAGGCCAGCATGTTCCTTGAGACATCACGCATGTGTTCTGAGTTCTCCTCTTTGAAACAAATAGAAGTTATTTTGATTTGGATTTTTTTTTCTTTTGAGTAACTCTTGATTTGGGAAGTGAATTTGAGAAGCAAATAATCCATTCTTATTTGCATGCCACATATAAGTATTCCTATCCAATATTAAATCAGCCGATCACATACAGCTATGGTTGTTTGCATATGTGGAATTTTTTTGAATCATAACTATGTGTATACTTAAAGCCAGAACTTTTTCTTCAATGTCAATATGTTTTATTACTAAATATACTATAAAAAAGAGAAACTCTTATGGAATGGCCCCACTCTGTTCTATGACAGCCATATCAATTGTGAGTTGGATTGTGAGTTCATTTGGCCTACACAACTGAGATAGAAATCTCCCCCTGTTCAGCTATATTTTCTCTAACACATAACCACAACAGCCCCTAAGATATCTGGCAGAATTGCCAGTTTTTCAGAAAGTATTTCAAGAAATCTACCCTCTTTCACCAGTAAAATAAACTTGGCACCCTTTTTCAAGAGCGTTACTTTTTAATGTCAAGACCTAGATTAACACGCTTTAAACTTAAAGGGTAACAGCAGATCACTGATTTCTTACACAGCTGAGCAAGGGAAATGATAGTAATGCATGGTGCAGAACAAGTAAATCGAAATAACTTTCCTCCCATTTTTCAAAATCTTACAATTCAAGATTACCCAATATGATTGGCAGTTAGGATAAACTCAGTTAGGATTGGCAGGCAGTTTTTACATAAACTCACCAACACATATTGTGATGATTACCACTAGGTTTGAAAGATTGTAAGAACTTCATGGAGAAGGGATGGGACACAACAGGGAGCCTCCAAGTTAGCCGATAGTATATGCATAAATATTCAGGTGCTGGAGAGCTTGTCTTGTTCGTTGGTCCTGGAGACAATTGTTGGCTATTTTGGAAAGCAGAATGCTGCATAAGATAGACCTTTGGTGTAGGGTGCAATCCAGAGGAACTACGGGGAGTCCTTGCTCCAGTGTAAGAACAATTTGCTCTGGATTGCAATATGAATTTCCCATAGGTTTTCACTAGGTGGTGCAGTAACTACGGGTACACATAATGTCTCTTACGTGCTTCTGTAGTTACTCTGGATTGTAGGGCCTATCTAACAGAGCGTTTCTTCAGGAGTAAATATTCAAACACCAACAAGAATGAGTGTTGTGGGTTTCAGGCAATGGGGTTAGGCTATATAGCTATGGCATTGATTCCTGATTCCCTTGAGTCATCAAGCATGTGTTCTGAGGTCTCCTCTTTGAAACAAATATAAATTATCTTGATTTTTGTCTTTTTCTTTTGAATAAATCTTTGACTTAGGAAGTTAATTTAATCCATTCTTTGTCTGTCTGTCTGTCTGTCTTGTTCGTTCATTCGTTCTCACCCAAGGCAGCTAACAGTATTTAAAATAACAGAATAAAATTAATTAAAAACTAAATAAAAGCAGTAAAAATGACGGTAAAGTACAGTTAAAAATTATATAAAACAATAAAAGCCCAGGTTAAAAAGACTATATAAAACATGCAGACAGCTGGTTCAAGAAAGGAATGGGAGGCACTTCAGACTTGGTTACAGGCTAGAACACTTCTGGTCTTGGTAACTGGGTGGTGTAACCGAAGCTAAAGGATTAAGGCTACAATCTTAATCTCCATTTAGGGTGACCTAAGCCCTAGCACAAATCCTGTGCTGGCCTGGAAATATCACAAAAGTGCTGTAAGGCACTTCTGCACCACTCCTGGGGCAGGATTAGGCCAGTGCACAGACATGCGTTTGCCTCCCTACATCACCATGGGAATGGGAAGAGCGATGAATTGTGCCAGCCTAAGTTAGGATTGCACCTGAAAGGAGTTGCACACACAGCAAAATGGATTTTAGTTGAGAGCATTACTTAAACAAAGTACTTTAAAAAGGCAGAAAACAAGAAGACAAGAAAAGACACTAAACAGAGGTCTCGTAAAAGTAGGAGAGAACAACCTAAAAGCCCATAACCAACTATCCACAATCCCATTACCAAGGAACAAGTTAGGTTACAAACATTTCTGATTAGAGAGTTCTTTGCTTAATGACATTCTGATTAACAACCAATTGACTGTGGTCAACATCCCCTCTTTAACTTCTGTGCACCGTGTAAAATCTCCTGCAACACTTGGACTTCAGAATTGGGCTGTGCATTGAATATTGAAGGTTAATACATGTTTGTGTTGGAAATGTGGAATTGGTGAAGCAAGTATGATACTTATATGGTGGCCTTGTGTTCAGCAGTTCTGGAAAATGGTAATTCTTTTTATCAGAGGACAATTTAGATAGAAATTTTAAGTTGTTCATGGTGACTCTTTTGCAGAGGCAGATGTGGGACACCCATGACCCCCAAACATGGACTCCAGGCAAAATGATCCCATGTGTACCTGCCCAGCAAAACTTGGCTACAGAGATTGGTATATTGGTAGATTGGAAGACTGATAGATCTGGGCTCAAACTGGAGGGGGCCAGTGTTTACCTGTTCAGGCTAGTGCTCATCCTGCCCCCTTCCCCAAACACCAACACTGGATCTGCCCTTGATCTTTTGACCACTGTAAAAACTCTTTGGATAAGGAATTGGTTGACAACTGTATTAAAAAAGACTGGTGGGTTAGTGATTTAGAAAGCTCACATGGATAAAGGAACCTTGTTCAAAGAAGTCAATATACCAAACTTCTTTGTGAAACGGCAATCTTTTATTGGATACTGGGACTATCTTTATAGGTGCATGGAATTAGACCAGATGGTCTTTTTATATGGCTAGTTTTCTTATATCATTTGAAAGGTTTTATAATAATAAAAATAAAGGCACAATAACAAAGTCCCAGGGAAATGTTATCGTATCTAGTACTTGCAGATGTTAGTCAAGCAGAATCTTTCTTAATATGTGGCGTGACTGTGATTTTTGTTGATAAGAGCAACAAAAACAGGGCATGGAGTAATTCTGTTGTTTTCATTGGTACAAGAAAAAACTCTTAGCTGCAAAAAAAGAAATAAGTAAATCAAATCAAAATTAGTTGTTTGTATAACCTTTAACTTGGTTTTAGAATGGTGTAAGTATTCTGAAGAGATTTCATCCATATTTTTTTCAGCGTTTTAATACATTATACATCTCATTGCATACTGCCGTGGGAACAGACATGACTTGTCAGAAAGGTACCTTGGTAGAGACTTTTAAAGACTTTAGTTTTGGTTTTTTATTTGATACATTATTAGTTTGTAAAAATTATTATTTTTATGACATCTTCAATAATTCACATAATTTGTTGGGCTTACAAAGAGCCCACATGGAGCCCTTTGTCACCCCTGAGCAGAATGGGAACTCTGTTGGTGTGGCTTGATTATAAAGAAGCAACACAAGGGTGGGTGGAAAAATGCTGCCACTTTCCATGCCAGCACCATCAGTCAGTTAGGCAAGGTAATAGCTGCGGAGGATATTTCATAGAATTGTGGGAGCCTACTAGTGTGGGAGCCATGATCTCAAATCACACAGCTGTGTGGCAGTAATGATAGATGGCAGACTGGTAATCAGTTGTGGGTAGAGCACATCTGTTCAGAACAGGTGGCTCATAAAGACTGAAATGAAATTGAAACTCTAATTCCAATTCATTCCAGAGTGCATGAATGCCATTCACACAAATTGTGTGTTAGCCTCAAAGGCACGTCCAGTGGCACATGTGAAAACTCTTTGAGTCCCGAAGATTCAGTGTTTCTGCTAAATCCTTTTTAAGCCTCTCTAGACATCCATTATTTGCTCCACCGCCACCTGACTCCTCCTTATCCACTCCTGCTATTCTGACTTTTTTGTATCATTAAAAGTAAATGCCTGTGGATATGGGCCACGCTACTTCTGTACAGCATCTAACACCCTGCTGGCGCATAGCCTATTCTGTACATTGGGCATCCTATTTAAGTTTGGCTGGTACTTGTATGTTCCTATCCTTAGCCAAGGCAAACAAGCGGAATTTGCACTTGTGAGGGTCAGCCAGGAAAAAGAAACAGAAAGGAAAGGCCCCACATTTATGGAAAAGAAGAACTGTTACTAAAATGCAGGCAGAATTGAACAAGAAGCCCCTAAGGAAACAAATCTGCTGAAAATGCAGTAACAGTGGATACTACAATTTATGGGCAGCCACAGAAGTGAATGATTTTATTTAAATATCATAGAAAAAAGCACAGACAGACTGTTTTCATAAGGTTAGTGTTCAGAAGCAAAAGAGAAGCCATGCTGAAAAGTATCTTGCTCAAAAGACCAAATTGGTTTGAGGCTCCTTAATAGGTCTGGATTGTTTGTTTTGCAGGAATTCTCTGGGGGCATTTGGGGGGAGCCTCCCATGGCTTTGACTTCTTGAGCCTTCCTTATTTCTGTGGCTGCTGCAACACAAAGCTGTATTTGCACAACAAGAACAGAAAGTTAGATGATTTTTGGCACTTGCCGTAAGAATGTAACATCATTCACCCTAATAAGCCTGTCAATTCAGCCTCTTCAGGGGGAGACCTGGTTTACCTCCCTATGACACTGAGAACCAGCAGTTGCTCTGTAGCCTTTTTGCTCTGAAATGTCAGAGGCTTCACATGCAAATCTTTCAAACCCAGGGCTTTTCTAGGATGAGGTCTTTTGCTAGGAGGTTGTGGCTTTAATTTGTTAGCACTTCACAAGTGCTAAGTTGCAGTAAACAATATTCTCAGCTCCACACGAAGGGAGCTGTAGCAAGCCAAACCCTAGAGCTATTTCCTAGTGTTGTCAATAACAGCCCCAGTCAGGATCACTTACTTAGAAGTGCTGAGCCCTGGAAGCCTAGACCTGAAATCCAAGTGAGAATTCCCTACTCTTATTTGGAGAGAGGAAGGATTTCTTGACCCCACACATGAACTGGGTGTTTAGATAAAGAGGCTGAATTGGCCTATACACCACTCAAAGCTATTCCTTTTCTAGAGCTTCTTGGCCATTACTATTCAGTAGTGCTACAGTTCATTGCTCCCTTTAAATTAATTACAATTTTGCTTGAGGTGTAAATTTTTGGAAGTCAGATGGCTCCGCTAGAGGCTCAGTTGGAATGCAGGATGGACCTCAACCTTCTCTGTTTCCTAGGTTCTGCAGACATAGTCCACATTTTCTTTCCTGTCTCCATTGATGGATAGTTTCCTTGGAAGGTTGGGTTCACAGCCTTGCAGGACCAGGTTAGCATTCTGGTTCTTGCTGCCAGGGCACACACCAAAAATGTGGTCACGGGTGATAGACTATGAGGAATGCATCCTGTGGCAAGAAAGAGGAGGAAAGTTGTTTGGATAAAAAAATTACACATATACAGTTAGAATATGGCCCACATCTTAAAGTCAAAATAAGCCCTTTGCGTTGGAGCAGTTAAGGTGACTTTCCATAAGATAACACACAAAATAAAGCAGGCCTCCGTCAGTCTTGAAAGCCTATAGTATCGTGCTCGGCACTGCATACGCTGCATGTGAAGCACGAAAGCCTGGGTTAGATTGTTATGGAGGATAGGCTGTTACCTAAGCGGCAAATCCCCCCTCTCCACACCACAGAATTAGTCCAATGGAAAGGCAGAGCTGATATGATTGGATCACTCTGTCTTGTGGGGCCGACCCGGGTTTTGAACCCTGGCCTGCTGGTTAAAGGCACAGCGTCTTAACCGCTTGCGCCACCCACAGCCCTTATATAAGATAACACTAGAGGGTGCCATAACTGCGTGGACCTGTAACTGGTCTGGATTTTGCCCTATGTCTCATAAAAATTTGATACTTTGCATTTGAAATCCAAAGACTTTTGCAGTAACATATGGTAGTCTGGATTTGGCAACATAACTGACACCCAACCTGACCTGTAGCAAAGCAGTCTTAACTAAATTCTCCTTGCCCACAGTGCCAGCATAAGAACATCCAATAGATTGCAAGCTGAATCCTGCAAAGGGATTTTTTTTTGCAGTTATAGAGACCTCCTCAATGTAAAGGAAATTTAATTCCCTTTCCTTGGGGTAAGCCTCCACTCCCCTAAAGCAGGCCTCCGTCAGTCTTGAAAGACTATGATATCATGCTCAGTGCTGCGTACGCTGCTTGCAAAGCATGAAAGCCTGGGTTAGATTGTTATGGAGGATAGGCTGTTACCCAAGCAGCAAATCCCCCCTCTCCACACCACTGAATTAGTTCAATGGAAAGGCAGAGCCAATATGATTGGATCCAGCTGGCGTTGCAGAGCTGGGCTAAGGACAGGAGCTCACCCTGTCTTGTGGGTGACCCTGTCTTGTGGAGCCGACCCGGGTCTTGAACCCTGGCCTGCTGGTTAACAGGCACAGTGTCTTAACCACTTGCGCCACCCCCTAAAAGATCTGCAGTATCTGGACACCATCTCTTTGGCTGGTACAATTTTGAATGGACCCAGAGAGGTTGACTGAGGCTTAAAAGGAGGGGATATGATTTTGATGGAGTTGGTGACAATGATAACTACCCCTTCATGCCCTTGATACACAGCATACCTCTCCATACCAATAGTCTCCACCTTGGTCCCCAGCCTGTGCCTCCTCCCTGACCCATTCTTCCCATTCATGACAATTTACCATGCACCTATGCCAATTTCTCTGTGTCAAAGCATCTGGGGTAACTGATGCTGCTGCATAGCCACTTCTACTAGCCATTTCCAGCAGCAGCCCAGTTGTATGTAATGGCATTTCATATTTTGTAATATCAGAAAGACTGTTATGCTGCCAGAACACGAGTTTTGGTAGCACAGTGGTCTGTTAGGATTGGGCTCAAGGGGACTCAGTGTTTGCTGCTTCTTGCTGGTGTATGGACTGGACTCAAAAGGAACTGGATCTGACATTTGGGTACCATCCAATTCATACCACTGACATCAGCACAAGTAACACCCATGCAAGAACACAGGCATGATAAACACATTTGCTTTGGCAAAGCCACTGTTTTCCAGCATCTGCTGCATTTAGCCATTTGAGGGCTGGGAAATGGAGTCTTCCCGACATTGGGATTAGTTGTTGAGATAATGTCATCTGGCCAGATTAGTGATGGCTGTGCCAAGTCCCCAGGGAAACCACAGTGCCTTATTAGAGCAAAATGGAGACTTAACACCTACTTTGTGGACTTAAAATATGGCACTATGGGGAGCCAAAGACATTTTTGCTTTCAGCTTACATTTAGACTCTGATTTGTATGTTAAATCGTAGCCTCTGACTGCAACAGAATGGAAAATAGAGCTGTCTGGTTTTCTCTGCAACAAATCCAATTGTTTTTAGTATAATTTTTGAATGTTGTACACAATATCATTTTATATGTATATTTATGAGTCATAATTCTGAAAATGATAAGAGAGTGGTAAGAAAAGTCTGCATTGTGTAGAAGCCAAATAAATTGGGTTTCTAAGCAGACTGACTTTGGAGAATATGAGCTTTTAGGTGAAGGACATGCCGTCTTGGCAAAAGTGATAGTACCCCAAACTCCTAGTACTTTGATCCTCTACTGTAGTGGTTACAAGACTTACCAGGGTCATGGCGCTCTTTGTTCACAATGGCCTCTTCTTCATGGCTCTCCTGGAAACCTCTATCTTAGATTGTGCGTGAGGTTATAAAGACCCAGCATTCAGTATTTCTTTAGCAATATTTTGTCACTGTTGTTCGCACTTAGAAACATAACCTGTAAGTCAGATATGTTGTGAATTTTCCTTGGAAGGCAAAGCCATCAACAAACCAAAGACAGCTAATTTACCTGCTTCTTGCTCTTGATTTTTTTTGGTCCAGATTATGCTGCCATCTTGTTTCACCATGCAGGCTACTTTGGTAACCAGATTGTTCCCCTTGTACACAGCATTTGAAGTGTGGAATGGAAAAATCCTGCAAAATGCTATGAAAATATTCTTTTGAGTGCACTGTTAACTTTGTAAAAAAAATATTCTTCTCACCAGGTGAATCCTAAAAAACTGTAGAAGTCTCAAAACTTATTGCATTGAGGTTATCTGCAGTTTCTTACCATACCATCTCACTGCAGCTGGTTAGAGGTTTGGAAAGTGGGGATGTGGTGGTTACATTGGACTTAAACGTGTATTTGGGTACTGAAGGTGACATCTTCCAGGTGCAATGTGGTTGGTATCTAAATAACTACACTGGCTCCTTTTCTAGAACCTCACCATTTGCTAGTAATTCTAGCATTCTCCAAAAACGGACGATTAGCAGCTAAATATGCTAAACACAAAGTGCTTTAAAGAAAGGATATCATTTCTGAATCCACATTTGCTTGGCAAACCACCGTGTTAGCAAGAGAGTCTCAGAAAGAACAATGCAACCCCGGTTTCTGTCACTTGGGGCTGTAATAATTGTTTTGAAAGGATTATCCTCAATTAGAGGCAAAATCAGTGGTGGAGGTTAGGGAGCCTCCTTCTACATAACAGAGTGCTGTTGAGAACATGCCTTCTCTATGTCTGGCTGGCAGGCGGGAATGAAAAGATGATCCCCGTTGCCAATACGTAACGTGATGAGCTTGAGAGAACCGCGAAGTGCTTTAAGGTAATCTGGCCAGCAAAGCGTTGCTTTACCGAAGGGTGGTCTCTGAATCAATCACAGCCTTTGGCAAGATGTTTGCCTCCAAATTGAAGCCAGACATGTTTTCAGTTCATTCTTTGGGTTACTACTGTTCAATGGTGATTTACAAGGGAGTGTGAGCGATGGCAAACTCTCACGCAACTTCAGATATATTCTAAACAAATGCACATTTCAAAAACTGCCCTGCTATAAAATAATGATTTCAAAAAGAAAAGTGCCCTGAAAGAGGATCTGCCCCCTGTGTCCATCTAAGGCACACCTCCTTCACCACCCACTGACACTCATCAGTGCCACACGAGCATTGCGCACTGCTGAAACCAGTTCATAACCGTGAGGACAAAATGTACTTCTGAATGGATTTGGAAAATTGGGAATTGTGTAAGCTCCCTCCATTGTTCAGTGACCCTTCCCAAGAGGGTCATTTTCATTCAGGGCACTCACTTTTTCCATTTTTTATAGGTTTTAATCTTATTCCAAAACCATGATGTATTACAGCAACTGTCCTATTGGGTTCATTATTAACAACAGTTACGTTTAATATCAAGCCAGAGAATCCTGGCATGTCTGAAGAGATGCTATTTTGCTCATTCATCACCAGTCTTTTTCTCCTCCCATGTGTTCCAGTCTTAATGGGGACAGTTTCTCATACAACACATTGTAAACCAAAGTTCCTGCACTTTCAACCCACCAGGATGGACTGAGAGTAATGCTGAAGCATCTTCTGAAAAGATGCTACTGCATGTTTCTTTTTCCCCAAGTCTACTTATTTCTCCAAGGAAAGTCAATTGGATTTGTCAAATTTTCATTGCTTCCTGACTCCTACATGGGCACCTGTCCAAGGACCCAACCTGACAGGCAAAAAATCCCTTTTATTTTGGTTGAAGTCTCCACCTGACCCCAAACTAAGTTCTGGATAGACATGATCAACATTTCTTGCATCAGGTTTCGTATCTAGCAAATGAACCAAAGTCTTTGTGTATTTGTGCTAATTCACACCTAGATTTGCAACATTCCTTACAACTTCATGTATGAACTCACTCTGCTGCAAAATATTGTCTTTCACATGATGTCAGATCATATGAAAGATCTGTGGACATCTGATGTGCAGCTGTTCCCTCCACTTGCATGTACCTTTCCCTGGCTGCACTGGAGCACTACCTTTTATACCAATACTAGAATGACTGAAATAAATGAAATACATGATGCGTAGATATTAGACCATTGATTTTCTCTTATAGTATCCTGTGTTAACATTTTTCCTGTTTTAATTTAGTGACAACTTTTAAATTGTACCAGCGTGCCAAGCATGTGTACAGTGAAGCGGCCAGAGTTATGGAATTTAAGAGGATATGTCAGGAGGCACCTGATAACACAGTCCAGTTATTGGGGGATTTAATGAATCAAAGCCATGCTAGCTGCAAGGACCTGTATGAATGCAGCTGCCCTGAACTAGATCGCCTGGTGGACATCTGTCGGTAAGCAAGTCTGAAAAAC
Source organism: Cryptoblepharus egeriae (assembly GCA_030015325.1). Lineage (NCBI taxonomy): Eukaryota > Metazoa > Chordata > Lepidosauria > Squamata > Scincidae > Cryptoblepharus > Cryptoblepharus egeriae. Next base: position 18,173,701 of record JAREYC010000013.1, read on the forward strand.
CAGCAAAAGTGAATTTCCTTTTGAGAGTGTGGCTTTCTGAGGATTCAATATATTGTGTGCTTTGATTTTATGTTTGTTTGTTTTTTTATAAAAGAGAACAAGGAGGAAAAAGAATAAAAAGAAATAAAAAATTCTCAGTAGGAGGAAGGGAGAGCGCTCTTAACCAATGGGTGCTCTTAACCAATGGGTGCTGTCCTCCCTAGCCAATGTGGTAATTTATCTTTATGATTGCTAATAGGTAGGGCCCTGCAAAAGGCATGGTTATTTTTAATAACAAGGATAACATCCCTTTATCAGGAAAAATAACTTTGCCTTTTGACTATCCCTCCTTAGAGGAGTGGTGCTCAAAAGTGTGATGCTTGTCTCAGTAGGGAAATAGGGAAAGGCTGTTTTCCCCAAGTATATATCTGATTACTGTCACATTGGGGGCTGGTGGAGCAAGGAAGAGCTAAACAGAGGACCATAACTCTATATTGCACAGAGCATGCACCATGGGAGAGAGACCCTACCGTTGCAGTCAGAGGGAAGGGAGGATTCCTTCTGCTTACTTTTCTCCGCAATTTCCTATTGCCCAATCTGTTGCTCACTTAGGGCGCAATCCAGAGTAACTACGGGGAGTCCTTGCTCCGGTGTAAGAACAATTTGCTCTGGATTGCAATGTGAATTTCCCATAGGTTTTAGGTGGTGCAGTAACTACGGATGCACGTAAAGTCTCTTACGTGCTCCCGTAGTTACTCTGGATTGTAGGGCTACTCTCTCTAATTTATCAGGGGAAGAAACAATACTGTGGAAATTCAAGCCATCACCTATAGTTAATGGAAATCATAGTCTGATGAGAATGAGCTGAAGTGAGAGAAATAACAATGTCTCTAAGTTTAGGGCAAATTTAGAAGGGCAATTAAAATGGGGGTTAGTTGCAACTAACTAACCTCTTTGCTGAATAAGCTGCAAGGTCAGTGTGGAAAATAATAAAGGTAAAAGCTGAGACGAGAACACACAGAATCATAGAGTTGGAAGGGACTTAGTTGGTAATCTAATCCAACCCCCTGCTTGTGTCAGAAAAAGATTAGATTAATATGGGTAACAAGTAACAGGAAAAAAATTTCACTTTTGGCAGCCTTAAGAAGGTATAAAACCTGACATTTGCTCAAGTTGCTTCAGATTTTTCTTTTCTTAAATTTAGCACTAAAACTTAATGACAGGAAAACTTATGACAAGTATGTTGCATGTGACCAACAACTTGTACATTCATTTCAGCCTTATCTCATGCAGGAGATATTTCAGTTAAGCAACAACTGTATTTTATTTTAGTTTGTTCCACTGACGATAGAGACCTTTTCCCTTGTGCATTTTAACTGCCTGTCATTGATTAGGAAAGCTGACTAGCAAAAGCGTTTATGTGATATGCTTATGGTAATAGGTGGTAATGGCATACATTAAGTGGTTTTTACACAATCATGCCCAGTTGCTATTTGTGGGTTTCAACAATCCTTTCCAAGAAAGCCTGCCACTGCACTGCATGTGTCTATCAGATTCTAAGATCTTACAAGATTTTAAATTGTGGAGCAAAACCTGCATGCCCAGATGTTTTGGGGTTTTGACTGTGTGTTTTGCTTTTGCTCAAGAGTCAATGCCAAAATTGGAAAGGGATCCATCAAGACAAAGGGTTGGAATGTCAAAATGCTTCATTGCTAGCTGGTCAACACTTAAAAAAACCCCCAAAACCAACACAACATACTTCTCCTTTTTGCTTGATAACTCTTGTTTTTCTGCCTATTATTTAGTAAAAACTAAGGGAGTTATTAAAAAGGAACTTGAAAGCAATTTCATTCTGATCTTTTCTAATCTCAGAAAACTTTCACTTTTGGGAATTACTTCAGATTTAAATTGAAGTTGGGCTTAGAATGGGAGGGACAGGTGGCTCAGTCTAACCTGGCATGAATAATTCTCTTCCTGGCACCTAACACTAGTTTGGCACTCATCTTCAGACTTCTGCTTGTCCAGGATCGGTGCCTGAGAGCACAATCCTAACCATGTCTTCTCAAAAGTAATCCCCATTGTGTTCAATGGGTCTTACTCCAAGGAAAGTGTTTGTAGCATTGCAGTCTGAGTTGCACTATCTCGTTCTAAGCTTCATGGTTAGGTTGGAGAGGGGAAGAAGCTAGCAATGGTATACTTTGACCCAATGTTCAAAGTCAATAGTACCCCGTCAGTAGTATCCAGTTGTAGTAACCTCTTCCCAATAACCTTCCCGTTATTCGTATAATTTAGTGGAAGCAGCCTTATTCTGAAGCGAGAAAACAGTTTGCCTACATTGCAAATGGATCAAATTTTTCCTAAGCAAAACCCTTGACTGGATTCTCTTGGTGTATTAGGCAGCATTTTGTTGTCATTGTTCAGTCATCAAGTCATATCTGACTCTTTGTTTTCTCATGGACCATAGCATGTCACATCCCCTTTGTTTTATTATGCCTCAAAGCTCCGAAAGTTTGTCCAAATTCATGTTCACTACTTTGGTTACACTATCTAACCATCTCTTGCTGCCCCCTTCTCCTTCTGTCTTCAATCTTTTCTAACATCAGGGTCTTTTCTAAGAAGTACTCCCATCTCATGAGATGGCTAAAATACGTATTTGTGCTTCAACTTCTGTCCTTCCAATGAACAGTCAGGGTTGGTTCCTGACAGGAAATGGTAGGATTTCAAGGTAGGATTGAGTGATTTGATCTCCTTCTAGTTGAAGGGAAGGATCTTCTCCAACACCATAATTCAAAGGCATCTGTTCTTAGGAGCTCAGCCTTCCTTATGGTCTAGCTCTCACTGCCATACATTACAACTGCGGTTAGCCAGCATATCCAAATATATTTAACAGTAGATTGGTTTAGTGATCTTTACTTTGGTTTTTAAAGAAAAAAATCATATTTTCATTAATACTGAATTACTCAAGTGATTCTAAATGCTTTCTAAATGACTCTGCAATCCCTTTTGCTGACTGTTGTTGTAATGGAAGGAGCTGGTAAATCTTAACAGGTAAAGAGCCTTCTTCCAGTGATTGGAACTAGATCTTCACCAGATGTGAACAATTCAGTGACAACTACAACTAGGAATAAACTTACAAAGGGTGAAATCCAGAGTAACTATGGGGAGTTCTTGCTCCAGAGTAAGAACAAGTTACTCTGGACTGCAATATGAATTTTCTATAGGTTTTCACTAGATGGTGCAGTAACTACAGGTGCACATAATGTCTCTTATGTGCTCCCGTAGTTACTCTGGATTGTGCCCCACACTTAAATAATGGCAACTAGTAACAAATTACATATTTCTCTTATTTGCTACATGCACCGGACTTATCAGGCAGATGTCCTTCTAGACTGTTAATAAAAAATGGATGTATTTGCTAAAAAATTTTAGTAATGAAGTTAAGCATTTATTTAAAAAAACTGTAATAATTTTGCTTCCTGTGTGTACATATATTTTTAAGCATTTGATCAGCTAATAAGTTTTAACAGAGAACATATTTTCTATTGAGATAGAGTTGAAAACCCAGTAGTATTGACTCTGCCCACTGACAGTCAACTGTGGCACAGGGAAGTGGGGAGTATTTGACTTGCTCTTCTTCTTCAGTATGTGCTATATAGTCACCAGAGGTTTTGGGAGAATCGCTCCCATTTCCAGTGTAGATTGGAGGCCTCTAAACTTTTTAGCCAGAGGGCCACATCAAATATCTGGCACAGTATTGAGGGGCAGGGAACAAATAAATACATTAGAGATGGAACCTAGATGAATGAATAAATGAAACGGAATAGGCTGAAATTTCTAGAATTTCTCCAAGCACCAACCCACATCACAGAAATAAAGCACATACTCAAATGGATTCCACTTCCCAAGTACCTTCTAAGGCCTTCAGATGGCACAAAAAGTTACGGTACTTCTGGTTTTTGAGAAAATTAGGAAGTGATTTTTATGTCCTCAGAATACCCGCCAGACATTATCAGAATACAGCTCCAATTGTGTTTGATCAAGTAGGCCAGAAACTTGCAGGGACCAGAGGCTGGCTGTAGCCTAAATAGAGCCTGGCCACAGGCCTTATCTGGTCCCAGGCTGGGGTTTGGAGACCTCTGATGTAGATCATCAGCTCATGGCAGTGATATCTCTGTGGAAAACACAGACATTGCTGTTTACATTGAGGATAAGGGGTGCAAAGTGCCATTTTCCTGTGCATTGGCTTATATGAGGAAAAACGGATAAAGTGTATAAGAAGGGCCCTGCAGTGTCGTAAAGGTATAGGTGTCCCCTGCAGGTTCCCATGTTTGTTGTGACTAGCAGGGCAACTCTAGAGTTTGGTGCTCATCCTTGTTAAAAGGCTAAGAGTCAGTGTTGTTCAAAGATACATCTGTGATCATAGGTCTGGCATGATTAAATGCCAAAGCACACATAATGCGTTACCTTCCCATTTAAGTGGTATCAATTTATCTACTTGTATTGACATGCTTTTGAACTGTCAGGTTGGCAGTGTTATACTGGAGCCAAAAAGGAAGCTCTTCAGTTGGCATCTCCAGACTACCCGTTGCCTATCCATACTTGAAGTTTTTGATAATGAGATTAAATCCAATCTGCTTGTGCCCAGCTTTCAATATGTTCCATAGACATATTTTATGTAGCAACACATGTTCCCGTTTTGTTGTATGGTTTCAAAACTTTCTTTTTTGTTTTTGTTCTTATAGGCAGTTTGGAGCAGTTGGGTCACGTCTAACTGGAGCAGGTTGGGGTGGCTGCACTGTGTCAATGGTTCCTGAGGACAAGCTGGAGAGATTCCTAGCTCATGTGAAAGAAGCTTACTACAAAAATAACAGCCAAAGGTCAACATTGGAAGAAAACAGCCTGTTTGCTACCAGTCCTGGTGCTGGAGCTAGGGTTTTTTTTGAGGCCCCATAGAATTCACATTTTCAAATGTTTTGGGGCACTGCAAAGCTGGCAGGATTTCCTGTGCTGCCTTTGACAAATCCCTTTGCTGATTTTCATGATGACGAACAATGCGCATTATCAGAGTGTATTTTTGAAAAGAGAAAAGAGCTTAATTCATCTTTCTGCTGTATTTTTCTTTCCTAAACTATGGTTACAACAAAGACAATCCAAAATGTCAATTTCTGTGCCGATATTGCAATACTGATTTTGTAAAGCCTGTTCGTAAAAACACAAAACCCACACTGGATGCACAAGTTGGTTTGTCTTACTGTTTATTGTCCTGACATAGACTTTATGTCAGGTTCCCTTTCTTCATTCTGCTTTTCTTTAATCTGAGCAGCAGCTTCTTTTTCTTTATCCTGCTTTTCTTTATTCTTAGCAGCAGCTTCTTTCTCTGCTAAACTCAGAGCAAGGAGATTGGCTTGGCGCTGCTTCTCCTTCTCCTGTTCAAACAAAACATCAAAATGAACTGTTGAATAAATTGTAGAAGAGTAATAGCGTGCTTGGTGAGATTGTATGCAAAGGACTCTGCTTCTTTAGGTGGGGTTCCCCTGTGGTCCTAGAGGAACCTCTGGCTTATAATGCCCCTTGGGAAGAATTTTCCCACACACCAACTACTGTAATGTAACTGGCAGCCAGCAGCTGTAGCATAGCCCAGCTGCTCCAGGATCCATTTGGCTTAATCCACAGGAAGCCTGCCTCTTGGTCTCCACAATTGGCTAGATAGATAAGCCAAGAACAAGCTCTCATTATAGATTAAAAAATAGTGTGAGTTCCCAGCGGAGTAAGAGCTAAGGAGACCTGACTGGGAATTAGCAAGGTTCTTCTGGGGCATCTAAACATGCCTTACCATCTTGATGCTTTTTCTGGAAAAAGAGCTTTTCTTTGCAGTCAGTGCAGCCAAGTACTATGCAAAGGGAAACTTAGAGAAGGGATGCTATAACCTCTGTATGTCCAAGTGCCAAACACTGCTCTTAACTGGACATAAACTTAAGGCTCTGCAGGAGACCTGTTTAACCATTTCAAAGTGGCAAATGGCCAAATGTTCCAGATACGATATTTGGAGGATAAGAGCAGTTACTTTCCCAACAACTGTGAAGACCAGAGGCTGTGTGGCAAAACCAGAAAACCAGTGGTTATGAATTCCAGTTATTGTTGGTGGCAGTGGGGATTGGTGAGGTTGGGTAGCAAGAGCAGGTCAGAGCCTGGTTCTATGACGCTGCTAATTGTTTTAAAATTGGAAAAAAAGGAAGAACACTCAGGTTCCTCAGTTGCCCTAATTCAGTGAGATTTACAAAGGATGATGCTCCATCCTTCATAAGCAGACTGAAGTAGGTGTGAAGGCCTCACATGTAACTGATGAGCTCTTTAACATTCAGTCCTCCCCAGATGAAGAACATGGATTTATATCTGCAGAAGATCTTATGCTGTGATACAAATGTATGACTAAGTGTGTCATATGAAACTGAAAAACACAAATTTCTGGTTGTCTTAAAATGGATGAACTGGCATATGGAGTTGAACATGCTTTCCTATTCTAGATGATTAGGTTTACCTGAAGCCTGAAATCACATACCATTTTCTTCAGAAATATCTCAGTTTTCTCCAGGAATTCAGTACGGTCTGTGTTGGCTATTGCCAATATCCTAGGAGCAGAAGACAGGACACTATATTATCACTGAATTTGGAACTGGGTGTCCTATGGTGCCCTCACTCCTGCATATTGGTAGACTAGCAAGTCTTTCTCCAAATTTAATCTGCAAGTGATGGTTCATTGTGTCATTCTGAATCAAGGAGGGAAGCAGAACAGACACAGCTTTCTGTGTGTTCATCATGCTGTGCGGTGAACTGTGCCCCAGATATATGTCATCATAAGCAGAACAAAAATTTACTTGAGGCTTCTGAATCAAGCCAATAAAATGTGTCTTAGACCATCTGGATTTTAGAATATACCCTGTCCTGCTTATTTGCATGAAAGGCCATTTTTCTCATATGTTTTTAGGGGGTTGGGCATGCTAGGAAAGTTGGAACGGAATTCATGTCACCCTTGGCAAACATTTGCGCCTCTTCAAAATCTGCAGCTTTGCCAACTAGTTATGGTTGGCACAGCTTCTCTATACAGTCCTTCTGAATAAAGTCAAGGACCATAGACTCTTCCATCAACTTTTTCTTCTACCACCATCTCCTAAGTGACCATTCCACCTGATGATGTAACAGTATAAAATGTATACAATTTGACCTGTATACAGTTTGAACAGTATGCATTCCTCCTGATGATGTAATAGTATCCATCTAATTTGATGATGTAACAGTATCCAAAAGTTGGAATTTTATTGATTTTCCTCTTCCCTCCCTGGTCTTTTTAGGCCATTATTTGACCTGTCAACTGTTTTATGAAATGCTTTGGCTAAAAGGTGTTGCCTACGTATACGCAATAACTAAAATAAAATAAGCAATCAATAAAATACTTGGTGAACTGCTGACCTCAGAGGAATTTACTGGAAGAATAATGAAAGGGGGAAACCTGACAGAGAAAATTTCCTTTCTTCGCATTTCAAAAAATATAAATTTTCATTTAAAAAATTTGTCATAATAAAAAAAATTTAATTTCAGAACAAACATTTGTGGGTTTTTTCTCCCATAACATTATTCTACTCTTCAGTTGCATTCAATTTATATATATTCTTGAGAAAGCCTGTATTGGGCTTTTGAGGCTGAAAGGAGGGGATAGAATTTGGTGGAAGAGGCCTCTACTAATCCCATCCTCTTCCAGGCTAGTTTAACCCCACATTCTACCCTCTCCTGCCCAGGAATGCCTCCCCACTTCCCTGCACTGCTCAGTGCTTCCTTTTGCTGATGGCTATGGATTCAACTCTAGCATTGGGGAAGGTGGGGTTGGAGGCCTCCCCTAGCGCCACATACTCCCTGGGTGGTGCAAAAGTGCCATATAGCACATTTGGACATACAGTACAGAGCTGGGTAAATATGGTGAAAAGTTCCACTGCAGTAAAAAAATGCTGAAAAAACAAACCTTCTGTATTGCCTGTCAACGTTTTCTCTCTTCTCTTCTAACATGGCTAGTTCTTCGCCACACTCATGATCAAACCTGAAAGCAAAGGCCAATACTGGTAATGTTATCCAGAGGGATGAAGCAGTTTTCAAATGGCAAGGTAGGACTTTTATAAGGGCATTAAAAACAGCAAGCACAAAGTTGTACAAGAAATGCAGCGAAGGGATATTTCCTCCTTGTCAGTAAGTTTGCATGGAAGCAGGAGCAACATTCAGGCATATGCCAAGCATTCACACTCCCCCCCCCCCCATTGCTTAGTAAGCATCAACTTGGCTTACCGGGAAACGGAGGATGAAATGGCCACAGACTCTCCTCTTTCCTGGAGCCTTTAAAAAAATTCTTCTATTGCCGTGATGAAGCTGGGAAAATCCAAGCAATGGGGAGAAAACATGCTGCTATGGCTGCTGTTAACCTGTTAAGCACTCCCACAGCAACATGCAGAAGGAAGCAGCTGTAGCAGACCATCCTCTTTTTGGTGCCATTTTAAATTTTCAGGAAGTTTCATCCTAAGGTGTGCTGGGGACTGCAGAGAACCACAAGGATAATTCACTGCTACTCCATCCCCCATTTCCTGGTAAGCCAGGTGATCGAGTGAATCCACCTTTGTATCACTGCTGTGGTGCTCTTTTAAGGATAACTCCCAGTAGCTTCTGGCCAGAGATTGGGCAAGAAATGAGATGAGTTCTCTGTGCTTCTACTGTTTCTTGCCCAGTTTCTAGACAGATGGAGGGATTAGCTGGCATGAGTGCCCATGTAGAGGTCTGAGGCCTTCTGCCCAAGGCCTCACAAAGCTGACATTACCCTTGTAAGCTGAGAACTGCTCAAATCATTTGTTCCAAAGTAGCCCTGAAAGATTGCCACTGAGCAGGCCTTCTCTGGGGGACAATCTACTCTGAGAAGTTCAGCTGTAGCCATCTGTAAAGTATTACTCAAAATGAACCATATAAGCTGCCAAGAGTGACCACAGTATCTGGGTGTCTGCAAATTTATTGTGCAAGTTTTACTGTTGCTCCTGAATCTGTAGCTCTTGTATCTCCATATTTTTTTCTTTGGAAGTTCCTCCTTTTCACTGGAGTTACTGCTGAAAAAAAACTTTTTGTGTTATTACTCTGCATGTTCTTGATGCATTCAGAGTTGGCTAATTTACAAAACCTGTATAGAAGTCCTAAAATTATAGTGTGAGAATGATTAAAGCAGTAGAAGGTTATCCTTTGCATTTCCTCTACCTGAAGGTAAACCCAAATCATAATTCCCAGCTTGAGGTCCCTAAACTCTGTTCCAATTATACACATTCAGACAATCAAGAATATCAAATGATGGTTTGAGATGCTGATTTTTTCAGTGTTAGCCACTGGTAGTTAAACTGTACTTCTCCAAATTTATAAGTAACTGGATCAAGATCCAGTTATAAGTATAAGTAACAAGATCCTTTCATTCACATGTATATGGAAGAGTGGGAATTCACTTGCAAGAACCTAAAACTGGTTACCAAATGTTTTTGTTTCCAGAGCCTTTTCCAGGCCTAACATTTATATCAGGAAGTCCCAGGGATCCCTAAGGAGCACACATGAAGAACAGCGAGCTAAGCCGGAGTGGCTTGGATCATGTGAACTGAGTCATTATGTTTGTACATAGTAAAAATGGTTCTTTTGAGATAGTGCAATACTCACTTTAGGAAGTCATGGAGCAGTTTTCCTGAAGACTTCGCACTTTCCTCAATTACATCTCGATAGGTTGGAGAAACTGGTGTGCTGCAATTTCAGTCAAGGGAAAATACATTCAGATTTTTCAGTACTGTACCTTTTCCTGTTGATCCACTTAAGACACCACAGAAGGAGGAGTTGGAAAGAACCTGCACTTATGAACAGATGATGAAAACCACAATAACTCAATTTAAATATGTCAGTTTTGAACATACTAATCCTTTACCCTGAATCCAGCACAAGCCGATATAATATGGAGCATCACTCTAATAGAGCAATGATGGACGAGAAAACAATGTAACTAAAACAGTCAAATTTCCCTGATTTTGCATGTGGGATCCAAGTAGTCTTAACTTTTGCCAGCTTTTTTAGGAACAGTGAAGGCCTACAGGTTAGTCTAACAGGACTTTGACAGCTTGCTGTACAGCACTCTCCCCAACATTGTACTGGGTTCATTTTTTAGGGTTCAGCTTATTGTTTGCTAATCTTTGATCCTTGTTTTACTATTATTTTAATTGTATTTTAAGTGCTATTGTTGTAAGCTAACTTGAGAAATGTGGGGTAGAATTCAAATGAATAAATAAAAGTGTATGCTATAAATATGTGGGGTATGTTGAATCTAACAAAGACTTTTCATACAGTCCAGAGTAACTATGGGAGCACGTAAGAGACATTATTTGCACCCGTAGTTACTGCACCACCTAGTGAAAACTTATGGGAAATTCATACTGCAATGCAGAGTAAATTGTTCTTACACCAGAGCAAGGACTCCCCGTAGTTACTCGGATTGCACCCTAAGTTATGATGCAGACACCTATTCCCACCTACAGGATGGGAATAGGGTTTTTGACAGGATTGTGTGGGGAATAGATTATCACACCACAAAGTGGGAAAGGGTTTAAAACAGTAGATTTTTGGAATTCATTTCTCTTTGTGTGTATGTTTCTCTGTGTGTGTGTGTAAAATGCTCATACGTCCTAATGCAAGTTTTTCTTTTGTTTAACATATACGGTACACTATCAGGCATGTGTAGCCCTCCAAAATAGCTTCCAGTGGTAGAAGTGAGAACACTATCGGATGCTCCTTTGCACAGAACATGGGGATGAGAGAGAAGGCAAAAGATACTGTGAGGGGCTGGGTCATCACTTCAGTCATTTGCCTTGGCTCCATGAAATTGAACTGAAACCTGAATGCAAACCTTGCCCTGAAGGAGGCATTTAGAACTTTGGCTTTGAAGGAAATGCAACATCTGAAGGCCTCTGGGGAAAACACGACATTCCCAGTGCCAACCACAAGAAGAAGAAAACAAAATTAGGAAATAGTATCTAACGGCTAAGAAGCCCCCATGAAAGGATTTATCAAATTTCCTTGAGATTAATTGAAGGCTGCAGAGGGGAATCATAAACCAGAACTGACATAGATATATTCTATATCCTTAAAGAACCTGATCATGACAGGCTTAAGCTAAAACCAGGAAAAAGCACACGACTTTTAAAGTCTTGTTTGCAAAGCTCTAAATCTTGAGGGTTCCTGCTCACCCCCAACTAAATTCCCATACAGAAAATCAGTAGTGTCAGAATTATACAGAAAATGATGCTTAGAAAGTATTTTCCTTCAATATTCTAAGAAAATTTTTCTAAAAAATTTGTTTTATAATCCTTTCAGCTGGGTTTGTTTTGACAAGCCAGAAGCAATTAGAAGTGGGATTCTGATGAAGATCTTGACACATGACAATGGTTATTGGCAGGTCAAATATATGTAACTTGAAGATTTGAAATGTGGTGAAATATGTAACCTCAGCATTTGAAGGTCTGAAAAAATCATGTTTCATTTTGTATTGGTCATTTTTTATTGGATTCAAGACACACAGGGAAGGATTCTGGAGCCAGCAACAGTAATTTTGGATGGAAGAGGGAGATGTGGTGGAACTTGAATCCATGCCTCCGAAGGCAATATAAAACAGATAAAGGAGCAGATAAAAGAATGTTGTATAATGGGGCCCTGTGTCTCTGTGGACCTGCTTGTGATTCCCCCTTCCTTTCCCACAGTACAATGTATAGGATCTATGTCTATCAGCCAAATACTGTAGTTTGATACTAAAGAGGCTTTTGCACAGTTCTGTTTGCACTGTGATTAGTGTCCAGGCTGGGACGAAAAACAGATGAAGTCTTGTGGGCAGCTGAAAACCTAATGAAAAATGGAGGTGCTTTTTGACAAGAACAAAAGTGAAATCAAAACTGAAAAGACTGCCAACATTAGGAGCCAGAAGAAAATCCTTGGAAATAGATGAGCTTTTCTTGAACCCTCACCAAGAATGCTCGTAATTTCCAAGTCAATCCCAAATCAGGCAAAGGGAAGTTCAGCCACTGAAGCACACAGCTTTAGCAACACACAAAGCAAAAATAGTTACTGGGAAGGAAGACCAGAAAGTGAGAGCTACGTATTTCTCCAGTTACCCCATCTCTGCCTAAGGGGTGATTCTTAGGCAGTATGTTTCATGAATAGTACTTTCAACATCCTCTGAATCAAGAGTTTCATCTACTTGTGACTTTTTAAACTCCATTCATCTGTGTGCGTCCCCACAACAAGAAGCTTAAAAATCCTGAACAACTTGGTTCTCAAGGCTGCACTGACACCAAAATGATGACCGTAGTGCCAAGACTACCACCAGGATAAAGAAGTATTTGCTGCCCTACTCTGGGCAAGGCCACTGCAGTGCTAATGGATCTCGTAACTTCTGTATCTGTGTATTTAAGTAGGCACATAGCTCAGGAGACCTGTGTTGGGTTACCTGGCTTCAGAGAGGGCTTAGGATGTGGTGGCAAACACTAGAGCCAATTCCACCCTCTCAGGCCTGAGCCTCACTTCTTTCACCTCCCCTTGCCCCATTCTGCCCACTCCCTGCCTCCTTTACTCCAAAAATACTATCATACAGTGCTGGAGAAGTGCCCACCAGATGTCCACGTAGCAATCAGACTCAACACCTAGTAAAGCTAGCCCACCACTGGCTCTCCTTCCTCTCCCTCCCTCAGTGCCATAAGCATGCCTTACAGCATGTTTATGACATTCAAAGCCGGTGGTAGGTACATACCACCAGCACTGGGGGCTTCAGGATTGGGCTAGGTTGCAGCAGGGAGGTTCCAAGTACCACAAATTAAATATTAGATCCTAAAGTTGTAACTTTTGAGGGCCAACTTGTCTGGCCTAGATGCAGAATGTGAACACACCACACTGGGCGACTAAAGTACATTCTCCCTCAATTTGAAAAACCAATCCAAGCACCAGCTGCTCCATACGCAAACCCAGCACTTGAATGGGAACACATTCCACACTGACTTATCTGCCACAGAACTCCTACACATTGTCAACCCCCCATGGAGAAGTTCAGACTTGGCTGGCAAGATGTTACTCAAGTAACTTCATCTGCTATTAACTTTGAATTGAGGAACCCCTTATAAGTTTCTAAAGGATTATCTGGAATATCATTTGGATTATAGTGATTTATAGATTAGATACAGGGCTAAGTTCTTCTTAATTTAGAAACTGATTTTGTAAACAACTTCTGTGTTCCATCATAACTTTTGACCGTTGTGCAACTGTTCTCATAATATGATGTGACATTGTACACTGCTGTCCCATCTAGCAAAGGAATCTGAATTGAAGGCCATACTACCCAAGACAGTGTCAGCAATCTTTGTTCAATCACACAGCTTCCATGCATTCTTGGCAAGGAAGGATTGGCCCAATTTAACATCAAAAGGGGTTCACAGGAGGGAAAAAGTTAACCATTCATTTCCCACTAGAAAAAACAAAATCTTCAGAATCTTGCAATCCTGTTAGGCAAACGTAAGCCCCAGCGTAAATCCTGTGCTGACCTGGGGGTGTCACCAAAGTGGTGTAAGACACTTCTGCACCACTCCTGAGGGTGGGTTAGGCCAGAGCACAGACATGTGCTTGCCTTCCTACATCACCATGAGAATGGGAAGACCAATGAGTTGTGCCAGCCTAGATTAGGATTGCACGCTCAATGGCATAGCTAGAGGGGGTGGAGCAGTCAGCAATGGTGTGCAAGGGACCCCTCCCCTTCAGAGCCATTCAGGTGGCAGGAACAAAATTGAGTCATATGGCTCCATTTTGCTTCTGCTGAAATGGTTCTGAAGGGGGAGGACTTGTATGCTGCGGGGAGGCTCCCTTCAAAACTGGTCCACCCGTTTCTCAATCCCTTCCACTTAGAACTATAAATGACTGAATTAAGTCATATTTGTTTAAAATTCAGATACCGTATACACATTTATAATTACAACTTTTCAAAGCAAACAAGCAAAAGGATATGGTATTGTGCAAACTTCAGTGTGACTGATCCTGTAAGCCCGAGATCTCGCTAAAGTGTTAGAGATTCCATGCATCCTGAGATAATAAGAGACCAAAGGACTTTGACCACCAAGGTTGAACAGTGAACGTTGGAAATCTGGACCATCTCCAATGTAATGGGACTATGCAGAAAGTAGAAAAAAGTGCTTTACTAAAAACATCATAGATCTGAATTGACTGCAAATACGTTAATTGCAATATCCTATATAAAAATGTGGGTGTGGGTGGGTGTGGGTGGTGCAAGTGGCTAAGACACTGTGCCTATTAACCAGCAGGCCAGTGTTCGAGACTCAGGTTGGCCCCACAAGACAGGGTGAGCTCCTGTATTTAGCCCAGCTCTGCGACGCCAGCTGGATCCAATCGTATTGGCTCTGCCTTTCCATTAGACTAATTCAGTGGCGTGGAGAGGGGGGATTTGCTGCTTGGGTAACAGTCTATCCTCCATAACAATCTAACCCAGGCTTTCGTGCTTCGCATGCAGCGTATGCAGCACCAAGCACGATACCACAGTCTTTCAAGACTGACAGAGGCCTGCTTCTATATAAAAATGAGAAAATCTTAAACTGTAAAGTAACAAACATGCAACACAGCATTATTAATAACTCTTGTGCAAGTTCTAGTCACACAGGCCTTTCCAATTCTTATCATATTTTCTTTCTGAAAATCCCCATGAGGCAGGTTAGACTGGAAATCTTACATCTTTCTAGGAAACACAATCAGTGATTGCTTTCTAAAGGCCCCAAATACTCATGCTTTAGTCAAATCTCCAGATTTTTAAAAAAAATTTACTAACTTCAGGGGAAGCCCAAAATGAATCATGGCAGTGGCCGTGTTTAATTGTTTTCAGAATTAATATTCCCTCCCCACAAAGCTGCCATTAGCCAAAGGGGGGGAACAGTATCAGTAATGTGTCTGACAGCACAATCCAGAGTAACTACAGGAGCTCTTATGTTGATGTAAGAAAAATTTACTCTGGATTGCTCTATGCATTTCCCATAGGTGGCGCTGTAACTACATCAACGTAAATGTCTCTTACGTCAATGTAGGAGCTCCCATAGTTACTCTGGATTGTGCTGTAAGTTTGTGTGGTATTTTTTGTCCTAGTAGAGGTAACAGCAATTTTGAGGAAAAGCAATGCCAGTTGGGAAAACAGTGCCGGGGAAAGGTGTGTCAGGCAGCCCTCTCTTTCCACCAATATGGGATGCATAACTGTAGTTCATGATTCCAATATACTGTGGAAAACACTGGTGCAATTTCTGCATAATGTGTTGAACTGATTTTTAAAGACTTCCTAAAGGTGTTGCTGGCTTGTATAGCATGGCTTGTTTTGTCCACTGCTTGGTGGTGGTGGTAGGCATATGATATAACTTCTCATTTGGGCATCAAAAAATCCCAAGTTTTGGTTAAATGAGCCAACCTCGAAATGTTACCCTCAAAGAAGAGTTTATCAACCCCATACAAAAGAAGGTAGTATTGGTTGCATGGGAAGCCTGGAGTAAATTCTGTTCCTAGTTCATTAGGTCTGTTGACAATGTTTTGGCAAAGTGCTGGGAAATAAATGGATTTGGCCACAGAAGTAGATTTCAGAAGAAAAGTAACTTTGAAGCCAGTGGGTATAAACTGCCTGACCCTCCTCTCCAAACCACCCCACTGAAATGGAAATAATACTTTTCACTCTAAAAAGCAAACTTGATTTAAAAAAATAACAAAACAAGTGATTGGTAAGTAATCAAAAAGCACATTTTAAAATACTCTCAAACCTACCTCTCTCTTTGGTTTTTCGATTACTTTTGGTGGTTCATCTTCTGGGAACAGATACTTGTCTGTATAAAATACAAACACAAGTAGCTTGTTTTATTTTGTTTGTTTCATATCTTTTCCTGGATTCCAGTAAGTTCTTCAGTAAAACATTTATCCAGACAACTCAATTGTCATCACCATACGGCTGAAATTGTGCTTCTTTTCATGCTAAGAATTTCAGAAGCAGTGTACTTCTGGGGATAGGATATGGCAGTAGATGGCCTGTCCATCCCTGCTGGTACATTGACTAAAAAATCTGCTGGTCTACACATACTACAAAGACTCACAGATCAGTGTTGCAGCAACTCTGGATCAGATACATGGTAACCACCCATTACAGAGATAGGCACAAGGCGCTCCTATACCACATTACTCTACAGGACATAAATCCCTTCTCCCACAATGAGATGAGCGCCTAGAAAAGCACAATTCAATGTTCATTAAGTGACTGGCTATTTCCTGGAGTCAGTCTGCACACTGGTGTCCTCACAGCAAAGCGGCTGGCTGAATATAAGGACAGTGACTGATAACAGAAACCCATATGCTCCATGAGAGGTCATGTGGAGAAAGGAGGAGAGCCTTCTAGTGAACATAATGCACATAACTGAAAACTAGTGCAATCAGCTGGAACAACAGCTAATTATCACTGTGATGATTGCAGCCTGTGAAATATCAATATTCGCATGCCACATGATAGATCACACAAGATCCATGAAAGACAAAGGTACCAAGAGCACGATGTGGCAAAAGTGTCCGTCAAATAATCAAAACATAAGTATTTTGAAAGCAAAAATGAACAGTATGTTTGTATGTATGTGTTAGGGAGGAAGACCTGTGCTTTACCTTCGTTTGACCAGCAACTAAATAGGGGTGAACATGGATTGTTTTTGATGCACTGTTATCATCCTAGGCTACAGAAATCAGGCAAAGGGGGCCGATTTGGAAAAAATCCCATCCAGGAGAGCTCTGAACTGCTTATTATTAACAATCAATCAACCGCACGGTGGCATCTGCAGGGCAGAGATGTAAAAACCTATTGAAGTACCCGTGACCAGAGACTAGGCAGGCACAAAATGAGACTAGGTGTTTAAAGGTTTAGAGTCAAAATATGACTAGCACATTTTATGCTGAAAAGGGATTAAAGCAAATTGGGTAAGATAGGTGAGTAGTAAAATTATAAGTAGGCTGATGAAAAATGCCTGAGCTTACTTGTTCAAATGGAAATGGTAACTATAACAAGAAGCAATCCTGAACCTGCCAATCCTGAAGACCTCAATCCACATCCAGCACATGGCTGTCTGGGAACAGTGTCTAAACCAAAGACTTCTTAGGCTGCTGAACTTGCATAGAAGTGCCTATGGAGTTAAAAATGTTTCAAAATACAGAAAAAAGGCCAAAAATAGGGAAGGAGAACAGGGCATTCATTACAGTGTGCATGACAGAAAACCCACTGAGCACAACATGCAGTGTGCATGACAGAAACCCGCTAGAACCTCGGCAGCATTTCAAAAATGCTGAACCATCTACAACCACAGAAAATATCACTGCCCGATTTAAAACCACCATAAAATGTTCCTGACATGATGATATCAGTTGTCTGTGTGAATGGACCAGTGTAGATTAGAACTTTTATAAATTTCTCACAGAAACAGAATTCATTCATTCATTCATTCATTCATTCATTCATTCACGCTTTAATTAATGATGATCAACTGAATATATTCATGCATGAATGAGCACATCATTAATGTCATTTGGTCCAAAATGGTCAAATTGGTGATGTTACTGAAAACTGGGCCAAAAAGTGGCTGACTGAGATTTCTTCTTGGTTCCTTGGTGGACTACCATGTTCAGATTCTAGCAATCAACATAAAATGTCACATGAATACATGAAGCTGGTCTCCAAGCTAAGCTATTCCCACCCACCTGATTTAGGATTGTGTACACTGATAGGCAGCAACTTCGAGGCAGCAATTTTCAGCAACTGTGGTGTGGTACAGTGGAGTGCCATGGGATTTTGGGGAGACATTATAAGTTGGGCTACTGGGGGATTTGATCCCCTTACCAGTAGTATAGTGTCCTTTATCAGTGGTCAGAAAACTGACAGTGTGCCTTGTTTATTTTAGTGCCTTTTCAATGTGCCATGAAAAATATAGAAAATCAATGCTTCAGGGTGTCATATAGGGATCTCCTATCAAGAGATGCTAGGGATTGACCCTGGAATCAGCTGTAAAGGAAGTGTCCAGTTGGCTTCATCATCATCATTATGAGAAAATAAGAGTGATTCACACTCACAGAAGTAGATACTATGTTAATTGGAAATTGTCAATGATTAACCCATGAAGTCTTTCTGGTATTTAAATGAAAAATATTTTTAGAGATATATATATAAACTAGCGAAAGGCGTACCCACGTTGCGGGAGTAAAATTCCTCCGTATGCCATCCCCCCATATGCATCAACCCCCCATGGATAACTTTCCCCCAGGCGTAACAACCCCCCATGCGCAACTTCCCCCATACACATCAACCCCCCATGCGCAACTTTACCCATGCGCATCAACCCCACATGCACAAGTTACCCATGTGCAACTTCCCCCATGCACATCAACCCCCCATGCACAACTTCCCCATCCACATCAACCCCCCATGCGCAACTTCCCCATATGCATCAAACCCCATGCACAACTTCCCCCATGTGCAACTTCCCCATGTGCAACTTCTCCCCATGTGCAACTTCCCCCCTGCGCAACTTCCCCCCTGCGCAACTTCCCCCCTGCGCAACTTCCTCCCATGTGCAACTTTCCCCGTGCGCAACTTCCCCCCAGGCGCAATTTCCCCCAGGCGCAACTTCCCCCATGCGCAACTTCCCTCCATGCGCAACTTCCTCCCATGCGCTACTTTCCCCATGCACAACTTTCCCCCGTGCGCAACTTTCCTCCATGTGCATCATGCCCCCATGCGCAGCTTCCCCATGCGCAACTTCCTCCATGCGCAACTTCCCTCCCATGCGCAACTTTCCTCCCATACGCAACCTCCCCCATGCACAACTTCCTCCATGCGCAACTTTCCCCTGTGCGCAACTTTTCCCCGTGCGCAACTTCCCCCATGCGCAACTTCCCCCATGCGCAACTTCCCCCATGCGCAACTTCCCTCCATGCGCAACTTTCCCCGTGCACAACTTTCCTCCATGTGCATCAACCCCACATGTGCAACTTCCCCATGCGCAACTTCCCTCCCACGCGCAACTTCCCTCCCATGCGCAAGTTTCCCCTGTGCACATCATCCCCCGTGCGCAACTTCCTCCCATGCGCAACTTCCTCCCATGCACAACTTCCCCCCATGCTCAACTTCTCCCCATGCTCAACTTCTTCCCATGCGCAACTTTCCCCATGCGCAACTTTCCCCATGCGCAACTTCCTCCCATGTGCAATTTTCCTCCCATATGCAAATTCCCCCTTGCGCAACTTTCCTACATGTGCAACTTTCCTACATGCGCAACTTCCCCTCATGCGCAATTTCCCCTCATGCGCAGCATCCTCGCCAGCACAACCTCTTCCTCCGAACAACATCCCCCAGTGCACCAGGGTCTGAGCACCAAATTGGCTGGATGTTGTTCAGTCTCCCATGTTAAGTATAGGACAGAAACACGTTGCCCCCTTTTCAGCCCCTGAAGGGTTAATTTCTCCAGATGGTTCTAGGTGGGTGTTCAGGTGACAGAAGGAACTCCCAGAATTCCATGCTTCAGGCCCAGCAGTTGGGGCGGAATGTTGCTGAGTCAGCAATTCTCAAAGCAAAGTATAGGGAGGAAAACATGTTGCGCCCCTTTTCACCCCCTTCCCGTTGGAATTTCTGAAAACCGGTTCTTAGTGCACCCCTCCCTCACGGAAGGAACACCCACCCCAAATTTCACGCTTCTAGGCCCACCGGTTTTGGCAGGGCGGTGATGAGTCAGTGAGTCAGTCAGTGAATCAGTCAGTGAGTGAGTGACTTTTCTCTTTTACTTTTTATATATATAGATTTTAAAGAAATATATTCCTAAAATTTTTCCCATATGTTGTTCACCATTTATTTAGAAGCCATATCAATTGCGGGAAACAAATGCTTATTAAATGTTCCAAGCAAGCTTCCTGGCATGTACATGTGTCACTCATTCCCATCAGTGTATATGTTGTCCTTGTGTGTTACCATATGCACTCTATGTATACACAGAAGTGAAGTAGCCCTTTGTGTGAACTTATATTAATTTAAACATATTCACAATATTTTGTGAGGGGTGTTTGGAGATCTTTGCCTGCAGCCAGCTATAATCACTGGGAAAGACAGTCATTATAATCACTGCACAGCAGAAGAAAAACTTTTAATAAATTCCAGCTTCCTTTCAACAAGTCTTCCTGTCTCAGTCTAGAGTGCTTAGAATGGATTCCACTCAAATTTATGCCCACAGCTGTTTTCCTGGACTGAAATTTACCTCTGCTGTACTTTCTACTTCGTTAATAACAATTTTGGAACACATATAATTTTGACTAGCAGGATAACAGAAGAAACTGCAGAGAGATGCAATTTTTATAAAAGATATATTATTAAATTGGGATGCCTCCCCCTCGGTTTGTCCATAAAAGGCTGTCTAAATTGTACTTATGAAGAGTATGATGCTTTGCTCTATATTTGAATATTAGTTGAACAATGTAAAAATCAATGCTGGTCCTAATCCAGCTGTCTGCTGGTACAGCAGCTGGGATTGCATGGACAGAGCCTTGTTAGCAAGGCAGCAATTACAGCGATAAAACTATTTAGCAGGTATGAGGCAATGGAGGCTCCGCTTCTGCCTCCCAATCAACTCATCTGTGCTATTGTCTATTTTATAACAGAGCTGCTCATCCTCTGCTCTGAGTGGGAGGCAACAGAATTACATATACAGCACATGGTTCCTCATGCATGTAAGGATGTGCATATAATAACTTGCTTCCAGGCATGTATGTCTCCTAACAGGCTTGGGATGTCTTTGATAAAGTGATATCTCATAATCCACTGTTGCTGATCTTGCTATACATGCAGTTATTTTGCTAATAAGCTGCAAATTTTCTTATTGATGGAAAAGTCAAATGTTGAAGCAATTTTGCAAAATTTGAAATATATTTTTTTTTCAAATGAAAATCTGCTTGCTGATTCCCCTTTCTAGGTTTATAGCTCTATAACACAGAGCCGTATATATTATTCAAACTTGGGCTTCAGTTGTGTAGTCACAGCAACTTATGGGAACAAAAAGGTGGACGAACATTGGACTAGAGCCCCACCAGGTAAAAGACGTGATATCTGGTGTACCCCTTCATGTACCAGAAGACTGTGTCTGAATCTGCAGGAAGTTCTCTAAAGCTATATCAAGAGTAATATTCTCAGGCTGGTATACAAGACAGAATTTCATGAAACTGTTCCTTGCAGGTCTGCACCTGCTATTATCTGGTTAGTGAATGTCCCATTCCTTAAGAATGCCCTTTTCAGTGTGTCCTAAGTCTAGCAACAGCTTAGTGTGTGCATTATGGTTGCCTATTTAAATGTAGTTTTGGAAAGTGCAATGTGTTTGTTTGCCAAATAATTTCAATTTAGAGACTGACCAATTTTACAAGTTGCTTAAAGGTAATCCTAGGTGGCGCAAGTGGTTAAGATACTGTGCCTTAAAGCAGGAAAGGGTTTGAGGCCCAGGTCCCCACAAAATGAGGATTTCCTGCTACAGGTAGGGGGTTAGACTAGATGATCCACTGGGTTCCTTCCAATTCTATGATTCTATGATTCAATCCTGATTAGATTCTTAGCAATTGTGCCTACGTATCTCCCAGTACTTCCAGACGCCATTATAATTTTTAATGCTCTCTCTTTTAAAGATATTTGATTAGAGTGAACAGTGCTGGGATGGCATTACAGGGCCAGGGGTGGACAATGACAGGGGTAGGAAGATAGGGTCACAGAGGGGAGATGAATAGATGGTGGGCACCCAGTTTGTTGGTTAGTTTCTTGATAGTTAAGATTGTGTGATTGTGGTTGTGGCATGGAAAACATTGAAGACCGCTGTATTAAATGAAGGACTATTCTTAACTTCCAGTAACTCTGAGTCCAAACAAAAACTTTGTTTCTAATGTAAAACAACAGTTTTCAGCAACAGTTCTCTTCTCCCCTCTCGTTATAATTAAAACATGCTGCTACTTTACAGCCCAACAATGCTGGGAGAGCTGTCTGGCCAAATCTTTTAAAGAAACTTTTCTTCAGTACAGTATAGCGTCGTTTATGGCTTTTCAGCCATGACAGCAAACTGTGCCTTCGAGCAATTATTGCTGGGGTGATGTCGTCCATTGTGTTGAACAAGCTTCCCAAAGTAGTGTGGTCTGAGCAAAAGCGGGTGTGGGTATATTTTTAAAATCTGTCAAAGTATGCCCTGAAAGTCCATTGCCAACTGAGACAGCTGGTGCTGGTAAACTTAAAGCAATTTTGCAAATGTGCAAGCGTTTTTCAGGTATTTGCCCTGAGAGAGCTAATTCATCACGTTCTGCATCACACTCTAAAACTTGATGAAAAATCTACGGTTAGTTACTAGCCAGTCTTCTTGTGAATGAGAACTGGGTGCTCAGAGTAATGTAAGGTCCAACAGTTAATCTACTATTTACTGAATGGTTCAGCTATCACAATCTAGGCTTCAATGCCTAGCTATACTGTGCTGTATTAAGGTACTTGCTATGCTGTAAGTCTCGATCTTGGGCCTCCAAATCTCTGCACTGGGGCCAGATGAGCCCCACTGCCAGCCTATCTGCAGCCTGTGGCCACTGTCCCCTGTAAGCTTCTGGCCCCCTTGACAAATAGTGTCGGAACTGTGCTCTTGTTCGCTCTGGGATGGTGTTCTAAGGGCCTAAAAAACGTTCTAGTTTTCCAAAAACCAGAAATAACTTTTTGTATCCTCTGAAGTCCTTAGAACAGAGTTTTTCAATCTTTTTTCATCTCATGGCACATTTGGCAAGACACAAAAAATTGTCAGTTTGACAATTTAAAAGGCACACTATGTTGCTGGTGAGAGCTCACATCCCTTGTTGGCCAGATTAATAAAGGCTACAAGATTAATAAATGCTAATAAATGTGAACCACTCACAGCAGACAAGTGTGCCACAGCACTCTGGTTGAAAATTGCTGCCTTTAAAGGTGCTTGGGAGTCAGGGAACGGGGGTTCTTTTGAGAATGTGCTTTATTTCTGTGATGTGCATTGGTGCTTGGAGAAATCCATGGTAGGTAGAAATCCATGGTAGGTAGGCCATCCTCCTGCTCTGTAGAAAACAAACACAGGTTTGTGGTGTAGAAGCTGTTCTGGTTAAGTGTGCCAGAGCCTGATGACTTTTTCTTAGCCAACTTATAAACCAAAAAGATAGCCTTGGGCTATACAGGTATAACTTAATTATCGGCGTTTTTACCAGCAACTGTGTCACAACACAATGAGGTTGGCTCTTTAAAAGAAAAATGTCCCTTAAGCAGCAGTTAATGGCTCACTTACCATGGTAAAAATGTGGCAGGCAATTAATCTTCATTTGGGGCTGAAAAAGGCTTCAGAAGGGTTCTGCTTGCAGCTGGGAGGCAGACCCCAACCTTCTCAGGGATTAAGTACAGAGTGACAATCACTTCCCTTTTGCTCTGCATTCAGTTGCAAAGCAGAAGAGAAGTGGAGAAGTGTCTGCTTGAAATGAACCTGTTTTAAGCCTGGGAAAAGGAAAGTGATTCATTGCCTAACTAATGAATCCTAACTACGTAATTGATTCATTAGTTACCATGGTAAATAATTGCTTTTGTATAATGAGGAAAAGGAGTATCCACAGAGATTCCTAGAATTAAACCTCACAGATGCTGAGGTTCCACATATGATTATATTTTTCTGGGAGTAAGATCCATTGAATTCAAAGGGCTTACTTCACAGTAGACATGCATAAAAGTGCATGGTCACTGTCAGCTAGTAAATCAGATGCTGAGTGTTAACATTTTTGCATATTTTTTTTCTTGTATAGGCTATTGTATTCCTGAAATGAAGCAGTAAGGAAAGCTGAACCTGATTGTCTCCCCTACGAAACAAAAAGGTACAGGCTGCTCTGATGAGCTGCGCAGTAGCAACTGTCATTAAATGATGAATACATGGCAATTCACTAAACAAAATATCACTTGCCTTCCCCTTGTTAAGACTGCTTTCCGAACCATCTTATGTGGTCCTCTGTCCAGTCACTCACTGGGGTAGGCTCATGAACAGAGCAATGGTTTGGGCACCTACAGAATTATAGGTGCCCAAACCATTGGGCCTCCTCTGAGGCCACAAAATAAAACTAATTGCTATAGTTCTTTCCCCAGCTATGTTCTGTTTTCCTTTATCTGGGGACAAAACTTATTGGATACCCTTATGTTTAAAGAAAAGTGCATCACCCCTTAAAGGACACATTTTTGAGTTTCAATATAGCCCACATGCTTGAAATGACAGCTCTGAAAAAGAGATCGGCCAGCCAGAAATGATGGGCAGCCCACCCAGAAAGAATGTTGCTGCTGGCCTCCAGAACATTTTTCCAGTACTTTTAGTGCTAGGTAATAATTGGATCAGTATTCTCCCCAAACATCTGCTGCTGGTTCAGATCTCTGACTCTATTTTTTCCAACTTCAATCTGACAAGTATTTTGAATGTTATAATTCTCATGAGTTCAGTCTGATAGAGAAAGTGATCTGGTTGTCTTGCTTATCTTGTAGGGCTTTAATATCAGCTATGGAGAGAAACATGTGGGAACAATATTGCTATTTTAACAATAAATTTTCAGAGGATTGGGGGAAAAACATTTCATGTGGGTGAGGAGACAGTTCAAAAGAATACTTTTATAAGGCAATATCAGTACCATAGAACCAAACACAAGTGGAAATGCTTCACGGAAAAGCTGTTTGCTGCCACTTTGTAAACTCAAATTTTATTAACCAGGAATCTGGAAAAGTGGAAGATAAAGTCAAAATGCATTATTTGATTATATAAACCTTGTTGGAGCTTTAGTACAAGAGACTCAGACCCAGCCTATTCAACTTTCCAGAACTGATGCAGCCTCATGTAGTCTCAGTGTAAGGAAGATGCCCTCCCTCCACTCCACTTGCAGAATGCAGGACATACTTCACTGATATGGCTGCATCTGCCCTGGAAAGTTGAACTGGACCCTCAGCTCACAATATCTACCCATGCATTAAGCAGTGGAAGAGTTGGACACATTTAACTGTTTCAAAAAGGAGAGAATCCTCTTGCTTCCTGCTTCTGTAATATTTTTTATTTTAATTCTATAATTTTGCTTTTAGAAAATTTTTTTATTACAAACTCTGAGCCTTTGGCAAAAACCATTTATAACCTCAAATAAATACAAATTAAGGACTGTGTCATAAATAATGGCAACTGGACCCTAAAAGATCTCCAAATATTTTATCTTACAGCCCAAACTTGTTGGGTTCTAACACTGGCAGAATAAGTGTTCTGCTAGCATTAACTGACTTAACAGCAGTCACAAACGGCACTCCAATAGTATGCAGAAGTGTATTCTGTTGGAACACCAGCAGAAAGGCTGGCAACGTTTTGTGTGGTGATGGCTCAGTTGGCACCTGCCAATAAAAGTACAGTGGTATCTCTCATAAGAAGCGCCTCACATAACAAGCATTTCACATAACAAGTAAAAATTTCCCAAGAAATCTTGCTTCACATAACAAGTTCCGCTTCACTTAACAAGCAAGAACGCTATAGGCATCCACGCTATGCAGCCCTGACACTCCATGCAGAGGCTCTATAAAAGGTATGCTGGCCAGCGCTGCTGCCTCTAACTGCCCCCAACTTGAGAGCAGTTGCCTGGAGATGCCAGAGGCAGCTGCCCCTAACTGCCCTAAAGTGCCCCCATTGGCCACCTTGAACCTCCAGCAGTAGCCCAGGTAAGCCTCCAGGAAAGTGTCTTTGATTACAGCCTCCTAACCGTGTCTACTCAGAAGGAAGCCCCATTGTGATAAATGGAGTTAAATGGCTAACTCCCAGGAAAGTGTCTTTGATTGCAGCCTCCTAACCATGTCTGTCTACCCATTGTACACCCATAGTGTTCAATGGGGCTTATTCCCAGGAAAGTGTTTTTAGGATTGCAGCCTAAGTAGACTTCATAGGATCATGCACATTGAATGCATGTTTTGAATTCAATTCCAGTGTTTTTTCATCATTTTTACATCCAGTTAATATTTTTATATGAATATTTTGGGGGTTGTGGAACCAATCATCTGAGTCTCCATTATTTCCTATGGGAAAATCTGCTTCACTTAAATAGCGTTTCACTTAAAGCGCAGGCCTTCGGAACGAATTAAGCTCTTTATGTGAGGCACCACTGTAATTCAGGGGGAAGTGGGACATGGTTGGAGGAGGATGGAATAGAGTGACCAGGAAGAAGTGATGATGGAGGCAGGGAAAGGGTAAAGAGGTGGCAACAGGAATGGGGAAAGAATGGATTTGCGTTCGAAAAGGTTTGATGTCAGTGGCTACAGAATCTGAGCCTCCTCCCTGGAACTGATGCTGAGGCCTGGTCCCCCACAAACCTGTGCTAGCAATTTCATGCAGCTCCAACTGGATCCCACCAAGCTGTAAAGACTTACCCAGAGGAGATCTTCCAGACTGACCCCTCCCTTTGTGGGATGCACTGTGAGAAGTTTTGGTGCTCATGGATTGGCGGGGTTAGGAAATAAATAGAATTGTGACCCAAGTTTCATTTGTGTTGCAATCCTATGCACACTTACCATAGCAGTAAGTTTCACTGAGCTCAGTTATACTAACTGCTAAGTAAACATGCATAAGAATATACTGTGTTGGCTTTATTGCAGTGGTTAAAGGTGTTCGATTAGGACTGGGGAGCATCAGGTTCATATCTTCACCCAACTATGAAGCTCACTGGCTAGGTTACTACTCCTCAGCCTTACCTATTTCACAGCTTTGTTGTCAAAATAAGAGGAAAAAGTCATGAAGGCCTCCCTGATCTTCTTGGAGGAATAACACCATATAATGCAGTAAAGAATGGGGTAAGACTCATAGTTGACAACTTCTTAAAGTTGTCACAGAGACTTCTGGTAAATGTTCTCCATCATTGCTTTAAATTGCTGCTTTATTTTATTTGTTTCATGGTATGAATTGGCCCATTCTTGATTTCTCAGTCTCTCTTCTCCCAGATGGTAAGGCATTTCCTGAAAGTAGCTGAAACAGTGACAATTCACAGGAAACATTTACAGGTTTTGTTCCAGTATATTCATGGCACTTCCAAAGGTCTCCTCCCTGGACTACACGACACTAACATACAATATGAAGAGCCTTCAATAACAGCATCGCACAACCTTGGCAGAAGTCAGAGAGGATTGTGGGACTGTAGCCAGCAAGCCAGTGATCCAATATTTTAATTCTTTTTTTCCTCTCCCTATGAGGAGAGCCTCCTGTCAGGCAACTCCCAGTGTGTTTGGCTCCTAGGGTATGTGCACACCCACATCACTTCCTCCTTGCTTGAACCTATTGTACTTAGAGAAAAACCATACTGAAAGCCCTAGATGGAATCACTTTGCCCTCTGTATCACAACTTGCTGGTTAGAACTGAAATATTCTGTCCACGTGAGTGAGTGAGAGAGAGAGAGAGAAAGATTAATTTTTTATTCTCAGTCCTTAAGAAAGCGCTTACCCTTCCCCACCAAGGAAGACTTCTTCCTACAGACTAAAAGAAGACGTAAATCAAGTCAAATTTGCAGAATTCTCTGTTTTTAATTATGTAAAATATGCACAGCTGCTTTTTAGTAAATAAGAAATTCATAGCTAGAACTATGAACTTGGGTAATAGTTTGATTCCCTGGAACTTGAGTGTTATTTGTCTGTGCTAGACCTAGAATGAAATGAGCAGGGTGCCGTCTTCCAGAATAATGGTGACTCAAAATTCATAAAGTGGCATGAAAGAACTTGAGTATCCATGTCAAGCAACACTAGAGAAAAGTAAATGAAAACTCCTTAATGCTTTGTGGAACTACATCTCTTACCATGCTTAATACCCATGTGGAGAGATATGCTTTATCTAAATTAGATGGACAAATTGCAGACACGTCAAACTTACATCAGGTCACATAATTATGTTAGTCAAGCAAAAGCTGTGTACCTTATAGTTAATTCACATACCATTTTTGAACTTGAAAATGGATTTCTGCATTAAAATAAATTCTTACTTTTTCCTTGATGGAATGGATCTTTTGAAAGTTTACTCATGATTATCAACTTGTTTAAATTAGTGGTTGGAATCTACCTAGACAGGTTAGCTAGAATTATTCACTATTAATATTTTAGGTCTATTATTTTAGGTCAACTTTAGGTCCTTAAAAAAACATGGCTGCACTAGCAGACAACACAAGAAGTAGGTTCACACACACAAGGATCCCACATCTGCTATATGTTCTCCATTAACCAACAGAGGAGACACAGATGAGCTACTGATTTTTCTCTGCTCATACCTCTTTAAAAGGGCCTGGTTTGATATATGATTTTCCTTAATATACTGTATAAGACAATGGCTAATTTCCAAAACGAGATTTAAAAATAGATTTTGATCTTAAGAAGTGGGATTGACTTTACATGGAGCAATGTTATCCACTTAAACAAAAAGGAAATGTTACAAGTATTTCAATTAACAAACCAGCAGTGTTATTGCAGTGTTGTGATATTGTAACTTAATGCATTTCAATAATTTTATTGTGTTGCAGAATACAAGTTTACAAGGAAAATATGAATAATGGGTTTCATGGACCTCAACATGCAAACTGTTGAAGCAATCTTTTAACGTCATTCAAAAATGTGCCTGCTCTAAAAACAGAGTGATATTTTTTTTAAAGTTTCTTGACTCCTGCTACATTTTCAGATATTAAAAGCTATAAATTCTTTATTGATTTCAGCAATTGCACCTTTTGTAATGATGTACCAGGCATGGTAACTGTTTTCATGATGTACCAGGCATTGGTAATTGTTTTCACAGAAAAGATCAACAGCCCAATCATGAGTTCCCTGTTGCCCAGCAGATCAACAGCGCCAAAAAAGGTGACAGTTCCATCATAAGGGCTTTGGGAAGACTATGCCTGCTCTTCAGGGAAGACCCAAGTCCCACAATGGCGCTACTGGAGTCTATGGGCACAATCCAGAGTAACTACGGGGAGTCCTTGCTCCGGTGTAAGAACAATTTGCTGTGGACTGCAGTATGAATTTCCCATAGGTTTTCATTAGACGGTGCAGTAACTATGGGTACACGTAATGTCTCTTACGTGCTCCCGTAGTTACTCTGGATTGTAGGGTATGCCAGCTATTTAGCCTTATGTCAGGGAGCCTCATGTCAGGCTAGGACGCCCAATGCGGGGTTCTAGAATCCCCTCCACAACTCATCTCTCTTCCACTCAGAGCTTGGCCCTTCCAGAAGACCTCTGACTGGCGTCGGCTCAGAGTGGACTGGTGCAGAGCTGACACCAGCACTGTCCAGAGCTGAGCTGCATGGGTGCCTTATGGCACATTTGTGACACTCAGCATGGGCAGAGGGCCAGCACTACTCTTCAGAATCAGGCCCAAGAGGCCTATATAAAGCACGAGTGCCTAAAAGGAATGACCTAGGACTTCAAATGGCAAGTGTTGTTGAGATAGTGTGTGCCTACATCAATGTTCTTATCTAGCAGAATTGATCTATTGTGAACTGGACCAAGTGTGAAGTCCTAAACACACTTTCCTGGGAGTAGGCCCCATCGAATACAATAAGACATTTCTGAATAGATAGGCTTAGGATTGCACTGTGAGTCATTTACTTGGGAATGTATGCTGTGTAGTGACAACATTCCCATGTGTAGCACTCAGGGATTGGCTACACATTGCCCAACATATTATATATTTACTGCTAAATTTTGATAGTGTTGTCATATTAGTGGCAGAGCTGATTCCAGCTGAAGCCCAGGTGAACAAGGGATGCTCTTTAAGTGAAATGCTCTTTAAGTGAAGCGGATTTTCCCATAGGAAACAATGGAAACTCAGACGATTAGTTCCACAACCCCCAAAATATTCATATAAAAATATTTACTATATGTAAAAATGATGACAAAACACTGGAATTGAATTCAAAACACTATCATATAATATTGGAGGTGAAGGAGGTGATTTTTGTTGGAGTCACTTGCTCATTACCATTAAAAATAAATTTTCTTATATTTGATCAAAGTGGATGGAATCTTTAGAACCCCCACATCCCCACATTCCACACCTACCCATTTCATCATAGAAGTCAACAGAACTTTAAGGTGTTGCATTATGTGGCCCGAAATGTAAACATTTCCAATATGTTTGCTAATTAACCTACAATCCTAACCACACTTTCCTGGGAATAAGTCCTATTAAACACAATGGGGCTAACATCTGAATAGAAATGCTTAGGATTGCACTGTTAGTTAATCACCAAAGATACTATGTTGAAAAATAGGATAACAGTATAAGAATATAATATAAAAGATATAATTTTTAGAAAATTATTACTCAAAAAATCCTTGGAACTCATTAATTCTTTAAATACTGTTTTACTTATTCCTAAAACATTTTTTAGACCTTACACAAAACATTTATAAATATTACTGCAGTGGCACTGAATAGGCATTTTTCATCTAACCATGGATTCTACTTAGCAGAAAAACGGCTGTAGCTATACCATCCTTTTGCCATATACAGAGCTATTGGGACATACCCCACCTCAGTCTAGTTTTCAAGTGCTTCCCATGACAAACTGCTAGAGACTACAAGCCTGTGCCAAAGATCTTCCAGTATTTCAGTCCCCCACAGGCTTTTCTTGATTTTTTTAATTCAGGAAAAAGCTCCAAATTGGCTAATCTCCCCAACAAAATAGCTTTTTAGGGAGCCAACATTTTTCCCCAAAGTGAAAGCCTTCCAGATTGGAGGAGCACAAAGAATCATGAAAGCTGTGATCTTTGAGGTTTAGTAACACAGCTTGGCCAGAAATGGCATCTCATCTATTAGTATGATCCAAGCAGTAGTGTCTGGAGAAGGTATGTGCTTTACAGGACAATCCAGAGCAACTAATCTGTCCACATAAGAGCCCTTAGGTTGCCCTATCTAACACTAGGTTGGAGCAACTGCAAGATGCTCCAGCCCAGTTACTCTGGAAGAGGCTTAGGGCAGAGCAAGGCAAGATAGGGTGCCCTAAGAGAAGTGGACCTGCTCTGCCCTAGCTGGGGCAGCCTAAGCAGCTCAGGAGAGGCAAGTTGAGGGCATGTTTAGCATTGCCTAGGGCAGAGCAGTTACTCTGAATCCAGAGCCTGTTTCCAAGGCAGAAATGCCCTCTTCCAGCCCTCAGAGTTATACCACCTCAGGAGAAGGTATAGTAATGAGTAGACCCATAGGGGTCCATGATAAGGCCCGAGTAAGAATGGCAGTGTTGACCAAAAATCTGAGTTCTTGGCCATCCTAGCTGCAACCCCTTCCTCTCAACCTCAGGATATGGAACAAACTACGGCTGCCCACAAACCTCAGAATACAGCAGGCCACTCCAAGAAGCCCCTTGTATTCACTGTAGAATGTACTGGCATCTCATCAGGGACTCCTTATAAGGCAGGCACCCAGTGTCGTCACCAGACTGGTGCGGCTGGTGTGGGCTGCATTGGGTGATGCACTCCGTATGGGGTGATGTGCCGGAGAAGTTTGACTGTCCTTTGGCAGGCCCCGGGCGTCAGCACCCCCATCCAGGCCTGCTCCAAGGCGGAGAATCAGCCAGAAGCTGCCACTTGTCTGAGGAGCCATCTGAACTTGAATGGCCATCTGAGGTGCACTGCGCAGAAACACACTGAGCATGCCGAACAGCTTCAGAGGAGACTTCCTTAGAGCAGAGAAAGTCCGCGCCTCTGCACAGCCATTCGGCCTCACTCAGGAGGAGGAGCGGCAGCCGAATGGCTTCAGAAAGAGTACTGCACAGGCATCAACTCTGATGCCTGCACAGTCTCCCCCGAAGCCAAAAGGCTTCAGAAAAGTACTGCGCAGGTGTCAGAGATGGTGCCTGCGCAGTACTCTTTCTGAAGCCAGTTGGTGACTTTGGTGACTGTGCAGTCCAGGTAGGGGGTGCGCGCATCTCAGGGATGACACACAGACTTCCGCACCAGGTGATGTGCAGAGTCATGTCACCACTGTAGGCACCACAGCTGTTCCTTGTTCAGTGTGATCTGAGGGGTGTCTCCTCAGGAGCAAGTCTTCCCCTTGTGTCAATTACTTAGCATGCTCTGGAGCAGTTAGGGCAGCCCAGGCTTCCTGACTCTCTGGATTCAGCATAACTTTCTGCTCTGGATACAGAATAGTTAGGAGAGTGCAGTTAGGTCAGAGCAGGCTGAATTTGCTCTGGATTGTGTCCTTAGCTTCAAACAGCTGAGCAGTAGTCTTCCCTGATGAAAAAGACATTTCAGATTCCACTGCATTTTTCTTTTTTCATTTTAAAAAGACTCAGGCTGCAATCTTAGCTTCACTTTCTTGGGAGTGAGACCCATTGACTATAATGGAGCTTACATTTGAGTAGTCAGGGCTAGGGTTGCGCTCTAAGCCTTCATTCTGCAGTAGGGAATAATGTATTACTGCATTTTAGTCATCTAGTCATCAGCTTAGATGTGATGCATGTGATCTCCAATAGTGCCCAAATGAAATAACTATTATTGTGTTCTAATATATTATAAACAGGACTTCATTTGAGCCAAGGCTCAGCAGAGTCACAGGGCCTTTTTGAAATGCCAGGGCACAGGCTAGGAAAATGTGAAGTGCAGTATCAATCAACTGTATGTCTCTCGTGCTTAAAAAAGACAAGGTCTCAGACTCTTAGAGCACTTTTTCCATCTGCCTCCCAACCTTTTGCAAAGGAATGTAGATAGATCCCACTTGTCTAAGTTGATCCTCAGGCAGGAAACATCATGCATTCTCCCAGATGAATTACTTTGTGACTCTGCAGTTTCCCCTCCTGTCAGGGAGGTGCTCAAGTAAGGCACTGTCTGAAGCAGTTGCTGCGCTTTACCACCTCAAGGCAAACATCAGAGCTCAAAATGCTTGAAGACTTCCTCATGTGATAAACAACCCAATCCTAGCCAGGGCTTACAGCTGCAAATCTCATGATCCACCATCATAAGCAAGGGACTGGTGGCAGAAATGCCACACTGCCATTGTGTGCTTCAGGGACTCTGGTGCATACAGCCAAAGACCCCATGTTCACAGCAGCACTTCCCAAACATATCCCAGCAGGTAGGCCAATATGGGGGAAGACTGTAGAAGGTTTGGAGTGGGGAGCAGGGTAGGGGCCAGGGGGGAGGAATTCTGTGGCAGTGGCACACCATAAAATCCTATTTAGCTGTCTTTTTAAAATAAATTAAATGTCTTTTAGACATTTAAATTTAAATAGACATTTAAATAAAATGTCTATCAAAATAGAAGCGAAATAGCTAATGTAGGTCTGAGGAGATCCATTGGAGGTCAGGCAGCCTACAGAGAGGTAAGGAAGAAAACGTTTTATGATCCCACATGGATCATCTGGTTGTACTCTTTCTGTAAGCAACACCGTATCCTATAGGGTGGCCCACAATTCCCATCTTACTTAAACATCTGAGAGATCTCTAGAGAATTTTCTCTCTGATGTGCTAATTTGTGCAATGTAAGGAGTTTTAATCACTTCAACTTTCAGCTTTCTATCTGAAATCTGAAGTGAATAAGGCAATGAAAGGAAGGTTCCTGCATCAGATTTCTGATGCATCAGTTTGCAATTCCTCCTCTCCTATCCAATCTCCTTCCAAAAGTTCCATCTGCATTAGGATTGCCATAATTCTCTTCCACAAAATCAGGACAGGACCCTCTGTCACACTTGCCAGTATGTGAACACAATCCCCCCAAATCAGGACTGTACTTGTTTTTCAAGACATATGGCAACCCTACTCTGCATTCAGGATGGACATTCCAGGTATGCTGGGAACTGATGTGGGAAAAAGTTGACTGTTGATTTATTTTGACTGTTTTGTAAACAATAAGAAATGACACAGTATTAATTGAGAAGAAGCCATGATTAAATCAATTAATATGAAGTCAATTGATAAAAACTACAGTACTGCAAACATTTTATTACTATACTACATTTACATTAACAGCTGACATGGATATATTTTTAAAAACTTTCTTATGGGACCTTTTAGGAAAATGTGCATTAAAACACCAAAATAAAACCTGAAATGTGCAATCCTTTCTAGCACTGAGGTCAGGACAGTGCAGGTCCAAGGTAAGGGAACAAACATTCTCTTAACCCTTGAGACCTCTGTGTACGTCCTTAATTGGAGGATGCAGTACATGCGCCATTGGTATAGCTATGCCGGAACCGGTAATGCTGATCCTAAAGTCACAGGTATATAATGAAGGTATTATCCTAAAGTCAAAGGTGTATAACTGACACAAATTTTTATTTCTATTTTAATGCCATCAAACCTCATTCACAGATATTTGCCCTTATTAAGTGGTCTTTTGCTGTTGAAAGAGTTTTAGTGAAACTGCAAATTTTCTCATGTGTCCAAGTGGCTTTTTTCTTCCCTTAAAATTCAGTGGTGTCCAAACTTTTAATTTTAGAGCTCCTGGATCTTTAATAATTATATAGAAAAAGGAATTTCAGCAAGTACAGTTTTTGGTATGTGAGATGAGAAGCAGCATCTGCTGAAACACCCTCCTTTAATCTCCTTAATCTTGTGGAACAGATTGCCAAGAGAGGTTGTGGACTCTCCGTCACTGGGGATGTTCAAGCAGAGGCTCGACGAGCACCTGTTGGGGATGCTCGAGGGGGATTTCCTGCTGCAGGCAGGGGGTTGGACTAGATGACTTATTAGGTCCCTTCCAACTCTATGATTCTATGATTCTTTACATAATTGTCCAAGAGCACTGAAATTGAAAGTTTGGACACTCCTGGCTTAAATGGACTAGATAGGCCATACACACAAAGGGACAGATTAATTCATCACATTATAAAAGAGTAACGTCAAAAAACTGCCTATTAGTTCCTTCTGTTGTGTAAATGGAAGCAAACTATTCGTTTTAGGGTACCAACTGGAAGTGAGCAGTCGGACTGGCACTGAATGACACTGAAGAATTATATTTGGCACCCATTTGAATTATTTTATTTTTACATTTGAGTCTTTGGTGCTACAGTTTGCACTTTATACTTATTACCCAGATTTTCTTCTTTACAAGATCTTGGAGAAATGTTGTCATGCCTATCTTGCCCTCAAAGACAACAAATGACTTATAAGAAATTACAAAGCTTCCTTATTCCAATCTCTATAATGCCATCTATTAATAACAATGTCTTTTGAACATAAAGCTTAAAGAATTGTACATCACATCTTCATACAAGAGATGCACACTCTGTAAAAAAAATGCTTCATAACATATTGATTAGAATTCTGAATCTATAGAGGTGACTTTTGACCAAATACTGTGTAGTTTCCTCCTAGAAACAAGCCTGGGAGGTAGTTTTGAAGAGTGAATGCTTGTGGTCTGATTTGTCTTAGGCTTTGTCCACAAAGTACAGAATCACTCATCAACATCTATATTGATCAGCAATGAATTGATACACACTGCACCTTATCACTTTAAAAGGATCATTTACTACTTCTGTGATAGCCTTTGCTGACCGTCAAAGAGAACCAGGCTTGTTGTAAACTGAAAGGTCTCTTGGGCCACAGAGCTCTTTGGGATGAATCAAAGGCTTAAGTACAGTTCTCTGTAATCTGAGCTGTCTCAATAAATCTCTCCCAAAAAATCCTTTGCGATCTCTATGTTTACTCTTCAGAAACATGGAGGCTTTGGAGTCCACTGGAACATTGATGGAGACCAAATCTGGAGACTGTGTTTAACTGTGTGGATCCCATCATGACAGAGCGTTTGTACTTTCAGTTAGCCAAAGATGTGAATGTAAGCAGAACTAAACTTGGTGTGATATGGGAGGATGATGTGATATGGGGGATATTTGCTTGAACCTGGCGTGTCCCAATAATTTACAAAATTTTTTTTTGTAGGTCCAATTTTTCAAGGGAAAAGAAACTGAATTGGAGGTTAGAAACCTTCACTTCACCTGTGATTTATCTTGCTGTGATTTATCCTTGCCCCAGGATCTGCCCCTGGTAAATAAAAAAAAAACCCTTTCATTCCTCACAGCAACGCAATCCTGGCAACCATGTTGTTGCCTTTCCTTCTCCCCAACTTTAAAGGGGGCAGAGACAGGCTTCACTGGCTGGTGGGTCATGACCCATCAATTTGGGAATCTCTGACCTATACCACTTTATTCTCACTATGACTGAATGTCAGAAACAAATTCCCATTTCTTTAAAAATTACCTCCAGGTGGACCAAGAATAAAAATCGTTTTGTAAGTTTTTATTGTTT
Source organism: Cryptoblepharus egeriae (assembly GCA_030015325.1). Lineage (NCBI taxonomy): Eukaryota > Metazoa > Chordata > Lepidosauria > Squamata > Scincidae > Cryptoblepharus > Cryptoblepharus egeriae. The sequence continues at coordinate 18,210,110 of JAREYC010000013.1, forward strand.
GAAATTCACTTGAGTCAACAGGTTTGTATTGTATATTACTCTCTTTTCAAGCATAGTTATATATCCCATCAGAAGTCTCTGCTAGATAATGAATATAGGCAAAGAAGACTGACTGATGCTCCCTTGCTATTTGTTTGTAGACAAAATACCACAACTAAAAAGGAGCCAAAATTGACCCTCCTCAAACTGAAATAGTCCTAGGAAAGTCAAATGACTCATGTCAGTATAAACAGAATCCTAATTTTACAAACATTCTTAAATAGTTGACTCAAGAATAGTTCATGGGGCTTATTTAAGAGTTGTTCCAAGCCCAATGGTTCTATATTGAAGCAAATGCTGTCAAAAGACAGCCATAGGACTTATATTAGAAGCAGAAATAGTTGATTGCCCTAATCGTTCACTTATGTGGATGTATCCACATAAGATACATTAAGACCCTTTGTGAGTTTTATCTACAAAGAAGTCTGATGGCCCACACCATTAGCACACTTCTAAAAACAGTGGATAAAACCGTTTTAAATTACAAGAAGTTGCATCATTATGGATTATTGTTTTAGCATTGCTAGCTCTCTCTAATATAATCTTGCTCCCAGAGGAATACTGATTAAAATAGGAACCAGATGTACTTTCCATGACCAGACTGAAAAAAAGATAAACAACTATAGAAAATCAATTCAAATAAAAAGAATGCCTTCAGGGTGTTTCTAGAAATGTGGGGTGTTTGGGGTGGTAGTGGTAGTGAGTACGAAAGTCTTTCAGGAGGGCGAGGCTGACACTGTAAATTGCCAGAAACAAAAATTATCCCCCCTCTTAAAAAAAAGAGCTTTGGGGTGGTCACTGAGACCACCATGGTTTTCAGAAACAGATTTTAACTGCACTGTAAGAATCACCTCAAGTTTCACAATATATTTAGATGCACTCTCCACTGTGAAATACTCATGAAGCAAATTTCCAGTTCTAAATGACAAACCTGATGAAGAAAATTATAGAAATATGTTGTCTCTATGAATGCTATGTTAGTGTAGCAGCAACATAGGAGCCAGCCTTGCACAAGACCATGTCATTTTGCTTGGTGTCTTCTAAAATGACAGGCAGTACTTCTTCAGGGTTTCAGAAGACATCAGGTTCTTCTGTGTGCTAAGCATGAGTACACTTTGCCGCTGAGCTATGGTCTCATCGTGGTCCATAGTTTTTAAAAGGAAGTGAACAGAAACCAAATGGATCCATATTTCACCTTTTTGGTTTCTGGAATTCATTTCTACAAAGCAATTTAAAAGGTTATTGACCTACAAGTTCAGGAGACATCTGAGCGGTGTCTGACATAAAAGGGCAGAGGTCTGTAATTGTTTTTGCAGGACAACATTATCTTTCTGACAGTGTGCTGGAGGCCGAAAGAAAAAAAAACTGATTTACATTTAAAATTGGAATAAATTTACATAAATAAATATATTAGGAATGAATGAATTCAAATCAGTTCATAAACACTTTCCAACAGAAAGAAGGTGATCTTCAAACTATTTCATAACCACATTCGTACACAGAGAGAGGAGGTGTGAACAGCCTTTCCAGCCCTCAAAACATCCTCTGAAGGTGTGGAGAGCAGAGCTCCCCTTGCTGCTGGAGGATTACAGGGTTTGCCCAATGGTTGGATGGATGGGGCTTGCCGAAGGCTGGTTGGGGGATTGCTGAGGGCCACATCTGGCCCCAGGATTGGGGTTTGGAGTCCCCTGTAATAAAGACAAGGAGCTACAGTAACAGGAATAGTTTTGCTCCTGAACACTTGCGGAGTCTGGACAGCTGTTGGGAAATAGGGATAAATAACAGAAATGTGTTATTACAAGATTCAACATCTGGCCATGTGAATATTATAGCCCTGTTACTGCTTTAAACCTATGTGCTACATATCTTATGACAGCCAGAGCTGCCCTATTTCTCTAAGAAGGATGGGTAATTCCTTAGCTCCCTAATGGAACCTATAGCTATTAATTGCCATTCATCTCAAACAAACATTGACAAATTTCCTTTTATGAACTTATTAACTTGCTTCCAAAAATGAATCTGAAACTGTAATTTAGTTGAAGGCAAGAATCAAAACTCTTGGATAATCACATCCTATAGCAACTCATCCTTGCTTTATCCTTTGTCTTCATACGTAAAATCAAAGAGTCACTGACTGACTTGCTGACTCACTGACTCATGAATGCCCAGCCAAAACCCCTAGAAGTGTGAATTTTGGTATTCCATCTATGATGTAAGCAATTTGGTAAGGTAAATGTCCTGGAATTCTATGCTCATACCAAGAATGTTGCTTAAGTGTTTTTTTTTCAATTTTCAACTGTTGAAACATCACATTTCCTGGACCTCCTCCAACTTTTATACAGGCCCAGCAAGAATGGAGGTTTAACACCAAATATGGAGGATGCTTTTCACGCAGAAAATAATTCTTGGGAAGTTTCATCTCTTTGTTCACTGTCGGAAGATACTGAGACTGAAAGAGATCCAGGGATATAACTGTTGCATTTGCCACTGGGACACAAATGTATTTATTTTATTCTTTACTTGGACACTAGAAAGGAAAAGATAATTCTCCTTCCTGTTTTTATGTAAGGCACAGCAGTCCTCTGACTAATCAAGGATGCACTGCTAGGCAATAGACAAGCCATCCTCCTAAGCTTATAAACCAGTTTGTACTAGTACATAATATATACCCTGAATATCTGGCAGGAAGGTGTCTTCTACACTCATAAAAAATATTCTGAATTCCTAGGACTTAGAATATTGAACACTCCAAAATGTCATATATTAAAAAACTGTATTATTGAACACTACATGTCCATTCTCAGTTCCTTTACAAATTATACATGTTCAATGTCTACTGTATTTTCAGCATATTTTGTATGACATTCAGCAATTAAGTATAAACATTTCCAACATTTCCAGGTGCAGCTTAGCATATCCCCCTTTCTCAGTTATGCTTACAGGAACATGCTTTTGCTTAAAAGAGAATACTATTTGGAAGTATCTTTTATAAAAAAATTTCTCCCCTTAGTTGGTATAATTTATCACAAAAAAGAAAAATTTGTTTTGAGATACCCATATTAAAACACATGCCTGTAACATGACAATTGGGCCCAGGATGAATGGGCCTGGAGGGGATCAAGACAGTGGCAGGCTCTGTTGTTGTCTCTCTGGTTCTGTTGCCACACATCACATGGGTCTCTCTGGTTCTGTTGCCACACACCACCACCTCAGTGTTATATATATTAAAGGAAGGTTTGATCCCACCCTAAAGAGACTTTGCACTGTTTCCTTCATTTTGGCACTGCTGTAGCCTTGGAGATGCTAAGGAAGGATAAGATTGGGCTGTAATTTCCAGTTTTTCCAAGAGTCAATCAATCCTTGATACTAGAGGATTATCCTTTCCCAAATATCCTTATGCACTGTAATAATTTTTCTTAATAGAATGTCTGTCCCCCACCTCCCAAGTGGTCTGTATATAATTAATCAATATATTTTTATTGTTTTGCCACTGTCACAAACAAAAGTGCTTATTCCCATTAAAAAAGATCACAATCAAAAACATGAGCAACGGAATGAAAAAATAACACTAATTTATCTGACAAAAGTTACAAGATTGTACAAAGTCTGGTATGAGACAAATCCTACAGGATGAAATATAAGTTGATTACGTTTTCTTCCTCCTAATACAGTTCTGTAACTAGCAGTCAGAAGGTCTTATGTTTTCTTGGTCTGCATAAATTATTCTTCATTGTGATTTTAGTGTGATCCCCAAAGGAGTATAAAATAGTAGTGCGTTTGGAATAAAAAGTTAATGAAGCCATCATTTCCAGTTTTGGAAGGCTGAGCTTGATCAACAATACTATGCACAGTATTGTTGGAATGTCTTAGTTTAGTAGTTCATAAAATGAATAAAATAAAGTTCTGTTCCCACTTCTAGACCCAAAACTCAGGATTTGATTTTTTTAAATACTCTCCAGCAAATTCAAATACTCAGTGAATGCTATAAAAACTTTAACAATCATTAACTTAACATTAAACATGTATTTAATGACCTATTTACAATTTTACAACTCATGCATTCCTAGTATAGGTTTAACTATGCAGCTGGCTCTAGCATTTGACAAGTTGAGCTGCTAATCTTCTGACCACAGGAGCAGGGGTGTCCTGAACAGGCCCAGATTTGCTCTTCCTGTACCAACATTCTTTTTTTCCATGTTGGAAGATATGACTAAATGAAATAGACAAGACTTTTTCTTGTATAAAATATCAAGATTGGATGAATTAAAAGTTGATGCTGTATTCAGGAAGAGTGAACTGGTGATCCATGTCACTGCATGGGCCAAACATTCTATTCCAAAGTGTGTCGAAATGTATTTCATACTGCAGGCTGAATGCAAAGTGGCATCATTAAGCCACTTTAAAAATCACATGATAAAAAGACATTCTCAGTTTGGAACATATTAGCTGCAAATGACAGAATTAAACATGGTGATTTTGTCTATATTTTCAAGATATGGTCGAGGCCCAGTTATACGGACTGGCCCTTATAATCAGAAAAAAAATCATATTATTTCTTTGTCAAAGAAGGGTGAGGAAACAAAAGGAAGGGAGGTTAACAGTCTGATTCCAATGGAAATTAGAAGCAAGTGAGGATGTTAAGTGAAATCCTGTTAAGGGCTTAAGGAGAGAATACCAGGGAGATAATCTAAAAGCAAGGGAAGGTAACCCCCCCCCCCCGCACTAGTTACAAGCACAGCCCTCAAGATGATTTTTGCAGCGCACCAAGGTACCCCAGTACATGTTGGAAGCTAAGAGGTGTAGCCACTGCTGTTGTCCCACTTTCCTGCAGGAAGATGCCCATCTGGTGCCCAAAATGGCACTGTCTCTCCCCATCCTCACCCTACCCTGCCACTGTTTCTCCACATCCTCTCTTTACCCTGCCACTATCAGAATGTTCCACCCTCAATCCTGTACTTTTCTACTCAGAAGTAAACCCCTTTACAGTCAATGGAACCTACTCCCAAGAAGGGGTGGAGCAAAGGGCATTCTTAGAGCCCAATCCTGAGCATCAACCCACATGCGCATCTTCCCCATGCGCAACGTTCCCCCATGCGCAACATTCCCCCATGCGCAACTTCCCCTATGAGCATCAACCCCCCATGGTTAACTTACCCCATGCACATCAACCCCCCCATGCGCAACTTCCCCACATGTGCATCAACCCCCCATGCACAACTTCCCCCATGCGCAACTTCCCCCCATGCGGAACACTCCCCATGCGCATCAACCCCCCATGTGCAACTTCCGCCATGTGCAACTTCCCCTATGCTCAACCCCCATGTGCAACTTCCCACATGCGCAACCTCCCCCCTGTGCATCAATCCCCCATGCGCAACTTCCCCCATGTGCACCAACCCGCCATGCGCAGCATCCTCCACAGTGCAACCTATTCCTCCTAACAACATCCCCCCAGTGCACCAGGCACCAAATTGGCTGGATGTTGGTCAGTCTCCCATGTTAAGTATGGGACAAAACACTTTGGTTGCCTCCTTTTCAGCCCCTGAAGGGTTAAATTTCTCCACATGGGTTCTTGGTGGATGTTCAGGTGACAGAAGGAATTCCCTCCCAGAATTCCATGTTTCTGGGCCCAGCAGTTGGGGCGGAATGTTGATGAGTCATCAATTCTCCAATGCAAAAATAGGGAGGAAAAGCGTTGCGCCCCTTTTCACCCCCTTCCGGTTGGAATTTCAAAAAACTGGTTTTTAGTGCACCCCTCCCTCGCGGAAGGAACACCCTCCCCAAATTTAACACTTCTAGGGCCAGCAGTTTTGGCAGGGCGGTGATGAGTGAGTGAGTCAGTCAGAGACTTTTCTTTTTTATATATTTAGATAGATAAAATATTGAAATGAATGGGGAGCCACCTGAAATTAGCTCATGACACATTGTTTGAGAAATGCAAGAGAGGAAGCGCAAGGAGAAGTGCAAGTGGGAGAAGTTCTGCACTTAGGCAATAAAAACCAAAAACACAGTTAAAAAATGGGGGATGCTTGGCAGCACAACATGTGAGCGGAATCCTGGAGTCGCCATGGATCACAAGCTGAACATGAGTCAGCAGTGAGATGTTTCTACAAAGAAGGCAAATGTCATTTTAGGCTGCATTAAGAGGACTGTAGCTTCCAAGTCGTGAGAAGTTATAGTTCCTCTTTATTCTGCATTGGTTAGACCTCACCTTGAGTACTGTGTTCAGATCTGGGCACCTCAGTTTAACAAAGAAGCAGCCAAGTCCAGAGGAGAGCAACAAGAATGATCAGTGGGATGGAAGGGAAGCCCTACAAGGAAAGGTTGGGGGAACTTGGGATGTTCAGCCTGGAGAAGAGAAGGCTGAGAGGAGACATGATTGCCCTCTTCAGATACCTGAAGGGCTGTCATATGGAGGAAAAGGCTCAATGATGGCTCCAAAAAATAACAATGGTTGAAATACTGAAAAATGTAAAAAATGTAAGTGACAATCACGTTGGGGATGTCTGACATGGAACACAACAAAAATAAATGAAATAGGCAGGACATTGTAGTGATTTAGAGGAAATATAACATGCCTTTAGCTATCACTGTATCACCAGTAACATCAATGTTATAGTATAAAGATTGCCAAATGGCAAGGAACTGAGTAATTTTCATATCTGATTCAATTTATCAAGTTTTAAAGGGCATTTATGGAGATACTAGCAAAAAGCATACCTGTGTATGATATGCAAAATTCCCCCCGTACGCCATACCCCACTGTGCATCAACCCCCCCTACACATTAACCCCCCCTACACATCAACTCCCCATGCACAAAATCCCCCATGCTCATCAGTCCCCCCATGCACATCAGTCCCCGCATGCTCATCAGTCCCCCCATGCGCATCATCGCCCCATGCGCAACTTTCCCCAATGCACATCAACCCCCATGCTCAACATCCCCATGAGCATCATCCCCAATATGCATCAGTCCCCCATGCGCATCATCCCCCCATGCGCATCAACCGCCCATGTGCATCATCCCCCATGCGCACCAACCCCCATGTGCACCAACCCCCAATCGCATCAGTCCCCCATGTGCATCAGTCCCCCATGTGCATTGGTCCCCATGTGCATCAGTCTCCCATGTGCAGCATTGCATGTGCATCACCCTGCCATGCGCATCACAACGCCATGTACATCAAACCCCATGTGCAACTTCCCCCGATGCGCATCAGTCCCCCATGCACATCACCTGCCCATGCGCAGCATCTGCGCATGCACATCACCTCTCCATGCACATCACCTCCACATGCGCAACAGCCCCCATGCTCAACATCCTCCCATGCAACCCCTCCCTCCAAACAACACCCCCAGTGCATCAGGCACTGAGCACCAAATTGGATGGATGTTGGACAGTCTTCCATGTTAAGTGTAAGACAAAAATACGTTGTACCCCTTTTCATCCCCTTAAGGGTTAAATTTCTCCATATTCGTTCTTGATGTGACAGAAGGAACACCCTCTCCAAATTTCACATTTCTAGGTCCAGGGGTTGGGGCAGAGCTTCCATCAGTCACTGAGTCTTCAATGCAAAGTATAGGGAAGAAAACACGTTGCACCCCATTTCACCCCCTTCCGGTTGGAATTTCCAAAAATTGGTTCTTAGTGACTCCCTCCATCACAGAAGGAACACCCTCCCCAAATTTCACGCTTCTAGGCCTGAAGATTTTGGCAGGGCATTGATGAGTCAGTAATGACGATGCAGATTAGTTTTATAAAACGCATTGCGCCCCTTTTCACCCCCTTCTGGTTGGAATTTCCAAAAACTGGTTCTTAGTGGATCCCTGCATCATGGAAGGAACACCCTCATCAAATTTCATGCTTATAGGCCCAGCGGTTTTGGCTAGGTGTTGATGAGTCAGTGATGATGATGATGATGCCTTTTATATATATATAGATTTTATTATAAAATGTTGAAAATTCCCTTCATTCTTCCCAATAACAGTAATTACAATTTAAAAGCCAACAGAAATATACAAAAAAATATAGCAAATTTACCAGCAAGTATAACAGAACTGGGCTGCGGTGGCGCAAGTGGTTAAGACACTGTGCCTGTTAACCAGCAGTAGATAAATAGGTATCACTTCAGTAAAACAGAGTTCCATGCACCTTTGGCAGTCATGCTGGCCCCATGAACACAGAAGTGTCTTTGGACAAAGCTGGCTCTAAAGGCTTAGAAACACGGATCAGCACCTCACCCTACAGTCGGTCAGAACTAGCAGTAGAACCTGTGGGATATAACCTTATAACAGAACTAACAATCCAATCCCATTCTGGGTGAGCAGAATGCAGTCCAGCACTGGAACTGGGAGTCCCAAAAATGCTGTAAGACATTTGTTACACCTTGAAAGGAAGTGGGCTGGTGGGGAGGCTTTTGCCATCCACCAACTCTGTTCTGATCCTTTTGCAAGGATCTCAGTGAGGGAGGGAGTGGGGAGGCATTCCTGGGCAGGGGGAGGGCAGAGAGAAGGCAGGATAGAGGAGAGACTGGCCCAGGAGGGGCAGAAGTCACCTCCACTGTATCCTAACCCATGTCTGGCTCAGAAGCCCAAGACAGGGCTTCTCAATTCTGTGATGGTGATCTACCTGATGCAGACTTGAGAAGCCCTATGGAAGAAACCAGAGCTTTACTTGAGTTACAGGGACAAATATCTCCTTACTCAGAGGAGACCTTTGGTGCTTCCTTGACTCTACAAGACACAGTGGCAGGCATTTTAATGCAGCATGATGCCAGGGAACCAGTGAGGTGCTATTATGACGCACCAGGGAACCAGTAAGGTGTTAGAACAAATGAACTCTTGTTTCCATCAGAGCAAATACTAGAAGTCTTATTTAGTTGTGGCCATCGAAACTCTTATTTCAGTGGCCATCAAGTTGGCCACTCAGTTTGTTGTTGTTGGTTACTGGTTGGTTGGGTAATCTACACTGTGCTATATTTAAATAAATAAATAGTGACTGGGAAGTTAACATTCTACTGATGCCACTGCATTTGGACTTCATTTATTCTGTATGGTCTGGTATGGGAGCAGGTCCATCATGGTGTGATGCAATGAGCTATTGTACCAGGTGACACAAACCCTAGTGATGCCTTTGCCTGAGGTGGCATACCAAATACTGGTTTCTCATACCTCTTGTACTAGCCTCTGCTCCTTCCACTTTTTGTGTCAGTAAGGATGATACCAGTCTAATCCATCATTCGGTTGTTCTCCACATTTCCTCTTCTGATTAGTTTTCCTTTCCAATCCAGAAAGTGAGCAGAGGAGGAGCCATGAAAGTGGATCCTTTGGGTGATGGGCACCATCAACCAGTGGTGGGCTCCAGCAGGTTCGCACCTACTCTGTAGAACCGGTTGTTAACAAGAGATAGGATATATAAAGTTTAAAAATAACCATTTAAAAGTGGCTGCCAGATGGGCAGAGAACCGGTTGTTAATTTCTTTGAATCCCATCACTGCCATCAACCATCTGATGGCACACGCCACTGCCGCCTGAGGTGACCACCTTCATTCGCCTCATAGATGGGCTAGCTGTTCAGCCAGAAAAATGAAACAGAGAGCAGTGCCAGCCAAATGAAAAAGTGGGGGGCAGTTTGGAAATCTTTTTCTTTCTCGCTCCAAAAATACAAGTAAGAATGTCCCAAGTTGTGTCATTCTTACTGTCAACAGAGAAATGGTTATATAGGATTTGGCAAAACTATCAATCTCCAGGAACAAGCTGACCTTCTATAAACTTTTATGAGAACTGACAAAGGAAACCAGAATCTCACTGCCAATTAGCAACTTTTTATTCCTTTTTTGAAATGCTACTTAGAATGCCTGAAAATTGTCTGTGGTGTAACATTTTTGTAAATGACATTTTACTGTGTTATTTTGCAAGACTCTGAATATATTTCAATGCAATGTTAAAAGTTTCACTTGGTACAACCAATTCTTTCTGCTCCCTAACCACCATTTTAATATATCTGTTGGCCAAATACCATATTTAGTTGAATCTAATACACACCTTGAGACTAAATTCAGCTGGAAAAGGTGAGCGTTATATTTGAGTAAATAGAGTAAAAACCAGATTTTATTTTCTATCATTCTAGAGTTGCTTCAGCCACAAAGGCTGCAATCCAGAGCAAATTTAGCCTGCTCTGACCTAACTGCACTCTCCTAACTATTCTGTATCCAGAGCAGAAAGTTATACTGAATCCAGAGAGTCAGGAAGCCTGGGCTGCCCTAACTGCTCCAGAGCATGCTAAGTAATTGACACAAGGGGAAGACTTGCTCCTGAGGAGACACCCCTCAGATCACACTGAACAAGGAACAGCTATGGTGCCTACAGTGGTGACATGACTCTGCACATCACCTGGTGCGGAAGTCTGTGCGTCATCCCTGGGATGCGCGCTCCCCCCACCTGGACTGCACAGTCACCAAAGTTGGCACCTGCGCAGTTGTTTCTGAAGCCAACTGGCTTCAGAAAGAGTACTGCGTAGGCACCATCTCTGACACCTGCGCAGTACTTTTCTGAAGCCTTTTGGCTTCGGGGGAGACTGTGCAGGCGTCAGAGTTGGTGCCTGTGCAGTACTCTTTCTGAAGCCATTCGGCTGCCGATCCGCTTCCTGAGTGAGGCCGAATGGCTGTGCAGAGGCGCGGACTTTCTCTGCTCTAAGGAAGTCTCCTCTGAAGCTATTCGGCATGCTCAGTGTGTTTCTGCGCAGTGCACCTCAGATGGCCGTTCAGGCCAGCTCCTCAGACAAGTGGCAGCTTCTGGCTGATTCTCCGCCTTGGAGCAGGCCTGAATGGGTGTGCTGACGCCCGGGGCCTGCCAAAGGACAGTCAAACTCCTCCGGCACATCACCCCATACGGAGCGCATCCCCAGTGCAGCCCACACCAGCCGCACCAGTCTGGTGAGGCCACTGGGTGCCTGCCTTATAAGGAGTCCCTGATGAGATGCCAGTACATTCTACAGTGAATATAAGGGGCTTCTTGGAGTGGCCTGCTGTATCCTGAGGTTTGTGGGCAGCCGTAGTTTGTTCCATATCCTGTGGTTGAGAGGCAGGGGTTGCAGCTAGGATGGCCAAGAACTCAGATTTTTGGTCAACACTGCCATTCTTACTCAGGCCTTATCATGGACCCCTATGGGTCTACTCATTACTATACCTGCTCCTGAGGTGGTATAACTCTGAGGGCTGGAAGAGGGCATTTCTGCCTTGGAAACAGGCTTTGGATACAGAGTAACTGCTCTGCCCTAGGCAATGCTAAACATGCCCTCAACTTGCCTCTCCTGAGCTGCTTAGGCTGCCCCAGCTAGGGCAGAGCAGGTCCACCTCTCTTAGGGCACCCTATCTTGCCTTGCTCTGCCCTAAGCCTTCTTCAGAGTAACTGGGCTGGAGCATCTTGCAGTTGCTCCAACCTAGTGTTAGATAGGGCAACCTAAGGGCTCTTATGTGGACAGATTAGTTGCTCTGGATTGGGCTGCTAGGTGGGCAACAAGGCACCCCCAACCTCATGTCTCAGAAACCGCAATCTGGTGCCTGAGTTTGTAATCCCATTTTACGGCAGGTGAATAGTCTTTCTGCTAACAGTTCCCAGCTGGGCTCACCTTTCAATTATACATAAACTTTTATTGCATATTTCAACTGAGTTTTTTAAAAAATGCAGTTGGAATGTTTAACAAGAAGGCTGGTACTCACAAGTCTAAGAAAGAGGGCAGGAATAGGATGTGGCCACAAGCCATGGTCAAATTATTTCTCACTCCAGATTAAATTTTCATTTGGCATCTTACTTAAACTACTTTTTAATTGCTTTATATTCAAAGTCTTATAAATATCTGAGCTGAAAGACCACAAAAATATATTGCTATACTGTTCACCAAAATGATTTATTTTCCAGAGCTGGGGGAAGACACATGTGAAAAATTTATAAGGGAGAGCATGAGTATCTCCAGGTTTCTGGCACTGAAATGAAACATCAGGTAAAGTATGACAACTTGGTCTAATAGTGGAGAGCACAAACAAGTCAGTAATGCAAGGCAAAAAATAAAAGATGGGCTTTATACATACAGATTATAATACTTTTGTTTGATCAATTTTTGTTCTCTGATGCAGATCTGAATAACACCATAGGGTGGTTGCCACACAACACAGGTTAAGGGGAAGAATAACCTCTTTCTCCAAATTGCCTGGCAGCCTCCTCCTATTCTGTGCTGGATGTGGCACAGATGACCTGAAACGTCAAATTAATACTGCTACTGGAATCCAAAAAGTAATAGAAAAGTGGTTGTATATACCTACTAGCCTATCTGTGCCTCCAGGAAGCTTCAGAATGGCAGCATAACTGTTTGATCAGAAAGGGGCCACACCTGACAGAGCATTTGCTTTTGCAAGCAAAAAGTCCAGAGCTCAATTCCTGCCATCTCATGGTAGAAGTGGAAAAGATACTGTATGATACTCTGGAGAGTTGTGCCAGTCAGTGCAGCTATCCACAACACACATAGCTCAATGGTCTGACTTTTTTACAAAGCAGCTACATATGTGGGGTCCACAGACATTTAAATATTTTATTGCTGGGACAATACTCTTAAGGCATTTCTAGAAAAAGGCTGCAATCCTGAAGTAGACTTGGGTTAGCCTATCACTAGGCTAGCCCAATTCCAAGATGGGCCAGCCCAGTTACACCAGAAAGGCTTGGGCCAGCGTAAGTCAACATAGGCTGGCCCAAGACAGATGGACCTGGGCCAGGCTAGTTGTGCCAGCCTAGTCATTTCGGGAGAAGCATGCCTAGAACAGTGTAGTTATACTGCATCCAGAGCCTGTATGCTGGACAGAAATGCCTTTTTCAGCTCCTCAAAGTTATACCACCTCAGGAGCAGGAATAAATCTGAGTAGACCAACAGAGATCCATGATAACCCAGAGTAAGAATGCCCCAGCTGGGCTGCCCCAAATATTCTGAATCGAGAAAGTCGTGCCAAATCCACAGGCTGCTGAGGCTTGCTGAGCACCAAGTAAGTGGCACATGTGGAGGGCTTGCTCCCAATGAGACCAGCCTCAAATCAGAAGGACCTCTCTTTTGGACACAAGTATGTGAGGACATTATCTCCAGTACATGTGGCAGCAGAGAGTAATAGGTATTTGGGGGCAGCAGACCTAGACTATGGCAAAACGTCCTAGCTATAGATGAAATCTTCCACAACAATGCACACAGAGACGGAGAGGTCATGGTAGAAGGGCATATTCTCATCTGGATCACAACATGGCTGGGAATTAGTATCTAACATTAATGCTGCATCAGACAAGCAGGGGCTGCACCTGATCAAAATTGGCTCTTTCTCATTCTGATCTGCAATGCAGGCTCACTTTGAGGTCTCTTGAACTTTTCTGATTTGCTTGGCTCTCAACAGTTTTTGTAAAAGGAACTCCTTTTCAAACTCTTGGGTGTGTCTCTAAGCTGCTTGTCAAATCACGCTGAGCAGAGGCCAAACTCAGTAGTAGGACATCTGCTTTACATACAGAAGGTCCCAGCCTCAATCCTCCACTGGTACTGCTCTTTGGTACTGCTGGGAAAAGTCCCCTGTGTGAAACTTCAGCAAACTGCTGCCAATCAGTGTGCACTATAATGACCAGGAGAGCCCAGAGAACCCAGACTTAGTATAAGACAGCTTCGTTGTGGGGACCCTGCTGAAGTCAAAAGATATGTCATTCACAAAAAGTTGTCAGGGAAGGGAGAAGGATGTGGTATCCAACTGGAGCAGTATCCACCCAGCATTATAGACTAATCTCTATTTTTTAAACTCTATTTTAAAAATGAATTTCAATGAAAGTTTTAACTTCAGAAAATTGAAGTAGCTGTCCTAAACTCTGTGAGCAGAAATGACTTAGGAGTGATGCAAGACCACATTCTCTTTGTGAAAAACGCACCACTTTTGACTGGTGGGCAAGGAATTTAGCTCAGATACTCCATGTGCCTAGTCATGGCTACACCAAGGGAGTGTCTTAATTGTCAATATCCTGATGGAGCAGGCACCAAGCCCAAAAATCAGTGTTTACCATGACAGATAAAGACAAATTTCATCACTTAATGCTTTGAAGCACTTTTTGCAAGCATTTTGAACCACGGTAAGAGGAAATCTCTCTTTTATAGGAAGCTGGACCAGATCCCACTAGATCCCACCTATTCAGGCCAAAGGCCCATCTCTCTTCCTATAAAAGAGAGGAGAGATTTCCTCTTATTGTGGTTCAAAATGCTTGCAGAAAGTGCTTCAAAGCATTAAGTGATGAGATTTGTCTTTATCTGTCATGGTGAACACTGATTTTTGGGCTTGTTTCTTCATCTGTTTTAGACCATTCTATCACTTCTATCTACGTTTCTGGGATGCTTCATTACCTTTCAGCCTACTGAGTCATCGTTCATTTGTGGTAGATGTAGTTGACTGTCTCCTTCTTCCCCACCAGCTCGGTAGAGTACATGACTTTGAGTCATCTGATTTCCAAAACGTGAAATTCAAATGGCTCAGGTGATCCCACTTATTCAGTCCACCAAGTAAAACTGGCTCAATATCCATAGGTTATAAAAAGCAGAGCCATGTACCCTTCTTTCTGCATTTGCCAATGTCCAACACTGAATGCATCTGATACGTCATTGGAATTTGCCTACCCATGAGCGCAAGCACCCAGATCCTGGGACCAAAAGGAGGGTAGGGAAATATTCAGAGATCACTGAAAATATATGTTCACCTGCATTAACCCTGAAATGTTTGAAATCCAATTTATTTCAATAGATGGTGAACTGGCCTCACTGCTTGTAATGGCAGAATGCTAAATCCAGGGACATCACATGGTAAATTTAGCATGTAGCCAAACTTACATTGCTCTTCTAGCAAACTGGAAAAATTTGGCAGAAAGCAGAGCACTGCATGCAAATTAGTTTAGCTCTTGACAGTCAGTCCAAAGTGATTTATTGTACAGTGTTTTTAGAAAAATCTAAATGTAACATCTACAAGCTACCACAACAAACAGGACACCTCTATACCAGAGTAAGAGAGAAGTAACCTGAAAGTGCCATCAATCCTCATGCTTTCAAAAAGAAAAATCAGAAAAATGAGGAATGGTTCAGAAAAAAAAACTGTGCTTCACAAAAGAAGATGAAAAGTACAGCATCTGAATTTAGGAGCCAGAGAACTCCATGCTGCTACAAAATATCCAGGCTTGAGAATCAAAGCAGCATCAACCATGTTCATAGCTCCCTCTGATGACCATAGAAGTCTACACATTTTATTTTTGTTCATGCATTCAACTGACAGCTGACTGGTTAAGTCCTAATTGCTTCCAAGTGAGGTCAGCAAAGGTTTTCCTTAAAAAAAAAGGAACAGACTCCACATACACACATAGAGCAACACACACCCTCATATGCACACAAGTGTGCATGCACTCATGCACACACATACACACACACACACACACACACACACACATCAGCTTGCACGCCTATTGATTTATGGAAACAATTATGATTCTGTCACAGTCTTTCTGAGCTAGAGAAGCTTAGCTACAGTACAGAGTCTCATGTTGCAAAAGGCAGACAACAGAAATGGAATACTTGTGTGTCCAGCTGTTATCAAGAGGAGCAAGTAAGTCATCTGTCTTCTTTAAAACTTCTAAAAAGATTCCTTAGCTGCTAACAGCTTTTTCTGTCCTCATGGATTTTGTAATATCAGAAGCATCGCTCCTGACAGTTTCTTGTGAATCAGTAGTAATGGAGCTGCATTACTACTGTGCATATGTGCAGGGTATGTAAAAACAGAGCTAAGTACAGTTGGAGGGTCCTGCCAATTAAAAACAAGATACTGGAGCAATCTGCTTTGAAAATTACTGCCAAAAGATGCATGAAAGAAGCGAGAGAATGTGTACAAGAACAGTTTTCCTCTTAATTTGGCAATTTAGAAGAATCAATAGAAAATAGCAAAACAGGGAAAAGAACAGTTTGATTTCAATGTTTAAAATACTATCATACCTCTATTAACAAATACATGCTGAATCTTGCTTTTTCTTTGTGACTTTTTAATATCTGAAGCTTAAGTGACTGTTTCTCTGCTTATGTAATGACCGTAAAAATGTGTGCATACCACTTTCCTCATAGATCTTTTGCTTGCAGCACGAGCAGTGTATTCAAGTAGCAGAGGAGGTCACAGCAGCCAAGGTTACTGCAACCTGTTTCTTTAAAGGATATCTGGCGGAAAGGATATTTAAGGAACAATTCTCTTTGATACCCGTTTCTCAAAAGAAATAAGAACCGGAATTCTGCAAACCAGAGCAGCTGCTGGTTAAAACACTTTACAATTCACAAGCACCGCAAAGGACAGGTCAATGACCAAGGAGCAGCCACCCTCTGAAGACGGATTTTTTTCATTATGTTGTTCATGAGCACCCAGAACACTGCACTATAATGCACAAATGGATATTGACATGGATCCTGGCAACTTTGCTCTACAGATCATACTTTTACATTATCTTTCTTGTGAGCACTATATCATTGGCTTGCAATGACCTGACCCCAGAGCAAATGGCTACAAATGTGAACTGTTCCTCCCCTGAACGACATACCAGAAGTTATGATTATATGGAAGGGGGGAATGTAAGAGTAAGAAGACTTTTCTGTCGAACTCAGTGGTATATCAAGATTGATAAGAGAGGTAAAATAAAAGGAGTACAGGAGCGCAACAGCAACTACAGTAAGTAGTATCTCTCCTGCAATCTGGCTTGAAAGTTTTGCATATGTATATATGGAGCTTTATAATGTGGTAACTCGTGCTGTCCTAGTTGTTTAGGAGCACACTGACCATGCTACCAGGCAAATGCCTTCCTATTAATCATTCAGCAAGACATTTGGTATTGATTTTGAAATGCGTCATTTTAAATAATACGTTTCCAGAATGTTGTAGATCTGCTAATATATTACTCACAGCTGGTAACTATTAGTAGAGAAAGCCTATTATAACAAGTGAATTAAAGTTGTTAGGCATTAAAGTCTCAAACCACAAAACTTTTTTCTCATAAAATACTTATGAAGCATTTGAGAATGCAAGTAATATACAGACTACCTGTAAGAATAGCTGAAGACCTTATGTTCATATCAAAACATTTTCACACAGCATAGTTAAGTGTTGACAGTGATCTATGTATGTATGTATGTATGTATGTATGTATGTATGTATGTATCTATCTATCTATCTATCTATCTATCTATCTATCTATCTATCTATCTATCTATCTATCTATCTATCTATCTATCTACAGTATTTATATACTGCTTTTCAACTAAAAAATTCACAAAGTGGTTTACAAAGAAAATGAAAAAAATTAATGGCTAATGGGTCCCTGTCCCAAAAGGGCTCACAATCTAAAATGATTGTGATGAAGAGTACTTTGCAAACCTATCTTGATTATTTCATCAGGCCTAAAATAAATTCTTCCATTCATTTCACAATCCTTTATTATAATGATGAAAATAAAATATTATAATATTTCTTCTATCATCACATCACAAGATTTTTATTATGCTAGAAAACAGTAAAAACATTTTAAGCACAGGGAAAGAATAGTTCAGCTATTCTTAGGACAAAATCCAGAGTAACTATGGGGAGTCCTTGCTCCGGTGTAAGAACAAATTACTCTGGATTCCATTATCAATTTCCCATAGGTTTTCTCTAGGTGGTGCAGTAACTACGGGTGCACATAAAGGCTGCAAACCAGAGTAATGACGTGGAGTCCTTGCTCTGGTGTAAGAACAATTTGCTCTGGATTGCAATATGAATTTCCCATAGGTTTTCACTAGGTGGTGCAGTAACTACGGGTGCACGTAATGTCTCTTATGTGCTCCCGTAGTTACTCTGGATTTGGGGGTTATATTAAGAGTGGTTTGGTATGCTGCAGGATGACCATATAGAATGGAGGACAGAATGCCTCCATCTTTTAAGCACTGCATAGAAGAGGGAATTTAGGCAGCTTTACCTCAACATGGAAAGGTTTAAAAGCAGCACCTGCCAAAATTCCCTCTTCCATGCAATGCTTAAAAAATAGCGGCACTCTGTCCTCCATTCTGTATGGTCACCCGTATGCTCATGGTATCACAGGACAACTCAGGCAACTAAATCAAAAGTACCCAATTCTGTGTCAAAATGATTGTGAGTTACGTGTCTTATAATGGTATCATCCTATTTTATTCTCACAGTCAATCAATCATTTGGAGTAGGAAAAATATAACTGTAAGGGTTTAAAAATACAGTGGTACCTTGCTTAACAAGCACCTCGCTCAACAAGCATTTCACATAACAAGCAAAAATTTCCAAGAAATCTTGCTTCACATAACAAGTTCCGCTTCACTTAACAAGCAAGCGCGCTATGGGCACGTGTGCTATGCAGCCCTGACGCTCTGCATGGAGGCTCTTTAAAAGGGCTGCTGGCCAGCGCTGCTGCCTCTAACTGTCCCCAACTTGGGGGCAGTTGCCTGGAGGTACCAGAGGCAGCTGCCCCTAACTGCCCCCCAAGTTCCCCCACCGACCACCTTGAACCTCCAGCAGCAGCAGCCCAGGTAAGCCTCCCAGGAAAGTGACTTTGATTGCAGTCCCCTAACTATGTCTATTCAGAAGTAAGCCCCATTGTGTTAAATGGGGCTTACTCCCAGGAAAGTGTTTTTGATTGCAGCCTCCTAATCATGTCTTCCCAGAAGTAAGCCCCATTGCGTTAAATGGGGCTTACTCCCAGGAAAGTGTCTTTAGGACTGCAGCCTAAGTAGACTTCATGCACACTGAATGCATGTTTTGAATTCCATTCCAGTGTTTTGTCATCATTTTTACATCCAGTTAAATTTTTATATGAATATTTTGGGGGTTGTGGAACCAATCGTCTGAGTTTCCATTATTTCCTATGGAAAAATCTGCTTCACCTAAAGAGTGTTTCACTTAAAGAGTATGCCTCTGGAACGAATTAAGCTCTTTATGTGAGGCACCACTGTAAAGGCTAAGGGGTTTTGATCAATACTTCAGCAGGCAGTCATGCGAAAGCCAAATAAATACACAACATAACAGTTGTCTTCACATATTTATATACACTAGAATGTTATCCTCCCAAATTCTGCAGTGGTAACAAAAAGTTAAGGTCATATCTGTTATCTGTTCATTAGTAGACTCGTATTTCTTTGCATGTGTTTAGCACCTCACACTGACCAACAATGGTACAAAAATGCTTTCCTTGACATCCTCCTATTTTAATTAAAAATTAATTATTACTTAAAAAAGGCAAACCTATACCTTTACTTGGGAGTAAAGCCCACTGAACCTAATGGAACTAATATCCGGGTAAGAATGCATAGGATTTGGTTGTGAATGTACCATACATGTCTTTTAAAAAGTCTACCTGCCACTTAAAATCTTAGTTCGATATACAGACAAATGGTTTGAAGTTATCAAACACTTAAGTCACAGGATTTTAAATGTTATGCAAGTTAATAGATTATACAATTTACTGCAGTTATGAACATAAATATATGGCTATTTTAAATGGAATTGCTTTGTATGTATATGTTGGCAATCGAACAGACGTAATATATCTTTTTCTTATCTGAGAATTGCCCTATCATTAACAAAAAACCCTATTTAAAAAGAAATTCTGTACCCAAGTCAAATCAGATAGCAGGAAAGGTCTCTCTGCCATGCAAAGTTTTATGAAGAATGCTGTCATTCCATTAAATTGACAGTGTTCAGAATGACGTCACAGTACAGACATACTTCACTATATGTTATTAAACACAGATGCTTGCATTCTTCCTTCTAAATCCAATTGAAAATAGAAATCACAGTGATTTATTTTCAGGTTTACTTCAGCTAATATTGAAAAAATGTAAGAAGGGGTAAAAATGAAACACACAGTACAATCCTAACCACTGGTTAGGCTAGCACAAGTCCAGTCTGGTTTAGATTGTCACAGAAGTTCCATAAGGCAGTTTTGCAATGCTCCTAGTTGGGGGTGGGATGGGGTGTCAGTGCACAGAATTGTGCTGTCCTACCCACACCACCACGGGAATAGTTAGGGAACACCACTGGTTAGGCTAGCACACGTCCAGTCTGGTCTAGATTGTCACAAAAGTTCCATAAGGCACTTCTGCGCCACTCCAAGTTGGGGGTGGGATGGGGTGTCAGTGCACAGAATTGTGCTGTCCTACCTACACCACCACGGGAATAGTTAGGGAACACCACTGGTTAGGCTAGCACAAGTCCAGTCTGGTCCAGATTGTCACAAAAGTTTCATAAGGCACTTCTGCGCCACTCCTAGTTGGGGTGGGATGGGGTGTCAGTGCACAGAATTGTGCCGTCCTCCCCACACCACCGCGGGAACAGAGAGATGGGTGACTTGTGCTGGACTAAATTGCTTAGGATTGTGCTCTGAGTTAATTAGATCAGTGAGGGTTGTGGTTAACAGAAGTACTGGCAACAAACTGGACATAAATACATGCACAATTTATGTCGTGCTGCAACTATTGCAATGAACAGAAGCACTGCAGCTACAGTGTAATCCCATGGCAAATGAATGAGTCAGAATTATCCATGTCTGCTCCATTTTGTTTTATAAGCTCCTTTGTTTTCATGCTTCCCCAATTTCACACAGTGTAGCAATACCTAGGTATTATCCAAAATGTTCCTAAATTGTGGACCCAAGAACCACCAGATGAAGTGAGCTCCTGTCACATGTCCTGCTCCTGCCTACTCCTGCCAATATTCAAAGCACAGAAATGCAAGAAGGTGGATACCACGTTGTTGGAAAGGTAATAGCATTTCATGCACCACTGGAGTTTTGTCAAGTCGGCTACATGAGCACCGGAGGCATTGAGTGGGTGATGCTCTGGGCCACACCAGGTGACACTCCAGAGGGGGTGATGCATTGGAGGGGTTTGAAAACCCTTCCCTGCATGCCACACCCCTCCCAGCATGTCATCCCAAACCTCCTGAACCCAGCACTGAGCTGGCTAGCCTAGCCTTCGCTTGGGAAGCCCAGTGTGCATGTTTGACGATTCAGGGCCAGGCATGACAGCTTAGGAAGACCAATGTGCATGCGTAATGGTGGTGCGGGTGTACTACACTTCTGGAGCCTACAGCCCTAAGTGACTCAAGGCTGGAGGCTTCAGAGACACAGTACCCACATGCAGCCCTGTGGCAATGCACAGTCCTGGGGGTGACACGCTCACCACCTGCACTGTGTGATGCACACCCTTAAGGCACCCCTGATTACCACGGAGATATCTTCTGACAGTGTTGGCTCTTTGGCACTTAGAGTAAGATACAACTAACAGGGCAACCTTCAGAGGACACTTTTATATTATCCAAAATGTATGTACAATAAATGAAAGTTTAATTCCCATTGGCCTGTGCATGATGCTCAGGAGATGATTGTTATGAAAATGCCATAAGGCACTTTGTGGTAGTCCAATGGAGAAATGTGCCAGCCTTAGAAGCCCCAAGAGCTGACAGAGTTCAGTATGCTACTGAGGATGCAATCCCAACCTATTTAGGCTGGCACAATCACCTGCTTCTTGTTCCTGTGGTGTATGGAGAGGACAGCACATGTCTGTGCACTGGCCTAATCCCTCAGGAGTGCTGTAATTCTATATAGGCTGTAATTCTAATCCCCAGTTAGGCCAGCATAAGTCCTGGCACAATTTCCAGCACAAGTCCCATGCTGGCCTGAGGGTAACTTCTAGGGGGTAACCACTCCTAGGGGGTAAGGTCAGTGCACAGTTGTGCCAGCCTAAATTGGTTATGATTACACCTTCAGTAAAATAGTGATATTCAGGAGTAGCGGGAATGTAGGGGAAAGGAGTAAAACTGGGCTGGGGAGGACAGGAAGCCAATTCAGTACCAGGAGGGGATGGTGTAGGAGGACTCTGATAGATCCTAATCCCTTCCCTGGTTTGATAGCCTGAGAGCACTACAAAGGAATACTTAGATCTATGTCAGTGACTAAGGGCGCAATCCAGAGCAAGTTCAGCCTGCTCTGCCCTAACTGCTCTCTCCTAACTATTCTGTTTCCAGAACATAAAGTTATGCTGCATCCAGAAAGTCAGGAAGCCTGGGCTGCCCTAACTGCTCCAGAGCATGCTAAGTAATTGACACATGGGGAGGACTTGCTCCTGAGGAGACCCCCCTCAGATCACACTGAACAAGGAACAGCTGTGGTGTCTGCCTTATAAGAAAGCCCAGAAGTTCCTGACATCCAGTTACAGCTGCAGTTCCTTGAGTGGAGGGTGGATGTTTGGAGTGGCCTGCTGTATCCCCAGGTTAGTGGGCTGCCGTAGTTGTTCCATATCCTGAGGTTGAGAGGCAGGGGTTGCAGCTAGGATGGCCAAGAACTCAGATTTTTGGTCAGCACTGCCATTCTTACTCAGGCCTTATCATGGACCCCTATGGGTCTACTCATTACTATACCTGCTCCTGAGGTGGTATAACTCTGAGGGCTGGAAGAGGGCATTTCTGCCTTGAAAACAGGCTCTGGATACAGAGTAACTGCTCTGCCCTAGGCAATGCTAAACATGCCCTCAACATGCCTCTCCTGAACTGCTTAGGGCAGAGCAGTTAGGGCAGAGCAGGTCCACCTCTCTTAGGGCACCCTATGTTGCCTTGCTCTGCCCTAAGCCTCTTCCAGAGTAACTGGGGTGGAGCATCTTGCAGTTGCTCCACCCTAGTGATAGATAGGGCACACTAAGACCTCTTATGTGCAAGGAATAGTTGCTCTGGATTGGGCTGTGAGCTAATCCAGATAAAAGTAGCCCTAGTAGACGAGCTAGAACCTGACACAAAGGAAGGGAAATCTTCCCTTACATCCAGGAGACCTCAGGCTGCCTCCCTGTTCATGTGAGATACAGTGGCACCTATTTTGATTATGCTATATCACAGCATGGGCAGCTCCATTAGGATTGGCTTGCCTAAAACTCTCCTCTTACCATCTTCTGATATAAAGCAACCAACATCCAAAAAACATTGCAAGATGTAAGGTGGGACTCATCTCAAAAGTGTCTGATCTTGAAGAGGCCACACTACTGCACTTATTTGCTTACATGAGAATTTCACATTTCAGCGTCTCTGGAATTCTCATAGTATGTGCTATTTGAAATCGTGTTAACTTGTTAAGACATCCAGGGCAATTCACAGAAACCAGTTTGCTTGCTGCAGCCTTGTATTTTAAATGAACATTGACCAAAACAGTGTGATATCACTATCTACATATCTGGATTTTCTCATGATTAACACTACAGATCCTAAAGCTGGAAAATGTGGGGTACTTCTGGTTTCAGTTAGATCTATCCTGCATAGATTTTGAGAAAAAAGAACAGACTGGAATTCAGTCATGACAAAGCTGTGAATTTTGGATTTTGCACCAACATAAAAATGAATGAGTGAGCATATATATATATATATATATATATATATATATATATATATATATATATATATATATATATATATATATGTATATATATATCCTTTGCATACAGCTTGTATCCTTTATCAAGCTTGCATACAGCTTGATAAACAAACCAACACATTGTGGCAGGGTGTAAGATGCAGGCAGGAACAGCATATGTTGAACGGCACAACCAAGTAGCCGACATCATGTATAGGAACATCTGCTCAGCCTATGGACTAACCCTTCCCAAGACCAGATGGGAGACCCCTCTGAAGGTTGTGGAGAATGACAGGGCTAAGGTCCTGTGGGACTTCCATATCCAGACAGACAAGAAGGTACTGGCTAACCAGCCAGACATTCTGGTGGTAGGTAAGGCCCAGAAGACAGCCCTGGTGATAGATGTAGGGATACCAAATGACAGCAACATCAGGAAAAAAGAGCATGAAAAGGTGGAAAAGTATCAGGGTTTGAAGGAGGAATTAGAAAGACTGTGGCAAGTGAAGGTGAATGTGATCCCAATAGTGATTGGAGCACTAGGGGCTGTGACACCCAAGCTGGAAGAATGGCTCCAACAGATTCCAGGAGGGACAGCAGAACACTCGATCCAGAAAAGTGCATTGCTAGGAACAGCTAAGATACTGCGCAGAACCCTCAAACTTCCAGGACTCTGGTAGAGGACCCGAGATTGAGGATAACATACATACATACACCACCCGTGGAGGGTGAGAAAACAATTTATTTATTTTTTTATTTTATTTTATTTTATTATATTATATATATATATATATATATATATATATATATATATATATATATATATATATATATATATATATATATATATATGTGTGTGTGTGTGTGTGTGTGTGTATGTATGTATGTATGTATATGTATATATGTATATGTATATGTATATGTATGTATATATGTTGTGCATAGGAAGGTGTTGCGCAATGGGGATATGGCATACGGAGGGTCATTTCACTAGTAATGGATAAAATGTGCTTGTGAAACCATCCTTGTTCATTTTTTTATCAACAAAAAAAGAGACATTAAAGAAAGCACACTTTCAGTATGAAAAGATCAGAGTAGATACATGCTGAATTTTCATGAAGTTTCATTGTTGATATGAAAGGTACTTTTCAGGACGGGAGGATAGTTTATGTCTATAGCCACCCCTGTTACTGTTTGCACATTTTTGGTGCCTCTTCAATGCTATTGTATCTCTAGTTTGCTACTATTTCAGTTTGTCCCTTTGTTCAGTGCCGTTTTCCCCACTTAAAACAATATTTATGTAAGATCCCAACCAATTAGGATAAACATAGCAAATATGCTGACATCATAGAGAGAGGTAGGGTAAAATCCAGAGTAACTATGGGGAGTCCTTGCTTTGGAGTAAGAACAAGTTACTCTAGATTGCAATATGAATTTCCTATAGGTTTTCATTAGGTGGTGCAGTAAGTAGGGGTGCATGTAATGTCTCTTACATGCTCCTCTAATTACTCTGGATTGTGCCCGTAGTCTGTTAGATATTGCGAGGCAATGTTATCAGTCAAGTCAAACAAAGACCTCCCCTTCTTTCTCCTAGAAAGGAGAGAAGAAAAGGGAAATTCATCCTCCTTTTCCAGGAAATCAAATCTACATACAATTCCTATCTTGTCAGGGTCAGCCTGGTGCTGCATCAGCTTCCTTCTGAATACTTTCTTCTGAATAGAGTGCTACATAAAGACTATGACATTGGTCTGATGGGAGCTGTGAGGGAGTTCAATTCTTGCTAAGCACTGTGTAGGCCTTATTAGATCATTAGAGACATATAGGCCAGCCAAATATTGGGATTTATTTCTAGGAAATCAGAGGTAGCCAGCTGGCTCTATCCCAGTTGCTAGGAATAGGATGAATTGTGCTGTAGTAGCTAGAATTTAGCCATATAGCCCCAGGTGAATAGTCAGTATCAGTGGCATCGCCAGGCTGGTGCAGGCCACACTGGGTGAAGTGCGACTGGAGGTGACACGATGGAGGAGTATGACACTCCTCTGGCAGCTCTGGGCCTGAGCACGCCCATTTGGACCTGCTCCAAGACGGAGCAGCAGCCAGGAGCTGGTGCTCTGCCGCAGAGCAGGTACGAATGGGCGCACTGAGGCACATGCACATGTCAAGGCCTCTGGACATGTGCAGTGGAAGAGGCGCACACATCTCCCACTGAATCTGTCCAGAAACCTGGACATGTGCAGTTGGGGCAGCATGCGTCCTAGGGGTTGACACCCAGTCCCAGGGGTGACGTGCTCAATGTGCACCCTCGTGTCACAACCTGCTCAGTGTACACAAAAATCATTATGAAGCAGACCTGAATGGAACGGACAGCAATTTAAACATTTGTGACCCATGGTCTGACAGCTTATTTGGAGTGGTATCAAGGAGAATGTCTACTTTCACTAGCAGAATTCTTCTTGGAGACAGAGCTGATGACTAAAGAATATACTTGATGATAGAGCAAGGCCACCAATAGCCAGAAGAATAACTTTGCAGCTGAATTAAATAACTATTCTTCAACTTGAGAATTGGAAGTGCAGAGAACCAAAATAATTCCTGTTAAAGGAAGCACTGATTGAAATAGATGTGACACCCAGTCTTGACCTCTCAAGCCACTATTTGATTTTTTTCCTTCATTGCCTCTTTTCCCCTTTGTTCCATTGCATACCATGTCTGTTCCATTGCATACCATGTTTGCTCCATTGCATTCTACTTGGTCTGTACTCATTAATTTCTAAATTTCAAATCCACTGAAGTGACAGTACTTGGAATACTATACTGGCTGTTAGTTGTGAGCTGTCAGAACCCCATCCAGCGCTTCCATCTCTCCTAAGGATTACAGGGCTCAACCGATGGGCCATGTCTGGCCCCTGAACCAAGGTTTGGTCACCCCTGTACTAAAGAGATATTCTGCATATAAACACAAAAGGAACCCTAAAATACAGGTAGAATCGCTCCATTCACAACGTAAACTGTGTGATTAACTATTTTTGTGTCATACAAAAGCTATTAGTTACCATCGTAACAAGGCAGATAATGAGCTCTTGCAAAAGCTGACCTTTTGTAAAATGAGCGCAGTTCTTGCCAAAGCTGACCTGCTGCAAAAGGAGTTGAGCTCTTGCAAGCTTAATTGCCTGCCACATTGCCATGGCAAGCAGGCTGCCTTTGAGCCATTAATTGCTCCTTTAAGAAAAGCTTATCTTTCAATTTAAAGAGCCAATCTCAGTTGCTCTGAGACAAAATTGCATGTAAATACCCCATTTACTCAAATGTAATACACACCCTATACTTATAATCCAAATACTGTATTTACTCAAATCTAATTAACCATAGAATCTAATGCAGTGGCCAGGTGCAGTGCAGTAGCCAGGCACAAAGCTCAAAATGTAGCCCTGGAAGTAATGTAACAACCTGAGGTGATGTCATCCCCAGGTATTTTAAAAAAGAAAATTGGGGAAAAACTTGCATCCTTCTCCTCAGCAGTTCACCAACCATTTGCTCTACTAGTGACATAGCACATATTTGCTATCTAGAGTCAAAGAAGATTTTGGGCAAAATCCAGAGTAACTATGGGGAGTCCTAGCTCCAGTGTAAGAACAACTTACTCTGGATTTCAATATGAATTTCCTATAGGTTTTCATTAGGTGGTGTAGTAACTATGGGTGCACATAAAGTCTCTTACGTGCTCCCGTAGTTACTCTGGATTGTAGGGCTACTCTCTCTAATTTATCAAGGGATAAATAAAGGCTTGTAACCCGGTGCAACTGCACCCCTCTAGCTACGCCACTGATCTAATACACATCCCCTGATTCTGGAGACTGAATTTGGCTGAAAAGGGTGAGCCTTAGATTTGAGTAAATACAGTATATCACATATAATTAAACTACACCTGTTATCACACCATGAGGAATAAACCTCTTACAATGAGGTTTCCATGCAGCAATATTATTTAAATATCTTTTACTACTTATTTTACTGATTTAATTTTTTTAAATTTTATCGTTAATAATTTTCCAAACAGCATGAAGTACATATTGTGTGACTATATTTCCACACAAATATTACCATGTCTAAAAATATTTTCAGTCAAACCTTTGGTAGTATGGGTGAATAAAGAGAATCATTTAAACTGATACATTGACTCTAAGGGCTCATCCACATTATGTGGCCAGCATGACTAAATGCCAAAAGCACATTGAATGCTGTAACTTCTACTCTTGGCAAATTATAATGACAATATTGCTTTGGACTTTGTTCACCTAGAACTCTAAGGCTGCAATCTTTTCCACACCTTTCCACACTGGCAATAAATACAATTTACTTAATGGAATTTCAAGCATATTTGTGGTTATTCAGAAGTAAATTTTACTGGAGCTTATTCCCAGTAACAAGTGCATAGTATTGCAACCTGTAAACATATATGCAGAATACACTATAATAAAAGCAAAAAATTCTGGTTATTGTACTTAAGGAAAAAAGTTATGAGCTCTACCAACCTAATTGAGACTTTCACATTAAGAAGAACACAACAGAGGTCAATTGTTACAGCTGCTGTACTGTTAGCCTCTGAAAGTTTCATAACACATGACGACATTTGTGTGCAGGAAAAAAAGCTGTGAGACAAATGGTGCTGAAAATTTGGAAATGGATATTCACAGATGTGGCTTGCAACTGCATGCACAGAAAGACAGGAAAAGCATTGATGAAATCAGGATGCCCTGTTGATTTCTTATGGTTTCAGCTTGTGAAATGGTCTAACCAAAAAAGTGAAAATTAATTTTGAATGGGATCACTGGATGCACCAGTTGAAACTAGTGTATGCAGTTCATGACTTTGGCTCAAGATCTGCAGAATATTCTCACTTCAGGGGATGAAAACCGACACAGCTTGATTCAGAGGAACAAGATGCGTCAGATGATGTGACAAGAGCATCAGGATTTATTTACTGGGAAATTACTAAAACTAGAAAATCAGAAAGTATGTTGGGTTAAACAAGACAATACAGCCGGATTATAGTTGAGAGGGCTCTGAGTTGCCTGTCCGCTTTTGCATTTGCACATGAACATGAGGAACAGGAGAGCCTGATCTTCTTGGAAATAAATCCAATTATTTTAAGCATGATGTGGGGAGGGAAGGGGTTGGCTAGAGAAAATGGCAATTGGGATGGAGGAAGGGAACACAGAGGGAAAGGAACTGAGTTCTGATGTGATAAGACATTCTGCAGGACTTCACCTATTGTAGTCTTATATGCGGAAGAGTTTTGGTTCACTTATCTTGGAGTAAGCGGCCCTTGATTCTGGAATTGGGCATGTTCTCACTTTCTCACTATTGCTCTCTCATCCACAGCCCACATTTCGGAAAACCTATGTTTAGGAAAAGAGGACCCAGACATTTGTAGGTCAGAATCTGTTCTCTCTTTTGGAAGGAACTTAACTGAGTGTGTGATAGCAAAACAACTTCAAGGCTTTTCTGGATGGAATATCCTTCCCTAATCCCTTTCAATCTAGTTTGAATTGGTATAGTAACTCTGAAGGAGGATCCTTGTTGATCTTGTTGAATAATATCTTTGTATTGTATTGATCTTACTGATCTACTGAATGCCTTTTGATACAATGAATAACAATTTAAACAATTTTGTTAAAAAAAACTTGCAACGGTAAAACCTGAAACAATTTTAACTGGTTGGAGTTGGTTCTAACTGAATGGCCATCATACAGTGGGCTACGAAAACTGCCATATAGTGTTTCAGTGAAAAATGACCTACATTAGAACTTGATGTTGTCATAAATGCTATTAAACAATTCTACAATCACATTATGTGTGGTCATCAGTAATACTATTGTGAGGTTGTGTTTTTTTTTAGCACACTGATAAAATTCAGCTCTATATTGCTTTAACTAATTGGCTGGGAGCACTTGTTTTGATTGAGTGGTCAATTAGGTGAGGATGAGGTTAGGTCATGTAGATGACCAGATGAAAACTGGGTGGAGATGAGAATGAAGCTGTTTGAGAATCCCCATTGTGACCCTTGTGTCTTATAGCACAATCCTAACTTGCACTGTTAGGCTGGGTGGCATGCCGGTGCTGTATCCAGTGCAAGTTTGGGATTGCTGCTGTGCCAACCAAAGGAAAGTGGAAAGTTTTTCCCTTACCCAGCATGCACCAAAAGGTGAAAAATCTGAGCAGCCTGGGACTGCTCTGGGCTGTGTGGGAATGTGACAAGGAGTCAGCCCAAATGCCCACTTCCTGTCCCTGTACTGCCTGCCCTTGCCCACACCAGAACATCTCATTCTCACCCTCCTCACACCTTCCAGACTCCTGCGCTGGCTGAGTTGGGCAAGTGCAACTCATCTGTCCCTGTACCCCTTATCAGTGCAGGGAGGTCAGTGTAACCCTTTGCAACCTAAACACCAGGACAGTGGTATGGGAATGCCTTGGGCCAGCACCAAGGACTTGTACCAGCCCAAGGGCATCTCAGGATTGTACCAGAGGGTTTGATTCTTTCTGTATCAGTTCCTGCATCATTTCTGTTCAGCAGATAAGGCTCTGCTCCATACATTCTCACTGTGTGACATTAGTGCCTAATGCCAGGAACAGTGAATCTACACTACTTGTATAGGGTGGCCATGGAATGACCTCCCCACTAAAGTCAGAGAGCATTCCTCTCATTCTAGCTTTTCAAAGATGCTGTAAGACATGTTAGAATCTTCTGGTGAATCTGGCTGTTTTGTTTTTCATCTAGAAAGGTTGTTTCTACCTTAACTGATCATTTGAATACATTGCAGTATTCAGCTGTGGGGGTTAAAAAAAGGATAGCTTAGCATGGCAAGATCACCTCATGTTTTCTTGTATTTTAGAGTTATTTTATCAATGTAAACAGCTTTGGGTGAAAGAGAAGTGGTAGATAAGTACAGTATGTTCAATAAACATATGGTTCTGTAGAAAATAGAAAGATTGATTTCCCTCCTTCAAGGAGCCCCATCTGTGCATCGCTATATCTATTCTCATATACAGTAAATATGTGAAACTGCCTCAAGCAGAATCTCACTAATAATTCAGTCAGGTCAATAATGCCTACCTGGATTGACGGTACTCTCCAGGGTTTGAGAAAGGAGTCCTCTAAGCCCTACCTGGAGAGGTCAGAGATTGAATCCTGAATATTCTGCATGCAAAGTAGGTGCTCTTTGAATACCTATCTATGCTCCCTCCTTGCCAAACACTACAATCCAGAGTAACAATGGGAGCACGTAAGGGACATTATGTGTACCCATAGTTACTGCACTACCTAGTGAAAACCTATGGGAAATTAATATTGCAATCCAGAGCAAATTGTTCTTTCACCAGAGCAAAGACTCCACGTAGTTACTTAGGTTATCTAATAGAATGTTCTCCATCTAATGAGAAATTGCCATAAAATGATCCTGCATGACTGAACATAAAAAACTTGCTTGAACACTAGAGTTGTATATAGCTAAAGCTCTGTTGATATGCACAGGCACTTGTTCTCATTAGGCTTGGTCAATAAAAATGTCTAAGAAACTATCTGAATAGCAGTTCTTATGTGTTTCTGTAGCACTGAAGAAGTATGGTTCTTTTTACTGCAGTAAACTATGTAACTATGGATGATCAATATCTTGGGGTTTTCATTGAGGACATTCATCACTAATTAGAGGGTTTGGGGAATTGCAGTATGGTGAAGAGGAATTTGTGTGATTTTGGTTAAACCAACAAGGGCAAGTTTGAGTATAAAAACAGCTAATTATTCACAGCTAATATTAATGCAAAAGAACAAACATAATTTGGTAATAAAAACAAAATGCTGCCTAGAAATGATAGGATGAAATTTGAGAATCTTGAATGACAAAACGGAGAGCATTTGGATAGAGACTGCAAATCGTGTTGTTCTCAGGCAGTATATTTAAGCGTGCAATTAATTTAACATGAGCATGGCCCATGCTGTATACCTTATCATAAGAGCAGTGGTCTCCCAGGCAGACAGGTTGATGTGATGTGACTGAGAACACAATCCTAACCAATTCAGGCCAGCACAACACAGCCATCTCCCTGTTCCCATGGTGGTGTGAAGAGGCTGATACATTTCTGTGAATTAGCCTGACACCACCAGGTGTGGCACAGAAATGCCTTGCAACACTTTGTTACACCCCCATGCCAGCATGGGACTTGTGCCAGCCTAACTGGGGTTAGGATTGCATACTCACTGTCAAATGTAGGCTGTATCCTATGTTCTGTTGTGGGAGTGGAAGAATTGACAGGGCAGAAGGTGCAAATTTTGTGTGATTTTTCCCTTCTCCACCATTTGCTATGAGGTTCTTCCTATCTATGACAGCTCTGTTGTTGGAGTCTCTTATTGTTATTTTCTACCATCAGGGACAGGCCTGTCATATAAAGGGGGATTATGATCTGGCATAAATTGACTATTCCTCATCCCTTGCAGATCTCTCCCATGTTGCTCCCAAATCATGTCCCCTTCCCCTTTTGCTCTTCCATCTGTAGAGTTACACTCAAGTGATTTCCAAGTTATGCTGTTTTTTTCCAGTGTTGCACATCATTTGTGGTGTGTCCATTACCTGACTTCTATGCCAGTGACACTATTGCTGCATCAGCACGTGTAGAGAACGGCCAGCATATGCAGAGGATTGAACTGAGCCTTTACTGAAGGCTCAGCAAACAGAAAAGAGTTTGAAACTTTAAAGCAAAGATGATTTACAGAAAATAAATTATAGGCACAAATCCACTTCTGTACCTCCATAAAACAGTAATGATGGATGCAAAAATTTTGTGAGAGAACAGCATCCTAAACCATACTGCTTTTCTTAGGTTCACTAGGCAGACAATGGAATAAGAGTTGTGGGTAGTGCTGGCAGAGGAAAAGTTCCAGGCAGGGCAGTGAAAGAATGCAGTAATTCAGTCCATCTTTTATGTAGCTTCTGCCATAGGTTTTAAAGGAAAGCGGAGCTGCCTTTCTCACAGAAAGTTCAAGAAAAAGAAAGTTCACAGAAAAAAGGTGTATCTGTTAGAGCAGGGCTCTCCATTCTCCAGCATGTGGACTGGATCTGGTTTCCTTGCTAATCACTCTCTAGGTGAACTGAGATTATGGTTTTATGGGGGAGAATTCCGCTGTCACCACAGATTGTCCCCCATGTTCATGCTGCCCTGGCACTTCTACATTCTGCTGCCCCAACAGGCTCTGCTCATGGATTTCTTGGCAGAAGCCAGAAGCAACTATGGGAGGTTCATCAACAATAACAGAAGCCTCTGGAGCAGTAAGCTCCAGTTGTCCAGGGAAGCTGTTTTTGTGCACAGCGGTCACTAGTTTGAAGTGCTGATGATGTGGATCACAGCAGGGTTGTACACCTGCCAAGGTATTTCAGTCTTGGGATGCATGCTTCCTTCAAAGGAAAGTACTCATGACAAAACAAAAGATATTTTGCAAAGATGGGGAAACACATAGGACAAATCCCTATAAACAATATTTTTTCAGGGTGATATTGATTCTCAGTTATGAGGAATTGATTGCTATTTACTCTCTTTGCCAGTGGTCTTATCCACTCAGTATTTTTAATTCCACAAACCTAATTATGAATGTGTTAGATCACTCACACATATTGTTATGAGAAGAAGACTTAGGGCAAAATCCAGAGTAAATACGGGGAGTCCTTGCTCTGGTGTAAGAACAACTTCCAATATGAAGAAAGAAATTCCAACATGTAAGAAATTCCAATATGAATTTCCCACAGGTTTCACTAGCAAGTGCAGTAACTACGGGTGCATGTAAAATCTCTTATGTGCTCCCGTAGTTGCTCTGGATTTGGGAGTTAGTTCAGATAGTTCCTGAGCAGGGGAAAGTAGTTTCATAATTTTTTTTACAATTTCCTCCTTCCCCCAAATCCCTATTCTCCTCTGTCCAACCTATGGTCTACCCCCATTCTAACCCTTCTCCCATTCTTCATGATTCACCCTCCCCAAATCCCATACTTCTCCCTCACCCAAGATGTCCCCCAAATGTGTTTGGATTCTATCACTTTTTCATGTTCTTTGAAACATGAAAACATAAAAAGCTAAGTTTAAAAATCCACAGCCCTGTTCTTTATGATTTATTATGGGTGGGTGACACAGCAATGTACCTAATATAATATCACTTTCTTTCCCACAAAATATCTTCAGCTGTCTTCTCATAATTAGACTACAATTGTTGTTGTTTGTTTCTTGAACAAACAACAGAGAAAGCAAATCTTGGATTATAAACACCTTACTACAGTTTATTAACAACTTTGGAACTGCTTTTTCTTAACACTTTGGAACTGCTTTTATGTCTAGGGGGGGGGGAGAAGATATTGGCAACAATTTCAGAGTATGAACCTGCCTGTTCTGTGTTAGGCAATAAGCCAGTCATTCCTACTCTTCCCTTTCATGGAACAAGTTACAAGGAGAAAAAGAAAAAAACTATGCAAGATAAGAAGAATTTCGGTCATTATAGCACACAGATTTTTTGAAATCTTTAATTTTTGATGCTTCAGTTCACTTTAGTTAGCTTTAGTTCCCCTTTGGTTAGCTTTAGTTCTATCTACAGGTCTTTCTCCCTTATCTTTGATTAATATATGTTTCATCCTGGCCCCATTTTCTGGAATTGTTATTTTTTTCTTCATTTACTTTTAATGAATATTAATACAAGACCAATGGTTGATTTTCCCATGGTTTTTCTGACTGGTGGTGATCTTTTCTTGTTGCTGCTGCTGCTGTTTCTATAAATAACAGTCTCTATTCGCTCTGGACACTATTCAGGCTTTTAAGGACTCTGTACCTTTAATCTAAAGTTTACTCTTCAGCATAACTGAGAGATTATTGATTAATTGGCCCGTAAGTAATCAGGATCTGCTTCCTGCAGTGTGTATCTTCAAACTATTAATAATAATGAGAACTGAAATGGAAATGTTACAGTGGTCCTCAGATATTAAAGAAAAATGTGACTTCAGATGATACCAGGGGATGAATGCAGATGCTATAACAGTTAAATAACTACTTCATTTGACCTGATTATACAGTATCTGTTTAAATTTTCTGTGCTAGATCAGCCAATGCAGCAGCTTGGCAAATGGACCAATTTCTTTATCCTGCGCTTCCACAGTATTTGTATAAAATTTCTAACCCTACAAGAAGTAGAACAACCAACCTCAGATTTACAGATACTGGTTTTAGGGGAAAAGGACTGCTCTCCGTCAGTGTATCTCAATACAGACTCTCATGCTTATGAGAATCAGAAATACTCAAGTTGTTGGAAAGGTAAATGTCAGCCTTCTTCTCATTAACACAGAGCTGTTCCATGTTGTTGCCGCATGGATGATGAAAGCCCACTTGAGCTAGCCATAGAAATTTAATAATGCACCACACACCAGATAATTTCCACTATGGATATGTGGCTGGTTATACAATAATTCATATTTCTACATATTTCTTCCAGTGCTGAACTAAACTGTTAGGTATTCAAATCAATAAGTTGCCATACTGACTAGTTTAATTGCTGCAATCTTTTAAATTGGATACTTCCTACACATTTATACCCCCTAGCCCTGACTGCCTCAACTATCCCTAAAAACGTGGAGATAACGACAGTCAAAACTGAAAATGTTTCATTTTTACAGAGCATAAAATGAATTAATGCCTTTATAGTTTGGGGCCAGGTTAGCTTAGGAACTGCTTGCTTGTAAATTAATTGGTTCATCCTCTGAGATTACTTGAAGAGGCCCTGCTGCAAGTGGTGCCTTTGGCTGAAGCTTGCATTCAGTCTGAAGTACTGAACTTACTGAAATATATTGACACTACATTACTGTTGACTGGAGGTAACAAAAAGTAGAGTCTTCTCTGCCAGAACTATTGTGGTGGAATTCCCTGCCAGTGGAGTAAAAAACTATACCCACCCTGATAGCCTTGTGGTGGGGGCTCAAAAATTTCTTTTTTCAATTCTTCTTTCTTAGTTCTTCTTGTTATTCTTAGGTTGCCCTGTTTGTTCCTTTGGTTTTTGGGAAATTTTAAATATGTTTATTGTTAATGCTGGGTTTTGAAAATTTTTGTACTGGTGTTATTGTGGTTTTATAAATTTTGTAAGTTGCCATGGACATCTGGGTTATGGAAAGAAAAGGTGGATTATAAATATTTTTAAATAATTAAAGTGCTCAGAGCACTTAAATGAAAAAGACTGACATCCCTTTGGATGTTTAGCAAATATGTTCCAGTTTTCTTTGGGCTTTTTCTCAGTTTCATTTGATTTCTTTGAAGTACGTACATTACTGTTGAATGAATGTGGTGGAAAGAAGCTAGGCAAATGATGTGGCATCGTGAAAGGTGGCATGAGGTGGCTTGGTGAAAACAGAGAGGTAGAAGGGGCAAATGGAATATGAAGCAACAGGAGGTTCTTACATGATGTATTCCAGGCATGTCCAACAGGTAGAACGTGATCTAGTGGTAGATCAAGGGGGAGTCTGAGGTGGATCACCAGCCCACTTGATTGTTTGGTGGTATTTAATTGGTGCCAGTATGATAAATTTTTATTTTTACATTTAGAACTGCATGTATGGTTTTGGCATCTCAAGTCCTTGTATTGCACATCATCCAGAGGTCTTCAGTTCCTGTTGAACTTTAATATTTTGGGACAGTGACAGTTCTGGACCAGAGTCAGTCAGTGTTTATACTATGTTAGCAGATTTGGCCTTCTTACATCCAGCCATCCCAGTATGACAAAGATGAGTGTTCGAAAGAAGCGGTAACTACCACTTTTATGATGAATGGGAAATGGACTACATCATGGTGAAAGACAAGTGTTGTTGTCTAATTTGTAACACCCCAGTATCCTTGCCCAAAAAGGGTAATTGGAATGTCATTATAAGGCTCTGCATATCAATAAGTTTGATGCTGACTTTCCATCCAAAAGTGAAATTTGTAAACTGAAGCTCAAAGAACTTAAATTGAAATTGGTTACAACAATTAATGCAACAGCAACAGTTGCAATTAATGCAACAGCAACAGTTAATGGCAAAGCCAAGGTAACATTTTGTCAATGCAGTCATAGTATCCTTCAAGGTCAGCAACCTGATCGCAAAGAAATGCAAACCTTTCACTGAAGGGGAATCTGTAAAAGATTGTTTTCTTGAAGCAGCTGTAGCCCAGTTACTAGTCTTTCTCTGGACGGTTTTTGAAGACTTCAGGGTTAAAGAAGAACTACTTGGAATGATTTCTTTAAAAGGGAGAACTACCTGTCAGGAAATTTTTAGTTCTTTCCATTCTTTTGTGACAATGTGTAATCTTCCAGTGCATAGACTTGTTTCCATCACTACTGATAGAGCAAGAGCAATGAAGGTTTCATAGCCCTCTGTAGACAGCATGACGACTTCCCAGATTTCCTTTCTTACCACTGCTTCATTCACCAGCAAGTTTTAGCAAGCAAGAGACTCAATACAAAGACTGTCATGGACATCACTTTCAAAATTGTAAATTCAGTTCGTGGAAGATCACTTCATAGACAGCTTTTTAATCTTACTCTTGATGAAGGGACAGTGGAAATCATTTTGCACACAGATGTAAGGTGGCTAAGTAGGCACAAATTTCTGCAAATATTTCATGATTTGCTAAATGAAATTAAAAATTTTTTGAAGGAGAGGGGAGATGACCAAGCAGAGTTGGAAGATGATGAGTGGTTATGTGAACTGGCATTTCTCACTTACTTTACAGGCAAACTAAGTGATATGAACCTTGAACTACAAAGTAAAAAGAAATGC
The DNA here is from genome assembly GCA_030015325.1 of Cryptoblepharus egeriae. Classification (NCBI taxonomy): domain Eukaryota; kingdom Metazoa; phylum Chordata; class Lepidosauria; order Squamata; family Scincidae; genus Cryptoblepharus; species Cryptoblepharus egeriae. The sequence continues at coordinate 18,247,449 of JAREYC010000013.1, forward strand.
ATTGGTAAGATGATCCCTACAATCCAGAGTAACTACGGGAGCAAATAAGAGACATTACCCCTACAATCCAGAGTAACTACGGGAGCACATAAGAGACATTACGTGTACCTGTAGTTACTGCAGCACCTAGTGAAAACCTATGGGAAATTTATATTGCAATCCAGAGCAAATTGTTCTTACACCGGAGCAAAGACTCCCCATAGTTACTGTGGATTGCACCCTACATGCTCCTGTAGTTACTGCACCACCTAGTGAAAACCTATGGGAAATTCATATTGCATTCCAGAGCAAATTGTTCTTACACCAGAGCAAGGGCTCCCCGTAGTTACTCTGGATTTTGCCCAATGAGTACAGTTTCATCCTACAAGAGCAAATTTGAGCTAAAGATGACTGACCTTGCAAACAACACTTTTGATCACATGACCATCTGGAACAATATCCTGCATATTAGGAAAACAAAATTTGGATAATGTCCCAGATGGTCCCGCGTTCTTCTCGTTATCCAGGAATCTGAAAATAGATTCTGTGTCTTCCAAAAAATTGGAACAGTTGTGGAGTGCTTGTCATACCCATTCAGAGTAGATGTGGACATTAAAGAAACTGCAGCTGCTATCAGTAAAAATTACTCATGAGCAAGCCATCTCTTGAAAACAAAATATTAACCCTTAAAAATGACATTTTTCTCAAGACCCATGCTGAGCAAGAATCATTTTGGAAGCTAATTCCAAATTAGTTGAGACAAATTGCTCAACTTGAGAAGATGCAGTGAAGCTGTACACTCCTGTTTTGGTTCCACTTATTTGTGTGAATCTGAGTTTTCCCATCTGAAAATGATAAATACAATGTTCCAACATGACAAATGAATATCTCCAGGATTCCCTGAAACTGGCCCTCATGCAATATTCACCCAACTTCAAAAAGATGGTGGATGAAATACCGGCTCAGACATTTCACTAAAGAGCAAGAGTGAAATATTAAAGATTATGCAAGATCAGCTTAGATCAATACTCGACCTAAATTTAACATAAATTACATAGTAAAAGTTAAAGAAAATTATTAAAACAGTTAAAGAAAGTTATTACTCAATAAAACTTTAAGAAAAATGTACTTTCCATTTCCTCTTGTAGTTCTTACTGGAACTTGGTGTCTCTGTCTTGTTTGTGCTTAATTTGCTTAAGAGCTGATCACATCCAAGTAAATGACAGAAGGTTCATTAGAAATGGAGGGAATCCTCCAACTTTATTGGGTTAAAATTTCATTTGAAACAAATTTGAAACTTAATTTTCATGATGGTAGATCACTGGCACTTTTGGCCAGAAAAAGTAGATCATGACCTTTTCAAAGTTGGACATGCCTGATGTATACAAACCAATTTGAAACTGGCTATATGTCATGATTAACCTAAAGAGCACAGTGAGATTGTTTGATAAGAATTCTTGGTCAGAACCCTAATTTCTTCATAGAACTTTGGATCCTAGAGGATGCTTATCTAGCACAACAAGGATTTGACAAGTTTCTCCCAAATACTGATAGCAAGCGTATGCATAAGACATTGGGCGCAATCCAGAGTAACTATGGGCAGCCCTTGCTTCGGTGTAAGAACAATTTACTCTGGATTGCAATATGAATTACCCATAGGTTTTCACTAGGTGGTGCAGTAACTATGGTTGCACTAAATTTCTCTTATGTGCTCCCGTAGTCACTTTGGATTGTAGGGTTTGAGTGTTTGAAGTACTGTATTGTGAATTATCTTGTAACAGTGAAGAAAAAAGCAAACCCATATTTACTGTTGTTAACATCATCAAAAAGTCAGTATAATTTGTCCCTGAAGAAAATAGAAAGTTAGAGAAAATTAGATTTAAAAGGGACCAATCCTATCCAACTTTGCAGTGCTGACACAGCCACAATGCAGTCTCAAGGTAAGGGAACAAACATTCCTTATTTAATGAAGCCTCCACAACTCCCTATTCCCAATGTAAGATGCAAAGCTCATGATGGCCTGGCTGCATTGGAACTGGAAAGTTGGATAGGACTATTTAGGGTGCAATCCAGAGTAACTTCAGTGAGTCCTTGCTCCGATGTAAGAACAATTTACTCTGGATTGCAATATGAATTTCCCATAGGTTTTCACTAGGTGGTGCCGTAACTATGTTGACTCTTATGTGTCGACATTTACTCTTACATAAATGTCTCTTAAGTGCTCCGGTAGTTACTCTGGCTTGTATGGCTCTTTTCCTATGTGTGTGGGGGATGCCTCTGTCCTAGTGGTATTTCAGTTGTAGCTGGAGAAGGGCCCTACTTAGCCTTGCATGTCTACTCTAAAATAAGTCCTATTATAAAATAAGTGGAATTTGTAAGCATGCTTTTGGAACAAATTATGCTTGTAAACCAATGTACCTCTGTAGTTGAGTACTGACAGTGGGGGCAGAAAAACTTCCTGCAAATGTTGGTACATTCATCTCCTTGCCATTGGGATAAATGTTTTTGAAAAGTGGTAGTGGTGGTTATTTTAACCATTACAACCACTGTTATCCTCAATCAGGTGTATTGGACCCAAGTGGAGTAATTCTAATTTCTGCATCTTTAAACACTAGACTCTTTTCTAAAGCAGTTACGCCAATGGGAAAGACTTATCAATAGCTATTAACTATCATAGCTAAACATAATTTCCTGTGTGAATAAGTAGTGCATAAGTTGCTGAGAACAAAAGACAGGAGATCACCTCCTTCAGGTCCTGCTTATCAGCTTCCCAGAGACACCTAGTCAGTGGACATCTAATTTAGTCTAATGCAACAAGCCAAGTCAAACATTCTGAACAATCTACTTGTGGTCCTATTATAAGAGATCAGCCCACTGCCCCTGCCAAAGCACTTCCATCTCTTGACTATTAAAAAACTGAACTGTGCCTTTAGGCATCCATTTGTCCGTGATTTGGAAAGAAAGATGAAACTTGGAAAGTCTAGTTAGGAAAATGTTGTAATTGCTAGGTTGTAACAATTAGTGCTGTTTACTTTCTTTCCTCTGTCTGTATTTTGCTAAGCAATGTGATTAGATACCAAACAAAAAGAAATGAACCTGGAGGAATGAACGACAGAGCCAAAGTAACTTGAAACTTGTGTTTTCTTAACGCTTCACTCATGCAAGTTTACTTATGCAACGTTATACCATTCGCAGCAGATTTCCTTAGAAATATTATCTTTTTACCCCAATGGTATATGTACTTCATCAAACAAAGTGGATAATTTTTACTTTATTTTTTTCTTCTTCAGAGTATTTATACTAAATAACTAATTAGATGTATTTTTATAGTAGGCTTGAGGGCTGAGTTTTAATTTAAAAATTGGTGCCTGCTGAGTTCAATCATTCCAATTAAATCTAAGTCAAGAGGATTTAAGAAAACCAACCATCAAATCTCTAAGATAGGAATGGAGAAGTTAAAAGTGACCATTCAATGGTGGGAGACAGTTATTTAATCCTATGATTCTTTGTTGACCAAGATAAACCAGAAAGTTCAAAGAATTAGGCTAAGGCTTCCCTCATATTTGAAGAGAATGGCATTCATCAGATGGTATAAATGAAAACTCTTAGGGATTGTAAGTTCTTATTCTTTACTCCACTTAAAAAATGATGACCTAATAAGGGTAAAAAACAAGTAGAGTTATGTTCACAAAAGAATGGAAATGGAGTCTAATATTTATTCATAAACTACAATAAGACAGGGATGCACAAGTTAACATTATGTGGTCTGTTGTTCATCAAGAGTTATTCTTCCTCAAACAAGTGATAAACCTGATCTGGATGCTAGCCATTTGGAATGCTTCTTACGTGACACTGTTAGACAGGCCTTTACTATACAAACTAATATGAAATGCAATATATGCAAACAAGCATATTATTCAGAACACAGTGAGCTCCTGACTGGTTACAGCAATAACCAGTCTGTAATACTAACATGCAATACTGTTAATTTCATGCCTAGAACTTTGGGCCCAATCCTATTCAGTTTTCCAGTCTGGAATCTGGATGCAGCCATAACGCAGCCCCAAGGTAAAAGAACAAATGTTCCCATTCCTTGAAGCCTCTGTGACTCCACTCCCCCTAAGGATGGATTGCACACCCCATTGGCACAGTGTCATCAGTACTGAAAAGTTGGATAGGAATGGATCCTTAATGTGCTTCATCTTAGACAGTACAAAGTTTTGTAATCCTTTCCTACAACTAGCAAAACAGCAGAGCAGTTTAAGTCATAAAGGCAGCAATCCTAAAGACACTTTCCTGGGAGTAAGACCCATTGAACACAATAGGGCTTACTTTTGGGTAGACATGGTTAGGACTGTGCTCAAAGTGACCTTTCCTGGTGAGTGTGAATATATACATTCCTATAGAAAACAGTTACACTGGAATTTCCCTCAGCTGTTAAATGACTTTACACGGCAATGAATTAAAGACTGCATCAATTAATTGCTTAATAAATTAACTGAGGACAGCAAGAAACCTAAAAGATACAATGTGGTCCACCAATTTATTCTATCTTCTTCTTCTGCATAGACAATATATAAAGACAATATATAAAACTGAAGAGTCACTGACTCATTCACTGACTGGCTGACTGACTGATCAACTCCCAGCCAAAACTGCTAGACCTAGAAGCATAAAATTTGGGGAAGGTGTTCCTTCCATTACCCACTAAGAACCAATTTTTAAAAATTCAAACTAGAAGGGGTGAAAAGGGGTGTAATCCTTTTTCATCCCTATATTTTATATTGAAGAATCCTAACTCATCAATGCCCAGCACCAACCCCTGGACCTAGAAGCACAAAATTTGGCAGTGTATTCCTTCTGTAACATGAGCACCCACTAAGAACTAATTTCTAGAAATTAAACCCCTAACCGGGGAGGGGGGGAGAGGAGGTGCAATGTGTTTTTGTTCTTATACTTAACATTGAAGACTGACTGATCAACATCCAGCCCCAACCCCAACCTGGACCTAGAAGCATGAAATTTGGGGAACATATTCTTTCTGTGATGCAAGGACAAACTAAGAACCAATTTGGTGCCCGGTGGTACCAGCTTCCCAGTGTTGCCCATTGGTGCAAAGTGCATGGTGATGCAAACTGTTTGGTGCCTGGCAGGGATGCCCAGTAGTCAGTAAGGATTACAGGTTACAAGCCATGAGGGGTGTGTGTTAATGTGCACAACCTCAAAATGGCACTTGGATGCAGGTGTCATGTGTACACCCTTAGGCATCTGATGGGTTGCAGTGTGATACAGGAAGCTGGACTAGATGGGCCTTTGGCCTGATCCAGTGAAGGCTCTTCTTATGTTATTATGTCAGATGGTGCCCACTGGTGCCTGGTAATTCCCACAGTCTGCTGCTGCCCACTGTTGATTGGTCAGAATACCCAGTGCTTGGTGGTGCCCAATGCCCAATAAGCAGTGGTGACTGCTGTCTGCTGGTGCTTGCTGTAGGGATGCTAGGTACTCAGTAGGTATGCCCACTGCCACCCAGTGATGCTTGATGCCTGCTGCTGCCTGCTGCCCAACAGTGCCTGTTAGAGATGCCCAGTGCCCACTGAAGACACAGTCCACTGCACAGTGGTGTCTCCTGGTGCCCACTGTCAAATGGTGTCCAGTATGGATGCCCAGGCCCACCTGTGCCCACAACTGCCCTGGTACTCTTTGGTGCTCAGCAGTGCCCAGTGCCTGCTGGTGCCTGCCATCTGTTGCCTGCCTGCTAGTACCAGTGTCCACTGCCTAGTGCAGGGGTCCTCAAACGTTTTAAATGGGGGGCCGGTTCACTGTCCCTCAGACACTTGTCGGGGGCCAGACTATAATCTGGACTTTTGGAGGACCTTGTCCTACATTTTAAAAAATTTTGTCCTACATTTTGTCCTACATTTCAAAAACATTACCTGGGGGCTTACCTTGGGGGTCTGTTGGAGCCTCTGGTGTCTCTAAACCCCCCAGCTGGCTGGGGGGAGGCTGCAGAGGCACAGAGGACCAGTGCGGGTCCTCGGCCGGCCGGGGAGAGGCTGCTGCAGTGTGGTGGTGCTGTGCGGGCGCCCCTGAGCCCCCCTGGCCGGCTGAGGAGGCTGCTGCAGCACAGTAGTGCCACGCGGGCACCCCTGAACCTCCCTGGCGAGGAGGAGCCTCTGGGCACACAAAGACACCATGCACCCTCGTTGTCTGGTGGGGGGGCGGGACAGGAACAGGAAGAGGCTCCTGCAGCAATCTTGCTGCGGCGAGGAGCCGCCTCTGGGTGCGCAAAGACGCCGTGCGCCCTAGTTCTCCACCCCCCGCACAGCTGAGGGCAGAGAATCCCTGCCAGGTTGTGGGGAGTCCGTGGGCTGGACTGAGGGCCCTTGTGGGCCAGATCTGGCCCGTGGGCCATACTTTGAGGATCCCTGGCCTAGCGGTTCCCGCCAGTGCCCAGAGCCCACAAATACTCTGGAAATTTTACTCACATTACAGTGGGTTCATTCTGATAGTCTAAAATATACAGTAAAATAAGCTTTTAATTTTAAAATGTAAGCTATCAACACACAACTCTCAGACAACTGTAGCAGTGAAAGGCTCAAACAATAATACATGTTGAGATCTGTATATTTTCCTCCAAAAACCAAAATTATTCTGGACAGGCAACTAGTTAGTATGGGTGGGCAGCAAAAAGCTAATAACACTTTCTTTTTATTTAATTTCTTTTTATTTACTTTCTAATTATTTCATTTCCAGCTCAAAATCACAGTCTTTCTAGATGCTTTCTCACCCCAAGGAAGAAATAAGTGTGGACTTTATTTCCTATCTGTGTTTAAGGATAGTGACAGTGCTTGTGGGCAATAATCTTGAGCAAGGACAAAAACAGAGGGAAAAGTTTTAAGCCAACCAATAGACTGTTGAGTGTTTAAATACCCAAAAGCACATGCATACATCACCCTGTGGAGGACAAAAGCATGATAGTATATTGTATAACATGTCATCTGAGCTTTGAAGTCACAGTTTAATTTGATGAGGCCAAAAAAAAAAAAGAATTGTTTTGCGGAAATTATTTTGGAATGCAACATTTGCAATCCACGTGAGTTCTATGAAACAGGACATATTTGACAGAATGTGACAGCACAATGAATAGTAATAAACCATAATTTAATAATTGTTCTTGTTATTCATTTCAACTGGAAAGTACACAAAACCTCACTGTGTCATAAGGAAACCAAATACGGGTGGCTTTTCTTCTAAACCCTATTGTTGTAGAACAATTGATATCACAAATATCTCACCTACAACTGAAGTAGGTGTGAGTTCTTTTTCCATTTACTTATTAAACATGTTAAGCAGCAGATAAAATTGCAAGTCTGATCAATAGATGTTACATATATTGTTTTCAAGAGAAAAATAACAAGATGGGAATTGTTGAAGAACAGCTTTTGATGGAATTTAGAAACTGACTGGATGCATTTGTATGCGAAATGAGTTATGCTGAGGCTCATTTACTAGGAAAAATGCAAAAGACTTACTTAATCAAAAAGAGCAACAACAGCCTAATCAACAAGAGCAAAACCACGAAGAAACCTTTCATATTAACATTTACTCAGAAGACTATTTTCTTATTTCGAAGTAGACCATCTGAAGTGAATTTCAAGAGATCATCTCTTGAAAGCGCAGTTGTGGCATTACAATGGCATTTTCCTGACCAACAAATACTATCCTTGAAAGAATACTTTCAGCACAATCCTGTGCATGTTTGCTCAGAAGTAAATGGAAATTACTCCTAGAAAATTAATCCAATGGAAATTACTCCTAGCAAAGTGTGTTCCACCTTTGCAGCATTTGATACTAAATTAGGTGGCAGAGAACCAAGGCTACAGTCCTCACCCATCAAAGTGAGATGTCTTTCCAGAAATACCCCTTTCACACTCCTTTTTGAAGGCTAGGTAGTATGTTAGGCAGATGGATTTGGCTCCATGGTCTCCAGTTGCTCTTCCCTGTCTTAAATTGAAACTGATTTCCAAGGCTCCATAGTTGCCAGTGAAATGGTAAAATTAAGTAGGTCAGATCAAAAAAATTCTGGTCAATTTCACACCCAAAGAACACTTGGAAGACAATATTCATTGGCATCCTTCAGTCTCAAAAGACTATGGTATTGTGCTCAGAAGTAGAGGTCCTAAAACAGCATCTTTTATGACTGAACAGGCCAATTCGAGAGTGGCAATTCCTCCCACACTGAAGGCAGATACAGTCAGTCTCCTGCCCAGCCCCCAGATTTCGCTATTTCCGGGACTGCCTTTGTCTCAGCCTGCCGAATGTGTGTCTCTTCAAATTGAAGAAGGCCATGCTGCGTCTTTTGCCTCCACGCTGAACGATCAGAGGTCAGGGTTTCCCAGTTGTTGATGTCCATTCTCATGGTCTTTAGATCCCTCTTGCAGATGTCCTTGTATCGCAGCTGTGGTCTCCCTCTAGGGCGTTTTCCCTGTGCTAATTCTCCATACAGAAGGTCTTTTGGAATCCAACCATCGGCCATTCTCACGACATGTCCAAGCCAGCGTAGACATCGCTGTTTCAGAAGCGTGTACATGCTAGGGATACCAGCACGTTCCAAGACTGCACCATTTGAAACTTTGTCATGCCAAATGATGCCAAGAATACGTCGGAGACAATGCATATGAAATGTGTTCAGCTTTCTCTCCTGCCACACGTGAAGGGGCCAAGACTCACTGCAGTACAAGAGTGTGCTCAAGGTGCAGGCTCTATAGACCTGGATCTTTGTATGTTCCGTCATCTTCTTATTACGCCATACTCTCTTTGTAAGTCTAGAAAACGTGGTAGCTGCTTTACCAATACATTTATTCAGCTCGGTATCTAAAGAGAGCGTGTTGGAGATAGTTGAGCCAAGGTACACAAAGTCATGCACAACCTCCAACTCATGTTCAGAGGTTGTAATACAGGGAGGTGAATCCAAGACCTAACCCATGATTTGTGTTTTCTTGCTGATTGTTAGTCCAAAGTCTTGGCAGGCTTTGTTAAAATGGTCATAAGGAGGTCTTCGGCAGAGTGAGCAGTAACAGCATCATCATCAGCGAAGAGGAAATCCCGCAAGCATTTCAGATGGATTTAGTCTGGAGGGATTGAAGAGTTTTCCATCTGATCTGGTCCGGAGATAGATTCCCTCTGTTGCATTTCCAAAAGCCTGTTTCAGCGTGATAGCAAAAAAGATCCCGAATAAAGTTGGCATGAGGACGCAGCCCTGCTTTACTCCACTTCAAATGTCAAAGGAATCTGATGTTAAGCCATCAAAATCTACAGTGCTCTTCATGTCATTGTGAAAGGATCTGATGATGTTGAGGAGCTGAGGTGGGTATCAAATCTTGGGGAGGATTTTAAAAAGGCCTTCTCTACTAACCAGATCAAAAGCCTTCGTAAGTTCTGTGAAGGCTACAAAAAGTGGCTATCTTTGTTCCCTGCATTTCTCCTGCAACTGTCTAAGGGAAAATACCATATCAGTGGTGGACCTGTTGGCTCAAAATCCACACTGTGATTCAGGATAGATTCTCTCTGCAAGCACCTGGAGCCTCTTCAGTACAACACGGGCAAGTAGCTTCCCCACAACACTAAGAAGAGAGATGCCGCGATAGTTGTTACAGTTGCCCTTGTTGCCTTTGTTCTTATACAGTGTGATGATATTGGCATCCTTCATGTCCTGTGGTACTCCACCTTCCCTCCAACAGAGACAGAAGATTTCATATAGTTCAGTGGGAATGGTTCCCCTACAGCACCTCAGGATTTCGACAGTGTTGTTATCTTTCCCAGGTGCCTTGCCCGAAGCAAGGGAATCCAGGGCAGCGTTTACTTCTTCTAGAGTTGGTTCACTGTCAAGCTCCTCCAAGACAGACTGATACTCGATGTTGTTTAATGCTTCTTCAGTTTCTACATTTTCTCTGGAGTATAGCTCAGAGTAGTGCTGCTCCCAGCGCACCATCGCTGTGCTCGGTCCTGAATGGCCTCGCCTGTAGCAGACTTCAGGGGGGCAGATTTCCTCACTGTTGGACCTAGGGCCTGCTTGATGCCATCATACATCCCCTTGATGTTGCCTGTGTCGGCAGCTACCCGGATCTGAGAGCAAAGCTGCAGCCAATAATTATTAGCACATCTCCTGGAGGTCTGTTGGACTTTGCTATGAGCAGCTTGCAGGACATGTAGGTTGTGCTCACTAGAACAGGCTTTATATGCAGTTAGAGCACCCCTCTTTTCCTCAAGGGCTGACATCAGCTCCTCTGAGTTGGCTTCAAACTAATCTGCTGTCTTTCTAACCTCCTTACCAAAAAAACTGACAAGGCGGTACTATAAACAACATTCTTGAAATGTTCCCATCGTTCAGAAGCATTTGCCTCAGCTGGACCTGGGAGAGTTCCCTTGAGTGCTTGGTCAAATTCCTTCACTTTTTCCAGACTGCAGGTTTTGCTGATGTTAATTCGTGGTCTTCCTTCCTTCTTTGAGTGATGCAGCCTCTTTGATTGCAGTTTTACTCTACTGCATACCAAGGAGTGGTCTGTATTGCAATCAGCACCCTGATAGCTGCGTGTTATCTTAACGCTGGTAAGACTGGAGTGCCTGGTGAGGATCAAGTCAAGCTGGTGCCAATGCTTTGATCTTGGATGTCTCCAAGAGACTCTGTGTTGGGGCTTTGTGTTAAAGAATGTATTGCTAATGGAAAAACTGTAATAGCAGCAAAACTCCAGCAGGCGTTGGCCATTTTCATTTATCTTCCCAATGCCAAAATGACCTAGACAAGCGGGCCAAGAACTATGGTCAGATCCAACTCTTGCATTAAAATCACCAAGAATAAACAATGGTTCTTTCTCAGGGACTTTCCTGATAGTGGCAGCCAGTTCATCATAGAATTTGTCTTTGGATTCTGCTGAAGATGATAGTGTTGGTGCATATGCACTAATAAGAGTGATCAGTCCAGCTGATGAGTGTAGCTGCAAGGACAGGATTCTTTTGTTTCCTCCTGTAGGTGGAACAATGGATCCTAGAAGGGTGTTTCTGACTGCAAAGCCAACCCCATATTCCCTAGTCTCGTTTGATGGTTTTCCCTGCCAGAAGAATGAAAAGCTTCTCTCCCTAATAGATCCTGAGTATGATAGCCTTGTCTCTTGAAGGGCAACAATGTCCATCTCCAGTCTGCTCAGCTCCATGTCGATGACAGCTGTCTTGCGAACACTGTCTATTTCTTGCAAGTCATCAGAAAAGCCGGGGGTCATTGTCCAAACATTCCAAATGCCCAACTTTAGGGCTGAGATTTTCTTGTGTTTATTGCATGATGCAGAGTTGTTGATCTGCTTGTTGGTTTTCAACTTAGGCCCCACACACATTGTGTGGCTAGCAGAGCACGATGGCCTGGGTAGGTTGATATGGAGGATAGGCTGTTACCCACGCAGCAAATCCCACCTCTCCACGCCACTGAAATAGTCCAATGGAAAGGCAGAGCCAATACGATTGGTTCTAGCTGCGTCGCAGGAGTTACCAGAACAGACAATATATAGTCATAAAATATTCTTGTATGTTGTGACAACCCAGAGAAAGAACAATTTACATTATTTCCCTCCTTTTTTCCTTTTAAAAGGGCTCCATAGGTCATCCTCTACAGTACCTCCTTAAAACTATGCAAACTTTGAGGAACTACTGAAGTTGAGAAGAAAAATGGAAACATGATGTCAACAGGCACTGTCCTATAGGTCCTATAAGCTCAAGCAGCAGTAAATTACATAGTTTCAAAACGTAGCATAAATATTATCAATGTGACTGAAATTATCCATTGATAATCATTTGAAATTTAAGTGCTCATAAAGCAGTGGGATCCAATTCTAAACAATTTAGACCAACACAACTCACCCATTTCCCATGGTAGCGTGGGGAGGCTGATGCATGTATATGCACTAGCCTAACCCCTTCACGAGTGGTGCAAAAGTGCCTTTTGGCAGGGGACTTGTGCTGGCCTAACCAGGGGTTAGGATTGCACTGAGTCTTGAGGGTAAAATACTGATTTCCAAACAATCAAATGTTATAGGAATGCTATAATCCTTATAGGAATGCATGCTATGATCCCAACCATGTTATTAAGATGCAGATGCAAAAAATCAAATAAAGATGCCAGATGCAGGCAAGGGCACCTGGATAAAGGAGTCATATGTGTTCCTGAGGCTTCTGGTGGGCCACTGTGCAATACAGGACACTGGAATAGATGGCCCTTTGGCCTGATCCAGTGTAGGCTCTTCTTAGGTTCTTAAGAAGTTGCACTGAATTCTGTATTCCATGTGTATAAGATTTCAGCATTTTTCAAGTAACCTGCCTTTATATACTGTCTAAATATTACTATAAATTTTTAATAAATCTTATTATAACCTAAAGGAGTTGTACATATCTGAGAAGCCCAGTACTGTTGTCTACAATTTGCTTGGAAATGGGATTAGGATCTGGCCCCGGAGCAAGATCCTGGTTCCACCCCTTTCTTGGGCCCAGCCCACTCAAAGACCCATTGTCCCCATTCCTCACACTGGCCTCAGCCAATGTGAACACCCTGGTTTCTGAACATCAGAAACCTCAGCCAATCTGAACATCCTGGTTTCTAGAGTTCATGTCGGCCTCTAGGGGCTTGTACACAGATACACAGAGACATTAAAAATTGCTTTTCTTTTTTAAAAAAGAAAACAATTTACCCCATGAGATTTGGGACAATAGTGAGGAGTAGATCACATAAACCCTGCTACATGTTGATCCCAATGTGTTGAGTAAATCCTTCCTGAAAGCTGGTATGAGGCATAGCAATCAGTACATTATAACAAACACTTGTTTTCACTTTTGGACATTGGGTGACAAATTAGGTGAGCAAAAAGGTAGTGCAATTAACATTCATGGCCACATGATCTACTTCGGTTAAGATCAGCATAAGGCACTTCATTGATTTGTGATGTAGAATTGGCCTTCGGATTGCTTTTGATTTTATCAAAGTCTATCTACTTCCTCAAAATATAGACTGTACAAAATGCTACAAAATGCAAGAATGCCACAGCGGTAGTGCAAATGACAGCAAAAATATTTTGAATATGTTGTGTTTGTCCACTAGGTGGTGCAGTCCTGAAGCACAGGATCTCTCTTACATAGTCAGATCCTCCCTTAGTCCTATTTTGGTAGAAAGGCATATTGGGTTTTCTTTTTTACTGAATCCTAAGAGAATGTCAAGGAAACATATACTGTATATACTGAAACATACACATATACTGTAACAGACAACAATATGACAGACACCTGGTACCATACTGGCAATGACATTGACACAGCACCTGAATCAGATGCATAAATCCAGTGGAAGAGACAGGTCAGACTACATGATGCTCAAATACATGTATTTCCCCCTCTAGTTCCCATTTTATTTTATGAACCAGGAATAGAGCTGGGAGTACTTTAAACATTTTATCCACCATTATTTCTTTCCACTCAAGAAAATATCCAAGTTTCTTTTCTTTCTTTGTTTTTGTCCTCCCCCCCCCCCCGCCCCGGGAGTAGGGAAGCAGGGAAGAGTCTCCCAAATTGTACCTCACTTACCTGAGAAACACCTTAGAGAGGAGAAAATAAAGAATGAAAAGGATTAAGAAACTTCATGCATCCCTCTGTAACACTGGTCTTTTATTTCTTTACCTAGTCTGTAGTCTTTGGAATTCCTTGCCACAGAATGCCTCCTTGCCACAGGTGACAGCATCTGTCCCAGATGGCTTTAGAAGGATATTTTCTGGGGGAAAGTACATCACGAGTTACAAGCCATGAGGTGGTACCTCCTGATTTCAGAAGTAGGTTTAGAATGCCAAATGCAAGGGAGGACACCTTCACCAGAATGCAGGGTTTGTGTGTGTGTGTGCTCTCTGAGGCATCTGATGGGTCAGTGGGAGCTACAAGAAACTGGACAAGGTGGGTCTTTGACCTGATCCAATGGGGCTAAACTTACACTACATTTTAAAATAATGTGATAATAATTTTAAATGTAATAATAATTTTAAAAAGGGGGAAATCCTGTGGAAAAGTTCAAAATGCATGTGAATCCATCACATGCATTTTGGTCCTTAATTTGTGCTAGTGCAGGTGTTGCATATGTACAATATTTTAAAAATTCCTACAGTGACTTTTTGGGTTAAAGGCCAAGGAATAACACTGCATATCAGCAGCAAATCATGTGAGAAGGATGACTATATTATTATTCATGTAGCACTACTAATGTACAATATGATAAGCAGGAGCATCATAAGTTTCTGACTAAAGGAATGTACAGTCTAAATTCTAACATTGGGAGATATAGTGGAAGGAGGGAAGGCAAAGGAAAGGGTAAATGCATGAATGTGAGCAAGTGCTGTTAACATATTTTTTAGGCTTGGTTTGTTTGGGAATATGAACTCATCTCATACAACCAATAGCCATACAGGAATATGGATGTCCTAAGGATTGGAAGGTGGCTAATCCTCATCATGTTTGCAAAGCATGCTTTCTCTATCAACATCATGAAAGAGAAAATGGGGGAAGCATAGAAAAACAGGAGAAGCAGAATAAACCTTTGTGGCTCTCCTGACTACTTTAAAGTGATGACAGTGGCTATGGTTGAGGACAGCAGTATGTGGTTATCTCTCACCAACTTATGCCAGTGAAGTCAAAGTTCTTAGGAAATTTGAGGCATTAGGAAGTGCCAGATAGCTCCTGACAGCTGGAAACACATGTTGCCAGACCAGAGGAAGTTGCTGCTTTTGTTCCCAGCATTCATTTATGTGTAATTTAATAGACTTTTTAATGTATCTTTTCAGTTTGGAGAAAAAACAGCTGTTCTTTAACTCCTGCTTCTCAATAGCTCAATATTTGATGTTGATGCTTTTATGATAAAAGATTTCCTAACTTATTTACCTTTGTGTGGTTTCTCCTTTGTAAATATCAGGAACTGTCCTTGGTTGAGTATCACGTTTTCACTGAAGTTGATGACATTTTGTTGGTTTTTATATAGTTAAGATCAGAATGGAGTTTTCAACACTGTAGCTTTTCTAATAAATGACCACACATTCTTTGAAAATGCCATAATTTGCATTTCTTCATTGTCAGTTATTATGACAAGTTGCTCATTTGTGTGGATAATTTTTGTCTGGACTGCTTTCTGGATAACTGACCTCAGGATATCTGACTGTATTCTTTATAACAGAGTAGTACTGATTTGAATATCTATACCTATTTTCTTAAATTTTTGTCGTCCTGCACTCATATTTGTATTTCTCAGATATTTACATTTTGTTTCTCAGAAATCATTTGCAGCAACAGAAAACGATGTGGCATAGGCCACAGACTATGTGGCCTGGCTGTGCCAGTACAGTTTGGGATTGGACTGTCAGTGATGCATCATTAAAGAAAAAATCATTACCAGAAATCACAAAAAGGACACATTTTGTATACATGATGCTGACATTACACATGCAATAAACTGTAAACATAGCATTGATGACACCTCAAAAATGCCCTGAGAGCTGCTTCAAAATTAAGAAACATCTTAAGTTATTTGGAAATGTTCAGTTTAAACCAATGACAGCACAATCCTAACTCTCAGTTAGGTTGGCACAAGTCCCAGCACACCCCCATGCTGGCCTGGAGTATTATAAAAGTGCTGTAAGGCCACTTCTGGGGGTGGTGTTAGGTCAAGCTGGGCTTCCTCCACCTCCACAGTTTTGGGGAAACAAGTGAGTTGCATGGGCCTAAATTGGTTAGGAGCAAAAGTACCTAAGAGTGGCATGCAAGTATTTTCAATATAGAAGGAGCATTTCAACTTAAATTTCAATAAGATTTATTTATTTATGGGCTATTAATGTAAAAAATAGTCTAGCAATACTTACTTGACATTGTATACTGGTTCTGGGATTTAGAAAGGGGGTTGATTTTTGGTTGATTACACTATTAACACATCTCATAATCAAATTTGCACTTATTTACAATTCTTTGTAGGTGGGAAGCTCCATCTGTACATAGGGGATTACCTCACTGTGACACTAAGGGTGCAGTCCTAAGCTAGGCCAGCACAACTCATTTGTTTTCCCATTCCTGTGGGGACGTAAGGAGGCAAGCACATATCTGTGCACTGGCCAAACCTTCCCCCAAGAGTGGTGCCAAAGTGCCTTGCAGTACTTTGGTGATACCCCCTGTCCAGCACGGGACTTATGTCAGGACTTAGGCAGGCCTAACTGGAAGTTAGAATTGCAGCCTAAAATTGTAGCAGTTCCAGCTATCCTCTTATGTCTTCATTTTATGGGTGTTTTCAACCCTTTCTCTTAAAAAAGAAAAGTCTCTTGCAAGCTACATCCGGGTAAACAACACCACTCCTAAGCATCTTACTATAATGCATTGAACAAATTTTATAGTCTCTAGTGGTCATTGCTTCCCAAAATGCTGCAGAAGTGCCTAACAATAACAAAAAATACTGTTGCTTTTAGCAATCTATCCCAACAGTTAGAGTTGCATTAGCTTAAGTGGAAACTATCCACCTAAACATATTTGTAAGGAATTCTAGATGTGGAGTAGGTAGAAATTCAGCAATATAAGATGTGTCTCTTTTTTCACCATAATACTGACTTCACATTGTTGGAGCAACAGGACATCTATCTGTTAAAAGTTGTATAGTATTTAATGTCTGCCATGGCTCAGTGCTAAAAACGCTGTGCTTGTTGACCTGAAGGTTGGCAGATCAGTGGATCAAGACCCAAGAATTGAAAGACAGAGTGAGCTTCCATTATTTGCCCACCTCCTGCCTGCCTACCAGTTTAAGAGAATGCAAGTAGATCAATAGGTACCTATTTGGGGGGTGGAAACTAACAATATTCCATGTGATTCGGCACTTAGTCATGACCACATGACCACAGGGGTGTCTTCAGACTGCGCTGGCCCTTTGGCTTTGTAACAGGTATGACCACTGCTATTTTTCACTCCAGTCCTCCCACCTATATTCCACCCTTTCCCATCCCCTCCCTGGACCATACTATATTCCACCCTTTCCCATCCCCACTGGACCACACTGCTGTCCAGTGGCTACCCCAGAGAAGGAAGTCCCTCACCCCAGCTGACAAAGAAAATTTATTGAGCACTAGGAAAGTGAAAATGATCTGCAGGTGCATGTTACTAAGGAGTAGGTGACTGTGCCATTGCTTCTATGGAGGGCCAGGTGAAGGGGAATGCAAGGCCTCCAGAATATTCCTGATCCAGTGAATATAGAGTTTAACTCCAGAAGATGGCCTCCCACTATTGGAAAAAGGATATAAACATAGAATTATAGAATCATAGAGTTGGAAGGGACCTGGTAGGTCATCTAGTCCAACCCCCTGCCTGCAGCAAGAAATCCCCCTAGAGCATACCTGACAGGTGCTCGTCAAGCCTCTGCTTGAAGATCTCTAGTGAGGGAGAGTCCACCACCTCCCTTGGCAATCTGTTCTACTGCCGAACTGCCCGAACTGTCAGGAATTTTTTCCGGATATCCAACTGGAATCTCCTCTCTTGCAGTTTGTACCCATTGGTTCTAGTTCTGCTTTCAGAAGCAGCTATGAACAAATGAGCCCCTTCCTCCCTATGACAGCCCTTCAGGTAACTGAAGAGAGAAATCATGTCTCCTCTCAGCCTCCTCCTCTCCAGGCTGAACATCCCAAGTTCCCCCAACCTTTCCTCGTAGGGCTTTCCCTTCCATCCCACTGATCATTCTTGTCGCTCTCCTCTGGACTTGCTCCAGCTTGGCTGCATCTTTCTTAAAGTGAGGTGCCCAGAACTGAACACAGTACTCAAGGTGAGGTCTGACCAATGCTGAATAAAGAGGAACTAGAACTTCTCGCTACTTGGAAGCTACAGACCTCTTAATGCAACCTAAAATGGCATTTGCCTTCTTTGCAAACACATCACACTGCTGACTCATGTTCAGCTTGTGATCCACAGCGACTCCAAGATCCCGCTCACATGTTGTGCTGCCAAGCCAAGTATCCCCCATTTTATACCTGTATTTTTGGTTTTTATTGCCCAAGTGCAGAACTTTGCACTTCTCCCTGTTGAAATTCATTCTATTTGTTACAGCCCAGTATTCCAGTTTATCCAGATCCTCCTGGAGGTTTCTCCTGTCTTCTGTTGTGTTTGCTACTCCTCCCAGTTTGGTATCATCCGCAAATTTGATCAGGCTCCCCTGTATCCCTTCCTCTAAGTCATTAATGAAAATGTTAAAGAGAACTGGGCCCAAGACAGAGCCTTGGGGTACCCCACTTGAAACCGACCTCCAGGTTGACACAGAACAATTTACTAAAACCCTTTGAGTGCGGCCATCGAGCCAGTTGCAGATCCACCTAATGATTACCCCGTCTAGCCCATATTTTTCCAACTTCCCAATTAAAATGTCATGTGGGACCTTGTCAAATGCTTTGCTGAAGTCAAGATAAATGACATCCACAGCATTGCCACTGTCCAGTAAGCTCGTAATCCGATCAAAAAAGGAGATCAGATTTGTCTGGCAAGATTTATTCTTGGTAAATCCATGCTGGATTTACAGATGCTTCAGCAGCTGGTAAAGTGACACTTCTAATCCATAAAACTACTTGTATCTTGATAGAGCATCTTTCTAAAAAAATGAGTCAAGGTGCAACTATATTTGGGAATCACTTAACCACTATCTTAATATGAGTTGCAGGAAGGGTTGAAAATGTAAGCCCTGGTATTTGTGCAAGGGAGGCAGCTCTTTTCTGAGCTACTGTAATTTGAATCATCATAGTATGATCCTTCTACTGTATATTACCCTTTATACTTCAACCTTAGGCCTTCACACAATAACCAGGCACAAATACTCTGAGGGCAAACACAAAAACTAAATAAGTAAAACAAGAAGTTCACAGTTTTGAAATACTTTTTCTATATTGCTCTGATGTTTGTGCCTTTGAGAAAACCACCAAACCAAATTTATCAGCTACATTTTAAAAAGAAAAAAATACTTTATTTTTAATGATTGCACAGTGACTCAAAACCAAAGCATCATGAATGTGCTTCAAAAGTAAAGCAGTATATCCTTCTTTTCTAAACTACAGGCTGAAACAGATAATCCCAAATTATAGGAACTCATCATGATTAATAATCAAATTAGACTGTGTACTCAGTGTGTCATCCATGCATACATGTGGAAATGTTAATAACCCATCCTAAATTACTCCTCTGGAATACAACCCTATCTCTCCTAATGTATACTTTCTTGATCGTTAAGCATGTTTCAAAATTCTTAACAAGCAAACAGTATCAACTGCATTTAAGCACAGTCATGTAAACAATGAGTAGATATTTGACTTGGCATCGTATCATCTTTAAAGGTCATCTGAACTCAAAAAACAAGAACTTCCAACCTCCATTAATTAGAAACACAAGTAAGCTGTAGCCCATCCAAGTCTTTTTCGTTCCCTCTTTCTCAACTTTAAAACCCTCACATTAAAATTGAGAGTGAATACAAGAGGCTACAAGGGACTCCATGTCCCTTACAAAATCCTCATTTGCATCAGTGCCAGATCCTAGAATTACAGAAATAGAGAAGCTTTCTGCTTTCTTAGGTACCCGATTTTGGTGCTTAGATTAAATAGCCATGTCTGATGTGTCCAAGCAGGTCTGTGCCTGAATTGAGTCACATTTGCCACCTCTGCTAACTTGTAATCTAATCTACCCTTTAAATTTTTATAAAAACCCTGTGCACAGGAATGTGTGTGGGCTACACCAGCATTCTTGCTGCTGCACATCACCAACTTTTAACTTGCCCAGCTGTTAAGGGAAGCAGCCACGTGCAAAGGAAGAATGAGGCAAGGTACAGCAAAGTCCTGCGATCTATAGCCCCCTTCATGTTCCATGGTCTTCCACTTCTCCTTCCATTCTCTATTCTGCTCCCACCTGTATGAGGAACAAACAGATGGGCAGAGCAAACTGGAGTATGTTTAAAGAAGAGCAGAGCATGAGGGAGAAGGCAGTGGTGGAAGTGGGTAAGAAGAAGGACAAGTTGTTGCACCGAGGAAAACATGGGCTGCTGTTGCCCTAATTTTCTTCCTGCTCACTGTCAGCAATTGCAAAGAAGACCAGACAGCTTTTAGAAGTGGGACTGGTGGATAGCAAACTAGAAGAGTGATTGCAAGACGTGGGGTGAGAAACCTGTTCCCAGTTCACTACTCTCCTCCAACTTGCTGGCTGGATAGCACATTTCTGCCAGCCTCATGGCTAGCCTGGGCTGTACAAGTATAAAGCCTGGTAGTCAAGATGAACAAGCTGATATGTAGAAAAGGTAGGTTTACTCATGAGAGGATACAAAGCAGGTTGACCAGACGTCATAAGCGCAAAAAAGACTCTCCTCCATAATGTAGGACGCTCATGAAAAACATAGGATTGGACAAAATAAAAACACACTCAAGTATATTGTGGATAATTTAAACAATATATTTTTAGTATAATAATTAAAGTCAGTACACATGATTTATTAATTACAAAAAGGCTATATGCTCCCTTCTCACAAGGCCAGTGAACAAGAATATGCTGACATCCCCACACCATCACAGGAAGATATGCCAGGATTGTCTGGCCTAAATTGGTTAGGACTGCACCCTAGATCTGACTTGGTGGCAGACATCGTCATATTATCAAACAACGTTATCTCCTAATTAACAACAATGGCTGCAATCCTAAACACACTTTTCTGGAAGCAGGCACCATTGACTTACTTCTGAGTAAACATGCTTAGGATTGCACTGAATGTCACTTTAATTCCAAATTATCCTAAACATTTTTGGGGGGTGGGTGGGTACTGCTATAGTGATACAATTACATATATTAAAACATTAAATAGCAGGATGTTCAGGTGAACATCCTATGATTCACTCAATGATTTTTATGCCAAAAACCCTACTATTTTTATGCCATTCTGTCTAAGGAAATAGAGAATAGGCCCAAACGTCAATGGTGTAACATATATTTTTTCTATTTTTGAACTGTGGTCCATTGTTGTTTAGACCTGTTGGCCAGTAACCTCACCCCATTTATCATAAGATATCTGTTTGTGAACCTGGTTGACTTCCAGTACCACAAAAATAAAAAAAATCTTTTGTAAATAAGATTTTATTCTCTTGTACTTTTTGTTTTTTGAAATATGTCTGACTCGCCCCTGCTAAAGTGGATGAATGGGCTGTAGCCAACAACCAGCTTGCTGCCTTCCTGAAAAACACATGCACACACAAACACACACAAAGAGGGGGAAGAGGAATGTCTATCTCAGCTGAATGGTTCAAAGCTGTAGTGGAAAAAATCTCCATTCATATAGATAATTCTTTCTTTTTGCAATAACAGTTTTGTGATTTTAACATTGTTGTATTTTTCATGACCATCCTTAACTATAATTAAATTAATGCATAGTGCAATTAATGCTTTAAGCAAGCATAGGCTACAATCCTAAAGACACTTTCCTGGAAGTAAGACCCATTGAACAAAATGGTTCTTTACCTTTGAGTAGACATGATTAGGATTGGGCCCATAGTTCATTCAGGTTTACTCAACAGTAAATACCAGTAAATACATACTCTTGAGAAGTTGTAAATAGAATTGTAGCAACAGTATCATGCCGATATAGGACTCTGTACCCTAAAACATCTAGGCACAAGGAGAGCATGTTGTATCAGTTTAGGAAATTTAAAAAAATTAATGCAGGACGGGCATTCCAATTGTGCAGGTTAAACATATCAGACTGAAAAATTCCAATAATAAATTTTAATTGTTTATCTTTTCATGACGCAGAGATATCTTCAGTGCCTATCAGCTTTCAAAGTCTAAAAGGGTCAGACAGATACTTTATCTTCTTATAGTTACTATGGTCTGTTTCTCATCATTTACAAGTTGTATAGTTTGTGCTCTTGTAAGAAAGTGGAACTGGTAAATTTCTTACAAATCTTTTAAAGGAAAAATATAATTCTATGAACATTGATACCTGCACTTTAAACGAATTCTGCTAATGGATAAATTATTTTCTAAACACATAAAGGCTGAGGAAGGGAGGGGAGCAGGGGCAGGGGCAGAATGCTACCTTCAGTATTATCCCCACCCCATTCCCAGAACAGGTGAAGAGCATAGAGAAGACCATAAAGTGTGTCATAAGAAAAAATACTGAAAATTATTGCTAAACACAGTTATGTTGAAAAGATTTGGCCTATGTTTTTTAATCTCATTGGACTTGCATGATCAGAAGTATTGCAGAATTATTTTAACAAATAGCCTCACTATGTCTTGTCAGAAGCAAACACATAAATTATAGACATTATTATTATTCTCTGCAGGTATTCTCGAAATACGAACAGTGGCGGTTGGCATAGTGGCAATCAAAGGAGTAGCAAGTGAATACTTTCTGGCCATGAACAAATCTGGGAAACTCTATGGAAAGGTACAGACTTATCATAGCAAGAGCTTGCATTTAGTGAACAAAAATATATTTTTATCAGTTGTGTTTTTCATAATGGGTATCCTGTAATCTGTGATCAGAAAGATAGCTATGCAATGCTGCATTAACATATAATGGAATAGCTCCTCAGCCCTGTCATATCTTGAGATGTAAACTCACAAGAGAGGCTCCCTTGCTTTGGTTCCAGTTCTTTTCAGCAGCCTGTTCCTGTTGTGGGTCTTTGGCTAACTCCTTTCCCATTCCTTTGGTGTTTTTTTGTCATGGCTTCCCCCCTGATCCAACTATATCCTAGTTTCACATACATATATATTATCTGTATGTCAGTGGACAAGTTTGGAAGGCATGGGAGTCTCTGCGAGGGAAAATATGAAGGTTCTAATCAGCATATATTGCTCCAATGATGAATGAAATCAGACTACTGAATCAGACTATCTGTACTTCTTGGGCTGCAATCTTAAGAACACTTTTCTGGGTGTAAGCCCCATTGAAATCAGTGGTGCTTATTTCGGAGTAGACATGCTTAGGATTGCAGCCTGAGTCAGTATTTTACCATAGAATCACAGTAGATCTACTTGATTTAAAACTGTCCTACCTGGAGATGCCTGAGATTCAACCTCAGATCTTCCGCATGCAAAGCATGTGCTCTGCCACTGAATCACATTCCTTCCCTAGGCTTTTTCCCTTCTCCCCACCACTGCTTCACATAGCAGGATTTTTCACGTTTTTGTGAAACTAGTATTTTTTAATGAAAAGTGGCCCTGCCAGCAAGAACATTCTTCCAAACTGTAGCAAACCATAGTTTGCCAAAATACCAGAAATATATGGCATGCAACCTGCCAAAAAAGCCAGTTGAATGTAATGCAAAGAAGAGGACTGTTCTCCTGAATGCACTAAATTCCAAAGAATCTGTGCATTTTTAGCTGAACCAGGGTATATCTTTCATTATAACAATGCCCAAATGACCATTCTGCCATTAATGAAACCCACTTTTAAAAGACAGAAGTTGTGTTATAAAAATATTTCAAGAGTAGCTGTGTTTTGTGATCTTGCTGCTTGTCACTTCTTCCTCTTTTTCTTTCAGAAAGTGTGCAATGAGGACTGCAACTTCATAGAACTAATTCAGGAAAACCATTATAACACATATGCTTCAGCAAACTGGACACATAAAGGAAAGGAGATGTACATTGCACTGAGACAGAACGGTGCCCCTAAGAGAGGTCAAAAAACAAGTAAAGAAGACATATCTTCCCATTTCCTTCCTTTTGCAGCATCCTAATTATCTATGGAGAATCAGTTCCAGCATTTTAAAGGGAACTGTTTGAACATATAAGGAAGAGAAGCTGGAATACTACTGAAAAACTGAACAAGCTGGGCTTGCGCAATTGTTTATTTTTAAGAGACTGCCTTTAAAAGAAATTGAAAATATACAAAAAATCAGATTTAGTAAGTAAAAGTTGTAAAAAATTGTAAAGAGTTGTACAATCCTTATGTTAGTATAAGAGTAGCTTTGCAGATTCTTAAGTTAAATTAACCTTGGATGTTAAGTCATGACTTGATTATCTGATGATATTTTATTTAAAAAACCTATCTGCTTAATTAAAAAGGCTGCTATAATAATTATAAAGCAGATGAAAATGTTGTGTAAAATATGTCGGACTTGATGGCTGCTGGAATGAGTCATCAGATGACCAAGTCATTGCTAATTGTGAAGGCTGAGCAGTAATAAAAAACTTCCTGGGAAAAGTATAAGTATTAAGAAAAATAAAAGAAATTGGATCACTGTGGTATTCAGAAAAGAAAGCTAGTATGGAAGATGAAACATGCACCACTGCAAGCATTCAGATGTATTAGTAAGAATGCCCAATGCTGCTCAGAAAGATGTTACAAAATAGTGTATATAAAATAATATTAATAAGGGAAATGTACTTCATCTCACTTTCCTCAAAATATCCTTTTATATAACGACGAAGTAAAAATTCAGACATCATATGGTTTTTTATGTAGCATAACCTTGCTTTTTATATAATTCCTGTTAGGCATACAGCTTCTAATTTTTTTTCACCGTTATTCATGCTTTTTCTGTTGATACAGCATTAAACTTTATTTTAAGTTATAGTTGAACTTTATTGTTTTAAGTTATTTAAGTTGATGTTATTTATAAAAAAACTTATTAAGCTGCATCTGTTTCATATGCTTTTAATTCTAAAGAAGTAACAAAATAGTCTAGCTCAACTGCACTTTTTTCCCCCTTCTATGACTAGACGCTAAGTCTAGCACATAACACTCTTGCCAATGCACATTGGATGGCAGACAAAAACGACAGCCTGCGGCAATTCTTGCAATGGGAGTCTCACATGGAATTACCCAAAAATGCAAAAAATCTTAAGGCTGTATTCTTCTTCTAGTTAAGTCTGATAATATTCCCAGAGTCTCAGCAGTTAAGTTATGGTTCTCCTGAATATCAGGCCAGATTGTCTCATTTATACACATTCTTGTCCCAATGCAGCTCAGAACTACATTTGAGATGTGTCCAGAAAGTAAGGAGAATGAAGTTCTATGCTCGAGAAGGGCTCTATGAAGGGAGAAGCTGATCAGGCTTTACCTTGAAGGCAAAAGACCTTCAAGGAAAGATGAGAAGCTTTTGAAGGTGAAGAACAATCAGAATGCCCCTCTTCGTCAAAAATGAAACAGAATATGGATGCAGTGAAGTATGTTCTCAATTGTGACTGTTATTCATCTTCAGTACCTTCTCATCCTTCCTTGAAGGTATTGTGCCATTGTTAAAACTGTACAGATGATTGCACAGCTTCTCCATAAGCTTTCCTCACCCCTTTAAGTTTCTGATGCACTTTTAAGTTTCCTAGCACCAATTTCTTACAAAGTTTTATTGCATAGACTGTTCTGAACTCACTTGCGTTTTTCTAAATAAGAGGCACCTGTCACAAAAAGAATATCTTGACTCTGGGCAGGATCAGGGCAGAATGGAAATGATCACTGTTCTAATGCGTATCTGACACCCCACACCAAGTGACCTTGGATAGTTTCTCCCTTGACAGAGTTCTTCTTGAGCATAGGAACTTCATTCTCCTTCTTTACTGGACACATGGAAGCACGGAAGCCACTCTTATATCCCTACCTGGATGAGGCACATACAAAAGAAGTATTTGAATGTTTGACAAATATGCTTGACAAATATGAATGTTTGCCACCCACCTGCCAGGACTGGACACTTGAAATTCAGCAATGAAATTGGTAATTGAACTGATCAGTTTTTCAGAAAGGGAAAAGGACTATACTTGGTTTGGCACCCTCTGCTATAAATCAACATTGAATGAAACAGCTGATTAATACTTGTGACCAATGTTTTTGTACATAGGTTCCAACTGCATTACCTAGCACTGTTTCACAAAGGTTTAGAACTCTGTTCACAAAATGGTACAACTACAGAAGTTGCAATGCATAAACTGAGATAGTTCTATGCTTTCCAAACATTATTTATTTTATTTATTTATTTAAGCAATTTGTATCCCGCCTTTCTTCCCCCACAAGGGGGAACTCAAGGCGGCCAAACAACAATTAAAAAACAATAAAACACCACTAAAATTAGATACAGTAATAAATAGAGATTAAAACACAATTAAAATGTAGTTAAAAGACAATTAGATTAAGGCTAAAAACATAGACTAAAAAACGATAGAACAAAAAATGATAAAAACAAAAGCCCCCCAACCTCTACCCCCTTTAAAAAGCTTTTTTAAAATAAAAGGTTTTAAGGCTCCGCCTGAAGCTCTGTATTGAAGGAGCTTTCCTCAGTTCTAAGGGCAGGGAGTTCCAAAGCTGGGGTGCCACCACTGAGAAGGCCCTATCTCTGGCCGCCACACCTCTCACATCTCTTAGTGGCGGCACAGCCAGTAGGGCCCCCTCAGATGACCTTAGGTGAAGGGTCGGATTGTACAGAAGAAGGCGGTCCCTCAGATACCCTGGACCCAAGCCATTTAGGGCTTTAAAGGTTAGGACCAGCACTTTGAATTCAGCCCGGAAACGAATGGGCAGCCAGTGTAGTTGCTGAAGCAGCAGTCTGACAGAGTCAAACTGATGAGCCCCAGCAACCACACGGGCCGCCACATTCTGGACTAGTTGAAGCTTCCAGACCGTCTTCAGAGGCAGCCCCACGTAGAGTGCGTTACAGTAATCCAA
This sequence comes from Cryptoblepharus egeriae, assembly GCA_030015325.1. Lineage (NCBI taxonomy): Eukaryota > Metazoa > Chordata > Lepidosauria > Squamata > Scincidae > Cryptoblepharus > Cryptoblepharus egeriae. Next base: position 18,274,141 of record JAREYC010000013.1, read on the forward strand.
TCTTGATGTCACTAAGGTGCGGGTCACCATGGCCAGATCAGAGCAACTCAGGTATGGTTGCAGCTGGCGGATCAGCCGAAGCTGAGCAAAGTTTCCCCTGACCCCAGCCGCCACCTGGGACTCCAGAAGCAGCTGTGAATCCAGGAGGACCCCCAAGCTGTGAACCACCTCCTTCAGAGGGAGTGCAACCCCATCCAGAGAATTAACCCCATTAAAGAATTAGATATTTAACCCCATTAAAGAATTAGATATTTAACCCCATTAAAGAATTAGATATTCCAATACCCGAGTCGAGGACTTCCGGACCAGGAGAACCTCTGTCTTGTCAGGATTTAATCTCAGCTTGTTCACCCTCATCCAGTCCCCCACTCCCTCCAGGCAACGATTCAGGACTTTAACTGCCTCCTTGGACTCAGGAGGAAAGGAGAGGTAGAGCTGGGTGTCATCAGCGTACTGATGACACCTCACTCCAAACCTCCAGATGATCTCTCCCAGCGGCTTCATGTAGATGTTAGATAGCATGGGGGATAGAATAGAACCTTATGACACCCCACACCGAAGAGGCCAGGGTGCCGAACAAGCATCTCCCAGCACCACCTTCTGGGACCGGTCAGCCAGGAAGGAGCGGAATCACTGTAAAACAGTGCCTCCAATCCCCAACCCGGCCAACTGACCAAGAAGGACACCATGGTTGATGGTGTTGAAGGCCGCTGAGAGGTCCAGCAGGATCAACAGGGACGCACTCCCCCTTTCCATTCCCCAGCGTAGGTCATCCACCACCACATGCAATAAAACATGCAATAAAACAGAAAAACGTTATAGCAAGAATTGCCTATTTGAAACATAAAAAAAACACAAAACCCTCAGTTTTGTAAATTAATAATACACTTGTTAAGGGCGGGAAGCTCACAGAACATAAGGCATTCCAAGTACTGAATTTCTGTGACCAGTTCTATAAAAATTCTCTCCAATTCTGTCTGGAAAGTAAAAGTTAATTCCTTGCTGTCACTGTACACAATTACACAAAACATTGGTCAAAATGTTGAAGGTTTAAAAAAATTTAAATAGCATATGTGAGGGAGCTACAATGACATAAAAAGCTTCATGCTTTGGGGTCATTCTTTACTGGTATTGCTCTGCCAACACAATAAATGGGAAGTTAAAAGTATTTGGCATTCATAGCTGCCTTCTCATACAGTTTCCTAAGATCTCAAATATGAGTAGAATTATCAGTCTCATACAGTACACAATATATACCCGTTTTATCATTTTGATCTATAAAAAGCTCTTTATGTGATTATGCATTAAAGAATTAGTATGACAATTTGTCTGGTACTTACAAGTTTTCACTTTTTCCATTAATTCAGACAACAGGCGTTTGGGTCTTGCACGGCGCATCCTTTGGAGAGAGTCTTGGACTGTGCTTTCTGTAGGCCTTTCAAGCCACCATAAATTCCATTTTTTCCAAGCATATTTTTGTGGCTTGAACCCTACAAAGCATAACATGTTGCTTAAAAAAACCTGCAATTGCTATAACTCAAAACAATTATTTTGTTAAAAGCCTACATAATCATTTCCTGAAATGTATACTCAATAGTATGCTGGTTTGTCAGCAATTATTTTAAAGTCACAACCCTCATAATATTCTTCATTGTCTTTTTGGAGGATGATGATTGACATTTGGATGGATTTTATTTTCAAGGAGTTTTTGGGGGGTGTTCAAATTTTATAAACTGATTCTGCCATCCTAACCTCCAGTTAGGCTGTCATAAGTCCCCACACAAGCCCTGTGCAGGCATGGGATGTCCCAAAAGTGCCCTAAGGCACTTTTGTGCCACTCCTAGGGGTTAGGCCAGTGAACAGACATGTGCTTTCCTCCCCACACCACCACAGGTAAAAGGAGACAGGTGAGTTATGCTGACCTAAATTGGTTAGGATTGGGCCCTGAGTTATTCAGATATGCCATGAATTACAGTATCTTTAGAGGAGGCATTTTAAAATGTGTTTAGAGTATGAATTTGAGGGGATCTCTTGTGAGAGTTATAATAAATTAGGAATGTAATTGATTCACTTTGGTTGTTCATTATAAAAAAATTGGCAACTTTCTTTTTTGGATCTTAATATACGCACACTCAAAATGTTAAGTTTCCCCCTTAAATGGCCTCTCCACTTAGGAAAACACCCAAGGGATGGCTGTTTTGTAATTTTATGGTGCCAAAGGTGGGGTGACAAATACCAGCATCCTTAACCAGATGCAACAGCTTCCACATCCATTGCTCCCTTTCATCTTTTTTCTGGATTCAGAAAGGTAAAGGAAGTGTGGAGGAAGGAAGAACAGCAGGATGGAAGATTGAAGATGCTTCAGCAGTCCACCACATTTCCTCTTCCACAGTTGTTGCATGTCATCTTCTTTGCAAAAAGAAGGTTCTTAATTCAATCTCTGGCATCTCCAGGTAAGGCTGGAAAAGATGCCCACATGCAACCACAGAGAGCCATATCCTGTCAGTGTAGATTACAATGAATTAGGTGGACCAATATAGTTCCATATGTATGCTAAATTTCTGAAATGTCCAAATGCCATGGGTTTCAAAGGAAAATAATCTTTAATCTTTATAGTACCTCTTATCCACTGAAAAATCACATCCATTAGATCATCTTTAAATTTGTCTTGAAAATGATAATATGATTCAGGGAAAGCTTCACAGAAAGTAACATAGATGGTTTGTGACAAACAGTCAGGATATGTCTGTCAAAGGATGAATTAAATTTAATTTTAAAAAGTTGGCAGAAACCACATTAAATAATAACAAATATAATAGCGCTATCTACAAGTTTAGACATTTAAACACAGCTGAATGTGAAAACATGCCAGCTTTGTCAAAGTGTGATGTAAGCAAGCATAGCAGGTGATACATATATTTGAGCTTGATATATATTTTATATTTAATACATTGAGATGATGTACATATTTGAGTTTATTAGACAAGTCAGTAATCAAGGAGATCATTTGCCAAACTACATGTTGCATGGATTGCATATTATGTGCTTTGTTTATGTTTAAACAAAGTCAGGATCAGGAGTGTCTCAAGGACAGAGGAAAGTTAATTTTTTGTCTCCACTTTGATCTCTATGGCTCATATTTGCCAAACAAAAAACAAATACTGTATATACTTTCTGAGAGATACAATGGGACCAGCTATATATTTTACATTTATTTCTCAGAAATATATCCACCATTAATATGAACCAGGGGAAAGCTAGATAAACTACAACATGCAGGATGAGATATGGTGGCCAATAACCATGTATCTCTCTAACACTATACAGAAGTTCAACATTGTAACATAAGAGCAATGAATGGCCATTTTTCTGCCAGAAGCAGAAGTCAATGAATCAAAACAGGTGGAAATAAATCACATCAATGTGATGGTGCCATTACCTGGAAAAAACGATCTTTAATGCAACTGGGAGTATTCAACAGAAGTGCAACAAAGCTATCTGATATCCTGTCAAAAAGGCGGTTCTGTGCTCTTTTATTAGGCTAGAAATAATCAAGAAACGTTATTAGCATTTATATTTCATAGCCCCTCTGAACAATGAGTATAAACACAAAGGCAACTCAGATAGCAAGCATAATTAACAAAATTTGTTTGAGCTATAATATAATCACAGTATGCTCTAGGTATCTGTCGGGGAACTATAGTAGAACCCACTAAAGAATCAAATTCTGCAGAAAATGAAATCTGTAGAGGGGTGGGGAAATGCAACACTGCAGTTACTAACTTAGGGGCTGTGCCTGGTCCTCCACATTTTGCACTTGTCCTTCTGTCTCCCTCAGAACATCTCCCTGAACCAACAAAAAGTGACTTCCAGTCACATCTGGGAAGTCCTCTTAGATACTCTAGTTGCAGGCTTGGCATCCACAAATATTCCATCTACTAATGCCGAATCTGTGGTGGGAGGTCCAACTGCATATGTGTGCTTCTGGGATAAGGGTTGTTACCAGGAACATAGGAAGTTAAGGAAATGAAAATGAAATGGCAGGTGTCTCCCCAGGCAGTAAAGCAGGTGTCTCTCCAAGCAGTCAATGATTTTAAATGTCTGCTATTTTTGTGCTATTTTTTTCCAATATTTGACCATAATTAATGTGGCAGAAAAAAAGCACAGGGGAAGAATATGAAACTAGATTTTTCATTTGTGTTACAAACATGACTATAACAAAGGTGAATTGCCCTGATAGGAATTAAGAGCCCTTCCAGGTGCCTTTGGTGTTACACTGCAGTCTGTACGAGAAAGCAATTGAGTTACTCGATAAACACATTTTCACCACTCTGTTCAACACACAAACGAATCCGTTTGCCTCTCAGTTTTTTAGCACTGAAGTACTCTCAGATGAGAGCATATTCAAATAATACTTTTATTGGCATAAAAACAAATAGACAATAGAATAATAAACATACAATTAGATAAAAGCAGAAAAAGGTAAGCCTCTGAAGAGGCAACGTTTTCTATAAAGTCCTGTGAGTGGGGGAGAGAGCATAGTCATTCCTGTTTCACATATTCAAATTGTGTATTGGTTTTTTTTCTACCTTGAACTTCTGAAGGAACAGCCACCAAAAGCAATCCTGTAAAATTGCAAGAGATGCTTCTGAGAGAAACAATTTCTTTAAAACTTTCATATTCATTCCCTGTCAAAATATACAAGAAAAGAAAGCATAATCACCACAAAGTGAGGAACTTGTCCAGACCACCCAAAATTTACTTCCAAACTAGATCCATTGATTTCAGGGCAACACATTTTCATGCAATATACTCAAGATCAGCTAACGATCATAAATGGTAAGAACATGTACACTGTATAGTAAGAACATATATACTGTATACACACATATAAACAACATATATGTTATTATTTATGATAGTTTGCCGAGTCTTGAGAATCAGCATTAGTATATTCAGCATCAGAAACATCACTTATATCAGATTAAACATGCATAGGACCAATCCTTAGAATGCCTTGTGGTGTTCGGATGAGCATAATGAATTTAACAAAGTGTAATCCAATGCACATCTATTTAGAGGTAAGTTCCACTGTGTTTAGTCTGGTTAAATCTCATATAAATGGGCACTGACTCCTGAATAAGTATCTTATTACATTAGGGTTGTATCATGCTGCTTATCTGGCAAAGAGATCATTTGAACTGTAATACAAAATTCATTACAAATTAGAGACACACAGTGCCTCTACTTTTAAGCATTGTACAGAAGAGGAAATTTTGGCAGGTGCTGGTTTTTAAACCCTTCTATGATGAGTTAAACCTGCATAAATTCTATGCAATAGTTAAAGGTATAGGTACTCTGTCCTTTCTTCTATATGGTCACCCTGAAACATGCACAAAAATGACAGTACGGTGGTACCTCACGTAACAGAATTAATTCGTTCCAGAGGCAGTTCCTTTACGTGAAACTTTCTTTACGTGAAGCGGATTTTCCCATAGGAAATAATGGAAACGCAGATGATTGGCTCCACAACCCCAAAAATATTTATATAAAAATATTAACTGGATGTAAAAATGATGACAAAACACTGTAATTGAATTCAAAACATGCATTCAATGGGCATGATCCTATGAAGTCTACTTAGGCTGCAATCCTAAAGACACTTTCCTGGGAGTAGGACCCATTTAACACAATGAGGTAGACTTCTGGGTAGACATGGGTAGGAGGCTGCAATCAAAGACACTTTCTTCTGTAATCCAAGAAGATTACACTTTCTCCTTGTCTTCATCCTGAGCCTCTCTCTCTCTCTCTCTCTCTGCTCTCTTCTGGCTGGCCCTGAGCTGCTTCCCTCTTCTCCACTGCTCTTCTCTCCCTCTGCCCAGCGGATGTCTGGCCACAGGAGGAACAGCATGGAAGTGTTGCTTTCACTATGGGCAGGTGCGCTAGGCAGCCCTGACACTTTTTAAACAGGTTGCTGGCCAGCGCGTCTGCCCTAACTGCCAACAAATGTTTTCTTTACGTGAAGCATTTTCTTTATGTGAAGCAGAATCCTAGAGAAATTTTTTTTGTTACGTGAAACTTACTTTACGTGAGGCGTTCTTTAAGTGAGGAGTCACTGTTTTTGAATCTGCTAATCTCATGTGATAATTGATCATTAATCTCAAGAGATCATAATTGGTCACTGACTCAAGGGCAGTGAAAGGCATGATAAATAATGAATGAATGAATGCTGGGGAACTTGCAACCTATTTTGGTATATTATGCAAACTGCAATCCAGAGAGGAGATGGAATTTGCATTTCCACTTACTGTACTTTATATCTCAAAGTGATACAGGTTTTCAGTTTAGAATAAGAGTTGTATAGTAGCCCAGTCACACACTTGTGCCTGAGATATGTGACAGTAGCAATGCTTTTTAATTTTTATTCCATAATAGCAACCTGATTGTTTTTTTATTATTTTTTATTTTTCATTAACTGGGTACATCATTCACTGTTATATATATATATTGTCTGGGTACATGTTATATATATATACATTCTACATTTCTTACATTCTAATAGTCTTTAAATTATCCCAACTCCATTTTTATATATCTATATTCCAGAATCCATTCTCTGATTATATCATCCATAGAATGTTTTCCATCTTTCCTCCCTTTTGGTATAAAAGCCTTCTTTTAATCTTTCGGATAAACTATCTATTTCAACCATCTCATACAGTTTCAGTATCAACTAACTTGAATTCGGAACTTCCTCCTTTTTCCACATTTGTGCATAGAGTAGTCTTGCCGCAGTTACAAAATGTATAATCATGTAGATATTTTATTTAGAAAACTGTGCTGGTATATTTAGAAGGAATAGTTCTGGATTTAAAGGAATCACACAACCCAGAGTTTCTTCTAAAATTTATTTAACTAATCTCCAAAATTTTTTGGCCTTATCGCATGTCCACCACATATGACAGAAGGTCCCTTGTTGTTTTTTTACATTTCCAACAGACATTTGAGATATCCCTATACATTTTTGCCAGTTTTTCAGGTGATAAGTACCATCTATCAAACATTTTATATACATTTTCTTTATACGAAATTGCTTTTGTTAATTTAATATTCTTACTACGTATTTTTCCCCATTCATCAACCTCAATTACCCGCCCAATATTTTTTGCCCGTTTATGGGCAAATGTAACATCTATTTATACATTCTCTTAATATATTGGTCCTTTTCTTGCAGCAAAATTTTATCAAACTCAGTGTCCTCTATATAAATACCCATTTTTAATCTTCCTTTAATCTAGAAATAATTTGTATTTCAGACCACCAATCTAGTTTAATTCCTTTTCTTTCCAATTCATGTTTCTCCTTTAAATCTCCTTTAAATCTCCGTTTTCATCCAATAGTTCTTTATATGATCTATTAGACTCGACTTTTATCCATTCGGGTTTATTAGCGACTTCAAGGGGTTTTACCCAATTCAATAATCTCATGTATACTCTATATCTAATCTGCTCCCAAACCCATAGCAGATATTTCCTTAATAGATGTTGTTTAAAGCTGCTATAATATTTCTCTTTATCATAGATCAAAAAAGCATGCCATCCAATCTGTACTCCTTGTCTTTCAAGTTTTACATATCTTTGCGATTGGTGGTTTATCCAATCAGAATAGCAACCCGATTGGACTGCACCAAAAGGGAGTTCCTCTGCTCCACAGTTTTAAATGCCTTCTTCCTTTGCTGCCTACTAATGAGATAAACAGCATGTGTGCAGCCCTGCAATCTTGAAAAGGGGCAAAAGGGAGGGAGAAGAATCAGCCATTCTCTCAATATTTTCGAACACATGTGATTGTTCTTGGGCAAGCTTGTTGATTCTGCACACTGAAGGTAGAACTACACATTACATTCTAATGTGGGCAGAGCATTACATTCAGAGCATTACATTCAAGTGTGGGCAGAGATGGGTTCGCTTTGGATTGCCAGTGCCGGTTGTTAGTTTCCCACTGCCACTACCGATCCGGTAGCAAGGGGGAGCAGATAACTGGGCGTACTGGTTCTGAGCGCAGCTAAAGGGGGCCGCCGGGCACTTTTGAATTTGCCGCTCCATGTGGCAGCCCGGCGAGGCACCCCACAAGCCCCAGTGCTGGAGCATCTTTCCTCTGGCTACTGGAGCAGCAGCCGGCTGGAGGAGCACACAGCCTCCCCGGCCCCTTTTTCAGTGGGTCTTACTCCCAGGAAAGTGTGGACAGGGCTGCAACCTCGGCTAGGCAGGTCTACTCAGAAGTAGGTCCCATTACAGTCAGTGGGTCTTACTCCCAGGAAACTGTCTTTAGGAAACTGTCCCAGGAAACTGTCTTTCCAGGATAGATCCTCTCTTTTAGCCTGGTGACTACAGTCCTAACCATGTCTACTCAAAAGTAAGCCCTATTGTGCTCAATGGGTCTTACTCCCAGGAAACTGTCTTTAGGACTGTAGCAGAGTACTGCGCATGTGCCAACCTTAGCCCTCCCTGGCCCCGCCCCTGACCCTCCACGCCCCTGGCCCCAGCTGCGCCTCCTGGCCCCGCCCACTTCCAGGGAACCGATTGTTGGGCCAGGCTGGGCCCACCACTGAGTGTGAGTAATGAAGTTGCAGCTTCATCCTCATGATAGGCTGCACAAGCCTTTCGCCAGCAAGTCATCCAGAGACACTCCCTTCCAAACAGCTGCTTTTATTAAACTTCCATCTGGAATGGGGGGAGAACAGCTTGGGGTGGTTTTGAATGGGAAAAACAACTGACAAAGAAATGGTTAAGCATCTCCTCCTCCTCTCTGTTCCAAATTACAGCTTCCTGAAGCTGTTTTTTCATTTTTTAAAACATCTCTGGGATTCATTACATGCTTTTGCATGTATCATGTAGTTTGCCCATGTGACTACCATTGTTACCAACAATGATGGCTTATGTACTCAACAGGCATTCCAAACACACTAAACTTGCTTTAAAAATTCACCAGAAGTGGATGTTTGACTTGCATTGTTAAAACTGCTTTCACCATTATGATGTATAAAACTAGCCATGAGAATTGCTCTCTAAATGTATTCTTTTTTTAAAAAAAAAAACCTAATCCTGAACAGATCCCAATGTGTGCTGTTGAACTGTGCTGTCATTCTTGGCTTCTCTGATGGAATCTGGAATGCCGCACCTTATAAAGAGGAACTCTGGTTGAAGGCCCTTGTGAAAAATACTTTGGGCTGCCTCTCCACCACAATGCTTTCCAAGCTGCCTGGTGGAAATGGAGGCTGAAGTGTTGTGGCTTAGCTTCCACAATGCAAAAATAAGAAAGTGGGTCTTTGAAGTTACTGTAATCTGGACTGTGATGAAAAACTAAGGTCACATCCTCAATCCACTAAATAAAACAGGCTGGGCAAAACTCATTGCATCATTTATTTTTACAGCTATGAAACCAAGAGTTGAACTTAAAAGACAAATTGTACTTCATATAGCCTAACCTGGCATCAGTTCTGGCATAAGTCCTATGCTGACCTGGGGGAGTCACAAAAGTGCCATAAGAGAGGGGAGTGGGGTTAAGCCAGAGCACAGGCATACATACACCAACTTCCCACACCATCACAAGAAAATATGCCAGGTGAGTTAAGCTGGACTAAATTGGTTAGGCCAATTTAGAACCCATAGTTCTTTACTGTGGCTCTACAAGAATAATTGTTTCTCACAGTTGCAACCTCATATAACCTTTTTAAAAATTGACCCCAAATAATTGCTTGGGTCAATGCACATTTTCTCAGTATCAGGCAATCATTTTTATATTCTTCCATTATAGCACTTATTTTAATGGGTTAAAATGTACCTTAAATTGTTAATATTATATTACCACCCTAAAGGAGGATAATTAGGTCCTAAGTATTTTTTGGCTTCTATAGAATTTGTGTAAGCACAAATCTAGCACAGAATTCTCAAAGGCTGTAATCCTAAAGGCACTTTCCTGGGAGTAAGACCAGTGATGGGATTCAAAGAAATTAACAACTGATTCTATGCCCATCTGGCAGCCACTTTTAAATGGCTATTTTTAAACTTTATACTGTATGTCCTATCTCTCATTAACAACCGGTTCTATAGTGTAGGTGCAAACCTGCTGGAGCCCACCACTGAGTAAGACCCACTGAATACAATGGGGCTTACTTCTGAATAGACATGATTAGGATTCTGCTCTATGAAGGTCTGTTATTTTGAGCCCCCCCCCACCTTCCCCAAGAAAAAGAACCAACACATAGCAAATGAAATAGTTTTAAACCAACAGATCTGGACTTAAAAATCTGGTTCTCGTCATTGTTGACACTACTTTGCCTTGAGCAATGACAGGAAATTAATAATTACCACAATAAATAAACCTGACACTTGTGTGAATTCAAAATGTGTGAATTCCAGAAAAAAATTTTGTCTATACAATTACATAATGCTTACAAACATGCAGTTATGATCTCAGACTGCTTAACAAATATTCATGGATAAATATAATTGAATAAAGAAGTGGGCTGGAACTTAAAGAATAACTGCATAGGCCAAAATAATTCAGAACACATTTTAAGTACTAACCAAAATGTAATAAATACCAACTAAAATGCCACAAAGTAGTGAGCAAAAGCCTGTGGAGGCTTTACAAGTTCCCTAGACATCTTCTTACTGAATATTAAGCAGAAAGAAAGAAAAGAGGTTAGAGGAGAAAAAGATGTCCATCACAGAAAAATCCCAAAGACTGAAACTTGTACTACTTCTGAAGAAGAATACAGGACAGGTTGTGTTGATTTAGGGTGCAATCCAAACCTAGGATGGCACAACTCACTGATCTTCCAGTTCCAGTGGTCATGCAGGTAGGCAAACACATGTCTGTGCACTTACTCTAGCTCAGAAGTGAACTAACTCTACCCATCACTTTGGTGACACCCCCAAGTCAGCACAGGATTTATGTGGCGGGGGGGGGGGCTTTAGGAAACTCTGGCCTAATATCTTTGAAGAACATTAGGAAAAATACAATAAGTGATAAAATTCATTGTTGCTTCAATCACTGAAACAATTGTTGAAAAGCAGTATTATCATTATTAATAATTATAATAATTATATATTATGGATGCAATCCTAACCCTGTCTACTCAGAAGTAAATTCTATTATATTCAATGGGGCTTACTCCAGGAAAAGTGTGTTTAGGATTGCAGCCTTAAGTTTAATAACATACCGGTACATACATACCAAGTCATTCTTCCCAGAGGGTTGTTGCAATATTTTATAGCAGTTTTTGTAAGAAAAGTGGAACAAAAAAGTACATACCCTGAATGTTTGGACTTTTATAACTGCATCCCAAAGCTGAGCCGGTTCTAGGTAGTTTGGCAGTTTTGTAAACTTTGTTGGCGTGAAACCAGGGAATTTGCAATTCTAAAATGAAAAGTAAATTACTACGTTTCTCATTGCTTAAGAGAGATATTATTCTAAATATGGTTATCTGTAGAGCGTCTATATAGAGTGTAATGGCCTCATCTTATTAGCATGCTGCACCAGTGCTAGCTGTACTTGCAAGTACAGGAATCCCCCACTTATTGGAGGAGTTAGGGATGGAATACTGTCCCAAAATGAAAACTGTTGAAAAGTGGAACCCAATCTTTTTTCGTTTATTTTTTTCCAATGCTTTTTTTAGCTTGCAAATATCCCCTTTATCTTGTACATTCCTACTTAAATTCCTACTTATCTTCCTGCACATTGATTCTCATTATCAGTAGGTCTTTTGGGAATGGGATTAGACCATGAGGTACATCATGGGGGAGGGCAATTTTGGCCTTTAGAACAGCAGAGAGAGGTTGAAAGAGCAGAACATGCATTGAATGAATGAGTTCTGGGTATAACTGAAAGGTGCTGAAAGAGCAGATTGTCAGAAAATGAACAGTCAGAAAGTGGATACCTGTAGGCAAAACCAGAAGGAAGGCCTATAGGGGAGGGCAGAGGTGAGGAGTATTTCAGGGCAGGGAGAGAGATTTCAGACCTGGGAGGAGGCCGAGTCAGTGAAACAGACCTCCATTCTGTATCCTAATCCCTATCCAGGGTCTGCACTTGGACCAGCAATTTTGCTGGCACAGAGCAGCTCCAGTGGCCATCCTGGGGCTTGACAGGAGGAGACAGGCTTGATAGGAGAATTTCAGTGCTGAAAATAACATGGGCATTGCAGCCCTACTGTGTACATGCTGAGATGTGACAGTTACTTAGGAATATTAGATAAGAGGAAAACAATATTGTACACATTTTAAGCTTTTTTGGACACTGCTTTCATTTGGTTTCCGCAGTCATTTTGTTGTTGTTGGCTTTTCTTTGTCACTTTTATATTATTAACTTTCTCTGCTCCAGTCCACATGAACTGGATATCACATGATTGTCTATGATTTGAAACTGAAGAATTATCTTGCAAAGTCTATGATGCAGACAAGTTTTGAAATGATTGCTTAAACAAAGTTCTTTTGTCAACCAATAATCTATTCTAGAACAATTCTATTAGTTAAAAAAACAATTTAAGGGAAGATTTTATGCACTTCACAGCCCAATCCTATGCATGCCTACTCAAAAAAGTGTTCAAGGCTACTATTCTATACACATTTTCCCGGGAGTAAGCACCATTGTCTATAACAAGGCTTTCTTCTGAGCAGAATGCCTAGGATTGGGCTCCCAATGAATTAAATTGGGCATATAGCACAATCCTAACCATGTCTACTCAGAAGTAAGCCCCATTGTGTTCAAAGGGTCTTACTCTCAGGAAAGTGTGCTTAGGATTTCAGCCTAAATTGTGCATAGGACTATAGCCTCAATATTCACTTCAGTTTCTTAGCTTAACTCCTTTGGTTTCAGCTTTAAAATTGCTTGCTTTTCCTCTCCCCAGCACATAGATGTCTTTTTTATTTTATAATATTGATATCTATTGCATAATTGAAAATTATTTACCTCAATTTTTTTACAGCTTGTGTCTTTTGTCACACCTACAGCAACCTGAAATATATTTTAAACAAAAGAATTGATAATCAATGCAAGATCTACTGAGTGCCTTAAGGTATAATATCTGATTGTCTCAACCAAAGCATTCAGTCATGTAAAGAACATGTGGGGAGTGGTGTCTGAGTTCAATAGGGGAATTGTGGGGAGGGAGCCTTCCCATAACATAGTTTTGGGTCATTTTGAAAAATGAAAAAGGCCTGACATATGTAAAATTGAACCTCCCTGTCTATCTGTGACATTTGGTTCCAAGAATCTGTGTGATTAACTATTTTTGTGTTATAACAAGGCAGGCAATGAATCAAGCTCCCTTAGAATTTGAGCTCCTGCAAGGAACTGAGCTCCTGCAATTTGCAAGCATGTGCAAGAAATTTACAAGTGATTATCACTTGAGGGAAAGGGGAGCTCTGCCTCTGAATCTAAAAGTTCATGGCAAGCTTAATATTGCATATAAATAAATTGCATATAATTAGGCTACACCTGTATGTAGGTCTCCTTAGACCCCTGGGGTTTTTTTTTACTAAGGAGTAAAGCAAGAGAATTACCGCACATTGCAATTCTATACAGTATATTTTATTCAGAGATAAGTCCATTGTATTTAGTGGGCTTACTGTTAAGTAGGTAAATATAGGACGGGTATATGTCCCACCACAAGTTCTGTGCTGGCCTACTATTAGTATTGGCATCCATCAGACTCGAAAGACTATGGTATCATGCTCAATGCTGTATGCGAAGCACGAAGGGCAGGGTAAGACAGGCTGTTACCCAAGCAGCAAATTCCCCCTCTCCACGCCACTGAAATAGTCCAATGGAATGGCAGTGCCAATATGATTGGTTCCAGCTGTGTCACAGAGCTGGGCTAAGGACAGGAGCTCACCCTGTCTTGTGGGGACCCGGGTCTCAAACCCTGGCCTTCTGGTTAACAGGCACAGTGTCTTAACCACTTGTGCCACAGATACTGGATACAGGCCTTTGTGCTGGCCTGGGGGTGTCACAAAAGCACAGTAAAGCACTTCTGCGCTTCTCCCAGGGAGGGGGAGTGCACAGACATCTGCCGGCCTCCACACACACCACAAGAACAGGAAGGCAAGTGAGTTATGCTGGAACTAATCTGGTTAGGACTGCATGCTCACAAAAGGTGCAAACCTAACAATTTCCCAATTCTGGCATACGGGCAAGACAACTCTGAGGTAAGGGAACAAACATTGCCTTATTTTGAGGTAGCCTCCATGACTTCCCGCTTCCCCAAACTTCAGGATGCCTCACATGTCCCACTGTCACAGCTATGGCAGAGCTAGAAAGTTGGTTATGATGGTGCTAAATCAAGCAGTGTTTTGCAATGAAAACATCTAGGAGCGATGCAGTGTTATGTTAAAATCATAAAACTTGAACACTGACAAAAATCCCTACTTCAGTATGAGGCAGAAACATCACTTATATCAGTTCTCTTTGCCTGTGTAATAGTGTTTTTGGTTATGTTGCTTCTTTCTGTTCTAAGTAGCACCACACAATTATAGTTTTTATAATTATTTTATAGTTAAATTTTTTTTTATCATTGAACCTCTTGAGTCACCTTACTCTGGAATGGTTAAATATGGATATTACATTTTTAAATGAGTGCAATAAATACCTTTAATTGTTCCTTCTTCTTTGCATCAACAGCTGAGATGCCAACATCTGATAAAAAAAGAGTAAAATAAGATTTTAAAATGTACCACTCACTTATTTCAGGGAGAAAAATACTGTTTTGGCCTGTAAATATCTACAGTAGTTGTATTTTCCAGTCGAATGCGGGAATCTTAGACCACTGAGGTGAGTGGCTTCCTTCAACTTAATTTAATTGAGATTTACATTCTGGACATCAGAAGAGTCTAATTATGTAATTTGCATTAATAATTTATCACAGCAACCAATCCCAAGATTAAATTTTCCATAAACACTTCTGAGGACGCCATCAAAGATGTACGGCAAAATGTTAGGCTTCCAACAACAACTCTCCAAGTGGCTAGAAAACCCATGCCACAAGTCATACCCAGGGTCAGGTGGGGTGGAAGTGGAACAGCTCTGCCCTGCCAGACCATGAACCAAGGAGACTTCTGGCCAAGGGCCAAGGAGACTTCTGGCCATGGTGCCGTAGGATGCAGTAGTAGCTACTTTGGCACCATTATACCTGGTAACAGCAACACCTTTAGCATTGGGCTACCAGGGACTCTTGGGTTGTTTTCATATTTTTATTGCAAGCCACCTTAAGGATAATTTTGAATGAAAGGTATACTTGCAAAAATTTACCATATTTACTCAAATCGAATGCTCACCTTTTTCAGCTGAATTTAGGCTGCAATTCTGAAGTGAAATTAGGCCAGCCTATCTGGCACTGGGCCAGCCTAATGCCAGATAGGCCAGCTTAGCTGTACCAGAAAAGGCTAAGTCCACTTAAGGTCGCCCAAGATATTAGAACCTGCATCAGCATAGCAGGGATAGCCTAGGCATTAAAGCAGGGGCATGTTGAGCATGGCCTAGAACAGTGCAGTTAGGCTGTTTCCAGGACAGACATGTCCCCTCACAGCGCCTCTAAGGCCACCTCAGGAACAGGAATAAATCTGAGTAGATCTATAGAGGTCCATAAGACAGAGTAAAAATGGAAGCAAAATAAAAAGTTCTAAGTCTTAGGCCAGCCTAAGCATTTCAACCTCAGCATATGGCACAACTACAGTAGTCCATCTCAAGATATGGCACAACTCCTACAGGCCAGTGAGCATGCTGCCCTTGTGATTTATAACATAAATCCTATATTTTCATATACATCCTATATAGATCCTAAATTTTGCACCTGCTCTGCAGCTGCACATTACAAGCACCAGCAAACTTTTTGAATCTCAAGTCTTAAAATAGGGTTGTGCATTAGATTTTAGTAAATACAAGTATATTATTTATTATAATATTTATTTACATGGTGCAGATTGTTACTTCTAGTTCTCCCAGAGATCATTTAAAAATAAAAATACATTTCAAAGAGAGAAATGTAATCCATTGAACTTCCAGCAATTTGTCCTATTACTAATAAACTAAAAGGGCAAATTCTTTTACCTTGCTCTAGAATTGCTATTTGTTGGTCATCTGTTTCTTTACTGCCTTCCAATGAAAATACATCATTAGCATGTCCATAGACTTTCCTTCTGCATTCTTCCATTCTCTCTCCCAAACTGAAAATAACTTCAGTGGGCAGTGGAGCATTGTCAAAAAGATTCGTAGTAATAAAGTTTAAAGTATAATCATTTTTTAACTTTGTAACCAAAGGTTGAACATCTAATTCTGGATTATGGGGAAATCTTGGCCAGTGATCCTGCAATAACAACAGATACAGAAATTGATAAATTATTATCAATAGTAGCAGTGTGCTTGTATCCTCCTCACAGATAACTACCAACTGCCCTATGATGAGGAGAAGCCAGAGAGAGAGATACGGTATGTCATTCCCCTTCCTTCTTTTTTTTTTTAACTTTTTGCATATGTAGAAAAAATTTAGTGACAGTACAATTCAATGCATATTTACTATGAAGGTAATGGTTGCTACTGCAAATATCTGGGAGTAACACTAAATCGCTCACACTTTTTAAGAACCTGTTTTAACGCCAAACAGGTAGATGGTGTGTTAATTGAAACAGCAAGACTGTCACAGCATGTTTAAAACTGACATAAATACAAAAGGTGTACTATTTAGCTGGTATCCCTCCACCTAAATTCCTTCGGAAAATTGCAGTGCAGAAAGAGTGGGTTAAAGTGATATATCTACAAACCCACCCACTATATGGCCTTCAGTTTCCACAGTCAAGATTGAGATCAGGGAATAGTTTCCTAAGAATTGCGGCTCCTCATAACTATCAGCTGCCACAGACTGCCATGAACCTGTTGAAAGCAAGTGGAGAGATGCCAAGTGAATTGGCCCAATCCATGCCTCTAAAAACAATCATGGCCTCTATGGAAATCCTTAAATAGAATGTGTGCTGGAAGGTCTAAAGACAATATGAGTAACTACAAGGAAATGGGGATACACCATGAAAAATGGGCTGTGTGAATTTGGAGAAGAACAAACCACTCCACATATGCTCCAGTGCATCCATCTGGTGCCTTTCTATATGCATGGAGTAAGATCTTATATTGGCAAGGGAAAATGCTGTTGAGGGAGCCTGGTTTGGGGCAAATGACAGTAAGGGTGCCATCCTAATTTAGACCAGCACAACTCATTCATCTTCCTGTTCTGTGGTGATGTAGGAAGGCAAGCGCATGTCTGTGCACTGGCCTAACCCTCCCCCAGGAGTGGTGCAGAAGTGCCTTACAGCACTTTTGTGACACCCCTAGGCCAGAACAAGATTTGTTAACTTAAAGAACAAGCCTTAATTAACTTCCCTTTAACATGTAAAAATATACCTGTTTATGTGCTTCTGACGCAAACACAGACTATGAAGTAAATCCCATTGTGTTCTGTAAGGCTTACTCTCTGGGAAATGTCATAAGACTGAAATGTCAATCACCCATGGCACCTCCCAAAGAGGATAAGCAAGATATAAATATTGCAGTCATTTAAATAAATATTTTAACATATAATTTTATAAAATCTAGGTAAAAATCAAGTCAGTGTTCAATATCTGTACATCAGTTGATTTTAATGGCTGAATTGTACCAATCAATTTTTAGACTACATGCATATTTAGGATCTAATATCCACGGCTTCAGTAAACCATGGTTCCACTATTAAAGGGATGCCCTTTAATAGTGAAAGCAAAAGGAAGTGCTAATAATAGCTTTAGGCTGCAATCCTATCCACACTTTCCTGGGCGTAAGTACTATTGAACACAATGGGATTTACTTTTGTGTAGACTTGCTTTGGATTGCACAGTTATTTACCTTACTGCTTTGAAACTATTGTATTTTCTATGCAGCAGGCAGTTCTCTGAGTTGCCCACAGCTTCTTCCTAGTTGCTCCTAGGCACGTTCTTTTATTTAACACTGCCCCAGAATTCATTGTGATGCATTCTCTTCCTCATTGTAATGTAAAATAATATTACAAATGGCATTTTAAAAATGTACTTACCACATTTTGAAAAACTAAAAATTCCTGAAATGTACGAGGAGGAGGTAGCACTGCCTATAAATACAGAAAAATGGTAAGAAAAAATGGAAATTGTAAATACATTAAAACATCTATTATTAGGTGCTCTAGGGAGCAATCCTGAAGTGAAGCCCGTGAGAATGGCCCAGCAGAGCTGGCCCAAGTAGGCTATACCCTGAGCAGAAAGTTGGGCAAATCCACAGTAAGTGGCACCTGGGAAGGGTTTGTTCCTGAGGAGACCTGCCTCAGATCACACAGAACAAGGAACAGCTATGGAGCCTGCTTTATAAGGAAGCCCATGAGACCCTGACAACCAGTAACAGCTGCAGTATAAGACTGCAGTACAGCAGTACCTGTAGTGGAAGGTGGATACAAGGGGATTGTTGAAGTGACCTGCTGTATCCCGAGGGGTTGTAGCCTTACCTTGGGGAAAGTGCAGCCTTACCTTGGGGAAAGTGATAAGCCTCCCAGTTCTGGGGTAGCATGGCAGCAGCTCACTAACCTGCATTCAGTACAACATGGGCTCATCAGCCTGCCTTCTAGTGCACATAAAGATTATGCTGTCTGCCTTCATTGCCAGGGTCATATTCAGTGCTTTTTTTTGGGAGGGGAAGGTGCTGGTACTTTTATGTATTTTTGGAAAAAGGTGCCAGTATCGACCACAGGTTATTTCCACATGACTAATTATTAATTAGCTACGGGGTGGGTGGGTGAAAAGGTGCTGGCACTGAGTACTGGTGAGTAGCCCAGAAAAAGCCCTGGTCATAATTAGAAAAGAGAACAAAAGAGGCCTCCCCAAAATGTTGCATGGGCCAAGAAAAATGTTGGTCATATTGCTTTCATGTAGTTAATGTAATGGGCTGTGGGTGGCGCAAGCGGTTAAGATGCAGAGCCTGTTAACCAGCAGGCCAGGGTTCGAGACCCGGGTCGGCCCCACAAGACAGGGTGAGCTCCTGTCCTTAGCCCAGCTCTGTGACGCCAGCTGGATCCAATTGCACTGGCTCTGCCTTTCCATTGGACTAATTCAGTGGTGTGGAGAGGGGGGATTTGCTGCTTGGGTAACAGCCTATCCTCCATAACAGTCCAACCCAGGCTTTCGTGCTTCGCATGCAGCGTATGCAGCACCAAGCACTATACCATAGTCTTCAAAGACTGACGGAGGCCTGCTTTAGTTAATTTAAACACTGTACAGGCATTCCCCACTTACTGAATGGGTTAGGGAGAGGACACTATCCAAAAGTGAAAACCATTGAACAGTGAACCCATATTTTTTTTAGTTTGCAAATGCAAAATATCACCAAAAAGACACAAATATCACTTGTGATCACACAGATCACAAGTTTCACCTGCTGAAATCCACTCTACACACTTGTTAAAGGTCCAGGAGCCCTAAAGTTGAAAGTTTGGATGTTCCTGATGGTTTGAAAGAGTGAAGCATGTGTTGAAAGAATGAGTCCTGTGTATAACTGGAAGGTGTTTCAAGAGCAGTACAGTCAGAAAACAAACTGTCAGAAAGTGGGGGAGGCCTGTATTACTTGTTAGTAAATTTTAAAACTGTAACGTATAATTTATGGATTACAAGAAGGCTCCATGCTGCCTGCTTGCAAGAAAATGGAGATCGATGAAGGTGTTTTTTACCAGGACACGAGGCTGAAAAAGAGGACATGTCCTGGAAAAGGAGTACCAGGAGCCCCCAGAAGGCTTATGTCAAACCCTGACCTTTGAGGATGCTTTACTCTTTCCAGTAGCCATGGGTGCCCCTCAACTTGCCCTCTCCCAGCCCCCACCTGCTCTCCCTGCTCCCTCTGAGCCTCTGGGCTTCTAAGTCCCTCAGGCAGGCTCAAGGCTCAGCATCACTTGCTGCCTGGCTAGGCCTCTGTTGCTAAGGGCCCTTAGCAACGCTGCCTGTGGTACCCAGTCCCTCACTCTGTTCCTCCGGGCTGCTCCACCAGCCGCAGCACTAAGGTTCCGACTTCGCACAGGCACTGGAGGAAACAGCCTCAAAACACATGGCGGGCTCGCTTTGCGGGTAAAGGACAGCAGTGGTTTCCAGCTCCTCTGACCGACCCAGGCTCCACAGGTGGAGAGAGGAGCCCCCCAGCCAGCCCTGAGCCTTTGCCCTGCAAAAAGTAGGTTCCTCTCCCTCTGTCTCTCTCTCTTGCACTGGCTTCCCAAGTCTGCATGCAGCATCACCCCTCCCCCGCCTACTCTGGAGTAAGCCCCACTCAGCTCAGTGGGGCTTGCTCCCAGGTAAACAAGCATGAACAGCAGTGCAGCCTTCCCACAGCAAACGTAGTCCTGCTTGATGGAAAGGAAGGCTGCAGTTGTAGCCACATTTTCTTGGGAGTAAGCCCCATTAACTGCCGTGGGACTTCTGAGTTGGCGTGCCTAGGATTGGGCTCTGAGGTTGCAATCCTGCTTACACTTTCCTGGGAGTAAGCTCCACAGGGTACAAGAAGACTTACTTCTGAGTAGGTGTACCTAGGATTGGGCTCTGAGGTGGCAAGCCTGTTCACACTTTCCTGGGACTAAGCCCCACAGAGTACAAGAAGACTTACTTCTGAGTAGGTGTACCTAGGATTGGGCTCTGAGGTGGCAAGCCTGTTCACACTTTCCTGGGAGTAAGCCCCACAGAGTACAAGAGGACTTACTTCTGAGTAGGTGTACCTAGGATTAGGCTCTGGGGTGGCAAGCCCCACAGGGTACAAGAAGACTTACTTCTGAGTAGGTGTACCTAGGATTGGGCTCTGAGGTGGCAAGCCGGTTCTGAGGTGGTAAGCCCCACAGAGTACAGTAGGACTTACTTCTGAGTAGGTGTACCTAGGATTGGGCTCTGGTTGCAATGTTGTTCACACTTTTCTGGGAGTAAGTCCCACTGACTAAGGTGAGATTTAAGTACTTTTGAGTAGGTGTACCTAAGATTGGGCTCTGAGACTGCAGTCATACCCACACTTTCCTGGGGATTACAATGTGATTTACTTCTACAATGGGTTGTGAGGCTGCAATCATATCCACACTTTCCTGGGAGTAAGCACTATTGACTACAATGAGACTTACTTCTGAGTAGGGGTAGCTAGGATTTGGGTCTGAGGCCCCAATCCTATCCACACTTTCTTGGGAGTAAATCCCACTGATTACAATGAGAATTACTTCTGAGCAGGCATACTTAGGATTGAGGTCTGAGGCCACAAGCCTATTCACACTTTTCTGGGATTAAGGAAATTGATTACAGTGGGATTTAATTCTGGGTAGAAATGCATAGAATTGAGCTCTGAGGCTGCAATCCTTTCCACACGTGCATGGGAATGAGCCTCTATTAACTATAATGGGATTCACTTCTGAGGACATTCATGGGAGTGGACCCTTACTTGTTTAGGGGAAATCAGTTATTAGAGCTGCAAAATTACAGGCATAGCTGTTCACCATCCACCTGATGATATGACCATTTATAGCTATGAGCCATACTCGTGAGTAGGCAAATGTGCAATAGTCTGTTGGAAAGGGCAGATTAGGATAAATCCAGTGCCCCCAGAATGTCCTGATTCAATGAATGCAGCCCCCACAAGTCAATCCAGAAGGTTGATATCCTGAATAAATCCCTGATAATTGCTTTGAGCTCTGTGGAAAGTGGAACTGTGCTAAACAGCCACATTTACTTGTGAATAAGGTGCCTTGGCTCATGTTCAGGTTAGGCACAGAGGAATACAAGGCCACCATAATGGTCCCAATCCACCCAAAGTGGAGCTCAACAAGTGCTCCAGAAGGTACCCGTTCCCCTAAAAGAATAAAACAAAGGCTGAATTGGTAAGGTGATTTTTTTTAAATATGAAAGTATTAATTAAAAATAATTAATTGTATTAATACTGATAACAATTAAATAATTTTGACATTTGGGGTGTCAACAAATTTGTTGGCCCTATATGCCAAATGACCTAGATAAACCACTGATACCTACCCTTGTATTTCAGGCTACTAAATAAAAAAAATAGATACAAAAGTAAGAGATGGTATAGAAATTGTGTAAAATACTCTATTTTTTCAACTCCATTTTGCTGCTTATAGATGACATATATAGGAAGGGGGTCAAAAGTTGTAAGGATATTAAAAGCCAAATGGAAAATAACACAAAAATTTTCATGTATCTAACTCAGTATGATGTCTTATATTACTTATATAACTCATATTTCATCAGTGTTTTCGTTATGTGGTACAGGTGGTATTTGGTATTTGAAATGATGTCTGGTGGTTTTTGGTATTTGGTATTTGAAATGGTACAGGTGGTATTTGGTATTTGAAATGGTGTCTGGTGGTTTTTGGTATTTGGTATTTGAAATGGTACAGGTGGTATTTGGTATTTGAAATGGTGTCTGGTGGTACAGGAGTCCTGGATGAGCCTCCCTGAATCCAGTGGAACTTATTCCCCACAGAAGCACATATGGGAATGTGGCCTTGCAGCAGTGATCCCCAACTTTTTTGGCCCCAGGGACCAGTTCTGTGGGGGGAAAAATTTCCAGGGACCAGCCCGGGGTGGAGGGAGAGTCCTGCCTCTGGCAACCTAGAG
Source organism: Cryptoblepharus egeriae (assembly GCA_030015325.1). Classification (NCBI taxonomy): domain Eukaryota; kingdom Metazoa; phylum Chordata; class Lepidosauria; order Squamata; family Scincidae; genus Cryptoblepharus; species Cryptoblepharus egeriae. The sequence continues at coordinate 18,296,829 of JAREYC010000013.1, forward strand.
GGACGGCTTCCCCACCTAGAGCACAGCACAGCTGCCTCCAGCTGTAAATACCATTATAATAAATAGAGCTTTTACTAGGTTAATGTGGATAGGATTGCAGGTGAGAACCCAATGTTTCAATGTATGTCTACTCAGAGCAGGGATTTTCAACTCTTTTCCATGCAGGATGCATTGAAAATGCAAAAAGCCATCCTAGTCATTCTTATTGGAGAATAACCCTACAATCCAGAGTAACTAGGGGCGCACGTTAAGAGACATTATGTGCACCTGTAGGTACTGCACCACCTAGTGAAAACATATGGGAAATTCATATTGCAATCCAAACTTAATTGTTCTTACACCAGAGCAAGGACTCCCCATAGTTACTATGGATTGTGCCCTAAGTCACACTGAGTATAATGGGACTTATTTCTGAGTAGACAAGCATAGGATTGGGCTCTGAGGCTGCATTCTTGTTCACACTTTCCTGGGAGAAAGTTCCATTGACTACAATGGGACACTACTGAGTAGAGAGGCATTGGATTGGTCTCTGAGGCTGCTATCCTCTGACAGAGCCCTCCTGCTGTGAGGAGGGGAAGAGGCACTTGGAAGAGTCCTCTCGCAGATTGGTCAGGCAGCTGCCAAGGACCACCAGTGGTCCCTGGACTGGGGGTTGAGAAACCTGCCTTACAGTACAATGCTATGCCTGTCTCTTCAGAAGTCAGGGCCACTAAGTTCAGTGAACTTACCCCTAGGGTAAACCTGCCTAAGCTTGAAATTTTAGGGCCCAATTCTATCCACTTTTCCAGTGCTGAAGCAGCCATGCCAATGGAGTGCATGCATCGTCCCAGGGAAAGGGGCAGTCACAGAGACCACCTTCAGGTAGTGTTTTTTCCCTATCTCGAGGCAGTATTGCAGTTGCACCAGTGCTGGACAGTTGGACAGGATTGGGAGCTGAACCAAGCTAATGTACATACTTTAGATCTGAATGCCTTCAGTATAGATTTGTAGACTATTTGGTCCCAGGTATGCAGTATGTCTGATTTTTCCCCTTTTATTATAAAAGCACAAAGATATGGAGGCTTTCTAGTGCTTGTTTACATGCTAAATGTCACATAGTTTGCTTCTAATGATGGAACATGATTATACAGGTCAAGAGACTGGGGTAGCAGAATGTACTGGACTATTTTAGACGTAGGAAGATTCTAGTTATGGATGTGAAAATATTCCTTCCCTATAGAAAGCCAGTTCAGTGTGTATGTAGCTCCAGTCCACAGTATATCTGTTACCTTTTCCTTAAAAAAGCCATTTTCTTGAAGTAACAATGGCCGGATTGAAGTGTTGGAAGTAATAGTGGAGCTATGATGGGAAGTTGACAAATCCTACAATCCAGAGTAGCTACAGGAGCACGTAAGAGACATTACGTGTACCCGTAGTTACTGCACCACCTAGTAAAAATCTATGGTAAAAAAAAACCTATGGTAAATTCATATTGCAATCCAGAGCAAATTGTTCTTACACCGGAGCAAGGACTCCCCGTAGTTACTCTGGATTGTGCCCAAAAAGCTCTCCGTTTTGCACAGGAGATCCTTGCAAAAAATATAAGATGCTTCTTGTTTCATGAGGTTTGTTTGAAGAGAAGGACCACTCCAGTATCTCCACGCTTCCTCCACAACATATCTCCTCTCAATGTCAATAATGAGAGCTCTTGGCACCTTCATAGACAAACACTGCACTTGATGTGAGGCATCACAGTAAAGTGAATTGGTTTCTAAGCTGGGAATGCATAACAAATCTGGTCACTTCCTGTTCGTTCTTTCTTGCTGAGGAATCTGCGTGTTTGGAAGAGTTAGTCTAAACCTGACAACTTTTCTTCGCCCACCTCCCAAACCCTCCAGAGTAAACTGGGAAATTTCTTAGATTTTTTTTGGGGGGGTGGGGAGAAGGGGAAAAAGCTAGTGTTGCAAGCTGGACTTGTAGTCTGTTGTTGAGAACAATAAAAGAACAGATTTGTGATGGTGCAGCATTCCTCAGATGAGTGGACGTTCCAACTTTTTTTATGCTAACAGAATTTTTTAAAATAAGTATCACTGCATTAGGTAACATTACTATGTTTAGCTGTAGGAGGTTGTAAAGTGAGTAAATTAAAGCACTTTTTTGTTTTGCTGAACTGCTTGCGATCTCCAAAGTCCTGTGGTCACCAAATACCAGCTTTTATCTGTAATTTAGTCTGTGCCATATTTTATGACTTAACATGTATTTGAGCTAAAGTGTGTACACATTTGCAAGCTTATTTTTAATTTTTTAAAGATTCCTTGACCTATTAAGGCTCTCGGATGGCTTGCATGATAATGAATATGGAAAACTACTAGTGCTTTCCTACCGGTGGTACTTACTAGTATGGTATGTAGTATGTGGTGATGATGACCACCACATGGTGTAGGCCCAACCACTCTCGATGTGGAGAAGCCTGGTGCAGCTGTGCACCAGTGGGCAAAAGTTGGCTGTAGTGATGTTTTGGTCTTCAAGAGAGGCATTGTTTGGAGAAGGAGAGACCAGGAAATAAGCGACAAAAAAGCTACTCACTTGCCTTAGGGACACCTACGGGGAAAGCCATCCTTACTGTTCACAGTTATTGCCTATAGGAATAGCGGTGGTACTTGCTAAAGTGATACCTTCAAATCTAATTTCCTGCACATGGGGTGGGGTGTGTGTGATATGCACATTTCCTGTAGTTTCCATTAGTTATGGAGCGAAAAGTTATAGATATGGAGCGTACAGGAGTGAAAGTGAGTAATCCCTTTCTTTCATCTGAGTGAGAGCCCTTATGATAGCTGACAATGGCTGTCATATCTTCCTCATTCCAATTGGTCTTCTTTTTTCAGGCTAAACATACCAAGTTCTATCATGTGCACTCACACACTTAACTGTAATTAGGGGCAAATGCTACCAATCGTGCTGGCACTAAGATGCAAGGAAAAAGCCATCCTGTTCTAATTTACCATTATGTTAACTCATGGTCCAGCAGTGATGAGAAACCATAGTCAAGCATACAATTCGGTTTCTGGAATAAGCTAAAATAAGCCAGTAAAAATAGGGTTCCATCTGTTCCAAAAACCAGGCACAATCCCAATTTTTGAGGATTATGTTCACATGCTGACAAATGCAACAGAGAGTCCTGTCCTGATTTTGTGGAAGAGAATCATGGCAGCCAGTGATGGGATTCAAAGAAATTAACAACCGGTTCCATGACCATCTGGCAGCCATTTTTAAACTGTATATGTCCTATCTCTCGTTAACAACCGGTTCTATAGAGTAGGTGCAAACCTGCTGGAGCCCACCACTGATGGCAACCCTATATAAATACCAAACACTAAATGTGACGTTTTGGCATGTCCCATAGCACAGGGTAAATAACTGCTGACTGAGGTGGTTGTGAGGACGTTCCATAGGTTTTAAGTATCTCTGCCTGTGCTTGAAAAAATATATTGTTACACTAATTGAGATCCTTAAAAATCAGCATTTATGTTAAAAAGACTTCCAACCTGCTGCTGATTTAAATGTCTGCTACGATCAACAAAATTTTCTTCTCATTGAAAGTGGTATGATGTTTCTCTTAACAGGACTTGGACTTAAAATGTCTTTAAATTCATCTGTGAATCTAAAGGGAGACCAAGAAAGTCACCAGGGAATAAAACGAAATTTTGAATGCCCGAAAAGTCCAGATTCACAGGTTGCACCTAAGGTGCAGGAAACCCCACTTGAACATCTTCATCTCGCATCTCAGATTGTTCTTGAACAAGCCCAGAAGCAAGGAAGATCAAAGTGCCCCAAGTGTAACAGTTCAAGGATGTTTTATTGTTACACATGCTATGTTCCAGTTGAGACAGTCCCTACCACTGAAATTCCTGTTGTGAAGGTTAGTGAGACTCACCTTTGTTTGTCATACTAGCTTTCCTCCACTGTACATCTGGTATACGAACTGGGGAGAAACATCTAATAAGAAGAATTGATATACAAGTAATGCCATCTGTATGCAGGGGAGTTAAGGAAGTATGAGAGTTAACTTTGCATACATAATAGCTGCAGTTCATTTGGGTGGGAATGCATAGACAAGATATAAGGCCATGATTGGTATCATAATGAAGGGGATGCACGTTACATGCAGAATTGTGCTCCTTTTGTAGTCTGCCATCTATATCCCCAATGTAAAATATCAAGTTTATTATTTTGTCTCATGTAGTCTGGAAACCATAAAGGGTTTGTGTTTCACTCTGTGCGTGCTTCATTTTTGGTTGTAGCTTCCTTTGAAGATTGACATCATTAAACATCCCAATGAAACTGATGGCAAAAGCACAGCTGTCCACGCCAAGCTCCTGGCATCTGACGATGTGACCATTTATACCTATCCTTGTATTCCAGACTATGAAGAAGTTAGACATGAAGTAAGAGATCATGTTGGGTGGACTGCTACACTCCACTTTGTTGATTACAAATAACATGCAAAGGGAGGGAAAAGTTGGCAAGGATATTAAAAGCCAAGTGGAAAATTAAAAAAATCTTTATAACTCTTGGTATGATCTCTACCAAAACCTAAAGTACTACTGTGGGTCTGCTGTCACAGTGGGGTTTCACAAATGTACTGTAAGGCAGGTCTGTGAGCCCTACAGGTAGGCTGATGCTGGCAAAGGGATGCACTGTGCCAGCACCCACGAAGGCACCTATTCTGTGCCAGTCTGTGATGGGAGGCAGAGATGAGGCATTTCAGGGCAGGAGAGGGTGGTCAAGAGGCAAGCCAGGGGAGGGAGGGAAGTAGGTCCTGAGGATTTCTGTTCCTCTGAATCCAAAGCTGCTGCAAAGGGCATTGAACTCAAGAGCTGATGAAGAAAGGAATAGCCCCATTGTGGGGCTCCTATTTTACAGGGGGAACAATCATTTCCCCCCCCTCCCCAAGTAAACAGCAGGTAGTCACTGTGGGTGCTTACCTGCCCTGCCTATGGCAGCTCAGGATTGGGGTGTTTCACCTTTCCAAGGATGTAGTCCTATCAATATGTACTCTGTTCAGTTGTCTTGGGGTCTAATCCTATCCAGCCTCCCTGTGCTGATGCAGCTGTGCTGTGTCCTGTGATGGGGGGAGCAGTCACCGCAGCCCCTTCAAGGAAGCATCTATTCCCTTATCTGACAGTTGCATTGGCACTGCAAAGTTGGATAGGATTTTAAAATGCCTTAAATCTTATGAATGTTACCATTTTTATAATATGCCTTCCATGAATTCTGTCTTGTGCTATATTTAGGTTACTCTTTTGTATTTTTACTTTGTGAGAAGCAAAAAAGATAGTAAATAATCCTTGGCATTTATGCAGCACATGTGTTATCTCAGTGATCTTTACAACCGCTGTGTAAGAGAACACAAGATTAATATAATTCTCATCATGTAGAGAGAGTCGGAAGACTGACTTTTCTCAGAACACCCTATGAGTTCTGGTCTGGCTAACCTTTGAATTTTGGACATTTTCCTCAAACCTGGTATCACTATGCTATGATTTGTCCAATACTTAATAAAAACTGTAGCCCAATGCACTGATGTTTTTGTGTTTTGCCCTTTCTTTTTTAGATTGCACTTATATTTCCTGGGCCTAATTCAGTATCAGTGAAAGACATTCCCCTTTCTCTGGAAAACAAATCTATGAAGACTGTCTGTAGCAGCAAGGATGATGCATCCACAGAACCTGTCCTCAAATGTGCAAAACTGGAGCCTGGCAATGACAGCTGCTCAGGTGAATGCAGCTTGCACAGCAGAAGCAAAAATGCTGTGCTGAAGAAAATTGTATTTATTGATAGCACCTGGAATCAAACCAACAAAATAATCACAGATGAACGACTTCAAGGTATGTTCATAAAAAGATCAGCACTTGCCAAAGACATGTGAGCTGTCATTGCTGGATGCTGCTCCACATGAGCAAAGCGTGTGGATGGCATGATGGATTAGCTTGGCCCTGTGCATAAGTTGATCCCCCCCAGTACTCCACTATCACGGATGTGCTTCGCCTTCTGTTTCTGATACAGAAGTGTACTCTGTGATACATTTGCATTCATACACACCCAGAAGGGCAACAATCTTTCATATGATTGTGTGAAGATATTTTGCAAAAGTAAATGTTTCATGGAACCAATAGATCAGGAATTGCACTGGAATTCCTGCACTGGAATTGGTTTCATGGAACCAATAGATCAGGAATTTTGAGTGTAAGACAGTAGAAATGTATGCTTAAATACACAAGTCTTCTCTGGACATATTTCCCACTCTGATTCTCCAGGTTGGAAGGGACCTATTACTGACATTATCAGGGGTTGATGTGTTCCATCTGTGTGGTTAATGTTCTGTTTTGTTTTCTCCTCCCTTCCTCCCCTTGCAGGCTTGCTACAAATTGAACTGAAATCAAGGAAAACTTGCTTTTGGCGTCATCAGAAAGGAAAGCCAGACACATACCTGTCTACCATTGAAGCAATTTATTATTTTTTAGTAGAGTATCACAATGTGGTCTTAGAAGAGAAGTATGAAGGACAGTATGACAATCTGCTTTTTTTCTTCTCATTTATGTATCAACTGATAAAAAATGCCAAATGTTCCACAGAAAAAGAATAAGGTGAAATGTATAAGTCACAAAATCCCCAAATAATTGTTGTTATCCACTGCACTTGTTCTTTCATTTCTTAGTAAAGTACGCATTACCAAAACTGTGCTGTACATTTGGCTGGAATACTGTTCAGAGTGTTGTTTGAATCTCATCCTAAACCCAAGTCACCAGCATAATGATGTCGGGCAAGTCTCCAATGGACTACTATGGAAGTGTTCCCTGTGGCAAAGATTGCAAAGCTGAGCCTGTTCTTTTGACTGTAAATAGAAATGTTTTGAGATTGTAATGAGCAGCGAAGGCCAACATAGGGTCTTTTTCCTTAAACATAGTAAAAATTAGATTGGCTGTTTCACCAGAAGGGAATGTGCTGCTGACCATCAAGGATGACTTCATCTTGATGATGTCATGCTTCCTAAAAATGATTGGAACAATGTTTCAGGAGGCGTTCAAAAATATCCGGGCCAACATATTTAGTAGAACACAAACAGTAAACATGTTTTGGGTCTATGTCAAGCTGCAGCATTGCTTCCACATTAGAACAACGGTGTTACCATTAAGTCTGTCTATGGTAACGGTGTTACCATAAAGACTGTTACATAAAGACTGTATACCATTTTCAGAGTGTTAAAACTCTGGTGCTGCTCAGTGAATTAAGAGAATTATGTTGCTTGTCTATGAAAAATGTACATTTGGAGAGAGTGAGTTCCAAAGAATTGGAAAAGATTCAGAGGTATGTGGATTGTAGGCCTCCCCCTTCCATCCAAGATATGTACCCTTGCATTTCAAATGGCTAAGGGGGAGGAATGACAAAATATACATTGGCTGCAGAGCCCACATTGAGCAAGCAACTGAGTGGTAAATAAGGAGAAAGTTATGTCCCCTATACTTAAAAGCTTCTACTCTTGTTTTTCCCCACAGTGCACTAAAACAGAAATGGCTGTTAATACATGTATTCTCCTTTCTGAATTCTCTTACGTTATTAATAGGTTTGGTAGACTGATACTGTATATCCATGCCCATTATATAAGAAATAATTTCTACTGTCAATCATATAATGAACATCTCTTAGAAGAAGAGATATCTGATTCACTATGCCAGAAGTCAGTGAAATTGCTAGGAGGGTGTGGAGGAAGTGAGCCTAACCAGATGACTGCGGATTGGATGGTTGACCCAACAAAATTTTTTAAATCTTTTAGAATAATATAATCATGTTATCTACCACCTGATATGTAATTTCATGCAGAATGCAATGAAACAAACTGAATCTCTGTTCTATCAAAAGTTATAGGGAAAATCAGCAGGGACAGAATGATGGTTCATCACCATGCCCACCACCTGGGCATGCAAATGTCACCTGCTGGGTGATACAAATGTCAGTGACACTGACTTCCAGCACTCCTTCCCTCCTTCTGAATAACCCATTTAATGTTGTTCCTGCCATGCTAGTGAGGAAAGAAGCAGAAACAATCCTGCTTAGAATATTTTATTCCAGCACATTGACTCCTTTGAAAATTTCAAGTAAGGCATAATCATAAACCATATTCTGCAGAGATGCTGGCTGGGAATGAAGGAGGAGCTTATTTCTAATTTCATGGTGTGTAACTACTTTGATTTGCCGTTTTAAAATCTGAAGCAAAATAAATGAAATATTCACCTTTTTGAAGTCTGCATCATGGAAATCCCTAATTTTACACATCTAATGACTCAGAAGTTGGTGTACTGCAAGGATATATATTCAAGTGCATATGTTGAATGACTTAGGATTCTGGTCCCAGTGACTTTAGTGAATTTCCGTGTACATATATATTGCTTATACAATCACTTTTAAATTAATGGAGATGTCCATTGCAATGGTGTTAGTGAATCAGCCCTGATTTTTTAATTGGACCAATCTAACCCCAGTAATCATTATTTCCAACAGGAAAATAAAACTGGTTTTTGGAAGCTAACAAGCAGTATGTGAAGATAGCTTTAATCTGTTTGCCTCTTGGAGCTGGGACGAAGTTCTTCTCAATAAGGACATTTCATTTAGCAGTCATTTTTGATTGAAAGACCACTCTTCTTTTATAAATCCATTCTTATAGGTTAATGTCCATAATCACTGTAGCTTGTGCCAGTGAATTCCATAAGAATAGCTTGTGGTTTGAAAAAAAATAGTTTTGTCCGACCTGCCTACTTCTAATCAGTTTCAGTGGATGATCTTGAGCCCAAGCAGTACACAAAATTAAGAAGAAACAGGTTGGGATGACTTATGTCTCATTTGAAATATGCAACCCAGTGCAGGTAAAAGGGCAGTGGGGTCCTTCGGCACACACAAAATTGATTGACAGAGTTGCTCAGGACAGAATAACCCCCATTTTAACAATCAAACCATAGCTGTAATACAGCAAATGTAGAAGTACCTTTTTAAGTTCCATTGGATTTTGGATGCCTTTGCCATCTGTGTTTTTAAATTGCTGTCAGGAAAAGGGCATCATGGCTTTGCGCAATGATTTAAAACTATTTCTGGCATATGGATTTTGATCACTTTTCTGACATTTTCATCTCTTGGTGTGTGTGTTTGAATACAAAGGCTGCTTTGAACTTTTCTGAGGAAAGTCTAAAACATTTTGAAAGATCAGTAGACTATAATTGAGAAGGGAAAGCTTCCACCCGCTGGAAACGCTCACAAAAGCAACCCCCTGACCTAGCGTATTTCAATAGTCAAACAGAAGAAGAAAAATGTGTTTCGTTTCTTCCAAATCTCATGACTTTGAAAACAGTTTTTAAATGTAAAAGCAGAGTTGGATAAAAGTTTTTATAAACTGATGTTGGTTGTTTTCAGAAATGTTAAATTAATTTTTTTCCTTAAATATAATGGGAGTTTGAAGAATCAATGTTTCCATTGAAACATTGGCGCAGAGGTTCTACGAACCTTATCATCCAGCTGCAGCATTGGAAAAAAATGGGGATCAAGGCAACCGCATGCCAGAATACAACACAGAATAAGGCAGAACTGATGTATGTATCTCATATATCTTTTTAATTGATCTTCCCAACACATTTCAAATACTTTTTGTTTCAAGGCAATAGTGAGCCTACTTGCAGACCAGTTCACTGGCAAGCCTCTTAAACTTCTCTTTGAAAACTTCTTGAAGGTTGAGGCCACTGACGAAAAGATAAGGGATGACGGAAAGCACTGAGGGGAAAAGAAGGCTTGGCAGTCCAGGAGGAAGTTACCTATAAGATGTCTGGTTTGTTGTACTTAGCTTCATTGCCATTCTATGGCTCGCTGTACCATAAATCAGAGAACCTGATCTAGCAGTATACTCCTTGAAGGGAGTAGAGATGAGTAAACAAAAGAAGTGCAATGTGTCCAGTGGCCTTTTGTATTGCTCTTTTGTCATACCTTATATTTGTGGAGAGAATGGGGAATGGAAGAGCCAGTTCCAAATTTACATATAAGCTAAACAAGCTAAAGCTTAGGGCCCCACTCTCTTGGGCCTCCCCAAAAAACTTAAAAGAAAAAAATGGATGCATATTTCCAAAATATAAGATAAAAAACAAATAAAACTATATACAGCACTGGTGTTTTGTGTTGTGTAGGCTCCTATGATGTAAGTAATGGGCCCTGCCTGCGAGCCTTCAATTCAACTATTTCAGTTCAACAATTACTTTGATAAAATACATATATTGTTATGTACAAATGGCTTTACATACCTATTAGGTCCATAAATTACCATATAGCATATATTCAACACAAAAAAACAGCAACCAATTGTTGCTGACAGAAGACAGCTGGACACATAAAGGGCCCCATTACCTTCAATAGCTTAGGGCCTCATCAAACCTAAATCCAGCCCTGGGAAGAGCTTGTCAGTAACACTACCTAAAGTAGTAGATTTCTAATAGACTGGGCTGCTAGCAATTCCCATAACTCCTGCCCTCTCCATACATATTGTATCTGGATTGGCAACTGTGTGGAGGGGCAGGCGATCTGATGGTATTCTGTGGGGCTGCCAGATTTGATTCAGAGGCTGCCAAGTGTTAATAATGAATAGGCATGTCCCATCTCCCTGCGAATTTTTAAAGCAGTGTAAATGCAATGTCTGTGTTAGAGAAATACTAATGTAGAGTAAAATTTTGTTTTTAATAAATAGAGTTTTATACTTTTACCAATGAAGGCGCAGAAGGCAAACATTTCTCACATGATATAATTTTATAAGTTATTTTACCAGTTTTGTCTTACACAGTTGTATATAAATTAAGGAATCCACCACCAGAATTTTCCTGAAGAATACACATTATTAGGCACAGTTCAATTACATTTAGGCACTTTAGGTCTCAATGATTTCAAATTTGTTCAGCTTCCAGCTGTAAATGGGACTAGAGCTGTAACACTATCCACACTTTCTTAGGAGGAAGTCACTGGAAACCTGATTGGAATTGCTAATGAGTATAATAAGCATCTCTAATCTTAGCTTGTAGAGTATCGCAAGTTTTCTTGGCATCTCCAAGCAACATTGAGGTATTAGGCTTGTAAAAAATGGGGTTGTCAACTGCAGCATATCCAACACCCAGGGTACGCTTCATGACGATGACCTGGAGGAACAAAACAGCAGTGTAAAAGACCAATTCCCCATTGCACTACCTCTCACCAGTATGAAATATTCAAAGCAATATAGCCAAGCCCACTAAAAATGGGTATTCAAGCACTTGAAATGGTATACATCTGTGAGTAGTTAGGCTTTACGGGTGGAAAGGCAGCCTAATTTTTTATAAGAAATTGATGTTTTCCTCTGAAAACAAGGGCAGGATGTGCAGAGTGTAACTATTGAGGCATGTCAGGTTTTTATTTGGGGTCTGTACACATTTGTTCAGAAGATGCACAGCATGTAAAATTTGGGCATAATGGTGTAAAAGGAAATTCTATCATGTTACTGTATACTGTATATGGGAAGGCAAACAATGGGTGCAATCCAGAGTAACTATGGGGAGTCCTTGCTCTGGTGTAAGAACAATTTGCTCGGGATTGCAATATGAATTTCCCATAGGTTTTCACTAGGAGGTGCAGTAACTATGGGTACACGTAATGTCTCTTACGTGCTCCCGTAGTTACTCTGGATTGTAGGGTAAGTCTTCTCCTTGACCACAATGCTTTTGTTGCATTATCCATAAATTGAAAGATGTCTGGGCTGTTTCAGCTTTCTGTTCTCTGTACTACATAATACAGCACATCCGTTGTAGTTGCCAAGTGACTGCATATCAACTACAGTACTTATACAGCCTTGGCTCAACTATGCCTCAATTTATATGCTCAACAGAGTTAACAATGTTCTGTGCACATGTGGGCCACATATCCATGGAGGCGTCTTTGGATAATGCTGGCTCTATGGCTGTAGAAATGGGATGAGCTGGTCACAACTAGCAGGGCAACATGCAGGGGACACATTTACCTTTATTAAACAGCTTTAAACTTTTTTATGTGTTGGACAATTTAAGGCAGTAGCATAGCTAGCAAGTGGTGGGCTCCAGCAGGTTCGCACCTACTCTATAGAACCAGTTGTTAACGAGAGTTTAAAATTATATAAAGTTTAAAAATAGCCATTTAAAAGTGGCTGCCAGATGGGCAGAGAACCGGTTGTTAATGTCTTTGAATCCCATCAATGGGGGATGACACACATGGGGGTGAACAAAATAAAATTATTATTAACATCATGGAGGTTCAGAGTAAACCCATTATATTGTTGGATGCATACTTTACAGCAGAATTCAATGCAACAATCCATTTTGAAATATCTCCTTCCTATCAAAGGTTATGGCCAAAAAACTGGAAAACAAAAAATACATGGAACCCTATGGAAAGTGAAACGTAACTTATCGTGCCTTTACTTTGTCTATGTGAGTAGACAAACATGCCTTAGAGACCTTTGGAAACAGCAGGCTGAGATGAATCCAGTGAGACCAGAATGGTCCTTATCCAATGAACGCAACTCCCACAAACCACCCCAAGAAGGAAAAAGAAGCTCCTGATAGCAAGGCGGTATGTCTCTGAGTACTATGCATGGGAGCATTAGGAGGGGTGGCCAAATGGACATCATCCATTGCTTGAGAGAAATATTAACTGCATTTATTTTCTGACCATTATTATTATTCATTTCCTGACAACTTACTGCCACTCATCTTCACCCACTTGTTGTTGTAAGGACAAACGCAGGGAAGGAACTATGAACACCACCTGACATCCTTAGAGGAAGGATGGTATAAAATATGAAAATATTAATATTTTTATTAATTGTATTAATTAATATGGATAAAAATGAATTTGGAGGCTTGGATTTCAAATGACCTAGGTATATCACTGACTTAAGGTGCTAGGTGGAGGGCTGTGTGTGAGTCCACACAAACATAGAAGGAGCATGTCAGGGAAAAGGCCAGACAGCCCTTCTCTTTGCCAATGCTAGCTTTTTAAATGCCAGGACTAACCTGACAACCTGATCTTAGAATTGGTTTATACTGGAGCATTAAGCATAATGCTTGCTACAATTCATGGTTTATGCTGGAGCACCAGCATTCCTTACTACAATATCACAACTTACTCTTTCAACTGGTTGCAGATATAATTCAGGATCATATAATTTCAGGATCCATCCTCACTTATTTGCCTGCCCATCCTCTCTCAAATATATGATGGTTGTTAAGTAATTGATTCAAGATGTTATTTCTTTTCGATCCCACCCTCTTTTATCAGGTGACAACGTGACTCACAGCATTTGCAAGTCATAACAATGGGAGAATAAAATTAACACAGAAAATACTAGCACAATGAAGATACAACAAAATTTCATTTTGTGAAGATCTGCCTGTATAAAAATAGTTTTCTTGCCTTGACTAAATGCAAGCAGCAAGTTTAGGCATACAAATTCCTGATCCTGGGTGAAATGGACAAAACTTTCACGGACAAAACGTTCTTTTGGAGAGAAAGGGGGTTTGTAAAATAGGATGATAAGGGTTGGAAAAGGAAGTTAAAACTGAAATGTATATGTTCAAGAGAATATCCTGAGGGTAGGGAGGAGCACATTGTATATATTTGTGTATTGTGTATGTCTGTTTTTTGTGTAATTGTGTATTTTATAAAAGAAAAAGAAAAAAACTCCCCTGGAGGGCTACACCCAACTCATTTCTCAGGCTTTGGGGTGTGGGGGGGGGGGAGGGGAGAACCAAAGTCTCCAGCAGGCACATACTGCGAGTAACCTAGTTTGCTGTAATGGTGCATTTATTTGTTGGACTAGCAGTACCTCAAAGAATCAAGTCACTAAGGGGTTTGGCTGACCTCAGCTGGCACGACAAAAGTGCAGAGGCAACACTTTTTACAGGACTTGTCCTTTCTGCAGTTAGTCTCACATATTTCATAGGGTGGCAAAGGAAGCCTTCTGGCCTGTTTGCATTCCATGATCACCACTGTTGGTCCTGATGGAGGAAGCATTCCACACTCCACAGACTGGGTTCAATGCCATCAGTCTCTGCTGTTGTTATAATTACTTACTTGCTTAGCTTTCCAGACTTCCAATACAGGCATACCAGCTATAATTGAATTGGGATCTTCCTGGGCTGCAGAGTTTACAGTGTCATTGGCACCAATTACCAAAACCAGGTCTGTGTCTGAAAGAGAAAGAAAACTCATCACAAAATGAAAGCATCAGAGCTGGAAAAGAAGCTTTTGTCGGGGCTTTCAGACTCTAAGAGCAAGAGAGATTTCTCAGTTCCCTCGGGATGGGGAAAGTAAGGAGTCCCAGCAGATAAATCAATGAACTGTTTCCTGGGCAGTACAGGTTGAGGTGGTGAAAGTGGAGAAGTTCAGTAAGCCACGGCAGCCACATTTGGCATTTTAAAATTTACTTTTGTATGTTCCATGAAGTGCTTATCTTTAGTAGATGATATAATTCATAAATATATTTTAAAAAATGTATTTTATGCCACATTTACAGCCAATCCAAACTTGCAGTATCCAGTGCAGGGTTGAGGCTGCCTGCAGTAATGCTCAGGGCAAGGGGAATTATATTCCCCTTACTCCAAGTAATGCTGCAGGAGCTCCAATGGGGTTACTCAGACCTGAGCTACCTAAAAAGATGGTGCAGATCTGAACACCCAGGCTGTCTGGGAGTGAGGTTAGGTCTGGCTTAAGTGTGGATCCTGACCTTCCTCCATGCTCAGGCCAGGTTCTCCTATAGTCCATCCTAACCACCCCCAGGTACACCCTTAAAATGCCTTCCCCAGACTCCTGTGCCAGTGGCCCCACTGTCAGCACTCACCTATTTTGCTGCTGACCCAGGAGCCCCAAAGTTGGCAACTGGAGACCAGCGCACATCAGGCACCAGCCTTCTGACTTATCAAGTGGCACAAAAGTAGCTTTAGGGGCCCTAAAGGCAGCACGTTTGCAACACCTGGAGGCTGGCTAAAGGATCTTCTGCCTGCTGTTGGGGCACAGTTAGGATTGTGTCCTTAATTTATTTCCAGGGTGGCTCACATCACATTAACAATCATACAATACTATTAAATATTTCAAGTCATAATTAACAAACTATAACACTATGACCTTAAGAACAGCAACAAAACAAACCCAGATTTAAAACTAGCAAACAAATAAAATAATTTAATAAAAAGAAGAAGCAGTTCAGTGGATGTGCTGGAAGGAACAGAAGAAATAAAAAGAACTTTTCCTGGCAATGGAAAGCATCAGATTATTTATTCATTCATTTATTTATTCGGACATTTATATCCTGCCTTTCCCATTTCCAAAAGCAGCTCTCGAGATGGTTTTGAATTACATATAATTCAAAAGCAAACATTTAGTTAATAGAAAAGGGCAGCTAGGGACAGGTCAATGCAAGAAGGGACAGTGTGCTTAGGTGGGAGATTGCAACATTTTGTGGAACTCCTGGAGGGATGCTCATAAAATTGGGGTACCATGGAATCATGGTTGAAGAACATTGGCTTGAGGAACAAAAATTTGCATATCTGATCAGAAGTTCTCTTGGGTTCAGTGGGGCTTACTCCCTGGAAAATGCTATAGGATTTTAGCCTTAGAGCATTCACCCAGCCTGAACTTTGGGAATTGGCTGGACCTGGTTTTAAAGGCTTTGTAATATGGCCAGTCAAATGCATAGGCAAATTTGAGTGTTGTGGGGGGGTGGGAACATGTCATTTTTATATTTAGCTCTTCTAGGCCGAAAAATAAAAACCAAACTAAAACATTTATGTTATTTACTTAGGTTTTGATTCAGAGAAACAATAACCCATCTGGCTTCCACAACGAGACGTTGGAGCCTTACACAACGCACAAGCCAGACAGAACATTGTTCAACTGGGCCCCTAAAGAAAATATGTTAAAGATGACTGAAGGTGCCTGTCCAAAATATATAAAAAGTGTTTATTGGAAGCTTATTACCAGAAGGATAGCCATGCTTGTCTGTGGCAGCAAAAAGCACCTAGAGACTTGTGGAACTTTACAGTCTTAACAGATTTACAGGACTATAAAGCTTTATGGAGTAGAACCCACTATACTGGATGTTTGGCTGCTGAGAAGCAGCCTATAACAAGACAGATCTTGAGGAGAAAATGGCAGAACATCTGGCCTGGTCTAGCCATGAGGCTGGGTGAACTAGTCTCTATGAGCAGTAGGATGGGGGAGGCAGCAGACTGACAGATAGGGCAGTCTGAATCCTGAACCTATAGCTGCCCATTACCTCCACCAGACTGCCCTGAACCTCTGCCATCTTGTTATTCCTACAAAGAAAAGAGAACGAGTGAGAATTCAGTGGGCTGTAACCCCCCCCCCCCAACTAGAGCAGTGGCTGCGAATGAGCAATTGCAGTGGCAAAATGGAGATAGATCATCCTTCTGGCCAGCCTGCTTTGAAGAAGCACTGGGGAAGGAGGCAGTGGTGATAAGAGAGCATGGAGCACACTCATGCCAACAAAAGGAGGAAGGATGGAAAATCTGGGCCAGTTCAGGTCCCAGTTCAGTTTGAGCTGGGCCTGAGAAATCCATTCTGAGGACTCAATTCACCAAGAACTCCTGGGTAAAAACATTTAGAGAAAACCCTTAAGGGGTTTACAGAAAACCCACTAGCAACATGGAGCCCAATCCTATACTTGTCAACTCAGAACTAAGTCCCATTAGAGACAATGTAGTTTACTTCCAGAAAAGTGTGGATAGGATTGCAGCAAACTAACAGAGTCATAAACATAGGCCTGACCCATCGGCAGACCCTAATTCTAACCTGTCTCGATCATACTCATTCAACTGCTACCATTACAATAATATCTGCTCCAGCCACTCATTCACTTGCTCATCCTTCACAGGGATGATCTATATTAACATCTTCCAGGGCCACCCTTCTGTCTACACAGGAGAAAAAGGTGTCGGACCCAACACCAAATTGACACAAATTGGACATCAGAATGGCAATACTCAAACCAGAGTATTGAGTACTCTGAGGGAGAACATTTTCATTTTCCAGGACACTCTGCAAGTAGCAGTTCTTCAACAGAAAAAATTTGGTGAGAAACAGATGAATATGGATTTATTTGACTTCTCCCTGGAAGGAAATGCTGGGAAGGAAATAACCATCATGCATCGTTTCTGATGTCAAAGTTTCAGATGGTTTCAAAAGGCCATCAAAAGAAAGTTGGTAAAGAGTAGCAGAGATGCTCCTGGCTGTCCAGCATTGGAAACATAACACTGAACTAGGACGATCCTTGGTCTGACTCTGCAGGGTTTTTATATAACCTTACAACTCTATTTGTGTGGCACAGGACCAGATCCCTTGGGAGGGGCTCCCTCACCATAATACTAATATATGAATCAAGCCTAATACTCACAATATCAAGTGCCTATTTTTTCCAAATATTTATATTGCTGATAGAATACAGACATACATTTGTTGGTGGAGTGGAATTCATCTGCTTTTATTTATTCTAGAGTTAATCCTTGGTTGCTGTCTATTAATTTAATTCCAGATTTTAAAAGGCTGGCTTTTCTGTGAGCCACACAAAGCTTCAGTCTTTTTTAGAATTATTTCTGATACTTTAAGGGGTATTAATGTAAGCCCCATTATCTACCCAAATACCACTTGAGGCAGAATTATTATTTCTTGACCTAACTAGGGGGTAGTTAATAAAATGAAAAATTCTCAGGATGGTCTCAACAGGAAATAAGCCATTATTATGTTTCTCTCCTTCCTTGCCCTGATTCTTTACCTGGGAAGTCTTCATTTATCTCATCCATTTCCAACACCACATCGTAAGGCACACCGGCTTCTGCCAACAGAACGTTCAGCTGCCCTGGCATGCGTCCTGCAACCGGATGGATACCAAATCTGGAAACCCGAGAGTGGAAAAAATTGCCATATTGAGTCCAAAACATGCTGAACTAATAAAAAGGAACTGATAAATGTTGGCAATGCTACACAGGAGGAGACAGGCCAGTTTTAACGCTCATCTACCTCCTGACTGAAGCAGTTTGCAATAACAGAGTGCATGTTGTGGGGGCAGCCAGCGTTCATGGAGGGCAATTTAATAGAGTTGCACCACCCTCACCTTGCAACACACTGAGTTATTTATTTATCATAAGAAGAGCCCTACAGTATCAGGCTAAAGCCCATCTAGACCAGTGACCCACCAAATGCCTCAGGGAGCACCCTCAGGGAGCACTCAGGAATAAGAAACCTTCATCTCTGGCATCTGACATTCTGAGGTATCTACCAGGTAAAACTCAGAGGTTAGATATTTGCTTCATGGCTCGGAATCCATGATCGACTTTTTCACCATAAGTCTCTCCTATCCCTTCTATTCCTTCTAAAGGCATCAAGGGCAGATATTAGCACCACATTTAAAGTAAAGCGTTCCACAGTTTAATTACACATTGGGTAAAGAATCTGTTTTAACAGTTCTGAAATAAATTTTTTGATGTCCCCTGGATGTTTAGTGGATGTTTCCCTGGAGGGAAAATAATATTCCTATATCCTATTTGCCCCAATCCTTTCACTGATGGGCCACCCAGAGAAGAATTGAACCATAAGTGCTCTCTTAGCATTAATTCCCTTATTATTAATATAATCCAGTGGTTCCCAAACTGGACACCATGACAAACTCACAATGGCTCCACAGAATGTCCCCAATGGCTCAGTGGTCCCAGGCACCACCTGCTAGGAATGCCCAAGCTCTCATATGATCCAAGAAGGTGGCACTCAGGAGAGCAGAGAAGAAGAGGCTGGGGTGCCATGATCCAAGTAAGTTTGGGAATGCTGATATAAACCGGTTAACAGCAGTATTTTGATCACACTTGCCTGACTTTCTTTCCTTGTTCATTAAGCATTTTCACCATCTCAGCAATGGGATACTGAGCCTTTGCTGCACAAAGGCCCCAACCTGCAACAATGCAAAAAGATATTCTCAGCTATTAAGTCCTTGCCCTGTTTATAAAATGCTAGCAAAAACGTACCGGTGTTGCAGGAGTAAAAATCCCCCCGTATGCTATCCTCCCACTGCACATTGTCCCCCTGTGCATAATCCCCCCATATGCACCATCCCTCCATGTGCATCATCCCCATGCTCAATACTCCCGTACAACATCCCCCTACGCGCACCGTTCCTCATGCACACTGTCCCCCAAGAGTACTGTTTCCTATGCACACCATTCCCCCAATGTGCACCGTCCCCCTGATGTGCACCGTCCCCATGTGCATCATCCCCATGCACAATATCCCCATACCCCCATCTTTGCCCAAGTGCATCATCCTCCCATGTGCAATACCCCTATACAATATCTTTCCATGCACACCATCTCCCCACGCACATCATTCCCCCATGTGCATCATCCCCCATGTGCAACACCCCCATATATAATACCCCATACAACATCCCCCATGTGCACTGTCCCCCCATGTGCACCGTCCCCTCAATGCACACCATTCCCCAATGCACATCATCCTCCATGCACCATCCCCCATGCACAATACCCCTGTGCACAATATCCCTATGTGCACCATCCCCCATGTGCAACACCCCCATATAACATCTTCTCATGCACACCATCTCCCCACATGCATCATTCCCCCATGCGCATCATTCTCCCACGCACACCATCACCCCCTGTGTACCCTCCCTCCCAATGCATCAGCTGGATGTTGATCAGTCTTCAATGTTAAGTACAGGACAAAAACACATTGCACCCCTTTTAAGGGTTAAATTTATCAACATCGGTTCTTGGTGGGTATTGATATCACAGAAAGAACACCCTCCCCAAATTTCATGCTTCTAGGTTGGGGCAGAGCATCCCTCAGTCAGGGATTCTTCAATGTAAATTATAGGGAGGAAAATGTGTTGTGCCCCTTTTCACCCCCTTCCTGTTGGAATTTCTGAAAACCAATTCTCATTGGGTGCCTCCATCACAGAAGGAATACTCTCCCCAAATTTCATGCTTCTAGGCCTGGTGGTTTTGGCTGGCCGTTGGTGAGTCAGTGAATGAGACAGTGAGTGGTTTTTCAGTTTTATACTCACATATTTAGATTACATGGAGTCTGAATGAGGCAGTAGTCAAGGCTGAGTTGATTTGATATTTCAGGGGCTCAAAATAACTAACAATGCAACCCTAACCCTCTAATTATGCCAAATAAACCCCAACATAAGTCCCATGCAGGCTGGGGTGGGGGGGGTTTCGCAAAAGTGCTGTAATGCACTTCTGCACCACTCCTAGGGAAGGGTTAGGCTGGAGCATGGACATACACTTGCCTCCCTACATCACCACAAGAACCACAAGAACAGGAAGACAAATGAGTTGTGCCCATCCAGGTTAGGATTACACCCTAATAGTAACAAAAACAGTAATCAAACATAGTAATCAATATAAGAAAATCAGAATAGTTCAAAAAGTACACAGTGGAGCAAGTTCAATAATACTGAAAGATACTAAATTCATAAAGGAACATATTTTACGTTACTATAATTATATTTTGTTCCATGCTTACATTTGCCCCATCTCTCTCTTTCTCTCTCTCTCTCTCTCTCTCTCTCTCTCTCTCTCTCTCTCTCTCTCTCTCTCTTTCCTTCCAAGGAGAAGAGAATTAAGCCTTTTCAAGCACAAAATAAGATGGCTGCAGGGACTGATATTGTTTTCCCCCCAAACATTATCAGTATGATCTTGAGAAAGGGAGTAATGAATCGTCAATGAATGTATGAAACATTACTGAACTCTTACCAGGAGTAATTATGATTGAGTTGGCTTCTTTTATCATTTCAATTGTTTGATCAATGCCAGTTTCGGTGTGTGTTCCAACAATTTCCATGGGCTTTCCTCCAGCTGTTGATGTTGTACCGTATCCACCCAAAATGACATTTGGCAAAGATCGGTTCATGGCCTAAGCAACCATAAAAGATAAAATTAACAAATGCCAATGACTTCTGTTCCTGAAAAGATGATCATTTGAGACTCAAGGATTGTTGTATAGGTATCCCTCGTTATCCTCTAAGGTTCTGTTCTGGAAAGAACCCATGGATAACAAACTGCACAATCCAGAGCAACTACAGGAGTCCTTACGTCGACATAAGAAGAATTTACTGTGGATTGCTCTAAGAATTTCCCATAACTACATAACTAATTTCCCATAACTAAGTGGCTCCATAACTACATCAATGAGAGCTCCCATAGTTACTCTGGACTGTGCACAAAATCAGTATATAAAGAAAACAATGGGAAAAAAGATTTAAAGACCCACTTCCAGGTTGCTCCTCTATTGTGCTTAATTGAAAAAGGTAGTACATTAATATCTGCAAGTGGTTGATTCTGAGACTGAAAAATGGAATGATTGCTTGCATGACTTCCTGCCCATAACAGCAGAAAAGCTGTTTTTTAAACTGTAATTTGCAGTGGCCATTCATGATAAGTGTTAATAGGTGTATAAAAATTTCCTTGTATTACAAAATTGGACCTGTACATTATTATCATGAACTAAAGTTTACTAAGCTCTGGTCTCAAAAGCAAAATAAAGAGAAGGACCAGTGAGATGTACTTGTTACCTTCAGAGGTGAGAGATGGGAATGCTTCCAACCATGGAGGTTCAATTTTTAACCATAGGTAATGCAAAGTCTTCTGTGCAAGCCTATAAAAATATGATTTCATTTCCTGGTTTGAGGCTAATTCTGAACTATTGTGAGTCATCCACTCACAACCAGGGTAGAAATGCATTTTGTACCCTCCACTTCCCACCCTTCCCATTTTTTAATCTCCCATTCACAAGTAGCAGTGTTGGAAGTAGCCATTTTCACAGTTTGAAAGTTGCATAAGCTGGCCGAATCTATTACTATGCTATGCTATAGAATGATGTATACTATGTGATCATGTTGGATTGCTCTACCAACTTTTCTGATTAAAAATGTAATTAACTACCACATGTTGGTAATAATGTTGGTAATAATGTTGTAGAATATACAAAACAGGTAGCATTTCATAGAATCATAGAGTTGGAAGGGACCTAGTAGGTCATCTAGTCCAACCCCCTGCCTGCAGCAGGAAATCCCCCTAGAGCATCCCTGACAGGTGCTCGTCGAGCCTCCACTTAAAGATCCCTAGTGAGGGAGAGTCCACCACCTCCCTTGGCAATCTGTTCCACTGCCAAACCGCCCAAACCTTCAGGGTGCCTCTTCCTTCCACCCCTACCCCCATCCTCACCCTAGTCATGATTATTAGACACAAGGTCTGTATAGCTAAAGAGTTTCTTTAAAGTGCATGTTCCCCCTATGTTTCCCCCTCTCTTTGTGAGTGTGTGTGTAGGACGGGAAGAGAATGTTTGGCACTTTAAGTATACTATGGGTGCAATCTAGAGTAACTACGGGGAGTCCTTGCTCCGGTGTAAGAACAATTTTCTCTGGATTGCAATATGAATTTCCCATAGGTTTTCACAAGGTGGTGCTACCAGTGCACATAATATCTCTTATGTGCTCCCATAGTTACTCTGGATTGTAGGGTATGGCTGCAATCCTAAAGATACTTTCCTGGGAGTAAGACTCATTGAACACAATGGAGCTTACTTTTGAGTAGACATGGTTAGAATTGTACTCACATCTAGCAAAGGATGTCTGAGATTTAACAGCTGGCTAAGATGGGGCTCCAAAGGTATTTTGTTTGCTTTGGGAGAACAAGTATGGGTTTAGAAATTTAGCACTGTCCATCTGGATGCTTGCCTGCTCCACCTACTCAACTCTTTATATTTGTAAATAAACAGATGTTGTAAAAAGCAAAAGACTATAAATCTCCAGAACTTTCTCACAATGAAACTGACTTTCTAGCAGCTGCCCCATCAAAACCTTCTAAGCAATCATTAAGGTGGAAAAGATAGCCCCTAAAAAAGATAGCAAACAAACCGATACATGTGCACCACAGTGTGCATGTTCAACAGCTTACCACACACATGATGTAAGACAGGATTGCTCCAGAAGAGCCAATCAAGGCTCCGACAATTGTCATAAGGTTGTTGTTCAGAAGAAAACCTTCTGCGCACAAAGCCCATCCAGAGTAGCTGTTCAGCACAGTGATCACCACAGGCATATCTGCTCCACCGATCGCTGCAGTGAGAGTGACTCCCTTCCATTTTGTATGCCCCACGGGAGGAAAGAAGTAGCAAAATAGGAGTTGAGATAAACATTGAAAGGAAAAGGGGGAAACTAAAAGAACTGCCAACATCAGAATTCATGAAACGGAGATGAAACAAACTCTCAC
The DNA here is from genome assembly GCA_030015325.1 of Cryptoblepharus egeriae. NCBI lineage: Eukaryota > Metazoa > Chordata > Lepidosauria > Squamata > Scincidae > Cryptoblepharus > Cryptoblepharus egeriae. The sequence goes on from JAREYC010000013.1 coordinate 18,320,201, forward strand.
ACATCGTGAACTCAACAACAGACATTTCACTGTTCCAGGCAGTGGGTAACTGTTGATGGACATACTTTATCCCTAAATGCACAAAGCAATTTTTCCACCCATGGTTCTAGTAGCCATGAGGAACAAAGGCAGTAGGCCAGTGGTTCTTAACTTTTGGGGAGGGGAGGAGTGGCAGTGGCAAGGGGGGGCTTGTGTCATCAGTTCAGAATCATTCTGATGGCGTTAAATTCATCTCAGCCTGCCTTTTGAAATGCACTGAAGTACAGATGCCTACTCTTGAGTAAATGTACATGTGCGGCTCAGTTTCACTTTCCATAAGGTTCAGTACATTTTCAGCCTGCAGTAGGCTTTTCCAAACCCACTAATCTGAGATCTCTATCACGTAAAGATTGAACCTGGCAGGGACCTTAGCATTCAAAGCAGTCTGTGGCCCCAATGTATGTACATGCTTCATGAGAAAAGTGCTTGCAAGGGTGCTTTCCACTCCTGCTCAATGGATGTTCACTAATGGGATCTAAAAAGAAACTTGTTAAGCTACATGCAAATCTGAAGCCCATGATGCAAGCATACACATAGGGCAAAATCCATAGCAGTTATGGGTCCATGCAGTTACATCATCCTCTAGTGTTATCTTATGGAAAGTCATTTTAACTGCTCCGGAGCAAGGGGCTTAATTTCCCTTTAGGATATAGGCCATATACACACATACACACTCTATCCCAAGTTGTCCTTCAGCAAGAACATGCATAGGATAGCTATCTAACGTATTTCTATGCCTTGTGAAGGCAGGCAGCTTTCATTCAAATGTTAACCATCAACTCCACTTCTGATTTGTTCCTTTTAAAAGCCCCACAAGACCTGATAACTGTTTAGTACACTCACTCTGTGTCAGATCTATTTTCTCTATAATGTGTCTTCACAATATGCCACTAGATTTTTTAAAGTAGTAATTGTGATGCAAAATTAAGGGTTTAACCATTATTTCCCAATGATCTTGAGCACCCATAGGATTATTTATGTCAATAGGACTCCAGAGAACTTTACATTTTGGAGGAGTGGGCCCATATCTCCCCATACACTCTCTCTCTCTCTCTCTCTCATTTAAAGTCTAGGATTACAAGGACATTTGACTGAGTAAACCAATGGCTTATTTTACTATGCTGCCCACAGCAAAATCATTTTGGAACCTTGCACATGTGGTTTGTGGGATCCTGCAGGGGTTCTGCTGGATTTGTTATGGAATTTCTATAGAGCTGCACAAATATTTTGAAGAGAGCTTTGCGGAGTCCTCGGAACGTTGCCAGTATTTCCCCCTCCAGCTGCATCTTGCTGTTGTTCAGTTACGGGAGTACTTTGTGCTACCTTGTTTAAAATTCAAAATAAGCAACATGGCTTTTTTTAGTGCTGGGCCAATGAAAAAGGTGGTTGTAACTATTTTCTATTTCTTGTGCACAATAGGTAAAACAATATATTTTATTGGAACTGCCAGCAAACAGTCCAGGACCAAGATGGCAACAATTACCTATCCAAAATTGTTTCTGCTCAACAGCTCAAACTACGTTGCTGGACTTGTTGCTATTTATTTACTAAATTTATACCCGGCCTCTTGGTTTGGCAGACTGAAAAGGCAGCTCTTCAGACCTATGGCTGCCAAGGTTCCACTGTTGCACTCCTCCCACCAGTACAGTCTTTCCTTTTGGCAACTTTACCAGTACCGGGGATTGAGAAAAATCAGCCTGTTTCTGAGCTGTCCTGATGCTGACCCCATTCTCTGACCCGCCAAGTGAACAAACCTGAGGGCAGCTGCGCTCAGTCTTGAACCTGGATGTGTCACCAAAGTCATAGTCCATGTGGACAGTGACTAACGCAGGTCCGGAGCCATTTTTTTAACATTGTGTGGTCCTTTCAGACACCAAACATGATAGGTGCTTTGTAAACTTTTTGTTGTGAAATCATATACTAATTTGTCATTGTCATCATTGCCACCATCATCAGCAAGGTCCATGACCCAACATTGTCTGCTTGATTGTGTTCTAGACCCTCTTGGATCTAACCCTATCCTTGTGTGCCCTCCCCACTAGCTCTTGACCAATCCTGCCACCAATATAGGTGCAATTATTTTTAAAACTTGTCCACCCTTTCCATACCATGACTGAAGACAGTCCTGAAACACCAATCAGACAAGCCATGCCTGTTGTATAGCTGGGATCCAGCATAAAGGGAACCATGCCACCTGCTGAGGCTGCCAGCAATCCACCATTCAAGTAATGGCGACCAGGCAGAAGGAGCGGAGCAGAGTTGAGTACACCTAGAAGCAAAAAAGAAGAGGCTGTGTATTTTTGTTCATATAATAAATGATAATGATCTGGCTAAATGCAAAATTATGAAATCTGGTGGATGCAATGTAATACATATATTTTAAGTGTATAGTTTTTTTTCTTTTAAATTGTGTGTGTTTTGATTTGTTCAAATGGATATTTGTATATTTGTATATCTGTGTTGTATTATGGGAGAGAGCACCTCATTTCGTTGTTCTCATACCTTGAGTACAATGACAATAAATTTATCTTATCTTATCTCTTATCTTATCTTATAATGTTTTGGATGGTTGGTCCAAAATAGCAAAAGCTGTTAGGGTTGCCAACTAGTTGCAACTAGGCCTGCCGTGATCTCAACAGAAACTGCTCTGCGCTAAGCTGTTTTTTTCCTCCAGAGGGAATCTGCTATGAGTTCAAACAGCTACTTCAACCCCAGAGGAAAGTGGTTTTAGGGAAACAGTTTCTGGTGAGAAACACCCCTACATATCAGAGCCAGTGGTGGGCTGGCACCTACTCTATAGAACCGGTTGTTAACAAGAGATAGGACATATAAAGTTTAAAATTAGCCATTTAAAAGTGGCTGCCAGATGGGCATAGAACCAATTGTTAATGTCTTTGAATCCCATCACTGTCACAGTCCCAATAGGATGGGATGTCTTCAGATGTTACTCAAAAATAAAAAGGCAAATGGCAAATACTTGTTCGGTGCCATGCCTAGTTTGACCCTGAGAATCAACATTACAAGGTTTTGAAGACCTTCATATAAAACCAGTGAAGCCAGACTGCTTGAACTTAAACCAACTCCATCCTATTTAAATTAAATAACAAAATAGGATTCAGTATAATCTGGACTACCGATCTGTAGCGCCAAATTCATTTATTTATGGCCTGCTTCAGTCCTCTCAATATATTATGGCTTTCTCAATGCAGCACCATAATTCCTATTGCAGATGTGTTCACCTTATCATATTTGATTTATACAAGAGCAGCTGCTTTCCACATGTGCACTCATTTTTCACAGTTGTATTACATCCCCGTGTCCTTAGTGCTCTGCCAATAGTTCAGTGCACAGCTACTGAACTGTTTCACATATTACTGTAGTGATCTCCCCAATTCAACTACTTTCCATTGTTTTCTTGCAACCTATAGAGGGATCCTGGAGCTCTCTAGCCCAGGTTTCCTGAAACCTTTCAGCACTGAAACTCACTTTTGAGAATGACAATCAGTTTGGATCCAGTAGAAGAGATATCATGGACAGAAGTGATATTATCAAATTGTTAACACTCCCTGATACATCACACTGGATCTTGTCCCTGCATGGGCCATATTATGGTGTGATACTCGCATTTACTGTGAACTTATTTTGCTGAGTCCTACTCCCCATAGGGCTGTGGTGGCGCAAGCGGTTAAGTCGCTGTGCCTGTTAACCAGCAGGCCAGGGTTCGAGACCCAGGTCAGCCCCACAAGACAGGGTGAGCTCCTGTCCTTAGCCCAGCTCTGCAACGCCAGCTGGATCCAATCGTATTGGCTCTGCCTTTCCATTGGACTAATTCAGTGGCGTGGAGAGGGGGGATCTGCTGGTTGGGTAACAGCCTATCCTCCATAACAATCCAACCCAGGCTTTCGTGCTTCGCATGCAGCGTATGCAGTGTATGCAGCGCCACGCGCGATACCATAGTCTTTCAAGACTGATAGAGGCCTGCAGTTCAGCAAATCCTGGTTCAATGCATAAGAGTTTCAAAGGAGTTTTTAAAAAGGTTGGCACTAATCCTTATGGAAATTCAGTGTGAAAGGAGTTTCTAAGTTTTAAAAGTCTTTGGCAATACTATCAGAAGTTTGCGCACTTTTGCTTTCTGCATCGAAAACAGAGCAGCGTACCTTGCAGTTTTCCATATGCTACCAAAGAACCACTGAATGTTACACCCCCAATGTAGGTGCCCAAATAGGCCACAGTCTTGAGAACGTTGGCAGAAGGGTGAACATCAAGGTGTGGATATTCAATCATGTACTCGGCAATGCATGTCAGAACAGCTGCCAAACCAACCAGACTGTGAAATGCAGCAACAAGCTGTGGAAGGTCAGAGATTTCAATCCGTTTCGCAATGGTGAGACCTGCAAAGTGAAATAATTTAGATCCAAGATTAAAAACATTATATTGTGTTTCATACCCTCTCAAAAATATAAACAGTCCGTTAAGTAACAAAGGTCTGTTTACTTTCTTAAGTTATTTTCCCTTTTTTGTGCAAAAACAAGACACATAATAGGAAATATAACTTCACTTTCAAACTCCTCCAAAAAATTATATCACACGGTCCTTTCAAGGCAATGAGCAAAAGTGGAGTTTTTCAAAACCCCAACCTCATTATGGAGTGACGTGCGTTTAAATCAGAGACTGTGGAAATCTCATTTCCCTGTTAAGTTGTACTTAAGGACCATATAAACTTGAAGGATGTCAATAAAGGAGAAGATGTAACCCAGTTGTTCTTAAATATTTCAGCACAGGGACCCACTTTTTAGAATGATAATCTGTCAGAACCCATCAGAAGTAATGTCATTAACTTGGAAGTGATGTCATGGCCACTAGTGACATAATCAACCAGAAACATTTTTAACACTCCTACATGAACAAATCAAATCAAATAAGTATGTAAATTAAAGCTTACAATAAGTAAAAGTTTTTTTAAATTATTTAAAATAAAGAGGATATGTCCTGGAAAAAGAGGGCATATGGTCACCCTTTATTTGGTGGAAGAATATTTGGCAACCACTGACATAAGCAATCATGTAACACTTCCACCAGTATCAAGTCTACTTCTCCATTGGTATAAAAACTGTGTTCCTACATAACTGTGATTCATATATTGGAACAGGCATGGCACTTTGATATTTGGAAAATATATTGTAGAATGCTGGGATGAAACTGGAGATCTGGTTACCTAATTCCCTGCAGACAGAACAACACAATGCTGGATTTGATCCTTTTGATCTACCAGTACTTTGCCAGTTCAACCTGAGAGAGGAGGATGTAAAGCATAATCATTCAAGTCACTTCTGGCACTTCTGGCACATTTACTTCTGGTAAATCTGTTTGTTGGACAGTTGTAATTTTTGAGCATTCCATGCTAACTTTGAGCACAATCCTAACCATGTCTGCTCAGATGTAAGTTCCATTGTGTTCAATGGGTTTTACTCCCAGGAAAGTGTGTTTAGGATTGCAGCCTTAGAATAGTATATTTCTGCCTGGTCCTACCTGGTTCCTATGACAAGCAGATACTCTCACACTGTTCACAAGGCAAGCAGGCAGAACTGGAAAATCTGTTCCAGAGTGAAGCTGGGTGGTGGGACCAGTGAACATGCCATACACCCTGCAGCACCTAGGGGTCAATGAATTGCCTACATTTCCCCTCCTCTGCCCAGTAAGCCAGAGGGAGGGCCATCCAATAGGTGGTGGAGAACTAAGACACTCCATCAGAATAAACTTTAAAAAGAATTAAAAGATGGCTTTAAACGGATTAGATCAAACCTTTAGTGCCCAGGGAGATGACATGCATGGGGGGGCTGTTACATCCCACAACTTTGCAACGGTGTGGAAAACTCCATCATGTTATATACCTTAGGATGCAAATTCAAGACCAAAATCCAATGCAAAAATCCAAAGCAAAAATATTTGAAATAGATTCTTCCTAAGAAAAGTTATGGCCAAAAATAAAAATAAAATGCATAGAACCCTATGGAAAGTGAATGTTACTCATATCGTGGCTTTACTCATGAGTAGGTGAATTTGCCATAATCCACTGGAAAGGCCCTCTGGGAGGTCAGCAGCACCAGAATCGTTCTAATTCAATTACCCCAGCTCCCACAAATCACCCCAGAAGAAATTTTTCTCCTATTAGCTTCCCCTTGCACTGAGCTATATGAAAGTAAACTGCACAGCTGCATTTACTTGAGAGTAAGCAAATGTGCCTGGGCTCCTGTGCAGGTCAGGCACAGAGGAATAAAAGGTTACCAGAATGTTCCTAATCCCATGCACCTGGAGTTAAAAAGTGCCCCCGAGAGAGCCTCCCTACACACACTGAAAAGGATTAAAATCAGTTTAACCCCCCCTCAGCCTTCCCAAAAGGTGAAATAGGGTAAAGTTAATTTTAAAAAATTATTAATTTTTTACTTGTAAAACCAGATTATAGTCCCAACTCCTTTTCCCCCTTCCCCCAGCTAATTTTCTGTTCTCATCCCTCTGTGGTTTTAATGCTTTTGGGAGAGGGGGGGATTAATGCTGTTTTGGTTTTTTTAAAAAATATCAATTTAACCCAAACAAACATGCTGGATTTAAAACATATTTCATCCCAAATAACACTGAACTGGTTTAAATATAAGAACTTACACTGAATGGGGCATTGGATAGGACTAAAAATCTACTGATATTTTTTTGGAGGGGTGTTGAGGTTATTCACTTAGTTTATATATTTATTTTAATTTGCCTGATGATGTGATTTCCAGCCATGACATCACTTCTCATGGATCCACTCTAAAAAGTGGGCGCCAAGCTATAAGATTTGAGAACCACTGCAATAAGGTGTTAGTAAGGTAACAAACACCTTTGGGGGAGTGATGGCATAAGTGACCAAAATGGCTAAAATAATGGGTTTTAGGAATATTACCATCATGTTATAAACCTTTGGATGTGCAATTTACAGCAGAATGCAGTGAAACAAACCACTTTGAAATATCTTAGCGTATATCAAAACCAGCTGAGATGGGGTGATGGCACAAAACCACACCCTCAATCTACATTCTTGCCCCATCCACTGTATGGAGATGAAGCACTGTCTCCTCACCAGGTGACGGAAACCCTAGTGACATCCATGGTTTTGTCTGTTGAACCTTATCTTTTGTTTTCAGGCACCACACATGTGCTGGTAAACTAATAGATTCATTCACAAAGATACTCCACAGCTCCTAACAAGACTCCTTAAGACCATAAGTAGAGCCTCCACTGGATCAGACCAAAAGATCATCTAGTCCACTTTCCTGTATCACAGAGCAGCCCACCAGATGCCTCAGGGAGCATATAGACACCTGCGTCCAGGTGCCCCCCTGCAACTGGCATTTTGAGGCTCAGGAGAAAGACAAGGAGAAAGTGGGGAGACACTAAAAGTGTCTTGGATTGCAGAAGATTAAATGGCTTACTCCCATTTAAATGGGGCTTAAATGGGTATTAAATGGGGCTTACTCCCAGGAAAGTGTCTTTAGGATTGCAGCCTAAGGGTGAAATCCAGAGTAACTACGGGGAGTCCTTGCTCTGGAGTAAGAACAAGTTACTCTGGATTGCAATATGAATTTCCCATAGGTTTTCACTAGGTGGTGCAGTACCTAAGGGTACACGTAATGTCTCTTATGTGCTCCCGTAGATACTCTGGATTGTGCTCTAAGTATCCTTCATAGGATCATGCACATTGAATGCATGTTTTGAATTCAATTCCAGTGTTTTGTCATCATTTTTACATCCAGTTAATATTTTATATGAATATTTTTTGGGTTGTGGAACCAATCGTCTGAGTTTCCGTTATTTCCTATGGGAAAATCTGTTTCACGTAAAGAATGTTTTACGTAACAAACATGCCTCCGGAACGAATTAAATTTGTTACGTGAGGCACCACTGTAATAGAAAGAGCAGAGAAGCTGAATAGTCTGGAAAGTGACAGTGCTTAATTAATCTGCAGTGCCTTAATATAAGCCACAAATGATCCACAGAAAGCAGATGAGTTTGAAGTTCCAGTTGCTTTCACTTTTTGAAGATAATCAAACTTTAGATTTTTCCCTTGTCAACAGCTTTCTGTGTGACGCCAAAGCCGTTCAAAGCACATATAGAAACAAAACACAGAAAGTTGTGTAAGTTGGCAGGGTGGTTGGTTTTGGGGAGTATGGTGGAGGCTCACATTATTTTGTCCCTTTCCATGTATAGTTGATGAGAAATTATTTCCACAACTTTTTTTATCTTGCAAAAAATTGCAAATTGATACTTCAGCATGGATATGGATGCTTGTTGTTGGTGTTACAAGAGGAAAATTGACTTTGTGGGAACATAACAAAGGTTAATGAATAGTGTTCTGAAGCATGAAAACTACGTGCTTATTTATCTGACAAGCACAGTATCAGATGAAACACTTCCTGTGTCCTGTCTTTAAAACATGCGTATCTGCTTCACCATTCCATGCTCTCCTTTTAGTCAAGAGTGCCACCTTTTGGAGTTAAATATGCTAATATTCTAGATATCCAACCATGCTACAAGATTACCAGATGGATTGCACTTTGGGTGCAGAGATCATTACCAGCAATGAAGATCATAGATATCATGAGATATTCTCTTTCTGTATAAAGAGTTGTGCCAAGAACAAAGGACAAGAAAATACACTAATAGATCATTCACTGGATCACTCACTCAGATTAGTCATTAAAAATATGGGGGCCCCATATCAGCTGATCCCATATTCACTGATTTACTTATCTGCCTCCCCAGCAGGCATACCCCCTCCCCTCCAGGATTTCTTGGGCCTGCCAATGTCCTACAACACTTCTAGTTTCTCCATAAAATTGGAAGTTGCTTTTTTTAGCTTTAGAGCTCAGCAAAGACCAAGATTGGACATCATCAGCCTCTGCTGAGCTCAGAGGCCCCTCCAGGGACAAGGGAGTGCAGTTCTCCTCACTTCTGGAGTTGAGGTGGCTCCCTGGGACAACAGGTTTGAATGTTCACCCATATCAATGATTTCAGGTATGTGTGGTGGTTCAGGGTGATCATATGACAGTAAATTTCCGGATTTATCCTCTTTTTTAGCCTTCAAAAAAAGCCTTCTGGGTGTCCTTCAAAAGGGCTTCATTGTCTTCCATTTTGGCTTCAGTTAGGAACTTTGCAATGGTTTGCAATACCCCGTCATGTCATATGTCATTGGATTTGTATTGAAGAGCATCCAATGCAAATATCTCCTCCTATATGGCCAAAAAACTAAAAATAAAAAATATGCATTAAGTTTTATGGGAAAGTGAAAGTGCCCAATATTGCGGCTTTACTCGTGAGTAGGCAAACATGCCATTGGGCAAAATCCAGAGTAACTACAGGGAGTCCTTGCTCCGGTGTAAGAACAACTTACTGTGGATTCCAATATGAATTTCCCATACGTTTTCACCAGGTGGTGCAGTAACTACAGGTGCACGTAATGTTTCTTATGTGCTCCCGTAGTTACTCTGGATTTGGAGGAAAGTCTGCTGGAAAGGGCAGGCTGAGAGGAAACCAAGATCTTTCCTCTTTTTGAGGTTTGGGCATCGGGTCACCCTGTGGTGGTTCAAAAAATGAAACTCTTGTGGATAAGGGGCACACCTGTATGTACCAGCAAGTTAATTGGGGCAAAGCCATACATTGCTACCATGTAGGTTGAGAAGCAACTCCCATATGACTTCAGTACCATTTGGAATACATCAGAGGGGCAGGGGGCAATGACATACTTCCTTTGCTGAGAATGTAATCCTCCTTCCTGGCCAAGTTATGTCTGCCTGGAAATAACCATAGGCCTAAAATACATACTACAGATAAACTTCAGCTCTTATAAAACACAAAAAGGGAAAACACAGATGTCATATGTTTGTATCAGATGTCACAGTTTGAAACAATGTGTGTGTGCACATGCATGTGCATGCAGAAAGAACTAATGAGAAAGAAAAGAGTAAACCTTTCCCTATGCCAGCATATTATGGAAGAATAACAGCAGTAAGAAAACTGGCTACCTTTACTTTTCACTGAGGACAATAAGCTTTATAGGAATTCTGTGTTTCCCTACTCCCTAAAAATCAGTGGAATAGTGTGATGAACTGTATTTACCCCATGATATGAATTGTTTTTGCCCTTGATGTAACATACTGTACTTACCTGTAGTGCCACCCAATGCCATTGCTGTAGACATTTGGGCCAGTAGTTCTGGTGAAGGTTTCAGAGCACCTAATGTAGCTGCCAAGCCACCTGCTACCCCAATCATTCCTAGAGCATTGCCAAGTCTTGAGGTAGTCTGACTAGACAATCCAGCAAGTGCACCAACACAGCAAAGACCTGATCCCAGATACATCATCTGAAAAAAACCAAGGATAAAGCATGAAACACATATAGCACATTCAAGAAAACTGAAGTCTTACAGTGGCTGAGGTGCAATCCTATCCTAGGCCAACACAACTCAATGATTTTCCCGTTCCCATAGGGATGTAGGCAGGCAAGTGCATGTCTGTGCACTGGCCTAATCCTCCACCAAGGAGTGGTGCAGAAGTGTCTTACAGCACTTTTGTGATACCTTGAGGCCAGCACAGGACTTGTGCTGGGGATTATGTTGGCCTAACTGGGGAGGGTGAACTGGGGAGTGATGTGCATGGGGGGATGTTGTGTGGGGGTTCGTGTGTGATACGCATAGGGGATGATATGCATGGGGGTGTTGCACTGGGGGATGGTGCGCATTGGGGATGTTGTGGGGGGTTGTTCAGCATGGGGATATGTGCTTGGGAGGATTGATGCACATGGGGGTGCTGTAAATGGGGAGTTGGTGCACATAGGAGATTGGTGCACATGGGGATGGTGTGCGTGGGGTATGGTGCGCATAGGAGGTTGGTGCGCATGGGAGGTTGGTGCACATGGGGGGTTGGTGCACATGGGGTTGATGTGCAATGGGGAATGTTGCACAATGGGGGGTGTTATGCAATGAGGAATGGTGCATGGGGGTACTTTACTCCCACAACATGGGTACATTTCACTAGTTTATATGTAAGATTGATTGCTTCGTTGGTTGGATTGATTGGGGAAAACTCAAACCTTTTCTTATAAATGAGGTAGCCCTACTGAATAGCCTCAAGGCTTGAGTTCTGTATCCATCCTTCACCTGGCCCCATTACCAGTTATGGACGGAGTTAGGAAAAAATACACCAGAAAAACTATGGTCAAAATTAATCTCTCTATACACAAGCTTGCAGACTGCAGGATATCAGCTCTTTCCAGGGCAGTTAGCAGCTATTTAATTTTTTAATAGCCTCAAGGGTTGAGGCAATAAGTTAGCTCAGGGGTCAGCAACCCCCGGCATGCATGCCAAGCATGGAATGTGAAAAGATGTTCACCAACACCTCAAGGAACCCTGGCAGGCATGGCCAGGAGGTGCCACTGCTGCCCCAGTGTCAAGGGACAGACCCTTCTCCAGAGCTGGGGGGGGGGGGAAGGGAAGGTACAGGTCACTTACCTGGGACTTAGCTCCATTGATTGTAATGGAGCTTAATTACGAATGGATGGGCATAGGCTTGGCTCCACCCCCACTTTTCATACATGCACGAGTCTACAATCTTCTTCATGGGAGTAAACCCCCTTGACTGTAATGGGGCTTTTGAGAAGAAATGTATAAATTGGGCTCTTGGTCATACTCTTTTCTGAATACTGAATAGGTAATTGGCAGTTCTCCCACCTCTTCTCCCCATCCCCTCACTTCCCCCGAATCTCATAATCACAAAACATACTTTTAACATATAATCCACAAGATTGGTAGAATCATATTGGCACATGGAATAACATTGTAACACAGGTTCGGCATGACACTGCTGAAAGGTTGCCTATCCCTGTGCTGATCCTTCCCATCATCCTTTCCATCACGTTTTCATTGGCCTCTGTTGGCCCTCACCAAGTGAGTCCTGCCCCACGGTTTGATAAATCCTGATGTGAACCATCACAATGGATTTATTCTACCCTCTTCTACACCAAGTATGATTTAAAGGGTTTTAGCCATCATCTTTACGTGTGGAACAATCATGTTTCTTTTTCAGCCACTAGTTCAAACACATTTTAAAGATGCCAGCTTTGTGAGATCATCCTGTCAGATTTTTCTATTACTTTGATTCTCCAGTGTTTTGATACAACAAGATTCTTTGAAATTGGTGCATGACAATGCATTTATGTATAACATGTGGCACTCTCCCTTATGTTTGCAAAGCATCTGCTATTTTATTCCTAATCACAAATGTTCAATGTTACCTTCAGGAAAGGAGAAACAAAAATTATATTACCAAATTTGTTACAGTTGATAAGCAAGAATTCATAATATATGTTTCTGTAAGTCAACTGCGGAGCTTAATCCAAATAATCTTAACCAGTGAAGTCATCCCATTCTCATTTAACTAAACCTAGCCTAATTTTTTCTGCAATAATATTCAAGGTGTGCAAAAATATTTTCAAAACAGTATACACCTAACATGTGGTTCTCTTAAAAAAGAAGATAAAATAAACAGTGGACAAGTGGGAATTGTGCTGTTGTTGTTCATGGAAGTTAATATGTCACATTCTTTAAAGGAGCTGCAATCACATCAGGAGGCATAGCAGACATCAGAAGGCCATTTCTGGTTTTACATCAAAACTGGAAGTGACATTTTGAGGCCTTAGTAGGCCATTGAAGGGTTGTTAATCATACTGTACTCTTACCCTACAATCCAGAGTAACTACGGGAGCACGTAAGAGACATTACGTGTACCCGTAGTTACTGCTCCATCTAATGAAATCCTATGGGAAATTCATACTGCAATCCACAGCAAATGGTTCTTACACCGGAGCAAGGACTCCCTGTAGTTACTCTGGATTGTGCCCATACTCTAATACACAAATCAGCAGGTGAAAAAAGATTTGCTGTAACTGTATGTTACTGAAATAGTGGGAGCAAATCTTTTTTCACCTGATTTTTCACCTGATTTCACCATGATTTATAAACGAGTTAAAGTAGTGTCATTCTGAAAAAAAATTGCCAGTTTGTGTGTGCGTATGCCTGTGTGTGTGCATACATGCCCCTTCCCCACACTGCTTGATTTATAAGTTGTATCTTTTTAATCAACTTCAAACAATTACATATGTACCATTCATCTATTAATCCCACTTTTGTATTCCAAGCACGGTGCACATCTCCGATACTCATTTATACAAAAATCTTAGGCTCAAAACGATTAACATTTGTTGCCAACTTGATGTTCTGAATCTTGAAAATAATTTGTCAACATCTGCTCTAGTTTACTCTTCAGTTCTGGCTTAGCAGTTCACTGGGATACATAATAAAAGACCAGATTTTTATTGAACAGCATTTGATGGAAAAAACTCCATCCCTGTAACCCATCAGGTATCAAAGTAAGTCAGGTTTTTTAATAATAATATCAAAGAAAGAGATTTGATGAAAAACTTTCTCCTAAACAGCTGTTTGGTAAATAAGCCATGGTTTTATACCTACTAACCACTGAATGATCTAAGTTCCAGAGTATTTGTTAGATTTCCTTTCAAAGGAGGGGATGTGTACTCACACAGCAGTGTGAATATTACCTGGTTCAGTAAAATATATCACACTGTTTCCTATGGGTTTTGTTTAAAATATCCTACAATCCAGAGTAACTACAGGAAGACGTAAGAGGCACTTTCTCTGGATTGCTCTATGCATTTCCCATAGGTTTCCCATAGGTGGCACCATAACTATGGCTGCAATCCTCCAGTTAGGCTGGCCTAATCCCAGGGCCTACAAGAGAATTTTTTTAAGGCAGTACAAAACCCATTTGGGGCCCCTAAGACTTGCAAAATTATTTTGAAATAAAAAATTGAGGCTAATTAATGTGCAACAAACTTCAACAGGTGCTCATTTATTGATCATATAAAACATTATGTTAAAACATACTGGTATTCAAGTAATGTGACAATATAATATACCGTATTAATTTGTTAGTAACAATTTGTTAGTTCTAACAAATTGTTAGAACTACTAGGATTCTAGCAATGCTGCAATAGCTACTGTTCAATCCAGTGGGTTCAGGAAAGCAGACACAGGTATATTTTGAATAATCCATGTCAACCTATGTTGGCCTTAATGGGTCTACCTTTGAGTGGGCAGAGAACCACTCAAAAGGTCCTTCAGTCATGGGCCCCTCCATAGCTTTCAGGCCCCGGAACAATGTACCTGCTGGACCCCCCTCTCATAGGCCCTGCCTAATCCCTAGCATAAGTTCTATGCTGCCCGGGGGGTGTCACCAAAGTGCCATAACACACTTCTGCACCACTCCTGGGGGACGGTTAGGCCAGTGCACAGACATGTTCTTGCCTCCCGACATCACTGCAGGAACAGGAAGACTGATGAGTTGTGCCAGTCTAGGTTAGGACTGCACCCTATGAAAGACACAGCAAAAACTGACTTAGGGTGCAATCTTAATTGAGGCCAGCACACCAAGGTGTGGGCAGCAGTGACTGTCGATGCCAGCTGGTACTACGGGTTTTTGGAGCTAGAGGGAAATGGGGAGAAAGGTCAGGATGAAGGGAGGATCGGGCTCAGGAAGGGGGCTGGATATAGTGGCAGGCTCTGCTAGTGTATCCTATCCACTCTCCCGAGCTAGGAGTCCTGACATGGATCCTATCAGCTTTATGTGAGGCTGGTAATTGCCGGTCATGCCTCAGCTGAGGTGAAACTGATAGAACAGCTCAGTGATACCAGCTGAGAATGAGCAGAAAAGATGTTCTGAATGGTTAACAGAAGCCTCTCGTTCCTGAGGTAATTTTACCTCAGAATCTGAGTTACATCAGTTTAAGTCAAAGTTACTTCAGAAAAGGCAGTGAGCAGAGATCTCGCTAAGCTGTACATGTTTTTTACATGCTCTTGTGATTTGTGGAAATTGACATTTAGACTGGACTTATGACTATACTCTTATGTCTTATGATTCTAAATTGATTGTTGTGTAAAATATATAGGTAAATAGAGTTTCTACAAGAAAAAATCTCTTGAGTGCCACCTCATTTTTCTCCTTCACACACATACTGCCACTGCCATTAGAAGCTCTTAACAGACTTCTTGACCATTGAAGCGCACTGTTCTCTGCCCACTCAAAGGTAGACCCATTAAGGCCAACATAGGTTGACATGGATTATTCAAAATATACCTGTGTCTGCTTTCCTGAACCCACTGGATTGAACAGTAGCTATTGCAGCATTGCTAGAATCCTAGTGGTTATCTGGTTATAAAAACCAACAACTTCTTAGTATGCACCTGATTAATGCTTCATTACAATGGTTTATGGACTCAGCAGTTGTGAACTTCTGAAAAACTTTGTTTAAAAATGCTAATGAATCCTGTAATGTTTATCTCTAATATGGGTGGCTCATTAATCTATATATATAAAAGAGAAAAGTCACTGACTGATTCACTGACTCACTCACTCATCAACACCCAGCCAAAACCGGTGGCCCTAGAAGCGTGAAAATTGGGGTGGGTGTTCCTTCTGTGCCAAAGGGAGGCACTAAGAACCAGTTTTTTGGAAATTCGAACCAGAAGGGGGTGAAATGGGGTGCAACATGTTTACCTTCCAATACTTTCCTTTGAAGAATCCCTGACTGAGGGTCACTGTGCCCCAGCCCCTGGACCTAGAAGCGTGAAATTTGGGGAGTGTTCCTTCTGTGACATAAAAACCCACCAAGAACCAATGTTGAGAAATTTAACCCTTAAGGGGCTGAAAAGAGGCTCAATGTGTTTTTGTCCTATAATTTAACATGGAAGACTGACCAACATCCAGCCAATTTGGTGCTTGGTTTCTGGTGCACAGGGGGGGATGTTGTTTGGAGAGAGGGGTTGCACTGGGGAGAATGCTGCACATGGGGGGTTGCGCATGGGGGCTGTTGCGCATAGGGGGAATTGCGGATGGGGGGCTGTTGCGCATGGGGAGGTGACGTGCATGGTGCTGATGCGCATGGGGGACTGATGCGCATGGGGGACCTTGTGGTTGGGGGGATGTTGCGCATGGGGGGATGTTGCGTATGGGGGGTTGATGAGCTTGGGGAGTTGATGCGCTTAGGGGGTTGATGCACATTGGGGAAGTGATGCACATGGGGTTGATGTGCATGGAGGGTGTTGCGCAAGGGGAGATTATGTGCATGGGGCACGTTGCACATGGGGGACTGATGTGCAAGGGAGGCTGTTGTGCATGGGGTGGATGAACATGGTGGATGTTGGGCATGGGGGGTTGATGTGTGTGGGGGATTGATTCACAGTGGGAGGGATGGTGTATGGGGGAATTTTACTCCCACAACGCGGGTACATTTTCGCTAGTAGTCTATATGCTCATCTCTGCTAAGATTGTACTAATGGAAAGTAAAAATTGAACCTGT
The DNA here is from genome assembly GCA_030015325.1 of Cryptoblepharus egeriae. Taxonomy (NCBI): domain Eukaryota; kingdom Metazoa; phylum Chordata; class Lepidosauria; order Squamata; family Scincidae; genus Cryptoblepharus; species Cryptoblepharus egeriae. Next base: position 18,336,701 of record JAREYC010000013.1, read on the forward strand.
TTCTGACCTGCTCAATGTTGTATCCACTGGCAAGAGATGCACCATATCCTCCAACAAATACTGTTCCAGGAAGGAGATAAAGGTAATTATATTCAGGTGGATCAGTTGGTCGCTTAAACATGTCCAGCATTCGTTGGGTAATTAAGAAACCACCTGTTGAAAAAAAGCATGACCTGTGAGTATGAAAGTGAAGGAGTAGACAGAAGAAAAAATTGGTTCAACCTATTCTGTTCTCTAGGCTTAAACCAAAGATATACAGACTAAGAATAATGTGCATCTACACAAGTATGCTGCAGTGACTGCTGCTCCCATACATCAAGGCATGTTGTACATTACCTCATCATTGAGCAATTTTATAGTCCCAGCACATAAAAAATTTCCATATATGCCCTCCTTTCTATAGAAATTAAACAAGAAATCATTAGTGGCCACAACAGATTGTGAGCTTGGAAGACCTGTTTGGAATCTGGAAGTAATGCTCCAGTGGTTGGAAGATGTAGATCCGAACTGTCTACCATGTTTGTTGGAGAATCACACTTCATGTGTTATACCTGCAATATTGACAGATGAAACAAATGCAGCCAGTAATGCCAATGTCTGTGGTATGCTGGAGGGAAGGTACGATCCTCCCATAAGCACCAAACCTCCAACAGCAGTAAGTCCTAAAGGAGAAAGGAGGGGAGAGGGAAGGACAAAAATTAATAACATAGCTAAAGGATGTGTAATTAGCCAACCCTTCTCAAAATCTTTGTATTACAGCAGATGTTTCCTGTTGTGGTTGAACAGTTGATTACTCAAATTGTCAACATTACCTGGCTCATCTTCTGATGTGAGCAAGTAGACTGGAAAAGTACTTCAGGGATATAAGCGTATACTCACAGTGAAAAGAAGCCAGAGGCTGTCAAGCTACAAAATACTAAAGGCATACTGACTCTTTTAAATATTATAATCAGTAGAAACTTCCTTGATGATGCTGACTCCAAGAAATAGAACCTGAAAGGTTGCAGTGTTATCTAACTAGGTAGCGTATTCACAAATCCAGGACATGTTACACACATCTGCACTAGCTACCCATTTACTTCTGGACCCAATTCAGGGTCCTGTTGCACTCCTGTTCCCTCTCAGGCACTCCTAGCAGTTGCATGTTGCTTGGAGTGGCTGCCTGTTTTTTTCCTCCTTAAAAAAGCAGGTTGCAGCTCCATGGGATACACAAGCACTCTGGGTGCAATGGGTTACGACCGTGCCCCATAGGCATGCCACCGAGGGTCACTTGCCCCCACTGATTCCCCCAGGTGCCATATTTAGCGTATGCAAATACATGGACTTATGGTAAACACCCGCCACGTATGTTACTGCATTCCAGAGACTGCTGCCATGCATCCCATATATTAATGGTTGTATTTAATAACTGGGATTGAGATCAGCCTTTGGGGAATTTTGCTCTCATATCTGGCAATTTCTCAAAAATGGAAGACAAAAACCTATCATGTCTTGGCCATTACCTATCATTAGGGACCTGCAAAAGGCAAAGATATTTATCCTGACAAAGGCTAACACTCCTTTGTCAGGAAAAATAACCTCACCTTTTGCAGGTCCCTACTTATCAGGGGTTGGCAACAGTTTGAACATGTGAATTTTTGTTAAGTTTCTCCAGCCAAAGAAATGAGATTGCTTAACATAATGATATAAAACACTCAACAGACATTTATACAAGCAGTTGTGTAGTTCGGGGGGTGCAGGAGGTAGCAGTTGCAGCAAGTAGCATGTTTTAGAGGGGCAACAAGCTGAGCTTGACACTAGGGCTGCAATCCTAAAGACACTTTCCTGGGAGTAAGACCCACTGAACACAATGGGGTTTACTTTAGACAGGGTTAGGACTGTGCCATAGTTTGTTAAAATTGTGAAAAACTGGGTATGAATGAATAATAATATCATCACGTAATATATTGTTGGAAAGGTAATTTAATGCAGAATGCATTCTTTGGCATATCTATTCTGTCAAAAGCTATTTAACCAGAAAATTAAAACACAAAAGCCTCTGGAACAAAAAGTGGATTTTCTTAACACAAAACTTTATCATAGACTAACTGAGAGCCAATGTGATGTAACTGTGAAACAGTATGGAACTAACTATTTAACTAACTAATATGGAATTAACTCTCATTTCCTTATATCATAATATAGTTACCCCTGCTAACAGGGCAAAGAGCCACTTCTGAGTAGTACTTGGGAGGGACAGAATAACCATCCCTCTTTGCCACAGCATAGTGACTCTAACAAATAAAGGGCACACGTTATATTTATTTGCTTAATTAACTTAATTAAAATTATTTACTTAATTTAAACTGCAAAACCTTCAACTCCAGATAGCAGTTAAGTGCCTTAACTATGCCACTAGCTGGGGGGGAGGCAGCAGAGCAAATGGGTGGCGAGGCTATTACAGGATATTAGAAGGTTTCTTGGTCTTGGGAAGAAGAAGATGACACAGGTGTCCCAACTGTGACAAATGTGCTACAAAAATGGACCTAGTGCTGAATGTACATCTATATAAAGTTCAAGATTTATCCGAAAAACGTACCTGAAATGGCATTTGTTACTGACATCAAAGGGGAATGAAGGGCAGGTGTGACTCCCCACACGGTATGATAACCAACGATTCCCGCCAGGCCAAAGGTGGTCACCATTTGTGTGAAAGCCGCATTAGGAGAAACAAGGCCAAGCCCTAAAACAGCTGTTATCCCTAAACAGAAAGACAAGGCCTCAAGAGAATTAAAAAGGCATTTTTCCTTATTGCTCATAAAACAAGCCCAGACTCAGTGGCCCATCCCTGTTTCCATTGACGTTTTCAGCCTGCAATAAGAACAGGAGCAGAAGCGGCCTTCAGAGATAGAATTTTATAGGCATAACTTTCATTCCCTGCTGTTGCCAGAAATGGAGACTCGCCTAAGGATGTCTGTTCCAGCAAACTTTGGCATCCATTTGTGGGAATGCCAACAAATAAAATTTCTGACATGCAGACTATTTCTTTTGAGCAAATCATGGAAGGACAGGGAAAAAAGCAAGAATAACTAATGAAAAATAGCACTAATCCTCGATTGACTTATTTCCTACTTTTGTATGAACAGTTTGCATCGTAGCATCTGAATATGGTTAAAATAGGCAGACCACACAAGTGCTTCTAGAAATTGCTGATGAGAGACAGTAAGATGGTCTTCTTTTTGCTCTGTGCTATTACATCATTAAGTATGGAGCCTCCTTGCTCCAACCAATCTGTACTGGCCCATTCAACTAAAACAGTTGCCACAGGCAGCACTGACTGATGAGGGGCCCATAACTGCCCAACCTCTCACCTCTTCCCACACCTTGGATAGAAAAATGAAGAGGAGGGCAAACTGGAAGAGATGGGGAGAGAAGAGAGGTGAGCTAGTGTTGGAAAGGAAAGCTCACATGAAAGGAACACTTCCTTAGGTTCCCATGGGTTTTAGGTTAGTCTTGCAACCAATTATCTTTTTTCGTGGTCAGATTAGCCTGTAACATCTTAGAGATCTGTTTACTTAGAGCTAGTTCATGTCTATAGAAGAGCATGCATGTAATGAATCCCTAGAGGTCACCCTAGGGAGAGATATTGGTGGGGAGAGTATCCCTGCTCTTGAAGTCTAAAAGCTTGTGTGAAAGGGAGGATCTTGTCTTAAGATCTATGAAAAGATTTATCACTTCAGTACTGCCCCAATGAGTGGGTCTACTGGGGTATGATCAGGAGGGCTGGATGGCCCCATTGGTCAATATGGAATAAAGGGAAGAAGAATTATTGTTTAACCTCAAAGAGGATTAAAAATCAGCCAGTTCAATTCATTGCCAGCCAATTGGCCAATGGTTTTGAGAAGTGATATTTCTCCTAATCATAGCCCTACTGCAACTTGGGAGAAATAGGCCCTTGGAGAAAATAAAAGGTGGAAGTGTTTGTGGAAATTCACTCTGACACTTTTTCTTTTCCCCCTCTGATCAATGGGAATGTTTACATATGGTCACATATCTGCAAATTGGTGGGAGAGAAACTGAACAAGTTTGAGCCAAGTGAATGGGGAAGCTCTCAGTTTAGGCTTTCTCTTCTGAACACAGTAGAGGCTTTGTGATCTTCAGTGGCGTCACAGAGCCTTGGACAACCTGATGTCAATCCTGAATAGCCCAGGATACTTAGCTGGCAAGTTTTGTCCTTCTCAGACTGAATTAATATCATCTGCTTAATCTGCATGAGTGAGATGCTTCAGTAGGCCATACGTAACAATCCAAGTATGCAATTGCACTAGGGAGGACTGATAATTCTTGGTAGAACACAGACTCCCTTGGGAAAAACCTCTTTTGAAATTTTGAACAGTCGCCACTATTCGGTGATGACAACTGTAAACTGGAAGGTCTGAGTCCAGTATATGACAACTTCATATAATGGTTTGCTGCTTTATATGACTTTTAGCTTAAATGCAGGACATAAATTCCTTAAATGAATCATTCATGTCTTTGGTTATCCATGCCTGGCAATGCAATCCTGACTTTAGGCCAGAAAAAATGGTCCAGCTAAGCTGGCCTAAGTAGGCCATATTCTGAGCTGACAGACCAAGTCCAAAAGGCTAAGAAGTCTCTTGTATGACACTTAAGCCAAATCTACAGGACTGGAAGGCCTCTGGTTGGCCCAACTGATGCTGAAGAGGCAGAAACACAAGCACGGCATGCTCAGTGGGCTGGTGTAGTTATGCCATATCCTGAGGTGGGCTGGTGTAGATGTGCTGTATCTTGAGGCTGAGAGGCAGGGGTTGGCCTAGGACACAGAATTTTTTGCCATCACTTCCAATTTTACACAGGCTTATCAGGGACCTATTGGTCTACTCAGATTTATTCCTCCTCCTGAGGTGGCCTAACTCTGAGGAGCTATGAGGGGGCATTTCTGCCCTGGAAACAGGCTCTGGATACAGCCTAACTGCACTATTCTAGACCTTGCTGAGCATGCCCTCAACATGCCTCTCCTGAAGACAGCCCAGGTCCACCTGTCTTGGGCCAGCCTATGTTGAATTATGCCTGCCCAAGCTTAACTGGTATAACTGGGCTGGCCCATCTTGGAAATGGGCTAGCCCAGTGATAGATAGGCTAGCCCAAGGGCAATTCAGGATTGCACCCGAAATGTCTTAACCCATGATCTTCATAGTACTCTCTGTGTCTTACTTTTCTTGCTTTGTGGAATTTTGAAAAGAAGTTAATAAACTGTAAAGCAAATGAAACCAAATGTAAAATACCTGATGTATAAACTCCAGCTGAAGTCATCGTCTTTCTGAAGGGTGAAATGGAAGCAATTTTCTCGGCTTCCAGCTCCTGGACAGTTTTTTGTTTCGCTGGGGCAGGGGGTGGCAAAGTTTTAGGTAAAGGTGAAGGGAATAAATTCTTTCCTTCCTGTTAAGAAAGATGCTCATTAGGATGTATCCTCAAGTTTTGTAAAATGTATTCACAAAGTATTTGAATGAGTGTGGACAAAAGTCACTGCATATATTTGCTGACTATCCAATTTCCTCCATATCTACTATCAGCTTAAGACCACCCAGCAGAAGTCAGAGCATTTCCTTGCTTCTTCCACCCTTCTGTGATTCCTTAGAAGCTGAGGGCCCAACTAGGAGCATCTTTTATGCTCCCACAGGTTCACAGCCAAGGTTAGTAGTCAGTATTTTAGAAATAAAATTTATAATAGTTTTATATCTCTATGTAGAATGGAAAGCAATCAGTGCACATTAAAAGTGTATGCAACTTAACTGACCAATTGATGCTAAGCAGATTTTAATATTAATTTAATAATAAGTTACCCTTAGGCAGGGAGTCCTACCTTGGGCTTAGTGCCTAATAAAGGATAATAGGTCCAATTGGCTTAAAGTCAGCCCTGATTCCAATATAGAAACATCCTCCAGCCTCTTGAAAAAAGCTACTTAAAGAATTCTACAAAGCTTGTCCATACTTTCCAGGCTCTTTACATCCCCTTTCCTTTCCAGCACATACTGAGACTAGCAGACAGCAAGTCCACACCATCTCCCACAGGTAATCCAAAGGAAGAATAACATGAATCAGAGCTTAGTCTTCTGTTTTTACTTGCAAATAATTAATGCAATGCGCAAATCTATCTTGACAATTTTTGCTTTCTTGGATCCTTTCTAAGTGGCTGCAACATTTAGAAATCCACACTCCACTGGACAAGTATGTTATAATGGCTCTGGATATGGCACAGAACTAATAAAGTGTGTAAGTCAGTTGAGTTCAGTGCAAAAAATACCATTTTACCCAGTGATGGGCTTCAAAAAATTTAAGAACCGGTTCTCTGCCCATCTGGCAGCCACTTTTAAATGGCTATTTTTAAATTTTCTATGTCCTATCTCTTGTTAAGAACCGGTTCTATAGGGTAGGTGCGAACCTGCCTGTGCCCACCACTGGTTTTACCATAAACTTACCATACCTGCTGGGGTGAGTCTGCTTTGCATGTTTCTGGTGATTGGCTAGCACCTTTAACATCATCAACACCCTTGCTCTTATTACTGGAGCAGTTTGGATTATTTGTAATGACTTGAGTGGAAAGGAGTTGGACATGCATTTGAATAAATGTGCCACTTCAGCTATGTTGAACTGAGGACCTCAGATTAGGGACAAGAATGATGGTTGATCTAGTGTTCCACTATGTCAATAATGCAAATTGCAAAGCCAGACTCAAATCTTAAGTGAGAAATCTGGTAAGACGGTACTTCATTCTATATTTTAATCAGCTTTTGACTTTTATTGGGGGGACTTAAACTGCTAGATTTAAGAAAAAAATAAGCTCACCTTCATAACTACAGTCCCTCTAATGACATGATCTATAGTCCCATAATCAAAATCATCCTTTGGCTGAAAGTAAAAATATTCCTTGTCTGGAGAAATGGCTTTTAATAACTTCAAGATGTTGTTGGAATAAAGGCTACTGGCCTGGGTAGCCATTCGGCTTGGCAAATCCGTGTAACCAATATGCACCACGCCCTGGGAATGGAGGAAAGAAACAGACATCAAATCTCATTCACGGATTGGCTTGGAACCTCTTTTCATATCCTTTTGCACTGACCTGATGCATCTTTTATTGTCAACAGTAAATGAGTTTCTGCCCACAACTTCAGACCTGTCTTACCAATGCTTTGTTTTGCAAATGGTTATTTTTTTAAATGAACAGCTTGCTCCAATGCTTAATGCTAAGGGGAGGTGTGGGGTTGGGGGGAGAGAGACTCTGCTTTTGATAGAGAGCCAGTGACTGAACAAACTGGGAGGCCAGTCGGGAAACCAGCTACACAACCATATGGTACTTATTTTGAGAGTTGAAAAGCAAAATGCATTTTAAATTTTGAAAACACCTCTCATTCATCTGATGTTATCATGGTTTCATTCTGTGCTCCGCAGGTTAATTGCATTCCAATTAAATCCACACACACCCCAAAATAAGGCACAATTTTAGATACACTTACTAGCAATATTTTACAAAGAAAGACGTTTGACAAGCAAAGAGGGATAACTGTAAAAGCATACTACAAACATTCTAATTTCAAGTTCCTAACAAAATTGCACATTTTACCTTGAACAAAGCACTTTCCATGCTCAGCTGAGTTTATTTCTCATGTAAGTTCCGCTACGACACTGTTTAAAAATTGGTTAGCCCTTTCATTTCCCCTGTAGCTGTCATTTCCCCTGAAGCTATATATTTAGAAGGTGGTACATGGAAGGTGGTACATGGAAAATAAAAAGCACCCCTCACGCCTGGGGCATGTGATAGCTTTGCACCCCCTTTGAAATAATAAACATATTCCAAATTACATCCCATTTTAGGAGACAGAACTGTATCTCAGTGGTAGAGCACTATGCAAAAGTGCTCAGATTCTATTCCTGTAGAGATGCTACGGCTCAGCATATACAATAACAGCACAATCCAGAGCAACTAATCTGTCCACATAAGAGCCCTTGGGTTGCCCTATCTATCACTAGGGTGGAGCAACTGCAAGATGCTCCAGCCCAGTTACTCTGGAAGAGGCTTAGGGCAGAGCAAGGCAAGATAGGGTGCCCTAAGAAAGGTGGATCTGCTCTGCCCTAACTGGGGCAGCCTAAGCAGCTCAGGAGAGGCAAGTTGAGGGCATGTTTAGCATTGCCTAGGGCAGAGCAGTTACTCTGTATCCAGAGCCTGTTTCCAAGGCAGAAATGCCCTCTTCCTGTTCCTCAGAGATATACCATCTCAGGAGCAGGTATAGTAATGAGTAGACCCATAGGGGTCCATGATAAGGCCTGAGTAAGAATGGCAGTGCTGACCAAAAATCTGAGTTCTTGGCCAGCCTAGCTGCAACCCCTGCCTCTCAACCTCAGGATATGGAACAAACTACAGCTGCCCACAAACCTCAGGATACAGCAGGCCACTCCAAGAAGCCCTTTGTATTCACTGTAGAATGTACTGGCATCTCATCAGGGACTCCTTATAAGGCAGGCACCCAGTGGCGTCACCAGACTGGTGCGGCTGGTGTGGGCTGCATTGGGTGATGTGCTCCGTTATGGGGTGATGCACCGGAGGAGTTTGACAGTCCTTTGGCAGGCCCTAGGCATCAGTGAGCCCATTCAGGCCTGCTCCAAGGCAGAGCAGCAGCCAGAAGCTGGCACTTGTCCTCGGAGCTGGCCCGAATGGCTAGCTGAGGTGCACTGCGCAGAAACACACTGAGCATGCCGAACAGCTTCAGAGGAGACTTCCTTAGAGCAGAGGAAGTCTGCGCCTCTGCACAGCCATTCAGCCTCACTCAGGATGCAAAGCGGCAGCCGAATGGCTTCGGAAAGAGTACTGCACAGGCACCAACTCTGACACCTGCACAGTCTCCTCTGAAGCCGAAAGACTTCAGAAAAGTACTGCACAGGCGTCAGAGATGGTGCCTGCACAGTACTCTTTCTGAAGCCAGTTGGCTTCAGAAATAACTGCGCAGGTGCCAACTTTGACAACTGCGCAGTCTAGGTGGGGGGGTGCGCGCATCTCAGGGGTGACGCACAGACTAGAACACTGGGTGATGCACAGAGTCGTGTCACCACTGTAGGCACCACAGCTGTTCCTTGTTCAGTGTGATCTGAGTGGTATCTCCTCAGGAGCAAGGTGTCTCACATGTTAGTGGGACAGAACACTGATAACTGGTTTTTATATACGTAGATTAGGTTGTATTCCAGAAATGGTTATTTAGAATCTCCTTCTTCCATCTCATCCTTTATGAGATGAAAACTACAAATGATGCAGGCAAGATCAAACTCAAATATGGAGGAATCAGGAGAATAGGATTGGGAAAATGAAAATGAAAGCGCTATCCATTTTTTAAACAGTGTTATAGGGGAACTTACATGCCCATTGTTTTAGGGGAACTTACATGAATCATAACAGAAATAAACTCAACCGAGCATGGAAAGTGCTTTGTTCAAGGATCTTTAGCTGTCCACAAATGGAAGTCAACCAGCAAGCATTGCATTCACACAAAGTTCAATGTGTGTCAAGGGGGTGGTGCAGGAAAGTACTAGGTAAACCTCAACGCTTCAACCATCTTATTCTTGGCTCATTTTGGCAAATGCCATTAGTTTCAGGTCCTTCAAAGTACTCCATTTTCCCCTGCTAACACGAAGTAACACTGACCTCTAGTGGGGTTCATATAATGTAGCTAAACTTTGGGGAGTCAGAAAAAATGGAAGGAAGGAAGAAGCGGAGCAATTTTGTCCTAGTTGGCAATGTGGTCATGGCAGACTTTTCAGTATAATTACTGTATCTACTCAAATCTAATGTGTCATCAATGCGCACCCTATATTTATAATCAAAACACTGTATTTACTCAAATCTAACAAACCATCGAATCTAACACACACCCTGATTTTGGAGACTGAATTTAGCTGGAAAAGGTGAGCGTTAGATTTGAGTATATACAGTACTTGTATACTTGTATACAGTACTGAGTATATACAGTACTTGAGTATATACAGTACTTGTACTTGTATACAGTACCAAGTTGGGTGAGTTTAGATGAATAGATGATTGGAAACAGGTCTAACAGACAGTGTTGGTGCCAGCTTGCTGGGAGTCCTTGAACAAAGCCCTGCATGCTCCCCCATTGTGTTTAGCACTTGTCCCAGATGGTATATTGGGCAGTGCCACTAAGGGACTGTCCTGCTAATATGGACACTTTTGACCAGTGACTGATCTAGCCATCTCTAGGTACATTCTGAACAAGGATACCTGCAATATATTCATGAGCCTCTAGTAAATGTTTACTTAGCAATTTGGTTGTTAAAACATGGAGTTTTCTTTTGCAAAGAGTTCCACTTCTTTAGGTAAATGCATACAGTAACTGCAAAAGATTGCTGTTTTTTATGAGTAACTGAATCAAATAAATAGCAAATCCAATTTCCCTTTTTGTGTTGGACCTTGGATAGTTCCAATATCTTGTTAATAAAACACTGGAGGTTAACTTAAGGGCAGTTATGGATCTAGTTATTTTAAGAAGTGTTCGGCCATACTTATAAAAACCAGGAAACATAAAAATTTGGAATAGCATCTGAATAATATTTCATTTTGTAGACTTATTACTTGGGAGAAGAAAAGGTTTTGCTTTGTAATGCTAACAAATATTAGTAAGCATGGATGGACAGCCGTGCCCGGTTTTCAAAAGAGTGTGAATTCATCTCTGTTCTATTTCCATTTATTACTAATGCATTTCTTTGAAGCACTGTTGTGATTTGTTCAAAAACTCTGTACTTGCAGCTCTCTTTTTAAGTACCGGCTATTTTTTTATTACAAAGCCAAGGAAGGAAGTGCACTTTCTTAGAGGGTGACACTAGACTACATGACAAAAGCCATGTCATTCTCAGTGGAGCAGTGCTGTGAATTTTGTTTCTCAAGCCCATGGTCCTGAGTTAGATAAAACTCCAAAGGTTGGAAAATTATTATGAGAAGCTATCATGCATCTGACGCATGAGAAAGAGATGAGCAACAAAGAATTTGATTAAGTGGACCAGTCCAGGAAACCTTATACTGAAGCTTTAAAGTGCTGTGGACTCTTTTTTTTTTGGGGGGGGGGGAAATAAACTGATTAGTAATAAAGGAGCTATAAAGATTCTGTTCTTTTTGCTACCAAAAAAGGGAGTAGCTGGAGGGGGTGCAAAGCATTCAGTTTGCTCCAACCACCTGGAATGACTCCAAAGGGGAGGAATAGGGATCCTTGCATGCTACAGTGAAGCTCTCTGCAAAAAGTGCTTTGCATCCCTTCTAGCTATGCTACTACTCTCATAAGCTAACATGGCTACTCATGTCATGGCATTTATTGATGGAAGGATTTTCACATAAAATATTTACACAAAGAGTTACACAAGCAAGATAGCGCAAGTAATGTAAACAGAACAAATAAGATTCTATAAGGATTGAAGGACTGAAAGGAAAACAAGATATTTATCTATATTTATTATTATATACCAAAATATTATTTAGCAGTGGTTCCCAAACTGTAAGCTGTGGCTCCCCAGTGAGCTGTGGAAACCAGCCAGGGAAGCTGTGGAATTCTCCGAAAAACCTACTTCCATATACAGTGTAGGATAGGGGCAGCTGTAGCCGGTGGCTCAGTAGACAAAGACGCTATCAGTCCTAAAAACTTTGGGAACCATTAGTTTATTGCATTTGCATGTGGTTTAGGGTTTTGTTTCTTTGTTTTCTAAGCTATCCTATGCCTCTTTGATGAGAAAGACATGGTACCACATAAGTCGACTGCTCCTGCTTTAAATTCACTGACTTACTGACTGACTGAGAGATAGTGGAATCTAAGAAGTACTGGAGGAGGCAGGCTGACATGTTTCTTGCATCCAACATGAGGTTTGGGCTTCTGCTGTGCTATCATTGGTCAAGGGGAAACTTTTCCCCTTACCCTGAATAACTCAGTAGCAGCCCCAATGGGTCTACTTGGTTCTGAGCCACCTCTGGAGGCAGTGCAGAGCTGAGCAGATGAGAACAACCAGAGGCTGATTCTTGCTGCCCAGAGAATAGGGGTGGGCTAAGAACTTAAGAACATAAGAAGCCTCCACTGGATCAGGCCAAAGGTCTATCTAGTCCAGCTTCCTGTATCATACAGGATAGTGGCCCACCAGATGCCTCGGGGAGCATATATGGCACCTGCATCCAGGTGCCAATCCCCTGCATCTGTCATTTTGAGGTTGTCCACCTCTACACACACCCCTTATGGCTTGTAGCCTGCATGGCCCTTTCCCCTAGGAATTTATCCAAGCCCTTCTTAAAGGAATTAGGGCTAGATGCCATCACCAGCATATCTGCTGAATGCAAGTCCCACCTCCTTCTCCTTGCCCATCCATCCCCTTCTGCCCAATATCTCCCACCTGGAACACCTCATGCCCACCTCCTCCCCACCTTCCCCCTACCCTCCAAACCCCTGTGCTGGCCATAGAGGTGGATCACAAACTGTGATGGCTCCACTTATGCTCTGCAAAACCTAGAAGTAAAGCAGGATTCAAATGAAACACAATAAAGAAACATTTACAGCAGAAGGCCAAAAGTTTAAAGCCGGTTCTAAGCAAACCTTGTGAACATGAAGCTCTCCAGGATGTGTAGTTTCCACATTGCCACCAGCTTCTGCAGCAAGGTCAACAATTACTGAACCGTCATGCATGGATTCCACCATATTCTTGGTGATGAGGACAGGGGCCTTTTTCCCTGTTGTAAATTGTAAAACTAGGTCAGATAATTTTTGAAACGGTGAGGGATTCAATTACGTGCCTTTTGCCTTCAATCTGAACTGAAGTTAGGAAGAACTGTACGATGATGTGATATTTCTGATGCGGAAGTTCAGTTGAGTCTAGCACTCTGGATAAATATTAGTCTGTGCATTCATAATTTTTATGCACATGAATTTTTCAACTGGGCATGAAGTCTCATTTCTTGCTGGATTTAGGAAAAAAATAGAAATACTTTAAGCTCCTCATTTTTATCTCCACAGCTTAGTGTAAAATTAGGAAGTTGGACTACCTGTTTCCTAAATTGACACGAGTTGGGGGGAAAGAAGGGGTTCTTTCTCATATCTAGCACAGTGAAATGTATCACAAAGGTCCAGAGGAAGGGAGGGGATCTTTCTGCTGGGCATCTTTTTCAGGGGCAGGCACCAGAGGGTTAGTCACCATCAACATCTCAGTGACCAGATTTGTGGGCTCCTGATTAAGAACATAGCAGCAGGGGTCATTACAAAGTTGTACAGTACCTGGAATAAGGGCAGTGCTAATAATGATATCCACCTCTTTACACTGTTTAGCAAATAGCTCCATTTCTGCATCAAGGAACTCCTTGGACATTTCTTTTGCATAACCACCAACACCTTCTCCTGATTCAGCAACTTTGACTTCTAGAGGTTCTGCTCCAAGAGATTTAAACTGCTCCAAAGCTGGTGGCCTGAAAGCAGCATTGTGAGAATTCACAGACATAATTTTACATAATAGATACAGGTAGTTTTATTGATAATATTGACTTAACTTGATTTGGTACATGAAATTGATAGGGCAGATTAGGCTCTGTGCATCAAGAGTTCAACAAGCTGCTACTGGAGGGGAGGAGACTGCCCAACTACCCGATCACCGTTATGACCATGTCTTTTGACATTTATAAATCAGCAGCAGCTTTTAATGCCTCTAAAAAGTTTGATAACCGCTGCAGTCTCTGTCACAGTCACAATCTTACCCTAATCCCTGTGCATTTTTGGAACTTGTACTGACCATTAGTGGAGAAAAAGAATAAATGCTATGAAATGAAATAAGTGCAAAGAACAGTTATCTCTTTAGCTTTTAACAGGTAGTACACTAGTATGCTGTTAGCTGCTTCAGTGAAGGGCTAGTCATAGAGTAACAATACCTGGTATCAAATCCCCTGACAATGGCTCCCATCGATTTGGCTGCTCCAGCAGCCGCCAAACCAGCTACACCACCACCAATGATTAGCATCTAGAGAGAGGAAAAAACAAATTCACACAGAAACAGTCAGACATGAGGCTAACTGAGATTGTTGCTTTAGGTGGTAGATTGGTGGCAAAGGTCTACTTGGTTCTGCCATTCCTTGGATTGGAAGAAAAGAACATAATGGAAAAGAAAGTGTGGAGAAGAGGAGAATGATGGTCTCCAAACCACGGATTGCTGTGTAAACAAAAAAACCTCCCCCGTGAGTGGAAATTACCGTTCCATGCTGCCCCCATCTTATTTTGCCATTCTTCCTACATAGTTGGTCCAGGCAGCTGCTTCTGCCTGGAACTCTAGGCTCAAATCCTTTTTTGACAACCATCAGCAGGAAAGGCTGTGTGGTGTGACTTGTGAGAAGATAAGATGGGCAACATGGAATGATAAGCTCTATTCACAATGGAGAAGGCTTTGAGGCCAGCATTTGTTGCCTGCTTGTCTAGAGCATTTCCAATACCTTGCAGACATTTTGCTGCAATATTCTGAAAATCTGAAAATGAGGCATCATTCAGTTTTAATCCAGAATTTATTAAGAAAGCAAAAAGTATGATTCCATCCAAATTACATTCATAAGAAACAATTACAAATTGGTTTGGAAAACGGACAAAACGACAAAGCTAATAGAATTCATGGAAAAATAAGAAGGGAGAAGAAAATGAATGCTGAAATATGCTGGTTACTGTTTGGTAATCGTTGGAAACATCAATACAATCTACATGTAAATAGAAACTGTGGCTTTATTGTATTGTTTCAAATGTTTGCTTTCATTCTTCTCGATAATAGATTCTACAGCATGATAATAGATTCTGAAGATTTTTATTTTTTCTAAATATTTGGTTTTCTCTTTTTTATTAATGTTAAGAAAAAACATACAATTTTTAATGCTAAAATAAAAATGTTTTAAGTACAGTCAATATTTAGCAACCATGCTAGGATTGTTACATACCTTTGCTGGAGGAACCTTTCCAGCTGCAGTAATTTGGCCAGTAAAAAATCTTCCAAAATGGTTGGCTGCCAGAACTACAGCTTTGTATCTAGAGAAATGCCAAAAGGACATACTGGCTCATCATTCAGCATTGCAAACAAACTTAAAAAGTAAAAAAAAAAGCAATCAAAGGGAAAATTAATAGTCAACCCAAGAAAACAAACAACTGCTATAGAGCATCTCCAGCAAATAAATTTTCTAAGTGAAAAAATACATTTGCTGTCATAACAATTTATAACAGTACTTGCAATATGCTTTCAAGTGCCTAATAGAATATTGATGGGGAGAGAGTCATGCACACCAAGGGTGTGGCAGAAGGTGGAGAATGGAATTAAGGCCCTGGAATTATGGCCCTGGCCCCTGGCTGAGAAGGGAGGGTCATTTTAGGGTGAAAGACTTCGGGCAAAATCCAGAGTAACTACGGGGGGTCCTTGCTCTGGTGCAAGAACAACTTACTCTGGATTCCACTATGAATTTCCCATAGGTTTTCACTAGGTGGTGCAGTAACTACAGGTGCACGTAAAGTCTCTTACATGCTCCAGTAGTTATTCTGGATTTGGGGGTTCAATGCCTTCTAGAAATCTCAGCACCCTAATGCTATGGTTGAGTTAAGATGGTCATCCCTGCTCAAACCAATAAAAGCTGGTCATATTCTACTTGCACTTGTTTCTTTTATTTATTTGTTTCAAAAATCTGTATCCTCTTTCCCATGCTGAAGCAAATGTCCACGGCAACTTACAAAGCTCCATAATATTGCTGGTAGAGGGCTCAAATCACCCAATTCCCCTCCCCAAAGTCCCGCAGTACACCTGCAGAATATCCATGGCACTCCAGTGTGCCATAGCACAATGGTTGAAAAACAGAGCATTAGAGGAACCAAATCAGTTCAGGGAAGCAGTGAAGCCACCGTAGAATTTCAGAGGTGCGAAAAACATTGAAGACTGTCTGTTTTTGAGAAGGCTACAGCAGCATCGGTACAGATCATGAGAGATTGGTTATGCAGCTAACAGTCCATAAGGATGAATTTTGGAGGAGAAATCAGGTCAGTTTTAGAGGGATGGCAAAATTTCTGAGACTTTGGATTTGAGAAGTCAAGGAGAGGGGGCCTTAAGTAAAATAAAGGAATATCCAGTATCTAAGACTGATTGGTCCAGTATGGTTTCCCAACATTTGAAGTCTGACTGGACTCCTTTCAGTACTCTGTAAAGAGAACAAGGAGTTTACATTCTTTACAAAAACAAACAAATGGGCAACCATTTGCAGCATGTGGGAAGGGATGGATTTTGAAAGCACGTTAACAGAAATCCATACCCAGGGATGCTGCCCAATATAATGTTTGTAACATAAACGTTCTTTTGAAAGTCAGTGCAATGTTTGCCTTATTTTTTCACTTTGTGCAGGATTTACATGAGTACTGATTAGCAAGGGAATCCCCCTCTCCTGTAAATGTGAGGAATAATTACATCCATGTCTGTGTTCCTTCTGCCTACAAGATGACACAGCTGAAAGTTGGCTCATCGGCAACTATCTCAACTTTTATGGTTGCCATTTAAAATCACTGTGCATATTGGCTCCTGCTTGGTGTTATGCTGGTGCTGCCAAGCCAAAATTAGTGTTGCTGAGAGATGCTTGAACAGAAAGAAAGCCGGAGCACCTCGTACTACTGTAGCATGTAGTAGGCTTCACAAGTCTGAGTCAGCTGAACTATAGCAGCATCAGTACAGATCATGAGCAGCTAACAGTTCAGATTGATGAATTACGGAGGAGGAATAAGGTCAATTATAGGGAGATGGCAAAATTTCTAGGACTTTGGATCCAACGCAATCCAACTTTCCAACACCAATGCAGCAGCATTGCAATACCAAGACTGCAATGGAAACTACATTCCTTACATTGAGGAGGCCTCCATGACTGCTCCATGAGTGCTTCCACCACTGCAAGATGGAGGGTACGCCCCATTGGGATGGCTGTATCAATGCTGGAAAGTTAAAAAGGATTGGGTCCTTAGTAAGTTGAGGACGGCAGGGGTGAATTTTCCCTCTTTATCCTTTTAAAAACAATCTTCCATTGCTATCTCTTTAGTGGCAGGAATTTGAATCATCCCAGATCAGATCTTTCTTCTCACATCCAAGATACATTTGAGTGACTCATTAGAAGCCCAACCTTAACTGTGGCTACTCAAAAGAAAATTCTATTGATGTGAAGAAGACAAACTTCCGTGAGCCAAACTCTTTGGGGCTAGTCCTGGCTTTTTAGGAATAAACACATTTTGAATCAATTCACATTTGGAACTAATTTCAAAGCTGTTGTGATTTTTTTCTCCATATAAAACCAACAAACTGGTTTAAAAACACTATACCAATTACGTACATAGGCTGCATCTTGAAATGATTTGGAATTAAAACAACTTCATCTTAATCAGAATCAGTGTGGTCAAGACACTAAGCCAGGCTTGCCACCTCTGGATTCAATTGATACTGTTGCATCTTTTGAGAGTTGCGTGTCTGGGAAATGTTAAATCAGGTGAAATCTCTTCTGGTCCAGTGTTACTACATGTCCCTCAAGTTGAAATTTAATTCCAACAACACTGTTTTTTCCAAACTTGTTTCAGTAGTTCATTAAATTAGACAATTTTCCAAAAACTCTCACTTGTTTTCCTTAGCACTGGCAACTCTCTTACTCTTGTTATCCACCGAGAGATCACACCATGTAAGATATCTTAATCTTGTTTTCCACCTTGAGATCAAGAAAGTCCAAAGGCAGGGATGTCAAGTAATTTATCTGGCCCCCATTATAATTTATCTGCCCCCCATTATAATTGGATTCTCCCCAAATGATAATTGGAATGTTTCACATTTGAAATTATGAACAAGATTTGCACATTTTCTCTTTGTCATTTGCAGCTAATGAGTTTCTATGTAAGAACAAAGTGCTAATTCTGCTTATGTATGTTCACTTTCTGCTTAATGATGTCACTTCTAGCTGCAGGCACTACAAATACTAAGTTGGCCCTCTGTATTAAATGAGTTCGACACCCCTCCTGCAACACCTTGCAACACCTGCAACACCTTCATCAGATAAAGGTAAGTAGTATGAGTAGTATGAGGTAAGTAGGTAAGGTAAGGTAAGTAGTATGAGAGCACAATCCTAACCATGTCAACTCAAAGGTAACCCCCATTGTGTTCAATGGGTCTTACTCCCAGGAAAGTGTCTTTAGGATTGCAGCCTTGCCCTACAATCCAGAGTAACTATGGGAGCACGTAAGAGACATTACGTGTACCCGTAGTTACTGCACCATCTAATGAAAACCTATGGGAAATTCATACTGCAATCCACAGCAAATTGTTCTTACACCGGAGGAAGGACTCCCCGTAGTTACTCTGGATTGTGCCCTAAGTCTCTTAACTTGCAGCTTAGTGATGACTCCTGTCTATTTAAGGGGTCCCAATGCTTAAACTGGCCAATCAGACTGCATCTAGGGCAAGCATGGCAGGTTTACAACACAGTGTTAAGTGGACAGACCAGTTCTTTCTATCTGCATTCTATCTGCCCAACCACTCAAACGTGATTTTTAATTCAATACTGGAAACCACATGTCTCTCTTGATTTTCTACCACTCCCAGCAGTTTGGCCCTCTCCTTTCTTCCCAGTGACATCAAGCAGAATTCTCATTTTACCCACAGTGGCAAGCAAAGGATAGAACCTACTTTGAATGAGCAATAGCAGAAGGCAAGAAATTTAAGGCTGCAAAAATGTAGGGTTGCAAAAAGCTGGGAATTATTTCTGGGGATGAAATCTGGAATGAATCCTAGATATGCACACCACTACTGCAGGTGTTACAGAAGGACATGTCCAGAAGGATGTGTCACTGCCCATTTTAGAGCTTTCACTTCAAACATAGCTGAATCAGATTTGCAGAGTATCCATTCATGTATCACTTGAAAAGTTTAATGTTTGCATTTAAGTTTTGTTTGCATAAAGACTGGTATGTTAAATTCACCCTTGAACAAGGGACACATAGAATTATAGAGTTGGAAGGGCCCCACAAGGTAATCCCAACCACATAAATGAGATTTTTGATTTAATATCAAATACACTTTATGTATCACTTTTGAAAAATGTTTAGTTTACAGTACAGTGATGCCTCACATAAAGAGCTTAATTGGTTCCGGAGGCATGCTCTTTAAGTGAAACACTCTTTAAGTGAAGCAGCTTTTCCCATAGGAAATAATGGAAACTCAGATGATTGGTTCCACAACCCTCAAATATTAACTGGATGTTAAAATGATGATAAAACACTGTAATTGAATTCAAAACATGCATTCAATATGCATGATCTTATGAAGTCTACTTAGGCTGCAATCTTAAAGACAATTTCCTGGGAGTAAGCCCCATTTAACACAGTGGGGCTTACTTCTGAGTAGACATAATTAGGAAACTGCAATCAAAGACACTTTCCTGGGAGGCTTACCTGGGCTGGTGCTGGACAGTGGGGGCACTTGGGGCAGTTAGGGGCAGTGGCCTCTGGCACCTCCAGGCAACTGCCCCCAACTTGGGGGCAGTTAGAGGCAGCAGCGCTGGCCGGCAGCCCTTTTAAAGAGCCTCCGTGCAGAGCGTCAGGGCTGCACAGCACGCACTTGCTTGTTAAGTGAAGTAGAACTTATTATATGAAGCAAGATTTCTTGTTATGTGAAATGCTTGTTAAGTGAGGCGCTTGTTAAGCGATGTACCACTGTACTTGCATTTTTGTTGGGCCTGCATGAAAGGGCATAATGAGAAAATAATAAAGACTTGTATGTATATTAAACACACACCAGAACAATAGACACATAGAATAAAGAGTTGGAAGGTTTCCTC
This sequence comes from Cryptoblepharus egeriae, assembly GCA_030015325.1. NCBI lineage: Eukaryota > Metazoa > Chordata > Lepidosauria > Squamata > Scincidae > Cryptoblepharus > Cryptoblepharus egeriae. Next base: position 18,356,589 of record JAREYC010000013.1, read on the forward strand.
CTACACCATCTCTAATATTATCCCTGCCCTCTTTGGCTCTCCAACTATCATATCTTGCAGAATGAATGAATGATCAAATTCATATGTCACATACATTCATTCACATTAAAATAACCTACAGTACAGGTAAGTCACATACATTAAAATCCATTTCTAAAGTACAAGGAGCTTGTAGTTAATAACCAGAATGGAATCTCTTTTGATCTCTGTTGTTGAAAACTGGGAAGCCACTGATCACAAAAGATTGTAAGAAATGACACACACAAAACAAAAAATATATAGAAGTAACTGACAACTCAATCCTTATTTACACTGGAGCAGGCAGGCCAATGTGCTTACACTGCATTCAACACAAGTTTGGGGCTGCTGCTGCACATCCATGGGTAGGACTGCCATAATTCTCTTCCCAAAATCAGGACAGGTCCCCCTGTCCCATTTGCAAGATGTAAGCACAATTCCTAAAAATTGGGACTTTCCCTGTTTTACGGGACATATGGCGACGCTGTCCATGGGACAAGGAAAAACATTTCCCCTTACCCAGGGTGAAACAGCATCTCAGGTGGTGGTGTAGATCCAAGAACAGAGCAGCCTGGAGCCTGAAATAACAGGGCTTGGATCCAGCACAATCGCCAGGTCCCAGCCCTGCCTCCTACTCTTTGCCTCCATGACCCTCCCCTTACCCCAAAACACCTCCCACCAGTGGCATAGATAGGGGGTGCAGTTGCACTGGGCTACAAACTTTAGGGGGGCTACAAGCTGAGCTTGACACATGGTTAAAATTGTGAAAAACAGGGTCTGTATGAATGGTAACACCATCATATTATATATCATTGGAAAGGTAATTTAATGCAGAATGCAAAGAAACAAACTGCAAAAACAAGAAACAAAAAAATACCCTGGGATGACATCATTTCCAGTTGCAGCATCACTTCCAGGACAAAAGTTTGAGCTTTACACCGGGCTACATGATCATTAGCTGTGCCGCTGCCTCCCACCCACCTCTTCTCCATTCTCCGCTCACCCATGACCCATCTGCTGGGCAGCACAACTCAGCAGATTGAGGGGTTCACGGTGCCGTGGGGAGGCCAGCACAATTCCCTAGGTGTCACAGACATGCTTTATAGAACGTTTGTAACATCCTGGGCTGGAAAAAATGGCTTATGTTGGCCCAAGTGCCAGGTAAGATTGCACAGTGAGTCCTTCAACAACAAAGCATTAGTATAGCAAATTCTATTGTAAATTCTAACCCTGAAATGTTGGCCATTGAGCTTAAGGCATCATATCCTTGAGCAATAGTGACCCGAGGGACTTGGTCCATTGCCAAGACTGTGGTTTTGCGTTGAGCGAGCTTGTCCAAGAGATCTGGATTCTGAGCCGGATAAATGAAACTGACCAGTGTTGCCTTCTCTTTGAGTAAAGCTGTCTCGTGCACTCCCAATGCTTCATTAAATATGGGAGCTCTGACCTTAGAGAAAGAAATACTGCATTTTATTGCTTTATCAGTAGAAATATTTTATTTGATAAAATCCAGAGACATTTAAACATTTTTAATCACAAGAAATGTTTTTGCAATTACGCTAACACAAAATCATTATATTTTTAACATTCTAGGAAGATACTCAGACCAAGTCAGTCCATTGGTTCATCTATGTGTCAGGCAGGGCCTTTCGGGATTTCAAAAAGAAATTTTTCTCTGCCTTACCTAGGGATCAAAACTGGGACATTCTGAATGCAAAGCAAATGCTCTTCCCTTTTTTAAAGTCAACAATCATTTTATTTTGCTGTAAATATAGGATTGCTGTATCCAGTGGGTACTGGTCTCATGTTGGTAGTGTCCTGGGAGTAAGGGAGGATTTGCTCCCTTGCTACAGGTAACATTATTGCAATACCAATGGACATCCTCAGATCTGCACCTGCTTTTGAGCAGATGCAGCATCAATATGTCCAGTGAAATAGTCCGCTGCAATCTTGTCCCTTCCTGGCTCCGAACCTTTCTTCCCCTGCCCAGTTCTGCTCTCCTCCTCCTTTCCCTTCTCCTCCCTCGCTCCCCCCTCCAAATATATAGAAAAAAAGTGATGCATGGTGGTGGCCATTCAACTAGTGGCCACCTCCTGCAGGCCCAGCACCGACACTCCTTTCTCTTTACAGCATGTGGAGCTCAAGATTGGGCATTTAACCATGTTCATTTAACCACATATTGTACACCAAACATTATTTCACCAAATTTAATACATAGGCCTTGTCTATGTCATGTTTGACCGACATGAGATCATCCAATTATTACTTAGAATCATATTGTGAGGTGTCCTTAATGCTGTCTAGTCCAACCCTGTGCTTAAAACAGGAATGCCCAATGTCTTATATAAATCCTCATCCCACTGCATACAAAACCACCTGTTCTACAGAGCTACATCTTCAGAAAAGATGCATTTGCTTTCTGAATTTTCCTTAATTTTAGTTGGATTAAAACCAGTTACACAGCATTTCCACAAGATGTCAAGCCATAAAATGCAAACTTGCCTTTAAAACAACATCCGATCCAAACACAGCTTTCAAGTCCCCAATTTTTGCTCCGGCTTGTTTGTACTGATCATCGGAGAACTTTGCTTCTTCACCAGCTCCATGTTCCACTTTTACATTAAAGCCTTGCTTCACTAAAGCCTGGACTCCGGCAGGGGAAATAGCGACTCTTTTCTCATTTTTGTATATTTCTTTGGGAATGCCAACAATAAGATCTTTGTAGCGACTTCCTAAATAAAAAACACATACAGTGAGAAGCGGCAGTAATAATTGTGCTTTGCATTTATATAGCATATCCCAGCGATTCCAAGCATCTGACAGTGTTGTGAGAGACACCAAAGCCAGACCCTGAGGCAATGTTTAGCAATCAGGGGTTTGGAACTCACAGAAGAGGGGTGACAAAACTCAGGACAAATCCTAGCCAACGTTAAAGTTCTAATACAGCGGTGAAGATGGGGGACAATCTCAGAGGCTTCCTCAAGGTACGGGAATGTTTGCATCCTTATGTCAGAGCTGCATTGCTCTTAATTTCAGTGCTGGAAAATTGGTTAGGATTTTGCCTTTAAAGGCATAAGAACAGGGTGACCAAGGCTACAATCCAGAGTAACTACAGGACCTTTTACACCGACGTAGTTACAGTGCCATGTACAGGAAATGCACAGAGCAATCAAGAGTAAGTGCCTCTTACAGCTTCCTGTAGCTACTCAGGCTTGTAGGGCATGGCTGAAGTCCTAAGTACACTTTCCTGGAATAAGATCCATTGAATAGAATGGGATGTTGTATGGGAGTAGACATGGATAGGACTTTGTCCCATATGTCATAAACACAAAAGTGGACAAGGCCCCCAAAATGTAGGACACCCAGGCAAAATGTAGGACATGACAAAATAAAGCTGCAAACACTCTGGTATTGCTTTCATGTGGTTAATTTAAATACTTTATTACTTATTATTAAATTTAAAACTATTACATATAATTTATTATGTATAATTTCTTAATTATAAGAATGCTATGTGCTGCCTCCTTACAAAGGAAAGGAGGACACTGAATGTATTTTCTAGGACACAAGCTAAAAAAGAGGACATGTCCTGAAAAAAGAGACATCTGGTGACCCTTTGAATGGGAGCCTCCATCAGTTCCTTCCTGGAGTTGTGAGCTCTTACTTTAAAATAATACTTTTAAAATAATACTTTTTCTCCACATAAATAATCCCCATGATGCCTTCTACAGGGTCATGCATGAGATGGGGGAGGTATTATATTTTTTTGTTTCTGACACAAAGCACTGCCAAGATGATACATTCTGCCATCAAACTTTTTTTTATAGTGCTCAATTCCACCGCCAGCCCACACAGTCATATGAACACATTGGCAGATGCCAAAAGAATAACAAATTAAAGTTTAGTTTATAAAAAGGCTTGGCTGGAATGCCACTTGAACACGTCTCCATGCTGTTTACTCTGAAAAAAGGTGTGGGGCAGGCCACAAGCAATGCTGTAATAAGCACTGGCTGCAATCCTAACCCCAGTTAGGCTGGCATAAACCCCAGCGTTAAGTCCTGGGCTGATCTGGGGGTATCACAAATGTGCCATTAGGAACTTCTCCCCCACTCCTAGGGGGCTTAGGCCAGTGCACAGGCATATGCTGACATCCCCACACCATCACAGGAAGATATGCCAAGTGACTTAGGCCAGCCAAAATGGGTTAGGATTGTGTCCTTAATTCAGCAGGCTCCTGAGGTGGAAAGACCCAAAAATAAGACAGCAATTTTGAAAAGAGTTTCTGCCTGTCACATCCTTTTCTTGAGTCTAGCTTTAAGAGAAAGTGGTTGTGATGCAGACCACAGGACATGGATATTCCTTCATGCAGTAGTGTTGTTGGAGGGGTGGAAACCGCTACGCCTGCGCGGACACCTCTTCCCTTGAGCATATGCAGTCCTAGAGCAGAATCCGAACCATGTCTACTCAAAAGTAAGTCCCATTGTGTTCAATGGGTCTTACTCCCAGGAAAGTGTCTTTAGGATTGCAGTCCTATTCACCATATAGACCCATTTGGAGGCATATGGGAGCCAGTGGGAATGTCCATTTCACAGCATTTCTCACAAAACTGCCACTCTGTTGTAGAAGGTTGATGGAGCTCCTGGCTCCAGATTTTGCTACACCACTGTCTTCATGTAGGCCTTCAGGCAGTTTGATCACACAAAAGCAGTACACTAAAAATCAAAATTATTATTGGGGCCAAAACTGGGGCCTGATTGTCGATGGCAAACCTGGGTTCATAGCCACATAATGAACAGAAAGGTCCTCCAGTTAAATGTTCAAATACAAAATGTTCATGGAATGACCTAAAGGCATATGATATCATCACTTGACTAGAATGAGGCAGGTTTATGTCTGGCCTGGATGGATGACAGCCAAGTAAGTTGTCTTGAGTTTCATGGTGGAGGGTGGGTGGGTGATCAATGGAAAAAAACAGAGCAGGTCCTATTGGAAAAGACCTGAAAGAAATAAATGGTTCAGAAGAGAATATAATAGCACTCCTATTCATCTCTATAAGGCTTATGCCAGGAAACTTCATAGTTGATTCCCAATCGCATTAATTGGGAATTAATCAACTTCCCAGTTGAGTCTCAGTCCCATTAATTAACCAGAAAACTTCTCAGTCTCCGGGACTGGATTTTTGGATTTTTTTGGCTGCTATTTGGATTTTTTTTTCTTTTGGGAGAAGAGCATGTTGAAGTATGCTGTTGTATCAAAAGCTTTCTCTCAAAATGCCATTCCTCTGAGCCAGTATTTCTCAACCAGAGGTAAAGGTACCACTGGTGTCCTGGGGTGTCCTGAATCTGGTGGTATTCCTGGGACCACAAGACATCTGCCACCTGGCAGCCAGAATTGTGACACAACGAATAGCAGTAGGAGGCTCAGCTTAGCAGGCAGAGCTCAAAAGCATGCTTTTCGGCACCCAAAAGCCCCCACCCCCAATATATCCTGAGCCTACTAATGGTGCTTCTTAGGAGGTCACATCTGACCTCCTAATCCAGAAGTAACCACGATGACATCATTGTACATTATTTGAGATGGTACTTTGAATAAGTCTACCATATGAAGTGGAACTGTGAAGGATGAAGATTGAGAAACATTGCTCTAAGTGATATATTTTGAAGGTTATATAGAAAGAGCTCTCTTGGTGAAGTCTGTGTTGACAGCCCTCACAAAGAGCTGTTAAGGACGTGAGAAGAACTCAGATAAGTGGCAGCTGAGCAGAAGAACGGATTTGAAAGAAATCAACTGACCGGCTGGCTAGAGCCCACTTGAAGGCCTCTTCATGTAAAACTTCAAGAAACAAAGTCAAGAAGAACAGAAAGAAGACTGTTATTCTAACCTCCACTTAAGCCAGCCTAAACCCTGACATAAGTCCTGTGCTGATCTGGGGTGCCACAAAAGTGCCGTAAGACCTTTCTGTGCCACTCCTGGGGATTAGGCTAGTGCACAGACGTGCTTGCCTCCCTACATCATGGGAAGACTGATGAATTGTGCCAGCCTAGGTAAGGATTGCATCAGAAATCTGGACCATTCTGCCTTCACTTGCTAGGAGTGTGGAAGCCTCGTGTGCTTTTGCCTCTGAATTTACAGTAAAGGAGAAAAGAAGGTGGGATGTGGGAGTAATAATAACAGAGAATGAACAGAGAAAGGGGGAGTTAAAGCTGATAGTGCAGAGAGAAAGGGAAGAGTTGAAGATGGTGGTTCAGAGTAGGGTTGCCATATGTCCTGAAAAACAGGGACAATTCCAATTTGGGAGATTGTGTTCACATACTGGCAAATGGGACAGAGGGTCCTGTCCCAATTTTGTGGAAGAGAATTATGGCAACCCAAGTTCAGAGAGACGTGTGAAAGTTCAGAGAGGAGACAGTGCCATGGGGTGCAAAAATGAAAAAAGGGTAACATGGCATGCCAAAGGATTTGTAAAGCACAGAGTGTGTAGCTGAGGCATGGGGTACAGAGCAGCAGTGTGGCAAAGTAGCCCTGAATTACACGCTTTGATGTGTGTTGGTATGTTCTCCTGCACCCTGTCCATGGGCACTTGGAGTGGTTGCAAGCTGCTCTGAGCATTTTAAACACAAACATAACACACCAGTCTGTCACTCATAGCACCTATGACCTGGAAGTAATTGGCAGTGACACCATCACATTGCTATAGTTATTGTGGATCAGGCACTTGTGAAAATGACATTGAACATCTTGGCCCTTGGATGCCAAAGGGGCCAGCAACACCAGTAGTGCTGAGAGATGTGTCAGGGGAAAAAAGAAATGGGAATAGCTGGGGTATGAGGGCTAATCAAAATGGGGATGTAGAAAGATCTATCTATCTACAGTATTTATATACCGCTTTTCAACTGAAAAGTTCACAAAGCAGTTTACAAGAAAATGAAAAAAATTAATAGCTAATTAATAGCTAATGGGTCCCTGTCCCAAAAGGGCTCACAATCTAAAGTGCAAAAAGAACACCAGCAGAAGCCACTAGAACAGACATTGCTTGCTACTGCTAGGGGAAAGGAAATTGTTCTACATATATTAGATCACAGAAAGTAAAGATTCGAAATTGGGTTGCAGGGATCTGAACTGGAAAAGTTGCTCCATCCCAGTTGTTATTTCAGTTGCCCTTTCTGAATCATCTTTATTCCTCAGCAATGAAAAAAGCAGGCCTCCGTCAGTCTTGAAAGACTATGGTATCGTGCTCGGCGCTGCATACGTTGCATGTGAAGCACGAAAGCCTGGGTTGGATTGTTATGGAGGATATGCTGTTACCTAAGCAGCAAATCCCCCCTCTCCACACCACTGAATTAGTCCAATGGAAAGGCAGAGCCAATACGATTGGATCCAGCTGCGTCGCAGAGCTGGGATAAGGACAGGAATGAACAGGGCTTCAAAATGCTGGAGAAAGTTCCATGTTATCGTTTCTCCCTTTTCCTGCATAATTGAGATGTCATTGTGACATTTGCAGTAATCTTCCTTGCATGTCTGAAATCAGTTAGTTTATACGTAGATTAGTCCAATATTTCTCAACGGCAAATCCACCCATGCCTATTTCCAAACTTTGCTTTTCAGTCATTAAACTCTGTTTTGACTTTTCCTTTGCTTACTTTATCTCATTGGGTAATCATTTTTTGGGAACATGCTCAAATAGATCCAAACTACTGTTCTTATAAGCATAAACGAAACAATATTTAATTTGTCATTGTTCCTGTATGGTTATTCTTATACAACTGTAAGAAGTGCATTGAGATAGAGCAGTAATCTCCGGTCATTTTGGCAGGAGCACCACATCCTCTTTCTGACACTGTGTCGGGGACCAGAAAAATGATTTACATTTCCAATTGAAATAAACTGACATAACTTGACATATATGTGTGTGTTAAAGACAGTTCTGGAGGATTACAAAGCTTGCCCACAGAACAGATGGGGGGGGGGGTCTTGTTGCAGGCTGCATTGATCCTTGTGGCAGGCCATATCTGGCCCCCGGGCCAGAGTTTGGACACCCTTGAGATAGAAGGAAGCAAGCAAAACCAAAAGGGAAGACTAATAGGCTACAATCCTAAGAGCACTTTCCTGGGAGTAAGCCCTATTGAATTCAATGGAACTTACATTTGAGTAGACAAATAGAATTGCACTTTTTGTGCAATTTTTGGAACTTTTGGTTCCAAAAGTTGGAACTTTTGGTTCCAAATACATGCTGAGCTCAGTGGTCTGATTCTTTTGTGACCATTTTATTTTTCAAAATTGAAAGAAGTCTCCAAAGGGTTAGTGGAGAATATGAACAATGGGGGCTGTTTAATAATTCATGGCTCATGAAAGGGGACTGCAGGGGGGAAAATGTACCAGGGTCCAGGGTAAAAAGATGCCAATGGAGGGGTCCTGAAATTTCCTAGGAACTCAGAAAATGTTTGCATTCATTGTGTGAAGATTGGCATTCACATTTTGTATAAACCTATCTAATTTTGTACTATACATGTCATTTGCGACATTTGGTTCCAAAAACCTGCATGATTAACTATTTCACGTTATAGTTATTGGCAATTAGTTACAATGGTAACAAGGCAGGCAAGGAATCAAGATAATCAAGCACCACCCTTTCAAGTGCTGCTAACTGACCTGCAAGGAACTGAGCGATTTACAAGCATGTGCAATGTGCAATGCATTTGCAATGTGCAAGCAATGTGCAAGCAATGTCACCTCTGCAATTCACCAGTGATTTATCACTTGAGAGAAGGGAGTGTCTCTGCCTCTTGTGAAACAAAAGTTCACAAACTTTAAGATAAGCTTGACTGCCTGCCACTGCCATTGTAAGCAGGCTGCCTTTAAGTCATTAACTGTACTTCAGGGAAGCTTTTCTTTCAATTTAAAGAGCCAACCTCTTTCGCTTTGAGATAGGCTACAATCCAGAGTAACTACGGGACCTTTTACACCAATGCCACCTATGGGAAACCTATGGGAAATGCATAGAACAATCCAGAGTAAGTTCTCTTATGTCTTCCCATAGTTACTCTGGATTGTAGGGTAAATTGCAAATGAATAAATCACATATAGGCTGCAATCCTAAACACACTTTCCTGGGAGCAAGACGCATTGAACACAATGGGTCTTACTACTTAGTAGACCTGGTTAGGATTGTGCTCATAATTAGGCTACACCTGCAGACACTATATAATTCATAGAAATTAGGGTCCAATTGTCATATGAAATTATGAGAAGGAAAGCCCCCCCCCCCCAAAAAAAATCTTGTATACCAAAAGGGGCCCAATAGGAATTTTTTAAATCCCCCCAATCTTCTCATTGGTCCTGTCACTTGTTATAGCTGAGCAGAACCTTGGATCTGAACCTCATACATTGATGTTCAACCCTCAGACCACACACACAATCCACTCTAGAGCAAAAAAAGCAGATTGAAATTGGACCCTTGAAGCCTCCTACAATGAAGGGAACTCTAAAACACTACATCAATCATATTATTTCATTTTGCTTTTTAAAAAGTAAAGGGATTTTTTTTTCAAATATAATGTAAAAGAATCTGCAGACATGTCCCAGGTCTGGACCTTGAAAGATAATGGCTTCCAGCAGTTGGTGCAAGATACACATGCTGGTTGATGATGAGAAACAGAGAACCAATCTGTACAATAGGCTATAGGTGGAAAGGCTCTGAGTTTTTGTGCAACAGGAGTTGCCTGAATTGGCAGAACAGTGACTGTGGTCTTTTGGGAAAGAAAGAAAGAAAGAAAGAAAGAAAGAAAGAAAGAAAGAAAGAAAGAAAGAAAGAAAGAAAGAAAGAAAGAAAGAAAGAAAGAAAGAACAAACAAACAAACAAACAAACGTAGGAAAAGCAGGGTGGAGGATGGAGTAGGTGTGAGCGCTGGGGTGAGTGACATTAACTAGTGAAAGGTATGGACCTACAGGAATGGCACAAGATTAAGATATCATTAGATATTGAGCAAAGAGGAACTTCACACAAAGTGAAGGAATAACAAGGATGGTTCAAGACATAGATGACTCTGACTCCAGTTGGGAAAATGTGTTTGACACTCAAGTGTCTAGAACTTGGGCACTGACTCAAGACTCAGTGGTTTTACATTAAATATGAAAAGACTTTTTTGCTTGCTTCTTCATCAGTTTATGGGTTTTTTCATGTTTTTTGGGGTTTTTTTCCATTTCCATGGCTTGGATTGCTTTTTAGTGCAATCCTATTCGTGTCTATAGTCAGAAGTAAGTTCCATTTATTTCAGTGGAAACTTACTCCCAGGAAACTGCTCTTAGACTTGAATCAAAACAACTCTGTTGAGTCATAACAGCTGTTATAACTTGTGGGTGACTTGAGTCAAGGGAGTGGTGACTTCGGACTTAAGTCTCAGCACTGTGGCTCTGGCACATCCCTGGGCAATAACTGACAGGTAGATAGTGCTTCTCTTAAACATGTTCTGAGATGTGCAGAGTACATGAAATTCTAAACCATTAGGTTCCAAAACAAAACTGAACATACCATTCTTAATGGGGGGCAGACCAAGGCATAGCAAGTTTTAAGCTTGTGCAAACCTTCTCTTAAGGCTGAGCAGGTATCTCTGAAGGCATAACTTCTAAGGTTCATCTTTTTTGTACAAGCAGAAGTTAGAAAACACCCTTTGCATGAGGTCAGTGTCTCAATTGGCAGCAGAACACTCAGAATGCAGTTTCACAATAAACCTCATGAATTATTCCTTTGATGTCAACTTTGGCAATGTCTCTCCTGTACGTTTCATTGCACGCCATACCATCTGAATGAAATTCAGGGCCGACCTGTGCAATGTCCAGAGCCAGCTGACAGAGGCACAATCTTCTCACTTCTTTCCTTGCCAGATCAGTTTTATAACAAAAGGAATATGCCCTCGGCCCTTCTGCAGCTTATCTAAATCGCCTTAGGTTCAATCAATGGCTGTTGATTACAAGCAAGCAACCATCAGCTAATGATTGAGAAAGGGGAAGGAGAATAGGAAGGTATTTGGAGAATGTGGAGTTCAAAAATTAATCTATTACTAAGCAAAGGAACACCACCCACAAAGTCTATGTAGAACTGATCTCATGCACACTTGAACATTGTTTTCATTTAATCTGAGACTGAAACTGTTCAGTAACTGTAACTGAAACCTAGATAACTGAGATGTACATTTTTGTCCATATTCTCCAATGCATATGTCTTTAAATGAGATGAGTTGATCACATCACTAGTGCTGTGGCATAAAAAGCAGTGGTGAGCTTCGAGGGGTTCTCACAGGTTCTATAGAACCCTTTGCTAATGAGTGCTTGGTTCTGAGAACTGGTTACTGATGGGACATAGAACCTGTTGTTAATTTAGGTTATTAGAACATAGAACCTGTTGTTAATTTATTTGAATCCCACCACTGATAAGGCATGTGTAACTGAGCATATAAGATCTTCTGAAGAATCTGGGCAGTCCTCAATCCATCAGAGATAGTCATAAGAACATAAGAATTGCCACACTGTATCAGACATAAGCCCCATTGATTCCAGATTCCTATATTTCACAGTGGCCCACCAGATGCCCCACAAAATACAAGCACACAAGACAACAAAATACCTGTGTTCTTGTGGGGCAGGTGAGCAGGGAGCAGGAGATGGTGCCAGGACCCAGCAGTCATGGTATGCTGGTTCCTAGCTGTGTTCCTTTGCAGCTTGAACCAACCCCAGGCTGCTTGGATTTGTACCGCCATTTGAGGTGCAAGCTTTTCATGCTGATTGTATGAGAAAAGTGTTTTCAGGTCAAAGTACATACTGTACCTTTTGCAGTCTGTTCACTCCATAAAGTAGGGAAAGTTTTAAAAGACTGTTGTCCGGTTGATGGTTGCAAAGTTCTTGCATTTGTAGGGAGAAGGAAAGGCAACGTACATTTGTTAGCACATCGCACCAAGCCTGCCATCTCCACCCTTCTAAGAACAAACTCACACACTCTCTCTCTGCCCTTGAAGTTGGTCCAGTTGCCCTGCAGGTATAAAGACCTTTAATTAGGAACAAACTGGCTAATGTTGCCAATCCATCTTATGCCACTAAATTACAAAGTCACAAATGTTTCAGATTCACTCGGTAAATACATGCTTCTGTGAAATGGTCACATCTAGAACAATTCCTGAAGCAGAGGCCTTTGGCAGCAGGCTTCCCTGGAAACCCTGATAGGTGACATAGTTTTTCCCCAGGGCCTCCCACGCCTGACTTTCAATTATCTGGAAAGGATAAGTGAGAATTTTCCTTCCGCAATTTGCACAGAAGGATACTTAATGTGGCATTGAATGCTGGTGCACTTCAGTGAATCTGCCAAGCCTGAATTGAGACACATTACAAATTACAAATTGGGCACATGGCTTGCAGTTAAACAGCCATGGATTCATAACTACAAAAGTCAGAATTGCCATTTAATTTTTTCAGACTATCAAAATGTGGAAACTCTTAAGGCGGAAAACCATACTATGCAAAACAATGACTTTCTCATCCCAAAGAAAAAAGAATTGTGGTTTTGTTTTGTTTTTCCTGCTTTGGACAAAAGCCTGAATTCTCGATACATGAGTAAAAAAAAAAAATCGCAATGCAGATGGGATGAAAATATCGCTAATAGAAGCTGGGAAAACAAGAACACGATTTACAAATAATTCTAAGCCACAGGGCAATGCATGATATCATAGGAGCACACATGCATTTGTCCATTCTGAACAAATTGACATTTCAAAGGGGCCATTTTCAAGTGGTTGTTATAATTTTTTGTTTTCACTTCATTTAAGATTTGTCTAGAAGCAAGACAAGTGCCAGGCATATGCTGTTGTGACAAACAAGCCTGATTTGTAGGTGTCATTGGACTTCAGTGAAGAACAATCTGGGCACAAAGCCACTCTTGACAGCCTCAAGTCCAGGTTATATTGCATAAATCTTTAAGGAGTTCGCCGTTGTTTCAGGTTAAAATGTAAGTAAATTGCTGCAATGTCTGATGTGACATTCCCTTCCTCTTGCCATGTGAAGAGATGTAACTGTTTTATGCCAAATCAGATCTCTCTCTCTCTCCCTCTCTCCCTCTCTCTCTCTCTGTGTGTGTGTGTGTGTAAACACCAGGCTCTGGTAAATAAAACCAACACATTTCCTCTTAAAATGTGGCTTGACCTTTACAGAGTTGCCTCATTCCTGTGGTTGCAAGTTCTTTGTCTAGCTCAGAGAGTCTCAAACTCTCAGCCCCGAGACCCACTTTTTAGAATGAGAATCGCTCATTCGAATGAGAATTGCCGAGACCCACTTTTTAGAATCGCTCAGGACCCACTGGAAGTGATGTCATGACCAAAAGTTGCATAATCAAGCAGGAAATATTTTTAACAATCCTAGGCTGCAATCCTACCCACACTAACCTGCGATTCATGTGCAATCCTAAGCATGTCTACTCAGACGTAATATGTTCAATATTACTTACTCCCAGGAAAATGTGGTTAGGATTGCAGCCTAAGGGCGCAATCCAGAGTAACTACGTGGAGTCTTTGCTCTGGTGTAAGAACAATTTGCTCTGGATTGCAATATGAATTTCCCATAGGTTTTCACTAGGTAGTGCAGTAACTATGGGTACATGTAATGTCTCTTACGTGCTCCCGTAGTTACTCTGGATTGTAGGGCCTGTCCCATTTTCTATCACTGTTAAAGCATATTCATGTTTAACACTTAAGCTTTATACAAAAAATGGTACATGCATTATAAAATTAGCTGGTTAAAATGATAGATCTGTAACATTTCCACAAATGTAGTCACATCCCTTTGGTTGTGATATCAAGTCAATACATTCAAGGCAAAATATTGAAATTAATGATGATCCACTAGAAATTGGCTTGTGACCTATCAGTTTGAGAAACACTGGCCTAGCTAATCATGGGGACAAAGCATTATAGACGAGACAGAAGTGCCACACATGCATTTCTTGCCAACTTAACTCCTATTCTGCCCCCAAAACCTATTCTGAAGTTTCAGCAAGCAATATCCACACCCTTCCAAATGGATCTTTCTTGAAACATGTGGGTTGAGATTCTCAAGATGGCACATTGTGTGCCCGAAGTCACACTGGGTTTAGGGACTTGTATTTCTATAAGATGCAACCTCATTGAAACTCCAAATTATATAGCCCTTTCCAGGCACTAAAATCATTTGCTCCAACCCAAAGAATGCCTCGCTGTCTGCTAGCACTTCTCCTTTAAGGACAGGGAGAATATTTCTGTTTTTCCTTGTTTGGAAACTTGTTTTCAAATCAGTCTCCACTTTTTCTCCCAAATGCAGCAGAGACATTATGCAGCGAGCTCGGAAGTTTGAATGGGATGTTTTGGCCCTGGTTTCGCTCTCCGAGGCTGCCTGTAGAACCCAAGGCCGGGGGCTCTGTGGGGAAATGAGCTGAAGGAGCGTCATCTTTCTCAGAACATGCAAGAAAAGGAACGTCAAGATTAGATGAATAACAACAGTCTGAAGTAAAACTACCTGAAAGACTAACCTGAGCTTGGTGTCCTTAGGAGCTGGCTTTGTCCCCCATGGAGCACAAAAGGGCAGTCCAGGGGGACTGCTTCTTTTGTGACCTTCACGTTAGCAGCTTGCTGGCAAGGAAAGGGGGGTGGTTGTGTGTTCTATAAATAAGCTCCATGTGATCCCAAAGGCACATTCCACTTGGCACTGATGGCATGGAGACCTTCACAGCAACATACAGCAGGGCCTGGAAGGCTGCCCACAGGCCTGACATTTCCGAGACTCCTTGTCATGCCTGGGGAGTGTAACTTCATGAAGGATTGGGCCTCTGGGAGCAGTCGTAAGAGAAATTGTAGCAGGATGCAACAGCCTTCTCATGTGTCCACATTTGGTGAAACCAGTGATAACGGATAAAGGGAGTAGCAATTGCACTTGGCAACAAGCTTTAGGGGGTTACAAGCTGAGCTTGATACAAGTGGCCAAAGTTGTGAAAAATTTATTATGCATGAATAATATAATTATGTTATGTATAATTGGAAAGGTAATTTAAGGTAGAATGCACATTCCGTGAAAAACAAACCACACTAGAAAATCTGTATTCTATCAAAAGTTCTGGTCAATTAACTACAAAATGAAAACACAACTGCCTTATAGAACAAACAGCGGATTTCTTTAATTCAAAACTGACCTATGAGACAGCGGACACAATCCTATGCATGCCTAATTAGAAGAAAGTCTGTTTTCAATGCGACTAACCCTACAATCCAGAGTAAATATGGGGGTACGTAAGAGACAATTATGTCAACGTCGTTACAACCTAGTGAAAACCTACGGGAAATTCATATTGCAATCTAGAGTAAATTGTTCTTACGTTGGAGCAAGGCTTCCCGGTAGTTACTCTGGATTGCGCCCTTACTCACAGGAAACTGTGGATAGGATTGCATCCTGATCTGAGAGCCAATGAAATGTTCTTACGAGACATTATTACAATAACATGCTATAAATTGACATATAAATAACATGCTATAAATTGCAATAATGTATACTACTTGTATAATATAACATGGATCCACTAAGGTATTAATGTCAGCTCATATTTCCATGTATCATGATATATCTCCAGTAGCAGTCACTGTGCACATGCAAAGAGAGCCTGAACATTGAATTCAAGGCCATAAATACTCCATAGGGCTCTACCCTGATGCCTTACCCCCTTCCCCTGGAAGGAGCCAACTGTTCCTAACAGGAAGAAGAGAAGATGCTGTCCTGGCTTGCATCCATGGACAGAATTCTCAATGTGGATGCTGCATGTCTAGAATGATGACCAAGACATAAAATGACCCACTTAGAAAGCAGTGTGTTCTTGAAAGACAGAACTTCTTTTATTGTAAAAACCTCCTCTGGGATTTAGAAAAGTCTGCTGGTGTGAACCGTGTTGAATAAAGTCAAAGGAGGAGCCTGGGTTCTGTGAACTTCTCCACGAGCCATCTGTGGCATAGCTCCTGTTTAAAAGACTGTTTCATCTGGCCCATTATTAATGCAGAACAAGTGCTATTTCCAGCTACACATGGAAATCATGGAAAAGCCTGTTGCTTGGGCGTCCCTGGAAAGAAACCCATACTGGGTTTGGAGAACACCAGAGTTAGTGGTGTTTCTGGACACCAGAGTTACTGATATATCAGTTCTCAAGAATTTGGTCTACACTGTTAAAGGTCTAAAGCAGCGTTTCTCAAAGTGGGGGTCGGGACCCCTTTGGGGGTCGCCTGGAGCTTTCCTGGGGGTCGCCTAAAGACTCCTGGTGCAGGGGGCCAGGTGGGAAGACCTGGCAGAAACGCTGCAGCCACTGTGGCTGGAAGAAGCCGCTGAGAAGCAGCTCAGAAAGAGCCTCTGAGCAGCTGTGAGACGATGTGGAGCCATGGGGGCGGGGAGGATTGCAGCCTTAGAGCCCAGTTCTATGCATGTCTACTCAGAAATCTGTCCCATGATAGTGAATGGGACTTACTCCCAGGAAACAGTGGCTGGCTCTGCTGCCTGAGATCTCAATCCTATGGAGATCTCCTCTCACCCAGGTACTTACCTTCCTATTCCTTCCTTCCTTCCTTCCTTCCTTTCTTTCTTTCTTTCCCAGTCACCCCCTCTTAGCTATGCCATATCTATCTATCTATCTATCTATCTATCTATCTATCTATCTATCTATCTATCTATCTATCTATCTATCTATCATTACGTATTGTTTTTATGATTAATGCTTTAATTATGTTTAGTTTGTAACAATGAAAACACACCCTGCATATCAGATATTTGCATAACATATTCATAACAGTAGCAAAATTACAATTATGAAGTAGCAATGAAAATAATTTTATAGTTGGGGGTCCCCACATGAGGAACTGTATTAAGGGGTCACGGCATTAGGAAGTTTGAGAACCACTAGTCTAAAGCCTTTATACCAGAAGAACACCTACTTTGTTCTTTATAAAAGGAGGTTGAAATGCATTTTGGGTCATAGAGATAATGGAAAGGGTGACCCAATGGGTAAAAGACAAACACCAGATTTTTATTATTTCTTGTAACATTCAGCCAAAGGCTCTGCCAAGGACAAATGAATAATCCCTTTAGTACAATCACATCCTGCATATAGGACTGTACAATCTCATGGCAGAAATATCATTTTACACTATGGGCTTTGTGGGTGGAATTTTACAAGATAAATTATCTAATAAATGACCAAAACCAACATTTGCAAATTAAAAGAACAACTGAACAAATATATTTACAAGACTTTTTCTTACTGTGATGAATGCTCAGACCAAGTATTTCCTACCATTTATTTTTTTTTTTTATTTATCACATTTATTGGCCACCTTTCCACTGAAAAATTACCCATAGTGGATTATAACATTAAAAGCCCAAAGCTACAATAATTCAATGTTTGAACAGACAATGACAATGTACAAAAAAAGACTAAAAAGAAAATATAGCGAAAACCTAAAATGTAGCAGTGTTTCAAAGCGCCATGAGAATAGTTCCTTAGCAGTTTGTGGACACATCATGATATAAGAAAAGATGTAAGAAAAAGTTAAGAGCAAAATCCAGACCTGGAGACAAGCTGACTCAAGTCCCTTATGCCAGATTCCAGGTATTGCAAACATGCTTTACAGCATGTTCATGCTATGCAAGAGTTGTGGAGGACAGCACAAGGATGTGGGTTGGGCTCCCACTGCTATATATGGCATATCTATGAGTTTACCAAACTCACAGCCCAGTTTACTCTGTGGTTTGTTCACTCTGGCAAAAAGGGAATGGAGCAGGAGTTTGGGAGGAGGAATGTAGGTAGTTTTGAGTGAGGGGAGGATAGGTAGAGGGTTAGTGAACTGGACCTCAGAGGGGGTGGAACCTGCATCTGACAAGTTTACTCCAAGGAAAGTGAAGTGTGTAGAAAGTTGAAGCCCAACATTGCAGACTGCAGGTCAGTCTTGGCTTGCAATCCTGATTTGAAGGATTATTTCAATCATTGCCTACTGGATCCAATGATAAACTATGGTTGGTTGAAAACAAGAACAGTAAACAGCTACACAAGGGAAACGGTGGCAGGGAGACAAAGCACATAAAAACAGAGCTCATTTTCTCTCTTCCAAATCATGGTTTGGGAGATGTGAAACCTTTATGAGATGTCTGAACCTTTATGTCTATGTCAAGAAAAGCATAATCTCTTAAATTCCTGCTTACCAAGTTGCTATTAATCATGAGCAAGACCAAAAAGAAAAAGTGGTTCAAAACTTAATCATACATAATTATCTTTCCTGAGTGTAATAACTTCATAAAAGAGGCATTACAAATAAATTTTCCAGATGTGTCTCCTGCAAACCTTATGATAACAAAACCAGTCTTCCTTAAAGTGTATGAAAACGAAAACTCAAACCCCACAAAGTATATATTGGAAGGAGGTTAACAATACTATTTGTTATGCCGAATTCCATTTTGCTAAGCTTTTATCTGAAGATGTCTACTGATAAATTCATTTCAGAATTATTATGCAGAGGGCTGCCATGGAAGGCTGCTGTCTACAAATTGTGCAAGAAACAAGGAGACCCAGGCTACAATCCAGATTAACTACGGGAGCACGTAAGAGACATTGCGTGCACCCATAGTCACTGCACCACCTAGTGAAAACCTATGGCAAATTCATATTGCAATCCAGAGTAACTTGTTCTTACTCCGGAGCAAGGACTCCCCGTAGTTACTCTGGATTGCATCCCCAGTCTAGATATTAATCTCAGCTGTTCTATGTTCTTATGCTGGAATGGACCCTTTTTGTTATGTTTATAAGGAAATGTGGGAACCCCACATGGAAAGCCATGTCAACAGAGACCCGAACAGCACAATTCTTGCTCACCACCACACACAAACCTGGTCGTGGAGGGTGAGATTTTATAATTTAGCTCCTTATCTGGGTAAAATCCACATACATATCAAATTTACATTAAGATTGTAATAAACGAGATATGCATAACACAGGAAAATAAGTCCATCAGGATAAGTGTGTAAACTAACGTTAATTTGTAGGGTTCTTGGCTACTTTCTTGGAACTTAAAATGTAGTCCTTTGCATATATATATATGCAGCACAATCCAGCTCTATGTTGTCAAACAAAATCAGGGGTTGTATTTGTGTTGAATTCTTTGAAAATATTGTCATTGCACAAGACATGTGAAATATATGTATTGTATATTCATATTGTACGTATACTCATATTGCATGCTCATGGCCTGTTGCCACAAAAGGCAACTTCTTCAGCATTTGTCCCATGTGGTGGTGCAGTTCACTGTTCTGGATTAGTGTAATCTGATCCATGTTTTGATGCAACATTGAGAAAACAAGCCAGCCTGTGACTGGGCCTGTTGCAAGATTATTACCTTCCCATCAAGGTGGTACCTATTTATCTACTTGCATTTGCATGCTATTGAAATGCTACTGAACCGCAGGAGCTCACTTGGGTCTTGAACCGCCGTCTTTAATGATTGAGCCAGTGTTGTTCCTCATAGCTTGATAGGAATTTAAACAAAATTAGTATCAATGCCACTGATGCAGTTAAACCCAAATCAGGTTAAATCCAGTGAAATTTTGACAGTCTGAAAGCTTGCAAAACCAGTTAACCAGAAAATTTAGTGAGAAGATTCCAGAAGCCATGGATAATGATGCCTCTGAAGGGGGGAAGGAGGAAGGGGGGGTCACCATTTGGATAATGATGCCTCTAAAGGGGGGAAGGGAGGTCACTATTTGCTTCACATATTGATTTCTCAAAAGTGGGCAAAGACTGGTTTGCATGAATTACAGCTGCACACTCCCAAAAGAAAATTTGGTTGTTTCATAGACTTCTTGACTGAATGCCATGCAGTCCTTTTTGAAGCTGAAGCTATTCATCAGGTATTACATTTTCTTACATAGGGTCTCAATCCAGCTTTCTCAATCCACAGCTTTTTCTGTGACTGATACTGATGGTAAATTATTGACACGCATATTTTTTCCAGATGTTATAAGCTCCCCATAGCCCTCTTGATGAGCAAAAGCATACGCAGATCTTCGAGAGCTTGTTCTGTGTGGTTGGTGCATGTGCCTCTGTAATGGGCTATCCTTCTTTTTAGCCCTGCGCAAGATCCGTACCTTAGCAGAAGAAAAATGTTTTATATATGATAAGAAAATTGGGCTTAAATCACTTGTAAACTATGTAGTAAACTAGTAAACTATCACTTTGTAACCTATGGATAGTTTACAAATATGAGTTACATAAATACCAACATACCCTACAATCCAGAGTAACTACGGGAAGACATAAGAGGCATTTACTTTGGATTGCTCTATGCATTTCCCACAGGTTTCCCATAGGTGGCACTGTAACTAAGTGTAAAAGGCCCCATTGTTACTTTGGACTGTAGCCTTAATTTAGGTCAGAGTAGTTGTAGCAGTTACTCTGCAAACTGTAATGTATGTAAATTACATTTTCAAAATGTAAATCATTTTTTGAAAGAAAGTTAAGTTTTGTTTTTCTTTCAAAAACCGAGAAAAAGGCTGTTCAAGAGCTTGAAAGCTTCTGGTGCTTCAGAACAAAGGCAGAGGAGTGGATCTCAGTCCAGATCTCAACTAGTTGACAGCCTGCTCAACTACACAAAATGGATGGAGCTTAATCAGAGCTAAAAAGCTCAGTTTGCCAAGATAGATGGGTATTGTACAACAACATCTGGTGACTCAAAAAGATTCAAAGGCATGTACCTAAAAGGAATGGAAATAATTACTATTTACTTTTTTTAAAAAGTGAACCATACCTGATCACTGAGTGTGGGATTTAAATCTACCTTCAGAAAATGACACGTTATCGCAGGTGTGACTGAAACCACAGTAGTCAAGAGAATGATGAGCCACACATTTATTTGGCCCAAGGAATTCCAAGCATTTCCTATTAGCACAGAAAAATAAAACATTTTTATTTTTGCGGATCAGGTAGATGATGATAATTTGCAGTTGTGGGAGATTTTAAGTTACCTTAAATCCTTTTATTGGCATGTGTTTCTGGTTCAATATAATTGGATTTTTCTAGCTATACAGAAAGGCTCACTGAAGAAAAATGAAAAAAAGACAACGTTCTTTTGGAAACCTCTAAAGGTCTGACGTCATACAACATACTGCACAGGTTCCAGGTATGCTTAGTAATGGTATTGAGGCGCACACAGGACAGGAAAATTACATGTCCTTGACAGACTGCTTATGAAAACTGCTCCATATTTGTAGGAACAGCCTCTCTCTTTTTCTTCCTTTCTCAAGGAAACACAGGGTGACAATATGTCATGGCTTCAAAAAAGGACACCCCAAAATGTAGTACACCCAATAAAAATGTAGGACATGAGTGATAAAATTTCAAGAATATTTGTGGGCCCTGAGCATGGCTGGGCACCAGCGGGTACTGGTGGACACTGGGCACCTGCACTGGGCACTAGTGGATACTAAGAACCAACAGGCACCAGGCAGCAGAAGGTACCAGGGGCAGTGGCAGGGAGTAACAGGCACTGGGCATTCATACTGGGCACCGGGCACCCATACTCGGCACCTGGCACCACTAGCCACTAGCATGCAATGGCCAGCAAGCACAGAAGATACCTCCAGGCATTCCTACCAGGCGCAAAGCGTCCCTGCCAGGCACCAGGCATCAAGCACCACTGAACATTGGCATCAGTGGGCCGCACTGGGCAGAAGGCACCACTGGGAACCAGGCACCATCAAGCACTAAATCTGTTCTTAGTGGGTCCTTACATCACAGAAGGAATACACTCCCCAAATTTATGCTTCTAGGTCCAGGGGTTTGGGCTGGGCATTGATGAGTCAGGAATTCTTCAATATAAAATATAGGCACAAAAGATTTTGTACAACTTTTCAGCCCTTTCTGGTTTGAATTTCTAAAAATTTGTTCTTAGTGTATGACTATTTCACAGAAGGAATACCCTCCCCAAGTCCCACATTTCCAGTGGTTTTGGCTGGGTGTTGAGTGTGTCCGTCAATGACGCTTCAATTTTATAAATATTGACAAAATTTAAAACTGTTAACATATATTTTATTAATTACAAGATGGCTACATGCTGTCTGCTCACAAGGAAAAAGAGGACAATGAAGAACTTTTTCTGGGACAAGGCTTTTTTAAAAATGGGAAACGTCTTGGGAAAGGGGGACACACTTATGCTTACCCTGTATATTCACTACAAATGTGTGTCTTCCTGGTCAGAGAACTATAGGACTGAGTGAGACATGGCCCTGTCGGGTGTGCCTGGAGCTATGACTCCTTTCTGCCATTCTCCCCCCTGCTTTGTGATGCCTCACTTTGGCCTTGACAACTCTCTCCCAGCTTGACAGAAGCTACCTCAGTGCTCAACAATGACTCCGCTGGATCAATGTTTCCAGTTCCATGAACAATGGAAATAAGAGCTGTTTGGACAACTGCTTGGACTATTATTACTATTTGTCTTGGGATGTCAGTGGATACACAAATTCTAGCCATGCAATGATCAAAGTTGAAGTGAAAATGCAGAACACATAAGTAAAATAAAATTGTAACATTAAAAGACTGCCAAAGGTTAGTTAATGACAGGTATTCCTGTTCTGGAGCAAGGTCCAGCTGTTTTTCTTGACATGATATGTCTCAAGTCTTCCAGTGGTTTGGGAAACCACCTTTCTTTTCCTTTTTTAAAAAATACTGGCCGCTTTCTTTTGCTTCCTTCTGAATACCAAAAGTACTGTGTGAAACAACAGAGTCATTCTCCAAGATAGCATAGTCCATCTGGAGCGTAGCAATTCCTGGCAATGCGTTTGGGTGAATGACTTCTGCCAACAGTATGCTGTCCTGACCACACTGTACGTAGCATAACTGGAAATGAGATCCACAAGGGCTCCCAGAGGGCCTTCTCAGTGACTGCCCCTCAAAGCTAGAATTCTCTTTCCCTGGAGAAAAATCAAAATCCAAGCCTCAGTTCAACTGCATAGAAATGGTGAGCGGCTTTCAGTGACCGAGGCTTTCTATGACCGAGGAACGTAGAACATACCTGTTATTTGGATTTATTTCCCCCCACATTTATATTCTGTTGTTTTTCCATGGAGATCAGGACACTTTATATGGTTCCTCCCTTTCTTTTATCCTCACAACAAAGCCTACCTTATTAAAGTCTACCTTATTTATAGGGGTTTGTTGTGAAGAGAAAATTGAATAATCCAATATTCACTGCTCTGGGCTAATTGGAGAATGCGTGAGATCAAGATTAAATTTGAGAAAGAAACTTTGTTTATTGCATGTTTCTTAAGCATCATTATTTCTTAAGCACCATTTGCACTTTATTTTATCACCAGAAAAATAAAATTTTTGTTCAGCAATTGAAATTCTGGACATAATGCAAGACTCACCTACAAAAGGGAAATAGCTGGGAATTAAATAAAAAATTCCATCTGAATGCAGTATGAATAAAATTGCAAAATACACAGTAATGCTACCCCAGATGAAGAAATGATTGATGCCTGTCCAATAACTGGTATCCAAAGCAATCTGTAAAGGAAATAAGATAGACTAAAGTTTCATGGAAGGTATTTGGGAGATTGGGAATGGAGATCTGGGTTGGGGAATGGGGGCCTATCATACATTTCTGTGATGAATGTTGATGCTTGGAGAAATCCTGGAAATTTTAGACAGTTCATTATCCATTATTCATTCATCTAAGTTTCACCTCTAATGTATTTATTTAAATTTTATAAACTTATTTTCTGGTTTTTGACACCACATCAGGTCTTTGATGTGGTCCTCTGGCTGAAATGTTTGGAGACCACTGTTTTAGGTCATTCAACTGGAATAGCTTATGGGCAAAATCCAGAGTAACTACGGGGAGTCCTTGCTCCGGTGTTAGAACAACTTACTCTGGATTCCAATATGAATTTCCCATAGGTTTTCACTAGGTAAAGTCTCTTACATGCTCCCGTAGTTACTCTGGATTTGGGGGTATGTCTCACAAGCAAAGTCTATGGAGTGTGTAGGTTTCTATTAGTGCAGACCCAGAAGTGTTGTGTCTCTAGGGTTTGTGTCACCTGGTGTGAGGGGCCAATATGTCACCTCAAGATGGACTTCCTCTCATGCAGTGGGCAGGGCAACGCATTGGGCAGTGGATTTGGTGATGGATCACTACCCCATCTCCACTGGTTTTCTTGCTATAATCTTTTTAAGAATAGAGATATTTCAATGTGGTTTGCTTCATTGCACTCTGCATGTAATTACGCATTGATTTATAAACAACATGATGGTATTATTAGAAAATACCAAGATGTTAAAAATTTCAGCCAGTAGTGGTATCACACACCCCCGTGCATGTAACCTGGTGTGGCCTGTACCCCTTGCATCCCCTAGTGATGACACTACCCAGCAGAGACGCATTGTACCTGCTAAGGTTCCTTGCAAGATTAGAGTAGCATTGCATTAACTCCTCCCAGGTTCATTCTCTTCCTTCACAAAACGTCATGCCAAACAATCACCAAACAGCCAGGTTTATCTGTCTATGGCTGCAATCCTGAAGTGCACGTAGGCTAGCCTGTCTAGCAAGACTTCCAAGATAGGCCACTTCCAAGATACACCAGAAAGGATTGGGATGGCATAAGTCCACTTAGTATTGTTAGGCTGGGCCAAGACAGATGGACCTGGGCAGGCCTAGGCAACTCAGAGAGGAATGTTGAGGTAAAGTTGAGGGCAGTTAGGCCAAATCCAGAGCCTGTTTCCAGGACAGACATGCCCCCTAACCTCAGGAGCAGGCATAAATCTGAGTAGACCCATAGGGGTCCATGATAAGCCAGAGTAAAAATGAAAGTGATGGGAAAAAAATGTTGATTCCTAGGCCAACCTAAGTGCAGCCCTAAGTGCAACAGCACAACAACCCACCTCAGGATATGGCACAACTATACCAGCCCGGTGAGCATGCTACCTATGTGCTGCTGCCTCTTCAGGAGCAGTTAGGCCAGCCTAAGGGCCTCCTAGCCCTTTGGATTTGGCTTAACTGTCAGCCTAGGAGTCCCCTAGCCAGTGGTGGGCTTCAAATAAATTAACAACAGGTTCTATGTCCCAATAACCTAAATTAACAACAGGTTCTATGTCCCATTCGTAACCAATTCTCAGAACCAGGCGCTCATTAGCAAAGGGTTGTATAGAACCTGTGAGAACCCCCTGAAGCTCACGACTGCTCCTAGCCCTGTGGATTTGGCCTGTCAGCTCAGGATATGGCCTATTTAGGCCAATTTAGCTGGACCATTCTTGCTGGCCTAAAGTCAGGATTGCAACCTATGTCAATGAATGAGGTTATAGCAAAGGATACCAATTACACATCCTGATCTTAGTATTGTTAACTTCCATGAAATTTAAAATAGAAAAGGGCTAAAGAAATAAATGCTGAAATAACATGGACTACGGTGAGAAGAATGCTTCAGTAATTGGATGGCAATAAAATACAATTATAGATTTCAGAATTTCTTTTTTTACCTGAACATTAGCTACTATGATCAATGAGGTTGCAATGGTGACGGCAAAAGACTGGAAGTCAGCAATATGTTTTCCATCTTCTCCAGCAGCATCATAAAATGCACCATAAGGGATGAAGAAAAGAACAACTGAGGTATAGATTCCATGTGTTATGCAGATGAAAAATCTGCGCGTATTGAATAGGAGGTTTTGTTGCCCAGGTTCATACAGCTTTGGAAAATCAAGACAGCCTTGTTCATCCACATCCTGCAATATATAAGTTCACTAATGTGTGAAATCTGGCACTGATACTGTGTATTTGACTGTGTGATTTCAATTTTTGAAATTGAAGTATGTGACTGTGATTTCAATTTTTGTTATGTTTGCTCTAAAAAACAAGGGTTTAGGCAGGAGATAACCTCATGTGAGGCAAGATCTCAGGTCCTGTTGTGCTCAAATCCCATTAATTTACTCTTTAATGATGAGCCAAACTTTATACATGACTGAAGAACAGGTCTAGACAACTTAAAAGTTGAGACATCACCTTCCTGACAAAGATCCATTTAAAGCTATGGTTTTCCCTGTGGTAATGTATAGTTGTGAAAGCTAGACCATAAGGAAGGTTGACCATCAAAGAACAGGTACCTTTGAATTATGGTGTTGGAGAAGACTGTTTTGAAAGTCCATTGGACTGCAAGGATATCAAATCAGTCTATCCTCCAGGAAATCAACCCTGATTGTTCTCTGGAAGGACAGATACTGAAGCTCAATATTTTGGCCACATCATGAGAAGGGTGGACTCCTTTAAAAAGACCTTGATTCTGGAAAAAAATTAAGGCAAAAGGAGAAGTGGGTGGCCAGGAATGAGGTAGTTAGATTTATCCCCAAATCCAAAGTAACTATGGGAGCATGTAAGAAACATTATGTGCACCCGTAGTTATTGCACCTCCTAGTGAAAACCTATGGGAAATTCATACTGGAATCCAGAGTAAATTGTTCTTACACTGGAGGAAGGACTCCCTGTAGTTACTCTGGATTTTGCCCACTGCCACCATGGCAAAAAATATAAATTTGGTCAAACTTTGGAAGCTAGTAGAAGATAGAGAGGCCTGGCACCCTGCAGTCAATGGGGTCACGAAGAGTCGGACACAACTGAAAGACTAAACAACAATAGGGTATAGTGATCCTGAATGCACTGGGGTGGATGCTTTAGGGCACCTTCAATAAGGGCATGACCTACTGTTCCTTTTATAAATGAACCTGCCCTGCATAGCAGACAATAATCTGGTCAGTGCCTGGATGGGTGACCACTTGGAAACACCTATATACCTTGAAATCTATGCAGGGAGGAAGATGGGATATAAATGTTTTTAAAAAAACTAATTACATTATTTAGAATTTGTTAAATGAGTACCTGATCAAAAAGTCCCATGGCCAGCACAGGCATAGATGTGTATACAATGTTGAACAGAGTAATAAACCACTGGTCATAAACAGTCTGCAAAAGATAAGACAACTAGTGAGTGAAAGTTCTCAACACCCACCATCACATTCACTGTGCTCTTAGAACATTTTATTTTTCCTTCGGATAATTGTACAAGCAGCATAACAGCATCTTGAAAACAAATTAGAGCATTTCTTTCAGGGAAATAGATTAACTGGCTTTAAATTTGATTTATTTGCAATTTTCCTTAGTGCCCAGGTAAATATGATAAACTTTTATCAAAAGCAGTTTGCTATAGTACTTAACATTCTATTCTGTGAGAAAGATCCCCAAGAATCTTTCCTGTAAAAGTCATATTTATATATCTTTAGATTCTTAAACTAGCAATGAGATTTATAAAGAAACAGTATTACTGTTATATGTAGGAGGTGCCTGCTCATCTGTTTCTCATTTAGATAATTAGCAAAAAAGGCACTGGAGAAATGAACAGAACTGAACAGCGAGTATTTCATCTGAAACAATAGCCAGCCACTGCATTAGCTAAAGTCTTCAGGGAATGACACAGGGTGGGATAGATGACTATGACACAGCTGATTCAGAATCTATGAGATTACCAAAACCTTTGGGAGCTGACAAGTACTGACATCCATTTTAAAAAGCTTTTCATCCTGAGTTTTTATATAGACCTGGCATTAACTCAATTTGTATTCCACATTTTATTAAGGAAACTTCTCTGTGAAACTTTGACAGTGACAGGATGTCATCAGTCTCATTTACAGGACAAAACTGCTTGTAATTTGCTTTCTCCACTACTTGCTGAAGAATATGGTCAAACAGATTATAGGGGATACAATTGACTTGTGATGTTAACCATATTTCAGATGGAGGTTGCAAAAGTATGTATGCAATAATATGTATGTAAGAGTATGCACTTCTGGATCCAGAACTATCCTTAGATATCCAGTTGTGGACTGTGGCAAAGAACCCAGCTTTGGCTTGGATCCTTGATTCAGTGATCCTTGGTGGGCCGGATGTGGCCCACAACTCATTTTTTTAGCCTAAACTAGAACAACAATGTGTCACGATCCACTGGAAGTGATGTCACTAATTTGGAAGTGATGGCATGGCCAGAATTGACATAATCAATAAAAAAGCAGGCCTCCGTCAGTCTTGAAAGACTATGGTATCGTGCTCGGCGCTGCATACACTGCATGCGAAGCACGAAAGCCTGTGTTGGCATGTTCTGGAGGATAGGCTGTTACCCAAGCAGCAAATCCCCCCTCTCCACGCCACTGAATTTGTCCAATGGAAAGGCAGAGCCAATACAATTGGATCCAGCTGGTTTTGCATTGCTGGGCTAAGGACAGGAGCTCACCCTGTCTTGTGGAGCCAACCCGGGTCTCGAACCCTGGCCTGCTGGTTAACAGGCACAGTGTCTTAACTGCCTGCGCCACCCACAGCCCTCAATTGTCAATTGACATCATCAATGCAGACTTCAAATGTAGTCTATTCTAGCTTAGAAGTCAATGCAGACTTGGATTCTCCTCCAACCACACACCCTCCTCCCTTTCCAGCATTTGTCTCTTTCCCTTTTGTTTCTCTTCCGGACAAAGTATCATGTCTAGGTGTTTAGTTCTTCATAGTCCCTTGTTAAAATCATGGGATAATCTTTCAGATAGATGCAGAAAAAAAACACCTTATAACATTCTGCTTTACCAAAATTATCATGAGTGTCCCATACTCTTAATGATGTATCATTTAAAAATAATTTAAAATCATTTAAAAATGAGTCAATGTTAAACTTCAATAATCACACTTGCTCATATATCCATAGTGCCATGTGGAGACATAGTGTAGACAAGTGCCATGTCTACATTAGCTCATATTCTCAATTTCTGATGAAATTAGAAAATAAAACCCACAATGTGAGATGCAGATGTATTGATTTTAAAACAATTACAAATTGTTTGTAATTGCATTTTAAAATCAAATTGTTTGATCAATGCATTTTAAAATCAAAATCAGATGAGTTTCACTTAACTTCATAAATGTTAGTATTTCATTTGCACAGTTGCTGTAATGTGTCTGACTGGAGCCAAGCAAGCTTTACAACTTTATTATTTTATTATCATTAAATGCAAAGAAGGTGTATTTTTTTCTGGCTTATATAACTAAATGCCAAGAGCTTACCTGAGCTGAAAAGCCACAGAAGAAAGCAAACCAGAAATGCACGAGAGTAAAGGCAACATTTTTGTAGAAAAAATAACACAAGAATTTGCACATTCTGACATACGACCACCTGCCATGAACAAGCAAGAGCCTCTGGAGGTATTTGAACTGAGCAAATGAGTAATCACTATTCCAAACAGCTTGCCTTCCTTCCTGGCCACTGATACCAACACCTATGTGGGCACCTGCAGGCAAACAAACAACAGAATTGAGTATTCATATGAAATGCATGATAAACTAATGTAGCTTCTTCCCCTTCACTTATATGTGTTACCTGCAACTGGGTGGGAAAAGGACATGTTAAATAAATATAATTAAAAACAACCATTCTCTGCTTTTCGGAACTTGTCAAATAGTAGCTACACTTATTTATATTAATGCATTAAACTCCTATGGAACCTAAAGGAGAAAGTGCAGTGGTCTAGCTAGAAGGGATGCAAAGCACTACGTTTTGTAGCCTCACCATCGAATGCAAGTGCAATGCAATCCTTCTCCCCTTTGGAGCCATTCCTAGCAGAGAGAGCAAAACGGAGGCATTCACTTCCATTTTGCTCCCCCTGCCAAGAATGGCTCTGAAGGGGATGGAGAGCAGCTGCTCATATACATGGTGAGATTCCCTGCAAAACATACCCTACAATCCAGAGTAACTACGGGACATTACGTGCACCAGTAGTTACTGCACCACCTAATGAAAACCTTTGGGAAATTCATATTGCAATCCAGAGCAAATTGTTCTTACACCAGAGCAAGGACTCCCCGTAGTTACTCTGGATTGCGTCCATAGTGCTTTGCAACCCTTCTAGCTATGCGACTGGAGTGGTGGCAGTGGAATTTTTTGCAAAAAATACATGATGTAGCCAGCTCCTATCAATTTCTTTAGCAAGGGAACAAAACAAATCTTTAAAAATGCCTCGTTTGTAGGGACTAAATAGTAGGGATTACTCTCGCTGAAATATGTTATGAAACCTTGTTATACTTTGTTCTTAGGAACATTTACCAATTGGAGCGTTAATTCTGTATAATTTGGATTGCCTGTGTACAATTAAATGATACTCAGGAGACTACAAATTTTTATAATGTTTATTTTTATAAAAAAAGTAATTTTTGTAATGATTAGAATCCGCTGACATTTCTCAAAAATCTTTCATTCTTGCCAGTTTGCAGTTGGACATCCAAGACTTGAAATCAACCTCTTGCTTGCATTTCTAACATGGCGGAGCATTCAAATGAGTGGTCACTATTCTACTCCAAAATAAACAAACAAAGACGGTTCTGTGGCAACTTCTACTGGAATCCACCCTACGATCCTAAGAATGATGTTTTTTAAAAACAGCACCATTTCTAGCAGAGGAAAATATGAAGCTGACTTATACTGAATCAGACTGCTGGTCACATCAGCCAAGAACCATCAACACTGTAGTACATCCCCTATATTATAGTGTATCCCTCTTAATCCTAAATTTCTCCTTTAAAACATGTCTCTCCCATTCCAAATGCATTTATGAGGAAGAAAGTCCAGTGGACAGTTATGTGGGAATCTATGGTCCTGATGTGGGCTGTGGGTGGCGCAAGTGGCTAAGACACTCTGCCTCTTAACCAGCAGGCCAGGGTTCGAGACCGGGTCGGCCTCACAAGACAGGGTGAGCTCCTGTCCTTAGCCCAGCTCTGCAATGCCAGCTGGATCCAATAATTTTGGCTCTGCCTTTCCATTGGACTAATTCAGTGGCGCGGAGAGGGGGGATTTGCTGCTTGGGTAACAGCCTATCCTCCATAACAATCTAACCCAGACTTTCATGCTTCACATGCAGTGTATGCAGCGCCGAGCACGATACCATAGTCTTCCAAGACTGATGGAGGCCTGCTTTTTTTTTGGTCCTGATGTGAATAGGCAATTCTTCAAAAAGCCAAGGGATTTTTCCAAAGGTACAATCACATGTAGTGATCCTTAGGAAGTTAAAGAGATTCAGCACAGAAGGGGCAGCACTTCCTTTCAAGAACTCAATACACTGGGTGTGTTTCTATATCTGGTGGCAACTGCAACCAGAATTGCCCAATGTAGGCTGGTGTGGTATTGATCACACATTCCTTAATCACCTGAAGACTGAATTACTCAGTATGTTGTATGTCTGCAATGCCTTCAAAGAGCACTCAAAAACTTCAGCTGGTTCAAAATAATCTGTCAAGGCTCTTCAAAGCCAGGGATTTGCAACACACAACTCTTCCCGTATACCAAGTTCACTGGCTACTGGTTAGTTTCCAGCCACAATTAATAGAAGTTGTTACTGGCTTTAAAGATCTAAACAGCTTTGGACCAGGATACTTAAAGGAGCACCTTTTACCTCGGAACTCTGCCAATCAGTGATGGAAGCTATTGTGGATCATGCAAAAACAGTTTTAAGGACCTTCTTTGCTGTCTTGCTCAGGATATGAAGCTCCCAACACTAAGGCTGCAATCCTAAAGACACTTTCCTGGGAGTAAGACCCATTGAACACAATGGGGCTTACTTTTGAGTAGACTAGGTTAGGATTGCACCCTAAGAGATTTGACTTATCCCTTTTCTGTTAACTTTCTATCTCTGACTCCTTGTATGGTTTGATCCCTCCTTAAAGTTTTGCAAACTGCTATTCTATATTGACATTTTTATAATTGTGATATCGCTATATACTTTCTATCTGTTAGATGTTTTGAAGTTTGTTGTTCAGCCGTTTGTTGTTGTGAAGTAGGACAAGCTACAACAGTGAATACAAAGGGTGAGCTAATTTTGATTTATAGTTACATATAGGAATATGTAAATACAGTGGTGCCTCACTTAACAAGCACCTCACATAACAAGCATTTCACATAAGAAGCAAAAATTTCCAAGAAATTTTGCTTCATGTAACAAGTTCCGCTTCAATTAACAAGCAAGTGCGTTATGGACACGCATGCTATGCAGCCCTGACGCTCCACATGGAGGCTTTTTAAAAGGGTTGCTGCCGTTGCTGCCTCTAACTGCCCCAACTTGGGGGCAGTTGCCTGGAGGTGCCAGAGGTAGCTGCCCCTAACTGCCCCCAAGTGCTCCCACCAACCACCTTGAACCTCCAGCAGCAGCCCAGGTAAGCCTCCCAGGAAAGTGTCTTTGACTGCAGTCTCCTAACTATGTCTATTCAGAAGGAAGCCCCATTGTGTTCAATGGGTAAGTTCAACACTTACTCCCAGGAAAGTGTCATAGGATCATGCACATTAAATGCATTTTTTGAATTCAATTCCAGTGTTTTGTCATCATTTTTACATCCAGTTAATATTTTTATATGAATATTTTGGGGGTTGTGGAACCCATCGTCTGAGTTTCCATTATTTCCTATGGAAAAATCTGCTTCACTTAAAGAGCATTTCACTTAAAGAGCATGACTCCAGAACGAATTAAGCTCTTTATGTGAGGCACCACTGTATTCCAAATGGACAGTACAAGAGTAGAGGTTTAGTCTCAGCATCTGTGAGGGTTCTGTTCCAGGAAAGTGATCATATGACCGTAAATTTCCAGCTTTGTCCTCTTTTTTAGCCTCCTTTTAGCCTTTTCTGGTGTCCTCCAAAGGGGCTTCATTTTTACTTCAATTTGGAACTTTGCAATGGTGTGCAGTGCCCCATCATATGTCATTGGCTTCATATTGAAGAGCAGAATGCAATGCAAAAATAGGTTTTGAAATATCTCCTTCCCGTCAAATGTTATGGCCAAAAAACTAAAACTAAAAAATATGCACTGAGCTCTGCGGGAAAGTGAAAGTGCCCAATATTGTGGCTTTACTTGTGAGTAGTAAATGGCCTTTTTCTGCCAGAAAGGCCAGGTTAAGAGGAATTCAAGACCTTGTCCTCCTTTTGAGGTTTGGGCATCTGGTCACCCTGTGTTCCAGGAACCTCCATGGAAGCAAATTTTAATCAAAAGTAATTAAAAGATTAGGCAGCCCTTGAAAAATAGGTAAAAAGCCATTTACCTGCATGCCATGGCAATGTGGCAGGCAGACAATCACCCTCCCTCTCCCTTTCAAAAGAATGCCAAGCTTTACATGCTCTCATGTGCTCAAGGGGAAGGCAGGGGTCTGCCTTCCAGCTGAAAGAAAGCTCTTCTAAGCATCTGAGAGAGATTGAATGCATGCTGCATTATTATAGTATTTTTAAATTGAAAGAGATACTTATCTTTTAATTTTAATGAGCCAATTTTATTTACGTTTATCAGCTGACAATTAGGTTATACCTGCATAGAACACCCTCTTACTTTTGATCATGCTAATATCATTGGCTCCGTCTCCTATGGCCAAGGTGATGGCCCTCCTGTGTTTCTTAACCAGTTCCACCACCTGTGCTTTCTGCAAGGGAGTGACTCTGCAACAGATCACAGTTCTACAAATGCAAGCAGCTTCCACAAACTCATGTTCCAAATCAGCCTCAAGTGCATGAGCCTGTAAATAGAAAGAATAACCAATTGAACAGCCAACTGAACAACCTGGGGATGGGGATGGTTCAAATGAATCAATTGAACAACTGAGCTGGGGATGGTTCAGTTGAACCAACTGAACAACCAATAACCAATTGAAGCACCGAACTAACATTATTAGGCTTTCCCTTGGGGTCTGTTGTCAAAGAAAGGAAGAAAAGTTTCAGAACATTTAGCACATGAGCTACCCAAAGTTAAAAAACACAACATTGGGAAATGGGCAGCCTAATCCCACCCAACACCCCATGCAGTGATGCCAGTGTGCCCTTCACTGCGTCCCATGAATGTTTTGACTGCTATGATAATCGCCTGGAAGAAGAATGATCAGTTTCATGGTGCCCCCTACCACTTCTTTCAGTTTCAGAGCCACACACTGGCTGTGGTGATGAAGGAGGTTCTAAACCACCTCATCATCTTCTTACTCTCCAAGGTTTTGCCTATACCTACAAATATAACATCTCTGAAAAAGAACACCAGTTAAAAGTTAGACTTGTTATAAAATATCCAGATACTTTATATAGATTTTTTTCCTTGTACCTTTGTGCAATTCCCCCTTATATTTTAATTATTTTTTTTTTGCACTTTTGGGGGGCACTTCTGCTAAAAGAGACATTTCTTTTAGAAAACCAAAAAGGGAGAGAGAGAACCCTACCAAAGCAAAGATCAAAGTGAATATAGCAAGTTTATTCTGTGCCTTCGTAACAAGCTACATTCACAGATCAACCAGAGCTTTTTATGGTCTTAGTAATTCAGGAGAGAGTTTCTGATACTTGTTCAGAGCTGGAAGTTTACCAACATACAAGAACAACTATAAAAGTAAGATTTTTCTGTTATGACAAGAACCAGGTTTCTTAATCAAAGCCAAGTTTTTTGGTATCCATTTAAAAGGCTGATATTTTAAAAAACCACTTGAGATATCTTAATGACATTAATTTGGTGCAGTGATGACTTTTGGGTCAGTTTGTGCTCTCAAATAGCAGACATATATTCAGTGTTGCAGCCAGTTGCCTGGGCTTTGTCGTTTTGTTACAGTTATTGGCAATGATTTGTGATATTCCCCTCACATGAGACCAGTGGTCAGTTTCTAATTAAGGATGCAATCCAAACCTCCAGTTAGGCCAGCCTCAACCTCAAACTAAATCCTGTGCTGAGCTGGGGATGTCACAAAAATGCCGTAAGTCATGTAAGACATGTACTTGCCTTCCTACATCACCACAGGAATGGGAAGCCCGATGAGTTGTACAGGCCTAGATTAACCCTACAATCCAGAGTAACTACGGGAGCACATAAGAGACATTACGTGTACCCGTAGTTACTGCACTACCTAGTGAAAACCTATGGGAAATTCATACTGCAATCCAGAGCAAATTGTTCTTTCACGGGAGCAAAGACTCCACATAGTTACTCTGGATTGCGCCCTTAGACTGCAATCCAACTCAATGTGTTTTTTTTCCTTAAAACTACCCTGACAGCCCAATCCAGAGCAACTAATCTGTCCACATAAGAGCCCTTAGGTTGCCCTATCTAACACTAGGTTGGAGCAACTGCAAGATGCTCCAGCCCAGTTACTCTGAAGGAGGCTTAGGGCAGAGCAAGGCAAGATAGGGTGCCCTAAGAGAGGTGGACCTGCTCTGCCCTAACTGGGGCAGCCTAAGCCTCAGGAGAGGCAAGTTGAGGGCATGTTTAGCATTGCCTAGGGCAGAGCAGTTACTCTGTATCCAGAGCCTGTTTCCAAGGCAGAAATGCCCTCTTCCAGCCCTCAGAGTTATACCATCTCAGGAGCAGGGATAGTAATGAGTAGACCCATAGGGGTCCATGATAAGGCCCGAGTAAGAATGGCAGTGTTGACCGAAAATCTGAGTTCTTGGCCATCCTAGCTACAACCCCTTCCTCTCAACCTCAGGATATGGAACAAACTACGGCTGCCCACAAACCTCAGGATACAGCAGGCCACTCCAAGAAGCCCCTTGTATTCACTGGAGAATGTACTGGCATCTCATCAGGGACTCCTTATAAGGCAGGCACCCAGTGGCGTCACCAGACTGGTGCGGCTGGTGTGGGCTGCATTGGGTGATGTGCTCCGTTATGGGGTGATGCACCGGAGGAGTTTGACAGTCCTTTGGCAGGCCCTAGGCATCAGTGAGCCCATTCAGGCCTGCTCCAAGGCAGAGCAGCAGCCAGAAGCTGGCACTTGTCCTCGGAGCTGGCCCGAATGGCTAGCTGAGGTGCACTGCGCAGAAACACACTGAGCATGCCGAACAGCTTCAGAGGAGACTTCCTTAGAGCAGAGAAAGTCCGCGCCTCTGCACAGCCATTCGGCCTCACTCAGGAGGCGGAGCGGCAGCCGAATGGCTTCAGAAAGAGTACTGCACAGGCACCAACTCTGACGCCTGCACAGTCTCCCCCAAAGCCAAAAGGCTTCAGAAAAGTACTGCGCAGGTGTCAGAGATGGTGCCTGCGCAGTACTCTTTCTGAATCCAGTTGGCTTCAGAAACAACTGCGCAGGCGCCAACTTTGGGGACTGTGCAGTCCAGGTGGGGGGGGGGGCGCATCCCAGGGATGACGCACAGACTTCCACACCAGGTGATGTGCAGAATCATGTCACCACTGTAGGCACCACAGCTGTTCCTTGTTCAGTGTGATCTGAGGGGTGTCTCCTCAGGAGCAAGTCTTCCCCTTGTGTCAATTACTTGGCATGTTCCGGAGCAGTTAGGGCAGCCCAGGCTTCCTGACTCTCTGGATTCAGCATAACTTTCTGCTCTGGATACAGAATAGTTAGGAGAGTGCAGTTAGGTCAGAGCAGGCTGAATTTGCTCTGGATTGCAGCCTGAGTTACTAATGTGATTTCCATCCCAAAGTTAAGACATAATTTGTAATTGGTCCTTATAATTTAATCAGCTTTGGTTTCTGGCTTTCTTGTGAAACAGTTCTAGAATTTCATAAGAAATTGGCCATGGTCAGAATGCTAATAGAACATGACTATTAGTAGTGAGATGGGCAGGAACTCATCCAAGAAAAACTCACTCACAAGGCTATGTCCATTTATCACTAATGCATAATCACCAGTGACAATTTCTTCCATGCTTTCCATTGATTCTGGATGTTTTCCACCAGAGGTACAACCACTAGAAGAATCTTTGCTGAATCCAAATATATGATTTTTTGCATTCCTGAAAAAAATCAAAAGAAAAAACAGGGAGTGGGACTGCAGTATCCACTGGGATCCCACTCTGGAATTCTCAGTGGGTACCAAAATTATAGGCTACCAGGGTCCAATTTTAAATGTCCTGTAACATGGTTTCCTGTAACATACTATCATTCAGCCTAGACTGGGTGAAAAATTCTATTAGATTCCATCACAATTTGGAGAGGTCATCCATATGATGACAGACATGGGACTCCTACCACCAACGCAAGTGGGAAAGGGTGGAACAAGGTGAGAGTAAGAGCACAATCCTAACCACGTCTACTCAGATGTAAGCCCCATTGTATCCAATGGGTCTTACTCCCAGGAAAGTGTCTTTAGGATTGCAGCCTAAGTGATAAAGGGAGGCATCTAGGGCAGGCACAAAGATTGACTGGCCCCAGGAAGCTGGCAGCTGTGCCTATCAAATCCTAATGTTCTCCTCTGGCCTGATCTGCCTTTACTAATCAATGCAGGATGGCTTCCACCATTTATATCACAGGTCTAAGTTTGAGTTGACTTACAGAGGATTGCCTCAGGGGATTATCTACTACCTGTAAATGCTGAGCTTCCTCATCTGGCAATTGGCAGGTGTAAATCTAGGAAGTCCTCTCTGGCACTCCACAACAGCTGCTGACAACTTTAACATCAATGTCCAATGGAAAGCCAAATGGGCTGCTGAATGCCCATTAGAGACTGATTATTATTTTTTTTTTTTTTGCCAAGACACAGCCCAGAAAAAGATTGTGCTGTTCGAACTGGCACAATTAAATTACCTCGCCATTAAATTATTATTTATTATTTATTCAGTTTTTATTCTGCCTTTCTTCCTTGGATAAGAAAACCCAAGGTGGCTAACAATATTTTTTAAAAAAACAACAACAATAAAACACATTAAAACATCTGAACATTAAAACACTTTAAAAATTTTAAAACATTAAAACATTTGAAGCCTGCATATTGCCCCCAAAAGGATCACAAACTGGATGACAGCAGGTTTACTTTCACTATACATCATTTGCCAAAAGTGTTGTATCTTGTAAAACCCAGAGTTTTATAGAAATTTCCTACAGAAAGCGAAAGAACAATAGCTTAGAATATGGGTACCTAAGTTGTTCACAAACTTCTTTTCTTGTGTGACCAGTCACTATGAAAATCTCATCCATGGCATCTGTGAGCATACCACAGGAGTAACCAATATTCACAGCTGTTTCTAAAAGCAATTAAGAGTGGTTCAATTAAAAAATTACTGTGATAAGGTTAATTCCCAATGTAAAGTATGTATTCTCAAATGCATATTTACTGTATGCTATTGTTCTGGAGAACAAACACATCTGGCAATTGGTACATAAACAAGACATGCCCTACAATCCAGAGTAACAATGGGAGTATGTAAGAGACATTTATGTCGACGTACTTACTGCACAACCTAGTGAAAACCTATGGGAAATTCATATTGCAATCCAGAGTAAATTGTTCTTACATTGGAGGAAGGACTCCCCATAGTTACTCTGGATTGTACCCGTGATCTCTCTCAGAACCTCTCTCAACCACACTTGCATTCTGGTTCACATGGAAGGAGACCATCCTGTGCCTCATCTTCCCAAATACTGGGTGAATCTGAGGGGGCCCTAGTGGTTCTGCCGCCATGGAGAGAGATCAGGGGAATGGTGGGGAACTCCCTCCCCTTTGAATTAAGATCAGCCTCC
The DNA here is from genome assembly GCA_030015325.1 of Cryptoblepharus egeriae. Classification (NCBI taxonomy): domain Eukaryota; kingdom Metazoa; phylum Chordata; class Lepidosauria; order Squamata; family Scincidae; genus Cryptoblepharus; species Cryptoblepharus egeriae. The sequence continues at coordinate 18,395,182 of JAREYC010000013.1, forward strand.
TCTCTCTTAACCTTCTTGCGGGTCCTAAAAACCTTTTTATTTATAAGAGCATTTGAGGCCATAATGGTTTTAAGCCATCTTTGGTTTTGTTTCACTGCTGACTGGTTGTTTTTACATTGTTTTAACTGTATTTTGTTGTTTTAATTGTATTTTATTGTTATTATATTCTGTTGATTGTTAGCTGCCTTGGGTGCCGTTCGGGGAGAAAGATGGAATACAAACCTAATCATAAATAAATAAAAAAATCCTGCTATATTGAGGTGCCAGAGTTTGATCATCTAGTATTTCCATATAGATGAGGGACACATTGCCCAAGCAGAGCAGAAAGGGGCCATGTTGAAGACCCATGAATGACACAGTGAGAGAGGGGAACTCTAGAGTTGAATTAATGAATAGTATTTCAATGATGAGTTCAACATTCCTGTTTTCCCTACTTCTAAGCCTGCAGACGAACAAGTCCATTTTGCAGGATATTAGGCAGAGCTGTTTCCCATCATCTGTACAAGAACCTTTTAACTGGAGAAGCTGGGACCATCTGCAGGCAAATTGTACTGAGAATGGTCTCCTCTCTAAACAGAATGGTGCCAAAGTAACCATCTGAAGGACTCTCAGAGCATTACATTATATTAAAACATCTCCATCTTTCTCTTAGCTTTCCCCAGTTATTCCTGGGTACTGTAGTTTGATTAAGTGATTTCCAGTTTTCCCCATTACATTTTTCTAACTGTAGAGCAATTGCAGCCAGAGAGGAATAGATCCCCTTGTTTAGACTCTTTGCCCTAGTTCTTTATTATAATCTGGTTTGAGAGTTTTCCAGTATTCCTTCTCAGAAGTGCAACTTATACACAAATGTGAAATTTACCTTGTTTATCTCCTGTTAGGACCCAAATCTTAATATTGGCTAATAATAAGTTTGCAATGGTTTCTGGAACGCCTTCTTGCAACTTGTCTTCTATTGCGGTGGCACCTAATAACTATGAAAGGAGGCAGAACAAATAATTGAGTGTGTTGTTAATACGAGGAATGTACACACCTGTTAGCAAGCAAGTGCTTTTAGCAACAAGATAGGAATTCCTTGTATACTTTGAAATACCTCAGCCAAACAATCATCTCAATAACTTTCAGCCCAATCTCATCTCTCCAACCCAACAGATACAGCTATCCCAGATGCACCTTTTAGTGGTGTGTTGATTTGCAACCCTATCTCATACTCACACTATAGTCACTGAATGCAGCAGCATCAAAATTGCTACTGCAATATTCAGTATCTCTGCTGGGGCCTCTGGAGATCTCTGGGGAAGGATGCTTTTATCCCCTTCTCCAAGGAAAGCCCAGGCCCTGCTATTTTTGCCAGCAGAGACTTGAGAACCTTTGTCAGGCTTTGCAACTTGACACAGAAGATAGGATGTGTCAAGGACCAGGCCTCTGCTGGTCATACCCCCTGCCTGGCCCTCTTCCACCCTCTCCCTTCCCCAGAATTACTCCCTCCAGCTCCTAAAGTCCTTACAGCTGCCCATGGTGCTTACCTTACTCCAGAAGGAGTCCAGTGTTTGGCCCAGTGCTAATTGGTGCTGATGGACTACCACTTTGTACAGGCACTGGCGCTTTTACAAGCACTCAACCCACATAGGATTGTGATCTGAGATGCTTCATCAGGGAAAGAGGATTTTACTCCCCTCACCCCTGTGTAAGCCTCCAGACAAAGAGGTTGCCACTGAGCTGTGACTGCAATTTTGCTAGTGCAAATACAAGGAGAGAATGGGGAGAGGCTGTTGCTGAATGGGATAGGATATGGCATGTGCATTTAGTGCTAGATCTACCCACTCCTGCAGCATCCCTATCCCATCACATCCCTGCCCATTACATCCTCATCCCACACTTGCTGCTACCCAACAGATTTCATCCAGGAAAATGGTGTGCGGTGAATGGGCCAACGTCTAAATGCTCAGCACTTCAGTCCTGATCCAGTTATGGAGAGGATGAGGTCCTGTAACTGGGCAAGAGGCACTCTTTCAAATGGGTGTTCATCTTTTATTTAGTGGGGGAAGAGTAACTGGCTCTCCTTACCCCAGCAATGTCTTTTAGTGGCTTCTGCTGGGTTTTTTGACACATTTTTATATTGTGCACCCTTTTGGGACAGGGACCCATTTGCCATCGGCTATTTCATTTTCTCTGTAAACTATTTTGTGAACTTTTTGTTAAAAAGCAGTATTTAAATACTTTTGATTGATTAATTGATTAATTGATAGATTGACTGATTGACTGACCGATTGATTGAAATTGCCTTGCCATCACCAGAGAACTAGTCATGGTTACAGTTTATTCTGTACAGTTTATTCAGTTTACTCTGAATAAATAAGTACGATATGTAAAGTGCCAGCACTAGGTTGCAGTATTGATCCTTCTATGATGCATTGGGTACAAGTACTGAGGGTTTAGGGCTAAGAGCAGCTAGGTAGTACCTCTGATGAACATGGACCCTCAAGCCAGTGCTGACTGTTCTCCAAGCTTACTCTAGAGGAAAAATGTACAAAATGCACAAAAAATTTTCCCTGCAAAATACCTTTAGGTCTTGTTCAATCTTTTCACATGCTGAAGCAATCTGTTCATCCCTGCCATCTTGTGACACATTTGCCTTCCGATAAACTTCAGACCACTCCTGAAAATGCTCTTGGTCCACATTTTTGTATGCCAGGACTAATGTTCGAAGTCCTTCTCCAGCAAACTCCTATAAGTGAAAGTAAAAAGGGTTACTAAATCAACCTGCCATTCATGTCACCTTTACTTTTTTCAGTTTCACGTCATCAAGCAATCCTAACCTTCCCACGTTAGAGCCTGTCTAAAATATTCTGCTTTAATTTACTTAGACATGAATCTGAGCATAGTTTTTTCTCATACAGCTACATTTTATTGTTTTAAACACAACTTGAAAATTTTGTGCTGGTTTTTTGTGAAAGAATGCACAGAGAAAAATGCTGTGGTTTATGATTGGATTTCCAATGCTTAGTTTGGCACCTGACCCCTGATACAAATAGCAAATTGAAAAAGCCAAAGTCTCATCAGCTTGATTGAGTTCTGGTTGGAGCTCCTGGAAACAGTTTTGCTCAGACAGAAGTTGGTGTCATTCATAAACTGGGGTGCAAACATTTTGTTGTTGATGCAAAATTTGGCACATAGATTTTCTAGAACAGTGCTACTCAAATAGGGGGGTTGTGACAGAGCTACTCAAAAAGGGGGTTCATGTAAATGCCCCCCCCCGCTCTGACAATGGGTGGATTTTCTGCCTCCCCTGGGGTCTGCCAGAAAATTGTTCTGCAATTCCCGTGGAGGGGGCATGATCCTTATGATCACATCATTGCCACAACTCTTCACTCGTAAAGAATTAGGGAGAGAAAAAAGGCCAGCATAGTATTGGACTTCCCAATAGAGCCATCTTACAGGCTGCAAATTACTTGTCGTTTTGTTTTCTTATCCAAAATAGATTTTGCGTAATTTATGAATAAACAGTGTGAATGCCTTTTAAAACCTACAGAATTCAACTTTAATAGTGAAAACTGCAAGCACATTTGATTTTGACCTTGCTGATCCTAGCAAAAACCATGAATGGTTTCTAACACTTCACTTACTACTGTGTTTTCAGCCCTAAATGAAAAATGGAGTGTTTCTTATTTTAGGAAACAAAAAGTATTATAAATGAAGAAACAAATAGGAATGAAACGAGTCAAACCTTAATGGCCTTGAAAAATGCTGAGAAAAATAATGCCACAGTCTCTCTTTAACTGTCTATGAAAATATGAGATGTCTGGAATGGCTGTGCTATTTTCACATGTAAATGTAATTCCCTTAACTTGCTTGGCTGTGTTATAAAATTCAAGGTCTCTAAATTTTAACCGCAAAGTTCAAATTCTTGCAATTCTGGCTTTCCTTTCATTAAAGAAAATAAAAATAAGGAACTTCTGGAAAAGATTAAAAGAATGCCAAGAAAGTTCTATTATGGAGACAAACATAATAGTTATGTTTGTAACCAATATTACTAAACCATCATACTGTATATGAAATGTCAAAAGCGTATTTTGGTTATAAAGTCATGGAATGGTTTGTGTTAAATGTGAACACTTATAAAGAACACAAACTAATTTTTTTCTAAAAGGAAATGAGAACTTTATCTGGTTTTTCTTGAAAATTCACATTAGATTAAAAAAGAGTAAAAGGTGCTTCAAAGGGCCCTTAAAATGCAATATTTACATATGAAATAATTTCTGTTCCTGAATCCACCGAAGCTTGTGTACAATGTCTACACAAACAGCTGCATGTGAAGATACTGTTCTTGGACTAAACTGCAGGAAAGGAACATCTCCCCCACAAAGAAATCCTGCAGAAAAAAACTACAATATTAGGTTGAGGGATTCCAGCCTAACATGCTCCTTGACATGCTAAATTTCATATTCAGGATATAGGTCTGGATGTAGAAGGAAGCATTAAATAATACACGCCTCAAGCTCCAAAAGATCCACATTATCATGTGATATGCTGCATGAACCATGGTGAAGTAGTTTAAAGCTTTCTTCATGCTCAATCAATTTCTTGGGATGGAAGCGACAAAGTTAAAATACACACCGCAAGATGGTCTGATGTTATAGACATTAGCTCTTTGCTGGATAAATGAAGCCTTTCAAACAAAATTGTATCTGCACCCTTTGAGTAAAGTTTTATCTGTCCATCAGGATTTTGAACTGGAAAAGAAAAGGGAAAAAGACAAAATTTGAAAATTATTCCCAGTGGGGTAGGCAGATAGAGGTTGGGATATGTGTATCTATGTGTATGAGCAAAATCCAGAGTAACTATGGGGAGTCCTGGTGCCCTGGTGTAAGAAGAACTTAATCTGGATTCCAATATGAATTTTCCATATTTTCCATATTTTCCATGAATTTTCCAGTCCCTTGCCCTGGTGTAAGAACAACTTAATCTGGATTCCAATATGAATTTTCCATAGGTTTTCACTAGGTGGAGCAGTAACTACGGGTGCATGTAAAGTCTCTGGATTTGGGGTATGTCTCTGTGCATGTACATATGTATGTGTGGTGGAAATGGGAAAACTATAGATAACAGTGTAATATGTTCTTATACCCCATTTACACTAATGTACATATTACATTAGTGAAATATGTTCTTAAATGTGCTCTTTCTTATTTGGAAGATATATTTCTCATTTCTTATTTTCCACTCAGGGTAGATTATGTAATAACAAATAAGGTAAAAAATATGGACTATGTGGTACACTTTTTCCTTACCTCTCAATAGATTCTTGTTTTAAAATATAGCATTGTCCAATGTCCGGCCTGCTCCAAAAACAGCACAAACTTCTCAGTAGTGACAGTCACCCTTTTTTGTAACATGAGTTTCAAAGGGCTCAATCCTAACAAATTTAGGCCAATTTAACTCAGCTGGCATATCTTCCCATGGTGGTGTGGAGAGGATGGCACACCCGTGTGGAACAGAAGTCCCTTATGACATTTTTGTGACCAGACCAGTATAGGACTTAAGTTGGGGCTTATACTGGCCTAACTGGAGGTTAGGGTTGCTGCCAAAGTGCTATTTTTCCAAAATAAGATAAAGTTTATAACTTAAAAATTTTTTTAAGCTAAATACAGTTAAATAAATATAACAGTGGCTGTGAGTACCTTTTGCGTTAAGGTATTATCATACAAGTGAATTCTACAAGCTGAGTTGTAGAGGAAAGAAAAGGATTTGTAACAGATGAAGATTCTGCACATTTTTGTATCAAGGATAAAGGCTCAGTTAGGTTAAGAGTTACACTATAAGATATAAACGGTAACCACACTTAACAGCAATACACTGCCAAAGCTGGATTTCTAAATGCCTAACCAGCAGTTTAGGTTGAATCAGCTTGTATGTAATCATAAATTCCCAAATCCACTCCATCCATTCATTTATGCTGAGCTGTTTTCCACAGGCTAGCGATGCAAATTTTGGCAGCTGAATAAAGTTTTATAGCAGTGATCAATGGAAGTAATCACTTGCTCTGTATTGGTTCTCTGGAAATGGCAAAGACTACTTTTGACAGGCAGCAGAATACACTTAGTATTCCTAAACTGCACTGAGAATTTATGGAGATTGTTTAGATGCTTCATTGTTTTTACTGATGTTTCTTTTAATTGTTGTTTGCAGTGTTTTTCTGGTTTTTAATGATAGAAATGTTAACATTTATATTGATTGTGTTGTTATGATTATGCCCCAGTTGGGGCACCCTCGCTAAGCATGGAAACATGCAGGCCAGAAAGCAAATGGTCAGGACCATGGAGAGCTAACTTTGGGGCAGGATTCAAGATCATCCCAGATACCAAACTCACTGACAATCAGGGGGTTTGGAGCGTGGCCCTGACTGATCTAGAGCCAACTCATATTAGGTTGTGCTGAGTCTGGCATAACAGAAGTCCCACCAACTTGGAAAGAGTCTGCTCAGACGTTATGCAGTGGTGTATACAAGGCAGGAGTGCCTCCTGTGATCCCTGGGCTTCACATGGTGATTTGGAAGGGCCCTCCTGGACTGCAATGCTTCTGTGGAACAGTTGTCTGCGTTGAAGGATGGAAGCATGGGATGGTGTCTTCACTGTCTCCTAGAGCTCTTCTTCATTCCTGAAAGTCTCTATTAGAGCAGTCAGTGGGCTCCCACATGATGCAGAAACCCATTGTTCTCTGTCTCCTTTCAGACAAAGAGGGCTAGGTCATGCACCATAACAATTTACTGGACCACTAGTGGATTGAGCCCCAGATCAGTGACACCATGAACAGTCTGCATAAAGTTCAATCCTTGGCATCTCCAGGGATGGCTAGGAAATATCTCTGTCCGAAACCCTGCAGAGTTTATCTAGTCAAAATACACAACGCTGACTTTATGTGTTGCTGGTCCTGTCCTAAGGACACCCTTAGAACTATGTGACAGGATATAGATAATCAAAAGTCAAATCAAATAGTTGATAATGGATTAGCCTGACCTTGCATGACCTAGCATGACAATCATGTTCTTATAGTAAGACATTACATATTATAATGCAGGATGCAATACCGCTTGGAATCATGAGCTGATACATTTTATGGATTCATACAAGTTGAGAATGATATGGTACATTTATATTCCCGTATATTTACTATTGTTTCTATACTCTGTCAATGTCAAGAGGCCAAAACACAGGAAAATTGCTCAGATTAACTAGGGTGGAGTACACAGTGAACAGGGCCAAAGCAAAAGATGATTCCCCATTGTCAGGATAAACACAGCAGTAGTTGGTTTACAAAGAGGAGTCACTGCCTGGCTCAGTATTACAATTTTCACATTATATTCTATTTTTATAGTTTGATCTTTAAGCACAAATCAACCAAAAATTTGGAAGGAAGGTTTTTCAGCATGACATATCCACTGTGTAGTTATATGGTCTTAGAATAATCCAAACTATTTTTTTTGTTGTGAAGGTATTTATTATTCTATAATGAGTGAATTAAAGGGCTGCGGGTGGCGCAAGTGGCTAAGACACTCTGAGCAGGCCAGGGTTCGATTCCCAGGTTGACCCCACAAGACAGGGTGAGCTCCTGTCCTTAGCCCAGCTCTGCGACGCCAGCTGGATCCAATCGTATTGGCTCTGCCTTTCCATTGGACTAATTCAGTGACGTGGAGAGGGGGGATTTGCTGCTTGGGTAACAGCCTATCCTCCATAACAATCCGAACCAGGCTTTCGTGCTTCGCATGCAGCATATGCAGCACTGAGCACGATACCATAGTCTTTCAAGACTGACGGAGGCCTGCTTTTTTAATGGGTAAATTGCTTCATTCATTAAGACATCAAACAGGTTTTTTTTCCCTTTAAGAATTAATAGAATTAGAATTAGTGGTAAAAAACTGAATAAAAATTAGTGGGTAAAAGGATTAACTCATTTAAAATGGAAAGTTTCATTTCCCTCTTTTAATTCCCTATAGTTTGCCCTTTAAGACTAGGAGTCCCTAGGAAACAGAACTACTACTAATACAGAGAAACAAAAAGTAATGTAAGCTGCCTTAATTGCTATTAAGAGAAAAAAAAATTTCAGAGGACTTTTCTTTAAGTCATTTCTTTAATGTTCCATCATGGATTGGTCATGTATTATATTTGCTTTTCTGTATGTGTGTGAAACTGTTGTACAGTGTTTTAATATTTTATGAGGATTGCCACAAATTGCCTTGTGACTGCAGGTGGAATCTTTGTACAGGTTTTATTATAAACAAATAACCAAATCCTAATTGCAACCAATCCTTTGAATCCTCCAGCGTGTTTTCATAACACATATTGTGTGTGTGTGTGTGTGTGTGTGTGTGTGTGTGTGTGTGTGTGAGAGAGAGAGAGAGAGAGAGAGAGAGAGAGAGAGAGAGAATGAGAATTCTGTACCTATCACAGACATTCTTTTCCTATCATTATTGAAGTCCAAAATAGCCAAGAGTTGGTACGTCACAAGTTTGCCCATCTCCTCTATCGTGATAGTCTCTGGTGTCCGAGACTTAAATACAAACCCAAAATTCCTGGCAGCCGTTACAAGAGCACCTTCATCTGGTGATTGTGCTTGGTAGATCAGTTCACCTACAACAATGAAAAACCAAAACACCAGTTGAAGAAACCAAATTACTCATCATGGTGAACAATTCCAACTCTAACAGCAAATGAAGACCTACACAAAGTCTGTTGCATCTCCAGCAGATTCTGGTTAAACTGGGTAAGTTGTATGGAAACAAGAGAATCATGGCATACAGTTGCTCCTAGACCATAGCATCTTATAAAGTGTAAGAAGGAAAGAGCATACTTTCTGGTTATAACTGTGACAGAAGATTTGACTAGAGAGATATGCATCTAATCTTTGCTCATCCATGACCTGTGGTGGGCTGCAGCAGGTTCGCACCTACTCTATAGAACCGGTTGTTCCAATTTCCTGGCGATGGCAATCTGGTAGCTGCGGGGAGGGGGCAATCACCAGGGAACCAGTTCCTTCAGCTGCTGGAGAGGCAGTTAAAGGGTGCAGCTGGGAGCACTTTCAAATTTGCAGCTCCAAGCAACAGCCCAGCAAAGGCCCCACAAGCCCCGGAGCGTCCTTTCCTTTCTATGCTTGGAGCGGCAAATTTAAAAGTGCTCCCAGCTGCACCCTTTAACTGCCGACTCCCAGGAAAGTGTGGCAGGGACTGCAGCCTGAGAGCCCAATACTATGATGACTACTCAAAAGTAAGTCCCATGATAGTCAATGGGGCTTTCTCCCAGGCAATTGTAGCAGGGACTGCAGCCTGAGAGCCCAAGCCAATCCTATGCATGACTACTCTGAAGTAGAGTAGGATAGATCCTCTTCTCTTAGCCTGGTGATTACAATCCTAACCATGTTTACTCAAAAGTAAGCCCTATTGTGCTCAATGGGTCTTACTCCCAGGAAACTGTCTTCAGGATTCCTGCCTCCTTTCCAGGATATATCCTCTTTTCTTAGCCTGGTGATTACAATCCTAACCATGTCTACTCAAAAGTAAGTCCCATGACAGTTAATGGGACTTACTCCCAGGCAAGTGTGGCTGGAACTGCAGCCTGAGAACCCTATCCTATGCCTGCCTACTCTGAAGAAAGTCCCATGACAGTTAATGGGATTTACTCCCAGGCAAGTGTGGCTAGAACTGCAGCCTGAAAACCCTATCCTATGCCTGCCTACTCTGAAGTAAGTCCCATGACAGTCAATGGGACTTACTCCCAGGCAAGTGTGGCTAGAACTGCAGCCTGAGAATCCTATCCTATGCCTGCCTACTCTGAAGTAAGTCCCATGACAGTCAATGGGACTTACTCCCAGGAAAGTGTGGTTAGGGTTGCTGGGGGGCACTAACAAAAACTTAGATTTTTTTTAAAAAATTATTTTTTTAATTTTTAGTTTTTAAAAAAATTTCCCCTTTAAATTCTCCCCAGCCCTGCCCCGACCCCTGGCCCCGCCCCCCCACCCCTGACCTAGCCTGGCCCCGCCTACTTCTGGAGAACCGGTTGTTGTGCCAGGCTGGGCCCAGCACTGTCCATGAAGTCTAATCTATCTATTTCAGTCTAAAAGCCTAATTGTGTCTGCATAATCTCTTTCATAGACTGCAAAAACAAAAGGAAGGGGTTGAACTCTTTATATATCCTGAACTCTTCAGAGGGATAGGGCTGTAATAATGGCAGTATCTTCCAACAACTTAGCTAGGACAGGTGAAGGTAACATGCTGTAAAACACTTCAAACACAATGCAATGGGAACTTTTTCTTCAAGCAAGCTAGAGAAAGAGCATTGGATTCATTTTAATGTTAGATGGACTGCAAAACAGAGAGGCCAGATCTACATAGTGCTGGTATAAAATTAGTCTAGATCCCAAGTGTGGCTTCTTCATAGTATACGTTGTTCCATGATACAGAGCAGGGTTTTGGAAACAGAGTGCTCAGATGCTACCCAAGTGATTCAGTAAATACACATTAAAAAGATATCCTTTTATGGCTGAAAACTGCCTCTGTGAAAAGGTCAAGAGATTTTGTATAAGATCTGGCCAATAAACAGATAAAAATGAGTAATTTCCTCTGTATCAAGGTTTAGTTATAGCAACATAAAATGCCCTTCTTAAGCATGCTTGTGTGACAGGCTCAGCAGTAGGGATTAATTCAAGCCTGGAACCTACTTCTTTTGCCAGGGTTTAATCAACCCCAATACATGTCAAATGTAATATAAATTAGTTTGTATTCAGGACAATCTTAGAATTTATAGCTCTCCAGAGGTGAATAGGAATCACCCCACTGGCGACCACATGAGTCATCTGTACTGTCACTCTTCTAGAACAGAGGGAGAAGCCAAGCCACATATGCTATTGTGTGCATAGTTGGATGTTCCCTCTTTCGGGCCACAGTGGGCTACTGGAAGATGAATACAAGCATGTGAGTGAGCAGAGCAAAGAGGAAAATCCATCATCTTCAAGAAATAGGATAGAAACGTATTTTATAGAAACGTATTTCACTTCCCTTGATCGTTCTCAAATATTTCAGTCAGGAAATATCCACTAATTACCCAATCAGATTCAGACATCTGTCTTCTGCACACTGATGCCACCACAATGACCACTATTGTCGACAATCCCCATCAAGAAGGAGGAGGAGGAACATGAGAAGCCAGGGAATGCTAAGCTGGCACAGGTTCTCCCAAAAATGCTGCCAGCATCCATGGAAACTCCAACAAAACCCATCATCCATGGATTGGTGTCCTGACATCAGTTCATCACAATCCAACATGGTTTGAGATCATCTTGTTAAGTACATACCATATTTCCCGGCTTATTACACGCACCAGACCATGAGACGCACCAAAGTTTAGAGGAGCAAAACAAGAAAAAAAATATTCTGAACCAAATGGTGTACTAATATATTTAATAAAATATAGCAGAATATTATTTCAACCATGTAAAGTCAACAGTGGTATTAAGAACCATTATCACTGTCATTAACAAATGAGGAAAGACTTTAAGCTTCAAGCACTCTTCTAATTTTCTGGTAACCCCAAAAACTCATCATCTCTAGTGTCAGTGATTTGTGACTTTTGCACAAATCTCATTGCAAATGATCAGACACCAACATTTTGCACAAATCTCATTGCAAATGATCAGACAACAACATTTTGCACAAATCTCATTGCAAATAGTCCAGGAAGGCAGGTAAGTTGGGGGGGTTCTTTTGGGGGGTAGGTAGGGAAAGGTGAGGGGATGTAGATACATGGGGAAAAGTGAGGGAGGCACAGGCATGGAGCAGGAGGGACCAGGTCTTGTGCATGTCTACTTTGGAGCAAGTCTCCAAGCCAGGGAAGGCTGGTTAGGATTGCAACTGTGCCAGGGTGACCAGATGCCAAACCCAAAATTCCTGAACCCCAAGGCCAAAATTCCTACCCCCCAGGGCAAAATTCCTACCCGCTTAAAAAATGGCCAAAAATGTATTTTTTTGTTTTTCTATTTTTGATTTTTACTTTTTTGGCCATAACTTTTGATAGGAAGGAGATATCTCAAAACTGATTGTTGCATTGGATTCTGCTCTTCAATATGAATCCAACGACATGATTCATGAATCATATACCCATGATTGGGTAAGGTGCACCAGGATTGGCCCTATCACTCTATCAGATGTACAGACATTCCCCCCCCCCCCCGGGGAAGAAAAAAAGTGCGTCTTATATACGGTACATTTGAATTGTGACACTTTTGCAGCACAGTTTTCTCTCTGATAGATTCCACCACCTTATCCTTAGGATCCAATCATACTGGCTCTGCCTTTCCATTGGACTAATTCAGTGGCATGGAGAGGGGGGATTTGCTGCTTGGGTAACAGCCTATCCTCCATAACAATCCAACCCAGGCTTTCATGCTTCGCATGCAGCGTATGCTGCGCCGAGCATGATACCATAGTCTTTCAAGACTGACAGAGGCCTGCTTATCCTTAGCACTATCCGTGCCATTTTAGAATGGGTAAATATAATGAGAGAATTTGCACAAATGGCTGAGCAAAAGTTAAGAATAGTTAAAAATCTATTTTTCTAAAGTATACTGAAGTACCTTCATAGCATCAGCTCTGGCTACATAGTATCCAACACAGCTCATTTAAAATTGCTCAGTGCTTTTGAACAAGAAGACCCTGACTTTTTCTAGCCAAATATATTCATCAACTTCAATCAGCCTCAAATCAAGCAACAAGGCATCTCACCATAAATTGAAAATTTTGCACTGTTTGAAGTAGAAATATCTGCATTCATACAAATCGAAGCAAGACAATTACACATTATGAGATCATGTCTCAAAACAGATATGAGGAAGTGCTAGCCAAGATGTGTTGCATCCAAGTTAATCACTAGAGTATGGGCCATTTTATTCTCTTTAGATCTGCCAGCAGTAGGACTATGCTTTGTGATCTGGTTAAAATAAAGCATTATTTAGTGGACACGTTTGAATCACAATAACCAAAAACAACCACCGCCATCCTGAATATATCAGTCATACACACAGGAGGTTTACTAACCCATCAAATCATTGATTGTTAGTTATACAGACTAGAAACAGCTTTCCAAGTTTCATAGATATTTTCCTGCCCTACATATTGATGCTGGGGCAAAGCATGCACTTTAACACTGAGCTATGGCATCTCCTTGAATGTTCAGTCACAATATAGTAAAATCTTGGATTGAGAGTGTTTTGGATTGAGAGCATATTACAAGAGAAGCAAACATTTCTAATAAATTTTGCCTTGCAATAGAGGTGAAGTCTTGCAATACAAGCAAAAAAATAGTCCTGGCCAGGAAATGGCTGGTTTCAGACCCTCTCAATATAATTCATGTCTGCTTTTCGGTGGCTGCTCCCCAAATTATGGAATTACCTTCCCTTGGAGTTGAGAACTGATCCCTCCAGTCAGAGCTTTGGACAGGGCCTGAAAACCCTCTTGTTTACCAAAGCTTTTAATTAATGTCTGGCTGGTAGTTTTTACCTTGTTTTTAACTGTCTGTTAGGTGATCTGACTACATCTTTGTTTTTCTAAATGTTTTTAATATGTTTACACTGTATATAGTTTATGAACTTTTATGCACTTTATGTAGTTTTATTGTTAGTACTCTCTTGTTGTAAGCTGCCTTGAGTCCTGCTGGTGGGAGAAAAGTGGGATAAACAAACAAACAAACAAATAAATAAATATCTGGAGGTAACAAATAAATAATGTTACCTGGAGTTTTCTCTTCAGGCATGACTGTATGGCAGAGAGAAAGAATCCTGAAGAACTCATGTACTTCTGGATCTCCTAATTTAATGAATTCCATCAAGTTGTGGTCATAAAAATGAAATTTGCTGTTTGCTGAAGGGTTGAATGAGACATCCACTGACACTGTTTTCTGTGTAGGAAAGCAAAAAAGAGAAAAAAGCTCAATGACAACAGAGAAAAATCACAATGGAACTTGAGAGCTTATTTTAAAATACAGCAGTGCCTCACATAAAGAGCTTAATTCATTCCGGAGGCTTGCTCTTTAAGTGAAACACTCTTTAAGTGAAGCAGATTTTCCCATAGGAAATAATGGAAACTCAGATGATTGGTTCCACAACCCCCAAAATATTCATATAAAAATATTAACTGGATGTAAAAATGATGACAAAACACTGTAATTGAATTCAAAACATGCATTCAATGTGCATGATCCTATGAAGTCTACTTAGGCTGCAATCCTAAAGACACTTTCCTGGGAGTAAGCCCCATTTAACATAATGGGGTTTACTTCTGGGTAGACATGGTTAAGAGGCTGCAATCAAAGACACTTTCCTGGGCTGCTGCCCTTTTAAAGAGCCTCCACGTGGAGCATCAGGGCTGCACAGCATGCGTGCTCATAGCGCGCTTGCTTGTTATGTGAAGCAAGATTTTTTGGAAATTTAGTTTGCTATGTGAAACGCTTGTTAAGCGAGGCGCTTGTTAAGCAAGGTACCACTGTATCTAGATTTTGACCCTTTTTCAAGGATATGGTTCCAGTCTTTGCTTATATACAGCGCTTGTTTTTAAGCATAGGTTCAAATATTCATTAAATTTGGGCAGATTCAGTTGACTGCTTTTAGTAAAAATCCAACAAAGCCATAGCTTCCTGACATTAGAACAATTGTTTCCTTAGAGATAAATGAGATGCAAGCTGGGATCAGGGCCAATTGCTGGACAGTTTAAGACGGATCTCACACATTGAACCAGGCTGTGGCTAGTTCCAGCTTTATCAATTATGTGATGCATCCGAGCTTTCAGACAGCTAACCACCACAATCACAACCGATTCATATGTTGTTTTGAGTACCGTAATACAAGGTTGTTTCTGTGATACGTAAGGAGCAAACGTTTGGCAGGCAGCTGGTAGTTATTCCCAGGTATGTGATAGAGTCACAGCATCGTCATAAGTCTAAGTTGAAGTCTCTGTCTCTTGACTTAAGTCACCACTGAGTCATAACTGTTGGCCATCTCAACTTGTCCAGACCCGTTTTTCAAGTCATTTGGTCATCCAAGTCTTCAAGAAAAGGCAAGTCATGGAAGTGGCAAAAAGCAAGCAAGAGCAGATAATAAACAGAGTCACAGGGAGCAATCCTGAAGTGCACTTGGGCCAGCCTATCTGGCACTGGGCCTGCCTAATGCCAGATAGACCAGCCTAGCTGCACCAGAAAAGGCCAGCATAAGACCACATGGGCTAGTGCAAGAGATATGTGCCTGCACCAGCCTAGCAGTACTAGCCTAGAAAGCTCAGAAGGGGTGTGATGGGTATGTTGGGCATGGCCTAGAATGGTGCAGTTAGGCTGTATCCAAACCCTCTTTCCAGGGCAGACATGCCCCCTCCCAGCCCCTCTGACTTTGGCAACCTCAAGAGCAGACATAAATCTGAGTAGACCCATTGAGGCCCCTGTTCAGCCAAAATAAAAATGGAAGTGAAAGAAAAAGTTCTATGTGATAGGCCAGCCTAAGCATCACTCCTGCCTCTCAACCTCAGGGTATGACACAACTCTCACAGCTCACTCCAGCAGCCAATCCCCTGGGACCCACACTATACTACAGGTACTGTGGTATAACCATGAACCACATGGGGACAATGGACATGGGTGCTCCCAGCTTTTCTTGGGTCCTGTCCTCCATTTATCTGGGATGCTCTCCATTTGGGGAAATGTTGATCTCTTCATTTTGCAGTTCTGATAACTGGTCCCCCAGACAGCCATGCCCTTTCTTTTCATCATGCTGCAGCAGTGACTGGTTGCCAGGGTCTCCAGGGCTTCTTCATATGGCCAGCAGGATGCAGGCACCACATCAGGGTGACCAGATGACTGGAAAAACCAGATTTGTATGGATTTTTAGCCTCCTGTCCAGGTGTCCTACATTTTGGCATCATTGTCCTACATTTTGGCTTCATTTTGAAACTTCATGATAGTGCACAGTACCCCATCATGCCATATGTCACTGGATTTGTACTGAAGGGCGAAATCCAATGAAAAAATCAGTTTTGAAATATCTCCTTCCTATCAAAAGTTATGATCAAAAAACAGAAAAACAAAAACAAAAAAATACATTTTTTGGCAATTTTTTTCAGCAGGTAGGAATTTTGGCCTGGGATTAGGAATTTTGGCCCTGGGGTTCAGGAATTTTGGGTTTGGCATCTGGCCACCCTGCCACAACTGTACCTTGTTCAGTGTGATCTGCGGCAGGCCTACTCAGGAACAAGCCCTCCCTGGGTGCCACTTACTTGGACCTCAGCAGTTAGGCCAGCCTAGATCCCCTTCCCCTGTGGATTTGGCCTAAGTATCAGCTCAGAATATTGCCTACTTTTGGCTGCCCGTAGCTAGACCATTCTCTCTGGCCTAAATCAGGACTGTACTGACAAGCACACACAAAAATATGTCATTCTTGATTTGAGTCTATTCAAGTCTTTTTGTTTTAGGGTTAAACCCCTGTGTCCGGAACCAGAGCCTGAGTTTTTGACACATTAATTATTGACATTAATTATTGACACATTACTTATTCCAAGTAATTGTGAAACTATTGGCAGGGGATAAAAAGACAGAGAGTTTTTAAGCAACATAAGATGTACATATCTATTTGTGCATATCTAACTGAATCCTAAGCCTGTCTACCCAGAAGTAAGTACTTATGGGGCATATTCCCAGGAAACTCTGTTCAGGATTGCAGCCTAAAAGTTTCTTTTTCTGTAGTTGCAATGCTAACCCCCAGTTACGATGGCATAAATACCAGCATAAATCCTCTGCTGCCTTGGGGTCATAAAAGTGTGCCACTTCTTGGGGTGTCTGTGTCTGGCCAGTGCACAGACACGTGCTGGCCTCCCAGCACCACCACAGGAGGTTATGCCAGGTGAGTTATGCTGGCCTAAACTGATTAGGATTGCACACCAAGTATTTTAAATAACTTACAGAATAATTTTTACTATATTATTATACATCCAAAAGTAATAATATGCACAATGAAACACTGCTTTACCTTGTTAATTATTGTTTTCCATCCATGATTGTTGCCGTTTCCACCTGCAAAATTTACATTTAAAATCAGAGGAGAAGCAATTTGAATCAAAACTTAATTAACCAGCTGTCCTTTCTGGGTGGTCTGAAGAATTACCGTAAGAGAAGATCTACAACCTGAAATGCACTGGCAAGAGGAGACATTTGAAAAGTTAAACTTATGCTTTTGACTTTGGAGTTTATGGACAAATTCCTATAAGAAACAATATACGGTATATACTAATGCAATGGGAATTAAATATATTTAAAAGAGGTGAGGTAAGCCTCAGTTTGGAGTGTCATTAATTGAAAAGTTCTCCCACATTAAATTTGTACTTCAGTAAAATATGTACATTGAGAACGAGCCTTCTCTCTAATACCTTTTTTGTTTTCATGCCTTTTTAATGCATTTTTATGCAAACTGCACCCGCATTTCTGTTCTATTTCACTTCAGTATTTTTGATGTGTATTCATCTCTTATTCCCATTATTAACAGCTTAACATAAAATTTTATATTTTATCACATAGGTAAAGATAAAGATTTCCCCTTTAATTTTGTTCAAATTAAAGGCTACTGTCTTACCATAAATGTTCCCTTTGATTGAGCACTTCTTAAAAGTCATAATGTTTTGAGTGAGTGTCCCAGTTTTGTCTGAAAAAATATACTCTATTTGTCCCAGCTCCTCACAGAGAGTTGTTGTCTGAACCTGAGCAGGGCGATTGTCTTTGGAATAAAACATTTTGTGATCCCAGCTGATGAAGCAGCAATGTCCAAGTCGAATGATTTCCACACTTTGATAGAAAACAGAGAACACATAAAAGTTAAAAATAATGAAGACAAAAAAATGTCAATCAGCTAGCAGAGTGATGGTTTAAAAATAACAATAAATAGATATTAATAAGTAATGAAAGCATGGAGCAGGTAACAAAAGCATAATAGTATAACCCTTTCTAACCTGCCCTGAGTTCCAATTATCATCCCAAATAGTTGCATGTGTATCATCTTATGTGTATGTGATGGTGCTCAGAGTTGGACTTTGGCTAGATTGCAGTTGGAAAGAGTTCTATAACTACAAAATTGCTTTTGTGAATAGCTCGTTCTGCATTATTTCTGTACAGTGTCCAAATCTGGCCCAAGCACATGGCTTTAAATGGTCATTCTAAGTCAGTGTTTCTCAAAGTGGGGGTCAGGACCCCTTTGGGGGTTGCCTAGAGCTTTCCTGGGGCTCGTCTAAAGACCTCTGGTGCAGGGGGCCAGGTCAGGCTTGCCAGACCTCCGGCTGTTGCTGTGCACACACTGGGGCTGACTGACAGCCTCGGGGCCCAATCTTATGCATGCCTACTCTGAAATAAACCCCATTGTGTTCAGTGTGTGCACAGAACGCACATTTCATTTGTAATGATGAAAATACATCCTGCATATCAGATATTTATGTTACAATTCATAACAGTAGCAAAATTACAGTTATAAAGTAGCAACGAAGATAATTTTATGGTTGGGGGTCCCCACAACATGAGGAACTTATAAAGGGGTCATGGTGTTAGGAAGATTGAGAACCACTGTTCTAAGTGAATTTTGGATGAGGAGGTCATAATGGGGTACATAGAAAAGAGTAGCACACTTTGTTCTTAAATTCTGCGTAGATTAGCCTTTGATTCAGACTTGACCACTTTTTAAAAAATCTTCATAACTGAAGAGGAGTCAGTAGGAAATAGCTTTACAATAGCCTATTCTTACCACAGCATCATTGGTAATTTGTGGTAGGGATTACTACTGCCAAATGCCATTGCAGGAAGCAACGTTATCCGAGCCTGGCATCTGAAGAATTTGAGCAAACAAAGGATGGGGAGAGAAACTTCCACAGAGTTCATTCTACCACAGCGGACTATTTTAACTTAAATGAAAAATTGTGCTACGTCTTACATATTTATACCTATCACTGTTATAACTAATATAGTATATATTGCCATTGCACCTATCAATTAGCCAGTGATGGATGCGGAATGAAACTGCCCAGTAAGCAAATCAATAAGAACAGTAGCAGAGCTCCACCAGATCAGGCCAAAAGTCTATATAACCCAGCTTTCTGTATCTCATAGTGGCACACCATATGCCCCAGGGTGTCCTCTTTTTCCAGGACATTTCTTCTTTTTTAGCTTTGTGTCCTGGCAATCTTCATTGTCCTCCTTTTCCTTTTGAGCAGGCAGCATGAAGCTTTCTTGTAATTAATAAATTATATGTAATAGTTTTAAAATTAATAATAATTAATATAGTGTTTAAACTAACCAAATGAAAATGATATACTGTATATGAAGTTTTTTTTAGCATTTATGTTGTCATTATTTACATTTTTCTGGGTGTCCTACATTTGGGGGAGATTGTACTCTTTTGTGGTTATGGCATATGGCCACTTTGTTCAGGGAACACAGAGGACTTGCCTTCCTTGAATATGGAAATGTTATAATTTATTATATAGGAATACAGAGTAACTAATGCAGAAAATTTTCATAAATTTCAAAAAAAATATGGTATATAAGAATGGAAATGTGTTTTATCACAAATTAGAGTATCTCAAAATAACTCTGTCAAAACTTCCCCAACCCACTTTTATGATGATTGTCTTGTTCTTAATTCCCTTTTTGTGTATAAAACCTCAAAATAAGGAATTGTAAACATTTGCAAAGGGCAAATCTCAGTTATTTGAACTCAGTGATATACAGCCAAGGAGTACAGCTGAGGATCTTGGCACACACATACACACAGAAACACAAATGCACACACACACACACACACAAAAGCTTTGCTGCCCTCTGCAGGGAGAAAGCACTTTAAAGATTAATGCGTATTAAGGAACAAGTTAACATCTTACCTCACATATAACGAAATGGGCACAACTGAATTTAGTACAATGATGTATGACCAAAATGTTAGGAATCCTGAGAATATAGAGCTGTTTGCAGTTTCGCTCCAATACAGATAAATTTGGAAATTGATTCCAACCTTATGCTCCCAAACTGTACTGCCTATTGCAAGAATTATTCCCATGAACACCAAAAGTCCAAAAATCTGAAATTAAAGTTGATAAAGTTGATAAACGATTCTATGAAATGAATGTAGGGCAAAATCCAGAGTAACTATGGGGAGTCCTTGCTCCGGTGTAAGAACAATTTACTCTGGATTCCAATATGAATTTCCCATAGGTTTTCCCTAGGTGGTGCAGTAACTACAAGTGCATGTAAAGTCTCTTATGTTCTCCCGTAGTTACTCTGGATTTGGGGGTTAATTATGTCTGTCTGTCAAACTGATGAATGTTTGAAACCATCTCTCAAGAAATTGATATAGAATTATCTTATAATTAAATCATTATAATTATTTATTTATGTTGCAGTTATATAATTTATATCCTTATAATTATATCACTTATAGCCTTCTATTTTGAAATAGACTCAAAAAAGCTCATTCACCATTATTGGAAACTCAGCAGTGCCATTTAAATATAGCACATAAGTGGGGAAACAAAAACTACCTCCCCTCAAGCATTTTTTGTCAAATAGGATTAAGCTTTAGAAGAACCTATGTTTCTAGCCTATTAACTCATTCCATACACCAAGTGTGCTTTACATGTACAATATATAGTGTGCATATTCTAGTATCCTTGGAGGTACTGTTCTGGAACCATTCCCCCTCTGGTTAGCTGAAACTATACCAGTGGAC
Organism: Cryptoblepharus egeriae; assembly: GCA_030015325.1. NCBI lineage: Eukaryota > Metazoa > Chordata > Lepidosauria > Squamata > Scincidae > Cryptoblepharus > Cryptoblepharus egeriae. The sequence goes on from JAREYC010000013.1 coordinate 18,415,963, forward strand.
ACCCCTACCCTCCAGAGGGTCTTCTGAACTCTGCAGATGCCATGTATCTGCCCACACGAGGCATCATTTCTTTTTCATAAAACCAGAAGTGACATTTTTATGCCTTTAAAAGGCATTAAGAGGCCCAGGGAAGATTCAGCAGAGATGTGAGAAGCCCATTGCAGGATCTGAAGCTTTTCTTCCCCTTCTCTTGAGGAGAACTCTGGCTGCTTCCCCATGTCCACAGGAAACAGTTGCCATTTTCAGCCATCATAAGCTGCATAAAGCTTCAGGCACTGGGAAGATTAGAAGTAAAATAAGACCAAAAAATGATTTCACTGCCTATATAAAAATGGGATTTGTTTGGGCACATGTAAGAAGGATCCATTCCTATGCTTTGTGCAGTGTTCAAACACTAAGCAGAATTAAAATCACAGAACTCTATATTCAGAAGAGATGTATTCCCATCCTTCCTTTCTACATTGGCTGCAGTTGGGATTGGCATTAAATATCCCCTGTGCATGCCAGAATGCACAGTCAAACTGTCTCCTTAAATTCCCTCTATAGTGACATTATTCCCTACCACCACCTATGAGAGGGGCTGCCTCACAGTACATAGATCCTGGTCCATACCACAGATTTTAGAACTTGGCTACAGATCAGTGTAACCCTATATTAAGTAAATATGTGAAGAGCTGGCAAAGATAAAAACCTTCCTATTGCTTTAGTAGCTAACTAAAACCATGATGAGTTTTTCTAATGAGTATTCTAATAAATGTGTGTTTAACTTGTATTTTTCTAAGTAATTTCACTGAACAAATAACAATAACAATAAGGATGGCATGAAGGGAATTGTCTGGAAAGTCTACAAAGAACATTGAAAACGCAAGTGGAAATTTTCTCAACAGTGGCAGGGATTACTGTTTTCTTATTAATGCTCTGTCTTCATATGCATGGTGTCTGAATGTGCATGAAAGCATTGCAAAAGCCTGTGATTTCTTCAGTGATCGAAAGGACGATGCTTTGATTTAGAAATCAGCCATAACATCAATCAGTTGAGAGAAATGGAACATTGAGGGAGGAGAGGTTCTCCTTAATCTGAATACTATATTATGAAGTGTGCTGAATGCAGAATGTTTTCTATATTTTATTTTTCTACTTTATATAATTCATACTGAAAGGAAGCATTACCAAATAATGGAAGTCTGCCTCTGAATGTAAACTGCAGCAAAGCCACATTTACAAATGTCTGACTCTCCTGGGTTTGCGTCACCTGTTGTGAGAGCTCATTGTGTCACTCCCATGATGGACCTTCACCTGTACCTGACCGTGCAGAATAAAAAGAATTTCACACGCACAACCTAAATGCATCACTAGGGTTGTCATTACCCCCAATAACTTTATTTATTCTAGTCTATAACAGTACGGGTCTCCTAACAAACCAGTAACTAACAAAACAAAAACCGGTGGCCAACTTGATGATGCTCACGCTACTGAGTAAGGGTGCAATCCTAATCATGTCTTCTCAGAAGCAAGCCCCATTGTGTTCAATGGGTCTTACACCCAGGAAAGTGTCTTTAGGATTGTAGCCTTCGTATTCCAGCATTTGATACATGGAAATGAATGCTGACTCATACTAACCCCTTATCAGTTCTCGTTCTGTCATAATAAAATGTCACTGGCTTTCAGAACAATCAGTCTCATGGGTCAGGTTTGAGTTAAAACAGTTTTGAAGAAACCCACTTTTCGTTACATAAGGCTATGTTTTCCTTTTCTGGTTATTTGGCCATAACTTTTGCTAGAATACAAATATTTCAGTGTGATTTGTTTCATTGCATTCTGCATTAAATTATGCCTCAGATGATATATTATGTGATGTTAATACTCCAAAATAGCAAGATTTCACAGTTTATTTATTTAACATATGGCATACAATATAAGGACTTGTGGTAAATTAGATATTAATGTCCAGTACATCCAGCCTTTCAAGGACAGAGTGGTCTATTTTGAAAAATCAAACACTGGGCCAGTATAAGCTCTTGATGTACAGTCAGACACAGTGTGATGAATAGTTTGTCAAGGAGCACCACAGTCACACTGAGGAGTAGATTATTAATTCTGGCAAACACTGTGTTGGGTACAAATCCCATTCAAAGTAAACCAATGCTGGCAAGGTAAGTCAAAATCTGGCACCTTTTGTGTAGGTTCATTTATGAATCTACCTGTATCTGGGCATTCAGCAGCCAGCCCTTTTTGCTTTCCATTGGACAGTGATGTTAAAGTTGTTGAACAGCTGTTGTGCAAGTGCCAGAGAGGGCTTCCTGGATTTAAGCCCGCCAGTTGCTAAAATTTGGCCACTAGTGGAGTCATACACCCCCAAGTGTGTCACCTTGTATGAGCTGCACACACATGCCATGCATCATTAGGGATGCCACTGATGTCCTGCTCATGAGCCTCCCAGAGGTAAACTGCTTTTGGAAGCAGGACACTGGACTAGATGAGCTTTTGTCCGGATCGAACTTCTCTTATACTGAATTTTTGTAATTTGTAATTAGCAAGGACTGGGATCTGTTCTTGCAAATCCTACATGAGACCATCAAAGAAGGGGCAAAAAGAAATACAATTGTAAATATATTTCACATTATGAAATAGATACCCATCTGACTTCCCCTCCCAATTTTTATGGTCTCAGTGAGGCAATGTACTTACCCATAACACTAAAGTATTCATCAGTCGATCAATGCTTGTTCGTTTAAGTTTTGTTTTGCCACTGTTCTGCATTAATTTCGTGTCAGGGCCTATAAAAATAGTAATAACAGTTTTTCTAAAACCAGCATGCTTGTTCAACAGAATAATGTCCATGACTTTTTTATTTTATATTATTTGCCCACTTAGAAAATGATTGATGTGAATGCTACTGCTTTCCACAATTAGATTGAGTACACTTAGGCGCAAGTCTTTTTCTGTACTTTCCTTTAAGGGGGACAGTATTGCAGTTATGATTTGTTTTATGATTTCTGTTGAAATTTCTTATCTTCAGTATGACATCAATGGCAATCATTTTTATTGGAAAGTCAGCTTATAAATGATTTTAATGAATTATAGTAAAATGTTCCACTGTACCTGCAAAAATAACCATTCCAAAACACCAATTTGTATTTCTCAACACACAGCCACGTAGCAAAATTTTTTCATTGTTAAGGCAATGTTTGTCATTGTTCCAAGAAAGAATTCCCACAAATCTATCAAGCTTATCATTAGGCGCTTCGCAATCAACTGTTCCTATAAAATGGAAATCAGGTATTATTTTGTATATTATTGTAAGGCATATTATAAATTGTATAATAGTGTATAATATAATATTACAGTTAGTGCTGCAAGTATCCTTCAAATCAGCAGATAATCGAAACTGTGAATAAAAGATCTGCAGATACTGAGGCCTTCCTGTAGTTAAAATTAGTAACTATTGGGTGTTTTCAGCCAATACTACTTAGCTTTCCCATGTTAGAAGTAGGGTCTCCTATGATGATGAATAAGGCTGTAATCCTGAAGTCACTTGGGCTAGCCGATCCATCACAGGGCTGGCCAGCCCAGTTACACCAGAAAGTACAGGTCAGCCCAGTTACACCAGAAAGACGGGTCAGCCCAGTTACACCAGAAAGGCTTGGGCTGGCATAAATCCACATAGGCTGGCCCAAGACAGATGGGCCTTGGATGCCTAGCTGTGCCTGTCTAGGCAGCTCATCAGAGGCACATTGAAGGCATGTTCAGCATGGCCTAGAACAGTGCAGCGAGGCTGTATCTAGAGCCTGTTTCCAGGACAGACATGCCCTCTTCCAAAAATGTTGACTTTGTCAAAATGTGGAGATTTGGGGCTTATACAAATAGGAAACAACTATTCAAAGAGATTATGAAAGGGGAAACTAAAGTTTCACTGATGAGATGTGTCAAAGAACAGCTCTCCTGTGGTGCAAATCTCATGCCATTCCCGGAAGTTATGTATGAAGGAAACAAGATGTTGCTTCTTCCCACACAAAATATTCTCTCCAAACCAGGCAACATCTGTGTGGAAGAATGCCACCCTGTTGGACACATTCATGTGGTTCTCTGTACACATGTTCCCAAAGTGATGTGGGAGTACACAATATAAAACTGATCTAGTATCTCCAAAAACTTCCGACCTCAAACTACTGAAAACCTGGTACTTGACTGGTCAAAACCCACCAGTCCAATGCAACCCCATTGGGAATTTGAGTATGAAGGATCATGTGGTCAGTGGAGATGAGGATGTGGTTCCTTCAACAGAATGTTCTCCCTACAAGGCAGGCAACAGAATTGAAACAGAATTGTGTGGTTGGTCCTGTACTCATAATGATTCCCTGTGTTGAGGTCTGATGAGGACTTGATAGCTTTTATGGCATTGAAGTCCCATGCAAGCATCAAAAACAAGAGATTTTATTGAGCCCTGGGTGGTCACTATTCAGAGTTGAATGGCTGTGCTTTGCTTGATGGATCACAAGTTGTGCAAGCTGGAGATAAATTGTCAGAATAGCATTTTATGAACCTTTGCTTTGTCTTTCTTCTACATAGGCCTTACTAAAACCTAAGCCTTCTAGTGCTCTCCAATGTAAAGGGCACTAGAATTAACTAGCCTCACTAACTAGCTCACCTCACTAACTAGCTGTGAGGTGAAGGAGGCATGGGAGGAAAGGGAGGAAACTTTTGCAGAATCTCTCATACAATGGGAGAGGTGATGTCAACAACAGGAGTATTAAAGTAATGCAGTTTTATTCTTTATGAAAGGACCTTAGCCAAGAAAGCATCAAATTAAGCAAGTAGCAAGCTGAAAAATTTGGCTAGGAGTACATGTTATGGTCCAGGCCTGCATGGGAGATGGTATGAAGCTAATGATACATTAATATCTATCTATCTAAAATATTTATATACCGCTTTTCAACTAAAAAGTTCACAAATTGGTTTACAAAGAAAATGAAAAAATAATAGCTAATGGGTTCCTGTCCCAAAAGGGCTCACAATCTAAAATGCAATAACAACAACAACAACAACAACAACAACAACAACAACATCCCAGTCCTAACCCCTACAATCCTTTTTCAGTCTACAGAGGCCTCTTCAGGGTAAGAGAAAATTTTTTCCTCATAATGATTGATCAGTTGTTCTGAGTAGGATATCCTTTGTTATCATATTTACAGGTTGCCAGGTTGAATGTATGATGCAGACTTCCATGGAATCAGATCATTGGTCTGTCTAGGTCAGCATTACCTACACAAAGGGACCAGCTCTCCAGGGTTTTATGCAGGGGTCCTTCCCAACTATACCAGAAATGCCAAGGATCTTATCTTCTACATACAAATCATATGTCCTTCCAGTGAGCTACAGCCAAGGGCTGGGGGTGGCACAAGTGGTTAAGACACTAGGCCTGTTAACCAGAAGGCCAGGGTTTGAGACCCAGGTCCCCACAAGACAGGGTGAGCTCCTGTCCTTAGCCCCGCTCTTCAACAGAGCTGGAACCAATCGTATCGGCTCTGCCGTTCCATTGGACTATATCAGTGGTATGGAGAGGAGGGATTTGCTGCTAAGGGTAACAGCCTATCCTCCATATTAATCTACCCAGGCCTTCGTGCTTCACATACAACGTCGAGCACAATAACATAGTCTTTCGAGACTGATGGATGCCAATACTAATACTTAGAGCTACAGCCTTCCTATTTTGGAAGTGCAAATAATTGAACAACAGTATTAAACACATAAATGCTATTAATGACATATATGTGCTATTAAAAAAATTTTATTTTGTATTTTTTTTATTTTTTTAATGGCTGCAATCCTAAAGAAGTTTCCAGAGAGTAAGATCCATTGAACACAATGGGGCTTACTTTTGAGTAGACAAGGTTAGGATTGTGTTCTAAGTGCTATTAAACACTGGCCCTACAATCCAGAGTAACTACAGGAGCACATAAGAGACATTACGTGTACCCGTAGTTACTGCACCATCTAATGAAAACCTATGGGAAATTCATACTGCAATCCACAGCAAATTGTTCTTACACCGGAGCAAGGACTCCCCGTAGTTACTCTGGATTGTGCCCATAAATGCTATTAATGCTCATTCATTGAGGTTAAAAAAACTAAGACCACACTGTGCACATTCCCTTGGTTATGGTCTTTCAAATTTGAAGTCCATCTGTCCTTAATTTGCATGAGCTACGGGACATAAGCTTGGCTGAACATTCATTACAGAAGCCAAACTGCACAAGACTATGTTCAGGTTGCTATATTTTTATGCAGATGAACACAAAGTAGTATTAATTTGTTGGACTGAATTAAAACTCATGTGTGTTTAGTGTCACTGAAAAACAATTTCAGGGAAGAGCCTCCACTGAATCAGTGGCCATCTAGCCCAGCTTCCTGTATCACACAATGGCCCACCAGATTCCTCAGGGAGCACATAAGACACCTGCATCCAGGTGCCCTCCCTTGCATTTTGAGGTTGTCCACATCTACATCTGTCTATGCACATTTACATACACACATACCATTCATGGCTTGTAACCTGTGATGGTCCTTTTCTTCTAAGAATTTGTCCAATCCCTTCTTGAAATTCCCCCTGTGCATACCCCCCATGTGCAAACCCACCCCCTTGTGCAAACCACCCTGCAATACTACCCCCATAGAACACCTCCCCATGCACCATCCCTCCCCTCCCCTAGGCAGCACCCCCTCCCCCTGTCAACCACAGGCATCCCTATCAGGCAGGTGAAGAATTTGGGACTGGATTTTATCAGCCTTCAATGTTAAGTACAGGACAAAAACATGTTGCACTCCTTTTCACCCCCTTAGGGGTTAAATTTCTAAACATTGGTTCTTGATGGGTGCTCATGTCATGTAAGGAATACCCTCCCCAAATGTTTTGCTTCTGGGTCCAGGGCCCAATGAATAAAATAGCCGTCCAATCCTACCTGCATTGGCAGAATGGCAGAGAGAAGATGGAGGGAAAAAGGGAGTTTCTGGGTGAAGAGAGGACAGGGAGGGAGGCTGAATGAGGGAGGGAAAGGGCAGGTTTGTCATGATTCATTGGCATGGCAGTATTGGCAGGGAGTCGACTTGGTTGGGATGTAACAGCCCTATCCTGAGTTGCCTGGAATGTGGAGCTGCCATGGTATCCATCACAAATAAATGGGCTGCCATCATGGGCTCCTTGGGAGAAGGGGAATTTCGTTCCCTTCACCTGAGTAGAGGAAGAAACTCTACAAAAAAGTCTACTTGATTCTGCAGTGGTTCTGGATCTAGTATTGGGCTACGTGACCAGTGGTGGGTTCCAGCAGGTTCACACCTACTCTATAGAACCAGTTGTTGATGATAGATAGGACATATAAAATAGTTTTAAAATAGCCATTTAAAAGTGGTTGCCAGATGGGCATAGAACCGGTTGTTAATTTCTTTGAATCCCATCACTGCACATAACCAGACATGAGGCTCAGGATCTGGTGGAGTTGAGCTCTGCTGGCTGGCACCCCTCCTGTGCTCTTCTTCTCCCCACCATGCCTCCTCCACCCTTATCCACTCTCCCCCACCTCTGACCACCCCAAAATGCCTCCTCCCTGTCTCACTCCACAACCCCACTCACCTCTTTGCTGCCCAAGGTCCAGAAGTCTGCTGGATAGCACACCACTGCCTCCTGTCAATGCTGGCTCAGTGTGGGATTGTGTTTCGCTACCTCCAGCTAATGTTAACCCTTGCAAATGTACTTGCATCATTGTGCCCCAGTGCACCAAGCTCAGGATCGGGCTCTCAGCAATCCATTCAGCAAGACTACAGCCAAACCCAAGACCATGTCCAATTTACTGGACTAGTCAACACACTAATAATGTAAGCCATATGTCTACCTTATTCTTCCTGCTTGCAGCTATTTGAACTTCTTAAATGCTTTTCATTCCAAGGTACCAAAAATATTTCATTCCAGCCAAAAATATTTGGTTTTGTTGTTCTTTTCCTTTACTCAAGAAAATAACAATAAGGGCAACAAAACAACAACAACAACAACAACAAAGATTAACATTCAGGATTTTTTTCTCCTTTTGTAAAACAAGTTGAAATCAAGAGGTGCACATGGATATTTGGAATTATGACTTATATCACAGCCCTTCAGTGGGAAATTTGCAAGTCATGCGAAGTGGTTATGGCCCTTTGCCCCACTGCTGGCTAACCATTCATGTTTTGTATTTCTGCTTTTGGGCTGCATGATGTGCTGTCAGAGTGACCACAAGATACTTTCTGTTTCCTGCAAGGACTCCTGTTACTAACTGCTGTGCCACCATAAGACTTAACAGTCATGCAAAATATGTAAACTTGTCAGAAGTGGCAAAAACCAGACTACCACAACAGTCAGAATCTGAAGATGGAACAAAAAACCCAACCAGTATTAAATATGAAAAAAGAAAAACACACATATGTTGTAATTTTTTCATCAATTACAGTTGGAATCGTAGCTGATTGAGTTGGCTGACTGTCTTATATATTTAGATCCCCTCTGGTAAACATTTTAATGTGTGTAAAATGCTAAGTAACAAACTTAGATTACAGCGAAACTAAACTGAAATATATACCACAACTTTAAATTTACGGGACTTCAGGAATGCTGATTACTCTTAGAGAAAAATTTTTCACCTCTTTTATTTAAGTCAGTAAATTTTTGGAGACTAAGTAGTAAGGTATCTCAAAGACTGCAGCATAATCAGTCAGATCTGGCCAGTCGGATCTGGCCACGGTGGTCCATGCCATGGTGACATCAAGACTAGACTTCTGCAATGTGCTCTACATGGGGCTGCCCTTGAAGATGGTCCAGAAGTTACAACTAGTGCAAAATGCGGTGGCTCACGTGGTTGCTGGGGGTCAGCAGTTTGACTCTGTTACACCACTGCTCCAGCGATTACACTGGATCCCCATTCATTTCCAGGCCCAATTCCAGGTGTTGAGTATGACTTATAAAGCCCTAAATAGCCTGGGACCAGCATATTTGAGAGACTGCCTGCTTCCTAATATAGAATCATAGAATCATAGAATCATAGAGTTGGAAGGGACCTAGTAGGTCATCTAGTCCAACCCCCTGCCTGCAGCAGGAAATCCCCCTAGAGCATCTCCAACAAGTGCTCATCGAGCCTCTGCTTGAAGATCCCCAGTGAGGGAGAGTCCACCACCTCCCTTGGCAATCTGTTCCACTGCCGAACCGCCCTCACCGTCAGGAATTTTTTCCGGATTTCCAGCCGGAATCTCCTCTCTTGCAGGATAATAATCCAGTCCACTCTCTGAAGTCATCAGAGGGAGCCCTATCGGTTATGCCACCACTGAAAGAAGTAAGAAGTGATGGCAACTAGAAACACGTGGCACCCTCTCTGTGGAACTCCCTCCCCATTGAGTTAAGGAAAGCCTTCTCATTGCTGTTCTTCTGATGAGGCCTTAAAACTCTTTTATTTAAACAGGCACTTGATGGCTTTTGAAGACATAACATTATTGTACTATTGTCTGCCTGTTTTAACCTGGTTTTTATTGTTTTATACTGTTTTTGTATAGTTTAATTGCATTTTAATTGAATTTATTTTTATCTAGTTTTAATGATATTTTATTGTTGTTTTTAAATGTTATTAGTCGCTTTGGGTTTCCTTTGTTATGGAAGAAAGGTGGGATATAAATCCAATAAATAAATAAATAAATAAATAAATAAATAAATAAATAAATAAATAAATAAATAAATAAATAAATCATCATCATCCTAACAGTCATCATGAGTTGTTGTGGTTGTCCCTGTACCAGCCCAGAGTGACAAAACATGCCATAAGGAGCCTAATATTCAATGGCTCACTGGGCCAGCTTGGCAGCGCTGCAGGCTGACCCTGCACCAGCCAGGTAGGTTTGCATGGACGCATGTGCAGGGTACTGAGAGAGAGATCTGGAGGTGAAGAGGGGTTTGGGGACAGGGAGACATAATGGGGGAAGGATTGGGCCCAGGAGTGGGCAGGAATGGCTGAGGCTTCCTCTACCTTATCCTAACCCCCATCTCTAGGCTACAGGGGCTTCCTGGATTTGTGCCAGCTACATAGCTGGCACAGGTCCGATAAACTTCTTTAAGGGTGGCTGAGGCATCAGTTGAGGTAAAGGAGAAAATATCCTCTTACTCCAAGACTTCCAGCCTGTTTCTAAGCTACATTGGACACCATGCAGATGTGAGATTTTCTGGAGGCCAAAGATAAGACGTGTCATATTTTGACTTCTATTTAAACCATTAAATATACCACACACACCCATCCACAGCTCAGCAGAGGCATGATCAGTTGGGGTTGGAAAGTCTTTTGAATTACAAAGACCTCAGCCTCAGGAGCTTCACTTTGTTCCCTCTACCAAGGTAATTTTATCACTTTTTATGCCAACATGTCTTTGATGTGAAATTTTTCTTGATTTTAACCTGGGCCTGCTTGATCATGTTTAAAAGTTGCCATTTTAATTTGCTGTTACAGTTTTTATGTCATTACAATCTGCATGTTTCATTTCTGTAAGCTGCCTTGGGTGGTCTGTTTTTGGACAAGAAAAGTAGCATATAAATAACAAACAACATCATAAATAAATACCAGCCTGTGGGTGCAATCTGCAGTCCATTAAAGTTTTTACCATCCTCTGAGTTGTGAAAATAATATTTCATAAAACCGCAATGGCTTGAGAGAACACTGAGAGGTTAACACATAGTTTTGCTAATGGAACTCTTCCATCTTTCTCTCTATATAAATAAAGTCCAAAAAAAATCATTGTCAAGTGATCAGGAAACAATAGAATATTTTCCTGAAAAATCTTCCAGGTTGTGTCAAGCTATTGTTACTAAAACTTTAAAAAAGTTTTTTTTTCCAAGTAGCAGGTTACACATGGTACTGATACAAAATAGCAAACATTCAGCACAATCTTAACCATATCAACTCAAAAGTAAGTAAGCCCCATTGTGTTCAATAGGTCTTACTCCTAAGGAAAGTGTCCTTAGTATTGCAACCATAATCATCTGATTTAGCAATTATCATACAATAATTTTATATTTGCACTATTTTCTGAGAAGCTAAATTTGGATAACAGTTTCTCCTGTAGACTAGCGAGAGGAAGAAAAAACTACGCAGAAGTGTATCGGAGTGAAACTGGAAGTCAGATCCCTCACACTTCAAGACTGTGAAGTGGTGGGTTATGGGGCTTTAACACCTTGTCTCCACCATTATCCCACCCAAATTACCTTTCAATCTGGCAGCAATGGAAGTTGAATTCTCAAAGTTTCACGGCAAATGATATTAATTGGAACTATGGCAGGTGCAAATTGCTAAACCAACTTCTCACTTCCCAATTTCTCCCACCCCATAGTTTGTTCTGTAAGGCATTTAAGAGATTGAAATACTGAAAACGATAGTAGCTGTAGTGGCACAGCAAGTCAAGATACCATGTCTGTCAACCAGCAGGTCAGGATTTGAGACCCAGGTGCTACAAGATGGAGTGAGCTCCTGTCCCTTACCCAGCTCCTGCCAGCCTAGCAGTTCAAAAGCATGTAAATGCAAGGAGATAAATATGTACCACCTTGAAGGCAGGGTAATAGTGATCTGTGTGCCTCAACAGCATATGTGTGCCTCAAACTCTCAGAGTTTTTAGAAATCTCAGATGCACTCTGAAAACAACAAATCCTAGTATTTTAGAGATGGAAGAGATCTTGGAAGTCACCAAGTTCAATGCAGGCAACTATAGTATCCCTTACATGTGATCATCCAATCCCTGCAGGAAAACCTTCTTAGAGGGAGAGTCCAGAACTGCACAAATCAGGTTTTTCCCATGAGAACAGTCCTTCCAGTTAAGATATTCTTTCTTGTGTCTAGCTTAAACCTACTTCCTGAACTATGTTGGTTCTAGTCCTGCTCTCAGGGGTCACAAGAAGCAAGTTATCAATCTTTCTTCTGACAGGTATTTGAACACTCCTGTCTTGTCCCAAATTAGATTTTACATCTCCAAGAGAAACATACCACCTTGTTTTAATCAAATGCCATAGGAATTGGTTTTCAGATTGCTCATCATCTTGGCTATCTCTAAACCTGAACTTATCAAAATGTAGTGCCCAAAACAGGATGCCATATTCCAAATTAGGCCAGACTAGTACAGAATTTAGTGGAATATATCTCATGATCTGGACCTGTGTCTTTGTGCAGCCCACTGCAATAGCTTTTTAGCAGATGTTATTGCACTGGCTCAGTTTGTATGGTTTATCTTAAAATTATTTGTGAATGCTTAAATAGATTTTGAGAGTATTAGCAAATGGAGATTTAGCTACAGTTAACATATTCCTTTAATGCAGTTAAGAAGAGAAGGGGAAATCTGAGGGGAAATCTGGCTGACAGAATTTCTTTTCCCTTTCCAAAGTGGGAGGCATATTCCATAAGTCTTTGCCAGCAGCTGATTTCAGGCCCTGTTCTGTGCTTTATGGTCCAGGAATCAGTCAAAACTCTCACCATATTCTTTCTTGGTGGCCGAGAGCCTTTGCACCTGCACGAAGGAGCTGGCCTTCATTATTAGACACATGTGTGCACCGAGACTTTTTTGTTACAAAACAAGAAATTTATAGTAATTCAGTTTAAAGGAATTAACGTCAATTGTTGCTTCGGTGCTTACCATCAAATTCTACAAGTCTTCTAATATCAGCTCCAAGTTCTGAGATGACTGGTAAAGCCTGCCGAACTTTTAGGTTGGTTTCCCTGTAAAATAAATTGATTTTAAAATTTATACATAAAACTCTATATCCTGTCCACTTGCCGATAATGTTTCAAACTGGCTGGAGACATATGAGACATACTCGTACATAGGGATTTCTCCCCTCAGTGAAATAACAAGCTATCCCATGAATGTCCCTCATCAGTTTCCATAGGATTATGGAGATTCAAAAACCTGCAAAATGTCTTTGGCTGCAATCCTAAACGCACTTTCCCTGGAGTATGTCCCACTGAATACAATGGGGCTTACTTCTGAGTAGACTTGGCTAGATTTGTGCTTGTGTTCTGCAACAACAGCAGGGTTAAAAAAATTACGAATAGTCCAGGTGCCTCCGTATCCGTGGTTCCAGTATCTTGAGTGTCAATTATCCGTGGTTCTAAAATTTCCCCATTATCCAAATGGCTTATCTGCTTTTGATCCCAGCCTTCATGCCACTGATCATGGACTCACTGGCTAAGGAAGCAGGAAGCACTCACAGGAAGCAAGGCAGAAGACTGAAAAGAATGTGATATGTAGATGTGGTTTTTTTCTGAACCACTTTTTAATGGGTTATCTGCAAATCCTGAAAAATATGGTTTCTCTGCAACCATATCCCACATTTTAATTGCAAAACACTGTAAATGGAAAGATCTGATATTTTCAGTGGCAGTGATGTATGGTGCCACTGTGTCTATAGCAATATATCTCTAACAATGATGTACAAGCAGTATTCAGAAATAAAACTTAATTTGGCATTCAGAAAACATGTTTGTGCCCAGAAAGGAGGATGAAATAATGGAGCCAACACATAGAAGGGCCTTGGCTCAATGGCAGAGAACATCCATGGCTTTGCATCCAGAAGATCCCATCCCTGGCAGCAGCAGACAAGGCTGGGGAAGCTACCAATATTGAGGAACCACTGCCACTCAGTGTGCAGCCAATACTGAACTAAAGGGACTGATGGTCTGACTCATATGTTCATAAAAGCAGGAAGAGAACAGAATTCATTAACATTCGAAGAAGGTTTGAATTCCAAAGCCTTATGTTTAGAAGAATGAGCTTGAGCACCAGCCTAGACCTACCCAGCATTCAGCTCCGATGCAGCAACGTCTGCGAGTTTTGTACTGTATCCTGTGGGTATGTGGCAGGGTGGTGGTGGAAGTCATGGATGCTTTCTCAAGATAAGGAAAACTGGTTCCCTTATCTCAAGGCTGCATTATGGCTAGTTAGTATTGGGCACAATAAATGTCACATAAAGAACAGCAAAGATAGATCCAGTCCCCAGTAACTTAAGTTATTCTCCTAGAGATACAGCCAGTGGTGGGCTTCAGGGGGTTCTCACTGGTTCTATAGAACACTTTGCTAACGAGCACCGGTTACTAATGGGATATAGAACCTGTTGTTAATTTATGTTATTAGGACATAGAACCCATTGTTAATTTATTTGAATCCCACCACTGGATACAGCCAAATCCCATTTCAGTTGAAAGACTATACTCAAAGACCCCAGAGTTTCTTAAGAAGAAACCCTACCAATGTATTACTCCATGGAGCCCAAAGCTGTTCATCCCAAATGTTTGGTCTCATTCTGTAACTAATAGCAAGTTACGAAGGCCATACTGGAAATATAAAACTATATGTATATAAAATTAATTCCAGGTTCTCTTTTCTCGTCCATTTAGAAAAAAGAGAACCTGGAATTAATGATACATGACGTGATGTGATCCCAATAGTGATTGGAGCACTAGGGGCTGTGACAACCAAGCTGGAAGAATGGCTCCAAAAGATTCCAGGAAGTACATCAGAACACTCGATCCAGAAAAGTGCATTGCTAGGAACAGCTAAGATACTGCACAGAACCCTCAAACAACCCAAGATTGAGAATAACATGCATATACCACCCATATATATATTTAAAATAATGGACTATAATGACCTATACTGTATAATGTAAGGCTGTCATTAGAAACAAATTCAAAAATCTGTTAGGAATTCTAATTCAAAATTGTTTGCCAGTGATTTTAAATTTGGATTGCCTATGCATTTTGAATTCAAAATTTTGGCAGCCAGGGGCCTTTTTGATGGGGTACTCACCAGTACTGAGTACTGGTACCTCTGTGGCTGCCAAGCAGACATGCCTATGATTTCAAATAACATCTTTATGGTAAGTAAGTTCATCTTCACTTTTATTTCTAGAAAAAGCACTGTTGACAAACATTAGAAATCCATTATGACCCACAACACTGTAAGAAAAACCATGCATGAGCCAGAACTAAAGGGTTGGAAAAGAATGAGGATAAGCATAGGCCCCAGAGCTCCAAGTGGACATGACCCAGTACAGACAGAGAAAATCAGGAACTGCCCTAAATGGAGAAGAGTTTGCTCTTTCATTAAAAAGCTGGCATCGTAAATGTTCAACATCTGCACTACAACCATTTGTCTTGAAACTCTGAAGAAAGAAAATAACAAAGTCCATTCAATTAGGCCCCATCCATAATTCTCACAATTATGTCAAAAATGGCA
This sequence comes from Cryptoblepharus egeriae, assembly GCA_030015325.1. Classification (NCBI taxonomy): domain Eukaryota; kingdom Metazoa; phylum Chordata; class Lepidosauria; order Squamata; family Scincidae; genus Cryptoblepharus; species Cryptoblepharus egeriae. Next base: position 18,431,242 of record JAREYC010000013.1, read on the forward strand.
AACGATTGCCACGGGATAGAAGTTCACCCACAGATGCTTGAACTAAGAATTTTTACTTGTAAAGGGAAATTAGATACAATTTTACAGTAGCAGCCTCAAAATGGAGAGATTTGAAAGTTTTTTTCCCCCTGTAAGGCATTTGAAAAAAAAAATGAAAACTTTTCAGCTGAATACCAAGTTTTGGTGCATGAAGCTAGATGAACGAGGTTAAAGGCTGTTTTCTTGTTGCATGAAGTTGATAAGAATTCAAATTTTAGATTTCTCTCCAAACCAATTTGATTTAAAGAAGCTCAGGAAGGGAAATTTAGTTTGAAATTCCCTCCAAATGGCAGATTGAAAGAGGGGAAGCTAAGCAGCTCCAAAGTGTATATAAGGACAAGCACTTAAGCCATTCCGTGCAGGAAACTGGAAGGGGAGCTTAAATTATGAGTTGAAGCACAGAGCAAAATCACTGAACCAAAACCGCAGAGCTGTATCACTGCTGAATTAGACTTTGAACTAACTGAGAGAAGAATTGCTACCAAAGCATCCTTGTAAACAAACCAAGCTTCATTTGAAGAGCTGTGTTGACTCAACTGCAACCCTGCCTAGGATCTAGTGGAGTGTGAGGTTACTTGGGAGTAAACATTGGGTTTGAGAGCCTTGAAGGAATTGCTCCTAATCCTTCAAAGCCTTTGGAGAGTGAGGCGCTGGCAAGCTTGGAACTGGGGGTGGAAGATGGATGACCAGACAGGTCAGCATCAGGCATCTGAGGATCCCACAAGACTACCACAGCTGGTCACCATCACTCATATTTCTTGATACAGACTATTTAGACAATGTAAAAGAACGTAAAAGGTTTTCTGGATCATCTAGTCCATCTAGGAACATCAAGTCCAGCTTGCTGGATCTCATACTTGCCCACCAAATGCTTCAGGAAACACTCAAGAAGATACTTATATCCTGTTACCAATCCTTTGTTTCTGGCATTATTTGAGAGGGCACCTCTCAGACCCAGAAGTTGCATAGAGTCATCATGGCTTGTTATGGGCTTTAGTACAATTCTATGTCTACTCAGAAGTAAGCCCATTGTGTTCATTTGGCCTTACTCCCTGGAAAGTGTATTTAGGATTGCAGCCTTTTTCTCCATCTAGGCCAGTGCCATAATGTGGCAAGAAGTTCCACAGGTTAATTACATACTGTATCAGTCACTGTATGGTCGTTTAAAAAAAACAGAATGGCTTTTTCATCTGCAGGAATACCACTAACTGAACATAAGCATTGCAGGCAGGGGGTTGGACTAGATGACCTACTAGGTCCCTTCCAACTCTATGATTCTATGATTCTATGATCTGAATAAATCTTTGCAATAGGCCTATATATTACAACTACAGCAGGGATCTGCTGCTCCATGCTGCATTTTTCCAGCCTCCCCTCTCTCAAGCATAACCTTTATGAGAACTTAAAACTGGTTGGAAAACATACCCATCTAGTTCAGCAGTTTCAATGTAACAGAGACCATGTGGTTCACTACTAGAAAGGAGTAACATGTCAGCCTGCAAAGGAAAGGAAACAAACAACAACAACATTAAGGAGAGAGCATTAACAACTGGCAATCCAATCTTAAGCTGGTTTCTGCTGCTGGGACAGACATGCGCACTGTTCCAAATGTGCTGTGTGAGCAATGGTGGGCTGGATCGCCCGAACCGGTTGTCCCAAAAACCCCGCCGCTTCCGAACCAGTAGCAGCGGCGGGGGGCCAGAAAACCCAGCATGCCGGTTCGCATGTTGGGAGGAGACGCACTGCGCATGCGCCAACCCCCGGCGTGTGTGCAGTGTGTCTCCTGGAGGAGACACACTGCGCGTGTGCAGGGGGTTGGAGCATGCGCAGTGTGCTGGGGTTGGGGCCCTCCCCTCGCCCTGCCCCTTGCCCCGCCCACGCACAGCCGCAGCGCGCTGGAGTGGGTGGCATGCCGGCCCCTGACCCGGCCCCGCCCCCTGACCCCTGCCCTGACCCCGCCCCCACTTCCGGCAAACTGGTTGTTGGGTAAGGCAGGGCCCAACTCTTTGTGTGAGACATGCTTCAACCATGCAAAGCAGGAGTCCACTGGCGTTTAAGTGGTGCCCATCAACTGGAGTAAGTCCAGCATCAAGGAGGCAGAAATGGAGAGGTGGGTGGTTTCAGGCTTAGGAGGGCAGAGGACTCTGCCACATCATGATCTCTATCCCAGTCCAGAAAACCTTATACAGAAGTACAGTGTTGCCTTGTAAGATGAACATAATTTGTTCCTGAAGCTTGTTTGCCTTACAAAGCATTCTTTAAACAAAGCAGATTTTCCCATAGAAAATAATGGAAACTCAGACAATTGGTTCCACAACCCAAAAATATTCATATAAAAACATTAACTGTATGTAAAAATGATGACAAAACACTGTAATCTAATTCAAAACACTGTAATATGACACAGAACACAATTACTGTAATATTAATTCAAAACACTGTAAAAACACTGCAAAAGTAATATTAATTAAAACACTCATATGGTGTACAGTAAAACAGAAAAGAAAACCCTTTATGGCCAAGGATGACTAATTTTCACTGAAAGACTCACTGGAGTCTTCTTGAGCAACTTTAACAGGGAACCTATCTAATGACACTTGCTTTTGTCGCCTTTTGAGGATTTCACAGAAATGTGACACTGTATTGTCATTAAACAGATTCATCACTCGCACTGCTACAGCCTATTTTGGTGGTGTTTTTCTACATAATTTTGCAAAATTTCTCAATATTTACAAATATCCTTATTCTCATTTGATGTGAGGGATTCCTCCTCCTTATTCTCCTCCTCCTCTGCAGATGAGATCTCATCCATAACCTCTTGCTGTTGCTCACAATGCAGATCCATCAATTCATTTGTTTTACAACAAATTTTTTGTTGTAAGACTGTTTGTCTTACAAGACACTCTTTGTCTTACAAGGCAGAATTCCTTAGAAATTTTAGTTTGTCCTACAAAGCATTTGTCTTACAAAGCACTTGTCTTACAAGATACTTGGTTCAGTGCCAGGGATTTAGCTGTCACAGATTCAAGTTGACTCATAGAGGTTGCTGTAGCTCATCATGCGGTTAGGGAGCAAATGTTCCCTTATCTAGAGGAAACCTCCAACTACCTTTTCACCCATGCAGGATGCAATGGCAGCACTGTATCACCACATGGGCAGCCCAGTTAGGACTGTGTTGTTAAGTGCTAACACAAGAGTTAATAAGGCGTTATACTGTCTCTGGAGCCAAAGTATCAGGGCACTCCCCAGAGATGCCATGCAACTTTTACTGTTCGGACACTTCTCACAAAGAAGTCTCTTGTGCCACAGTGGATATATTTCTTGTGCCACAGTGGATATATTTAAAGAACTAAAATCGAGATTACTTACAACCACAACCTGGTTATTTTCCAGTTTGATGATATCTCCAGGTCTCACATTCATCCATTTTTCATTCTGTAACCTAGAGTGAAGAAAACAATACACATTTAACATTTATGCTGTTGATTCTGACATTCATAATACTTCTTGTCTCATAATTCTTTGCTGGAATCTGATATTACATGAGAAATGTCAACCCACACACACGAAAAGATAAATATCAAAGGAGGAGAAGAAACAGTTTTCAGTGGCATCACTAGGGTTTGTTTCACCTGATGTGGGAAATATCCACATGGAGTGGGGATATAGAATAGAGGTATTTTAGTGATGTGTGTGTCATTGCATTCTGTATGAAATTATACATTGACTGATATATAACATGATGATATTATTCAAAAATATCAAGATTTGACAAAGTTTGTGTTGTGGTGTCACACATATCCCTATATGAATTACCTGATGCAGTTTGCATCCCCTGCATCCCTGTAGTGATGCCACTTTTTGCAATGCAAATTGTGATGCGGTTAAGGGAAGTCTTCAGTAAATCAAAAAATGTGAGTTTGAGTAAAAAATTGAAACTACTATATAGTAAAATCCCCAGGATAGAAGACTGGTATACATAGAAAAGCAGACTGGAGGCATACTGTGGTTCAGATATTTCCAAACCAAACCAGTCAAACTACCAAATTTTTGTCTATGGGTGTGATAGTGAAATTGATTTAGGTTTCTTTTTTCCTAGCAATAAATATAGCACTTGCAACATCAGTAAACTTCAGTCCGTGTGACATTCTATTAAAAGGTCCAAGAAAGGTAAACAATTTGATTTATTTTTAGCTTAATTTTTTAATCTCCATGCTTTATAGACTGGAAAAAAACCGAGCTAAATATTTATACAACCATGAGAAATGCCCTGCGCTATCGTCCACTTGGGTCATTCGGCTTACATTTTTGAAGACCTTCTCTTTAATATCAATCCAAGGACATGTTGTCCTGGAAAATTTTAGCTGCAGTGTTTTCAGCTAGAGCCAGCATACCACTAGCCTTCCATGCATGTTCTTTTCTGCATTTTATCTAGCTCAGAGGAGAAAATGGTATTAGTTGCAGCAAACAGTGCCCAGTTCCTCGTTCTTAAAACTATGTGCAATCTTAAGGAAATAACTCAAGAGAATAAGGTCTCCAGTATTGTTTACATAGTTTATGTAGCAAGATTTGAGAAGAAAGTTGTCTTCAGCTGGACCTCCTAATTATAGGTGCTAAAGCTTCAAGGAGGCCTCCAATTAGAGAGGACCCCACCCCTTGGGAACCATTACTCTTGAGGAGCAGTCCCTTAGGGAATACTCCTCATCTGTTTTGCATGCAATATGTATTTATTTTGGGAGGTTGTACAGAACACAACACTAGTTGGTGTGCTGAGTAATTGCGTTTTTCAGATTCAAAAACATTCTATGCTCTCTCTCTCAACCTTCTTTAGCTGAGGCTGATTGGACTTCAGGCTCACTTGGGGCTTCTGAATGGCTAATCTAAGGTAGCCTTGGGTATTTGGTCAGCGTATTCCCTTCTGTAGGGAGCAGTGCTGCTCCATAGTGGTGTTTCTACAGTCCTAAATTCTTGAAAACATATCTTGATAAACGATAGTATAATTTAACACCAAGTTTCAAGCAATGTTTATGACAAGATCACTTGATTCTCATTACGTGCCCGTGTCTTCAACAACACCCCATCATGGCTGCCCTATTGAAGGGGAGCTCCAAGAGATGATTTACACAATTAAAGATATTTCCATTCATTACATCGAAATGAACAGACTTCTTGGAACGAGGTTCTCTTGCCAGAGCCCTTGAAGTTCTCTTGTGCCCTTCCTGTTCTAATCAGTGTTCCTATGATATATTTCAGGATTCCCAAGCACATTTGCCTCATTCACACAGAATTCTTCAGTGTATACCCAAAACATCTTAAAGATACACTTTAAAGACGTGTACAGTTTAGGCTCTTGGCCCACGCACTAATGATGTTTGAAAATGCTAATTATGATTTCCTGCTTGCTTGCTCAGGGATACGTGATATTACACAATGACATACAGAGGATCAGCACAGCCATTTACACATATTTTAATGCTTGTGCTTGTTACAGCTGCAGTACGTTAATACTGTATTTACAATCTTAAATCCTATTTCAAACAAACACAGCCTCAAAAAATGACTGGGTTTTTTAAAAAAATTACTAAACATTTTATTTAAAGCAACTGTGAATACAAGTTGAAAGTTCAGTTTATCCTACCCAGTTTCAAAACTAGAAACAGTCCTTCTTTCATATTGCCAATGCGTACTAGGAAATGTGTTTGCTGAACAGTCTTCTGCTCCAAAAGAAAAAAGGTAGTGCACAAGAATAAAGCTTGTCCATAATAACATTCCCAGCATGGATCCTATTTATTCAAATTTCACTTGTGTGAGGCATAAGATACGATGGCAAGTATGACAACACACAACTTGAATGAGCAGGCTGCTTTTCATTAGCACTCCATGAGTGCTTACATTTGTCATTAATAAAAACAACATGACATCTATTGAACCACTGATGCCAGGACGTTCTTGAGCAGAGTTCTGAAAGGAATCTTTGGCAGTGCTTGTGTTAGCCCATTTGTTGTTCATATCCTATAAGCTGATGCACATATGCATGAGTATCACTCATAGTCTCAACACTTAATAATGTATCTTTGTGCATTCAGCTGAACTTGGAAATCTGCCTTTATTGAAAGAAACATTTGGCAATGTCACATGTCATGAATGACACTTCTGTCTGTGGCATTTCAGCAGCTTCACTCATACAACTCATCCTTTAACATGTTGGTCTGAATGATGGATGGCAACTGTAGCGGTGGCAACAAACCCTTTTTCGTGTCCTTTACATGCAATTAGAAGTTTCTGTGCACAGTATCTAACAAACCAGTTTGTCATTTTGTCCAAATAATGGGGAATGGTTTGTACCAACCATAGTTAGTCATCAACAAAACAAGGATATACAGTTATCCCTTGTTATGCACTTATTCACCATTTCTGAACACTGCAAACATGCTGTAATGTAAAGCATGGATGCAGGAGAAAACCATGCCAGCATAAGGATATGCACTGGCCTATCCCTATTATATCCTGTCCCTGAATTGGTGAAGCAAGGAGGATTGTGCCAGGAGGGTGACAGGATTGCATTTGGGGAAGGGGGTGTTTGGGGACGAGGGAGGAATGGGCCCAAGAAAGGGTGGGTTCAATGGTGGCAGGGAACACAAAAACCTAACTCCCCGCTCAAGTAGACTCACATGGGCTGCTCAGTTTGTGCCAGCTAAAAGGCAGATGGAGGCATCACTTGAGGTAAGGAGGAAAATATCCCTTTACACCAAGGTGTCCTCCTCCTTGATCATACTGGATACAATACAGGCCATGCAGCATATGTTAGGATTGAGATGCCCATGACTTTAATTGGCATGGATTTTTTGTGGCTATTTATTTTCCATTTTTAAGTTCTTATGTGAACTACTATGGGCATATTTTATTTGGAAAAAGTTGTCTAGAAATGTATTTTTATTACTATCAATCAGTCATTCATTCAATCAATCAATCAATCAATCAATCAATCAATCAATCAATCAATCAATAATATGCTCTATAGCTGAGATATCTGCTCCAGAGTTATAGAAAAATGGTATAGAGAAAGGGGAACATACAATCAAGAGAAAAAATATTATTTTAATACTTCATATCATGATTCCTTGAAAATGTCTATTTATAGTAACCTGATATTAGCAAGAAGAGTTTGGTTATTTACACTAAGGAATTATGAACATGTTTTCTTACTTGCCATCAATAAGCACTTTAGCTTGCCGATTGTTCACCTGGTGATCACTCTTATGACGAAACTGCAAGGAGTAAATTATAGAAACAATAATTGGGTATTTCTGTTACATGAAATTCAGCAGTGAGATTCCATATAGCACCTTGTTCTGGAGCTGATTCACTGTTATCTATTTCTGGGTACCAAACTTTGTGTAGGGCACCAGTGGCCCTGCTGCTTCTGATTATTCTGATGAGTAAGTGCCCCGCTGGGAGTGGGGACGAACAGCTCCAAAGGCAAGCCAACATAAACAATATTCAGCTAACCCATCAATCCATAGTTAGATGCCTATAGGCACAATCCTATACATGTCTACTCAGAAGTAAGTCCCACGGGAGTTCAATGTGTCTTACTACCAGGGAAGTAAGTATATGATTGTAGCCTATGTTCACCATATAAAAATTCTCTCTATGGTTCCTTAACCTCGAGTATCATCCCACCCTCATTGCAGTGAAATGGGTACAGCCTACAGGGAAACAATTATCTGTGTCATAACATATTAATAAATACTTAAATACCACACATTTTCAAATCATGTTCTTATGAGACTTTGCCTCACTTCAAAGCATTTTCACTTGAACCCTGCCAGCACAAGCAGTGAATGTGGCCTTGTTTGTTGGACTGGGGCAAGAATTGTTCTGCATTTGTCTGTGAGATTTCCCTAGAAATTCTCAGAAATTGTGCAATTCACTAAGAGATTTAGGAATTTGAATCCCTTTGGGAATTGTCTCTGGGGCTCTGAGAATCTCATTGCAAACACAAAACAAATGGAAACCAGTTTGAAGGAACCAATAAACTAGGAAATGGAAAGAAAAACTAAAACCAGAACTCCAATCTTGTGCTTTGTTGTACCAGACAATGTGGGCGGGGGGGGGGGGGGCGGGGGGCGGGGAGGGATCGGACACCAGGAACAGATATTTGTTTTTAAAGTTTCTTGCATCTACTTTGGAGTCACAACTGAGATCAGCAAGCTAACCTGGTGCCATATTACATGAACACCTTTCCCCCTTGCTTCTTCTTGTTAGTACGAAAGCAGGACTTTTGACAATGGCTGAGATTTTCCTATTCTTAAAGTTAAACCCTTTGACAATGGCTGAGATTTTCCTATTCTTAAAGTTAAACCCTGTTTAATACTGCAAGCTAAAAACCCACTGCAAATAACATTGCTTTACTGATGTATAACAGCAAAGATACCAATATTGTCATGTTGATTGTTTTCTAAACAGACAGCACATCCATAAAACTTACATAGTCATCTGTGGCATCTTTGACAGCTGTGATGGCTAAAACCAGCACTAAAGGAACAATTGTAGTAAACCAAGATAAGGAGGAGATCTCTGGGATCAACTGAAACAAAGAGATTTTGTTTTAAATGTGGAAAAGCAAACCTGGTACTGAGTAATTTTATTTATTATATTGATTTATGATATTTTCTGCTTGAATGTCTCATAAATTATCTACCATTATAAACAGCCAAAAATTTAAATTCAGACATGAGAACATCAAACATTTAAAGATGCAATCCTAACTGCAACCTCTATTGATGAAATTGTGGGCCAGCCTCGGAGGGTTGCAAACACCGTAAAGCACTTCAGTTGCCTGCCATGTTGCCATAGTAAACAGGCTACTTTTAAGCCATTAACTGCTACTTAACCCATTTCTGCCTACGGTTGCAATTTTTTGAATTGCAAAAAAATGAAACATTAATGGAACACTAGCCATAAATGGTTAATGTGCCTCAGTGGAAGAAAGCTGTACAGGTATATTGCAGTGGTGGGATTCAAATAAATTAACAACAGGTTCTAAGTCCTAATAACCTAAATTAACCACAGGTTCTATGTCCCATTAGTAACGGTTCTCAGAACCAGGCGCTCATTAGCAAAGGGTTCTATAGAACCTGTGAGAACACCCTGAAGCCCACCACTGGGGCTTGCAAAGGCCAGATCCAGCCTCTGCAGCAGTAGCAGCAGGTGAATCCTCAGTGACTGAGCTCACTGCATAAATCTAAAAATGATGGGATTGGTGGAGGTGGAAGGGAGACAGGGGGTGGATGGGCAAGGAGCAGGTGGTACAGAAAGTCTTCAAATGAAAGATACTGTTGAACCATTCAACATTGTATTCACATTGATGGCAACTGCAATTTTATTGGATTTCAAAATAAAAGAGAAATTGAATATAACCTGCAAAATTAGAAGGAAAAAAAAGTAGGCATTGGCAACCCGTTGAAACTGCTCAAACAGGTTGAGAGGCAAGAAAGTCAGAATGTTGTACTTGGATGTTTGGATGCGATTGTTCTGAAAGATAAGAACAGAGAAGATGGAATACATGTTAGTATGAGAGAATATCTTAAATAGGGAAGCTAGAAAATTAATCCACAGAACCCCCGGGCTGAAATCCTGGAGAGCAATTTCCAGTAGGTATACGTACTTAAACAGCGATCCTATGGTTGTCTACTCAAAAGTAAGCTCCACTGAGTTCAAAATGACTTACTCCTGGATGTGTGTGCATAGGATTGCTGCCTAATTGCTGCCTAATAGAGGGTGACCATATGACTGGAAAAACCTGGATTTGTCCGGATTTTCAGCCCCCTGTCTGGGTGTCCTACATTTTTGCTTCATTTTTTAATTTTGTGATGGTGTGCAATATACCATCATGTCATATGTCGTTGGATTCATATTGAAGAGCAGAATCCAATGCAAAAAATTAGTTTTGAGATATCTCCTTCCTATCAAACGTTATGGCCAAAAAACAGAAAAACAAAAAAATATATAAAAACAAAAAAATACATTTTTGGCAATTTTTAAGTGGGTAGGAATTTTGGCTTGGGGTGGTAGGAATTTTGGCCTGGGGGTTCAGGAATTTTGGGTTTGGCATTCAGTCACTTTGGCCTAACAGCATAAATTTAAATGATTATCCTGATGTCCCGCTATCGTCAAAGGGGCTTCCTCTCAAGTATGTTTAGGACTAAAGGTTAAGATTGATGTACAAGTACTTAGGAGTGTTTAATAGAACCCAGCTTCCCATGCTACTCACTGTATACTACTGAGAGCACAATCTTAACCATGTCTACTCAGGAGTAAACCCCATTGTGTTCCATGGGTCTTACTCCCAGGAAGGTGTGTTTAGGATTGCAGCCTGAGTCATTTGTACTAATCTGTGGAGCATTCAGCAAATGGAATAAATGACTAGTATATGAGGAAGAGGAAGAAGGATGCCAAATAGCTTCCCATAATTCTAAGAGAATGGGATATAAAGACAGATCAGACAAGGGCACAGATCCAGGTGTCAATAAATTATTATCATGACATTTGCCAGAATCTTTTTCATTTCATGTTTTAAATAAATCTTCCCTTCTACAAAATTGGATCCTAAATTGTATTTCCATGCCTTACTACAAAATGCTTGACAATTAGTCTCTTGGTCTTACAAGGCTGCAAACAGCCTGTATTCCCACATGCTTAAAGAAGAGGGATTCTGGTCCTTATTATGTTCTCTGCCAGATCTCTGTTCCATCATATTTTAAGCATTCCTCCTTGTTAATTTCTGTGGCTGATTTTACGTTGCAGACCCCCAGTATTTTCAATCAAAAGACCCAGCAAAATTATTCACACACCTTGTCAGAGATTTAAATGTGTTGTTTTCGGTCTTTAAAATAAAAAGGAAAGTGCTTAAGTAAGGATGTATATGTTTCCCTAATTGCTACCAAAACACTGACCAAAATAAGGCTATCCTGACATTTACCCAATTTGCTAGAATTTCCCATGAAATACACGCACAGCTCCAGGCCACTGTTCTTAGCACTCAATTATGCCAACCCCAAATTTCCCTGCAATATTGACTAAAATAAACTTAGATGCTGTCTCTAACAGTGGTTATTAGTTAGATCCTCAAACCACTTGCACTATAATTAAGGCCACATATTTTGTCCAGGCACCAGTAGTATATCTAGGAGATACTGAACAGGGACATCTGTCCTGAAGGGGGCCAAGTATGAACTTCCCATATTCTACCAATGGTGTGTTTCAGCATCACCACTGGCTTATGCATCAGTTTCAGGACACCTTCAAAAAGTGGTAAACAGACACATTTTTATTTTTCTTTGATGGGGGCTTAGCATCTGTGGATTTTTGCATAAATACTTTTGGTGTAACAGAGCTGGCTTCCCATACTATATTACTCCCTCTTCTCTGTAGCCTGCTGAATAAATTCACTTGGTGGGTGGGTCAGGGCTGTCTTCCCACCCCATGACAGGGGTGCAATTTCAATGCTTGCTGTGAGCACCATTTCCCCTTGAAATGCTACTGCTGGGCTCGATAATAGGTTGCACATTATCGGGCAAGCAGCTCATCGCCATTCCCCGTTGTTTGCTAGACCTCTGTCTCAATCATATATTAATTAAATCAGCTAAGAGAGTTTTCCAGTCTTCTAGATCTATGGAGAACATCACCATTCTCTAGTGTCCAATTTCTAATTTGCCAGTGGTACAGAAATTGGTAATTACCTGACAGTGTACAAATTTATCCAGCTTGTCATCCAGCTCTGCTGTTGTACAAATGAAGCCCAATACGTTCCCCAGAAATAAACTTCAGCTCAAAACTTTAAACATGGCTCTCTCTACTCATGCAACATTTCTAGGATAATATCCCCTATGGAGCTTCCGGATATGTCCCTTTACTCTTCTCAGTCATACGGAAGCCATATAGCTGGCACAGATCCAAAGAGACCATTGGCAACTGAGGAGCTTATGGAGAGTTAAAGGAAAATAGTTTTCCTTACCTTGCCAAAGACTCCTTATTACACACACCCACTATAGCAAGAGGGGAAGACTGTGTCACAGGGATTCCATTTTTGGCAAATGTAAAATATAACTGAGACGTGAGCTGATCTCAAACGGCTTTGAGTTTGAACAGGGAGACTGCCTGGAAGGATCACATAAGCTGCTCTAGATTTCTCAAATGATGAGTGGGATTGAAATGCAATCAATAATGTGCTTTATCTTGAGTGCATCCAAAAAAGAGACACCATTCAAGGGTGTCTCCCCCTATAACTCACACTAAATCCATCTAGACACTGGTTTCAGAAATGAAAAAGCTCTTTTTCAACACAACTTAATTAATGCTGTTTCTCATCTACAGTAAATGATGCACTGTGCAAATGGAAAGGTCCATATAAATGATAAACAGTTGTACTTATTATAGCCTAAGGCTTCCATGGCTAAACTAAATGTCTATACCAACTATGTACACAGATAATTGGTCTTTACAGACTCACTTCGGGATTTGTAAGAAACAAACACAGAGATCTCACATTGGCTCTAGCAACAGTATGAAGCAGAACTGTACATGTTATACGTGCACAGGGTAACTCCCAGCTCCAGCATGAACACAATGCTTGCATTCCCTTACAAACATCTGGTCTCTTCATGCAAATAAAGTTATGCTACTTGAGCAATTTGAGAATCTCCAGTTTGGGGTATTGCACAGAATGTTGGACTTGAGTTCAAATCACTGATTAACCAGGAAGCTCACTGGACTGTCTTGAGCATCACTCCACCTACCCTCACTTGTAAAACTGGGGAGGGGGGGGAATAGTGGGGTTATCTGATGCTCCTTGAAGAAAACAGGTGTTTTTGATTTCCTTAATTGTATTGTAAACCACTTTGGGTGCTTTTGTTAAAATGAAAAAGCAGGCAAGAAATACTAATGGAAATCCCAACGGATGGATGAAAAATACTATAATATAAAATAATAGCATTATACCTGGAAAGTATGAACAGAATCTTTTATGAATGAATCACATAACAGCCACTAAGAACTGAATCTTTCATACTAGTGGAAGTAGTGGAGAATATGTAGACCAGTGGCACAGGTGACCACTTGGTACCAGTGTCATATTTAAACAGATGGCAGATGGTACATTGCCCTGTCTGCATGCCTTGAGGAGGAGTTGACCCACAATCCTGATGGCAGATCCCAAGGTGTTTGGGAGGTGGTCTGAGACACATGGTGGCCATATGCAAAAGCTGGAAGTGGCTTTCTAAGGTTTCCAAAAAGCTGAAGCACAGAAAAGCCATTCACAACATACCTGCATCTCAGACACCCTCCTAGACATCCCTGGGCAGTGTTATGGGAACCTGGCCTCCAGGGAGTGTTAACATGCTTGGGGGTGTTAAAATTTATGAGCATCTGGGTGCCAAATCTCTTAGCTACACCACAGCTTGAAACTTTATATCTATATATATCTACAGTCTTTATATACCGCTTTTCAGCTAAGAAGTTCACAAAGTGGTTTACAAAGAAAATGGAAAAATCATAATAGCTAATTAATAGCTAATGGGTCCCTGTTCCAAAAGGGCTCACAATCTGAAATGCAAAAAAGAACACCAGCAGAAGCCACTTGAACAGGCATTGCTGGGGTGTGAAGGGCCAGTTACTCTCCCCCTGCTAAATAAAAGAGGAACACCCACTTGAAAGAGTGCCTCTTGCTCAGTTAGTAGGGGTTAACTTTCTACATGCCAAGCATGTGCCCTTCCATTAGATCACAGGCCCTTCCTGTAAGTTAAGGTCCTTAATAAGGTTAACAGCACAATCCTATACGTATTTACTCCGTAATCAAGAAATCAGTCCCCTTTTGTTAAAAGGTGTTTGCTCCCAGGAATGTTTGTATAGGTCCAAGACTCTTTGCTTCTAATAAGAAGAGTCTCCATTGGATTAGGCCACAGGCCCACTTTGTCCAATTTTCCTGTGTCAAACCGCGGCCCACCAGATGCTTCTGGGAGCACATGAAACACATTTATGGATACACAGAATTCTTTGGATTGCCCCACTGTAATTATTGCATGCATTATTTCTGTAAATTATTATACAGAAAGTACCTCTCCTTCCCGCATGAATTTTTTAAATAGAAAAATGAATAAGGAACTCTGGTAATACATTCTGTCTTAAGAATGCGCAAAAGAAGCACGTTGCAAACATAGTGTCATAATCTTCCTCTTTCAGTTAAACCATATTTCTCAACTTGAAAATTGATGGCAGAATATACCACCCATGAGGAACAGTTGGTGGTTTTTCCCTGAAGTATTGTGAACATGAGATTTGCCAAACCTCCACTCAGGTTTGATGGATCGTTTCCTAAGAATATATCTTCAGAAAAACAAACCCTATTTTTTTCCTTCCTGTTCTGCCCTTCTTATATGATGTTTTGAAAAACAAATCTTGGATGTTCAGAACTGGGGATTGCCTGTGATATAGGGCTGGATGTGGGTTAATAAACAAAAACTCAATATCAGCAAGACAAGGTTCACTTGGGCTTGTCAGCTAATCCAGACTTTGGAGTCCAACCTGGTCTAGAGGAGGCAGCTCTCCCCTGGAAGAACTGGATTCACAGATTGGGAGCTCTTCTGTATCTTCCTTTGATCCAGGTGTGGCCAGAAGCACATTTTCCCTGCTTTGGATGATACACCACTAGCACTTGTTTTTGAAAAAAGTCGATCTGGGCATGGTTCTCTATACCACTCTGACTTTGTGTTTGAGTAACTATAACACACTCTCCATGGGGCTGTCCTTGGTAATGATGCAGAAGAGAGTGGATCTTTTAGGGGCCTTTTCTGATTGCATTATTCCCAAGCTTTACTAGCTGCACTGGTTTCCAGTGCATTTATGGACTGTTGTCTGGTGTCCAATGCATTTATGGCTTGTTGTCTGGTACACGAAGATGGGTTTTTGGGTTGGGTTTTTAACAAAACCAATATCTGAAATTGTTCATATTTGAAACATGCTGTGCTTTTGAGGATCTGCCTACATGTTGTTTTCTTATTTCAAACGATGATGTCAGCTGTATTGACCGATTTTAAATATTTCTTCTAAAAGATACTGGGATACTGTTGTAATTCCTTGTAAGAAAGTCTCCAATACTAATAGCTGTGTTCTTGGCATCAGGAGTCCAAGGAAAGCATTTTCCCAAGGCATCTGAATCCATAGTGAGTGTGACAAGAAAAAACCAGGGCAACTTTATGCTAGGATGTTACTGATCACACTCATAACAGTATTATAGGCAGAAGGAGGGGGAATTGTTCAGTCTCTCATGCATGACAGAGTCCACTTTTCCAAACTGGGTAAGAAAAAAAAGAATAGTGCCCACTCATTCTCCATGTTGTTTTCACAGTGTGAAACTAGCTGACTGCTATGGAACCATGTAGGATATTTCTTGCTTTCTCACTACACTTGCCAGGGTGAGGGTTCTCTCAGCTTATTCTATACTATTATACTGATGTGTTCATAAGGATCCATTTTTCAGGGTATTGTGATCAGAGAGGATGAGGATAGGATTGGCAAGTAACTTATTGACAATCAGGGTCAGAAAGGGTCAAGCAATTGTCTGGTTGTGTCTGCAATTCACTTCCATCGCTTAGGGAGATGGAATTGAAGGTTAGGGGGAAGTGGGACCTTGGCTCTGATGGCCAAAGGTGGAATTAAGATGGATATAGAGCCATCTGTCAAGGAACCAAAAATGAAGCAAATCCATTTTTGCATAAGAGTTAAAAGTTTAGGAATTTCACAGCAGTTGTTTCATTAATAAAGCTGTGGCCCATTTTCTACCAAAATAATTGCTTCATGTCTTTATTGGGTGTGGGGACAATAGCTCGATTTCCTGAAACCAATTCCCAAATCACCCATCCCTAGCTTAAAGGGAAATCTACACTCCTTTGCTGTCTTCTCTTCCTTTGATAATATCAGTACCCTTTCCAATAACAGTAATGAAGCATAATTGAAAACCGGGAACACAGATAGCTAATCTGAGCAGTACGTGCAAGTGTTCCTATTCAACACCACATATATACCGGTACTCTAAAATAATCTAAATAAATAATCTAAATCTAAAAACTGTGTTTGCTCTAACACTTTCTGACGGGACTCCACACAACCCTAAGAAAATAAAAGTGTAAGGGTGTAGGATTTCACAGACAAAAAAAGTTGTACTCACTGCATATTGAAATTTTTCATTATATTCCCAATTATTGGCTTTCACCCTCCGCTGCTCCTCTGAAAAATTAAAATGGATGAACACATAAGGAAGCAAACCAAGATACAGAAGAGTATATTAAACCATCAAAAAGATAACCACTGCCACATTTTAAAGAAATTCAGATTTTAAGAAAGGTTTTGTCAGAAGGTAATGAAGTTAGATTTCCCATTGGTTGCATATAAGTATAAAGCAAGAGTGACTTGATTTCCTAAACTAAAGGGGCAGCGATCATGGGCCCCACCACATAGGAACAGGACTGTAAAATGCTCCTTTGCCTAAAAAGTTACTTCACGTTTTCAAAGAAAACCAGAAATGGCCTTAGCTCTTATGAGGTCTAGAGAAGACTTTGGAGGCCTTCAGTCCTCAGAATGCTTTTGTAGGGTCCTATAGAAAGGCCTTAAGGAGCTAAAACACAATCATGTGTACATAATCAGGTATACAGGTATCCCCCATTTTCCGATGGTTTGTTTTCTGATAATTCACTCTTTCAGCACCTTTCAGTTATTCCCAAAACTCATTCATTCAACACATGTTCTGCTCTTTCAACCTCCCTCTGTGGTTCTGAAGGCCAAAATCCCCCCCCCATGTTGTAGCTTCCTGTCTAATCCCATTCCTGAGTTTTAATGAGAATCCATTTGCAGAAATCTTTGTGAGGCAAGAGGTATTTGCAAAATAAAAGGGACATTTGTAATTTCCTAGCTTTAAAAAATTGGAAGCAACACCTAGAGAAAAAGAAAAAATTGAGTTTGATTTTTCAATGGTTTTCACTTTTGGACAGTGCTCTGGTCCTAACCCATCCAATAAATAGGGGATGCCTGTATACAAAATACAGATATAAATAATCAAGAGATGATTATGTACTATTTACTGTCACTGAAAACAGCAACAAAAGTTCATTCACTCACCTTTATCAAATGCCTCACTGATTAGATTTGTAGCAGACATGACCAGCACAAAGTATAATACTAACCATTTGGATCTTTCTGTGGATGATCTCTACCACAACTATGGCAAGCAATATTTATTCTGCGTATAAATGGTCTGAAAGACTGTACAATGCATGTGATGCAAATGCCCCATGCACTTAGGGCTCAATCCAGAGTAACTATGGGGAGTCCTTGCTCCGGTGTAAGAACAATTTGCTCTGGATTGCAATATGAATTTCCCATATGTTTTCACTAGGTGGTGCAGTAACTACGGTTGCACGTAATGTCTCTTACGTGCTCCCGTAGTTACTCTGGATTGTAGGGTTAGTCATGTTCATTTTCACACCTGCTCTACTAATAAGCAGAAGCCAAGATTTCGATTTTACTTCTACAAAATCACAGATGAAACTTCCCTCCCCTGTGTCTCTGCCATTGTAACTACATTCTCTGGCTGTGATCCAAAGCACTGTGAAACTGACTAGTGCCACACAGCTAGCAGTTTCCTATGCTGTAAAATAAGAAATATGAAACATCACTTGAAACAGGAGGGTTTTTGAAAACATAATGCAATATGATATAGCATCTGGCTGATTGAAGGGGGAAGCATGAGTCCCACTGTGCAAGCTGGCCTCCCGTGCACACTTAAAGCACCTTTTTGAATCTCAGCTAATGACAAGGAGGTGGATATATGTAAAGCTTTAATTTAGTAACATTGAGAAGTAATGGTCTCCAGGATAAATTTGAAATGAGACTGAAGAAAGTAATTTTATGAGAGACTGGGGTTCATAGCACCTCTTGCAGGCAAGCTACTCTGTAGAGGTAGCTCTGGAATAGAGTGCCTGCTTTGCAGGCAGAAAGTTCCAAGTTCAATTCCTAATCTTCCCAGATAAGCGAGGCATAGCTACAATGGCATGGCTACTGGAATGCAAGGGATAGCAACTGCACTGGACAACAATTTTAGGGGGTAACAAAGCTTGTCTGGCCAAAATTGCAAAAATCATAGTATTTTTTAATAATACTATCATGTTTTATACCCTTTGATGTGGAATTCAGTGCAGAATGCTATGAAACGAACTGCATCAAGCTATCTCTATTCTGTTGAAAGATATATTTCTACAACCAATTAACAAATGGGACTGAATTTACTATTATTGTTGATTCCTGACTCAGTGCAGAAATGTTGAGAAGATGGTTTTGGGAGGAAAAAACCCACAAATTTCAGTTTCCATTCCTTGTCTATGTCAAAAATTGAAACAGAAACATGAACCCAGAAACTAAACTAAACCCAGAGTAGTGGGGGATCCATTTTGTGTCCTAAATTCAGTTTTGAGGATTGGACCAGCACATGCAGCCCAGTGATGGGCTTCAAAGAAATTAACAACCGGTTCTCTGTCCATCAGGCAGCCATTTTTAAATGGCTGTTTTTAAACTTTATATGTCCTAACTCTTGTTAACAACCGGTTCTATAGAGTAGGTGCAAACCTGTTGGAGCCCACCACTGATGCAGCCCTTGAAATTAACAGCATTGCAGCAGTGATGGGCTTCAAAGAAATTAACAACTGGTTCTATGCCCATCTGGCAACCACTTTTAAATGGCTATTTTTAAACTTTATATGTCCTGTCTCTCGTTAACAATCGGTTCTATAGAGTAGGTGCGAACCTGCTGGAGCCCACCACTGCATTGCAGCAACTGCCTCTTCTGCCTCTCATCTTCCTTCCAATCTCTGGAGTTGAAAAGGAAGAGGGTAAATGGAGTAGAAGAGGGAGCATGGAAGTGATAAAAATGATGATCTAGAGCAGGAGCCTCCAAACCCCAGCCTGTGGGTCAGATCCAGAATCCCCAGAAAACCACCTGGGCATGGTGCAGCAGTGGAGAGCCATTCCCTGTTGCTGCCTCTTCTTTTCACAGAGGATCCTCATCTGTAGTTGCATCAGGCATGGTGGTCACTCCTTCTCAGAAGTCGAGGTGCAGAGCCTGCTGGAGCATTGAGCAGTTGCTGCCTGGCGCAAGTTGAGATGAAGATCAGCTGTGAAAAGGGAAGGCTGCTGAATGGTAAATCTTCACCACCACCACACCAAGGATTATATGGGGCGTCATGTTTTTGAAACTGCTGAGATACAGTGTCATCAGTGTCATTCTAGTCTACAAAGTTGGCCTCATGGATGTAACGGAACAATACACTAACACAGCAAACATATTACATACCTAATATTTTCTTCTTTCGACAGAGCATTATTGCATCTGGTTATTTTTCACGGGGTCTCAGTAATTGCCCTGAGAAAAACATAATTTCAAGTAATTAAGAACATACCGTATATACTCAAGTATAAGCCTAGTTTTTTGAACCCTTTTTGGGGCTCTAACCCCCTTTGGCTTATACTTGAGAGAAGTGCCAGCAGCAGGCTGGCGCTCCTCCAAAATGGCGAGTGCAACCACGAGCACCCGCTCTGGAGCCTCTGGAACCGGCTGGAGTGCTTCCTAGGAGGAGGCTCTGAGGCTGCACTCCTCTCCACACTTTGGAGAAGATAGTACTTCTCCAAAATGGTGGGCGGGTGTGACCACAAGTGCCCACCATTTTGGAGAAGCGCCAGCTTCTCCGAAGTGAGGAGAGGAGTGTAGCCTCAGAGCCCCTCCTAGGAAGGTCTACTCAGAAGTAAGTCTCATTTCAGCCTATGGGACTTATTCCCAGGAAAGAGCGGAGAGGAGAGGAGTGCAGCCTCAGGGCCCCCTCCTAGGCAGGTCTACTCAGAAGTAAGTCCCCTTAGAGCCAATGGGGCTTACTCCCAGGAAAGTGTGTAAAAGGATTGTATCCTTAGAGCTCAATCCTAGACACATCTACTTAGAAGGTAGTACTATTATAGTCAATGGGCTTACTCTTGGGAAAGTGTAGACAGGACAGCAACCTCAGAGCTCACCCAGAGCCTACTGCATTTCCATCCTAGGCTTATACTAGAGTCAATAAGATTACCCAGTTTTGTGGTAAAATTAGGTGCGTTGGCTTATGTGCAGCTCGGCTTATACTCGAGTATCTACGGTATATACATTTTTAAGAGTCCTTTCCAATAACAAGAGCTATTGAAGGGTTCTTTCCATTTGGGATTCAAACCATAAAGGAAATCATAAATGCTTTCCATTTGGGATTCAAACCATAAATCCCAACCATTGAGATTCAGTTATGCCTAGCTCCTAAATGTACATTATCTCCTTGGTGTACATCAAAAATATTCTTTTCTATTGGTTTCTTCTATATTGAAAGCAATGAGTGACTGGGGGGGGGGGGGGGCATTCTGAGAAGCACTCTACATCCCACTAAGTAAAAATGGCAGACTGCTAAACAATCCTATTGTTACATATTCTTATCCACTGAGATCCCCTTTGGCTTCTGACATAAGCAACTGATGGGGCAGAGATATGTATGAATGTATGTATTAGTGCCAAGCAAAATTATGTGACTCCATAGGTTCTTATTTATGCTATGGAATGTATTCCATAGGAAGATGTTGGCCTATGGCCACTCAGTTATGAATAATATCAATCTATTAATGAATAGTATGTTTATTTAATTGAAAAGTTAACACATCAATTCGTGCAAATACCAGATCCTTACCTAAGAAATCACAGAGGTTCGGGGTAATGAGCTCTCTGGTACCATCCCAAACTGACCACATCTTTTCCTTTTTCAAAATGTCTCCCAGTCTTAGAAACTCCAGAAAGAAAAAAAACATCAGTTAAAGCCACCCTTCTGAACCTCATTCAGCTCCAGACAGTTGCTGTATCAAAAATGGACATCCTTTGGTCTGATGATGCATTCAGAAATGGTTGCAATACAGTACTTGCTTCATTTTTATTTCCATTTCAATCATTAAAGTCAAACCTCGAAATAGTAAAATTGCTGTTTATTCTTGCAAAGAGAAAGCACCATTCTTATTCTTATTGCAAAGAGAAAGCACCATTCTTACCACCGAACCTGCTCACTTGCATTTCTTTTTTAAATGAACAACAGCTTTTCCAGAAGAAACACCAAAAACGCCCTTTGCGAGCACTTGCCGTATTTCCATTTACAAAGGCAACAAACAAAAGCCCCTTTACAATAATAACTCACAGAAAAAGTCATCAAACCAAACTGGAGGATGTCAGTCTGTGCCAGGACATGGCAGCCCCTCCCAAGTTAATTAAAGATGAGAAGGAGCAGCAGCTGTCAGCATCACGACTGGGGAGTTGGAAGCCGAGCAATTAACTTGAATGGGCTACCTCGCCACAGGTGTCACGCAGAGCTCCTATTTTAGAGTTCAACCGAGGAACAACAAAGGGATTTCAGGAAATGAGGGGAGGAAAGAGGTGATGCACGTTGAGTTCCACAAGACTTGGAAATATATATATTTTTAGATTAAACTACAAAACAGTGTGTTTTAGTTGTGGTGAAATTTTTAAACCTATTCATAACCAAAGGTACTTTGGAAAAACAATATTTACTTAAGGGATTTATATGCCACCTTTCCCAACCCAAAAGCATTTTACAATGCTTTTATTTTTTTGCCCTCACAACAACCCTATGAAGTAGGTGAGGCTGAGAATGAGTGACTAGACAAATGTCACCCAGGAAACTTCATGGCTGAGAGGGAGATTTGAACCTGAGTCTTCCAGGTCTTAGAGCACAATCCTAACCATGTCTACTCAAAAGTAAGCCCCATTGTGTTCAACGGATCTTACTCCCAGGAAAGTGTCTTTAGGATTGCACCCTAAGTCTAACTCCATAACTACTACACCACAGTGGCTCTCACGTGTGGTCTGAAACACCAAGTGGTGGGCAGGGAGCAATGTGACCAAAGCACCTCATCTCATTAAAAGGTGGCAGTTGCATGAGGTAACTTGTTTGAGGCAAGCACTTGTATGTGGAAAGATGTAAAACTCGTGAGTAGTCTGAGGGCACAGAGGGTAAGCCCTGGACCCTTCAGGACCAAGGGCAGTGTGTCAGGTGATGCTACAGGTCATTTGCAAGTTGAAATTAGTAAAGCACAGACCTCATTGCCCTCTTGCCCTTCACCACTGCTGACTTTTGAGTAACAGGTTTGGTAGGATTAGGCTGCAATCCTAACCTCCACTTAGGCTAGCCTAAGCCCTGTCATAACTCCTGTGCTGACCTGGGGGTGTCACAAAAGTGCAGTAAGACACTTTTACCCCACTCCTGGTGGTAAGGGTGTATGCACAGGCTTATGCTGGCCTCCCCACACCATCACAGAAAGATAGGCCAGGTCAGTTAAGCCAACCTAAATTTCTTAGGACTGCACCTTATGTCCCATTAACTTTGATAAATGAATATAAATAATAGCCTGTTAAAAGAACAGATGTGTAACATTTCCCCAAATGCAGTCACATTCCATGGTAGCATCAAGTCTAACATATTAAAACAAAATAGCCATTGAAATGAATGAGGAGCCACCTTAAATTGGTTCATCATCATCCTCCCTGACACACTGTCTGAGAAACACCACTTTAGAGGGTAAATAAACACAGTAATAATGTGGCACAGATATGATGCCAGTCCCTGGCACATTGTGGGAAAGAAATTCTGGCCCATCACATCAGATACAGTGGTTCAGCCACGAAGAACACAGTGGTATTGCTATCCAGGAGTATGAACATAATTTCCAAAATACATATGTTTTCAAATACACAGACATCCAAGTAACCAAACCTGCATTCTGTCGAAAATCCTAGAGCTGGAATCATAAATCCCAGATCACCCAATACACACACATTTTGCCACTTACCACTGGAAAGGTATCTGAGAGGAACAATCAGAACTTGTCAAGAGAAACGTGGGTGAAAATAAAATAGAGAAACAATAAGCACACAGTAACGGGTGAGATAATAGATGTGTAGATCATGGAACAGCACCTGCTCCCCACACCGCAGCGTTTGACACTTTGCTGTTGTTCTCTGTGCCACACCTGCTTACCCACGGAGTGTTCCAGAAAAAAAAGCATGCCCTGGGATTTTCTTTTGTTTCATCTCCAAGAGTTCGGTATACCCTTTGTGGCACTGCTTACAGATGGAATCCGACATATAGCAGGAGGAATGAACAACAGCTTCAAGTGCCTCAAACAATAGGAGAGAAGGCTGAGAATTAGGGTGGCAAACTCATGCTGACAAAGTTGTGGGGTATCGCACAGTGAGCCCACATTACTTGTTCCCCCCCCCCCCAAAAAAAATGGTCTGGAAAATTATAGCCATGAATAATTATGGTGAGGATGTGCGGCAAATCAATTTATGCCCCGTCTCTATCAGACAGAAAAGTTAAAGCTTGATTCTAAGTTAACCCTTGAAACAGCAAAATCAGCTTTTAACAGCACAATCATATGCACATCTACTCAAAAGCAAGTCCCACTGTATCTAATGGGGCTCTTTTACTCCCAGTAAAATATGTAGTGGATTGTTGCTTGAAATTTTATATTAGTGGTCTTCAATATTTTCATGCCATAACCCCAATAAATAAAGTTGAGCCTGGGAACCCATCAACAATCCCACCCCCTCCCTGGTCCCAATCCTCCTATGACTCATCCTCATTGCCACCCACCCCTGCCTACCCCTGCTGTAGGTTTTTCCCTGTTTTTTTGTAACTTCAAAACAACCTTGTGATGTAGCAGTCTGAGCAGGGCTGACCTTGAGAATGGCAGGGTAAAACAGCAAGAAGAGGCTATGCAAGATTATATCAAGAGTCAGTTTTAATGAGGCAGTACCATTTGAATTGCATCCAAGCCCTCTCTTACACAGAGTTGCAGAGGATGCTGCAACCTCCCAACTGAGGTTTCATGACCCCATTGGGTTTGTGTTCCCAGGTTGTGTTCCCATACTTTCCTGGAAGTATGCCCCATTAAATACAATGGGACTTACTTCTGAGTAGACATGTCTATGATTGCACCAAAAGTACCAGTATCATTTTTATTCCAGCAATTTGCTTAAACCTAAAGTATAAAACCAAAAACATTTTTGCTGAAGGTCAATCCAATAATAGAAAGTTCTGCTGAAGAATAAACAGTCTCTACTACATGCTCATTATCTGTCTTCAGGTTGTCATTCACCCACCTCCATGGCTGTTCCTCCTCTCGTTCTCTGGATTCATAAAGGAAGAGAGGAACAAAGCAGAAGAGTGTAGGACAGTGGTTCTTAAAACATTTTAAAACTGGGACCCATTTTTTAGAATATGAATTTGTTGGGAACCACTAGAAGTGGTATCATTAAACTGGAAATCATGCCAAGGTCATAAGTGGCAATGGGCAAAATCCAGAGTAACTACAGGAAGTCCTTGCTCTGGTGTAAGAACAACTTACTCTGGATTTCAATATGAATTTTCCATAGGTTTTCACTAGATGGTGCAGTAACTATGGGTGCGCGTAAAGTCTCTTACGTGCTCCTGTAGTTACTCTGGATTTGGGGGAATATCAATTTTGACTTCAAACAGAAGCAAATGATTACTCATTACACAGTGTGTTTATGCTCACAGATTGCATAGCTTAGAATTCAAACAGCTTGGAAGTCTACGCAGAATAAAGACTTGGATCATCCTACAACCACAAAACTTTTCACCCTTTCCAGTGTCTCATCTTCCCACCTTTTCAGGGCAAAGCCCCAAGTCTCTCTCTTATTTGGACTTTCTTGGAAGTAAGTTCCTATAAGTTTCTATAAGTACAATAAGATTTCATTTTGAGTATGCATTAACAAGATCCAGGCATAAAGCAGCAAAACCTTTTCAAACAAGAAGGACAGAGCAAATTTGAATCATTTTCATAAATTATTTCCAAAGCTCCCTACCATTAAGATTTAATAATGGCAATATACTAATGTGACTTTTACTGAATACCCAAAGAATGAAGTTTCTCCAGTGCCAACAGAATGAGGTAATAATCTGAGTATTTACATCTGGCAGCAATTTACATAGGTTTCATTTTTGTACAACTAGGGCCATACAAAGCATGGTACAGTATTACTGTATATATTTGACTCAATTGCCTAATGTAAACCACAAAAAAATGGGGATTATTTTTTAAAGATCAGATTCCAAAAGGGGATTCTAAAAACGCAGACAAACCTTGCAGAAAAATCAAGGCAATTCATTTGCACACAAACATACTCATGTACATAATAATCCAGTATTTCTCAAACTGTGGGTCATAACCCAGTTTCTGGTGGGTTTGACAGAGCCTCCAATGAAAACACAGATCTGGAAAAATCAGATAACTAATTGCCTCAAGCTCTGAGACTTTTCAAAAAACAGATTAACTTCTAACTGCCCTGCAAATAAAGCACAAACCTGAGCTTCTGCATTTTGTAATATAGCTGCTAATTCCCTTTCTGAGCACCTGAAGTTTGCAAGGAGCACCTGAAGATGAGCACCTGAAGTTTGCAAGGAGATGAAAGTTTGAAAGTTTATGTAAATATAGTGAGATGAATATCATAAGCATCTTTTTCTTTTTTTCCCTAAGTCCATCAATGACATAACTCAAAGCTTTAGGCTATTCATTAGTAAATAAAATATTACTTGTAAATAAATAAATATATTATTTCTTTATAATAATCTTTTTTACGAGTCTCATAAAGCTAGGTGGGTCCTAGAATGTCATTTTAAAAAATGGGTCTCAAACTAAAATGTTTGAGAAACTCTGATGTACACCATATGCAAGCCATAAAATCCAGCCTTTGTTGGTAAGGCTATGGACACAACTTTTCTCATAGTACTGCACATATGTTTTCAGTGCAGAACATTGCAGTGTCATCAGGAGCATTGCATACAGGTGGGCTGCAACATGGATCTTCCTTGAGCAAGACTGGAGCCAATGTTAACTGTAAGTGCAATTAATATTGGAGGCAGAATTAAGGACATGCTTGTTTATTATGAAAAGTTCAGGAGATCATGTTAACAAGCTTGTGTGGAAGGGGGTTGCCAGTTTGCCCAAAATTTCTCCAACTTTTTGCTCTTTTCCTTAAACATATTGGTAGAATACTGAGCTCCTTTTCCTCCACTTTCTGCTCCACTTTCTCCATTACCACATCTTCCCCATTTTCTAAACTTTTTTTGAAACAATTTTTTAAAACAGCTTAACCCCCAAATCCAGAGTAACTACAAGAGCACCTAAGAGACATTACGTGCATCCGTAGTTACTGTACCTCCTAATGAAAACCTATGGAAAATTCATATTGGAATCCAGAGTAAATTGTTCTTACAATGGAGCAAGAACTCCCCGTAGTAACTCTGGATTTTGCTCTTAGCCTTTCTATGATATCTTAGACATCATATGTCCCATCTCAAAAATCCCAGACTAAGGACACAATCCAGAGCAAATTCAGCCTGCTCTGACCTAACTGCACTCTCCTAACTATTCTGTATCCAGAGCAGAAAGTTATGCTGAATCCAGAGAGTAAGGAAGCCTGGGCTGCCCTAACTGCTCCAGAGCATGCTAAGTAATTGACACAAGGGGAAGACTTGCTCCTGAGGAGACACCCCTCAGATCACACTGAACAAGGAACAGCTGTGGTGCCTACAATGGTGACATGACTCTGCACATCACCTGGTGCGGTCATCCCTGGGATGCGCACCCCCCTACCTGGACTGCGCAGTCACCAAAGTTGGTGCCTGAGCAGTTGTTCCTGAAGCCAACTGGCTTCAGAAAGAGTACTGCGCAGGCACCATCTCTGACACCTGCGCAGTACTTTTCTGAAGCCTTTTGGCTTCGGGGGAGACTGTGCAGGCGTCAGAGTTGGTGCCTGTGCAGTACTCTTTCTGAAGCCATTCGGCTGCCGCTCCGCCTCCTGAGTGAGGCCGAATGGCTGTGCAGAGGCGCGGACTTTCTCTGCTCTAAGGAAGTCTCCTCTGAAGCTGTTCGGCATGCTCAGTGTGTTTCTGCGCAGTGCACCTCAGATGGCCGTTCAGGCCAGCTCCTCAGACAAGTGGCAGCTTCTGGCTGCTGCTCTGCCTTGGAGCAGGCCTGAATGGGGGTGCTGACGCCCGGGGCCTGCCAAAGGACAGTCAAACTCCTCCGGCACATCACCCCATACAGAGCGCATCCCCAATGCAGCCCACACCAGCCGTACCAGTCTGGTGACGCCACTGGGTGCCTGCCTTATAAGGAGTCCCTGATGAGATTCCAGTACATTCTACAGTGAATACAAGGGGCTTCTTGGAGGGGCCTGCTGTATCCTGAGGTTTGTGGGCAGCCGCAGTTTGTTCCATATCCTGAGGTTGAGAGGAAGGGGTTGCAGCTAGGCTGGCCAAGAACTCAGATTTTTGGTCAACACTGCCATTCTTACTCGGGCCTTATCATGGACCCCTATGGGTCTACTCATTACTATACCTGCTCCTGAGGTGGTATAACTCTGAGGGCTGGAAGAGGGCATTTCTGCCTTGGAAACAGGCTTTGGATACAGAGTAACTGCTCTGCCCTAGGCAATGCTAAACATGCCCTCAACTTGCCTCTCCTGAGCTGCTTAGGCTGCCCCAGTTAGGGCAGAGCAGGTCCACCTCTCTTAGGGCACCCTATCTTGCCTTGCTCTGCCCTAAGCCTCTTCCAGAGTAACTGGGCTGGAGCATCTTGCAGTTGCTCCAACCTAGTGATAGATAGGGCAACCTAAGGGCTCTTATGTGGACAGATGAGTTGCTCTGGATTGTCCTGCCTATTGACCATTGCCTATCTCAGAAATCCCCATTTGGTCGGACTGTCTACCACAGGGGAGCTTTCACTTACACAAAATTCCAGTAAAGTGGATTTTCCTATTCTAGAGAGCAATGTTTGTTCTGATGGGTCACTGTAACATGCAACAGAGGAGGAGATTAAATATGACCTTTCCTCAAGACTTGTAACCATGAGTTGGATTTTGCTCATTATATTGTAAATTATCTCATACTTCCTTCCTTGTCAACAAATGCAATTAGCTGAGAGAAAGGGAGATGATGAACCAACTGGAATGTATTCATTCTATTGGCAGTCCTGATGAACAGCAAGGAGCTCTTAATTGTGATGGCTCATATTCAGCCTGTTCTGGAACAGGCTGTACTCCACCCCCCAACAACAAAAAAGTTCAGGTTCACAGTTTGAGAATATGTCTAGAGCCAGTGTGATCTCTAGAACCCACTTAAGTGACTGCTGTACTGGTTGCGGCCTCTCCTAGACAGAATTGTCCTGGCCAGTGATGGGCTTCAAAGAAATTAACAACCGGTTCTATACCCATCTGGCAGCCACTTTTAAATGGCTGTTTTTAAACTTTATATGTCCTATTTCTTGTTAACAACCGGTTCTATAGAGTAGGTGCGAACCTGCTGGAGCCCACCACTGGTCCTGGCCATAGTCATCCATGCTCCAGGACTTTGTGATTTCCTATCTAATCTGTCTGCCTGTCTGTCATATGAGACTTCCTTTGAAGATTCCCTGGAAACCACAATTAGTTGAAAACATACACATTATGCTAGTAGTTTCAGCCAAATAGTGTGTTCACATATCACTGGTGCTGAAAGAACTCCATGGATTTAATGTCCATATCTCATCACAATTTCAACGTGCTTGTGGTTTGAGAACTGGTACCAGAGGGAGGCCTGCTCTCTGCATCAACCTGTTGTCTACATTTTATAAGCTCTATTCCAGAAGTCCCTGCCATTAAAGTAAGGCAGGTGGCAGGTAGAAAAAAGCCTTTGGCTGGTGGTGCATCACATGTGGCATGCACTCTTCTTCAGGAAAGCCTCCCTGATACCTACCTTGATGTTGCTTCTGCCCTAGACAAATCCTTTTTTTTTAAATTTTCCAAAGCTTCAAAACATTTTTATATTTCATTTATTTAAAAACTTAAGTTCCACCTTTCTATCCTAGACAAAGCATTAAAAACAGATTAATATTTTTTAATTATTGGCTTTGTTATTTTTAATTGCATTTTTCATCAGTTAATTGCCATTATGCTTTTTCAAAATAAACCAGCCTGAAAGGCAGTGGAGACAACCATAAAATAATAAAATACAAACCATGAATTCTAATGGATGCAACAGGATAGAGTGGTTTTTTGTGAATATGTTTATTTGTGGTTATGTAATAAATACAAGTGTTATGGGCAGTATTCCATGTCTCTTGATTGTACTTGCATTAAGATCATGGCTCAACATTTGGACCGTCTCAGAAATTCAGCCAATGCAATTAAAACTGATTACATCCAGGTATAAGAGTGATAAGATTAAATACAAAACTAAGGGTGCAACCCTAATTGACTTTCCTATGTCGAGGTAAAGGTAATTCAGCTCTGAGTTAAGGAAACAAATATTTCATTACCTTGAGAAGTCCTCAATCATGGTTTCAGCATGTGCCTTTGGTAATTGGGGACTAAAGTTCTCTTCAAACCCATAATACATGCTCAAATAGCAAGCCTCTTTCTCTTTCTGGCTAATCTCCACAACCTTAGGAAGCAGCACAAACTTGGGAACCCTCCCCTGCCAACTATTAGTCATAGGAACATAAGAAGAGCCTCCACTGGATCAGGCCAAATGCACATTTAGTCCAGTTTTCTATATCTCACAGAGGCCCACCAGATGCTTCAGGGAGCTCATAGGTGCCCTCTCCTGCATCTGGCATCTTGAGTTTGTCTGCATCTACATACACCCTTCATGGCTTGTAACCCATGATGGTCCTTTCCTCTAGGAATCTGTCCAGTCCCTTCTTAAAGGCATTGAGACTAGATTTCATCACCACATCCATGTGGCAGGGAGTTCCATAGACCAACTAGACACTGGTGAAAGAAATACTTTTTGAGGGTCTATCCTAATCATCCCAACATTCAATTTTAGTGAATATCCCCTAGTTCTGTTGTTATGTGAAAGGGAAAAGAGCATCTCTCTATTCACTCTATCCATCCCTTGCATAATTTTGTACGTCTCACTCAAGCACCTCTTTCCACACACCAGCTCATTCCACATACCAGCCCGGCTTGGAACTTGTTGGGGGCTAATTGGAGAACTCCCAGTGGGGAGGCTAAGTCTCAGAGAAACTCCACTGCCGGGAATCTGGCTCTGGGTTGATAACTACCACACTGTGTGCTGAACAGTCCTCCACAGGTTGAGGCTTCACGTCCCCACACATTCCTCATACATCCCCACACATTCCCTCCCTCGCACACATTCCTCACACATTCACTCCTTCCCACACATTCCGCATACATCCTACACATTTCCTACCTCCCATACAGCCGCACACATTTGATGTAGGGAAGGGAACCTGGATTCAGGTGTCTTATTTATTTATTTTATTTTTTATTTAAAAAATTTATATCCCACCTTTCTTGGGCAAATTAGCCCGACTCAAGGCGGCTGACAAAAAACATAATTAAAAACATAAATAGAACAATTTGATAAAAACAATTAAAACATACAAGCTAAAAACAACATAGATTAAAAATGATGAAACAAGAGCCCCCCAACCTCTGCCCCCTAAAAAGCTTTTTT
The DNA here is from genome assembly GCA_030015325.1 of Cryptoblepharus egeriae. Classification (NCBI taxonomy): domain Eukaryota; kingdom Metazoa; phylum Chordata; class Lepidosauria; order Squamata; family Scincidae; genus Cryptoblepharus; species Cryptoblepharus egeriae. The sequence continues at coordinate 18,461,946 of JAREYC010000013.1, forward strand.
AAAATAAAAGGTTTTAAGGCTCCGCCTGAAGCTCTTTGTTGAGGGAGCTTTCCTCAGTTCTAAGGGGAGGGTGTTCCAAAGCCCGGGTGCCACCACCAAGAAGGCCCTATCTCTGGCCGCCACACCTCTCACATCTCTTAGTGGAGGCACAGTCAGTAGGGCCCCCTCAGATGACCTTAGGTGACTGGTTGGCTTGTACAGAAGAAGGCAGTCCCTCAGATACCCTGGACCCGAGCCGTTTAGGGCTTTAAAGGTGAAGACCAGCACTTTGAATTCAGCCTGGAAACGAATGGGCAGCCAGTGTAGTTGTTGAAGCAGTGGCCCAACAGAGTCGAACCGACAAGCCCCAGCAACCACACAGACTGCCACATTCTGAACTAATTGAAGCTTCTGGCCCGTCTTCAGATGCAGCCCCATGTAGAGCGTGTTACAAGAACCCAGTCTTGATGTCACTAGGGCATGGGTCACCGTGGCCGGATCCGAGCGACTCAGGTATGGTTGCAGCTGGCGAATCAGCCAAAGCTGAGCAAAGGCTCCCCTGGCCACAGCCGCCACCTGGGACTCCAGGAGCAGCTGCGAATCCAGGAGAACCCCCAAGCTGCGAACCTGCTCCTTCAGAGGGAGTGCAACCCAATCCAGAACAGGATAATATTCTAATACCTCAAAGACTTCTGGACCAGGAGAACCTCTGTCTTATCAGGATTTAATTTCAGCTTGTTCACCCTCATCCAGTCCCCCACTCCCTCCAGGCAACAATACAGGCCTTCAACCGCCTCCTTGGACTCAGGAGGAAAGGAGAGATAGAGCTGGGTGTCATCAGCGTACTGATGACATCTCACTCCAAACCTCTGGGTGACCTCTCCCAGTGACTTCATGTAGATGTTAAACAGCTTGGGGAATAGAATGGAACCTTGCGGCACCCTGCACCGAAGAGGCCAGGGTGCTGAGCAGGCTTCCCCCAGCACCACCTTCTGGCACCTGTCAGCCAGGAAGGAGCGGAACTACTACAAAACAGTGCCTCCAATCCCCAACCCAGCCAACCGACCCAGAAGGACACCATGGTCGATGGTGTCAAAGGCCACTGAGATGTCCAGCAGGACCAACAGGGACACACTCCCCCTGTCCATTCCCCAGCGTAGGTCATCCACCAAGGTGACCAAGGCAGTCTCTGTCCCAAACCCATCCAGTCTCTGTCCCAATCTGAAACCAGATTGGAAGGGATCCAGATAATCAGCTTCATCCAGGACCCTCTGAAGCTGGGACACCACCACCCACTCAACCACTTTGCCCAGAAACAGAATGTTTGAGACTGGCTGATAGTTGTTTAGATTATTAGGATCCAGGGAGGGTTTCTTCAGGAGGGGGCGAACCACCGCCTGCTTTAATGCAGGCGGCAACACCCCCTCCCTCAGAGAGGAATTCACCACCCTCCCCATCCATTCGGCCAGTCCATCCCAGGCCAATCTAATTAGCCAGGCTGGGCAAGGGTCCAGCGGGCAAGTAGATGGTCTCACACTACAGAGAATCCTGTCCACATCCTCAGGTTCTCCAAGCTGAAAAGAATCCCAAAAGATGGATAGGACAGGGGCCCCAGAGACATCGTTGGATGTTGTTAAAGTGGCATCCGAGTCATGCCGGTTCTGATTGACCTTGTCCACAAAATGTTGAGCGAACACGTCACAGCAAGCCTCTGTGTGCCCTACCACATCAGTGGAGGGGGGGGAGATGGAGTAGGCCCCAGACCACACGGAAAAGCTCCGCTGGACGGTTCTCTGTGGATGCGATGGTGGCAGAGAAGTATACCTTTTTAGCCGCCAAAACCACCACAGAATAGGCTCACCAGTGAGCACTGGCCTCTGCCCAATCAGAAACGACATGAGTCTTTCGCCACCAGCGCTCTAAATGTTGACCTTGCTGTTTCAAAGCCCGCAGCTCCCCAGAAAACCAAGGAGTTGCATTTTATCTATGGCAGGCCAAGGTCGCTCAGGAGCGATCTCATCCAGGGCCCTGATCATCTCCGTGTTCCAGAGATTGACCAAGGAGCCAGGTGAGTCACCAGCTCTGGCAGCAGGAAAATCCCCCAATCCCCAGATGTGAAACCTGAGGCATCTGGTGGGCCGCTCTGTGATATAAGAAGCTGGATTTTGGCCTGATCCAGTGGTGGCCCTTCTTATGGCCTGATCCAATGGTGGCCCTTCTTATGTCCTTATGACCTGTGAATAAAAAGAGGGATGGTGTCAGACTCATCCAGGTTGGGCACTGGCCTGGTTAATTTCTGAATTACAATTATATGTAATGGTGACAATGGGAGTACCCTAAAAGCCAAGAACTTCCAAGGAAAAACCAGTGTTTTCTTTCCTGTTGGTTTAAGCCAAAATATATTGACTATTCTACATATTATAACTTTAATTCCAGTAGAAAAAAGGAGAAACTCACATACTTAGCAGGTGAGGCTTGAAATGAACTGCAGTAGGCACCAGGCAAGGCAAATGACAGCAGGGATGTTGTGTTTTGCAGTTAACTGCAAACCTGTCTTTGTTCAAATCGGTTTATCCATACTACATTTTCAAAGGCATCATTCCCCCATGTTCAAGATTTTAGAAAATGACCTAAATCAGGAGCCTTCAGATTCAAATGTTGCTTATTCTATTCTAACACTGCTTTCCTTATTTAAAAAAAATTCTTTTAAATCTGCAGGTAAAACCTCTGGCACATCAGGGAGATATGTGAAATTTCCCAGCAGTGCTAGTAGTTTCTTACTATAGTTTAAAATAAAAATAAAAATAGGAGAACATAAAAATGTGATATACTTGCAGTCTGACATAGTACAATACATTCTACCACCTTCAGACGTATCCATCACATTGCTACCTGATTCTGGAACATGTCGACATTCAGCCTATAGTTAATTATTGCCATCTACTGGTATGAAGGAAATGAAAGGTGCAGCATTTGGAAAACCTGGAAAAGAAAATTTGCAGAAGAGAGTGATCAGAATGATTAATGGGTTTGGGCACAACCCTTATGAAGAAAGTTTACAGGGTTTTGGAGCTCTTCAAAAAAAGGGCTCTTGAGGGACATGACTGTGACATACAAAATTATGCAGGGGGTGGATAGAGTTGGTAGAGAGATGTTCTTTTCCCTCTCATTTAACATCAGAACTAGAAGACATCTACTAAAATTAAGTGTTGGAGAGTTAGAACAGACACAAGAAAATATTTTTTTTACCCAGCATGTAATTCTGCTACTGAAAGCAGAACTATAACCAATGGGTACAAACTGCAAGAAAGGAGATTCCGGTTGGATCATATCCGGAAAAAATTCCTGACGGTGAGGGCGGTTCAGCAGTGGAACAGCTTGCCAAGGGAGGTGCTGGACTCTCCCTCACTGGGGATCTTCAAGCAGAGGCTCGACGAGCACTTGTCGGGAATGCTCTAGGGGGATTTCCTGCTGCAGGCAGGGGGTTGGACTAGATGACCTACTAGGTCCCTTCCAACTCTATGATTCTATGATTCTAGTCTGTGGAACTCCTTGCAACAGGATGTTGCTATGGCATCTAGCCTAGAGGACTTAATTTTGGGAGGAAAACTCTATCATAGGTTACAGGCCGTGATTGCCATGTAGAACCTCCTAATTTTAGAAGTAGTCTACCTAAAAATGCCAGGTGCAAGGGAGTCACAACAGGATGAAGTTTTCTTGATGTCTTCTGTGCTCCCTGCAGCATCTGGTGGGTCACTATGAGAGGCAGGAAGCTGGACTGGATGGGCCTTTGATCTGATCCAGCAAGGCTCTTCTTACATTCTTACATGTTCTGACAAGCTAAAGGCAAAACTTGCTCCCATCTCTCACCCAAGGGAGGCTCAGTCCCCTATGGATAAGAATCCCAAGGGAGGTATGATGTAACGTGTTTATCTGCACAGAACATTGTATTATACAAAGTCTCAGCACAACACAAATTTTATCAATTGTAGTGATAGAATTTTGCTAACATTCTACTATCCAAGGATGCAGAGCCTTCATCCCTGGCCTCCAAAATATCACTGATTTTCATGATTATGAATTATTGGAGTCCACCCCATAAGCTCCAATTCCAGAAATCAGGTTGTTATAATTTCCAACCTAAAGATGGCATTTTCTAACGACCAAGGCACACTCCCCCCCACTCCTCTTAGCTCAAGCAAACACCTACACAAACAAATCAGACAAATCTAGTGCTGAATTTTTCACATTGTCCTGATTACTGTGATACTAACCATGCAAACTCAGTCCTGGAGTTTAAGTAAATAGGACCACCCCCTCTGCTTTTACAGTAGTGCTTATAGAAACCATGTGTTTGGCACTTGGTATAATGAATTGCACAAAACAGTGATTGCTAGGGCTGCCACCCTCTTTTTTTCTGGCTAGGTTCATGTGCCTTTCACAATCTCATGACAGCCCAAAATTCAACAAGCGTTTTGAACCCCACAGGCACTGGGGAAACAGCTTGGTCTGGGGAGAGAAAAGGCTGGAAAAGGGTTAATTAAGCAGTCCTCTGACCGTCCTAACTGCTGCCACTTCAAATTCTTCTTTCTTCCAATGTCCTATTTTGTAAAAGATTTCATAAAAACATATTTCTTTTTTAAAGTAAACAACTCAAAGTCAGGGATTTCTTACATGTACTTGCCTATAACGATACCATAAATCACAACTTTTAAAAATTTCTAACAGTCGTGAGGACAGATTCTAGTGCACCCATCTTGAGACATGTTATAAATAGAAAATGTAGCATGTGGCCACTCCAATTTAAAAAAAAATTCTCAGCCAGTATAAAATGGTGCTGACAGAAAGTTGTAGAGAATCCAGTACTGGATCTCCTTGATTGCCCCATGTCTACCCTTAGCCCTATTGGTGGTAGGTTAGAGTACTACAAATGCACTGATTTGAATACTACAAACGCACCAGTCATTGGAACCAGCAGTCTTACTCTGTAGAAGATACACAGCTTCGGGTGTAATCCAGAGTAACTATGGGGAGTTCTTGCTCCGGAGTAAGAACAAGTTACTCTGGATTGCAATATAAATTTCCCATAGATTTTCAATAGATGGTGCAGTAACTACAGGTGCACGTAATGTCTCTTACGTGCTCCCGTAGTTACTCGGGATTGTAGCCTTCATCTGTTCATATTCAAGTACACTTAACAAGGCAATGAAGAAAATTAGCATTCCGAGCAGAAAGGTAGAGACCCTGCATATGATTTTATTATACACTGTATCATAGTTTGATCTTTTAAAATTCCATCTCTCCAAGATGACAGGCATTCATAGCTGATATTCAGTTGCCATCTAGTGGATATTAAGAACACTTACAAAATACAGTATTTTCATTTAATTTATGTGCTGTGAGCACAAGTTCAGCTCGCTAAGTTTTAGTAAGAATTATTTTTTTAAAAAAAATCTTGTTTGAATTCCCTGTTACTTTTATATCATTACAGTATTTTCTTCCCTCCTATCACGGAGCTCATGAGTCATGATGACATCTCAGGTCCACTTAAGTGAGCTCCAAAGTCAGAACTGCTGGGCTTTGGAATGTACATAAGAAGAACATTTTAATTCAATCCACAAGGAGAGGATGCAAACTAGCTTTGTATTCTGAAGCCATGTGTCTCTTTGTGAACAGTATTCTCAGTTTCCCCTCTCCTGATATTCTTTTCTAATTGCCTGGAGCCCTAAGGCTATTCAAAAATTAGATCTACAATGCAAAGAACTGAGCTCCTGCAATTTGCAAGACAGCAGCTAAGTGCCCAGCAAATAATTCAACTCTTGCAGTTTACAAGTTTGTGTAAATGTAGGGAGATAAATGTTTGAGGATCCATTTTCTGGTTATTATGAATTATTATATATAAATAAAATTTTCTTTCTACATCCTTTTTGCTTTTTAAAAGACTGGTGGATCCAGGTGCATCCTGGTAGAACAGGGGTGTTCAAACCCCAGCCCTGGGGCCAAATGTGGCCCTCCATCCAGCCTGCAGGCAAGCCTTGTAATGTCTCTAATACACTCTTATATGAAAATTTCTTCAAATTTGAAATGTAAACCATTTTTCTAGTGCCCAACATGGTGTCAGAGAGATGATGTGGCCCTCCTGCCATTAAGTTTGCACATCTGTGCAATAGAGTGTTATTTTTAAAAGTGGGTCCTGTTCAGTGGTGGGCTCCAGCAGGTTTGCACCTACTCTATAGAACCGGTTGCTAAAGATAGGACATATTAAATTTAAAAATAACCATTTAAAAGTGGCTGCCAGATGGGCATAGAACCGGTTGTTAATTTCTTTGAATCCCATCACTGGTCCTGTTGTTGAAAATTTTGGGAACCACAGTACAGTTTACATTTTCTTTGTAAACTGCTTTGGGAACCCTTAATTAAAAAGTGGTATATAAATACTGTTTAACAATGATAACAACAACAATAAGACACTGGCCCCAAATCCAGAGTAACTACAGGATCACGTAAGAGACTTTACGTGCACCCATAGTTACAGTACCACCAAGTGAAAACCTATGGGAAATTCATATTGCAAACCAGAGTAAGTTGTTCTTACACCGGAGCAAGGACTCCCCGTAGTTACTCTGGATTGTGCCCATAGTATTGCTAAAGGTCAGGGTAACCATATGTCCTGTTTTTTAAAAAGATATGTCCCTCTTTAGCCTTGTATTCTGAAAAAAAAAAAATCTTCCATGTCCTCCTTTTCCTTTTGAACAGGCAGCACGTAGCCTTCTTGTATTTAATAAATTGTGGCTGCAATCCTAACCATACTTTCCTGGGAGTAAACACTATTGAACACAATGGGACTTACTTCTGAGTAGACATGCGTAGGATTGCATTACATACGTAACAGTTTTACATTTAATAATAATATGTTTAAATTAACCACATGAAAACAATATATATGGGTTTTAGCTTTTATTTTGTCATGTCCTACATTTTTCTTGGGTGTCCTACATTTGTCCTACATTTTTCTTGGGTGTCCTACTATTTTGGTTATGACTTCTGACCACCCTGCTAATGGACTGCTCAGCTTGGCCCATGTGCCTCCCAATGACATAAGCCCCGCCCTCTTTGCATCTAAGCTCCTCCCATCTCCAGGCAATATCCAGTCACAGTCCACTTTCTCTTTTCCACTCTCCTCTGATCAAACGCTGCGCCTACATTACCCAGCTTCCCCTTCGACAACAGAGGATGTGCCCGCCCCTTTCTGGGATTGATTGGCAGAAGCGCTAGCCAATTATTGCAAGACAAGCACTTCTATGGGAGAAGAAGCACATTTTGCTCTTGCCTTTGGGTTTCAGTGCTAGCCAAGCCTCTGATGCATGGATGGTATTGGAATTAATATTGTTTGGGGCTGATATGGAGGGTGGGGGGAGAGGAAAGGGAGTCATGGGGGCACAATCCTTTGCATGTCTACTCAGAAGTAAGTCCCCATTGTATTCAATTGTACTAACACCGCAATCCTAAAGACACTTTCCTGGGAGTAAGACCCATTGAACTCAGTGGAGCTTACTTTTGAGTAGACATGGTTAGGATTGTGCTCTTACTCCCAGGAAACGACTTCAGCCTTGGAATCAAAAAGTAGGACACCCTCTTGTAAAATATTTACTAAAAGATTAAGTTGGCAGATAAAGTATGTGTTAGATAATAGCAGTGGGAATGGATGGGAGAAGTTGCAGTGATTTCATAACAAGAGATGTTACCAATGGGACAATGACACATTTGCCATTGAGTTTTTCACTTTCTTTGTAAACCACTTTGTGAACTTTTTAGTTGAAAAGAAATAGATTTTAAGATGATGGAGGTGTGGTTGTTGTATTTGTATGTGTGAATTGACTTTCAACCCAATCCTAACTATGTCTACGCAGACGTAATTAAATGTGTTAAATGGGTCTTACTCCCAAGAAAGTGTGTTTAGGATTACAGCTTCTGTCCTCTATAGTAAGTTGAAATATTGTGAAGACACATTTTGGCTGCAATCCTAAGGACACTTTCCTGGGAGTAAGACCCATTGAACATAATGGGTATGCAGCACAGCGGAGCGCAGTGTATGCAGCGCAGCATATGCAGCGCAGTGGAGCTTATTTTTGAGTAGAGATGGTTAGGGTTGTGCTCTTAATATGACAGAGGTGTAATTGGCAGGGTGACCGTATGTCCTCTTTTTCCATGACATGTCCTCTTTTTTAGCCTATCCTAACCACAGTCCTAACCATGTCTACTCAAAACTTAGCCCCACTGTGTCAAATGGGTCCTACTCCCAAGAAAGTGTCTTTTTGATTGCTGCCTATATGTAACAGTTTTAAGGGTGGCGCGAGTGGTTAAGACACTGTGCCTGTTAACCAGCAGGCCAGGGTTCGAGACCCGGGTCGGCCCCACAAGACAGGGTGAGCTCCTGTCCTTAGCCCAGCTCTGCGACGCAGCTGGATCCAATCGTATTGGCTCTGCCTTTCCATTGGACTAATTCAGTGGCGTGGAGAGGGGGGATTTGCTGCTTGGATAACAGCCTATTCTCCATAACAATCCAACCCAGGCTTTTGTGCTTCGCATGCAGCGTATGCAGCGCTGAGCATGATACCATAGTCTCTCAAGACTGACGGAGGCCTGCTGCTTTTAAGTTTAATAATAAGTGATTGTTTAAATTAACCACATGAAAGCATGAGTGTTTTTCGCTTTAGTTTCGCCATGTCCTACATTTTTCTTGAGTGTCCTACATTTTGGGAGGTTGTCCCTTTTTGCTGTTATGACTTCTAGTCACCCTAGCAATAGGTTTATGCCTGCCTTGAATTTTTAAATCAGGGCTGAGGATCAGGTGGAACCTTGTGTCATATTTATGTAAAACTGACAGTACTGACAAGGGAAGAAATATAGGCATCCCCCATTTATTGGATATGCTAGGGACCAGAAGCGTACGCAGCGCCGAGCACGATACCATAGCCTTCTGATATGGAGGCCTGCTGCTGCTTTTTAGGGTCCAGAGCACCATCAAAAAGTGAAAACTGTTGAAAAGTGGAACTCAATTTTTTTAGAACTCCAATGCTTTTTAACTAGAAGATTGCAAATGCCCTGATTATCTTGCAAATTCCTGCTGCCACACAAAGATTTCTGCAAATGGATTCTCATTAACTCCCTCTGGAATGGGGTTAGACCCTTCTTGAATGGGACTGCAACATGGGAGAGGGCAATTTTCGCCTTTAGAACAGCAGAGAGAGGTTGATAGAGCAGAACATGCATTGAATGAATGAGTTTTGGGTATAATTGAAAGATGTTGAACGAGTCAGAAAATGAATTCTCCAAAAGTGGGGCATAACTGTACTCTGCTCCCCGTCTATATATTAGACATGCATTACCTGAGTCACTCAGATCTGGCCACGGTGACCCATGCCCTCGTGACATCGAGACTGGATTATTGTAACGCGCTCTATATGGGGCTGCCTCTGAAGATGGTCCGGAATCTTCAACTAGTCCAGAATGCGGTGACCCCTGTGGTTGCTGGGGCTCGTCGGTTCAACTCTGTCGGGCCACTGCTTCAGCGACTACACTGGCTGCCCATTTGTTTCCGGGCTGAATTCAAAGTGTTGGTCCTAACCTTTAAAGCCCTAAATGGCTTGGGTCCAGGGTATCTGTGGGACCGCCTTCTTCTGTACAATCCGACCCGTCACCTTAGGTCATCTGAGGGGGCCCTACTGACTGTGCTGCCACTAAGAGATGTGAGAGGTGTGGCGGGCAGAGATAGGGCCTTCTCAGTGGTGGCACCCCGGCTTTGGAACTCCCTCCCCTTAGAACTGAGGAAAGCTCCCTCAATACAGAGCTTCAGGCGGAATCTTAAAACTTTTTATTTCAAAAAAGCTGTATAATGGGGCAGAGGTTGGGAGGCTCTTGTTTTATTGTTTTTAATCTATATGTTTTTTAGCTTGTATGTTTTAATTGTTTTTATCAAATTGTTTTAATTGTTTTTATCAAATTGTTCTATTTATATTTTTAATTATGTTTTTTGTCAGCCGCCTTGAGTCGGGCTAATTTGCCCAAAAAGGTGGGATATAAATCTTTAAAATAAAATAAATGAATGTAATTAAATTTCTGATGCATGCATATTTTCTATTGAAATTCAATAAACACTCTTAAAAGTTCTTTTTTTCTTGTTTAGACCTTCCAGGGAATTACTTGTGCAGATGATTTGCATCTCATCCTTGATCAGGTCTCAAGATGGCTTTATTAAAGCTGCTCCCACAGGATCCAGGAGATGAAGGCACACAGAGGTGCAGACTGGGACCTGCCACTTTCTCTTCCTTGGGAGCCACACTAGGTTCCCTAGTTAGGATCACCCTACCTACTGGTAGCTGCCTATGCACTGCGTGGCCTAGACAAGATTTGGCTGATGGCTACTTGCAGCTCGATCTCAAATGCACAACTCGGGGTATGAAGGAGAGCCAGCTACAGAATCTCACTCTGAACACTGACCATTTGAAGCTCCTGGCGTGTCACAGATTAAGAAAAGTGGTAGTCAAAGTGATCCTTAAAAACTACACCCTGAAAAAATCCATGTCAGATGCTGTTCTGCAGGAAGTGGTCAAGGAGCTTCTGAGAAATACCAATGTTTCTGTTCATCATGTGGTTAATTTTGCCCCCATTCTGGGCAACCCAGTTGTTTGTGTTGAAATATTGTCTATGGAGCCTACCACAGAAGAAGCTGGCTTGGTGACCCTCAAAACCAATGTTGCAATTAAACAGGTGGTCTCACTGGACTGGTATAACCATTTGATGGAGGACAGTATGAGTCTTACGGTGGCAGGAATGGACGATGTCAGCAGCTGTTTGAAGGAGATGATTAACTTGCCTTTACGCTTTCCAAAAACCTTGCAGAAACTAGGCCTTTCTGTCCCCAGAGGGGTGCTTTTAGTGGGGCCTCCAGGAGTGGGGAAGACATTTTTGGTCAAGGCAATAACCAAGGAAGTTGGTGCTTGCTTGTTCTGCATCAATGGTCCGATTGTATATGGTTCAAGACCTGGTGAAAGTGAGGAGAACCTACGACAAGCATTTCAACGAGCGAGAGAACTGTCTGCCGAAGGACCGACGGTTCTCTTCATTGATGAGATTGATTCGTTGTGCCCTAAGCGGGGAAGTTCAGGCAATGCCCCAGAAAACCGTCTGGTGGCTCAGTTATTAACTCTCATGGACGGCATTGATGGAGAAAATGAAATGGTGGTAGTAGCAGCAACCAACAGACCTGATGCCTTAGACCCTGCACTGAGGAGACCTGGCAGAATTGACCGGGAGGTAATTTTATCTTGTTTCTGTTTGTTGCTTCTGACTGTTGCTTGATGCATCACTTTTTGCCAGTGGGATGAAAAGAACCAGTTCACTAGATACCTAGTGTTTGGGGGAGAAAACCCATATAGGTATCCCCCACTTTTGGATGGTTCAATTTTTCAACACTTATATGGGTTATATTTTCATTCAACGCATGTTCTACTCTTTCAACCTCTCTGTGCTGTTTACAAAGGCCAAAATTGCCCTTGCCTTCTCCCCATTGGAGCTCCTGGTCTAATTTCATTCCAGCAGGGGTTAATGAGAATCCATTTGCAGAAATCTTTCTGTGGCAGCAGGAATTTGCAAGATATAAGGGGCATTTGCAATTTGCATTGGAAGCAACATTTATAAACTATAAAAGATTGGGTTCCACTTTTCAACATTTTTCTCTTTTGGATGGTGCTCAGTCCCTAACCCATCCAATAAGTGGGGGTTGCCTGTACTGTATTTCAAACTTTTTTGGTGGCTCCCTTGACTGTTCAGTAATTGGCTGTGACTCCCCATTAGGCAACACTCCTATGCATTGCCATGAAAATTCTGTGGCACCTCTGGCTGGTTTCTTTGGCTCCCCTGAGAGCCGTGGCTCACAATTTAGGAACCACTATCTTGCATCCTTTTCTTTTAAAGAGAAGCAATGGCCAGCCAAGATTTGCCTCAAATCCATTCTGTTGGGTGAAAAGCATAGTGAGCATGTTCTAAATTGCTCTCGTGTTTGGTGCATCTGATTCATTTAATCCCACCTCCCAAAACAGATTCTAAGACCGGTTTGCAGTAGGATCTGATTCCAGTTTTGCCCACTCTTGCCTAGGGTTAAACAAGCCATTTGTAAGTTGTCAGGGTGAGATACATGACCTTTTTTCTGTTATTCTTTTAGGTTATCATTGGGCCGCCAACCCTTAAACAGAGGAAGTCAATTCTGCAGCTGATGACTGCTAACATGCCTGTGTCGCCAGATGTTAGTTTGCTTGAACTTGCAGAAATAACAACTGGTTATGTTGGAGCTGATCTGGCTGCACTCTGCAGGGAAGCTGCAATGCAGGCCATGTTCTGTGACTTCCCAGTAAGGGTATGTTTCAGATCCCATTCCCTGGGTATTTTCATGTGTGGGGTTTGTTCTAACTTCTGGCCACTCCTGGCCAGTGCAGAGACATGTGCTTGTTTCCCTACAATACCATGGGAACGGGAAGACTGATGTGCCATCCTACGTTAGGATTGTACCCAAAGTGACTTACTCCTATGCCGTTACCATGGCAAATAAGTGTGTTATGGGGTATGAACTGCTGTGTCTGGGCAAAATCACAACTTTGTGGGTTATAGCCAGCAAAATCTACTGTCCCCAGCCATCATTACAGGTATGATGGTATTTGCCATCTCTGTTAGAATCCATATGTAAAGCAGAATCATGTATGAGCTGATTGTCTATTGTTAGAGTTACACTAGGTGTCCTGTCCTAGATCCTTCACACACAATGTCTTCACCCTACATGTCTCTTCTCCCACCCTTACAAATCACTGCCTATATCCCTGCATTTCTCATTCAACTCCACTGCCCTTAGTCATCCAACTGCAACCCTATCTTTTTCTCAGTTGTTGCTTTTGCTTCTGGAATCACCTTAAAGTTGCCATATGTCCCCAAAAAACAGGGACAGTCTCAATTTTTGGGATTGTGTTCACATACTGGTAAATGGGACAGAGGGTCCTGTCCCAATTTTGTGGAAGAGAATTATGACAACCCTAAACCACCTCCTAAAATGCCACTTACATGCCAGATTTCTTATTTCCTTTCATTCCCTCCTCAAAGCATTTGAATCAAACTGAAGTCCCCATGCTGTACTGTAACTAAACTGAAGTACTTGCATGTGAAAAACAGATCCCTGGTATCAGCAGCTCCAGTATCTATGGTCTCAGATATCCACAGTTCTCTGTGCTCTTTAGTTTCTCTCTTATTTTGATTTTAGATTGAGCCTCTTGTAACTGAAATCTAATTTCTCATCCTTTTAAAGTGTAATCAATGTGTGTTTTTTCATCAGGATTCTGTTAACATGATTACTATGTCAGACTTCCGTGATGCTTGGAAGAAGATTCGGCCATCCTCTTTTCGAAGTGGAGTTGGACTGACAGACTTCAAGCCTGTCACCTGGGATCAAATTGGTGGACTGGAAGATGTAAAATTAAAGTTAAAACAGGTAAGGGAGCACAGCAGGTGCCTAAGTGGATCTACAGTTGTGCAGTATTTTGATTAGCTATGTACCTCTTTCTCTCCCTTTTACCAAGGTACAGTGGTACCTCGCTTAACAAGCGTTTCACATAACAAGCAAAAATTTCCAAGAAATCTTGCTTCATATAACAAGTTCCGCTTCACTTAACAAGCAAGCGTGCTATGCAGCCCTGACACGCCACACAGAGCGCTTTAAAAGGGCTGCCGGCCAGCACTGCTGCCTCTAACTGCCCCCCAGTTGGGGGCAGTTGTCCAGAGGTGCCAGAGGCAGCTGCCTCTAACTACCCCCAAGTGCACCCACTGACCAGCTTGAACCTACAGCAGCAGCCCAGGTAAGCCTCCCAGGAAAGTGTCTTTGATTGCAGTCTCCTAATTATGTCTACTCAGTAGTAAGCCCCATTGTGTTAAATGGGGCTTACTCCCAGGAAAGTGTCATTAGGATTGCAACTTAAGTAGACTTCATAGGATCATGCACATTGAATGCATGTTTTGAATTCAATTCCAGTGTTTTGTCTTCATTTTTACATCCAGTTAATATTTTTATATGAATATTTTGGGCATTGTGGAACCAATCTTCTGAGTTTCCATTATTTCCTATGGAAAAATCTGCTTCACTTAAAGAGCATGCCTCCAGAACGAATTAAGCTCTTTATGTGAGGCACCACTGTACTTGCAATTCTTAGGGCTCCTCTGCAATCTTTGTGGGATAGGATGCCAACTTGCCTCATTAAATTCCATGCATGAGCAGAAAGCTGAATTCAGATCTCCCAGAACGGTTGCCCTTGAACTTGGCTTTAGTATTTTGTGTTTGTTTAAAAAAAAATCTAAAGAGTGCCTGAGATGTAGTGTGGCTCTGAGGATTATGACAAGATATCTAAAACATGCCCTTACCAAGCCTCTCTCATATAGGAAGTGTGACCAGAGTTATGACTTGCAGGTGTGTTAGTTGGTCTGTGTGATCTTAGAAATGAATGGAAATGTTTGTGTCTTTGCAGAGCATTGAATGGCCTATAAAATTTCCAGAGGCTTTCATCAGGATGGGCCTAGCCCGACCAAAGGGTATCCTTTTATATGGACCCTCTGGCTGTGCCAAAACAACACTTGTGAAAGCAGCAGCCACAAGTTGCCACTGTTCTTTTCTGTCTGTGAGTGGTGCTGACCTTTTCTCTCCTTACGTTGGAGATTCAGAGAAGATGCTGTCTCAGGTTTGATTTCTCATAACCCATATACTTTGGAAATCTTTTTAACCTACATCTATATAATAATGCCTACATTTCATTTTAAGATCCATCATCTTGCTGTCTATATAAATCACTAATGGAATTTACTCAAAGGGTTTTAGTAAATGGTTCTGTGTCAACCTGGATGTCGGTTTCAAGTGGGGTACCCCAGGGCTCTGTCTTGGGCCCAGTTCTCTTTAACATTTTCATCAATGACTTAGAGGAAGGGATACAGGGGAGCCTGATCAAATTTGCGGATGATACCAAACTGGGAGGAATAGCAAACACAACAGAAGACAGGAGAAACCTCCAGGAGGATCTGGATAAACTGGAATCCTGGGCTGTAACAAATAGAATGAATTTCAACAGGGAGAAGTGCAAAGTTCTGCACTTGGGCAATAAAAACCAAAAATACAGGTATAAAATGGGGGATACTTGGCTTGGCAGCACAACATGTGAGCAGGATCTTGAAGTAGCCGTGGATCACAAGCTGAACATGAGTCAGCAGTGTGATGTGACTGCAAAAAAGGCAAATGCCATTTTAGGTTGCCTTAAGAGGACTGTAGCTTCCAAGTCAAGAGAAGTTCTAGTTCCTCTTTATTCAGCATTGGTAAGACCTCACCTTGAGTACTGTGTTCATTTCTGGGCACCTCACTTTAAGAAAGATGCAGCCAAGTTGGAGCAAGTCCAGAGGAGAGCGACAAGAATGATCATGATCATGGGATGGAAGGGAAGCCCTACGAGGAAAGGTTGGGGGAACTTGGGATGTTCAGCTTGGAGAAGAGGAGGCTGAGGGGAGACATGATTGCCCTCTTCAGATACCTGAAGGGCTGTCATAGGGAGGAAGGGGCTCATTTGTTCATAGCTGCTTCTGAAAGCAGAACTAGAACCAATGGGTACAAACTGCAAGAAAGGAGATTCCGGCTGGAAATCCGGAAAAAATTCTTAACGGTGAGGGCAGTTCAGCAGTGGAACAAATTGCCAAGGGAGGTGGTGGACTCTCCCTCACTGGAGATCTTCAAGCAGAGGCTCGACGAGCACCTGTCGGGGATGCTCTAGGGGGAATTCCTGCTGCAGGCAGGGGGTTGGACTAGATGACCTACTAGGTCCCTTCCAACTCTAGGATTCTATGGGCGCAATCCAGAGTAACTACGGGGAGTCCTTGCTCCGGTGTAAGAACAATTTGCTCTGGATTGCAATATGAATTTCCCATACGTTTTCATTAGGTGGTGCAGTAACTACGGGTGCACGTAATGTCTCTTATGTGCTCCCGTAGTTACTCTGGATTGTAGGGTATGATTCTATGATACTCAACAGTGCGGGAGTAAAATTTCAAGTGGGCACTAGTGGGCACCAGGTGGTGGGCACTACTTTGCACCGACAGGCTCTAGGCATCACTGGGCATCACCATGCATCCCTACTGAGCACTGGGCACCAAATTGTTCTAATGTGTCCTTATATTTTAGAAGCAATATACTCTCTGAATTTTATGCTTCTAGGTCCAGGGGTTGGGTCTGGGTGTTGATCCATCAGTCTTCAATGTTAAGTATAGGGACATAAACACATTACACCTCTTTTCACACGCACCCCTTAGGTTTAAATGTGCCAGTGAGATGAAAAAGATTTAAAATAACTGATTTGGTCAAAGGGGAAGGGGATATTTTTCCTCATAACCTCAATAATACCCTAATTAGCACAATGGGGGGTTTGCATGGCTGCCTGCATGGATGTTTGATTTTTCTCTCCTTTTACCTATTCTAAGGTGTTTCGCCAAGCAAGAGCTAATACTCCAGCAATAGTATTCCTTGATGAGATTGATTCTATCTTGGGATCCCGATCAGTTGGTAGAACTGGACATGGTGTTCAGGAGAGAGTTCTTTCTGTTCTTCTCAATGAATTGGATGGTGTTGGATTTAAGATAACTGAGAGAAGAGGAAATAAAGCAGAAGTGGAAGGTGTTGGACAAGAAGAAATGGAAAATGATAAAGAGGTACGATATTATATCTGTTGGCTTTAGTTGTTGGCTTTTTAAGATGAACTGCTGAATCAGTTGTGTCATGTACTGTATTATACTGACACAGTAACCAGTGCATGGCAAATAATGCTTTGCTCTTCAGGCAGATACAGTGCTTAACTATGGTTTGTTTTCTCTGCTTCAGCATATTCTGATTTAATTAGTAACCAGGATTTGCGAAATTACAAGCCAAGGTTGTAGAGTTAACCATAGCTAATTGTTACATTGCTGCCAAGCAAACCAGAAAGGCCACTTTTGTGTTAGCAAGATAACAAGATGATCTCCCTATAGGTACCTCTCTATATGTGCCAATTAAACAATGTTTCCTCTACTTTTGGGATCTTAACAGGGTTAAGGAAGAAAAACATCATAAGTTTTAACCATGGTAAAATGTTGCCTCTATATTTTCTGGGTGGACAGAGATTCTATGTGGTCCTTAGGATTCAACTTGGATCTTCCTATAAGAGAAATTTTATGGTGCTCCTAAATCACATTTGTGTTTCTCTGCTGGAGCACCAATCATGATGGCTAACACATCCCCCATATAGGTTTAGCTTTCAATATTGTAGCCTGGGAATAAGCTAATCAGGTTACTTGAAAGAGCAAGTCAGTCTGTTCCCTATAATTTGTTTTTATTTTGAAACTTTTTTTGCTTTATCAAAATTGATCATCAGTTTTCCTATAATTGGAAAATTAAATAAATACCTTTTGCTGACAAAAAGACATTAGTTAAATAAAACTACACACTGATAAAACTATGAATAGACTGCTTTGAATCTTCTTTCCTATAGGAATTGGATAAGGTTCCCTAGCTTTGCAGTTCATGTACTATAAATGTTATTGTTTAAGTTACAGCATTGATTTCAGCTTGGATGTTTATCCTGACGCAGTGGCTAGGAAGGTGTGGGGTTGCATGGGTTGGCACACAGGCTGCATGGTTGACACCAACTGGGGAGTGACACCACTACTGACTAGTTTTTAAAATCTTGTTATTTTTGAATAATACCATCTTGTTGTATATTATTGGAAAGGTAATTTCCAGGAAATATGTCTAATTTTTATAGCAAAAAAACCAGTGGATGGAATGGTATATTGCCCTGCCTAGGACATTACCCTGCCCACTGCATGGGAGGAGGTCCATCATAGGGGTGATGCACTGGCCTTCTGCACCCTAATCACGCTATTATGATGTATTCTGGATGCAGAAATGTTTGCTTCCATATGGTTTTATCACATTGAGCAGGATGAGATAAACTGTTTTATGACTTAATTCTTTCTCAGTTTACTGATGTGTAAGGTGTGTTGATGGCAAACCTACAATTTGGGGGGAAATAGGGAGATAAAATTTCATAACTGTTTAACCATTTCCTTTGTATCCTTTTGCTAGCTGGCACTTCAGGAGGTGTTTAACAAAGATGTTGTTGTCGTTGCTGCAACCAACAGGCCAGACATGTTGGATGATGCTTTGTTGCGACCTGGGCGGTTAGACAAGGTTATATATGTTCCACCTCCAGATCAGAAGGTATGGCATTAAATTCATCTATAAACATTAAGCAAAGAGATGTTTAATTCTAAGCATACAGTGGCTAGGTTCATACTAGGCAAAATTGTGATTAAACCTTTGCTGAGCATTACTATTGTGAACTATGATCTTATTTACTTCTTGCTGTCCTTCGTGAACAAGAGGAGGGAATCTACAACTTGATTCCTTATTTAAAACAAATAGAAATGTATCAGCATCATCAGTAGTCTGCAAATCATGGCTTGTTCAAACCACAATTTGTGAATAGCCCATTTGATGAAACTTTAGTTTTATATAAATGTAAAGAGGTATATAAATAACAGGTATATAAATAACATTTTTGTTTACATTCTACAATAGGAAAAGCTTTCTGTGTTAAAAATCTGTACAGAAAAAATTCCAAAAGATTCAGATGTGTCCCTGGAAGTTATAGCTGCTCAAGCTAACCTATTCTCAGGGGCTGATCTTGAAAATCTCTGTAAGGAGGTAAGGCTTTTTCTCTTGTTTGATTATTGACCAAATGTTTAAAATAAACATGACAAAATTTCCTGAAATATCCAGCTTTTTTCAAAAGGAGGAAAGTGAACAAGTTTTAGACGTTCAGGTATAGGAGAGATGAATAAAGAAAGATTGATTACAGAAAAATTCTTACATTTACATGAAATGTGTGATATTAAATAAGGAATCCAGAACCAGAAATAATCATAAATCATAATTATTTGAATTATACTTTACAATTTAATCAGTTTTATTTTACCCTTCCTGCAAGGGAGTTTGAACTCTGGGCTAAACAATCCTAATCTGTATATGGACCACTCTGGGCTATACAAACCTTGGCTGCAATCCTAGACACTTCCTCTGGGGGTAAGACCTACTGGACATCAAGGAATTTAATTCTGAGTAGACATAGTTAGGATTGTGCTCCAAACTCTATTACACCACAGTCTTTCTCTTTTATTTTGCTAGGAGTCATGTATAAACTTCTGATTGTGGGCAATGGCATTATAAAACAGTGGAAGGTCACTACTGTGGGCAAGTTGTTCTGGTGCTTCCTCCCTCATCTTAAAAAAATATTCCAAGGCCATTTAACAGTTGATAAAACTCTCCATTGCCCGGACAATGGGACACCCACACCACAATCCTTTCCATGTCTACTCAGAATTAAATTCCTTTATGTCCAATTGGTCTTACACCTAGGAAAGTGTGCATAGGATTGCACCCCAAACAGCAAGATAGTTTCACTGGTTTTTTGTATAGCAAAAAAGCAGAAGACTTATATGATGAGACAGTAGGTGAGAAATGTGAGGGTCTTGTGTATGGGAAGTTGGGGGGATGGCAGAGAAAAGGAACAATTTCTGCTCTTCTGTTGCAGAGAGAGGGAGAGCTTGTCATACTAGATTTCAGTGTGCCCTTTATGGGAAAGGGAAGCACTGTGTTACCAGAAATCCACCATGACCCTACTCAAGCATACTCTAAATATAGAAGCAGTATATAGATGATATAGATGCTTGAACTTGCATTTATCACTGCTTTAATTTAAAAATTCATTAATATTTTTTCCTCCTCTTGTAGGCTGCTTTGTTGGCATTGCAAGAGAATAGAATTGAAGCAACGCCGGTGAAACACAGACATTTTATAAAAGCATTGGAAACTGTAAAACCATCATTGACCCACAAAGAACTGGACTTCTACGAAAATTTTTTTAGAAAGCAAAAATTGTCGTTATAAAGCAGGAGTAGGAAATGAACTAACAATTCTCGTTTTTGCATTGAACTCTTGTGATGAATTTTAGAGCTGAATAAAGAGAAGAGAGATTAACTATGAGGCTACTGGATGCATAGGGGATTCTTCCAGGATTTCAGTGGAATGTAGATCTTGTGCTCCAAAGAGATGGGGCTATTTCTTCATAAGTCGCAGGTGCCAGCCATCGGCTCGGTGTTCAGTTGGTTTCAGCTACAAACTCATTGTAAATTGGTTGTAGTCCTGAAGTGAAAACTACAGCTGATCAAAAGTACTGGCGTGCCCCCCATATCCACAGATCTTATATCAGCTGTTGCGATTACCAGTATCCATGGATCCAGGGCCTTCCACCTCCCGTGTACACTCCAGAGGCTTCAGAAGAGCTCTAGAGGGCAGGAGTATGTCTACTTGTAGTAGTGATTATCAGCTATCTGTAAGGGTTTCCAGAACAGAGGCCACAGGTGAATGCATATGACCAAGCAGGGCTAAGGAGAGCTTGCAGAGGTGGGACAACATTTCCCACATCTGCGGTTTCGGCTGTCTGTGGGGATTTCTGAAATAGAACACACCTGCGTATAAGGCGGCATGTTTGTAGCTATCTCTGAAGTTGATTCCAATATGAGCTTATGTGAGATTCAGTTGTTGTTATATCACATGGAAAGAGTGACTGTAATGCAATCAAAATTCAACTTATATATAAATATAGGTCTAACTTTGCTATACACTGATTTTTTATTCATAGATTTGACTGCACATGAATGACCCCTGCAAATGCAAAAGAACAAATAGAAAAGATCCCTTGAGAAGGGGAAAATACATACCTTTAAAATAACAGTTTAAGAAAACTGCTTTTGTTACTGTTGTAGAGATAGTCATATAAGCAATCTGGCATTTGACCTCAATGTCCTTAAGAAGGGATTGGACAAATTCCTAGAGGAAAGGACTATCACAGGTTACAAACCATGAAGGTTGTGTGTAGATGTGTGCAGAGATAGATGTTGAAGTGGACAACCTCAAAATGCAGGTGTCATATGTGCTCCCTAAAGCATCTGGTGGGCTATTGTGTGATATAGGAAGTTGGACTAGATGGGCTTTTGGTCTGATCCAGAGGAGGCTCTTCTTATGTTCTTAATCAATCCATTCTTCAGCTGACCCAGGAAAAGGCAGAAGGTCCTTTGCATTTCTAGTTGCCAACTGCCTCTCTACAACAGTAAGAAAAGCTGTTGTAAACAACAACAAAAAGCTGTTTTTAAACAATTGTACTGGGACACATATTATTTTTAACTGCTTTTATTTAACACATTTTTTGGCATTAAAAGGGAGTCCCAGAATCAAACTCCTGTGGATGTTGCGACATGACCTTATTCCATTAGGAGCAATGGAGGAGCAAGAAACCTGGAAGTGGAGCTTTAAATCTATTTTCCCACCATTTAAAAAAAGAATTGACATTTTAAAAATCCATTAGGGATTCTGGATCAGTCATGAGAAAGGTAGTTATACGTCACCTTATACTCAGTAATTAATAGTAGTTGGTGGGGGCGGGATTCAGCTCTTGTCAGATTTTGTTCATCACTTCCTCATTGCTGCTGAATCTTTCCCCAGTATTGCAAAGGCGAAATTAATACTTGAGTATGCTTGCTTGAGTATGAATTGAGTATTGTGTAAAATCCATTAATAGTGAATTTTCTTACAAGCCTACTAGATCTCTCATAGATATTCATATGCCAGTTTCCATTGAAAGGAACCTATAACATAAAGAGTTTGATTCACTGTCGTTCAGAATACAACATGATCTGGAACATACCTAGCAGCTACTATTGCAATGAACAGCTGTTTACCATGCAACTATTGGTTCAAACACAGCCAAAATTAAGAATTTTCAGTGGGAGATAGTAAAGTGCAAAAGTAACTATCCCCTTACAACTGATGATGTTTTAAAGAGCTTAATTTTGGCTGGAGTAAGTTGCACTCTGGAGTAAGTTGCACTGTATGGCTGGATTGTACTCCATGTGCTTTACTTCTGATGGGACTATCTTCTGCATCATTGTGGTAGGTCATTGTTAATTATTTTCATTAACACTCGAAGATTGCCACTGGATGGCAATGGGTTGTGCAGGGTCAGCATTTATTTGTCTAGTTTTGAAGGCAAGTATTGGATGTTTCTTACATTTTCAGTATTTCCCTATATATTACCCAGCCTGCCTTTCTGCATGTAGTGGATGTATATAAATAATTTTTTTCATTATGTGACTTTCTTATTTTGGGCGCTATGGTCTCAAAACAATTTCCATATTGAAGATATTCATACATTTCTAATCCACTGTTCAGCTAATAATGGACAACAGCCTTCAGCAATTAAAATCTAAGGCAAATAAAGCTGATTTCCAAAATGTTCTCGTGATGTGGGTGTGAGTCCATATGTACAATGAAAATTTACATTGTGGCTGCTTCCCTTCTTTCCAACTTCACCCCAAACTCAGGCTTCCACAATCTTGGTTGCCATATAAATGGAAAGTGCCATTATTTGAGCATACACAGTGGATGTATCTTAGATGCTGTTACTTGTAGTGTTAACTCCAGGAAATCCCATAAGTATTGCAGGTGCCACAGTGTGCCATGTAACCACCCCCTCACCATCAGAACCATTCTGGAAAGTAACTGCTGGCACTGCCCAGAATGTTTCTGACATGCATATGGACGTACAGTATTTGAGAATATCTGGAGGCCATTTCTGGATATAACTATAAACCACATGTGGGATCTGCATAATTGTGGTCATGTATAATTTTTCCCCCTCAAATTAATGTAATAGCACATCCATGTAATTATTTCCTTTTACTCTTTTTTGGTTATTGATGATATTGTTTGATTGATGATACCCAAAAAAGAATGGCTGACAGTGATTGGTGCAAGTGGTTAAGTCACTGTGCCTGTTAACCAGCAGGCCAGGGTTCAAGACCCGGGTCGGCCCCACAAGAGAAGGTGAGCTCCTGCCCTTAGCCCAGCTCTGTAACACAGCTGGATCCAATTGTATTGGCTCTGCCTTTCCATTGGACTAATTCAGTGGCGTGGAGAGGGGGGATTTGCTGCTTGGGTAACAGCCTATCCTCCATAACAATCCAACCCAGGCTTTCGTGCTTTGCATGCAGCATATGCAGCGCCGAGCACGATACCATAGTCTTTCAAGATACCATAGTCTTTCAAGACTGACGGAGGCCAGCTGACAGTGATTGGAAAGTGAGTGCATTACAGCACCTGCAGTAATGATTGTGGAGCTGTGCCCTTTTGGAGTGATGCTGCTGGCTGTTTGTTGAGCTGCTGTGAGATATAGAAAGCTGGACTAGGTGGACCTTTCGCCTGATGCAAGGCTGCTCTTATATTCTTAACTCAGCCAAGTCCACCATTTTTTTCTCTTGCACGTAATCCAGCCTAGTGTTTCCTTCCCTTACTCCCCAGTAGGAAAGTATTGAGGCTGACATTGGTCTTTCACGTCAAGACATAGACCCATATATTTCATAATATATGAAAATTAGGTCAAGATATATAGGCTCTTGTACCCAAACAACTGGATTCCACACTTCTCCCCTGCTCCAGAATCAACATGCTGAACAGTGTGTTTATATGCTCAGTATATGTGAGAAAGAGTGATATGCGCACACACAAAAATGTGATGAGCTATTGTGGTGGCAACCAATTTGGTGGCATGGTGACATGCTACCATAAATAATGTGTTCATGTATTTAAAAAGTTATGCACTTGTTGCAGTGATAGCTGCAGCTGAGCGGACCCAATTACGAGGTCCAGGGATACTCGTAGGTAAGGATACTAGAGGAAAGGTGATTTTCCTTTATTCCACAGCTACCTCCATATGGGCAGCAGTGCCCTTTTCCCTCCCAAAACAGCAGCTTTGGGGTAGAGGGGGGCATCCATGTCGGTTTCAGGACGCCTGTATCACTGTGGTAGGGAAGCAATAGGTTTTTAAAAGCAAATGTGAAGGCCTAACCAGGGCTGGCAAATGTGTTTAACAGAGGGCTAAAGTTAGCATTCATGGTGCCTGCTAAGAGCCAGAAGTGATGTCATGAAGAACAGAATGACATCACTAAGCAGAAAATGACATCATTAAGCAAATAATAAGAAATAAGCACTTTATTCTCATATAGAAACTGGGTAGCACAAATGACAGAAGAGAAAAATGTGCAAATCTTGTTCATATTTCCATGAGATGAGAGTTGTGGGCTCCAGCAGGTTCGCACCTACTCTACAGAATCAGTTGTTAACAAGAGATAGTACATATAAAATTTAAAAACAGCCATTTAAAACTGGCTGCCAGATGGTCATAGAACCGGTTGTTAATTTCTTTGAATCCCATCACTGATTACCCAATTATAATGGGGTGAATTTAGGGACCGCATTCACCTCACGAAACTGAGGATGCAATCCTAACCATGTCTACTCAGAAGTAAGCCTCATTGTGCTCAATTTTTCCTACTCCTAGGAAAGTGTGCTTAGAATTGCAGCCTTAGATTTGGCACGATATTCCCTGGGAGACTGCTATTCCCCATTAAAATGTGCAAGGCCGAACAACACATATAACATTACAACATTATGTGCCGTTCAGCTTTTACAGACAAGTAAAAAACAGACAGACATTTTGCAGATGTGTCTTGTTTTTACGCACAGTCCTCTTTCTCTTTGCCCGTTCTAGGAAAAATAAAAGCAAGATAGCATAGTCTCAGGTTAGAGCCCGTATTCTGGGCACATCTCGGGGTGCTGCGTGATTGGGGACACTTGAAAGGAGTGTATGCACATAGGTAGGCCTGAGCACAGGTGGGCAGGTTGTGTGTAAATAGAGTGTGGGGTTCTAATCTGCCTAGCAACAGGCCGTGTTCTAGACAGCAGCCCGGTGGAAGGTAGTTGGCTGTAGGCCTGAACCACATGGGAGGCTTGAGATAACTGGGTCCCTAAACCGGCTACAAGGAACCGGTTGGGGTGTGTTTGCAGAGGGGCTGCAGCCTTACTGGCTTTTCCTTCCTCTTCCTTCTCCAGAATCGTTCTCCTGCTGCTCACTCGCCTTCCTGGTAGTTCTGCTGCTGCAGTTCAAGGGCCTGTGGGAAGCCATCTGCTCCAAACTGTCCTTCTGCTACCATTTTCAAGGGTAATAATGACAGAGAAGGCCCTGATCCGGAGAGCTGTAGGTGGGGATGGGGTGGAAGAGACAAAAGCAATGGAAACGGTGTGAAGGAAAGCCTGGTGGCGGCTAATGAGGAATGAATTACAAGTATAATATGGATGAATAATAATATTCTATGGATGGATAAGCTTCCTGGGTGTCAAACATGTTTCAAACAGAGGGCCAAAGATATCATTAGGGTTGCCATTATTCTCTTCTACAAAACTGGGACAAGACCCCCTGTCTAACTTACCGGTATGTGAACACAATCCCCCCCAAACCGAGACAATCCCATTTGTCAGGGACTTATAGCGATCCTATTCATAGTGCCTGTTGGGATCTGAAGAGACATTATTAAGCAGTAAATGACATTATTAACTGGAAAGTGACATTGGGTGTGAACCTAATCTAGGCCAGCCTAACATATTGGTCTTCCCATGACTGTGGTGATGTAGGGAGGTTTGGCACATGTCTGTGCACTGGCCTCACACATGCAGGAGTGGCACAGAAGTGACTTACAACACTTTTATGACACCCCCAGGTCATGGCAGGACTTAGGCCAGCGTAGCTAGAGATTAGGATTGCACCCTCAGTTAAGCTGGTAGGTAGGTAGGTATATTGTGTGTGTGTGTGTGTGTGTGTGTGTGTGTGTGTGTGTGTATTTCTTTTTTCTTCTGAGAAAAAGGAAAAAAATCCAGAAAAGCGCATTGCTAGGAACAGCTAAGATACTGCGCAGAACCCTCAAACTCCCAGGCCTCTGGTAGAGGACCCGAGATTGAGGATAACATACATACAACCACCCATGGAGGGTGAGAAAACAATTTATATATATATATGTATGTATGTATGTATGTATGTATGTAAGGCTGTGGGTGGCGCAAGCAGTTAAGACCCTGTGCCTGTTAACCAGCAGGCCAGGGTTCGAGACCCGGGTCAGCCCCACAAGACAGGGTGAGCTCCTGTCCTTAGCCCAGCTCTGCGACGCCAGCTGGATCCACTTGTATTGGCTCTGCCTTTCCAGTGGACTAATTCAGTGGCGTGGAGAGGGGGGATTTGCTGCTTGGGTAACAGCCTATCCTCCATAACAATCTAACCCAGGCTTTCATGCTTTGCATGCAGCTTATGCAGCACCGAGCACGATACCATAGTCTTTCAAGACTGTTGGAGGCCTGCTGTCATATATGTATGTATGTATGAACTATATTTTTATCCTGCCTTTCTCTTCCAAGTGACCCAAGACAGCTTTAAGCAGAAAGCAACATCATTAAGCAGGAAGTTACATCATTAATGGTGATGATGATGACCAGGAATAAGCACTTTGATCTCATAGAAACTCATTAGCTGCAAGCAAACATGCAAATCTTGTTCTTGTCTTCAAGATATGAAAGAGCCCAATTATCAAGCTGGGAGAGCCCAATTATAACAGGAGCTCAGATAAGTGGCTTTGAGAATGGGAGCTGCATTTGGTCTGCTGGGCTTATGTTTGACACCTGCATAAGATAAATTGGATGACCAAGAAAGAAAATTGGAAAAGAAGCCTAAGTAGGAGATGCTGTTGATGTGGAACAGTGGTGGGGAAAGAAATGGCAGTTGGAACAGGTTGCTGTGGCTGGAGTAGGAGGGAGTGCAACCACAAAACCACAGCCATCCAAAACCCCTGCTTGACTTTGTTCAATTGTTAGTGCACAATCTGCCTTCAAAAGAAGGCCAGTGGCATCCCAATCCTTTTGTCTCAGGATTTTCGAGGCCTCATTCAAAGATGGGATGGTATCTCAGTGCTGGGGTTAATGGTCTGCAACTGTCAGCCCCCAGGCTGCATCCAGCCATGGGCAGCACCAGAAAAGTATATGGGTCGCACCAAAGGAGTGTTTAACCCATACCATGTTTAACCAGAGGTGAAATAAATATATTTTGTACATGCTTAAAGAGAACTTGTATCTTTTTTCTCATTTTTTGGTTGAAGTTTCTCTATAACTATGCTCAAGGATTAAACCTGTTATCATAGCTGTTAAAAGGTCTGGCCTTGGTCCAAAGAGACCTGAGTTCGTTTACTGTTAAAGCACACTGATGATCTTGGACCAATCACTCTCTCTTTCAGCTTTCCTTACTGTACAGGGGTGTTATGAAATGAAAAGTGTGGTGAGTGCTACCACTGTGATTATTGGATCTCAGGAATGGTGCATATAAAAGTTTGCTCTGCATGGTTTCTAGCATGTTTCCATCTGGTAACTCTGAAACTTGCTTTTTCTTTCCAGATCTGCTGCAATTGCTGTGGAATATGGGGATTTTCCAGCTATTGTGGAAAAAGAGAGATGTAAGTTTTCTTTGCAGAAACCTTTATTGGCATTAGAGATTAACAGAGAGCATAATCCTAACCAGGTCTACTCAAAAGTAAGTTCCATTGTTTTCAATGGGTCTTACTCCCAGGAAAGGATTGCAGCCAAAATGACAAACAGGTAGCCATCGGAGCTAACATCAAACCAAGTCTAGTTTAAAAATTAGGAGGAAGGAATGGGTAGGATAAGGGGTAAAGGGCCAAGGGAAAGAGACTAAAGTCAGGAATTTTAATCTAGATATTTGGTAGAGAAAGTCTGCTACTGTTATAGTAATTTCTGGCACATTATTGCTTAATAAAACAAAAAAAGGATCGACAAATGGTCCCAAGGGATTAAACAAGTGACTGTTCAGGGCAGCAGAACAGGATATGGTCCAGGGTGTCAGGTTCATGGTCACAAGAGACATATTCAGCACTCCCTGGGAATTTTTTTTGAAATCTTCCAAAATGCACAACAGAGGGGAAAAAGTTGAGACGCACCAACTTCAAAGCTCTTCTTTTAAAAGGATTTGTCAAGGTATTAAAATAATACGGGGAATGGGTTGGGAGGGGAGAAAGGACAAAAGATAGAGGAGAGCAGACAGGGTTGAGACTAGAAGAGAACCAAACAAATTCATCTTCCTATAGTTTAGACTGAATGGTTTTATGAGCTTTAACCAGGTCAAGATCCAACAGGCTTTCAAGTGTAAAGCCCAGTGACAGAAGTTTAGCGTTGATTTTCATGAACCAACTGGAAAGAAAAGGGTCTCCAAGGATGTCATTTAAAAGTGAATCGGGGGGAGAGGTAAGTTTGGCAGCAGAATTGTAGATACCACAAGAATGGTAAGTGATATGAATGAAGAAAGAATTCCTCCTAACCAACCTTATCATAATTTGAACCTTTCTTTGGAGAGGCTTAAGCTGAACACACTGTTTATGCATCTTCAGAGTTGCATTGCATTGATACAGAAAGCCCTGATTTCCTTGTGTCTTCCAGATTGTTCCTCTGATTGCATTTACATCCTTTGCTGCATGTTGGTGTACATATTCACTATTGCGTGCCTCACAGAAAAGCGATGTGATGTGAGTAAACCTTTCCTCCATCCGTTATTCTTCCAAAACCAACACTTTTTCACTTGGTGGACTAAAAATGATTAAACTTTTGAAAATTCCAGAAAAGGGAGCTATTTTTTAATGAGTTTGAACACATAGTGCTAGGATTCATTTGATAAGATGGAGTAAAGTTAGTAGAGGACTTAACCATTTGCCCCATAGGTTTCTCAGATAGCAATTAAGTTTGAATGTGTTTAATATTCTCTTTGAATCCAGATCAGAGATATACAGGATATACCTGTACCTGTACTCAGATACAATTAGGCTGCAATCCTAACTTCCACGTAAGCTGATATAAGCCCCGATTATAAGTCCAGTGTAGACCTGGGGGTGTCACAAAGTGCCATAAGGCACTTCTGCTCCATTCCTAGGGAGGCTTAGGCCAATGCAGAGGCATACACCAACATTCCACATCATCTCAGGCAGATATATATTTATATATTTTATTTATTGAAATTTTACCCTGCCTTTCTCCCAGTAGGGTGACTCAAGGCGGCTAACAAGAAAATGATAAACAATAAAAAGAGCTATATTAAAGATTAAAAACTGTTTAAAAAGTTGAAAAAAATTTAAAATGTGCAGTAATAAAATTAAATTAAAAACACATTAAAGTCATGTGTTTTCTACAGGCTGGCGTTAGTCAAAAGGCTTTTTAAAATAGGAATGTTTTAAGGCCCAGCCAAAAGTTATGTAAAGTGGGAGCAGATCTAAACTCCAGAGGAAGGGAATTCTACATTTGGGAAGTGGCCACCAAAAAGTCCCTTCTCCTACCTGCCACACCTCTCAGCTCACCTGGTGGTGTCAAGGTCAGCAGGGTCCCCCAGATGATCTTATGTGATGGGCTGAATTGTGTGGGCAGAGGCAGTCCCTCAAATGCCCTCAATCTGAGCTGTATAGAGCTTTAAAGTTTTGCCAAGTGAGTTAGGTCTGCCATAAAGATATGCCAGGTGAGTTGGGCAAGCCTAAATTAGTTAGGATTAAACCCTTAGTCACATGTTCCATTTAATGTAGGTACAAATTGTTTACAAGGCACATAGACTTTGATCTCTAAATAAGAGCCCAGTAAAAGCTGCAGTGTTTTTCCCTCATGTATGATTGTTTGACACCTTAATAATAATTTTTCTTTCTTCCCACTTGAATTCAGCATGATATAACTTCCAAACTAGTTAACAGGCCAGTTTTTCTCCAGTTTAGCCTACTCTTTAACCAAGATATGACATCCATGTCTCTCATAACATCTTCAACATTTTTTTAGTTTCAAAAAGACTGACAATCGGGAGCCATGGCAAAATGTGGATCCTAACAAACCCCAAAAGGTAATCATATCCTTTTTCTACAAAGGAATTGCTGTTATGGAGTAAGTCCTATACAGGTCCAACCTTGTTATACACTGATTTTTTTATACATGGATTTGATTCAACATGAATGGCCACAGTCCCAGAATTCTGCATTATTCTGTAGATAATGAGGAAATACCTTCCAATAGAGGAGCATGAAACCCTCAAGTGGATCTTTAAATCTGTTTTACCATTGTTTTCTTTATACACTGTGGTTTTTTTATCCATGAGGTGTTCCAGAACAAAACTGGCAGGGCATCATCCATTCAAAATTAAGCACTTCCTGCTGGAATCAGCAGTGGGGCTTGTCAACAAATGAGAATGTGACTTTTGTTACATATTTGGGGCTTGTTTGTGTTTAGCTGGTAAGGAGCAGCTGAATTGGGACCACACAGTGGTCCCTGCCCAAGACCTCTTGACACCTGACGCAGCATTCCATGTCCTGCTCCTCTTTCCTCAATTTTATGCTAGCCTCGGCTTCTCCATTCTCCAATGTTCTAGCTCAGCATTCTCTTCCCCTCTACAATTCCCCTTCATCTCTGTTCCACTCCTCTCTTTCCTATCCATAGAAAGAGGAGGAGAAGCAGAGGCAAGTATGTGGACAGCAATGAGCACCCCACAATCGGCTGCCTGAATGTGACTGCTTCAGCTGGCCACATGGATGAATAGATATGGGTTGTTGTGCTCTCTGATCCTGTTCCAGCTGCAATCCAGATCTCCCTGGAAACACTGTTTTTCCAGGGCAAATAGGAGAGACAGGGCAAGCAGAGATTCAGACTGGAATTAAGCAGGGGCAGAGGCTCAGAGTCCTTCTTTCTGCACACCAAAGTCACAGTCCCAACCCATAGGAGGCTTTGGTCCAGGTGAACATAGGATGCTGCTGCCATATTTGGGTCAAACCAAACAGCCCAGTTTTCCCAACATAGAGCAGCAGCAGCTCTCTGGGGTTTCAGAGAAGGAAATTTTCTTTTAACTTATTGTTCCATCATGGAAGAAAATATTGTAAATATTACACATTGTATGTCCTGCCTTTTTAAACATAATTTCCTGTACCATTAAAAAATATCAATGTGGGGCCTGGCTTTT
This sequence comes from Cryptoblepharus egeriae, assembly GCA_030015325.1. Taxonomy (NCBI): domain Eukaryota; kingdom Metazoa; phylum Chordata; class Lepidosauria; order Squamata; family Scincidae; genus Cryptoblepharus; species Cryptoblepharus egeriae. The sequence continues at coordinate 18,493,007 of JAREYC010000013.1, forward strand.
TAAATATTCTGTTTTCTGTCTCTTTTTCAATATGGCCGGTAGCTTATCACAATCAACCAACAATGGAAGCCCATAGAAGAGCTGGAGAAAGTCCGAGAGTTGACAAAGTGACCTGACATCAGCCACAGCCTAACAACACTCTGTGAATCTAGTGGAATCAATTCTGCACTAACAAGATGCTCAAAACCAATATGCAGAAATTCTTCAGTTATATTTTTAGGTTCTCCCCCCTGCAATTTTGAGGGTTTCTAGTTGAAGGTGTTGCTCTTTGTTTGATAAATTGCCTTGCAGACATCCACATAATCCTAAAGAAAGGAAGCAACGCTCACTCTCCACCTCCACTTTCATAGCAGAGCTCAGCACTCAGTGCACGAGCAGATTCTCTGGTTCTTCAGCTATTTGAAAACTCTCACAAGAGTTGCATTCTCGTTGTCTGGGGCAATACTGTTATTTACTTTGTTTTCAATAAACTTGACATTTATATTCCAAATTCCACTGCATAACATTTTCTTTCTGATCAATGTGGGCAGGAATCAAACCCTGAATGGCTGCAGCAGAAGGGACATGACAGTCCTACTCCAGCAGCCTGTTGAGGAATGAATCAACCAACTAAATGGACAACTGGATACTTCTAAATAGATTGGTTATTTTACCTTGATATTAATTTAGAAAAGAACCAAGAAAAACAAAGCAAAAATTTGAGGGTTTATCATTATAATAGTTTATGAGTGTTGGATCAGTGGCAGGATTATCATATGTCATAACCAAAAAAGAGGACAAGCCCCCCCCCAATGTAGGGTGCCCCCCAAAAATGTAAAACTTGACAAAATGAATACTAAAAACATTAGTGTATATTCCTTTCATGAGGTTAATTTAAACACTATATTACTTCTTACAGTTTTAAATTTAAAATTGTTATATATAAAATATTACATAGTAAAAGTAAAGGTGTCCCCCACAGGTTTTACTGCTAGTTTTGACTGACTGTAGAGTGTGGTGCTCATCACTGTTTCTAAGCCAAAGAGCCAGCATTGTCCAAAGACGCTTCTGTGGTCATGTGGCCAACATGACTATATGTTGAGGTCAACGGAACGCTGTTACCTTCCCACCGGTACCTATTTATCTACTTGCATTTGCATGCTTTTGAACTGCTAGGTTGGCAGGAGCTAGGCAAGAGACAGCAGCTCCTTCCGTCTTGTAGCACCTGAGTCTCAAACCCTGGCTTTCTGGTTGACAGGCACAGCATCTTAACTACTGAGCCACTATAGTGTTGGTGAATTTATTACATAGAATTTATTAATTACAAGAAGGATATATGGTGCTTGCTCACAAAGAAAAGGAGGACAATGTAGATTTTTCCGAGGACACAAGACTAAAAAAAAAAAAAAGGCCATCATTACCCCAGGGACATAGCTAGCAAGATGTGGGGTTGTGGTCTGCACAGGTGACATGCCTGGGGGCGGGGCGTGATGAGCACTGGGGGACCCAAAAAATTCAACTTTGCAATGTTGCAGAAAACCCCATAATGTCATAAATGTATAAGTGTGAAATTTGGGGAGGATGTTCCTTCTGTGACATGAACACCCACCAAGAACCGATGTTGAGAAATTTAACCCTTAAGAGGATAAAAAGGAGTGAAAAGTGTTTTTGTCCTATAACATGGATGACTGACTGACATCCAGCCAATTTCTTGCCCGGAGCCTGATGCACTGGGAGGGATGGTGCACATGAGGGATGTTGCACATGGGGCGGTGTTGTGCATGGTGGGGGTTTGATGAGCATCGGGGTTTGATGCTCATCAAACCCCCAGGCGCATGAACCACCCCAAGCGCAACATCCTGCCATGCTCATCAACACCCATGCACAACACCCCCCATGGCAGCAACCCCCCTTGCACAACATCCGCCATGTGCATAAACCCCCATGTGCACGAACCCCCATGCGCATCAATCTTCCATGCGCAACATTCCCCCATGTGCAACATCCCCCATGCACATGAACCCCCATGCGCAATATCCTCTCATGCGCAGCATCCTGCCATGCACATCAACACCTATGAGCACCATCCCCACATATGCACCATCCCCCCATGCACTCTCCTTCCCAGTGAATCAGGGACCAAATTGCTGGATGTTGGTCAGTCTTCCATGTTAAATATAGGACAAAAACACATCACACCCCTTTTCAGCTTATTAAGGGTTAAATTTCTCCACATTGGTTCTTAGTGGGTATTGATGTCACAGAAGGAACACCCTCCCCAAATTTCAGCTTCTAGGCCCAGCAGTTTTGGTTGGGCACTGATGAGTGAGTCAGTCAGTGACTTTTCATTTATATATACAGTATATAGATTATATTGAGTGTGATTATATTATATTGAGTGTGATAATATAACACTCATAATCTATTAGAACACTCATATTAACACTCATATAACACTCAACATACTGTATATTTTTTCATGTGATTAAAAAATATACATATTTAAATAATATACAGTAAATACACTCATAAGTATTGCTTTCATGTGATCAATGTAAACACTATATTACTTATTATTAAATTTAAAACTACAGTATTACATAGCATTTAGAATTTAATAATTACAAGAATTCTACATGCTGCCTGCTGAGAAGAAAAAGGAGGACAATGAAGATTTTTTTCCCAGGCTAAGCACCTGTCCTGGAAACAGATGGTCACCCTGTACTCAAGAGGAGGTCCTCAGTCCATCATCCATCCCAGTGATTTTCAACCAGTGAGCCATGGCACACTGGTGTGCCGCGGATAGTCCTCAGGTGTGCCACGGTAATTTGTGGATTGACAAATCAATTGGAAATTAATAGGAAATAGGATCATTAATAGGAAAATTGGGTATTTGAACAGTTTGGTGTGCTTGACAAGGGTAAAAACAATTGATAACTTTTTACTTGTTAAGAGTGGTGTGGGATGAAAAAGGCTGAGCATGACTGCTCCATTCCCAAGCAGGGCAGGTGATGCCCACCAGGTAAGGACAGGAGGGGGCTGCAGTTTTGCGCGCGTGCAGCAGGGGGCGCCCCCCTCCTGAGCACCCCTGGACCTACAGACAGGAGGGTTCTGGGTGCGGTTCCTGCGCTGGGTGTCATTCTGGGCTACGTGACTTGGGTCACATCCAGCCCTTGGGCGTTAACGGGGTTTATAAAGGGGAGCAGCCTCCAGTTCAACTCCACTGCAGGTCCAGCAAGACAGACAGGTGGTGGTTGCAGGGAGAGGGGTGGTCAGAGGGTCCCCCCTTGCAAGTGAGCATCCATCCACCTCTCCCCAGATCTGCTGCACCTGCTGTGACCATGGGCAGCATGGGGGTCTTCCAGCTGATGAGGAAGAAGAAAGAAGTAAGTGGGCAGGAGGCTGCAGGAGGCTGGGCACACATCACCCAGAAGAGCTCAGCAGCTCTTCTGCAGCAGGCTGGAGACAGCATCCTCCTCCTCCTCCTTCCAGTGGTCACTCTTGACAGGTGCTCCAAGGGGATGGAGATGCTGCAAAAAGAAAGAATCCCCTTTCCTAACCCACTCATCCTTGGTCATCATTCAAACCACTCCTTAGAAAAGTTTTAATGCAGTGCTTTAAAGAGAGCTTGGAGAGCATCACTTGGCTAAGGATACTCTGCCTTCCTTGTGTCTTCCAGCTGATCCCTCTGATTGGGTTTGTGACCCTTGCAGGAGTCGGAGCCATACTCGCCTTGCTTCATTCCACCAGGAAAACTGATGTGATGTAAGTCAACCGATGTGATGTATGCCTCCTCTTTTTACTTAAAATCAGGATTCTTTTTAATTGCTAAGAAAAAGTAATTTTTTGCTTTAAAAAAAGATCAAATTTTAAGAATTCTAACAGGGAGGTTAGAAAAATTTTTTCCTTGAAAAATGGTATAGTACTAGATTGTATAGCACAAGATTCACTTTATAACATATAACACTAGATTCACTTTATAACATATAACACTAGATTCACTTTATAACATAAGCTAAAGTCAATAAAGGACTTATAATTTACCTGGTACATATCTCAGATTTAAGTGCGCAATCCAGAGTAACTACAGGGAGTCCTTGCTCCGGTGTAAGAACATCTTACTCTGGATTGCAATATGAATTTCCCATAGGTTTTCACTACGTGGTGCAGGAACTACGGGTGCACGTAATGTCTCTTATGTGCTCCAGTAGTTACTCTGGATTCTAGGGTAAATCTAGATGCATTTTTAATTCTCATTGAACGCAGATCAGTGCAATCCCATCCCACTGTGTTCAGGATTGTCTATATACAGCCTTCTCCAAGAGCATGTCCCACTGAACACAGTGGGACTTACTTCTGAGTCAACACATATAGGATTGTGCTGTGAGTTTTGAGGCATTATGCCACATAATTTTAGAATGTTTTGCTTTCAGTTGGCAGGTATGGAGCACAATGCTAACCATGTCAATTCAAAAGTAAGCCCCATTGTGTTCAATGGGTCTTACTCCCAAGAAAGTGTGTTTAGGATTGCAGCCTAAGAGCACAATCCTAACCATGTCTACTCAAAAGTAAGCCCCATTGTGTTCAATAGTTCTTACTCCCAGGAAAGTGTGTTTAGGATTGCAGCCATAGTTTGGTAAAATGTGGGAAACTCAGCTAAAATGAGGGATTTTTCAATCCCATTCATCTCAAGGTTCCTGATATTTATATAATCACATAAGCAATTCCAGGAAATGTGTGTGCGTATTGTTGTAAAACATGACAGGCATTTTATAGAATGTGTATGTATTATAGGTAAACGTTTCCAGACAACAACATCCAAATATTTTGTTCTCTTTTCTAAATTCATCATTAAAACCTTTAATATGTTAGCAGTTAATTAATAATGCATATCATGATGTTAAATTTTGCAGTAAGAAATCTTACTGCAGTTTCTAATTCAGAGAGCAATAGATGGTAAAACATTTTTTCTGCTTTATTATGCAGCATCTGGATAATAATCAAAGTACACTTTCTTAGCTGTAAGATCTGCTGAAATCAGCAGGACTCACTTCTATATTAATATAGTTAAGGATAGTTAGGCTCTTCGATCCAGTTTTGTACAATGGAAATATAATTTTGACTCACAACTGCAACATTTCATTTATAGTTTCAACAAGTCGGGTAACCCGGAGCCATGGGAGCATGTGAATCCTAGCGAACCCCAGAAGGTAAAGGATGCACTTATCCAAAAAAGGCATTGCTAGTATGGAATAGGTCCTTGGCCTATATGCTGCAAAAATGCTGCTTTTGAATCTTTGATGTTTTATTTGTATAAACTAATACAGGGGTATCCAAACTTTCAACTTTAGAGCTCCTGGACCTTTAACAACTGAACGGAAAGGGAATTTCAGCAGGTGCAGTTGTGGTATGTGAGATGAGAAGCTGCACCTGCTGAAATTCCCTCCTTTACATGATTGTTAAAGGCCCAAGAGCCCTGAAATTGAATGTTTGGACACCCCTAAACCAGTGGTGGGCTTTTGGGGATTCTAAACAGCTTCTATAGAACCCTTTGCTAATGAGCGCCTGGTTCTGAGAACCAGTTATTAATGGAACATACAACCTGTTGTTAATTTAGGTTATTAGGACATAGAACCTGTTGTTAATTTATTTGAATCCCACCACTGCCCTGAACTAATACATAGACAGAACTATATTGTATAGGAGGCAGGTAATATGGTGTCGTGGTTTCCATACTAGACTTGGGTCTGGATCAAGGGACCTGGATCAAATTTCCACCCAACCATGACGCTCATGTTGATTATCATTATCTTCTTTGGGGTGAGAGATCCAGAACATAACTGTGCAGGAACCCAGGTCCTGTCCCTGTGCGGTGCAGTCACAGTCCTAGTCCTGATCCCCAAAGGACCTTTTTACCAGCTGCTTTTTACCAAATAAAAGTCATAGTCGCCCCAGCCTTGTGTTAAGTAACATATAGTTTAATTTGTCAGTGTGTTTAACTTTAGAAGGATTCTGCTCAGAGTTATTCTTTTTATTCGTTTAAAAAAGTGACACAATTTCCTGTACCATTAAAATCATCAGTGTGCAGCACCACTTTTTAATATTCTATTCTCTGTTTCTTTTTTTTTGTCTCAAAATGGCTGGTAGCTTCTGTCAATCAACCAGCAATGGAAGCCCATAGAAGAGCTGGAGGAAGTACGAAAGTTGACAAAGTAACCTGACAACAACCCCCCACTTAACAACACTCTATGAATCTAGTGGAATCATTTCTGCACAGACTCGATGCTTGAAACCAGTGTGCGGAAATGCTTCTGCTACATTTTTAGGGTCTCCCTCCAGTTTTTGGGGACTCTGGGTGAGGATGTTGCCCTGCGCTTGAGAAATTGCTATGCAAACATTCACACAGTCTAAACATAAGAGGCGATCCTCACTCTGCACATCTGCTTTTCGTAGCAGTGCTCAGCGCTTGTGGCCCCAACAGGCTGTGGGTGCCTTCATCCATTTGCAAGTTTCCAGAGGAGTTGCAGTCTCATTGATGCAATAATGCCATTTATAGTTATTTCAACAGACTTGAATGATTTCAAGGACAGAATGAAATGTCTTCTCTATTCAGCACATGTCTTCTGTATTCAGCCTAGTACAATCATTGTACCAATCTGGATTGGTTCAATCATGGTTCATGTCTTGGAGAAGGACCACTGAAATCAATTGAACTACTTTAGATGGAGAACTTCAATCCCTGTCTAAATGTTTTCTTCCTATCCTTTTATTCTCTAGATGAAGATCTGGGGTGCTTTTTTTCCCCCACCTGTGTTTCATCATTACAATATTTTTTATTTTCATTTTCAGTTTTACAAAGTGCCTTGTTCTCTAAAGACTTTCCCCACAAATAAGAAAATAAAAATGTTTTATTTATCTTTGTGTTAGAATCTTTTTATTTTAAAAAATACAGAAATATAACAATTTGATTCTCTTCTCCCCCCATAATTTAATTAAATACATATTTTAACTAACTATGCATTCAGTTATTTTAAAAAATAAAAGATCAAGATCAATCAGTGTGAGGGCTGACAGATGGAAAGCAAGAGAGCATGTTACTTCATAGGGTGGTAATTATCCAGATGCATTAATACAGTATTTCTCAATCTGTGAGTCCCACAGAGCCTTCAATGGAAACACTGGTGCTAGATTAGATAACTATTTGCCTTCCATAAGTAATTCAAAAACTACTGAACTCCTGCACTTTGCAAGACAGCTGTTGTTCAGGGTAACCAAAAAAGAGGACAAGCCCCCAAAATGTAGTACAGTCCCCAAAAATGTAGGACCTGACAAAAGCTTAAAATCACTCATATATATTGCTTTCATGCGGTTAATTTAAATACTATACTGTATTACCTTTTATTAAATTTAAAATAATTACATACACTGTAATTTACTATACTTATGAATTACAAGAAGGTTAAATGCTTCCTGCTCACAGGAATAATGAGGAAAAGGAAGATTTTCCCAGGACACAAAGCTTAAAAAGGGGACAAGTCCTGGGAAAAAGTGGACGTAAGGTCACCCTGTATTAATTGCCCTGCTTTTCCCAAGTGCATCAATGACAGGGAGTGGGGATAGGTCAAGTCTGGGCCACATAACGTAGCCTCTGAAGCCTGGAGGCTATTGATTAGGGCTGCCTTATTAGAAATGGATTGAACGTTTTTGAAGTAAATAAATAAATATTGCTTGCAAATGAAGGAAGGAAGGAAGGAAGGAAGGAAGGAAGGAAGGAAGGAAGGAAGGAAGGAAGGAAGGAAGGAAGGAATGAATGAATAAACAAACAAACAAACAAACACAAATAAATAAATAAATAAATTATCATCTTTTTTAAGTCTTGAAAAGCTAGGTGGGTCCCAATATAGTGGCGCCTCACATAAAGTATGTTTCACGTAACAAACAAAATTTTCTCTAGGATTCTGCTTCACGTAAAGAAAGTGCTTCACATAAAGAACATATTCATTGGCAGTTGGGGCAGACATGCTGGCCGGCAGCCTGTTTAAAAAGCGTCAGGGCTGCCTAGCGCACCTGCCCACAGTGAAAGCAACACTTCCATGCTGTTCCTCCTGTGGCTGGGTGTCCGCTGGGCAGAGGGAGAGAAGACCAGTGGAGAAGAGGGAAGCAGCTCAGGGCTAGCCAGAAGGGAGCAGGGGGGAGAGAGGCTCAGGATGGAGAGAAGGAGAAAGTGGGGAGACACTTTGAAGGTGTCTTGGATTGCAGCCTCCTAACCATGTCTACACAGAAGTAAGCCCCATTGTGTTAAATGGGTCTTACTCCTAGGAAAGTGTCTTTAGGACTTCAGCCTAAGTAGACTTCAAAAGATCATGCACATTGAATGCATGTTTTGAATTCAATCCCAGTGTTCTGTCATCATTTTTACATCCAGTTCATATTTTAATATGAATATTTTTGGGGTTGTCTGAGTTTCCATTATTTCCTATGGGAAAATCTGCTTCACGTAAAGAATGTTTCACATAAACAACATGCCTCCGGAACGAATTAAATTTGTTACGTGAAGCGCCACTGTAGTTATTTTAAAAGTAGATCCTGGTGCTAAATGGATTAGCTGTTGGTGGAGGTAAGAGTCATGTGGAAGAACCTACTCCCAGGAATCTGGTCTGTATATGGTTTGAGCTGTTAACTCTACTACGGGGGAGAAGAAAATGTTTCACAACTAAAATTGTCTATTGTTTTGTCCCAATCTATTTTTGCACATTTAATTGAATCTCCTGTTTTCGTGCACTTCATAAGGTCACTAGCTGTTGGCCAAACTACATATTGCATGGAAAACACCCCGTTACGTATTTTTTTAGAAACAAGAATGACTCAGCAGAACATAGATAAAAATAATTCCAGTCCTTCCCACTTTTTCAAAAAAAGTTTGTTGACAAGACCACCTACATCGGCAGTCTTCAAATTTTCTTTGGCAGGATCATTATCTAATGGCCGCACAATTCTTATTTAGTCCCAAGAATGACTCAACAGAACAGTTTTTCAACCTTTTGATCTCATGGCACTCTGGCAAGGTGCTAAAATGGTCAAGGCACACCATCCGTTTTGTTACCATTGGCAAGCCACATCACACTGCTGGTAGTGGACTCACATCCCCATATTGCCCTAATAAATGACATTTCTCAAACTTCTGAAGCACACCTGAACATCAGCCTGAGCACACCAATTTGCCACAGCATAGTGGTTGAAATTGTTGCTCTAGGACCTCTAAAAGGTTTTGAGAACTACTAGCATATGGTATTCGTAGCTACATCATTTGACAACAAAAAAACACACACCGGCCATACTCCTGATGCCCAGACGTGTTGCAGGTGTGCGAAAGGGCTTTATGTGTACAGTGCCCCTGATAGACCATTGCTGAACAGACCACTGCCAGGGGTGTCGGCATGGCCAGTGGGTCTGTTGTAGGTGTATACATGGCACAATCCCATTCTCCCCACCCCCACAAGATGGTATATTATCTGGGAACATCTTTGTGACCCTTATATGAACCAATTTTCTTTCATTTTCTGCTAACCTTAAAAGTCGATTCAGCAACCTGGCTTTGTGTCTTAACAACAATCCATTATCCTCCATTGCCCTTTTGGTCAAAAATCAATTGTTACTCTGTTCTAAATAAACCTTCAGCTGAAATGGTAGTTTGCAAAGAGGTTTGGGGTTGCTAAATATAGCGATCTTAACAATGATACTGTTAGGATCCAGTAGGATCAGACATAAACCCAGGGAGAGGGTATTGCTCAGTTATCAGAGAAGGGGCAGAGGTGGGTGATGTTCTCAAAGACATGCTAGTAATCAGGTTCCAAAACAGATCAGTCTCAGCGTGCCCAACAAATGAGACAAATGGGGTCAACCCAGCTATGATGCTGTTTCCAGCAGTTTCCATCCACCTCTGCCCATGTCTGAAGGTCCTTCTTTTTCTTCCACACCCTAGATTTGAAAAAAAGAACATGCAAGGTAAGTGTGAAGAAGAAAAACATGATGAACTACAGAATCAGACATACTACTTGCCTACACACTAGCCTGCAATTCTGTATTCATCTGCACTTCTTCTCGTAGTCTGTTCCCTTTCCTTTTTCAGATCTAAGGAGTGAGAAACACAGGAGGAATGATAGACTCAGTTGGACAAGGGGATGGCATTTTGCACCTGTCCATAGGTGCCAAGAGGTCTTGGGCCTGCCTTGAAAATAATCTCCATGATCTTTACTGTAAATAATCCATATGATACACCAGGCTGGGGCAAGACCAATACGGGCAGCGTGATCCAGAACAATGACTGCCATGCCAAGTGAACATTACTTTGCACTTTTCTTTCCTTCCACCATCCAGTCTTGCATATCAACCAAGTGCTGTAGTTGGTTCCTGTAATTTGTTGGTTCCTGTAATTTCAGTAGCAAGCTATAGAGATGCAGGTTGTCTTTGTTCATGTACAACAGATGATGCAACAGATCATGTACAACAGATGTTCATGTACAACGGATGATGCAACAGATTCATCAGAAAATATTATTTGGATGCAACTTGAACCGATAGAACCTGGAACTGTTGGACAGAGTTGAAGGTGAAATATCAGCTATTTGCTTTCTGTAGTTAAGTTACAAGGCAGATGTTTCAGAGCAGACAAGGGCAGCCTTCCTTCCCTGTGTGTGTTTCCAAAAGGCAGCAGTAAACCAGCAAGTTTTCATTTCCTCCTCGGTGTGCTGAAAGAGGCTGTGCTGCTCTTTCACTTGTCACAGTATTAGTCTAATGACTCATGAGAGTTTCATTTGTCTACGTGCTACAGAGGAAGAGACAGAAGCTACTATTACTTAAATTTTAAAATTTTAAAATAAATATTTAAAATACTCGTACAATTTTGCTATGTAAACCTTTGTAAACTTCTCCTATTGAAAAGTAATATATATTAAGAAGAGGAGTAATCATACACAGACAGGCAGAGTGGCCACTCTAGGAATGACAAAGTACTATACATAAGTATATAAATAAAAATAAAACATAAGGATAGGAAAACAAGTGTGGTGGCCTCCAGGAACCCCTAGGTTCTGACAGGGCAATCCTATACATGTTTACTAAGAAGTAAGTCCCACTATGTTAAATGGAGCTTAGTCATAGGAAAGTGTAGGATTGCAGCCTCAATGACTTCCTTGAGCCCTCATTCTGAAGGTGGGTTTTAGTGGAAGAAATATTTTGCGACAGGTCCTTTGTACTGTATACTGGCCTCGGACAGGACAAATACAGCTGCATTTGTTATACAAACATAGATGTGTTATGTCGAGGAAAAACAACTTTTGAAAGATTAATATGACTCAAGAGTGGGACCTGAACTCTTGTCTCTCATGTCCCAAGCAAGAACTTGTTTGCAAACTGTATTGTTTTAGCCGTGTTAATCTTTTACATAGCCTAGAGGTGAGATGGGTATGGGAAGATTATGAGACAGAACTTGCAACACCACACATGAAAGTAATTTGTTCTCTTAATTAGTAACTTTTATTGCTCAAAATGAGAGCTCTCTGAGTGGTGTCTATTGCTGTGCTCATATGTTGCCATTGTAGTTTTAGTAAATCGTATTGTACATTCTATGTTTTTTTCTATAAAATTAGGCTTTGCTTTAATACACAGCATCCATTGGCGCAGAACCCTGGAAGGCCCTACCAACCTTTCCTCAGGCTTCCCAGGGAGGATTGGGATTGGAAGCAGGGGAGGCATTAGAGATTGGACTGGCTGGACCCTAGCCAAGGAGGTTGCACATCCATGATCAGAGGGTCCAGTTGGTGAAGTGGATCTGGGACCCCTACATACCATGGCAGTGATAACACTCAATGTAGTATCAGGGGGTGCCTGATCCTGCCATCAGGATCTAGTACGAGAAGAATTTGCCCAGCATCATTGCCATTTTCCTGGTGGCCATCTTCTTCCTTCCACAATAAGGTAATTCATGCCCTGCTTTTGAACTTCCTGGAAGCATCTAACTAGCTGCTGTTTGAAACAGAACCTGGAACATATGGAACCTAGAACTGATTCAGCAGGTTTGCTTTTATGTTCTGTCTTGTAAAAGAACATCTCGCTGTGGATCTTTGGTCAGTTGAACACTTCAGGTATACGCATATTCATATCTGCAATTGTACACTATTAAGATACTATTTTATCTTAATAGTGTACTAACTGTACACTATTAAGTTACTTAAAGCCAACACAGAACAGAGTCCAGAAGTTCAAACAGTGGATATCTTTGAAAGAGAAAATGCAGTTTTACACACATCCATGTATTCCTAAAATCTAATCTTGAATTACAATCTTGTAAATTGTAATTTTAAGCTGATTTGGGAACAAAACTTAGACCGGCAGACAGTCAGTCAGACAGACAGACAGGCAGGCAGGCAGGCAGGCAGGCAGGCAGGCAGGTAAAGAAATTGATTGCTCATGCTGTGAATGTCATTATGGAATCGGTCTTAGAAATCCATGTCTATCTTAATCCTAATTTTTCAAGAAGTGACACATAAGACCTGCAAATCTATAAAAAGTGACTCTTTCTGTATCTCCACAATCTATTATAATAATATGATCAGTGGTGGACCCAGCCCGGCCCAACAACCAGTTCCCTGGAAGTGGGCGGGGCCAGGCCAGGTCAGGTTGCTGGTCCAGGGTCGGGGCGGGGAGAGAGGATGGGGAGGGTCAGGGTGCGGGGAGGGTCAGGGGCGGGGCTGTGGGTGCTAATGGGTGGGACGAGGGGCGGGCCAACATTGACGCCTGCGCAGTTGGCGCCGGCCAGCTTCAGGGCATCAACATTGGCGCTTGTGCAGTGCGTGCACAAAAAAAGATGGCGGCCGGCCCGAACTGGTCCGCCGGTTATCGCCTTTCCCCGTCGCTGCCAGATCGCGAGCAGCAGGGAAATGGGAACATCTGGTTCGGGCGATCCGGCCCGAACCGGTAAGAGCCCACCACTGAATATGATGCATCATTTTCAATCTGGAAGAAGCAAGGATTGCTCTCAGGAAGTATCAACTTTCCCTTTGTAGCAGGACGTGAGTTTTCAGCTAGATCCGTGGAAGTTTATTTCTGTAGAAGATAGAAGCATGGTCTGGAAGAAATCCAGAAATCAGCTATTTTTATTTGTCTCAACTCTGTCTCCAGTTCTTCTTAGAGCAATGATGCTGCAATTAGTATCCTGGGTCACAGCCCACTATTGTGATCGCCAGTCCTCAGACTTGTACAGATAAATCTCAGGCACTCCAGCCATTAAATGGGCACATTTTTAGAAGTGTTGTGCTTTTCCCCTGCCCATTTCAAAGAGCTTTTGATGCTGTGTGGATCTCCTCATGAGGGCATTAATGCAAGCCATTAATTGCTTTAAAAAAAACTTTTCCATCACTAAGCCTTCAAAAGAAAGTAATAACATCTGCCCAACACCATTAAGAATTGGACAGTCTATGGATACAATCATGCATAATAGATCCTTTCTTCTTTGCTATAGAGAAAATGCATGGGTAATTAATTTTAAAGCAATAATACCCAAACGGTCAAGGAGAGTCTAAGAAGCAAAGGAAAAAGAGTTCTTACAGTGAAAACTGTACATGAAAAGTCAAAACCTTGTTGTTTTCAGTCCAGCCATTTCAGATCTTCCTTCCTTTACCCATTTTGCCGAGTCAACAGGCATTAACTATAGGTTTATGCAGGTGCTAATAATCTGTTAGATATAATTATCTATTAGTTTGGTGCCAATGACACCCAGGTCTAACACAGTTTCAACTTTGTAATGCAGGCATGCTGAAGGTCTCTCTTCCATTTGGTTAATGCTATCTGTTCATGACTTTAATATTTGCAGCTGCAAACTATGGAAATGATGCACTTTGTAGGCTGAAATAAGAAGCAATGTGTGCCACCCATGCAAAATAAAAAAACTTCTGTGTCTTTCTAGAAAATTCTTTCCCACATCAATGGGCAGTAGTCTACACTGAGAACAGTTTTGTGAAATTATCTAAGAGCCAGGGGATTATTCCACATTTAGGTACCAGAAAATTAAGTTATTTGCTGCAAATATTTCTGGCAATGTCAAAGGTTTATACTGGAGAAACCAATAATTGTTAACGTATCCACCCATGACAAGGGATTCTATAAAATATTGTTAAAGCTAAGTACACAGCAGATAAATGAAATCTTGTCCAATAATTAACTAGAAAACATAGGCTGGGCATCGCTAGTGGCAACACACGCACACATTTTATTGAGTGTAATGTTCAATAAGAGAATGGAGACAAAAGTTTTATTACTGACTAGCAAAAAGCGTACCCACGTTGCGGGAGTAACATTTCCCCATACAACATCCCCCCATGGCGCATCAACACCCCATGCACAACTTTCCCCCATGCGCAACATTCCCCCATCCACAACATTCCCCCATGCACAACATTCCCCCCACATGCATCATCCCCATGTGCATCATCCCCCACGCGCAATTTCCCCCATGCGCAACTTCCTCCCCACGCGCAATTTCCCCCCGTGCAACATTCTCCTGTGCGCAACATTCCCCCATGCGCAACTTCCCCATGTGTGCAACTTCCCCCATGTGCATCATCCCCCGTGCGCATCATCCCCCTGCGCGCATCATCCCCCCGCGCGCAACTTCCCCCACGTGCAACTTCCCCTCGCGTGCAACTTCCCCCATGTGCAACTTCCATGCGCAACTTCCCCCATGCGCAACTTCCCCTGTGTGCAACTTCCCCATGTGCAACTTCTCCCCATGCACAACTTTCCTACATGCGCATCATCCCGCCATGCGCAGCATCCTCGCCAGTGCAACCTGTTCCTCCGAACAACATCCCTCCAGTGCACCGGGCACCGAGGACCAAATTGGCTGGATGTTGTTCGGTCTCCCATGTTAAGTATAGGGCAGAAACACGTTGACCCCTTTTCAGCCCCTGAAGGGTTAAATTTCTCCAGATGGTTCTTGGTGGGTGTTCAGGTGACAGAAGGATCCCTCCCAGAATTCCATGCTTCAGGCCCAGCAGTTGGGGCGGAATGTTGCTGAGTCAGCAATTCTCCAATGCAAAGTATAGGGAGGAAAATGCGTTGCACCCCTTTTCACCCCCTTCTGGTTGGAATTTCCAAAAACCAGTTCTTAGTGCACCCCTCCGTCACAGAAGGAACACCCATCCCAGATTTCACGCTTCTAGGCCCAGCGGTTTTGGCAGAGCGGTGATGAGTCAGTCAATGAGTAACTTTTCCCTTTTATATATATAGATTCTTTCTCTTGGGTTAACTATTGTCAGGTAAGATTATTAGAATTTGTTATGCTTCCTCAGGCATTAGGATTTTGGCCTCCCATGGTGTTTAGTATCAAAAACATGCTTGGCCAAAAAAGAGAGTAAGAAATATATTTTTCTGCAAAAGTTAATGTTGGCGGATGAAAGATCTAGAGCAGAAATGGCATGTCCAAAACTACCATTTTAAAGCACACATGTTGCCCTAGAGTCAGTTAGGGAATATTGATAGCAGTTATAATAATGATTCATGAATTTGGCTAGCCCCGACTCTTGGACAGCTCCCCCTCTTTCACGCTTAAAGAATAGTCTCATCCCTCTCCATCCATTTCCCCCACACACACCTTGCCTCTCTAAGGCAGTACAATTATCTCCTGGTTGGAGGCTTATAATGTACCACCCAAACTGTGGTATGGACCACAGGCAGAAAAGTCATCAGTATTATTTATTTACATTATTTGTACCCCACCTTACTTGTGAAGACTCAAGGCAGAATGATTTACAAGAGGTGTGGCATATTTCCAAAAGGCTTTCAAGAGAATGGGGTAACTGAACCATACCTTTGTAGCAGGCCTCCGTCAGTTTTGAAAGACTATTGTATCATGCTTGGCGCTGCATACACTGCATGCAAAGCACGAAAGCCTGGGTTGGATTGTTATGGA
Source organism: Cryptoblepharus egeriae (assembly GCA_030015325.1). Classification (NCBI taxonomy): domain Eukaryota; kingdom Metazoa; phylum Chordata; class Lepidosauria; order Squamata; family Scincidae; genus Cryptoblepharus; species Cryptoblepharus egeriae. The sequence goes on from JAREYC010000013.1 coordinate 18,508,953, forward strand.
GGAGAGGCTGTTACCCAAGCAGCAAATCCCCCCTCTCCACGCCACTGAATTAGTCCAATGGAAAGGCAGAGCCAATACGATGATTGATATTTACTCAGATCAGATTTCTGACCCATCAGTCAGAAGAGAAGCTGACCCTACCTCACAAGGCATGGCACTGCCAGTTTCCACCAAGTGATCCTAGGAGAATATTACTGAAATGCCATTGCTAGTTTTATGGCTCCTCATCCGTATCCTTCCTCAAGTGTTGGTGGGCTGGGTGTGATGTGTGGAGACCAATGCTTTAAAGTTTGGCATGCATATTGGTGAAAATTGATGGAGCACAGTTAAAATTTGTAGTTAAGTAAATGTGTTGATCTTGTTTTAAAAAATTTATTGACACTGCCTAATACCAAAGAAATATTTGATTCATCCAGCTAAATATTGTCTATGCTAGTTGGCTGGCAGTGAGTCTCCAAGGTTTCAGGCAGATGATTTCTTTCCAACTGGCAGATGCCAGGGATTAAGCCTGGGGCCTTCTGCACACAAAACTATTGAGCTGTAAAGCCCCCTTGCAGATTCCAGGGGCAATGCCCCTATAAACAGACTTCTCTTGGAGATGTTGGAGAAGGGTGGATCTTTGATTTTTGTGTCACATGATGAGAGCAAACAAAAGAGCCATATGAACTTTCAACTCCATCATATTTCTTCTAGAACTCTTTCTCATTTAAATCAAATGTTTGCATCAGGCCAGACCAGTTACAGAGGTGGAATGAAACCATGATATACAACCAGTGAAGAACATTTTCATGCTCTGGGAATATATTGGGCACACAATATATTTTCTCCCCATGTGACTTTTTGTACAGTTTGACTAGGATCTGATGGAGCAGGCTTTGTATGTCATCTAATCCAACCTCCTGCTCAGTGCAAGAAATCTGGAATTTTTGCTGGAAGATTCTTCCCATCTGGGTGTCTGCCCACCCTCAAAACTAGAGAGAATTTATTTATTACTAAGATATTTTCCCTATTAATGTTTATTTTCCTGTTAATGCTTAAGGATCTGATAAAGATGGTTAGTCTACCAAGGGGCTAGGCGAAGTATCTACTGTGAACTGCAGCATAGTGGGCAAGGTATTGTTAAGGGTGTCCTGCAGCCTACCCTGACTGCCAGCCTGCCCAGCTGGTCTGCCCAGCTGTTGATCCATCATCTTCTTGTTCACCTCCTTGGAATGAAAGCAACAAGAGGAAGACTTGGGCTGCTTTCCTTCTCTTTCAGCATTGATGCCAAACTTATTGACAACAGAGCTGGAGGAGGAGATAGCAGCCTCTGCGCTTCTGATCCTGATCATTTTCCAGATCAGAAAATGAAAACAAGAATTGCCATTGCTGCCCCCTCTTCCCTCTTGCACTGCTTGTGTCAAACAACCTAACTGGGAGGAGGCTGGGATCAGAACCACTGAGAACATCTGTTGATTCCTTAAATTGACAGGATCTCATCCATGAAGGTTCCTAAGTGACATTGGACCATGTACTATCTCCCAGTCTCACCTACTGACAACCTAACACCTAACAACACCTCACAGGTTGTTGTGAGGACCAAAAGAGGGAAGGAATCATGTATAGTATACAATCCAGAGCTCCTTGGAGGAAGAGTGGGATAAACATGTGAAAAACAAAGACAGTGATGCCTCACATAAGAAATTTAATTCGTTCCGGAGGCATGTTTGTTATGTGAAATGTTCTTTACGTGAAGCAGATTTTCCCATAGGAAATAATGGAAACTCAGACAATTGGTTCCACAACCCCAAAAATATTCATATAAAAATATTAACTGGATGTAAAAAAGATGACAGAACATTGGGATTGAATTCAAAACATGCATTCAATGTGCATGATCTTATGAAGTCTACTTAGGCTGAAATCCTAAAGACACTTTCCTGGGAGTATTAACACAATGGGGTTTACTTCTGGGTAGACATGGTTAGGAGGCTGCAATCCAAGACACCTTCAGAGTGTCTCCCCACTTTCTCCTTCTCTCCATCCTGAGCCTCTCTCCCCTGTTCCCTTCTGGCTAGCCCTGAGCTGCTTCCCTCTTCTCCACCGCTCTTCTCTCCCTCTGCCCAGCAGACGCCCAGCCACAAGAGGAACAGCATGGAAGTGTTGCTTTCACTATGGGCAGGTGCGCTAGGCAGCCCTGAAGCTTTAAAAATAGGTTGCTGGCCAGCGCATCTGCCCCAACTGTCAATGAATGTGTTCTTTATGTGAAGCACAGTTTGTTATGTGAAGCAGAATCCTAGAGAAATTTTTGTTTGTTACGTGAAACATATTTTCCGTGAGGCGTTCTTTACATGAGGCGCCACTGTACATATAAACAATGTCTCATGTCCCTGAGTGAGTTGAAGCTGAACTCAAGACTGAACATTCATGTTTACAAATGATGTTAAGTTGTCTGCATTTTTATTAGCTCTGCAGAACATTTTGCAATCTTTTTCCAGAAACTCATTCTTCCAAGTCCATCTGCCATCCGATACCACATGCAACACCATGTGGTTTTGTAAACTGTTAATTGTTGAATAGCAACAAATTACCAGGTACAGAAACTTCCAAACTGGTCTTGAAGCCTAACAGATCATGTCATATGGGAAAACCCATCCACTGTCAAAGCTGTTTATCAAGCCAAATCTCTTCAAGTAGCTTAAGCATGTTTGCTCCACCCGGTTCACAAGGAAAAGAAATAATCTTGGCACCGCAAGGGCAATCCCTGCACATGAACTGTGCAACTTAATTTTCCTAAAGAAGGTGTGTTTTTCCTGTAACAGACCTAGGTGTTGCCATGGTGGAGTAAAACACATGATTACTTAAGTCTTTGACCATGAAGTAAGGAAATGAAGCAAGATTTTGCAGGAAGGAAGTTTGCAAAGTAGAAGATCTCATGCCTCCTAATCTGGGATTTATTTATATCACATTATGTCGAAAAGTAACAGGGGAACCCAAGGGAAGCACAATGTGGCTTCTGCCACTGGCCGCAGGACTAATGAACAGCATTAGGAAGTTATCGCCTGCATTCTGGAAAGAACTTCATAGCATGGGGTAGAGTAATTTGGCCCTAGTCAAAGATGGAATTTGCTTCCTATGGGAAGAAATTTCAGCGACTCCCAGTTGTCACCAGCCTGAATGGGATTGCCACCAAACTGAATGGAAACACATACTAGCCTCTGTCACTGGCAGCTACTGAGTTGCTTTTGGACATTTGTGAGGATAACGTTGCAAGCCACCTTGGAAGATCATTGTGGTGGTCTCCTCCTGGTGGAATTTGCTCCCTCTGGAGGTCAGCTATACTTCAGTAGGGCCCTAGTCTAGTGAATTCAGCTGGATGGAACTGGAAGAGACTAGGGTGGTTGTGTACGTGTGCGACTGCTTTTGAAGAAGCAATGCTATTTTAAAAGGCTGGCTGTACCTGGTTGGATATTAGCTTGCTTCAGAGTCGTACCTAGGCAAAATGGCACCCATAGCAAGGACCGAAATGTCACCCCTATCAAAACACCTGAAACCCACCTTTTAGCTAATGTTACAAGTCAATAATATCAAACTGGTCTTATGCACCCATGCATGAGACACCTTGTGCCATGTAAACAGTTGAAAAGAAAATTTGAAAAGAAAAAAGTTAAATTAAAAAAGTTGAAAAGAAAATTTACAAAGAAAATGAAAAAATTAATAGCTAATTAATAGCTAATGGGTCCCTGTCCCAAAATGGCTCACAATCTAAAATGCAAAAAGAACACCAGCAGAAGGCACTACAACACGTATTGCTGGTGTGTGGAGGGCTAGTTACTCCCCCCTTGCTAAATAAAGGAGGAACACTCACTTGAAAGAGGGCCTCTTGCCCAGTTAGCAGAGGTAAGCAGGTTCAGGGTATTATATCAGTGAAAATTACCCAAACTTGAAACGGAAAGTGAAAGAACATTCTGCAATTCTGTACACTCCAGATAAGATTCTTATTTTAAATCTAAGAGGAGATGGACCTCTACTGGTAGAGTCGGAGAAACATCTTTTCTGATGCTAGTTTTTTCTGGAATTGACAAATTGGATCCCCTGTTTGCACATTTATGGAGGAAGTACAATTTCTTCTGTTGATTTTGCTCTTACTACATCACATATAATACCGCAATAACCAAAAATATGCCTGGTCTTTTATATGTCTGCTGCCAAACAGAAAGGAAAGGAAAGGAAGGAAGGACTTTCTTGGGACATACTTTATTCAGCGTTATTCATGTAATAATTTTAAAATATTTATACCCTGCTGTTGGAACACAAATAGACACCAATAGGAACTTCGCTTCTCCCCACTGGTCACACACAGGGTTTCTAGTCCTGTAGTGAGAGTCAAATAAATTAACAGGTTCTATGTCCTAATAACCTAAATTAACAACAGGTTCTATGTCCCATTAGTAACCAGTACTCAGAACCACGCGCTCATTAGCAAAGGGTTCTATAGAACTTGTGAGAACCCCCTTCAGCCCACCACTGACTAGAACACGTTAACCATGCTTGGGTGCCAAACTTCCTGATTGGAAGTACTGGCATCCCCCACTTTTTGACTGTTCATATTTCTGATGGTTCTGCTCTTTCAACACCTTTCAATTATGCCCAGAAGTCATTCATTCAACACATGCGCCACTCTTTCAACCCCTCTCTGCTGGTCTAAAAGCTAAAATTGTCATTCCTGATGTTGATTTGCATGTGACATGGTGATCAAACTGTTTTTGGCATTTCCTTATGACTTTCTTCAATAAATAACTATCATTCAAATACATAAGATATTCACTGCTTACTCATGCCTTTGTTAATTTTACTGTAATTTATTATGTATTTTGGCTATTTGTTAATATGTGTTAGTTAGGTTTATATCTTTCTGGTGGCCATTTTGCATTTTCAAACTGAAAAAGACTGGGTTCCACTTTCCAGTGGTTTTCACTTTTGGATGGTACTCTGGTCCCTAAACTATCTAATAAATGGGGGAGTGCCTGTACCAATCTCTGCATGCTATTTTACATGTACAGATGTAAACAACCTTGCTGATGGCACATGTTTAATGTCAAGTTTGATCTCCAGAGCAGACTTTTTCAAATCTAAGTCCTTATACAGTTCTTGGATATCTAACCGCCCAAAGTGCTGGGGAAAGGTTGAAGAAAACCTACTGCTGCATCTTTAATCCCACTGCCTCCTTGTAAAGCATCCCATTAGGTGTGCAGCCAGGAAAGCTAATTGAACAGGTGAAAGCCCACCGCTGCAGGTGGAAGCTTAAAGGGCACACATCTGTCTATCAGTGGCAGGCACCACAAGGTGTCGCTGGTGTATAGAAACACATTCCAAAGTGAACATGGCAAGGAGATGGATGCTTGCAGGATTTTTGCCTTGGGCCCTTCCTAAACCTGGAGGCAAAGCTGTGAAACAGATTTTATTGATAGAGGACATTTGATAACCATAAGTCTTTTGGGTTTGGTAATGTCCTACAGTCTCATTTAAAACACAAAAATCCAGCAATGGAAGACAGTGGGTGATTCAGAGCCTTCTCCTTCCATTATGGGGTGGCAGAGATTGTACTAGTCTTTTTAGCTCCCAGGCATTATATGCACCAGCCACAAGTAGCTCATTCATTGGCATCCATCAATGGCATCCATCAAAAAAGACTATGGTATCGTGCTCGACACTATATGCAAAGCACGAAGGTCTGGGTAGATTAATATGGAGGATAGGCTGTTACCCAAGCAGCAAATTCCCCCTCTCCATGCCATTGAAATAGTCCAACAGAATGGCAGAGCCTATACGATTGGTTCCAGTTGCGTCGCAGAGCTGGGCTAAGGACAGGAGCTCACCCTGTCTTGTGGGGCCGACCCGGGTCTCAAACCCTGGCCTACTGGTTAACAGGCACAGTGTCTTAACCACTTGAGCCACCCACAGGCCATGCCATGAGTGGCTACAAGTTAAAATAAAAGTTATTCTCTCCAGACAAGTTATTTTCCCCAACTTGTTCATACCAACTAGTTAATGGAAGGCCAGCACCAAAGCCCTGAACTGAGCTAAACTGAGTACAGACAAATGCAGAAGCAGTCTTGCTGTTTATTTCTGGTCAACTACCAGTATAAAAGGAAAGGAAAACAACCAGTCTAAAAAGGAGAGTTTAGCTGTTTCTCACATCTGTTATTAAAAATGGCAGGTCATCAGTCTCTTGATGCTGAAGGACCAGTGGTGGGCACCAGCAGGTTCGCACCTACTCTATAGAACCGGTTCTTAACAAGAGATAGTACATATAAAGTTTAAAAATAGCCATTTAAAAGTGGCTGCCAGATGGACAGAGAACCGGTTCTTAATTTCTTTGAAGCCCATCACTGTGAAGGACGTTCCAGAATTTTGTTTAAAATATCAAGCTGGAAACCAGTTCAGCTCTGCTTTGCAATAATCAGCAGTTCCCAACGCTGATATTTTCAATTATCTGTCCTTTTGCACTTCTGCTAGCAGTACCACAATTTTGGGTGGCAAATCAAATATTTGTTGTGAAGAAGGGCACAGAGATGTGTTTGTGTAATGGGGGGGGGTTGAAGCTGCCCCCCAAAGTGGCTATTCTACAAAGATTGAGAAGAGGAACATCCTCTCAGTCATTGCAAGGAATTCTGTTGAATACCTTTCCAGCTGCTGTGCACTATCCCAGTAAGGCCCCTCATGTGCATTTGGCACACTGTCTCTGTAATGGAGGTGTTATCCTCTGTTGACCTTAACTATTACAACGGATCGGAAGGAATATTATTTAGAGCTCATGATCATGGTCTTGATCATTGTGGTCCCAGTAGATCACCCCCCGCCCCCCAATTTTCTGCCTTTAGGAAACTCTTGTGTCAGCCAGTCTATTAAAGAACCTAAAACTAGTGCCAAGGATTCTGAAATAAGCTCCATCATGGGAGCTGCATCGCTCCTGTTGGGCCACTTGCGACCCAAGACGATTATACACTAAAACAAACACCCAGCCCCAGCACCTTGCAAAGGGTGATCAATAGTTGAAAACACTTTCAAAGAAGCTAGTTTGGCATTACTGATTTTCTCACTGAGGTACCACTGCAGTACAATTCAATATATGGTTCTATCTGTACTTTGTTATATATGTTTAATAATGATCCTGACTACTCCATGTAAATACTCCACTCTCTTAAATGATATGATAGGCATGAGGAATGTGATTCAGACTGTAGTTTGTGTGTGCTTAAATGACTACATCACAACTACATAAAAGCTATATCACAGTAATTCTTTGAGCATCATTTTAAGCTCAGGTATATCCATTGATTGCCAACCCCTGGTTGTCTAATCAGTGTGAGTGTACCAACACAGTCAAACAAGGGTGGGGGAATTGCAATAAAAACAGTTAACTATAAACCATAGTAACACCTTAAGACCCAAATAGAAAGAAATACTACTTCAAACGGGCATAAAACAAGAACGAGAATGATACACAAGAATGAGCAGTTTAATAACTGATTTAATAAATCCACGGTAAAGCAACACATTTGTTTTCAGAAAACAAATATAGAGTAAATAATTACAATAAAAAACTCCATATACAGTACAGGTCTACCAAACCCCAAATTTCTAATTGTGTGTACTGTAAACCCCAGCTTAATGAAATATCCATTATGAATATCCATTGTGTGCAAAAAATACCCGACTTCCAGAAAATTCATATAGAAGGGATACACAATTTTTTTTCTTTTCACAAAACTGTGATATGGCTTTGTGTTACACTGTTATGTAGCAAAACAGCAGGTTTCAAAGATACCGGCTCTTCATCTCTGAGCTGGAAATGCAAGCATACTGTATTGTAGGATTTCCACTCTAGTTTTGGAAGAAATTATCAAGTAGTGCATGTTAGCTGAAACTAATACTGAAATTTTAGCTGGGAGGGAGAAGGAGAAACTTGTTGGCTAGTTCCAATTTACAAGCAACACCAGAAATCCAACAAGTGGGCATTAAATAATTTAAACAAGGTACCAATTTTAAACACAGTAATGAGTTCATGCATTCTTCATTAGAGGATCTCTTCTAAAAGTAATAACAATATTTAAAATTAGGTTCTAAGCAATCCAAATCACTTTCAAGGACTGACAGCTGCAATATTGATTTTTTTTAAAAAAATTCACTCTTCATCAGGGGATAGTGATGTTTAATAATTATATTAAAAATGGTCATCATTATATAAAAGGTACTGCATACAGATTTAATAGTGCATGTTTTAAATAATTACACATGCCAAATATGCTGGAAATAACAGGCCTTTCTGTTCAGCTAATTTAATCCCCCTGTTGCCATTTGTGATCAAGTGGAATTATATTTTTTGCTAATTGCAGCTAATAATGAAATATTCTGAGACACATATGGTATTGCTAGCAGAGCTTTAAATCAACTCCCTTAGATTTCATAGCTGAAAACCAAAGCTATCAGTATTAGGCAAAACTTGTATCATATCTCTTATACCAAAATGTTATTAGCAATGATGGGGTTCTCTTTAGAAAGATCAAAGTCAAAGAGGTGTAGTGGAATTCCAATGTTATTTTTATTAATTTTTTAAAACCACTGCTGGCTTTGGATTACTTTCAGTCATAGGTTAATAGTCCATGCCCCATAAGGACCTCTCCTTTTTTTCTTCCTCTCTACTCTTGCATTAAAAGAAAACCTAATAAGAATTTGATGCATGCCAAGTGGATCTTAAGGCCTGCATTCAGCACAGATCAGAAAGGAAGGTTTCACTTTGCAATTGTTAAAGAGCAAAATAACAAAAATCTGACTATGGTGGGTGTCTCCCCCTCCATCTGAAAGGCAATACGGTTCACCAAATCACTAATATTTCACTGGCACACTTACATCATCATGCAAAAGCCATATTTATTGGAAGGGAATGCAAAGATGAAATGAAAATAAGATTCTTATAGCCCTAAGACTGGGGATTTCAGTGGGTCAGAAATATCTTATTTCCTAACCATCTATGTTACTTCTACTCACTGATTTGATCTTTATGTTTAATATAGTTTCTATAAGGCCCCTTCTCTTTGAGCAAGGCAATCAGTCACTAGAAAATTCCTATAGCATATTTACTACAATTAAGATCCATGCTAACCAAACGGCCTCTTGAAACAGGACAAAAACATTAAATATTCAGGATGATAGATTAAGCACAATCCCAACCATATATACTTTACAAAAATTAAATATACTTTGCTACAGGACATATCCTATCTCAAAAGACAATGGAGCACTTCCAACACTGTGGGTCCTGCCCAAAAATCTGAAGTTAAACAACTGGTATTTATGTTGCCCTGGGGGAAAAAAACCTTTATGGTTTGGAATCATAGTTTAAAGCTAAGTTTTAAAGACCGGTTGTAGTCAGGTTTTGACTTCTGAATACAAATTAAAGTTTATACAAAGAGACAACTTATAAAAACACATTTCTGTTATCCCTGCAGTATCTTTTAAAGCAAGGTAGTAAAAATCTGACTGTTAAGGAAAACACAATACTATGTAACCAGTTTAGAGATTGTTTATAGATCGCTGAACATGATCAACCTTATCAACTTTAAAAATTTTAGTGGTAAATTCCTGATGCCCTTTTTGGAGTGTAAGACCTGTTACACATTTTTTTAAAAACATGAATGTGTACTCTGAGGTATCTGCCCAGCCATAATACAATCTGTAAACAATATGCTGAAAATGCATTGGCATGAAGACCCTAGCAAAAATTAACAGTGGGGGGGGGGGGGGGCGGTAGGTGAGAGAGATATAGCTTGCCTTCATTACAGGGTAATCCTGATCCAGAGCTTTCTCTAGTTCCAGTCTCTCTTGGTGCATGGAATGCAAACACCACTTTGGACCTAAAGGATTCCAAAAGTCTTGCATTTATTGCTTTGCGGTCTTAGACTGCAAGGTAAAAAGAGTAAGGCAGCAAGTCCCTAGAATGCATGGAAAATTAGGCACTGGAATTCTGACACTTTGCACAGGGTTTGTTCTCCTCTCGCCTGTAACTCTGAAGCTGGATGGAGCACTGATGCACTCCAAATGTGTTCAACAACAGCTCTCTGGCCTTGGACTGGACTTCCTCCCATTTTGATGAACCACCAGGAACTGAAAGGGAAGATATGACACATTACATGAAAGAGATAAAGAAACATTCCCATTATTATGTTCATGAAGGGAACAATCATCCGGCCACCATCACCAGCCAAAAGACCAAGAGCTAGTTGGCGGTCTCAGTCTCTCTTTCTCCCCCCCTTCACCTACCTACCTACAGTATTTATATACCTCTTTTTAACTAAAACATTCACAAAGCGGTTCCTCACAGAAAGGGGAAGACAGACAAGACTACCTCCTGCTGTTGGGTAGCTAACAAATTTCTAGAGAGTTTGCTTCTCCAATTCCTCCCAACAAGAATTGTCCAACTGTCATTTAACATACTATGGCCAAGTCAAAGCGAATGCCCTTCCTCTGGCCCAGCCAGAGGCTCAAGGGCTACTGGGTAGCTGCATTATAGCTGTCCAAGTTAGACAAATGAATGAAAAATCAGCCTGGTTCGAAATTGGAAGCAAACATATCTTTTCACACCCAGCATTTTATTACTGGGTTCTGAATTTGTCATATTTATCTCCTCTTTCTTCCCTTTTCTCCCCACACTTCTCTTCTTTTGTGTCTCAACTCTTGTAGAACATAAACTTCAAGAACGATCATCACCTTCTGGTTCTGTTACTCAGATGGAAGTGGTGCAGCTACCCATCTTCCAGATGATGGTGGATGCAAGGATGTCTTTACCTTTAACCCTTGTCATCCTAGGACAAGTGGAAGATAAAGCTTTCTGGTGGGGAAGAAACTCCATGCAGCAGCTTGTTCTTTGGCCAACCATAGGGAGCAAGTTAGTAGTTCTCTTACTAAATTTTTCTTCCTGGGAAGGATTGGAGTCAACTTCCCAGTGGTCCTTATTCCTCTGACCAGGGACAGATATAAAAGTGCTTTCCCCTCACTTCTTCAGTGCCAGAGACCTGAATTTAATCTGAGTGGAAGATTCTACTTCAGTAGCACAGTAATTTGCTGTATACACATGCATCACATAACATACTCTACCTAATATCAAGTTGACAATCGCAATTGTTTTCCCTGCAGTTAGGGACCAAACATTCAGGTCTTCTACTGAACATACATCTTCAATTTTCATTAATTCTTCTCGAATGTGATCCACATTCAAATGTCTTGGAACTCCTATAAACAAAAATAAAAAGTTAATATTTTAAAAGTTTAAATAAAATCTACTAAGTTGATAAGTCTACTACATTAACCTGTGATGGTTAGGGATGCACACTGGTTTGAAAGGATTGATACAACTGGTTTCCACCCAGGGAAGAGCAGGACTTGAAGGTAGCTAATAGAGAAATGTGCCTCGCCAGTTTCAAATTACCCAGTATCCTTACAAATTAAAGCCACCAAAGCCACAATACTCGCCACCACAATGCACATCTATTGTCAACACATTCATATTACTTATGCAGAAATCAAGCCTGTCATGTATGAACCAATTAGAAAAGGCCTAACTAGAAAAGTCATTTAGTGTAAAATGCTGTTTGCAATAGTTCTCATCTGACAGCAAGAGACTGCTAATCCTATTCCTCTCATCATTTTCACCAGAAGTAGCAATGAACAAATATTTCAGTTGCTTGGAATAAGTTCGTTTTTGAAACTGCAGACCATTTGTCCTGAGATTTTTTGTCCTCAGGAAACCCTTTTCGCATGGACTCACATTTGGTGAGGAAACCCCTGCCAGCATGTAGCAGAAGCTGTGGGAATATGTTCAATGGCACGCATTCAAGTCATGCGGGGCATTTGATTGAGGACATTTCAGAAAAAAGATCATAATGAACAAAGATAATTTTATTGATAAGCTTCCAAGAATTCTCTAGCTCACAATCTAAAAATAACTTTTGTATTCCCTTTTTTTCCTCTATCAAAATAATAAATTTGAAAAACATTCAAAAGACTATTAAATATTCCACAGGTTAAATGCAAAGTGAAAATGTCAGAATTCTTTAACAGCATTACCTTCAAGTACAATTATGCCCGTGTCCCGTATGATCCGAAATGTTGTGAAAGCCACAAGTACAGAGAACACATACGTACATACAGGATCAGCAATCTTGTATTCTGGCTGAAACAAAAAGGTCACACATCCTAGTGAGATGGTGTCTTATTAAAGGCTATATGCACACAACTATTTCTTCTCCTCTACCAAGGATGTGATCCTAAAGATCCCATTCTTCTAAATTATTCAACTCCATTTTAGCCACTTCTTTATTTTGAATCTTCAAAATATTGTGAGTCTTTTCAGGAGTTATGGATCACATAGAGATAATGGCTGCAATCCTAATCTCCACTTAGGCTGGCCTAAACTCTGGCATTAGTCCTGTGTTAACCTAGGGGTATCACAAAAGTGGAGTAAGACACTTCTGGGGGGGTTCAGCCAATGCACAGGCATATACCGACCTCCCCACACCACCATGGGAAGATAGGCCAGGTGAGTCAGGCTGGCCTAAATTTCTTAGGATTGCACCCCCAATGTGTCCCAAGTTTTCCCCATTCTTTTAGATAGATGAAGTAACAGCGCCACACATTCATCTCTTTGTGCACAATGTACTCTTTTTGCTCAATAGGATGAGAGTGCACTTGATTGCATGCGACACATAACATCAACACACTACCAAAAGTCTAGAATGGCACTTGTGTGCCAAGCTGTCCAAGACCACAACTATAGAAAAGTCCTACCTTGAAACGAATGATGTATGCTGCCACAAGCACACCAATACTTTGCACCAAGTCTCCCAGGGCATGCACAAATGCAGCTCTCACTGCCAAACTGCCATGGGTGTGGACATGGGTGGTCCCTGCAGCTGTACTGGAAGAGTTGGACAGAGGAACAGGCAAAGGGCCATGTGAATGAGAATGAAGGTGGCTTGACTGGTTCAGCAGAAATCCCATTCTAAAAATAGAAACATACAAAGAAGTTTAAGTCGAAAAAAATTCCTACTCATATTCTGCTCCCTAAAATGAGAAAAAGTTGAATGGGATTGCAATATTTTAATTCTTTTCTCTACATATGGATGTGATGAGAGCCAAGATGATGTAGTGGTTTGGAACTAGGATTGAGACTAGGAAGATCCAGGTTCAAATCCCTTCATGGCCTTAAGCTTTCTGAGTGACCTTAGGCCAGTTGCTCAGTCTCACCTACCCCAAAGGGTTGTTGTTAGGATAAAAGCTTTGCAAGCCAACTTGGTAATCAGCCATGGCATGGATTTATTTATTTATAAATCCCTTAAATAAATAAATGTTACCTATGCTGGTTATTCACAATTACAATTAATTTTATTATTTGTACATCACCAGCATGGATCCATAGATCCTGTATCCACAGATTTATTTATCTGTGATTCTCTGCAACCCCCATGCCCATTACCTATTTTTCTTTATGGTGGTGTCATGCCTTCATGTCTCTTCCTTTGTAGTGATGAGCAAGCTGACTGAATGCTAAAGGGGGATGGAGGCAGCCAAAAGATTAACAGGAAGGAGAAAGCTTTTTATTAGCATTCTCTTAGTCTTCCTCCTCTAGCATTCAGGGTGCTTGCTTGTTGCATTCTTCTTTCAGCACTTCGGGATGGAAAAGACAAGAGTGCTTGGTAACATAATAAGTATAGGGTTCCTTTTATCCACAGTTTCAGTATTCATGGGGGTGAGAAGATAGGGGAAAGATGTCTATACTTTAAAAGAATGAGAAGATGCACACGAGTACTTTTTGGTCACTAGAGCACTTTGAAATGGGTTAATGAGCAATACCACATACAGTTTGCCAGCAAAATGCCGGCGGCATTTTGTCTCTTCCTCAAACAGAATCCCCGTCCCTTGCTGATGTCATCCGAAATGCCACTGAAGGATGCATCCATTGTCTGGCAGCATGCCAGTTAGTCATCAACAGCCATGCCAAGTGAGAGAGGGAGAAATGAGATAGGCAGGCAGGCAGGCAGGCATGGCTCCATCGCTGAGGCTATAGAAACTCTTCATCCTCTACCAAGAAGCCCAGAAGGATCAGGAGGAAGCTGGTCATCAACCAACCAGGCAACAACCGTAGAGCTCAGCCCAACCCAGAAAAAAATCAAGTGAAAGGACACTGTCTCAGTAGAATTTAAACCAGTGGCATAGCTAATATGAATTATCACCCATCTGTTTGCATCTAAGTGGTCAGTGAAAACTCAGCAACAAAATATGAATCTAGAATTTAAGAATTTGGAACTGGAGTCACTGGGTTTGCACAAATTGCTGCAATTACATGCTTGGTAAGCCATTTGTGACTTGTAGAACAAGACAGAGTAAGTATATATTTTACAATCCCTGAACAAGCGGCTGAGCTACCCAAAAACAATGTGACATTGTGGGATGTGTCTGTAAAAAGGAGGGTTTTGCTTTCTTTTTTTCTCGCTCCAAAATATTTCTGAGCAAAGCTGTGACAAAGTTGTGTTTATAATATCCAAAGACTCTGCTCTCTGTGTGTGCAACTTTGTACAAAGCCTTTTACAATAGGGGTCTGGAGAAACCCGTGGAAACACCAGTTAAAGGAGGAACCCTCACTTCATTTGTGTGGTCTTATCAATCTGGTGTCTCTTCTACCTGCCAAATGGAGAAGGCCAGTAAGGGCAAAATCCAGAGTAACTACGGGGAGTCCTTGCTCCGGTGTAACAAGTTACTCTGGATTCCAATATGAATTTCCCATAGGTTTTCAGTAGGTGGTGCAGTAACTACAGGTGCACATAAAGTCTCTTACTTGCTCCCATAGTTACTCTGGATTTGGAGAGGTATGACAAGGAGGAGAATGTCTCCTCTTGCTTGTATCCCTTTGACAGGTTTTAAGTAGCCAGAGAGTAAGAGACGCACACTTCAATTTCAGAGGAGTAGTTTGAGCCTCAGTTAGGAATGGCAGAGTATGTCTTGCCCAATGAACCAATAGAGAAAGGCGACAGGAGAGGTCATGTGTTGACAAAACAAGCAGCAAAAGGAAAGAAAAAAGTCAGAGGTCAACAAAAGCACAGGAATTGACAACAACTAGGATGGAGCAAGAAAGACTTTTGGTCATCAAGGGATCTAAAAGCAAGAGAAAGGGGGATGAAAAGTCTAGGAGAAGCACAGAAGACAACAAAAGAGACCAAAATAAAAATAATAGGAGAGAAACCACTACTAGCATAATTACTTTTATATTACTTTAATGGCATAGGTCAAGATAAGGTAGTGAAAATAAGGTAATATTATCTTATTTACAACATAATATTGATTAATACAAAGCAGCATCTCAAATATTCCTTCCAATTTTATGTTACCAGTGTCATACAAAGCATACCACTTGCAACAAAACATAAGTGAACGTTAGTTACAACAGAAATGATATGTCTGAGGAAAGCTGTCAGAGTTACAAGGGATAAAATCAGGAATGAGATAATAGGAGAAAGAATTGGAACAGAACCAATTCAATTCAGAACAAAGACAGCAGATAAAGTGGCTTGCTCGTTTGGAAAGAATGTCTGGAGAAGCCATGCCTTATAAGGCTTATGTTAAGAGAGAAAAGGACAAAGAGTGCAAGGTAGACCCAGAGTACAATGGAGAGACAACATCAAAGACATATTGCAACATCAACATATGACAGTGGAAGAGGCTGCCAGAAATGCAAGATCCAGATCTTTATATCTCTCTCAACAACCAAAGTGGTAAAGGAGAAAGCAAAAAAGAAAAACAATGGCATAGTTCCACCCAACCTTACCCTGGGGCTTAATGGCACTTGGGGCAGATTGATGCCTTGGCAATGTGACCTCTCTGTATCATCACTTCACCCTTGCACCTGTGTGCAACATTTCTCTCTAAATGGTTCTATTTTTGGAGCCAAACAAAACCTTGGGAGGGCAGGTAGGCCCAATTACATGCCATCAGCACAGAGAGTGAGAACTACCCCAGATGCCTATGTGCCCTTCTACACCTCTCCACCTCAGTGGCCCCCCAAATGGAACCCAGAGCAAATGCTCCATCTTGTGTTAGGAAACCCTAGATATACAGTGGTGCCTCACATAACAAGGACCCCACATAGCGAGTTTTCCACATAACAAGTTAAAATTTCTGTGGGATTTTGCCTCACATGTGATTTGCATAACAAGTGCCCATTATACCATAACAAGCCCACCAACAAAGATGGCTTCTGCAGCCAGCAAACATGAGGCCAGCCTCTGAACTGCAGCCTCCATCAGGTAGGAAGGAATACTCATCCTGCACCCCTCTCTGAAGCTCCCCTCAAACAGACTCCTTCTCTCCAAGGAAGCCCCCCCCTGCCTGGACCCCACTACAACCACCCTTCTGCCCCTCCCCACCACCTTCCCTGCCTGCAGTTTTCCTTTCCTGTGAGTAAGCCCCAGTGGATACAATGGGAATTGATTCTGAGTAAACAGCATAGGATCTGGCCCTTGTGCCATGGCTCTTTATGCAAACTTGGAGTCAGGCTGCATCCTAACACATTCCTGTGAGTAAGCCCCAGTAGATTTTATGAGGCTTGATTCTGAGTAGACAGCATAGGATCTGGCCCCTCTGCTGATGCAGACTGCCTATCTAGTTTGCATAGATAGATCTCACACAGTGTTGGTTTCCTTGTTAAAGATGCTCCAAAAGACACCAGGTTTTTCTTTTCTTTTTTACTGTACAGAATATTATAGTGTTTTATTACAGTAATTGTGGTCTGTATTATAGTGTTTTGAATTCAATTCCTGTGTTTTGTCATCATTTTAACATACAGTTAATATTTTTATATGAATATTTTCGGGATTGTGGAACAAATCGTCTGAGTTTCCATTGTTTCCTATGGGAAAATCCGCTTCACTTAAAGCGTGTTTCACTTAAAGAGCATGCCTCTGGAACAAGTTAAGCTCTTTATGTGAGGCATCACTGTATACTTAGATACACCTCTAGATATACCTCTGGTTCCACTCCAATTTCACTTCACTGTGGTAGGTGTCCTTACCACACTAGTTACACATAAATTTATATTGCTCAATGGGAGTAGACAACCTGGATGTAGCCATTAAGTTCTGGACAAATTACACAGTAGACAGAAACTTGTACACCCTATTGGGATGGCATGGTGGAAATGATGCCATGCTATTATGATAACAGGCAAGTTGGTTCCCATGATTCCATGGCCACATTCAGACATAACATCAAATCATAATCTGCCAATATGAGTGTAAACAGCAGTGAAGGATCAAGTGCCCTCCTCCTTCCTCAGTGCTCAAGGAGGAAAGATTAGACACTTCCACTTCTGGTTAAAAGCAAATTGGAGCTTGCAGTTTGTCAGAATGCAGCAAACTATGGTTTGCTACGAATTAGATGTGTAAGCTCCCAATCCCCTTCCCCATAGTGCAGAGAAGAAGGAAACACAAGTACTCAAATTCACCACTGTTTGAGCCTGTAAACGCAGCCCACATGTAGCCAGCGAAATATTAAAGGTAAAGAAAGGTAAAGGTGTCCCCCACAGGTTGACCTGCTAGTTATGACTGACTCTAAGGCAGTGCTCATCTCTGTTACAAGGCCAAAGATGTCTCTGTGGTCAGGTGGCTGGCATGACTAAATGCCAAATATGCACAGAACACTGCTACCTTTCCATGGAAGTGGCACCTATTTACCTACTTGCATTGTCATGTTTTCAAACTGCTAGGTTGGCAGGAGCTGAGCAAGTAATGTGAGCTGACTCTGTCTTGCAGAACTCGGGTCCTGAACTGCCGACCTGCCAATCTTCATAGTTGTCAAGCACAACATCTTTAACCACTAAGCCTTTGCAACTCAGAGAAATATATACAGCCAAGTGAATGGGACGCCACACAAACATAACCAATCCAATATGGTACCCACCTGGCTAGAAACAAAAAACCCAACCCACCACAAATATTAAATGCAAGGAAACAGAAAGCTTACATGAGGTTTACTGCCACACCAATGGCTGCTGTAATAAGCATGATATCCCCATTGATTTCATAGTCCATATGGATGGTTCTTTGGACAGCTTCATGCAAGAGGAAAATCATAAGGATATAAATCAGCAATACACTGAACATGGCAGACAAAACCTCTGGGGAAAAAAGAAAGAAAAAAGGAGCCATATTACAAGAGGTGTATGGACAAGGCGGCCAACATTTCTGTGGTGGCTTTTCATTTAAACAGTCCGCAATCAGCCAAAGGAACTACACTTATAGGCTTTGCACAGTAGTCAACACATTCTTCTTTGGGAGGGGTGGGGGAGAAGAGCACAACAGTTCTCCATGTGTACAGGGCAAAGAGGTTACTATGATAATAACATGATAAGACAATCCTTTAAACTTTAGATTGAAAATATTAAGAGCCATCTTGCTGTGGCTCCTTCACCTTCAACAAAACATATATAATGGCTAGATTAGCACTTTCTCACTAGACCTGAATAGTGAGAACCCACAATGTGAAGGCGTTTGGGGCAGTTATTTTGCTAACAACACTGCGAACACCCCAGAAGTTGCTTAATGCAACTTACACAGCGAGGTTTCTCACAGAAACCACAAAAGCAACAAGTGAACTATCTGGATAAATTCCACATTTTTCCCCAAGTATAAAATACTGTAATGTCTGTTCTGGGGAAAGCAATTCATCTGCACCACAGGGGGAAAAGGACTCTGACTGGGTGCCATAGATCAGCACAGTCTGTTTCTTGTACAATTTATTATTGTAAATACTGTAATAAATGTACACAACAAAGGCAGAAAAAATGCAGTGGAAGCAAGAGGTAACTGGAAACAGTGAGTTGCTACCCCAATACTCCTTTATTTAAGCTCACTGGTGGTCTTCACACATAATATGCATATGCATATGCAGTGGCATATCTGAGAGGGATCAAGAGGAACAGATGCCAGGCTCTGGGGAGTGTCACATCTCACTCCCTCTATGAAAACCCCACAATATTCAGTCAGCCACCAACAGTGTGTCAGAGGATCACCCTGAGGGCTTCCCCACAGAGGTGTTCCGAGGTGTTCTGAGGAACAGACTGGCTGGCTAAGGCTTCCCCAGCCCTCAGAAAGCCTTCTAGGGGGCCAATGTTTCTAGGACATATGGAAACCCTAAAAACATAAATGGTGATTTTCACCCCTTACAAGGCATTCTGAGGGCCAGGGAAACCATGGGGAGGCTCTCTGATTTTCAGAATGCCCCCTGGAGGGAGACAGTGGACAGAGTCTTTCAGTCCGTTTTTGGGCCAGTATGTTCCTTGTCACTTCTTCAGTCAGTGAACTCTCTTTTGTCTCCGTTCTTCCTTGGTCCTCACATTTTGCCACACTCTCTTCCTCATAAACTTTCATCCAATCTCTCCCCATCTCCTAAACACACTTCCTTTCTGACTGTTGTGCCTTTACCTCAATTGAAGTCTCTTGTGCTGCCACCATTTCTGTCTGTCTGCTGGCCTAATGATGTGGGCATCTGATCCCCATGAGCACAAAATTTTAACACCCCCCCCCCCATTAGATGCCTTTTACAAAGGGTCTTTCTAAGACGTCCAGAAGTCTTTCTGCGACCGAGAATGGCTGACTGACCCTTCCCTGAGTCTCAGAGGCTGCAATCCTAAAGACACTTTCCTGAGAGTAAGACCCACTGAATATAATGGAGCTTACTTTTGAGTAGACATGGTTAGGATTGTGCTCAGAGACCACTTGGAGGCCTTGGAGCACAATCCTAGCCATGACTATTCAAAACCCATGACTACTCAAAAGTAAGCCCCAGTGTGTTCAATGAGTCTTTCTTCCACGAAAGTGTATTTCGGATTACAGCCTTAGGCTGCTTTTTCATAGGCTGCCTTTTTTATGCTACTGTTGATTGTACAGGTTGACCCAGTGGTGGGCTTCAGGGGGTTCTCACAGGTTCTATAGAACCCTTTGCTAATGAGCACCTGGTTCTGAGAACCGTTACTAATGGGACATAGAACCTGTTGTTAATTTAGGTTATTAGGACATAGAACCTGTTGTTAATTTATTTGAATCCCACCACTGTTGACACCCCATCAAGGCATGATACCCAGAGTAACGTACTGCTCACACCCTTAGCTACACCACTTTGTACTGGCCAGAATAAACAGAAGATTCTTAATTCTACAATCACCAACAATCAGTTCACATTAGGTTCTCTCTCACTTTCTGAACATAGATAACTGCTTTCCAAATTAGGTTTGAAATACTCATATTTATTCAAATCTAATGCTCCATCAAATCTAATGCGCACCCCAATTTTAAAAGGCTTGAGATTTTAAAAATGTATATTGGCTATTGTAATGTGCAGCTGCAAAGCAAGTTAAAATATAATTTACTGCATGCAACACTTTGGTTATATGACAATAATAATATGACAATGTTTATTATTTTTAACCTAATTGCACTATTTTATACAACAATGGATTGATGTTATATTTTATATTACAGTATAGTAAACTGTTACTAACTCTGAATTATAATTATAATCAAAGTACCATATTCACTGAAATCTAATGTGCCATCAAATCTAATGCGCACCCTGATTTTGGAGATGAAATTTGGCTGGAAAAGGTGAGTAAACATGGTATTTCTGCAATTGTACACTAAGAAAACACTACCCATCAGTGAATATTGCATTCTAAGGTACTGTCTCAATTCCGTTGGGACATCAGCCAACCTGGTGGACCTCATGTTACCGCAAAGAAACTGAATGACCCACAAATCACAAACAAAACTGTACCCTGCAGGACTAGATTGGCATACAGCAGGCAAGCTGCCTTTCAGAGGAACTTACCTGCTATTGCCAATCTCCTCACAAAGGGATCCCAGATAAGCTTTTGAGGAATCCTAGAATTTCCTGGAACACAGTTTGAAAGTCCCTATTTTGCAGAGTCAGGTGTTCTTTTGAATTCATAACTGCACCACAGGTCACCCTCTGGGGCCCACAATACTGCCACTGTGTTAAATCATCATAGTTCATTACTGTTATGGCCAAGTTTGTTAGGAATGTGCAAGGAGGGAAGGGCCTTGCCTCAATATGGGCACATGAAAAGTTTGGCTGCGTTACAGCCTGAAAATGTTATGACTCTGCTACAATTTACAAGTTTGTTCCAAGGTCTCTTTTCACTCTGTATTGAAGGAGGGTTACATTTCATCTTTTTGCTAGCCAAGCTTTCTGTTCCTAGATAAAGACATTTTTTCCTTCTCAGTATAACCCCATCCATCTGTTATTAAAGCCATACTGTACTATACTGTATACCAGCAAAGATTCTGGGGACTAAAACAATGGAGAGTTTGGCAGCAACTAAACTTTTCTTTCAAGAGTTTTTAATTTTGCAGAATGAATATCCTTATGACTGAAACACAACCCCACAGGGGCCAAGAGCAGTTTTCAAAAGCCATTTTATCTATACCCCAGCAGTTAGAGTTATTCTGCAATTCCCCTGGGCCCCTTTACAATTTGGGGCATTAAGAAAAACTGCTTAAAAAGCTATTCATAGCGTTAAAACAGAAGTCATATGAACAGTGAACTGAAAAGATGTGACCAGAGATCAGCCCTGGGAAGCATACTGGTCCCAGCAGAGTCACTGCACTGAAATGAAATAAACTTTTTAAATTTAATACCTTCTATTTTTAACTATAACAATTTCCTTGGTTAAGGGGAAGGAGTGAGTTGGTGGTTTCTCAGCTCCAGGAAATCTTAGATGAAATGGAATTATCTGGACTCCTTTCAATTTGGTTGCAGGCTGGGACAAAAAGAATCTTGGTCTTAACTTTACCAAGGACTAGGCAGGTGAAATGTCTCCCTGCTGGTCCTGTTGGACCGTTCAGCAGCTTTCAATACCATTGTATCCTTCTGGGTGGGTTGATTAGCCAAATTCAGCCTTGGAACACTGTTTCGCAGTGATTCCACTCCTCAGCTTTCTCTATAGTGGCTCCACAATTATGCAATTCCTTGCCGGGTAAATTCCTTGCCTACCCCTGCCCTTATGGTGAGGGCTCAGAACATTTCTGTCTGGGTTGGTGTCTGCCTTCTAATAATGTTTTGGTTCTTTCTGATCCAAGTAGTTCTCCCCAAAGTATTATTGTTTTTAATAATTAATTTAATTTATTGTTTTTATACATTGTACATATTGTGGATCTTTGTAAGCCATCTTGGGTATTTTGCTGTCAGGTTAAATTTTTTAAAATGTGTACAAGAATCCCAAAAATTCTTGCATTTTCTGGGTTCACAATATCAACTAAACCAGTGATTTTTCAACCTTTTTCATCTCATGGAACATTTAACAAGGCACTGAAATTGTCAAGGCACCCCATCCGTTGTTTTTACCACTGATAAGACGCACCAGACTGTTCAAATCCCCAACTTTCCTATCAATGGAAGCCAATCTCAGAATTCCCATGGCACACCTGAGGACTATCTGCGGCACGCCAGTGTGCCAGGGCACACTGGTTGAAAATCACTGAACTATCCAGTTTCTAAGGGGAATTCCTTCAATCCATTATGCAACTGGGCTCCACAACATATCAGAGGCACCTTCCCCCCATTCCCTACACAGGCTGCAATCCTTCAGTTAGGCTGGCCTAAGGCCCAGCACAAGTCATGGAGGTGTCACAAGAATGCTTCTGTACCACTTCTGGGGGAAGGTTAGGCCAGTGCACGGACATGTGCTTGCCTCCCTACATCACCAAGGGAATGGGAAGACTGATGAGTTGTGCAGCCTAGGTTAAGATTGTACTCATAATCAAACTCCATACAAGCATGAGTACTTTCCCCTTCCACCACAAGGTAAAAGCTGCCTCTTTCAAAGCCCACTTTGGTGCTCCCATTTACCCTGTGGATGAAAACATATGACCCTTTTGGATGGGGGGATGGAGATCTACATTGCTTTAAAAAAAGTTAGGCAGCAAAGTAATTTCTCTGCTGCATTAAATTAGGTTTACTTTGTACATTTGATGAAATAGATTGCAGTGCCCACTGGATAGGTATAATCCTGAGATATTTGCTAACATGGTTTTTAGGTGAAAGCTTTTGTTGAAAACAAAGCATGAAACCCATTAAAGCATGTTTCCAAATACATGTATTGTACTGTACACCTATAGAAAATATACAATTGTGGATCCAAATCTTAATTCCCTTCTCCTACACTGCCCAATTTCTAAGCCTACTAGTCATCAATCTAAAAATAGCTGTTAGAAACTGCCAATCTCTACCTTAACATGTCACAACATTTGTAAATCTAACACTGACATTTACCTGCCCTTTATTTATTGACCTAAGATATAGGCTTGACTGCTAATTGGCTCTGAAAGGTTCTCTGTGATAGTTAAGTGAAAAAGGTCACCTACCTAAGCGATGGAATCCAAAGGTGAACCGTTTGGTGGGTGATTTTGAAGACAGCCACAAAGCAAGCAGAGTCAGAATGATCCCACTGAGGTCAGTTAACATGTGAAGTGCATCAGTCATGATTGCTAGGCTATTGGCAATATATCCCCCTTAATATGCAAGAAAACAAAAATAACAACAAAAATTAGATATGCGATACTGAAGGTCCCTTTCACACATTACCCTACAGCAGTATCTCTCAACCAGTGGAATGGGTACCAGCAGTGGAGGTGCTTGCAGGACTCCTGGGAACCTGCCCCCTGGCAGCAAGACCAGGAACATGACACAATAAGCAGCAGGAGAAGATTCAGCTCAGCAGGCAGAACTCCCAAAACATACTTTTCTGTACTTAAAAATACCCTCAGATCTACTCTGAACCCCTTACTGGTGTTTGTGGTGTTGCATTTGGCCTTCAAACCCAAAAGTAAATGTTGTGATGTCATTGCCAGTTACTTCTGGGTTGACTTTGAATAGATGGACCATGGGAAGTGGTACGGTAGAGACCAGTTGAGAAACACTGACTGCACTATGACAAACCCAGACAGACAGTGTCCAGCCAGTGTTTCTTGTTACAAGTGTACAGCATGGTATACAGTTATTTCTTTATATGCAAATTCGCTATCTTTTAATACACTTACCTGTGAGGGCAGAATTGCCACCAACCTCATTATCTCTTTTCATTATCTGCAAATATTGTGCTGGATGACCACAGGGGCTAAGTTCAGCGACAAGCAGGCAATCAGGCAGCAGGTATGAGAGAGGTTGCAAGAGGAAGAGGAGGATAGTGCCATGTAAAAGGTGGAAGAGAAAGTGTACAGTATATGCAGAAGGGGTTGGGGTAGTTGCATCCAGCCAATTAAACTCATTTTAGAGAGTTGTCTGTAATGTGTTTTCCACAGTGAAAACACAGTTCCACGGGCAATGCGTTTGGGACAGGCTGAGGAGAATCAGACACAGTTGTACATTACCAGCTCACATTACCATGCCTTCTTTTGAAGAAAGAAACCCCCTACTGTCCCTTTGTATAAAAATAGAGGCATGTTAACATCCCAGTCAATATTGAGCTAACTTCTCCAGTGCAGTCTTCAATGAGCCATGAAGGATGAAGGTCTGTCTCATGGGTCATTGATCACAATCCTATTCAAACAGTTCAGAGTATTCAGAACACAAAACAACAAGGGGGAATTAGGGAGTGAGTCAGCATCACAGAGAAAACTTTCTACAGAGGTAGTGTGCACTGCTAGGACTTATCTGACTGACAGCGTGTTCATCAATCCATTGCCCCAGGCCTACTTTGGTTAAACCAACTGCCCAGGGGTTCCAGATCACTGTGCTCTTTTAATTTTTACAGCTGTACATTTTGCTCAGATTCCTGTCACACACAGAGTTCTCTGGGAAACCACATGTCTGCCTTTCAGATTCTACATATCTAGTTTCCTGTATTTGTTTTTCAGTATCCATCTTTTTTACCTTTGAAGGTGCCATCAGAACTGAATGATTAGGCTTAAAAGATCATACACATCAATGGCTAGAAAACCTGGAAACCAATATGTAGCAGATGAATAAGTTACTTTGCTTGTTTTTGTGGCAAGATATGGTTGGCAAGAAATGATTCAGAACAAAATTAAAATGTGTCATAATAGAAAAATGATATATAGTGATATTTCATAGAATCATAGAGTTGGAAGAGACCTAATATGCCATATAGTCCAACTGTCTGAAGTTTATCTTTATTTGTTGTGGTGAACACTCTGATTTTTTGGCATAAAAAATGTCAAATATTAGCAAATGTGAACTAAAAAGTAATAAAAATATAGGTTCCTGTGGGTCAAACAAAACCTTGCAGCAGACCAGATGTAGTCTCTAGGCCAGTGGTTCTCAAGAATTTCAGCCCAGGACCCCCTTCTGAGAATGACAAAATGTCTGGGACCGCCTAGAAATGTCATGGCTAGAAGTTACATCACTGTGGTACCAGAGCTCCTCTATGTCTACTCAGAAGTAAGCCATTGTCTTCAATGAGACTTACTCCCAGGAAAGAAGTCTGGGTGCCCCATTCTAAGATGGCGGTACACAGTACCAGATTCCAAAGCAGGCCTCTGTCAGTCTTGAAAGACTATGGTATCGTGCTTGGCGCTGCATATGCTGCATGCGAAGCACGAAAGCCTGGGTTGGATTGTTATGGAGGATAGGCTGTTACCCAAGCAGCAAATCCCCCCTCTCCACACCACTGAATTAGTCCAATGGAAAGGCAGAGCCAATACGATTGGATCCAACTGGCATCGCAGAGCTGGGCTAAGGACAGGAGCTCACCCTGTCTTGTGAGGCCGACCTGGGAATCGAACCCTGGCCTGCTGGTTAACAGGCATGGGTCAATAAAAGAATACTGTATGCATACCACAAAAAAATGAATGTACAAATACTAATTCACCATTTGTGGAAAAATTTTTATCATGCAAAACTCTAAACACATCCAGATCTGCCAAGCAAACTGGGTTCCTACTGCTGGCTTTGGCAGATGGAGCTCCAGAAGGCTGCGGAGTTGTCATTCCCGCCCCCCTCCTCCATAATCAACAATAGGGAAGCCCACTTGGAGCATGAATCCAATCTGTTGCACTGCAGCCCAAATGGGCTAGATTGCACAGGTGAAAAAATTGCTGTGACAAACACCTTTTCCACAGCTATAGGTTAAATCAATGTTAAATCAATATAGGTTAAATCTATGTTCTGTAATTAGCTGTTCAAAGGTGCTCAAAGCTTGCTTAACAATCCCAACTGACTGCATTACAAGGTGCTTGTTATGACACAACAGAATACAGAAATAATGGGTGCAATAAGAGCGCATATGGAAAAGAGCAGGGATCCAAATTACAGAAGAATAAGCAGAGCAATCATATTACTAGATTACCACCTGCAGGAGGATTAGGCACTATAAATTTCCACTATGAAATACTGTACTTTTATATAGATACACAGAGAGACTAAAAACCAATTCACAACAGAACAAGTTTTAAGTTCCACTGAAATCAACAGGGTTTAAGCAAAAGAAACTCCTTTCTGGATTACAGCCAATATTTTTTATGAACTTACAAAAGAAAGCTTATGATTATACAAAGGGCTATTAAACCTTGTCATCTAGGTATACAGAAGTATTATGAAAGCATATGTGTCCATGTCTAAAACAATTTTTAATTACCAAATATTGTACAGGCACATATACCGTATATTACCATATACTGTATGTGCGCATATATGTATGTATTTTCGGCATCCTTCAGTCTCGAAAGACTATGGTATCGTGCTCTGATTGGAGGTCCTGAAACAGCATCTAGTGTGGCTAAAAAGGCCAATTCGAGAGTGGCAGCCCCTTCCACACTGAGGACAAATAAATTCCGTCCCCTGCCCAGGTCCCAGGTTTCGCTGCTTTTGGGTCTGTCTCTTTGCTTCAGCCTGCCGAACAAGTGTCTCTTCCAGTTGGAGAAGGCCATGCTGGGTCTTTTGCCTCCACGCTGAGCGGTCAGAGGTCAAGGTTTCCCAGCTGCTGATGTCCATTCCCAAGGCCTTTAGATCCCTCTTGCAGATGTCCTTGTATCGCAGCTGTGGTCTCCTTCTTGGGCGCTTTCCCTGCACTAATTCTCCATATAGGAGATCTTTTGGAATCCGACCATCAGCCATTCTCACGACATGCCCAAGCCAGCGTAGACGCCGCTGTTTCAGAAGTGTGAACATGCTAGAGATTCCAGCACGTTCCAATACTGTGTCATTTGAGACTTTGTCATGCCAGGTGATTCCAAGAATACGTCGGAGACAGCGCATATGGAAGGTGTTCAGCTTCCTCTCCTGCCATGCATAAAGGGTCCAAGACTCACTGCAGTACAAGAGTGTGCTCAGGACGCAAGCTCTATAGACCTGAATCTTTGTATGTTCCGTCAGCTTCTTATTAAGCCATACTCTCTTTGTAAGCCTGGAGAATGTAGTAGCTGCTTTACCAATGCGTTTATTCAGCTCAGAGTCTAGGGAGAGAGTGTCAGAGATAGTTGAGCCAAGGTACACAAAATCATGGACAACCTCCAGTTCATGTTCAGAGATTGTGATACAGGGAGGTGAGTCCACACCCTGACCCATGACTTGTGTTTTCTTCAGACTGATGGTTAGTCCAAAGTCTTGGCAGGCTTTGCTAAAACGGTCCATAAGTCGTTGAAGGTCTTCGGCAGAGTGAGCAGTAACAGCAGCGTCATCGGCGAAGAGGAACTCCCGCAAGCATTTCAGCTGGACTTTGGACTTTGCTCTTAGTCTGGAAGGATTGTAGAGTTTTCCGTCTGATCTGGTCCGGAGATAGATTCCCTCTGTTGCGTTTCCAAAAGCATGCTTCAGCATGACTGCAAAAAAGATCCCAAATAAAGTTGGTGCGAGGACACAGCCCTGCTTCACTCCACTTCGGATGTGAAAGGAATCTGATGTTAGGCCATCAAAAACTACAGTGCCCTTCATGTCCTCGTGAAAGGACCTGATGATGTTGAGGAGCTGAGGTGGGCATCCAATCTTGGGGAGGATTTTAAAAAGGCCGTCCCTACTAACCAAATCAAAAGCCTTTGTAAGGTCTATGAAGGCTACAAAGAGTGGCTGTCTTTGTTCCCTACATTTCTCTTGCAACTGTCGAAGGGAAAATACCATATCAGTGGTGGACCTGTTGGCTCGAAATCCACACTGTGATTCAGGATAGATTCTCTCTGCAAGCACCTGAAGCCTCTTCAGTATGACTCGAGCAAGCAGCTTCCCTACAACACTAAGAAGAGAGATGCCACGGTAGTTGTTGCAGTCACCCCTGTCGCCTTTGTTCTTGTACAGTGTGACAATATTAGCATCCTTCATGTCCTGTGGTACTCCACCTTCCCTCCAACAAAGGCAGAATATCTTGTACAGTTCAGTGGAAATGGTCCCTCTACAGCACCTCAGAACTTCAGCAGGGATGTTATCTTTCCCGGGTGCCTTGCCAAAAGCAAGGGAATCCAGGGCTTCGTTTAGTTCTTCTAAAGTTGGTTCACTGTCGAGCTCCTCCAAGACAGGCAGGCACTCAATGTTGTTTAATGCTTCTTCAGTTACTACATTTTCTCTGGAGTATAGCTCAGAGTAGTGCTGCACCCAGCGTGCCATCTGTTGTGCTCGGTCCTGGATGACCTCACCTGAAGCGGACTTAAGTGGGGCAGATTTCCTCACTGTTGGACCTAAGACCTGCTTGATGCCATCATACATCCCC
Source organism: Cryptoblepharus egeriae (assembly GCA_030015325.1). Lineage (NCBI taxonomy): Eukaryota > Metazoa > Chordata > Lepidosauria > Squamata > Scincidae > Cryptoblepharus > Cryptoblepharus egeriae. Next base: position 18,537,712 of record JAREYC010000013.1, read on the forward strand.
TTGGTGTTGCCTGTGTCAGCTGCTACCTGGATCTGAGAGCAAAGCTGCAGCCAATAATTGTTAGCACATCTCCTGGCAATCTGTTGGACTTTGCTACGGGCGACTCGCAGGGCTTGAAGGTTGCGCTCACTAGAACAGGCTTTATATGCAGTTAGAGCTCTCCTCTTTTCCTCAAGGGCTGGTGTCAGCTCCTCCGAGTGGGCTTCAAACCAATCTGCTGTCTTTCTAACCTGCTTACCAAAAACTGACAAGGCGGTAGTATAAACAGCATTCTTGAAATGTTCCCACCGTTCAGAAGCATTTGCCTCAGCCGGGCCTGGGAGGATTTCCTCAAGTGCTTGGTCAAATTCCAACACTTTTTCCAGACTGCGGGTCTTGCTGATGTTAATTCGTGGTCTTCCTTCCTTCTTTGAGTGATGCAGCCTCTTTGCTTGCAGTTTTACTCTGCTGCACACCAAGGAGTGGTCAGTATCGCAATCAGCACTCTGATAGCTACGTGTGATCTTAATGTTGGGAAGGCTGGAGCGCCTGGTGAGGATCAAATCAAGCTGATGCCAATGCTTCGATCTAGGGTGTTGCCAAGACACTCTGTGTTGAGGCTTTGTGTTAAAGAATGTGTTGCTAATGCAAAAATCATGATAGCAGCAAAACTCTAGCAGGCGTTGGCCGTTTTCATTCATCTTCCCAATGCCAAAATGACCTAGACAAGCGGGCCAAGAACTATGGTCAGATCCAACTCTTGCATTAAAATCACCAAGGATAAACAATGGTTCTTTCTTAGGGATTTTCTTGATAGTGGCAGCCAGATCATCATAGAATTTGTCTTTGGATTCTGCTGAAGATGATAGTGTTGGTGCATATGTACTAATAAGAGTGACCAGCCCTACTGATGTCTGTAGCTGCAGAGACAGAATTCTTTCACTTCCTCCAGTAGGTGGGATAATGGAGCCAAGTAGGGTGTTTCTAACTGCAAAGCCAACTCCATATTCCCTAGTCTCACTTGATGGCTTTCCCTGCCAGAAGAATGAGAAGTTTCTCTCCTTAATAGATCCTGAGTCTGGCAGCCTTGTCTCCTGAAGGGCAACTATGTCCATCTGCAGTCTGCTCAGCTCCATATCAATGACAGCTGTCTTACGTACATCATCCAATTCTCGCAAGTCGTCAGAAAAGCCGGGGGTCATTGTCCGAACGTTCCAGGTGCCCAACTTAAGGGCTGAGGTTTTCTTATGTTTGTTGCATGGTGCTGAGTTGTCGATCTGCTTGTCGGTTTTCACCCTAAACCCCACGCACCCAGTGAAGTTAACAGACCGTGGCGAGGCAGCATCCTACTGGCTGGGGGCTGCCCAGCTTAAGGCGGGCGATAGCTGCCCAATGAGGCACGATGACCTCTCCCACCGTCGGAAGTAGCCCCTGGCGTCAAGCTCTTCGCCAATCGAGCAGCGACTTATAACCGGTAACTGCCACTTCCCGTGTTGTTTCCACGCTGTATGCGAGGCTGGAGTACCTCTCCAGAGCACGAAGGCCTGGGTATGTTTTTATGGGGGATAGGCTGTTACCCAAGCAGAGAATCCCCCCTCTCCACGCCACTGAAATAGTCCAATGGAGAGGCAGAGCCAATACGATTGGTTCCAGCTGCGTCGCAGGAGTTACCAGAACATGACTGTAACACAGTCACGAACTGCTTTCGGGACTCCGGCTCCGGATTTTTCCTCGAGGTTTTCTCCTGAAGCCTTTCCCATGGATGGGTATAGCCGCAAGGCAGCGGAGGTTTAGTGGGAGTTTTCCTTCTCCTAGGTAGGTTTGATAAGGACTCACTCTCATGATTTATATAATACATATAATACATATAATGGGAGACAAAATACCTTTTCATTAACTTGGGGCAGTTATATTTTATTTGCTTTTATTTCATAAATTCCAGCTAAACAGATACTGAATGAAAAGTCTGAATGGTATACCTGTGCATTTATCCCAAAACATTTAGTTGAAATGAAATCCCATTAAGAGCAACAGAACCGGATTTAAGCTGCAGGTAACTTAAATTCAAGTAATTTTCTATGGTACTCAGTTACAACTATTTATATTATTAGATTAATTATTTGTGTTGTATCCCATTTATTCTACCATCATGCAGCATGTACTGCATAGAATTTCTGGCAGTCTCCTGTCCAGGCACAGATCTATCCCTCCTCAGTTTCAACAAGGTGACTATACTGAGACTACAGAGGAACCGTGGTTAATTCGAGCATAATTTGTTCAGGTAGCTTGTAATCCAAAATGCTTGTAGATCAAAGTTATTTTCCCATAAGAAATAATGGAAACTCACACGATTCATTCCAGAACCCAAAAATATTCTTATAAAAATGATGACAATACTGTAATATAATACAAAATTATGACAAAAATATAAAGAAAAATAAAACAAATTGACCTGCACTTAGACTGCAATCCTAAACACACTTTCCTGGGACTAAGACTCATTGAACACAATGGAGCTTACTTCTGAGTAGACATGGTTAGGATTGTGCTCTGAGGCTGCAATTCTAAAAATACTTTCTTGAGAATAAGACCCATTGAACACAATGGGTAGACATGCTAAGGGTTTGAATAGACATGCTTAGGATTGCACCCTTAGTCTTTAGACTGCAATTTAACACTTTACATAGGACTGAGCCCTACTGATTATAATAGGTTTTACCTTAGAGTAGACATGCAAGGCTAGGTCTTTCAGGCTCCTTTTCATTGCCTCCTTACACAGGAGTGAGTCCCACCGATTATAATAGGGCTTACTTCAGAGTAGACAGGCATAGGCTGGTCTCTTGGGAGAGGCTGAGCAGGTACTGACAGAGCACCAAAATTGTCCTTATCCCAGGCTGGGACTATTTTTTCACTTATTTATCAAGACATCACTTGTATATCAAGTTAAAATTTGAAATGTTTGCTTCTCTTGCAAAACACTCTCAATTCATGTTATTCTCAATAAGCTTTTACTGTATATTGAGCAAGGTGAGATGGTTCTATCGAGCATGGATTTCTTCAATGAGTGTCTTTGAATACAGGTTGCAAGGAAGTAATACCAAGAGAAAGTGATGCACCTTTGTTTCTTGTTGTGAGCTTCCCAGACACATTGGTTTGGTCAGTGACCAAACACAGGGTAGCCAGATACAATGGAGGACAGTGTATATACCTTTAACCATTGTATAAAGGAGGGAATTTTGGTATGTGCAGCTCAACTTGGAAAGCTCAACCTGCCAAAATTCTCTTCTTTATACAATCTCCTGTGTTGTATCTGGTCACCCTGAGCAAACAGGATACTGGACTTGATTAGAATTGGGCCTGATCCAGCAGGATTCTTCATATATAATTTTAAAGTGAGCTATTTGCCCAAAGCTCTGTTTTAAGCAGTTAGTCATACTCCTAAATAAAGTTACAATGGAACTTGCAGGTCCACATGGACAGATTTGCTGGTAAGGGTTTCAATGGGTGCGCTTTCCTTGATTTAAGAATGAATCATTTTATTTATTTAATAAATATCGTTATCCCTTTCTAAAAAATTCAACAAATCTAATGAAGTTTATTTTAATCATTCTAGTCAGTAGAAGTACTGACCACAAATGCTACAAACAACAGCAATTACTGAAGATGACAATGCCCTTTCCTTGCTTTATGTGCTGATTCTGCTTACTCAGGATGCGCTCTGAACTTGCTGCCTCTTTGCAATGCAATATCACCAGCTTCAGGGCCAACTTGCTGTCCTGCTGAGTAAATCATTAAAAAGACCTATCCCAAAGCACTGTAGTTTTCCAAGAGAATTGGAAAATCTCCTGTAAAATGAGGAAACTGGACTCTCTTACCTACAAGCTCTCCAGACATAAAGAGGAAATAGAGAATGGCTGCTAGGACCAGCCGCCTCTTTACTGTTCTCTGCTTCAACAGTTCTTTCTGTTTGTTGCAGTTGTTACAAGGATCCGTGCTGGGACCCGCCTGGGTGCTCCGCAGAGCTATGTCCCTGTCCAGCAAGGACTCATCATCGGAATGAGGTCCAACGTGATCTCCATTGGCAGAAGCGTCATTTACTATGGCATCACTGGAATGATCAGAAACCACAAATCTCAGTCTGCTGAGCCCAGGGAGTTCCTCATCCTCAACCTCATCTGGAAAATCAAAGGCACTGCAGTCGTTCAGAACCAAAGGGTCCTCGTTCTTTCTCAGCATGGACCTGAGGCTGTTCCAGATGCCAGAGCGGGCCATAGTAAAGCTGCCAGCCAGGAACACAGGTGTGCGCCAACAGCGCTTAGCTACAGGTATCGCTCAAGCCGCTTCCTCCTGCAGGCTGGTGTGCATCATTCTGCTGCTATTCGGTAGGGACATTTCTGTTCCTGGAGGATCCTGGGGTGCATCGGGGTCAGGTTCATGAATGAATCAAAACTACAAACATGCAAACAGCAATTAGTCCACAGGAAGCACAACAGATCCCACCCCTTCATTCCACACCAACTCTTTACTCTCATAGGAAGATGCTGCTGTGCACAGCCTGATCATGGACAAGGGCTCAGAACAGCTGAAAATTTCCTCTCCTTCACTCTGTACCTCCCTTTTCATATCTCCATTCCCTCTGCCAGCAATTTGCATTGTAAGCTCAGCTAGGCAGGGGCCTTACTGTTTGGTTAATCACACAGCTGGGGATGGCACTGGGATGAGTCACTAGCTATCACCACCATACTGGATTAAAATGTAAAATGTTTAGTTTTGGGGGGGGGGGGTGGGGCACAGATGGCAACATCTGTGGCCTAAGTAGTTGGACCAGAAAAGCAAGTTTAAAGCAGCAAATCTACCAGTGGTGTAGCTAGAGGGGGGAAAGCACTAAGTTTTGCAGGAAACCTCACTGCTCTGTTCATCCAGCTCTCCTTCAGAGTCATTCCAGGTGTTGGGAGCAAAAGGGAGTCCCTCCCCATCTCTTTCAGAGCTATTTCAGGTACCTCCATTTTGCTCCCATCTCTCTGAATTGCTCAGAAGAGGACAGAAAGGGGCAACTTGCAACCTGCAGTGAGACTCCCTACAAAACCTAGTGCTTTGCCCCTTTCTAGGTATGCCACTGAAACCCACTATGGATGGAGGGAGGAAAAGCAAACAGTTTAAAGCGCACACAAAAGCAGCTTAGAGAGACAAACCCACCAGTGGCATAGCTAAAGAGGGCAAAGTACTAAGTTCTGCAGGGAGCAACTGGTCTCTGTTCTTCAGAGTCATTACAGGCAATGGGACACCTGGCTCTGAAAGGGAAGGACAGACCCCTTGCATACTGCAATGAAACTCCCTGCAATACCTGTTGTTTTCTCCCCCTTCCAGATACACCAGTGAAACCCACTATGCCTAGAGGGAATCACACACATAAAAGCAGACAGTTTAGAGTAGCAAATCTATCAGTGGCATAGCTAGAAGGGGCAAAGCACTAAGGACAGAATCCTAACCAAGTTAAGCCTGCATAACTCATCTGGCATAACTTCCCATGATGGTGTGGGGAGGCTGGCGCATGCCTGTGCACAGGGCTAACCCCCGGGCATGGCCCCTAATGTAGGACATCCTAGAAAAAATATAGGGCATGACCAAATAAAAGCTAAAAACATATAGTTTTTCAGGTGGTTAATTTAAACAATAAATGGCTTATTATAAACCACTTTGTGAACTTTTTGTTGAAAAGTGGTATATCTGTTGATGGATTATTATTAAATTAAAAACTATTATGGCTGCAATCCAAAGCACACTTTCCTGGGAGTAAGCCCCATTGAACTCAATGGAACTTTCTTCTGGGTAGACACGAATGTAATTAAGGCTGCAATCCTAAAGACACTTTCCTGGGAGCAAGCCCCTTCGAACACAGCGGGGCTTACTTTTGAGTAGACATGGTTAGAATTGTGCTCTAAGTGGGTAATTTAAATTAGGTGGTTAAACAATATATTGCAACTATTATTGTAACTATTATACACGTAATAGTTATAACTATCATTGTATCTATTAATAGTTAAATATGTAACTTATTATATTGTAACCATTACACACAATTTATTAATTCCAAGAAGGCGACATGCTGTCTCCTCACAAGGAAGACAATGCAGATTTTATTTTATTTTTTTGCTAAAAAAAAAGAGGACGTGTCCTCGAAAAAAGAGGAGAGAGACAGTGCAATCCTAACCTTGTCTACTCATAAGTAAGTCCCATTATATTGAATAGTACTTAGTCCCAGGAAAGTGCAGTTAGGATTGCAGCCATGGTCACCCTGTTGGGGAGGGGATGCCCAATGCGCACCCACTGCGCCCAGCCAGCCAGGCGTCCTTGGAGACCCAGGTGGGTGGGTGAGTGGTTGGGGGGTGAGTGGGTGGGTGGTTGGGGGTGGACAGGATCCCCAAGGCGAAGGGGCTGGGGAGGGAGGGGGACGTACCTGCCTGCCAGGAAGGCCTCCCAGTGACTGGGGACCCTGCAGCCGTCCAGGGCATCTGGGCACCGGGCAAGGGACCCTACGCTGTGCCACCTCCAGAGACAGAGATCCGGCTGAACCAGGCAGCCAAGGAGGGCGTGGGCTGCCCGGAGGAACACGCATTCCTGAGCAGCCACCCTGCCTGCTTCTCCTCCTCCTCCTCCTCCCGGTGCGATCAAGGGGAAGGCTCCATCCCTGCCTCCCCAGCACAGCACAGCTCAGCACTATTGCGGCTGCTGCTACTGCTGCCTCTCCGCCCAGCCGCGCGCCTGCGCCTCTCCGGAGCCAAGAGAAGGGAGAGCCCCTCAACCCTCACCCCCTGCCCTGCCCCTGCCAGCCTTGATGCCCGGGCTTGGCATAGAAGGAAGGAAGGCACCGCACCCGGCCTCCCCCAGAACAGCTGCAGCCTTGGCTTTGCAGGAGGGGGCAGGCTTGGCAGCATCCCAGCTGGGAGATGCAGACAAGGCGGCAGCAGCAGCAGAATGCAAAAAAATTAGCTTAAGGGGTTAAATTAGGGTGCTTCATGTTGCTGCTTATGGGGTTTTAACAGGGTGCTTAATTAATTAATTAATTAATTAATTAATTAATTAATTAATTAATTAATTAATTAATTAAAAGGTTGATTTAGGGTGCTTGCTTCGTTTTGCTCATTAAGGGGGTTGACAGAACTCATCATTTTGCTACATTGGGGTTAATTTAGGGTGCTTCATTTTGCTGTTTAGGAAGTTGACTAAGAGCACAATCCTAACCATGTCTACTCAAAAGTAAGCCCCATTGTGTTCAATGGGTCATACTCCCAGGAATAAGACCCATTGAACACAATGGGGCTTACTTGTAGACATGGTTAGGATTGTGATCTAAGGCTGCAATCTTAAATACACTTTCCTGGGAGTAAGCCCCACTGAATACAACAGGGCTTAATTCTGAGTAGACATGCTTATGATTGCACTGTATGGGTGCATAAGAGGTTGACCTAGAGTGCTTCATTTTGCTTCTTACAGGTGCTAAAGAGGTTAACAGAGAGATTAATTTTGCTGCATAGGGGTGCTTCATTTTGCCCCTAAGGGGGTTAATTTAGGGTGCTTCATTTTGCTGTTAAAGTTAAGGGAGTTAACTTAGGGTACTTCATTCTGCTTCTTTCCCAGACCCAGACTAGGTTTTCAATCCTAAGGAGCAAGCCCCAGTCCAAGTAAACAAACATTCCTAATGGTTGCTGCTTTTCCATGAAGCTCACTTGGATGCATATTCCCAAGGAAATAGAGAGGAAAAATACACACATTTCCTGGATCATGAAGAACACTCTAATTCAGCAATTCTCAAACATCTTAGAAAGAGGACCCACTTTTCAGAACAACAATCTGTCAGGGCCTGCCAGATGTGATATCATTAAACTGGAAGTGATGTCATGGCCGGAACTGACACAAATCAAACCAAACTAAGTAATTTAAAAATGCTCCTATCTTTTCCAAGCTGCGTTTGTTCTTGTTGTAAAAAAATTCCCCTAAACATCCTAAAGACTGCAATCACAATCCTATCCACACTTACCTGGGAGTAAGCCCCCCCATTGGCTCTCATAGTTAAAAGCATATCCAAAGTAGCTTGTTGAAGTACAGAATATCTGTAACGTACTCCTAAATGCAGTCGCATACCAAGTTAGCATCAAGTCTAATACTATACATTAAAAATAAAATGCACCCTGAATGAATGGGGAATCCATGCAATGGGAGATCCACGTGTGTCCCGATTCACAGTTTGAGAAACACTGTTCTAATTCCATGGACTGGATTAAAAAATACTTCCATTTTGAATATATTAATATTAGCTTTAGAAATTGCCTTCTGAGGGGCATACTGTTCCTCAGCCTAGATCAGTGTTGCCCGCTCTTCACTAATAAGGCAGTGGCTCTGCACAGTTTTGGACAGAGGACTTCTGTAGGTCTCACTGGAGATGATGGAGATGGAACCTGGGACTTTCTACATGGAAGGCATAGCCTCAGCCGCAAACAAAATGATGTTCTGGATGTTATATAAGTACTATAAGTAGTTCCTGAATCCACAGTAGAATTTAGATTGCCCTGGTTTGTCATAGACAAACCCTTGTAGATAGACCCTTGTTTCTGATAGGTCCCACTGAATTTAATGGGACCTTTAATTATGAATAGCCATAGGTAGGATTGGGCTGTAAGAGTCCACTCCAGGACTTACATTAGGCTAAAAGGGCAAATGAAGATTCTAAAACAGACAAAAGTTCTTTGTTCTCAGCTACAGAGAAAGAATCTCAACATTACACCCAGCATTTAAAGACTATTATTTGCAACTAGTGTTATTTCTAAGAGTTCTTGACTGTAACATCAATAACTGGGCTCTCTTATAAATACTGATTGTACTAAATTGCTTACCCATAAACCTTGACGAGAAAGGGGCAGGAATACAAATTTCCCAGGATAGGGTGCCCAAGCCATGACAAAACAAACTAAACAATAAAAACAAATTTATTACAAAATAAATTTGGGCCACCTCAATCTCAGGCTATCCAGGACTGCATTTCCACTATAGTTTTGATCTGCTTTCAGCACACTTCTATTACTTCCTATTGCATTTAGGAAGGAAGCGGGGCAATTGGGCATTCTGACCATGGCCCAGTGCCAGCTCGCAGCAGCCCTGTCAGCTAGTAGTAAGCTCTAGTTATGACCCCTGCAACACTTTTCCAATAAGAAAACTGTTTATAGGTTTGGAAGACAAAGGGCTAAATCCATAACAGTTACGTCGCCCACTAGTATTATCTTATGGAAAGTCATTTTAACTGCTCTAGAGCAAGGGGTTTAATTTCACTTTAGGATATAGGCCAAAAGGACACAGCCCCTTGCCAGGGCCAACCTAAGCCAAAATGCCACCTGACGTAGCATGCAAGTTCCACTGCTACCCCAAAACCTTGCATGCACCACTATCTGTTCTCACATACTAAGGTGCATAGGCTAAGTGGTCTTCAAAGTGGGGGTCAGGACCCCTTAGGGGGTTATGAATTCAGGTCAAGGGGATCGCAAGAAGGTGGGATCCACCATCTTGGAAGCTGGCACTGGGCTTTCCTGAGAGTAAGTTTCATTTAACAAAATGGGACTTACTTCTGAGTAAACATGGAGGAGCATCCCAGTAAGTTTGATAGGGCATCCTGGACAGATTTTTAAATTTGAAAGGTGGTTCCAGGCTAAAATGCCTGAATACTACTGGGCTAAGAGATGAACTATGAGAGAATGTGCCTGCCCTGCACTACACATTCTTTGAACATAACTTCATGAAGTCACTTTAGGTATTCTGGAAGCATAGCTATATCTTGAAATAAAAAAACTAGAACAGAAGCATTTTTGCAAAGTTTTTGCAGTGGGCATTTGGGCATCCAAAGAAGCAAGCATTTTACAATTCCTTTTAAGGTAAGTGGTACTCTCCAAGAAAAAAAGGGGGGCACTGATACAAGGTTACAGATTCCTAAGCCTGTGTATTATATCAAGTTGGTAAAGACTATCAGATGCCTTTTACAGTGCATTTTGTTAATTGAATATTCTATTTAATGTTTTTAATTATGGCTGCAATCCTAAAGACACTTTCCTGGGAGTAAGACCCATTGGACAGAATGGGGCTTATGTCAGAGTAGACATGGATCGGATTGTGCTCTATGTTTTAATGTGAACCACCTTGCGTTGGTCTATGACATGAGAAAGGTGGGATACAAATTTTTAAAATAAATTGTATCCAGTGCAATTTTTGGGCAGTCAGTGGTTCACCCCAAGATAAGGGAAGAATTTTCCCTTATCCTGGGGAGAGTCACTGCCATCCAAATGGAGCTACTCAAATTTTTGCCACCTGAATCAGTGGCAAACTGATCCAAACAATTCGGGTCCAACAACTCAGATCCAAATAAACCAGGACTGCCCCTGGCTGTCAGGGAAAAGGGTTAGGAGGATCCTGCACAAGTGCAGAATCCTGGCCCCATCTCCCACTCCCACACGCCTATTTCCCACCCATCTCTCCCAGCCCCTAAACACTTTCCTCCCACCTCCTCCCTGCTATCCCCACATCACCCCAAGCCACCACACCACACCAGCCTGGAAAGACCAGCACAAATGTACCATGTCCCAGTTGGATCCAGCACAAGAAGGCAGTCTCCCTTGCACAGTTGCAGTGGTGTAAAAGTGCTTTATGGCACTTTTGTGACATTGGGCTGGCCTGCACTGGGCCAACGCCACATTAGAATTACGCAGTTAAATTGCTTATAGGGTATGCATTCGTTCTATTACTCAACACAAGCCTGGGTTATGTCCTGGTAGCAACTGCCAGTGCAAGCCCCTGCAGGGTCTTTGCTGAGTGCTAGGAAGCGGCTGCTTGGTGGTGTGTGAGATAATGTGGTTAGGCAGAAGAGCAGATTTAGCTCAGTGATTAAGCCAACTTGTTACTTCCTGACCTCAAATAGCTCAGCATAAAAAAAACACTATAAATAAAGACCAGTTTGCTAACATCTTTCTCCAAATTGACAGCCAGTTTATATCTTCAGCTATTCTTCAACTTGTATATCTTCTGCTATTGTGATCCTTGTACAAGTGTTTTGTTGACAGCCAGTTTGTATCTTCAGCTATTACCTGATCCTTGTACAAAGGTTTTGCAAACTTACAGTGCAATCCTAAGCATGTCTACTCTGAGGTAAGTCCCATTGTATTCAATAGTACTTACTCCCAGGAAAGTGTGGTTAGGATTGAAGCCCAAGTATATGTGCTTACATGGGAGCATCTATTGAAATCAGTGGAATCGTTTTCTGAGTAGACATGCCTAAAAGTGCACAGCAAAGAAAAGCAGCAGGAGAAGAAACTGTTTGGAAATGCTTTCTTTTTATTAAGTTTAACATTTTCAGTTTATAGACTACTGTAGTTGGTTGCTGTTGGGTGAACACTTTTGACCCCTCAAAACAATGTTTTTTTAAAAAAAAAAAACAGGCATTATCTTTTAACATAGGTTGCATATTGGATGCTTGCTTGAAGAGCAATCCACTACTGATCCGAGAGACAACTTGCTTTTAGGATGTGATGACAGTGTAAAATTTAGGTTTAGGAGAGGTGTAAGATGGGCAGATTATAGCCCTCAAGTCTGCCTGGCTTTGTTCAGTTTGCAGCAAAATGTATGTGATCAGTGATGGGCTTCAAATAAATTAAGAACCGGTTCTCTGCCCATCTGGCAGCCACTTTTAAATGGCTATTTTAAAACTTTATATGTCCCATCTCTCTTTAACAACCGGTTCTACAGAGAAGGTGCGAACCTGCTGGAGCCCACCACTGTATGTGATCCTCAGCTTTTGAAAGGTTGTGTGGTTTAGATTCTGCATTCAAAGAAGGCTACAAAATCTGTTGCCCAGTGATTTACATGCTATACAGAGCTGTGGTTGATGCATTGTGATGTGGATTAATGCAACTGAGTCCAAATCTGTTTATTTGGCTTCCTTTCAGGTGCTGTGCAGAACTTCCTGGTCTCTCTAATCCAATCTACCAATTACTGTACACAGCATGAAGTAGTAAACTGAGGTGTTCGAATTCTGGACTATTCCACTTCTCACTTCCAGTGGGGAACCATATGTTAAAATGAAAAACTTGACTTGGGGTTGCCATAATTCTCTTCCACAAAACTGAGACAGGACCCTCCGTCATACTTGCCAGTATGTGAACACAATCCCCCAAAATCAGGACTATCCCTGTTTTTTGGTATATGTGGCAACCTTATCTTCACTGTGCATTGAACATATTAGAGCAGAGCTGGGCTAACTGGGCCGCTTTCAGAATTTTGAACCTTTAACAATTGCGTAGGAGAGAGAATTTCAGAATGTGCAGTTTATCATCTGTGAAATCTGAGCTGTACCTGCATCTGAGACAAGCTGTACCTGATGAAATTCCCTCTTCTATATATAGACCTATAAAGGTTCAGGAACCCTAAAGTGGCCCATAATACAAAAAGTGGCAGTTTACAAAAAGTGGATAATGGTTTGATATGTACTGTAGATGTTTTCGTCTTAGGGCTGGAAGCTAGACTTAGGAAAATTTCTGCCCATCAAGTTGAGTGATATTGAGCCAGTCACACACTTTTTCACCCACCTCACAAGGTTGTTGTGAGGACAAAAGGATAAAAGTGTTGTAAGCTGCTTTGGGCATTTGCCTTAGCATGAGAAAAGGTGGTGTGGCATGGGAAAAGGGAAACTCTTTCACCCTTTTTCATCTCACCGCACAATAAGACTCCAATCCAGAGTAAATACGGAAACTTTTACACCGACGTAGTTAATGCTGGTCAAGGGGGCTCCTCCAAGGGAAGAGAGGGGAGGGCTGTGGTCTCCTCAGAGGTGGGTCCCGTGCTGGTCAAGAGGGCTCCTCCAAGGGAAGGGAGGGGAGGGCTGTGGTCTCCTCAGAGGTCAGTCCATGCTGGTCAATGGGTCTACTCCAAGGGAAGGGAGGGGAGGGCTGTGGTCTCCTCAGAGGTCAGTCCATGCTGGTCATTGGGTCTACTCCAAGGGAAGGGAGGGGAGGGCTGTGGTCTCCTCAGAGGTCAGTCCATGCTGGTCAATGGGTCTACTCCAAGGGAAGGGAGGGGAGGGCTGTGCTCTCCTCAGAGGTCAGTCCATGCTGGTCAATGGGTCTACTCCAAGGGAAGGGAGGGGAGGGCTGTGCTCTCCTCAGAGGTCAGTCCATGCTGGTCAATGGATCTACTCCAAGGGAAGGGAGGGGAGGGCTGTGGTCTCCTCAGAGGTCAGTCCATGCTGGTCAATGGGTCTACTCCAAGGGAAGGGAGGGGAGGGCTGTGGTCTCCTCAGAGGTCAGTCCATGCTGGTCAATGGGTCTACTCCAAGGGAAGGGAGGGGAGGGCTGTGGTCTCCTCAGAGGTCAGTCCATGCTGGTCAATGGGTCTACTCCAAGGGAAGGGAGGGGAGGGCTGTGGTCTCCTCAGAGGTCAGTCCATGCTGGTCAATGGGTCTACTCCAAGGGAAGGGAGGGGAGGGCTGTGGTCTCCTCAGAGGTCAGTCCATGCTGGTCATTGGGTCTACTCCAAGGGAAGGGAGAGGAGGGCTGTGGTCTCCTCAGAGGTCAGTCCATGCTGGTCAGTGGGTCTACTCCAAGGGAAGGGAGGGGAGGGCTGTGGTCTCCTCAGAGGTCAGTCCATGCTGGTCAGTGGGTCTACTCCAAGGGAAGGGAGGGGAGGGCTGTGGTCTCCTCAGAGGTCAGTCCATGCTGGTCAATGGGTCTACTCCAAGGGAAGGGAGGAGAGGGCTGTGGTCTCCTCAGAGGTCAGTCCATGCTGGTCATTGGGTCTACTCCAAGGGAAGGGAGAGGAGGGCTGTGGTCTCCTCAGAGGTCAGTCCATGCTGGTCATTGGGTCTACTCCAAGGGAAGGGAGGGGAGGGCTGTGGTCTCCTCAGAGGTCAGTCCATGCTGGTCAGTGGGTCTACTCCAAGGGAAGGGAGGGGAGGGCTGTGGTCTCCTCAGAGGTCAGTCCATGCTGGTCAATGGGTCTACTCCAAGGGAAGGGAGGGGAGGGCTGTGGTCTCCTCAGAGGTCAGTCCATGCTGGTCAATGGGTCTACTCCAAGGGAAGGGAGGGGAGGGCTGTGGTCTCCTCAGAGGTCAGTCCATGCTGGTCAATGGGTCTACTCCAAGGGAAGGGAGGGGAGGGCTGTGGTCTCCTCAGAGGTCAGTCCATGCTGGTCAATGGGTCTACTCCAAGGGAAGGGAGGGGAGGGCTGTGGTCTCCTCAGAGGTCAGTCCATGCTGGTCATTGGGTCTACTCCAAGGGAAGGGAGGGGAGGGCTGTGGTCTCCTCAGAGGTCAGTCCATGCTGGTCAGTGGGTCTACTCCAAGGGAAGGGAGGGGAGGGCTGTGGTCTCCTCAGAGGTCAGTCCATGCTGGTCAATGGGTCTACTCCAAGGGAAGGGAGGGGAGGGCTGTGGTCTCCTCAGAGGTCAGTCCATGCTGGTCATTGGGTCTACTCCAAGGGAAGGGAGAGGAGGGCTGTGGTCTCCTCAGAGGTCAGTCCATGCTGGTCAGTGGGTCTACTCCAAGGGAAGGGAGGGGAGGGCTGTGGTCTCCTCAGAGGTCAGTCCATGCTGGTCAGTGGGTCTACTCCAAGGGAAGGGAGGGGAGGGCTGTGGTCTCCTCAGAGGTCAGTCCATGCTGGTCAATGGGTCTACTCCAAGGGAAGGGAGGGGAGGGCTGTGGTCTCCTCAGAGGTCAGTCCATGCTGGTCATTGGGTCTACTCCAAGGGAAGGGAGAGGAGGGCTGTGGTCTCCTCAGAGGTCAGTCCATGCTGGTCAATGGGTCTACTCCAAGGGAAGGGAGGGGAGGGCTGTGGTCTCCTCAGAGGTCAGTCCATGCTGGTCAGTGGGTCTACTCCAAGGGAAGGGAGGGGAGGGCTGTGGTCTCCTCAGAGGTCAGTCCATGCTGGTCAATGGGTCTACTCCAAGGGAAGGGAGGGGAGGGCTGTGGTCTCCTCAGAGGTCAGTCCATGCTGGTCATTGGGTCTACTCCAAGGGAAGGGAGAGGAGGGCTGTGGTCTCCTCAGAGGTCAGTCCATGCTGGTCAGTGGGTCTACTCCAAGGGAAGGGAGGGGAGGGCTGTGGTCTCCTCAGAGGTCAGTCCATGCTGGTCAGTGGGTCTACTCCAAGGGAAGGGAGGGGAGGGCTGTGGTCTCCTCAGAGGTCAGTCCATGCTGGTCAATGGGTCTACTCCAAGGGAAGGGAGGGGAGCATCTCAGACTCTCCTCCAGGCGGTGCATTTCTGGGCCGCTGTTGCTAAGATCATCTAATCTCGTTGCCTAGCAACCGGCCCCTTGGGTACCATGGAGACCGTCCTGGACGATCATAGAGTGGTAACGGCGGAAATGCTAGAGCGGCACACAATAACTTCCGGTAAAACGAAGCTGCGCTGTAAGGCGACGGTGGAGGGGTGGACAGTCGTCATCTCTATGGTATCGGAGGATCCGTTTTCAGAATTTTTAGCTCTCCAGCGGCGGCGCCCCTGAGGTCACGTGGGGAGGCTGAGCCAATGGCGCGTGAGGACGGGTCCTCCCGTGACGAGAGCCGCAGACGCCTCGCCCCGCCCTCCGTCCGCTCTTATTGGGTGAGGAGGCTCTCCCTGCGGGGCTGCCCCCTCCTGAGGGGAGTCCTCGGCTCGCCAGACGGAGATGAGCCTGGCGGAGCCCCTCGACCTCCAGGAGGACCTGCAGCCCCCACCCCCCGCGCTGGGTACGTGCTCCAGGCCTGGGCCACCCCCACCACTCCTGGCCTGTGGAACTCCCCGCCACAGGACACAGGGGAGAACACGTGACCTATGGAACTCCCTGCCACATGATTCAGAGAAGGAAATGGGGCCTATGGAACTCACTGCCACAGGAGAGGGAGGAAGAAATAACCTGTGGGACTCCCCGCCACAGGATGCAGGGAAGGAAATGAGGCCTGTGGAACTCCCTGCCACAGAACAGAGCGAAGGAAAGTTGGCCTATGGGACCCCCCCCCCCACGCCACAGGACAGAAATGGGGCCTGTGGGACTCCTTGCCACAGCACACAGGAAAGGAAATTTGACCTATGGACCTCCCTGCCACTGGATGCAGGGAAGGAAATGTGGCCTGTGGAACTCCCTGCCACAGGATGTGGACTGGGAAGGCTCTTTCCCTCTCACACAACACCAGGACCAAGGGGCATCCACTCAGATGGAGTGCTGGGGGAGTCAGGACTGTCAAAAGGAAATTTTAGCCTGTAGAACTTCTTGCCTCAGGACAGAGAAAATAAAATCTGGCCTGTGGAACTCCCTGCCCCAGGATGTGGTCGAAGCATCTGACCCTTAAATAGAGACCGTGGACAAGACAATGCTCTTTTGTCCTTTCACCCAACACCAAAATGAGGCAGTGTCCACTGGAGTTCTGGGGGGGGGGGGAGAACTTAGTCTGTGGAACTCCTTGCCACAGGAGAGAGGAGATATGAAAGGAAATGTTTGTTTTCCCAGTATGTCATGAAGCCTGTGGCACTCCTTGCCTGGATGGCTCTGGCCTTTGAAAGGGGATTGGACAGAATTCTGGAGGACATTTCATGTTACAAGCTGTGATGATATGTGCAGCCTCCTGATTTTAGAAGCAGTTTAATCAGCATGCGGAAAGCAAGGGGTACCTGGATGCAGGATTCATGTGCTCTGTGAGGCATCTGATGGGTCCCTAGATAGAAGAAGCTCTACTAAAGGGCCCTGGCTCAAGACTGGTTCTTAAGGAAAATGGCAAGTAGGAGTAGGTGGTTAGTGGGTTAAATAGAGACTTGTTTGTGCAGAGGCATAAGGAGCCTTTGACCATTGATTGCAAAGGTCATACATGGTTTTTTCTTCAGAAAATCCTATTCCTGTCCCCAAGGATGGCACCAAGTACAGCCCTGCCAGAATATGACCTGGTATCTGGCTGCCCCACCTGGTCTGCCAGAGGTCTCCTCAGCAGGAAACCTCTTTCATTCCCTTCTCCCAAGGAAAGCCCCGACACACCAGCTATTTTGTGGTTTGCAAAGGCCTGCTCCACACCTGTCCAACCCCCTTCCCCCTGGTTCCTCCTCTGCCTCCCCAGATCCCAAAAGTCCTTACTGCTACCTAGAACTCTTCTCTTCCTCCAGGCAGCATCCATCTTGTGCTGCGCCAGCACCAGCACTCCTTACACCACTGGTGCTCAAGCATTTCAGCCCGGGATCCCTTCTGAGAATGACAACCTGTCCAGAACCCCCGGAAGTGATGAAGTGACATTAAAGGTGCCCTGTGCAAGAGTTCAAGATGATTGCACCCAGCTGACCACCCCCAAATGAAGTCACACCCTCCCCAAGCAGATCCTGACCCCCACCATGAAGTCCACTGCTTACACACAGAATGCCATAAACATTCTTTACAGAACATTTACAATACTCATCACTGGCAACCAGAGCCCTTAGCATTGGGTTTGATGAATTTAGTACAGTAATTACCAGTAGTACAGTATTCAAATGACACTAAATAGCCTCTTACAGTATAAGGCATTTGTGAATTAAATCTTTCAGCTTTTTAATTTTTGGTCAGAGGCACTTATTGGTAAACATTTTTGACAGGTTTTTAAAATGTGCTATTTTTGTAGATCTGAATGATCACTCGCCTGATGAAGGACTGATAGAAGACTTTGCCGCTGTGGATAAGAAAGCTGTGGAGCAACTAACTGAAGGGCTGATTTCTCATTATTTACCTGATCTACAGCGGTCAAAACTAGCCTTAAAAGAGCTTACGTATGTACACTCTAAAAGTGCATGCATGTTTTTGATAACATTATGTGGGTTGTTTATACAAGGAGATCACAAGACCTCTTTGCACATTAATGTGATTGTGGCTCCCAAGTCATATGTCATTGCATTGGATTTTCTTCTTCCCAACATTTCACACTTGCTCACTCACTTTTCCACCAGTCAAGGCCTGTAGGACAAAGTAGAGTAATCACCAAAGGAGTTGTTGTATCTTCATCAGATATTTTCCTAAAAGTGAATATTTCACTGTTCTCCGGACTTTAATGTGTGTCTAAAAATGATTGTGTTCTTCTTTCAGACAGAACCAAGAAGTACTACTAGAAACTCTACAGCAAGAAATCTCAAAGTTTAAAGAATGTAATTCTATTGTTGATATCAATGAACTGGTAAGTGTGCTGCTAAAGGTGTCTTTAAAGGCCACACCTAATCTGGGCTGAAACAGGCAGACTGCAGGGGATGATGGTGAAGCTTAGGAGGTGGTTTGAGTGTAAGAGTAAGGGATATTTATGTTACTACAGGAGTAACCTATTTATATGCAATTTTGGCTGCAATCCTAAAGACACTTTCCTGGGAGTAAGACCCATTGAACAAAATAGGGCTTATGTCTGAGTAGACATGGTTAGGATAGTGCTCTTTGTCTCAAAGCAAATAAGGTTGCCTCTTTAAATAATGTCTCTTTAGCAGTTAATGGCTTAGAAACAGCCTGCTTGCCTTGGTGAAGTGGCAGGAAATAAATATGCCACTCTGTGTCTGCAGAAAGATCAGATTTCAGCCAGTGACCCCTAGCCTGAAAGGACCCCCCCTTCCCAGGGATTCAGTCAGAGTGATAACCGCCTCCCATTTGCAAATGAAAATAGAAGAGAACAGCCTGAAAAGGAGTTGTTTTAAGCCAGGGAAAAGGAAACTGATTTATTGCCTCCCTGGCTAATGAATCCAAACTCACTGATTAGTTACCATAGCTTTTGTATAACTTGAAAACAGGTATTCACAGGGATTCCCACACTGAAAATGGGAAGTCTCAAGCTGTCCTCAGACTAAATCGCTGACACAAATCTGAGCAGCTTGGTGCAACATTAGGATCCAGTCTAAGGTGCAGCAACCAGTGCAGCCACAGGCCTACCCTCCCTCTGCCCCAAAATGCTACCTCCATCCTCTTCCATCACCGTTTCCCACCCCGAGGTAGGAGGTTTCCTACCTCCCTCAGCCAATGCAAACTTGCTAACTAGCTTTGCCACTAGCTCTGGTGTGGACAGCCCAGTGGGTATCTTCACCATCTCATTAGTTGTCATGAACATGTTTCACAGCAAAACATATTTCCAAGGTTACATGTATAATACTGCGGCTTAAAGTTAATTTCAATACCTTCAAGCAGCTTTTTCAGCCATTTCTTCTTTTTATGATAAGTTGCAGATTTGATTGTTTGGAACAGATGTTCATTTAGATTTTCCACTGAGTTCTCAAATCTCCTTCTGTTTGAAGTTTTCAGAAGCAAAGCACTATCACAGTAAGTTGCTGAACATTAGGAAAGAGATGATGATGCTCCATGACAAAACGTCAAAGTTGAAAGTAAGTTTTGTTTAATTTTTGGCTACCAAAAACTGGGAAAATATCCTGTGCTGCCTATACTATCTGATCATAACCAATTTTTGCATACTGGCTCACCTCAGGTGTAATGAGAAACAATGTGAAAATGAACTACTGTCAGCTTGTACATTCATGTTTATCACAGGCAAGTGGTGAGGCTTCCATTTCAGCTGTGAATTAAACCATGCTTTTCTGAATTTATACGTATTCAATGTGAAACTATCATATTTAATGTGAGTCATTAAATTATTTGATTTTCTCTAAACTGCTTTACCCTACAATCCAGAGTAACTACTGGAGCACGTAAGAGACATTATGTGCATCTGTAGTTACAGCACCTCCTAGTGAAAACCTATGGGAAATTCATATTGCAATCCAGAGCAAATTGTTCTTACACCAAAGCAAGGACTCCCCGTAGTTACTCTGGATTGCGCCTATAGTGGGCTGTGATGGTGCATGATTAAGATACTGTGCCTGTTAACCAGCAGCCCAGGATTTGAGACCCAGGTCCTACAAGACAAGGTGAGGTCCAGCTCCTGCCAATCTAGCAGTTCGAAAGCATGTACTGTAAATGCAAGTACCACCTTGGTGGGAAGGTAGAACAAGAGGTTAATGCGCCTTCAGCAGTCATGCCGGCTCCATGACCACGGAAATGTCTTTAAACTCTAAAGGCTTAGAAACAGGGATGAGCACCACACCCTACAGTTGGTCACGACTAGCAGTATCTCCTGCGGGGGACACCTTTACCTTTTTTAATTGCCTTGGGAATTTTAGTTGAAAAGTGGAATATAAGACAACTTCTTCAGTGTTCGTCCTGTGTGGTGACAGGGCCAATTGATCTGAATTGGAGTCATCCAAACCACAGTTGACACGACATGGGGAACCTGGCTAGCCTGTCGCCAGAATGTTGCCTTCCTACATATTTGCATGTTCTACTTGCATTTGCCTGCTTTTGAACTGCTAGTTTGGCAGAAGGTGGGATGAGTGACAGGAGCTCATGTTGTTGTGCAACTCTTGGCTCTCAACCGCTGACCTGCCAATCTTCATGTCAACAGGCAAAGTGCCTTCCTGAGCTACTGCAATCCCTTAAAAAAAGCAGAATATAAGTACTAATAAATGTGGAGTTTTCAGTTAAATGCATTCTATAAGCAGAAGCTTTCAATTTTCTCTCTGCCTCTTTGTCAAGGTAAAGGCCTTTCTGGGCCTCCAGTAGCCCCCTTCCCAGAGGTGTCAGAAAGGCACTTCCAAAAAATAGAAACACCTTTCTGACACCTCCAGTGGGGGAATTTCTGAAGCCTAAAGTGGAACACCTCAGGATATGAGTAGAAGTTGCTTCCAGTTGCACCCAGAGGTCAGGTAAGGATCCTGACCCATAGATTATGTTATCCAGGGTTTTCAGTATCCACAGGGGATCTAGGATGGATGCTGAGGGCCTGTAGTTTTCTCTTTGGGGCTGTGGGTGGCGCAAGTGGTTAAGACACTGTGCCTGTTAACTGAAGGCCAGGGTTCAAGACCCGTGTCCCCATAAGACAGGGTGAGCTCCTGTCCTTAGCCCAGCTCTGCGATGCAGCTGGAACCAATCATATTGGCTCTGCCTTTCCATTGGACTGTTTCAGTGGCAGGGAGAGGGGGGATTTGCTGCTTGGGCAACAGCCTCTCCTCCGTAACAATCCAACCCAGGCCTTTGTGCTTCGCATGCAGCATATGCAGTGCCGAGCACGATACCATAGTCTTTCAAGACTGATGGATGCCAAGTAGTTTTCCCTCAAGTAAACTCAAACATAGCCATTTTCAACCAATACGGCAGGGCACTTCAGTGTGCTGCAAATAGCCTCAAGTGTGCTGTGGAAATTTGGAGGAGGGCTGTTTCTTAATAGGGCTATTGGGGGGAATATGAACCCCCAACAGGCACTGCAGTGTGCCTTGTCAATTGTCAAAAACTCAGTGTGTGCCTTGAGAATTCTAATGCCTTGTCAGTGTGCCATGTGATGATAAAGATTGAAAAGTGCTTCTTTAACATTTAAAGCAAGTATTTGAAATTTAAATAATGGGTTTTCAAATTACTCAGATAATATACTAATGGAAGTATGGTTCAAACTGTTACAAGGAAGTGGCAATTAGGAGTTTTAGTAATGTATGTGTAAAATAACACTTTGTTTTTGCTTAGAGCATTTGAGGCATTCATATGCTTTGTGCAGAATTTTTCCTTGACTAATCCAACATAATTGTGGTCTATGTGGCTGTGGGTGATGCAAGTGGCTAAGACACTGTGCCTGTTAACCAGCAGGCCAGGGTTCGAGACCCGGGTCGGCCCCACAAGACAGGGTGAGCTCCTGTCATTAGCCCAGCTCTGCGACGCCAGTCTGGATCCAATCGTATCCTTTCCATTGGACTAAGTCAGTGGCGTGGAGAGAGAATTTGCTGCTTGGGTAACAGCCTATCCTCCATAACAGTCCAACCCAGGCTTTTGTGCTTTGCATGCAGCGTATGCAGCGCCGAGCACGATACCATAGTCTTTCAAGACTGACGGAGGCCTGCTTTACCTCAGACCAACATAATATCAGTTGAATTACTCCTTTGGCTTTATTCAAGATAGTTTACATGGATAGGCTTTCTCTAAGTCCCCCTAATAAATTTTTACAATGAACAGAAAAGTTCAGTTTTTCAATTACTGACATAATTATCAACATTTTATTTATCAGTTATTTTGTCTCAACACAAATGAAGTGAGCTCTTTAAATTAAAAAAACATCCCTTATGTTAGTGGTACTCAAAGTGCGGGTCATGAGAGGGTGGGATCCACCATCTAGGAATCTGGCTCCAGGGTCCAGGCTGAAATGCACCACTGCCTTAAGTAGCAGCTAATGGTTTAAAAGCAAACTGCTTACCATGGTAAAGTTGCAGGCAATGAAGCTCCCTCAGAAAGGACTCATAAAGGGTTCAGTCTGGTTTTGGGTTTCAGCTAAGAGGGAGACTCTCCCTTCCCTCATGGGATTAAATACATAGTGATAATCACTTCTGAATTGCCTTATAAGGAGCTGAAACCCAGCCCAACTTGAAAGGGAAACTGATTCATACTGATTAGTTGCCTGCCTTGGGACCATGGTAAACAATTGCTGCTTTTGTACAAACCAAAAATGGGTATCCACAGAGCTCCAAAACAATATGGATGGCGAGGTTCAACCTGTATGTTCCAGGTGAATCTTCTCACAGTCTTATGGTTTGGACACATTCTGACTGCTAACAGCAGAATATGGTGGCTACTATGCTATCAGATGGTCTTCTGCAGGTTACGGAAAATTAACATCTGACCTTTTTTCAGAAAAGAGCTCTCAAACTCCAGCAAAAGAAGCAGAAAGAAGACTTGGAAAGAGAACAGCAACGGGAGAAAGAGCTTGAAAGAGAGAAACGGCTAACAGCCAAGCCAGCTAAAAGAACATGAAAGCTGAACCTGCATTGGCTTGTCAAGTTAATTACAACATGCGCTGGACTTGCTGAGGGGGCTACATTGTGCACCTCCTGACTTGAAGTTCTTACTTGCCAAGAAATCTATTAGTACAGGATTCATATTTCCAAAGGATTTAACCACTTCATCTGTCCAAGATACTTTTTTTGCTAATACTCCGCAACCTAATATAGCTAGGTCAGATTTTGTATTTTTTACAGAAGCAACATTAACCATTATTTTAATTCAATACTTGCTCTTTGATAATGTGTGTTAAGAGGTGAGGAGTGAAATGTCCAGTCTTAAGCTGTCTAACTTGCACTCACATTTGAAGGCTGAGTATCAATTTGAGACCTGAACTCCACTTAATTATTTCCTAATATTTTGTAGTCTGAATTCCACAATTTTTGTTCTTATTTCTGATTATCTCTTGCCATAATAGAGAGGCACTTCATAGCTGTGGGACAGACACTGTAGACACGCTTTTGGTGACTTCATGGTTTTAGGTTTTACATAACATAAAGGTACTTGATGGTACAAGCAGCCACAGCCTCAGTTCATCTTAAGTTCTAGTTGGTCTGGGAGGTGAATAAAATTTCTGTGCAAACCCCATTGTGCTCCCTGATTTTTATGAATGCACCTGTACACTTGCATCCTTTTCTGCAGCAAACATGTCAGGCGATTTGACATGTGCATGAACTTTAGGATCTGTGGGTTTCTATATGTCTGTATACAAGTTTTAAAGATACATCTGTAGCTATACTTCACATGTTCACTATGGAATATTGCAGTGTACATGTAGCAGTTTCATTTTTAATTGTACAGCTACCCTGCGTGTTTTGCAGAAGATACTTCTAGATTGTCCCCTTACGTAGGTCCAGCCTTCATGGATTTATTCCATAGCCAAAATTATTAGGATCATAGCTTAATGGTTACAGTGCGCAGCAATGACCTCTTATAGGTATGCATAGCACAATAATAAAATAATCTAGTGGGCACCATCTGAATTGTTTGAAACTTCTGGAACGGAGTAGTCAGCCTTATCTTTTAGGCCTTTATCGTTTGACTGGTGATTATTACTTTTTTTCTGTTCCTGTAGCTCTGTACTCAACCACTTAAACTGGGAATCAAGACAAAATTTCATGACAGTTTAAAGTCCAGTAAGTTATAGTTACAGCAGTTGAGGGTGTGGGAATGGAGAAGGAATTATATGTCATAAAACATGTAATATAGTTTTGCTTGAGTAATGTAAAAAAATGATTGTGTGCATTTCAGCCAGCAACAAGAAACTGATGGCTTTCATGTATTTCTAAGAGAAATATACAAATTCTAAAGTCCAATTATTTTGGAACGATATAAATCTACTCTTAACATGTTAGTATGTCTGAAATTACTGTATATAACTAGTTTCATTTAAATATGATAAACAATACAGAATATAAGATGTTCAATCTCCATTTGCCTTGTCTCTTGTATTCTTGTGCTTCTGGTGAAACCTCAGATGGGGGGTGTTTCATTATTCCTTATTGCTTCAAAACTCCTGGAACAGTGTACAACATAGTCTTTGAATCAAACATTTTATGTATCTTGATGAAAACATCCAGAACAAAATGTATGTTTATTGTCAGAGGTAAATCACTGATTCCCTTGTCTCTAAGATTGAAAAGGTTACTTTCCTCCAGAAGCATTTAACAATCAGGCGTGGATGTTACTTTTAAAACATTTCCTACACAGTGCTTGTGAAAGCAGTCTGGCTTTCAACAGTTAATAACAATACAAAACATTAATATTAAAAGATTAACAGCACACAAGAAGAAAAGCTCCCAATTTATCAAACCTGGACTAGATTATCTATATACTAGCAAAAAGCGTACCCGCGTTGCGGGATTAATATTTCCCCATACGACATCCTCCCATGGCGCAACTTCCCCCCACAGCGCAACTTCCCCCCATGCGCATCAGTCCCCCCATGTGCAGCATCCTCGCCAGTGCAATCTCTTCCTCCGAACAACCCCCCCCCCAAGCAACAGGGTCTGAGCACCAAATTGGCTGGATGTTGGTCAGTCTCCCATGTTAAGCATAGGACAGAAACACATTGACCCCTTTTCAGCCCCTGAAGGGTTAAATTTCTAGATGGTTCTTGGTGGGTGTTCAGGTGACAGAAGGAACTCCCAGAATTCCATGCTTCAGGCCCAGCAGTTGGGGCGAAATGTTGATGAGTCATCAATTCTCCAATGCAAAGAATAGGGAGGAAAACACATTGCACCCCTTTTCACCCCCTTCCGGTTGGAATTTCTGAGAACTGGTTCTTAGTGCACCCCTCCGTCACGGAAGGAACACCCACCCCAAATTTCACGCTTCTAGACCCAGCGGTTTTGGCAGGGCGGTAATGAGTCAGTCAGTGACTTTTCTCTTTTATATCTATAGAAGATAGATATAAAAGAGAAAAGTCACTGACTCACTCACTGGGGGGTTGATGCACATGGGGGATGTTGCACAAGGGATGGATATTGCACCATGGGAGGATGGCGCATGGGGGAATTTTACTCCCGCAACGCAGGTATGCTTTTCGCTAGTAATGAAAATAAATGTGAAGGTAATAGCTCAATGGTTTCCTAACTCCTTACCCTTGCAATCTGTCTCAATAGTAGCCATCATACCAAAGACATGTATAAGACACTTTCCTGGGAGTAAGCCCCATTGAATGTAATGGGACTTATGTCTGAGCTGACAATGTTAAGATATTTAATTTTTATTTA
The DNA here is from genome assembly GCA_030015325.1 of Cryptoblepharus egeriae. Classification (NCBI taxonomy): domain Eukaryota; kingdom Metazoa; phylum Chordata; class Lepidosauria; order Squamata; family Scincidae; genus Cryptoblepharus; species Cryptoblepharus egeriae. The sequence goes on from JAREYC010000013.1 coordinate 18,563,283, forward strand.
ATTTTTAAATTATTTGATGTAAATTATTTGATGCTGTGGTTTGAAATGGGTCTTCAGTGGTTAATTTAGGTTTGTGTAAGGGAGTAACATCACTAATTATGCAGGGAGTGTGGGCTGCACCAGGTGATGCTAATGGCGAGGGTGACACCAATACTCATCTCAATGTTTAAAAATTTTGGTATTTTCAAATAAAACCACAATTTTATCCATCAATTAATGTGCAAGTTCATGCAGAATGCAATGAAACCATGTTGAAATATTCTGTCAGAAGTTATAACCAAAGCACCAGTGGGGGCAGACAATGGTACATCACCATGTTCCTTGCCTGGGCTTTGCCTACACTGAACGGGAAGAGGTCCATTGTAGGGTCGATCTGCTGATCTCCCACACCGGATGAAGCAAGGTTGTGACCCCATCGATGCAGGGTTGTTTTCTTGATGGAGAGGACATGCTGCTCAGTTAATACTTTAAATGTGCATTGGCCACTGGCTGTGAAAGTTGCTGCCTGATAAACAAGTGATACATTTATCACTTTTTAACACACCGGCCATAATAACACGTGACGTGATGTATTTGATAAAACATGAGCATTTTTGTTTGGGTCAGTGGATATATATGATATTTAAAGCTCATTCCACTGCACTGAAGATGAAACAAGCAAGACCTGTTTTGTACACAGAACTAGAGCTTAGAGCACGATCTTAACCATATCTACTCAAAAGTTAGCCCCATTGTTTTCAATGGATCTTACTCCCAGGAAAGTGTCTTTGGGATTCCAGCCTTAAGCTCTGAAATAGAGGAAATGAGACTAATGGCGGATTCCTGGTAGGCCATTAATCCCTTAGATAAATAAATTTGCTTGGGCTAGTGCTACTCGCGAGTTGACCTCTCCAGACATATTTGTCTAATGCAGGGGTGTCCAACCTTTTAGCTTCCCTGGGCCGCACTGGAAGAAGATGAGTTGGTTTGGGCTGCACATAAACACTAACTACTTTTTAAAAAAATGTAGGACAAAATGTAGTATGTCCTACATTTTGTCCTACATTTTTAAACCTTGGGGTAAGTCTCATTGATTTTAATGGGGCTTACTTCTGAGTAGGCATGATGCATAGGATGGGCAGCGATCCTCTCCAAGCTAAACCTTGGAGTAAGTCTCATTGATTATCATGGGGTTTTCTGCTGAGTGCATGTATAGGATTGGGCTCTCAGACTGCAACTTGGGAGTAAGCCTCACTGACTTTAGTGGGGCTTACTTCTGAGAAGGCATGATTTGTAGGATGGGCTGTGATCCTCTCCAAGCTTAACCTTGGAGCTATGCTGCAATCCTGAACACACTTTCCTGGGAGTAAGACCCACTTGGTACAATGGGCCTGACTTCTAAGTAGACATGGTTAGGATTGCAGCAAATCTCACTTGGGAGTAAGCCTCATTGACTTTAACGGGGCTTCTGCGTAGGTCTCAAGGGCAGCAGGCAGCAGCTGGGATAGAGGGGATTTGGGGGATGCGGGTGGGTGAGCACTGCAAGGTCTGCAGGGGCCTGAAGTGCTCTGAGTGGCAGGAGGCAGGTAGGAGTAGGAGCCAGGCAGCCCAGGCCAGCTTTGTGGAGGCCGCCCAGGGCAGTGCGCAGAGAAGCACGTGAAATTTGAAAATGGGTGCTGCCACAAAGCCGGTTTTTCCAATGTTGGTGGCCAGCTTTGCAGGAGGGCCCCATCCACCCTCGTCCTGGGCCGCATGCGGCCCCCGGGCCTCATGTTGGACACCCCTGGTCTAATGCATTTTCTAAAAAGCCATGTGATGCACTATATAAAAAGCTATTTTCTTTTGTCTGTGGCAACGAACCTTCCAACAAGATATGTTAGATGATCCCTGAGTTTTTCCTTGCAGAAGAAAGCAGCAGGCAAATGCCGTTTATGTGAGTTTCATAAGCCACTAATGAACCATGCAATCCTAAGCATGTCTACTTGGAAGTCAATAATCCCACTGAGTTCAGTGGATTTATCCCCCAGGGAAGTGTGCATAAGATTGCAGCCTAACCCTACAATCCAGAGTAACTACAGGAGCACACAAGAGACATTACGTGCACCCGTAGTTACTGCACCACCTAGTGAAAACCTATGGGAAATTCATATTGCAATCCAGAGCTAAATGTTCTTACACCGGAGCAAGGACTCCCCATAGTTACTCTGGATTGCGCCCCAGATTCAACACACCTAGGGCCATCTCCTTCCCTTCCCAGCTGTGAAATTTAAACTGTTCCATAAATTAATAAACTGTTCCATCAAATTACTTTCCGTTGCCCTAACTTTGCAACATCATTGGGGCTTCTTTTGCAATCTCATGGCAAGATGCAACATAAGGATTCCTTGACATGGATGTTCCAGGGGGCTGCAACTGTGAAACAATCCAATGTCATAACCAAAAGGACAAGTCCCCCCAAATGTAGGACACCCAAGAAAAATGTAGGACATGGCCAAATAAAAGCTAAAAACACCCATATATTTTGCTTTCAGGTGGTTAATCCAAATACTATATTACTTATTACAGATATTTAATTTTAAACGGATTTATTAATTTCAAGAAGACTCCATGCTTCCTGCTCACAGGGAAAAGGAGGACAATGAAGATTTTTTTCCCCAGGACACAGGCTAAAAAAAGGACATGTCCTGAAAAAAAAGACAGGTGATAGTAATAGTAATTTACTTATACCCCATCTCCTTCCAGAAGGACTCAAGGTGGCTGATAATTTCACAGATCCATTAAAAACTACAATATCATTAAAAACAACAATATCAATTTAAAAACATTAAACTTCAATATAAGAACATAAAACAATAGTATAAACACAGACAAGGTGGTCAAGAGACAAGAGACAGCCTAATCCTCATGGCTTCTAACTTGTGATGGCCTTTTCCTCCATAAGGCTGCAATCCTAAAGACACTTTCCTGGGGGTAAGACACATTGAACACAATGGAGCTTACTTCTGAGTAGACATGGTTAGGATTGCTCTTTTATTCTTAATATTAAATTTTAACCTGTTCCATAGAATTTATTACATTCAATTTATTTATTACATAGAATTTTTTACATAGAATTTATTACATTCAATCCTAACCCATACACTGCAATCCTAGACACTTTCCTGGGAGAAAGACCTATTGAACACAATGGGGCTGACTTCTGAGTAGACATGGTTAGGATTGTACTCTTATTCTTAATATTAAATTTTAAACTGTTCTATAGAATTTATTACATTCACAGCACAATCCTAACCATGTTTACTCAGAAGTAAGCCCCATTGTCTTCAATAGCTCTTACTCCCAGGAAAATGTGTTTAGGATTGCACCTATAGGCTGCAATCCTAGACACTTTCCTGGGAATAAGAAGACCCATTGAATACAATGGGGCTTACTTTTGAGTAGACATGGTTAGGATTGTGCTATTCTCCTCCTTTCCGCCTCCCCCTTTTCCAGGGATCTGGGGTAGTTCAGTTGCCATCAGCGCATCCTCCAGTGGCAAGGAGTTCCACAGGTCAACAGGTGCCTGAGGCTGGGGCTCTGCGTGAGAGGGAGGCAGTATACTCTGCACACGCTCAGGAGATCTTCCCCCAGCCTCTCCCTTCTGTTTGTCTCCCTGCCCGGCCGGCCCTTCCCTCTGATAGGCATAGCAGCTCTTGCTCAACAGGCGGGCGGAGAACAGAGCTGGGCGGGCAGGCGGTGCTGGGAGCCTGGATGGTGGTGCTGGGCAGGGCTGGGCAGCCCCTCTCCTTGGCCGGGTGAGTATCCTTCCTCTCCCTGGAGGATCAGGCTTCACATCCACAGCAGGCAGACATTCAACTGGTGCAAGCTCTGATCCCCCCTGGGACTCTCTTGGGGTGACTACATGTCCTCTTTTTCCAGGACCTGTCCTCTTTTTTAGCTCCCCCAAATCTTCATTCTCCTCCTTTTCCTTTTACTCAGGTATTATGTAGCCTTTTTGCAACTAGTAAATTATATAAATTTAAATAAACAATATTGACTTTAAATTAACTCTACCCAAAAATCATACACTTGAGTGTTTTTAGTTTAAGTCCTTCATTTATCTTGATGTCCTACATTTTGGGGTTCTTGTCGTGTTTTGGGGTGATGACATCTGGTCTCTTCCCTAGCAGTTGCATCTCTTTCCAGGTCCATTAAATGGCTCCCCTCTCTTAGGGAGGGGAGGAAACTGTCCTGCCACTGGGGAAAGGTGGTGGGAGTAGGGGTGCACTTGAGCCAGAGTGTTCCTGACAAAGGACAGAGTACTTCTGAGCATGTACAGATTGCTCAGTTCCAGAAATTCAGGAGTATGGACTTGAACTTATTTATTAGCAAACAACAAAAATAATAATTTGGAAAGAAGGGTCTTTGTTATCAGGGATATAAAATTTCTTTTGGGTCCCTTTCCATAGGGGGAGTGGAGGGGCGCAGCCATTGCTAAAGAGGTGCCTGCCCACCTCTTCCAGTTTATGGACTGGAATGTTTCTCCAAACTTGTTCTTTAATTTTGCACACACAGCAGAATCTCCCTACACAGTGTCCATATGTCCCTTTTCCCCCAGGACATGTCCTCTTTTTTATCCTTTTCTCCTGGAAAAAAATATTCACTATTCTTTTCCTTATGAGCAGGCAACATGTAGTCTTCCTGTAATTTATAAATTATAATAAAATATTTGTAATAGCTTTAAATTTAATAATTAATATCATATTTAAATTAACCATATGAAAGCAATATATAGAGTGTTTTTAGTTTTTATTTTCATGTTCTACATTTTTTTACATGTTTCTACATGTTTCTTCTTTTTTTGGTTATGATGACATATGGTCACCCTGCCTGCCTACCTCTAAAATCCCTACTACTGACCTGGAAGGAAAAGAAGCAGGGAGAAGGTGGTGATGGGCAGAATGTTGTAGCACCCTCAGCATCCCACACAGGCAGGAAAAAATAAGATCCCAGGAAATTTCTGGGCCCCTTCCTTTGACTCCGGGACCCCCTTTTTGAACCTAGGCCTGGGTACAATTTGCCCCCTGCACTTCCTCTCTTATGGGCCCTGGATCTTAGAACTGACACCCCTTCCTTGGGATGAGGGGGCAGGAACCTATTGCTTTTCTAACAACCCCAGCCACCTGCAGTTTGCACAAGTACTGGCAATAAATGATTTTTTAAAATGTGTTGTTCCAGTTAATTGAGAACAACTTCTTGTACTGTAGTATAGAAAGTGTTTTCATTGATAAAAGCTGCAATCTTAAAGACACTTTCCTGGAAGTAAGATCCATTGAATACAATGGGGCTTACTTTTGAGTAGACATGGTTAGGATTGTGCTCGAAGTGAGAATCCTACAGGATCAAATCCACCCATTTTTAGTGTATTTTAGAACACCCATTCCACCCATTTTTAGTGTAATTTAGGGTGTTGGGATTTTTTTTAACATTTTAAAAAATGTATTGATATGTTTTAATCTGAAGTATATATCGTAATCTGTGTTGTTGGCCACCTTGACTCCATTTCTATGGGGAAAGATGGAATCTATCCTAATTTATCTATCCTAATCTACCTATCCATCCTAATCTATCTCATCTGTTTTAATGTAATCTATCTCTCCGCTTTGTTTTCTGACTTTCTCCCCAAAAGGCACCCAATATAGCTAGAAATTAATTAATTAATTAGCCACATTGGGTGCCCTTTGGGAAGAAAGACGGAATACAAATCAGATAGATTAGATTACATTTAAATAGATTAGATTAAGACAGACAAATAAATAAATTTCAACATCCAATTTCCCACTGTAGTTAATGAGACCTATCTGGAAGTCGACAAGTGGGACAGAAGGCAAGAGCCATCTCCCTCCTCCCCCCCCCATCTAGGACTGAGAGGTAAACTGTCCCCAGACATGGAAGCTCATTTAGATTTGGTTTTCAGACCTGTTCTCTGTGGATCAGTGTTGCCACCCTATATCTCCCCCAGGATCTGAGTGGGGAGGCTTCAGGGATTAAAACCTGGTTTAATTGAAATGTAATTTCAGCTGCAGAAACAACTGGCTTCTGCATGGGAGTTTATGTGGCAGCCACATTCACACAGCTGTAGCTAAGGCTACATATGCAGAGTCAGCTTGTCTCCCCCACACCCCCCAGGGTTGCCATATGTCCCCAGAAACAGGGACAGTCCTGATTTTGGGGGGATTGTGTTCACATACTGGCAAGTGTGAGAGAGGGCCTGTCCTGATTTTGTGCAAGAGAATTATGGCAGGCCTACCTCCCTGCCCCCACCCATGACAGTTGCCAGTTCGTTTCCTGGTGAAAGTACTGTTCTTTTACTGTCCCGTGACAGACCAATCATGATATGAAAAGTCAGGGCCTGATCAGGAAGTAAAAATCAGCAAACTCTGAGCTAACTGACTTCTGTGCTACCTTTTCCTCCAAATGGACATGCCCATATTGTGCACGATGCAGCCAGAACCCTGGATTTCTCAGCCAGATTACATGTTCCCTTGAACAAGCCATTAACCCCATGCTTGAACTTTTTTCTTCCAAATAGCACCCATGGGGGGTGTCCCCATGTAGATCAGTGCCATGCTAGATCAGTGTAGACCACTGTAGATCACTGTAGGCCACTGGAGACTTCTGGAGATCAGTGCCATGCTATTGGGAGATGAGATAGTAGAGAAGGAAGCAAATTCCAACCTGTGAGTCATTAAGAGAAAAACAAAGAATAGGACTGCTAAAATTATATTTTCTCTGTACAAATATATGGTTGATCATTGTATTTTAGGCTGTTGCTTAAGTCACAAGAGCTGGGCCAGAAAAGAAAGGTGGCAACCCTAGCATGTTACCTGCAATAACATTGGCCTACCTTACAGGATTGTTGTAAAGGTCGTGGAAATGATGAAATGTTTTGAAAGGCATGATAAATTAGAATTTACACACATGCAATTACCACAGTGCAATTCTAAAAGCATGTTTACATCATTTCTTAAATTTAATATAAATTCATTTAGAGCACAATCCTAACCATGTCTACTCAAAAGTAAGCCTCATTATATCAATGGGTTTTTCTCCCAGGAAAGTTTCTTTAGGATTGCAGCATTAGTCAAACTGTACCCCATCTCCCATAAAAATGGCATTAATGGCATAATTACATGCAGTTCAATAATATTATCTTGAAGTTTGCAGTGTAATTTCAGCAGATCAGATGTACATTAAATCCTACTCATTTCAGTTCTGTTTAAGCCAGCAAGTTTATACAAGCCAGCATGGGAATAAGTGTGCCTGAGGGTAGTGGTACCTATTTCCATAGAAGAATACATAAAATTAGGCTGTAGCATAAACAAAACCACGAAAGGCAATGCCTGTGCTTTTAAACAAGCATCTCTTAATTGTATTTCAAATTTTTGTTTAAATTACTTTGGCAACTATAATACCTTTCAAGGAAACTTGTTTTTGTTGCACCAGGGAGGAGACAGATGCACAAACCAAGATTTCCTATATTTTGCAATCTGCCTCTATGTTAACTGCATGTTCCAATGTGATGTTTATTACAATTTGCAACACAATTCAGGGTCTAGGTTCCCTTTCCCATGCTGAGAAAATCAGTACCTGTTGAATTTATGTTAAAATCAAACAAGTACCAGTCCATAAGAGGTTACTGATATGGGATCTGGGAATTATAGCAGCATTATGGGATGTCTAAATTGTAGCTGGACACTCAACTCTATGGAGAAAGAACCAACATTGATCACTGAAAAAAAAATCCTTTCTGTGCAATCCTCTTCTGTGACTCACACAGGACCTGGAGTTATATTGCTTGCTTTGCACAAGTTTTACAACTGAAGGAAACTGCTGTTTAATTATTAAGCTTTTTATTTCTTTTAAAGGAGGAACTAAAGTTGTCTTCTTTTGATCAATCACAAGTTTTATTTGCAGGAGAGTTTTATTTGCAGGGCAAGAGGAGGGATCCGGTCCTGCAGTGCTGAGATGTAACTGGGTTTCGGCTGCCCAGAGGAATAAAGGGCACATGGATTTCCTTCTTGCCAGCAAGACTGGCAGTGGCCCAGGAAGTCACCTCTTGGACTTTATTTTGATCTTTGAATGAACTTTGTCAAGTCCACTCATGTTTTTGTGTCTCTGTCCACAGCACACTATATATATTTTGGATAAGAAAAAAAAGGTATCCAACCATTAAATTCCAAAAAGGATATTTCATTCCAGAACAATAACACTGCATTTAGTGTTCCAATAAATGAAGGAGAGAGTCCAGAGTATTCAAAGTACATGCTAACTTTGTAAACAGTTTAAATTTTTGTAGAAGTGCACAGAAGAAAAATGCACACACAACTGCCAAAGTCTTCAGCTGTCTTAGAACCCAATTGTATGCATGTCTTCTCAAACATAAGCCTCATTATAGCCAAGTGTGGTTAAAATTGTGGCCAAAATCTAAAAGGGCCAGTTAAATATCTGATACAGTTCAGAGTATTCCCATATAGGGCAGACTGGGGCTCAACATGGCAAAAGGAAAAAAGAATCCCCTTACGCTGGGATTATCTCCAGCCTGCTGCTAATCTGCTTTGGTTGTATTTTATCAGGTTAGGATTATACCCTAAAGGTCACTCACTCACTCACTCACCAAGACCCAGCTAAAACAGCTGGACCTAAAGGTGTGAAATTTGGAGAGGGTATTCCTTCTATGATGCAAGGACCCACTAAGAACAGATTTGGTGCCTGGTGTCTGATGGTGCCTCCTGCCTGGAGTTGCCCACTGGTGCCTGGTGCTCACCAAGGAGGCCCAGTGCTCAGTAGGGGTGCCAGTGTCCACTGCTGCTGGTACCTGGTGCTGCCCACTCGTGCCTGATAGGGATACCCAGTGTCTGGTAGTGCCCCATGTCTGGTGGTGGTCACTGCCCACTGTGTGGTGGTACTCGGTGGTGCCCAGTGCTTGGTAGGGATGCCTGGTATCCTCAGTCCACTGGTGCCCAGTGGTTCCTGCTGTCTGCTGGTGCCTGGTGATGCTTAATATGAATGTCTGGTACCCACTGCTGCCCCTGGTACTCTCCAATGCCTAGGAGTGCCCATTCCACGCCAACTGGTGTCCGTTACCCAGAGGTGCCCAGCAGTGCCTGCCAGTGCCCGAGGCCCACAAGTAATCTTGAACTTTTATGCACACAACAGTGGGTTACTTCACTATTTTAGGAATAAAAATGTATGTTGAAGACCTTCCTGAGCTAAGTGTATCATTTTTTCTCATTATGAGATAAATCATCAGTTGATGCTTTAATGTGAGAGCAGCCTCGGTTGTAAATTCAGAATAACTCTCCAGTGACTTCCTAATAACTATGTAAAATATTTGTGTTCTGGATTTGGACAGGCATTTCATACAAAAGCCACAAAAGGAAGAAAATCCTCTTTTAGTTGCTGGAACCATAAACTCCGTCCTCCATCTGGATACAGGTTTTCATGCTTCAGACAAGAGGGGAATGCAACAGTGTTTCCTCATAGTATTTATGCTAGAAGATTTTGATAGATTGTTGTAGCAAAACATTTCTGGGAACAGTTCCAGGAATGTAGTGATGGGTAACAAAGGGTCTGTGTTCAGTATTGTGTGCCATCCTGCCCTCAAATAGTGAACTCAAGTGGTTGGTGCTATTCTGTTTGGAAAGAAAAAATGATGGAAACAGTGGCTGCTGTATTATCAAGTTTTTCACAAGTATATTTGTAAATTTAAATAAGGATTTCTTATTTTGAAAAAGTCCTGTGTTGTTCCAGGAGCTTGTGTACTTTTGGGACTGGTGAAAATTGTTGGGTGGGCACTGGAACTGTGTTTTGCAGATGGAAGGAAATGGACACAGTTCATACCTGCTCGAACCATGGCTGGCACTGTTGGTCTTTATTGGTGGAGGGAATGAGGGTGCTGGACACATTCATCAGTCAAGCAGCAGCAACAGCAAATGAGCAAACACAAGTGAGCAAACCAAAGTTCTTCCAGGGCCAACAACTTTCTTTAGTTTCAAAAATGTGGAACCACCACCACATGGTCAAGGCACCAACAGGCACTTCCAGCAGGCACCATCAGGAATTCCTGCGCAGGGCACAAAATCGGTTCTGACTACAGTAGGTCCTTATATCACAGAAGAAAATGCTCCCCAAATTTCCTTCTTCTAGGTCTAGGAGTTTGGGTTGGGTGCAGGGTGACCATATGACCGGGAAAACCCAGATATGTCCAGATTTTTAGCCTCCTGTCCAGGTGTCCTACATTTTGGCTTCATTTTTGAACTTTGCGATGGTGCACAGTACACCCTCATGTCATATGTCATTTGGATTCATTTTGAAGAGCAGAATCCAATGCAAAAATCAGTTTTGATATATCTCCTTCCTATCAAAGGTTATAGCCAAAAAACCCAAAACTATAAAAACAAAAAATACATTTTTGGCAGTTTTTTTAATCGGTTAGGAATTTTGGCCTGGGGTAGGAATTTTGGCCTTGGGGTTCAGGAATTTTGGGTTTGGAATCTGGTCACCCAGGTTGGGTGTTGATGAATCAGTGAATCAGTCTTAAGTATAGGGACAAAAACATATTTTTGCACCAATTTTCACCCCTTTAGGGTTGGAATTTCAAAATGTTAGTTGTAAGTGGTTCTATATGATGGAAAGAAGGAATATGTTTCCTAAATTTCACACTTCAGGGTCTGGTGGTTTTGGCTGGGCGTCAGTCAGTCAGTGACTACTTAATTTTATGTACAGTATATAGATTATTCAATTTAATTTAAAACTTAAATTTAATTCAATTTAATTCAATTTAAAATGCAATTCAAAAATTTAATTTAATTTAAAACATAAAATTTATTAATTATAAGACAGCTACCTGCTGCCTGTTCATTAGGAAAAGGGATGGGGATGCTTTGATGAACCAAAGTCTGATATTTTCCTTTAGGCCTGTTGGACCTACCTGACTTCCTTGCTATGAACCCAGTTCAAAATGCCTCAAAACTCATGTAGGTCACCCTTGCCTGGCCTGCATCCTCACCACATGCCCATGTTTAGAAAATGGCATGTCAGACAGTAAGAGAAGGTTAAAATAGAGTAAATGAAACCTTTTACCTTTGTTTTCACATTGTTTGTTATTGGTTCACAGACTGACACACTCCAAAGATGGCTGCCCTTGGGTTAGTGTCTTCCTGTTCCTGTGTTTGCCCTCTGATGCCTTTACTTAGGTCAGGACTCTCCAAAATGAGCTCATCCCATTTCCACACAACAGCCAGGTGCACCTCAAAGGATTATTATGAGGTCCTCGTCCTCGGTGGAGGTACTGGTGGGATCACCATGAGCGCACGGATGAAACGGAAAGTGGGAGCTGGGAATGTTGCTGTTGTTGAGCCAAGTGAGGTAAGCATACGGGTTTCTTTTGCCTACCCCAAAGGGCAGAAACATATCTGCGCATGCACATTCCCACTAACAAGAATTCCAAACACAGTAAAGTGGTGGATTACTATGAAATATAAATTCCAATTAGCTTTTGATCTGGGGGAGGAAAAATGTGTCCCTCAAAGACTATGGCATTTTAGATTAAAAAGAACACAGTGTAACAGGTTGAAGAACTTGAAGAACTTTTTCCTGGGACAAGAAGTCCTGAACCCTCTGCTCCTCCCATTGAGGAGGGATTGACTTCCTACTCACCCACATATGTAGATACCATGCTAGCCTGTCCTTCACTGTTGTTTCTCTTTAGAACCTCAAAATTCTTTCTGTGACGTCTGGGGATCAGGAAATATGCCTTTGCAGAATATTTTTGTGCCCTCACCCTATAGGTTTGGGTTGATTTCAGAATATTTTGGTGTATTTCACCATCTCTTATCAGATGGTGACCTTCTGAATGTATACAGCTATCATATACCCAACCAGGCTATCAATCTATCTCAGTGGTCTTGAGTATTTTAACCTGGGAATCCCTTCTGAGAATGCCAATGTGTCCTGGAGCCCCCCCAAAGTGATGTCATGGTTGGAACTGTGATGCCAGAGCTCCTCCACATCTATTTGGAAGTAAATCATATTGTGTTCAGTGAGACATACTCCTTGGAAATGACCCATTCCAAGATGGTCACACCCAGTGCCAAATTCTGAGATGGCAGTACCCAGCTTTTGTGACCCCCTGAAATGAAGTTGTAAACCTCCAAGAACTTTAAGAACCACTGATCTATTTGTTTCTTTAGAAGTCTGAATAGAATTCTTGGTGCCTACTGACATCATTAAGTGACAGCATTAATCAGGAAGTGACATCATTTAGCAGCTGATGGCCAGAAATAAGCACTTTTGTCACACAGAACTCATAAGCTGCAAATTTTAGAAAATGTGCAAACCTTGCTGGTTTGGTTAAAGGAACGAGTGAGCCCAGTTATCATGCTGGGATAGTGCAATTATAATGACGGCTGGATAAATTGCTTCTGGAGGCCACACCTGTCTTTGAGTTAGCGGAGTTTGTGTTGTCTCATCCTCATGTTTGCTGGCCGTGCTCTACTGCCTCTGATTTTGGGAACCTCCTAGACCAATGGTTCTCAAGCATTTCAGCCCAAGACTCCCTTCTGAGAATGACAATCTGTCTGGGAACCCCCATGGAAGTGATGTCATCGACTTGAAACTGATGTCATGGCCGGAAGTGAATCCTGTGATGCCAGAGCTCCTCCATGTTTACTTAGTCCCATGTTAACACCATGGGACTCAGAAGTAAGTCCTATGGTGTTTAACGGGATGTACTCCCAGGAAAGTATGGATTGAGAGTCCAAGCCAGAGTGCCTCATTCCAAGAAGGCAGCACCCAATATCAGATTCTGATTGCGGCACCCAGCTTTTTGTGACCCCCCTTCCCAAAGGGGGTCCCAGCCCTCATTTTGAGCACCATTGCATTAGGAATATGAAGTGTTCACAAAGCATCTGGGAGAGAGACAATCTAAGTGGCTCCATTTTGATTTTAGCCTTGGTGGCAACTGCAATTTCTATCTTTTTATCCTGAAATAAGGGTGAGTTGGAGGCAGAACGAGGGTGCCAAATGCAAGGCCACCTCCTCTTGACCATGTGCTTGTAAGAACAGACCAATACTAAGTCTTCACCATAAGACCTTTTTATTCTACTATTTTTATGATGCTGTTTGCTTTTATACTGAGGTGGTGGTGTCACTTTTGTTATTTTGCAGAAACACTATTATCAGCCACTCTGGACTTTAGTTGGGGCTGGAGCCAAGCAGCTTGCAACATCTGCACGTCCAACAGCTAATGTGATTCCTTCCGGGGTAAAATGGATCCAGTCTAGAGTTCAAAAGCTGGATCCAGACAAGAACTGTGTCCATTTGGAGAACAACCAAAAGGTAATTTAAAAGCTTCCAGTTGAGCCCTTTCCTGAAATACCTTTAATGTATACTTGCAAGTGAGAAGCTGCTACAAGTTTTGCAGTGTCCGCACTCCCTCAGAGGCGCACAGAGTTCCAGCCAGCCTAGAGCCAGAAACCTTGAAGCGCTTACAGATTGGAGAAAGGAAAAAGCCATTCTTTTTCTTTCCCCTTCCCTTTATACCTTCCCCTATTATGCCAAGAATCATCTATGGCTCAGGCCTGAGGCTCAGCTTTGCCCACTGCAGACTTGTGTGTTTTGCATAAAAACTAAGCCAGCCGCACAGACCAAATGGTGAAATTTTGCCAGGAGAATTACTGTATTTACTTGAATACAGTGCGCAGCCCTAAGCAGGTCTAATCAGAAGTATGTCTCATTGCACTCAATGGGGCTTACTCACAGGAAAGTGTGGATGCCCTGCAGCATCAGCTTCTCTCACCCTCCTCAGGGAAGGAACCCCTAACACACTGCAGGGGCTGGAGGAGCAGGTCTGGCTATGCCACCTGCCTCCCTCCCTTCCCGAAAGTGCTGGAGAGAAGCAGGACGTTCTTCCAGTGGCATAGCCAGAGGGGGGGACAGCAGTCAGTCTAAGAAGGAGCCTCATCCCTTTGCAGCAGTTCCAGGCAGGGCTCCCCCCTCTGGCTATGCCACTCCAAGGGATCCAGAGTTGGGAAAGTGGGACTGTAATGCTTCATTTAACTGAGCATTGTAATCACCAGTCAACATTTTTCTGAAACTATAGCCTTTAAAAATAGGGTGCACAGTACATTCGATGGCGCATTACAATCAAGTAAATATGGTAGTAAGCAGGTAGCATCATCCATAACTGTTGCATTGATGGTGAAGGAGGACCTTTGCCTAACTCCTGGGCACCATGAAGAGTTCCCAAAGCATGGGGCAGGAATAGCATTGGGAATGGTGGAGCCAGATGTTCTGCCTGGATGATGCCATGACTGAGTTGGCCTCACTTGTTGCTGCCTACTGAATCTCAATCTTTCAGGGCACTTGAGCAGGACTTTTGACACTGATTGACACATGTGGGATGGAATATTTGGGAAGAGAATGCACGACTCTGTCTATATATAAATTCATAATGTATCAACTAATTTTTTATTACAGATATCTTATAAGTATTTGATCATTGCTCTTGGGCTCCAACTGCATTATGAAAAGGTATTTTTTCATTTTTAAAGCATTTCTTGCTGGGGTAAACTTGATTCTGTGAATTCATCTAAGCATGCTCATGTCTTTGGTACACCCAGTTGTATCGCTTTTTCCACCTAGTTGTATCACTTGTTTGAACAGCAGATATCTACTCTCCCATCAGTGCCATATTTCAACTTTGGAAAATCCCTTTTGTTGCAAAAAACAAAACAGCCACCTTGAAACCCAAGCCTAAATTCTCTTTAGATGCTTTGGACTTGTTTCAGTTTTCCAACCACTGGGCTGTCAAGAACTGGAGGTTTCAATCTTAAGTGCAGACCAGGGTAACCATATGCCCTCTTTTTCCAGGACATGTCCTGAATTTCAGCCATGTGTCTAGAAAAAAATTCTCATTGTCCTCAGTTTCCTTATTGTGAGCAGGCATGTATTCTTCCTGTGAATAATAAATTATATGTAATAGTTTTAAATTTAATAGTAAGCAATATAGAGTTTGATTAACCCGATGTTAGCAAAATACATGAGTGTTTTTAGGTTTTAATTTGTCATGTCCTACACTTTTCTTGTATGTCCTATATATTGGGAGGCCATGTCCTCTTTCTTGGGTTATGACGTATGGTCACCCTGTCTGGCATCTCACCTGTACTTTCTTGTAGGTAAGGGTTTTCAGATATAGTAAAAATCCCACATTTGTACAAAGGGTGCATGTGTGTGTGTGCGTGACTCCCTCTTTAGCAAGATCACATTCCAAGGCATGTTTACTTTAGAGTAAGCTCCTCTCTGTCCAGTGCATCCAACTCCCTTGTAAGTGTGTTGAGAATTGCAATCCAAGTTAAGTACATTTATTTTGGTGGGTTTCAGCATTCTTAATTCTGGGTTGAATGGTATCTATGATGTACTGATGCATCAGAACAATTACTGGTGTCAGGCAGCATCCAGTCAATCAGATGTACTTGTGACATATGTGTGTCACATGTGTACACTTGTGTTTCATGGATTTCCTAAAAGAATGGTCTTTCTATGTTGGAGTTGTCATTAGGCATTGCTGAAATTTTGCAAGCTAAAGCATGTTTCAGGCCAGCAGAGGAAGTCTGTGTGGCCCTCTAGCGGTTACTCTTAAGACACTGGTAATGGCATCCAAAGAAAGCCCAACTTATGTACTGTATCTAAAAACCATGAGATCAATTCAAGGAGGAAAGGGATCTGCCCTCAGGTACCATAGATGTTAGGTTGCTGTATGGATTGGCAGGAACAGACAACAGTGGAGGACAATTGACTGTTAATGTGGTGTAGATGATGGAGCAGCTCCAGACAGATCTCCCTTCAGCTATTACTGACTACTACCAAATCACGCAGTTGGTCCATCTAGCTTAATATTGACCACACCCGTGGTTCACAAATTGGTGGATCATGACCCACCAGCAAGTAAAGCACTTTTACTGGCCCCTAAAGGAGCAGGGACACAGCAGCGACAGCAACACAATTGCTGCTGAGGTCAGAAAGGGAGTTTTACTTATAAAAGTCATCACCAGGCTACTGGAGTTGAGGAGAGCCGATAGAAGCTACCGCAGACCTTTCCAAGCCTCTGATTGTATAAAAATAATGATCAGAATATAATGATTTGATCATGAAACTGGAATTGGTTTCCTGTCTTTCTTTTTTTACACAACTGGAGGCTTGGAGAGTCCTGATGGAGGCGCTTGGAGGTGATGACCTTGTGATGACTTTTTAAGTAATGCCCCCTTCTGATCCCTGTAGTAGTTCTGTGCTGCGGGTTGCATCACTGCCATTCCCCCATCCTATTACCCCTGCTAACTGAGCAAGAGGCACTCTTTCAAGTGGGTGTTCCTGTTTTATTTAGCAGGTTGAAGAGTAACTGGCTGTGCTCACCCCAGCAATGCCCTTGATACTGATTTCCACAAACATGTGGTTCTCAACTTCTTCATAGAAATTTATGAACCACTTGTCCACACTTGATTGGCAGCTCCCCCCCCCCACCCCCCCCGGCACTGGTTTTTTCAGTCTTACCTAGAGATGCTGGGGACTAAGCTCAGAATCTTTCTGTATTCCTGTATTTCTGTATTCCTACCACTGAGCTGTAGTATTATGTTGACTTAACAGTTCTGATCTTGAACTTATGGATGTTTGAGGAAGTTATGTTACCAAAGCACACTCTTGAAACTGAAACGTGTAGTGTGAAGGAAGCCATCTACATGTTTCCCAGTTTCAAAGCAATTAAATACATCTATACTCTGTTCTGTTGTAGATCAAAGGCTTGCCAGAAGGTTTTCACTATCCTAAAATAGGTTCCAACTATTCCATTCAAACAGTTGAGAAAACATGGAAAGCTCTGCAAGACTTCAAGGAAGGAAATGCCATTTTCACCTTCCCAAACACCCCTGTGAAATGTGCAGGGGCTCCTCAAAAGATCATGTACTTGTCCGAAGCATACCTCAGAAAGGTATGTACTATTCTCTGGTGGGTTGTAGTGGGGTTTTGGACTGTTATAGTTTTTATTCTCAACTAGTGTTCAACTAGACAATACACCTGTTGTGTGACAAGGGCCTGGATGCTGTATTTTTCAAACATAAAAGGGTATTAGTCACCATTGGGTTTCAAGGCTATATGAGGATCTGATCCAGTCTGGGATTCTGGTGTATGAGGACACTGGCTTGGACCCTTTGCTATCTTGATCCCTAATACTGATCCAGACAAAGCTCCCATTGTTGTCATTTCTCTCCTTCTTCAAGTTCACTGGAAAGGTCTAATCAGATTAGGCAATGAGGTGGGGAAAAAGGATTCCCCCCCCTTTAAAATAAATCATGATGCAGACCTTACTTTAGCCACCATACTTTAGCCACCATATACTTTAGCCATACTTTAGCCACCACCATACTTTAGCCACCATATAAACATACATCTTGTATGGTTTTGGCCTTATTTGTCACATAACCTGTTCTGAACTTGGAAGAGCTCAGGTACAAATACTTAATATCAAAACTACTGGAGGAGGTTATTTCCCCTCAGGCCATGTTATGAGGCAAAGCAGGTGAGACCTGAATTCCAGAAAGAAATCAAAGGCATTTGTACTGGGGACACAATGTCTAATCACAAAAATTATCACAGGCTGACATTTTGAGTAGAAGTCCAGGGAGTAATGTTCTGGAGATCTGTACTGGATGAGTGTTGATAAGGCTCTTTTAGTGCTGTAACCCATGTTTCTGCAGTGAACACACTGGAAGTATTCCAGACTTTGCTTCAGTGGTTGCTGAGATCTAGGATGGTGTAACATGTTGGAACTAGAAGTAGAGAGACATCCAATTTCCCACTTAGCCATGACTTTCACTAGGTCATCTTGGAAGGTCTCTGGAAGGCAAAATCACCAGACAGAAGTTGATCTATTTTGGACATGTGATGGGGGCAAAACTCATTGGAAAAGGCGATGCTACTTGGAATGGTCAGTGGCAAAAGAAAACAGGGCAGACCAAAGATCCGCTGGCTGGACACCATTAAGAAGGACACTGGCATGAACATCGCCCAACTGAAAGAAGCTGTGAAAGACAGGGAAGTGTGGAGGGTCTATAGAGTATCCAAGAGTCGGACATGACTGAATGGTTAGAAGAAGAAATTCTTGTATATTAACAATACTTAATAGATGTAAAAACAAGTTCTGCAAGTTGCTTCTGATGTTTGTAAGTTTTCTACATATGGCAATGTGTAGACCTGTATATCACCCTGGTATATGTTTATTTCCTAGGCTGGAAAAAGATCCAATGCCAACATAATCTTCAATACTTCCCTTGGAGTAATTTTTGGTGTTAAGAAGTATGCTGATGCTCTGCTCGACATAATCAAGTCAAGGGACATTACTGTGAACTACAGGCACCACCTCATAGAAGTTCAAGCTGATAAGCAGGAGGCAGTCTTTGAAAACTTAGATAAACCTGGAGAGATGACGGTTTATAAGGTCAGCAGATGAGATTTTCTAAAGCTGTTTGTTTTCTGGACTTTTTCAGCTCTATCTGGAAATGCTAGCGATTGCCCCAGAACTTGGTGAGAGCACGAGGGACTTGTCCACAGTGTTACAAGCCCTCACGTTGTGTATCTCCCTGTGGTTAGGCACTGGATACTCCAAATTGCTGGGAAGGGAGCATGATATCATTGAAGGGAATTGGAGGTCCCTTAGCAGCTTAGCCAAGGAGAATCCAGTCCTTCAGGCTGACGAACTTGGCTAGAGTTGTGTTCTGCAGGATTTGATTACCGGCACTTTTATTTCTCCTATCTCCCTCTCTCTCTCTGTATCCAGTATGATATGCTTCACATCACACCACCCATGGGACCCCCTGATGTACTTGTGAACAGCCCTGTTTCAGATGCAGCGGGCTGGGTTGACGTAGACAAGGAGTCTTTGCAACACAAGAAGTACCCAAATGTATTTGGGATTGGAGATTGTACCAACCTCCCTACCTCAAAGACAGCTGCAGCTATAGGTAATTGATTTAAGTGGTCCAGTATTTGTATTTAAATGTAAATGGTACAAAGTCTTTCAAGTTGAAGTTAATATATACTTCCTAACCTATACTAAGAGTGCCTGGCATTGGGGTCAAATGTACAACAATTAAAACATGTTTCTTTAAAAAGCAGAAGGAATGATTCATTTGAAACACTGTGAATTTTTATTTATTTACTGAATTTTTATTCTATCTTGCTGAAGAGACCCAAGGCAGCTATGTAATTATTTTAGGACAAGCTATACAGAGATTATTTCTGGTCCTGTATTTGGGTGGGATGAGGGCAGTTAGGAAAGTGGTTTGGGCCCAAGAGGGGAATGGGACTGGCCTTTGCAGTCTGCACCAAATCCTGATGCAGCTGCTCAGATTTGTGAAAGCAAAATCACTTGGCACAGATCCAAGTAACTCCATAGTGATGGCGGAGGCTTGACAAATACCCCTATATTCTGAGTTGACTTCCAGTCACCTCCTTATTCACACTGGATACACCACAGGCCAGTCAGCCTGTTCTGAGACAGATTTTGTGTCACATCCACCTTTGTCTGCCTCGCCTGTTACTTTATTCCCTTCTGTTGGAGGACAGAGCGAAAGAGGAAGCGTGGAAGAAATGTGATGTGTTGCATTTCATATATTGTACTACGTATATTTACTCGAATAACGCTCACCTTTTCCAGCCAAATGTAGACTCCAAAAATCAGGGTGTGCATTAGGTCAGATAGTTAGAGTAAATACATTTGTATTGTAAGTACAGGGTGCGCATCAGATTTGGGTAAATATGGTACATCTCCTGGGAATCCTCATATCCTTAAAGACTTATCAGTACACACAGGATTGCACTGCTAACATGTATAAAATGTTTAAGATGGGAAGAAAGGAAATCACCTTTGCCCTTTTTCAGTTTCACTGAAAATTAATACAAAATTAACAGGAGTATTCAGGCCACTGTGTGAAGAGCTCCAACTTAAAACTGTTGATTTTATTATTATGCAGAAAAATGTAGCAGTACCAATTTTTTGTCTCTTACTCAGCTGGCCAGTCTGGAGTACTCGATAGAACAATTTCTGCCATCATGAAGGGCAAAGCCCCAACTAAGAAGGTAACCTGAGTATTTTGTGCTTTAAAAAGCCAGAGAAGAATAATTTTCATTTTGAGTAGATGAAAAGCAAGGTTCTTGTAAATGCTCATATGAACTCACCCTGCAAAGCACTAGTCAGAGATGCTTCTGTATTTCACATAAGTCCTTACAAGAACAATTTACTGCCAATGGACCAATTCATATTTTTCTGACCAGGTCAAAGATGTGTGCCTGCACAATCTTCTATCACCTTGCACCTAAATCAAGTTTCCTGTTTTTTAAAATAATTTTCCACCATACCTACTTCAAACCATGCATGATAACTACAACCAGGTTATCAGCTGAGTTTGATCCTGATTTATAGACCACTGAAACCATCATTTTCTTATCCAAACCCTTTTAATGGGACAAAGTAAGCTAAGCAAAGTGTGGTGCAAAGAGTGTAGGGGAACATAGCTTGACTCCAATCAGTTTGTTGGATATGGATTGGTACTTCTCAGCTGGGCCTACTTCCAGAAGTGAAACAGCCAAGAATGCATTTAAGTGATATCTTTGCTGTATGGTTCTTGCATTATTGTGGCAAATACTTCAGCTGGATCACAATGCTTGAGTTCTAAACATACATCACACTCAAGTTTTAAATGTACCTTTCTGGAGTCTTCAGTGTTGTAACTCTACTAGTCTAAATGCATTGCTTTTCAAGTTGCAGTGGGTTTTATACTGATTTATGTAAAATATACATAATCTAATATCTTGTAGTATGATGGATACACCTCTTGTCCCCTGGTAACCAACTACAACCGAGCAATCTTGGCAGAGTTTGACTACAATGCTCAGCCCTTAGAAACTTTCCCGTTTGACCAGAGCAAGGAGCGGCTAACAAGTTTTCACATGAAAGCTGACATGATGCCTATACTGTACTGGCATGGACTGCTGAAGTAAGTATCCCAGTATACAAAACCCAAATAATAAGCTTGGAGAGTGGTACATAATAGAACTGATGCATTTACCTAACAATTGGACAGTGGTGAAAAAGGCAGATTGATCTTTGCCTTAGAAAAGATATCCAATCCTATGTTTCCACACTGTTATTGTTAATCTTACTGAACAGTTCATTGATATACACATAATTAAAACTTCTTTTGTGGAAGCCACTGCTATGTACTGTCTATTCAAGAAAGAGTTCATTTTTTGCAGGTTGAACTGAGTACATTGTATTTTGGCTTTTCTGTTTAGCAGTTTGCCATTACAATCAATAATTCTTCTGAACCTGCTTTTAACTTGCAAAATACTCAAGACTCTTACAATCATGTCATATCTTCAGGGTGTGGGGGTGGGAATATCACTCAAAATGGGCCTTGATGTCAAGGAGTATGTTCAAAGATATGATTGAACTATGATTGCTGACCCAAGTGGCTTGATTTTCCAGGTTTCTAAAATGTATGTTTTCTTCCATAGGGGATATTGGGGAGGTCCAGGTCCAATAAGAAAAATCTTACACCTAGGACTGAAGTAGTCACTATGGATATCTTTTGTCAGATGCCAACCATACCAACACATATTAAAACACACCTCTAAAGGGGAAAACTTTTCTTACTTGCTTTGTATCAATAAATGCACTGCATCTGAGCTTCAGACTCCTTCCTCTTAAAACTGCAGATATGCATTTTTCAAAAGCTTTTGCTGCAGTCTTAAACTGCTACATAGTGAGTGCAACTCTGAGTAGACATAGAATTAAAATACCTTGAATATGTTATGGGTATCTAGACGAAGGGTAGCCAACAGCTGAATTTCTGCTATTTTGAGCCATGACATAACACTGAGTTGCAGACTATCTGTACCTTATGCAATCTCTCAGTTTTAGGTGCTGGTACAGTGCCTGAGTATGACCTAGAATGATCCCAGTTGAAATATCACCTTACACATGAACTCATTAAATGACCTTAGGCAAAGCACTCTCACTTTCAGGCCCCTCCCCCTTCCTTGGATCTGCTACTCAATGATAATGATAACCTCTTGCAAGACTGGTATTTTGAAAACTCAGGGCACCCTGTGAATACCAATTGTTGTTAAACAGGTTATACTCCTTATTTAGGAGAATCTCAGTCAAATGTGTTCTCAACATAGACAAGTCTGACAACCAGAGAAACATGGGATCCTTTTTAGCCAGTACAAAACATTCTGCTCTTAATATCAGGCTCCTTTTTGCAGCCTGAATAGAAAACCTTTTGAAACCTGGGTATTGGCTGCAGAACGTCCATTGTTAATGTACTTTTTGACACTCTTGGAGCACAATCCTAACCATGTCTACTCAAACGTAAGCCAGTGGGTCTTACTCCCAGGATTGCAGCCTGGCCCTATAATCCAGAGTAACTCTGGGAGCACGTAAGAGACATTACGTGTACCCGTAGTTACTGCACCATCTAATGAAAACCTATGGGAAACTCAAACTGCAATCCACAGCAAATTGTTCTTACACCGGAGCAAGGACTCCCCGTAGTTACTCTGGATTGTGCCCTTAGTCTGTTAATTCCCTTATTTCTTAGTCTTTTTTCCATAGGAGAAATGCTAAAATCACAGCCATTTTTTATTGTTCCAATTGTAAATAAACAGTGATGGGCACCTCCTGATTTTCCTGTTTACCAATGTAAATACCCAGCTCCACCCAGCCCTAAGAAGGTTTATGCGAGTAATCAATCAGTGTTAACACAAAGTAAAATTAAGACTCAGAAGGTTTATAGGTGCTGAACGCTTTTTAATCAAGGCCACATTTTCGAGACTTTTCGTTAATAAAACGCTCAACAAAACAGGAAAAAATCTTCACAGAAGCTGGAACTTTACTGCCAAGCCAGGCACATGTAAAAAATAAATTACTGTGAACAGGTCTGCCTTCACAAGAATCCACCAGTCGTTAGTCTAGCTCTGTAATAAGAAGAAAGCTATACTGTGAATGGCTGCTGCAGATGGGCTGCTTTGTAAAATTAAACAGAACAGAGTATACTTGTACAGCCTAAGTATTTGGAGAAGCTACCAATATAACTAACAACTCTGCTTGGACATTCCATTCTTTAAGACAGCATCATTTTATGTATACAGACTATAAGAACCTGCAATTAATTCCAGGAATATTTTGCAACATTTACCTTTTGAATGCCACCAGGTGCAGAATGGGATTAATCTACAAGGTACCAACCAGGTCACTGTGACCCTGCTGGAAGTTAGTGTTGTGTTTTTTAATGGAATTTATTATTATTATTTGATAAGAACTTATGACTTTCTTACTGCTAATTAGACAGTTATAAATCCAAAAGTATGAATGTTCTGAATTTACATTTCTTCTGTAAATTCAAATTATAGCATCAAATACCGGCAGGGTCCATTTGACCCATGTTATCCATTTAGTAGTGTAAATGGATAACATAGTAGTAGTACTAAAGATATCCATTTAATAGTGTAACCTTACAAGAGCAGAAGTGAGCTTGGGGTCCTTCACTATTCAACCTTCACTATTGGGGTCCTTCACTATTCACTACAAGAGCTGAGAAATTTCAAGAAGCAGAACAGAGATTCTTAAATTCACTAAGATCCCTTTGGGAATGCACTGATTAGTCCATCTCTAATCAATACCAGTGACTAAAAGTGTCATATTCTGAAAAATTTCTACAAGTGTTCCAGATGAAGTCTGAATCTGAAATCACTTTGCCACCAGACTCAAGCATAACTCTTACCAGCATCTTCACTAGATCTTCCAAACTGTTCTGGATGTGTCCATAAACTTCATTAAAGAGCTCCTCCCTTGATTGGGTTCCATCCAACTGAACTGAAATGTAAGCATTGCTATTGAATTGAAGATAAATGTCTTTCAGAACTCTTAAACTAATGAAATAGTCTTGTTTTAAGAACAGCTATTTTGATGCTGAGAGATACACATCAGAGGAAGCTGCTTTATACTGAGACCATTGGTCTCTCTGGTCACTACTCCCAACACAGGCTGGTTGCAGCTTTCCAAGGTTTCAGACAGGAATTTTTCTCTGCCATACCTGGAAACGCTAGAGATTGAAATTGGGACCTTCTGGGTGTAAAGCAGCTAGAGCAGTGACCTTCCAATTCTGGTCAAAATGGATTAAATAAAAAAGCTTTACAGGTTTATTCTGCCAGAGAAAAGCATTCTGTCATCTGACTATGTTTGGCAACAATACTGTAATGAATATTAGCTAGGCAACCTATAGAACTCTAGCAATTACAGGCTGGAAATAAAGGTGCTTGTCCAAATGCCATCACACACTCTGGCCAAAACAAGAAATGCATGTTTTAACACATGAGTTTGTATGGATTATGCTGCCTTCCCCCCTTCTTTTCAGTCTGAAATGCTATCTTGAGTCTGAAGGCAGAGCTCATAATCAGGGCCCAAATTCAGCCTCAGAGCTCCAGGAATCAGCAGTAGCAAAGGGAATCAGAAAACATGCTGCTCCGGGAATAAGTAATTGCTAGCAGAACAAAGGTTGGAGAGCAGCCTCATTCTAAAAAAATGATTTGCAGAACTAAGATTAGTTTAATTCTGCATTACTCATTCAAATAATATGCCTAAAATAACACACAGGCAGCTGTTACCATCAAATCCAGCTCAAATGTTACCATCAACTCAAACTAATCATCTAGCTATAGCTTTCAGGATACAATTCATCACTTCCCTTATGCAATAATACTAATGCACTTACCCACATCAACATTTAGGTCTTCCATTAAGTTCTTATGTTTGACGTACATGGGCCAGACATGACCATCAAACAATCCAGGTGGATCTGGTACAGTGTAATTCCTTGAACTAAACAGGACAGGGGAGCAAGCAAAACATGGATTTTAGCTAGAATTTGGGATAATAAGCTTAAGACAGAGTGCCCCTTCCTTACCCATGTACTTCTTGCAACAAAATTTTTAAGCTATTTAGAGAAAGCATAAAGAATTACCTTCGTCTCCTCTTGCATTCTTCATACGGGATAGAAAGAAAATACCGGTAGTCAAATACATCAATCAAGGGCCTGAGAAAGAAAGGTCATGATTTTTATAAATACATGGGCAGTCCTGCTGAATCAGATCAAATATACTAAGTCATCTAGTCCAATTCCCTGTTTCCAGAAAGTCCACAAGCACAAACGCAATGATCCTCCAAGAAGAGAGGTACATCGCTTCTGAACATGGCTGTTTGGTCATTACATCTTGCCATCATGGGTATAAGCTGCTGGCAGACTCTCCTTCATGAAATTAATCCAATAGTGGTCAACATCTCACAGCACCAAGTTTGAAAATTCAATTGAGCAATGAAGAGAGAATTGAATTGAGTGAAGAAATTTTTCCTTTCATCTGCCCTGAACAAATAATCAGTTTCACTGGGCAACCAGTAATTATGTTTAGATAAAGAAAGACACACAGACTGCATAATTATCTATCCTATCTACAATATTTATATACTGCTTTTCAACTGAAAAGTTCACAAAGCGGTTTACAAGAAAATGAAAAAAATTAATAGCTAATTAATAGCTAATGGGTCCCTGTCCCAAAAGGGTTCACAATCTAAAATGCAAAAGAACACCAGCAGAAACCACTAGAACAGACATCTCTGGCATGTGAAGGGCCAGTTACTCTCCGCCTGGTAAATAAAAGAGGAACATCCACTTGAAAGAGTGTCTCTTGTCCAGGTACCATTGCTGTAACCTCTCTCTAGCTGCCTTTATGAGGATGTTGCAAAAATTAAAAGGGAGGGGGAAACTATGTGTATATCCATAACATTAACTCTAAAACAATTGAAAATTCATAATAAAAATTTAGAATTCCATAAATCTTAGTAGCACTTACAGTATATGTTCTCCTTCAAAACAACTGGTGTGTTCTGGCT
The DNA here is from genome assembly GCA_030015325.1 of Cryptoblepharus egeriae. Classification (NCBI taxonomy): domain Eukaryota; kingdom Metazoa; phylum Chordata; class Lepidosauria; order Squamata; family Scincidae; genus Cryptoblepharus; species Cryptoblepharus egeriae. The sequence continues at coordinate 18,589,303 of JAREYC010000013.1, forward strand.
ATTGTAGATATTCACTGACATCACAATCCTATGAATGTCTTTTCAGAAAGTCATTGTATTCAATGAGGCTTACTTCCAGGGAAGTATGTCAAAGACTGCAGCCTGACTGCAACTATACTTACGCAAACCTATATCACATAAGAATATAGAAAATAACTTTTTAACTATTAACTTCTTATTGCTTCTCCATATATATCCGTCGCCAAAGCAGCCTTTCTCTCATTCCTGTTTTTGTGCTCTGGTCATTTCTCAAGGTAGGTAAAGTTTGTTATCTTTTGGTTAAGCCCTGCCTCAAAGCAAAAAAAAAACAAAAAACAAAAAAACCCCACCATGTCAAACTGGCAAATCCATTTGGACTATTCTAATAGTACATACAGAAGTCACAGGAAAGGTTATTTTATCACAACTCTCTCTCTCATGTTTCCATCAAATCAAGATTGTATGTACAATCTTTATCTGTCAAACACTTGCTGGAATATCTAATTAGATATGGGGTCTTGATAAAGCTGTAGGAGCATCTGAAGTTTTACTTACGAGCAGAAATAATACCAAAATGAAATCATCATTCAATCAAAATTTATATATATGAGCCCCAGAGTGCTTCAATTACCTGTAAGTATAAAGTAAGAATCCCTCAACAAGAAGGATATGGATGTTATCATCATTCTCCTCTGATTCTTCTATAGTCCTGGAATCCAGTGTGTTAATACCATGTGATCGCTCAAACTTGATTGGGTTTTTCTTCCAAGCATTGATGGTACTCATCATAGCATCCATATCCAAAGCACTAATTACTAAGACAAAAGACCAATAAAACAATTAGTCTGAAGAAAGTGTTACATAATCAAGTGAGAAAGCTCAAAAATGCTACAGAAATACTCTGATCGAAGGGACTCTACCACCTTATTGTGCAAAGTATGTTCAATTCCACAAGAACAGTTCCAGGATTACAGGGTTTTTTCTACCTTTAGTAACTAGTTATTGCATGGATATAAACAGAACTTACCATCATACTGTTTAAATCCATCTTCAACCTGTATCTCATCCTGGGGCTGAAACAAAATAAAAACTGTCTGCAGAACTGCTCACACATTCAGTGCTCATTTTAAGAAGAGCAAATTGGGTAAAATATGTTACCAGTAACATACTGCCACTGGATCTTCAATAAAACTATGTACTGCATAATGACAAGGCAGTGACACAACATTTTTCCTCTTTTATCTCACTGTCAACATAGCAACACCTAACCTATTTGCAAAACAGAAAAGTCATTCAGACAGTACACTGGGGTTCTTATCCAGCAACTGCAGCACATATCCTGCGCCCCAACCCTTCCAACGAAAACTGATATGTATACAAGAAAGGGCGAAAATTAAGACACAGGATAGGGAGACAATGAAATACCACTGAACTCCCCATGGGAGGGTGAGGGGGATATCGTTTTTCAGAGGCTAAAAACATTCAATGGGTGGGTTGGATGATACATTAACATTAAATTGGTTAATGATAAATGTGTTAAGGTGAAGACTTAAGGGAAGAAACAAAGGTATCATTGGTAAATGGAAAGTTTGATGTGACACATAATCCACCCATTGTTTCAGTAAGGCAACAGTTTTTATCAAACTTGATGTGACCATGGGAGAGCCATGCACTTAAAGGCCAATCGCATATGAAACCTGGCTCTGACATTTAGAGCAGAGTGTGGCCAGATGCTTTTCTGCTCAGCTGAGCTCCACTATGGGAAGTATTGAGGCAAAGGAAACAGAAGGCAGTGCAGTGTTCTAATACTTTATGCTCATGCATACCTCATCGTGTTTTAAAACAGGACATGCCTGCCTCCCTCTTTCCACATAAGCAGGGTAGTCTCTGGTGTGAACAGAAGGATCTGCCACTTGTCACATTTACTTAAGAGCTTTATTCTCAATTTTTTAAAAAGTTTTTTTTAAAAATTCTACAATGTAAAATTCATGGCTGCAATCAGTGTCACCTCAAAACAAGCTGGCTCATGCTGCCATGTTTGTATAATTTTAGTCTGCTTCTATGAGGTGAGCAAAGATATGCAAGGCATAAAAGCCTCTCTGTTTTTCCTGAAAGCACCAGGTATTTCACAATACATTCAAGTTTATCCTCATAGCCATAAGCACTAATTATCTGGATGGCTAAAATGTAACCAATACCAAATCCTGCACTTTTGTTACAGCTGCTTTACATCAAGTCAGACCATCAGTTCATGTAGTTTAGTACTGTCAATAATGACTGGCAGTGGCTCTCCACGCCATGAAACATGAATTTCTTTCACACGCCTACCTTCAGATATCAGAACTGGAACTTGGGACTTTATGCAAACCAGGGGTTTCTCACCTGGGGACCCTCCCCACATGCTTACACACAGAGACCTGCTAAAGCAAGTGATAACCCCTCTTCCTTAATCCAATGCCTTTAGCAATCTTCTGAAACCTAGCTATTATCGTAAGAGTGCAAGAGACAGGGCAACTTGCACAATTTGAAACACTAAAAACAAATCAAGAGTTATTAAAACATGACAATAGCAGGAACAAAGTCAGCAACAAAACAGAGAATTACTATGGCAATAGAACCAATTGGGAATTTCCCTTTCATTAGGGAAATTTTGCAGACCTTGCTGAGATGAATTTGTCCTGCAGCTCCTTTTCACACAGGGGACAACATAAAAAGTTCACTGATTTCTGAAAATGGGTCTATTATTCAGTACACCCAGGTTTTTGGCTGAATTGTCAAAATATGCCAGAACAGATTCTACCTATGTTACCTTCAGAGCAGAAATCAGCAGCATGCCAACCTTCACCCAGTTTGTGTACACGTAACCCTTAACACAGTCTGTAGTGAACATGTGGACTGAGCAGGGATAAACTTACAAGGCGTAACGTAAAGCATCTTCTGATCACTCTTTTCTTGCTGCAGTGAAAATTTCACTCTATTCGTTGTAGGCCAATTGAGGACATTCCAGCCATCATTCCTTCTATCAACATACATCAAATGGAAGGAGGAACATATTCGAAGGAGCTCCCACAACAGATAATGCACATTAAAAAATTCAGCCTACCTCACATAGCCATCATGCACAGAGATGGCCAAAAAAATCAGTCCTTATAGACTCACAAGTTCACTGCAGTACATGGAACCTTTTAATTTATTGGAATAACGCAGAGGAAGGTGTGCCCATTAATGCCAAAAGTACAAATAGTCCATTAAATCCAAATGCACTGAAAGCTCCACTGAGACACACATATGTAGGCGCTAATAGAGGATTAGTTTTTTATGTCTGTTGTTTCCAAAGTCTATCAGTTTGAGGTCTGTTATATTTAGGATACACCGTATTTTAGTAACTATCATAATTAAACTGCTTATCACAGAATGTTGCCTTATATTAATGGTTTAATAAAAACCATTAATTTATCAAGGTGAGTATTCTCAGCAACAAAGACGAGAAGTGGAACATGAGAATTAGAGAGGAACACAATATGAACTGATTTGCCTGGCTCACCTTAAAGAAGTCGTCTTGATGCACTACACTGCAGTTGGGCAGTGCCTGCATGAGTCTGTTGGTCAGGGTGGTCTTCCCACCATTGGTAATCCTGAAATAGAAAATGTGGGAGAAAGGATAGAGTATAGGTGTGAATTACATCAATTAAAAATAGAATGTTTGCAGATTGTGGGAAACTTTCCTTGGAACAGGAAAATTGTGTTAAAAGAAAATATTCTCCTTATTTCTCTAGAAGACAATTTTGCTATTTTCAGGAAAGCTGGACTTCCTGCTCCTCCATATAGCGCTTGCAATATATCATGACTGAAAATTTCTCTAACAGTTGTGTTAACACTTCCTCTCTCCAACAAACAAAATGGATTCTCTGAGGTTTGGAAAGGCAGAATAAAAATACTAGAGACATTAATAATACATAAGAGCCCTGTTACATCAGGCTCTGGATTCAGTCCAGCTTTCCAACTAGAAGGCCCCAGAAAGCTCAGACAAAATATGAGGTTTTATCTATGGTTCCCATATCTGCTGGTTCATTTATCCACAGATCAGGTCCTCTGAGACCAGGAGGGGCTTTGGAGGGACATCCATCCTCTGCCCAGCTCAGACTGAACTTTACAATAAAAATTGCTTCCACTTTCTTTGTAAAACGAGAAGTACATGGGGTTTCTTGCTCATCTGACATGTTAGGCACGACTCATGGTAAAAATTGGAACCTGGTCTTTTTTTAGTTTACAAATGCTGCTTCCAATGCTTTTTTAAGATAGCAAGTTGCAAATGCCTTTATCTGGCAACTTCCTGCTGACACACAAAGATTTCTGCAAATGGGTTCTCATTAATGCCTTGGGGAATGGGAATAGACCCAGTGCTGGTATGAATGCCCTCTATCTCATACACACATAAAACAGTTTGAATCACCATGTTGTATGCAAATTAACATAGAGAAGGGCAAATTTAGCCTGTAGACCAGCAGAGAGAGGTTGGAAGAGTGGAGCAGGCATTGAATGAGTTCTGCAAATAACAGGAAAGCAGAACTGTCAGAAAACAAGGGATGCCTGAAGTTAATATAAGCCCTCAAGCGGTAAAGACACTGTGTCTGTTAACCAGCAGGCCAGGGTTCGATTCCCGGGTCAGCCCCACATGACAGGGTGAGCTCCTGTCCTTAGCCCAGCTCTGTGATGCCTGCTGGATCCAATCTGCTGGATCCAATCGTATTGGCTCTGCCTTTCCATTGGACTAATTCAGTGGTGTGGAGAGGGGGGAACTGCTGCTTGGGTAACAGCCTATCCTCCATAACAATCCAGTCCAGGCTTTCGTGCTTCGCATGCAGTGTATGCAGTGTCAAGCAGAATACCATAGTCTTTCAAGACTGACGGAGGCCTGCTTATAGTTCATAGACTCATCACAGTATTCTCTTTTTAATAACAACCACAACAGGGATTGACTGTCTTTCTGGTCACTGGATTAATCCTTTATTCAAGGCAGTCTATAAGGGCAGGTCTTTCTCTACCCCCAAAAGAGGTTTTAGATTCTTCTACTTCTTACGATAAATAGAGAAATTCTATCTTTTAAAAATTGACCATAGGTGGATCTTTTCAGAGTCTGATCGCATTCTGGTTGCTTTCTCTTCCTATTGCAGACAAAAAATTTCAGAGCTGGCTTCTTTAGCTCTCACCCAAAATAGCTCAGCTTATCAAGGTTTTGCCACGCCTGAAGGCTTCCAGTAGTCTCGAACTGGTGACCCTTAGATGATATCTTCAGACACAGCCAGCAATTCTACTCTCTAGACCAGACCTACTGCCCTGTTTGAAAAACTGCCATGTGTCCCAAGAAATTGCTAGTGATTGATTTCTTTTTAGCATTATGTTTGTTTTAGTATCCTGCTGGTTTTTGTTCCTCTCATTCATATGCGAGTTGATGACCAAAAACTAGGCATTCACAGTGAGCTGGCTAACTCCCTTCCTGCCTTGCACACTCTGCAAGGCATTCTGGAGCAGTACCTGCCTTTTCCTGCCATTATTTTCCCCCCTAGTATCCCCCCAAAGAGCCTATTGACTACCCGTGAGGGAGGGGGCAACAAACTCTAGGAATACATACAAAGGGATGTCCAAACCCTGGCCTTGGGGACAAAGGCGGCCCTCGCAACCCTCAGGATCCCTCTATCTGGCCCCTGGAGAAGCCCTGTAATCCACTCCAACAAATTTTTATATATACATTTATTCAAATTTGAAAAGTAAATTAGTTTTTTTTGGTCCTGACACAGTGCCAGAGAAGGTGTGGCCCTCCTGCCATGTTTGGAGACCCCTGCTCTGGAACAGAGAACATTTCAGCCTTGGACCCCCTTTCAATCTGTCTGGGAACCCCATCAAACTCACCAGGATGCGACATCACTGTGATCATAGAATCATAGAGTTGGAAGAGACCCAGTGGATCATCTAGTCCTACCCCCTGCCTGTAGATTTTTGTACATGCCTTATCCCTATTTTTTCTTCTTTAAAGATTTAAAAACAACAGATCTAAAATAGAGTATTCAACAAATGTCTACCACTTGGTGCTCATATTACAGAAGTGTTTAAGATGCAGTTAACAAAATAGGATGGCCATCTGCTTGACTTTTTGATCATCAGTAAGAAGTTGCCCGGCTTATGCCAGAGCCCCTCCATGTCTACTTAGAAGTAAGTACCAATGTGTTCAATGAGACTTACTCACAGGAAAGCCCAGTGCCAGATCCCACCCTCTTGTGGCATTTGACTCGAGATCCTCCTCCCCCACTTTTGAGTAGCAGTGCTCTAGATCCACAGAGTGTAATGAATGGGTCTCTTAACATGATGCTGCTCATGTGCCCTTCAGTCCATGGAATGGTCTCTCCCACACATTCACATCATACATTCCTCAGCCAGGGGTCCCACTCAGGCCATTTGGGGGGGTCTCCCCATCACACACCCCTTATGCCCTCCCTCAACCCATGCAGGAGCCTCACCCCTCATTCTCTTCCTGAGCCTATGGGGAGCGAGGATCCCTCCAAGACTGACTGCTCCGCTCCCCACTAGCTACGCCACCAGAGGAGCACGTGGAGAGCCAGCTATGGATCCTCTTCCTACCTAGGCGGGCGCGCGCGCGCGTTGTACGGGTGTGCGCGTGCCCGCACTCTCCCTACGGTGGTGCGCGTGCCCGCGCCCACACCCCTTCCTCACCTTTTGCCTGTCTAGAACACGCGATGCGCGTGCCCGCGCTCTCTCTACGGCGGTGCGCGCGCCCGCGTCCACATCCTTCCTCACTTTAGCTGCCTGTGAGCGTGCTCCCCGGCTGTGCGCGTGCCCGCGGTCTCCCCTCCCCCACTTCCTCACCCGCCAATGCCGATGATGACTTTCATGATGGTGACGAGGGCTCGACGACGACGGCGGCGGCGGCGGCTGGACTGACGGCGGGCTGTTCGGAGAGGGGGGAGGAGGAGAGGCACGAGCGTCAGCTGCCCAAGGGCGCCATGGTCTGAGGGAAACGGCGACGAGAGCGAGACCCGTCCGCGCCGCGCGCTGAGGCGAAAGAGGCGGCTTCGCTCCCCTCACGAGGATATCCCCACCCACCACCAGCCGGGCGCGCGCTCATTGGTCGGCGCTCCCCGGCTCTGTCCAATGAGAAACCAGAGTGCCGACCTCTCCGAAGCTGATTGGTCGGTCTCTCACGCGGGCGACGAGCCTCGCCTCAGAACGCCCCGCCTCTCAGACAGCTTGGTTGTGGCACCTCAGGGCGCGCCAACCTCCCCTCAGGCTCAGCACTGGGGAGTGGGGGGAGGGGAGAGGCAGCGCCACCCTGGCAGGGCCCACCCAAGAGCAAGACCCACCGTGAGGAAGGGGGCTGCCTCCCTAGGCTGCAACAGGCATGAAACACTTATGAGGCTCACTTCTGAGTAGACACAGGCTGCACTCCTAGACACACTTACCTGGGAGTAAACCCCATTGACTACAATGGGACTTACTCCTGGGTAGAAAGCCAAAGGATTGGGATCGTAAGACTCTTGGATTTTACTCCTGAGTAGACATAGTTTACAACCCTAGCCACACTTACCTGGGAGTAGACCCCATTGACTGCAATAGGATTTCTGAGTTGATAGCCAAAGGATTGGGACGGTAAGGCTCTTGGGGCTTATTCCTTAGTAGAAATAGTTTACACTTACCTGGGAGTAGACCCATTAACTACAATGGGACTTACTCCTGAGTAGACAGCCAAAGAATTGGGACTGTAAGGCTCTTGGCGCTTACTCCTGAGTAGACATACAATTACCTGGGAGTAAGCCAAATTGATTACGATGGAACTTACTCCTGAGATGAATTGTAAGGCTCTTGGGGCTCACTTCTGAGTAGACTAGCCCTACAATCCAGAGTAACTATGGGAGCACATAAGAGACATTACGTGCACCCATAGTTACTGCACCACCTAGTGAAAACCTATGGGAAATTCATATTGCAATCCAGAGTAAATTGTTCTTACACCAGAGCAGGGACTCCCCATAGTTACTCTGGATTGCGCCCATGGCCTACAACCCTAGCATCACCACAGACTAAATTGGGGTTTACTCCTGAGTAGACATAGTTACAACTCTAGCCACAGTAACCACTGACTATATTGGAACTCACTTCTGAGTAGTAGACGTAGGCTGCAATCCTATCCACACATACCTAGGATTAAGCCCCGTTGACTACAATAGGACTTACTCCTGAATAGACAGCCATTAGATTGGGGCTGTAAGTCTTGGGGCTTATGTATACATAGCCTACAACCCTAGCCACACTTACCATTGACTATGTTGAGGGCTTACTCCTAAGTAGACACACATAGGATTCAGTCTGTAGAGGTCTTGGGGCTTACTTCTGAATGGGACTAAGCCCCATTGACTAAGGCTTACTCCTGAGTATCAAACATAGGATTTGGGCTGTAAGGCTCTTAGGGCTTACTTCTGCGTAGTCATAGCCTACAACCCTGGCTTCACTTACCTGGGAGTAAACCCTACTGACAATCAAGAGGCTTACTACTGAGAAGACATGCATAGGATGGGCTCATAGAGCTGGACTGTTAAATCTAAGGCTGAAATAATCCTGCACATCTTTTCCTGTGAGTAAGCTCCTTTTGAACACAGGAGAGGGCTTACATATGAGTAGGCACGCCTATTAACTGATAAAAGATGTGCACTTTTAAGTGCATTCAAGTGCTAAATTTATCACCTTCCCTGACGCTGAAGTTAAATATGTACCCATTCAGACCTGAATCTCTTTAAAATGACAAGAAATTCTGATTTGTTGAAATTTTGGAAAGGAAAAAGTACTAGCAAAAGCCATACAATAATGATTGGTTTTGTTCATGCTTTCATGGTTTTTTTCTGCTCTCACATCTCTGCCTGTGTGGCATACAGCAACTTGATGCAGTGAATCCTGCAATCTGGAAAGAGTACAACTCTTCAAAAGAGAACTTTTGTTCTTTTCCTTTGGAGCTACATTGTGGCTGCCCCAGTGCAGGAAATTTGTATAGGTCTGGGCCCTTATTCTGCAGTTGTAGGTGAACTTATAATGGGATTCTCACCTTTTTCATCTCATTTTCATGGGAAACAGAAAAGGTACTGAAATTGTAAAGGCACAACATCCATTTTTTGACAGTTGACAAGGCACTACACTGATAGCTGGGTGCTCATATTTCCAAATGGCACTACATAGATGAGGATCACCCAAGATCTTGTGACACAACTGCTGATCATTCACTCACTGCACACCAATTTACAACTGATTGAAAATCACTGCTTTGGAGTATGCCCCATTGTACTCATTGAACTTCTTTCCTTTGTATACATACTGTAAATAGAATTGTGCTGTTGGTGAAATTATTCTACTTGAATTAAGATTCATATCTGTTTTTCCTCTGGCCTTTGTTTTGCATAGCACGGATTACATTGATAAGCAAGACAATAATCATTACTACAGAGATTCATTGGGCGCAATCCAGAGTAACTACGGGGAGTCCCTGCTCCGGTGTAAGAACAATTTACTCTGGATTGCAATATGAATTTCCTATAGGTTTTCACTAGGTGGTGCAGTAGCTGTGGGTGCACGTAATGTCTTTTACGTGCTCCCATAGTTACTCTGGATTGTAGGGACAATTACAGTACCTCTTAAATCTCTCCCTCTCACATAGCTATGAAAAGCACTTCATAAAAGATGGCAATCCTTATTAACACACTGAATAAAACTTGTTTAGTCTAAGTAAGTGGTCTTATCATTGAGGCCCTTACTTTGAGGGTGGGAAGGTCCCATTCATTCCTTTTTTGTTTTGAAATTCATGTAGTAATTCACAGGACTGGAGCCTTCTTGCATCCATGAAAGTCAATCACTACTGATTTACACCAGAAAAAAAATTAACTGGAGGCTTTATTTATTTATTGCAATTTATATGTTTGATACTAATGAAGAGTATCAAGTTCTTATTAAGACATAATGGGCAAAATCCGGAGCAGTTACGGGTCCACGCAGTTATAGAACCCTCTAGTGTTATTTTATGGAATGTAATCTTAACTGCTCCAACTCAAAGGGCTTATTTTGACTTTAGGATATGGGCTGTAGTTAATAAGCCTAATTATAGGACTACAGTTACTTTGGAGTAAGTCCAACTGAATTTCACAAGACTTACTTGCAATTAATGTGTCTAGGAGTGAGCTATAAAAGAAGCGAGATAAAGGCTCCACCCTGATGGAAACAAACACCCAGGTAAACCAAAGAGAATGAGGGTGATAATTTTGTACCTATATAAGAAACATACAAGGGGTTAGCCTTTAGGGAGTTTAACCCCTTGTATATGTTTATGAAAACTTGGTGTGCATATTCAACTAGGTATTTTAGACTTATGAATTTTAATCTTAAATACAATGGCACCTCACTTAACAAATTTAATTCGTTCCGGAGGCACGTTTGTTACGTGAAACATTCTTTACGTGAAGCGGATTTTCCCATAGCAAATAATGGAAACTCAGACAATTGGTTCCACAACCCAAAAAGTATTCATATAAAAATATTAACTGGATGTAAAAATGATGACAAAATACTGGAATTGAATTCAAAACATGCATTCAATGTGCATGATCCTATGAAGTCTACTTAGGCTGCAATCCTAAAGACACTTTCCTGGGAGTAAGACCTATTAGACACAATGGGGCTTACATCTGAGTTAAGATATAACCACAATCTTAACCACAATCTTGGTTAAGATTGTGCTCTTTCACTATCACTAATTGAGTCACTGCTATCCATTGGCTCAAAGGAATCTTTGTCTTTTGTGCAACTTTAACATTCCCAAGCTGTTGATGGAGCGCAGCATTAGAACATTGATAAGGCACACCTTCCACGCTGTCACACACAGATCCCACATACAAACCTGGCTCAGGCTGCTCCCCACCCCCTGGACCCCACATGAGTTCCCTGGCCATGGAAGCCTATTCAAAATTTTGCCCAGGGCCCCACTGTAGCTCAAGCTAGTCCCCTTGTCCCCCCTCCTCCCTTTGTCCCCCTGTGGGTTCCCTTGCCATGGAAGCCTGTTCCAAACATCCTCAGAAGTGTTCTTTACCCAAGACAGTGTTCTTTGTGCAAGTCAAAATTTCTGAGAAAATTTTGTTCTTTACCCAAAACACCCTTTACCCAAGTTGTTCTTTACCCAAGGTACCACTGTACTTTTCTTTTCTTTTTTGCTTGTAGTTGTACCCAGGGATTTTTTTCTGGGGTAATAATAGTCATATGGGAATGTCCTGTGGTGGACAGAACCACTACAGAAAAAAGCACTGATTTTTTTCCCCATAAAAAGCACTGGTTGTACCTATGTGTTTTTATTCTTCTGAAAGATGGTTCTAGTAATGTCTATAGCAGGGGTCCTCAAACTTTTTAAACAGGGGGCCAGTTCACTGTCCCTCAGACACTGTCGGAGGCCGGACTATAGCTTCCTCCCGGCGAGCCATGCCCCGCGCCTGTGACGCATTCCTACACTGAAGTAAATCTCATGATAGTCAATGGGCTTACTCCCAGGAAAGTGTGGCATGCTTGCAGCATCAGAGCCCCATCCATCCTAGGAAAGTGTGACTTACAAGCCGGCAACTGAGCAGGAAGGGCGCAGGAGGGACTGAGTGGGAAGCGCGCACGCCTGTTGCCACTTCGCCATAGTGCCAGGGGTTTCCTGGCCAGCACGCATGGATCGACTGAGCAGGAAGCAGCAACTGAGTGGGAAGGGCGTGTGCACCGGCCAGGGAACCCCTGGTGCTGCGGAGAAGTGGCAACAGGCGTGTGCACTTCCCACTCAGTCCCTCCTGCGCTCATGCGCCTGGCGTCAAGGCCCCTGGGGTTCCTCCCTAACCCCCGGCCGGAGGGGGGTTCTGAAAGTGCCCGTGGGCCAGATTGAGGGCTCTGGCGGGCTGTATCCGGCCCCTGGGCCGTAGTTTGAGGACCCCTGGTCTATAGTATGTGGATAATAGATTTATGTGACTTTCCTTAATAACTAGTAATGTGTCTTCTCTTAAGAAAAATTGCCTATTATAGTCTCCTTTTACACTTTTTATAGACTCCTTTTACAATCCTTTGAAAGAATACAAAGTATCCTTTTTAATCAAAAAGAGACTTTATATCTTTCTCCATATGAGATACGTACTATCCTAGTATAGTGGTACTTTGATTTTAGAGTAACTCGAATTAAGAGCATTTTGTATTAAGAGCAAAATTTTCTCAGAAATTTTTGACCTGATTTAAGCTCTTGAAAGAATAGCATTCCTGAGGAAGTTTGGAACAGGCTTCCATGGCCAGGGAAGTCACAAGGGGGACTGGGGGGAGTAGTTTGAGCTCTGGTGGGGCCCTAGGCAAAATTTGGAACAGACTTCTATGGCCAGGGAAATCGTGGGGGGGGGGTGGTAATTGAGGGGTGAAGCAGCCTGAGCCAGGTGTGTGTGGGGGATCTGTGTGTGACAGTATTGAAGGTGTTCCTTATCAGTGTTCTAATGCTGCTCCCCAAGTTGCACAAAAAGACAAAAATTTCATTGAGCCACTGGGTAGCAGTGAATCTGTTAGTGATCGTGAAAGTCATCCTACAAAATACCCTCCTTTATCGTCTCATGATACATGATGGGCCAATGAATTTTATACACATTATCCACATTGGAACAAATGAGATGTCCAGCAGCTGTTCACCAGTAAGTAGGGGGGGAGGAAAAGGAAGTGTACATAAACTTGAAAGTGGAAATTATTTCTAGCTAAACATGCATAGCTCGGATATACTGTTGTTGTAGAGGAACCTTTTAATTCAAATGGGGTGCAAGCGTCAAAAGTGCTTGAATTTCAACAAGAAATTTGCCTGATGCAGAATTTGAGCTTTCATAAAGCTGTGAAATAACTGTCTGCTTGGGCTTATTACCAACGCTAAGCTGATGGGAGAGGGAATGTGAGCAGAATTAAAGGGATTAACAAATATACTTTTCAGGTTGGGAAAATTCAGGAACAAATGAAAGCAAAAGGAGGTTACAATTCAAATACCCAGGTCTAGGAGATACTTGAAACAGAGAACAAAGTGCCATCTCAGGTATGTTTACGTAAAAAGCAATTAGATTTGGAGAGTAGAATTTACTAATTGTTCTAACAAACATTATTGTAATCCTAATTAAGCATTACTGTAATCACTAATCTTAGTATGGTTGTGGACTTCATTAACAGTTATGTTGTGGATCTGTTCCTGAATCATTTAACAGACTTAACTCCCACAGATAGGACTACGTGGATAGTTCTAGATGCCCTAAATTAAGTACTACAAAGATACCTTGCTATAAACTTAAAACTTGTTAATTATATAAGGGGAGTAGGCGAAATCTTATCCAATTCTGAACCTCAGAAAAATGGACCATTTCAGATAATTTTACCCTCAAAATATTGTGCATCTAGTCTATTAGGGCATAATTTTGTTTGGTGATCTAAGCAACTAATTGTTTCTGATCTGTGGAAATATGCTTAGCATGACTAGACAGAAACTTCCCATTATTAAGCATGAATGCTATAAGCCAAAATGCTGTACTATTGAACAAGATTTATACCTATAAAGATACTTTACATGGCTAATGTTGACCTTCAAACTGAATAACCACTATTGTTTGCCTTCCCTCAACAGAAATCCTTGAAGGCTGATCAGGCTCCAAGTCTGGCTTAGTTTGGTTTTTACTAGATGACAATACTTCCTACAGAGCAAGCAGTGTTTCAGCCTCATAGTTTTCCCAAAGGGATAATCTGAAATTGGCAAGAACTGTGCATTTAATATTTTTTGCATTACAACCATGCCATTGAAAGGCATTGTGGGGTATGCATAGAAATAACAAAGATCTGGTAAAGGATCATACCTAGGACTAGGTGCTGTATTAAGCAGCTAGAAGCAGGGAGTTGTATCAAGTCATTGTTGTGATGAGATTTAATTTGAAATGTATGTTACAATTGATCAGGGCTATTACTTTAAACTTGTATACTTGAGAGATAATAGTTGCTATACAATGACCTCTTTTGCTGTCTAATCAGGTATATCTCCCACCACTGGTAAGTGGTTTGTACAACCTTTGCATTCTTAACATCTCAGCTGTACACTGGAATGGGGAGGAAATCATTTGATCTGATAACACTAAACTTCCTATTAATTGGAACTTGAATGAAACCATAGGTGGTACATGTGCTTCTACAAGTTAACAAAAGGAGTACCTGTAGTTGCTTCAATGTGGGGTCACAGGATAATAGGATACATCTAGCACAAAATTGAATCATGCCACTGCTTTAAAAAAAGCCATCACAACTTTGTGAAATAACAGATGGCTTAAATACTACTTTAAACAAAGATCTTATTGCCAATGTAATCTGGAAGTAGATTTCTTTCAGGGTATCCTGAATTTTTAATATTAAGATCAAACTTTAGCATCTCATTTTTACAACAGGGTTTTGTGTTTTTAAATAGATATATGTACTGTTTTTTAAATATCAATCTTGTTGAAATGTTTCTGTATATTTTTGTACTGGAACAGTGTCTCATGCTTCTTGAGCCTTCTTGCTTCTGGCCACTTGTCTACAAAAACACCACTTGACATTGCATTACTGTTGAGTACTGATGTGGCATAGCGTTAATGTTCAGTATCTTCTGATGCAAGTCTCCAGTATGAACTGTAAGGAGTTACTATAAGTAAGAAAAAGTTACATGTAGAACAAATGGCCCTGAAGTTGCTATTATAATTTTTAAATCATTTATTGTACATTAAACATTTTTCAAAATTCATTTTTGTCTCAGACAGTAAGGCTGCTTCAGATTGAACAATCATGTAAAAGGGTTACCTTGACATAACATGCCCCTAACACAGACACAACTGTGTGTGTCACACACAACTTGTAGTCACACACAACTGAATGACTAAACATTAATCAAATAATGTTGTTAAACTAGCAAGAGTCCTGTTTCTAGCAGAGCATAAAATGCATTAGCTTCAATGACAAACCATTAAAACACAAGGCATACTCTATTCAGTGTCTATTAGAATATACAGTACTAGTGAAATGTGCCTGCGTTGCAGGAGTAAAATACCCCCTTGCACCATCCATCACCCTGTGTCCTATCCCCCCATTGCACATTGTTCCCCATGTGCAAGATCCTCCAGTGCACATCAAGCCACCATGGCGCAACAAACTCCCCATGTGCATCACCCTCCCATAAGCATCACCACCCCCACCCCCCGTGCACCCTCCCTTTCAGCACATTAGGCACAAGGCACCAAATTGGCTGGATGTCAAACAGTCTTCAATGTTAAGTGTAGGACAAAAACATGTTGCACTCCTTTTCAGCCCCTTAAGGGTGAAATTTCTCAACCAGTTCTTGGTGGGTGTTGATATCACATAAGGAACACCCTCCCCAAGTTTCATGCTTCTGGGTCCGTGGATTGGGCCAGAGCCTTGATCAGTCAGGGATTCTTCAATGTAAAGTATACGGAGTAAAACACATTGTGCCCCTTTCCACCCCCTTCTGGTTGGAATTTCTGAAACCAGTTCTTAGTAGGTGCCTCCATCATGGAAGGAACACCCTCCCCAAATTTCACACTTCTAGGCCCACCAGTTTTGGCTGGGCGTTGATGAGTCAGTCAGCCAGTGAGTGAATCAGTCTGACTTTCCATCAGTTTTATATATATATATAGAGAGAGAGAGAGAGAGAGAGTTGATGGCTTGGCCAGGTCTACTGACCTAGTAAAGAATTAAAGAAATAACTATTTTATTTTATTATAACTATTTTAACTATTGATTGCACCATATTCTACTTACTACTTCTTCTCTTCAAAAATAATTGTTTTAGAAAGTATCAAAGACATTACCTGTTGGAAGCTTGTCAACATCTAACAAGCATCCCCCAACCCTACTGTGAATGATAGGTCTAGGTCAGTTATTTTCAACCTTTTTCAATTCATGACACACTTAAAAAGGCACTGAAATTGTCAAGGCACACCATCAATTGTTTTTACCATTGACAAGGCACATCAGGCTGTTCAAATCCCCCAATTTTCCTATTAGTGTCAATCCCCAAATTCCCGCAGCACACCTGAGGACTATCCATGGCACAACAGTGTGCCATGGCACAGTGGTTGAAAATCCCTGGTCTAGGTGGTATTAATTCTGCCTAAGATTAGCCTACAGAACATGTAGAAAGGATGAGATTACATCTCATATACAAATGGTGGATTTTAGAGTGGTTTAGCAAGTCAGCTTGACTATACTGTGTTGATTTGCTACTTCAAAAAGTTTACTCCACTCTCATTAATGTAGTGTGAGTACTATCCCCAAGCTGCATGTATCAGTAAGCTGTTGTGGGTGACTGCAGGCAGAAAAGGTGAGGCGTAATGAGTGCTTTCTTTACCTTGTTCATTCCCCTAACCATTGGCTGTAAATGATAGGAAATGTGCACAACTACCTCATGTTCTCAAGACATGACATGCTGGATAAATTTGGCCTCTAGGCCTTATGTTTTGAAGCCTGTGGGCTAAGAATCCAGTATGCATATCTCAAAATTCACAATATCTACAGTATACTGAGGACATGTGGTAGCATAGTAGGCTAACAAGGGCTGGTTAGAGATCCCTAACACAGCACCAATATCAGTTGTCTTTAGGGTTGTTATAATTCTCTTCCACAAAATTGGAACAAAATCAGAGCAGGACCCTCTGTCCCATTTGCCAGTATGTGAATACAATCCCCGAAAATTGGGATTGTCCCGCTGGGGGAAAACTTCAGCCAGGAGCCTAGATCTACCCCAAGTGACTTGGGCTTTGAAGTTCAGGTAGTACTCATAGCTTCCCTATTAAATACTGGATTTATCCAATCCTTTGTAGCTTCTTTTTTCCAAACAGCAGCAGATCCAAGTAGCTAATGCTGCTCTGTGGTTGACCTGGGCCCTGGAGTTAAGGTAGTTTTCATGCAAGTATTTATTCTACTTATATCCTGTCTTTCTTCCTAAAGGAAGGATACCCAAGATGCTTAATCATGGCACCCTCCAACACAAACAATGGATCCACCCTTAAATCAGAGACACTTTTCAGGCTCACAGCCTTCTCCAAGCAGGGGCAGAACTAGAGGGGAGTCTAGACCAGGAGTCCAAATTGCCCTGGGTTCTGAAGATAAGGCAGTGCTTATACCCCCTAAAATACTGGATCTGGCTCTGCCTCAGAGGCACTCTGCACAGGCTCAGAGGTTCCTCAGACCAGGGATGGACCCAAGGAGGATGCCAAAACTCAACCAAGGAGCCCCGGTCTACCCATCTGGTTGTGATAGTGATTACACGCCCGCCCCCAAGAAAAAACACGATCATCCCTACCTCAGAGGCACCCTCAAGGGTACCCTGCACATGCTCAGAAGGCCCTTCAAGGGTACCCTGCACATGCTCAGAGGTCCCTCAAAGGCACGCTGCACATGCTCAGAAGGCCCTTCAAGGGTACCCTGCACATGCTCAGTGGCCCCTCAAAGGCACCCTGCACATGCTCAGAGGCCCCGCAAAGGCACCCTGCACATGCCCATAAGACCCTTCAAAGGCACCCTGCACATGCTCAGAAGTCCCTTCAAGGGTACCCTGCACATGCTCAGAGGCCCCTCAAGGGCACCCTGCACATACTCAGAAGGCCCCTCAGCTCGAGCTGCGACCCATTTTCTGACCCAGAGCCATGGGGGGCCTTCCAAAGCGGCGCCCTCCCACCCCAAAGCCTCCCTGGAAGCGGCTCGCCTCGCCCCGCCGGGAAATCCCGCCCAGAGGAGGCGAGCCGTTCGCCGCCTCGCCCCCACGTTCAGGCCCGGCGGAGAAGCGAAGGAGGAACTGGGCGGGCGGAGAGAAAGTTCCCCTTGGCCGCTGGGCGCGAGGGGAGGCTATCTGTGCGGCCTGCGGCGCCTTTGGAGGATGAGGGCCGACCGCCTGCTCCAGGCTGCCCTTTGGGGCCTGCTCCTCCAGCTGGTAAGGCCTCCGAGGCGCTCCCCTCACAGGGCGCGGGGGGGGGGCGGCCATGTTGGGGAGGGGGCTCCCCTCAGCTGTGGGGAGAGAGGTGCGCCTGAGGGCGGGGGAGGCAGGGCGCCCTCTGTCGGCGGAGGCACAGCCTGGCTTCTGGGCTGGAGGAGAGCCTGCTGGGCTCCTGTGGCTGGGGGAGATGGAGGCGGAGCCGTCTCTACACCTGCGTTCCTCAGGAAGGGCTGCCGAAGGGGTCTGGTGGCAGCCAGGAGAGCCCTGGCAGTGACACCTCCATCCTCAGGGAAGGCACCTGTGTTTCCCAACCTGTGGTGTGGGTGCCTCTTGTGGTGCTTCAGGTGGTGTTCTCTGGTGCGCATGAGACCTCCAGTAGTACTTGCTTGACACCTGTCACCAGCAACAACACCTTCATGTTCAGGGACTACCATGTATTTCTCAACCTGTGATGTGAGTACCACCGTCAGTGGTACTTGAGGTGGGGTCTGGTGGTACTCACTGGACCCTCCACCCACCAACAACACCTCCATGTTCTGGGAAAGTGTTTCTCAAACTATGGTGCGGGTACCACCAGTGGTACTTGAGGTGGTGTCTGATAGTACTCACTGGACACCTGTCACCTGCCAGGGACACCTGCGTGTTCAGGAAACATACTCACGTTTCTCAACCAGTCGGTGTGGGTACCACCTGTGGTACTTGAGGTGGTGTCTTGTAGTAGACACCCTGGCAGCGACACCTTCGTGTTCAGGAATACACCTGTGTTTCTCAACCTGTGGTGTAGGCAGCACCAGTGGTACTTAAGGTGGTTTCTGGTGGTACTCACTGGACCCATGGACCCCTGCCACCCAGCAACAACCCAGGTATGTTTAGTAAATATACCTTTGTTTCTTAACCTGTGGTGTTGGTACCACTAGTGATACCTGAGGTGGTGTTCTCATGGAATTCATGAGACCCCTGGTTTTTCTTGCTGGACCCCTGACACCTGGCAGTGACATCTCTCTGTGTGTGAGTGTTGCATAGAATAGCTGTTGTATAAGGGGGAGCAATCACTGTTTGTACCGTATTCAGGGATATCACTAAAGTGGGAGCTACACTTGCTCCCTGCCTATGATGACACCAGCCTCCAGCGATTGTTCTATAACACAATCATAAAACAGGACTCAATAAAACAGGACTCAGTGGGCTTGCAAAACATCAGTTGTGGGGTTATAGCAAGTTATGGGACTGAAAAGGGTTGAAGACCACTGGACTACAGCATCACTACTTAAATGGGGAGGCAACTGGTGTACCTCTTCAGGTGCTAGGAGGGTGACAAAGTCTAGCTCAGGGTCTTAGCAAATGTGCTCAAAATTTCATTAGTACTTCATAGTAACTTTTTTCTGCTATCTCTTGTAAGAATATTTGGTTGAAGTTAATATTGCAGGGTGGGTATAATAGAAATGGGAAAGGGGTAGCAGTGTGGGCAGAGAAGGGTCTGATAGGGTCCCAAAGAAGGAAGAGGTAACAATGGTGGGTCACCAATATTATGTTTTATTTTTTTCTTGCGGTCATGGCACAAAAAAGGTTGCAAAACCACAAATAATACATGATGGTAGAGGGGGTGGCAGATAGCAGGGATTGCCAGCCTTCGTATTCCTCTGCGTAGGGCGTTTGGCATGGCTTCTATTGAGAAAGAAACCTTTGGTCTGCTGTTGTGGCAGGTAGATGGTTCTATGTGTAGGTGTTTGTAGTCACACTCTGAATCTCTCTCCCTCTGTAATTTTTTTCTGTGATTGCCAAGTCATCCCAGTGTTGGGAATGGTGAGCAAGTTTTGACATCCTCACAAAAGTAGTGCACAAAAAATAGGAGAAAGTAATAGGAGACTTTTAATAGGAGAAAGTAAAGGTGTTTATTCAGTGATACAACTGAGATGTTTCCTGCTTCTGATGATGCCAGCCTGAAAATCAAGCACACTTCTGTGGTAGGATGTTATAAACTGGCTCTTTTTGCAAACTATCAGTTGTGTATTTCTTCTGGTAATTTTGGTTGAAATTTATGCTTTAGTATTTCTCAAACTATAGATTGAGACCCATTAGGTGGATCATAAGGCACTTTAGTGTCCCCCCATTCAATACTATTTTATTATTAACAAAATAAAAGTCTTTGAATAAAATAAAAGACATGGTATATGACTGCATTTGGGGATATACAATATTACATATTTTAACAGGCTTCTAATTCTAAGTACAGATTTGTACTTTAACAGGCTACTGTGTATATGCTTATAATAATGATAGTGGGGCTTGCTTCCCGGTAAGTGTGGATAGTATTGCAGCCTTTGGAGTGTTTTAGGGAATTTTTAAAAAAACCTGCCCAGGAATGGTTTTTTTGCCCCAAAACAATTTCTGTTCATGTATACACAAACACAGGGACCAAATGTGGACACTTACGGGTTGGGAAGAAATTGGTTAAACAGACCTGCAATGTCTTGGCAGGGTTAAAGGATTCTTTTTAAAATTCATTTTAAAACTTAAACTTGACATGGATTTAACTTGCTACTTTGCCTCAGTAGTTAGAATTACCCGTTTCACTGCTTTTCCAGATAACATTTAATGGTTGGATGTGTGGTGTAAAATTTGTTTAGGGGATAACAAATGATTCAGTTATGAATAAAAGAAAGACTTGGCATTCTAAGTCAGATAAATGCTTCAGCTGGTTTTTACTCTGAGCTATTTTGGTCATTGATTCCCACTTTCTGTTCTTTATTTTGCTTTGTCTTTTTCACAAATGATCTGAGAATTACAGGGAATTCACAGTACACTAGTTTGTTCCGCTACAAATTTAGGGAACTGTTGTTTGCACTGCCTCTGAAAGCGGTTTTTGGAAGGTTTTGTTACCTGTCATTTGAGTAACCTACTTTTCCCAGCTCATCAATTGTACTGAAATGACCTTTAGTTAACCCACTGCTAAAAGACTCTTTCACATTATTAGGTAAAAATACTGTATAATGATAAAAAGTGCTTCTGCTAGCCAGTCATGTATTTCCAGGCTGTCTCCAAGATTCTATGAATGACTGCTTTGTGGAGTCTCAGGGTCATTATATTCTACTGAATCTATCCATAAAGCAGAGTGCAGTGGAATGAGACAATTAGAATCTCAAATGGTTGATTGTAGATGTCCACCTGCAATATGAACCAGAGGTGGATTCTTCCTGGATGGATATGGTAACACCTCATACCCAACACAAAGATGACTAATAATAACCTTTATCCCTGGTGTTCTATTTTTTGCTCTGAAAGAAAATTTTGCACAGACTCACAATAAAAATTATATTTCCTTAACTGCAGGCTGAATTATCTGCCATTTTAGAAAACTACATGTAAACTCAGCCTTATTACACCGTGAGGCATAGACTATTGTCTGGGAATGTATAACATTCCTGTAACATGAGTGGATGTGGCCTTTAGAATAGTTTCTTCTTTCCAGGAAGTATTTTTCTCAGTAAGCTGAGCTCAATTAATTTTCCTACTATGGGCAAAATTCATAGCAGTTACGGGTCCATAACATCACCCTCTAGTGTTATCTTATGGAAAGTCATCTTAACTTCTCCGGAGCAAGGGGCTTAATTTCACTTTAGGATATAGGCCCTTGTCACACATTTTGGTGCAGGTGTGGAAGGATAGAGTTCATGTGTGTATGTGTGTGTGCACAACAGACTTTTTCTGTGGCAGTGGGCACACAAACTCATTGTGTCATTGATTTTTCATCTCTGCTGTTCTGTACTTTATTCAAGGCTACTTTCTTGATACTTCCATCTGAGTACTGGAAAATCTCCATTGCCTTCTAAGTTATTTAAGAACTTTTGAACTACAGTGGTACCTTGGGTAACAAATGCCGTGGGTAAAGTAAGTTCCAGGTAAAGAACATGCTGTTCCCCTGGGTTCTGACTTGGGTAGCGAAGCTGATTCAGGTAATGAAAGCCAGCTGGCAGCTCTTTAAAGTTTAAAGAGCTGCCAGCCTGCACTTACCTGAACAAACAGGTCAGGTAATGCAAGTCCGTTCCTCTGGGCGGGGGTGGGGTGGGGGGGTCCTATGATGTACATCCACCTATGATGTCTTGCTTGAATAAAGAGGCTCCTGCACTTCCTCTGCTGGCCTCTTCATGTACTGCAGGCAGGAGGAGAAAGTCCCGCCTCAGTAACTCAACCCATCCAATGCAAGAAGGAGGAGAGGGAGTCCAGCCAATGGGCACTCGTTATTCGAATCATGCTCGTTATGTGAGGCAAAATCCCTCACAATTTTTACTCGTTATGTGGAACACTTGCTATGTGGGGCACTCGTTATGCAAGGTACCACTGTATATGGTATATTATAATGTTGCTGTGTGAATCTTGGGGGTGAAGAAATCTGTATGGGAGAATATTTTTGGCATTGTTCTCCCATGCCATGGGAATGGCTTAATGCATGTCAATTTATAAAATGGAAATATAGGGTTTTAGTTTATTTCATCTTTATGTTCCTCATCTGAATGCATGTATCGACAAAAATTTTCCCCAAAATATTTTGTGACAAATGACAAAAATATTCCCAAGATAGGAAGCAATACCATTCACAGTATAACAATGATAACAAAATTCATACAACTGGGAATAAATAAGGATAAAAGAATGTGCTGGGTGTATAATTATGCATCTTGCATTTTAAAAAAATTGTTTTTGCATAAATGATGTGCTTCTTTTTTAAATGCTTTAATCTGAAAATTGATTGGAGAAAATATGAGTAATGTGAAAACGCATTGCAGTTAAATTCAAGTCTTTACTAGTTTTCTGATATTGATGTGGTTTATTTAAGAAATAATGAGACAAGAGATTACTGGATACAATTGCATAATTTTAATTCTTATTGAAACATTTCTAGTTTTGCTTCATTCATCGTCATTCTATAATCATTGAGTGAAAAACGGTTTTTGTCTTGTAGGTGACTGCTAGAAGAGGTCTCTTGCATGCTTCTAAGAATGGAGACGCTTCATTAACAAAGGACTATTGCATAGATTATAGTTCTTTTACAGCTCTTCCCAACTCCTTAAGTGGCACTGTAAGTAACATGTACAGGTGTAGCCTAATTATATGTGATTAATTTATATGCAATTTTGTCTGAAAGCGACTGAGGTTGGCTCTTTAAATTTGAAAGATAAGCTTCCCTTAAGGAGCAGATAATGGCTTAAAGACAGCCTTCTGTATTTACTATGGCAATGTGGCAAGCAATTAAGCTTCCAGGAGCTGAGCTTATTTTGCAGGTCAGCTTTTGCAAGAGCTCAGCTCCTTTTGCAAGAGCTTATTGTCTCCCTTGTTATCATAGTAACTAATAATACAAAAATAGTTAATCACAGGTCCTTAGAACCAAATGTCACAAAAGGGGAGGTTTTCCCTGTACTATTCTCATTGGCATATGGGGGTTGGAAGTCAAGAGGGCAGTTTGAGTGGTTTTAATGTATATTAACTTAATTATGTTATTCTTGGTTATGTCTGTACTGAATTTTCAACATATGGCAGAGGCAGAGTTTTCATATACCATATCTATTCGAATCTGACGCTCAATTTTTTTCTGCCAAATTTATTCTCCAAAATCAGGGTATGCATTAAATTCAATGGTGCATTAGATTTGGGTTAATATGGTATTTTGATTATGTCTAGGTTAATATTTAGTTGAACAGTTTACTATATTGTAATAAAAATGTAACATATACCCATTGCTGTATTAAGTAGTGCAATTAGATAAAAAGCATAACATATACCTAGTGTCATATCATCATCATCGTCATCATCATCATCGTAATCATCATATAATTCATTGTTGTATGCAGCAAAATTAAATGTTATACTTGCTTTGCAGCTGCACATTACAATCACCAATAAACCTTTTCTTTAATCTCAAGCCTTTTAGAATAGCATTAGATTTGGTGGCACATTAAATTTGAGTACAGGGTATTTCCTGTTCATAATAAGATAATGAAATAATGGTTTCACAGCCCAGTCCTAAGCTGCCTGGAATGCCATGACTGTTGTGCTGAAATGGCTGCTGCGGTATCCTACGTGCAACCTGGCAGTCACTGGTGGCTCCTTGGGTGAAGGGGACTTACTTTGCCTTCCATTGGATCTTGCATTGAGGCTAGTTGATTCTGCAGGAACCTTTGAGCTGCTGTAGAATTAAGGGCCCTGGAGGAACTGAGCTCCACCTGTCCTGCCCTCCTCCCTCCGCACTCCCTCCTTCAGCATCCTGCCTCCTTGCTTTCCCCATTTCCTCCATCATAGAATGCCTCCTTCCATGTACCTACTCATGTCTTTTAGTCTAGGCAACCACTGACTGGCAGTGTGTTGCTATTCCACTGGCTGGCACTGAGCTACTTTCTGCGCTGGGTCAGTGATGAGGGCCCACAAATGTGCTTTACAGCATATTTGCAACACTCCTGCAGAGGCTTTCCATTTGCATTTTTACATTTTAATATTGGAGACTTTTGTTTTGTGTTTGTTTCTTTTTTCAGTCTTCTACAAACTTGATAATCTTGACCCATAAATTGTTCTGTAATCATTCTGAAGTTCTAACTGACCAAATCAAAGACAAAGCAGTTGCAGTGGCAAGGGGCGTCTGTACATTTAAAGAAAAGGCAGTTATAGCACAAAGTCGTGGTGCAAAAATATTGCTGATTGTCTCAGAAACTGCTCTGGTAAGTTTTAATTGGTATGTCTTGTTTTTTAAATTTCAAAAGTTGTTTCTAGCTTGTACTTTGTTTTTGCAGTATTCTTGTTACTCTTATTTACCATTTTTCTAAATTTGGGATAACCAGCTGGCAAGCAGTAGACCAATTCAATTTCAGGAACCTTTATTGGCATATAATAAGTTTTAAAAAAAGAACAAACCGGAATATTATAGATACAATAGACCATAGACAGCTCCTGAGTAATTTTGAGCACAGTATTAACCATATCTACTCAAAAGTAAGCCCCACTGTGTTCAATGGTTCTTACTCTCAGGAAAGTGTATTTAAGATAGAAGCCTTTATCTGGTCCTTATGTAACTCAGTGGTGCTTGTCCATCTCATTGTAATGAGTAATTTGGACCTTAAACTTCAGGTGACAATTTTATTAGATTTACTGTATAAATCAATGTATTCTGAGTTTCTTTTTTTCTTTCTAGGTTTCTCCAGAAGTTAATGTCAGCATTCCAGTTGCACTTATAAAGAATGTAGATATATTAGACATGCAACAAGTAAGTCATTTTCATGATTGTCTCCTGTTTGTGACTAAAAAATGATTAGCTTGCGTTAAGATATGGGCAGACCAATCCTGATCTGCACATGGCTCCAGGATGTCAGCAATGCCTGAATAGCAATGATATTCTGTAGAGGAGCAGACGACCACTTGGACCTCTTCAAGAAAAGTAGACTTTGTCCCTTCTCTCACGTAAGTGATTGAGCAGCCCTGTAGTGAGGCTACTTATTTCTGCACCAACTCTTAAGCTGGTACAGAAAATAAGCCTCCATGTGAGGGCAGAACACCCTCCATGGTGTCTCGGGATCCTGAGGAGCTCTGCTCCAGTCCTATCTCCCTCTAACCCACCCTCCTCTTGCCCTGGAGCACCTTCTCTCCCTATGGACTGCCAAGTGGCAGAGAACAGGCGCTTTGCTGATGCTAGTGCATGTCTTTTTCCTTTGCAGACTCTTTGTTTGCAGCCTTTCCTGTTATGGAATCCTAGAGGAGGAATGCAGGAAGCAGTCAGCCAGAGTGCTAGTGGAGGGTAACTAAGAGAACTCAAGTTGTGGCTGTCTCCCTTCTCTAGCATTCTGGCTGACTGCTTCTCATGTTCCTTCTCTAGTGTTTTGTAACAGTAAGGGCTGCAAAGGAAGACAGATAAATTAATAATGCACTGTGGTGGTATAGGAAATAAGTGAAACAACAGATATGGAAACTGGAAATCAGGAGTGTCTTTTACTTTCCACTGACCAATACATTTATATTTTGCAGACCTTTGGAAATAACATTAACGTGACACTGTATTCCCCACCTCTGCCAACCTTTGACTACAGTTTGGTGATCATCTTTCTAGTTGCTGTGATGACTGTGGCATTGGGAAGCTACTGGAGTGGAATGGTGGAGTTGTAAGTTTGGGTTAAGCTTAGTGCACTGCTTACAAAAATTAGGGGATATTACATAATATATATAAGGGGATACAATATAATATATTCATTTTGAAGTATCCCCTAATTTTTGTGAGCAGTATATTTGATAAATGTTTGGTGCTTAAGAATATAAGAAGGGCCTCCATTGGATCCAGCCAAATGCCCATCTAGTCCAGCTTCCTTTATCATTTATTAGTGGCCCACCAGATGCCTTTGGAAGCACATATGACCCCTGCATCCAGCATTTTGAGGTTGTCCACCTCTATACACCCCTCATGGCTTGTAACCCGTGATGCTCCTTTCCTTTAGGAACTTGTCCAAATTTGTCCAAAGGAACTTGTAGGAATTTCTCCAAAGGCACTGAGGCTAGATGTGATCACCACATCCTATGGCAAGGAGTTCCGCAAACCAACTATCTTGTTTTGGGTACTGGGAAATCTGACAAATTCAGTTTTTCTTTATTCTGTCTGAATTTATACTTTAGTGTTTCTTTAGTGTGTATTCAGTTCTATGAATAAATCAAAATTAACAAGAGTTTTGACTTTATTCAGAAATATAAAAAGTCAACCCCAGTAATAACATTAGTTCCCAACATATACCTATGCCATTCCATGTAATTTTTTAAATACAATTGTTATATTGCTTTGATCTTGTCTACTTTGTTTGTTTGGGAACCTGGGATCAATCAGAAATGTTGTTGATATGGAAAAAAAAATCTGAGGTTTGGTGTTGAAAAGCCCAGGAATTTGATTCTGGGGGATAAAATTTTTTAATTTAATTCATGTCAAAGTTGCCTTATCAAATGTACCTCAGGACTTCATGGCAACCTTTGGAGTGCCCTTTGTTGTCACAAGGCCTACACATGTGGATGATCATAAACTGGATTTATTGTTTTGCACTGGACAAAACTGTGATCAATAGGAAGTATTGAAATGAAGCTGGATACGCTAGTTACAGTGAAAAGATTAGTGACTACTGCCAAATATAAGAGCCTCTTAAATTTTGATGAACTGAAAATTAGCTGATCAATAATTGTATTAGAAATAAGCATTAGCAAATATTACCTGTTCTGCAACTTACTAAGGGCGCAATCCTAACTAATTTAGACAGGCCTAACAAAGCCAGCATATCTTCCCATGGTGGTGTTGGGAGGATGGCATATGCCTGTGCACTGGCCGAACCCCCGAGGGATAAGTGACATGGCACAGAAGTGACTTATGGCACTTTTGTGACACTCCTGTGTCAACGAAGGACTTATGCTAGGACTTATGGTGGCCTAACTGGAGATTAGGATTGCAGCCAAAGGCAGATGGAGTGAGTTTAATAGATTCTTTGTATGGCTTTTTAACACAAATATCTTTATCCACACAGTGAGACTCTGAAGGTGTCGCAAAGCTCTGGAAGTATAGAAACACAGGGAAAGAAGGAGGAATGTGTTTTAACTCCCCCATTAACAGTTGTATTTGTCATCATGTCTACTGTGATGCTAATTCTGATGTACTTCTTCTATAAATGGCTAGGTGAGAATATATGTCAGTATCTGCAATTTGATTGAGCATCTTTTCCTACACGCAATTCTCTCTACTTAAGTAAACCAGATACAGTAATATGGAACGTGTGTGTGTGTGTGGTGGAGGGGGGGGTCTTCCATTGTATATTTTTCCTGCCCCTAGATGGCAGCACATGATTTCCTCAGGGGCGTTCTGTGGCAGAATTTTTGTTTTGTCTCATTCTCCCTGTGAAGAATTTGGGATTGCTTGGGATAGAATCTGATGCATGGGCCACATGTGTGTGTGTCAGTCTTTCACAAGCTGATAAGTAATGGTAACAATAAGTATGTACTTATAGTCTGTATAGAGTCTGTTCACACTTCAGTTTTGAAACTGCTACAAGAGAAAAGGAACAGTGTTCCTGAAAGGAATGTGACAATGCTTTTGTTTCTGATACAGGGAAACCCAGTGTAAAAACATTATTTTATACATTGTATAACTTGTTGAATATGTTACCTTGCTTGTTGTAATCCTTATAACAAATCTGTGTTGAGAGTGTATCATCACAGAGGCAACAGATAGAGATGCTTAATATTTTTCTGGGGAATTCATTATCTAATTGAACAGTAAAGACATCTCATTAACTAATGGGGCAGTAAAGGTGTCCCCCACAGGATGCTCTGCTACTTGTGACCGACTCTAGGGACCGATGCTTATCCCTATTCCAAGGATAACATTTCTATTATGCTTAGGGATTTCTATTATGATAGGGATGCTTATCCCTATTCCAAGCAAAAACATTTCATGGGAGACAGTGGGTTTGTGCTTGCTATGCAACTCAGGATTAAACTCTGGTTTTGAATTCGGATTTGTAGGACACACATTTAAATGAAACAGAAAATTATAGCTTGCCTCAAAGTAAGAAGTGAGGAAAGAAATCATACTGCACAATTTTTAAGGTCTTTCAAGATTCTTTTGCCTAGAACCAGAGTATGGTTTAGCATTTTGTCAGTCTCAGGTCACCATATTTCCTTAGGGAACAGTGTAGCATGCTTACTAGTAGGAAACCCACTGATCTCAGTGAATGTGCTTGGGACAGGAGGGATTGTATAGAAAAACACGTGCATATTTAAACACATAAATTTTATCTATGCTGAATAATTTGTAACTGCACTTACAGCCATGTACTGATTCTTTTTTTAACTCTTTCTCCAGTTTATTTCTTTATTGCTGTTTTCTGCTTCTCAACTGCATTGAGCCTGTTCAGTTGCCTTGCTGTACTAATTGAAAAAATACCTTTTGGACAATGCAGGTATTTGCCCCCTTTTTTGTATGATTTTTTTTGAAGCTTTGTGGATTACTTTATATATTGACAGTTCCCAAACTTTTAGTGCCTTGTCCCACCTCATCATGTGTGCTGAGTAATGACTCATTGTGGTCATAGGTCCTAGCAACCAGAAGTTAAACAGGAAGTTACATCTGGAAACTGGTCATTTCTGATAGCAATGACCCCCATTGTGGGCCAAACACAAACCGAAAGTGGCCTCCAGGGCCTCTCAGTAGGTCATTGCAGGCCCAGTGTATGTGGAGTTGTGACCCTACAAATATGGGCTTGTGACCCACCAGTGGGTTGTGGTTCACAATTTGGCAAACACTGCTTTATATGATTTATTTGTTTATGTCCCATTTTTCTATAAAATATATAATCAAAGTTGTGGTTACAAAAGTCATTGTTGCAACTTAAAGTCACCGTTTCCAAGAACCGATGTACAACTTTAAGCAAGAAGTACTCTTTCAAGTGAGTGTTCCTCTTTTGTTTAGCAAGGGACAGAGTATCTGGTCCTGCCCACCCCAGCAATGCCTGTTATAGTGGCTTTTGCTGGTATTCTTTTGCATTTTAGATTGTGAGCCCTTTTGGGACAGGGACCCATTAGCTGTTAATTTTTTTTCATTTTCTCTATAAACTGCTTTGTGAACTTTAAGCTGAAAAGGTAAATGCTGTATAGAGAAAGACTTATTGTGATTATTTGGGAATGCACAATAGACTTGTTGTGATTATTTGGGAAATGCACTGTATTAATATGTAACATTTTAATTACAATATTTCTGTTGGTGCTTTATTTTTAGGCTTAAAGTTCGCAACATTAGCGTTGAAGTGAGAATGATTTTCCTTGCCGGAATATGCATGGCAACAGCAATTGTTTGGGGTGTTTTTCGGAATGAAGATCGGTATGTGAAGAATACAAAGATTCCAATTTGGAGTGTTGATACTCTTTTTTATTGCTTTCTAAACCTTAGTTGGGCTGCAGTCCTGACTTTAGGCCAGAAAAATGGCCCAGCTAAGCTGGCCTAAGTAGACCAGGCTGACCATTTGGTAGGAATTCCCCGGAGACCTCCGGGGGAGTCTACAGGGGAGTAGGAAAACCTCCCTCTCTCCGGGATCCGGGCCCGGCAGCTTCTGCGTGCTGCTCTGGGAGTTCCCCATAGCAGGAAAACACTGAGATGAGACCAGGAGGAAGGTCCTCCCCAGTCTCGTGACCAGGAGCAGCACACCTTGTCTGCAGCTTCTCTGGGGCCTCCATGGCCCCTACAGCGTCCTCCGCACCACACCACAGCCTCACCAGTCAGCCTTCCCTCTCCTGCAGCTGCCACGCTGCCTCTGCTGGCTTTCTGGCCAGCCCAGGTCTCCCGCTTCTCCCTCTCCAACCAGCTGTGCCGCCTCTGGGGCCTCAGCTGCTGGCCCCAGTCTCCCACAGCCACTGTGCCACTTCTGTTCCCTCTCCCGCTGCTCTGCACCACCTCAAGGTGTGTGTGAGTGTGTGTGTGAGTGATTGCATGCATGGGGTGTGTGTGTGAGTGAGTGACTGCATGCATGGGATGTGTGTGAGTGAGTGATTGCATGCATGGGGTGTGTTTGTGTTTTTGGCATCTGGTCACCCTACCTCCCCTACTTACCTATGTCACCCCTACTTACCTATCCCACTGCCCTGCATATGTTGTGTTGCTGCAAACTGCTTTGAGGGCATCTTGCCGGTCTGGATCAGAACCATGTATTTTAAAGTATCTTGCGTGGGTTGTGTTCCTGCAAACTGCTTTGAAGGTGTCTTACATGTATGTGTCAGAATCATGTATGTTGAAGATTCTTGCATGTGTTGTGTAGCTGCATGCTTTGAGGATGTCTTACATGTCTGGGTCAGAATCATATATGTTAAAATCATGTATTTATGTTTTCCATTTTAAAAGTGTTGAAATTAAGTACAGGAAACCAATACAAGTATTTTTGGTTTATTTTTACATTTCCTACATTTTTTTAACCGGGTAGGAATTTTGGCTTTGGGGACAGGAATTTTGGGGAACTTGGGAGGAATTTTGGCTTTGGCATCTGGTCACCCTGAAGTAGACCATATCCTGAGCTGACAAGTTAGGCCATATCCATAGGACAAGAAGACCTCTGGCTGGCCCAGGTGCTGCTGAAGAGGCAGCAGCACAAGTTGTGCTGTGCTGTATCGAGTTGCAGTTGTGCTGTATCCTGAGGTTGAAAGGCAGGGGTTGGCCTAGGACTCAGAATTTTTTGCCATCACTTTCAATTTTACTCTGGCTTATCATGGTCCCTAGGGGTCTACTCAGATTTATTTCTTTTTCTTAGATTTCTTCTCTTTAGATTTTATTTCTTCTAACTCTGAGGCGCTGTGAGGGGGCAATTCTGCCCTAGAAACAGGCTCTGGATACAGCCTAACTGCACTGTTCTAGGCCATGCTGAATATGTGCGGAATATGCCCTCAACATGCCTCTCCTCAACTGCCTAGGCTGGCACAGCTAGGCCAGCCCATATCCATCTATCTTGGGCCAGCCTATGTTGACTTACGCCAGCCCAAGCCTTTCTGGTGTAACTGGGCTGGCCCATCTTGGAATTAGGCTAGCTGAAGTGCACTTCAGAGTTGCAGCCTTAGTTTGGTTTAGAAATATTCCAGACTCCAAAAACTGAATATTATAAATGGGAGTTTTTTGGACCTCTGTTTTATCTCTGGTCCACCTTCTTCCACTTTCCCCACTCTTTAAAATTCAGGGACTCTCCAGAACAGCATTTGATGAGATGTAAAAAAGGGACTGTTGGAAAGAGAAATCGTGAGCATGTGAAGGTCGAGGCATATGTGCATCAGCATTGTTGATGCCCCAGGCTAATAAATGCACAATAATGATTGTGCATTCAATACCATTCAATTTTTTTTCTTTTAGCTGGGCTTGGATTTTACAAGATATCTTGGGAGCTTCTTTCTGTATCCACCTTCTGAAAATAATTAAACTGCCCCACTTCAAGGTATGGTATATTGTTTTATACGATTAAAATTTAAATATTCTATATTTTGTTTTCAGATATTTTAATATTTAAACTCATAGAGTTAGCTGTCTGAATTTGTTGGAGCAAAGATTGCTGCTTTATTTGTAATGTAAATTTTCACTGGCTAATGAAGGGGTCTCCAAACATTTCAGCCAGAGGGGCACATCAAATAACTGGCACAGTGTTAAAGGTGAGAAAATAAATTTACATAGGAAATTAAATACATTAGATATGAAAACTTAGATGAATGAATAAATTGGATAATGAATGGGCCAAAATTTTCAGGATTTCTCCAAGTACCAACACACATCACAGAAATTAAGCACAACTCAAATAGATTTTATTTATTTAATTTATGTCCCACCTTTCCTCCCCTGCAAGAGGGAGCTCAAGGCGACTAACATCAGGAAAACAATAAAACACCATTAAAATAGATCATAAATACAAATTAAAACCCCATTCCCATTCCCCAACCTCGTGAGCATTTATTAAGGCCTTCAGAGAGCATTAAAAAATACTTCTAGATTTTGGGAAAATCAGGAATTTGTTTTGGCCTTCATAACACCTCCTAGACCTATCCAGAGCAGAGCTCTAGCTGTGTTCAGTCATGTGGGCCAGAAGTTTGCAGGTGTCCAGAGGCTGGCCATGTGCTACATAGAGATTTGCTGAGGGCAACATCTGACCCCCCAGGCTGCAGTTTGGAGATCCCTGAGCTAGTGCATTTGACAAAGTAGGCTTTTATCCACAAAAGTTCATAAACTGTATAGGCTTGTTTTAAGTGCTCAGTGCTCAGTTTTAAGTGCTCAGTTCATTATCCAAATTGTATTTTGGAAAATAAGCATGTAGTCTCTCCTTCTGCCTTCTTGAGTTTGGCCTTATTTACAGTTTAGCCACTATTGCCTTGATGTTTGAATGGAAAGGCTATGATTTGTGCTTGTTTGCAAACCAGAAGATGGTGGGAGGATTGTCTGAATTGAACTTTTGGTGCTTGTGCATTTTAATAAATATGCATACTCATACAGCAACATAAGATTGTGAGTTTAATTTAAATAATTGAATACCCATTACCATTTCAAAAGTAGGGTTCTGGCACTAATGGTAACATAAAAATGTTTTAAGGTCATACCTGATTTTAAAAAGCCCAAATACGAAGAAAATATGGTATGTTAGGGCTCACTCCTCTGTAACTTTCTAGCATTGATGCAACTATGCCAAGAGGGTGTATGCTGCATCCTGTTTGGGGTGGGACTCGCAGAGAACTTTAAAAGATAAGGGAAAGTTATTCCCTTACATTTGGCTTGCCTCGGTGCTGGAATATTGGATTGGATTGGTGATTGGTGTAATTACCATGCTAACATGTTAGTGTAATTAGGGTAAGTGAAAATATTAATGATTACACTTTAAAAAAATAACAAGGTTCTCCTGTGTTCTCTAGTCCTGTGTGATTCTCCTAAGTCTTCTCCTTGTGTATGATGTATTTTTTGTCTTCATCACACCGTACATAACAAAAGTAAGTGCATGGGCTTATAGTAATTCTTGTCATAAAACATTATTATGAATAATGTATATTTAAACTAAGGTGTTTATTTATTTGAATTGGTCGAATTCAATAGTGCTCAATATTTCAAATTCTTATGTGACAATGCCATTTATTTGGTGGCTCTGGTGAATTGTTCCCCAGGCAATCTGCTTCAGTGAATAGCTGTGAGGGCAGGTGCAATAAGAACCTTTAAGCACTGTATATGGAAAAGTGCATGAGAGTTCAGGGACCCCTGAGACTTCAGATGACTACTATACCAAACTCACCAGGGATACTGAGAGATTAATACTATCTTGAACGCTCAAAGCAGTAGCGTTAAATATAGAGGCATATGTTTAAAACAATTTCATAGTTCATCCTCTTAATTTCAGCATCATCCTGTTGGTTTGTCTTCCCTGTGTTTAACATATTCAAGAACAGTGGAATTGACCAAAAAAGTGAAGGTGAGGGGGCCCTTCCTCAATTTAGGTAAATGTAGATTGTAAAGAGAGAGGTTGCAGTTAAATGCAGATAAGAAGGACTGCTGGAGATGATGAATGAATCAATGGAGTAAATCTAATTGCATTGTTAAATTATAGGTGCCCAATGAATACATTCAAGCTTGTCCATGGTTGTTATAAACTGCAAAGGTAATTAACAGGGAAGCCTCTGGTTGTTGCTCAGTATAATCTCATGCCTTTGAGTGCATACTGTAATGCCATAAAAAATAGGATTATAACCATTTGTGGGGCACTGTTTTGCTTCGTGAAGCCTTCATTCATTGAATAGAAGCAATTGTCAAATTGACCAGTTAGTTGTATCAAACTGCAAGGATGTGAATTTTAAAAAAATATTCTAGGCTGGCAATTGAACTGAACCAATATTTTGGCATAGTGATGTTTCACTTACTATCTTTGACTGTGATGTTTGGCTTGATTTTGGTTAGCATTATTATCTGGTTAGGTTGTTGTGTTAGTCCTTTCCAATGTTTGGATTCTTTTTTTAAAAAAACTTATATCCAAAACCAATACATTTACACAATTGTATAGTTCATATTAAACAAAGAAAATCCTTTCATCTTTCTTCTTTTTACATAAATAAAATTGAAAGGTCACTCACTCATTCACACCCAGCCAAAATCGCCGGACATAGAAGCGTGAAATTTGGAGAGTGTGTTCCTTCCGTGATATAGGCACCCACTAAGAATCAGTTTTTGGAAATTCATGCTGGTGAAAAGGGTCACAACACATTTTTGTCCCTATTCTTTACATTGAAGAATCCCTGACTAATCAATACCCTGCCCCAACCCCTGGAAGACTGAAATTTGGGGAGAGTATTCCTTATGTGCCATGAGCACCCACTAAGAACCAATTTTTAGAAATTTAATCCTCAAGGGGGTGAAAAGCAATATACAGTGGTACCTCGCTTAACAAGTGCCTCGCATAACAAGCAAAAATTTCTCTAGGATTCTGCCTCACATAACAAGTGTTGCATCACAACAAGCATACTCATTGGCAGTTGGGGCAGACACACAGGCCAGCAGCCTTTAAAAAAGTGTCAGGGCTGCCTAGCATGCCTGCCCATAGCGAAAGCAACACTTCTGCGCTGTTCCTCCTGTGGCCACGCATCTGCTGAGCAGAGGGAGAGAAGAGCAGTGGAGAAGAGGGAAGCAGCTCAGGGCTAGCCAGAATGGAGCAGGGGTGAGAGAGGCTCAGGATGAAGAGAAGGGGAAAGTGGGAAGATACTTTGAAAATGTCTTTGATTACAGAAGAAAGTGTCTTTGACTGCAGCCTCCTAACCATGTCTACCCAGAAGTAAGCCCCATTGTGTTAAATGGGGCTTACTCCCAGGAAAGTGTCTTTAGGATTGCAGCCTAAGTAGACTTCATAGGATCATGCACACTGAATGCATGTTTTGAATTCAATTACAGTGTTTTGTCATCATGTTTACATCCAGTTAATATTTTTATATGAATATTTTTTGGGTTGTGGAACCAATTATCCGAGTTTCCATTATTTCCTATGGGAAAATCAGCTTAACATAAAGAGCATTTCACATAACAAGCATGCTTCCGGAATGAATTTAACTTGTTATGTGAGGCACCACTGTAATGTGTTTTCATCCCTGTACTTTACATTAAAGAACTTTACATACTTTATATTGAAGAATTGCTGACTTATCAATGTCTTGCCCCAATTCCTGGACCTAGAAGCATGAAATTTGGGGAGTGTGTTCCTTCTGTGGAGTCTGGTGCTTGGGAAGGGGAATAGTACACCAGTAAGGGGGGAATAGTGCATTGGGGATGCTTTCCGCTGCTTCATCAGTGCCAAGTAGTGCCACCCAGTGCCTAGCAGTGCCCAGGCCCACAAATTTTTCCTGAAATTTTTCTCCTACAATGGCAGCTAAATTTCCATAGTTCAGAATAAATACTGTACTTTTATTTGAATAGCTTTGTGGGTTTTTTGTACCAGATGAGATTGTTAACTGTTTCACCTCTAGGCATGTAGCGTATTATCACGTTTTTGATGTAAGAATGATGGCTACAGCAGAATTTATTCAGCTAATTCTGCTGCAAAATAAGATCAAATTTAGGTCAATTTCTTTTCTTAAAAGGTATTTAAACCTCTTGTGCTAATACATATACTCAGTGGTGCAGTTAATGATCCTGTTGCCTGGTGCAGGTCTATCTAAAGTATTCATATGCCGCTTTTCAACTAAAAAGTTCACAAAGCTGTTTCCAAAGAAAATGAAAATAATTAATGACTAATGGTTCCCTGTCCCAAAAGTGCTCACAATCTAAAATGCAAAAGAATGCAAAGGAACACCAGCAGAGGTAACTATGTCAGACATTGCTGGGGTAAGGTGGGCCATTATAGTCAAGGAAGGTGTGCATCCAGGAAGATGTGCATAGGATTGCAGCTTGAAATCAGTAGGCCTTTGAAGTGATCCAGTAGAGCTTTTCTTATAACTTTACTAGCCAAAATAAATTGTTAGAAGATTGCAGTATGCAGTATGCTATGGCTAATGTTGCCGTGAATAACTAATAATACGACAGTTTAAAGCTATTACTAAATAAATGAATTTAAAATTTCAGAGTGGGCAAAGTATAATGGTTGAAGTTGCATCAGGTCCTCCTGGATTCAAAGAAAAGGTAGGTATATATTCTTCAAATATGCAATTTGTATTCATTCAATGTAATGTATTACAATAGCTGTCACAGCTGCTGTATATTAATACGTGATCCAGCTGAAATTCAATTCTTTGATTTTAATGGGAGTTTGAGCATGTATATAACTTTCAAAGTGCTGAACACGGGCTGTAATCTTCTCACAAAATATAGCCAACTTTTCTACCTCGTTTTAAATTATTAAATGCTTGTTGACTTGGGTTTGATCCTAGAATGATGGGAACTTGTTGGAAGCCTCTGCTGAGCGGTCAGCTCCTCATGAGAAAGTAAGAATTGTATTTTAGATATGTTCACTGGCTTTTGAGTAGCATCCTCTGAAAAAAGTAGATTGTGGGGAAAATCTGACACTCTCTCCAGATTTATTTCTTCAAGGGCAAGAATCTCAGTATCATCTCGTAGTTTTAAATAGCCTAATTCAGCTCTGTCTCTTTCACTTCATATCATGCATTTTTCTTAGTGTTGTGCATTGTGTGTCTGTCATATCTGTGCATTTTGTTCTTGGCTTGTACAGTGGATCACATTTTACATATTCAGCATTTTGGATCTTGTTTTATTTATTCAGGCCCTCCATAATTTTAAGTCATGCCAAACTAGATGAGTAAATTGTTGTGATAGATTTAAATTTTATCTTTCTTAAATATTTGGATTGGACTAACGTGAGATTTTCAAACACTGTTTTGCAGCTGCCAGTAGTAATCAAAGTGCCTCGAATGCAATACTTTTCCATGTCAACATGCGATGTACAATTTTCAATACTTGGATTGGGTGATATTGTTGTACCAGGTGTGTGTCTTTCTTTAACAGCTGAAATTATCTAAGAGTGCAATCCAGATGTGCTCTTTGCCTAGCACCCGTCCTTTTGCCAGTGTGGAGGTATTGCAAAAGTGCTGTAAGGCACTTTTGTACCACCTCAGGAGTTTGGCACGTGAATATACACTGATTTTGGGAGGCAGACAGGTGAGTTTGCACCAGCTGAATCAGGCTGGGCAAGGATCTGGTACTGCAATCCAGGGCAATGGAAGATGGGTGGGCTGATGTACTAGGTGGAATAGAGCCAGGATTTGGCATTTATGTTGGATCCTAAACACCTTCCTGGGCTGCTTGTTCGTTGGGCCGCTTCTTTAGGTGGCACAGATCAGAGTAGTTCTGGCTGGCCTACCTGCCTGCTACAGGGAAATATTGGATTGAACTGCCCATATATCATGTTTGTGCATTTTGGGGGTAATTCTGGAACTAACATGTCTCATGTATGACCATGTGTCAGTTATGTTTTGGCAAGTATTTGCTTAGCTGAAGTTGATGTCCCATCTTTTTTTTAATCAGAATAATTTATATCCTGCCTTTCTCCTATACTCAATAGCAGTTAAGGTGGCTTACAGAATAAAAACAGATCCTAATTAATGCATTTTTTGCAGACTAGTTTTATCTGGGTTTGATTATCCAGGCTTTGTTTTCAAAATCAGATTACTATTAACACACTTTATGTTGGGCTTCCCTTGAATACCACTCAGACATTTCAATTTGTACAGAATGCTGAGGTACAACTCTTGACTAGTGGTGCTATGACCATGATGTGCCACTGTTTTTATCAGTTCCATGTGTTACCAGTCAATTCCCATGTCCAGGTGCTAGTTACTGCCTTCAAACTGACACAAAATCACCCTGAGGTCAGCTGATAGGATCATGTCACTAGGGTTTAGTGGGATCTTAAGATCTGCTAAGATTCAGTGGAATTTACTTTCAACTACTGCACATGTACTTAGGTTGTCACACTGCAGATGATTCTATGCATGTCAGTTCAAGGGTTCCTCCTTAGTGAGGGTACATGGGAATGTGGCCCAATGTGAAAGTTTATTTGACCTACTTTTCATTTTCTTCCTGATTAAAATATTTTCTCTCTTTTTTGACTAGGTCTCCTAGTTGCCTATTGTCACAGGTTTGATGTTCAGACTAACTCTTCTTCCGTGTATTTCATTTCCAATGTTATAGGTAACCATCTCTAAAACTATTCTTTGCCAAAACATATTAACAATTGTAATGGATATAACTGCATGCATGAAGTTGAGCGTAATTTAGCACTTCTTTTTCTTTCTACAGCCTATGCTTTTGGCATGGTGATAACATTTGTGGCTCTAGCACTAATGAAGATGGCACAACCAGCTCTTCTCTATTTAGCACCAACTACACTCATAGTTGCTACACTAGTTGCCTTGTGTCGCAAAGAAATGAAGAAATTCTGGCACGGCAGCACCTATCAGGTAGGCAAAGGGTTTTCAGTTAGTATTTGCTGTTCAAGTCATGCTTCTGTTTGGGGTGCAAGTTTTCAAATAAATGTCTGATAGCAGAAAAACATGGCTGTTGCCAAAAAAACAACCATCAGCACCAGGAACACAGTTGGTGGAGCTGATGGTTTACACTGTGGCATGGAAATTTTTTATTTTTTGAATTAGTTTAACTGGCATTATATTGGCATTCTCCAATACTAGTCATAGTTTAGTGACATAAAAACAATGCTTTGCATATTTCCCCCCCCCCTCTAATTTACATGCAGGCCTATTGGGGAGAGTTTTACCTTTTCCTTTAATGAGATTCTCAGAAACCTTGTTCTCAGTGATGTGGTAAATCTGTATCTCAGCTGTATCACTTCAGGCTGCAGGTGGGTCTCACATGGTTAAATGCACTTTTATGCAAAAGTATTCCTAGCATGTTGGGCAGAACCTTCTCTCTAATAGCAATTTTTCATATTTTTCATACAGTGCATAGCACTGTACATTACTTCTCTCTAATAGCAATTTTTCTGTGCATAGATACTGTAGTATTTTTTTGCATGGTGGTATATTCAATTATGAGCCCCTGTCTGTAGTCTGAAGTGGGTGTGAGTCAGGCCAAAGAAACATATTGGCTTTCAATAAGCCAAATCATCCAAAAGGTGTTCTCATGTTATCTCCTCAGTTCCTGGTCTGGTTACTTTTCTTCACAGATTAAATCCAAGGCTCTTGTCTGTGCTTTGCATCTGTGAGTTTTTAAGGATTCAAATGTCAGGTTTAAGTCTCCTGATGCAGTGTCTGATCTCTCCTTCTTCCACACTCATCTTTCCATTTTGTTTTTTCTGACTCTTGGCTGACCGAGTTATTTAAAAATAATTTAAATGCTTTCAGTATCTGAAGGAGATAGATTGAATTGTGCAAAGGAAACAATAATAAATGTGTGCATTTTGTATTATTGCTTCAAAACCCAGAACATGGACTTCTTTGGTGAATCATATAGGTTTTGGTTTTAAAGCAGTGTGCATACAGCAGACTTCAGTAGATCTGCTTCTGGGCTACTTATCCAATCTGACTATTCCCAGAAGAGACACAACCTCATCCACTGAACTTGCCTGTCTTTAACTGGGCACTCAAATTCTTTTAAACTGACTTTTGCATGCTCATTGGCACAGAACCTCTAATTCAGAGCCAGTTTCTGTCTGGTAGATTGGCTCTCGGTGTACACGTAGAAGATGAACCAAGTGGAACCACCCTGTGAAATGTGAACTTGTCCTGGCAACTTTAGATTAGCATGGCATCCATAGACATTTATACTCTATGCTCCCAATGTGCTCTTCTCAGCTCTTCCTAGTTTCTGTGGCAATCTGTACGAGAAGCTGAGAT
This sequence comes from Cryptoblepharus egeriae, assembly GCA_030015325.1. Lineage (NCBI taxonomy): Eukaryota > Metazoa > Chordata > Lepidosauria > Squamata > Scincidae > Cryptoblepharus > Cryptoblepharus egeriae. Next base: position 18,629,675 of record JAREYC010000013.1, read on the forward strand.
TTCTGGATGCTGTGAGAGGTTTGGAACCCTAGTTAATGGTTTTCAGAGAGTACTCAAGCTTGAAATGCTTCTGGTTATGAATAATGTTTTGCCTTTTGTCTGCTCCCCAAGGTTGCTCTAAATGCTTCATTCTTAATTTTAAGTTAACAAAAGGCCAATCATACTTCAAATGACAAAGTTCATTATTTGGAAGTACTGTATTACGTTGCCATAGAAATTGTTTCATGTGCTTTTCTCAACTAGTTTCTTTTTGAAGGATTAAAATTGCATTGAGCTTTGGGCCTTTGTGTCAGCCTGACTTAGTTGGGAATGAAAATTAAAACTTGAAAAATTTGGAAGAGTTGGGTGTTGATATCCACAGCTCATTTTCTCTGTATCTTGTCTCTGGTGTTGGTGGGGGTGGAGGGCAATAAGGGCATGTGTGGGTATCTTTAGAGAGCTGGGGACTTATGCTGGATGGGCAGGTTGGCACTTGGTGGGGCAGGAGGAACATCAATGGGAGAGCACTCTGCAGTCCTGGCCCTGGAAGGCAAGTCTTCTGCAGGGTGGTCTTTCTGAATTGTTCCCTGGGTACAGGCTGAAATCTTGCTTCTGCCCTACACTGCTAAATCATTATTTTAAAACTGTTATTTTTAATAGCCTTTCTTCATTTTAGCTACACCAAAGTCACCCAATTGGCATTTAGTAGATTTCCATAATTTTACAAGTACTGTATATCTTTGTATGTTGTGGTGGATGGGAATAATTAGATTTAGGGCACAATCCAGAATTGCACTTGGATTACCCTAACTCTCACTGGGCTGACCCAACTGCAAAATGGGCCACCCTAGTTATTCTGGAAAAGCTTGGGGCAGGCTAAGGCAACATTGACTGCCCCAAGACAGGTGGACCTGGGCTGCCCTGACTGGGCCAGCCTAATCAGTTCATGAGAGGCATGTTGAGGGCATGTTTAGCATTGCCTAGAGCAGAGCAGTTACTCTGGATCCAGAGCCTATTTCCAAGGCTGAAATCCCCTCTTACTGCTCCTCAGTGTTATACTATCTCAGGAGCAGATATAGTAAAGAGTAGACCCATGGGGGTCCATGATAAGGCAGAGTAAGAATGGCAGTGTTGACCAAAAATCTGAGTTCTTGGCTAGCCTAGCCTACAAATACGGCAGCCACTAACATGGGGATACAGCAGGCCATCCACAGTCTCCATTGTATTCACTGGAGACTGTAATGGCAGTCTCATCAGGGACTCCTTCTAAGGAAGGCACCACAGTTGTTCCTTGTTCAGTGTGACCTGAGGGGTCTCTTGGGAGCAAGCCCTCCCCAGGTGTCACTTGGTGCCTACTTAGCATGCTCAGTAGCAGTGAGGATAGCCCAGGCTTCCTGACTTTCTGGATGCAGCATAACTTTCTGCTCTGGATTCAGAATAGCTGGGTACACCTTGAGGTGCAACTGCTTCTAATGGCTTGGGACCAGCTGCCCCTGGGAGGCTTCCTTCCACAGGATGCCTTGTAAAGAGCTAAAATTATGAGTTGGAATAAATTTGAACATTTTTTAAAGTTGGACAGTACTCTTGAACTGTGCAGGTGTGGTCTGTGGTCACACCTGCATGGATTTACAAATGTTTCTGCTGCTGGAGAAGCATCATTATCATTGACCCAGCACTAAAATAATCATGCATCGTAGCCTTGCATACAGGCTGGATTTAGGTTTGATGAGGCCCTCAGTTATTTAAGGTAATGAGGCCCTTTATACGTCCAGCTGTCCTTTGTCAACAACAAATTGCCGCTGTTTTGTGTTGAATATATGGTAATTTATGGACCTAATAAGTATCTAAAGCCATTTTCACATAACAAAATAAGTATATTAGAAATGAGTAAACCAGTGATATTTTAGGGAGCTGGCTAGCAGGCAGGGACCATTACATCATAGGAGCCTACACAACACAAACCACTGTTGCTGTTATGTGGGTTTTATTTTATTTGTTTTTTATCTTATATTTTGGAAATGTACATCGTTTTTTTCTTTAAATTTATTGGGGGGGCCCAAGAAAGTGGGGCCCTAAGCTATAGCCTGTTTATACGTAAATCCAGCACTGCTTGCGTATGCAATACAGCTTGAGCCTCTTCCACTTCTGTAGGTAAAGCACACACACACACAAGTGATATGAATTGCTGCTCATAGGAAAATACTTGACTCATTAAAAACACTTGCTTTGCTTGCAGAAGTAAATGATGCATGTCAATACTGCCTAAAGCTTTGCTGTTTTTTATTTCAGACATGAATGGCAACCTAACTAATTCATGTCTTACAAGTATAGCTTTCCTAAGTGGCTTTTATCTAACATAAAGCATCCAGCTGCCACCTTGACCCAAATGTTATTGGGTCTTTTTTCCTGCTGGTTGTAGGTTTCCTGGCAATGTATTAATAGACCATGTTAAACCACACTTGATGAAATCATGTAGTGGTGTGTTTTTTTTCCATTGGCTTGGAGTAGACACTGTGAAAAACATAATAACCCATGCAGACTGTTTACTGTTGAGAAGTCATGGGTTTTCAGTTTCCAGTTATTTTTTCCCCAATTCAGTTATTAGCTACTGATTTGTAAACTGGACAGATTCTTGTACTTTGTGTCAAACAGAAGATGGTATATTTTGTACATATAATGTGATATATCAAGAATACACTTTGTGATGTTTGATTAGCTGTTGGACAAAGAAAGATCTAAATTTCAATATTAAATGAAATGAGGTGGTAAAATTCTGGCCAAATAGCCCTCACATGCCTATTAAGGGCCAGAAGTGATGACATTAAATAGGAAGTGATGTCATTAAACAGGTAATGATCCAAAGTTGCATAAAGGGTTCATCATTAATTTGTTGTAAAATTTAGTATTCTGAAATTATTTTAAAGCTTGTTCATAAAGCATATCCAAAAGCATAACAAACTACAATCCATATGCACATGTGTACTGTTCCACCTTCTTTTCATCAGTTTCTTCAACTACCATAATTACCCAATTTGCCTTTTGTAATTTACTTTCTCTTCTCCCTTCTCCCTTAAATTCCCAGGTTTGGCATGGGAACTACTGAAAGTTACCGTAGTTATCTTGCTTAGTTATCCTTGTAGTTTAGTGAAAAAGTGGGGAGACATTTAATTATTACAAATGTTCTTGTTTTATGTTCAGGTGATGGATCGTACAGCTAATGAAGAAAATCCCACAACAGCCAGTGAACAACAATAACACAGTGATGGCACCGAAAATAATGTATTAGGATTTTCTACGCAAATAAGAGACTGGTCTAATTTTTAAACTGGACTATTTCCTACAATTTATTATGAAATGGGTTGCCTTTTTTTACATATGCACACATATTTTTATGAAATGGTTACTGTTAATGATGCTCTCAAAATGCTTAAGATTTTTTTAAAATCTGACATAATAGTCAATAAATCTGTGCCTTGCTTCACTTTAAAAGGATGTTGCTTATGAGATGGAAAGTGTTTACATATTGCCTTAATTCCTCTGTGTATAAAATCATTCTGGCCAGACCTGTCTGCCTTCAAGATGGTGGCAGGAACTGGAAATACCTTTTGTGAACTTTTTTATTTTTGTGTGGCCATGGACTTAGAATTACTGTATGCTGTGATTTGGACTTCTGGTAATAGTGCAATTGTAATAAGTCATGGATCACTAACTCACCAAAGGAGGACAGATGGCTTGTGATTATCACAACATTTTCACTTTTGTTTCTCTCAAAATTATTGGTGGGAAAGGTTGGCTGTTCCAATGTCGGTTATGACATAATATGGCTATATTTTAGCTCATTTAATCTACCTTTGTCAAATGGCTTATCTTCCCAATTTTGTGAATAACAAACAGTTTAAAAATCATAAACTTTTTAAAAACATAAATTTTCTCTAGTCCCTGAGATGCAAATGAGTGTCTAAAAAAATGGGCCTGGGAAGGAGATCAGGTATCATAGATTGACTCTTCTTTCAGTAGGGACAAAAAAGTGTTTCTGGATTGTATCCTGCCTTTTTAGGAAGAACTTAATATTGCAGCAGCTCTGAACAATATACTGTGGAATATGATATATGTACTACAGTCCCCATTTTGTGCCATTTTTGCTATTATTTGCTTTTTCTAAACATCTGATAATGAGCAAAATTGTCATTTTGGATTTGGACATGTTTTAATATCTGCAACAACATTTTCAAAATCCTTTTGGAAATAATTGAAGAAGAAGCTAATGTTTTAAGCACCAGCACATTTTTAGCTAAATATATTTGGAGGATTCTGCAAACAATTGTCTGTTCCTGATGCCTTACTCTCAGTAGCAGTTTAAATGCACTTTCTACCCACTTTTCAAATGTAATTATGTTATTACAGCAGGTGCCAAATTTCTAAAGTCATTTAATCAAGCGAGAATAGATACTATGAGCAATATAAATTGGCTTCTTTCCTGGACCATCTCATGAGAATTCTTCTATTCTGTAGCAAGGGGAATCAAAATGTACGTGTGTGGGAATGGGGGATAAGTTTACAATCTTAAGCTTGTTAGACTGAAACTGTGCTCTGATTGCCTCTGTGGAGGGCTTTCTGAAGCCTGCAGAGGCCATGCATGTCCACCTGTGGCCACTGTGGGCTTCAGAAAGCACCCTGGAAGCAACCTGTGCTGTTCTCTGGTTGCATCCATAGGGCTCAGGTGAGGCCAAGTCTGGCGCAGTGCAAGTCCTGAGTACCCATGTTGAGCCAGATCCTTGCATCAGCAATCGGTTAATATGGAAGCCCCACCTCTATTTTCATTGGAGCTCACCAGCAAAAGTGCCATTTGATATGAGTGAACATTTGAAGGTACATTCCAAGGCCACAAGCGGCTTTCAGATTGGTGATTAACCAATCAGGGTTACAAGCCTGAGAATCTTGAAGCAACAACCTCAGCTGTCTTATCTATCACCAAATATGAACCTCCACTTCAGGCTATTCTTTAGCCGCCATGAATTACTTTGAGCAAGAGGAGATTTCAAATCTTATGCTGATTTTACTAGATATAGTTAAATCTGAAATATCCAGTTACAGAGGGTTACTGTGGAAGTAACCAGGTTTGGGTGGGTCAAATTGCTAAATTGTGGTGGCAATACATTTTGTTTTTACATTCATTAATTAATAGTAGAGGTGAAGAAATATCACTGGAAATATCACAGTCTTTTTGTACAGTACTTTTATGAAGCTTTAATTTTTTAAAAGTTTCCAGTCTTTATCTGTGAAGAAATAGCTAATCTTAAACTTCCAAACTTTGATTATTTTGCAATAAAGGGATTTATTTGGCAGGATCTTATTAAAATTTGCAATTGTTTTCTTTGAAGATTTGATTAAATGTTCCATGGGTTTTCATATGCAGCCATTGATTTGGAAATGTTAATTTAACAGTATTTGATTTATTTAAAACAAATCATTAAACATTTGATAGTCTAGTGACAGCTACTTAAAAGCATGTTTATTAATACAGTTGAGTAGAACGGATACTAAAAACTTACTAGAAATGTTAAATATTTTAAAATTCAATTTTTCACTTAAAAGCCTTAATACTTTAATACTAATATTACAATCTTTATGCCATTATGCAGTGATCAATATTGAAACTATGTTATTTTCTACCATCTCTGAAACATAGCAATCTTGTTTTTTTTTTCTAAGAATGTTATAACTGACGATGATATTTGGTATTCAATAAACTTTTTCAAAAATAACTGAGGTGCAACTCTATGATTCTATGTGTTCTGTGTGCTTTTCTTGTGTGCTTCATTCTTGTGATTTAAAGGCAAATAAGGCTTTACACAAACATGCTGAACTGGTAAACTGTTCCACTTCAGATTGCATGAGTAATTAATTGCAGAGTGGAGGAGTTTTGTGGTTGAATGATTCCTCCTGAAATGAAAAAAAGTCCCTTAAACACATAAAACCTGCTTCTTATTTGTAAACTTCATTTGCTGTTTGTGTGAACTAGATCTAACATTACTGCAGCAGCTGTGATATACATACAGTGTGCACAGGATTTCAGTATTTAATTACAAAGCACAATTTTGAGAGTGATAGGAAGTTGCATTGCCCTGTAAATGCACATGATGGGTGAACACAGACAGAATACATGAGTTGCAAAGGGACAGACCAGGTTAACAATTTAACCCCTGGCAAGTTGTGAGCCTGGCGCATAGTGGAATGCATAGTGGAAAGCCAACTGTAGATTTGAGATATGTAAGAATGAGAAGGAATAGAGATGATGTCAGGGCAAATTAGTGGAAATTGTCATTCCAATTTATGGATATTTCACACTTGAACTTTTTGTGGAATGTTGAAATGCACCCCTTTGTGTTTTGAGTCCAATGTGCATGTATTTATTTATTTAGGTGCTGTGGGTGGCGCAAGTGGCTAAGACACTGTGCTTGTTAACAAGCAGGCCAGGGTTCGAGACCTGGGTCGGCCCCACAAGACAGGGTGAGCTCCTGTCCTTAGCCCAGCTCTGCGACGCCAATCGTATTGGCTCTGCCTTTCCACTGGACTAATCCAGTGGCATGGAGAGGGGGGATTTGCTGCTTGGGTAACAATCCATAACAATGCAACCCAGGCTTTCGTGCTTCGCATGCAGCGTATGCAGCGCTGAGCACGTTACCATAGTCTTCCAAGACTGACGGAGGTCTGCATGTATTTACTACTAGAAAAATTCTGGCCATTTGCAAAACACAGTTTTATCATATCCCTGAATATTAAGCTATGAAACAGTTTCATCAAAATTAAGCTATAAAACAGCATTTAATTAGAATTTTTCTTTATGTCTGCCAAGGACATGAAGCAGTCAAGCTCTTAGCAACAATGTGGAATGATGGAAAAAAACCCAAGTGATTTCAATGTGCACCTGACTTCACACTTCTGTTTTGAGAGGTGGGGAACAAATCATTTTGATTTTTAATCATTTTTTGTAACATTCTTAATCCAGCATGGTTAGGAATTCCTGCTTTCAGGGATGTCGTTTTGTTGAAGACTAAAACTCAGGCTGCACTCCTAACCACACTTTCCTGGAAGTAAGTACTATTGAAGACAATGGGACTTATTTTTGAGTAGACATGCTTAGGATTGCACTGTTAGAGATAATAAAGATTACTAAGGAACAAGAATGAATCTCCCAAACACAAGTAATCTGTACTTTGAAAACATTCTCTTTTAAAAGTGTTGGTTAGCTTTAAAATCGGTAGCAAAGAAGTGGCAAATGAGAAAGCTATTCACAATGTTGAGATTTATTTCTTATTCAGTACTTTTTCCCTGGACAGTTCTGAATAGTACTTAAAAATGGCCTGACAAGATTGAACTTTTGGTTTTGAATCTTTTGAAAAAAGTGTGTAGTAGTATCCCTTAAACTCGTCACTTTGAACTATGTCTAGCTTAAGCTAACCCCTCCCTTTGATGTTGTGAAGGCCATCTTCTCAAAATTCCCAGTCTAGTGGAGTGACTGACAAAAGTAATCTTCTAGATCAGGGGTCTCCAAACCCCAGACAGGGGCCAGATGTGGCCCTTGGAGAGCCTCAATATGACCACCCAGCATGACCCCTCTATCCAGCCCTTGGGCAAGCTTTGTAATCCAGTCCAATACATTCTTATATATAAAATTATGTAAATGTATTCAAATTTGAAATGTAAATTATTTTTCTGCCCCCTCCCCAACACTGTCAGATGTGGCCCTTCTGCCAAAAACTTTGGAGACCTGTGGATATATTAAAAGAAAATGTACAAGAAAAGAATCAAACAGAAGAGTCTGGTGTGTGTGGAGTGTGCTCAGCAGGGACCATGGAATGTCCACGTGTCAGTTGGAAATAAAACAGCAGTAAAAGGTTGGCTTGGGTTGGGGGCTGGAAGGAAATTGCCTGGTTGAGCCTTTAACAGCTACAGAACTAGAGAGATGGAACATTTTCCTGCAGGTCCCAGTTGTTTCTTACAGTATGCAACTGCCATCTGATATTGAAGGCGGCAAAATTGAAGCACCTTACCAAGCCAGGTATTGTCAAGAGGACTTGTGATTGCTCATGTTATCTTCCTGACAACTATCAAATTGTCAGAGGTTGTGCTTGAGATCCTTCTTAAGTGAGTTTGTTTTATAGAAATGGAGAATTGGCTTCATAAACTTGTCAGCTGGTGTAGTATAAGGGTTAAGAGACTCAGAGCACTAACCTAACCATGCCTACTCAGAAGTAAGCCCCATTGTGTTCAGTGGGTCTTACTCCCAGGAAAGTGTCTTAAGGATTGCAGCCTCTGAGCACAAACCTAACCAAGTCTACTCAGAAGTAAACCCCATTGTGTTTAATGGGTCTTACTCCCAGAAAAGTTATTTAGGATTGCAGCCTCAGCTAAACATAACAAAACCAATTGAAATTGTAATACTGCTTGAGTTGAGTAAGTGATAAGTAAGTTATGAGTAAGTATTCTCAGCTCCCTTATCTGTAACAGCCACCCCATTTTCAAGATGCAACCCATGCCCCATTGGCACAGGAAAGTTGGTTAAGAATTGGGCCTAAATTTAATTTTAGTAATTTTAGTTGGATTGAATTTATTCAGTACACATTTAAGAATTTAAACATGCACTTTGAAATGAAATCAAAATATGCTAGTTATTGGATACAAAACTTGACCCTGCAATCTCTGGAACCAAAATGGGCTGAAGTCACGACCGCTGTTGTTCATGCAGAAGAGGTGTAAACTTTGAAGGCTCTTAGTATGGTTCAGATTATCCCTACAATCCAGAGGAACTACGGGAAGACATAAGAAGCACTTACTCTGGATTGCTCTATGCATTTCCCATAGGTTTCCCATAGGTAGCACCATAACTACATCAGTGTAAAAGGTCCCATAATTACTCTGGATTGTAGCCTTTCAGCTTTAGTGTGAAGGGAAGCCCCTTGCTGTCAATTTTTAAAAATGTTTCTGTAACATGATAAGATTGCCCCTTGTCCCTATAACATATTCATTTTAGAGGCTTTTAACTATCTGCAATAAGTTTTATTGCACTGGAATCAAGTTAGGACTGGTTTGGTTAGCTATCAACCCACAAGATAAAGAGTTATTCAAGATTATGCCTACTTGGAAGAGATCACACTGATGATAAATATATGTCAACTTCACTAGTATATGAATACTAGTGAATTTGGGGATGGGCAAGTATCTAAGATTAGATGTCTCTGTAATCAGATGGGTTTTTGCATTTCAGTAACTGCAATGTGGAACAGAAGTGGGTGTGAGTGTGTGTGTATGACAAAGCTAAAAGTATGGAAAGAAGGCATTCTTGTGTATCTTGTTCTCTGTCTGCTAAAACTATTAAGTACTTATGGTGGGATTTGAGCTGAGGACTACAGTATTCACTTTCTGCTACACAAGCTTAACTGCATTGTTATCAGTAATACCCAAGCATAATATCCCACAAGCAAACTTAAATTTGTGCTGCAAGGTTGTTAAAAAGAAGTTGCAGGCTACCACATCCCCTGGCACAAATGACTGAGCTGCAGCCCTCTTCCCCACTTGTCACTTAATACAAATTAAGAAAAGTTTGAGGTGCTCAAATAGTTCCCCATTGTTGATTATAATGGTTGTTTTTATAAAATTCCTTACATATTCTGCTTCTCTTAGAACAGATTTCATAATATTGGTTACAACTCAGAGTATTTGTGCTGAGTTGCTTGTAGGATATAAAGCAAGCCAGGTGTCATTTTCACAGCCAGTGTTGCAAACTAGAGGGCCCTGGATTCAAATGTACAAAGCTCACTGGCTGACCCTGGATCAATCATTCTATCTCAAGTTATGAGGATGAATATGAGGGTGAAGGAAAGGGGAAGAACTGTATAAATCACTCGGAGATCCTTGGAGGAAAGATGAGATTAAAATGTATTGAACTGGTATATTTTAAAATGTAATATAATATGTTCCAACAGATTGACCATATACCTGAAACATAAAAACATTTTTCCATCCTGATTTACAGCTGACAGATGTCACACTTGGAAGCAAAAGGTTATGATGGCTAGAGTTAGCCTGTCATTAACCTTAGCAGGTAAATATGTAACTAGGCCTTCCTGTTGCTGATCTAATTGCAAAAGAGGGGAAAATCAGTATTTGAAGCTGATTTTGTGTGTGGATCACTAAATCTGATTTTTGCTTCATGACAATTCCAATTTTAAACCATTCTGTTCAACATAAAATAACTGCTTTTTAGAATGCAGTACTAGAATTGGTGTACACCTGAGCCTTTCCCTGTCCACTGCAACTGCTACTACTTCTTTTTCCACAGTATTATCAGAGGCTTGTTGGCCATGGAGAGGGAATGTCTTGATGGGGAAGTCTGATTGATTCCAACTTTGTACTTCTGCTGTCCATACTTACATTGCAGCAGAGATGTGGTATCCAGCAAACTCATACAACAGACCTATAATAGTTGCAGAGTTCTGTTCATGTTTAATGCTTTTTGAGTCATAAAACAAGAATACCTCACTTTTTTTGATGCTACATATACTTAGATTTATTTTCACTTTCTATGTGCCTTTGGCATTTAGTTTTGCCTGCCACATGAACACTGAAACATCTTTGGACAACCGCTTTGGCCTTTGACCACCCTTAGAGTTGGTCATGATTAGCTGCACAACCTGCGGGGACACCTTTACCGTTATATTCATATCTAGAAATGAAGAACTTCTAGGTTCCCTGTTCAAATGGGTCACAAACAGAAAAGATACAATGAAATGAATTTAATCAGGGGGAAAGGCTTGTGTTAACTATATATCTGATTTTCACCTATGTACAGTAAGGGCACAATCCAGAAGTGCACTTGGATTACCCTACCTCTCACTGGGCTGACCCAATTGCAAGATAGGCCACCCTAGTTATTCTGGAAAAGGACTGGGGCAGCCTAAGGCAACATAGGCTGCCCCAAGACAGGTGGACCTGGGCTGCTCTAACTGGGCCAGCCTAGGTGGTTCAGGAGAGGCATGTTGAGAGCATGTTTAGCATTGCCTAGGGCATAGCAGTTACTCTGAGTCCAGAGCCTGTTTCAAGAGCAGAAATTCCGTCTTCCAGCTCCTCAGATTTATACCACCTCAGGAGCAAGTATGGTAATGAGTAGACCCATAGAAGTCCATGATAAGGCAGTGTAAGAATGGCAGTGTTAACAAAAAATGTAGGCTGGCCAAGAGCTCAGATTTTTGGTCAACACGGTCATTCTTACACAGGCCTTATTATGGACCCCGATGGGTCTACTCATTACTCTACCTCCTCCTGAAGTGATGTAACTCTGAGAAGCTGGAAGAGCACATTTCAGTCCTGGAAACAGGCTCTGGATACAAAGTAACTGCTCTGTCCTAGGCAATGCTAAACATGCCCTCAACATGCCTCTGCAGAGCTGCCTAGGCTGCCTCAGTTAGGGCAGAACAGGTCCATCTGTCTTGGGGCAGCCTATGTTGCCTTGTTCTGCCCCAAGCCTTTTCCAGAGTAACTAGGGTGGAACAGTTGCTGCACCCCAGTGATAGATAGGGCAACCCAAGTGCTACTCTGGACTGGTCTGCCTGTCTCCTACTTATGAATGAATTCCATTCTGGAAGTTCATTCATTAGTCAATTTGTTCATATGTCCAACACATTGATGTTAATGCATGTTTGACCCAGTTTGACCCAATGTAAAAAAATGAAAAGAAATGTACATGTATTTACTATTTAAAGTCTACTTTTTTGCTGTTAATACTGTTTACTGTTAAAATATTTTTACAAAACTGTTTGCTGTTAAAGTCCTGTTAGTGTACCTTAAATGCAGCAGTCAAGTAGCGAGTTATGTTCATATGGTTGAAAGTTTGCATACTGAATGTATGTTCATATGTATGAAAGTTTGCATCTCAAATGTTTGTAAGTAGGGGATTTATTGTATTTATTGAAGATTAGTATGTTGAAAGCCCAAACTGACATGAACTTATATGGAAATAAATTTTACTGAGTTCAGTGAAATTAACTGCTGTGTTAGGTATGTATAGAATCACAGCCCTAAGACAATACTAAACTTCTGAAGGGTACACAGTACATAATAACACAGTACACAGATCAATAATAAAAGTACATGAAGCAAACAAACTATCCCCAAACAGCTGTAAGTAAAGGATAGTTTGGCACAGTTCTTCTTTTAGCCCATTATAGTACAATGGTTAAATAATTGGAACTGTTATCATAATCTACACAGGGCACACAAAGGGAAAAGAGGCAGAAGCTGGGGTTGCAAATCTATTGAAAAAGCAATATGTCAATAGGGCCAATAATTATGAAAATCAGAGTATGACGAGCAAACTACTGGCTGGGATTATTATATTTTAAATTAGTCATACTGGCATTTCATCTGGGTCATGTGGTGGATGACGACTCTCTGAATGGTTAAATGTTTTTCAAACTTTCTGCCTTCAGGGAATGCATTCCACATCGACTCACCTGCTAAGGAATCCATGCAGGACTGCTAGAGAGCCACAGTACATTGCAAATGATTCTGAGCATGTATTAGGATGCGCAGTTCATCTGAGACACCATCTCAGACCAGTTAGGCCTCTTATATTTAGTGAGAGGAAAACAACTGTCCAGACCAGTTAGGCCAAACCAGTTAGGCCTCTTATATTTAGTGAGAGGAAAACAACTGTCTCTCATCACCTCACCCTGGTGTCTTTTCCAGTAATGGTTGCTGATATCTATTTTTTTTAGATGGTGAACCTTTTTGGGAACCACTGTATGGTACCATGTAAACCACTTTGTTAACTACTTTTATTGAAAAACACCATATAAATAACAATAGCAGTTTTCATTATCTCTTCATTCTGAGCCCCAGCGCCTATCCACTATATCATGTTGACTGACCTTGTCTTCAAAACAACCTGTGCATTAAGTTGATATACTGTGTCCAAGATCTTCTACATATTAAGCTTTGTAGCTAGCAGCTGGACAGATTTGAACTGTACATCAATCAATCAATCAATCAATCAATCAACAGTATTTATATACCACTTTTCAATGAAGTTTCCAAAGAGGTTTACAGATTAAATGAAATAAATGGCTAATGGCTCTGCAAAGAATACAAAAATGATGTACCATTTGTTCAGATGGTATTTTTATGTAGGAAAAGCTTGGGTTTTGTGAAGGATCACTAACTCTTACAGAATGATTATTCTGAAAGAAATGGCAGAATGGTGATAATACCACTCATTGCAGGAAGGCTACCAAGAGGTACTTGAAAAAGGGACAAGCAATTCAATTTTCAACTTTGGAATCTTGAGTTGGACTTGTGCAAAACAGGAACCAGGATTGGGTAGAAGTCCTACCTCCACCTGGTATTGCTCCCTAAGGGTCCTTTCTAGTCATAATCTGGTCTCTTAAGAATTCACACATGCAAAGAAAGAATGTGGCAGAAATTCTTGTTGTGTTTATAAAACTGAAAGTAGTTTATCTGAAGCTGTCTGGCAGAAAAAGTGTTTCACTTTCAACCTAATCCGAAAAGCATCTTTGGTATCTGGAGCAGATAGATATAATATTGGGAAATACAATTTTTGCTATACCAATATCTATATCTATAATTGTTATTTGAGCATCTAATTATTAAAAATAGCAAATTATGGGCATAATCCTAAGAAATTTAGACTGGCTTAACTCACCTGGCCTGTCTTTTCATGATGGTGTGGGGAGGTCGGCATTTGCCTGTGCATTGGCCTAACCACCTCACCTCCCACAAATCCAGCACATTGTGTCATTCATCTGAAAAAGAATTTCTGTCTTCATCATGTGGATTAGTCATAGAAATGTTGTCATCTATTAGTGCAGTTACTACTGGGGGATGGGAGGAGGAGTCATTACCATTTTACTGCCTGTGCTGAGAGTTAAAATTCCTCTAATCAGCATATCAGTTACAGCGTACCTGATGGCCATCTCATGGGAAAAATTCCAGGAAAGGTGTTTGTGCTATGTTGTGCATGTGATTTCCCACCTATTCCCTTTTACATGAAAGTTTCCATACTTACATTGTGCATCTCATTACTCCTCCAGACCATCTGCTAGTTTGGAAGCATTAATAGGCAAGCATTTGTACAACAGAATTGAGTTCATATCCATAATTAGACACAAGTTCTTCTCAAAAGCACAGATTGTGTGGGCTGGGGAAAAGGCAGCACTTCCTTTGGCATCACTGGTATGCAGGTAGACTTTCCAACTATGTCAACACATTGGAGGATAGAAATTAAAGTTGTTTTTAGTGGAGAGATGCATACATTTTTTATAATGTGGTCTGCCCTGCCACAGGGCAGAGAATAGAACTTATAATATGTAGTGTGGTGTTCTCACTACAAAAGACAATCTTGAACAGAAATATCTGGATAATGAAGTAGTCCAGAATTTTGATATCCAAATTAGGAGTAATCTACTTGTATTATTCCTCAAAACATTTTTAACACTACACAGCTTCAGAAAGCAAGTTACAACAATTAAATTTGGTCAAAATGTGCAACATTTTGTCTCAGTATGTCTGGTTGTGTTGAAAATGTGGACCACTTCATTTTTGTATGTGGCCTGTACTGATTCCCTAATACAGGTACTTCCAAATATCAAATAATTTCTTTTGTACCTCATAGCTCTCAGGCTTTATGGCACAAACATATCTGTTTGTTATCTGATCCAAATTATAACGAGTTAGACTGCACGAGTTAGATGCTAGGGTTTGATCCTTATTTGCTGAGAACACACAGCATATTAAACTGTGGAGCTGACTGGTCAATTTGAATGACCTATTGTTTCATTTAATGGAATGGTCTTACAGAGTCACTAAAAACCATAAATGGCTAATTTAATTATGGGGAGATTATACTGTATGACTGCAAAGGTTATCTCTTCTGTCCTCATACAAGTTGGTTTTTATGATATTCCAGGCTGAAATTTGTGCAAAAGACAATGAAGATTCCATTAGGCTTATTAGATTAATGGCTGCAGATTCAATGTTCCAAGCAAAAAAGAAAATGGTGTTCCAGCCCAGAAGAGTTTAAGACACAAATAAACAAAATAGTGAGAAGGGCACATCAGCTGCTTGCATTACCTCCTTTCCTGGTTCAATAAACCAAAAGGGTACTGATTTTTCTCTTAGCACTGTGATCATGTAGAAAAACTGTAGTGGTTTGTGCATTATAATTTAATGTTGCCTACGCTGAGATGCCTTTTTTTAAAGCTTGAATTACGTTTCTGTGCATTTCATCTATGGTATGACTGACACCAGAACTAGGGGGCATCTACTTAAACTGAATATTGAGAAAGTTAGGACAGACAGAAAATATTTCTTTTCCCAACCTGTAGATATGTAGTCTGTGGAATTCCTGCCATAGAATGTGGTGATGGCCTCAATGCCTTATATTAAGAAGGGCTTGGACAAATTCCTAGAGGAAAGGACCATCAAAGGTTACAAGCCATGAGAGGTGTGTGTAGATGTGGACAACCTCAAAATGCCAGATGCAGGGGAGAGCAACTGGATGCAGGTGTGCTCCCTGAGGAATCTGGTGGGCTGCTCTGAGATACAGGAAGCTGGACTACATGGGCCTTTGGCCTAATTCAGTAGAAGCTCTTCTTATGAGCACAATCCTAAACATGTCTATTCAAAAGTAAGTCCCTTTGTATTCATTGGGTCTTACTCCCAGGAAAGTGTCTTTAGGATTGCAGCATATACTATGTTCTTAAGCTTCTACCACAGGCTCCAATGACAACTGGACTGTGCACATGATATTGTAAACCTTCAAGTTGAGCAAGGAGACACTCAACTAAGATTTAAGCAGGAGCCTCAAAAATGTCTTTGGGCGCAATCCAGAGTAACTACAGGGAGTCCTCGCTCCAGTGTAAGAACAATTTACTCTGGATTGCAATATGAATTTCCCATAGGTTTTCACTAGGTGGTACAGTAACTACGGGTGCATGTAATGTCTCTTATGTGCTTCTGTAGTTACTCTAGATTGTAGGGTTTATGGGCAAAATGTAGGTTGCTTTATCCTAGGTAAAAAAACAAAACAAAAAACCATCTAACCATCCAAAGAGGTTTTGGCTATACAAGAAGCTTGTGCTAACCCAGAGGAAGTTATTCTTTTCTTTTTAAGTTGTTGACTCTCATGCAAATTAGTAAAGTGCTTTCAAAACTCCCTTCAGCTGCAAATCTGTTTTGCCGTACTGGAGGTATGAGCGAATGACGAAAAGATTCTATGGAAATGAAACGAATGAATTTCACTATTCTCTCTACTCTGGCCATTTAAATAGTTTGCATGCAGGTACATGCCATTTTTTATTTCTTGTTCCAGTGAACTTGAATTAAGGGGTTTTACTTTAAATGAACCAGTATTCTCTTTAGGCTAGTTTCTGCCATTACTGATATCCAGTTCTCATATCCATCAAAATGTTCCTTTGACAGTCATTTTAAAAATAGTTACCGTAATTGCATTCCAGTTTATTGCTTGATATTGACATATTTCCTGCCCTGAGGAGGCCATATGGCTTTTTATACTCTAGTTCCTTCCTATCCATGGACATAGAATTAGAAATTTGATATCAGATTTGGCACTGTGAAAAAACGTGTTAAGTAGTAGGAACAGAACACAGAAGTTTGTGCTTAATTTTAAAAAATAGTGCGCTGTAAGAACTGTTGAAATTGTTTTATGCTCCAGTTCAGGGATGTCCAAACCTGAGCCTGGGGGCCTGATTCAGCCTGCAGTAAGCCTTAATGCTACCTGTGGCCCACAGTCAAGCCTTGTAATGTATCTAATGCACTCTTTTATTTAAATTTATGTGAATTTATTCAAATTTGAAATGTAAAAAATTTCCAACACTATGTGAGAGGGATGGATGTGGATCCACAAAAAGTTTGGACACCCCTGTAGACTAGTTACATAGCGTTTCTCAAACTGTGGATTGGGATCCATTAGGTGGATCCAGATATGGTTTATATTGCAATACATTTATACTGCTTTTATACTGCAATAAAATGCATATCAATTCAGAAGTACCATAGTGTTCAGTGGGGCCTACTACCAGGAAAGTGTGCATGGGATTACAGCCACAATGTCCCTTAAAATTCAGGATAGAATGGCACCTCAGAGCCCAATCCCAGGCATGTCAACACAGAAGAAAGTTCCATGACAGCCAGTGAGGTTTACTCTGAGGTAAATGTGGATAGGAATGTGGCTTCACAGCCCAATTCTAAACATGTCTAATCAGAAGGAAGTTCCATGAGTCAATGGGGCTTATTCTGAGGTAAGTGTGTATAGGATTGTGGCCTCAGAGTCCCATCCTAAGCATGTCTACTCAGAAGAAAGTCCCATGACAGTCAATGGGATTTAATATGAAGTAAGTGTGGACTGGTTTTCACCTCAGAGCCCAATCCCAGGCATGTCTACTCAGAAGGAAGTCCCGTGACAGTCAACGGGGCTTTACTCTGAGGTAAACGTGGATGGGCTTTCACTTCAGAGCCCAATCCCAGGCATGTCTCCTCAGAAGGAAGTCCCGTGACAGTCAACAGGGCTTTACTCTGAGGTAAATGTGGACGAGCCCAATCCCAGGCATGTCTACTCAGAAGGAAGTCCCGTGACAGTCAACGGAGCTTTACTCTGAGGTAAATGTGGACGGGCTTTCACCTCAGAGCCCAATCCCAGGCATGTCTACTCAGAAGGAAGACCCGTGGCAGTCAACGGGGGCTTTACTCTGAGGTAAACGTGGATGGGCTTTCACTTCAGAGCCCAATCCCAGGCATGTCTACTCAGAAGGAAGACCCGTTACAGTCAACGGGGCTTTACTCTGAGGTAAACGTGGACGGGCTTTCACTTCAGAGCCCAATCCCAGGCATGTCTACTCAGAAGGAAGACCCGTGACAGTCAACGGGGGCTTTACTCTGAGGTAAATGTGGACGGGCTTTCACCTCAGAGCCCAATCCCAGGCATGTCTACTCAGAAGGAAGACCCGTGGCAGTCAACGGGGGCTTTACTCTGAGGTAAATGTGGACGGACTTTCACCTCAGAGCCCAATCCCAGGCATGTCTACTCAGAAGGAAGTCCCGTGACAGTCAACGGGGCTTTACTCTGAGGTAAATGTGGACGGGCTTTCACCTCAGAGCCCAATCCCAGGCATGTCTCCTCAGAAGGAAGTCCCGTGACAGTCAACGGGGCTTTACTCTGAGGTAAATGTGGACGGGCTTTCACCTCAGAACCCAATCCCAGGCATGTCTACTCAGAAGGAAGACCCGTGGCAGTCAACGGGGGCTTTACTCTGAGGTAAATGTGGACGGGCTTTCACCTCAGAGCCCAATCCCAGGCATGTCTACTCAGAAGGAAGTCCCGTGACAGTCAACGGGGCTTTACACTGAGGTAAATGTGGACGGGCTTTCACCTCAGAGCCCAATCCCAGGCATGTCTACTCAGAAGGAAGACCCGTGGCAGTCAACGGGGGCTTTACTCTGAGGTAAATGTGGACGGGCTTTCACCTCAGAGCCCAATCCCAGGCATGTCTACTCAGAAGGAAGACCCGTGGCAGTCAACGGGGGCTTTACTCTGAGGTAAATGTGGACGGGCTTTCACCTCAGAGCCCAATCCCAGGCATGTCTACTCAGAAGGAAGACCCGTGGCAGTCAACGGGGCTTTACTCTGAGGTAAATGTGGATGGGCTTTCACCTCAGAGCCCAATCCCAGGCATGTCTACTCAGAAGGAAGTCCCGTGACAGTCAACGGGGCTTTACTCTGAGGTAAATGTGGACGGGCTTTCACCTCAGAGCCCAATCCCAGGCATGTCTCCTCAGAAGGAAGTCCCGTGACAGTCAACGGGGCTTTACTCTGAGGTAAATGTGGACAGGCTTTCACCTCAGAACCCAATCCCAGGCATGTCTACTCAGAAGGAAGACCCGTGGCAGTCAACGGGGGCTTTACTCTGAGGTAAATGTGGACGGGCTTTCACCTCAGAGCCCAATCCCAGGCATGTCTACTCAGAAGGAAGTCCCGTGACAGTCAACGGGGCTTTACACTGAGGTAAATGTGGACGGGCTTTCACCTCAGAGCCCAATCCCAGGCATGTCTACTCAGAAGGAAGACCCGTGGCAGTCAACGGGGGCTTTACTCTGAGGTAAATGTGGACGGGCTTTCACCTCAGAGCCCAATCCCAGGCATGTCTACTCAGAAGGAAGACCCGTGGCAGTCAACGGGGGCTTTACTCTGAGGTAAATGTGGACGGGCTTTCACCTCAGAGCCCAATCCCAGGCATGTCTACTCAGAAGGAAGACCCGTGGCAGTCAACGGGGCTTTACTCTGAGGTAAATGTGGATGGGCTTTCACCTCAGAGCCCAATCCCAGGCATGTCTACTCAGAAGGAAGTCCCGTGACAGTCAACGGGGCTTTACTCTGAGGTAAATGTGGACGGACTTTCACCTCAGAGCCCAATCCCAGGCATGTCTACTCAGAAGGAAGTCCCGTGACAGTCAACGGGGCTTTACTCTGAGGTAAATGTGGATGGGCTTTCACCTCAGAGCCCAATCCCAGGCATGTCTCCTCAGAAGGAAGTCCCGTGACAGTCAACGGGGCTTTACTCTGAGGTAAATGTGGACGGGCTTTCACCTCAGAACCCAATCCCAGGCATGTCTACTCAGAAGGAAGTCCCGTGGCAGTCAACGGGGGCTTTACTCTGAGGTAAATGTGGACGGGCTTTCACCTCAGAGCCCAATCCCAGGCATGTCTCCTCAGAAGGAAGTCCCATGACAGTCAACGTAGCTTTACTCTGAGGTAAATGTGGACGGGCTTTCACCTCAGAGCCCAATCCCAGGCATGTCTCCTCAGAAGGAAGTCCCGTGACAGTCAACGGGGATTTACTCTGAGGTAAATGTGGACGAGCCCAATCCCAGGCATGCCTACTCAAAAGGAAGTCCCGTGACAGTCATCGGGGGCTTTACTCTGAGGTAAATGTGGGCGGGCTTTCACCTCAGAGCCCAATCCCAGGCATGTCTCCTCAGAAGGAAGTCCTGTGACAGTCAACGGAGCTTTACTCTGAGGTAAATGTGGACGGGCTTTCACCTCAGAGCCCAATCCCAGGCATGTCTACTCAGAAGGAAGTCCCGTGACAGTCAACGGGGCTTTACTCTGAGGTAAATGTGGACAGGCTTTCACCTCAGAACCCAATCCCAGGCATGTCTACTCAGAAGGAAGACCCGTGGCAGTCAACGGGGGCTTTACTCTGAGGTAAATGTGGACGGGCTTTCACCTCAGAGCCCAATCCCAGGCATGTCTACTCAGAAGGAAGACCCGTGGCAGTCAACGGGGGCTTTACTCTGAGGTAAATGTGGACGGGCTTTCACCTCAGAGCCCAATCCCAGGCATGTCTCCTCAGAAGGAAGTCCCGTGACAGTCAACGGGGCTTTACTCTGAGGTAAATGTGGACAGGCTTTCACCTCAGAACCCAATCCCAGGCATGTCTACTCAGAAGGAAGACCCGTGGCAGTCAACGGGGGCTTTACTCTGAGGTAAATGTGGACGGGCTTTCACCTCAGAGCCCAATCCCAGGCATGTCTACTCAGAAGGAAGACCCGTGGCAGTCAACGGGGGCTTTACTCTGAGGTAAATGTGGACGGGCTTTCACCTCAGAGCCCAATCCCAGGCATGTCTACTCAGAAGGAAGACCCGTGGCAGTCAACGGGGGCTTTACTCTGAGGTAAATGTGGACGGGCTTTCACCTCAGAGCCCAATCCCAGGCATGTCTACTCAGAAGGAAGACCCGTGGCAGTCAACGGGGCTTTACTCTGAGGTAAATGTGGATGGGCTTTCACCTCAGAGCCCAATCCCAGGCATGTCTACTCAGAAGGAAGTCCCGTGACAGTCAACGGGGCTTTACTCTGAGGTAAATGTGGATGGGCTTTCACCTCAGAGCCCAATCCCAGGCATGTCTACTCAGAAGGAAGTCCCGTGACAGTCAACGGGGGCTTTACTCTGAGGTAAATGTGGACGGGCTTTCACCTCAGAGCCCAATCCCAGGCATGTCTACTCAGAAGGAAGACCCGTGGCAGTCAACGGGGGCTTTACTCTGAGGTAAATGTGGACAGGCTTTCACCTCAGAACCCAATCCCAGGCATGTCTACTCAGAAGGAAGACCCGTGGCAGTCAACGGGGGCTTTACTCTGAGGTAAATGTGGACGGGCTTTCACCTCAGAGCCCAATCCCAGGCATGTCTACTCAGAAGGAAGACCCGTGGCAGTCAACGGGGGCTTTACTCTGAGGTAAATGTGGACGGGCTTTCACCTCAGAGCCCAATCCCAGGCATGTCTACTCAGAAGGAAGACCCGTGGCAGTCAACGGGGGCTTTACTCTGAGGTAAATGTGGACGGGCTTTCACCTCAGAGCCCAATCCCAGGCATGTCTACTCAGAAGGAAGACCCGTGGCAGTCAACGGGGCTTTACTCTGAGGTAAATGTGGATGGGCTTTCACCTCAGAGCCCAATCCCAGGCATGTCTACTCAGAAGGAAGTCCCGTGACAGTCAACGGGGCTTTACTCTGAGGTAAATGTGGATGGGCTTTCACCTCAGAGCCCAATCCCAGGCATGTCTACTCAGAAGGAAGTCCCGTGACAGTCAACGGGGGCTTTACTCTGAGGTAAATGTGGACGGGCTTTCACCTCAGAGCCCAATCCCAGGCATGTCTACTCAGAAGGAAGTCCCGTGACAGTCAACGGGTCTTTACTCTGAGGTAAATGTGGACGGGCTTTCACCTCAGAGCCCAATCCCAGGCATGTCTACTCAGAAGGAAGACCCGTGGCAGTCAACGGGGGCTTTACTCTGAGGTAAATGTGGACGGGCTTTCACCTTAGAGCCCAATCCCAGGCATGTCTCCTCAGAAGGAAGTCCCGTGACAGTCAACGTAGCTTTACTCTGAGGTAAATGTGGACGGGCTTTCACCTCAGAGCCCAATCCCAGGCATGTCTCCTCAGAAGGAAGTCCCGTGACAGTCAACGGGGATTTACTCTGAGGTAAATGTGGACGAGCCCAATCCCAGGCATGCCTACTCAAAAGGAAGTCCCGTGACAGTCATCGGGGGCTTTACTCTGAGGTAAATGTGGACGGGCTTTCACCTCAGAGCCCAATCCCAGGCATGTCTACTCAGAAGGAAGTCCCGTGAGAGTCAACGGGGCTTTACTCTGAGGTAAATGTGGACGAGCCCAATCCCAGGCATGCCTACTCAGAAGGAAGTCCCGTGACAGTCAACGGGGCTTTACTCTGAGGTAAATGTGGACTGGCTTTCACCTCAGAGCCCAATCCCAGGTATTTCTACTTCCTGGCAGTGAACGGGGCTTACTCCTGGGTAAACGTGTCTGGGGGTGGTTTTGAGGCGCCTGCGGGTTAGGCGCGGCGACCCGCGAGTGCAGGAGGTGGGGCGGGAGGGAGGGAAGGAAGGAGGGAGGCCAGGCGGGGCTGACGCGGCGACGCCGCAGCGCTCGAGCCGGGCCAGTCGCACAATTATGAGAAGGAGCCGCCAGGCCGCTCCTGCCGCCGCCGCCACTCTCAGCCCTGCCGCCTGCTCTGGAGCCCCCGCGGGAGCCCGCTGCCCCCTCCTCCGGCTGCCCCCCCAGGACTCCCGTTTCTCCCGCAGCGCCGCTCTCGCCCCCGCTCCTTCTTCTCCTCGCCCCCGGCCCCGCGCAGCTGCCGAGCCCATCCCCGATAGATGGAGACAGGCCCCGCCACCACCGAAGCCGAGCCACGAGCAGGAGCCGCCGCAGCCGCCCGGCGTGAGGAGACCCAAGGCCGCCGGCGCAGGGACCCCGCCGCCCGCCCCTGAGGAGAATGGTGAGGCAGGCCCCAGAGGGGGAGATGCGCGGCTCCTGCGGGGAGGGCCAGGCCTAGGGACGCCTCCGTGGGGCCGCTCCGGCACCGCCGCCTCTCCACATGGCGTGCAAGGATGGGGCTGCCGAGCTGGGAGGGAGACCTCCTGCCTTTCCTCCAGCAGGCGAAGGGAAGGTGTGAGCCTTTGGAACTCACTGCCACAGGATACAAGCCGTGATGGGTATATGCAGCCTCCTTGGGAGGGCACTCCCATACCCCCTAATAAGGCGATCTGATAAGGTGTGAGTCTGTGGAACTCCTTGCCACAGGATACAGTATGTGAGCCTGTGGGACTTCCTGCCACACGATACAAGCCGTGATGGGTATTTGCTGTCTCCTGAGTGGGGGCATTCCCTGACCCCCCTGATAAGATGAGACCTGAGTCTGTGGAACTCCTTGCCACAGGATACAGTATGTGTAGCTTGCCACAGGATACAGTATGTGAGTCTGTGGAACTTCTTGTCACAGGATACAAGCCGTGGTGGTTATATGCAGCCTCCTGGGGGGGGGCACTCCCTCACCCCCTAATAAAGTGATCTGATAAGGTGTGAGTCTGTGGAACTCTTTGCCACAGGATACAGTATGTGCAGCTTGCCATAGGATACATAGTATGTGAGCCTGTGGGACTCCTTGTCACAGGATACAAGCCGTGATGGGTATTTGCAACCTCTTGTGGGGCACTCCCACACTACCATCTGTGGTGATGGCACCTGGCCTAGATGCCTAGACTAGAGTGTCTGGGAGCATTGGGAGGAATGTGATAGCCGTGCATTTGGGGAGCCATATGGGCTCCCTATATGGCCTCCTCCTTCTTTTGTCCTCATATGGCCCCACATGGCATGGAAGGCCATAGGATTCTAGGCAGAGTGCTCTATCCCACCAGTCTCTATCTAGAAAACGTGGGAGTTATTAGTCTGTGGAACTCCTTGCCACAGGATGTGGTGATGCCTTTCAGAGGGCACAGTACTATGAAGGAAACATCCACCACATGTTACAAGGCATGATGGATATATGTGACCTCTTGGGAGTGAACCCCCTCTCTTGCTCCCCTTTCTAAGAAGGCAAGTGGAAGGAAGCCTCCAACTTGCTCCAGGCTATAGGTATGCAAACTGGCCTACTGTGAGCCCCATTGGCTACAATGTGACTTCCTTCTGAATAGACAAGCATTGGGCTGTTCACCTGTTTAGAGTCCAGTCATGTACCAGTACTTGTCTACTCAGGTGTAAGTAACCCCCTTCTAGAAGGCAAGTGGAAACTGTTTCTGGAATTCCTTGCCACTGGATGTTCAGGACTGAATGCCTTGAAAAAGGGATTGGACAGATTTATGCAGGAAATGTTCATCACAGTGTACAAGCTATAACAAATACATACAATCTCCTGGTTCTAGAAGTAGGCTACCTCAGAAGGCCAGGTGCAAGGGAGTGACAACAGATGCAGGTATCTTGTTGTCTTGTGTGCTCCCAGAGGTGGGGTACTGTGAGATACCGGATGCTGGACTAGATGAGCCTTTGGCTTGATTCATCAGGGCAATTCTGAATTTCTTATGTATGAAGCTGTTCACCTTATTCCAGGATACAGTCCTGTGCACACTAACATGGGATCAGCTCCATTGGCTATAATGTGTCTTCCTCTTCCTTCTGAGTAAGACATGCATAGAATTCGGCTGATAGCCTATGTAGATTCCAAGCCTATGCCTTTCTACTCGGAAGCAAGTCAGTGTGGCTTACACCCAGGTAAAGTGTGTATAGGATTACAGCCTCAATCATTTTAAATCTATGGCTGCAATCCTAAAGACAGTTTCCTGGGAGTAAGTCCCACTGAACACAGTGGGGATTACTTTTGAGAAGACATGGTTAGGATTATGCTCTATGTTGTATACATGGACTAGTGGTTGCATAGCAACTGTTTGAGTTTGGGGCCTTTCCCATTCTGCACCCAGGAGAGGGGGTAAAAAGAGTAGCGTCCCTGTGCTCAGGCGCCAAAGGATGAGGACCAGAAATTTCCTGGGATCTTGTACAGTATTTTCCTATTTCACTGGGACTTGGATGTGGGATGCTGAGTGCATGGCTGCTACTGCTACTGAAAGCCCTATGTTCTGAACCAAGGAATACACACGTGACGTTCCTTAACACAGTGTCAAATCTAGAAGGAAACTGGCCTGCTACAGTAGCTCTTAGGCTTGTGGATCTGCTTGCCATGTGGTAGCATGATATGAAAAGAAGGACTTAGAATTTGAAACTGAATTTCTTAGAATCTGAAACTGATTTTCAAACCTTCACAGCATCAGTGCTTCTGCCACTTTCACTGATATATTTGCAGATAAGATTCTAGGTAGGCAATGATACATAGGAAGAATTCTTTGGCTTCATCTTTTTTGGGAACTTTCCTGGGAACTGTTTCCTCATTCAGTTGATTAAGCTGCTTAAGCTGTCATAATTCAGTGCTAGAGCACCTGCTTTGCATAAAGAGGTCCTCAGTTCAATTCCTGGGAACTCCAGGTGGGCTGGAGAAAATATGGTGTGCGCAGAAGTATATATACAGCTATAAGAGTTTAGGATGTGTAAAAGCTGAAGGCAGACAATTTGAGAACTTTTAAGAGATTGTACTTGATTGCAATTTGTATGTCATCCTTATTGTGACAGTTTTTCCACAATAAAAACTTTATATCTACTTTTGCACCCCTCTGTTTAATGGTGCTTACTACTGAGTAAATATGCATAGATTATTTATTAAGTAGTATGGCTGCAATTCTAAAGATACTTTCCTGGGAGTAAGACCCATTGAACACAATGGGGCTTATTTTTGAGTAGACAGGATTAGGAGTGTGCTCTAAGTATATTCAGGCTATGTAGAGGAAGCCAACATTTTATTTCTCCCTTGCCTTTTTTGGCTCATGAATTTAGTACCAGAAATGTTAGTGTTGCGTATCAGAAGCATTGGGACTGAGTTTTCAGTGGAGCCTCTGATCAAGTTCTTTGCCGGACTGTTATATATCATGCTTTAAGCAAAACATTTACATAGTAATTGCTAGGAGTATTTTGTAAAACATTTTCCTCAGTTGAGCTTTAATGTCACTTTGGAGACTTTCCTCCTTAATAATTTTGATGTGCTTTTTTACTAGCCCAAAGACTTTTTTGTTCATTTAAGGTTCAAAGGTGGTTGCCTGCCAGAATGAAGGGAATTTTAGCCACACATCCTTTCCTTCAGGTCATTCTGGAGTCATTGTAATGCTCCATGAAACTGTATACTGTACACCCACCCACCATAGATACCAACCTTGTTACTGCTCTCAGAACAACTAATCTTGGGTTGATAAAGAGGTGAGATGAAGGGCCCTTGATCTTATCAGGATTCTTTTCCAGCTTTGGTCAGTCTTTGATGAACTTATTAAATGTTTATATGGGCCTGAGTTCTGTAGGATGCTTCCAAGGAACTGTAATCAATATTGGTACCTTGTAACAAATCAGTAAATGCAAAATTTTTGCAGAGTAAGTGATTGTGTGAACACGACTGAGAAGTGGGTGTTATCCATAGTTCACTTGACTATGCAGGACTTCAAATGTCTTGAACTAGTAAACCATAATCAAATCATAGTTTTACATTACAAGACTCCCCATTTTATTTTTCCTCACATTTAAATCCTCAGCATTTTGAGGAACTAAATGAAGACACTTCCCTTATAATTTGCTTGCATATGTACTTTTTATTCCAAGCTCTTGAAAGAGAATCTCTGATATTTAGATTTTGTCTTTGCTGGTCCTATATGATCATTTTTCTCCTCCACAACATTAACACTCTTAAAGGGGTTTCTGTTAGTGACAATTTTGACATTGTTGTTAATTGAAATAACAGAGAGTGTGACTCTACTTGGTTCACTTACCTCTTCATATCTAATGACACAAATCACTTCCTGTAATGGATTCACTAGCCGTTAAAGAAGGAGGAGACAGCAAAAGCAGTATTGGACAGACAGAAGGATGGGT
The DNA here is from genome assembly GCA_030015325.1 of Cryptoblepharus egeriae. Classification (NCBI taxonomy): domain Eukaryota; kingdom Metazoa; phylum Chordata; class Lepidosauria; order Squamata; family Scincidae; genus Cryptoblepharus; species Cryptoblepharus egeriae. The sequence goes on from JAREYC010000013.1 coordinate 18,656,561, forward strand.
AGGGCTTACCTCTCTTAACCACCAGTGCTTCTGTGCTCTTTTAACTACTCATACCTTCATGATCAGTGCTCAACAACTAGTGCTCTTTTAAACAGCTCATGCCTTCATGATCAGTAAAACTATTGGAAGAAACAGTGTTGTTGTTGGAGATTGAGGAAGAGGTGAGTGCAGTGGGGGCAGTCTGGGGACTTACCTAGTGGTGGGATTCAAATAAATGAACAACAGCCTACCACTGGACTTACCCCTCTTCTTTGACATTGTCATAGCAACCAAAGCTTCCTGGAATGGTTATAGAGAAAATGCTGGGCTCCCAGACAAGCACAGGGTATCTCCTAACAGTGTACCACCTCCTTAAATTTACTCCCTGGTACAAACATTGTCAATTTGTTTCTTTGCTAGGCTGGGAGAGAATGCAGCTATTTAGACTAACCATTACTTTGCTCTTTCAGCCATTTTAAATTGTAACTGCATTTTTTTGTGCTTTCTTCTTTAATCCAATTTTGTCCAGCCTCCCCCAGCATTGATTGGTGTTGTTTTATTTATGTTTATTTAGGCTTTGCATGTATTCACATGTGATAGTTTTGTTTTTTTGTGTCCAAAATAAATTTGCAAGCTAAATAAGGCTATGCTTTGACAGTCATCATTTTTTATTTTCATTCATGTTCTGGTTCCCAACCAGATGAAAGTGCAAGGTATTGCTGTAATTATTTATAGAGAGGAGTACTATAGTTGTTTACAGATACATTCTGTAGCAGTGGTACTCAAAGTGGGGGTGAGGACCCCTTTGAAGGGTTGTGACTTTGGGCCAGGGGTCATGAGAAGGTGGGATCTTGGAATTGGGCATTGGGCTTTCCTAGGAATAAGTCTCACGGAACACAGTGGGACTTACCTCCAAGTAACATCTTTAGCATCACTGTGATGTGGCAAAGAGACAGTCCCGGAACCAGCGAAATCTGGGGGCTGGGCAGGGGACGGACTTTATCTGTCCTCAGCGTGGAAGGGATTGCCACTCTCGAATTGGTCTTTTTAGCCACACCAGATGCTGTTTTAGGACCTCCAATCCGAGCATGATACCATAGTCTTTTAAAACTCAATGCCAGTGATGATGATGGATGTGGGATTGTGATAAGATTGACAGGGGGTCCCAGATAGTTTTTTAAGTTTAAAAGTGGGTCCTGGGCTGAAATGTCCAAGCATCACTGCTCAACAGAGGTGTATAGATATTATTGTACTGATTTATAAAGAGGTACATGCTATTTAGGACTGCATGTTGCTCTCTATAGTCCCCATCCCTACCTTATTCCATTGTTATTGGATAAAATTCTCCATGAGTCCAAAAAAGCTTTTGAAAAACACACAATTTGTTAATGTGTTTTAATTCTATTTGATGATTGACATGGTTGTATGTTAGAATACATACAATATACATATAAAATATTCTCATGTTCTGTAACAATATCTTACTTTTGACATTAATAACAATCAATGCAAAGCTCTTGGCAATGTACATTCCAAACTCAAGGGAGTTTCAAATAATATTTCTTTTCTACCTATTTGAAATTCTGTATGATATTAGGAAGTGGATTCTACTACTTAATACTTCACCTGTATTACTTTTGCTTATTTAACATATTGTCAGTATTGTTGGTGATCTTCAAGTGTTACAGATGTTTATTGTTTTTGAACTAAATTGTCAGCACCATAGCTTATGATGTACTTATCAAATGGCAAAACAGAATAAAAATTCTCAAGGAATTAAGTTTGTATCTCTTTAAGAATCAGTTATGTTAAATATTGCTTTGCAAAGATAAAATATATCAATTACTTGAAATGTAAGTCAGCTATTTTTTCCAAAGTCAATACACATATTCCTTGACCAGAGTTTCAAACACCTTTGTACATTTTGCAATATTGTGGTCGAGTTAACACATTTGAGATACTTATTAAGTATTAAGTATTAAAATTTTTGTTTCTAGGTTAAACTGACATTAAAATTTAACTGTCTCTAGCAGCTGATTTTTTGTCATTGTTTTTCACTGGGTGTTGGAAATACTTGGAACATTTTAAAACATGACTACTTTGTGCTCTGTGTAGATAGTTGCTGCTGCAATAGATGAGACAAGTTGTGTGTCACCCTTTCTGAAGCTCACAGCTTTTATTTCAGTTCATTTCAGCTGATCATACATCATGATCTGTTTCACTGTGTCTCACTCATTCTTTCAATTGTCTGTGAATTGTTGTGTTTCTTTTGTATTGTGTGAATCAATGATGGGAAAAAAATACAAATTCTTTTTAAAACAGTTGATTTCTGGGAACAATTTGTCTCAGCTAGTGTTAATATGAATAATGTCTTCATGTTTGTATTATATAGTATCAGCAGACTTGATGACATACCATAATTTGTCTAAGGTATGCAATTCTATTAAGAATGCAATGCATGATTGATTGCAGTGTTTGCTGTAGGAATACATGCCCTAAAAAATGGACCCCTTTTTGTTTTGCATAGTTTCCAGTCTAAAGAAGAATTCTGGGGAATTTCAAAGTTTTTTCACTACTTTGTGATATTGAATAATGTCCTGGTAAAGGTATTGCACTGTATTTGGGTTGTAGTCCAATAGACCAGAACAACTGTCAACAATTTTATGCACTGGAATAGTCTTCAGTCCTGGGAACTGATGCAGTGTTGTGTTGGACTTGTGGTGGCCTAACTGGGGCTTAGGATTGCACTAAGTATGTTAAGCTTGTAGTAATCTTTGGGCATAGTCCTAAGAAATTTAGGCTGGCCTAACTAACCTGGCCTGTCTTTCTGTGATGGTGTGGGGAGGTCGGGATATGCCTGTGCATTGGCATAACCCCTCCCCTGAACCCACTGAAGTGGGGCAGAAGTGTCTTATGGCACTTTTGTGACATCCCCTGGTCAGCACAGGACTTAAGCTGGGGCTTAGGCTGGCCTAAGTGGAGTTTAGGATTGCAGCCTTTATCTTGTAAGCAGCACTAAAGTGCAGAATGTGTTAATATCTTCCCAATAGCAGTTCTTCAGGTAGAACAATATATGTTTCCCAATCCATATAGGGACACTGAGATTGTGATATATTTGGGTACTCATGAGTGATTTTGATGGAAGAAAGATCTGAACTGCTATCCTGACCCATATTCCATCTGTTAGAATCATGCGGGTTATCTGTGCATGATTTGCCAAACTACAAGTCTGCTATTTTACATTGCCTAGAGAGTTTAATTAACTTTTTCCTTGCTTTCGCAGCTGCACTGTGTTGACTTCATTGAACTTATACTTAACTAATTTGATGTAACTTAACTTGAATTTAACTAGTTTGATGTAACAATTTAATATTAGTGGTTGCCACTGAAATTTACTTACTGCCTATTTATCAGAATTTGTTATTTCAGATTAAAATCAGTTTTCAGTCTGAGCTACTCCTTTTTGAAAGGGAGGACTTAAAGTGGGCTTTGTTTGGGGCAGCAATTCTAAACTCTAAATTCAAATTCTTAATTCAAACTCTAAATTCTAAATTCAGTATTTCCTAGAGAGGAAACCCCATTGATTTTCTAAAGATTTACTTCAAAATAAAATTGCACAAGATTGTATTTTCAGTTTCAATAACTTTCATTGGCATAAAAGAAGAACAAGACTGTAGAGGTACAGAAGAATAAAACATAAAAGTAAATTAAAAAACCTGTGAACCGGGTAAAGATAATAACACCAGAGAGATCCTAAAATTAAAGGATTGTATCTCGAAGGAAAACAAACATTTATTAATGTTAAATGCAGGACCTTAAAGTTAAAAACGTATAGGGTTTGGTAAAAGGTGGATAAAAAGTTAAAATGAGTTAAATGTTGGAGTCATCAATAGGTACATAAGGAAAAAGGAATCAGAGAGAGTTGATAAGAGGCCAACAATGATTTGCGCTGCTGGAAAATAAGATTTAAAAACAAAACTACTGAGGTGGTAAGATTTTTGTTGATGCCACTTAGAAAAAAACTCAGCATGTCAGCGTTGGAGCATACATTGTGGCCTGCAAGGAGTTGGTCTGTGAAAAAAAAACATAAATCGTGGTACAGCGTGCATTGGAGTAGCATATGTTCCAAAGTCTCAGAGGTACCGGTATCACAAATGCGTAGCCTCTCCTCTTTGGGTATACTGTTATATCTTCCTATCAAGAGTTTGGAGGATAACACATTACATCTGGTCAATGTAAAGAGTCTTCTGTGGGGTGGGGTGGGGGTTCACCAGGAAGAAGTAATCAGAGCATCTGTCATTTTTAATTGGCAGATTAAAATACAAAGGAGAACAAGTCTTGAAAGAAGCACTATGAAGGGATTGCCTTTCAATGTCAAATAGCCTTGTTTTGAAGGTATTAATGGCCTGATTTAAAGAGAGCAAGCCAAGAGTTCCAAGGACAGGCCTATGGAATTGATTTACAAGATTGTACTTTTATAGTGCAAGGAAATGATCCTCACACAAAATCCTGTTGCTCACCTGCAGACCATTTGCAGCACACCAATGTGCTATAGTCTAGTGTTATAGTCAAATTGTTCTTTTTCCCACACAGTGAACCCCCCCTTAGCAAAAGTTGAAAACTTCTGCTACAGTAGGCTGCTTCAAAAGTTACTACTTTTGCAAGGGCAACAAACTCCATTTAAAATATACACACTGTCAGGAATTAATACTCTGAGAACCTGTATTTGGAGGGGTAGAACCATTTCTGATGAACTCTTTCCTCTCTTCCAAGGTTTTCAAGTTTTCTCAGTTTCTCAAAAATATGTTCATAGGGTTCCACTAATTTATTACTCACCACACCCATTGTATGTGACGTACCGAAAGTGTTCCTGCAATATCTTCTTTTTTTATTTCCTAGAATGAAAGAAGCATTAACTTTTAGATTGTTCTGTGTTTTAAGCAATGTTGGGTGTTCTTGTTGGAAATGGAAAGATAAGATAGAAATTTTGTCAATAATGAAGTCTCTTATATGAAAATCATAAACATTGGTCCAAAGAAGCTGTCACACTGTGCTCTTATAGTAACTCATTGAAACTGAGTTGCAAAGTTATGAAGGTTGTGACAGAAATCACATGGGTAAATGTATTCCTGCAGGGACCTGCTAGTCATGACTGACTTTATGGTGTTTATTTCCATTTAAGGCCAAAAAAGGCAGCATTGTCTGAAGACACTTTCCCATGTGTCTTAAGTGCAGTACATATATAACTACTTGCATTTGCATACTTTTGATCTATTAGGTTAGCAGGAGCTGGAACAAGTGATGGAAGCTCGCTAAATCAGGTGACACTTGGGTCTCAAACTCCCAAACAGCCTTAAGCGTCTTCATGATCAGGGTCTTAGCCACTGCATCCCATTGGAGAAATTGCTGGAGTTTTTACATGACTGGTATTGAGATCTACTCAGCTACGTATAATTTGGGTGTGTCAGTTTCAACTCACCTCTCCCAGGTTTTCAGTTTCTTACTTGTTTTCTTTTGTGATAGCTTTGGATTAATACGGTAAATATTTTGGTTTAATTGCTTTTCTTAGTTCACATTTGCTAGTCTCTTAAGACATAATGATTTTTGCTAGCATGTGATTTTTGCTAGCATTTTTGCCTCACAACCTGTCATGAAGAAAGATCCTGGCTGCAATGATATGTCTGATCGTGATCATTTTTCCTTTGGGTGATAAATCACACAGATGTTGGAGGTAACTGTATTGATGCTGAACTTCAGCATGAGTAGCGAAATTTGTGAACAAAACTAAGCTATCAGACTATTTAAAAGATTCATATATCTCACCTTTCCTCTGTTAAAAACAGATGCCCTAGGTCAGGGTTTCTCAGCCCTCAGGCCGGGGACCACTGGAGGTCCTTGGGAGAAGCCTGACTAGTCCAGAGAGGACACTTCTAAAGTGCCACTTCCCCTCCTCACAGCAGGAAGGCTCTGTTGAGGGATTACAGCCTCAGAGACCAATCCAGTGCCTGTCTACTCAGTAGTAAGTCCTATTGTAGTTAACCAAGGAAAGGGTGGTTAAGATTGCAGCCTCAGAGTCCAATGCCTGTCTACTCAGAAATAAGTCCCATTATAGTCAATGAGGCTTACTCTCCAATAAGAGTGACTAGGATGGCTTTGTGCATTTTCAATGCATCCTGCATTGGAAAAGGTTGAAAATCCCTACTCTGAGTAGACATGCATTGAGGCATTGGGTTCTTGCCTGCAATCCTAGAGCTAGAAATAGCTCTATTATGGGTAATTAATTTGTTATAATGGGATTTACAACTGGAGGCAGCTGTGCTGTGCTCTAGGTGGGGAAGCTCTCCCTCTAGGTCACCAGAGGCAGAACTCTCCCTGCACCTCTGGGCTGGTCCCTGGAAATTTTCTTTCCCACAGAACTGGTCCCTGGGGGCAAAAAAATTGAGGACCACTGCCCTAGTAGTGGTGGTGAAAACTTACCTAATGTATGTATGAATTGGTATTGGTAATGCTTCCTGACATCTTGATGTTTTGGAATTGTTCTTGGCTGCCTTATTGTGCAATTGGATATATTTGCGCATACATTTCCAACAGATCTATACTGTGCATGCACACTGTCTCCTAACCACGTTAAGAAAACATTAGATGTATTGTAGACTCTCTTTTGTGGTGCATTATTATGTCTGCATCAGTGTCAACCAGGGTTGCTCCAATACTATATTTGCAAAGAAACTTTGGTTCTTGATTTCAAATTCTGATGTATGAAATAATCATAGCTGTTCCCAAGAGAGGCAGTATGATTATTATTAATCAGGGAAAGGAGATTGGTGCAAGAAGTCCAGAGTCTGCAATATGTTCCCTAACACCAACCCATGGTTAAGAGATGACTAGGATTGCATGTGATAGGGAGAACCTGATGAATCAGTGGTAATCTATTTCCTATTTGTGATCAAGTGGGGAAAAAGTGAGATACCACAGTCTAAATTGTCTAAAAATTCAAGATGCAATATCAACACAGGTTTTGAATTTTTAATATTAATATTTTAGATTAATTACTAGTACCTAGTTTTTCAGGATCTGGTCTAAGGTAAAATCAGACAAAATTATTTACCTACCAGTTATGTACCAATTCAAAAATTTTCATATGCCCTTAAGTTTTACCCTTGAATTATCCACAGGTCATAGAGTGCCATAATTTTTGGCTTAAAACTTGTTTATCCATGCGATTGCTTATCCAATCTTTTATCAAGGTGTCCAAGCTTTGGACCTTGACTTTAGTGAATGATAATAAAGTTCAGTTTAGTTTGCATTTTTAAGAAAGTAGTTCAACTAACGAACTTGTGAATTTGTCAGAAACTTTCTCAGCTTTAACAGTCTGGGAGGCTTAAAAACAGTCTCGGAGGCATGTTTTAAAAAAATGTTTATTCCTCCTTTTCTGGCTTTAAAATAAGAGCCTAGTGACAGGACAGTACTTAGGAAAAGATTGGTTTAGAGTTGGTTTACCTAACCTTGCCCTTCTTTAAATAACCTGTGACCCCAGAGTTTGAGACTGAGGAGACAGAATTCCAGACTCCACATGACATGAATTATCTCTTCCTTTGCCTATACTGAGTAGTCATCTTCTTTTTAGGTAACTATTCTGTGTGGTTTCCTTATTGCTGTTGGATTCTTCCATCCCAAGCAAACATTGACTCTCTCTTTAAATTGATCATTACTTTGTGTTCACTGGCTGTCTTGTACACCTAGTCCTTTATGTCATCAGTGTATTTTCTTTCTGTGAACATTGCCAAACTCTTGTCTTTGATAATCTTATCTCACTTTTTCCTCTAGCTAGTTTACAGCCATGCTCTCTTTCTTCATCTTCCTGTAAACATCTGCTGGAGTTCTACAGCTTTTGCCTGCCATCAGTTCTTGAAGTTAGTTTTCTCAGCTTTTTTCCCTTAGTGAAATTTTTTCCAATGCATATAGGAAGCAGATTATGACACTTCCTTGTTTCTTCACTTGCCTATCCACTCACAATTTGGTTATAATTGGATTCAGTCTGGTTGAATTAAGCAAATGTTTTAATTTCCTCCAATGAAATCAATATAATTTAAGATCCTTGCTCAATGAGATCAAACATCAGCTTTGTCCATCATCCAGTTTCTTGTAGTAGCCAGCCATGTGCTTCTGGGAAGGCCACCTGAAAATAACATCTGTCACCTACAGTTGCTTCTCTGCCAGTAATTGGTATTCAGAAGCAAGCTGTTTCTGAACATAGTGGTTTCAAAGAGCTAATGGACTTAGAGCACAATCCTAACCATGTCTACTCAAAAGTAAGCCTCATTGTGTTCAGTGTGTCTTACTCCCAGGAAAGTGTCTTTAGGATTGCAGCCCTATTCTCCATTCATTTGTCTAATGGAAAAAATATATATTGACTCAAAAACGTGTCCCATTGGACTCGGAGTGACTTAATTCCAAGTATGGCTTTGTAGAATAAATTGCATGCACATGTTCTCTTTCTGGGACTGGTGGTGAGGTTCGAGTATTTGGTTATGCACATGGCATTTGAAGCCAGTTATGTGTTTTAAAAAGTACAAGAAGTTGTTAGTTGAGCTATTCTAGTCTAGCTGGTGCTTTACTAGGGAAAAAAACATTGCATACAATTGTGTATGCTATATTCTTTACCTGTGGTAAGGTTCTGTGATGCTAGATTATAGCTGTTTGTCTTATTTCTGTTTTTAAATTCATACCCCATCCTTCATTGGATAATAGTTATTGGCATAATAAAATTAAACTCTATTGAAAAACTATCAATCTGGAATATCTCGGTGTGCACACTATAAACCCTTCAAATTATAGCACTAGAATAAGAAAGAAAAACCTTTCCTACACACTGGGATACTTGTACAACCTTTGCTTGTCATGGGTTGCTGATAAAGATGGAATTTTGAGCAGGGCACTCTCTAATAACCTTAACATATTGGAGGTTCACTTATGATAGACTGGACTAAAGTGTATTACTACAGTTATAAAAACTAACCAAATGCAGTACACTATACTACAATGTTGTATTACTACAGTTACAAAGTTGTTAAAATCAGCACTTTGAATTGCATTTGAAAGCAGCTTGGAAACCAGCACAAATCTCTTAGCATTGGTGTTCTCCCAGTATCTCATTCCCACCAATGTGAGCTGCTTGATTTAGAACTGGATTTTTATTTTATTTTTCTCCAGTGTTTAATCAGAACTCTTCTCTCTATAGCATGAAATCAGTGTTTCTTAGACCAGTGTTTCGTGTGTGTTTCGTCGATAGACCCTGAGAGAATAGTTGTTTCTTATCTTCTCTCATGTTCCCCTCTTTTCTCTCCTTTGCTAAATTTTAGCAAAATATTGCTAAAGTTAGCAGTATTTTCCCACAAATTCTTCTGTTGTTAAACATATTTAGCTGATTAAAAGCTCATAGACAGTCACTGTCAGGCTTGGAATGGACTTATTGAGATATTGCTTGCCTTCCTTTTCTTTGCAGAAATTCATACATTCCTTCTAGATAAGTAATTTGTGTTGGTGGAGCAATGTGTGTTCCTGTGAGATGAAAAACATGTGGGACAAAAAGACAGAGCAGTATTAGCTCTACTTGTCTAGCCTCAGGCAATAGCTACTGTTTTACAAATGAGTGAATTTATAGTAGCAAAACCCAGTAATGGTTCTATTACTAGTTCAGTTTATATTAAACCATTTTTTGCTCTGCCAATTAAAGCAAACGTCCAGCTGTTTCATTGTAGCAACTTGAGTAACAGATGGAAAGATATAGTAACTTGTATTTACTTTATAGATATAGTGGCTTGTATCCTGGATCCCTTCCAATCTGGTTTCAGGCTGGGGTTTGGGACAGAGACTGCCTTGGTGGATGACCTACGCTGGGGAATGGACAGGAGGAGTGTGTCCTTGGTGGTCCTGCTGGATCTCCCAGCTGCCTTCGACACCATCGACCATGGTGTCTTTCTGGGTCAGCTGGCCGGGTTGTCCATTTGTTTCCAGGCTGAATTCAAAGTGCTGTTCCTGACCTTTAAAGCCCTAAATGGCTCGGGTCCAGGGTATCTGAGGGACCGCCTTCTTCTGTACAATCTGACCTGTCACCTAAGGTCATCTGAGGGGGCCCTACTGACTGTGCCACCACTAAGCATTTCCTGCTGCAGGCAGGGGGTTGGACTAGATGACCTACTAGGTCCCTTCCAACTCTATGATTCTCTGATTCTAAGAGATGTGAGAGGTTTGGCGGCCAGAGATAGGGCCTTCTCGGTGGTGGCACCTGGGCTTTGGAACTCCCTCCTCTTAGAACTGAGGAAAGCTCCCTCAATACAGAGCTTCAGGCGGAGCCTTAAAACCTTTTATTTCAAAAAGCTTTTTAACGAGGCAGAGGTTGGGGGGGCTTTTGTTTTATTGTTTTTGCTGTTTTATTGTTTTTAACATGTGTTTTTAGCCTGTTTTAATCATTTTTAGTCTTTGTATAATCTAATTGTATTTTAATTGTATTTAATTGTATTTTAATTGTGTCTGTATTTATGACCTATTTTTAATGGTGTTTTATTGTTCTTTAATTGCTATTAGCCGCCTTGAGTTCCCTTTTGTTAGGGAGGAAAGGTGGGATATAAATCAAATAAATAAATAAATAACTTGTATTTTTTTTTAAAAGTTAACATCTCCAACTAGTTCAGGACAATGCACATAGTCCTCCCACCCCAAATCCTCACATGTGCTTCCAAGGTAAATTAGACTGAGAGGGTGTGACTGGTCCAGCTTTAATAACTTTGTAGTGCTTTCTATCCAAATCCTCTTGTCTTAAGTTCACTCCTCTCACTACTGTCATACTGTATTCAAAAATTTTAAATGGTAAAATGTTTATTTGGGTGATAACTGTCCAATACATTATACTGTTTGGCCTTATAGTTTGTCACTCACCTACTTAGCTTCATTTTAAGCAGTATGTTTTCAGACAGTTCATACTGTCCATAGAGAGGACAAAACTTCTTATGTTTGCTTCTGTGAGCTACTTGGGAAGCAGCCTGGACATGGACATGAAGTTGTACTCTAACCTGGGAAGTATGCATAAGTACATGGAAATTTATTCTTGTCTGTTTTGTTATCACTTGGCACAAATGCCACGGAGTGGAAATGACGATATCCCATGCAGCTTAGAGTGGCTTGCTGCCTTGTTACTTCACCACGTGAACGTTTTAGGTGAGGGTGATTTGCTTCAGTTAATGTACTACTTGTGATGGTGTCTCCAATTTGCACTTTCATGTGATTTGTGTTTGAATTGGATTTATTTATTATATTTATTTAAATATAGATATATATTTATTTTTATTTATTTTCAGACTAAATAATTTGAAGTTAGTGGGAAGTATGAATCACTCTACTTTTAAACTGATCGTGGCTCAATGGGTGAATTGGGAGACTTCAAAACTCTGCTAATGCCTTGAAAAAGGACTGGTATTCTTGGAGATGGAAACTTGGTATTTAGCATAGAGTTTTATGGTTCCCATAGCAGATGTAAAAAAAGAAAGAGGAAGAAATGTCTAAAAGTAGCACCACAGTGGATTCTTTTACTTTTGAGTAAATTATAGCTAGTTGAGTCTTGATTTAAACAAACTAGGAAGGATAAATACCGATTACTGTTTTCAAACTGTCTCCATAGCAGTTTTGCATGTGCCCTTGAGAGCTGCTGCTCTAATGCACAGCAAAATACTTATTAAATGGTACACGTATTCAAGCTTCCAGCAGGTAGCAGACTTGATTTTGGTGAGCTGCTGCCTACAAGTATTGTATTCCAAGTGTGTAGAAGCAAAGACTGGAGAATTAATTGGTTTACTTTAAATATATCTTTGGGATTGATTGAACAAAGGAATGTTGATACATAAATTGGCTAAATTATTGAGAAAGGTGAGTTAGAATATAGTTTGAACATAAGAACATGAGAACCTATTGAGTCAAACTATGAACCTGCCTCGGTCTGTACAGTCTTTTGCAGCATCCCTAAAAATGGCAGGAAATGAAGTTGGGGTCTTCCATATGCAAAATATTGTGATCTTGTATTGTGAGTTGCATCCTCATTCTCCCCTCCTCCATGTTACATTTAGGAATCCAGTGGAGGTGAGACTCAACACCAGTACACATCCATAACAGTGTGTTCTTATTTATAGCTCATTTATTCCACGTTTGGCATTTATAGCTATTGGCAGTGCTATGTGTTGTATCCAAGAAACCACAGAACTGAGATTTGCTTTTTCAAGTACACCTGCAAAACATGCATATTTCTTCCCAAAATGGTATTTTAAGAATGTTGAGGTGGTTCATAGATCATAGAATCCTAGAGTTGGAAGAGACCCAGTGGATCATCTAGTCCAACCTCCTGCCTGTAGCAGGAGATCCTCGTCTTGTGGGGACCCAGGTCTCGAACCCTGGCCTGCTGGTTAACATGCACAGTGTCTTAACCACTTCCCACTTGTGTTGTGGGAAAGGGGAGGGGATAGCTACATCACATCTCTGCAGGGGAAAGGAGTTTTTTTAAACTTACTGGGAATTGTTATGGCTCTCCAAAGGGGGCTATCCAAAGCCTCCCCGCAGCTCTAAACATCTGTAAATAGTGAAAGAAAGCTGTTTCATGATGAAAACCAAAAGTGTTTTTTCCTCTAGTTCAGGGGAGTCCAAACTTTTAAATTCAGGTCTTTTGGACCTTTAACAAGTATGAAAAAGAGGGAATTTCAGCAGGTAAAGCTTTTCATCTCACAGATCACAAGCTGCACTTGCTGAGATTCCCTCATATACACAATTTTTAAAGGTACAGGAACCCTAAAGTTGAATGTTTGGACACCCCTGCTCTAATTTGAGTGTGGGGAGGCCTGCAGAGGGTGGTAGTGGGCTCCCTGGACCCTCCAGAGAGCTATAGTAGACCCCATGTTATGTTTTAAAGAACAATTTCCTCTTCTGTAGCAGCATGATTGTAGTGATCACATCATTGCAGTCGTTGTTGCCCTGCCACTTAAGGGGGCAGTGACAGAGGTTCATTGGCCAGGGCGTCATGATGTCCCAATTCGGGAACCTCTGCCATAGACATGGATATTTTTATACATGAATTTGAGGCAACACAAATGGCCACTGCAAATCACAGTTTAAAAAACTGCTTTTCTACTGTTGTAGAAAGGCAGTCATGCAAGCACTCATTCCATTTTTTAGCCCCCAAATCAAACCCCTATAGATGTTGAGACACTACCTTATACCATTAAGTACAAAGGAGATGCAAGAAAGATGGAAGTAGGTCTTTAAACGCTTTTTCAATTCTTTTAATCCACAGATTTTAATCCACTGGAGGTTCCAAAATTGAACCCTAGTGGATGAGGGACAACTGTATTAACCTAAATGCTATTTAATCCTGTACCAGATGACAGTGTGCAAATTGGGAGGTCTGGGATCTATTCCCAAAGATATTTTGATGTTTAGCAAGTCTCCAAATTGATGGTCTCTAAGAAAATCTCTTTGTCCATCATCTGTCACATAAAAAGTGACTATCATGAGTTTCAGAAAAAAAAGTTCCAATCATCCTTTGAACCTATCTAGGAAATTGCAGTGGACTATGATGGGGAAAGCACATCTTATGTTTGTTTAGAACTCAGGCCATATTGAAAATGTCGATTTTCTGTTTTATAGGGCACACATTTAAGCCATTTAACTCTTGTATTAGTTTAACAGGGTATACTGAAACTTGCCTTATCTCTTTTTTCAACTTAACAAATGCTGAAGTTTAAGATATACACTGCACAATCCAAAGTAACTACGGGAGCCTACATCAACATAAGAAAAATTTACTCTGGATTACTCTGTGAATTTCCCAAAGGGTTCCACTTGGTGGCACTGTAACTATGTCAAGGTAAATATCTCTTAAGAGCTCCCATGGTAACTCTGGATTGTGCTGACAATCACATGGTGGTTTTTGTTAATCTATTGGCGCAGTTTGAAGCAGTAGAAAAGTTTAATGTTCATTTTTGCTTTAGTTCATGAGAACAAAAGTACAGAATTCCAAGTGTGTAGTAAGTAATCAGATGCAGTTAATAGGCTCTTAAGGAAGCCAGAATTCAGAACATATACTGACAGTAGTGATGACAGTATAAGACAGTGTTACACAAAGTGGGGTTGGGACCCCAGGTCAGGATTGCAAGAGGGTGGGATGCACCATCTTGGATTCTGGCACTGGGCTTTTGTGGCAGTAAGGCCCATATCCTAAAGTCAAATTAAGCCAGTTGCTCTGGAGCAGTTAAGGTGACTTTCCATAAGATAATATTAGAGGGTGACATAATTGCGTGGACCTGTAACTGCTCTGGATTTTGCCCTAAGTCTCATTGAACACAATGGGACTTACTTCCAAGTAGACAGAGGAGCTCTGGGATCACAATGATGTCACATCCTGGTAAATTTGACAATGGATCCCAGACAGATTTTTTTTGTTTGAAAGGGGGTCCTGGGCAGAAATGCCGAGAAATATTAATTTGAATTCAGAACACAACTGTACCATGGTTTCACAGTGATATGTTTTTGTCATATTATTGACCTCTGATTCACCTCTTTAAAAAGGATACCATATTCACATGTGTGGAGGAGCTGTGGTTTATAGGATTTGTAGTGCCTTTTTCTATGCTGGGTTTTCTGTTCTGAGCTTGGTAACTCAAAAGAAGTTGCTACTTTCTGATCAGTTTAGGCCTTTCTGGTATCAAAGTTTACTTACTAGAAACAATGATGTGTGAAAGCCTGAACCCACTTTTGAAACTTACCAGACATAGGCATCATGGGAGGTAAGAACTGAAGAACTATAATTAAGTTACCTGTTGGTATTGAAGTATACAGTTCTTTGGGCAACTGATCTATTGTCAACAATTTTATATCAGAATTTATTAAACCCTTTCTCTGAAGTACTTATTTTCCCAAGGGTCATATTTTTGGTGCTTCTTGGCAACTTCTTGGATCCCAATGTTTGGAGAACCGCTTAAATATAGTTTGCTGCATGCATGAGCTGGCTAGCTAGGGCTTCTTTGTCTTGCTATAAAACTTAGCAATTACAGAAATGGGTAACTTTAAAATTGTAAAGGCTGCAAGGGAATGAGCCATGAATTAAAGTTTGTTGGAGCCTAGACATTTAAACAACTCTAAAAAATATATAACTTTATCTTTATTCCCTTCCATTATTTTCTCTTTAGTAAAATGATGTTGAGCTGTTTTTAAAACTAAAGCCCTCTTACAGCTGTTTTGTTATAGTAGATGGCCCTGCATAAAACAGTACATAATTTTTCAGTAAAATATTTTTGAAAGTTAGAATGGTGTCTTTGAAGCTTATGTATGTATATGCATATCTTCACAAAATCAACCAAATATCCATTCTTGTAGGAGAATGTGGTGCAATCCAACCAATTTAGGCCATCACAGCTCAATCATCTACTCGTTCCCATGGTGGTGTGGGGAGGCTGGTGCATGTTCGTACACTGACCTTGCCCCGTAGGTGCAGAAGTACCTACCTGGAACTTGGACTGGGATTTGTTCCAGCCTAACTGGGGTTTAGGGTTGCACCTGTACATCCATAGAAAAGTGATTTTCAATTACTGTGTCATGGCACATTGGTGTACCTACCATGAATGGTTTGGAGGTGTGCCAAGGAAGTTTCAGGGAAGGATAATTATTAGTAAGGCCATGGTGTCCACTTTTCCATAGTGAACAGTGAGTAAGGTTACCATAGTTCTCTTCCACAAAATCAGGAAAGTACCCTTTATTCCACTTGTCAGTATATGAACACAGTCCAAAAAAATCTGGAACTGTCCCTGTTTTGGGGGACATATGGCAACCCTAACAATGAGTGATCTCTGGGAAGATCTCAGGTGGGATGTGTAAGCAGTTGTCCTTTACCACTGTTGCTCTCCAGGAGTGGTTATTCAATGCCACACAGCCCCCAAACCTTGAGATTACTTATAGCCGTAATGATTAATAGCCAATGATAGGATTGTCCTCCATTAATCTGTCTAATCCCCTTTTAAAGCTATCTAAGCCAGTCTGTACTCTGCTGAGAATCTTCTGGATATCAGACTTTTTATGGATATAGGGCTGTATTTTATGTCCAGACCAAACACATAAAGTAACACATACCAGTAGTTACTTCTTTTATGTTACTAAAGTTACTCTGGGGGAAAAACACACCCATCAGTTTCCATCCACATGTTCATTGCAATCCAGGGCTTTCTTAACAGTAAACACTATACTAATCCTTCATATGTACAGCATGCTTCAGGAGGGACAAACTGCCTAAAGTAAGCATAATGCTTATTGCATTTTTAGAACATCATTATGGTATGGTTATCAGGTAGTTGGTTATCAATAATCTGAAGAAACGAGAGGCATCAAGAACATTGTAGGTTTGGTGGAATGGAACTAGATTAGAACACTTTGCTACCCCCAGATAACTGAGTGTTACCCTAGATTGCACACCTAGCTTTAAGAACCACTGTTCTAATACCAGACAGAAAGCTTTTAAGAATGTAAGAAGAGCCTCCACTGGATAAGACCAAAGGCCCATTTAGTCCTGTATCACACAGCCACCCATCAGATGCCTTAGGGAGCATTTGAGTATTTACAGTGTCTTCCCTGCTGGCAGGGCAGAAGTGGGAGAAACCGGGAGGCAGTAGCTGGGAATGAACATAAGAAGAGCCTCCAATGGATCAGGCTAAAGGCTCATCTAGTCCAGCTTCCTGTATCACACAGAGGCCCACCAGATGACTCAGGGAGTACACATGACATGTGCATCCAGGTGCCCTTCCCTGCATCTGGCATTTGGAGGTTGTCCACATCTACACACAACTTTCATGGCTTGTAGCATAGAGGAAAATACTCCCTGAGACATTTGGTGGGCTGCTGTGTAATACAGGAAGCTGGACTAGATGACCTGAGTCAGAGGAGGCTGTTTTTGGAGCAGGGGTGACAGCCTCCCAGGGCTCATCTGGAACTGGAGCCCCCAACTCCCCCCCCACCTCAACCTGGTGGGAAAGATATGAGGGGAAGAAGGGGTGGTCAGTCTAATCATTCTGGCTGCAGCAGCTCCCTTCCTTCCAGGATCCCAGGAACCTGCATCACAAGGAACCCTTTGGCTGTGAGAACATAAAACAATACTGCTGCTACAAAGCAGCTTACTACAGAGCCAGAAGGTTTAGACTGTACTCTTCCTCCTTTCCCCACTCTGAACCCCACATGGGCTGTGCAAATGTGGAGAAGAACAAACCACCCCACATATGCTGCAGTGCATATGGTGCTTATCTACTTGCACAGAGGAAGATCTTATGTTGGCAAGAGAAAATGCTGTCGAAGTAGTCTGGTATTGGGCACATGACATCTAATTAAATTTTTGCCCATGTATGTGCTTCTGACATGAATAAAGAAGGATCAAGTAGTTTGTCCATTACTAGTAACTTACGTTGTTGTTTAGATTTAACAAGAAATTCCTTGGGAAAAATTTATGGTTCTTTGGCATTCAGACTTTTAAAAAGTAATCTCTATAGCATGTTTCTGTTTGAGCAAGCAAAAGAAAGAAAATGCTGTTGGCAACCACTTAATATGTGTGAACTCAATGTGCTGTAATATTCACCTCAGGTGCTCAGTTTCTGAAATGAGATTCATTGGCTGTTGGTGATGATGGGAAGATAAAGAAGCTTATGCCTGGAATTTCTGCCTTCCAGCTACTGTTTTAAGAGCCTGTTGTACAGTGAATTGTTACAGTCAACTAGGCATGGATTGCATTTAGTCCCATGATCACCATGTGTTTGACAATAAAAGTGTTTCTTTTCAGTTGGACTTCTTTTAAATAGTTGAAACACATGGGTTTATAAGTAGACTCAGGGTGAAATTCTAACCAATTTAGGGTGGCATAACTCACCTGCTCCCTGTTCCCATGGTGGTGTGGGATGGTAATCAAATATCTGTGCATTGACCTAACCCCCTCCCCCCCCCCCCAAGTGGCATGAAGTGCCTTATGGCACTTTTGCAAAAGTCCCTGGTCTGCACTGGATTTGTGTTAGGTGTTATCCCTGCATAACTGGGGTTAGGATTGCAGCCTCAGTAACTGAGTCAGGCTGCAATCTTTATCTCCAGTTAGGCCAGCATGAGCCCTGGCATAAGTAATCTGACCTGGGGGTGTCACAAAAGTGCCATAAGGCACTCCTGCCCCACATCTGGGGATGTTAGGCCAGCACACAGGCCTACACTGACCTCTTTACACCACCATGGATATGCCAGGTGAGTTATGCCAGCCTTAATTGGTTAGGATTGCACCCTCAGTTGTTGGGATATTTGCTTCAAGAATGATTTTGTTTGCTTTCAGACAAGATGGGTTTATATATGGTAATGGTTTGCCACGTTATGTTCTTGATATCGTTTCATTCATGTACTTATGAAGTTGCAGGTTGATGTGATGGAGCCAGAGTAATTAAACCTTGCGTTTCTGAAATATATGGTAGTTTAAGTACTGTAGAGCTGCAAGGCACTGTTCAGTCTGTGTAATTATGGGTGCTCAACTTCTGTTCCACAATGCACCCCTGAGCCTTTCCTCTGTTTTGCAGAACACCTTTTGAGGTCAAAATCCTATCAACAGATTTATCTTAGACTACAGGAAAAAGACAAGTACTGTTTAGTTCACTGGTTCCCAACCTATGATTCAGGACAACAGGTGGTCTTTGAAACCTGGAGAAGTGTTCGTGAAGTCTCAGGGGAAAAAAAGGTTTCTTTCCAGCTTGCTCCCCATGGACCCCCAGAGCGGGTGGAGAATGAATTCCCCACTACAAGCAACAAAAGCAGCCATCCCACAACTCTTTATTATAAATAACTAGCAGAATGAACTCATTGTTGCAGGAGTAAAACTTGAAAAATATTTCTGGGCCTGAGCACAGCTGGTCACTGGCGGGCACTAATGGGCACTTGGCACTGGTAATGGCAGGCACTGACAGCACTGGGCACCAAAGTGTACCAGGGGTAGTGGTGGGTACCCCTGCAGGGCATGGCACCTATGGGCAGTGAGTAGTACCTGGCAGCACTGTTCAGTGAGCAGCGGGAACCACCCAGCATCCCTACTGGGCAGCAGGCACCTCTGTGTAGTGGGCACCAGTAGGCACTGAGCAATCCCTACCAGCCACCATTGGACATGGGGAATCCCTGCTGGGCAGCAATCAGGGGGTGCTGAGTACCAGTGGGGAGCAGGGAGTGGGGACCACTGGGCACCACTGGGCAGTTGGGACTAGGAATCCCTGCTATTGTAAAGTTGGAATTAGGTCTTTTCCCTACTATTCACAGTTTTTTATTCATGGGAGGTTCTGGAATGGAACACCAGTGGATAACAAGGAACTCCTGTGTACCAGGCAAGGAATATATACATGACAACTCCACACAGTGACAAACCTGGGAAGAAACTGGTGTGCTGCAATAGGTCTTTCACAAGTGGATCTGCTTGCCATAAAGGAATATAACAAGGGCATATCTGTTGAACGATTGCTGATACAGAAGTATGTTTTGATATACACAGGACACTTTCTATTCTACTGTGAGCTTACATGTTGATCAAATATTCTGCAATGACGTTATATATTTTAAAAAAATTTAGAGACTTTGGAGTGTGTTTGGTTTTTGTATCTAGCTGCTGACTGTGTATGGAGATAGGCCAAAGAATCCAAAGATTCTTCCTGCTACTGCAACCCTCTCCTTCCAGGGTTTTGTCCTCCAGGCTCCTGTTCTGTCCACCACTGTTGCTACCCTTCCCCTTTGGTAAGGGATCCAAAAGAAACATTGTACCCCATAATAAAACTCTGTTTGAAGGCCCTGGTTGCATGTGGTCCATTCCAATTCCAATTTTTGTCTCAATGGTCCATGGGCATGGATGGCAAAAAGTGTGCTACCCCTCATTGGGTGTCAAACAGAGATTCTGACTTGAATGTGGGAATTGAGAATATTGTTTGAACTGGCCATGTTTAATGGAAGGGAAAATAAACTTGGTCTATATTTCCCATTTGTTTTGCAGTTTTGTCTGTAGCTTTTCTTAAGATCACAGACCCTGTCACAGGGAGTAGTGATTCCCCTTCCGTGCTTAGAGAGCAGGAGATAGGGAACATGAATCATTGGTGGCTATCCTATGTGTTAATCCTGTACACACTTTGTTGGGAACAAGTCCCACTGAAAGAAGGCCTTTTATCAGAGTTAAGATACACAAATTTAACTGATTATAGGAGAGAATGCGGTATTTGATTTTTTTCTTTCTACTGATTGTTGCTGGACTACTGGAAGTATCTTCTTTTGTCTTCTGCTTCCTCGGCAGAGAACAGCAGTGGAGAAGAGGGAAGTACAGAGATGTACAGAAACATTTTCCACTAACTTGAAAAGTATGTGTTGGTGCTAGAAACCACATCTATGTGGGGATTATAAGTGAGGCTACAGTACTCTTTTCCCACCACAGCACACCTTTTTGGCTGAAATATATAAATTTCTGAATACAGTGGTGCCTCATATAACAAGCGCCTCACATAAAGTATGTTCCACGTAACAAACAAAAATTTCTCTAGGATTCTGCTTCATGTAACAAACTGTGCTTCACGTAACAAACACACTCATTGGCAGTTGGGGTTGGCATGCTGGCTGGCTGGCAGCCCTTTTAAAAAGCGTCAGGACTGCCTAGCATGCCTGCCCCTAGCGAAAGCAACACTTCCGCGCTGTCCCTCCTGTGGCTGGGTGTCTGCTGGGCAGAGGAAGAGAATAGCTGTGGAGAAGAGGGATTCAGCTCAGGGCTTGCCAGAAGGTTGCAGTTGAGAGAGAGAGGCTCAGGATGAAGAGAAGGAGAAAGTGGGGAGACACTTTGAAAGTGTCTTTGCAGCCTCCTAACCATGTTTACTCAGAAGTAATCCCCATTGTGTTAAATGGGACTTACTCCCAGGAAAGTGTCTGTAGGATTGCAGCCTAAGTACACTTCATAGGATCATGCACATTGAATGCATATTTTGAATTCAAATCCAATGTTTTGTCATCATTTTTACATCCAGTTAATATTTTTATATGAATATTTTTGGGGTTGTGGAACCAATCATCTGAGTTTCCATTATTTCCTATGGGAAAATTTGCTTCACGTAAAGAACATTTCATGTAACAAACATGCCTCCTGAATGAATTAAATTTGTTACATGATACGCCACTGTACTTATAACACCCTACAATCCAGAACAACTACAGGAGCACGTAAGAGACATTTACGTTGACATAGTTACAGCACTACCTAGTGATAAGCTATGGGAAATTCATATTGCAACCCAGAGTAAATTGTTCTTATGTTGGAGCAAGGACTCCCCATAGTTACTCTGGATTGTGCCCTTAGACACTTTTCCATGATTTCCGAACAGCCAGTGTACTTCTAAATGGTAATTTCTTAAATTGGTGAACGTTTGAGGATATTTGATGAATCCATGTTCGTTCACATAATTTTGTTCTATAGCACAATAGTGGTAAATATTCCCTCTTTTAAAGAGGGATTGATTCAAATGCAGTCATAGGACAGTCCCTATAATGTTGCATTGAATTATTTTTAAGGTCTGATCTCATCCTGTACTTTAGCAGTAACCTGTTGTTATAACCTGTCATCTCTGAAACCTTAAATTAGAGTAAACTGTGCAGTATAAGGTTGATCCTCCAAGGAGACTGCTAGTAGTTGTTCACCATGGATTTCTACAAAGGAAAAATAAGATGGACCTTATATTTTGAGCAGGTATTTCTAAAAAAATATTTTTTACCACTTTTGTGGGTTGTTTAATCTTTGTACATTGTTAGGCAGAAATAGATATCTTTCTTGAGCTTCTGAACACAGGGAATAACAGTATTTGCTGAATTTTGCTGAATTTTCTCTTTATAGTAACATTTAGTTTGGTAACTTTTTTATTCATAATAATGCTTAAAATTATTGTATCTATTCAGATTTATTGGACAATTTGGATTAATTTAAGGGCTGGTAAGAACATGTATTCAGTTCAGATACTTATCTTCTAAATTGTTAATTATCTGACTTGCACTAGAAGTTTTAAATACGTTGGTGATGTAGAAATATATTTGCGTTCCATCTAAAATACTTGAAGTCTGCAGGCATGTGGAATGTTTTTTTGTTTTCTGGAGTGACAAAGGTAGTTTTAAAAAGTCTTATTTGCCTTTAAATCAGTGGGGTTATATAGAAAAAGGTTTTTGCCCTATTTAGTGGCATAGGTAGCATGTACTGCATGTCTTCAGTGTTGCTTTGAAAAACAGTGAAAGAGGGTTGAACTAATCATTTGGAATTTTCAAACTGTGGTGCTCCATTGTTTTACACAGAGTCATGCAGTACCATGTGGAACTGTCTGGCTTCCAATAGTGGTCAGAGGGAAAGAGCTGTATTAAATCACAAACCATTCATAGACTTATTGGGCAGATAAAATGTATTAATTCCTGGATGATGGTGGAAGTAAAATGTGATGAATAGTTATAAAGTTCTTTAGTTTTTTTCTCTGTTATGAGTTGAACTTTTAAATAAATGATATTTAATGCTGCTAATTAAATCTTTTTAAAAAATGTTTACATCACCTTATGTTGCTCAACATGGAAATAATAGAATTCTTTTAGTCTTGAATTTTAATAAATATTAAATACAAGGATTTATCACTCTAGTATGTGAAATACACATACACGCGTGCATACACACACACATGAAACCATCCATGTTATGCATTGGATCAAAAGGTGTGTTAGGCTTACAGAAAGTTGTTTTGCAACTCATGCTAGCTCATGCTTTTTCTTCATTTAAAGAAAAATGAAATTGGCTGTTAAAATGTTCTTGCGTAAGCAGACAGATGAGTACTTTTACAGAACTTGCTAAACCATTACATGAACTCCTGTTTACACAAGAGAAATTTACTACTGCTTTCAGTTATTTGGCTCAAAC
This sequence comes from Cryptoblepharus egeriae, assembly GCA_030015325.1. Taxonomy (NCBI): domain Eukaryota; kingdom Metazoa; phylum Chordata; class Lepidosauria; order Squamata; family Scincidae; genus Cryptoblepharus; species Cryptoblepharus egeriae. The sequence continues at coordinate 18,679,539 of JAREYC010000013.1, forward strand.
TCCATTATTTCTTTGACATGTGGCTGTTCGTTGTACTCTCGCTGTTATGTTTTAATATTCAATGGCGATGTCATTCATCTTGAAGGTTTGGGATAGGATAATTGGAATAATTTTTTTAACAAAATAATATTGAACATCATAAATTGGGTTGAAATGTGCAAATTTGCGAATGTGAAATGTGAAAACCCATACTTTTCCCTACTTCCTAAATGTTGGCAAACTAGGCTTGGACCTTCCTTTTAAGGTGTCTCAGGCGCATGGTCAATGGATCACCTTCCTAATTGCACTTGTGTCTAATCTATCCGGCTCACTTTGATAAGGGTTTTTTATATTGTCCTATCCCTTATGGCAGAACAGTTGCTAGTAAGTGTTGATATTTTTGTACACCTTAAAGATGTAGTTAATTTGCACATTGATAATTGATTCTCTGAGAGATTACATTATGCACACCCCACATTGGTAATGATAATCAAGATTTGTCTTTGTGTAACAACCAATGTATCTTCCTTTACAGTCCCAGAAATCTTGGATAGAAAATACTTTCACCAAGCGGGAATGTGTATACATTATACCAAGTTCAAAGGACCCTCACAGGTAAGTTAAAAACATTTTCTTTAAAAAATTAGATACATTTGGGATTAAGGCTGCAATATCAAATACGCTTTCTTGAGAGTAGGCCCCATTGAATACAACACAACTTGTGTGTAGACAGGTTTAGGATTGCACCGTAAGATAAATAGCAATCTAGGTATCCTGGGGTCAGTGCAATCCAGACTTGTGCTGGAGAAGGCAGGCTATTTTCTATTTCTGAAGTGTATGACACAATGTGCCTCTAGGAAAGTGTGCATAGCTTTGCAGTTTCAGTCTCTCTTGGTCTTTACTGTCTTTTTTATTACTCTTTTCTTTATGTGTAAACTAGCTTAAAGGCTGCACTCCATTTGGACCTTTAAGCCACCTCCTATGGAGGATGTTTTGGGCCTCTGGCTCCAAACTAAAGAGACAAATACATTGTCTCTTGAATTCAAATGACATGTCTGGATTCAAATTCCAATGCTGGATGTTAAAGCAGCAGATGAAGGGAGGATTTTCAATCCCAGGATGATCCTGATTCCAGAAAGATATATCTATGTAGAGCAAGTGTGGCCCGAGTGAGAGGGATTTCAGACACACAGACGGACAGATAGAATTCGCCGTTTATTACATGTAAATAAATTGTGATCATGAACTGGTTCATCTTTTTGGGGTGATGGTGGTAAATTATTGCTAGTAATAATAAAAATGAACAAGTACAATTGGATCAAAGGGAATGAAATTAATGAAGCAGCAAAGGCAGAAATTCAATGAATCAAAGCCCAAATTTTAGTATGAAATTGGTGGTACTTGGCAGAGCTGTCTCCTTTTTTTCACCAGGGAGCATCTTGTCCTTTGTGTTTAGGGAAAAGTACAGTCAAAACCACTTCCTCCTTCTTTCATTTTCAGCCTTGAAGGGCCTGTTCACTTATGATTCTTGTTTTTGGGTGTAAATCTAAGATATTTGAAATATGACTGTGTTTAAAATGTGAAGACTGAAGACTGCATATGGCAAAACATGTGTTTCTAAACTGGTGCCTGATTCATATACGTTCATCAGGGAATTGTGAATGAATATAGTTTCATGTTGAATCCACAATTATGTTGACAAACCTTAGTTTGCCTGTGTATTACTTGTGATTTAGCCTTAAGGCATTTGCTCCTAAGGCAAATTTCTGCCGGTTTTCAAAACCTGGGGATTCTATATCATGGCTACAACATATTTGTCTTAACTACTCTTTTCATATAGCTTGTTTAAAGTGATGGATTTTTTTCTAAGCAAAAGCAAAAAAGCATTTTGTTACTACCGTACATGCCAGAACTTCTTCATGCAAATAAAATTGAAGCAATATATTATAATGGCTCCTTTGTTTTTATAGGCACATCCCAAAATGCATGTATCACAGTTACAGGGCAGTAAATTGCAGAGTTATAAGGCAGTAAACTGCAGAAAGTAATGACACAAATCCTCTTATTTGGAGTAGGATATTTTGTTCATATCAAGGTATAAATTCTTGAGGTTGATAATAAGAAGTGCAAAGATTAAGGCTGCAGTCCTAATGACACTTTCTTGGGAGTAAGACCCATTGAATACAGTGGGGCTTAATTTTGAGTAGACATGGTTAGGATTGTCTTTAAGTTACACTTTTGTTCTTAATCATAGATGCCTTCCAGGATGTCAGATTTGTCAGCAACTTGTCAGGTAAGTGGATTTCTATTCACTAAAGCAATTTGATATTGTAAAAAAAGTTGTAATACTTACCCTACAATCCAGAGTAACTATGGGAGCAAGTAAGAGACATTATGTGTACCCGTAGTTACGGCACCATCTAATGAAAACCTATGGGAAATTCATATGGCAATCCAGAGTAAATTGTTCTTACATTGGAGCAAGGACACCCCGTAGTTACTCTGGATTGTACTCTTTGAGTGCAACCCTGAGCTGCCTAGCGCTCAGGGGAGCAGCAGCATCAAAATGGCTGCCACTTCCTTCATTGGCTGCTGGGAGCAATTCCTTGGAGCAAGTGGATATTTGTACCTTTCCCACAAGGAGGCCTTACAGCATGTTTGTGACGCTCAGTGTCAGTGTAGGACCGGTGATGGACCAGAAGGTTTGGGTAGCTGATACTGTCAGTAAAATATCATATTTATTTGTTTCTGTAACTGAAAGTTATTTAAAATAAAGGGTAAATGAAAATGTAGAAAAAATAAATAATTATTGGGCAGCTACAATAAGCTTAATAAGCTATTATCTGTAGTCTGGTTTTATTCATTTTCTGCTGCTATATTCTGTAGGACTTATTGTGCTGGGTTTTTGGTTATGATTTAAATAGTTTTCATTTGTTCTGTAAACCATCTTGAGTACCCTCTCTTAGAAAAAGAACAATAAAATCATATAAAGTTTGAAAATTCCTAATACAAAGCAGGTCACAACAGGTACACATGCACTGTACTAAGGATTCGCTGTCATAGGGATAGGGTCTGATTAAAACTTGAATGGCTTGACAGATGTATGCCATGTGGTCAAAATACTTTTGAGGGTTAGTCAGTAAAAGTCTTATCTTCAGGATACCATACCTATTCACTAATTCCAGCTATTGATTCAAAGCCACTTGTGAGATATGTGTGAATGAGTTTGGCAAATAAATCTGTTTAAATAAATCCTGAGAATAAACCATAAAAAGATGTATATTACTATGAGAATGAATTGCACTTCGTGCAGAGATACTTCTGCATACCTCTCCAGCTTACTTAGTTGTGATTATTTTTCTGCAGGTGCTGCTGTGGACGCTTGGTCCGCCAACATGCTTGCTTTACAGCAAGTCTTGCCATGAAATATTCAGATGTGAAATTGGGTGAAACTTTTAATCAGGAGGTAGAAGAATGGTCAGTAGAAAAACATACTGAGCAGAGTCCAACAGATGCTTATGGTGTCATTAATTTTCAAGGAGGTTCTCATTCCTACCGAGCAAAGGTATGTACCCAACGGTCCATTTTATTCCCCCATGTAAAATTTGAAGAGTGCTTTTGTAATGACATTAAAGTAGTCATTGAATGACTACTCATTGAAAACGAAATGCCCCAAATGAAAATAGCATTATTTGCCTTTAAAAGTGGAGGTAGTAGATATGTGGGAATGAAGGAATGGAGTTATAGGTGCCCCTTGTTATCCATTACGGTTTTGTTCCAGAACCTCTCATGGATGAGGTAAAAAAAATATGGATGAAAAATAGAGTGGAAAAATAGATTTAAAGTCCCACTTCCAGGTTTCTTGCTTCTCTATTGCGCCTGATGGAATCAGGAATATGGATGTGCTTTCACATCCATAAGGGTTTGATTTTTTTTGACTCACCATTGATACCAAAAATGTGTTAAATAAAAGCAGTTTAATAAAGAAAAAGAAGCCCCTTTACAGTTATTTAAAAACTCCTTTTTTCTGTTGTAGAAAGACAGTTGGTAGTTAGAAATGCGAAGGACGCCCTGTCTTTGCTTGGCTCAGCTAAAGAATGAAATGATCGCTTGCATGACTGCCTCTCTACAACAGGAAGTAAAGCAGGTTTTTAAACCTGTGATATGAAAGGATACATTTTCCCCCTTTCCAGGGGTTTGTTACATTCTTTCTCATTTGCAGTGGCCATTCATGCTGAATCAAATCTGCTTAATGGGTATATTTTCATAGTTGCACTATTGAAAATTGTTCATCCTTTCCAACTGTTTTTCCCAGTATGTGCGATTGTCATATGACACCAAACCTGAAGCCATCCTACAGCTTATGCTTAAAGAATGGCAGATGGAACTGCCCAAGCTTGTTATTTCGGTTCATGGAGGGATGCAGAAATTTGAGCTTCACCCACGCATCAAGCAGTTGCTTGGTAAAGGCCTTATTAAAGCTGCAGTGACAACAGGAGCCTGGATTATAACTGGAGGAGTGAATACAGGTGAAATCTTGACTCTGTACTTCTGATTCACATATTTTTGATATATTTGGATCACTTCTCTGTGTGAATATTTTATAATTCACATCACCGTTCAATTCTAACCCCTGGTTAGACTGGCACAAGTCCTGTGCTGGCCTGGTGGTGTTGCAAGAGTGCTGATAGCACCCCACTTGGCGGTGGTTAGGCCATTGTAGACATTCCCAGGCCTCCCCATTCTGTGGATATTGGGAGATAGGTGAGTTGTGTTGGCCTAAATTGGTTAGGATTGCGCCCTCATAGGCTAGTGTCCCAGCTTGAAATTATAGAAACCGAGACATGATTTGTAATAGAGTATCAGTTTATCTGGTGGGAATCATCAGTCGGTTGGAACAATCATGTCAGAGTATGCTTGTATCCACATTTATCTGCTCTCAGTAATCTAGAATATTGGAAGCTTCTTGAGTACTGAAGATGTGAAATCAGATCAGTGTTATCAATGTATTTGGTTGTTGTCATAAATAACCATTTTAAGGTTGTATGCCAGACCTAACTGTTAGGCATCCCATTCATGTCTCTTGAAGTTATTTGCAAGTAGAAAGCACCACATCTGACAGTGCAGTCCTGTGCAGTGTTACTTGAAGTAAACCTCACTGTGTTTAAAGGGTTTTATTTTTTATACATTTTATCAATTTACATTCTGCCTTTACCCTAAAGGGCACCCAAGGCAGCTACTCAAGGGAAAGTATACATAGCACTGCAGAGCACAATCCTAACCATGTCTACTCAAACATAAGCACCATTGTGTTCAATGGGTCTTACTCCCAAGAGAAACATACTCCTACTTACTTTAGGATTGCAGCCTTGCCCTACAATCCAGAGTAATTACGGGAGCACGTAAGAGACATTACGTGTACCCGTAGTTACTGCATCACCTAATGAAAATCTATAGGAAATTCTTTTTGCAATCCAGAGCAAATTGTTCTTACACAGGAGCAAGGACTCCCCGTAGTTACTCTGGATTGCGCCCTTAGTCTTTTATACATTAAAAATCTGCTATTTTTCGACCACAATTCTTTCAATAATATATAAATTTTGGCTGGATTTTCAACTTAAATTTGGGGCAAACTATGTCTGATTCGTGCCTCACACCACAGCATGACTTGTCCAAACGAGGGAATGTGTGAATGAATCAGAGCTTGAAAATCTGAGAACTGTTTATTTCCTTCAGCATCTTTAGATGGATTTCAATTAGTTTAATTTTAGTAAAGCAATGCTATTCCTTATTCTTGAATAGGGGTTGCAAAACATGTTGGTGATGCCCTCAAGGAACATGCCTCTCGATCATCTCGAAAGATTTGCACTATTGGAATAGCTCCTTGGGGAGTGATTGAAAATAGGAATGACCTCGTTGGGAGAGATGTAAGCTTATCCAGATGTTATTCTCTTAACTGGTTGAGGAGTTATTACTTTATTATGACTTTGATCTGATTGCTTCAGGTTATAAAGTCAGATTATGAAATGAACATAAAGACTTTGTTGTGAAGATTGTGAAGAACTTTTCTTGTGATAGAGTAAAGTATACCTTTGGAAACTGCACCTCTTTTGTTAATCCCAAAACTCATTTTGGGTACTAAGCTAAATTTAAAATTACCCCGACTGACATTTTGACATGTTCAATTTCCCACAAAATTATCCATATTTACTTGCATCTACTGTGCCACTGAATCTAATGCACACCCCTATTTTAAAAGGTTTGAGTTTTAAGAAGGTTTACCACCAATTGTAATGTGCAGCTGCAAAGCAGGCGCAAAATTTAATTTTATTGCAAACAATAAGTTATATGATAATTGACAATGAGTTTGTTACAGTTTTTACCTAAATGCACTACTTTATGCAACAATGGGTTTATGCTACATTTTTATTGCAATATAGTGAACTGTTGAACTAAATATTAACCTATACTTATAATCAAAATAATTATTGAATCTAATGCACCTTTGAATCTAACATACACTCTGATTTTGACTAAATTTGGCTGAAAAAGGTGAGCATTAGATTTGAGTAAATACAATATTTAAAAACAAACATTACTGTATTAATTATAATAAAAGCCATGCAGCACTGGAGATGGGAGACCAGTTATCCAAATATGCCAGTGAACAAAACTTTTAGCATTCCCTAGACCAGGAGTCCTCAAACAATGGCCCGTGGGCCTGATACGGCCCGCCAGGGCCCTCAATCCAGCCCGCCGAGGCTTGCTGGCTGCTACCGGGAAAAGAGGCTTGGTGGCGGCCGCCATTTTGAATTTGGCGCGCCACTGTGCGTGCTGTGCTGTCCTGAGGGTATGGCTCCTCCTCCTACCTGCCTCACTGTTGCTGAGTGGCTACCAGGCGACAGCAGGCAGGGAGGGGGAGGAACCATCCCCCCAGAACAGCGCTGGGCGGGCGCCCACCACATTTGTCTATTTGCTTGCCCGCCCAACCACTCGCCCAGCAGAAGAACTTGGCTTGGATGGGGGGCTGTGAGGCTGTAGCACTCCATCCACAGCTTCTCTGGCCAGCCAGTGGGCTTGGATGGGGGGCCGCGCAGCTTCAGTGCTCCATCCACAGCTTCCCTGGCCGACCAGGGGGCTTGGATGGTGGCCGCAGAGCTCCCCAGGTAAGTGCCTCTCTTTCTCCCCCCAGATCCCCACCAGACTGCCTGTACCCCCCACCCCCATAAACCCCCCCCACTAACCCTGCCAGTACCCACCACCCCCAGAACCCCCACCAGCCCTGCCAGTAACCCCCATCCTCCACTAGCCCTGCCAGTATCCACCACCCCCTAGAAACCCCCCCACTAGCCCTGCCCTTTGTTCTTGGATGCCCAAGGGTACAGAAATCCATGGATAATTTGATATGCAGGAGAGGGCAATCAGAGGGCCTTTAGACATGACCAGAATTGAACATAGGCTGTGTGTCACCTTGTTGTGCTTCAGAAAGCCTCTCATATGTTTCTTCTGGTTTGACTTCGGGTTTGAAGAAAACAAAGTGGCTTTCTGATATCTCTAGGTGACCGTCTGAGGCCTGGTGAGTCCTCCTCATGCCTGGATAGTCCTCCCCATACCTGGAGAGGCCTCCCCATACCTGGAGAGGCCTGGTGACTCCTTCCCATACCTCAGAATACCTTAAGGGGAGTCAGGTCAGGTGGTGTCCCCCAAGTGCATGTCTGGCACCCATACTGAGTGAAATTCGCAAGCTGATCCCATACATAACGAGTAATTACATTGTCATTACTTCAGTGAGGTTTTGTAGAAATTCAGGACTCCACTAGGGAACAAAAAATATATGCAACTTCTTCCTTGCAGGGCATCTTTTCCTGTAGAAATGAAGCACAGATCTACAGCTCATTGCTAAACAAAAACATTGGACAAATGCAAGTGACTTTTTGAACTAATTCTGACATAAGTCTGTCTTCTGCTCACCTGAATGTAGGCATTCTACTTAGTTCTTTTTTTGTTTTGTGCTCCAGGTTGTTGCTCCATATCAAACCTTGCTAAACCCCTTGAGTAAATTAAATGTCCTAAATAATCTTCATTCCCACTTCATACTGGTGGATGATGGAACAGTAGGAAAATATGGAGCAGAAGTAAAGTTACGGAGAGAACTGGAAAAAACTATCGGCCTGCAAAGGATCCATGCAAGTATGTGGTGGTGGGGCTGGGGGAAACAGCTTTTGGCTTCTCAATGTGGTCAGCATTACCTGTGTGCTTCTATTTTGGTTGTGCATGAAATGTGTAAGCCTACAGCTGGGAAGTGGTTGGCAAAGAAAGGCAACTTCTTCAGCGTTTGTACCATGTGATTATGGTGTCTGCATGTTATGGACTGGAGTTTCCTCTAATCCATGATGGACGCGACATGGGGATTCCTGGCCGGCCTGTTGCAGGGGCCTGTCGCCAGGACATTGCCTTTCCCACCAAAGTGGTCCCTATTTATCTACTTGCATTTGAATGCTTTTGAACTGCTAGGTTGGCAGGAGCTGGCTAAGTATGGGAGCTCACCCCATCTGGCAGTACTAGGATCTTGAACTGCTGGCCTGCTGAGCAGAATTCCGGTCAAGAAGTGTTCTAACTCCAGCAATTTAACTACTGAGCCAGTGCAGCCCTTGACAAAGTGTAAATATTTTTTTCTGGACTGTGTACCTTCAGCCTAGCGTGAGAGGTGGGTTGTAAACATCAATATCCTGATGTGTTGAAACCTACCTGCTCATCAAGTCAGGGAGAACTGCCCGGTCCATCCTTTCTCACTGACATGCTGATTTTCTGTGTTCATAAAGTGTTTAATATGTTGTGTGTTCTGAACTGGCATAGTTCAAGAAAAGCTTTTAAGTTGTGCTAAATAACTCCTGTGATCTTGAGCTCTTTGAGTTGCCTCAGCCATTACAAACATGCACAAGGAACAAGCATCTTGCACTGTGTAATGTGTAAAGTCACACTGCCTTGGGAATGTATACCCAGCTAGGTCCTGGATCTTTATGTTGTTCCTGAATACCTAGGTCATGGATCTTTATGTGAACAACCAAGGGCCTTTTTCTTCAATAACAGAAAGGTATCTTTAAAAGTGTCATTTGTGCAAGATTGTTGATGAGTAATTGTTTGAAACAATTGCTTCACAATCTTTTTAAAGTCAATAAGTCTGTTTTGGTTAGCAGATGACAAAGTGAAGCCTTATAGTGCTTACGTAGTCTGTATTTGTTGTAGTCATTGGTTGTCTTTTTTATAAAAGTTGTAACATGTTTTTACAGTTTCTGTATTCCATTTGTATATTATGCTGACTTTGTTGGCTGTGGTTTAATTATGTCTTCAACATCTGTAAACCACAATTCAGACCTTGTGTATGATTAACTGTATTTAAAATGTGTCCTGCTCAGCATTTTAACTTGTTTGTGCAACAGGGGGATATGTCAGGTCTACTATTATGTTATGAATATTAGCCTTCTGATTTGTATTTACCTGTATACCAGTAGTACCATCAGAGATTAGAAGAGTTGGTGAAGATGTGCTTGCATATTTTGAATGTGATTATATTGAACTGTGTACAGGGATGCTTTGATGTTTGATATGAGCATTTCTTTTTTTCAATTTTTATAAAGATTTTATTGATTTCAGATACAGGTAAAGGAAAAATAGGAAGGGGATGATACATGAGGGTACACACAATAGGTCCTCCGTTATACAACATTTGTTATCTTCTCTTTAGCCAAAACTTCTTCACGTGAATCAATAAATTTGCATATAATCAACTTATAATCATCATGTTATCTATACTATATGTTTAACATTTCTTCAGTTGCATGCCTAACACATTAACGAATATAATCTTCATAAATCTCTATACTAATATACATCAATACACCTTCAATAATCTCATTGGCACTGTATTTCATTAGCTTGCTTCAAAATTACCAGGAGTTAATTATTTTAATGGCTCGTACATAATCCTTTCTTCTATCTTGTTAAATGAGAATCTTACATCACTAAACTTCTTTAAACTATGATAACTTGTTATAATCTAAAATATTCTTTATATACATAATTTGCACATTTTCTAACCAAACCAGTTTAATTACTATATCTCCATCCTTAGACCATAGAGTTTGCTATGAAGTCAACTTTATCCTTCCATTTGCTTTTTCTTCTTCTCTTTATGCTTGTACAACAGCATTTTAGAAGCTCTCATTTCTTCTTATGAGACTTCAAAGTTCTTCCTTCCCACTTCCAGACTTTTGGGTGCTATTGCTCCCACCTCCTCTTCTGAATCTTCATCATTATCACTTGCTTCATCTTGTGATTCTTTCCCTGAGGATACTGATCCATTTGAGGAGCTAGCAAAAGTGTTAGCTTGTTCAGTCAACTCTTTTCCAAATTTCCTCAAGAAGTCTTGCATTTTCATGGTATAGTTGATGCCATATCTCTTGTTTTTTTTAAGTCATTCCTTCTGGAATTTGCCATCTATATTTAATCTCATTTCTTCTTAAGATTGCAGCAAAGCTTTTATATGGTGCTCTTTTCTGTCTCACAATCCATGGAATCTCTCTCAAGACTTTCCTTATATGGCCCACTAAAATGCAAAAATTTTCCTCCAGTTTTTCATTCAGTTTACTCAAAATCATATCTCTGGCTCTTCTATGTATGAATTTTATCATAATCTCCCTTGGTAGCTTATGTATTTTTGCATACTTCGAGGTTATTCTATAGGTGGAGTTGATTCCATCTCTGCATTCTTTTTTCATTCCTGTCATCTCCTGGAGCCAGGTTTGTACTCTTTGCATCACATTTTCATTTTGCTGTTCTGGAAAATTCAGAATCCAGATCATAAATAGATGTTTATCCATTTCTAGTCTGATGATGCTTAGCTCCGTATTCTTGTCTTGTATCTTTTTCTGATTTACAGTGTCTTCTAACTTTCTGATCTTATGATCATGTTCCTTCAACTTTTGTTTTAATTTTATTATCCTTGTCTATTGTTTATTAACTTTTTTTAATCACATGGATAGTTTGGGACATATTTTTAACTTCAGACATCATTTGTTCCAACTGGGTTTAACTCTCATCTCTGAAGCCTTTAATTTTTGTTTAGTGTTTGATTGTAAATCTTTAAGTCCACCAAATCAGGCTGACTCTCCCTCCTGGAATCTGTTGATGGTGACCCCTTTGCACTTTTAACCAAATCTCTCAGCTGAGCCATAGTTCCTGCTTTAAACTGCAAAGAGTTAGTCAATTAAATTGTCAGCTTAATGTTTATACCAACCTTATCTTATCTCCTCAATAATAAACCATGTCAGACCCTCATAAGCCACAATTTTAAACTTTCAGTGAATACAATTCATACATAAGATATTTGCTAGTTCATTCACAAAGGCAAAACCTTATTTTCATAGGCATTATAGTCCAGTTATTGTCCAATTAAAACAACACTGTCTCTTTGAACAGACAGGTCTCTCTGTAAAAAATAAGGGGTTTTAAGATACTCTAGAAAATCTTAATCTGACAGAAAACACAAAAGGGGGAAGGCTTTGTAATTTAGGCTTTGTAATTTGAAAATATTGTTTTGTAATTGTGACCACTGTCTCTTTAAGAAGTCAAGCCTCTGCTGTCAGCTGGCTGCGAAAACGAAAGTGAAAACACTTCTAGACTTTCAAGTCCTTCAAAACCCACAAGATCCTTGTCTATCTTCAAACAACTAGCAAGACTAGTTTTGTTGTCTTACTAGAAAATCTGTTTATAATTGTAATTCCATCTTGGCCCCACTTGCAGCAAGCCCCACAGAGATAGCTATCCACAATTTCCAGGCCGGCACTTCTTCAAAGCAGTAAAGATTTTAAATCCGCCGTTTACCACAGCCATTAGTTTGATCTCCAGAGCAGCTAAATACTAATAAAGTCACTCCCAAAATAGCAGGTAGCCAGCATTAGCTTCCAATCTCCAGTATCATTTTTATATAAGGCAGAATCTTTTTTCCACAACCAATGTATCAAAAGCTTCTAAATCAGTGTTTCTCAAAGTGGAGGTCGGGACCCCATTGGGGGTCGCCTAGAGCTTTCCTGGGGATCACCTAAAGATCCCTGGTGCAGGGGGCCAGGTCAGGCTTGCCAGACCTCCAGCTGTAGCTGTGTGCGCACTGGGGCTGACTAACAGCCCCAGGGCCTATTCCTATGCATGACTACTCTGAAATAAATCCCATTATAGTCAGGATGGCCTTTACTCTCATGTAAATGTGGATAGGATTGCAGGCTCTGGGCCCAATCCTATGCATGCCTACTCTGAAATAAATCCCATTGTGTTCCATGTGTGCATAGAACACACATTTCATTCGTAACAATGAAAATACATCCTGCATATCGGATATTTACATTACGATTCATAACAGTAGCAAAATTACAGTTATAAAGTAGCAACGAAAATAATTTTATGAGGAACTTATAAAGGGGTCATGGAGTTAGGAAGATTGAGAACCACTGTTCTAAATTATTGCTGTATTTAAAACTTCTCTTGAAATCTTCTTGAGTTCTGTTTTGGGATAAATGTGAGTAGTCCTCTTCCATGTTTTATCTTCCTGAAGATATCCTTTTGCTGTTCACATTCAAGTTATAGCTGCCACAGAAACCAACTTTTTCACTGCCACAAGTAGAGCTAATCAGAAATAACACAGCTCACCATTTCCATTGTAATTAGGCTCAGTCCATATCATTCACTGCTTCATTAACTTGAAAGGTTAGATATGTCTGCTTCTTTTTAATTAAGTTGTATAATGCAGGGGGGAGGAGATTCCAGGAGGTTCGCACAGCTAGCCACCATTATCCGGTTCTGCAGCGGCCTTAGCATCAAGCAGGTGATCCTTGTTAGTCATTCAAGTTGCCACCCGAATTCTTGACCAGATCAAAAGATGCTCCTTCTTCCTTTACCCTTCTCCTGGGTTGCTTTGGGAGACCCTTTCCCCATTCTGGGATGGGTAAAAGGCCACATTGCAGGACAGAGTTAAAAACTTCCAGCCATTCCCATTCACTGTGCTTCCCAGGCTCCACCCTGATACGAGCATTTCTCAGCTTTTACCAAATCAACTTTCCAAAGGAATTCATCACATATCTGATAAATGTGTCTCAAATCTCTTTTCTTTAGGAATTGGCCAGGGTGTTCCTGTGGTAGCTCTCATATTTGAAGGTGGCCCTAATGTTATCCTCACAGTTTTGGAATACCTTCAGGAGACGCCTCCTGTCCCAGTGGTGGTCTGTGAGGGGACTGGCAGAGCTGCAGACATCCTAGCTTATGTTCATAAGCAAACTGAAGAAGGAGGGTAAGTCTTTTAAGCAGGCAGTGAATGTACTGAGATCTGGCCCTTCTACTGAGATCTGGCCCAGTGGGATTTGGCCAGCAGTCAGGTCTTTCTAGCATTACCACCAGTTTCTCTCAACAGGAGTCACAAAGGGGGCCTTCTGCAAACAATGCATGTGGTGAACCATGGCATTACAACATCTCCCCTGATGTCATGAATCCTTGATGCTGAGGTGTTAAATTGAAGAACACTTCCTAAGGAGCTTGTTGGATAAGAATTCTGTCCTCTGAACAGCTACAGAGCTTTGAACAAAACAGGACAGGCTGTTAATGTGTGTTTTTGTGTTTGTTTTTAAATTCAGAAATATTCCTGATGGAACAGAGCCGGAAATAATTTCAACAATCAAGAAAACATTTAATTTTGGTCAGAGTGAGGCAGTTCATTTGTTCCAGACATTGCTAGAGTGCATGAAAAAAAGAGAACTTGTAAGTAAAAAGCTATATTATAAACTATGACAATAAAATTAATATGTCACTTTGTATATTTTATATGTGCATATGACATTGTCACATTTTGTATATTTCACATAAGCTGCAATCCTAAAGACACTTTCCTGGAAGTAAGACCTATTGAACACAATGGGGCTTACTTTTGAGTAGACAAGTTTAGGATTGTGCTCATACATAGTGTTTGAATGGGACTAGCTGTTTAAATGTCCCCTCACTCCTAAGCGCAGTCCCAGCCATATATTCTTGCTTATTTTTTCTGGTCTCTTCATAGGACTTGCGTTGCCAGTGCTTTGTGCGTGAGTAGTATTATGGTTTGGTCAGATGCAACTCAAAACTATAGTGGCTCTAGCCTGGAAAGATTTCTTGGCATACACAGGATTCCCATACAGCCTTCTGTATCAGGCATTGATCAAACTCCAGCCTGTTTTATTCTTCTCCTGTTTAGACACTGGGCAAATATTTGTTCAGCTCCTTTTATGTATCCAAGGTTATTTGGCTTGTTGGTCTTGAAGTTCAGCAGCCTTAATTCAGTTTTTTTTCAAACCAAAAATGACTTTTCCAGAAGAAAAGGAAGATTAAATACAAAGGTGAAACTTTTTGGCATTTTGTATTCCTGAGGTTGGAGGTAGTCTTTGCTCACCTCCTATTATTCACTGCTATCTGCATGCAGTAGACCATGGTGGTTGTTTACATATGAACCGGCAAACCATGGTTTGTGTTTACCCTTCTAACTGTGTTTGGATATTATGTGATTTGATCCTTATTTTGCAATCCTGGTTTGCAGGACAGGCACATATAGTCAGCTAATTTCACTGAAATAGTAAACCTCAAAGCAGGAAACCTTCTTTACCTCAGAGCAGGAAATGAGACAATGAATTGCCTAGTGAATGTTGAAGCCCAAGGCTTATTTAAGGTTTATATACGTAATATTTCACTCCAAATCAGTGAATGCCACATAGGAAGAATATTTCACAGATGAACACAAAACTCATGGCTTGTCCAGAGCAGCTCTACTTTAAGTTATAACTATTCTTGTGAACTGAATATAGACTAAAATGTATGTTTTCTATTTAATCTTGGTATCACTACTTAGTTGTGTGTCTTATTGAAATCATGTTTTATTCTTGCTGATATTTGTGGGAGTTACTGTGCAAACAGTATTGATTTAAATGCGTATGGAATTCGTTTAACTTTCTCTAGTTTGTGCTCTTGAACTGAAATGTAAATACTTTATTAATTATGGTCTCTGAAATAGTATATAAATACTGTCTCATTATTTTGAAGTATTACATGACATTGTAGTCATTAACAAATTATGGTAGTATCCTATTCAAATGTTTTGTAAGCATGGAAGTCCCTAAGCCTACAGGGATTTTGAGAGCATATTGATGAACTTCAGTGCTATTGCTGCACCCTGTCTCCCCTCATTCTCCCAGTGGACAATGTTCTTCTGCAAAGGCAGATGCTGTCTATGTGGACTATGCTATGTAGTGTGTTGGGGATGGAATTGCTGGCACTCTTCTTCAGCCTCCACCATGCAATTCCTCTCCGCAGGGGAGAGTGTATGAGGAAAGATTAATGTTTCTTCTTCATTTTTGTTGTTTATAGCCAAAGCAAATTTGGACTGAATTATAATAGTTTTATGTCTTTTTAAAGTGTTGGGATGTGCTTGTATTAAACTCTTCTTAATAAAATTTTCAAAATAGATCACTGTATTCCATATTGGGTCTGATGAGCATCAAGATATTGATGTTGCAATCCTTACAGCACTGCTAAAAGGTGAGAGTTTTTTTCTTTTAATCTTAAAAGCAAAAAATTAAATGTCAAAAAGCAAAGTCAGAAGGAAGATAATGCATTCTGGATTATCTTGGTTTGCCCTGTCTTTGTAAGTAATTTTCTCTACTTTTTAGTGAAAAATTCAAGCCATCAAATGGAAGGCACTTTTCAGAACTGACTACGCTTTCATGAAATGGATAGTGTTCAATCAGCTTTAGTAATATAAATTGGGGAAACATATGCAGTTTAAGATTGGTGTGTGAATTATATCCTTTTCTTTTTGATAAATCATAAAATTGGGTTTTAAAATTGACATTGCTATTAAATTTATATCTGTCGGATATTTTGAAGATGGCCACTTCTAAAATCAGGATTGTTTTAATGTGCAGTTTAAGGTACAAATCTGTTTGCTGTTTGTTTACTTTTTAGGGACAAATGCTTCTGCATTTGACCAGCTTGTCCTTACACTTGCATGGGATAGAGTTGATATTGCCAAAAATCATGTTTTCGTATATGGACAACAATGGTTGGTACGTAAACATGTAAAGCATTTAAAATAATTTCTTATTTAAGTTTCATATTCCTATATATGGCTTAATATCAATTTAAGGATTATTTTCTTCTTTTATCAGGTTGGATCCTTGGAACAAGCTATGTTAGATGCTCTTGTGATGGACAGAGTTGCCTTTGTGAAACTTCTTATTGAAAATGGAGTAAGCATGCACAAATTTCTTACGATTCCAAGACTGGAAGAACTTTACAACACTGTAAGTTGCTAATTGTTTTGAAAGATTCTCTTAAATTAGCACTTTAAGTTGCTAATTGTTTTGAAAGATTTTCATTTACCATGTTTTGATTTTTTAAAAAATAATTTCAAATATGGACTGTTGCCCCAAAAGTGGCATGACTTTCAGTTTAAGGTTAGCGGGAACTTGTAATCAAATGAAATACTGCACAAAACTTGTTAGAATCATTATTTGGAAAGTAGTTTGTGGATGCCTTTTCTTGATATTAAGAGTAGAATATCATAGCTCTGTTGCCAAAACTTGGATCTACTGAAGACAGCAACATTCCTTGTAATTGCCATTAAAATTATTGATGAAAAGGACTGTGAAAGAAGTTGGAAAATAGTTCAGGAGCTTTTGCTTCCCAGAAAGGTCTTAAGTAACTAGAAATTAACTTGTGCAATATTGTTGTCATAATACTCTCATATCTGAGAAAGGTGAAAACTCATTCCTTCAACCCACAATTAATAATACAGAAAATATAATACTAATTTTATGTAAATAAAGGTAACAGTTTTTATTTTCATGTTTATTTGGAATCATGCCTGATGATAAGTGAGGTAGAAAATATACTTCTAAATGCTTTCTTTAGGTAGTACAGTATTAATCTGCATTATAAGCAAAGTAATACCGAGTTACACTTCTGTTTAAAGTAGAATCTTGATATTTTTTAAACACCTTGCAGCAGGTCATTGTGTTTCTACTGCATTTTTTTGCACACTGTATCTAAAGCTCTGCAATCTTCTCTTCCACATCAAGAAACAAGGTCCAACCAACCCAGCACTGTTTCACCTTGTTCGAGATGTTAAACAGGTATGTCCTTTGGTTCTTTACTGTTGGCAAACAAACTCATCTTCATACACTTGTTTCTTTTTTGACACACAGGTTCCTTACCCAATTTCTTTGGTTTTGCTCAACTTAGACTGAATGGGGAAGGAACATGTGTGCCTATGGAGTATAGATCAAAACATCTTTTGCTGTTTGAATTTAAACACTGAGAGTGCAATTTTGGGCGTCACAAACATGCTATAAAACATGTTTGTGCCACTGCAGGAGTTGGAGGCTGGTGCAAGGGCACACACCAGCCTCTCTGCACTGATCCAGCCCAGCAGATATAGGCTTTTGCTGGTAGCAGGCCGTTGGTGCTGCATATACAGCAGCTGGGCTGGTGGGTGTCCTGGGCTGGGGTGGGCTGGAACCACCCTCAATACAGAGGCTGGATTCTAATCCCCTAAGCATCACTAAGCCTTACTGGGACACTAAGCATCCCAGCCTTACACTGCGCTGCTTGGATCTGCACCAGCAATTTATCGTAAGTCCTCTTACTCTGAGATGCATCAGGTCCACTTCCAACCCGGTGCTCAGTACAGTGTGCATCAGCTAGCCTGCTTGTTCCAAAGGAGTTTAGGATTGGACTGCCTGTTGATTGATTTGTCCATGTGGTTTGGTGCTAGCTAATATGCTATGGTATTAAAGTCTCTGCAAGAATTTTATTCCAAGCTTATCTTCCTGTTTTTACTTTTTTAACTGAAAGGGACAGGGAGTTAACCCAGGATCACCTTCACTCATTTAAATCATTCACTTTATGACTTTATCAACACTTTTGTGTTAAGTTCTGTTAAAGTATCATATGGAGATTGTGATATGCTTGAGTCTTAGTTCTGAATTTATTGTCTTATCCCTAGGGAAATCTTCCCCCAGGATATAAACTCACTTTGATTGATGTGGGACTTGTTATTGAATATTTGATGGGAGGGACCTACAGATGCACATATACACGGAAACGCTTCAGAGTGATATACAACAGTCTCAGTGGCAGCAATCGGGTATGTGATTTGCTTAGAATTGAATAGCAGAGATCTGTGTAGTATTTAATCTTTTCCAATATGTGGAAGACCTCCTTATCCAGATTGCACAAAATAATTGAAAATGATTGCTGAAAAGGGATTTCCCCTTTCTAGTGCTTGTGCACATTGTAATTTAAATGCACTGTTATAGTCTCATAACAATACCTGGAGACATGAATGCAATGAACACAATTTAAAACCCAAGGTTTTAAATCTTGTCCATATCAGTGGGAAAGATTCAGATGTCTGAATCTCAGCTGAAGACTGGAATCCTTGACTCAAGGCATAATTGTTTTAAAGTACTTCAGAAATATTTGACAGGCCTTACAACAAAAACTATTATTGTTTGCCCATCTTGCAAGTGAAGGCTGAGTTTGAGAGACCTGAAGCTTTCCTTACAGACCCATAGAATTCATAGCTTATTTCTTTGCGCTTATATTCCACTTTTCCTTGAAGGAAGAGTTGTTTTCCCCTTCCATTTTCTCCTGTGAGGGAGGTTAAATTGTGAGCCAAAACAATTGGCTAGTAGTCCCACAATAGTCTTCATGGCTGAACAATTGTTTGTACCCATTTCTCCCAGGGCTTGTCAGACAATCTAACAGCTGTTCAACACCAGCTTTTGTTGACATAAGACTTGGACAAGATACTTCACAACTTGTCCTGTTAATCTTTATACTGGGTTGTATCTTGTGAACTAACAAGTTGTTTCTGTTTTATAATTCAGTTGAAATAGTTTTGTGTATCACTTCAGATTATTTCATGTATTTCCCTCCTCCTTTCTGTAGCGATCTGGACGAAATACTTCAGGCAGCACCCCTCAACTGCGTAAAAGCCATGAACCTTTTGGTAGCAGGGTGGATAAGAAAGAAAAGATGCGACATAATCACTTCATCAAAACTGCACAGCCTTACAAACCAAAGGTATGAAGTATGCTAGAGTCTGTAGCACTTTAGAGCAGTAAATTGGAGATGGTGGGACGCAGCGAGCTTTGTGCCTTTTACATGATTCTGGCATGTACTGTGAGATTTTATGAAAACAGTGGTTTATGTTCATTTTATAATGTAATAAAGGGAATGAGCTAGCATATTTTTTATAAATAAAATAAAGGGGGATGCAGTGGCTTGGTGCTTAATTAAAGATGCTGGAGATGAAATTTTGACTGCTCTACATAATGGAGTAAAATTCCATCACTATCTCCTGCTTAGCTAGCAGTCTGAAAGCATACAAATGCAAATAAATAAATAGGTACCACTTTCAGTGTGTAGGTAACAGACCTCTGCAACAGACTGGCCACGTTTCCTCAATGTTGCCCCAAAATATGGATTGGACAAAGTCACCTGCCTAAATGGTGACTGATCCAGAATTGTGGGCCTGTCACCATACATGGCAAACACTGGAGAGAAAAAAGTGCATTATGTTTGCTTTATGCTGAAGCAAAAATACTGATGGGACATGCAGAGCTCTCAGGGTAAGACCAGGCACTTCCACAGAGAACACCCTATCCTCCATGCCTGCCCCACTGGATATCAAGAGTGGCAGAACATGGACAGTGTCTCCAGATGATCCTGGAGAGTGGGCAGTTTCAACTGATTTAGGTTTAAATGTCTTGTAAACCATGCCATTGTAGGCAGAGAATTAAAGTTTCACAAATGATGTTCAGAAAGTAGCAAATTCCTCATTCTGGATACCAAGCCATTGTTTCCTTCAGGAAACCTGGATTGTGTGATGTAATTTGTGGGCAGATTGTGGTTTGCCAAGTTCCAATAGAGCAAACTCAATTTGTGTTTGAGAAACAGCAAATCTCAATTTGTGTTAATGTGAAAAAGGCAGCTTTGAAATCAGGATTGCTGAGCCAAGGGCTTGGGTTGACAGCAACAAACCATGATTTGTTTGCTTCATCTTACATCCAATTAGTTACAGTTAACTACAGCAGTAAACATTTTAAGAAGTGGATTTGTGGGTGTAATATCCTTTCTAATACAATGAGTCTGCAATCCTAAGCCCCAGTTAGGCCTGGCTCATGAGTACTCAAGTCCCGTGAAGGCCTAGGGGGCTCACAAAAGTGCTATAAGCACTTCTGCATCACCTCAGAGGTGAGGAGGGTGTTGTTTAGGCCACTGTACAGACATGTGCCAGTCTCCCCATGCCACCACAGGAATGGGGAGTGGGTGAGTTGAGCTGGCCTAGATAGGTTAGGATTGTGCCCTGAGAGTGTTATTGATAATGGGTCTCAAACGTAATTTCTTCTTTATTTCTGACTAATTGCATTATTCATAAATTATATCACTGTGTTGTATGGTACTTTATAATATACTTTTTCTGTAAAGCAGAGGGTGCAAAGTTTTTGGCAGGAGGGCCACATCATTATCTCCCTGACAGTCTGTTGGGGGTGTAAAAAAATTAATTTACATTTTAAATTTGAATATATTTACCGGTACCTAGCATATTTATTTTTACATAAATAAATTAGAGATGGAAATTATGACTGAATTCAAATCAGTTAATAAGCACTTTCTATTACAGGGAGAGGGTGATCTTCAAACCACTTTCTCATACAGAGAAAGCCCATTCAAACCATGTTCAAAGCACTCTATAACACAGAAAGTTTCTAAACAAAGAGAATAAATCTTCACCTATGGAGGATTACAGGACTTGCCTGCGGGCTAGGACTTGCTGTGGGCTGCATGGACGGCTGCTGTGGGCTGCATCTGACCCCTGAAGCAGGGTTTAAAATCTGCCATAAAACATTTAACCTGGCATAAATTTTTTTATGTTAAGCATTTTTCTTCTTCTCTTAAGGCCAGTACCATTACAGAAGAAGGAAGAAAGAAGAAAACCAAAGAAGACATAGTAGATATTGATGATCCGGAAACAAGACGCTTTCCTTATCCTCTTAATGAGTTATTACTTTGGGCTGTGCTTATGAAGAGGCAAAAAATGGCCCTCTTTTTCTGGCAGCATGGTGAGGAGTCCATGGCAAAAGCCTTAGTGGCTTGCAAGCTGTATCGTTCAATGGCTTATGAAGCAAAACAAAGTGACCTTGTTGATGATACCTCTGAAGAACTGAAACAATATTCCAAGTAAAGAATCTCTTTCTTGTTTATTAGCTACTGGGTAAAATCTGCATGTTGTAAGAAGATCCTATTTTTCTCAAAAGCCTCAATTTCATTCTTTTGCACAGTGCCTATATTTCTTTTTTAAAGGCATGTCCCACTCTTCCCATGATGAGCATGAAGAGACTTGCATATGGTTCTCAGGCAATCTCCCATTCAGGCAGTTTATAAAATCAGATCCATTTAAATTAGTAGAACTCAATTTAGGTGCTTTTTGTTCTGTGTATTGAGCTAAGTAATCTATAAGAAAAACACAAGTTTCGAGTTCTGTCAGTTGCTAGAAAACTTTGGAAATGAATAAGTAGTGTGTGAAGGTTCAGGAATTGAAAAAAAGTCAAATAGAGCTTCCATTGGGCAGGAAGCTACCTGCCAGCTTCCTTGTCTTTCTTCCATAGCTGTTACTGATTGGCCCTTTTTCAATTACAACACAATGACTCCAATCTTGAGCAACTCTAATATTCCAAATCCTTTCAAAGCTTGGATTTTGAATGCTTTGGGACCTGACAAATATTGCTTCCTGAAATCCTGAAACAGGTAACATGTTTAGGCAGATATTGGGTGGAGTTGCATAGCGTTCTGCTGGCCAAAATGTCACTTTCATGCCCAGGGAAGAAAGAGTAATGGGAAAGGATGCTGTCATCTTTGTCCAGAAAGTAACTTTTTATATGCAGTACAGAGTAGAGTTTGCCTCCCATGCAAAAGACTTAAGCCCAGACCTTCCAATTAGTTCAGGCAATTCCATTTTAAAGTATAATGGGGTGAAGGTGTTTGCCTCTCTGATATATGCCTGCATGCCTAATGCACATGTTTCTGATACTTTCCCCAGTGATTTTGGGCAGTTGGCAGTTGAGCTTTTGGAACAGTCATTCCGACAAGATGAAACGATGGCTATGAAGTTGCTAACTTATGAGCTTAAAAACTGGAGTAATGCCACTTGCCTTAAACTAGCAGTTTCTTCACGGCTTCGCCCATTTGTTGCTCATACTTGTACACAAATGCTGTTGTCCGATATGTGGATGGGAAGGCTGAACATGAGGAAGAATTCATGGTACAAGGTAACTAATCCTGTGTCCAGTCTTTACAGGAATCAGTTGTCTCTTAGTGCTGCTGTGTTGCTTAAATGGAAGGGAAAAGGTGGCTGAGTGAAGATTCTTCCTCACCATAATCTTTATGCCGGGTTAACTAAAACAGCTGTAGGTGGCATTGGAATGAACAGTAACTCTTGATGCTCTATCTTTTTTAAAAAAGGTACAGACATGTAGAAGGCAGAAACCAGGCAAGTAGCCCTTAACAGAGGTGGATATCTAGATTGTCATGAGAACTAATCTGTTACTAAAAATTTAGTGGTGAGATATTAACGGACTGAAAACCATGTGTAAGGCTGGAATGTCATTGGGTTTTTTCAGGTAGTCAAGTAAAACACAATGTAGAAACCATTTGTGTCTTTTATATTTGCATTGCACAAGCAGAGCAAGTTAGAGGGCTAACAGAAGGCAGATAAATCAGCAGGATGGGTGTACGTTTTCAGTGTGATGTTTATAAAACAAACCATGTAGCCTGGATTAACAATAGCAGGAAACACATTTCTCTCTGGATATCACACTGAAAATATTTCACTGTTTGAGCATTACATGGGAAGAAATCCTAAAAACACAGTGATGTTACAAAACATTCTTGACCATCATATTGAAAATACGGCATGCTGTTGTCTGCCTTGTGTATCAGTTTGTCAACTCTTGCTTG
The DNA here is from genome assembly GCA_030015325.1 of Cryptoblepharus egeriae. Taxonomy (NCBI): domain Eukaryota; kingdom Metazoa; phylum Chordata; class Lepidosauria; order Squamata; family Scincidae; genus Cryptoblepharus; species Cryptoblepharus egeriae. The sequence goes on from JAREYC010000013.1 coordinate 18,702,609, forward strand.
CCTTGCTAGTGAACTAAGAGACACCAATTAAGAGAAGTATGTGCTTCAGAATTCATAACCTCTTATATAGAACTCAGAAGATTGACCATTGAATGTAAAGGCATCAAATACGACTAAAATAATTAAGATGAAGGGCAATTATTAAACACATTCTGTCGAATACTTTGGAAATAGCAAACATTTTTCTTTTTGAGATTCTTAAGAAACATTCTATATATACTCATTTTTTTCTTTTGTCTTAAAAAAACACATCCTAATTGTTCTTCTACATCTTTTACTTGCTACCTGACCAATTTTACTGAAGGGTGACTTGAGTTGGGACTTTCTGTATGCTGGGTGGTTTCAGTTTTTTTTAGTATATCATTGAGCATTTTAGTATATCATTTTATATCTTTTTAAATAACCCTGAAATTCACACATTTCAGGTGATACTGAGTATCCTGCTTCCCCCTACCATACTCATGCTGGAATACAAAACAAAGGCAGAAATGTCCCATATTCCACAATCTCAAGATGCACATCAGATGACCATGGAAGACAGTGAAAACAACTTTCAGACAATCCCAGAAGAGATACCAATGGTAATTCTCATGCATATGCACAGTATTTTGAAGAATAAAAGCAGATTGCATCCTTGTACATGATTTTAAGATGTATTGCTTTAATATTAGGAAGTGTTCAAAGAAGTAAGGGTTTTGGACAGTTCTGATGGAAAGCATGACATGGAGACAATTATAAAACCCAAGAGGCTTCCAATCACGCGAAAGTTTTATGCCTTCTATCATGCACCAATAGTGAAATTCTGGTTTAATACGGTGAGTGTGCTTGTGTGTCTTCTTTTCTTTGAAGAAACTATTTCTGTTGTTTGCTATGTACATACTTGTGTAATATTTAGCATTTACTTGCTTTTGTAGTTGGCCTACTTGGGATTTCTGATGCTTTATACATTTGTGGTTCTTGTGAAAATGGAAGAACTGCCTTCTGTTCAAGAATGGATTGTCATTGCGTATATTTTCACATTAGCTATTGAGAAGATCCGTGAGGTATGTTTGGATTTAAGTCGCTTATAATCTAACTAGCCCTTAATATTAAGAAGAAATTCACAACACAAAAGGCAACATCTATGCAGGACCAGTGTGCTTAAAACTTGTCCACACATGGCCTTTTGGTGCCTTGTAGTCAGAAACATTGTGTTGAGAGTATCTAAGAAGTTGAGTAATCATTGTAGAATAGCAGGAACATGAACACATGCAGACTAATGTGTTTACAATTAATAATTACATTATTTAAATGTTAACATTTAGTTTTTATTTGACAAGAATTATTTTTAAGTTTATCATCCTGATGCCTTTGAATTTATTGGACAATGAAAGAAGGCAGGAGCAGATTTGCATTGGGACATATTAACTGTTTCATGATCTCACTCTTAATGATCTTAATTTAAAATACAATTAACTCTGCCTAGTTTCTCATTTTTCATACAGATCTTCATGTCGGAGGCTGGGAAAGTTAGTCAGAAGATTAAAGTGTGGTTCAATGATTATTTCAACATTAGTGATACAATAGCCATAATAACTTTCTTCATCGGCTTTGGATTAAGATTTGGAGCAATTGGGAACTTCAATGAAAATACTTACAAAATGAATTATGTTTTTGTTGCTGGAAGAATCACTTATTGTTTGAATATAATATTTTGGTATGTCAGATTACTGGATTTTCTGGCTGTAAACCAACAGGCTGGCCCTTATGTCATGATGATTGGGAAAATGGTAAGCTTTGCAGAAATGTTTGTTCCACATTTTCTATTGAATCTAAAGCAGTCACTTACAAATATCCTTAATTTAATTCCCATGGCATACTAGTAAACATATCTTGTTCTAGGAACTTACAGGATTTAAAATTAGGAAAATTTATACAGTGGTTCCTTGGTTAACAAGTGACTTGCTTAGGGAGCATTTTAGATAAAGATTCTCTTGTCCCCTTCATACCAGCCACAAAGGTATAGTACAGTTCAGTACTTTACAATATTTTCTTTATTACAGTGTTTTGTGTTCCTATATATTATAGTGTTGCATTACAGTGCTTTGTAAATATTTTTATATACATATTTTTAACTTGTTACCATTTTGAGTTGTTTCCATCCGAGTTTCTATGATTTCCTATGAGAAAATCCATTTTGGATAACAAGCATTTTGAATAACAAGCATGCTTCTGGAACAAAGTATGCTGTTTAACTAAGGCACCATTGTATACAACTAGCAGAATTTACCCATCGTTGTGAGCACATGGCACCACTAGTTACCATGCATCCTTGCCGGGCATCAGGTATGGGGTGCCAGGCACTACTGGGCACTGGGGACCACCAGGCATCCCTGCTGGGCACCAGGCAGCTGCAGGCAACACCAGGCAGCAGGAACCATCAGGCAACAAATTCGTTCTTAGTGGGTCCTTAAAATACAGAAGGAATGCAATCCCCAGTTTTCATCCTTCTAGGTCTGGGTGTTGGGGTTGGGTATTGATCAGTAAGTCTTCAATGTTATAGGGCTGAAAGTGCATTGCACCTCTTTTCATCCCTTGGGGGTTTCTAGATTTCAGATTTTAGAAACCTTAGGGGTTTCTAGATTTCTAGAAATCAGCTCTTAGTGAGTGCCTACGTCATGAAAGGAATAGCCTCCCCAAATTTCATGCTTCTTGGTCTGTGGATTTGGGATGGCCATTGATGAGTTTATGATACTTCAATGAAAAGTATAGGGATGATCACGCATTGCACCCCTTTCACCCCCTTCCAGTTTGAATTTCCAAAAATCAGTTCTTAGTGGGTGCCTACATCACAGAAGGAATACCCTTCCCAAATTCTAGGTCCGGCAGTTTGGGCTTGGTGTTGATGAGTCTGTCATGGCATAATCCTAACAAATTTAGGCCATGCTAACTCACCTGGCATATCTTTCCATGGTGGTGTAGGTAGGTCGGCATATGCCTGAGCAGTGGTCAACCCTCCCAGGAGTGGGGCAGAAGTGCCTTATGGCACTTTTGTGGCACCCCCAGGTCAATACTGCACTTAGGCCAGCCTAAGTAGAGGTTAGGATTGCAGTGTCAGTCGGTGAGTGAGTGAGCAAGTGACCCTTCGATTTTACATACAGTATATACATTTAAGAAAACCAGATAAAATGAGTAAGTTATATTCTCATGAATTTCAGCAGATTTATTTTCAGCTTTCTTGACTGTTTTCAACAGGTGGCCAACATGTTTTACATTGTAGTGATTATGGCACTTGTCCTGCTCAGTTTTGGAGTCCCCAGAAAGGCAATACTTAATCCTAATGAAGAAGCATCCTGGGTTCTAGCCAGAGATGTTGTATTTCAGCCTTACTGGATGATCTTTGGTGAAGTTTATGCATATGAAATTGATGGTGAGTGAAAATGAATTAAAAACTATTTTGCTTATTTCAAACTGTTTTGTATAGATAGTGTAAGAAGGTGCAGTAAACAGCTCTCTGATCTTTCAGTCTCCTTCAACCCTGTATCTGGCTCTATTTTAATGGTAAATGATGATTGGGTGGGACAAAGTGATAGCGATTTTTAACAGAAGCTTGAAAGTGGTGTGGGAAATAGTACACTGTTATATAAAAGTGCAGATTGCACAAGACCCAAAAAGGTATACATAGGTCATTCCAGTGGGAATTAAAAATTGAGTTTGAGGCTGTATTCACCCTTTATAGATAGAAGGGACTTTGCGTCTGGGGCTGATGCTAGTAGCCACTCTCCGAGAAGGTAGGACCCCTGCCGTAAGACCAGCAATTTTCAACTTTTTCCATCACACTGACAAAGCACTAAAATTCTCAATTGACTGCACACTGTAATGCTAATGGGGGCTCACATTTCCCAAAAACTCTTGTCAGAGCTGAGAAATGGACACACAAAATGAATAAGTAATGGATCAGCAAGAGGACGCAGGGTCTTTTAAGCCTCATCCAGGTTTAGGAGGAGAAGGCAGATGCTGTAGTGGATAGTATTGGGTGTGAGTCACAGGTTGTGCTTTGTTTTTGGATGTGAGTCACAGGTTATGCTTTGGAAGAACTGCATCTTGTAGTATGTTTTAAGAGTATAGTACCTTGTAGATAATAGTAACCGATGATTTTTTGTTATTTAGAAGGCAATTTGCTTCATAATTTGTAAAATTTGCAAAAAGTTTCTGAATTTTTCTTTTGTTTTCTGTTTGCAAAGTGTGTGCGAATAATACTGAAAATTCAGTTTCACACCTCTGTGTGACGGGATCATGGCTGACACCATTTCTTCAATCAGTCTACCTCTTTGTACAGTACATTATTATGGTCAATCTTCTCATTGCCTTTTTCAAGTACGTATACGGTTTCATATGATCTTGATCATTAATCCCCCACATTAAATCGGACCAAGCTTGGTGATTGGGCTATTGTGTTATAGAATTTCTGCTGCTGTTCAAAAAAGTTTTTTCCAGTTATATAGGTCAGATGCAAGAGATTTCCTGAGAGGTTTTCAGTTATTTATCATATTCAATCTTTTGCTTTCTTTTTTTCTTTTAGCAATGTATATATACAAGTGAAATCAATTTCCAATATTGTATGGAAATATCAGCGCTATCACTTCATTATGGTGTATCATGAGAAACCTGTCCTACCCCCACCACTTATTATTCTTAGTCATATGGCTTCCTTGTTCTGTTGCATATGCAAGCGACGAAAGAAAGACAAGACTTCAGATGGACCAAGTAAGAACTGACAAATAACACATAGTGTTGTCTATACTTTGCATTATGTGAAATATAGCAATTGGGTGGGTTGTGTCCAGTCTTATAAATAAGTGTACATATAACTTAATTTTAACTGGTTCTCAAGAAACTTCCTTAAAATTACATTTCTGCTCAAATTGTGTAGTTAACTCATCTTCAGAAGTACCTTTTCCCATTCCATTACTAGAACAGCAAAGAACCATTTGCTTGCTTTGCAGTGAAATGGTTAACTAGTACATGGGCTGTATCCTTGCAGTCATGTAAACTGCACGGTGGGGCAGAGCCAAAAAATGGGGTAGGAGAGGATATTCCTTGGGTCAGGCCAAGTGAAACCCAACCTGAACTGCAAGCCCTTGACCAGCAGGAAAATATTGAGGTTAAATTGTTGATCATACTTGAGGATCTATATACATTCCCTCTGTCTATGTGGTTTGTCCAGAACACATAAGTGATTCTGTGTAGCCAATCAGATCAGAATAATCAACCTTTTAAATAGTGTGCTATTGACCAAGTCTTTCCTTGAGCAAAGGATGGGCCAGAGTGAGCTGAAGACTCACAGTGCTGGAACATGCACGCTGTCCTCACCTGTGCTGTATCCAGTGCAAGTATTAGGACTGCTGCTATGTTATCACAGGATGGCACAGCTACATTGTCACACAGAAATCTACAACACCCTTATGTCAGTACAAGGGATTTGTGCCAACCTAAGTGCAATGTAAGATTGCCCTATCAAGATATTTGTACTCATGCTCTACTGAATGCATGTGTCCTGTTACTTAAAACATTCTGTATCGGGACTCGAATCCATATAACCTTGCATTACTTAGTGATAGAAGAGCTGTTTCTTCCATCAGGCAGCATGAGATGACCTGGTACAAATTTGGGGTTTTGTTGAAAAGAAGCACTTTTGTATCTTTACTACCAGAAGAGGGGCATTTTGAAGTGTTGTTTCAGGAACCAAAACTTACTGCAGTTCTTATTTATGTCCTTTCTTTCCTTTATTTATCCACACTGTTTTCTCTCTCATGGCTTTTAATTCCCCTGTGGGAGTTCACTTCTATGGTAATGCCAGCTTCTATGCTCAGTGCTAGTCTATGTGGCAGTCTGTTGGCCTGCTCCTTAAATTTCTTTTCTGCTTTGTTCTTTAGAACTGTTTCTAACTGAAGAGGATCAAAAGAAACTTCATGATTTTGAAGAGTTGTGTGTTGAGATGTATTTCAGTGAAAAAGATGACAAATTCCATTCTGGAAGTGAAGAAAGAATCAGAGTAACATCTGAACGGTAGATGGCTTTACATATAAAACATTTTTCTAATTAATGAAGTTGCATTTAAATGTTGCCAAATTTGTATTCAGCTTATCAGAGATTGCAACTGTTAACTGAATTATATTTTCCAGTATCAGTTGTTAATGTCACTATACTTACAGCAAAAGAAGCATTGTGGTTAACAATGTGTTTAACATTGTGGTTAACATTGTGGTCCCCACAAGACAGGGTGAGCTCCTGTCCTTAGCCCAGCTCTGCGACGCAGCTGGATCCAATCGTATTGGCTCTGCCTTTCCATTGGACTAATTCAGTGGCGTGGAGAGGGGGGATTTGCTGCTTGGGAAACAGCCTATCCTCCATAACAGTCCAACCCAGGCTTTCATGCTTCGCATGCAGCATATGCAGTGCAGAGCACGATACCATAGTCTTTCAAGACTGACGGAGGCCTGCTATTTAACATTGTGGTTTACAAAAGAAACATGTTGGTTGCAAGCTGGAGTTGCAAGCTGGAAGGAGGCAAGATCAAAGCAGATGTGGCAAAGAGCTTTCTATGTTAAACCTAAAGCAGTCAGCAACAAATCTCCTTGGTTTAATTCTCATGGCATATTAACAGTTATCAGGTGGCACACAGTTTGGACATGACCTGCAAGGATCCATTCTTAGATCCGTGTGGATAACCAAAAACCATGAAAAATGAAATCCTTTGTTTCTGCCTCTTTAAGCTGCACTCCAGGGGGCTTTGAATCCTGCAGAGGCCTTTGGAAGAATGGAAGTTGCATTATTTTGTGATCAGGGGCCATTCTGAAACCTGTAGAGACCATGATTGGACCATGGATGGATGCAGGCTTCAGAAAGCCCTTCAGAGGTGACCAGAGCACAGCTCTGGGTTTCCTCAGGAGGGCTCAGTTTGGGCCAACTCTGGCTCAGTGCAGGACCAGGGATAGAAAATAAATTTCCTCTCAAATTGAATTTTTTCTGCCTTTCAGTGTTGAGCAGATGTGCATCCAAATCAAGGAAGTTGGTGACAGAGTCAACTACATCAAACGTTCGTTGCACTCTCTTGACACGCAAATTGGGCACTTGCAAGACCTCTCTGTTCTTACAGTGGACACTCTGAAAACATTAACAGCACAGAAGGCTTCTGAAGCGAGCAAAGTCCACAATGAGATTACACGGGAACTAAGCATTTCAAAGCATTTAACACAGAACCTCATTGAAGATGTTCCTCTGAGGTCTTCCATGTGGAGAAAGCACAGTGTTGGCAATGTATTTGGTTCTTCTTTTCCCCAAGGAGGCCTTGAGAGTAATAATGCTTTACAGTGCCACATTTCTATGCAAGACGAAAGAGATTCTGGACATAAGATGTCTACTCTCCCCAAGAGGGATGAATTTAACTTTCCAGAGGCTGGTTCCTCAGGCAGTGCCTTTGTTCCCAGAGCTCTTTCCCCTCCAGAACTTCGTCACAGGATACAGGGTACAGACATGTCGAAAAGTGGTGGTAAAAATAAAAAGACAGGCAATTCTTCAAACAGCATGCCACATCTCACGTCCCAAACTGCTAAATTTTTTGTTAGCACACCTTCTCAGCCCAGTTGCAAAAGTCATTTAGAAACAGCTGCAAAAGATGAAGTGGTTGGAGGCCTGAAGGCTGAAGGAGAAAATATTGAATTTGGTGCATTTGTGGGTAAGTATAACACACTAGAATGTGGGCGTCGTAAAGTTGCAGTGGGTTGCTGTGTTGCTCCCATTTCTGCTTCGCTTGCTGCCACCCCTTTCCAACCTTATGTTGAAGTTGAAGGATATATCAACGGTGGTTTTGTTTATGATGAAAATGATACTAATGTTGATGGCTACATGGACAAGTGGAAATACCAGTCTTCTTCCAAACTGGCAAAGGATGATGCTGAAAAGAATTTACAGTTGTTGTCTGGTAATTGGATCAGAAGTGATACAAGACACTGTCTAAATCGGACACCGAATATTGGACTCCCTCATAGAGTTCCAGAAACAACAAGGAAGAATCAGTATTTAAGTTCCAGCAGCATTGCAGGACTCCCGAAACTGTGGATCAAATCTAAATTGCAAGGTTTGCTTTACCAAGAATTGTGTGGTACCTTTCGGTGGATTCTGGTTTTAGATGATTTTGTGGTTCTGTGGCGCTTTACTTTTAATCCTTTTATTTCTTCTAGCTATCTGAATGGTTCCTTTATAAACGTATAACTCCTTTGATCAGTCTTACTCATGGACAATATTTTTCAGACATTCAGTTATTGAGGATTAAGTTGTTTCATTTCTAACTATAAACTTTACTGGTTAGGGTTTTCAGTCTAGAAAAATATCCGTCTCCAAAAATATTGTCCTAAAGAAAAGATGATTTTTGGTGACAATATATTTGTGGTACTCACTTGTGAAACTCAGGTTGCCTGTTGCACGCTAATTTCTAAATACTCTGTGACTATCTGCCACTGTTTTTGCTAACCACGTAGCTTTGGGGAACATGGCTTCAAATCAACAATTTGGCCTATTTAAAAGCAAAAAGGTGCAGATTCAATTTTTTTAATTGTGTGGGATAGTAAAAGGGATAATTTGTGAAAAAAATGGTGACAGAGTCATATTTGTTAAGGTCCTGGGAAGAGAGGTATACTAATGGCATTGTCTGTTTATGTTTCTCAGATAAGGTTTGTGTTGTATTGGTTTGGCCTTGCCAAAAACAAAATTAATTTTAAACTTCTTTGTGTAAGAAACATCTTTTCAGGATAGTTTTGCACTGTGTTGAGCCTGTGTGATAGATAGACTGTGACAGTTCACCTGCTTTGCCTCCACAATGTTAGACATTGAATATCTGATTCAAAGAGGGGCTTATGCTTATAGAACTTGCAGATGCAATGACACAGATTCTGTGCATGCATGTTGAACTCTACACATTCAGATACAGTAGCCAATGCATTGGCTGTATATAGGCAGAACCATGTTTACATTGGACACAACTACGCTCAATGGGCCACTTGTGTAAAACTGAGATTAGTCAGATTTTTTTCAGTTTTTATTAGCTTGTTTGTCTTAAGCAAATGCATGTGTTGTTCACATTTATGTATTTCAACTGGTGATCCCACCCCACTCCAATGTTTGTGAGCATTAACAAAGGTCATTCATTGTAAATGTGGTTTGTTTGGAAAACATAACTAAAGACACATAGGTTTACTGATCAGGCTTGTGTTAGGGTTAGCTCATTAACAAGAGAGCTTATGTATATGTTTCATTGAAATAAGTGATTTGGTCCTGGGGTACAATCTCTCACTCATAATATAATCTTCATCCTTACTGTTTGGGTTCATAGATTTTGGAAGCAGAAAAGCTCTGTGCAGACATGTTCAGAACATAACTGCAGTGGATGATTGCAGAATCCTGCTATACTTACTCCTCTAGCCCATTTGGCATTTGCTCATTCCATGTCAGGTTTCCATTACAGGCTAAAGCCACTGTACATGGTTTGGTTGTGTATTTGTTGCACAGTTGAAGCCTGCATGCTTTGTGCTTATGGATGTGTAAAATCCACTGCACAAATGGGAGGTGGGGCTAAACTACATCATTCTGTCACATTCCAAATCTTCTACTGTTTGCATTTTCAGAATGTCTGCGTTGGGCTGATGTATTTTGCATTAGTGTGTGAGTGAGCTACCACATGTCTTGTAATTCAGGATTTCATAAAAACTATTTGAGGGTGAAGTTTATATTCCAAAAATTTCTTTTGAACTATGCTTTTTCTACTTTTAGTTAAAATGCTGATATCCATGCTATCTGATAAAACAGAATATGCATAGCTTTGAAGCCAATATAATGATGTCAAATGTCTCACTCAAGCTTTTTCCCCTCAAGTCACTGATTTACATTATGATATTATTATACACTTATATGTAGGAAAAGCAATAGTTCTGAAAACTAATCTATGAATTAAAAAAGCCAGTTGTGTTCTGTTGTATTAATTATCTCTGAACATTCAAATCCCAGTTGCATTTCAATTAGAAGTAAGCTTGGTGCTTCTCTCAGAACCTTTAAATATTTTTTGTATTGATGATATGCCAAAGGTCACAGAGACAGCATGGAATTACAGCGATTTAAAGAGACCATGGCTAAGAGTAAAGAAAAAGCTGAATGCATTGAGGTAAGAGGATAAATGGCTGCATAAATGTTTAGTGTGATTATTTTTCTCTAAGGCTACAATCCAGAGTAACTACGGGACCTTTTACACTGATGTAGATATGGTGCCACCTATGGGAAATGCAGGCCTCTTATGTTTTCCCATAGTTACTCTGGATTGTAGGGTAAGTCACTGTTTGTTCTCCAGCAATAATGTAAGCTAATTTTTCCCAAACTCTCAGGGAAAGTTTGGCAACTGTTAAGTATTGGCTTGAGAGGGGAATAGGCAGCAACTTATCAGTGTGATAGTTCTTCTTCCAGGGGGAGGGAAGGGTTTTTCTAACTTTCCTGGGGATCTCTATGGCTCTCCAGAGGGTACAAGGTGCCTGCAATCCCACTGTAGCCCTTCAACAGTTTCGAATGCTTTGAGAAAGAAAAACATTTTACAAAGGAAATTGGAGCTGCCGGGAAAGACTGCTGCCGGCAGTCTTCCTGAATGCCCCAGAGAGCCATCATGATATCCAGGTAAGTTGAAAAACCTCTTCCAGGCAGCAACTTTCCTAGAGTGTCAAAATATCCTGTTTTGGGAACCTATGATGTAAACGAAAGTGGTTAGTTGGTTTAAATGTTTTCATGTGTATTAACTTCCATGATGCAGTAGCAATCAGCAGGCCTAACTTAGCTGTAGCAGCTTTGTTGCTGAAAGTGAATTGCCAGTCAAGAAGCCCTAATGAGCCCTTGGAGTTTTCAAACTGTAAGCACCGTTCTTTGAGCAGAACAGCATGGAATGTCAGTCTAAGTAGTCTGGGGTAGCCTTTGATCATCTGAACATTCCTTAATGTGCTTCCATATATCTGTGGTAAACATCAAGATCAGGGTCAAAGTTCCCAAATATGGTATTCTAAAATTATTTCAGTATTAGTTTGAGCAACCAAGGTTAAAAATACACCATAAAAATATGAATTGTTAGGAGTTACTTTGTGCATCAGCAATGCTTGGCTACCTACCCTTAGAAAGGCTAGGATCCACAGATTCAGAACAGGAAAAGAATCAGGTTGTAAGAACAAAGTGCACAGACCTTTAAGGAACTCAAGATGAGCAAGTAAAAGATCAATGGACAGTTACTGTCAGTTGCTCTGGGTTGAGACCAAATGGTCTCTAATTCTCACCTCTAATTCTTTGAAAATGTCCACCGTAGTCATGGGTGAACTAAAACAAACAAACAAAACAAAACTCTTCATAGACCATGGCCATTAAGCCTAAACAATTCTTACTACAACACTAATAGCATTGTGCATGAAGGCCTTAGATGGTATGTCAAAATGAATGTTGTTTCTGGATTCCCTGCCCACCCCCCCAATGGAATACTTCTTTTAAGACTGTTAAGAGTCCTTAATTTCACTACAGTAATGATTCAACTTCAAATGATTCAGATTCAATAATGAAAATGTTCTGTTTTAAGGAACAACAGGAAGACTTCAAAAAAGCTGTCCTGGAAGGCATGGAGACAACAAAGCATCAGGTAAAACACTGACTTTTGATACTTCAAAATACATAAGTTGCAAGTAGCAACGTAAATATGTCCCTTTTGAAGACAAGGGTAACAGTTGAGTCGCTTAAGCTACCTTGACTTTATATATTTGAGAATAGTGGTGAATAATAACAGTGCTTTATCTGTTAATACATAGGGTGTTTGTAATACTGATGGCCATCTGAGACATGTTAGTTCGTGTAGTGGCTTTACTGAGTATCGCAGAAGCTCATTAGCAGCACATTCAGAGCAAAGTAAGTATTATAAAAACTTTTTTCATTTCATAATATAGTTCTAATATCCAATTAATCTCTGTTTTAAAATACCATTTTAAAAAAACGATATGGGATACTGGCTGCTGATTATTACTCAGTTGGCAATTTTGGGTTTCTTCTATACTGTGAGAAGGATATACTGCTACCAGTTACTCTTCCCACTTGCTTCACAGGCAGGATTTTAGTCTGGCAGTAACAGACACTGGTCTTGCCTTTTATTTGAAAAAAAGCTGGATCTCTAATTGTAAATTTAATTTTCTAGTGCACAATAAGAGTAGAAGGACATCGGTTGAAGAATCTTATCAGGTTGATTCCAAGGCAGCCTTACTCACAGTGAGTAGCTATAATAAAGTCTATATATTGATTTTCATAAGGGTCAGGCAGTCTTAAGTTTTTTTAAAAAGGTAAATAAAACAACCAGTGGAGGCTCCAATATGAATTGGGAAGGTTTTTCAACCACTTGTAGTCTGCTGTGGTTGTTTCCTGATTTGAACTCTCATACTCCTAATTGCTACTATGATGGAAAAACTTATGGGCAAAAATGTTTCTGTACAGTATATGCATATTTTTTTGCTCCATGTCTAAAAGCACCTCAGCATGTTGTGTGTATAAATATGATTTTGGTTTGCGGTGTGGGGGGGAGACTTAAAAAATACACATCTTTCCCTGTGCTGTAGTTCCATTCAAAGTTGGGCGTCTGTTGTAGAGACAACTGGAGTGCTAGCACAGAACACCCATGTTGCAAAGTGTTAGAAAAACAAAAAGGCAACTCCTTCAGCCTTTGTACCATGGTGACAGTGTGCACTTGTTGTGGATTGGAGTTTTATTCAATCTGCAATGGACATGACCTGGGGATACCTGGCCGGCTTGATGCCGAGGTTTGTTGCCAGGACATTGCCTTTCCCAGTGAGATTTATTCTGTTTATCTACTTGCTTTTGCATGTTTTGAAGTGCTAAGTTGGCAGGAGCTGGGCCAAGGATGGGCGCTCACCCCATCTGGCAGTACTCTGGTCATGAACTGCTGACCTGCTGTTAAAAAGTGTTGAAAAGCAAAATCCAGGATTTATAAAGTAAATCAACATTTGAAAGAATGGAAGCAATCATATTTTAATGACTCTTAAAATTGAATGCCAACAAATCTCCCTGTTGTGTGGCTCCAAACTGGCAGATCTTTTACTCTGAAAAAATCTGTCAGCCATTCTTTCATTGTCAGGTCATGTGCTTAACAAAAATTCAAAGCCTGGGAGGACTGAAAGTGAACTGTTAGGTTAGCATAAGCCTTGGCATAAGTCCTGTGCTAACCTGGGGGTGACAAAAAGTGCCATAAGGCATTTCTGCCCCACTCCTATTAGGCCAGTGCACAGGCTTCAACAACCTCCCCACACCACCCTAAGACAATGTGCCAGGTGAGTTAGGCCAGCCTAAATTGGTTAAAATTGTGCCCAAAATAGCTGTTTACACCTTTACTTCATTGCCTTGATTTTTAATGGAGTATGATGTATGATGGCTATCATAAAGACAAGTTGAGCCTGGGCTTACCTGCCTTTATTATAGGAGATTATTCAGGTTGGCAATTTATATAGTTGTGAAGGCTTAGCAAACTTCCAGGCTGTTGTTAAAGTTGTTGCAAACTCTTAATGTCTGTGTCCAACTACTCCAGAGAGGGTCAGCTGGATGCTAGAAGCCCCATCTGTATGTAATTCTTGGCAGTCTTGTAAGACAGGGTGAGCTCTTGTAAGTCACAAGACAGGATGAGCTCCTGTCCTTAGCCTAGCTCTGCGACACCAATCTGGATCCAATCGTATTGGCTCTGCCTTTCCATTGGACTAATTCAGTGGCGTGGAGAGGGGGGATTTGCTGCTTGGGTAACAGCTTATCCTCCATAACAATCCAACCCAGACTTTCGTGCTTTGCATGCAGCATATGCAGCGCCAAGCATGATACCATAGTCTTTCAAGACTTGACAGAGGCCTGCTTGTAAGGCACATTGCCTCTAAATTCAGTAGTAGTAGCACTAGTAGTTGTTTATCTTGTTTTTCCTTGCAGGATTGGTTACAAGGCCGATCTTCATTTAGCAATCAAATGTAAGTATGGTCTCTGCTTGATAATACTCTTAATTGTTCATATTTGTTGAGATATGCCTTTTTTGCTTATGGCATCTATGTTGCTGATTCTATAAAGAAACTATGAAAGAGTTGTAATATTTCTCAGCATTGGTGGCAGCTCTCCAAGGACTTTTTTTAACCCTATGAGATTTTTGTGTCGGGGTTGAACCTGAAACTTCTACATGCAGAGGAGGTGTTCATCCACTAATCTGTGGTCTCTCCTAAAGGCAGATATCACAGACAACAATAGGTTCAGGGGGTTATTGTTATTTGACCAAGAGCACAATCCTAAACATGTCTACTCAAAAGTAAGCCTCATTATGGTCAATGGGTCTTACTCCCAGGAAAGTGTCTTTAGGATTGCAGCCAATGTAAAAGTCAGGCAAAATAGACTTTTAAAATGTTATCTCCCAACTTTGCCAATGTGAATGCAGAGTGGTGGAACATTCCTAGTTCTCTTGCCACTTCTGCACCTTATACTTGATTGAACTCAAGGTTCTTATTGCAGTAGCTGAAATCAGAGTTCTTTTTTTAAAACTAAAAATTGAGATTGCATGCAGAACAGGCCTCTAGAAAAATGAGGTGGGCAGAAGTCAGGCACAAAAAGGACAAATAACATTACGTTTCTGTGAAATTTCTGTCTTTTACAGGTCTTCTGAGGAAGATGCTTTAAATGGTGAGTTGTTACTGAAATACTTTCTTAGTATTATATAGTATAATATATATAGTATTATATGGCTCACCTATATGGTAACATTGACTCACTGAGTGACTGACACATCAACGTCCAGCCAAAACCTCCAGACCTAGAAGTGTGAAATTGGGGAGGGCCTTCTGTCTGCTGATTAGTGCCTTCTGCCTGATGGTGTTAGGTGTCACTGCCTGGTGCCCACCAGTGTACAGCCATGACTTGGACCCACAAATACTCTTGCAGTTTTACTTCCGCGATGGTTGGAGTTGGAACCACCTGCTAATGCATGTGATCAATGTGTTTCCAATTATTGTACATGTACAATTACAATTGTATCATTGTACATGTACGCTGACTCATCACTATTCTGTAGTCCAGAAGCAGTGGAGATTTTGTTGAAATATTATATAATTAGTGCCTTTATATTTTTTAGGTATTGCTTCTCCATTCAAGCCCATCATGGATACCACCTACTACTACTCAGGTAAGCATCCTGAAGCTTTAAAATACAGTAAAACTTTGGATTGCAAGTTTCCTTGTTCTGTAAGTGTTCCGCAAGAGGAGCAAACATTTCTAATATATTTTAATTTGATAAACGAGCGATATCTTGCAATATGAGTAGTACTCACATGATCACAACTGAGCCAGTGGTGTTCTATCTTGTTGTGGAATTGTGGTGATCTTCTCCGATGCTCGGATGAGGTCCCAGCTTGGAGGGAAATATTCCTCAGCAGCCCCTTCCTGGAGGAAGCACATGGCTCAGCTGCTGTCCTGGAGCACTTCTGTTCCAAAGTCTTGGAGCAAAGGGGACAGAGTTTGTAGCCTCAGAGACCAAGCCTTGCATACCTACTCTGAAGTAAGCCCCATTAGGGTTAGTGGGGCTTGCTTCTGAATAAAGGGGGGCGATGGAAAGGAGCCTTAGAGACCAAGCCTTGTATTCCTACTCTGAAATAAGCCCAATTTACAGTCAGAGGGGCTTATTCCTGTGTAAGGCAGGCAATGGAAAGGAACCTCAAAGACTAAGCCTTGCATATCTACTTGTATTTTGTATTATATTAGAGTATTGTAATCCTATTTATATGAATATTTTTGGGTTGTAGAACAAATCATATGAGTTTTCATTATGTCTTATGGGGAAATTCAGTATACAAGTTTTTTTGGATTGCAAGCATGTTTCAGGAACAAATTATGTTCACAAACCAAGGTTTTACTGTAAATAGAAACATTTGTGTTTTACAGCAACTTTTCCTCTTGTTAATTTTTTCCTTTATAGCTGTTGAAAGAAATAATTTGATGAGGTTGTCACAGAGTATACCATTCACACCTGTGCCTCCAAGAGGTAAGAGATCTTATTGTGGCCTCTGAATGATTTTCAGTTTTTTAAGGTATTTTTTTCTTTCATTTTTCTTTCATTCACTTCCAAACATGGAAGGCCATTCACAGAATCTAAAAATAGTTCACTGTCAAAATATTTGGAGTTGGTTTATGCTGAATCTGTTCTGTATCTCAAAGAATCTTGATGAAGATGAAGCTTTATTCCTACAATCCAGAGTAACTACGGGAGCACGTAAGAGACATTACATGCACCCGTAGTTACGGCACCACCTAGTGAAAACCTATGGGAAATTCATATAGCAATCCAGAGTAAATTGTTCTTACACTGGAACCAGGACTCCCTGTAGTTACTCTGGATTGCACCCTAAGTTGTTATTCAGAGTTAGTGCACAATCCAGAGTAACAACAAGAGCTCTTGAGACATTTATGTCAATGTAGCTATGGCGCCATTTAGTGGAAACCTATGGGAAATTCATAGAGCAATCTAGAGTAAATTTTTCTTACATCGACGTAAGGGCTCCTGTAGTTACTCTGGATTGTGCAGTTAATCACATTTTTAAAGGAATCTTGCTCCCTCCTTCTTTGTTTATTGGCTTAGGGTCAAACCAAAGATGGCTGTTTTATCTGAATTCAGCAAACTACAGTTTGCTTCTAAATCAAGAACAGAAACATCTCATTGCTATGCATGAGTGGAAAAAGAAAATAGAACATGAGAGTGCACAAGTCCTTTGCCTTTTTATTTTGAATGCAGCATGAAAGTACTGAATTGTATCAAAAGTTCTATAATAATCCAGCTGTAGAGGATGGTTGATAGATTGATTGTACAAAATGTCTGATGAGGCTAAGGGTTGCTTGCATTTCATTGAAAGTATCCAGCAAACCACTGTTACCACTTCAGGTTAACTGCATTCAGCATTTTTATCCTATTCCCCTGACAGGTGAGCCAGTCACTGTGTATCGTCTTGAAGAAAGTTCTCCCTCCATCTTGAATAACAGCATGTCTTCCTGGTCTCAGTTGGGTTTTTGTGCCAAAATTGAGTTTCTGAGCAAGGAGGAAATGGGTGGGGGCTTGCGGCGAGCCCTCAAGGTGGCCTGCACCTGGTCAGAGTATGACATCCTGAAGTCTGGCCATCTCTATATCATCAAGTCCTTTCTTCCTGAGGTGATCAATACTTGGTCAAGCATTTACAAAGAAGACACAGTGTTACATCTCTGTTTAAGAGTAAGTTGTATGTTTGCTAATAAGAAATCTATCAATAATACATATTATTCAAATGCTGAAATTGTTTTAATTATAGCAAGACAAAGTTTACTTGCTGTCAGTTTCCTTGTTCAGTTTTCCTGATCTTGTTATCTTCCATTTGGTACAGGAAATAATAAAACTGCACATCTGGGGGAGGCCAATCCGCTTTCTTTACTGCATGCTTAACCAGTCCTCCAGACATGCTGGTTGCATCTCTCTCCATCTCCTTTGTCAAGCATTTCACACTTTCTTCCTGAAGCTAGTTTTTCTCCTGCCTCCTGGTAAATAGGTGCAGGGTCTGACCTTCTCACAAGTCCCCTGGCATCAGTAGTATTCTTGATGCCATCTTGCACTGACAGCTTCTCAGTTATAAAGTCCAGTTATTCAACCAGGTCATCATATTCAAATTTGTACAACTACATTCTTCTTACTTCATGGCTAAAAAACTTTTTAAATGGTGTAGCATAAATACATAGAATATTTCCAGTTATAGCAACCTCAAAACACTTCCCCCCTTTTCAGTTAAACTGTAAGATAGGATTGATCAGAATGTAGTAGACCGTTCAGGGTCTGGATTATATCACTTTAGGTAGCATAGCTAACCCAGAGACTATCACTTAAGGATACATGTGAATGTATGAGAAGATAATGCATGTGAAGATGGAAAAATCAGCAAGTTAACTATTGTATATAGAACATTCCTGTTTTTGGGACTGTACCACTTATTCTCTTATTGGTTTGGGTTTATTTTTTTTCCAATCCACAGGAAATTCAGCAGCAGAGAGCTGCCCAGAAGCTCACATTTGCATTTAATCAGATGAAGCCAAAATCAATTCCTTACTCTCCAAGGTGGGTATCCTTAAATCTCACAGTGCATGAACAGCTGTAGTGGGTCAGATCAGTTGTCCATCAAACAGGCAGGTTATGGCAGAGGGAACCTACAACATGCTCAAGCCAGTTTTTTAAAACGTATCACTTGTTTGTATCTTATTGTGCTGTATTTTTCCTCTTAAGATTCCTGGAAGTATTCCTCCTATATTGCCACTCAGCTGGGCAGTGGTTTGCAGTTGAGGAGTGCATGACTGGAGAGTTCAGAAAGTACAACAATAACAATGGAGATGAGATAATCCCGACCAACATGCTGGAGGAGGTCATGTTGGCCTTCAGCCACTGGACTTATGAATATACCCGAGGAGAGCTACTGGTTTTGGATCTGCAAGGTGAATGAAAGTTTAGAGGCATGATTATGTGATGGGGTGTGCATGAATGCATGTTGCTATGTAAACATGTAACTATAAGTATAGGGATCCATTGTAAAGTGTACAATGTAATTTAGGCCAGCAACAAATATAATTTAATTAAATGGTCATGACTTTGAATATTCCAGAAAAAAACATCTGAACCTTTGCCACTTGTGGGTGAGTGGATGATTAGCTACTAAGAATGTAAAAAAAAAAACACTCAGTGTTTTATAGTTGTTCTATATTGTATTTGCAGGCATGACTACAAAATATTAATCATGCTTTTATGCTTGAGTGTAAATTGGGGGATGGATTCACAATCCTTTCAGGATTAAATCCTTCCTTTCCATGATGTGAGAGAACTGTTATGAGCAGTTTACTCATATGAAGAGTATGGTACCAAGAAAGTGTGTTGACAGTTTTTGCACCCTCTTTCACAGTATTTGAACATTTGGGTTACTCGCTGAAATGAATGTGCAGCAGAGTCAAGGCTTCATACTATTAACTGCATGGAATGCACCAAATTTTTTGGGAGGGTGGGTGGGTATTGGGGTGGGATGGGACTAGCCTAGATGACTTAAAGATAAACTCATGGAGGATGAACAGAGCTCTGAAGAGCCATGAGCCATGGTTGCTTAGTGACACCTTGGTGTTCAAGGCAAAAAGCCACTGAATATTTGCTGGGCTCTGCTTCATGCACTGCTTTGTCAACTTCCAGGTGTTGACATCTGTCGGCCACTGCAGAAAACAGTAGGCTGGACTAGACAAACACGGTTAAACCAGCTGGTTTCCTGTTAACAATAAAGTCTCTTGATGCAAGTCTATTTGGCACAAAATATCAGACATGTAACTTCTCTCTTTTGTGAAGGTGTTGGTGAAAATCTGACAGATCCTTCTGTGATAAAAGCTGGAGAAAAACGGTGAGCAATGGAAAGCTGGTGCAGGGAGGCCACCCACCCTTGTGTTGTGTGAAGAGGGGTACATTTCATCCTTAGCCTTCCCAGTTAATCTGGGCATAAATGTATGATGAATACTTTTGTTGATCAATTTGGCCTACAGGTTGTAAGGCCAATTGTAAAGTTTTGATGATCCTGCAGGAAGCTCATCTCCTACTAGGGGTAGCAAAGATGGCACTTTGTGTGTCTTGTGTGTTTGGGCTCAGATTTTCTTTCATTCATTAATTTGTAGCATTTTTAATGTGTGCTTTGTTTTAAAGGTCAAGTGACATGGTATTTGGTCCTGCAAATCTAGGAGAAGATGCAATCAGAAATTTTAGGGCTAAGCACCACTGCAACTCGTGTTGTAGGAAACTTAAGCTTCCAGGTATGATTAACCGATGATTTTTGTTTCAGAGAGGACCCATCTTTTATAGCTTGCTTTCTGGGAGGAAATAGGATTTCCACAATATACGTGCAGGCTGAAAAACAAAATTATTTTCCTCTAAAACAGTGGCTTTGTGTTATCTATCCTAGCCTAAGGTTGCAGTCCAGAAGTACACTTGGGCTGCCTTATCTATTACTGGGGGAGCCCATACAAGATGGGGCAGCCCACTTATGCTAGAGAAGGCTTGGGATAGCCTAAGGCGGCATAGGCTGCCCCAAGACAGATGGAGCTGGGCTGCCCTATCTGGGCCAGCCTAGGCAGCTCAGGAGAGGCAGGTTGAGGGCAGAGCAGTTATTCTGTATCCAGAGCCTGTTTCCAGGACAGAAATGCCCTCTTCCTGCTCCTCAGAGTTACACCACCTCAGGAGCAGGTATAACAATGAGTAGACCCATAGGGTCCATGATAAGGCAGGGTAAGAATGGCAGTGTTGACAAAAAACTGAGTTCTTGGCCAGCCTAGCTGTAACCCCTGCCTCTCAAATTCAGGATATGGCACAAATACAGCAACCACTAACCTGGGGATACAGCAGGCCACTCCAAGAAGCCCCTTGTTCTCACTGTACTGGCATCTGTGAATGTAACACCTTGAATGTAGCCAGTTCTTGAAAGATAGAACCACTCTGTGTTTGTAAAAATCCCTTCGGGGGTTTAGATTCGCCTACCTATGTAAACCGCTTTGAATAAAGTCTGAGGAGCAATCCAAAATGACCAGAAAAGCAGTATATAAATGCCTAGTTATTATTTTTTTATTTCATCAGGGACTCACTCCTAAGGGCAGCACCACAGCTATTCCTTGTTCAGTGTGATCTGAGGGGGGTCTCCTTGGGAGAAAGCCCTCCCCAGGTGTCATTTTCTTGGTGCCTACTGAGCATGCTCTGGAGTAGTGAGGGCAGCCCAGGCTTCCTTACTTTCTGGATCCAGCATAACCTTCTGCTCTGGTTTCAGAATAGTCAGGGCAACCCAGCGAGGGCTCTCCTCACTGCCCTAAACTCTGGACTGTGCCCTTATTCAGCCACTTTTTATATCTTGAAAATCTCACAATTCATTGTGGCCTATATATTGCTGGAGGCAGAGTGAAGCCCCTATCTGTGAAGCCCAAGGGAACCTGGCTGAATCAACTCTAAGAATTTGCTTGCCTGTTTGTTGGTTAAACAAATCCCTTTAAAATGAAGTGGGGTGAGCTGTACAAGTTAGAGCAATAACCCTGCATGCAGAAAGTACCTAATTTGAACCCTGATATTGAAAGCCAGAGATTCTAAGGCAAAGCCCCAAAACGGAAAGCCAAAGCAGGTCATGGGAAGAGGACCTCTTGCCTGAGACCTTGCAGAGCAGACAACAATGATCAGAAAAATGCACCAGTAGTCTGGTATAGTAGTTTGTGTGTGCCCTCAATTACTCTGACCAACTTCATTGCAAGTGTCTGGTCCATTGCATAATCTTCATTGCATAATCTGGTCCAAAAAATTTTAAATGGTTTTGTATTTAGCAAGGCAGATGGCTGTCTTCAAAAACATTTGTTTAGCACTGCACTGATCTGTGCGGCCAATTCCTTTACTGATTTGAAAGAGGCCATCAGTGTCGGCAAGCCCAACTATCTATTTACTGTAAGTGGCTCTCAAACTCTTTAGTACTGGGATCCACTTTTCAGAATAACAATCTGTTGGGACCCAATGGAAGTGATGTCATGGCTGGAAGTGATACTATTAAGCAGGAAATTTTTAACATCCACCATATGACAAAATCCTATTAGTGTAATTTAATTCCAAATTTACAATGAGTATTAATTTAGAAATTTATTTAAAATAAATACCTTTCCTAACCTCCAGAAAGTTGCTTCTGTTTAAAAAAATACTCCCCAAACATCCCAAAAGCTACAATCTTACCTGTGAGTAAGCACCATTGACTATCATTGTTAAAAGCAAGGTAGTTGGACTGAGACCTGGAAAATAACAGATACAAACCTTTCTGGGGGACCATGGGCCAGTCACTCATTCTCATTCTTTCCTACCTCACAGCATTTTTGTTATGATAAAAGGACAAAAGCTTTGTAAGCAGCCTTGGGCATTTGCTTTGATGTGGGAAAGGCAGGGTATAAAACAAATAACATTTCCCCAAATGCAACATCAAGTCTAATATACAGTATTAAAACATTGAAATGGTTGGGGATCCACCTGAAATTGGCTCCTGACCCACTTGGTGGGTCCCAATCCAAACACTGCACTGCTTAAAAAAAAGAAATCATCTCCAGAGGATCTCCAAAAGGTGACTCTCAAAATTCTACCGTAAGAGCTCCAGAACTTTTTTTCAGTGATTGGTTTGGGTGCTGAATTGCTCTTATTGTTAAAAAAGGAGGGTGGTTACACCATCCTTATGAAGGACGCTTGACAAAGAATGAGAAGATGGGGTTCTCCCTCTTTGTGGAAATTTACTGAAAGAAAAAAGTGAAGGGGAATGGGATAAATGGAAAAAATAGGTACTACCCCCTGTATAGCTCTGTTAGGGGCTTCCATCTGTGGGAGGAAAAGTGTTCATATCTAATTTAACTCTTCCTCTTCTCCTTTTTTGGGGGGTAGATTTAAAAAGAAACGATTATACGCCTGACAAGATGCTCCTGCCTCAGGACGATTCTCCAGAATTGACCATTCAGCCTGGGAGCTGCACCAAAGAATCGGACTCCACTTCTTCAAGCCACCTCATGCTGTAACAGGAACGCAAAGCTCTCTGGCTTCACCCATTTGTTTGCAGAAGACCCTGACTTTTCCGGCCCATCTTTTCCTGCACTGTAATTGGATGAATGGCTGCCTGTGAGCTGCCTGAATAAGGAGTGCGGGATCTGATGCCACGAGCACACTGTA
The DNA here is from genome assembly GCA_030015325.1 of Cryptoblepharus egeriae. Lineage (NCBI taxonomy): Eukaryota > Metazoa > Chordata > Lepidosauria > Squamata > Scincidae > Cryptoblepharus > Cryptoblepharus egeriae. Next base: position 18,725,437 of record JAREYC010000013.1, read on the forward strand.
CATTGGCTCTTCTAGTGTGATACCCCGAGACGTGGGCATCACCTCTGGAGGGTGATGGGCAGCTGCTGATTTTTTTAAAAGATGGAATGAAATTAAGTATTTATGAATAGCTTTTTAAAGAAGCATTTTAGCAGAAGGATAACTTTACATTTTATCTTGGTCCATGGAGGGGATTCTCCTCCCCCACCATCATCCTGTAGTGCAATATGTCCTTGACCAAATGATTTTTGGAGGGGATGGATGGTTTTAAGGCAGATTGTGTTGGGCTTTTGGCAGCTGGTCTCTGTCATCTGCCTAGCAAACTGAGAAAGAGGAGTGCCCCCCTTTTCCCCTCACAAATACCGAATGATTCTCTTACCCTTCTGGTGGGGGAAAGGGTCTTAGATAAAATTCCTTTCCTCAATGCCATGTATGTTTTATGTGGCCTAGTAGAGCCAGGCTGCCCTTGAGGAACTGTCTGTATTTATTTCTGGCAAACTGAGCTGTATTGGAGGGTGTGGGGGCTGGAGCAGAAGTCCCAAGCAAGAGGAGGTATATGGTCTCCTGTATCAGGATTCAACATCAGTGGCACCGAGCCAGTTCTCATGTGGGATGCATTGTGCCTCACAAAATCCCAGTTCTATTTTCTTTTTTTCTTTTTAATGCATTTCAATTTTTAGAAGTCTCACTGTCAAATAATAGCAAAGACACAAAAGAAGATGGAGGGTATAATCACATTATATAATAGAACAAAATAGCATAAAGTACTGGCCTGGAATCAAAAGTTGCCTTCTTGAGATATAAGCAGAAGGAAGTGCTATTTCTTGTTACATAGTGGCTGCTATAGAAGTTTTGCTTCCAAAGATCTCCTGAAACCAGTATATGAAAGCCGAATGTACATGTGAACATTTTAGGGCACCTCTTGCAGTTATCTTTGTAGCATGGGAACTTCAGAAGCATGGTGCCTTCCTGTGCCACTCGGATAACACTGGATCAAGCAGGAAGCACCATGTCAAGTTGCCATGATAGCCAATGGAAGAAGTGCTGGTGAGGCATGGAGTTCACCCCCCTGCCCTCACGCTTTCTAAGGTCAACCTTTGCGGTGATGAAAAGTCTCATTTGGCTGCTGCTTACACACTGCAAAAGTGCCAGGAGGGGCCCCAATTGTATTTAAGATTGTGTGAAAACACCGTTAATGTTATATTATTATATATGGTACTTATTTAAAGAAAATAGGGTTGGATTTACATTATGTAATGTACGGGAGATTGCAATGCAACTTTATGCCAATAAATGTAATTTACCTGTCCTAAATCTGTTGAATATTCAACAAAAAGAACCTGTTGTCCACCTGAAGTTTCATGCTGCAATTTTGTTTTGTTACATAGGTACTAACTGTAATTTTTAATTGAAGGGCATCATAAAGCCCAGTAATTTTTTATTCTGTAGTGTATCTTATAGATACAGACATTAAAGCACGAACACAATAGCTGTTTAAATGGTGGTTTGTGTTACTGGGGAAGGAAGGTTATTATAGTGTATTGAAGATACAAATCTGTATACATTTTTTGTATATCAATAAATCTTTAAACAATCCCAAATAAATTTATTCTTGTTTAGACTACTGACCTCCTTATTTTATTTGATCAGAGATTGCAGGCATGTGAATATGATTCTATTGGTTTAGAAGCTAGTGTTTAATAACAGTCATTACAAGCAGAAGCTTCCACTATTGTCTTTGGAATTGCTTGCTTTCTCCTGATAACACACCTAATTTAATAACTCCTTATGATAAAAGTGTTTGTTTCCTGTGAGTAAGATGCTTACATAGGCTACAATCCAGAGTAACTACAGGACCTTTTACACCAACATAGTTACAGTGCCACCTATGAGAAACCTATGGGAAAAGCATAGAGCAATCCAGAGTAAGTGCTTCTTACGTCTTCCCGTAGTTACTCTGGATTTCAAACACTGTTTTCTACTTCTCTGTAAAATAGGGTACTTTACCTAAATATTCTAAAAATAATCTTAGGAAACTATCTTGAAGATATCCGGAGAGCTTGAAAGTTTGCTGATCACGTTTGTGTCATTTAGTTGGTTGTAATAAAGGTATGATCAGGCTGTGACTTTTGAAGTAGATTATTCTACAGTACTTCTTGATATTTATGGAGAACAGGAATTAATGTCTGGGAAAGATGCTAAAAAAACTACCCACTTTTTGCAAGAGATATTGATGGGGAGGTATTTTGGAAAACAAATAGCTTAAATTCTGACTAGCTCAAATGAAAAATTTTTAAATATTTTTTAATTGCTTTCAAAATCTAGCAAGTGGTTTAAGCCTGTGATTGCTGATAGTGCAAGTACTATACTGAGCCATAGAAACTAGATGCTGAATGGGCCCCATGAAGTTGCCAATTTTAATCCTTTCCCCATGCCTCCCACTTGGTGCCATTTTCATAATTTTCCAGGTCCCTCCATCAAAAAGCCTCCTTGCCTCATTTTTTAATGTGCTTCCCAATAAGTGCATAGTATGGTGAATGTTAAGACATCTTTTATTTAACTTAACTGTGTTGGGGGTTGGTCAAGTTGGCCCCTGGATTAAGGGCCCATGCCTTTCAGTGGTCCCATCTGCCTGGGCAGCCTCCAGCACTGTCAGTATACCCAATGAATCATGGCTGGGTGCCATTTGCATGTTCCTTCTTGGGGGGGGGGGAGCGTGGGTACAAATAAAATAAATAAATGTGGCCTGCTTTAGTACAAATAGTGGAAATTCTGGGGTGATCTCTATGCTGTGAAATGCCTCACTAGATGATTCCTGCAAACAAACTGTTCTTAAAGGCAGAAGAACAGGCAAGTCAAATTTTCTGTACATTTGGTAACCCCTCCTATTATAAAGACATGCATAGTAGTTTACAGCAATCCGTTACGTTTGCTGGATCCTTGCTTTTTTGTACCTTGGAAGATCTTGCTGCCATCAACATCATATTGGTAGGGGGTGAAATATTTCATTGTTACAAAGGTCCATGCATCACTGGTTGTAGGAGCGGCTACTTACTGATACTGTCCAAACGAAGTCAGGAAACAGACGGATTCCCTAATCCAAGCCTGTTCTTTGCTTGTTGCTGTAGCTCCGCCATCCTGCTCTTGGGAAGCCACGGACTAGAATTTTATCAAAAGGGTTCTGGAACTTTATGGCTTTCCATCCTGTTAAAGAAAACCAACTTTGTCACCAAGCAACCAGGCTAGAGTCCTTCATGGTAACAAGAATCCAGAGAAGAACATTGGGACAGAAGAACGTTCAGAGAGACCGAGAGACAAGCCCCCATATATTTTGGGGCATGCGAGTCGGAGCAAAGTAAAGCAATGTGAACGCACAAAAACAGCAAACGGAAACATGTCAAAAATGAAGCGGTGGAGGTAAACCAGCGCTCCAAAACTCCAGTTAAAGTACCACTTTGTCTCCTGCAGGCCAGCAGATGGCTTCCAGGTCAACAAAGTTGCCAGAAGACTACAATATATTTTATCTTCGGTGAGTTTCTGCCTGAACAAAATGGCAATTGCTTTTATTAACTACTTTCAACTGGCTTAGCAATAGGGTGATATGTGGGAAGGAATCTGCATTCTGAATCCTTGCATAGGAACTGGTCATTGTGGAATACAATATCTTTCTGATAAGGAAGTTTGCTTTTACATAAAACATTATTTGATGGAGCTGGAAATTCTCTGAAATTGATCTTGCATCATGGTCAGGCTGATTTTCCACTTTTTTGTTTCCTGTACTTCTTAATCCTTCATGTTTATCAGTGTGGTAGTTTACTAGCAGGCAGATTTGCTACATTTGGGCAGATGCTTGATAGAATAAGTGTAGAGACTGCAGGATGGAATCACAGCGTCACAGTTCAGTTGATGCAAGAACAATCTAGTCGCCCAAGACCTGTATGAGGAACCCAAATGGTGTTGTGTTGGTGCTCCTGCTTGAAAATAGCCACAAAGCCTTAGAGAGACCCATGATTGATCCCAAGCATTCTACTGAAATTTATAAACACAATCTTTTCTAAAAGAAAAATCCGTGCTCTCACAATATGCTTCTTTGGGAGAGAGATGCAACTATGGTATTTTACTTGTCATATTATTTTCAATGAAACATGAGCACAGTTTAATTAAGATTACAGTTTATATACAGTTAAGATTACAATCCAATTTGTACCACTTTTTAATGGTTCATTTTCTGACAATCTGCTTTTTCAACACTTTTCAATTATACCCAAAAGTCATTCATTTAACACGTTCTTTCAACCTCTGGCTAAAATTGCTCTTCCCTGTATTGATTTGCCTATGGCATGGAATTTCAGAATAATTCACTGTAATTCAATGTGGGTGTGTATGTGTGAGAGAGAGCATGAATGGCCACTTTAGCTCCTGGTATATTCCCAATCCCAAAGGAGTTAATGAGAATTCATGTGCAGAAATCTGTTATGTGTAACAGCAGGAATTTGTAAGAGTCCTGGGGTTCCTCAGTGAAAAGATCAGTAATGGAGGAAAAGCCATTACTGACTAAACAGTTCTCCAAGAAGCTGCTGCCAGATTTATACATGCCGAGTGGTGTGGCTATAATAGTTGTCTTCTAATTTACCTGATGGGCCTAATTTGCCATCTCTTTCATGATTCAGCAAAAATTGGGTTATAATTCACTGATGGGTCCTAGACCCATAGATTGGGAACAGCTGAATTAAGAGATTAAAGTTATAGCAACTGAGCATCTGCTTTGTATGTAGAAGACCATGGGTTCCTCTACTCCTGGGAGGGTGAGAAAGACCCCTGCCTAAACAGGGGTGAGCCACCTCCAATCATACAGACCTCAGTAAGTTAACAGACCAAGAGACTAACTTGGTAAGAAGTTAAAGGCCCGTCAAAGATTACAAGCCATGAGGAATATATGTAGATGTGTGCAACCTCAAAATACCAGATGAAGGGGCAGGCATCGGGAAGCAGGTGCCATATCTGCTCCCCAAGGCATCTGGTAGGCCTCTTACAGGAAGCTGGACTAGACTGGCCTTTGGCCTGTTCCAGTGGAGACTCTTATGTTCATAAGATGTTAGCTTCATATATCTGCATATGTTCACCTGCTTCCCTACTACTGCAGGTTTACTTGCAACAGAGCCGCAGATCTCTTGAGTCATGCAGTGTTAATGGTGCTCAACAGGCCTGGCTTGTATGAAGGATGGGTGCCCCAGAATTCTCTGCAAACTACCGTGCAGGCAGACAGGCAGGATGCAGAGGGTTCCTTGGAGACAGGAAGCCTGTAAACCAATGGTACAATACCATAAGTTTTGTTCATGCTGCAACTCCAAATGAGACTTGTTTAACAATACTTTGGCTTTGGGACTGTAGCAAAAATGCCGTTTCTTTGGAAAGTATGGTGCCCATGGATGAATCCAGAGATGAGATGAACCCACAATACCAAGGACTAACCGGCCTGCGAAACCTCGGCAACACCTGTTATATGAATGCTGTAATCCAGTGCCTCTGCAGTGTAGCCCCTCTAGTGGAATATTTCCTATCTGGAAAGTATACAACAGCACTAGACAAGTAAGTTAATCATCTGGGGACAGACGCTAATATTGGAGGGATGAAAGGGGGCTGTGACTCTTAATAACCTGTTTTGCAGGTTCAACCCTGGTAATCAGCTAGAGAAAAAGTTGCTGCCGGTAAGTGTCCACAATACTATGTCAGGTGAACCAATGGTCTGACTTTTTCCATGCTAAAGAAATGTATGGCAGAGCATATTTATTTAGATCTCAAAGCAGCTGGAAAATATACTTAATTCAGTAAAAACAAACACAAATTTAAAATAACAGGAACACAGTGACAATCATACAGTAAAACAGCAGCCCTGCTCTTCCTAAAATCCAAATGCCTATGCCAAAAGATGATTTTTTATTTACTTTCACTATCACTGTGGCAGAGTTTCTCATCTTTTTGGTGAGCACAGCAGGGAAGGCCTTCTCACAGGTGCCTGCCAACCTCATTTGGTGATAGTATGCAGAATAAGGTCTCCCCAGAATATCTCAATGGCTAGTTCTTCCTCTGCTGTTTGAAGTAAGCCTACCCTACTGTTTTAAACTTGTTTCAGGGAGACTGGAGAGATTGCAACAGCCTTTGCCTATCTGATGAATGACATGTGGCTTGGAGACTTTGAATGTGTGTCGCCTGAGGTATTTAGACTGGTCATTGGTGAGCGATACCCCACTTTTATCAAGAAGACCCAGCAGGATGCCCAGGAGTTTTTGATCTATGTCTTGAATGAGCTTCATGAACCTCTCAAGAAGGTAAGTGCTTTTCCTTATAACTCTCCACTCTGGCCTTGAATGGCTCTATAGTATCTCATAAGTAGAGGTGTTTGAAAACAATACCTATTTTACTCCACTGTGTTCAGCAAGACTTAGGTCAGAGGATCTCAAATTGGGGTATCACAATGCTCCAGCCAGTGAACCTCTGATGCTGTCCCTTAAAGAAGGTGCAAGGCAATCACTACACTTGTGCTGCTGTAGGGGGCAGGAGCATTTTTCCCTACTTACCTGGAAGTTGCTACTGCTCTTTGGAGGTTCTGCATTGCAAAAAGAGCTTTTTGTTTTTGTTTACAGAAGTCTGAAAGTGCAGGGATGCCCTTATAGGGGGTTACAGACTTCCCAAACCCTCCAGAGAGCAAACAGTAAAGTAAGAAAGTAAATAGGGAAAAACCCTTCTGTTCCTGGGGGCAGCATTTACAAACCACTTCTCAAAGTCTGGGAAATGCTGCTTTAGGTAATAAACCTATCTTCTTCTTTGAGGAAGAATCTACATTTCAGTATGGAATGTTAAAGGCTCATTCTATGCATTGCATTGTATTCCTATTTATTTTTCCTCTTTAATTGATTAATTTCATATTTTCAAAGTGTGAGATTTGAGGCTGCTGAAGACTATTCTCTAATCAGTGCTGGATAAAGACCTCAGCCTGCAAGCCCCTTCAACCATCTTCCTTACCAGAAGGAAAAATAGAAAATAATTTTAGTAATCGTTCTGATTCTATTTTTTTTATTGCCATCGTTACTTGAATCTAATGCTCACCTTTTCCACCTGAAATTAGTCTCCAGAATCAGGGTGCACATTAGATTTGAGTAAATACAGTATTATGATGATAACAGCATAATACAGAGTAACTACCTGCGCTTTTACATTGATGCAAGAGACAGTTATCGATGTAGTTACAGCGCCACCTATGGGAAATGAATAGAGCAATCCAGAATAAATTTTTCCTCGTCGATGCAAGAGCTTCCGTGTTACTTTGGATTGTAGTTACTCAGTATTTAGTATAACTGTTTACTCTGTTGTAATAAAAAATGTAACAAATGCATTGTTATATAAAGTAGTGCTAGTAGGTAAAAATCATAACATAAATTCATTGTCTTATTATTGTCATGTATAGGTAATTCATTGTTTAAAGCAGTAAAATTAAATTTTGCCATCTGCTTTGGAGCTGCACATTACAATCACCAATAAACTTTTTAAATCTCAAGCCTTTAGGGTGGGCATTAGATTCAGTTATTGCTACAGAAGTACGTATTTGTTATTACCCATCATACAACCCCCACCCCCTTTTCCTGCAGGCAAGTAAGAGAAAAAGCCAAGGGACCTCATCTGCTGCTTGGGATTTCAGACCCTCTTCCAGTGAAACCTCCATCATTACCCGACTCTTTGAAGGGCACCTTAGTTATGATATCGTGTGTTTGGAGTGTCAAACCAGGACATACAAAAATGAGGTCTTCACCGTGTTATCTTTGCCTATCCCTTTTGAAGAAGAATGTTCATTGGAGGTACGGCTTCTCCTTGCAGAGGGTTAATAGAGCAGATCTCCATCTTCTCTGGTCACTTATGATGTATGAGGGGGGAAAGCAGGTAGCTCTGTAGCAGAGCACCTGCTTCACATGTAGAAACCCCAGATTCAACCCGACATCCCCAAATAAGGCTGGAAAAGACCCGTCTTGGACCTTGCCAGTCTGCATAGACAATTGATTCCTTGAATTGATTACACAGAGCAGTTAGTGGAAGATATTCCACAGAGTAGCTTTCTGTGTGCTACAAATGCTCTTCTACTAGTGTAGTAGTACTGAAATGTCAGCATTATTTGCTCTCCACAGTTCAGAAACTGACTTCAAATCCCATTGGATTTCAATTAGGCTTGCAAATAAACTCAGGTCATCTTGAGTCACCCCCATCCCCTTTCACCAAATTTGTCTTCCAGCAGCAACAGTGAAGGAGAGCTGCCCTTAGCAAAGACCAGGAAGCCCAAGTGAACTACACTTCCCAGAAACCATATCATTGGTGAGGCTTCGAAGCCTATTGAAGGTTCAAGGAGCAGCCCTTTGTGACCTCTCCACTAAATTGCTGCTGCTGGAAGGTAGGATTTGGAGGAAAACATTGCAGGAAAAAAATGGAAAATATTGGAAAGCTTGCAAGCTCTTTGTGAGATTTTTCAGAAAAAAACTTTTGGAAAAGTGTGTGGAATGAACTGAATCAAGGAGTATTAAGAATTATCTGTTGCTTCATGCATTGTGAAAATATTCTTTCCCCTCACAGCAGGGGAAAGCAGGGAAAATGAAAGTTGTCACATCCTATGCTGAAGTTCAGAACCTTCAGGGTATTGTAAATATCAATATGGCCCTATGGGGTATTATTTATACGATATCAGAAAACTTTTGGATTTCATATGAGTTTGAGGTGCTGATTCCAAAATGGCATCACATCTAGTCCTATCATGTCAAGGAGATGTGGCATAGCCTTACTAGTCAATGGTTCAAGCAGCTTCCTTATGATGATGATGCCATGGTGCAGGCAACCATAGCTACTTAGATAGCTTATTTCCCTTCCATGATAGGAGATAAAATTAGTTTATGTGTTCTATCCCAGTGTGAAATAGGCATGCAGGTAAAGAAAGGTGCACATGTTGGTAGCTCTCATCAACCAGAGCAGGATATATTTGGCAGACAGGTGATCACAGCTGTAAACTGATCTTAAAAGGAGAATGCATTCCTCTCTCATCCAAATTCTTTTGGTCCCCAGGAGTGTCTGGAATGCTTCTTTAAGCAAGACATGCTGACTTGGAACAATCAGATTAACTGTTCTTTCTGTGAGACAAAGCAAGATGCTGCCGTGAAAGCCAGTATAGCCAAGGCCCCGAAGATAGTGATCTTCCACCTAAAGAGGTACAGAACTTCCTTGCTATTATTGGCAAAGTTTCACATTCTCCCCAGGAAGTGTTGGTAGCTGCCCAAGAAATGGTGAAATACATGGGAGTCATTTGCAAACTGAGGACCCAATCCTATTTAACTTTCCAGCAGTGATACATCTATGGCAACAGGGTGTGTGAAGGGTGTGAACAGGGTGTGTGAAGCATCCTGTGATGGTGGGGAAGACTGGAGGCCTCCTCAAGGTAAGGGAACGTTTGGTCCCTTCTGTTGGAGCTGCAAAGGTACTAGAAAGTTGGATAGGAGTGAGTTTCATAATAGTTAAAATATTTGATTATTCCCAGCAAAATGCCTAGGCTGCTTCTTCTCATGCAAATGTTAACATCAAATTTGCCTGATGATACTAATAGTGACTTTGTACTAATTTCTAACTCACATTGCTTCAAAAAGCAGGGAGAGAGTACCTCATCTTCTCTCTTTGACACATTCATCCCTTTCCATAGGTCCTTTCCTGAGTCTTTCTTCTAGGGATGTTCTCAAAGCCACTCTGTCTCTGACAAAAGAAAATGCAGGACTAGTATTTTCATTCACTTAGCAGGGAAACAGCCTTTAAAAATTTAAGGTTCTGAATTAGCTTTCAGTATTTTATTAACTTTTTGCTTCAAGTGTTAACTTTTAGAATAGGTTCAATAATCTATTCTAGGGGTGTCAAACGCAAATCAGCACAAGGTGCCAAAAACCTAAAACAGTCTATGTTGCAGGCCAAATTAAGATCTAACATAGGTAAAGGAAAGGTTCCCAGCAGGTTGCCCTGCCAGCTGTAACTGGTTATGGGTTGCCCAGCTCCCTACATAAGCACCAGCCACCGCTGTTGGATGCAGTGCTCATCCCTGACTTAGCTGAGAGCCAACACTGACCAAAGACAACTCAGTGGTCATGTGGCCAACATGATGACATGGATTTGTTTACCTTCCCACCGAGGTGGTACCTATTTCCTTGCATTTACGTGCTTTCAAACCACTAAGTTGGCAGGAGCAACGCAATTGACAGAAGCTCACTCCATATTGCAGCACCAGGTTTTGAACCCTGGCCTGCCGGATAACAAGCACGGTGTCTTAACCAGTTCAGCCAGTGCAGCTCCTTTTTAACATTTATTGAACAGGAGGAGGAAGGCACTTTAACTTATCATAGACCTTATGTGAGACCATTGTGTGCATTTGAAACTTTTGCAGGCCACATAAAATGGCAAGATGGGCCAGATTTGGCCTGCAGGCCTTGAGTCTGACACCTCGGACCTATTCAGATACATAAGGCTGAAGAGCTATTTAAATTATATTTTATGTTGAAAGCAGCTTTGTGCCATGGTATTAAAAAAATCTTTCAATTGATTAATTAAATTCCTTTGCATGCTGTGTAACTCTATGAAATCAATAAGTATTTTGATCTTCATGGAGACATAGTAATTCTGAAAAAGCAACATTTTTACATTAAGCAAAACAAACAAATACATAACATGTTCAAAACCCACAAATAAAAAACATTGATCATAATTTGCATTCTATCTCTGAAACTGGTAACCACTTTGTGTGTTTAGGGGTTTGATTCAGATTCTGTTCCATTCTCTGGAAATGAACTACCATTTCTCTCTTCTACAGGTTTAAATAGTAGTAATATGCTACACTCAGATAGTTGAACCTAATTTACATATATTCTTATAATTGCTCTTTAAGTGTCCTGAGATACAGACTGATTTTCTTCCCCTAATATCCATATGCAGCTGGATGCTCACAACCTTGTATAACAATTTAACATTGGTTCAACCTAAATATAAAGATCTTCACTTATTTTCAGGTTTAACTGTCAAGGTAGTCACAAAAAGAAACTGAGAACTGACATCTACTACCCACTGAACAACCTTGATCTGTCTTGTTACATCTATCCACTCTTCCGGAAACATCCCAAATACAGCTTATTCGCCGTGGTGGTAAGTGTCATGGCAAGCTATTCCCAAATAAATAATTATTCATCAAATATATTTTGAGAGTGTCTTATAAACAGCAGTATCCCCAAGTGGCTCACAAAACAAGAACACAACAAAATTAACATTGAAGGGAAACATTTTTGCTTTGGGGGATCTTTGAACATATGAAACTGCCCTTACCATTAATCCCATAGTGGCTCTATTGGTTTGGACATATAATTTGTGTATATGAAGCATATGCTTAACCACTAAGTTACAGCACCTCCCTACTGGTACTTTTGCCTTGAATAATGTCTAAATACCTCTGGGAAAACCCAGTCATTGGCCAGAAAATCAACTAGCTCCCTCTGTTAATGTTCTATTCTGTATGTACAGTGGTACCTCGCGTAACAAGTGCCTCACATAACAAGTGAGTCACATAACAAGCACAAATTCCCATGGGGAGTATGCTCGTCTTAAGAAGCCCACTTCACTTAACAAGCCCCAGGCAACCTGGCTGGGTCATCTGGGGACACAAAAGGCAGGCGCATGGAGAAACAGGAAGTGTTGCTTCCTAATGGGCAGCACACTAGGCAGTACTGACGCTCCGTGTGGAGCCTGTTTTAAAGGGCTGCTGACCAGTGCGCTGCTGCCTCTGACTACCCGCAACTTGGGGGCAGTTGCCCCTGTGCTCTCACCGGCCTCCAGCAGCAGCCCAGGTAAGCCCCTTATCCTCCATGCAGCCTCCTAACCATGTCTACTCAGAAGTAAGCCCCATTGTGTTCAATGGGTCCTACTCCCAGGAAAGTGTCTTTAGGATTGCAGAGTAAGTAGACTTCATAGGATCACGCACACTGAATGCATGTTTTGAATTCAATTACAGTGTTTTGTCATCATTTTAACATAGTTAATATTTTCTTATGAATATTTTTTGGGTTGTGGAACCAATCGCCAGAGTTTCCACTATTTCCTATGGGGAAATCTGTTTCACATAACAAGCATGCTTCCAGAACAAATTAAGCTTGTTATGTGAGGCACCACTGTACTTGATTTGCCAAGGAAAAACAGCAGCATCCATTAATTTTATTGGATGGCCTAGGCAAAGCACCTAATACCCTTTGAGAGTAAATTGTATTTTAATTAGATTGTTGTGTGCTGCCACAAGGATTTCCATCAGGAACAAGTAGCCCTGGGAAGAATGGAAGCAGCTTATCTTGAACTCTTAAAAGACAGGATGCAAATGTGTTTATTTTAAAAACATTATGGGCACAATCCAGAGTAACTACGGGGAGTCCTTGCTCCGGTGTAAGAACAATTTGCTGTGGATTGCAGTATAAATTTCCCATAGGTTTTCATTAGATGGTGCAGTAACTACGGGTACACGTAATGTCTCTTACGTGCTCCCGTAGTTACTCTGGATTGTAGGGTAAGTCTTTTTGGATTCCGTGTGAGACTCCAAGGGCACAAGGATCAGGAGTGGGCTGCCATGAGATGAAACCTATTCCCTTACACAGCACGGTCCATCATAGCCACTGTGCCTAACGTGGACTGTGTTCTTTGCCCTACCAGGGCCAATAAGCCCTGATCTAGCTAACTTTGCAATAATCATAAAGCAGTTTTTCTTGGCTAGCTTTAAAATCTGCCACTGTTGTTGTGTTACAGAACCATTTTGGAGATCTGGATGGTGGCCACTACACTGCATTCTGCAAACACACAGTCACCCAAAGCTGGTATAATTTTGATGACTCTCAGATCACCGAGCTACCAGACCCCCTGGTTCAAACTTCGGCAGCTTATCTCCTGTTTTACACCAGCCAAACCTTCTCTGTGCCTGTAAAAAACCAAAATCGTTAGGAAACCACATGGACAAGCAAGTAGGATGCAATAAAACAATTAGCAATTAATATTCACTGACCTGATCAGTTAAGGTTTGAACAACATTTCCTCCAGCAAGGCTGTAGTTAATAAGCACTTTAGAAACCGGCCTCTGTACAACTTTCTTCAGTGAAAAGATGGATGCTGGACATGAACACTTTTTCAGGAACCTTCCACAGATGTAGTACACCTTTAGATAATAAATTCTTCCTGGACAGTCAAAGTTGAAGAGTCATCTTTATTGTTGCATAATCCAAAAGGAGCTAGATCTTAATTACTACTGATTAAATGTTTGGAAAGGCTAATGCTGCTGAACCTAGACCTTAGTAGGCCCAAGGTGTCTCTGTAATGAATGTTTGGGCACCTGCCTGCAAAGCAGGTGGGCTTGAAGGTTTGTTTGTTTTATTTACTTTTTTGCCTTTGGCATAGTAATACAGTGATTAAAAGAAGTTGTGTATGATCTGTTTAGTTAGTGGATCTCAAAAAGGATGGGGTGATAGCAAACGATGGCAGAGCACGCAACAAAACTCAAAGGGGAGATTATCTAATCATCTGTTGTGATTTGGAGAAAGTATATGTTTGTAAAGGACAGAAAGATGTCACCTGAAGCCTACCTGGCCCAAGGATTAGGTATAGCAATACCTCAATTACTACCCAAATAAAACTTGAGCCACCACTTGACCTCTGCCATTTTCCCAGTTAAATAAACCAAGAGCCAAATCTATCAGAGTTTGAAACAAAGAAACATTTAACAGGCTACAGTATTTTGAAATAATCTTTTCAATAAGATTTTTTAATGCATGAGTACATTAAATTCCTATTAAAAAATTAAAAAGGAAAGTTTCAGTTTGTAGAGTACACTTTAAAGGTGTTCAGAAACTGACAAGAGCTCAACAGAAAAATACAGTTCTGCTCTTCCCTACCTATAAGAGAGAAAATAGTTATTTAGACAAAACAAAAAGCAATATTTTCCTTCTAATCTCACCAAAGGACCACATATCTTTATTATATACATCATTTGGATGTGCAAGTCTGCAATCAATATGTACACATACATTCCTACCTGTTTACATCATTCTAAGATATTTCACAGTAGAATCAAGCTTAAGGTTAGAAGTGTCAAAAGGCCATAAACAGGGACGAGAAAATGAAGATATGCTTTGGGTTTTAGGACCTCTTAATCCTATATGTTAATGTCTTTAAAATAACTAAGTGAAGAGTATTAATTCCGCAGCAGCACAAAAAGAAAACTGGCTTTGAAACAAACTGTTTCTTCATACCAACAGCAGTGTTAATCATTTGGTTTTTCGTTAAGCAATAGCATTACACTGTAGATGAAAAACTGCTGCAGCCATTTTCATACTCAGCAAGTGACCTTATATTTGTCACAGCTCAGCTTATTTTGGTGCATTTGTAAGAAAAAGAAAGAGGCCAATGTTTGTCAAATGTTGCTTTATGTGGCTATATCAGCAACGCGCTGTTCAAAAGAGGTGTAAAAGAGGATATAAGCAGCCGAGGATTTCACAGAGGAGGATGAGATGTCAGAAACTTCATGATCGTCAAACTTATACCACCGCTGTTTGGCTGCATTTTTGCAGTAGGCTGTGTAGTGTCCTCCGTCCAGTCCTCCATAATGGTTCTACAGAGAACAAGAAGGAGATTAGGAAACTACACACCACTATTTTCTTTGGTTTAATGTCTTCTAGAACTCAAAATAGAGGATCAACTGTCCTAAATTAAGAAGAAAAAACCAGGAGAGGGAGATGGTGACATTATAACTATCTGGATTAAAGGGCAGATAAGATTGAAAGCGATAGAAAGACACTTACAGATACAGCAAACAGGTTGTACCTCTTCAAGGTACTCTTAGGGCCAATAACATATTGTGAAAGGTCAAGGCCTTCCAGGGGGAAATCAACAGACGTTTGCAGCTTTTGCTTCCACCTTCCATCATAGGAAAATCTAGGCAAAGTCAAAATATAGCAACTGATAAGTCAAAAGGCAATAGATTTCAGGATCTTATAACACAACTGCAACAATCAATTATCACTTTTTAAAAAACTGAGTGAGGCTATAGCCCCCTTTAAGAAAAGCAGTGAACTATTCTGGCATAAAGGGTGTTAAGACTATGGCTCTGTGCACATTATGCCATAAGCATGACTTAGGCCTATATCCTAACATGAAATTAAGGCCCTTGCCCCAGAACAGTTAAGATGACTTTCCATAAGATAACACTAGAGGGTGATGTAACTGTGCAGACCCGTAACTGCTATGGATTTTGCCGTTAGCGTCATTTTAGCACACACATAGAACACAGTCCTAAACATTTCTACTCAGAAGTATACCCCATTGTATTCAGTAGATCTTGCTCCAGGAAGGTGTGTTTAGGATTACAGTCTTAATGCTTGATGCATACTTGATGCATAGAATATCATGATCTGGGCCAAATACCCCCCCAAAAATCCTTAATTAAGAGAATCACACAAGATATAATTATAACCATTCCAATGGATAAGACTAATAAAACAAGAAATTGAGCAAAAGGGCACTGTGCATAGCCAGGCTGCTAGTGGAAAGTGGACCTATATTGGACTCAGCAAATTTTGTTCTTTCCCAGAGTGCAAAATAACACCACTCGCCCACAGGGACTGAAACCTAAGTCAGATTACATTTCCAGACATGAAATTTTCCTATTCCTCAGTTTTAGGAAGGCTGGTGAAACCTTACCTTTTCAAGTGTACTAGAAGAACTGGAGGCAACTTCCAGATTTCTATTTTTTTCAAAGAATCTCTTCGAGTTTTGCAATGACTACAATAAAATCTATTATTATCTGTCAGTTTTTCTTCTTTGGAAAATAATCTAAGGCATTCCTAAAAAAAGCCAAATGTTACACATCAAATCAGAACTCCAAAGCAAAGATTAATATTCTAGTGTCTTTAAAGTTTTGGGAGTTTTCGGAAGGGAAAATATCTATATATATCTATATATAAATGAAAAGTCACTCACTCACTCACTCATTGGCATCCTTCAATCTCGAAAGACTATGGTATCGTGCTCTGATTGGAGGTCCTGAAACAGCATCTGGTGTGGCTAAAAACTGCTGGGCCTAGAAGCGTGAAAGGAAGCATGTCCCTTCCATGATGGAGGCACCCACTAAGAACCAGTTTTTGGAAATTCCAACCAGAAGAGGGTGAAATGGGGTGTGTTTTCCTCCCTATACTTTGCATTGAAGAATCGGTGACTGAGGGATGCTCTGCCCCAATCCCTGGATCTAGAAGCATGAAATTCGGGAGGGTGTTTCCTCTGTCACACGAACACCCACCAAGAACTGATGTTGAGAAATTTAACCCTTAAGGGGCTGAAAAGGGGTATAACATGTTTTTGTCCTACACTTAACATTGAAGATTAGCATCCAGCAATTTGGTGCCTAGTGCCTGATGCACTAGGAAAGGGGGTGCACTGGGAAGGGGGGTGTGCATGTGGGGATGGTGCGCATGAGGGATGTTGCGCATGGGGATGTTGCGTATTGGGGGTTGATAAGCATGGCGGGATGGTGCACATGAGAGGATATTGTGCATGCGGGGACGTTGCGCATGGGTGAGGTTGATGCACATAGTCTAAGAACCTGTTCAGATATTTTTTGGGAGCGCAAGGGAGGAAATCAGGAGTGGACATTTGTGTCTAGCCTATCCTCATGGAAAGAACTGAATCCTCTTGAGGAATTTTAACTGTCCAGACAAGATGAGAATCCTAAAGTCACAGTAACATTTAGATCTCCTCCTGGTTGGGTTTCTCACTTGTCTTTGTGGTTGGAAGAATGGAAGAGCCTGATCCCACAAAAAATTTCTAAGATTTTTCCAGACACTCAGATGTGAAGAGGCTTAAACCACCCCTTTAGCTCCTATAAAATTATTTATGAAACACTTGTTAGGAAAAGGAAAACAGATGAGAAAAGTTCAGATGTGGGAACCAGACTTTAATTCAGACAACTAACCTGTAGGGAGCATTTACTGGTGGATGCAAGAGGCAAGGACAAATTCATGAATGCCTCAAAGGTCCGAGACTTTTTGTGACACGACAGACACTGCACCGTTGATTTGAATTGGCCTTGGAAGAGCGCAACGATGATGGATTCATTGAGCTGTTTGTGTTTGTGCCAGGCCAGATTGGCTGCGTTGGCGTCATCCAGATGATCATTATTTTCTTCTTTATAGCGTTTTCTGTTGTCAGCCTAGCAAGTTGGGAAATTAATTTTTTTTAAATGTATCCATGTGAAGAAAGGCTACCATGCCCAAAAAAATGACACTACTGCAGCGATGGAAAGACAGAAGGAAGATGATAATGCCATACATGCACTCCCCCAGAAAAGACATTAGACTCTGGCTAGATTCACCCTACAATCCAGAGTAACTATAGGAAGATGTAAGAGGCACTTACTCTGGATTGCTCTATGCATTTCCATGGGTTTCCCATAGGTGGCACCATAACTACATCAGTGTAAAAGGTTGCGTAGTTACTCTGGATTGTAGCCTCCGACTCAACATAAAGTGATGGATTTTTAAACCATAGTTCCCATACCATACTTCCTAAATATTCCCAACAAACTATTTTAGACCTGGTTTTATTTCTCAAATGATCAAAGCTAAGCTTCACAAGTTTCATCTCTATTGTACAACAGCCTCTTCAAGCAGAAGCACAACCATTTTCATGATGTAATTGTCTCCTTGAGGGGATTCACAAATTCAGACACAACAGCAAGCAGTGAACATTAACAGTGATTAGCAAACCAGCTTCAAAACCTGTGCTTTCAACAGCTTATTTGCTGGTTTCCCCAACAAATCATGGTTTGTGGGTAAGCATGTGTCATGGTAGCATAATTTCCCTCTCTTTGATATATGCAACTTTGGATTTTAAGAATTTAATACCTATATTGCTTTGATGCTAATGTGGTTTTTGCATGTCTGACATAAGGAATCAATTCTGAACATTTGCATTTCCTTGACACTCGTTTTCAGCCCAGTAATGGTCCTCTCTGTACTTTATAGTAAGAGGTTGTAAAACCTGCCTGGGAACATTTTTTTTAAAAAGCAAGTTACCTCCCCATTCCATTAGCACCGAGCTAATCATCATATCAAAGTGTTGAACTTACTAACAAATTATCCTCAGCTGAGTATTTTGAAGCTGGGAGGCGCGACAGATGTATGAGGAATGCAAGTCATCATTCAGCAAAATGAGGGGAAATTAGCTGGAATTAGCAGAAAAAGACCCAAGGCCTGACAAATTGCCTTTCAAGGGCCAGAGAAGCATGTTATCCTGCCTATCTACATCAAGATGCTCAGTACATGCTCCAGGTAAAATTCCTTATACATAACTCTTTAAGAAACACCTTACAAGAAGAATTAATCATGGACCTGGACTACACTTTCAGCAGATTATGGCGGTAGCATGGACCATACCACCATCACAGCAGGTGAGAATGCTTCTTAGAAAACTATTCCCAACAAGTACAAAAACAGCACAGCAGGTGAGGAACTGGATTAAAACTTGATGTGCCACTTCTCTGTTTGCAAGGGATGTGATATTTTTAAATACAAAGGACCATTCAAAACCAATGACCCTCCAAATTACAGTGTGAAATGGTACACTTCATTCTACTACATCATACTGCTGCCTACTGAATGGAAGCTTACACATTTGAGAAAAGATGCATACTGAAGTTTGTCATTAGTACCTCCTTTTTGCCAAATCTTACTACTTAGAAACAGAACACTGAGTTGTTACATCAGCATTCAAGAATGAAATGAAGAAGGGATTTTTTAAATCAGTCATGATATGGCCAAAATATGTGCATCAGACACAGGACAAACAAATAATAAAACTTTTGTTTACTTACTCTCTGAGAGGACATCAGAATATTTGTAAAAATAAGGGGGGAAAAAGAGACTGAAAAACTGATCTCAAAAAAATTAAAATATCCAGTTTTTATTATGCAAATATTTCTAGGAAAACTAGCTAGGTGAGGACAAAACAAATTACAAGCTACAAATTATTTTATATCACAAACTAAGAAAACAAGAAAAGCAACTCTTTGACTTCGTAGAGAGTAATGGGAGATATTCTTGAAGGGTTGTTTCCTATGTTTTAATGGTTACAAATTGGGTATCAGAGTATAAATGACACTCTGTAGAAACAGACTTTAGCCAATATGCAATTTTGTGTTCCATTCTTGACTAGACCTACAGTCATTTTTGCATAAAGCAATCAGGGTCACTTTCCTTGACCCTCAGGTCTCTTAGGTTGCACACAATTCCCTCTGCAGCAGAGCCTCCTACTCTCTACATGTGCACACCAACACAAAGAACTCTAATGGTTAACTAATAGAAAACATCAGTACAGTATTCAACTGTTATAAAGAGTCCCTGGGAGACTTTCCCATAAGTTTGAGAAAGCAGAAAAGCATTTTCTCTTGTAACCACACACTGATGACATCTGAATTCAGAGTGCCAGGAAGTTAGCCTCCTCATGTCCCTTAACTGGTTCTTGTGTGCCTAGAAAAATGCTAGAAGGCTTATGAACCTTCCCATCGTATGAGGAATCCTGTGGTCTCACGAAAATCTCTTCTGCTTTTTTAAGTAAACCGCCACTAAGGAATTTGTCAAATCGTCCACTCAAGTAAAAATTAAAAACCACATGAAGATGAATTTCTGTCTTGAATTTGCCACCAAAGCAATGCCTGTTTAAGACCCTAATCACACAGATCTATTGCACTTCAATAGAGATGCTAACTGAAAATGAAAATTAATCAGATACAGGATACTTCAAAAAGAGAGTGAACGAGTAAAATATCAGACCCTATTTTCTAACACCGTACTTTCAAACAAAATATATATTCATCAAGAAAAAAACTCACTTTATTTAAATCTTCATGGAGACCATCCATTAAGAACAGGAGCAATTCCTGAGAGTCTTGTTGACTGTATCCTGCAAATTGGTCATTGATCTTTCCAATGGTAATTTTAAAGTCTTTTGGACTGATATATCTATATTGTCCTGTGCAAAGAGCTTTCATGATTATGCCAAATTCTTCAGCTACTTCACCTTTGTGCCCCAAGATATTTGACCTGCAGAAAGACACAAGAATTTTACGGTTGACATTTTTTTAAAGTGAAAGTGAAATAAAAACTTATTGACAGAATGCTGTCACGTGTATATAGATTTTTTCAAATACTTATGAACAGGTGAAACTTTACAAATAATTTCGAACAAAAATAATAAAATGCTGGTTGGCCATCAAGAGATTAAGAAATCCACAGAAGAATGGCTGCCACTTAGTGCAGTGGTTTTCATTTCATCTCATGGCACACCATCAGTTGTTTTTACCACTGACAAGACACACCATCTGGTTCAAATTCCCAAGTTTTTCTATTAACAAATGTCCCTCCCCAAATTCCTGTGGCACACCTGAGGACTTTCTGTGGCACACAGTGTATTATGGCACACTGGTTGAAAATCACAGACTTAGGCTGCAATCCAGAAGTGCACTTGGGCTGCCCTATTTATCACTGGGGTTAAGATTTGGTCAAGATGGGGCAGCCCAGTTATACTTGAGAAGGCTTGGGACAGCCTAAGGTAACATAGGCTGCCGCAAGACAGGTGGACCTTGGCTGACCTAACTGGGGCAGCCTAGGCAGTTCAGGAGATGCATGTTGAAGGTATGTTGAAAGTATGTCTAGGGCAGAGCAGTTACTCTGTATCCAGAGCCTATTTCCAGGGCAGAAATGCCTTCTTCCAGCTCCTCAGTTATACCACCTCAGGAGCAGGTATAGTAATGAGTAGACCCATAGGGGTCCATGATAAGGCAGAGTAAGAATGGCAGTGTTGACAAAAAAACTGAGTTCTTGGCCAGCCTAGCTGCAACCCCGTCTCTCAACCTCAGGATATGGCACAACTATGGCAGCCCACTAACCTGTGGATACAGCAGGCCACTCCAACAAACCCCTTGCATCAATCCTCCACTAGAGGCATTGCTGTACTGGAGACTCATACTGCAGATGTTACTGCAGGAACTTCTGGGCTTCCTTATAAGGCAGGCACCACAGCGGTTTCTTTTTCAGTGTGATCTGAGGGAGGTCTCCTCGGGAGCAAGCTCTCCCCAGGTGTCACTGACTTGGTGCCTACTTAGCATTCTCTGGAGCAGCAAGGGCAGCCTAGGCTTCCTGACTCTCTGGTTTCAGCATAACTTTCTGCTCTAGATTCAGAATAGTTGGGGCAACCTAGCTAGTGCTCTCCTCACTGTCCTAACTCCCGATTGTGCCCTAAGTGGTGGAGTATCTGCAATGCATGTAGAAAGTCCAGGCAGTTCATACATAAAAATTTCTGTCTGAAACCCTTGAGAGCTACTTGCCAGTTTGTGCTGATAATGCTGACTTAAAGGAACATATATTCTGGCTCAATATAAAATAGTTATGTATTTATCCTATAAATAGGTGAACCTATTTTGGCACACAGATGTGTGTTAATTGAAAGTATGAGTAAAATCAGTTACCTGTTGATATCATCTTGATAAAGGTTTCTGTTGAAATACTCAGCCAGATGTGGTGCATTACATAGGCACTGTAAGATAGAGTTCATGTAGCATGTGTTTCCTAAATTACGAAGGCCTGTTAGAGCTGGTCCCATTCCCCCAAACACAGGGTTGAGATTACGAATCTGAGATGCAGAAAGCCTAGAGATTTCAGCTTTAGTGTAGCTTACTGGTCTGAAAAGAGAGATCATTAAAATTAATCTTGCAATTATACTCACACCCTCCCAACAAGCTTGTGAAAATTATTTGTTGTGGGGGAGGGCTTGTTTTTGGTAGCAACACCAAATGCTTTCCCAGCACTTGACTTCTACTGGTTGTCTGTTTTTTTTTCCTTTTTAGAATGTGGCTGCAATCCTATAAAGACACTTTCCTCAGAGTTAAGACCCATTGAACACAATGGGACTTACTTTTGAGTAGACATGGTTAGGATTGTGCTCTGTGTCAGAAATCCAAACAGCCCTAAAACCCATATTTATACACTATCATATTTATGCAAGTTTAAGGGCGTCTTCTAGCCAACTTATGCTGGGTTTATCACTAAAGGCAATGGCTGGATCATGTCATTCAGATGACAAACTGAAAGGATGCTCTATATATATATGTGAAAATGTGCCTTCCAGAAAATAGCAGTTGTAGGGATTACATAAGAACATGAGGAAAAAGTTAATGAAATCCTCCGTTTTTCTGCAGCAATGTACACATTAGTCAGTGTTTCATAAACCATCCTATAGGCAGTAACTAAACCCTAATAATGCACACACATACATTAAGGAACATTAACCTAGTACAACATCTATCTATATTATTTATATACTGCTTTTCAACTAAAAAGTTCATGAAGAGGTTTACAAGAAAATGAAAAAAAATCATATAACAAAACACAGTGTGGATAAACTAGTAGCATTAAAAAAAAAGAAAAAACAAGAACATTTCATTATCTGCCAAGGTCTTATTCCATCAGTGGCTTGCAGTTCTTACTAAATGCTTAAACAACGAGGAGGGCAAGTTGGCCTGAACCTCTTACCCAGAGCAGTTACTCTGTATCCAGAGCTTATTTCCAGGGCAGAAATGCCCTCTTCCAGCTCCTCAGTTATACCACCTCAGGAGCAGTTATAGTAATGAGTAGACCCATAGGAGTCCATGATTAGGCAGAGTAAGAATTGCAGTGTTGACAAAAAAAACCTGAGTTCTTGGCCAGCCTAGCTGTAACCCGTCTCTCAACCTCAGGATATGGCACACCTATGGCAGCCCACTAACCTGTGGATACAGCAGGCCACTCCAACAAACCCCTTGCATCAATCCTCCACCAGAGGCATTGCTGTACTGGAGACTCATACTGCAGATGTTACTGCTATGTAACACTTGTTTTTTTAAAAAATAAAAAGTTCTGGGTGGGCCTTGATTGGGCTGAAACTGGGAAAACAGAGGTGCTATTAAAGGATGCTCAAGTTTTCCTCCATGATTCAAGCACTCATTACCACACAGCTCAGAATCAATAAGCATCCAACACTTGATCATGTGTCCCCTTACTGTAAAAGAATGCAGCAGTTAGTCTGCGACACTGTGCCCTACAATATAAATTGTGTGTAATATTAACACCTACTTAGTCTCACGGTTAACTGTAGGAGTGACAGTGATTTTCTTCTTCTCTTCCTCTTGAATGGCTTGAGTTATGTCTGGCGAGGAGTAAGAACGCTTCAATTTGGAGAGCTCCCTTTCCCGTTGATCAGTAACTGCTTGAGACTTTGGTTTATGAGTAGGTGGGGTCGAAGGTGGAGAGGCCGACTGAGTCATTTCCGGGGGATACATGTGAACTGTATTGGTTGGAGAGTGGTAGTAGCGATAGGTTCCGGTGACAGGATCAAGAAACTTCAAGTGACACAAGCATAAAAAGAAATACAGAAGAGTTGAATCTCGGTCAACCCTCACAAGTTGCTGCTAAATAGCTAAGGCTACATACAATCCAGAGTAACTACAGGACCTTTTATACCAATGTAATTACGGTGCCTCCTATGGGAAACCTATGGGAAATGCATAGAGAAATCCAGAGTAAGTGCCTCTTATGTCTTCCCGTATTTACTCTGGATTGTAGGGCATGCTATCCCCTTCAGAATATCTTAAAGGCAGACTTCACAATGGTTTGCCAAGTTATCAAAATGATTCCCATGTCCAGCAAGCAACTCTCTTCCTGGACCAACTTATAAAGACTGACCTTCTGAGAATTACTACTACATGCATGACCCACTGTACATTCTGTACATTCCCCAACATTATTCTAAAAACTTAGCAAATGGTTAAGACACTGTGCCTGTCAACCAGCAGGCCAGGGTTTGAGACCCAGGTCCCCACAAGACAGGGTGAGCTCCTGTCCTTAGCCCAGCTCTGTGACGCAACTGGAACCCATTGTATCAGCTCTGCTGTTCCACTGGACTATTTCAGGGGCGTGGAGAGGGGGGATTTTCTGCTTGGGTAACAGCCTATCCTCCATATCAATCTACCCAGGCCTTCGTGCTCTGGAGAAGACACTCTAGAGCACGATACCACAGTCTTTCAAGACTGATGGATACCAAGTATTAAAAGAGTAAAAAGGAGAGGGTAGAATGTCTTGCCTATTCTATAATCTACACCAGCACCTTTAATATTTTGGATTGTTGGGGATTCCACTTACTTTGACCCAACCAGTAGGCAGTCCTGGTATTATCCTTCCCATTTCCTCACTTCGTGCTCTTGTTAATGGCTCCCGCTGAGACTAAAAACACAAAGTTCAAAAATAAGACCAAACAGGTGCAAGTTGATGTATCTGTCTATATGATTTTCCAACTCTTACCACCTTACACATGATTTTCTAATTTCATCACACACAGGCAACTATGGAATGACACTGAATTTGCTTCTTTAGCACAGACACTGGTATTTTATGAATGGTAACACAAATGTTTACATATAAAGAGGATACAGTTCAAATGACACATATACTTAATGAGGAAATGTTATGACATCTGCTTTCAGTTTCAGTAGCTATCCACAAAACCCCCATCATGCATTTACTTTATTTTTTTCAGATTCTTGTTCAGTATCCTCTCTAATGGCTCCTGGTTTTTGACATTCTCTTTCTGCTTGCCTTTTAACCCAAGTCTGCTGTAAAAGATTTTGAAAGAGAAACTTCAATTTCCATATTTATAAATCTAGCAAAAACTATAGTTTCTTGTTGCTATAACATGACTTTTAAAAAAGATATACAAGAACACATAAAAATCATAGTAAAAGCCTTAATTAAGTAATATATGTTATTGTTTTAAAGTGGCAGAATCACATCTGCTTTTTGTCAACTCAGTGAAGAGCTGCTACATCTGAGATGTGTTATGTGTAATGGAAAATTTGAATGCTTTTATACTTAAAGGGTGCAATCATAACAAACTTACGCTGCCTAAC
This sequence comes from Cryptoblepharus egeriae, assembly GCA_030015325.1. NCBI lineage: Eukaryota > Metazoa > Chordata > Lepidosauria > Squamata > Scincidae > Cryptoblepharus > Cryptoblepharus egeriae. The sequence goes on from JAREYC010000013.1 coordinate 18,750,491, forward strand.
TTATCTTCCCATGGTGGTGTGGGGTGATTGGCATATGCCTGTGCAGTGGCCTAACCTCCACAGGAATGCGGTAGAAGTGTTTTATGGCACTTTGTGACACCTCAGGTCAGTACAGGACTTATGCCGTCCTAACTGGAGCTTAGGATTGCAGCCAAAGTGTACTATTTTCTTCAAAACTCTGTGGGGAAATTTAAAATTCCTTTGGCTTATGTGACTTTTACTTTTCAACTGTGGTGGTCAGCTCTCAAATCCTCTTCATTAGAGGATCATGGTGGAGAGAGACTAAATACTGTTCCTTCCATTTTACTACTTCCCCTCTATCCTGCCCCCCAAAGAGACCTGAAACATGCCTCCTTGCCTTTTGTGCCAATTGAACTGCTCACCTTGCTTGAGTCCCCCCTCACAGGGACACGAGACTCCTCTGCAAACCTGCGCCTTTGTGCTTCTGGTGTCTTGATAACTTTATCTTTTTCACTGGCTACAATTTTATCCATGTCAGATTTTCTCACTTCGGGACTTTCATTCTCATTTTTACCAGCTTTCTTAATTTCTATTAGCTCTTTTTGAACTTTTTCTGGTTCTTCATCAGCCCTCTTGCTCCCTTGTTCTTCTCTTTGCCCACCCTCTTTCTCTTCCTTTGCTTTTTGGAGAGATTCCCTGTTTTCCTTTTCTTCCTGTTCCTCTCTTGCTTTCTGTTCTTGCTTCTCTTGTCTGAGTTTCTCGTTCTGTTCCTCTTGTATCTTCTCCTGCAGTTCTTTTTCTTGTTTGATTTTTTCCAGATGCATATGACTTTTCTCTTCCTCCATCAGACTGGGCTTTGCATCCAATGTTGGCTTTGTGGAACGATCTGGAACCACTCTTCCATTTGAAACGAGCTGCTTGCCAATGACTGTTGGGTTTTCAGCTTTTGGCCTATCACCATCATCTAGAATTTTTGCTGAAGGTTTTTTGGTACGGTCAATCTGGATCCATGGAAAAATAAAGAGATGAGCATTATTTTGCTCAAAAATCACTTGGACCAATATGCATCTGTATAACTAAAAGCATGGTATGGACATGAGACAGATCAATTTGGACTCGCACAACAGAAATGCACACTGAGTTAAAGTTCTATTATGCCCTCCCTGACAAAAAGATTGTCCTGTGGGAGAAAAAATAAGCTTGTATGTGCCATTCCCTGTTTCTGTTTAGTCAAACATGGGATTTCTCCTGACTCTGGGATTTTAACCCTTCAGCCTCCTAGATGAGGGGAGAATATTGGAATCATTTGTGTCTCTCTATGGTGAGAGACACACGAAGGCACAAGCTTGTCAGTCTTTTCCCAGGGAGAATCTGTGGGGAAGAAGAGGAATGTTTGATCTTAGAGAACCTTTTTCTCTCTCAGAATAGCAGCTTCTTTCTACCAAATTCACACTTTCACATCAGAAGTAACACGTTGGAATATCTACCAAATTACTAGGCTGCAATGTGGTGAAAGCAGACGGTTGAAACATCCAGTTATACATGCAATCTATTATCCATGATTTTGTCTACAGAGAACAAGACAATCTCCTCTTGCTATAATAGCAGGTTCTTTCCTCCCCTTTAATAAGAAGGGTTCAAACAGCTATGTTTGGAGCAAAGCTATTTCTCTAATTATAATACCTCTTTTAAATTTTAGAGGAACCATGCTCATCCAGCCTATAAATTTAAGGTACACAAAATTTTAAGGTACACAAGGATTTATGTTATGTCATATTTGAGATTACCATTACTGCCTGCTAAAAATTGCTGACCTGAGGAATAATCTTCACTGAAGATGCTGGCTGGAGTGAGGCAGGAAGGTTAGTACCAGCAGATCTACTAGGAGCTGGTGTACCAAATGTCTCTACTATTTCTTCCTGATCATCTGAAATATCAGATCTCACACTCACTTCTATCACAGATGGTTTAACATGAACTACTGGTAGCGGAGGTGGAGCAGGCTCTTCCAAGGATGGGTAAGTAAAGTCCACTGAAAAAGTACAGAAAGAAAAAGTTTTAAAATACACCTTTATGATTTTATTAAATGAGCTATTAATGAATTGCCTTAAATTGTCAGTATAGCAGGGACCCAGTATCTAAAAGGGACCCATTTTCAGACCACGCTTCCCATGGATACAGAAAACAGTGGAAAAGCAAATTCATAGTTTTCCGCCCCTTAAGATCTCCAAAGGGGATCCAGTCACCTCCCAAGGGCTTTCCATAGCCCACAGCCCACAGCAGCTCTGCATGTCTGCCCGTAGCCTCTGCAGGCTTCAGAATGACAGAAAAGGCAAAAAAAGCTACTTCCAATTTCCAATGAGATACAAAAGTGATTTTTATAGCCTTATTAGACTTTGGGAGGCCCCAGGATATCCTCTTCAGAGGGTTCAGGTACAGTCAGGTTTGGCTCAATGTGAGACCAAGGGAACTGCACTGAGCCAGATATGTGGATTAAAAAAATTTATGGATAGGTTCCACTTACAGAATAGATAAATACTGAAGTTTAATATCAAGATAATTTCCATTCTGAATAGTCACAGATTAATCACATTCAGTTTTATAAAATGTTTGCTACAGAATATGGAAGTTATTGAAAATTAATTTCAGTTCTCATATTCTCTACTTCTCCAAAGGCTCAATTCAGATTGAATACAAAAGAAAAGAGACATATGGCATTCAAGTTTACAAATAGCAAATTTGCATAGAAATGCAACCTGTGCATCCCAATCTGATATACATTTACCTGGATCTTTGTCTCTTTATTCATGTCAGAAGCACATATATGGGTAAAATTTTTACAAATATTAAAATGAAGTTAATTGAATGTCATTTGCCCAAAACTGGGCTACCTCAACAGCATTTTCCCTTGCCAACATATCTTCCCCTGTGCATGTAGAAGAGCACCATATGCACTGCCGCATATGTGGGGTGGTTTGTTCTTTTCCATATTCACACAACCAATCTTTCATGGTGCATCTTCATTTCCTCAGGTTGTCTTCGGATCTTCCTAACCCAGCACACAGTCTATTTAACAATTTCCATACAAGCCATGGTTGTTCTTGGCCAGGTGGCGAGCATACATATGTTTGGAACCATTCACTTAGCATCTCCCCACTCTCCATAGTTCCATGGCAGACTGTGGAGGGACAATTAGGAGGGGCTGCAGTTCTAAGGAAGCTATTCCTTTATTTCAGTCTCGACTGTGGAAGTTGATGGCCATATAGTGGGTGGGTTTGTAGAGATGTTGCTTTATCCCCCTTTCTGTGCTGCACTTTCCTGGTGGAATTTAGGGGGACAGAGGAAACATGGGGGACATGAAAGGCGCCTTCCCAAAGATTTGCAAGTTTGCAGTTGTGGCTCCCCAGGGCAATGGTGTTATCACTGGCAAATTCTTTCAGACCGAAAGGACATCTTTCCCTTCATTTGAAGATTAACTTGAATGCACATCTGGATAATTTAAGTTGTGCATAGGACTGCAGCATTAGGAAATTTTTTTTCTCTTCCTTTCCACAGATACTTACAAGAGACAGAAACTACTTCATTCTTGCTTCTCTGGGGTGGAGTTACTTTTGCGTTCGTTGTATATTGGGGATAGCAAAGAAGCCAGTTCTCATAACCTCCTTCTAAGACTAACGGCTCCTCCTGTAGTACAGCTTTGCTTTCCCACTGTAAGTAAAAGAATTTTATAAGAACTTCCATATCACATGTTTTCACAACTTTCAGAAGGAGAAGCAGCTACAATAAATCTGGATAAAACCTCCTACACACCACCACACAACCCTGGTACAAACTGGAAACCTTGGGATTTTTCCATGATGGTAACTTCATTTCCACACTGCACCTGCTTTGTTAAAAATCCATCCTGAAGTACAGTTCTACAACACTTAAAAGTGTTGTCAGTACTTTCTGATATTTTAATTCATCCTAATAAAAGATACAGCACCACTGTATCTCAACAATGGTTGAATACAGGACATGCCCAGCACAAGGACACTTCATTATTTCATGCACTGGTTTGTATTATCGTTAACCATGGTTATATGTTCAAAGACTGGCGAAATGTACCAGCATAGCAGGAGTAAAATTTCAAAAATACTTATGTGCCTGGCACACCCATAACCCCCTGCCCGTGTAACATCCCCCCATGCAACCCCCCTCCATGCAAGACACACCCATGTGCAACACCCTTTTCTAGACTGTGGGCACCCCTATTGGGCAGGTGCTGGGTTTTATCAGCCTTCAATTTTAAGTATCAAAGGAAAATGCACTGAACCCCTTTTCACACCCTTAGGGATGAATTTTCTGAAAATTTGTTTTCAGAAATGAGTGGGTGCTCATATCACAAAAGGAATACCCTCCCCAAATTTCATACTTCTAGGTCCATTGGTTGGGGCAGGGTAATAGATTCTTTAATGTAAAGTATAGAGAGGAAAACACATTTTCCCCCTTTTCACCCCCTTCTGTTTTGAATTTCCAAAACCAGATCTTAATGGGTGCCTCCATCACAGAAAGAACACACTCCCCAAATTTCACACTTCTATGTCCAATGGCTTTGGCTGGGCAATGATCAGTCAGTCAGTGAGTCAGTGACTTTTCAGTTTTTTATATATCGATAACTACCAGGACTAAAGAAAAACACAGAATACGTAAAGCACTATATCTGCATAGGGTAAACGCTTATAAAGATTTAGGCAAACTTCAGAATTCCTTAAAATTTTTGATTCCTTAGAAGGTGTCTCAAAACTCCTATCCTCAGCTTACAAGGTTACAAGCACTGAGCTTTCTATTTATCAAGAGAAAAGCAAACCTGCTCACCTTGAAAAGTGCATCTTTGAGGCTGCGCAGAGGTGTTCCCAAGTGCAAATCTTTTACAGAACTAAACCAGTCCAGCAGAACTACGTAATTGACCTGACCCCTTTCTTTCCATGCCTCTTTAGAAGCATCTGGGAGCTTAGCTTCAATCCGGTTAGCTGTGGTTCTTGAGTTTCAAGAACACAAACAAAAATGAAAACATTTTAAACTCACATAGGAAATTTGACAATTGCTCAAGGGAAAAAAGAGTCCCTCCCACTTCCGCCTGCAATCTAAATTGCAGTACCTGCTTTTTGTGTTCAGTTCTATATTGTACATAGGCTTATTTATTTCCCTGTTCGATACCTGGCCCTACAATCCAGAGTAACTACGGGAACACGTAAGAGACATTACGTGTACCAGTATTTACTGCACCATCTAATGAAAACCTATGGGAAATTCATACTGCAATCCACAGCAAATTGTTCTTACACCGGAGCAAGGACTCCCTGTAGTTACTCTGGATTGTGCCCTATACCTCTAAAAGACCTCATACCAAACCCATGTTATATAACTAAGCTTGCAGTCATATTTGGGAGTAAGTTCAATTTACCACAATGGGAGTTTCTTCTGAGTAAACATGCACAGGCTGTGAGACTTCAATTTATATCAGTGAATATTACCACATCCTGTGGCTAAAAGTTCCACTGGACAATTAAGAACTTTCACAATTTTTTTTTAAAAAACTTACTTTATGTGTGTGCTTTAGCCATTTTATTATGGCTGGGTAAACAAGCTGTCCACATTTTCCACATTCTACTCCTGATAAATGGTAAGCATTTAATCAATGTGCAGTGTTAAGGCACTACAAAGAAAGTTCATACCCTGGCGTGATAGCTTCTTCTGGAACACTGACAGAATTTACAATGTAGGATTCTTGGTAGTCTTTCAAGCTGCGGGCATCCATTATCATCAACTTGATGCTTTTGTCCATCATCATGGTAAACAATTTCTCTGCTGTGATTGCTCCTTGAGGAACAGAAAATATTCATAAGGTAAAAAACAGAAAAGAAGTTGACATTAAATTTTTTTAAAGCATCGACAAAGTATTCAGTTTCCACATTCAGTCGATTCTCAGTTGTCTTTCTGAAAGATGCTTGTGAACAAGTATAATCCAACTATTATATTGAAGGAATCACCAATTTCAAACAGAAAATTACCCTACAATCCAGAGTAACTACAGGAAGACGTAAGAGGCACTTACTCTAGATTGCTCCATGCATTTTCCAGAGTTTCCCATAGGTGGTACCATAATTACGTTGGTATAAAAGGTCTTGTAGTTACTCTGGATTGTAGCCTAAATCAAATAAGTGGCTCAAATCAGAGAAAAAAGTTCCAAAGAAAGTATGAAGTTTTGCATATCTTGCAAAGCTACGTGTCTTACAATGTTCAAGATGCTTGCTTTGTCTAATACCTAATTTGAGCCTCATTTACAGTCCACAGTGAATTTCATTTTACAACACTAGAAAACTGACAGGAATGGGAGCTGAATGTATTGATAGCTAATGTATTGAAGTCACTTACCAGTTTCAGGCTGATCCTTTCTTTCAGTTGAACTCTTCTCACCATTGATCTACATTAATTTGAAAAAAGCAATAGAAGTTGCTGTACTTAGCTATTCTTGACATTCATTCTTTCTTAACCTTTTCTTATATGTACATAGTCCCAGAACCTGGTTATCAATTGTTTCTTTTTGAAACAATAAACCAATGTCCACTTAATAACAGAAATGGCCACTGATACTAATGATGGGTAACTAAAAGATTTGACTTGCAGAGCAGTGCAGTGCTTTCTTACACAAAAGAGCTGACTTTGTTCTGCCCATTGGGAAGCAAGCCCTTTTAAAACAGAATATGACTCAATCCTATGCATTCATTTAGGCAGAAAAGTCTCAGCACAGAACAAGACAACTATAGTGGTGATGCAGTGATAAAGATTACGTTTGTAAGACAAACATAATTCGTTCCAGAACCATGTTTGTCTTACAAAACATTCTTCTTACAAAGCTGATTTTCCCATAGGAAATAATGGAAACTCAGATGATTGGTTCGACAACCCAAAAATATTCATATAAAATATTAACTATATGTAAAAATGATGACAAAACATGGTAACCAAATTCAAAACACTGAAATATAATACAGAACACTAGTACTGTAATAAAACTCTGTAATACACTGTACTGTAAAACAGAAAAGAAAAACCTTTATGGCCAAGGATGGCTAATTTTCACTAAAAGAGTCACTGGTGTCTTTTTGAGCAACTTTAACAAGGAACCTCTGTTGTGTGTGTGTGTTTCCAAGTTTGCAGCAGGAGCAGCACTAAATGCAAGTAAACAGCCTGATGCAAGTGGGCAGGATCCTATGCTGTCTGCTCAGAACCAAGTCCCACTGTATCCATTGGGATGTACTCAGTGGTGGGCTCCAGCAGGTTCGCACCTACTCTATAGATCCGGTTGTTAATGAGAGATAGAACATATAAAGTTTAAAAATAACCATTTAAAAGTGGCTGCCAGATGGGCATAGAACCGGTTGTTAATTACTTTGAATCCCATCATTGGATGTACTCACAGGAAAGTTTGTAAGCTGCAGGAGCAGCACCAAAGGCTTCTGCCTGAATGCAAAAGGGGCAAATCCTATGCTGTCTACTCAGAATAAGCCCCAGTGGGACTTACTCATGGGAAAGTGGGGTGGAGTGAGGTCCAGGGAGGGAAGGTTGTGGGGGGGGGGAAGAGAGGTAGTTAGAGTGGGGTCCAGGCAAGGAGGGTGTTTCCTTGGGAGAAGGGGTTTCTAATGAGCAGATCCTTGGAGGGAAGTGGTATCTATTGTGGGGGTCCAGAGAGGGGTGTCCCTCCTACCTGATGGTGGCTTGCTGGCTGCAGGAGGCTCAGATATGAGGCTCTAGGCTCAGACATGCTGGCTGGGGAAGCTCAGAGGACACTTCTGCCTGTGCATCCCTCTGATGGCCGGGTGTTGGTACTGCAGGCAGGAGGAGAGGTCTGGCCTCAGCCACCCAGCTCAGACAATGGGCATTTATCTTACAAGGCAGAATCCCATAGAAATTTTAGTTCGTTTTACAAAGCATTCATCTTACAGGACATTTGTCTTACAAGGACCACTGTAACTGCAAACTTGAAATAAAGAAAAAAGTTTTCCCTAATTTTGATAAGATTTTTTTGGTTTTGCGTGTTTATTGCAAAAAAAATTTCAGCCGCATCTACCAGATTTAACAGTAGGCTAACATTATAGTGTATACACTACATGAGTATAGTTATGGAAATGTATAGCCCCACAGTCAACTGTACATTTACAGACAGAAAACTGCATTGGGGAGTGAAAGAACGTTTTAGCAAATAAACCAGGTTGGTTCAAATGCATGAACAGAGCCTAGTCTTGTCAGAAAATTATAGTACTGTAAACTCTTAGACAGATGCATATAATTTAAAATAAATAATTTACATATTGCATATAATTTAAAATAACTGAATAGAAAAACACTGTCCCAATTACCACTTGATTTTTTCCTTTGGGATCTGATGAAATATCTGAAGAGGTTTTGGCTGAAAGTTTTGCTTCATCTTTCAATTCCTGTTTTTTCAGGAACTGCTGCTCTTCTTGCCTCTCCTTTTCTTCCAGTTTTTTGCGTACTTCCGCTTCTTCATATCTAGAAAAATATCATGAAAACATATTTCAATTCTTGTTCTAGAAGAAAAATTTCTACACTGTTTTACACCACATCATTTTACACTTTACACTGCAAGGAAGTGGCAGCATTTGGCAGCATATATTACATATATGCAGTAATCCTTTGAATTATGCTTTTATGATTATTCCAAAAGGCTGCCATCCAGGAACAGTCTGATTTTCTAGATAGTTGTCCCAAAGAGTTTCCTGGAAAGTAATGAATTTTCAACAAATTCTGCATCTTATTTTGATTGAACTAACAGGTGTCTCCAACACTAGGATTTACGTTTTTAATGCACAGAATATTTTATGCTAGAAGTTTACCTGAAGATCTCTTTCCAACACAGGTCTCAAGGTCACAATTTTGACCAATCCACCAAAATCACAGGCTCATGCTTGTGATGTATGGCCAAGACATTGAGTTCCCACAACATTGTAGGGCTCGAGAGCACTTTGGAAACATATCTTCAGTTTTCTGAAATTATCTATTTCAAGTCTGATTCCCTGTGCCTGTAATTGCATTTCAAAGATGAAGGGATGACATATGCTGGATACAAGTTAATTTGACAATTCACAGCAATTTTGTGCCTGTGACTAGTATAAAATATGCAACCAATTTTGTGGTAGTAGCACTCGGAGTGGGAATAATGTCTCGTTGACAAGTCAAATCAGATCTTGAATCTACTATTTCCTAAGATTCTGCAGCATGTTGAAAAGCTACCACCTGGGTCAAGTATGCAATGCTGTAATTAATGAAGCTAAGAAAAACTCAGTTTTCACTTCAAGCACATCACATGGCTACCTACATGGCCACTTCCAGTGGCGATGTAATCTGTAACCTGGAAGACTTTTTATAGCCACTTATTTTAATTCTTAACAGAAACCTCTGCAGAGCAAGAATGTCTTAATTATAGTTAATAAGGACAGAAGATGGACAATAACATAGTACAATAGCATAAAAGACGGGAAAATTCACAATGAAGTGGAGTTTTTGCACATACCTGAGTTTAAGACTGTCTGAAAGTCTTTCAGCTTCTTCAATGGCTTTTTTGATGTTTGTGGGTCCAAGTATTGAATGGAAGTAATCCTGAAAATTATAAACAGAAACAGTATTTCATGCTGCACTACCACTGCCCAATGTACAGACATGCATTATAACTTTGACACAATGTTGCAGATTAACCATGAACACTTACAAAGAGACTGCAACAACCACTTGCTGTCATAAGCTTTTGAGGTTACAAGAAATTAATAGCCATCTCATTTCTGAACAAGAGGTACAGTGCCCTTTTAACATGGTGATTCTCTTAGTAGGAGGGATAAATGGTCCCCCTTCAGGACAACATTGTACACTCTTCAAATGGCTTTTACATTTAAAAGCTGGTATCTTTTGCATCTTGCAGTTACAAGGCAGAAGGTAAGACTGAGATCAGTAGCATAGGCATGCATTGTTATCTTAGCCTTATTAATCTCCCTTTCTGCTAGCATTACATGCCTTAGACTTCTGCCTGCAAAAGATCAGGTGTTTATCTGAAGAGACTCATGCTGGCTGATGCTCCCTAGACACCCACTGAGCTGGTGCAGATGGGTTTGAGGGAGAGAAGGAGTTGAACAGGACGGTGAGAAGATGGAAGCATAGATTCAGGCTAGGAGAGGGTGGGATTGATAGTGGAAGAGTACACCAAATCCTGAGCCCTTTCTGGGCCTGCTCCACCTACATGAAGTAGCACTGATTTGAGCCTGGTAGATATTCTTCAACACTTGAGGAAGATTGGCACTGGCTTTCCAGAGCCAATAGCAGATCTGGGGAAACCACTGTTCCCTGCCTTTTCTTAGAACATGACCAGTTGCTCACCTGTAAATGATATTCTTTGAGTAGTCATCTGTGCAGTTACCTTGATGGGATCTGCACCTGTGCTTGAACCTCAATCAGAACTTTCTAGAGTTTAGCCCAAATAAAGTTTGATGCCTGCTATGAAGAGCAGCTATACTGATGTGAAGATCTCCAACCATGAAAATGAAGTCTCCATCCCAGTCATGTCAGTTAAGAGACACAGGTCAGTGGCCTTGCAAACCAGGTGTCAACATAGACACAAAAGAAAGAAAAACTCAGACGAGAAGAGAGAATACTAAAGAAAAAAATAAGAGAACAGAAGGCCAGGTTCAACTTGAAATTTCATTTATGAAGGATGTCCTATTTCTGATGTTGTTGTAGTTAACAAAGAACTGGTCAGGACACATCCTACTAGGTATGCGCTCACTCTCCACAATACAGGGTCTGCACCGAAGTTGCACTGGGCTAAGTTCTTGAAAGTTCTATGTGAGGTTCTATGCAGATGACAATCCCATTAAGTGTGCCTACACAGATACCACAAACGAACAAATAACATTTGTTCTATATATCATTATGCACAGTACTAGAAGAAGTATTAAAGAAAACTGGCACAGTACTAATATAAACATAACTTACAGTCCAATCCTAACCTTCCTTGGAGCAGGGAGGCTAGTGCTAGAACCAGAGCAGGGCTGGGTTAAAGCACAACTCAGAATAAGGGGAATTCATCCCCCTTGTTCTCTATCACACAGCAGCTACACCATGGGGCTGTTCAGTTCTGTGACACATAAAGAGGTGGTGCCGATCAGAGTGACCCAGCGTAAGGTTGGGCTGCCTAGGAAGGGGATTCTGGTACTGCCCCTCCCCTAGCCCTTCCCCTGACCTGCCCAGTGCCTGCCCTCCCCATGCTCCAGAATGCCTTTATTTTGCTTTCCCCCATCCCTCTCCATACCTCCACACTGGCTTCCCTTGGTCAGTGCAACTTACTGGCTAAAGTGCAGAAAGCAGTATGGCAAGGCTAGCATGTGTACTAGGGCTAGCTTCCCTGATTCCAAAGGAGGCACAAATGCTCTGGGGCTGCACTGTGTCTGTACAATGGCAACCCAGGTTGTGCCCTTATCTGCTTAAATGTATATGGAAAATATATCATTAAATACAATCCTTTAACCATTAATTTTATCAACTATGTTCGAGGGTGCTCCCAATTTCAGAAAACAGACCAGAACTGGCCAGCTCAGGTCCTTGTAGACCTGTGGGTTTGGCCTGTCATCCTAGAGGCCTCCACGCCCTGTGGATTTGGCCTGTCAGCTCAGGATATGGCCTTCTTGGGCCAGTTTAGCTGGGCCATTTTTTTCTGGCCTCACATCAGGATTGCATTGTATGTCACTGGAAACTGGATAAATACCTGTTGCTGTTTGAAATCGGGCCTCTTTTTAATAAGGTTATATACTGTCACATACTTCATGTAAAGTACATAGGCTTTTTCTTCATCTCTGTCTAACCGGCACTCCTCTGCCGCTTTGAAGATCTTAAGGGCGCTCTGTACATAACTTGAAAGTTGAAGAGAATAAAAAATGTCAAAGATTGACTTTATCATCACAATTACGTATTACAAAAGAACAAATGTGCTTTTTCCATCCCCAAAATATAAACAAATATAAAGGTGTTTCCCATAGGTTGCCCTGAAAGTTGGGACTGACTCTAAGGTCAGTGTTTATCTCTGCCCAAGAGCCAGCATTGTCCAAAGACACCTCTGAGGTAAGTAACCAGCATGACTAAATGCTAAAGGTGCACAGAACATTGTAACTTTCTCAGTGAAGTAATGGGAACTCATTCTGTCATGCAGTACTTAGGTCTTGAACCACCCATCTGCCAACCTTTATGTTGACAAACACGGCATCTTTAACCACTGAGCCACCACAGCCCTTCATATAAAAAACTATCCCCCCAAAGACATCCATTTTATTATTTCCTCCTGTAGGATTATTTTCTGTAAGTACTGCAATGCAATACTCTGCAATATATCTTCTACTTAAATGTGATGACAGCCACAGAGATGTTTCTTTAAATGGTTGAGAATCCAATAATTGTTCCATGCATGAGATGGAACAAAATAACAGAAACAGTCTTACATTTTAAGCTGCACATCTGAGGCATTTTTTCCAAATTTGGTAACATGCATTAATGCAACCCTTCCCTTAAAACAAGCTCAAAGTTACATGTAAAAAATTAACAGGCATGTTTCAACTGACAGGTAGTTGCATTTCAAAAGTGAAGGGATGATGTACATAGGATACGAGCTAGTTGACAATTCACATCAATTTTTTGAAAGTTAAGAAATTGATGATAAATGCATAACAATGAATAGCAGTTGGTTAATAGCACTGAAACTTCAGTTAATGATCAGAACAGTCATTCTCAAATTTTTTAGAGGCGCTAGTTTTTTAACCCATGATGCACTAGCCTAATCTGCCATGTAACTTTTGTAAACTACCAAAAATTGGGTTCTGATGTACTGGTGAGTCCCAGACCACACAATTTGAGAATCACTGATCCAGAGCTTATTCAAATAATTCCTTGTGTGCATTGGGTTGGAAGGCCTGACATGGAGTTCAGGATCAGGTGAAGAGCTCCAGCAGTCCTGTCCTCACTCTCTCCCACCCCAGAACAGTTCCACTCTGCCCCCCAAAACCCTCTGTGCCACCCAGAGTTCTTACTGAGCCCTAGCCAGTGCTGGGCTCAGCAATGACTGGGCCTAACTCCCTCGGAGCACGGTTTCAGGTCTGTTTGCAACACTTAAGAGCTGGTGCTGACCCAGTTTAGGACTAGGCTCTAAATCAACTAAGCCAATATCCATACCTCTTAGTACTGGTTTTTTCAGGCTTTATTTCTGTTTTTTTGTTAAGATCTTTCAATGACGTGCAGAGGTATAGGTCTTTAGGTACAGAAGCCACAGCAGGCATGTTAATGTATCTTCTCAGGACAATATAAGTGGTTAAGGTATCAATCAACAATGGCTGTTATCTGAAAAAGAAAGATTTTTAAAAGATTTAAAATAATAGCAAATAGTAAACATATGTTTCTGATAGTTTTCTAAATGCTTGGTTAGATATGCAAGTAATGAAACAACCCAGAAACTGATGAAATGACATGCTTCTTGTCAAGGGGAAAGCTGAAATTTACTGAATTTAAATTCTCTTTCAAAATTAGCTGTCATCAATTTTAGTTACCAGACATGTAACATTTATAAATGAAACATGAAAGCTATATTGCAAAATCACGCTGCCCACATAGATAAGCTATTTTCTGAAATCCAGTGTGAAAATATATTCCAAATTACTCCATCCACTAATATTCTTTCTTTAATTCCTCTTGAGAGAATGGTTTTATCTATTTTTATTCTGTACTATGGATTACTAATAAACACTTCATATCCTGGAAGCTTTTCCTAAATATATCTTCAAGGTTCAACATGTTATGTAATTTTTGTTCTTCACCTCCTAAACAGCACCAATTAGATTCTGTTGCCATTAACTGTAATATTATATTAGATCACATCTGAACAAAGAGAAAAACTTGTGGAACATAGAGAGATACATAGAGCACAAAGAGAAAAGACATACATGAATATAACAAAGGTTTACTAATAAATGGTCAAATCTCCCAGCTCACTGTGAGTTTTTCCGTTGTAAATGTGTACCCAGCATAGAACACTGTAAAAGCAAGTGTTCATAATGTGATAAACAGTATAAGAACGATATTAAATTTGAAGTGCTTCTCAAAACTGGAGATAGTTCATATTGTCATTTGAGGGACATGAACAATTACTGAGGTCCAATTTATATTATCTCTCTATATTAACAGGTATCAAAACCATCATCTATAATCAGATTTTCAGGTTGCATTTTTTTATTTCCAATTTACCATCATTGGAAAGATGGCAAAAGTTAATCTTGGGCCAGCCTTGGACTTGTTGCTGGACACCTGTCAGGCTCTGATATCCTTCCTAGCCCGTTTTTCAAGAGCTGAAGTTCTTGTGATACCTCCAAAACCAACCTTAGAGATTGCAGGTTTGGGGGACACATTTGACCTGATTAGGCTGTTGATAACCTATGGACATACAGAATCTAATACAGTGCTCCTTGTGCTCAGTGAGAGAGGTAAGTGCTTCTAAATGGAAAAACCATGTGACCATTTTAAAAAAAACAGAACAATTTATGACTATTTCCCTAAGAAATAAAATAACGTATAGCATACTGTATAAAATAATGTATACTACTCCTCCTCTCCCTATTTAAATAAACCATTTTCAAAGGAGAAAACACTGAACATTTAGTTGCTATTTCCCTAAATCACATACAAACAAGGGGTAGTGTAGACACATGTAGATATTTTCCTCGTACGTGGAGACGTTTATAGGTGCAACATTCTCTTAGTACCAATAGTGATAAATGAGACTCTCATTTCTAACCTCCTTACACAGGAACTCTCCATCATGAATGGTTAACTCATGCTGCCAACTCAACTCTCCTTGAGTTGGCAGCAGAGTAAAAAATTTTATGAACATCCTTAAAAAACAGCTGTGAATGTTCCTCCAAGTAGCCACAACTCTGAGATTCAAATAGCTTTAAGTACTTTTAAGTTATTTCATCATTCACGAGAGACATCCATTAAGTACAAACAAAAGACTTTGTGGGATCACATGTACAGTCCAATAAGTTATTATTCCACAGGATCCTACTTTATAAAGTTTTATGCTACTGAGATTCTCAGACAATGATACTTAGGAACTCAAGATTTTCACAAACAGGGTGGCATCACAGTAGTTCAGACTTAACAGATGACAAATTTGTGTGTACTTGGAAATAAGTCTCATTTAGGTCTTATTTTGCTAAGTGTATAAAGAATTGCAGACTTAATTATCTCCTGTTTCTAAATTACAGTCTTCCATGTTTACTAAAGGATATGAGTAAGCACTGTCTGAACTCATCCTCTTACTATTTGTATCCTTACTACATTTGAGCTTTATTGTGAAACACTAAGCACAGTGTATTACTGCAGTAATCTCCAAACCCTGAGCCAGGGGCCAGATGCAGCAAGCCTCAATGTGGCCACTGGCAAGACACCTCTCTCTGGCCCTTGGGCAAGCCTTGTAATCCAATCTTATATGTAAATTTATGTAAATGTATTCAAATTTGAAGAGTAAATTAGTTTTCTGGCTCCTGACAGTGTCAGAGAGGCAATGTGGCCCTCCTGCCAAAAATCTTGGAGGCCCCTGTACTATGGTAATCATTCAGGCAGTAGGTAAGAATGGCTGGGTGGACTGGACATTAATATTTGATTTATCACAAGTCCAGTTTAATCCTTTCACCTACAACATTTTTCCTCACTGCTTCATTAAATACTTTCTGTTTGGGACACAATTTTGCAAAACAATCTGCAGGAATATACCTGAATCTAGAATAAGTGATAAGCAAGCCAATATCTCATACACTCTGCCACTCAACATTTCCCCTACTTATTCTTACCTTGCTTGCAACAGAGGAAGTAAGGTGTAATGAACATGTGACAAAGCTCACGTAACAAAGGCTCAAAGGCTGTCATAAAAAGTTTTTAAAGTTAACTAAACAGAACAAATACAGAGTGGAAAATGTTTTTGAAAAAATTAGACAATTATTTAAATCCAGACCCAGCTATATAAGACGATACACAATCCTGCAATAGCATTTATTCCTGAAGAATATTAACAAGACCAGATCTTAAAGTACACAGTTAAGAGACTACGGCCCATATCCTATAGTCAAATTAAGCCCTTTGTTCTGGAGCAGTTAAGGTTGACTTTCCATAACACTAGTGGGTGATGTAACTGAGTGTACCTGTAAACTGCTCTGGGTTTTGCCTGTATACATCTGACTATAATCCAGAGGCATTAAAAACAACAGAGATTTTGTGATTGTTTTGTTAGCTTGTACATTTTGTCAGCTGGTACATTAACGAGAAAAAAATGCACCCTATGCACTTTCTTGGGTGTAAGCTTCATTTAATACAATGGGACTTCTGGGTAAACATATATAGCATTATGTTGCAAAATATTTATTGACCATCATGCTTTTAAAAAGCCATTACTGTACAATATGACAGTTAAAACATGAGCAAAGGAGCTGAAGTATAGTATATAATCTACCATTAACAATCCTAAGGCTACTCAACAATGACAGTTTACAACATAGACATTTCTGCAACATTTGTATATACATAGTAGAGTATGTAAAAAATGTATTAACTACTATACTAATTCAACAACCTAGCAAAAAAAAAATTATCTTTCCCATTTCTTACAACCTTCCACTCATCAGTCTCTTTTTATTTCAGACAACTAGGGAGTCTATTGCATTTACACACTATTATCTGTTTATAACAATATTCACACATGCCAAATACACAAACTATGGCTTCTGTTATCGACAAGTAGTACGCTGCATTGCACTAATGCAACATGTACTGAGCAAGGTAGAATTCTACACTGGATGTCCTATAATCTGATTATCCTATTGCGAACAGGAGAATTACTAAGGCTTTTTCAACGTGTTTTAACAGCTGATGTGAAAATAGGAAGTGCTTATCACAAGCTGAGTTAAGAGGTGCAAGAAGAGAGAGATTCCTCATTGGCAAATTCCTCACTGACTACACAGTACTGAGATTACAGTATTGAGATTCGTCACTGACTGTACAGTATTGTATACAGTATTCTTAAAATACCAGAATACAAGGCCCTGAAATAAAGTGGTGCCTCACATAAAGAAAGCCTCACATAAAGTATGTTTCACGTAACAAACAAAAATTTCTCTAGGATTCTGCTTCACGTAAAGAAAGTGCTTCACGTAAAGAACACATTTGTTGGCAGTTGGGGCAGACGCGCTGGCCAGCAGCCTGTTTTAAAAAGCATCAGGGCTGCCTAGCGCACCTGCCCATAGTGAAAGCAACACTTCTGCGTTGTTCCTCCTGTGGCCGGGTGTCCGCTGGGCAGAGGGAGAGATGAGCAGTGGGAAGGAGGGAAGCAGCTCAGGGCTAGCCAGAAGGGAGCAGGGAAGAGAGAGGCTCAGGATGGAGAGAAGGAGAAAGTGGGGAGACACTTTGAAAGTGTCTTAGATTGCAGCCTCTTAACCATGCCTACCCAGAAGTAAGTCCCACTGTGTTAAATGGGTCTTACTCCCAAGAAAGTGTCTTTAGGACTGCAGCCTAAGTAGACTTCATAAGATCACGAACATTGAATGCATCTTTTGAATTCAATCCCAGTGTTCTGTCATCATTTTTACATCCAGTTAATATTTTTATATGAATATTTTTGGGGTTGTGGAACCAATCTTCTGAGTTTCCATTATTTCCTATGGGAAAATCCGCTTCACATAAAGAATGTTTCAAGTAAAGAACATGCCTCTGGAACGAATTAAATTTGTTACGTGAGGCGCCACTGTACTGTAAATACTCGAATATAAATCAATCTTACAGATAAGTCAAGGAGAGGAGATAATTCACACTTGGTTTATTGGCAGAAATTACTCACCTTACTCACTTAATAGCTGCCACACTGTTAAGATCAATGCCAGACTAAACGAAACTACTCCTTTTTGCTGGCTCCGTTTTGAGTCACATAGCATCACCAGATCTATGGAGTATATGAAGGATCTATGAAGGATGCCTTAGTGAAGGAGTATAACAAAATTATGAGAAACCCACTTCTAACTGTGCACACTGATCTTCCTCATCTATTAATTGGCAAACTTAAATCTCTGGCATTCACACAAGAGCTATCTAACCACTTTAACATCAACATACAATGGAAAGCTAAATGACCTGCTGAACACCCAGATATAAGTAGCTACATAGAGGACCCTACACAAAAGGTGCCAGGTTTTGACCTACTTAGCCAGCATTGGTTAACTCTGCTCAGGATCCATACCCAGCACCATGTCTGCCAGGACTCACACTTTAAGTGGGGTAATGCATCTGTGTGACTGTGGTGTGACTGTGGTACTCCTCAACAAAATATTCATCACATTATGTCCAAGTGTCCATCAAGAGCTTATGCTGGCCCAATGATTTTTTCAGTAGAGACCGCTCTGTCCTTGAATGGCTGAATGGACTGGACATTAATATTTGATTTATCACAAGTCCGTGTATTTGCAATACGCTAAATAAATTACTCACCCTATAGCCAGTATCTTTAGTACAATATGTCAAAATACTTCTGTGAAGGAGTATTCACAGCTCATCACTTACACTTTTTCCTAAGGTATATCCACAGTTCCCACTAGACAGTAATTACAGTGGAGCCTTCACGTAACAAACACCTCATGTAAAGTATGTTCCACGTAACAAACAAAAATTTATCTAGGATTCTGCTTCATGTAACAAACCATGCTTCACATAACAAACAAATTCGTTGGCAGTGGGAACAGATGCGCTGGCTGACAGCCCTTTTAAAAAGCATCAGGGCTGCCTAGCACATCTGCCCATAGCGAAAGCAACACTTCCACGCTGTTCCTCCTGTGGCTGGGCATCTGCTGAGCAGAGGAAGAGAATAGCAGTGGAGAAGAGGGAAGCAGCTCAGGGCTAGCCAGAAGGTAGCAGGGGAGAAAGAGGCTCAGGATGAAGAGAAGGAAAAAGTGAGGAGACACTTTGAAAGTGTCTTTGATTGCAGCCTCCTTACCATGTCTACCTAGAAGTAAGCCCCATTTAACACAATGGGGCTTACTCCCAGGAAAGTGTCTTTAGGATTGCAGCCTAAGTAGACTACAAATGATCATGCACATTGAATGCATGTTTTGAATTCAGTTCCAATGTTTTGTCATCATTTTTATATCTAGTTAATATTTTTATATGAATATTTTTTGGGTTCTGGAACCAATTGTCTGAGTTTCCATTATTTCCTATGGGAAAATCTGCTTCACGTAACAAACATGTCTCCGGAACAAATTAAATTTGTTATGTGAGGTGCCACTGTATACTTATATACCGCTTTTAAGCAAAAATTAGTTCAAAAAGCAATTTACATAGCAAAACATCAATTAATAGCTCCCTGTTCCCCCCTTCACATGCCCTTCATGCATTCCTCACCCCATAGGGGTTGCTTCTTCATGCCCCCTTACACTCCACACATCCCCTCAGACCATGGGGTCCCCCCTTCACATCCCTCTCATCCCTCTCCCATTCATGCTCCCCTCCTACACCCCCACACATCTCCTAAACCCA
Source organism: Cryptoblepharus egeriae (assembly GCA_030015325.1). Classification (NCBI taxonomy): domain Eukaryota; kingdom Metazoa; phylum Chordata; class Lepidosauria; order Squamata; family Scincidae; genus Cryptoblepharus; species Cryptoblepharus egeriae. Next base: position 18,770,114 of record JAREYC010000013.1, read on the forward strand.
TGGGGGTTCCCACTTACATCCCCTCATACACTCTCACTCCATAAGGCCAGTGTGCCATGGCAAACTGGTGTGCCGTGGATAGTTCTCAGGTGTGCCACAGAAATTTGGGGAAGGTTATTAATTAATAAGAAAATTGGGGGATTTGAATAGCTTGATGTGCCTTGTCAATGGGGAAAACAACTGCTGGTGTGCCTTGACAATTTCACTGCCTTGCTAGTGTGCTATGAGATGAAAAAGATTGAAAATTATTGCCATAGGGGTTCACCTTTCATGCCCCCCCCTCTTACACCCCTATACATCCCCATGGGGTTTCTCCATGGGGTCTCTTCACATCTCCCTCATACATATCTCACCCCATAGGCATGCCTCATGCACACATCCCCTCACCCGATGGGGTCCCCCTGCACATCCCCCTCATACACCCCTCACCCCATGGGGTCTCCCCTTCATGTTCCCTTCTTACACCCCACACATCCCCCTTACCCCATAGTGGTCTCCCCTTCATGTGTCCCTCTTACACCCCACAATCCCCTCAGCCCATGGGGTCCCCTTTCATATCCCTCTCATGCACCCCTCCTCACATAGGAGTCTCCCCTTCATGTCTCCTTACACCCCACACATCCCCTCAGTCCACAGGGCTCCCCCTTCGTATCCCCCTCACCCCATAGGGGTCTCCCCTTCATGTGTCCCTTTACACCCCACACATCTCCTCAGCCCACGGGGGTCCCCTTCATATTCCCCTCAAGCGCCCCTCACCCGATAGGGGTCTCCCCTTCATGTCCCCTTCTTACACCCCACACATCCCCTCAGTCCACAGGGCTCCCCCTTCGAATCCCCCTCACCCCAGAGGGGTCTCCCCTTCATGCGTCCCTTTACACCCCACACATCCCTTCAGCCCACGGGGGTCCCCTTCATATCCTCCTCAAGCGCCCCTCACCCCATAGGGGTCTCCCCTTCATGTCCCCTTCTTACATCCCAGACACCCACACCCCCCTCAGGGGTCCCCCTCTGCCCCCTTCACCCCTGAGCAGGCCCCTCCTGAGGCCCAGGGAGGCCGCAGGTAAGCCCTTCCTCCACCCTCCCTGTGGGCCTGCTCCCCCAGAGCCTGCTCACCTCCTCGGGGGTCCTGCGTCTACCAGGCCCATCTCCGGAGGAGAGATTCCTGGGCTTCCGAGGCGGAACTGGGCCGAGGCGGAGCTCCGGGGCAGCCACTGCGGCCGGTGGGCGGAGAGTTTCCATCAGCTGCCGGGCTGGAGGCGGCCTCGGAGCCTGGAAGAGGCAGGGCTGGGCCTGGACTCCGTCCCGACTCCAAACTCCTCCTGGGCCCCCCGGGATTGCAAAGAGTACTGAGGGAGGCCTGTGGAGCGGAGGGAGACAGAGCAGGGAGAAGGGGTGACAAGGTTGGGCAGGGGGCGCAGTAAGGCAGTGATGGGGTGGGTAGGGGGCGGAATAGGACAGGGGTGATGTGGAAGGGGGCAATAGGGCGGGGGTGGTGATGGGGTGGGTAGGGGGCGGAATAGGGCAGGGGTGATGTGGAAGGGGGCAATAGGGCGGGGGTGGTGATGGGGTGGGTAGGGGGCGGAATAGGGCAGGGGTGATGTGGAAGGGGGCAATAGGGCGGGGGTGGTGATGGGGTGGGTAGGGGCGGAATAGGGCAGGGGTGATGTGGAAGGGGGCAATAGGGCGGGGGTGGTGATGGGGTGGGTAGGGGGCGGAATAGGGCAGGGGTGATGTGGAAGGGGGCAATAGGGCGGGGGTGGTGATGGGGTGGGTAGGGGGCGGAATAGGGCAGGGGTGATGTGGAAGGGGGCAATAGGGCGGGGGTGGTGATGGGGTGGGTAGGGGGCGGAATAGGGCAGGGGTGATGTGGAAGGGGGCAATAGGGCGGGGGTGGTGATGGGGTGGGTAGGGGGCAGAATAGGGCAGGGGTGATGTGGAAGGGGGCAATATGGCGGGGGAGGTGATGGGGTGTGTAGGGGGCGGAATAGGGCTGGGGTGATGTGGAAGGGGGCAATAGGGCGGGGGTGGTGGAGCGTGGTGATGTGATGGGCAGGGGGAAATAAGAGCAGAGAGGTAACGTGTGGGGAGGGGGAACAATAAGGTAGGGAGAAGGTGGGGCAGGGGGCAAAAGAGAGCAGCGGTGGGCCAGGTATGGGTGGGCGGGGGCAGATCAGGTTAAGGGGTGGTGACAAGGTAGAGGGGGCACAATAGGGTAAAAAGGAAGATGGTGACATGGGTGGGCAAGGAGCAGAAAAGGGCAGTGGTTGATGATAGGGTGGGCAGGGCATGGATGGGAATGGGCACAACAGGGTAGGGAGAGGGTGGTGATATGGGTGAAGAAGGGGGTGCAATAGGGTAGGGGGAGAGAATTGACAAAGGTATGCAAGACATGGGTGGTCGGGGAAGGTTGTAAGAAGGGGTGACCACAGGGTTGAGCAGGATAGATGTGGACAGGTAACAGGACGGGAGGATGGTGACCTGGGGAGGGACACGAAGGCACAACAAGGCAGGGGTGGTGACTTGTGGACAGAACAGGGGTGGGAAAGGGGGCAAAATAAAGCAAGGGGTGAATGGTGACTAGAGCAGGGAGGACATGGGTGGGGAGGTGGCCACAGGGCAGGACGGAGGTAAATAGGGGCAACACAGAGTAGAGAGAGGGTTGTGACAGGGGTAGGAGGGGGCAACTCAGTAAAGGGGGAGGCTGAGGACAGCCAGAAAAGTTCTTCCCATGGCAGAGTCAGGGTCTACCCATCTACAGTTGTCCCCCACTTTCTGATGGTACATTTTCTGATGGTTCCCCTCTTTCAACACCTTTAAATTATATTCTGGACTCATTCCTTCAGCACATGCTTCACTCTTTCAACCTCTGGTCTAAAGGCTAAAATTGTCTTGCCTGATGTTGATTTGCATGTGACGTGGTGATCAAACTGCTTTGGGCATTTCCTTAGGACTTTCTTCAGTAAATAATCATTGTTCAAAGATATTAATTGCCTGCTCATGCCTTTATTCATTTTACTGTAATTTGTTATGTATTTTGGCTATGTTAATAAATGTGTTATTTAGGCTTTTGCAAGTGATTTTTTTGTCTTTTTTTGTGGCCATTTATTGCAAACTGGAAAAAGACTTTGTTCTGCTTTTCAATGGTTTTTACTTTTGGATGGTGCTAACCTATCCCTGACCCATCCGATACGTGGGGGGTGCCTATGCATAGTGTTGGACACTAGATATAATAATATGTGCACTCAAAGGGAAGTGTGAAACAGGTGGGGGGGGGGAGGAGGACAGCCAGAAAAGTCCTTAGAGCCCAGCTCTAAGTGCCTAGTTGCACAACTAGATGGGGGTACAAAGCACTGTTTTGCATCAGTGTTTTTCAACCAGTGCGCCATGGACACTGATGTGCTGTGGATGGTCCTCTGGTATACTGTGTGAGTTTGGGGTGGATCATTTGGGGGATTTGCGTAGGATAATTGGGGGATTTGAGTCTCTTCCGACAGCATGGTGTGTCTTGTCAATGATAAAAAAAAATGATATGCTTTGATAATTTCAGTGCCGTACCATGAGATTTTTAAAAGTTGAAAATCACTGTTTTGGATGGAGCCTCACTGCATCATACAAGGTGCCCCCCCACCTCTTCAGAGCCAGGCATATATTTCTATTTTGCTCTCCTGGTTGGAATGGCTCTGAAGGGCAGGGGTACTTTGCATGCTGCACTGAAGCTCCCTGCATCTCCTCTTGCTATGCAGCAGTTCCTACCTACACAATGTACGCAGCAAGATATAGTAATACAATCAGCAGTCAATCAGCAGTATTTATATACTGCTTTTCAGCCAAAAGGTCACAAAGCGGTTTATAGAGAAAATGAAATTACTAATGGCTAATGGTTCTGTCTAGGGTTGCCATAGTTCTCTTCCACAAAATTGGGACAGGAGGACTCTCTGTCTCATTTGCCAGTATGTGAACACAATCTCCCAAAATTGGAACTGTCCCTGTTTCAAGACATATGGCAACCCTATCCAAGTCCCAAAAGGGCTCACAATCCAACAATACACACTCCAAAGCACTGCTAAGTCCCTCTAAAAGGGCTGAAACAGAGCAGGAGAGGGTGATAAGATGGTATGCAGGGCAGGGTGGGGAAGAAACAAAACTGCGTGGGGTGATGGTGACAACTTTTGGAGCCCTGGTCTACTGGGCTTCCCCATTTAGAACCCAAGTCTGCCTACCCAGTGGCCTGGAATAACTCCAAAGGAGTCTTGCAAGCTATAGTGAGACTCCCTGCAAAACTTAGGGTGCAATTTGATAATGATAATGATACAGGCATTTATATACCACTTTTCTGGTCTTTTTGGATTGCTCCTCAGACTTTATTCAAAGCGGTTTACATAGGCAGGCGAATCTAAACCCCCGAAGGGATTTTTACAAACATAGATTGGTTTTATCTTTCAAGAACCGGCTATGTTCAAGATGTTACATTCAGTCTGGTGGCGTAAGTGGCTAAGACACTGTGCCTGTTAACCAGCAGGCCAGGGTTCAAGACCCAGGTCAGCCCCACAAGACAGGGTGAGCTCCTGTCCTTATCCCAGCTCTGCGACACAGCTGGATCCAATCGTATTGGCTCTGCCTTTCCATTGGACTAATTCAGTGGCGTGGAGAGGGGGGGATTTGCTGCTTGGGTAACAGCCTATCCTCCATAACAATATAACCCAGGCTTTCATGCTTCGCGTGCAGCGTATACAGCGCAGAGCACGATACCATAGTCTCTGAAGATTGATGGAGGCCTGCTTTATCAATACTGGCCCCTGATGTCTGAGATGCAGGCTGACAACTTCTCCTTCAGCTCTCACACGAAAGGCAGCTGAGATAATTTCTTCACTCCCACTGAAAAGCAGATGGATGCCTTTATACTCAGAAATAAGTCCCATTATTTTCAAGGAAAGTGTGTTCAGGATTAAACAAATAATGGTATATATCCAAAGTAATGGTATATACATGGTAGTTTATGTGTTCTGTTTCCATACTATATGATACAAAGCAGTAGAGATGGAAGTTAAAAGCTTTGTATAATATACACTTTTAAATTAGAGTGCAGAAAGCTGGTATTAGGGTGAAATCCAGAGTAACTAAGGGGAGTCCTTGCTCCGGAGTAAGAACAATTTACAGTACTCTGGATTGCAATATGAATTTCCCATAGGTTTTCACTAGGTGGTGCAGTAATTACGGGTGCACGATGGCTGCAATCCTAAAGACACTTTCAAGGGAGTAAGAGCCATTGAACACAATGGGACTTACTTTTGAGTAGGCATGGTTAGGATTATGCTCATAATGTCTCTAATGTGCTCCCATTGTATTTCTGGATTGTGCCCTTAGTTTAATTGTAACCGGTTAGGATTCAGTGTTACCTTGAAGTGCTATGGAAAGCACAGAACTTAGTTAAAATTTTCTTTTGTCTTCATACAACAAAAGTTGCATAAGCAAAGGCCATTATAAGCTCAAATAAAGATAACAGAACAATGTTGGAATCCAGAATAGTTTGGGAGTGGAGAGGTCATTCCACCAATGCTGTGCTTGCTTGCACCTACCTCTGTCAACCATTTCTAGGAATGAAACAAGCTACAGTGGTACCTCACGTAACAGAATTAATTCGTTCCAGAGGCAGTTCCTTTACGCGAAACTTTCTTTACGTGAAGCGGATTTTCCCATAGGAAATAATGGAAACGCAGATGATTGGTTCCACAACCTCAAAAATATTTATATAAAAATATTAACTGGATGTAAAAATGATGACAAAACACTGTAATTGAATTCAAAACATGCATTCAATGGGCATGATCCTATGAAGTCCACTTAGGCTGCAATCCTAAAGACACTTTCCTGGGGGTAAGCCCCATTTAACACAATGAGGTAGACTTCTGGAAGACATGGGTAGGAGGCTGCAATCAAAGACACTTTCTTCTGTAATCCAAGACACTTTCCAAGTGTCTCCCCACTTTCTCCTTGTCTTCATCCTGAGCCTCTCTCTCTCTCTCTCTCTCTGCTCCCTTCTGGCTGGCCCTGAGCTGCCTCCCTCTTCTCCACTGCTGTTCTCTCCCTCTGCCCAGCGGATGTCTGGCCACAGGAGGAACAGCATGGAAGTGTTGCTTTCACTATGGGCAGGTAGCTAGGCAGCCCTGACACTTTTTAAACAGGTTGCTGGCCAGCGCATCTGCCCTAACTGCCAACGAATGTTTTCTTTACATGAAGCACTTTCTTTACATGAAACAGAATCCTAGACAAATTTTTTTTGTTACGTGAAACTTACTTTACGTGAGGTGTTCTTTACGTGAGGCGTCACTGTATTAAGTTTTGTAAATGATGGTTCTTGGAACAAATTGTTTAGCCAATTGATGAGAATATCTATCCATCTATATATCTCACTGAAAAGTCACTGATGGTGAGTCAATCAGTGAGTTAGATTACAGTCCTAAAGACACTTTCCTGGGAGTAAGACCCATTAAACACTATGCTAAATGGGTCTCAGGGTCAGACCAGCCAAAACCGCCGGTCCTACAAGCATGAAATTTGGGGGGGAGAGGTGAAAAGGAATGCAACATGTTTTTGTCCTATATTTAACCTTGAAGACTGACTGATCAACTTCCAGCCAATTTGGTGCCCAGTGCTTGTTGCGTGGGGTGGGGGATGGTTAAGGGGGGAAAGTGTTGCATGGGGGTTCGGTTAGAAATATTCTTGAAATTATATTTCTGCAATGTGGGTACATTTTGCTATGATGTAAGAAAATTAAATACTGTATCACCAGCTATTAATATTATGTAAGTCAAACCTGAAACAGAGGAAACATGCTCAGTTTTCAATTGGACAAAATAGATTAGACTTGCTTGTACAGACATGAGCAAATCATCTCATGGAATTTTTCATCTAGGGCCTCTCCTTATGAAATATTACCCTCTAGGCTAGTGTGTTGCACTACAGTAGTACATAAGCCTGTTATAAAACAGTACTCTGTTTATACTATCATGTGGATTCATGCCCAGTGATAATATGCTACAGTTGGCTTAGTGGTTAAAGGTACTGTGCCTGTCAATATGAAGATTAATAGGTCAGTGGTTCAATACCCAAGTATTGCAAGACAGAGTGAACTCCTGTCCTTAGCCCAGCTTATGCCAACCTACCAGTTTGAAAGGATGCAAATGCAAGGAGATAGATACCACCTTGGTAGGAGTAACAGCATTCCATGCGCATGTGGGCAGGCAAACCTTTATCTTTTTAGTGTCAATATGTAATTGGCACACTGCACAAAATAGAAAATAAAGGGCACTTACAAGCAAAACTATATTTGCAAAATTTTCTCATGCAAGGATCAGCAACATAAAGTACTATAATGTTACAGAAATGTGTAGTAATAATAAGTAATCAGCCAATAGTGATTGGAGAACAAACAGTGCAGACCTAACCTAGATCAGCAAAACACATTGGTCTTCCTGTTCCAGTAGAGATGCTGGGAGGTAAGTGCATGTCTATGCACTGGCCTATCCCTCTCTCAGGATTTGCCCAGAAGTGGCTTACAGCACTTTTGTGACACCCCCCAGGTGAGCATGGGACTGGGGCTTATGCTAGCCTAATGAGGGGTTAGGATTGCAGCCAAAGTGACTCAACAGCACGGTATTAAGCATATCTATTCAGAATTCAATAGGAGTTAAATAGGACTTACTCCAAAGTAAGTGTATATAAGTTTGCAGTCATAGAGAGAAAGGCAAGTTGTACAAACAATTATTAATCTGAAGTAAGTTCTTAATGTTTGAAACACAATATATTCTTATATGCTTTGTTTCAAGCATTAAGAACATTATTTCTGATTCATAATGTAACTGGCAGCATTTGAATACAAAGAGCAAAATAAGTTCTGAAGAGTGGCAAGTTCCCCTTTACAGCTGCCTCATTTCCAGTCATATCTATCAACGGTGCTTTGAGGGTGCAAGAAGTGAGAATTCAAGTGCCCAACCTTGACCTTAGTAGCATTAGGCTGCAATTTAAATGTGTACTCTAACTGAATGCATGTTAACATGTAACCCAAATTCACTAGTGTTGCAATCCTAAAGACACTTCCCTGGGAGCAAGATCCATTGAACACAATGGGGCTTACTTTTGAATAGACATGTTAGGATTGCGCTCTAGGACTTGTTTCCTTATAAGAGCCTTATTTGGAAACCTTTCACTTAAATTAGTGGAAATTATTTCTAATTAAAAAACTGTAAGATATGGGTATAAATAAACATTGCTATTTTAAATCGATATTTCTGTCTATAAAGTTTATTACACCTCATTAATCTCTTTTTAAATGAATTATGAGATCAACCAAATATGTGAAAAAGGAAATGTTTTTTATTAATTTATCCTAAGACTGCAAGGATGTTCTCAATTTACCCAAAAGCAAAGCAGAAGGCTCTGCATTCATAGATGTGAATGCAGTCAACCTTTTCTATTTTTCAGCTTATCTTGTTTAGCAAGTTCCACCTTCAGAATCAGTTATTACATTGTATTAATGGGATTTGTCCAGGTTAGAGGGAAGCATCTGCAATTGAGAACAAAGCTGTCAACTCTGAGAACATACATTTTGTCCTAGAACTAATTAACTGTAAGCCCCTAGTCCTAACCACCCACATTCATGTCTCTTTCCTGAAACATCCATAGGAACAATGAACATCAGTAATAAATTGTGTGCCAGAGTACAATCCTAACCATGTCTACTCAAAAGTAAGCTCCACTGTGTTCAATGGGTCTTACTCCCAGGAAAGTGTCTTTAGGATTGCAGCCAGAGTCTCATGATTACAGTATTTGGCAGCTGTTTGCAAGACCTCCTATCAAAGTATGCAGAGAAATACACAAGGAAATGAAGGATCATCTCTTTTCCTTGCACATTCCTACCAAGAATGGAAAGGGAAAACTTTCTTTCTGGCAGGAATAGCCCATGGAAGAGTTGCTTCATTCCCTGGGATTTATTTATAGGATATTGCAAGCTTCCACTGTGCCCTCTTTCAGGTAGACACCATCAATATACAGGTATCATCTATCTCCACCTTCCCTGTCGTCAGATCTGCACACTGTTCTTTAATCAATGTGATAAGGTGGCAATGGATCAGGAACACCTGGATTCAAAGCTTGCTCATCCCAGCATTACCTTATATAAGGCTACTCAGTTATAGTACTGAATTCGGTTGAACCTACTCTTTATGAATATAGAATCACTGCCTAGGCAACCTTCGACCTGTCACTCTCCTTTTGTGTAACCTATCTCAAAGGGCAAAAATTTAGAGAAAGTATGGGTGCAATCCTAATCATGTTTACTCAAAAGTAAGCCCCATTATGTTCAGTGGGTCTTACTCCCAAAAGTGTCTTTAGGATTGCGGCCTAAGGAGAGGAAACTATGTATGGTATACTGTCTTAAACTCTTTGGAGGAAACGCAGAGTAAAAACAGGAGTCACTAAAATTTTTTAGAGTAACTCATGTAGAATTGGATATTAATGACATACACTGCACTCAAACAATATACAGTACTGCTATTTTAATAGTATTGTGTCAGTTTAACCTAATAATGCTAACATTTTAAAACAACTAGAAGAGGAACATATGAAATGAAAGCTGATTAAGGAGGAATATCTTCATCTGCAGTACTATTTGTTCCAAGATGGGAAGCAATTGGGACAAAGATTAAGGTCAAACAACAGCTTGTATACACTATTAGGAATAGTTTGCAGGAATCAGATTCAAGAGCCTAAAGTGGGCTAATTCAGACTTTTGGAGCAGTAAGGTATACCAGATGTATTAACTCAATCAAATTTGATGCTTTGTAATAATTGGCTGAAATACTTAAAAAACCTTTATAGCAAATTACATACTGTATACATGTTGATATCTGCCTAGCCTATTTTACAGAAGCATTGATACTTTACCTAAAATGGTATGGCCAAACGAGGTGAAGAATTATCCATGTGTAGCCACACGTGCACACAAGGTCTCTGAATTTATAATCACAGCCACAACCTAAAAATTACTCAGGTTGTTATGGGTTGTCCAGAAGGCTTTTGCCCATCTAATGAAATAATTAAGGTGTCTTCCTTTGGGGTAGACCTCAAATTAAAAAAGAAATGAAAACATGGCAATGGAGCAAAGAGGATGAATTTCTATCATACAACCAATCCAGCTTTACTGCATTGTTGGATATCACCCTGCAGGGTCCTCTGAATGCAAAACAAGAGATACACAAGAAGGAAAGCATGGGACCATACAGGTTGCAGTGCAATATTTGAAACTTATGGTGAATTTCAAAAACAGAAATAGATGTAAAGGGGGATTTGCAGGACACCAATTCCCACAGCATCTGCTAGTTCTGTATCTTATTAAAAGGACCTTATTGATAGTCCAATTCTAACATGTGCTGGTGTGCCTGGGCAGATTGACTTGCACTGTAACCATATCAGTAACATGCTTTTTCCCTTGTCAAGCCTCCCTACTCACTGGGGTTACATGGATCTGTGCCAGCTGTTTTGCTTAGTATAAGTCAAGACTTATGCCCAGGTGTGAGAACTGAGATACAGCTTTTTTTCTCTCCTCCGGAGTCTGATCATCCCCTCATTCTGCCCAGAAAGGCTCCCTTCCTGGCTCAGTTTCACACTTCCCCACCCTTGCATCACAGCATTCAGCTCTGCCAACTGTCAGAAATCAGGATACAGAATTGGTAGGACAGCACAGGTCGTCTTGTCAGTGCTGCTTACACATCATCACAAACATGCTTTATTGCACGTTTACAACAGCTAGTATCAGTAGAGCAGCTGATGCACAGGTGTTGGCAAACAGGATTTTAACTGTTTTTTAACTGTAAAAATGGAGCCAAAATTCATGAAATAAATCTAAAATACAGTATAGTGCTTTTCAGCATTTGTACAAACTGTTATGTGATTTACCTCTATCGTATTGAATTAGGGAGCAATACAGGAGGAACAAGAGATACACTTGTAGACCATCCTATATTCATACCAGATTTTCAATTCTTATGGTTCTTATAGCCATAAGCACAATCCTTTTTAACTATGTGGAAAGCAAAGGTATAAACAAGGAATTTGCTTCTACATGATATAAGGAAATGAGATGTAAGTCCCTCACTCTCTGGGCAAAAACAAATTGGAACTAGGTGATATCTCAATAGTGATACAAAAATCAAAACCATAACCTGCAAATTGAAAAGCAGGATTAATGACAATACTGTACTACTTTAGGCTGCAATCCTAAAGAAACTTTCCTGGGAATAAGACCCATTGAGCACAACGGGGCTTACTTTTGAGTAGGCATGATTAGGATTGTGTTCTTAAGTAATTATCCACTACAATCAGAAACTACTTTGGAGATTCGGTGTTTTTTAGAAATGGCATATAACCAGAGGACTTTTTTATTGTTGGAAGCAAATGAAAACACAAAACAATGGCTTTTTGGTGTTAAAAATCTATGTACTGTATATAAAACTGAAAAGTCACTGACTCATAATGGCCAGCCAAAACCACCAGACCTAGAAGCATGAAATTCAGGAGGATGTTCCTTCTGTGATGGAGGCACCCACTAAAACCAGTTTATGGAAATTCCAACCAGAAAAGGGTTAAAAGGACCACAATGTGTTTTCCTCCCTATTCCTTTGAAGAATCCCTGACTTATCAACACCCTGCCCCCAACCCTTGGACCTAGAAGCATGACATTTGAGAAGCATATTCCTTATGTGATGGGAGCACCCACCATAAACGGATTTCTAGAGATTTAACCCCTAAGGGGCTAAAAAGAGTGCAACACATTTTTGGCCACTCTTAATACTGAAGACTGATCAATGCTCAGCCCCAAATTCTGCACCTGCCTGGTAGGGGTGCCCATAGTTGTGGGGGGATGGTCACAGGGTGGGGGCATGTTGTGCATGGGAGGATGATGCGCATGGGGGGGGGTGGCATATGGGGGTATTTTACTTCTGCAACACAGGTACATTTCGCTAACATCCAAATAAAATCACTGCATTTTGGTGTTTTTAAGATATTCTCCAGAATTTACTTCTCCAGTTAGAATACTGTGGCTGCATATTGTAACTATTATGCTGCTAACACTATTATAACTTATCCAATATGCAAGCAGGCCTCCGTCAGTCTTGAAAGACTATGGTATCGTGCTCAGCGCTGCATACGAAGCACGAAAGACTGGGTTAGATTGTTATGGAAGATTGGCTGTTACCCAAGCAGCAGATCCCCCCTCTCCACGCCACTGAATTAGTACAATGGAAAGGCAGAGCCAATATGATTGGATCCAGCTGGCGTCACAGAGCTGGGCTAAGGACAGGAGCTCACCCTGTCTTGTGGGGCTGACCCGGGTCTCAAAACCTGGCCTGCTGGTTAACAGGCACAGCGTCTTAACCGCTTGCGCCACCCACAGCCCACCCAATACAGTACATTTAAAAAGTGATGTAGTTTATGATTTATTAAAAAGCACTCTTGGAATAAAAACATAAAACATTACAAGTTGCTATTTTAATTAAGAATTTTTGGGAAAGAAACACACAAAACTCACACCCCAACGTATTTTGTATGAAATGAAGTTGAAAATGCTTGCTCAATTTGGTTTTAAAAGCCTTTATTTACTTTAATAATGAAATATATTAAAGTATACTTTAATAATGAAGCACTGTGATAATATATTTTAGTAAGAAAGTATGCATAATAAAGTAATTATTAATTACTTTATAATTAATAGGTAACACTCATTATTGTTACCTTTTCAAAGAGATCAGTACCCACTACTTTTGATTTCTAATTATTAGAGAATCAATTACTATTCCAAAACTTATTGCACAAGCCAAGGCATGTCTCCTCAGAAGCGAGTCCCAATAAAGTCAATGTGGCTTATTCCCATGTTAAGTGTGGCTAGGACTGAAGCTTCAGAGTCTCATCCTTTGCATGTCTCCTCAGATGTGAGTCCCTTTAGAGTCAACAGGGCTCACTCCTGTGTAGGTGTGCTTAGGATTGCATCCTCAGAGCCCATCCTTGGCATGTCCCCTAAGAAGCGAGTCACATTGGTCAATGGGGTTTATTCCCATGTAAGTGTGGCATCCAAGAGCCCTTCCTTTGCATGTCTCCTCAGAAGCAAGTCCCATTAGAGCTTGCTGGTGCGTGTCTCCTCAGAAGCGAGTCTCATTAGTCAATGGGATTTACTCCCGTGTAAGCATGACTAGAAGTGCATCCCTAGTGCGTGTCTCCTCAGAAGCGAGTTCCATTAGAGTCAATGGGACTTACTCCCGTGTGAGCATGACTGGAAGTGCATCCCTAGTGCGTGTCTCCTCAGAAGCGAGTTCCATTAGTCAATGGGACTTACTCCCGTGTAAGCGTGACTAGAAGTGCATCCCCAGTGCGTGTCTCCTCAGAAAAGAGTTCCATTAGAGTCAATGGGACTTACTCCCGTGTAAGCGTGACTAGAAGTGCATCCCTAGTGCGTGTCTCCCCAGAAGCGAGTTCCATTAGAGTCAATGGGACTTAATCCCGTGTGAGCGTGACTAGAAGTGCATCCCTAGTGCGTGTCTCCTCACAAGCGAGTTCCATTAGAGTCAATGGGACTTACTCCCCTGTAAGAGTGGCTAGGAGTGCATCTCTAGAGCCAACTGGTGCGTGTCTCCTCAGAAGCGAGTCCCATTAGAGTAAATGGGATTTACTCCCTTGTAAGCGTAGCTAGAACTGCAGGCTCCCTCAGGCAGTCTCTCTGCGAGGCGCCTCCGCCCCCCCGCTAGGAAAGATGCCGTTGAGCGGTGCGCGCGTCCCCCCTCCCCCACCCCTCGAGGCGGGAAAGCCAGCTCAAAATGGCGTCTCCCCATCTCGCATCTCCTTTCCATGCGCATGCGCATTAACACCCATATCCCTCCGCCGCTCTACACCCCCCATTTCTAGCGACAAGGCCCGAGAAGGCCACAAAGTAATCCCGCGACCCCCAACTGAAGCGGAGACCCTCAGAGCGCGCGGATGCGAGGGCGGTGTGTGTGTGAGAGAGAGCAGAGAGCGGCGCGCGCTCCCTCCGCGTTGAAGCAGGTTCGCGCGCGCTGCCTCAAACCCTCCGCGGCCGGACTTTTTCTTCACCCCCTCAGAGCCGCCTCACACCCCCACTGGTCCGGCGACCGTGTGTCCTTCCGCCGTAGCGCGCGCGAGGGACTCTTTGACGAGGCTTTGGCGCCTATGAGAAGCGGAGACGGCGCCGACGGGCTGAGGAGAGGCCCTGCGCGGCAAGGTAAGGCCCGGCGGGGCTCCGCTCCCCTCCTTCCCTCTCCCCCCCTCCTCAAGTCCGGCGACGCCTCAGGTCAGCGACGCCTCACGCTCTCTCTCGTGCGGGCCTCTACCGGATGTGGAAGTGGGTCTCTCCTTCGCCGCCACCAGATGATTCCACTTCCCCCGGAACCCGCCGCCGCCGCCGCTCCCTCGACTCTCCTCAGCACCGCCGCATTTCCTGTCGGGGGGGAGGCGAGGGGGCGGCGGGCTGGCAGGCGGCTTCGTCTCAGGGGGCTGAGGGGAGGGCCAGGGGGGCAGCCCCCTCGGGTGAGGTGGGGGAGGGGTTCTCTCTCCACACGCGTGTCCAACGTTCACACGTGTCTTCCCTACACGCGTCTCCCTTGTTGTAGCTGGTGGCGTAGCTGGAGGGGGGTGGAGGGGTCGGCCTTGGGGGGGGGTTGTGCTAGGGGCCCGCCTTCGGAGCCATTCCAGGCAGGGGGGTGCCCCGTTTGGCCCCCCTGCCTGGAATGGCTCCGAAGGCGGGCCCCTAGCACGACCCCCCCAAGCCTGACCCCTCCATCGCTTGAACCAACCCTCCTACACCCCCTTCCTATTATACTACTCGCAAGTAACTCCCATTGTAGTCAATGGGGCTTACACCCAGGCAAGTGTGGCTAGGACTGCAGCCTCACATCACACTCTCATGCATGCCTACTCAGAAGTAAGGCCCTTTATTAGTCTATGGGACTTACTCCCGGGTAACTGGATAGGTTTGCAACCTCAGCACAATCCTGTGAATGTCTACTCTGAAGTAAGTCCCCCTATCGTCAATGGGGCTTACTCCCATGTAACTGAATAGGTTTGCAGCCTCAGAGAACAGTCCTTTGAATGTCTACTCAGAAGTAAATCTTTATGGTCTATGGGGCTCACTCCTGTGTAACTGGATAGGTTTGCAATCTCAGAGCATAGTCTTGTGCATGTCTACTCAGAAGTAAGTCTTTATGGTCTATGGGGCTTACTCCTGTGTAACTGAATAGGTTTGCAACCTTGGAGCATAGTCCTGTGCATGTCTACTCTCTTTATAGTCTATGGGACTTACTCCCATGTAACTGGATAGGTTTGCAGCCTCAGAGCACAGTGCTTTGAATGTCTACTCAGAAGTAAGTCTCCTTATAGTCAGTAGGAGTTATTCCCCGGTAAGTTCGGCTAGGAGTGCAGCCCCAAAGGCCTGTTCTTGTGTCTGCTCAGAAGTAAGTTCTCTTATAGTTAATGAGGCTTACTCCCAGGGAAGTGTGGTGAGGACTGCTGCCTCACAACTCAGTCCTGTGCATGTCTATTTGGAAGAAAGTCTTGTTATAGTCTATGGGGCTTTCTTCCATGTAACTGGATAGGTTTGTACCAATGTTTGTATCATCAAAAGATTTTAATGATCACAGATAAATTATTCTTCTAAAATTTAAAGCACAAGCCTAGGCATGTCTACTGGGAAATAAGTCCCCTTATAATTTGTAGGACTTAGTCCCAGGTAAGTTTGGCTAGGATTACAGCCTCAGATCCCAGTCGTTTGTATGGTTTATCAGAAGTTAGCACCCTTATAATCAGTAGGATTAGTCCCAGGTAAGTAGGAATGCAGCCTCAGAGCCCAAGCCTAGTCTTGTCTGTTTAGAAGCAAGTCCCCTTATACTCAACGGGGCTTACTTCCAGGAGAGTTCAGCCACAGAGCTCAGTCCAAGGCATCTCAGAAGGCTAAAATCTACATGGCTCCATTCCTCCGGCCCTCTGGCCCGGTCTTCTGCATGCTGCATTGGGGAGAGGTGGTCACAGAGGCCTCCTCCATGTAGGGAAATGTTTGTTCCCTTTTCTCAGGTTGCATTGTGGCTACATTGCCATGTGTGGTTGGATAACATTTGGCCCCTAACCTTCTTCCCCAAACTTTGAGAGTTAGTCACTGCCTGGGTGGTGGGGGTTCCTTCTGAGTCAACTAGGATTAGGGTTGGGTTGGTATCTGCAACACTTCAGTTGTGTTGCTTTTTTGGGGGGGACGGTGGGGAGGGAGTCTAACAAATTAGTGGGGGCTTACTAGAGAAATCCATGCTGGGTGGGACTAGCGCAGTGGTCTTCAAAGTGGGGGTTGGGACCCCCTTGGGGGACATGACCTCAGGTCAGGGGATTGTGGGAGGGTGGAAGCCATCTTGGAATCTGGCACTAGGGTTTTCTGGGAATAAATTCCATTAAACACAGTGGGACTTACTTCTGAGTAGACATGGAGGAGTATCCCAGTAAGTTTGACAGGGGGTCCCAGATAGATTTTTAAATTTGAAGGGGGTCCTGGGCTGAACTGCCTGGATACCACTGGACTAATGGGAGCAGATTCAGTGCTTTGTTTATGGGAAGGAGAAAAGAGAAAAAGGCCAAACTTTGTGGCGTTTCTCAGTAAAAGGGGTTAGAATTGTTTTTAATTCAATGTGTTCTTATCTGTGGAACTCCTTGCTACAGGGTGCCTGGCTTAGATGCCCTTAAAAGAGGATTGGACAGATTTCTGTTAGAAAAGTCCACCACAGGTTACAAACCATGATGGTTAGGTTCAACTTGTTGATTTTAGTAGAAGGCTACCTTGCAACGGTGTTTTGTGTGCTCCCGAAAACATTAGGCCTGTTACTGAGATACAGGAAGCTGGATTAGATGGGCCTTTGGCCTGATCCAATGGGGTCTTCTTATGTTAGGGTTCAGGATTGGCCTGCCTAAAGCCCAATCCTTTTGACTTTCTCTTGTTATCAAGCCTCTGCAGTGGGTCATCCGTTCTATTAGGGACACTATACCCCTTGGTATAAGTATCACATTCAATGCTATTTAGCATGTTGATAGGCAAAATAACCCTCAGTTCTACTGAAGTAGAGTGCTTAATTCGGTGAGTGGCTGAAACTAGTTTCTGTAAACCTTTATCTTTTTGGAGTTTGGATTCAACACCCCCTGATTGCATGGAGCCCCTGGGATAATATGTTTCTGCACTATTATACCCATATTTACTCTAATCTAACGCACACCCTGATTTTAAAAGGCTGGAGATAAAAAAATGTTTACTAGTGTAATGCATAGCTGCAAAGCAGGTGTGAAATTTAATTTTGCCGCATACAACGAGTTATATGCATATTATTATGCATATATTGCAATTAATATCCATTGCAATATTATTATGTATATAATAATATTGCAATGGATTTATTATAATTTTACCTAATTCCACTATATACAACAATGGGTTTGTTACATTTTTATTAGTATATAGTAAAATGTTGAAGTACTGACCTATATTTATAATCAAAATACTGCATGTACTCAAATTTAATGCAGTTGAATCTAATGCGCATTCTGATTTTGGAGGCTATATTCGGCTGAAAAGGGTGTGTTTTAGATTTGAGTAAACATTATATGTTACTGGTAGAATGAATGACCACAAATGACCACCACTTTCTCCTTTTCGTACTGAGTCGCAAATAAAATCCTTAAGACTTTAGTTTGGCACGTAATCACAGCAATCTTTCAGTTGTTGATTTTCTCCTTTTCCCTAATTTCTGAGCCTCCAAAGCTTCATAGAGACTACATTTGCCACAGACTTGTGGCAAAGCTGGTAACACAATATAGCTCCATAATTACAGGGAATTGTCTCATTCATCTCTTGCAGTATCATTTTGACATTTTGATTCTGAGATCATTTTTTCTGTGTGCTCCCACAGTTAGGGGTGAGAAATCTGTGCACCTTCAGAATGCTCCTTAAGTGGGTATTTTTGTATTTTTCTGCATGTACCTCTTTTTGTGGTTTGAACATAGAGGTTACAGTTTAGATCAGCAAGGCAGTAAAATGCTCAGCTGAAGGTGTGAGTGTGTGAGAGAGAGAGAAGAGAGAGAGTTACTCTTGTAAGAGATCTTCATTCAGAGTTGAATGTGGATATAAACATGAAATATATGGAGGAAAAATACTGTTTGTGCGTATAAGATTGTATTTGGAAGGTCTGCTACTTTAATTTAGTGCCTTGCATTTCAGTGCTAATTTCTCCTCTTCACCATCTTGAATAGTCTTGCTAACCAGAGAACTGCTTCTATGGTAAAGTTTCAGACTACAAAGTACTACTGTTGATGTTCAAAATCGTTCTTGACATTTTAAGAGCCAGTTTCACCTTGGTATTAGGTTTTGAAACTGTTGCACGAATGCTTATCAAAAATATTTCTTCAGAATATTTTATTCCATAAAATTTGCTAAAGGTTAATCTCATGAACTGAATATATTCAAAATGTAATTTAAGGGTGTTATTTTATGGGTATTATTCTGAGGCTGCAGCCCAACACATTTTTACTTGGGAATCTGTCCCACTGAAATCTTTTTGGGCTTGCTTTTGAGTAAAAATACATGGGATGGAGCTCTTAACAATGCAGTCCTATACCTAACTACCTTACTTAGAAGAAAGGCTTATTAAATTCACTGGGTCTTTTTACTGGGAAAGCATTTACTGGGATACAATATGACTTACAACACCAGCCTAACCATGTTTACTCAGAAGTATGGACAACATCAAAAACACAACCTCAAAATGCCAGGTGCAGGGGAGGGCACCTTGATGCAGGTGTCTTATGTGCTCCCTTAGGCGTCTGATAAGCAGCAGTGTGATACAGATAGCCGGACTAGATGGGCCTTTAGCCTGATCCAGTAGTGGCCCTTCTTACGTTCTTGTGCAATCTAATGTGAACATTTAAGATCTGTTTAAATCAGTATCACTTTCATGTAACAAATTTAGCACTGACATGTCAGACTTTGCTTTGTGTATTTAAAATAACAACCATGGGTAGTTCTTTCTGGATAGCTTTATTAAAAGAATTATCTTACTAGTTATGAAGTGACATGTTTTCATATATTCAGTCTGCATATTCAGTCTATGTACTGTTTGTTGTTGATGGCTGTTATGAAAATGCTGTTGTGAAAATGATGTGAATAGTATTATTTCAAGCTTAATGTATGGAATAAGCCATTACTGGCTTAACATTTGTGCACCTTAAAATAAAGCTACTAATTTAAATTCCAGTTGCTGTCCGCCTTTATTGTGGATAAAAAGGAAGTTGAAGATGTATATGCCCCATGTGACCAGACTTTTTTTTATGAGCTTCAACTAGCATAAGATCCTGAAGGAGAAGCCACAATGAGTTCCATTAGTTGGTATCAATGAGGCAAGCACCTAAAAAAGTTGCCTGAGGAAAAATGATGTGTGTAATAGAAGTATTTATTAATAAAATTAAGAGTCAGAGCTTGAGTCTGTTTTCAGGTCATTCTTAAAATGTGTATTGTCAAAAGTTTTTCATAGACATACCATAAATAAGAAAAACAAGATTGTGATCAAAGAGCTGTTCTGGGCATAAGCAGTGTAGTTTTTTCACTTTTGCTTTGTGCAGCAGACCCCCATTCCAGATCACAATCTGGTTTCTGAGAAGAAACATTTGGCTCCCTTTCTGCTGTTCTGAAGGCTAAAATTGCTATTCCCAATGTTGATTTGAATATAATGTGATTCAAACTATTGGGTGAGAGTGAATGTGTGTGTGCCATGTGTGCCAACTTTACCTCCAGGTCTATTCCCAATCCCCAAGGTGTTATTGGTAATCCATTTAAAGAACTTTGTGTGATAGCAGGAATTTGCAAGATAAGAAAGACATTTTTTAGTTTGCTTTCTAAAAAAGAATTGGAAGCAACATATATTAAAAAAAAACTGAGTTCTACTTGTCAGGTGTTTCCTCTTTTCAACACTGCTTTGGTATCTAACTTGTCAAATGAGCCCGGGGACACCTGTACAAGATAATATTCTGCTGTTAATTATTATATTTGCATTAATATTAAAAATATTGCCACCTTAGCAGTTTGAAAGCATGCAAATCCAAGTAAATAAATAGGTACCACTTCGGGGGGAAAGGCAATGTCCTGGCGACAGGCCCCTGTGACATGCCGGCCATGTTTCCCAATGTTGCGTCCATCATGGATTGGAGAAAATGCCAATCCACAACAAGTGGATGCTGTCAACACACGATACAAACACTGAAGAAGTTGCCTTTGCCTTGCTTTTGCATCAATATTAAAAAACTGAAGTACAGCAAGCAGTATTTTGTGAAATTGCCAAAGAAAGAATGCAGTTGCATATGTTTTTAAAAGCAGCTTAGTCATATTTTGAGTGAGTATTGCACAAAAATAGATTGTCAGTAAAAAAAATGAAGTGAGCTCAAAATGAAAACAGTTGGGAAACAAATTTTAGTCACAAGACTGAAAGCATGTGTGTTGATAAATAATGTAATGTTTAAAAGAAAACCCTAAAGAACAAGTCATTTGAAAATTTTAAAATTAAAATTTCATGTAGAAATACTGAACTGTTCTGTGAATTTTGTGGGAAGATATCGAGAAGTTATTTGTGAATAATGGCAGTAATAGAAAATAAGTTCCAGTATGGGGTCAAAATCAATATTGAATGATTTTTTTAAAATTCACTGAGCAACTTCTTATATGACTGTTCCTCAGTCTGACTCCAAAGTCTTTATTTTTGGAGAGGTTCGTGTTGAAGTTCGGGTGGCTGTGTGCTGAGCACTAAGGCAATAAAAAAAGTCCTTCACAAGCAAGAGGAATATTTCTGCATGCCTTGGGGAAATTTCTAGGTAAATTAAATCAACATCTGTCTTTCCCCACAATCTTCCAAAATAGGGAGATTGGGCATAAATGTTGCTCTTAGGCTGTCATAGAATCCTGTAAGCTCTAGAGCAGAATATACAAGCCCTCATTCTGTTAGACTAACAGGAAATTGAGATTGGCATTGTGCTGTTTGCCGCTTAAAACAATGGTTTGAGGGAAATTCAGTAGCAAAAACCTCCAGTCCTAACTTCCTTCACAAGGACTGCTAAAGAGGAAGAACTCGGACTACCTAAAAAAGATCCCAGAGGAGAGTTTAGTTTTAGGACTGTGTACCATCACTGACTACATCACTGACCATAACAAAGAGAATTATTAGATCAGTTTCTTATGGAATGGGAGCAAGTGACATCACTACACCTTTTTTGTCAAGGTTTTATCTTGGAAATTCTTTTGTATAGAATAATTCTGCTTACTAAAACACCAACATTTTATTATTGCAACTCAAAACCACAAAAAGTCATTTAAGTTTAAACTTCAGGGGCATAGTACTATGTATTGATGCTGCTTCAACATGCCGTCTAAGCAGCCCTTTAATTTTGGAGCCATTTTGGGCAACAAGATCAAAAATCTTCACTTTGATTTCGCAGTTGAGAGTGTTCATGGAGTGTTCATGGAGTGTTCAGGACATGTGACTCCAAAATGTAGTGCTGTGAATTAGTTATGTTACTTTTGGGTAGTTGGGGAGGGTATTTTAAAATCACCAGTTGATATGGTGTTTATATTGTATTTTTGAGAAAAAATTTGGCAGTTATTCTCCACTAGATGGCCTCACACACTACTATAGGTTGCCTGTAAGAGAGTCAGTAAAGTAAGTTAGAAGATAGAGCTCCAATTTATTTAAAGTGAACCCTCAATTTATGGACTAATTGGAGAAGGGCAGGGCCTATTAGAAGAGAGTAAAGGGAGAAGAGAGTAAAGGGGGTAATTTGTACCTTGGCTCAGGGTCAAAAGTGGAGGGGACAGTAGCATAAAAAGAGGTCCCAGAAATTTCCTGGGAATCTTAATTTTATCTGGACTTGCTGCCCATGTGGAATATTGGCTGTGTGAGTGCTGCTGTTCTGAAACCAAATGTGCAGGGCCAAGGAATGTAAAAATGACACACCTTAATAGTGCCAAATCTGGGAGGAAACTGGCCTTCTAGCTCTTCTGCGTGTAGATCCACTTTATGTGAAAAAGTGGATCAGAGATGGGGCTATAGCTGACACAAAGATGGGGCTATAGCTGCTGCAGAAGTAGGTGTTGCAAACAGGACACATTCTATTCTAGTGTGACCCTAAATATGATGATGCTAATTTTCTGAAATGATTTGCTATATTTAAAATACTTTAGAGACTTAAGAGTGTTTGTTTTTCTGTAATTTGTGTATCTAACTGCTGATGCTGCAAGGGCAAATGGGCTCTGCATTGGAAACCTAGCAGAACTAAGCTCCAAAAATTATTTAATTGCTTTAGATTTTAGACATTGAATCAAAATAAGTGTTGGCTGTAGTAACTGCAGCAACCAGCATGTAAGATGGAGTTTGCACTTCTCAAATCCGTAGACCCAAACCAGGACTTTATAAGTAAAATCAGAAGTGTACCTGGAAGATAATTGCAGTTGATTAACAGCACAATCCAGAGTAACTATGGGAGCTCTTAAGATACATTTACGTCCATGTTACGTCGATGTTGTTACGTCGTTGTTCTACTAGGTTTCCTAGTGGAAACCTATGGAAAATTCACAGAGCAATCCAGAGTAAATTTTTCTTACATCGACGTAAGAGCTTCCGTAGTTACTCTGGATTGTGCTGTAAGATGCTGATACACATCTGTAATGAGCTCCCAGCAGCTCATCATTATACTTTGTCCCAGATTATAATTTCCAGATATTCAGGCATAGCTTTCTTATAGTTTTCTTTGCTCTGTTATAAATATCTTTCTTTGTTCTGTTACAGAATAATGTACAATGGTCATTTGGTCTGAACTGGGGAGAGAGAGGATTTTTAGACCTTGCATCCAGTATAGTTTTTAAAAAGCACTCATTGTCACTGCAGCCACTTGAAGACTTGGTAACATCTCAGGCCTGAATGACTAGGAATGTCTTGAGCCCCATTTATTCTGTCCTTGTCATTATATTTATGGAGGAATGTCAGATGGGAGTCTCTATCTGCATGGTGGTAGTCTATATCAGGGGTCTCTCACCCTTTTGGCAGGAGGGCCACATCTTCTTTCTGAGAGTGTGTTAGGGGCCGGAAGAAAAAGAAAAGATTTACATTTCAAATTTGAATAAATGTACATAAATGACTATATTAGTGACAAAACTTGTGAATGAATGGATTCAAATAGGTTCACAAACACTTTCTGACACGCACAGAAGGTGATCTTCAAACCAGTTCATAAATACTTCATACACAGAAACATTGTGTACCAAATGTGTCAGAACTGTGAGGTGTAACAAAGCAATGGTAATATTTCCGAACATGTCTATGAATCTTCTGAAGTTACAAAGCAAAACGTTTAAATAAGTGTCAAAGAAATAGATCTCAGTGCGATTATTTGCATCTCCACAAGTGGATCACACTATATGACATGACAAATGCATGTACTCATAGAAACACTCTCAGATACTAAACATGTGACAGGTTCCCCTTTGCTTTATAAGGTGTAATCCTAAAAATGAAGCCCATATTGGATTCCCAAAGAGCAATCCTCAGGGAGGGGCAATGAGAGAAGAGGAAAAGGGGTCTGATGGTAGTTATTGATGGAATTTGGTGATGGAAAGAGAAAAGAGATCAATTGCCATGATCACATGCAATGTGTATGAGAAATGCAAGCTGTTCACATGCGATGTGTATGAGAAATGCAAGCGGTTACTGTCACTTAAAACATAGGAATTAATGTCAGTTGCAGAGAGATCTTGCAGATCCATAGTCAATGAGTAAAACACAGTTCAGTCCAGTGCAAATAATCTGCACATCACAGTAAAATCAGTTTTCCAAGGCTCAGCTTACTGTAGCCACACTGGATATTTTTGACCACGCACATTATCCATTGCTTTCTCGAATTTTGAATGGTCACTACACTGTTGAATGGGACAAATTTTGGATGATAACCAACAGCAGTAAATAGTGGATGATCTTTATAGCACCAATCATGTTTTGGTCCTTTGGTTGTCATCCAAATAACGAACTAAAATAAGATTTTAGAGAATTCTCAAAGGCTTCATTCAGGCCAGTTCATTGTGAAGCACAACAAAGAAATTTTTGTTGCTGTTCTGAAGTAATATTACGTGTCTAACTGGAGAAACAAGATGGGTTTACCATCGTCCAGTTGTGATCATGGTCAAAGACAGATATTTTTCAGCTAAGAAATGCTAAAATAGTCATTGAAAGAGTCTAATTAGTTGGGGAAAATCAATCCACTTAAAAGTATTTTATATCCACTACCAACGGTAAGTGGAAATGACAATCTTATCAGTAGGTGAAGAATTGGACAATGTACTACAGAGGTAAAGGCACTGTGTCTTGCTGTTGCCACTCTCCCCTAACTTTTAAGAAGGCAAAGCATGCAGAAAACTGATGCAGACTGAACTGTTTGAAATGAGTATTTTGAATCATCAGCTCCAAGTGATGAAGCCCCATTTGTATTGCAGTCCTCATTGGTAAATACTATATATGTTGCTGAAGCTCTCGTTTTTTGTTAAAATGCTCTTCAAAGTGTAAAATGAACCTGGCCATCTTACCTGCAGCAGATGGACCTTTTCCATTTCTTCTGTGAGGAGATGAATCTGCATGCTTCCTTCATGCTTCATGCTTTTAAAAACGATTGGCTAGTTGTCTACTTTTTTAAAACCTTGGGAGTAAACTAGATCTGGTTGTCGAACAAAGTTTTGTGTGAGAACAGGTGATTGCTGATTTGGAAGTAGGCTATTTCTGAATGCTAGATGCCAAGGGCATGGCAATAGGGTGCAGTTATCTTCTTGTCTTGTGTCTTGAGTAATTTGGTGGCCATTATGAGATACAGGAAGCTGGACTCCTTTGGCCTATTCCATCAAGGCTCTTCTGTGCTTACGCTTGAAATGTATTCCAGGGTTTGAAGCTGTATCTACACACAGTATTTATAGACTGCTTTTCAACTAAAAAGTTCACAAAGTGGTTTACAAAGAAAATGAAAAAATTAATGGCTAATGGTCCCTGTCCCAAAAGGGTTCACAATAAAAAATGCGAAAGAACACCAGCAGAATCCATTATAACAGGCATTGCAATGGGTGAGGAGGCCAGTTATTCTTCGCCTGATAAATAAAAGAGGAACTACCTATTTGAAAGAGTGCCTCTTGCCCAGTTAGCAGGGCATTATGGCTGAGGTGCTGCTGCCCCAGGAAGGTGCTTGCTTTTCAGTAAAGGTATGGCTAATCTAGGATTGGAAACCAAATCCTGGCCTCGGCATTGTGTCTCAGTAATGCCTAGAACTTGCATCAAACAGGAGAATCAAATTTGCTTAAAGTTTGTTTAAAAAAGAATAAAGCAAAATAGAGCACATAAGAAAGAGCATCTTTCTTTCACCCAGTCACAAACAGAGGGACTGTAAACCCTTTTCTTTCTAAATTAGTGCTGATCATGTTGAGTGGAAGAAAGGTTCCACACATTATAGAACATAATAGCAAAAAGTTTTAAAGTATTAAAGTGAGAAGCAGCACTGTGCATGCAAACACTTCAGATTCACTCTGAGAGCACAATCCTAACTTGCGTTGAAAGAAACAGGCTAGTAGGCCTGTGCTAATCCCATGCAAGTTTGGGGCTGACTGTGGCTTGGCTTGACACAGTGGCTAGGCCAGGATTTACATTGCAATCCTAGATCAGCCATACCTTTACTGAAAATGAGGGTAGTTGCAGTAGCCCCAATAGGGTTTCATAGATTTGCAATACCTAAATCAATATCACAAATCCAAGCAGCCTGGAACTGCCCAGGAACAGAGCTAGGATGGGGCCTTACGTGCTAGTTCCTACCCCTGCTTCCCAGCCATCCATTGTCTTCTTGTCCCAAAACATCTCCCTGCTCTCCCCATGCCACAACCAGACCCTGGCCTGGAAAGGCTGGCACAAAACAGCCCAAGGTCTGAATCAACTGCGGGAGGCTAGTGAACATCCTTGAGCTAGCCTCCAATGTTTGAAACAAAGTCCAGGCTGGCACAAGGGACTTGCACTAGTGTAAGGACATGTTTGGATTATACCCTGAATTGCTCAAAATCTTCTGTTCAGGTCATTTGGAAAGGTCTTCTGATCAGATTGGCAACAAGCCTTGATTATCGCATGTTATCTAGATTCTCATGCAGAAGCTGACTTTAAAAGCATGTATACTCAAAACATTCCAGCTACTTCATTTTTCAAGACTTAGCAAAAAAAGTCGTCAAATGGTGAATTTTTGGATGGTAACACATTTTGGAATTAGCCTAAGTTGAATGAACCTAATTATTTTTTCACTTTCTACTAGATGTCTTTAGTGGATTTGGGAAAGAAGCTTCTAGAGGCTGCACGAGCGGGACAAGATGATGAAGTTCGCATTTTGATGGCAAATGGAGCACCATTTACCACAGACTGGGTAATGACTTCTGTTTTAATGTAGATTTTTGGTTTCATCTTTGCTCTGTTCATTTTTACATATTTCAGTCACACACGAGACCCCACTTATTCCTGAACCCTCAGTACTAGCGGAGGAAGTGGTGGCTTCATGAAAGACCTAAGGCTGAGCTTTGCCCTAAGCTAAGGCCTCTATCAACCATGTGCTGGTATTGATCACTCTGAAAAAAATTGCATTAGCAATATGTTTATGGTTTAAAAAAAACAAAAAGTCCCAAGTTCTGCCTCAACAATAGATTTTGCTCAATTTTCTTCTGCATCTGAGCTTTTATCAGGTGTTGCTTATAAGTTTTATGGGGGATGAAGATGGGGGCTTGCAAAAATCAACCTTAAACCATTTCTATTTCATGACCATCAGAAGTATATATGGCATTTATTAAATGTCATATTAAAAGAGAACACTCGTGTTCTTTTATTCATGACTAAAGGGGAATTGAAAGAGAGAGGATCAGATTATCCTGACTGTCTATTTCACACATCATGTTGCAGTTGGGAACATCACCGCTTCATTTAGCAGCACAATATGGGCACTATTCAACCACTGAAGTGTTACTTCGAGCAGGTGTAAGTCGAGATGCCAGGACCAAAGTGGACAGAACTCCATTGCATATGGCTGCTTCTGAAGGCCATGCAAGCATTGTAGAAGTTTTGCTGAAGGTAACAAATTATTTGTTTTGTGCAGAAACAGAAGTGTCGCTTAAAGACCCATTGCCATGAGTAATTTTTCCAGTAGTAACTAAAGAACCTCTTCAAAGAAGTGATTGAGATCCAAAGCGCCAAACATTGTGCACATCAGGGCTTTTCTGGTACCTCCTGCTCATACCATGCTGTAGGGGTGAGGAATGTGATGCAGTGGAGGAGGAGAATCTCTAATACCCCGTTGTGCTTTCTGAATTCTGCATGATGGATTATAGACAGTAAACAGTGTGTTGCTTTAAATGATAGATTTTCTTTAACTACCGTATATACTCGCATATAAGCAGAGTTTTTTAAACTCTTTTTTGGAGCTTAAAAGCTCCCTTGGCTCATATGGCGGCTGTTGGTGGTTGCGGCCGCCCACATGCCTCCTCGGTTGGCTGGAGGTGCTTGGAAGCACCTCTAGCTGACTGAAGAGGCGTGCGGGCGGCTGCGACCACCACCACCTGCCCGCGCATCCCCTCAGCCAGCTGGAGAGGCGGGCGGGCGGGCGCCACAACCAGCGCCCCACCCATGTGCCTCCTCAGCCAGGGTGGAGGTGCTTCCCATGGCTGCCCATTCGCCTCCTCAGGGTGGGGTGGGGGGCTGGGGAGATCTCTCCCTGCTGGCACCAGCATGGAGAGATCTCTGCAGTCCCCCTCCAATGTGAGAGGGGCTGGGGAGATCTCTCCCTGCTGGCACCAGCAAGGAGAGGTCCTTGCAGCCTCTTCTTTGCTGTCTCTGCAGGCTTTCTGGGGGGGAAGCCCCCCAAGCCCTCAGAGGCAGCGGAGAAGGGCTACAGGGACTTCTTGCATCCAAGCACCCGCTGCAGGAGGCCCCCACCGCTGTCTCCACTATGCCTCCTTCCCTCCCTTCCTTCCTATTACCCCCTCCCTCCCCCACTCTCTCTATTGCTCCCTCCCTCCCTCCTGGGTTTACTCCCAGGAAAGTGTGGACTGCAGCCTCAGAGCCCCCTCCTAGGCATGTCTCCTCAGAAGTAAGTCCCACTGGAATCAAAGGGGCTTACTCCCAGGAAAGTGTGGACTGCAGCCTCAGAGCCCCCTCCTAGGCATGTCTCCTCAGAAGTAAGTCCCACTGGAGTCAATGGGACTTACTCTCAGGGAAGTGTGCATAGGATTGCAGCCTCACAGCTTGGTCCTAGCCAGATCTACCCAGTAGTAAGTCCCATTAGAGTCAATGGGGCTTTTTCCCAGGAAAGTGTGTAAAAGGATTGTATCCTTGTATCAATCCTAGGCCTATCTACTTAGAAATTAGTACTATTATAGTCAATGGGCTTACTCTTGGGAAGGTGTAGACAGGATAGCAGCCTCAGAGCCAACCCAGAGACTGTTGCATTTCCCACCCTCAGCTTGTATGCGGGTCAATAAAGTTTTCCCAGTTTTTTGTGGTAAAATTAGGTGTCTCGGTATATGCAATATTTTAAATAAAGGTTTCACATTTCTGTTTAAAAAGGATAACACTTATAACTTGTGCAGTTCTTCATTTTAGCTGTGAGTATGGTTTTACTAAGGCTATAAGGGCTATAGTGGCTCAGTGGTTAAAACGCCATGCCCGCCCACTGGAAGGCAGGGGTTCGAGACCCGGGTGCTACAAGACAGAGTGAACTCCCATCCCTTGCTCATTTCCTGCCTACCTAGCAGTTTGAAAGCATGTAAATGCAAATAGATATATAAGAAGCACCTTAGTGGGAAGGTAACAGAATTCTGTATGCTCTGGAATTTAGTTGTATCAGCCACATGACCACAGTGGAATATTTGGACAGCGCTGGCTCTTCAGCTTAGGATGAGCACCACTCCCTAGAGTTGTTCACAACTAAGGGGAGAACCTTTATGTTTTATCACTGTGGCAAATACTGTAGCAGCTTTGGCTGTGTATGTCAGTTCTCAAACATTACTGCCAGTTTGATCTAGTTTGTTTTCCTTATAGCATGGTGCTGATGTGAATGCCAAGGATATGCTGAAGATGACTGCTCTTCATTGGGCTACAGAACACAATCATCAAGAAGTGGTGGAACTGTTAATAAAATATGGAGCAGATGTTCATACACAAAGTAAATTTTGCAAAACGGCATTAGATATTGCTTTAGACAATGGCTTTGAAGACCTAGCTGAAATTTTACAGGTAATTCCATACTTTTTCTACTCTTTTATGGATTCTGCTGAGCTTCACTTTCACCTAGCTTCACTGTACAGTATTATAAATCATCTCTATTATCACTGCTTCTTTATCTGACTTTGAGTTTTTGTTAAGAATGTTGAAATCACATTCTGATTTTGTATTTGTGTTGCAGATTGCAATGCAGAACCAAATCAACACAAACCCAGAAAGTCCCGACACTGTGACGATACATGCAGCAACACCACAGTTCATCATTGGACCTGGAGGGGTGGTGAACCTAACAGGTCTGGTATCTTCTGCAAATACATCCAATGCAACAGGTATTCAGATGCACAGGGGATTGTAAATGACTTGATTTTCATCACCTTAAGCAAAACTGTTGGGATTAAATTGATGGTAAGATTACAGGAAGGGAATAATTTCATTTGTCGTCTTTCAGGTATTCTGAATATCCAGATTCAAGACATAACAGTTTAAATGGTGGTAATTAATTAGAAACTGCCTAAAACTTTGGCTTTGGAGTTGATGAAATGGTTTTAAGACATTAAGAGACACAGGATGCTCCATTGAAATTACCGTTATTTTGCGGCTTATAAGATGCACCTAACCATAGGACACACCGAAGTTTAGAGCAGCAAAAAAAGAAAAAAAAATTCTGAACCAATTTGGTGTGCTAATATATTTAATAAAAATAGCAGAATAATATTACAACCATGTAAAATCCACAGTGATATGAAGAACCATCATCACTGTCATTAAAAAATGAGGAAAGACTTTAAGGTTCAAGTACTCTTCTAATTTTCTGGAAACCCCAAGAACTCATCACTAGTGTCAGTGATTTGTGACTTTTGCACAAATCTCCTTGCACATGACCAGACACCAAGACTTTTGCACAAATCTCATTGCAAATGGTCCAGGGAGGCAGGTATGTTTGGGTGTGGGGGGTTTCTTTTGCAGGTTGGGGAGATCCAGATAAGTAGGGAAGGGTGAGGGGATCTAAGTAGATAGGGAAGGGTCGGGTGTTTCTTTTGGGGATGGGGGTTCCAGGCAGGCAGGTAAGTGGGGAGGGAGGCAGATAAGTGGGGAGGGATCCAGGCAGGCAGGGACGCATAGGATTGCAGCACTAAGGACCAGATCCTGTGCTTGTCTGGAAAGGATGCTTAGCCTTGCAGCTTTAAGAACCAGATCCTGTGCATGTCTACTCTAGTGCAAACCTCCCCCACACCTGGAAAGCATGCATAGGATTGCAGCCCTAGGAACCAGATCCTGTACATGTCTACTCAAGTGCAAGATGGAAAAGATGGATAGCATTGCAGCAGCAGGGACCTCTCTCCTGGGCTGCTTCCTCCTTTCCCTCTCTCTTCACACCAGTGCCCCTTTGTTTTTGCCTGCCTGCCTGCCTCCATGCTCTGCTATTCCTCTTGATCCTCTGGGCTCTGTTTGTTTCTTTGGGGGAGGTGCCTGTGGGGAAGCCTCTGTCCCTCTTCCTCAGCTTGCCCTCACCTTCCTATAGGCTTGCCCAGCCTACAGGGGCGGACCACAGTTGCAGAGGGTGCTCCAGGATTGGCCTCTTTGCTCCATAAGATGCCCAGACATTTCCACCATTTTCCATTGGAGGGGGGGAGTGAGTCTTATAAGCCAAAAAATACAGTATGCACTTTCTCCTGAAGGTGCTTTCACCTAATTTCAATTGAGACAAGGATGTCATCCTTGGAAGAGATGTGTATTTGGAGGAAAATCTGCTTATGCACAGCTGAGTGTGCATGTCGGAAAACATACTGGACTCAGGATTGGAGACGAGTTGTCTTTCAGCTCATTGGATTTGGAAGGATCGTTTGTGTAACCTTTAGAAGTGGTTGGTTGGTTAACTTTTTAGTTTTTGTTTGTAGATGACACTGGAGTATCTGCTGTCCAGTTTGGTAATTCCTCAACTTCAGTACTGGCAACTTTGGCTGCTTTAGCAGAAGCTTCAGCTCCACTATCTAATTCATCAGAAACACCAGGTGGGAAAAAGAACAAATAGTATAATTATTTTTTAATTTATAAATATATATATATATTTATATTAAAAAAAATTCAACTGCCTTTCTTTCAAGAAAAGCCAAAGGGTAAGGTCTTATTTATAGATTTGGCAGCCATGAATATGCCTCATCATGGATGCTGAACCCCCTGATCACTCCATTGAAGACCTCCCAGTTGCTACTAGAACCTTGTTCTAGGTCATGTCTGGAAGATTTTCCATGCCTTGGAGCCATTGCATGCAACCCTTCAAGGCTCAGAATGCCGTCCAGAACCTCTTTTTGGTGACTTGCGCGTTTCAGCAAACCTGGAAGTCATCAGATAAGAGGTCTGCATGGGTTTTTTTTTAGCCTCTGAGCGACTGTGCATAGCCAAGGCTCAGGGAATGGCTCCGGATGCAACCAGAGTAAGAGGAATAATTATACACAGAGGGTCCAGGAACAAAACCCTCACAAATAAGGAGGCAACGTCTGTATGTGCTCTTGGCTGGTTTTTCAAAGATTTCTTTACAAAAAGCTTAAGAAAATGTTTATTTAATGTACAGGGCAGTTTTGAGTATTAACCCAACGTAAACTGGTGCTATATTTCATGACAAACTAGTGTTCTAAGGAGTGTATTTTGAATTGAAGCCCTTTTATTCATGAAGTGAAATTTCAGTGTTATTTCAAAAAATATGTTTGCCAACTCTCTGCATTTGTCAAATCTAGATGGGAAATGGAAGAAATTACTTTCCATTTGGTGCACTAGTGAATCATCAGTCAGTAGAGTTTTTTCAAAGTAAATCTCTGGTGGCACTACCATTCTTTTTAGTCTGATTTGTCAGACAGATCCCTTATCCCTCTAACAAGGGATCCCTTTTGTCACCTTGAGCAGACTTGCGCAGACAAAATAAAAGCAGCCACTGCTTTTCCTTGCCTTGTCGTGTCTTGTTTGTAGCTGCTAATGAATAGCTTCAACAGCTGACCTTCTTTAGCACAAGGCATGGGAGAATGACAAAGCACCAGTTGAAGTGTCACTAAGATGGGCTTCTTATCATCTGTACAAGAGGGCTTAGACATCTGTCCTTCTCATTGCAGATTTGCCTCTTGAAAAGCAGCCATTGACATCCTTCTCCCTTTTGGGGAGTTACCCTACAATCCAGAGTAACTACGGGAGCACGTAAGAGACATTACATGTACCCGTAGTTACTGCATCACCTAGTGAAAACCTATGGGAAATTCATATTGCAATCCAGAGCAAATTGTTCTTACACCGGAGCAAGGACTCCCCGTAGTTACTCTGGATTGTGCCCTTAGTGGTATTCCTAGTTCATTACAGTGGAACACACTGGAGATAATATATACTAGTGTCACACAGGCTGCAGAAATTATGAATGGTTACTTGGCCTGTTTATTTTTGAGAACAGAACCACAAAGGATTCCCTTTACTGAAAGGATCTGTAGCTCAAAGCCTTTTGCAGGCAAGCTTGATGTTTGAAAAGAATGCGCCAGGAGGAGAGTCTTCAATAGGCCAGTCTATTCATTATCATACAAATATTCTTGTCTGTCTAAAAAAGCTGATGTGCAGCCCTAACGACAGGCCTCTTTTTAAATGTCACTAGTCTTTTTTGTTCTGCTATGCTAATGAGAAACACGGGTAACTTTATTCCTTATATACTGAGCACACTCATACTGGCTCATGCTACCTTAGTTTGCCCTGAACATTCACAAGCATGCATAGGCTTGTGCTGTAAGGCTACAATCTTACACAGATTTACCTAGGAATAAATCCTGTTGAACACAGTAGCTTTACTTTTGAGAAAAAGAGTAGTATATATATATCTTTTAATCTTTTAATATTATTTAATATTTTGTGATGTTTTAATTGCTGCTTTTATACATATGTTTTAAAACTCTTGTAACATACTTGAATCTTGAATGAAATGCCATTTATATGAATCTTAATATTGTCTGAAGCAAAAATTGAAACTATAATGAAGAAATTAAAAAATATTTTTGCTTTATGCTTAGTGGGACATAAAAGTTCATGCACTTTAAAATGTACCATCAGAGCTTGCAGTTGCTATTTACATTGGGAAGGGGGACCATGGAGAAGCAAACTACATTTTTAACATAACTTATAATTCATCTTAAAGGTCATGATTGTAAAAAGGAGGGAAGATGGTCTGAGGAATTTAAGGACCAACTAATATGCCCTTTGTTTCTTATTTTCAAGCCCAGCTGATCAGAGTAACTGTAACTTTTAAGACTTAAAAATGACAGTTTTAAAAAAGGGTTTTGATGTGAAGGTATAATTTGACAGGCCTCCACAAGATTTCCAAGAAGTTTTAACATTATTTTTATAATAATGTCAAAATGAGGAAATCCTCAGAAGGCAATACAGTAATTGCAATTATTATTGGAATGAAATATTATTGTAAATAGGATTGTAATTAAATGGGAAAGATGAAAGCTTTTGAGTTATGCCTCCATTGTGTCTGATGTTTGACATTTGCCATAAAACATATGCTACATATATTTATAGTTTTAGGTAAAAGCCTTCTAGTGTCCATCCAATTTAAAACAAACATCAAAGGTCCTGATTTTAATATAGCATTGCTTGAATGTAAATGTGTTCAAATTGTTCCAGAATATACTGTACTCATTGTGACTTAGCATTTCATCTTTATGGTATTTCACCTTTGCAAACCTAAAAAAAGCAGTCTGGAGATTGATAAAGAAAATAAAGGGTTAATAAATACTAAAAAAAAATAGGAGATACCTTATTGTTGAATTTTAACATGATTTTTAAAGCTTGAGGAGTCAACTCTAAAGGCATGAGGGAAGCATCCTTGCAGGAAAAACTGACAGGTTATAAAAAGGCAAGGTTATAAACATTTGTGTAAACTGAGCACTAGGGCAAGGAGGCCAGGGCATTAATATCGCCACTTGTCAAAACCAATCACTAAAAAATAAAAATACAAATGAAAAAGTAAACAAGCCATAATCCTATCTTCCAAAGGAAACCAGAGCTAGTTATAGTCATAGAAAACCTTCTATCATCATAAGGGGATGTGGGGGTTGGTGCTTTTCAGTTTATTGCAGTGCCGTATTTATGATTATCTGCCTCTTGGTCATAAATTGTGAATGAGAAATTTGAAACCAAACATAGTCGATCTGAAGAAGCAGAGAAAGTCAGAAAGGTATGTAAATGAAACCTTCAGGGATTTGCTAGAGGTATTCCATTCCCAGGCTAACAGCTCTGCTGTTGTCATTGGGAGTGAGGGTCTTGGAAAAGGAAGAGGAGCATGATCTTTTAGAACAGGGTCGCCTTTGGGGCAATCATTGGGGGTCGCCTAGAGCTTTCCTGGGGGTCGCCTAAAGACCCCCTGGTGCAAGGGGCCAGGTGGGAAGACCTGGCAGAAACGCTGGAGCCGCTGTGGCTGAGAAGCATCTCAGAAGGAGCCTCTGAGCTGCTGTGAGACAGATGTGGAAACTTGGGGAGGGGAGACGCCCAACACACCACAGATGGCAGCCTCCTCCTCCCCCCCCCCCGATCCTCAGTGCGCCTGCTGGCTGAGAGTGTTAAGCACGCTGAGGTGTGAGCGTGGCACCAGAGCTCTGGCAGGTGGGCTGTCTGGTGGGCGCCTCGCTTGTGCACTGACCATGTGCTCTACTCAAAAGTAATCCCCCTCAATGTTGTTGTTCATGATAAGTGAATGGGACTTAGAGCCCAGTTCTATGCATGCCTCCTCGGAAGTCAGTCCCATGATAGTGAATGGGACTTACTCTTAGGAAAGTGCTAGGATTCCAGACTTAGAGCCCAGTTCTATACATGTCTATTCAGAAGTCAGTCCCATGATAGTGAATGGGACTTACTCCCAGGAAACAGTGGCTGGCTCTGCTGCCTGAGATCCCAATCCTATGGAGGTCTCCTCATAAGTCAGTCCCATGATAGTGAATGGGGCTTACTCCCAGGAAAGTGCTAGGATTGCAGCCTTAGAGCCCAATTCTATACATGTGTACTCAGAAGTCATTCCCATTGAGTTCAATGAGGTTTACTCCCAGGAAAGTGTGCATAGCACTGCAGCAGTATCAATGAAAATAATTTTATGGTTGGGGGTCCCCACAACATGAGGAACTTATAAAGGAGTCACGGCATTAGAAAGATTGAAAATCACTGTTTTAGAAGGAATCTATTCCTTGGATGGTAAACTGATGTCTATGATGAAGATAGTCCTACAGGGTTGAGGATTGGAGCTAATAGAAATAAGTGATTGTCATGAGATGGGTTGAGGTAAACTGGATGAGGAGTTTGCATCTATGTGCAATCTATGTAGGGCAGATACCCAGCATACCTTCTGAGAGACTGAATATGAAGAACATGAAGTCTTGTTTTATGAGTCAAATAGATGTGATGAGGGATGAGGCTTGAGTATATTGGCAAAGTAAAAATTAGCAAGTCAATAGGTCCAGATAGCTTGCACCCAAAAGTTGTTAAGAAATCAGATGTAAAATTGCTGTTTTTCTAACAAAACTATGTTACCTGTCCCTTAAACCAATTTTTATTTCAGGGGCGTGGAAGGTAGCCAACAGAACACTGATGTTAAAAAAAGGAATCCAGGGAGAATCACTAAATTACTAGCTGGTTAGCTTAATGCCTGTTCCAGACAAACTAGTTGGAAGCTTAATTAAAGATAAGCCTTGCTATAGGAGGCTCAAAGCCCAATCCTAACCATGTCTACTTGAAAGTAAGCCCCATTGTGTTCAATGGATCTTACTCCCAGGAAAGTGTCTTTAGGATTGCACCATCCGAGCCCAATCCTATCCAACTTTCTAGTGCCGGGCAGCTGCAGTGCAGCCCTGAGGTAAGGAAACAAAAGTTCCTGACTTTGATGAAGCCTCTGTGCCCTCACCTTCCTCTGCAGGATGCACCCAGTTGAGGAACCTGCATAGGTGCTGAAGATTTTGATAGTATTGGACCATCAGTATATTTTGTAAAGGGCAAAATCCAGAGTAACTGCGGGGAGTCCTTGCTCCGGTGTAAGAACAACTTACTCTGGATACCAATATGAATTTCCCATAGGTTTTCACTAGGTGGTGCAGTAACTGCGGGTGCATGTAAAGTCTCTTATGTGCTCCCGTAGTTACTCTGGATTTGGGGGCTAGTCTACCTTCACTAGCATTCTGGAGTTATTTGAAAGTGTAAGCAGACATGTGGATAAAGATGATCTAGCGGACCTGATATATTCAGATTTTTAAACAACATTTAATGAAGTCCCTCACCAAAGACTTGTGAGTAAGCTTAACAGGCCCCTTTATGGCTCAGTAGTTGGTAAAGAATGAGAAGCAAAGATTGGGAATAAAAAAGGCCATTTTCACATTGGAAGTAAAAAGCAGGGGCCTCCAAAGTTCTGTTTTGGGACTATTCCTTTTTAACTTAATCATAAATGAACTGAAATTAGGGGTAAACGGCATATGAAGGGCAGTCCAATTCTACTGAGCCACCACACCAGCTAAGCACATGTTTTGCTAGCTCTGGCTACTGTAAAGCAGCCATAAAGCATTCTCCAGCAGTGCCCTAAAATCTATACATTCATTCTAAAGCACATGCTAATCACAGTGCAAACTGTATTTCTATCTGTTGGAAAGTTGGTGGAGTTTGAAGGTACAGCCCAATCCTAAGGTACCTATGACTAATGTACACCAAATGTCAGCTGTGATATCCTGTGCACTTCAGGCTATCAGTAGCAACTGCTTGAGAGAAGGTGACTTTTCATCTCCTTCCCCCGAGTAAGGGAAGTAGCCGTGTGATGGGGCTACTTGATTTGGTGGCAGCTCTCAAGCAGTTACAGAATCAAGGATGTCCATGTAGTGCTGGTAGGTATCGTGTGGATGTTCAGGATCCAGTGGAGCTTCGCTTCACCAGCCCACCCCCCCCACACTACTCCCATCTCCACCATCCCTCCCCACCCTCTCCCTGTTTCCCACACCCCAGAAAGCCTCTTTCCCCCACAGACCCATTAACCGCTTCACAGCTAGGCAGTCAGGGAAACAGCTAAGCAGTGGAGTCCCAGTGCAGTACTGGGTCCCCAGTCCCTAGCACCAATCCACTACCAGTGGAGTGTCAGTACTGACACTCCACTGGTGCTGGATTGGTGCTGGGGACTGCAAGTGTGTTTACAGCATGTTTATGACACCAGGTGGTGGTGGAACATTGTCGGTAAGCCCTTAGGTTTTGACAGTTATTTTTAAAATCTTGGTATAATGTTTTTAAAAACAGACTTGTTGATAAGCTGATCTTATGTTTTGTTGATTTTTTTAATAGTTGTGGCTACAGAAGAAGTAGTGACTGCAGAGTCTGTGGATGGTGCAATTCAACAAGTTGTCAGCTCTGGAGGTCAGCAGGTTATTACCATAGTAACGGACGGCATTCAGCTTGGAAACCTCCATTCAATTCCAAC
Organism: Cryptoblepharus egeriae; assembly: GCA_030015325.1. Classification (NCBI taxonomy): domain Eukaryota; kingdom Metazoa; phylum Chordata; class Lepidosauria; order Squamata; family Scincidae; genus Cryptoblepharus; species Cryptoblepharus egeriae. Next base: position 18,807,983 of record JAREYC010000013.1, read on the forward strand.
CAGTGGAATGGGTCAGCCTATTATTGTGACCATGCCAGATGGACAGCAAGGTGAGTTGAACAAGTAGCAAAATGAGAAATCTTTTCAGAAAAGTATAGGTAAATGTGAGGGCAGCCTCTGAGTCACCATAGCCTAGCAATAAAGGTCTTAAAAATGAGAATGAGGAATACAGGTGAGGTTGAAGGGAGGCAAGACCCATTTAGGGCCCTTTCAAACTTGGGTCTGGGACCCCCTATCAAATTTGCTACTCCCAATCCAGGACACAATGCATGAAAAAGAGAAAAAATAGGACATATGGTCACCATGGCCCTCAATCTTCCAGGCCCTCTCTTAACCCCCCCCCCAGGCCCCTCACATGCATGTATGCCTTTACATACATGCACACACACATGTGCACACTTTTACACACATTCACTCACATGCATAGACCTTAACACGCACGCATTCCTACATACATACACAACACACATGCACACACACAGACCATGCGAGTGGGAGCTCCTTATTCCTTCCCACTCCCCTTTTGTGGGCTCCTGCTTGGGGGGAAATGGGATAGGGTGAAGAGGGTGCCCCAAGCCTCAGAAGTTGGAGCACTGGGGAGACTTTCCTGCAAGGCACTGTTTCATAGAACCTTGGGGGGGATAAGGGTGAGCACGACCAAACAGAGCCCAGGCAGGGCAGCTGGCTGGGGGCTTCTGGTGCCAGTACTTGGGCTGTGCTCCCTCCCTCACCCTCCACTCCCACTCTGGCTTTTTTTGGGTGCACTCACCCTTATCCCTTCAAAGCACTTGGAAACAACACCTTGCAGGAAAGCCATCCGGAACACTCCTGCAGCAGTGGGCAGAGTTCGGGCTGCATTTAAATGGCACCAGAGCAGCCCTAAAGCTGCAGTGCTCCTCCAAGGTCAAACACATGGCGATCTTGGAGAGATCAATGGCGTTGCAAGGAAGGACCAAGATGCTTCACCCTTTGTGACCCCCCTGGGGGATGTCGCAACCCCCACTTTGAAGACCACTGGTATACAATGTTGTGTGACTGAGATGCCCTTAAATCTTTTGTTTGTGCAGTTAGACAATCTTGGTTATTATACTTTAGTTTTAACCACCTCTGAATGTTGATTGTGTAAGCAAGACTGGTGATGAAAAATGACTTTCAGTAAGTGAAATTTTTATGTGGTAGATTGGACATACTGTTCAAAAGAGTTATTTTTTGGCCTCTTCTTCCGGAAGGAGAAATGATTGACACTGGGGCAATGAAAGACTTTTAGTTCAGAGATTGATTAGTTTTCTCTATATAACAGGAAGGGGAAAAGAAAATTTCCCAAGTTTGCATTTCCCTCATCATGTTAATACAGGGGAAAAATTTGCACATGAGGGGAAAAATTGCACTTGAGGAAGGATGCTTGACTCTTCCCCTACCCTACTATCTGGCCCCTGTACAGGTGTCCCTCATTATCCATGAGTATTCTGTTCTAGAACCTCCCAAGAAATAAAAAATCTATGTATTAAAAACAATGAAAAGATAAGTTTAAAGACCCAGTTCCAAGTTTCTAGGAATACAGTATTTGCAAGGGTTTGATTCTGGCATTGAAGAATTGCTTGCATGACTGCCTTTCTACAATAGTAGAAAAGCAGTTTTTTAAAACTGTAATTTGTGGTAGCTGTTTGTGTTGAGAAATTTGTGTATTAAAAAAATCCATGTATAGAAAGGTTGGACCAGTAGTGTATGTGCCTTTCCTGGAAGCCAGGTTTACCTCATTATTCCATAGCTGGATCCAGAAACCAGAAGTAAGCCCAGCTGACAGATGGGGCAAGGTATCTGGGGGGAAAAACAACTAAGGGCTAAATCCAGGGCAGTTACAGGTCCACGCAGTTACGTCACCCTCTAGTGTTATCTTATGGAAAGTCATCTTAATTGCTCTGGAGCAAGGGGCTTAATTTCACTTTAGAGTATAGGCCTAAGACTGCAAATCTGTACTAAGCTCCAGTTAGGCTGGCATAAGCCCTGGCATAAGTCCTGTGCTAACCTAGGGGTGTCATAGAAGTACTATGAGAAACTTCTGCCCCACTTATGGGTGGGGTTAGGTCACTTCACAAGCATATACCAACCTCCCCAAACCACCATGGAAAGATATGCCCTGTGAGTTAGGCTGGCCTAAATTTGTTAGGATTGCACTCAAAGAAACATAGAAACACCTCTGTCCCAGCTGCTGATTCTCCTTGTAAATCTGTTTCTAGTTCTGTCACAAAACTCAAAATGGAAATAGTCTATTTTCTCTCAGAATATCTGGCTCCATCTTAATCTTACTACTCTGTGTGTGTCTAAGACTTAGTCTGCAATCCTAAAGACACTTTCCTGGGTGTAAGACCCATTGAATACAATGGGGCTTACTTTTGAGTAGACATGGTTAGGATTGTGCTCATAGGCTGCAATCCTAACTCTCAGTTAGGCTGGCACACATGTCCCTTACTGAAGGGACTTGAAGATGAAGATGTTATACATGATGCATTAAGATGTTATGATGTGAAGATGATGCATGAAGATATTTGTAATCGTAAGCATGTCTACTTAGGGGGGCCACGGAGGTGCTGGTGCTCACCACTGAGGTGTTGGTAGTCACACAGAGGTGCAGGTACTCAATACCAGTGAGTACATCTAAAAAAAACCCTGCTTATAGCTTTCAATTTCTTTCATATACCTTGCATCAATTTAGTCAATTCCCTGTACGTAGGTTTTTCTGTTGGTATATCTTCTGACCCTTAAGGCAGTATAGTCTCCATATTTTTAATGTGAATTTTATTTTTAATTCAAGTACTTACAGTACCTGCAACAGACATTGCTGAAGAAACAGTGATCAGTGAAGAACCACCAGTCAAGAGACAGTGCATTGAAATAGTTGAAAATCGGGTGGAGTCTGCAGAGATAGAAGTAAGACATCTGTTAGCTGAGATTTGCTAAACCAAATATTTATTTTTATAGTTATTTGTACTGTTAGAAAATAAGGAATTGATACAATACTGTTACAGTTTTTTCTACCATAATAAACATTTATGTTAATATGAATGTTCCCTCACGTGTGCTTTGATGGCTGGAAATATACGTAATTCCACAGTTTATCCATAAAGATGCAAGATCTTATGTTAATGGGTATAACTTTTTCGAAAACAATTATGTTATGTTTTAAATATTTTAAAGCATGTCATATTACAAGTTTTGGTACATATGTAATAGATTCCATGTTGAAATAGGTTTCTCCTTACAGTTTGTATAAAAATTAAATTTTTGAGTTAGCGTGTACTTTTCTATTGGCCTTTTTGCCATGATTTCCATGCTTATTTTGATCAAAAGTCTGCCTATACTGCAAGTGGATGTGTTCAGTCACTGTAACCTCAAAACTCTGTATTGTATTATATACCATCTTGTGCCTTGCACAGCTAGAAGCCTGCTGATCCAGTAAATATATTTCACTAGCATCTTTCTTTAGTGATTTGTCCAGGATACCTTAATTCTCAGGTATTACCACAGAATTTTCTTGCTCTACTTTTGATTTGTTTTGAGAAAAATTTACTCCTTACAATTTAGAAAAGCATCCCAAAATTTGTTTACATGTTAAATATCAGCCTGAATGCTTCCTCTTTTAAATTAGCTTCTCAAAAGTATGTAGGGATTTTTGTAGACGAACTACAGCAACAAGAAGTAGTTGGATACTGCAGAAAAGATAGGTATCAGTTTTGAATTTCATTTGAAATTGATGTTTTGGATGCTCCCTGAGGGCAGAGCATTTGAACCAACCAATCTACTTAGTGCTTAGGATTGTATTCAGGTCATGTGTTATTAATGTACTGTCATTAATATTGCTTTCCAACTCAAAGTGTGTGACCAATTTAAAAATGAGACTTTTTCATTTTAAGTGTATTTAGAAGTTGCTGTTGTTTATTCACTGCCATCAGTGTACAAGGACTTTACAGGGTTTCATAAGCAAAATGAGGATTTTGCCAGCTATTTTTTCAGCAGTGGAGAAGACAACAGGAAGAAAGGGAGAGACAAGATTAATTGTCTATGGGTGATTACGAGTGCATACATAGCCTTCATTTTAGCAGATGATGAGAAGTGAGAGTTTAAGCCAAAGGCTTGCCAGAGAAGGCAAGTTTGGAATATGGATTTGATGGAGTAGTAGCATCTACTTGTGTGCTCACAGTACACTGCAAGCAAGAATGGGTTAAGTTGTTTGTTAGCAGGATATTTTCAGAAGTCCAGTCTTACTAGTTAGCAGAGATTAGAAACTGTGACAATTTGGGTACCTAGTTTTAAGGTACAGTTCAAGGATATACTGTGCAATTTGTCAGCAATAGCAAAGGAGTTCAGAGAGAGAAGTCCTAAGAAGCCATATAATATAACAAATGGATAAAACTGTACAGAGATCTGCTACTAAGGCTGCAATCCTAAACATTACCTGGAAGTATTTCTTGTTATAATCAATGAAATTACAAGTAAATGTGGTTGGGATAATGCTGTAAAACAAAGAAGTTTGTGTTTATTAAAGGAAAAGAAAAGGAAGAGTTAAATCTCTGTGTTTTCCTTTTGGTCATCTTGTTTCAGCAAAACAGTGTTTGCAACTAGACTTCCTCAGTGACTTTTATGTCATACTCTATAGTGATTGAAGAGGGAACCATGACTGAAATTAGCTTATTTTATAAAAAAATAATTTAGTGAGTTTTTTAAAAGCTTTTGCTTGGGTAAGGTTCAGAACAAAGCCATTTCCTAAGCAATTATTTGCAATAAGGTGGAGATGGTGCTGGATGCATCATGCAAGATGGTAGCATCTTATGAGCTGATCATTTGAATTCACCCAAATCAAATTGCAGGTATTTCATAGGACAGAGGAAATGCATCTTGCTTTGAACTTACGTTTTGTTCATGTTTTTAAACTGTGAGTGCATCCTCTGTCATCAAATAGAGCAGCTGGTTTGGGTCATTTGTTGACATTGAATGATTTATTTTAAAAAGAAAAAAATACATATAAAGAGCAATATTACTTGACAGAAAAATAGCTTTAAATAAGAGTCCAAGGCAAAAAATCAACAATGAATGTGACTCCCATTTCCTTGCCTTGTGTTCACATGTTTCTCCTGAGTACCATATTTCCTTACACTACACAGCAGAGATGGGAACTTGAACCAGTGGCTCAGGCTGAGTTGCAAAACCGCCTCACAAGTTGCACATGTAGAAGGATCTTAAAGTCAAGGGCTTCCTGATTCAGCACTCATCCCCACACATGCAAAGTTAAGACTGCATATGTCCAAGTGTTTGCTTTTCTGTTTTTGCAGCATGAAAAGCTCTTGGGACTGCCACTCAGACAAGGCAGGCAGCTCCCTTGGCAGGAAGGTTCTAACTCCCTACTAGAAGGGTTAATATTTTCCTTTGGAAACAGTTGTTGGGGGAGGGAGGAGTGAGACAGAGATCTCTTGCTGCCTCTGTAAGGAAGAAATCATTGGACATTTGACAATGGGTCTGAGTTTGTATATTTTCTTTGGCTGAGGGAGGGCAGGAAGAGAAACCTAAGGGGGTTCTTGCCTTTCAAAGGTAGGGTAGGGGAGAGGCACTTCATAGCAATTACGCTTTCCACCAGAGCTGCTGTTAGCCTCGGTTTAACTTGGAGGGTGGGGGAGGGACCCTCACTGAATGAGTGGCTGCAGTGGGACTACTTCTGAGTAGAGGTGTAAACAATTGTGCCATCTTGGTAAGCCTTGCAGCAGCTACTTGTGACCTTCCTCCTCTCTCTTGCCACTTGTTTCTCCACTTGCTGCTCTCTCCCGCCTTGATGTGACACGTACCTGGAAGCAGTTCCATTTTTTCCCAGCAGCTGGTTTTTTATGGGGGGGAGGGGGACTCAGCCCAAATCCTAATAGAGTCATGAAGGGGTGACAAGTTTTCATGTCAAGTTGCAGAAAACAGTGACTAGTCTTGAGCCAAGCTATTTGTGCTACACATATAAAAATATGATGGAGAAAAATGCTGAGCAGTTGGTATCTAAGGCAGAGGAAGTGTTGTGGTGGCAGGCTGCTTAGAGGCTAGAATGATTCATATCCCCTGTTTTGGTCTACAGTTAAATAATGGCAGTTAATGTACACCATATGGTCCTGGATTGTGAATAGGGCTAAGAAGGAGCACTAGGCCTTGAAGTGAGAGGAAGATTTCCCCATCTTGCTCAAAACAGTCCAGTCTGTTTCCTTCATCTGAAATGCATTAGCAAAAGACTCATGTCAGGTCTCAGGCTCTCTTCCCATCACTTTCCCTTCAGGAATAGTGCAGCTGACAGGAAAAGAGGAGGCTGGCACTTGAGAGTCAAAAAGCAACCACAGGAACGAAATGCAGCCATTCGTTGCTTTTCACTGAGTAACTGTGATGGTGACAATAATACATTATTTAGACCTAAAGGGCACTTTTTAAGACTGCAAAGTGCTTGATATGGTATTGTCTTGATATAGTCTTACAGCAATCATTTAAGGTAAGTCACTGATATTATCCCCATATTGCAGCTAAGAGCTTGTTTTTAAGACTGACTAGTGTGTTTATAAAGGAGGCAATGGTGTTGGCTATTGCCCTTCATAATGTCAACAATTTTAAAATGTTACTTCTTCTGGTTGAGGTTCATAGTTTCTCTTCATTCGAGGAGTCAAACAAATTTGATAATCCAGTGGTTTTTTGGGAGGGGGTTGGGTTTTTTATGTTTGGCTCAAGTTACAGTCCCATACCCTGGGAGTAGGTCCCTTTAAACTCTGTATCTGGGTAGAGATGGGTATCCAGGCTGCCAGGAAACATTGTAGTTCAGATGTTGCTTTTCACAAGCTCAATGGTTGATGCGCTTTTTCTGTGTCTTAATAGGAAAGAGAAACTTTGCAGAAACAGCTGGATGAAGCCAATCGGGAAGCACAGAAGTACCGCCAGCAGCTTCTAAAGAAAGAGCAGGAGGCAGAAGCCTATAGGCAGAAGTTGGAGGCAATGACCCGCCTCCAGACTAACAAAGAAGCAGTTTGAATGGTTGATGGCAAACTTCCTGCTAATCCAATTAAGGACACTGAGGTGTAATCTGGAGTGTTACTGCCTGCTATCTGGGCACAGACACCAGGTTATATACTAGAGAAGATGCTACAGGTTTGAAACTGGACTTAAAGCCATGAGCTCTGGTGAATTTCTTGTATGATAAAAATGAAACAAAAGAATTTAGACATTTTGTGCAAACGTATTTAAAGAAGAAATACTGTAAATAGTTGTTTTTTTACAGTTCCAAAATTAGTTGCTTAAACTTTTTGAAGGGATCCACAAACATGCAAAGCCAATTTTTTTTTGTGACTTTTTTGATTTTGGTATGAAACTGCTGAAATACAGAACAGTTTTAAGGGTGATAACCATTGATTTAAACTGACACTGTAAAATGAATTATGTGACAGAATCAACCCTGCAAGCAAGTGACTTAGACCTCTAGCTAAATACATTTCCTGGTGGAAACCCAAGCCCATTGTACAGCTTTAAGTAGTTGCTTATGTCTCTGGAAATCTTTCTTTTCAGAATGTAATTTTTTATATTTAATTTCTGATATATTCAAGTAGATTTACATGTATATGAAGCTGATATTTTTTAAACGTTTCAATTTGTACATATGCTGCATGTTTTTTATTTCTATAAGCTTGTATATTTTCAGGTAAGTGGAGGGAAAATTATGAGAAAAAGTTTAACGGATAGATCATTGGAGAATGGAGATGGAGACTAGGAAGGAAACTGGTGGATAACAGTCAGGGTTGTTGGTGGTGTGTGTGCGTGCGTGTGTATGCATGTTTGCGTGTGTGCATTTAAAAATGATTATTCTATTAGATTGGCATTCCTTGGAATGTAACTTTGGTGAAGAAAAAGAACCAAAACCAGTGTTTATGTAATATATGAATTGTCTGGAATTATTACAGTTGGAGCATGAAAGTTACATTTCCAGTGTATCTAACAAACCCAGGCTATGATCCTGCAAGCAGACTGGAAGTCAAGGCTCAGTTTTACTCTGCATCACCTTTTCCTTTCTTACCATGCCAGCTGTGCCACAACTTAGCATGCTGTTACTTTATAGAGTAATAAACCAGTGTAGAGTAACCTGAAAAGTACAAAAGAGCAGTTATCAGTTGGTTTGATGGGCTGAATGGATAGAAGAAAGCTTCATTTTTGGAAATCTATAGCTGAGTGACAAAGTAAGATGTGTACAGATACTGTACTGACAAAAAACAGGTATGAAAGAGCTCATAAAAGCAGTATAGCAGGTGTGCTAAAAATTTTGTAACAACTTTGAACAGGAAAGGGTTGCAATTTATGTATAATGGCTTGTAATAGCTCATCTCTTCTGCTTATAACAGAAGATAGGGCAGGGGCTGGAAAACTTGATTAAAATTGCATGGCCCTTGCATGTATTGCGTGGCAGCAGCAGGATGGGGAGATAAGGTTAAGTGGAGCCATTGAGAAAGCAACTCCACACCCTGCTCTCCTTGAGTACATGAGGTATCGCATACTGACAATATGCCATCATGTACTATGCATAATATATGAAAATTCAGCAGCATCGTTAAGAGCCTGTCTCCTGTGAGCCTTACTGAAATGAATGATAGAATTTTAGAAGGTGGGCTATTGAGCCTCTTGCATCTGACTGAACAGGGACTGCAAGGGTTCTTGTGCCCTTCCACTGACTTCTCTCCCATTCTTCCTGTGATCACCAATCCAGTTTGATTCAGTGGTGCTTACAAAGGATAACTTTACAAACAAAAACAATTTCATGCCTATTGTCTTCATATAGTTCTACTGGAAATACACTCTTTTCTCTGCACAACACAGTGGAATTGGAATTGCCCTAATCATGAATTCTAGGGAGTTTTATGCATATAAAATAGTCAACCAAAAACAGTTTGATTTTGCTTTATTTGCTGGGTTGATGCTATTGTCACCTGCAGTTATTTCTGATTGCAATAATTATGTTTGAGTGTTAATCCAAAATATTATACTTAGCATTTCCAACATATAATGGTCCAACATATAAAGGTCTTTATAGCTCTTTAATATCAAGGAATAGGAGAGCAATGCTAAATGCTCCTGCATATGAGAAGTTTCCAAATGATAAAAATAAAATTTGTTTTAGGATTGGAATCCTCATCTCAAAACATTACTGGCAAGTAGGTAAATAAGCACTTGTTCCCAAACTGGGATTAAAATAAGCAACCAACCAACCACAGTTGGATTAAAGGGGAAAGAGGTTAAGGGAAAAACAGATGTTGTGACATCTCAGGTCTGATCTGCAGGTGTGCAGCAGAATGACGTGGTAGAATTGACTGTACCATTTTCCTTTTGCGGTTTTTGAATGCTGCCTCAAAACTTCTTGCAAGAAGAAAACTAGCAGGACCAGGCAATGACTCTCCACCTGCAATCTCTAATGTGCAAGTGTTCTGTTTGCACGAAGGTTTGGGGGTTTTGTGGTGGTGAATCTTTTTTACACAAGGCAGTCTTCAGAAATGTTCTTTTCTTCAACCTCTGTTCTCAGGTGGCACAGCCCATTCTACCAGCTCAGGACTAGCCACCTCATTCTGTAGACCAAGTCATAATGGCAGGACCAGGTATAAGATTCAGATGTTTGTGGCTTTTAGACTTTCACTTAGACCATACTGCCTTAAAGATTGAGTGTTGTATTGCATTACACTTCAAACTACTGTGCAGCTCCTTTATTTCAAAATTATACCTATTTTTGATTTGTGCTTTGCTGTGTCTTCTGTGCTTTTATGAAATGTATACCTTTATAAATAATCTAGATAACCTGTACAAAACATTGCCCTTAAAACTGTACTCTGGCCTACTTTTTCTATTTACAATTAAATATCTTTTCCAATGCTTTGTGTCAGTTCACTCTTTTTAAAGGATTAGAAATATATGGAGGTTGTATAATCATATTTTTGATTTTCTTTCTCTTGACCTGATTGCATCTAGCATTCATAAAAATCACAATCCTGTACATGTCTACTAAAATGAACCTGTATCTACTCGAACCTAATGCACTATTGAATATAATGTGCACCCCAATTTTAAAATGCTTGAGATAAAACTCCCATTGAGCAACACCCCCATGCGCATCATCCCACTCATGCACATTAACCCCCCCCCACAAGTAACAAAAAGTTTACTTGTGATTGTAATGTACAGCTGCAAAGCAGTTGGAAAATTTAGTTTTATTGCATTTAAACAATGCATTCTATATGACAGTAATAATCTGACAATGGGTTTATGTTATGATTTTTTCCTAATTCCTACTTTATATAACATGCTAAAGACACTTTCCTGGGAGTAAGATCCATTGAACACAATGGGGCTTACTTTTGAGTAGACATGGTGAGGATTGTGCTCTTAAACTAAATACTGGTCATTGGTAAACTAAAACTGACCTACCTTGCAATCCTAAGCATGTCTACTCAGAAGTTAGTCTCATTGTGTTCATTAGTACTTACTCCCAGGAAAGTGTGTTTAGGACTCCAACCTTATACTGTACATATAATCAAAATACAGTACTGTATTTATTTGAACCTAATATGCTATTGAAACTCAGACCAAATTCAGCTGAAAAGGTGTTAGATTTGAGTAAATAGGATAATTCTTACTGTGTTCAATTTGCCTTATTCTCACCAAAGTGTATATAGGAGTACAACTTAAGGAAATGATTGAAACAGTGTAACAGAAGGTAATAATTGAAAATGAAAACAGCCCTCATTGAAAATATCCTTTGTTTATACAGTAGTGCCTCACATAGAGAGCTTAATTCGTTCCGAAGGCATGCTCTTTAAGTGAAATGTTCTTTAAGTGAAGCAGATTTTTCCATAGGAAATAATGGAAACTGATTGGTTCCACAACCTCCAAAATATTCATATAAAAATATTAACTGGATGTAAAAATGATGAGAAAATACTGTAATTGAATTCAAAACATGCATTCACTGCATGATCCTATGAGGTCTGCTTAAAGACACTTTCCTGGGAGTAAGCCCCATTTAACACAATGGGACACAATGGCACAATGCCCATAGTGTGCTTGCTTGTTACGTGAAGTGCAACTTGTTATGTGAAGCAAGATTTCTTGGAAATTTTTGCTTGTTATGTGAAACGCTTATTAAGCGAGGTACCACTGTATAGGATATTACATGTACTATAATTTTATTACATGAACTATATATCTTATAGGTACATGAACTATATATCTTATAGTTCATATAGAATCCAAAATACCCTACATGGAAGTTAAGATTCTTAGAGCATAATCCTAACCATGTCTACTCAAAGGTAAGCTTCATTGTGTTCAATGGATCTTCCAGGAAAGTGTCTTTAGGCTTGCAGCCTAAATTTGTAACTTTTCCTAGGTGCTGTACCTAAATTAAAATATACCTAAGGCCCAGCCCACAGATTTACACTTTGATAAATATGATACAAAAATGAAAAGAGGAAAAGCAAACAGATTAGTTCTTCTGTAATAGTGCATAATTACCTAATGACAGGTAGACTGCCCTTTTACACTCCCCAATCCCAACCACGTTTCCCCTCCTCTCTTTTTTAATGGGTTGGTCATGTTGTGACATCACTTGACCCACCTCAGAAATAATCTGATTTTGGAGTTCATCGGAACCGACAACTCTTAAGCGTATAAGATATGGGAGGTGTAGAATGATGACGATTTATACTTACAATAAACCTCCATTATACATTTATTCTGAGTCTGAAGCATTCATGACCATATGGAAGTTTCCCAGAGCTTTGACTGCACAGACCTAAGTAATTAACCTCAAATGCCACTTCTATTGAAGTAGCTTCCTGTGAGCAAATACGTCTTCCATCTTAGCTTAAGATCCATTTGATTGGAAGGCAAGGTAACTGTTGTTTGAATCAAGTAATATTTGCAAAGTCTGCAAATACATCCTTTTGTTCAGTTTCTGAATGAGACCGACTTATTTATTCACTCACAGATGAATGAAAAATGATTGGTTCATTTCGTAACTGAAAACGCAAAATAAACGTCATGTTAAGTGTTTGTGGTGTGCGACCTAGGTTTGAAAACATTTTGGAACAAGTGATTGCTTGTTCTTCCAAACGAAAATAATAATTATGGTCAATCAATGACTAGCTCTTGTCCAGAGGAAGTACTGAAATGGTAGTACCATTTTGGTAAACTTGGAGTAGCCCTGCAATCCGTTGGCTTTTTTTTTAGACTGGAGATTTGATCCCAGATTATACTGGATATCTGATCCCAGACTGGAGATCTGTCCTAGATGGGAGATCTGATTCCAGCAATGAGTTCAAACTAGCATTATGAACATTTAAAGTGCCTTGAGACCATAAATACATCAGTGTGGTTGACACTGGCAGCAGTTCTTCATGTCAACAAGGGACTTTTCCTAACTTCAATGGAGGAGATTGAAACTTACAAGTCTTAGGGTGCAATCCAGAGTAACAATGACATAAGAACAATTTACTCGGGACTGCAATATGAATTTCCCAAAGGTTTTCACTAGGTGGTGCCGTAACTATGGGTGCATGTAATGTCTGTTATGTGCTCCTGTAGCTACTCTGGATTGTAGGGCTAATGGGCCAATAGTTTATTTTGGCACATAAATCTGTTTTTTTAAAGTTGCCTCTGATCTGGGGCCTCAGTCTTTGGCCTATGCCTATGCCTGTGTCTGACCTATTTACATGAGCAACATTTCCCATTAGGAAAACTAGTCTGAAAGCCAGATAGAAAAATATGTTCAACTGTGGACTCTCTGACTTTTATCTGTTCTCGAAGCCTTCCTCAGTCACATTTTCTTCTTCCTTGAACTGAATTATCATGATCTATGAAATCATTCCTATCTAAGCAGTGGCGTACTATCTGCTGCCCTTTGATAAGCATCTTATAAAAATGGAAAATAACACTGATAGCTGGAACTGGAGATCTCTGGAGATCTCTCTTCTTCACTCCCCTAATCTCAGTGCAATCTGCAATAAGAACCCAGGGCAGCTGGGAGAAAGATTGAAGAGGTATGAAGAGCTTCCTTGGTTGTCAGTGGTGCCACAAGTTACTCAAGAAACTTTCATTACCACTTTGCCCAATGACTGCATCAACACATGGCATCAACCCTCCACAGATGGTTGTGGTTGGCCAAGTCAAGTACTGGCTAAAGGCCTGTATCCTTCAGAGAACCCACCCAAATGTTGAATTTTCTGAACTCAGTGCCATCCAGAGTAGGGCAGGAAGGCCAATGTAGAACTTGACCCAAGACCTCTGGCAACCTGATGCCAACCAACACTATCCTAAAGCCTTCAGTACCACTACAAGGTCTCTAATGGTTGCTCTCATTAAAATTTATTTTAAAAGTATTTTATTGAATTTAAAAAAGAGGAGAAAAAAGAACAAAAGTAAAATAGATGCTCTAATTGAAGTTTCTTCCACCAGCACCTATTGGTTCATTGCTCATCACCTGCAATTATACCGGGGTGTAGTTATCTGGCACCTGAGAGCACAAAATTTCATGGGAAGCTATGCATGTAGTGGAGTGTTGGATTTTTTCTTACAGCAAATATGAAAGTTTTCATCCTCCTTTCATGTATAGAAGAAGAGGAGAGGCTAAGGAGGTATGTGATCATAAAGATCACCACAAAACATTTGTGATAATCTAACCAGATTGTGTGATTCTTTTGTGTCAGAAATTTTTGATTCTGATTTCTAAAATTTCTAGAATTTTCAATCATTTGAATGTTAAATGTTTTTTTAGGGATTTACCAATTGGCAGCAGAAGCATTTTATTTAAATGCTATATTTTGCATTATTTAAATGCAAAATAAAGTTATTTTAATATCATTTTTATGTTTAAGATTTTAAAACCAGTGAACCCCGGTGGGATGGAAGGGGGTAACCAGGTAACAGTATGATCTGACCTGGGAGGGGTATTGGGGGCGGAACCCTATTAACTGGGTATGGCCAATATATATTTACACGCCAACCCTGGTACCCAGGTTTCACCTGGGGGCCTGTAAAGGACCTGCAAGCTCGCTAACACTAGATACGGGGCAGGCGCTGGGGGTCTTAAAGGAATTTAACCCCCAGGTCAAGTTCAAGTTCAAGGTCTGCCCCCCTTTTCGATTATGATTGGATTATTAATTGAATTTATTGATTATTGATTATTTAATAATCATGTAATAAAGTGTCCCATCTCCTCCATTTGTCTGTGTGTTTAATGGACCATGCGTAGACCAAACACCTTAGTCCACTGGATGTTGCAAGATGCTGGGATGTCACAACACCTATCTGGGGCTGTCACAGGGGTCGCAATAGCCAAGCCACTCAACAGCACACATCTTGAATGACACTAGAATCATGGTTCTCAAAATGAGAGACAGGATGCGACTTCTTTTCAGGGACCTGGCATAGGCAAGACTTTCTTGGAATGGGGCACTCAAGCTGCAATCCATATTTTCCTTGGAGTAAGTCTAATTGAACACAATGGAACTACACTTTGTTGTTCACTAAGGCTCCATTCCAGACCTTGCTGTGGATAAAAAAATGTATATAAAAGTCTATATGAAAAAAATCTATATGAAAATGGGGGATACTTGGCTTGGCAGCACAACATGTGAGTGGGACCTTGGAGTAGCCGTGGATCACAAGCTGAACATTAGTCAGCAGTGTGATGTGTCTGCAAAGAAGGCAAATGCCATTTTAGGTTGCATTAAGAGGACTGTAGCTTCCAAGTCACAAGAAGTTCTAGTTCCTCTTTACTTTGCATTGGTGAGACCTCACCTTGAGTACTGTGTTCAGTTCTGGGCACCTCACTTTAAGAAGGATGCAGCCAAACTGGAGCAAGTCCAGAGGAGAGCAACAAGAATGATCAGTGGGATGGAAGGGAAGCCCTACCAGGAAAGGTTGGGGGAACTTGGGATGTTCAGCCTGGAGAAGAGGAGGCTGAGGGGAGACATGAGTGCCCTCTTCAGATACCTGAAGGGTTGTCATATGGAGGAAGGGGCTCATTTGATCATAGCTGCTTCTGAAAGTAGAACTAGAACCAATGGGGACAAACTGCAAGAAAGGAGATTCTGGTTGGATATCTGAAAAAAATTCCTGACCTGACGGTTCGGGTGGTTCGACAATGGAACAGATTGCCAAGGGAGGTGATGGACTCTCCCTCACTGGGGGTCTTCAAGCAGAGGCTTGACGAGCACCTGTCGGGGATGATCTAGGAGGATTTCCTGCTGCAGGCAGGAGGTTGGACTAGATGACCTATTAGGTCCCTTTCAACTCTAGGATTCTAGGATTCTATGAAGTAATGGACTGATTCACCCACTGACCCATCAACGCCCAGACAAAACCCCAGACCTAGAAGTGTGAAATTTTGGGAGGGCATTGCTTCCTTGATGGAGGCACCCACTAAGCATCAATTTTTCAAAATTCAAACCGGAAGGGGATGAAAAGGGGCACAATGTGTTTTCATCCCTATACTTTACATTGAAGAATCGCTGACTGATCAATGCCCAACTCCTGGACCTAGAAGCATGAAATTTGGGGAGAGTGTTCCTTCCATGACATGAGCATCCACAAATAACAATTTTTTAGAAATTTATGGTAACCTCTAAGGGGCTGAAAAGGGGTGCAACACATTTTCATCCTATACTTAACATTGAAGACTGATCAACTCCCAGCCCCAAATCCTACACCTGCCAGTAGGGGTGCCTAAGGTTGTGGGAGATGGTGCATGGGGCTGGGATGGTGCATAGGGGTGGTAGTGCAAGGAAGGGAAAGGTGCATGGGGGATGGTGCATAGAGGGATGGTGCGCAGGGGAGATGTTGCATGTAGGGGGATTTTGCACAGGGTGATGTTGCATGGGTGATGCTGAATGGGGGCGTTGGTGATACATGGGGGGTGGTGGACAGGGAAGGGGAGATAGTGCATGGGAGATAGTTTACTCCCACATGGCAGGTAGAATTCACTAGTCAGTGGATAAAATAATAATGGAAAAATAGATTTATAGACCCACTTCCAGGTTTCTTACTCTTCCATTGCTCGTAATGGAATAAGGATATGCCTCAATATATGCATGGGTTTGGTTCTGGGACTCCCTACTAATACAAAAAATGTGTTAAATGAAAACAGTTTAAAAGTTAAAAAAGTGTACCCCTTTGCAATTGTTTAAAAACAGCTCTTCTTCCAGTTGTAGAAAGGCAACCAGTAATTAGAAATCCAAACACCCTGTGCCTTTGCCTGGAACAGCCTGAAAATGGAATGATTTGCAAAAATGCCTCTCTATAACAGTAAGAAGAGTAAGTTTTTTGAAACTGTGAGTTGCAGAGGCCTTTCATGCTGAGTCAAATCTGTGTAGAAAATTCATATACAACTAAGTTGGACTTTTTAAAATAGAATAGAGATATTTCAACACAGTTTATTTCATTGCCTTCTGCATGAAATTACACATTGATAAATAACATGATTGTACTATAGTATCTAGAAATACCAAAATTTAATTTTTTTTCTAGTAGTGGTGTCGCTTGAACCCCACCTGCCCAGTGCACCTCTTCGTGATGCCACTGCTTACACAGCAATGTCGCTGCGCCTGCAACACTTACAGCATCACTCCTCCTGTGTGGCTACTGCCCCAGAGTGGTGGGTGGGAGACTTTTTGGATAGTTGCATCATCTCTTGCACCTTTCTGAGCAATTTGTAACCTCTTAATTTCTTCACTGTTGCCGATGCTAACTGGGTACAGTAATCGTAACTGGGTATTCGTAATTCGTGACATGTTGCTGATGCTAACTTGGTACAGTATACTAGCAAACTAGGTACAGTATTTGTTGTTGCTTGTTATTGCAGTGCTAGGGTTAACCAGGATCTCACTAAGAGAGATAGATGCTAAACATCAAAGGCATGCAGCTCAAGCTGAGATAGAAGCCAAGGAGGGGAGGAGTTCAAATATCTGTCCTGACTCCTGAGGACACATGAAGGGGGGGGGGGATCTGACAGATGAGAAGGGTATAAAAAGGGGCTGAAGGCTGAGCATCAGCTAAGAGAAGACAGAATTGCCTGTCATCTAGCCAGTAGTCCACAGCAATCAAATCTGGGAGAAGTACATCTTAGAAAGTGACATCATGGACCAGGAAGAGTACAGACAGAGAGGTAAGGGAGATTTTTGTCATGTGTTGTGGGAATTGCTTTCAAGGCTTGGAGGACAGCTTAAAGCTCAGGTGGTTTTGGGAGCATCAGACATGTTCAGCAGAGCATAGTTGGATCAACAACTGTGAGGCATAATCATGGAGCAGAAATTCCATGAGCAGGTCAGTTGATCTTGAGTATAAAGTGAGATGGGTCTGTTGCTTTTGTTTCTTTCTTTCCAGGGGCATTTGGGAGGTTGGCATTAGAAAGGAAATGGGGCACCGATCTGGATGTGTCCTCCATCTCATCCAGCATAGCTTTTATTATATTGGGTGAATGGAATTACTTACCAGAATTTCAAGATGATTTATCATCCCATCATATCTACTTGCTTCTGTTCATCATTACTAGTATGAAGGTCACTTGACTCTAAAATGAGAAGTGTTGTAGTTTACAACTGTTGAAGGCTACAATCCAGAGTAACTACAGGACCTTTTACCCCATCGTCGTTATGGTGCCACCTATGGGAAATGCATAGAGCAGTCCAGAGTAAGTGCCTCTTACATCTTCCTGTAAGTTACTCTGGATTGTAGGGTAAGTCATGTACCCTGGAAAACATTTCCAGTAACTTAACAGTTATCAACTAGTCCTGGGGTAAAGGAAGGTACACTGCACACATCTTGGAGGACTAAGCATTGGTACTGAAGGTAAGTCCAGGGGCTGAAGCTGATCTCTGATTAATGTGTGATGAGCAAATGCTTTGTTAAATGATAGAGCCCAGTTCTATGCGTGACTACTCAGAAGTTAGTCCCATTTTAGTCAATGGAGCTTACTCCCAAGCAAGTATGGCCTAAAATAATACAAGATACTGAAAAATACTAACATTTCAAAATGTCATTCTAAGGAGTTAATTTTTGTTTTGTTCTGCAGTGTTTGCATCATTCTAAGAGAGGTAGGTTTTAAAAAACTGAAACTGAGAAAGTTTGAAAAGTTGTAATATGGGCAAGTGAGTGGAAGTACATTCTCATTTAAAACAATAGGTGTGGGAGCTCCTTTGGTGTTTGGATATGAAATCCCTCCTTGGCCACAAAGCTTCCTGGGTAACAGGCTAGTCACTGACATGCACTCTTAACCCCCAGTCAGGCCGGCATAAGTCTCATGCTGGCCTGGGGTGTTGCAAAAGTGTGTGAGGCGCTTCTTGGCACTCTTCGTGGGATGGTTAAACCATTGTATAGACATGTGCCAGCCTCCCCAAACTATGGGGAACGTGGAGTGGATGGGTTGTGCCACTCTGAGTTGGTTATCTATCTGCCTACCTACCTATCTACCTACCTACACACCATATTTATATACTGCTTTTCAACTAAAAAGTTCACAAAGCGGTTTACAAGAAAATGAAAAAATAATAGCTAATTAATAACTAATGGGAATTGTGCCCTCACTCTCAGCTTCACCTGCCTGTTGTGAAGGCAGCCAAAGCAGAGGAACTAAATGCTGTGTAAGCTGCCTTGGGCATTTGCTTTGGCATGGAAAACTTGGGGTATAAACCCCTTAAATAAATAAAGGAAGGAAGGAAGGAAAAACAAAATTGTGTGACTGGGTCAGAAGGGTATCTGTTGAAGTATATCTCAGTCATGTCAATGGCTGTCTACCTAACCAAGCAAATCCAGCTTAGGTGGGAATAACACCAAAAGATGATGATGATGATGATGATGATGGAGGAGGAAGATCCGAAAGGAACCTCAGTCTCTGATCTCTGATCAGTCTCTGATCAGTTATCCCTGCAAAATGAACAAGAGACACTCTTTCAAGTGGGTGTTCCTCTTTTATTTAGCAGGGGGAGAGTAACTGGCCCTACACACCCCAGCAGTGCCTGTTCAAGTGGCTTCTGCTGGTGTTGTTTTTGCATTTCAGATTGTAAGCCCTTTTGGGACAGGGACCCATTAGCTTTTAATTAGCTATTATTATTTTTCCATTTTCTTTGAAAACCGCTTTGTGAACTTCTTAGTTGAAAAGCGGTATATAAATACTGTAGATAGATAGATCTTTTGATTGAATGTGTGAATTGTTTCCCTTGCAAAATGCTATGTCTGAGCTGACATTTCCTCTGAAGTGATTAATTCACCCTAGTTTAGTTGTCTGGGGTGATTAATGTGCCCTGTTTCAATCATCTGGGGTAATATCTGCCCTGGTTATCTGGGATTATTAATCTTCCCAGCTTAGTCATCACTTTGATCCAGTTTGACAAACATGCTTGTGTGAATTTTCCCCATATTACTAGAAGCTCTCTTCCTACCCTGCTTGCTTCTTCTAGGGAAAGAAATGGTGGACTACATCTGCCAGTACCTGACCACTGTGAGGGAGAGGCGGGTGTCTCCTGATGTGCAGCCAGGCTACATGAGAGACTTGCTACCCAATACAGCCCCACTAAAGCCAGACAGCTGGGACAACATCTTCAGTGACATTGAGAAGATCATTATGCCTGGGGTAAGGACATGGAGCACCAGGAAAAGATTCTTAAACATTTATCTCCCATTAAACATGCTTGCAGCAGTAGGAGCTCAGCTCTTTGCAGAGGTGCTAGCAATTGCAGTGTCTAATTTTTTTATTTTTGAATAGCCCCAGGGCTTAAGATAATTAGATATTTGATTTTTTCACCACCCTATGGCAACCCACCTAATCAGGTCATAACCTACTAGATGCTTCTGACCCACAATTTGGAAACCACTGAGTCTAAATTATGGCTAATAATGCATTTAGCAAATAAAGGACAAAGACTTGTTGTAGGCCAGACTGATGCTTCATCTGCACCTGCGCTGCATCTGGCCCCCAGGCCAGGATTTGGTGACCTCTGGTTTTAGCCTACTGGTTCCTTAATATGGGTCTCCTCAGTTAGAAGTTAGTTCCTTTCTATGTTGCCTCCCAGAGTTAGCTATTTCATGTCTCCCCAGCCCTGGATACAGTCAGCAACAGCTGATATTTACAAGTAAAACTGACTAGCTAAAGAGTTAACTGTCATAGCTTCACAGACTTGGCTGGGATTAGAGGAAGCCACTACAATTAGGAATTGGGAACATTAGATTAATATGGCTCTCCCACACCCGGTGATGCTCTCCTTTCCTTTGAGTAGTTCATGAGACTGGTACATCAGCACAGTAGCAGAAACATTTGCATGACACGATTATCATCTCTGCTGCTTAAAGTACTACAGAGAAGTGCAAAATTAGTTTGACCAAAGATGATGGAAGATGATAGTGAAATAGATATAAAACAAATATGTCATTGTGGGCAATGAAAGATCTGTACTTCTTTCTGTATCCAATGGTGTACTTAGGTCATTTGGCACGCGGGGCCCACAACTTTTTTGACACCTGCATAATTATTTAATTAATTATCAGTATTAATTAATACAATTAATTAGATATTAATTAATATTTTTGTATTTTAAAAATCACCTTTTAAATAGGCAGCACAATCCTAAGCATCTCTACACAGAAGTAAGTCCCACTGTGTTCTATGGGTCTTGCTCCCAGGAAAGTATGCTTAAGATTGCAGTGTAAGGTTCAGCTTTATTCTTTTTTGGGAGAGACTAAGAACACAATCCTAACCATGTCTACTCAAAAGTAAGTCCCATTATGTTCAATTGGTCTTACTCACAGGAAAGTGTCTTAAGGATTGCAACCATAGTCTGCCTTCTGTTGCACTTGTTGAACTACATTTTCAGTGGATTGGGACAATTCTGGTGGCTTTGTATTCCTCTGTGCCTGACCAGAACATGAGCCAGGACATGCTTGCTTATTAGCATTTAAATGTGGCTGTGTAGCTCAGTCCCAATTTCAATAGGACTCAATGCAATTATCAGGGACTTCCTTCTGGGTTGATTTGTGGCAACTACATTCACTGGATCAGGACCATTCTGGGGTCCTCTCAGTGTGGCCTTTCCAACAGACTTAGGCATGTTTGTCTAGTCATGAGTTAAGGTGTGACACAGCTCAATTTCATTTTCCATAGGGCTCCATGCATTTTTAATTTTTAGGTTTTTTGGCCATAACGTTTGATAGGAAGGAGATATTTCAAATCTATTTTTTGCATTGGATTCTGATTGAAAATATGCATCCAGTGGTATATGACATGATGGGGTTATTCAGAAAAATTTTAGCGATTTCAGCAGTGATGGGATTCAAAGAAATTAACAACTGGTTCTATGCCCATCTGGCAGCCACTTTTAAACGGTTATTTTTTAACTTTATACGTCCCATCTCTCATTAACAACCGGTTCTATAGAGTAGGTGCAAACCTGCTGAAGCCCACCACTGGATTTCAGCAATTTAATGATTTTTGTCACCTCCAGTGTCTCACCACCCCCATGCAAAGGGAGGCATTGCGTGGACTGCTTCACCCTTGCTCCACCCCTCCCCGCCAAAGGTGGGCTCTTACCAGTTCGGGCCGCATCGCTTGAACCAGTTGTTGCCATTCGCCCACCGCTAGCGCTCCGGTAGCTGCAGGGGATGGCGAGAACGGGGTGAACCGGTTCGGGGGAGTTTTTAAAATTCCCGCCAAGCCGGCTGCCATTTTTTTGCGCTTACTGCGCAAGCACCAACATTGGTGCTTGCGTAGTGCCTGCCCTGAAACTGGCTGGCCGCACAAGTGCCAACGTTGACGCAGATGAAGGATTATTTTCCAGCCTCTTTAATGTTTGGTGCTACAGGGCTCTCAGGCTACGTTTGTGGCTAAAGTGAGCAATACAAATGATGCACAACAAAAATCAAAGCCAGCCCTCAGAGTTCTCTGGTTTATTGTATTCCTATAAAATGGAGAATGAAATGATTTGTGTAAACCACTCTTGTTTCTAGATATTTGGTGTTCCAAAGACTTGTTTCTGAGGCTCACATTGGGACTCACCAGCAGTTTGTGACCTGATCTTTGGTGGGTTGTAAAATCAACAAGCTGATGTCTGACAAGGAAAATGTATTGAGCCGTACAGAAAATTTACTCACAATTATGCATATATGCTTTGTCTGTTAGCAAAGGCCAGGTGAAGGGGAATGCCATGCCACTATAAGAGTCCCAATCCAATGAATGTGGAGATATAAATGCTCCAGAATGCAGGGAGCACCAAATTTTTAAAATGATTTTAATAAACCAAAGGATTGAATAACTGGTAAAGAGAAACTTTTTGAGTCTTGTAAATTTAGGTGTCATTTTAAAGAGTGACAACACTTTTAAAAGACAATAGAATGTCATTCAAAAAAAGTGGGTTCTGGTTCAAAAACATTTGAGATCTTCTGCTAAAAATGAGGATTTCCTTATTTGCATCTTTCTTTGGTCATGAATCAACCCAGTGATCCTTGGAATCCCATTCAGCCCAAGCTATATTATGGGGTTCAGGTGTGATACTAGTTTGCCTTCATGTAGTTCACCCCTTCACGTGGTGCACATGTGGTGCACCTTTCGGATTGCACAAAAGGGTGAACCAAACGACTAACAATTGGCAGCCAGTCTACATTGGAGAATTTACAGTTGGCAACAGTTGGCAGCCAGACATAAATGTGGAATTCCTGGCTCTCAAAACACATGGCAATGGAACATTAACATCTGATTTACCATAATTCCATGTATTTGCCATACATTAATTAAATGAATAAATATTTCAATGTTATGGGAGTAATAATACAGTTTTTTTACAAGTTGTGGTAAGAGTTGCAAAAGATGATTCGTGTGATCACACAACGTTCAAATGTTAAGTATTATAATGTAGAGCGTATGATTTTTGATAAAAGTGACAAATAACTGACTTTCTTCTGTCTTCATGTGATAGAAGATGCCAATTTCCTTCTTATTGCTGTTTTTGCTTTCCAAATACATATCATCAGTGATAAATGCCTCTGCTTTGATAAATGCCCTTAAGATAAATGCCTCTGCTTTGGTTTAAACAGTTTATCTCCTGGCTACATATGCTTGTATTTCCTTTGTCATTGCATTAGAAATGAAGATGCTGTGACTAGATCTAAGATTGGTTTAAAGCCTCTCCTTTATTGGTCCCCAAAGTGCAGTACAGTCACGGCTTCTGTGGTTGCATAATAAAAGAAGGAACTCCCATAGACTGCAATCAGTGCAGGCCTTGGTATGATTACTCAGAAGTTACTTTGAAGTCAGTAGGACTGAGAGCACAGTGCTAATCATGTCTACTCAAAAGTAAGCCTCATTGTTTTCAGCGGGTCTTACTCACAGGAAAGTAAGGTTTGTAGCCTTTAGGTTTGTAGCCTTTAGTTCCAGATAAGTATTTATAGTAGTGATTCCTAAACTGTGGCTCCGTGTGGAGCTGTGAAAACCATCCAGGGAGTCATGGCATCTCTATAAAATACCAGCTGCCCTATATACAATATAGGCACTTTTATACTGCCTTTCTGGTCTTTTAATTGTTTCTTAGAGTTTCATTCAAGATGGTTTACATAGGCAGGCTGATCTTAACCCCCGAAGGGATTTTTACAAACACAGGGTACAATCCTAACCTAAGCTGGCACAACTCATTGGTCTTCCTGTTCCTGTGGTGATGGTAGGGAGGCAAGCATATGTTTGTGCACTGGCCTAACCTTCTCCCAGGAGTGGCACAGAAGTGTCTTACGGCATTTTTGTGACATCCCCAGGTCAGCACAGGACTTACATTGGGGCTTAGGCTGGCCTAACTGGACTGGAGGTTAGAACTGCAGCCACAGAGAGGTTCTGTCTTTCAGTTTCAGAGTAGACCCATTCATAGAGCTCTTTTGATGCCTTTTATAGTCATGTAAGCTATACAGAACCTGGTCTTCAAAAGCAGCAGGCAGTTAGAGGCCAGCTTCTGGGGGCAGTATTGGATTGGGACTATTGCCTTCATTCCCTGCTGGTGGGCTTCCAGACTGTAGGAAAGAGGATGCTGGATTAGATTATTTGCTTCTCTGCTTGATTGTGCTCTACTACAGCTGTTGACTCAGATCTTCTCATTATCTGGTTCTTTCAACATAGGTTGTCCACTGGCAGAGTCCGCATATGCATGCCTACTTCCCAGCACTGACCTCCTGGCCTTCCCTACTGGGGGACATGCTGGCTGATGCCATCAACTGCTTGGGATTCACTTGGGTAAATACTAAAACTCTTCTTGAGAATTGTCTTGATTCTATGCAGTGAGCCTTTGGTACCCATGGAAGATTCATTCTGGGACCCGTGTCAGGTATCAGTACCAGTGGATAATGAGATCTACGGGGTGGGGGAGCTCTGCCAGAAAAACCAAATGTACCTTTCAGAAGCCTTTAGGAAGAGGGCCTTCTGAAGCCTCCAGGATGAGCATATGTGGCATCTTCCTTTTAATGTAAAGAGTATTGGCATTTTAAATGTAAAGAGTATTGGCATTTACCTCTGTTTTGCTTTCACCACCTGGAATGGCCCCAAAGGGGGAAGGGGAAGAGGCTGCTTACAGACTACAGTGAAGCACCCTGGAAAACTTAGCACTTTGCACCACACAAGCTACACCACTGCATGAGGGGAGTATATGTGATTGTAGTTGCATCATAGCAAAAACAGGCACAAGCAGGAGGTTACATTGTGCTACCTGGCAGAAATGTTTATACAATGGCGCCTCACGTAACAAATTCAATTTGTTCCGGAGGCATGTTTGTTACGTGGAACGTTCTTTACATGAAGCGGATTTTCTCATAGGAAATAATGGAAACTCAGACGATTGGTTCCACAACCCAAAAAATATTCATATAAAAGTATTAACTGGATGTAAAAATGATGACAAAACACTGGAATTGAATTCAAAACATGCATTCAATATGCATGATCCTATGAAGTCTTCTTATGCTGCAGTCCTAAAGACACTTTCCTGGGAGTAAGCCCTATTTAACACAATGGGGCTTACTTTTGGGTAGATGTGATTAGGAGGCTGCAATCAAAGACACTTTCCTGGGAGTAAGACCCATTTAACACAATGGGGCTTACTTCTGGGCAGACATGTTTAGGAGGCTGCAATCCAAGACACTTTCCAAGTGTCTCCCAACTTTCTCCTTCTCTTCATCCTGAGCCTCTCTCACCCCTGCTCCCTTCTTGCTAGCCCTGAGCTGCTTCTCCACTGTTGTTTTTTCCCTCTGCCCAGCGGATGCCCAGCCACAGGAGGAACAGCACGGAAGTGTTGCTTTCGCTATGGGCAGGCACGCTAGACAGCCCTGACGCTTTTTAAAAGGGCTGCTGGCCAGTGCGTCTGCCCCTACTGCCAACGAGTTTGTTTGTTATGTGAAGCAGAATCCTAGAGAAATTTTTGTTTATTATGTGGAACATACTTTACGTGAGGCGTTTGTTACGTGAAGACGCCACTGTATTTGCATTTATAAAGGCAAGGCATAGGCATTAAATTCACTTAAGTAAGTCCTGTATGTGGTCCTGTATGCACTTACCTGAGAGTAAGCCCCATTGAACAAAGTGGAACATTTTAAGAACATAAGAAGAGCCTCCCCTGGATCAGGCCAAAGATCCATCTAGTCCATCTTCCTGTATCATACAACGGCCCACCAGATGCCATATGAGCACATATGACACCCGCATCCAGCTGCCCTCTCCCACATCCTGCATTCTGAAGTTGTCGTTATCTACACACACTCCTCATGGATTGTAACCTGTTACCCCATCGCTTGTAATTTCGAGTAAACATGCTGTAAGTTTCAGTAGGATTTTGTTCTTCAAAAATCTGTTTAGAAGTGTAGATACCTTATCATTACTCAAAACGCTGTGGTTCAAAAACCATAGTCTGGGAACACTGTTATTGAGGCCACCATAATGATGCAAAGCCATAAGCTTGCTGAACATACCGGGTATCATTTTGGTGGGTCCCAGAAAAGGTATGGTTACACTGTGACTTAACAGTATTTTTTAGTAGTCTGCAGAGGCAATACTAGAGGGCACCCATAGACAACATTTAACTTTCTACAGCTGCTGCCAGCCTCTTATGCTAGTTTGAGGTTTTTCCCAAACCAGCTCAATCTTCCAGTTAGAGCAGAAAGCACTTTATGGCTGTCTAGAAACCTAAACCCATCCACCTCCCCTCCCCCACTTATGGAAAAGTTGGAAATTCCTTTCTCATCAACATTTGATCCAGTGTCCAAGGCAGTGATTTTCAACTACTGTGCTGTGGCTAGTCCTCAGTATGCTGCATTAATAGGAAAATTGGGGATTTGACAAGCCTGAGGTGCCTTGTCAATGATAAAAATAACTGATGGTGTGCCTTGACAATTTCAGTGCCTTGTTAGTGTGCCATGAGATAAAAAAAGTTGAAAATCACTGGTCCAAGGGATGCTTTCTGATGACTTCTATACCTCTTTCTTCCTTGTAGGCTTCTAGTCCAGCTTGCACAGAATTGGAAATGAATGTGATGGACTGGCTGGCTCAAATGTTGGGTCTCCCAGACATGTTTTTGCATTATCATCCGGACAGTAGGGGTGGAGGCATCTTGCAGGTAAATGACCAAAGGAGTTGTTTGTTTTCTTGCTGAATTCCCACAATTCTTTGAATCTAGTGTGCCATTGAATATAATGTGTACCCTGATTTTAAGAGGCTTGAGATTTTTAAAAAGTTTGCTGGCAATTGTAATATGCAGCAAACTTTTTAAAATCTCATGCATTCAGGGTGCACATTATATTAAATGGTGCATGCTTCGCAGTGCTCCTCTCCTTCTGCGAGTACCAGGGAGAAGAGGCTGTCCACCCCCTTCCCTTCCCTGGGGCAACACAATCGTCCCAGGGAAGGGATATGGGGCAGCCAGCAAACCTGTTCTCACTAAAAACAAGTAGGAGGAGCAACTGCCTCCCTATGTGGTGAACAGGCTGTTGGCCCCCTTTCACTTCTCTGAGGCAATGTGATCATCCCAGGGAAAGGCACGGCCAGCCAGACCCTTAACCCTGCAGACATGCAAGAGGAGTGATGTTTCTCCTGCCTGCCTGCAGAGCGAAGAAGCTGTCTGTCCTCTCTCCATCTCTGGGGTGAAGTGAATGTCCCAGGGATGGGGTGGTTGCCTTCCTCCCCGTCCTTGAGATGAGCTGAATCGATGAAATATGGTAATCCAAAACAGAATTGCCATATTTCATTAATTCTAATGCACCTTTGAATCTAATGTGCACCCTGATTTTGGTTTTCAAAAATGAAAATGTGAACACTAAAAGCTGAAAAAGGTGAGCATTAGTATGGAGAAATACAGTATTTGCACTATATTTTGCAGGGACACCTGGCAATGTGTATTCTTGCATGAGGTGACATTTGGGAGGTGCACACCCGAATCCTGTGTATGTTTATAAAGATATAAGCATCTTACATATGAACTCTTGAGTTGCCTGAAGATACACTGCAGTCATCCTTTGCTATATTGGAATAATCATGTTGGCCTACCTTATAGCATTGTTGTGAAGACCGATGTGCTATGTGTCGAATGTACTGAATACTCAAAAAGCAGAATATGAGAATAGTTATGATTTATTGGAGTAAATGGCTTGTGCGTGTTTTACTTAGAATTAATTGACTTTTGGATGACCATTTGTGTTGGCATCATGAACCATTCTTTGATAGAAAACTCTCCCTTACTATTTTGGCAAGATTTTGCAGTTAACCGGCATTTTTTTCTTGGCAGAGTACTGTCAGTGAATCAACCTTGATCGCTCTGTTGGCCGCAAGAAAGAATAAAATCCTTGAAATGAAAGTGTCTGTGCCGGATACAGACGACTCCACTCTAAACTCGCGTCTGGTTGCTTATGCCTCAGATCAAGTAAATCTCCCTCTGTCTCTCTGTTCTGTTCTTATACAGTATGGTCCTAAAACATGATGTCTGTGCATTCATGCTGAAGATCAGACTATTCATATCCTGCTTGTCACCATCAAACTCTGTACAGCACACATGGGGTTACCAAGTGGTCAACAGACCTCCAACTGTTTAGTTCCAGCAAGGTGACAGCATCAGACATAAGAACATATGAAGAACCCTGATGGATTTAAACCAAAGGCCCATCTAGTCCAGTTTCTCTCAGGCTTCAATCCTAATCCCCAGTTAGGCCAGCATAATCCCTGGCACAATTCCTGTGCTGGCCAGGGGTATCAGTTCTGTGCCACTCCTGGGGGAGGGTTAGGCTAGAGCACAGACTGATTGAGGCTAGTGGAGCTTCATATCTCCATGATTGTTAATGATGACTAATCTAGGGACTTTTTCCTCTACAGATATATCCCTTAGGATTTCAGAGAAAACAGGATCACTAGAGGGGAGATGGGTGGAGTGGTTTGCGTAATAGAGGGGCATAATATGAGACCATTATGTGATGCTTTGCATCTTTGCTTGACTCTCTTCTCAGGCTCACTCCTCCGTAGAAAAGGCTGGCTTAATTTCCCTTGTGAAAATGAGATTCCTTCCAGTTGATGAAAATTTTTCCTTGAGAGGCAAAACCCTGAGAAAAGCCATAGAAGAGGACAGAAGCCATGGCCTGGTGCCCATCTTTGTATGTCCTGCTTTCTCTCCTTCGTTGTGGGTTCATCTAAGGGCAGCAGATTGGCCAAGGGTGCTTAACTCCAATGGTGTCCCTAGCCCAAATACCACCCAGGGCCATGGATATTTTTTGCACCTCCAGATGATTTGGGGGTGCCATGTGCCTCCTCCTGCTCCTGTACCTTGGGTGGCTGGGGATTTGTGGGTGAGTGGCATGCCCAACAACTCTGTGAGGCTGATTGTGAGTGACTAGCCCAAGATCACCCAGACTGAGGAAAGATTTGAACCTGGATCTTCCAGATCTTGGTCCAATTCCTTAACCATTACACCATCCTGGTTCTCACTCTGTACATTATGGCCTGAGTAGATCAGTCCGAAGACCCAGTTAATCAAGTATCCTGTTTCCCAAACTTGTCCAACAGATGCCTCTGAGAAGCCCACAAGTACACACTCTTTGAGGAATGCTACTTGGGAAGGCCATGCGTAGCTGTTGTGACTAGTCGAATAGGAGAAATGTTCAGTCTTGTTCTCTGTTTTATCTAGGTTTGTGCAACTCTGGGCACAACCGGTGTCTGTGCTTTTGATGACCTTTCAGAACTAGGACCAATATGTAAGTATGGGTTGCTTTTTCAGTCTGACACTTTCTTCCAAGAGTAACATACTTGATTGCTTTCCCCCTTAATAATACTGTGAGGTTTGTTGGGCCAAGGGTCAAAGTATATGTAAAACAAGGGTCAAAGTATCTTAAACTTTAATTTGCCCTTTTTGTATTATTATTTCTAAGTAGCAGTTTCAAATAGCAAGAGGTGATTTTCATGGTGATCATAGTATGGAACAAAAAGTGCTAACTCTTTCTCCCCCACACCATATTCCAAGCCCTGATTAGAGGTAGCCTGAAACTGTTATTTACATTAATGGTATTAGATGTTTAATGTAAATTTAAATATAAATTTAATATTAATGTAAAATTTAAATTTAATGTAAATTTATTGTTCAGCATATATAATGTACATACAGGTCCTCAGCATCCACAAGGGATCTGTTCTTGGATTTCAGCAGATACATAAAATCATGGATAATCAAATTTGCTATCTTTTAAGCCGTCTAGAGCAGGGGTCAGGGAACTTTTTAACCTTTTACCCCAAAATATATTTAGATACTCTAATGTTACCCCCTCGATTTGAACGGAAGGAAATGGTCACCCAAAAGTCCAGATTTTCAATTGAAAATCAGTGAGAGTGTCCTACATTTTGTCCTACATTTTTAAAATCAGGAGTAAATGTAAAGTAAGTTGTTTTCTTCTGAGTAAATGTAAAGTAAGTGGCTTACTTACCTTGGCTGGGGAGGGTGTTTGGGGACACTGGGAGGCAGTTTCAGGCTGCTGCAGCTCGGTGCAGCTAAGTCCAGCCAGCCACAGCAACCATTTTAAAAAACATTACTGAGCACATGCACGCGCACTCTTCCCCTTCTGAAAGCTCTGATGGAGAACATTAGCACTTCTCCATGGCAGAAGTTGTAGCACTCTCTGTTGGAGCTTTTGGAAGGGGAAAAGTGTGCGCACTAGTGCGACTGCCCATTACCTCCAGGAATTTCATTTTTACCCTATTTGGGGTAATGTACCCCTGTTCCCAGACCACTGGTCTAGAGGGAACCAGAGCTGTTCTCCTGTTGCCCATGGAGTGCTTTCAGAGCCCTCAGAAGCTGTGCACATCTACTTGTGGCCACTGTGTGCTTCAAAAATGCCTATATGGTGAAAATGTGTGATGTCGGTTTCCCTTGGGAATCATAATTGACCTTTTTATGCCTTTTAAGGCATTTTGAGGTCTCTGGAAGCACACATAGGAGGCATTTTTATACCTTAAAGCAGTGATTTTCAACCTTTTTCATCCTGTGGCTCACTATCAAAGCAATGAAATTGTCAAGGCACACCAGGCTATTCAAATCCCCCAATTTTCCTATTAATTAATGTCAATCCTCAAATTCCCATGCCTTAAAGACATAAAATATAACTTTTCTAAGGTTTTCTAAGGCTCCCCCTGTACTGTGTCATTTGGCCTATGAAACTCAACCGATACAGCCTTGAAACCAAAATAACATCTTGTTGGAACCTGAAGAGAACAAGGTGAACCAAGTGCTCTGAAGCATCCTGAGGTAAAAAGCAGTTACAACCAACAGACAGAGCGACTGAGGTAGACGACCGTTTGAAAGAAACAAGAGTTGTCCTATCATAAGAAGTTTGTACATTTTTGCTTGTGTAATTTTATCAGGTTTTTCCCCATGTAGGTGTTCAAGAGGGTCTCTGGCTTCACATTGATGCTGCATATGCTGGGACAGCATTTCTGTGTCCAGAATTCAGATCATTTCTGGCTGGAATTGAACATGCAGATTCTTTCACATTCAACCCTTCCAAATGGATGATGGTTCACTTTGATTGCACTGCGTTCTGGTGAGTGAGAGAGAAATGGAAGATTAACTCTTGCGCTTGTGCGCATGACATTCCAAATATGTTGATAATCTGCTTCCTTCATTTTCATAGGGTCAAGGACAAATACAAGCTGCAGCAGACTTTCAGTGTTAATCCCATCTACCTCAGACATCCTAATTCTGGGTCAGCCACAGATTTCATGGTGAGTGATGGACAGATCTGAGGGTCTAATTGTGATTTTCAGCCTTTTCCATGACAAGGCACTAAAACTGTCAAGGTGCAGCATCAGTTTTTTGACAATTGACAATGCACTCTGCTGTACCAGTGGGAGGCACACATCCCTCAATTGTATTGGCATCAGTCTTGAAAGACTATGGTATTGTGTTTGATGCTGTATGTGAAGCACGACAGCCTGGATAGATTAATATGGAGGATAGGCTGTTACTCAAGCAGCAAATCCGCCCTCTCCATGCCACTGAAACAGTCCAGTGGAATGGCAGAGCTGGGCTAAGGACAGGAGCTCACTCTGTCTTGTGGGGACCCGGGTCTCAAACCCTGGCCTACTGGTTAACAGACACAGTGTTTTAACCACTTGCACCACCTACAGCCCACAGCCCTCAATGGACCTATTGATTTTCTCCCAAACAACCACAACACACTTGCAAACCATTCACAGCACACCAGCTGCAACAACCTGGTTGGAAACCACTGGTCAAATTAGACAAGATGTCAGTGATCTGTGATTCTCCCTCGTTTCTTTATATTTTTGCAAAACATTTCTGAGAGTATCCTTAACCTCTCCCTTAGGCTGGGGTTGCTACTGATATATTGTTGATGTGTTGGCTGAGGGAAAAAAGTTTTTGTCTCGGTGTCTCTTCCAACCGCATTTTGAGCACCAGCGCAATTTCTTCTGTTTAAAAAAAGTTAGGTTCACATTTTGCTATGATAATACTATAATAATGATACCAAAGTCCATATTAAGTCATTCACTTCAGTGGCAGCTTGCAATCCTCTTCTGACCTGCTTATTAAATAACTTCTCAATATTTTTTATTTCCAGCACTGGCAAATCCCGCTGAGCCGCCGATTTCGTGCACTGAAGCTCTGGTTTGTCCTTCGCTCCTTTGGCATGGAAAAACTACAAGCTCATGTCAGACATGTAAGTGAATAATGATTGCACTTGTCCATGGGATATTTGTCCATAGAATACCATGTTGTTGTGAACTGAATTTATTAAATACCACAGATATGGAGAGAGAAAAGGGAAGATAGTTTAGTTACAGATTGTTTTGCATGTGGAGGGTCTTTGGCTTCTCCAGGTTGGGCTGGAAAAGTCCCCATCCTGAAACTTGGAGGTCTGCAAATCAGTCTGCAGGAATGCAGCTTACCAGGTCGTTTATAGATATCTGTGACTGTGAATGTCTGGATTTTTGAATGAGTGCTCATGTTGTAATCCTAAACATAGATCACATTAGGATTGACAGGATACCGCTATCCTTTCAGCTCTCCTTTCAGTTCATTGTGTATTTTGGCTGCAATCCTCCATTCTTGGGATAAGCCCCATTCAACATTGTGGGACAAACAAGGAAATCTGCATGTGATTCACTTGATGCATCTTGCATTTTTGTGCTTCTTAGTATTCTCTTCTTGAAATAATAACCACTTATTCTTTTTTGGGGAAATCACAGGGTACAGAAATGGCCAAATATTTTGAGTCCCTGGTGCAAAGTGATCCTCTGTTTGAGATCCCTGCCAAGAGACACCTTGGGTTGGTTGTGTTTCGTTTAAAGGTAAACTAATGTTTTTTCCCAGTTAACCTATACAGCAGATAGTATTCCCCACTTTCTGAAGGTTCATTTTCTGATGTTCCACCCTTACAACACCTTTTAATTATTTCCAGATCTGGGCTGCGTGTTCTGCCCTTTCAACCTCTCTGCTGTTCTAAAGGCCAAAATTGCCCTCTCCCATGGTGTAGCTCCTGGTCTACTCCCATTCCCAAAGGACTTAATGAGAATCAATTTGCAGAAATTTTTGTGTGGCAGCAGGAATTTGCAAGATAAAAGGGGCATTTGCAATTTGGTCCTTCTCACTGCCGACAACTACAATAACAAACCTTGATGGCAAATCCCCCCCACCCCGGGCCACAGGAAGCTGAACATGGAAAGGCAGGAAGTGTGCAGATGTGGTCTGATTGTTGTGCTGCTGGTACTGCCTGAAGAGGAAAGTTGAAGAAATACAATGATCTTGTTTCTGGATGGGAAATGGAATGCCAGGCTGTGACAAGTCATAGTGTCCATGGAGTGTGTTAAGGCCTGCTGGCAAGGAGCAGGGAAAACCTTGATGACCCCACAGGGCTTGATTAATGATGCTTGCTATCATCTGGATAGCATGCAGCCAGAGGATATCAGCCACACCTTGAAGGCAATATCTGGTGACTGACGGTTCTGTGAGTCTTTCACAGAACATATTATAATTGTCTAAAAATGGAGAAAGGTACACATCAGTTTAGCACAGATCAGTCTCCGATTTGCTGGTTTACTACATGCATGGGGAGAATTCAAATTTATTGTTAATTGCATTCTGAAATTCTGCATAATGTGCAGATGGTAAACATTAACATACAGTACTTATTAATGTATTTCCTTCTGGTTGGCTTTAATCTCCTTCATCAGCATCATGGCATAACTCTGGTCCTTCTTGTGCTGAGTGAGGTAAAGGAACTTTCTGTTTTCTATATACCAGTGAAGGCCAAAAAGTCTCATAAACTTTAGATATTTAAAAGCCACAATATGTAAAGTGTGTTTTAAACATATACCAATCATGAACATTAAACATGTTTTAATCCAGTCGGCTCCCAGTTTATATCCAGGAAATAAGTATAAAGCTTGAAAATATTGTATGTACCTTTTTACATTGATTATGGAAAAAGGAACTCAGCCAACATGTTTCCACAAGCTGCACATATGTCAACAAGTTGCATGGGCTCATGAGTCATGGTTTGGCTACCCCTGCTATATACAATGCATGATTTTATAAATCTCTGGCATGGCCTCGTTACCTGCCTCTCTCCTTTTGTTTCTGAAAGAAAATGAAGCTTGGGTTCATGACATTGCCAGAGTTGGTACATTTTCTGTGCCAGTCATCATGTCATGCTGATACGGGGAAATGAGTTAGCTAGTGTCCATACCTGGCAAGGAACGTTTGTTGCCATATTTTAAGTAGCACATACTTATAAGGAGTTTTAAAATATCCATCTTTTCAAAACAGGGGCCCAACTGGATGACAGAAAAGGTCTTAAAAGATCTGAACAAATCAGGAAAGCTTTTTGTTATCCCAGCAACAATTCAAGATAAATTCATCATCCGATTTACAGTAACTTCGCAGTTTACAACCCAAGAGGACATCCTACGGGACTGGACCCTCATCCAACAGGCGGCAGCTCAGGTCTTTAACTTGTACCATACACCTCAATCTGTCTTCTCAGAAGAAGGGATCCAACCTCTTGGCATAATAACTAGCCCCAGTCCTATATCAGTGAGCATCACTTCCCAATGTTTCCCAGAGAACGGCAATTGCAAAATATCCCCCCAAAAAGTAATGATACAGCCTCGGAGAAGATCTCTCAGTTCTGCCCTGTGGTTGTACAGAGAACATGTACCAGTGCTGGAGGACCCACATGTGGATGACTGCTTCACAGAAGATGGGCCAGACTCCTCCACATGCAAGCTGTCCTCCTTCTTGAGCTTATCTGTGCAAGCCAAGAAAAAGACAGTCCGTTCACTCAGCATGCCAACAGCTGAGCTTCAAGAGCCAAGCTACCCAAAAGCAGGCAGTTTAGAGTGCTCTGGGAATAGTGGACCTTGCACCACTGAGAAACTCCTGTCCAAGTTGCCCAAGGAGGTGCTGAGACTCAAGAAAAACCTGAAGTTTTACAGCGTCCCCAATTTTCCTGAATGCTCCATTCATTGTGGCCTCCAGCTGCCATGCTGCCCTCTACAAGCCATTGTCTGATGCCTGAGCCCTTGACCTTCCCTAAGAAGCAAGAACCAAAGTCTGCTTATTCTCAATGCAATATAAGAATACATGGCCCTATTTAATATGTATTACGTCCAATAAGAATATTCATTTCTGAAGATGTCCCAATTTTTTTAGAAGCTTGTATATTTAATGAGTTTAAAGGTGAATAAATTCTTCAGCATCATGTCGGGAGTTCATTTCTGATTCTCTTACCTAATTATTTAATGTAAGCATGTTGTAATGGGTTGGCAAACTATCAGACTTAAACTAGGGGACAATAACTAGACACTCATCCTGGCAGGATGACACTAGGAGTTGTCATAACATAAGCAAGAGCCTCCACTAGATCAGGAAAAAGGCCCATCTAGTTTAGTATCTCTCAGAAGATGCCCACCCCAGGTGCCCATCCCTGCATCTGGCATTATGAGGTTGCCTCCATCCATCCACACTCACACCCATCATGGCTTATCTTTACCCCCCACCATCTTATCATCTCTTTAGTCCACCACATCAGCCAATCTAGAAACAAAAATGTATTGAACATAAAATCTGGACAACATAAATTAGTTCATAACTTGACCTTACAGGAGCAGCAACTCAGTAAACACAGCAGCCCTTCCTACTCAGCACTGATGTCACTCTGTGCAGCTATGCTGATGCACAGGTATGCCTAAGCATTGCTGTTGCTGCACAGAATGACTCTGACGATGCATAAGAGAGTCCACTTACAGGATGTTGTGGCGTCTGTTGTGTGCATCCCACTTGTAGCTACACCACTGGACAGAATTTTATTTCACACAGGAGGAAAAGAAGCACATTCACACTTGAGGTTTCATTTGCTTTTCAGAACTCCTGAATTACAGCCAGCCACAGATTTTCATACAACTTGATTCCCAGAATATATGAGGAATAAAACAATAAGAGAGGATAGATGTAGAAGACAGTATGAATGAATTGTTGTAAAAAAACCCATCAGTATTACTAATAAAACATTCATTTAAAGAAATATGGAGTACAATGACATTTGAAATTCCAGATATTAGCATGTGATCATTTCCAAACCAATTTTGTGCTTTTCTAGCATTTTTTTTTTTAAAAGATCACTGTTTATTTAAAAAAATCGTCTGGGGTCCATTATAGTTTCAGGCTGTTATTACATATTGCATTATAAATGTCCATTGTCAATGGAACATAAGATTTTTCTTTGTCATCCAGGAAATACAGGATATCTTTGATCTCCGCTGGGTTGAATCCCTCTTGTGCTAACTGCACCTTCCGATGTTTAAATGTTCCTGTGATCTCAATGGTGTCCTACAATAACAAGAAAAAATAATATGCACTGTTGCAATATGCAAGATGCTCAATAATACATACAGCACATTAATAAAAACCATAAGATGCTTTAAAATATACCCATGGCTTGTAAGAACAGTCACTTGCCTTATTTATTTGATATTATGTGTTACACCCAGTTTTCTGTCATAGGCAATTTACAACAGTATTAAAAGCAGAACAAAAATGTACCATTACTTTTGAGAACAAAGACTGTTTTCACCACAATCCCCTTGCTGTCACTTCCACATGTTCCTTCCACAAAACACACACACACACACACACACACACACACACACACACTGGAGAAAACCACATCTACACACATTTTCATTTGATTCTTTCTTCCCAACGAAACAGGGTAGGTCATATTGGGAACCCTCAAGTGTCCAACATTTCTGTTTTATTTTAAGGGATCACAATAAAGGAATGAAGCAGGTTATTGCTACTCACAGGACTTACTTAGGTGCAAGTAGCAGCAACCTGTTTTCCTATCCAATCACCTCACTTGTTCTTTTGAAGAAAGGAGCAAGGTAAGTGGGAGCAGAGTGCATGATCTGCATCTTATCCACTTGAACAAGAAGCAGATCAATGTAACTGCATTCACAGCATGCTGGATGGAGGTGGTAACAGATGTGGATGAAGGTGCACTCTTGTCATTCTCCCATTGCCTGCTGCCTGAAGCAAACTGCACCATATGCACCAAGGATGGGTTGCCCCAAGACAACATATTGCTCTTATTTGACAGAAAATCTAAATTTGGCCAACTTTAAAAGGAACAGTAACTCTTGTAAATAATCCTAGATATTTTATTTGATCATTTTTATTATTTTAAATATTTTGATCATAAGGCATTTCATGAATATCCTGAATGAGACAAAAAAGTTAAGTACAAACATTTTTAAAACTAATTTGCATTAGACCATTAAGTTAACAGGAAATGGGAAATTCTTGAACTACACTAGTGCAAGTAATCATTTACTGGGTAAGCAGACTTATTGCTGTATATTTCTCAAACTATTCTTGTCAATAGTTCAGTCAATATTCTAGTTAACAGTCAATATTAACAACAGTCAATATTAACCAACAAATAATGTGAACTGGGGAAAAAATTGAGTGGTTCTTGAGATTTCCCTCTGAACATAATAATTCCTGAGCATTTTAAATTATGTTTTTGGTCTAAAATTTCCTTAAGCTGTAACTAACAGTGAGTAGGTGTCACTAAAATGGCACATTCATCTCTTTATTTTCCATTTCCTTCCTCTTCTTCTGTGGTCCCTCTTTTGTTTGTTTCTAGATTGAGAGTCCTTTGGAGAAGGGCTTATTCTCTTTGACGTACTAGGCACAAAAAGGCACCCAACAACAACAGCAGACCTCTCTAAGGAAATATGTTACCTGGATTCTCACAAAACGAGGTCTTGCATAATTTGGTAGGTAGTCTACAACATGCCTATAGACTCTTTCTCCGATGAATTCGTGGCCGTCAGCAAGCCGAATGGATGCCATTCCTATTCTGCCTTCATGACCTGCAAGATTATTAATTTTATTTGATAAATGAACATGTTTGAACATTTGATAATTGAACATGAACAATTTATTTGATTATTGAACATGTTTCTAAACTGTTTATTCACAAACTCCAGAAATGGTTTTAAAATTGCATTAATAAGTTCCATAGATGCTCAAACAAGGACATCTACAAAATACAATTAAATACAAGTAGAAATTACATATTGAGGTGTTGGGACAAAAACAACTGATGATCATGGCTGGCTCCCCAGACGTTCACTGAACAGTGAAGAATTCACTCATATGCAAGAACAACTCTTATCAATTCCCATATAAAAATAAACTAAAGCTGCAATCCTAAACTCCAGTTAGGCTGGCCTAAGCCATGGCACAAGTCCTTTGCTGACCTGGGAGTGTTACAAATGTGATGTAAGACACTTGTGCACAACTCTTGGAGGAGGGATAAGCCAGTGAACAGACATGTGCTTGCCTCCCTACTTCACTATAGGAATGGGAAGAAGAGTTGTCTTCTCTTACCCCTGCTTACTGGTCAAGAGACACTCTTTCAAGTGGGTGTTCCTCTTTTCTTTAGCAGGGGCAGAGTAACTGGCCCTCCACACCCCAGCAATGTCTGTTCTAGTGGCTTCTGCTGATGTTCTTTTTGTGCTTTAGATTGTGAGCCCTTTTGGGACAGGGACCCATTAGCTATTAATTAGCCATTAATTTTTTTCATTTTCTTGTAAACTGCTTTGTGAACTTTTCTGTTGAAAAGCGGTATATAAATACTGTAGATATGTAGATATGTAGTTGTGTCAACTTAGGTTGGGACTGCACCCTAAGAGGTGGAATGCACATACTTCCTGTATGTAACACCTGGAATTGTTTGAATCCATCCTTGTTG
Organism: Cryptoblepharus egeriae; assembly: GCA_030015325.1. Taxonomy (NCBI): domain Eukaryota; kingdom Metazoa; phylum Chordata; class Lepidosauria; order Squamata; family Scincidae; genus Cryptoblepharus; species Cryptoblepharus egeriae. The sequence goes on from JAREYC010000013.1 coordinate 18,846,833, forward strand.
TAGCAGCCGAAATGCAGACACTTGTGAGAATGTGGAGGCATAATCTGGAATGTGACACCTGGCCCTTTTTGCCTTAAAAACAAAGACCACCTGGCATGGAATTTGTTTATGGAAAAGATTTGTGGTTTGCACATTTGTGGTTCACATTTTAAATTTGCAGGATCAACTCAGTCTTTTAAAAGATTGTGTAGTTCTGCATTTAAACCAGGTACCGCCTAGTTTACAGACTGTTTGTGAGAACAAATTGGTTACCAATTTCTATTGTTTTCTTCTTTCTCCTCTGCAAGGCCAGTCTAATTAGGTGATTAACTCTCCTCCCTGGTTTCATAAGTCCAGTGGGAACTGGGTGATGCTTCCAGCAACATCCAACCCAATGTAATTTGAGAAGAGGATCAGGAACTCTAGATTACCACAGTCCTCTTGTTGGCAAAACGTTTCCCGTGGCAATGAGGAGAGAGCAAGGTGAAAACAACGGAAAGCAGAGACACACCAACACCACCTGTTACTTGCTGTGGGTGGCACAACAGAGTAACCATCAACTATTGCTCTGAACTTTAAGATTTAAACTGCAAAATACACACAAATGATATCAAAATTGAGATTTTTTTCAACCTTAAAATTTTTTCCAAATGGCATCTTTTGCAGGATTCACTTTTTTAATGTGTCATCACAACCTCGACAGTGCCACCACAAGTGGGTTGATCTCCACCACCCCTTTTCTCAAAAGCCAAAACATTATCCACCTGTAATGTTTTTATTCATACTGTACCTGGCACAGCAACTCCATATACATTAACTTCTTGAATAAAGTCAACTAGTCCTAAGATATCAGCAACTTCCGTTGTGGCCACATTTTCTCCTTTCCATCTGGGAAAGAAAAGAGAGGAAAAAACTTGAACGCACATTTTCTGGCAATTCAAGGCCCTTTCCCATTTCAGCTCACTAGTATGTGAACTGATTTAGAGGAATAACAGCCAGGATACTGATTCTGCAGCACAATTCCTCTCTGAGAGCCAGGATGATGTAGTGGTTTCGGAGTTGGACTAAGACCTAGAAGAGCCAGATTCAAATTCCTGCTTATCCATGAAGCTTCCTGGTGACCATGGGCCAGTCGCTATTTCTCAGCTTCACCTACTTCACAGGGTTGTTGTGAAATCAGCAGGAGGGAAGGAACTATGTACCACCCTGTGCTCCTTAGAAGAATAAAAATGTATATAAATAATGTTTATAGTGTTTATAAAATGTGATTAATATGTAGACAGATACAATTCACAACATGTGGTTATCACAGTGAATGGTGGATGACATTTCCAAATAACCACTGCAGTTCAAAAACTACAAAGAAGTTCATAGGTTCAACTAATGTACCAAGAGTGATATAGAACTGGTCCCTAAATTGAACTGTACAGTATACTGTGAAATAATTACACAGTAATTACACAGTAATTATACTGTATAGTATACTGTGAAATAATTACACAAATATTTCAGAGACCATGAATGAGTCTATGATAAGCTGCATAGATTCACAAAGGGTTTACATCCTAGAAAGCTGTGAGAACACATCAACAGTTGTTGTCTTAGGTTTTGAGAAGCAAACATACCGGAATGTGTCTCCAACTCTGTCATGGAAGTAAATGAAGTTGTCCTGGTTGATCATCAGAAGGTCACCACTATTGAAGTATAAATCCCCTTTCTGGAAGACATCTCTCAGTTTCTTCTTTTCTGTCTGACTTTTTGCCCCTGCATAGCCACTAAATGGAGCAAGCTGTGTGATTTTGCAAACCAAGAGCCCCACTTCACCTAGGAGGAATGAAAAATCTTGAATAAAACAAACTCAGTTGACTGCAGGATTGCAGACTAAAACCATTGTAGAACTAAGCAATAGAAGTAAATTACACTGACAATGGTTGGATTGTCAGTGTATTCCTACCACAGTAATATTTTAGCTTCACCTCAACATTAGCAACAGTTCTGGATGAATGCTTAGTTGTGACTTGGAATATGCAAACTCTTAAAATAACCCTGGCTACGGTATTCATCAACCATGCCCTACAAGTTGAAACCAAGTAAACAAAAGAGCAATTCCACAATCGCCAGATTTCTCATAGAAGTGGAAAATGGGGGTGACGGCAAACTAATGAGCCCCAAGCTCCAACACTGATGGACAGGGCTGGCCTTCCCCACACATTGTTCTGCAACCCCCACCACACTGTTTCCCCCTAACTTACTGCAATAAGCAGCAGAGGCTGGGCTAGGTACAGCACTGTCTGGAAAGCTACACTAGGGCTATACTATGTTACGGAAAACTAAAGATCAGTGTTACTAAAGACACAGTGTTCACAACTGAACATTACTGGAAAATTATAAAACAGTAAAATGTATGTACCTCGGGGAACTTTTATACAGTAGCCATTTTCATCTCGGACAGGTTCATCTTTTTCTACATCATATTTAATCAGGTCATAGCGCATTATTTTCTAATGGAAATGCAATAATTATGTTAGCATAAACTCACCATTTTCTACATAAATACTACAAAATGGCTTATAAGAGAGGATAGCTTTAAAACCCCACATAATGTAAAAAACTCAGATTAGTGCCATGAAGAACATTCTGGTGCTGTAATCTACCTAACAAAATTTCTACTAATAGCAAACTGTTAGTATAAAATGCCACCCTAGCAGGAGTTTTATTCAGCATTAGTTTTCTAGTCTTGAAAATGCCCTGTGTACTGAAATGTGTATTTCATTTTACAATAATGAAATACACCTAATGAAAGTAGGGTTGCCATATGTTCTCCCAAATAGGGACAATCCTGATTTTTGGGGATTGAGTTTACATGCTGGCAAATGGGACAAAGGGTCATGTCTCAATTTTGTGGAAGAGAATTATGGCAACCCTAAATGAAAACACCCCCCCTCAAAACTCACCAAAACACACATGCCCACAAAAATGTAGTTTTTTAGAACTTTATCCCAGCTGTCATTACAGTCATAATGCATCTAACCCACTTTCCTTCACAAAATTTAACCTCTGGAGTTGAGAAAAGGAGTTTTTAACCTCTGAAGAATTGCAACTCTAGTGCAACTTTTAAGAAAGTGTTATTTAAAGTACTTTCATAGTAACTGGGGAGGTGCTAGAAAAAGAATAACTGTCTCAAGTAAACAGGAGCTAGCTGAGCACAAGAAAGCCTTTGGGCCTTACCTTATGGAAATAGTTTAACCTTCCCACAGCTCCAATTTTTCCAGTGTAGTTCATAAAGCCAACATTGCCTTCCGTTGCAGCATAGAACTCAAAAATGTGTATGTCTCCAAACCTTCTGATGAATTCCCGCCAAACATCAGCCCTTAAGCCATTGCCAATGGCCATCCTGACTCTGTGATCACGGTCATTGTCTTTCTGGGAAGAAAGCAACAAATCAAGATTTTTAAAAATATGATTAGAGTTTTGGGCAGAGATCTATTCAGAAAATCTTTTTTAAAAAAACCTCATGGGAGTAGAAATAATCAAGAGAGAGTTGCAGAAAAAAAGACATACCCTACAATCCAGAGTAACTACGGGTGCACGTAAGAGACTTTACGTGCACCCGTAGTTACTGCACCACCTAGTGAAAACGTATGGGAAATTCATATTGCAATCCAGAGCAAATTGTTCTTACACCGGAGCAAGGACTCCCCGTAGTTACTCAGGATTGCACCCATAATTGGACAATAACGAAAATTAGGCACTTCTGTATATTCGTGAATATTAATTGTACTTCATTCACTTATTATGACTGTCTAGTCTCTTGATCTGTTCTTTTCAAATTGGGATCAGGAACTATGTGATATGTCAAGTTCTGATTTCTAGTACAGTAGCCTCCAATGAAAACACAGGTGTTTAAAAGATTCATATAGCCAAATAGCTCTGAAGCTAATTTTTAAAAAAGTATGTTGTACCTCTTTTCACCCCTTATGGTTTGAATTTCTAAAAAAAAAAGGTTCTTAGTGAGTACTCATGTCATGGAAGGAATACCCTCCCCAAATTTCATGCTTCTAGATCTGGTGGCTGGGTGTTCTTGCTGGGTGTTGATGAGTCGGTCAGTCAGTCAGTGACTCTTCAATTCTATATTTATAGTCTGATAAATGCAGTTGCTCTTACCACACTAAATTTTGTTGGCATCTAAGAAACCTCCACCTCAATATATACAAAGATAAATTACAAATATTTTATCTATTTCAGACCACAGATTAATCTATTTTATATTTGATCGGTAAGTGGGTCACTTTGAAGGGACTTCTAGGTTGCCAGCTGCACTACAACAGCCTTGTCCTCCTGTACCTTTGTCCTATTGCAAAAACATGGCATAGAACTTTTAAAAAGTAAACTGAGAGCTGCTTAACATGCATGGGTTGAGGTTTGTTTTCCCCCCCTTAGCATGGCAGTTCCACAAAATAAAAATTTTCATTATGCTTAAATTAAAGGCTGTCTGCCAGCAGAAAAAGCAATGATATAGTAAAAATGATGGATATCCTAAATGGAGCAACCCACCAATCTCCTGCAGGGAAAAGTTCCTGGCTGCAAGGTCTGATATCACTTGGCCATCCTGATCCCTCTATCGAACCATTAGAGTAACAGAAGGGAATAGGCAAGAGTTTTGCTATGCAAACCACTTTGTGACCTAATTTTGTTTAAAAGCAGTGTTTAAACATTAATATCTTAATATAATCACCTTCAACACCTCATTTTTCCTCCCCTTTGCACACCGCTAAAAAAAATGGGTAAGCAAGTAGTGTGACTGAGACAGAGACATTCACATATCTTGTCCCCATTGCTTTTGCAATACTGCCTCTGATACAGTTAGATCAGTGATTTGCTGCAGATAGTCCTCAGGTGTGCTGTGGGAGTTTGGGAAGAGTAGGAAAATTAGGGGATTTGAACAGCCTGGTGTGCCTTGTCAATGGTAAAAACAACTGATGGTGTGCCTTGAGCATTGCAGTGGCTTCTTTGTGTGCCATGAGATGAAAAAGATGGAAAATCACTGAGTTACATACTACCAAATTATATCTATATACCAATTTGGTCATTCCTAAAAGCAGTGGTGGGCTCCTGCAGGTTCACACCTACTCTACTGAACTGGTTGTTAACAAGAGATAGGACATATAAAGTTTAAAAATAGCCATTTTAAAGTGGCTGCCAGATGGACATAGAACCGGTTGTTAATTTATTTGAATCCCATCACTGCCAAGGTATTACCAAATAATAGTTTTTGGTATACCTCCACATTCAATACTCTACCCACCCTGTTTGCTCTCTGTCCTTCATAGTATTTTTCCCTTTGGCTTTTTGACTGTAGAGCTCAAAGGCTCTGAGATTTATTTTTCCACTTAGGAAACCTCCTCTGGGGCAGGCCGTTACTAAGCTCCAAACCTGCTGTTTGTCCCAAGGCTTTTTTAATGATTCTTTTTCTACCCAAGTGAAGGAGATGAAAACAGATATAAATGACCTATAGTTAAAAGCAAAAGAAGCATCTCACACACAAAACAAATATGACGAGAACATATGGTCATTATTGGTGGCATAGGTAGAGGGGGTGCAGCAGACAGTCTTAGAGGGAGGCTTACTGTGATATGAAAAGTGCAGTTCCCTTTGAAGCTATTCCTCTCCTCACCTGGAAAGACTCCAAAGGGAAGGGGCATCTTGCATGCCTCCTTCAAAGACTGACTGTTCCCCCCTCTAGCTATGCCACTGGACATTATAGCAGTAAACATTATTCTCAAAAATAGTCAAATTGCCAAATTATTAATATGACAATTTAAGTGTGGGGAAGAAAACAACAGACAACAAACAGATGATGGATCCAAAGCATGTGAACAACACAAGATAATTTTAAGTCTGGAACACCCATCTGGACGTACTCCCGTTTCAAAACCTGGGGAGAAGCTGTAGAAAGAGACTTTTTGGGAGACCTTTCAGAGAAATACCAAAAGGAATTTCCCATCAATTGTCTGCTTTAAATATCCTCCCAGCTTCCTTTTTATGGAACAGAGTTGGGACCCTCATTTTTCTCTCTCAGTGCCTCATTCTGTTCTGAGAACTTTACCCAGCGTGGGAACTCCCTGCCACAGGATGTAGTGATGGCATCTAGCCTCAATGCTTTAAAGGATTAGACAAATTCCTAGAGGAAAGGACAGTCATGGGTTACAAGTGTAACATGGGTTACAAGTATGTGTGCACAGATGGATGTTGATGCAGACAATCTCAAAATGCCAGATGCGGGGAGGGGGAACACCTGGATACAAGTGTCTTGTATGCTCCCTGGACACTGCGGGTTCTGTGAGAAAAAGAAAGCTGGATTAGATGGGCCTTAGGCCTAATCCAGTGGAGGCTCTTCTTACATTCTTATGAGCTATTCAGATCTATTTGATCCCGATATGGTACCAGAACAAACGCTACCCTTTGTTCAAGCCGCCTGTATGCCTCAATACCTCTGAAGGTGCTAGTTTTTATATTTATATGAAAACAACTGTTCCTGCTGGTCCTGTTTCTAGGATGGAAATTAAGCAGTGTGTGCATGTGTTTCCCACTTTGTCAAATCCATACTGTTAAAGAGTTTTCCCAACACCTGCAGGAAAAAGCTGTTTGCATCACTAAATGCCACCTTGTTATATTAGCCCACCATTATGAGAAACACTTTTTGGTTTGTTTTTTTACTCAGCCAGTTGCTAGCCCAGTGATGTAACTGAGCATGTCACTTTGACAGTAATCTGTGTTGCTGCTCACAACCTCATAAAAACTTTCAAATCTGACTGGGTGGGATGAAGTTCTGCTTGTTTCATAGAACCCTCACTTTCACTGTTAGTGAAAAAGGTGCACCATTTCCCTCAATTAAAATGTTTACTAGGAAATTGTTTATTTTGGCAATCGTGATGTAATAAGGATTATGTAGAAAAATTACAGCATTCTGTATTGAGGTTTTGAGATCCGGCCAGTAAAGAATTTTAAATGCAGATGGACACCAGTTATCGTTACTGTAAATTTTTGCAGATATTCATCTATTCTTTAATTGTCTGTCCTCTTGGGAAAGATCCTTTAACACTGTCACCACTGATAGTTACATTACACAAAAGTGAATGATACACAAAATCTCAGACTCTAAAGATTCTTCCTTGGCCTCCTAAGGGATTACTGGAATCCTTTATTACTCCTTGGTTTGCAGCCAGGTGAAGTTTGGTTTGCAGCCAGGTGAAGACAGACTGAAGCAGGTGTAAACTTCCACTTTAACAGCAGATTAACAAGAACACCTTATGCTCAATTAACTAGGAAACTTATGCTCCTGAGAAAACATACTCTAAATAAATAACAGCTTAATTTGTATTTTGTATGTAATTGCTTAAAACACACACACGCACACACATACTTGCTCAACAGTAGGCACGTGTGATACAGAATCCTAATGAGGTCACAGGCGGACAAGCAGGATCTGATAAAGAATAACTTTTATAATAATAAAGAATAGTTGACTTCTGCTCTACTAGAAGGTAGACATTTTCCATTGTCTGTAAATCACTGCAATGGTCTTGAGATAACTGACAAGGAGTAGAAACTTATTTATTTTAAATGTTAATAAATTAAACTTTATTTTATTGTAGGGTGTTAATTTTTACTGTATACCTTGTATTTGGTAACGACTCATAAGTTCTTAGGGGCTTTAGCACAGTGCTTCTTGTTCTGGGTCTGGATACAAACTTTAACCTGAACTTACAGGTATGTTACAGAATAATCAACAATATGAATTATACTACTCTCGTCTTGCAAATAATTCTTGCCTAGTTGCTTATAGAGAGAAATAATCACTTCTAGATTGATCGAGAAGGACAGGTTTTTTAAAAAAAAATCCTTTGGAACTCACTGTCTCCAGATAGCTCAGTTCTTCAAAAGGCACCTCAAAACTCCTCCAATTCATCAGGATTTTCTATTGTCTAACCCCTTTTTTTCCTTATGTCTGCCTAAACCAATAGTAAACTCACCAGGGTTGAAGCTGGGGGCGGGGCGGGTGGGAAAACACTAAGTTTTGTAGGGATCCTCCCCGCCATGTGCAAGGGATCTCCTTCCCGTCTTAGCCATTCCAGGCTCAGGATGTTCTGAGTCATTCCAGGATGCTTCCCCCTCCTGGAATGACTTAGAAGGGGAGGAGATCCCTTGCACTCTGCAGTGAGGCTCCCTGCAAAACCTAGTGCTCCCCTCCCTGAAACTAGCTACTGCCCTGAAACTCACAGCGTTTTGTCTTATTTCAAGCAAGTAAGACCTTTGTCATCAACAGCATCACTGCACCACAACAACTAGTGTAAAGGGAGACAAGCTAGTATTTTTGTGTTTGAGCCAACTGGATACTTCTGTAGATTAATGTACAAAGATGAATCTACTCAAATGATAAAAACTGTAGCACAATTTCTGTGAGCTGGTATGCTAGTGAAGAGGAAATCCTTGCTATGTTTTATGTGCCTCTGCTCTTGGCTTGTGAAAAGCCCTATTGTATTCTGATCCTTATAAATGCCAGCCTGACCCCTTAGAATTTGCCTAATCCTCAACCAGGCTGCCATTGAGAAGCTGAGGCAGACACCTCAGGGCATAATCCAGAAGTGCACTTGGGTTACCTTATCTCTCACTGGGCTGACCCAACTGTAAGATTCTCCACCCTAGTTACTCTGGAAAAGGCTTGGGGCAGCCTAAGACAACATAGGTTGCCCCAAGACAGGTGGACCTGGGGCAGTCTAGGCAGTTCAGGAGAGGCATGTTGAGGGCATGTTTAGTATTGCCAGGGCAGAGCAATTACTCTGTATCCTGAGCCTGTTTCCAGGGCAGAAATTCCCTCTTCTGGCTCCTCAGAGTTATACCACCTCAGGAGCAGGTATAGTAATGAGTAGACCCATGGGGTCCATGATAAGCCAGAGTAAGAATGGCAGTGTTGACAAAAAAATCTGAGTTCTTGGCCAGCCTATTTGCAGCCCCTGCCTCTCAACCTCAGGATATGGAACGACTATGGCAGCCCACTAATATGGGGATACAGCAGGCCACCCCAAGCATCCACCCTCCACTAGAGGTACTGCTGTATTGTATTCTCATACTGCAGCTGTTACTGGTTGTCAGGAACTTCTGGGCTTCCTTATAAGGCAGGCACCACAGCTGTTCTTTTTTCAGTGTGATCTGAGAGGGGTCTCCTCAGGAGCAAGCCCTCCCCTATTGTCACTTACTTGATGCCTACTTAGCATTCTCAAGAGCAGCTAGGGCAGCCCAGGCTTCCTGACTCTCTGGATCCAGCATAACCCTGCTCTGGATACAGAATAGTTGGGGCAACCCAGCTAGGGCTCTCCTCACTGTTGGGCATCACTGGCAAAATCACAGGTTGCCCATCTCTATCTTGGCACTGCTCAGAGATGGTTATGACTGTGCTTTCAAAATGCTGAAGAATGATTCTCACCACACAATCCCATTAGCGTTCAAACCTGGCTTTTTGATCCCCAGCACTGACCCAGTCACACAGATATTTGGTTCACCTTCTTCTACTTTCTCTGCCATTCTGGCGAATGGAAAAGGCACATAGGCCGATAAAGAGTAGAGCTATCTCAGTTGGCATAGTGGCTGCAAGTATTTTGGACATTGTTTCAGTCACTTACAACCCCTGCTCATCCCATGGTGCAAAGTACAATTAATAGGCAACAGTTCACTACTTCTGTATGTTTCAGCTCAGATTGTGTAACATCCTTAGTTTATTATTTATAGGAATTGTGCACTCTAGTATGCAGACTTCAGAAACTGAGCCAGTGGCACTTCGGTTTAATTTAAGCTCCACCAAGCCAGAGGTAAAACAGCCATGGACTATGGCTTGTTAAATACTTGACAACCCTTTCATTTTTGCAATCCCAGACAGATAGCAAAAACTGGAGGCATTAAAGTCCCCTGGAAGATTCTTACAAACAGCAGGTGGTATATATTTTAACTCCACAGATGACTAGCTGTGCAAGTCTGATGAAATCCAGCTTAGTTGTAGACTCCACCAGATACTGACCAAAACTTTCACTAGATTATTCTGTCTTGAGTTGCTTTCAAATTTGACATTTTAATCTTCAGTTGTTATCCTTTGCTTCCTTGAATTTTACAGATATCTTTGCTAATCCACTGCTTTTCACCTTTTATACACTGTCCTCCTACTGTTCCCTCCACTTCCACATCCAATTTGTGCTATTTTTTTCCTTAATTTAAAAAACAACTGCAATGATAACCAGCCCAAAGTGGACGACAAAGTGCAGTTGAAGGCACTAGTGGACCTTTGATTTAAAGTTACTTGCCTTTTCTGACATGACCATCACTTCCTCTGGAGAACAACAATTTTTATACTGGTGAATAGTTGGTTAATTGTCTTCAAATTGCATCTAACTGCCCCTCGATGTCTGTTCCTGTTTCTGCAGGGGCAAAGTGTTAAAATACTGCTTTCTATGTATGCTTTTCTTTTTAATTTTTAACTTAAAATTAAAATAGCCATCTGAATATAATATAATATAATATAAAATAGTCTTTATAATTGCCAGCAAACTGAGAAAAATAATGACTTATCAGTACTCAAGTGCAAAAGCAGTACTAAAGTTTCCAGTATGGAAACAAATATTTTCTTCAAGCTGAGACATGGAAGATATTAAAAATGGCCCCTGGTGGAATTCATTAGAGTTTAAGCAGGCCTCCATCAGTCTTGAAAGACTATGGTATTGTGCTCGATGCTGCATATGCTGCATGCAAAGCACGAAAGCCTGGGTTGGATTGTTATGGAGGATATGCTGTTACCCAAGCAGCAAATCCCCCCTCTCCACACCACTGAATTAGTCCAATGGAAAGGCAGAGCCAATATGATTGGATCCAGCTGGCGTCGCAGAGCTGGGCTAAGGACAGGAGCTCACCCTGTCTTATAGGGCCGACCCGGTTCTCGAACCCTGGCCTTCTGGTTAACAGGCATAGTGTCTTAGCCACTTGCGCCACCCAGAGCCCTATTGGAGTTTATCTGTACGTTATTTTCTCCAAAATCCAATACTTGTATAAGCAGCCCATACGTACCTTGGGAACATTGCATAAATAACGAAGCACCTCCCCGATGTATTGTATGACAGTGACATTGTATTTTCTGCAGTCATCCCAAAATTGGCTAGCAGAAAATTTGGAACGCAAGGCAAGAGTGGCACCTATAGGCAAAGGATGAGGAAGAATTGAATTCTAGTGTGGATAAATTAGAAGCACATTCCTATCCTCTTTTGATGCTAATGTGGAACAACTGCTTGATACTGAAATACTGCTTAATCTAGAAGGCTTGCCACTTCTTTAATGAGAGTTGATCTAGACATTGTGTAAAAGGGAAGTGGTAGAATTCTGGACTTCAGCAATCAGGTCCATCATTCTGAATTCTCCCCTAGGAAAGATGCTCTCTGCATGTAGTAATCTAAAATGGGGCATCCACTGTTCTCCACTGGCAAAATTACCCCAGATGTTAAAGAGGAAAACAAAAACACTGCAATTCTATACATGACTATTCAGAAGTAAGACACACTGTGTTTAATGGGACTTACGCCCTGGTATGTTTATACACTTTCTTGAGTTGAATCTTCATTCATCACAATGGGGCTTACTTCTGACGAGACATGCATAGGCTTCTGCTATAAATTTATTTTAAAAATCAGAAGTAATATATAGTAGATAAGCCTTTCTGATGAAATATTACAGTTTGGGAAGGCTTTTGAGTAGATTTCAAATTAGCACAGATGATTCTCTGTTCAGGAACACAGGTTTTCACGTACAGTATTCTAATTTATTTCCAAATACAGTAGCATTATTTGTCCAATAAAATATCCTACCTTGCATAATGCAGCCATTAACTGCAATCAAAAGAGCGGCACTGTGATATAGTGGCAGAGCTGTATATATTATATCCTCAGATGTGATTCTACAGGCAAACACCAAGGTACAAGCCATTAGTGTACGTTCATGGGTAATGATAGCAGCTTTGGGAAGACCTGTATGCAGATAATACGAAACATGCATTAACATTTCCCGGTTGAAGCATCTTGCATTTGCAAAGTTAGTTTCCTCTGAAATACGGCAACATATTCTGTGTCCATGTCATCTATTTGGTATAGGTATAGGTTTTTTTGTCCTATAAAGGGATGAACAACATGGGCAACAAGACATAAAGCTTTCTGTTTTAGACCTTTTTCAACTTTCTGTTTTAAGGAAAATTCTTTGCACACCAATTCACCTGCTAAAGAACTTCTGTGTGTCTGCCAGAGAATGCCTGAAGTGGGGGAAAGAAATGCACTTTTGTGCAGGTTTTGCAATATATCAATTAAATTTTCTCAATAATGTCAAAAATCAGTTAATAGAATATACAATCTTTAAATCAGTCAACAATTCTTAACTATACCTGTGGTTCCAGAAGTATAAATATACAATGCAGGACTTTTAATAGTGACGCTTGACCTCCAAGAGGCTGGAACAGGCTCATCTGAAGCAGCATCCATTTTGTCCAGGAAACTATCCACCCCTTCTGTCTCCGATGTTCTACTTAGGTAATAGATGGCCACATTTTCTTCTTGCAAGGTTGGTAGTATTTCTTCAACAGCAGCTTTCAATTCTTTTAAGACAGAGAGGAAATAATAATAGAGCATTTTTCTCTTGACATTTGTTTAATGAAGATCATGTCGAAACAACAAAATCCTTGCCTACATAACACCCATCCTTCATGTACCTAGAAACTTTAAAAAAATTCACAGTGGTGATGCTTTTCTGCACCAGCACAATGGCACAGTGGTGCAATCATTCAGTTAATTCATAGAAAAAAGCTACAAGCCACATTATAAAACACCACAAGGTCATGCAGGTGCTGCCTATATAGTGTAAGCTCCTCAGCAGTGGGGCAGAACGTTTAGTCACAAATCTCTTGTAGTGCCATAAAGTTAAGGGAAACTTAACTATACTTAAGGGAACTATACAGGGGGTGCAAAAGTTGGTACAGTATACAGTTTTATTATGAAAAAACAGTGTCACATTAAGAATGACACAGAAATTGCAATCGAGTACAATCTCTGAAGTGCTCAAACTGCTGGCCTTCAGCATTTACACATTCTTAACTCTTATAACTATATACCTACTTTTGCATCCCCCCTGTTGTATACTACAAGGCTGTAAAGAAGGATTTCATATTTTGTCAATACATTTGGAAAAGGACAAGCCAATGTGCTACCTAAGCTGCATAATGTCTGGACTTCTGTGTTGCTCAAAAGTTCCCTAAAGAGATTGTTTATAACTGAGAATACAAAGGTTTTCCCAGTGCACTGGTAAGCAAGCGAAGCAATTTCCAAGGGGAGGGTGAGTCAATATCCAGGGGAATTTCCTGGTTCTTTCAAGCATTGCTTCTTAAAGGCTTGCATGACGAGATGAAAAATGTTCATATAGGTTATTGGTGTTCACCTGCTTTGCTCTTCTTGAAAGTCTGCCAAAACGCCACTGTGGGCTTTGTTGTCTTTTGGAAGGCAGTTCCAAAAGAGCAAGTCGTAATGACACTTTGCAGTTCACTGAAGTGATGCGATTCAAAGAAATTAACAATCAGTTCTGTGCCCATCTGGCAGCCACTTTTAAATGGCTATTTTTAAACTCTATATGTCCTATCTCTCGTTAACAACTGGTTCTATAGAGTAGGTGCCTACCTGCTGGAGCCCACCACTGGCTTGTGTGACCAATCCAGCTCGTCACCTTGCAAAATAAGCAGCTTGTTTTCAACCTTCTGCATGTGCTGAGCTGGGGATCTCAGTTCAGCAGCAGAATGCATTATATGCATGAAAAGATCTTGGATTCCATACCTGCCATTTCCAGTTAAAAGGATCTCAAGCAACACAACTGGAAAGGAACAAGATGCTGGAGAGCTAAAAACCCACAGTACTGGCCCCACTAGACCAATGACCTGATATGACAGCTAAATTACTGCCAAGGTTTACAATCAGACTCTGCTAGAGTCCTCTTCACCATGATAGCTCATGATTTTGCAGTGGGGGAGAGTTTGTGGGAGAGCTCATTCCTGGCACTTCAGTCAATGTGCAAGGTTCTGCTCCCCCCTTACTAGGTTCTGTACCATGTCTGTGCCTCCTGATCATTGGACTATAAAAGGAAGATGGAACAGAACAGCAAGTGTGGTGGAGAGCAAAGTGATTGGCTAGTGCATCCTATATAAAGCAGGCCTCCACCAGTCTTGAAAGACTATGGTATCATGCTCAGCGCTGCATATGCTGCATACACTGCATGCGAAGCATGAAAGCCTGGGTTAGATTGTTATGGATGATTAGCTGTCACCCAAGCAGCAAATCCCCCCTCTCCACGCCACTGAATTAGTCCAATGGAAAGACAGAGCCAATATGATTGGATCCAGTTGGCATCGCAGAGCCGGGCTAAGGACAGGAGCTCACCCTGTCTCATGGGGCCGACTCGGGTCTCGAACCCTGGCCTGCTGATTAACAGGCACAGTGACTTAACCACTTGCACCACCCACAGCTCTACTCCTGATATATGTTCACCACTTTACTGTCCTCCCCACTTCAATTTTAACACTTCAGGGAGCAGGAAGAGCAATGGAAGTAGACACCCTCCTTGCAACTCTGTTGCAACCATTCCATGGAAGGGCCAGTACTGAAGATCGGACATGTGCCAGAATTGATGGACCTGTTTTTGACCTCATCTGTATGGTCACAGCTGTTTACTTTAGGACATCTTCTGCCAGGGCAAAAAGAAAAGTAATAAATATTCACACTGGAGCAGAGAGATTAAACAAAGGTGTCATATAGGGGAAAGGTGAGGTATGAATTCATTCATTCAAAAAAAAACAACAACACAACAAATTGATAGTTTCTTTACACAGGAGTCACTGACAATGTATGTAAATAAAATAATCTCAGGTAATTGCCTTGAAGTGCAGTCCTATGCAAGTTCACTCAGAACTAAAGCAGGCCTCCTTCAGTCTTGAAAGACTATGGTATCGTGCTTGGTGCTGCATACGTTGCATGGGAAGCACGAAAGCCTGGGTTAGATTGTTATGGAGGATAGGCTGTTACTCAAGCAGCAAATCCCCCCTCTCCACGCCACTGAATTAGTCCAATGGAAAGGCAGAGCCAATACGATTGGATCCAGCAGGCGTCGCAGAGCTGGGCTAAGGACAGGAGCTCATCCTGTCTTGTGGGTCCGACCTGGGTCTCGAATCCTGGCCTGCTGGTTAACAGGCACAGCGTCTTAAGGGACTGATTCCAAGGAAGTGTATACAGGATTGCAGAATAAAGCTCAATTTTCTTCATTTTTTTTAAAAAAAGAAATACAGGCAAGTTCTCTCAGGGCAAACTCATCATCAAACTTGAACAGGCAAGTTCAAACTCAGGGCAAACTTTCAGGCCTTTTTACACAATTCTACCCAGTGTATCTATGCTAAAGGATCATCCATTAAAAGGAAAAAAAAGCAGTTGTGATACAAGTGTAGCTCTTGCTTGAAACAGCAATAAAATGTCGGGTAAAGGTTAAATTTCAATTAGGATGCATTAAGTAAATATTTAACTGGGAAAATTTATCCACTTTGTTTCCTAGCATATTTAAATATTAGCCTTTACTCTCAGTTTTGGTTATATTTCAGAAGAGGCTTTGTCAATCCATACTTTGTATCAGCTTTTCAGTTTCCAGAATGGTGACCAACAGTAATTTCTAAGATGGTTCAAGTGGTTTCCCCTCATACAAGAAGCTCTCAGCTGACTCACCAAAGGTTGATCAAAGTCCACCATCCTGTTTCCCACAGCTCCCTTCAGATGCCTCCAGGAAGCCCATCAGCATGACATAATAGCAGCAGTTATATTGCATTTGAAAACAACTGCCCCAAACATGGAGGCTCCATTTAGGCTGCAATCCTAAAGACACTTTCCTGGGAGTAAGACCCATTGAACAGAGTGGGGCTTACTTTTGAGTAGACATGGTTAGGATTGTGTTCTTAGTCATCATAGTGGATTAAGCCACCCTAACTTTAGTTATCTTTTGCAGCTGTTGCTAAATCTTGTGGCAGTGAGTTCCACAGCCAAATTACTCATTAGGCAAAGAAGTGCTTTACAGTATTTTTGTTACCCTGGATCTACCCGTAAGTGATCCTCCAGTTCTGGTATTATGAGAGATGAAGAAAAAAAAACCTATATTGTCCCCATCATGCTTCATCTTCATCATCATCAAAAACCTTACCTTTGGTGTATTCACTGGCATTCCTACCGGGGCTATGGCATGGAAAGCATGGCACATACTGTAATGTACCAGGCAAGCAGCCCGTTTCACTCACCGTCAAAGCCATTCCAAGCAGACACGGCAATGCACAAACACCTGCATGTTGTTGTCGATGCTTGGATGGCTCAGACAGTGAGTATAAGGGACCACTTACGTGGCATGCTGTGGTGCCTGCAGCATTTATGGCACCACCACCACCTCCCTCTTGGTTTATACCTCTTGATATAAACAATTCTTTTTGTCCCACTGATCAGATTGGTCAGACTTCTGTAGCAACAGCAAAAAATGTAACCAAAGCTGTTTAACTGGATGTAAAAATGAGAATGAACATACACTGCAGGCAGTGATTCCTCCTCTTTCAAAGTACATTCAACTCCATCCAAAACAAAGATAGATGATATCCATCTTCCAGCCCAGTGAAAGATACTAGGCTACCATTTTTTTACCACTATTTATAAATTTTGCAGGCAGTTCCCATCTGATTTCACAGGACTATTGCAAGGACACACTTCAACTCCGCATTTAAAGTTACAGCCTGGCCCTGTAGAGATTGAATGGAGACTAGCACTTTTTCTCCTTTTGAAATAGAAAAACAAAATTACATGAATCAGTCACATGCTTTGTATAAACCAGTGGTTTCCAACCTTTAGGAGCCCAGAAATGTCGCCACCAATTGCCCCCAGATTGGAAGCGTATTGTGAATGACACATGGAACCCAGTGGCCTCTACAGCAGCTTATTGGTTGAGAAGACAATCTGCTCCCCAACTGCTTGCTAAGGACTAAAGAAGAAGACATAAAAATGGAGGTGTCTTTGGACAACACAAGCCAGTGTTGTTTGAAGATGCCATCGTGGTTATCTCTTCTATGGACTAGTAATGGGGTTGAGCACTACCCATAGTGATGACTGGTGAGTGACTTGTGGAGGCAGGGTGACCATTGTACAATGGAGGACAGAATGCCTGTACCTTTAACTATAGCATAGAAGAGGGAATTCAGGCAGGTTCAGCTCAACATGGAAGGGTTTAAAAAGCAGCACCTGCCAAAATTCCCTCTTCTACACAATGCTTAAAGGCTGTGGTAGCTCAGTGGTTAAAGGTGTACTTGTCGACCTGAAGATCGACAGGTCAGCGATTCGAGACCCGAGTACTGCAAGATGGAGTAAGCTCCCGTTCTTAGCCCAAGGCCTGCCAACCAACAGTTCGAAAGCATGTACATGCAAGTAGATAAATAGGCACCACTTTGGTGAGAAAGTAACAGAATTTCTTGCATTTAGGTCTTTAGTTGTGCTGGCCACCGTGGGCTGTGGTGGCGCAAGTGATTAAGAGGCTGCCTGTTAGCCAACAGGCCAGGGTTTGAGACCCGGGTACTACAACGGGTGAGCGCCTGTCCTTAGCTCCTACCAACCTAGCAGTTCAAAAGCATCTAAATGCAAGTAAATAAATATGTACCACTTTGGTGTAACAGGGTTCCATGTGCATGCGAGCCATGTGTAGAAATGGGGATGAGCACTGCACCGTAGAGTCAGTCAAGACTAGCAGTTTAAAATGCGGGGGACACCTTTACCTCTACTATGCTGGCCACATGACATGGAGCTGTCTTTGGACAATGCTGGCCCTTTGGCTTAGAAACGGAGATGAGCACCACACCCTAGAGTTGGTCACGACTTTCCAGATGCCCAAATCCCAAAAAGAGGACAAGTTCCCCTAAAATTCCCAACATCCAAGCAAAATTCCTGACATGTTTTTTATGTAGGACACCCATTAAAATGTAGGACAAACGTAGGACATGTTAAAATCAAGGCTAAAAACACTCATATTGCTTTCCTGTACTAATTCCAAAACTATATTACTTCTTTTTAAATTGAAAACCACTTTGCAAGAACTGTTTTCACCAACAATGCACATGTAAGTGGCTCAAAACAGACAGGGCAATCTGTTGGGACACCTTTTAAACACTGTAATTTTCAACCAGCATGCCATGGCGCACTGGTGTGCCGCAGTTCGTCCTCAGGTGTGCTGCAGGAATTTGGTGATTGACATTCATTAATTGGAAAACTGTGGGATTTAAACAGTCTGGTGTGCTTTGTCAATGGTAAAAACAACTGATGGTGTGCCTTTCAGTGCCTTGTTAAGAGAGGCGTGGGATGAAAAAGGTTGAAAACCACTGGCTTAAAGGCAGTGGGCTTCAGGGGGTTCTCACAGGTTCTATAGAACCCTCTGCTAATGAGCGTCTGGTTCTGAGAACTGGATACATAGAAATGGGACATAGAAAATGTGGTTAATTTATCTGAATCCCATCAGTGCTTGAAGGCAGACACATTTTTATACACTGCTTGAAGGTAGATGAACGTCCTCCGTTCTATATGGTCCCACTTTTTGGGGACTCAGATGTATCGGATGTGTTCACAACGACCCTGCGAGGTGGGCTAGGGGTAAAGGTGTGTGAGCACCCATTGTCTCAGGTCAGGATCAGCACCATGGCGGTTGTGGTGACACAAGCACAGCACAGCAGAGGACCCTCCAGAGGGGTGCAGGGGAGAGAGAGAGAGGGCAGGGCAGGAGAAGGAGCTCACCTGGTTCAGCCAGCAGCACCCTGGCCCCGCAGCACTGGAAGGAGTGGACCAGGGACCTCTGCCTGATGTTGCAGTTCAGGCAGGCCAGGGAGCAGCCCAGCTTGGCGCAGCCCAGCCAGAGCCACACATAGGCGGGCTGGTTGCCCATGAAAAGGGCCACCACGTCCCCCGGCCGCAGCCCCGCTTCTTCCCGCAGAACCCGCGCAGCCCGGTCGCTGAGCCGGTCCACCTGCCGGTAGGTGAGCACCTGCTCCCCGAAGAGCAGCATCGGCTTGTGGGGCGTCCTCCGCGCGCGCTCCAGGAACATCTCCAGGATGGTGCGCGGGGGCACCCGGGAGCCTGCCCTGCGCGCTCTCTGCGCCGCCCGCGCAACCAGCAGGAAGAAGCGCAGGTCCTGGAGGAGGAAGGGGCACGCCAGGGTCAGCAGCAGCGGCAGCAGCAGCAGCCCCGCCAGCGCCGAGCACAGGCACGACAGCATCTCAAGCAGCGCCAAGGCGCACCGGCTCTGCGCCTCGCCTGGGGACCGCGCAGTGGCTGCCTGCCTGGATGGATGGATGGACGGGAGGGAGAGAGGGAGGGCCGGCCAGGGGAGCACCCGCCCTCCTGCACTGCCCTCCCTCCGCCTGCCTGCCTGCCTGCCCCAGGGAGCCCCGACAGGAGGATGCGAGGAGGGGACCCCTTTGGAGAGGTGGCCGCACGAAGGGAACCTCTCCAAGCGGAGAGCGCCCGCCTCTCCAAACAGGGATCCTTGGCGCAGGGACCCACCTTTCCAAATGGGACCCACCTCTCCAAGCAGGGAAATCCCACCTCTCCACACTGGAATCCTCCTTTCCAAATAGGGACCTGTCTCTCCAAACTGGGACTCTCCTCTCTATACAGGGATTCTCGTCTCCAAACAGGGACCCTCTTTTCAAAAATAAGATCCCTCCTCTCCAGACAGGGACCCACCTCTCCAAATAGGAACCCACCTCTCTAAACCCGGACCCACCTTTCCAAATGGGACCCACTTCTCCAAACAGGGAGATCCCACCTCTCCACACTGGGACCCTCCTTTCCAAATGGGACCCACCTCTCTAGACAGGGACCCTGCTTTCCAGAGAGCACTCACCTCTCCAAACAAGGACCATCCTCTCCAAACTGGGACCCACTTCTCCAGACAGGTACCCTCTTTTCCAGGGAGCACCCACCTCTGCAAACAGGAACCCTCCTCTTTCAATAAGGACCCTCCTCCTTGCAGGGAGGCAGTTGAGGCAGGGCCTCCCTCCACCATCGTCCCAAGAACACCACCATGTGAGGTGGTGCCAAAGCACTCTCAACTCACATGTTTTGCTTCTCCTCATGCAGCAGTAGCAGCATGTCAGTTGAGGCAGGTGAGGCAGAGACCTCTGAAAGCACCACCATCATGAGAGGCACCCAAGCACTCTCAACACAGCCTTGATTCACCTTACGCAGCTGTGGCATGTGAGTTGAGACAATTGAGGCAGAGCCTCCCCACTGGAGGTTCCTCAAAAACTGCCAATGAGGTACCCAAGTACTGTACTTTCAACCACACACTTTCCCTCATCTTTTGCAGTGGTGGCCTGTGAAGTGAGGCAGGAGAGACAGAGCCTCTCCATTGGAGTCCTTCAAGAAGCACAGCTTCCACCATGTGAGGCACTCTCTATCCACGCACTTGTAACAATGTCAACAGACAAGAACCCCAATGGAATAACCCCATAACTGTAATCTCAGGGTGTTGAGGACCACTCAGAGTGTGAGGCATCCTACCAGACTCTCCTCCCCCTCAGTGAGTGAGATGCCAGCTTCTGTTCCTCTCACCCTTGAATAATAAAAGAAAGAGGAGATGGAAGTCTGTGGAGCTGAACTGAGTGGTGGTGATGTGGGGAGGCAAATACTGTATAGTAGGCTGGAACAGAGAGGTGCCTGCCACATCTCCTCTTAGGCTGTGTCCCACTTTTCCTTTTCCAATCTGAGGAGAGGGCAAACAAATAGACATTGGTCTGCCCTCAGTGGGCCCCCTGAGTGGAATTTGTGAGAGAGTAGCCTGTACATGTTTATCTAATGTATTTGTATTCACTGGGCAAGATTCCCAGAGCAGCTTACATAAAATCAAACAGTAGGAAATTATTACACAGAAGTAAAAAGTGAGGTGACAAGATAGGCCTGTTGGCTTCTATTCTCCTCTGCTGGTGGACAGGCAGCTGATGATTCTACGGCCCAGTGATTTTCAACCAATGTGCCTTGGCACACTGGTATGCCGTGGATAGTCCTCAGGTGTGCCACGGGTATTTGGGGATTGACATTCAGTAACAGGAAAAGTGGGGGATTTGAACAGTCTGGTGTGCCTTGTCAATGGTAAAAACAATTGATGGTGTGCCTTGACAGTTTCAGTGCCTTGTTAAGTTTGCCTTGAGATGAAAAAGGTTGAAAACCAGTGCTATGGCCACTGTGATGGGGGAGGGGAGGTACTGTATATGATTCTGCTTGAGCACCAGTGGGGGGCACATGGTTCAGCTTTACTTATTGATTTGCATTCTAATGTGCCATCAAATCTCATGCCCAACCCTATTTTAAAAGGCTTGAGATTTTTAAAAAATGTTTACTTGTGATAATCTGCAGGTGCAAATCAGCTACAAAATTTAATTTTATTGCACACAACAAGTTGGAGGATGATGATAATAGTAATATTAATAAAATTATATGACAATGGGTTTATGTTTTGATTTTTACCTAGCTGCACTACTTTGTACAACAATGGGTTTATGTTATATTTTTATAACAATATAGTAAACCGTTAAACTGAATATTATCTGCACTTATGCAATCAAAATATCATATTTACTTAAATTTAATGTACCATTGAATCTAATGCACACCCCAATTTTGGAGGCTAAATTCAGCTGAAAAAGGTGCAGGTTAGATTCAAGTAAATATGAGAAGCAGGGATTCGTTACACTTTTAAAAAGAAAAAAAGCTTTCCTCCTAGGAGCACCAGGCCACATTCATTCATGCACAACCCCCACAAGCATTTTCTTGTCATAACCCTGTGTAGGAGGTAAAACCAAGGATGCAATCCTAACCAACTTTCCAGTACTGGTGTACCTGTGCCAGTGGGGCATTTGTTACTATCCTATATTTGGGGAGAGTCACAGAAGCCTCTTCATGGTAAGACACTGTTTGATCCCCATACCTTGGAGTGGTAATGCTCTTTCCGGCCCCGGGTGACCATATGACCAGAAAAACCTGGATTTGTCCATATTTTTAGCCTCCTACATTTTGGCTTTGTTTTGAAACTTCACGATAGTGCACAGTACCCTATTGTGCCATATGTTGTTGGATTCATATTGAAGAGCAGAATCCAATACAAAAATCAGTGGCATTGAAAGTGGCATTTCCCTTTAAGAAAGGCAGTGCCCTTTTAAGGCGGCAGCACCCTTTTAGGAAGGCAGTGCCCTTTTAAGGCGGCAGCACCCTTTTAGGAAGGCAGTGCCCTTTTAAGGCGGCAGCGCCCTTTTAGGAAGGCAGCATCCTTTTAAGGCAGCATTACCCTTTTAGGACGGCAGTGCCCTTTTAAGGCGGCAGCGCCCTTTTAGGACGGCATTGCCCTTTAAAGATTACAGTGCCTTTTTAAGGCGGCATTGCCCTTTTAGAACAACAGTGCCCTTTTAAGGCAGCATTGCCCTTTTAGGAAGGCAGTGCCCTTTTAAAGCGACATTTCCCTTTTAGGAAGGCAGTGCCCTTTTAAGGCAGCATTGCCCTTCTAGGAAGGCAGTGCCCTTTTAAGGCGGCATTGCCCTTTTAGGATGGCAGTGCCCTTTTAAGGCGGCATTACCCTATTAGGACACTGTTTGGCACTGTTTGATCCCCATGCCTTGGAGTGGTAATGCTCTTTCCGGCCCAGGGTGACCATATAACCAAAAAAACCTGGATTTGTCCAGATTTTTAGCCTCCTTTCCGGGTGTCCTACATTTTAGCTTTGTTTTGAAACTTCACGATAGTGTACAGTACCCCATCATGCCATATGTTGTTGGATTCGTATTGAAGAGCAGAATCCAAAGCAAAAATCAGTGGCATTTAAAGTGTCATTCCCCTTTTAGGAAGGCAGTGCCCTTTTAAGGTGGCAGCGCACTTTTAGGATGACAGCGCCCTTTTAGGACAGCAGTGCCCTTTTAAGGCAGCATTGCCCTTTTAGGATGGCAGCGCCCTTTTAAGGCAGCATTGCCCTTTTAGGAAGGTAGTGCCCTTTTAAAGTGGCATTTCCCTTTTAGGAAGGCAGTGCCCTTTTAAGGCGGCATTGCCCTTCAAGAACAGCAGTGCCCTTTTAAGGCGGCATTGCTTTTTTAGGACGCCAGTGCCCTTTTAAAGTAGCATATCCCTTTTAGGAAGGCAGTGCCTTTTTAAGGCGGCATATCCCTTTAAGGAAGGCAGTGCCCTTTTAAAGTGGCATTTCCCTTTTAGGAAAGCAGTGCCCTTTTAAGGCAGCATTGCCCTTCTAGGACAGCAGTGCCCTTTTAGGACGGCAGCACCCTTTCAGGACGGCATTGCCCTTTTAAAATGACAGTGTCCTTTTAAGGCAGCATTGCTTTATTAGGACGGCAGTGCCCTTTTAAGGTGGCATATTGAAGAGCAAAATCCAATGCAAAAATCAGTTTTGAGATATCTTCTTCCTATCAAAAGTTATGGCCAAAAAACAAAAAAACTATAAAAACAAAAAATACATTTTTTGGCAATTTTTTTTAAGCGGGTAGGAATTTTGGCCTGGAGGTAGGAATTTTGGGTTTGGCATCTGGTCACCCTGCTTACTGCAGTTCTAGAAAGCTGGTTAGGATTGCACCCTGAGCAGGGTGACCATATGACCAGAAAAAAACAGATTTGTCTGGATTTTTAGCCTCCTGTTCGTGTGTCCTATATTTTGGCTTCTTTTTGAAACTTCACAATAGTGCACAGTACCCCATCATGCCATGTGTTGTTGGATTCGTATTGAAGAGCAGAATCCAATGCAAAAATCAGTTTGGAGATATCTCCTTCCTATCAAACGTTATGGTCAAAAAACAAAAACAAAAAATACATTTTTGGGCAATTTTTTTAAGCGGATAGGAATTTTGGCCCTGGGGTTCAGGAATAATCTGGTCACCCTGACCCTGAGAAACGATTGACTGGCTCAACATTACCAAGAGGATTTCAGGTCTGAATGGAGACCTGCTCAGGCTCTCTAACTACAACCCCTCGCTGGTTTGCTGGAATGCACTGCTAAAAGCTCTTTACTCCTCTGCTAAACTTGAACACTGCATTCTAACCAGATACATTTTGTCCAGTGCATTACAAAGTACACATTTTTAAAATATCTGCTTTTTCCTCTAACTTTGCCACCTTTGCTACATGAAGTAAATAATACAGCCTGATACAAATATACTGTACTGTACTATACAAGCAAGCAACTGTAATTTGTTGAGATTGTTGCAGGACCACTAGAGGGCAAAGATGCACCAAATTAGACCAACATTTTCTACTGTGGTTCCTCCTTTTCAACAGTCCCATTCCAGAGGCTGGCACGGGGAGGGTTGCCATAATTCTCTTCCACAAAATTGGAACAGGAGTGGACCCTCTTTCTCATTTGCTAGTATGTGAACACGATTCCTAAAAATCAGGATTGTCCCTGTTTATTGGGATATATGGCAACCCTAAGGTAGGGCCTTCCCTAGAAGAATGAGAACAGAAAGTCAAAGAGACAAAACATTTCAATTCAAGAAGATTTATTTCCTCTTTTTTACGCACATAAGATACACATGCGTATGTGTGTGCATACTTTTGCAAAAAGACTGCACACATGCTTCTCCTGCAGAGGTGACAGGTGCGTTTTGCTGGAAGAATTAGAGGCAGCCAACACAACATTTTGTGGATGACAGCAATGAGGAAGCCAGTGTGAAGGCTGGTGACCACCCATGCAGGCCTGCAGAGAGGCAATGATGACCCCTCACACTGTAAGATGCTCCATGCTCTGTTGGTGCAACTGCATCAGTGGAGGACACCCCACAATGCAGGGCATTTCAGCAGGACTGTTATTCTTGGCTGGCAGGAGCTCATTATCTGAATATGCACATGGACATGCAAGCTGTTTTTATTTTCCTCGCAGTCCTTCAGAACAAGGCTATATAGACATCAGGTGACTCAGGTTCACCAGGCAAGTTTTAAGACTGATGGAATTTGTACTTGGGTTTCCTCAGATTAAATCCAGAATTCAAGCCCTCTGCTACACCGGCTCATACACGTTCAGACGGGTGTTCCAGTTTCTGCACATGATGAGGTGGATGTTCACATGGGAGTGCAACAGCCACATTCTGCTGTCTTCAAAATTCAATGCAATACTAACTGAACCAAAATGTGTGGATGTTTGATTCCAGTGAACTCAAAGCAAGAAATGTTATTTTATTTTGGAAAAGCTGCTAGTTAAATGGGGGCCTGATGGTTTATGAAATGGATATAATCAAAAGGAAAATATAGCAGGGAAGCTATGAGGAAAACTGAAAACCAAAGAAGCAACAGGCTTCAAGTTAGCACTGAGCTGAGAGCTGGAATTTTGCCTTATTAAAAAAGGTCATAAAATTTGCAGTCTGGTTTGAATAAACACTTCCTTGGGAGCAATGAAATCAAAATAGTCCTCTCTTCAGGGAAAGCTTGAAGAAATATAGGAACTTTCCTTGAGTAACAAGAACCTTGTCCATTGCTCATAGCAAAGATTTTCTTCCAAACTACAGGCTCTTTAAAGAGATTCAACTTTCTTCTGGGTGGAAGAAGATTGAGAAGATGTAGAGACAAGCAGGAGGACAGAAATGGGCAAAATATTCTACCCCATTCCCAACCTTGATCTGCCTTCCCAAATCTATGTAAGTCCAAGTGGACCTATTTGGGCAGCAGAAGTTTACTTCTCCAGGAGAAGGAGACAAATCTCTCTCTATGTAGAGGAGATTTATGGGGCTGCTCCCAGAGGATGCAACAGGCTCTGCAGTGGCATGGTTGCATCAGGTGGGAGGGAAGGTTTAAATAGGATTGGGCTGTTTGTTGATGGCTCTTCTCTTGCATTAATTCTTGTGTTATTCTGTGTTTATTCTTTTTTTTCTTTGCGAGGTTAAAAAATGTTTTGTGTGGAATACAGAAAAAAACAGAAAAATAAGGAACAAGATCTATCTGTCACTAAGGGCAAGGACACGGAATGCAGTAGTATAATCTGTCAATGAGTTGTCTTGTACATGCTGCTTGCTGGGAATTGATTTCCCCCCAATAGGCATGAGTATCTGAACAAATCACTACAGGTGCAATCCTAACCTTGTCTACTCAAAAGTAAGCCCCATTGTGTTCAATGGGTCTTACTCCCAGGAGAGTGGCTTTGGGATTGCAGCCTACGTGTTAGGATTTGCCTGCTGGTCATTGAGGGAGTGTAGACCCCTCCCCTTGGCTGCTGTGCCAGTGAAGGTGCAATTATTTTTCTCTACCAGTTCCTTCTTTGGGCAAACCATGGAAGTCACATTTATTTACTAAAGTTTCAAGAATATTTGTGGCCTGTGGGCATGGCTGAGCACTGGGCAGTGGCAAATGGTGGTGGGCAGCAGTGGGGACAGTGACAGGCACTGGGCACAGGAGGGTATGGGGAGAGTGGTGGGCAGCGGCATGGAACCAGCTGGCATCCCTAGTGGGTCTGAGGAACATTGGGTGGCACTGGGCACCATTATGCAGTCGACACTGGCAGGCACCACCAGGCAGTGGGCAAGGGTCACCAGTAGGTTGCAGCAGACACCACCAGACACAAGGCACCCCTACAGGGTACCACTGGGCACTATCTGGCAGTGGGCATCACTGGACAGTAGACACCACTGGGCACCAGTGGGAGTGGCTCTTCCTAGCCCCAGTGGTACTAGGTATCCCTTCCAGGCACTTCTTTCAGTGGTAGCACAACCAAGAGGGCCCCTTTGATGACAACAGAGAACAGACCAGATTGTGTGGAAGAAGGTGGTCTCTCAAATATGCCCAAATACATGACAATGTGATGACATGACACCACTGCCCTGGGTACTCTGCCCTCGGTGTCAGGGCCATTGGTTAGTGTTTTGAGACCAATGTTCAGCAGATGTGTGCATCGGGAAATAAAAGGTTTTCTTTTCTTCTGAATAGTTCCTCTCCTCCTTTTCAAAACCGTTAAGTATGGAAGGAGTGGGAATGTTGAAAGTGGATAATGCAATATATTTTCAAAGTGCAATACAGTGGTACCTCTCCTCACAAGCACTTCACATAACAAGCATTTCACGTAACAAGTATAAATTTCCTAGAAATCTTGCTTCACATAACAAGTTCCACTTCAGTTAACAAGCAAGTACGCTATGGGGCACATGTGCTATGCTGCCCTGACACTCTGTGCAGAGGCACTTTAAAAGGGTTGCCAGCCAGCGCTGCTGCCTCTAACTGCCTGGGGGTGCTATAACCGGCTGCCCCTAACTGCCCCCAAGTGCCCCCACTGGCCACCTGGAACCTCCAGCAGCAGCCCAGGTAAGCCTCCCAGGAAAGCATCTTTGATTGCAGCTTCTTAACCATGTCTACAGAGAAGTAAGCCCCATTGTGATAAATGGGGCTTACTCCCAGGATAGTATCTTTAGATTGCAGCCTAAATAGACTTCATAGGATCATGTACATTGAATGCATGTTTTGAATTCAATTACAGTGTTTTGTCATCATTTTTACATCCAGTTAAAATTTTTATATGAATATTTTGGGGGTTGTGGAACCAATTGTCTGAGTTTCCATTATTTCCTATGGGAAAATCTGCTTCACTTAAAGAGCGTTTCACTTAAAGAGCAGGCCTCCGGAATATTTAATATGTATTACAATAAGAATATTCATTTCTGAAGATGTCCCATTTTTTTTAGAAGCTTGTATATTTAATGAGTTTAAAGGTGAATAAATTCTTCAGCATCATGTTGGGAGTTCATTTCTGATTCTCTTACCTAATTATTCAATGTATGCATGCTGTAATGGGTTGGCAAACTATCAGACTTAGATCAGGGGACAATAACTAGACACTCATCCTGGCAGGATGACACTAGGAGTTGTCATAACATAAGAAGAGCCTCCACTGGATAGATTTTCCAATGGATCAGGAAAAAGACCCACCTATTCCAGTATCTCACAGGAGATGCCCACTCCAGGTGCCCACACCCACATGCATCATGGCTTATCTTTACCTCCCACCATCTTATCATCTGTTTAGTCCACCACATCAGCCAATCTAGAAACAAAAATGCATCAAATATAAAATCTGGGACAACTTAAATAGTTCATCACTTGAGAAGGTAGGCAATGAAAGATTTTCCACTGCACAAGCCAGAAACAATGAGGAGGAGCTAACAGGAGCAGCAACTCAGTAAACACAGCAGCCCTTCCTACTCAGCATTGATGTCACTCTGTGCAGCGATGCTGATGCACAGGTATGCCTAAGCATTGCTGTTGCTGCACAGAATGACTCTGACAATGCATAGGAGAGTCCGCTTACAGGATGCTGTGGCGTCTGTTGTGTGCATCCCCCTTGTAGCTACACCACAGGACAGAATTTTAT
The DNA here is from genome assembly GCA_030015325.1 of Cryptoblepharus egeriae. NCBI lineage: Eukaryota > Metazoa > Chordata > Lepidosauria > Squamata > Scincidae > Cryptoblepharus > Cryptoblepharus egeriae. The sequence continues at coordinate 18,875,324 of JAREYC010000013.1, forward strand.
TTCACACAGGAGGAAAAGAAGCACATTCACACTTGAGGTTTCATTTGCTTTTCAGAGCTCCTGAATTACAGCCAGCCACAGATTTTCATACAACTTGATTCCCAGAATATATGAGGAATAAAACAGTAAGAGAAGATAGATGTAGAAGACAGTATGAATGAATTGTTGTAAAAAAACCATCAGTATCACTAATAAAACATTCATTTAAAGAAACATGGAGTACAATGACATTTAAAATTCCAGATATTAGCATGTGATCATTTCCAAATCAATTTTGTGCTTTTCTAGCATTATTTTTTAAAAAAGATTATTGTTTATTTAAAAAAAATAGTCTGGGGTCCATTATAGTTTCAGGCTGTTATTACATATTGCATTATAAATGTCCATTGTCAATGGAACATAAGATTTTTCTTTGTCATCCAGGAAATACAGGATATCTTTGATCTCCGCTGGGTTGAATCCCTCTTGTGCTAATTGCACCTTCCGATGTTTAAATGTTCCTGTGATCTCAATGGTGTCCTACAATAACAAGAAAAAATAATATGCACTGTTGCAATATGCAAGATGCTCAATAATACATACAGCACATTAATAAAAACCATAATATGCTTTAAAATATACCCATGGCTTGTAAGAACAGTCACTTGCCTTATTTATTTGATATTATGTGTTACACCCAGTTTTCTGTCATAGGCAATTTACAACAGTATTAAAAGCAGAACAAAAATGTACCATTACTTTTGAGAACAAAGACTGTTTTCACCACAATCCCCTTGCTGTCACTTCCACATGTTCCTTCCACAAAACACACACACACACACACACACACACACACACACACACTGGAGAAAACCACATCTACACACATTTTCATTTGATTCTTTCTTCCCAACGAAACAGGGTAGGTCATATTGGGAACCCTCAAGTGTCCAACATTTCTGTTTTATTTTAAGGGATCACAATAAAGGAATGAAGCAGGTTATTGCTACTCACAGGACTTACTTAGGTGCAAGTAGCAGCAACCTGTTTTCCTATCCAATCACCTCACTTGTTCTTTTAAAGAAAGGAGCAAGGTAAATGGGAGCAGAGTGCATGATCTGCATCTTATCCACTTGAACAAGAAGCAGATCAATGTAACTGCATTCACAGCATGCTGGATGGAGGTGGTAACAGATGTGGATGAAGGTGCACTCTTGTCATTCTCCCATTGCCTGCTGCCTGAAGCAAACTGCACCATATGCACCAAGGATGGGTTGCCCCAAGACAACATATTGCTCTTATTTGACAGAAAATCTAAATTTGGCCAACTTTAAAAGGAACAGTAACTCTTGTAAATAATCCTAGATATTTTATTTGATCATTTTTATTATTTTAAATATTTTGATCATAAGGCATTTCATGAATATCCTGAATGAGACAAAAAAGTTAAGTACAAACATTTTTAAAACTAATTTGCATTAGACCATTAAGTTAACAGGAAATGGGAAATTCTTGAACTACACTAGTGCAAGTAATCATTTACTGGGTAAGCAGACTTATTGCTGTATATTTCTCAAACTATTCTAGTCAATAGTCAGTTCAGTCAATATTCTAGTCAACAGTCAATATTAACAACAGTCAATATTAACCAACAAATAATATGAACTGGGGAAAAAATTGAGTGGTTCTTGAGATTTCCCTCTGAACATAATAATTCCTGAGCATTTTAAATTATGTTTTTGGTCTAAAATTTCCTTAAGCTGTAACTAACAGTGAGTAGATGTCACTAAAATGGCACATTCATCTCTTTATTTTCCATTTCCTTCCTCTTCTTCTGTTGTCCCTCTTTTGTTTGTTTCTAGATTGAGAGTCCCTTGGGGAAGGTCTTATTCTCTTTGACGTACTAGGCACAAAAAGGCACCCAACAACAACAGCAGACCTCTCTAAGGAAATATGTTACCTGGATTCTCACAAAACGAGGTCTTGCATAATTTGGTAGGTAGTCTACAACATGCCTATAGACTCTTTCTCCGATGAATTCGTGGCCGTCAGCAAGCCGAATGGATGCCATTCCTATTCTGCCTTCATGACCTGCAAGATTATTAATTTTATTTGATAATTGAACATGTTTGAACATTTGATAATTGAACATGAACAATTTATTTGATTATTGAACATGTTTCTAAACTGTTTATTCACAAACTCCAGAAACGGTTTTAAAATTGCATTAATAAGTTCCATAGATGCTCAAACAAGGACATCTACAAAATACAATTAAATACAAGTAGAAATTACATATTGAGGTGTTGGGACAAAAACAACTGATGATCATGGCTGGCTCCCCAGACGTTCACTGAACAGTGAAGAATTCACTCATATGCAAGAACAACTCTTATCAATTCCCATATAAAAATAAACTAAAGCTGCAATCCTAACCTCCAGTTAGGCTGGCCTAAGCCATGGCACAAGTCCTTTGCTGACCTGGGAGTGTTACAAATGTGATGTAAGACACTTGTGCACAACTCTTAGAGGAGGGATAAGCCAGTGAACAGATATGCGCTTGCCTCCCTACTTCACTATAGGAATGGGAAGAAGAGTTGTCTTCTCTTACCCCTGCTTACTGGTCAAGAGACACTCTTTCAAGTGGGTGTTCCTCTTTTCTTTAGCAGGGGCAGAGTAACTGGCCCTCCACACCCCAGCAATGTCTGTTCTAGTGGCTTCTGCTGGTGTTCTTTTTGTGCTTTAGATTGTGAGCCCTTTTGGGACAGGGACCCATTAGCTATTAATTAGCCATTAATTTTTTTTCATTTTCTTGTAAACCGCTTTGTGAACTTTTCAGTTGAAAAGCGGTATGTAAATACTGTAGATATGTAGTTATGTCAACTTAGGTTGGGACTGCACCCTAAGAGGTGGAATGTTATACCACCTTTTATACCCCATGCAGAAAGGTCCTGACAACCTGCACCTTATACAGTGCCATGGAGGAGGTAGAGGTGGAATGCAGCTCCCACATACTTCCTGTATGTAACACCTGGAATTGTTTGAATCCATCCTTGTTGTAGCAGCCGAAATGCAGACACTTGTGAGAATGTGGAGGCATAATCTGGAATGTGACACCTGGCCCTTTTTGCCTTAAAAACAAAGACCACCTGGCATGGAATTTGTTTATGGAAAAGATTTGTGGTTTGCACATTTGTGGTTCACATTTTAAATTTGCAGGATCAACTCAGTCTTTTAAAAGATTGTGTAGTTCTGCATTTAAACCAGGTACCGCCTAGTTTACAGACTGTTTGTGAGAACAAATTGGTTACCAATTTCTATTGTTTTCTTCTTTCTCCTCTGCAAGGCCAGTCTAATTAGGTGATTAACTCTCCTCCCTGGTTTCATAAGTCCAGTGGGAACTGGGTGATGCTTCCAGCAACATCCAACCCAATGTAATTTGAGAAGAGGATCAGGAACTCTAGATTACCACAGTCCTCCTGTTGGCAAAACGTTTCCCGTGGCAATGAGGAGAGAGCAAGGTGAAAACAAAGGAAAGCAGAGACACACCAACACCACCTGTTACTTGCTGTGGGTGGCACAACAGAGTAACCATCGACTATTGCTCTGAACTTTAAGATTTAAACTGCAAAATACACACAAATGATATCAAAATTGAGATTTTTTTCAACCTTAAAATTTTTTCCAAATTGCATCTTTTGCAGGATTCACTTTTTTAATGTGTCATCACAACCTCGACAGTGCCACCACAAGTGGGTTGATCTCCACCACCCCTTTTCTCAAAAGCCAAAACATTATCCACCTGTAATGTTTTTATTCATACTGTACCTGGCACAGCAACTCCATATACATTAACTTCTTGAATAAAGTCAACTAGTCCTAAGATATCAGCAACTTCCGTTGTGGCCACATTTTCTCCTTTCCATCTGGGAAAGAAAAGAGAGGAAAAAAACTTAAATGCACATTTTCTGGCAATTCAAGGCCCTTTCCCATTTCAGCTCACTAGTATGTGAACTGATTTAGAGGAATAACAGCCAGGATACTGATTCTGCAGCACAATTCCTCTCTGAGAGCCAGGATGATGTAGTGGTTTCGGAGTTGGACTAAGACCTAGAAGAGCCAGATTCAAATTCCTGCTTATCCATGAAGCTTCCTGGTGACCATGGGCCAGTCGCTATTTCTCAGCTTCACCTACTTCACAGGGTTGTTGTGAAATCAGCAGGAGGGAAGGAACTATGTACCACCCTGTGCTCCTTAGAAGAATAAAAATGTATATAAATAATGTTTATAGTGTTTATAAAATGTGATTAATATGTAGACAGATACAATTCACAACATGTGGTTATCACAGTGAATGGTGGATGACATTTCCAAATAACCACTGCAGTTCAAAAACTACAAAGAAGTTCATAGGTTCAACTAATGTACCAAGAGTGATATAGAACTGGTCCCTAAATTGAACTGTACAGTATACTGTGAAATAATTACACAGTAATTACACAGTAATTATACTGTATAGTATACTGTGAAATAATTACACAAATATTTCAGAGACCATGAATGAGTCTATGATAAGCTGCATAGATTCACAAAGGGTTTACATCCTAGAAAGCTGTGAGAACACATCAACAGTTGTTGTCTTAGGTTTTGAGAAGCAAACATACCGGAATGTGTCTCCAACTCTGTCATGGAAGTAAATGAAGTTGTCATGGTTGATCATCAGAAGGTCACCACTATTGAAGTATAAATCCCCTTTCTGGAAGACATCTCTCAGTTTTTTCTTTTCTGTCTGACTTTTTGCCCCTGCATAGCCACTAAATGGAGCAAGCTGTGTGATTTTGCAAACCAAGAGCCCCACTTCACCTAGGAGGAATGAAAAATCTTGAATAAAACAAACTCAGTTGACTGCAGGATTGCAGACTAAAACCATTGTAAACTAAGCAATAGAAGTAAATTACACTGACAATGGTTGGATTGTCAGTGTATTCCTACCACAGTAATAATTTAGCTTCACCTCAACATTAGCAACAGTTCTGGATGAATGCTTAGTTGCGACTTGGAATATGCAAACTCTTAAAATAACCCTGGCTACGGTATTCATCAACCATGCCCTACAAGTTGAAACCAAGTAAACAAAAGAGCAATTCCACAATCGCCAGATTTCTCATAGAAGTGGAAAATGGGGGTGACGCAAACTAATGAGCCCCAAGCTCCAACACTGATGGACAAGGCTGGCCTTCCCCACACATTGTTCTGCAACCCCCACCACACTGTTTCCCCCTAACTTACTGCAATAAGCAGCAGAGGCTGGGCTAGGTACAGCACTGTCTGGAAAGCTACACTAGGGCTATACTATGTTACGGAAAACTAAAGATCAGTGTTACTAAACTAAAGACACAGTGTTCACAACTGAACATTATTGGAAAATTATAAAACAGTAAAATGTATGTACCTCGGGGAACTTTTATACAGTAGCCATTTTCATCTCGGACAGGTTCATCTTTTTCTACATCATATTTAATCAGGTCATAGCGCATTATTTTCTAATGGAAATGCAATAATTATGTTAGCATAAACTCACCATTTTCTACATAAATACTACAAAATGGCTTATAAGAGAGGATAGCTTTAAAACCCCACATAATGTGACAAAACTCAGATTAGTGCCATGAAGAACATTCTGGTGCTGTAATCTACCTAACAAAATTTCTACTAATAGCAAACTGTTAGTATAAAATGCCACCCTAGCAGGAGTTTTATTCAGCATTAGTTTTCTAGTCTTGAAAATGCCCTGTGTACTGAAATGTGTATTTCATTTTACAATAATGAAATACACCTAATGAAAGTAGGGTTGCCATATGTTCTCCCAAATAGGGACAATCCTGATTTTTGGGGATTGAGTTTACATGCTGGCAAATGGGACAAAGGGTCATGTCTCAATTTTGTGGAAGAGAATTATGGCAACCCTAAATGAAAACACCCCCCCTCAAAACTCACCAAAACACACATGCCCACAAAAATGTAGTTTTTTAGAACTTTATCCCAGCTGTCATTACAGTCATAATGCATCTAACCCACTTTCCTTCACAAAATTTAACCTCTGGAGTTGAGAAAAGGAGTTTAACCTCTGAAGAATTGCAACTCTAGTGCAACTTTTAAGAAAGTGTTATTTAAAGTACTTTCATAGTAACTGGGGAGGTGCTAGAAAAAGAATAACTGTCTCAAGTAAACAGGAGCTAGCTGAGCACAAGAAAGCCTTTGGGCCTTACCTTATGGAAATAGTTTAACCTTCCCACAGCTCCAATTTTTCCAGTGTAGTTCATAAAGCCAACATTGCCTTCCGTTGCAGCATAGAACTCAAAAATGTTTATGTCTCCAAACCTTCTGATGAATTCCCGCCAAACATCAGCCCTTAAGCCATTGCCAATGGCCATCCTGACTCTGTGATCACGGTCATTGTCTTTCTGGGAAGAAAGCAACAAATCAAGATTTTTAAAAATATGATTAGAGTTTTGGGCAGAGATCTATTCAGAAAATCTTTTTTAAAAAAACCTCATGGGAGTAGAAATAATCAAGAGAGAGTTGCAGAAAAAAAGACATACCCTACAATCCAGAGTAACTACGGGTGCACGTAAGAGACTTTACGTGCACCCGTAGTTACTGCACCACCTAGTGAAAACGTATGGGAAATTCATATTGCAATCCTGAGCAAATTGTTCTTACACCGGAGCAAGGACTCCCCGTAGTTACTCAGGATTGCACCCATAATTGGACAATAACGAAAATTAGGCACTTCTGTATATTTGTGAATATTAATTGTACTTCATTCACTTATTATGACTGTCTAGTCTCTTGATCTGTTCTTTTCAAATTGGGATCAGGAACTATGTGATATGTCAAGTTCTGATTTCTAGTACAGTAGCCTCCAATGAAAACACAGGTGTTTAAAAGATTCATATAGCCAAATAGCTCTGAAGCTAATTTTTAAAAAAGTATGTTGTACCTCTTTTCACCCCTTATGGTTTGAATTTCTAAAAAAAAAAAGGTTCTTAGTGAGTACTCATGTCATGGAAGGAATACCCTCCCCAAATTTCATGCTTCTAGATCTGGTGGCTGGGTGTTTTTGCTGGGTGTTGATGAGTCGGTCAGTCAGTCAGTGACTCTTCAATTCTATATTTATAGTCTGATAAATGCAGTTGCTCTTACCACACTAAATTTTGTTGGCATCTAAGAAACCTCCACCTCAATATATACAAAGATAAATTACAAATATTTTATCTATTTCAGACCACAGATGAATCTATTTTATATTTGATCGGTAAGTGGGTCACTTTGAAGGGACTTCTAGGTTGCCAGCTGCACTACAACAGCCTTGTCCTCCTGTACCTTTGTCCTATTGCAAAAACATGGCATAGAACTTTTAAAAAGTAAACTGAGAGCTGCTTAACATGCATGGGTTGAGGTTTGTTTTCCCCCCCTTAGCATGGCAGTTCCGCAACATAAAAATTTTCATTATGCTTAAATTAAAGGCTGTCTGCCAGCAGAAAAAGCAATGATATAGTAAAAATGATGGATATCCTAAATGGAGCAACCCACCAATCTCCTGCAGGGAAAAGTTCCTGGCTGCAAGGTCTGATATCACTTGGCCATCCTGATCCCTCTATCGAACCATTAGAGTAACAGAAGGGAATAGGCAAGAGTTTTGCTATGCAAACCACTTTGTGACCTAATTTTGTTTAAAAGCAGTGTTTAAACATTAATATCTTAATATAATCACCTTCAACACCTCATTTTTCCTCCCCTTTGCACACTGCTAAAAAAATGGGTAAGAAAGTAGTGTGACTGAGACAGAGACATTCACATATCTTGTCCCCATTGCTTTTGCAATACTGCCTCTGATACAGTTAGATCAGTGATTTGCTGCAGATAGTCCTCAGGTGTGCTGTGGGAGTTTGGGAAGAGTCAGTAGGAAAATTAGGGGATTTGAACAGCCTGGTGTGCCTTGTCAATGGTAAAAACAACTGATGGTGTGTCTTGAGCATTGCAGTGGCTTCTTTGTGTGCCATGAGATGAAAAAGATGGAAAATCACTGAGTTACATACTACCAAATTATATCTATATACCAATTTGGTCATTCCTAAAAGCAGTGGTGGGCTCCTGCAGGTTCACACCTACTCTACTGAACTGGTTGTTAACAAGAGATAGGACATATAAAGTTTAAAAATAGCCATTTTAAAGTGGCTGCCAGATGGGCATAGAACCGGTTGTTAATTTATTTGAATCCCATCACTGCCAAGGTATTACCAAATAATAGTTTTTGGTATACCTCCACATTCAATACTCTACCCACCCTGTTTGCTCTCTGTCCTTCATAGTATTTTTTCCTTTGGCTTTTTGACTGTAAAGCTCAAAGGCTCTGAGACTTATTTTTCCACTTAGGAAACCTCCTCTGGGGCAGGCCGTTACTAAGCTCCAAACCTGCTGTTTGTCCCAAGGCTTTTTTAATGATTCTTTTTCTACCCAAGTGAAGGAGATGAAAACAGATATAAATGACCTATAGTTAAAAGCAAAAGAAGCATCTCACACACAAAACAAATATGACGAGAACATATGGTCATTACTGGTGGCATAGGTAGAGGGGGTGCAGCAGACAGTCTTGGAGGGAGGCTTACTGTGATATGAAAAGAGCACTTCCCTTTGAAGCTATTCCTCTCCTCACCTGGAAAGACTCCAAAGGGAAGGGGCATCTTGCATGCCTCCTTCAAAGACTGACAGTTCCCCCCTCTAGCTATGCCACTGGACATTATAGCAGTAAACATTATTCTCAAAAATAGTCAAATTGCCAAATTATTAATATGACAATTTAAGTGTGGGGAAGCAAACAACAGACAACAAACAGATGATGGATCCAAAGCATGTGAACAACACAAGATAATTTTAAGTCTGGAACATCCATCTGGACGTACTCCCGTTTCAAAACCTGGGGAGAAGCTGTAGAAAGAGACTTTTTGGGAGACCTTTCAGAGAAATACCAAAAGGAATTTCCCATCAATTGTCTGCTTTAAATATCCTCCCAGCTTCCTTTTTATGGAACAGAGTTGGGACCCTCTTTTTCTCTCTCAGTGCCTCATTCTGTTCTGAGAACTTTACCCAGCGTGGGAACTCCCTGCCACAGGATGTAGTGATGGCATCTAGCCTCAATGCTTTAAAGGATTAGACAAATTCCTAGAGGAAAGGACAGTCATGGGTTACAAGTGTAACATGGGTTACAAGTATGTGTGCACAGATGGATGTTGATGCAGACAATCTCAAAATGCCAGATGCGGGGAGGGGGAACACCTGGATACAAGTGTCTTGCATGCTCCCTGGACGCTGAGGGTTCTGTGAGAAAAAGAAAGCTGGATTAGATGGGCCTTAGGCCTAATCCAGTGGAGGCTCTTCTTACATTCTTATGAGCTATTCAGATCTATTTGATCCCGATATGGTACCAGAACAAACGCTACCCTTTGTTCAAGCCGCCTGTATGCCTCAATACCTCTGAAGGTGCTAGTTTTTATATTTATATGAAAACAACTGTTCCTGCTGGTCCTGTTTCTAGGATGGAAATTAAGCAGTGTGTGCATGTGTTTCCCACTTTGTCAAATCCATACTATTAAAGAGTTTTCCCAACACCTGCAGGAAAAAGCTGTTTGCATCACTAAATGCCACCTTGTTATATTAGCCCACCATTATGAGAAACACTTTTTGGTTTGTTTTTTTACTCAGCCAGTTGCTAGCCCAGTGATGTAACTGAGCATGTCACTTTGACAGTAATCTGTGTTGCTGCTCACAACCTCATAAAAACTTTCAAATCTGACTGGGTGGGATGAAGTTCTGCTTGTTTCATAGAACCCTCACTTTCACTGTTAGTGAAAAAGGTGCACCATTTCCCTCAATTAAAATGTTTACTAGGAAATTGTTTATTTTGGCAATCGTGATGTAATAAGGATTATGTAGAAAAATTACAGCATTCTGTATTGAGGTTTTGAGATCCGGCCAGTAAAGAATTTTAAATGCAGATGGACACCAGTTATCGTTACTGTAAATTTTTGCAAATATTCATCTATTCTTTAATTGTCTGTCCTCTTGGGAAAGATCCTTTAACATTGTCACCACTGATAGTTACATTACACAAAAGTGAATGATACACAAAATCTCAGACTCTAAAGATTCTTCCTTGGCCTCCTAAGGGATTACTGGAATCCTTTATTACTCCTTGGTTTGCAGCCAGGTGAAGTTTGGTTTGCAGCCAGGTGAAGACAGACTGAAGCAGGTGTAAACTTCCACTTTAACAGCAGATTAACAAGAACACCTTATGCTCAATTAACTAGGAAACTTATGCTCCTGAGAAAACATACTCTAAATAAATAACAGCTTAATTTGTATTTTGTATGTAATTGCTTAAAACACACACACACATTCTTGCTCAACAGTAGGCACGTGTGATACAGAATCCTAATGAGGTCACAGGCGGACAAGCAGGATCTGATAAAGAATAACTTTTATAATAATAAAGAATAGTTGACTTCTGCTCTACTAGAAGAGACATTTTCCATTGTCTGTAAATCACTGCAATGGTCTTGAGATAACTGACAAGGAGTAGAAACTTATTTATTTTAAATGTTAATAAATTAAACTTTATTTTATTGTAGGGTGTTAATTTTTACTGTATACCTTGTATTTGGTAACAACTCATAAGTTCTTAGGGGCTTTAGCACAGTGCTTCTTGTTCTGGGTCTGGATACAAACTTTAACCTGAACTTACAGGTATGTTACAGAATAATCAACAATATGAATTATACTACTCTCGTCTTGCAAATAATTCTTGCCTAGTTGCTTATAGAGAGAAATAATCACTTCTAGATTGATTGAGAAGGACAGGTTTTTTAAAAAAAAATCCTTTGGAACTCACTGTCTCCAGATAGCTCAGTTCTTTAAAAGGCACCTCAAAACTCCTCCAATTCATCAGGATTTTCTATTGTCTAACCCCTTTTTTTCCTTATGTCTGCCTAAACCAATAGTAAACTCACCAGGGTTGAAGCTGGGGGCGGGGCGGGTGGGAAAACACTAAGTTTTGTAGGGATCTTCCCCGCCATGTGCAAGGGATCTCCTTCCCGTCTTAGCCATTCCAGGCTCAGGATGTTCTGAGTCATTCCAGGATGCTTCCCCCTCCTGGAATGACTTAGAAGGGGAGGAGATCCCTTGCACTCTGCAGTGAGGCTCCCTGCAAAACCTAGTGCTCCCCTCCCTGAAACTAGCTACTGCCCTGAAACTCACAGCGTTTTGTCTTATTTCAAGCAAGTAAGACCTTTGTCATCAACAGCATCACTGCACCACAACAACTAGTGTAAAGGGAGACAAGCTAGTATTTTTGTGTTTGAGCCAACTGGATACTTCTGTAGATTAATGTACAAAGATGAATCTACTCAAATGATAAAAACTGTAGCACAATTTCTGTGAGCTGGTGTGCTAGTGAAGAGGAAATCCTTGCTATGTTTTATGTGCCTCTGCTCTTGGCTTGTGAAAAGCCCTATTGTGTTCTGATCCTTATAAATGCCAGCCTGACCCCTTAGAATTTGCCTAATCCTCAACCAGGCTGCCATTGAGAAGCTGAGGCAGACACCTCAGGGCATAATCCAGAAGTGCACTTGGGTTACCTTATCTCTCACTGGGCTGACCCAACTGTAAGATTCTCCACCCTAGTTACTCTGGAAAAGGCTTGGGGCAGCCTAAGACAACATAGGTTGCCCCAAGACAGGTGGACCTGGGGCAGTCTAGGCAGTTCAGGAGAGGCATGTTGAGGGCTTGTTTAGTATTGCCAGGGCAGAGCAATTACTCTGTATCCTGAGCCTGTTTCCAGGGCAGAAATTCCCTCTTCTGGCTCCTCAGAGTTATACCACCTCAGGAGCAGGTATAGTAATGAGTAGACCCATGGGGTCCATGATAAGCCAGAGTAAGAATGGCAGTGTTGACAAAAAAAATCTGAGTTCTTGGCCAGCCTATTTGCAGCCCCTGCCTCTCAACCTCAGGATATGGAACGACTATGGCAGCCCACTAATATGGGGATACAGCAGGCCACCCCAAGCATCCACCCTCCACTAGAGGTACTGCTGTATTGTATTCTCATACTGCAGCTGTTACTGGTTGTCAGGAACTTCTGGGCTTCCTTATAAGGCAGGCACCACAGCTGTTCTTTTTTCAGTGTGATCTGAGAGGGGTCTCCTCAGGAGCAAGCCCTCCCCTACTGTCACTTACTTGATGCCTACTTAGCATTCTCAAGAGCAGCTAGGGCAGCCCAGGCTTCCTGACTCTCTGGATCCAGCATAACCCTGCTCTGGATACAGAATAGTTGGGGCAACCCAGCTAGGGCTCTCCTCACTGTTGGGCATCACTGGCAAAATCACAGGTTGCCCATCTCTATCTTGGCACTGCTCAGAGATGGTTATGACTGTGCTTTCAAAATGCTGAAGAATGATTCTCACCACACAATCCCATTAGCGTTCAAACCTGGCTTTTTGATCCCCAGCACTGACCCAGTCACACAGATATTTGGTTCACCTTCTTCTACTTTCTCTGCCATTCTGGCGAATGGAAAAGGCACAGAGTAGATAAAGAGTAGAGTAGAGCTATCTCAGAGAAGAGTAGAGTATCTCATAAAGAGTATCTCATAAAGAGTAGAGTAGAGCGATAAAGAGTAGAGCTATCTCAGTTGGCATAGTGGCTGCAAGTATTTTGGACATTGTTTCAGTCACTTACAACCCCTGCTCATCCCATGGTGCAAAGTACAATTAATAGGCAACAGTTCACTACTTCTGTATGTTTCAGCTCAGATTGTGTAACATCCTTAGTTTATTATTTATAGGAATTGTGCACTCTAGTATGCAGACTTCAGAAACTGAGCCAGTGGCACTTCGGTTTAATTTAAGCTCCACCAAGCCAGAGGTAAAACAGCCATGGACTATGGCTTGTTAAATACTTGACAACCCTTTCATTTTTGCAATCCCAGACAGATAGCAAAAACTGGAGGCATTAAAGTCCCCTGGAAGATTCTTACAAACAGCAGGTGGTATATATTTTAACTCCACAGATGACTAGCTGTGCAAGTCTGATGAAATCCAGCTTAGTTGTAGACTCCACCAGATACTGACCAAAACTTTCACTAGATTATTCTGTCTTGAGTTGCTTTCAAATTTGACATTTTAATCTTCAGTTGTTATCCTTTGCTTCCTTGAATTTTACAGATATCTTTGCTAATCCACCGCTTTTCACCTTTTATACACTGTCCTCCTACTGTTCCCTCCACTTCCACATCCAATTTGTGCTATTTTTTTCCTTAATTTAAAAAACAACTGCAATGATAACCAGCCCAAAGTGGACGACAAAGTGCAGTTGAAGGCACTAGTGGACCTTTGATTTAAAGTTTCTTGCCTTTTCTGACATGACCATCACTTCCTCTGGAGAACAACAATTTTTATACTGGTGAATAGTTGGTTAATTGTCTTCAACTTGCATCTAACTGCCCCTCGATGTCTGTTCCTGTTTCTGCAGGGGCAAAGTGTTAAAATACTGCTTTCTATGTATGCTTTTCTTTTTAATTTTTAACTTAAAATTAAAATAGCCATCTGAATATAATATAATATAAAATAGTCTTTATAATTGCCAGCAAACTGAGAAAAATAATGATTTATCAGTACTCAAGTGCAAAAGCAGTACTAAAGTTTCCAGTATGGAAACAAATATTTTCTTCAAGCTGAGACATGGAAGACATTAAAAATGGCCCCTGGTGGAATTCATTAGAGTTTAAGCAGGCCTCCATCAGTCTTGAAAGACTATGGTATTGTGCTCGATGCTGCATATGCTGCATGCAAAGCACGAAAGCCTGGGTTGGATTGTTATGGAGGATATGCTGTTACCCAAGCAGCAAATCCCCCCTCTCCACACCACTGAATTAGTCCAATGGAAAGGCAGAGCCAATATGATTGGATCCAGCTGGCGTCGCAGAGCTGGGCTAAGGACAGGAGCTAACCCTGTCTTATGGAGCCGACCCGGTTCTCGAACCCCAGCCTTCTGGTTAACAGGCATAGTGTCTTAGCCACTTGCGCCACCCAGAGCCCTATTGGAGTTTATCTGTACGTTATTTCCTCCAAAATCCAATACTTGTATAAGCAGCCTATACGTACCTTGGGAACATTGCATAAATAACGAAGCACCTCCCCGATGTATTGTATGACAGTGACATTGTATTTTCTGCAGTCATCCCAAAATTGGCTAGCAGAAAATTTGGAACGCAAGGCAAGAGTGGCACCTATAGGCAAAGGATGAGGAAGAATTGAATTCTAGTGTGGATAAATTAGAAGCATGTCCCTATCCTATTTTGATGCTGATGTGGAAAAACTGCTTGATACTGAAATACTGCTTAATCTAGAAGGCTTGCTACTTCTTTAACGAGAGTTGATCTACGCATTGTGTAAAAGGGAAGTGGTAGAATTCTGGACTTCAGCAATCAGGTCCATCATTCTGAATTCTCCCCTAGGAAAGATGCTCTCTGCATGTAGTGATCTAGAATGGGGCATCCAGAGTTTTTGGCAGGAGCGCCGCATCATCTAAGACTGTGTCAGGGGCCAGAAAAGTAATTTACATTTCAAATTTGAATACATTTACATAAATTTACATATAAGAATGTATTGGGGTGGATTACAAGGTTTGTCCAAAGGCTGCATAGAGGGGTCTTGCCAGGGGCCACATTGAGATTTGGAGACCCCTGATCTAGAACTATTAAGGAAAAGTCTGTTCTGAACCTTTATTACTACCTAGTTTTGTGTGGTGTATAGATCAGCTCTTAAGACCCTCAAGTACATCTCTAAAAATTAGATTTACAATTCATCTGCGGACAGCCAAATCAAGTAATTCATCTGCAGACAGCCAAATCTGTAATCAATTCATCTGTGGACAGCCAAATCTGCGGACAAGTAAACTTCAAATCTTCTGAACATCTATTCTATACTCCCAGCACAGAAAGGTACAAATAACTGGTAAGAGCAAGGCTTTTGCAGGCTGAATATTAAAATTAGAATATAGTAGTTAACATATAGTAAACAAAACAAGATATTTGATCCACCAACACATCTATACCAGCAGGCAATAACTATCCTTCAGACTTGAGTTTTAATCTACCCAGAGATGTCAGAAACTGAACTGAGAAACTTCTGGATGCTCTGCAGGTGCTCTTCTGCCAAATTATGAGTCTTTCCTTCTCAAAAATGGCCCCGTACTAAAATCACTCATAGTCATCATTTGATCCCACCCACAAGCCTGCTCAAACCTTACAGCCTCTTCATAAAAAAAAACTCCTGAAGACAGTTCCACATATGTTTCCACTCACAGTGACTTTTCTAAGAGCAGATTTACCCACAGTTGTGTGTCATCTTTTTCCCGATGGATACATGTGAACCACATGTGAACCACATGTATTTCCAATAATATAAGGACAAAGGAAACATGTGGATGGAGTCAATGACATGGGCGGTTCGGCAGTGGAACAGATTGCCAAGGGAGGTGGTGGTCTCTCCCTCACTGGGGATCTTCAAGCAGAGGCTCGACGAGCATTTGTCGGAAATGCTCCAGGAGGATTTTGTGCTACAGGCAGGGGGCTAGGCTAGATGATCCACTGGGTCCCTTCCAACTCTAGGATTCTATGATTCATGATGATAGAGAAATACAACATTACACCATAGAGATGTGAATTCCACACAGCTGAGAATATGGATGAATCACAACCCAGACGCATGCTCCAGTTCTCTATTGGTAAAATCAGAATAGTGGTCTATACCCCCAGATGTTAAAGAGGAAAACAAAAACATTGCCATTCTATACATGACTATTCAGAAGTAAGACACACTGTGTTTAATGGGACTTACGCCCTGGTATGTTTATACACTTTCTTGAGAGTAATCTTTATTCAACACAGTGGGGCTGACTTCTGATGAGACGTGCATAGGCTTGTGCAATAAATTTATTTTAAATCAGAACTCATATATAGGAGTAGATAAGTCTTTCTGATGAAATATTACAGTTTGGGAAGGCTTTTGAGTAGTTTTCAAATTACCACAGATGATTCTCTGTTCAGCAACACAGGTTTTCACGTACAGTATTCTAATTTATTTCCAAACACAGTAACATTATTTGTCCAATAAAATATCCTACTTTGCATAATGCAGCCATTAACTGCAATCAAAAGAGCGGCACCGTGATATAGTGGCAGAGCTGTATATATTATATCCTCAGATGTGATTCTACAGACAATCATCACAATACAAGCCATTAGTGTACGTTCATGGGTAACAATAGCTGCTTTAGGAAGACCTGTGTGTAGATAAAATGGAACATGCATTAACATTTCCCAGTTGAAGCATCTTGCATTTGCAAAGTCAGTTTCCTCTGAAATATGGCAACATACTGTGTCCATGTAATCTATTTGGTATATGTATAGGTTTTTTGTCCTATCAAGGTATGAACAACATGGGCAATAAGACCTAAAGCTTTCCTGTTTTAGACCTTTTTCAACTTTGGGCACAATCCAGAGTAACTACGGGGAGTCCTTGCTCCGGAGCAAGAAGAAGTTTCTCTGGATTGCAATATGACTTTTCCATAGGTTTTCACTAGGTGGTGCAGTAACTATGGGTTACTCTTACGTGCTCCTGTTGTTACTTTAGATTGTAGGGTTTCTGCTTTAAGGAAAATTCTTTGCACACCAATTAATCTGCTGAAGAATTTTGTGTGTCTGCCAGAGAATGCCTGAAGTGGGGGAAAGGAATGAACTTTTGTGTAGGTTTTGCAATTTATCAATTAAATTTTCTCAATAATGTCAAAAACCAGTTAATAGAATACACAATCATTAAAACAGTCAACAATTCTTAACTATACCTGTGGTTCCAGAAGTATAAATATACAATGCAGGACTTTTAATAGTGACACTTGACCTCCAAGAGGCTGGAACAGGCTCATCTGAAGCAGCATCCATTTTGTCCAGGAAACTATCCACCCCTTCTGTCTCCGATGTTCTACTTAGGTAATAGATGGCCACATTTTCTTCTTGCAAGGTTGGTAGTATTTCTTCAACAGCTGCTTTCAATTCTTTTAAGACAGAGAGGAAATAATAATAGAGCTTTTTCTTGACATTTGTTTAATGAAGATCATGTCAAAACAACAAAATCCTTGCCTACGTAACACCCATTCCTCACATACCTAGAAGTTTTTTAAAAATTCACAGTGGTGATGCTTTTCTGCACCAGCGCAATGGCACAGAGGTGCAATCATTCAGTTAATTCATAGAAAAAAGCCACAAGCCAGGCACACCACATTATAAAACACCACAAGGTCATGTAGGTGCTGCCTACACAGGGTGAGCTCCTCAGTAGTGGGGCAGAACTTTTAGTCACAAGTCTCTTGTAGTGCCATAAAGTTAAGGGAAACTTAACTATACTTAAGGGAACTATACAGAGGGGTGCAAAAGTTCACTGGCTTGTGTGACCCATCCAGCTTGTCATCTTGCAAAACAAGCAGTTTGTTTTCAACTTTCTGCATGTGCTGAGTTGGAGATCTTAGTTCAGCAGCAGAATGCATTCTATGCATGAAAAGATCTTGGATTCCATTCCTGCCATTTCCAGTTAAAAGGGACTCAAGCACCACAACTGGAAAAGAACAAGATGCTGGAGAGCTTCTAGAAACACACAGTACTGGCCCCGCTAGACCAATGACCTGATATGACAGCTAAATTACTGTTAAGGCTTACAATCAGACTGCTAGCGGCCTCTTCACCATGACAGCTCATGATTTTGCAGAGGGGGAGAGTCTGTGGGGGAGCTCAATCCTGGCACTTCAGTCAATGTGCAAGGTTCTGCTCCCCCCTTCCTAGGTGATGTACCATCTCTGTGCCTCCTGATAGTTGGACTAGAAAAGAGAGGAAGATGGAACAGAACATCAAGTGTGGTGGAGAGCAAAGTGGTTGGCTAGTGCATCCTATATGACATATGCTGATATGACATATGTTCACCACTTTACTGTCCTCCATACTTCCATTTAATACTCTAGGGAGCAGGAAGAACAATGGAAGTGGACACCCTCCTTGCAACTCTGTTGCAACCATTTCATGGACAGGCCAGTACTGAAGATCGGACACATGCCAGAATTGATGGACCTGTTTTTGACCACATCTGTGTGGTGACAGCTGTTTACTTTAGGACATATCCTGCCAGGGCAAAAGGAGAAGTAATAAATTCACACAGGAGCAGAGATTAAACAAAGAACAAGTGTGTCATATGGAGGAAAGGTGGGGTATGAGTTCATTCATTAAAAAAACAAACAAATTAATAGTTTCTTTACACAGGAGTCAATGACAATGTATTTAAATAAAGAAAATCTCAGATAATTGTCTTGAAGTGCAGTCCAATGCAAGTCCACCACAAGGGACAGAGTCCCTTTTAATTTAAAGGGACTTACTCCAAGGGAATTGTATACAGGATTGCAGAATAGAGCTCAATTTTCTTCATTTAAAAAAAAAAGAAATACAGGCGAGTTCTTTCAGGACAAACTCATCATGCCTTTTTACACAATTCTACCCAGTGCTAAAGTACACAATTTAGTACAATATTGTATTAGTACACAATAAAGTACATAATAAGTGTACCCAGTAAGTACACAATAAAGTACCCAGTGCTTTTTACACAATTCTACCCTATGCTAAAGCATCACCCATTAAAAGGGAAAAAGCAGCTGTGATACAAGTGTAGCTCTTTTTGCTTAAAACAGCAATAAAATGTCGGGTAAAGGTTAAATTTCAATTAGGATACACTAAGTAAATACTTAACTGGGAAAATTTATCCACTTTGTTTCCGAGCATACTAAAATATTAGCCTTTACTCTCAGTTTTGGTTATATGTCCGAAGAGGCTATGTGTCAATCAATACTTTATATCAGTTTGTCAGTTTCCAGAACGGTGACCAACAGTAATTTCTAAGATGGTACAAGTGGTTTCACCTCATGTAAGAAGTTCTCAGCTGACTCACAAAAGTTTGATCAAAGTCCACCATCCTGTTTCTCAAAGTTCCCTTCAGGCGTCTCCAGGAAGCCCATCAGTAGGACATAACAGCAGCTGTTATACTGCATTTGGAAACAACTGCCCCAAACATGGAGGCTCCATTCACTCATCATAGTGGATTAAGCCACCATAACTTTAACTTTTGCAGCTGTTGCTAAATCTTGTGGCAGTGTGTTCCACAGCCAAATTACTCATTAGGCAAAGAAGTGCTTTATTTTGGTTACCCAGGATCTACCCGTACGTGATCCTCCAGTTCTAGTATTATGAGAGATGAAGAAAACATATATATATTGTCCCCATCATGCTTCATCTTCATCAAAAACCCTACCTTTGGTGTATTCATTGGCATTCTTACAGGGGACATGGTGTGGAAAGCATGGCACAGACTGCAATGTGCCAGGCAAGCAACCCGTTCCACTCACCATCAAAGCCATTCCAGGCAGACATGGCAATGCAGAAACACCTGCACGTTGTTGTAGGTGCTTGCATGGCTCAGACAGTGAGTATAAGGGACCACTTACTGTGGTGCCTGCAGCATTTACTGCACCACCACCACCTCCCTCTTTGTGTGATACTGGGTGTATAAACAGTTCTTTTTGTCCCACTGATCAGATTGGTCAGACTTCTGTAGCAACAGAAAAATGTAACCAAAGCTGTTCAACTGGATGTAAAAATGAGAATGAATATACACTGCAAGTAGTAATTCCTCCTCTTTCAAAGTACATTCAACTCCTTCTAAAACAAAGACAGATGATATCCATCTTCCAGCCCAGTGAAAGACACCTGGCTACCATTTTTTACCACTATTTATAAATTTTGCAGTGGCTGTTTCCATCTGATTTCAAGGACTATTCTGAGGACACACTTTAACTCCTCATTCAAAGTTACAGCCTGGCCCTGTAGAGATTGAATGGAGACTACCACTTTGTTCTCCTTTTAAAACAGAAAAACAAAATTAAATGAATCAGTCACATGCTTTGTATAAATCAGTGGTTTCCAACCTTTAGGAGCCCAGAAATGTTGCCACCAATTGCTAAGATTGGAAGCATACTGTGAATGACACATGGAATCCTGTGGCACCTATAGCGGCTTATTAGTTGAGAGGACAATCTGCTCCTCAATTGCTGGCTAAGGACTAAAGAAGAAGGGCGCAATCCAGAGTAACCACGGGGAGTCCTTGCTCCGGTGTAAGAACAATTTGCTCTGGATTGCAATATGAATTTCCCATAGGTTTTCACTAGGTGGTGCAGTAACTACGGGTGCCCATAATGTCTCTTATGTGCTCCCCTAGTTACTCTGGATTGTAGGGAAAGACATAAAAATGGAGGAGTCTTTGGACAACACAAAAGCCAGTGTTGTTTGAAGACGCCACTGTGGTTATCTCTTCTACGGACTTGTAATGGGGTTTAGAGTCGTAATGGGGTTTTGAGTCGTATCACCTTTAGAGTTGGTGATGACTAGTGACTTGTGGGGGCAGAGTGACTATCATACAATGGAGGACAGAATGTCTGTACTTTTAACTATTGCATAGAAGAGGGAATTTAGGCAGGTTCAGCTCAACATGGAAGGGTTTAAAAAGCAGCACCTGCCAAAATTCCCTCTTCTATACAATGCTTAAGGGCTGCGGTGGCTCAGTGGTTAAAGGTGTGCTTGTCAACCTGAATATTGGCAGGTCAGCGATTCAAGACCCGAGTACTGCAAGACAAGAGTGAGCCCAACTCACTATCCTTAGCCCAACTCCTGCCAACCAAAGGTTAAAAAGCATGTACATGCAAGTAGATAAACAGGCACCACTTTGGTGGGAAAGTAACATCATTCCACGCACTTAGCCCTTTAGTCATGCTGGCCACAGTGGGCTGTGGTGGCGCAAGTGATTAAGACACTGCCTGTTAGCCAGGAGGCCAGGGTCTGAGACCCGGGTACTACAATGGGGTGAGCTCCCGTCCTTAGCTAATGTCAACCGTAGCTTCTAGTTTGAAAGCATCTAAATGCAAGTACGATGTCCATTCTATGTGGTCCCACTTTTTGGGGACTCGGATGTATCGGATGTGTTCACAACGACTCTGCGAGGTGGGCAAGGGGTAAAGGTGTGTGAGCACCCATTGTCTCAGGTCAGGATCAGCACCATGGGGGTTGTGGTGACACAAGCACAGCACAGCAGAGGACCCTCCAGAGGGGTGCAGGGGAGAGAGAGAGAGGGCAGGGCAGGAGAAGGAGCTCACCTGGTTCAGCCAGCAGCACCCTGGCCCCGCAGCACTGGAAGGAGTGGACCAGGGACCTCTGCCTGATGTTGCAGTTCAGGCAGGCCAGGGAGCAGCCCAGCTTGGCGCAGCCCAGCCAGAGCCACACATAGGCGGGCTGGTTGCCCATGAAAAGGGCCACCACGTCCCCCGGCCGCAGCCCCGCTTCTTCCCGCAGAACCCGCGCAGCCCGGTCGCTGAGCCGGTCCACCTGCCGGTAGGTGAGCACCTGCTCCCCGAAGAGCAGCATCGGCTTGTGGGGCGTCCTCCGCGCGCGCTCCAGGAACATCTCCAGGATGGTGCGCGGGGGCACCCGGGAGCCTGCCCTGCGCGCTCTCTGCGCCGCCCGCGCAGCCAGCAGGAAGAAGCGCAGGTCCTGGAGGAGGAAGGGGCACGCCAGGGTCAGCAGCAGCGGCAGCAGCAGCAGCCCCACCAGCGCCGAGCACAG
The DNA here is from genome assembly GCA_030015325.1 of Cryptoblepharus egeriae. NCBI lineage: Eukaryota > Metazoa > Chordata > Lepidosauria > Squamata > Scincidae > Cryptoblepharus > Cryptoblepharus egeriae. The sequence continues at coordinate 18,897,126 of JAREYC010000013.1, forward strand.
GCACGACAGCATCTCAAGCAGCGCCAAGGCGCACCGGCTCTGCGCCTCGCCTGGGGACCGCGCAGTGGCTGCCTGCCTGGATGGATGGATGGACGGGAGGGAGAGAGGGAGGGCCGGCCACTCACGCCCTCACCACTCACGCCCTCCTGCACTGCCCTTCCCCCGCCTGCCTTCCCCAGGGAGCCCCGATAGGAGGATGCGAGGAGGGGACCCCTTTGGAGAGGTGGGCGCACAAAGGGAACCTCTCCAAGCGGAGAGCGCCCGCCTCTCCAAACAGGGATCCTTGGCGCAGGGACCCACCTTTCCAAATGGGACCCACCTCTCCAAGGAGGGAGATCCCACCTCTCCACACTGGAATCCTCCTTTCCAAATAGGGACCTGTCTCTCCAAACTGGGACTCTCCTCTCTATACAGGGATTCTCGTCTCCAAACAGGGACCCTCTTTTCAAGAATAAGATCCCTCCTCTCCAGACAGGGACCCACCTCTCCAAACAGGGACCCACCTCTCTAAACCCGGACCCACCTTTCCAAATGGGACCCACATCTCCAAACAGGGAGATCCCACCTCTCCACACTGGGACCCTCCTTTCCAAATGGGACCCACCTCTCTAGACAGGGACCCTGCTTTCCAGAGAGCACTCACCTCTCCAAATAGGGACCCACCTGTCAAATGGAACCCACCTCTCCAAACAGGGACTCTCTATTCAGGGATTCTCTTTTCCGAACAGGGACCCTCTTCACCAAAAAAGAGATCCCACCTCTCCACACTGGAACCCTCCTTTCCAAATAGGGACCTGTCCCTCCAAACTGGGACTCTCCTCTCTATACAGGGATTCTCGTCTCCAAACAGCGACCCTCTTTTCAAAAATAGGATCCCTCCTCTCCAGACAGGGGCCCACCTCTCTAAACCCGGACACACCTTTCCAAATCGGACCCACGTCTCCAAACAGGGAGATCCCATCTCTCCACACTGGGACCCTCCTTTCCAAATGGGACCCACCTCTCTAGACAGGGACCCTGCTTTCCAGAGAGCACTCACCTCTCCAAATAGGGTCCCACCTTTCCAAATGGAACCTACTTCTCCAAACAAGGACCATCCTCTCCAAACTGGGACCCACTTCTCCAGACAGGTACCCTCTTTTCCAGAGAGCACCCACCTCTCCAAACAGGGACCCACCTCTTTCAATAAGGACCCTTCTCCTTGCAGGGAGGCAGTTGAGGCAGAGCCTCCCTCCACCATCGTCCCAAGAACACCACCATGTGAGGTGGTGCCAAAGCACTCTCAACTCACACGTTTTGCGTCTCCTCATGCAGCAGTAGCAGCATGTCAGTTGAGGCAGGTGAGGCAGAGACCTCTGAAAGCACCACCATCATGAGAGGCACCCAAGCACTCTCAACACAGCCTTGATTCACCTTACGCAGCTGTGGCATGTGAGTTGAGACAATTGAGGCAGAGCCTCCCCACTGGAGGTTCCTCAAAAACTGCCAATGAGGTCCTCAAGTACTGTACTTTCAACCACACACTTGCCCTCATCTTATGCAGTGGTGGCCTGTGAAATGAGGCAGGAGAGACAGAACCTTTCCATTGGAGCCCTTCAAGAAGCACAGTTACCACCATGTGAGGCACTCTCAATCCATGCACTTGTAACAATGTCAACAGACAAGGATCCCAATGGAATAACCTCATAACTGTAATCTCAGGGTGTTGAGGACCACTCAGAGTGTGAGGCATCCTACCAGACTCTCCTCCCCCTCAGTGAGTGAGATGCGAGCTTCTATTCCTCTCACCCTTGAATAATAAAAGAAAGGGGAGATGGAAGTCTGTGGAGCTGAACTGAGTGGTGGTGAAGTGGGGAGGCACTGTATAGTAGGCTGGAATGGAGAGGTGCATGCCACATCTCCTCTTAGGCTGTGTCCCCCTTTTCCAATCTGCGGAGAGGGCAAACAAATAATTGGTCTGCTTGAAGTTGTTTCTTCAGTGGGCCTCCTGAGTGGAATTTGTGAGAGAGTAGCCTGTACGTGGTTATCAAATGTATTTGTATTCACTGAGCAAGACTCCCAATCGCACCGGTTCTGTAGAGCCCTTAGCGAACCGGTTGTTAATTGGGGGCCATCATCTTTGACTTGCATGCAAGTGTGTGAGAATTTCTCTTAAAGGGCCTCTGGGTCTGTTTTGCCAGAGGAAGCTCAACTTCCTCCCCTTCTGAGGGTGCTCTTTCTGCCCCCCTTCCCCTCCTTAAGGGCATTTTTTAAAATACAAATACCTTATATGTAAGTCAAGCAGCCAGGAGTTCCCTGGCAAGCACACCTCCCTCTCCTAATCACTTTACTAACCTCATGCAAAGAACATCATTCAAACAAGCTCCCATTAAGAATCTACATTATCCCCTGCCTAAGTGGTTGTCTAAAACAGCTACATTCTTTACAGTGAGTGTGAGAAACCATTTCTGCTTTGATGCCCTGGAAGGAAGCCTGTCTCTGCTAAACATCTTATTTTGCTTCAAAACCTTATTTCTAGCAAGTTTTGAAGAGGTATTTTCTTGTTTTTGCAAAGATAGTCCATGCAAATGAGCCCTCTTATTCCTCCAATTGTGTCTGCATTACTAAAAATTCTTGAGGTGGGAGAGAAAGAGGGAGAACCTTTGAGTGGCTGCTCTTCTCTCTCCATTCACTGGAGGCATCCATGCGTGCCTCCTCAGAAGCAAGTCCCATCCTAGTCAATGGAGCTTACTCCCAGGTAGGTGTGGATAGGATTTGAGCATCAGACCCCAATACTCTGCATGCCTGCTCAGAAGCAAGTATTGAGTGACCCTATGTCCTCCTTTCCCTGGACAGGTCCTCTTTTTACTCTTGTGTCCTGGGAAAAAATCTTTTCCTCTCTCCTCCTTTTCCTTATGAGCAGGCAACATGGAGTCTTATTATTATCCATACTTTTTTCCAGGACCACAATAAATCTTCACTGTCCTCCTTTTCCTTATGAGCAGGCAACATGGAGTCTTATTATTATCCATATTTTTTCCCAGGACCACAATAAATCTTCACTGTCTTCCTTTTCCTTATGAGCAGGCAACATGCAGCCTTCTCATAAATTTTATTTTTTCCCAGGAGCACTTTTTCCCCAGGACTGGTCCTCTTTTCACTCTTCTGCTTGGGGAAAAATCTTCATTGTCCTCCTTTTCCTTATAAGCAGGCAGCATGCAGTTCCCATCCTGCCCCCCCCCCCCAGGAGCTCAGTCCACTGCCTACTCTGAAGTAAATCCTATTAAAGTCAGTAGGTTTTACTCCCCTGTGAGGATAAGAGTGTAGCCTCAAAGCCCAATCATTGTCTACTCAGAAGTAAGTTCCATTATAATAGTGAAGCTTATTCGATGGAAAGAAGCTGGTTTCTAAGAGCTTGTTATCCTATGCCTGACTACTCAAAAGTTAATCTCATTTCAATCTATGAAGCTTACTCCCAGGAAAGAGTGCAGAGGAGTGCAGCATTAGAGCCCAATCCTATTCTTGGTACTCAGAAGTAAGTCCCATTAGAGTCTGTGGAGCTTACTCTCAGGAAAGTGAATAGGATTGCAGCCAAAGGATGGTTACTGAGAGCTCAGTCCTTTGCTTGACTACTCAGAAGTCCTATTATATTCAATGGAGCTTACTTATAGGAAAGTGTGGACAGGACTGTAGCCTTAAGTAGTGGCTTAGAAGCAAACCTCAGCCTACAGAGGGGACACCACAGACTCTGGTCCTAAACTGTAGATCAGTGTTTCTCAACCAGTGTTATGAGTACCACCAGTGAAACTTGTGGTAGTGTCTGCTGGTACTTAGGCACCTGGATGCAAGTGTCATATGTGCTCCCTGAGGCAGCTGGTAGACCTCTGTGTGATTCAGGAAGCTGGACTAGATGGGTCTTTGGTGTGATCCAGTGGAGGCTTTTCTTATGCTTTTATGTTCTTATTTGTGGCACACATTCCCCCTGAGAGCATAACAAAGTGTAATGCATAGGAATAAATTACACTGAACTCGGGTTTAATACTGATTGATGCCATCACAAGTGATACATTTTTTTTTTGTAAACTAAGGGTTAAGTTTTTTGTAAACTAAGGGCCCTCCCCCGCCCCGCCCCCTGACCCTGGCCCCACCCCCTGACCCACCCTGGCCCCGCCCACTTCCGAAGAACCGGTTGTTAGGGCAGGCTGGGCCCACCACTGCAATAAGGTAATGTGTAATTACCCTTCCAGGTAATGGAAGGGAAGGGCACCGTGACATGCACCACTTGTGCCATGTTTGTCTTTTTGCCCAAGGACCCCGGGGATTATCAATGCTGTAAGTCAGGGGTGTCCAACCTTTTAGCTTCTCTGGGCCGCATTGGAAGAAGACAAGTTGGTTTGGGCTGCACATAAACACTAACAACTTTTTTTTAAAAAAATGTGGAACAAAATGTAGGATGTCCTATATTTTGTCCTACATTTTTTAAACCTTGGAATAAATCTCATTGATTTTAATGGTGCTTACTTCTAAGTAGGCATGATGCATAGGATGGGCAGCGATCCTCTCCAAGCAAAACCTTGGAGTAAGTCTCATTGATTATCATGAGAGTAAGTCTCATTGATTATCATCTGCTGCGTAGCCATGCATAGAATTGGGCTCTCAGATTGCAACTTGGTAATAAGCCTCATTGACTTTAGTGGGGCTTACTTCTGAGGAGGAATGATGCATAGGCTGGGCTGTGATCCTCTCCAAGCTTAACCTTGGAGATATGCTGCAATCCTGAACACACTTTCCTGGGAGTAACACCCACTGGGTACAATGGGTCTTACTTCTGAGTAGACATGGTTAGGGTTGCAGCATATCTCCAAGGTTTTGCTTGGAGTGGATCACAGCCCATCCTATGCATCGTTGGGCTCTCAGACTGCAACTTGGGAGTAAGCCTCATTGACTTTAGTGGGGCTTACTTCTGAATAGATCTCAAGGGCAGCAGGCAGCAGCTGGGATAGAGGCTGAAGCTGCTTTTGGGAGATGCGGGTGGGCGAGCGCTGCAAGGTTTGCAGGGGCCTGAAGCACTCTGAGTGCCAGGAGGCAGGTAGGGGGAGCTGCCAGGCAACCCAGACCAGCTTTGTGGTGGCTGCCCAGGGCTGTGCACAGAGAAGCATGCAAAATTTGAAAATGGTTGCTGCCACAAAGCCAGTTTTTCCAATGGTGGTGGCCAGCTTTGCAGGAGGGCCGCATCCACCCTCGTCTTGGGCCGCATGCGGCCCCCGGGCCTCGTGTTGGACACCCCTGCTGTAAGTGCAAACTGGTTGCACTGTTGGAGGAGAAGGTGGCAGCATTGGAGGGTAAAGTTTCCACCCTTTGTCAAATCAAGGCATTTGAGGAGTTCCTCGATGCAACGCACACAGAACTTCTCGAAAGGGAAGTTTCGGATGACTTCCCGAGTGGGAATGACACCAGTGGGAACCCCAATAATGATGTCTCTTCATGGAGGCATGTGACAGTCAGGACAAAAAAGAACAGGAGAGGCCAAGAACCACTGGAGCTAAACAACCGTTTCCAGAGTCTCTCAGATTCCACCATGTTGGCAGAAGTTCCTCTTGCTAGCATGCCTACTCTGGATCCTGGGAGGCCTGCAATAATTCCCCTTACTGGAATGCCTGCAGATCCCCCTCAAAGAACCCAACAGCTGCCAAAACCAGTAAGTGTGGGGGAATCACGACAAAAAAGAGAACACAGAGGAGGGTGGTGGTGATTGGAGATTCTCTCCTGAGGGGCATGGAACCTATATGCCGACCAGACCTGTTTTCCCGTGAGGTGTGCTGCCTCCCTGGTGCCAGGATACGGGATATCACGGAGAGGTTACCATGAATGATCTCGCCTGCTGATCGCCATCCGTTCTTACTCATCCACATAGGAACAAACGATACTGCTCAGCAAACTTTCCAAAGGATAGTTGGGGATTATGAAGCTCTGGGGAGGAAGATTAAGGATCTGGGAAATACCCAAGTGGTATTCTCATCCATCCTCCTGGTAATTGGCAAAGGTCCTCAGAGAGATGGCAAAATTTTCCAGGTCAGTAGCTGGCTCCGAAAATGGTGTCTTCAAGAAGGATTTGGATTCTGGGATCATGGGCTGAGCTTCCTTGAGGAGGGACTCCTAGCGAAGGATGGACTGCATCTCATGGGTTGGGGGAAGAGTGTCTTCAGACGGGAGATGGCCAACCTGATCAGGAGGGCTTTAAACTAAATAAGAAGGGGGTGGGTCATGTCCAAAGGGAAATTAGGAATAAAGGAAATGCTCTGGATGGAAATTGCCAGGGCACAGTTATAACTCAAAAATATTTCAAGGGGCTTGGCCTTAAGAAAATGCAGTGAGTTGCAACCTCCAGGGCTTATGTTGCATTTACGCAAATGCACAGAGCCTGGGAAATAAACAAGATGAGTTGGAGCTTTTAGCAAGTGAAGGGAAATTTGATTTGATAGGAATAACTGAAACTTGGTGGGATGACTCCCATGTCGGGAACATACAAATGGAAGGCTATCAGCTGTTCCGGAGGAACAGAAGTGGCAAAAGGGGAGGCGGAGTAGCATTATATGTCAAGAACATATATACCTGCTCTGAAATTCAGGAAACTGGTCCAGATATTCCTGTGGAGTGCGTTTGGGTAAAGGTGAGGGGGGAAAGCAAGAAACAAAACATTGTGGTGGGCATCTACTATAGACCGCCAGGCCAAGGAGAAGCAGTAGACAATGTCTTCTTGAAGCAACTGGAATGCGTTGCAAAGAAATATGAGGTGGTAGTAATGGGGGACTTTAACTATCCAGACATTTGCTGGGAGACAAACTCAGCCAAACATAGAAGCTCCAATAAATTCCTGATGGGCCTGGAAGATAACTTCATGGTCCAGAAGGTGGAGGAAACAACAAGGGGAGGGGCCATCCTTGACCTGATCTTAACAAATCATGAAGAACTGATTGACCGGGTCAACGTGGCGGGTACTTTAGGGGAAAGTGATCATGAGCTGCTGGAATTTAGAATATTGTGGGAAATAAAAAGAGTGCAGAGTGAAACCCTTATATTGGACTTCAGAAAGGCTGAATTCAACAGGTTTAGAGGAGTCATAGGCGGGATCCCATGGGTTGATCCCATGGGAAGGGGCCCCCATGAAAAGGGGCCCAAGATGGGTGGGAGCTCCTTAAGAGGCATCTTCTGCAAGCTCAGTCAGTAACAATTCCTATGAAAAAGAAAGTGGGGAAAAACCTGAAAAAACCAGGTTGGCTCCACAAGCAACTTGGGGATCAGCTGAAGTTAAAGAAAATGAAGTATAGGGAATGGAAGACTGGAAAGATTACCAAGGAGGAGTACAGGCAGATAGTCCAGTCCTGTAGGGAGGGGGTCAGGAATGCTAAAGCTCAGTATGAGCTGAGGCTGGCCAGGGGTGTCAAGGATAACAAAAAGAGCTTCTTTAGATATGCCCAAAGGAACAGGAGGAGAGACGAGGGGGTGGGGCTGCTCCTGGACAAAGATGGACAAAGATGGACAACAGGTGTCTGGAAACCAGGAGAAGGCTGAGCTGCTCAACTCCTACTTTGCGTCCGTCTAATCTGGGATGGAGGGCTGCACAAATAAGAGTGGGGGATCATTGGCTGATGCGGGGATGTGCATGATCTCTAAGCGAAGAATTTAAAAATGTTGAGAAAATATTTTGGAAGAAGTTAAGAGAAAATGGTTACTTTAGAGTAAAGGATGTATATAATTCTCAGAGGACTTTTATCCTGGTACAAGAACTATTACAGAAAGTTGGAGGACAATATTGATTAAGGATTATGGCTCTAAATAACATTCTGAAATAGAGGAACAATAGTGGAATATTAAATAAGGATGATACATCTTTAGAAAAAATATACAGTATTAAGGATGATAATAAGAAGGGTATTGCAAGGAAGTTATATAACTTAATGAATAAGTATAAAGATTATATGTTGGGGACAATACAAACCAAGTGGGAAAGAGAGGTGGAATTGACAGCACAGGAGATAGAAAGATTAATGAAAGGAATTGTGGAGATAAAATTGGAAAAATTCAGAGAAATGGAGTTGAAATTAATATTAAAATGGTATAGGACACCACCTCAGTTATCCTATATGATTAAGGGAATGAACCCAACTTGTTGGCATTGTAAAAAGGAAAAGGGATATTATTTACATCTTTGGTGGGAATGTCTTAAGGCAATTCAATTTTGGAAGTTAGTTTTGGAAAAGGTGGAGGATTTATGTAATATTAAGTTGGAGATGACTGGGAAAATCCTATTTATGGGAATATTGGGAAACAATTAAGTAAAAGGACCTGAACAGAATTTATTCAAAGCTATGATTTTAGCTGCCCATGCATTCATAGCATATGGGTGGAAGGATGCATCAAAATGGACTCTGGAAAGATGGAATTCATACTTATATGACTGGATACAGTCAGTTATAGTGTCAATATTGAGACAGGATAAGACATGGGAAGAAAATAAATTAGAGATTCGAAAGAAATGGTCGAGATATATAGAATGGGTAAGAGAAGGGGGGCCAACAGTGTTATTTTTGTTAAAATCCAAAAGGTATGCTTATGGCTGAAGTTATAAAATTAAATAGTTGCTTTTTCTTTTCTATAAGGGGGGTGGGAATATACAGGGGGAAAATGATGTTTATTATGTAAATATAAGAGAAAAATATGTGTAAATATATAATGCATCAATAAAAAAACTTTAAAAAAACTTTCCCCCATGTGCAACTTTCCCCCATGCGCAATTCCCCCATGCGCAATTCCCCCATGCGCATCATCCCCCATGTGCAACTTCCCCCATGCACAACTTCCCCAATGTACAACTTCCCCCATGCTCAACTTCCCCCATGCGCATCATTCCCAATGTGCAACTTCCCCAATGTGCAACTTCCCCCCATTCGCAATGTCCCCCATGCACAACTTTCTGCCCATGCACAACTTTCTGCCCATGCACAACTTTCCGCCCATGTGTATCATCCCCCATGCGCATCATCCCCCATGCGCATCATCCCCCATGTGCAACTTCCCCCATGAGCAACTTTCCCCCATGAGCAACTTTCTGCCCATGTGCATCATTCTCCCATGCGCATCATTCTCCCATTCGCATCATCCTTCCCTGTGCATCATCCTCCCATGCGCAACTTCCCCATGCGCAACTTTCCCCCAAGAGCATTATCCCCCATATGCATCATCCCCCCATGCGCATCATCCCCATGCGCAACTTCCCCCATGCGCAGCTTCCCCTATGCGCCACTTTCTCCCATGCGCCACTTTCCACCATGCACCACTTTCCCCCATGCACAGCATCCTCGCCAGTGCAACCTTTTCCTCCGAACAACATGCCCCAGTGCACCATGCACCAAGCACCAAACTGGCTGGATGTTGGTCAGTCTTCCATGTTAAGTATAGGACAAAAACACGTTGACCCCTTTTCAGTCCCTGAAGGGTTAAATTTCTCCACATGGGTTCTTGGTGGGTGTTCATGTGACAGAAGGAACTCCCTCCCAGAATTCCATGCTTCCAGGCCCAGCAGTTGGGGCGGAATGTTGATGAGTCATCCATTCTCCAATGCAAAGTATAGGGAGGAAAACGTGTTGCACCCCTTTTTACCCCCTTCCGGTTGGAATTTCTGAAAACCGGTTCTTAGTGCACCCCTCCGTCACGGAAGGAACACCCACCTCAAATTTCACCCTTCTAGGGCCGGCAGTTTTGGCAGGGCGGTGATGAGTGAGTGAGTGAGTGAGTTAGTCAGTCAGTGACTTTTCTCTTTTATATATATAGATAGTAAACTGTTATACCGAATATTGATCTGTACTTATATAATCAAAATACCATATTTACTTAAATTTAATGTACCATTGAATCTACTGTGCACCCCAGTTTTGGAGACTAAATTCATCTGAAAAAGGTGCATGTTAGATTCAAGTAAATATGGTATGTTGTCGACCCATTCACTGTGTCCCAACCCACAGTTTGAGAAACAGGGATCCATTACACTTTAAAAAGAAAAAAGGCTTTCCTCCTTGGAGCACCAGGCCACATACATTCATTCAAGACCCCCACAAGCAATTGCTTGTCATAACAACCCTGTGTTGGAGGTAAGACAAAGGATGCAATCTTAACCAATTTTCCAGTATTGGTGGACCAGTGCCAGTGAGGCATTTGTACTGGTGCAAGTGCAAGTGAGGAAGTGCAAGTGAGGAAGTCACGGAAGCCTCTCCATGATAAGACACTGTTTGATCCCCATACCTTGGAGTGGTAAAAACCAGCTTCTAGAATGCTGGTTAGGATTGCACCCTGAGAAACTATTGACTGACTCAATAATACCAAGAGGATTTCAGGTCTGAATGGAGACCTGCTCAGGCACTCTATCTACAACCCCTCACTGGTTTGCTGGAATGCACTGCTAAAAGCTCTTTACTCCTCTGTTATACTTGAACACTGCATTCTAACCAGATACATTTTGTCTAATGCATTACAAATTACACATTTTTTAAAATATCTGATGCTGTTTCCTCTAACTTTGCCACCTTTGCAACATGAAGTAAATAATACAGCCTGATACAAATATACTGTATTGTACTATACAAGCAAGCAACTGTAACTTGTTGAGATTGTTCCGGGGCCACTAGAGGGCAAAGATGCACCAAACTAGACCAACCTTTTTCACTGCAGCTCTTCCTTTTCAACAGTTCCATTCCAGTGGCTGGCACGGGTAGAGTTGCTCAGTTTTCTCCCACCAAATCAGGACAGGACCCTCTTTCTCATTTGCTAGTTTGTGAATACAATTCCTAAAAATCAGGATTGTCCCTGTTTATTGGGATATATGGCAACCCTAAGATAGGGCCATCACTAGAACAATGAATTATTTTTCTCTACCAGCTCCTTCTTTGGGCAAACCATGGAAGTGACATTTATTTATTTACTAAAATTTCAAGAATATTTGTGGCCTGAGGGCATGGCTGGGTGCTGGGCAGTGGCAAAGGGTGGTGGGTTGCAGTGGGGATTGGCAACACTAGTCAGTGACAGGCACTGGGCACTAGGTTCCCAGGGGACCAGGGAGAGTGGTGGGCAGCGGCATAGAACCAGCAGGCATCCCTTTTGGTACTGAGCACCATTGGGTGGCACTGGGCACCACCAAGCAGTCGACACTGGCAGGCACCACCAGGCAGTGGGCAAGAGTCACCAGCAGGTTGCAGCAGGCACCATCAGACACAAGGCACCCCTACTGGGTACCACTGGGCATTATCTGGCAGTGGGCACCACTGGGCAGTAGATGCCACTGGGCACCAGTGGGAGTGGCTCTTCCTAGCACCAGTGGCACTGGGTATCCCTCCCAGGCACTTCTCTCAGTGGCAGCACAACCAAGAGGGCCCCCTTTGATGACCACAGAGAATAGACCAGGTTGTATGGAAGAAGGTGGAGGCATATGGAGGCATATCTCTCAAATATGCTCAAATACATGACAATGTGACAACATGTCACCACTGCCCTGGGTACTCTGCCCTCGGTGTTAGGGCCATTGGTTAGTTTCCGAGACCAATGTTCTGTCATGTTCAGCATATGTGTGCATCAGAGGGGAAATAAAAAGTTTTTCTACTCTTCTAAATAGTTCTTCTCCTCTTTTTCAAAACCATTAAGTATGGAAGGAGTTGGAATGTTGAGAGTGGATAATGCAATATATTTTCAATGGCTGCTTAACGAAAGATTATGCCTCCGACTTGGGGCAAACTCGTTAATATTTCCTGTTCCTTAATTGGCTTGATTGAGAAGTCCATGCCCTATTGCATATCCTGGGGAGTGCAGAAAGCTAAAAATATTGCATGTTATTTTTAACGAGCAATTTAGAGTTGGATTTCAGATGATTTATAGCTGCCTGGATCTTTTCCTTGGAGAAGTGCATGAGATCCAGACTATGTTGCAGAAACTTTAGAAGTCCTTACAATTATGAGCTGTTCCCTTCCCACTTCACTGGTAGCATTTCTTGACTTGCCATGTGAACCACACATGCTTACCTTATGACATGGGCTTGGGCTAAATTCCTGACAGGGGGCCTAATTTCTTCTTGGAAGAGATTCCTGTTGAGGAGCTGATGTGTGGAGGAAAATGTTGAAAGACCCAACAGTGTCTCCTATTGGTTAGTGTACCCACTATGTTTACAACCTGGTATTTTCCTTCATCTGGAAATGGATCACCGGAGTACAAATTTACACAGCAGCTGTGACCAACCAACATGAAAGATTGATTAGTGTGAATTTATAGAGGGATGGGGCTGTTACCGTTATCTTTCAATAACTATTTCCCTGTGATTTGCATTATGATCAACCCATATACGTATATAAAACTGAAAAGTCACTCACTCACTCACTCACTCATCAACACCCAGCCAAAACTGCAGGACCTAGAAGTGTGAAATTTGGGGAGGGTGTTCCTGTTGGGAAACAAGGCAACACCAAGCATTTACGTGTCAGAAGGGGGCAGTGAACCACCCCCTCTCTTGATTGACCTCTCTATCTGTCCCTTCTCAGTGATCACTGCAGGATGTGTAGTTTGGACCTTCTTCTTCTTCTTCTTCTTCTTCTTCTTCTCTCTCTCTCTCTCTCTCTCTCTCTCTCTGTGAGCACATGGCTGCCCACCATGCCCCAAACCCACATGCAAGCAGGGGCAGTTTTAGAGCCCTTGGTCTGAATTAAGTCATAGGAACTCTGATGATAATCAGATGCTGTAAATATGAGGCTTCATGATCTGTAAGTAAACCTGTTCTAAAGTTTGATTCTGGTTTCAGTCTTGATTTTTGCATGTGCCTAAGCAAACAGCCAGGGTGGAAGGAAAGGCTTTTGAACCAGAGAAGGAGATGCTCTGTGGTCATCACTCTGCTGAAATAATTCAGTTTCCAATAGTTCTTCCCATAATGGAGACACCCATTCACTGGTTTTTGGAAACTGGTGGTTGTGGCACCTGGGGGGTATTGTGCATGTGGAGGTGTTGCACAACATGGAGGGGGTTGTGGCGCATGGTGGGGGTGTGGTGCATGACGGAGGTTTGGCGCATAGGGGTTGTGGCAGCGCATGGGGGTTGTGGCAGCGCATGGGGGGATGGCACACAGGTCAGATGCTACATGGGTGTATATTACTCCTGCAAAGTGGGTACATTTCACTAGTTCTTTATAATTGTATCCCTTTTCTCTGAAAAATTTGGGATGAGAAGGGATTGTCTGTTATTGATATAAATAAGTCCGTGAGATGTTAGATGGATTGAATGGTATATCCTATCCTGACCCAGTCAATCATATGTAGAAGAGCAACAGTGTTCTCGGCACACACTCCCTCCCTTTTGCATTACAATATGTGCATACAAGTACGAGTAATTAGCTGAATCCTGCAGGAGGCTAAAATCACATGGGGAATTACCTACATTAAATTAATCAGTTCTGTGATTTCTAGCTACACGTATTGAATTATATAAGTTGAACCTCACAATCTGTGAGATTTGGTTCAAGGAATCTCCATGGATTTTGTGTTATACAAAAGCAATTGTTTATCATGGTAACATGACAGGCAATGAATCAATATGAATATATTTCCCTTTCTTGGGGCCTAAAATGGTTCAGCTCAGAAGCAGAAGCTTCCTCTTAGCAGTTCAGAAGTGGTTATCACTTTGTATTCATGTGATAATCACATGCTGGAAAAGAGGAGTCTCCCTCCCAGCTGAAACAGAAACCAAACTGAGTATGAAGCTTTTCTCTTTCTTAGGGAGCTTAGCCGGGGTGTGTTGAGAGCATGTGGGGCATGGCCTACAATGGCACAGACCATATCCAGAGCCTGTTTCCAGGGCAGACATGCCTGCTCCCAGCCCCCCTGACTTAGGCCACCTCAGGAGCAGGTGTAAATCTGAATACACCCATAAGGGTACATGATAAACCACAGTAAAAATGGGAGCAATAAGAAAAAGTTCTAAGTCTTAGGCTGGCCTAAGTGCCAATCTTGCCTCTCAATCTCAGGATACCGGACAACAGCCCACAACATCAGCCATTCCTCTTTTACCCACCCAACACTACAAGGATTGTAGTTCACACTGCAGGAATTATTAGTTGCCAGGATTTCCTAGGCTTCCTTATATGGCAGGCACCACAACTGTTCCACAGCAGTTCTGAAGGAGTTTCCTTGGGACCAAGCCCTCACCACGTGCCACGGACTTGGTCCTCAACAGAAGTTTGGCCTGTGGATTTGACCTAAGTGTCAGTTCAGGATACAGCCTATTTGGTTGGCTTAGCTGGGCCATTTTCTCTGGCCTGAGTCAGGATTGCACCCTTATTTGAGTAAATACTCTTTTGAATATCCAGTGGTGCAGGAACATTAATCCATAAGCAATTATTAATTTTTTTCAGGAGCATGCGCATAAGATTCTGAGTGACTTCACAGCCATTCCAGGGACTGAGAATACTGTTGTATGGCTCCTCTTACAGTGTTGTGTGCATCAAGCGTCCAGGGAAATGTTGGCATGAATGAAATATAGCTCTGAGGCATTGCTCCTGAATGGCCTTTGCTTATTCAGGGCTCAGCAGTGTACTGCTTTTGGAAACAGAGGTGTAAGATGTCACGATTTCAGATCAGCAGCATCATGATCAATAAGCAGCTAGAAAACCTTAGCAGTTAAATGAGATGTATTATCCCACGATACAATTATATGCTGGTTTATTCAAAATTAAATCCTACTACATTCAATGGCTTGCTCGCAGGTCAATTGGTGTAGGATTGCAGGCAAGATTAGACCTAGATCCTGGCATTCACCCCAAGCTAACTGGGCAAGAGGCACTGTTTCAGATGTGTGTTCCTTTTTTATTTAGCGGGGGAGCGTAACTTGCCCTACGTCCCCCTACAATGTCATTTCTTGTACCAAAGAGATGAAGAAAGTTACATAAATTTGTATTAATAGATAGTAATATGAAGATAAATGGTATCTATTAAGAAGTTAGGTATGAAATATAAGAAGTGTAAAATACATAGATATTATGATGAGCTTAAATGGATGATATGTAGATTTAAAGATTAAAAAGATGTTTTGGGATAAATAGAAGATAATAAGGGTTGTACAATGGAGTTCCTAATGTGTGTATCCTGATGTATCCTTTCCCTTTTTGTGTTCCTTGGATCTTGACCTGTATCTAAAATCAATAAAAATCCTTTAAAAATTGAAAAGAAAAAAGTCTGTTCTAGTGGCTTCGGCTGTTCTTTTGCATTTTAGATTGTGAGCCCTTATGGGACAGGGATTCTTTAGCTATTAATTAGCTAATTTTTCATTTCCTTTGTAAACCACTTTGAGAACTTTTTAGTTGAAAAGTGTTATATAAATACTGTGGATAGATAGATAGATAGATAGATAGATAGATAGATAGATAGATAGATAGATAGATAGATCTTCCAGTTCCTGAGGCAGCATGTCAGATATGTTGCCCCCTCTTATTTGGTGATGTGTCCTACTCTCCCCATTCCTTGGATTGGAAAAGAAAGGTGGGCACAAAGCAGAAGAGAAATTGTGTAGGAGAGTGAATCTATCGTCTACCAAAAGTGCTCTTAGCACTTCTTCTTATGCGCCTGTCCTATGCATGTCTACTCAGAAGTAAGTTCTATTGTTTTTAATGGGATTTATTCCCAGAAAATTGTGGAGAGGATTGCAGCAAGAGAGAGCTAATCTGCTGCAAATTCTTTCCATGGTTGATTGACAGGTCTAATGTAGATATAACAGTGCATGTCCAAGTTCTTTATGTGGACTTTGGAGTTCTTGAAAACTATCAGGTTAGATAACTAGCAAATGTTTGTGCTGAGACAGTCATTGGAGTGAAGAGAATTTGATTCCAAGCTCCATTGCTCAACCATTCAGGAAAGAAGTAAACTCAGAGAGGTTCGCCCCCAGATCAGCCACATTCATGCTTGCTTCAAGTGGTTGTAAACTGTTCTTGCTCTTAGAGGATCTACATATATGGAGCGATCTGTGAACGATTGGCTGGCTAGATAATAGTGAATCCTATGCAAGTTGACATAGAAGACCGTCCCATTAAGTTAAAAAGTGCTAACTCCTTAGCATGCATCAGATGACAGCCTTGCTATACAATCTATGCTTGTAAATTTAAAAATAAATCCCAACTATGTTCAGTGGAGCTTACTCCATTGAAAACAGAGTGCAAACATATACATACCTAGGAGTAAGTCCAACTGAATGAATTCAGTCACCAGCTTCCTTCCTTCCTTCCTTCCTTTCAATATAACTATATGCTTTCTTGTGCCTCATTATTTAGGATATAAATACATTAACAGAATGAATGCATTAATATGCACAAGATTTATTATTCTGTTATAATTCTCTCTCTCTCTCTCTCACTCTCTCTCCTGCTCAGCTGATCCAGCAAATTTTTTCAGCAAACTCATCTTCCCCCATCTATACCTTTGTACCTTCTGCCAACTCTCATCTCACGGCTTATCGGCATATTTACTTCAACAGATGTCAAATTTTTTTTAAAAAAAGATCTGGTCTTAAAAACAAGAGGGTTGAGGGATTTTTGCAGCTTGCATGCAGCATCTTCTTCATAGCTTGTGAGAAGGTTCATTTGACAGGACAAATCTGTGGTGAGCCTAACCAATGATTTTCAAACTTTTTCAGCTCATGGCACACTGGCAAGGCACATCCTCATGCTTTTAACAATTGACAAGGCACATCACACTACTGATAAGGGACTCACATCCCATTGGCCCTACTAATAAATATTTCCCCAAAATTTGATGGTACACCTGTTTGGACCACTCACAGCACACCAATGTGCCATGACACAATGGTTGAAAATGGCTGGCCTACTCCACTGTTTGCCTGAGAATCTCACAGCACAAGCCTATCCATATCTACTCAGAAGTAAGTCCCACTATATTCAATGGCACTTACGTCCCCAATCTGTGGATTTCAACCTCAGCCTTGGCACTGGTCACCATAACATGACAAGTTCCTTTCCAATAGAAGATGGCTTTTGCAGCAAACTGAAAGCCATCCACAAGAACATAGGGTGAGAAAAAGTACCTTGCTAAGGAATACTCAGAATTATGAGGATTGGGCAAGAGAGTTTTGATGTTGTCTCTAACATGGTATACTTTTGGTTAGGCCTGTTCACACATTCCACATTTTTGTACCATCCTAAACACTGATCACATTGTGGGGTCACTACAGAAGCTGGAACAGTCTCAGTGGGCTTTCTCTTTTGTTTTTTTTAAAATGTGTTTGCCCTTATTGTTTCCCCAAAAATTCTGAATTCAAATTTTACCTTCTCACTGTTCTCCAGTGCAATTATTTTGAATACATAGAAGAAGGAGTAAGAAACACTTAGGTGTTGCTATTTGTGTGCATGTTCTGTACCACTGTACATCTGTAACCATCTGTTAGCCAAGCCTCTGTATGCTCAGGACAGCTGCTCTGGAGTTGAGAACTGGATTTTAGTCTGTTCAAAACCAGGGCTTCCTGGCAGGGCAAAGCTTTTTGCCCTTCATCATGACAACTGGAAACACAAGTAATTGTGAAGTTAGACAGAGTTCTTCATTATCTCCCACAGCTTCTCCCAAAAGCAGAAAAAACCTGAGGATGTTTTTAATGTCAACTGGATTATATTTTTGATGTAATGGAATACAAATAAAAAATTATTGCAGAATTATTATTATTATTATTTCAGGAGTGAATCATAGAATCATAGAGTTGGAAGGGACCTAGTAGGTAAATTAGTCGAACCTCCTGCCTGCAGCAGGAAATCCTCCTAGACCTAGAGCATCCCCGACAGGTGCTCGTCAAGCCTCTGCTTGAAGACTCCTAGTGAGGGAGAGTCCACCACCTCCCTTGGCAATCTGTTCCACTGCCGAACCACCCTCACCGTCAGGAATTCTTTCTGGATATCCAAGTGGAATCTCCTTTCTTGCAGTTTGTACCCATTGGTTCTAGTTCTGCCTTCAGAGGCAGCTAAGAATAAATGAGCCCCTTCCTCCATATGACAGCCCTTCAGGTTTCTGAAGAGGGCAATCATGTCTCTCCTCAGCCTCCTCTTCTCCAGGCTGAACATCCCAAGTTCCCCCAACCTTTCCTCGTAGGGTTTCCCTTCCATCCCACTGATCATTCTTGTTGCTCTCCTCTGGACTTGCTCCAGTTTGGCTGCATCTTTCTTAAAGTGAGGTGCCCAGAACTGAACACAGTACTCAAGGTGAGGTCTGACCAATGCAGAGTAAAGAGGAACTAGAACTTCTTGTGACTTGGAAGCTACAGTCCTCTTAATGCAGCCTAAAATGGCATTTGCGTCCTTTGCAGACACCTCACACTGACGACTCATCTTTAGCCTGTGATCCACGGCGACTCCAAGAACCCGCTCACATGTTGTGCTGCCAAGCCAAGTATCCCCCATTTTATACCTGTGTTTTTGGTGTTTATTGCCCAAGTGCAGAACCTTGCACTTCTCCCTGTTGAAGTTCGTTCTATTTGTTACAGCCCAGGATTCCAGTTTATCCAGATCCTCCTGGAGGTTTCTCCTGTCTTCTGTTACTCCTCCCAGCTTGGTGTCATCCGCAAATTTGATCAGGCTCCCCCATATCCCTTCCTCCAAGTCACTGATGAAAATGTTAAAGAGAATGGGGCCCAAGACAGAGCCTTGGGGTACCCCACTTGAAGCCGACCTCCAGGTTGACTCAGAACTATTTACTAAAACCCTTTGAGTGCGGTCATCAAGCCAGGACTATGTCACTAGCCAGTGTCGCTAGGGAGGTGTGGGGTTGCTGCCTGCACCAGGTGATGCACCTGGGGAGGGTGACATGCACCATGGAGGGTGAGATGCATCATGTAACTTTGTGACAGTGCTATGTTATGTCATGATATATATACTACCATGTTATATACACTGTTGGATGTGGAATTTAAAGTGGAACCTGACTTTTCCTGGTATTATACAGTATTTGGAGTTTATGCTATGCCAAACCTTGTTTGTTTGTTTCCCTGTGTAAATATAACTACATATTTTCTTGTGCCTCATTATCCAGGATATAATTTTCTTAGGGTTATTCCTGCTCCTGGCATGGTTTGCTTTAGATGATGGACCATAAACGATGATGGACCAGGATATAAATCCACTAAAATAATGGATGAATATGACAAACTGATAAGACAAACTTTTCCCATTTTTTGGAATTGGAAACTTTAAAATGAATTGGAAGAGTAAAATATTAAACAATTGTAAATTATGACTTATAAACACATTTGAAAAAAGTAGGAGCATAAAATACAGTATCAAAAATAAGAAATTGCACAATTTATATCGGTCGCAGGATCCAACTTTTCTTAGTGCAATTTTAAAAAACTTTTTCTAAAAATCCAAAATACACATTGATTTGGACATCTGCAGAGTCAGGAAAATGACAGAGGCCAAATTGCTAAGTGGGGATTGAACGTTTCAAAGTTTGTTAAGTCAGGAAGGATTTGGTGAAAAGGAGACCTTTGGAGTCAATCACAAGCCAATCATTAATTACCCAAGAAAGGTTTTCTGAGTCAACTGACCTGAGAAAAAGGAGAATTTTCAGGAATCAAATCTTATAAATCTAAGAGCAAATACTGTAAATTTATTTTTAGCTGATGCCAGTGAAAATCCACATGTGGGTCTTTACTAACTGGGTTCTACCACTACGCTCAGTAGGCTCAGCACCCGGCAGGATTGGTGCAACACTATTCCCAACTAAGATAATTTAATGTAGGTTTCAGCAGCATATAGAAGGTAGCATTGATGTGCCCTTTCTATTTGTGAGTTTGAAACCCCATTGATTTCCCCACAGGTTCCAAACACACACCTGACTTCCTAGACTGTACCAGAAACACCTGCTAGTTGCCTTTGGAAGGCTTTCTGAGGGCTGTGGAGGTGATGTGTAACCTCAGTTCACCTCCAGGAGGTGTTTGAACTGGTGTTTTGGTTTTGATGGGCACTTTTGATCATGCCTATAGGTCCTCTGTGGTTTGGGTTGCCATAATTCTCTTCCCCCAAATCGGGACAGGACAATTGTCATACTTGCCAGACTGTGAATGTAATCCCCCCCAAATCAGGACTGTCCCTGTTTTTTGGGGTCATATGGCAACCCTGTCTGTGGCCCAGATATGTGGATTTGTTTACTTGCAGATTTTGGTATCCCCATAGGACCTGGTAACAGATTCCCGTGAATAACAAGGACCTACTTCATGTATAGGGAAGCACTATATAGGTGTGTGCTCTGGAGTTTAGAACACAGTACTGCAATTGAAATAGCTGAAAATTCCTTCTGTGGTTTCTGTTGCTCTCCCAGTAGGAAGCAGGCTGGGCTAGATCTTGATCTGCTATTGATTTCTTTTTTGTTTCTTTTTTCCCTTTTAAACTTGGGAAGGAAACTTTCTTCCTTCGTGGCAGTAAGCAAGCTGAGCTAGACCCAGTCTCCTTGAGCTGCTGGTTTTCTACCTGAAGGAATCTAGATTTGTTTTTGGTTTCTCCCTCCTCCTTTTAAATTTGGGAATTTAAATCACATCCCCAAATCACTCCTCTGCCTGGAGGCTGCAGTGGAGCCATTTGTTCTGCCCTAGCAGGACTTGACCAAACCAGATAGATCACAGGGCTACTCTAGAGATCTTGCTTGTGCAGGGGAAGGGGTGACTGTATGCCAAAACCCCAAAAATAGGACAAGCCCCCCAAATGTTGGACACCCAAGGAAAATATAGGACATGACAAAAGTTATAGGGTACAATCCAGGTACCCTAGCTGTAGGGTACACTTTCCTGGGAGTAAGCTCAATTGACTATAATGAGACTTCTGAGTAGGATTGGGTTCAAAAACACTCATGCTTATTGTTTAGGCTGCAATCCTAAAGACACTTTTCTGGGATTAAGACTCATTGAACATATTGAGGCTTACTTCAGAGTAGACATGGTTAGGATTGTGGTCTACATGTGGTTAGTTTAATAACTGTTATTACTATGGCTGCAATCCTAAAGACACTTTCCTTGGGGCAAGCCCCATTTAACACAATGGGGCTTACTTTTGAGTAGACATGGTTAGGAGATTGCAGTCAAAGACACTTTCCTGGGAGACTTACCTGGGCTGCTGCTGGAGGTTCAAAGTGGTTGGTGGGGGCACTTGGGGGCAGTTTGGGACAGCTGCCTCTGGCACCTCCAGGCAATTGCCCCCAAGTTGGGAGCAGTTAGAGGCTGGCCGGCAGCCTTTTTGAAGAGCCTCCATGCAGAGCGTCCGGGCTGCATAGCATGCGTGCCCATAGCGCGCTTGCTTGTTAAGTGAAGCGGAACTTGTTATGTGAAGCAAGATTTCTTGGAAATTTTTGCTTGTTATGTGAAATGCTTGTTAAGCAAGGGGCTTGTTAAGCGAGGTACCTTTGTATATATGGATATGCTGCAGTCCTAAAGACACTTCCCTGGGAGCAAGACCCATTGAACACAATGGGGGTAACTTATGAGTAGACATGGTAAAGCTTGTGCTCTTAATACTAAATGTAAAACTGTTCCATATAATTTATTACATATACAGCACAATCCTAACTATGTCTACTCAAAAGTAACCCCCAGTGTGTTCAATGGATCTGACTCCCAGGAAAGTGTCTTTGGGAATTGCAGCCTTGATTTATGAATTCCAAGAAGGGTACATGCTGCCTGCTCACAAGGAAAAGAAGGACATGGAAGATTTTCAGTGCAATCCTAAGCATGCCTACTCAGAAGTAAGTCCCATTATGTTCAATAGT
Organism: Cryptoblepharus egeriae; assembly: GCA_030015325.1. Taxonomy (NCBI): domain Eukaryota; kingdom Metazoa; phylum Chordata; class Lepidosauria; order Squamata; family Scincidae; genus Cryptoblepharus; species Cryptoblepharus egeriae. The sequence continues at coordinate 18,918,932 of JAREYC010000013.1, forward strand.
ACTTTTACACCCAGGAAAGTGTGGTTAGGCTTGCAGCCAGTTTTTATTTTCCCAGGACCCAAGACTAAAAAGAAGACAGGTGCTGACCCTGGAGCAGGGGGATCTGGCTGGTCTGGACCCCCCACTCATCTCTGCTGCAGGCTATAAAAGGCAAGGGAGAGGAGAGGCTTCCTGCCCCCTCCCCAGCCAGCCAATGGGGTGCAGCTGAAGCAGCACTGCCTATAAAGGGGAGGCAGAAGGAGGCTCCTCCATCACCCACCGGGAAGAGGAAGGGATCAGACTTAGAGCTGTCTCCAGCCAGAGAGCAAGCCAGGGATGCTGCGGGTGCGGTGCCTGAGAGGAGGGAGCAGGGGTGCTGAAGCAGTGCACTACATCGGCTCCAGGGTAGGTGCCCCCCTTGCACTCACCTGCACCCTAGGGGGCTGGAGCTGGTGGAATGGGTCGATGTAGGGTGATTGAGCCAAGTTGATTGACTCAACTAGGGGGAAGTGATGGTCTAGCAGTGTAATCCTAAGGATGTCTACTCGGAAGTAAGCCCATTGACTTCAGTGGTACTTACTCCCAGGAAAGTGTGGCTAGGATTGCAGTCTTTGTTGATTAAGTTCATTGATCTAAGTTGATTGAGCTGATTAGGGGAAAGTGATCTAAGTTGATTTAGGCTGCAATCATAAAGACACTTTCTGGGACTAAGACCCACTGAACACAATGGAGCTTACTTTGGAGTAGACATGGTTAGGATTGTGCCCTAAGGTGGATTGATCTAATTGACTCAAGAGAGGAAAGCGACTGTCTAAGGCTGCAATATTATCCACACTTTCCTCAGAGTAAGCCCCATTGATTACAATAGGATTTACTTTTAAGTAAACATGTATAGGATTATGCCCTAAGTTGATTAACTTATTTGATTGAGTCAATGGGGGAAAGTGTTGAGTCAATGGGGGAAAGTGTTGATACAAGTCATGGATGTCCAAATTTTTTGGCAGGAAGGCCACATCATCTCTGTCACTGTGTAGGGGAGCAGAAAAAGTGATTTACATTTCAAATTTTAATAAATTTTTATATAAGAGTGTATTATATACGTTACAAGGCTTGTTTGTGGGCCAAATGGAGGGTCTTGCTGCTGCCCACACTGAACTTTGCTATGGGCTGCATCTGGCTCCTGGGCTGGGTTTTGGACACCCCCGGCTGGACTAAATAGATTGAGCCAATTCATTGATTTAGCAGGGGAAAGTGATGGTCTTAGTTGATTGATCTAATTGATTGACTCAATGGCGGAAAGTGATAGTCTAGGTTGGATTGATCTAATTGATTTCAGAGGAAAGATGTTTAAGTTGATTGATCTGTTGATTGACTCATCAGGGGAAAATGCTTTGTAAACCACTTTGAACTTTTTTGTTGAAAAGCAGTATATAAATACAGTTGATTGATAGAAGGTGGTGTCTGAGTTAATTAAACTGATCTAAGTTGCTTGATCTAATTCAGCAATTTTCAACCTCCATGACGTGGCATCTGTGGTGTGCCACAGATGGTCTGCAGGTGTCCCATTGGATTTTCAGGAATGTCTTTTATTAGCATGGCAGTTGGAGGATTTGAGCCCCCTTCCTGTAGTATGGTGTACCTTGTCAATAGTCAAAAAACTAATGGCGTGCCTTGACAATTTTAGGGCTTTGCTGGTGACTTATCAAAAGAAAATCACTTATCTAATTGACTTTACAGGGAAGAATTTGACTCAACAAATTCTTCCCTTTGAACACTAGCCTTGATGAGGATTGGAATCCATCTCAGATAAGGATTTATGACTAGGGCAGTTTAAAGGGGGGTGCGGAGAGGAAGGAGGGATACAGTTGGATACCTCTTGGTATGTTCATATTAGCAGGGATATGCAATGGCTGGGAGGCAGGTGAGGCAGAGCCTCCCCACCAAAGTCCTTTGAAAAACACAGCCACCGCGTGAGGCACAAAAGTACTCACAATCTGTGTGCTCTGCATGCACTGTGCATTTACGCATGAGTTGTGAATGCTTGCACATCTCACATTGTGGTGGAACCAGTGTAATACGTTCTGCAGATGGATGAATGAATGACTTGGGAACAAAATAATGAAAATCTATTTAACTGCACAACAGAAGTTGAAAGTGTGGAGCATGTGTTGAATGAATGAGTTCTGGGTATCATTGAAAAGTGTTGAAAGAGCAGAACTGTCAGAAAATGAACTGTTAGAATGCCCAGGGGAACTGGGGGATGCCCATAATTATGCCCGGGGGAATGCTCATAATTACGTAAAATATCTTCCCCTTCTTTCTTTGACATGTTTTATTGCCAGGTCTGCCTAACACAAGTTTATAGGTCTGTGGTGTTACATGCAGAAGTTCACCATTTGGGACAAACAATATGTCCCAAGTTCTTTTTCACTAGGGCATCTTATTAGATGCATCTCATTGCACTAGGAAGATGTCTAAGTGCAGGGGTGTCCAAACATTTTGGCAGGAGGTTTACATAACCTCTCTGACACTATGTCAGGGGCCAGAAAAAATTGCATTTCAAATTGGGATAAATTTAAAATAAAAGTATATTCATTAAATTACAAGGCTTGTCCACAGGCCAGATGAAGGGGTCTTTCTGTGGTTTTCATTGAGGCTTGTCATGGGCCGCTTCTGGCCCCTGGGCCAGAGTTTGGACACCCCTGTCTTAGTGGAAACTATACTGCTGGGCATAACCCTTCCTAGAGTTAATTTTGGGTATGGTACCCAAAGTGGGAGTTAGATGAATTTGTTCCAAATGATGGGAGATCACCCTAACACCAGGTTCTGTTGTGACATATGTGACATGGGCAACACAGTTTTGGCCACAGGACTTCATGATAGCTCTAGAATATGTCCGTAGTAGTGTGTTATGCCTCTGAATTTGGAGAGTCTCCCCTGGGTAAGGAAGCCAGCCCATTTATTTGGCACAGGGAGAGGTCTTCCGAGTCTGAGGCCTTGAACTACCTCTCTTATTGGGACACCAAGTGATTAATCTCTGCACTCACAGCCTTCCCTCTTGCTCCAGGTGACAGCCAAGGAAATCAAAGGACACACCTGATGTTCAAGAAGAAGCACTTCTACCAGATTCCTGTTGCTCTTCTGCTGGGATCTGGGTGACCCTTGCCTTTGGATACTTGCCTCTGTGCAGATTCCTATAGACGCCACTGATCTCTCCATGTCTTGCGTTTGGCCCACCCAGTTGATGGCCCTAGCTGGCTAACCCTGTACATCAGTGCACTCTGCCAAGTGTCCCGTTTCCACTCTTCCATACTCCTGAAGAGAAGTTCCCTCCCCACCCACCTCTCACTTTTGCTGAGCCAGCAGGCTTGCATACCCCTCCCATATTGGGATGGGAATGTTGAACATTAACAGTGTGCAACAGGATCAGGGATAACTAGTTTTCCTTTACGGTCTAGCCTTTCCTAGCAGTTGGTGTGAAACAACTGCAGCTCCTTCTGCTCAGTGGCAGAGAATGTGCAACAGAGAATTGCTTTCAAGTCTCATTGCACAGCCCTAATTAATCAGCCCTAATATTTTGCCCTATATTTTGCCCTATATTGCACAGCCCTAATATTAAACAGCCCCACATATTAAGCCCTATGGGTTACATCTTGCATTGAACAAGTGTCCATGTGAGTATTGCCTTCATGAACTGATAGCAAATTTCCAAAGATTCAGATCAGGGTCCTTCCTACCTCTGCTGAGTGCTTCTGGAATTGAACCTGGTCGTACACAGTAGGTGATCACAGCTGCTGCGCTACCATGTTTCTATTTGCCTTATGATCCACAGGTATGCAGTGTAGTGAGGAGCTGAAACCCATTATCTCTCTGAGCAAGTCTCTTTAACAGTGGTTCCTGAACCTTTTAGCACTGGGAAAACCTTAAAAATATTTTGATCAGCCACTCAAACCTCAGTGGCTATAAGTGATTTGGCTGTAGTGCTCCACCCAAGTAGCAGATTGCTTAACCTTAATGCAAATAGATTAATTGTCTAGTCCTAGCTTAGATTGTCAGTATTGTGACCCACTAAAAATTGGGTCAGAATTGGCACCCAGTGATGGGCTATAGCCACTATTTGGGAACCACTAACCTTTCAACCATTGATTTTTTTTTTTGTCAGCCAGTTTGAGTTCTTGTGAGGATGAGTGAAGCTCGGGAACTCTTTTTGTTACCAAGAATCAGTAAATGCCTAAGTAATTTTAATCAAAGTGGTTTCACTTTACTCTCCTCTCACTAGATTTCTCTGTAGATCTACTGTCCCTCAGTAGATCTGATCAGTCTATATTATCATCTAAACTCTGTAATATTTCTGCATAATGAGATTTCCCAAAAATTTTTAAGCTGTGGTTTTAGGAACAGTTGCAATATTTTCCCAAAGGTTATGTATAGCAGGTACTGTAGTGAGCATATCTGTGCTAAACCCTGGCCACAGGTCAGTGGACCTGGTTAAGTGATTTGTTTTGCCTTTTCTCTAAGAGTGAATAATAGTTTTTGCTGTGTGGTGCGCCCCTTTTTTGGTGGGACTATATTTAAGGATGAGTAAAAGGCCAGCTTTCCTAACGACCCTGCAGTTGTGAAGTCTGACTTGACTCAGACTTGTGTAGTAGATGTTTTGTTGACTGTCTTGGCTGTGAAATTCTGAATGCTCGCTTGGGCTGAGCCATTGGCCCTGCTCCATGGAATGCTTTCTGGTGATTTAAGGCAGCTTGTAGGATGTCTCACTTCTGCCTTCCAGCTGCAAGCAACCTTTCCCCTAAAGCCCCAGTGGACGAATCCTCATCCTGTGGGGTGAGGTGAAATTTTGCACATCCTTGAGGTGGTTTTATGAATCCTCCACCCCAACATTGTCTTTGCTGACACCAGTGTTATGGAGCGACTGTTGATCACATGTGTGCGGGCATGTCCATGCATGTTCATGTGTGCGAACTGAGATGCTAAAAGAGGTATTGGAGCAGGCAAAGAATGCCTAAAAGAAGGCGTTCATATAAGATGCACTGACTTGGACTGAATTTATCTCCTTATTTGGTAGTATCTTTCCAGGGTTTCTGGCCAGAAAGACCAGCCTTACACACAGAACAGGTGCTGTTCCACTTGACTACCGTTCTTCCCTTTTTGGACTCTGACACAGCCACCCATGTTTCATCAGCCCTGACCTCTTGCACCAACGATAGAGGATTTCAGAATTGTAGGATCCATTTTTTTTTTCCTAGAATCCTAAAGTATATCAACCAGAGTCACATGCACAGTTGTGGCAGAGGATGCAGTGTGAAAGGCTGTTACCCAAGGCAGAGTCAGATGCTTGCTTACTTCACCCCATGAGCTGTACCCTGGGATAACTTATTCAGCTGTTGCAGTTTTCTTAATTTAAAGATTAAGATGGAAAACAGCTCCATTTTGCTCCCAACTACTTGGAATGGCTTCAAAAGGGTAATGTTCCCTCCAGGTCGGATTACTTCACCCCCTCAACTATGTCACTGGATGAGCTTGTTTAGATCAGGGGACTCCAAACCCAAGCGCTGGGGCTGAATGTAGCCCTCAGCAAGCCTCAATATGGCCCTCAGCAAGACCCCTATAACCGCCCCTTGGGCAAGTCTTGTAATGTCTCTAATACAATCTTATACGTAAATTTATAATTTGACATGTAAATTTTTTTCCAGCCCCTGGACGCATTATCAGAGATGATGTGGACCTCTTTGCCAAAATGCTTGGAGACCCCTGGTCTAGATGTATGATAAAATTGTCACACCCCTGACTTTCCTTACTTTTTTTTAAGCTTGGGAAAGCCTTCACAGGATGGGTGCAGCGAACTTTCCAGAGCACCCAAGCGGCTGCCGCCGCCGCCTCCCAGACGGTCTGTGCTGCTGTCGAGGACAATAAGGCCCCTGACCCTGTTCCTGAAGGTTGCCCTGTCTGCTCATACAATGAATGGGATCCGCTGGAGGAAGTCATTGTAGGGAGAGCAGAAAATGCCCGTGTCCCTCCCTTTTCGGTAGAGGTCAAGGTAAGCATCATGTATCTAAATAAAAAGCTTTGTATATATGTTTGGAGCATTGCTGTTCACTCAGGAAATTTTAGGGGTGCAGAAAGAAAAAGATAGCTGCTGGATCAGGCCAAGCACCCATCTAGTCCATCTTTCTGTATCTCAGAGTGGTCCACCAAAGGTTTCAGGGAGCACATTAGACAACAATCACACAATAATGTACCAATGTCAGCTTTGCTGTGAGAGGAGAGCATACTTGTGTAATCTCTATTTGCAAATGCACTAGTTGAAGTGGGGGTAGCAAGCAGGCCCTTGGACAGCACCCATCTCAAGGCAACCTTAGTTCCTTCTGCAAAGTAAACATACCTTTGGAGCCCTCGAACCAGCTGCAAAACCTAAAATACTATTGCCTTTGCTGCCCATGCTCTGTCTGAGTCCACGCATGTGTGCATATGTGGAAAATGGGTGACAGAACACTTAACACAGAAGCAACAGTGGGAGAAAGCAAGTTCCAAGAAGCTGCAAAAAATAAATCAAGCTGATTGAGCAGGCAAGCTTTACATGCCAATATATACATTAACATGTCACATGCATTTCAAAAAACAAACTCTAAAACTAGTAAGGGTTTTAGTGGCATAGTTGTTTGCAGGAAGTCTCACCACAGTATGTACAATGTAAAATGCCTCCATCTGGCTCTGAAGGAGCCCCTGCAAAACTGCGTACTTTTCACCCTCTTCAGCTGTGCCACTGACAGTGCAATCTTAATGGAACTACTCAGAAGTTCCATTGTGTTCAATAGGACTTACTCCCAGGAAAGTGTGGTTAGGATTGTAGCCTGAAATCCAATAAATTTTGGATTATCATTCTAGAAACTTTGAAGAAAATTTCTTATCAGTGCAACTCAGGTAAACATATAGATTCTCAAACTGCTTTGCAGTTCAGGCTGTATAAGTGTTTGCTCAGAAATAAATCCCACTGAAGTCATTGGGACTTATTCCCAAGTAAGCATGTATAGGATTGCACTCACATGGTAGGCTCTTTAGGGGCCAGAAAAAAATAGCCTGCAATATACATATATGAGGGATCTGACTTCTAGCTGCTCTGCATTAACTTTTTTCACGTGCTTGCCAGTTGTACAGCTGGCCTGGTTAGTCGAGCTTTAACTTTCCAAATCTCCTTTGGCATTTACATGCGATTAGATTATCCAGCCGAAAGTGATATTCTGTTGCTTGTGCATAGAGAAGCTGGCAGTGGTGCTCTTGAGTGGCTTGCCTGTGATTTTCCCCCCCTTATGTGCTGAACATGTTTGCAAGAAAAGTGTCCAGCTTAAGGGATGTGGCAGCTTCACGGCTTGAATGTGATGCTGTTTCTTTCCAAACTTTAAAAAGTGGAAACAGATGCCAGAAAATATTTGAACTGGGTCACGGGACTATAAAGACAGATCTGTGCTAATTCTTCAGAATGCAGATGCGGTGCTTGCTGGTAAGGAATTTCCTTTGGAAAAGCAGGCAGGGGAAAAAAGTTGTTTGATTTTCTGCATTCCTTTGCAAAGAAAATGTGCGCTTTCGTAAGGCGATTTGCCCCACTGATAAGGGTAAGAAGAAAAAATGAAGAGCTGGGGAGCTGATAGTATTCATTTTAAATGAGTGTAGCTAATGAAACATGCATTAACATGATGTAAAAACCATATAATACCTTAGGTACATACTGAGTCACTGTGATTGCAATCTTAACCAAACTTGGAGTAAGCTCTGTTGACTTTAATGGGACTTCTGAGTAGACAGGCATAGGATTGGACTTGCAGCCTCTTAAAGAGGTTGGTACTCTGCACTTAAAAGGCAAGTTATTTAGTTTTTTGTTTCAGATGTTTAGCCTTTGTCATTGCATTTTTCTTCCTGCTTTCCCAACATACTGTATTTTGTAAGCGCCTTGGGACAGAGGCTCATAAATCTTTGTTTTATGTCACTGTGCAAAGTGTGTGGCATTTTGAGGATGCAATCTAAATGACAGCCTTTTAAAATTTATCTCTGCACCTGGATGGGATAGAAAAGTGTCCTTTAAAAACTTTGTGTTGGGGACTAATGGATTCCCAGGGAACCTTCAGCCCCAACTACCAACCCCTGCTATACAGACAAATGAAAGGAGTTCCGAAAAAGGAGTTCCGAAAAAGGAGTTCCGAAAAAGGAGTTCCGAAAAAGGAGTTCCGAAAAAGGAGTTCCGAAAAAGGAGTTCCGAAAAAGGAGTTCCGAAAAAGGAGTTCCGAAAAAGGAGTTCCGAAAAAGGAGTTCCGAAAAAGGGCATCCACAATAACCTAAAGCGAGAGGTTGAAAACCAAGTCTGCAGAGCAGTTGCTGATCTTGCAGTCCTATGACAGTTGTGCTTATGTTACAGTTTCATTCCAAGCCAGTTCTGATTGTGGGCCATGTACATTTGGCTGCAAGTGCTGCTCCACTTAATCTTCCAGCTGTCTAAGCCCTTCTTGACATTTCCCTACTGAAATTTAAGTACAGTTACAGATGTTCACTCTTGGCTGAGCTGATGGTCTTGCCGATCTCTTTTTAACAGCCAGTGTTTCAAAACTAGTCCTCTTACTCCTGTCACTGACACTTTTAAAGCCTCTATACATAGCAGGCGTACTTTACACCATTTAAAACATGCTCTCGGTGTGGCTATTCCGGTCATCTGCATGTATTTAACTTGGGGCCCAATCCTATCCAACTTTCAACCCCAAAGTTAGGAGACAGCCCCAAGGTTTCCTTACTTGAGAAGGCCTCTGTGACGGTCTCTCCTCTATGCAACCCTTATTCTATTGGTATGGCTGCATCAGTGCTGGAAAGTTGGATAGGAGTTTGGCACTGGACAATATTTCTATAATCAGTGAAAGGTAGTGTTGTGTAGTGATTGAAGTGTGAGATTAAGAATGCCGGTGGAGCTTGCTGGATAACTCTTGGGCCAGTCATTACCCTTAAGTTTAATCCTCTAAAGATGAAGTGAGGAAAATAATTGGAGAGGATGGATGAAAACTATTAAAAATCAATTGAATGACATGTGATAAGTTGATAAAAGTAAATGGCTTGAAGTAAGTGGCAGTCTAATCTGAAAGAGGAGCAGATAACAGTTCTGTCCTATTAGGATTATCTCATGATGTGCATGTTTGTGGGTGAGCCACAAGGAGGACAGATAACACAGAGTGGCCATGTGAAAAATTGCCAAGTGTGAAAGGCACTGCATAATAATTGTGACTGTTGTGTGGTTGTAAAATAAGAAGTAAACTAAGAGCACAATCCTAACCATGTCTACTCAAAAGTAAGCCCCAATGTGTTCAATGGGTCTTACTCCCAGGAAAGTGTCTTTAGGATTGTAGCCTAATACTCTTCATATTGCAGAAGATCTGTTCTGGAAACTGCCCAAAACAGTGGTGTAAATCTGATGGGCAGAACATGGGAACTGATTGGCCCAGAGGTGTCAGACATAAGGCCCATGGGTCGGATATGGTCTACAGAAGTTTTCTATCTGACCCACATGATCATTGTGTTCCCCACAAGCTACTTTCATCAGCTGAGCCAAGAAGTGATATTTCAGAAGAAGCAGTGCTGCTGAAAGGGCAATCCATGTGATACTTGGGCTCACCATATCATGAAAATTTGCACATTTTCAAAATTTGATATTTTCAAAATATCAACTCTCTCATATTTTCTCTTTTTCCATTTGCAGCTAATGAATTCCTGGGTGAGAAGAAAGTGCTTATTTGTGGTCATCATCTGCTTACTGATGTTACTTCCTGCTTAATGTTTAATGAAGGCCCCTTGTGGCCATCATCAGGCACCATAAATACTATTCATCCCACTGTTTGAAATGGGTTTACACCTGTGGGCTTGAAGTATATGTTAGGATGAGAGGATTGTGGCAAGACAGTGTAAAGGAGGCAGCATTCACTGTCATGCAGCATAGTGTGATCAGGCTATTTTGTTGAAGTCTGCCTTTGTTAACCCTTTCTAGGCCAATACCTATGAGAAGTACTGGACCTTTTATCAGAAGTATGGAGGCCAGAGCTTCCCTGAGGAGCATGTCAAGAAAGCCATTGCTGAGATCGAAGAGATGTGCAATATTCTGAAAATGGAAGGTGTGGTTGTGAAGAGGCCAGAGCCACTGGATTGGTCGGCCAAGTATAAGACACCTGACTTTGAGTCCACAGGTAATTGTTGTGGGGCTTACTATGTACAAATTGGATTTATTGTCTAGTGTCTCCTCCATGCTGATATACATGGCTTTTGCATCTGTTTCACTATGAGGACTTGAAACTGCTCTTTTTAAAAGAGAAGAAAGCCAAACTGTGAAATGGATATAGATTATACTCCAGATAGATAAAACACACAGCAAATAAAATTTTACAGAACCAAAAAACGTGTGAATAAAGGTGTCCCCTACTTTCTGACAGTTGGCTTTCTGATGGTTCCACTCTTTTCAACACCTTTCAGTTATATCCAGGGTTCATTCATTCAACACATACTGGTAATTCATTCTTTCAACCTGCTTTAAAGTCTAAAATTGTCTTCCTTGATGTTGGTGTGACTATTACATAGTGATCAAACTATTTTTGGCATAACTTTCTTCAGTAAATAACCATCATTCAAATACATTAGATATTCATTGCCTACACATTCCTCTGTTCAGTTTATTGTAATTTGTTATGCACGATTTTCAAAAATCAAATAACTATTTCACCGTTAAGCAATAAACTATATCATATGCTAATAACTCATAGCTAGAGGTGTTTGAAAACAGTGTTATTCAAAAGTAAGCCCATCATTTTCAGTAAGACTGAAATCTTCCTTACCAGAATCTATTCAGTAAGGCTGTAATCTACCTTACAGCACCTTTACTCACTTACCCATTCTTCTTTCATAGAATCCTAGAGTTGGAAGAGACCCAGTAGGTCATCTAGTCCTACCCCCTGCCTCTAGCAAGAAATCCTCCTATAGCATCTCCAACATGTTCTTGTCGAGCCTAGAGCATCTCCAATAGGTGCTCACTGAGCCTCTGCTTGAAGTTCCCCGGGGAGGGAGAGTCCACCACCTCCCTTGGCAATCTGTTCCACTGCCGAACCACCCTCACTGTCAGGAATTTTTTTCCTGATATCCGACCAGAATCTCCTTTCTTGCAGTTTATACCCATTGGTTCTACTTCTGCTTTCAGAGGCAGTAAGAACAAATGAGCCCCTTCCTCCCTATGACAGCCCTTCAGGTATCTGAAGAGGGCAATCATGTCTCCTCTCAGCCTTCTCCAGGCTGAATGTACCAAGTTTCCCCAACCTTTCCTTGTAGGGCTTCCTTTCCATCCCACTGATCATTCCTGTTGCTCTCCTCTGGACTTACTCCAAATTGGCTACATCTTTCTTAAAGTGAGACACCCAGAACTGAACACAGTACTCAAGGTGAAGTCTAACCAATGCTTTAACTGTCGTCTTTTTCATTCTTCTCTTTGACTGTTTTAGAATTGCATGTTTTCTTCTCCTATGTTAGGTATGTATGCAGCCATGCCTAGAGACATTTTACTAGTGATTGGTAATGAAATCATAGAAGCACCAATGGCTTGGCGTGCCCGCTTCTTTGAATATAGAGCCTACAGGCCTATCATCAAAGAATACTTTCGTCGTGGGGCCAAATGGACAACGGCACCAAAGCCTACAATGGCTGATGAACTTTATGACCAGGTATGCATTTATGATTTATCTAATACCATCACTTCCCAAAATATGAGATGGCAGGTCCTTGCCCCACAAGGGTTACAGTTAGAAAATAACACAGATGGCAGAAGAAGGAAAAAGAAATAAAAACAGGAGTAAGAAAGAGAAAGAATGTGATTGTTTATGTTGCTAATGCATAGGCTTGGTTGAGGCTGACCTTGGAGTTGGGCAGCTAAAAGCTTTAAGGGAAAGGGTTTTGAAAAGAAATTTGAAGATGGAAAGAGACAGTTTAATAGTCTTTTGGGGAGAATGTTTCAGGCAAAAGGGTTAGAGTGGGAAAGGATGACACCTTTTGATACCTGAGGTTGGTGTAGTTGGATGAGTAGATGTCACAGGTGGTGCAACCCTAACCAATTTAGGGCTCTCCCCTCTCACCTTTCCTGTGGTGAGGTGGGAAGGCCAGCACATGGCCTTCCCTCTTCTTCCTGGTCTGGTGCTGAACACCCCCAGCCCAGCAACATCACAGCCCAGCATGGGATTGTTCCAGCCTCATTTGGGGTGTTAGGCCTAACCTCAATCAGCCAGTCTGAATCCAAGGTATGTTTTGAAATTTTTAAAAATTTAAACCAGGATTACCCCATCCGTACTGTGGAGGACAGACACAAGCTGGCTGCACAGGGGAAATTTGTCACCACTGAATTTGAGCCATGCTTTGACGCTGCTGACTTCATACGAGCCGGAAGAGACATTTTTGTGCAGAGAAGTCAGGTAGGCACAACTGTTTTGCACAGCTTTCCTAAGCCTTGCTTTATCTCACAAAATCGTCTTGCAGGTTTTCATCACACTCGGGCATGGCTAAGAGATAAAAAACTAGGCGGGTGCTATGAAGATGATCCTTAATACATAGAACTCACTTACTTGTGCTCAAGGTATTTCACTTTTAAGATGAACAGTTTAGTTTTGGATGTATTGATCTTGATGAAGTTGATGAAACATTCAAGAGGAAGTTTCAGAGAGGTATTTGAATATATGGAAGTGGGGTGAAGGTCAGCATTGGAAAGGTGGAGTTGGGAGTCATCAGCATGCAATGTAGTTCATCATCTTCACTGCTAAGAAACCTAAAATGTAGTGTGCACTCTCTAGGTTACCAACTTTCTGGGGATTGAATGGATGCGGAGACACCTTGCGCCAGAATACAGAGTGCATACTATCTCTTTTAAGGATCCCAATCCCATGCACATTGATGCCACATTTAACATCATCGGACCGGGCCTTGTGCTCTCCAATCCAGATCGTCCATGCAATGAGGTGAATCATCTTCAATTAACAAAGAGGAAAGAGGAAATGATGTGGTTTGATCAATGGGCAGGGGAAACAAGAGCTTATAGGGTCTTAGTTAAAGGATGTAAGATCTGACTGTATCCCCTATCTTCTCAGCTCCCATTATCCAATTGCTCTCCATAGTAACTTTAGGTACTATAATCTATGAATAACCAACTTCATTGATGCCGACTCTCCCATTCCTAGTAAATTGCTACGGGCACAGTTTGCAAAATTTATGGCTACAGATCCGATACCACTTCAAAATGCAAATGGTGGCAGGTGGGCCCATTTCATTTTGAAATACCTTAAAATATTTTTTAAATATTTCAAAATATCATTTTGAAATAGCCACCTGGTTTGACAATCTGAGAGAACTGTTTTTGGAGATTTTTCTGAATAGATTCTCAGACTTAAATGACTGACTTTGTTAGCAACGGCTTAAATTAAGATCTTGTTTTTCCAGCTATTAGAGCCTTGTGCAAATTTTGTAACTTTTAAGAAATCTCTTATCTAAATAGGTTTGTGCCCCAGCTTATCTCTTTTTCTATGATGAGCAGGCCAATGTCAACAGTTGCTTTATTCACTGCTCTGTAACTTCTTGGAGAAAGATGTATATCTCCTGTGCAGAGTATTTCATCTGAAAAGAATATGAAAACAATCTAGGTTCCAAAGGGGGAAAGACATATTGAGGAATAAGTATTGTGAGATAATTGTGATAATGAGAAGCTCAGCACCGGCACTGAAGAGCTTTAGGATTGGGCCCTAATATGGTACTTGCCCTCCCCCCCATGCAGAAGCAAGGTTGTTGTGTGTGGTGTGTGTGACCATAAGCTTTAAAACCATCCAATGTGAACTTCTCTTTTAGATTGAACTCTTCAAAAAGGCAGGATGGACAGTGGTTCACCCTCCATTGCCTCTCATCCCTGATGGTAAGCTTGATATATGTGTTCCAAAGACAAGTCTTGCAAAGCAAAAAATCAAAAATGGTTCTAAAGGACCACAGTGAATGCTAAGTGCTTTGTGTGGTTGTGTTTAGACCACCCCCTGTGGATGTCCTCTAAATGGCTCTCCATGAATGTTCTGATGCTGGATGAAAAACGTGTGATGGTGGACGCCAATGAAATTTCGATCCAGAAGCTGTTTGAAAGTCTAGGTAAGGACAAATTCTGTGTACAAAGCAGTGGTGAGCACTTACCGGTTCGGGCCTACTCGCCCGAACCGGATCTTCCAGTTTCCCTGCTGCTGGTGAACCGCCAGCGACAGGGAAACGCAAAAACATAGCAGACCGGTACGGTCCACCATGTTTTTGCGCCCACTGCCCACTCCAGGGCAGGCCGATGTCGGCGCTTTTGCAGTGCCTGCCTTGAAGCAGGCTCGCCCACTCCAGGGCAGGCACAACGTAAGCGCAGATGTCGCCCCGCCTTCGCCCCGCCCTCACCCCGCCCACGCACCCTGACCCCAGCTGGCCCCTCCCACTTCCGGCGAACCGGATCTTGGGATGGGGCCAGCCCATCTCTGGTACAAAGGTTAAAGGTTCATGGTTGGGCGTTGGTTGGTCACCTGCTTTTATGGTAGGGGTTAGCTCCCTGCTAACCGAGCAAGAGGCACTCTTTCAAGTGGGTGTTCCTCTTTTATTTAGCAGGGGGAGAGTAACAGGCCCTACACACCCCAGCAGTGTCTGTTCAAGTGGCTTCTGCGGGTGTTCTTTTTTTGCATTTTAGATTGTGAGCCCTTTTGGGACAGGGACCCATTAGCTATTATTATTTTTCCATTTTCTTTGTAAACCGCTTTGTGAACTTGTTAGTTGAAAAGCGGTATATAAATACTATAGATAGATAGGGGAATATGGTAAACTGACCTGCGCAAGAAAGTAGTCAATCAGATTATAGGTAAGGAGCCATCCAGGGTGTAATTTGTGAACTATCTTTATTAGAATTGGATCATTAAGAATAAAGAATAATTTAATGCATTGCCACCCCTGTACTTATGCTACTGACTGAAACCTCACTACCGCATACTTTCCTCACTGTGCACAAGCAAATCTTCTTAGCAGCATCCCTCTCTCTGCTCTTTACTGCTAGGCATTTCAACGGTTAAAGTGAATATTCGTCACGCCAATTCCTTAGGAGGTGGTTTCCACTGCTGGACCTGTGATATCCGCCGGCGCGGCACCCTGAAATCTTACTTTGAGTAGACAGGGGCCCAATAATCCACCCGTGGTTCAGTTTGCATGAAAATAGGTATAGGAAGAAGAGGTTGATTTTGATTGATCTGCTTTGAAAAGAGAACATGATTGCATGAGCTGTTGTGCTTGGAACGATATCCCCAGCATCCCCTCTCCCATGGAGGTTCCACAAACAGTTGTTCTAAGGACCAATTCACACATTACAGAAAGGTCAACTGCTGAATATATGCTCAAGAGCAGGAGGTCAAATGAGTAAAAAATTTAGGTTCATCTGGTTTAGTTTCCAATCCAGATGTTAACATTAAAAAGGCATTGGTCTTTTACTTCCATTACAATTCTGGACAATAAATTTAATCTGAATTACCCCTCCCCAACTACTATCCATACTAATAAAAGGCTAATTCTGTCTGTCTGTCAGGTTGCCCTCTAGCTCTGCCCATGAATGCTCTACATAGACATTATTATTCCTCTTTGGAATTGGGATGAACCTGGGATTTACTCCCACATACAACCAAGCTCCACACTTCTGCACCCCCAATTCCACATCCTAAACCCCTGTAGCTGTGCCCACACCTGCTCAACATAGACATTTTATACCTTTTTGGAATTGGGATGATCCTGGGATAAACCCCCACATACAAACCAACGCCACACTCCACACACAACACAACTCCACACACATCCTCTAGCTCCACCTACACTTGCTCTACATAGACCTATTATAAAATCCAGCATGAGATGAGAAGGGATGAGTTAAAAGAGAAGTGGCCAGATGAGAAGGTAACAGTTAGAAACTCAAATTTGAAAATTACTGACAAAACCTACACTGAGGTTTTCAAGTTCCATTGACTGAATTGAGGAATTCAGAGTTATTTCTTCAAAATTGCTGTTTTCTAAGCTGGACCAGTGGTATCTTTAGTTTTGGGCCTAATGCCCAAAACTCCCTTCGCAGGATCTGGCTTAAAAGTGCCACACAGAGTGTGGCTTTTAAGCTAATAATATATAAATCCCTACGTCATTGCAGAACACTTCTTCATGGTTTGCTTGGTCTTGCAACATTAAAGTCAGTCCTCAGTACCTGTCCCCAGAACCTCTGTTGATGCCAAAACTGCAGAAAATGAAATCTAGGTCCAGCCTGTTTTTAGAGTAGCAAGGAAGCCTTGCATGCCCCCTGTAACTCAGAAGACCTCTGTGGGTCCTCCAGATACAGGTTCAGAATCTATGGTGAGTCAAATATGCATGTTCCAAATCTGCAAAGGGCCCAATCCTATCCCAACTTTCCAGTGCTGATACAGCCATAATGGAACAAATGTTATCTTACCTTGAACAGGCTTCTGTGACTTGGGCTACAATCCTAATCTCCAATTAGGCCAGCCTAAGCCCTGCTTAAGTCATGTGCTGATCTGAGGGTGTCACAAAAATTCCGTAAGTCACTTCTGCCCCACTCCTGGGGGGGTGAGTTATTCCTGGGCACTGCCACACTACGGCAAGAAGAGTTATGCCATTATAAACTGGTTATGATAGAGCCCTCGTTCCCCCTTCATCCTGTCCGTGGATGTGCAAACACAATCAGATCCTATACTACATTATTTGGAAGTGAGTCTTTACTGTGTTCAGCATGGGTTACTCCCAGGTAAAGTGTACATAGGACTATAGGCTTAACCACAGAATTTTGTGATTAAAAATTCCTATCTTCAGAGACCTCCTGCTTGGATCATCTCCTTCTTACAGCAATCTTGGTACTTCTTAGTGGTGAACAAGGTGATGTGTTAACTGGCCCTTAGCCCGGATTTGGCCATAGTTGCAACTCCTATCAGCAGTACAGGTCTTCTGGCTGGCTTTTTGAAAGACTTCCTCCAGATGTGAAACACAAAATGGCTTTTCTAGGAGGTACAAAATAGACTCCAAATTCAGCCACGTTTACACAGCTACCTCTGTCGGAAATTCAGTTTTTAAAAAGGCAGCTAGAAATGTTGGACCTGAATCACTTATTTCCAGTCGAGAGTGTTTGTGTGAGTGTGTGTCATGCTTCTTAAACTTTAAGATTGACTTAAATACCATCTCTTACATGGAGCAAGCTTTTTACACTTTTTATGCACAATGCTATTTAGAGAAGTTCAAAAATCTAATTTTTTTAAAATACAAAAATGTTGTGCACTGTGCCAATGAATCTCTTACTTGTGTAGTCTCTGTGACATAGAGAAACTGGATCATGACATTTCCAGCAGGATTTGTTTCCACACTAGGCTTGCTTGTCGCCCCCACATTGGACAACAAGGGCTGTGTGCTTTAAATTTAGTGCACACAAACACATTCTCTGGCACTCAGAAAGGAGTGCTGTGATCTTGGATCACAAGGTTTGTGAGATGGAAGATGGTGGCACCTGGAGGTACCCCAGCCCCCTGTAAGTGTGCTATAACATAAGCCACTGCAATAAGCATTTTGGGAACTCCTGGACTAATGGTAAGGCAGCCCCAGCTGGAGAAGTCAGGACATGATCCCGCTCTACACATTTATACTAAAGTTGTATTTCAGAGGAATAATATCCATTGTAATACTTTTTAAATTTCTCATAGTCTCTACTTAAGTTTGTTTCAAAACCATCAGTCCTATAGTGTGAGAAGCAGTTCTGTTTCAGTGTTGATTGGCAAACTTTTTTATGTTTTTCCTTTTAAAAAATTTCCTTTCTGTGTGTGCCAACATGATACATCTCATTTTGTGAAATTGTTTACATAAAGTAAGATTTCTGTTTACTATTATGAGTAATAAAAATAAGCTTTCATGAAAATGATAAACCTAATTACATAGTGATGTAAATTAATGTTTTAATATCAATTTCCTCAACATGTATTTTTATGCTAATAAAACACTTTTGCATTTGAGAACTTTTTTGTTGCTCACTTTTATGTGGCCTATTTTATTCTGGTCCAAAAAATCAGTGGTGTTTTAGTCGCTTTCCTCCCCACAAGTAGGGTGTAGGGTGAGCCAAGATCCAATAGTCCTCACCACAACTAGAAAATGTTAATGCTTAACCCATGCTGGTCTGCCTGGTTTTCTCTGAATACATTGATCATGCTCTTGGGAAGCCGGTTGAAGGAATTTGGGGCTACACATGAACACTGCACTAGAGGGCGCTCTTGTAGCAGCAAATAAGATTCAGTATGATCTATTTTGCTATATTGCACTGATCATGTAAAACTGTGTGAGCCTTTGCATGTTTACTTAGAAGTAAGTCCTAAGTACTCCTTATTAAGTGTGCACTGGGTTGTAGCCTTGGAGCACAATCCTAACCATGTCTACTCACAAGTAAGCCCCATTGTGTTCAATGGGTCTTACTTCCAGGAAATTGTTTAGGATTGCAGCTTCTGTGTCTACCGTTTGCATTATAAAAATAATAATTAACATAAATTTACAAGTGTAGTTCTTGGTTTGTTCTCAAGTCTCAGGCTGGTAGTGTAGTACCATTTGGGAGTGGCAAGAGAGAAATTGAATAAATAGGAATACCGTATTTACTCAAATCTAATACACATCAAATATAATACACACCCTGATTTTGGAGACTGAATTTGGCTGAAAAAGGTGAGGGTTAGATTTGAATAAATATAGTATTTGTTCAAATGAGAGCAAAAGTGACTCACTTCTTGTGAGTCAGGCCATGCAGAGGGTCTTTGCACACGCAGGCCCTTTGGCTCCTTGGATGCGACTGAAGTAACACAACTGGTGTGTGGAGACCTTAAAGAAGACAAATCTGTGCCCCAAGGAGCTTACCATTCAATTTGGGGAAAATGATGGAGGTGGGTAAACAGAGGAAGAATGTATATTTCAGTCACATATGTTTTGGGCTTAGTTATATAGAATGTCACTATATAGGCACATTTTTGCATTGGCGCCAGCATGAGGCTTCCAGGGGCTTAAATAAGTAGGTCTTCCAAGATCACAGAGGGGAAAGAAAACCTATAGGTATAGCTCAGCTCAAGGCTCTGGCACAACAAGGTATGAAGGTATTTTCCCTTATTAAGATTCCTGCAGTTTCCCAAACTTCCCCTGATCCTTGCTTTGAGGTTTATCTTGGGAAAAATATTCAGATCATGGTTTCCTGTTTGCTAAAAGTATTTACGCTTCTAAGATTGACTTGTTCTTATAAGCCTTGTTTGTGTGTTCCTGGGAACAGCACACGCCTGAATGATAATAGCAAGTAAACTTTCAAGGAAAGACTGGTGCAGGCTGCCAGTATAGGATGCAAGGAAGATTTTGGTTAATCTCATCTGATCAATGCATTTTCTTTTTTAAAAACAAACAAAAAACAAGTGGTTGTTCTTGAATTTGGATCATTCCTCAGTATTCCACTAATTGCATGAGTGAAGAGAATAATGCCCATGATGACTGACGGATAGGTTCCAGTGAGGGGTGCAGTCTGATGTGAGTATACAGAGATGCAATGAACTTTCTACAGAGTCCTTCTACTCAGAGATCAGTAGGCTATAAGGTCTAGCCCAGGAGAAGGACCATCTCTGTATGATCTCTGCAGGCAGTGGCATAGCTAGAGGGGGGCTGAGCAGTCAGTCTAGGAGGGAATGTCACTGCAGCATTCAAGTAGCACCTCTCCTTTGGAGACTTTCCAGGCAAGGGGTGCAAAACAGCCATACTGTTCCATTTTGCTCCATTCACCTAGAATGGCTCCAAAGAGGTGAAGCCCCTTGCACAGCATGGTGAAGGTCTCTCCAACATGGATTGATCTGTCCCCCAGCTATCCCATCTTTGGGATTTTGATGAAATCTGTCCAGAGGGACCAGCAGCTCAGAGGGAGCCTGCAGATAGCTTGTGCATGGTTTTCTCTTCACCAGTTTAAATTAATACACTTGGTTTTTAGCAAAAAGCATCTGAGTGGTTTGCTATGTATAGTTGTTCTCATCAATCTAGTCAGGTGCATTTATAGCGCAAGAAAGATCCACAAAACCTTTTCTTGCAGGAGGAAGAGAAGCAGAACTTCACAATTCGGTTTTCCCCCTTTCTATGCACAGTATGCAAATTTGCTCCAAATCTACCCAAAGCCCTTCATCAAGTGATGTGAAATGGACACACTCGTGCGAGGAGACAATAAATTCATTTCCAACTTCCTCATCCGCAGCATTCTGAAGAAGAGTTCCCACTTTATGACTGGCCCAACTATGTACCAAGACAATAGCCTGGCATGGGAAAAAATAATGCAAGTGAAACATTTCCTGGCATGAAATTGGTGGCATATGTTGAAGGGAGCCAGCCCCCTAACAGCCAGGGGAGCCAGGCTGCCTGAGAGTTTATTTTCCATAAATAAACCTTGGTTTAGGTTTTTTTCTTCAAAAAGAAAACTTTCTTTATTTCAATGTTAAATTTTTAAATTGGTTTTTTGCACGTTTATATACAGTATATGAAGTTACAAAGTTATATACAAATATATATACAAACTTAGTTACACACACAGTTTAATAAAAGAAAATGATTTGCACTAAATCATCTTTCTCTCTCTATATATATAGATAGATATAATGACATCTTTTTCTTCATAATAAACTAACAAACCCAGCAGAAAGGCAGCTGTACTTGTGCATGAATTTGTATCCAGTCCTTTTTTGCTTTAGTATGTGCACCACGTATGATAAAAAGATCCCTCCTGTTTTTACATTTCCAATACTATATCTTTGCTAACATAGTTGGTGTTATATACCATCTATAAATCATCTTATATGTATTTTCCTTTATGTAAACATTTAGAGTAAATGTTATATGCTTCATTCATAACTTCTTCCATTTTTCCATAGGAAGCTCATGACCCACATTTTAAGCCCAATGAATCATTCTTTGATCTGATCATCTTCCATTTCAGATTTCAACAACTTATGAATCTTGGAAATGTTCTAACCTTCTGATTTTAATTTTTTTTTTTTCTGAAATTGGCCTCTTGTACTCAAATCACTTTAAATTTTTCTGGCTATTATAATTATTCATGGGGGGAGTTCCCAGAAATTTGGGGGCCCCAGGTGCTTGGTACATCACTGCATGAAGTTGTGAGTAGCTTTCCACAGCTTAATTTCTGCACAATGGAACAGCATAATATATATTGCTAGTAAGGTTACAGGGCCAAGACTCATCAATAAGTTGGTGACCCTGTTGGTGACCAAGGCTCATCAATAAGTTGGTGACCCTGTTGAAAATATTTTCAAATGCATTTTGAACTTAGTGAAGTTATGCAGGGCAAATGGTTGAAGATCATGGTCCTAGTTATCTTTTATAAATTCTGAGAAGAGTGGCCAGGTTTCTTGTGGAAGGATTTTTCAAAAATAACAAGTAGCCTTCAAAAATGTCTATTAACTGCCTGAGATAACTGATATTCCCCAAATCCAGAGTAACTACAGGAGCACGTAAGAGACTTTACATGCACCCGTAGTTACTGCACAACCTAGTGAAAACCTATGGGAAATTCATATTGGAATCCAGAGTAAGTTGTTCTTACACTGGAGTAAGGATTCCCCATAGTTACTCTGGATTTTGCCCATTGTTTATTCCCTGTTCGCTAAAGCCAAGCAGCCCAAATATATGGATCATATGTTATACGCCATATATTATACAAATAAGCCCCAGAGAGTTCAATGAGACATCCCCGAATATGGCATAGTACTGTACTCTCTTGATGGTGGTCAACCACTTTTTGGACTGAACCACTTCAGACTGCAAATTGGGGCTCAAATGGTTGAAGACCCTTCTGCTCCCCCCATTTCATCCCCATGGAAAGCTAGGATGTCAAAGAAAAAGTTAGGTCAGAGCTGTCATTCCTGTCATGCTAACTTCCGTTGTGAAGGAGGATAAGGGGAGTAGAAGAATCTTCAAGTGTGTGATGACCCCTCCCTAGTCAGTACTGGTACAGTCCAGGCTGAGGTTTGCCACTGCAGAAAGAATACCTTAAGTATGTATAGGATTGCAGAATGAAATCACAAAAAAACCTGGAAGTAAGCCCCATTGACTATAGCATGGTTTCCTTTGTCATACAATATGCATAGGATTGGACTGAAGTTTTGCCAGCATATACAAGCATTCAGATTGTGGCTGGACTGCTTTTATTTCCCAGAGAGGAAAGGTTGCAAATTGATTCATAAAGTGAGCTGTGAGCACTGCGGATGACCTTGAAAAAGAACCAAAATAAACCAGTTATCAACAACACAAAGCAATTTGAAAATTCAGGTTGGCCGCCTGCCTCCTTCCTTCCCAGAATGAATGAACTCAGTAGGGAATTTGTTAGCAAGTAAAAAGTGGATCCCAAGCTCTTTATAAGGAGTGGAAGAAAACAGCTTTGCAGATATTAGTTGTTCAGAGAGAGAACATTGGTGTGCTGAACAGAAAATAGAAATGCCTGCACATGGAGGAATTTGCAAATTCCTTGGATCGTAGCTGTTTTATTTAAAGACTGTCCACTGAGGCCAGGGACACAGTCCCAGCTCTGAAGCTTGTTTTCCTGCAAAGGTCAGAGCTGGTCTACATGCTCCAGCTGTCCCAGACTATGTATTCGAAACAGTACAGACTGTATTTTCTGTCTCTTGTGCTGATACACCAAGGTGTTTGCCTTTGGGAGATCCCCTGGGATATTCTAACATTCATTGGGATTCACTGGGATTTATTTATTTATTTATTTATTTATTTATTTATTTATTTAATTTATATCCCGCCTTTCCTCCCCCGCAAGGGAGAGCCCAAGTTGGCTGACATTAGGGAATAAAACCATTAAAACAGCACATAGATAAAAATTGAAACACCATTAAAATATAATTAAAATACAATTAAACTGAATAAAAACAAGCAGATTAAAAATATTTGTTAAAAACAGTAAAAAACAATAAAAACAACTGTCCCCCCACCGCTGCCCCATTTAAAATGCTTTTTTAAAATAGAAGGTTTTAAGGCTCTGCCTGAAGCTCTGTACTGAGGGAGCTTTTCTCAGTTCAAAGGGGAGGGAGTTCCAAAGCCGGGGTGCCACCACCGAGAAGGCCCTATCTCTGGCCACCACCACCTCTAATTGGCGGCACAGTCAGTAGGGCCCCCTCAGATGACCTTAGGTGACGGGTTGGATTGTACAGAAGAAGGCGGTCCCTCAGATACCCTGGACCCAAGCTGTTTAGGGTTTTAAAGGTTAGGACCAGCACTTTGAATTCAGCCCAGAAACGAATGGGCAGCCAGTGTAGTCGCTGAAGCAGTGGCCTGACAGAGTTGAACCGACGAGCCCCAGCAACCACACGGGCTGTCGCATTCTGGACTAATTGCAGCTTCCGGACCATCTTCAGAGGCAGCCCCACGTAGAGCGGGTTACAATAATCTAGTCTCGATGTCACTAGGGCATGGGTCACTGTGGCCAGATCTGAGCGACTCAGCTCAGATGGGTCACCGTGGCCAGATCTGAGCGATTTATTTATTTATTGGGATTCACTGTCTCCAAGAGTGCATGCATCAAATTTGCACCCTTGTCCAAGAAGAAAAGGGAAGATTATAGGCTGAGAAGCCAGCCCTGTTTTGCAGAAATCAACTCCATTTCATTCTCGAGTTGTGCATTTGCAACAATGCTGCAGGTACATTGAAACACCTTGAAATATTTTCTATAGACATTTACTTCTTCCACTGGACTATTTCAGTGGCATGGAGAGGGGGATTTGCTGCTTGGGTAACAGCCTATCCTCCATATCAATCTAACCCAGGCTTTCGTGCTTCGCATGCAGCCTATGCATCGCTGAGCATGATACCATAGTCTTTCAAGACTGATGGATGCCTGCTGGAGGTCCTCTGAAACTGGTGCAAAAATGTACCATTGGTGAGGAAACACACCATCAGTAGAATATAAATAAATATGTGCCCAGAGTTCACCCTTCAAATGTTGCCTGGTGTAGGTGTCCCTACTTTTTCACACCCTGGATGCACCACTGGCTCTCTCCTCAGAATTATAGCATTTACTCGAATCAAATGTGCCATCAAATACTTTAATGCACACCCTCCACTTATAATCAAAACACCACATTGTACTTGAATCTAATAAACCATCAAATCTAATGCGCACCATGATTTTGGAGACTAAGGCTGCAATCCTAAAGACCTAAAGACCCACTGAACACAATCTGAGAGTGAGACCCATTGAACGCAATGGGGCTGACTTATGAGTAGACATGGCTAGGACTGTGCTCTATAGTTGGCTGAAAAAGGTGAGCATTAGATTTGAGTAAATAAAGTAAATGTCCAAAATGGGTATGTGTATGCAGCTCATGTCCAGCGCACTCAACACCTCTTAATACTTGAATGAAGATGTATGAAACCAACCCCCCCGCCACTTTCTTGTTCTTCACTTCCCTTATCCTGAACCACAGTTGTAGTAATTTGAGGGCAAACATTTGCTCTTCTTCTGAAAGCAATTGAAAGCAATTCAGATCCTCTCCTTTCATAACCGGAGGAGTAGTAGTGGGAGAGAGAAGAAGACTTACCAAGAAGGCTTGACTAGAGAAAAAGAGAACATTATTCCATTTTTATACCTGGTTAGCAAGCAAGAGAAGTAGAGATTTTGATCTATCACCTATCAATCTATCACCTGTCAATCTATCACCTGTCAATCAATCTATCAATCCATCTTTGTTAGGTGTTAATCTATCACCTATCAATGCACATGGAAGCAACATACTCAGTGAGGCTCAGCCAAAGGTTCATCTATGGGTCAGAAACAGGTAGAGATGGTGGGAGTGAAGTCAAATGGTGCAAATCAATGGTGCAATTGCCTCATATTGTCAAATGCCAACATCTACGGTGATGAAGTGTTTCATGTTGGGCCAACTTCCTATCCAAGATAGCATGGACGTGGTGGGGGTAAAACAGATATAACGTTGGCAGTGTGGAAATGTTAGCTTGGCTGTCTCTTCACTACTCACAGTTCGCTTGGAAAAGCAAAAGAATGTTTCAAATTTCCAGTGTTGGAAAGAAGAATCATTCGTTGGTTATTAATTCCCATTATCTACTGATTAAAAAAGAATACTTCTGCTCACCTTGGGAGCAGAAGATTGTGGAAGTTGTTGGATCTGTATGAACCTTTGTGTGGTGGCATAGCTAGAGGGGGTGGAGCAGTCAGTCTTGGAGGGAGCCTCACCCCTTTGGGGCCATTCCAGGTGGGAGTAACAAAACAAAGCAAAACAGTTGTGAGATTTGCTGATCTCAAATCTCAATGCACATAAAATAAAACATATTCTTGGAATGCAACGGTTGTGTATGAGGTCTGGCTTGTGATGCAGAGTGAGAAGAATTGTACTTGTCGCAAAACTGGCTATTGGAAAAACTCACACCGTATCAGGAGCCCTGTCCTCCTGTGCACCTGCTTGCCCCATTGTAGGCGACTGAAGTTCATTAAAGTGATTTGCAATGCACACTTCTCAGGCATGACTGACCTTTTCAACTACTTGAGCGTCTTCTTAATCCTCAAAGGCTTTAAAGGATCACAGATACTGAAATCAAAGATGACTGGCCAATGAGGGAGCATGACCCTTTTGGGAGAAGGGGGCTCTGAAGCCCTTTTTGACTTCACAGAGTTTGCAACCATGAAAGACACCATCCATTGGGAGAGGGACCATTTGCAGCTTTCTGAAAATCATCAGGGGCATGTGAAAGAAAAGGTGTGTCACAATCCCAAAGCGTTACTTAGGGTGAAATCCAGAGTAACTGCGGGCAGTCCTTGCTCCGGAGTAAGAACAAGTTACTCTGGATTGCAGTATGAATTTCCCATAGGTTTTCACTAGGTGGTGCAGTAACTATGGGTGCACCGGTAACTCTCTCACGTGCTCCCATAGTTACTCTGGATTGTGCCCTAGGAAAGATTATATCACATGGCTACCTACCTCTGTGCTTTGGAAAACACCAAATTTAACAGCCCAGGTCTTCCACATCTATATATATAAAAGAGAAAAGTCACTCACTGACTGATTCACTGACTGACTGACTGACTGACTCTTCACCGCCCTGCCAAAACTGGTGGGCCTAGAAGCGTGAAATTTGGGGTGGGTGTTCCTTCCGTGACGGAGGGGTGCACTAAGAACCGGTTTTCGGAAATTCCAACCAGGGGATGATGTGCATGGGGGGAAGTTGTGCATGGGGAAAGTAGTGCATGGGGAAAAGTTGTGCATGGGGGTGATGCACATGGGGAAGTTGCGCATGGGGGATGATGAACATGGGGGATGATGCGAATGGGGAAAGTTGCTCATGGGGGGATGTTGCTCATGGGGGGTTGTTGCACATGGGGGATGATGTTCAAGGGGAAGTTGCTCATGGGAGAAGTTGCGCATGTGGGAAAGTTGCGCCTGGGGGACGTTGCGCCTGGGGGGAAGTTGCGCATGGGAAGAAGTTGCGCATGCAGGCAGTTGCATATGTGGGGATGATGCACATGGGGGGATGATGCGCATGGGGGAAGTTGTGCACGGGGGGAAGTTGTGCATGGGGGAAGTTGGCGCATGGGGGAAGTGGGTGCATGGTGGAAGTTGCGCATGGGGGAAATTGTGCATGGGGAAAAGTTGCGCATGTGGGATGATGTGCATGGGGGAATTTGTGCATGAGGGAAAGTTGCGCATGGGGGATGATGCGCATGGGGGAAGATGCGCATGGGGGAAAGTTGCGCATGGGGGAAATTTGCACATGGGGAAGTTGCGCATGGGGGAAGTTGTGCATGGGGTGTTGATGCGCCATGGGGGATGGCATATCGGGAAATGTTACTCCCGCAACGCGGGTACATTTTCGCTAGTTAAAGAATATGATATGCTCCCTGAAGATGGGCCTTATTTTTGAGTTAAAGGTCCAAGCTTGTTATTCACAGATTTTTAATATATGGATTTGACTCAACACAAACAGCCACTGTGAAACATGGTTTAAAAAATCTGCTTTCCTACTATTGTAGAGAGGTAGTCATGCAAGCAATCGTTCTATCCTTCAGCCAAGCTAATTGGTGACTCCCTCTCTACAGCAGGAAAAAAGCTGTTGTAAGGAAACCCACTTTGTTATTTTTTAAAAATTGTTTCTATTTAACACATTTTTGATATCAGCAGGGGGTCACAGAAAGAATAAAACTCCAGATATTTTGCCACAACCTTATTCCATTAGGAGCAAGGAATCTTTTCCAATTGGAGCAATTCCATTTTTTTAATCCACTGATTTTTTTTATCCATAGGTGGTTCTAGAATGATGAAACCTTAGTAGACAACAAGGGACACCTGTAATTACTAAGTCTTACCTTACTCCATCCTCAGTAAAGCTACCCAATTTGTCTTCTGTCAGCTCCTAAAGGTACCCCCTTGTCCCGCTTCCAACAGGAGACCTGAACAACTGGTAGATTTTATACATTTTTTTAAAAATAGGGGAACAGGCATGACTGTATCTTTGTTCAAGTAACCTGGTGACAGCAGCATAGCTAGAGGGGTGCAGAGCACTAAGGCTGCAATCCTAAAGACATTTTCCTAGGTGTAAAACCCATTGGACACAATGAGATTTACTTTTGAGTAGACAGTACAACTCATTGGTTTTTCTGTTCCCATAGCGTTGTTCAGAGGCAAACGCATATCTGTGTACTGGCCTAACTCTTAGGAGTGGCACAGAAGTATCTTAAAGAAGTTTTGTGACACCCCCAGGCCAGCACAGGATTTGTGCTGGGGTTTAGGCTGGCCTCACTGGGGATTAACTGAGTTTTGCAGGCACCTGAATGCACCATATAAGCAGACTTTCCCCTCTGGAGCTATTCCAGGCCACTTGCACCTGCAATGCATAGTGTTTTGCACCCCCTCTAGCTATGCCATTCCCAGCTGAAATCTTGTTTTGTACATAGCATGGTGTCCTCAAATTCACACAAAACCTCCTGCACTCTCTTCTAAAACCAAATGGTAGAAAGTAGAATTTTTCCGTCATACCTCGCACTTCCTCCCGTTGCCCGTGTTTTTTGTTTTGCTAAACATCCAGCCAAAAGAATACGTTTTGGGAAATGCAAACTTTTGGTGACGTTACAGTTGAACCGAGACAGGTATCCCCCTACTGTGACTCTGTTAAATAGTTGCCAATCAGATAAGATGAGGACTTGACCTCAGAGCAAAAGTTAGTGGAGCTCAAATAAGGTAAAAGGATACAAGCACCCTGGAGGCAGCTTTGAATGTTGGCTTTTTCATTTTCAACCCATTGCTCCATTTTCTCAGAACGCTTGGAGACAATATGGGATCTGCATTGCATAGAATACATTCAAAACAAATTAGTATTTTAATCTGAGACACACTTACTTGGGAGAAAGCATCATAGCTCTCAGTGCTATTTCTGAGTAAGCATGCACCAGACTATACATCTGCTACTTCTACTGCCATTCCATTTTATTGAATTGATTTATTTTTAAAAGGGATTTATACCCCCCCCCGTCCCATGTCAATGCAAATGCCCAATGTGGCTTACAAAACTTTAGTTCCTTTCCTCCTGCTATCCTCACAACAACCCTGCAAGGTAGGTGAGGTTGAGAGTGAATGGCCCAGGGTCACACATGAAACTTCATGGCCAAGAAGGATTTGAACTTTTCTCTTCCAGGTCCTAGTCCTTCTTCTTAACCACTACTGTACCATCCTGGCAGCCAATGGTTTGCATATTTAGAAGTGAGCCCCCTAAGATCAGTGGGGTTTAATAATCCCATGTAATTGGGCAGAGGCTTGCAGACTTATGTCAATAAAAAAATAATATGTAATGAGGATATTATGCTGCTGTTGCTTTTGGACTGTTTTTTTGGGGGGAGGGTGCTAGTGACCCAGCATCAGTGTTACCATATCAGATGCACCTAAATCCCATAGATCTCTGAGGTGGGGGCCCTATGATGTCATATGACTGCAAACTTTTGAAACCTTTGGGGGGGCATGAATATTTCATTGGAAATTTATGGTGGACTTAAGTAACCTCAGATGAACTTTTGCCAGCCATCTGCCCGACAGAAAAGTACCTGTAAACGTTTCTGAAAAAAAAAACATTGTTATTTTGGGGAAACTGGCAACTGTAACTAGCATGGCTGTTTGCCATTTTTTCTCCACACTCAATCTGCATCTAAAGTCCTGGAATGGCTTGTCAGAGTAAAATCCGAACCTTAGATTACAAAAAATTATAGAAGAGCTAGAGAACCATTGGTTGAAAAGCTGGTGATCATTTATCATTCAGTTACGCAGTCCTTCAATGTGTTGATGGTTCTGTTTAAAACACAAATGCACAAGAATAAAATAGAGAGTCATTCCTCTCTGCCTCCTCCTCCTCTTTTTCCAAGGTTCTTTTTGTCCCAACAACAATATTTACTCAACCAGATAATATGCTTGGATGAAGTTGACTTTATTACCTTGCAATGACGTGGACGGATCAGTTGCTGGGTAACCTTGAATCTGATTTTTTTAAAAAATATATAAATATAATCTAGAACAGCTCTGTGAACAGGGAGGAGTGGCTCAACCCTTGAATTACCTTTGATTTGAGAAGTTGCACTCCCAAAGTGCCTCTGGACTCTTACATAGCCCCAGAGAGGAACAGGATTGTAATCAGATTTTTCAAGAGGCAGCAGGCAGGGCTGATTTGTGGGGTAAGATCAGAGCGAGCTTATTCTGACAACAGTCCAGAGAGAGAGAGAGAGAGAGAGAGAGAGAGAGAGAGGTGTTGCACGATCCTTAGTATACCTGTGCAGTGTGATCTGTGATCTGAAAAGCTAGAAAACAGGATCAGACCATGCGGATTTTCAAAGCCTCCAGTGCTTTTCAGAGGAACCTCTAAATTTAGTCATCCCATGCTGATGATGGGCACCTTTTCTTGCTTTTCCCTCTTGGGGAAGGGCCTTTGATGCTGATCCCAGAAAGCCAACCATTTAAAGTCAAGAAAGCATGGAAGATGCAGAAGGTTTCGAAAATAGAAGTGTTCTCAATGGCCCTTGGCACAAGGTGGGAGAGACTCTACATACATTTATAAATATCAATAGTTATATAAATATGTATGTTTATATAAATAAATAAATAAATAAATAAATAAATAAATATATATATATATATATATATATATATATATATATATATATATATATATATATATATATATATATATATATATATATATATATAAACATAAATATACAGTACTGCATAAATATACTGTAGATTTATCCAGAATATAGTGTAGCCAGAGTATAATATTGTAGCAAGAGTATCTATCTACAGTATTTGAATATAAGAGCAGCCACGGAGTTATGAAAACTAACTTAAAAATGCTGCTGGAGTCAAGAGGATAATTAAAGAAGGAGCACAGATTGTATGATCAGAGAATATAGATGTAAGTTTGTATTTTTTGCTGCACTTCCAGCGAAGAAAATACTTCTGCTGCCTTTGTACTGTGGTACTTTGATACCTACACAGTCAATCAGTACCCTGCAGTCCGGCTGTGTATACACAACCCCTGAACCAGCAGTTGTAAATGGAGCTCTTAAAAGAGAAAACTCTCTTAAAGCCATAAAACCTACAGCACGCCTTGAAACATTGGCAGTGAATCTGGAGGTTGCTGTGATCGCATTTCCATCAGTGTTACTAGAGGTTGCAAAATCTGGATGTTGCACAATTTCGCTGCGTTGTGTCTTGCAAACTTACATAAATCTGCAGCTTTTTGCTCACAGCTCTAAAGATTTTTGTTTTTGTTTTCGCTTTCACATGCTTTTCTTTTTGTGCAGCTGGTTTTCTAATGGGACAAATTGGTGTAACTGAATTGAGTAGAAGTACTGCACATGAATGCTTGCTTGTGCTGCAGCTCTGTGGCAACAAAGCTTCACACTGCTTTATCGGCAAACCTCTTCCTCTGGGGTAATCCCAGTGACGTCAGTGAGCCTCCAGAATATTTGGTTCAGTGCGGTTCGATTAATAAACCACTAATTGGAGTTTTGTCATTAACTTGACAGGCAGGTGAATTGTACCTGCTGTGCATTTGTAGGCTTTGCTCCATGTGTATGCGAGTGCATGTTTGTGCATATCTGTGACATTTTGTATAACTGCCACTGCCATCTGGTTAGTTGTAAAATTAATCATAATTTGTATAGGTTAGCTTTGTATTTCTAGCCAAGGAACATTTGATAATCTGTATCTCTTTTAAATGGCTTTGCATAGGTAAATACGCAGTGATTGGCTCCAACCTGCCCCTATGGGAGAGACGATAGGCTGACTTCAACGATACCCCCAGATCTTTCCCGTGCTTATACATTTAATCTAACAGACTGTGTAGAGTGACCTTGTCCTCAGTTCCCCTATCACTGCTCTGGCAATTCCAGACAGCCGGTTTAAAAGAAGAACAAAGGGGACAAGAAATGAAGAACCCCTCCCAAAATTGTTTCCTATTTGTGAAAAAAACTGACAGATGACCAGTTTGGAGAGGTGGAAGTGTTTATATTAATCTCATCCTGTTACATGAGTGAAAAAGATTAAGTCTTTAAGAGCTGGGCACATGATCTTAATGTGGTCCTCCTGGAAAGCAAAGCAACAAAGAAAGAGATTTATTGCTCAGCAAAAAGCTGATTTGGCCTATTCCTTGGAGGTAGTTATGCAATGAAACAGTGCATTGATCCTCCAAGCAGATGTCACACTGTGGATGCGCCAGTTGTGCAGGAATGAAAACTGGGGGTTCCTTAAGTGGCGGCTAGAATGTGTGTGTGAGTGTTCCTACTCTCTGGGTGGGCTTCGCTCCTACTGTACTCACAAAACTGGTCCTTTAAGTGTGAGTTAACATATATACTTGCGTATAAGCCTAGTTTTTTGGGCCCAAAAAATGAGTCCAAAAACCCATCTTGGCTTATACGCGGGTCAGTTAAAAAAATTAAGAAAAATGGTGGGTGCGACCTCCAGCGTGTGCCCTCAGAGGCTCTGCAGCCTCTCCAGCTGCTGGTGCTGGCTCTCTTGGCTGCAGAGGAGGCGCACGGCGGCAAGAAATGGAGCCCACTGCAGCCAAGCCCCTCCTCAGACTCAGGTACTTCTTTGTGAGTCTAACTTCTGAGTAGACATGCCCAGGATTGGGCCCTGAGGCTACAAGGCCAGCCATGCTTTCCTGCTGTTGCTGCATTTCCCACCCTCGGCTTAAACTCGGGTCAATAAATTTTCCCAGTATTTGTGGTCAATTAGGTGTCTCAGCTTATACGCAGGTCGGCTTATACACGAGTATATACGGTATCTCTCTCTGCCCACCTAAGTGGTTGCAGCACAGGCAGATGATGATGATGGCGATGACAAGAAAGATGAAGTGGGTGAAGCTCAGCCATGAAGCTATGTGGGTGACCTTGGACTTTAGGCCAGGCCCTCTCTCTCAACCTCAACTTCCCCAGAGTGTTGTCAGGATAAAAGGAGGGGAAGAACTACTGTATGCACATCAGACTGAACTTGGAGCAAGGTTTATATAAAAACCATGGAAAATAAAAAAATAAGAAAATAATACAGGATGTTTACTAGCCTATACGTTACAAATTAGATATTACTATAAAATAGCAGGCCTCCATCAGTCTTGAGAGACTATGATATCATGCTTGGCACTGCATACGCTGCATGCGAAGCACGAAAGCCTGGGTTAGATTGTTATGGAGGATAGGCTGTTACCCAAGCAGCAAATCCCCCCCCTCTCCACGCCACTGAATTAGTCCAATGGAAAGGCAGAGCCAATACGATTGAATCCAGCTGGTGTTGCAGAGCTGGGCTAAGGACAGGAACTCACCCTGTCTTGTGGGGCTGACCCGGGTCTTGAACCGTGGCCTGCTGGTTAACAGGCATAGTCTCTTAACCACTTGCGCCACCATATGCAGCAGATGGAACTGGGTTACTCAAGCAAAGCACTGAAACTCAAAGCAACATTTCTACTAAACTGATGAGGTTTGCAAGCTGACTTAGGGTACAATCCTAAGAAATTTAGGCCAGCCTAACTCATCTGGCCTATCTTCCCAGATAGGTGGTGTCAGGAGGTTCATGTATGCCTGTGCATTGGCCTCTGTGTATGCCTGCCCCAACAGTGGGGCAGAAGTCTCTTGCTGCACTTTTGTGACAACCCCAGGTCAGTGGAGGACATGCCAGGGCTTAGGATGATGTAAGTGGAGGTTTGGATTGCAGCCATAAGGAACATCTGCCCCACTCCTGGAGGGGTTAGTCCAGTGCACAGACATGTGCACACACCACCCACACCCCCACGTCACCATGGGAAGTTATGCCAGGTGAGTTATGCCAGCCTAAATTGGTTAGGATTGTACCCTTAAGAGTGTTAAATGAAAGTAAAAATAAAATAATCCCTGACATGTCTAGCTAGGATTGCAGTCCTCATAATTTGCTACTCACTTTGTCCAAGGAACCTGGTCCCTACAGTGACCAGTAAAGAGCTGCCTCCAATCAACTTCGCAGTAGATTAGGCAGAACACACATTAGCAGCCTAATCTAGGATGCTCATATAGAATGGAAAACAGACTGCCTCAAACTTTAAATATAGCTTAGAAGAGAGAATTTAAGCAGGCTTAACTCATCATAGAAGGATTAAAAAGCAGCACCTGCCAGAATTGCCTCTTACCCTACAATCCAGAGTAACTACGGGAGCACGTAAGAGACATTATGTGCATCTGTAGTTACTGCACCATCTAGTGAAAACTTATGGGAAATTCATATTGCAATTCAGAATAAATTGTTCTTACACCGGAGCAAGGACTCCCCATAGTTACTGTGGATTGCACCCATATATACAATGCTTAGAGGTACTCTGTTCTATATGGTCACCCTGGCTCTTGAATATGTCCTAGAAATATACTATTCATGCAGGGAGTTTTGTGGAGAGTCCTACTAGCTGAAACTAGTGCAAAGAGAACTCCATTTTCATAAATGTGAAAAGGAACTTAACTTGATAGCTTAGATAAGGAAGTTAGTGATTAACCTACTGAAATATCTGATCTTTAAAGAATAATAACTGTGGCTTGATTTCCACAACTTACTGGTGAATAAATTGCTTTTAAGGCACCAAACTGTGACTTTGGATATGTGCTGTGTTTATCCTGCCTGTATCAATGCCTGAATCATTTGAAAATCTTTAAGATATGCCAAAGTTTCCCAGCCTAATTAAGTTCCTCTAGGCACAAGGTACATGTTTATTCCATGGAAATAGACTGCATCTATATTTTTTATAACGGATGTATAAACTTTGTAGATCAACAATGGATGATTTATGTTAGGGATAAAAACTGGTATGTTTCCTGTTATTGGTACTGGGTGCAAGAGAGGAGACATATACAGCAGAATTGTATGTATCAACTGTATTAACACACAAACAGGATAATCCAAGGTTGTCCAGGTCATACATGATAAGTCACATGCAACCAAAACTGAGTCAGCAACCAAAACTGAGTCAGAGTCCAGAAATCTAAGTCAGTAGGACAGTCCACAGTCTCAAGTTCAGTGCTAAGTCCAGCAATATCTCCAGCTGTCAACCACCTTCAAAACCCTCAGAGTTTAGAGTGCCCAAGTGCTGCTGATATAGGAAACAGGGCCATTCAGAATGTCACATTTGCCCGACTGAGATTGGACGCCTAGGCAGAGATACTGTATTACTTCAGCCCAAACATCTCGCAACTTGCCTTGAATCAGTTGTTAGTCAAACAGGCCTGCAGTGCCTGGACAGAAAACTAACAATTATATTACTAGAAGGTGGTCTTTCTTAGAAGAGTTTTGTACAGAAGTTGTGCAGACACAACCATTCTTGTCAAGTATGAAATTTAGTTAGTGAAGGATAATAAAAGGGCTGTTGTATTTGAGAACAGGATTTTTTTCATACCCAAGTTATGAATTCTCAAAACTGCATTGGAATAGCTGGATTCTATTTAAAAACTGGGCCAGTTAATTAGAAAATAAAAGCACAACTACCTTATGGAACAAAAACTGTATTTTCCAAACTCAGAACTGACCTATGAGTTTGATCGTTCTGAGACGCAATGAGATGTTATTATGGTACAGCATGGAACTAATAAAGTTAATATTAATTAGATCTCATTTCTATGTTACCCCTACTGATTAGATAAAGAGGCATCTTTTCAAGTTTCCCCTAATTTTCACTTTATTAAAAGTGTTCAATGGGTCTTACTCCCAGGAAAGTGTCTTCAGGATTACAGCCATAATGTCATTTCCAGTTGTCACATCACTTCCAGGGCAGCATTTTAAGCTTGGCATTCGGCTACCCATTAGCTATGTCGCTGTCCATAGGTATGAAAACGAAATCTCTCCTCTTTGAAAGATGTTCCTACCATCATGAAAACATCCACAGGGAAGGGTATATAAAATGAGCAACATCTGCAAATTTTTAGTTGCTTTTCAAGCCCCCCCCCCCCCTTCAGCAATATTTCATTCACTGTTTTTTAAAGATGAACCCAGGCTTCAATTAAACCGAAAGACTGGAATGGCACCAATTAAAATCCAGCTGGCCATTCACCTGCCCGACCATTTTATTCCAACCATTGACCATAATAGTTTGAGACTTGTATCTGCAAATCACTTGCAAATAATGGGCAGGGGGATGGGAATGACAGTGACATCAAGGTTCAGACAGATTTGAGGAGAGACAGTCAGATACTATCATGTTCAACAGGTGAAACTGTTGCCTTAGGCAGTAGCCTACTAACTCCTTCAACCCACCCTCTGCTACGTCTCCTCTTCTTGCTTCATGGATGTGATAGGAAGAAGGGAATGGAGCAGCTCTAGAGACCTTATCTGGAAGTAGATTAATAATGGTAACTTTGATACTTTGTTCCTCAGATCACAAACGATGGCTGAAATTGTATTGGAACTTCCAATGCAAGCAAAAGGTGCCATCTTTTGTGATGTGTCCAAGAAAACCTGAGAGTATAGATTAATGATGGCAGATAGCTGGCAAACCTTGATCACAAAAATGATTGTCTCCATTGCAGGCTGCTGCAAACCATTCCAGGCAGCACTCGTTCCATTTGTGCTATTGTCCCGACATAATTGTGCCTCAGTTGTGTAATTGCTGTAATTGTCCTGTTAGAGTGTCACTCGTTTGAAGGCTCTCTTGTGAAAACTATAGGACAAATGATTTGGGGGGAATATCCACTTGGCACATTTGGAGAAGAACAGATGCCCAGACAAGATGGCTAGCCAATAGTGGTTGTTCCAAGCGCCCTAAAGTCCTCCTTAGAGAAGTCCCTGGGTTGTCATAAGATTCCCCATAGTCCAGGATTCCATGCTGAAAAACTTGTGTCGCATTATGACTTTTAGATTTTCTTCATCCTATACTTAGCATGCTCGTTGCATGAGCTTTATGGAAATAATCATGTGTCAAAGTGGAATCTTGGGTTGCCATAAGTGGTAGAGATTTGGCATGTTCTCTGGTTGGCCTTGCTTAATGATGCTTCTCCACTCAGCATGCATACAGCTTAATGGGAGGAGAGTGAGCCAAAGGCCAAGAAACAGAGGGTTGTAAAATGTTTGGCCAAACACCTGTTCTTCATGACATTAAAGGACTCCCTTGCACAGGTGGACTGAAGTGTGTTTGAAAAATGGACATGATAATAAGTCACTTTAGGAACCCATTTATTGTGCTATTATGAACGACAGTTCACTTGACCAGATGCATGGCATGATATCCTCAGTTGGGTATAGATAGTACCAGTATTGAAAAAAACCGAACACCTAAATATTTACTCTCCTGTTGTATAGATGTATCTTCACCTGATGATAACACCATGCATTTGTCAAAGTGGGCTGAATTTCCAATTCAGATTATCCCCCTTGTAAGTGCTGTTTACTTGAGAAACACCAAAGCATCTTAGAGCTGGGGATGCGATTAAAAATCTTCTCCAGCTTGCCTAAAGCCATTAAGGCACCACATGATTTTCTTTTGAGTATGCTGTTAACAAATGACCATAGGAATTTGGAAAAATAAACCAGTGTGGGTCATTTTGGATGATAACTTTTATGGCCTGAAGCAGCCCTGCACATTAATTACCATGCAAACTTCAGAAGCATGCATGGTTCTGATCTCACTCTTCATCACTAGGGTGAATCCAGGACTTTTTGTATAATCACATATCAAAACATATACTGTAGGTTCAGATTAACTTCTCCCTGGATGGTCAAGTATTGTCTGAACTGGTGAATCAGTGAACTGGTGAATCAGTGAATTGAACCAGTGTTGGATATATTCATTAATCTAAACCAGTGGTTTCCAAACTTGTCACCATGACTCACTTTTAAAAATGACACTTACCCTACAATCCAGAGTAACTATGGGAGCACGTAGGAGACATTACGTGTACCTGTAGTTACTGCACCATCTAATGAAAACCTATGGGAAATTCATACTGCAATCCACAGCAAATTGTTCTTACACCGCAGCAAGGATTCCCCGTATTTACTCTGGATTGTGCCCAAAATGTCACATTTTAAAACTGATATTTACACATCTAGCTTTATGACATTAAAAAAGTTTCACTTTATCAACTACTCAAGCCTCCTTTTAACTATGATTTGAGGAATGTTTCTACATTCTGGTGCATTTTCCAATCTCCATGTTCATCAGATCAAGGCAGTTCTGGTGGCTTTGCATTCCCCTTGGCTTGCCCTTCAAAGTGGAGCAAGGCATATTTTCCTACTCATAAGTAAATGCACAGATACTGCTGCTTTTGGTTTCCATAAAGCTCAATGTGTTTTCTTTCCCTACAATCCAGAGTAACTACGGGAGCATGTAAGAGATATTACGTGCGCCCGTAGTTATTGCATCTAGTGAAAACCTATGGGAAATTCATATTGCAATCCAGAGTAAATTGTTCTTGCACTGGATCAAGGACTCCCCATAGTTACTCTGGATTGCGCCCTTTGTCATCTACCTGCATGTCAGTTTTGTGACCCACCAGAAATCAGGTTGCAACTCACTGGTGGGTCTCCCAGGTTAGCAACCACATTGACCTACATCTTTAGAGCAGAGAGGGTGGGCACTTTATTAACTTTGACAGGGTAATTTTTAAAAGTGACAACCACAATCTGCATTAATGTGGGTTTTAATATGATAAAAGAATTTTATCAGATAAAATTTATCTGATAGACTTTTATCTGATAAAAGTTTTATCAGAATTTCACTTTGATATAAGTAACCATAATAGTTGGCTCCTTCCTTGTTGATGATGATATACTGTATATTGCTTTTCAACAAAGTGGTTTATGTAGCTAAATAAATTAATACCGTAAATGGTTTTTAGTATTGATTGTTATTTATATTTATTTTTTTACATAAGGGGAAAGAGTTGAGAGAAACAAAATGCAATTGTATCAGATATACATATATATATAGCAGAAAAAAAGTTATTATGCCAAATGCTTCAGGGAAAAGAAGGAATTTGAATAAGAGAAGAGGCATTGCAAGGAGGCATAATTATTGCTTGCTTCAAAAAACCTCTGTTACAGTAACAGACCAACATATACAGATTTTTAAAAAAGGCTGAGTTGTAACATCAATGAATAAATCAAGTATGCTCATAGCTCTTGGCTGGCATGAGTACACTATAGGCGTAGCATAAAGGTATTTTTCCAGCATCGATCAATCTTGGCTACTTTTGCATAATCTTGAATTTTTTTGCCTTTCTCAAGATTCACTCTTGCTAGACAATAACATGTCATTCAACTGCAGAAAAGCTGCCATAAATGTTAAATGCAAGATTTCTTTTCCCCCAACTCACGTAGCTATATTTGATTAGCTCTGGCAAAATGTAATTTCTGCATAGGCTTCCTTGTAATAGCTTCCTTGTGTGCAAGAGTACTTACTTGGTTTATTTGAACTGCGTCACTTACTGTAGCAAGGACACCTGATTAGCAGAAGTAATTGAAATGTCCTCTGTGTCCATCAATGGGAATGAATCAGTGCTACATTTTATTAGTTCTGTTTTTCCCCCTTAGGAATTTTAAATAAATAAGCCTGATTGTAAAAGAATAGGAAGGTTTGGCTAATCCTCTTACCCTCTGGAAGTGTGGATGTTGTGGGTATTTTGCAACAATAGATGTCAAGCAATGTTAGATTTGTCAATGTTAGATTTGTAATTTAACTTTCCTTTATTGCAAAATACCCCATGGATAAACCATTTTATAATGACAGATCATCACAGTCTCATGAGACATAAGGGAACCAAATCTTCTGAAGCCCTTGCCCTAAGTCTGATGCTGAAAGTCTGATGCTGGAATCTGATGTTGGAATGGTCATGCTCATGTATGCTCA
The DNA here is from genome assembly GCA_030015325.1 of Cryptoblepharus egeriae. Lineage (NCBI taxonomy): Eukaryota > Metazoa > Chordata > Lepidosauria > Squamata > Scincidae > Cryptoblepharus > Cryptoblepharus egeriae. The sequence goes on from JAREYC010000013.1 coordinate 18,958,421, forward strand.
GACTCTGATGCTGGAATGGTCATGCTCATGTATGCTCAGACTCTGATGCTGGAATGGTCATGCTCATGTATGCTCTGGCCTCAGAGCCCTCTGCAAGCACAGAAGGGAAAAGCAATGCGCAAAATGGTTTCCTATGATTGGCAAGCATAGGAAGCCTCGCGATCAACCCAGGGTGATTATATGACTGGAAATTTCTGTATTTGTTTTTTTTTTTTGTCTCCTGTCCAGGTGTCCTCCAAAAGGGCTTCATTGCCATCTGTTTTTGCTTCATTTTGGAACTTTGCAATGGTGTGCAAAGTACCCCATTGTGTCATATGTTTGATTCATATTGAAGAGCACAATCCAATGCAAAAATCAGTTTTAAAATATATCCTTCCTATCAAAAGTTATGGCCAAAAGACTAAAAATAAAAAGTATGCATTGAACTTTATGGGAAAGTGAAAGTAACCAATATCACGGCTTACTTGTGAGTAGGCAAATGCACCATTGGCCATTGGGAAGGCCAGGCTGAGAGGAATCCAAGAACTTGTCCTCTTTTTGAGGTATGGGCATCTGGTCACCCTGGATCAACCACAATTGCTGGTTCCATGGATCCATAGGCTTATCCATATCATGGGATCCATAGGCTTGCTTGCTGAACAGAGCACTTGCAATTTAGGATGAAGCTTCCACCTCAAACTACTGACTTTAGATATCTTATGTCTGACTCTTTATGACCCCATGATCACAGCCAGGCCCCCCATCATCCTCAATCTTCCAAAGTTTGTCCTAATTCATGTTTATGCTTTGATGACTGTCTTTTGAGATGGACACCCTTAAATAAGAGTTATGTAAGAGATATGTTTTATTGCTACAAAAAGCCCATTTAAACCACTCAATATATAGGTAAGTTTATTTAAAAATTTTTAAATCACCCTTTTTTCCAATGAGCTCAGGGTGGTATACACGGTTCTTTCCATCCTTTTGTCTTAACAACAACCCTGTGAGGTAGGTTAAGCTGACAGAGTCAGTGAATGGTCCCAGGTCACCCAGGAAGCTTTGTGATTGGTCAAAGATTTGGACCTGGACCTTCCATACCTCAATCTAACACCATCCTGAAAATTCATCCGTTAAATTTAAATGCAAAATCAGCTTCAACTCAAATATTTGTCTTGCTGATTCAAACTAAAGGCTAAAGGCCAATCTGCTCCAGCTTCTTGTATCTCACGGTGGCCCATCAGATGCCTCGGGGAGCACACAAGACAAGAGCACACAAGACCTGCATTTTGGTCCATTTGTTTGTCTATTCCCCTTCCAATTCTGGCACTCCGAAGTAGTATACTTCTAAAATCTGGAGGTTGCACATACCTATCATGGTTTGTAAGCTATGATGGACTTTTCCTCCAAGAAATTAACCCTTCTTGGAAGATCTGTAAGCATGGAAAGCGTCTTTGGTTAAAGGAGTCCAGACAAGTAATATTTAACATTATTTGGTTCTTGAATCCCATGAAAAAGTGCCAGAATGAATTCTTTGAACTTTACTCTGAAGATCACAACAGCTCCAGGATTGAATAATGTTTCCTTTTGTGTGTGTCTTTGTACCCGGAATAGATCTCAACTTCACAGAGCAGCTGCTGATTGTCAAAAGATCCCTCCAAAGATCTTTGTGAACAAAATCATTATGTGCCATTAGTAAATCGCTCCTTGATTATTTAACCAGTGATTGTCATCAGCCCATAAATGAGGTTTGCAGTACTTAATGCTGAAATGGATTCTGGTTGCTATCATGTGATATACCTAATGGTTAGGCAAGCGTTATCATAGGGTGTAAGACTTCATTAGATGTACTTTTAACAATTCGTAGGAAAACAGACCTAGATATGCTTTCCCATCAGGCTGCCAGCAATTCAACAGGCACTGTAGTTGTGCTTTCCCACAAACTGATGAACTGAGCAGAAGTTGCAATGGATCAGGCTTCTGTTTAAGGTTTAGCTGCAGAAGCCTATTAAAAAGTTGGTAACCTCATTTTGGAAACATTAAATGTCAGCTCTAGCCAGGCTATGAATAGATATTCTCACATTAAAATAAAATAATAATTCTTACAGTTGTATATAGTGTTTATATATAGAGAGAGACCTGTCCTCTCATCTTCTGTAAAGTAATGTTTACATCAGTGGTATAGCTAGAGGGGGCAAAGCAATAAGTTTGCAGGTAGCCTTACTGCAGCATGATAGAGGCCCCTTCCCCTCACCTTTGGAGCCATTCAGGCAGGTCAAACAAAATAGAGGGGTATGGCTTCTTTTTGCTCCCCCAAAGTATAAGGGAAGGGGCACATTGTAAGGGGCTCCCTTCAAAACTAAGTGCTTTGCACCCCCTCTAACTATGCTGCTGGGTACTGGGCAATAAAGTATAGATATGCTGCTCTTAAGCATCACATAATGTGTTGACTTTTTCTGCTGGGATTAAAACAGCAGACCTTGTTACTGTATAAAAGTAGTATTAATCAGGTTTGCCAGTGCAAGACCGGGTGTGGTGCAGAGGTTAAAGTGTTGAATTAAGTATGGAGAAATCCTTATTCAGTCACTATTAATAGTTTGTATGTCCTTGAAGTTCATATGTTTTTGCTTTTCCATCTTTATAGACAATTTTCTTTAAATTTACAAATGAAAGTACTTTTACATGTCTAGAGATTATTATTGTTAATCACATTTATATACTGTACTCTAAAAAATCACAAAGCGGTTTATGGAGTTACAAAAAATTAAAATAACTACTGACTCCCTATCTCTAGAGGGCTCACAATTTTAAAAAGATGCCCAAGAACACCAGCAGACATTCCCCCAGAAAAGACACTGTTAGGGTAAGCAGGCCAGTTACTCTGTCCCTATTAAAGAGGAGCATCCACTTAAAAAAATATCTCTTACTGGTTAGCAAGAATATGCTCTTATGCTCTAGGTATGCTCAAACCACAACCTTGCAGGCTCTATTTTGCTGCTATATTGATAGACATGGGGTGAAATCCTATGCCTGTCTACTCAGAAGTAAGTCCTACGGGATGTATTCTCAGTAAAGTGTGTTTAGGTTTGCAGCTGCGGCCACCCAAGTTTGTTATTAGAGGAAGGAATGATCTCTTTTGTCACTTTCGGAAGGAGACGCTTCTGATCTTTGTAAAGGGGTGATAGATTGTTCCCGAAAAGGACTAGATTTAGCTCAGAAGTAGCTCAAGCAGAGCTACAGTGTATAGCTGTTTCTTGGAAAAATGTATTGCTTTTTAAAACAGCTTGATCTTTCAGGACGTTATGACATTCTTTTTTTGTTTTATGGCACTCAGTAAATATATCTTTTTATTCTATATTGCATGAATTTGTTTTCTAGATCTTGTGATGGTGGGAGAGAAGCTCTCATGCCTTTGGGGTTTTTGAAAACTTATTCAAGTAGAGAGGACATGTTGTTGCTGTTTTGACAATTGCAGATTTCTTTATTAATAGTCAACTGGACTGTTTTGTTTTTTTAAAAAAAATTCTAAAGGATGTCAACTGGATTGAGACCAAGCATGGAAAGTTTCAACCAGAAAAGAATTTGTTCAGGGAAGCCATCAGGAAGAAAAACAGAAAAGATCACACACTCTGATTTCAGAGAGAGATTGCGAGCGAATCCAAAACATCAGAGAGATTGGTCTAGAAAAGGATTGTACAAAAATACTCTCTTTCCCAAGATCTAAACCAAGGGCTCCAAACTTTTCAACTGTGTGGGCCACATCACACAGTCTTTCTCTTATAATGGTCTTTGGAAAGTAATCAATCATGTTGCCTCAGTTGTCCTTTGTGAATTGTTTCAAAATATTACAGTATTCTGATATACAGTCTCTGAATGTGAAATTATCTGAACATAAGAACGTAAGAAGAGCCTCCACAGGATCAGACCACAGGCCCATCTAGTCCAGCTTCCTGTATCACACAGTGACCTAGAATATAATATCTGATTATATTCTGTTGCAATATTTGAGAGTTCACAGGCAAGAGTCTGCTTTTGACAGTACTTGATACCTAGAAACAGTATTAGAAAACAGTATGGTCAATATTATGCCCATTTGACAGATGAGAAACTGGCCTAGAGTAATGTTTCTCAACCAGTAATATGGGTACCACCAGTGGAACTTTAGGTGGTGACTGGTGGTATTTGTGGGACCGTTAGACCTTTGCCATCAGGCAGTGAGACCAGGAATGCAACACAGCAAATGGGAGTAGGAAGCTTAGCTTGGTGGGAAAAGCTTAAAAAACACTTTTATAAATTTCTCCTGTCCCCTCCAAACATCTTACTAGTGTTTGTCACATAGAATTTTGCCTCCCAATCCTAAAGTAACTGATGATAATGTCAATGCCAATTACTTCCATTGGTACTTTAAATAGATGGACCATGTGAAACGGTACAGTAAAGGGCAAATGTTGAAAACCCTGACCTAGAGCAGCCGACGGCTACACAATGTCAAGGGGGATGCCAAAACCTGTATAGCCAAGATTTTGATATTAGATTCTAGTCCTGGAATGGCTGATTGATGATATACTGTATGTCATGGGATGTAGGACTGCCTTTAAAATATTCTGCTTCAAGGGATTTTTTTCAGGTGTGTTCCTGTCTCATTTGCTATTTGCTAGTAGATTTTGGCTGCAATCCTAAAGACACTTTCCTGGGAGTAAGACCCATTGAACAAAATGGAGCTTACTTTTGAGTAGACAAGGTTAGGATTGTGATACACGTGTGCAGCAGAAAGGAAATAACTTTTTAAAAAGTACAGTAAATGAATTTCTACTTTCAGTTTGAACAAATGTGATAGCTACGTCGTTGAAAACTAGGAGGTTCTTGGTTATGGGTCACTTCTTAGCTTAACGTCAATGAACTTCCACTTTTTAAAAAATAAAAGATTGTTAACATTTTCTACAAAATCTATTTAAGCTTGTGCATTATTACTTACATAACCATTGTTGTTCCAATTTGCTAATGTGCTCTCTAAAACCCAAGTCGCAGCAGAAATCTTTGTGTCACATGCTGTGCAGGGCTGGAATATTGAACAAAATCTCATGAAATAAAGGGATTGTGAACTGAAAAATTGCTTTTAGTACAGGTAGCAATGTGCATTTGATCTGATGATTAATCTTTCCCCATTGTCAGAACTGCCTTGATTTTAGACAGTTTCTGTGTAGGCCTTTATACTGACATAACATTTCTCAATAATGATCAATTTTGTGAAAGTTTAGATGGTATAATCCACATGGACAGAGCATTGTTCCCTTCAGCCTTTTGAATGTCAAAACCAAGACTGCAAACTTTGGTCCTGGAGATTAATTGACTAATGTATATTTGGCAGACTAACGGCCAAATCCTAACCAACTTTCTGGCACCGAATCATCCACAATGTAGCCCCAAGGCAAAGGGACAAATGTTCCTTTATTTGGAGGAAGCCTCTCTAACTGTCCCCATCACAGGGTGCACCACATGCCCTGTTGGCATGGCTGCATCAGAGCTGGAAAGTTGATTAGGATTGGGCTATAAACTGATAAGGTTAATGAGAAGCAAACCAGTGCAGCTGATGAGAAGTTAAATGTTGGAGTTATGTCTCTGTTGTCTGTTTTTACATCATACCCACTGTCATCACAAGCCTATTTGCTTGCCCAGCAACCAATATGTCATGCTATAGATGTAAATGTTGTTTCTGGCATTTATGCTGCAGTTCTAACCTCCAGTTAGACCAGCATAACTGGCATTCAGTACGTCCTGTTGTGACCTGGGGGTGTCACAAAAGTGTCATAAGGCACTTCTGCCTAACCCCTAGGGGGTTAGGTACATGCACAGGCATACTCCAACATCCCCACACCACCAAAGGAATATATGCCAGGGGAGTTATGTTAGCCTAAATTGGTTAGGAGTGTGCCATAAGTAAGATAAAGATAAAGGGGTAAAAAAATAAGGGTCATAAGATAAAGGGTCAAAAAATGGATGTATGGCCAGCAATAGCATACCTACATCATTTGGCACTTGGGGCCCACAAATTTTTTGACACCATATAAGTTAAAAATTATTTAATTAACTATTATCAGTATTAATTAATACAATTAATTCAAGATTAATTAATATTTTCATTTTAAAAAAATCTTACCTATTAAGCCTCTGTTTTATTCTTTTTGGGAGTGGGTGAGATTGCCTTCTGGAGCACTTGTTGAGCTGCACTTTCATTGGATTGGAACCATTCTGATGGCCTTGCTTTCCTTGGTACCTGACCTGAACATGAGCCAAGGCATGTTTGCTTAGTCATGAGTAAAGGTGTTGGTCAGTTCAGCTTTCCATAGCGCTCAAAGCACCTATCAGGGACTTCATACTGGGTTGATTTGTGGGGAGACTGTTCTTTGGATCAGGACCATTCCAGGGTGCTTGATTCTTCTCAGTCTGCTCTTTCCAATGAACCCAGGCATGTTTGTCTACTTGTCAGTAAAGGCGCTACAGTATATGGTTCAGTTTCACTTTCCATAGTGCTCCATCCATTTTTGCTTTTTAGTTTTTGGCCATAACAGTTTTTGGCCATAAGGAGATATTTCAAACCTGTTTTTTGAATTGGATTCTGCTAGAAAATACATATCTAACGGTATACAACTTGAGGGGGTTATTCCAAACAATTTTAGTAACTGCCTTGATTCAACAGTTTTCACACTAAGGGTGCAATTCTAACCAATATAGGTTAGCACATATCACCCAATTCTCTGTTTCCAGAGTGGCATGGGGAGGCCAGCATATGGGGAGGCTGTGCAGATGGCTTAACCCCCCCCCCATCCCCAGGAGTGATGCATAAATATAGGGTTGCCATAATTCTCTTCCATAAAATTGGGACAGGATCCTCTGTCCCATTTGCTAGTATGTGAGCGCAATCCCTAAAAATCAGGATTGTCCCTGGCAACCCTACATAAGTGGCACTTTTGCAACCCCCCAGACCAGTATGGTGCTGGCATAACATGGGGTTAAGATTGCACTGTGAGTGTCCAGGACTCACCAGAGAGTTGTGAGCAACCCAATTGTGGTACTTTGCAAAACTGACAAGGCAGATCAGGCTATGTGCATCAAGTGTTAAACAAGCTGCTACAGGGTGTGGGTGGGAGGGAAGGGATGCGCTGTCACCCAATCATCATTTTAGCCACACTCCTGGACATTTTTAATTTATACTTTTGCAATTTATAGTTTGCAAACCACAACCCTAGATAATTAAAATTTGTCAGACACAATTATTTGGTATTTTTCCCCTTCATGGCTTAAAAGGGATAGAAATTGATGTGTGTGCTAGACATAAGAGACAAATTATCTACAAGTACCAAGCAGATTTTGGCAGGTCTGAATTAAAAGTTGAAATAATTGGGAAATCCTTTTAAAAAAAAAAAAACAGATTGTGCGTCATATATTAACCTATATTTTTCCTGCCCTGGAGTTGGTAGCAGAGTTTGATCAGATCAGTGCAGAATGTAATTGGACCACTTAACTTTCTGTATGCTTCAGAGCAGTGGGAGATGGAGAGAAGGTAACCCAACACTATCGCCAACTCCTGTGCCCCACCGCAGGAGTCCCTTGAAGCAGGGAACAAAATGAACTGCTTCAGCCCTAGCAATTTTCTCTATAGTAGATTATTACGCAGCTGAGCTCTGTGGCTTTCTGGAGGCCTGTTACAGGCACGCTGTGCAAGTTGCATAACCCTTTGGATTGAGATGGCCTAACCAAAACTGTCATTTGGCTTTTGCTGACAAAATAAGATTGTTCTTGCACTAAGCCTTGTTCTCTCTTTGAACAGTGGGGTGTGTGTTGAATGAGATGCTCCAACCAGGGACCAAACCATCTATGGGGCTTTGTGGCACATGTATTCAGTCCTAGCAAGGAGTTAGCCTTTGCCAGGGGTTGTGGCAGCATATAAACCAGTAAGAAAATACAAATCAATCAACAGTTTTTATATATCACTTTTCAACACAAAGTTCATAGATGACTCTAATGCTGCAGTCCTAAACATGCTTTCCTGTTGACATTTCCAAGCACACCTGCATAGGATCTCACTCTGCAATCCTAATCCCCAGTTAGTCCAGCACAAGTACCAGCACAAGTCCTGTGCTGGCTTTGGGGTGTCTGTGCCAGTCCTGGGAGACTTAGGCCAGTGTGGTGCTGACATATGGTCACCTTGAGTGTAACATGTGCACACACACGCACCAGATGTTTGTTAGGGGCAGGGATGTGCCTCAGTGATAAAACACATGCCTTTGCTCACAAAAGGGTCCAGATGCAAGGCCTGATTTTCCCTTTCTTTTCAGAAAGCCTCTTTCTGAAACTTGCAAAGCTGCTACTAGTTATCATGGAAAGTGCTAGCTAACTGGACTACTGGTTCGACTCAACACAATGCCACTTTCCATGTTTCATATAATTTGAGAAGGATAAACAACTTGGGATGAGACTGCAAATCATCTCAAACACAAGATATTTCTCTGGCTATTCCTAGAACTCTGGGAAGGTCATGCTTAAATATAACCACAAAATTCTGCAACAAGGAAAAAAACCCATGATCTGTAGAAAGTAAGCACAGCTATTTCCTGAAGTGTGCATATTTTGTTCTGTGTCTGTCTCCAAATATATATACAGTACATAAAATATGAAGCTATACAAAACTGAGTCACACTGACTGTGGGCCCTCCTGCAGATCAGGATACTCAGCTGCTTTCCAGGGTCTTGGCCTGCATCATTTACTGGTCCTGAGATCTGAGATCCATTTGGTGAGAAATAGAGGGATTGACCTGAATAGAATCCCATGCTCTACCCCAGAGTTACTGCTTCTTCCTTCTGATGCTGCTAGTCCTGGAAAAGAGACATAGGGCAAAATCTAGAGCAGTTACGGGTCCACAAAGTTATGTCACCCTGTAGTTTTATGGAAAGTCACCTTAACTGCTCCGGAGCAAAGGGCTTAATTTGACATTAGGATATGGGCCATAGAATGGTAAAGTGCATCGAAGCCTCGCTTCCCTCGGACCACTAGAAGTCTAGCTTTGGGGATTTCACCAGCCATTGCTGGTGAAATGGTGCCTTCAAAGGTGCCTTTGAAGAACTAGCAACTTGTGTATATTTAAATGAAAGCTGGAGTTCTCAGGACCCAAGAACACCAGATTCTCAGTCACAGTGATTTTTCCATGTATGTGTTTAATTTTTAATCTTTTGCATAATGAAGCTAGATTTTTTAAATGCAACATTTTGCAAAATGTGGGTGCTGGAATCCAAAGCCCTTGAAATGTGGCCAACATATTTCTTTTTCACTTGTGAGGAACTTTGAAATATGTGCAGATCGCAACATCACCACCACCCCTTTTTCGGCCGTACTGTACATTCGCAGTTTTGCTCCACAGTTGCCTAAAGTCACATTGCACCTTGCTAGGGGGATCAATTGCAAACCAGCCCCATTTAGTCACATGATTTTGAACTTACTCATGTACTTAATCTTCCCACGTTCCAAGCTTGGAGACTGGCAGTGCTTGTAGTAGCAAACTTAAAGTATCTAGGAAATCCCATCTCTCTTCAACAAAACAATGAGGAACAATGCCTTCCATCTGGTATTGTTTTGAAAGGGAGCTAAAATGCAGAAAGCGTCTTTAAAACATTTATGTGCAATGAAGATAATGTTTAAATACAGCCTGTGTTGTGTAGATCACTTTCCTTTAAAGTGGTTCTCAAACTTGCTAGCACTAGAAAATGCTTTTTAGAGTGACAATTGGTCGGGACCCATCGGAAGAGATGTCATAACCAGAAGTGACATCGTCAAGCAAGAAAATTTTAACATGTGCATACAGCCAAATCAAATCAAATTAAGTACCATAAGTAAATTTAAAGTTTACAATGAGTATAAGTTTAAAAATTTATTTAAAATGAAGAAACCCCCAACCCTCCCAGGGAGTTGCTAATCTCCAAACATCTCTAAGAATACAGTCCTATCCAGATTACCTGGGTCTAAACCCCATTAATTAACATTGTTTAAAGCCTGTAGTGTACATAATAGCTTGTTAAAAGTCATGGAGCACTGTCCAAAAGTGTAAACAGTTGAAAAGTTGGACCCAATATTTTTTAGTTTATAAATGTCCCTTCCAATGCTTTTTTAGATAGCAGATTGCAAATGCCCCTTTTATCTTGCAAATTCCTGCAGCCACACAAAGATCTCTACAAATGGATTATCATCAATTCCTTTGGAAATGGGATTAGACCAGGAATAGACTATGATTCTATGAACTACAACATGAATTACAATATGAATTACAACATGGGGAGGGAAATTTTGCCCTTTAGAAAAGCAGAGATAGGTTGAAAGAGTGGAATGTGCATTGAATGAATGAGATCTGGGTATAATTGAAAGGTGCTGAAAGAGTGGATCATCAGAAAACAAACTGTCAGAATTCAGGGGATGCCTGTACCTACAACTGTCTTAAAAGGGTAAGTGAGCTTCATGACTGAGTGAACCTATTCTCTGCATGCCTCATTCCTCATCCCTCTGCATCCCTTGACTTAGTACAGGGCAATTTTTATGTTCATACAGCTGTATATCAGGCAGAAAGTTTAGTGGGGCAGCCTCTTTTACCAAATAGGCAGGAAGTTCAACACGGGGAGCCTTTTCTGCCTGTCCAACTCATTCCTGGCTTGGCCAGAAAGTACTGTAAAATATTTAGCTGCCTGGTTTGGCAGTTTCACCACGGATGATCTATCATCAGAAAACCTGTGTTGGGGAAAGAGGGAGAAAATTTATTCAGAGGCCTTTTATTTCCAAACCCCTAACATCCCTAACACTTGTGTATATATTTCACTATTTATTTTTCCATGTATGCTTCACCAAAGATGGTAATCCTCAGAAGTCCTTGCTGAAATGTAAACATGCAAAGCGCATGGATCAGGAAACAGGGACAGTTAAAGCCAAAGAAAGGCAAGGAGTTACTGGTAGCTTGCCACAGATTGAAATATAAGTTTGGCTGCCATTGTGTATCTTCTCAGATGTGTATGCCTTTCAGAATAAAAGCAGCTTTAGTTGGAAAAAAAGAAAAACAGGGTGCAAGAATGTTCCAGAAGCTCAGTGGAATGCACAGTGGAATCAGTTACCCATAATGGCGCCAATGGCGAGTGGGATGAGATGCTAACATGGCATGTTGTGGTCCATGCGGTACTTACTGTGCCATTCCCTGTAGCCACACCACTGTGCTTCCAAGCTCATTTGAAGCAAGATGGTAGGTTCCTGAAACATCAGGATCCTGGGTTCAGGATCTTGGCCAGACTCTGAAAGGATGAACTATGTCAGGCCTAGTTTCTAGTGAGGTCAGAAGCCTCCTATTGTGATGATTCAGTTTATTTCCTTTATCAATCTGGATCAGAGCAGAGGTACAGCAATATACAAAAGCTAAAAAAATATGTATTTCAAGGAGCCAAAAATAAACCCATTAATTTGTTTTCACAGCAAATATTACAGTCCAACTGACAGAGCTTTCTTATTTTTCAAACCATATTAAGAAAATGGTAATTTGTGGACACGTCATGTATTTGACTCTGGTGTTTTAAACGGCTGTTTTATTGCATTGCCAGGAGGGGATTTTTATATGCCATATTTATTTATTGCTGCTTTATAGGGATTTTTAATGTTTTTTGTTTTAAGAAATGCTGGTTTTATGGCTTTTTCTATTTTAGCATGTATGCCTTTTTCTGTTTTAGCAGCCAGGAGCATTTTTACAGAGCCAACGTGTCCAGGAGGCTGAGTGAGATGGTTAATTTGGGTGGTGGGCAGGCCAAGGGTGCTTCCTTGCCTGCCTTTGTTTTTGCTGTTGCTCCTCAGCTCCCAGGCTTGGAAAAGAACAGACTGGAGCAGAAGAGAAAGTGCAGAAGACAATAGAGTGGTGAGCTAGAACATCAGAGATACTTTAGCCCAGTACTTTCTCTCCCACACTTCCTCTGATACTTTCTTTTTGAAACTAGAGATTTAAGAATTTTATACTTACCAAATTCACTGCACCAGGGACTCCAAACTCATCTCGTACAGAGGACCAAAATTAATATTCATGGTGGGGGCTAGAAGTGACATCCTTAAGCAGATAATAGCCAGAAATAAACAATTTGTTCCAGTGGTGGGCCCGGCCTGGCCCAACAACCGGCTTGCTGGAAGTGGGCAGGCCAGGCTGGAGTCAGGGGGGCAGGGCTGGGGTCAGGAGGGTCAGGGGCAGGGCTGGGGGCTGGGCCGGGGAGGGTCAGGGATGGAGCCAGGGAGGGCACACCACCCACCCCAGCACACTGCAGGTGCAGGTGGGCGGGGCGAGGGGCAGGACGAAGGGCGGGCCCCAACCCCGGCGCACTGCATGTGCGCCAAGCTTGGTGCACGTGCAGTGCATCTCCTGAAGCCGGCTTCAGGAGACGCACTGCACCTGCGTCAAGCCAAGCTTGATGCACACGCAGTGTAGGGCTTCCCAGGCACGCCGAACCGGTGTGCCTGGTTTTCTGGCCCCCTTTAGCTACCAGATAGGTAGTGGGGGTCAGAAATAGGAAGTGGTTCAGGCAATCCGGCCCAAACTGGCTTCAGCCCACCACTGCTTTGTTCTCACATAGAACCTCATTAGCTGCAAGTGACAGAAGAGAAAACAGGCAAATCTTGTTCATATTTTCAAGCTACAAGAGATGCAGGGAAAGCCCAATTATGGGGACTGGATAAATGGCTTCCAAGAACCACATTCAGCCCGCAGGCCTTATGTTTGATACCCTTGCACTACACTTTCCAAATTTACCCACATTAATCTTTGAACTGAATTTTCATGGACAAGACTGAAAACAACTTCATATAAAATGGATGTCTTACTCAAGTTCACAGAGGAGAAAAGGAAGTGTGGCAGAGAGAAGAGTTGTGAGGTGTGCGTCAGGGTACATTATTGTGCAGGAGGGAAACATAGCTTTGGGTGCCAGGAGGTCTTGTATCTACTCTACTCTACCCTACTCTACTCCTGCATTTATTTCCTCTAACTCAGCCAGGGCTTTCACCATTTTTAAACCAAGTTAAAAATCCTTCCCTTCCTTCCTTACACATAATTTCCTGAAATGAGAACAAACTGCAGCCAGGGCATAATTCTGGAACTTGATACCCATTGTCACCATATTTGTAGCCTCCCCATCTTTTAATACCCGGATCCCCCAAATTATTCTTCACGCACTGCACAGAGCAGGAACCCATCTGATCTGCCATTTTAAATATCTATTCACTTAGCTAAAGATTTATGTATGTCTGGTCAGGTGGACAGTTTAAATATTTGGATATTTGGTTACGTGTGCTATTAAAGGAGATTACATTGATCGGAGGAAGTATAGTTGGTCGATACAGTGAATGTAAACAGCTAGAAGGTGTGTAGAATACTGATGCCAGTTTTTCAACAGGCTACACAGCCCTGCTTTGTTTTGTGTCTTGATTTGCAGATTTTTCCATGTGTTGATGCTTAATCTCCTGCCACTAATTTCAGCAGATCCAGCAGTTGCCAGACCAGGCCTGGTTTTCTCATTGGTCGTTTGGTAAACCTACATTAAGTGGATGCAGAAGTAGGCATCCTCTTTATCATTTAACATTGCAGAACAAGCCATTTTTGAAGCACGGTTACAAGGGATGGTTGAAAACTTGGCAACTCTCATCTAAAATACCTACAGTCCTGCTAATGAAATTTGATAGTATTCATTGCCTTTAAACGTAAACCACTTTCAGCTTTAATGGTGTAGAAAGGTCAGATGTAACATCTTGAGTCACCATACTGTTTACAAGCTGGATTTGCTCTGCACTTACAAAATTTATGCTGTTTACTTCTTTCCCCTCTCCTTCCTCCCCTTCCTATTTTCTTGCATACCTGTACTTTGTCCCCAGTGAAAGCTGATGAAACTCCTTTGGCCTTTTTAACATCATAGGAGAAAAATCTTTTTACTATCTTTTAGACATTCCTATGAATGACAATACATTTTTGCAAGTATATAAGGTAGTAAAACATTTCTTTCTGGGCCGGGGAGGGGGGGCTCTTATTAGACCTTCTGACTTTGCTCCATGTGACTTACAGAGTTCCACTTCTCTTGCCTTCTGTGAAAATGGTAAATACTAAAAAAGCTACCTGCCATATAGATTTATTGGATGAGACAATGTAAAAAATGTTTTTAGTATAGCATTATAGTGTACATTTTGTTCTGTATACATGATTAAAGGTAGCAAAGCATCAGGATTATTGAGAGGGTTGAAAGTTTATGGTTAGCAGATGACATAAAAGAGACTTGCCCAAATCAACAAAATAAAAAGATTTACAGTGCACTTAAATGATGAGATTCGGGATTGAAATCATATAAAATTGTTGTTTTTTTCCAACCTCGACTGCAAAACATTTTTGTTTGGGAAGCCCACACAAGATGATTATCTGCAAGAAACGTGGTCTTCTGAAGCTGTGCACAGTTGAACATTTAAGTTGGTCTAGTGCAGTTGTACTCAAAGTGGGGGTTGAGATCCCCTTGGGGGTCATGACTTCAGCTCATGTGGGTCACAAGAGGGAGGAATTGACCATCTTGGAATCTGGCACTGGGCTTTCCTGGGAGTAAGTATCATTGAATACAATGGGACTTACTTCTGAGTAGACATGGAGGAGCTCTGGCATCACAGCGATGTCACATCCCGCTCAGTTTGACAGGGGGTCACAGACAGATTTTTAAGTTTGAAATTCCCAAGTACTACTGAACGAGTGATTGGGATCCCTTCAGCTGCTCCAGGCCCTATCATCTACTCGGTCTTGCCAAGTGCTGGGTGCCAGGTTCTGCACACACCTGCTGTTTGGTATCTCTGGCTCCTATCCACTGATAGCTCAATAAATCTACAGACATATAGGCTGAGAGAGACTCTTACTGCAGTGAAATGGGAAACCCCCCCCCCCCCATAAGGCAGGCAAATGTGAGATTTGCAAGATCTGTTTTGAAGACTAGAAATTTCTAAGTCAGAAACAATAAGTGTCCAAGAACTGCAACAGGATCAGATGCAAATTGCAAATTCTCCCATTATCTTCTTAGTGGGACCAGTGCTGAAAGTGCTACCAGTTCTTACAAACTGTTTTCCACCAGAGACCATAGCAAAATGGGGGAATTATCATGTGTATCCTTGGATAGCTCTATAATACCGTCTTCCGAAAGATGATTCTTGGGCCTCAGTGAACTGACCATGTGTTTAGTTATCAAGTACCAGGATCCCACAAAAGCACTGTGGCTTTGTATGTAGCCAATTGTGTCTAGCCTATTCAGAAGATCCAGGTCTGCAAGCTCCATCACATTGAATTGCAAATTTTGGATAATATTAGCCTCTTTGTAGTAGGACAATGCATACCCTACTATGACTACTGCATTGATAGGCTTCAGAGATGGAGCTATTTTCTAAAGAAATCTAATGATGCTTTGCTTCCAGTATTTAAAATAAAAATGCTTGAAAACTTAAATTGGTCATGTCTGCTACATACTGCAGTGTTGATGCTGTAATCAGTGGAGTAGCTAGAGGGGGTGCAAAGCACTAAGTTTTACAAGGAGCCAGGGCCCCTCCACTTCCCCTTCAGAGTCATTCCAGGTGGGTGGAGAAAAAAATGGTGTCCTACCCCTCCCTTCCTCACCCCAGCAATGTCTTTTATGGTGGCATCTGCTGGTGTTCTTTTGCAACTTTTTTAGATTGTGAGCCCTTTTGGGTCAGGGACCCATTAGACCTTAGTTATTTATTTTCTCTGTAAACCACTTTTGAACTTTTATTGAAACGCAGTATATAAATACAGTTTGATTGATTGATTGACAAATGAACTTAGGACCATATAAGAAGTAATCAGGATCAGACTGTCTAATCCCAGGCATATTTATTAATTCAGAAGTCTCACTGACCTGACTGGGACTTACTCCCAGCTAGGTGTGTACCTAGGATTGCAGCCAAACTGCACAATCCAGAGTAACTAGGGGAGCTCTTAAGAGACATTTATGTTGACGTAGTTATGGCACCACGTAGTGGAAACCTATGGGAAATTCATATTGCAATTCAGAATAAAAAAAGATTGCTACTTGTATCTGCTGCATACAAAGCTAGCATTTCACGGGGGAAAATAATTCAGGATAGCCTTGGATTATTTTTTGGGAGGGGGATTATTGAATGGGAAACTTTGTCCCAAAGAATTACAGGCATGACCTAACAAAGTCTTTCTGCACAATCAAGAGTAACTATGGGAGCTCTTACATCAATGTAAGAAAAAAATTTACTCTGGGTTGCTCCGTGAAATGCTAGCTTTGTATGCATGGAGAAATCCTTACCCGCTATCTCCCGTCCTTGGGGTCCTTTTTTCAAATTTGCAACCATCACTTGCTCCCCGATCATCACTCCCTGCTATCTATCCAAGAAAAATACATTGCTACTTGTATCTGCTGTTTACGCAGGGGTTTTATATGAGAGCCCCGTCTGGCTACATGTTATTATTCTTATTGCTGCTTCTGCATCATGGCCCTGACAGCTGTGAAATTTACAAGACTTCAGATTTGTATGTGCTCTGCCTTGGTACTTGAGAGGTCAAGGTTCTTGTAAATTTCTCTTTATAGCTGTCAGCACATGAGCAGTCAAATGGATTGGCAAAAACCATCATGGACCTGAGACACTAGGAGCGTAAAAGGATGTTGGAATATATGTACGTGTATTTACCCTTTATGAAGCTGTGGTGCATTGTATGGTCATTGTGGGCACACATTAGCACACAAATATATCTTTAAGTTATTATGGCTGCAATCCTGACCTCACTTCCTTAGAAGTAAGTACTATTGAACACAATGAGTCTTCTGAGTGGAGAAGTTTAAGATTGCTCTGTATGTGCTATTTGGTATGCACATATGAATGACTTCGGAATCCAATAAAAAAAACTAAGGACCATGTAAGGAGTCACATTTATGATTCAACCTTCATGAGCTACAGATGTCCTTTGTGGACAGCTGTTCTTTACTTTAAAAAACCACTATCCCTTTATAGCTCTGCTATTTTATTAATTCTGCATTTTCTTTAAGGAACGCCAAAGTCATTCAAGGTATTCTGCCATTTTATATGGCTTGTGAATTTCATCATGAAGGACAAGTCTAACTCACAATTTGAGTATTGGATGAGACTTTAAACATGCATCACTCACTCTTCAGTGTGGGTTTGTATTTTTGGGAGGGAAGGAGGAAAAGTAGCCACAGAAGGTGATTTGGATTATGACAGACAGGAAGTTTTAACACTTTTCTGGCACCCAGTTCTGAAATTTGTCACCTTGGCTGCTATTTGTTTGGGAATGATGTTGCCACATATAATTAAGGTTGCCATATGTAGCAAAAAACAGGGTCAATCCCAATTTTGGGGGATTGTGTTTACATACTGGCAAATGGGACAGAGGGTCCAGTCCTGATTTTGTGGAAGAGAGTTATGGCAACCCTATGTATAATACACTTTTGTATGTTCAATTTGAGGCAGCTGATCTTTTGCAGACTGTTGACTAGAAGGAGAAGCCTCACTGATGGGGATGATGACCACTCAAAATGATTATTCCAAAACACCAGAGCACTTCTGAAGACACCTGTAAAGAACATGTTGAGGTTTTATTAACTTGGGAAACAGTTGGCATTTCATTCTCAAATCTCACTCCACTCAATCCTGAATGAGTTTTTTTTTTTAAATCTGGGCTTTCAGGACTGCAATCCATTCCTGAACAATAGTTATCTCTTGATCACTCTGCAGCTTGATCATTCTCTTTAATTAAAAAAGCCGAACATTTCAAGCTTTTTACTACAAAGAATCCTATTTGCTTACATTTTTCCTTGAAAATAGGCTGTTACAACTTTATTTTCCACAAAATATATGCTGTTGTTGCTTTTTTACTTAATTGGATGTTGTGCGCACCCCAAACAGGCTTTGTCAGAGCTTGTGTATACAATAATTATGCAGATCTTCAAGAGACATAGACACTAATACCCATCATTAATCAAAACAATAAAAGGTAGGTGGCAATTATCCTCAGTACAGCAGAAAGGTTAAATTCAAAGGGCACTTCTAACTGCTCCTGAAGTGATAGGGAAAGGTTGCCAAATTTTTTTCCAAGAAGAGTTCCTATGCCTCTAATAAATGTACATCAAGTAGGAATTTGTCCCCTAAACTTCCCCTAAATATGGAATCTGTGCTGTTGCATCCAGGCTGCAATCCTGAACTCCAGTTTGGCCAGCATAAGCCTTGTCATAAGTCCTATGCTGACCAGGGGGTGTCACAAAAGTGCTGTGAGGCACCACTACCCCACTCCTGAGGGGTTAGGCCAGTGCACTGCTATACATCAACCATCTCATACCATCATGGGATGATATGCCAGGTGGGTTATGCCAGCCTAAATTGTTCACAAAATCTTATTAGCAGAAGGTA
This sequence comes from Cryptoblepharus egeriae, assembly GCA_030015325.1. Taxonomy (NCBI): domain Eukaryota; kingdom Metazoa; phylum Chordata; class Lepidosauria; order Squamata; family Scincidae; genus Cryptoblepharus; species Cryptoblepharus egeriae. The sequence goes on from JAREYC010000013.1 coordinate 18,976,881, forward strand.
AATTTCCTGCTTTGCTCTGTAGAGCTTTGTTGCTTCATAAGTGAATAATCTGTGGAACTCCTTGCACCAGAATGCAGGTCTCTTGTAGTCCTGGGTGCCTCTGGAGAGAGGCCTTTGGTAATATATAGAAAGCTGAACTAGATCACCTCTGGCCTTAATCAGTAGGGCTATTCCTATGTAAATAGTTTGTGGAGCGCCTTTCCACAGAATGTGGTGATGGCACCAGGTTGCAGATCTCTTGTGACCTTGGATACCTTCCGGGGAAGGCATCTGGTGGGACAGAGTGAGATACAAGAAGCTGGACTAGATGGCCCTCTGGCCTGTCATAACCAAAAAAAGAGGACAGGACCCAAGAAAAAATGTAGGACATGACAACATAAAAGCTAAAAACATTAATACATTTAGAGCACAATACTATGTCTATTTAAAAGTAAGCACTGTTGTGTTCAATGGGTCTAACTCCCAGGAAAGTGTGTTTAGATTGCACCAATAGTTTTCAAGTGATTAATTTAAATACTGTACCATGTTACTTATTATTAAATTTTCAAGAAGCTATTACATGTAATTTGTTAATTACAAGAAGTCTCCCAGCTCCCTGGAAAAGGAGGATAATGAAGACTATTTTCCAGGGCACAAATCAAAAAAGAGGTCATGTCCTGGGAAAAGAGGACAAATGGTCACCCTGAAATTACTCATATATATTGCTTTCAAGTGCTTAATTTAAACACTATTGTTATTACATTTAAAATATCCCATATAACTTATTTAATATAATTTATCTATTTAATTTATTTCATCATATAATTTCATATTTCAGCACAGCCCATGTTATGCATATAATATGAAATAGTTATCTATCTATCTATCTATCTATCTATCTATCTATCTATCTATCTATCTATCTATCTATCTATCTAGGACACATGGCTAAAAAAGAGGACGTGTCCTAGGAAAAGAGGACAGATGGTCACCCTGAAAGCACTCCCATATATGGCTTTCAAGTGCCATATTATATTATGTATTTAAACAATATTTATTTCATATAATTTATGAATTACAAAGAGGCTGCATGTTGCCTGCAACCAGGGAAAGGAGAATAATGTAGATTTTTTCCCCAAGGACACCATTCTCCAAAAGAAAAGAAATGTCTTGGAACAGGCGGACATATATATATGTCCTTACATATCTATGTAAGGTAGTGTGTGTGTGTGTGTGTGTGTGTGTGTGTGTGTGTGTGTGTGTGTGTACTCCTGCCCCAGCCTGAGTGCCGCAGCAGTGGGTGCCTGTAGCCTTGCAGGGCGCTGAGCCTGCGGAACTGCCTGCCACGGGAGAGGTCCCTGGAGAGGGGGCCCTGGAGAGCTGCTGGTGCGTAAAGGCGCACGGAGAGGGAGCGCAGCGTTTGAAGTTGGCTCCGCAGCTGTGCCGGGCGGGGCTTTGCATTGACGCCAGCAGAGGCTGGAGGTCAGCGGGGGGAGGCTGGGGCTGGGACTGGCTGGCTGGCTGGCTGGGGAAGGGGGGCAGCTGGCTGCGCCTGCCGGGCTGTCAAACTCCGGGGCGGGTAGAGCTGGAGAGCCACCCGGTGCAGGTCCTGCTCCGCTGTGCTGGGGCTGGAGGGCAGGCGCGAGGACTGGAGAGCGGAGGGCGGGCTGAGCCTGCGGGGGAGCCAGCTGGAGGCAGCGCCTTCCATCCCGGGCCAGCCCAGCTCAGCCCAGCCCAGCCCAGCATCGCCACCTCCAAGCCTCCCTCGCCATCTTCGCAGTCCAGGACCGAGGATGATGATGGTCTGGGGGGGCGGGGGGGAGGCTCCCTCTTCCTCCTCCTCTTCCTCCTCCAAGCCCCCCGCCTAGGATCATGGAGGCAGCAGAAGCACCAGCAGCATCAGCCATCAGCACCACCTCCGGCTCTCCTTCCTCTGGATCCTCTGCAACTTCTCTCCCTCTCCTGGGTTGGTTACAGTCTTGCCACCTCTTGGGCTCCCTGGGCAGGGGGCTTCCCCACTGATCCCCCATCCTGCCCTCTGCTGGGGAGGGGGTTGTTGGGGTGATGCCTTGGAGAGCTCCCCACTCTCTCTCTCCCCTTCCCCCCTGATCCAGACCCTTGGGGTGGGGTAGGGTGGGTGGGGGGCAGGTAGGTAGCTCAAAGAGTTCAGGCTCCCGCTGAATGGCAGGCTTGGGGTGGGGAGGAAAGAGTTTCTTTTGCAGGGACAGAGATTTGTTCCTTCTGCAGAGAGAGAGAGAGAGAGAGAGAGAGAGTCTTTTTATTATTAGAGAGATAGAGTTTGAGGGTCTTTTGTTTATTAGATAGATAGATAGATAGATAGATAGATAGATAGATAGATAGATAGATAGATTTTGAGACTCTTTATGGTTACTATTTAGATAGATCTAGAGAGAAACAGAGATACATGTAAAGAGATACATATAGAGAGATACATAGAGACACATAGAAGAAGTAACATGTGAATATCCCTAACCAATTATATGCTGCAAACCTATATGCCCATTCCGGGGAGTTTACCCCACTGACCACAACAGGACTTACTTCTGAGTATATCATATTGAGGCTTGTGCCCTGTTGCTGGCCAAGAATATGAATCCAACCAGCTACTGATCAGGGTTGTGCTATAGCACTAGAATTATTGTTGGGGGTGGGGGGGCTGCAGAGGAAGGTGCAGGGATCTGTTGAATTTTAATTTTGGATAGAAGGAAGGATCTGGGCACACTTGGAAGGAAGGGAGAGGAGGAGGTGAAGAAGGCAGGGGTGACCTGGGGAGAAATCACCTCACCTGCCCCCTTCTTCTGATTTGTAGAAATTACAGGATTTTACTAGTGGAAAAAGATGTGGTTCAGTTTTTTAACAAAGTGAATGGATCCAGTCTCTTAATCCAAGAACAGAAGGGGGCCTGGAATTTTCCCCATCGCCTCCCCCCTTAACCGGCAATGTTTTTTGCTTCAGAAGATTAAAGCCATTTTAACTCCTGATTCCAGATTTGCACCCTTTGCTACTCCACTTCACCTCACTTGGTTTTTCAACCTGCTTTCAGAGGTGGAGATCAAGAAAGCCTGTTTTCTTGGAGGGTCGAAAGAAGAGAAGGCGGAGAACACCCTTCGCACCCACCCACCATGGTTCTTGGGATGTGGGGGGCTTGCTTGTGGGACAGCTGAAGATGTGCAGTGGGGTAGAGGATCAGAAAACCGGTTATACAAACTATTGACTAGAAAAAGACATCACGGCCTTGGTGAGTGCAAAGGGGCAAAGGAAGATACCTTGAAGACTAGTAGCTTGAATAAGACAGCAATCATGGGTTGTGCTCCTAGCATCCATATATCGGACAGCAGGGTGGTTTATCACAGTAACAAAGAGCCGGAGGACTCGAACTCGTCACAGCAACAGCAAGGCAACCCTGTCCCTGGATTATTCATTAAATCTTCCAACACATCAGGATACAAGTTGAGGACTAACCCCTCCAAGAAAGACAAGCGGGACAACATGGAGGTTGAGACACAAACCAGCAGATCCAGTGTTAAGGTAACAGGGGCAGAAAGTCAAGACATTGAAAATGAAGGTTGGGATGGCAAGAGATTTTTGTGGGATCATATAGATGGAAGCTGACCTGTCTCTTATAGACAATCCAATCTGGACACTGGATCCCAGTGACTTGATTTGAGCCTCGTTGATCAATAACTCGAGGAGTCATTCTTTGTAAGAGTTTTCGGGTTACAGTATTTTTGCCTGTCTTGCAGTCAAAGATTTAGATTGTGTTGTGTTTTTCCTTCCTCTCTTCCTTGGGCCTGGAGTAGAAAGACAGAAGTCCAGTGCATGTGTTGATTTGTACTATGTTGGAAATACACATGAATTCCTTGGGCCTGTATATGAGACAGTACTGTATATGATGTGCTGTTAACCAATATATATGTCCAGCAGCCTAGAGAAAGAGAGGGAGAGCTCTTTCTTTTTGCATCCCCCTTGTCTGAGTTACAAAGTTATTGTCTCTCACTTAAGCAAAAGTTTATTTTAATCCCTTTCTAATCGGAAACAGAATAGCTAGAAATGAAGCCTTGGCTTGCAGGCTCTGGTTTACACCCACAAATCATTTATTGCTGGCCTTGAGAACTTCAGCAAGGATTTGTGGTGTACAAAATGAGAACAACAATTCTCATGACGGTTACTAATGGCGAGAAAAAGAAATAGGCTGGCCGGCCGTTGAATCGTAAATGGACTTGAATGGGGAAATGATACCAATGTGGTATTGGCGATTTGCAAAGCGTGGCTCTGATGGAGCAAATAGCTGAGTGTGTAGAAACCAATTGGATATTAGAACATCCCTGTTGTTATGGTGTTCCAGGTAAAGGAGTGTGCGTAATTTTCAAGCAAGTGTGTTTAAGGATTACTAGAACTAAGAAGGTTATCTCACAAGAACCAAAAGGTCAAAAGCAAACTATCAATAGGAAGGATTGAGTTTTTTTAGCTGTCAGTCTAAGGACCAGATTCAGGCACATAGAATTTTAGAGGTGCGTGGACAACTATTTTTTCAGGGTGGGCCATTTTGTTGGGTATGTATCAGTATGGGAACTTATCATTTCTGTATACATATATAAGGGTACTTATCTTCAATTCAAATTTAAGTTTAGAGAAACATTTAAGACCCATAAATACAATGGTGGGCAAACAGCTCTGTCACAATACACATTGATGTCAGTCCCATTCAGAGACTTGTATTCCAGTTAAATGGCATGTTATATCACTGTCCGAATCACATTATGTTAAAATCTCCCGGACACTGTGTCAGTGTTAGAAAAAAAATTTATTTACTCACCAAATTTATATAAATGTATGTACGTTTTCATAAATGAATGTATTAGAGACTGAACTTATGAATGAATTCAAATAGGCTCATAAACACTTTCTAATCCCAGGCCAAAATTGCTACCTGCTGGAAAAAATTGCCAAAAAATGTATTTTTTGTTTTTGTTTTTTGTTTTTTTTGACCATAACTTTTGATAGGAAGGAGATATCTCAAAACTGAATTTTGCATTGGATTCTGCTCTTCAATACGAACCCAACGACATATGGCATGTGCACTATATGACATATGGGTGCTATACACTATCACAAAGTTTCAAAATGAAGCCAAAATTGTTTGGCAACAATGATGCCAAAATGTAGGACACCTCGACAGGAGTCTAAAAATCCGGACAAATCCGGGTTTTTCTGGTCATCTGGTCACCCTGCGTCCCCAGCCCTAAGTATGCTCTCTGGAGGTTTGAGAGCAGAGGATCTTTCACCTCTAGAGGATTAAGATCCTTACCAAAGCGATGGATGGGTAGGAAGAAGCATGCAGTGTTATATGTAGCCATCTCTATTGTATTGGCCACCAATTTTGGGGAAACTGTGTGTAGTTTTGGAGGAGATGACCTGGGACCGTAGAATTGTGGTGGCTGTGGTGGGGAAGAGACCCAGATTTTTTTTAAAAAGATAAAGTTAGAAGAAACAAATAAATATTTTAATATATGTATGCACAGCATGAAAGTACAGATTTATATATCAATTTGTGTAAGTTTTATCAATTTAAATGACCAAGATAAGTCAATTCATGCAGATTGTGCCTTGAAATCATGATGGGAGCTCCCAGTGCAATAAATGCAACGCAATAAAAAAAGGTGTTGAAAAGCTGTTGCACATAGACTGTTCTCATCAGCAGTGCCATATGATCAAGGGCCATCTCTGCTTAAAAAAAGTGAAAAGGTAAATTAGACCAAGCCATAAAAACTAACCCAAATTAGAATCTGAATCCAGGTCTTCATAGGTTGACTTGCAGCATTTTTATCTGCTGTATCAAACTGGATGTTTGTTATAGATGGATGAAGCATAAGTGGTCCAAGCCCCAAGGTTTCAGGATAACTGTGTTACGCTAAAGCAGGGGTCTCCAAACGTTTTGGCAGGTGGGCCACATCATCTCTCTGACATGGTGTCCAGGCCCAGAAAACTAATTTACCATATATTTCAAATTTGAATAAATTTACATATAGGAATGTATTGCAGTGGATTACAAGGCTTGCTCAGGGGATGGATAAAGGGGTCTTTAGGCCAGGGTTTAGAGACCCCTGTGCTAAAGGGTTGGGGAGGCTTTCTTTTTATTTTATGATTTCACATCATTTTAGGGCATTGGTTCCCAAACCTTTAGGCACCGGGACCCACTTTTGAAACAACGCTCTATCCAGACTAACTGTTGTTTACCAGAGTTTTTTTAAAAGCAGATCTAGAAAGAAATAATATTTTATTTATTTTGATGTAATTAATTTGGAGAAAGTCCCTCAAACATTTATACTGTATTTATTACATGCTTGCAAACTTCAGGAGCTCAGCTCATTGCAGGGCAATCAGCTGTCTTGCAAACTTCAGGTTCTGAGCTGTTTGCAGGATAATTAACAGCTGCAGAATCTGATTTTTCAATAGCCTCAAGACTTGAGACAAATTTTTATCTGTTTGTTAACTTTTTGGCAACTCACCAAAAATCAGTTTGGGCTTGACCCACAGTTTGGGAACCACTGGCCTAACCTTCTTTCTTAGAAGCAAATTGCAATGAAATCAGTGGATTCTTTGTAAGTGCATTTCAAGTAAGACTGCTAAATCTTATGTACATTTTCTTGAGAAGTAAACACAGTTGAATTCGCATAGGTATAGATAGGGTTGGACTGTATGTGTATTTTGGATAGTGCTAACCCTCTTGTTTGTTGAAATTCATGCGGGATTTATTTGCCACAGATACGATGGGATGAACAAGTAAAGAAGATGAGAAAATAGTTTTGAGTGGAATGTCTATTCCAATTTGCAGGAAACAAATTTGCAAGGAAATTAACTTTTTTATATATCATTGAAAAATGTAACCATTCCCCTTTTCCTTAAATGGTATGTAGGTGACATGAAAATGTTTTTCCCCTACAAACTTTGCTTCCTCTTTTTGTTGGTAATAATCAGATGTAATGAAATAAGGGAAATAACTCTCTGTACAGTATATGATATAGGAAATGGTATCATAGGATGTGTCCTACATCATAAATCCTATATCCCAAATTTACCAAAAGAGGAAAATGTATCTGTATTGATTTTGAAATTTCAGCATTCCCATAAGGAAAAACCAACTGGGTGTCCTGTAAATACTCTGAAGTATGTAAAAGATGCCTTTTCTTTTGTAAGGAAATGTGTACATTTCATATTTGTAAGGAAATTATACATTTCATACTGGGCCATGGCTCAGTATTAAAGTGTTTAGTGCAGGCAATCCAGGTTTCATTATCAGCTTCTCCTGGTAAGACTTGTGGCCCAATCCTAAATTTCCCCAGAGCTTGGAGGAACAGCAGTGCCAAAATGGCCACCGTGTGTACCCTGTGGGACAAGGGAAGCTTCCTGAGGTCTCCTTGAGGGAAGAAACCTTGGTTTCCTTATCCCGTATCATTTCCAAGCAGCCCCAGTGGTCTGCATGGGCAGAATGAATGGACTCATAGCCTAGGGGATTACTGAATGGACTCTTAAATGAGGAGATTTATCTTAGTCTGCATAGCTCAGGAGAAGGTACTGGATTCAGTGACAGCCTCTGCTGCCATCTATGGCCCCTCTCGGGTCTGATTCTCTGGCCCGCATCCCTTCAGTTGCAATCTCTCTGGTTGTGATAGCTAAAACCTGACGTGGGTCATGATAGGGGAGAAGAATTGTTTGGGGTAGTGGGGAGGCACACAGAAGTGGCTGTGAGCACCGGCAACCTGTCAGCGGCAGCACTAACCCCATTTATGTAAAGAAGCACTACTCCCCATATATTGTCACATTGGTGCACATGATTGCTGCAACACCACCCCCCCCCCCAAAAAAAAAACCCAAACCCAAAAAACGTAAAAGGTTCCCAAATTCCTTGTAGGAGTTTGGGGTCCATTGATCTATATAACTTAACCAGCATTGTTGTGATTGAATAAAGCAAACTAAAAACAACAAAGAATCTTCAAAACTAGTAAAAGCATCTTAGTGTAGTGAATTTTGTGGCTCAGGTTCACCAGACATCTTGCTATAATAACCAAAAGGAAGCCATTTTCAACCTCTGTGCCATGGCACACTGGTGTGCAGCCAAGGGTTTTCAATTGTGCCATGGGTGTTCGGGCATCTGAGCCCCTTGCTGGCAGTGTGATGTGCCTTGTCAAATGACTGCTTGTGTACATTGACAATTTTAGTACTGTGTGACAATATGCTATGAGACAAAAAGGTTGAAAATCTCTGCCTTTAGTTGTCCCAGATCCATGATTGCATTGATTGCCAGAATGATATTTGATTGATCAGCAGGCCTCATTCAGGTCAGCTTGATTCTACGCAGCAAGGGCTACAGTCCCAGGGAGGCTGACTGACACATGTGGAAGCCCCACAGCTTCCAGTGTAACCATCAGTGCCAAGCATTACCGCCAAGACTGCCAACTTGTAAAAGCACCATGTCTTGGCATGAAAAGCTGACAAACTGGTGGAAGAACTTTAGCCGTAAAATTGAATGAATGCACACATAACATATTGTGAGCCAAGCGTTGAGATGGATTCAGTCCCTAATAATTTAATGTGTGTGTGTGTTGGGTAATGCATCTTTGGCCAGATGGTAGATATTGTGGTTGTTTGCTTTTTTCTTTTAAAGCATGATGTCATTTCCATCAAGCTGTTTTTCATGTCATCTTACAACGTTTTAAAAAAAATCTCGGAGAATAAACTGCTTTAATAATATGGCTTTCATTTTGGTAAGATTTTGATCAAGGACTGGTGGGTGGCGTCGCACTTGGATGGTGTCCATAACTCAGTCAAGCGTACTCACGCATGAGAAGAATGCACAAATGGAGTCACAGCATGCACAATTAGTTTATGGAATTCCCTAATACATAGCTGTGATGATGGCCGCTACCTTAGATGACTTTAAACCAAATGCTGGATTTGGTGGTCCTCATCCTGGAGGGCTCTTATCTTCAATTGACAGCTGTGATGCCTTCAAGAATGCTTGACAACGTCATAAATAATACATGCTTTACAAAACAATATGCACAAAAAATGTAACAATTGGAAGGAATACAGGTATAGCCTAATTAAATGCAATTTATTTATATGTGATTTTGTCTCAAATTTGAAGAATTTGCTCTTTAAATTGAAAGTTAAGTTTCCCTTAAGGAGCAGTTAATGGCTTAAAGACATTCTGCTTACCATGGCAGTGAGGAAGGAAATTAAGCTTGTCTTAAAGTTCGTGAACTTTTAGTTTCCTTTTTCAGCTGGGGGGGCAGAGCCCCTCTTTTCCCCCAAATGATAATCACTTGTGAATTGCTTTTAGCTGAAACTGCTTGCAGATTGCCTGCACATGCTTGCAAATTGTAGGAGCTCAGCTCTTTTTAGGGCCGTTAGCAATCACTTGAAAGTGAACTTGATTCATTGCCTGCTTTGTTACTGTGGAAACTAATTGCCTTTGTATAACATGAAAACAGTAAATCAAAGAGGTTCTTGGAATCAAATGTCCTGAATGGGGAGGATCAACCTATACAGCCAATTCATTGGATTTTCATAGTTGGAGAGTTGTTGGCTGCTAATGGACAAAACATTTGGAAAGACGGTTTGCACAATCAAAACTTTTTCTCTCTCCAAAACCCCAGTTCTGTACGCACTGATTGGTCAATACATGCAGAGCAAAATTCAACCTCTCTGCTTGATAACCACTGCCAGTTAGCATAGAAAATCCTATAATCTGACTTGGCAGCTTAATATATACCCAAATGGCAGCTGGTTTCCAAGGTTTCAGGCAGAGATCTTATGACTTCTGTGTGGGAATCCTGATAGATGAACATGGAACTTGCTGACAGACGGCTCGTTTCTTCTATATGTTACCAGCCTGATTCTGCAGGCCAGAAGGATGTATTTAGTAAAGGTTGGCCTTTGGATCCAGGCGGGAGCTGTTCCTGAATCCCCTGTGGATAAAGAATCCGTGGATATTGAGACCCATAGGAGATGAACAGACAAGCACAGAATACAGAAGTGATTCTGATCACATCTAGAGTCCCCCTGTGGGCTTGGAATTTGCATTGGGTCAAATCCATGGGTTTGGATAATGAGGGCTCACTGCCTAGCTTGACCTTTGCAGTGATCTGACTGAATAGTTCACAGCTTAGTTAATGACTAGGACTGAACAGTTCCCCCCAAAAACTACTTTTTAATTGTCACATTTATATTCTGCCCCATCTTTATATTCTGCGCCATCTTGGTGAACCTGGGCTTCCAGCTGGTCACCCTGCCCAGCTGGATAGGAATTCTTTTGGCTTGCTTACATTCCTCAGAGCATGTTGTGCCCTCAGAGCATGCTCTGGGATCAGCTAATATGGGATCATCAGCCATGGCACGAAAGAAGAACTGGGCACCTTCTTTTACCCTGCCACGCCAGGCCACAATTTCAAATAGGGTAAGGCAGAGGTGTATTGAGTGCTGTCAACACTGGAATTCCCAAGAGATATGGAACATTTCATTGTCAGAAAAACTTTGATCAGTAGGTTCCTTCCTCAGAAATGATTGTTTTCTTCCTTTCGAAACATCTGGAATAGGGGCTTTCTCTCTGCTAGAAGTGCTTTCGCCTCTGTCCTTTCCACACAGCTATCCACCCTCCTTTCTCCCTTGCCATCGACAGTAGTTGCTGTGAACCCTCGTCACCCTCTCCCCTCCTAGTTCCAATGACGTCAATCCTCTTGAACAAAGATTTGACTCCCGCTGAGTCAATGCTTCCTACAATGAGGCATTCTGCATTTTCTCTGTTTCTATCGCCGCTGCCGAATTCTCAGGCCAAGATGTTTTTCCACAGGGGATGATTGCTTTTAATTGCATTTTTGGTTGACCATGCTGCAGAGAAAGGGTTTTCCCTCTTTCCTTTTTAATTGATGTGAAATAAACAATAACCTTCACTGAAGGAATAAGCCGTATCAGCAGGCCCTTGACTGAGTGCTCATCTTGAGTTGTATTTTGTTGGTACAAGCATCCCCAACTTTCTGATGGTTCATTTTCTGATGGTTCTGCTCTTTCAGCACCTTTCAGTTATGCCCAGGACCCATTCATTCAACACATGCTTCACTCTTTTAATCTCTGCTGATCTAAAGACTAAAATTGTCTTCCTTGCTGTTGATTTGCATGTGACATAATGATCAAACTGTTTTTGGCATTCAACACCTGCTTCACTCTTTCAATCAATTGTCATTTTGGCATTTCCTTATGATGTTCCTCAGTAAATAACCATCATTCAAATACATGATATTCATTGCCCACACATGCCTTTGTTCATTTTACTGTGATTTGTTATGCATTTTGGTTATGTGCTAATAAATATGTGTTGTTTAGGCTTTTGCAAGTGATATTTATGTCTTTTTTAGTTGGCATTTTGCATTTGCAAACTGAAAAAGGCTGGGTTCCACTTTTCAACATTTTCTGGGTTCCACTTTTCAACATTTTCATGTTTGTCTGGTTCTCTGATCCTTAACTCATCCAATAAGTGGAGGATGCCTGTAGTTCCTATGCCGTGTGATGTGAGAGAGCAACTAGTGTATTGTCAGATAGAAAATTGAAACATCTTAGGACTCCTTTGGGCTCAAAGTACTCGTCTGAAAAAGAGGTTGCCAATTATATCTCTCCATGAATTCCGTGCTTGGAGAATGGGAAGTTCTGCTACTGAATGGGCATTGGATATGATTGGATCCTTCTCATTGCAGATGGGCAGTACTGCCCCAGAATTGCCTACTCTAAAGTAGGGTGACTCAGCATGAGATTCTTCTCATGGCTTTCGTCCTTCCAACCAAGTGCATCTAGAGTGGTGAATTATCTATTACCTTTGCTGGACTGCCGCTAGCCTTCACCATATGACATCACATATTTTCATTTACGATCACAGTCCTGTACAGTTACCTGGGAGTAAGTCCCACTGATCTCAATAAGATTTATTTCTAAGCAGACATGCTTAGAATTGCTATGGATTTGAATTCTGTTGGTAGTGTGTTGGGAGCATAGTAATGAAATTAACTTGCCAAAGAATTCAAAAATATGGAAACAAAATCTGACCAGATGTACTGGTCATGTGTGGTACATGTGTTGAACAAGATAAGAAGTAGCTTGACTCACCTTGACAAAATAGCAGGCTTGGAAATTTGGGAATCGGACTGTGTTATGGAGGCAGCAGTCAGGTGAGTGAGGAAGGCAAGAGCAGGGTCTTTAGGTAGTTCTGACCCCTACTGGGTATGGGTAAGCAGCAGAGCAACACGCTCTGCTGTCATATCCTAACCCCCCTCTTGGCCTGGGAGACTTAACACAAATTTCCTCAGTTGTCACAGATTTCCCCACTAAATTGCAGGTGGAAATCTGAAGAAAAGTGAATACAGTGCTTACTTAAATGCAGTATGACTCCCCCCCCCCCAATTAAAAAAATTAAAGTATTTGAAACTGTCATTGAATATGTAAGGATTTTTAATCTACCAAGTACATATAGTAGGATTTAAACAAAATAGCCAGGAAAATAATAATGAATTGTACCACTGTAAGTGCAGTGCCTGTTTATTGAATTGCTTTATCTTGAACTGGTCCTTTTTGCGTTGAGATGTTTGGTTCTGCTTCATACTCAAAATGTGAGAGATTTTGCCTGCAATCTTATACACAGTTTCCTGGGAGTAAGTCTCATTGAACACAATGGGACTTACTTCTGAGGAGACTATCAGTGTTGGGTTTGGCTCTGGTTCATTGCAGCAAACTCTCTGATCCAGTTTTGGGGTTTGGGTTCACTTTGGCCCAAAGCTCTGCTTCCTTGAGGGTTCTCCTAAATCAACCATCTGAACCACTGAGAGTTTGGGCTGCTTGGGACAGATGAAATGGGAATGGATAGATTCATTCTGCCCCTAGTTTTCTATTTCAAGTTGGGAAAAAGAATTTGCAGCCTGAGAGCTTCATAAATTATGGCTGATATGAGCTTTACAGACTAGGATATAATTAAATTGCTAGTCTTTTGAAGTGCACATTCTTCCAGATCTTCCTTCTTTGCTGTGGTCTGAACTTTTGGCCTTAACTTAAACTCCCAGGCCCTTTTCTTCTCCCTTTTCCTTGTAAAATCTGTAAATATGTCAGTCTACATTATGTGAAAGTTTAGTGTTTTATAAACCAGAACTTTTGGCTTCCACATGAACACCTTTTGTATCAAGTGAAAAAAATAAAAACCCGTGAAACCACATTTTTTAAATCCCTGAATTCTCTGTTAATGTAACCTTGATTTTTGGTTGTCATGCTTCAGCCCAAAGTAATTTTGCAAATAAATCAACAAAATTTACATTAATTTTTGTAATTATTTGTATTTGTAAACACTGCAGTATTTTTGATGTTGAGGACTTTGTTTTTGATTTGCTGCTAATTAATTCCTGTATAGCCAAAAGATAAGACAAAGAGCACAAGCCTAACCATGTCTACTCTAAAGTAAGCCCCATTGTGTTCAGTGGGTCTTACTCCCAGGAAAGTGAATTAATGGGTTGGGTTTTTTCTTTATCGTTGGGACAGGTTCAAGGCAATGGGCAGCCCAGTTTTATCCTGATGTTGTCACTGGGTGCAGTGGTATCAAAGTGGCTACTTCTGTATCAAGTGGTTCTACTGGGGCTGCAGAGGTCTCTTTGGGGGAAGAGATTTTGTCCCCTTCCCCCAAGGAAAACTATAGTCCCATCAATAGGCTTCTCAGGTCAGTATGAGCTATTTTGCTGGCTCAAATGAGAGAATTTTTGTGTCAGGCTGCAAAATTTGAGGCTAATGGGTCTCTCTTGATTCTTCTTTTATGAAATTTTAAAAATCCAATATATTGCAATGATAACTAATATTTGGCATGCTTTGCATCATTGATCTGCAAAGTTTGCTGTGCATCATGTGTTTTGTAGTTTTAAGGGCTTCTTCATTACCAGAACTTGCAATTGTATGAGCACCTGTATTTTACTCAAGAGATGAATGTGTTCTGGCATGCATGTGGTTTAAATACAATGAAGGTGGAAATACTGCAGGGATAGTTGAAACAGAAGTTACCACCTGTTTCCTGCTCTCTGTCGTAATTTATCTCTGCTGCTTTTATTAATGTTGTCCAAAATCCTTTTTCTGGTGGAAATCAGATACTTGCTGAAGAGTATCAGATAAAAAGTCTTGCTTAACTGGCCACCTTTAGGATCTTATTCTGCTACTTTTTCAGCAGATGATGGATCTGATTCCTGCTACTGGTGCTGTGAAACTGAACTGCGTAATTAAAGCAGGATAAACTGAAATTGCTGAGCTTCTACTGTGCACCTTCTAAATGTGTCCTTTGAAATAAGTACAGTACAGGCTCCTTCTGTAAATGCTCATTTTGTCCAAGAGAGCATTATACGTAGCAATCTGGTGTTGATATTTTCAGGAAAACTGACCTCTGTTGTCTTTCTTCATTCTAAGTAGCACTCCATGGAAAAGATGCAGGCTCTAAAAGGTAGTGCTCTTCAACCCTGAGTTGGAAAATCAATGCTCAGTTGTGGCGTTGTGGCAATTTAAGGGAATAAAATAGGTTGAAGAACATTGGACTAGAGCACAATCGGTAAAAGGAAAAGCAATTGGGTGTATCCTCTGGGACAGTGTTTCTCAAAGTTGGGGTCGGGACCCCTTTTGGGGTCGCCTAGAGGTTTCCTGCGGGTCGCCTAAAGACCCCTGGTGCAGGGGGCTAGGTCAGGCTTGCCAGACCTCTGGCTGTAGCTGCACATGCACTGGGCCTCAGGGCCCAATCCTATGCATGCCTACTCTGAAATAAATTCCATTATAGTCAGGGGGCCTTTACTCCCATGTATATGTGGATAGGATTGCAGCCTCAGGGCCCAATCCTATGCCCAATCCTCTGAAATAAATCCCATTGTGTTCAATGTGTGCATAGAACACACATTTCATTTGTAACAATGAAAATACATCCTGCATATCCAATATTTACATTACGATTCATAAGAGTAGCAAAATTACAGTTATAAAGTAGCAACGAAAATAATTTTATGGTTGGGGGTCCCCACAACATGAGGAACTTATAAAGGGGTCACGGCGTTAGGAAGATTTAGAACCACTGCTCTGGGAACATACATGTCTACCAGGAGATTGTATCCAAGTTCTGCTAGAGATCTTAACAATTGTGTTAAAATGGCTTTCACAAGTGCTAGGCTTCATAATAACATTTTCTTGTTCCTCTATTAGGAATATTTGGTTATAGTAAACAGTGTAGGGGACCAGCATTATGGGGACCAGGGATGGGCAGATATGGTCCCAGGATGAGGCAGGATTGGTGGTGGCTCCCCAGCCTCATAATTTGTTAGCATTTATTAGCATGTTTGTTGATGGGATCATGGAATGAAAAAGGTTGGATACCATTCCTCTAAGGCAGCAATTTTTAATGTTTATCTCTTCATGGCACACTGACTTGTCTGATCTTTTCCATGGTCTTAGCCTCTTGGTGATCCCACTTTTGGCTTCCAGGAGATTTAATCCAAATTCTGCGGCTGTGTACCTAAGGCAGTTGTAGTAATAAATTATCTATCCTTCTTCCTCCAGCAGTGTCAGAGGAAGAGGGACAGACAATTCGTTACTACAGACATTTGCCCTAGAAATACAGCTGCAGAGCTTGGAAGTTTTTCAGTGATTTTCAGCATTGTACTCCAAACCCCTGAAGAACACCAATGCCACACTGATTGTAAATCACTGCTCTAAGGAGTGAATCTCTACCTCTCCATAAAATTCATTCCAAGTACTTGAACTAAATTCAAAAACTGCATTTAAAGCCCACATCTGCATAACAGACACAGAGGGCTCCTTTCTCCATCATCTTTTAGGCAAGGAAAGGTCACTATGGCTGTAATCCTAAAGACACTTTCCTGGGAGTAAGACCTACTGAACACAATGGTCAGGATTGTGCTCTATGTCCGTGGCCTCATTAATATTTGCGTTGCAGTTCCTACTATCTTTGTGCAAAATCAACCACTTCTTTAATGAAGCACAGTACAATTATAATTTCAGTTTCAAACACCTTTGTTGTCATAAAACTCAGCAGACATAAAACATCATGAATCCAGGGCTAAATACTAGACATCTTCAAGCTTTATATTTTGAATATAGAGCAGGCTTGTCCAACAAGGGGCTCCAAGGGCCACATCTACGGGCTTTCTAAGCCAAATGCAGCCCTCGAGCCTCATGTTGGACAAGCCTTATAAAGAGTATATTGCCTGTTTCAAGAAACTTATTACCTTATTAGCACACTCTGGAGAATTGAAGCAAAGTAGGTGGGAGATCTTAACGGCGTCAGATGAGCCTCTTTTATTTTCTAGCAGGGTTTCCAAGTATCGAGTATGTGAAACGACATACAATGGGCAGTATAAAAATATATGTGTGATAGTTTCCTAACTGTTCATAGCGCATGGACAATGTCTGTCCACGTGTGGTATATTGTGAAATCTTCCATAGAGAACCACTGTAAGTCATGCATTGAAACAGGCTAAAGAATAGACTCTCCGATCCTGAGGTTGTTGTACAAATTTTAGATAGGAGGCTATATGGCCATATGAGACCATGGCCAATGAGTTTAGAGGGAAGCAAGTCTTATTGGCCACACTAAAGAGATCTTGCATTTCAATATCAAGTATCCTACGTTGTATACTCTGCAAAGCCTCACACAGTGAGAGCAAGCTCAGTATCTCAAAAGGTAGCCCCATAGCTTTAAGTTTGTTTTCCCATAGGATAAAACTGGTCAGGGCAGCTGGTCAGGGCAGTCGAGTCAGAGAGAGTAATGAGTAATAGAGGCTGGTGGTCAGCTGGTCAGGGCAGTCGAGTCAGAGAGAGTAATGAGTAATAGAGGCTGCCGGTATCACAATTGTAAAGGACACACAGCCAGAATTTAGAGATAGTCAGCCATGCCCTGGATTCTATTAAACCCTGTCCAGTTTTGAGGCACATGGCCGCATAGGGAACACAACGAGGGAGAGCCAGGATCTTTTGTAGGAATTTGCCCATTCTAAGATGTTGTTTGAATCTGCAATCCGTACAGGGATGGCATATAAAAGTTGTGAGTACACCTTCGTGTTAAAAATCTTTAGTACAGTGGGAATATAATAATTCCCTCTGGTAAACAAAAATCTGCTGATCACTTGGGCAGACACAATAGCCCTGTTATTAGCCATTTGGTGGTGTAAAACCCAAAAGCCATTATACTGGAAATGGACTCCCAAATATTTGAATGATTTCAGTTGCTCAATTTTGTTACCACACAGAGACCACCGGCAGGGACTCCAACTCTTGGTGAAGACTAAAATTTTTGTCTTTTCAAATTTATTTATTTATTTATTTATTTATTTATTTATTTATTTATTTATTTATTTATCTATCTATCTATCTATCTATCTATCTATCTATCTATCTATCTATCTATCTATCTATCTATCTATCTATCTATCTATCTATCTATCTATCTATCTATCTATCTATCTATCTATCTATCTATCTATCTATCTATCTATCTATCTATCTATCTATCTATCTATCTATCTATCTATCTATCTATCTATCTATCTATCTATCTATCTATCTATCTATCTATCTATCTATCTATCTATCTATCTATCTATCTATCTATCTATCTATCTATCTATCTATCTATCTATCTATCTATCTATCTATCTATCTATCTATCTATCTATCTATCTATCTATCTATCTATCTATCTATCTATCTATCTATCTATCTATCTATCTATCTATCTATCTATCTATCTATCTATCTATCTATCTATCTATCTATCTATCTATCTATCTATCTATCTATCTATCTATCTATCTATCTATCTATCTATCTATCTATCTATCTATCTATCTATCTATCTATCTATCTATCTATCTATCTATCTATCTATCTATCTATCTATCTATCTATCTATCTATCTATCTATCTATCTATCTATCTATCTATCTATCTATCTATCTATCTATCTATCTATCTATCTATCTATCTATCTATCTATCTATCTATCTATCTATCTATCTATCTATCTATCTATCTATCTATCTATCTATCTATCTATCTATCTATCTATCTATCTATCTATCTATCTATCTATCTATCTATCTATCTATCTATCTATCTATCTATCTATCTATCTATCTATCTATCTATCTATCTATCTATCTATCTATCTATCTATCTATCTATCTATCTATCTATCTATCTATCTATCTATCTATCTATCTATCTATCTATCTATCTATCTATCTATCTATCTATCTATCTATCTATCTATCTATCTATCTATCTATCTATCTATCTATCTATCTATCTATCTATCTATCTATCTATCTATCTATCTATCTATCTATCTATCTATCTATCTATCTATCTATCTATCTATCTATCTATCTATCTATCTATCTATCTATCTATCTATCTATCTATCTATCTATCTATCTATCTTGAAGTACTCCAGATACTTATTCAACAGATGCTTGAGGCCCAGTTTTGCCCAGCAGTTCTTGCATTTGTAGTTTGGACTATACTAAGTAGTAGTGGCTCTTCAGGGTTTAAGAAGAAGGACTTACTGAGCTCATCCTGCAGATAATCCAGGACTGAACTTGGGTCTCCATGCAAAGCAGGATAGCTATAGTTGTTTTCCCACCCAAGGAAGAAGGCAACTTGCTGTGTGCTACTACCAACTGGTATTAACTGGCTACTGGGATATTACAGCCTAATCCTAACTTGTGCTGACACATGGATGGAGGTCTCGTTGGTTTAAGGGGCTATTTTCCCCCTTACTCTGAATAATCAGCCAGCTCCATGGTGCTATTTGGATCTATTTAGTTGGTTGGCATTGATCTTCTTTTCTAGCCCACTTTTCAAGCCATTAAAGCTAAGGACCATTCCCTAGTCTTGTTTCAGTGAATTCTACAAATAAGTATTGCATGTTGAGTGAATGAACACTCTCTTTGGCTGGTTAATTAAATTAAAATAGGGTTTCTGCCCCATCATATATTTAAAAATAATATTGAATGAAACCTAAATAGCCTGGCTTGGTAGGATTTTTATAGAACAGTTTGTGTGTCCTGTGTACAAGCCTTTCTCTTGCTGTAGGTCAGCATTTCTCAAAGTGAGGGTCGGGACCCCTTTGGGGGTCGCCTAAAGACTCCTGGTGCAGGGGACCCGGTCAGGCTTGCCAGACCTCTGGCTGTAGCTGCACATGCACTGGGGCTGACTGACAGCCTCAGGGCCCAATCCTATGCATGCCTATTAGGAAATAAATCCCATTATAGTCAGGAGGCCTTTAGTCCCATGTAAATGTGGATAGGATTGCAGCCTTGGGGCCCAATCCTATGCATGCCTACTCTGAAATAAATCCCATTATAGTCAGGGGGGCCTTTACTCCCATGTAAATGTGGATAGGATTGCAGCCTCAGGGCTCAATCCTATGCCCAATGCTCTGAAATAAATCCCATTCATTTCATTTGTAACAATGAAAATACATCCTGCATACTGGATATTTACATTACGATTCATAACAGTAGCAAAATTACAGTTATAAAGCAGCAACGAAAATAATTTTATGGTTGGGGGTCCCCACAACATGAGGAACTTATAAAGGGGTCACGGCGTTAGGAAGATTGAGAATCACTGCTGATAAGTGGAGATAAGTGGCATTAAACATGGCTTTTGTTTTATATCCAGCAACTGTTTTTGACAGATTTCATAAGGATGTCTTAATGAGTGTTTGTCCTTTTTTCTTTCTTTTTACAGCCACATTGGTGGCAGAATGTGGGATGGTTGCCTGCAGTGCTGTGCTTGCAAATCTATATCTGTTAATTCGGGAGAAATGGAAACCTTCCCACAGTTCTTAACCTTCAAATACTACATTTTGCAAAATCGTAGTGGTTCCATGGACCATTTCAGCAGATCTCATTGTTAGTTTTTTTAAAAAATTCTTAAAAAAATAAACAGCATTCAGAATTTTCTGTCTGTTGAGACTACTGTGATTCATTCCCTTGTGAATCATGCACCTCTTGCCTGAGTTAATGAAACCATGCTCTAATATCTTGCATATGTTATGTGCTCTCAACTTCCTGGAGTGTGGAAAGTTTCCCAGGGTTGTCACTAATCAAGTCCTGCCCAGGACAGTGGCATAGCTAAGTCATCTGGCACACAGGGACACAATTTTTTTAACATCTTCATACCACCAAAATACACACCCACACGTACCAAATTTTTAACATCCCCTTTCTCCCCAAAACATCCCATCTTAGAGGCCTCTGAAAGTTACTGTGGTTGTCATTTAAACCACTTAAAACCCAGAAATGCTTTCTGAGCCCTCTAAGGCAACACCTCAAGTTGTGGTACCTGGGACAGTGAACCACCCTGTCTTCTGTAGCTAAATTACTTACTAGACAGTACTTTAGTACACTTCTACTACTATTGCTTTCCCTAAAGTTCTTAATGAGGTGAGTGCATTAGAAATTTGCAGCATTATTCTTTACAAATATATATTTTTAAGCATGATCTGGTGATGTCAGTTTTGGCTTCCAAGATTTTCTTCTGTGTTTTGTGGCTCTGTTTTTAGGGTAACTGTCCAGTGGCATAGGTAGAGGGGGTGGAGCAGTCTGTCTTGGAGGGAGCCTCAATGGACGGCTGTTTTGTTCCCCCAATTGGAATGGCTCCGAAGTGGAGAGGCCCCTTGAATACCATGGTGAGGTTCCCTCCAAGACTGACTGCTCCACCTCCTCTAGCTATGCCACCACAACTGTCTATAAAATAGCCAGTTTCTCTTCCTCTGTCAGCAGGAAGAATTACAAACCATTATCTGATCTATCTAACCAATGAATCACTAAAGAGCAGACACTGTAATTTTGCAATGTGATTTTGGATAAGATCAGTTATGTCTTTCCAAAGAAAGTCGGAGAGAGATTTAGGAGCACCACTTTCTCAGAAGGCATGTACTGGATATAGAAGCCTGTGTTTTCATCACACATGGCCGTGAACATAAATAAGAATGTATATAAAATCCAGTTTCAGTGGCATTTGACATCATGTAAAATAAATAAGATATACCAGACTGGACATGTTGGTGATGTGGAAGTCCAGCAGTGTGCAGCGATAAAGAAATATTGGGAAATGGTTATAGGTTACATTGAGAAATAAGAACTATAATATCCTAGAAGATCCATTGGCAGTTTTATTGAAACTGTTTATAAGTGATTGTTTGGACAGGGGATATTTAGGTGGTTATAAATCTTACTCCTGCTAGACTTTGATAGCTTAATGCTGGGGTGGGTGTGGAGAATGAATTACATCCCCCATTTTTGAATGGAATTTCAAATATAGCCCAATTCTATTCTTCTCTTCATCCTCAACTGATCAAAAATGTGAAAAACAAGTGTGCTAATTGGGACTGCGCTCCATAATGGGTCTCCATGAATCTGTTCTATGGCTAGCATAAGTAGAAGGAGACAAAGGTGGAAGAGGGGGCTTGCAAAATTGGTGACAGGATCCTGCATGTATAATTGCTGCTGGATTCATCCCCTCCCGTGATCTCCTCCCTGCTTCATTCTCCATAACTAAATCAGAGTATTTTGTGATGGTAGAAACGTATATTTATTCAAAATTTGATTATTCAGAAGTGGCCTATAGTTGAAATATTTTGGAATGACAAGTTCTGTGACTCTGTGCTTTGATATGAAGAGTTACCTTTGCTAGTTCGTTGCATATAATTGCTGTTTGTATTGAAACTGTTCGTTTACTGATTTCTCTATATAATTTAAGGGGGAAAAAAAATATCCAGAAAAAAATATAGTGGAGAGACAAAGAAACCAGGGTTTTTCATAGAAAGGAAGAAGAGGGTAATGGATCAAAAGCCACAATCCAACACAGATCATTGTGAAGCCAATAGAAAAAGTGTAGCGTCACTGAGATTGTAATTTCTCTATGGCAGCCTATAGCCCTTTCACAGTAAGTTGAATAATTGAAATTTTTCTGTCTGCAG
Organism: Cryptoblepharus egeriae; assembly: GCA_030015325.1. NCBI lineage: Eukaryota > Metazoa > Chordata > Lepidosauria > Squamata > Scincidae > Cryptoblepharus > Cryptoblepharus egeriae. The sequence goes on from JAREYC010000013.1 coordinate 18,998,941, forward strand.
AAACATTTTGTCCTTAGAAATGATGATGCTTTTATTAGTTTTGTGCAGTTCAGCTGTGCTCATGGAAAAAAAACCCCACATAACCACATAAAGTACAAGAATGTTAACTTTTCAATGATGTTAGTCAAGGCCACTTGATGGGTTGTCTGCACTGCAAAAGATAACAGTCTGCAGTAGAAGGACTCCATGAATTTGTTTTGTTTGAAAACCTACAAATAGTTTAGTCTAAATGACAAGAGAACATTCCTTTGGATATAAGTCTTTTGGAGCGGGTGGTTGAGAGCAATGCATAGGAAGGCCTAATCCTTCCTCAAAACCACCTTTTTGCAAAACTAGTTGCTGACCTGCTACCCATGAGAACAAAGATAGGAGATCTGAAATGGGGTGACTTTTTAATAGTTCAAAGAGGTTAGACTTCATTTGAAAGTTGTGTTAGTACAGGGCAAAACGCCTCCTCTGGAAGGCTCTTGATTGCTTCTGGAGGAGATGATTAGCACCTGAACACCATCATCTAGTATTTGACAGGAAAAAAAGAAGTAGGTTATGTTTGTTTTGTATGAAGTTAACAAGAGCTTCACATAAGAGAAGTTAAAAAACGACTTCCCTTGGGTATTCAAAATACAGACTTCCTGAGAAAGTCCACACAACACACTTTCAGATGTGGGCGTCATATGTAAAATTTTGTAGCGGCTAAATATCTTTTCATAATTATTCTCGAGTGCTTTACGGAACCCACGGGAAGTCTGGCTCAGCCTCAATAGGGATAATATCAAAAAAGAAAGCAAACAAAATTAAATATTGTACCAGAAGGAAATGATAACCACTGCTCACTACTGTGAAAATCTTCACCAGTGGATTTCTGCCCCTTTTTGTTTTCAGCTGTAAAAGACATCACATTTCTGTTCATTAATATAAACAAATAAGCCCCATTGCTCAAATCTCAAGACAAAAGGAGGAAAAAGAATTGCTGGGAACTGCACCGACCTAAATACGAGTAGTTATCTCAATAGATAATGGTGTAGGCAGGTACTCCGGTACCTGTTCAGAATTAGAAAATGAAGTCCTGTTCCAGATCAGCCTACAGCTGCTGAAATCTATTGAATTGGAAATAGAATAAACCTGTTCTGTGGCTCACATTGTGTCTGGCTGGTTTTGAAAAGAAATGCTTCCTTTCAGAAATTAAAATGAAAAGATGCAGATGCCTCATTAAGCCCTTGTTCTAAACGTACTTTGAAATTTCTTCCTCCAGCTACCCATGGTTGCTTCTCTTTCTGCATGGAGAAATTCTGGCACAATTAAATTTGGCTATGATTAATTTGGCCCAGGATCCCATTTCAAAGAGTCTGCCTGATGCGGCCCTTGCCTTCAGTACGTGGATCAGTGGAGATTGGAGGAGTGTAAGCCAAATAATCAGAGGAAGACACTGGCAATTTGAGGTTTTTGTTCCCTTTTCTTTGGGGGCATTTGTGGTTCTTGGATTCAAACCAAGAACTGGGAGAGTCTGTTTTTACAATGACTTTCTACCCAGTTGCAATTGTGTCTGCAAACTTCATCAAAAGCGGGTGGCTTTTTCTGATAGGCCTTGTTCAACTAAGCAAAAAATTACAGCATTTTAAAAAATGTTTTAAAAATTAGAGAAACTTTGCCTTCTCCTCCTCCTGTTTGGATGACTTTAGCCCTTGTGCATGTTCTGTTAAAATGTCAGGAAGCATGGAAAGGATAGTCACTAGGGGCAAAAATCCACCAGTGGTGGATTAAGTATGGTGCTACGCAATCTAGAGGAGTGCTCTGGTTAATCTGGGGACTATGCTTGCAGCAGAACTATTTGGGACTCTTCCCTGCCCCACCCAAAGAAATTTTTGCCTTGATTGATAGTTGAACTGGTTTCCTTTTTAAAAAATCCTTCAGCTAAGGACTGAGTGTGTTGAGTTGACATTAGTAGCATTGCTATGGTGGGGTAAGGATTGCAAACCCCACAATTCACAATGTAAGTGGACCCTCTGACTTGTTTTTTAGAGACAATCTGGGCTTGAAATTTCTTATCCCTAGAGGGAAGGGATGCTTAAACAGTGCTTTTTGGTACCTGCAGTACCATTGCTCCCATAGCTACACTATAGGTTCACATGTCATTCCAAGCCATGGCTTGATTCACATGTCATTCCAGGCCATGGCTTGGTGTTACATTTCTGAACCCTGGATTCACACTATCCCTTCTCCTCTCGTTCAGAGAACACACATTGGAGTTACATCCTGTCTTGAGCAGAAGTTGAAAATGGTTTCCTTTTTCGTTTGTGTGAAGTCAAGTTAGAGTTCAAATTACAGGTTTCACTCAAAAGCCATCAAATATAAAAAGTGTGGGAAGGGCACTTTGGTTTGAAATCCTCTCTCCTATGGCCAACTGAAAGGGAAAGAAGCTTAACAATCTCAGATAAATATATCTTGAGTTATCTCAGGTATATTATACAGGTATCTCCCACTTTCGTATGGTTCGTTTTCTGATGATCCACTCCTTAATACCTTGCAATTATACCTAGAATTCATTCATTTAACACATGTTCCACTCTTTCAACCTCTTTAAAGGCCAAAATTGCCCTCCCCATGTTGCAGCTCCTGGTCTAATCTAGTTAATGAGAATCTGTTTGTAGAAAAACTTTTGTGGCAGCAGGAATTTGGAAGATAAAGGGGGCATTTGCAATTTGCTAGATAAGAAAGCATTGGAAGCAACATTTATAAACTAAAAAAGAATAGGTTTCACTTTTCAACAGTTTTCACTTTCGGACAGTGCTCCAGCCCCTAACCCATCCAATTAGTGTATTGTGTACTGTGAATAAGTATAAGCCATTCATTGTGGCATAGGGCTGGTTATAGGACCTGTGTAACCCAGTAGAAAACATTTTCAGGTTCTCAGACAGACAGATAGACCCTGAGGCCCCTCTACTCATCAGGAGGAAAGGCAGCAGAGATGTACCAGATGGTGGTGCCTCTGCCAACTGCTTCCGGCTCTAAATGATTTCAAGCTAATCAGGTCCAGAGGAGGGCCATAAAGCAGCAACTCACACTCACCACACTTTTCTCATGATGCCTCAGTAGGGAAGATTTCATGCCAGAGCATCAGATATGGAGCAAGACGCTTTCTTCAGCTGCAGGCACTTCACTCACCTTCTCAGTGCAGGACCCCTCCAACGAAGGACCCAGTTTGGCCGACCTGGTCCAATTACCCTAAGGCCGCTTCTGAGCATCCATTGTTTAGTTTCAGTTGGAGCTGAAAAAACGGTGGGCTGAATCACTGAGCTGAAATTGCTGAGCTGTATCACTGCAGAATCACATTCATGAGAACCTTTCAGAATCATGAGAGAAGGATTACTACTGATCCTTCAGGGCTGCTCCCTGTTGTCCTTTGTCAATAAACTCAATTTTGTTTGAAGAGCTCTATTCCCTTTACCACAGTCCTGCCTGCTGAAGACCCAGGTTACTTACTGGAGGGCAAACTGGATTCAAGAAAGGAATGTCCCTAACTTCTCAAGGCCTTGCAATGAGTGTGGACTTGGCAATCTAAGAACTGATGGCAATTTAAATACCACTGGGTGGGTGAGGATTTGGCATCTCAGAGTCTCAGATTAGTAATGTTAAGACTTTCATATATCCAAAGTGGCCAATTGTGGTTTGCATAGATGTGTTGCCCCTAATTGCAGTGATGGGGTCACTTGCCTCCTTCTGCTCCTCACCCATGACTCAGTGCCTGCTCTCATCAGTAGTGGCCTATGGGATTGTGGCCCCTCCCAGAGAAAACATATATATGTTATTCTTGGATTGTGGACACCAGAACTTCCACTGATCCCTTTTCATGGGCACAGTCAATGGGTAGGTGGGGTGAAAAAGGATCATTGGAAAAAAGGATGTGCTATAGGATTAGTACATCAGAACAGGTGCAGAATAAGGATGTGCCATATGATGGATGCATCATGCAAGCTTCCCGTAAAGTAGGAAGTGGTACGCTAACTGCTAAACAACAGCCATATACACTTCTCTCCTTCCTGCTTTGAAGTAGAGTCAGCTGAGGCTGCTGCCACACAGATGGAGTGGGTGGGAGTTTTTCCACACTGATTTGAAACAACCTCTTGAAGTTGGGTTTGAACAAGATCTCTAAAAGTAAAGACTAGTTAAAAATAAAGGATAGTTTCAGCAGCTGGGAACTGCCAGTTACTCTTGACATCCATTTGTGTTTGTATGAGAGTTGAAGTAAAGCTGGTGGACAGTGGAGGTCTTGATTAGCTGATTAGCAGTGGCATTCTTAAAAGGGCAAGGGTGCACAAAGTGCTAGGTTTTGCAGGGTACCTTAATGAGCTGTGTAAGCTGTTCCCTTGTCCTCTTCATAAAGGTGAGAGCAACATGGACCTCTCCGACCCATTACTTTTACCTCTTGGATTGGCGAGAGGAAAAGCCACCTTTCAGGGCACATTGAGGCACCTTCAAAATTAGTGCTTTGCCCTCTCCTCTGGGAACACCACTGCTGCTAAGGCAGACGTGTCACTATGTTGAAGTCATTGTCACATCATGTTCCTTCACTTCCCCATTCAAGGGGTGGAGGGGGCACCAATAAATTACATGAATGCAACTGCCCAGTGTCCATTCGTCTCATTTAGTTCTGTCCCAGGAGGTTGTTGATATTTTGCATGTGACCAAAGTCAGGCTGTGCTGTCAAGATGAAGGTTCTTAGGTTGATGGTTCAAGACCCAAGTACTACCAAGTACCTCACAAGTCAGCTCCCATCACTTGCCCAGTTCATGACAACCTAGCACAGTGGTTCTCAACCTTCCTAACGCCGTGACCCCTTTGTAAGTTCCTCATGTTGTGGGGACTCCCAACCCATAAAATTATTTTCGTTGCTACTTTATAACTGTAATTTTGCTACTGTTATGAATCATAATGTAGATATCCGATATGCAGAATGTATTTTCATTGTTACAAATGAAATGTGTGTTCTATGCACACATTGAACACAATGGGGTTTATTTCAGAGTAGGCATGCATAGGATTGGGCCCTGAGGCTGCAATCCTATCCACATTTACATGGGAGTAAAGGCCCCCCTGTCTATAATGGGATTAATTTCAGAGTAGGCATGCATAGGATTGGGCCCTGTGGCTGTCTGTCAGCCTGAATGCGTGTGCAGCTACAGCCGGAGGTCTGGCAAGCCTGACCTTGCCGCCTGCACCAGGGATCTTTAGGCAACCCCCAGGAAAGCTCTAGGTGACCCCCAAAGGGGTCCCAACCCCCACTTTGAGAAACGCTGACCTAGCAGTTTAAAAGCATGTAAATGAAAGTAGATATAGGAACCACTTTGGTGGGAAGGTCGGTGTGTGGTATTTATGCTGGACATATGACCATAGAGATTTCTTTAGACATTATTGGCTCTTCTGTCTTGCAACAGGGATGACTCTTACAGGACAATCCAGAGCCACTAATCTGTCCACATAAGAGCCCTTAGGTTGCCCTATCTAACACTAGGTTGGAGCAACTGCAAGATGCTCCAGCCCAGTTACTCTGGAAGAGGCTTAGGGCAGAGCAAGGCAAGATAGGGTGCCCTAAGAGAGGTGGACCTTCTCTGCCCTAACTGGGGCAGCCTAAGCAGCTCAGGAGAGGCAAGTTGAGGGCATGTTTAGCATTGCCTTGGGAAGAGCAGTTACTCTGTATCCAAAGCCTGTTTCAAGGCAGAAATGCCCTCTTCCAGCCCTCAGAGTTATACCACCTCAGGAGCAGGTATAGTAATGAGTAGACCCATAGAGGTCCATGATAAGGCCTGAGTAAGAATGGCAGTGTTGACCAAAAATCTGAGTTCTTGGCCATCCTAGGTGCAACCCCTGCCTCTCAATCTCAGGATATGGAACAAACTACGGCTGCCCACAAACCTCAGGATACAGCAGGCCACTCCAAGAAGCCCCTTGTATTCACTGTAGAATGTACTGGCATCTCATCAGGGACTCCTTATAAGGCAGGCACCCAGTGGCGTCACCAGACTGGTGCGGCTGGTGTGGGCTGCATTGGGTGATGCGCTCCATATGGGGTGATGTGCCGGAGGAGTTTGACTGTCCTTTGGCAGGCCCCGGGCGTCAGCACCCCCATCCAGGCCTGCTCCAAGGCGGAGCAGCAGCCAGAAGCTGCCACTTGTCTGAGGAGCTGGCCTGAACGGCCATCTGAGGTGCACTGCGCAGAAACACACTGAGCATGCCGAACAGCTTCAGAGGAGACTTCCTTAGAGCAGAGAAAGTCCGCGCCTCTGCACAGCCATTTGGCCTCACTCAGGAGGTGGAGCAGCAGCCGAATGGCTTCAGAAAGAGTACTGCACAGGCACCAACTCTGACGCCTGCACAGTCTCCCCCGAAGCCAAAAGGCTTCAGAAACAACTGCGCAGGCGCCAACTTTGGTGACTGCGCAGTCCAGGTAGGGGGGGCGTGCATCCCAGGGATGACGCACAGACTTCCGCACCAGGTGATGTGCAGAGTCATGTCACCACTGTAGGCACCACAGCTGTTCCTTGTTCAGTGTGATCTGAGGGGTGTCTCCTCAGGAGCAAGTCTTCCCCTTGTGTCAATTACTTAGCATGCTCTGGAGCAGTTAGGGCAGCCCAGGCTTCCTGACTCTCTGGATTCAGCATAACTTTCTGCTCTGGATACAGAATAGTTAGGAGAGTGCAGTTAGGTCAGAGCAGGCTGAATTTGCTCTGGATTGTGGCCTTAGTCAGTCATAACTAGCAGGGCAACCTGCGGGGGACACCTTTACCCTTTTAAAGACCGCCTATCACTTGACGGTCTTCATTGGTTTGCTTCAAAGGCAGTGACTTCAAAGTTGTTTAACATTTAATTAGAAAGTTAAGTTGCCCGAGAGATTTAAATTTTCCTTGCTCAAACAGAGATGGCCGCCGGCTTTTAGAGAAGTTGGTCTGGATTAACTGAACGCTTCCTTCATGCTATTAGGCCGCCACTGAAACAGGGCTCCAAATTCCTTTTACATAGGTGAAACGGCTGCTACTCTTGGAAAGTCAACAGTCCTGACATGAAAAGCAAGTTTCTGACCCTTGCGAGATGAATAAAATGTCTGTGGGTTGAAAATGCTTGTTTGTCCATGTGGCTGATTTTAGTATGAGGCCGTTACCTCAAGATTGTGTGTTCTGTGTCAATCTCGTGCAGATCTAACAAAAAATGACAGTCTGAAGCCCAGACCCTGGTTTCTGATGAGTCATTTGGCTGGGTGCAAAGCCAAGATATGTACCCTTCAGCGACAGGAAAAGCCACAGAAATTTTATGGCAAAAAAGGGAGCATTTTCCCTCGATGTACAGTAAGTGTTGCAATATGGGAGCATTTGTAAATATATGGTGCACTCCCAAGTTCTTGGCCTCTAAATAGAGTAACGTTGACGCCAATTAGACATTTAACCCTCTCATCCTGTAAATAAGCCAGTTATTCTTTGAAACTGAAGCAGGCAGGATGGATGGTCGTGGTTCTCTTATAAAGATATGTCACTGCAAAAAAGGCTCCCTCAAGAGTTTATGAGCAGATGAAATGCTTAGAAAATATTAGATCATCTCCATGCTATTTTTCTGGAAAATAGGTGCTGGTACTCAGAGGTACTCACTTATGTATGTGTGTGTGTTTATGTGTATGTGTGCCAGTGCTCACCCATAAAGGTGCTGATACTCCGTACGGATGTGTACCCCCTGAAAAATACCCCTGGATCAACTTAAATGATCTAATCAAACACCTCTATATGTGCCAGTGGCATTCTAGAAGGGGGCAGTGTGGTAAGTACCACATATGCCACAATGTGCCATGTAAGTGGCCCCACCTGCAAATAGAGCCATTTCAGGCAGTGATGTTTGGAATAGCTCCAACAGGAAGGGGGAGAGGATGCCTATATGGTGCAGGAGCCCTCCTTACCTGTGGGTTAGCATCTGTGGATGCTGAGCTCTGATTCAGAAGGCCTCAGGAATCCTCTTGGATATGACCATAAGTGGCTTCTGGTCATGTCCAGGAGGTGTTCCAATGCCAGGGAAGGCTTGTCAGGTGGGCAGCAGAACTTCTGTGCACCAGGATTGTTGTTCCACTCCTCCCAGCAGAGATGGCCAAGTAGGTAGACCTTCCATGGTTCCAGCTCAGCTGCTCTACTGTCTTTAATGTGTTTAATTATATTTTCAGTTTAACTTTTCAGTTAATTAACACAGTTAATATTAAAAATAATAAATTGTTAAGAATTTTTAATTTCTTCCCTTCAAAGCCTTTGATTGCTTTGTTTCCTAATTTTTTATCTGTAGCATAGTTACACAAAATTGTGTTTCTAATCTGCTATATCTATATCTATATATAAGAGAAAAGTCACTGACTGACTGACTGACTCACTCACTCACTCACTCACCACCGCCCTGCCAAAACTGCTGGGCCTAGAAGCATGAAATTTGGGGTGGGTGTTCCTTCTGTGACGGAGGGGTGCACTAAGAACCAGTTTTCGGAAATTCCAACCGGAAGGGGGTGAAAAGGGGCGCAATGCATTTTCCTCCCTATAGTTTGCATTGGAGAATGGATGACTCATCAACATTCCGCTGCAACCCCTGGACCTAGAAGCATGAAATTTGGGGAAGGAGTTCCTTCTGTCACATGAACACCCACCAAGAACCCATGTGGAGAAATTTAACCCTTAAGGGGCTGAAAAGGAGTGCAACGTGTTTCTGTCCTATATTTAACATGGAAGATTGACCAACATCCAGCCAATGTGGTGCTCAGTTCCTGGTGCATTGGAGGGATGTTGTTCGGAGGAAGAGATTGCACTGGGGAGGATGTTGCACATGGGGGTTGATGCACATGGGGGGAAGTTACGCATGGGGGGAAGTTGGGCATGGGGGACTGATGAGCGTGGGGTGTTGATGTGCAAGGGGTGTTGATGTGCATGGGGGATGTTGTGCATAGGGGGATGTTGTGAATGGGGGATGTTGCGAATGGGGGATGTTGCGAATGGAGGATCTTGTGCATGGGGGATGTTGCACATGGGGGGTTGATGCACATGGGGGAAGTTGCGCATGGGGGAAGTTGCGCATGGGGGATTGATGTGCATGGGGAACTAGTTGTGCACGGGGGACTGATGAGCACGGGGAACTGATGTGCACTGATGTGCACAGGGGACTGTTGCGCATGGGGAGTTGTGCATGGGGGATGTTGTGGATGGAGGGATCTTGTGCATGGTGGACTGATGCGCATGGGGTGTTGATGCGCATGCGCATCTGACAATATATAATGTGTAATTGACCAAATGACGAGCCTAAGAGGATGTGTGGGAAATTCCTAGCTTTGTTCAAACCACTAGGGATTTTTGCTCATATTTCAGAATTTCATTCTGAATGTCATGAATATGTCATGAATTCCAAACCAATTATTAGATATATGATGACATTAGCACACAACACACTTCAAATAACTTTTTATTAGTTTCAATGCAGTTGTAAAGCTCAACGTGTAAGTTTAAAAGGGGGGATCAAGTACAAGTTTTGTGTGAACCTATGCATTTCTACACAGAAACTCAGTTTCTCAGTTTAAACTCAGTTTTAAGTTTAAACTTGTTTAAAATGGAAGTAAACCAATTGCAACTATAAAAGTCACAAGTATACTGTTCTTAATCTAAAAGATAGCAATAATTATGACAAATAGGTGCTATCCCCACTAGGTAGGTGTTATCAATCTAGCTCTGTGATTGCAACCACAGAGAGTGTTTGCAATGCTTCTTTTAACAAACTAGAACCCCCATGGTCCACTGGTTTCTCATCACAGTTAAAGCTTAACTAATTTGTGTTGGTTGATCCTAAATATGCACTCAGGACTGCCTTGCTGCATCTGACCAAAGTCCACCTCATACAAGAATCGCAACAACTATCAGACATTAAATGAACCACCAATTTTAAAGAGAGGACCACAGACTAAATTTTGGGTATTCGGGGCATCACATAAGTTTACCTTGCTAGTACTTTTAAAGAAAACACTATGCAGTTGGAGTGTATAGTTGGAGTGTATATCTGGCAGATTGTGGATTTTCATCTAGACAGAGGCTTTTAAATAATTGTTCCAGCTGGGCTCCCAGTTCTCGGGTTCAAGCCTTTGAGAGGAATTTTTCAGGAGGCACATAGTTTTAGGCCCCTTCTCAAAAGAGGAGAGGGGAAAACAGGATGGGGAGAAGTTTGTAACAGCCAAAATAGTCTTTGGAGCCCTGGTCGACATGCCTGTGTTGTATTAGCAGCTAGATACACAGAAAACAAAATACTATAGTAAGTCTCCCTAAAAAAAGCAGGCCTCCGTCAGTCTTGAGAGACTATGGTATCGTGCTCAGCACTGCATACGCTGCATGCGAAGCACGAAAGCCTGGGTTGGATTGTTATGGAGGATAGGCTGTTACCCAAGTAGCAAATCCCCCCTCTCCATGCCACTGGATTAGTCCAATGGAAAGGCAGAGCCAATACGATTGGATCCAGCTGGCGTCGCAGAGCTGGGCTAAGGACAGGAGCTCACCCTGTCTTGTGGGGCCGACCTGGGTCTCGAACCCTAGCCTGCTGGTTAACAGGCACAGCATCTTACCGCTTGCGCCACCCACAGCCCTAAGTCTCCCTAATGTCTTAAATATTCTAAGTATTTAGAATCATTGCAGAAAATTTAGCATCATTATCTTTAGGCTTACACTAGAATAGAAAGTGTTCTGTGTAGGCCAAATCTTCCTTCTGTAGCAGCAGTAGTCCTGCATCTGTATCCCTGAGCTCCTGTACAGTAAATTCCTCCATGGTAAGCAGATCCACAAGTTGCTTTCCTTCTTCGTGTGATGCCACAAATGTATGTATTTCTATGCCTGGTGCATAGAACCTGTGGCAGTAGCTTAATGCTCCCAGCATCCTGCGCAGGCAGGACATGTGACACTTTAATGGGCTGTAACAATATTATTTTAAAACATTAATTTTAAAAGTATTTTATTTACCACTGAAACATTCCTTGAAATTAGGATTTTACCTAATTTTTGCGTGATTCTTTTTACCACCCCATGTTGAACTCCACCTCAGCACAGATTTTTGGGGGCATTCAATATGATCCAAGTTTGTGACATTATGACAAAATCAAGGCCAAACCTTAGGTGTCTTCCAGCTTGATGACTCCATATGGGCTCTTCCAACCAGTTATAGATCTGTGGTACTCAATGTGGGAGTTGGTATCTTCTTGGGGGTGAGTGGGTTATGACCTTGGGTTGGGGTAGGTGGATTGTGAGACGGTGGGAATCTGGCACTGAGCTTTCCTGGGAGTAAGTCTTATTGAGCACAATGGAATTTACTTCCAAGTAGACATGGGGGAGCTCTGCCATCACAGTGCTGTCACATCCTAGTAAATTTGACAGGGGTCCTGGATAGATTCTTAAGTTTGAAAGGGGGCCCTGAGCTGAAATGCCCGAGTATCACTGCATACTGTAGTGTGGCAGAGCAGCTTTTTTTGTAGTGTGGTAGAGCAGCTTTTTGCAGCTTCCCTGCCTCAAAGATAGCATGAGAACTAATAACCCATGGCTTTGGCACTTGTTACCACCTTGTTGGTGCAGCTCTGAATTCTGCTGAGAACTTCCTTTATAAAACAGTTAGTGATAATTGCAATAATTAATCTCAGAATTAGTGTGCTGTATTGGATTAAGCATTCCTCTGTGTGCAATACAATTTGACAGCAACTAGTGCAGAATTTATGCTGGATGTGAACTTAAAATGCTTTTTGCAGTTTGGACAACCTCTTTTTTCAGGGGAGGGGGTTAAGGCCAAAAATTAGGGCAAATTGACAGGCAAGCATACTGTTAAGGCTTATGCATACAGTGGGATCATTTCCTGAGATAGCATCATTCATGCAGGATTCGTGCATGGAAAAAGTACTCTGGGCTGGGTCAGTAGTTTGCCCAAGACAGCTTTGAACAACTAATTCAAATAGCAAACTGGGCTAACAGGATGGCTTGCAAGAGAGTAATGAAACCATTGTTGTGCTATTTGGAAAACATGATTTTTTGAAATTAATGAAAGGGGCTGTAGTTCAGTGGTGAAACATATGCATTTCATAATTAGCCTGCTCAAGGTCACAGGTTCAGTCCTTGACAACTCCAGTTGGGATTGTTAAAGACTTCTCTCTGAAACCCCAGAAAGCTGTTACCAGGCAGGGTAAATAGTACTGAGTTAGATGGATCTATGGCTTAATTAAGTACAAGGTGGCTTCATATATGATGCTTCCACATGGACGGTGAGCACTCACAATAGCACTAATCAAGGTAGCCATGTATTTATACTCTACATGGTCATGACACTTCATACCATTGGTGTTTCCATAAGAGATGGGTCACATCACCTGGGTTAATCCTGAAAGGCACCTGCCCTTGGCATTATACTGGAAGTGTGTGCAATGTGCAAGGCAGTCAGTTCTTGGTTCTCCATGGAGAAGATGGTCAGGCAGCTTTGCATTCCCTATTGCTTCTCAATGTGACACTGTGACATCTTGATGTCACTCCCCGGGATGCCATGTCTTCCAGTTACTCCTCTGGACCAGTTACCCCTGCTAACTGAGCAAGAGGCACTCTTTCAAGTGGGTGTTCCTCTTTTATTTAGCAGGGGGAGAGTAACTGGCCCTACACACCCCAGCAGTGTCTGTTCAAGTGGCTTCTGCTGGTGTTCTTTTTTGCATTTTAGATTGTGAGCCCTTTTGGGACAGGGACCCATTGGCTTTTAATTAGCTATTATTATTTTTCCATTTTCTTTTGTAAACCGCTTTGTGAACTTGTTAGTTAAAAAACGGTATATAAATACTGTAGATAGATAGGTCATATTCACCAATTGCCACTCCCCTGTTGTGGTCACCACGGTCAGATGGCTGCCAGTGGTGTGAACCAACTCCTTCTGTTAGATGTGAAGGATGCCCACTCAGAATCAGGACCAGAGGAATCTTTGTATTCAGGAATTGTTCAGATAAGTTAACCTGCATTTTGAAAAGTTGGCATTTTGAAAAGCTTTGATTTTTTTCTTTTATCATAGATGGCTTCCTTCATTAGGAAATCCTTCTTAATGCAATGGTATGAGTCCCACTCCTTATAAATAAAAATGTAGTTGTTACTTTTCTTATATAGAGCTGGTGATGGCGGGAGGGGGTGCATTCCTGCTTGTCTTTATATTTCTGATTATCCCCTACAGGCAATTAGAAGCACAATGATACCATTGCCTGGTGGCCTACTGACTCACTCTCAGTGCTGGGCTTTCTCTGTGTTCATTGTAATAATACTTGCAGGAATACTTGATTGATTCTTGTCTTCCCGTTTCAGCAGGGTCCATAATTTTTGTCCCTTTCCTGCTTTAAAACATTTTTCTCCTTCCTCCCCTACTTAAATTCATGCTCTTTCTTGCTTTTTATTGTTTTGGCTTGTACATGTAAGATAAATAATATTGCAGAAGAGATGGCTTGGATTTTGAGGCTCTGAAACTGTGATTTTCAAACTTTGTCATCTCAAGGCACTAAAATGTTCAAGGATAACATCAGTTTTGAGACCATTACCATTACGTCATGCTGCCTAGAAGGTGTTCAAATCTCCCAATTGCCCTACTCTCACAGCACTTTGGCAGACTTTCCATGACACACCAGTGTGTCACAGCACAGTGGTTGGAAATCACTGCTCTAGAAAGAATAACAGATCTAAGGTGGCAGAAGATTATGGAGACACACATGGAAATATTGTTCTCAGTTGGCAAAGTATGAAAATTGTTTTTGTGCCTTCCTCCTCCACCTCTTAGAATGCAGTGCCTGGATTCTACCACTCCTGACCTCTATGAATTCAGATGAAGGCTTGCAAGGAGATTCTATGCCATGGGACAGTGTTTTCTAAACGTACCTGGGTTATGCAACCCCTGCATCCTCTTCTTCGCAATTCAGCTTCCACTGCTATTTTGAATCATGTGAAATGTCCTTGATTTTATTGCCCAGACCTTGTGAAATATGGCTGCCAGCATCTTGGATCTCTCAAGATTTGTCAAGATTCAAGATGGTGGCATCTGGAGAACAGTTAGGAAGGGCCTAAGGACATATTTTTGCACCCCTGTGTGAGTGCTGGGGTTTCCTTAATTTTTACAGTGCACACTTTGGGAACTCTGCCTTAGGGTCTTCACATAACTGGGAACCCTGGTAGCCCAGGGATATCTTGATCATGGGCTGTGGGTGGCACAAGTGCTTAAGACACTGTGCCTGTTAACCAGTAGGCCAGGGTTCAAGACCCGGGTCAGCCCCACAAGACAGGGTGAGCTCCTGTTCTTAGCCCAGCTCTGCGACGCCAGCTGGATCCAATCGTATTGGCTCTGCCTTTCCATTGGACTAATTCAGTGGTGTGGAGAGGGGTGATTTGCTGCTTGGGTAACAGCCTATCCTCCATAACAATCTAACCCAGGCTTTTGTGCTTCGCATGCAGCGTATGCAGCGCCAGGCACGATACCATAGTCTTTCAAGACTGACGGAGGCCTGCTAATGAACCTACATACAGGTGTATATGCATATCTTTGCAGACCAACACTGACCACATGAAAGGGGTGGAGTGAGTGGATGCAAACTTGCCTTCCTCTCCAACATTCACTGAATGTGAGGGAAAGCCGCGAATAGCAGGGTGTGTCACATACACGGTCATAAAGTAGGAAGTTGAACATTAGTCATTTGGGTTCAATGCGGTTCATTAGTGTTTATTTTTAATTTTCTGGTTCAGATATTAAGTGGTGTGGTAACTGACTTAGGGTGCAATCCAGAGTAACTATGGGGAGTCCTTGCTCTGGTGTAAGAACAATTTGCTCTGGATTGCAATATGAATTTCCCTTAGGTTTTCACTAGGTGGTGCAGTAACTACGGGTACACGTAATGTCTCTTATGTGCTCCTGTTGTTACTCTGGATTGTAGGGCAAGGCACAGTTTTGCAACATATCTGCAATTCTTTGCAGTGGATCTTGATATCTAACCTGAAAGGGGGGGGGAAATATTTTTAATTACTTTTAAAGATTTTTGCCAACCTAATGCATGTAACAGGATTAAAACTCAAGATAATAAAGCTGAGTCATACAGTTGCAATAGATGATGATACTGTAAAATAGTATTTTTGATAATGTAGGAAACTTTTGCTATTACCTGCACTGATTTGACAGCTAACGTTGTCAATGAGAGCGGTATATTTTGGCAATCAGAGCCTGCCTTATTTTCCACAGCACTTTTTCAGATTGTTTTGAGGAACAGTTCCCCCACATTGTTGGAGGTCCTAAGAGGACATATATGCACAGCGGTCTGCCTTTGTGCATACATTGCTTGATTGCATTTTGTAAATCCCAACCTCTTATGAGGATAACTGTGTGGAGTGCAGCAATCAATGTATTTTATTTGGTACCACAGACACTAGTGATGAAAGATTCTTGTCTGCCTGTGCTTTAAACTTCTGATGGTCTGGCTGCTGGGCTTGAGAATTGGGACCCTTCCAAGCAGTGGCTGTCATAAACTGTTACCAGCCTGAGACTAAACAACTTGATAAAGATGTCAGAAAAGATTGTCTTTTTAAAGTCACATAGTCAAGGATTCCTTGCCTCTTAAGTCTCTTAAGTCTCACATTAAAGGGACAAAAATTTGTGGACTGATATGGTGCTCTGACCTGTCCCTACCTTTATGGGTGTCCACTTCACTGTCTGCCCTGGCCCCAATCACCCTCATCTGCCTGGCAACCCAAGTCCTTGGCATGCTGGCTGCCCGCACTGATGCCTTTGCCTCCTGGCAGGTCTACCCACTACCCTCGCTGGATGGAACATAAATGAGTAATGCTCCTGCCTTGGCTCTTGACATCCGGGGAGAAAAAGTCTGGACAGGGAGCTCCAAAGTCACAAACAGGCAAATACCATCCAGGACTATAATTGTGGCTTAATAATTCCACATAACTGTCATTTGTGGAATTACGCAGCCAGGGAGACCCTCCAAATTCTTATGCTTTTTGCTATTAAGCTTTTCTAAGCAGCTTGAAAGTGAACCTCAACATATCATGAAATTTCCTAGGGGTGGGGGGACAGGATGGGACAGGAATTTTTTAATCCCAAATTATACTACTATATAAAATATATACTACTATGAAAAATCCCTACTTATACAGAATGTGATTCATCAAAGGGCTTCATGGTGGTTAGAGTTTTAGAGGTGAGATTTGTTTAATGTGCATACCTAAAAGGCAACAGCCAAGGGCTTGAAAAAAGGTATTTTACAAGTATAGTAATCAGAAAGTAAGAGTTGGCTGCAATTCCTTGACTGAGGATAAATTTGGTGGCAAGCCCAGGTTCACTGCTGTGTAATGTGTGAAACAGTCCTGTGTCTCTCTTCCTGAGGTGGAGAAAAATGGTTTTCCTTAATGTAAGGGAAAGTTCCCCTTTTTCATGGAGTTTTGCAAATATGACCTTTCCTAATGATCGTTGGGGGAAAAAATCTAACCCACAACTGGAAAGTATTCTTTTGGAAGCACCAGTTCTCTAATCCAGTCCTGCTGTCTACTCAAAAATGTATTTTCACATAACTCTATTCAGTAGTCTGCAATATTATCTATTTATGTCCTTTACAGCCTATCCTCCATATTAATCGACCCAGGCCTTCGTGCTTCGCAGTGCTGAGCACGATACCATAGTCTTTCGAGACTGATGGATGCCAATGCCAGCATAATGGCTTTACAAATAGTGCCTCCCTTGTCAAAAACCCTTGAAACAAAATGTAAGGAGTAATCAAAATACAAATGGAATATAAAGTCATCAACCATTTCAGCAATAAAATCAGTGTTATAATCAGAGTCATTAAACCAATAGATCAGTACATCAGCATGCACCCCTAGCAATAACCAGTAACTATGTTATGCATTGAAGGTCTAGCAAAATTGGTTTCTTTCAGCCTTTTAAAAGTTAGTAAGTGTGGCAGGAATCAGCAACTAGATTCTGTAGCACTTAGCCGGAATACAACTGCACAAAGATATATGCATGCACATTATAATTTGGGCTATTAATTTACAGTCTATTCCCACAAGCTTATCGCCAGCACTTCGCCACTGCTGGGTGTCACAAATGTGCCATGAAGCACATTCATTGTCCCCAGCACCAGGCCAGTGCCTGCTGGTGCATTAGCACCTGTTGACACTGTTCTAGCTCTGATTCTGTGCTTGTGTTCTGCCACTCAGCAGTTGCCCCAACCACCGGTTGGGTAAGGTGTGACGGGGAGAGGTGAGGTGCGGAAGGCAGGGTGAGGTGTGACAGGGAGAGAATGGATTAGAACTAGTGGAACCCTGCTTCACTAGATCCTGAACACCCACATGGTACCTTCCATAACATATGGCTGTATTGGCTCCGAAGATATGAGGCTCCTTCCAAGACTAATTGCTCTGCCCTGCCCCCCTCTAGCTACGCCACTCTTTCCAAACTCTGACACTCTCTATTATATCAAAGTGCTCCTGAACTTCTACCAGCCTTGTACATTCTTACAAGGATGGCGGTGTATGTTGGAACTTATTTCCAAGTAAACATGAATGGGATTGTACCGTCTACATGCGTGGGGTGCAGCTTGGCCATATTAGGGTTGATGAAGGTTTTGCCATGGTGAGATTTCCATCTTAGTTTCATATATTTAATTTTCATCCCAAGTAGACTTCTCTGATGACTGTAAAGAGAGTTTTTGTAACTCACACGGAGGGAAAACCAACCAAACTTCTTGCATGTGTAGAACCTCCACAGATGGTGGTTATAGAAGCTTTTAAAGATCAGACCATAAATGATTAATATTAGCAACAGGAGATGGAAACAATAATGGATTTCTCACATCTCAGTTAATAATGAAATGCGGCAAGAGCTCCTGCTAAGCAGCCTTATGAATATCAAATGTTTGCCAGGACTATTTCCAAGAATTTCCTGTATCTTGGCTTTGATTTTGTTTCTTTTTTAAAAACGCTGATGACTGAGATGGAATTGAATACAGACTGTAGGTTTTCCCAGAACTTTTAAGTTATATGTATAAGCACGTTCTGATATTTGGTAATTATCTTTCTCCAACTCACTTTCACAGCTGAAATCAGAGATTCCACTGGTCCCCTCGTTGCTTGCCTTTGTAGTATATTGGATTAATTATGCAATCCTAAAGACACTTTGCTGGGAGTAAGACCATTGAACACAATGGGGCTTACTTTTGAGTGGACATGGAAAAAGTTGGAAAGGGAAGGAAAATTTGAAAATCAATACATAGCCATCTAATAGCAAATAGAAGATGGAGTTTCAGCTATTGGGATGAGGATAAATATCACCTGTTAGAGGCCCCCTTCACCAACGCACAAAACCTTCAGGCATCTTATCTAGGACAATAGGAAAATCTTAATGAGATTGTCCTGCTCTTTGTTTTGGGCACAATGCTATCCATGTCTACTCAGAAATAAGTCCCACTGAGTTTAGTGTGGCTTACTCCCAGGAAAGTTAAGTATAGGATTGCAGCCTTAGTACCATTGGTGCACGTGGTGCTTGAGGGAGATTTAGACGACAGGTCTCTGCCCCAAGGACCTTCCAATTAAGATAGTGACACAGAGGAGATGATGTGGAATGGAGGAAGAAATAGAGAGGGAAAACATATGTAATTGTTTAACTTAGGTTGCAAGCCGAAAGACACTTTCCTGGGAATAAGACCCATTGAACACAATGGAGCTTACTTTTGAGTAGACATGGTTAGGATTGTGCTCTAAGTTTTATGTATTTTAGGTTTGGTCACAATAGGGCATGAGGAGAAAAGGACTCTGGCAATTTTATGAAGCTTATGATGTGCTTTTAGCATGTTTTTCCTGAGATAATTTTACGAAAAATGGAGGAAGGAAAAGTATCACGATGCTGTATTTTCTGAAGAACTCAGCGTGAAAGCTATTATCCTAAAAAGGCTATTATCCTGATCTGATCAGTCTGGTTAGGGACTGGTATGTTGGTTGCCAGGGTGCAACCCTGCGGTCCTCTTGCTGCTGAACTAGAAAGCAAGGTTACCTGTTTGTTTTCTAACCCCCTCTTGTTGTCTGTCCTCAATCCCGATTCTGCTGAACTTCACACCTGGAGGCCTGCACATTACATCAGGTGTGAGAAGAGGAGAAGCACATGTATTGGTGGGAGATGTCAGGCCAGTGTGATGCTATGTCAAGGACATTGATGCCATGGTGCTCATGGTCTTACTGAGGATTATCATACAAAACCTGATAGCTCCTGGTTCAAATGGAAGACCACACAGAAACAGAGGTGTTCCTATGGGGAGGTATTTCAGACTCCATAATGCACCATGTATACATCCTCTGACACTCACTCTTGCAGCACTCACATTCTGAGCAGCAGTTTCCATCAGTGTCCAGAATGGCTCTGACAGTGAGGGGTTGCTTGCTTACACAACACATCGTGGTGCCTATAATACCTACCCCCCATAGCTACACTACTGTGTAGAACCATGAAATATGTCCAGTACTGGCCTAGAATATACCCAGGGGAAGAGTAACATGGCTGGCTGTTACTGATCTTCTCGTGGAAAAAAACTCACAAGAAGTTTCCAAGGCATCTCTGGATTCATCAGCAATCTTTCAAGCTGTGTTTGATCTTTTATTCCCTGGCTCACAGTTGGATTCTGTTTCATTCTGAAAATACTCTTAGAAATCATTCAACAAAAAGGAAAAGGAAGAGCTGCCCTGGAAGCGCAGAATTTAATTACCTGCAGATTTTTTCAGGATTTTTTCCCCTCTCTCATATTTGGCTAATGTATTAACAGATCTTCATAAGGGATGTTATCATGCATAATAGTTGCTCTTGCAGGGGAGAAGACTATAAAATTATTTCCTTCCGAACATGAAGTTCTGCAATTAGAGGTGACCTCAGCATAATTAGTATTCCTTGTCAGCTCCCAAGGAAAGTGTTGTAGAAGACAGTCTTGTGTCTTAGGTAGCAAAATGTGAGCAAGATTTTTATATGGATTTCATGGAGTTATTTGACCCACACCTGCAACTTAACAGCTATCAAACCCAACAACAGTTCTCATGAGATTTCTGTAAATACATGAATTTTGCATCTGTCCCCTGCGTTTACCTTTCTCCAACTAGTCAAATAATAAAAAGAGGGTGATGGCTAAGTGGACTGTCAAGAATCAGTGACTGTGAAACATTGTGAAACTGATTGTGAATTCACTAACCAGCATGGATGATCCTATTTGCACTTCATTCCCACGCTTGTGAGAATACTTACTCCCAGTAAGAATACTTACGCCCTTATGCTTTTTTACTGAGAAAAAGGTGCTGGTACTCACCACAGTAGCATAGATAGGTTATCTCCATATGCTGCTGGTGCAAAAAGGTGCCAGTACTGAGTATTGGTACGTACCCCCAGAAAAAAAGCCCTGTCTACTGCATTCAGGGGCTTTTATTCCCAAGGAAATATGTACTGAATCGCAGCCTGATCCAATGGAGTTGTGTGTGCATATGGAGGGTGAGCTGGCCCACTCTGAGTGATGTGCACAGAGGTGGTGACACTAATGACCAAAATAGCTTAAATTGCAATCTGTAGGAATAGTACTATCACATTACAAATTACACATTTGATGTGTAATTTATAGCAGAATGTAATACAAAATCAGAATGAATTATCTTCACTCTATCAAAATTATGGAAAACAACTAGAAAACAAATATCATTTGTCTTATATAACTAAAAAGCACATTTCCTTAATTCAAAATGGACCAGTGAGACTGATTGTTTACTGTACTAAAGGACTGCAGCTTTAGTGCTCTTTCAAAGCACATTTAATGGAATTCATGTGGATATCTGCAGCCCTTTTTACCAACCATTTAGAGCAACATCACTCATCATATTACAGGTGCTGAAAATGGGATAATAATAATGTAGTCAGGCCACCATTTACTCGCATAACTCATTCATGTTCCAATGAAGCTTGTGCAGGAGACTTCCAGGGTGGATATGGCATATAATTTGCATGTGAATGGTGCCATGAGTGGCTGGAAAACATGGATTTCAAACCCTTTTTGAACAATAACTAAATGGACCAACAGTCTGAGGGTGTCATCCTACCAATCTAGTAGGATTTAATAGGATTGCTCACCTGTTTCCCATTCCCATGATGATATGTGGAGGCTTTCACATGTCTGTGACCTGGCCTAACCCCCTTATGGCATTTTTTGAGACATCCTCAAGCCAGCACAGGACTTGTGTCAGGGCTTATACTAGCCTAACTGGGGATTAGGATTGCTTCCTGAATCAGTATAAAGCCTCTGACTGTCCATCTCCAACCTTACCAGCAAAATTTGCTGAACATGTCTTGTCTCATAAAGTAGCTGTTGATAGGTCCATTTCTGAAATGCATTTCCATCACACCCTATGGGCACAATCCAGAGTAACTACGGGAGCACGTAAGAGACATTATGTGCACCCGTAGTTACTGCACTACCTAATGAAAACCTATGATAAATTCATATTGCAATCCAGAGTAACTTGTTCTTACTCTGGATCAAGAACTGCCTGTAGTTACTCTGGATTTCACCCTAAGTCTGCTGCTTCTCCCCATGGCGGAGTCTGATCCCACTGCCCAAGAAATAGAGATCTCCTTGTTCTTGGGTGGTTGCCTTGTACCTCTTCACAACAAAGCACAAGCTTTGAGTTCTTAATCTGTTTTGTTAAAAGACTATTTTCTTTTGTTAAAGATAAAGTTACCCCATTTTGCTTTATCATATGATGTTGACCAGAGTCCCCCACTGGCACTGATCATATCTTGCCATATTTACCAGTCATCTTATGATGTGAGGATGATCAGATAAAACACTGAATTAAGGCTGTCACATTTTAGTCATTTGAGGTTTGTTGATTCATCCACTCAGTTCCTCAGTTCTGCTAACTGCGGTACAAGCAACTACATTTTGTTTCACAGATAGCCTAATTAATAAATAATAAAACCCATTGTCATCTTTCAAATAAAAAGTAGTTTATCCTTAGGAAAAGGGTTTCCTAAGTTTTTTAGTCTTTTACGGTTTTTAGACTTTTAGGTTACACTAAGCCAGAAAAACCTTTTAATTCAAACTTAATTTATATATTTTATAAGTAAGCGGAACAAAAACATGCTTTCCCCCTCAAGATCTAAATCAGAAGTGTGCAAATTTCAGACTTGCAGGAACTACAGTGTACCTCGCTTAACAAGTGATCAACATAACAAGCAAAAATTTCTCTAGGATTCTGCCTTACATAACAAGTGTTGCTTCACTTACAAGCACACTTGCTGGCAGTTGGGGCAGATGCGCTGGCCAGCAGCCCTTTTAAAAAGTGTCAGGGCTGCCTATTTGTGCCTGCCCATAGCGAAAGCAACACTTCTGCACTATTCCTCCTGTGGCCGGGTATCCGCTGGGCAGAGGGAGAGAATCCAAAGTTCCTAAATTGGCCAACAATGCTTTGCAAAGACCTGGTCAAAGTCAACCAGTATGCATTGTATTGCTATTTTGGAGGTGAAAACATTGAGGCTTAGGAGCAATTAGCCCAAAGCTAACCATTGCTGGGATTTATTAAACTGTTGGGAGTTAAAAACCCTTGCTGATCTACCACAGATTCCTCACAGATCTGCTCAACTTGCCCAACTCTGCTTTAAGTAATCCAAATGCATCTCATAACATGGGGATGTTTTAGAGCAGGGAGATCAAACATGAAGCCCAGGGGCTAACTTCTAGACCCCTATTTGTCAGCCCTTGAAGGCCTGACTTCAGCAGACTCAGAATTGGTGTCCCCACTAATTATTTAATCATGTAATCAATCACATTATCACTAATTATTTCTGGTAGCTGGTAGCGCCAGTGTTGTACAGCTTCCCCCTAGCTGCCAAAAGTTGGACCACCATATTCCAGAGTTTCAAACTTTTGTCCCTGCATTAATTCTCCGGAGTGCTTCTAATATAGTGTCAAGTCCTCAATTCACCCATCACAGTGGACCATTTTTCCTTCTGTATCTTTTTTCAGTGTTGGCATGTTCTCTGCTTGTGGAAGTGTAAGACTGGGTGGATTTTGCAATAGGAACTCTCATGTTCAAGGGAGCTTCCAGATGTGCTGCCTTTAACTGAGCCATTGGTCAGAATGTACAGACATCATATTTTTGCCTCAAGGTCCCGAGCTAAGATGGAATAAAGATTTGAAGCTGGACTGGAAAGCCACTTTAACTGAACAATCCCAGATTTTCCTTCATATTCTGATTTTATTTTTTGCTCAAAAACATTTCAGTCTGTCCATGTTTTATCCTCTCCCTTCTGCTCTTTAATACTGAAAATAGTTTTTCCATACATCATGGAAAGGATTCCTCTTTTTTAAAAAAAATAAAAGGGTGGTGTTTTTGTTGAGACAATTGGGCAATGTTCTTGTGGCAGTGCCAGCTGCGATACCACAGGAAAAGCGTCCGCTGGAAATATCACCAGAAGCACAGAAGCCACAGTCTTTTTCTAAAAACATGAAATGGCCTGGAAACCAAGTTGAATATTGCTCAGTAATTTCAAATGTATTATTTTCAGGGACTTTTGTCATATGGAGGGTGTTCTGTACTGTTTTTAACATCATTTTTGCCATCATTTGGGGGGTGTATTTTAGGAAAGTTCCCTGTGACGCAGGGGCCTGTATACCGGCATTGAACTAAGACAACCACACCAAATAGGCTGGAGTTTGTTCAAGTCTCAGGATCCCATGAAAGATCCTCAGGATCTCATGAAAGATTTTATGGGTTTGTCCCATAAAAACATAGGGTTGCCATACGTCCCCCCAAACCGGGACAGTACTGGTTTTCAGGCTTTCAAGCATTCATATACTAAGTTCATCAGAAGGTCCTGTCCTGGTTTTGTGGAAGAGAATTAGGACAACTCTAGGTAAACTGGAATGACCCACAAAGAAAGCAAGAATTTGAAATTTGAGATTTGGAATCCTTGTGTCACTTTTTGCACTTACCCATCTGAGGAATGATCCCACTGATTGAACCAAAATGAATTTATTGCACTGCAAGTGATAAATCAGGCGTGATTCTCTTGTGATGCTGGAGAAAGAAATTGTAGTTAGGCCTCATGACCAGTAGTTACTACTGAGTTGTACCAATGGTTTATGAAGACTACGTCTTCAGCTCCTATTCCATAATCCTCTTGGGTCCTGGAAAGTAAATGGTTCCATACTGAGCACAAACTGTCCATGTATACAGTAAGTGTACTCAGACTGTTGATCTGTACACATATTCAGCTGCTCACACATTATGTTCCACAAATAGATAGCGGTGGAGATAATTTATTCTCTGCATTTTGTAGACATTTCAGGATGGGATGGGCCAGGTCTGCTCAGAATTGTACTTGGCTTGCAGAAGTGTTCCCAACCTCAGTAGGGTCATAATCCCAATGGGGTCTTGGATGTGAGGTTGCAGCAACTTACAGAAATGAAAAAAGGTTGAAGCCATCTGGACTAGAGGACTACCAGATACAGAGAGAGGTATCTGGTGTACCTCCTTCCGATGCCAGGAGATTATGTCCTGGTCTTGCTTAGTTTCTAAACAACTGTGCTAAAATAGTTTTCACTAGTGCCAGGTTTTATGGTAACTTTATCTGTTCTCTCCAGGAAGAATACCTAGTTACAGTGAACACTGCTGGAACACTGTTATCTTATGGGGTAGCAGCAGGGATGTGGTGTGTGGAGAAGGTTCTGAGTGAGGGACAAGATCAATGGTGGGTCCCCACTTCATTGATTCATTAGGATCATGGCACAAAAAAGATGGAAGACCACTGGCTTATGGTAAGATAGTTGGTGCCCTTTGAGAGATGGTGTAGATCATACAGTAGCTAACAGTACAATCCTATGCATATCTGCTCAGCTGAAAGCTCCATTTTGTTCAGTGTGCCTGATTCCCAGGTTAGTGTGTTAGAATCACAGCCCAAGAGACTGAGCTACAAATTAGGAAATACTGGCTTGAACTGCACTTTATCATGGTGGCCATTGGAGGTGGCCATTGGAAAGCCACTGAGCCTCAGCATCCTCACCTGCAATATGGATATAATAATGCCCAATCACTCCACAAGGTTTTTACACTTAGTACCAATTGCAGGGGGGCAATGGAGGGATAGAAATGAGCTTTTTTCCCCTCTTCTGTGCTTCCCAAAAACAACTTGTAGGCCCCTGTGGGATGCCAATTGCAGGACTAGATGGGCTTTTGGCCTGATCCAGCAGGGTTCTTCTTGTCTGCTTCTTAAAAGATCAGGCTAAAAGGTTTCATTCTGAATCTCCATCAGGTTCCTTCCCAGTGACAGTTGTTGTTATTAATTACATAATTTCCCTTCGACAAGGAGCTAACAATGTTTATTGCACTGAGCACAGAAAGCCTCAGGAGAAGACATTTCCCAGTGCCCCAGCTGATGCTGCAAGCCATCAGAGGGCAAGCAAAGCGGTTTCCAAACAGCATCTTATAGACACAAAGCCTCCCCTGAGTCCACTTTTGTTATTGGTAACAGAAGAGATACAACTGAACTTGCGCTTCTCAACTTTAAATGCACATAGTTCTGATGACTCATTTTCCTTGGTGATGTATATTGGTAAAACTCTCATGTTGTCTGTATTGCTGCTCAACAAACATGGAGATCATTAAAAATGTGGATTGGTGCCCTTTCAGATTCCAAATAGTTGTGCAAAAAGATGCTCTATGGGTAGGGTTGCCATATGTCCCCCAAAACAGGGACAATTCCAATTTGGGGGGATTGTGTTCACATACTGGCAAATAGGACAGAGGGTCCCGTCCCGATTTTGTGGAAGAGAATTATGGCAACCCTATCTGTGGGGCTGAATAGGGACAACTCCTCCCTCTATACTAAATATAAGAGAACTACCCCTTAAAGCCACTACCTCTTTAGCCAGTTAGTGGGGATCTATATCTTAGTATATTATTGTAATCAATAATATAATATAATAGTATTTCTCAACGTCCCCTGCCATAGCACTATGCACGGTCCACCACTTGGAAGTACCACACTGGAAGTAAATGATGATGATGTCTTCATCAGTTACTTCTGGATTGGAAGGGAGGCCAGTTACAACAAAAGAAATGCAAATGGGAGACCAGTTGCAACGCAAGAGGTTCAAGGCAGACAAGAGACCTTTTTCTGAGCACATGAAAATGGATGCTGGAGCTCTGCCCACCAAATTGCTGCCTGTTGTGTTGCTTTATTGATCTTGCTGCCAAGCACTAGGGTTCTGAGGGTCCTGCATGTACCACTGGAAACCACTTCTGGTACCACTAGTAGTCTGAGTACCACTGATGGAGAAATAATATAAAATGTTTTGTCCTAGAAATGAAGGACACTCAGAAGCTCCTTGTGAGAACAAATTAGTTCATCTCAGTGGTGTAGCCTTTGCCATCATTGCCCAGAATGGCGCCAACAGTGAGTAGGAAGGGCCGCTTATATAGAACCTGGAGTACTTACCGCACTGCCTCCCTGGCTATGCCATTAGCTCTTTCCTTCCCTTGTGGAATTGGATCCAGCAACATCAGAGTTAGGCTGCAATCCTAAACACGCTTTCCTGGGAATAAGACCCATTGAACACAATGGGACTTATTTTTGAGTAGATATGGTTAGGATTGTGTTCTTATTCTCATTATCTTTAAACCCTGACTAACTGGGAAGCTTTTAAAAAATCCGTAGTTGTAATCAGCGAATCACTCTTTCTGTGGCATCTACTTTTTAAAACAATCTGTTTTGATGTTATTGAATTGACCCTCTATCCACTTTGCTTAGTCCAATGAAGCAAAGTGAAAAATCAGCAACAGCTTTAACCATACACTCTGACAGGCAGCTGTCATGCTTCCTATGTTGTTGTTTTGTTTTTATTTTTTAAACATCATGAAACTTTACAGTGGTAGGAGTGGGTGAGCAATTATGCTCCGTCAATTGCAGAACGAACACTCTTTGCCAGCTTTCTGTACTTAACGTGGTATAATCATCTTGAAGTTTCCAGATGTGGCAGTCTTATTCTGTACAGTCCGCTCAGCTCCTTCCAGAATTTTCCAACATTGGCTACCTACAACTCTGTTATTCTATGCCGGTATAACAGACTCATACACATTTCTCAAGAACAGTCTGTATTTTCTGGCCCTTCTAAACTACTGTGCCTTTTTTGCTTTTCAGAATGACTTATTTACCGTATATTTTGTTAGTCTTGAGTCGCTGAGGAGTTTGTTCCCCAGGGTTTCTAGAACCGAGATCTTTGGATGAGTGAATGCACGCCTTTATGGCTGCAATCCTAACCACATTTTCCTGGGAGAAAGTACTATTGAACACAAAGGGATTTACTTCTGAGAAGACACGCTTAGGATTGCACTGTATGCCTTTCTCTGTGAGTGAGAATGCTGCCTCTTAGCATTTGTATGTATGCGTGTTCATGAGTGATCTGACCACCATTCAGTGTGCAACCTACCCATTCACACACTGTTGCTGTTGAAATCTGTTTCAGTCTGTTGATCATTTATCATGGACCAATTTTAGAGTATGCTTTGCTTATCATCCTTCTAATGAAGACAACAATCATCTCTTGGCTTTTAAAGCAATGTAGGAAGACAGAATTGAGAATATTCAGCAATGTGAAATTATACAAAGTGTGTGTGTGTGGTTCATAAAGTGACTCTTGATTTGAGAGCTGGAGCATGGCATTTCAAATACAGGAGGCCCTTATTTTAATCTTTCATCTCTCTATCAAAGTTCCATCTTTAATACACTTGTATCAAAGACAGATCTTTGATAGAGAGATGAAAGATTAAAATACACTTGTATCTAAGACAGATCTGCACCATGCAACTTGTGCACCATACACTTATAGCTGGACCACATTCTAATATTGGAAAAAAATGGTACTGATAGAGTTCTTAAAATTATTTTTGCAGATTTCATTTTTGTTCCCAAAGAGGAAAAGTGCAGAAAGCAGTGTTGTGTGTTGTTATTTAAGGTAGCACTTAAAAAAATTATAATTTTACTTGTATTGAAATTGTAATAAATAGATGATATAGATGGTGTCTTGTCATCAGATATAGCCACAGTCATTAACAATGCACCACGCAACTTCTTGGTAAAAGTAGGCTACCTGAGAATGCCAGATGTAATGCCAGCCAAGAGGATGCAAGTCTCTAGGTGTCTTTTATGCTCCCTGAGGCTTCTGGTGGGCCAGTGTGGGAAAGAGGAAGCCCAACTATATGGGCCTTTGGCCTGATCTAGAAGAGATGTGATCTTAATTTTGAAAAAGTGTCCTTTGCAGTGCATGCCACTTTTTAGCTCTGCTGAGCTCTCTACAATCATGCTGATAAACTGAGACTTTTGATGGGGGCTGCTCTTCCATGAGAAAAGTCTGGTAAGGACTGTGCTGTTTTCCTGCCACACGGGAAAGGGCGTTCTGTGACGACAGGCTTGCCAAGCCAGTTGCTTCATATTCCTTTTTCTTTTATAATCGGGATAATGAGACTTCTTAATGATACAAGCAAGTCATGTTTGGGGTGAACAGCAGCAACATTTTTATAACGAGAGTAAATCAACAGCCTAAGTTGTTGCTCCAAACCGCCAAAGGCTATGTGCTGCGAAAGCTTTTCGGTTGCTGAAAATAATTGATGGTCCATTTCTTTTGTCCTGTACTTTTCTGGATGTTTAGCTAGAAAAACTTTCCTTCCCCCTTTACTCTGAAAATTATTTGAAAACACAGCATGGAGTCAGTAGTGTAGCCAGAAGGGGGGCAGTTTGGTAAGTACTACAGATGACACAATGTGCTCTGTAAGCGGATCTTCCCACTTGTCACTGGAGCCATTCTAAGCAATGGCGGCAAAGTGTAGACACTATGAATGGTTCTGACAGCGAGTGGAAAGGTGTTTTACATGGCATTTTGTGGCACCTGAAGTACTTAGTACACACCAGTTCCTACCCTGCATAGAGTGTGGCTGATTCAGATCATGAATGAATGAAGGAGGAAAGTGAATGCACAGTCTTCCTCCAACCTCCATCCCCTTCAATACTCTGCTGACTGGACAGATTCTGGTTAGACCACAGTTCTCTGTGATGCCCAAATTAGCAAACTGTGGTTTCAGTACTCTCTACAGATCATGATTTCAAGTCACACTTTATGCAGGTGTGGGAGCTAGAAATATAGCATCTCAAGCAAAAGGCTGGAAGGACATCTTGATGTACTGGCTTTCCCCTTGCTTTTGTGTGTAAAATAGAACAGGTACCAGTATTTTCCACCTCTACTGGTACTTTCCATTCTACCACCTCAGAGGCCTATCTTTAGTTCATTTTGATGCACAGGTATGAGTGGAACTCCCTGCCACAGGATGTGGTGATGGCATCCAGCCTCAATAACTTTAAGAAGGGATTGAACAAATTCCTAAAGGAAAGGACCATCTCGGTTTACAAGCCATGAGAGGTGTGTGTGTGTGTGTGTGTGTGTGTGGTGTGCATAGACAGATGTAGGACAACCTCACAATGCCAGATGAGGAGGGCACCTGGATGCAGGTGTCAAATGTGCTCTACAAGGCATCTGGTGGGCTCCTGTGTAATACAGGGAGCTGGACTAGATGGGCCTTTGGCCTGATCCACCAGAGCCTCTTCTTATGTTCTTATGTTTTAGTTTCCCCTTTTCTTTTTCAGGTCTCAAAAAAGAGATTCATGCTGACTTTTTCAGTTATTTGGGTTTTAGAGACTGTTTTTAATGTATTCAAAGAAATTAAGAGGCAAAGTCAATAATTTTTATGATCTGTTTAGTGCCCAACATCATCCCAAGAGGCCTGATCCCCCATCACTCTTCTAGGTTGGGGGCTTGCAGGAAAACTGCACAGCTTCAAATGCAGCGCATGGCATCTTGATGTTTTGGCTCAGTTTTTCTTTTGTGTTAATACTTTTATTTCATTTTTCCATTGTGTTATCCAAGGCCGCTATTGCAGATGATGGTGACAAAAACAATAAGACTCACACATATATTAAGGGAAGGTAGTTAGCAGGAAGTATATATTTGAATAATGTACTTATTTTCTGGCTTGCACATTTGTGTGTACTTCTTCCACCACCAAAGATTACTGATACAAGTCAGGCAGTAGTGAGAACTGCTAGTGTACTATGACATGGTATAGGAAATGGATGATTCTCCAGAATTCACAGTGCTCCAGGATTGCAGATAGGAGTGCTGTCACTAGAGTTTTTGTCATCCTGTTTGGGAGGCCAGCGCATCATGACCGACCTCCCCCCACCCATGCACTGGTAGCTGCACTGGTTGCAGGTTGGTTTTTGAACCCAATTCAAGGTGTTGATTATGACCTGTAGAGCCCTTTACATCCTAGGATCAGGTTCTTTGAGAAACTACCTTCTCCCATTTGAGACCTTCAGAGAAGGCACTTCTGCATGTGCCACCCTTGTTGGACGTCAGTAGTGGCAGAATAAGTAGGGCCTCCTCTGTGGTGATACCACAGCCGAAGAACTCCCTCCCTTGCAGTTTAAGTAATGCCCTCTCAGTGATCCAACAAGGAATAAAAACCTTTTGTTGGGTTGTGACTTTGTTGTGCTTGGCTGTTCTACTATTTTTATCACAGCCTATTACCACTTTTTTATTAGAGACTTTTTTTACAAGCTTCTTTTATGGATCCTTTTATGACTTCACGGTTTATTTTTGCATTATTTGCTATTTTAGTGCAGATCTATTGATTTTGTCCACTCACTAGCTTGCTGCTTTTATAATTTACAGTTCTAATGTTTGTTTTTATATAATTTTATGACCATATATTTTGTTAGCTACCTTGTTTGATTTTGGGAGGATGTAACTTTTCTGATGATTTTCAGCTTTATGCTTTTGTTATCTGCTTTGGACACTCAAGTGGTGGGGGAAAATGGGGCCAACTGGTGGATTATGACCTGATTTTTGTTGGCTTTTTAAAGATGATGGAAAGATTGGATAACTAACTCAAACCTAGGGGCTGTTAAAAAGTCTGGTAATGTAGTTGCTAATTAAGGACACAATCCAGAATAACTACGGGGAGTCCTTGCTCTGGTGTAAGAAGAATTTACTCTGGATTGCAATATGAATTTCTCATAGGTTTTCACCAGCTGTAACTACGTCGATGTAAATGGCTTCAATCCTAATGACACTTTCCTGGGAATAAGGCCCATTGTACATACAGAGGCTTACTTTTGAGTAGACATGGTTAGGATTGTGCTCAATGTCTCTTACGTACTCCCGTAGTTACTCTGGATTGTAGGGTAAGTTGCTTAAATTAATTTAAGAGCTCAGCTCCTGCAGTTTGCAAACATGTGTAAATATAGGCAGATAAATGTCATTATTTACTTTAAACTAATTATTTGATTCAATATCTCCTATTTTAAAATCTGATAAGCCTACACGGGTCCTGAAAGAGTGTTGTTTAAAAAAAGTGGGCCCCACTGCTAAAAAGTTTGGAAACCATAGTATTAAATCAATCAATCAATCAATCAGTCAGTCAGTCAATCAATAAGTATTAGCAGTATTAGCATAGTGAAATAGAGAGAAAAATCTAACCATGTCTACTCAAAAGTAAATCCCATTGTGTTCAATGAGTCTTACTCCCAGGAAAGTGTCTTTAGAATTGCAGCCTTCTCATGATGGGCACAATCCAGAGCAAGTTCAGCCTGCTCTGCCCTAACTGCTCTCTCCTAACTATTCTGTATCCAGAGCAGAAAGTTATGCTGCATCCAGAGAGTCAGGAAGCCTGGGCTGCCCTAACTGTGTTCCATAGCATGCTAAGTAATTGACACATGGGGAGGACTTGCTCCTGAGGAGACACCCCTCAGATCACACTGAACAAGGAACAGCTGTGGTGCTTACAGTGGTGACGCGACTCTGCGCATCACCCGGTGTGGTAGTCTGTGCATCACCCCTGGGATGCACGCACCCCCCATGTCTTCTATTTTATGCCTTTCCATATGAATATTTCTCATTGTACTCATCTTTAATGAATATATTTATTTATTTATTTATTTGAAAGTATTTATACCCTGCCTTTCCCATGCCAACACAAATGCACAAGCCAGCTTACAAAGCTTTAGTTCCTCCCCTCCTGCTGTCCTTACAACAATCCTGTGAGGTAAGGGAGGATGTAAGTGAGTGACATGCTGTAATTCTAGCTTCCAGTTAGGCCATTTAGGCTGATCTAAGCCCTGGCATAAGTCCTTTGTTGACCTGGGGGCATCTTAAAAGTGACCGTTAAGCACTTATGCCCCACTCCTGGGGGGGAGGGGTTAGACCAGTACACAGGCATTCACCAACATCACCACACCACCTTGGGAAGATATGCCATGTGAGTTATGCCGGCCTAAATTGGTTAGGATTGTGCCCAGCTCACGGATCCAAGATCACTCAGGAATTTTCATGGCTGAGGAGAATTTGAACCGGGATCTTCCAGGTCTCTGTCCAACTCCCTAATCACTAAGCCATCATTTAATACACCATTTAATATAGTTATTGAAGGGCTGTGGGTAGCGCAAGCGGTTAAGATGCTGTGCCTGTTAACCAGCAGGCCAGGGTTTGAGACCCAGATCGGCCCCACAAGACAGGGTGAGCTCCTGTCCTTAGCCCAGCTCTGTGACGCCAGCTGGATCCAATTGTATTGGCTCTGCCTTTCCATTGGACTAATTCAGTGGCGTGGAGAGGGGGGATTTGCTGCTTGGGTAACAGTCTATCCTCCATAACAATCCAACCCAGGCTTTCGTGCTTCGCATGCAGTGTATGCAGCGCCGAGCACAATACCATAGTCTTTCAAGACTGACAGAGGCCTGCTGCTTTATAATATAGTTATTACAGGGAAAGTATAATGTTGGGAAATATTGGCGTAAGGACTAAGGGTCAAACTCCAATGAGAATTTTGGTATGAGAATCCAACTTTTTCTGTTTGTTGCACAATGTGAGAATATTTCACAATGATTTGGGTTTAATTTATTCTGCACGTTTTTCAGTGCCATAATTTCTTTCTTCTTTCTTTCAGTCTTCTTTCTTTCAGTGTTTCGTTTTTGGGTGATAAATGTTCCTCAGGCTTCCCCCATCCCTTAGATACAAATCAGGGTTAGAACACTTTTCACTGTATGCCATTATTGTGGATTTATTACATGCTACTTTTCACTGTCTTCCTTGTTACTATAGCAATTACAAAATATAAACAGTGCAAGCCATGAATAATAGCGATAAGGAATTGTGAAATGGCAGAAGAGAGAAGAATGTGACGCTTTGCAAAGATTTGTGTACATGTATATATGCAAAAGTAATAATAAAAGGAAAAAAATCTGATTCCTTCCTTCAAATCTCTCTTTGAAAGTTACTTGTACAATGGAACATTTCATATTAATTAACCTCTTAATCCCCACTGGAGTCCTTCAAACCCCACTATAGTCCTTCGGAAATGCTGCTGCATGTGAGGTGTGCAAGCATGCACAACCCATGTGCACAGCATTTCCCTGAATCTTTCAGAGTTAACGGTTGAGCTCTCCGGTCACATGAATCCATCAGGCTGGTTATTGTGCAAGCATAAGAAGATCTGGAATTTTGTTTGCTGCCTTCCAAGACACTTTGTCTGTGCTTTTTAATCCCATTAGGACACACAAACTTGGACTTTTTTTGACTTACTGGCAAGTAAACAGGGTTAATGTTCACTGTTAATTATTTTTGCACTGTAGTGACAGACTCAAAGCTTTCTACTAAGTAAAGCAAAAGAAAAAAAATAAAAATCTGCCATTTGATCATTTCAGGCTGCCACTTAGGATGGCCAACCTTGGAAGTAGTCACTAGAGGCAGGTAAATAAGAATTGCCGTTCATAACCCTTCAAGGCATAGTACTTGGAGCAATATGTCCCGCTGGCCATCATAGTTACACCACTGGTAAAACTGCTAACTATAGAGATGCCACTTTGAAAGATGCCATTTTGCCCATGACTTATGTCATCCACTAGAACTGGGATGTGGCCCCAGTTCTGGCCACCCTATTTTAAGAACTGCTGTCCTCAGGAGTTCGTCTGATCAATGCTGCACTTTGCTATTTCTGTACCTTTCCGTGATGCCCTTGAGAACTGTCTTCCTTACAAAGAAATTCCAGTGTTGAGTTCAGCGCATTTTAGGTTTTAAGGGCTTTTATCACAAGATGACGTCAATTTGAAAGAAATAAATTAGCCTCCAAATCTGCTATAAAAAGATTATGTGAATAGAGCTGTATAACCGTCAGTGTGTGTGCGGTGGGAGCAATGCACCATTTTAGTAGCAAAGGGTGAGATAGAAGCCTTGACAATCCATTTTCAAATGAAATGTATTTTATTAAATTAGATTCATTAATTTTTGGTGCTGTTTTAGGTCTCTTAGGACTTTAGTACGTCAGCAGGGTATGTTCAAGATTATTAATGCAAGGTTATTATCCAGAACAAACAACCTATGGTATGTTCTCCAAAGATTTTCCTGTTTTTATAAGATACACAGATGTGCTTGTGTTTCTATGTCTGTAAGGATGGACTCCTTGGATGTACTTGGGAATCAAAATGTTGAAATTTATGGGTTCAAAGATCCCCATCCACCCATGAAATGAATGAGGTGACATTAGGCAGAAAATTATCACAGCATAACAAATCTCACAAGATTGTTACAAGGACTAAGCAGGCACATGATTGCCCAGGGAGATTTTGTGATGGGGTCCACACACTGGTTGATATGCATTCAGTACAAGGCCTTCTCAGTGTTGGCCCCTCTGGCTGTTGCTCATCCTATCAGAGTGGTTTTATAACACACCATTTTTTAAAAAGTTGTATCCTGCCAAGTATTCACTGTCAGAGACCTCAACATAGTGAAAATGTTAAATTAATCATTTGGCAGTGCTATCCTAAGGTACCTATTACTTGCGCTGACCCATGGGTGTCACAAATGAGCCGTAAAATACGCCTGTGACACCCAGTGAAGAGGGGAGGCCAGAGCAGGATGTTTTGCTGGACTCCCCAAGGGATCTGGGGGATGGAGAGTGAGGAAGCGGCAGGCTGGAGACATTTCAGGGTAGGCAGCAGGGGGTGGGAGACGGAGCTGGTACATGGATCTAGTGCTGGTCAAAGCCCCGTTCCCCAGACAGCACAGATCAGCCCTAGACTGTTCTGCTTGGATCTGCACCATCAGAGGTGGCTCAGATCCAAGTAGATCTATGGGGGCTGCTACTGGGATACTGGAAAAGGTTTCTGACCTAGCTAGCAGGGCTGCAAAGCACTAAATTTTGTTGGGAGCTTCTCTGCAGCATGCAAGCAGCCCCCCTCTTCCCTTTTGTGCTATTCTGGGTGCTGGGAGCAGAAAAAGTAAAAAATAATAATAATATTTCTCACCAGTTTGTAACATGGCAGAGATATGAGGTTTTGTGAAGCACACATTCCTGCTGGATGACCTTGTCGCTTATTAATGCTACCCAGAAGCAACACAAGGAAATGACATCGACGGAGAAAAAATTGGACAGGGCCCTATCGATATAACAGGAGCTTTCTTCACACAGAAAGCACCATTCATTTCCACAAAAAGATCACCACTGAACTGAAAGAAGCATCTTCTAATTTAAGGCCTGGCTTTGGGCATTTGTCACAATCTCGGTGGAAACAAAGCTGGCCACTGTGACGAAACTACAAGGGCAACACACTCTCCACTGGGTGGAGGAACCAGCATTAGGTGGACCGGATGCTTGGATTTTGTGCATGAGTGTTCTTTTTCCTGACGTGCTGTTAGCAAACAGAAATGTTTTATCTGAAATGTGGCTTCTGAAATCAAAACTGCAGAATAAGGTTCCAGACCGAGAAATAGATTCCCTGCCCAGTGGTATCACTAGGGTTTGTGTCACCTGGTGCGAGTGGGGCTTTGACAGATCCCTTCAACAGACCTCATTCCATATTGTGAGCAGGGCAATGTCCTGTGCAGTGGACATGGTGATGTACCATCACCTTGCTCCTACTGGTTTTTTGGCTATAATGTTTGATAGACTAGAGATACGTATTTAACTGTTTATTTCATTGCACTCTGCAGGAAATTACATGTTGATTGATATATTTATATAACTTATAATCATTTATATTATTATATTATGAAAAACCAAATAATTTATAAATGAAAATATCAAGATATTTTTTTAAAATTTAGTGAGTAGTTGTGCCACCCCACTTTGTGCACATCACCTGTGCAACCTGCACCCATTAGTGATGCTACTGTTCCTGGCTGATCTGTAGTAGATCAGCAAAATTGCTCACTATTCATTGTTTAACCCTTGCAACAACAGAAAGGCCTAAATTAGACTGTTGAAATAGAGAACATTTTGGGAGACATCCAGGAGCATATTTTAGGGTGCAAGGACTCTGCACTCAGCTTAGCCTGCAAGGAAAGGTTCAAAAGTCTGTGGATATGTTCATGCTTGCCTTGATTCTACTAGCAAATATTTGAGATGGAGAATTCACTATTTCAAATTTCACTGGTAGATCATTGGTTTCGATAAGTCCGAATGTCAGTTTTCTAAGTAATGTAGCATCTCAAATAGGCAAGTCTCCATTGGTGTTTGGCTCCTTCTAGCCCATCATTTGATCAGAAGTTTTTTAGGTGATTGAGCCTTTATAGCACCATCCTAAGCATGTCCATTCAGAAACAAGTTCTGCTGGATTCAATGACATTTACTCTAAAAGTGGTGTCTATAGGATGGCTGCCCAAGTTTTTGTTCTAGTTTGGTTAAGACTGTGGTTGGTTGAACATTCTATAATGTACACAGTGCACAACAATTGTATTCTCATAAAATAGGGAGATGGCCTGTTTGTGTTTTCTTATGGGATGTTTTAGTTTTTTTCTTGTTTATTTTATTTATATGGTCCATTAACCACCTTGGGGACCTTCCTTAGATTGGAGAGGAAAGGTGGGGCTACAAACACCTTATGATCCCTGCCGTTTCAGTCCATTGGTCTGTTGCCGTTAGGAAGCTCTTTGCTTGTCGCATTATCTCACGCTGACGTCTGCTCACCAAACAATGTCATTCAATTTCCTGTTGTTTTGGGCCTCCCCCCACCTTCTGTAAAGGCTGCCTTGCGTGGAGGTCCGCTGAGCCGGATGCATTCAGAAGACAAGGGTGTGTGGTTAAATGCAGCATAGCTAAGTAAATAAAGTGTACAGCGGTGAGTTGTCAGTTGTATGCTTACCATGGGCATTAAATTGACAGCTGTTAACAGTGAGTGGAGTTGATTCTTTCTGGTTTTGTTGTTGCTTTTTTGTTGTTGTTTTGTGTGGTTTGGTCTGGTTTCATAGGCCAGTGCATCTTCTCTTCGTTAGGCTTCTAAGTTTATGGAAAATTTTTCCCAAAGTGTTATCTTGGCTGTTTTTATTGTTTGGTTTTAATTTATGCATTTTTGAAAACATATTTTGTGCAAACTAAACAGCCAATAAAAAAGAAAAGAGCAATTAGTAATATCTTTGTTACTTCAAATTCTCTAGAAAGCAAACATTAAGCAAGCAAGCAAGCAAACAAACAACATGTTGGATAATCTCAGATTGAAATATTACATCCCTTTAGCATTTTGGTTGCAGGGTGATGGCATTACCATATTTACTCAAATCTTATGCACCATTGAATCTAATTTGGACCCTATATAATCAAAATACCATATTTACTTCAATACACATCTACATTGAATCTAATGTCAGCCTGATTTTGGAGACAAAATTTGGTGGGAAAAGGTGAGCATTAGATTCGAGTAAATACAGTGAATGCACAGTATTTCAGGCAACACAATGCACCATGTAAGTAGTCCCTCCCATTTGCAATCACAGCCATTCTGGACAACAATAGAACGACTCCAATGGCAAGTGGAAAGTGCTGATTATATGGCACATTGCAGTGCATGTGAAATCATGTATCTCCCTATAGCATCTGATCCAACGTTCCAGCTCCTGTGCAACTGCAAAGCAGCCCAGATGAAGGGAGCAAATGTTCCCTTACAGGTGGATCCCTCCCAGTGGTGGGCACCAGCAGGTTCGCACTTACTCTATAGAACCGGTTCTTAACAAGAGATAGTACATATAAAGTTTAAAAATAGCCATTTAAAAGTGGCTGCCAGATGGACAGAGAACCGGTTCTTAATTTCTTTGAAGCCCATCACTGATCCCTCCATAACTACCATCCCACCACAGGATGCAGTGCACAACATGGTTCATCAGGGCTGGAAAGTTGGATAGGATTTAGCCCTTAATCATTCTTTGGTATCTTAAAAGTTCTTGCAGGACAGGTGTAGACCATACAGCTGCAGACCCTGCTACTGATTTTAATAGTTAGCCAAAATACACGATTATAGCAGCAACGCT
This sequence comes from Cryptoblepharus egeriae, assembly GCA_030015325.1. Taxonomy (NCBI): domain Eukaryota; kingdom Metazoa; phylum Chordata; class Lepidosauria; order Squamata; family Scincidae; genus Cryptoblepharus; species Cryptoblepharus egeriae. The sequence continues at coordinate 19,037,396 of JAREYC010000013.1, forward strand.
CTGAAGAAAGAAACTAAAACACATCCAAGCCATCCAGGACTTGTTTGGTCTCCTGAAAGCAGGAGCAAAACAGCCGACCACAGAAATGTGAATGTGGGAAGAACAGTTTGCCCTGGTGGAGGGAAGCAGAGCAACGTCCAAAGTGGAACAAAATTCACTTCCCGTGATTGATAAAAGCTGCTTTAACCAAAATGCCAAGACTTCATTTCAGTCTCTATCTCTGGGGTAGTTGTGGCAACGTCTTGTGTACTTTTAATTAAAGTCAGGAACGAGAGGAAAATATATCCCGTGTGTCAAAGATGTGGAAAGACAAAGTTTGTTCAGATGCACACTGGGTGCAGCAGAAGGATGTTGTCAAAAAGTGGACTAGCTTCTTCAGCTTTGCTCTTACGACCTTCTGTGCTCTCAGACCATGACACTGTGTTGCTGATGCACTCCATCATCATTTGTATCCACTGAGGGCAAGCGATATCTACCTCTCAATCTCATCCGAAATTATACCTCTGATCAAACTTCTGGAGAACCTGATACAGAAGAATGACAGCACCAAAAGGCACACATCCCCCAAAGCAAAACATGGATAGAATTTATTTTACTTATGGAATTTATATCTCTCCTTTCTCATCCGAAGCAGACTCAAGCATCCACTTTCTCAGTCCTTGGGAGGAAGCAAGTAGTATTTACTACTCAGCGTAATTTTCCAGGGTTAATTAGCTGGGAATACAGGTTGGACTGGATGACAACCATGAGGGATCTGTTTCTGAACACCCCAATGGATCCCAAACCTACAAATATAGGTGTAACCTGATTATCGGTGTTTTGTTTATCAGCGATTTTGCCTGAACATCAGTGAGGTTGGCTCTTTAAAGCTGCAATCCTAAAGACACTTACCTGGGAGTAAGACCCATTGAACATAATGGGACTGAGTTTTGAATTGACATGGTTAGGATTGTGCTCTGTGTATTTTTCTGGATGTATATCAAGGTAGATAATTTTTAACGCTATGTGTTGACTGTGTCAGTGAGGAGGACAGTTCTGTTGTTTTCTGACTCTGTCTTCCTCTTGGGACTTTCCTCAAAGGATCCGCAAGCAGGCCAGGAGCCTCCAGAGAGCCACTCCATCCTCCATTTTTTTGTGTGGTTCAGTTGTTCCCAAGAGGCAGACAAGGATGAGTTCCTTCAAGAAAGCTGCCTCTCCCTGCCTTGTGTTCCTTGTACCATACTTGGTCAGGCGTGGAGAGTAGAGTTTTTCTTTCCCTCTCTTCTGTTAACTTAAAACTTTGTGAACGTGTGAGAACGAATGCGAGACTGAACATCTTCAACAACTTGCTGCTGTGTGTAAAAGGATGTAATTCAGAGGCTTTTCATTCAGCCCTCAGCCAGGCACCATGAATAAGAATAGAATAGAACTCCTGGGCTGAGGTGAGTTTGATACCCCTATCTTAGCATAACCTACCACACAGATTATAAGGGGAAGAGATCCAGGTATGCCACCTCTGGTCCTGGGAGACATGTGAGATAAAGATGAAATGAATACATTGGGCCCTCCTTATCTATGGGCTCAGCGTTCATGGATTTGAGTATCTATGGATGCCAAGTCTGCAGCTGGAGGCCTCAGAGGACCTCTTGGATTTAACCAGAAGGGGCTTCAGGTTATCTGCAGAATTTGATATGCACAGGATAGTCCAGAAACTGATTCCCTACAGATATGGAATCCACTGTATATGGAAGAATCACTTTCCATATACACTGCATATGGACGCACCACTTACACACAGATCTCTCCTATGTGCCAAATCTTCTTTTTGGCCTTTGATACCCTTTGATGTCTTTTGCAATCATTAGGAAAACTTGTCTGTGTATTGAATAAAAGCATATGGCCGAAACAACGGATTGGTACCAGAGACCTTGTCCCACAGATCAGAGTTCTTTGAAACATGATAATCTGTCACTGCTCGTAAACACATGACCGTGGTAAACATCCTCATGATGTGTTGGTTTCAGCCGCATCATATTGCTGGAGGCAACTCACAGTGCTGAGTTGACAACCCGCCGTCTGAGAACTTCAGCCACATTTACTGATGCTGCAGATAACAAAAGGAGCAAGAAGTTGCAAGGAAAAATGTTCTCCCATAACCAATTATCACAGATAGAGGGATATTTCACAGTGATTGGTTTGCATTGGGAAAACTCTCAGTCTATAGCAAATGAGCACAATCCTAAACATGTCTACTCAAAAAGTACTCCATGTCTTTAGGATTGTGTCTTTAGGATTGCAGTCCAAGTTTATTTACTACACAGGCGTGTTGCCAGTGGGGTTTTTGTACGAAACATTTCCTAGCTCATGGTTTGTTTGTTCAGAATGAGAACTTTCTCTGGAGAGAAAGTAAATCTTCCGAGAGCTCAGTTGCCATAGATGCCAGTCCTTCAGTGATTCTTTAACAGGACCAGATGTTTAGAAGATAGAGAAATTGCCTCCTTAATGCATCCTCTCACAGGAGCAGAGTATAGTAGGCTTTTAGCTCTTTGCATAACTTTGTGAGATAATCTACAATTTAATAACCCAGATCTATGGCATTGCTGAAAAAGCTCTCATATTTTTCTTTCTCATCCCAAGTCTGGCCTGGGGAAATATTGGTTTTTGTATTTTTTTTATGCAGATGTAAAGTGCAAACCTAAGCATGTCTACTTAAAAGTAAGTCCCATTGTGTTCAGTAGTACTTACTCATAGGACAGTGTGGTTAGGATTGCAGCCATAGTGTATAACAGGGAAAGAAAAAAGTTTGAGAGGAGTTTAAAAATGTTTTTTAGACATCTGCCTTGTCTATTTCATCACTAGAATCTTTAGAGGAGGAGACTACTAACTTAAACCAAATTAAAGCTCAGAGCTGTGGAATTTTGGCTCCAGGTGATCTATTTCCTTTGACTCCAAGGGTGGAACCTGACAGATTGCAGAGGACAGTGCTGAATATCTTCTCCAACGAGGAATTTTTTTTTAATATAACAGTGCCTAAGCTGAGTTTGGAAACAAAAATTCTAGGTACAGGGAATGTAAATAAAATGTTGCTTTGTTTTTAAAAATAGGTTTCTGTTATTCTGGATCAGAGGTCTTTACACTTTTTGGCAGAAGGGCCACATTGTCTACAGATACTGTGTGGGAAGCTGGAAGGAAAAAGTAGGATTTACATTTCAATTTTGGATAAATTTACATCAATGAATATATTAGTGATAGAACTTGTGTATGAAAGAACTCAAACCAGTCATACCCTACAATCCAGAGTAACTACGGGAGCACGTAAGAATCATTTACGCCGACATAGTTACAACACCATCTAGTGAATACCAATGGGAAATTCATATTGCAAACCAGAGTAAATTGTTCTTACGTAGGAGCAAGTACTCCCCATAGTTACTCTGGATTGTGCCCATAGAGAGTTTCCAACACACAGAAAGAGGGTGATCTTCAAACTGGTTCATAAGCACCTTCATACACAGAGAGAGGAGGTGTGTGCAGCCAACCCAGCCCTCAAAATATGCTTCCAAGACGCAGAGAGCAAAGCTCCCCTCACCTCTGGAGGATTACAGGGCTTGCCTAAGGGCCAGATGGAGAGGCTTTGGTAAGGGCTGGATGGAGGCATGCCAAGGGCTGCATCTGGCCCCTGGTGACCTCTGCTCTAGATCAGTGGTGTCCAACATAAGGCACATGGGCTGGATGTGGCAGTCAGAAACTCCTTATCCAGATTCCATTATAACTGGACTTTTTCGGAGCCACCCTTCACTTTGCTGAGCACCTCTTAGTTCTACTGGAAAGTTCTACTTGCTTCTCTCCTATATCTTGAAAATATGATCAAGGTTTGCATATTTTCTCTTCTGTCAGGTTGCAGCTGACTTGAGAACAAAGTGCTCATTTCTGGCCATCTGCTGCCTAACTCCATCACTTCCTACTTTATGACTTTCAGACCTCAGCAGATAACATGAGCGCTGTTTGGTCATCCGTAAACTTGACACCCCTGTTAAATGAAACTCCAACCTAGAGAATGACCATTTCCATCTGAAGGGGGAAAGGGGGAACACATACGGGAGGGACTTATGGAACTAAGTCCCTTACATCACAAGTCCCTTACATCAGCCAGGGATGATCACAAACATGTTATAAGGCATATTTGCTCCTTCTTGGCTATATAAGGAGCATTGGTCCGCAGAGGCAGCATCCAGCCTCCTTGCCGCTATAGGACAATGGGGGGAGGGCAGAGTGGGGATGTTCTGGGGCAGGATGAAGGCAGGGAGCTCTCAGGCCAATATTCAGACTGAGCTCAGGAAGGTGGTGGAACTGGACTCTGACTTTAAGCTGGATCCTAACTCCTTATTTTGAGCAGTGCATCTGCACCAGCAGTTTCCCTGTCACAGATCCAAGTAGCCCCATTGAGATGACTGGGCCTAATTCCATAATTCCCCTTATGCCAAATTGTACAACCTGCCTATTTCAGGAAGGTAGGCCTGTCTATTCTAGTGCAGGTTAGGATTTGGCTATGAGTAATATTACCAAGATTCTGAAATCCTTTTGGTTCAATTCTGGTATTTTAAAAAAAAATTCTGCATTTCAAAAAGCTGTAATGTTCTTGCCCACCTCTGGTGAAAGCGTGATCTTAAAATATGTTCTACGAATGCTGAATAGCATTTATTATTTGCAGACTTTCAGTGAGTTGTTCTGAGTACGTGCTCTTTTCAGGAAAAACATTCCAGTTTCTTTCTGATGCTGTTCTACCCATCAATTTCTGCAGCAACAACAACCACAACTGAAGTAGAAAGAAATGAAAGGAGTGGATCTGACTGGCTACACTGCAGTTGGCCAACATTTGCCAGGAGGCCAGAAAGAGCCTTGGATGTTTTATATTAGAAAGCTGTCCTTGTCTGGAGGGCAGATGACTTCCACATGCCCACATGTACACACTGAGGACCTGGTTTTCAAAGCTGCTGTAATTGCATCATTTTCTGAAGTCAGTGGTGACGCAAGGTCCTGAGCATGTGAATGTCACACTGACAACTTACCATGAAGAGAAAATGTGGCTTCTAATATTCTTTGCTGAGCTCCCTTCCAAAGAGGTGAAGCATTTGTAGGGCTTACATCATAGCAAGGGTGGGAATGAGTGCTCTTCAAGGGAACAATATACTCCCAAAGGCTTTTTAATGTTCTCACTAAGCAAAACAATCCTAACCCTGTCTACTCATAAGTAAGCCCCATTGTGATCAGTGGGTCTTACTCCCAGGAAAATATCTTTAGGATTGCAGTCTAACACCCAACCAGAATTGTATTTATTTTTAAAGAATACTGTAAAACTTTTAAAGATATATTATTTATTTAAAAGATTTACACATATTCACTCATATCTAATGTGCCACTGAATCTAATGCTCACTCCTCTTTTTAAAAGGCTTGATATTAAAAAAATTTTCACTGGCAATTGTAATGCGCAGCTGCAAAGTACGTGCAAAGTTTAATTTTACTGCATACAACAGTGAGTAATATGACAATAATAATATGACAATGAGTTATGATTTGTACATAATTGCTCAACGTTATACAACAGTGGGTTAGACTCTGAAGCAACTGTGAAGTCTTAACTGTGAACATTTAAGCAAAAGTGTTGCATAATTGGCAGGTCTGTCCCCAGATCTTTCAAACTTGTGCAATGTAAGCACCAAGAAAGCTGCAAGGGTGAGGCTAGAGCCGTAATGCGGATGGGACCAGGGAGTTGTGTAAACCAGAGCTGTGTCTGTCCTTGATAAATAACTGACAGCGTTCTGTGTGACTGAGTTCTCAGAGAGCTCTTACCTTTGTCCTTTTTTAATCTGGTGAGCAAAAAGCAAAACAACACAGGGAAACTCTTTGTTCCTTTGCCTGATTACCAAGGACTCCAAATTGCCAAAGAAAAGTCCAAGCACAGGACCAATTAATTGGTAGCCTTCTTGACACCACCACATATCAAGAGAGAGTTGTAAACCCATCAACGTTAATAGTGCGACTGTGGACTGCGCAGCTGTCATAAATGAGGGGAGAAGCCAATCCAAGATCCATACCTTTTATGCATCCTCAATCACTACCATGCGCACAATAACTTTAACGGCACGTTACCTGATCAAGTATGAGAACCCAACTTTTGACCTCTTCCAGCATTTCCTGGTTCAGAGAAAGAAGGCAGAGCATGTTACTCTGGCTGCAATCCTAAAGACACTTTCCTGGGAGTAAGATCCATTGAACACAATGGGGCTTTTGAGTAGACATGGTTAGGATTGTGCTCTTAGTGGCTGAAAACATCCTGTGCACAAGAAATTTTTGCAAGTTCCATTCTTGCCATCAGGAAATATATCAATCTCGTAGATCAGTTATGCCAGCACAAATCCCAGCACAAGTGTGACAGCCTGTGGGTGACACCTGGAAGGGTTAGGCCAGTGCACAGACAAAAGCCAGCCTTCTTATACCACCAGGAGAACGGGGAGTGGGTGATTTGTGCCGGCCTAAATTGGTTAGGATTGCACCCTAAAAGTCACAGAATTTGCTAGGTCCTGTAGCTAGGTCAAATGTAAAAGAGAAACGCTGATGATCATTAATGCCTTTGCTTTGTTAATTTTATTTTTCATTTAACTTATAACTTATTAACAAGTGGGATGACAAATGGGAAAACTAGGGACATATGCTATTGCAGTGGCAAAGATTGCATCCATCAATGTTGCATTCCAGTCCTGTCTTGTTTGATTCTCTGCTCTGGTTGGAGGTGGTCATGTGTTACTCAGGATTTTCTGGGTCACCGCTGTCTTCACAACAACCCTGCAAGGTAGAGATTCTGTAAGGTTTGTCTTGCCCCATATGAGTATTTCCAATCTGTTCCACAACCTCATCACATATCATCATACTATGATGAAGATAGACTTTTCCGTGTTCCCCCTCTACCTACAAAGCATCCTGTGAGCAAATTCATTGAAGGCTTTTTCCTCTGTGGAAAGAAAAACCATTAAAGGTTTTTCCCCACCCTGTAGCTTGTGCTCTGTGGAGTGTCACCAAATGACTCATGGTGAAGAGAAACCTGAAGTGCTTTCATGGGTTATGCCGGGTCACTGTCTAGCTTGTTTGCCCTTTGATTCCGATAAGTTGCACTAATTTGGCCCTTTCTATTTTAGGATTTTTTTCCAGTGTGTGTGTGTGTGTCTGTCTCTCTCTGTGGGTAGGAAATAACTTGATAGTAGTTATTAGAAACCAATGGAGGAGAGATGGAATTCTGTGCACGTGGCAGATGTATGCATAGGTGACTGTGAATTTTTTGTTTCTTTATTGGCTTCCTGTGCTGTGTTTACATACCATCTTTCAGCCAAGGCTCTCAAGGTATTTGCAATTTAAAACAATAGCATACCGTTTATCCATAGGGAAATGGGAATTTGTTAGAAAAATAGAGCTTCACTTTATTTTAAGACTTTTTTCTACTGCAGAGGTGTTCAGCCTCACTAACCCAACCCATCCATAGGTAACTGCTGTCTGCAGAGTCAGACATCAGCCCATGTCAGTCAGTGTTGCCGACACTGACCGGTAGCACCTCTTTACGAAAGTGATTCTCAAATTTTAGCACCAGGACTCGCTTTTTAGAACGACAGGGTGCCATCCTAATCTAGGTTGGCACAACTCATTGGTCTACCCATTCCTGTGGTGATATAGGGAGGCAAGCATACAGCAGGCCTCCGTCAGTCTTGAAAGACTATGGTATCGTGCTCAGCGCTGCATACGTTGCATGCGAAGCATGAAAGCCTGGGTTGGATTGTTATGGAGGATAGGCTGTTACCCAAGCAGCAAATCCCCCCTCTCTGTGCCACTGAATTAGTCCAATGGAACGGCAGAGCCAATACAATTGGATCCAGCTGGCATCGCAGAGCTGGGCTAAGGACAGAAGCTCACCCTGTCTTGTGGGGCCAACCTGGGTCTCGAACCCTGGCCTGCTGGTTAACAGGCATAGTGTCTTAACCGCTTGCGCCAACCACAGCCTACTTATGGCTAGAAAAACAACCTAGAAAAAGAGGGCCACCAATTGACTATTTTCTATCTCAAGATGGCAAATGTATGCAAGTTTGATGACCTGGTGGGTGATGTGATTCATCTTCTGAACTTGCAAGAAACTTGCAAGAACTTGCATTGGTGCTAACTGCTAGCTCCAATTGCATACTATCTATGTAGCAGGAGGTGACTTGTGCCATGGGCGCACACAATTTCTGCAAGTGCCTCCACTCACCTAGCATTTCCCTCTTCCCAGCAAGCATATGTCCTCCAGAAGTGGTGCAGAAGTGTCTTGTGGCACTTTGGGGACACCTATAAGTCAGCACAGGACATATGCAGGAGCTTAGGCTGGCCTAACTGCAGGTTAGAGTTGCAGCCACAATCTGCTGGAAACCTCTACAAGTGATGTCATTAACTTAGAAGTGATGTCATGGCTGAAAGTGACATCATCAAGCAAGAAAATTTTAATACCCTCTCCTAGAGACAAAAATCAATTTAGTAAATTAAAAATTAACAATAAATAAAACATTTTCCAAAAAAATATTTAAAATAAAGAAGGACCTTCCTAACCCTTCCAAGCTGTTGGAGATCTGATTAAGGGATGTTTGAGCTTTTTAATTTTAAACTACAATCCTAACCACACTTAGGCTACAATCCAGAGTAACTACGGGGACCTTTTCCACCAACGTAGTTATGGTGCCACCTATGGGAAACCTATCGGAAATGCATAGAGCAATCCAGAGTAAGTGCCTCTTACGTCTTCCTGTATTTACTCTGGATTATTGGGTAACCCAGGAATAAATGTCATGGACTGCTATTGTTAACATAGTAGCCTACAGATTTGTAGCATTTCTTTAAATGCAGCTACATATCATGGTAGCAACACGTGTAATATACTAGAAATCAAATGCACTTTGAAATTAATGGTACTCATTTAAAATTGTTTTGCTACTCATCTAGTGGGTCCCAATCTGCAGTTTGAGAAACACTGTTCTAAGGTTTTAGACGGGCTTTCCCCCAGCTGTCAGGAATTAAAACTAGGACCTTCTGCGTGCAAAGCATATGCTTTTCCTTAGATCCACATCTTATGAATCCACATTGGATCCACATGGAATGGCCAACACTGAGTGCTGACATCTCCTGATGCCACTGCCTTGGATTTGGCAGAGGACAGTTTTCTTTGGTTTCTCACTTTTCCTTGGGGCTGATTCCCCTCTTCTGGCAAGGACAAAAGGCATGACATGGCAGCTACGGTCCCTTCTCGTAACTGTTTGATGAAGGCTGCAATCCTAATCACACTTTCCTGGGAGTAATTACTGTTACTGTTTGATGAAACTTACTAGGGGCACAATCTGGAATTCTGCTCTGCACTGTAATCCCTGCTGCAACATTATAGAAGGGAATAAAAGCTCCTTATTGTGCTTCTCTTGAGCTTCCATCAAACTCAGAAATGTGAGACTTTCAGTTTAGAGGAATGGTAGAATTTAGATGTCAGACTAAATAAAACTGCAGATAGATCCACATTTTAGTGAGGTTCTGCTGTGGATAGAGAAACATGTCATTTTAAACTGAGGATGCTTGTGGATTTCTGTTGGAAACCTGAATGCACAGAAACAAGGATTTCAGAAATGTGCTTGCACTGTGGTTATGGTGAGAAATGTTATTGTGTAAAAACGGCATCTCTTATGCAATCCATGCCTTCCCTGACTTTGTGCTGACTCTACTGGTTTGGTAACTATGTTCTCTTTATTTACTAGCAAAATGTGCCTGTGTCGCAGGAGTAAAATACCCTCTGTACGCCATCCCCCATTGCATATAACACCCCCATGTGCAATTTCCCTCCATGCGCAACTTCCCTCCATGCACATCAATCCCCCATGCGCACCAATGCACACCAAGCCTCCCATGCATGCAACCCCCATGTGCAACTTTCCCCATGTGCAACCCCTCATGCGCAGCTCCCGCCATATGCATCAATCCCCCATGCACATCAACCTTCCTATGCGCATGAACCCCCATGAACAACTTACTCCCATGTGCATCAACCCTGCATGCACAACATCCAGCTCATACGTGACATCCCTCTCATGTGCACTGTTCCCCCTTGTGCACCATCCCTCCATGCACCTCCATGTACACCATCCCCCTTGCGCACTATCCTCCACAGTGCACCCTCCCTCTCAGTGCATAAGGCACCAGGCACCAAACTGGCTGGATGTTAATCATTTTGTTTTCAGTGTTAAGTATAGGACAAAAACATGTTGCACCCTTTTTTCAGCCCCTTAAGGGTTAAATTTCTCAACATTGGTTCTTGGTGGGTGTTGATGTCACAGAAGGAAGAACCTCCCCGAATTTCATGTCCAGATGTTGGGCCAGAGCATCAGTCACCAATTTGTCAATGCAAACTATAGGCAGGAAAACACATTGTGTTCCTTTTCACTGCCTTCCAGTTGGAATTTCCAAAAACCATTTCCTAGTGGGTGCCTCCATCATGGACTGAACATCCTCCCTAAATTTCACGCTTCTAGACCCAGTGGTTTTGGCTGGCCATTGATGAGTGAGTGAGTGAATGAGTTATATATATATAGATTTGTTTCAGGATTGCAGAGCCAACATCAAATAGGTTGGGACATGTGTCCTCTTTTTCTGGTCTTGCTCACAGAATTATTGGCTTACTCAGCAGCATTGTGTCAGACCGCTACATCAAAAGATCAATTGTGCATCTTCTGTTTTCAGTAAACCCTGTTTCCTACCCGCATATAGGTGTACAAAATGTTGGTGGAGGGATGCCATGTTGTGCATGCTGCAGTGGGAAGGCAGAATACATCTCTGAGTGTAAGCATTTTAGGGGTAGCAGCTAAAAAACTAGTTTTGAAATAGTGGGAACTACAGGTAATTGTTTCTAAAGCCATGTCAGCATCACATTTTGTATCAGCTCTATTGACAGCTAGTTTATGGAAACAAAATATTAGTGTCATACAGACTGCTTTCAGTAGCATAGCTGCGGATCATAAAGGTAAAGGTGTACCCAACAGATTGCCCTGCTATTTGTCCAACTCTCAGGGCAGTACTTGTCCCTGTTTCAAGGCTGAAGAGCGAGCGTTGTCTGAAGGGTCCTCCATAATCATGTGGCCAGCATGACTAAATGCCAAAGGTACATGGAATATTTTCCCACTAAAGGGGTATCTATTTATCTACTTGCATTCACATGCTTTCAATCTGCTAGTTTGGCAGGAGCTGGGCAAATAACAGGAGCTCACTCACAAATCAGGTCTCAAACTGCTGACCTGCTGATCTTGAGGTTGACAAGCACAGCATCTTTCACCACTGAGCTAGTGGAGCCCTTAAGCACAGAGCCACCACAGCTATAGACGGACAGCACAATCAATGTTGCAGACACCACAATGCACCATGTAAGTATTTCCTCCCACTTGCCATTGAAGACATTCTGAGCTGTGAAAGCAGTGATGTTGTTGCCCCGAATGGCGTTGATGGCAACTGCTTACATAGTGTTGCAACACCTACAATACTTATTATGTCACCCCCCATAGTTACTCTACTGCCTATTTCTGGTAAAAGCTGAATGCCAACTTCATCCATAATTTTTTTTCAAAGCTATAGACTTATTTTCCCATGAACTAAGATCCATGTTAGCGCTTTGAGTATCACTTATAGTTCTATACTATGCTATACTTTTATAATGTCTTTTCCCCTTCTTTTTCTTGTGCAAACTGCTGCAGCTTTAGCACTGCAATTTATTTTATTTCTTCACATATTGTTATAGATATCTTGCCCTTCTTTTCTGACAACACTTCACACTAATGCTACCTGTCAGAGGATGCTTGCCACACTCCTCTGTCCACCTCTGACACATCGTCTGATCGGGCAGGACTCTTCTTGGGGTGCAAAGGAATGTTGATGTGGTAGGCTGAGCTGAGGAAATTAAGCCATCACTATACAGTAAAACTGAGTTTGGTTTTTACAAGAACATATACATAACTTCACATAACTTCATATACATAGCTGTACATAACATATAGATAGCTTTACATGACTTCAGGCATTGTTACAGGCAGAAAAGAGCAAGACAGAAAAAAGAAGCCAAATATCAATCTGATGAAAGGTGAGAAACAATAAACAAATTTTGCAACTAGCAATAATATCGCAGCATTACCACAAAATCCTAACCATGTCTACTCAAAAGTAAGCCCTATTGTGTTCAATGGGTTTTATGTTCAGGAAAGTGTCTTTAGGACTGCAGCCTAATTGACCATATTCAGAAATACATTGGGTTGCTCTCAGCTCACATGCTGTCACTCCTCCAACAGCCATGAGGTCAAAAGAACATTAGAAGAGCCTGTTGGATCAGGGCAAAGTTCCATCTGGTCCAGCTTCAGTGGACCAGCAGATGGGCCACTGGTGACACACAAGGTAACAAAAGACCTGCATCCTGGTGCCCTCCCTTGCATCTGGCATTCTCAGATAGCCTACTTCTGATATCAGGAGGTGCCAGAGACCCATCATGGCTTGTAACCTGTGATGCACTTTGTCTTGTACTCTTAAGTTCAGCACATTCTTATGTAAAACAGTGGAACTGAACAAATTTTACACATTTTATTCAGGGAACAGAATCCAGCTATTCTTGGTACAGAATTAGGATAATCACTGTGCAAAATTATTTTCATTTGAGTTCCAGATACATTCAGAATGGAGTGTCTTGCTTTTTTCTTTCTCCTTCCTTGGGAACTTCACTGTCTTTCCTGGTCCTCCTCCTGTCTTGCTCTTGTTTCTCTTTGGGATTTATTTAAAATATAAATTAAATGGGTAATTTCCAAAATAATAAATGAGAGGGCATCTGAGGAGTCTTAAGGACTGAGCTCTGAGCAAGAGAGATGTGAAGAAACCATGTAATTTTCAGCGGCCTTAATGTGGCATGTGGGATAGGCCTTCTGGCTCTTTAAAATTACTCACTGGAAGAAATTCTGGACTGCAGAAGATTAAATTTGATCATAAAATGCTGTTTTACTGTGGAGGATAACATAGTAAAAATGCCACTTTCATAGTCATCAGAATCTGTTCATTGCATGAGTGTGTGTTTGAAGGTTTCTGTTAACTGCTGTAGTACATGACTTGGATGACTTCCTATCGTCATTTGTAGGTTTATCATCTCATCAAACAATTTTGCATTTGAAAGCTGTCACTAAAACATTGGTAACAAAATACTTCTCTGTGATTCTATTTTAGAAAAGGGAACTGTTCTGAATTATGCCATTTAAAACATTATTTATATTTAGTGGTGTTTATGTAATGTATCCAGGTCACAGTGACCAGATGTCATAACCGCAGAAAAAGAGGATAACCCCCCCCCCCCCAAATGTAAAACATCCAAGAAAACTGTAGGCCATGATAAAATAGAAGCTAAAAACACTCATATATATTACTTTCATGTGGTTAAACACCATGTTACTTATTAAATTTAAAACTATTACATTTAATTTATTAATTAAAAGAAGGCTACATGCTGCCTGCTCACAAGGAAAAGGAGTTGAATGAAGATTTTTTTTTGAGGACAGTCTAAAAAAGAGGACATGTCCTGGAAAAAAGAGGACAGATGTTCAACCTGATCCTGATGTAATTCCGCACTCAACCATGAAGCTTAGGGAACAATTTTGCAGATGAATTAGTCTACCAGCACCTGGTCTACCATTGAAGGTTACTGGGAGGATTAAGAGCCCAATCCTATGGGTTTAAGCACTGGTGGTACTAGTGTACTGCTGGGTGTTGCCAATATCCAGGATGGAGAGGATGGAGAGTCATGTGCATCTGCCGCATTGCTACGTAAATGGAGCATTCTTGTTGACAGGGTGTGTGAAGTACTGTCTTTGGTGGGATGCATCACCGCAGCATGTAAGGAGCCCCTTCACCTCCCTTTTGGAACCACTTTGGTCAGGGGGAGCAAAATTAAGGTGCTCCTTTCCATTTTGTGCTCTCCATCCAGAATGGCTCTGTAGGAGATGTGAAGGGGCTGCTTGCACACCATGACGAGGTGGCCTTCAAAACATAGTGTACCTCCTCTTGCTATGACTCTGCTCAGTTGTCAGTCAAATGCTTTGTTTGACCAATTCAAAGGAGAACTGTCCCAAAATTGGGCAAGATTGATTTATTTATAGGCAGAATTGCGAAAATGCAGGGAACACTAAAGATGCAGGTAGTTGTCAAGCAAGTTGGTATGACTGATACCCTTTGCTTTCAGTAACTAATGATAAATGAGGATGCCTTGGAGATGAGCATGCTGATTTGTCACCTTGTCATTGCTAAATGTAAATTCCCCCCAAACAGCCTCAGGATGAGTTGACAGATAATACCTGCCCTATATCTGCAAGACAGGGGTAAATCAGAGATGTTTTTCCCCTGGAAACGACAATTATTTTTCCTCCTCCAAGTCCAGCAAAGAGTTACTTAAATTGTCCTCTTTTTGTTCCTAGGCAGCAGGAACAGATGTGCAGCTGGGCCCTATGAGACTTCATCAAGACCAACTTCAGGTAAGCCATTCTGGAGATGTAGGATCCATCGCATAAAAAAATTATTTAATACCAGTGAAAAGCATACCCGTGTTGCGGGAGAAAAATTCCCCTGTGCGCATCCACCCCTTATGCAACATCCCCATGTTCATCCCCCATGTGCATCATCCCCCCTATTCACATCAACCCCCCATGCTCATCATACCCCCATGGTAATCAACCCCCCATGTGCAACATCTCCCATGCACAGCATTCTCCATGTTCATCCCCCCCATGCGCATCAGTCACCCATGTGCAACACCCCCCATACGCAACACCCGCCATGTGCATCAAACCCCCATGCGCATCAACACCCCATGCACATCAACACCCCATGCACATCAACACCCCCTATGCAACATCCCCCATGTACAACACATCCCATGTGCATCATCTCCCCATGCGCATAATCTCTCCATGTGCATCATCTCCCCATGCACAACACCCTCTCCCATGTGCAGCATCCTCCCCAGTGCAACCTCTTCCTCCAAACAACATTCCCCCCACTGCACCAGGCACTGAGCACTAAATTGGCTGGATGTTGGTCAATCTTCCATGTTCAGTATAGGACAAAAACACATTGCACCCCTTTTCAGCCCCTTAAGGATTTCTCCACATCAGTTCTTGGTGGGTGTTCATGTGACAGAAGAAACACCCTCCCCAAATTTCATGCTTCTAGGTTCAGGGGGTTGGGGCAGAGCATCCATCAGTCACCAATTCTTCAATGCGAAGTATAGGGAGAAAAATGCGTTGCACCCCATTTCACCCCCTTCTGGTTGGAATTTCCGAAAACCAGTTCTTAGTGACTCCCTCTCTCATGGAAGGAACACCCACCCCAAATTTCATGCTTCTAGGCCCACTGATTTTGGCTGGGCAATGATGAGTGAGTCCATGACTTTTCATTTTTATATAGATAGATAAAACAATTTTATATTTCAAAATGTGTGTGTGTTTGCACGCATGTGCACGCATTCATGCACGTGTGTGTGTTCTTTATGTCTGGGATTCACATACGGATCAGCCCTCTATACCCATGGATTCAGAACGTGCATGCATTCCAAGCCTGTGGTAGAGAGCCTCAGTTTACCTTAAAAAGCTTATCCCTTTAAATTGCATTTATAAGCATGTTTCTTACCATTGCTGAGTATCAGGCAAGTGTTCTCCAGCAACTAGAAGACCTATTTCTGGGTGGAACTGAGATAGCAACCCCCTTCTGTTGGCCCTTTGATGCCCTTGAACGCCACATGGAAATGTTTGATCGCTTTCCTGCTGCATTTATTCAGTGGTTTAGAAAACTTTCACCACCCACAGAAAGGCATCTACTTTTGCTTATAATTGAGGGTTGGGCAACAGGGGAAAAAATGCTTGACTGTTCATGCTTCTCAGAGGTAGGAAGCATTCTCCTGCCTGTCTGCCTTTGTGACATCAACATGTTGCCAGAATTGATTGATGAGGTTCACAATTAGTTCTTTCATATAAATACTCTTAGTAATAATAAGATCTGCAGGCTTTCCCTCCTGAGGATGTACCATGACAATGAGCACAATCCTAACCATGTCTACTCAGAAGTAAGCCCACTGTGTTCAATGGGTCTTACTCACAGGAAAGTGTCTTTAGGGTTGCAGCCAATGTCAATACTAGTGTGTATCTCTGTATAGTTCTATGTTTTACTTGTTTTCTTTAAATTAGGTACTTCTAGTATTTGCCAAAGAAGACAACCAGAGTAATGGATTCTGCTGGGCATGTGAGAAAGCTGGATTTCGGTGTAACATTGCCAGAACACCTGAATCTGCACTTGAGTGTTTTCTTGATAAACACCATGAAATAATCATTATCGATCATAGGCATTCGAGATACTTTGATGCAGAAGCTCTGTGCAGGTGAGTTTCCTTCTCTTATGATCCAGTCCCTCTAAGCGCCATAGGGACATCAATAGATTTTGTATCACTGGCTGTAGGAGGCCAGCACATCATCCCTATGATGAATCTCCTCTTGAGCAGTGGTGATGTGCCGTTGCCCCATCCTGCTGAGTTTTTTGCTATAAAGTTTGTTCAAATAGAAATATTTCAGTGCAGTTTGTTTCTTTATGTTCCACATGAAATTACTGCATGAAATCAATTGATATATAATATGATGGTATTATTTGAAAATATTCAGATTTTAAAAAATTGGTGTGTGGTGGTCACCCCCATGAGTGTCACCTTGCTACAGTCCATACCCCTGCACCCACTAGCAATGCTACTTCAAGCTCCAGATTTCAGATGGCTTCAAATGCCTCACTTAATAGCTACATCTCCTCTGACGACATTCTAAGAACGCAGTCCCAAAATTGTTCTGGAATTTGTGGTGGTGTTGATAACATAGGATTGCACTGCTACAAAACATTCTGATCTCCATGCTTGACCATATCCTCTCACTTTCACCTCTGGTGAAGGACCTTTAAAGACAGTTACCAAACTTCTGAGAGTCAAAATACACTGCCTTTTTCAGAATTAAAATTTCAGTCCATTTGCATTTTCCAGTAATTATCTGTATTCAAACACTTTTTGTGGATGAAAACAATGTTTTAATTTTTATTCTAGAAAGTAGCACATCAGTTGCATTAACTTTAATTTGTCATTTTCCCCCCAAGGTCCATTAGAACAACAAAACCTTCTGAACACACAGTTATTATTGGCGTTGTACGGAGGTAAATGAGAAGTATTGTGCTGATCCTATGTTGAATAATAAATGAATGCCACTTCCATGGTTTTGATGCTGTTGCATTCTTGTTTTAAATTATTATTTGTTTCTTTAATGACAGATATTTATTACAGCACCTATATTTGCTAGGTCAGGGACATCCAATTCTTTTCAGTCAGAGGGCTGAAGTAAACTCGGGCTGGAAGTGACATCGTTAAGGAGAAAGTGACATCATTAAGCACATGTCCGAGATAAGCACTTTGTTTTCACATAGAAACTAATTAGCTGCAAATGATAGAAAAGAAAGTGTGTAGATCTTGTTCATGTTTTCAAGATATGAGATAGCCTAATTATATGCTAGGAGATCCTAATTATAATCAAGGCCAGATAATTTGCTTATCGGGGACCATAAGCAACTCACTGGGCAAATGTTGACACCCCTGTGCTAGGTGATGTACAAGATTAGAAGTAAGCCCTGTCCTAAAGTGTGTGTGTGTGACAGACAGGCAGACAGACAGACAAGAGGGAGGGAGGAAGGAAACAAAGGAAGAAAAAAGGGAAGGAGAATCAGTTGAGGAAACTAGAGTGAATTCTCTTCAAAATAAGATCTCTTCCTCCCTGCACCCTGTCTGGAAATTTCCACCAGGACCAGGTTGCAATTGGGTCAGATAGACCAATGAAAAGGGTCTCAAAGCACAATCCTAACCATGTCTACTCAAAAGTAAGCCCCATTGTGTTCAATGCTTCTTACTCCCAGGAAAGTGTCTTTAGGATTGCAGCCAAACTCTCTTATCTACTCCCTGGTCTTCAGTGCAGACTGGCTGCTGATGAGGTCAGGGAGAATTATGTTATCATTCCTAATATCTAGGTTTTGTGGCTATATTTGTAAATGCTGTATTTTATTTTTATCATGAGCCATTTTGGAAAATATGAGTGGAAAGCAGAGCATATATTTTTAGAATTTTTTTTAAAAAAATGTAATTCCCATGGAATCCAACAGGATTTCTGCTTGTTTGATGTTGCTGGATTGCAGCCACAATGGGCATTGCGAGCATCTCTCTTTGCCAAGTGTCCCTTTATTCAAGTGTATACCAGATAATAGTAAAAGTATCGAGGTATCAGGACCTTTGGGACTTGTTTGTTTCTGAAATATTTCCTTTCTTTTGTTTTTAAGGCACACTGATCGGGAAGAATCTTCAATATTGCCCTTCATTTCTGCTGGTTTCACAAGGGTAACTATATTTGGGTTGATATTTTTAGCCCACCAAGCCCCGTGGCTGGGCTATATACTGACTGAATGTCAAATGCATACTGAATGAATGCCTACCCTTCTCAGATTTATTTTGTGAATGTTTTAATCTCAGTCACCCCTGGTTTCAGTTGAATGTGTCTTGGTCATCTTGTGCTTTGATTACTATCATGTGCTGCAGGTGTGGGTCTGCCCTGCTTTTGGGAACTTCAGTCACTGCAAAATGCAACCGTGAGAGTTTTAACAGTGCAAGACATTATAATGATATCCTTCCCTGTTAATCTGGCGGCACTGGTTGCCAGTTTGCCAGATGGCGCAATTCAGGGTGATCATTCCTAAATCCCTAAATGGGCTTTAGGAATGGGATCTTAAATAGAACCACGGTACTCGAAGGAACTTCTTTTTCCACATGAGTCTGCCCGTGTCCTCAGATCTATGTCACGGCTTGCAGGAACACATGAGAGTACTATGTCCATAGTGGCCCATTCCCCTGGAATTTCCTCTCAAGAAAGCTCATTTTTGTCCCCTTTTATTTTACAAAAGAGGCTAAAAATGTTTTTTCAGCAAGTAGCACCGCTGAAATTTAAAATGCATCTTTCTTCCCTATGGAATTCCCTTGAGAAGTGAGAAGTGAGAACAGAACTGAGAAGCAGGGGAACCTGCTTCATGGCTTTCCAATGACAGCTCAAAACTTACCTTTTTTTCTGGAATTCGGTTGCTGAGTATTTATTGGCCCTCCGTGCCACTGAAATATGGTTGTGATTCTGTTGCTTCCCTGGACTAATTTCGTCCCCATTGGCTGAACAACATTTGTTAGGTTTACTCTGTTTTGGTATATGTTTCACTATGCAATGTTAAAATTAATATTTAAAGCTTTTGTGTTTTTCTTTTTACATATTTACTGTGTATTTTATTATAAAGCTTTGTAAGCCGCCTTGGGCATTTACATCGGAAAAGAGGGATACAAACAACTATTCATAGATAGACTAATAATGGAGACTTTCTTGGGTTTTGTTTTTTAGAGATACATAGAAAATTCCAATATCATGGCTTGTTATAATGAACTCATCCAGCTGGAGTTTGGAGAAGTGCGAGCACAATTCAAATTAAGGTAATGCTACATGAGCCTGCCAAAAGGCTGACTTTACTCAAATGGAGAGGGTGGCCATTATCATGGCTCCTTGTAGTTGACCTCCATGGTGGGCTGCCCTGGGAGACTCTTTATCAACTTAGCCACAGCCAAAACCATGAGGTAGATGATGCTGAGAGATATTGACATATTCAGTGTCACGCTGTGAGCAAAGTAGCTGCTGGGGATCTGAAATTTACATCATTATTATACTTTGGTTCACATTATAAGAGTCAGGGCCAGATCCAGGAGTGATGGAGTCAATTGTGGAACACGTTGCATCCCCAGCCCAGGCGGATGGCAGCATGGGGCTCTTCCAAGGCACAGACCTGAATTAGATTGAACTGCACTAAGACTAGTCCTGATAAAAGAAGATCTTATGGGGAAAGGAAGAGAAGGTGGTATGGCATTATTTATTATAAATAGGCTCAATTTTAACCTTTAAGCTGGTCTTGGTAACACATCAAGCCATCAAACCTTCCCCTACCTGTATTATTTGTTCCTTCTTTCTGGTTTCGTTGCAGTATATAAATCTTTTTACATTTCTAAAAATAGATTTAAAATGAAGCATTTCAAATCTCTTTCTTTTCTTTTTTTAAATCCCAGGGCTTGTAATTCAATCTTTACAGCTCTAGAGAAAAGTCAAGAAGCCATAGAAATCACTAGTGAAGACCATGTAATACAGGTTTGTTCCAGTTATTTGCATGAGTGTCGAATGTTGTCCTACAGGCTTGCTAGGATATCTACACATTCACAGTGTTATTCATTCATAAATCTAATTTTATCAAAGAGGTCAGGAATCTGCTGAGGGCTCTGTATCCATTCCTCTGTAACTTCTAGAAAGAAAATATCTTATTTTGATTTAAATCAATGACACTCTTATTAATGTAGAATTTGGGTTAATAGGAACTTCTGCTGCTGCACAAAGGCAATGTTTATCTTTGGCTTCTGCAAACATCAGGCATGAATGATGTACATTTCATTGATTTATGCTGATGCTTTCATGAGGATGGCTCATAGCTAATGCTGTGTAGGAATCCATTTCACAGAATATTTCTCATATCTTGCTCTCCAGTGACCTGTTTACTCATATTTCTTCACTGTACTTCAATTATTAAGTGGGGAAGAATATTTTGTCTATTTTAGGAATTGTACACAGGGAGAACTTCTGAACGGTACATAGTAAGATTCAAAATTAAATCTAAATAGGCCTTAATTTTTTTTCTGTCCACTTTGGTTTCACTGGAGCATCTCTTTTTGTTTATTTAATTTCACAGTATGTAAATCCTGCTTTTGAAACCGTAATGGGCTATCAGAAAGGCGAATTAATAGGAAAGGAACTAACAGAAGTGCCTACCAATGAAAAAAAAGCTGATTTCCTTGATACTATTAATTCTTGCATCAAGATAGAAAAAGTAAGTAATTTTGCCTGCATATTTTCAGTAAACCAAGGGAAAGCATATTGCCAGTGATTCTTAAACTTAGGGCACAATCCAGAGTAACTACGGGGAGTCCTTGCTCCAGTGTAAGAACAATTTGCTCTAAATTACAATATGAATTTCCTATAGATTTTCACTAGGTGATGCAGTAACTGCAGGTGCACGTAATGTCTCTTATGTGCTCCCATAGTTACTCTGGATTGTAGGGTAAGTGAGGTTATGGTGCCCTGAAGCCTCTTCTTTCCAGCTTTGCTGGGTATTGCCATCTTGGACCACATTATTACAAGATAACAGTGCCCAAATCTTATGAAATTTTGTGAGATACAAGACACCTGAGTGGACACATAGGAGAGGCCACTAAGGACATCCTATGATGCCCACATGTTTGTGCTGCAAACCTAAAGGGGATTGCAACCCACGCTTTGAGAACCCCTGGTGAATAGCTCAGATGGAGAGACTTAGGGCGCAATCCAGAGTAACTACGGAGAGTCCTCGCTCCGGTGTAAGAACAATTTGCTCTAGATTGCAATATGAATTTTCCATAGGTTTTCACTAGGTGGTGCAGTAACTACGGGTACACGTAATGCCTCTTACGTGCTCCCGTAGTTACTCTGGATTGTAGGGCTAGGTTCAAGTCCTTGCTTCATGAAGCTCACTAGGTAGCAGTGGCAATTAACTGATATTGAAGAATTAGTGTGGTATAACAGAGTGTGGCATAAAATAATTCAATCTTGTTATTCAAAAAGTAATTTCATGCAGAATGCAATGGAAATAAACTGCACTGAAATACCTATATTCTATCAAGTGCTAAAAACTAGTAGGTGGAGGCAGTGGTGCATCACCACACCTACCATCTGGCTCATTGGCCTGCCCAATGCTTGGAAGAAGGTCCAATATGAGTGATGCGCTGGCCTCCTGCACTGGGTAATTCAAGCCCTAGTAAGTCCACTGCCACCTAGGGCTTCAAGGGGCCTTGTGATGTTCAAAGCTGCATATAATTTCAGACTCTCTTGCTGCTTTCACAGTCTTTAGCTTCTCCATGAAAACATAAAGTGATCCCAGAACACTCTGCTTGTTTGATATTTGTGATACTTGGGTCTGTGGTATGTTCTCTTAAAGGTTCTCCTTAGGGTAGAAAACGAAGTGAGGCAGCCGTGATGTTAGGAGATAGCCTTCCAGATGCTGAGGCCAAAACCACAATAATTGGGCTGCTGCTTTAAAGAGGTTATGTACGTCACGTAAGGGACGTAATCCTCTGTGAGTCAGGTGTGATAATGAGGTGATGGTGGATGCGCCAAGAAGAAACACCCGATTATTGATGCAATGTTTGGTGAAGCTGCGATGCTTGAATCACCAGCACGACGTACATCTAGGCATTAATGCATCCAGGAATCAGTGCAAGAGAGGGATGAGTCAGGGCGAATGCATCAACGCCATGATCTGGAAAGGATGATGTGCTTGGGTTGCCATTTGCATCTGGCTGTGAACATTGGTGTCAAAATGCTTCCAGGAGTGTGTTCAGACATGCCAGAGGAACAAAGGCTGAACTGGCTGTGAGATTTGCTCTAAACCAAAGTGTCTTTGATTATAGCTTTGTTGTAGCTATACAGCACAGCTGTAACTGTGTTGCTAATGATATTTTGAGGCATTAGTTGTGTATCATATTTGTGTCCTCCATTTAGGATGCATTAGTCCCATGTGGCACATAGGCTGTCAGAGGGCATGCCTGAGGCCTTCTGGCTGAGTTGAAGGAAGGCAAAATACCTGACCACAAAACCAAGTGTTCTACTGTAAATAGAGGAAATTTCTAGAGAGTGGGAAAGACTTGTAACAATTTTGCATTGCTGAGTAGGCATGGAGCAGAGTTTGGACTCTGAAGTCTGGCTCACAGTCCTTTCTGCCATGGGAGCAGGGCCAACTCAAGGCCTCCTGACATCTGAGATGACATGCCAAATACCGTGCTCCCTTCCCAGTGATGTTGCAGCCTCTACTCCCCCCACTCTCCAGTGATTTAGCTCAGCATTCTCCCCCTTTCCACTTTTTATCAGTGGATGATGATCAGTGGATTGTACATAGATGGGGACCCCCCCCACCAACAACCAGCCTGAAGTGAAAGATTCAGTTGGCCTCATCGATCAGCCGGCCTTGCATGGGCATGGTTATTTCTAGAGCGGGGGTGTCAAACTTAAGGCCCACAGGATCAGTGTGGCCCCCGCAAGCAATTTATCTGGCCCCCATTATAATAATTTACTCTCTTTAGTAATTGGACTCTCATAAAATTATGAACAAGATTTGAACCTTTTCTTTTTTGTCATTTGTTGCTAATGAAATTCTATGTGAGAATAAAGTGCTTGTTTCTGGCCATGATGTGCTTAATGACATCACTTCTGGTCTCCAGAAGGCTCCATGACTGATAATTTTGGAGAAACATCTTAGTGTCTTCGAAAACATAATCAGTGTACAGATTCACAGTTGGAGACTATCTGAGCTGTTAAGTCGAACAATTGTTTTTTATCTTTAAATTCCCATTACAGGAATGGCAAGGAACATACTACACAAAAAAGAAAAACGGAGAGAGCATGCAACAAAATGTGAAGATAATACCTGTCATTGGACAGGGAGGGTAAGTGTGAACAATAACACAGTAACAAGGTGGCCTAGTATCAATACGGCTGTTTGAAACTATATCATACAGAGTCATCATAAGAGCAGCATAATTTTTATGAACTGTATTGTGATCATTGTGCAAGGCAATTTATGGCATTAAATAGGACAGCTCCCTGCCCTGGGAGGTTGCCACACAGAGCAAAAAGGCCATATTAATGTAAACCAACTTTAAAAGAATCACAGCTGAAATTTGAGAAATTTTCCATTGCTTGTTTTTTTTCTTCCATACAGAAAAATTAGACACTATGTGTCGCTTAGTAGACTGTGCAACGACAATAATAAGGTGAGTAGAACAACAGCTCAACTTACTTGAAGTAGAAAAATTCATTCCGGGGAGATCTGACTGGTTGTGTTTTTCTCTTGTTGATTTGTAGGCTGAAAGGGTCTGCGAACGCGTTCAGGCAGAGTCTCAGACAGGTATGATGTGGCACCTTTGGCTTCGAGAAACCTGAATTTCAATAATTTTGCCTAAGAGGAACTGTTGGCAATGTCTATATATTTGTTGGAAGAGAACCAGCTACATTGAACATTGTGGGATTAACTTCTGACTAAACTTAGGCTCTGTCCTAGTTGCAGTCTGTACAGTCTCATTATCCCTGTAGTGTAGTAGCTTAGGAATACACAAACTAACCTTGTGTAAAAATCAGTTCAAACGGCTGTGGTTCCCGATCATCTCAAGCCCTTTTTTCACTTTTTGCTACCTGAGATTCTACTGTTGATATTAAGAATTGAATCTTCAGCACGTGAGTGTGTTCCCAGCTATTGTGCCCTCTGCCCTAAGTGTTTCTTGGGTACAAGCAGGGTGTCCATATGACTGGAAATTTCCGGATTTGTCCTCTTTTTAACCTTCTGGCCAGGTATCCTCCAAAAGGGCTTCATTGTCCATCATTTTGGCTTCATTTTGGAACTTTGCAATGATGTGCAGTACCCCATCATGTCATATGTCGTTGGATTCATATTGAAGAGCAGAATCCAATGCTAAAATCAGTTTTGAAATATATCCTTCCTATCAAAAGTTATGGCCAAAAAACTCAAAATAAAAATATGCATTGAGCTAAATGGGAAAGTGAAAGTGTCCAATATTGCAGCTTTACTTGTGAGTAGGAAAATGTCCCATTGTCTGCTGGAAAGGCCAGGCTGAGAGGAATCCAAGACCTTGTCCTCCTTTTGAGGTTTGGGCATCTGGTCACCCTGGGTACAAGTCCAATTCCATCTTTCCAAAAGACCTTGTAGCATCCAATGCTGTGACTCACGGGTGCCTCAATCAGTGAAATCTGAAGTTTCCATCTAATTGCCCAAACCTTTAGACACTGTGCTGACAGCATCCCTCAGGCAAGGAGTAATGAACAGAGGTTCCCAGTCAAGTAACCTAAGCACAGATTACACAGCACAGGAGAAGCAATAATATTTGGATAGCAATAAAATGGTTTTCCAGTGGGCAGACTAAATAAATGGAAACTATCTGTACCAGGCTAATGTGTTTCAAAACTGTCAGAAATCAAGGCAACCTTAACTATAGGCAACCTTAATGTAGGAGCAGGCAATCCCCAATTAGTTTTCCACTTGGAAAAAGCAGCTGCTGGGACTCTCATAAATCTTGGCTAATGGTGTAATCCTAACTAACTTTCCAGCACCAAAGTAAGTCAGTGCAACTCTTAGGTAAAGGAACAAACATGGCCTTTTCTTGAGGACACCGCTGTGACTACCCCCAACTGTAGGATGCAGCACATATCCCAATGGTGCAGCTATGCCAGTGCTGGAAGGTTGCTTATGATTATACCCCAAATATGTCAAGGACGGTAGCTGCGACTTGGCATGGCTGAGATGGACCTTGTGGTGTGTATTTGCTTGGCATCTTCTGCAATTGCCACAAATTGCTGGCTGTTCTAAAGGCAGGGCCAGCCTTGGAGGAGTGGGATATTTATCTCCACCAGTGCATGTTGGTCACTATTACAATCAACCAAAGCTCAGCATCCAGGACTGGGGCGGGGTGTTGTTCCCCAGTTACCTGAGGATACCTGGTCAGATGTCAATGACTCTGGCTAAAATGCTGCTTGTCCCAGATTTCCCGAAACAAGTTTTCCACTGTAGCTGTTGGGTGACCTGTTGTCACACTAGACTTTTTTTAACCTTTCAAAGTGGGACTATCCATTCTCACAGTGATTATCTCTTTGCTTCTCCAGATATTCAGACATGCAGGCACAAAGACAGAAGGAAAGGCTCCTTAGATGTCCGATCCACCACCTCTCGGGGCAGTGACGGTACTTTTTTATAATCATTCAACTTTTCTAAAAATTCTGCTCTCTAAATGTTTGCTACCCTTGGATTCAAAGCCAAAGGGTGGTGCTTTTGCCATCCCTTCTATGCTTGTGTTTCTACAAATCCTATGAAACTTTATCTCCTCTCTTTGAAAATGGGAACATTTATGATGTCAGTTATAATATGGGAACGAGATCAGATGGCACACATCCAAATGGGCAATTTGAGTGTCTAACTCAACACGGTACAAAATTCAAGTGTTCTGGGTACATTATTCAACAGCAGGAGAAAAAAACCCCAGAAAGAAAGCTTCTAAAGGTGTCATAGAAAGCAAGTTTTTATTTTTTTAAACCTGCCTGGTGTTTTTCAAGCATTCATTCTTTTTAAAATTATTATTCCAGGGTTATACAATACAAACACCAGCACTATAAATTTTTATTGGTTCTGTTTTTTTCCTATGTGAGCTGATGCTGCATCCTTTTTTCTGGATAGAATCACCACTGGTCTATGACACCAGGGGTTCCCAAATATACCAGAATCATTGCACCCACACAGCATGTTCTTCCCAGCTTAGCCAGACACCATCATCTTGAATCTCATGGTTGCACCCAAATCTCACTAGATTTGGTGACATCCAAATGGTTCACCCAAGTCATGTGAGAGTGCCTGGATGAATAGGCAGGAGGAGTGACTGAGGATATCCCATGGCACACCTGTGAGTGTGCCACAACCCACATGCACATTTAGGCAACCTCTGGAATCGACCCTCCATGCATGAAAATAGTATGCTGGGGAGCAACAGTAGGAAAGGTCCTATTACCCTAATGCTCAAAGAAGACAGAATATTAATCCTTTTGGTATAATTCAGTAGCACTCTTATGTGCCTAGAATTTAGATTTGGTGGGAGGGAGGGTGTTATTATGCACACTGTTCCATAAGATAATCCACCAGTCCACTGTTCCATAAGAGATTTGGCACCACCAAATCCTCAGCACTAGTGGTAGTGATAGCACCCAATTTTTTTGTCAGAGTTGGGTTGGATGTCGTGAAGAATCCAATACAAGGATTTGCCCCAGGACCCAACCCTTTTATGTCATACTGACTACTTCAGTGGATTATATGTGGGGTCGCCTTGGAGGGTATTCAGAAGCTGCAAGGGCTGCAGTATGCCACTGATGGGGTCGGGGCAGGCAAGTTGCTCTGCAGACCATATGACACTGGGCTTTTCAGATTCTGCCTGATAATGGACAGGGCAGCTGAGAAGGCCACAAATTCTGGCAGTCTTGCATCCTCTGTTTAATTCTGTTCCATTTTATTGCCATAGGCAGCTCACAGAGAAGGCACTCATCTATGGCCAGGATACATTCCATGACTATTGAAGCACCTATTACCAAGGTAAGCACTGTGGTTGAGTTTCTTGCAATCCAACAGCTATAATTTTGCAGAGGGCCAACTATGCAAAGAGTTGCAATTTGTAAAGGGCCAGCTGTGTTAATAATCTGTTACAAGGCACTGGGCATAGGATTCTAGGCAGGTCTTTCATCTGAGAACGGATCTGCCCAGACACCTATTTAGCTTTCTCAATATGTGCTGCAACATGTGGGACCTATTATCTGACCTGACCCTGAGACCAGACCATTTTGTGACCGCTAGTTTGGACAAAAGCTGAACAAGATTTTTATTTTTGCAATTGATGAGCTTCTTTCCTACAACCTAGGTAATTAATATAATCAATGCTGCACAAGAAAACAGTCCAATGCCTGTTGCAGAAGCTTTAGACCGAGTTCTTGAGATTCTGAGGACAACAGAGTTATACTCCCCGCAGCTTGGGACAAAGGATGAAGACCCACATACAAGTGACCTTGTTGGAGGTTTGATGACTGTGAGTAGAAACTGACTGTTGATGCTACCTTGCTGAGCCATATATATTTTATAGTGCAATCCTCTAGAATGGCAGGGTAGTATGCCTGCACTGTATCCAGTGCACGATTTAGGCAACCCTGAAGCAAGGGGAAACTTTTCCCCTTACCATGGAGAGAGCTGCTGAAATCCCAGTGTGGCTACCTCCAATTTTGACATAAATCTGAGCAGTCCAGGACTGCCCTGGGCTGCCAGGAGACAGGGTTTGGAAGCGGCATAAGTTCTGGATCCTTGTTCTGTCTCCTCCAGGAACACTGACTGCCAACAGGCACACTCCCCCAAAATGCCTACCTACCTTCCCTCCATACCCACCCCTCCCAGCCCAGCCAGTGCAAACTCACCACTTCCTGAGGCCTGCAGCAGAGCAGGAGGCCAGTGCACATTTGTGCACCAGTGGATCTCCACTCAGAGTGGCACAAAAGTCCTTTATGGCACTTTTGCAATACTCCTGGGCTGGCTAAAGGGACTTGTGTTAGCCCAAGGCACAGTTAAAGGATTGCACCCTTCATTGTTTAATAGATGAGTTGTTCATCAATTTCATCTGAGCATGAGTAGCAATCACAGTTGGTTTTTAAAATGATGCTCATGTGCATCTCAGAATGGATCAGCTTAGAAAAGGCTTTCTCGTCTGCATTTGAGAGAAAGGGGAATGTCTCTTCAGATAGTGCTTGCCATCTCCAGGCATGGTCTTGTTTAACTGGAACACTGAAGCATAGCAAGTGAGGGGCAGTATATGGCATAAGAACATAAGAACATGTTGTGTGGCATGCAATCACAGTGTGCCATATAAGTGGCTCCTTAACATTGGAGCCATTTGTGGCAGCAACAGCCCCAAATGGTTGTGATGGCAAGGGAAGGGACTGCTTAACATGCACCTTATGGAGCCTAGTGTACTTACTTACTCTCCCCAACTTTCCAGCATTGGTATAGCTGTGCCAGTGGGGTACATGTTGCATTCTGCAGGAGGGATGCAATCACGGAGCCATCAAGGGAAAGGCAATTTTTTCCCCCTTACCTCCAAGTGCACTGCCCTCATGCCATCACGGAAAGTTGGTTAGGACTGTGCTGCATATTCTTATATATATTGTTTTATTGATTCTTAAACAGGATGGTCTACGGAGGTTATCAGGAAATGAGTATCTGTTATCAGCAAAACGTAAGATTTCTTCTTTGTTATTTCCTTATATCTGAAAGTACAAGCAATGCTCTTCATATGTGAATTTGCCATCAGCAAATTCACTTAACTGCGAGGGATAGAATTGCTGTCTTCTCTTCTTATCCATGCCACTTTGCAAAGGCCTTCCAGAGGTTGCAGGGACCTTCAGAATGATGCCTATCATGAGCATTCAACCCTTTAAAATGGCTGGCAGAAACTTCCACCAGTCTCCTGGTTGCGGGTGCCATTATTAAGGTCCCTGCACCTCTGCAAGGTTTCTGCATCATATTCAGAGATAATTTGGCATTTCTCCTGGACTATGCCAGCTTCCTAACCCAATTGATCCCAAAGGATCAGTCTTTTGCTATCTTCTAATCCAGGTTTCCAGGAACCTAACCCTAGCAGATAACAAGAATATTTCAACTGCCTTGGATGCCCTTTGGGGAGAAAGGCAAAATAATAAACAAACAAACAAACCTTCCTGGCACCGTGAAGAGGGCCTCTTTGTCCCTCTGAAATAAAGTGCTTCAGAGGAACAAAGTTCTTCCTCAGGCAAATTTATTTCTTTACTTTTCAACATATGTATGAAGTTTAACAGGTCCTCAAGAAGCACATGGTTCCTTCCCTCCTGTTGTCCTCACAACAATCCTGTGAGGTAGGTGAGACTGAAAGTGAGTGACATGTCCAAGGTTACCCAGGGAGCTTTTAGCTGAGTGAGGATTTGAATCTGGTCCTTCCAGGTCTAAGTCTAATGCCCAAACCACTACACCATGTTGGCCTCCTGCCTTTTCCTACTGACTAGCCAATGCTTCCAAACAAGTAGTGGGATACATTTGTGGAAAGAGGACCTATTTGTGAGAAAAGGACATGTTTCATGTCCCTTTGATTCCTACCTGATTCCCCAATGCAATTCAAAGTGGACTTTCCAGTAAATTGGGATCCCAAGTTATACGAGAAAGAGGACATTCTACTATTTACCAGTAGTTTTTTGATAAAGAGGGTTCTTAAATTATATGACACTTCATAAAAAGAAGAAATTGCTTGAATATTATATTTTTTCTCTCCCTGTGTTTTATAGAAACTCATCAGGTTCCAGGCAGTTTAATATCACCAATATCTCTTAATGACATACCACCCCGGATAACACAAGCAATGGAAAATGAAGAATCCTGGGATTTTAACATCTTTGAATTGGAATCTGCAACCCACAAAAGGTTTGTTAGAAGGCAGCAGATGCTGAAGAGCTAGATTGAAGAGTCATGATGTTAGACATAGGAGTTTTGTTTCTGGCAAGTGCTCTTAGGGTATATTTTACTTGACTCACTAACTCGCCATTCTTCTGATAATCTGCTGAGAATGGCAATCACCTCCACCATCCTCATCATCAACTCAGTGCAAGGTGGAACCTTTGCTTACAAAGGTTGTTCTTATTCTTCTTTTAGATCACTTCTATATGGCATATATAGAATATGGCATATGGCATATGGCAAAGGACTGAAGCTCAGTGATAGAATGCAGTTGTGATTCTGGTACCTGTTCTTCCCAGAGCCAGGACCAAAACATGCTGCCTCCCCCCACATACTGCCCCAACTCCACTGAGCAGATCTGGAGACCTTCTGAGGTCAGAGAGCCAATGTACAGCTTTCCTGATTACCAGAAAGCCTTCTGAAGTCTCTTTAGGTCCTTCCAGATGCCTCAGAAATCCTGTGAAGGTATCAGAGGATCTTTTGGGGGCTGTAAGCAGTCAAGAGGGACCTTCCAAGCTTTTGTACCCTGTACAAAAAGGGTAGCAGGGTGGGTCATGGTGCCTTCTTCCCTGGGTGGTGCCCCAGGGCATTTCCCACTCAACCCCTGCCGGCATTCTAGTGATAATGTCTGTTTTGCATGAGGAAGGTCTCAGGTTCAATCCATAATATTTCTAAGTAAGAGTGGCCAAAAAGATTCCCTACTCTAAAATATTTTTGGATTAAGTAATCTGGATGGTTGAAGAGCAATCTGGAACCAACAAGTTGATGCTTTGCCCTAAAGTCACAGTTGGGGAGAGTCAACATCTGGAGTGGCCAACAGGCTGGCCGGTTCTCAACTTCCAGATGTGGGGCAGCAGTTCTTGCCATGGTGGACTGTCTTCTTTCTCTTCCCTTCTCACCCAAACTGGAATTTCTTGCTTTCCTTGATTTTCAATGTATATGTACATAGGAAGCTGTCTTTTGCTAAAATACTCACCACTCCTTCCTGGCAGAAACCCCTATTGACTATTATGGGACTTAGTTTCGTGTAGACATTCATAGGATTGTGCTCTCAAATCAGATCATTTTCAGTATTATCTACACCAGGTGTTCTAAAGAGCATGCATAATCCTAGAGGTGCTGCAGAATGTCCCCTTTGTTCCCTTGTACATATTCTCCCAGGTGCCACCATATTGGATCTCACAAAATCTTACGTGATTTGGGCAGTAGTGCCAAATCACATAAGATTTTGTGAGATCCAGGTTTTCATGAGATCCAAGATGGCAACACTGAGCTAGGAAGAAGGGTCTGCCGGAGCACTGTAACCCCAGTAAGCTGGGAAACCTCTGGTCTAGATATTGACTGGTAGCAACCCTCCAGGACATCAGGCAGGGTTCAGCCCTACTTGCAGATGCCAGGGGCTGTTATCTGAGATATTCTGCTTGCACATGGTGACCATATAGAATGGAGGACAGAGTGCCTCTGCACATAAGGAATTTAGGCAGGTGCTGCTTTTTAAACCCTTCTATGTTGAGCTAAACCTGTCAAAATTCCCTCTTCTATGCAATGATTAAAAGTACAGGGACTGTGTCCTCCATTCTATATGGTCACCCTGTGCTTGCAAGACATGCACACTACTATGCCCTCCCCAGAGACTGGTCAGGATAATTTAGTCCTGAAGCAGAAACTCCAACTGTATGGAAAGTAACTGCAAACAGAAACTGGTGGTGATGAGAATATAGAAAATTATAGAATGAACCATACACAATCCTTCAGAGTCTGGGGTCAGCCACTTAATGACTAAAGATAGGACAGATCTAGGAAGAATTCTAGGGACTAGATGCTGCCTGCAGGCTACATACTCCAGCCTGCATGTTGTACTGTTTCCTGCTCTGCTGCACTTAAAGTTCTGTTTATCTGGTAAGTTCATTTTTGAGGCCAAGTGAAGAGCTATCCTTAGCCTTGACATTTCTGCATTTAAAACAGTATTCGTCTGTAATGATTTTTTTAAAAAATTCTTATTTTGCAGCCTGTGCAATTGCTTTGAAAAATGGTTTTCTGTCTCTCGCTCCAGGCCTTTGGTTTATCTCGGTCTCAAAATGTTTGCTCGGTTTGGAATCTGTGAGTTCCTAAACTGTTCTGAATCCACTCTGAGGTCATGGCTGCAAATCATTGAGGCCAATTATCACTCGTCCAACTCCTACCACAACTCCACGCACGCTGCTGATGTGCTGCACGCCACAGCCTATTTCCTTTCTAAAGAAAGGGTAAAAGTAAGTGCAGTTTCTCAAGAGACATAGAAGAAAACGATCTGTGGTTTGATCCTGGTGCTGTATAAAGCTCATAAGATTTGGCTTCCCTTCTCCCTTTAGACAGAAGTACCAGAAGTTTCACCTTGGATAATCTATTTAAGACAGATCAGCAAAATTGCATCTGTTTTTTCAGATGCAAACCTAGAAATAAGTGCTGATGGTGTCAGTGTCATGTCATTAGCACTTATTTCTGGTCAGGGGGGGGACATCACTGGCTGGATAGGTTTGTGAAGTGCTAGATAGGGATCCTTATCCATCTCTTCAGGGCTTTCCTGTCCACAAAACACTACCTGGAGTGCTTCTGGCAGCAGCTTGCTATGAGTACTTACCTTCATTGCTCCTCTTCCTCCTCTTGTTTCCTGGATTATTAAAGGAAGAGAACAATGTGGAAAAGACAGTGTGGAGAAGGGGTGTCACACTCTAGCCAACTTCACTCTTCCACATCTTCTCTTCCACATCTCCAGCCTTCTCTGCCTTTCTGAATTCAAGGAATAGGAGGACTTGGAGATATGGTGGATATGAAGATATGGCAGAACAGTGCTGGCATATATTCACACACTGGGTATGACCTTTGGCTAGGGTTGCCATATATCCCAAAAAGCAGGGACAATCCCAATTTTGGGGGTTGTGTTAACATACTAGCAAGTGTGGACAGAGGGCCCTGTCTTGATTTTGTGGAAGAAAATTATGGCAACCCTACCTTTGGCATAGGCGCTTCAAAGTCTTACATAACTCCTCTTGTTATGTATCTACATATCACCAACAAATCAGTGGTGGGCTCCAGCAGGTTCACACCTACTCTATAGAACCGGTTGCTAACAAGAGATAGGACATATAAAGTTTAAAAAGTGGCTGCCAGATGGGCATAGAACCGGTTGTTAATTTCTTTGAATCCCATCACTGACCAACATATCTTCTACTGTTATTGCTTTCTCCCAGCAAACTTTGGATCCTATCGATGAAGTTGCTGCTTTGATTGCTGCCACTGTTCATGATGTGGACCACCCCGGACGAACAAATTCCTTCCTGTGCAATGCAGGAAGTGAGCTTGCCATTTTGTACAACGACACTGCAGTGTTGGAGAGCCACCATGCCGCCTTGGCCTTCCAGATCACTACGCGGGATGATAAATGCAATATTTTTAAAAACATGGAGCGGTGAGTCTTGAGTCTTTCCTAAACTAAAGCTTCAGTCTCTAAACATGTTAAACCTCTATGAAGATTGCTACATGAGAACATAATAAAGAGCACTGATGGATCAAGCCCTATCTAAAAAAGAGGCCCATCTATGTCAGCATCTTTTTTCCCACAGTGGTCCACCAGCTTCCTCTGGAAATCCCAAAAGAAAGCGCTGAAGCTGTACCTCTTTCCCAGAGTTACTCCATTGCAAACTGATATCCCGAGGCATACTGACCCTGACAGCATAATCCTAACTTGTGCTGGAACAGGCAGGCTGACTTCCCTGTGCTGTACCCACTGCAGGTTAGAGAGGCTGTTGCTGTGCTACCTTGGGAATGGGAGGCTTGTCCCCTTCCCCAAGGCAAAGCTTCTGCAGCCTCTATGAGTCTACTTGGGCTTAGACAACTTCTGGAGCAGACCTGAACAAACCGGAGAGGCAATGCCGCCTGCCCCGAAAGCAGGGCCAGAATCCAATGGAAAGTCAGATCATGGCCTGCCTCCTTCTCCCCTCCCTCCTGGCCCTCTGCCAGCCAACCTTGGAACGCATCCTTTCACCTATCCTCATAACCTTCCACCTCCCCCCTGCCCATCCCACCTCTTCCCCACCCTCCTCCACCTCTTGGTTCGTGATGGAAGGAAGGCTTGCACAGCGCTTGTCGTTGGAGTAGGCAAAATCAAAATGAAGTTATTCCAGAAGCAGGGGGAAATACAGGGTGGGGGCAATATAATGACATGGGGGTGACATTTATGCATCATCATTCCATCCACCTCTGAGCCAGGAAGCTCCTGTATGCCACTGGTCTGATTCTGGAGGCAGCCTGTGGCCATCATGAGTAGAAGCCAGCAATATACTTGTCCTCCAGCGATATACTTGTCCTGAAAACACCATAAGGGTATGCTAAGTAACTATTATTATTATTATTATTATTATTATTATTATTATTATTATTATTATTATTATTATTATTACTACTACTACTACTACTACTACTACTACTATTTTACTTGTGTAGAGCTGAGGCAATGGACGTGAGATTAGGGTTGCCATAATGCTCTTCCACAAAACTGGGATAGGAGGACCCCCTGTTAAACTTGCCACTATGTAAACGCAATCCCCGAAAACCAGGACTATCCCAGTTTACCGGGACATATGGCAACCCTACTTGAGGTGGCAGTGTTTCAGGTTCTGCTACCGCTAGTCATAGTAAATAGATAATAAGTGCATAATTTAAAAAAATTCACACACTAAAATTTTGCCGGATAGTTTTCTTGAGCCAGATGGCTGTTGGTGAGTCAGCATTTCCCCTTTGCTTTCCACAGGAACGAATACCGAACCCTCCGACAAGCCATTATTGACATGGTCCTGGCCACAGAGATGACAAAGCACTTTGAGCATGTCAACAAGTTCGTCAACAGCATCAATAAGCCTTTGGCAGCCCTTGATGAGAATGGGGTGAGCAAAGCAAGGGAAAAGCAGCCCATCAGTTATGCAGAAAAGGAGCAAAAGCTGCTGGTGGGAGGTCATTTATTTAGGAAATGGGTTGATGTCAAACATGGCGTAGAATAAATCTTGGAAAAACTCTGTTTTATGGCCTTCTCTATACCGCACCAAGAGCTATTGTGGTATGTTGGTTACGTGAAAACTATTTTCTGTTAAGTCAAGCTGAGTTGCACCGCCTAACTCTGTATTCCATGCTCTAAAAGGCATTGAGTGTTCAGGGTTTCTGGGAAGATTACCATATTTACTCATACCTATCACTCACCTTTTTCAGCCAAATTTAGTCTCCAGAATTGAGGTGCACATTAGATTTGATGGTGCATTGGTTTCGAGTAAATACGGTATTTTGATTATAACTATAGGTCAGATCAGTTTAACAGTTTACTGTTTTAAAAATTTAACATAAGCCCATTGTTGTATAAACTAGTGCAATTTGGTAAAAATCATAACATAAACCCATTATCATATTATTATTGTCATATAATTCATTGTTATATCCAATAAAATTAAATTTTGCACCTGTTTTGCAGCTGTGCATTACAAACTCTAGTAAACTTTTTTTAAAAAAAAATCTTGAGTCTTCTAAAATTGGGGTGTTCATTAGATATGTGGCATATTAGATTCAAGTAAATATGGGTTTTCCCTATCATACCTGGCAGTACCAGAATCTGAACTTGAGCTCTTCTAAGCAAAGTGAGTGCTTAGCTCATCACTAGGGGGCTACAGATGGTGAAGAGGATGCAAATTGCACGGGATGACACACAGAGAGTGACCACTACTGGCTTAAATTTTTAAATCTTGGTATTATTAAATAATACAATTATTGTATATATCAATGTATAATTTCATGCAGAATGCAGTGAAATAAACCATTTTGAAATACCTCTGTTTTATAAAAAGTTATAGCCAAAAAACCAGCTAGCATGGGTGATCACCACATCCATCACCCAGAGTGTTTGTTGCTGGGCCTTCTGCATGAGAAGAGGTGTATTGTAGGGATGATGAACTGGCTGCTTGAATGCAAATCCTAGTGACACCACTGGTTCTACTGCTGTGCCATATGGGATAAGATAGATTTAAATCAGCATCTCAGAAACTCATCTTTTTGGTAATGTTCTATTTCTGTGAGCACAATCCTCACCATCTCTATTCAAAGGTAAGTCCCACTGGGTTCAGTGGATCTTACTCCCAGGAAAGTGTGTTTCCCAGGAAAGGGTTGCAGCCTTTTTTATGATAAATTTGTTTTGTTGAGCTGCTTTGAGCGCAAGGTCTGGATTAAAATTCCCACATTGACAGCTGACCATTACCTGTCAACCTTGGGCTAGTCAAAGTCTGTTTTCTGTTTGGACAGACTCCTGGCATCTCCCAATTGCCACTTTCCAATTGGTTTTGTTGTGGTAAACCCATTTGCCTGCTGCGGAAAGCAGTTTTTGCTCTTTGTAATTAAAGGATGACGTTTGCTGTCTAAAGAGAAAATGCTGGGAATTGGGATTCCAGTCTCTTAATGCATTGTTTATATTTTCCAAAGTGGATTGAAGGTTTCCTCTAAGTGAGCCGCCCTTTGTGCAGGCCAGAGCAAGTGATGGCTGTTTTTGCACTCTTCACAAAGGACTTCTTTGAGCTTCCCTTGAAATCCTTCCATTTATTCAAACAAGAAGTTGGCCCTGGCCCAAGTATTTTGATGTCAGCAAAAGCCCCCACTCTTTCTTGCATTGGTCATCCCAGCAGTTGGTCCTTGATGAACAATGGGAATCCCATGGAGACATCAGTTGAAAGGACAATCAAATGAATAGTCCGTGCGGAGAACTTTGGACTCCAGATTGGATGTCTGGATTCTGCCACGTACAGGATCAAAGCGCTTTCTATGCCATAATTAATCAAGAGTTGTTGCTGAGGGCGGTCCATCTATGAGGCTAACTGAATCGGTTGCCTCAGGCAGCACATTGCTGGGTGCCCTCATCTCTATTTATCTCCATTTCCCCTTCTCTTCCGACCAGTCCTGGAACAGGGATAGTTTTGGCCTGCTGCCTCAGGTTGCAAGAGTTTGAAGTGACCCTGATCACTGCCTTTCTTGGTCCCTAAATTGTTATCACTGCTTGAAGTCATGGTTTCCCTATATGCATGTATGGGAAAAATCATAGGTGGGAAAATTCACCTTTAACCCACTCCAAAACTGTGTCTAGAATTGCATCATTGAAGTGGGTGCAGTGGCTAACTTCCATAAACAATATTGAGTGAATCTGTAGCTGTGTTAGGTCCAAATACATACTACATTAACTAGGTTTTAAAATATGCTTAAACAGAGACTTTTATGGGATGGGGCAAAACAGACTCCCTTGTAAGGCTACAGTTTCAAGCCATTCACAAAGTCAAAGGAAAGCAGAGGAGAAGCCTCCTCTTTGCTTTTGTAGCTGGTTTTGGCTGCAATCCTAAAGACAGTCTCCTGGGAGTAAGACCCATTGACACAATGGGACTTATTTTTGAGTAGAAATGGTTAGGATTGCACCCTCAAGATAGTAGTTGCTTTACACAGGCATCTGGATGCCTGAAGATACTATTTTGCACCACTCCAGGAACACCGTTGTGCTTAGAACAACCCCCCCCCCCACTTCCCAAGTAAATGGCAGTGGGGGCTTCTAATGTGGATCAGGGCCATGGCTTATTGGTGTGCGTGTCTTATTTTCTTGCACCATTTTCCTTCCTTAATTCTCCCCTACTGTAGCAGGTATTTGCCTCCAGAGTTGTGGTTTGTTGCAAATAGCAGCTTTAGGAGAGATGATGTTCTTTCAAAAAAAGGAAAAGAGGGCACAACAGGAAAGGGTTAACCTCATCCTCCCAGCGCATTAAGGTTGCTCAGATTGCTCCTACCCACCCACCCACTCACCCACACAGCTGCATTTTCTATAGCAAGAGATCAGGCATTACGCAAATTGCTTTAAATCAAGTACTGTATGTACTGCAATCAGTACATATTTTCCTGGTAGTAAGTAGTAAGTACCTGGTAGTACATACCAGAACACAATGTGATTTGCTTCTGGGTAGTGTGTAGTGTGTAGTTGATTCTTAGCTTGTGGCAAGAATCACAATCAGTAGACCTACAGAACCCTGAAAATGAACAGATTCATTGTGATCTGCAGTTCACTTCATCAGGTACACACAGCTATGTATACATCAGTACAGGGACACTCTTGTAAATAATGGATCCCAAGGACCTAAAAGGTACATTTTGCCTTTCCATGTACATTTTGCATGTCACAGAGTCTGTTTTATCACCCTTTCCAGCATTGGCTATAACATTTGATAGAATAGAGGTATTTCAACACTGGAGTGTATTCTGCATGAAATTTCATTTCAATTTATATACAATATTACTCAAAAATACAAGATGGCTGTAATCCAAAAGATTCTTTCCTGGGAGTAAGACACACTGAACACAGTGGGGCTTACTTTTGAGTAGACATGGTTAGGATTGTGCTCATAAACATTTTAGCCAGTAGTGGTGTCTCTCCCTCTCTGTGCATCACCCAGTGCAGCCCATACCACTGCATCCTAGCATCCCCACTGCATATATTGTACATATGTTCTTGCCAAGTGGCAATAAACCAGTAGTCTTTGGCCAGTTCAGACTGGGACCCCCTTTCAATCTTTGGAATCTGTCCAGGACCTCCTTGTCAAACTTCCCAATCCGGGACACAAGGTTTAAAAAAGATGACCTGTCCTGAAAAAAGAGGACATGAGGTCACTCTGCTCACCATGCTCTCTCCCACCCCCCGCCCCCAACCCCACAGGTCCTCTCTTGTCCCCAACTGCCCTCAAGCCCCCAGACTCTTCAATGGGGCCTATTCTCAGGAAAGTATATTTAGGCTTGCAGCCATAATTTATTAATTCTGAACAGGCTATAGGCAGCCTGCTCACCAGGAAAAGGAGGACAATGAAGATTTTTCCGCCCCAGGATACAAGGATAAAAAGAGGAAGTGTCCTGGAGAAAGAGACATCTAATAAAAATAAAATTAATAAAAATATATTTAAAACTGCCTTTACCATCCCCTAAAAGCATTAAAACCCCAAAGGGATAAGGACAGGACATTAAGCTTGGGGAGAGAGAGAAGAGGACTTTGGACTATTTTTACAAATGAATTTTTTAAAAAAAATTCACGTTACCTGCAGAGCCAGTTTTTATCATTTTCGGTTTTGGGGAGGGGTCTGCCTACTGGAACACTTGTAAGCTCCAGGTGCCTGGGATCAGGGCCATTCTGGAAGCTTTGCACCCCTGGGTGACCTTCCACGCTTTCAACTGAGCTCAATGCAAAGGGGAAGGAGGGAACTTCCTTCTGGGGTGATTTTGGGAGCTGCGCTCATTGGATCAGGACCATCTGGTGTCCTGGGATTGCTCTCAGCCTGCCCTTTCCACTGGTCCAAGCACGTTTGCCTACTTGTGAGTGAAGCTGAGAAATAAATTACTTACATTTTCCCATGCATTTTCTATTGCATTTCCCATGCATTTTCATATTTTCGCTTTTTAGTTTTTTGGCCATAACATTTGATAGGAAGGAAATATTTCAAAATGGATTTTTGCATTGGATTCTGCTCTGCGAGACAAATCCAAGGCCATACGACATGAAGGGGTATGACACACCACCATGAAGTTGATTTTTGGGGATTCCCAGGGGGTGGGAACCAAGATAGTGGTCGCTTAGCCTTTGCGACTCCCCTGTGGGGGCCCCGCTACCTCCCTGGGGGTTGTGACCCCCACTTTGAAGACCACTGCAATAAATAATTTGTTCATCTGATGAAGTCAGCCAGAAGCTGGGCCAATGTCTTTATTTTTAGCACACCCATCATAACAAGCCACTGTGTATGTGGATCAAAAGATACTTCACAAGGTTACTGTTACTATTTGCTGTTGTAAACATTGTTGTGTTCATGTTTCTTGGACATGATGAAACCTCTTTCTGTCTGTCTGTGTGCTACACTTCAGCCATTCTGCAATCATCCTTCCTGGATGTAAGTTTCCTTGGTCACTGTGTGGACATGCATAGCCTTGTGCCATAAATCTGTTAGTCTTGAAGGTACCACCTGGTTTGTGTGTGTGTGTGTGTGTGCGCGCGCGCACATCTACTCATCTATAATTCCATATACAGTGGTACCTTGGGTAAAGAACAACTTGGGTAAAGGACGTTTTGGGTAAATAACAAAATTTTCTCAGAAATTTTGACTTGCGTAAACAACAGTCTTGGGTAAAGAACACTTCTGAGGATGTTTGGAACAGGCTTCCATGGCAAGGGAACCCACAAGGGGAGACGAAGGGATGAGGGGGGACAAGGGGACTAGCTTGAGCTACAGTGGGGCCCTGGGCAAAGTTTTGAATAGGCTTCCATGGCCAGGGAACTCATGTGGGGAGCAGCCTGAGCCAGGTTTGTATGTGGGATCTGTGTGTGGCAGTGTGGAAGGTGTGCCTTATCAATGTTCTAATGCTGCGCTCCATCAACAGCTTGGGAATGTTAAAGTTGCACAAAAAGACAAAGATTCCTTTGAGCCAATGGATAGCAGTGACTCCATTAGTGATAGTGAAAGAGCACAATCTTAACCATGACTACTCAGATGTAAGCCCCATTGTGTCTAATAAGTCCTACTCCCAGGAAAGTGTCTTTAGGATTGCAGCCTAAGTAGACTTCATAGGGTCATGCATATCGAAATCATGTTTTGAATTCAATTCCAGTGTTTTGTCATCTTTTTTACATCCAGTTAATATTTTATGAATATTTTTTGGGTTCTGGAACCAATTGTCTGAGTTTCCATTATTTGCTATGGGAAAATCCGTTTCACATAAAGAATGTTTCACGTAACAAATGTGCCTCCGGAACTAATTAAATTTGTTACGTGAGGCGCCACTGTACAGCTAATGATAATACATTCTCATCACTGTTTTATTTGCTCAGAGTACAAACGGAGATGGCGATTCTGTCAAAAACGTACTCACCTCTCCTGAGAATCGGATTCTGATCAAACGGATGTTGATTAAGTGCGCGGATGTTTCCAATCCGTGTCGGCCCCTGGAGCAGTGCATTGAGTGGGCGGGTCGCATATCCGAAGAATATTTTGCACAGGTGGGCAAACGGGAAGGGGGGAAGGATGGAGAGATTTCAACTGATTTTCCTAGAAAGACAAAGGCATGTGTGCAGAGAGATTAGCAATTTTCCTTGCCTCTTCCTTTAAATATAGGAAACAAAAGGGGAAACAGGTGCATGATAAACACATATTTTAAATGTATGATGCTGCCTCCTATCTCAGTCTCACTATGCCTTTGAGCTAGATTATGGCTGGCCCAAAATTAATCTAAGAATTGGTGTTGTTTAATCCAATTCTTGTTATGCTCATGCTGTGCGTGTTGGTCTCACATCCACGCAGCTCCAGGATGACTATATAGAATGGAGCACAGAATGCCTCTACCTTTAAGCATTGTATAGAAGGGGGAATTTCAGCAGGTTTAGCTCAACATAGAAGGGTTTAAAAAGCAGCACCTGCCTAAATACTCTCCTCTATGCAATACTTAAAGGTAGAGGCACTGTGTCCTCCATTCTATATGGTCACCCTGAGCAGTTCTCTTTGTGTTTTGGTAACTTACTCAGTATTTGCCTATGAAATCAGCAGGAAGTATTCCAAACACGCCAGTGCTTTGGGCATGACCGACATTGTGATTTTGAGTGCATGCTTGTTTTTCCTTCGTTCCCTCCTTTGAGAAGGAACTTTCAGTGAATGAAGAGCCCCCCACCCCAGCTCTGTTGATGAAGAAGTATTATGTGCTACCATTGACTCTGCGGCAGTCCAAGAATTCCTATGGAAAGATAATCAGACAGATGTGTACATAACAAAAATCCAAGAAGCTAGAAAATGCTGTTTTGTGTTCATTTTGTTCTGAATGTATTTGTGATTAGAACCAGCAAATGATTCTTGCTATATATAAATTTTAAAAAAAGCAGGCCTCCGTCAGTCTTGGAAGACTATGGTATCGTGCTCGGCGCTGCATACGCTGCATGCGAAGCACGAAAGTCTGGGTTGGAGTGTTATGGAGGATAGGCTGTTACCCAAGCAGCAAATCCCCCTCTCCACGCCACTGAATTAGTCCAATGGAAAGGCAGAGCCAATACGATTGGATCCAGCTGGCATTACAGAGCTGGGCTAAGGACAGGAGCTCACCCTGTCTTGTGGGGCCGACCTGGGTCTCGAACCCTGGTCTGCTGGTTAACAGGCACAGCGTCTTAACCGCGTGTGCCACCCACAGCCCATATATGCAACCCACAGCTATATATGCAAGTTAGCTATATGCAACAATTCCCACTTCTGGCAATACACATGAGAAGTGGGAAACAGTGCATCACCCTCCCCCATAAATCCCATGTGAATAATACTGCACACAGCTTTTGCTTTTACTTAAATGGGCCATGGGACAGGGTCAATAAAGCACAAGATCCCAAATGGCATATGGGGAACGTTTCTGGCCCCAGGAAGGGTCCGATGGAGCCCTGATCCATTAGTCCATCCTTGGGGTAGGGTTGCAAAGCCCTCAGTGGAGGTTTTCTTGTTTGCATAGCTGGCACAGCTGGAATAAAGCACACAAGCAGAGGGCAAAACTGCACAGTTAAGATGCAATGTTTTGTCTGTGGCTACTGCTTGGATTTAGATTTATTTTGTATGGTGCTCTGACTGCCACTTCTTAAGAAAAGGACACAGCTTGTAAATATTTACATGAACAAATGAGGGCTATTATAAATAATAAGACAAAATGATCACTGTGAATTTTTTTTCTTTGCAGACAGATGAAGAGAAAAGGCAAGGTTTACCTGTAGTGATGCCGGTTTTTGACAGAAATACTTGTAGTATCCCCAAATCTCAAATTTCATTCATTGATTATTTCATCACCGACATGTTTGATGCTTGGGATGGTAAGCAATTTCTGATATCCTTAAGGTTGATCAACAGGCCAGGTTGTGCCAGGCTTAGGGTGCTATCCTTACAAATTTAGACCAACCTAATTCACCTGGCATACCTTTCCATGGGTGGTCAGTGTATGCTTGTGCAATGGTCTAACGCCCTCTCCCCCCCACAGAATGCCCCTTTCGTGACACCCCCAGGTCAGCACGCCCCTGCCAGCCTAAATGGAGGTTAGCCTTAGGCTGCAATCTTATCCACATTTTCCTGGGTGTAAGCTCCATTGACTATAAAGGGACTTATTTTTGAAGACATGGGGATAGGATGGGGCACTTAGTCCATAGCAGGATTTAATGAGGGAGGTTTCCTTCTTCTTCCAAGAGGCTAAAACTGAATGCCCTTAGATCCATTTCAGAGTGATGGCTCTGTAAGCTCAGTACTTATTGTACAACATCCCATTCCACAATAGACAACTGGAAAACCCACCCATTCTTTGTGAAGCATTCTCTCTCCACCACTGTGGACTTCAGCAACTGATAGTCAGTAGCATATTAATTAGCAAGTTCAGGTTGGCCCTCAGTATCTTCCAGGAATATGTTGCCAGACCCCTTGTGCATACTTATTCAGTGGATGCAGATAGCTCTCAAAAGATACTGTTGGAATATAAAGGATTCTACTAGCCTTCAGATATGTCCAGGAGATGTTCAGAGGCCCAGGGAGTCTGTGTACAACCCCTAAAGATACTTGTGGTTATCAACTTAGAGCACAATCCTAACCAGGTCTATGTGTTCAGCGGGTCTTACTCCCAGGAAAATGTCTTTAGGATTGCAGTCTTTTACCAGAAGTGACTTTTGGAGGACTCCAAAAGGTCTTCTGAAGTGTGGGAAAGTCATGTGCAACCTCCCTGTGCCTTAGAAGGCTGACCAGTGCCTTTGGAAAGGAACTTCCAATTTAGCAAATAAAAGAAGTGCCTCTCCAAAGGTTCTGCCAGTTTTCTGAGGGATGGGAGATCACCAGCAGTTTCTCCGTGTCTCAGAAGACATCCCAGACACAACTTCTGAACACGTGCAGGAGGCACTCTCAGGTCCTCAAACATGGGCTTGAAATCCATGACGAGTGAAATCCATGGATCATAAACTCTCAGATAAGAAGAACCAACCTGTACAGGGTTTTCTAGCATCTCTTGGGAAGTGTATAAGGAATGTTGCATGCAGTTGATACCAATGTGAACATTTTTTATGCAACTGTCCCTATCACTGATTGGACAGTACGTGTTCATCATTAGTAACAAAACCCAGATCTCTCTTCCTCCCTCTCCAATTCATACCTACTATGTTAAAAAGATGCATTCAGTCACATGCACATATAAATAAACTTACACTGACAACCATCGATACATGTGCCAAGATAATGCTTCCCTAACTTTTGCCCACTGCATCCCACCTCATCTTCATGATTCTATGTTAAGTGTTTTGCTCAAAGCCTTTCTAAGAGCCCCCAGAGGTTGCTTCCAGTTTACACAACCCATTTCAGTTTACTTCTGGGGTGCTTTTATGGCTTCTGATCACTTTCAGAAGGCATACTGGGACCAATGTAGTGGGTCATGGGCATGCCACAACCTCGAAGCAGCCTCAGAGGACTCCCAGAAAGGATTTTTAATGGAGTGCTGAGCATGGGATTGCAATCTATTACTCATCAGGGCACCTCTCGGAGTTTGGAAACTGCTTGTCTAGCTGA
Source organism: Cryptoblepharus egeriae (assembly GCA_030015325.1). Taxonomy (NCBI): domain Eukaryota; kingdom Metazoa; phylum Chordata; class Lepidosauria; order Squamata; family Scincidae; genus Cryptoblepharus; species Cryptoblepharus egeriae. The sequence continues at coordinate 19,082,373 of JAREYC010000013.1, forward strand.
TGCCACTTTTTACCAAATCATATCCTGATTGAAGTGCATGAAGGGACAGTGGAGCTCTCATGCCATTGGGTACATTCTCAATCTTGTTCCCTGGATGTGTGTAAAGAGTTGGTTTCCTTTCTCCTCCAGCATTTGCAGACTTGCCAAATCTGATGCAGCACATGGACAACAACTTCAAGTACTGGAAGGGGCTGGATGAAAAGAAACTACGGACGCTCCGAGAGCCGCCTGAATAGCAGTGGGGGCTCTGTTTACATTTGCCCTTCCCATCTGGAACTGAATTCCTTCCAGCTTGCATTGGTGGTGCATTTTCAGATTTGTTTGGGTCTCTTCAGTATTACAGTAAGGCCTTCCTGTGCATATCCTTGGAGAACTTGGACATTCGTGCAAGCAGACTTTGGCTAAGGGACTCCTCGGTGTCATGTAAACTGTTCAAGTTGAATTACACTGGATTGCTGCAGCACCTGTACTGAAGAGGGAATGACAAACAAATCCTTTTTTGTTTGTTTTTGCATTCTCTTTGTGCCAGAATGTGAAGCTAGAAGGCAGCCTCCTCTTGAAAGAAAAGTGTTTAGCACATGAATCTTCAGATCTGCGAGTGAAGGCAAAAATCCACGTCAACGATGATGACTCATAACAATTATGAGAATGCTTTTTAAAACGAGCACTTAAAAATAAAAAGGAACAATTACATTGAACAATCAAATATTTGACATGCAAACCCTTCATGAAGGAGTTTTTTTGATCTTCTGTAAAATGGACATAACTCTATTTTTTCACATTACAGGAGGTGCAATCATTCACTGTTGAGCACTACTGACAGCAAGTTCTCTATAAAAGAAATTTAGTAGCAAATGTAAAAAACAAAACCCAACCTGCAGATTTTTTGAAGTTGATCGTTAGGCATCTCTGATTAAAATATGTTTTATTTATTTTGTTAGATGTTCAATATTTTCTATGAATTTATAAAGACTTCAAAAAGCCAAAGTCAACTTTAGATGCATTACAGATTTACATGATTCATACTCGTTATGCATTTAATTGATGTACAAAAAGCCTTTTATTTTCATAATGCAAAAACGCCGTACAATGAGGACACATTTTTATTGCACTGTAAGAATAGATGTGTATGTTGAAATGTCCAATTTTATGTTAATTAAAGTCAGTTTTTATCAAAGGATCTAACTGAAGAGCTTAAAATGAAGCAAAACTGATATACTGGACTGGCAATAGAGTTGAACTATAATACTGAACATGTTGGATGAAACCAGCCATGCCAATGTCACTTCTTTGTTAATGGCATACCATAGCCCCAGATGTGCCAGGATTTCTCATGTTCTTCTATGAAGAAAAATGCTCTGTGCTTGAACAGGAATTTCTTAAGTCAGCAGCAAATGTCAACCTTTTTTCTGATTGCACATTGATCTATATGATCTTCTCTAAAGCTTTGGTCTCTTATAATATTAATTCTGGTTTCTGGGAAACTTCTCCAGGTTCTGTTGATGGTGCAACTCTCAATAGTTTTGAATTGGCAGAGGGCAGAAGGCAGAGCCTACAGAGGAAGATAGATAGTAACTATCGTATTTGTTACTACTCCTATTGTTGGAGAACCCATGTACATTTTTCTGCTATTTTCAATGCAGTGCTCCAAACTCCAACAGTGCTTCTGTAGATCTGGTTGAAAATCAGTGTAGCTCTACTTAGAGAAAATAAAATAGGGAAACAAGCATGTATCCGTGTCAGGGCTGAGAAACCATTGCCAGTGATCACAATCCCAAAACGACCATGGGTGAGCCACAAACAAAACTGGACTCTTTTTTTCTAGACACAATCCATAACTTGATTCTGGTGTTTCATGCTTGTAAAGATTTCAGCATAAGAATCAGTATAGCCCTATGTTGAGCGGGGCTATAATTCGACAGTACAGCATAAGATTGTCAGTAGAAGAATTCAGTTCAGATTATGCTGGGGAAAAGCCTGCCTGAAACCTGCTACTGGTCAATGTATGCAGTACTGAACTGCATGAAACTGACTGGATATAAAGCTGATTCATATGTTCAGCCTGATTTCCTCAACCTCCCTTCTTACCTCAAATTGTCCTTGGCTGTACAGTACATGATAAAAGTATGTAAACTCTTCCTTGCAATGGGAAACTATCTAATCTCTTGCTTATTGCCTAAGGCAGTGATTTTCAACCTTTTTCATCTCACAGCACACTTAACAAGGCACTAAAATTGTCAAGGGACACTATCAATTGTTTTTACCATTGACAAGGCACACCAGACTGTTCAAATCCCACAATTTTCCTATTAATGAATGTTCAGTCCCCAAATTCCCACAGCACACCTGTGCACACTGGTTGAAAATCACTGGCCTAAGGAAAGTATAGTCTGAACAACTGGGGAAGAGAAGGCATTGCAAATAGGGAGTATAGATGTAATGATTCTATGGAGGTTGATGCAAGGGCAAAAATCTTTAGTTGATTAAGGGCACAATCCTAACCATGTCTACTCAAAAGTAAGCCCCATTGTGTTTAATGGGTCTTACTCAGTGATAGGATTCAAATAAATTAACGACAAGTTCTGTGTCCTAATAACCTAAATTAACAACAGGTTCTATGTCCCATTAGTAACTGGTTCTCAGAACCAGGCGCTATAGAACCTGTGAGAACCCCCTGAAGCCCACCACTGGTTCTTACTTCCAGGAAAGTATCTTTAGGATTTCAGCCTAAGCAATTTAAAAACATTTTCATGGACTATCAAGCAGTCAGTTTTACATGAAACAATTTTTCATTATAAGCACTTACAGAAATTGCAGCTGGCAAGAGCATTAGAAGCATTTCTTGATAAAGGAGAGAGTAATATCATAGGAGAGATAATGAGTATTATTAACAGTAATAATCAGAACTTTTATAAGTCACTTTTCAATCGGAGTCATTCACAAAGCAGTTTAAGGGATTTTCAGTGCAATCCTAACCCTATCTACTCAGATGTAAGACCCATTATATCCAAATAGGGCTTATTCCCAAGTAAGTGAGGTAAGGATTGCAGTGTTATGCTCTGCTTTTCCCATGCCAATGTAAATGCCCAAGATGACTTAATAAGCTTGAGTTTCTCCTCTCCTGCTGTGCTCTCAAAAACCCTGTAAGGTAGGTGAGTCTGAGAGTGAGTGACTGGCCCAAGGTCACCCAGAAAGCTTCATGGCCAAGAAAGAAATTAGACCTGGATCTTCCAAGTCTCAGTCAACCCTCCTAACCACTATACCATCCTGGCAGTTTAGATAATATAATAAATCAAAGTTCTTTCTAGTTTTCTAATCTTTAGAAAACATACAGAAGATACACCTGCAACATGCACTGAAAACTGTTCCATGCTGGGATGAAGAGAGATAGATCCTCTTCTTCTGCTAAATACAGGAGGGCACCATATTAAAAGGCACATCTTTGCCTTAGCAATGCTCAAGTTAGCAAACAAGAGTTTATCCAGACAGCACTTCAAAACAGAATGTGGTATTTTATTTTAGCCTTATTTTTTTCCTAGTGTGTCATCTTTTTAGTCGCTCCCAGTTAAAGCTTGTAAGAAAAATTGGCTCAGATTTCTTTTACTGGGAGACAGCCCTCTTTTTATGCTGATTCACTTTTCAAGCACACAGCTGTGCTGGCAATAGGATGCATTGTGCCCTATTTTTACTGATAACAGTACTGGAATTTTTAGGATGGTTCTTTCTGGAGAAATGGGGATAGGAACAGAGGTATGACATCCTGATTCTTATATAGTGCCTGGAATTTAGCTAATAACGGAAGATACTGCTTTATGTCTTCTAAGGACTGTTGTCCTTAGGGCAGGTCTTCCTCTATCTTTTTCTCACTGTGCATGGAAACTTGATTTTCTGCTTTGTAATGCCATTTGTTTTGCTGCAACTATTCTGGAAAATCAGATTTGGGCTCTGGGTCCTAAAGACCCCAAAAGACGTACTCCCAGTCTTCCATTGATGAGCAGTTCCAAGTACCATGTTGATTTTGTGTTTTTTTGGAATTGCATTGTGCCCAAGAAAATCCATCAGGTATTTCAAAGGTCATTAAAACTTCCTCAGCACCTATTGTAGCTTCTACAATTTAGCCAAGACCCTATTTACCTTCAAATGGTTATATTTTGCAAAATTCTTTTCTGTCAGAAAGGAATTTTGTTGAACCTGAGCTTCAGAACTAAGAAAAAAAGCCTCTTTTGATAATTTTCTTAATGGTTACTAGCCACTATTCATTTTTTTTAAAATAACCCAGCTGTTTGCATATATTACAGAAGTACTTTGTGGCACATTGTTCTGAATTATTTAAGGTCATCAAACTTTCTTCCCATTTACAGTTATTTCCTTGTCTTGTTGCTGGGAAGTGGAGTGATAGATAATTACATGCTGGATTTATGGTAATGTCCCAAACTGTGAGCTGTGGCTCTCCAGCCACTGGAGAAACCAGCCAGATAAGATGATGAACCCTTGCAAATCATCTGCAGACATATACAACATATAGATTGGTAACCCTAAAGGAGAGCCACAGTTCAGTAGGTCAACAGAGTAGCAAGCTGAAAAAGTTTGAGAATGGCAGTAACAAGATCTATAGGCTCCACTGCTTGCATTCAGCCCCTGTCCTCTTTAGAGACCTTAAGCTTTTCCTTTCAGTGGGAGCAATAATTATGCACATGCATATGTGAAGATGCATGCACAGGACTGCACCCTCCTTTGGGTAGACTGACCCTCCTTCATTGAAGTGAGGAGGAATATGGGATTATGATAAGAATGCATAAGTTTAAAAGGAGCTTGTAAATCAGGAGTGAAGGGATTTGGTGAGAGACATCTCCAGATATAATTTCTGCAAAAAGAGGTTCCTTGGGATAACATAACAGCTGGTGTGTTTCAAAACATCCTGTTTTAGGGGAAAGCCTGTAGTTCAGTGGTAGAGCACATGCTTTTCACACATAAGGATGCATCTTCCGTTCCTGACAACTCCAATTAAAAAGTTCTCTGAAAGATAGACTGAAAAGGGCTTTTGTGTAAGAACTTGCTGCTGCAGCTAGAATTGAGACACAAGTCTGGGCTGGATGGTGCTCAAAGGTCTGACTCGCATTCAGGCATCACTGATTTTTTTTTTTGAAAGTGTGCCAGCATGATTGAAATCTTCCCCTAGCTGTTTTGAAGAAACATCCATTTCCTTTTTCATTCAAATACAAGGAAATCTGCCTTCTTCAAACCATGTTACTTCTCAAACCAGGTTTGTAAACCATATTCATGAACTGTGGTTTGAATTCCGATGGATTAAGTAGGAACAAAAATAGTGGCTTGTTCAAAAATGGATGCTTCAAGTCTCTTCCTCTGACAGGTGACGAAGTGGAAAGAAGAGCCGGGGGTATGCAAGCCCAACACTCATGGCACATGAATGCTGGCACATTCTCATCACAACTAACGTGACATCAGAATGCAGTCATTACAGACGGAGTGACTTCATTCTCTTTCCAAGTTTTAAAAAAAATCAAGAAGCAGTCAAGGCACTGATATTCTCCTTTAAATTTTGTAATGCCAATTAAAAGACTTGCCTTGTCTTAAATAGTACTTTTAAGAAAGGGCTCAATCCTAACCAATTTAGGCTGGCCTAACTCACCAGGTGGTTTGGGGATGTCAGCATAAACCTGCACACTGGCCTAACTTCCCACGTGTGGGGCAGAAGTGTCTTACGGCATATTTGTGACACCTCTGGTCAGCACAGGACTAATGCTGGTGCTTATGCTGGCCTAACTGGAGATTAGGATTGCAGCCAAAACTGCCCACAGTTTATGGAAGGTAACACTTTAGATGTTGGTAATTGACAGTGTTTTATATCCCTCTGGGCACAATCTACCAGGAACTCATTTCTGGGCAGATTTAATGGAAATGAACAAAAGCGACACCTTTATTTGCATAGTGCTGCTATCATTAATTAATTTCAAGTAGGTTTGTGCAGGAAAAAACATCCCTTCCTGAATGGACTGTATCTGTCTTCAGAGTGTTTTTACGTCTCTCTGAAAAAGAAAACGAGAACAGCAGGGTAGAGTTTTAAATCCTGGAACGTTTGTAAAGGTTCCATAACTTCACAATTTTGAATGACATATTCAAAGCAGTCTTTTACAATCTTTTTAAGTGTATATTTTTAGAGGTTTTGGCCAGTACCTTTTAAACAGTTTTCCTTTCTTTTTTTAAAAAATCCACACACTCTTCCATAGACTTGTGAAGATTTTTTTAAAAAAATCGTTCTGTTAAAAAATAATCCACAGAGGGCCTCTTGTTTCTTTGTTCATAAATGTCACAATCTCCTGACCTGACGGCTTTTAATTCATGTTTGTTTCTTCTTAATCCTCATTCCTCGGTTAAAAATGCACAGGAAATGGGACTTGGTGACGTCAGACACCCGTGGCGCTTGAGTGTGTTGTGAGAAAGCTGAAAGCTTCCCTTTTCTCGAGAAGTTCACGTATATTAATAGCACCGATGCACATGTTTTCACAGGAGCATAAAAATATCTCTGAATTTGATGCATGCCTGCATTGTCATGTTTATTTGCTCGTGAGTCTCTCCCCACTATCGGCATAATTTTTCAACTGGGAAAGGTCAAGCCTAAAGCAAGCGAAGAAAACCATTACTCTGTTCTGGTTATTGAATGTATGGAGAGAGGCAAATGGAGCGGGCAATGGCATAGTCTCCATGCATTTCGTGTATTATTTTCATGGCATATTGCTGTGGGTAGCGCAGGCGGTTAAGACGCTCAGCAGGTCAGGGTTTGAGACCCGGGTCGGCCCCACAAGACAGGGTGAGCTCCTGTCCTTAGCCCAGCTCTGCGACGCCAGCTGGATCCAATCGTATTGGCTCTGCCTTTCCATTGGACTAATTCAGCAGCGTGGAGAGGGATGATTTGCTGCTTGGGTGACAGCCTATCCTCCATAACAATCCAACCCAGGTTTTTGTGCTTCTCATGCAGCGTATGCAGCGCCAAGCACAATACCATAGTCTTCCAAGACTGATGGAGGCCTGCGTTTTTGCTCAATATGGTCTTCTCTATGGGCTTCCCCTCTTGTGATGTCAATTTTGGCTTCCAGGAGACTCTTCTGAGTTCTGTGGGCAACTGCCTGGTGAAGGAGTCTCCAAACCCTGGCCCAGGAGCCCAGAAGTGGCCCTCGGTGATCCTCAATGCGGCCCTCAGCAAGACCCCACTATCCGGCCCTTGGGCAAGCCTTGCAATCCATTCCAATACATTCTTATATGTAAATTTATTCAAATTTGAAATGTAAATTAGTTTTCCAGCCCCTGAAACCATGTCAGAGAGATGATGTGGCCTTCCTGCCAAAAGTTTGGAGACCTCTGGAGTAATGAATTCTCTATCTCTCTTCCTTTACTGGCTCTGAAAGCATTTCATACTCTGTTTCAAACTCTTGTAACACAAAGGCTGAGGGTTTCAGACAACCACTGACTGAGGACTCGTGCCCATTTATGGACCAGTTAATCTCTGAAGTCCCCAATACAAATATTGTGGCAGTACTCAATGGGCCATCAGGGAGTTGTCTGATGGCATCATGTGGCGCACTGCAGGATTTTGTTGTAACACAACATGTGTGGCCATCTGTATTAAATGAATATGTATATGGAGAACAATGAATGAAATGTACACATCTTAAGTTTCTTTTGAGCAGCTGGATGGCCCCTGATGTTGAATTAGATCAGTGATTTTCAACCAGTGTGCCATGGCACACTGGTGTGCTGCATATAGTCCTCAGGTGTGCTGCAGGAATTTGGGGATTGACATTCACTAATCGGAAAATTGGGGGATTTGAACAGTCTGGTGTGCCTTGTCAATGGTCAAAACAACTGATGGTGTACCTTGACAATTTCAGTGCCTTGTTAAGTGTGCCGTGGGATGAAAAAGGTTGAAAATCACTGAATTAGATGATGGATTAAATCAGGGGCTGGGGAACAGGGGTGAAATACCTCACATGGGGTAAAAATGGAATTCCTGGGGGTAATGGACGGTCGACATTGTAATGCAAGGGAATGCGTGATCATCCATTACCCCCAGGCACTGGCGGAAGGAGCCTGCTGCGAGGTGCAAAAAGGAGGAAGACAGAGTGCTGGCGGAAGACACAAAGTGGGCCCTGGAGGGAGCTCCTCCCCCTCACCTCTGGGCCAGGTAATGAGAGCAGCCCATGGAGAAGCAGCAGGGTGAGCTCCATTTCTGAAATTGCCGCCTCCAGCCTGGCAGGCAGCACAGCCTCTGCTCTTCCAGGAGTCCCTGCCTGCCTGCCCTGCCTTCCTCCTGCCACCCCCTGCCAGCCTGGAGATGGCCCACAAGAGCCTGGCAGCCACACTCCTCCAGCAGTAGCTGCCGCAGCGTCTACCAACTGGTACTAATTCTAATCATGTCTACCCAGATGTAAGCCCCATTGTGTTCAGTGGGACTTACTCCCAGGAAAGAGCATAGATCTGTCTCCAAACACCACATGCCCTACAATCCAGAGTAACTACGGGAGCACATAAGAGACTTTACGTGCACCCGTAGTTACTCCACCACCTGGTGAAAACCTATGGAAAATTCATAGTGCAATCCAGAGTAAATTGTTCTTACACCCGAGCAAGGACTCCCTGTAGTTACTCTGGATTGCGCCCATAGTCTCCCCCTTTCCAAATCCAGTCTAGTCAACATATAATACACAGCCCAGTCTTAACCATGTCTACTAAGAAGTAAGCCCCATTGTGTTCAATAGGTGTTACTCCCAGGAAAGTGTCTTACTCCCAGGAAAGGGCAGGCAGGGACATGGATCTATCTCCAAACACCACACAGCCTCCCCTTTTCCAGAATCCAGTCTAGTCAACATATAATACACAGCCCAGTCCTAACCATGTCTACTCAGAAGTAAGCCCCATTGTGTTCAATAGGTGTTACTCCCAGGAAAGTGTCTTACTCCCAGGAAAGCGTCTGGCCCTTGCCCTGGGCCCTGCCTCCAAGTCCTTTCAAATGAAGGGGGTAACATCGGCATATCTAAATATATTTTGGGGTAAAGGGTAAAAAAGTTCCCCGACCCCTGGATTAAATGGACTAGCTCATATAGATGGAAAAGATGATAGCTTTGCTGGGGGGAACTAATCCAAGTTTTTGCCATATGGTTGCTTGAGCATGCATTTCTGCAGTCACGGTGCAGCGTTTTCCTGTCGCACATTCTCTGTGTGGGAAAAGCTGGAGTGGGTATAAGGATCTTAATAGGTGATGATTGGCTGAGGCTGCAATCCTAACCCCTTGTTAAGCCAGCATAAGTCCTGGCACAATTTCTGTGCTGGCCTTGGGATGTCACAAAATGCCATAAGGCACTTATGCCTTATGTGCCACTCCTAGAGGGGTTAGGCTGGTGCTCAGACATGCACTGGCCTCTCCTCAGCACAACGGGAACTGGGAGCATTTGAACTGTGCCAGTCTAAATTGGTTAGGATTGCACCCTGAGTTGTAGTCTGGAAAGCTGCCACTGGTAAACAGTGGTTCTGTGTAGTGAGCCATCACAATATAAGTTGGCACTCACTGTTGATGGTGAGGAGCTCTTAGATATGGTTATGCCACCCTTCCAGGCAGCCCATTGGCTCACCTATATAAAAGTCTCACCTATATAAAAGTCATGCCTGTGGATCAGCTCCAATGACTGATTGCCTGACTCAACCATCTTCTTTTGCTGCCCCTCCAGACAAAAAGTTACACTTAGTACCTAGTTTTCAAATCATTTGTTTTTTTCCAGGCAGTACGACATCATTTTCCAGAGCAAATGAATCTAATTTGCTGTCAGATCCTCCGGAGAAAACCTCTTCATTACATATGAGCTCATCTTGGTGACAGAATAAAAATAGCTGTCAGTTTTACATTAGGAAAATGATTTCTTACTGCCTTGGTAGCTTGCCTGCATCAGAAATCATTGGATGGGAAGGAATTAAGTGACAGGTAAGAACAACCCTAACTCTGCAATGGGCAGTAAGTTTTGAACATCAAAGGATCAATATCTTATTTCTTCATAAACCCTCCTGAAGGAACTGGATTGCAAGGGCCGACGGACTGAAGGCAATTCATTCACTTTAGCAATATAGATGCATATGTCTGTGCGCAGAAGCCGGGATCGATGTAATGAATTCTCTGAAATCCATGCTGAGTTGTTAATACCACTCCATTGTATATGGATCTAGGTCGACCAGCCTGTGCAGCTAATTTGATTTGCAGCCGTATTGATGAGTAGTCATTGAGATAGAACTTGGTTGGCATCATCCGTCGTGATTAGTCAGATGGCCTGTTAGTCTGGCTATAGTATGGCAAAAAAGAGTTACATGTACTTAAGCTCTTTTAAATCCAGTGGCTTAAGACAGAATTTAAAGGCCTGATACTGAGTCAGGCAACTGGTACATCTAATCCTCTATTATCAACACAGGTCTGCTAGCTGATCTTGCACAGTCATGTGCAAGAGGCTTTTTTGTTGTTATTGTTGGAGATACCAAGAACTGATCTTGGAATGTCTTTGTGCAAAGCCCATGCTTTACCACTGAGCTTCAGGTAACTCTCTGGCTAAGAGACACTCACTCACTCACTCACTCACTCTCTTTCTTTCTTTCTTTCTTTCTTTCTTTCTTTCTTTCTTTCTTTCTTTCTTTCTTTCTTTCTTTCTTTCTTTCCTTCCTTCCTTCCTTCCTTCCTTCCTTCCTTCCTTCCTTCCTTCCATATCAGGGTGACCATATAAGTGGATTTTTCAGAATTTGTCCTCTTTTTTAGCCTCCTGTCCATGTGTCCTCCAAAAGGGCTTCATTGTCCTCCATTTTGGCTTTATTTTGGAACTTTGCAAGTATGTGCAGTTCCCCATCACGTCATATGTCATTGGATTCGGATTGAAGAGCAGACTCCAATGCTAAAATCAGTATTGAAATAACTCCTTCCTATCAAACGTTGTGGCCAAAAAAACTAAAAATAAAAAATATGCATTGAGCTCTGTGAGAAAGTGAAAGTGCCCAATATCGTGGCTTTACTTGCGATTAGGTAAATGTGCCATTGTCTGCCAGAAAGGACCGGCTGAGAGGAATACTATCTGTCTGTCTGTCTGTCTCAATCTAATCCAATATACATAATCTAATCTACCTACAGTATTTATATACTGCTTTTCAACTAAAATGTTCACAAAGTGGTTTTAAGAAATGGAAAAAAATAATGGCTAATGGGACCCTATCCCAAAAGGGCCCACAATCTAAAATGTATTGCTTATATGCTATGATTTTGGGTATTTAACAATTTGAGCACAACCCTAACCATGTATACTCAAAACTAAGCCACATTGTGTTCAATGGGTCTTACTCCAGTAAAGTTCCTTTAGGATTGCAGCCTGTGTTGATCAGTGAGTTCCCAAATATTTTTCATAGGTGGCTCCCTTGAATTACTGAGCCATTAGCTCTCCATTAGGACTACAATCCTACACACTGTATAGGGCGGTAGAGTTTCATAGATCATAGAGTATATGATCTGCACACCTGCAGACCATATGCTGCACACCAGTGTGCTATGGCACAGTGGTTGAAAATGGCAGCCTTAGGTGAACCTAAAGGTCACAATATACAGCCCAAGATATTTTGGTGTACCAAAAGCTATTGCTGCCTGGATCCACCTATTCTATTTCATGATGGAAGTCATGAGTTTCAGTCCTCCGATCTCACTGAATTTGAAACAAGTGGTAGTGAGTGGAAATGTGGAAGAGAAGAGTGGAATATTGTGTGGAGAAGGGGTGAGCATTAGTTGAGAGCATTTCTCCATTCATGGTGGTGGCCCTGGAAGGCATAGACGCACACAGGTGAAATGGGATCTCATCTGCCCAGGTTGGTGGAGCACTAGATGCAAAGAAAGATGTACTCCTTTTGTTGAATTGTTATCTTAAATAATATTAACTCGGTCAATGGGCCATGAAACAAGGAACCTCTGAAAAGAAGCTGTTGTCTTTCTTTGGCTTCTGCATACAGGTAAACTCAAATGTGATGTTTTCCCTGATTTGCAAAGACTGGAAACCTTGTGCCATCATCATCCAAGCCCCATTTCCAACAAATCTTAGGATTCTGAATGCATACAACCTGGCAAACCCTTGTCCCATGCCATTTCCCCCACCCCCACCAACACACACACACACACACACACACACACACACACACACACACACAGCAGATCAGACAGCTCTTCCAACTGACAAATAAAGTTCTCAAAACATTTCCCCGTGTAGAACATTTCCAAGGAAATAACCCTAAGTGGAATTTGTTTAATAAAAGAGCAAGGGAAAGAGGGAAGGACAGTGTCTAACAGCATGTCCAAACAAATACTGAATGATTCTTCCCCACTGATTCATCAGCCTGGGTGGGTAGAAGGAAGAAGGCAGAGAAATCCAGTCCAAGCTAAACTGTTTCATAAAAAATATACTTTGAACCACATCAGAGCAAAGCCTAAGCTAATTAAACATCTGTGACATATTTAATACTGACTCAGTAAATATTTGGTATGGAATGCGTTCACCATACCTTGCGGTAGCGCATGACCTACAAGGATACACTCTGTCTATTAACCACTTGCAACAATGCATACATATCTAATAATCCCCCACACATAAAAACACGTCAGGGCCAGCTCATGCATGCAGGTGGTGGTCTCGGTCTAACTTCAAACTGTCAATTCTGTATTGGCCAGTGTGTTTCCCTGCTCTTTCGGGGAGACAGCAATTTTCAACCGGTTTTTTTTAATGGCACATTGACTTCTATCATCATCTTTATTGTCTTCTCCTCTTGTGACGTCACTTCTGGGAGACTTTTTTGGGTTCTATGGCGCTGATTCCAGGGCACCTGTCTGTTACTACTACTTCTGCTGCCATAGAGGATCAGACAACTGGAATAGCTGGAGGAGATCAAGGGGTATATACCGCAGGGTGCCATGCCTGCAGTGGTGCCACTGCCATCAACATTCCTGGCTGCCTTTTTTACCCACAGCTGCTCTGCCCTCTCCCCATCCAGAAGCCTTCTGGGGGCATCTGACATTAAAATGTCAGATCCAGTTCAGCGCAGTACTATACTGTACAGTGTTGTTTATTCAGTACAGTACAATACACTGTACAATACAGTACAGTGTGACTGGGGGAATTTTCCTCCCTCTCCTCCCCCCCCCCCCCCCGTTCTGGCACCAGGCAGCACAGGAGCCAGGATTGCCACTGGAACAATTTGTTACTACAGACAGTTGCCCTAGAAATAGAGTCACAGAACCTGAAAGACTTTGGGCACAATCCAAAGTAACTACAGGGAGGCCTTGCTCTGATGTAAGAACAATTTACTCTGGATTGCAATATGAATTTCCCATAGGTTTTCACTAGGTGGTGCTGTAACTACGTCAACGTAAATGTCTTTTATGTGCTCCTGTAGTTACTCTGGATTTTAGGGTTTTTCAGTTATTTTCAACCACGCTGCACCAATCTCTTGTGGCACACCTGTGAACCTTTCATGGGACACTGGTTGAAAAAAGCTATGCTAGGGATCAAATGAAGGTCTGTCTAATTTTTCAGTATAGTAAACTGTTAAACTAAATACTGACCTATACTTGTAATCAAAATACCCATATTTACTCAAATCTAATTGAACACTATCATATTGAATGCCATTTGCCAGATCCCCATTTTGGAGAATAAATTTGGCAAGAAAAGGAAGCGTTAGATTTGAGTAATTATGGAATTTATTTGTTCATTTATGAAGGGATTTATATACAGTGGTGCCTCACATAAAGAGTTTAATTCGTTCCAGAGGCATGCTCTTTAAGTGAAACGCTCTTTAAGTAAAACAGATTTTCCCATAGGAAATAATGGAAACTCAGACAATTGGTTCCACAACCCCAAAAATATTCATGTAAAAATATTAACTGGATGTAAAAATGATGACAAAACACTGGAAGTGAATTCAAAACATGCATTCAATGTGCATGATCCTATGAATTCTACTTAGGCTGCAATCCTAAACACACTTTCCTGGGAGTAAGCCCCATTTAACACAATTGGTTTTACTTCTGGCTAGACATGGTTAAGAGACTGCAATCAAAGACACTTTCCTGGGAGAAACTCCCATTTAACACAATGGAGCTAACTTCTGAGTAGACATAGACATAGGAGACTGCAATCAAAGACACTTTCTTGGGAGGCTGACCTGGGCTGCTGCTGGAGGTTCAAGGTGGTCAGTGGGGGTACTTGGGGGCAGTTAGGAGCAGCTGCCTCTGGTACCTCCAGGCAACTGCCCCCAAGTTGGGGGCAGTTAGAGGCAGCAGCACTGGTGGCAGCCCTTTTAAAGAGCCTCCATGCAGAGCCTCAGGGCTGCATAACATGCATGCCCATAGCATGCTTGCTTGTTAAGTGAAACAGAACTTGTTATGTGAAGCAAGATTTCTTGGAAATTTTTGCTTGTTATGTGAAACGCTTGTTAAACAAGGCACTTGTTAAGTGAGGTACTACTGTACTGCCTTTTGCTCCTCAAAAGAACCCCCAAGGCAGCTTGGAAAATCAAAGCAACCTACTACAACAAAATCAATAACTTAGATCATGGCATGGTAACAATGTGATTGTTTTAAATGCTGTTTGCTACCTTGGGTTTCCTTTTGTTCAGAAGAAAAGTAATCTAATAATCTAATAAATAAATAATAATAACACCTAAGAGCAAATTAAATGGAAGACACTAGAGGCATAGAGGAAATCTGGGTTGGGGGACAAGTTCAGCTCAACAAAACAGCCTAACTAGTTGCTTGGAAATCCTCAGGAATGAACCAGGAATTTTTCAAGGAGCAGGAAGTTCCACAGGCGAGGGGCTGCAACCAAAAAGGACCTTATATAATTATTATCCTTGCTGTTGAATGTACAGTGATAGGGGAACATAGAGTAAGATCTTTGATATAATGAATGAAGAGGATGGGCAGATTCATATATAGACTGTCCTTTTATACTATAAAGGCTGCAATCTTAGGAAGCAAGTCCAATTGAATCCAATAGAGCTTTCTTCTGAGTAAATGCCTAAGACTGGATTCTTACACCTTTTCCCAAAGTGGTGCATGTAGACCAGGGAGCAAATGACTGTAGCTCAAGACAAGTCTGCAAGCACAAAATTTGGAAGAAAGACGGTCCTTGCATGATGAGAGACAGCAGTCCATAGCATGTGCTTTCCATTACATCCTGATGGGCCAAGAGGGTTTTTGAATAGGCTTCGTTCAGGAGCCTTTTCCTGTATATAAATATGAAATATTGTTTCTGAGAATCCTCCCGAGACTGATTGGAGCTTAGTGGAATTGGCATCATGTCAGCTCTTTGAGATCAGACACTTCCATGTATGGGAATGGGAGATCTGTGACCTTTTCCAAATGAGGGGGTGGGTAGGTCCAAGAACAAATTCAAGCCCCAGCAGGGCTGCAGTTCCAAAGTTCATGAATCTTTTCAGTGAAATCTGGGCCTTGGAGTCCTATAAATTCTCTGGAGTCCTATAAGGACAGGCCAGGATTCAGCAGGGCAGGGATATTTTCTGAGGATCAATATTACTTTTATCTATCGGAGTGCTCCCCCATCGCTCTTTAGTCATGATAAAAGTGGAGTCCTCCAAGGCTTAAAAGGGAATTCTTCCTGTGCTTAAAAATAAATAGCTTCTAAGGTACACAGCAGCACTTAGGAGACTAATCTGTGAACCAGGACTTCCCCTGCTTAGAACAAATCTTGCCTCTTCCATAAACTCAGCAGGTAGCCTTAAGATGCCTCTCAGACTCAGCTGCAACCTGCCTGTTATTTTCAGCAGGTGCCCAGGAACTTCAGCACCTGGTGCAGTCCTTGTTGACCCAGGTGATGACTGAGCTGGTAAAGACTTCTGTATTTTTCCTTCTCACCATATTATGAATAGGTTGGGACACATTTACTCTACAATCCAGAGTAAGTATGGGAGCACGTAAGAGACATTTATGTCGATGTAGTTATAGCACCACCTAGTGAAATCCTATGGGAATTTCATATTGCAATCCAGAATAAATTGATCTTACATTGGAGCAAGAACTTCCCATAGTTACTCTGGATTGTGCCCTTAATCTGACTTCTCAGCAGAGTCCTGTCTGGGATGGGTGACCATGTCCAGCTTAGTCCCCTGCCTCACTGAATCAGGCAAGCCCCACCACCACTGCAAGGTAGTGTCCCTTTGGAGGGCAGTTGTTGTTGTTGTTGTTGTTATTAATATTAATATTATCATTATCATTATCATTATTATAAAACAGTGGTTCTGAAATTAAACCACCTAGAGAAGCTGTATATCCTTGTAAGACAGCTGAAGCCCTATACAAAATATAGGATTATTTCCCGAATGGGGATCGATGGCCAGTGGCCCAGTAGATCAAGGGAATACCTGTTGAAAAGTTGAGAGAAGAATGTTGGGAACCATAAGTAGAATGAAAATAACCCAACTACTAAATCCCAGCCTCGTTCTTTGAAAATTCAGACTATAAATGAAAGCACACAGAGTTTGTGAGAAAGTGTTTTTAAAATTCTTTTATTTTTACCACAATGGTTTAAAGTTTTTATGACAGGCGGCATTTTCTCTCCTTATTTCTACCAATTCAAATAAAATAACAGTTTTGCTGAATATTTAATGTTAGCATCTGCAGGAAGCACAGAATGCCAGCAACAGGAGGGCTGCAATAAAACGCAAATCATGTGTGCAATTGTGGGGGGATTTGAGAACCACAGAGAAGATAAACCACAGATATGGGGGACGGTGTATTGCATCAACAACAAACTGTTTTGCTAGGTCTGGCACCATATTTTGCACCTTTAGGTGCACATGCTGCATCTTGACTCCCAACGATGCATTGGGCCCAATATGGGAAGTATAATTTAGTACAAGTAGTACAGGGTTAGGTCCTCTGGTGAGCTTGGGTTCTCAACCAGTGCCCAACCTGTGTGCCCCCATCTGATGACAATCCTTTCCCCTGGAAGCTGCTATAAGGGAAGAAAGATTTCACTGGAGACACCCTACAGCTGCATATTGTGGCTCCAATTCTGATCACATAGAAACACCAACAACTGCAATCTAATGTCCAAAACATCAAATGCGCTGGACCAAACGATGCAATTAAAATAAGCCTTTCTTTCAGTTGCATGATCTAATTCTCAAAGGCAGTTTTCCATCCAATAGCACCCTCTTGTGTTAATAACGCAGTGTTCGACAATTGTGATGTTTCCTGTTGTCACAAGAAAGCAATGAGATGAAACCAGTGGCCAGTTACTGATGCTCTGGTATTAACACTGCATCTTGATAATGCCATGAAAGCAATGGCTGCATCTTCAGGGTGCCTCGGAGTTGCATGTCCTATCATTTCCAGCAGGAAAAACTGGGACTTAGGAATGATAAGGGATGCACTCCTACATTGATAGACGATAGCCTTCTATGAAGATGCCTGATCAGGCAGACCACTAGCCAAAAGAAGAAAAAATGAAATTTGCTCTCTAAAGTTGCAGATGGAATAGACCAAGTGATTTTTCAATCATGGTGCTGTGGCACACTGGTGTGCCACAGATGGTCTACAGGTCTTTGGGAAAGCTAATTTATGGGATTTAAGCAGTGTGGTGTGCCTTGACAATGATTCAAAAATGAATGGTGCTACTTGAAAATTTTAGCACTTTGTCAGTGTGGCATGAGATTTAAAAGGTTGAAAATCTCTAGCACCGGTTGAAAATGTTGGGTGATTGAAAAATAAACTTAGAGGTATTTGGGGGTACAACCTCTAGAGACAATCTGGCATTTCAGAATGGAAAGAGGGAGAAGGGTGATGGCTGCAGTAACTGCACAACTTCCTTGGCCAACAAGTTGCTCCATTTTGCCACCCTGTGAGATGTGAGCAAGGAAAGGACAGTGGAAGGAAGAGGAGTTGGCATGCTGGAATATGCTTCTGACATGCCCACCGCATCAATACTCTCCACCAGGACAACTGTAGGCTTGGACACAGATATAAAGGAAAAGTGAGAAGGGCATATGTATAAGGGAGAGTAAAGGCAAATAGGCAGAGCCTTTTCAGAAATTGGAATGATGCTGGGATAGCTGAATGTGATGAAAGTAAGTAGGCCTCCCATGGTGATTGAGTGCTCTAACTTAGCAGTGATGGGCCCAACCTGGCCCAACAACCAGATTGCCGGAAGTGGGCAGGCCAGGCCGGGGTCAGGGGACGGGCAGGGCAAGGGGCGGGGCGAGAGGCAGGCCCCAACCCTGACGTACTGTGCATGCGCCAACCTTGGCGCATGCGCAGTGCGTGTCCTGAAGCTGGTCAACCAGCTCATTGACCAGCTTCAGGACACCACTGTGGCCAGCTGAACACCGGTTCATGCCCGGTTTTCTGCCCCCCCATAGCTACCGGATCGGTAGTGGGGGGGGGGGGGGGGCAGAATTAACAACCGGTTTGGGGGGCCCAGCCCAAAGCGGTCAGTGCCCACCACTGGCTCTAAGGATACATTATGCTTATATACAGTATTTATCTATTTACAGTATTTATATATTGCTTTCCAACTAAAAAGTTCACAAAGCAGTTTACAAGAAAATGAAAAAAATTAATATCTACAATCTGAAATGCAAGAGAACATCAACAGAAGCCACTACTTAGCTGCATGCAGTGGCATAGCTAGAGGGGGTGTGAACCATGTGAATGTTGGGAGGATTCGAATAGACAAAAGAAAATATTTCTTTACCCAGCATGTAGCTGGTCTGTGGAAGTCCCTGTCACAGGGTGTGGTGATGGACTCTATCCTCAATGCCTTTAAGAAGGGTTTGGACAAATTCCTAGAGGAAAGGGCCATCACAGGTTACAAGCCATCAGGGCACGTGTGCATAGATGGAGATGTGGGCAACCTCCAAATGCCAGATGCAGGGGAGCATCTGGATGCAGGTATCATATGTGCTCTCTGAGAGATCTGGTGCAACACTGTGAGATACAGGAAGCTGGACTAGGTGGCCTGATCCAGTGGAGGCTCTTCTTATGTTTTTATGTACATAGGGCGGTTATGAGAAGACATGATGTAGCACCAAAGAAAAGCCAACTATCCATCATCTGGTGCTCTTTCCTCCCTTGATGGCCACTTCCAGGAGTGCTTGACATTAAAGCAAACCAGTTAGCGGAAAGAATCCCACAGCCAAACATCTCCAAGTCCCGTTTCTGTGATTCTTTGAAGCCGATTCCAACTCGTATTGCTGGTTGATTTCCTGATGCAAGAGGCACGTTTCAAAGAGCTTCAACCACTGCCATCTAGGGGTGATTGTGACTCTCGGCATTTCAAATTGGAAATTGCAAATGTGAAAATAAGTACAGTACTAACACATGAAGCTAAGAATTAGACTGGAATAAGAATTACCCCGGGATTTAAAAAACAAATGAGGATTTCCCGTTCCGGAGCTATTTTCCCTGTTCATCTTCTCTATGCTAGTTGAATTCAGACTGTATTCAAATGTCACCCCAAAGAGCAAGCTTAATTAGTACAGGAAAGTGGTGGAAGACAAACTATTGACAAAATATTTGGGATAACACAAAGTGATGTGAAGCAATTATATAAATTAGATTACAGATTTTTAGATTAATTCCAGATTAATTATGATAATTATAATAATTAGATAATTAATAATTTGTTTAATTACAGATTTTTAAAAATAAACTGATGTGAAGCAGTCTATCTGCGTATATAGATTCTCCAGTTGCCCTTGGAGAATCTTAAGAACCAGAAGGAAACAAAACTCTCCTATAAATACTGTATTTTCTAGAATCTAACGCTTACCCTTTTCAGCTGAATGTAGTCTCCAAAATCAGGGTGCACATTAGATTTAATTGTTAATCAGATTCAAATAAATGTGGTATTTTGATTATAAGTATAGGGTGAGCATTAGATTTGGTGGTGCATTAGATTTGAGTAAATACAGTATTTTAATAAAGAAATTGAGCAAAAAATGTGCTGAGCTGAGTGTCTGTGTGCAGCAGGGCTCTCTGCCTCCTCAAGTGGCACAGAGTTCCAGGGACAGACACCACAGAATTGTCGTTTTATTGTGCAGAGAGAACACTGGAGGTGTCTGAGGTTTTTGTGATATGTTTGTTTCTAATTATAAATTCAGAGAAGGCCAGCTTGTGTGTTATTTAGTGGCAGAGCTATGCTGACATGTTTTCTCCTATGTATGCTTATGGGATTGTTTTCCTTTTGCGCTGATGATTTATTGTCATTCAAGGTTTAAATACCATTCCAGGAAGAAAAGCATCCTACAAATGTTTAAATAAAATACCTGCACACATTGTTACTGTTCATTCCTATGGGGAAAAGAGAAGAGCTGGCACATTTAAGCACACTGCAGTGCGACTCTGACCTCTTCTCCTGAGAGGCAATCTTTTTTGGGGGAACATGTGTACAGTGCATCTCACGGTGCAGAGACACATTGCTGTTCTTTGTAAGGCTCTACAGCAGGGGTGTCCAACACGAGGCCCGGGGGCCGCATGCGGCCCAGGACGAGGGTGGATGCGGCCCTCCTGCAAAGCTAGCCACCATTGGAAAAACCAGCTTTGGTTTTCAAATTTCACGTGCTTCTCTGCGCACTGCCCTGGGCAGCCACCACAAAGCTGGTCTGGGCTGCCTGCTTCCTCCCCTACCTGCCTCCTGGCACTCAGAGCACTTCAGGCCCCTGCAGACCTTGCAGCGCTCACCCACCCACATCCCCCAAAAGCAGCCTCAGCCTCTATCCCAGCTGCTGCCTGCTGCCCTTGAGACCTACTCAGAAATAAGCCCCATTAAAGTAAATGAGGCTTACTCCCAAGTTGCATTCTGAAAGCCCAATGATGCATAGGATGGGCTGTGATCCTCTTCAAGCTTAACCTTGGAGATATGCTGCAACCCTAACGATGTCTACCCAGAAGGCCCATTGTACCCAGTGGGACTTACTCCCAGGAAAGTGTGTTCAGGATTGCAGCATATCTCCAAGGTTAAGCTTGGAGAGGATCACAGCCCATCCTATGCATCATGCCTCATCAGAAGTAAGTCCCACTAAAGTCAATGAGGCTTACTCCCAAGTTGCAGTCTGAGAGCCCAATCCTATGCATGGCTACTCAGCAGAAAACCACATGATAATCAATGAGATTTACTCCAAGGTTTAGTTTGGAGAGTATCACTGCCCATCCTATGCATCATGCCTACTCAGAAGTAAGCCCCATTAAAATAAATGAGACTTACTCCAAGGTTTTAAAATGTAGGACATTATATAGGGCATCCTACATTTTGAAAAAGTTGTTCGTGTTTATGTGTGTCCCAAACCAACTCGTCTTCTGCCAATGCGGCCCAGGGAAGCTAAAAGGTTGGACACCCCTGCTCTACAGCATACAAACATCATAATGATAGGCATTTTGCTAACAAATAAACCTCAAAACCATGGACAAGCATTTGCTTGTTTATACACAAAGCGCATCGTTGTGGAGATGCTTCCTGCAGCTAGAGGTCATCTAGACTGACCCTTGCTCAGTAGGAAATATAAATCCATGGCATCCTTGACATGACTGTCCAGCCTCTGTTTGGAGGCCGCCTGGGAGAAAAATCCACCTTTTTGAACTTTTTTATTCAACCCATAATTATTTTTTGCACCTTGTAATCATGACATAGCATATAAGGGGATTGGGATACCATTTTGAATCTTCAAGGTGCCAGCATCTTCTAAAGCAAAACAGGGACACACGCACACATGGAAGTGGCTGTGGAAGGTGTACAGGTGTTGCGCGATTTCTGCGTTAAAAAACGAGAGCGTTCCTTGGTCGTAATCCAGCAGCAGGCCAATTCTTTGGGGAGGGACGGTGATCCTGATGTCTGGGGACACCTCATTGTTGAGAAATTCATAGGTATGTCTGTGCAAGAGAAGAGTGGATATAGTTAGAAGTCCTCAGGAATAGACTTGTCTTAGCTTGGATAGTTTTGGAAGAGACTGGATTCTTTGCCTCTTCCAAAATTGGTTAATAGTCCAACTTCTTCCCTTGGAAAGAAAGATGCAAACATATTTTGCACTGTAGTCTCAGCAAAGCAACAACTTATTCTTGGGATCAAGCTGCATGTGACACTAGAACAGTGGTTATAAAAAAGTGTGGGTCAGGACCCACTGGTGGGTTGCAATTTGATTTTTGGTGGATTGACAAAAGGTGATGGAAAGATCAGAACTTATTGTCTCAAGCCTTAATGATATTAAAAAACCAGATATTCTAGCTGTTAATTAATGTGTGAAGAGCTCGACTCCTACAGTTTGCATGCAAATGAAAATATAGGATTGGATTAGGGTGGATCTGTTTTTCTTGTTATCATTACTTATAAATAAATAATATTAAGTCTGATAAATCTAAGTGGGTCCTGATAAGAGTGATGCATGAAAAAGTGGGTTGTGGTGCTAAACCATTTGGAAACTGCTGCCCTTGAAACATCTGTGGTGCTATCCAAAGTGTCTGTATATTCCTTTGCTATTTATGGGTGTCATTAAATGGCTTTCAATTATGCATCATTAAATAACCACCATTGGTGTTATTGAAGTTTACTGTTTCCACTGTCTTTGTGTTGCTTTTCTTTTGCTGCCTTGTATGGTTGTCATGCATATGACACCTTTTCATGCTTCATCCATGAGCTGTCTTGTGGTTTTCTAGCTCAAGGTGGGGGACATTTGCCATAAATAAATAAGCTGCTTAAGAACTGGGAAGAATTTTTCTCTAATACTGTAAACCGGCTGCTGCATGGAACTGACACCTCTATGCAGTGTCACCATGGAAGGACCTGGAGGGGCTTGTACCTGGGAGAAGTGGCTGTATGCCTCATGCACCATGAGTTGTGGCTGTTCCCCAAGTAGCATCCTCTGGTCACGTTTTCAAAAGCCACACCGACATAATATTCAAGGGTGTCATCCACGTCCACCTCCCAGTAATGTTTTCCTCCAAACGGTATTGGGTTCCCCAGGATAGCAATGGACCTGGCAAGGTTAAAGGGAGTGTGTCATTTGGGACAGAAACAACATGTTCCTGGATGAATAAGAGTGGAAGCTGCCTTATGTTGGGTCAGAGCAGAGCCTTAGAGGGAACTGCTGGGAATAAACTGTATTCTGGTGTGGGTCAAAAAGGGGACCTTAGTGCCAAAGGAGCGGGGCTGAGAAATGTATTAGGATCTTACATTTTTGGATCATGATGACTGCTGTGTTCCCTCCCCTTTCCTTTTTTCAGATGTACAACCATAACATAATATGGGAATCCTTACTTTTGCCTGTACTCTATTGTAAAATTAATTTTTTACCAAATTGAAACTTCTCCTTTAATTCGCCGAGGAACTTACCATTTAAATTCACTGTAAATATAACCCCAAATTGTCAGCTGTTCCCTGTAAGGAGGAAGAAGCCCATTTTGGTGCATGTCCGACTGCGTGCAAGGTACGGTTGCCAGAGAAACCACAGCAACTTTTAGAATAAAGTGGGAAGTGAAGGAGGCAAAACACCCACCCAGCCTCCTCTCCTTGAATCCAGTGATGGGTGGAGGATGACAAACTGCTACTAGGCAGTATTCATGTAATTATGCTAATTTTAAAATCCCATCACTGACGGATTAACAGCATGTTCTGATTGTGTCCAATGAATCTTTTCCCCCCTCTTTTTTTGGACTTGCTGTAAATTGGGACGACTGAGTAGGAGGAAATGAGACTCAAGGGCTAAGTTAAGTGAGTGTCTACAAGGGTCATTAAAATGAGGGGGAGAGAGTATATGTCTTATGGAACCCAGGAGGAATAGATGGAAAAGGAAGCTGTTACAAAAGGCAATATGAACACACTCGTTCAAAGTTACGCTACAAACACCAGTTCTTGGCATGCATCTGGGGAGCAATCAGTTGTAATTTCCCCTTCCTTGGGTTATTATACAGCTAGTGAGCCCCCCACCTCTTAGGAAGAAAATCCTGGCTGTTGTGCCATTTGAAGCTATATGAGTAAGTGGGAAAGTATATGAGTAAGTCTGTGGACTGAGAAAAGAGGTGCAAGTTTCCCATGGTGATGATCTGCATGTTTGCACAGTCCTCCGCCGAGCATTTCAGGGCAACATATGTGGGTCATCACAACTTAACCTCACATCACTTCTGTGAGAGAAGTCAGAGAAGGGGCAGATCTACATCACCAGAACATACTGAATTCATAATAAATGTAGCCGCCTGCAGGACATTCTAGTGTTCAGTAAGATGATGAGGACTTTTATAGGTGTATATATAGGATGCTATCTTCTACCAAATCAAAAACTTGTAGGTTAACAGCTTAGGCTGCAATCCTAAACCCCACTTAGGCTGTCCTAAGCCTCAGCACAAGTCCCATCCTGACTGTGGGGTGTCACCAAAGTGCTATAAGGTGACACCCCTGAGGGACAGTTAGGCCAGTGCACTTGCCTCCCTACATCACCACAGGAACAGGAAGACCAATAAGTTGTGCCAGCCTAGGTTAGGATTGCACCCTTAGTACAGTCTACAATAAAAGTGATTTTCAAACTCTGCAGACACAGTACAATCCTAGGTAGGTCTACTCAGAAGTAAATTCTATTATGTGCAATAGGGCTTCCTCTCAGGAAAGCATACACAGGTGTAACATGCAAACCACGTGTGTTACTGCATGAAATGGGCATTATTGTTAGGAATACCTTGTAAAGCTATTTTCACGGAAGGACAACTTGCTCTTTGGACTCTCGGTCTTGCGACACACAATTGTAAATCCATCATCTAGGATAGATAGCGAGGGGTGGGCCGTCTCCTCGTTCAGAGTAAAGGATGTGCCTGTAATGCAAGACAGGAATATAAGAAGCACTCTGGATCAGGCCAAAGGCCCATCTGGTCCAGCTTTGTGTATCACACTGTGACCAACCAGATGCCACGTTCTAGCAAGAGAACTGCATCCTAGTAAGTTCTATTATGCATATCTCTTGCATATGGCATTCTGAGATAGCCATCTTCTAAAATCAGGATCTTTACATGCCCAATTGTGACAGATATTTCCTCCAGAAATCTGTCCAATCCCCTTTTAAGATCCAATCACTACTGTGGCAAGAAGTTCCACAGACTAATTGGTAAAAAATTTCTTTTTCTGTTCTAACTCTTCCAACACTCAATTTTAATGGATGTCCCCTAGTTAACGGGATAAACATGGGATAATCATCTCTATCCACTCCATCCGCTGCATTATTTTGTGTGTCTCAATCATATCCCCCACCAGGCATCTTATAATTGGCAGTGATTTCTAAACCCTGAAGATGCAAATGATTCCGGCACAGGGAGACCATTCAAACTCACACACTGGTTGACTGCCTGGGGTTTGGAACTTCTGAAGATAAATCTGTCTCAAGTAATCCATATACAATGTGTTGCCTCCATGAGAGCAAATGAAGATACAGGCTGTCATTAAAGTGAAAGCAAACTTATGTCAGGTGAGAGGAGAAGACGTCTTACAGTTCAAAATGCCAACTTGAGTTACAGCCTGCTGAGATGTAGCGCCAATGATCATGTCAGAGACGCGATTATGGATGTGTAGGTGGGAGAAAATAACAGCTACTCATTTAGAACTGTGGATTTGAAGATTGCTTATTTATTTCGCCAAGGATTATCCAGACAACCTGAGCCTGGCACAGCTTCCTTGCTGACATAAGGACAAGACTGCATGTGCCCAGAAACAGGTTCATGTCAGGTTCTGACCCTCCTTATTGCAGCATCTCTTGCCCTGATGTTATGGTGCAGTGTTTTTGCAACCCCATTACTGGCTGTGGTTTAAAGCCAAGATGTTCATAGCATAATAGTGATGGGCTACTGTGAAATATAGGAAGCTGGGTGTTGATGTCACAGAAGGAAGATCCTTCCTGAATTTCATGTCCAGAGGTTGGGCCAGAGCATCCCTCAGTCACTGATTCTTCAGTGCAAAGTATAGGGAGGAAAACACATTGTGCCCCATTTCCCCCTTCCAGTTGGAATTTCTGAAAACTGTGACTCCCTCCGTCATGGACGGAACACCCACGCCAAATTTCATGCTTCTAGACTCTGTGGGTTTGGCTGGGCGTTGATTAGTGATTGAGTGAGTCAGTGACTTTTCTCTTTTATATATATAGATGATGTGATGGGGTAAGTTATACTGTCTGTTACTGGTGGTGGAAGAAGAACTTGACACAGTGCTGATGTTTTCTTTCTCACAATGTGACTTTCTGCTTGTACATGTACATGAAGCGTGTACATGAAGAACCTTCAAACAGTACAATCATGTTTAATCTATTACCCCATTAACCACTGTAAAAATTTTCCTGCTGGATGATATCACTTCCAATCATGACATCACCTTCAGTAGATCCAGAGAAATTAAGTGTTAAGTGTTTGAGAACCAATGGTCTATTTTTGAGACCATTTTTGAGAACAAACTGGTAGCCATTCTTCAGGGTTTCTGATAAGAGGTTGCCCTACTTGGAGATGCTGATAGAGTTTGGCTTTGGGACTTCTGCATGCAAGGCATGTGCTTTATCATCTAGCAACTATTTTATGCTCTAGCAACTATTTTGTTTGCAATTAGCAATTAACAAATATTATATGTTATTGCTACCTGTGCTAAGGATACAGACGGGTTTGCTTCTTTCACTAGAGCCTCCCATGTTCATGGCTTTCACAGACAGAAGGTAGTTCTGTCTTGGCTCCAACTGAATCAGAGTTTCACAGTTTGGAATTCCAACAATGGACCTGGAGAGGGAAAAATGGAAATAAAATGGAAATAACTCTTTGAACATTGTTGTCTGTTACAGGGATGGCAAAAGAAAAGGTTCATTGTGAGACCTTCAGAAATGGTGAAACCATAATTTATGGACTATTCCAAACCAGGGTGGCAGCACTGGGCACATCCAAAGCACAAGGCGTGATTCAACCAAATTGGCCAAACTGCCTTAAGGCTGACTCTGCCAGTGCCTGTAGGTTCCTGAACGAACCCAAAAGTATGGGAGATAAAATATAGCCTTCTCCCTTATGCTCATTCAATCATTTCTATGCTTTGAAAAATGAAAATGAAAATATGACCCGGTTGCTGCTCACTCCGTAATAACATTCCCATCCTCTCCTTCAGTCAGCTTGGACAATTCCACAGTGTAGGAGTCCACAGGATTTGTGTTCCCTGATTCCCAGCACACCAGTGCTGCATGTTCACAGCTTTGGATCTTCTTGCTTTTGATCACAGGCGGTAAAGGAGCTAAAATGCAGATAAGAGATGTTGTTCTCAGTCATCTGGTTATGAGATATGCTACAAGCAAAACCTGCTTGTTATTACTGAAGGTGGTGGCATAACTAATGATCCCATAGCCCAGTGCAGAGCTCAGAATGATGCCCTGGAAATGATGCCATGTCCAGGCTGTTAAGAAAGTGAAAATGTGGGCAAATCTGCCTCTTCCCTGGGTAGGGTTGCCATAATTCTCTTCCACAAAACCAGGACAGGACCCCCTGTCAAATTGCCCATATATGGATCATAACCCCGAAAACTGGGACTGTCCCTATCCTATCCTAACTTATACGTCTTCCCATTCCTACAGTGATGTAGGGAGGCAAGCACATGTCTGAGCACTGGCTTAACCTTTCCCCAGAAGTGACACACAAGTGTAGTATGGTACTTTTGTGACTCCTGAAGATCAGCAGAGGACTTGTGCCGGGACTTAGTCTGGCCTAACTGGATGTTAGGCTTGCAGCCTAAATATGTCCTTCCCTAGGAAAGGGAGAAGCTTTGGAATCGAGGCTGGAACATGCCCTGCATGAAGCCTTCAGCACAGTTCAAACCTCAAGCAAATGTTATGAAAACCATTCCTTGAACACACCTGTCATGTAGACAGCTCTTTCGCTTGCTGGACCAGTACCAGCTCTGTTCAGGGCCCGTACCCAAAATTCATACTGAGCATTTGGTGTCAGATTGATCACAGTGGAATAGGTTTCCTTTACATTCAGCATAAACTCTGAAATGGGAAAAGAAAACGATGCAGGTAATTATTTTTAAGTGGCATAAAACGCATTTCTAAATAGGAACACAAATACCAGGTGCACTGAATGGCAGCGAGTGGGAAGGGGGTAGTGGAGAGATTCCCAGCAAGGTTTAGAATTCTGCTCTTGGATATTTTCCAGAATCCATTGCAAAAACACATACCTGGGAGCTATTTTAAAGAATAAAACGCCTTGCTGTGGTTCATTTTTTGCATGCTTTAGAAGTACCAGGATACCTGAGGCAATGCAATATAATGCAATTATTTTCTCAACACAATTCCAACAGCCAACTCAGGCTGCAGGATTCTTGACAAAAGTGTCATCTTGTGGTTCTTGTTGTCAAAGTGACCTCTGGTGGGTTTCCTTCCACTCACCATGCAAAGGACACAGTCTCCCTTTCTTCTTGCTGAGCCAGCAACAATAGTGTTCTCACACCATCTGATGTGGCACTTTGCAAGATTCGTAAGTGACAGGTCTATTCAGGTGACTGCAGTGATTGCATTCATGTGCAATGTGCAATGCTCATGGACATTTATGTGCAATATCCAAATGTCTCTGCTGAGGACAGATCACATCTTTCTGCCTGCTGTCAGGCAGACATGAACATTTCCTCCACTTACTTCAGCCTCTCAAAATGTTGGGAATCTGCCTCCTTACCAGTTTGCTCTTCCTTTGACGTATCATTGCTGATTAGTTTATAGTACAGCTGGTAGCTCTCAACAATATCTTCTGAGAAGAAGCTCCAACAAACTCTCACGGATGTGCCCGTCGCTGAATTGGGCTCCTGGGAGTTCATGACTGGTGCACAAGGAGCCGAAAGGGCTGGAAGAGGGAAGGGGGGGGGGGAATCTGTTTAGAAACTTTACATGAAGATCATGTAGGTCTTTACATGAAGATCATAAAGGTCTTGGGAAACTATGTGAAGGATATATATGGACAGCTGGGACTGCGCAGGCCTCTAATTCCTTGCAGTTAATAGTGAAAATCAAGGCAAAGTTTAATCTCAAAATGATACATTTAATGACCACTGTAATCAGTGGTGTAGCTAGAAGGGGTTCAAAGCGCAGGAACCTGAATCCCTTTTCCTCCTTTCCTTCTTGGAAACATTCTGGGTGGGGTACACCTCCATTTTGCTCCTGCCACCCAGAATGGCATATAGCATATGAAATATGCATATACACATCTAGGAAAAGAAAATATATACAAATCTAGGAAAGGCTTCCAAACATTTGCTGTGTTCAATTTATTGTTGTCCTGTTGCTGACTTTTGTTTCATTGGGTTTAATTGTATTTCAAATGATTTTCATTTGGTGTTGTTTATGGAAAACACCCTGGGAATTGAAGCACTGAAGGGTGGGTGATGTACAAGTAATCTAAGGGCACAATCCAGAAGTGCACTTGGATTACCCTATCTATCACTGGGCTGGCAGGATGGGCTACCCTAGCTATTCTGGAAAAGGCTCGAGTCAGCCTAAGGCAACATAGGCTGCCCCAAGACAGGTGGACCTGAGCTGCCCTAGCTGGGGCCACCTAGGCAGTTAGAATTATAGAATCATAGAATCCTAGAGTTGAAAGGACCTAGTAGGTCATCTAGTACAACCCCCTGCCTGCAGCAGGAAATCCTCAGGAGAGCTCAGGAGAGGCATGTTAGCATTGCTTAGGGCAGAACCGTTACTCTGTATCCAGAGCCTGTTTCCAGGGCAGAAATTCACTCTTCCAGCTCCTCAGAGTTAAACCACCTCAGGAGCAGGTATAGTCATGAGTAGACCCATAGGGGTCCATGACAAGGAAGAGTAAGGATGGCAGTGTTGACCAAGAATCTGAGCTCTTGGCCAGCCCAACCCCTGTCTCTCAACCTCAGGATATGGCACAACTACGGCAGTCACTAACCTGGGGATACAGCAGGCCACTCCAAGAAGCCCCTTATATTAACTGTAAACTGTACTGGCATCTCATCAGGGACTCCTTCTAAGGAAGGCACCACAGCTGTTCCTTGTTCAGTGTGATCTGAGGGGGGTCTCCTCGAGAGCAAGTCCTCTCCAGGTGTCACTGACTTGATGCCTACTGAGCATGCTCTGAAGCAGTGAGGGCAGCCCAGGCTTCCTGACTCTGGATGCAGCATAACTTTCTGCTCTGGATTCAGAATACAGTGGTTGGGGTAGCACAGCTAGGGCTCTCCTCACTGCCCTAACTCTAGATTATGCCCTTAATAAGATTGCCTCTCATTTCCTCCTTTTTAACTGGGTTGCACTGGGAGAAATTACATGTTTTCCTGAACAATATTACTCTATGTGTGGACACCAGAATAAAGAAGATGAATACCTGGAACTGTATTAATGCAATCCATTACTCTTTGAACTTCAGAGAAATTTATGACTCTGGTTTCAAAGTCCGCTGATGTTGACAGTTCTATATCCACATTCTTTTTCAAGAATTCATCCAATCTGGAAATGCAACAGAAATCAGTATGATATGTCAACCCTTATAAACAGGCATCTGTCCTCTCCTGTCCTGTCCTATCCTGACCTGGATGGGTCAGGAACTGAACCTGTCACCTTCTGCATTCACCAAACAGTATTTACCATCTATCCCCTCCCTTGCTTATCTCTCCTCTATTTGATATCTAAGGAACAACATTGAAAAGACCCCGCCACAGTGGTAAAAAAATGGATGAGATAGTTGCTTAATAGCGATGTCACCCCTCGGTTTGTATCATCTGGTGTGGCTCACACCATAGCAATGCCACTGAATAGTTGGCAATTTTCCACTCTTTAATGCTATCCCAAAACCTGCTCCTTAAAATTGTTATTGCATAGTATTACCTGTGAATTGTAGCTACTGCAGTCTGTAAGAGAGAGAGAGAGAGAGAGAGAGAGAGAGAGAGAGAGAGAGATGTTGCAAAAATATTATTAATAGGAAGATGTTGCAAAAATTTATTTGCAAATTGAAGACAGACTTCAAGCTTGTGGGATATCTTTGTTTTTATAGAACCCCAAATCCCAATAACTGGCCCCCACATGCAAAATAATTAGAGAGACAAAAAATAACTTTCCCCAAATAGCAACAACATCTGGGAGGGATGCTATGCTGGGAGGACTGGGGACCACAATTCTATGATGTCAAAGAACAGGACAAAGAATAAAGGAATTTTTCAACACATTAAAGAAGGCCAGAGTGGTGGAATCCAAGTGAAATGCAATTCTTTTCTGTCTTCCTCAGTGATTGCTTCCATTATGCTATCTAAAGGCCTTCCTTCCCAATATATACCACAAAACAAAGTTAGAGTGATCAGTCACAAGGCTTGAAGCTCTGTTATACTCCTGGGGGAAGCACCTGCCTGAAGGAAGGCAGTTTCTGCAATGCATTTAGCTTGCCGCATTCATTCATCACCATTCAGGAATTTCTATCATCTGGGTATCCGAGGAGCCTTCTGTTTACTTGCACAAATTGAGCTCCTTGGCAAAATGTGCAAGAAGGCCATGCAGGGGACAGTATCATTTACTCCCCCAAAGTAACAGCATCAAGTTGCCTGATGCAAGCAAGAATAGAGAACGCAATGGAGATGCTGGATCCCAATTAATATTTTCAATCCTTTTTATAAATGGATTGACTTGGAGAAAATAAGGGCTGTCTCCCATCCAGTACACTCATCCATCACACAGGCCACCAGAGTACAGGTGCCTGAAAATGTTTTGCAGCATTTATTATCAATATTATTGGTGCAAGTTTCCTGGCACTGTGAAAAGAGCATGAGCTGATCCAGGAGAGAGGGTCATGAAGAAGGGCTTCAACGCACTCCTCTCTATATATTTAGGGCCTTTTCCAGAATGCAGTAAGGGGTTCATCATCCTTCCAGGACCTCTGAAAGCTAAGATCTTTTTTTTCCTTTTGAAAAAAAAGCAGACTCACAATGTGGTTAATTCCATATAAGTTTTTCAAAAGGAAATCTATGTATTAAACAAACAAATGCGGGATGTTTTCCCACCAGAAATTGATAAAAGTGGTGCAGAGCCAAGCAGTTTGGAGCTGTGCTGAGCTGCCTGGGACCAGGGTCAGGATCCAGTACATCCTTCTGCTAATCCCTATGGCACTTTTGCAACACCAAGAGCTTGGCGCAAGTCCCTGCCAGCTTAGGGCACAGTTGGGATTGTACCCTTAATTAATTAATTAACTACCTCTTCTGAGCCCAGGTGGTTCTCTGGATCTCATTTGGACTTCTCTGCTAGTTAACAACGAATTTTGAGGCTGAAGACAGCATTTTTATCAGTGATTCTTTTTCCACTGTATCAGTTCCCTTACCGTGACCATATCTGTTCTATTGTCACCCTGGCCAAGTTCCTCAATGGTTTCCATCAGGTCTTTACAGGTATCCAAGTTTTCTCCACAGCTGACCAGCTGCTTGTACAAGATTTCCAGTTTCTCTTTCTTTTCTTCCCCCAAAGCCTGCATGTTCTCCTCGTACTTTTGCTCCAGCGTTTGCATCACATCGTTGTAATTTCTCTCAAAGTTCTGCTCCTGTTTGACAAAATTCTCCTGGAAAAGATTTGAGGTTTGATGAAACTTTATTAGAGTTTGCCTCAAAATGGTTTGAAGACCTATGGCCAGGCCTTACAGCTATACCTCATGTTAGCAGTGGTGGGCTGACACCGGTTTGGACCGGATCGGGCGATCCGGTAGTTACCGGGAGGCCACCGGTCACGATCCGGCTGTTACAGGGGGGGCGATCCAGTTCGCCCCCCTTTCTGGGGTTTTTTTTTTTTTTTTTGCAGTTCTGGGGGTTGGAGGGTGACCTGGGGGCAGTTGTGGGCAGGGGAGGTGCTTACGTACAGTTCCGGGGTGCGGGGGGGTCGCTGGAGGTTCCCTCTCTGCTGTAGCGCCAGCCGCGGCTGAGCGCTACTAAAAAATGTTTAAAAATTCAGTGCGCATGCGCGCGCAGCTAATTAGGCAGCGGGGAGAGTTCCTAGAGAGGACCCGCGTAGGCAGGACCTCAATTGAACTCTTCCGGCAAGTGAAAGTCCGGAAGAGTTCAACTGAGGACCCGCCTATGCAGCAGGGAAGAAGAGGCTGGGAAGAGCAGGGAAGATGAGCAGGGAAGAAGAGGCTGGAGAGGCATCATGACCCTGATATGTTTGGAAACTACTACTATAAAGTTTGAAAATTTATCATGAACAGAAAACAAAATACATTAGAAACTCAGGTAGGATCATTGTTTACCTCTACGGTGATAAAAATTTCTTCCAAATGACTAGAAAAATTCTCCAGGTGAGTGATCTGATCTTCTAATTTGCATATGTTTTTATGAAGCTCATCCTATTAAAAACAACACCATCAGCATTAACACACTAGTTTATAGTTTAAAGAGAGATTTCTTATTTTGGACTAGACTGATGACACACATCACTCTCACCTTTGCAATTTCAACCACACTGATGAGAGGTATCACCTCATGCTCCTCGTGTTCACCACACGATTGGTCAAGTGCTCTGATTGGAATACAGCATGTAATGCAGTATGTGTCTATATCTTTGTCCATGCCAGGAATGCCTTGATGATGGCTCTTTCCTCCTCCAGACCCAGCTTCTGATGCTGTACCTTCAGAAGTAGGGGCTACCTCTGTGACCTGTTCAACTTTTGTTTCTTCATCCTTGTCAAGATGGGATGATTTTCTAAGGCCTACCAACTCTTTGGTCAATGTCTTCCTCTTTTCCTGCAAAGCCAGATCTCGTCTTTGGAAGGGTTCCTCTGAAAAGGTTTCTAAATCTTCATATGAGTCATAAAGATCCAGGTGATAATTCTGCAGACTTTCTGGCTCATTTTTGGATGGTGGATCCATTGTAGAATCAAGATAATCCTAGACAGCTCTGGTTGAACATGCAACAAAAGCTTCTTGACTTAGAAGCAACAGAGGAACAAGATGCCACAAGATCTACAGGACAAGTAGAGGAAGGACAACCCGATGATGTATAAGAAAGAATGGAGTGAGTAAAGACATGTCAGCAGCAAAATTGTACAAAATGAAAACAGCAATCTTCCCCATTTGCAGCAGTGGGAACACTAGGGTTTGTATCACCTGGTGTGCGCACACCAGTGTTCCCTCTAATTTTCAGTAGGCTGTGTGCACAAAAAATATTAGCCATGCAGCTTTTGAAGGAGGGTTAAATTTTCTTGTCCTACATAACAAGTGTTGGAGTTATATACTTTTGACTGTTATATACTTTTGACTACATAACAAGTGTTGGAGTTATATACTTTTGACACATCAGAAAACAATATGTACATTTGTTACAATACGTGCAATGTAAAAAAAAAAGCAGGCTCCGTCAGTCTTGAAAGACTATGATATCATGCTCGGCACTGCATACGCTGCATGCGAAGCACAAAAGCCTGGGTTGGATTGTTATGGAGGATAGGCTGTTACCCAAGCAGCAAATCCCCCCTCTCCACTCATTGGAATTAGTCCAATGGAAAGGCAGAGCCAATACGATTGGATCCAGCTGCATCGCAGAGCTGGGCTAAGGACAGGAGCTCACTCTGTCTTGTGGGGCCGACGGGTCTCAAACCCTGGCCTGCTGGTTAACAGGCACAGCATCTTAACCGCTTGCACCACCCACAGCCCACATGGAAGAAAATAATGAGTTTACATTGTCAGTTGTCTTTGTCAAAATTTGGACATGTGGTCAACCTGTTATAAAGAGGCTGCCTTCTGTCCCTCAAGAAAAGGAGGGTAAAGAAGATTATTTTTCCAGGAAAAGAGGCTTAAAAAGAGGCCAAGAAAGAGTACAAGTCCTGGAAAAAGAGGACATGTGGTCACCCTGGGTGTACAGAGCATTGCTCCTTTATCTGTCAGGACTCTGCTTCTGTTGAACTTCTGCCCGTGCTGCCTTGACAGCCCACCAGAAGCCTGAGGCTTCTCTAAAGCAGGACAGTGGAGGGAAAGGGATACACCAGATCCGCACATCCCTGGAGGTGGAGACGCATTGCCCCCACACGCTCCCCTCTCTCCCCCGATGGGAACACATCCTCCTCCCATGTCAGTGCCTGCTCCTCCTCTGGCATCAGTGTTGCCTGATGCTGCCAAAGTCAGGCAGCTGGTTTTGTGCGCTTTATAGAAACTTATGTGCACTAGTTTGACGAGTTGTGTGCGCGTGCACATGCGCACAACTTAAAGGGATCTATGGTGCACATCTCCATGATGGACCTCCTTCCATGAAGTGGAATGGGCAATGCTTTTGGGGGTGGATGTGGTGATGTACCATTGCCCCTCTCCTGGTTTTCTTGTTATAACATTTGATAGAATAGTTATATTTCAAAGCAGTTTGTTTCAGTGCATTCTACATGAAATACACATTAAATGAACTGCTTTGGGTCACTTTGGAGAGAAAGATGGAATAAACATACAGTAAATATATAATATGATGGTATTAGTAAAAAATACCAATATTTTTAAAATGTCGGTCAGTAGTGGTATCACCTCTTTCTCCATGTGCATCATCTTGTGCAGCCTGCACCACCCCATACCTCACTAGTGATGCCACTGACTTTAGCCTGATACCCCAATTGCTGAAGAAGAGGAAAGGGAGACTTTTGGAGGTGAAAGTGGTTTGACCTCAGGCCTTCTGGAGGACAGTGGAGGAATGGGAGGCCCCCACATTTCAACCTTAAGCTCAAAATGAGCCCTGCGGCCAAGGAACTAGCAACTTTAGAAACATTATCTAATAGAATATCATGACCTAATAGGACAGCCGTACATTTTGCTTGATAAAATACAGATTTGGTCTACAGTGCACGAATGCACTTTAAAGAATGCAGATGACTATCTGCAGAAACAGTTTTTTCATCACATAAAAGCCCTTGGAAGCTGCCCTTGATCAAAGTAGACCAAACCTTAATTCAACCATTTTATATTATACGTTTACAGGGTTATAATCAGTGCACAACTCCCGAACAAGATGCTTAAATCACTGAGCTTCAAAAACCTACAAATAGAAAAAAGGAAGAATGTTGCCATTCAGAAACTTGCCTTCCGCCTAAGGATCCAAAAATTCTTCTTTGGAGCACACTTCACATCTAGTTCTCCTAACAAGTCGTGATTTTCCCATGAAGGGAAAATGTCCTGCCAGTTTTCGGTGACTGCAGCTGGAAGACTTATTGCTGTAACCCTAGACCTAGAGTGGCATGCCGGCAATGAACACAAATATAGCCTGGCATCAGCTGCCCTTCAGCCGAAAGCTACTTAAGTATCGAGGGTGAAAATGTCAGCTCTGAAAAACTTCTGGAAAAAATTACACGGAGTTCGGAAGTTTTAAGACTTTGACAACAGCCTTTCCTCTTACTGGTGAACAAGAGATATTTTAAAAGAACTGTTGTGGTCAGTGATGGGATTCCAAGAAATTAACAACCGGTTCTCTGCCCATCTGGCAGCCACTTTTAAATGGCTATTTTTAAACTTTATATGTCCTATCTCTTGTTAACAACCGGTTCTATAGAGTAGGTACAAACCTGCTGGAGCCCACCACTAGTTGTGGTGTGTGATTGGACCAAATCTGGGATGCTAAAAATTTTCCTGCTTGATGATGTCACTTCCAACCATAACATGTCACTTGGGAGCTGAGATGCATGTCATCCAGAGACCTCTTTCTGAGAATGCCTGTCAGTCCGGGACCTCTGGAAACGGTGTCATCAAACATGAAGTAACATCACTGTGATGCCAGATGTCCTCCATGTCTTCTCGGAAGTCAGTCCCATTGTGTTCAACAAGCCTTACTCCCAGGAAAGTATGGCTTGCAGCCTGAGTGCCCCATTCAAAGATGGTGGTACCCCATGCCAGATTCCAAGATGGCGGTGCCCAGCTTTTTGTGACCCTCCCGAAATGAATTTGTGACAGGGTGGCCATATGCAATAATAAAAAAGGACACCCAAGAAAAATAGAGGACACAACAAAGTAAAAACAAAAAACACTGATATAAATTACTTTCAAGTGGTTAATTTAAACACTATATGACGGTGGTACTCAATGTGGGTGTCAGGACCACTTTGGGGGTTTGTGACCTCTGGTTGGAGGAGGTTTCAAGGGGTGGGGAATCCACCATCCTAAAATCTAACACTGGGCTTTCCTGGTAGTAAGTCTTATTGAACACAATGGTACTTACTGTACTTCCAAGTTAACATAGAAGAGCTCTGGCATCGCAGTGATGTCACATTCCTGCAAGTATGACAGGGGACCTGGGCAGATTTTTAAATTTGAAAGTGGGCTGAAATGCCTGTATACCACTGCTATATGACTTATTATTTAAATTTAAAACTTTTAGATATTAATTAATTATCACATGGCCATACAGCTCCATTTTGATCCCCCCAACTGGAATGGCTCCAAAAGGGTGAGACTCCCTCCAAAACTTGACTGTTCTGCCCTCTTCTAGCTATGCCACTGCATGCGCGCGTGGGCGCGCATGCACACAAACACACACAAACACATAAAGAGAGGGATTTTTTATATAATTTATTAATTACAGGATTTTTTGATATAATTTATTAATTACAAGAAGGCTACATGTTATCTGCTTATAAGGAAACTGAGGACAATGGAGATTCTTTTTGTCCTAGAAAAAAGAACATGAGACCCTCCAAAGGTGTCCCGACCCCCTCTTTGAGAACCACTGCTCCAGAGTCAGTCTTGTCTGGAACCCCTCCTCTCCCCTCTTACGTCACAATGACCCTTAGCCTCCTCCCCTTGCCTCCGGCCAATGAGGATTTGGAGCGAGACGTGACGTCAGAGGAAATCCCCGCTGTCCAAAAGTTGCTGGGCGTTCTAGAACGTTGATACAAAGTTTCTTTTTTGGAACGTTGATACAGCCTATAGAACGTTGGCGGCGCTTTGAACTCCCTGCGGGGGAAGGCAAGGGATGGAGGCGCAGCCGGACAGCCTGGAGGGCTGGGTGGCCATCCGGGAGGACGCCTTTGGCCGGCCCGAGGGGGAGCCCCACCGGCTGCGGTTCCTGGTGGCCTGGAACCCCGTGGAGGGCGGCTTCGCCCTCACCTGCCACGACCGCACCCTGCAGGGGCTGGAGCCGGAGCAGGAGCCCGAGCAGCCCAGCCAGGCGGGCTTGTTCTCCCCGCGGGCCCTGGAGGGCGTGCACCGGCAGCTGGCCGCCCTGGAGCCTCGCCTGGAGCCCTGCTTCCCGGCCTTGCCCGCAGCCCTGACAGACCCCGGCGGCGGAGGGCTCTGGGCGCTGCTCTTCCCCGGGCCCGGGCTGGCCGAGGCCGAGCTGGAGGGGCTGTGCCGCCACCTGGAGCGCTACCTGGGCTGGGCGCTGGAGCTGTGCGGCCGCCGAGCCCTGCTGGAGACGCTCTTCGCGGGGGATCCGCAGCAGCAGGACCAGTATTTCGAGAACCTTCACGAGTTCCGCAGGAAGGCGCTCAAGGGACGGCTGGGAGCAGCCAAGGAAGCCCTGCGCAGGGTACGGGCCGGGGTGGGTGACCAGGGGCCTCGACCCACTTCTGAGGTCATCACTCTAGGAGTGACGTTAATGATGGGCAGTGACGTCATCAGGCAGGAAAGTTTGTAGCACAACCCAAAAACAAATCTAATCACATCAGAGGATTCGGACTCTCTCTAGGATTAGGTCTCAGGACCCACAGGGAGTGATGTCATCAATCTGGGAGTGATGTCATCGGTTTTTAATACACCCCCCCCCCAAACCACCTCTAATCTCATCAGACTATCACTCTTGCAGGACTCACAAGAAGTGATGTCATCAATCTGGGAATGATGTCACGGTCAGCAATGATATAATCAGGTTTCTAACACACCCCAAAACCAAATCTAATCACATCAGAGTATTAGGACTCTCTCTGGACCCACAGGAAGTAATGTCATCCATCTAGGAAGAGAGTTTTTAACACAAACCCAAATCCATTCACATCAGAGAAATCCTCTCTCTCTCAGGAAGTGATATCATCAGTATGTGAGGGACATCAACAGGAAGGAAAGTTTTTAATACACTCCCAAACCCAAATCGAATCACATCAGAATGCCTGATGTCATCAACCTCAGAGTAATGTCATCAACAGGCAGTGACATCATCAGGCAGGAAAAAATTTTAACACACCCCCAAAACCAAATTTAATCACATTGAAGGATTACCACTCTCTCAGGACCCAAAGGACGTTATGTCATCAATCTGGTAGTGACATCACGGCCGGCAGTATCATCATGTAGAAAAGTCTTTAACACCCCTCTGCCACCAAATCAAATCACTCCAGTAAATTAATTTAACAAGTGTAATTAATGCACAGCAGTGGTCTGGAAAATGTCCATTTCAAATTGCAATTACGCAGGCAAGGTGAAAAACTGGTCATGTTTGCAAAGTAGAAACATCTACCCCCCCCAAGCTCTTCCAAAATGAAAACTATCCCCTTCCTGCCATAAAGAACAGTGTCCAACCATGCGCTTTGAGAGCCAACTAAAGCAGAAGAGCAGTTTTGTGTTCAGAAAAGAAAAAAATTATCTGTGATATTCAAATGCTTGGCTGGTAAATGCTAATATTGATTATGTACAACAGTGCTTTTCAATTTTTTTATCTCATGGCATACTGACAAGGCACTAAAATGATCAAGATGAAGGCACATAATTAGTTGTTTTGACAAGGTACAGCTGTTGGCAGCAGGATCTGCCATCCCCTGTGGCCCTACTAATAATGACCCTCCAGACTCGTGCAGCACACCTGCAGATCATCCCTGGCAAGTTGGGGTTCCATGACACAGAGGATGAGACTGGCTGATGTACAATGTAGCCCAGAGGTAATTTCATCTTAAAGTGGCAGGAGGACCACATCATCCCTCTGACACTATGTTGGGGGACTGAAAGAAATTTACTTACATTTCACATGTAAATAAATTTATCTAAATTTTTATAAATGAATATAAGAGGGTGCAGTCCCAGCCAATTTTTGGTGGTGTAACTCACCTGGTATAGCTTCCTGTGGTGGTACGGGGAGGTTGGTGCATGTCTGTGCACTGGCCTAACCCCACCTCCACCCCCAGGAGTGGGGAAGTAGTGCTTTACAGCACCTTTGTGACACCCCCAGGTCAGCACAAGATTTATGCTGGGACTTTTGTTGATCTAACTGTGGGTTAGGATTTCAGACAGAATGAATTCAAGTCAGTTCAGTTCATAAACATTTTCCAACAACAGAGAGGGGGAGTAATCTTCAAACCAGTTCGTAAACACTTTCACACAGTGTTTATGTGGTCCATGTGTTTATGTGGTCCATGGCCCAGAGAACGGTGGTCCATGCAGCTCTCAGACACTCTCTGGAGGCTAGGGGTGCAAGGCTTGCCTGTGGGTCAGATGGAGGCATAGTGAACATATATAATGGAGGACAGAGTCCCTCTAACTTTAACCACTGCATAAAAGAGGGAACTGAAGCAGATTTAGCTCATCATAGAAGGGTTTAAAAATCAGCATCTGCCTCAATTCCCTCTTCTAAGCAAAGGTTCAAGGTAGAGGCACTTTGTCCTGCATTCTATATGGTCACCCTGGACAGAGGGGGCTTGCCATGGGTCACATGGAGGCTCGATGCTGGCCACATCTGGCCCCTGAGCATGGTTTGAGCACCCTTGATCTAAACATTGCTTATGTTTAAGCCAGTTTAAAAGTGAAATTAATCTTTTTAATGGTTAATCCTTTTAAGGATGCTTTCAAGCACTTGTTGCCAGCATAGCTTTTTGCCACCAATATGGCCCTTTTCCCACTCTGGATGGGCGAGACAAAGTTATGGCAACCACACACTTTGGCCTGGCTGCCATTACTGGAAGTGTCACAGTACAGTACTGGAATCCCCCGCTTTGTGATGGTTCATTTTCTGATTATCTGCTCTTTCAATACCTTTCAGTTCTACCCAGAACTAATTCATTCAATGCATGTTCTGCTCTTTCAACATCTGCTGTTCTAAAGGTGAAAATTGCCCTCCCCATGTTGTAGCTCCTGGTCTAATCCCATTCCTGTAGGAGTTAATGAGAATCCATTTGCAGAAATCTTTGTGGCAGCAGGAATTTACAAGATAATTTGCAATCCTAAAAACAGCATTGGAAGCAACATTTATAAACTAAAAAGATGGGGTTTCACTTTTCAACGGTTTTCACTTTTAGATGGTGCTCCAGTCCTTAACCCTAATAGGTGGGTGATGCATGTATTAGCTTTGTACAGATTTTGCAGTGTTTCTCCAGCAGCCCAGAATGCAGGCTGTTCAAAACATAAGAAATGACAACTGAAAAAGCAAGTTGGGCACCTGGGTAGGACCACACAGTTTGAAGTGGGCATGAGAAACTGCTACCACAGAGAGTTGAGAAGATGAATCGTTCAGCTTGGGGCAGCAGCTGTTGAGTCCAACTTGGGGATCAGCTCACCAGCCTGCTGTGTGGGTTTGATTCATTTGAGACACTTGTCTGCTTGGAAAAATTAAACTTCCCCAGTGGTGCTAGCATTGTGTGAATATTAGAAGTTGGCATCAATTCAGTGAAATGTTTTTCATTTAGTTGTGCTGCATGGCAGTTCTGTGGCAAAATAAAGCAATCAGTTGAAGAGTATCAACAGTAATATATTTCTTCTCTTGCTGGATGTAATTGCTTCAGCTCTAGAAATTTGATTCCTTTGATTTGAAGCCTTAGTTCTTGCCCCAGTGATGCAGCTTTTGAGTAACTGATCACAGTAGCCATTTATAGGAGTGAAACCTGGAGATTTGCCTTGGTGGACTGGTTCAGTCTGCATCGTGATTCAGCTGGGTCTTGCCAGGGGCTTCTAGGCGTGATGAACTAGATTAAACATATATTCAGAGGTTTGCTGTCCAGTTCACTGATGTTGCATGGAATATTCTTGACTCCTAGCCATCAACCTGTGTAGCATAATGGTCTGCATGCTAAACTGGCACGGGGTTCCCCAGTTCAAGTTCCCATTCAGCCATCATATCCATTGAGTGATCATCACTCTCCATCAACTCACACTACAGAGTGGTTGTGAAAACTTAAGGAGGAAGAATCATGTATGATGCCATGAACTCCTTGGAGGAAGGATTTATTTTATTAAATAAAATATCCTATCCAAACTTGCCTGGAAGTAAGTCCTATTGGATATGAGACATAGAGCACAATCCTAACCATGTCTACTCAAAAGTAAGCTCCAATGGGTCTTACTTCAATGGGTTGAAGTGTTCAATGGGTCTTACTTCCAAGAAAGTGTGCTTAGGATTGCAGCCATACTTCTGAGCAGATAGGCATAGGATTGGGCTATTAGAGAAAGAATAATAAGTGATTCACATTGAACATCAGGACACGGATAAATGTGGGCACACTCCCACATTTTTATAACATAGGATCACTACCTGACCTCTAACTTACACATTGATGGTGGTACCTATTGGATATCGTATCCATTTTCTCTGTACTATCCTATTCTGCTTGGACTCCTGCTGCAAGTTGCAAAGATTTTGTTAACATTTAACACCTGGCACTTTCTAAAAAAGTGAGAGGGAATGGTCTCTGTCCCTAGGAGCTTACAATCACAAAATTAGTACAAGGGAGACAACTGATGAAAAGGAATGGCTATGGAGGCAGAGAAAAACAGGGAAAAAATATGATGTGTTGGTATAGATCAGCCATCAGGTGTACCACAGGAGTTTGGGGTAGGGCCATTGGGAGATGTGAACCCCCCACTAACAGCATGGTGTGCCTTGTTGATGGTCACAGGACTGATGGTGTGTCTTGACAACTGTAGTGTCTTGTCAGTGTGCCATGAGACAAAAAGGTTGAAAATCTCTAGTGTAGATAATGATGGAAAGACCAGGGAGATTGTGTAAGTAAGGATGAGAAGCTTACATTGGCAGGAAGCCTATGTAGGAATTTATGGGATGGTCTGGATCATGTGATCAGAGTGACAAGAGAGATGGACGGCAGGAGAACACATCTGTATGTGTACACAGGAAAATTTTAAAAAGGGAATCTTGAGAATTTTGCCTTAAGAAGCAAAAACAGCAACAGTAATTTACCAAGGACAGGGTAAATCCCTATGATTTATGCTGATCATGTCTTATGGAGTTAAATCTTAGCGCCATATGTTGGTGCCATATTAGTGCCAAACTTGAGTTTTGGGGTTTTTTTTTTGTTTTTTTAATGGTCTTTGGGCACAGTGACCTTCAAACAGAATTAAGGATCTCACCCTCTATTCATTCTGAGGAGTCTCCCTTTGCTGGTATGACCAAAAATTTCTGTTTAAATCAGTGGAAATGGTGAAGCCCTTACAAGAGTCCCCCTGTTCACTCAGTTATTTGCAAGGCCACAACCCTCTGTTCACCGCAGTTTTACCCACACAGGTTCTCCATCAACACAGAGACGCTGACAAGTTGGTAGCCTTAATGGAACTTTATGAGGAAGAAGATGAAACCTATTGGGAACTGGTTACTGTGGCAAACCAATACCATCAATATTTATTGCAGCCATTTAGAGATATGCGGGAACTGGCAACGTTATACAAGTTGGAGATTCTGGTAGGTATCTCTTTCCGGATTTTTCATGAAATGGAGAGTCCAGCCATTGTTTTAAATTGTACTCACCGTTTGCAATATTGAATTTAATGGATTTTATGATTTTTGAACATTTGCGTAAAAGTTTAAGTTTCTTGCCAAATCCCTTTGCATTGAAAACCAATGATATTGCCACTGGGGTCTTTGCTGATCATCTAAACTTTTGTGAATTCTTCAGCAATTGATCACAAAGCACATTATATATTTAAACAACTGCACCTGCTAACAGTTGGGCCGGGAAGCGTATTCATGTATGTAAAGCATATTCACATATGTAAAGAGTTGGGGTGTTATAGTGGCTTGGGGGCCGAGCTGTGAATTAGGACTTCCCTAGTTTGAATCCCTGCCTGCTGCAATCCTAACCATGTCTACTCAGAAGTAAGCCCCATTTTGCTCAAT
This sequence comes from Cryptoblepharus egeriae, assembly GCA_030015325.1. Lineage (NCBI taxonomy): Eukaryota > Metazoa > Chordata > Lepidosauria > Squamata > Scincidae > Cryptoblepharus > Cryptoblepharus egeriae. The sequence continues at coordinate 19,126,446 of JAREYC010000013.1, forward strand.
GGATCTTATTCAGTGGTGAGATTCAAATAAATTAACAACAGGTTCTATGTTCCAATAACCTAAATTAACAACAGGTTCTATGTCCCATTAGTAATGGTTCTCAGAACCAGGCACTCATTAGCAAAGGGTTATTTATATAGAACCTATGAGAACCCCCTGAAGCCCACCACTGGCTTATTCCCAGAAATGTGCTTAGGATTGCAGCCTTTAGACAAGTGACTCATTTTCAGCTTCAATCTTCCTCAACTACAATATGGGGATAATAATCATATAGGAAGGTTGTACATTCTGGGTAGTGCTTAGTGTGCTAAGGCAGTGTGTTCTGTTAAAATATTCATATATTATATTTCCATAGCTATCCAAACTGAATGAAATGGCTCAAAAATGTGATTTCAAATTTGCACCAAAAAAAAATTCCTATTGAATACTAGGTACTAGTGAGTAGCTGCAGTAATGGGATGATTAAAAATCTAGCACCGCACAGTTGTAGCTGCTTTTGACTGCTTCTGTCTTATCTCATGTGCAGCTTTTGCACTTTTTTAATGATATTTTTTAATTGAGGGTTTTCTTTGCAGAAGTCCTTGCAGGCTGGCAAGCTGGGCCCTAAAAGGATTGAAGCCTTGCAAAAGGAAGCCGAGGAATGGACACAGCAAGCTGAAGAAGCTGCCTGCTCCATTCAAGACATCACTGTTGGTTACTTCAAGGAAACCATGACGGCATTAACAGGTGATTTCAGAGGCAGCCCTGCTTTGAGTTGGCTAAAACGGGACAGGTACTTCCAAGAAGAGAGTAGGAGATAGTCCTGTCCGACATATGTGGTCTGCTGAAAAGTTTCCCTGCACAAGACTCCTTGAAGCAAACACAACTTGCATAAGAGTGCATGAGGCCTCACCAAGTGTGTAACCTGTGTATATTTTAAGGAGACTGCTGATGGTAAATGAGGGGGTCTGCTAATTTGGATTTTTCCACCTAACGTATCAGTTTGGAGTAGATGCTGAATGCATGACTCTCACAAGGAACCATCCAAGATCTGAATGATCCAATTGAAGAATGCGTGTCAATCAGCAATTAATATAATGTATATTTCACTTATCGATATTTGCATTCCACCTTCCTCGAAAGAGCTCAGGGTGACTTGATTGCCAATCCTCTGTTCTTTCAAAGACTTTCAAAGCAGACTTTCTGTTTTCAAAGAGAAAGACTGTGTTTCAAGAAATAGTTGTTAAACGGTTGCCATGTAGTTGGGATCAAGTGTCTGATTTTAAAACCAGCTTATGGGATAAACTTCCTGGGTCATAACTCAAGTTCATACCAAACCTATGATGCCATCTCTTATTGTTGGACACATTCTAACCATGTCTACCCAAAAGTAAGCCCCATTGTGTTCAATGGGTCTTACACCCAGGAAAGTGTCTTTAGGATTGCAGCCGGAGCCAACCATCTTGCTGAAGCTAAGCAGGGCTAGTACTGGTCATTACCTGTATGAGTGACCACTTCAGAGCCCTGTGTTGAAGTTCCACCTAGACTGCTGTAGCGGAAAGAAAACAGGGTAAAAATTTAATAAAAGTATTTCAGTAGGTGCCAAAGTTGTGTAGAGCTGTTACAGTTTTCTCTTTGCAGAATGTCCAGGGACATTTCAAATGCCACTTAGTTCAATATGTTCTTGTTTTTGAGTAGACTCAAAAGTAGCAACATGGCATTTGGATTTGAGGTTTTTTTTAAATTTGCCTTTTTCTCTTCTGACAGCGATGCAGAAACAGATGGAACAAGATCGAACGCGGTTTGGCCAGGCTGCCTGGGCATCGGCTTCTCCAAGGCTGGAAAACCTGAAGTACTTATTAGCAAAAGAGACCCTTCAACATATGAGAGCCAAAGAGTTGTGCCTGAACCACAAAAGAGCTGACATTAGGAAGCAAGTAAGAATATATAGCAACATCAGGGAACTGAAACACTGAATATTTGGGTTCTGTTATATTCAAGTTCCAACAGTTAAAAAACAACAACTTTAGACTCTAATTTGATAACCAGTTCCGACACATCAAACTAGTTAAGATACAGTTCGTGTGGAATAATGACAAACTCTTTAATTTGCAGCAGAACTCTGGCACATGGATACACCAACATGTCTTTAACTTGAGAAGAATTACTTTGAACTATTTATTTCAAAAACATTTTACCTCTTTAGAAACAAAATACACAAAGTGCCTGGGAAATAAAATGTTGCAAACTGTGAGTGCGGGTTCATGTGAGTGCGGGCAGATGATCAAACTGCCTTGCGGGTTCAGTTTTCATAGCAGTTCAAGACAACTATTTTAATTCAGGTTTCGTGACAAAATATCTTCCCTAAATCAATTTATGGGATCAAGACCAGTATCCATTTGATTGTGGAAGACAGAGGCTGCAATCCTAAAGACACTTTCCTGGGAGTAAGATCCATTGAACACAATGGGGCTTACTTTTGAGTAGACATGGTTAGGATTGCACCCAGAGTTTATGAGGAGTTGTGATTTCTGTAGGTGCAGCTTATCATCTGTGATGATAAGCTGCACCTACTGAATTCCCTCTTCTTTGCAACTGTTAAAGGTCCAGGATCACTAAACTGGTCCAGCTTGGTGGTCTGGAGCATGTTTTTATAGGGTTGCCATAATTTTCTACCACAAAATTGGGACAGGAATTCTGTCTTATTTGCATGTGAACACAATCCCTCAAAATAGGGATTGTCCCTGTTTTGGGGGACTTATGGCAACCCTACTTCAGCATCTCAAAGTCCTGGTCTTTATTATGCCTCCCTTTCTGCTTGTTTGGAATTGTGCAGATGGAGTCTCTGGATGAGGAAGAAAATGACACAGTTTGTGTTGAACAGCTGGAAATAGAATATTATGAGACGCAGCTGGAACTATATGTGGTGCAATTTGAGATATTGAAAAATGAAGAAATGCTTCTCGTGACGCAGCTGGAGACATTAAGGAGACGGATGAAAGGTAAGGAAGAAGCAGGTGGAAGAGGATTTGGCCCACCAATGACCCATTTTTCTAGTTTGGAAGGGGTCCTGTGCTTTGGTGCTGGAGCAATGGAGAAGAGCCAGATCTACTTAAGGCTGCTTCAAATGTTAATGCTTTATGTAGCATATGGCATACAATAATTGGACTTATGGTAAATCAGATGTCAATATCTAGTCTGTCCAGCCATTCAAGGACAGAGCAGCCTACAATGAAAAATTCAGACATTGGGCTGGTATAAGTTCTTGACGTACATTTGAAGACAGTGTGAAGAATGTCTACATTTGGAGATAGTGTAAAGTTTGTCATGGAGCAAACATGATTTAAAAAAAAGCAGGCCTTCGTCAGTCTTGAAAGACTATGGTATCGTGCTCTGCGCTGCATACACTGCATGTGAAGCATGAAAGCCTGGGTTGGATTGTTATGGAGGATAGGCTGTTACCCAAGCAGCAAATCCCCCCTCTCCACGCCACTGAATTAGTCCAATGGAAAGGCAGAGCCAATACAATTGGATCCAGCTGGCGTCGCAGAGCTGGGCTAAGGACAGGAGCTCACCCTGTCTTGTGGGGCTGACCTGGGTCTTGAACCCTGGCCTGCTGGTTAACAGGCACAGCATCTTAACCGCTTGCGCCACCCACAGCCCATGATTTAACATTATGTTAACAGTGGATCATGCATAGGCACAGCAGGCAACCTATGCACCCGGTACTGTTTTATTGAAGCAGTTAATTATTTAAGAGCACAATCCTAAGCAGATGTACTCAGAAGTAAGTCCCATTCAGTGGTATGGAACTTACTCCCAGCTAAGTGCGTATAGGATTGCCGCATATGTAAAAAAGGAAAAACAACAACTGCTCCATCATATTTGGGAGGTCCTGGTTCAGGACCATTTCAATTATTTTCTAGAATATTTTTGTTTGGCACTCTTTTATCACTCAGCATTGCCTTCCTAGAGATTCAGGATGAAGTCGTTTATTATGATACCTGTGAAAATCCTGATGAGTTTGAAGTTGCTGAACAAACCCCAGAGTTGACCCACGTGCCTTCCTTGGAGATTCTCCAGCTGAAGCAGAGGATCCAGCAATTGGAGAAGAAGCGGGGGATTATCTGCTCCCGGAGAGCCTACCTCAGGAACAAAAAGGTAAAGTGGTTCAGATCACTAAGGTGTGCAATTGGCACAGTACAGGGCTTTGTGTGTGTGTTCTATGGTTCTACCCTAGCACAATGCGGAATAAGTTATTGGCTGCTTTTGTCAAATTCATGATTCTGGCTGCATTTGGGATTGATAATTAGCAGATTGATTATAGGAGTCTTCAGCTTCGTAGCAGGACTTTGCAATGGGGCTTTCCTACTGCAAGGTAAGAGGGGACAGACTTCCACTTAAGTGCACTTGGGAAAAATGCACTTTTAATTTAATTTTAATTTCTCGGTTTAAACCTGAGAAATAAGATACAGTAATGGATTACAGCTAGCCAGAAAAATCTCAAATCCTTCATTAATTCATAATATCTGAATGTAGCATATTCATAAACTGTTATCAGAACTGGGAAACTCTCACCTTGTTGGTTAAAACCACATTTCTAGCCCTTGTGCCATGAATGTGTTTGGTCCTTGCCTGCTGAATGTGCCAAAGCAATGGGAAGGTTTCAATAACAGAACCAGAGCTTCTGCCCTGCATAGTTCCTGGTACCCTCCACATACCATGAAGAAGTAAAGTTATTAAAATTATCTGTAATTGCATGGTTATGAAGCAATTTGCATAATTTAGCAACTTTAGCAAGGATTTGTGAATAGGAGTAACAAAACAGAGGGAGGCATTTAGGGTCAGCTGTCTGTTATAGACTGTGTGCAGGTGGTCCATGACAATGATGAGGTCCAAGAGTTCTGACCAGATTCCTTTATTACTAGAGCATGTATCTTGGAACATAACCAAGAATTATTTGCAAAGATGCTGGAGGGTTCCCTTTTAGCATGAGTGCACAAGATGTTCAGGAAAATGTTCTCTGAAGCTGGAAAGTTTGCAACCCCCTGGCTTGTGCGGCTTGTCTTTGCTAGACAAAGACAAGGGTTACTTTAACCCTTGTTCAGGCTTCTGGATTTATTTTTTTAAAAGCAAAATACACACACACAAACACACACACACACACTTCCAAGTCAACTGACAAGGTTTTTGATGCTGCTTTGTTTTCTGTTAGGATCAGTGTGAAGAAAGCCGCCGTCTCAGGATACAGCAGGCTCAAGAGAGCACCCAGCATTTCTTGCAACATCACAGCATTCAGATTGTACGTATCCTGGAAAGCAAGTGTTTTGTGGGGTGATTCCAGCTGATGTATAGCCAGTCTTGTGAAGATGCTGCGAATTAGAGTGAGATTCCAAGGGGTTAAACTACGGGACATGGATACCCTACACAGCTTTTTACCCCTCCCTTGACTCACCCTACAATCCAGAGTAACTACGGGAGCACGTAAGAGACATTATGTGTACCCGTAGTTACTGCACCACCTAGTGAAAATTTATGGGAAATTCATATTGCAATCCAGAGCAAATTGTTCTTACACCGGAGCAAGGACTCCCCGTAGTTACTCTGGATTGCGCCCTCAGAAGATTAAATGATGCTATACCCACTGTACATGATTTATGTAAATGTGAGAAATTTGTACCAGTTATAGGATTCAGCATATTATGTTGCAGAATTTGGGATCAGCCTGACATATCTGTTCTTCAGAGACTATGAGCACAATCCTAACCATGTCTACTCAAAAGTAAGCCTCATTGTGTTCAGTGGGTCTTATTCTCAGGAAAGTGTCCTTAGGATTGCCGCCTGTGTATAGCCATTTAGGAACCCTGTGGCGATTTTCTGATCATTTTATATGTTGGGGAATAATTACTTTTTCAAGTTCATTTCTGGGCTTGAATTTGAACCCGAGACCTGACACTTTCAGCTCTAAGCTGGGCCACAGGGGCTCTTGCTTGTTCTAGGAATGGTAGTAGTATTTCCCATCTATATGTGTACTTACTCTAATTTGTTTTCAAATGCAAGAAGAGAGATACGAAGAAAGAAGAAGAGAAAAAGAAAACAGCTTGGATTAAACAGGAGCGACAGAAAACCCTGGAGAGGCTTAAAGCATTCAAGGAGGTAAATACTGCAGTGTGAGTTGTCTGCAGTCAATTTCCAGCCATGGTGGAACCTTTATTTGTTATGTATTGATTGCTTTCCTGTGATCTTTTTCCATATAATGTGAACTGAGAAATGTAGGGTTTCAGGATGGAGACTGTCCATATCAAGATATATCGTATGGCCAGTGGATTCCCCACTGGGTTTGTATCCCTTTTTCTCATAGTGATAAATCAGAAAATTCCCGGAAGCCTGAAATGAGACATGAAGGCAATAGCCTTCCTTCTTTTCCACCTGCTTCTACTGCAGCTAATATACAGACAAACCTAATATCTATAGGACTTCTCATTGGCAGTAGCAGTGGGATTCCCATGTGACTGGGTGGTGAGGGACGTGCTGGTGAGCCTTAAAGGTTCTGTAGCCAAACAAGTCTGCATTGACTGGGAAATAAAATTAGCTTTAGTCCTGGAATTATTTCCTTCCTCCAGTCTTTGCCTATAAGATTTCTGCTTGAGAGTTCAAGAGATGGAATTTGGGCAATTTTGCAAGAATTTTAAGAAACAATATATTTGGAGCAAGTAATGAAAGTTGATTTATTGAGTCTGACCAGGTGGGCTTTGCTGTTGAGAATAACTTCAAATACAGTATCTTGAGGTGGGATGGAGAACAAGGAAGAGTTTTGATACAACTCTGATAATGTCAGGTTCAACACTGATCATGCTTTATTCATGTTGTTAGCCACTTTGAGTCCGCTTTGGTGGAGAAAAGTGGAATATAAATCCAACAAATGAATAAAATATTATCAGATAAATAAAATATTATAAAATATTTTATAAAATACAAATAAAATATTATAAATTAAAATCTTGCAATACCAAATGACTCACCAATTTATTGTGGCTAACACTTTAGTAGCCATTTAAAGTAGCAACTGAATACCATATGGTATTCTTATGATACCATAAGAATTTCTCATGTGTTGGCTGTAGCACAGTGCACTCTCCAGGGAGTTTAGATCCATGAAGCCCGTTTCTGTAGTACTGTTAACATGGACATCTTTCACCTTGCAGAAGTGTCCGGCTCAGTTTGTGTTGAAGACATCACAGTCCCACCTTCAGCCTCAGAACTCCAAGCAGCTACAGGGTGTTTCCCGGAGGACTCCAACAATAGCGTCCCCCCAGCCTTTATCATCAAGGAGGCCACCTGCTAAGCAGTCCAGGACCTCTCATCTAGCACATGCCAGAGGCACCAAGGCATCACGACAAAAACTTCCAGCAGATGTTTCCATCCAGATTTTTGTTCCTCCAAGTGACACAAAGCAACACACAAAGAGTGAAGATATGCAACTGCCACTGCAGCCACCAATGCTACCACCACCTCCTCCTCCTCCTCCTCCACCTCCACCACCACCACCACTGCCAAAGGTCCAGCCAACAGAAAAAGCCAAAGACAAGCCACTGCCCCTCGTGCATGAGGAAGACCCTCCTGGAGGAACTGATTCTGCAGAGAAAATGGGCAATGCATCCAGGTGCACAACAAACAATTGCACAGGTAAAAAAACATTTATTGTGCATGTTGTTGTTGATCATACTTAATGTATCAATGTATCTTCACCTTCAGCATTTGTCCAGAATGGCAGTGTGGTCCACTATTTTGAATTGGTCCAGATGTAGGCAAGTGACTTTGCTTGTCTGATTCATATTTGATGTGGAAACTGTCTGGTCTGTCACAGAGGCAATTGCCAGATAATTTTTCTATGGGCAGCTTGTAGAACCTTTCTGTTCCGGATGGAATCCTGCATGGCATGGTTGCCATATCTGGCATCTGGGCATGCCTTGCAGAGGAGCACTTTCAGGTCCACCAAGCTTCATACAGTGACATCTCCTCACTCTGTTGTCCCATGACAGTTTTATCAGCTTTCAGTCTCTTGTCCAAAACTTATCCAGGTGTGTTCCAGCACCAGACCACATTTGTTGCCTATAGCTCCATCAGAGAATGCACCATTCATAAAGAATAACTTTGTAATAAACAATATTTTTTGCAAAGAGTTTGGGGGGGAAAACGCAGCATACAAAACAGTCAGATTCCTTTTCAGAGAAAACAGTGAGTGCGTAATAACCCAAATTAGGAAAGGCCTTTCTGCAAATCCTTGCAGATTCCTGTCTGTTCTGTGTGTTGCTGAATCCGCTGAGAATAACCATTTTCCTTGCTGTGCTCCAGGAACCATGGACGAGGTCTTGGCATCACTAAAGCGCGGTGAAATTCTTCTTCGTAAAGTGGAACCGTCACGGTTGACGCCGTCATCTTCCTCCCTCAACGACAGCATCCTCGCCGCCATAAAACAAGGTGTTAAACTGAGAAAAGTGAACCAAGAGCCCAAGACAGACATTGAGAAAGGATCCAGCAATGAGCTGGAGAGAAGCATCAAGGAAGCCTTGCAGAGAATTAAGAAAGTGTCTGCCGATTCCGAAGAGGATGAAAATGAGCCCAGTAGCAGTGACTGGAACAGTTAAAACAGGGACTTTTAGGGTGAAATTCAGAGTAACTACGGGGAATCCTTGCTCCAGTGTAAGAACAATTTACTCTGGATTGCAATATGAATTTCCCATAGGTTTTCACTAGGTGGTACAGTAACTTCAGGTGCATGTAATGTCTCTTACGTGCTCACATAGTTACTCTGGATTGTAGGGTAACTATGGGCGCAATCCAAAGTAACTACGTGGAGTCCTTGCTCCGGTGTAAGAACAATTTGCTCTGGATTGCAATATGAATTTCCCATAGGTTTTCACTAGATGGTGCAGTAACTACAGGTACACGTAATGTCTCTTACGTGCTCACATAGTTACTCTGGATTGTAGGGCCAGTCTGCTGGAGAGTCCTGGGACTCCCTGGAAGCTTATGGGGATTCTCAATTATAAAATCAGTAACGGCAAATGAATGTGATGATCAGTCATGGCAGATCACGGCAGATGATCATGCGTGATGATCAGTCATGGCAGATAAGCATCCTGGAAAGGCAGAGAGCCTGCCTGCGCCAGTCTTCCTCTGCAAGGGTAAGGTTGCTGGGCTTACTGGCATATTTTTGCACATTTTAGGATGGGAATTTGGAAACGGAGGGGCTGGTGTGCATTTTAGGTTGAGACCATTGAGAAATATTACAATGATTCTGTTCTGAAGTTATGTCACTGTTTTATTAAGTGAAATGTTACCCTTGTAGCATTGTCTCTGATTACCAGAAATCATACAAGCAAAAGAAAGCAAATTAGCCTCTGACACTGTACTGCTGTATAACAAATTAGAAAATTACTTCAATATGAAAACATTAAGAGGCGGTTGCGAAAGAAACAGAAATTGTCTTTCAAAGTTCATTATACAGTTCTTAAAAATTAAAACTGGTATTACTATGGTGAAGTATGACTGGAGGGGTTTGCCTACCTGTCATAACAGCTCCTGTTCAAATGTGCACTTCTGTACTAACTTATGAAAAGGTATATTTATACTTTCGTCCTTAAATATAAATGAATTATTTCAAAAACACTGAAAAGTAATGTGGAGTATTTATCACTGTAAGATAAAAAGGAGCCTCAAATTATTTTATACAGAATTTACAGAACCTAAGACTTTTAATGTGAAATTTACAACATGGTTTTGTAATTGTGCCATAATCCAGTTACTAATTCGGGGCGAAATACAAGTTTGACAGCTATATCTGGGAAATCTGGGTGGATAGAGGAAAAGATACATACAATTTCCTTTTGTCCCCACAATGAGTTTTGGTCTCCCCAGCAATCAGTCACTTGGCTAAACCATGTTTGGTTGGACAGGGTTTTATAAGTATGGTAGTATCTCTCATATAGCACAGGCCTGGTTGAAGCTGAGGACTGGTTGTAGTGTACTGGTTAAAAGACTCAGCTTTGTATCAGAACTTCTGCAGTTTGAATTGTGCCTCTACAGGGGCCAATAACACTCACATTATAGCAGATGTTCTCTAATGGTCAGGACCTGAGACACCCCCTGCACTATGAAAGCGGTCTGCAGTTTCTTAGGGACTGATACCATTGTTAGTTTTGTGTGGGTTTGGGGTCCCAAAACGCTTTTACAAACCATGCACTGGAACTCTTCCCATCCTACTGAACCTCTATCTGTTGTCTGAAGCTGTGCGAAGCTGTTGGCAGGCATCCCCAAAAAGCCCCAGTAAGTACCATGCAACACTCCAGTATATCTTTGTAGCAGTGACAGCTTTGTGTCTCCAAAGGCCAAGAGGAAGTATGGAAGACGAGGCAACGCCTGGGCTTGGCTTAGGTTGCTATTATAAGGAAGCTCCCTTGGCTGGTGGTCTACCTGCCAAGCAGTTTCACTGCTTCAGGGACCCTAACAGTAGGGAAACCAGTCAGGATCATAGCTATGCAAGGCCATTTTTGCTTTTGGCTTTCATTACAGTGCATCCCTTGCAGGGATGCAAACCATAGAAATCAACATGTTGATAGCACTTTCCGGGTCCCAAGTGCTGTATGGCTTCTTGTCTCAATTATCTTTGCACCCAGCTGACAACAATGTATGTTGGCTGCTTGCTCATGTCCATGCCCGCTGTTCACAGTACTGAGCAGAGATCTGAAATGGGTTTTTTTATTTAACACAAAACCTACCTCAAAACAAAAATAGGCTACATGACATATCTACAATTTCATGCTTCTGTTCTAAAAAGCATAAAATCTGGCAAAATGTTCTGACAATCTAGCAGGGCAATAAAGAAAATGTGTTAATTTGTCTATTAAATATTATCCATATTTCTTTTAGAAAAATTTCTTTTAGAATATAATGTGGTCTGAACATCCAGGCTTTGGCCATCTTCAGTCTCTGCACTTTCAAGTTATCGTAGTTATCAAAAGGCATAAAGCAATTTATTATTTTAAATACTGCTGTTTTAAATGTTTTCATTTTTTCACAGATCTAATTTTTCCCCAATGAGGAAAATATACAGAAAGCAGTATTGGAGTAAAAATACATAGTACTGCTTTCTGTATTTATAGGACATATTTTTAGAAATTATAATCACTTTAGAAGTGTACTAGGTAGGTCATAGAGGGTGCAGTCCTAACCTAGGCCACCACAACTCATTGGTCTTCCCAATCCCATAGTGATATAGGAGGCAAGTTCATGTCTGTGCACTGACCTCACCCTTCCCCAGGTGTGGATCAGAACTGCCTTGCAGCACTTTTGTGACACCTCCAGTGTCAGTTCAGTGTCACCCCCAGCTCAGGATTATGCCTGGGCTTAGGCTGGCCTAACTTGAGGTTTGATTGTAGCTGTAGTTGGGTAATGTCAGCAGATGCAGCCACAGTCATTACCCATGCATCCCCCAATCCATCCCATTATTCTCTCTATAGATTTCCCACTTAATTTTTTCACATTTCAGGTTTTATTTTACAACAGCGAGAAGTGCAGATAGCAGTGTTATATGTTTTCATTTCATTATTACAAAAAAAAATTATCTCAGGCATATGCTATATAAACTTTCTACCACTTTCTTCCTAATGCTCTAGGAATCCCTTCCCACAGATGCTTTTAGTAATCAAATTTAGTTAAATTTGATTTTCCTAATTATTTATGCAGTTACTGTAAATTAATGACTGCTCCAACTCCACTTTTCATATACTGCCTGTCTTTTTCTAACAGTTGACATCTATAGCTGAGGGTAATTAACTGTAACAAATTGGTGGTAGTTCCACTTTTCTATAATGGTCCAGTTCATTTCTGCCATATTTTAATCCTTGAATTACACATGCCTGTAAAGAGACAAGGAATGCTGGACTTTTCACACATGTATCCTGCTATTGTCCCAAAGAACTGAGTGCGATATATTAGCCCAGAACAGTCTGGATCCTAAAATGACCCATTCACACCTGTTGTGATTTTGCCATATTTTGGGGTACCCACATTTGCAATATTTTAGGGTACCCACTGAATAATATTGTATTTTTTTTAAATGTCACAATCATTTTAGGAATTCCTCATGCATAATTTGGCCTTAAAAAGGCAATGAACCCCAAAGTGAGTAACCATTTATGGGGAAACAGGGACTCACTTTGATTTGAATAACAGCCACCTTATACTAGTTAATATCCAAATTGCTAAAACTGGTTTTTCTTCTGATGTTAGAATGAACTTGAATTAAAGAGCAACTTTGTACTGTATGACTAGACGGACAGACAGACAGACAGACAGACAGACAGACAGACAGACAGATAGATAGATAGATAGATAGATAGATAGATAGATAGATAGATAGATAGATAGATAGATAGATAGATAGATAGATAGATAGATATCACATCCAAAGCTTACCCTCAAATTTTACATATGGGAAGCTGGAGCCTGGTGTTGATTTTTCCCACAGTGTGTTTCCAAGAAGCACACTTTTATTTCTATTTATTGTTCTGGTGTGTGGGTATCAGTCATGTGGGTTTTTGGTATGTGCCTTTCTAAAAATAAAATCAAGCTGGGTGGAAATATCAGAGTCATGCCAAACTTTTGATAGTAGTGAGGGGACTGAAAATTGGTCATTCTAATGAGGTGGGAAAAAAGTATCACGTCAAAAAACAGTGGTGGAGAGTGCCAGCAGCACAGAGCTAGCCAAACATCTCAAAACAGCCAAGACTTGGCTTTGGGGAAATGTAATAAAGATTAATCTTCCATCTCGATGCAGGAAGTTTCCCAGACATGGAGTGTCTAAGGTTGCCTCCTGAAGTTATGGCTGATGGCAGTGATGGGATTCAAAGAAATTAACAACCGGTTCTCTGCCCATCTGGCAGCCACTTTTAAATGGCTATTTTTAAACTTTATATGTCCTATCTCTAGTTAACAACTGGTTCTATAGAGTTGGTGCGAACCTGATGGAGCCCACCACTGGCTGATGGAAATTTTAACCAGGGTATCACCCCATGCTGCTAAAACTTTTAAGCATCATGTTCTTTCTTTTGACAGAGATGCACGTTATCATCTCCCAACTCAGCCCGTTGGTCCATTGCTTAGGCTACAATCCTCAGTAACTACAGGAACTTTTACACCGACGTAGTTACAGTGCCACCTATGGGAAATGCATAGAGCAATCCAGAGTAAGTGCATCTTACGTCTTCCCATAGTTACTCTGGATTGTAGGGTATCTGTCTTCATGAAGAGCTTCCAAACTCCAGGCCACAAGTGCACCAGGATAATGATCATACCCTTCTGTGCCACAGCCTGCTGTTTTCATGCCCAATTGATGCAGCAATTTATGCTGGCCAGACACTTCCACTCCACATCACCCTCAAAAACATGTATTTCTGAAAATACTGGGTGCAATGATAGGTGGCTGTGATCTTTGCCATTGCCATCTTTGCCATTGCCAAGCCCAAGATTATTATTCTTGCATAGCTGATCTGGCCTACGGACTGGTGCATCCCTGGTCTACATAACAAAAAGCAACCCTCCAGCACTTCCCAGATCTACTTTCCCAGACCTACCCGGAGCATCTCTCACCCCCCCTCCAAAAAAAACCCCAGGCATTAATGATCTATGATTTTCTTTCTCCAAGTGGTTCTTAGAACAGTACCTAATGGCATTTCCCCAGAACTGTAACAACCATGAAAATGAAAGATCTGTTCAAGCTGAAGAATTAAAATAGAAATCTTGGCAGCATCTTTCAAGACATTTGCCAGAAACAGGCAAGCTGTTGGTAACACCACCTCCCACTTATGGAAGAGCCAGTTAAATGTCTGCATTTACCGAATTAGGGCCAAACTAGATAAGGTGTTTATTCTGTATGTTCACATGTGCAGTAATCACAGGGGTGGAGGATACACTCAGAACCAGAGCAAATATTTTTTATCTTGACCTTACGCCATGCTACATCGCACCAAAAGTAGTGCTTGTGGATTTGTGAAAGAAGGATGATCAGATTCAATAGAAGACAAATTACCTCTGTTGCATGGGTGTCACATATAAGGCCATGGGATGGATGCAGCCACAGAAGGTCTTTAACCACTCGTTGGACCTTCCTGACCCACAATCAGCTGCTATGTTGTGTCACAGCTGAAGGAGCGGCCCACATGATAATTCAGCTCTTCCACAACTTGAAAATATGATCAACTAATGGAATTTACCCATCATTGCGGGAGTAAAATTTTAAGAATATTTGTGGATTTTACAAATACCCACAAATTTGGGCACCAGTGTGAACTGGTGGGCATTGCTGGGCAATGTGGGTACTACTGGACACTGACAGGCATGGGGCACCAGATAGTACTAGGGGGCAGTGGTGTGCACGACTGGGCAGCAGGCATCACAGGGCAGTTGGCAATTTTGGCTGGGTGTTGATGAATCAGTGACTCTTTGATTTTATACAGGCTAGTGAAAACTTATCCACATTGCAGGAGTAAAATCCCCCCACCCCGTACACCATCCCTCCACTGCACACTGTCCCCCCATGTGCAACATCTTCCATGCGCATCATCCCTGTGTGCGCATTGTCCCCCATGCACATCATCTCCCCATGTACATCGTACCCCAATGTGTACCATCCCCCCTTGTGCATCATCCCCGCATGCACAACAGTCTCCATGCACAACACCCACCATATGCAACACCACCCTATGCAACACCCCGATACACAATACCTCCCATGAGCATTGTCTCTCCATGAGCAACACACCCCATGTGCACCATCCCCCCATGCACACTGTCCCCCATGAGCACCATCCCCCCCATGTGCAACACCCTCCATGTGCATATCCCCCCATGTGCACAATCCCCCCATGTGCAGTCCCCCCAATGCGCACCACATGCAACTCCTCCATGCACATCATCCACCCATATGTGATACCCCCATGTGCACTGTCTCCCCATTTGCGCTGTCCCCCATGTGCACCATCCCATGCGCACCATCCCACCATGCACAACACCCCCCGTAGAACATCCCCCATGTGCACCATCTCCCCATGTGCACCTTCTCCCCATGCGTATCATTCCCTCATGCGCATCATCTCCCCATGCGCATCATTCCCTCATGCGCATCATCTCCCCATGCGCATCATTCCCTCATGCGCATCATCTCCCCATGCGCATCATTCCCTCATTCGCCTCATCTCCCCATGTGCACCATCCCTCCATATGTACCATCCCCTCACGCACACCATCACCTCCAGTGCACCTTCCCTCCCAGTGCATCAGCTGGATGCATCCCTTCCAGTGCATCACCTTCCCTCCCAGTGCATCAGTCAGTCTTCAATGTTCAAGAATAGGACAAAAACACGTTGCACCCCTTTTCAGCCTCTTAAGGGTTAAATTTCTCAACATCGGTTCTGGGTGGGTGTTGATGTCACAGAAAGAACACCCTCCCCAAATTTCATGCTTCTTGGTCCAGGGGTTGTGGCAGGGCCTTGATTAGTCAGGGATTCTCAATGGAAAGTATAAGGAGGAAAACACGTTGTGCCCCTTTTCACTCCCTTCTGGTTGGAATTTCCAAAAACCAGTTCTTAGTGGGTGCCTCCACTACTGTACAGTAACACCCTCCACAAATTTCTTGCTTCTAGGCCCAGTGGTTTTGGCTGGGCGTTGATGAGTCAGTGACTTTTCAGTTTTATATATATAGATGACATATAATTTATTAATTACAAGAATTCTTCATGCTGTTTGCTCTGAAAGAAAAGGAGGACAATTAAGATTTTTTTTCCAGGATACAAAGTTAAAAAAGAGGACATGTCTTGGAAAAACAGGACATCTCCTGAGGAAGCCACTGTTTCCGGCGCCAAGCCTCCCACCCTACACCAATACAATATTCATGGATAATAACAGTTTCAGATCATGACGCATAGATGGCAATTCGCAGATAGCAAATTCACATATAGAGCACTGACTGTATGTGCAATAATATTTTCTCCTCACCCCTCCCTTGTTATTCTGGTCTTGTTCTCCTTCTCTTTCCTTCCCATTGTAGACCTCTTTTAATAAACTCTTGGATAAGACTCAAAAAATTAAAACCACATCATCCATTCATGGTCAGAAAACACATCTGATCCACAGTCACGGTGAATGGCGCAGTGTAATTTGTGCTCCTTTGTGGTTAAACCAGAGTTACTCATCTCTGACTCGAGGGAAAGAGTTTATGAGTCTCTCAGGTGAGAAACCCACCTTTTCTTGCTCTTGGATACTTATTTAGAAAGTTACCTCTGGAGTTTATTCCATTCATTATCACTGAATGAGTCATCTGCAACTTCTTTTTGAAGGCAGTGAATCCTCAGTGGCAATACCCGGTGGCTGCAGAAGTGGCAATTGAAATTATAAGACCTCTGTCTACCCTCAACCACGCAGGGCTGTGTTCGCCACCTGTCTCCTGCCGAGCCAATTAAAACTGATATTATAGAGGAAGGAAGAGACACTTTCTATGAAGCTACAACACAGAGACAGAATCCCATATGGTCTTTAACGTGCAGAGACATCCACTTGGAACAGAGGATTAGGTGGAACAGTGTTGCATCCGCTGGGAATGGAACACCATGCCATTGCAACAGCTGTTCATCTCTGACTTTTTAACCTTGTATTTCTCATTGCAAGTTTTTATTGCTTTCTACGATATGTCGAGAACATACATATGTCTTCATAATGGCTGATCAATTTGTCAACACCGCCACTTCCTTTCCTTTCCTGGGTTTTTAATTACAGAACTTGCATGAAAGGACATGCCTGAAATCCCAACCATTCCCCCTCCTAAAGGAAAGGGAATAACAGGTGTTAGAAATGGCTGTCTCACTCTCCTCCCCCTGGTGAAACTGGAAATCCCTGTGAATAAGTGGTAGCAGCAGCTGGCATTCACCCAAGGCTAGGAAAATACTGCAGTGGGAACAATGCAGTGGGACTGCATTAGTAGGGCTGCAGTGGGAATAAGACTCCCCATGGTTCGAAATGGACTAATGGGGTCCCCTTTGCAACTAATGGGGTCCCCTTTGGATGTAATTTGGTATTCTAATGGGGCAGGTGTCTCCAAACTTTCAAAGTCAAGGCTCCAGAACCTTTAACAAGTGTGCAAAGGAGGAAATTTCAGCAGGTGCAGCTTCTCATCTCCCAGATCACAAGCTGCACCTGCTGAAATTCCCTCCTCTACACAACCGTTTTTTCCCAAGTTTTATTTTATTTATTTTAGATATGGGAAAAGGGATATTGGTTATACAACAGTAGGAATAGGTATACCTAGGAATACACATAAGGTTCTCCATGCACCTATTTTAACATTCTCTTTTACATTCTAACCTATTTTACATTCTCTTAATACCACTTTACATACATCTAATTTATCAATTTCCATCTTTTTGCTATTAATATCATTTTAACTCATATCATCTTACCTAATGTTACAACATATCCTCTTCAATACACTGTTGACAACTTCAACCATACATAGAATGACGTCCAAAAAATTTTAATTTCCTCAACTTCTCCATCTTTCAATCTTTCTGTCAACTGTTAATGCTCCAGGAGCCCTGAAGTTGAAAATTGGGAGACCCCTGTAATGGGGATCCACTTAAACCCCAACAGCAGTGAGGACTGAGCAATCTGGAAAAGCATGGTCAGTTTGAGTCCAGTCCAGGCAAATAATAAAAAAATGAAAGTTCATTAAAAGACTGGATAAACATAAGAGAAACAGTGGGTTTCCAGACATAGGTCCCAAATGTGTGGATACGGAAGGCCTTCCTGTACAATAGCAAATCAACCAAATGTTGCTTCAAAGTACTTTTTTTTAACTCCACTGCCAAGATTTAATATTTCTTCAGACCAATACACCCATTTGTTGATTATCCTACTTGTTTAACCCGGTTACCCAATTAAGCTGTTTAAAGTGTTCTGCCCTCAAGGCATCGCCTTCTACACAAATGCTATAGGATTAATGCACCGTTACACAAAATATCTCTGTACAATTTTAGGCATAGAAGAAGAAGAAGAAGAAGAAGAAGAAGAAGAAGAAGAAGAAGAAGAAGAAGAAGAAGAAGAAGAAGAAGAAAGAGAAAGGGGCAGCTGGACAGCACTCCAAAAACATACATTTAGCTACATGGGATCTCCACCTACGCCGAGGCACATTAAGTGCACATGTGCATACTATTTGGTGTGTGTTGTCGTCTTATCTGCTGCCTGACTTTCTTAAAGTGTTGCCTCCAAGAAACCCGGAGCAGCCTTTGTTTTGAGGGGGCTGGTTTGGTGTACTATAATTAGGAACGTGTTGCAGGGAGATGTTCCTGTAGGACACCATCACGGTGCGCCGATGTATCCATAGCAACAGTGGTTGCCTGGGCTCCTCTCGTGAAGCTATCTGGATCTAACCGCAAAGGCCTACGCTCTGACATCGCCATTTCCATCCCCCCAAAGGCTCTTTTCTGGCCCAAGAATAGCAACACCGGCCCATTAGGCAGAGAAAATTTGGCAACAGATGATGCTAAATAGCAGTTTAGCATCCTTTTGTGAACCACGTGTGAGCAACACCATTCTTTTCCATATATACCCCCCTTGGATTACTTGTACAATAACCGGTTGTAAAATGGAGGGTGGCGGCAAGTGGAATCAAATATTGATGAAGTTAAAAAGCAGAGGGAAAATAGGATCCAGAGTAGAAGAGAGCTGAGGATCTGCTGGAGAGATTCAGACCCTAGCTTGCTAAATGTATGGAAGACAAAGTGAATGGGCAATATGGTCTTATTCTGCAGGTATGACCATTGGTCAACCAATCCACTGTTGTCTACTCCAGTAGACAACTGGGAGCCACGGCTTCCCGGGGAGCTTTGGAACCTGAAAAGGGGGGGGGGGTTTACAGAATCCTCACTAAAACCTGCAGACCTATAAAATGCATAGGATGGTACTCATAATGTAGAACCATGGCCTAATAGTTCAAGGGAGCTCCCAGTCCAAAAAAGGCTAAGAACACTAAGAACTTAGACTAAGGCTGCAATCCTAAAGACACTTTCCTGGGAGTAAGACCCATTGAACACAATGGGGCTTCCTTTTGAGAAGACATGGTTAGGATTGTGCTCTAAGTTCCAAACTAAGAACATAGTCCTAACCATGTATACTCAAAAGCCCCATTGTTTTCAGTGGGTCTTACTCCCAGGAAAGTGTCTTTAGGATTGCAGCCAAAATCAGCATTTCTTAAACTGTGGGTTGGGATTTGTTAGGAGGTAGTTGGGTAGCACCAGTGATGGGCTTCAAAGAAATTAAGAACCGGTTCTCTGCCCATCTGGCAGCCACTTTTAAATGGCTATTTTTAAACTTTATTTGTCCTATCTCTGTTAACAACCAGTTCTATAGAGTAGGTGCGAACCTGCTGGAGCCCATCACTGGGTAGCACATAGCTCAGCTGCCATTGAAGAAGTACAAAGCAGGGCAAATTCCTGGAAGGAGAAAGGCCTTGTTCTGAATACAGTAGGTGGAAAGGTAAGATGCTGGAAATGGGGGAGGGCCACGTGGTTAGGGTTGCCATATGTCCTGAAAAACCAGGAAAATCCCAATTTGGGGGGATTGTGTTCACATACTTGCAAATGGGACAGAGGGACCTGTTCTGATTTTGTGGAAAAGAATTCTGGCAACCCTACATGCAGTTGGAGAAGAATCCGAGTTTGAGAACTGCTTTGTCTTCTGAGATAGAACGTTTGAATTCTGAGTCATGCAACATAAAAGCACAAGTGCGCTATATGATGGGATGTTTGGCTGATCGCAGCTTTGATGATCACTTCTGGACATGATGTCTCTTCCTGATTAGTGACTTCACTTCCAGTGGGCCCCAACAGATTGTCATTCTGAAAAGTGGGACCCTGCTGCTAAAAGGGTTGAGAAGCTCTGCACTAATGAGATGTCTCCTTGCTAGCAGAGCATAGAACAGGCATAACTATAAAGCAGGCATTCAAATCTGAGCATTTATTGGACATCAAGTTATGACCCCCTCACTGGGATTGAGAGAAATTGCAGGAAGGTGTGCCACAGTGAGAGGGTGGAATGCTGAGAATGTCAGGCAGCAAAGAGTGATAACAACTGGAGTTCCCCTCTGCTTGGTGTGCTCTATGGCCGTCTATGGAAGCCTGAGGCATGTATCTAAGATAAGTTACTGTACTATGGAAGAAAAAAAATCTGGAGACATACCCTACAATCCAAAGTAACTTCGGGAGCACGTAAGAGACATTATGTGCACCCGTAGTTACGGCACCACCTAGTGAAAACCTATGGGAAATTCATCTTGTAATCCAGAGCAAATTGTTCTTACACCGGAGCAAGGACTCCCCGTAGTTACTCTGGATTGCACCCAAAGAGTTATATATACAGAAGAATACTGTAAAGAACCGTAATATGTCTAGGACAGCCTGCCTATGTTAGACCTCCTTAAGTAATATCTGAACTCCAAAGATGAGAAAGATGGTACAGGAGGGTATACATGTGGATCCTGTATCTGCTGATTCAGTTATCAGCTTGCTGTACATACACCTTCCAGAGAAGAGCAGACGTCAGAAGAGCAGACGTCACAAATGTCCATCCACAGCCTTTACCAGGCTCAAGTTGAGCCCTAGAACTGAAAATGTCACTTTCAGTTTCTCAGGCCACGATCCCCACTTCCATCCTGGCCAGAATGCCCATAAAGGAAGATCAGTCTGGGGCCAACTAGGTGGGGTGTGAGGACCACAAACCCCTTCCCTGTTTGGTCTGGTTTAGTCGGGATATCTCTTCCATCTCTCCTTCACCACCACTGTGGGTCTTGCTTTTAATATTATAAGCCTCAGAGCTGTGACTATGTCTTATTTTCATTTAGGCACAACCTCACTAAAGCCATTTTTGATGTGGAAGTTTAATTGCTGTGACTTGCTTTGGGAGGCAATGTGTCTAAAAAAGGCAGGTTAATAAAAATAAGTGCCTGAAATCTCTTAGAGAGAAATTTAAAAGGAAATGGAAAGCATTACTGAAGATAGAAAAGTAAGAAATTAACTCCTTAATTTAAAAAACACAAAACATCAAGAATTTTGTACAGCTTTGTACCATATGGGGGAGTTTAACATAAACAATTTCCAACAGATGTTTCCTCGGAGGTCTTTTGACCCTAAAGAATTAGAAAAGTTGGTACCGCTAACCCAGATCAAACTGAAGATACATTATTTTCAGCCTTCAATCATTGGATTCAAACAAGGTTTATTCATTAGAGGTCAATTAATTAACCTCAGTTAATTTCAGTAAATTAACTGCAGGTACATTACCTGTCTTCCCTACATTTGGGGGGTAGAAAAGTACAGAAAGTAATATCGAGAGGTGGGGAAAACAAAACAGTGATAACAAAATAAAAATACACAACTGCATTCTGCTCTTCTCATTTTTTTCAAGTCACAAACAAACCCCAAAATCTGTTTAAAAATTGTTATTGTTAGTTTTAATTTTTATTTAATGATGGGTATGTGGGTAATGGAAGCAGTGAACATGATTTTAGACAAATTTTGGAAGTTGATGGAAGGTGAAGGGCCTGCTGTGCTGTGGTCCATGGAGGTAACAAATAGTTGGACATGACTTAACAACCGAACCACTACAACAACATGGGTAATGACTGTGGCTGCATCTGCTGACAGTGGGAGCAAAATGGGAGCACAAAGGCTGTGGTGAGCTTAAAAGTCAAATGAAGGTTCAGCACTGGAGGTGTGATATTTGAGCTTTTATTTTAGAAATAGTGTCCAACCTGACTCCATCTCCACCCCTAGAGTTAACAGAAACCAATATGTAAATACGCAACAGTGCGATCCTAAGCATGTCTATTCAGAAGTAAGTTCTATTGTGTTCAATAGTACTGACTCCCAGGAATGTATGGTTAGGATTGCAGCCTTACTGACAGAAATGGACATTCATGAAGTTGGCAGAAAAGAACCAAGACACAAAATCTCTTTTTTAACTTAAATTATATGTATTTTTACATAAAACAACCCTATAATACAATAAAATCAGATAAAAATCACAAAAGATAAGTTCCATAAAGAAAAAAGTTTTCATTTTTTTAAAATATATTTTTAAAAACCCAGCATGGACTGCTACTAGAAGATATTCTGCATATCTGTATTTGTTTTATGTTCAATGACTCAAAAGAGAATTTAAAAAAACACTTGTTCCCAATAGACAAATAACGAGGTAAGAGACAATTCCACACCAATCACCCTGCAATAATTTGTGCAGGCTGATTAACCATATATTAAATGCTTTACATCTGGATAAAAATATACATTTTAATCACTGCTATGGTTTAGAAAATCCAACTATCATTCACTAAACCAACCTGGAGCAATAAAAACACATTGCTGATTTATTTTTTAAGGATTCATCTGCTTTAAAAACATTTTGGTATAACAATGTCACACTAATATTTGTGAACTCTATGGAAGAAATATATTTCTTTTTTTAAAGTTATCTGCTCTGGACATAAAAAAATGCAATTTCATAATATATTGTTTGGAGCAAAATAAACAACAAAATCATCAGTATTACATTCCTCTGCCCTCTCATACACAAAATTGAGAACAACTGTGCAAAACATAGGTGGCAATCTTGAACATTGTTACAAAGGAGTAAGTTCTACTGAATTTAGTGGAATTTACTGCTGAGTAGGCATGCTTAGTATTGCACTTTTAGGGCATCAGTTTATGGGATGGTTGGATTTTTTGTTGGACAATCCTTCTTGATTGATATATGGCTGAAATAAATTATTGCTAATCAGTTTTATAAAACAGGAAATACAATGACAGGCTATTTCTTCCAGGTCCCTACTTGTATATTATTAATAACAGTAAAGAATGTATACGGCACCTCTCACTCAAAACATTTTGAGACATTTACTCAAAAGTAAACCAAAAGAGCACAATCCAGGGAAAATAAAACATGCTGTATGAAAAAAGAGCAGAAACGTATCAGCTTGCTATTTCTAAAAACAGACAAGGCACAGAAGTAGACAATACTCTCAGGCTGCAATAAAAAGACACTTTCCTGGGAGTAAGACCCATTGAACATAATGGGCTTACGTTTGAGTAGGCATGGTTAGGATTGTGCTCTCAGGTTCCTAAGAGATCACTAGCAGTTCACCTAGAATTTTATGCAATAAACTATAAACCAAATTGCACAATTCATTGGTTTCATTCTTGTAATTCCAATCTGGGTTTTATGACTGATAAATGAGATTTGAACTTGGATCACACAGATCTAACACAAGGGCCCCAATCCAAATCTCACTGAGGTTGGCTTTACAGTGGAAGGAGTATTTTTTTGGCCCATTAGGTACCCATAGGTTTTCCCTTCCGCTGCTAATAGAAGTTTCAAGAAAGGGGACAGAATTTGTGTTGAACCCAGTCCGAACCACATTAGGAGCTGTCAATGTTTGACAAGACACTGGGCATTCCATTTACAGACCTCCAACCAAATATTCAGTTTGGCCCTAAATCCTTTCCCCAGCCCACACCCAATCTCAATGGGGAATTGAGCCAACACAAGGTGGAAAGAAGGCCAGTCACACCCATTGGCTGTAATTTTGTCGCAGGAGACAGAGGAGCGCTGTCAAACACAATTTAATTGACAATACATTCTTAAATATGACACATACGTTCCAGCAGTACGTTTGAGACTTTGGAAATCAACAGGTTTAAGCATGCTCAATACGAATTAGGATTGTGATCATATGCAGACTTTACTGATTTCAGAACGTACAGCAAAAATAAGCATTTTTGGGACACATATAGGCACCTTGATATTTTCTCAAGTTGTTGCTCATTACCGTGTGTAATAAGACATCAAAGTGGCTAGACATGCTAAAAATTCATGTTACCTGTGAAAATGCTTAAACAAGCAGAGCGTGTGCTCCACCTTCCATCACTAGAACAAATGGATTTATGGCAAGCACATTCTGAGTTTTTTTTAACAGATGCCTTACTGAAATGTTTTTCACTCAAGAAATTTTAAGTATACATATATGTCCCTGTGGGGTTCAATTTTTGGAACCCCCTGCGGATTTTTGGAAGCAACCTCTGGAAGCAAGGAGAACAGAGCTCCCCTCACTTCTGTAAAGGGCACACAGGGATGAACTGAAGACCTGATTCACAAATACCATAAGTGAATTTGCAAATATGGAATCCTTGGGTACAGGGGTCCCCTCTACAATATTTATGAGAAACTTGCAAGTCAGTCCATGACACTTACCTACTCATGATACATTCTATTAGCTCAATTGCCTGAACATATGTGCACCAACCATTTAAAATTTAGGAGAACAGAAGTGAATGACCAGTTTTCCCTAGAGCTTTTCAGTCCAATATCTTGCAAAACACATTCATTTCTTGCAGGTAAACAGGCACGCAAGTGACTATTTAAGCGTCTGTGTAGAGACCTGTGATTTCCTCAAACCACCATCCGTTCTACTACTGTTGTAGACCACATCAGATCCATCTAGCTTGGTATTGTGTACACTGGCTCTCCTAGGTGACAAAAGTTGTCTTAGATCTACCTGGAGAAGCCAGGTCTGAGGACTTTCTGCATGCAAAGCAGAAGTACCATATATACAGGTGGCTCTACCAATGAGCTACGGCCCTACACCTTTAATTCCTTTGGCTCCGGCTGTTACTTAAAAGTGCTCAGTCAAAAGTGCACCAAGAAAGATTTTAGTGAAATAATAATAGTGCCAACACAATCAGCATGAAATCTCCAGCTAGACATAAATAAATACCCAAGACAATGGTGGGTACACCACATATATTGGTGTAGCAGGTGGCAAACTAAAATAGATGAAGGGTGAAGAAAAAGAAAAATAAGAAATTCCAGAACTTCAAATGCATTTAAAAAATTATGAGAAGGCAGCCTTAGTATTAAATGGTAGCTGTTGTTTGCACCCAGCCAGTCATGCTTAATGTTGGCAAGACTGTTGCTTTATGAAACTTCAGACTATTCCCTGGGGCAGGTATTGCTGCAATCAGAAGGAATGCAGATTGAGGTGGGTTGGTGTGAATACCAGAGGCCTGCAGCCAAATTCAGTATGTAGATATTTTATGAGAAACACATGCTTCCTTGTTCGTGCAGATCCTGTGCTTCTCCCATTTGTTTCCTTTAGCAGCTGGAAGCCACTCCCAGATGTCTTTAGTATCAGGTTTCACAAATACTCTTTGCTTATGGCCTCATTTCATCATATGCCTGACAGTTATCCGGCGGCCTCCTCCTAAATTCGCAGTGCCCTCAAATATTCTTTTTTTTCTTCTTCATGAGGTTTCCAAACAAGTATGGCATGGTTTCCTAGGGATGACATAGGGCCAACACTAAGAACCACTGGTCTAGGCCAAGGGTCTCCAAACCCTGGCCTGGGGGCGAGATGCAGCTCATGGTGAGCATCTAACTGGCCCACAGCTAACCTATGGTCCCCTAAGAGTCTTGATCAACTGACCCAGATGATCAAACACAACTGGAGCTGTGATAGTGGGATGGAGGAAATGGGAATTCATTTAAGTGCATGCTTTATTTCTGTGCTGCATGTTTGTAGAAATCTTGAAAAATTGAGCCCATTTATTGATTCATCTAATTTCCAACTCTAATCTGTATATTTAAATTTTATATTTAATTTTTTTCTGGCCCTCGACACTGCCTGGTATTTGATGTGGCCCTTTGGCAAAAAGATTAGACCAAGATCTGATCATGCACTTTGCCCAATATATTTTTCTAGCCTTCTTTTGCTTCCCAAGGCCCGATGTATCTTTTTCGGTACTTCCTGCTTCCTCACTGGGATCTGACCAAAAGGTTCCATCATTTGCCACTTAGTGCATATATAACTTAGCTATACAGTACATGCTATCGGCAGAGAAATGCTGACAGCTATGTTGACGTCTAGCTGGGGAGTATCTAGCGCAATATCAAGTCAGAATGTCAGTCTCTTGTTAAGTTATGGGAGAAAGCCAACACTAGCCTAGCTGAGAAGGATGACACTGGGAACATAATCTTCATCCTGCTCTCAGTCTCTCTAGACTTTCCTCCTGTCCACCTTCTCTTAACATTGCTTGCAAAGACACCTTCTTAAAGATCTTTGCACAGGGAAGTTTGATACTGGCCTTTGTTCTGGAAACGGTTCTCTTAAAAAAAAAAATGAGCTTGATCTGCACAAGATCAATGATGCAACAGGAGAGCCAGGAAGGTAAGACCACTAGGGATATCTCATGAAGGCCCAATCCAATCCAACTTTCCAGCTCTGGTGTCAGCACAATGCAGTCCCATGGTGAGGGTGCAGTCCCAGTGCAGTCCCGGTGACTGTTGAGAAAGTCCCAGTGACTGTTTCTCCACCACAATAAATATTCCTCCACATCCACTGGTAAATAATAACTTTATACCATCCTAGCAGTGGAAATTATTTGTTATCACCTGAAAGGCCAATCTTCATGGGCAGGTAGGATGCAAAATATTGTAAACTAAAATTAACCTGCATTCAGGGTGACCATATGATCGGAAATTTCCGGATTTGTCCTCTTTTTCAGCCTCCTGTTCCAGGTGTCCACCAAAAGGGCTTCATTGTCTTCCATTTTGGCTTCATTTTGGAACTCTGCAATGGTGTGCAGTACCCCATCATGTCATATGTTGTTGGATTTGTATAAAAGAGCAGAATCCAATGCAAAAATTGATTTTAAAATATCTCCTTCCTATCAAATTATTCCTATTTTGGTTATGGCCAAAAAACTA
Organism: Cryptoblepharus egeriae; assembly: GCA_030015325.1. Lineage (NCBI taxonomy): Eukaryota > Metazoa > Chordata > Lepidosauria > Squamata > Scincidae > Cryptoblepharus > Cryptoblepharus egeriae. The sequence continues at coordinate 19,153,290 of JAREYC010000013.1, forward strand.
AAAATAAAAAAATATGCATTGAGCTCTATGGGAAAGTGAAAGTGCCCAATACCGCAGCTTTACTTGTGAGTAGGCAAACATACAATTGTCTGCCAGAAAGGCCAGACTGAGAGGAATCCAAGACCTCGTCCTCCTTTTGAGGTTTGGGCATCTGGTCACCCTGCCTGCATTCAAAAGGGCAAGCATTTAACCCCTTCTAATAGGGCAAGAGGCACTCTTTCAAGTGGGTGTTCCTTCTTTATTTGGCAGGGGGAGAGTAACTGGCCCTACACACTCCAGCAATGTCTGTTCAAGTGACTTCTGCTGGTATTCTTTTGCATTTTAGATTGTGAGCCCTTTTGGGACATGGGCCCATTAGCTATTAATTTTTCATTTTCTTGTAAACCACTTTGTGAACTTTATAGCTGAAAAGCAGTATATAAATACTGTAGATAGATAGATTTTCACTACTGCCAACAGCCTGCAGTTGCTGAACATCCCTTGCTGGCCTCCTTTACTTTGTGGATGAACCAGCCTGATCCAGATCCAAATGAGAATGCACTTCCCAGAAGTGCAAAGCTGCCTTCCACAGAGGTAGAGTATTGATTCACCAAACTCAGGATTGGCAATGTTGACCAGGAGAAGCAGCTCACCACAAACACCATACCACGTTCCCAGCTCAAACTGGAGAAACCAGATACTGAACCTGAGGTCTTCCACATGCAAAGCAAACACCATACCACGGAACTACAGCCGCTCCTCTGACATTCTGATGGCTTATATATTATGCATATTTAACAAATGGAATCTCTCTTATCCACAATCAACAGGAAAGTCTCATTAACCTTTGTATAAAGACATTTCTTTGCCCGATCCTATTCAGCCATGGCCAGCTACAATCTGTATACATTCCATCCTTTTTACTAGGGGCGATCTGTTCAATAATCCATGCATATGCAAATCTCCAGCCACTTCTGGTTTGCTCAGGAAATTGGAAGTGGCTTTCTCCCAGTATCCGTAGTATGTAAAATCTGTGGGTGCAAGATCAGTGGATACCAGAGGCATACTGTATGTACCGAACATGGCAAATCTGTATGAAAAGGCCTCATTGGTATAACCCCCTGACTTATGACCCCTCATCTATCATCATCTATGATGATGATGATGATGACCTTTTTTGATCGGGTTACGAGCTTACTGGACAGTGGCAATGCTGTGGATGTCATTTATCTTGACTTCAGCAAAGCATTTGACAAAGTCCCACATGACATTTTAATTAGGAAGTTGGAAAAATATGGGCTAGACGGGGCAATTGTTAGGTGGATCTGCAGTTGGCTCGATGGCCGCACTCAAAGAGTTTTAGTAAATGGTTCTGTGTCAACCTGGAGGTCAGTTTCTAGTGGGGTATCCCAAGGCTCTGTCTTGGGACCGGTTCTCTTTAACATTTTCATCAATGACTTGGAGGAAGGGACACAGGGGAGCCTGATCAAATTTGCAGATGACACCAAGCTGGGAGGAGTAGCAAACACATCAGAAGATAGGAGAAACCTCCAGGAGGATCTGGATAATCTGGAATCCTGGGCTGTAACAAACAGAATGAATTTCAACAGGGAGAAGTGCAAGGTTCTGCACTTAGGCAATAAAAACCAAAAACAGGTATAAAATGGGGGATACTTGGCTTGGCAGCACAACATGTGAGCAGGACCTTGGAGTAGCCGTGGATCACAAGCTGAACATGAGTCAGCAGTGTGATGTGTCTGCAAAGAAGGAAAATGCCATTTTTAGGTTGCATTAAGAGGACTGGAGCTTCCAAGTCAAGAGAAGTTATAGTTCCTCTTTATTCTCCATTGGTGAGACCTCACCTTGAGTACTGTGTTCAGTTCTGGGCACCTCACTTTAAGAAAGATGCAGCCAAACTGGAGCAAGTCCAGAGGAGAGCAACAAGAATGATCAGTGGGATGGAAGGGAAGCCCTACGAGGAAAGGTTGGGGGAACTTGGGATGTTCAGCCTGGAGAAGAGGAGGCTGAGAGGAGACATGATTGCTCTCTTCAGATACCTGAAGGACTGTCATAGGGTGGAAGGGGCTCAGTTGTTCTTAGCTGTCTCTGAAAGCAGAACTAGAACCAATGGGTACAAACTGCAAGAAAGGAGATTCCGGCTGGAAATCCGGAAAAAATTCCTGACGGTGAGGGCAGTTCAGCAGTGGAACAAATTGCCAAGGGAGGTGGTGGACTCTCCCTCACTGGGGATCTTCAAGCAGAGGCTCGATGAGCACCTGTTGGAGATGCTCTAGGGGGAATTCCTGCTGCAGGCAGTTGGTTGGACTAGATGACCTACTAGGTCCCTTCCAACTCTATGATTCTATGACCCCTTTATCTATTTTCTTAAGGTTATGAGCAGGTTCTGCACTGGCCTCCCTCTACCTATCACTGGCTGTGTCTCGTTGTGGTGGTTTACCAAGAACTGACCTGCTGTAGAAATTTCATCTCATCTGCACTGCAGTCAGCTCTGCAAAAAAAAAAAGGGGGGGATAAAACTACATCAAAATTGGGGGGGGGGGAGACTTGCTTCTTGTTTCTATGGTTGCAGCAGCCCTTAGGATAGAAATTTCACTGCAACAACTAACTGCATAATCATTTTCAGGTAGGTCTAGTTCCAGTTTCCTGAGGAAAGAGCCTTCACTTGTTTATATATGCTCAAAAGACAAGCAGAAAACCAATTTTCTGTCCTTAGAGGAAAAAAGTAACAAGTTCTAAAAGCAGAGGAGGAAGAGGGAAAAAAATCATTACTCTTCAGTTTCTATGTACAAATCACATTGCCTTTTCCAAATAGATATTTAGTATTAACAAACGCACACACACACACAAACTAAATGTTAGTTTACAAAAAATGGGTGTGTATTAATTGTCAATCCCCAGTTTAGACAGTCCTTGCCGAAAATCATGCAATTCATCAATCTTTCCATCTAGTACGTCTAAAAAAGTCTGTAACTCAGTCTTAAGGTTGTTTTGTCTGTGTTTGTTCTCTTCAACCTCTATCTTTAGGTCTCGGACTTTCTCCTCCAGGTCTTGGTTCCTTTTTTCAGCAGCCTAAAAAGAAAGTTGCAGAAAAGTCATAACAATGACATGGACAAAAGCAAATGTTTTTTCCCCCTCACCTGCCACATCTTTAATTACTGTGTCCATTCCACACACCCACATACCTGCAAGCACATTTTGTAAAGGGAGGTCGTTATCTTAATCTAATTAGTGCACAGAAGGAGATGGATGAAGTGGAAGAGAGGCTTTGCATTGCATCAAATCAATAACTATGGGAGCATGGAAGAGACATTTACGTCGAGGTTATTATGGCACCACCTAGTGAAAACCTATGGGAAATTCATATTGCATCCAGAGTAAATTGTTCTTACACCGGAGCAAGGACTCCCCGTAGTTACTCTGGATTGTGCCCTTAGACTTTTTAAGCTTTCACTGAAAAGAGTTATGGGCTGTGGGTGGTGCAAGTGGTTAAGACACTGTGCCTGTTAACCAGAAGGCCAGGGTTTGAGACCTGGGTCCCCACAAGACAGGGTGAGCTCCTGTCTTTAGCCCAGCTCTGCAATGCAGCTGCAACCAACTTGCAGTTGGAATGGTATCGGCTCTGCCATTCCATTAGACTATTTCAGTGGCGTAGAGAGGGGGGATTTGCTACTTGGGTAACAGCCTATCCTCTATATTAATCTACCCAGGTCTTCGTGCTCTGCACAATACCATAGTCTTTCAAGATTGATGGATGCCAAGCACTGAAAAAAGTTAAATTCAACCTACCCTGACTGCAGTTTTGCATTATTTCATGTATACTATTCAACACATGAACAGAAAAAAATTGCAAAGGATAAATTCATTTGTACAAATGTCTACAGATTATCAAATTCATGGTTGACCCTCAAAGAAGTTTCTGGGCATGTTCAGGAAGCCGTATGAGGCATGTGGAACAGATTGTCCACGGACACAGGGTATTTAGTTTGTATTTAGTTTTTCTGCTTTGTTTTGACTTAAGATTGTTCTCCATCTCAAAAAAGTATGCTTTCTACAAAAATTATGCTTATAGGCCTGAAAGGCAGCTCTAATTTTTCTTTTATTTTAATTGCTGAAAACATTTCACACCAGGAAATTAGGGAACATACCTGCAACTTCTGAGTTACTGATTCACATTCTGTCATCAGCTGTGGTATAACTTCTCCCTGTTTCCGAAGATCCTCCAATTCCTGGAGAAGGAAGAACCCAAATGCAGATGAGACACTCTATCAAAAATATCTTTCTGAAATGCCAATTTTGTTTTTAAGAAACAATAATATGAAATTAGTATATGAAAAAAACAGTTTGCCCTGCCAAAGGAAATGAAGTGTTAATGAAAAAGAAACAGTTACTTGTTTTGACATTATACCAAACTTAGTTTGTTTTATCACAACCTTGGAACAATGTAATTCTACACATCAATGCTATTTTGTGCTTTTTTAAATCCTTAACATACACACACATTTTCGCCTACACACAGAAAATGTTAACTAGGGGAAAAAAATCACCCAGGGAATAATAGAAAAGAAATCAACAGAAAGTGATATTACAGTCCAAGCCAACCCAGGCTTACTCAGAAAATAACCTCCCCTTATAGAAAGAACTTACTCTTAAATAAGCACAAGTGACATAAAAAAGAATCGTATGTCCTGGTTCTAGATGCTACCCTAAGCAAATGGAATGATTCTGTGGGACAGGGTGACATGCCACACATCCTGCATCCAAGTGCATGTGCATGCCCCAGCATCTGTGTGCATCACAGAAGAGAAATCATAAATTAAACACTGTTCTTTTAAAGACATCTAGGCCAGATTTCTCCACCACATCCTGTAGTAAGGAGTTCCACAGACTAATTACATGCCTTGTACAGTTGTGGACTCTTATTGGGGCACAGATTTCAAGCACAGGTTGGACAGCTACTGTCATAGATGCTATAACCCCTCCACCAAGCAGAGGGGATGGACTGGATGGTCTCTAAGATCTCTTTCAGTTCCAACTTTCTATGATCTATGCAGGAAAAATAATCTGGTGCTGTAAGATATGAGCATCCAAAGATCCTTCAGTACACTGTAGTTCAAGTTTAAAATATTCTCCATCTTGAGCTGGCCTGTCATTCTCTCCAGCACTTTGAGTACTCCTTAAAGAACAAGGATTTTAAAATGTGCTCCCACCATGGTGTGGCCTACATGATAAGGGTCCATGCTGAGCTCATCTCGCAAAGCCAGGAACAGTCAGTGTCTGGGGCTCTGCTAATGTAGGAGCCTGCCCTGAAAGCAAGCCAAGGCAACCCTCAGCAGCAAGTGGAATTGAAGCTTGTAATATTCATGAGGACATTTTCTGGCTGAGTGGGAGCTTGAAAGTTATAAAATATGGCTCATTAGGAATGCTATTACCCTTGGAACAGGCTGGAGAAGAAAGCGTGACATTTTTCTTAGAAATGGGCTGCTGAAAGACATTCATAATTGTGCATCCAAATCCATCATCTCGAACTACTTCCATGCACCAACTTGCCATTCTTTTCACAGGTCAGATTGCTATTAGATACAGCATCCCCCCCATCCAAAAAATGGCTTCGGCATCATTAGTGGCAGCTCTCAACCGAGTCAGTGCAGAGCATTAAGGGCAAAACCCAACAGGAGTTGAGAGTGCACAGCTTGCAGCCTTCCAAATGGAAGTTCTGCAACAATATCGACCCCAAAATGGTCTCCTGGTCTTCAAGAGAAGTAGGCTCAGAACTCACAGCCCAACTGTGATTTGGCTGACATGAAGGGGTGTAGGCTTCTCAAGATTTGCTTTGCTTTTTATTACCTAACATATTTCAAGGCTGCTTTTTTGTTTAAATACATTTAAAGGGCGGTCAATAAGACCACTGGATGGGATCCCAACAAGCATTGTGGCAGTAGGATGGCACTTCCACAAGTTCCTCCCTCCTTTGGCAAAGTCCATATATTTCCCCAACACTTCCTAGATTTTCCTAGATATATTTCCTAGATATATTTCCCCAACACTTCCTAGATTTCCCCACAAAATTCCTAGATTTTCCTACCTTCCCTCCCCACCGTCACCAATGGCTTTCAGAGGAATGCAAGACAGAGGAATCCTAAGCATGTCTACTCAGAAGGAAGTCCCATTGTGTTCTATAGGACTTACTCACAGGAAAATGTGGTTAGAATTGCAGCCTAAGGCTGCATAAGCCGTAGCATAAGTCCTGTGTTGACCTGGGGGAGTCACAAAAGTGCCATAAGGCACTTCTGCCCAACTCCTGGGGGGGATTAAGCCACTGACAGGCATACATAGACATCCCTACACCACCATGGGAAGATATGCTGTGTAAGCTACGCTGACCTAAATTGGTTAGGATTGTGTCTTAAGCAATTCAAGCATCCTCACCCAAGAGAACGTCATAACTCTTAAAATGATTTGGTAGCTTTTCACATTTTTATTACAGGAGTGGAGACTAGATCCCCAAAGGTGCTGTGCTGTCCACAGCTTTAAAGCCTTTCATGCAACCACTATACATACCAGCTCCTTGTCTTGGAGCTCTGTTTCCAGTTCTTGAAGCCGCCTGCTAAGCTGTGCATTCAGTTCTTTCTCCTTCTCTATCTCATTACATTGTTCTTCTAGTTCTTCAATCTTAAAAGGAAGAGGGAAAAACAGTTTTTCACACACAATATTTTTATCCCTGAATTAAAATGGAAAGAGTTGAAAAGCGGGAAACTAGAAATGCAACATTCTCCAGATTTAGGAGATTTTCCTCATTTAAAAATTTATTTTGAGAAGCGAGATGATGCTTTGCTCATCTATGTGCATTTTATCCAGAGTGCACTTTGACTGCCTGACTTTCCCTATGAATCTCTTTAGCTAGGACCCAAGAAAACAGATGCGGGATCATGCCCAGCTGACATGTTTTCTTAAGGCATTGATTAATTAAATTAATTTAATTAAGGCATTAATTTACAATTGCTGGGAAATCCTTTGTTAGATCCAGCAGCCGGTAAGTATAAACAGGCTAGTCTACATTGTCCTATGGGCAGCTCGTGAAACTCTTATCATTCCAGGTGGAATCCTTCACAGCATGGTCATCATCACATCTAGTATCAAGGAATACTTTCCAGCTTCCAGCAGCAGTTTTCAGTAACGGCAACACCGTCTGGCTTTGATGACTCATGACAGCTTATCACCTTGCAGTCTCCCATCCAGGAGCTGTCAAGGTCCTTCCCTGCTTAGCTTTCTTCAGCAGCCCCGCATTCAACCACCAGACCATGCCTGCTGCCTTAAGGCAATTTTGCCCTACGGCAATTTTGGATAAAGAGGCCAGCAAAACATTGATTCTTCCATTTGCTGAACCCAATACCTTGCTCCTAAGTTGATCGTTTTCTTCCTTATAGACAGAAAATTGTTTTTTCCACTGTTCAATGCTGGCAGCAGATTCCTGGAGCGCCGAATTCAGCCGGGCATTGCTCTCCCTAAGCGACTGCAATTCTATTTCCCATTTCTTTACATTGGCAGAACTAAACCAGGAAAAAAAAGAGACACAAACTTGAGATTTTGAAAAAGGTTTGAGTAAGGTCCTTCCTTGAACACCTCTCTGCCCTACATGTAGAAACCACCAATTTAGACAATTTATACCCCACCTTTCTTCAATTTTATATTGAAAAATAACACAGGCAAGATGCCCAGGCCCTTCTCCATCCAGGCTCACTTATTTAACAAACTCTCCTTTGAAATCTCATTCTCAAATCCAACATTTTTGGCCCAGTTCCTTCTGTTCTTCTTCTAACCCAATGGCTTTTTTTTCAAAACTACCTTGTTACCAACAGCATCCATTTTTTGCAGAAAGCTTTTAATCAAATGAGTCAATTTGCTATCAATATTACTAATAGCCTCTTTAACATTATAACCTGATGCACCAGTCTAAAGTAGCATGTATGCTCATTCCCATGCAAAATTTACCTCCCTGTGAAATCTCTGAAGCCACACCTGACCTGCATCCCATCCCTAAATGAAGGCTGAAATCCTATGAATACCACTGTGGGATACAATGAGATTTACTTCTGAGTAGATATGTCTAGAACTGTGTTGAAATTTTACATACACGTAAACAAAACTGAAATTGCACATTCTTGACCTGTTTGTCCCTCCCTCCATCCCCTTCCCTTTCTCTCAGTCTCATTTGTCTCAATAGCTAAACTGTCAGCCCCTTGGGGCAGGGACCTGACTTTTTATTATCTGTAAAGTACCCCAGTATGCTGAAGTTGTTATAGCTGAAGGCATCATATAGTAACCTGAAAACTTAAACACTCAAACAGTCAATAATAAAAGATAATGAAAAACAGCTTCACCTCTGGGTGAGAGCAAGCTTCAACTTCTCATTCTCTGCTTTGAGTTGTGCATCTATGGGACCACCATGTGATGCCTTCTCATCATCTGTTCCATTCACACTGGATGCCCTAGTAGAACATGGGGTTTCACGCCCAGACTCCTACATAGAGAACAGGGAAGATTATTCAGCCTGTCTTAAAAGACTGTAATTCATACAAAGTCATGTCAACTTAACACTCATGTTGCTTCAACATGTCAGGATCTGTCAGAAGACAAAAAGGAAATGGTCGTTTTGTGATGCAGAAGCTGGTTTATTCCAACTGTCTCAGTGGAGACAGTTATTCCACTGTCTCAGTGGAGTAAAACTACGGTATGTCCCTTCGATCCTGACCACTCTTTAAAAATATACAATATATACATTCCAGCTCACTGAAAACTAATATATTGGATAATAAAACTAAAACACTGATGGATCAGAACCGCTCTCCAAAATGTTCTAATTTTCTGTGTGTTAGGTCATGTGAACATTTTCAAGGGATAGAATATCTCTTGACAGACAGACAGACAGACAGACAGACACATACATACATACATACATACATACATACATACATACATACATACATACATACATACATACATTATCATGAGTATTGGCACCATCAAATATTTTTCCAGATCATTTGCTTGACGAAGTACTAGCCTACCTACATCTTAGGCTATCAAATATTCTAAAGGACAATGTAATTATAATTTTCATTTTAAAGAGAACATTCCTGCTGTTCTCCACCCAGCATTAACCTTTGGCAGCTGTCTTGATGTTTTTAAAGTTTACTGCCAGAAATAAGTCTACATAGAGAACCCTGCTTTTTTCATAAAAGCAAGCTTCAATCAAGCTTATATATTGCTATATATTGCAAGACTTCTGGGAACCTAACTCAACAAGTCAAGTGCCAACCATCATTGCCTATTACTGGGCAGGGAGGGGGGAGAAGGAGATCAGAAGCAATTGCTCAGTGATAGGCTCATTCTGTATGAGATCAACAAATTACTTACTTGGGAGTGGTTGCTGGAAGTCTCTATTTTTTCTTGGGATCTGTCTCTAGCTAGCCTGGCAGCTTCTTTCACCTCTTGAAATTTCTCTGCAAACTAAACATATACACACATTCATAATGTCACATAAGCTTGGTGCAAAATAACAGCTTACTCCAGTTTGTTTTAATCCACACACATTTATGAAAGTGCAAATCAGGTAGAAGCTTCAAGGGTCCAACATAATCAAATGACAAGGCAAAAAAGAGAGTGTTCTGTTCCTAATATTCCTAGATTCTGCAGTGGCTCAGTAGTTAAAGATGCTTTGCTTGCTGATCTGGTCAGTAGGTAAGTGGTTTGAGACCCAAGTACTGAAAGATGGAGTGAGCTCCCTTCCCTTGACCAGCTTCTGCCAACCTAGCAGTTCAAAAGTTTGCAAAAAAAAAAAATAGGTACCACCTAGGAAGGTAACAGCATTCCGTGTGCTTTGGCGTTTAGTCATGCCAGCCACATGACCAAAGAGGCATGGCTATAGAAACGGATATGAGTGCCATATCCTAGAGTTGTAGTGGGTGCCTATAGGTGGCAGGACAACCTGCAGCCAGTCACAGCTGGCAGGGCAACCTGCCAAGGACCTGTTATCTTTTTTACATCCTGTTTCCTATCAACATCTCTACTGAGTTCAGTTGGGAGGCTGAAACCCCAAGAAATCTTGGTTGAAGACAAACAGCAACTCCACTGATGAACAGACCCTGCCTAGTGAGGTGGGAGTTATTCTGCCTTCTTTTCAGAGATTCCTGATCCAAGCCTAAAGTGGATTTAATGCCTTTCCTGGGGCTGCCACACTCCTTGCTGTACTGCCTCAGTTCCCTTCTCTCATGCCAGAAGGTTGATCCCCAAGGAGAGGAAGCTCACCCATAACACAGCAGTTCAGTTCTCTCTCTGCACCTCTGAAACTGGATCATGTGGAGGGGGAGGCAGAAATGGAGCCCCCAGAATGTATATATTTAAAGATACCACATATTGGCTATTATTGATAGTTAAAATCGCTGCATTAACAGCTCCAGGAATGACAATAATACCTAGGGCTCAAAAGAGGTTATGGGTTTCTCCTCTGCATGAATTCTAACCATGGCACAGTGGTTGAAAATTGCTGAATTAGAAACACCACTCCATTCTAAACTGATATCCTAAAGATACCTAACCATTTCCCTTGCAGCAAAAGTCCAAGCACAGAGCTTCTCCATGTCGGGTGAAATGGAAGTTCTTGCAGGGAATGCCCCATTCATTACATTTACTTGTTTTTATCTTTGGTTCCTGTATTAAGACATCAGTTTAACCAAAGGGAAATGGATGCAGTGGGTGGGTAAGGGAAGAGCTGGTGCAATAGATCAACACAGATATTCATCTGTAAGTACTTTTCTGGGGAAAACACTTCCAGGCCTATTACATTCCCACAACTGGCCATGAATGTAATTTGTCAACCACACAGTAACTTCTTGCCATTGGCTGTTCTATTAAATGCTGAACATTTTGCTTTTGGATTTTAAAGAGCAGTAAGTACGTAGATGCTTAACTTCATTATGTTTATTGCCCCAGTGAAATCAATTATGTTTATTGCCCCTAGTGAAATCAATAAATCTGGTTTTATTTATTTAAAACTGGTTTTAAAATCTGTAGATACCTTGTCTCTATAAGTGTGTTTCATTCAGTAAAAATCTTCCATCTGCAATCACAAAAAGGATATAAAAAAGAATATAGAAGAACTGGAAAAAGGTTCAGAGGAGAGGAAAAGATTCAGAGGAGAGCAATCGAAATGATTGGTCTGGTCACTCCCGTTTGAGGTAAAGCTACAGCATTTGGGGATTATGATTAAGAAGTATAAAATTATGTTAGGGATGGATAGAGTGTATAGAGATTTGCTCTTTTTTCTCTCACATAATGCCAGAACCAGGGGACATCCACTAAACTTGAATGTCGGGAGAGTTAGGAGAGACAAAAGAAAATATTTCTCAATTAGAATGTAATTAGTCTGTGGAACTCCTTGCCACAGGATGTGTTGATGGCATCTAGTTTCAATGCCTTTAAGGAGGGATTGGACAAGTTCCTAGAGCAGGAGTCAAACTCTGGTACTGGGGCCAAATGTGGACCTCAACAAGCCTCAACGTGGCCTTTGGCAAGACCTTTCTACCTAGCCCTGTTATGACCTATAAAATCTCATATGTAAACTAGTGAAATGTACCCATGTTGCAGGAGTAAAATAAACCCATACAGCATCCCCCCATGCACATTACCCACCCATGAGCATCATCCACCGATGCACAACACCTCCCCCATGCGCAACACCTCCCCATGCACAACACCAGTGGGGTGCAATTGCCTGGGCTACACCCTTTAGGGTGGCTACAAGCTGAGCTTGACACTTGTGGCTAAAATTATGAAAGTGAGTGAGTGAGTGAGTGAGCGAGCCAGCCAGCCAGCCAACCAGCCAACCAGCCAACCATCCAGTCAGTCAGTCAGTGACTCTTCAATTTTATACATATAGATTTATATAAATTTATTCAAATTTGACATGTAAATAATTTTTCCGGCCCCCAACACAATGTCATAGAGATGATGTGGCCCTCTTGCCAAAATGCTTGGAGACACCTGTCCTAGAGGAAAGGAACATTACAGGTTACACAAGCCATCACGGGTGTGTGTGTATGTCCATATGTGTACATCAATAGATGTAGGCAACCCCAAAATGCCAGTTTTATGCACTTTAACACTTAGGATTAGCAAGTCATGATCAGGAATTGGGATTTCTTCCTCATCCCCATTTACTAAACTCAAACTGGACCAGACAGAAATAGTTTCCTCTTGCCCTCCCCAAACTCCATCCCTTTCAAGTCTGTTACAAATAGCCACCCTCCCCCTTAACAGATCTTGACATTCAGCCTGCATGAATTTTTCATGATTCTTGCTTTGTGTGGGAATTAATGAAGCAGATCAGGTCGTTTTTTTCAAAAAGACTTTAAAAAAAAGAAAGGATGAACCTCTCTGGGAAAAGTGCTTGGAAAACCAATGAAGTCATGTTCAGGCATATTCATGCATGGCAGCATGACTAATTTCAGTTATCACTACAACTACGTTTCCTCACTTGTTCCTGGGGACCAACACATCAATGCTGCTGCAATCCTATTATTTTGAAAATGGGAAGCTAAGGCCTGAAAGTGGGAAGCAGAAGCTGTGGTTGCTTGGCTGACAGGCACTTGGCAGTGAGTGCTTGAGGTGATCGCTGATGGTGCAGAGGCTCTGAGACTGGCCCTACAATCCAGAGTAACTATGAGAAGACATTAGAGGCACTTACTCTGGATTGCTCTATGAGTTTCCCATAGGTTTCCCACAGGTGAAAAGGTCCTGTAGTTGCTCTGGATTGTAGCCTTAGAGCACAATCTTAATCATGTCTACTCAAAGGTAAGCCCCATTGTGTTCAATGGGTCTTACTCCCAGCAAAGTGTCTTTAGGATTGTAGCCTATGCTATAAGTCAGAATTCTCCCGGTGGCATTAGGTAAGCCACATCCTCTCCACCTTTCCACTATACTGCAGCTGTTGAGTTTTTCAGTGCAAAATACAGGACAGCATTGCACTCAACTGCAACCAATATTGGGTTTAAAGAAAATTTGCAAGACATTTTCACCAAACAACAAGTATGCAGTTACCATTTCTGGCAACAGCCACAACTTCAGTGAACGCGCACTCTGATCTAATATCAGCATGCACCGTTACGAAGGACAAGATTAATGGGGAACCTACAGAATGTTTAAGGGTATTAACATTTAGTTAGCTAGCATGACCTAGAGCCACTAAGGGCTGAGCAGTTAAAACTATCAACTGTCTCTCAAGATAAGTGCTTCTTTCATAGCAGGGACACACATGCTGCTTATGTCTGACAAAATCCCTTCTTGACAGAGTCCATGGAGTAAATTTTTTTCATTATACATTACAGGTAACCCTTCTTGCAACTGGCAGGACAATCCAGAGCAACTAATCTGTCCGCATAAGAGCCCTTAGGTTGCCCTATCTAACACTAGGTTGGAGCAACTGCAAGATGCTCCAGCCCAGTTACTCTGAAGGAGGCTTAGGGCAGAGCAAGGCAAGATAGGGTGCCCTAAGAGAGGTGGACCTGCTCTGCCCTAACTAGGGCAGCCTAAGCAGCTCAGGAGAGGCAAGTTGAGGGCATGTTTAGCATTGCCTAGGGCAGAGCAGTTACTCTGTATCCAGAGCCTGTTTCCAAGGCAGAAATGCCCTCTTCCAGCCCTCAGAGTTATACCACCTCAGGAGCAGGTATAGTAATGAGTAGACCCATAGGGGTCCATGATAAGGCCCGAGTAAGAATGGCAGTGTTGACCAAAAATCTGAGTTCTTGGCCAGCCTAGCTGCAACCCCTTCCTCTCAACCTCAGGATATGGAACAAACTACGGCTGCCCACAAACCTCAGGATACAGCAGGCCACTCCAAGAAGCCCCTTGTATTCACTGTAGAATGTACTGGCATCTCATCAGGGACTCCTTATAAGGCAGGCACCCAGTGGCGTCACCAGACTGGTGCAGCTGGTGTGGGCTGCATTGGGTGATGTGCTCTGTATGGAGTGATGTGCCGGAGGAGTTTGACTGTCCTTTGGCAGGCCCCGGGCGTCAGCACCCCCATCCAGGCCTGCTCCAAGGCAGAGCAGCAGCCAGAAGCTGACACTTGTCTGAGGAGCTGGCCTGAACGGCCATCTGAGATGCACTGCGCAGAAACACACTGAGCATGCCGAACAGCTTCAGAGGAGACTTCCTTAGAGCAGAGAAAGTCCGCGCCTCTGCACAGCCATTCGGCCTCACTCAGGAGGTGGAGCGGCAGCCGAATGGCTTCAGAAAGAGTACTGCACAGGCACCAACTCTGATGCCTGCACAGTCTCCCCCGAAGCCAAAAGGCTTCAGAAAAGTACTGCGCAGGTGTCAGAGATGGTGCCTGCCCAGTACTCTTTCTGAAGCCAGTTGGTAGGGGGGGCAGTCCAGGTAGGGGGGGCGCGCATCCCAGGGATGACGCACAGACTTCCGCACCAGGTGATGTGCAGAGTCATGTCACCACTGTAGGCACCACAGCTGCTCCTTGTTCAGTGTGATCTGAGGGGTGTCTCCTCAGGAGCAAGTCTTCCCCTTGTGTCAATTACTTAGCATGCTCTGGAGCAGTTAGGGCAGCCCAGGCTTCCTGACTCTCTGGATTCAGCATAACTTTCTGCTCTGGATACAGAATAGTTAGGAGAGTGCAGTTAGGTCGGAGCAGGCTGAATTTGCTCTGGATTGTGTCCTTAGTCTAAAATGTAAGTTTTCTTGTCCCACTAATCCTGTCTCCATTTCCTTTCATTGATTTTAAGTTACCAGGATAGGAACCTGACTTTTAATTATATAGCATCAGCTAAGTGCAAATAAATTATGGGTGCAATCCAGAGTAACTATGGGGAGTCCTAAGAACAATTTACTCTGGATTGCAATATGAATTTCCCATAGGTTTTCACTAGGTGGTGCAGTAACTATGTGTACACGTAATGTCTCTTACGTGCTCATGTAGTTACTCTGGATTTTAGGGTACGTGTAATACAGCTGTCCCTCAATATCCACTAGGGTTCTGTTCTGGAATTTAAAAAAATCTGTGGATAAAAAACAGTGGAAATATATATTATATCCACTTCCAGATATCTTACTCCACCATTGCTCCTAATAGAATTTGGTTGTGTCTCAGTATCTTCAGGGGTTTGATCCTGAGTCTTCAAAAAATGTGCTAAATAAAGGCAGTTAAAAAAATTAAAAATGTGTTTTTATAATGATTTAAAAACAGCTTTTCATACTGTTGTCTTTCAAGACTTTCATAGTCTTTCAAGACTGATAGATGCCAAGTTTTTTTTTCTTACTGTTGTAGAGAGGGAGTCAGCAATTAGAAAAGCAAAGATCCCCCTTCCTTTGCCTGTTTCAGCTGAAGAATGGAATGACAGCTTGCATGACTGTTTCTCTACAACAGTAAGCAAGCAGTTTGCTGTGGCCTTTTGTGTTGAATCAAATCCATGTATAAATTTTCAGTGTATAACAAGATTTAACTTGTATTTATATACTGCTTCTCTTTTAAAAAAATGACATGGTTGTGTGTACATAGTTGTATTCAAGCCTTTAGAAAGAAAACTAAATGAATAATAAACACAGATAATATCCAAGGCTTAAAAGCAGAGTTGATACTCAGCGCACACACTTGACGCCAAAATGGGAAACAAGTTTGGCTTGCTAGATCTTCCCAATTTCCTGCACCCATGGTATTTTATTTCCCTGCCCCACACACAGAGATGGGCTGGCCCCATCCAAGATCTGGTACGCCGGAAGTGGGAGGGGCCAGCTGGGATCAGGGGGTGTGGGCGGGGCAAGGGGCGGGACTGGGGAGGGGTGAGGGGAGGGGCGACGTTGGTGCCTGCGCAGTGCCTGCTTAGAAGCCGGCCTGCCAGGCTGGCCTGGCAGGCCGGCTTCCAAGCAGGCTCTGCGCAAGCGCCGACACCAGCGCTCACGCAGAGCCTGCCTGGAAGCTGGCCTGGCAGGCCGCTTCTAGACAGGCTCTGCACGAGCGCCGACGTCGGCGCTCGCACAGAGCCTGCCTAGAAGCGGGCAAGCAAAACATGCGGTGGGCGCATGTTTGGGCACAAAACATGCGGTGGGCGGTGGGCGCAAAACATGGCGGACCATACCGGTCCGCTATGTTTTGCATTTCCCTGTTGCTGGCGGTACGCTAGCGGCAGGGAAACGGGAAGAACCGGTACGGGCCTACGCACCCGTACCGGTAAGTGCCCACCACTGCCCACACACCATCCATTACTGGTTGGGAAAAAAGTAGGAAACAGAATGTCACGACTACAAGACATTGGCCTATATAAAGTGAAATTAAGCCCCTTGCTCTGGAGCAGTTAAGGTGACTTTCCATAAGATAACACTAGAGGGTGACATAACTGCGTGGACCCGTAACTGCTCTGGATTTTTCCCATAAGGAAATTCTAACAGATGTTCTAGGGCAGTTATTTTCAACCAGTGTGCTGTGGCATACTGTCCTCAGGTGTGCCATGGGAATTTGGGGATTGACATCCATTAATAGGAAAATTGGAGGATTTGAACAGTCTGGTGTGCCTTGTCAGTGGCAAAAACAATTGATGATGTGCTTTGGCCAGGGTGACCATATGACCAGAAAAACCCGGATTTGTCTGGATTTTTAGCATCCTGTCCGGGTGTCCTACATTTTGGCTTCATTTTGAAACTTCGTGATACTGCACACTACCCAACCATGCCGTATGTCGTTGAATTCGTATTGAAGAGCAGAATCCAATGCAAAAATCAGTTTGGAGATATCTCCTTCCTATCAAAAGTTATGGTCAAAAACCCAAAAAACAAAAAAATACAGTTTTTGGCAGTTTTTAAAGTGGGTAGGAATTTTGGCCTGGGATTAGGAATAATCTGATCACCCTGGCCTTGGCCATTTCAGTGCCTTGTCAAGTGTGCCATGAGATGAAAAAGGTTGAAGATCACTGTTCTAGGGACAAGTGGGGAGCAGAACATACAGCTGCTGTTTTCAGTTCTTCCTGTCCACTCAGCAAGCAAGGCAACCAATATGTGATCGAACGCATCAAAAAAAAAAGATTCTGCTCACAAATTAACACCTCCCACACTGTGGCCCACTTGCTGCTTAAGAGAGATTCATCACCTGCAAAGAGATGCTGCTATTTATTTCAAAAATGGACTATTTATTTAGTCCAATTTTTAGAGAACTCCTGTACAATGTTTGGCTGTGGGTGGCGCAAGCAGTAAAGGTGCTGTGCCTGTTAACCAGAAGGCCAGGGTTCAATTCCCGGGTCAGCCCCACAAGACAGGGTGAGCTCCTGTCCTTGGCCCAGCTCTGCGACGCCAGCTGGATCCAATCGTATTAGCTCTGCCTTTCCATTGGACTAATTCAGTGGCGTGGAGAGGGGGGATTTGCTGCTTGGGTAACAGTCTATCCTCCATAACAATCTAACCCAGGCTTTCGTGCTTCGCATGCAGCGTATGCAGCGCCGAGCACGATACCATAGTCTTTCAAGACTGATGGAGGCCTGCTTTATACAATGCTATAGCTATACTGAGCTATAGAGTGGTATCTTGGTTTAAAGGCATAATTAGTTTCATAAGCCTGCTTGTGATCCAAAACACTCGTCTATCAAAGCAAATTTTCCCATAAGAAATAATGGAAACTCGGATGATTCTTTCCACAACTCAAAAATATTCATATAAAAATGATTACAATACTGAGCACAATCCTGGCCATATCTACTCAAAAGTAGGCCCCATTGTGTTCAATGGGTCTTCCTCCCAGGAAACTGTCTTTAGGATTGCAGCCATTGTCATATAATACAAAATAATAAAGAAAATTCAATATATAAAGAAAACTAAAACGAATTAACTTGCGCTTAGGCTGCAATCCTAAATTCACTTTCCTGGCAGTAAGACCCATTAAACACAATGGGGCTTACTTTTCAGTAGACATGGTTTGGATTGTGCTTTAAGTCTCTCAGCGTGCAATCTGCCCTTTTACACAGGCGTGAGCCCCACTGATGATCATAGCACTTACTTTAGAATACACATGCAAGGCTAGATCTCTCAGGCTCTTTTCCATTGCCCCCCTTACACAGGAGTGAGCCCCACTGATTATAACAGGGCTTACTTTAGAGTAGTCATGCAAGGCTAGGTATTTCAGGCTCCTTTCCATTGGCCTCTTTACCAGTGGTGGGCTCCAGCAGGTTCGCACCTATTCTATAGAACCGGTTGTTAACGAGAGATAGGACATATACAGTTTAAAAATAGCCATTTAAAAGTGGCTGCCAGATGGGCATAGAACCGGTTGTTAATTTCTTTGAATCCCATCACTGCTCCTTACCCAGGAGTGAGCCCCATTGACTGTAATAGGCTTACTTCAGCGTAGACATGCATAGGCATGCAGAGGTGGATCAGGTGCTGGCAGAGAGCCGAAACCAGCTGTATCCCAGCCAGGACTATTTTTCACTTGTTTATCAAGAAATCAGTTGTAAAAAACTGATTCAAAAACCCCGTTACCTTGGTTAGCTGCTGTTCAGAAGAGAAACCCAGGCCAAAGACAGTATTTGCTCTGCTGTCAGCCCACTGGCCAAACTTCTGCGAGGTTTTTGTAAAGGTCATATTAGGTGTGATTGTGCTATTTATAATCACCTGCAGAAAAAACACAAACATAAGAAAATATCTTTTAGGGAATATCAGGATTAGACAGAGAAGGTGGGAAAGCATTTGAATAGTCAGCGATTGATTTAAAAAATAAGGGTTTCCAGATTTCAAATCTACATTCTGGGGTGACTGATAAACCATCTGATACCAAATTCAGAAATCTGCAGTGTGGCTTATTGGTAAGCAAAAGTCTGTCCAAACTTGGTGGTGCCCAAATTGTAGGGATCCTGAAGTCCTTGTTGGCAGATGATGGGCAAAATCCAGAGCAGTTACGGGTACAGTTATATCTCCCTCTAGTGTTATTTTATGGAAAGTCACCTTAACTGCTCCAATGCAAAGGGCTTATTTTGACTTTAGGATATGGACTGATGCAAGACAGTGGCATCAGAACTGCTTCATCAGCATCATAAAGAAATTTGACTTCTCCTGGCCAGTGGTCTCTGGTATGGGCTACTGTACCTGATTTGGGGGCATCTGTCACATTGTCAACTGCCGTTGTGCACTACCCCTTATTAAGACTTCCCTAAGTGTGTCTAACCTCTAGGGAGTGGTTATCTTCTCTTCTGCAAGCACTACCCCACAGTGCTTCACTTGCACAATAGTTTTCACTATCTCACCAGCTACTGCCATAAGTACAATGATGCCAATGGAGTTTCCCACACATACTCCAATACCCCTTGAAGAAGAACATCATGTGTAAATGTGTGTTGAACAACAAAATGATCATGGAACCAAAAAAGGACTGTTTTCTTCTTTGCAAACACTATTTTAGATCTACCATCCTTTTACTGAACATAGACACCCATAAGTTCACTCATGATTTGCAAGGGCCACCAGTCCTTTGCAGAGCAGGCATTCAGCATCATACAGATCCACTCCTTCCCAGCCACTTTCATTTTTGCTGGTACTTCTGAGAAATAGCAAGAGTCCCTTCTGGGCAGCTAGAAAGGTTCCTGACCTTTCTTTTTCAACTCTCTGCTTATGAGTGAATTCACCATCTCTCCCCCAAGCCCCATGAACACAAAAAGGACCTGGGAAAAGAGAGGGAGCTGGTAGTAATTGCTGGCTAATAAGTCAACAATTCTTGATTCCTGGTAATAGCACCTTCAAGAAGTAGCTATTATCACCCTGGAAAGCAAGCGTTCTGTTCAATGCATAGAGAAGTGTGTCAACATCAAGCCTCAGATTAGAATTCAAAAGTAATGTTGTGGCTGGTTTAAAATGCCACTGCGGTAAAAGGTCAGATGCAAGCAGCTTCATCATCACCATTGATATAAACTGAAACACACCAATCCTAACCATGTCTACTCAAAAGTAAGCCCCATCATATTCAATGGGTCTTACTTCCAGGAAAGTATCTGTAGGATTGCAGCCAAAAGGCAATAAATACTTCCAGTAACAGACATCAGATTATAATTCTGTCATCAACAGTGGATCTATAAATGTGCTACATTGTGGCTGATGTGCAAGCCACACAAGACTTGACTAATTTATTTATTTATGGTATTTATTTAATAGATTTATATCCCACCTTTTACCACAAGTGAACTTAAGGCAGCATATAAAAATGACTGGCACACCAGTAAAGTTGACCAGAGAAATCTTACCTTGAGATGCACCCATTCAGCTTATGAAAATTTGACTTTAATACACTTATTTTGTCCTAATACACTTATTTTGTCCCATTTCTTCACATTTTATTAGAATCAATTTGGATTTTGTGCATCCTGGAAGAGGCAGAGCCACCATGAGATGAGGGCCACCATGCAGTCATGTATAGCTGTGTTGCTGAAAGTGCTACATCAAGTTACTCCCTCAGAGAACTTATGGCTTCTAATTTAATTAGATTTGGTGTTTTATTTATTTACTAGCAAAAACATACCCGCATTGTGGGAGTACATTTCCCCATACGTCATTCCCCCATTGCACAACAACCCCCACTGCACATCAAACCCCCCCCCCATGCACACCACCCCCAGATGTGTATTCACCTGTCTGCCCTGTGCACCAACCCCCCCCCCTGCGTACCACCCTCCCATGAGCAACAACCCTCCATGTGTACCCACCCCCATGTGCACCACCCTCCCATGCACACCGTTCCCTCCCAGTGCATCAGGTAGCAGGCACCATATTGGCTAAATGTTGATCAGTCAGTCTTCAATGTTAAGTATAGGACAGAAACAGGTTGCACTCCATTTCACCCCCTTAAGAGTTAAATTTCTCCACATTGGTTCCTGGTGGGTGTTGATGTCACAGAAGGAATACCCTCCCTGAATTTCATGCTTGTTGGTCCTGGGGCAGGGCCTTGTTTAGTCAGGGATTCTTCAATGGAAATTATAGGGAGGAAAATGTGTTGCGCCCTTTTCATCCTCTTCTGGTTGGAATTTCTAAAAACTGGTTCTTAGTGGGTGCTTCCACCATGAAAGGAACACTCTCCCCAAATTTCACCCTTCTAGGTCCAGCGGTTTTGGCTGGCCATTGATGAGTGGGTGGGTGGGTGAGTGAGTGAGTGAGTGAGTCAGTCAGTCACTTTTCAATTTTATATATATATATATAGAAGATACAAACATTTTATACAGCTTTTCCTCTAGAGTAGCATACATGGTTTCTTCCAGTGATGGGCTTCAAAGAAATTAAGAACCGGTTCTCTGCCCATCTGGCAGCCACTTTTAAATGGCTATTTTTAAACTTTATATATACTATCTCTTGTTAACAACCGGTTCTATAGAATAGGTGCGAACCTGCTGGTGCCCACCACTGGTTTCTTCCCTTCTTTTGACTTCACAACAACCCTGTAAGGTAGGCAAAGGGAAAAATATAGTTGACTGGCCCAAAATCACAAGGAAATTTTGTGTATACTATTTTAGCATAGTTGGGTGTCAGCTTTGGGGTGCAAGAATGCAGAAAAACGCTCTCCTTTGAAATTTATGGTAATTACATTTCTTATTTATGAGAATTCTTCCTATGCAGGCTTTTTAGCAACAAATTATCCTTTAAGGTAGGAAAAGCTTTATGGTCAGCTGTCTCCAGTTATTTTACTGGACAATCCAGTTAATAGTCCATAGAGTCAAGAATATGTAGAAATTAGCTGGCCTTTTCAACCTTTCCTTTTGTTTCAGTTGTTTGAGGACAACTCCTTTTTACCCTCCTTTTCCAGGACACGTCCTCTTTTTAGCCTTGCATCCTGGAAAAACTCTTCATTGTCCTCCTTTTCCTTGTAAGCAGGCAGCATGTAGCCTACTTGTAATTCATAAATTATCAGCACAATCCTAAGCTTCTCTACTCATAAGTAAGACTCTTCATGCTCAAAGAATCTTACTCCCAGGAAAAAGTGTGTGGGATTGCAGTCTCAATGTAGTAAATTAAATGTAGTAGCTTTAAATTTGATAAGTAATATAGTGTTTAAACTAAACACATGAAAGCAATATATATATTGGCATTTTATATTTTACTTTGTCTTGTCCTACATGTAAGACATTTTGGAGGGCCTTGTTCTCTTTTTGTGATTATGAGATCTGGTCACTCCTGGGTGATCGTATGGCCTGTTTCCAGGGCATGTCCTGGATTTTATCCTTGTGTCCTGAAAAAAACTTCATTGCCCTCCATTTCCTTGTGAGCAGGCAGCATGTAGCCCTTTTGTAAATAATAAATTATATGTAATAAATTATAAATAATAGTTTTAAATTTAGTTATATAGTATTTAAATGAACCCCAGGAAAGCAAAATATCTGAGTGTTTTTAGGTTCTATTTTGTTGTGTCCTACATTTTTCTTAGATGTCCTACATTTTGGGGGACTTGTCCTCTTTTTTGTTATGACATCTGATCACCCTGGGTCATCTTGGTTTGCCCCTGCAATGCTGCAATAGCATAAACCTAGTAGCAGAGCAGAGCCCCACCTACTGGCAACTTGCAAGTAGGGCAGGCATCATATATAAATCTAAGGACCCATCAAGTGATGTTTAGGCTGGAATCCTAAAGACACTTTCCTGGGAGTAAGACCCATTGAACACAGTGGGGTTTATTTTTGAGGTAGACATGGTTAGGATTGTGCTCTAAGGTAAAAAATAGGCAAAAAACAGCATCAAAGCTGCTTGAAAAATTGGCCTGCTGCCCATTTAAAACAATTGCTTTCAAAAAAATGGACTTTTCACCACAATGTGTTGGATGGAAGGGAAGGACACCAGCTGGATCAAACAGGCCAGTGGAAATAGTCTCACTCTGGTCCTATCCAGACACAACACTAACCAATGGCTTAGTTTTACAAGGACGCACTGGAATGAGCATTGGTGCTTCCAACTTCTTTTATCTGCACACAGTTGGAAGCTTCTCCTTCCATTCACTATTTTCAACCACCAGTTTTCAATTTCATCAGTTTGTGATGAACTGTGAAACTTCCAATTGCACGTAGACAATGAGGAAAGGGAAGTGCGCAAAACCAAGGGCCATGGCGCACTCCCTTAACGATAACCCATGGCTTGGCATTGTGTTCACACTGGGCCTCCACCCACCTCTACATGAAAGACGCACACAGGAATAAAGGGACTTCAAAATGCCAACTGATGTTTGTTCGGTATATTTGAAAAGAAAAGCATTTTCTTTTGCTGTAGCTGCCGCCACCAGGGTTTTTAAAAAAGGAATTCTATTACACAAGGAGACATGGACTGTCTGCCTGATTCATACTGAGCTGCAATTAAGGCGAGCTTTTGGGGACCCACCTCAAACCCGGAGGTGGTAAATACAATCCTGCCAATCAAGCTCTTAACAAAAGGAGTTTCCATTTCTTGCACATAGAAAAAAAGGTAGTGACTGCTGAAGGGACATTATAGAAGTTTCTAAATTCATTCAGGAATGCCTGTCTTAAAAACCCAAAGTACTTAATACTTCAACACCCACCTAGCAATTGTTGATGAGCATAGCTAGAAACCATTCTGAGAGGGATGTGTGGTAGGTGTTGAGGCATGTGGAGCAACTCATGCTTCTAGGCCCATCCAGCTTCTAGGTCCAGTCGTGGGCACCAGGGACTACAGGGCACCGACAGACACATCCACTGGAGGGTACCAGGCGGACAGCAGTGGGCATCAGTAGGTGCTAGGCAACCCTACTGGGCAGCCATAGTGGGCAATTGAGTACCACCACCACTGGGCACCTAGTGGGCACCAGCATCCACTGGGCATCACTATCAGGCACAACCAGGCATCAATGGGCAATGGGGCACCAGGCATCCTTACCAGGCATTAGGTATCCCTGTTGGGCCCCAGGCACTGAGAACCACTGGGCAGCAGTGGGCAACACCGTGCAGCAGGCATCACTGGGCACCAAATTGGTTCTTAATAGCTCCTTCCATTACAGAAGGAATATGCTCCCCAAATTTCATGTTTCTAGGTCTCGGTTAGAGCTGGGTATTGATCAGTCACTCTTCCATGTCAAGTATAGGATGAAAACACGTTGCACCTCTTTTCACCTCTTTAGAGGTTAAATTTCTAAAAGTGGCTTCTTAGTGTGTGCTATGTTACAGAAGAAATACCCTTCCCATATTTCACGCTTCTAGGTCCAGCGGTGTTGGTTGGGTGTTGGTGAGTGAGTGAGTTCGATTTAATATATATAGATCACTCATGAGGTGCTGTTCCAGGAAGATTCAGTCCTTTGCTAGGATGATTGTAAAGCAACATCTCTTTCCACACACATTTGGGACCTTAAGACACTGGATAAATGAGGACATTGTTCTGCAAGCTGCTTATTGGATTTCTGCTTTCTTCCCCTTTTCCAGGCTACCCTGTGGCTGATTACAATATTGCCCAGAGACCTCAGTGCACAATGAAGGATCGGTACTGGGAAACAGTTAGCCAGATTGTTCAGTGTTTTCTCTCATTGGTACTTGCTAGAAACAGGAATTCAAAGGCACATGGATGTACGGATAACTCCCCAACCCTGCCTGCTCATCAAAACTTGCGCATATGAGTTACAGAAAAGTTACTTGGTAGAAGACAGGAACAGGAGAGTCATATAAGTTGCTCGTTATTGGGATAGTTTTTTAAGGTTTGTTCTACTGCATTTCAGGAGCTTAAGATTCAAAATTAAAAACTTATGCGCACTTGAAAATAATTATACATTATAATTAATGTTTCCAATTTCACCTGAAATCGCCACTAGAGTGCCTCCTCCCAGTGATGTGAAGGGGGTGCAAAGCACTCAGGCTGCAATCTTGAAGTGCACTTAGGACAGCCAATCTGGCACTTGGGTCAGCCTTATACTAGATAGGCCAGGCTACCTGCATCAGAAAAGGCTTGGGTGGTATAAGTCCACTTAGGACAGTGAAAGATAGACAGAACTGGGCTGGCCTAGCAGTACTAGCCAAGGCAGCACAGCAAGATAGATCGTGCCAGGGGCATGTTGGGCATTGCCTAGGACAGAGCAGGTAGGCTGTATCCAGACCCCGTTTCCAGGGGAGATACACCCCCTCCCAGCCAATTTATGAGCACAATCCTAACTATGTCTACTCAAAAGTAAGCCCCATTGTGTTCAATGAGTCTTACTTCCAAGAAAGTGTCTTTAGGATTGCAGCCTATGTGAGCCACATCACAAGCAGGCATGAATCTGAGTAAACCCATTGGGCCCCATGATAAGCCAGAGTAAAACTGGAAGCAGAAGAAAAAGTTCTCCTAGGCCAGTCTAAGTACCACTCCTCCTCTCAGCCTTAGGATATGGCACAACTCTACAGGTACTCTCATGCTGCAGCTATTACTGGTTGCCAGGGACTCCTGGGCTTCCTCATACAGCAGGCACAACTGCTGTTTCTTGTTCAGTTTGAGGCAGGTCTCCTCAGCAGCAAGCCCTCCGCAGGTGCCATTTACTCAGTCCTCAGCAGCAGTTAGGCCAGACTTAGAGGCATCCTAGCCCTGTTGATCTTGGCCTAAGTGTCAACTCAGGATATGGCCTACTTACTGGTAGGCCAGCTTAGCGTGGCCATTCTCTCTGACCTAAAGTTGGGATTGCACCTTCAGTTTTGCAGGGAGCCTCTAAGTGGGGGGATCCCTCAATTTTACTCAGCATTGAACTATAGTCCACAAAAGCTTAAAGTACACAAGTCTGCTACACGCATACAGGTTAAGTGGTCTGTACACAAACTGGAATGTACAGAGGTCACAACAGCCCATTCTTCTGGGTCTAGATTGAGTTACGAAAACCTGCACAACAGGACATTCTTAACCTGCACAGAAGCATTAATGGAAACATCTCTAACTTGCATATCCATAACTTGGGGAGCTAGTGTAGGTTTGTTAACTCTTGCTTGATCATCAGATCAAAGGTCCATAAAATATAATATTTTAATCTAACCACTGCAGCAGCTATTTGCTCATGTGGTCATTTGCAGAAAACAGATGCTTCGAGGGAAGATGGAAGGATGTTTGGTTAATTATTTTATTATTATTTTAAAAATTTGTATCCCGCCTTTCTCAGGCTGTCTAGCCTGACTCAAGGCGGCAGAAACATAAAACACAATTAAAAACATAAATAATTAAACACAGTAAAAACAGTTAAAACATATAGGCTAAAAGATACAGTAAAAAACAATATTAAACCAAAGCCCCCCCTCCAACCTCTGCCCTGTTAAAAAGTCCTTTTGAAATAAAAGGTTTTTAGGCTCCGCCTGAAGCTCTGCAATGAGGGAGCTTTCCTTAATTCTATGGGGAGCGAGTTCCAAAGCCGGGGGGCCACCAAAGAGAAGGCCCTATCTCTGGCCGCCACACTTCTCACGTCTCTTAGTGGCGGCACAGTCAGTAGGGCCCCCTCAGATGACCTTAGGTGACAGGTCGGATTGTACAGAAGGAAGCGGTCCCTCAGGTACCCTGGACCCAAACCGTTTAGGGCTTTAAAGGTCAGGACCAGCACTTTGAATTCAGCCCGGAAACAAATGGGCAGCCAGTGTAGTCGCTGAAGCAGTGGCCTGACAGCGTTGAACCGACAAGCCCCAGCAACCACACGGGCCGCCGCATTCTAGACTAGTTGAAGTTTCCGGACCATCTTCAGAGGCAGCCCCACGTAGAGCGCGTTACAATAGTCTAGTCTTGATGTCACGAGGGCATGGGTCACTGTGGCCAGATCTGAACGACTCTGGTATGGTTGCAGCTGGCAGTTCAGCCGAAGCTGAGCAAAGGCTCCCCTGGCCACAGCCGCCACCTGGGACTCCAGGAGCAGCTGCGAATCCAAGAGAACCCCCAAGCTGCGAACCTGCTCCTTCAGAGGGAGTGCAACCAATACCCGAGTCGAGGCCTACCGGACCAGGAGAACCTCTGTCTTATCAGGATTTAATCTCAGCTTGTTCACCCTCATCCAGTCCCCACTGCCTCCAGACAACGATTCAGGACTTCAACTGCCTCCTTGGACTCAGGAGGAAAGGAGAGGTAGAGCTGGGTGTTTATGGGAACTGTTAATAAAACAGTTTGTTGGGGAAGAGGAAATCTTCAGATCTCTTCCAAGGCTGCAAATGAATCTGAGCTGACCACTCCAACATGTCCAAGAAACAACTTCAGACATAGGTTTAGTACAGTACTTTCCCCTGCTTCTACCCCAGTTGCACCTCCCTGTGCTATTTTCAGTGGGAGTTTTTTCAGCCTCCAGATAAAAACAAATTGAATTTTTAAAATTACAAATAGGATGTAAGGAGGGCACACAATCAGGATACTGTTGACTATTAGCTGTGAGCTAGATGATGTGAGCTACTTGGAACACTTGCTAGATTAATAATGGGCACACTTTGCTAACTGAGAATGCAATCTTAACCAATTTAGGCTTGCGTAATTCACCTGGCATATCTTTCCAGAGTGGTTTGGAGCAGTGGTGGGCTTCAGGGGGTTCTCACAGGTTCTATAGAACCCTTTGCTAATGAGAGCCTGGTTCTGAGAATGTTGCTAATGGAACATAAAACCTGTTGTTTAGGTTATTAGGACATAGGACCTATTGTTAGTTTATTTGAATCTCACCACTGGTGTGGGGATGTCAGCGTATGCCTATGCATGGGCCTATCTCCTGCAGCACTTTTGTGATACTTCCACACCAGTACGGGATTTCTGTCAGGGCTTCTGCTGGCCTAACTGGAAGTTAGGATTGCAGCCTGGATTTCCTACAATTTATAGGTAAGAGTGAAAAAAGGATTCTGGTGACTTCAAACTGTGCCCTGAAAAAGGTGGAGAAAACACAGTTGAAAGAATCACTTAAAAATGAGAAAGTTCCTGCCACTCCCCTGTTTGCCAAATTCATGGGATCAGCAGGTTCTTCTGGTATGTCAGGTAGAACAAAGCCAAAATGCTATT
This sequence comes from Cryptoblepharus egeriae, assembly GCA_030015325.1. Lineage (NCBI taxonomy): Eukaryota > Metazoa > Chordata > Lepidosauria > Squamata > Scincidae > Cryptoblepharus > Cryptoblepharus egeriae. Next base: position 19,181,277 of record JAREYC010000013.1, read on the forward strand.
ACAATCCCAGTTCAGATAGAAAGGCAAGATCATCTAGAAAGGGCAAAGGGGTGATTTAAGGCAGCCTGGAAGCTCTTCCCTCCTGTAACTAAATCTCAGGGCACCTTCAGCTTACTCAGGAATGAAATCAGTCTTCAACATGTTCAAGTGTATCCATGACAGACCGGATTGGGAATTTGTCCCTACAGGTTAACTGACCCACCAAAATACAGGTCAGGCATTTTTAAAGTCTATCGTATAATAGCATTTCTTACACTGTGGTTCAGGACCTATTAAGTTAGTTGCAAGCCAGTTTCAAGAGGGTTCTGATTCATTTCAATGTGTATTTTATTTTTAATATGTTAGATTTGACATGACTATGGTATGTAACAGGATATTATTGGTAAAGGTAAAGGCATCCCTAGCATGTTTCCCTGCTAGCTGTGACCAAACATATGGTGCGGCACTCATATCCTTTTAAGGGCCAAAAAGCCAGCGTTGTCTGGAAATGCCTCCGTGGTCATGTGGCTACTACTACATGCTTTTAACACTCAATTGGGATTACTCCACCATAAGTATTGATAGGATTAAAGCTTTTGGGATGTTTGGGGATTTTTTAAAAAAAAGATCAGCAAGATCAGCTTGGGAAGAAACTTTTAATTTACTTAGGCTGCAATCCTAATGACACTTTCCTCAAAGTAAGACCCACTGAACACAATGGGGCTTACTTTTGAGTAGACATGATTAGGATTGTGCTCTTAATTTGTTTTTGTCACATTAAAATTTTTCTACTTGATGATGTCACTTCCAGCCACGATGTAAATTTCAGGCAAATGATGTCACTTCCAGTCGATCCCAACAGAGTATAATTCTAAGAAGCGGGTCCCAGTGCTAAAAGGTTTGGGAAACCCTGCTGTAGAATAAAAAGAATATTAATCATCAATGCTAGACAGTTATGCTAAATTGTAAGACACTCCAATTAAGTGTAAACCATGAGATTCTCGCATTTACAGTTCTGTTGGGTCACATCTGCAAATTCAAAACCATTTTGAAAACAGTTTAGAAACAAAAAATAAAATCAATGTGAGGAATATGCTTTTGCATGGAGAACATTTGAAGGCAGCAGAAAGGCCTAGTCACTTTGACTGCCCGCAGTAGATATAAGCAATCCTCAAGATTGCAGCAGACTCCCAGCCTTTAAGGGCTGCTCCTTTACTTATAATAGCTGCTTGGCAATGAGAGGCTAGCAGGTAAAACCTCTCCTGTTATTACAGTCAGCACTATAACTGCAGGCTGAACGTCTCCAAGCAGTTCAGTGAAGCTGCGGAAGGGATGGGAAGAATCTTACTTAGCTAAACAACAGCTGGCAGCCCTGGTGGACATGGATGGCTCAATTTCAACAATGAGAACCTGTCAATCAGAAATGCAAATCATGACACACAATGCTCTTTTGGAAACTGATGACATTTGCCAATTTGTTCTTCAAAACCTATTAACCACCATCTGACGCAAACAATTCCACGAATTACCAACTGATCAGGTTTTCACCATTATAGTCCTGGTACGTCATATCGTACCAAGGACAGCCAACTCTCTAGCTGCTCCCGTCAACGCTAAACTAGGACCAAAGGAAGAGATAAATCAGACTGTCCCGTGGCACACTATAGGCTAGAAGAGTTATTGTGGCATCAGCACCCAGGGGCCGCAGCCTACTTTCTTCTAACGGAGCACTGGAAAAACACAAGTGCATTCACAGCAGAGCTTCATTTCACAAACTGCTTTAGATGGAGACTGCAAAGTAAAAGAAGCCAGCAGCAATGGTTTCTTGGGCAGGGAAATGCAAAACAGTCCCAGAAAAAGAAAGTAATCAGAAGTTAGATCAAAATAGGGGAAACTAATCCATAAGTCTTGCAACTATGAACCAAATAGGTAACTGCTCCCTCTCCTGGTGGGGACTGACACACATACCCACAACCATGGTTAGTGTACAAGTGTATCTTGCATGCTGTCATTCTTCTGACACTGTCAAGTTGCCACAGGATTTTCTTGTGCACTCCAACAGTTTATTGGAGCACTTAATTATCCAGCACCATCTATGCACTTACATGGGTGCCTGAGTTACGTATTCAGATACAACTGTATTGTTACAAATCTCTCTCTCTCTCTCAAGATTTCATAAAAAAATAGGCCTTGCACACAGTTTTATTTCATGTGTTATGAGAAGTGTTATGTTCTTTAGGGAGCAAAAGGGGTCACAATACAAAAAAAGATGAGCATAACTCTACCCAGAGGAGGGAGAATAAACTGTATTCATTCTTGTAATTATATTCAACAAAATTAGAAACTGATTAAAGATGGCAAAATGTTTGAGGTCAACAGGAGCACCAACAGTTCTGTAGGGCTTTTTGGGGGGTGGAGCAAAGGTTGTGATTCAGGGCTGCTTCAGAGTATGAGATTTGTCCCAATATAATAAGGGAGGGAAAGACCATCCAGAAGGTGAACAGTGTCATGAAATCCTGATCTGCAATGCGGTCTTAACCACTCATGATTCTGATGCAGTGTCTCGGGAGTTTTCATCAGCGTACTCTTGCAAATGAATCCACCACAGTTACTATTCCTTAAGAAGTGTCTACTATCCCACTGGTCCATTCACGCTGCCTGGTGACCTAGAAATGATCTGTCACAGAGACAGGTGTCTACTGTATTTATAAGTCTGCTCTAAGTGCACATGAGCTGAAGGTATGAAGCCAAACTGGTTTTCAGAGGCTAATGTGATATTTCTTCCATATAAAAATGTAACATAAGTGACAATTAATATAACAAAGAAGGAACTGGAGATGGAGTTCTTTAAAGGACTGGAAACATTATTTAAAGAATTGTTGTAAAATTCTTTAAATTAAAGAATCTTTAAATTCTTTAAAGAATGGAAATAAAGAACTGGAGAGGGAGAACTGGCATCAAATGGCAGCTGCTGCATCAAATGCTGGATTTGAGCAGGATGAATGTCTCTTAATGGTACATTCATCACCTTACCCTGAGAAAAGCCCCCAACTGCTCAATGAGGATTCTTGAAGCTGCACCAGTTATTCAGCTTGTGCAGACTCAAGAAGACCTGTGTCAAATCCTATCCCAAGAGGAGGGATAGGATGTAGTGAAAGAGCCCTCCATTAGTCTCACCCCGTCCCAGGCCTGTTCCTCACCCAATTCCACCTCCCCAGAAATGCCTCCCACCTTCTCCACACCTCTGTGCTGCTTGGCATTTATCTCAGCTGGGAGGTCCAACAGCTGCAACGAGGGGGTGGCACTGACCTCCCCATCAGTGCTGCTTTTTTGCTGAACCATATTTCATGTTAACAAAGTATAAATAGACTAGCTGAATATACCAATCATTGTGGGAGTAAAATTCCAAAAATATTTTGGGCCCCAGGATCAGCTGGGCACCTGCAGGCACTGCTGGGCACTGGCAGCAGGTGGTGGACACTGGGGGATGTGCACCGGCAGACACTGGGTACCACTGAGCACCAATAGGCACCAGGCTCCGACAGGAACTAGGCTCAACCAACAGGCACCAGGGGCCAGCAGTGGACACTGGCAGGCAGAGGTGGGCATCCCTACCAAGCACCATCAAGCACTGTGCAACCCTACCAGGCAATGGACATCGCACACTAGTCGTCACTGAGCAGCAGGCACCATCAGGCACACAGTTGGTTCTTTATACCACAGAAGAAATACACTCCCCAAATTTCATGCTTCTAGGTTCAGGGGTTGGGGCTGCATGTTGATCAATCTATGAGGATGAAAACATGTTGCATCCCTTTTCACCCCCTTAGGGATTAAATTCCTCAAAATAGGTTCTTACAGGACCTTTCAATCACAAAAGAAATATCCATCCCAAATTTCATGTTTCTAGGTCCAGGGTTATGGACCTAGAATGATCATGAATGAATCAATGATTCTTTAATGTTTATAGGGACGAAAACAGGTTGAGCCCCTTTTCACCTCCTTCTAATCTGAATTTTTAAAAATTGGTTCTTAGTGAGTGCCTAAATCACAGAAGGAATACCCTCCCCAAATTTCATGCTTCTTGGCTGGGTGTTGATAAGTCAGTCAGTGATTGAGTGAGTTAGGCTGCAATCCTAAAGACACTTTCCTGGGAGTAAGACCCATTGAACACAATGGAGCTTACTTTTGAGTAGACATGGTTAGCATTGTGCTCTTAGTGAGTCACTCTTACTGAGTCAGTCAATAACTCTTCAGTTTAGTATATACAGATAAGTAGAACTCTGCTCAAGAGGTTAATCATACACACACTCTTCTAGTCATCATCCTCACCATCACTAGTGTTGATGACCTGCCAACAATTGCACTAGCCTATTTTTATCCAGGGTCTACACATATCTGTTCTTTAAGCATAGTGCTTCAAAGAATTCCAGACATGAAGCCTGAGATTAAAAATCATTTAAAGTCTTGGCAGTGAATTTTGTTTGTTGGAGAGGCTGGTGTGAGTTTTTTATGCAATGTGCAAAGTAGGTGTTATATACACATTTCACTTCATTCTCAACTACATACCTGGGCTCTCCTCCCCATAGTACTTTACGAAGGAGATCTTCAAAGTAAAAGACTGACAAGTTATAACACATGATGATTTCATCTGAAAGCATGTGTGGATATTTCACTGATGAAATAGCCTAGATTAATCAACTAAAGCCTAGATTAATCAACTAAAATTAATCAAATACAAGTACTCTAAAATCCTTTAGCCCTGTAATTTTCAAAAGGTGTTCTGTGGCACACTGGTGCCAATGTGCCAATGGAGTTTGGAGCATAGTGATTGAAAATGTTTAAAACGCTCTTCTGGATCCTGCAGTTCTGCTTTTAGGAAACCTGCCTTAGTAACAAATTGTCCCCCTTCTTATTTGCTAGCAGAAGAAAAGGGAAAGACAATTTGTTACTACAGACAGTTGCTCTAAATGTAGAGCTGAGGACCCATAAGATCTCACAGAATAGACACCACAACAGGTGAAAACCATAGAAGTCCATTGAACCATGAGAAGGAAATAACTGAAAATCAATGGCAAAGCTAAGATGGGATACATTGGGGTACACTGTCCCCCCATGTAGTATGGCTGTTTTCTTCGCCATCTCAAGAGGGTGATAATGGCGGTTAACACACATCCCTACAATCCAGAGTAACTACGGGAGCATGTAAGAGACATTATGTGCACCCGTAGTTACTGCACCACCTAATGAAAACCTATGGGAAATTCATATTGCAATCCACAGCAAATTGTTCTTACACCGGAGCAAGGACTCCCCGTAATTACTCTGGATTGCGCCCACAGCAAGCACTGCTAAATTGGCCCTTCCAAACATCCTCATACGGCTCCAAATAGAGCCATTTCTGGAGCCAGGACCACATACATGGAAGCCATTCTGGAGCCAGCACATTCTGGAGCACATTCTGGAGCCAGCTGGCATACATGGAAGAGACTATGACAGCATAGGCCCATTGGGGGGGGGGGTGTGTGTGATGCAATGATGCACAAGGCAGCATCATGTCACCAAACCATCCACCACCCCAGAGCTGGATTTAAGTTTGATGAGGCCCTAAGCTATTGAAGGTAATGGGGCCCTTTATATCAGCAAACTAGTGATATTTTAGGGAGCACGCTAGCATGCAGGGACCATCACATACATCATAGGAACCTACACAACACAAAACACTGTTTCTGTATGTAGGTTTTGTTCTATTTGTTTTTTATCTTATATTTTGGAAACGTACATCCAGTTTTTTTCCTTTAAATTTTTTTGGGGGCCCCCAAAAGAGTGGGGCCCTAAGCTATAGCTTGTTTAGCTTATATGTAAATCCAGCATTGCACCACACCCAATGACATTCCTGAAAATCTCTTTACCTTATTTAATTGTACCAATGCTTATGAAGTTGCATGCAAAGCAGCAACCAGAAAGTACATTGGTCTACGCATGGTCAGTAAACACACAGAAAAACAAGTGGAGGAGATGGGCCACTTTATTGCATGATTATCAAATAATCAACAATCAATAATTCCAGATAATAATCCAATCAGAATCAAAAGGCGGGGCAGACCTTGAACTTGAACTTGACCTGGGGGTTAAATTCCTTTAAGACCCCCAGCGTCTGCCCCGTGTCTAGTGTTAGCGAGCTTGCAGGTCCTTTTCGGGCCCCCAGGTGAAACCTGGGTACCAGGGTTGGCGTGTACCTATAAATTGGCCATACCCAGTTACATGGGTTCTGCCCCACATACCCCTCCCCCCAACTGGGGGGAGCAGGTCGGATCATACTGTTGCCTGGTAATCCCCTTCCATCCCGCCGGGGATTGAAAGTAGGCGACCTGCAGGCATGGGGGTTGCCTTTCCATTCTCATCCCATTGAGGGCTGAGGTTGGGTTATTGTAGGCACACCCCCTTGGCTGTGCCCCAGTTGATCCTGATTGTACGGTGCCGAACCCCTTATTTTGGACCTGTCCACCCGCATCCCCTGCTCAAAGTGGCCAGAACATAGCGAGATAAGGGAAGATAGTCTGGAGTAGGCGAAAAAACTGCCTTCCACCCGCCAATCAGGAAAATTCCTACTCAGCCCCCCAAAAGGGGCGACCAGCCAAAGCCCAGACTAGCCCTCAGGGTGGGAAGGGTGGGTGTTCGCCTGCCCGAGAACAAAGAGGGCGGGCTTACCTCTGTATCCCCCTTATAAAGCCCACCTTTAGGTTCCACCCTTCCTGGTGGTCTCACCTGACCCCACGAGGGTGGAGCTGTGTTTTTGTTTGTCCAGCGAGCTAAATTCGACACCTGCCTATTGGCTTTGTGTCGTCAAACTTAGAATAGCAAATTCATGAATGAGCTTAGACACTACTTAAAAACAAATACAGGCAAGCAATGATGTTTTCCACTGCAAGACAGCTTGATCAAAAAAAGATAATCTTCAATCATTATTGCTCAATGCCTTATTGTTATTGAGATGCCTCATCTTCAATCATTATTGCCTTCTTTGGAAAAGCCTGGCTTTCCCACTCTGTCAGGCTCAAGCTCCTGTCGATTTAGGAATCATGCACAGGAAGTTTCTTCCATGGAAATTACTTCTCTTTAGGTTTTATTCAACATATGAACAGAAAAGGCTACGAAAGTGAGAGTAGTCGCAAAAATGAAAGTTCCCTGGATCAAGACAGTCTTGGAGGATCCTTTGTTCAATACCGTGCACAGGTCTGGTGGCACCTTCTTAAAAAGAAAATATATTATGGATTTGGATGGGGTACAAAAATGATGATCAAAGGGTTGGAGTAACTTCCCCAACAAAGAAACGCTTCAAGCATTTGGAAAACAGGATGACTAAAGGATGACTCGCATGTTATGAAGAGAGAATATTTCATCTCCCCGTCACATAAGAACTCAGGGTCACCCAATGAGATGAATTGGCAGCAAGTTCAGAACTGAAAAAAGAAAGTCAACTCTGCCTAACTGGCTGGTGATATTCTCTGCAAGAAAATGCAGGGGTGACTGGTGACTTTTATAAGGGGATCAGGCACATTCGTAGAGCACATTTCTATCCACCACTATTAGCTGTGACAGTTAAATGGAGTCTCCTGCTCAGAGCTGGTGTATCTTCAAATATCCAGTGCGGAGGACAAACCATGGGGGACATCTGCTATCTTCATGCTTCAGAGCCCAGTGATTCTGCCCCATAGTTTTTTTGTTGGTTTTTTTTTGTTTTGCTTAAACAGCACTCAGTTCAAGCAAAAAAGTTCAGACGCTCCTGTCCCAGGCAATGCTCCCAAAGGGGGGAAGGATAACATTACTGCTCTATCCAATTTGCATTCTTTTAGGTCACCACAATTCTGAAGGCATAATAATGTAGGTCAATTTTAATGAGCTATCTGGTGTGTGTGTGTGTGTGTGTGTGTGTGTCCCCTCCCGTACACTAGAGGGTAATTTTCGACGAACTCGTGTTCCCCTTCCTCTACTCCCCTTTAACTCTTAACCTGCATTCTTTCACTGCAATACAGTTGATTTTTCTGGCAAGAGAGAGTCTTTACCAGGGTGAAGATATATAGGGAACATTGTAGAGTATCCACAGAAGATGAACAACCTCCTGTACAAGTTTGGCATTGCAAAGCATGTTGCAGATGTAAGTTCTAGCAACCTAAAACGTTATATTTGCATTCCTGTGCCTTACATCATAGTGGCTGGTGGCCTCTTCAAAGACAGCATACATGCATATTGGCCTATGAGCACCCACACTTCACATAGCAAATGCACACTCCCAAAATATGGCTGAAAATTGTTCCAGAGAAAATTGAAGGTTTGTGACATGGGGACTAGCCATTAGGAACCCACAGATGCTGGTTTATACCCACTTCAAACTGAGTACCCCAGAGTCTAGCTCACTAAGGGAGAGAAAAAGCCACATTTGTAAACACAGAAAGTGCTCTTTCAGACCACTGATCTATAAATTCTGCCTCTAGCTTTACTGTCAGTTGTCTCATTTTAAAAACAAATATTTGTGTCTTATGCATTCCCTTTACTGCCTGAATAGAGAGACAATGACAATCTAATTCTTGTTGCGAAAAAAATAAAAATTTATCAGAAAAAGTGGAGGTTACTTGAATTATGATATTTAAAAAAGCTATTTTGGTTTTTTCCTGGTAACCGTATATTTTTACAGTGTATACAACCTCTCTAAAATGTTGTTCCACCAGCAGCAAGAGGAAAGCATTGATGGAAGCCACCTCACTAGCATTATCCATCCCTTCCATTTTCACACCATTCAATTAGACCTATTAATAGGTCCACTGTGCACATGTTGACACAGTGTAGTGAACGTTTATCTCACACACTGAACCTTAGCCAACAACTGAATTCTGTTGGTTTCCAAAATATGAGCATAGTATCTATGCTCGTATAGCATAGATACTAAAGCTACAATCCTAAAGACACTTTCCTGGAAGTAAGACCCAATGAACACAATGGGGCTCAGTTTTGAGTAGACATGGTTAGGATTGTACTCTAAGGGTGCAATCCAGAGTAATTACGGGGAGTCCTTGCTCTGGTATAAGAACAATTTGCTCTGGATTGCAATATGAATTTCCCATAGGTTTTCACTAGGTGGTGCATAACTACGGGTACACGTAATGTCTCTTATGTGCTCCCGTAGTTACTCTGGATTGTAGGGTTAATCTTCTAAGACTTGCCAATGGACAGTGGATTTTGAAATTGTGAATGTGATTTGTATTTTAGAAGATACTGTGAAACAAAAAATATGCAAATTTAAGGCGTCTGACTGTGCAAGAGGGCTTTTTGAAGTTCTTATGGCAACAAATGTCCTGCATGTCACCAAACTGCATGAAAATCAACGGACATTAGCATCAAACATTTTTGCACTTAATTAAACTAGAAAACGATGCTGCTGCTCATTAATGCAGCTGGGTAATATAGGTCCCAGGTTCAACTTCTAGTATTTGAGGGGGAGCTGTTATCAGTCAGCTCAGACAATATTGAACTTTGTGAACAAATGGTCTGACTCAGCAGACAGCTGTTTCATATGTTCACAAGCTAGCAAAATATAGAGAAACTGCTCGCACCAAAAAACCCCAAAACCTACTGACATATATAATGCAAGGACAGGTAACTTCTTTGTCAAAGCAGCTCCAAAAGCTTATTACCATTTATGATTTCTTCACACACTTCATCTAGAAAAATCAGAGTATCTTGGAGCTCCAGGGGGTCTTGCAACAAGGCTCAGAACCCTTCCTTCCTGGACTTCACCATGGCTGTAGGATGAGTATTGCCAAATCATAGAATCATAGAATCATAGAGTTGGAAGGGACCTAGTAGGTCATCTAGTCCAACCCCCTGCCTGCAGCAGGAATTCCCCCTAGAGCATCTCCAACAGGTGCTCATCGAGTCTCTGCTTGAAGATCCCCAGTGAGGGAGAGTCCACCACCTCCCTTGGCAATCTGTTCCACTGCCGAACCGCCAGAAATCATGTACTACGCTCTTAAGTCATGTGTCTGGCTGTGGATGGCCTCTTTTCGTTCCCCCCAAAACATGCACTTTCACGATCAAGTCAGTACCCTCTTACCTCTAACAATCTGGCTCACGCAATGGGGACAAACCTAGTGATGGGTCAACATGTGAACCTCACTCATACAATTTCCCCAGGCAGTGACGTTTTCATTCTGCAAGCACGGCATACGCCTCTGCGCCAGCCTCCTACCTTGGCTCCATCCACACTGATTATCCGATAGCTGTTTCGCGTGCTGTCATAGAAGTAGGAAACAGTTACAGCCTGCTTGCTGGCAGGAACCCAGTTCTTCTTGGTGGTGGGGTCAATTTGGAAGACATGCGCTCTGGTGGTGAAGATGGGCTGCTCTCTGGAATAGGGAGGGACAGGAGAAATGGAATGCAACATGAGTTTGTGAAGGATGGAATGTCACGCAATTCTGCTCTGCGATCAAGTCACATTGATCAAGCCAAGTCCAATGTCCACAAACAAAGATGAGAGAGAGATCGCTGGAATCCTATTCGTGAGAGCACAGTAGCAAACCTACCACTTGACTCAGCTGTCGTACCTATTCCTGGCCACAGCGCCTGACATTTTAGCTCCTTCCAACCCTGGGATCTGCCCAAGCCATAACTGCTGCTGTAGTGTTTTTTATTTCCCCGTAGATTATAAACAGCCAAACACTGTAGCTTAATGAATCAGCTCCTTTTTAAATATGCACTGCCACTTTATGCAACTCTGCAAGGTTTATAATACACGATCTATACAAGTGTCACCCCATTTCCACAAAGCCAATCTGAAGCTCCATGCAACTTCCCATTTCCGACAGTGTTCTAAAGCTGTTTTATTTTACTCAGAAGTAAGCCCATTGGGTGCAATAACATGGGCAGCCCAATCAGGAGCAGTAGTGCCAGAGCAGCTACTGCTTATCCGGTGGGTGATGGGAAGCAGCTGGAGGTCTCCTCGTAGGAAAACCTCAGAACCAAAATGAGGCTTCTCAAGTCTCCACTGCCTCTTTTACCAGCACAGAGTTGCGCTGCTGTGTGTCAGGCCTTCTGGCTGCTTGCCTTCTGCTTATGGCATTCTCACTTCACATAAGTGTAATGAAGCTAAACCAAGGTCATAGGGTTCAGGGAACAGCAATGCTAGTGTCCCCTTATCTGCAGTTTCTGGTATGGGGTGAGGGAAGAACATCCATGAATACCGGGGACACTGATAGACAAATTCTCTAATATTGTGGTCCAGAGTGCAGGAAATGATCGACTCATCTTTCTGGCTGGTGGACTTAAGGCCTCTTGTTTTGGGGATTTTCTTAAGAGTAGATCCTAACAGTCTGCAATCTGCCCATCTTTTCATAAAGGATCTCCAAAATCTCCTAGAGTTTCAACGCCACTGACCTAAGATTCTGAAATACACAAAAAGATACTTGAATAGCAAACTTTCTTTTCAGAGAACTACACAGCTCAGACTTGCATCACCTGCCTCCATAAGGGACAATAAGCAATTTCAAAAAGTCTTAGGAGTCTACCGTTAATAGTGAAAATGTGCAATGCCTTAATTCTGGTCAATTCAATCACAAAAGAACTGCGGCAGTAGCTAGCCACAGAATGAATCTGTGCAGAGAAAGTGTCTCGGAGGAGATTAACAATAGCTTAAAAATTCAGATAAAATGAAAAAACATTACTACAGAAAGGCGCTGTATGCAAGTTGCTAAATGGGTAGCTTCGGTGAATGGGCCAGGATGATAAATGAATTCAAATATAATGTGACAGTCACACGGCACAAGGGAATGGTCACAATTTGCTCCCAAGCCCCTTTCCCACTCTAATGAGCAATCTTTGATGCAAATCCATGCAGCCAAAAAATCTATGTGGCCATTAACTACTACAGAGGTGTGGAATGTGTTTCTCTATGTTCTTAGCAGCCCAATTTCAGCAACAAATGGCAAAAAGCTTTCCCAGGCTAATAGAATGCCCAAAGCCATAAAATTCTGCTTATTCAAATTTTTTTCATTTTAGGCAAGCTGCCTTCAACGGAGCTAAGGCTAGGTAGAAATAAATAAACTTCCCCCTTCTCAACAATTCTCTGTTTCTCCCATGTTTTTGCTAGCAATACATACAAAAATATAAATCCATATTAAACTGATAGAAATGTAGCCTGCTCTTTTTAGAGCTACCTGTTGATCCCAAGTGCTCCAAATGCTAGGAACCTTTCAAATGAAACTGCTACAGGATCATCTGGGCATCATCTGGGCACCTGGTGGTAGTTAATGCCCTGAAAACATAAGGGCCCTGTTCTACGTCAAGGCAGGACCAGTGATCATTGTGCTGACCCAGTACTACTGTTGTGTGAATACTGTAAGTCACATCACCAATGGTGGTAAGCCTGACGTGCTGGCATAGAGAACAGAGCTGGTTGGCGCTGGCCTCAGTGCCATGGAGACACCAGAGCAGCCAGTAATAAGTGCTTCCACCAGCTAGTGGTGAGACTTTTCAGGGCAGGGGGGAAGTATAAGGAGGGCAAACCAAGGGGTGGATCAGGTCCAGGAGGGGATATGGATGGCAGCTAAAAGCAGGCACAGCTCCAAGGAGACCCATTCATGTCAACAGAGTTTTATCTGTGGTAAGAGAACAAAATGTTCTCTTCTCCCAAAGCCACTCCATATATATCTTTATATATGCTTTATATATATCACCTGTGGAACATAGCGGTGCCATTTTGGTACTGCTGAATATTGTGGTGGTAGAGCAATAGGATTGTGCTGTTAATCTAGGAAACAGGATCAGTTTTCCAGTATCACACACAAAAGGTTCCTGGGCTTCCTCAGAGTTAGCAAAAAACACAAATTTTCACAACTTTAGTCTGAAACATTCAAGTCAAGTTCCTAACACTGCATCTCTGAAACTAAATAGTTTCTACTAAACTAAATAGAGCAAACTGAATAGAGCAAACTAAACTAAGAGCAAAAATGGATGCCTTTTTTGAATCAGTGCTCTAAATACACCTGGTAATAGTCTAACTTTTAATACTGCAAACTGTATGTTGGCCTTTGTTATTTATTTAAAAAGTCAAGTAATGATGAACTAAGCCGTTATCTATACAGGCATTTGTTATTGTGAAGGAAGTCAGGGAACCTAGAGGTTATCATTACTCTATTCCAGGGGTGTCCAAACATTTTGGCAGGAGGGCCACATCATCTGTCCGACACTGGGTTGGTGGCCAGAAAATGATTTACAGTTTGAATAAACTTACATGAATGTACATATAAAATGTATTAGAGACAGATCTGGAGGATTAGAACGCTTGCCTGTGGGCTGCATGGAGCAGTCTTGCTGCAGGCTGCCCGCATCAAGTCTCCGGGCTGGAGTTTGGATACCCTGCTCTATTCCTACAATATACCCTGCATCAATAAGATCTTCTATCCAGTGTGATCTGCATGCTGTGAAGAGCTTGTAATTTTTCCATAGCATCCCTTGCTAAGTAGCTCTCCACTAACAGATTTTCAAGCAACCTATGCTACCCTAATGCTGGGGGGAGAGCTGGGTTAAAAATTGTAAGCCCAATTATGACAAAGGAGTGGGTGGAATACATGGTGATTTCTGCTTCAGAGTGCCACATTCATGATGACTTTTTCCTTGACAGCGTGAAGCACCCAAAAGAAAATGATGGGTTTTTTTAACCTTCACATGCCTATCATATATGCAGTGAATGATACTCATACTATCAGAGTTTACTGCCGACTCTTTTCATGTAGATGTTGACTTCCAGCATTTCAAATACGTCAACCTCCTTCCATCAAATGGCTCTGACAACCCAGTCAAGTTCTTGACTAAGAGTGGCATTTTTAAAACAACTGTGTTTGTAAACTAATTCAGCAATAAAAGACTCACCAGATAATGTAAGGGGGAAGAACTGAAAGTCACACCACACATTTTCTGGTACAATTTCCACATCCCTATATGCTAACATCAAGGTGTCCCCACAGTTGCCCTACTACTTGTGACTGACTCCAAGAGTGGTGGCTTGTTACATGGCCAGCGTTGTCCAAAGACATCTACTTGGTCTTGTGGCCAGAATGACTAAATGCCAAAGGTGCATGGAATGCTGTATCTTCCCACCAAAGTGGTACCTATTTATCTACTTGCATTTACAAGCTTTGAAACTGCTAGGTTGGCATGGAATGGAAGATTACTCCATTGTGCAGTACTGGGGTCTCAAACCACCAACCTGTCAACTTTCAGGTTGACAAGCGCAGTGTTTTTAACCACTTAGGGAGCAATCCAGAGTAACTACGGGGAGTCCTTGCTCCGGTGTAAGAACAATTTACTCTAGATTGCAATATGAATTTCCCATAGGTTTTCACTAGGTGATGCATTAACTCCGGGTGCACGTAATGTCTCTTACGTGCTCCCGTAGTTACTCTGGATTGTAGGGTAAGCCTCTGTAGCCCTAATGCTACCAAAGCTAAGTCTAAATAAAAGGCTTTTGTTTGCATTTGTCAGCAACTATATATTCTTCCCCACACATCCCTGCATCAATTTCCATCCCTTTTGCTGCTATTGCCACGTGCCTCTTCTAGATGGCAAACCCTTTGCCTTTTCTCTCAATATGCAAATGTATGATGCGGGGGGGGGGGGAGAGACAGCCTATTTTTAAGTGATAGTTGTGGATAGGCATAAAGTAGAAATACCAGAAATAGAACCCTATGTTTTCTGAAGTTCCAGTTCTGTTCCGGTTCGGTAGGAAGAGAACTGAAATTTTGCCTAGAGGCAGCTGTCAATATCTTCTAGGTCATCACCAGAATACCTGAGAGCACTTCATTAACAATATACTTATATTTCACTAGTGAAATTTACCCACCATAGCGGGTAATATCAGTGGGCCTAGGCACGGCTGGGTACCAGGCAGCAGGCACTTGTGAGTAATTGGTACTGCTGAACAGATAGGCACTGGGCATGGAAGAGTATCAGAAGACAGTGGCGGGCAGCAATGAGCACTGGCAATCCTACCAGGCATTGTTGCACAGCAGCATTGTTGCACACTCACACTGAGTCCCCAGTGTGAGTGAACCACTGTGAGTATACCAGTAGTGGTCTGCTAGCCCCCCATCTCATGCACCATTCCCCTCATGCACCAGGCACTACCAGGCCCAAAACGGTTCTTAGTGGGTCCTTACATCACAAAAGGAATATACTACCCATATTCCATGCTTCTAGGTGCAGGAGTTGGGGCTGGGTGTTGATCAATCAGTCTTCAACGTTAAGTATAGGACAAAAACACATTGTACTCCTTTTCAGCCTGTTAAAAGGTTAAATTTCTCAATATCAGTTCTTCGTGGGGACTCACATTATGAAAGGAATACCCTCCCCAAATTTCATGTTTCCAGGTCCCAGAGTTGGGGCTGTTCATCAGTCAGCAAATCTTCAAAGTAGAGGGACAAAAACATGTTGCACCCTTTTTCACCCCCTTCCAGTTTGAATTTCCAAAAAACCAGATATTAATAGGTGCCTCCATCATAGAAGGAAGACTCTCCCCAAATTTCACACTTCTACGTCTGGTGGTTTTGGCTGGGCATTGGTGGGTGAGTGAGTGATATATATATTTAGGCTGCAATCTTAGAGGACCATCTAAAAATAGTCTAATTTGCATAAATTATAATTGCCAGACAAAAAATCCGGTTGGTCATCTAAGGTTTACCAAAGGTCCAGCACTAGCATAGCTGTGCCAGTGGCGCATGTGCTACATCCTGCATTTAAAGGGCAGTCATGGAGGCCTCCTCAAAGTAAGGTAATGTTTGTTCTCTTATATTGTAGTTGTGTTGCCCTTATGCCAGCACTGGGAACTTGGTTAGGATTGGGCCCTGGGGCTACAAATCTATGCAGTTTGCTTGGCCAGCCAACTGAACACAATGGGACTTCTCAGTAAGCATAAATAGCCAGCTACTCTAATACGCTTTAAAAAATAATTCTAGATATTAGTTCAATATTTCAGTTTTTTACATTTTTTAAAATTATCACAACTTACCCCCAAATCCAGAGTAATTAAAGGGGCATGTAAGAGAATTTACGTGAGTTGTTCTTACTCCGGAGCAAGGACTCCCCATAGTTACTCTGGATTTTGCCCATAGTCAAAGAGTATGGGATGAAATGAACTAAGGGCAAAATCCAGAGTAAGTATGGGGAGTCCTTGCTCCGGTGTAAGAACAACTTACTCTGGATTCCAGTATGAATTTCCCATAGGTTTTCACTAGGTGGTGCAGTAACTACGGGTGCACATAATGTCTCTTACGTGCTCCCGTAGTTACTCTGGATTTGGGGGTAAGTCTTTACATGAACTACAATAAACTTTGAAGTAGAAATAAGCATCAGGAGAGGAAAACATTTGAATGAATATATTTAAAGTTACCTTTTGATTGTATAGCTTTGTATAGTGCATGATTAGTGGAGAAAAGGGTCTTGCCAAGCTCCTACACTTCAGAATTAACTCCCACACTACTTCTTGCACATCTAGTTGAATACAAAGCTTCATGGTACGTTAAACTTGCTGGGAAACTGTTATTTAAGCCACTACTATAAATCTGGGCAGTTAAGACACACACCCATTTCCTAGCTATAAATTAATATAGAGGACAATTGTATTCATATCTATGCTCATTAAGCTGGTAATTATTTATCGAATATTCTCACAGCCACAACCTAAACACTGAACATATTTAAAAACCTCATAAAAGCAAAGAGATTTGAAAAAGTCTACTTCACGCATGTATGTCATTAATAATATACCCAAATGCTAAGGAGTTCCCTTCAGGCTCATCTTACATATGTAGATTGGAGGAAGAAAAATGGAATAAACATTTCAAACCTTTTTTAAGAGAACATTTTCTTTTGATCTGCTGCCTAAAGGACAAATTAAATTACAAATTAAAGTTGGATGCAATCTTTTTTAAAAGGAGATGGTAATGCACTGAGCATAACATTGATTTCATTTTGCAAGCTGCGATAATGTACTGGGGACTGTATTTGGAGCTATGAAAACAGTGATAACAGCCAACATTTCTTAAATGCACAATATTGGGCTTTACACATACAGTATAGAGGAATGGCTGATAACAAGAAACGGCACTTCAGGCTTTCGTTTCTATACTATGCATGGCCTGAAACTGTACAAAAAGGAATTAGCAAAATGCTAATGGCCAACTGAATAGGAGGTGGGCACCTGAGTTGAGGAACAGGTGATTCATTCCCCCTTTTGGGCAGTGAGGAAGATGAAGGCAGCTTGAGGTGACAGTATCTGTCAGTTTGACTCTGCTTCAGTGCCAGTGACTCTGGCTGTCCATTCTTTTCCAGGTTGAAGTCACAGTGTTTTTTCTTGATCTTTAAATCCCTATATGAGTCCAGGGTATCTGAAGGACCACCCTCATCCATACATTGGATAACACAAGGTTTCACATTCAGGCAGCATTCAAGCAATGACTTTTGGAAAAAATTAGCTACTCACTATTTGCGTGGACGGCGGAGAGGATGAGCAATTTAAAGAATAAATCTATCCAGGAAAAATGTTTATGACAACTGGATGCAAGCCCCATATGTTGAGAGGCAGTGTACAGTGGCCCTACAATCCAGGGAGCACATAAGAGACATTGACATCAACATAGTTACGGCACCACCTAGTAAAAACGTATGGGAAATTCATATTGCAATCCAGAGTAAATTGTTCTTATGCTGGAGCAAGGATTCCCCTGTAGTTACTTTGGATTGTGCCCCGGGTCTCTTCATCTGTGGATTTAGTGTTTCAGGCTGGAGAGACTCAAGTTATTGAACACGTCTGGAAATGTCTTTGGATGGCCTTCCGGGGCACAGGGGTATCACATATGTTGTCATATGTCCCGAAAAACAGGGACAAAAAAACCAGGGGCATACTGGCAAAATGGAATTGAGGGTCTTGTCCCAATTTTGTGCCAAAGAGAATTATGGCAACTTTACATATGGCCTCCCAGAAAATGTCAACAAAATTATTTTTCTTCAAGTCTGCTCCATGCTCAACTCTCCTTACATAGAGATGCAAATCTTGCTGTTATCCAATGCTTAGCAGAGGAGATATATGCTGGTCTATGATCTCTCAACCTACTTAGCTCCAATTCTCCAATGTTTGTTAATAAGGTAATAAGTTTCTTGAAACAGGCAATGTATATCCGAAATGGAAAACTTGAAGATGTGTAGAATTTAGCCCTGGATTCATGATGTTTTATGTCCATCTGAGTTTTACGTCAATAAAGGTGTTTGAAATTTGAATGAAGGAGGAAATGAAGAAAAAGGTTTAATACAATCAATTTTAAGCCAAAGGAATAATTTCTTTACACACACACACTCACAAAATTCAAGCCCTGACTTGGAGAGAATCCAACAGCCAAGAATCTAGCAGCCAAAAATGAGATTAGTAAATGACAGCACTGCAATTAGTTTTATCTCAAGCCTCCATATGTGGATAAGGAACTTCTTGTTCTTTATGTAGCCCACATATAGTTGAAGGATTCGTCCCCCACCCCCTTCCATATCTATTGCATTTAAAATATTGATCGTAATAGGGACAGACAGGTAGGCCAATTGGGTTTTTTCAGACCGCCAGCAACTAGCCCGACAGGGATGCGAATAATGTCACTTATGGATTGACAAATGGAACAGATAGACTAATTGTATTTTAGTGTCTTTTGACAGCTTGCAAATCATACAACCATATGGCAATTATTTCCACTGTGTTGAAAATACATTAACACTTACCACCCCCAAACAAAGCATTTTCAAAAAGTTCGAATCTAGGGTAAATGGAACACCAACAAGTACCAAGCAACAGAACAGTGCGCAGCACATTTTCACCAGGATTCTGGCTCCGGATGAAGCCTAGTGCCAGGAGGGAACATAGTTATTGATCCATCTGACTGAGCAATGGGTCATTTGGCTGGCATACATTGCTGTTATGGCAACCGGGTGATATTGAATCAGGGCATGTTTACACAGACAGCTGCCTGTATGGAGAAGATGGCACCACTGGCAGCCTCAATAAGAAGACAGGCACATGTTCCGGGACAGCTTAGCATCCACACGAAACAATAGCATGCTTGCTCTAGCAAGAAATAAACTTATCGGCCAGGCTGCAGTTGCGCCGAGCTGATAGCGTTAGCATCTGAAACAGTTAGGGTGCTTATGAGGATAAACACATATTTGTAATCTCAGGAAGGTGAAAAAGCAATTGGAAAGGATATTTAGAAATATTTAACATTTCTAAATATTTCATTTAAAAATAGCTTCCTAGTACAGAGTGCAAATCATTTAATATACAAGATACTGTAAAATTACAGCCAATAAAAAGTAAATTGATTGCAAAAACAAACAATAATCCATCTCCTTTCAAAGCATTTTCAAAGCATTGGGGCTACAACAAAATAGTCCCTGCACCTCCTAAGGATCAATATAGCTTGGCATTATTTAGGCAGGCAGCCAAGCAGACAGAGATTCTGATGCTGTTACCAACATTAAGGCCACACAAAGAGCACAATCCTAACCATGTTTACTCAAAGGTAAGCCCTATTGTAGTCAATGGTTCTTACTCCAAGGAAAGCGTCTTTAGGATTGCAGCCACAGTAATAGAACTACTCAAACCCAGTTTTAAGGACAGGTAACCAAGAACTAGGCCCCTAAAGATTTTAAGGTTTCAAAAAGTGTACCATGATACAAAAGTGAATATGTATTGTACAAAGCTGGGCACACCATTTAAAAATTATTACAACAAAACAGTAACAGCAAGTTTTGTACAAATTTGTTTAATTGTAGTGTTTCCTTCATCATGTACAAATAGGTTAACCATCATAAACATTAGTGCAGTTAGTGTGGAAGCCTTTCACTTATTCTTAAAATTAAGCAACGTTTAGAAGAGTAGAAAATACACATTTGTTCTTTTTAGCTTACACAAAAGACAGCTTTACAGGTCGAAGCATGTAAATTTATCATCTTATTTGACAAAGATTAAGTTATGCATGCAGAATGTGCACCAAAAACATTGAAGGAGCTACACAGATATTCAAACTTTAACAAAAGAGGGTATCCGTTCTCATGTGGAGTCATTTGGTGACAGATTAGTATAGTACACATAATAAAAATTACAGCCAGATTAGAAGTATTTACGTATCAGAACTTGCTGTGGTGGCACAAGTGGTTAAGACACTGTGCCTGTTAACCAGCAGGCCAGGGTTCGAGACCCGGTTCAGCCCCACAAGACAATCTGTCCTTAGCCCCGCTCTGCGATGCCAGCTGGATCCAATCATATCGGCTCTGCCTTTCCACTGGACTAATTCAGTGGCATGGAGAGGGGTGATTTGCTGCTTGGGTAACAGCCTATCCTCCATAACAATCTAACCCAGGCTTTCGTGCTTTGCGTGCAGTGTATGCAGCGCCAAGCACGATACCATAGTCTTTCAAGACTGACGGAGGCCTGCTTTTTACGTATCAGAAAATGATCCTTGAAATCTCAGACATGTTCTGCAGTGTTTCCTTTGCAATCTGTGGACCTGATTCAGTCAAAAGCTAAGAAGTTTATATCCACATTTACTTCATTGGGAAAGATTTAAGTCAGCAATTATCTCAGTGAAATCAACAGCATGAAGTATTACCTAATATTAACTGGAGCACATCTTTGCTTTGAAACTCGGTTCAGTCTCTGCTCAGACCCAACATCTCACCACATTTGTTCCATTTTCTCACTTAAACATGAACAAATGCTTAAAGTTGGACTAGGAGTGTGGCAGAATGCCAAATAATATCAATTAGTACATGAAGCATTTCTGTAGCTGCCCCTACATTTATGGGATGCACAGAATTGCAGCATTTTCTACATTCTAAGTCTAAACATGTTTTTATTCTGAATTAACAGAATGAATTCTTGTTACCTCATTTGCCTCCTACAACTAATAAAGATCAATAACATAAGATCAAGCTGACAGGGAGAGGCACGTGCAGATTCAACTTGTTCCAGGATATGCTCTAAAACTGCTCTTTCCAGAGATTGGGGTTGTTCTCATAACCAGGGTAGGAAGTGGGCTTGCAAACCATGGTTACAAGGAAATTTGGCAGACTTCCTAAACACAGGAGGAGGTAGCAAATAACCAGGTCGTGTCACATCCCCTCATTTCCTGATCATGATGAGTGTATCAGGCACATTACATTCTGGGCAGGAAGGAGATTTAGATGTGGCTGGGATTTCTTCCTCCAGGCAGGCCAGCTGCACACTGGTCAGAAAATGTAGCAGCTGAAGTTTCAGATCATGCATCAATTTAATGTTCTTTTGGGTTAACAGGAAAGGGAGAAATGCATGTTAACCATTAAGCACACATTGCACATTTATTCCCATGCATCTCTTCTTCTTTGGCAAGTGCTGCAAAGGTTAATAGAGGCCAGAACACCCAGGTCTTTAAGCCGCCGCCACATTTTATATCACACACTGAAACTGTGTGACCATAATGGCCATTTCGGGCCATGTTGTGAAGTGCCTGCAGGAAACTTATTTATTATTCACTGAAGCAGCCTCTTACTGTCTTGGACAGAAAGGTTGGTTAATACAAAAAGCACTTGATACAAATCCTGCTTACAGACCAAGAGCAGCCACAGCAGGGGGAAGGAAACCACAGATTAACATATATTGGAGGACAAGGAAGAAAAAAAGTCTGGATTAATGGAACACTGCAAGACAACTGTTTTCCTGCTGATGTTATACAGAACTGCTTGGGAAAGGGATGCTTTCACCTCTATTATTTTATAAGAGAAAACAGGCTTCCCATTTCTTCCTCCAGTTCTTGGTAACCGTATCTTTCCCACTGACCACAGAAAGGCAAAATTTAGACACCTGACAAACCTCAGCTCTTCCTCTTAAGTAAGTGTACAGGATCCTCATAGAGGCTCCCTTTCAGAAAGCCGTGGAACACCATTAACTAGCCTCTTGGTTTATTGTTAAGCCTGGAACCCTTCCTCCTTCTCCAGAATCCTTTTCTTACCCCACTCAATTTTTAGCTTAAAACAAAATGCTGGTCAGCTGGAACTCATAAGAAATTAATTCAATACTGGAAATACAACTCCCCAAACAAAATGATCTTTTAGGTGCCTTCCAACTCTAAGAGTCTATGATTTCCTATATTTGTAACAGTATGTTATTTTTCCCTTTATTTCATCGCTATCCAATTCCAATGATTGAACAGTGAGTTACAAATGGAAAAGAATCTCAATATGCGCTTAGGTCACCCAAACATTCCATCTATGAAGACAAGAGGCAATAGGAAGTGTACAGGCTTAATTGAACATGGCAGCTGTTCCAAAATGCCACTACTAAAGCAATTATGAGAAACATCGGTTCCCAACAATACACTATTTCAATCAGAGCCAGGGTATGAAATACACCATTTCAATCAGAGCCATTTCAGGATCTCTAACTTTCCATCATCCTTAAAATACAGATTCCACAACAGATTCACAATTGCCTTATATTGCCCAAAAGACCTGAAGACCTTAGAAAGAACCTTTGGCAAAAGAAATATTTCCTTCCCACTCCATGTATGTCAGAGGGCGGGAGAGATATGGTGCTTCTAAATTACTAACTCTTCTTCTGCCTTTTTCCCTGGAGAGGAGATCTCATTCCTGAAATACCAGAAAGAATCTAATCCAACAGCCAAAGGAAATGTCACATAGTAACACTGTGTGTCAGTCAGGCCGCAATCCTATACACACTTTCCTGGCCGTAAGCCTTATTGAATACAATGGGACTTACTTTTGAGTAGACATGAATAGGATTGCGCTGTCAGTCACGTTCAACTGGCACAGAAGGTTCATGCATTACCCATTTGCTAAATACGCAATATCTAGTCCACCTCTCTTTGACCAAATGGGCAACATGGAGCAGGTGCGCTGGGTCAGATATCAGCAAAGTCAAGACAGCATATTCCTTGCCTTCACTTACCACTTAGGAAGAAATAATTATCCTTCCCACTGTGGTTTCCAATAAACCAGGATTGGCTGGTCCATATATCACTACTGATCCTGGCATGAGCAAAGCCAAAATGGGAAAGAGATCTAATCAAGATATAGGGGCAGGTGGAATATGCATTATTTAGAGTAGGTGATGTTGCACAAAGCTAGGATTCAACTGGCTATGGAGAACATCTGAACTGTCCCATACACAGTTTGACACATACTGAACAGGTCAAAGAAGTGCCAGGTTCCAACTGCAGAGCTGCACTTTTGTGAACTACAATCCCAGGCATCTCCATCTATGACTATTCATCAGTGGTGTTACCAATTCCTCTGGAGCCCAGGATGGCGACAGTGTGACTTTACACAACATCATGGTCGCATTTCTGGATTCTTGCCAAGCACAACGGTGAAGAGGCCACTTCTTGACCTGCCTGCTGCATCCCAAGGCTCTTGAGTTGGCCTCATGGGTGGACATGGGTCAGCCCCACATATTAAACCTGAATCAATCAACAAACAAAATGAATTGAAACCAGGGTATGGGGTTGATTTGCAAGCCACTCTATACACTAATTTGGTTTTTCATTATGTCTGCATTTGTAGGCAATGGTTCAAGCCCAGACAGAAAATGAGAACAAACTAGAAGCTCTGAATCAGTGATTTTCAATCTTTTTTTCTCATGACACACTGGCAAACCACTAAATGGTTAAGGCACGCCATCAGTTTTAGTTTTTTTAACAAGCTGTCAAGACATACTATGCTGCCAATGGTAGGCTGACATCCCCCAATGGCCCTACTAATAGATGAGCCTCTCCCAAATTCCCCTGCACACCTTGGGATCATTCACAGCATACCAGTATGCCATAGCTGCTGTAAATGGCTTTCCTGTTATAAATGGCTTTCCTGTTATAAATCTGAGAGCTCAAACCATGGTGTGGCTACTTAACTATAATTTTACATTAGGTACGAAAACAACCACTGTCGAGTTTTGGTGTGTATCTTTCACAGTCACTCACTGTTGTTGGAATAGATACTACCTCATATGTCAGCATAAGAGGTCGAAAACGGGAAGCCATATGGAAAATCTGCATGCTTCCATGCCAAGTTCTCGTGGGCTGTGGGTGGCGCAAGCGGTTAAGACGCTGTGCCTGTTAACCAGCAGGCCAGGGTTCGAGACCCGGATCGGCCCCACAAGACAGGGTGAGCTCCTCTCCTTAGCCCAGCTCTGTGAAGCCAGCTGGATCCAATTATATTGGCTCTGCCTTTCCATTGGACTAATTCAGTGGCGTGGAGAGGGGGGGATTTGCTGCTTGGGTAACAGCCTATCCTCCATAACAATCCAACCCAGGCTTTCGTGCTTCGCATGCAGCGTATGCAGTGCTGAGCACGATACCAGTCTTTCAAGACTGACGGAGGCCTGCATGCCAAGTAACAAGAATTCATTCACTGCTGTCCATTGTAACTTTGTGGCATTATCTCCGTGCTCCTCCCATTCAAGTTACTTCTTGTTCATGTCATCAGCAGTTGCCTATTTACTGTATTGAGCAAGAACCATCTTCAAAGAACTTCTGCAGATCAGGATGAGAACTGGCACTCTCAGGCCTTGAACATGACACAAATAGATAAGCAGATGTCAGTGGGCTGGCAGGATAGTTAAACACTGTGGGCTAGAAACTTGTGGAGGCTAATTGCAACACCGAACAAGATAGTTAGCATTTCCCCACTTGCGATTCTTACTATTTTTAAGCAAGACATTTCCCATGAATTTTTAACAATCTTCTCACCTACACACTGCTGCTTGGCATCTCCCTATGAGTCATATATGCAATCAGTGATGTGATCCAGCAATATACCTTATATAAACCCCTGAAATTCAATTCCCAAGAACAACACAGGGCTCTTTCCCTCTTCCGACACTGAGCCCTACGAGAACATTAACTAATGTTGAGCGTTTTGACCAATAAATGCAAGAACTGCCATTTTTTAAATGTTTCTTTTATGTACTCAGCTTGCAATGACCAACAGCTGATGCACCAAAACCTAACCGATCCATCCTGATTTAGCAATTTCCCACTGTCACCCCACATTAAAAAATAAATGGTGGGGTTTCACTTTCCCTTCGCCTCTAGGGAGAAGCTGGATGTTTCTGCCTTGTACTCTCCGGGGAGAGCCAGGGAGAACCTCGAAGTGACATCATGTGATGTTGGTGGTACTAGGACAGTCTGTTACAGCTCTGATTATGCCAACCATTTCAATCAAGGGTTGCTAAATTTTTCAGCCAGAGGGACACAACAAATACCTGGCACGATGTTGAGGGCCAGTAGAAAAACTGAATAAAATTTTAAATACATTGGAGATGGATCCTAGATGGATGAATAAATGAGAATGAACGGGCTCAAATTTCGAGGATTTCTCCAAGCACCAACACCCATCACAGAAATAAAGCACATTTTCAAATGGATTCCCATTTCCCCGCTTCCCAAGCACCGTAAGTTCTTCAGTTTGGACAAAAAAGTAACTTTTTTGCATAAAATTTTTTCCCCCAAGAAGTGACTTTTAGATCCTCAAAACACCCTCCAGATATGACCTTCCATTTGTGTCGAGTCAAGTGGGCCAAAAGCTTGCATGGGGCCAGAGGTCTATCTGCAGACCAGATAGAGTTTGGCTCCTGAGCCTGGGTTTTAAAAAACCCTGGGTTAAATGAAAGGTATAGTAGACATATTCACACAGGTCTGTCAGTGACTTTTAGCCCTATTGGTTAGATCAACTCTTCATATTCATAAGCAGAATGCCAGTTTCTGGGGGCAATAATGGAGACATATGTTGACTTTGCATCCTGCTTATGAGCTTCTTGGAATTATCTGGCTGGCCACATTAGTGAGCAACATCCTGGGCCAGATGGCCTTTGGTTTGATCCAGAAGGATGCCTGAGTTCTTGCATAGCATTTTGAAGATTCTTCACACAATCTCTCAGTAATACAGTAAATGAGGAGAGGCAAGGCAAAGGGAATAGAAGTTTATGGAAGGTCATCTAACAAAACTGAACAAAACAGATTAGCAGGGGCCCTACACACTCCAGCAATGCCTGTTCAAGTGGCTTCTGCTGGTGTTCTTTTTTGCATTTTAGATTGTGAGCCCTTTGGGGACAGGGACCCATTAGCTTTTAATTAGCTATTATTATTTTTCCATTTTCTTTGTAAACCGCTTTGTGAACTTCTTAGTTGAAAAGCTAGATGGATGGATGGATGGACGGACGGATGGACAACAGACAGACAGACAGAGCCATAGGCCCCACATCTCACTTTGCTAGTCATTTTTTACCACTAGCAGTGTATAGATAAAGTAATGCACACAGAAGTGAAGGTTTGGCATGCCACAAAAATTTACAATATATATTTTAACTAAGGAGTCAAACTGAAAGGAGGGGAAAAGAGAGAAAAATGAGCAAAGAAATGAGGGATGCCAGGGTAAGACAAGAAAGTCTCCAGAGCTGCAATATTTTTTAGAGAAGATGCCCAATAAATGCAAAACCTCTTTACAGAATCATGCTGCTATGCTATCCGGCTCAGTGTTATGCATACAGAGTGGAAGCAGCCTTCCAGGGTTTAAGAGTGGGGTCCTTGCCAGATCTACAGGTATACCCCACTTATTGGATGGGTTAAGAACCAGAACACTGTCCAAAAGTGAAAATGGTTGAAAAGTGGAACCCAATCTTTTTTAGTTTATAATGAAAAAACTAAAAGTTTATAAGTGTTCTTTCCAATGCTTTTTTAGCTAGCAAGCTACAAATGCTCCCTTTATCTTGCAGTTTCCTGCTGCTGCACAAAGATTTCAACATTAACTCTCCTTCAGCCACTAATTCTCACAGGAATGGGATTATACCAGGAGCTACAACATGGGGAGGGCAATTTTGGTCTTAAGAACAGCAGTGCGAGGTTGAAAGAGTGGAACATGTGTTGAATGAATGAGTTCTGGGTATAATTGAAAGATGTTGAAAGAGTGGTTCATCAGAAAACGAACTGTCAGAAAGCGGGAGATGTACTTGGAGATGCTTCTAAGGATTAAACATTGGACCTTCTGCATACAAAGCACATGCCCTGAGCTGTTTAAAACTAGGTTGCAAGAGAGCAATGTGTTCTGCAGGTGACCCTCCGTGGAAGCTTCTCAGGGCGCCAGGAGCAGGTGACTCTCCCAGTCTTTCTTTTCTCTGCTTTGGTGCCAGCTCAGAACTTTGGTCCATGTAGCTCAGTGTTGTATAGACTGATTGCCAGTGGTTCTCCAGGGTTTCAAACCTGAGTCTTTCCCAGCCTTATCTAAGAATACCAGGAATTGAACATGGAACATATTACATGCAAGCAGGTGCTCCACTACTGAACTACAGCCCTGCACAGTTGAAATCAGTGGAACTTAACTTCTGAGTAAACATATACAAGAATTGCTATACATCACAGGGAAAAATAAGCTGGTCCACCATTCAATTTGTGTCTCTTGGTATCTCACCAGGCAATAATTTCCAGCATTCTCCAACCGATGAGTCAATCTGAGCCTGCCTCAGTAACCTTCCCTAGCATTAATGGCCTTCCCTCCCCCACCACCACTTGCACATTAAGAATTCTTTTAACCCTGCTCTCTGGGTTAAAAGCTTCCTGTCCTAGTTGGAGGCCAAAGCCATTTGTCCTGCCACCACATTTGGAGATTTAATCACAGGCTTCTTAACTATTTTAGGGAAATGTGCTCAACCATTTGAGAGATGCAAATTATAAGGTTTCCCCACCTCCACCACCCCAAGTACAATTATGTCCTAACAAAATTATTCCAGGTTGCTATTTAGAGGGAAGTTACATACGGCATAAGTAGTTGCTGGGCGGGGAAGGAGTGAGGAAAAAATGGAATAATACGCATAAACTTTTCCATAAGTACCCAAGGTAGGAAGAAAAACAAATGTCATAACAGAAGGCAAAAGCAACACCTGCTTCAAAGTAATTGCACAAAAAATATTTCCGAGATCAAGCAAGCTTGTTTCAGATATTGCAACAGTCCAAGTGGTTAAAGGAAGAAGAAGCAGAGCCTTGAAAAAACCTAAATGATGAACAATCATATTGGATCATATACTTTTGTGGGACAAAATCCACTGCATCAGGCAGATGAAGTATCATTTTCAGTTGGCAAGTATAGCACAAACGCTTGGGAACAGAGAAAATTGTGAACAGCAGGGACAAAGAGCCACAGAATGTAAGATATACAAGACATACAGCACTTGCTGAAATGAACTGTCCACAAAGGTTGTGTCGGGGAAAACTTGTGGCACCTTAAAGACTAACTTTGCTGCAAAGAGAAGGATTGTGGAGCAATTTTCCCAGGTCAAAATTTTCTGTGGTGTCTGACATTTTAAAAGAGGAAGAGGATGTGCAGCACTAACTACACACAAGAGAAGGAAGATGCACTAACTGCTGTCCTCCAAGGCAGCTATGAACAATCTGACCCTCCAAGCAAAACAGAATTTGTGAGTCATGAATGGCAGCTCATCAGAAGATGACAGAGACCCAATTCAGATGGTCTGCTGAATCTGGAACGTTAGCTGCATGGGTGCAAAAACCCCTTGCTGGTCCACTCCCAAGAGGAAAAGGGAGCACAATTCAGGGATCCAAGTTTGTTAAACAGCTGTATGCCAGCTGAATCCAGGAAATGTGGTTTAATTGTAGCTTACAAACTAGGATCAAGCCATAATTAAACCATAATTAATCCATCCAGGGTTTTAATATGACTCATAACATTTGTTATGAATTTGATGAAGAGGCAAAATCTCTATCAACATGAACAAACACTACAACGAAGCATTACCAATCTCAACTGCTGCATGCATACTTCAACACTTTGCTTTAGGGTACAATCCTAACTGAAGCCAGCACAACTTATCTGTTTTCCTGTTCTCATAGACATGAAGGGAGGCAAGCGCATGTCTGAGCACTGGTCTAGCCTTTCCTTTAGGAGTGGTGCTGAAGTGTCTTACAGCACTTTTGTGAAACCCCAAAGTTAGGATGAGACTTATGCCAGCTTAGACCAGCCTAACTTGAGAACATGATCGCAGCTTTGGCCTCTCTTCTCTGTCCCATAGATAAAGTTATGAACAAGGCCCACTACTTCTGGAATGCTCAACAACAGACTCATTTAAGACTCGGTCTTTCAGAGTCTTGAAGAAGGCCTTCTGAGGCCAAGTAGTCCCTGAGTATCTCCACAGCAGGTTGTGATATGGCATTGGAAATGGTGGTGGTTGATCCGTGCAAAAGGAATTGAACAGGTGGCACTGCTAGAGGAGTTTCTTGAAACAAACGTGACTGATGCTTCAACATGAAAGTCTGTCCTTGTCTGGCTCTTTCTCCTTGCCACCATCTCATTCACTCCATCATTCTAGGCTTTGCCACTTCATCCCAATCATAATAAAACTGGCACTGAAACACTCAAAAGGTTGCTATAGACAGGACTAAATGACAGCACAAAAAGTTTAAAAGTAGCTGATTAAATGGTGTGCTTGTTTGGATTTCTCAAGAGGTGCAGCACTCTGTAAAAAGAGAAAACCCCAAAGAGTTGAATGCATCCTAGACATAAGCAGAAAGCATTCTGAGAACGTTCTAAGAAAGTCAGGATAATTGGTGGAGTCAGGACTAAAAATTTCATGCAAACTATTCCATGCTCATATTTTTCACCATTGCTACCTGTTTATATTGGTGGCATATCTAGAGGGGTTGGAGTAATCAGTCTCAGAGGGGAGCCTCACTGCCATATACAAGGGGAGCAAAACAGGATAACAAGTTAGTCCAGAAAGTAGTAACTAGTTGGGGTATAGAGTAACAAGTCGGTCCATAAGAAAGTAACTAGTTGGGGAATGGAGTAACAAGTTGGTCTAGAACACCCTGGCCCTGGGGCCAGATACAGCCCTCGGTAAGCCTCAATGTGCCCCTGGCAAGACCCTTCTATCTGGCCCTTGTTCAAAGCTTGTAATCTACTCCAATACATTCTTATATGTAAATTTATATAAATTTATTCAAATGTGAAATGTAAATTAGTTTTCTGGCCCTCAACATGGTGTCGGGAGATGATGTGGCCCTCCTGCCAAAAATATGGGTCTAGAAGAAAGCATCATACAGCAAATCTATTTTCTGCTTTGCATGCTGCCTTTAACACCCCATTATAGAGAGGAAAAGGTCAGGATATAAATCATTTAAATAAAAATAAATTATTCTGGGTTTGCAGAATCATAGAAGCAATCTGCAGAGTGCTTTCCTATGAAAAGCATGTGTCTGAACACCTAATAGACATATTAACACTTTTCATTTTTAGACCTAAAATGTCTTTAGTATTCAACCCTCCCAAAATGTGATACATAAAGAAGGCCACAGATAATATGCTATTGAAGATTAGAGAGAATATCAGTCCTCGCCGCGTGAATTTAGAACTGCTGCTGGTTTAAAAGGCAACTTGCTTTCCATAGTAGCAAGTGTGATTATGTTCACAGCCTGAGTTCTTTAGAAAATGTAAAAAAAAAAAGGAGTGACAGAGCAAGACAAGCAAAGCTTAAAACTGGTTCTTATGCAACTTCAGAATCTTCCTCTAAACAGAAACCTAAATGAGAAAAGCAAATGTCACTTGGCTGATGAAAGCACCAAGTAGTGGGAATGAAATCCTCAGCTTAAAAAAAATCATTTTAGGTACTTAGAAGGATTCGTCACTCCATTACCTTTTACATTATAGCTTTGTCAAGCAATTTTTAGTAATTCATCTCATGGACTGAGGTTTTAAAAGTCAGGGTGCCTTTGTTTTGTCTTTCTAACAGATTGTCGCCCACCTTCAGTAAAATTATATTCACACAGCTTAAAGCAAACAGCATAGCAAGTTTTGAGCCTCTTAAAAACCTACATTTTAATTGCTTGCGCACATTCCTTGCCTTACAGCCGAAGTTTTTGTCATGCTATCCCAAGATGACTTCAAAGGGTGGGTGTGCTGTCCCTTCAAATATCTGGGCCCCAGGTTGCTCAGTGCTTTAAAGGGAAAAAAATCAGAACTTTGAAAATGTCCAGAAATGTACAAGCTGCTAATGTGGATGATATAACAAGAGTATGACAGGTGGTGGCATAACTAGGTGGGGACGGAGAAGACAGTCTTAGAGGGAGGGGAGGGGAAGATCCCCCCCTCTTTGAAGGTATTCCAGCCATATGGCTTGGTTTTGCTTCCCCCGCCTGAAATGGCTCCAAAAGGAAGATGCCCCTTACAATCCTCACCCCAAGATGGTCTGCTCAGGGTGACCATTTATAATGGAGAACAGAGTGCCTTTACCACTAACCATTGCAAAGAAGAGGGAATTTAGGCAGGTTTAGCTCAACATAAAAAGGTTTTTAAAGCAGCACCTGCTCAAATTCCCTCTTCTGTACAAAGGTTAAAGGTACAGGTACTCTGTCCTCCATTCTATATGGTCATCCTGGGTCTGCTCCAACTCCTCTAGCTATGCCACTGGTGGTAGGATTACGAGGAGTAGCGTCAGTCAGCAACCTGGTTGGTGCATTTTGTACTACTTGAAATTTCCAAACAGTCTTGAAGGGCAGTCCCATACAGAGCACACTACAGCAATCAATCAACCTACAGTATTTATATACCACTTTTCAACAAAAAAGTTCACAAAGCAGTTTACAAAAGAAAAGAAATGAATTTAATAAATAAAAAGCAATGGACATGTACCCGTCGCTGGTTCTGAATGAGCCAGAAGTGGGCATAGCAGGCATGCCAATTGAAACCGAGTCAAGGCATAGGCATATCTGGCCACACCTGTCACCTTCCCATTGAGAATCAGCCTATTCTGATGGGGCTACGCTCCCCTTAAAGGAACCAATGTGTGGTTCAAAGCTGGGTCCAAGAGCAGATCCAACCACACACTGGTTCCTTCTAGGTGAGCATAGCCCCATCAGAACAGGATGATGTTCCACTACCAGATTACCAGCTCTCCTGACTTAACAGTACTTTTGACTGGATTTTATTTCAGTTCTGATCAAATCCCATCTTTGCCTCCATATGAAGATCAGAACTTCCATAGCTTCCCAGCTGAAGGAGGAAAAGGGAAAAGCAAGAGTGATGATGCCCCACTCCAAAATCCATCACTTTTCTGG
This sequence comes from Cryptoblepharus egeriae, assembly GCA_030015325.1. NCBI lineage: Eukaryota > Metazoa > Chordata > Lepidosauria > Squamata > Scincidae > Cryptoblepharus > Cryptoblepharus egeriae. The sequence continues at coordinate 19,213,451 of JAREYC010000013.1, forward strand.
TGGTTTAGTCATGAAAAACCAAAGGGAGCTGAATAAAATCCTGAGTAAAGTGTTGAAGAGATGTGCCCAAGCATCACCTTTGCTGAACAAGGGGAGGTTTTCTTGAGGATAAGAGGCAATGGTGTTAAATGGCACATAATCCAGCTATGAAGGGTTGTACCATTCCTCTTAAGAGCATAGCAATTCTCTCAAAAAGTTTTTTTTGGCATACTATTTTTTTGTATGTTTACACCAGCTATGACTTTAACTAGTCATTCACTTCACACCTTCCTTTACATAACTCCCAAACACAGATAAGGCCAATATCTCACCCGTCTTTATCGGTGAGAACATGGAGACCTGCCATCTTGCTACACTGCCCCTTAACATCTGCTTTTGTCCTTTAATTCTTTATTGGAAACAACGTTTCTGCTGCCTTCCACTGACTCAGACCACACAGTCATGTGGCTCATTACTACCTACAATCCAGTGGTTCTCAAACTAGTGGGTCACAACGGGAAATAGTTTTGTCTGCCTCTTTAAGGAGTGGAGAGGGGGGAAAGGCAGCAGTGTGACCCCCATGATCACACCACTACCACCAATGAAAGAGGGTATTTCACACTTACCTTTATCAGTATGATTCTCAAAAAGAGCAGGGAGCATTAGGGAGTCCTACAGAGGCATCCTTCTCACCCTATAGGTGCATTGCACTGGCATTGCACTTCCATCCCACACCACGCTTCCATCCCACAACACAGCAGTGGTGTGAACCACAGCCTCTCCCCAAACTACTTATGTGGTTCCCACATCCACAACTACTTAAGTGGTTCCCAACAACTCTTTATGAGTTTGAGAATCACTCATCTAAACTCTGAAGTAACTGGAAGTGGCTCTCAGGTAGGGTTCTTTCCAGTGGTGGGATTCCAATAAATTAACAAGAGGTTCTATGTCCTAATAACCTAAATTAACAACAGGTTCTATGTCCCATTAGTAACTGGTTCTCAGAACCAGGCACTCATTAGCAAAGGGTTCTACAGAACCTATGAGAACCCCCTGAAGCCCACCTCTGCATATATCAATATAACCAGGTTTTTGTAAGTCCAGTACTACTGCACTTGCAGAAAAGCAACACCAATGGACATGTTACACCTGTATAAAAGTGATAGAACAGCCATCTGTACTCAGCCTCAATTAGAGACAAGCTGCAACCTGGGGAGCCAGTGTACCCCTCCTTATAAATTCAAGCTCCAAATATGCACCTGTATCCAAATATTCAAGCTCCTGTATCAAGGAGACACCTGGAAATTAAGCTAGAACAGTAGACACCACTGAACTAATTAACTGTAGTTATATACCACTTTTCAACAAAAAGTTCACAAAGACTGCAATCCAAAGCTCCACTTAGGCCGGCCTAAACCCCTGCCTAAGTCCTGTGCTGACCTGGAGGTGTTACCAAAGTTCCGTAAGACACTTCTATCCCATTCTGAAGGAGGGGGGAGTTAAGGCAAATCACAGGCACACACCAAACTCCCTACACCATCATAGAAAGATAGGTCAGGTGAGTTAGGCTGCCCTACATTTCTTAGGATTGCACCCAAAGTGGTTTACAGAGAACTATACTGTAATACTGTAATGTTATGTACTGAAATACACATACTTTGGGGAGTTGGTTAGAAGTCAGGAGTGAGTCAGTGGTGGCTGTGGAACTTAAGGGTCTTGAGGCATGAAATTCCAAGTTCTCATAAGCAAGACATACTTATGTTCAACCCAAAGTTATTCTGGATAAGCTACATACAATAATGAAATGCACTGTTCTATGTTAGGCTGCAAGCGCTCTAAAAAGCGCCTTCTATTGAGCAACCCAACCCATGGCTTTTCATTCCAAACATGTCTAATCTTTCCAAAGGGAAAATAAAACATTACATAATTTTATGTTATTTTAAATCTGTGTCAATACATGACATGACCGCTGCTGTCAGTGTTGTACTCCCTCCAGCTTCTGCCTGGGGCAAGTGGTTCTATCAAAAATTTCACTACACTATTGCTCTTATTTATAGGAATAGATCACAAATAGAGAATCCAGTCTCAAAAATCCCTCTGAATATTGCCAAGTGACCAGAAAGAGAGAAGCTGACCTGCTCCTGTGCCTCCAGATGCAGAAAAGTCTGCAGGGCATTGTAGGAGACATTCTCTTTACATCATGGAGGTGAGCAGGTGGCTGCCTATACAGATTAAAAGACAGAGGTGCAAGGGCCAGTAAAGAAACATACACCCCAGTAATTCTGTCTATTAGGACAGGGATCCATGGCCCAGTGCCGGTCTGCAGCGCCTTGGCCACCGGGCCATGCCGGCACTGGGGCCCAGACTGGAGGCCGGAGCACTGGGGGCACTCAGCCCTGGCCCGGCCCAGTTTCTCCCCAGCTGTGAGGCAAGCCAGGCTGTGCCCAGCTCACCTTGCAGCCGGGGAGAAACTGTGTAAGTGCAGCCCAACTACTGAGCTGCACCTGCGCAGTTTGCCCCATAGACAGGGTGAAATACTCAAGCACAGCCCATCAGCCAGACTGTGCCAGCAGTTTCTCCCTGGCTGCGAGGTGAGCCAGGCTGTGCCCAGCTCGCCTTGAGCCAGGGAAAAAATGCGCAAGTGCAGCCTGGTGACTGAGCTGCGTCTGCACAGTTTGCCCTAGCCCCAGGGGGAAGTGTGCAGGCGCAGTTCATCCTGGGGCCAGTGTGCGCTGTGCAGGCGCAATTCCAGGATGAACTGCGCCTGCGCATCCTGCCCAAGCTGTGGTCTTCACAGGATCGAGGACCACTGTATTAGGATATCCTGTTGTTCCACTGATCATCTGTTAACCAGATCTACATTCCCACCAACACACAGTCAGCACACAAAGCTTTACTACTAGAAAAGAAAAGCAGTTCACTGGGTGACGTCAGGCAACTTGTATACCAAAATGCAGAACCAGGCTTGCAGCTCTTATTTACTGTCAAAAATTGGCACAGTTCACCCATTGGGCAACATCTGCATGGTGCTTAGTGTTCCCATTTCACCCCAGCTCTCCCTTTATTTGTTGGCTGTGCATGGAACCTCTGCACATAGAGTTTGCACACAAGCTCATCAATAGACAGACCCATATATGTACATTCAAGAATATCTGAATGGCTTGGAAGATTATCCATACTCATCCAAAGCTGTCTGCATTTATCCAAAGCGACATCAATCTGTTTTTAAAACAGTTGGAGTCGCCAATTGAGAAGTTGACCTGTCTAGAACCCCAAATATATTTTTTCAATTTGTATAAGAAAGTCCTGTTAGCCCATGTCAAATCAAGTCTTGTAGAATCATCAAATCACCACATTCATATAAGAAAAATCCCACAGAATCATCTAGTCCAACATCCTATTGTCTCTGGCCAACCCACAAGATGAAGCCTTTTATAGAGGGAGGGTGGAGTGTGTGCTTTATATACTGTATACAATCATACTATATATTGTATGACAACCATAATCTGTTTCACTGCCTACAACTGAAATGTTTCTGAGTTGCAAGATTCAGAAGAACAGAAGTGAGCTTAACCCTCAAATCCAAAGTAACTACAGAAGCACATAAGAGACTGTACGTGCACCCGTAGTTACTGCACCATCTGGTGAAAACCTATGGGAAATTTCTATTGGAATCCAGAGTAAGTTGTTCTTACACTGGAGCAAGGACTCCCCATAGTTACTCTGGATTTTGTCCTAAGTGAGCTTAAACATGCTCACTTGGAAGGAAAATTCAATAGAACACACCATGGGACAAACTTCCAGGGAAAGCAGAGCAGATCAAAATGCCAATCAGATATTTTGTTGCTAACCAGGCAAGTTTCAGCAATGGATACTTACCTTACAATCCAGAGTAACCTTACGTGAGCCCATAGTTACGGCACCACCTAGTGAAAACCATGGGAAATTCATATTGCAATCCAGAGTAAATTGTTCTTACACCGGAGTAAGGACTCCCCATAGTTACTCTGGATTGCGCCCATATTCAGAATACAGGCAAAACTATGTAGGCTTGGCAATATCCACGCACCTGATTGCCAATTGCCAGGAAAAATCACCTCCGAGCAATCAGCGGGGAACCTTCTGCATTGATTGTTATACAGTGGTGCCTCACACAAAGAGCTTAATTCATTCCAGAGGCATGCTCTTTAAGTGAAATGCTCTTTAAGTGAAGCAGATTTTTCCATAAGAAATAATGGAAACTCAGACGATTGGTTCCACAACCCCTAAAATATTCATATAAAAATATTAACTGGATGTAAAAATGATGACGAAACACTGGAATTGAATTCAAAACATGCATTCAATGTGTATGATCCTATGAAGTCTACTTAGGTTGCAATCCTAAAGACACTTTCCTGGGAGTAAGCCCCATTTAACACAATGGGGCTTACTTCTGAGTAGACTTAGGTGACTGCAATCAAAGACACTTTCCTGGGAGGCTTACCTGGGTTGCTGCTGGAGGTTCAAGGTGGCTGGTGGGGGCACTTGGGGGCAGCTGCCTCTGGCACCCCCAGGCAACTGCCCCCAAGTTGGGGGCAGTTAGAGGCAGCAGCACTGGCCGGCAGCCCTTTTAAAGAGCCTCCGTGCGGAGCATCAGGACTGCATAGCACACGTACCCATAGTGCACTTGCTTGTTAAGTGAAGCGGAACTTATTATGTGAAGCAAGATTTCTTGGAAATTTTTGCTTGTTGTGTGAAATGCTTGTTAAGCAAGGTGCTTGCTAAGCGAGGTACCATTGTATTTTTGTTTACAGTGTATTCTGCCTTTCCAGCCACAGATAGCTCAAGATGGTTTACCATAAGTGTTAATAAACACAAGCAAAACTAAAAATGCAACAAAAATCAACTAAGCAGGACAGCCAACAGATTAAAGTCTCAAACAGTTAATTAGAACCCTGTAGAAAAACTAGTCTTCAATCAACTCTGAAAGGGTGGCACGCTGGGCACATCCAAGGAGTTCCACATCTTGGAGGCCAATACAGGCATAGCCCTATATAGGCCTTCCCTCCACTTTCTCAGCTAGCAGAGGCAAGCAAGGCCATAAGTATCTTTGTGAGTAACTTCAGTAAACACACCAGCAGGCAATTTCTTACACAGAAACAAGTCGCTCCAACAGTTGTTTTGGGTTAAGAAAGTTTTCTTAGGGGGAGGGAAATGGAGCAGCACCTAATGTAGGAGATGCACACCTAGGATCCTTGCAAACCATAGTAAGTATTGGGGTGCAACATTCAGGCAAGTCAGTGTGGAATCTTGTTATGTCCCAACTTTGTAAGGGATGCATTTGTTGACTTTGCTCTGAAAACCACTTTATGAAACTTTTCTTGTAGTTTCAAGGTAAAGTAAAGGTAAAAGGTGTTCCCTGCACATTGCCCTGTTAGTCTTGACTGACTTTTAGGGCAGTACTCATAACCGTTCCAAGGTCAAAAACCTAGCATTGTCCGAAGACATCTCTGTGGTCATGTGGCTGGCATGATTGAACACCAAAGGAGCACAGAACATACCTTCCCACAGAAGTGGTACCTATTTATCTACTTGCATGTACTGCTAGGCTATTGAACTGCTAGGTTGGCAGGGTTGTAAAGGAGCATATAAATACCGTATTCTTAGGAATTAATTGATCCTACTATGATCAGTGATCAGTGGCAGTGCCTCATTCAGCATGCAGAAGATCCCCAACAATTGCTGGTGGTATCTCCAGATAAACAAAAGAGATCCAGCCCATATCCTCAAGTGCTGTTTCAACTCAGGCAACATACAGCTGAGTTAACTGGACCAACTCCATAGATAAGTTTGCTTCAGTCCGCCATATTCCGAGTAACCCATATTCCCAAAAGCCATATTCCAAATAACCCATGTTAATCCAAGTGTTAACCCAAGACTGCAATCCTTAATGTGTCCTGAACACAGTGGGTCCTGCTTCTGAGTAAGCACGCTTACCTGCAGTAAACAAGAAACTGGAAATAAGACATGTTGTGATATTGTATTTACTCCACTCTAATGTGCCATCCAATCTAATGCACATCTCAATTTTAAAAAATTTTGAGATAAAAAATACTTACTGGCTATTGTAATTCGCAGCTGCAAAGCAGGGGCAAAATTTAATTTTACAGCATATAACAATGAGTTATGACAATGGGTTTATGTTGAGTTTACCTAATTTCACTAGGTAATAAAACCCATATAATAATGGGTTTATGTTACTTTTTTATTACAATATAGTAAACTGTTAAAGTTACAGTGCAATCCTCAGCATATCTACTCAGAGGTAATTTCCACTGTGTTCAATTGTAGTTACTCCCAAAAAAGTGTAGTTAGGATTGTAGCCTTAATAATGGCTTATAATTGGGGTGTAGTGGCACAAGTGTTTAAGACACTGTGGCTGCAATTCTAACCACATTTTCCTGGGAGTAAATACTATTGAACATATTAGGGCTTACTTCTGCATAATACTTAGGATTGCACTCTATGCCTGTTAACCAGTGGGCCAGGATTTGAGGTCTTCTAAAACAGGGTGAGCTCCTGTCCCTAGCCCAGCTCCTGCCAACTTAGCAGTTTGAAAGCATATAATGCAAGTAGATAAATAGGTACCACTTTGGTGGGAAGGTCACAGCGTTCCATACGCATGCGGACCACATCTTAGGCAATACTGGCTGTAGAAACAGGGATGAGCACCGCACCCTACAGTTGGTCATGAAGCAGTATAACCTGCGGGGGACACCTTTACCTTTACTATACTTATAATAAAAATACTGTATTTACTTGAATCTAACGCGTAGCCCAATTTTAGAGACTAAATTCGGCTGAAAAAGCTAGTCTTAGATTCGAGTAAAGCTAGTTCTTCAGACCCTTCCACCTGCACCAACCCTGTGAGGGAGATGTGCTGATTAGACATGTCCCATTCCCTGTTCACATTCATTTCATTAAGTTGCACACCTGTGGGCCAGGTTTATGACCAAGTTTAATTTTCATGTGGAGCATCTCATAGATTGGGGGCACGTCAGAAATATTATTAGTGGCGAACATTGGGGCAGGAGTGACACAGTTCCCATGGGACTGGAGGGAGGCGGAATAAACTATCCCTTAGAAACATCTCCAAGCCAGAGGGGATGAGAAAATTATTAGATCCTTATATTAAGAAACTGTAATGTATATTTAAATGGACATCCTGACCCAGATCTCCTGAGTTTTCAGCAGAGCCACTCCTATTATTTAGGCTTAAATCTCCATGAATATTATATACTGTCAGTGCAATCCTATTAATGTCTACTCAGAAGTAAGTGCCATTTAATTCAATGGGGCTTACTCCCAGGAAAATGCTTTTAGGATTGCAACCTGTGTTTACTCAAATCTAATGCTCACCTTTTTCAGCCTGATTTCATCTCCAAAATCAGGGTGCGCATCAGTTTTGATGGCACATTAGATCTGAGTAAATATTGTATGTTGATTACAAGCATAGGTCAGATTTAATTTAACAGGTTACTATACTGTAAAAAAAATGTAACTGAGAGCACAATCCTAACCATTGCTACTCAAAAGGAAGCCCCACTGTGTTCAATGGGTCTTACTCCCTGGAAAGTGTCTTTAGGATTGCAGCCATAAACCCATTATTGTACGAAGTAGTGCAATTAGATAAAAATCATAACATAAACACATTGTCATATTATTATTGTCACAGTATTGCCATATTATTGTCAATATTATTATTGTCTCATTGTTGAATTCAGTATAATTAAATTTTATACCTCATTTGCTGGTATATAAATTTTATACCTCATTACAATCGTCAGTAAACTTTTTTTATCAAGCCTTTTAAAATTTGGGCGTGCATTAGATTCGATGACACATTATATTCGAGGAGATATGGGTATATACGCTTATATCATTGTAATGGGCTACATTCAAGGCAGCCAGCCATGTCCAAGTCCTATAAAGAAAGGGATACCATTACAATCTTGTTGCAGCGGCATAGCTAGAGGGGGTGCACAACACTAAGTTTTGCAGTGAGCCGAGCCGCCCTATAGCATGCAAACACCACAGCATGCAAGGGGTCCTGCAAGGGGTTCATCCCCCCACTCCAGAGCTGAAGCAGGCAGGGGGAGCATGCATTCCTTGGATGCTCCCTAATAAACGTAGCACTTTGTACCCCTTCTAGCTATGCCACTGCCTTGGAGATATTCACTCTGAAGGAAGCCCTACTATGACCTTCCATGCCAGTGATTTTCAACCAGTGTGCCGTGGGACACTGGTGTGCCATGGATAGTCCTCCGGTGGGCCACGGGAATTTGGGGATTGACATTCATTAATAAGAAAATTGGAGGGTTTCAGTGCCCTTGTTAGTGTGCCATAGGATGAAAAAGGTTGAAAATCACTGTTCTAAGCCTTTACTCCCTTAGTAAACGATACTGAGGATCGCAGACTTAGGCATGCCTACTCAAAAGTAAGACTGCAATCCTAAAGACACTTTCCTGGGAATAAGACCCACTGAACACAATGGGACTTACTTTTGAGTAGTTATGGTTAGGATTGTGGTGTAAGTCCCACTGTGCCAACTGCATCTTACTCCCAAGAAAGCGTGCACAGGATGGAAACCTAAGCAGCGGCTCTGTGCATCTTCACCTGCAAGCCCAATAGGATTCCTCGCGAGTAAACAATGTATGGACTCCTACTGCTGCAACCCTAACGCTAAAGGAGTTCAGCGTGTGTTTCTCGAACCCTTTACTCGAAAGTAAGCCGGACTGCTTGACCGGCATAAGAGTGCAGGTGGACGAATCGTCGCCCCGGGTCCCGATCCACGGGCAGAAGGGCTGCCGGGTCGCCTCTATTTCCTCTGCCAACCCCCACGAATGCCTCCCTCCCAGGCTCACTCACTTAGAGCCCGATCCTCTCCAGCCCCGGTCTACTCGGAAGTAAGCTCCACTGCCTTCCACGCACCTTCCTCCTAGGAAAGTGAGCGCTCAGACAGAGCTGGATCCCAGGTCTACTCAGAAGTAAGCCTTCCATGCACCCTCCTTCCCTGCCCAGGAAAGTGAGCACTGAGAGCCCGACTTTCTGTAGGTCTACTCAGAAGTAAGCCCCACTGCCCTCCACCCACCCTCTTCCTAGGAGAGTGAGCATTCAGAGCCCGATGCTCGCCAGGTGTACTCGGAAGTAAGCCTTCCCCGCAGCCTCCTCCAAGAAAAGTGATTCTAGGTAGGTCAACTCGGGAGTAAGCCCCACTGCCCTCCACCCACCCTCTTCCTAGGGAAGTGACCATGGAGAGCCCGATCCTCCATAGGTCTACCTGGAAGTAAGCCCTGCTGCCTTCCTCCAACCCTCCTCCTAAAAGAGTGAGCATTCAGAGCCCGATCCGCTGTAGGTCTACTCAGAAGTAAGCCCACTTCCCTCCACCACCCTCTTCCTAAGAGAGTGACCATGTGTCTACCAACCCTCCCTCCTAAGAGTGAGCATGGAGAGCCGGATCCTGTATAGGTCTACTCAGAAGTAAGCCTTCCACGGATCCTCCCTCCTAGGAAAGTGAGCGTGGAGAGCCCGATTCTCAGTAAGTCTACTCGAAAGTAAGCCCCACTTCCCTCCACCACCCTCTTCTTAGGAAAGTGAGCATGGAGAGCCTGTATATCCTGCATAGGTCTACTCGGGAGTAAGCCTCGTTGCCTTCCACGCACCCTCCTCTCCCCGGGGAAGCAGGGGCAGCTTCAGCCACCCATCCACTGACTCACCCCATCTCCCGGCACTTGTCGCCCGCAGCCTGCAGCCCCGGCGGGGAGAGTGCGCTGGCCGGAGGGGTCTCTCCTCCTCCTCGGTCTCCTCCGGAGGGGAGTGCGGGGCGAGTCCCCACTTCGCACATGCGGGCGCCGCTGTCCTCCTTCCCCGGGATCGCTCGGGCTCAGCAGCCTCTCCTCGCTGCTGATGCTGCTGGTGCTGCTGCGCCCAGCAAGCCGGTCGCCCAGCCTCTCCTGGCTGCGCTGCTCCTCCCAGGCTCCGCTCTCCGGGCTGCCAGAGGTGCGGGTCCCCCGGAGGCGGCAGCAGTGGTGCCTCCCCCTGCAGCCTCCCTCCCCAGCGCCACTGGGGGGCTGCCCACCTGTCTGCACCCCCCACTGATCACCTCTGCCAACCCCACACCCTCTTTTTCCTGGACCTGTCCTCTGTTTTATCCTCCTTTTACTTCTGAGCAGGCAACCTGTAAAGGCATTTTCCTGGGAGTAAGACCCACTGAACACAATGGGGCTTACTTTGGAGTAGACATGGTTGGGATGGTGCTCTGAGGCTGCGATCCTAAAGGCACTTTCCTGGGAGTAACACCCACTGAACACAATGGGGCTTACTTTGGAGTAGACATGGTTGGGATTGTGCTCTGAGGCTGCAATCCTAAAGGCACTTTTCTGGGAGTAAGACCTACTGAACACAATGGGGCTTACTTTGGAGTAGACACGGTTAGGATTGTGCTCCGAGGCTGCGATCCTAAAAGCATTTTCCTGGGAGTAAGACCCACTGAACACAATGGGGCTTAATTTGGAGTAGACATGGTTAGGATTGTGCTCCGTGGCTGCGATCCTAAAAGCACTTTCCTGGGAGTAACACCCACTGAACACAATGGGGCTTACTTTGGAGTAGACATGGTTAGGATTGTGCTCCGAGGCTGCGATCCTAAAGGCACTTTCCTGGGAGTAAGACCCACTGAACACAATGGGGCTTACTTTGGAGTAGACATGGTAAGGATTGTGCTCCGAGGCTGCAATCCTAAAAGCATTTTCCTGGGAGTAAGACCCACTGAACACAATGGGGCTTACTTTGGAGTAGACATGGTTAGGATTGTGCTCCAAGGCTGCGATCCTAAAGGCACTTTCCTGGGAGTAAGACCCACTGAACACAATGGGGCTTACTTTGGAGTAGACATGGTAAGGATTGTGCTCCGAGGCTGCAATCCTAAAGGCACTTTCCTGGGAGTAAGACCCACTGAACACAATGGGGCTTACTTTTGAGTAGACTTTCGCAGTGTTGGGCCCAGCCTCCCGTAACAACCGGTTCTCTGGAAGTGGGCCGAGCCAGGCTGGGTCAGGGGGCGGGGCCGAGGTCAGGGGGCGGGGGCGGGGAGAATTTAAAGGGGAATTTTTTTAATTTATAAAATTTTTTTAAAATTAAGCATGCGACTTACTTCTGAGTAGACATGCATAGGATGGTGCTCTGAGGCTGCAGTCCTTCCCACGCTGCCCTTGGAGTAAGCCCCATTGACTGGCATGCGGCTTACTTCTGAGTAGACCTGCCATCCGTGCTCTGAGGCTGCAGTCCTTCCCAAGCTGCCCTGGGAGTAAGCACCATTGACTAGCATGCGGCTTACTTCTGAGTAGACCTGCCATCCGTGCTCTGAGGCTGCAGTCCTTCCCAAGCTGCCCTGGGAGTAAGCCCCGTTGACTGGCATGCGGCTTACTTCTGAGTAGACCTGCATAGGATGGGGCTCTGAGGCTGCAGTCCTCAGAGCATGGTGGCGCCGCGCAAGGTCTTCTTAGCCCCTCTGGCCGGCCGGGAAGAGGCTGCAGAGCGCGGTGGTGCCGCGTGAGGTCTTCTTAGCCCCCCGAACCGGTTCGGCCAGTTTTGGCCAGCCACCATAGCTACCGGTTCGCCAGCGTTGAGCTGAGTGGAACTACCGGTTTGGGCGATCCGGCCCGAACCGGTCTCAGCCCAGGCTGAGATCCTAAAGTCACTGAACACAATGGGGCTTACTTTTGAGTAGACATGGTTAGGATTGTGCTCTATATAAAATAGTTTTAAATTTAAAAAGGAATAAACAGTGCAGTCCTAACCATGTCTACTTAGAAGTACTATATTTACTCGAATCTACCATTCATATTTTTCCGCCAAATTTAGTCTCCAAAATCAAGGTGTGCATTAGATTTTATGGTTAATTAGATTAGAGTAAATGTGGTGTTTTGGTTATAAGTATAGAGTGCACATTACATTCGATGGTGCATTAGATTCGAGAAAAAACAGTAAGAGCACTGTCCTAACCATGTCATGGTTCAATGCATTTGTGTCTAATGAGTCTTACTCCCAGGAAAGTGTATTTAGGATTGCAGCCTCACTCAACTCTTAACACTCACCTTTTTCAACCAAATTTAGTCTTCAAAATTGGGTTGAGGTTTGGTTTCAATTAGAATCAGGTAAATACTGTATTCTGATTATAAGTATAGATTACTATTTAGTTTGTTTACTCTATTGTAATTAAAATTGTAGTATATAAACCCATTTTTCTATACAGTATTGTTATTAGGTAAAATCATAACATAAACCCATTGTCATATAGCTCATTGTTTAATGCAATGAAATTAAATTTTGCACCTGCTTTGCAGTTGCGTATTACAATTGTCTGTAAAACTTACTGTCTCAAGCCTTTTAAAATCAGGGTGCATATTAGATTTGATGGCACGTTAGTTTTGAGTAAACATGATAGGCTCAAATCTGGCAGCCTAGGAAAAGAAACTCTGCCTCAAATGCTGGGAATATCTGGGAATGGGTGTAGCTTCTATTCATGATGGGGTTCCCAAAACAGGTATGCCCTGCTTTCTTACAGTTCATTTTCTAATGTTCCACTCTTTCAACAACTTTCAGTTATACCCAAGGGGTTCAATGCTTGTTCTGCTTTTTCAAACTCTGTCTGATGTTCTAAAAGCCAAAATTGCCCCCCATTGTTGTATCTCCTGGTCTAATCCCATTCCTAAAGGAGTTTAATGAGACTCCATTTGTAGAAATCTTTGAGTAGCAGCAGGAATTTGATAAAAGGGGCATCTGCAATTTGCTAACATAAAAAATTGGAAAGCAACATTTATAAACTAAAAAAAATGGGTTCCATTTTTCAACAGTTTTCGCTTTTTGATGGTGCTCCAGTCCATAACCCGTCCAATAAGTGGGGGATGCCTGTGTACCATTTTATTTATACCCAGAAAAATACATACAGACTTGCAAGCTTGATCCACTATCTCAAAAAATGTTCTGTAATAGAGAAAAAAATATTTTCTTACCAAAAATCATCAGAACTTACCATCAGAAGCAAATTTAGAGATGTTATATGCTTAAAAAAGTAGCAACTTACCACATTCTTTACATTAAAAGTTCCAAAATAAAAGAAAAGCAAAATACAGGTGTCCTTTGTTATCCGCTAGGGTTCTGTTCCAGAACTTCCCATGGATTAAAAAATCCATATATAAAGAAAACAATGGGAAAAAAGGGTTAAAGATCCATTTCCAGGTTTCTTGCTTCTCTATTGCATCCTAACTGAATAAGGTAGTGCCTCAAAATTTGCAGGGGTTTGATTTTGGAAGTGAAGAATGGAATGATTGCTTGCAAGACAGGAGAAGAGCACTTTTTAAATCTAGGATTTGCAGTAGCCATTTGTGTTGACTCAAATCCGTGAATTAAAAAATCAGCATATAACAAGGTTGGACTTGTATACTAGTATATGAGTATTTTTATCTATATATATAAAAGAGAAAAGTCACTCACTGACTGACTCACTGACTCACTCACTGACTCACTCACTGACTGACTGACTCACTCATCACCGCCCTGCCAAAACTGGTGGGCCTATAAGCGTGAAATTTGGGGTGGGTGTTCCTTCCGTGATGGAGGGGTGCACTAAGAACCGGTTTTTGGAAATTCCAACGGGAAGGGGGTGAAAAGCGTTTTCTTCCCTATACTTTGCATTGGAGAATTGCTGACTCCTCAACATTCCGCCCCAACTGCTGGGCCTGAAGGATGGTATTCTGGGAGTTCCTTCTATCACCTGAACACCCACCAAGAACCATCTGGAGAAATTAACCCTTCAGGGGCTGAAAAGGGGGCAACGTGTTTCTGTCCTATACTTAACATGGGAGACTGAACCACATCCAGCCAATTTGGTGCTCAGATCCTGGTGCACTGGGGGATGTTGTTCGGAGGAAGAGGTTGCGCTGGCGAGGATGCTGCACATGAGGGGAAATTGTGCATGAGGGAAGTTGCGCATGTAGGAAAGTTGCGCAGGGGGAAAGTTGCACATGGGAGGAAAATTGCACATGGGAGGAAGTTGCGCATGGAGGAAAGTTGCGCATGGGGAAAATTACGCATGGGGAAAATTGCGCATGGCAGGAAGTTGCGCATGGGGAAAGTTGCGCATGGGAGGAAGTTGCGAATGGGGGAAGTTGCACATGGGGAAAGTTGCACATGGGAGGAAAGTTGCGCATGGGAGGAAGTTGCGCATGGGAGGAAGTTGCGCACAGGGGAAAGTTGCGCACAGGGGAAAGTTGCGCATGGGCAAAGTTGTGCACGGGGGAAAGTTGTGCACGGGAGGAAAGTTGCACATATGGGAAGTTGCGCATATGGGAAGTTGCGCATGGGGAAAGTTGCGCATGGGGGGATGATGCACATGGAGGAAAGTTGCACACGGAGGAATTTGTGCATGGGGAAGTTGCGCATGGGGGAAGTTTCGCATGCGGAAAGTTGCGCATGGGGAAAATTGCACATGAGAGGAAAGTTGCATATGGGGGAAGTTGCACATGGGGAAGTTGCGCATGGGGGGATGATGCGCATGGGGGGATGATGCGCACGGAGGAAAGTTGCGCATGGGGAAAAATTGCGCACGGAGAAATTTGCGAATGGGGGAATTTGCAAATGGGGAAGTTGCGCATGGGGGAAGTTGCGCATGGGGGAAATTGCACATTAGAGGAAAGTTGCGTATGGGGGAAGTTGCGCATGGGGAAGAGTTGCACATTGGTGGATGATTCGCATGGGGGAAAGTTGCGCATGGGGGAAGTTACGCATGGGAGGAAAGTTGCACATATGGGAAGTTGCGCATGGGGGAAGTTGCGCATGGGGATGATGCACATGGAGGAAAGTTGCGCACGGGGGAAGTTGCGGATGGGGGGAAGTTGCGCCTGGGGGAAGTTGCGCATGGAGAAGTTGCGCATGGGGAAAGTTGCGCATGGGGAAAGTTGCGCATGGAGAAAGTTGTGCATGGGGTTTGATGCATATGGGGAAGTTGCGCATGGGGGTTGATGCGCATGGGGAAGTTGTGCATGGGGGTTGATGTGCATGGGGGAAGTTGTGCATGGGGGTTGATGTGCATGGGGAAGTTGCGCATGGGGTAACTTGTGCATGCTGGGTTGATGCGCATGGGTGAAGTTGCGCTTGGGGGGGTTGATGTGTATGGGCGAAGTTGCGCATGGGGGGTTGTTACGCCTGGGGGAAAGTTATCCATGGGGGGTTGATGCATACGGGGGGATAGCATAAGGGGGAATTTTACTCCCGCAATGCGGGTACGCCTTTCGCTAGTATTCTTATAAAACTCTTATAAAGAGTGTTTTGTATTCTTTTATTATGGTTTTAATCAGTGTTTTAATGTAGATGTTTTATATGTATTGTTTTTGAGATGCCTGTTTTAACTGTTTTAATGAATTGGATTTTATTGTTGATGTTTTTATGAAGGTACTAGCGAAAAGCGTACCCGCATTGCGGGTGTAACATTTCTCCCTATGCCATCCCCCCATGGCGCAGAAACACCCCATGTGCCACTTCCCCCATGCACATCATCCCCCATGCGTCCCTCCATGCGCATCATCCCCCCATGTGCAACGTCACCTCATGCACAACTTTCCCCAATGCGCAACTTCCCCAATGCGCAACTTTCCCAATGCACATCATCCCCTCATGCGCAACTTTCCCCCATGCGAATCATCCACCGATGTGCAACTCTTCCCCATGCGCAACTCTTCCCCATGCGCAACTTCTTCCCATGTGCAACTTCCCCCATGCGCAACTTTCCCCCATGCGCAACTTCCCCCATGCACATCATCCCCTCATGCGCAACTTTCCCCCATGCGAATCATCCACCGATGTGCAACTCTTCCCCATGCGCAACTCTTCCCCATGCGCAACTTCTTCCCATGTGCAACTTTCCCCATGCGCAACTTCCCCTCATGCGCAACTTTCCCCCATGTGCAACTTTCCCCCATGCACATCATCTGCCGATGCACAACTTTCCCCATGCGCAACTTCCCCCATGCGCAAGTTCCCCCATGCGCATCATCCCCCATGCGCATCATCCCCCATACACAACTTCCACCCATGCACAACTTCCACCCATGCACAACTTCCCCCATGTGCATCATCTGCCAATGCGCAACTTCCCCCCATGCGCAACTTCCCCCCATGCGCAACTTCCCCCATGCGCATCATCCCCCCATGCGCAACTTCCACCCATGCACAACTTCCACCCATGTGCATCATCCCCTCAGGCACAACTTTCCCCATGCACATCATCCGCCGATGCATAACTTTCCCCCATGCGCAACTTCCCCATGTGCAACTTTCCCCCATGCGCATCAACCCCCATGCACAACTTTCCCTCATGTGCAACTTTCTCCCATGCGCAACTTTCTCCCGTGCGCAACTTTCTCCCATGCGCAACTTTCCCCCATGCGCAACTTCCACCCATGTGCAACTTTCCTCCATGCGCATCATCCCCCCTGCACATCATCCCCCCATGCGTATCATCCCCCATGTGCAACTTCCACCCATGCGCAACTTCCCCCATGTGCATCATCCCCTCAAGCACAACTTTCCCCATGCGCATCATCCGCCGATGTGCAATTTTCCCCCATGCGCAACTTTCCTCCCATGCGCAGCATCCTCGCCAGTGCAACCTCTTCCTCCAGAAAACATCTCCCACTGCACCAGGCACTCAGCACCAAATTGGTCGGTATAGGACAGAAACATGTTGCCCCCTTTTCAGCCCCTGAAGGGTTAAATTTCTCCAGATGGTTCTTGGTGGGAGTTCAGGTGACAGAAGGAACTCCCAGAATTCCATGCTTCAGGCCCAGCAGTTGGGGCGGAATGTTGCTGAGTCAGCAATTCTCAATGCAAAGTATAGGGAGGAAAACGCGTTGCCCCCCTTTTCACCCCCTTCCCGTTGGAATTTCTGAAAACCGGTTCTTAGTGCACCCCTCAGTCACAGAAGGAACACCCACCCCATTTTCATGCTTCTAGGGCAGGCAGTTTTGGCAGGGCGGTGATGAGTCTGAGTTAGTCAGTGAGTCAGTGAGTGACTTTTCTCTTTTATATATATATATATACAGTTGCGCCTCACATAAAGAACACCTCACATAAAGTAAGTTTCACGTAACAAACAAAAATTTCTCCAGGATTCTGCTTCACGTAAAGAAAGTGCTTCACGTAAAGAACACATTCATTGGCAGTTGGGGCAGACACGCTGGCCGTCAGCCTGTTTAAAAAGCGTCAGGGCTGCCTAGCCCATAGTGAAAGCAACACCTCCATGCTGTTCCTCCTGTGGCCGGGCGTCTGCTGGGCAGAGGGAGAGAAGAGCAGTGGAGAAGAGGGAAGCAGCTCAGGGCTAGCAAGGGAGAGAGAGGCTCAGGATGCAGAGAAGGAGAAAGTGGAGAGACACTTTGAAGGTGTCTTGGATTGCAGCCTCCTAACCGTGTCTACACAGAAGTAAGCCCCATTGTGTTAAATGGAGCTTACTCCCAGGAAAGTGTCTTTAGGACTGCAGCCTAAGTAGACTTCATAAGATCATGCACATTGAATGCATGTTTTGAATTCAATTCCAGTGTTTTGTCATCATTTTTACATCCAGTTAATATTTTTATATGAATATTTTTGGGGTTGTAGAACCAATCATCTGAGTTTCCATTATTTCCTATGGGAAAATCTGCTTCACGTAAAGAAAGTTTCACATAAAGAAACTGCCTCCGGAACAAATTAATTCTGTTACGTGAGATACCACTGTAGAAGATTTTGTAAGCCACCTTGAGTCCCCCAGGAGAAAGGTGGGATATAAATAAAGTTGTTTATTAGTAGTAGTAGTAGCAGCAGCAGCAGCAGCAAGCAGCAGCAGCAGCAGCTTTTATTTTGTCATGGCCTACATTTTTAGGGTTCCCCAAAATCTAGGACAATGTCCTCTTTTCCAGTTATATGGTCACTCTGTATCCTGGCCTCTGTGGAGCAGCATGGGGGAGGACTAGGTCTTGCTTTGCTCATTCAGATTGGGAAAGCTCAGTCATAGGAAGTCGCATAGTCAGAGGAGGTGCAAGTCTTGCAGGTTCCTGAAAGTGGAGTGCAAGTGGCCTTAGTTCTGAGCCATTTTCTGAGCCATGGAGCAAAGCAGAGATGACCCCTCTCTAACTATGCTATTGGTCACAGAGGCTACCTCCTGCTTAGGGAACATTTGTTCCCTTACTCTGGCATTGCTTTGGTGCTTGAAAGTTGGTTAGGATTGGGCCTTTACTTCTAAGTACAGACATCCCCTACTTATTGGACAAGTTAGTTACCGGGGCACTGTCCAAAAGTGAAAACCACTAAAAAGTGGAAGCCAGTCTTATCAGCTTGCAAATGAAAAATGGCCACCAAAAAAGACATGTGTATCACGTGCAAAAGCCTACATAACATATCTTTATTAACACATAGCCAAAATGGAACAAATCACAGTAAAATGAACAAAGGCGTGAGTGGGCAATGAATATCTTATGTATTTGAATGACGGTTATTTACTGAAGAAAGTAATAAAGAAATGCCAAAAACAGTTTGATCACCATGTCACATGCAAATCAACATTAGGGAAGACAATTTTAGCCTTTAGACCAGCAGAAAGAGGTTGAAAGAGTGGAGCATGTGTTGAATGAATGAGTTCTGGCTATAACTGAAAGGTGTTGAAAGAGTGGAACCATCAGAAAACAACCTTCCAGAAAACAGGGATGTCTATACTGTGTAGGTTGGTCAGTTTCATTACACAACTGGTAAAGCCTCACTTTTTTTGCATGGTACTTCATGTACAATCAAAAATGCACAACCATCATCATAAATGCAGCAATAAGTCAATGGAACCAAGACATTTGCATGGTCTAGAATCACCGGCAGCATGGAAGCCTTTCCCTGCTTATTTAGGAATGAAGTACTATCCTTAAGAGACACTTTTGGATCTTCCAGGTTTAATGCCAGAACCACTACATTCTCAAACTATGGATTCGTTACCCACCAGTGGATGACACAATATTTGGTATTTTGTAGAACAAGTTAGGACATTAGGCTGTGTTCAAGGGTTAAACAAGCTGTTACAGGAGGGGGGGCACGGTTGCAGAATCACCTTTACATTACATACACCATTACAGCCATCTCCCTTTTTATTTATCATTTGGGAAGCAGCCTCAAGGGGTGCTCAAACTTTGAGTTTCAAGACCCGCTTGTTGGAATGAGAATCTGTCGGTACCCACAGAAATGATATCATAACAAGAAGTGACATAATTAAGCAGGACAATTTTTAACGATCATAGCATGTAATCCTACCTACACTTATCTGGCAGTAAGTACCTTTGACTATCATTGTTAAAAGCATATATAGTGCATAGTCACCTTACAGATCTGCAACATTTCTCCAAATTCAGTCACATAGCCAGATAGCATCAAGTGTAATGTATTAAAAATAAAATATTGACATGAATGGGGACCAACCTAAAATTGGCTTGCAACACTGTGGATGCAATCCTAATCCTATCTACTCAGAAGTAAGTCCCATTATATTCAATGGGGCTTACTCCCAGGAAAGTGCCTTTAGGATTGCAGCCATAGTGGCTCCCAACCCACAATTTAAAAAACACTTGGGATTTTAAGGCACTAAAATTGTGAAGGCAGCTCCTAAAGCTAGCCCTGATTTTACCACCTTTATACTCTTTCTATTCTTCTTCATGTGTACATCAGTCCTAAGAACATAATTCCTTCATCAGCCTCCCCAGTAGAGTAAAATGGTTGCTAGTGGGAAGGAGTAATACCAGATGGGCCGAATTAAGGAAAGTTTGAGACTAATAGCACGATCCTAACTTTATTTACTCAATAGTAAGTTCCATTGTGTTCAATGGGTCTTACTCCCAGGAAAGTGACTTTAGGATTGCAGCGTTACACCCAGACCACCTGCAGCAGAGTTTTTCTACTTTCACTACAGAGTTAGCAGTAATGACATTTACCCTACAATCCAGAGTAACTACGGGAGAACATAAGAGGCATTATGTGTACCCGTAGCTACTGGACCACCTAGTGAAAACCTATAGGAAATCATATTGCAATCCAGAGCAAATTGTTCTTATACCGGAGGAAGAACTCCCCATAGTTCCTCTGAATTGTGCCCATAGTCAACAGTTAAACAATGATTTTTTTTAAATTTCTTCTTGCGCCTTGTCTTAAAAAAGATTTGGGCTTAAGATAATTTTGCCCCAAATCCTGTGTAAAATAAAGCCTTTGCAACTGCTGTGACAGAAAGGGGAAGGAAAACATGGCACCCATTGCATAAGGAATCTTATACCAGCTGTGCAATGGAAGGCTGAAATTCCATCTAGGTAGTGGCATCACAGACCACTCCAGTGAGGCTCAAGCAGTTGAATGTCACTCGACCCTTGAGATAGAATTACATCCCTTCCCTCTCCCCCCCCCTTGCATCATACTAAGGAGTTTTAAGCATTACAGTTCCGCTGTTAATGTTGAGACAGGCTTTTGTGAAATATCTCATATGAATTTTGAAAAGCCTTCCAAGATAAGCAGCTGTGGCTTCCTGACATTTGAGATGAATGCAGTTCAAGGGATTTTTTGTGCATAAGGGTTGTTATATATTCCACAGTCAAATGTACTTATATAGATTTTAAATTGTGTTTTTAACTACTTGCAGCTCCAGAATCTAAGCCTGCTTGAGTGAGAGTGAATGGCTGCAGTGTCTGAGAGCTGTTTCTCCATGGCAGACTTTGAGTATTAAAGCTGCTATCCTCGACACCATCAGTTTTCAAACTGTAGCCTACTAGTGGGTCACAATCCAATTCTGATGGGTTGCAAAACTGACAAGGCAAATTAGACTATGAGCATCAAGGTTTAAACAACCTGCTACTTGGAGGAGCATTGCTGCCCAATCACCATTATACCCACTGGATGGGGATGGCAACACAGAGCAATCCTGTTTTGGTAACTCTCCTGGAAGATACGCAATTGGAACAGGATCATAGCAGCACCCCTGCTTTTTCCACCTCCATTAATGTAGCAGGGATGTAACAATAAGGGTCAGCAAAATACATCTGCAGCCAAAGGGTTAAAGCATCTCCAGTACCATGAATGAAGACTGGTAGAGCTGGCCTGAAGGAAAGAGAGAGATATTGATTCTGTAATGATTGCAGCCCTTGTTTGTGAATGACTGAAAGAGGACCCTCAAGGTGGAATCCCAAGGCAGCTGTCATTGCTGGTGGCATCCTGGTGCCAAAAAGTACCCACACATGTGCTTCTAGTTTGACTTAAAATTGAATTAAATCTTTAAAAATTTTTAATTTTATTTTACTGTTGGATTTTTAAAATCTTTTTATCCAGGTTTAACTGTATTTTATTCTGATTCATCTTGAGTATCCTCCTAGGAAAAAAGGTGGGATATAAATCAAATAAATAAAAATAAATCTAATTAAAATATTAAAGGCTGCAATCCTAACATCATCTTAGGCTGGCCTAAGTCCTGTCCTGACCTGTGGGTGTCACTAAAGGCACGTCTGCCCCACTCATGAAGGGTTTAGGCCAGTGCACAGGCATATGCCAACATCCCCACACCAACACAGAAAGATAGGCCATGTGAGTTAGGCTGGCCTAAATTGGTTAAGATTGCACCTAAAATCTGTAGAAACATAAAGATGACCTCCACAGGTTGCCCTGCTACTTATGACCAACTCATCTCTGTTATAAGGCCAAAGTGCCAGCATTGTCCAAAGATGTCTCTGTGGTCAAGCTTGACTAAACCCCAAAGGCCACAGAACGCGGTTATCTTCTGTACAAAGTGGTATATATTTTTCTACATGCATTTTTATGCAAATTGTTAGTTTGCAGGAACTGGGCAAGTAACTGGGCAAGTAACTGGTTTGCACATCCCCACGTCCCCTGTAAACCTCTTACTGCTACTGCGGCTTGTTCTAAAGTGACAGGGCTCAAAATGGAACCTCTCTGGTCCCAGCAGAGCACCCAGATGGCACCGAGCCAGTTTAGAACCAGCTGCACTAGAACAGAAATAAGGAATATTCTCTAGTGTCACCACAGCAATTCTCAGAAGCGACACCAAATCAGGAGGTGATTTTATGCCTTTAAAGCTGTTTTCTCTTGATAAGCAAATATCTGTTTTCAATGAAATATGGAAGAAACAGCTGTGCTGCGGGAGGTACAGAATGAATACACAAAATTCTATCCATGCCAGCCTCAGCTATGAGCAAAAAGACATACATTATTTGTCATGTTATATGTAACTATAAGCTAGATCTCCCCAGTAATCACTAAGTTGCCTGAAAGGCTTATTTGTTGGCTCAAAATAGTCCTTTGGACCTCATGCATATGTAGAGTCCATCCAGAGGTGTTAGGATCAAAGGGGATTTTGCTCCCAGGAGGAAACTTGTGTAAATAGTGTGTTGCAGATGGATTGCAGCATTCAGGATCTCAGAGGCTGCTGCAGTCATCCCACTACAAAGAGGGCACTCCCGGTCATCCTGTTCTCTTCTTGCCACAGTCAGGGAGTCTAATCTTGATCTAATCTAGAGCTTGGCTTGGCAGATGTCTGGGAAAGACTATTCTAGCTGAAATGAAAACATGGCACTTTCTGTCAGTCAACTGCAGGTATGGCAGTGGTCATTTTCATTTACTTTGGGAAACCTAACGATAAACTCCTTCACATAATTAAAATCTACAGTAACCCTCAGTCTCTAGGAATCAAAATGAAGATAGCCTTATTTAAATTTGTCTCTCTTTGCTTTCCTCCAGGAGAATAATGCTGCCTCCCTCAATGGAAGTATCTCATCATCACTTTTAAAGTCTTCATACTTCTTCATCATTATGGGACAAGAGTTTGCAACCTGCAATATTTCTTCTACTGTCCTCCTTTTAGTGTTTTCCATGTCTCTGCCTTTATTTCCCTCCAGGTCAGTGGTCCCTAAACTTTTTCAACTGGTGGCTTCCTTGACTACTGGGCCATTGATAGCAGCTCCCCATTCAGGCTAGTATCCTACATCATATAGAGTAACGGGTTTCTTGCGGATTCTGCAGCTCGCCTTGGTCATTTTTGTGTCCCCTTCTCCTGGGAGCCAAACAAGGCTCCAGGTATTTCCAGGAACCACTGCTCAAGGTATTTGCTGTTCTTCCTTCCAAGAATCTCAGGAAGAACAGCATGAGCAAGCCCCAGCCAAAGACTGCTTGGATCTGATGATCCAAGTCTTAAGAGTTTCCTTCCTTTTTCCATAATGTGGAAAATATCTGATGTGGAAATCAGAAACACATCTTACTACAGTTGTGTTAAGAAAGCCAGCAGATACCAATTTCTTTTTGTGATATGAAATTATCGTCTTCAGCATCTGAAGAAACACCTTCCTTATTCTCAATGGATGAGCTTGCAGAGAAATTGTAGTAGTATGCCAGATTTTTTGAAACAGATCAACGTGTTAACAGGTCAGCTAAATGAGAGAGGATACCACAAATACCTAATTAAGACCAGCATACAAATCAGGTAAAGGGCATTACAGTACTGTATTTGCAAATATTTATACCTGTTAGAAGATATCTTCAAATGTAGAAATTGACCTTTACCTAAGTGTCAACAGAATTTAAAGGATCTATTAGTACACAATAAATTGTGTTAGTGCACAATTCTAACACAGTCAGTGGAACAAAGATTCCTTTTGGGATTTGCAAAGTCGGTCCAAATACTGGAAAGAAAAGACCTTCAGGGGCTTCACACATAATGTACCATATATTAGGTATTTTTATCACATGCAGCACAAAACGGTTATCGATGGATAGAATGTCCCAGGCATTTGTTATGTGGGAATCACTACCAGGAAGCTCAAAAGATGTTTCAGTACACACAAAAGTTATATAAGGAAAGATCCATATTCCATCAAGGGCATTTATTGCAGATTTCAAATGGAAGAAAAAAAATCAGTTTTTGGAAAGGTTTGTGCCAAAGATAATTTATATAAGACCTAGCATGCAATCCAGAGTAACTACCGGGAGTCCTTGCTCCAGTGTAAGAACAATTTGCTCTGGATTGCAAAATGAATTTCCCATAGGTTTTCAGTAGGTGGTGCAGTAACTAGGGGTACACGTAATGTCACTTATGTGCTCCTGTAGTTACTCTGGATTTTAGGGCTACAGTGCAATCCTTTTTGTGCTTTTTTTCTTGTTAAAGGTGGACCTCAGTATCAATGGTAAATCATGGATATTAAATAAGTTTGGACACCTGTTTATAACAGAAAGGCAAAATTATGCAGAGTATTGGAGAAAAGAAGCATAATTTTTCAAACCCTTTAGACCACAGAATCATTTTGTTCTTCAAAATATTTTTCTCGCGTATCAATCTGCATGCCGTTGGGTGTTTTGAATTCTCAGTCCCTTGACACCATCTGCAACTCAAATCTCCATGTCTCAAAGAAATTGCAGGCATCTGCTTAAAATATTCCTCTCTTCTGTAGCACAGAAATACAAACTCCAGGCTTCTCTCATACATTTCCATGAAACCAGAGAAATATTGCTAAATGCTGTCTTTCTCAGCTCTGGTGGACATATCCTCCTGTATGCAGTGTTAGTTAACTAGTAAACTGAACAGTCAAAAACAACAGTACTGTACTTGAATGGGAATGCTTTGTCAGGTGAAGAGGAAGTAATCCTTGTTGGAATTTTGGGATAGATTGACAGCTTGCTATTGACAGCTTGCTTGATGACCTTGGCTGGTGTACCCCATCTTCCTTAGTAGGAGCTAGAGTAAGAAACAGGCATGAAGATTGCAGCCTCAGTTGCACTGATAAAACAAAAATATATTTGTCACATATAAAACTTAACATCCCAAATCAATCTTCACAACTGTAACAAAAGCAAAACAAAAAACAAACAACCCTTTCCTGAACCACAGAAACCTGTGAGACACTATCTTACATGATCATGCTGTGTACTGGATCTTTTTAAATTGCCCCTTGGGGACAGGGAACTTAATTTTTTAACTATATAAATGGCTATGTTAATTTTTTGTTATTATTGAAGTTATATACAGTTAATTAAAATATAAAGAGTTATGTAATGATCAAATTTCCTATTAGGGTAAGCTATATTGATTTTTATTCTCTCAATGGGAGACTAACCATAATCCAAGTCCTTAAACATGTTCATGTCCATCTGGTATGTGCCTGGCTTATCCTTCCTGTTGCATTGTCCATCTGTCTTAAATATATTCCAAAATACTGCATGAGTCGCACATCCCTTCCCCCAACAGTTATAGCTTAGACACATCTTTGGTATAATCTGAAGCCACAAAATCTGACCAAATCTAATTTAATTGTGTGGTAGACCAAAGGTCCATTCCACCTCAATTTGACGTCAAATGATTATCTGAAAATCAGAAACATTTCCACATATCAGGAAACAAATAATTTCTCTGGTTTTCAAATTATAATTTAAATCAGAGGTTAGCAACCTTTTTCCACATAGGGGTCAGGCATTGGTCCAGTCATTAAGAAAACATTACTTTTAATATGCAAGCACAAGCTTCCTAATTAAGCCATAGAGCTTGGTAGAGGAACATGCCCAGACAATGAAGAAGCTTCTGCTCTTGGTCTGGTTACACTGTAAACTTTACAGAAATAGAATTGCAAACATGAATTATTTTTTTAGCACCAACATAGGTTGGGTGGATATATATATATAGGTTGGTGGATATATATATTTGGGCGGGAGGGTCTATGGGCTGGATTATTTCATGTGATTGATCAGATTCAACCCATGGGCTGTAAAGCCCATAATTTACATGCTTTGGCTATGTTTGGCAGAAATGCACGTGTTGGGTGCAGGGTGACCTGACCATATGTCCTATGTCCTTATATGCTGGAAAAAAAAGACTTAATTGTTCTCCTTTTCTTTGTGAGTAGGCAGCATTTAGCCTTCTTGTTATTCATAAATTATATGTAATCAATTATATATAATAGTTTTGAATCTAATAGTAATATAGTGTTTAAATTAACCATGCGAAAGTAATGCATATGAGTGGTTTTAGCTTTTATATTGTTACTCTGAAGGAATTGGAAGGAGGGAAACTTCCTCCCCACACACTTCCACAGCCTGCATTGGATTCTCTTGAGCAATTCCTCATATAAACACACAATCTTAAATAAGTATTTTACTAAGAGATGGTCAGTATGGTCAATATATAAGAGGCTAGCCACCTGCATTGGGCTATACATGCACTAGCCATGTGAAAATGGTCAGTACATACAAGTTACATAAAACAAGAAAGCTAGCTAAGGACTACATTACTTAGAATTATGTATCCTAAGGGTTACATCGTAATGGTTCAGAGTGGAAGAGCTCTGCAGCTCCTGCCAGATCCCAGGAAGGAAGAAGAAAAAGAACAAGGTTCAGCCCCAAATAGTTTGCCCTATAGGCAAAACTATATTTACCCTACAGGCAGTTTGCCCTATAGAGGCAAAACTGTTCCTTAGACCTACAAGGATCACTCAGCTTTATACTATTCAGTCATATCTCTGCACATATGCTTTGGCATTCAGCACAATTCAGAGATTAGTTTCATGGAATCATGAGATATGATGTAGACAGACTGATTAAGAAATTGCTTCTTTGGAATGCAGGACTTATATAACTGATGTGAGTGGAACAAACTGATCCTATCCACAGTTCCTAATTTAACTAGTCTTAAGTGTGTTTGAGATTACAGCAGTGTGTCTGTGTTTCATTTTCATTTGTCTACAAAGCCTGTCAGTAGCAGGACTACTGAGACTGCAATTCAGTCCGCACTTTCTTGGAAGAAACTCAACTGAACACAATGAAACTGACTTCTGAGTAGTCACACTTAGGGTTATGCCATGAGTTGATTTAGAACGTGATTTTTATCTAGATGATAAAATGATAATAAATATTGCTATAAACAGTGGAACTAATATGCTCTCTGGTGTCTGTGGTTTAATTACAGTAGACAACTTTACATTGTGCTGAGCAATCAAGATTTGCTTAGTAAGTGGCTACTCAGAAAGTCTATAATAGTCCCATAGAAACATTTAAGGATGTATAATTTTTAGATAAAGCAAATACAGTGGAATCTAAAAGATCAGTCTTGTTCAGAGATCTGCCCAAGCCATGTGCAGGTCTCCTTTCTGAAGAGTGCTTGGACTATGGTTCCACTACATCAGGTCAGAGCTAATACCACCATGAATCTGTTCAGCAGTCAATGTCAACAGCATCATATCAATAATGGGTTAGGGAGATAGTGTGCAACAATTTCAATTACTACAGCTTTCTTGTGATGAACCTTCAACTTATTATATCAGGGACTGAATTTAAGACCTTTTATGTACATGTTCAGTAATGGCTGCAATCCTAAAGACATTTTCCTGGGAGTAACCCATTGAACACAATGGAGCTTACCTTCGAGTCGACATGATTAGGATTCTGATCTATCCCTACAATCCAGAGTAACTACAGGAGCACATAAGAGACATTACGTGCACCCATAGTTACTGCATCACCTAGTGAAAACCTACGGGGAATTTATATTGCAATCCAGAGTAAATTGTTTTTACACTGAAGCAAGGACTCGCTGTAGTTACTCTGGATTGCACCCTAACTCTGATCTATGCAGCCTCCATTAGCAAATAGTGTTGAGAGTGCTGCTAAGTGTTTGTAAGGCCTGCCCATTCTATGAGACCAACTAAAGCAGTTGCTTCAGGCAACCCCTTCAGTATCCCACTTTTGTTTTCACTGGAAGGAGCAGAGATTGGTGCAAGGTCAAGGGCAGCACTTGGCATGCTCAGGCAGTAGTGTAGCTATAGGGGCAGAGAATTTTGCACAGTGCAACACACAAGCTGCCCCCCTCACTGTCAGAACCATTCCAGGCAATAAGAGGAAAGCAGAGGAGACACCTCTACTTTGATCTCTTTGTCTGGAATGGCTCTGACTACAAGCTATAGCTTGTACAGCATGTTGAGGAACTATGCAAAACCTAGGCTGCAATCCTAACCATACTTTCCTGGGAGTAAGTACTATTGAAGACAATAGGACTGACTTCTGAGTAGATATGCTTAGGATTGCATTTTTAGTGTTGTGCTATGCCACTAGCCTCAGGTGCTGGGAGTTTGAGGACCGGCCCTGGGCGTTTGTGTGCAGAATTCCGAGATGGAGCATCAGTTGGTGTTCTGAATAACAAGTGTTATTTATCTCTTCCGCTATTCTGGTCTCCATGTCTGTTGAATTTGTGTTATTGTTTGTACAAAGTGCTGCCTATGTGCTATGTAACCCATCATCAAGTGCCCACAATGTGAGGCAGCAATGTGATGTGGCTTCATGCTTTTACATCTTGATGATACATGTGAGCTGACTATTCGTAAAAGTGTGCACTTTGCTTAACGATGACCTTTAAATGTTAACTGCTTGTATAAAGAATCTTGCTTTATATTGAAAAGAATAATTTTTAATTTCTCCAGGATATTAAATACTGTAGATAGGTAGCTATTATGTCATTTCTGATTGACTTGCATTTTAGACGGGTTTTGCTTAGTATTTAGTATTTAGCGAAATTAATTCCCTTTATCAAAATTCCACAGCAAGACCAACCCTGAAAAGAAAGGATATACAGTACATTGTACTTTATGGGTTGTACTCTGAGCTCTGATTTTACATACACCATTTTGAAATCAAACTGTGCCAGAACACACTGCTTTAACATGGAGAAAAAAAATCTATCCATCAGTTCAGGCTAGTGTAGGTCCCAAGTACTCAAACTGTGCTACTTGATTCACCATGCTGGTCTTACCTTCTACCAGTCCACTTGTGTTTGCTGAAAATAATTAGGTTGTGTTTGCATTAGGTTGACACAATCAGTCAATCTCTCCTGCTGTAAGAGTGTAACAAACCGTGAGACAGAATTAGACCCTACCTATTTTACTGTGTTTTAAAGTTATCTTTCTCCCTCTCTTGACTTTCTTTACCCAACTCCTTATTTTAATTACATACCTGTCTGTTTAGATTGTAAACTTGCAGGCAGGGTCTTGTCATTGTTTAATTTTTTAGTTTGTGCATGAACCTCTGCTCTGAAGGAAATCCAGATGTAATTAATATTATTTTTAAGCACTTTCTGTACATGTACAAGACATAGTACGAATACAGGGCGTACAGATTCCTCTGATGGTGAATCATTCCTATTTGTTCAGATTTCAAAGATAATCCTTTTCAGGTTTAACAGTGCAGAGGGTATATCCCATTAGAAAACAGAAGGTTAGTTTCAGTTATCAGACGGTAGGGAAACATTATGTTATATAGCATGAAGCAGCTGACACTGTGATGTATGCAAGTAATAAGAGATCCATGCTATCTCTTTGGCAAAGCCGTCCTCGCCGTGAGTTATGCCTCTGTTGGATTGTACGGGAAGGTTAATAATACGCCCTGTGCAGGTATAGAATGACATTATAGTAGCAGAAAAAAAAATTTTCCAGAGCAATGTGTTGTGCCGGGGGAGGCCACCGACAGTGTAATGGCAGAAGGAAAATATTAAAATTGTGGGGGAGGAATGGAATTAGTCAGAAATCAATGCTTACTTAGAAGTTGACCCCATCCACAACTACACTCAAAAATATGTCATAGAAGCAAGTTTTCCTAACAGTTCGGTGTGTGTGTGTGTGTGTGTGTGTGTCAGTTAACATTTAAAGGTCACTGTTAAGAGAACTGCTTTTTAAGCAGGCATTGTGATGGAAAAGCAGTCTAGCAGGGTAAGTAGGAATTGTGCTTATTTTAAAGTGTCTGTCCACTTTACATGCAATTCCTTTCCTCCCCTAAGCCTTAAACAATATTGACTACCTAGACTGAGGTTCATGAGATGGCCTCTTTCCCACTATGTTGGGATTGCTGCTTGAAAGCTGCACATTCGTGCAAATAAGTTTGTGTGAATCTCTGAGTTGGGACTCACCAAAGAAAGTTGGCCTTACTTGAATCTGTGTACTCCCTCATTGCTTCACTGCTGTCCAGTGGTGGGATTCAAATAAATTAACAACAGGTTCTATGTCCCATTAGTAACCAGTTCTCAGAACCAAGCGCTCATTAGCAAGGGGTTCTATAGAACCTGTGAGAACCCCCTGAAGCCCACCACTGCCAGTGTTTATAATTGGTCAGATAGGATGGTTCAAGGAGGATCCGTGGGGTCAACTACATAAGAGCCCCTCTAATCCAGCTTTCTGCATCTCACAGTACCCTTCCCCCCCCATGTCTCAGGAAGCACACAAGAGACCTGCATCCTGGTGCCATTCCCAAGTTGAATAGTTAGAGGGGGCAAAGCTGTTGAACGCCCTCCTTCCTGAGTACAGGGAAAAGAGGACATGCCAAGGAGAGAAAGAGGACATGTCTTGGAAAAGAGGACACAAAGATAGCATGTCCTGTAAAAGAGGACATGCAGGACAGAAAGAGGACATGTCCAGACTGAGCTGAGGCCGTGGGTTTGCTTCTCCCCGCCAGAGCCAAGGCTGCCTGAGGGATACCCAGACGAAGTGCAGGGCACCAGGGGCACCACCTGGACAAGAGCGCAGGGCAACTGGGGTTCACCTGTCGGCGCCACCCAGGAGGAAGCGGGTTTGCCCAGGCACCAACCCCCCATGCTCACCAACCCCCCATGCACATCACCTCTCCATGCGCAACATTCCCCTATGCGCAGCATCTCCCCAGTGCAACCCCCATATGCAATAACCCCTCCCCCCAAACAACATCCCTCCAGTGCACCAGGCACCGAGCACCAAATTGGCTGGATGTTGTTCTGTCTCCCAGTTGTTCAGTCTTATAGGTCAAAAACACATTACACACTTTTTCAGCACCTTAAGGGTTAAATTTCTCAACATCGGTTCTTGGTTTGTGTTGATGTCACAGAAGGAACACCCTCCCCAAATTTCATGCTGGTGCCCCAAAGTCCAGGTGTTGAGGCAGAGTGTCCCTCAGTCAGGGACTCTTCAATGTAAAGTATAGGGAGGAAAACTCAGTGCCCCTTTTCACCCCACCTTCCGGTTGGAATTTCAGGCCCAGTGGTTTTGACTGGGTGTTGATGAGTGAGTGAGTGCTTTTCAGTTTTAAATCCAGTAGATCTATCGATTGGTTTGTGGAATGAATAGTCTGAGTTTCCATTAGAGTGGTACCTTGTAAGACAAACTAAAATTTATACGGAATTCTACCTTGTAAGAAAAACAGTGCTTTGTAATACAGTTTTACAACAAAAATTTGCTGTAAAATGAATGAATTGATGGATCTGCACTGTGAGCAACAGCAAGGTTATTCAGATCTCATCTGCAGAGGAAGAGGAATCCCTAACATCAAATGAAATTCCCAGATATTTGGAAACATTGGGAAACTGTGCAAAATTTTGTAGAAAAGCACAAACCAAATCAGGCTGTGTAGCAGTGCGAGCAAAGAATCTGTTTAATGCCAATGCAATGTCACATTTCCGTGAAATCCTCAAAAGAAGAAGCAAGTGTCATTAGAAGGTTCCTTGTTAAAGTTGCTGAAAAAGACACCAATGACTCTTTTGGTGGAAATTAGTCATCCTTGCCCATACAGGTTTTTCTTTTCTGTTTTACTGTACAGAATATTACAGTGTTTTTTATTAATATTACAGTAATTGTGTTCTGTATTATATTACAGTGTTCTGAATTCGATTACAGTGTTTTGACATCATTTTTACATACAGATAATATTTTTATATGAATATTTTTGGGTTGCGGAACCAATCATCTGAGTTTGCATTATTTCCTATGGAAAAATCCGCTTTGTATAAAGAATGCTTTATACATGCTTCCGAAACGAATTACAGTGGTACCTCGCTTAACAACTGTTTCACATAACAAGCAAAAATTTCCAAGAAATCTTGCTTCACATAAGAAGTTCCGCTTCACTTAACAAGCAAGTGCATTATGGGTACGTGTGCTATGCACCCCTGACGCTCCGCATGGAAGCTCTTTAAGAGGGCTGCTGGCCCGGCCAGCGCTGCTGCCTCTAACTGCCCCCACCAACCACCTTGAACCTCCAGCAGCAGTCCAGGTAAGCCTCCCAGGTAAGGTTTTGATTGCAGCTTCCTAACCATGTCTACCCAGAAGTAAGCGCCATTGTGTTTAATGGGGCTTACTCCCAAGAAATTGTCTTTAGGATTGCAGCCTAAGGCCTAAGGAGCAGGTATAGTAATGAGTAGACCCATAGGGGTCCATGATAAGGCCCGAGAAAGAATGGCAGTGCTGACCAAAAATCTGAGTTCTTGGCCATCCTAGCTGCAACCCCTTCCTCTCAACCTCAGGATATGGAACAAACTACGGCTGCCCACAAACCTCAGGATACAGCAGGCCACTCCAAGAAGCCCTTTGTATTCACTGTAGAATGTACTGGCATCTCATCAGGGACTCCTTATAAGGCAGGCACCCAGTGGCGTCACCAGACTGGTGCGGCTGGTGTGGGCTGCATTGGGGATGCGCTCCGTATGGGGTGATGTGCCGGAGGAGTTTGACTGTCCTTTGGCAGGCCCTGGGCGTCAGCACCCCCATTCAGGCCTGCTCCAAGGCGGAGAATCAGCCAGAAGCTGCCACTTGTCTGAGGAGCTGGCCTGAACGGCCATCTGAGGTGCACTGCGCAGAAACACACTGAGCATGCCGAACAGCTTCAGAGGAGACTTCCTTAGAGCAGAGAAAGTCCGTGCCTCTGCACAGCCATTCGGCCTCACTCAGGAGGCGGAGCAGCAGCCGAATGGCTTCAGAAAGAGTACTGCACAGGCACCAACTCTGACGCCTGCACAGTCTCCCCTGAAGCCAAAAGGCTTCAGAAAAGTACTGTGCAGGCATCAGAGATGGTGCCTGCGCAGTACTCTTTCTGAAGCCAGTTGGCTTCAGAAACAACTGCGCAGGTGCCAAATTTGGTGACTGCGCAGTCCAGGTGGGGGGGGCGCGCATCCCAGGGATGACGCACAGACTTCCGCACCAGGTGATGTGCAGAGTCATGTCACCACTGTAGGCACCACAGCTGTTCCTTGTTCAGTGTGATCTGAGGGGTGTCTCCTCAGGAGCAAGTCTTCCCCTTGTGTCAATTACTTAGCATGCTCTGGAGCAGTTAGGGCAGCCCAGTCTTCCTGACTCTCTGGATTCAGCATAACTTTCTGCTCTGGATACAGAATAGTTAGGAGAGTGCAGTTAGGTCAGAGCACGCTGAATTTGCTCTGGATTGTGTCCATGGTTAGGATTGTGCCCTTTGTAGACTTTGTAGGATCATGCACTTTGAATGCATATTTTGAATTCAGTTTCAGTGTTTTTTACATTTCATTTTTACATCGTTAATATTTTTATATGAATATTTTGGGGTTGTGGAACCAATTGTCTGAGTTTCCATTATTTCCTATGGAAAAATCTGCTTCACTTAGAGAGCGTTTCACTTAAGGAGCATGCCTTTGAACAATAGTCAGTGGGGCTTACTCTGAGGTGAGGTAAGTCTCAGAAGTAAGTCTCATTACAGTTGATGGTGTTTACTCCCAGGAAAGTGTAATGCTTGCAGCCTTAGAGCCCACTCCTAGGCATGTCTACTCAGAAGTAAGTCCCATTATAGTCAGTGGGGCTTACTCTGAGATAAGTGAGGCTAGCCTCAGAAGCAAGTCTCACTACAGTCGATGGTGTTTACTCCCAGGAAAGTGTAATGCTTGCAGCCTTAGAGCCCGCTCCTAGGCATGTCTACTCAGAAGTAAGTCCCATTATAGTCAGTGGGGCTTACTCTGAGATAAGTGAGGCTAGCCTCAGATGCAAGTCTCACTACAGTCGATGGTGTTTACTCCCAGGAAAGTGTAATGCTTGCAGCCTCAGAGCCCACTCCTAGGCATGTCTACTCAGAAGTAAGTCCCATCAAAGACAATGGGGCTTACTCTGAGGTAAAGATGGCCTGAGTGCCTCCTCAGGAGTGAGTCCCCTGCAGTCAAGGGGCTGCCTCTGAGGCGAGCGTGGACAGAAGCGAGCCCTGAGACGTCGCGCGCCCTCAGCCTAAAAGCCCGCCTTTTTCAACGGCCACAGTCTTAGCCCCGCCCAGGGGCCGCGGGACGGTGGGCGGGGCTTGGGGGTTTGTGCTGAGGCGGAAGGAGGGGCTGCAGCGGGAGAGGAAGCTGCGGAGGAACCGACGGGGAGGCTGCGCTGAGCGGTGAGGGGTCCCTCTCTCTCCCTCTCAATCCCGCCGCCCGCGGTGGAGCACGTGACCGCCCTCTGAGCCTCCCTCCCCCTCCTTCGAGCGCGAGACTGTATTGTTGATTTGACTGGCAGCGACTGCGAGGGTCACGTGACGCAGGCCTCCTCCGCTCCCCTGCAGGGCCTCCTGGGCTGAGCTCTGCTCCAGGAAGTCTGGCCTCTGAGGCGGGGCTGCACCCTCCGCCCCCCCCCCCGCCCTCAAGGGCTCCCACAGGCTCAGCCCTGCACAGCTCACCTGGCAGGAGGGAGGGAGGCCGCGCACTAGCGCAGGGCTTACTCTTCAGGAGAACTAACTACTAGTACTTATCAGTACTACTAGTAGAACACCAGTGCTAGTCAGTGTTAGTACTAAGAGAACCAGTACCACTGGTTAGAACTAGTACTACAAATAGAACACCACTACCATTAGTACTCGTTAGTACAAGTACTGGTACTACTAATGGAGCACTAGTTAGTACTGGTACTACTATTACTAGAACATCAGTGCCACTAGTAATAGTACTAGTTAGTACTAGTACTAATGGAATACCAGTTCTCAAGCACATCAGTACCACTAGTACTAGCACTAGTTAGAACTGCTACTACTAGTACTAGAACATCAGTACCACTGGTAATAGCACTAGTTAGTACTAGTACTGTTAATACAGCACTAGTTCTAGCACTAGTTAGTATTGGTACTAATACTGGTACTAACAGAACGTCAGTACCACTAGCATTAATACTAGTACTAGCACTAATGCTGGTACTAATATTAGTACAAGTATAGTGCTAGTTCTATACTAGTACTTGTAAGCATTAGTAATTAATACTAGTAAGTAGTAGTTCTGGTCTATTCTCATTTGTACTAGTACTACTTCTGCTAGTAGTTCTAGTGCTAGAACTAGTAGAACAATCTACCAATAGACTTCTGAGTAGACAAGGACCTATTTTGTTCTGTTAATAAAACCAAATACTACAGCAGTAGTTTTCAAAGAGGGGTTCGGGACTCTCATGAGGGGCTCACAACTTCATTTGGAGAAGGTCACAAAAAGCAGGGTGCCCCCATTTTGGAATGGGGTGTTCAGGCTGCAGTCTGTACTTTTCCTGGGAGTAAGTCTCATTAAAACAGTGGAACTTACTTCTGAGTAGATAAGGAGGAGCCCTGGTTTCATCATGATGTCACTTCCTGTTTGATGCCACTTCTGATTATGGCATCACTTCCAGGTTGATGACATCACGTCCAGGGAGTCGGGACAGATTGTCATTCTCAGAAGGGATTCCTGGCTGTAATGCCTGAGAACCCCTAGTTCTATTGGAACTTCAGGTAGTGCTGACACACACTAACATTTGTTCCCTGCCACAATTTGTTGTTAAAATAGCAGCAATTAAAAAACGGTTCACAGTTTGTTAAAAGAATATTTTTTTCTGACTGTAACATTGCACATTGTGCAATGAAATTTGAGGATGGATTGGATCAGCCTATTATGTTGCATAATATATTAGTTTAAAGGTTAAGTAGCATTGCTTAAAATAGAAAATAAACATTTTTCCTGTGATACAGTTTAAAAATTTCTGTATATTCAGCCCAATAATTTAAGCCTGTATTTTAAGAGTGTGAAAATAGTTTTATGTTTTTAAATACCTGCAGAAATTTCATTATGGCTTCTACACCTGATGTCATTCAAAATTATGAAGGCATGTTTGCTGATCGATATAGCTCAGAAGACGCAGAATATCAGAAATATGTCCAGTGCCCTCCAGATTCACCTCCTATAGTGGAAGACTGGTTGAACAGGTCTGTGGTAACACTCCCCTTGCTTTAATGTTTTATAAATGTTTTATGTGGGGGTTGGTGTTGCTTTGGGGAAAAGATAGGTTAATAACTTATGAATACATGCAGTTAGCAAATACCTAATTATAAGTAGGCAGATCATTAAACATTTTGTGTCTGCACTTAGTAGTGACCTGGGGAAGGCAATGTCCTGTTGACAGGCTCCTGTGACAGGTCGGCCAGGTATCCCCATGTTGCGTCCATCATGGATTGGAGGAAACTCCAATCCACAACAAGCTGACACAGTGTCACATGGTACAAACACTGAAGAAGTTGTTTTGCTTTCTTTAACTTAGTAGTGATCGTATGCAGAACTGAGAACAGAACAAACAAGTATAAATCTACTAGATGAGTGAACAAAGTGACAAAGCAACATAGTGAACAAAGCAACACTATATTCATTCAAAACGAGGAACATCTAAAAAATAAAGATATCATAGAATCATATACATGGGAAGTAATCATGGGAAGCAATGCCTTTCCCAAACCTACATACAACTCTTGTCTATAGCTATGGTATGGTTGTCCAGCATCTGATAGGCCACCATATATAGATGATGAGGTGTTTTCAGCTTGCTGGATCACCAAATCTTACTGCCTCAATTTGTTTGTTAACAGGTTTCTAACAACCATTACTGGTTGAACGCATTCATTGCCAACAATCCCTGAAATTCTTGTTTGCATTACTGAAGTATAGGGTGTTAGCATTAGAGTAAGAACCCTGTGTAAGAAACCTGCTAACTGGGCAAGAGGCACTCTTTCAAGTGGGTGTTCCTCTTTTTATTTAGCAGGGGAAGAATAACTGGCCTGTTATACTGGCTTCTTTTGCATTTTTGATTGTCCCTTTTTTGGGACAGGGATTAAATTTTTCATTTTCTTGGTAAACTGCTTTGTGAATTTTTTAGTTGAGAAGCACTATATAAATACCATAGATAGATAGTGTTTGGCAGTGTGACTCTTGTCTCAAATAAGAGGAAGTATTTTGTCCTGCCACAATAGAAGGCCACTAATTTTGAGAATAACTGCTGGTCCAATTTTGAGAATAACTGCTGGTCCCCGTCTTCCAATCCCCACCCTCCTGCCTTCCCCCCATCCTGGAACACCCCCACCTGTCTCCTCCTCTCCCAGTCGCTATGTTGGCCAAGCTCTGCCAGTGCATCTTGCTTTCTGCGCCATCATGGAATGGTACAGGAGGGTGGCACACCCCAAGGTTAGCATAGTAGTATTTTAAGACACTTTTAGAACACCCCTTGCCTCTCTGACCACTCTTTTGGATTGCGCCCTGCTGGTTGCTAAAAAGCAACCAAAGACTACAGCAACTGTCATGTTTGTGGCCTTTCTAGAGGCGTCTTGTAGACCACTGTGGGAAGCAAGAAGGAGAACAAGATAGACCTGTAGTGCAATCCAAGAGACTGCTTCTTATGTTCTTGTAACCTTGGAGAGCTGCTCTCAGTATACATTTGAAGCAAAAGACAAAAGCCTTTCTTAGGCTGTACCATTTAACCCATCCTGTAAATCCAGTTTGTCAACAATTTTAGGTCAGGACTTCAGGTATTTAACTTGAGACATTTGTCAAACTAGTTGTTTTGTTCCTTCAGAGAACCAAGAGTGCTTTCTGTACCTGAGATTCTTCAGAATTACGAAAGGATGTTTGCACATCGATTTACTTCAGAAGATTCAGAATATCAGAAATACATTCAACGTCCTGAAGATCCACCTCCCCTAATAGAAGACTGGAGAGGCAGATCAGGTGGTAACCAGAGAAATAGAGATAGGTACTGCTTTTATTTATGTATTTAAGCTACCCAGTGTCAATACTTTATTCTCAAATAGTTTTACTGCAGGACCATCTGGAGGAGGGATAGTGGGTGTATGGCCCACAGACCAGAATTCCACTTTTTTCTCCCTTCAGAGAAGACTACTGGCTAAGGCTGCAATCCTAAAGACACTTTCCTGGAATAAAACCCATTGAACACAATGGGGCTTAGTTTTGAGTAGACATGGTTAGGATTGTGCTCTAAGGCTAGAAAACTTAACCTGAAGTTAGGCTGGCCAAGCCCCGCCTAATTCTTGCGCTGACTTGGGGATGTCACAAAAGTGCTGTAGCACACCTGAGGGTGAGTTAGGCCAGTGCACAGATATGTGCTTGCTTCCCTGCATCACCACAGTATCAGGAAGACCAATGGGTTATGCTGTACCAGTATGCTAGTACCCTAGTACAGGATATGCTGTACCTAGTACAGTATGCTGTACCAGTATCAGGAAGACCAATGGGTTATGTTGGTATTGTACCCTAAGTCTTTGAGTGAGGCCCACTGCTTGAGGCATCTTGTTGTCTCTGGATTTTCAGTTGTGAACCAAATGATATTCCATAGGAGAGAACTGATTTGGCCCTGGGCACCAGTTGTTGATGTTTTATCTAGCAAGGTTACAGAATAATTTTATCTCTAAGCCGGTAGGTCCATAAAAACAAGTCCTAGGCTTCTGCTGAAATGCCACTGCAAGTGGTTTTGTATTTGCGTCAGGCTGAGGCAAATGAACTGAACCTCTTGAAAGAATTGCCCTTGGGACACATTGCTTGCTTGGTCATGAAGTGATTTTTCTTGCAGTGGGGGAAATAGATCCAGGCATTGCCTAATAAGCCAAATAGCCTATCTTCTGTTGCATAATTATTAACTGAAAATTGACTCTGCCAAGCAGTGGGCTAAACCCCTTTTCCTTCTTGTCCAAAAAAGATTTCATTTGCATTCTTGGATAATATTTGATGCATTGTGCCTAGCCTGACTCGTGTTTCTTTGATTCCTTGCGACTGGCGAATATATTTCATCTGCTACTAAGCACCCGGGATTTTGTACCTACTGAAAATATTCTGAGTCACACTTTTTTCCCTCTAGGCTGTACATGCTGCCCTTCCTTAGTTTTAACTTAATCTTGGCTTCTTGCTCTTGGGAGGCAGAAAAGGACATTGTACATTAGATTACTTTTGGTATCACTTGTACTGGATTTTACAGAATTTGGACCCATGTCAGTGAGATGGCTTATGGGTGAATTTAGCATGGGCATCTGTATACTCTGCAGAGATCAGATGGTTTGAACATGTGAAGCTGCCTTATCCTGGGTAAGGTTGTTGAGCCATCAAGCTGGAGATGTGGATTGAGCTCAAACCCTTCTTCATGTGGTGCACATGCTGTACTGTCATGATCTGAATTAATTAAATTCTCAGCCTCCCAAGCTTGAGCTCTTTAAAATATTAATAGAACGTTATCCCTGCAAAATCGTTTGAGTTGTGGGGAGTCTATTTATTTGACTGGTTAATTCCTTCCTTTCTTAACAGTTCCTGTAGAAGGAGGTGATATAAATTAATGTGTTACTTTTCTAATATTTGCTTCTTGGTTTTTTTTTAAAGCTTTCTTTAAATAAGACTGAAACCCAAGTGTCAGATTAAGGTTAAAAGATTGTCTGTGAGGCAACAAGTTACCATATTTCCCGGCTTATTACACGCACCGGACCATGAGATGCACCAAAGTTTAGAGGAACAAAATAAGAAAAAAAATATTCTGAACCAAATGGTGTACTAATATATTTAATAAAATATAGCAGAATAATATTTCAACCATGTAAAGTCAACAGTAGTATTAAGAACCATTATCACTGTCATTAACAAATGAGGAAAGTCTTTAAGCTTCAAGCACTCTTCTAATTTTCTGGTAACCCCAAAAACTCATCATCTCTAGTGTCAGTGACTTGTGACTTTTGCACAGATCTCATTGCAAATGATTATACAACAACATTTTGCACAAATCTCATTGCAAATAGTCCAGAAAGGCAGGGAAAATGGGGGGGATTTCTTTTGAGGGGTAGTTAGGGAAAGGTGAGGGGATCTAGATAGATAGGGAAGAGTGAGGGAGGCACAGGCAGGGAGCAGGAGGGTCTTGTGCATGTGTACTTTGGAGCAAGCCTCTAAACCAAGGAAGGCTGGTTAGGATTGCAACTGTGCCAGGGTGATCAGATGCCGAACCCAAAATTCCTACCCTGCCAAGCCAAAATTCCTACCCACTTAAAAAATTGCCAAAAATGTATTTTTGTTTTTATATTTTTGATTTTTATCTTTTTGGCCATAACTTTTGATAGGAAGGAGATATCTCAAAACTGCTTGTTGCATTGTATTCTGCTCTTCAGTACGAATCCAATGACATATGACACGATGGGGTAAGGTGCTCCAGGATTGGCCCTATCACTCTATCAGACGCACAGACATTTTCCCTCCCTTTGGGGAGAAAAAAGTGTGTCTTATAAACCGGGAAATATGGTAATTGTTTTATTGCTGTGATCCAGAAACTCACATGCCTCAGTATTACATATTTCTTCTCTCCAAATACCCTGGCTTTTCTCTTCAGCTCCCCATGATTTTCAAAGGAGCAATTTAACAGGAGGAATTACTGAACGGGAAATCTTCCTATCATGAACTTTTGTTCTTCTGGGATCAGTCCCTAGGTGGTTGGCTAAGCAATGTCTACCTCTGCCAGAAGAGAGGCTTTGCAGAATGAAAACAGACAAGTAGTAGCCCTCAGTGTGTCCCCTTACCATTTAGCTAATAAGGCAAATTGTTGAACTGGAAAAAAGCAGAACTGATTAAACAAGGGTCCCACAATGTATTCCAGGGTTTTTTCTCCACATGCTTTTTCTGTAGTCATTGGCAGTACCTGGTGTCAGAAGAAACATACTGCTCATATACTGTAATATCATGGCTAAGGGCGCAATCCTGAGTAACTACGGGGAGTCCTTGCTCCGGTGTAAGAACAATTTGCTCTGGATTGCAATATGAATTTCCCATAGGTTTTCACTGGGTGGTGCAGTAACTACGGGTGCACGTAAAGTCTCTTACGTGCTCCCGTAGTTACTCTGGATTGTAGGGTAAGGGTGTTAGCTCAAATATTACACTGGCCTGATCTGGTAGACTTTAGAAGAACTACTACATTCTTTTGGCCTCTGCCTCTGGAATATGGGGATCACACTGACCTACCTAAAGGCATATCTTCTCAGGCTGTTTGATCCATCAGCCGGAACATGGGAAAAGATGGGAACCCTTCAGGGGTCTTTTAAGGATTCTGTTTTTGCTGCCTTCTTGGAACTGTAAGAATGAAGTTTGTGCTAGCATTTGAACACGAACTGCTGAGTATTCATTTTGCTTGGATGGTTGCTGTGTGGTAAGGATGTGTGTGTGTAGAGGTAGGTGGACAACCTCAAAATGCCAGATCCAGGGGAGGGCACCTGGATGCAGGTATCTTATGTACTCCCTGAAGCATCTGGTAGGCTGCTGTATGATCCGAGAAGCTGGACTGTGTGATACGGGAAGCTGGACCTTTGGCCTGATCCAGTGGAGGCTCTTAAGGATTATTGGCATAAAGTATTACTTTGAGACACACTTTGGACATGTCTTTAAAATGTATGAGCTTATTGTTTAAAACATGCAATTTTTTTTCCTCTGGCAGATTCAGAGATGGTGGGAGACAATTCAGAGGTGATAGATATGACAGATATGACCGACAAGGAGGCTATAGATCTGGACAGTGGCAAGAAAGAGGCTGGGGCAACAGCTATCAGCAACACAGACAAGGCCAATCTTCCTATCCCCAACATGGACGGTTCCCACAGTATGGTTACAGTTCTTATCCTCAGGGATCCCAGTATGGCCATTACTAGTACAGCGCCTTGTGGTTCAATGTCAAGTATGCTAACCAATTGTCTTCATTCTGTCAGAGGGGAACCTCTGGGGTTGTTGTTTTTTAAGTTTTAGTTTGTATGTAACATAGGAAAAATTGGATTTCTGTGCGTGTTTTTATTTACAAAGCTCTGGTGCATTTTTTTGCAGCATGTATTTAACAAAACAGGCATTGTGAAACTGAAGTATAATTGCCAAACTGAACTTGCTACCTCACATTGCTGATTGCTCCCACTTTGTGCCCCTTGTCACTCCAAAGTATGACTTCTTTAAAAAATGGTTTGGGAAACAAATAGGTTTACTTTGTGTTAGAAGAGTTTTAACACTGACCATAAATTCAAAGGCTGAACTGGGTTTTCTGAAATTTAATTCACACCATTTTGTTGTTGATGAGCAGAAGCATTATTCATTTCTGTTACACTAAGCGACATTGCAGGTTGCATTTATGTTGGTATATATTATTTGGCTTCTGCTAATAAACATGATTTTTTTCCATTTTGATTATCCTGTAATTTTTTATCCTATAAAAAAATCCATGTGTCACTGTGGTTGTTTTCTGTTTATTTCACTTTGGAATTGATTAGTTACAAATGTAAAAATTTTCCTTATTTGTTGTAGACAAGGACTTCTATAAAGTCCAATAACTGAATGTAAGATGTGTTGTGAATAAATGGTGTCCTACAAAATTTATTCTGATTGCAATCTTCTTTCTCAGAATCATCGCTAAATCAACTAATGTTGTGATATAGTATGGAATAAAATCAAGTGGCTTAATACAATAGTGGTATAATCCTCTTCCTCTACTTCTGTAACTGCTCCCATAGGTGTTTTCCATGGGTTTCAGATGCTGCTCCCTTCTTCCTCACAACGTTTATCTGGGCATTTGTTTCATTGGTCAACACAGTGGCCCAGATTACTGCCAATGACTTAAGACCCTCCTAACATCTTTTGTATACAATTATCTTGGCCTCTCCAGGCCCTCACTATGTAGGCTACTTCCACAAAAAACCAAGAAGGATGTTGAATAATAGGGAGTGTCTTGCATTATTGAAAGCAGCTTGTAGCACAGAGAGGAAGCCTCGGTATAAGTCTCTAGGGAAGAAGATATCATGCACTGGATTCATCTTGTTCTTCCTGTTTTATTGAAACAAGACAAGGCTCTGGGGTGACACTGAGGGTGCAATCCTAACCATTTAGGCTGGCCTAACTCACCTGGCATAGTTTACCATGGTGATTTGGGGAGGCTGGCTCATGCTTGTTTACTAGCCTAACCCCTCTCCCCTGGAGTGGGGTAGAAGCAGCGACGTCCACTAGGGTTCGCGTCACCCAGTGCAGGAGGTCAGTGTGTCACCCCCATGCAGTGGACAGGGTGACACTGGGGTGGTGGGTATGGCTATGTGCCATTGCTCTGCCTCCATTTGTTTTATGGCCACATGTATATAGAAAAAAATCTATTCAAAGTGGTTTGTTCCATTACATTCTGCTGTAAATTACAAATCTAACAGTATATAACATGATGGGATTATTCTTAAAAACCATGATTTTTAGCCATTTTGGTCACTAGTGGTATTGCCCCCTTCAGAAGTCAGTACCTCCCAACATTGAAAACACTCAGCAGATAATGTGGATTTTTTTAAAAAAAATTATTTTTAAAGCTGGGTGATAGTCCTAACTTTAGTTCCCCTTCTACCTGTCCTGTCAAGCCTCATTTCCTGTCCCATTAAGGCTGTTTTAATATGTCCTCTTTTTCCAGGACATGTCCTCTTTTTTAGCCTTGTGCCTTGGAAAAAGCCTTCCTTGTCTTCCAATTCCTTGTGAACAGGCAGCAAGTCGTGTGCTTGTAATTCATAAATTATATGTGCTAAATTATACTTAATATTTTTTAAAAATTTATTAATGCTATAGTATTTTAAATAAGTACTTCTCTTTCAATGGGGTCAATGCAAGGAGGAGGGAACTTCCTTCATGGGAAGGGTGACCATATGCCAGAAACATAAGAAGAGGACAAGGAACCCCCAAAATGGAGGACAAATGTAGGACATGTTAAAATTAAAGCTAAAAACACTCATTGTTCTCATGTACTTAATTTCAACACTACATTGAAGGTAAAGGGGCTTACTTTTGAGGAAACAGGCTCAAGTTTTGAGGAGGCAGACAGATCTGGACTACAACGCTGCAAAGGTAGATGCACTTTTCTGGGAGTAAATCCCATTGGTGCTTAAGGGGCTTCCTTTTGAGGAGGCAGGCTCAGGTTTGGACTTCCAAAGCTGCAAACCTAATGA
Source organism: Cryptoblepharus egeriae (assembly GCA_030015325.1). Taxonomy (NCBI): domain Eukaryota; kingdom Metazoa; phylum Chordata; class Lepidosauria; order Squamata; family Scincidae; genus Cryptoblepharus; species Cryptoblepharus egeriae. The sequence continues at coordinate 19,257,548 of JAREYC010000013.1, forward strand.
ACTTTCCTGGGAGTAAGTCCCATTGGAGGCTAAGGGGGAGATGTACATGGATGGGCTGGGAGGGTTGTGGTGTGGGGGGCTCCAGAGGTGGCGGAGGTGCTGTAGTAGAGCCTAGGGAGGGGCATTCTGCACAATGCATCCCTTCTGGCTAGTGTGCATGTCCAGTTTCTGGACATGCGCAGTGCGCCTCAGCCAGCCATTCGAGCCTGCTCTGAGGTGGAGCAGCAGCTCTGGCTACTACTCCATTTCGGAACAGGCCCAAATGAGCGCACTGATGCCCGGGGCCAGCCAAAGGAGTGTCATACTCCATCATGTCACCCCAAGTGGTGCGTCACTTGGTGCAGCACACACCAGCCGCACCATCCTGATGACGCCACTGGGCAGAAGCGCCTTATGGCACTTTTGTTCATTCACATTCCAGGCCGGCAAAGGACTTATGCCAGCCTAACGGGATTAGGACTGCAGCTTCAAAGCTTTGCATCAGTGTCATCTCACGGTAAAGTTCAGTAGGATGGAACTTTAACTTAGCATTATCAGGCTGGGTTCAAAACCACAGTTTAAGACCCTATGACAATACTGGTCAGCTGCATTATTCAGACTTTGGAGCAAAGGTCTGTTCTTTCCAAAATGAAGCATACAGAATACTGTAGGTAGGTAGGTAGGTAGGTAGGTAGGTAGGTAGGTAGAGAGAGAGAGAGAGAGAGAGAGAGAGAGAGAGAGAGAGAGAGAGATAGATAGATAGATAGATAGATACTGTTCCGCAATAGGTTTTTTGTTTGATTTTTCAAAATATCATATTCCTTTGTATAGTGACACCAGAACTGAATTAGTTTAACCTTTTGTTTTCAAGTGGGGATAGGTTCGGGACACTCTGAATCCTGCTTCTCTCCATTATGACTGTTCAATTATAGTTGCTATTTTAATTAGTACCTTTTACAAAATAATTTTTAGTTGTCTTGGCAACCTCCCTTTGCTTGCTGGTAGTGTACTTTCACAGTCCTCAAGGCATTTGCATGCAAACGAGAGCATGCACAGAACAGGACCAAATCCTTCATCTATTATCGCTTCACCCCTTTGTGGTCAGGGTGGTTTTATTTGCAAAGGAGAAAATGATGAAAATATTAACCAACATAATAAAAACACCATAGGCCGGGTGTTTAAGATTGGTAGAAGTTCCTTTTCCTTCCCAGGCTCATAGTGCTATTGCAACACACACACAAAAAAAATAATGCTTAGGCCTGGTTCTATGAAACTATGGTGAAGGGCAGGAGTGTTCAAATGTTTTGGCATGAGGGTTGCATCACATATCTGACAGTGTTGGGAACTGGAAAATAAGTATTGTAATAAACAGGTGACTGAAATGCTGAGAGTTTGACCTCAATAAGTAGATGGGAATGGAAGGAGAAGGGGAACAGAGGGCAAAATTCATTTGCGCAGAACCAGGCCAAACATGGAAAAAGCCCTTCCCCTAAAATGGGGCCAGTTTCTTAACCTAAACTTGAGAGCCACATGGCAAGTTATTTAAGAGCATAGCCAGATTATTTTAACCTGAACTGAAGATACTCATGTGCAGCTATGAAGTTAAGGAAAAAGAGGAGCCCATCTGTTTCAGAAATAAGCCTCCTGCTCTCTCATCCCTTTTTCTTTTGGTGCCCCATATGCCTGCAACTTCCTAAAAGCTGCTTTCATACCAGCTCTTGCCTCCTTCAAATTCCTTCTCAAAACCCGTCTGTTTTGTCAAGCCTTTGGCTCAACACCTGGCCCTAAACTATAACTAAGCTTATGCACCTGTAATTGATCACAATTGTGATTCCTCCAATTTACCCCTGAATCTATTCCCCTCTCTTTTTTGTCCAGATCAGGACAGTCCTGACTCCATCCACATGACCCTAACATGTTTTTGAACCTCCAAAGTCACTTTGCAGTAACTAAGTTATTTGGCAGGTTCAGTTAGCAGGAAGCAGAGGTGGAAGTTCTTACTCCAAAGAAGAAGCTAGTACAGAACGGCAGGGAGATTGAACAACCACCGTTGTGGGAAGAGGTGGTGGGTTCTGAAAGACACCAAAATGGGATGTAGCAGGTCTTTTGAGAGCCTCCAAAAAGGGCCTCATTGGATGTATGTAGATCCATCCTGGATCAGGCAGGATCCGAGGGCAGGAACCTAGCCTCTCCTACTTCATTAAGTGTTACATGCGTATATATGATCTTTTATTAATCAATCAAGGCTGTGGGTGGCGCAAGTGGTTAAGTCACTGTGCCTTTTAACCAGCAGGCCAGGGTTCGAGACCCAGGTCGGCCCCACAAGACAGGGTGAGCTCCTGTCCTTAGCCCAGCTCTGCAATGCCAGCTGGATCCAATCGTATTGGCTCTGCCTTTCCATTGGACTAATTCAGTGGCGTGGAGAGGGGGGATTTGCTGCTTGGGTAACAGCCTATCCTCCATAACAATCTAACCCAGGCTTTCGTGCTTCGCATGCAGCATATGCAGCGCTGAGCACGATACCATAGTCTTTCAAGACTGACAGAGGCCTGCTTTTTTATTAATCAATCTCTATATATAAAACTGAAGAGTCACTCGATCTCTCATCAACACCCAGCCAAAGTTGCCAGACCTAAAAGTGTGAAATTTGGGGAGAGCATTCCTTCTGTGATGGAGGCACCCACTATGAACTGGTTTTTGGAAATTCAAACCAGAAGGGGATGAAAGGGGTGCAATGCATTTTCCTCCCTAGACTTTACATTGACTAATCAATGCCCTGCCCTAACCCCTCAACCTAGAAGCATGAAATTTGTATTCCTTCCATGATGTGAGCACCCACTAAGAACTGGTTTCTAGAAATGTAACCCCTAATGGAGTGAAAGGGGGTGTAATGCATTTTCATCCAATACTTAACACTGATAAGACACAGGCCTAAATTTTGCATCTGCCCGGTAGGGGTAACCTATGGTTGAGGGAGGATGGTACACAGAATGGGTGTGTGGCACTGATGGGATGTGTTGCATGGCAGTTTCTGTTGCATAGAGGGTGGGGTGTTGCACAAGGGGATGTTGCATGGGTGTGTGTGTGTTGCACAGAGGAAGATTTTGCACAGGGGGTGTGTTGCATTGGGGGTGTTGCAGGGTGCATGTTCCACAGGGGTGTGTGTGTTGCATGGGGGGTGTTGCACAGGAGGTTAAGGTGATGCCCAGTGTCAGGTACCCAGTGTCTGGTACCCGGTCCTCAATAGGGATAACTGGTGGTGCACCTGATTGTGTCTGGTGGTGCTTGGTGCTTGTTAGGAATGTGCGAGACAAAGCGGGGTCCAGTGGTTCTTGGTGTCTGATGTCCTGTGCTTGGTGCCCCGTAGGGATGTCCAATGTCTGCTGGTGCTCTTTACCCACTGCATGGTAGTGCCTACTGGTGCCTGATGCCCGATAGGGATGCCCACTGGTGCCTTCCACTATCCCCGGTACTCTCTTGTGCCTGATGCTTATCAGTGTCCACTAGTGCCCAGCCATGCCCAGGGCCCACAAATATTCTTGAAATTTTACACCTGTTGTAATGGTTAAATTGCACTTGTACTATCATAAATTTAAATTAGACCTAAGAGCTGGTCTGAAGTTTCTGTGAAATTTAAAAATAATTATGTGAAGTCTTACTCAAGTGAATTGGCAAAGAGATATGATTAGCAAGACACAGACAGTTTATTTTCCACCTAGATCCTTACCTGATGGTGATGTTACACAGAGGCTGAAACCAGCCGGTTTTAGTTTATCTGTTAAGCTCATTTGTGTGGGAAGGTAGAGAGCCTTTTTATGCCATTTTCACAAGCTTCTCAGTAGGATACCAAAATAGCCCTGCTGGCCCTGGTATAAATAACATGTTGCACTGCTGTGCAACCATGGAGGAAAAATCCTTGATCTTCACCTTCATATATACAAAGTAAGACGCTGTGCCTGTTAACCAGCAGGCCAGGGTTCGAGACCCGGGTCGGCCCCACAAGACAGGGTGAGCTCCTGTCCTTAGCCTAGCTCTGCGACGCAGCTGGATCCAATCGTATCGGCTCTGCCTTTCCAGTGGACTAATTCAGTGGCGTGGAGAGGGGGGGATTTGCTGCGTGGGTAACAGCCTATCCTCCATAACAATCCAACCCAGGCTTTCGTGCTTCACATGCAGCGTATGCAGTGCTGAGCACGATACCATAGTCTTTCAAGACTGACAAGCCTGCTATGTATACAAAGCACCTCCATATATACAAAATATGGAATGAGAATCCTTAAAAGATGAGTGGAATGAGTTTAAGCCCCAAATCAAGGAATTTATTGTTTTCAGCTCAGATTTTAGTCAAAAGGGATACAAAAATATTCAAAATTCATCCTTTCTGTTCCTCAGTTATCAACAGACTGGGCCTATGTCCTTAATTATGTATCTCTGCTTAAAAAAAACCAATCATTTTAAATGGCACTAATTAAGCATTCGGATTTTAAATGGCATTCATCTTTGAGTAAAAACACACTCCTTGTAAGTGTCTCAACAGTCCCAGCAACTACAATTCCTTGAAACAAGACCTTGATTACATATATTGGTAAATTTGTGCAGTCTTGTCCTGCCTACTAGAGTAATGACTGCAAGTGTATATGAATATTTCTCATGAGATGCTAAACATATCCTGCTCTCTCTTATCCCCTTCCCCCAGGCCAAGCCTGTTTGTGCATAATAAGATGCAGATAAATACACTTTTAAAAGGTTATCCGGTTTATACTTGTCAGGTTAATAGCATATTGAGATCTGTCAAAAGATGTCTTAGGGCTTCTTTTGCAGATTTTTATTGCTGGTTAATTTAAATTCTTGTTAGAGGAAGTCTCATGCTTTAAAAAAAAAAAAGATCTTCCAGGAGTTCTCAATTTGGATGGAAAAAAGTTGGTTATGCAGTACTAGTATATTCTTAAAGGTCTCTCCGATTCTAAATTAAGGAGTATTTAAACAGTGAAATTAAGGGTGCAATCCAGAGTAACTACAGGGAGTCCTTGTTCTGGTGTAAGAACAATTTACTCTGGATTGCAATATGAATTTCCCATAGGTTTTCAGTTCACTAATTGGTGCCGTAACTATGGCTGCACGTCTCTTACGTGCTCCTGTCGTTACTCTGGATTGTTGGGTAAGATGATTCAACAAAATCCTTTCCTCAAGGTACTCCTCTAAGCGGATTATCCTAGTTTATGTTTTCCTTAGCCTTGTAAATAAAAAAAATATCTTGAATACTGTTTTGCCAAATTCCCATTCCAAGTTTTACCTAGATAATTTATGCTCACTTTCAGCCAATTTGTTCCCTACTTCCCAAAACTTGCAGAAAGCACTGATGGATCCCAACACCATGGAGCTCACCTATTCAACCTTCAGAGATCCTCCTTCCTTCCATCTCCTACCAGCAGCTTCTCCAAACACCCCAGCAACACCTTGGTTCTAAGTAGCTCCAGGGCTCAGCAAGCTTCTCCATTTGATCAGTTCATTCACAAGACAGTCTTTCCTCCAACCTCTTTCCTTTTACACCCACAAACTCTCCCTCTTCCATGTCGTTTTTGAAGGATCCGTGCAGGAGATCAGAACCTGGATGGGGGGAGAAAGAGATGAAAAAAGTTTGGGAGTGGAGCAGTAGTATTTGTTTTAGTTGAGAAATTTATATGTCAACTTTCCTGTGCTGCAGCAAATGTCTAGGATGACTTATAAAGTTCCATAACAAAGTATAACAGATAACATGTATTAAAAATGTTGGTTTTTAACATTAAGCAGTGAAACATAAAAAAGCAAGATCTAACACATTTATCTGGGCCAATGGGGAGCAAGTTCAGAGGCGCAAAGTGTTGCTGTATCTTTTCAGCAATCACATGCCAGACGTTTTGAGCCCTTGCCTAAAAGCCATGAGGAAGGGAGCAGTTCTCAATCCCTGTAATGGGATTCAAGGAATTCCTGTAATAGGATTCCATCGTTGTGGTGCCACTACAGGGAAGGTTTGCCCACAAGCTGCCAGTGCCACCCCCTTCCTTGGGACAGAGATGGCACTGTCAAAAGAGCCCCTTTGGATGACATAAGAGAGCAGGCTGGAATGTATGGTAGGAATACCCCTGGGATGCTTCCAATCACACATTTGCATGTATTTTGATGAGCATGTCCCCAAGCCCAAGAAACGGCACAAACAATAATAAGGCAGAGGAAATGAAAATGAAGGCAAAATAAAACCACATTCCACAACCCAAAGGTTTGATGAGCTGGAAGTGAAAGAACTGGCATCATGTTTTCCCCTTGGCACAAAATCCAGCCCAGATTGCATGTTTGTCATGAATGTTCCTGGGGAAGATCAGAGGCTTTTCATAACCTCTTATCATGATCTTGGCGTTTTCTTCTTTTCATCATTGAGGTGTAAATACCAACAATAATAATGAGCCTTTGCTTTTATGTAGAACACTTTTTTCCCTTCTCAACTGTCTCACATCTCACTTTTCTATATAACAGTATGGCAGTATTTTCTTGTATGGCAGGTTTACAGCATAGGAGGCAGAGAGCCTCCTGTCAAACAAGTCTCGTTTATTTATAGGCTTGCCTCTAGATTCTGGAACCCTCCAGATCCAGCTCTGGATTCCCTCTTTATTGTATGCAAGAGTAAATGTACAGATAAATAGAGGGAGTGAGAACCCAATTCTAAACATCCTCAGTGCCGGTGTTGAGCTCCAGCATTGGATTTGCAAGAAGGCACATCCATGACATCTGGAGAGGAGGAGCCCCTGGCAATGAGCCGCGGTAAGTAGTTTCAGGGTGGAGGGGAGTGCGAAGTGGGTGAGGGAAGGCTCTGCTCTGCCATATCTGTCCTGTGTTGGGCTGAGGAGCCTGACACAGAGAGGTCTTCTGGTCTGCGCTGTCAAAATAGCATGGGATGTCTTATTGCAAGGCCTGGGTCTTTTCCTGGAGGAAGAGGATGAACATCCCAGAAGGCCTTAGTGGTGTCACTGGGTGCAGTGATCACCGTTTTAGTGTCACCGCACCCAGCTTCAGGATTGGGCAGTGGATCTCCACCTGTTCCTCAGAAAGCATACCCAGCTTCACTTAGCAGACCCCACTCAGAAAATGGGTAAAATTGGTTCACACGCTCCTTAGCAAGAGACATGTCTTCTGGGTGACCACATTATCTTTGACTTAAACTAGACCGGTGTTTCTCAAGGTTGTCCTCTACCTTACCACTTCACATGGTCCACCTGTTTGAAGTACCACCGGTGATGACATCATCTTGGAGGCCAGATATGACACAAACATAAATTAGAGCACAATCCTAACCTTGTCTACTCAAAAGTAAGCCCCATTGTGTTCAATAGGCCTTACTCACAGGAAAATGTCTTTAGGATTGGAGCATTAGTCCCATCTGATGCAGGTATAAAGCTCAGTATCTTTCAGACAGTGCTTTTTGCAAAAGCTGCTAGGATAATCTTCCTTAGTGGAAAATAAAATCATGCCTGCCTGTACACAATCTCCAGTTTGCTTAAAAACCAGTTTGCTCTAATAAGTAACCTTGGAATGCAACAAAATGGATGTGTGATTGGAGTGTGATAGAAACCGCTATGATCCCATAAGCTTTTCAACAAAGATGAGACATTTTTGGAGTTTTCAGTCATATCATGCTCACCCCGCTATCTTAGACCCTATCCTATGTCCCTCTCTTTGCATCTTCATCTGCATTGTACCTCTCCACTTAGCTATTCACAACCTGTCCTCCTGGGGCTGTATCAGTGTGTGTGTTTCGTTGCCAAGCAGTAGACTAGGTGGGAGAGAAGGGAATGCTGAGAATTATAAACTCTCCTTCACCCCAAAGGAAAATCTCTTGTAAACACCTTGATGTAACACAAACCCCTGGAGAGTACCTGGACTACTCGGTTAATGTGATAGAGCTGGGATCAATTCAAGTCACAAATTGTCTACACAAAAAGTACTTCCATGGTGGAATTTTCATAGGCACTTGTGGCAAATGATTGTGTTAGCCAGTGATGGGATTCAAAGAAATTAACAACCAGTTCTATGCCCGTCTGGCAGCCACTTTTAAATGGCTATTTTTAAACTTTATGCGTCCTATCTCTCATTAATAACCAGTTCTATAGAGTAGGTGCAAACCTACTGGAGCCCACCACTGTAGCCCACAGTGTACAGGATAAAGGAGGAGGCATTCCACAAGGCCAGGGTAGGAAGAAGATAGATCTAGATCTGCTGGTAGATCTCTGGGTGAGTAGGAATAGATCATAAAAGGGAAAGAGCTAAGAGACAAGTAGAAGAAAAGGACAGGTGAAGCAACCCCTTTGCTACTGCTGATCACTGAGGCTTCACTGTTGGGCCAGTAACCTGTTGAGTGGTAATTAGCAAAGGTAAATCACCATCTCCATAACCACAACCTTCAACACATCAAGGTATATCCAGCAAAGTGGAGGAAACACCATGTGTTGGAGAAGTTGATGAGCCCTCACTATCACCCATATACAGTACTTCAAGTTCAGATTCAGGATTGTTGAATATACAGTGAAAAGGGTCTCTGCAACCTATGTCCTTTTTTCCCATTGGGTAAACAATTCAGTATCTGCTAATTCAGACGCTATTAGGTTTTCTAGGAAACTAACCCTAGAGGGTAACAAGAACTGGATGTACTGCCAACTTGGACTGCGCTCAGAAACTGACCAGTAACCAATGAAGTTATTTCCATTCTTGCAAAATATGTAAAAATGTGAAGTATGAAGAGCAGGTGCAGGTTGATAAATGTGTGACAGATCTGTGTAACAGTGGTTTTGGTGTCTGCTACCTTACAAAAGGGTGGCTTTTGGCTTATGGGTTTACCCCTGCTAACCGAGCAAGAGGCACTCTTTCAAGTGGGTGTTCCTCTTTTATTTAGCAGGGGGAGAGTAACTGGCCCTACACACCCCAGCAGTGTCTGTTCAAGTGGCTTCTGCTGATGTTCTTTTTTTGCATTTTTGATTGTGAGCCCTTTTGGGAAAGGGACCCATTAGCTATTAATTAGCTATTATTTTTTTTCCATTTTCTTTGTAAACCGCTTTGTGAACTTGTTAGTTGAAAAGCGGTATATAAATACTGTAGATAGATAGATAGATAGATAGATAGATAGATAGATAGATAGATAGGTAGGTAGGTAGGTAGGTAGGTAGGCACGGTGCCTGCCCATCTGGTTTAAGACTCGAGTAGTGCAAGATAAGCTGAGCTCCCATCCTTAGCCCAGCTCCTGCCATCCTAGCAGTTCAAAAGCATGTAAATGCAAGTAGTGCCACCTCGGCGGGAGGGTAACAGCATTCCATGTGCCTCAACTTATAGTCATGCCAGCCCCATGACCACACCACAGCTACAAGACCAATTTTGGTTGTGTGTGTCAAGGACATGTCCTCTTTTTTAGCTTTACGTCATAGAAAAGAACTTCTGTCCTCCTTTTTCTGGAGAGCAGGCAGCACATAACCGTATAACGTTGTAATTATAAGCTTAATTATAATGTACATAGCCTTGTAATTAATTAATTAATTAATTACATATATTTTATTATTTACAATTTATTATGAATAATTTATATATAAATTATTATATATTATTTATATGTACACCATGACATCATGACGGTTGAGTCCCAACAGATTGTCATTCTAAAAAGTGGATCCCAGTGCTGAAAACCTTTGAGTACCATTGATATATAGCAGGGGTCCTCAAACTTTTTAAACAGGGGGCCGGTTCACTGTCCCTCAGATAATGTCAGGGGCCAGACTATAGGTGGGGGCTTCTGGGGGGTGGTGGGTACTGGCAGGGCTAATGGGGGGTTTCTGGGCGTGGGGGTTACTGGCAGGGCTGGTGGGGATTCTGACAGGGTGGTGGGTACTGGGAAGGCTAGTGGGAGATTTCTGGAGTATGGGAGTTACTGGCAGGGCTAGTGGGGGGTTTCTGGGGTATGGTGGGTACTGGCAGGGCTAGTGGGGGTTTCTGGGGGTTGGTGGGTACTGGCAGAGCTAATGGGGGGTTTCTGGGGGTGGGGATTACTGGCAGGGCTGGTGGGGGTTCTGGCGGGGTGGTGGGTACTGGGAAGGCTAGTGGAGGGTTTCTGAAGTATGGGAGTTACTGGCAGGGCTAGTGGGGGGTTCCTGGGAGGTGGTGGGTACTGGCAGGGCTGGTGGGGGTTTCTGCGGGGTGGAGGATACTGGCAGGGCTAGTGGGGGGTTTCTGGGGGGTGGTGGGTACAGTCAGGGTTAGTGGGGGATTTCTGGGGGGTGAAGGCTACTGTCAGGGCTGGTGGGGGTTTCTGGGGGGTGGTGGGTACTGGCAGGGCTGGTGGGGGTTCTGGGGTGGTGGGTACTGGCAGGGCTAGTGGGGCGTTTCTGGGGGTGGGGGTTACTGGCAGGGCTGGTGGGGGTTCTGGGGGTGGTGGGTATGGCAGGGCTAGTGGGGGGTTTCTGGGGTGTGGGGGTTACTGGCAGGGCTAGTGGGGGGTTCTGGGGGGTGGGGGTACTGGCAGGCTGGTGAGATTCTGTGGGGAGAAAGGGAGGCACTTACCTGGGGAGCCCTGTGGCCACCATCCAAGCCCCCTGGCTGGCTAGGGAAGCTGTGGATGGGGTGCTGCAGCCGCACGCCCCCCATCCAAGCCCCCTGGCAGGCCAGGGAAGCTGTGGATGGGGCACTGCAGCCACGCAGCCCCCCATCCAAGCCAAGTTCTTCTGCTGGGCGGGCAGACGGGCAAGCGAACAGACAGGCAGCCCCTCGCCATGGTGGGCGCCTGCCCGGCGCTGTCCTGAGGGGATGGCTCTTTCCCCTCCCTGCCTGCTCTCGCCTGGTAGCCACTCAGCAACAGCGAGGCAGGGAGGGGGAAGAGCCGTCCCCCCAGGACAGCACAGCGCCCACAGCAGCATGCCAACTTTAAAATGGCAGCTGCCACCAAGCCTTTTTTCCTGGTGGCGGCCAGCAAGCCTTGGCGGGCCGGATTGAGGGCCCTGGCGGGCCATATCTGGCCCCCGGGCCGTAGTTTGAGGACCCCGATATATAGGATTACAGTCTTCCTCTTCTTTTTAAAATAAATCAGATTGAAACAATTTTTGCTACTCCTCATGACAGCAGCAATGTTTTTAACACAATGAGAACAAAAGAACCCAAATGGAGGTGAGGAAATAATTTAAAAACAACAAATCATGCTCTTTCTTCTCCCTTAACTCCACGTATCAGGATTTTTAAATGTATCAAGGTTGTTAAATCTGAAGGCAGAAAGTTCAGAGAAAGAATGTGGGAAAAGTGCAATCAGACCCATTCCTCCGAGAGCTGCCAGCCGCCTGCCCCCAATTTGAGCCATTGAAATGACCGAGGGAATCACCAATTTAGCACAAGGGGAAATAGTGGGGGCTTCACAACACTCTGCGCTGTGCTTTTGCTGATGTGTGTCCCCCGCACTGTTGCTCGGGTTTGGCTGCCCTGGCAGAGAGAGTCTGCCAGCTTCTCACAGTAATTACAGGGTGTTAGTTTTGCTTCATTGCGAAAGATAACAGCCCCCCTCTCCACACACACACTGGAGGGAAGTGATTAAAACTTGGCAAATGCATGGATCTTTTGATAAACCAAATGGATTTAATTAAATTTTTTTATAGGGAAAGTGGAACTCTTTTGTGGTGACTTCCATAATCTCAGGAATTTTGCTCATCTTATCTGTCCCGAAAAAATGATTGACAGTGCCAATCTGTGTGGCTGTTTTAGTGTATGAGAACATGCAAGTTCCTTGGATTCTGCGCCTCATGAGTCATGAGGGTCATCCTGTCTGTTCAACTTCCACCATCCTTGCCACCCATAGTTTAGGTCGGGCCCAGTGCTACCTAAGAGGAAGCCATGATCCCCCAAGAGACCTGTGCGGAGACCTGTGACTCGGCTGCCAGGCAGTGACTGACCACCACCACGTTACCATGTGATGACCATGTTGGTCATCTGAAGTAGATGGCCAAACTTTCACAAAACCCTGCATATCTCACAAGAGTTTGGAGCGCTCACCCATCTGTACAGTTCATTACACACCATTTAGGGATACGTGGAAGACTATGAAGCTCTTTTTAATATCTTTTTATAGCTTTGGATTCAAACCAATGTACCAGCCTAAGCCCCGGCATAAGTCCTGTGCTGACATGGGGATGTCACAAAAGTGCCGTAAGCGCCACCACTCCTGGAAGAAGGTTAGGCCAGTGCACAAACATGTGCTTGCCTCCCTACATCACCTGGGAACAGGAAGATCGATAAATTAGGCCAGCTTAGGTTAGAATTGCTTGATCTCTTTGAGGATAAAGAGCTCTGCTTAAAATAAGAGCATTAAAATCAAGAATAAACAATTGGTCAAATGTGCAGATCTTGTTCTTCTGAACCGTTTACCACACTCTGACCAAAACCCAACAGTGTCACAGTGCCATGACCTTCCATGATGGAAGGTCCTTTGAGACACTTGCTCAGAAAGCTTCTCAAAGCACAGATGTCAGTTTAGGTGTCCAGAAGGGATTAGACACTTAAGTTCCCCAATATATTCTAATAGGATCTTCCATCCCACAAACTGTCTGTCCATATGTGCAAAATCCTTTAAGTCTTAATAGAGAGCTTTATTAAATGGAAATTTAAAATGTGGCATTTTGATTGGTATGTTTTGCCCATTAGAGGGGAGAAAATATACTCCAAGTATACTGCACTAATCAGCTAGTCCTTGGCAGTTCTGATCCGCACAGCAGTTCTGCTTAAGGTGGCTGTTATGGTTTATTACTGTTTGAAAACATCGGGGGCGGGGGGCTGGGGGAGAAGCAATGTACACAAGCAATCTGCTGGATGTTCTCCGGCATATCTGGCTGTGTGTGGTCACTGCAAATCCAAGGATAACATTATCCCCGTCACAGAGCCTTTCTTTCCTGTTCTGACAACAAGTGCTGAGCTGAAAGCCAGCTGCCAAGAGACATTTCCATGCGCTCCCGTCATGTACTTTGCAAGCATCCCCCTGGTAGAACATAGTCACGGTGACAAGTAGCAAATGCTGTAAAACTCATTCCAATGAGCCAACCAGAATTGCTAAGAGCTGGATGAACCGAGAGCTTCGGAGGATTCTGCAGAGCCTAATTTAAACTTAGCAGGGGCTTCATTTCTTTATACATACATAAATGGTGCAGATAAATCTGCATATTTTACCGCTCCAGACAGCTGTCATGGTTGGGGATCCAAAACAGCTACTTGGCTGTTCCCATTAGGCTTAAGAGATTTAACTCCTTTGGCCTCATCAACGGGAGATGTTGTGGGTGGCAAGCCAGACAAAAACAGTTTGTAGCTTTCAGTGGTTGAAGCAGCAACCCCCAAAAAAGTGGGTAGCAAAAAAGAGTGGGTAGCAAAAGTGGGTAGCAAAAAAACCCCATAATTACAAACATAAGAGTATAAGAAGATCCTGGATCAGGTCAAGATGCTGGATCAGGTCAAGCATCCATCTACTGTAGACCAGCTTCATGTATCTCACAGTGGCCTATCAGATGTTTCAAGAAGTATTCAAGACGACAAGGAACCTGCAAACTGTTGCCAGCCCCTTGGCATCTGTCAAGAAGGAGACAACCTCCTAAAACCTCCTGGCATTAGGCCTTCTGTGGCCCAAGGGACCCATCTATAAGAGGATGTCCACTGCATCTCTGAATGATTTTGGTTTTCCAGAATATTCATCAGAAAGTGGCAGCCGTAGGAAAAGTAATATCGGAAGATGGCAGGAACAACATGAATTTTGATGTGGCGGTGGTGGTTGTGGTAGTGGAGCTTTGTCTATCATGTTAGATTCTGAAACAAAAATAGCAGTACAGTATATTTGACAGTCACTTAAACAAGGGGACCCTTCTCCTTTGTAAAGCATAAGGGTGGTGGCAGATAAATAACACATTCATATGTTATTTCATATTTATATTTTGCATTTATTGCTGGCTGTCTGTATGCTGACTGATAGTTGTGTCCTGTGACTGTTTAGGTGCTGCAAGAGAGAAGACAGACCCAGTGGAGTAGATTAACTATTTATTGTATTTAGAAGTTTAGAGTAGTCTAACACAATCCAAGCCACAATCAATTAACAGTCCTACAGTCTAATTCTTCTCAGAGCTAACCAGTCTGCTTCTGCTCTGATGAACAGCTGAGCTCCAACTGCCAAACAGTTCTCCAACTGCCACCAACCAACTGGCAGATGTTCAAATCTTGAAACTGTGACCAACTGTTAGATTGCAAATTCTGGCAATAAAGCGAAGCATGAAAAGTGTCTTTGAATATCTGCAGTAGTCCAACAATAGGAGGTGTTGAGCTACTGTTTTGGGGGGATATGGATGGTTAACACCACCCCCATTTATTTCCTATGCTATCAGCTTCCACAGTGGGGGGGAGAGTAATTCCACCCTGTTTCTACATGAGTTGCCTTGAATCGGCCCCAAAGCAGAGACTTGCTCATTTAGCTTCCTTAGAAGATGAATAGATCTGTGACTCACATGCAAATACAGGAGGAGGCTCCTCGGAGGGAAGGTGGTTTCTTTTACACACTCAAAAACTAAAACCGCAGATGCATAAGAATGAAGCTCAACTTGGATCTTAAGTCTGGAAAAAAGAAGTAACACATCAGCCTTCCATTGTGGAGTCCAGATGGTTCCTGGATTGGGTGGAGTGATGCTCTGGAGACTCAAGGAGGCTCTTTATTGGTTTTTACTTGGTTGGTTCAAATGCAGCTCAGTGAGCCAGAGTGGGTGCCCCATTCTCCCCCATTTTATTCAAGGGCAACATGAAATGCAACCAGTGGCATCAGTGGTAGAGTGTGGACCACACTAGATGACGTGAGGAGGATCTGCGCCATCCCACTTTGGCTAGATGTCATCACCACATCCTGTGGCAAGGAGTTCCACAAATTAATTACATTCTGGGTAAATAAATATTTTCTTTTGTCTGTCCTAACTCCCCCAGTGTTCAATTTTAGTGGATGTCCCCTAGTTCTGGTGTTATGTGAAAGGGAAAGAAGAACACCTCTCTATCCATTCCATCATGTTATATAGTGATACCTGTACTATACCATGCAGTCATGTTGGCCACATGACCACAGAGGCATCTTTGGACAGCACTGGCTCTTGGCTGAATTGGGTGAGCACCACATCCAACAGCTGTGGCTGGTGCCTGTATAGGCAGCAGGGCAACCTGCAGCTAGTCATGGCTGGCAGGGTAACCTGCCAGGGAACTTCCTTACCATACCTCTACATTACGAGTCATTCTGGACTAAAGTCATTCTGGAAGCATGCTTGTAATTCAAAACACTTGTATATCAAAGCGAATTTCCCCATAAGAAATAATGGAAACTCAGACAATTTGTTCTGCAACCCAAAAATATTGATATAAAAATGATTACAATACTGTAATATTATACAAAATAATAAAGAAAATACAAAATAAAAAAGAAAATGAAACAAATTGACCAGCTTTAGTCTCTCAGGTCTCTCAGGCTGCAGGCTGCCTCCTTACACTGTAGTGAGCCCCACTGATTATAATAGGGCTTACTTTAGAGTAGATATGCAAGGCTAGATCTCTCAGGCTCCTTTCCATTGCCCCCTTAGATAGGAGTGAGCCCCACTGACTGTAATACACTTTCTTCAGAGTAGACATGCATAGGCTGGTCTCTCAGGAGAGAGACCACGTACTAGCTATGCCACTGCTTAGAACGAGGAATCTCAACAAATTGCTGATTAATTTTGCCTTCCTCTGTAGAATATCTTCACCTTTTCATCCAGTTCTGATTCCATGGAGTCCAACAGGTATATTTCAGCTCAGGCTTGCAACCTCACAGCAAAATTATACTGGTGAGACTGCAAAGGTGCTTGCCAGATGAATTTAAGCTTCAGTGATTATTATCAAGCACAAATGAAAATTTTTGCATAATTTCTTGCTTAGTTCTGTGCCAGCAATTACATGGTTAATACAAGGTGCACCTGAAATAACTTGCAGAACTAAACTGAGCAGCTGTGGGAACCAGAAAGTGGATAAAAAGAAATCTTATCAGTATCTGCATCATCAGTAGCAGGCTTTCCAAAAGTCTCACCTAACTCAGAGCAGTCTTGTTCTTCAGGCATCCCTATCAGTTGGTAGTCTTGTTTAGGTATTATTTTTAGAGTTCTCTACAAACTGCAATAGTTCCCAAACTGTGGGTCAGTAAAGCTGCAATCCTAATCCCCAGTTAGGCTTGCATAAACCCTAGCACAAGTCCCATACTGGCCTTGGAGTGTCACAAAAGTGCTGTATGGCATTTCTGTGTCACTCCTGGAAGAGGGTTAGGCCAGTGCACAGACATGAGCTTGCCTCCTGACATCATCATAGTAATGGGAAGACTGATGAGTGGTGCTGGCCTAAATTAGGATTGCATCTGTAATCTACCGAATTTACTTGAATCGGATACAATCAAAATTATTCAAATCTAATGCGCCATCAAATTTAATGCACACCTTGATTTTGGAGACTAAATTCAGCTGAAGAAGGTGAGCGTTAGATTTGAGTAAATTAGGTATTTCAGTGACAAAAGGCCACAAGATAGTTACACTTCAGCCCCTTGATTAAAACGCTTGGGGCAAGGGGATCTAAATGGCAGCTTTTCTCCGAGGAACCCCAACCCACTTACTAAGACCATCTTCAGAAACTCTTGTCTGGACACTGCCATCTTGGTGGCAATTGGATATTGGATATAAAATAGGTGGCTTTTTATGCTGTGTAGTTCCAGCTAAAGACTTATCCAGGGAAGTTTGGTGGACAGTGGGCCTTCATAATTGAATTTCATTGGCTATGTTAAATATTTTGATTTTGGTCCACGTTAATGCAGAGATACTCTTACCTCCCCAGAGTTAACAATTCTATGTGTTTGGGAAAAAAATGGTTTGCATTACAGAGGGTAGTCAGAGCTCTGCTTTGGATCCTCTCCTTGTTCTTCCCATTCTTTTAAAAACACCTGTGGAATCTATCATGTTTTAGCACAGATATTTCACGGCACATGGCACATCTCACGGCACATTTCACGGCACACACATCTCACGGTGTCAAGGCACACCATCAATTGTTTTTACCTTTGACAAGGCACACCAGTCTGTTCAGATCCCCCCATTTTCCTATTAATGAATGTCAATCACCAAATTCCCGTGGTACACCTGAGTTAGGATTGACAAGACCCGGGTCAGCCCCACAAGACAGGGTGAGCTCCTGTCCTTAGCCCAGCTCTGCGACGCCAGCTGGATCCAATCGTATTGGCTCTGCCTTTCCATTGGACTAATTCAGTGGCGTGGAGAGGGGGGATATGCTGCTTGGGTAACAGCCTATCCTCCATAAAAATCTAACCCAGGCTTTCGTGCTTCGCATGCAGCGTATGCAGTGCTGAGCTCGATACCATAGTCTTCCAAGACTGACGGAGGCCTGCTTGCAGTGTGCCATGGCTCAGTGTGCCAAATACTCAGATTAAGTTGAAAGTGCAGTGACAGCTAGTTAGTGTGACACCCAGTGGCCAATTGCTTCCAGGACACTCTCCCTCCTAGTTTTTAATTCCACACACGGTACTCAATGCTTGGAGTTATGCTTTATGCTGACTGTGTTCATAAATGAAATATTCCCAGCTGTTTAGGCCACATAATACAGTACAAGATCTGCCCTGGATGCGTCATCGTGCATAACTCAACATACTTAATAAATGCAGGAATCTTTCATAACTTGGGTCCTGCATCCATGCATAATTAAGGAGACCAATCGACCATTTCATACCTGACACTTGACTACTGCAACAAGCTGCATGTGCGTCTGCCCTTGAAGATCTCTCAGAAATTTCCGCTCAGTTGAACTAGCACAGTTTGTAAGAAATAGGTATGAAGGTTTTATGGACTTCCCATGCATTTCAGGAACAGTGATGGTTTTGACATTTAAAACCCTAGATAGCTTATTAGGGCTGGCATTGAATTTTTTTTTAAAAAAATCAATGAAATTCAAAATGAATTCCAGGATTCCTCCAAACCTAGTAAGTTTGTTGCAAAGCCAGATTCATATCAGGGATATCCTGATCCATATCAGGGAGACTGATCCTCAGTTTCTTATTTCGCTGCTATACTATAGCAGATCTCATGAGTTTATATAATACACAGGAGGCAAGGTTGCAAAGGGTCTTACAAAGCCCACCCTAGTGATAGAGCAACCCAAGGGCTCTTATGTGGACAGATTAGTTACTCTGGATTTGGCTGCTAGTTTGTAGCATCTCATTGGCATCCTTCAGTCTCGAAAGACCGAAGGTACCGTGCTCCTAAAACAGCGTCTTTTATGACTGAGGTCATAAAAACAGCGTCTAGAGGTCCTAAAACAGTGTCTTTTATGACTGAACAGGCCAATTCGAGAGTGGCAGTCCTTTCCACACTGAGGGCAGATACAGTCAGCCCCCTGCCCAGCCTCTAGATTTCGCTGTTTCCAGGACTGCCTCTTTGTCTCAACCTGCCGAATGAGTGTCTCTTCAAATTGAAGAAGGCCATGCTGCGTCTTTTGCCTCCACCCTGAACGATCAGAGGTCAGGGTTTCCCAGTTGTTGATGTCCATTCTCAAGGCCTTAGCTCCCTCTTGCAGATGTCCTTGTATCTCAGCTGTGGTCTCCCTCTAGGGCGCTTTCCCTGAACTAATTCTCCATACATGAGGTCTTTTGGAATCCGACCATCAGCCATTCTCACGATATGCCCAAGCCAGCGTAGATGCCGCTGTTTCAGAAGCGTGTACATGCTAGGGATACCAGCACGTTCCAAGACTGCACCATTTGAAACTTTTTCATGCCAAGTGATGCCAAGAATACGTCGGAGACAATGCATATGAAATGTGTTCAGCTTTCTTCCTGCCGGGCATGAAGGGGCCAAGACTCACTGCAGTACAAGAGTGTGCTCAGGATACAGGCTCTATAGACCTGGATCTTTGTATCTTCCGTCAACTTCTTATTAAGCCATACTCTCTTTGTAAGTCTAGAAAACGTGGTAGCTGCTTTACCGATATGTTTATTCAACTCGGTATCTAAAAAGAGAGTGCTGGAGATAGTTGAGCCGAGATACACAAAGTCATGCACAACCTCCAGCTCGTGTTCAGAGATTGTATCGGCTCTGCCTTTCCAGTGGGCTAATTCAGTGGCGTGGAGAGGGGGGATTTGCTGCTTGGGTAACAGCCTGTCCTCCATAACTATCTTTGTAGCAATGTGTGTTAAAACATGGGCTTCTTTCAAGTGGGGAAATAATTGTATCTAATGACAGACAGACAGACAGACAGACAGACAGACAGACAGATAGATAGATAGATAGATAGATAGATAGATAGATAGATAGTCCAAACATTTTGGCAGGAAATTGATTTATAGTGATGCCTCACGTAACAAATGCCTCGTGTAAAGTATGTTTCATGTAACAAACAAAAATTTCTCCAGGATTCTGCTTCACGTAACAAACTGTGCTTCACGTAAAGAACACATTCATTGGCAGTTGGGGAAGATGCGCTGGCCGGCAGCCCTTTTAAAAAGTGTCAGGGCTGCCTAGTGTGCCTGTCCATAGCGAAAGCAATACTTCCATGTTGTTCCTCCTGTGGCTGGGCGTCTGCTGGGCAGAGGGAGAGAAGAGCAGTGGAGAAGAGGGAAGCAGCTCAGGGCTGGCCAGAAGGGAGCAGGGGAGAGAGGGGCTCAGGTTGGAAAGAAGGAGAAAGTGGGAAAACACATAGAAGGTGTCTTGGATTGCAGCCTCCTAACCATGTCTATCCAGAAGTGTTCAATGAGTCTCACTCCCAGGAAAGTGTCTTTGATTGCAGCCTCCTAACCACATCTACCCAGATGTAAGCCCCATTGTGTTCAGTGGGGCTTACCCCCAGAAAAGTGTCTTTAGGATTGCAGCCTAAGTAGACTTCATAGGATCATGCACATTGAATGCATGTTTTGAATTCAATTCCAGTGTTTTGTAATCATTTTTACAAACAGTAAATATTTTTCTATGAATATTTTTGGGGTGTGGTACCAATTGTCTGAGTTTCCATTATTTCCTATGGGAAAATCCGCTTCATGTAAAGAGCATTTCACGTAAAAAACATGCCTCCGGAACTAATTAAATTTGTTACGCGAGACGCCACTGTAATTTCACATTACACCAGCTGGATCCAATCGTATTGGTTCTGCCTTTCCATTGGACTAATTCAGTGGCGTGGAGAGGGGGGATTTGCTGCTTGGGTAGCAGCCTATCCTCCATAACAGTCCAACCCAGGCTTTCGTGTTTCGCATGCAGCGTATGCAGCACAAAGCATGATAGCGTAGTCTTTCAAGACTGACAGAGGCCTGCTTTACAATTTTTTTTGAAAATTTGTATAAAAATGAGTGTATTAGAGACAGAGGAATTTAAGGCTTTCCCATAGGTCAGATGGGTGGGTCTTGCTGCAGGTTGCCTTGAGGCTTGGTGTAGGTCACATCAGCCCTGGGGCCAGGGTTTGGACACTCTGGTTTAGATGATCGGAGAAAGAAAACGAAGCACACTTCTTTATAAAAGAAAACAATGAGCACCCACATAACACAAGCCTTGAACATCAGAGGTGCCCTTTTGTCTTCCTTTGAAAATGCACTAGGGCTGTCAAAGATCAAGGCACTTCTTGAGAAATTATCTGTTGGGAAAGGAAATTCTCCTGGTTGCTTTGTTGCAAATCTGTCTTGCAGCAGGATGGAGTTTGTGACCCGGAATGTACTCTGGATTCTGAGCTGTCAGAAGCCTCTGAAGCACCAAGTGCTGCACTTTGTTAAAGGGCAAATGCCAGCAGGGATCCATGAAGCCTCCGTTGGCATCTCAGAGGCAGCCTTATACTTAAAGACACATGGAAAAAGACACATGGAAAAAGGGCATGGAAAAAGGGCCCTTCTCAGGCGATATGTGGCCTGGAGACCCCCCATCCCGAAAAAAAGAAAAGAAAAAGAAAAAGAAGGCTTACAGTTGACTTTAGACATGTTAGGGTTGAGGGACAAAAACTATTTCATACACTAGGGCAGGACTGTGTGTCTGGCATGATTCTAAGCGAATACAGTATGGAAGTTGATTATATATACCGGTATTTCAATTACAATATCTAAAACCTCCATTTTCTGTTCCAAAGAGCCATCATCAGCGTAAGTGACATGAAATTAAGAGCAAACAAAGCTGAATGACAAAGTACAAATTTTTTAAAAAGCCAAGCACATTTGGAAAGAATTGGTAAGAAATGGTAAGGAAAACAGCATCAGTGCCAAAGAGGAAATGGTTTCTAAAGCCCTGTGGAATAAACATGAATGAACTGTATTTACTCGATTCTAATGCGCCATTGAATCTAATGCGCACCCAGATTTTTAAAGGTGCAAGATGTTAAAATGTTTACTGGTGATTGTAATGCGCAGCGGCAAAGCAGGTAGAAAACTTTAATTTTACTGCATATAATAATGAGAATAAAATGGCAATGGATTTATGTTATGATTTTTACCTAATTGCACTACGTTATACAACCATGGGTTTGTGTTACATTTTAATCACAATATAGTAAACAAACTAATTATTGATCTATACTTATAATAAAAATACCTGTATTACTCAAATTTAATGCACCATCGAATCTAATGCAGCCTCAATTTTTCTAGACTAACAGTGTAATCCTGAGCATGTCTACTCAGAAGTAAGTCCCACTGTGTTCAATAGTAATTACTCCCAGGAAAGTGTGGTTAGGATTGCAGCCTACATTTGGCTGTAAAAGATGCGTGTTACATTTGAGTATCCTCCAAATCCAGAGTAACTACAGGAGCACGTAAGAGACCTTACATGGACCTGTAGTTACTGAACCACCTACTGAAAACCTATAGGAAATTCATACTGGAATCCAGAGTAAGTTGTTCTTACACCGGAGCAAGGACTCCCCATAGTTACTCTGGATTTTGCCCTATGTCTTAGAAATCTTTGGTTACTGCCTGTTGAAAACACCACTACAAAAGATACAGATGCCTTGCAAGGCTCTTTGCTCCTACCTCCAACTAGTAAAACAAAAAATAGGAAAAAATATTCAAAAATGCAGGAGCACGCATGGTAAAAGAAACTACGCAACTTGCATAAATTGACATCTAATGCAGGAGACCTTCTCCTGTGAAAAACCTACGCGGAGGCACCTCTCCCTCTCTCTGCAAATGGCATGCTTATTAGTGCTGCAACATAATCAAGCAACTTAAAATATTTTGATTGACTAGAGCAATCCCAATTAGATGGGAAGCTGGTTTTTAAAAATTAGTCAAATAGATGCGTACATAAAGACTCCGGGAAAGCAAGCATAGTCTTTGAAGGAATATTCCCTCCTTTATCGCACAAAAATGATTTTAGATGGCATAACACAGCATGCACCATTTTAGAAGAGGCATTTTCCCTTTAAGATGGAATGCCGTATAATGTCTGTGCATCTATCATGCAAAAACCCCCAAAAGTATGTTTTTCTTTTATTATTCTTTCCCCCCATGCAAACGTATGCAGAATTAATCAGTTAACACTTGTAAAATCTATATACCGTATATAAAATTAAAAAGACTCACACATTCACTCACGCATCAACACCCAACCAAAACCACCAGGCCTAGAAGCATGAAATTTGGGGGAGGGTGTTCCTTCAGTGACAGAGACATCCACTAAGAACCGTCTTTTGGAAATTCCAACTGGAAGGGGTGAAAAGGGGCGCAATGCATTTTCCTCCCTATACTTTCCATGGAAGACTCCCTGACTGAGGGACGCTCTGCTCCAACCTCTGGACCAAGAAGCATGAAATGTGGGGAGGATGTTCCTTCTGTGACATCAACACCCACCAAGAACCAATTTTGAGAAAATTTACCCCTTAAGGGGGTGAAAAGGGGTACAATGTGTTTCTGTCCTATACTTAACACTAAAGACTGATCAACAACCAGCCAATTTGGTGCCCAGTGCCTGATGCACTGGGAGGGATGTTGGACATGAGTGACGATGTGCATGGGGGTTGATGCACATGGTGGTTTGATGCGGATGGGGGTTTCATGCTGCACATGGGGAAGTTGCACATGGGGGGACGCTGCGCATGGGGGGACGATGCATATGAGGTTTGATGTGCATGGGGGGTTGATCCACCTGGGAGATGATACACAAGGGGGACAATGCACATGGGGGATGTTGCGCATGGGGGGATGTTAATACGCACGGGATGTTGATGCACATGGGGGGGCTTATGTGCATTGTGGGTCGTTGTGCATGGGGGGGTGTTGCCCAATGGGGGGATGTTGCGCATGGGGGTTGATGAGCATGGGAGGGATGATGCGCAATGGGAGATAGCATGGGGGGGTAATTTACTCCGACAGCGTGGGTCGATTTCTCTAGTTAATTACTAAAGACCTGTTCTATGTAGTTGTTAGACTGTCAAACAAAGACTGAAGAGATACTTGGCTCAAATTCTCAATCAGCCAAGAAATTCATTGGGTGATCTTGTGCCAGTCACAATCCCAGCCTACCTCACACGATTGTTGTAAGGATAAAGGAAGGATGACAACAAATGTATGAAGACTTAGGGACTTATGCCAGCCCAGGCCTTTTCTGGTGCAGCTAGATGCCTATCTGGCATTAGGCCAGACTAAGTTCCAGATAGGCTGGCCTAAGTGCACTTCAGTTTCAATATGTTAAATAATTCAGTTCATTATCTCCTCTTATAGGAGACAAAGATACGCCATAGACTTCTCAGCAAGACAGGTGTGGTGGTTATCAAACTGAATGCTTGTTGTAGTTCTAGTGTGTTGAGGGGGGCCAGTTTTGAAAGTCAAATTTTGGTAAGGCAGATGCTGAGAAAGCCACAGACATGGCTTTTTCACAGGTCAAAGGGGTGCCAATCTCCAGGGAGGGTAAGAGTCCTCCTTCCCCATGTTGGCAACATTTTTTGATTGAAGCCTTTATCTTGGTTTTCTTGAAGTCACAGCAGCAAAAATGCTCCAGTCAAAGGTCACACATTAAAGTCCTGGTGGGTGCATGCCTCTGCCATGACCGCACGTGACAAACTGTGCGCTAGGCGCCTTCCCAGTGGAATAAGTAGAAGTCTCTGACAGACACAAGTCATCAACCTGACAATGTGTCAAGCCTACTTTATTTTAAAGGGGTGGCTCGGCACCTCAGGCACCCAGGCCGACAGCAAGGCAGCAAACACAATATGATGGGAAAGCAAAAATCCAGAAAACTGTGCTTTGAAATACACAGTCAGAAGACATTAGCTCTGAAGAAGAGCAGGGAAGCTCTTGGGCAGAATGCGGCAAAATCAGAATCCACACTAAGACAGTTTCTCTAAGGGGGGAGCCCAACTGAGTCGCTTCCGCAAACACTAATGAAATGGAAGCAAGAGCCGTAGTGCTTTTTCTCCTTTACAGACATGAGGCATTCATGCACAAGTCCACACCAAATGGTTGCATGTTCAAATCTTAGTACTGCCTTGAAAAACCCCACTGCCACTAACACGGCAACAAAGCCAAACCTATTTAGAAGAGATGCGTATGAGATTTGTACATTATGGGCTCACACACCACTTTCAACACTAACAACTGGAAACTAGTCAAGCTTTAAATGGTTTCCAGTTTGACTAGGCTCCTCTATACTTAAATATGGTCTTCTTGGAGGATGTCAAAGGGATCCAAGCACCATCACAAATCCCATACTTCAAGACACTTCAAGTGTTAGCTTCTTTTGACCCTCAGGTCTCAGCCTCATTTGGGCAAATGGGTCTTTGCTGTGTTCTGATATTTCTGTGTTAGGTTCTGATATTTCTATATGTATATCTTCCACAATTTACGTTCATCTTTGTAGATGCCTACAGAAGTATGGGAAAGCGTTGCCAACACCAGTTATTATCTGCTTTGATATGAATAACTCTGTTTATTCTCAAAAACCAGCAAAAGAAAATTGTGCATTTTAAAACTGGAATCATCTCAGCTGGCAATTTCTTTTCTCAGTTTCTCTAAAACTTCATCTGCAGTCAGTGGTGCCAAAATCTTCACTAGTTTTTCTCGAGACTTCCCACCCTGTTTCAATACAAAAACAAAGAATTTTGGATGGTTTTCTTTATAAGACAATAATTCTAAGAGCTCAGTCCTGTTTGTAGATTCAGGATTAATTCTTGAACAACTCTAAACAAGCCTGGGACATGCTGGTTTGCTAGCCTAGTAACAAAAACCAGAAAGTAACTTTTGGTGATAATAGCATACTCTCTCTTACAGCATGAACAAAAATGTTCTTAAATGATTTTGGATGCAATCCTGAGAAATTTAGGCCAGCTTAACCCACCTGGCCTATCTTGATGGTGTGTGATGGTGGCCTATGATGGTGTGTGGAAGTTGGCATATGCCTGTGCATTGGCCTCACTCCTCCAGGAACAAGGAGAAGTGTCTTACTGTATATTTGTGACACTCCAGGTCAGCACAGGACTTATGCTGGGGCTTAGGCCGGCCTAAGTATAGGTTAGGATTGCAGCCTTTATTTTTCACAAATTTCATTTTTTCTTCAAGCAGGAAAAGAACAGGAAGTGGTATTAAGTATTTTACTTTAGGGGTTCATTTTTATAATTATAATCACAAAAGTGCACTAGCTAGGCAATATGCAGCAGAGTGTCAGCAGCCACAGTCGCAGTTAATATCCATGCAACTCCCATCCAGCCCAATATTTTTAGGAAATTTTCCAGTTTATTTGAAAGATTTTGATCTTTTTTTACCTAAAAATGAGAAGTGCAGTATTATCTGCTTTTGTTTTGTTATCATAAAAAAATTTACATCTCTAATCATGAGCAAAAATCTAGTCCTGCTGGAACAGTAGGCAACTGGACAATTTCCAGAACTTTATACAGTACAGGGCAACTTTATTAGATTTTTTTCTCCTTCCACTTATTTTCATTTAGATTCTCAGAATTTCCATATGATGCTAAAATGTAAGGCCAAATATGAATCAATTGATACAAAAAGTTTCAAGAACCCAGGACAGGACTGTACCAGATGATAATGTGACACACTGTACCTTCTCCAATACAACTTCACTCTTCTTCACTTCAAGGACTTTAGAGAGAAAGCGGCACAGCTCTGCATTGGCCTCCCCTTCCGACGGAGGGGCAGCAATGGCCACATCCACAGCTTCAGTGGTCAGGTCTGTGAAAAGGATTTTAGGATCTTCACCTTCAATGTTTTTGTAATTTTTTTTCACTAAGTTCAAACTAATTGATTTCTGTTAACTCTCCATCAAAGTCTTCTGTAAATGTTATCAATGTACAGCAGTGATTTTCAACTACTGTGCCGTGGCACACAATTATTGTGTTCACCCGTCAAAAAAATGAACTGTTCTTTGTAATGGTTTAAACACCAACCGTTTTCTCTCTTATGTTGATGATTTCCAACCTACCTGTGACTGCATTCAGTTTAGATCCAGGTTTGGCATGAATAGAAATGGTGACGCAGCCGCTTTTATCAATTGCCACAGGACTTGGAATAGCAGCAGGCTTTTCTGTGTCCTTACTCTGTGCCTTCCCCTTAAAAGAAAACAAATAAAGCAAAATTATCTGTGTGAAAGTGTTACTTCTTGCATTGATATCCCTTGAATGTGATATAGGTTGCACAAGCATCCCCCTCTTATTGGACGGGTTAGGGTCCAGAGCACCATCCAAAAGTGAAAACCCGTTGAAAAGTGGACCCAACCTTTTTTTAGTTTGTAAGTATTGCTTCCTATGCCTTTTTTAGCTAGCAAATTGCAAATGCACCTTTTATCTTGCAAATTCCTGCTGCCACACAAAGATTTCTGCAAATGGATTCTCATTAACTCCTTCTGGAATGGGATACAACACTGGGGAGGGCAATTTTAGTCTTTAGACTAGATTGAAAGAGCGAAACATGTGTTGAATGAATTTCTGGGTATAATTCAAAGCTGTTGAAAGAGTGAATCATCAGAAAACGAAATGTCAAAAAGCAGGGGATGCCTGTACAGTGTCAGCAGGTGCAGAGACAAGCATGTAGAGGTGTTTCCAAACTTAATTAGTACCAGAACCCACTTTTGCAAATGACACTGTGTTGGGACCCACCTTTTTTCTCTTTTTTCTTTTTAAAAGGAGTTCTAGAAAGAAAAAAATTATTTCTAAGAATTTTTTCTAAAAATTCTAAAAATTATTTTGAAGAATTTTTTTTCTAAAAGTTTTAAATCTCCATCTATTTACACAAGCTTGCAAACTGCAAGCTGAACTATTTACAGGGCAACTAGCAGCTATCTTACAAACTGTAGAAGGTATCCACATTTTCCTGGGTGTAAGCCCCATTGAGTCTAATTGGACTTGCTTCTGAGTAGACATGCATAGGATCAGGCTGTGAGCTCCATGCAGGGCAATCAGCAGCTACCTTGTAAACTGCAGGAGCTGAGTTCCATGCAGGGCAATTAAGTGCCTCTTTTCTAGACTGAAAAACTCAAAAATTGTAACCTGGAAAGTGCCCCAGATCAGTAATTATTTTGGACAGTTTTCTACACCTGCAGAATGCAAAATCTTGCATTTTTGCAGAATTAAAAAAGTCAGATGCAAAATCTTGTGGCAAGGAGTTCCAAAGGTTAGGAACTTTTCCTACCTACCACCCCTGAAGGCACCCACAGGACCCTTTCCTTTAGCACATTCCTAGCTCTGTGGGCTCACCTCCCCCAACTTCTTAACTGACCTTCTTGGGCATGCTGGCCCCGCCCCCTTGTAGTCCCCTGGCTGGATCCTGCAGGGAAGAACTCAGCAAAGGGGATCCCCAACGGAAAGCTGGAAGGGCCAACCTCAGCATGGCATCCCCAATCCTTCCCGCGCATGCGCCTTAAGCACAAAGAGGATGTCCTATTCAAACTGAGGAATACAGGAATAGTTTGCAGATTCTCCACCAGAGGGCGCCAAAGAGACTCCATTCTCCTTTGCTTTGAGAAGGGAATTCCCCCAATAACTAGGAAAAAAATATTTCTCAGCATAATCCTAACCATGTCTACTCAAAAGTAAGCCCCATTGTGTTCAATGGGTCTTACTCCCAGGAAAGTGTCTTTAGGATTGCATATGCTAAAGACACTTTCCTGGGAGTAAGACCCATTGAACACAATGGGGCTTACTTTTGAGTAGACATAGTGTGTGCATGTGTGTGTGTGTGTATATATATATTTCATGTAGTTAATTTAAACCATAGAACTTATTATTAAATTTAAAACTATTACATATAATTTATGAATTACAAGCATTCCCCACTTATTGGGCAGAATGCTTTTTGGACTGGTTTTCATTTTTGGACATCCGTTGAAAAGCGAAACCCGGTCTTTTTCAGCTTGTAAAAGCAAAATGGCCACCCAAAAGAAATAAATATTACTTGCAAAAGCCCAAATAACACATATTTATTAATACATAGCCAATATATAACAAATTACAGTAAAATGAATAAAGGCATATGTGGGCAATGAACATTTGATGTATTTGAACGGGTGCTTACTGAAGAAAATGCCCAAAACAATTTGATCACCATGTCACATGCAACTCAACATCAGAGAAGACAATTTTAGTTTTTAGACAAGCAGAGAGAGGTTGAAATAGCGGAGCACGTGTTGAATGAATGAGTTCTGGGTATAATTGAAAGGTGATGGAAGTGTGGAACTGTCTGAAAATGAACATAAAGTGGGGGATGCCTGTACTTGCATTTACATGCCTTCGCACTGCTAGGATCGCAGGAGCTGGGTTGAGATGGGAGCTCACCCCGTCTTGCAATACTCGAGTCTTGAACTGCTGACCATCATGCTGTTTCTTTGTTTTTAAGTGTTCCAATTAAATTGAGAGGATAGCATACAAACAAGGAAATAATCCACTACGGGGTACTTACCTGTGGGTGTGCAGATTTCCAGTCTTCAGGATTGCTGCCCATCTTTACAAGATATGAAGTAAACCATTGCCCAATATCTATTTGGGATGTCACTGCTCCCTGCTTTACTACTGCACCCAGGAATGTCATCACCCTATCTTCCCCATAATCTATATACATATATAAAATTGAAAAGTCACTGACTGATTCACTCACTGATTGACTCATCAATGCACAGGCAAAACCACTAGGCCTCAGCATGAAATTTGGGGAAGGTGTTCCTTCTATGACATCAACACCCACCTAGAACTGATGTTGAGAAATTTAACCCTTAAGGGGCTGAAAATGGGTGCAACATGTTTCTGTCCTATACTTAACATTGAAAACAGACTGATCACCACCCAGTCAATTTGGTCCCCGGTGCCTGATGCACTGGGAGAGGGTGCACTGGGGGTGTGTTGCACACCAGGGGCGGTTTGATGCGCATTGGAGGAATGATGCACATAGGTGAATGGTGTTCATGGGGCGATGATGAGCATGGCTGAGATGAATGGGGGTTGATGTGCATGGGGGTGGATTGATACACATGGGGAATGGCGTACATGTTTGACTCCTGCAGCACAGGTACATTTTGCTAGTTCTTGATAAAAGTCCAATTTAAAAAAAGCAGGCCTCCATCAGTCTTGAAAGACTATGGTACCATGCTCGGCGCTGCATACTGCATGCAAAACGTGAAAGCCTGGGTTAGGGTTACCCAAGCAGCCAATCCCCCCTCTCCACTCCACTGAATTAGTCAGTATTGCAGAGCTGGGGGCTAAGGACAGGAGCTCAACCTGTCTTGTGGGGCCAACCCGGGTCTTGAACCCTGGCCTGCTGGTTAACAGGCACAGTGTCTTAACCACTTGTGCCACCCACGACCCAATCCTATTCTGCTTTCTAGTGACAGCACCACCACACTCAGGGTGACCATATAGAATGGAGAATATTCTCCATTCTATATGGTTGCCCTACACCACACTGCAGCTCCATTGTAATGGAACAAACATACCCTTAACTTTATCTCTGTGCCTGTCCTCCCCACTGGAGAATGAAGCCCATACCCACTGGTAGAGTCGCACCAGCACTGGAAAGTTGGATAGGATTAGGCCCAAGAGAGAGCAATGAGCCCAGGTTGGAAACCTTTCTTTCAAAGCACCGCTGGTATGCAAGAGGTTAGTAGTCTTTACCCAGCCATCACAGGTAGTTGTGGGTCAGATGGGCAAATGACCTACTAGTCCATGTGAGTTCAGAAATTTAGCAGGTGGAGGAAGAGAAACCTGTCCTGGTCCCAATTCAGAGATCAGTTAGAAGAAGAGTCTGCCACGTTGGCAGGACATGTCAGAATCTGTGCAAACACTGGTGGGTGCCTTGCTGTGGTCAGAAGCAACAGCTTTAGCTTCTTTGCCTAGTGGCTAAGAGCTGTTATCAGATTAATATGCCCTTAATTTAAGGGTTTTATATTAAGTGGGTTTTTGCAACATGGATGGATGTAAACTAAAAAAAATAAAAGCAGGCCTCCATCAGTCTTGAAAGACTATGGTATTGTGCTCGGCGCTGCATACGCTGCATGCGAAGCATGAAAGCCTGGGTTGGATTGTTATGGAGGATAGGCTGTTACCCAAGCAGCAAATCCCCCTCTCCACGCCACTGAATTAGTCCAATGGAAAGGCAGAGCCAATACGATTGGATCCAGCTGGCGTTGCAGAGCTGGACTAAGGACAGGAGCTCACCCTGTCTTGTGGGGCCGACCCGGATCTTGAACCCTGGCCTGCTGGTTAACAGGCACAGCGCCTTAACCGCTTGCACCACTGCATCAGCTTGATGTAGCTTGATCCCTAGCTTGGTGCATGTCCATTTTTGTAATAAATACAAGTTTAAAAACAGATTTACTGTATTTAATCCAATCTAATGTGTACCCTGATTTTTAAAAGCCTTGAGATTTTAAAATTTACTGGCAGTTGTAATGCATAGCTGCAAAATTTAATTTTATTGCATTCAACAGTGAGTTTTGACAATGGGTTTGTTATGATTTTTACCTAATTGCACTACTTTATACCACAATGAGTTTATACTACATTTTTATTACAACAGAGCAAACTGTTTGAATAAAGAACAACTCGTAGAATCAAAATACTGTACTGTATTTACTCAAATCTAATGCGTACTCCAATTTTGAAGACTAAATTTGGCTGGAAAAGGTGAGCATTAGATTCAAGTAAATATGGTATTTTGATTGTTTTTTTTATTTTTAGCTATTTTAAGGCTAAGAATGTGGTAACTTGTTAATTTCCAAGCAGGTAGCATTTCTAAATTTGCTTCTGTTGGTTGATTTTTGATAGGAAATTTTTTGGGATTGCAGATCAAGCTTTTGAGTCTGTGTGTTCTTTTCTTGGCATAATTAAAATGATATATTGAGAACCCCAACAAGAATAAAAGCTAAACCCATTCCTAGGCAGTCCTAGCATTTGAGACAGATGTTCATATCACGTTTCCTGATCTACTTGAAGCACCACTGGAAGTACCTGGTGATGAGGTCATCAGTTACTTTTTGAGATTGGGAGGCCAGATGCAACATCAAAACCACCAATAAGAGGCTTAGTATCAATTGATATGTGCAATCCAGAATTGGGGGTTTGCAGCTCTCCCATTCACTGAAGTTTTGGCACTGGTGCCAACAGATGTGACAGCTTGCATGCCGATAGTAAGGAAGGCACTTCCAGAGCTACCACCTTCTGGTATGCACACGAGGAGCTTTCGTGCACCCTGTGTCTCTAGTTACAGCTTCATAGAACTAGCAGCACCCTACACAGATGAAGAATATCAAGAGGAAGGCACACATTTCTTATGCCAAGCTATTTTAATGCTTGAAATGAAACAACTTGTAGTGGTTTAAAATAACAGCCCTGTGTCAAGAGTGGTTTGGGTAAAATGATACAGTATTTGAAAATGCTTCCATTTGAACAGACATGAGTTAAATGGAGACCTGGAACTAACACATGGAAGGAGAGTCTGTAGCTTCCAAGGCACACTCTCCAAAAACTTGAGTTGCATAAACTCAGAAGAACCAGATTCCATAAAATTCCTTTCTTTCTCCATAAGGAAAAAGCACTGTGGACACATCTGAGCCAAAAAGTAGAAGACTTACCTAGAAGAAATAATTTTAATTCTTAAAAAATAATTTGCTTTATTTCATTTAAGGTCCCACTTCTCCCAAATTGCTAGAAGTAGAAGCTGCTTCTAGGCTTGTCACTTAGCACAGCATACCTTCTTGGGAATCATGGCACCACACCCTGGTTTTCAGCTGTTTTGTTTTGAGGGAACAGTGTGGCACCCTGGCCAGTGGGGCTGGACTTTGGCTGAGGATCCTAAGTTCAAACTTCCATACAGCCAATAAGCCCACTGGGTGATATTTATGGCAGTCACCCTCTCACAGGATTTTTGGGTAAAAAAAAGGGATGTGAGAGAATAAAAAGAAATGTTTGAATTATTGCTATTTGCAGAAAGCACTGCTCAGCTGGGGAAACCTGCCACATCTCATTTCCTGCGCCACCTACAATGTAGAAACAAATGGACTGCTTGCCTCAGTACTACACAGACCACCATGTTGGCAGATACAATCCTGAAATTTTTCTGTTTTACATCCTATCTTCCTCTGCCAGAGCAAATTGTTATCAAAGCCCCAGATGCTGCTATGACTGCAAACCAATATGTATTTTCCTGAGAGGAAGCAACACTCAATACAATAAGACAGGCCATTCCAAAAAGCAGTTGCCTCAGGCACCCATCCTACTGACTACCTGCCTCCATTGTTGTGCTGCTCCTTCTATTATCAGGCTTGGAAACAGGAGAACAGGGAAGAACTGGGAAGAGAATGGGGGCACATCATCATGTAAGAGGGGGCAGTTTTTGAAATGCAACTTGGTGTCATATCTTGGGCTGGACCTCACACTGGGTTGTTTCTGAATAGACAAGGATAAGATTGCCCTGTTACAGACAGAACAATTTTTAAAAAAATTATTGGACAAGCTGCCAGGATTTAAAACACTGAGGGCCAAAAATAGTGCCATTTTAATTTAGAGCACAAGCCTAACCATGTCTACTCAAAAGTAAGCCCTCTGTGTTCAATGGGTCTTACTCCCAGGAAAGTGCCTTTAGGATTGCAGCCTTAATCTACCCAGTGTGTGTTTCTACATGTATGAACTGTAGGATGTAAACTAAACAAGCCTGGTTTTAACCAAAACATCCAGACTTAGATGAGACTTCTTCCACTCCTCGTTTTATATTTTAAGAACTTCATACAATGACTTCTGCATAATACAATGTACAGCAACAAAACAGAATCGGTTCATGTACACTGCTTTGAAGACAACCACAGATGCCATCTGTACTAGTGTTAATGCTGCTTTTCTTCATGACTTCAGTTTCTGCTCTGAGGAGTGCAAATTCTGTTAAACTGTACTGTGCAGGAATGCAGTCATACCATCCACAGAGATAACACAAGTGTTATTTCAGAAAAAAAAATACATACACTCTGCATTACCTTCCAGGTTATGCATAATACATTTTAAAGTGATCAAGTTAAATACGTATGTACAGGTAAGAATATTTTGATTCAAGGAGCATAATGCCAGCTGGAAGTAGTGAATGCTAGTTTTTAGTACCTTCCATGTACAATATATCAGTTTTGTAACACATCTGAGATTATGTATTTACATGGCTTCACAGTATTCCACATCTCCCATTGGTCTGTTCAGTCAAAGTCAAATGAAATTTTGCTTCATCTTGTTTATTTGAAATTACGTATAAAATATTATTTCTGGTATTTGTCCATCTTCTATTGACGTACCATTGTTGTTACCCGGTGAACTAAAAAAGAAAAAGCAGGTTTTGCTGGAAGTGGGAGACTCATGGACAACTTTTTTCAATCCCTTGGTGCCATAGTGAGAGTCAGGACCCTAAAAACAAAATTGGAGAAGTGAGTTTCTTCTTCCTTGCAAATGTATATGTTCTAAAGCATGACAATCAAATGCTTTCCAAGCCAAAATGAATTCATAACAACAACTGTCACAGAAAATACATATGATATTTTTATACCCCCATAACAATTGCAGAATTAAAGATTCAAATCCATGCAGAAAAAAAAGTTCAAATTAAAGAGTTTACAAATTAAAAAGAGTGCCTTACTTTTAGGGTTGCACAAGCTGTATAACACACTGTGGGAAGAATCTCTATAGGTTCTTTGAACATAACTCTGAAGGTGTTGGCAGTTCCATCACAGCTAAATCCAGTGTCATTCTGTCCCAATGTCTGATTTTTCTCATACTCAATTATCTGTGTTAAGACAAAGTTCAGCAAGAATCCTGTGATTTTTCTTCAAGAAATCACTTCCCACACATTTCATTAAAAAGTCTACGGATATTGCTGTCTCTGGAACTACCACCTGACTTTCAGTTCTTGCCTCCAAATGATACCTGCAAAGTTATCAAAACTAGAAAGTTAACTGAAATTAATGCACTCTTACATTACAAAAAGAGGAACATTGTAGTATGTTTGTCACCAGTATCAAAAATTCTGTATTAGCTACCAGTTTCTTACAATTAATAGTGATCGTCTTGACCTGTAAAACCCTGAATGATTTGAACCAGAATACTGAAAAGGCTGTCTGTTCCCACATAATCCACCATTGTCTGTGTGTATCCCTGCTCACCCTCCCTCCACAGCACGCCTTCTTCATCCAGGGATGATGATCAGAAATAGGGCCTTTTCTATAACGGCACTGCTCTACCCAAGTGAATCCATGAGGTGCCTAATGTATGTCATTCAGGCACAAGATTAAGATTTTAAAATCTAACTCACCAAGACATTTAACAGATTTACACACTGACTGTTTTAATTATGTTGTTGCTCTTACAGTTTTGGTTTTCATTTTTCTCAACTTCCCCATCCAAAACTAAGAAAGCCCTATCTAAATTATGAAACCCTTATCAAAACCTCCCTGGTCAATTGCAGTTAATGAATTTCATACCATACACTAATGAAAAGCATTACTCAATAGGGAAAAAACATAGTGATACCTGTATATTAACTTGATAGTCAGTGGGTCCATGAATAGATCCATACAATCCAAAACCCACTATTGAAATTCTTCTATTGACTGTGAACCTTTAAAACATGGGAAAACAGTGTTGCTTGCTATTAATTAAATTTTAAAAACTCAAAATTCTTCTGTTTGCACATAGGATGTTTTGTTATGACTAGCGTTTCCCAGAAGAAAGCTAGGAGCATAGTTTCTCAACTTGTCGACAGGCATATTTATGGCAATCTATTGTGAAACAAAGCTACAGTTACCTAACGACATTCTCTTTGTTACAAGTTGTTGCACACAGATCTGCAGAAAAGGCCCTGTTCCAATTACCCTCTTTTTATGATTACTAGGATCGAGACTATCTCCTCAATAGAACCCACTCGCTGCAACTCCCTCGTCATAGAAGTTTATTGGATAGCTACAGTTCTATTGTTTCCTTCCAAAAATCTTATTCCTTTCAGAGTTTAGAGGGTGAGATAAATTGGTGTCTCACCATGTGGTGAGATAGTACTTATAATTTTTTATTTCTATCTTCTATATGTATATCTATAAGATGGTTTTACCCATTTTAGATAGAAGCACAAGTGTCCTCTCTTCTCTAGTACAAATAGGTAAATTAAGGACCTGAAAGTGCAATCACATCCAGAGCATGTTGTGCTAAATAATAAGAGTGTTTCAATTTGTATAAGAGGGTCATGTCTAAAAATGTAAATGTGTCAATAAACCTGACTCTTTTTCAAACAGTAGCTACCCACAAAATAAAATAATCCATTTTTTGAAACAGAAGTTCTTTTAAAAACAGCTTTACATGTCATAGCTATGGACAGGAGGGAAGAACCATATTCAAAGCATGATAAAATCCTGCTGGCTGTGCCCTAAGTAGATTTGGGGGGCCTAGCCATGACCTGGTTAACCAGCGGACACAGTATTAAGACCATCTGGGTTAAACACATGTAAGCAAAAAGTCCTGATAAATTCAATTCTAAATGTATTTGCAAGTGTTATACCAGAATATTAGTATTCCTGATTGAAAGACCAGGGCAGCTTTTCTTCATATTCTTCCCATTCCTAAATTACACAAGATGCCCTCCTCTTTACTGCTCAATTGCTGCACTTTGTGCAGCAATATTCACTATCTAGGATACACAGAGAACTTTTGGGTCAATGCAGAACAAGTATACTTATAGATGCAGCCTTCTCTATTATATTCAGGATGATGGGGCCAAGGCTTTCATAGCAGCACAGAGTTTCCATACCTGCTACCAAGCTGTCAACAGAGCAATAATGTTCTGGAAGGTTTAATTCAACAACTGTGACAACAACTCGATTCCCTTCTGAAAATATATGACCAATACCTGATCCGGTCGCTTGTTCCACTGTAACCCCAGCGACTCTCCACCTGCTGAAATCTATTTATGCTGCATTCCTTTCCTCTAAGGCAGCATCTCGGTCGGTCAATATAGTCAACTCTAGGCTTAGGGTTGACTGTAAAATGCAGAAAGAGATTTACTACTTCCCGATCTGACAAAATTCCAGACTGAGCAGGACCTGGGGAAAAAAGGCAATGCAACTGAGCCGACCAAATTCTATACTAAGGGATCAACTGAGGAATGGTCTTGAAGTAACTATTGGTTTACAAGCCTGCTTACATATGATTACCTCACTGCTAGACTGTAGTGGCTCAACTTGGATTATGGGCCCTACTAAAATGGGCCATAAAAGAATCTATTGCCTTTAAGGAAGAAATTGATAAGAAAAAATATCAGTAGAATTAAATGGATATAAATCCAAATACTCCAGTAAAGTGGTTTGCAGCTCATGCTTCTGTTATATGTTAACAACTCCTTAAGGTTAAACAAATATATCTACTGGTCTGAGTTCACATTTAATGCCCCTTCTAGAAGTTAGATTAGATTATTCATAGAAGCACTGCTAAACACACTTTACACAGAGAGGCATACATATGGGTTAGATTTTAAATCATCTGTATTAGATTCAAATTTTTCAATTAAAATCTTATTAGAGATCAATAACTGCTTTTCATAGTAAATGGTCTACAAGAGTGTGTATAAAACAACATTTACAGTTGTTAATGGTAACAGGGTGAAAAGTTATTCTAGCTTAACTGGTTTGACTTACAAAACCCTCAGAACTGTATGTACACTTTTCTATTTAGCACGCACTCTTTAAGAACTTCCACTGGATCAGATGTGTAGTTATGTGTTAATTTTTTCCCCTAGTATATTAAATTCTGAATGAAATAGCAAATGCAAAGTTACACATTATGATATACTATATGTGCAAAATTAAATGCACAATTTAAGATACAGAGATTAAACCGCATATGAAATCAATTTTTACTACTTTTCCAGAGTTTTAAGAAGGGGCATACAGTAACTAGGTTCACCTACTGTATTAAAATAATCAAGCCCACAGATAATGGTTTCTATCTTGCAGAACAATATCTATACACTTAGAAGGTGGGAGGGGCATTACGTTCCATCATAAAAATATAGTTTTGAGAATCAAAGTCTGCAAGACTGAAGGAATCCTGCTCTCTTTACTGTTAAGATTACATATTTCCTGAATATTGTTTTCTAAACACAATAGTGAATTAGTAACATTCTAGAACACAGCAAAAAAGTGTAGTTTTCTCAACAATCTTATGCATGTTCACTAAAAAAATTCTATAGAAACCCTAACTTTCATGCTGAGAATTTGTTACAAGACTGCCAGACAGAAAGCTCATTGCAACAAACTAACACAGTTTAGACCAATATGTCACAATTATTCCTTGTTTTTAAACTGCAAAAGTTTATATGTACACAAGCAAGTACATATAAACTTGCTAGTAAATCATGCATACACTTTTAAAATACACTTTTGCTATCCTGCCCAAAGTGGTCTCCATTCTGTCCCTTTTATAATAGCAAAGTAAAGCACAAGTTAGTTACCTGCTGCAAACTCTTCAATTGTCATCAGTGGAAAACGGATTAAGGAGAGGGCTTTTCCAAGCACTTTCTGCTTATTTGCAGACGTGACCAGTAACTGCTGCCTTTGACATTCTGCTTCGGCCCAGCGCACAACAGCTCCAAAGAGCCTACTCTCTCGAATGCTGAGTGTGTCTCTTTCTAACACTGCACATAATGTGTCTGAAAAAAGGCACAAAATTATTTGCAAAATTAGGTCTTTTCTAGTGCGTTGAGTTTGGGGAAGGGGTACAGTTCAGTGAAAGAGCATCTGATTTATATGTAGAAAATTCCTAAATTCAATCCCTGGCACCTTTATGTAGGTAGGGAAAAATTATTGCCTGAAGAAGTAAGACGGCAGCTGCCAATCAATGTTGACAACACCAAGCTATATGCACCAAGATGCATCTGTATTCCTTAAATTTATTTTCCTATACTAAGACAATTTTATTCAAATTCATGGTGCCAACATTATTTTATTTGAATATTAGATTCATTTCTTTAAGAATTCCGCAGAACAAGAGAAAATGCAAGTTATTTACTCAGAAGTCTCATTCCATTCATTGAACTGCAGCCTGTATCTTAGGCAAAAGCTAATTGTCATGCACCAAGTAACTGAAAAGAAAAAGTGTTTTATTACCACTCTAAACTAGTTCTGAATCCCAAGATCATTATCTGGACTCTAAATTAATCTGACACTAATGTTCCTATATTACGCTCTTACTTGAAAAACGTCCAAAGGATCTCAGGCTCCAATCCTAACTAGTTAGGCTGGTTAGGATTGGCAGCAAAGCTGGCACAAGTCTCAGTCCAAATCCTATGCTTGCCTGGGATGTTGCAAAAATGCCATAAGGCATTTCAGTGCCATTCCTGGAAGTGGAGTAAGTCCAGTGCATAAACATGCACTGGCCTCCCCACATAACAGGAATGGGAAGACAGGTGAATTGTGGTGGCCTACACTGGTTAGGATTGCATCGTCAGTGAGTGTTGCTTCCAAGTTAACGTGAAGCTTCAAAATCCAATAATCACTATAAGCCTTTTCTAAAAAGGTGACAAAAACCAGTATCAGATTCAGAGCACAATCCTAACCAATTTACGCCACCATAACTCACTTGGCATAACTTCCCATGGTGGTGTAGTGAGGCTGGTGCATGCCTGTGCACTGCCCTAACCTCCCTCCCAGGAGTGTGTCTTACAGCACTTTAGTGACATCTCCAAGCCCGCAAAGGTCTTATGCCAGGACCTATGCCGGCATAACTGGGGGTTATGACTGCAGCCTAACTCAATGCTTCCCTAAAAGGCCACTGACCATGGCTCTCCATTTAAATTACAATCCAATGTATTGTACAGAGTGATGGGATTTTCAT
Source organism: Cryptoblepharus egeriae (assembly GCA_030015325.1). Classification (NCBI taxonomy): domain Eukaryota; kingdom Metazoa; phylum Chordata; class Lepidosauria; order Squamata; family Scincidae; genus Cryptoblepharus; species Cryptoblepharus egeriae. The sequence goes on from JAREYC010000013.1 coordinate 19,296,920, forward strand.
AAGGATTCTGCAGCTTCCCTGGGTGGTTTCAACAGATCCTCAAGGAGCCAGGATTCACAGGTTGGCAACTACTGGGCTGACATAATAAACTGAAGAACTGACTTATTCAATCACTCCTAACAAGGGAGATTCATAGTTTTATTAAGGTAAGTTTTTAATGTACAAGTGAGATAAATTATGTGTCTCAAAGTTGACCTGTAATTTTTAAGGTGCTACTTACCTATATCAATATCTGTGAAACCTTCAGCACTTATGGCATCGATTGTACTTTTGTCAATTGTGTCAAGACAAAGGCTAGCAAGCTGCGGTTCATCAAATAAACGAGCCTACACAAAACACATTTAAATTATGCATACTCAGAACTGCAGAACAGGCTGCTTGTCAGCTAAGAGAAACTTCAAACTACAAATAACGAAAGCAGGTTTTCACTGAAGTGTTCTGTCAAAGTGACTTTGTGCTTTCCTTTTCTGTTTCAACATCAAGATGTTTTGTATACAGAAGGTGCATGCTTCTCCCTTTCCAATTCTTTTCGGATTAGACACAACTACACATTCTGTTGGCACCAAACACCAACCACGGCTATCCACAGTTCCCCACTTAACAGAATATACAGATAGGAAATTATTTTTACCAAGTCAGAGCTTTCATCTACTCAGTACTGGCTGACAATATCCCTCTAGGACTGCATATAAAGGGTCTTTTCTACCCCGAGCTGAGGATGGCAGGGACTCAACCTGAGAGCTTCTGCATGCAAAGCAGGTACTGTTCCCAACAGAACTGGATGACAGCACTCTCCCTAGCATCATTAAGCTAGTGTCCTGGTTAGTCATAACCTTGGTTAGTGTCATGGCTGAAGAAAACACAAGGCCATGGATCAAGTGGATGGCGAGAATTACTAAGAAGAGAGGAAATGCAGAGTGTCAGGGAGGTATAGTGGTTAGGGAGTAACAAGATCCAAGTTCAAATCTCTCCTTGGCCAAGCTTCCTGGATGACCTTGGACCAGTTGCTCAATCTCAGCCTCCTCTACTTCACAGGGTTATTGGGAAAACAACAGGAGGGGAGGAACTAAAACTTCATAAGCCACCTTTGCCATTTGTTTTGGCATGAGAAAGGCAGGACATAAATCCCTAAAATAAATAATTCTATAGATTGCTTTCAATCAATTGTACAGGCAGATCTACAATTGTCCTGGGGTTTACACTATGGTCCACACATTTACTCTAAGGCAGTGTTTCTCAAAGTGGGGGTCGGGACCCCTTTGGGGGTCGCCATAAGACTCCTGGTGCAGGGGGCAGGTGGAAAGACCTGGCAGAAACGCTGGAGCCACTGTGGGTGGAAGAAGCTGCTGAGAAGCGGCTCAGAAGGAGCCTCTGAGCTGCTATGAGACAGATGTGGAGACTTGGGGACGGGGAGGTGTCCAACACACCACAGTCGGCAGCCTCCTCCTCCCCTCCCACCCCCCGTAGATCCTCAGTGCGCCTGCTGGCTGAGAGTGTTAAGCGCGCTGAGGTGTGAGCGTGGCACCAGAGCTCTGGTGGGTGGGCTGTCTGGTGGGCATCCCGCTTGTGCACCAACCGTGTGCTCTACTCAAAAGTAATCCCCCTCAATGTTGTTGTTGTTCATGATAAGTGAATGGGACTTACTCCCAGGAAAGTGCTAGGATTGCAGCCTTAGAGCCCAGTTTTATGCATGTCTCCTCAGAAGTCAGTCCCATGATAGTGAATGGGACTTACTCCCAGGAAACAGTGGCTGGCTCTGCTGTCTGAGAACCCAATCCTATGCATGTCTCCTCAGAAGTCAGCCCCATGATAGTGAATTGGACTTACTCGCAGGAAAGTGCTAGGATTGCAGCCTTAGAGCCCAATTCTATGCATGTGTACTCAGAAGTCATTCCTATTGAGTTCAGTGAGGTTTACTCCCAGGAAAGTGTGCACAGTGCTGCAGCAGTAGCAATGAAAATATTTATGGTTGGGGGTCCCCATAACATGAAGAACTTATAAAGGGGTCACGGCATTAGGAAGACTGAGAACCACTGCTCTATGGCTAAGTTTCATCAAGTCTCACAAAATGTACTCCCAAGTCAATATACATAGAACTGCAATTCCACTTCCAGGAAGAGTATCCAGGTAAGCACTAGACGTCAGGCCACTGCTGAAATTAGTAACTCACAATGAGACAATGTTGTGCTAAAAAACAGTTTCTAGATTGTTAAAATGTTCACAGTGGCTGTGGAATTCAACTTTTAAGACTAATAAGAAAGCTCTGTTATTTACAAATTGCCTGAAGCAGTCTTTGAAAAGGGAAGGAGGAAAATTAACATTTTATCTCCCAATTAAAAATAAATTAAGCAAATTAGCAGCTGCTAACAGGTTCACAATTTCCAAGGTATCCCTGCATGTCAAACAAATCATACGATGATGCAGAGATCAGATGCAGTACAAACACACAAACACCGCTCAATTCCTCCAGGAACTCTTAAAACTGACTGAGATTTGCTCCACAACCACATGTAAACCATTTACTAGGCTGAACTTTCTAATCAAAAGTCTTCTTTAGGAAAACAAGCATAACAATTTTAATTGGAACAACAACTGTTCTTGCTTCTATGGGAAATGAAAAATACAAGAGTGCTTTAACTACATTTCTAAGATACAACCCAGATTCTTACAATTCTGAAGAAAACACCACACGTAATATTAGTATGCTCCTTAAAATCACATGTTTGTCCATATAGTTAGACAGTTACCTGAGTAAGAAGCATAAAAGCATTGTCTGCCCGAAGGTGCTTTGTAAGAAATTCTACACAGTGAGCTTCCAGGGCTGGGACGGCATATTTTTTGGCTGTGTAGAGAGTGGTCATGACTGTTTCAGGGCCAATCTGAACTTCATCTGAATACAAAAACCTAGGCATTAAAGAAGAGATCATTAAAGCAAGGTATTGCTGATATTTTAGTCAATATGAGCTCCATTAGTTATATTAGTCTCTTGTTTAAGTAACCTTTCATTGTATGGAACATGACGACGTAACAGAGCTTGGTATTCATTGCATGTAATACATTTTCATGCAACAAAATATTATAATGAAAACCAAGCTCTCCATGATCTTATGAAGGATAGCATCTCATGTTCCAAACAATTTCAAGTGCCTTGGTTTACAAGCATAATTTGTTCCAGAAGCATGCTTGTATTCCAAAACAGATTCTCCCTTAGGAAATAAGGGAAATGATTGGTTCCACAGTCCAAAAACATTTATATAAAAATATTTACTGTTTATGAAAATGATTACAAAATACAAAGTACTACAATACAAAATACTATAATAAAGAAGATACTGTACAGTACTGAACTGTACTGTACCTCTGAAAACCTTCATGGGTGGTGTGAGGTAGACAAGAAAGAGGAGGGATTTTGTAGAATGTGTTTCACTATCACTAATGGAGTCACTGTTCTCCACTGACTTAATGGAATCTTGCTTTTTTGTGCAACTTTTACATTCCCCTGCTGCTGATAGGGAGCAGCATTGAAACATTGATAAGGCACCTTCCACACTGCCACACACAGATCCCACACACAAATACACCTCCCACACAGCCAACAGATCCCACACAAATGTGGCTCAGGTTGGTCCCCCCCAGATCTCCCTGCACCCTGAGTTTCTTGGCCTTTGAAGCCTGTTCCAAACTTCCTCACCTCATTTTCCAAAACAGTGCTCTTAAACCAAATCAAAATTTCTGGGAAAATTTTGCTCTTACTCTAAGGTACCACTGTACCCGTATTCCAACACCACCTTCTATATTGTTCCAAAAACCTACACAACATCTTGTATGATATGGATACAATGAGCTATTTTGTTTTCCTCTCTGGGTGGATTTATATTTCAAACAGTGATCTTGGATCTAACACAAGAATGAAAATATGAAAGAAAACACAACCCCGCATTATGACACAAACAACCTATTTTCAGTCAGACTCAATCAGTCTCTCTTCCACATCAGTCTGGAGTTTATCACATCAATATCCAGGTCCCTAAGGAGCAATTCTTTTTGCTTTACCCACTCAGTTTGGCTACAATCCTGAATAACTATGGGACCTTTTACACCAATGAAGTTACGGCACCACCTATGGGAAACCTATGGAAAATGCATGGAGAAATCCAGAGTAAGTGCCTCTTACATCTTCCCATAGTTACTCTGGATTGTAGGCTTAAAGCCCAGTACCTTTTGTTCTGAAAAACAATTGCTGGTTCCACACTTTCTTCACACAGAAGATAAGCAGTCCCAGGCTATTGTTAACAGACAAGTTTGAATCTTTGAAAAATGTTCTCTAACCCTCTCAACTTAAAAATTGGGCAATGCCAAAAAGAACAAGATAAGCTACATTCCCATTGTCTTTTTTTACTAGTGGTCTGTCACAACAGAGAGCAGAAGAACTCTGAACACTGGTTAGCACTGGTACTCTCAAGGCATGCCTGAGGCCACTGATATGCTCAGGATTTTATGTTCTAGCACCCTGGCTGCCAATGCCATGCCAGGCTAGGCATGGACATAGCCCATTGTGGCACAGCACTGTAACCATAGGATCCTAGTACTGTAAAGGATTTTCTATACCAACTCTTGTTTTTTTATGAACAGTTATTCAATCCTTAACTCTATCCCTCCCTCACATAATGTTGTTATGTCACATCCTGTGGCAGGGAGTTCCACAGACTGGGTTAATTTACTGGAGAAACTAAGGCTCCGCTCCTTTTTGCTTATAAGCTGATAACACTCAGGGTAGAGAAACTGCAGTTCCACCCCTTTTACTTTTGGCTTATGACTAGCTTGTAACTTTTGGCTTGTGAGTACTTTTTAAAGGCACCATCATCACACCAGAGGCAGGGAATTCTACAGCAGTGGTCTTTGGGCATTTCATCTCAGAACTCCCCCCCTCAAAAGTCTGTCTGGGGGCCCCAATTGAAGCTGGCTCCATATCGGAATAAAGGGAAACACTCATTTAATTTCAATGAGATACTCAGAAAAGCCCAGTGCCAGATTCTGCTAACCCCTGCTTACTGGCCAAGAGACACTCTTTGGGTGTTCCTCTTTTATTTAGCAGGGGGAGAGTAACTGGCCCTCCACACCCCAGCAATGTCTGTTCAAATGGCTTCTGCTGGTGTTCTTTTTTGCATTTTAGATTGTGAGCCCTTTTGCTTTTAATTAGCTATTATTTTTCCATTTTCTTTGTAAACCGCTTTGTGAACTTGTTAGTTGAAAAGCAGTATATAAATACTGTAGATAGGTAGATAGACATGTAGACAGATAGATTCTAAGATGGTGGATCCCACTCTCTCACAACCACCCTGACCTGAGGTGACAACCCCCTAAAGGGGTCCTGACCCTCACTCTGAATACCACTGTTCCAATGACTGATGCCACAGTAAAGTTGCAATCCTAAAGACACTTTCCTGGGAGTAAGATTCATTGAAAACAATGGAGCTTACTTTTGAGTAGACTTGGGTAGGATTGTGCGCTAAGCAAAGAAACTGAGGCTCCACTCCTTTCCACTTTTGACTTGTGAGAATTTCATAAAAGAAACCCCTTTTAAAAACAGCTAGCACCGGTTCCAATGCCACATCTAGTAGTAGAGGGTTCCACAGACTGACAAAACACTGGATAAAAAACTGCTGCTCTCCTCCATTTAGCTTATGACAACTATATATCTCAACCCCCTTTCAAAGACAGGTAGGTGTGAAAGATGCCTAGCAGCGCCCAGTGGAAGGGAGATCCACAGACTGGCTCGCCTCCTTCTGGGGACCCCCAAGAGAGCCCCTTGGAGAGGCAGGTGGGAGAGACACTCTGGCAGGACCCAGTGGCAGGGAGTTCCACAGACTGGCTCTCCTCCTTCTGGGGTCCCAGAGGCTGCCAACCCTCTGAGGGGGGCGGAGCAGCCGCGGGCTCCTCCAGTGGCGGGGAGTTCCGGGGACCCACCTGAGGAGCGCGAGGAAGGCGGCGGGCTCGACGTCGGGGAGCTCTATCTCGGCGGAGGTGGTGGCCATGCCGCCGTTGAACATGGCGTCGAAGACGGCGCTACCGGCGGCCAGGACGAAGCGGTGGGCGGGGATGCGCTGCTGTCCGGGGCCGGGGCCTGCGACGCCCCCTCCGCCACGAGGCCCGGCCTTCCCCACCACGAAGCGGACGTCGCTCAGCAGCTCGTTGGCGAAGAGGAAGGCGAAGCGCTCCCTCAGGGACCGCTTCGTCGCCTGCCAGTTGTACACCGGCTCCCGCTGCACCGACACCGCCGCCCCCGGAGAGGCCGCCCCCGGCATCCCCTCGCAGGGCCGCCCCGCCGTCGAAGCCGCCTCAGGGCCGCCCGCGGCCGCCATCGCCCCCTCAGCCGCGCTCCCCGCGCGCATGCGCAAACCACGCTCACAATGGCCGCGCGACACCGCCACGCCCACGGCAGGCCACGCCCCTCGGCCCGCGCATGCCCATACCACGATCAAAAAGGTCGCGCGACACGCCCTCGGCCGCGCTCGCCTCAAAACTGTCGCGCGATACGGCCACGCCCACCACAAAGCCACGCCCCTGCTTAGCTGCGCTGGCCTCGCGCATGCGCAACACACACTCACAATAGCTAAGCGACACGACACGCCCCCTTCAGAGGATCTTATGCGCAGGCGCACAAAGACCGGGACTATAGAGCCAAGAAAAAGGAAGAGTCGCACGCAAGGGAAAATGGCGGGAAATCAGCCATTTACATGCACGAAACAGCTGTGTGTCGAAAGGGGCAGTGGGTTTCTCATCAAGGATGCAACCATAGTCACACTTTCCTGGGAGGAAGCCCCACTGAACACCATGGGATTTACTTCTGAGTAGACCTGCCTGGAGTTAAATAAATAAATAGTGCAGTCCTAAGCATGTCTGTTCAGAAGTGGGTCCCATTGAGTTCAATAGTACTTACTCCCAGGATAGTGTCTGTAAAGGCTGCTCTTCTAGCCACACTTTCCTGGGAGGAAGCCCCATTGAACACCATGGGATTTACTTCTGAGTAGACTTGGATAAGGCTGGGCTCACAATCTGAGTTAAGTGTGTATCAGATAACATATTTTATATTAGTTTTTCCTTATTTTATGCACTGTTGTTGTCACACATTGATATGGAATTAAAAAACTATTTCTGCAGCCAATACTGTACTCACTTTCCATGTAAGCCCGGAAGTTTTCTTTCCAGAATGGTATTTATTACTCTGGGATATTCTTGACTATGTAAAAAATACCTTATAAGGAAAGTAATTCAAGAGCCAAAAAGTCTAGAGTGCCACATATAAACAATTGGAAGTAACCATTAGCTTATTTTTTTTCTAAGGTTGCAGTGTGGTCCCTCTATAGACTTAGTAGCTTTATGGAGAAATGCCTCTTCCATTCTTGCCACTGGAACATAGATTGCAATGTTCAAGTCTAGACTCTCAAGTCAACCAAGGATAGTCCAAGCCTATGCATGTCTACTCAGAAGTAAATCCCATTTTAGTCAGTGGAACTTGCTCCCAGGTAACTTTGGATAGGATTGCAGCCTCAGTCTCTCAGTAGAGAGAGAAAATACTAGCACAGACCCACTTTCTAGGATGACACCAGAAGTGATGTCATTAACCTGAAATGATGTCATAGCTGGCAGTGACATCACCAAGCAGCAATATTTATAGCATGTGACAAAATCAAATGAAGTAAATAATGTAAAAGTTTATAATAAGTATTTATTTAAAAGAAAGAAGAACCTTCCCAAGAAGTTGATGATCTGTGAGATCCAGTGGAAGTGATGTCATTAACTTGGGAGTGATGTCATAGGTTGGATTAAAATCAAGGAGGAAAAATTTTAGTACCCCCATTCAAGAAAATCAGATTAAGTAAATAAGTTAACAGTGCAATCCTAAGCATGTCTATTCAGAAGTGGGCCCCACTGTGTTCAATAGTACTTTCTCCCAGAATAGAGTCTTTAGGATTGCAGCCTAAGGCTTTCCTTTCCTGGGAGTAAGTCCCATTGAGCACAATGAGGCTTACATTTAATAGAAATAGGCTGCACTCCTAAAAACACTTTCCTGGGAGTAAGTCCCTTTGAACACAGTGGGGCTTACTTTTGAGTAGACATGGTTAGGATGGCTGTGGGTGGCGCAAGTGGCTAAGACGCTGTGCCTGTTAACCAGCAGGCCAGGGTTCGAGACCCGGGTCGGCCCCACAAGACAGGGTGAGCTCCTGTCCTTGGCCCAGCTCTGCGACGCCAGCTGGATCCAATCGTATTGGCTCTGCCTTTCCATTGGACTAATTCAGTGGCGTGGAGAGGGGGGATTTGCTGCTTGGGTAGCAACCTATCCTCCATAACAATCCAACCCAGGCTTTCGTGCTTCACATGCAGCGTATGCAGCGCTGAGCACGATACTATAGTCTTTCAAGACTGACGGAGGCCTTAATATAAGGTTAGGATGGTGCTCAAAGTTAGGATTGTGCTCTAAATTAATTAAAATTAAGTAAATAAAGAAGTACAGTATAAGTTTAAATATTAATTTAAAATAAAAACACCCCTCCTAGCCCTCCTGAGCACTGGCTGCTCTGCCTAGGTTTTTACATTTACTGTACAGTACTGTATATGACACAGTGCTTTCTTTTGCCCTCTGCTGGCTTTTTACAGAAGTACAGTAAAAATAATAGCGGCCTGAGACATAGTGCACAATCCTAACCATGTCTGCTCAAAAGTAAGCCCCACTGTGTTCAATGGGTCTTACTCCCAGGAAAGTGCCTTTAGGATTGCAGCCATAATCTATCGTTTTTACGGAAATACAGTGGTACCTTGTAAGACAAATAACTTGTAAGAAGAATGCTTTGTAAGATAAACTAAAACTTCTAAGGAATTCTGTCTTGTAAAACAGTTTTACAACAAAAATTTGTTGTAAAACGAAGGAACTGAAGGATCTGCATGGTGAGCAACAGCAAGAGGTTATGGAGGAGATCTCATCTAAAGAGGAGGAGGAGAATAAGGAGGAGGAATCCCTCACGTTAAATGAGAACACTGGGAAATTGTGAAAAATTTTGTAGAAAAGCACCACCCAAATAAGTCTGCAGCAGTGCAAGCAATGAAGCTGTTCAATGACAATGCAACACCACATTTCTGTGAAATCCTGAAAAGGAGACAAAAGCGTCATTAGAAGGTTCCTTGTTAAGGCTCCTATGTTGACTGACTGTGACTGATTACATGGCGCAAGAGTGAAGACATGGTGCAAGAGTAGTTTACTATTAACTGTATTTACAAATCAGAGTAATTCAAGGCAATCTTGGTCATCCACTTAATCAGTATCTCAGAGCGTCACAGTTTGCCTCTGCTCTGACCAACGTCTGAGCTCCAACTGACCAACAGTTCTAACTGCCAACTCTCGCCGACAGTTCTAATTCTGACAGTTCTGAGTTTACAAATTACCTAGAACCAGTGGTTAGATCCAGAAATCTAACAAGTTGCTCTATTTAGTGACTCTATTTAGTGAAACTTTTAGTGAAAATTAGTAAAACGTGGCCATAAAGGTTTTTATTTTCTGTTTGCAGGAGATTTTACTGTTATTAACACTGTTATTACAGTGTTTTTATTAATATTACTAAATTAATAATAAATTTATTAATATTACTAATTTTACTATTAATTTTATTAATATTTTTATTAATGCAGTAATTGTGTTGTGTATTATATTACAGAGTTTTGAACTCGATTACAGTGTTTTGTCATCATTTTTACATACAGATAATATTTTTATATGAGTATTTTTGTGTTGTGGAACCAATCGTCTGAATTTCCATTATTTCTTGTTGGAAAATGCACTGTGTATAATGAACGCTTTGTAAGACAAAATGCTTCCAGAACAAATTACGGTATGTTTGTCTTACAAGGGAACACTGCATTTGCTTATTTGGTGGAAAACCAACTAAGCAACACAAATCATATATGTTTACTGCCCTGCACTCAAAATTTGTAGGGTAAACTCCACCACTTTAAATATACCGGAAAATGGACTGCTTAAATTGGGGGGGGGGGTGCATACTGCTGCATCTTGTTGGTGTTGATATCCAGGCTTTGGAAGTCCCTGCTTCAGAAGGCCCTTCTAGGCTCCTCTTGGTCTTTAAATGAATTGCAAAGGTTTAAATGAATTACAAAGGATTATATATATGTAATTCACTGCTGTCCGATTAGTGTGTATGTGTGTAATTTAATATAGGCTGTGATCCTAAAGACACTTCCCTGGGAGTAAAACCCACTAAACACAATGGGGCTTACTTTTGAGTAGACATGGTTTGGCTTAGACTCTTATAACTTCACCAGAGCCATCCCTCTCAAGTCAATGCAGACGGACTAGTCAAGTTGAATCAGTGTGGTTCCTGTTGGCATTTGAGTGGTCCGAAGATCTTACTGGTACAAAATACTGGTCCTCTAAATGGGAAAACCTTTAGAGCACAATCCTAACCATGTCAACTCAGAGATAAGCCCCACTGTGTTCAATAGGTCTTACTCCCAGGGAAGTGTCTTTCAGGAAAGGAGCCCTGAAGTTAAAAGTTTGTTTCATTACATTGTTCATAGAATTATCTATCTACAGTATTTATATACCACTTTTCAACTTACAAGTTCACAAAGCGGTTTACAAGAAAATAGAAAAATAATAATAGCTAATTAAAAGCTAATGGGTCCCTGTCCCAAAAGGGCTCACAATCTGAAATGCAAAAAACAACACCAGCAGAAGCCACTAGAACAGACATTGCTGGGTTGTGGAGGGCCAGTTACTCTCCCCCTGCTAAATAAAAGAGGAACACACACTTGAAAGAGGGCCTCTTGCTCAGTTAGCAGGGGCTCAGTTGCTCAGTTAGTGCCTCTTGCTCAGTTAGATTATGCATCGTATGATATATAATGTGATAGTATTATTTGAAAATATCAATTAAAAATTTTTTGGGTCAGTGTCACCCCCATGCACATCACCAGGGGTGACACACATCCCTTAGTAAAGTCACAGCTCTTACATTCCATCTTCTGTTTCTACTGATCAATAAAAGATTTCAAAAAATAAAAGATTTCTACTGGTCAAGGATTATATGTGGGTGTAGAAGTAAACTTTTCTTGCAGACCTTCTACATATAGCTTTTCAGTTAAACTTTTACTTGTTTTCTTCTGTTCGCACAAATATAACTAACCATCTGTTTGCTAACTTCACACATCTGATCATGAAGGGGAAACATAGAAGAAATTAAACATTAAGAGGCTAAAGAAAGAAAAATCATCCTTTTATTGCCTTTGGACAGATTTCCCATGAGTGGGAAGTCTGACGGCTACATGCAGAGTATGAGACTTTTATAGGATTTGGAAGTGGGGGGATAAGATCATAGGGTTTCTTGTAATATATGAAATCATAATATTGAGGAGACAGCAGGAACATACAATCTACTTTCAGATCTTACTACTCACAAAAATATAATCACTGTTTATAACCTACATTTTGCAGGTTAACACAGATCAGAGCCCTTTAGACTCAACCCTAACAGTTAACTGGGTTTAAATCCCATTGACTATAATTGGACAAACTTTGGGGAGACATGCATAGGATTGGGCTCGTACATTTTCATTGCATCTTTCAGCGTGGCTTGGAGTGTTCTAGGGTGGAGGTGCTCAGGCAGAATCAGTCCCCTGCATGTCTTGGGGTGCTCTTTGTGGGGGTGCTCAGGCAGGATCAGTCCCCTGCATGTCTTGGGGTGCTCTTGTGGGGGTGCTCAGGCTGGATCAGTCCCCTGCATGTCTTGGGGTGCTCGTGTGGGGTGCTCAGGCAGGATCAGTCCCCTGCATGTCTTGGGGTGCTCTTGTGGGGGTGCTCAGGCTGGATCAGTCCCCTGCATGTCTTGGGATGCTCGTGTGGGGGTGCACAGGCAGGATCAGTCCCCTGCATGTCTTGGGGTACTCAGGCAGGATCAGTCCCCTGCATGTCTTGGGGTGCTCTTGTGGGGGTGCTCAGGCTGGATCAGTCCCCTGCATGTCTTGGGGTGCTCAGGCAGGATCAGTCCCCTGCATGCCTTGGGGTGCTCTTGTGGGGGTGCTCAGGCAGGATCAGTCCCCTGCATGCCTTGGGGTGCTCTTGTGGGGGTGCTCAGGCAGGATCAGTCCCCTGCATGTCTTGGGGTGTTCGTGTGGGGGTGCTCAGGCAGGATCAGTCCCCTGCATGTCTTGGGGTACTCAGGCAGGATCAGTCCCCTGCATGCCTTGGGGTGCTCTTGTGGGGGTGCTCAGGCAGGATCAGTCCCCTGCATGTCTTGGGGTGCTCAGGCAGGATCAGTCCCCTGCATGCCTTGGGGTGCTCTTGTGGGGGTGCTCAGGCAGGATCAGTCCCCTGCATGTCTTGGGGTGCTCAGACAGGATCAGTCCCCTGCATGTCTTGGGGTGCTCGTGTGGGGGTGCTCAGGCAGGATCAGTCCCCTGCATGTCTTGGGGTACTCAGGCAGGATCAGTCCCCTGCATGCCTTGGGGTGCTCTTGTGGGGGTGCTCAGGCAGGATCAGTCCCCTGCATGTCTTGGGGTACTCAGGCAGGATCAGTCCCCTGCATGTCTTGGGGTGCTCTTGTGGGGGTGCTCAGGCAGGATCAGTCCCCTGCATGTCTTGGGGTGCTCAGGCAGGATCAGTTCCCTGCATGTCTTGGGGTGCTCGTGTGGGGGTGCTCAGGCAGGATCAGTCCCCTGCATGTCTTGGGGTACTCAGGCAGGATCAGTCCCTTGCATGCCTTGGGGTGCTCTTGTGGGGGTGCTCAGGCAGGAACAGTCCCCTGCATGTCTTGGGGTACTCAGGCAGGATCAGTCCCTTGCATGCCTTGGGGTGCTCTTGTGGGGGTGCTCAGGCAGGATCAGTCCCCTGCATGTCTTGGGGTACTCAGGCAGGATCAGTCCCTTGCATGCCTTGGGGTGCTCTTGTGGGGGTGCTCAGGCAGGATCAGTCCCCTGCATGTCTTGGGGTACTCAGGCAGGATCAGTCCCTTGCATGCCTTGGGGTGCTCTTGTGGGGGTGCTCAGGCAGGATCAGTCCCCTGCATGCCTTGGGGTGCTCTTGTGGGGGTGCTCAGGCAGGATCAGTCCCCTGCATGCCTTGGGGTGCTCTTGTGGGGGTGCTCAGGCAGGATCAGTCCCCTGCATGCCTTGGGTACTCCTGCGGTTCCACTGCAGCCTGGGCGGGAGACCCTCGAAGTCCTACCCGGGAGGAGCAGAGGCAGCCGGGGAGGCGGAGTGAGGCTGTCCGGGGCAGGCGGTTCTGCTACAGGGAGCCTCGCCCTGGAGGAAGAGTGTGATGCCCACTAGAGCGGCGAGGAGGAGGAGGAGAGAGGAAGGCAAACAGCAGCGGCGGGATGAGCGCCTCTGCAGCCACGGGCGTCTTCGTCCTCTCCCTCGCAGCCATCCCGGTCACCTACGCCTTCAACGCCGTGGCCGCCACCGGCAGGTGAGAACCACTGACACGCGTCTCAAACCTGCACGGGTTTCTCTGCACGTGTGAACGGGATTCGCGGCTAGTTGGGTCAGGATTGGGTCAGCCCAATCCTGGCCACACCCCTTCCTGGGAGTAAGCCCCATAGACTCTAATGGGACTTACTTCTTAGTAGACCTGCATAGGATTGGGCTTTCAACTTAATAGGATATACTTCTGAGTAGACAGACAGGTGTAGGATTGGGTGCAAGGCTTGGAATCATAGAGCACAATCCTAAACATCCCCATTGACTCTAATGAGACTTACCTGGATGGTACTGTCCAAACGTACCTTTGAGTAAATCCTATTGATTCTAATGGGACTTACTTCCAAGAAGACATGGATAGGATTGGGCAGAAACCTGGGAATAAGCGCCAATAGGACTTTTCTCTTAGTAGACAGGCATAGGATTGGGCTGCAAGGCTGCAATCTTATCCATACTTACTTGGCCTAAGCCCCATTGACTTTAATGGAACTTACCTCTGAGGAGACATGCATAGGATTGGTCTGTAACCTGGGAATGAGCACCAATAGGACTTACTTCTGAGTAGACAGGTCTGCAGGTCTGCAATTCTGTCCACGCTTACCTGGCTGTAAGCCACATTGCCTATTATGGGACTTCCATCTGAGACTGAGTAGACGTGTATAGTATTGGACTCCAAGTACGTGTACATGTCTACTTAGAAGTAAGCACTACTGAGTTCAATGAGACTTACTCCCAAGTAACTGTATAGGATTGTAGCCTCACAGCACGATCCTGTGCATAGAAGTAAGTTCCATGGTTTTCCATCGTACTTACTTCCAGGAAAGTATGTAGAGGATTATAGCCTAAAAGCCCAATTCTAGGTATGCCTACTCAGAAGAAAGTCCTGTTTTGATCAGTGGGGGCTTACTGGCATTCAGATAATTCCTATTGTGTTTAATGGGGCTCAAAGGTATAACTAGAGTAAAGCTTGGGCGGCATCTGTCCGGGGCACTGTGCACTGTGCTGGGGGGCTTACTCCCAAGTCAAGCTGTTGTTTACTCATGTCCGACTCCTCTTAACCCATGGACTACAACATGCCAGGCCACCCTAATAGGATCAAGTTGCACAGTTGTGAGCACACTTTCGGACTAGTGAATCACAATCCCATTCACATCTATCTGGGTGTAGTTTCACAAAGGCTGCAATCCTAAACACACTTTCCTGGGAGTAAGTACTATTGAGCACATTGTGACATACTTCTGAGCAGACATGCTTAGGATTGCACTCAAAATGTAGTGTGACTTGCTTCTGACTAAGCATGCATAGGAGTGGGTTTGCTGGTTTTATGAACAAGTGTACATAGAGGTTTGTGCTGCTGGGTGAGTATTTTCACCCATGAGGCTGACATCCAATGGTGTTTTTCTTCCCTTCTTATACCAGTTAAACTCAAGGAACCAGTTAAACTTAAACTGCTACAACTAGCAGCTGTCACTAGCCACAAATGCATTGCATCCCCTTTTCAAGCCATCCAATCTCATGGCCGCAGTTTCCACAAATTATGTGCTTTTTGGAAGCTTTTTCTCCATCCTAAATCAGTTCTCCATCCTAAATCAGTTCTAAACCTAGACTGGTTTCAGTGTATGTTGAGATTCTCCTTACAGTGTACGAGAGTCTCAAGTGTGCATTTTAAGGACTCTTTAACATTTTCATCAATGACTTGGAGGAAGGGATACGGGGGATCAAATTTGCAGATGACATCAAGCTGGGAGGAGTAGCAAACACAAAAGAAGACAGGAGAAACCTCCAGGACAGTGGTTCTCAATCTTCCTAACGCCGTGACCCCTTTATAAGTTCCTCATGTTGTGGGGACCCCCAACCATAAAATTATTTTCGTTGCTACTTTATAACTGTAATTTTGCTACTGTTATGAATCGTAATGTAAATATCCAATATGCAGGATGTATTTTCATTGTTACAAATGAAATGAATGGGATTTATTTCAGAGCATTGGGCATAGGATTGAGCCCTGAGGCTGCAATCCTATCCACATTTACATGGGAGTAAAGGCCCCCCTGACTATAATGGGATTTATTTCAGAGTAGGCATGCATAGGATTGGGCCCTGAGGCTGTCAGTCAGCCCCAGTGCGTGTGCAGCTGCAGCTGGAGGTCTGGCAAACCTGACCTAGCCCCCTGCACCAGGGGTTTTTAGGTGACCCCCGGGAAACCTCTAGGCAACCCCAAAAGGGGTCCCGACCCCAACTTTGAGAAATGCTGCTCCAGGAGGATCTGGATAAACTGGAATCCTGGGCTGTAACAAATAGAATGAACTTCAACAGGGAGAAGTGCAAGGTTCTGCACTAGGGCAATAAAAACCAAAAACATAGGTATAAAATGGGGGATACGTGGCTTGGCAGCACAACATGTGAGCGGGATCTTGGAGTCGCTGTGGATCACAGGCTGAACATGAGTCAGCAGTGTGAGGTGTCTGCAGAGAAGGCAAATGCCATTTTAGGCTGCATTAAGAGGACTGTAGCTTCCAAGTCACGAGAAGTTCTAGTTCCTCTTTACTCTGCATTGGTAAGACCTCACCTTGAGTACTGTGTTCAGTTCTGGGCACCTCACGTTAAGAGAGATGCAGCCAAACTGGAGCAAGTCCAGAGGAGAGCGACAAGAATGATCAGTGGGATGGAAGGGAAGCCCTACGAGGAAAGGTTGGGGGAACTTGGGATGTTCAGCCTGGAGAAGAGGAGGCTGAGGGGAGACATGATTGCCCTCTTCAGATACCTGAAGGGCTGTCATAGGGAGGAAGGGGCCAATTTGTTCATAGCTGCTTCTGAAAGCAGAACTAGAACCAATGGGTACAAACTGCAAGAAAGGAGAACCTGGTTGGATATCTGGAAAAAATTCCTGATGGTTCAGGCGGTTTGGCAGTGGAACAGATTGCCAAGGGAGGTGGTGGACTCTCCCTCACTGGGGGTCTTCAAGCAGAGGCTAGACGAGCACCTTTCGGGGATGATGTCGGAGGATTTCCTG
Organism: Cryptoblepharus egeriae; assembly: GCA_030015325.1. Classification (NCBI taxonomy): domain Eukaryota; kingdom Metazoa; phylum Chordata; class Lepidosauria; order Squamata; family Scincidae; genus Cryptoblepharus; species Cryptoblepharus egeriae. The sequence continues at coordinate 19,313,415 of JAREYC010000013.1, forward strand.
CTGCAGGCAGGGGGTTGGACTAGATGACCTACTAGGTCCCTTTCAACTCTAGGATTCTATGATTCTATTCTATGACTGATTTCACACTTGATGCAAGCCTAGTTTTTAGATTGATCACCATGTCAGCCCACCCAGGTGACTTGGAAGTATTTGATGTTTGCAACTTACTTGTGCACACATCTGTATGAAGAAGCCCTAAAATATCCTTACAATGTTTTTCACACATTACCATAAAAATGCTTTTGCAGCCTTTCTAGTTATTAGTGCTGAGTCTAGCATTAACTGAGTGTAGCATGAACAAAAAATGTGCCTTCTTAAATCACTGAAGGGCTGTATAGGAGAGTCATTCCAATTCTACTAGAATTTTAATTTGCTTTATAAATCACATATGAACATCTAAAGTGTTATGTCCTCATTTTATTTATTTACCATATTTACTCGAATCTAATGCTCCATTGACTCTAATGCACACCATATACTTATAATCAAAATACCACATTTACTCAAATCTAATTAACCATCAAATCTAATGCACACCCTGATTTTGGAGACTAAATTTGGCTGGAAAAGGTGAGCATTAGATTTGAATTATACAGCATCTATTTATTTATTTATTTATTTATTTATTTATTTATTTATTTATTTATTTATTTATTTGCCCTTCAGAAACAATGATCAGAGTGGTAAGCCAACAACGGGAAAGTACAGTAGTTAAAAACAGCAGCCTCCGATAACAGCACACATTTAAAATAGCTAATAAAAGGAGAACATAGGTGTTAACAGAACACTTCTAGGTGTGTCTACTTAGAAGTAAGCATCATTGTATTCAATGGGGAGTACTGCACAAAAGGTGTGCATAGGATTGCAGCCAAATTGTTCTCTTGCATTAGGTTCTCTTGACAACTATTTCTTCCACTCTAATCTTGTTGATATGGGCTTTAAGAGCATTTGCAAAGTATTTCAAGTATGTTATCTCAGTAATCTAGTAGGATGTGGTCTGAGGGCGTATGATGCCAGCTATGCACCTCACTGAAACCAAGGAGACACCGTCTGGTCAATGACTGCATCTGGGAAAACCCATATAGAGAACCCATATAGAGAATCCAGAATGGCTGGATATTGAAATACATAATCCTTACAACAGTCTTGTAAGGTAGGCCAGCATTATCATTCTCTGTGTGGCAGACATGGAATGAGATGAGAATGGCTTGCCTGAGCCTGGAAACACACTTTCTTGGGAGTGAAGCCCACTCATGATTGACTTCGTGCTGAACAGGGAGATCCTTACTGATACCAGCTTTTCCTTGCAAGGTGTCCTCACTGCCCCTGGAGGTGGCAGCAATGCACAGGATCGAGTGGCTTGCCTTATAGATTCGTTGTGTCTGCAGAAAGGGACAGGTATTGTGAGTTGCTATGGGTTCCTTGGGCTCTCCTGTACCCTTTCTCCAAACCACTCCAAGTTGCATAAGAGAAGTTCAGAAGTACCTTTTAAGTACCTTTTAACTACCCCTGCTAACTGGGTATGGCTGCAATCCGAAAGGCACTTTCCTGGGAGTAAGGTTCATTGAATACAGTGGGGCTTACTTTTGAGTAGACATGGTTAGGATTGTGCTCTAAGAGGCACTCTTTCACGTGGGTGTTCCTCCTTTATTTAGCAGGGAGAGAGTAACTGGTCCTACACACCCCAGCAATGTCTGTTCAAGTGGCTTCTGCTTGTATTTTAGATTGTGAGCCCTTTTGGGACAGGTACCCATTAGCTATTTATTAGCTATTATTTTTTCATTTTCTTTGTAAATTGCTTTGTGAACTTTTTTTAGTTGAAAAGTGGTATATAAATGCTGTAGATAGATAGATAGATAGATAGATAGATAGATAGATAGATAGATAGATAGATATTGCATTTGGAAAAGAGTCACAAAGAGGACTGTGGCAGAAAAGAGACTATTATTTATTTTCACCCATCTCCAGAAAAATTATTTCCCTGTGGATGTGATCTCTACCGTTAAAGGCAGGCAGGTAGAGTTGCACATCTTCTCAGTGTTGCTAGCCAGAAAATATTCTAATCACAGTATTTTCCAAACTGTGGGTCCGGACTTCATCTTGGGTGATGGAGAGATTAGAAAGTTCTGAAGTTTTTCACAAAGCTGATCACTGCTAATTGCCCTGCAAAGCTGTAATCTTTTGCACACTTGCTTGGGAAAATGTGTTCTGCATAACATGAGCAGAATATCAAGGCATGAGCAGGATAAGGAAAATCTTCAAATATAGCTCTTTGATGCGGCAATATTTTTCCAGCTATGTGCTCCTTTTTGCTGATCCGTTCATGTGAAAGCATCTCCAATCCCTGTGGTGTAACATATTAAATTATAGATGTGGGAAATGCAAAAGGCTGTTTTGGCGTCATGTACGGAAGTGGCCTGGGGAGAGGGCCTGGTGGGCCAGGAGCACACTGGGATGGGGGAAACAGGACTGTTGTTTTTTCTTTTCTGCTTGCATAAGCTACTGTGGTATTTTTAGAAGTTGTACTTCTGCTGCTTGCTAGGGACATTGTGTGGAAAGAAGAATAACAATAGCCAACAGCTGCCTTATCAGGGCGGAAGTGCCAGGGCTTCATTTATCAAAAGAGGTGCCAAAACCCAGAATTGCCTGGAAGGGATGTCTTGTGACCTGAAAGTGCATATATCACTGAGCCCTAGACCTGGTTTTTTGGGAGGAGGAGATTGCAATGACTCTGATCCTATGCATAAGGGCATTTCTTTGCACAGAAAAGAAATTCTGCTCCTCTACCAATAAACCTGGTTCTGGAGCCCAATCATGGAGGGCTGCAAAACAGAAATGGACCATCTTCAACATTGCAGGACTAACTTGGTATTTTGCTGGAGCTTTGAATCCAGCTGCTGGGGTTTGGTTCAGTGGTGTGTGCATAGAAGTAAGAGGGCACTTTGGAGTATACACTTGGCACATCCTTGTGCTTTTGGTGCCAGAATTAATCTTGCAGGCAGCCCTTTTATGCAGACTGCACTTTCAGTTCCTTCTCCAACTGTGTTTGACCAGCCTTAGAAGGGGAAAGCCTCTTGGTTGTCGCTGGTCTGGGAAACAGACCTTAACCATAGTTACTGAGAACTGAGCCCATAAAATGTCCTGGCACATCATATTAACCTATTTCTGCCTTCTTTGGATGAACAAAAGTACCCTGCAAAATTTATTCTCTGAAGAGTTTGAGTAATTCCTCTTGTCCAAACTATTGAATATTTGTGTGCATTTGCAAAAAGCAAAGCAAGCAAGCATTTATGATTTATTCATACTGCCAAATTGCTCCTCATGAGCATACACAGGATACAACAAACTCAGCAAACATTTGGGCCATCTGAACTGGGCCATAGTAGAGGGGGAAATCAGTAGCAAAGTGGCAGCAGGCATGGTCTGGTGGTTGAGTGCAGAACTGCTGAAGATACCTAAGCAGGGAAGGACCTGGACAGCCCCTGGATGGGAGACTGGAAGCTGATAAAGCTGTCATGAATCATCAGTACCAGGTGTCATTCTAAAAACTCCTGCTGGAAGGCATTTCCCAATACTAGATGTGATGACCACACCATGAAGGATACCACCTGGAATGAGAAGAGTTTCTACAAGCTCTCCCTGTATAACAATTATCTACCTCACAGGGTTGTTGTGAGGACAGAAAGGGGCTACATAGGAAAAGTCAACTGTGGATAAGACATTACAAGCAGTCATGTATACTCTGGGCAATACTGGAAACTACACCCGTAGCTAAATCCTTTCACCACCAGAAAACTCTGGACTTGGTAAATAAGTAGCAAAGTGCAAGATCGGAAATCCTTGTTTGCTATTACTTTTTACACTGAGAAACCATTTCTGAACTTCCAAGGAACTTAGGCTGCAATCCTAAAGACACTTTCCTGGGAGTAAGAGTCAATGAACACAATGGGACTTACATTTGAGTAGACAAGGTTAGGATTGTGCTCATAGACACATACTCTGTTCTACCACAACCTGCAGTTTGAAAAGCCGCAGGAGGAAGTTAACATGTTGTCTTCTGCTTTGGCTTGATTTGAGTAACTTCCCAAGAGAAACCACAAAGTTGTAATTCTTTTTTTCTGGTTTGAATAATTGCAGCTCCTGGGCCATCATCACCGTCGGATTGCTGGTTTTGTTCCTGGTAGCCATAGCAGCTCGGTTTCTGGTGAAAAGAAAGCCACCCAAGGATCCACTCTTTTATGGTGTGTAATAATGCCAAAGAAGAAGATAAATTGGCAGATCCCTGGCACTCCCACATTGGGCACAGGAATCTCCCTCTGCCTTAGAGGGCTGGTACAAGTATTTTTGATCACAATGAACCTTGTGGAACAAGGGGCTGACTGAGTGAAAGGTGGAGTGTGACCCTACAATCCAGAATAACTACGGACGTACGTAAGAGACAATACATGCACACGTAGTTACTGCACCACCTAGTGAAAACCTATGGTAAATTCATATTGCAATCCAGAGCAAATTGTTCTTACACCGGAGCAAGGACTCCCTGTAGTTACTCTGGATTGCACCCTGAATCTTACTGGTGGTTGGATGATGGTCATAAGTAATGTCTTCCAGTACAGAGGTGGTATATATACCGGTATTTATTTAGTAGATGTTTATCCCATGGCCTCAACATGGCTTATAGCCAGTGAATGCCAGCTGCTGGTGAGCAGCACTTAGGGAGGACATTGCTGGAGGAGAGAATCCTTTCAATCATCCAGTCCCGCACAGCCCTTCTGATGTCCACCCAGCCCTTTTTAGGGCCTCCAAGGATTTTGGCAGGAGGGCCACATCAACTCTCTGACACTATATTGGGTGCCAGAAAACTAATTTACATTTCAAATTTGAATACATTTACATAAATTTACATATAAGAATGTATTGGATTCTATTACAAAGCTTGCACTAGGGCCAGATAGTTGGGTCCTGCTGGGGCCCCCATTGAGGCTTGCCTGAGGACTGTATCTGGCCCCAGAATGGGGTTTGGAGACCCCTGGTCTATACAAAGGATATCAAATATAAAGGCCATGCAACAAAATGTGGCCCCGTAGCAACTTCTGGCCCTATAATTGGGCATTCCCAGCCTGGAAAATGGGTTCTCTTATATCTTGAAAATATGAATAAGATTTGTCTTTCATCTGATCTATCATTTGCAGCTAATGAGCTTCTACATGAGAACAAAAGTGCTTATTTCTGTTTCATGATATCACAGTTTCTGCTTAATGAAGTGGGTTTGACATCCCTGACTAATAGGACACAATATGGGGGGAGAGACGAAGCTGGTAGCTGCAGATTGATGTTTCGGCCTGATTCTCCACTTTGGGTACTGCGGGGGATGACAAGTGTCCACAGAGACCCTTCTTAAGTACTGGCTCCTTGGACAGCTTTGATGCAGCCCTGTCATTTGTCATGCAATTAACATGTGCCTGACTTCCTCATTTTCCTTGTATGCCTCTGCAGTGTACGCAGTGTTTGCATTCACCAGCGTTGTGAATCTGATCATCGGGCTTGAGCATGATGGAATAATAGATGGATTCATGACCCATTACTTGAAAGAGGTGAGTGATGATATGGTGTGGGCTGGCAGGGCTGGCATGAAGACTCCCTAGTTCCCAAGGCAGCCTTCCAAATGCCTCCCTCCCCAGCCTGATAAGATGTTGGCATCTTATTCTTCCATTCCCTGGAAGTGAAAGGAAGTGGGGTGGAGCAGACAGAAGATGAGATTGGTGGGCTGGAGCATTGGAGAGCAAGTGAGTGTGCCCTACCAACCTGCTTCATTGACTCCCTGGATGGGTCAGCCCCGGTGACTCCTTAAACACTGATGTGAAAGGGACAAGGCGAGGCTCTGAGCAAGTCTCAGCAGGTGATTTATGCTCGGATGTCTTTGTTGATGGTAGTGAACAGGTGAGTGCAATTTGCTTACACAAATCTCTGTTTAACTCCATGGCAGGGACCAATATTTGAACACACCAGAAAGTAACAGTGTCTTTATTGTGAGTCTAAATAGTCCTTTTGGGTGAGATCCTAAATCCATTACAGTGATTGACAGGATGTTTATTGATTTCACAGAGAAAGCGAGTATTCCTCTTGAACCCATCATGGCATTATTATTTCATTGCTTTGCAAGTGCATCACTCCTGATGGTGGAGAAATTCATTCTCACTGAAAACAAAGAAGTTTGTGCTGGGTTTAATGGCCTCTGGTGTAAATGAAACACATCCATTTCCATAGTTGGTACAAATGAAGCAATACAGGCATAATAAATGCTCATTTTTTAATCTGGGAAACACTTGAAACACTTTAAATAAGAATCTTGGAAGCCCTTCACTCTACTTTGTCATGTTGCCTTACAACAGCCCTTTAAGGTAGGCTAGGACACTCTGAGGCAGGTTTTTTTTGGAGGGTGTCCCAGTGGTGGGATTCAAGTAAATTAACAACAGGTTTCTCACTCCCCGTGATGAGTGACGCTTACGTGATGTGGCTGCAACCGATCACATAACAGTGCTTCTACAGGAGTCCTGTAGGACCATCTGTTTGAATGATTGCCATTGCTTCATCATGGAATGGACTGGCTGCCTGGGGTAGGGCAAGATAATTTTTTAAAAAGTTTGTCCTGTGAGTGGCGCAGCTGGTACTCATTAGCAAACGGTTCTGCAGAAATGGTGCGAACCGGCTGAATCCCACCACTGGAGTGTTCCCCTCTCTGTCCTCCTATGTGCTTCCACTGCTGCTCCTCCTTCCTGCACTGAAAAATGGGGATGATGGAGAAGAATAAATTGGGGGGGGGGGAGGAAGAGTGCTGAGTTATAACATTATTGATACAAGTTAATACAGTATTTATTTATTGATACAAGATTATATAGTATTTGTCCATCCGTTTCTTTCAGGGTGAACCTTATCTGAACACTGCTTATGGCCATGTGATCTGCTACTGGGATGGTTCTGCCCATTACCTGATGTATCTCCTGATGGTAGCAGCGATTGCATGGGAGTAAGTCAATGCAGCATTTGTTTGTTTGTCCTTCACATCTTTTATTAACTACCTAGAATCAGGTTTCCAGCTAACCAGAAAAAATTATCCAGCCTTCACACTAATTATTGGTTATTTTGGGCTACTAATTAGAAAAGAAAGAGGAAGAAGCAGATATTAATAACTTTTTTCCAGGTTCTGTTGCTCAAAGTTGGTGGAGGAAGAGGGACAATTTGTTCCTAGACAGCTGCCCTAGAAATAGAGCCACAGAACCTGGATAAGTCTCTAGGAAGTTTCAAAAGTGGCATTTCAAAAGGTGAAGACCATAGAAATTAGTTGCCTGAAGAAATGCCTTGAGAAGAAATGTACTGTATTTAATCAGATCCAATGCGCCATCGAATCTAATGTGTACCCTATACTTACAATCAAATACTGTGATGCCTCATGTAACAAATTTAATTCGTTCTGGAGGCATGTTTGTTACGTGAAATGTTTTTACGTGAAACGGATTTTCCCATAGGAAATAATGGAAACTCAGACAATTGGTTCCACAACCCCAAAAATATTCATATAAAAATATTAACTGGATGTAAAACTGATGACAGAACACTGGGATTGAATTCAAAACATGCATTCAATGTGCATGATCTTATGAAGCCTACTTAGGCTGCAGTCCTAAAGACACTTTCCTGGGAGTAAGACCCATGTAACCCTTAGATGCCCATCCGGATCCAGAGTCCGGAAATTCAAATTTATGCAAATTGGGCTATTTTTAGATGGGCTTACTTCTGGGTAGACATGGTTAGGAGGCTGCAATCCAAGACACCTTCAAAGTGTCTCCCCACTTTCTCCTTCTCTCCATCTTGAGCCTCTCTCTCCCCTCCTCTCTTCTGGCTAATCCTGAGCTGCTTCCCTCTTCTCCACTGCTCTTCTCTCCCTCCGGCCACAGGAGGAAAAGCATGGAAGTGTTGCTTTCACTATGGGCAGGTGCACTAGGCAGCCCTGACGCTTTTTAAACAGGCTGCTGGCCAGCGCGTCTGCCCCAACTGCCAACGAATGTGTTCTTTATGTGAAGCACAGTTTGTTACGTGAAGCAGAATCCTAGAGAAATTTTTGTTTTTTATGTGAAACATACTTTACGTGAGGTGTTCTTTACGTGAGGCGCCACTGTACTGTATTTACTCAAATCTAATTAACCATCAAATATAACGCGCACCCTCATTTTGGAGACTGAATTCGGTTGAAAAAGGTGAGTGTTAGATTCAAGTAAATACAATATTTAAAATGGGAAAATATATTTAGAAATGTATTTAGAAGTGTGGTCACGCAGCCTAAAGCGTGCAACAGCTTCCCCAAAAGTATCCTCGGTGTTGTAGCTTTATCTTGGTAAAGATGTGAAAACTGGCTATATTTCCATTGCAGGGAAAGTTACCGGACAATTGGCCTATATTGGCTGGGGTCTATTATGATGAGCATCATTGTCTTTGTGCCTGGAAATATTGTTGGTAAGGAAAGATGTCATCCTCTTTCAGGGCTTTCCTATGCATGTCCAGTCACTGTTCAGTTCAGTGGGACTAACTCCCAAGTAACTGTGCAAAAGGGTTTTAACCAGTGATGGGCTTCAAAAAATTTAAGACCCGGTTCTCTGTCCATCTGGCAGCCACTTTTAAATGGCTATTTTTAAACTTTATATGTCCTATCTCTTGTTAAGAACCGGTTCTATAGAGTAGGTGCGTACCTGCTAGAGCCCACCACTGGTTTTAACCCTTCCCCTTCACAATATGATTCTGCTCTGAAACAACCTCCTCTGTGCACTATTGCAATTAATCTTAAGATGCAATCCTACACATTGATTTTGGTCAGACTTAGAGCACAGTCCTAACCATGTCTACTCAGAAGTAAGTCCCATTGTGCTCAATGGGTCTTACTCCCAGGGAAGTGTGCTTAGGATTGCAGCCTTACTGTCCAATAAACGTGAGTAGGATTGCAGCCTAAATTGAACTCAAGAGATGGACATGCAATAATGCTTATCTCATCAGGTCTCGTTTGACTCTTAACATCAGGAATATCTCTGATTAAAATGCAAGGCATTCTTGCATAACTGAACTTCTTTTTTGCAAAAAGGAAACATAAAAAGTCTCCAGCCCACCTCCCCAACTCATACCATAGATTTTTGTGTTGTCCTTGGTATGCATGTGAATTATTTTCTCAGGCTCCCAAAAGGAAAAAAAATATAACATTTCATTTTTAAAAAAAATTAGCACTTAGATTTTGACACCAGAGCTGCAATCCTATAGACACTTTCCTAGGAATAAGACCCATAGAACACTTTTGAGTAGATATGGTTGGGATTGTGCCTTCAGTTTGCTTAAGGCTGGTTCTATAATTGCCTGGTTTAAAATTATAAATGATAATCAGGGGGACCTATATCAATGTATGCACGCCAGAATAAGAAAGGTCAGAGTATATTTACATTACTGATTGCACGGAAGGTACTAAATATACTGTGCAGTTGAAAAAACATTTGTCTAATATAACAGAAAGCAAAGGTTTAGGGCTTCTGTGCTTGGTTTAATTGGAGAATACTGTCAGAGTGTTGCTTTACTCTAATTTCATCATCCATTAAAAAAAATTATTAAGGCCACTCTGTTGCTCTATTATGACTTATCAAACTACCCATCATAATGTGCTTAGGAGAATAATTTGCATTAAGATTTTACCTCTCACATAAGAGCTTCAGGATAATTTACTGTCTGCTTGCTTGCTTGATACTTGTGTTCTTATTGTTTATTGAGGATATTACTGCAAGTGATACTGTTTATCAAAAGTTTGAAGTCTATAAAATATTGCCACATTTTCAGCTGTGTACCATATGCCATTGTTATCTATCAATATTGGGATATTTTTATTTGTCTCTTTTGTGGCATATTTGTAGACTTGCTGGTATTGGTTATGTGTCGATGTGTTTGTGCGTATGCACATTAACAGCATGAGCAAGTAGTAAATAATCTGTCATGCAACTGTAATCTGACTTTTCCAGAATTTAATTCCAGTTCTGGCTTGCAATACATTCATTTTGGTTTCTCAGATTCTCATTAATAATTTTAAACAAGCAAATACAGAGTCTTATGCAGTGATATAGCTGCTTAATACGGGTGTTATAGGACTAAGGAAGAAAATGGGATGTGTTTGTGTGTGAAAATGGGATCAGGGGAAGAACTGGGATGGGGAAAACAGCACTGTCAATATCCATTGCCTCTTCCCAGCATCAGTCTCCCTTCCTGGGTCCTTTTGGAGCTGTGCCAACAAAATCTCTGAATAGGACTATGTCGAGCCATTCAGAGATATAATAATAATAATAATAATAATAATAATAATAATAATAATAATAATAATAATAATAATAGGGAATTTTGGCTTCGGCATCTGGTCATCCTGTACTAAAGCCACCCGCTGACCCAGCACACCTTCAGAATGTTGCATAGTGCAATATTATATAATAATATTTTTATTACAATAATAATATTTATTATTATTATTATTATTATTATTATATTATTATTATTATTATTATTATTATTATTATTATTATTATTATTATTATTATTAACAACAACAACAACAACAACAACAACAACAACAACAACAACAACAACAACAACAACTTTATTTTTACCCCACCTTTCTCCCTGGAGACTCAAGGTAGTTTACAACATGTATAAAAACATTAATTAAATCCCGTAAATTTAGAAACAGTGAAAACATGTTAAAACAATAAAAAAAATCTCCATTAAAAAAACTGATTAAACTAATAATGAATTAAAACTGATTAAAAGCAGTAATAATTTACAGTAATTCCATTCCTGGAGGAACTAACCCCTTCCTGTTGCACTGTGCAACATTCTGAAGGTGTGCTGGGTCAGCGGGTGGCTTCAGTACAGGGTGACCAGATGCCGAAGCCAAAATTCCCTGCCAAGTACCCCAAAATTCTTGTCCCCCAACCCAAAATTCCTACCCGGTTAAAAAATTGTAGGACACCCACCCAAAAATGTAGGACAAATGTAGGATATGTGAAAATAAAACAAAAATACTCGTATTGCTGTCCTGTACTTAATTTCAACACTTTTAAAATTGAAAACCTTTTTGTAAGAGCTGTTTTTACCAACAATGCGCATGTGAAGTGGCTCAAAGCAGACACAATCTTCTCCCCAAGACCCCAGCCCCCAAATACCTGCTCCTATACCTGCTCCCTCACACATCCATGCATGCACTCGCTCGCTCGCTCGCTCACTCACTCACTCACTCTCCATGCATGCACACATACACTCACATACAGTAACTCACTCACACTCACACTCACACACTCCATGCATGCACACTCAGTCACTCACTCACACACACACACTAAATGCACACACAATAAATTTGGATGAAGGAAATCCTGGAGGAACAGGGGGGTTTCTTCCTTTCCGGTGAGCACCCCTTTTTCCTAGTTGGTCCAGGGAAATCTGGTTGTGTCGGAACTCTGTTTAGGCAGGACTGAACTGCCCAATTCTTAAATCAGTTGACATATTTCTTTATTTCTTTTTTTGCCAAATAGGGAAATATGGAACAAAAGTATATCCTGCATTTTTATTAAGTTTGCCATACATTTGTCTCCCGATATGGGCTGGTTTCAAAATTTACACTCAACCTCCTGTGAATGACACATCCCCAGTCAAGGTAATCTCTCTCTCTTTTTCTTCTTGGGGGGTGGGGAGCAAAAAATGGTGAGGAAAAAAATCTTTCTTTTTTTTAAAGATTTCAAAATAGCAACTGTTGTAATTAGATTTTTAGAGATAAAATTTTTATTGAGAATTAAGAGTACACTTTCCTACATGTTTTGGATGAGATAGGGAATAATTTGGAGATGTAAATCTGGATACCCCACCAATTTCAAGGAAATATTTGGAGAAGAAGTCTGTAGTACTAGACAGTTTCCTGGGAGTAAGATCCATTGAACACAATGGGGCTTATTTTTGAGTAGACATGGTTAGGATTGTGCTCGAAGTCGCTTTCAGCATTTTAAATTAGAGATTTTGATAACCTTTGCTGCCTGAACATTTAATCAATATAGGTAAGTGCACAATCCAGACTAACTACGGGAGCTCTTAAGAGACATTTACGTTGATGTAGTTGTGGCACCACCTAGTGGAAACCTATTGGAATTTCATAGAGCAATCCAGAGTAAATTTTTCATACGTTGACATAAGGGCTCCCGTAATTAGTCTGGATTGTGTAGTATGACAGATGTCATGCCCACTTCCATTGGTTCTGAAAAGATATCTTGCTTTAACGCTCTCGGATAATTTCACCACATATTGATCAAATGTTGCTTTTTGAATTTTTGGTTTGATCTGAGTAAACCTTTGGGAAATTGGCTTGTTGAACTTTTCCTCCTCAAATTTTATTAATGAGCTTTCAGCCAGCAATTAGCAGAAACTGAAGTTCTGTCTGTCCACAGTACAGTACAATCCTAACTATAGTGCCTCTTGTTGATTCTGTGGGATTTTTCAAAACCATACAGTGAAAATGGTGTTTCTTGCTGGCGTGTCGAACACTTTCTTATTGTTAAATTTATGACTTCTATGGAAAATGGGAATAATTATCAGTCTAGTAAGGGTGTCAGGAACCTAAACAAAATTGCCCAGCGTATGTTAACGGTAAATGGTCTTGAAATACATTTTGTGTTTGGAATAGTGGTCATGTAAGTTGGGCAAGCCAAGCCTACAGTTTCACAGCCTTATACACTCCTGCAGAAGTGTATCAACAACAAATCAGCAGCTGAAATGTCTTGAATGTCAGGAGCACTATGAGAAAAACAATGGTAGCCAACTGGAACCAAGAGGATCTGCCCCATAACTAAGCCTGCCAACCGCAAGGACCTCTCCCCGAAGGCATGTTGCCAAGGGATCTCTTGGATCAGGAGCCAGCCCTAGTTATGTCATTAGGAATTTATATTCAAAGATTTTAGAGTATCCCTTTGCCTGTGGAGAGAATATTGGAACGCATGAAGGCTCAGAGGAGAGCAGCTGTTGGGAGAAGGAATAGAGATGGTAGCTGCTGATTAGGCAAATATAAACTGTTATCCTCATGTTGGCAGAACATGTAAGTGTACATGTGGATACAGTGGGGAAAATAGTAAACACTGGGATCCAAAGATTATAGCTTTCTGGCCCCACTACTAACAATTTCTCCATTATATTCATGTATATTTACTGGTATGTCTTCCAGCTTACGGTAGCACTTCTTGAATCTGACAAAACGGGCTCTTGTCCTCAATAAATTAGCTAACCTTTCAAGTGACTCCTAGGATTCTCTCTCACTCTTTGTTAATGGTAATTATTAGCTGTAATCTATGCTATAAAGTCAAAACAGTATTCAAGTATTTAGGAATGCACAACAAATAGGATTCTTCGACTCCAAACACTCTTGTTTAAATATCTATATATAAAAAACTGAAAAGTTACTGACTGATTGACTGTCTGACTGTCTGACTCACTCACTCACTCACTAATTCACTCAATGCTGCGCCAAAACCACTGGACCTAGAAGCGTGAACTTTGGGGAAGGTGTTCCTTCCATGATGGAGGCACCCACTAAGAACCGGTTATTGGAAATTCCAACAGGAAGGAGGTGAAATGGGGCGCAATGCATTTTCCTCCGTATACTTTCCATTGAGAATTCCTGACTGATCACTGCCCTGTCTCAATCCCTGGACCTAGAAGTGTGACGTTTGGGAAGGGTGTTCCTTCTGTGACATTAACACCCACCAAGAACCAATGTTGAGAAATTTAACCCTTAAGGGGCTGAAAAGGGGTGCAACGTGATTTTGTGGTATCTTAACATGGAAGACTGACCAACATCCAGCCATCTTGGTGGCTGGTGCCTGATGCATTGGGAGGGAGGGTAAACTGGTGGGATGTTGTGCGGGGGGTGTTGCAATTGGGGGGTTGATGCACAGTGGGAGTGTTGCGTGGGGGAATGGTGTGCATGGGGGATGGTACACATAGGGAGATGGTACGCATGGGAGGGTGGATGCACATGGAGGTTTGGCTGCATGGGAGGGTGATTCTCAAAGGGGATGGTGCGCATGGGAGGGTGGTGCGCATGGAAGGGTGGTGCGCATGGAAGGGTGATGTGCATGGGGGGTTTTGCACATGGGGGTGGTTACACATGGGGTGATGTGTATGGGAGGCTGATGCACAAGGTTTGGTTTGCAATAGGGGAATGGCGCGCATGAAGGTTTGTTGTGCATGGTGGGATGTTGTGCAATGGAGCAGATGGTGTGCAATGGGGGTTGTTGTGCATAGAATGATGTTGCACATTCAGGGTTGATGTGCATGGAGGGATGTCGCGCATTTGGGGTTGATGTGCATGGGGGATGATGTACATGGGGGGCGATGGGGGGATGGGACACAGGGTGGATGGTGCAAAGGGGGATATTTTACTCCTGCAACTCGGGCACATATTGCTAGTATTTTAATAACTTCCTTGGCCTTCTGTTAAAATTACACTTTGGTGGAAGCAAGTTTGCATTTTCCCCTCCAAACGTTCCTTACAGTTTGGAGCAAGCTGTCTTGGTTCAAGCACTGATTGCATGCAATAAAATCATCTTGGCAACTATCCCACTGCTATTATCCCAAAGTTAAAAGGAGATTTTTTAGATTTGAATGTCACTCATGCCAACAGGATAAGGTGGAAACTATGTTTGTAATAATGGTCTTCCTTTTGCACAGTGCTTGCATCCTGTTGTGATTATAGCTGAAACAACTTGGAATAAACTTGGCTTAGCTTAACTATGGCAGTTCTATCTACAGTACCAGGCAGGTCAGCTGATGAGCTATTTTATGTTTAACGAAGACATGGCTGCAATTGTACCCTCCAGTTAGGCTGGCATAAGCCACGGCATAAGTTCCATCCTGGCTTGGAGGTGTCACAAAAGTGTTGAAAGGCACTTCTGCCCCACTCTTGGAAGGGTTAGGCCAGAGCACAGGCATACATTGACTTCCCCACATAGGGTTGCCATATGATAGGAAAAACTGGACTTTTCTGGTTTTTGGGGTCCCGTTCTTTATGACTAGGTCCAAGTCATGGGATTGGACCTCGCTGGAGAGGAAAGAGGGTTTGTGTGTGTGTGGTAAGAGGGGGCCAGGAAGGGATGCGCCTACAGAGGCTTATTGATCCTGGGTAAGGGTTGCCATAATTCTCTTCCACAAAAATGGGATAGGACCCTCTATCCCATTTGTCAGTATGTGAACGCAATCCCCCAAAATCAGGTTTGTCCCTGCTTTTTTTGGAGATATGGCAACCCTATTCCTGGGAGTAAGCCCCATTCATTATCATGTCCTGGTTAGCAGATGTTTTGTACTGTCCCGGTTTTGTGGGAGGGAATTATGGCAACCCTATCTCCATACCATCATGGGAAGATATGTCATGTGAATTAGGCTGGCCTAAATATGTGAGGATTGCACCCTATGTGCTTTTGCCTATTATAAAATCAACTCAGAACTTGGAAGAGTCTTGTTTTAGATACCAGAAGCTTGTCCTCCTGCCATTCCCTGGGAACCAAGTAGTAATATCTTCCTCATTAACTTCAGACTCCTGCTTTCTTGCAGGTTTTCTTTTTGATTTGCAAGGTTTGGTCCAGATGGGACTCCTGACCCCCATGTGGTCCTGTTATCCTCACTGTTAATAAGGCTGAGCTGAAATGCCTCCTACCCCTAGTTTGGGCACCCCCTTGGCAAGTGACAAAACAGGGAAGAAGCTTGACTTACTGCTGATCCTCTTCCTGGTGCATTCTATGTTCTTCTTTGAGAAGTTAAATGCCACCCATGTTTCAAAACAAGATGTTGAGTGAAAAAAAGATATTCCTTTTCTCTCCCACCATCTAAGTTTGAGCCAGATGTCCTCTTAGGAGAACTCTTAGCTCTGCTCAAGTTAGCCTGTTTGTGTAGCAGAGACATGAGTCAGTGCAGAACTACAGAGATGTGTTTCACGTTACACGTGTGTTAGCGTAACTGTTTCAGGTGTTGTTATCTAAATGCAAGCTCTTGGTCTTCTCTTAAATTATGTTACTGTATACCATAGATGATTCAAGAAGTGCAACAGAAAAGGCTACTGAGAAGACCTGTGGACTTTCTACTGGCAGTATACTTTATCTTTGCAACTGGTTTTTGCCTCTTTCGAGGCATGGTAAGTTTGTGTGTTTTTTAAAATATTCACTTCAATATGAATCTAATGACATATGACACAATGGGGTACTGCACATCATTGCAAAGTTCCAGAATAGAGGACATTGAAGCCCTTTTGGAGGACACCTGGACAGGAGACTAAAAAAGAGGACAAATCTGGAATTTTCCAGTCATATGATCACCCTGTCTTGCCCAGACCATAATGAAACTACTAGACTAGAGAGAGCTGAGAAACCTGTGTTTACCAGAAGGTCCTTCACTATCATGCAATCTCATTGCATAGCATTGTGGTGAGGGAACTAGTGGGCAAAACAAATGGCAGCTGCTGGGAAGGATGCCACTACTGCATAGCAGGCCGTGATAGGAAACAAGGGGAGTTGGTGGCAATTTTTTTTGGGGGGGGAACCTTTTGAGCTGAAATTTTTCTTGTTGGCTCATCCTTGTAGTCTGTGGTTGTGCTTTTTCAGATTTGATGTGCTTGATGTGGCAAAATTCTTTAAGAAGAGTTTGGACAAAGGAGCGTGTCTAAAATGGGGGCATATTCAGCACGTGCTTATGACTGCAATTCTAAACCCCTGGTTAGGCTGGCATAAGCCCCATCACAAGTCCTGTGCTGGCCTGGGAGTATCACAAGTATCACATTTCTGCACCATTCCTGGAGAAGTGTTCGGCCAGTGCACAGACATGCACTTGCATCCCTACATCACTATGGGAATGGGAAGATCAATGAGTTGCGCTGGCCTAAGTTAGGATTGCATCCTAAGTCTATTAAGTGGTTACGGTCCTAGTCCTATCCAACTTTCCAGCTCTTATGCAGCCACAATGCAGACCTGATGTAAGGGAACAAGTGTTCCTTTTAGAGGTCTCAATGACTGCCGCCCCACCACAGGGTGCAGTGGACATCCCATTGGCGCAGCTGCATCAGCACTGAAAACCTGGATAGAATTGGGTCCTTATTCCATAAATCAGTGCTTAAGTCTCAGTGCTTAAATCTCTGTCAAGCACAACTGAAAGTATCATCACTTACCTGTGTGATTTCCAACCTGGGTATTTGAAAGGATTTCTTCTCTGACATACTCTGGGCTTTAACAGATTTTTGGCATTGGTAGACACATTTTCCTCTCCACATTTTCCTCTCCACTTACCGGTTAAATTGAGGGTTTACTGTATTTCTGGTTCTGGTTCTAATAAAAGTATTACTACCATTTGGATTGTAAATAACCAGTAGTGTAGCCTAAGGGGGGTGGCACGGTAAGTACTGCAGGTGCCTGAAAATGCTAGGACTCCTAAGCAGCTCTTTTGCTAAGTGGCCAGAATGACTCCTATAGAGAGAGGAAGGAGGCACCTACATCAGTAATGCTCAGGCATTTCGGGCTGAAACCCACTTCAAATTTTAAAAATCTGTCTAGGACCCCGTCAAACCTACTGGGATATGACATCACTGTGATGCCAAAGCTCCTCCAGGTCTACCAGGAAGTAAGTCCCATTGTGTTCAATGAGACTTACTATCAGGAAAGGCCAGTACCAGATTCATGAGACCTCGACCTGAGGTTGTGACCCCCAACGGGGTCCCGACCCCCACTTTGAATATCACTGACCTACACAGTAAATACCACATGGTTTCTGTTCAGATTGCCTTGGACTGCCCAGTGGAGCTATGCCGACACTACAGCCAGTTTCATGAGCCCTACATCAAGGATCCTTCTGCGTACCCGAAACTTCAGGTAAACAATCCATAGTGGGGAGCTGTAAAATTTTGTGAGAAAGATGCAAAGACTTGGTCCCTGCTTCAATGCAGATGGTTTTTAATGCTATGCTTGGGACTTGATTTAGAGTCTCTCAGGCACTGAGCCTTTGAAACTAGAGGATGGATGTGTTTTTTGGCATTGGCCAATCATGCTAGTTTGGAGAAGATTTAAAAGCTGCCCTGAGTGGTTTTAAACTAAGGTCAATTTTGTCCAGGTTTCTATTTTCTGTGGATGCTCCTGGAGAAGGTAATGATGGGGTGTGATGGGAAAATTCCCAGCATCCCAGTATTCCAGCATCTAGTACTCAGTATTCCATATTCCCAGCATCTAATACTCAGGTGCAATCCAACTCTAAATCAGGAAGTTTTGTTTAGCTATCATGACTAGTAACAAGACTTAAGAGTGCAATCCTAACCAATTTAGGCAGGCCTAACTCACCTGGTGTATCTTCCTGTGGTGGTGTGGGAAGGTTGGTGTATGCGGTGTATGTAAAGGACTGTGAACTAGCCTAACATCCCCAGGAGAGGAGCAGAAGTGTCTTATGGCACTTTTGTGATACCCCTAGATCAGCACAGGTCTTAAGCCGGCCTAATTCAAGATTAGGATTGCAGCCTTAGTCTAAATACTGTTAGTAATAATAATAGGAGTAATTTTGTGTGTTCTTGACTATGAATATCATATGTACATGTGTACAATCATTTAAACTGAAGTCAACCTGGTATGGGAGGGGGGAACCCACAGGTGGACAGTCATATGAATTGACCCTCACTGTGGCCACACCACAGCGTAGGTGGTGTGGTGCTGAGCCTGCAATTTATATGTGTGGTGACTGGATGGTAGACATATATTAACTGTTTTTCTCTATAATGCAGATGCTAGCATACATGTTCTACTCTGTACCATTCTACATAATTGCACTATATGGTTTACTTGTGCCTGGATGCTCCTGGATGCCAGATTTAACCCTTATACATGCTGGAGGCCTAGCCCAGGTATGACCAAAAATCTTTTTTTTATTTGTGTTTGTGTATGTGTGTGTGTCACATTTCTAGCCTTCTTCTAAAGAACTTTGAGTGATGTATCTTTTATTATTTTATTTTATTTTACTACTAATACTATTAAGTGTATTTATATACCACTTTCAAAAAAATAGTTCACTTAGCAAAATGAATCAATAACTGGTTCTCTGTCCCCCAAAGGATGCATAACCTAAAAAAGATGCAGAAGAAACACCAGTTACAGGCACTGGAAAAGATGCTAGACTGGGGTAAAAAAGGATATTGCTAAATGTAAGAGGACTAAGCTTTAAAAGATGTCTCTGTGAAGAAGAACAAAACATAATTTTGTTCTCCAAAAAGCTCTGTTGGGTAAGTTAGGCTGCAATCCTAACATCTAGTTAGGCTGGCCTAAGCCCCTGTGATGACCCGGGAGTGTCACAAGAGTGCAATAAGGCACTTCTGCTCCACACCTGGGGGAGGGTTAAGCCAGTGCACAGACATGTGCTTGCCTTGCTACACCACCATGGGAACACTGATGTGTTCACAAGACTGATGAGTTAGGCTGGCCTAGGTTAGGATTGCCCCCTTAGACAGAAAGGGACACACCCAAGACACTCCTTAGGTTAGCTGAAATTTGCATCTGATTCTCCCAGACCAGGTTCACAAGTGACCCACTGATTTTTTGTTATAAGAAAACAGCTGAATTTTTTCTTGGCCTTTATTTATTCATATGGATGCCTGTGTACAGCCCTGTGCATTCACTGGAATTTCTGCACTGCCCCTTCCCTTGGACAGGGGTAGGTTATGTATATTTAAACATACAAACTGTAAAGAGCAATTTGAAAGCAAACCATACAAGATAAAGAAGTGCAAATTAGGGCTGAAACATACTTTTTTCTCACCAGTGTGATCCAATCCTAACTCAGGTTCGTGCACTGGATTCAGCTATTTTGTTGGTGCACCTCTGAGGAGCTTGTTGGACACATTACATGGGATGTCCATAGTCAGAATTACTTGTTTAAAAAACAGTGGAAATCCTTGTTTAAAAAACAGTGGAAAGTCCCCTCCCCCCCCAAAATAGGTTAAAGGGCTCAGTGTTGAGGTATGTATGCTGAATGTCCTCATGTTTAGGTGGGCTTAGGATTGTATTATAATACTAGCAAAATGTGCCCACGTTGCGGAAGTAAAATATCCCCCTGTGCACCATCCACCCTCTGTCTCATCTCCCCATTGCACATCTTCCCCATGCGCAATATCCCCCAAGGCGCATCAACCCCGAATGCGCTGCATCCCCATGTGTATCAAACCCGAATGTGCAACATCCCCCCATGCACATCAACCCGAATGTGCAACGTCCTTCTATGCACAACATCCCCCATTGCGTATCAAGCCCCCATTGTGCAACATCCCCCATGCGCAACATCACCCAATTGCAGATCAAACTCCCATGTGCACCAGCCCTTCCATGCACATCACCACCCCTGTGCACCATCCCCCCTGTGCACCGCCCCCCCTGTGCACCAACCCCTCTGTGCACCATCCACCATGCACACCATCTCCCCTGTGCACTTTTGCCCCGTGCATCAACCCTCCAAACACATAAAACCCCCAAGCGCATCATCCCCCATGTGCAACAGCCCCCCCATGCACATCACCCCCCACACAACATCCCCCTATGTGCACATCCCCTTTCAGTGCACACTTCCTTCCAGTGCATCAGGCACTCGGCACCATATTGACTTGATATTAATCAGTCAGTCTTCAATGTTATAGGACAAAAGCACGCTGCACCCCTTTTCAGCCTCTTAAGGGTTAAATTTTTCAACATCAGTTCATCAGAAGGAACACCCTTCCAAAATTTCATGCTTCTCAGTGCAGGGTTGGGATAGGGCAATGATCAGTCAGGAACTCTTCAATGTAAAGTATAGGGAGGAAAAAACATTGCACCCTTTTTACCCCCTTCCGGTTGGAATTTCAGAAAACCGGTTTTTAGTGGGTGCCTCCATCATGGAAGGAACACCCCTCCCAAATTTCACACTTCTAGGCCCAGCGGTTGGCTGAGCGTGAGTGAGTGAGTGGGTCAGTCAGTGACTTTTCAGTTTATATGTATAGATCAGCAGTTAGAGCCTCTTCTTATATTGTGGTCTTCCTACCATGGTCTCTTTATTTAAAAGACATTTGATTAGTATTTGGGCTCCTGGTCATTTATCTTTTTTCTGCCATTTGATTTTCAAACTCACCCAGTAGTCGTAAGGACTAAAAAACTCTTCCTAAATAAAACGTGGAAATTCAGGATAATGGTTGAAGAGTCACAGCTACAGCACTAAAGCAGCTCCCCCTTGTTTGAATCTATAAATGTTACCCAAACCTTCCAAAGGAACACTTTCCATCACCCTTGTTCACATAAAGAGGTTGCCAACTCCTGTTCATAAAACTTACAATTTTATGCACATTGAAACATCTGTATCATGTACTTGTGGCAGACCAAAGGACATAATGTTTTGAACTCTGTGATGTCCTGGCCCTTTACAGTCTTTGTTGATTTATATATATTTTTAGTGGGGGGGGGGCTGGAAAAGAAAACGTCTTCCGTAACATGAAACAGAGCAAGAATTTCCTTTTCCTTTTAAAGTCTTGTAACAGAATTTCAGAAATGGCTCCAATATTCTGAGTGGTAAGAATAATGGCACAGTGAAGATCTGGTCATCTTGTTAGCAACACATCTTGGACAAGCTGCTTTCTCTGCGAGCAAAAAACAAAACAAAAAAACTTGCAAGTTAAGTCAGTGTTTTAACCTGCCATTATCAGCTGCTGGAACCTAAGCAATGGGTCATCTTCTCTCTATAGGTGCTCTCTAAGGGGACTTGTACACTGATGTGCACACAAACATTGAAAACTATAAGAAGCACCCTGCTGGTTCATCTACCACTTTCTTTCAATCAGCACAATGTGACAACCAGCACAAGAAAGTTATCATTTTCCAAGCACAAACACACCAGTTCCTGCATGTGGTTTCTCCATAGTACCGTATAGTCAGTGTGCAAGAGTTAGGGAGTGGAATAGTATCAGAGCTACATTTCACATTAGTTTCTTTTGTCCTTTAAAATGATCAGCTGTAGATGGCCGAGTTTGCAGATGGTCCTCCTGTGCTACCTGCTCCCCTCTTTCATGTTCTCTCCCAACAACCTACTATTAATTGTAAAGTGAAAAATTATGGCACAATTTTGTACCCCATTAAGGATTCACATCAGTGGGGGGATTCAAATAAATTAACAGGTTCTATGTCCTAATAACCTAAATTAACAACAGGTTCTATGTTCCATTAGTAACCAGTTCTCAGAACCAGGCGCTCATTAGCAAAGGGTTCTATAGAACCAGTGAGAACCCCCTGAAGCCCACCACTGGATGAATAGCAGCTTCAGTATGGTGCATACCTATATCATTTAAATCCAGGCCATGGAGCAGGAAAAGGAGTTAGTAACTTTCCTTTTCCCATAGAAAGAAATCTTTCCATGTCTGCTTTCTGAAAATGAAATACTTAAGATGGAAATTTGAGGCAGAAACACATTTTATCTCGTTTGGCTCTTATTCACTGGCACTGAATTTTGTTGCATTGACCCCATCCCCGACAAATGCCAGGGATCACTTTGTGGTTGCTGTATATACTCCTTGTACATATTTGGCACAGACACATCTTTGCCCGGGT
The DNA here is from genome assembly GCA_030015325.1 of Cryptoblepharus egeriae. Lineage (NCBI taxonomy): Eukaryota > Metazoa > Chordata > Lepidosauria > Squamata > Scincidae > Cryptoblepharus > Cryptoblepharus egeriae. Next base: position 19,336,106 of record JAREYC010000013.1, read on the forward strand.
CATGGAGGAAAATCTCACCATGATTATGTCACATCTATTGTTGTCTTTAAATGTTATCAGGGAGATGAGGAAAGGAGTTCATGTAGGGTTGCCATTTATCCCAGAATGCGGGACAATCCCAATTCTGGGCGATTGAGTTTACATACTGGCAAATACAAAAAAGGATCCTGTCCCGATTTTGTGGAAGAGAATTGTGACAACCCTAAGTTCATGGCTACTGTTTTGTGGCAACAATGACACATCTTCTTCAAATAATGAATCTCAGATTATTTTTGCAAGTCCTGTAGTTGACTTTCTCTTTTACCACTTTATGAACCACTGGCCAGGATTTAGCAACTCCCAGTAAATAAGAAGTGGTCCATCTTCTCCTTAAATGTTAAATCTCTGAGAATCCTTGCAGCCACTTCTCTTCCTCCTCCTGCAGAGGAGTGCTTTGAGGGCATAGATTTGGGCATGAGATTATTAATGCAAATGCCATGCCACTTGAAATAGAGGATAACAGATGGAGACAAAAGACAGTCACAATCCCAAGTGCTCCGCTATTGGTTCTATCTTTAAATGTTTGTTTATGCTAAAAATATTCTTTGGCTCGACAGTCTCTTCTCTGTACATAACCTTAGATGTAAATTTACTCTGCGCTCCAGAACAGTCCCAGTAGAGTGTGCCCCAAAGCCCTGCCCCTGTTATGAGGACACAGAGAGCAAAATCTGCAAAACCTGTCTGAACAGAGGGAAAAAAAGTTATCATTTTGTTTTCAGTGAGAAATAGGCAGGCTCCTGAGTACTGTAGTAGTATATGGGTGAAATGCAGAGTAACTATGGGGAGTCCTTGCTCCGGTGTAAGAAAAATTTATTCTGAATTGCAATATAAATTTTCCATAGGTTTTCACTAGGTGGTGCAGTACTACGGGTGCACGTTAAGTCTCATACGTGCTCACATGATTACTCTGGATTGTAGGTATGTTACACAGAATTGTGAAAGGCTGAAATAAGAAGACAAGCTCTGGATAGTCAAAGGTCAGCCTGCCTGTGACACTGAGAGAGGAGCTTGCCTTTGGCAACAAATTGGCAAGAGACACCCTTTGCCTGTTTCCACTCCTCCTCCTCCTCTGGATTTGAAAACAAAAAGGGTGGTAGAATAACAGAAGTGGGGAGGACAGGCAAATGGTAATCCAACTTGCTGATCCTTTTTCCTCTGTGATTTATCTCCTGCTCCATTTATTTTATCTTGGGAATCCAGAGTGAGAGCAGGAGAAATGCAGGTGGAATTGACACGGCACTGATTAAGGGGGTGCTACCCCATTGGTTAGTACATCTTCGGCAAGCCTTCTTGAAGTTCTAGCTCCATCAGGAGGTTGTTGGAATTTCACAAAGGCCCACAAATGCATAGACCCCAACCTTAGCTTTGGTTGACAAGATCAATATTCTGCAACAAAGTAACTTAACAAGAGTGAACAATAGTTGTAGAAGTGAACAATAGTTGGAGAGGTTGTCCAGGGGCCTAGTAAGGCTATTATGCCCCTCCCTGCAGGTCCTTAGCAGTGTTAGATGGCTGAGAGTCTATTACAGTGGTTCTCAATCTTCCTAACGCCGTGACCCCTTTATAAGTTCCTCATGTTGTGGGGACCCCTAACCATAAAATTATTTTCGTTGCTACTTTATAACTGTAATTTTGCTACTGTTATGAATTGTAATGTAAATATCCGATATGCAGGATGTATTTTCATTGTTACAAATGAAATGTGTGTTCTATGCACACATTGAACACAATGGGATTTATTTCAGAGTAGGCATGCATAGGATTGGGCCCTGAGGCTGTCAGTCAGCCCCAGTGCACGCACAGCTACAGCCGGAGGTCTGGCAAGCCTGACCTGGCCCCCTGCATCAGGGGTCTTTAAGCGACCCCCAGGAAAGCTCTAGGTGACCCTCAAAGGGGTCCCGACCCCCACTTTGAGAAATGCTGGTCTATCAGTATGAAAAGGAAATGGGGCCACCAAGAAGCAAGATCAGGGTTTCTGTATATTCAAGGGACTGCTTAGGTATACACGTTTCTAAATGCGGGGAAAAAAGGGGGAGACCCAAAGCCCAGTGAATCCTAAGCATGCTCACTGGATCCCAGGAGCCATGAAATGCTGAGCCATTAGGTGCTGGGGGAGGAGTTGGTTTGTTCCACCTAAACTGGAAAAGACCTGGTATTCTGGTGCAAGATCCAATGGAATTTTATCATATTTTTATCATTCATAATTTTATCATTCATCGTACTCACTTACAATTCTTTTTGTTATACGACCAGGCTCAGTTTTCACACATTGGTGCTTCTCTGCACGCTAGAACACCTTATGTCTACAGAGTTCCCGAGGAAGGAAAGATGTGGTTTCTTATACTCAATGTGACATATGGAGTCCTTCCCCAGCTGCTGGCTTATAGGTGTGTCCACAATCCAGAATTCTTCTTGAAAGCAGCGCCAAAAGAGAAAGCCGAGTAGGAAGACTGGAGTCAATATATATATAATTTGTGTTACTGGACTGTCCTTACAAAATTCATTCGTCCTGAAAGGAATGTTGGGTGATTTTTATGTATCGTTGAAAATAAAGACTTCTTCTGTCTTTCATAGTACTTTAAGGGTCTGTTTTTTGTGGCTAAACCATCAACAGCTAATTGTAAGTACTGATTTGATTTAAGTTTGATGTTGTGGAGGGTGCTGTATTCAAAACATGTTTATCATGGTTTAATTTGGAGCTGAAGATGTTTTAATATGGAGTGGAAGAAAGAACCAAACTATGTTTCATGTCACACACAAATTGGCCCCCCATGTTAACTTTATTTAAGTGTACAAAGCCGCCAAGGAGTCAGAAACAAGCTTGTGTGCGTATATTTGTGTATATGTAGTGTATGAAGTGTGCATATTTGATCATTTCCTCTACTGCATTCCTGATAAAAACTGCAACCTGGAAATGGGCTTCTAGCCAACTTTCATTGGCTCTGTTAGACTCCACACACCTGGGGCTAGTATTGGCTTTGGGATGTATTTCATTGATTAAATATCCATTGGTTAAATATCCCCATCCTGGCATTGCATGTGTATATATTTAAAATTAATCAAAAGGTAACCCAAACAGCAAGTTTGTATGGCAGAGGACAACTCTCTTTGTGCTCCATGAATTAATCAGCAATAATGAGTAGGGGGAAAGCAGCAGAAGACAAGGGGTGGACTTCAACAGCAGAAATATGTTCATGCAGCAGTGACATGGGAAGAATTCCCAGATGCCATTCTTTATTGACAATGGGAAATGAAGATCTGGAGGTGACTAAGGATGCAATTCCAAGAAATTTAGGCCAGTCTAACTCACCTGGCCTGTCTTTCCATGATGGTGTGTGGAGGTTGGTATATGCCTGTGCATTGGCCTAACCCTCCCAGAAGTGGGGCAGAGGTGTCTTACTGCACCTTTGTGACACCCCCAGGTCAGCAAAGGACTTCTGCTGGGGCTTAGGCCAGCCTAAATTGAGATTAGGATTGCAGTCCCTAGTGCTTTCATCTATCCTTCTGGGGTGCAATGTCTTCTTTTTGTCCTCTTGCCAAGAGCACCACAGAAGCTGAATAGGGACCCATACTACTGATATAATCCAAGCTGGTCTCCTCTATGCTGACTGGCAGTAGCTCTCTAGGGTTTCAGATAGGGGATGGCAGGGTAAGAGCTCTGTCACTGAGCAAACATTGTGATTTCTAAAAATGTGTTTCTGAATTTCTAAATATATTTATTCTAAACTAGCAAAATGTACCCGCATTGTGGGAGTAAAATACCCTCCGGATGTCATACCCCAATTGCACAACACCCTCCCATGTGCATCAACACCCATGCGCAACAACCACCCATGTGCAACATCCCACTATGTGCATCACCCCCCATGTGCAACACCCCCATGCCCATCAACCCTCCCTCAACACCTATGCGCAACATCCCGCTATGTGCATCACTGCCATGTGTGCATCAACCCCTCCATGCACATCAGTCCCCAATGCACATCAACACGACATGCGCAACGTCCTCTCATGCGCAACATCCCCACATGCACACCATCCCCCCAGTGCACCTTCCTTCCCAGTGCATCAGGAACCAAATTGCTGGTTGTTAATCAATCTTCAATGTTAAGTATAGGCCAAACATGTGTTGCATCTCTTTTTAGCCCCTAAGAGGTTAAATTTCTCAACATCAGTTCTTGGTGGGTGTTGATGTCACAGAAGGAACACTCTCCTCAAATTTCATGCTTCTAGGTCCAGGGGTTGGACAGAGCATCCCTCAGTCAGGGATTCTTCAATGGAAAGTATTGGAGAGGAAAACATGTTGCACCCCTTTTCACCCCCTTCTGGTTGGAATTTCCAAAAACCAGTTCTTAGTTGGGTACTTCCGACACTTCTAGGTCCAGCCATTTTGGTTGGCCATTAATGAGTCAATGAGTGAGTGACGTTTCATTTTTATATACAGTATATAGATTTAGAAATTTCTAAATTTAAATTTCTAAAAATGTGTTTCCACAATGTTTTTTTCTGAAGGGACACTATCTGTATTTCTGAAAACACTGCAATATCAATGCGCCAAAGCCCTAGTATGAAAATGTGCAGAGTGTAGTCTGGAGTACTATTGAGCTTCTGCCTGTCAGAACAGAGCGAGTGAACTGGATTATTGGTTTAACCTCAAAAGATGGTAACTTCATAAATTCATCAGGGATGCTGGGCTTCTGCTCAACCCAATCCTTGCACGGCTGCCTGTGCTGTAGTACGGTGGTGCCAAAATAGCTGTTGCTGTGTCCTGCAGGGGCAAGGAGGTCTCCTTGAGGAAAGTAAACATTTGTTCATTTATCTGGTTTTGGGCCTCAGCCTGTCCAATAGGACTACTTGGATCAGCTCAATTGCTGGTGCAGAAAAAGTAGCCCAATATAGAGCTTTCAAGATGGAGATGGAGGTTAGGATCCAATGCATGCCTCCTCCATCTCCTCCCCACCTTCCCCCTACCTTTTCTCCACTTGGCAGGGGACTTATGTAAGACCAGTATGGAGGCCCAGTGCCTGCCCATGCTGGCCTTCATGTTAGCGCCTCCCTCCAGCTGGCCACTGCAATGTATCTTATGGCACTTTTGCAATAGTTGTCTCCTTGGAAGCATGTGCTGTCCTCAGGCTCTTAACTTGACTGCACTAAATAGATAACAACAAGGAACAACGGTTCCTTGGACTTGCTTCACCCCTATTTGCACCACTTTGCATACTGTGTGGGTGAGCGACATGTGAATGATAGTGAGGGACAAATAAGGATATTTGTATATATAGGCTGTGGGTGTATGTGAGGCTGGGCCTGGTTTTTATAGCTTCACATGCAACGCAGGTGCAGTAAATAAGAGAAGCAATGGGACAATCTCCAGAAGCCTCCCCCTGCCCTTGTTTGCTATGATAGCCAACTCAGTGATAACAGAATGCTTTGCTTTAATACTCGAGTTACATGAATACCTCACATTATTACACGTATGAAGCCAAATACGACGCTAACTTAGCTGTTTACAACCTCAAACCTTACTCCCAATACACATTCCGATAAATTTATTCTGTAAAAACAATACTTTTTTTTAGTTTTTTGAATTTTTTGTTTTTTTTCTTTTTTTCTTTTTTTGTACAGTAAACTTTTCAACTACAAACCTTGAATACGTGAAAGATGTTCCAAGGACAAGCATAACAAGGATTGATTAAAACCGGACTAAAACCATATGTTTTCACAATAAAAGCTGCCCTTAAAAAATAAATAAAATTCTCTATTTTCACAATAGCAACAATAATGTACACGGAATAATGGATTTTGGAATGCTTACTTACTAGTCTAAAATCTAGTTTTGAAAGAAGGGGGGAAAAATAAAGAAAAGAGAACATGAAAACAGGAATTTTTTTCTTGTTTTCCTTTTGGGTTTTTTGTTTTTAAACTGGATGTTTTAGTATTTTTTCTCAATTTTTTCTCATAGGGCTTTTGTATCACAATAAGCTTAAAAATGGAAGGCATCCCCCAAACCATGTTAAGCTCAAATTTGTCTTGGCATTTGAAAAAAGCTCCTTATATTAATCTAAAGAAACACAAAAGACTTTCACTAACTCCACATATAGGAACTAAGAAAAATTTACGTTACATCATGATCTTGAGAAGTATTAAAGAGTATAGCTAGCTAAGCATTTTCTAAGGAAAGGTATTTTCTAACAATGTTGACTTCTGAACATGATTGCAACTCAAGTGCAGTCTGTGAGGTTTTAAACCCAAAGATGGCCAACTTATCTAATCTGGTAATACAGATGCTTATCAGATTTGGATTATCACTGTGTACATTTTTTGGATTATCTTGAACAAACTATACTGAGCCTTGGGCTTGCAAACTCCCTCGCCTCCCTTCCAAACCACAGTTTCTTGTTCATATCCAAACTCTGGAAATTATGTTTTGTTCTAACTGTGGCAGGTCAACAAACCAGGATTGTAAACCACTGTTTGATCCTGGTTTGTTTGAATCAACCATGTTTAGACTAAACTTAAACCACAGTTCGCACATAACTGAAACTATTGTTTATTTAAAAAAAACAAAAACAAAATGGGAAGCTTTCAATGTTCTCTTGTGCACAGAGGAGGCAAGAGGCATGGCATTCGTGAAGCTCATCACAACTTGAACGTGATGATCTCAAATGCAGTTTTGATGGTTATCCAAACTTAACTAGTGTATATATACAGAGAAAAAGGGAGAGTTTATTTTTCTTTGTTGCCATACATAAATGATCCCCCATAACAAATGAAAAAGCTTCATAATAAAGTTGGTGCCATCTTGAAGGATGGGCTTCATAATTATAGAGCTCAGATGTTGTGTTCCATACAAATATGTACATTTACACGTTGCATACAAAATCCAAAGAAAGATGGAAAATATTCTCTTTCCTACAACTTGAAAATATTTTTATCCCTATAAATGAAATTATGGGATAATTTGATACAGGTTTTTTTATTTTTGATTGGGAGGGGGAGGCACACACCAAGAGCCACATAAATTTTCAGGGTAAGATCCAACCTGCAGGACCTGCCAGCTGGCCATCCTTGTTTTTAAACCAATTTTCTTTTAAAATAGGGGGAATACACAAGAAAGAATGAATATAGTAATTTAAATTCATGATTTGTATGTGGAAAAGATTCTTGTGGTTCTTTATGAGAGGGTACTTATTTCCAACTATTGTATCTTTATGGTTTCTTTTTAAAAGAAAAGTAAATTTTGAGAGCATTTCAAAATTTGGGGTTTTGCCCTTTCTTGTTAGAAAAGATGTCTAAATGTTGGAAAAATGCTACTGGAAAACACTTTGCTGGAAAAGTGCATATTGATGCACAACTAAATAAAACAACATCCATGAACGGAAAGCCTTGATTGGGGGGGGGGGAGTATTTCTTGCAAATAAGATAGGGAGGAATGTGAATAAATGTGCATACAAACAGAGATGCTGATGATGAACAGATGTGCTGATTTCTATCAAATTCAAGAATATTAGACAACCAAACATGTAACCTTCTTGTGTCTTGCCTTAGTATGCAGCAGTCAATATGTTGGTTAAGTCTGGGGAGGAAGAAAAAGAGAAGAAAACATGAAATACCTTTGCAGAGGAATAATGCAATCTCACAATAATGTTATTAATGGACAGGCACATTTTTTTGAAAGATGGAAATGATCCTGCCATCTTAACTACATTAATGTCTCCTTGATTTCAGTGGGGAGATTTATGCATATCCCTCAGAAATCAGAGGCTTCAAAGTGGTTCTTGTTTTCTTTTGAATTGGAACAGTATAGTTCTTAGTGTAACCAAATCTTTAACCACTTATGCAACACCTTGCCCAATTTTGATGTGCCCTTTCCTTTTTTGATGTGCAAGCCTTTGCTCCATCCACTCTCTGGCACTAGAGATGAGGATGTCAAAAATAAGACACTGAAGCCCTTTGTATGGCCCCAGGAATATGGAATTAGGGCATATTATTATGAGATCAAGATATTAGCAGGAGTCTTTTTGAGGGGGTACTGACCAGTACTGAGTACATGCACCTCTGTGGCCCCCCAAGTAGACATGCCTATGATTACAAATAGCATCTTCATAGTGTGTACCCCCACTTTATTTCTAGAAAAAATACTGTATATTGGGCATATTATTAAGCATATATTTCAGTGATAATCAGCTAAAACACAAACAAGTAAAGACACTACTCTGCACTTTCCATCTGAAAAATCAAGAGGCATTAAAAACATTGCAGGTTTAGTGGAATGGAACTAGTTTACAACATTGTATTACCCCCAAATGTCTGGGAGGAATCCTAGATCACACACTTACCTTTAAGAACCACTGTTCGAGCACCAAACTAAGTTTTTGCTAGAAATAATATTCTAAGGAAAATAATGAAGACAAGATGGGGAACTTAACCACATATACTAAGAACTTCTGCTTTAGCATAATGCTACTTGGCTGCAGAATATGCTAGCTCTGTTAGGCATAGATCCAAACATGGTAGATGTGGCTTTAATTGAAACAGCAAGACAGGTCACAGGATGTTTAAAAGCGACACCAATTCAAAAGGTGTATTTCCTAGATGGTCTCCCCCTAAATTCTGTCGGGAAAGCACAGCGCAGAAAGAGTGGGTTAAAGCGACATTTCTTCAAACCCACCCACTATATGGCCATCAACTTCCACAGCTGAGATCAAGATCAAGGAACAGGTTCCTTAGAACTGCAGCCCCTCCTAACTGTCAGTTGCCACAGTCTGCCATGGACCTATAGAAAGAGAATGAGGAGATGCCAAGTGAATGGGTCCAATCATATGCATGCCTGCCAGCTGGCCAAGAACAACTATGGCTTTTAAGGAAATCATTAAATAGACTGTGTGCTGGAGGAGGAAGATCTAAGGACAACCTGAGGAAACGGGGATATGCCATGAAAGATGGGCTGTGTCAATGTGGAGAATAACAAACCACCCCACACATGCTGCAGTGAATACAGTGCCCTTCTACATGCACAGTGGAAGATCTTATGTTGGCAAGGGACTATGCTGTTGAAGTAGCCCAGTTTGGGGCACATGACATTTAATTAAATTTTTATTTTTTTGGAAATTTTTGCCATGTATGTACTTCTGACACAAAGAGTTGGGCTCTCCCAGCTTGATAATTGGGCTCTTTCATATTGTGAAAATATGAACATATAGAGCAGGGGTCTCCAAACCCTGGCCCAAGGGCCAGACGCAGCCCTCGGTGAGCCTAAAGGCAGCCTCCAGAAAGACCCCTCTATCCAGCCCTTTGGCAAGCCTTGTAATCCACTCCATTCTTTTAGGTAAATGTATGAAAATCAATTCATATCTAAAATGTAAATTAGTTTTCTGGTCCCCATCACAGTGTCAGAGAGATGGTGTGGCCCTCCTGCAAAAAGTCTGAAGACCCCTGAATAGAGACTACTATAGCATAACATGCTAGTTTTCTACATGCAGGGACTTTGAAAAATGAAAACGTAGTCCTGATTCCATAGTCAAAAATGGCTAAGAGCAAGGGTTAAGACAAACACGCTCTCTTTTGAATTTGCAAATAGGGCTCTGTTACATATGAAGCCCATTACTCTAATACAAGTACCGGTAAATACAAATCAAGAAGCAAGTTAGATGTGCATGCAAAAGTGTGCTAATCTACATATAGAAAAACTAAAAAGTCACTGAATCACTGTCTCAGCAACGCCCAGCCAAAACCGCTGGATGCAGAAGCATGAAATTTGGGGAGGGTATTCTTTCCAGGGTGGAAAGAACTGCTTTTTGGAAATTCCAACCAGAAGGGGGTAAAAAGGGATGCAACACATTTTCCTCCCTATACTTTGCACTGAAGAATCCCTGACTGATCCAAGCCCTGCCCCAACCTCTGGATGACTGTGCACTGAGGGGATGTGCACACGGGGATGTTGTGCCGGGGGGTGGGTTTGATGTGCATGGGGGTTGGTGCGCATGGGAGGGTGATGCGCCACATGGGAGGGTGATGCACATGGGAGGGTGATGTGCAGGGGGAGGGCGATGCACATGGGTGTTGGTGAGCATGGAAGGATATGTGCATGGGGGTTTCGTGCACATGGAGATGTTGCTGTGCATGGGAAGGTGTTATGCAATGGGGTATGTTGTGCAACAGGGGATGGTGTATATGGGGGTATTTTACGCACGCAACACGGGTACATTTCACTAGTAAATATATAAAAAACTAGCTGATTAACCCTGTCATTGTGGGAGTACAATTTAAAGAATATCTGTGGGCACAGGCAGGCTTGGCTGGGCACCAGCAGGCACTGGGCACCCACGGCCATCAGCAGTCAGTGGACACTGGCAGCCACTAGGCACCAGTGGACACAGGGTGGCAGGCACTGGCTATCAGCAGACACTGGACATCAATGGGCACTGGTGGGCATTAGGAACCAATGGGCATCACAGTGGGCATTGGCACCACTGATCAGAGTGCAGCAGGCTTCACCAGGCATTGGGCACCTCTACCAGGCACCTACAGGCACCACCAGACAGTGGGCACCAGCAGGCACTGGGCACCACCAACAGCAGGCACCACTGGGCCTTGGGCACTACCAGACATTCCAATCCCTACTGGGCACTGGGCAACAGTGGGCACCACCACCTGTGTGGAAGGTGTGCCTTATGTATGTTCCCCAATGCTGCTCCCCATCAGCAGCATGGGAATGTTAAAGTTGCACAAAAAGAAAAAAATTTCACTGAGCAAATGAATAGCAGTGACTCCCTTAGTGATACTGAAAGTCATCCTCCCCTCTCTTGACTTCACATCAGCCATGAAGGTTTTCAAAGGTACAGTACAGGTCATTACTGTATAGTATTTTCTTTATTGCACTGTTTTGTATTAATGTAGACTACAGTAGATTGTAATCATTTTTATATACAGTTATTATTTTTATATAAATATTTTTGGTTGTGGAACCAATCATCTGAATTTCCTTTATTTCCTATGGGAAAAACCACGTTGTATTACAAGTGTTTTGAATTACAAGCATGTTTCCAGAATGAATTATGCTCATAAATCAAGGCACCACTGTATAAATACAGTAAGTGTGGGGAGCACGCAAAGAGGATTGAAACTGTAAAGGAGATAGAAGAGTTGAACCCCTGATGCAACCTGTAGCCTGATAATGTCCGACATACTGTTTATTGAAACAGTGGTAGGAGCAGTTTAAGCTCTGTTCACATGGGCCCTCGCCCTTCAGCTCTATTAACTGTCTGCATGCATCTGTCCACCCAGGGGTGATCATACAGAATGGAGGACAGAGTGCCTGTATCTTTAACCATTGCACAGAAGAGGGAATACAGGCAGATGCTGCTTTTTAAACCCTTTTATGATGAGCCAAACCTGCCTCAATTCCCTCTTTTATGCAATGGTTAAAGGTAGAGGCACTCTGTCCTCCATTCTATAGGTTCACCCTGTCTACATCTGTCTAGACCCTAAGTTTGCTAAGTAAATAAGCACGGCACAGAAATCACAATGCCTTTGGTGCCATCTACTGGGCAGACAAACATACTGAGCCTGACACTTCTATTCTTTTAGATTTCACCTTCTACCAAGGTCAACAGCAATTTAAAAAAATTCTTATTGCACTCTTGATGGACATGATAATTTACAAAGAGAGCAGATTCCTGACCCAAAGGGCTTGCCATTTGGAAAAAAGATCCATAGGATCCAAAAGAGAAATTATGTACTATATTTCACCAAGGCTTATCCTACAATCCAGAGTAACTACGGGAGCACGTAAGAGACATTACGTGCACCCGTAGTTACTGCACCACCTAGTGAAAACCTATGGGAAATTCATATTGCAATCCAGAGCAAACTGTTCTTACACCAGAGCAAGGACTCCCCATAGTTACTCTGAATTGCACCCTTAGTTACAATTGGGTATGGGGAAATCAGGATTGTGACAGAAACTCTAAAGGTATTGAGCTTAGGGGGATTTAAAGGTTGGTGATCATGAAATGATTCTGGAAGGCACTTTCAGGGGCAGAGTCATTTGTGGTTTTTTTGGACAGCTGAGGGCCCTGGAGCTGGATGCATGGAAGGCTGTATAGATAAGATCTCAGAAAATGTACATATAGCAACTAATGGATTTAACACACTGAGGATGCTGGTGGATACTGGGGTTTTCATTTAAGTACCTTTCAGAAAGTGCAAAATTTACCTTAGTGCAGTCAAACCACATTGATTTGTAAGCCTCTTGGCTAAAAATAGCATGACTCTCTTCCAGGTCACAAAGAGGTTTTTGGCCAAGACCAAGATGAGTAACTATGAGGCCATGAAAAGGCCAGTGATGGAGAACCTATGTCACACAAGTCAAACATAACATGCCATGATGTTTTCACATCATTCATCAGTTCTTGAAAACAACTGATGGTGCAGTCCTAACCTCTAGTTAGGTTGGCATAAGCCCCAGCACAGGCATATGCCAACCTCCACATGCCACCATGTCAAGATATGACTAGGCTTGATAAATAGATTAGGATCATGTCCTATGTTAATTTGATATGCTGTGCCCAAAAGGTTCACCATCGCTGGCATAAGCCATCAAAAGCAGTCTCTTGCCCCAACAGCCTTTTGGCTCATGCCCTCCCAGTGCTGTTGTTCCTGTTAGCAGACATTGTGCCTGGCCGCTTATGAGCAAATGGTGAAATAGCAAGGCTTCCTCCATCAGTTTAGCTAGGACCAGTTGTGATTTGGCTCATCCCAGAATCCCACCATTGCCAATGCCCAGTGCTCAATGGTGCCTACCATAGCCCAGCAATGCTTGGGATCCACAGTTTACTCCTAGAGATATAAATGAAAACTAATCAAAGGACATTAAAGCTGGGGAGGCTGGAGTTCAGGACTTGCCCATACTCCAAATGTTATGAGAACACTCCAAAGTGGGAGACACTTGCACATTACTCTGAAATGGCTGCACTATGCTGTCACCTAAACCCAAATGAATTCAGGTAAACCTTACCCCTTCACTAGTTTTCTGCAAGTCTGAAGAGGTGTTTCTTGTGTCGTTGCCTGCTTCCCCAGCATCAGAGCTGCTCTTATTTTCTTCCTCTTTGCAGTCCTTATCATCTTCATCTCCGGGAGATTTCCGTGACTGCTTGGAAGATTTCTAAGTACATCCATCAAGGAACAAAACACATTTTTAAAAGTTTCAAAGGAGATCTAGTTGGATGTGAGAAAAAAATGTTTCCAGTGAGTTGCACTCCCTCTAAGTGTGTGTGTGATAAGATTATACGATTTTCAGTACTGTATCCTTTAGCTTGAATGTGCATATTTTGCACCAATTAATGGGGAGGAGCATTATCTCAGTGACAGAGTACATACTTTGAATGCAGAGCATGTCTCTGGTTCAATCTCTAGAATCTTTCTGGGATTGGACAGACCTTTGCCCTATGCCGGACAAAACTTTTAGAGACCAAATGCCCAAACTGCAACCTAAAACCATGAGCATGCTGGTGCCCAGTGTGCATGCCTGGAACTCTGGGCATGTGCAGTGGGCCAGGTGTGCTCTGAGCCCAGTGTGCATGCACAAAGCTCTGGGAATGCATAATGGGCATCAGCGCTCTCAGTTGGCTCTGCTCCGAAGAAGCCAACTGATTGGCAGCGCGGGGGTGGGGTCAGTATTTAATTTTTATCCTACTAACTGGGCCAAACAGGATCTTTACAAGTGGTGGCCCTGTTCCTCCAGAAAAGTATCCCTCCCAAAAGGCTCTTTGCCAGTGTCTCCATTGTGTCATTGCCTTCTTCTTTAAGTATGTTTGGAAGCCCCTTGGGAACAGGGAACAATTTTAAAAATTCCTTTGCTATGTGAATCACTCATAAAATGAGTCATGTCTTGTACTGAGTCAGACCATGAGCAGACCAACAACAGCAGCCTCTGCAGGGTTGCAAACGTGTCTATAGCCCCTTCTAGGCAAACAGGACACTTCAGAGGCAATGGGAGCAAAGGTGTATGTGTGGGCCCCAAAGACCCAATCTGCAATAAGTGAATCTGCAAATAAGGGTTCTAAAGATATGGGGATCCACTGTACTCCCCTTCAGAGATTATAAAGAAGTATTTTGAAAATACATGCATTAAAAGGAGGAAGAAGTAGCCTCAGACAAGATCATCATGTGGTCTGATTTCATTTCATTGAAAAGAACATTGAAAAGAACTCAGGCATTTCCCAACTTTATTCCTATGTTCCATCTGATCAACCATATAGTGTGACTGAACCACCTGGAATGCCGACCTCTCAAGAGAGTAGCTCTGCCAAGAAAGGACAGCGACTGCCACCTGGAGGTTTGATGGAGGATGAGAAAGTCTTTGGGCAACAGCAGGAATGGAGAACGTCATGAATTACCAACCTTCGAAGTGTAGGATTTTTTCCGTTTGGAGCCTGTTTTTTCATTCTTTCTTTTGCCTTTTCCATCCTCTTCTACCCGATCCCCTTCTTCCTCACTGCTGGCATCTGCTGTATTCCCTCCTTCTCCTTCAGTTTCTGATGAGCTCTGTTGTTGAATTGCCTTTAATATTGAAAACAATTAAAAGATTATTACTTGGGTTTTGCAAGACTGATCAGAGGTCCTTCTAGGTAGAACTGTGTGCTCTATGCTTGCTTTGACATTACAGCACTTTAGTGTTGCTGCAGAAAAACTTTGCTATAATGAACTGAAAGCAGTATCAAAATAGAAGTTCCATATAGTGTGTTGTGACAGCACTATATTATTCAGCAACCCTCACCATTGCCAAGAATCTCCAATAATTTATAATGTTTATCTAAGTCCCACTTAAAAGTTTATTGCTGAGAGGTTTCCTTAATCCTGGTTGAGAAAATTGCCCCTTGAGTGCTCTCTAAATTGTCCAAATGTCCATTTCTCTTTCTGTAGAGGAGTTGGCTTTAATTATTGGTATCCTTGCTTTATTTTTTCCTCTATTTGTTTTTCTTAATAGTAAAATAGTGCCATGGGAGAGGGTTTTTAAGGTATGTATTAATCTCATTCTGGAAGATTTTACTATCCCAGCCCCATGTGAACTAATTGTGGACTAAGTTTGCATCAGAAGGAACTGGACAAATTCTTAAATTTGAATGATCAGGTTACAAGCCAGGAGGGGTGTGTGTGAGTTTGTGAATAGATACATGCAGATTTGGGCAACCTCAAAATGCCAGCTGCAGGGGGGGGGGGGGGCCACCTGGATGCAGGTGTCTTGTGTGCTCCCTGAGACATCTGGTGGACCACTGTGTGATAAAGAAAACTGGACTAGATGGGCCTAGATGGGAAAATAGAATATAAATCACAAAACTGCTTCAAAATCCCAAAGATACAGCATTACAAAATGTCACCATTCTTAGGAACTAGCCTTACTGTTGTGATTTCTCAAATTTATTATTTGATAACTGATAATTGTCCAGGAACACTGTTGCCATGTTTCCTGCCACCATGTGACAATCTGAGCTATCAAACTGATTGTATCTAGATAGTCTAACTGCATGCATTTTGGAAAGGAAACTTGGAGGGGATATAAATGACAGAAGGAGAAAGGAAAGTACTCCTTACCTGGTATCCAGTAAATTTAACCCCTGGATTGTTTTCTATTTCCCATAGACCTTCATTAAATCCTTTCCGTTTGTTTGACTTCCCAAACTTGTCTTTATATTCTTTGTATGGGAAGAGGTCTTTAGGCCCCAAGAATGCACTGCATTTTAACAAAAGCAATAGTCAGAAAATGGGTCTGTTTACATTTCATGTCAATATAGGCCTCATTCAGAGAAAGAGAAAGATATAGACCTCCAGCAGTACCAGGGATAGGGCTGGAATGTTAATCATTGTGGTGAATTGGCAACGTAATATATCATTTTCCCGAGCACCTTCTAAGAGCATTAAAAAATTACTTCTGGATTTTGGGAAAATCAGGAAATTGTTTTGTTTTTTTTTTGGCCCACAGAACACCTTCCTGACCTAACCAGATCACAATTCCGGTTGTGTTCAGTCAAGTGGGCATAAACTTGCAAGTGTCCAGAGGCTGACCATGGACGCTATAGAGGCTTGCTGAGGGCCGCATCTAACCCCCGGGCTGAGGTTTGGAGACCCTTGAATTAAGGTAGTAATCTCTCTAGTCATGTCCCTGTTGAGTTCCAAGCACACTCCAGTGCTATTTATGGATTAATTTAGCCATGTTCTCCAATCATGTATTTAGATAATAGTGGAAATGAGATCCTGGATTTCAGTACTGACTTCTCTCATATTATCATTTGCGTGTTTGAAGTCATAAAAAGTTTTGAAACCAGACTGTTATGGAACCTCTGACAGCTAACACACTATTTCTCCTTAGTAGCTTTTCAAAACTTTAATCCAAAACAGTAAAAATGTAGACATGTATTTTTCTACTTAACTACAATACTTTAACTGATGGAGCTTCTGAGTCACAGAGAAAACTGGTAGGCATCTGCTACCTTAGTGATTTTCAAGCTTTTAAATCCACTGTAAACTGGCAAGGTGCAAAAATAATTAAGATATACCTTCAGTTTTTGGACATTGGCAAGACACAGCACGCTGATGGTGGTGGCTCACATGCCCATTGGCTGAACTGATAAATGTTCTTTCTTCTAAACTTCTGCGGCACACCTGCAGACCACTTATGGCACCCCAGTGTGCCATTGCACACTGGCTGAAAATCACTGTGCTACTCTTATATTTCTTTATCTCTATGGTTTGTTGCAATACCTTTGCTGCCCAACATATATGTGAATATGTCCTCATATGGCTAAATTGCAGACTGCAGCCACCGAATAAAGTAGTACCTTGGTTTATGAGCATAATTTGTTTTGGAAGCATACTTGTAATCCAAAACACTTGTATATCAAAGAAAATTTTTCCATAATAATGGAAACTCAGACGATTTGTTCCACAACCAAAAATATTCATATAAAAATGATTACAATGTATATATATAAAAGAGAAAAGGAGCAGGTTCGCAGCTCCTGAAGCTCTGAAGGAGCAGGTTCGCAGCTTGGGGGTTCTCCTGGATTCGCAGCTGTGGCTAGGGGAGCCAGCTGATTTGATTTGTGGTTGATTTGCCAGCTGCAACCATACCTGAGTTGCTCGGATCCGGCCATGGTGACCCATGCCCTAGTGACATCAAGACTGGATTATTGTAACACGCTCTACATAGGGCTGCCTCTGAAGATGGTCTGGAAGCTTCAACTAGTTCAGAATGTGGCGGCCTGTGTGGTTGCTGGGGCTCGTCGGTTCGACTCTGTCAGGCCACTGCTTCAGCAACTACACTGGCTGCCCATTCGTTTCTGGGCTGAATTCAAAGTGCTGTTCCTGACTTTTAATGCCCTAAACGGCTCGGGTCCAGGGTATCTGAGGGACCGCCTTCTTCTGTACAATCCGACCCATCACCTAAGGTCATCTGAGGGGGCCCTACTGACTGTGCCGTCACTAAGAGATGTGAGAGGTGTGGTGGCCAGAGACAGGGCCTTCTCAGTGGTGGTACCACTTTGAAACGCCCTCCCCTTAGAACTGAGGAAAGCTCCCTCAACACAGAGCTTCAGGCAGAGCCTTAAAACCTTTTATTTTAAAAAAGCTTTTTAAATGGGGCAGAGGTTGGGGGCAGTCTTATTGTTCTATCTTATTATTTTTAACAAATGTTTTTAGTCTGTTTTAATTGTTCTTAGTTTTTTACATCTAATTGTATTTTAATTGTATTTTAATTATGTTTTAATCTCTATTTATGATCATTTTAATGGTGTTTTATTCTGATTGATGTTAGCCGCCTTGAGCTCACTCTTGCAGGTGAGGAAAGGCGGGATATAAATTAATTACATAAATAAATAAAAATAAATAAAAGTCACTGACTGACTGACTGACTCATCAACACCCTGCCAAAACCACTAGGCCTAGAAGCACAAAATTTGGCCTGGGTGTTCCTTCCGTGACTGAGGGGTGCACTAAGAACCAATTTTTGGAAATTCCAACTGGAAGGGGGTGAAATGGCGTGCAAAGTGTTTTCCTCCCTATACTTTGCATTGAAGAATCCCGGACTGAGGGATGATGTGGCCCAACTCCCGGACCTAGAACCATGAAATTCGGGGTTTCTTCTGTCACATGAACACCCACCAAGAACCGATGTGGAGAAATTTAACCCTTAAGGGGCTGAAAAGGGGTGCAATGTGTTTTTGTCCTATACTTAACATGGAAGACTGACCAACCTCCAGCCAATTTGATGCTCAGTGCCTGATGCACTGGGGGGATGTTGTTCAGAGGGAGCGGATGCACTGGTGAGGATGCTGCACATGGGGGGTTGCACATGGGAAGATGTGCATGGTGGGTGGTTGCACATGGGGGAATGATGCAGATGGGGAGATGTTGCTCATGGAGGATGTTGCGCATGGAGGATATTGCACATGGGGGGATGATGCTCATGGGGGATGTTGCACATGGGGGCTTGATGCGCATGGGTGATGTTGTGCATGGGGGGTTTGATGTGCATGGGGGTTGATGTGCATGGGGGGTTGATAAGCATGGGGGGATTTTGCAGATGGGGATGAACATGGGGAATGTTGCGCATGGGGGGTTGTTGTGTAGGGGGGATTTGTGCATGGGGGTTGATGAGCATGGTGGGTTGATGAGCATAAGGGGGAATGATGCCCATGGGGTGGATGAAGATGGGGGATGTTGCACATGGGGGTGGATATGCATGGGGGGTTGATGTTTGTGGGGGATTGATGCACAGTGGGGAAGATGGTGTACGGGGGAATTTTATCTCTGCAGTGCAGGTATGCTTTTTGCTAGTACTATAATGGAATACAAAATTATAAAGAAATTATAAAGAAAAATAAAACCTGCACTTAGGACTCAATCCTTTCCATGTATACTCAGAAGTAAGCACCACTGTGTTAGATAGGTCTTACTCCCAGGAAAGTATGCTTAGGATTGCAGCCTTACCCTACAATCCAACAGAGCAATTATGGGAAGACATAAGATGCTCTTACTCTGGATTGCTCTATGCATTTTCCTTAGGAGGCACCATAACTATGTCACTGTAAAAGTTCCGTAGTTACTCTGGACTTTGCCTTAGGGCAAAACATGACATGACTGGAAGGCACTTCCAGTCACATCCAAGATGTAATGTGAGGCCCTCTAGCGCATGTAGACACCCCACCTTTGTGAGGTAGTTAGGCTGAAAGATAGAATGGGGCTTAAGGTTATTCAGGAATCTTCATGACTAAGTGGGGGATTTGATTCTCGATCTTACAGGTTTTAAGTTCAACATCAAAACCACCTCACCATCCTCCCTCTCCTTTTGACTATAATAATAATAAATAACACTTTTATACCCACTTCACTGCCTAGACTAGGGCTTAGTAAAATCAACATAAAACATCTTGAGACAGTAGTTCTCGAGCATTTCAGCCTGAAACCTCCTCTGAGAATGACATTCTATCCAGGACCCCTCAGAAGTGATGCCATTAACCTGGAAGTGATGTCACAGCCAGAAGTGACATCTCTGCAATGCCAGAGCTCCTCCATGTCAACTCACTCCATGTGTACATCACTGCAGCAACCAGCTTTTTGCGACCCTGCTGAAGTGAAATTGTACCCACTGAAGTAAAACTGTGCCCCTCACAAGGGGATCCTGACCCCCATTTGCAAACCACTGTCTTTAAGAGTTCCAGTGTTAACTCAAGGCTAACATAAAGCATGAAATTCAAGTGTTTGTGAAGAATATATCATGTTCACTTACGTTTCATGAGTCCCAAAAAAGAAAATAGGGTACTTATTTGCTGGAGGTTTTACTGCTCCCTCAGGGAGTTCATCAATCTGTTGGAAAGAAACAGATATTGGTCCATTACCAAATGTGTGTTTGACAGAAAGTAATATTAGCCACAGCATTTAAACATCAGAGTGCTGCCATCAATGGGCAATGCAACTGATCACTCCAGTGATTCCTAAGGTAGTTGTGAATTCACACAAACACTTCTTGCTTCCATTTTATCTGTCTCCATTTTATCTGTCTACCACTACTGTAATGGTGCTTTACATGAAAACCCCACCCCTCTGGACCCAAGAGGCTTACCTAGGTAAAAGCAAGAAGGAAGGGATGAAAGCAGGGTTTAAGACTTTGCATAAGGATCCTATGGGCCTCTAAAAATGTATGCTAGACTGCCTCCCAGTACATACTAGTATGTTACTCATTTGAACCCACCTCTCCACAATCTTTGTATAAGACTCAAATTATCGTGCTACAGTAGCTCCCTATGTCAATATAAATTTAACTTTAAAAACAAATTATGAACTCCTTATTCCCACTAATTGAGCATCAAGGAGTGGAAGAGCACATGGCAGAGTCTCTCCAGATGACCACATATTCCCACTCTGCAAGTGTTTCCCACTGTCATGAAGTTAAATTATGTATAATTGAGACAGTTGCATCTTCTTCTGTTGTCCTAGCCTCCACTCCCCTTCAGTTCTTCAGTTGTCCCAGTGTCCTGATATTTAGGTAGTATGCCTGATGGGATCTGCTCTCTCCTTTAGAAAACATGCCCCCAAATCCAGAGTAACTACGGGAGCACGTAAGAGACTTTATGTGCACCTGTAGTTACTGTACCACCTAGTGAAAACCTATGGGAAATTCATATTGGCATCCAGAGTATGTTGTTCTTACACCGGAGCAAGCACTCCCCATAGTTACTCTGTATTTTGCCCATAGTCAATATCAGGGATGTCAAACAAATAGCAGAGATGTTTCTTACAGAAACTAAAGTTAACATTCAGAGCACCTGATGAGGGCTGCAAGTGACATCATTAAGCAGACGATGGCCGGAAATGGAGAATTTTGACCTCACACAGAAGCTCAATAACTGTAAATGACAGAAGAGAAAATATGCAAATCTTGTGCATATTTCAAGATATATGGGAACACATTTAGCAAGCTAGGAGAAACCAGTTATAATAATGGGGGCAGATAAATTGCTTCTAGGGGCTGCACTAATCCCACATGACTTGTATTTGACACCCCTGATCCAATGGTACAGCATTTATAAATTTTAATAATAAGCAGGATTGTTTTGGAGAAGATCTATGAACAATCCCAACCCCAAATTGGCTAAGCCTTTAGATCTGCAATGATATACTGAAGGATTAGAAGAGAAAAGGAGCTTGGGTCACCTACAGAAAATCTCTGCATGTGTGCAGCAAACCTTCACCAACATGGAGATGAAGAGGAAGAACTCCCCAAGCTTTCTGTCCAACAGGAGTGCTTGTCCCAACAGCACCCAAAAGGACCTGTTAACTCACTAGCTAAATCATCTCACTTCTGGAGGAAACCTGCTGTTATTTTCCACTCAGAAACAGTGAGGCAAAGAGTAGCCATTATGGCTTGTGACTGAGCAGCTGAACATGCCTCCCCATTTCCCCACACAAGTCTTTTGTTCAGGCTCCTTTCCCTGAGCTGGATTGGTGTCAGCAAGACCCTAAAAGGGGGAAGCAACCCCTCCTTTCTTGAATCCAGGAACAAAAGAGGAAGGAAAGCAGCAGCAATGCCTGCCAGTCAGAGCTACTCAGCAAATAATAGGCTCACTCCTCTTTTTTCTATGTCTTATGGCAGCCCATCCTTTCCTTTTTGCTTCTCCATGAGACAAAACAAGATTCTAAAGTGCCGGCTTGACTAATAACCCACAATCAGCCTGGATATTTTGTATTAAGCAGCAAAATAATTTGGCTCAACCCTCTCTGTGCACATCAACCCACCACGGAGGAATATAACATCCATTTTGATAGCCTCCCGCACTGCCTCAACCATTATTTCCATGATGCAGAAACCACAACACAAGCTGCCCTCCTCCCATCGCCATCACTGGAGAACCAGGAGGTGCAGGAGGGGGATGGATCCCCCATTCGGCTGAAAAACCTCTGCAGCATCAGATCTCAGCTGATACTGAACTGCAAATCAGGGCTTCTCTGGTCCAAAACCTCTTTGCCTTTGACTCACTCTGGTGCCACAAGGGAAGGCAGTTTTCTCTTGGATGGAAAAGTCTTAAGGAAAATGCAAAGAACTCCACAAAAGGGATAAATTTCAAAGGCTCCCTTCTATAAAACAGTTACAGTCCCATTTCATGCAGGCATGGTTCCTTTTTTGCACTCCCAATAAGGGTGAAGACAGTAGTCTTACGTAGTGTGAAGCGCCCCGTGTATGCACTGACCCAGACTCCAGGCAGGTCTGGGGCATCTCACATCTCCTTTAAACTTCCACCAGAATGTCTAAAACTGTACTTGCTACCCATTTCTTTGTTCAGGGGAATGGGTGGAGATGTTCACAGAGAAGTGATGTCTGCTGCTGCTGCTGCACAGCATGATTGAGGAAGGGGGTCAGGGACAAATATATGTATAACCCTATTGAAGCTATTCCTATTCCCCCTACAAGAAGCCACGGTGATGTGTATCTTTTATCATTACAAGAGTCCTGTGAAGTGGCTTAGGATGTGAGGGAATGACAGGACCAAATCCATCCAGTGAGCTTCATGGCAAGCCCATAGCCAGGATTCTAGAGTTGGGAGCAGTGCCGGATTTACTTATAAGCTAAATGAGCTATAGCTTAGGACCCCACTCTCTTGGGCCCCCACAAAAAAAAATTAAAGGGAAAAACTGGATGTACATTCCCAAGTTTCTAGAAACCATGAGTCTTTCTAAATTGTGTTTCTAAAGGAACATTTGTTTTTGCCAAATGCCAATGTATTTGCATTATTAAGTTTGTTATGAATAAAAAGTCATTGTAAGTTAGAGCTTAATAATTATTTCACTATTAATATATTTCTTAAGTGTATTTCAGTTCAACGATTACTTTGATAAAATACATATTTTGTTATATGCAAATGGCTTTAGATACCTATTGGGTCCATAAATTACAATTCCCTGAATTCTTATAGGAATCAATGACAGCTAAACCACTTTTAAACAGGTCCAACATCTACAGTGTATTCTTAGGCGCTTGAATAAACCAGTATCTTGTTCTCCCCCAGTTCAGCAAAAAGATTCCATAGCTTGAAGAAACACAGATTCATCCCTTGAATTTTTTAAACTTTACTTATTTCCTTTTTTAAACACTGCACCCAGGTTTTCATTTGCAGTTTTCTAGATGGGATATAATATTCCAATTTATTCCTCACCAATTTTTTTTTTATTTTTTGCATTTTAGAACTATTGCATGCCCACAGAAAATTCTGATATATCCACATTTACTCTTTCTGTTATTCTGCTTGGAAGGGTGGGGAAAGATGTGACAATTTTAAGACCGGATTATTTTGCCATCAAAACAGATTTATTAAGAAAGAAAATATTTATATGGAAAAGAGGAGTCAGCACAAAAAGGAAGTCAGATTTGAAAAGGCAGCAAGTGGAGCATTTGGAAATGGCTGAAAAATAACTAAATGAAGACATGCATAGCAGCATGAAGATTTTAGCCCTCCTTTGTGCTGCTGGGATTGCATGCTCAGGACTGCAACCCTTTTGAAGAAACACAACTGAAAGCGATTTGGAACAGAAACAGAGAGGTGAGGAATGAGGGGGACCAGATAAACAGGACAGCAGGGATCCTTCCTGAGTCTTTCATAACAGCTGTGCAGAAGAGGGAATTTTTGTAAGTGATAAAAGCTGCACTGGCCAAAAACAAACTCTTAAAAGGAAGCTGGTCCTCCTTGTCTCTCCCCAGTCTTGTGCATCAGGAGCTGTAAGGGAAGGGCTGAAGTGCCTCTCATTACTCAGCATGGCTCATGAAGAGTTACTGAAGCAAAGCTTTAAAAAATCTATTTACTTCATTGATATGATATCCCACTTTCAATTTAAAAATATCAAAGCAACTAACATTTTATAAACACAATACAATAACCCATGTGTTGTATTTAAAAACTAATAGCAGCAGACTAGTGGCAGGATTAAAATTATCTTTTAATTTTAAACATTATTAAACATTAAAATAGGGAGGTCTCTGCTACCTAGCTAAAGGTGAAAAAGAAGACAATCTATTTGATGTTCTTGGGACATCTGTGGACCTTGCCATTTTGCAAGTAATGCACTCAAGAAGGCTTGCATTTAAATCTAATATGAATGGATGATAAAAACTGACATTTTAAACTGACATAATAAAAAGACAACAAAATAGATATATTCAAAGCGAGCCACTACTGAAAGTATGAAAAACATAGTTATTATTACCACCATTTGAAAGAAGGCAGTGGGGAGGCCAGGCGTACATCTTTAAGGAGCAAGCTCTTAGTTCCACAGCCAAGGCCAACTCACTTGTGGATGTCCACTAACTTTGCATCAAATGTGATGGCTGCGGCCATTCCATCCATGGGGCAATCTGAGACAGTTATTTCAGTTGACAGATTGTTAGGGGTAGGGTACTACTAATACCCCATTTCCATCCACCCATTCTTCTCCACTGTTCCTCTTCCTTCTTTCTCTTCCTGGATTATAAAAGAAAAAAGGGATGGAGTAGAAGAGGGGATGTGTGGAAAAAAGGAGAGTGGTGGGCTAGAACAATTCCAGATTATGCTAGCCACCCATTGTCCTCTCCTCCACACTTCCCCACCCAATCCATCTCTTTCCTCTTTCCACCAGTCCATTAGATTGGAAGGAGCAGAGGCTGCCACATCATCAAATAAAGGGGAACATCACTTGCTGGTGACATCATCCTGAAATAATGTGCAGACCCTAGTGGTGCCACCGCTGATCAAGTCCTTTATTTGGGATCTGCCAAATGGATCTCAGTCAGTATTCATGGTAAAGTTTTATATTTATCAAGAAGATCCTCCCTCATATAACGCAGTGTGTGCTGGGGGTCAAAAGCAGCCCGTGGTGAGCTTCAAAATGTGGCTCGCAGCAAGACCCCTCCAACTGGCCCCTGGACAAGCCTCCAGACCTGCCTCTAATACACTTTTATATGTAAATTTATGATATACTGTATACTTTTGATATACAGTATTTACTCAAATCTAACACTCACCTTTCCCAGCCAAATTCAGTCTCCAAAATCAGGGTGTGCATTAGATTCAGTGGTTAATTAGATTTGAGTAAATATGGTATTTTGATTATAGGGTATGCATTAGATTTGATGATGAATTAGATTTTAGTAAATACAGGTAGTCATGGGCAAATATCTTTGTTTATTTCAGTATACAGTACATAGATTTGTCACTTGTCTGCTTCCAGGCATGATGCAAGATGCTGGCTAATACCTTGTAAAGCCCTACAAGGTTTAAGATCACAATTCTTGAAGGGTCAGGTACTCCATATGAATCTACCCTCTTTTAGGATCTAGCTGGAAGACTCCTACATGTTCCAATGTCCACCTTGATGGTGACATGCAAGAAGGCCTCCTTACACCCTGTGAAACTCCCATCTCATTTTCCACCTCCCTCTTTGCCTGTTTTTTGCCTGATGATGTGGCAGCTGAAAAGCTTGCTGGTTAGTTTGTGGATGCTTTGTTCTGTTTTTTTTCCTGCTGTTGGTTTTTTTTGTATTTGATGGTTTTTAATGAGTTCTGTGAGCTATATTGCCACTGCAATCCTATTAGTGTCTACTCAGAAGTTATTTCCATTGAGTTCAATGGGGCTTACTTCCATGAAAGTGCTCTTAGGATTGCAGCATGAGTCTCATGGTAGGAAAAGGATGGAGTATACAGTAAAATAAATAAATTCTCCAAAAAAAATATCATTTAACATTATTTTTACATTTAAATATTTTATCATTTATTTAATAATTAAAACATTATTTTAACATTTAAAATAAATAAATGCCTCAAAACATTTATCTCACATTAGCTTCACTTAATACAGCCTAGAACCAAGGGATCTCAAGAACTGCTTCATCCTGTAGGAACCCTTCAGTGGCCTTCAGAGGTCTTCTTTTGTTAGAACTCAATAGGCATCCACAAAGGAGAGGACTGATGTTTTAAAATGATGGTACAGCTCCCTGTAAAGAGATACGGCTGACCTTCCCACTGTCTGATTCCAGACAGTAAGTGAAGATTATATTGTTAGGCAAGATCTTTTTGCAGTGGCCTCAACGGAATGTGTTTATTGCGCTATCAAGTTGCTAGCCCAATTTTTATCATGTATCCAATCTATCTCTATACAGTATATAAAATATATAAAACTGAAAAGTCACCGACTCACTCATTTATTGACTGACTCATCAATGGCCAGCAAAAACTGCTGGATGTAGAAGCATGACATTTGGGTGTTCCTTCTATGATGGAGGCACCCACTAAGAACTGGTTTTCAGAAATTCCAACCAGAAGGGGGTGAAAAGGGGCGCAACACATTTTCCTCCCTATACTTTGCATTGAAGAATCCCTGACTGATCCAAGCCCTGCCCCAACCTCTGGACCTAAACACATGAAATTTGGGGAGGATGTTCCTTCTGTGACATCAACACCCACCAAGAACCGATGTGGAGAAATCTAACCCTTAAGGGGGTGAAAAGGGGGGCAAAGTGATTTTGTCCTATACTTAACACTGAAGACTGACTGATCAATATCCAGCACTGGGGGTGATGATGCACATGGGGGATGGGTTTGCATGGGGGGGATGATTCACATGGTGGAGGGTGCGTATGGGGATGTTGTACAGGGAGTGATGTGCATGTGAGGTGTTGCATATGGGTGGATGATGTGCATGGGGGATGTTGTGCATGGGGACAGTGCACATGGGGGACAGATTGATGCACATGGGGATGATGCACAGGGGGGGATGATGCACAGGGGGGAGTTGATGCACATGGGGGTTGATGTGCATGGAGGGATGATGTGCATGGGGAAGATAGTATACAGGGAGATTTTACTCCCACAATGCGGATACTTTTTTGCTGGTTTAAACATAAGTTTCCTTCATTTCATTTCTGTGTAGTAGGGCACAGTATGAAATTAATGACCTAAACCAACTTACAGCTGAACACAGGCCTCATATGAAGATTCCACAGATGATGTTGCAAACTGGGAAGGCTATATGTGTGTGTGTTGAATAACCATCCTGAAAACAGTCTTGTCCACCCCCTGCCTTCCCCAGCTGTCAGAGGGTCATGGCAGAGTGAAATGCCCAATCATGATGCTGCCAGTCAGCACACTTACAGAATTCCAAATATTTATTGCTACTGCCGCTGAATGCTTCCTTGGCTGCACTTGACAGCTTCAGAATGCATGTGGACGGAATATTTCATATAAAAAAGCAAACATTCAATTAATTTGTCAAAATGAAGCCTCTAGACAGGAATTTTCTTGAATTGTGGGTCAGGACCCACTTGGTGGCTTGTGACCCAATTTCTGGTGAGCCTCGAATGAAAACACGGGTGATGGAAAGCTCAGATAACTAACTGCTTCAAGCTCAGAGGCTATTCAAAAACCAAATAGCTGCTGCCTTGCAAAGAGCAGGATTCTTGCAGTTTGCAAACTTATGAAGATACTGCAAATGTTTGATTCACTTCCCCCCCATCCATCAGTCACTAGTAGTGACAGCAGGTGAAGAGCTGGGTCATATAACTAAGCACCCCAAGCCTTGAGGTTATTCATTAGGATTGCCTTGCTATGAGAAATAATCTTTTTTTGGCAAATAAAATTCTTTCTAAATCACCTTTCAAAAAGTCTCATAAATCTAGATGGGTCCTAAAAGAGAGTCATTTAAAAAATGGGTCCTGGTGCTAAAGGTTGGAGAACCACTGGTCCATTACATGCTAGCCTTGCCTTCAATTGGTGGCTGTGGGTGGCACAAGAGGTTAAGATGCTGTGCCTGTTAACCAGCAGGCCACGGTTTGAGACCCGGGTCGGCCCCACAAGACAGGGTGAGCTCCTGACCTTAGCCCAGCTCTGCGACGCCAGCTGGATCCAATCGTATTGGATCCAATCTGGATCCAATCTACCTTTCCATTGGACTAATTCAGTGGCGTGGAGAGGGGGGATTTGCTGCTTGGGTAACAGCCTATCCTCCATAAAATCCAAATTAGGCTTTCGTGCTTCGCATGCAGCGTATGCAGCGCCAAGCACGATACCATAGTCTCTCAAGACTGACAGAGGCCTGCTGCTTTTGCCTTCAATTGACTCATCCATCTAGCTTGTTACAGTCAGCACTGAGGAGCTAGCAACAGCTCCCCAGGGTTTCCGATAGAGGACATTCTCAGCCCCAGCTAGAAAAGCTGTCAGAAATTGGGAACCTGAACTTGGAATACAGTACATTTAAAGTACGTGCTGCATCTACAATTATTTCTGAAAAATAAAGGCAGCTTCACATTTTAGCATCAGATATATCATGTTTACATCACTGATTGCTCTTGAATTCATTTTGAAACATTCACCCAGTAATGTAGCTGGGGAGTGCAGGAGATGCAGTTGTACCAGGCAACAAGCTTTAGGGAAGCTACAAGATGAGCTTGACACTATTGGCTAAAATTGTGAAAAAAGGGATATGTATGAAAGATAATACCATCATGTTATATATTGTTAGAAAGGTAATTTAATGCAGAGTGCAATGAAACAAACCGTATTGGAATACCTATATTCTATCTAAAGTTATGGCCAATGAACCAGAAAATGAAAACACAAAATCCTATAGGACAAAAAATGGATTTTCTTAACTCAAACCTTTCCCATGATATTGATTGCTTTGAGAGCTAATGAGATGTAATTCTGATACTGTATGGAACTAGTAAGATGTTAATATGAATCAGCTCTCATTTCAATATACATATATCATAATACAGTACCATTACCCATGCTAACTGGATATAGAGGCACTTCTAAGTGGTGCTCCTCTTATATTTAGCAGGGAAAGAATAACCATTCCTCTATGCCCAGCACATTTCCCTAATCAATAAGGGACACAATTTTCATTTTTTAACTTAATTAAATTTTGTTGTTGCAAACGGGACACACACACACACACACAAAATCTTTGACTCCAGATAGCAAATAGATGTTCTAGCTCTGCCCCAGCAGAGAAAATGTGTGGTGAATTGCTGAGGAGAAGGAAGCCAATTGTCCCCAATTTCCCCAATTGTCCTCCCCCCAAATACCTGGGGATGACATCACTTCTGGGCAACATTTTGAGCTTTGCACCGGGCTGCACGATCATTAGCTATGCCACTGCATTCACCTATGGGAAATAACAGCCAGATGCACCCCAACTTTTGCAAAATAGGGCTGCTTGCTCAGATAATCCTACCCCATTTATTCCTCCACTCAAAGCATGATTGAAGCCATGATTGAAGTCATGACTGAAGTGAGCATGGTTCTTCCCCTTCACTTGGGTCATGCTGGAGTTTGGCCAAGACACAGAACTTTGATGAATTCAGGATTTTGACAGTCAAGACTTTCTGATTTTCTTCTACAACTCCAAGAGCAAAGAGTTTAGAGATGATTTTTATTGTTCACATTGCTGAGAAATCAAGCCACAATAATACATATAGTAACTGGGCACTAGATGTTATGCCTGAGATCTGGAAAATCACCACATTCCTAAGCAACATGGCAACTCTTGCTGGAATCCTTTTCAAATCTCCTAGCTGACACCCTGTCACAGTATCAGGAAATACAACATAGCAGAACAAGCTCCAAAAATAGCATTAACACCCAAGCTCACAAATAATAAACTCTGTTTCTATATTCACTGTCCAAACATTTTAAATGTTAACTTGTTCTTTGCTGGTAGCACTAGTTATTCCTGCCAGTCAGCAAAATTAACTTTTCAGGGTGTTTTTTGTTTTAGCAAAAGTAGGTATACCATTATAAAGAGTCAAGAATATGTAAATGTTGAAAGTCAGCAATTTAGAGTTAAGAAAGTGTAAATGCTGAAGGGTGGCAATTTGAAATTTTAGTTGACTGCAATTGGTATGTCATCCTTATTGTGGTCTTTTTCATAATAAAAACTGCATACCTACTTTTGCACCCCTTTGTATATATAATTAAAGGGTTACTGACTGACTCACTTGTTGACTCAGGGTGCAGTCCTAACCTAGGCTGGCACAACTAATCAGTCTTCCCATTCCCAAGGTGATATAGAGAGGCAAGCACATGTCTGTGAACTGGCTTAATCCTCCCCAGGAGTGGCGCAAAAGTGTCCTACAGCACTTTTGTGACACTCCCAGTTCAGCATGAGACTTGTGCTGGAGCTTAGGCCAGCCTGACTGACATCAACACCCAGCCAAAACTGCCTGACCTAATTTGGGGAGGGTATTCCTTCCATGATGTAGGCACCCACTAAGAACCGCTTTTTAGTAATTCCAACTGGGTAGAATGGGGTGAAACCAGCCCCAACCCCTGGACCAAAGCAAATCATATTTAGGTAGCATATTTCTTTTGTTATATAAAGACTCCCTAAGAAGCAATTTAGTGTCCGGTGTTGCCCACTGGTACCTGGTGCTGCCCACTGGTGCCTAGTGCCTGCAGGTGCATGGTGCCCAGCAGTGATGCTGAGTGGTGCCAGGTACTCAGTTCTGCCTGCTGCCATCCAGTGGTGCCCGGCATCCAGTGCTCAATAGGGATGTATGGTTCCCAGAAGAGCCTGGTGCCCCTTGTCTTGTGCCTGGCAGGGATGCCTGGTATTGCTCAGTGGTGCCTGACACTTTACCATGCCCAGTGGTGCCCAATGATGCCTGCTGACCAATGGTACCCAGTGCACAGTAGGTATGCCCAGTGTCTGGTGGTGCCTGCTTCCCCCTGGTACCCACCATCTGGTGACTGCCACTCAGTGTCAGGTGCCTGTTGGTGCCCACTAGTTCCCAGCCAAACCTGTAGCCCACAAATATTCTTGAAATTTTACTCCTACAATGACAGGTACATGCAACTAGTTCTTGAAGAAACTACGTACATCCCACTGACATAGGGGACAAATACATGTACTCATTCATGGCTTGCTCCTATAGTGAACAAACTCTACCCATTTTGGCATAGCTCTCTCTCTCTCTCAAGGCCTGCTTCTA
Source organism: Cryptoblepharus egeriae (assembly GCA_030015325.1). Lineage (NCBI taxonomy): Eukaryota > Metazoa > Chordata > Lepidosauria > Squamata > Scincidae > Cryptoblepharus > Cryptoblepharus egeriae. The sequence continues at coordinate 19,367,153 of JAREYC010000013.1, forward strand.
TATTAAAGAAAAACTAGGGTTTATTGATTAATCTGCTGAAGAATTAGTTGACAGATTGATGGGGGACAATTTAATTAGTGAGAGTAACTTTTAATCATTGAAGCTCCAATTAAAAAGACACACTTTTTGTTTATTTTTTGTACTTTTTTTTAGAATGAAAAAATTAAATTAATTTTTTTGTCCTTCTATTAGTATGTGTCATCTTTCAACTGCAATTTTACATGGACTTAATTGGGATTAAGAGCACAATCCTAACCATGTTTACTCAAAAGTAAGCTCCACTGTGTTCAGTGGGTCTTACTCCCAGGAAAGTGTCTTTAGGATTGCATCCTTAGGCTGCTATCCGAAAGACACTTTCCTTGGAGTAAAACACATTGAACACAATGGGGCTTACTTTTGAGTAGACATTGTTAGGATTGTGCTCTAAGGGCAAAATCCAGAGTAACTACGAGGAGTCCTTGCTCCGGTGTAAGAACAACTTACTCTGGATTCCAATATGAATTTCCCATAGGTATTCACTAGGTGGTACATGAACTATGGGTGCACATAAAGTCTCTTACATGCTCCTGTAGTTTCTCTGGATTTGGGGGTTAGTTTCTTTTTACTCAGTGGCCTTTCTTCTGAGTAGACATCCATTGGATTGAGGGGCAAGAGGAAGAGTCAGAAAGTTTTTAGCTTTATTTGTTACATCTGTTACCTGATGAAGTTGGTTTACGTCAAATCATAATTAGGGAATAAACCAATACCTGAATGCGTATTTTAATTCTGGTTTGTTGTTTCCTAACTGTGAAGAGAAGTTAACCACAGTTCCCAAGTTTGGACATTACACAGAGCTGTGGTTCAGATCAAACATTTGTACTCTCATTCTTTAACAGGCAAGGCATATGAAGAAGAAAAAAGTGTTGGGGAGAACAAATAGTTTGTAGAGACTCAATAATGGTCTCTATGGTTTACTGTAACATCTTATCCTATTAACTTCCAACAACTGTCTTGAGCAATTCTGGAAGGTTGACAAACATATAAAATGACAGAATTTACAGCAAGATTTGAATATACTTGGACAGGCACAGTGTCCAGGGTATACTCCCTGACACAGAAGCATAGCTCAGAATTCAGAACCAGAAATATGAAATCCAGTACATTCCTTTGAACTGGAAGGTACGTTGATCTACATAGCACACTTTCTCACCTAACTCTAATTACAATGACCTCTGGATGCATTTTCAGGTCACAGTGATGCTATACACCAAAAGAGAAAAATCTGAACTACAGGAACTAAAGCTTGTCAAAAATCCAGGGAAAATGTAACTAAAAAATGTAACTGCTGCGAGAATAAGAAATAAAAGCCAATAGCAACATCTGAATTGACTCAAGTTGGAGATCTTTGGAACATTGCCTTTCTCAAAACGTTTGCTAAGTTTTTCATTTTTTTTAGTAAAATGGAGATATGTGGAGTGTTTGCCTTTAGAAACTTTTAGAAAGGTTTGGGAAACTTCCTAAGGTTGCTATCCTATTCACAGTAACCTGGGAATAAGCCCAACTGACTTTAATGGGGATTACATCTGAGAAGACATGCATAGTATTTAGTTCTTAAGTCTGGTAGGAGTCGGACCATGTACTTTTAACATCCAAATACTGTGCATTTGTAACTAAGTCAAGAACACTGGGTCCATTTTGCTTGGGATCAATCCCAGTCCTACCTGGAGATGCCAGGGATTGAATCTGTGGCCCCCTTACAGGATCCACTAGATCATGCCAAATGACCATCTAGTCCAGCTTCCTGTATCTCACAGCAGCCCACCAAATGCTTCAGTGACCACAAAAGACAAAACAGCTGTATCCAGATTCCCTCCCCTGGATCTGGCATTTTTAGGTTGCCTACAGCTATGTTTTAACTTATATTGATATATTATGAGCCACCTTGAGTCCCACTTGCTGGTAATTAATGTTCTTAATTAATGTAATTAAATAAATAATTTTAATATATATCTCTCTTTGTCTCTCTGAGAGAGAAGCCTTGCAACTGAAAGTTAGCCCCTTGCAAAACATTTCAACTCAGTGACTGAAAAGTTTTCCATGCAGATGCAGACTATTGTGCATTGCAAAGTGGCTCTGCCATCATGATATGTACTGCTAATATTTTGCATTTCAAACCATGTATGAAACCAAAGAGAGCTTTAATGCCTTTGATTTGCATGAGAACATGACAAAGGGATACAAAGGGAAGAACTTTTGTATGCTGGATGGCAGGGCCTCCAAGAGAAATTTTTTAAGGCAGTACAAAACCCATTTGGGGCTCCTAAGACTTGCAAAATTACTTTGAAATAAAAAATTGAGGCTAATTAATGTGCAACAAACTTCAACAAGTGCTCATTTATTGATCATATAAAACATGTTAAAACATATTAGTATTCAAGTAATGTGACAATATAAAATACTAAAATCTTATCAAGGAAAAAATTAGAAAAAAATTAACTACTTAATAGGTGCTTTTCTGGCTTTCTTATATGCAAAATTTCTAATAACGCTGTCAAATTCAACTTGTCTAGCAATGCTAGACTCAATGCTTAGTCTTGCTAAGTCAAGTTTGTGACATAGTAGACAGCAAATTTTTTTTATAAGTTTAAGCTTACTGAAAGATCTTTCAGCAGATGCTACTGTAGATGTAAAACAAAAGTAAAAAACTTACAATGTTTGAAATTGTATGTATGCATTTGTATGTATGTATGTGTGCATGCATGTGTATATATGTATGTATACGTGTATGTATATGTGTGTGCACACATATGTGTGTATGTGTGTTCTTTATATGTGTGTGTGCACATATTTTGTTAGTAACAAACACTCAAATGGTCCTTCAGTCATGGGCCCTTCTGTAGTTCTCAGAACAATGTACCGTACCTGCTGGACCCCCCCTCTCATAGGCCCTGCTGGATGGTGAAATATCCTAGAATGGCTGCCCAATATGGCTCAGAAATGGCTTCTGGAGCAATCAATTTCATCCAGAAAGAAAAGGTCAGGAAGTTACTTCACACAGAGCATAGGCCAGGTCTCAGTGTCACTAGGCACAAAGTGAAAGTGAAGCTTAGACCTACTCAAGCTAATTTTGGAAGTACCTCCAAGGAGCCTCAGAGTATCATTTGGTGCAATGGAAATAAAATCTCCTGTGTGTGCCACAGCCACCAATATTCTCCTGTTGTCCAGTCTACTCTATTCCCTGAACCGCCTATAATGCCCCTGCTGCTGACTAGCGCATCTCAGAGCCATTGTCATGTGCATAGGGCTTCCAGGTATTTGGACCAGTAGCTCCAAAGCGCATAACAGCAGAATGGCTTTTGTACAGCCAATCTGGGGCTTACAGTGGCAGATTTCAGGATCAGCCACTGTAAGCAGTGGGTAGTATGGGGCTATTTTTGCATATTCTTAATAATTTTTGTTTTTTTAAACAGCTCTAGAGTGAACAGTTTTTTCCCTGTTCTGTTTTTATTCTTGATTTCTGTGATCAAAATATCCAGCATCTTGGAACTAGGTCACTTTCCCATAGTGTGAGGCACAGGAGAAGTTAATCGAGCAGGTCCAGTTTTCAGATAGTCATTCTAATCAGACCAGAATGAATGCCAAATTCTCTTTCATAGTACACATGCTATTCCTAATCAAGACTTAAAGGACCTTTCTTAAAATTAATAAAATGATAAGTGGATACCAAAGTACAACCTCTAAAGACCATAGGTGGCCAAGGGTGCTCAACATAAGAGTAGCATAGGTTGCTTAACATAAGAGCCATAGGTGCCAAGGTTGCTTAACATTTATGATGAACTTCAGGTGTTTGAGAGCCACAATACTTAATAAAACATTTAAATTCTTAAATATAGTTACTCACCATGAATATTAAACTTATACTTTAATCCAGGGGTCTCCAAGCCATATGCTTGAGGCTATACGCAACCCTCATTGAGCCTACACCTGGCCCTTAGCAAGCCCCCTCCATTCAGCTTTCAGCCCTGTCATCCTCCAGAGACAATGGGAGCTCTGCTCTCCACACATTGGGAGGGTACTTGGAGGGTTAGGGAGGTTGTACACACCCCTTCTCTGTGTACAAAAGTACTTATCAGCTGGTTTGAAGATCCCCCTTTTTCTCTGTGTTGTAAAGTGTTTATGATTTTCATTCATTCATTCATAAGTTGTCACTAATATATTCATTTATGTGAATTTTTTCAAATTTGAAATATAAATCAGTTCTTTTTTCCTGGCATCCAACACATAACCAAAAGATGATGTGGACTCTCTGCCAAAAAAGATTAGAGACCTCGTCTTTAATCAAATGGAACTCTATGTTTATACCTGATAAATATAGGAAAAATTTGGATTGAGAGAGTTTTGAATTGAAAGTGTTTTTCAAGACAAGCAAACATTTCTAATAAATTTTGTCTAGCAATACAGACAAAAAAATAATCCTGGCCAGGACACAGCTGGTTTTGGCATTCTGCCAGCACCTGCTCTGCTTCTCCTCAGAGACCAGCCTATACATGTCTATTCTGAAGTAAGCCTATTACAGTCAATTGGGTTCAATCTTATGTAAAGGGGCAATGGAAAGGAGCCTGAGAAACCTAGCCTTGCATGTCTACTCAAAAGTAAACCCTATTATAATCAGTGTGGCTCACTCCTTGATAAGGGGCAGATTGCACACTGAGAGACCTGAATGACAAACCCTACAATTCAGAGTAACTATGGGAAGACGTAAGAGGCACTTACTCTGGATTGCTCTATGTATTTCCCATAGGTGGCACAGTAACTACATTGGTGTAAAAGTTCCTGTAGATACTCTGGATTGTAGACTAAGTGCAAGGATAATTTGTTTTACTTTTCTTTATATTTTATATTTTCTTTATTATTTTGTATTCTATTACAGTATTGTAATCATTTTAATATCAATAATAGCGAAAACGTACCCACGTTGTGGGAGTAAAATTTCCTCCATACGCCATCCCTCCACTGTGTATCAACCCCCCTTTGCATCATCCCCCATGCACAAACTCCCTATACAACATCCCTTATGCACAAACTCCCCATGCACAACTTCCCCCATATGCAACACCCCTATGCATACCATCCCCCCATGCACACCGTCCCCCCATGCGCAATACCCCTATGAGCATCAACCTCCCATGCACAACACCGCCCATGCGCACTGTTCCCCCATGCACTCCATCCTCCCATGCACTTTCAGATAGTTATTCTTATCAGACCATAATGAATGCCAAATTCTTTTTCATAGTACACATGCCATTCCTTTTATGTTAATTGTGATGCATAATGGAACTCAGCTAAAATATTTCTGAATATTATATGTCAAATAATATTATATGTCAAATAATATGACAAATATTATATGTCAAAGAGCTGCATTTGGCTCCCAAACTGCAATTCAGCACCCCTGCTATCCCTTAGGATCCCATTTTTTTTTTCTAACCCGCCATCCCAGGACGGGGTAAATTAGACCTGGCTGGAAGTTTTTACTGAATTTATTATTATCACTTGACAAGACTTTCTGAGATTTTTTTACTGCTAGTGAAAGTTACAAATCCAAAAGAATAAAAGTTTTTGAATTTACAGTTTTTCTGTAAATTCCAATTTATACATATCATCCCAGGAAGGGTCAATTAGACTCGGCTGGAAGTTTTTACTGAATTTATTATTATTACTTGACAAGAATTTCTGAGTTTTTTTTACTGCTAATGAAACAGTTACAAATCCAAAAGAATAAAAGTTTTTGAATTTACAGTTTTTCTGTAAATTCCAATTTATACATATCATCCCAGGATGGGTCCATTAGACCCATTTTGCTTATTCAATCCAATGGCAGGACAGGTTTCCCACAACAAACAAGAAGATTTAGAGATTCCCAGCATGGGTTTTATTGCCCTGAAGATTCCCCACAACAAACAAAAGGATGGTCTCAGCATGGGGTTTTATTGCCCTGTCAATAAAAGGCAGTAAAAGGCAAAATGGGTCTAATGGACCCATTCTGTAAATTGGAATTTACAGAAAAACTGTAAATTCAAAAACTTTTCTCCGTTTGGATTTGTAACTGTTTCATTAGCAGTAAAAACTCAGAAAGTCTTGTCAAGTAATAATAATAAATTCAGTAAAAAACACAACACAAACTTCCAGCCGGGTCAAATTGACCCGGTTGGGATCCTAAGGGCTATTGATGGTGCCATCAAGAAAACTCACATTCAAAGAATATATATGCCCCTATAGAACCATAACAGATCCTTTTATTTTCCTGGAAATAAAAGGAAAAGAAAAACCTGCACATTATTGTAGGAGTACTGAATAGGGGTTTGACAGATACAAAAGGTTCCTTTTTTTGTCTGCCAGTTTTCCAGGATGCTTTTCAAAGTCATCACTGGCCCCTACTACAGTATTCTAAAGGGTACAGTTGCCAACTCTCATAATCATACTTAATGCCAGGTGTTATCTAATGCTTTCTTTAAAAGCACTCACTTTCAGGAACATTTAGATGCATTATTTAATTTAAGTGTTTTTTTAAAAACATTTTTCTGAGTTTTTTGAGGAATACAAATGTTTCAACATGTGGGCATTTGGCCTACTATCAAGACCAATGGACAACATATAAAAAAAAAACCCCACAGAACATTCTTCTTTAAAATCTGGTTGCTTCAGAGGATAAATGGGACATGCATTGCCAAGCACCTACGCATAAAAGAGGCAACATGGGAATAATGAGCTTGAGGATAATAAAGCAAATTTTGTATTTTACAAGCACAGCATGGAAGACGTGTTGAGTTTCTGAATGTCACAGGACTGATAGAAAGAGTTGGACACAATATGCCTGGACAGGGAACCGGCACAGGGAACCAAAGGTGTTTTGACAGCTTTTGTTGCCATTGAGCAACTGGCTGAACAAGCAAGCTAGTTATAAATGGAAAAGCAGAATGCTTGCTCAGCCAGGTGACAAGATGCAGTAAAAACTTCCAAGCAGCTCCAGCTGTGAACATACAGATACGTATGTGTGTGTACCCACATAAGAAATCCCCATATATGGCTGTTCAGGGCTATATACATTCATATATGAATTCTACATTCATATAAACCCCGGTCCTGGGGCTGAATGTGGCCGTTGGCAAGACCTCTCCATCTGGACTGTGGGCAAACCTTGTAATGTCTCTAATACAATCTTATATGGAAATTTATTCAAATTTGACATGTAAATCATTTTTCTGGCCCCCAACACAGTGTCAGAGAGATGATGTAGCCCTCCTGCCAAAATGTTTGGAGACCCTTGCTTTACACTGTGGCCAAAGCAGGGTGACCATACGACCAGAAATTTCCAGATTTGTCCTCTTTTTTAGTCGCCTGTCTGGGTGTCCTCCAAAAGGGCTTCATTGTCTTCCATTTTGGAACTTTGCAATGGTGAGCAGTACCCCATCATGTCATATGTCATTGGACATATCATCTCATCTCTCCAGTGGAACACACACACCCCATGCAGCATCACCAACCCTGTGCAGCACCCCATCCCAACCGTGAGCACCCCTACCAGGCAGGTGCAAGCTTTAGGGCTGGATTTTATCATTCTTCAATGTTAAGTATAGAACAAAAATGCGTTGCACCCCTATTCATCCTCTAAGGGACTGAATTTCTCAAAACTTGTTCTTAATGGGTACTCACATCACCTAAGGAATACCCTCTCCAAATTTCATGGTTCTAGGTGTAGGTGTTGTGGCAGGTTATTGATCAGTCATTGATTCTTCAATGTAAAATATAGGGACAAAAATGCATTGTACCTCATTTCAACCCCTTCCAGTTGGAATTTCCAAAAATAGGTTCTTGATGGGTGCCTGTGGGTGCAATCCAGAGTAACTACGGGGAGTCCTTGCTCTGGTGTAAGAACAGTTTGTTCTGGATTGCAATATGAATTTCCCATAGGTTTTCACTAGGTGGTGCAGTAACTACAGGTGCATGTAATGTCTCTTATGTGCTCCCGTAGTTACTCTGGATTGTAGGGTTAGTCACAGAAGGAACACTCTCCCCAAATTTCATGCTTCTAGGTTTGGCAGTATTGGCTTGGTGTTGATGTGTGAGTGAGTGAGTGAGTGAGTGAGGCTGCAATCCTAAAGACACTTTCATGGGAGACAGACCCATTGAACACAATAGGGCTTACTTTTGAGTAGACATGGTTAGGATTGTGCTCGAATGAGTGAGAGAGTGGGTCAATCAGTGACTCTTCAGTTTTATATATATAGATTTTGCATGTATGTAACACTTTTTGAATGTTCAAAGCATTTCACATAGAACAGTGGTTCCCAAATGTTTTTTTAAATTACTTTTATCAGCTGCTCAGGTCTCTGTGGCTGTAATGGTGATCTGGGCAGCAGTGCTCCCCACAAGTAGCAGGTTGTTTCACCCTTGATGAATTAAAGGTACAATCCTAAGCTCCAGTTAGGCCGGCCTAAGCCTTAGATTAAGGCTGCAATCCAGAGCAAATTCAGCCTGCTCTGACCTAACCGCACCCTCCTAACTATTCTGTATCCAGAGCAGAAAGTTATGCTGAATCCAGAGAGTCAGGAAGCCTGGGCTGCCCTAACTGCTCCAGAGCATGCTAAGTAATTGACACAAGGGGAAGACTTGCTCCTGAGGAGACACCCCTCAGATCACACTGAACAAGGAACAGCTGTGGTGCCTATAGTGGTGACATGACTCTGCACATCACCTGGTATGGAAGTCTGTGCGTCATCCTTGGGATGCGCCCCCCCCCCACCTGGACTGCACAGTCACCAAAGTTGGCGCCTGCGCTGTTGTTTCTGAAGCCAACTGGCTTCAGAAAGAGTACTGCGCAGGCACCATCTCTGACACCTGCGCAGTACTTTTCTGAAGCCTTTTGGCTTTGGGGGAGACTGTGCAGGCGTCAGAGTTGGTGCCTGTGCAGTACTCTTTCTGAAGCCATTCGGCTGCCGCTCCGCCTCCTGAGTGAGGCCGAATGGCTGTGCAGAGGCACGGACTTTCTCTGCTCTAAGGAAGTCTCCTCTGAAGCTGTTCGGCATGCTCAGTGTGTTTCTGCGCAATGCATCTCAGATGGCCGTTCAGGCCAGCTCCTCAGACAAGTGTCAGCTTCTGGCTGATTCTCCACCTTGGAGCAGGCCTGAATGGGTGTGCTGACGCCCGGGGCCTGCCAAAGGACAGTCAAACTCCTCCGGCACACCACCCCATACGGAGCGCATCCCCAATGCAGCCCACACCAGCCGCACCAGTCTGGTGACGCCACTGGGTGCCTGCCTTATAAGGAGTCCCTGATGAGATGCCAGTACATTCTACAGTGAATACAAGGGGCTTCTTGGAGTGGCCTGCTGTATCCTGAGGTTTGTGGGCAGCCGTAGTTTGTTCCATATCCTGAGGTTGAGAGGAAGGGGTTGCAGCTAGGCTGGCCAAGAACTCAGATTTTTGGTCAGCACTGCCATTCTCACTCGGGCCTTATCATGGACCCCTATGGGTCTACTCATTACTATACCTGCTCCTGAGGTGGTATAAATCTGAGGGCTGGAAAAGGGCATTTCTGCCTTGGAAACAGGCTTTGGATACAGAGTAACTGCTCTGCCCTAGGCAATGCTAAACATGCCCTCAACTTGCCTCTCCTGAGCTGCTTAGGCTGCCCCAGTTAGGGCAGAGCAGGTCCACCTCTCTTAGGGCACCCTATCTTGCCTTGCTCTGCCCTAAGCCTCCTTCAGAGTAACTGGGCTGGAGCATCTTGCAGTTGCTCCAACCTAGTGTTAGATAGGGCAACCTAAGGGCTCTTATGTGGACAGATTAGTTGCTCTGGATTGGGCTGAATGTCTTGTGCTGACCTTGTGGCATCACAAGTGCCATTAGACACTTCTGAGCCACTCCTGGGGAAGAGTTAGGTCAGCGCACAGACATGCGCTTGCCTCCTACATCACCATGGAAATGGGAAGACCGATGAGTAGGGACCTGCAAAAGGTGAGGAAAAAAATTCTTTATCAGGAAAAATAACCTCACCTTTTCCAGGTCCCTACCGATGAGTTTTGCTGGCCTAGTTTAGGATTGCACCCTTAATCTAATCTGTTTTGTCAGTTTCACAAACTACTAAAAATTGGGTAATGACCCCCACTGATGGGCCACGAATTCAGTTTGAGAATATATTTACATGTCCTTCATCTTGTCTTTAGGTGTCCTCTGCTCGTGCAACCGAGAATAAATTGCCTTGGTCTCTTTCTCAGGCAGTATGGTGGAAGACCGCTTATAGATAAGCTATACATTCTTCTTCCTAGAGACAATGAGTATATTACCCAACAGACAGCTAACTTTGCCCTTGCAGCAAATAAAATTTGCTCTCAGTTTTAGAAATTTTTATGTAGTCCATAATTTTTATTTGTTAAATTCCTATTTTTATTTTAATAATTGTACAAACTTGTTGTTAGTATTTTGCTTTAACCCTTGGTTTCTAAGCAAATAAACTTTGGATGTATGTATGTATGTATGTATGTATGTATGTATGTATGTATGTATGTATGTATGTATATTCTCTTTTCACTAAATAGTCCCAAGCAAGAACATAAAAAAGTTAAAATACTCCAGGTAGATACCATAAGAGCTCACAAGCCTAATACTTGAAGGAATAGGGAGTCTTGAGCACTATAGTATTTTATAAGCAAAGTGGATTTGGCCTGAGCTGAGACATTCCACATTTAAAAGGCTGCTGCCATACTCTGTGATGGTATACAAATAAAGGCTTCCCTAAACATCTCAAAAGATTCATATTGCAGAAGGCGTTCCTTAAAAGTGTCAGGGACCTAAAAACCATATAGGGATTTAAAGGTTAATAAACAAGCACATTTAACTGAAACTGGAAACAAATGGGAAGCCAATGTTGTTCTAACTCAGTGGTCTTCAAACTGGAGCCTGCTGTGCACTAAAAACAGCCTCCCTGGCATGACTGGAGCATACCATTCTGTCTACTTTTGCTGCCTCTGATCTACCCCAATGTTTGTGCAGCCCAGCCATGTCGCCCAGGAAATCCAGGCACAGAGCCTGCTAGGGCAGCAGAACATAGAAGCATCAGGGCGGTGCAAACATTGGGGGAGATCAGAGGGGACAACTCATAGCTGTTGAGAGAAGGGGCTCTCATAGTAGTTCTACCCATAGAACAGTTGATTTACATAGGAGAGGGAAGGGTTTTGGATCTGGTTCACAGGCTGCAGATTGGAACACCCTATTCTAGGCAGATGAGAGAAATATGCTCTTTCGGGTGTCCCCAACAGCAATTCTGCTGCAAGATTTTACAGTATATGAATCCCATGTAAACCACACTGCTATAATCCAGTCTCAGTAACCCTCACAAATGTGCATGATGGGCTGGGGTTTATACATTCACACTGAAAATGGCAGAGGTGAACTAAGTTCACCTGTAATTCCATGCTGAGTTGAAGCTTGAACTTTCTGGATCAGAGCACATCAAAAATGCAAGAAACCAAGCCACTTTGATTAGACCTGATCCACCTGATTCTTCAGCATTGCTACCATTGGTGGGTGTCCAGATGCCTCTGGGCAAGAAAACAGCAGCATTTCCCTATTGCTTATCCCCAGTATCTGGTTGGCAAGGAATAGGACTTTTGGACTTGGAGACTGCACTTCGCTGTCATGGCTAATCACTTCTGACATGGGTGGGCTGCAGCTCAGTAGTCAAGAACATGCTTTGAATGCCAGAAATGTGTTTAGTCTTTGGCTTCTCCATTCAATAGATCCAAGATAACAAGCTTGGGAAAGACTGACACCATGGAGAAGTACTGGCAGTTGGAGTAATCCACATGGACCTATAGAGTCCAACTTAACTCAGAATGACGCACATATGAAGCTGTCATCTCTAATCAAATTGTTATCACCAATCCAACTGCAATTATTATGACTTGGACCTGAATCCAATGGTAGACCAGACTGTACAATTTCAGACACCCAAGCAGTGTCGGTCCTGGCAGTTTTCCTGCTAGGGCCATCCTCCCACTTGCTACTCCCCTGACCCAGAAGTAATTGTGGGTGACATCATCACCATGCTTCCTCCTACACCACTGCAAACAAGAAAACTTCTTAGCAGGCAGTACATGAACTCATCACAGAAAAAGGTTCTATGCCAGCTCCCTCTCTGCTACTTTCTTCTTCACAGGGAGGAACTAGTGTTTAATAGGATGCATTCAAAGTGTGGTTCCTCACCTACAATCTGGTACTGCATAAATGAGAGCAAGGATGGTGCAATGGTTCAGACCCTGCTCAGCTATGAAAATTTCTTGGTGACATCAAGCCAGTCAGCCTCTCACCCTTACCTACATCAGAGGGTTTTTGTGAAGTCAGAAGGGAAGGAACCACAGATACAGTCCTGAGCTCTGATAAAAATATAAAGCATTTTTGCAGTGGTACCTTGACGTAAGAGTGACTTGAATTAAGAGCGTTTTGTATTAAGAGCAAAATTTTCTCTGAGATTTTGACTTAAATTAAGGGCACTGTCTTGAAAGAAGAGCACTTCTAAGAAAGTTAGGAACAGACTTCCATGACCAGGGAATTCACAGGGGCAACTGGGGAGGGGGAGTAGCTTGAGCTATGGTGGGGCCCTGGGCAAAGTTTGAAACAGACTTTCAGCAACCTGAGCCAGGTGTGTGTGTGTGTGGGATCTGAGTGTGGCAAGGTAGAAGGTGTAGCTTATCAATGTTCCAATGCTGCTCCCCATTAGCAGCTCATGGGAATGTTAAAGTTGCACAAAAAGACAAAGGCTGCAATCCTTAAGACACTTTCCTGGAAGTGAGACCCATTGAACATAATGGGACTTACTTTTGAGTAGACATGGTTAGGATTGTGCTCAAAGATTCCATTGAGCTAATGGATAGAACTGACTCCATTAGCGATAGTGAAAGTCATCCTACAAAGTAACACTCCTCTCTCTTGTCTCCCTCTCACCAGCCAAGAAGGTTTTCAAAGGTTTCAGTAATACTTAGACAGTATTTTCTTTATTACAGTGTTTTATATTACAGTATATTACAGAGTTTTGTATTAGATTACAGTCTTTTGTAATCATTTTTATATACCATTAATATTTTACTATAAATATTTTTGGGTTGGGTTATTTTTGGGTTGCCTGAGTTTCCATTATCTCCTATGGGAAAATCAGCTTGGTATTACAAGTCTTTTGTATTACAAACATGCTTTAAGGCACTACTGTATCTAACCCTACAATCTAGAGTAACTACGGGAGCACACAAGAGACATTACGTGTACCTGCAGTTACTGCACCACCTAGTGAAAACCTATAGGAAATTCATATTGCAATCCAGAGCAAATTGTTCTTATACTGGAGTAAGGACTCCCCGTAGTTACTCTGGACTGTGCCCTAAATCAGCCTGAGTCCCAATGAAATTGATTAGTTGTGACCCCCTTGTGCTTTCAGTGGGAACTTGGCCATTGCATTACCCAGTTTTTGGAAGCATGCACAGTCAGTCCCTTTTCAGTGATCTGGACATACTCTCATATTATTTTTCTCAGATATAACAAAAGAACAAAACATTCAGCCCTGGCCTCTCTGTGAAATCAAGCACAGCTACAGTGGGAGAAGTGAAGGAGTAAGGATTGCTGTGCACCTTCAGTTATATCTAATAGCTGTAACCGGTGAGCTAATAGTTGTATCTTTCAAGACCCAGAGCATAATCTATGTCACATCTCTTGTTCCTTTTGAAGTCTCAAATACCAATGCATCTGTCATCCTGGACCGAACTGCCACCTTAGGCTGTTTTTAGAAGTTACACTTAAATCAGTTTGATTTGCATTCCCCCCTCTCCCATTCCTCCTCCTCTCCTCCCCATACACAGTATGCCATTGGAAAGTAAGCCCTTCATGAGCAATAGTGTACATTCAACTTTTAAATGACCTACTTTCTGTCCTGTGCACTCACAAGTGGGGCATCCCAGACTAAAAAGTACACCTGGTGTGTCAAGGCAGCTGAAATTCCTGACATAGAGCTGGCCTATCCTTAACATGATGAAGGCATCTCCCCTGCTCTTACCATGGGCAAACTTCAATTTGTAGGAGAAGGTGAGCTATAAACTATGTGTGGGCTAGTAACTTGTGTAGACTTACAGAGAGGTGTGCTGAAGTTTGAGCAAGAAACCATCCTGGAATGAAACTCTGGGATACTGTCATCACTCAGTGTAGATCAGTACTTACCACAATGGGGTCATATAGTCTTATATGTGAGGTTGTGGCAACTTACAGGAATGAAAAAGTTCACTGGACTAGATCACCTCCAGAGAAAGGAGGAGGCATCCAGCGTATCCGTTCAGGAATCAGGAGATTGGGGCTGACTCCTGCTCAGGTTCTTAGCAATTTCACTAGCTTACATTAGCCTTCATTGTAATTTTTTTTCTTTAGCTAATAAGAATATCTGATTACAGTAAACAGCAGTGGAAAGGTGTGGGCATCAACAGGGGCAGTGTGGGTGGATTAAATCCTAGGAGGAGACAGTATCAATAGTGCATCCTCAATATCATATATTGGGGTTGTGGCATGAAAAGGGTTGAAGACTACTGATGTAGATCATCCTGAACGAGGCGGGCCAATGGTCTCATTCAGCAGTAAGCAGCTTCATATGATTTCTTTCCAAGCTGAGCTAAGGGAATATAAGACGTAGGAGATTGATGATCAAGCCAAGGAGTATACTCAGTGATCTTCGGCCTGCCAACACCTCTTGGTGTTGGTTAGGCTTCTCTCACAGGATGTTGTGAGTATATAATGGAAAGGACCAATTATAATACTGAGCTCCTTGGGGAGGTTGGGATCAAAATGCAATGGAACAGCTTGTGAATCCGATCTTCCTTCATAGAAGTCAACATTCACAAAGTTCCACAAATCTTCCATTCAAGCACTCAGGGTACAGTCCTAACCAATCCTAACTTGTGTAACTCACCTGACATTTCGTCCTATGGTGGTGTGGGAAGGTTGGTATATGCCTGTGCACTGGCCTAATCCCCTGGGAGTGGGGCAGAAGTACCTTACGAAGTGCAGCACAGGATTTATGCTGGGGCTTCCTGTTCAAGAAAGCAACCGATGGGTCTCTGTCATCCTAGAGCAGTGGTATTCAAGCATTTCAGACTGGGACCCCCTTCTGAGAATGACAATCTGTCCAAGAACCCCTAGAAGTGATGTCATGGTTGGAAGTGACATTAAAGATGCCCAGTGCCAGATTCCAAGATGGCTGCATCCACTTTTCATGACTCCTCTGAAATGAAGTAGAGATCCCCAAGGGAGTCCCGACCTCTACTTTGAAGTCCATTGTCCTAGAGAATGGTCACATTCATTCCATTTGTAGATTTATATGACATGTGTCTTCCTTGTGCTCCATACAAAGCATTGTTTTGTGATTCCCTTGGGTCATTAAACAATTACATTTGACTTGCCTGATATTACTAGAATTTTAAAAAGCCTAAGAATAATGTCAGCCGTATTTTCAGTCTAATGTGACAGATCAGGTTGCTGAATAGATACTTTTGGACCAGCTCCAGAGGACTACAGAGCAGAAGTTCCCCATGAAATTACAATCTAAGCTTTAATTTTAGTAGTGGTAGTAGTAATAGTATTGACATCCATCAGTGCATTTTTGTTTTTGTTATCTTCTTGTCCCACCAGCCATTCATCCACTAGAGATATTATGGTAATTTGTTGGACCTGCCTTACTATTTTCGATTTTCAACACCGTACTTCTTTACCTTAGATACCTGTAAATCCATTTATTTCAGAAGGCTTAGGTTTTTCTGATTCTGCTAGATTGTGATCATTGTAAACATGCAGAATGTGTCTAGAGGCACTTTCTAGCCAATGCTGAGCTTCTTTCAGTTCTATTGATTGTATGGTCTTATTTCTTCCTCTCAAAAACAATGCGGTTCTGGTAAATGTTGCTGACCTCAGGAGAGATTTCTTTAGCTTTTTTGTAATAAGACATGTAACAGCTGTATATGAATGATGAATTATATGGCTGAGGGTTGGGTTTAAAACATAAAGGTCTATTGGGAGCAGAAATAATAGCCTAATCCTATTTGGAGTGTACATTGTTGGAATGAGGCTGCAATCCTAATCCCCAATTTAGCCAGCATAAGTTCCGGCACAAGTCCCATGCTGACCTGGGTGTGTCCCAAAAGTCTCATAATGCACTTCTGCACCATGGGAGGGGGGTTTTAGACCACTGCACAGTCATGTGCTGGCCTCTCCACACCACCACGGGAAGGGTGAACAGGTGAATTGTGCCAGCCTAAATTGGTTAGGACTGCACCCTGAGTGTAGGATTGCACCCTGCTTTATGGCAGTTGCAATGGGCTGTCTGACAGACAGTCTGGACCTCTGTTCTGTGAAGACCTTATGACACAGAGCAGGATGGTGGAGGATGCAGAAGGCGGATGGATCTGAGGAGGGAAGGTGAAACAAAGGTGAAAAAAGAGTGTGAGGAGAGCAGAAGTTTGGCAACAGGGGCAGAGTAAGTTCAGTTCAGGTTTGGGTGACTGTTGAAGTCAACCCTCATTCCCAGACCCAATCTCACAGCATGAGTCCACAAAGTCCTATTTTAGTAATTTCCTTGACATACACCTGAGTAGACCACTCCATGCTATGCAGGCTTAACCAAAGGAGATCTCCATGACTCCCCCCCGCCCTGTCAGGGTACAGTGGTAGTCATTTTGGCATCACTGAATTGGCGGGGGGGGGGGACTATGGCTACAAGTTATCCTTCCAACTCAACATGATGAGGACTTTTTTCCTTTCTCTATGACATATGACAGAAGAGGAATTCTGGTGTCTTCCTCGTGTCTTTTTTGTTGTATTTTTAAAATGTGAGCTCTTTTGGAATGGGGGATCATTTTCTCATTTATTCTGTTCATACAACATGACAGGGGTGTCAAAATCCCGGCCATCGGCAAGACCCCTCTATCAGGCCGCAGACAAGCCTTGTAATATCTCTAATACAATCATATATGTAAATTTATATATATTTATTCAAATTTGAAATGTAAATCATTTTCCCAGCCCCCTGACACAGTGTCAGATGATGTGGCCCTCCTGCCAAAAAGTTTTAGACACCCCAGCTCTATGGCATAAAAGATAACCACTACTTGAGTTATGTCAGACATGGAGTCAGATCAGATTGTTCTATAGTCCAATACTGTAATTTTCAACCTTTTTCATCTCCTGGCACAAACAAGGTGCTAAAATTCTCAAAGCACACCATCAGTTTTTGACAATCGTAAAGGCACACCTCACTTGTGGGAGATGGCCCACATCCCCCAATGGCCCTACTAAAAATGATCCTCACCTAAGTGTCCCACGGCACATCTGTGGACTTTTCATGGCACACAAAAGTGCCATGGCACACTGTTTGAGAATTATTGCTTTTGATCACTCTGCCATATATCTCTCCTTGCAAGATAAATTTCTGTTCTATCTTTAGATGCCCTCAGTAGCCAACCTAAAGTATGTGAACATAAAATACAGCATTATTTCTGTGCTCATATTATTTTCCAGCCCATGCCTACTCCTTTCACTGCCCTTCCATTCCTTTGACAATCCCTTGTGTTGGTCCAGTAAAATCACAAATAGGTTGTAAAGCACATTTGCACCACCTTAGAAGTCAGCTGCACTTCCAGCCTCAGTGGTGTCAGAGGTGAGCAACTCCACTTAGCTGACACAGAGATCGGAGGGGGGATGGAGAGAGGGTAAGGAGGAAGGGGGCATTTGGGGACAGGACAGGAAGTGGGAGGCAGGGCTAGAACTCAGCAGTTATGCTTGATCCTAACCCCATTATCTGGGCAGTGTAGAGCCTAAAGCCTCTGGCTGCTCTGTTCTGCTCAGATCCAAGTACATCCCTTTAGGGCTGCTGCTGCTGCATTGCCTGAGGTAAGGGGAAAAGTTTCCCCTTGCTCTCCTGTAGCACAGCAGCAGCCCCAAACTCATGCTGGGCGCAATACAAGCATGTCAACCTGCCTGCTCCAGGGCAAGTTAGAATTGAGATATCAGTTTTAGATAGTGAGAGTACTGAACAGGGACATCTCCAAATAAGCTGCCATGTATATACAAATATATGTTGCATTACATATACACAAATAATAAAATATTCAAAGAGAACATGCACACAAAATATTATGCATGTAGGTTCACATTGTATAACCAATATTCTAGATAAATCCAGAAGTAAACAATTTGACCTGGGCCTGTGTGTCCTGCTTTTTGCATGGATATGTTAATGTTAAACTCATATGTGGATCACCAGTGGTGCCAAATGTGGAACAAGTAGGGCAAGATAAGGAAAAGAAAACAAACTCCATCTCCCTAACTGATACAGAAGACCAAATTGGGTGAGAATCATATTGTGAAATCTGAAGGTTGAGAGTGGACTGCACCACCTTGGACTGCAGGCAAGTTTAATGGTATCCATTAAAAATACACTGAAAGTAGAAACTAAAAAAGAAAAGACTGGGCTTTGCTAAAATCCCCCCATGTTATAACATTTCATTTTCAAGGTTTATATATTCAAAAACATGACACATTTACCCCTGCAGTCCAAATGGACAGATCAGCATCCAGATTCTACAACTTATTCTGCTACATGTGGAGACCAGTTGTGAAACCACTATTCATCCATTAAGCATCAAAAGTGTATTTAGCACTTTAAAAACTATTCACCATAAATTCTGTTGCAGAATTCTGTGTACAGGGTCCTAGGATCATCCTCAATTCAGGGTGATATTGGTAAATATCAAAGTCAAACCTGGTAAAGTCAAACCTGAAGTTGTTAAGCACAAGCTCACTTCAGAAGATTTCAAAAATACATTGGAGCAAAGATGTGGAGAGTTATTGTATGGAAATGTGCTGTCTCAGTTCAGATGATTCAGAGGAAATCTGGGAAATAAAATGCTAGTCTAGGTATACTTTTGATCTGATTCAGAAGGGATCTTCTGATATCCTTTAAAAATTTGGGATGGATAATTTTTGCTTTAGTGTTTGCTGTTGAATCATTGATACCTAGGTCTATTTACTCAATATTAATCTGGAGGAGTACTAAGGGTGCAATCCTAAGCATGTGTACGCAAAAGTAAGTCCCATTCTATTATAAGGGGCTTACTCTCAGGGAAGTGTGTTCAGGATTGCAGCCTAAATGTAATAAAATCCATGCAATAGAAAGATCTTTTGACTTGGGTTGCCACAATAATGGGGCATACAGGTTTAAGGCCTTAGAAATAGAATCTTGAGCACAATCCTAACCATGCCTACTCAAACGTAAGCCCCATTGTGTTCAATGGGTCTTACTCCCAGGAAAGTATCTTTAGGATTGAGTCTTAGTCACCTCCAGATATAATGACCCAGAGGAAACATTGAATTCCAGGTTAGTTTTTAAAAGAGGTTTCAAATACAGTATATGGATTCCATGTTAATAGGGATTTTTATGTAGCTAGAATAGAAAATTGGTATATCTGTTAGCACTGTGTTTTGTAATCTATAAGGGTGAACAGTATTTTAATTTAACCCAAGGCTGTGGTGGTGAAAGTGGTTAAGGCGCTGTGCCTGTTAACCAGCAGGCCAGGGTTCGAGACCTGGGTCGGCCCCATGAGACAGGGTGAGCTACTGTCCTTAGCCCAGCTCTGCGACGCAGCTGGATCCAATCATATTGGCTCTGCCTTTCCATTGGACTAATTCAGTGGCGTGGAGAGGGGGGATTTGCTGCTTGGGTAACAGCATATCCTCCATAACAATCTAACCCAGGCCTTTGTGCTTCACATGCAGCGTATGCAGCACCAAGCACGATACCATAGTTTTTCAAGACTGATGGAGGCCTGCTTTTTAAAATTTTAATTTATAAGTCATCCATTACCCTCACTCCCCACACCGAGGATGGTATTTGGGTGTCTTTCAGCTGAAATCTCCCCTTCCTTCCCCAAGCTTTTAACTGCAGTAAGATCAGCAGAAACTGGAAAGTGAAGATTTACAAACCACAGATGGCTGCAGACCAAGCTGCTGTGACAGTCACAACTACAGGGACCCATTGAGAGTTGGCAACCCGGCTTCTGCCCACCACCTGCTTGGAGAGTGGATATGTGAGAGACAAACCAGTGCTGATTGCAAGATGAAAAGCCAAGTGCACTCAAAATGACTGCAGTTTTCCCTTTATACCAAACCTCTGGGTACCTGTTCACCATCTTGCATGTCCATGTGTGGACTCCTGCATGTATATTTCTGGCATAGGCCCCAATCCCAAGCAATAAAACTAATCATGACAACTGATCACCCAGTCTGAAGCAGGGCTTGGATATATAAATGCACTAAACACAAACAATACAGTCATCATTGCTTAACATGAATGTACCACCTG
The DNA here is from genome assembly GCA_030015325.1 of Cryptoblepharus egeriae. NCBI lineage: Eukaryota > Metazoa > Chordata > Lepidosauria > Squamata > Scincidae > Cryptoblepharus > Cryptoblepharus egeriae. The sequence continues at coordinate 19,387,578 of JAREYC010000013.1, forward strand.
AAGCCAACTGAATGATTAGAAATGTCATGATATGGTGGAGTGTGCACTGTTGTTGCTTTTTTCCCCTTTTGAAGTGGCTCTGTCAACTTTTGCCTTTATGGTTTAATAATAATTTCTTGGCACAAAGGGAGAACCCGTCCCCTCTTTTAGGTAGAGGGGAAATTTTCTCCAGGCAAAAGAAGGGGGGTTCCAGGCAATAGAAGGGATCTTCTATCTACTGCCTGCAAAGGAACAAGGGGGCGGGGAAGGCTGCTGCTGCTGCTGCTTCCAGTACCGAGTTCAATGGGGAGGAGGAGAAGGGGGGAGAGTAAAATAACCAGCATCATTGTCATGCAGAGGCTGTCTCTGCCTCCTCCCCTTAATAACAATACTTCAGGTACAGCCACCATCTCTTTCCACCATCTTTCCCCCTTCTTGCTACCAAGGGTTTGGGTGTGTATGTGGGGAGGAGGAGGCAATAGAGGGGATGCTGATGAAGATGAGAAAGTGGGGCAAAGGAGAAGCTCCCCCTCCCTGAGAGATCCCATGGAGGGGTGTGGAAGGGGTGTGTATGTGTTTGTGTGAAGGAGGGAGTCGTGTGTGTGTGTGTGTTTGTGTGTGTGTGTAGGAGGGAGTCATGTGTGTGAAGGAGGGAGTCGTGTGTATCTCTGTGTGAAGGAGGGAGTCGTGTGTCTGCCCTCCCTGCATGTGCAATGGTTCTAAGGAGAAGAAGAGAGGAAAGGAGAAAGATGCGGTGGGGAGGAAGAGAAAAGGGCTGGGCCCGGCGGGGAGGAGAGCCAGGCTGGGGGTCTCCGCGGGCATCCCTCCTGCACCCCCACCGATGCCCTTCCTTTGCCCGCTCGGGGCTGGTACTCACCCTAGCCGGCCAATGCGGGTAGCCTTTCATCTTGGCGAAGACCAGATCTCCGGCTTTGTATTCTCGGGGCCTCGGACGAGCCATGGGCGCCTGCCTGCCTGCCTGCCTGCCCTCCCCTCCCCGCCTCCCAGTCCGACGCAGCCCCCGCCACCGGGCCTGGCCCGACTCTCGCCCGGTCCTCCCAAGCCTGGGGAGGGGAAGGAGGGGGCACAGATGCTGCAGGCGAGGCAGGCAGCTCCCTCCACCAAGCAAAGCGGGTCCAGAGGCTCTGCTGGGCCCTGGGCACAGGCAGCAGGAGGAGGAGGAGGAGGAGAGGGGAGCTGGTGTGTGTGTGAATGAGTGTGCAAGGGGGAGGAGGGGGAGGCCCTGGACTAGGCAGCCCCCAAGAATCGAGGAGGGATCCAGCCAAGCCAGGGAAGGGCTTTTTTGTGTGTACAGAGGGGGAGGCGCAGGTCCCCTCCCCCACCTCCGGCTTGGTAACAATGTTGCCAGCAGAGAGATGCACTGTAGCCAGCCGCCAGCACCAGCAGCAGAGCAAGCAGAGCAGCACCAGCACCCACGTCGAGCCCAGCTGAGCTACATCACTGCGATGCTCTCCCCAGCCAACACTCTCGCTGCAGCCCCAGGACGCAGGGCCCCTCTCCTCCTCCGAGCCTGGAGAGGCAGCCTCCCCGGACAGGATGGATGGATCTCTTTTAATCTCCTCGCTCTTTCCTGCTCCGTCCACCTTCCCTTCTTGGGATTTTCTAGGGACATGGATCTGTTTATAGGAAAAGAGAAAGAGCGCATATAACAGGGCGCTTGGAGAAAGCAGGCAATGCTTCCTAACACACACACACACACACCTCTCACCCACATGCACACGCACAGATCTCTCTCACATACAGAGACCTTTATCTCTCAGATCTCTCTCACACACACCTCCCTCATACAGATCTGTCACACAGTAGTCTCTTACACACATATCTCAAAACACAGATCTTTCTCGCACACACACCTCTCACATCCACAGATCTCTCTCGCATATCTCTCAGATCTCTTACATACACAGGTCTCTCTCACACACAGATTTTATGTACATGCACACATATATCTCTCTCAACAGATCTTACACACAGATCTCTTACACACACACACAGATATCTACCACACTCACCTCTTACACCCACAGGCAAACACACAGATTTCCCTTACACACATCCACATGCACACATCTCAAACACTGATCTTTCTCTCACACAGATCTCTTACACACACACACACACACATGGATATCTCTCTCCTACACTCCTCTCACATACACACATATCCATCTCAAACAGACCTTTCTCATAAATCTCTTACACAGATCTTTTTCATACACACCTCACATCCATATGCACATGCAGATCTCTTTTAAAGACATGCACATCTCTCTGTCACACACACACACACACACACACACACACACACACACACACACACACATATATATGAGAGAGAGAGAGAGCAGGAACATACAGTGAAAAGAATATCCATATTTATTGACTGTGCCAATAGTAAGGAGCAAGAGGGTCACAAACTACATCAAAGATGACTGCCACCTGGTCAAACTCTGCCAATTTTTCTCTATCAGGAGACTTGCACCCTTATGCCCACAGACACAGAATGAATACACTGCTTTAGATGAATACAGTGCCTCACTATCCCTCTGGGGAAGAAGCTGGCCTTTTGTGGAAAGAAGAATCTACTTGAGTAATGGCAGGGATGGCTGTGGTTACATGCAAAGTTACATACAAAGTTCAAATCTAACCATGGAATTAAAGTCAGTCGTAGTAAGCCTGTAGCATACCTGGGGTGGTGGTAGTAAGTTCTATAAGCATTGCAGTGCGCCATGCAAGTGGCAACTCCCACTCACCATAGAAGACTTTTCAAAAGGCCTGGGCCTTGCCATCACTGCCCAGATTGACTCTATCTATGAATGGGAGGGGCTGCTTACACCATTTATTGTGGCACCTGCAGTACTTACAATACTTTACCATCAAGGGGAGAAAAAAATCTACAGAGGTTCAGATGTAATATATACAGTACTTAAATCTGGATTTTCAAGAGAATGAGCTTTCTTTACAAAGGAAGGATACCCTGCACCAAGGTGCTATGCCAAATGCTGCCCCTTCCCTAATGATATTTGCAGGGACCCTCACTGCAGCACGCAAGCGGCCCCTCCCACAATACATCAGAGCCATTCCAGGTAGTGGGAACAAAATGAAGGATTCACCTCCAAAAACAAGCCAAAAAACCAGCAGGGTTGCCTCCAACACAGGGTGTCACATTAGAGGAGGTTCATTATGGGTGTGACACATTAGTCTCCCACAAAGGGTGATGCTAAACCTAGTGACACCACTGCAATTCCTAATGCTGGCCTTGCTTCATAGATTTTTTTATGACTGCCTTCTTGGCCTGAGGGTATGGTAGTGAGCCATTCAATTTGCCAAAATTAGACAGGCCTACCATAAAGGTAGCCTGTCCTACCATAAAGGCCTACCATTTATATCTTCAGAAGACGTAAAACAGTGATGGGGCATAGATCCCTGATTTTCTCTTTTTGCTTTTTGCCTGTTTTTACCTGTTTTGGACCATCCTACAGGCTTCTGTGATCCTCACTGTCTGGCAGGTGCTGATTAATTTGCATGCAGTACTTCTGCTTGTCCTGTAGGCAACAGGCAGCATACTGGTGGGAGGTTCTCATGTCTCTTTCTCCCACCTCCTAGAATTCAGTCAGTGGTTCTAAACCTTTGTAGCTCTGCTGGGATAAGTAAATTGTTACCTCGCTTTACAAGATTTAAAAAAGTGATATACTGTACGTAAGAAATATTTCATCATTTGTTCATTTACAAATACATTTTTTTTATTTACAAAGGATCCTTTACTCCTAATGAAGCAGCTCTAATGAATAGCCTCAAGGCTTGAGGGGCTTAGTTATTTGACCCAGCTTTCACCTGCCCTAACTACATGTTACTGACAGACTTGGGAGGAGGGGGCAAGAAAACACCAGAGAAAAGATGATAAACATTTATCTCCTTAACAGTTTCCTGGCTAATTTACACAAACTAGCAAACTGCCTGAGCTCAGCAGCTTGCAGGGTATTTAGGTCTCTTGCAAATTGTTGGAGCTCAACTTTTTGCAGGCTGTCCACACTTTTAGTCACTGTTTGATTATTGAATAGCCTCAGGGATTGAGGCAATTACCTGTATTTACTTGCATCTAATGTGCCATTGAATCAAATGTGCACCTTGATTTTGGAGACTGAAAAAGATGAGAGTTAGAGTAATACAGTAGTTAACTGATCTATTTTCAGTGGAGGCTCTGAAGGACCCACCAAAAATTGGGTCTTAACCCAGAGTTAGAGAAACACTGGGGTATTGCAAACACTGGGTGTTTGCCCTTTATCTTCCCCAACAGATCAATAAGCTGCCTTGGATCCCTTCAGCAAGATAAGCAGGATTAAAATAAAACAAACTAACGAATAGTCCTGAAAGTGGGTGGGTATGTAGGGAGCAGGAGCACCAGTGGATCGCCTGAGATCTGGTCCACTTTTGAGAGTGGGATTGTTCAGATTGGAAGGGAAGTTAGGATTCACTGGCAGAGGCTTTCACTATCTCTGCCCCCCTGGGCCTGATACTCCTTTCCCCTCACCCTCTTCTGCCCACTGCTTGCCTTCCTCCTGCCCTGAGAGATCTTACCACTTGACTAGTGCTGGAGGAGCACTGTCTGGTTGTCCACACGTCAGCCCAATGTTGATGACCCCTTTCTTGGGTGCTGTGCAACATTCGATGTTGGCACTGGATCTTAGCTAAGCTGGTTAGCATTGAACCTGATTCTGTAGGATAGATACAACTCAAGACATTATGATGGTGATGTACTATTTCACAGTTGCCAGGTGTTTGACTAGAATTGGCTCTATTGTGATTTGGTTCCTATCCAAGGAACTGGGAATCACAAAGGTATTGTCTCAATATGTGTGAAGGTCCCAGAAGTGCTGCTTATTGTAACTGGGCAGTTGTGATCTTCTGGAGGCCCATTAAGTTTAGATGTTCCTGGAGACTTAATGGAATTGCTCCAAGAGCACCTATTATTGTTGGAATAACAGTTGCTTTCTTTTCTCAGATTCTCTGAATTTCTATCTGTAGTCCTTATAGCGCATGATCTTCTCATGTTCTTTCTCTTGAAGTGGACGGTCTCTGGGTATTGCAGAGTCAATTATCCAGATCTGTTTTTCCTCAACCACAGTGATGTCTGGTGTATTATGTTCAAAGTGGTGGTCGGTTTGAATACGGATGTCCCACAGGATTTTGGCCTGTTCATTCTGGACTATCTTTTCTGGTTTGTGGTCCCACCAGTTCTTGGTTGTGACTAGGTTGTACTTTTGGCACAGATTCCAGTGTATCATGACAGCCACTTTGTTGTGTTTTTTCAGATAGTCCTTTTGGGCGATCTTTCTGCAGTCAATGGAGCTACTCATTTCAACCTCCTATTGTGCTCAACTGTGCTTACCAATTGCAATCCTAGCCCCTGTGCTGCCCAGGACAGGATGACAAAATGCCACCCACAATTGTAACAACCCCATGTGAATCAGTAGGCCTTCTGAGGGCCAGAGAAGTCCTTCTGGAGTGCCAGGGACAGGTGCATAGTGCTGCCCCAGGTAGTCCCCTGACTAGCTCCCCCAGTCCACCAATGGGGCTTACTCTCCAGCTGAAGTGCAAATGGAGTATTCAACAGGGATTGTAACTTCAGTGAGGGCTAAGTTTGAAAAAACCTGCTGCAATGCTGTGGCTTCAACAAACTTTGCAGCATAGTCCATGCCAATTTATAAAAGACCATGTCATATGTTCATGATAAAACAATTTGTAGTTAATTGTTGAAGATTTTCCCTCCAATTCTGAGGTGCTTTGTTTTTCCTACTGTACTGAAGAGCATTATTTTCATTCCAATTCTGAGGTCTCTGTTTTTCCACAAATTCTGAGGTGCTTTTCCGTCCAATTCAGGGTTTCGTTTAGCCTCCTGAGGAGCTTTATTTTCCCTCCAATTCTAAGGAGCTATTTCATTCCAATTCTGAGGGACACTATTCCCTCAGAAAAGTAGAAAAATTTGAGGAAAAATAGGGACCCTCCTGCATTTCCCCTCCAATTCTGAGGGTCTTTGTTTTTCCCTCCAATTCTGAAAGTGTTTACCCCCTCACAATTTTGTTTTCCCTCCAATTCTGAGGTGCTTTGTTTTTCCTACTGTACTGAAGAGCATTATTTTCATCCAATTCTGAAGAGCTTCATTTTCATTCCAATTCTGAGGGACTCTATTTTTCCACAAATTCTGAGGTGCTTTCTTTTCCCTCCAGTTCTAAGGAGCTATTTCATTTCAATTCTGAGGGACACTCAGATACCGCATTACCCCTCCAATTCTGAGGGTCTTTGTTTTTCCTCCAATTCTGAGGGGTTTTGTTTTCGCTCCAATTCTGAAAGTGTTCATCCCTCCTGACAATTCCATTTTCCCTCCAGTTCTGAGGTGATTCATTCCCCCACCAATTCATTTTCCCTCCACTTCTGAGGGGCTTCATCCCCTCTCCCCATATTCTGACAGGCTTTGTTTTCCTGCCATTTCTGAGGTGACTCCTTTCCCCCTCCAGTTCTGAGGAGCTTCATTTCCCTAGCTCAGGCTGGTTGAAATAGGATCAAAGCTCTCAGTCTAATCCAGCAGGACCTGCGCATGGGAGGCTTCTCTGAAGATCCAGCACCCTGGGACTTGAACTGGAGTGTGAGGCCATCAAACTTGATGACCCTCACCCATCTTGGCTTGTTAGATCTGCCCGGGGGGGGGGGGGGGGGGGAGGACACTGGCTGAGTGGAAAGGGAGGTTGGTTAACTATTCTCTAATGGATGGGGCCCTACTGCTAGCATTGAAGTGGGAGGTGGTACGTCCTCCCTGGATCCAACTGTGTTGGATAATTACTGGCCAGTCTCTAACCTCCAGTTCCTGGGCAAGGTGATTGATCAAGGTGATTGAGCAAGGTGATTGAGCAGATTGAAATCACAGCTCAAAAGAGTTCTGGATGAAATGGATTATTTGGATCCTTTTCAATCAGGCTGGGATTTTGGACCAAAACAGCCTTCATCGCCTTGCTAGATAACCTGCACCGAGGACTGGACATGGGTGAGTGTGTCCCTGTTGGTCTTGCTGGACCTCTCAGCGGCATTTGACACCATCAACCATAGTGTCCTTCTGGGCTGGTTAGATGGGTTGGGGCACTGTTCTGCAGTGGTTCCGCTCCTACTTGGCTGATAGGTCCCAGATGGTGGTGCTGGGGATGCCTGTTCAGCACCCTGGCCTTTGAGGTGTAGGGTGACATTGGGTTCCATTCTGTCCTGCATGCTATTTATCATATATATGAAACCACTGGGAGAGGTCATCCATAGATTTGGAGTAGGGTGCCACCAGTACGCTGATAACACCCAGCTCCATCCCTCCTTTCCACCTCAATCCAAGGTGGCTGTTGAGGCCTTAGAGTGCTGCCTGGAGGCAGTTGGGACCTGGATGAGGGCAAACAAGCTGAGATTGAATCCAGACAAGACAGAGGTCCTCTTGGTTAGGAAATCCATGATGCATGTGCTGGACTATCAACTTACTCTGAATGGGGTTGCACTCCCCCTGAAGGAGCAGGTTTGCAGCTTGGGGGTTCTTCTGGACTCGCAGCTGCTCCTGGATTCCCAGGTAGCGACTGAAGCCATAGCTGCCTTTGCCCAACCTTGCTTGGTGCACCAATTGTGGCCATACCTGGATCGTGTAGACCCGGCCCTGGTGGTCCACACTACAGTGACATCAAGACTGGATTACTGTAATGTGCTCTATGTGGGGCCGAACCTTGAAAATGGTTCGGAAACTGCAATTAGTTCAAAATGTTGCAGCCCATGTGGTTGCTGGAGCCAGACAATTCAACTCTGTTAGGCTGCTCCTCCAGCAATTACACTGGCTGCCCATTCAATTCCGGGTCCAATTCAAGGTGCTAGTCTTGTCTTATAAAGCCCTAAACAGCTTGGGCCCAGATTATCTTAAGAACCATCTACTTCCATGCAATCCAGCCCATTCCCTCAGGTCATCAGAGAAGGCCCTGCTTCAAGTACCGCTGCCTAGGAAGGTACATGGGGCAGCAGCAAGAAATAGGGCCTTCTCAGCAGTGGCACCAACTCTCTGGAATTCCCTCCCTCTTGATCTAAAAACAGCCAGTCTCTAATCTCCCATTACTGGGCAAGGTGATTGAGCGGGTGGTGGAGTCACAGCTCCAAAGAGTTCTGGATGAAATGGATTATCTGGGTCCTTTTCAATCAGGCTGGGATTTTGGACCGAAACAGCCTTCCCTTGAAATTTTTCAGTTTGGCCTCTTTAGAACAGTCTTCTGAGTTTTTTAGTCTGTTGGTTTTTTTAAAGTCTGGCTACATCTACTGCACAACTCTTTTATTATGGTTTTAATCAGTGTTTTAATGTGGATGTTTTATATTTATTGTTTTTAAGATGCCAGTTTTAACCGTTTTAATGAATTGGATTTTATTGTTGATGTTTTTATGGATAGTTTTGTAAGACATTCTGAGTCCCTCCGAGAAAAAGGTGGGATATAAATAAAGTTCATTATTATTACTATTATAAACCAAGCCTGTTTATATGGTTTTTTTCCTCATCTGTTAATAAAACCTTTTATTTAAAATCTTTGCCATGATCAGAGATTTTCACTGCTTTACTATCAGAGTCAGGGCATTTTAACAACCTTAAATAGCATTCTTGGGGAGGTGTTTTGCCCAGGGAACCCCTTTGGGAACTAGATCCCTTGGGCTGGAGCTTCCAAGCTGATTGGAAGAGTAAGGGATGGATAAACAGTTGGCACTAGCATGCATTTAAAAAAATAATTCTGTGAATCCAAGATGCTGAAGTTTTAGCTCTCTAGACAGATTAAAGGGGAGAACACGGAACCCAGTGAACACTATAACCCTGTCAATAGGACAGTCACATAGCAGAGAAATGGCTGATGTCTCCACCCAGCTCCCTTCCACTTCTTCTCCATAACAACCATGTTGGTTTAATTTAAGATTAAACGCCTGCTTGAATACCTTAAAGGTAAAGATGTTCCTCACAGGTTTCCCTGCTAGTTGTGGTGGTGTTCATTCCTGTTACAAGGAACAAGAACCATCATTGTCTGAAGACATCTCTGGTCAAGTCGCCTGCATGATTAAATGCCAAAGGTGTACACAATATTGTTACCTTCTAATCTAAAGTGTTATCTATTTATCCACTTGCATTTACATGAATTTAAACTGTAAGGTTGGCAGGAGCACTCAGGTCTAAAACCAAACTACTGACCTGCAGGTTGACAAGCACAGTTTCTTTAACCACTGAGCCACCTAAGACCCCTGAGCCTTACTAAGCAGCCCCTAATCCATATTTTAGCATGGATTTTTAAAAAACCACACACACACAAAGATGTCCCCCTCTGGGGGCACCACCAGGCACCACCAGGTGTCACTAGCAGGCACTTGGCACCATCGTGTGGTGGGCAGCAGGCACTAGCAGGCACCAGACATCTCCGCTGAGCACCAGTGGACACCAGGTATTCTTACCAGGCACCACCAGGAATCAGGCACCACTAAGCTCCACTGTGCAATAGACAGTGAGCACCAAAGGGAACTGGTCATCCCTACCAGGCAGCAGGCACCAGTGGGCAGCAGGCACCACTAGTCACTTGGCATCAGCAGGCACCACTGGGTGCCATTGGGCACCAGACATCCGTACTGTGCAGCACCAAGCAACTGTGCAGGACTAAGCATCCCCTGCTGGACATCAGGATACTGGGTGATTCCTGTCAATTATGAGATTTAGCTATGGGTAGTGGGTACAGGGTTTCTAAATGGGTAATTTTTTATTTTATTATACCTGTACAGAGAATTGGACCTGAAGATATGGGGGCTGAGCCTATATAATATATATTTAGTTGCATTTAACAAAAACACACAAAATATTCACATTTGTGAAAATTGAGAAGAAAGCCGTGATTCATTTTATGTGGTCAAAGAAAGTGAAGAATGCCTAAATAGCTTTTCAGTTAGCTTGCTCTAAGAGGATTTTTTCCTTTCAAAATCCACTTTAATTATTAACAGTTGCCCATTGTACTTTTTATGTAATGCTCACTTCAGTCCAACAGAGGTAGCTGTCTACCAATAACAAAGTTCTGGGTGCTCTAGAAGGGGGAATTGTCATTCTGCCAGCTGTGTGTTGTTAGGAGTTGTTAATTTAAGCATCTTTTCCAGGAAACTGTTGAGGAAAATGTAATTTCGTGAACACAAAGCTCCCAATAGCTATAGGCTGCAATCCTAAAGACACTTTCCTGGGAGTAAGTTCCATTGAACACAAAGGGGCTTACTTTTGAGTAGACATGGTTAGGATTGCACCCATAGATCATCTGTCTCATCTAGGATCAACAACCATTGCATACTTTACCTACCGTATTTAATTTTTTTGGTTTGGGTCCAAAAGCAAGCATTTTTTGTATAAATGAGTTATCTTGAGCTGGGTTACTGTAATTTTTTCCTGTTGATTTCATAACTTGATTCACCTGTGCCAAACAAAACTATGAGATGCAACTTTTTTCTTTCTCAGATGTTTGTATAGACTTATACAGGTCTACTCAGAAGGAAGTCCCATTATCAATGGGGCTTACCCTCCAGGCAGGTAAACATTGATAGGATTGCAGCCCGTTCCAGATAATAAGTGTGGATACAAAATTGCAGTCTCCTCACTGATCAACATCCACCCATCTTTGAGCAACTCTCTGTCCCACCTAGACAATATCGGGAGGCTGGGTATCTTGTCCACACCCAATCTAATAGCTCCATCAGCTTCAATCCCTTGTTAGTTCATCTCTGTTGTCTCTCGCATAAACCAAACATGCAGTTCAAGCCACTCTTTTTCCCCCCCAAGGACACTGCAAACTGAGTACCTTTATCCATGTATTGCAGGAGACCAAGAGAAAGTGCTTTGCCACAGACTATCTAGGGCAGTGGTTCTCAAACTTCCTAATGCCGTGACCTCTTAATACAGTTCCTCATGTTGTGGGGACCCCCAACCATAAAATTATTTTAGTTGCTACTTCATAACTGTAATTTTGCTACTGTTATGAATAATAATGCAAATATCTGATATGCAGGATGAATTTTCATTGTTACAAATTGAACATAATTAAAGCATAGTGATTAATCATAAAAACAATATGTAATGATAGATAGATAGATATGGCATAGCTAAGAGGGGGTGACTGGAAAGAAAGAAAGAAAGAAAGAAAGAAAGAAAGAAAGAAAGAAAGAAAGAAAGAAAGAAAGAAAGAAAGAGGGGAGGGAGGGAGGAAAGTACCTGGGTGAGAGGAGGCCTCCATAGAATTGGGATCTCAGGCAGCAGAGCCAGCCACTGTTTCCTGGGAGTAAGTCCCATTTACTATAATGGGACTGACTTCTGAGTAGACATGCATAGAACTGGGCTCTAAGGCTGCAATCCTCCCCGCCCCCAAGGCTCCTCATTGTCTCACAGCTGCTCAGAGGCTCCTTCTGAGCTGCTTCTCAGCAGCTTCTTCCAGCTGCAGCAGCTCCAGCGCTTCTGCCAGGTCTTCCCACATGGCCCCCTGCACCAGGGGTCTTTAGGTGACCCCCAGAAAAGCTCCAGGCAACCCCCCAAAGGGGTCCCGACCCCCACTTTGAGAAATGCTGATCTAGGGCAGTGGTTCCTAAAACGTTATTGACTGGAAGTTCCCTTTGCCAACTACTAGACCACTGGCCATTGTCCAGTGTATCCCATTAGGGATATAATCAGTGGTGGGCTTCAGGGAATTCTTAGTTACTGTAGAACCCTTTGTGCCTGATTCTGAGAACTGGTTACTAATGGGACATATAACCTGTTGTTCTATGGACATATAAACTATTGTTAATTTAGGTTATTAGGACATAGAAGCTGTTGTTAATTTATTTGAATCCCACCACTGGATATAATTCTATACATTTGTGTATGGCAACAATTCCACAGCTCCCCTGGCTGGTGTCTGCAGCTCTCAAGGGAGCCACATCTCAAAGTTTGGGAACTACTGATCTAGGGAAAAGCATGTCAAACGTAAGACCCAAGGGCTGTATGCAACCTCAAGAAGCAATTTACTATCCCTGTTATAATTGGGTTCTTTCAGAGTGATAATTGTGCTATTTATATCTTGAATTTATGAACATGATTTACACATTTTCTCTTCTGTCACTTGCAGCTGAGTTTCTATATAAGGTGCTTATTTCTGGCCATCATCTGCGTAATAATGTCACTTCCAACTCTCAGCAGGTGCCATGGGTGCTATTCTGCCCACTGCATAAAATGAGTTTGACAACCCTAATCTAGGGAGCTGAAGAGATGACATTCAAACCAACAACTTTCTGACTCATAGCAAGTTAGTCTTCCACCCTCTATATGAACATGGAAATAAGTTCCATTGAACTGAGTTGGGTATTACTTCAGAAATGCCAAGCACAACTTACCCATCTCCCCTTTCCGTGGTGGTGTGGAGAGGATGGTGCACATCAGTGCACTGTCCTATCCCTCAGGAGTAGAGCAGAAGTAACTACCACTTTTGTGACAACCCCATGCCAACAGGACTTGTGCCAGCCATTGATGGGTCAGACTTGCAGCCTTAGGCTCCAATCCTAAAGATACTTTCCTAGGAGTAGGATCCATTCAACAAAATAGAGCTTACTTTTGAGTAGACATGGTTAGGATTTTGCTCTTAGAGTCACTTTAAAGATCTGATTCATCTCTCATTTTAATCCAGAAGGCTTTTCTCTAAAGTTATTTTGGAATTGTACAGTTTTGGTTGTACAGTGAAAGGTTTTTTTTTGTTTTGTTAAAACCTAAACTTCCAAACACAAAATGTTGAAATGTGTAAAAGGATCTTATAAAGCCAAGGAAAGCTAGAACTTTTCTCATGAGCTCAGGCGGCTTTCCTACAAATAGACGGATTCCAGCATGTCTGTATCATTCCGGTAGGCAAAGATACCAAATCTTTTTCCAGAGGTGTTCTGTTTACAACACAAAAATAGCAGACAAGCACATATAGCTGTTTTGCTTTTGGATCCATGAGGAGAAGAATTTGAAACTACCAAAACTCACTGCTTGCTGGTTCAAAACAACCATTTTCTTTTGTCAGAAGGGGAAAGAAAAGCCTCTTGTTGTTTTCAGAATCAGAAGCAAAATCTCCACCTGGGAGTGAAAGTAGTTGTAAAACTGGCAGGCATAGAGATCATGCTCAGTTGTGTGCATGTCAGACAAGAGTTTCAGAAATATGAAACAGCTGTACAGATAAACACGCCTTCACAGAATGCCACTGAGGCTGGACTAGCATTGTACATTCAAATACAGTGAAATTTAAAAAACTTATTCATACAGTCATTGAGAGGTAGTCAGTAGAAGTGCAACTGACTGATCTGTCTCTAATTAGCATGTACTGTAGTGGCACAAGTGGTTAAGATGCAATGCCTGTTAACTGGCAGGCCAGGGTTTGAGACTGGGGTCCTATAAGACAGGCTAAGCTTCTGTCCTTAGCCCAGCTCCTGCTAACCTAGCAGTTCAAAAGCATGCAAATGCAAGTAGATAAATAGGTATCACCTCCGTGGGAAAGTATCAGTTTTCTATGTGCATGCGGGTAACATGTCCATGGAAGTTACTTCAGACAATGCTGGCTCTATGGCACTAGAAACAGGGATGAGCACCACACAACTACAGTCAGTCATGACTAGCAGTATAACCTGCGGAGGATACCTTTACATTTACCTTAGCATGTATTAGTGTCAGACAATTATTAAAATAGACTAGTTATCTTGCCTTCCCGCCAAGAATCTTGAAGAGGCAATCCTGGTTTAGAAAACATGTTGCTTCTTGCTGCACTGATGTATATTGGAATATAAGAACAACCCAAAAGCTGGTTTTCAGAGGTACACTGCATCTGATTCTGGTGGTAGCATAGAGCTATCATGACTAGGATCCTGTGATAGGTCTATCCTTGCATGAATTTAATCCCTTTTAAAAAACTCACAAACTAATACAGGGGTCTCCAAACTTTCAACTTTAGGTCTCCTGAACCTTACAGCTGTACAAGAGGGAATTTCAGCAGGTGCAGGTTTTGATTTGTGTGAGAAGCAGATGCAGGTTTTTGATTTGTTTTTGATTTGTGAGATGAGAAGCTGCACCTGCTGAAATTCCCTCTACAAAATCATTAAAGGTTTAGGAGCACCAAAATGGAAAGTTTGGAGATCCCTGAGCTAAACCATCACCACAGGCTGCGATAGCAAATAAATTCTGTGGAATGTGAAGGTCCCCCTTTCGTTTGTGCAACATCTCTTGCAGGGCTGGCCCTTAGTAGTTTGGCCAAATTGGGCCCTGTACCTAGAAAAGCCCCATACTGGAGTGGAGAACTAAGCACCAGCAACTGTCACCTCACTTCCATGAAGATAGTAAGGAGAAGTTCCATGAAGTTCATGAGGAGAGTGTGGCAAGCTGGGCTAGATGACCCTCCTGCCTGTTGCTGGGTCCAGTTAGGTTGAAATTGTCTCTCCCCCAAGCAGTTATGTTACCACTGGGTGCTTTACCACTGCTGCTCATCCTGGTGAGTTGGGGGGAGGCACAAAATATTTTGCATTTGGCCCCGCAGCTCCTAAAGTGGACCCTGATTTTGTTTCATTGTTTGCCACTCTAGTTTCATTGGGTGAGCCCTTGGGAAGAGATGTGAGGAAGACAGAAGCATGAACAATGTGAGCAGCAGACTGCACAGAGTCCAAGACTGAGACAAAGTTGGGGTGTCTTTCACCCTAAGCATGCTCCCACAATCTCCAGCTTGCTGCTGAAGCAGGCCTGAATGTGTTCTAAGCATTAGTCACCTGTTATCCAAACGCAATTGTAGCATGTTGATGTGTGGAAGGTGCTCCAGCCTGCTGAGTTTGGTTGCTCAGTGGTGGGGAACGCAACATCCCCAACATAGCCATACTAAAGGTTTGTAAAGGAGCATTACAGTAACACTAGTATAATTGTATGTCTGTTTCCTAATTTACCCCACTGAATGTGCCTTTTTCATAGATATGTACTCCTTGCATGTACGTATTTGTATTACTTCTTTCAGGACCCTTACCTAGAGCACAATCCTAACCATGTCTACTCAAAAGTAAGTCCCATTGTGTTCAATGGGTCTTACTCCCAGGAAAGTGTCTTTAGGATTGCAGCCCTAGACTTCTAACCAATAAAATAAAATCAATATCCCATTTCCCAGTGCCCCTCTCATTTGAAACTTTTAACAAACCAGAATCTGATTCAGAAGGGGAAAAATGTTCAGTGTGGGAGAGACTGGACTTCACTCATGTCTAAATACTATATTATATTCAACTAGAAAAGGTGATGGCCATTTTCCCATAGGGATTTCCTGTAATATGTTGAGAAAGAGCAAGTAATGGGAAAGGGGAAGGAAATAATTGTGTTCATGGAGTCACGCAGTTTGAAAACATGTCTACTTTTTTGTTGCTCAGAGGGTACATGTGGATCCCACCTGTCATAGTCTTGCTATAACCTCTGACCTTTCTACCACAAAGCTGTTTTACAAATCATGAATATGATTAATTCAGGAGCACGCAGGAGTGTAAATCATGCTTTTTGACACACTTCTGTGGGATCATTCCAGCAGTTATTGTCAGCTGAATTTTGTTCATGGTCAAAATACCTTTCTGTTCTACTGGTTTAACTCATTGGGATGTTTTGTTCTGGCTTTCATATCAGTGGAAATTTTATCAGTACATGAAATAATCCTGTGTGTGTTTGCTTAGAATCAATCAGGTGCTCTCCTATGTCTAGATAAATATACAGTATATTGAATTGTGGCTTCATAGCACATTCCTAAACATACTTACTCTGAAACAAGTACTATTCATTCAAAAAAAGTCCTTTTATGCTGCAAATTCATAAGCACTTACTTGAAAGTTCCATTAAACCAACTTCATTTTACTTCTGAGTAAAATGAGTAAATATTACGTATTTGAATAAAATTGCACATTTCTGGAATTTCTTCCCTAACCAGTGATGGGTAACCTTTTTGGCACTGAGTGCCTACTGATGGTGCTGGTGCCCAGCTCTGGGCATGTGCATTTGGGCAGGAGTGCCCAATATTTCCCCCTTCTAAATATAACCATTAGTAAAATAGAGATATTTAAATATGGTTTGTTTCACTGCATTCTGCATGAAATTACACGCTGAATGAGAAATAAAATTATTGTATTATTAAAAAATACCAAGATTTTTGGTATCTCAAAATTTCAAGATTTTCAAAATTTTGATCAGCATTAATTATCCCATCCTTCATATGCACGTCACCTGGTGTGCACTGCATTCCTAGTAACACTACTGGCTGAGCATGCATTTCTTCCCTGCTTGTGAATGAGGATGAGATTAGGGAGTGAGCTGTAGTTCAGAGGCTGTAATGGAAAGATTGCTATGTTCAGTACTGTCACAGTTAGAGCACAATCCTAACCATGTCTATTCAAAAGTAAGCCCTTTTGTGTTCAATGGGTCTAACTCCCAGGAAAGTGTCATTCGGATTGCAACCCAAGTTGTACAGATGCTGCCTTTCTAGCCTGTTCTATACATTAAAATTGTTCTCTGTACAACATCCATCTTGAATAACTTGGCAGAAGAATAAGCACATGCATTATGCATGGCAAATTCTAGTTTCAGTGTAGGGAAGATGGAGCCTTCCACTTTCTTCTGCTCCACACTTCCTCTGTTCTTCATTTTTCAGGCCAAGGAGTGAGAGGAGCAAAGGCTGACTGTATCATTAGGTAAAATAAATTTTTTCTGGCTAACAACGCTAACAAACTGGGTGAAGGCACATTTTAAAGTGGTAGCAAAAGTCCCATTTTGTTCTAGTACATGTATAGTGTCTTTTCCAGTATCTTTTGCTAGAGGCTCTTCTGTATTAACAACAAGGGGCAGCATTTGGCATGTGCCAGGAAGACTTGGGCCCACTCTTTTCTTTTTCAAGGTTCTAACCCAGTGTTAACATTTCTTTCACAGCAGTAATTAACTTGATTAAAACATGATTTAATTGACCTTGTCTGAGAATGGTAAGAAACATGAGTATTTAAAGAGGAAAAAGTAAGCAAGTAGGGAACACTGGTTACCTGTGTGAAACTGTAAAACTGGTTTGGGAATTAAAATACAGTAGTTTGCAAAGCTACATGTGCTTATCTGGAAGTAAGGCTGCAATCCTAAGGACACGTTCCTGGAAATAACTGGTTTCCATTGTCTGTGGTCCAGGGTGATTTGTTTGACTTTGTCAGTTGTCAGTCACTGTCTCTTTATATCATCCATGCCTTGTTTCACCCAGTTTTCTTTGGTGTTGCATGTTGGACTTTAGTTGTTGTTCTTGCCATAAGAGTCCTTATGGAAGCCTGCTGGTATCCTTTCAGCAAACATGCCCAAACCATGCCAAAACCATCCTGTGCACACTGAATTCACTGAATTCACAGAGACTTTCTTCTGTTTGGATGGGATTTTTACATCTGATAACTCACATTCTTCATCCCACATTCTAAGCCAGTGGTTCTTCAGCCTTGGGGTAGGGGCCCCAATGGAGATACAAAGTTTCAGTTGTGGGGTCATGGTAACTTATGGAAATGAAAAAGGTTGAAGACTAGAGCACCCACAGATAAAAGGGGAGGCATCTGGTGTACCTCTTCACAATGCAGGAGATCTTGTCCCAAGACCAGTTATGTTTGCAATTTTGGTAAAATAGCTTTCTCTTTTGCCAGACCTCATAATAAATTTATCGGCTTTCTCCAGTTAAAATATTTGGTTAAGTGAATAGTGCTGGGAAGACATTAGGGAGACGGAATTGGCAGCGATGGGGTGTGTATGTGTAGGGTCCTAGGAGGGAGGGGAGGGACTGACAGTGGGGTCTACAGTCTAAGACTTTACATAAATTGGGATTGTGGCATGAAAAAGGTTGAAGAACATACTTCAAAATGGATACTGTTCTGTTGAAGGTTGAAAGATTTGAGATGGGCAAAGAGGTAGACAAAATAAAGATGTTCCCATTTAAGAATGTGGCTTACATGCTAATTCAAGGAATCTGCATGACCGCAGGGATAGCTTAATAGACCATACATAACTTGACTGACCAGTGATGGAGGCAAATGGAAAAAATCCTTATCATAATCATTTCCTCATGTATATTAACACAACAGACACCTGGCTTGAATCTGACCAGGAGTGACATTTCAGGGGTAGGGATGCATGCAGGCAGATAGTTGGCAGAGGGCACCTACAAACTTATTTGACTTTTTTGCACACCATCTTTCAACCCATACAAGCAATTATTGAACAGTTTTCAAACTTTCAGGAGGGCTTTTCCAAATCAGCTTGTCTGTATGGACTAAGCCTCCAGAGAATCCTATGAAGGATTTTAGGATCCTCACTCCATTTACTTTGGCCTCCCCATTGGTCAAGAACTAAAGGAAGTTTAAGGAACACAGGAGAGCAAATTTCAATCTTAAATGGACAACATTTTATTTTACTACAAGCCCTGAGGTCTATCTCTATGTTCTAAATTTACAAAGCAAGGGTACATACCCAAATCTTGAGAACTTGGGATGGGAAGAGGCAGCGGAGCATGGGGAACAAACAACCAAAGACTCAAATCAACAGTTGTGCCTCTTGTGGGGCAAACAGGACAGGAATTGGATGGTTAGAGGCAACAGAGCTTTTATTTCCAATTTTTTTTAAAAAAATGGCAGGTGTGTTGTCACACCTGGATATCACTTCCAGGTGTGATTGGGAGGGAGACACTATTTTTCACTTTGCCCTGGGCTCCAGGGTGGTTGGCTATGCCAATAAATGTTATCACTTATTATGAGTCTTTCATCATTGATCAAGCAGTTTTGGGTGCTTAATCTGTCAGTCTAATTAATGGCTCATAATTGCTAGCTTTCATAACCAAGGTATCTTTCCTTTCAAGAGGTTGAAAGTCAGGCAAAGAAAGGGTAACAGCATAGATACTACTAAATCTCTTGCCCTCTGGGGTCTGTGTTGTAGCAGCGGAATAAGAGCTGGGCCAAAAATCATCTGGGAGTTCTCTCTTTCTGGCATGGCTTCACTTAGAGTGACTTTCATATCTTGAAACTGAGCACTTTTGTCCTGGTGCCTTGGGAATCTCCTTTGATGTGTAGGTGCAAAGCGGAGCACCTCCTCTCTTTGTAAATCAGTTACGTTACACACTTCATTTGAGAAATATTTGTGGACTAGCGAAAAGCGTAGCCGCGTTGCGGGAGTAAAATTCCCCCGTACAGCATCCCCCATGGCGCATCAATCCCCCATGCACATCAGTCCCCCATGTGCAACATCCCCCCATGAGCATCAACCCCCCATGAGCATCAATGTGCAACATCTCCCCATGTGCAACATCCCCCATGAGCATCAACCTCAATGTGCATCATCTCCCATGCACATCATCTCCCCGTGCACAACCCCCCCATGCACAGCATCCTCCCTCTGAACCCCTCCCAGTGCAACCCCTCCCTCTGAACAACATCCCCCCCACTGCACCAGGCACTGAGCACCAAATCGGTAGTAGGTTGATCAGTCTTCCATGTTAAGTATAGGACAAAAACACATTGTACCCCTATTCAGCCCCTTAAGGGTTAAATTCCTCCACATTTGTTCTTGGTGGGTGTTGATATCATAGAAGGAACACCCTCCCCAAATTTCATGCTTCTAGGTCCAGGCGTTGGGGCAGGGCTTGGGTCAGTCAGGGATTCTTCAATGCAGAAAACGCTTTGCGCCCCATTTCACCCCCTTCCGATTGGAATTTCTAAAAACCGGTTCTTAGTGCACCCCTCGTGCACCCCTCCGTCACGGAAGGAACACCCACCCCAAATTTCATGCTTCTAGGCCCAGCGGTTTTGGCTGGGCGTTGAGTGAGTCAGTGAGTGACTTTTCTCTTTTATATGTACGAGTATATAGATTAACTATTTTAATTATTAGGGATAATGTAGGCTGGAAAACAAAATTTATTGCTGTTTAGATGTTCGGGAAAAAACATTAAAGAGCCCAAGTAATTTTGTTATGGAGGGATTACTGTAGGTATTGTGCAGTGCAGTCCTATCTTGCACTGGAACAGGTAGGCTGGTATGCTTGCACCACATTTAGCGCAAGATTGGGTCTGCTGCTGCACCAACTGAAATAATGGGTCTACATTGATTTGCACCACCAATTTTGGTGGTGCAAATCCCAGTAGCTCAGGATTGTTGGACGTTGTCTGGGATGGGACTAGATCTGATTCAAGTGCTAGGTCTTAGCCTTGCCTCCCACTCCCTGCCAGTCCACAGTCATGCCCACTGCCTGCCCCAGCACCCTGAACTATCTCCTGGCCACTTCCTCCCTGCCCCCATGTCTCCCCACATCCCTGGGAGGGCTTGACCAATATAACTCAGCTGTGATTGGGCCTAATGCAGCACAGGGAGACCAGTGCAACTCCTTGTGCGAACCTTCCCTCCTCTCTGAATGGCACAGACATGCCTTACAATGGTACAACTGCAATATCCCTGGGCTGGCACAAGAGACTTGTGCTGGCACATGTCTACCTCAGGATTGTGCCCTTAATTTGCGGCAATAAGAACAGAGGAGAGCTTTCTCCCAGTTTGTCATATGACAAACTAATATGTCACACTGCTTCACCAAAGTTAAACACGGGTGGAGAGTCAATGGTTTCGGTTTGGATACTGGAGTATAAATTATTACAAATCTGTTGTGAAAGACAAACACCTGTTTAAATTAGGGCTGATTAATATTAATGAAATGAGTTTAATCAGTTGATTATATGTGCATAAATTTGCAGTGGTGAAAACACACTTCTGAAGAAAAAACAGAACTCTATTTTAGAAGGCACATTCATATGTTGTAGAAGTTGTCTGCTGAGAAGCATTCTCTGCTGCATGAAGGAATGCTTCTAAGGACATGCTTTCCCAAGAAGCCAACCTTCTGACTGATCAATGTTTGTAGCCCTAGTTTATATTCTGTAGGTCTCTCCCATGTACACTGAAGAGAAACCGGGCTATTTATGGCATAGGCCTATGCATGGTGACTCTGAAGTCCCATTTGTATTCAATGCAGCTTCTGCCCAGATAGAATGCATAGGATTTCAGCCTTAGTTGGGTTAATACAATTCATAAATGATGTACCGAGCATGTCTTTTGGGCATGGATAGCTATGCCCTTGTACAAAAATGTAGCAGGTGAATCTTCATAGCAGCCCTGATTTTCATAGTAAAAGCTTTGATCTTCATAGCTGAGTGAAGATGCCAAACTTGAGAGCCAGCCCATCCCTGGGACCACTTGTGCCAGCCATCTCTGCCCATTTTACTCCACTCCCTCCACTCACTGACTGGACTGAAAAAGAAAAAAGGGGTTAGAGTGGAAGTGAATATATGAGGGACTCCACACTTCCCTTTCTCCTCTGCTTCCTTTTCCTTTTGATAGCCAAGAAGAGAAGTGGTTGCGGTTCAAGTGGTTCAAATTTGGTCTGATTCAGTGAGGCAGTTGAACCTTTTTCAGTTTCAAAGCAAGAGCATCTCACTAACAAATGCAAATTTGATAATGAGAGATTTGATAATGAGAGATTGGGGTTTGAATTGGATCAGTTCAAAGATATCATTGTATATATTTATTAACACATAGAAAAATTCTGAAGATACACAAATATGGTATTACTTTGGGCAAACAGTGGAAAACTAAAAGGTTTGGGTATTACAACTTTTGTTTACACGTTTTTCTTTATTTTAACAAAGCTTAAAGCAAGCACATTTATACAAAACAAAAGATGGCTTGAAATAAATGAAATATATTATTGTTGGACACAGTTCTCTGTCCAGTTACATTGACTTCAGTGGGGTTGCACATGGTATAGACTGTTTTTTATCTTCTCCTCCATGTTTTCCTTCAGGAAAACCTCACTATAACTGCAGAATGAGGCTTTCATAAGATACCCTAAGAAATCAGCACCATTGGAGAATGTCCACGGCACCAAGCAAACAGTTAGTTTGTAGATTGATTTCTTCTTTGTCTGAATCCACCAAGAAAATAGTCCATAGTCAACTCACCTACATTGGCATATGCTGGTTGACAAGCCTACCTGACAAGATCAGGAGACAAGAACCAGAAGGAGTGTGAAGGTGATTATAGCCCATCCAAGTGAGACCGCCTGTGACCTCATTGCATATAGGGTATTTAAGTCCCAAAATGCTCCTGTGGGTTCTGACTTGCCTCCTTCAGATAAATCATCTGTGCTGGTGGTCAAATTCTCACCCTCTCTGGAGATCAGAGAGGTGCAGTGAAGTCCTCAAGATAATACTGGAGTATGCAGTTAGGAAACAGTGAAATATATTCAGGAATTATTTTGCATTTTAAGTTGGTCTTTAATCACCTGCTTGTATTTTTATTTAAAATTCACATGTATTCGAACTATTTTTCAACCCCCTTGTTTTATTCTTTTGAATTTGTATTTTTCAAGACATGCAGGCACACACAAATTCTTTATAAGTTTTAACTATTTAACTGCTTGTGTTTTAATTGGGCTTGCTCAGAGCTTTGCCTGGATCCTCCTTATTCCATGTCTACATGCTATTGGATAGTTTTTGGGGAGAATTTTCCATGTAACTGGGAAGGAGGCTTTCAAGGGTAGTTCCTCTCTGCTTGGCTTTGTCCTCATGGTGTCAGTAGCCCCTAGTGTTTTTGGTCTTGGACAATGGCAGATATAGGGGGAAGGAGAGCTACAACTAAGCCAAGTCTCAAGCCCATTGGTTTAACCACCAGAATGGCTATAGGTTCAACTATCTGAGTGATGCACCCCATAAATGATAGTTGTGAAAGCAAATGAATTGATCTGGCAGTGAAATGCAACAGTTCACACATTCTCCTGCAAAACAGCTTGTAAATGTTTTCTAGGCAGTTGTTTCAATATGATATCCACCTACTGAAAACAATCTGCTTCATTCTGAATTTGTCAAGTATCATCAGTGCTCCAAAATGTTACTTTTCTTCCTCTCTTTCTTTTGAACCAGTTCACAAAACTCTGTTGCTTTTGAGTCATGGATTCCCAGTAATGCAAGTACTAGATTCCTGCTGTAGTGATAGTTGTCCATAGAATTTGTTGGTGATTCAGGTAGTTGAATAAAGCCTTTCAGTTTTATCCTGCCACTAGCTGAGTAACTGTTTTGGAGTTGCAGACTGGTGGCAAAACAGAGTTATTCAGCCTATGGTAATCTGCCATAAATGGTGAGCGTGGAGGATTACAAACGGAGAAGCTGGTTGGGTCACAGATTGTACAGGTTTGCATTCCAATCCTAAAGATTAGGAACACTTTTTGATGATTCCTAAACCACTTATAGTCTGCACAAATACCATCCAGCTCACATGCTTACTTAGTAATATCTTGGGTAATTGGTGCTTGATTTTCCCTGAGATGGACCTGATGGACCAGATTGTGCAGTAGGATGCCAAACCAGAAACATGGGAAAATGCTACCTGAATGAACTTTTAGTTAGCTGTGTAGTGAAATACAGTATATCTCCAGGATATATCAAGGAGTATTCAGGGACAGCTTAATTGTATGGCCTGCATCACCAGCCCTGCATACATTGTATGAGGCCATGCAAAAAGTCTAAAATTAAATTGGCTGTCAGTAGCATAGGTTTTTCTGGATAGTAGAAGGCTTCCTTTCTTTAAAGCCATCCACCAGAGGATTTGGAATGATGGCACATTAACACACAGCACTGGGTCCTATTTGTTTGTACAAAATTATAGTCATATGGCTTTAAGAAAAGGAGGTTTCCATTTTAGTAAGTGACAATCGTTTTGTAGGATAATCATTGCCTTGTTGATTTTCCCCTACTTCTTTGCTGCTTGGCTGTTCATCATGTGACCTTCTCCAACCTTGCACTAATATTTAAACTACTGTACAGTCTGGGCTCCCCATCTTATAGGCATTCACATCCAATAAGTACATCCATAGCAGCCTGCCAATTCAGGTAGCGTAGATCAGGGAGCACAGTCCTTTGACTGCTATCTCCCAAAGTTTTTTATGCTCTTGAGAAAGCAGTATGCAAGTTCAATGGGCATCAATTCATTGGGAATCAATTTTTAAAAAAAAAAATCCACTCAGGTTCATCACTATAAGACACTGTAATAGATTGTCCATATGATTTTCTCATATGTCCAGATAAACAGCCAGGTTGCAGCATGGGAAGAACAAGCTTCTGGGCAGGCTTTGGGTTCAACATATGTTAGAATCTTCTACTAAAAGTCATCTTAAACCTGTCAGTTGTAGATTAGGCAAGGTTACCACATGCATAAAAATGAACTCATGTTTATCTCAATCGAAATTCTAGGACATTTCACTGCTGTGTGACCCACCAACTTCTACACATTACAGCATCACACATTTAAATCAATTCAATCTGCTTTGCAATACAACATCTTGCTTCAAGTGCTATAGCACACTCTTGAATAAATTAAAGACTGAGACATGTGGATAGATTTGCACGATGCCTTCGATGCCAAGTCCAATATTTAAATCTAATTCCAAACAAAAGAAGTATCAAGCAAATAAAAAATTCAGCTACACTACAAAAGCCAGGAAGAAAACAGTATCCTAGAAGCCACAAATCACTCTGAAACATTTTGGTGTTGTATGTACAAAATGTGCAGTCAGCATCATGCTTGGGTACCACAACAGATCAAAATGTAATTGTTAAAAGATATCTAAGGGTCAAACTAGACATAACATTAAATGCATCGTTCTTTTTCTGGGAGCAGATTCTAATCCAGGCTTCTATGGTACCAGGGGAGACAGCTTGATCCTTTACCCCTACACAGGGGGTGATGACTTATTCCTTCTCTTCCTATGCTGCAGTCCTGCCATTTGCTCCAGAACAGAAGCTGCATAATATGCAGGGAAGGGACAATTACCGAGAAAATGACATGGGGGAAGAGTAACAAATAATAGCCCCCTGTGCTTTAAACACAGTTAAATTCTTTGCTTGTTGTTTATAACAAAAAGACAGGAAAGAAGTATTATGCTTCAGATCATGTCTCATTTGATCCAAAAGATTATTCACTGAAAAAAGTGGCTTTGTTCCAGCTATTTCAAAATTATTTTTGTCAGAGACCTTGGCACACCATCTACACAAACACAGCAACGTTATGTTGTGACTACAAATTAAATATCATAGTATTTTTAAATACAACATAAGACCAATCATTAAGTGCATAGAAAATAATGCAGAATACTGGTACATACAATGACAAGGATACCGGACATCATCATCATCATCATCATCATCATCAGTATTTTACCAATCAATACTCCAATATAAAAAAGAGTGTCAACAAAGACAGCGCTTGACTTTTCTTAGTGTTGCAGAGACCAGCATCTTCCCTGCATGATCAACAACACTGACAAAACAAAACACAAACACACACACCCATTTATGTGTCCCAGTTCTCTAATGCTTCTTCAGTAAAAAACAAAAAAATTGAATAATTTTTGTTCAGGTTTCATTTTTTCCTTGTGTAGCAATCAAAAAGTGCAAAAAAGACACACACTGTATTGTTAAGCTCTCCTGTATGTGGTTCAAAAGTCTTTGGAGGCATGTTAGCATGAATTAACCTGTAGTGTACATGCTGATGTGTTTCAGAGGTTCCCATTATATCTTTGCATTATATTTTAAGACTGTGGGTTTAGAAGCAGATTCCGAGATAGACCTGTGAACTTGTGAGTCGTTCTGGCATCTGACAGTTGGCAGCTCCATCCTGGGGCCAGCAATGGGATTCATTTAAGCAAGACATCTACAAGTCTTTTTAGAACTGAGATTCTGCTTTTTTAAAAAATGTAAAATTAACAAAACAACTCAACCCCTATAATTGTTCAAGTAAAATTTCTACTGCCATCAAGAAATGAGAATTCTGGGAATCAAATGCTACATTTCCCTAAATCTGGATGTTGCTTTCCATCATTCAGTAATAAATTAAGCTGAAAACACTATATTTATTTAATACTGCAAGTTAGCCTTAGGGCAAGATTTCCTGTTTATGAGGAAACGGCTGCCACTGACAATGACATCCTTGTGTCATTACTAAACCACCACCCCCACTGGCCACATCACTGGCTACTTTTATCAGAGGTTGGGAAGCATTCACCAGGATAATTTCAGGTCATGAGAAGTTTTACCACACATTGCAAAGGGAAAAGAGAAGAATTGGATATGGAGATCCCATTTTCAACAGCAGTTTCCAACCTGTAAAGCACAATTCCACTTTTACCCTACAATCTAAAGAGTGAAAAAACAGTGCTCAAAGCAACCCCCCCACTTAGTGAGACATTTAGTTGTCTTTACTTGATTTATCTCTCAGTCATGTTTAACATGTAAACAGAATGTCAAAATAACATCTTCACTGCTTCTCCTATTGCAGATCATCAAGAGCATCTTTAGCTTATCTTTTTACTTGTCCACATCATACAAATACCTTTTTAAACCTTTCTAAACAAATCTTTCTAAACACCCTCTACCTGCATCAGAGGGTAAAACCAACACTGCTGTTTTCTTTAACTGTGCCAATTTCACTCAGTGAAGACATAACATGCGTAAACAGAAATTGAATCTATTTTCAATATGGGCTGTAAAGCATTGGAAGCAAAGCAAATATTTAAAAAATCTCATTCTAGCACATTTTCATTTAAGCTGAAATGATTAACAGAGAACTTATAAAGTTATTACAGGTGAATGAAATGTTACTGAGGGCTATCCGGTGATCTCACCAAGCTCTTGTGTAAGTTGGGATTCTGACTGTGTCGGTTTCGACTGCGGACAGAAGAGAACATGGTGTTGCAACCTGGGACCTTGCATTTGTGGAGCTGACGGAGATGCACGGTTTTGTAATGGGCCCTGAATGTTCCTTTATTGCTGTAACTTTTTTGGCATATGTGACAGACAATTGGCAAACTGGAAGGTATGTTTGAGAAGCTTGGATGAGCCTTGTCCATTAGGGAAGACTCCTGATAAAGTTCTTCATTTGGTGTCAAACATGCACTCTCACAGCTTTCACTACTGTCCTCTAAAGGTCCAGGACCCCCTTCATTGCCTCCATCAGACTCCCACGAAGAATGAGTACTGCCCTCAGACTTGATACTAGATGTAGTACTTAAGTCCAAGACAGCTCCATCGTTCATTGGGTCGTACCCATAGCTCTCAGGGCAGTGCTCTCCAACTTTACTCATTGGATACACTAGGCTGCCAGTTCTGTTCATTCCTTTAAAGATGACTGAAGTCTGTTGTCCAAGGTGTCTTTTCAAAGAGTCTTCTGGGCAAATTTCTTTTGCCATATCCTTCAAGAGGTGAGTTGCATTGAAATGGTTTTTCTTGATTTCCAAGGGATCTTTGGTCAAAAGCTTATGATGAAGGTTTAGGTTGGAGCTGTGCCTAGGGGAAAAAAACAGAAGATCAGTGAAGCTGTTTAATATCATCATTGATTTTCAGCAAGGACCTGACTGTCAACACCTTTGCTTGAATGCTTATAGCAGAATCCCATGCATGTCTAATCAGAAGCAAGTCCAGCTATATTCACAAGAACGTATGCTCAGGTGTGTGTCCAAACTCTGACCCAGAGACCAGATACCCCCCACAGTGAGCATCAATGCGGCCCCCCCGCAAGACCTCTATATCCGGCCCTAGGGCAAGACTTGTAATCTGTCCCTAATGCATTCTTATATGTAAATTTATTCAAATTTGAAATGTAAATTATATTTCAGTCCCCTAACACATTGTCAGAGAGATGATGTGGCCTTCCTGCCAAAAAATTTGGATACCACTGGACAGGGTTAGTGTGGTGATTACAGCAGTACCCAAACATTGTAACACCTAAAAAACGTTTCACTTTACAAGCCACTCAAACTTTTACGGTAGGGTTGCCATAATTCACTTCCACAAAACCTGGACAGGATCCCCTGTCAAACTTGCCAGTATGTGAACTGGCAAGGGGAAGGATAGAAAGGTACCTGCCTTTGATGCTACCAGAACAAGGGTGCAATCCTAACCAATTTAGGCTGGCTAGCTCACCTGGAATATCTTCCCATGGTGGTGTGGGGAGGTTGGTGTCTGCCTGTGCACTGGGCTAGCCCCCCTCTCCAGGAGTGGGGCAGAAGTGCCACTTTTGTGACACACCCAGGTCAGCAAAAGACTTATGCTGCATTTCAACCACTATAGTTTACCACCAATAATATTTCTCAAGGCTTCATTTAATGCTCCATTGTTGAGGGGGAAAAGCAAGGTTTTAGCCCTATTCTGCTAAAGTCCAGAACAGGCCACGGGAGGATATGTAGAAAACCCCACAACACTACTTTACAAAACATACCTGCATTGCAAATTAGTTTCCACTGCCTAGTTTTTTAAGAAAAAGAACTGTTTTGCTCTTACCTGTCTCGACTTCTCCGAGAAGGAAAAGCAGCATTACAACCCTCCACTGTGCAAATGTGCATTTCTTTCAGATGCACGTTGTTAAAATGCAGTTTTACACTGTAAGGGTTTTTAAAAGTTTTTTTGCAGATGTCACAATGGAAGCGACTGGCTTCCTTCTGAGAGCTGAGTGCATCTGGATCCATCTCTTTCAGGCCTTCAAAATCTCTTGGGGCAAATGCACCCCAAACCCCACTACTTAACAAGTGATGCTGTAGTTCAGTGCAATCGTTCATAGGAATCCTGTAATTCAACTGCCCTTTAATATAGTCTGGGGGTTCATCCACTGCTTTGATCACATCGCTGTGCAGGTTACGACCTTCATATGAGTTTTCATGAGAAACGGTTTTTTTCTGTTGGCTTTGTTCTGACTTATCCCCTTTCTCAGGGCAATGCAGTTCATTCACTTTGGTGCATGTGCTATTTGGCTCCATAGACTCAAAATATTTTGGACCTCCAACCTCAGAGACAGATGGCCATGGTGGACTTGAATGGGATTGTTTGCCCGCTGGGTGGTTTAAATTTTTTTCTATCCTAGATTCATGTATTTCCACATGTCCTTCACTTTCTGCCTGTGGAAGTTCACCATCTTTGGAGCTGGCAACCTCATTGGTTGTGGTTGTGCTTGTGGCTTCAACAGCTTCTTTCTCAATTTTGATAGGCATGCTAGACTTCCGGGACTTTTTCTTGGGCAGAGCATCAAAGGCAGACTCATTAGAAACCAATGTCTCAGGTATGGATGATGAAACCAGAGGTAGTGATGGAAGTGTACCTGGTGTGTTTGCAAATTCAGCTGGTGTGACAGAACTACGGTAAAAGGGAAGGACAGGTTGGACTGTCTTCAAGTTTGGAAAGAGGATACCGTTTTGTCCAGTACTGTGAAAACTTGTCTGCACTTTTGAATCAGAACAAGAGCTTCCATAACTGGAAAGGGATCTGGTATCTGGGGGCAAAATAGTGAAGTCAGTCCTTTTATTCTCTTCCAGGGCAGTGATGGACAACCCATTTCTCAGATCTTTATCACAGTTGTTTCTGTTCATTGGCATATGAAGTCTTGGATTGGGGTTGGCACTGTGACGGTTTCTGCTCCGCAGTGAACTAAACACCATGTTACAGCCTCCAATGGTGCATTTGTGTTTGATTTTAAGATGGACAGCATTATAGTGGATCTTCAGCGTTCCTTTATCATAAAATGTCTTTTCACAAGCCGTACAAAAAACACGCCCTTTCTTTGACCCATTGCTGTTTTTCTCCACAGACTTTGTTTTACTCTCTGGGGAAACTTGAGAGTCCTCAGAGAACTGGCCTGTTTCAGGTTTTGTAGCCATATTTTGGGAATTTGAATTGCAAGGCAGGAGGGTTTCCTCTGGCTTCAGAGTGACTCCAGGGCTGCTGCTGGTGGAGGTTGATGTCTTTTCCTTTTCAGGATGAAATGGAGCACTGGACACCAAAAAACTGCTGTCCGAAAATGATACCTGAGCGTCTGGCTTCAATTCAGTGCCGTGGTCCTGAACTGGCTCAGTCAAGAATCTTTCTGGTGAGGAACCAATCAGGGGTGGAGGTAGGGGACTGAAAAACTGAAAAGGCAGCATGAAAGCCATGTTATTGACAATGTTCTCAAAGTGATGAATGTTCACAGGATTGATTTTGTCCAGCAAAGGAAGATTTGGATTCCTCTGGTTGCAGCTTTCTATAAACGCCCTGATATCCACATTGTCTGTGGTCGTGGGTATTAGGATCGATTGCCCTTCCTTCTCTTGAATTGCCATGAGCTCTACAATGGACTTGGTTTCTCCAAATCGGAGAAACTGCTGCAGAGTTGCCAGCTCTTCCTCGTTAGTCATGATACACCAGTGATCCAGTACCTTTCCCGAGGCATCCTTTAAAAAGCCAAGAGGGAAACAGACTTTAAAAGTTTGACACACTGAGTTTACATGATCACATTCACAGTGCAATTCTAACTTGTGCTGCACCAAGCAGGCTGGCTTAGCTTGTGCTGAATCCGGCACAAGTTTGAGGGCTGCTGTTGTAAGTGTAGGAGGGCCCCCACTGGAGGGCACTATACTGAGGGGGCCTCATGAAGCCTAGAGCTGGTCCTGTTCCATGCAGTTGTGGACCACTTAATCAAATAAAATAATTGGTCAATGGGAATGGGTCCTTCCTACTTTTCTTGCTTCTTGCCCCAAAGCATTTCAGTGTGTGCTGCCCGATCATGATGGAGAGGAAGGCCCCTTCCCTTCTCCCCTGTGTCTATCAGAGTGCAATCCTAATCATTGGTTAGGCCAGCACAAGTGCTGGCTTGGGAATGTCACAAAAGTGCCATAAGGCATTTCTACACCACTTGTGGAAGGTTAGGCCAATGCACAAAAATGCATTGACACTGGGGAACAGGGAGATGGATGAGTTGTGCTGACCAAAATTGGTTAGGATTGCTCCCTCAATCTTGCCATGCCTTCTCAATTCCACCAGACTGTTTGGTCAGATGGGAAAAGGGGGGAGAAAAATGGCAAGCAATTGGGAATATGCTAATGATGCTCCATGGGAGGATGGAAGTATTCAGCTCAGAAGCTTCTAGTTGCTGATCCCTTTTCTGGAGTGCCTACTACTTTCTGAAGCCAAGTCTGTATAGGTGGGTTAGCTAAACCACTACATCTGGCAGGTGAGGAATTATATATTTAAATTTCCCCCAGTTTTGAAAAAAATTCCCTGTATGTAGAAAATTGCTGTGCTAACTTTCTGCTTGCAGTTTTTTTTTACATGAAGGATTGTTTAAAAATAATATCTCTTCCTTGAAGTCTAAACAACACTCTTTGTTCTGCTACATACATAAATTCTGAGAGACAGGAATAGTTGCTAGTTCCATTCACATGCAATTCCTATGGCAGAGAACAACTTGTTGAAACTTACATTAAATATTATTCTTGATTATTTTTCCATCACCATAATATTGGTAGCAGGATTAGAAATTATTAGACAATCATAGTAAAAGCAAAAGTAATATTAACAAGTATTAAGACATGGGCTAGCCACAAAACATGCAAGGACAAAAAAAGATGGAGCAATCAGAAGGAGATTTAAGCTTTACATTTAAGTCAAGTATTCTTTGCCTGCAAGTTTAATAATCTTCCAAGCAACTAAGATCAGAGAACAAATGAACCTGTATCGATCCTTTGCCAGTGTTCACATAGCACAACCGTAATTACACTAGAGTGTTGGAGTTCTTTCAAACTCCAGCCATACCTAACTTTTCCCAATAACTACAATAAATATTTTATCACAGAACATGTATTTGATGGCCTACTGAGGGTTTTCATTGCGTACGGAAGAGTTTTTTAAGATGATGAAGAACACATCATCATCAATTTTTCATGTAAAAGAGGTTCAAGGTAATTGAGCCCATATTTTTTAATCCCAACACTAAAAAGCAAAATTATCATCAAGGGCCATTAAATATTTATTTGCATCAAAATGTAAATCATAACATTACTTTACATTAGACTGAGGAGCAGGGAAGGATGTCTGACTCAACCTACAGAGAACCAACGTCTTCCCTGGTAGTAGTGAAATTTAAAAATGATGTCACCCAAACAGGGAAAATTAATTGTGAACTGGGTTGTATTGAGTTGGGTTTGTGGCAGTGACACCAATTGGCTAAGCTACGGCTGATGCCATAGAATGTTAATGAACAAATAAATGCATTATGATAAGAGTAATAGACAATCTCAGGTGAGTATTCTTCACAAACAGTGCAACTTGTTTCATTAAAATTCATTCATTCTTGGGCTGATTTTATGGATTTGAAACTGCATAAGTGTGATATCTGAGACATATAAGACCTATAAGAAAAAGAAACACACTGAAAGAGAATGTATGCAAGCATTCTAGATAGCGGGTGTGTGGCTTGGATGATGCACAATACAGCAGCTGCCTCTTCCATTGCACGTGGGGGGGAAAGCCATTTTCTATGATTAAAAGTTGGTTTGGCTGGGATGAAACCTCACAGAGGAGTAGTTTTGTGGAGTTGGAAGACCAAAACTAAGGGACCTGAAGGGAGCCTGATAAGACTGCTAAAAAGAGTGTGATGGAAACTGGGACCTGCCCCAAACTGGGAACTGTCTGAGTACAAGTAAAGATAGCTCCAATAATGGGGGAATGAGCAGGTAGGGAAATTAAAAGATTACTGGGGAGTAAAGATAACTATGATAGAAGGGGAACTAGCAGTGATTTAAACTTGGCTCCCCTTTGTTCAACACCACAAATGGCCTTCCATATATTTTGCAATGTTATCTTTTCCAGTTTTGCAAAGATGATGATATTTGAAGACCTTGCAGTGAACACCTGCTTTCAAAAATTGGTGGACCAGGATTTACCTGTAACACGTAGCCCCGTATATAGTCCTGAAGTGTCCAGTCCAGAGCATGGAGAATATGAATTACTTCTTCTTGCTTCAAAACGCTGAAGAGCCGATCCAAGAGAATTTTGAGACGGACAGGAACAGCCTGGGTTCCATACAGCATAAGACTGCTAATATCAAAGACCACATTGGACTGGACAATTTCGACTTGGCTGATTGGGTATATGTTTGGGATCCTGAGCTTACTTAAAGCTGAAAACAAAAAGAAAAGAGATCACGAGTGACAAGAAGTAATTTGTTCCTGGTTATGAAAGAGGTAGTGGAACCTCATGCATGTATACTCAGAATTCAGACCCACTCAGTTAAGTGGGGTTTATTCCCAGGTAAATGTGCAGAGGATTGCAACCAGAGAAAGTGACACCATGGAATGCTGTCAGCGACACCATAAACCAAAGATTGTTCAAGTGGTGGCATTCTGCTCTAAGTGGTGTGAATGGGGTGATGAAATTGGAGTGGTAGTCCTAAGCTTGGGGTCAAGAAGAAGACTGTCTAAGTCCATGGACCACCACCAAAGTGTTATTTTCCTATAACCACCCAATAAAATCAGATAGCAAATGAATCCAAATATGATCTCAACAAAAGGCAGCAGCGACTCAGTGGAGTGGTATCTTTATTAATACACTGCAGATAGACAGTACACTCCACTGTAGGTCTACACTGAAGTAATTCCCATTGTGTTAACTTTGGCTTACTCAGAAGAAATTGTGCATAAGATTGTAGCATAAATTTGTCTCATCCTGGAGAGCTTGAGCAAGGTGACTTCAGAATATGACCTACTCACTACTAGTTTGAACAATAATTGTGTAGCTATGTGGGGTTTTGAGGGTGGGGTGGGGTGGGGGAGATTGCATTTATTACCATGTGCTACCCATCCATGCCGGCACTGGTCACATTGTCGCTGGTTGATTTTTCCAGGCTTAAAACATTGACAGCTACAGCTTACCAATGTGCACTGGATAGCCTAAAAGATCAACAAGAAATATTAAGACATTAGTACAGCAAACAAAAACATTTTCTTCTATTTTTCAAAATATTATGTGTGCTTAGGAACTGTGACTGTGTTGAAATCCGTTACCTACATTCTAAACTGTTTTTGTTTTTAACCTGGTAAGCATTCAGCAACTTGTTGAACATATTATTAGTATTTATTTATTTATTTAGATTTAGATTTAGATTTAGATTTAGATTTAGATTATGATTATGATTGGTACTGGTACCATTATTGGTGCTGGAACCATAAATTCCTCTGGATATGTTCATGTTGGAGAGATGGGCAAGAGAGAAGGGTAAGAATTTAAATCTGGAGCTTATATTTCAGGACGGAGGTAAACAAAAATCAGTTAGAAAAAGATGAAAACTCTGGATGTAAGAAACCGCTGTAAAAATAAAGTGATGTTCTTGAGAAAGGCTCCTTGCAATGCTTCGAAGTGCACAGCAGCAGCCCACATGGAGAATCAGTTGTTTGGCTTTTAATGTCTATAGCAGGTTAGCTTAGCAGTTGGCACACTTTAATAGAGCAGAAGAAAGTCATAAATTTTCTTTATAAGGTTCATTTAAAGAAAGGGGGGAAGAAGCATGTTGTGTTGAGCCAATGCTCGCTGACTTCTTGAGACTTTATATATATAAAACTGGAATTCAATTATATTACCTCACCACATGTCTTAAGATACCAATGTTTCTGTAAGGCTGAATTGTGTTCAGCGCCGGAGGATAGCGTTAGATCAGAATTCCATAAATAAGAGAGCCCATAAGGAGGCTCTTACACAGCCCAAGTAACACTGCAAGGAGGAATCTAAAAAAGGCACATTAAGATAGCCTCTAACATTAGAGTGAATAACTGCACATAGTTCATGAGTTTTAATTTTCACTCTCATTGATCAGTCTCTATGTAAGCCAATTCTTCCTTCTCTTGTTAAGACAGACTACAAACAAATGTTGCTGAGGGTCCAATGAGCAGAGTGAGCTCCATGCCTTGGGATCCCAACTCTTTTTCTTCTTCAAAATGTGCCTTCAGGTGGAGAATCGGTGGGGGGAATTTGGATAGGAACTTCAGGAGTCTCCAAGGATCAGGAGGACTGTGCATGCCTAAGGGGGAGAAAGTTTATAACTTTCCCCACCCTTGTGCTCAACTGACCCTGCCTGTCCAAATTTCACCTGTTGTGATGCTGCTGTATACCCTACAATCCAGAATAACTACGGGTGCACATAAGAGACTTTACGTGCACCCGTAGTTACTGCATCACCTAGTGAAAACCTGTGGGAAATTCATATTGCAATCCAGAGCAAATTGTTCTTACACTGGAGCAAGGACTCCCCGTAGTTACTCTGGATTGCGCCTTAAGTCAGAGAAAAATGATAGTATACGAGCTGTAAGGAAAAATTCTTAATGATGTCCCTGCCTTTGTGATCAAATAGATTATACTGTTTTAAATTACCTATATCTGTAATTTTCTGTATATAAAAATCAATCTCTAAGGTTTCTCGTCTAAGACAGCCAAGTAGCAACAGCCTACATGAAGCTGTGTAGACTGTTGTAGGTGCAGTGAATTAACATGTCTGATCCTTAGGTGCACCCGACACCCTTAAGTCAAATTCAGATTCCAATCCCAGCTTTCCTTGATGTAGGAGAAAGCTGGCTGCAAGCCTATAGCTGTATTCAAGAGTCCTCCCAAGAAGCAGTATATAATCAACACTCACGCAATCTGAGTTGAGCAGACCAGGTTCAGCAGAAGAAGGGGCAAAGTTATTCTGATAAGGGCAGACTCTGTTCTTTGAGGCTGGACATCCAGCAGCTGGGAGGTGGTCCCATCCTCCCAATCTTGTCTCCAAATGTTTCTCCCCTATAAATGCAACTGTATTTACTCAAATATAATATGCCGTAGAATCTAATGCACACCCCATACTTACAACCAAAATACCATATTTACTCAATTCTAATCAACCTCAAATCTAATGTGCACCCTGATTTTGAAGACTGAGTTTGGCTGAAAAAGGTGAGCGTTATATTTGAGTAAATACAGTATTTATATTAGAGCTGAGAAAATCTCACTTGTGTACACAGTTGAAGGCAAAGTCTACCTTGATACTGAGTGGCCCAAGCCCACCTTTCTGCTTACTATGAGCACAAAGGCCAATCTGGTTCAAACAATTTCAAGCAAAGGATGGGCAGCTTTTGCTCCTTCACCACATCATGCTTTGTTGCAGCCTTGTTGACAGATGGGGCCACAGCCTGACCATCAAGCAATGTTTTGCAGGAAACAAGTTCCAGGTTGAGTCCCTAACTGGGAAAGAGAAGAAACCCTAAAGATCCACTGCTGTTAGTCAACTACAGCTGGCAGCAATGGCATAGCTGGGGCAGGCAGAGCAGTCAGTCTTGAAGGAAGATGTGTAAGGGACCCCTTCCCATTGCAGCTCTATTTTGTTCCCTGCTAGGAATGGCTCTGAAGGGGAGGGGTCCTTGCACCCCTTCCGCCAAGACTGACTGCTCCACCCTCAACCCCCCCCCCACAGCTAACTTGGCAGCAGAAACAAGCATGAATGGTGAGCTCTAGTTGTCTACCTGCTCATAGTCTATCTTCTATTCTTCCCCCTCTTTCTTTTCCAATGAAGTGAGTGGATTGGAGCAGAGCATGGCAAATCCCCAGGTAATGAGGTACAGCATTTGGCCCTGCAGATACCTGAGAAGATCCCATTGTCCAAGAACACAAACCTATGCAAGTCAGATGACTTTGTAGCCATCTGAGACACAGCTCAGTGATAGAGCACCTGCTTTGCATGCAGAGAGTACCAGGATTAATTCCAGGTAGCACTGGAAAGGGTCCCTCCTGGCAAATAATCAAACCAACTGAATTCAGTAGGACAGGTCCTGTGGTACAGGTCCTACCAGAGAAGATGGAGCTAGATTGTTGAAGGTCATCCTGATAATAGCTTAAATTTGAACCATAGACTTCCTGGCTCATAAGCTCAGCCTTTATTATTTACAGGTGCAGCAAGATCTGTACCAGGGATCTTGCCCCAGATGTTGTCACCTGTAGAAATGAAGTGGGCACCAACCTTAATGAATTCTCCCTAGGGATGCTTAGCTGGTATGATCTCTGTTACCTTTTCAAAACCAGGCAATTGCACCCTTATTCTCTTAAGCTGTAAATTAATAATTTCTTATGTTTATAATGCTGTGTTGTTGCCATCTTTAAGCCATTTCAGTTGTCTTTTTCATAACCACCTTAAACAAATATAAGGAAACTTGCATTCTAATTACAAGCACACAATAGCAGATACTTCTACACAGGCAACCTTCAGTTTAGTTTTGTTCCGGTCAACTTGGGCTGCAATCCTAAACACAGTTTCCTGGAGTTAAGACCCATTGAACAAAATGGGACTTACTTCTAAGTAGATATGCTTAGGATTGCCCATACTTAAATAGAGGCAGCTTTGCAGTTAACATTCCAAAGGTAGAAAAAGAGGCAGATCAAACCCAGTGTGAAGCCTGGCCAACATGATGCTTGGCAGATTTGTGGGGTGTGCAATGGAAAACAGACTTTATCAAGATCCATCAGTTTCTGGAGTAAGATAGAAATTCTTTAACAAGTGCAATTTAGGTCATCAGAACAAATATATGCCAAATTCTCTTTTCTGAGTCCATGACAAGGAGAAAAAATGATTTACAGCATGGGTTGATAATGCCAAGCCTGGTTTTAGCCAGCATGTAAACAAGTTTTTTTCTAAGCTCCCCCATTTTTTCACCATAAGATATTTAAGCATTTCATCAGACTTCTAAAACCTTCTGTCCTTTTCAATCCTTAAATTTCTTTTCTTATCCCATTCTCTGTCCATTTCACAGATGTGACCTCTTCTTCCTCACCTTTAGGAACCTTTTATTATGTCTGTGAAAGATGGGCATATTTAGATTTGTACCTTGTTATTTGATAAAGATGCACTCCAATTATCTAATTTAATCTGGATTAATTTCTGCATATTTTGAATAATCATGTTTAATTTGATTGTATTTTCTTGTGTTTTTGCAATATCTTCACTTACACCACTTTGAGGGATGTTCTCTCCCAAATTTAAAAATACTATCTGAGCATCTTAACTCCCAGATAGGCCAGCGTAAATCCTGGCATAGGTCCTGTGCTAACCTCAGAGTCACAAAAGTGCTGCAAGTCATCTCTGTGCAACCCCGAAGGGGGGTTAGGCCAGTGCACAGATGTGCCAGCCTCCCAACACCACCACAGGAATGGGTAGACAACTGAGTTGTGCAAGTTTAAATTGGTTTGGATTGCACCCCAAGTCAACATTCACTTTCAGTATCTCCACACAGAGAAGCATATATTTTCCTAAGAGGCCTTAAAAAAATTTTTTTTAAAAAGTGTTTAACAGGTGGGCCCCCAGTTGTGGTGTTAAATAAAGTAAGTAGGTGGTAAGTAATTGAATTTGACTGCAACAAAATGAGATGTACAAAATAAATGCAATACTGATAATGTATCACCTTACATTTACACAAATGTTACTCAAACATTTATCTTCCAGTATTTACGCACACTTGTAAACTGCAGGAGCTCAGCTCTTTGTAAAGCAGTTAGCAGATATCTGATTTTTGAATAGCCTTAGGGCTTGAGGCAATTACTTATCTAATCTTTCCATCACTCATATTTCCATTGGATGCTCTGTGGAACTGACAAGAAATCATGTCCTGACCCATATTTTAAGAAACCCTAGAATAGTCTATATCAATTTTTCCACCTTTCACAACTAGGGGAAATTTGAATGGCGGGGCTATATATAACGGCCTTCTCAAGAGTGGCCCCAGATTATGAATCTCTCTTTTCCTTGAAGCTAGTCCTGTTCTCTTCTCCAAGAGGGAGCTTGCAAAGCAAGCAACTTGAGGTTGACAACAGCTTTCTCACACAAGGGCCAGAGGAGGAATGAGGTCAGGCCCGACCCTGCCTGGAGGGTGGAGAGATTCAAAGGCACTCTAGTCTGACATCTTGCACTCCTTTGCTCTACTTTGATGTTGTCAGTTCTGAAGTGCAGAGTGCAGGGTACAACATTTGGCCACTGGTAGGGCTGGTTCCTCAAGGGGATCAGTCTCAGAAATCTTCACTTCTGGGGTTTCTGGTACCAGAGTCTGGCTCTGATGTCTCCTGGGCATCAGACCGGGATCTGGGACATGCTGTGGGGCTGTCTCTCTGACTCCTCCGAGACAGACTTGGGCCTGTTCGGGACAGGGATCATGACATTGTTGGCTTTGTCATTCCCAGTCTTTCAGGTTTTGATTAAAATACTTGGTTGTGCCATGCATTTATGGTTATGCAATGATTTTCTGCTCCCAAAACTTTTAAAAACTTTTGAAGAGTTTTTGGGATACCCAGGTTGATGCTCACACATTGGTTAGTTTCTAGTTATCATTGAGATCATCAAAAATTTTGCATTGCTTTGGGTGCTACTCTGCTTTTAACTTATCGGTAAATAGAATTTATAGTCTGATGTTATTTGTTTTAAACTACACTGGTACCTTGGTTTATGAGCATAATTCATTCTGGAAGCATGCTTATAATCCAAAGCACTTGTATATCAAAGTGAATTTTTCCATAAACAATAACGGAAACAAAGGATTCCAGAATTTCAGCCAAAACTGATGTTGAGAAATTTAACCCTTAAAGGGCTGTAAAGAGCCTATACTGAACATTGAAGACTGATCAATACCCAGCCCCAAATCCTGAACCTGCCAGCGAGGGGTGGCCACCATTGTGAAAGGGGATATTGCACATGGGATGGGGTGTTGTCCAAGGGGGGTTTATTTGCATGAGGGGATGATGTGCATGAGGGTTTATGCTCAAGGGGGGATGTTGCGCATGGGGTTAATGCACATGGGGTTTATGCACATGGGGGTGAGATTGCACACAGGGAAGATGTTGTGCATGGAGGTTTATGCACATGGGGGATGTTGTGCATGTGGGGTTGATATTGCTTGTGGGGAGGTTGATGTTGCGCATGGGGGGTTGTGAATGACAGTTTATGCACATGGGGTATGTTGCGCATGGGGGATGATGAGCTTGGGGGTTTATGTTCATGGAGGGATGTTGTACATGGCGGTTTATGAGCATTGTTGTG
Organism: Cryptoblepharus egeriae; assembly: GCA_030015325.1. Taxonomy (NCBI): domain Eukaryota; kingdom Metazoa; phylum Chordata; class Lepidosauria; order Squamata; family Scincidae; genus Cryptoblepharus; species Cryptoblepharus egeriae. Next base: position 19,427,592 of record JAREYC010000013.1, read on the forward strand.
ATTGTCAGATTATGTGCATGGGGGATGTTGCGCATGGGGATATTGCGCATGGCGGTTTATGCACATGGAGGTTTATGCACTTGGGGGATGTTGCGCATCTGGGGTTGATGTTGCGCATGGAAAGGCTGATGTTGTGCATGGGGGAATGTTGTGCATGGCAGATTATGTGCATAGGGGATGTTGTGCATGGGGATGTTGCGCATGGCGGTTTATGCACTTGGGGATGTTGCGCATGGGGAGATGATGACCATGGGGTTTATGCTCATGGAAGGATGTTGCACATGGTGGTTTATGCACATGAGGTGATGTTGCGCATGGGATTGTTGCGCAGTGGGAGGATGGCATACTGGGGAATTTTTTCTCCGGCAATGTGGATATGTTTTTGCTAGTACAAAATACAAAGAAAAATAGAACAAATTAAACTGGACTTAGTTCCTCAGGTCTCTCAAGCTGCAATCTGCCTCCCCTTACACAGGAGTGAGCCCCACTGATTATGATAGGGCTTACTTTATAGTAGGCATGCAAGGCAAGGACTCTCAGGTTCTTTTCCATTGTCCCCTTTACATAGGAGTGGGCCCTGCTAATTGTAACAGGCTTACTTCAGATTAGACATGCATAGGCTAGTCTCTCAGGAGAGGCTGAGTAGGTGTTGGCAGACCACTGAAACTAGCTGTATCCCAGCTGGAACTATTTGTTTTTGCTTGTTTATTAAGTCATCACTTGTATATCAAGTCAAAATTTTAAAGAAAAGTTTGCTTGTCTTGCAAAATGCTCTCAGTAAACAGTTTTATTGTGCATATTTTAAAACACTTTTGTAAACATGTCTTAATTACGGTATCATGTGTAAAGGGATAGAAAGGCAGCATGCAAAAGTACATAGATGCCATTTAATTTTTATTTTTTAGTATTGCATATTTAAAATTGATTTTTATCAGTTGCCTTGAATCAGTCAAACACTAGCAATCCTGCATATACAAGAAGGATGAGAGTCCAGTGCAGACTTCTGTCTCCATATGAATGGGAAGACCAATGCAAAATTAGGTAACTTTGTACACAGACATTCCAGAATGAATGGTTCTTTTAAGACTCCAAATTTTTGTGTCAGTTGTTGTGTGACAGTGCACCAAACAGTGCAATCCTATTTGTATCTATCCAGTAAGCTCCATTGAGTTCAATGGGGCTTACTCCCAGGAAAGTGTTCTTAGGACTGGAGCCAAACTGACAACTAAAATATTTCACTTTTCTCTCTAAAAATATATATATTGAAAATGAAAATTGTAATCCAAGGCGAGTCACACAGTGTAGTTTGTGCAACTCTATATAATGTTAAACTCAATCTCACAGGACACATACACAAGATATTATCTATGGTGTAAGAGTCTTGTGTAATTTTTTTGCAATTTTATACTGTCACAGCCAATTACACAATTTAAAAACAAAACACAAAAAAATTTCTTTTGATGATGAGACATTTGTTTACAATTATCTTTAATGATGAAATGCCAAGTTGATTTTCAGGCAGTTAGGATTCCTTACTGAGGACTAGTTCCCTTGGGCTAAAACTTGGCAATTTTGAGCTGGCTATTTAAAAAAAGAACAGTTTTTTTTTTTAACAGACTACAGAAACAGAAAACCTTTTTAAAAGTACCTTAAAAAGAGTTTTGAAGAAAAAAGAATTCTGTATTGATTTTTTAAATTGAATAATAACTCCATGGTGCAGAGTCAAGGAAAGGCTAATCAGGATATTTGTTTGCTGGTGCAACATTGCTCTTAAAATTGAGACTTGCCCTACAATCCAGAGTAACTACGGGAGCACGTAAGAGACATTACATGTACCTGTAGTTACTACACCATCTAGTGAAAACCTATGGGAAATTCATATTGCAGTCCAGAGCAAATTGTTCTTACACCGGAACAAGGACTCCCCGTAGTTACTCTGGATTGCGCCCTAAGGGTGGAATCCTGACCTAGGCTGACACAACTCATTGATCTTCCTGTCCTCATAGTGATGTAGGGAGACAAGTGCATGTCTGTTCATAGGCCTAACTTTCCCCCCAGAAGTTGCGCTGAAGTGTCTTATGGCACTTCTGTGACCCTCCCTCACCAGCATGGGACTTGTGCTCGGGTTTATGCCGGCCTAACTGGGAGTTAGGATTGCATCCTTATAACGTAAATTGGAGAAATTTCCTTAAAACATAATTCACAGTAAGCGGAGTATTTGTTTTCTGCTTAGGTTTACTACTTAAGTCTGTCTCTAGTTCTGACTTTATTCTCATTTTGGGATATAAAGTGTAATTTTAACCTATTTGAATTGTATGCAGCTTATGTTTGTTTGCTCTTATTTTTAAGTTTATTTCTAACTCTGACTTCCATGATATAAATTTTAGTTTCAGTCTATTTTTTATGAAGTTCATGTAGCTATTGGCAATATTGATTATGTTCATCCCTGTCTGTGCCCATAAAAAAGGTTTGATTTGATGCAAGTTTGAGGCTCTCTACAGGTTTTAGGCTTAAACATACTAGGCAGTTCAGGAAAGGAAAGTTGAGGTAGACCTTGCTCAGCATGACCTAGAACAGTGCAGTTAGGCTGTATCCAGAGCCTCTTCCCAGGGCAGACATACCCCCTCACAGCTTCTCTGACTTAGGCCACCTCAGGAGCAGGTGTAAATCTGAGTAGACTATAGATTTCATGATAAGCCAGAGTAAAATTGGAACTGATGGCAAAAAATTCTGAGTCCTAGGCCAACCCCTGCCTCCCAACCTCAGGATACAAGCACAACTACACCAGCCCACCTTAGGATACACACAACCACACCAGTCCAGTGAACATGAAGCCCTTGTGCTGCTGCCTCTTCAGCAGCAGTTAGGCCAGCCAGAGGCCTTCTAGCCATGTGGATTTGGTCTAACTGTCAGCTCAGGATATGGTCTACTTGGGCCAGCTTAGCTGGGCCATTTTGCTAACCTAAAGTCAGGATTTTACTGATTATGTAATAAATTATATGTAACGGGGCTGTGGGTGGCTCAAGTGGTTAAGACACTGTGCCTGTTAACCAGAAGGCCAGGGTTCGAGACACGGGTCCCCACAAGACAGGGTGAGTGCCTGTCCTTAGCCCAGCTCTGCGATGCAGCTGGAACCAATCGTATCTACTCTGCCATTCCATTGGACTATTTCAGTGGTGTGGAGAGGGGGGCTTTGCTGCTTGGATAACAGTCTATCCTCCATATCAATCTACCCAGGCTTTTGTGCTTCGAGCATGTTACCATAGTCTTTCGAGACTGATGGATGCCAATACTTTTAACAATTTTAAATTTAATAGTAAGTGATAAGGTGTTTAAATTAACCACATGAAAGGGATATACATGAGTGTTTTTAGCTTTTATTTTGTCATGTCCTACATATTCCTTGTTCTCTTTTGTGGTTATGACATCTGGTCACCCTGGGTCTATAGCATGGCCTGAAAGATGTGGGGCATACAAACTCCCCCACAGCTGCTGCCTGTCTCAAGCACTCTAACCTATACCTGGCCTTGGCATTCTCTGGCATTCTCTGGATCCAGCTCTGATTCTGACATCCAAGAAATAAGTTTGTGCACATAAGTTGCCAACATGCAAATCTAAAAGCCATATGGACTGAAACCATGGAGAGGTCTCCCCCCCAGTTGTTCTAACTTCATTTACTTTTTGTAAAACAAATGACAATAAGAGCTACAGTGGCAAGGATGCTCATTTGTATAACAAATGTTTGCCTCCCTGATTCTGATCACCCAAGTAGCAGGTGATAGCAAGACTGCAACTTAAAAGGCAATTTGTGCTTTGCATAGGAAAATACTCAGAGATTTACTTGAAGACTCAAGTGTCACTGAATATTAGGTCAGGAATACCCTGAGGGCATGGCTAGATTTTACCAAATTGTAGATTGGATCTGCAGTCCTAATTTATGCTGGAACAGGCTGGCTGGCATGCTCTGCAGCATCCACTGCAAGTTTGGAGCTGCTGCTGCACCAGCCCTGGGCAAGTGGAAACTTGGGCCACCACAATTGTCCAGGCGCCCATGGTGGCGTAGTCCTGCAAGCACAATTTATTGTACCGGCCTCCCTTCCTTTCTTTGTGGAGTAAACATGCTTTATGGCATGTCTGTGACACAAGTGGGCAGGCGCAAGGGAATGTCAACCTATATCATCCTGTCTCATCCTCAGCTCATCCCTTCCTAAGGATTTGTGCCCTCAAAGTATATTAGTATTAATACTAATAATTAAAAATATTTCTGCTGTTCTACTAATGTTCAAAATAGTTTACAAAGCAAAAGAAATTTTTAAAGCAAGGCTCTCTGTTCCAGTGGGGCTTATAATCTCTAAAAGACATAAGAGTGATGTAACCAAGCAAATACAGGAAAAAATTGCTAGAGTGAATCAGGATAGTGGCCCTTCCCCTGCAAAATACAACCCCTGAAAACCAATCTCTATGCCCAATTATACTGAATGTCTAAAATGCAGTTGATGTTTACAGCTGCATTTGACCATCCCAGTTCCCGGTTAATTTTGCTAATGCTGAAAAAGAAAAAAAGTCTGTCTACTTTTTAGACGTATGCATCCGAACACTTGCAAATGCTGATGTTCCCTGGTACTTCTCTTAGTTGTCAGTATTCACACAGTTTGTCTAGGAACGTCATGCTTCATAAGTGAATGCCAGCTGCCACCAGATTTCAAAAAGCTAAATGGTAGCAGATAAAAAAATTACTGGGTGAAAAAAAGATCCAGTGGCAGCATGCATGAACCATTAAGAATAGGACTGGTTAAAATGCCAGCTATGAGTGGTTAAAAATCACTCTACAGTTGTCCCACTATGGACAGGGGTTCTGCTCTGAAGAAAGTGGTTAGGTGAATGCACCACTGACAGATGGGTGAGCAATAAGATGCAAAGCCAACAATCACTCAGGGCAGCTCAATTTCTTTTGAGGCATGCCTGGTCAATTCTTGAAGATTCAGGCTGGAGTTGCTGTGGGCTGTGGTGGGGAAAGGATCAGTCAGGAGTGCTGGAATCGTTTTGCTTTTCTGCTTCAAACCTGCATGGTGACTAGGGGAAACATGGGTGTAGATGCTACTAGCATTTGACATTATTTGCACAGCCACCATGTTCTCATGGGTACGGGATGACGAGAACACAACTCTCAGTATCTCCAGGTTGGATGAGTTCTGGATTGCCTAGGCAATCCTGACCAAGAGTATGAAAAGAGCTTCATACATCCATGTAGACCTGTAAGAACTCCATATATTCCACCTTTTTCCCCATGATGGAACTCAAAGTAGCATGCTCTGAGTACAGTGCCAGTCACCTATGCATGCACTGACATAGCTGCCTAGCTTTAGCTAGGTAGCTACACCGTGTGCCCTGATACTATATGAACTGCCTTGGCATGTCAGAAAAAGATTCCTTTAACCCCAGATTCTTTCTTCTATGACAGACAGATGATTCTAAAAGTTCACAGACAGGAAAGGAAGCCGGTGGCCAATTTGGCTATCTATGGATTATTCTTGGCACATGGTATTCCGAGGTATTGTGCCTCCAAATATGGAAGCTCCATTTAACCATCAGTGCTAACAGCCATTGATAGATCTATGGATAAATCTATCCACTGATGTAAATTCTGCTGATCTCAGTAGAACATCAGCAGTGTAAGTACTTCTTGAAATTCCCTGGAGTCTTATACTGGACAACTGGGGGAAGGATTTCTTAATAAAAATGCAAAAAGATTACAGATGTTTTACCTGTTAGCTTACTTGAATCTTAAAATACAGCCTCAGTTATGCAATATATTGCTGTTGTGAACTTTAAATGAGAATCCAAGCTGAAATCCCATATGAAGGAATGTATCCTCCCTTACTGGACTTGGGGTAAAAAGTGTCCTGTCATAGATTTTGTATGGCTGCAGCAATGACTCTATTTACAGGGTGTTTTTTAAAAAAAATAAGTTAATTAAATGGATTCTCAAGTGCAGAAGAGGGAGAACAGTGCATGTGGCCTACCAACACTGTCTCTAAAATAAAAATTCAAATAACTGAAGACTGAAATTATGGCCTGTGGTTTAGTTTGTGACACCCCCACCAAACTGTGACAGAGTCTCATCCTTTGACTTAACTGAGGTTTCAGAACTTTCACTCTGTTGAAGCCTGGATGTAACCTGCACTATAATTTTTTTAAAAGCAAAGTTAATGGATGGATAGCAGTGTACACTCATTCTCCGCACCCCACCCACAATTTTCGTTTTGCAGTTAAAGACTATTAGCTGGCATTCCCTTTAACCGTCAAAGGCACACAGTGGCAGATCTGTAGCCACAAAAGAGGCGCAGTAAATGGGAAGAACATGTTACTACACTGCATTTGAGAAAGTTTGGCTCCGAGCTATGCACTGATTAATATCAGATCTCCTCCTTTACTTGCCTCTTGACAATCTTGTCACATCTGGCTGACAAATCCTTACAAGCTTATCCAAACCAAGGCAGCCCTAGTCATGCTTGGGGACTAGCTGGAAGGAAGCGGCAACACCAGCCGTGCACTGATGTGCCATCAGTGAAACTAATGAAGCTGACTTCAGTTGCAGGCTCCCGCAACACTCAAAAGGAGCACACAACATGCCTCAAGGTTTTGCAACACAGCGCAGAGTTAGCTCACCAGAAGATAAGACAAACAATCACCACCCAAGGTTCGAGGAGCCAAAGAGTTGCATGATCAAAAAATATATAATGTATAATGGATTGCTAACACACTTCCAGCAGCAAGCTGCAAACCAGGTCCCTTCAAAGACATACTTTTCAAAAGTAGGGTTCTCATTTTAACCCCCTTTCCATTTACGAATAGGCTTTGATTTTCATATTCCAGCCTTCAGGATCCAAATTATATGCTTATAAAATGTATTTAAATAATGCATTTTTATTTTTTATTTTCCCTCCGGATTAAGAAAACAATGAAGCCCTGGCACCCCAACTTATTTGATGCACATATTTGTGTAAGAGCAGAAAGAGAAATTTGATGCACGTATTTGTGTAAGAGTACTTTGCTGTGTTAAGTACTCCTTAACATTTCTCAACAGGGAAAGTTACCAGATATGTCTTTTTGGAAGCCTTTTCCAATAGGTTAGCAATCTGTCAACTCTTAATTGAAAAGAAGAGAAGCACAATACAGAAGTGTGGTTTTAAAAGCTAGGGAAAGTGGGGAGAGGTGGGAGAGAGGATTTCATCGGTTAATAGAGCAGGAAAGCAAAATTTGGATTCTTTACCCCAGCCTACAAAATTGCATGGAACAAGACTGATACTTTAGTATCATGCTTTGTTGGTATGAAATTACAGAAATTTCTAAGACATAAAATGTTGGTGTTCAGCTTATGTCCCTTGCTTTAAAAAAAAGTTTATGTCCCTTGCTTTAAAAAAAAGTTTATGTCCCTCGCTTTATAAAAAAGCTTCAACTCCAAGACATCTCCCAAACATTTCTTCCTTAGCCACTTTGCAGGATCCATTAGGATCCTCAGAATGGGCACAACATGGAGGGCAAACCCCATCCCAGGGCTAATTTCCAACAAACTTCCTTAGCAAAATGATATTATGCAGCCTCCTGTGAGTTGTAGCTGTTGCAATAAACGATAATACATTTGGTGAGTGCACTTGACTCGGAACATGGCAAAGTCACAAATCATGAATTTTATAGCTATTAATGTACATCCAAGACCTGCGCGATGAAACATTGTCAGATCGTTATGATTTACAGACGCTGTTGCTGCTTCAATGGGGAAAAACCTGATCAGAGGCCCAATCCGGTTTTATTACTCTGATTTCCCATAACTTATAGACAAAAGAAGGTAGATAGGTCACTTCGGGTGCATTTCAGGTAGGAGGCCAGGATTTGGTAAGAAAGCCTTCAATCCTAAGCATCCTGACTTGAAAGCAAGTCCTATTAAAATCAAAGAGACAGTTTCTTACTTAAAATGACAGAATTACTCGAGTGGCTAAGAGCGTAAGCTAAATATTACTCGGAAAGAGGGAATGCACATCCACTTGGAATCCTATTGTTTGTTCACCCAGGCCAATCAAGAAATTTCAGCTCCAAAGCCTTCTATAAAGAAAGACACGGCGAGAGGGAGAAGAATAAAATAAGTCAAATCCATGCACGAACTACAAAGAACTTTCCTTACCTCTGACATGGTTACGGTGCATGTGTTTCGAGAGCTATAAAAGAGTTTCCCATCCCCTCTGCTGTGAGTTGTACAAAGACGAACCAGGAAACATTCCTGTCTGTACAAGTAGGAGAGGGAGAAGCATCACAGACACACGCCACAGTCTTTTGCCCTCATCTGTAGCAAAGCACCTCCAAGCCTGATGTGCACTCACACTGAGCATAAGGGGAATGAAATCAGATCCCTCCTCCTCGGTGTGCTCAGATCCTCCAGAACCCACAGTCTGAAGTTGTGATTGCCTCTCTCTCCCTCTCCCTGCCTCACCTCTCCAAGATGCTCCCACCTCAGCACTCCAAGGGGAGTGTTTCGGCTTGCCCCTCCAGTCACAGGGCAGACCCCTCACAGCTGGCTGGAAAAGGGCACGACACTCATCTTTCACAGAGGCTTGATCAAAAGGAGGCAGGCGACCTGAGGCTCTCCAAATGCAGCATGGGGAGACGCTACCTCTGCTCCAGCCGCCTAACTAAGGCATTAAATCAATGCGGCTAACCTAAGGCCTCTATTTCCCTTTTTTAAAAAAACCTTCCCAAGAATGTGAGCAACTATCTGCAAATGAAGTTTTTATTTCTTCAAAATATATAACTCGTACAATCAGGCTTAAAAATCACAACTCTTGTTTATTTTCTTTGCACATCCAGGTAGATTCTCAAGCCTCCCATCTCCCCACATCTGTCATGACGTTTAAATAATGTTTTAATTTAAATGGAAAAGTCTTTTTGGGGGGAAAAAGAACTGATGAAAAAAGTTCATGACAACCTAAAATGAATTTAAACTGATGAGAGCAAAGCAAAGGGTAAGAGGAAGAGAAGGCAGGCTCCTCTAAATGAGACTTTGATCTTAAACTTTACTAATTGATATGTATGTGATATGAAAATATCATATAAAAGGATTGAAATAAGGATTGAAAATGTCTTCCTGATACACAAGCCAGCATCTGTTCAGACAGCTGGGTCCGTATCAGTTACATTTGAGAACCCACACTTAAGAAGATTGCAAAGTTCCTTCCTTGCTCTGCACAGCTGGGCTCCGAAGGTAAATACTGCTCAGTGCATTCGCTTTCTCTCTTTGTCACGCTGTAGCATGACCAAGAATTGGAAACTACATTAGGCCATGCCGATGAAGGGCTGAGGACCTACAGATGGGGGAACTCAACTGCCAGCGAGCTCTGTGGAAGCAAAATGTTGGGGAAGAGAATGCCCTTTACTCCAAACTGCAAGTCAGGGTACAGCTTTAACCCTCACTCCAATGAAGATTTGTGTATGTGTATGTACAGCTGAAACAATATCAGATGTTCCCCTTATTTAATGTTTTTCTGGCCTTTACCTCCCTGTGCCAACCTCTAGATTGTAAGCACTTGGGGGCAGAGACCTGGCTTCTCATTCTATGCGGAAAACCATGCCAAGCTTGAAATGACACTTAATGCAAATAGCAGGTTTATTATAGAGGACAAACCTGCTCAATGAATTTGAGAAAGGAGTCCTTTATCTCCAATTATGGGCACCTGCCCTGCCCAAGATACCCATCGACAGAACAAATGCTCTGCATTCTCTTCCTCGTATATTGCATGCATTCAGATAAATAGCACTAGAGAAGCTTACCCTACAATCCAGAGTAACTACGGGAGCACGTAAGAGACGTTACATGTACCTGTAGTTACTGCACCATCAAATGAAAACCTATGGGAAATTCATACTGCGATCCACAGCAAATTGTTCTTACACCGGAGCAAGGACTCCCCATAGTTACTCTGGATTGTGCCCATAGTGATTTAAGCTGCACAGGTGAAAAGTAAAGACCACAGAACTCAGTCCAGATATCCCACTGAACTTGGGACAACAAATTTAATGGAGCTAGATTTGGCACCACCCATTTATATGAAGAATTCACACACAAAGCATTACAATTTTTTTTAAAGGCAGCAGCAGCCAGAATTGCAAAGAAACAAGCAGCACAACACAAAATTAAATACATTGGGGGGAAAGAACACAAAAAGTGGTCAACTACTGCACTCAACTTCTTCTCTACCCCAACTTTTTCTTTTCTATACTCTCTTGACATTTTATCTTGGGGCCAAATTTTGCCCTAAGACACAGATGGAGAACTCCTACTGTACTCAACAAGAATTTTCTATTAGCACCTAAGGGCAAGACTGGTCAATAAAAGATAATTGTAATTCCAAAGGAAGAAAAACAGAGAGAAATGGATGGACTGGAAGAAACCCAATAATCTTAAGTTAAAGGTAGATACTACATTCTCAACCCATAATATATATATAATGATTCAGAATTGTTAATTATGATCTGTTCTTCGTGTGTGCAATTAAGTTTGCTAAAAATGCTATTATTAAAGTTACATTTAATAGTTCCTGAACTTCCAAAACAGAATCTGATAGCAAACAAATAAACAAAGCTACTTAATTTTTTTAAGTACTTGAAAGCTTAATTGCAGAAATATATCTGGCATATAAATACGAAAACAAGCATATAAACAGATAGATCTCTGCCCTGAGAAATTTACATTCTATGGCTAGGAAAAAAGGGATGGGCATGGCTGCCAATTTAAGCAACAGTTATACAGTAAGGACCCAATCCTAACCATATCTACTCAAAAGTAAGCCCCATTGTGCTCAATGGGTTTTACTCCCAGAAAAGTGTCTTTAGTATTGCAGCCTAAGGCCCGTATCCTAACGTCAAATTAAGACCTTTGCTCTGGAGCAGTTAAAGTGACTTTCCATAAGATAACACTAGAGAGGGACGTAACTCCGTGGACCCGTAACTGCTATGGATTTTTCCCTAAATCTCTTCCACCTTTATCTCCTGTAATGCCTTGTACAGTACAACACTGCAAAACGTATTATGTGCCATTGTTGCGCTGTGACCTGCCTGCCCTACTCCACTTCACTGAGTGCTGCTGTGGGGAGAAATACAAGTGAAATGTGTTGACTGGGTGCAAAAATATGCATTTTGTGTGAGCTTCTAATGCTCCTTTCTAGGGATGAAATGCTAAAATGTGAATGCTCGCAATCCTAGGATGAAGAACTCCCAGGGGACTGAAATGTGGGGAAGCTGAGATTTTGGTTACTTCAGCTCAAGAGGAATGTTGGTGATTTTCTTCTCCCTTCCTCAAATGGAACAAGGATCCCCAGTTGATAAGCAACAGTGGCTGACAGCCAAGAGGGTGTAGTGGTTCTGGAGTCGAACTTGGAAGGTCCACTTTCCATGTTTACCATAGGAATATAAAGTCTATAGTAAAACTATGTAAGATTCTATAGACCTTGGCTGTGAACCTGTTGCCCTGTCAAAAATGATTCCAGCTGGGCTCTGCATCTCTTATGTCCAGTCCTGGAGATGATGTGGGACTGGGTTCTACTAATATACTCACCGAGTACTCCTTCTGGAATGTTGCCACTCAGAAAATTAGGTAGACCTTGAAACTTAGGGAATTTTCCATTTAAACTTTGATAAGGGCTGGTCCATCCATGAAGCCAATTTTCTCTTTCATAATCCAGGAAGCGGAAGAGGCTGGCAGATCCCCAGGGAAGAGGGTGGCAACATTAGGCATGCCAGCATTTGGGCCCGTCCTGACCTTCACCACTGCTCATGGGAGCATTTCTTAACCCATTAGTGTTACTAAAGGCAGAAAGGCAGCACAATCCGCCCTGTTGGCATAAGTTCCTGGCATCAGCTCCAGCCATCAGAAATGTGCTGTAAGGTGATTCAGCTGTCACAAGCTCAGCCGTCACAAATGTGACTCAGGAGGAGATGAAACCAGTGCATGGACATGTACCAGCCTGGTTGTGCCAGAGCTGCACAGGGATGGATTACATTTGTGCCAGTGGCCTACTGTTGGCACAAGGGTTTAGGAAGGGCATTGGGAGGGTGTTCTGATGGGGGAAGGGTGGGTGGCAGGTTGGCAGATCTGGTGCCAGTGAGGCTCGGACCAGGATCCAGCACTAACTCTGCCCCTGAGCAGACTAGCATTACAAAGGCTGTTCAAATCTGCAACACCGATGCACACATCTAATACTCAGATCTAGCACTGCCTGAGGAGTTGCTTGGGGTAAGGGGAAATGTTCCCTTACCAGCTGGCCTGCTTATTCCAGCACAAGTTAGAGTTGTACCAGACTGTGCCCTAAAAGTGTTTAGAAAGACAAATGGACATCCATTCTTTGAACTGCAGGAATAACATCACTTCCTACTGATTCCCCCAACAGGGTGGCACAAATAATCAAAACTACATCTCATACTTATACTGACACATCAATTTTTATACTGACACATCAATATTCAAAACTACAATCTCATACTTATACTGACACAAATATTCAAAACTACATCTCATACTTATACTGACACATCAAAAAATTATGCTTATTGGCATTATTAACTTGATGCTAAGCAGCCAATCAAAATTTGTTATATGATAGCATCACAAAGCCAGTTCAGAGTGAGAGCAGTACTTTCTGCTTCTCTGTTGGCTTTCCAGTGATATCATCAGCAAATAAATTTTATCAGATATCAATGCCAAAATTCATTGGCATTTCAGTTCAGAATCATATGAGGCATTGTTATCATCCTGAACAGGTTGGGTAAAGAAGTCACACTGTGACACTTTTGTAATTAATGGACTGTGTTTGCAAGGGATGAACGTGTTCCTGAAAAGTACCCCTACTCCTGCTTGGACCCCAAAACAGAGAATTACTGTTGCAAGGGCATATTCACAAGGCTGCCAGGACTGTATTAACTACTGGAAAAATTTCCTTATTTGACAACTTGCTTGTATATGTCCATAGCAAGCCAGATGCATAGAGCCATTTCTGCATATACGAGCTTCTCCCAAGCCAGCTGCTGCTTGTCACCTCTGTCCCATGGCACAACTTGGGCACTCTCACAACACACTGGTGTGCCACGACACAGGGGTTGAAAATCTCTGACCTAACTCCTAACCTCCTAATTTCCATTACTTGGCAGAGCACATTCTAACTAGCTGGCCTGATCAAATATCACCCTGATGGTAAGCCTACCAGCTCTGAAGGTTGCATGAATTGGCCCCAGCATCCCTTGATCTGTTCAGTGCCAGCAAATGGCCTGGTTCCAGCCTTAATATCATAACAGCAGATGCTTCACAGAAGCATTAACCAAGTTTCATATTCATTTTCATGTCCCAGGATATTGTCCCAGAGCTTTCAGCTTGTTTCTTTTTTTGCAAATCTGTTGTTAGGAAGTTATTTCATCCTAGTAGCACCATCACTACGTGAGTAACACCTCATCCCTGCGAGGTGACAATTTTTCCTTTGTTTTCAGGGTGTGTTCAAACCCGTCAGCTCAGTGACTAAATGTGTGTCACAGTTGACACAAATAGAAGACAGGAGTATTCTGCTTCCTTAATATGCTTCTCTGTAGAATAGAATTTTACTTTTCTTCCCCAAACAGATGTGCGTCCCCCAAATCCATCGGTTGATTTTTAGCAGACATGGAATTCGTGAGATGGAATCCTGAGATATGGTAAGCATTTCTTTTCCCTGCTCAAAGCTGGCTTACCTAGAAGAATGCCCTGTTAACCTCAGTGTAAGCAATAGTGCTTTGGATTGGACACATGCAAACGCATCTACTAGGGGTAGCAATACCAGGGGCAAGAGCTTGTTGCATCACCCCCTATGGATCTCCTCTCATACCAGACCAATCAGAATAAATTACTTTATCATTCCCACAACCTACATGCAATGGTTTCACAAGGACTGTAATGCCTATTAAATTCATTCATTTATTTTAATCAACCACAGCACAAGCCAACTAACAAATCAGTAACAACAAAAAAGCAATTGCCAACTTGATGGCACCCACAGAACTGTTCTAGTATAAGATACGGAAATGAGAGCCAACGTATACCAACACATCATTGCGTCCCTGATGTGCCATAACAAAACCTCTCCGGTCTTAGAATGACTGGTCTCATTGGTCAGTTTTGAATTTTAAAAATTCACTTTTTGTTACATAAGGCAGTTGTGATTTCCCTTTCTGGTTTTTTGGCTATACCTTTTGACAAAATATAGATATTTAAATGCAATTTGTTTCATTGCATTCTGCTTGAAATTCTGCATCAAAAGATATATAGCATGATAATATTATTCAAAGATTATTATTAAAAATACAAAGATACTGTATTTCATATATATATTTCATATAAATATTTCATAATTTTGACTTAACATGGTGTCACTCCTCAAGTGATTCAGCCAATATCATCCACACCCCTCCTGTACCCCTTCTAGTGATGCTGTTGAGCACATGAAGCTGCTGCCAGCTTATAGATGCATCCGATCTACGCTCTCCCAGGTGTAAGCAACATTGACTCTAATGCAGCGTTTCTCAAAGTGGGGGTCGGGACCCCTTTGGGGTCGCCTAGACCCCTGGTGCAGGGGGCCAGATCAGGCTTGCCAGACCTCCAGCTGTAGCTGCGCGCTCACTGGGGCTGACTGACTGGGGCCCAATCCTATGCATGCCTACTCTGAAATTAATCCCATTATAGTCGGGGTACTTTACTCCCATGTAAATGTGGATGGGATTGCAGCCTCAGGGCCCAATCCTATGCATGCCTACTCTGAAATAACTCCCATTGTGTTCAATGTGTGCATAGAACACACATTTCATTTGTAACAATGAAAATACATCCTGCATATTGGATATTTACATTCACGATTCATAACAGTAGCAAAATTACAGTTATAAAGTAGCAACAAAAATAATTTTATGGTTGAGGGTCCCCACAACAGGAAGAACTTATAAAGGGGTCATGGTGTTAGGAAGATTGAGAACCACTGCTCTAATGGGACTCACTTCTGAGGACTTGCTTTTGACATCATAGGACTGGGCTCTCAGTCCATCCCTTGCTGGTTTAGTTCAGTATTATTTACACTGGCAGTAATTCTTCAGGGTTTCAAGTTTAGGTCTTTTCCAGACTAAGCTAGAAATACCAGGGATTAAACCAAGGATTTATTCTGCCATGGAGCCATTGCACCATCCTCGTTGACAAAAGAATGCTGCCTTTTATACACGGTAGGTTGTAGAATGGTGTTTTCTGGTTTGTTTTAATAACCAAGAGTGCCCAGGGCTACCTAGTGAGAAATTAAAATGAAGGTGAGACGGGAATTGAGGAAGCCCCAATTCACAGATTTGGCTCTTGGCCCCTAGTGACACCAACAATCTCCGTTTGTTTCAGATTCACTGATAATAGATGGGGTGAAAGGAGTTCTTGCCAGGAACTCCTACTTACAAAAAGATGAGACCATTAAAGCAAAATACACTATTATTTTTTCATAAATCACCTGTTTGCACTTACAATGCACTGTGCCCTTCTCTCTCCCACCAGTATTTTTCTCTAGTACTGCCATTAGATCTAGTGGGTCCAGGTAGGTACCTGGACTATTTCTAGCTGGTCCCAAAGACAATGAAATTGGAGAGATAACATTCACTTCTGAAGTTTTGACATCTCAACTCTTGCCATGCGGCATTCCTGACATTCCCCATCTCAAACTGAAGAAGTATCTTTTAAAAAAAGTGGTATCAGCGCCAGGGGCTCTGGCTAAGAAAGGGCACAAAGACCTTGCTAGGATGTGATATATGATTGCTAGCCTTATCTGCTGATAATGGAACTCACTCCTCAAGCCACATCTTCCTTCCCAATATCTAGTAATTGGAGAGTAGACAAAATGCTTTGAAACGCTGTAGCACAAAACTTGCTTCTGTCCTAGGGCAAAATCCAGAGTAACTAAAGGGAGTCCTTGCTCCAGTGTAAGAACAACTTACTCTGGATTGCAATATGAATTTCCCATAGGTTTTCAGGTGGTGCAGTAACTATGGGTGCATGTAAAGTCTCTTATGTGCTCCTGTAGTTACTCTGAATTTGGGGGTTAGGCTCTTTGCACAATATGCCAGGTGTAAACTGAAGGCATTGCAAATGTCCACCTAAAAATGTAATGTTACTATAAAAGCCTGCATTTGCAAACATTCCCTGATGGCAGAAACTACTCTGCTCAACTTCTGACATGACATACTCAAATCTATGTTTAACATCAGACTTAATTTTGTACTACTGCTAGCTGGGTCCACATGTGACCTTACAATAGTTAACTGCCAAGATTTTGATGTCTGGGAGCTGAAGGTGTCAATGGATTCTGCTGAAGAGTATTGGCAGGGTGACTACATGTCCTGGATTTTAGCCTTGTGTCCTGAAAAAAAAATCTTTGTTTTCCTCCATTTCCTTCTGAGAAGACAACACATAACCTTCTTGTTAATTAATAAATTATATGTAATAAGTTATATATAACAGTTTTAAATGTAATAATAAGTTATATAGTGCTTAAATTAAGCACATGAAAGCAATATGTATGAGTTTTGAATTTTTATTTTGACATATCCTTCATTTTTCTTGGATGTCCTATGTTTTCAGGAGCCTTGTCCTCTTTTTTGGTTATGGCATATGGTCACCCTGAGTATTGGGCACAGAAAGGAAGGCAACAACATGCTTTGGAACACTGAGAGCACAGGCTTTTCTACTCAGAAGTAAGCCTCATGATTTTCAGCAGACTTCACTCTTAGAAAAGCATGCACAGGAATGCAGTCTTAATGACCTTGCCTCTGCCCTAAGAACCCACCACATGTTGTCTTCAACACACTACCAAAGAAGGTCTCTAAGGGGGAATTTAAATACAGTATAGGCTAAACCCAGAGTAAACTACAGGGAGTCCTTGCTCCGGTGTAAGAACAACTTACTCTGGATTCCAATATGATTTTCCCATAGGTTTTCACTAGGTGTTGCAGTAACTACGGGTGCACGTAAAGTCTCTTACATGCTCCTGTTGTTACTCTGGATTTGGGGGGGATGTTGATTATGCACGGAACGCAAAAGCTCCAGTCTTGGGATAGAAACTTCTTTAAGCCATTTCTGCCCAATGTTGCATACACACAATAAGTACCATATGTGTACACCTGTTGGCCAGGCAGAAATAGGTTTGAGGAAGAAAATTTACAAGCATGCATGGTAAATCTTTAACTCTTGGGGTGCAGAGGGAGGACTTCCCACATATAATGGCTTCTGGCATCCTTGAAGGATTCTGGAAGAGACCTGGAAGAGACAATTAAGACTGGGCATCGCTATATTTTACCATTACTTCAAAAGTCATCCGAGACAGGTAGTGTGATAGAAAGAGCAGCAAGAGTTTTAAAAAGAAGCAAATCCATTTTGATTATAGGTTATACCACAAGCAGTGTGTTAAGTTTCAAAGATGCTACCAGGCTTCTGGTCAATTTGATCATGGGATCAAATTGAAAGCATTCAATGAAGCTTTCTTACATGTGTTCTTTTGCTTAGCAAAACTGAGTTGCAAAGAAATGGTCAAAACTTTACTGGTGTGAAATTCTGTTGTCATAGGGCAACCACTTCCCATTAAAGATTCCCACTTAGGCAACTATCCAGAGTAACTATGGGACCTTTTATACTGACGTAGTTACAATGCAACCTATGGGAAACCTATGGGAAATTCAAAGAGCAATCCAGAGTAAGTGCCTCTTACGTCTTCTCACAGTTACTCTGGATTGTAAGATTGTGGTAGGTGGGAAAATTGACATCTTTCTATACAGTGGCATAGAGTTAGGGCACAGTGGCATAAGTAAGTCTTGAAGGGAGCTGCCGTTCTGCACCTCTGCCTGGAATGGCTCAAAAGGCAGGGTGACCATACAGAATGGAAGGCAGAGTGTCTACCTTTAAGCATTGCACAGAGGAGGGAATTTTGCAGGTGCTGCTTTTTAAACACTTCTATGTTGAGCTACACCTGTCTCAATTCCCTCTTATATGCAGTAGCTTAAAGGTAAAGGCACTCTGTCCTCCATTCTGTTTGGTCACCCTGCTGGAAAGGAGAGGGATCTCTTGCACACTGTGGTGAGGCTCCCTCTAAGACTGCTTGCTCCCTTGTCTAGAGTCTTCTGCACAAGTAACCCCATCTTTAAGAATTGTGCAGTGAATGCATGATTATTATTATTTTTTTAAATTAAGAGGCGGGCACTTTTTTCTTTTTTGCACACTAGCAGTTTTACTGAAGCCCCTTTGTCACTGAATGTTGCTTTTGTGTCGAAGATGCTTTTGAACATTCATTTTTTTCCTGGTTTGTGATGTAAATAAGCAACTGTGCATCCTGCCTATGGAAACTGTTATTGTTTTTAATCTAATTAGCAAGTACTGGGCAAAGAGAGGTTGTTTGCCATGGAACCTGCAGGTAACTTTACAATTAAGACCTTACATCATGACTAGCCAGTCACAATTACAAAAAAAAAAATAAAAATAAAAATCCTTGCACAGCAGAGATGAGGGCTGGATGACTTCAGGAGCAAATAAGCACAGTGAGAAGTTAAGGGCTGCTTACCATGGAATGCTACATTCCCCTGAGTTACTTACTGGCAATTGCATTCAGGACTTTCAAACTGCCGAGTGGCTCTTGGACCATCTATTACAGGCTTGGAAAGCTCAGCTAGCTTCAAAATGGACTTGAAAACTCAATGAGGATAAAATGACAGTACTCTCCAGCAAAGACAAACATTTTTTAAAGAAATACCCCACCAAAATGGCCATATCGTCAGAGATCTTGGTTTCTTGAGAGTGGCACGGAGGGATTATTAACACACAGACTAATTATCTTTGTAGCTAGTCTTAAGACAACTGCTTTAGCCTTCTTTTTGATTTTATCATTCCAAAAATGTTGAGGGCATGTTGAAGTTTTTGGGGCAAGTTACAATCATGCTGGGCCTGTTGGCATGGAATTTAGTGCTGATTTTAATCTTCTCTTTTATAGGTTTGTTTTAATGGCCACCACATTTTAATGGCTTAACATTTGTACCAGGGATTAAAAGTGGCTGCTGTTTTATTTCAAGAGCTGCCATATTTGCCTGGGACAGACTGGACAATGGGATATACTGAATCTTAACAAGGAATGGAAAAACTAGAAGGTCAATGAAATATGTCAGACTGGCACAGAGGTTATTGGGGCTCACTCCTGGTCATAAAATAGCTTTGTAGCAAAGATGATCTTTAGGATATGTATTATAAGGTTGTCCTAAACACCCAATTTTGCCAACATTTTTAAGGCAGGCATTTGGCAAAAGTTGCCACTCAGCTCTGCCCCTTTTAGACTCTACCCTGGTACCATATTATTCCTTTCCCCATTTTAAAAGGGACAACAATCTTGTGATATCACCGGACTGCTCTTTGAACTCCGAGGTTTTTAAAATGCATCTTATATGATAGCCCCAGTAACATCTTTGTCTCTCACCAAATGATTCTGCACTACTTTCTTGCCATTAATTTGGAATATACCACAAAGAGAAATATTGTGTAATCATACATTACATTTTGCCAATTCCATATGACAAGATCACCGCCAATTTTAAGGAAGTTACAACTAGATAACTGCAGGAGTTAACAGATTATTGCCGGGACTATGATGGCCACAGCTATTTCACAAGCACCCACGAAAACTAGAAAACAAAACAAAATGATGGAAAGACAGGTCTTGCCCCTAGGCTTACCATTCTAGATATTCGAAACAAGGAAAGGTGGAGGTGGAAAATCGATCACTCTCAGAATGCCACAGAAAAAGGAATGTTAAAAACAGACATTGAAGCACATCCTGGAAGATGCCAGATGGATGGCAGGAGTCAAAAGGGTTCCAACAGCAGACAGCAAAGGTTATCTTGAATAAGACCTTCCTGTTTTCCTGCAAAGTCTATTGGCCATTTATTTAACACCAGTCTCAGCTTTAAGTTGCTCATAGGCACCAGCACGGAACTGGCCCTTTTCTAGATGGCTTATGGCAAAATCCTAACTTGCCCCGGAACAGGGAGGCTGACTGACCTGTGCTGAATCCAGCAAGGTGTATCCTGTGCAAGGCTTGGGTGCAATTATGACATAGCTAGACGGGGGAGGTACAGAGTTTTGGGGAAGCCTCACCCCTTTGGATCCATTGCAGGCTCTGTTTTGTGCAGCTTGCCTGTAATGAATCCAAAGGGGTGATGCTCCCTCCAAAACTGTTCCACCCCCTAGCTATGTTTCCGGGGTGCAACTTCAAGTAAGGGAATTTTATTTCCCTGGGTCACACGCCAGCCAACCCAATTGGACTACTCAGATATGTGCCCATGATTTACATAATCAGAATGGTCCATGTAACACTGTTTGGGCCAGAGACGGAGGCTAGGATCTAGCTGGCACTGCAGCATTCAGTCCCACCCCCATTTCTGTTCCCATGTGCCTCCCAGATCACCCACCCCCCATTCAAAAATGACTTGTCCCTGCCTCCAACACATCATCCCACCACCCTCTTCAGTCACCTGGGTTGATTAGCATGCATACCCCCAGCTGACACAAATCCAGTGCCTCAGATGCAAGTTGCATTGATCTGCTACCTACTCAATTACTCTGGATTCTTTATATGGTTTTCCTCTAACCCTGGATTGCAGGTTCTTATTTACAGGAACTGGAACAAAAAGAAGCCCTACACTCAGTGGTGGGCTTCAGGGGGTTCTCATAGGTTCTATAGAACCCTTTCCTAATGAGCACCTGGTTCTGAGAACCGGTTACTAATAGGACATGGGACATGGAACCTGTTAATTTAGGTTATTAGGACATAGAACCTGTTGTTAATTTATTTGAATCCCACCACTGCAAACACTTCTTAGTTTTCAAGAAAGTATGGAAGAAGCATGATAAAGCGTGCCATAGTAGCTTGCCATAGCATTGCAGTTATATTGGGTAATACTCAAGATTCTGCCATCCTTGCCAAACGCTTATCCTAAAATGAATTTGATATTCTTCAATATGCCACAAGATGCATTGCAGAAAATATACAGAAAAAGGGAAGGAATTGGCTTGAATTCAGACCAGGGCTGTTCCAGGCACTGGTAGCAAACATGGCACAGACCACAAAGGCCAAGAGAGGCATCAATAGCAGAAATTGCAGAATAACAATTTGCATGTACCCAAAAGCACATTTTCAATCAGTCCTGGGGGAAAAACAAAGACCCCATTCTTAAAGAAGTTGATCTGCACATGAGGCATTCTTCCCAGTCAGCCTGGAAGACAGAGACCAGGTGTAGAAACAGCTGCCTTCCTTGGAGCTGTCTGATAGTGCAAGGAGGTTAACACCTGGCCTTATACCTAACAATGTATTTTGTCGTCCCCCCACTTTTTCAAGTAACTCAAAGGTATTGACAAAATACACTGTAAGTATCCATAATCACCTTCTAAGCCAGCCAGAACATCCACTTGAAAGTCCTTGTGGATGCTCAATTCCGAGCTCACATGGCATACTTCAACTTTGCGTGGAAGTCCTTTGAAATGAAGACACGCACCCCATTATTTCCAGAATTTTGGGTGTCCAGAGAAATGCATAAGCACACTGGATCCACCGTACACACACACTACAAACTACAGATTTTGCAGTTCAGCAGAGTACTGGCATAGATTGGATGTGCAAGCATGGGCACGACAGCACTAAGACGTTATTTCTTTCAAATAGCAGATGGAACAAAAAGATTCAAGCAAAGCAATACAATTCTCCCATCTCCGGGAGCAAAAAGTCCTAGTTGTCATTATGCGATTGCTCTCTTAACACCAACAAGATACCAAAGTTTGCCCATGAAGGTTTAAGGCATGGGTAACTAATTTAACTAGCATGTTGCAAAAAAAATATTGTTTAAACTTTAAGTTACTTAAGAAGATTTTCCTGTTGGTGCAAAATGTATTTTTACCAAATGACAGAACTCTTCCAATGTATTGCACTCAATAATTTAGGCTCAGACTGTGGCTAATCCTGTCTAGGCATGTGAGAGAGGGTGTAAGGAACCAGAGCAGGGACCATTTTTCATGTCCATCAGCAGATACAGAGAGAAAAGAAGATGCTTAGCAGTGCAAAATTGTGACAACTTTGGGGTTACGGAATTTTGTTGAGAGAAACCTACACTTTCTGAACAATTTCACACTGGCAGTGGGGTGGTAAATACAGTCTTTTGGAGCTGGTGTGATGATGTGAGCATTCAGAAGGGGGTGCTCAGTAAAGGCAACCACCCAAATTGAATGCTGTCGAGCAGGTAGATGGAAGCACAGCCATACCTCGAACATGCTTTGAGCAGGAAAGCAGGCCTTTGGATGTCTAATTATAGCCTGGATTATGTAGTGGTTATGGAGCTGGACTGAGACCTGGAAAATCCAGGTTCAAATCCCTCCTAGGCCATGAAGCTTCTGGGGTGACCTCGAGGCAATCGTTCACAATTAGCCTCACCTACCTTACAGGGTTGTTGTGAGGAACTAAGGGTTTGAAAGCTGCCTTGGACATTCACTTTTGCTTCAAAAAAAAAAGGGGGGGGGTACGTATCCCTTAAATAAATAGACTGACTCTGCTATTTCCTTGTAATCCAAGTACCTTTAAAAATGGCAATGGAAAGCAGCAAAAGCAGAATTTTTTTCATGTTGGGGCTGGAATTGCAAATAGGGATCAGCTGGAGATATTGGGACTGGGGTGGCCTGTCCATGAGGCCAATTAAGCTGGCTGTTTACAGCAGTTAAGTGGGAGCTCTCCCTCCCTAAATTAAATTTTTTAAAAGCTGTCTAGAATGAAGCTACCAGCTGCAGAATAGGAAAAAATGCCAATCTGTGATGTGCTCCTGGTTGTCTCAATGTTCACATGTACTCATTAGTTAGCTTGGCACTCAAGAGACACAGATTCCCCCATCCTCCCAATTTAACTTCTAGAGGAAAGGGGTGAAAATCCCTAAACGCTGCCACTGAATTTACTGCAAGAGGTTTCTGGGCTGGGCCTGCAAATTCCAGCATTTTACAGAACAAGACGGCAAGACAAGGTCTGGAAATTCCACCTGGATGCTATCTGTCTTGCCCAAGTAAACAAGACTGACATTAGTGCTAGCCTGCTGGCTGGTACAGGTTAGGAAGGGTCACATAAGCAAGATGATGACCCAACTTGCCTCTAGATACACACGTTCTGGAATCTGTCACCCTGGAGCAGATACAAAAGCAGGATTTAGTATGGAGAGCCAGAGTTTGTTTGGATGGGGGGCATATGAAAAGATGTACGCAAACGTATGGCAAAACAGAAATATTCAGAACATTTCAAATGAAAGTGAATGTGTAGTGATATAATTTGTTGATGTTTGGATCTCTTGCTAGGGCAAAGGAAGGAGGGTGGTGGGTGTTTCCAGGATGGATGGACAGAAGTTGGAGGATGGGCCAGGATCTAGCACTTCTGCAGGATCCTAACAGTTTTCCCTTGCCTAGGAACAAGCTACTGCCTGCCAGAAACTCATGTTGGATCCAGACTGGCTGCCCAGGCACACTAGCACAAGTTAGGATTGCACCATTTGTCATTTATGAAGCAGATTGGATTATGACTGTCTACCTTGTCATTCTGAATTTCTGACACAATATCCAGCATTTTGCTGCATGGTCCTAATAAAAGCTTATTTGTGGCACTCAAGTCACTGAAGCACAGCAAGCAACACTGGAGTGCTTGTGCCATCACACAGCTCTTTTCATTTCAATTTTTTTCCCTTTATTGCTAAATAAATGAGGTTGCATAACAGCCGAAGGGAACCCCCATAATCAGAGCTGCATACCTGTCAGTACAATGTATGCTTGGGAGAAAAAGACATCCTCTTCCTGCCCTGCTTGTGACTTTCCCAGAGGCATCCATCTGGCAGTTGTTGGACAAAGAAGGCTTGGTGGACCCAAATCTAGCACAGGCATTTTTCTTTTTGTTAAAAATGAAATTGTGAATGTTTTTAAAACAAAGCAGGCCTCCGTGGGTCTTGAAAGACTATGGTATCATGCTCGGCGCTGCATACGCTGCATGTGAAGCATGAAAGCCTGGGTTGGATTGTTATGGAGGATAGGCTGTTACCCAAGCAGCAAATCCCCCCTCTCCACGCCACTGAATTAGTCCAATGGAAAGGCAGAGCCAATACAATTGGAACCAGCTGGCGTCGCAGAGCTGGGCTAAGGACAGGAGCTCACCCTGTCTTGTGGGGCCGACCCGGGTCTTGAACCCTGGCCTGCTGGTTAACAGGTTAACAGCACAGTGTCTTAACCGCTTGCGCCACCCAAACACAGCAAGAAAAAAAATCACATAATATACCTAAATGTAGAACTTAGATCAAATGGACTAGCCAATCGCAGTCAGAATTAGTACAAATTTCACAGGGCCATAAGACATTTTGCTATCTCAAAATGTGGACCTATTCCTATGTATATTTAGGGTGCTGCCTTACAAAAATGGCATCAGTTTTGCCTTTTTGTATTACTTTCAGAAATACAGAATAGCCTTATTTAGTGAACACTTCACAAGGAGTCTTATGCACTATTCATGAACAAGGCTATGCTGTATCTCTGAAACATAAAGCAAAATTGATGCTATTTTTTGGAAGCAGCACCACAAATATATAAAGCAGCACCCCATAAATTTTGATAAAAACAGTTCATCTGACCTTTAATTTTATAGGACTATGTTACTGGAATTTCAGGCCAGGCCAGCAGCCTGGCTGGAAGAGTTGTTTTGACAATCCAGTAACAAAGAACACCTGAAACAGGGTGATCGTATGTCCAGTTTTTCCAGGACATGCCTTGGATTTTAGCCTTGTGTCCTGGGGAATAAAACCCCTAGTGTGCTCCTTTTCCTTGTGAGCAGGCAACATGGAGCCTCCCTGTAATTAATAAATTATATGCAATAAATACTATGTAATAATTTTAGATTTAATATAAGTAATATAGAGTTTAAATTAAGCCAGTGAAAGTGGCATATATGAATGCGTTTAGCTTCTATTTTGTCATGTCCTACACTTTTCTTGAGTATCCTAGTTTTTGGGAGTTCCTTGCCCTCTTTTGCAATTATGACATGGTCACCATGACTTGAAAAGTCCAAAAGGACCTCACATTTGGGAGGATGTTCCATATCCAGGACTCAGAGAGCAGTTCATGTCTTGAATCCCCATCAGCCTCATCTCAACTGGTAAGGAGACTTTGAGGGAGGCTCTCCCCAGAAAACTCCTATGAACAGATTTCAATGATGTGAGACCATCCTTGAAGTAGCTCTGGAGCCAAGAAATTTGGGGATTTTTGCATTTTTCTGCTTTGTGAAATAAAATATCTTTTAGAGATGTCCATTTTGCTATTTGCAAATAAAAAAGCCTTTGCTCTCTGATCTTCTCTCTGTTTCTCTCTCTCTCTTCCTCAGCTTTAAAAATTCTTATCCATTTTTTATGGACTTTTTTGCCACCATTCACTCTTGCCACTTCTCAACATGCAAGATGTTTCAGGCTCCGGAATAAAAATTTTGCAACCAGAATTTGAGCTGCAATGACGAATGTTCCTATAAAGCAACTTAAAATAAGAGCAAATCAATAATAATCTTCTTGTAACCATCTTTTTTTCTAAGTGCCAGCCTTCAGAGACGTAAGAGCTGTTCTCATTTTGGCTGCAGCTCTTGTATTTTTCAGTTCTCCAGGATAAAAGGTAGAGAGAACAATGAAATGCCTGAAGTTGCAACTAACACAGAAAATCTTGTTCAAGCCATCGTCCCCCTCCCAGACTACATCTTTTCAAGAGGTTGTCGATGTCAAAGTAGAACCTTTTTTCTTATTTTAGTTTAGCATAAAAGCATCCAAAAACCCACTAAAAAACCAAACCTAGTGCCTGTGGGAAAATCCAGGATGGAGAACCATTTCATTAGAGTTTTGATCTAGAACTGTTTCTCAACCAGTGGTACTCATACTAATCAGTGATATTTGAAGTGGTGTCCTGTGGTGTATGTGTATCTCTCTCTCTCTCTCTCTCTCTCTCTCTCTCTCTCTCTCTCTCTGTGTGTGTGTGTGTGAGTGTGAGAGAGAATGAACACACTTAATGAAGAGTTATTGGAGCCTTTTTGGGGGCATGGTGAGTGTTTAACCCTTTTCCTATATGCTGCAGCCCTGATTCTACTTGTCCCCACCCCAAATCTTGCCTTTGCAGCTAGTAGTAACTGGAGAGGGGGGTGGATTTAAGTTGGAGAACCAACATGCAGTGGCTGCTATTTTACAGTCAAGAACAGAATATTGTTTTAGAGACTGAGGCTGCAATCCTAACCATGTCTACTCAAAAGTAAGCCCCATTGTGTTCAATGAGTCTTACTCCCAGGAAAGTGTGTTTAGGATTGCAGCCTTTGACACAGATTCTGCCAAACTGCCTTGTTATCAGGGGCTACAGAAATGCCCCTTTCATGTAGGCTGTTTTCTTTTTAAGTGGCTTGTCAATTATGAAAATCCAAGGTGGATCCACATGCTATTTATTCGTTACTTGTTATGAATCTTGGGCCATGAGAAATGGTAAGTCAGCCCAGCAGTTAGGATTTCCCTAAGTAGCCTGGGCTCAACTGGACATTTGCAGTGCAGTTTATGGCAAGTCCATCACCAGCTGCCCCTTTTGGCAGCCCAGACCAGTTTCCTTTCCCTATTGCTCTGGCAGTCACCCACCTGCCCCGTGGCAAGCGCTCCTGGCATTTTCTCCTCCAGAGACCCCTCCTCCCCACATCCATAATATGTTCAGACACCTGGGATGCAGGGGAGAGGCTGTGCAGTCAGCATGAGGCCTGGCAGCAGTGCCAGCTACAATCACAAACGTGCCCCAACGGAGCCTGCCTCCACTATAAATTATATCGGCCACAAAAGCAGGAACGGAGAGTGTTTCCTTTGCAGATGGTGGGGCCGTCTGGAAGAAGCACGGATGGGTGCCAGCCAGCCTGCTGACTCTGGACACCAAAAAATAAACCTCTGGATATCTAATAGCAAAGCCTCAACTGCCTGCCTTTCAGATCTTCCCACATTTCACAGAATAAACTAGGGACAGGTTTCAAATATACTGATTCTCCCACCAAGGATTGCTCCCCTCCTTCTGCTGTTACCATTGGCTAAAGGCTTCACTTTGACTCTTCTTATGTACTGTACCCATTTCTGCTCTGACCAGTGCTGCCTTTCATCAGTTTAAAAGGCAGAGAGTGTTATTTTTCTTAAAGAGCTACACGGTGGCCCTACAAGACCTTATCAACAATTCAATCCCTTTGTGACAACAGCTGTAATGTGTAAAGCGACAGGCCATAATATCAAGCACTGCTTGAAGCCTTAGGGCTTAACTCCGTATGTGGCTTGAAAACCCCCACCACCATGTTATCTTCTTCTTCTACTAAAAGTCACTGACTTACAGTCCTGACACACTGACTCATCAACGCCCAGCCCCAACCTCTGGACCAAGAAACATGAAATTTGGGGAACATATTCCTTTTGAGATGAGCACCCACATCTAATTTTTTTTAAATTTAACCCCCAAGGGGCTGAAAAGGGGTGCAACACATTTTCAAACTATACTTAACATTGAAGACCGATCAACACCCAGCCCCAAATTTTGCACCTACTTGGGAGGGGTGCCCACAGTTCTGGGGGGGGGGGGACGGTTGAGAGTGGTGGTGCATGGAGAGGGGTTGGGCATTGAGGGGGATGATGCAAGGAGAGGGATGATGCACAGTGACAGTGGTGGTGCACAAGGGAGGAATGGCGCACCGGGGAGGGGGGATTTTCCTCTTCAATGGTGGGTAAATTTCAATAGTTTTCTTTAAAAAATCAACTGCAGGATCCCAATTTGGACAGAGGACATAGTGTAGGGGAAAGAGATTCAACCATTTTCCCTCGATGGTGCATTTGTCTCAATCCAAATTATATCTTATCCTGACTGCAGTTAGTTGCAGAGGTGAAAACCTAAAAGCAAAAGTTTTGCCTGTTAAGTTTCCCACTCTGGTCAATGCCAGTTTCAGGGGGAAAGCAATTTAAGACAGAGAAATGGCATGGGGAAAGAGTTGCCCAACCCCTCCCAGAGTATAGCCTAGATCCAATTCTGTCATTGCTAGTTTTACCACCACTACCACCAGCACCCCAAAATAAAAATAATTTTAAAAAATGGCACAATGCATTTACTGTAAAGTATGCATGTCTGGTTTTTGATTGTTAAATTTCAGATGAGGACAAGCCTGCTCCAGAAGAGCAGTTTGTTTGTGGCCTGTTTATGGGTGGCATATCGGTTAGCAATGTTATCTCCAAATTAAAGTGACCCAATGTCTTAACTGTAAAAACAGACAAGTTACCCCAAAGTGTAGGACATTCAAAAAATATAGGACATTAAAAAATAAAAGCAAAAAAATATTTTGTTTTCATGTGGCTAATTAAAACACTATGACAAGTGCTCTTCGCTTTCTGATGATCCACTCAAACACCATTCAATTCTACCTAGAACTCATTCATTTAATGTATGTTCTGCTCTTTCAACCTCTCTCTGCTGTTCTAAAGGCCAAAATTGTCCTCCCCCATGTTGTAGCTCCTGGTCTAATCACATTCCTGAAGGAGTTTAATGAGAATCCATTTGCAGAAATCTTTGTGTGGCAGCAGGAACTGGCAAGAGAAAGGGGGCATTTGCAGATTGCTAACTAAAAAAGCATTGGAAGCAGTGATGGGATTCAAAGAAATTAAGAACCGGTTCTGTGCCCATCTGGCAGCCACTTTTAAATGGCTATTTTTAAACTTTATATGTCCTATCTCTCGTTAACAATCAGTTCTATAGAGTAAATGCGAACCTGCTGGAGCCCACCACCGATTGGAAGCAACATTTATAAACTAAAATATATTGGGTTTCACTTTTCAATGGTTTTCACTTTTGGATAGTGCTCTGATCCCTAGCCCGTTCAATAAGTTGGGGATGCTCTTATTATTTATGGTTTTAAATGTAAACTAAACAGTTTATAGCATATAATTTATTGATTACCAGAAGGCTATTCACTGTCCACTCACAGGGCAAAGAAGAACTTTCAAGTTCTTTAAACGTTTAAACGAAGAACGTTTACGTTCAGGACACAAGGCTAAAAAATAGGACATGTCCTGGGAAAAGAGAGCATTTGGTCCTGCACTAAATGGACACCAGTGAGTCACCATTTTGTGACTGGGCCTTGAGACATGATATGAAAGCAACAGGTATTTGGCACCGAATGGAATCACCAGGTAGGAGGAGAAGAGGGCATAATAATGCCAGTCTCTAGTCTCAGCTTTCCTTCTCCTTGTAGCTTTGGGCAAAGCAAGAGACAAGACTGGGAATGGTTAATAATAGCACCGAAACATCACAGCCCATCCCATGGGGAGGGAGCGTGCTTTGCCACAATTAATCCCTAATCGTTTGGAGATCAGAGGGCAGAGTAGGTTCCTTGGAAGAACGCAGGTAGTCATTACTGTCCCTTTCACATTAGAACAAGCCCAGGAAGTGAGCAGCAAATTCCCCTGAATGTTTGTGCTGCAAGTGGAAACCCGCAGCGGTTTGGGGGACTCCCTCACCCTGTCGCCAGAGATGCTTTGGGAGTTGTCCTTGATCACGGCTCCCTATGCCATGGTTTCATCACCATGCTTAAGGCAGGAAAATGAATTAACTGGCTAGACTGAACCATCTCTATTCGCTCTATTGATTTGTTGTGCCTATAGCTAAAATAAAAATTGGGTGGTTGAAGAAACCAAAGAAAGGCTACAAAGCTACAAAGAAAATACAAAGCAACCAAGCCCTAATTAACATATCTTAGCCTGCTTGGAGTTTTTTTAAATTTAAAACAGTTAACTAATTTTAATAAACTTAAGAAAATGTTCATGTGCTTGTCAGCCATTCCAGTACCTCAGTTGTCATTGGTCAGAATACCAGTGGCATACTCGGGTAGCAGACACTTGGTTATGTATGTCAAATGCAGGATTTGAGCAAAATCATGTCGGGGAAAGGGGTTAAACCTAGAGAGGTGTCAAACTACAATCTTGACTGATTTTAAATGAGACCAGATCCTGAAAAATAATCTACAGATAATTGTAACTAAACAGTCTCTATTAAAAATATAGACACATTTTTATTCATTAACTTTTTTAATTCTGGTTTTCATTGCCTTTTGGAAAACAATCTCAGAACACAATCCTAACCAATTTAGGACACCCCAATCTCCCATTTTCCTGTTCTCGCAGTGGCATGGGGAGGCTGGTGCATATCTGTGCACTGGCCTAACCTTTTCCCAAGGGTGGTGCAAAAGTGCCATGAGTGACACCCCCAGGCCAGCATGGGACTTGTGCTGGCCTAACCAGGAGTTGCAATGTTTGAATAAGTGCACTGTGTAAACAACATACTGATAGAACCACTAATCAAATCCTTCATTAAGGTTCTTGCTTCATTCAATCTTTCATTAAGGTGTCTGATAAGCCAGAGGCTCTACATATAACACATAACTGTGAGTGTGCTATTCAGTTAACACCAGAAAGACAAGCAACAAGGAACGAACAAGAACAAGTGCAGCTACACAGTGTTGCAACCCAGTTTTCTCAAGTAGACCCATTGCTTTCCATGGGTGTTATTTTTAAAATAATGGTGCACTATATTGTAACCTGGCACTTTGTTTCAGATGGAAATGAAGATTAAATCCTTGTGTTTAAAAAACCAGACCTCTGCCAAATGCATTTACATTTACATTTACAAAATGGAAGGAAGATCCTGAAGGGTCTACAAAAGAGAAGGATTGCTTGATACAAATGGAAGCCTTGAGCCATGGCTGACTATTTCCTCAGGAGCATGAAAAAGTTAACTCTGGCTCCAACTTGCCTTGATACCTGATCAACACGGAGATTGATTGCCCTGTCATTATCGCTGTCCTAATCCTTGCGTGACCTTGCAAATAAGGCCAGCAGGTGATTTGCACTTGATTTATTGACAAATTTCTCGCCTTATAGGAGAGTATGTATGGTATGTGGTTCTTACTAAACAATCAGGTAAAATAAAGCCAACACTTTTCCACATACAGTTATCTATAGAAGTAAAAAGACAGAGACATATATTCTTTTTAAAGCAGTGGTTCCCAATCATTAGGAGACCCCAGACTACTGGGGGAAAAATAATTGTGGACCACATCCAACTAGGTGGGTGATCCTAAGGTGCAGGTGCAATCTGGAGGGTCATGACTGGCCCATGAGGCGATACCATGCTATAGGGGATGATGGCCACACTGGTTGTTATGCCCCTTTGAGACACCTCTGGCAGAAGAACTTATTAAAATTACCAAAGGCCATTTTGAGGTGGGGGTAAGATCTCACGGACTATTTTTCAGATTCTTGCAGACCACCTGTGATCCACAGGTTGGGAACCACCATTTTAAAGGGAAGCTGAAAGGCTAGGGAAGAAGCTGGACTATCCCGAAGTGAGGGCCAAGTTGCACAGTTTCCCAATGTAGCTACAGGACTGTACTGCAGTCTAGACATTGCATACCAGGTCAAAATGCTACCCTGTTGCTTACACAGGATTTGAGGAATGATGACACCTACTTGTTCTGCTTCAGGCCAGGTAAACTTCACCAGCAAATTTTTTGTATGTGCCATGATTAAAAGGCATCAAAGATCACTTTCCTCCCTGCCCCAAAATGTGCAAACATGCGCACTCGCTGGCGCACGCGCACACACACACACACACACACACACACACACACACACACACACACACACACACAAAGCCTTCATGATATGATACTTTGCAGTAGTTAATGAACAATCAGATTAATCACAGCACCTATTATTCAACTGAGAAAAAAGCTGAGGCAGATGTTTTGAGATGGATTAGCGCCGAACATACGGCATACAGCCCTTTCTGCTTCATGGTTTTGCATGGCAGCAAATTGAGGCACTTGTCCCGACTGCACCAACTTGATTGCAGAGAAGCTTTGATGTGATCTGAGAAAAGGATTAGTAAGGTAGGCATGCTAATCATAATGAGGTTTTACTCTGTTCTTAGACAGCTCAGAGTGTATAAAAACATCCTTTGTGCACCCTGCACTAGATTTGGTCAAAAACCAAAAGGGGAAAAAAATAGGAACACTTGGAAAATGAGGAAAGAAAATATTCAAAATATTTTCAGCTTCAAAATATTTTACTAGAGGAAATGAATGCTCTTTGGCTTAGAAACAGGGATGAGTTGGGCACAACTAACAGGGCAACTATAGGGGGACATCTTTATCTTAATGTATTTCTAGGTCTGAAATTCTTGCTAGTTAAGTTGAGTTTAAATTTCCCATTCTTTGTAAATTTAAATGTATGCTGTTTAAAACAGAGTGTGAAATAAATCTAAGTAAAAGTAGCCTTGTTCTGCTCCTGGCACCTCACTTGTGGTACTTTCTGCCACAAGAATTAGCCCTCAGTGCCAGGGTTCCACCAAAGACTACCATTTCAATTCAAGCTTTTTGACCTTTGAATTCTGTGGTTTCTGGCTTTATTTTTTGCTTTATTTGGATGTGGGATTATTATTATTATTGCTATTTTCATTGCTCTTTATTGGTTGTTCTTGTATGACGGTAAGCAACTTTTGGTCTCTTTCTCTCTGAGGGGTAAGTTGTGCTAAATATTATTTTAAATGAATAAGGGTACAATCAGTGGTGGGCACCAGCGGGTTCGCACCTACTCTATAGAACCGGTTCTTAACAAGAGATAGGACATATAAAGTTTAAAAATAGCCATTTAAAAGTGGCTGCCAGATGGACAGAGAACCGGTTCTTAATTTCTTTGAAGCCCATCACTGGGTACAATCCTAACCTAGGCTGGCACAATTCATCAGTCTTCCATTCCCCATGGTGATGTAAGGAGACATGCACATGGCCTAACCCCTGCCCCAGACATGGTGCAGAAGTGTCTTATGGCACTTTTGTGACACTTCCAGGCCAGCATAAAACTGCTGAGGTTTTTGCTGGCCTTACTGGGGATTAGAATTGCAGCCTAACTGTAATAAAATGTTTATAAAATATGTGGCTATTTTCACGTCTTTGCAGATGGCACTACTGCTACTTGAGGTTAAGTCTGGTGGCATTTGTGGGACCCTGGAAGTGAGACCAGGAATATGATACAACAAACAGTGGTAGGAAACTTGGTTCATTGGGCAGATGCTCTGAAGCATGTTTTTCCATGCTTGAAAAAACCCCTGCATACCATGAGCCTCTTATTGATGTTTCCAGTGTTGCATCTGCTTCCCAGTCTAGAAATAACTGGCAGTTATGTCATCGCTGGTTCCTTCCATTGGACGACCATAGGAAGTGGTACAGTGGTGGTGAAATGTTGAGAAACACAGCTTACAACAATCCCAATAAAACAATGCAGAAAGATAAAATATAATTAATCCCATAAAAGTGGAGCACAAAAGGACTTATAGCTTGATCCTTTGTGTGTCTACTCAGAAGTAATTCTCATACAGTGTATAGAACTGCAATTTTATGCACAGTTGAATGGAGTATGTTCCAATCAACTCTGTCGAGACCTAGTTCTGAGAAAACTTGTATAGGGTTGAACTGTCAAACAATCCGTTGTGAGATTGTGAAGATTGCAATGATGTGAGACTCTCAGTGTGGGAACTTTAGAAACAGGGCGGACGGTGGGTGTGGACAGGGCAGGTTCTCTCTCCCTTTCTTCTCTTCACCTGTATTGGTGAAGACTGTGAAGAAATATCAGTCAAAATGAAGAAAAAAACCCAACTCTGAGTCAAAGTGTGCCTGAGGTTAGCCTTGTTAATTTAGGGTTATGGACCTAGGTCCCATTGCAGCCTCAATAGATTAAAAAAACATCTGGCTGACTGAAAGCAGAGGATTATGCCCCTGGGGGGTGATTAGCTCCTCTTGGTCCCCATTGGCGCAGATCCTAATTCCACCACATGCTCTGGCACCAATTCCTGCAGTTGGCAGCATCTGCTGAAGCAAAGCGGGTGCACTGGCAAGACTTGTAAAGGGGCCCCTCCCCTTTAATTGGTGGGATCAGAGCCGTATGATGGAGAGAGGCTCAGCACTCTCTCCCGCAAGGGAAACCCCCCAAAGAGATAATGCAGCTCAGGTCTAGGGAGGGGAGAGGGAAACTCACTTGGGCAATCTCATATTACTTGCAGGGCCTTTTTAAGGATGATCTTTGCTAATGCTTTCTGTTGCTTTATGGTGAGACGGTGCGCATCACTTCTACCCGCCAAAGCCAAGAAAACATGTCATTTAGCAAGGGCTACAAGTTTTGATTGTTTAAGATGAATGAACAGAAAGATTAGCTGTTTTAACTGGAAGAGACACTGTTGGAATGATGAGGATATGTTATTTGCTGGGGTTTGGAACTGGTGTATTTTTAAATAGTAGTCACCTTTAGCCAATATGTAGCATTTTCTGAGTACTCAAAGGACTTTCTGTCCATTATCTTAATAATCTTTTCAACTTGTAAGACAGACAACAGCAACCTTAATAATTTATTTCCTGCAGAATTTCAGCACCACCTGGCCTCAAATAAACCTGAAATGATGACAATATTAAACAGAAGAGCAACAAGAAATACACATAACATGACCTCAAAACAAAAGCTTTATAGCTTTGGGGCTTAGGACCCAGTTTGATCCTTCCTCAGTGCTTGGAGGAGCAGTAGTGCCAAAATGGCCAGCACTGTATTAAAGGGTAAAGGTAAACCTGAACCTTCCTACTCTATAATGTTGTCTTGACAATGTCAGGAAGAAATGTTGCAGCCAGCCAGATATCCACTTGGGTTATCTGCAGAACAACAAGGGACACCACAGGCCCGTAAAGAATTTCCCCTGGCTGCTTATCTGGCATTACTAAAGGGCTTGGTCTGGCATCCGAAAACCACCACCACACCAGTCCAATGTATTCTGCTCTCTGACGTACATGCAAGGGTGCCAATGTAATATCACTACCACCCACAACATAAAGTGGTACAACAACTTTGCGGACTGCATAAAATTGGCTTGGAGAGAGAAAAACTGTTGATCGCTGTGTGCTCTGAAGGCCTTAATATGCATTAGCTACTGCAGTGGCTCAAAGTGATCAAAGTCAATTGTATCAATCTGGGTGGGGACTGGGCACGTCTGGGCAAGGTGTGCATGTCACACACACTCAGGTTTCCTCTCCCAGCAAATCTCAGTGTATTATTAGTCTGCCCAACTATGTTGTTTGGGCTTGACAAAATGCTAACTGTTGTCCAAAAGCAGGCAGCAGCCATGGATTCTTCTTCTGCCACCCCCTCCTGCCAATTTTAACAAAGTCAGTGGACACAAGAGACTGTCTGGTCCATCCAGGCGGCAGGCCTCTGAGTGATGGACTTTATAGCTGCCAAAATAACAACCTCCTAACAGCAACTCTCTAACAAAGGAGTTACCGTGTGCCAACTGCAATGGCTTGCATGCCTTATCCCTGCTTTCTTTCCTCTACATATGCATAAAGCGTTATAGTGTGGGGGCTGCCAGATAAATGGAGCATCTTTTTGCCACTGGAAATCCTGGACAAGCTCTTAAGTTCCCAGCAGGAAATGATGATCTACAAATAAATTTTCCTGTCATTCTGCATTTCCAGGATATGCATGAGAGATCTATGGGAGATTTAGAGCATTCCTGGATCTCTAGCAACTCACTATTACTGTTTCCCCTTCCTCAAGGTAAGGTTGGGGGGCTTAGGGGTGCACCTGAGTGTAATAATGCTCCTGAACAGAAAATTATTAGCGGTGGCTAGGAGCTCCTGTAAGTTTTCTAGAGAAGAAGATTCTTGACATGATGATGCATAATTTTCTGACTCTAAGAATGACAGGGCTGCCTATGGAGATGTCCTCCCACCAGATACAGAACCGTATGAACATATTCACTTTATATTGCAGGTATTAGGGCTGTGGGTGGCACAAGTGGCTAAGACACTGTGCCTATTAACCAGCAGGCCAGGGTTTGAGACCCAGGTTGGCCCCACAAGACAGGGTGAGCGCATGTCCTTAGCCCAGCTCTGCGACGCAGCTGGATCCAATCGTATTGGCTCTGCCTTTCCATTGGACTAATTCAGTGGCGTGGAGAGGGGGGATTTGCTGCTTGGGTAACAGCCTATCCTCCATAACAATCTAACCCAGGCTTTCGTGCTTCGCATGCAGTGTATGCAGCGCCAAGCACGATACCATAGTCTTTCAAGACTGACGGAGGCCTGCTTTTACACTGCCTTCCAATTAGCTTCCAAGCTCAGTTCAAGATTGTCACAATTCTATACTTCAGGTGAATAAAATACCAACCCAAATTTCCAAAGAAGAGAGGAATTACAAAATTAATCACAACATAAAATTAATCACAGGCTTTGGAAATCAAAAACTTCAAAGTGTAAGTTGGTGTGCATGCAAAGGACAACATTCTAGGTTTCAAGTGCAATCTCTAGCTCCATTTCCTCATCCACTTTAAAGAGAGGCAGGGAAGCTGTAAAGCACAGCACAAACCTATCTTGCAAGTGGAGAAGCCTTTCCACACTTTTAACAGAATTCTCCTTTTAACACATGACTCCTGCTGTCCATTTTCAAACAACGTGGAAAAATGCAAAATACATTGCTAGGAGCTTGAATAATCAGAATGGAAGTTGGTGTGAATGCTCACAATTCAAGTTTGTGTTCATAGCTTGATTCCAGCATCCATTTCCAGAAGTTTAGAATATTCCAACAGAATGTTTAATCTTACAGTGAATCTGATTACATTTCTCATGGAATAGCTCCGTCAAGTCAAATTCATTTAGCAACATTTACTATACCGAGGGGCAGCCAAAGGTGGTGGTGGAAGAGACCTGCTGTGTCCTATCACACATCAGTGCACACCAGCAACTTAAAAACAGACATCAAAAAGGACCTTTCATATCTCTCTAGAGTTTTTTTTTCCAAATTCTTTTATTTTTTAATTCCAAAATTTCTCTAAAAGATAAAATGGTCAGTGTTTTAGTTTTGTTTTTAAAGATGCAGATACCGAAATATAAGGCCAGTTGGAGTATATGGTTTTCCACAAAATATAATTCTCTTTGTTGGCCACATTTCTTTATAAACCCATTTGGGAGCAAGTCCTACTGAATCAGGTTTACTGTGCAGGGTCATTGCACGGAACGGAACAGTATGGTGATTTGAGAAACTGATGGGGTTTTGATTATGTAGGACAATCCCAAGAATGGCAACTGCCACTTTCTCAGACTATGACAGACTGCAAGGAAGGGTCAAGGGCCTATCCTCACTTTCTTCTTACAGATCTCTCTGTGTGCTTCCTTTTGTCTTTGGCAGGTTTCATCATGTCACTGGGGTTGCAGCATCGGGGCTTTGACGGAAAGAGGAGGCACAAAGGAGATAAGAATCACTCTCCAATGGTTCCAGACACTTCCTGCCACTCGGCAGATGCCACAGTGCCGGGAGCCACCCTCTGAGGGGGGAGATGATTCACCTGGAAGGAGGGCCAGCCCTTGCCAGATGTGTAGGAAGCTGCCCAAGACCCACACGCTAACACTGTCTCAATTGTACGGAGCATATGCTTCCAGTCACGGATGAAAAATGCAGGCACCGCCACATGCCAGAAGTCTTTCAAGCACGGCCCAGCAGTCAGCCTGAAGCTTAATGCGTCGATCCATCCAGTCAGCAGATGTGTGTCACCACCGTGCAAGCTGCGGCTGGTTGCAAAAAACCCTTTTTAGAAAGGAAAAAGGGAAAGCCAAGTGACCTAACCCCACCCAAACATTCGGGCTCCACACAGAGTGTTACATTATTGTCTGTCACCTTAGAGGTGGTTTCATGGAGCATGGCTAGCCAGGCGCAAACCTGATGCACTTTTCTGCAGGTTGTGAATAAAGAAGGATAAAGATTGGGCTGAGAGAATGTTACTGGCCCAAAGTTGTAGTTTGAGAAAGGAGTCAGTTCCAGAATTCTTCACTAGTCTTAATCCAACATTTGGGCTACTACTGGCTCTCCCCACCCCAGCAAAAATCATCTCACATTTCGATTTAAAAAATCTGTGACTTTTGTGACACTGGGGAGAGCAGGTCCCCCTCTTCCCATGAGAATATTTATAGTTTTATAGTGCCAAATCCAGGAATGTTCTTTATCCACTTGATTTGGGGCAAAACGCCAAAACATACCTGCACGGGCCGTTTATT
Organism: Cryptoblepharus egeriae; assembly: GCA_030015325.1. NCBI lineage: Eukaryota > Metazoa > Chordata > Lepidosauria > Squamata > Scincidae > Cryptoblepharus > Cryptoblepharus egeriae. The sequence goes on from JAREYC010000013.1 coordinate 19,465,892, forward strand.
TTCACTGTACCACTAAGTACTTGGTAGAACTACTGTGTAACTCAAGATATTATTTTCCTCCCAGATGGGAGCTGTCAGTGTCAGCTCAGAGCGCAGAGGTATGAGCTGGCTACAGTTGCCTGGGAGTTCTTGACTAGGGTTTCAGCTTTGTTTAATAATTGTTTCATAGACAAAATGTCTTCTACCACCACCATCACCACCACCCACCCACACATGCACAGTCTTCTTCATTGCTAAAACTTAAAGCTTCACATCACAGGACAAAAAGGCTGAGTTTTAAAAATCCAAACCAATGCTTCCTGGCACCCAAAACCTAATTACTCAGAATGGCACAAGTGATAAGACAGGAGGTGGTTTGTGTGCGTAAATGCAGATAAGTGTAGAGATTCTTCTACCCTCAGAACAAACTCTTCAGGCTCAGATCTATTCTACAGAGAGTTTTCGTTATTTAAACCACTTAAATAGGTTTTTCAGAGAGACACTGACATTAGACAAAGGCTGCAATCCTAACCACACCTTCCTGGCAGTAAGTACTATTGAATACGACTTACTTCTGAGTAGGCATGCTTTGGATTGCACTGAAAATCTATTAACCATCACCACCAGAAAATATAATCATCTTCATCTGTGGAAAAGGCTCACCTGTGCCATTTAGGCTCTGGAGACTACATAAAGCGGTAATGTTGTGGATATCATTTACCTTGACTTCAGCAAAGCATTCAACAAGGTGCCCCACGACATCTTAATTGGGAAGTTGGAAAAAACTATGGGCTAGACGAGGAAATCATTAGGTGGATCTGCAACTGGCTCGATGGTCACACTCAAAGGGATTTAGTAAATGGTTCTGCGTCAACCAGGTGGTCAGTTTCAAATGGGGTGCTCTGTCATGGGCCAGATTCTCTTTAATATCTTCATCAATGATTTGGAGGAAGGGATACGGGCAGTGATGGGCTTCAAAGAAATTAACAACCGGTTCTCTGCCCATCTGGCAGCCACTTTTAAATGGATATTTTAAAATTTTATATGTCCTATCTCTGTTTAACAACCGGTTCTATAGAGTAGGTGCGAACCTGCTGGAGCCCACCACTGGATACGGGGGAGCCTGATCAAATTTGTGGACAACACGAAACTGGGAGGAGTAGCAAACAACAGATGACAGGAAAAACCTCTCAAGCAGAGGCTTTACAAACAGGGGTAAATTACCCCAAATGGGGTAAAAATGAAATTCGTGGGGGTAATGGAACAATATAGGGGAAGCAAGGGACACTAGAGAAGGGATGGATGCAGGGTTTGGTGGGGGTAACATCAGCATTATCTAAATATATTTTGGGGTAAAGGGTATAAAAGTTCCCTGACCCCTGGAGGATTTCCTGCTACAGGCAGGAGGTTGGACCAGATGACTTACTGGGTCCCCTCCATCTCTGGGATTCTATGATTCTAAAGCAAAACCATCTCACTCAACATTTCTGACAATTAATCATAATCCAGGACTTGCCTGCCTTGAAAAAGCATTCTCTCACATTGCGACCTTGAGGGATACCTGCCAGTAAAAAGAAAAAAACACACACACCTTTTTCTCCCTTTAGACATGGTGACTTTTTAGAATCATAGAATTGGAAGGGACCCAGTAGGTCATCTAATCCAGCCTCCTGCCTGTAGCAGGAAATCCTCCTGGAGCAATACGGCACAAAGAATTGCTGGGCATGCATGAGAGGGCACATGAAGAAGCCTCTTAATCGTTCATTTGTTGCTTTCTAATTTTTTAAAAAGTCTTACTGTTATTGGATTTCACTCTGTGCTTTAGGCCTAAGTCTGGGTTATCAAAAGAAGGCTTATATTCAATGGTATTACATTTCGTTCTAATTTTCAAAAATGGGAATTTTGCATTGGGCTAGAGGTTGGTGGGTGAGTTGGAATGGGAGCCCACATTTAACCAACAGGTAGATCTGGACTCCAAGTTTGGTCCACCTGCCCAGTAAACCTAGGCCACAGAGGCTACAAGCTCAACTAGGAGCCCAGGTTTACTTGGAAGGTCCAGGTCTGGGTGGGAGCCCAGGTTTACCTACCTGCTTGTCTTGGGCTCTGGGGTAAAGGTAATTCTCATGCACCCCACCAAACATAAAGCACTAGATCTACCCTGTAAAAATCAGATATACCAACCTGAGCACATTAGAGGAAAAGTGGTATAAACATGAAAAATAAGCTAAAACTAATGAAATCTTGAAATAAATCAAATCTTAAAATGTAAATCTTAAAAGATTTTTCCACCCAGGTTGCCCTGGTAGTTGTAGCATGCAGTGCTCCCCCCGTTTCTAGAGCCATAGAGCTAGCATTAGCTGAAGACGCTTCCATGGTCATGTAGCCAGCATGACTATATGCCAAGACGTACTGAATGCTGTTACCTTCCCACCAAGGTGGTACCTATTTATTTACTTGCATTTGCACACTTTGTAACTTCCAGACTGGGCAGGAGCTGGGCTAAGGACAGGACCTCACTCTGTCTTGCAGTACTCGGGTCTTGAACCGCTGACCTGCCAATGTTCTGTTTGACAGGCACAGCACCTTTAATCGCTAAGCCACTACAGACCACAGATCAAATCTTACTGGAGGTCAAACTGGTGAGTACTAGAAACAAGGCTTTTAACTGGGAGTGGTGCTGCACTTTAGAAATTCTGCCTTGAGGGAAAATTCATCAAGTCTTTCATGAATTCATCAACTCATTCTTTCTGATTTTAGCTTGTTAGCATCAGTGCTAGGAAGTGGAATAAAATTGAGCCTTTTCTCTCTTTTTTGTTAGCCTTCTCATTAGAACTTGGTCTTGAAAAGGCATTAATTAAGAATTTTCAATACATAACACAATTCAATAATCAATAATCAATAATCATTAATAGTACTGTGCTGGAATTGTAGATGCAAAGGTTTTGTAAATGCCAAAAAAGGCTAATTTCAAGAGGAATTCCAGGCTTTCCTCCAGGCACACAAGGATCATATCTGTGCTCATTTAAGAATTTTCAAGGGACGTTTTCCAAATTTCTACAATAAGTGAAATTTCTGTATATTCCCTGCAAGCAAGGTCTTAGCTTGCAGATATCCGATTCTTTTCCAGTCATGCGCCTCTTGTTATATGATTAACATCACAAAATGATATTAATCTCAGTCGGTATACAACAAGGGCTGCATCATTTGTCCCAGACAGAAGTGGTTAAGGAGTTAGAATACTGAAAGGGTGTGCAAAACACTTTTAGTAATTGCTGTCTGCATCTGATCTGAAGTGAGATGCTGATCTCTACAAAATGAAAGGTGTTTCCAAGGTCCCAACCCTACCATTCCACTTCTTCATAAAAGACACTAACATCTCACTCATACATAAACATTGTGATATATCCTTTGTGAGCAAATTTCTAAAGTCCAGAGGGAAAATTAGAGACCTCTCTTTAGGGAACTACAGTCATTTGGGTTTGTGAAAGTGCATGGTTAAATGCAAAGTCAGATTTAAACATGGCAATAAGTCTGCAATCCTATGCACATTTAACTGGAATTAAGCACCTCTGAACATAATTGGCCTTGCTTCTCAGTAAATATTGTCAATGTGTGAGGAGTAAGCAAATTGGTTCATTTAGCTCAGCATCATCTATGCAGTACATCTCCAGGTTTTTCTTCCCATAGCCTACTTGACGATACTGGGGGTTGCATTTGGAATATTTTGCATGCAAAATGCACTGGAGCTGCAATTTTAAAGACACTTTCCTGGGAGTAAGACCCGTTGAACACAAAGGGATTTACTTTTGAGTAGACATGGTTAGGATTGTGCTCTAAATGATTGTCCTACTTGTGCAGGTCATTCAAATGGTTTATCTTCCATCTTTAAACTCCAATAATACAATGAACTCAATAATACAAATCACTGATAAAAAAACTGAAAAAGAAACTCATGATTAGAATCATAGAGTTGGAAGGGACCCAGTAGGTCATCCAGTCCAACCCCTTCCTGTTGCAGGAAATCCAACTTAGAGCATCTCCAAAAGGTGCTTGTCGAGCCTCTGCTTGAAGATCCCCAGTGAGGGAGAGTCCACCACCTCCACTGGCAATTATTCCACTGCCGAATTGCCCTCACCATCAGGAATATTTTCCCAGTATCCACACGGAATCTCCTCCCTTGCAGTTTGTAACCATCTGTATTATGGGAATTGTTTTGTTTCAAGACAAGCACAATCTCTGGAAATCCAGATATGGAGCAGAGAATAGTGACATATCTAAGGGGAGCAAGGAGGGAAATTGCCCCGTGTGCCAGACTGGTGGGCAGAGGCAGGACCAGGGGCACGCCACCAACCACCACTGTGATCTCCCTTTGGGGCACGCAGAGCCTTTTGCCTAGAGACATTCCGAGGGCAAGAAAAGCAGCATGCAGGGAATCACTCAATGTTGGAAATGGAAGCTGTTGTCCTCCAGGACAGAAATCTTGAGTTGGTATGGAAAAATAGCTCAGCTTGGACAATTAGAAAGTCATGATCCTGTTGAGCCCAATGTTCTAGGATTTCCCATAATTTTGATAGATAAGATGACCATAAAGTTGAAATCTTAAATAAAAATTTGGTGATGAGGTGAGGAATAGTTACTACTTTAACTCAGTAGTACATCACATTCAGTATTTCAAGGAAATCCCCCCCTTTGAAATACTAGAGTCACCAGCACCGTAGACAAAAAAACCCCAATATACTCTTATTTCTTTTTCAAGAATCTAACAAGAGGGACAAAGCCTCCATTTCCAAAGTGAAAGACACTTTGCCCCTTTTGTGCACCCCCAGTGAATTATGGTAACTCCTGATTTGTAGCATCATCTACACAACCACAACACTTGAGTCAGCAACAATAGCTATTACCAATATCAAAGTACGAGAAATATCCATTACAATGTAAGAAATGAGGGTGACAATGGCCAATGAGAGAAGTATTTATTAAGACGGATATGGCACGTTTTCTTTCAAGTAGATACCCCCCCCCCCCAAAAAAAAAATAAAAAATTGAGGTATCCCTTCGATTTAATCCTTTGAAATGTTCTACAAAAGCCTGGTCTTCTCACCATTCCCAATAGGCTGCATCTGGTGTTTTAGATCAAACAAGGCATGTAGTCCAGATGTGTGAGCTGCCACTTGGGGAATAAACAGTTTGTGATGGACAATGTGTTAATGTAGCGACAACTCTGTACTGCTGAAGGATACTACAAGTGAAATCAAAATAAGACTGGTGAGGTTTACTACTAGAAAATAATTTGGTATGAAATCTGTAGGGAGCTTGCTGACTTCTGCAAATTTCCATACCATAAAGCATTTGGTTGTTTGGTGGGCAGCTCTTGCAATTGGTTCAGTGGTGAAGAAGAGACATCCGCATGTACAACAACAAAAAATGCACATACAGTGGTGCCTCACATAAAGAGCTTTTTCTTTCCAGAGGCATTTCTCTTTAAGTGAAATGCTCTTTAAGTGAAGTGGATTTTTTCATAGGAAATAATGGAAACTCAGATGATTGGTTCCACAACCCCCAAAATATTCATACAAAAATATTAACAGTGTGTAAAAATGACGACAAAACACTGGAATTGAATACAATGTGCATGATCCTATGAAGTCTACTTAGGATGCAATCCAGAGTAACTATGGGGACTCCTTGCTCCGGTGTAAGAACAATTTGCTCTGGATTGCAATATGAATTTCACATAGGTTTTTACTAGGTGGTGCAGTAATTACTGGTACACATAATGACTCTTACGTGCTCCCGTAGTTACTCTGGATTGTAGAGTACGGCTGCAATCCTAAAAACACTTTCCTGGGTGTAAGCCCCATTTAACACAATGGGGCTTACTTCTGAGTAGACATGGTTAGGAGGTTGCAATCAAAGACACTTTCCTGGGAGGCTTACCTGGGCTGCTACTGGATGTTCAAGTTGGCCAGTGGGGGCACTTGGGGGCAGTTAGGGGCAACTGCCTCTGGCAGCCCCAGGCAACTGCCCCCAAGTTGGGAGCAGTTAGAGGCAGCCATTTTAAAGAGCTTCCACGTGGAGTGTCAGGGCTGCATAGCACCCATGCCCATAGCATGCTTGCCTGTTAAGTGGAGCAGAACTTGTTATGTGAAGCAAGATTTCTTTGAAATTTGTACTTGTTATGTGAAATGCTTGTTATGTGATGCGCTTATTATGAGATGTACCACTGTATTCAGTATCCACATAATGAATACCAAATGAACAGTGAATGGGTAATTAATTAAGTTCTCATTTGTACCCATTTATTGCATATCATGAGTGTTTTGAAGAAATGGAAGATGAACTAAGGGTCCAAACCTATCCAACTTTCCAACATAAATGCAGCCATGCCAATAGGATACACGCTACATACTGTGATTGTGGGGTAGTCACGGAGGTTTCCTCAAGGTAAGAGAATATTTGTTCCTTTGCAAGAGAATATTTGTTCACAATGCAAGGCTGCATTGTGACTGCACCAGAGCTGGAAATTTGGATAGGAATAGGATTGGGTTCTAAGTGGGTTCCATATGGTTCCTCTACTAATTATTCCAAAATGAATGCATATTCTAGCAGCAAACCATAAGACTGCTTGCACCTATGCAAAGTTGTGACGCTCTGGGACTTCCCATAGAGATGCTGAGTCATAATCAAGCATACATACATAATCATATATACATAATCAACACACATACAAATGTGTGTATGGCAGAAGACAACTAAAACAAAAAACCCAACCCACACATTGTGAAAGTGCTGACACCAGGGCTGCTGCTCTTAGCACAACATGGATGGCATCACAGCCAGAAATCTTGTGATACCTAAGGACTGAAACATTTATTTCAGATTAAACTTTGATGGACTGTATAGTTCACATCAGGAGTATGTAGCCAGCATGCTGCAGATGCACTGTGAGTGTTTTGGGAAGGGGCATTTGTTAGTAACAGTAGCAGAGCCAGAGGGGGAGCAGAGCAGAAAGTCTTGCACAGCTCCAAAACTGTCAGTGTTAGCAGCCCATTGCCTTGCTCTTGAGGCCACTCGGAGGAGCAAAAGCAATGCAGAGCTGTCTCTTCCTACATTGCTTTTGCCTTGACAAGCTCCATGAACAAGGAGGAAGCTTACATGGTGCGTTAGGAACTGTGCACTGTACAGTTCTGCCTTCTGGCTCTACTATTGGTTAGAAGGCCATTGGAGATGCAAGCCTGTGACCTGCAGTGCAGGTGAACCTTCTCAATTGTCCAAATACTGGTGGTGCAACATGACAGTTCTATGCCTTGTCAGTGTGCCATGAGATGGAAAAATGGAAAATTGCTGGTTCACATTGCAAGAAGTATACTTGCTTGGTGGTGCCACAAGATGAACATGGCTACCACTAAAGTTTAACATGGCTACCACTCTGGAAGTTGTCTACATGAAGTCCGTATTCCCTGATGTCACAGTGGAGGACTACACACCACATTTGGGTGCCATTCTTGGAGCACTTCCCATGTCATGTGTAAATGTGTAATCCCAGCCAGAGCATTCCTTTTAAACACCTGCAGGGGTGGCTTGGGATGTGAAGTCCTGCCCAAAGTAAGATATTAGTGTTGAAACTACAAAGGGACGCGAAAACATCAGAGTAGTAAAATGAACAATTATACAGCAGAACCATTCCAAACTTGCCTCAAGTCTTAGGCATATAATTATTGCAGAGTCTCACTTAGTTACATTAAAAAAGAAATAATTTAACACTTAAGAAGTGAGGTTGATTAGATATTTAGTTGCCCCTAGACAAAGCACAGTGCATCACACACACACACACCCACACACCCACACACACAGCCGTTTTGATGAGTCTCCCTTGTGGGGGCAACATTCATTAACCCTGATGAGGAGAAGAAACAAGATAAGGGACAAAGTAACACCCAATAATCAATAGGATCTGCAGAGGGAGCCATATAGATGCCCAGTACTAGTGGCATAGCATGCAAGGGATCCCTCTCCTACACAGCCATTCTAGGTAGGCAGTGCTAAATGGTGACACAAAATGAACATTTTTCATTAATTAGGAGTACCCTGGTTGCCTTGCATCCCCTTTGCCAGATGTTTCAAGAGGCAAAGTACATTTGCCTACTCCTGAGTAGCTCAGTTTCACTTTCCATAAGGATCAATACATTTTCCTTGGCAAGTGGGAAATATTTACATTTGGGTGCTTTGGAGGCCTGCGTTTATCAGATTGAGACCTTTCTGATGGCACTGTGTTCCTTTCGGAAGTAGACTGGGGTACAGTCACCTACTCATGAGAAAACATGCCAATACGGCTTCGTTTCACTGTTCAATGGGCTCCTTGTCAGCTATCAGCTTGTCGGTTTCAGTTTGGGACCCACTGACTATGGCTAAAGAAAGGGACTTTTTTCAAGTGACAACAAAACAGCAACTTATTGACAGGACAGATTGATAACATCTCTGTGATATTATGAGCATCAATTGCATGTGTGTGAACAAGCATGCCATGACTTGAGGTAGGCTATAGGCCATATCTGCCTGCATAATTTTCCCACACGCAAGAAGTGTTTGGAAACCACAAGGCCACCTGCCTTTCCAAAGGGGAGGGGGGGGGACATGCGCAAATACACACACACAATCACAAGAAATATTCCAAAAGGTAATGAGCAGTTTCAAGGGTCATTCCTACACCGAGATCTGAGCCCCGGTCAGTGTCTGGAGCAAGCAAAAAGTTTGCCAACTGTTAACACTAGCAGTTCCTCCAATATTTGGTTTGCACTTAATTGAGATGTACGAAACATCCGTCCTGTGTAAAACTTTGCTCATAAATATCCATTCTTGCAGACAAGATGAGTTTACTGATGTGTTAACTCTAATGCCCAGTACTTTGTTTTCCCATTTTTCTAAAAGTAGAAAAGAATCAGTTGCTGAGTATCTTTGTGGCCAGCCTGCCCCTGGGCTTTAAATACCTGGAGACTCTGAACTCAGACTTCAGGCACAAACTAGCTTATCAATTGTTATTAGAAATTAATGAAGACGTTCTGTGGAAGTGAGGCATGCTCTTAAAGCAAACATTTTAAACATTTAAACATTCTGCTCAAGAATATGTACCTTTTTAAATATAATTGAAAGCAGAAATGTTTTGTACGAGTGATAGTTAGGATTGTGCTTTCAGTCTCTATTTATTTAACGATTTCTATCTCGACTTTCCCATGCCATAGCAAATGCCAAAGGCAGCTTACAAAGCTTTTATCCTTTTGTCCTCACAACAACCCTGTGAGGTAGATGAGGTTGAGAGTGAATGACTGGCCTAAGGTCACCCAGGATGTCTTCTTAAGGAGGGGTTTGAACCTGGATCCTCCATGTCTCAGTCCAACTCCCTAACTGCTACACTATCCTGTAGGGCAAAATACAGAGTAACTATGGGCAAAATACAGAGGGCAAAATATAGTATTTAGGGCAGAATACAGAGTAACCATGTGAAGTCCTTTCTCTGGTGTAAGAACAACTTACTCTGGATTCCAATATGAATTTCTCATAGGTTTTCACTAGGTGATGCAGTAACTACGGACGCACATAAAGTCTCTTATTTCTCTCATAGTTACTCTGGATTTGGGGGTTAATTACTGTGCTACTCTAGATCACAAAATGCAGTCCTTAACAGCAGTGTTTAAGCTCCTACAGCAAGTTTGTGCAGCCGCATTTATGCTATACAAAACGAATGGTGGTTTTGTGCAACAGCTCAAATGTTCACCCCATGGACGACAGCATGCCAAGCCTCCCTTTCTTTCACTTGCTCCCAAAGTCTGTCCAAATTCTGTCCTTGCTCAAATAGCTTCAGTAGGGTTGAAAAACAAATTTGAAAAACTTGCAAAACCTGTTTATAGAAAGCCAACACGGAACGCATGTACAGCTCAAAAGAAGCAATTCTTTTTCAAATACCGTTGGCTTAAAAAAATAATTATGTATATCAGTTACAGATCCCAGAAAATTGTTTGTTATTATAGTAATTATATCTCTTTCAATTTCTCTCTCTTTAAAACATTTTTGTAACCAGATATGCATTCATTCATTTGGTAAACACTGACTCAAGAATTACATTGGGGGCAGGGTATGAGATGGGAGTAACTTTTAGATCTTTCACTTTGTCCCAAGTTGTTGTTTGACGCTGTTTACTTTCAGATGGAATACAATAATACTGTAATTAAATGTATGTGGGTAGGAAGCCACCAATTCTCAGTCCCTTGCCTCTGACTTAGAATATTCCAAAGTATATTTCTGTATTATGTTCACCATTCTTGTACGTTCTGAAATTTTGCAATTGATTTTTTTCATCGCGCTTCATTTTGACACTTCAAACTGCTCTTAGCTATGTGATTGTTAGGCTTGCAAACTATCTTAACACAAGCAAGTTGGAGTAGTTGAAATCTGCAACATAGTCAAGTTTTGCTAGTTGATCTTAGAAGTTTCAAAGACACAAATACGATCGGAGGGGGAACACCGGTCTACTGACAGAAGGGTGACCATATACAATGGAGGACAAAATGCCTGTACCTTTAACCATTGCAAAGAAGAGGGAATTCAGGCAGGTTTAGCTCAACATGGAAGGGTTTAAAAAGAAGCAACTGTCAAAATTCCCTCTTCCTTACAATGCTTAAAGGTAGAGGCAATCTGTCCTCCATTGCATATGGTGACCCTGACTGACAGCTATTGTCACAACTGATTGTGAACTCAAGCCTTTTCCTTACAGTAGATCTGGGAGGAATGCTTTTAGAGGTAGGTTGTTCAATCTATATTAACCAGAGATTTTTGAAATTTAGGACTCAGTCCTATTTGACTTTCTACAGCAGCCCCATTGTACCCACAATGCGGCCCCATGGTTGCCATACCTTAAGAAAGCCCCAGTGACTGCCCTACATCTACAGCACACATCCCACTGGCACAACTGCACCAGCACTGAGAAACTGGATAGGATCGGGTCCATAGACAGTAACCCAAAGCACATCTTGCAGTAAGTCCATTGAGTAGAATGTGGCTTACTTCTGAGTAAACTGAGTAAAGTCGATTACGTACTTTCCTGGCCTTGTCAGTTTCCTGATGGTATCTCTCCTGCCCAGGCAGGTGAAGTGTTTAGAGAGGAGTTAGTTGGCAGACAGACACTGCTGCTCACAAACATCTGGAACAAGATTACAGAAGATGGGAGAATCATCTGATCTGTTTGTAGACCAGGAAATACCAGAGGTGGGGGTGGGGAAGAAGAGGAAGACACATGTTGATACTTTCTGAATTTATCTAGATACTGTTGAAGGTAGCTACCCTGGAAGATAACAGAAGACAGGGTGGGGAAACCAGACCTGACTTGCAGTCTGATTATGAGAAAAAGTGTGCCAAACTAGCAAGGGACATGATGACATTCTGGTATATTATGCTGTAGACTCATAAACTATGCCACTTCAATAATTTCTTGTTCCATATTCCTATATTAAATTCATGTCCCTATACATATATATCTTTTTGCATGCGTGCCTCTGCGCACACATGCAGACACACACACACACACAATCATGCACACACAGAGCCAAGCCTATGCCTTGGCCCCAGGCTACCTTCAAAATGTCCCGACTTGTTTAGGCCCACATGGCTTTCATAAGAAAATGCCCACAGTCATGTTAGGGTGTTGCTATAATGAGAATTCTGTTGGATCCTGCCATTGTTGCTACAACAGGAGGACTGTTTTGTGTCCCTGACAAGAGTTGCCAAATCTCGGGTTTTTAGAGCTTGAGACTCCAATTTTGGAGGATCATCTTTGGCTCTGCAGGAAAGTGGCTCAATCTCTGGACACTTGCCATTTCCACTGTCTTTGCCAACCCCATCTCCATTCAATGCTGCTGCCTCCAATTTTTTTTTTGGGGGGGGGGGTGCGTGGGGGGGTCAACCATTCATGTGCAGTTTTGGCCCCTCTTGTGAACTTCAGGTTCAAGAAGTTCAAACTAAGCAAACGTGTGGAGATGGTCCTGTATAAAAATGGAACTTCACTAGAACTTCAAGGTACTAATGTCCCACAAGAAAGCCAAGATGTCAGCCTGGTATCAAGATGTCAGATAAGTGGTATCAAGTCCTTTTTTACTTGCTGTTTTTATCTGAATGCAGAAAGCTAGCTCATCAGGGCAAAGACCAGCCTACAATATTTTTCTTTGATGTGCTACTCCTTTACAGATTTTAGGTTTTGTTTTTCCAATGGGGTTCCCATATTCACAGAAGTGGATGTAGATCAAAGCTATGCCAAGGTGTGGAGATGGTCCCATATGAAAATGGTTGTGCTGCCACCTATGGGTAAATAGTACTGTCTAAGAATGCAAGGTTCAGGTTCAAATCTCACCTACAGCAGAAAACTCAGTGGGGAGAGAGATGATGCAACCAGAGTGTTCAACTGCTTTGGATTCAGCAAGGCAGCACTATCAGACATCTTTAAGAGGGGCTGTTCATTGCCACTTTGAGTGAGTCACTATCAATCAAGATGCATGCCCTCACTCAAGATGCATGCCCTGATCAGCGGCGCACGTTGAAATATAGGGATAAAATGTATTGCTCTGTGGGTGGGTAATTCTCTCTCATACATATTCTGAAATTACAAAACTCTCAGTTATCATATTGGTCCCTCAGACAATAAATATCCACAATCCAAAGTAAGGCAATGCCTTGAACAGGAACAAAAATAACAGAACAATCAAGCAGTGAGCTCTTAAGTACTACAAGACCCTTCAGTGTGGCAAGCCAAACCATCTTTGTCTCTGCAGACCAAAGCTGGCAAGATGTACCCCTTAAGAATATTTCCAGTTGTTATCTAGAAAAGATTCTGTGATCAGATCTGCTGGGATGGTGCAATTGTAAGTCTTGATATTAAATAGAGGGATCTGCAGGAAAGACCTAATTTGATCTTTTCAACAGAGGGAAATGTCAGTACCACTAAAATCAGCAAATAGATTCTGTAGTGTGGGGGCACAAACACCCCAGGTCATGATGATAATATTAATACTGGTATTTATATACTGTCCCGCCTTCCTGGCCACTGGTTTACAGTAATACATTTGTTCTTTTGAACAATCAGTACACAGTTAAAAACACTTTTAACGAATGCACTAAACACATGCTTTATCACCTGCAAATATTCATTCCACCCCCTTGAATCCAAAAAATGACTGCCATAATTTAAGAAAGCCTTTTGAAAACATCAGAAGTAAAATCAATGTAATTTCACCTGAAAATTGCACACCAGAAGCGCATAAACATGCCCATTGCTTTTTTGCATTAAATTTTTAGCAGTCTTGAGGATTTTCTGGTTGCTTGTTTCTTTCACAGTCTTTAGTTTTGAGAGTCAGAGCGGTATACCAGGAGAAAATTGGCACATACTGTGCATGCTTTCATAGTTTGAGAGACAGCCACAAAACTCCCTTGTTCAAGCCTACATCATGTATTACACATTGCTTTTTAGACAAGAGGTCAGGCAGAAGGTCGATCCAGATGTACCCGTAGATCCCTGCATGATAGTGGTAGATCAGTGTGGTAGATCAGTACAGTTTTCTGACTCCCAGTTGTTTAGAGACTGTGACAACTAAACTGCATATCTTACAGCAACAAAGCTTAAATGCGCATAAATGCACATAACTTAAGTAATTGCATATTTTTCCTCCTGGATATCCCTTGCTTCAGATCTCTTCCCTTCCTTTATATGGATTTTAAACCTTTTGGGACAGGGACCTATTAACACATTCTTTGGATAATATCGTGTGCATTGATTAAATAATAAGATAATAATCAAAACGAATAACTGAGGCTGCAATCTTAACCCCTAGTAAGGTGGCATAAGCCCCAGTACAAGTCCTATGCTTGCCTAGGGGTGCCACAAAAGTGCCACAAGACACTTCTGCCCCACTCCTGGTGGGGTTAGGCCAATGCACAGACATGTGCCAGCCTCCTCTCACCAGTAAAGGAAATTATGCCCGGTGAGTTCTGCCAATCTAAATTGGTTAGGATTGTACCCTAAGGCAGACATGTGTCACTCTACTTTGCATTTATTGCTTAATGTAATAGCTACTCTTCCTCCTTATAAAATTACTGCTTATTGATTTCTGAGTTGGACACAGTAATTTGCACAGCAACCTTTCACTCTAATGAAAGAATCTTCCTATCTTGAGTTTAGCATATAAAACAGGCAAATTTGTTTTGTTCCAGTATGCAAATCTTACCACTCATATTTCATGTCCCAAGCAGTTAGGAGGATAACACCAAACAAAGCATGTGAGTATCAGGATCAATTAAAAGATGCTTATTTGTGTGCTATTAGAGCAGTGTTTCTCAAAGTGGGGGTCAGGACCCCATTGGGGGTCGCCTAGAGCTTTCCTGGGGGTCGCCTAAAGACCCCTGGTGCAGGGGGCCAGGTCAGGCTTGCCTGTAGCTGCATGCGCACTGGGGCTGACTGAAGCCTCAGGGCCCAATCCTATGCATGCCTACTCTGAAATAAATCCCATTATAGTCAGGGGGGCCTTTACTCCCATGCATATGTGGATAGGACTGCAGCCTCAGGGCAAAATTACAGTTATAAAGTCACAACGAAAATAATGGTTGGGGGTCCCCACAACATGAGGCACTTATAAAGGGGTCACGGCATTAGGAAGATTGAGAACCACTGTATTAGAGGCTATAATTCACAGCACATTGTGGGGTTTATAGAGGCTGCAATTTTAACCTCCACTTAGGATGGCATAGTGGAGGACTTAAGGCATAGCATAAGTCCTATGTGACTTGGGAGGTTTCACAAAAGTGCCATAAAACACTTCTGCCCTACAACTGGGGGGTCTAGGCCAGTCCACAGGCATATACACTGATCTCCCCACACCACCACAGGAAGATGTGCTAGGTGGGTTAGGCTGGCCTAAACTGATTAGGATTATGCCCTAAGTTTATAAAGGGCCACAGCATCCTGGGAAGCTACAGTGACCTGTTGTTTAACTCCCCCACTGTGGCTTCCCAAGATTCTGTGGCCTTTGAACATGCAGATTCCATATAGTCCCCCAGCCTGACAGCCATCAGCTTTCCATGTGAACATGGACAGGTAGAGTTAACACAATTTGTACAATATATTTTAGGTGCTAAATTGTTGCAGTGACAAAGGGCAAAGGATACTTTTTTTGCAATGAAGAGCACACTGTATATCCTGGCTTGGGCCACAGCTTCCTGTTAAGCATGAACTCATTGACTTGCCCCTCTGTAATGTCTGACTTGGTGCCATTGCTCACCTAACAATCATGTCCTCTCTTCTCCCATATTATTCACAGCATCAGGACATGCCTTGATTTAATCAGCTATCAGCATATACTGTCATGAACAAACATATGTCAAGCTTTGAATGCCATCACCTCCCCTGCCTCATCCTTTCCCACTCCAAATTCCAGATTATGTGAAATGGGCATGGAATCACTTCCAGTCTGCTCACCCATCATGAACTGAGACCAACAACGGGCCTCCCTAGATACTAAATCATAATTGTCGTGTTTTTCATATTTTTCATTGCAGCTGCAATTTCAACATCCATGACACGGGGGTGGCTAGGTGGGGGTGGGTAGGTGGGGAATAAATCAACTGCTGTGACAGCTCCCTTGTAGAGACTGGTACAGACCTGGGATCTGCCACAGCCAAACACCCACCGCTTTTGCCAGATGTCTCTACAAGGTCTGGATTAACCCTTCAGGGTCAGAGACATTTCATGCTTTTACTGTATAGGCACTCCAAGAGCATTCTTTTTAGCTCCTTGCCAAAATTACTGCTGTGTAGGTTAGATTAATTGAAAAATGAATATAGTTCTAAACAATTCAGCCCACGTATGCTTATGAGGAGACACTGAAGATATTTGCACAGAGCACTTTTCAACAACAACAACCAACAGGTCCCAAAGGTTTGCACAACAGAAGGAATGAGTTATTTTTTCCAAAGTGGCTGTTTTCTGAACAGGTTGTGACATCCCAACCAGTGCCAGGTTCCTGATGTCTCATTTTCCCATTTTGGCTCCTGTACATCCTAGTGATGCACCGAGCACTTTCTCCACTGCTATCTTTGCTATGAATATTGTCAAATTGGCCAAAATAAGTCAAGTGGAGAGAGTAGACTCTGGTGAGTGTAGTGGACTTGGGCAAGTGCCAGATCTTGCTGACCCAATACTACCCCTGAGCCCAGTCACAGATAAAACACCACTGGTTTTAAAACCTAAATTGGAACTGAAGCAATAGTGTTGTCCCCTGCTGTGGATTCTCATTGGAATGCATGCTGCACCCCAATTATTTTTAACAAAATAAAATTTTGCAGCATATGCATTTGTTGTGCTGCAGTTTGGCCCTAACCAATGCAAATACAGTAATAGAGGCTGACTTTCGATGCAGGGAGTAAGCCCTGATGGCCTCTGTGGATCATCACAATAAATAAGAACAGGACTGTGTCACAGCAAGGAAGAGTGTTGAACATAATATACAACTGCAGTTTTGTAGTTCCCATTTTTAGTCAGGAATACAAACTGAAACCCTGCTCCACTGTATCCTATTTTCTGTGTTGGGCTGACATGAAGTTTCTCAAGTCTGTGCTGACAAAACAGCCAAATTAGACTTGAGAAACCCATTGTACACCCTGGGGATTCACCACTGAATGCCATTTTGGTGCTGCTGCACCTGACAATGCAAAAGGAACAGGATTGGGTTAAGAACATAAGAACCACCCCACTGGATCAGGCCAAAAGCCTATTTAGTCCAACTCCCTGTATCTCAGTGGTCCACCAGATACCTCAAGGTACAAGTTGCACCTGGGCACTTGGCCAAAGGGTTACCTGACATCCTCAGTAGGTGAGCAGATTTCATGCCAATTTGTGATGAATTGAGTGGGCAAATAATTCTTTTTAGTGTATCACAGAGGTGTCTGATCATGGCTACCTGATCTGGATGTAAACCTGGAATGACAGCAGACAGCAAAAATATAATCCAATGCCACCAGTAAGACAGGCCCATTCATCCATCGCCGTCTTGCAAATCAGCCTTCGTAACACCATACCAGCAGAAACTTTTTTCAATGCTGACTTTATTCCTGCCCACATTTCAGCATGAAGCTATCTTCTACTGATTGCAGGAAAGTCTACAATGATGCAGTATCTTTCCAGGGTGGCATCTGAGGTGCTACCTGAAAACACCGGGGTCAAACAAGGGACTTTCTGCATGCAAGGAATGTGCCCTTACACTGACACAGACACTGCAATGAAGAGCGATTCATTAGATGACTTTAAAAACATCCCTGAACACTTTTGATAACCAGGACCTTCCACCCTCCAATCTACTTTTGTGTTACCATGTTCTTGTTAACAGAACATTGGGCTTGGGCTTGTTGTTCTTCATATACAAGTGTTCAGCCATAACAGAGAGGAAAAAGACCAGGTTAAAAACTTTTTTGTATGTGGCATTAGTTCAGAAATGGAATAAAAAAGGAAGTTCTGGTTAGCTTTAATTCCCCAATCTCAGAACAGGTACAACATGTTTACCCACTGTGGATCCCCCCCCATTACGTTTATACAAATTGTCACAATTACATATCAGACAAATATGCTAATTAATTATAGCCTTAGGGTTTGTAAAACATAATGACTTGATGTCTACCACTTTGTCTGACATGCTTCTTATTGCACTTATCCTAGAAGGAAATTCCCTATCTCTACCTTCAGTGGCACTGCCAAAAATTGTGGCTGGAGAGCATTTAGGAAGAGGATGGGGGAGGATTTTCTTTCCTTCTTTGGAGTAACTATTTGCTTTATTAACAAATGTACAAGAAAAGTACACGTAGAGACAAAGTGAAAGCACTGCTACAGCGCACCACTTCCACTACCCATACACCAGAAACCCAAAAAGAGCACCCCTCACATCCCTCACAGCTGTCTTTCAACCTCTGGCTACAATCATAACTAACAGGCTGGCACAAGTCCTGTGCTGACCTGGAAGTATCACAAAAGTGCTGTAATGCACTTCTGTGCCACTCCTTGTGGGGGGCAGTGGTGGGCTGAAACCGGTTCGGACCGGATCGGCCGATCCGGTAGCTACTGGGAGGCCGCCGGTTGCGAACCGGTAGTTAGGGGTGTTACCGATCCGGATCGCCCCCCTTCCTGGGGTTTTCTGGGGGGCAGTTCTAGGGGGTTGGAGGGTGACCTCGGGGCAGTTGTGGGCAGGGGGGCTGCTTACATACGGTTCCGGGGTGTGGGGGGGTCACCCGAGGCTTCCTTTGTTAAGTAGCGCCAGCCGCTGAAAAATGCTTTAAAAATCTGTGCGCATGCGCTCGCAGCTTATTAGGAAGCAGTGAGAGTTCCTAGAGAGGACCTGCGTAGGCGGGACCTCAATTGAACTCTTCCGGCTAGTGAAAATCCGGAAGAGTTCAACTGAGGATCCGCATACACAGGTCCTCTCTAGGAACTCTCACTGCTTCTTAATAAGCTGCGAGTGCATGCGCACTGAATTTTAAAGCATTTTTCAGTAGCGCTCAGCTGCGGCTGGCGCTACTTAACAAAGGAAGCCTCGGGTGACCCCCCCACCCCCCGGAACCGTATGTAAGCAGCCCCCCCTGCCCACAACTGCCCCCAGGTCACCCTCCAACCCCCACAATACAGAGCCCAATCCTGACTACTCAGAAGTAATTGACAGGCAATGGGACTTACTCCCAGGAAAGTGACTGGCTCTGCAGCCTGGATCCCAACCTGACTACACAGAAGTAAGCCTCATGCCAGTCAATGGGGCTTACTCCCAGGAGAGTGTGGAAAGGTCAGCAGCCTCAGAGCACCATCCTATGCAGGTCTACTCAGAGGTAAGTAATTTTTAAAAAAAATTTAATTTTTTAAAAACATTTTTAATTAAAAAAATTCTTGCTGGCCCCGCCCCCTGACCTGGCCTGGCCCCGCCCACTTCTGGAGAACCAGTTGTTAGGGCCAGGCCTGCCCATCACTGGGGGGGGGTTTAGGGGAGGCACAGAAATGCACCGGCCTCCCCACACCACTGCAGGAACAAGGAGATGGGGGAGTTCTGCTGGCCTAAATTGGTTAGGATTGCTCCCTCACTCTCCAGATTCCAATCTGCGGCTTCTCCTTACATTCTCCTTACAAGGCTCACACTCCAGTGATGGGATTCAAAGAAATTACCAACCAGTTCTATGCCCACCTGGCAGCCACTTTTAAATGACTATTTTTAAACTTTATATGTCCTATCTCTCATTAACAACCAATTCTATAAGGTAGGTGCAAACCTGCTGGACCCACCACTGTCTTATGCCAAAGGTTTAAACAGCCAAGATCAAAAGAACGAAGTGTTTGTCTTAAGGCCACCACTTCTGGATTTGTGATACTACAGAAGTGTCATCATGTAGCTTATCATTTATCAAAGGTGCACCATTTGAAATAATGGCTGTTCCTTACTTTCCTGATTCCAGAACAGCTGGCAAATAGTCTGCTGCTCCAGCTAGGGCTGCAATCCTAAAAACACTTTCTTGGGAGTAAGGCTACAATCCAGAGTACCTACTGCAGCCCTTGCATTGATGCAACACACATATGCGTTGATGCAGTTACGGCACCACCTAGTGGAATCCTATGGGAAATTCATAAAGCAATCCAGACTAAATTTTACATGCGTCGACGCAAGGACTGCTGTATCTACTCTGGATTGAGGGGTAAGACTCACTGAATAAATGGGGCTTACTTCTTGAGTAGATATGGTTAGGACTGTGCTCTACAGTTCTGAAATCCAAGGGAACAGAATCACCAGGGTGGGGGCTTGGCCAGTCATTCCTGAAACACAAATATTGTTCATGCTGAATTCTTTATGTTTCTGATACAATCCAGACGAGCCAATTCCAACAGTAATCTTAGTTCATGAAATCATCGAAAACATTTTAGTTATCTTAATTTTGTGTTGCTATCTATCCTATTGCCTGATGTCAAAGCCCCCAAACTGTGGTCCATTTGAGGTGTATCACAGGTTGGGCTCTTCCACCTGCTCTTGCTCCTGAATTGGCTCCATTTAGAAGCAATTTTGGGAGCTGAGCAACTTTCTGGGGGCTCTTTTGGGCTGGAAATGTATCCTATAACCTTCTTCTGGCCCAAAAGCCACTTTTCATTTACTTCAAAAAACCAAGCATGGTTTCAGGATTCTTCTCAGGACCATCCGCAAGTGTCATGTATGCTATTTGACCCACCATATGAAACTAGTTTGACACCCTGGTTTAGAGTTTTGACCTTAGATCATGTTGATTATGGTTCATCCATAGTATGGGTGACCTTGGACCAGTTACATCCTCTCAGCCCTATCACCTTGGCGTGAGAATTTAACAGGGATATCCATTTTATTCCAGACTGAGTTTCTTGCAGGAAGGATAGGGTAATAATGAAAGAAAATCCCCCAAATCCCACTCAATATTCATCTCAGTAAATCCCAAATGGAACTTCCATCCACATCCCCAACACACAGCAACAGACTGACGTTTGAGCAAGTTTAGTTGCAGGGGTGGGCAAGCAGGTGGCACAGACGACAAGCTGCACCTGCTGAGATTCCCTCTTTTATACAACTTAAAGGTCTAGTAGGGCTGTGGGTGGCACAAGCAGTTAAGACGCTGTGCCTGTTAACCAGCAGGCCAGGGTTCGAGACCAGGTCGGCCCCACAAGACAGGGTGAGCTCCTGTCCTTAGCGCAGCTCTGCGACGCCAGCTGGATCCAATCGTATTGGCTCTGCCTTTCCATTGGACTAATCCAGTGGTGTGGAGAGGGGGGATTTGCTGCTTGGGTAACAGCCTCTCCTCCATAACAATCCAACCCAGGCTTTCATGCTTTGCATGCAGCGCAGAGCACGATACCATAGTCTTTCAAGACTGACGGAGGCCTGCTTTTAAAGGTCTAGTATCCCTGAAGTATCCTAGACCCAGGCACCTTGGGTCCCTAGAGAGAAAGGCAGGGAATGAATGAATGAATGAATGAATGAATAGGCCCAGCTTGCCCACCCCTGGTTTAAGGCACAACTCGGGCACTGTGCATAATGATACTAACTGCTCTTCTCAAAAATAGCTGCGGAAAAGGGAGCAAAAGCAAATATAAAATGGAGATATTTCTTGAAAATGATTGTCATGATCACAGGCATCTATTGATGAATTTTTTCAAAAGGCAGAGGACAGAAAAGCCATGAAATAAAAGACATCACTAGAAGATTTTGAAACACTTCTGAGTCAAGACTGCTCTTCAAAGCTATCAGGAAAGTCACCCATGGAAGTGCACAGTAAATGAAAGAGGCACAGGAGAGCAGCCTCTCATTCAGGTAAGTAGTCCAACCTTTTGATGCCTTCTACACCCATTTGGATGAGAGTTTCATGGAAAGGGTTCAAGAAGAGAATGCATTAAAAAAGATACACAGGATCAAACATTTTTTGGAAGCCACTTGACTTAGAGATCCTTTTTTTGCACATGCTTTCCACACAAAGCCATTTGTGTCTATTGTGTCCGCAAGGGAATGAATGAACTAAATGCAGTACATAATACAGGCACAATTCAGAGACCGGATTTCATGCTCCATGAAGTAGAGTGAAGTAGGTAGTGGTCATACACTTTGGGCTTCTCAGCCTGCCTCCCAAGTCCTCTGTGTCGAGAACTTACTTCAGCTTCTACATACAGAAAAAAGCCCTTCTCTACATTTCTGTGGGATCCAACATTGTTTAAATCCCAGATGGGGCTGCAGTCAGAAGAAGCATAGCTGCGGTGATGGAGCATGGTAACTATTTGAGGAGCAGGTGCCGCAATACACCATGTAACTTGTACCTCTTACTCACTGTCAGAGCCATTCTGAGCAGCAACAACAACTAGGGCTCTGACAGCAAATCTGAGGGGGCAGTTATGAGGTGCACTGTGGTGCCTGCAGTACAAAGGGTGCAATCCTAATCTAGGCTGGCACAACTCATGAGTCTTCCCATTCCTGTGGCGATGTAGGGAGGGAAGCACATGTCTGTGCACTGGCTTAACCCTCACCAGGAGTGATGCAGAAGTTTCTTATGGCACTTTTGTAACACCCCCAGGCCAGCACAGAACTTGTGCTGGGGCTTATACTGGCCTAACTGGGGATTAGGATTGTAATGTTAGCATGCAATTTCCGTAGTGTGGAAGAATAGTTGGGCTCTTGGTTCAAACCGAACCTATTTGTGGATGTGTTTTTTCCCAGTTGATATAGTGGTAGAAATTCCTGGAGATCCTGTTAGAATCTCCAGCATTTTGTTCTTTGACTGTTTGGAGACCTTTGCTACCTAGTGGAAATTCCAGGACAATCCCAGAAGGTTCCACCAATCCCATCAATTTGAGTGATGGGAGCTGAAAGATGTTACACTAACAGGGAAGAGGCACTGCACTATGCTATCCAGACACTGTTGCACCTGTAGAAACCCTCTTGTTTACACTAAAATTCAAAGGCTATGTTTCTGAGTCTCTCAAATCCATCTTAGGACTGATTAACAAATAAAAAAGAATTTTAATTAAAAAAGAGACAGGCAGCCCAATCCAGGGCAACTATTCCTTGCACATAAGAGGCCTTAGGGTGCCCTATCTATCACTAGGGTGGAACAACTGCAAGATGCTCCAGCCCAGTTACTCTGGAAGAGGCTTAGGGCAGAGCAAGGCAACATAGGGTGCCCTAAGAGAGGTGGACCTGCTCTGCCCTAACCGGGGCAGCCTAAGCAGCTCAGGAGAGGCAAGTTGAGGGCATGTTTAGCATTGCCTAGGGCAGAGCAGTTACTCTGTATCCAGAGCCTGTTTCCAAGGCAGAAATGCCCTCTTCCAGCCCTCAGAGTTATACCACCTCAGGAGCAGGTATAGTAATGAGTAGACCCATAGGGGTCCATGATAAGGCCCGAGTAAGAATGGCAGTGCTGACCAAAAATCTGAGTTCTTGGCCAGCCTAGCTGCAACCCCTTCCTCTCAACCTCAGGATATGGAACAAACTACGGCTGCCCACAAACCTCAGGATACAGCAGGCCACTCCAAGAAGCCCCTTGTATTCACTGTAGAATGTACTGGCATCTCATCAGGGACTCCTTATAAGGCAGGCACCCAGTGGCGTCACCAGACTGGTGCAGCTGGTGTGGGCTGCATTGGGGATGCGCTCCGTATGGGGTGATGTGCCGGAGGAGTTTGACTGTCCTTTGGCAGGCCCCGGGCGTCAGCAACCCCATTCAGGCCTGCTCCAAGGCGGAGAATCAGCCAGAAGCTGCCACTTGTTTGAGGAGCTGGCCTGAACGGCCATCTGAGGTGCACTGCGCAGAAACACACTGAGCATGCCGAACAGCTTCAGAGGAGACTTCCTTAGAGCAGAGAAAGTCCGCGCCTCTGCACAGCCATTCGGCCTCACTCAGGAGGCGGAGCGGCAGCCGAATGGCTTCAGAAAGAGTACTGCACAGGCACCAACTCTGACGCCTGCACGGTCTCCCCCGAAGCCAAAAGGCTTCAGAAAAGTACTGCGCAGGTGTCAGAGATGGTGCCTGCGCAGTACTCTTTCTGAAGCCAGTTGGCTTCAGAAACAACTGCGCAGGCGCCAACTTTGGTGACTGTGCAGTCCAGGTGGGGAGGGGCACGCATCCCAGGGATGACGCACAGACTTCCGCACCAGGTGATGTGCAGAGTCATGTCACCACTGTAGGCACCACAGCTGTTCCTTGTTCAGTGTGATCTGAGGGGTGTCTCCTCAGGAGCAAGTCTTCCCCTTGTGTCAATTACTTAGCATGCTCTGGAGCACTTAGGGCAGCCCAGGCTTCCTGACTCTCTGGATTCAGCATAACTTTCTGCTCGGGATACAGAATAGTTAGGAGAGTGCAGTTAGGTCAGAGCAAGCTGAATTTGCTCTGGATTGCAGCCAAAAACAACAATTTAAATAATTGGACTATTAAATGAGCAGCAAAATAAAAATCCAAGTATCACCAAGATAGCACACAAATGAAAAGTACAATAGTCAGAAAAAGGGTTTGGATTTTCATTGAGAATCATATTTTACAGGATCAGGCACCTAGTTGCTATATCTTGTCTGCAGGAAGCATTGCCATTAAATCCAGGTGGAAGTAAAAATAAAAAAAACAAGCATAGCCTCTGCTTTTCAGAAAAACCTACAGTTTATAACAAGCCCTAGAAATGTTTGAAAATAGTGTTTTACCTTACACAGAAGTAAGCTCATTGGGTTCATTGGCTGCAATCTTATCTAACTCACCAGAAATAAATGCCTGTACCTATATATGAGATTGCTGTGTGAGTGAATCGACCTGTATTGATAGTGTTATTTTTGTTGAGGTATAATTAAAGACATAATATTTTAAAAGTTTTTTTTAACCAAGAGCAGAGACTTCTGAATGTGTGCCTCCATTCATCCAAATTCTCCTTGCCTCGGTCTATCCCCCACAAAAAAAGTCTGAATAGCATAGGTTAAAACCAACAGTTTAAGAGGGGATTCATGCAGTGTTTTGACTTTCCCTTTTTTCCAGGACTGAAAAAGCCATACTGGTGCCACTGGAAGAAGATGGCAGACAGCCCCATCATCTCCATCCTTCAGTCAAGGTCCTCCTACCTCTCAAATTCAGTGGCAATCCAAAGCCTGCCTGCAACACTTTTTGCAAGCCATACTGCTCTTTCATCCAAACTGAATTAAGCTACTTCACAGTAAGTACTCACCATCTCCTTCTCTGTTGAGGCCATGAGGGCAGGTCATGGAGGTGACCTCCTGCACCACCAAGGAGGAAGAGGTGATCACTCTTAAGAGGTGATCATAGCTCTGCTTGGTGCCTCTTCAAGGTGGTGAGAGTGGGGAGTGACACACTGATTGTCACCTGCTGGTCTGTCACTTCCCCAGTGCAGGTGTGAATCAGTCAGTCCCTCCTCAGACGAGACTCACCTGTGGGCTCTTTGCAAGCTTGCTTCTTCCAGCATCCAGCTGCAGGCTCAATTTTGGGACTCAGGCTCAGTAAAATCCAAAATCCAAAGCCTTGTTTTACCAAATGTTTTCATTGTTAGGGGGTTTCTCACCAAGGTCAATAATTTGGACACTCACATTATTTCTCCAAGGAACTCAGTAGCCAGGGAGTTCTTGAAGTCTGTCCTCAAGTTCAGGACTGAGATGTAGGACTTAGCATTAGTTCTGCCCAAGTTCAGCCAATGAGTGACGCACATTGCATAGGTACTGTTAGAAGAGCCATATGTCCTCTTAGCATTGTGTCCTGGAGAATGTCCTCCTTTCCCTTGTAATAGTACTTTATTTACATCCCCTGTTTTTCCTGAAGGACTCAAGGTGGCTTTGTAATTGGACAGTATGTAACCTAATGGAATGCTATAAGGAGGAATTAGAAAGGATGTGGAAAGTGAAGGTGAATGTGATCTCAGCAGAGATTGGAGCACTAGGGGCTGCGACACCCAAGCTGGCAGAATGGCGCCAACAGATTCCAGGAAGGACATCAGAACACTCGATCCAGAAAAGCGCATTGCTAGGAACAGCTAAGATACTGCGCAGAACCATACATACATACTGCGCGGTATACATACATAAATACATAACTTCTGCACAGTATACATACATACATATATATATTTATATACATACATATACAGTACACACACACACACACACACACACACACACACACACACACATATATATATATATGAAATTATGACCAGAGGTCACCCTGCGTACTGTAGAAGGGACACATATCCCTCCGACATCTAGCTCAACCCCTTACCCTTTGCCTGTGTTGAATTGTAACCAAGAAATTAAAATAAGATTGCAATCTTAAAATGGTTTACTTGGAAGTTAACTTTGGGCGCATGTCAACTCATAAGTGTGTCTCATTATGTTCTATGGTACTTACTCTCAGGAAAGTGTGTATAGGATTGCAGATTCATCAAAATCAATAGGACTGGTTTCAGAGAGAATATGTTTAAGATGGGAGTGCAATCCTAATCCTGTCAACTCAGAAGTAAGTCCCATTATATTCAATGGGGCTCAATCCTAAGAAAGTGTGTTTAGGATTGCAGCCATAATGTGAAATACTCTGTTATTTTTCTGTGAGGAAATTTCCTCCACACAAAATGCAATATACATAGACAGTCCCCCCCCCCCCCCCCCCCCGGGCAGGATGACCAGATTCCCAAACCTCAAAAGGAGAACAAGTTCTTAGATTTCTCTCAGCCTGTCCTTTCCAGTGGACAAAGGAAGTAAAGCCACAAATAAAGCCATGATATCGGGCACTTTCACTTTCCCATAGAGCTCAATGCATATTTTTATTTTTAGTTTTTTGGGCATAACCTTTGATAGGAGGGAGATATTTCAAAACCAATTTTTGCATTGGATTCTGCTCTTCAATACGAAGCAAATGACATATAACATTGAGGGGTACTGTACTGTACCCCATTGCAAAGTTCCAAAATGAAGCCAAAATGGAGGACAATGAAGCCCTTTTGGAGGACACCCGGCCAGGAGGCTAAAAAAGAGGGCAAATCCAGAAATTTCCAGTGATTGGTCACCCTGCCTCAGGGCTACCATTCAGAGATCCGGTACGCTGGAAGTGGGAGGGGCCAGCCGGGGTCAGGGGGCGTGGGCGGGGCGAGGGGCGGGTGATGTCTGCTCATGCGCAGTGCCTGCCCTGGAGTGGGCGAAGCCTATGTCGGCGCTTGTGCAAGCCTGCCTAGAAGCGTCCTGCCCGCTTCTAGGCAGGCGCGGTGGGGCAAAAACATGGCGGACCGTACCGGTCCGCTATGTTTTTGCATTTCCCTGTCGCTGGCGGTTTGCTAGCGGCAGGGAAACGGGAAGATCCGGTATGGGCGCGTAGGCCCGTACCAGTAAGTGCCCACCACTGCTACCATTGCAGGTTTGGATTCAGAAGGTTTACATTTCAAACATTCAAACATCGATACTAGTTGCTTGCCAGAAAACTTAAATTAAAGGGACATACGTTGAGCCCATTGCTTATTGGGTAGTACTGTATAACGGCTGCCTAAACATATTGTAGCAAACATGGCCTGGAACACAGGTCTTTCTTTACATGCTTAAACAAAGTATTAGTTTAAGGTGAGTTCTGAAAATTAATTCTTATAATATGAATAATGGTGAGGAGCTGAGTTTCTGAGTAGTCTTCAGATCATCGGATGCTTGGCAGCTGCAGGTGTGTGGATGGAAAGGAGGAAGGACTTTGGATTAAAAAGGCCACTTATTGCTCTCCAGAAAGAGCAGATAAAACAGCTGAATAGAACCCCCTTCACTGGGGGTCTGTAGGAACAATCAAAGGTCTCACTTTGTTCCTACAATAGATGAATGGTGAACGAAACCCTGGACTTTGCAGAAGTAGACAAACTTATAATTGTACTTAAAGATAAAGCTTATATGAACAACTGGAAACTGGTTATTGACTTTTTATAAGAGAGAAAAATGCTCTGATGACCTTTGGTATGGAGGACTAATTTTAAAGAAACAGCTTCAAATGAATTTTATTTCTTTTCCCTTTAAAAGCAGGCCTCTGTGGGTCTTGAAAGACTATGGTATCATGCTCAGCGCTGCATACGCTGCATGCAAACCATGAAAGCCTGGGTTGGAGTGTTATGGAGGATATGCTGTTACCCAAGCAGCAAATCCCCCCTCTCCATGCCACTGGATTAGTCCAATGGAAAGGCAAAGCCGATACGATTGGATCCAGTTGGCGTCACAGAGCTGGGCTAAAGACAGGAGCTCACCCTGTCTTGTGGGGCCGACTCGGGTCTCGAACCCTGGCCTGCTGGTTAACAGGCACAGTGTCTTCGCCACTTGCGCCACCCACTTGCGCCATTCCCTTTATTTCATCTTTTTTTCACAAGAAATGGAATTTACAAAGATAAGGTTGCAATCCTAAACACACCTTCCTGGGAGTAAGACCAGTTGAACACAAAGGGGCTTACTTCTGAGTAGACATGGTTAGGATTGTGCACTTTGAATGACTGTTAGAGAAAGACTGGATTGAGTGTTAAAAATTAGAAACTGTAAAAGTAAAAATTAAGTAGAAATGTCGGCTTTGCCAATGCTACACAATCAGAAAGATTATTCTTTCTTTCTTTCTTTCTTTCTTTCTTTCTTTCTTTCTTTCTTTCTTTCTTTCTTTCTTTCTTTCTTTCTTTCTTTCTTTCTTTCTTTTTGAAGCCATTTTTGTTGTTGTTTATTGTCTTTTTGTTGTAATGTCTTTTTGTTGTCAATGGTTTATTTTTGGAAGTGGAAAAGACTCACTTTGTATCTAGTTTGGTGTTTCAGACTGCCCTTCTTCCAGGACGCTCAGAGTTGTATGCATCTCTCACCCTCCATCACTGCATTTTTTTAAAGTAGCTTTCCTAAAATGAATGTCCAGTTTTTAATTTTTCTGGCCTGATTGCCACTCTTCAGTGTAATAATGAGCCAGTTTCCCTCTGGTGTGGAGTGGTGTGGAGAGGGGGGAATTGTCACAACAATCTTGTGAAGTAGATTATTCTGAGAGGTGCTGGCATGCCTAGAGTCACCTAATAAACTTTATTGAGGCTCTCCTTTCCTCTCCTTACTACAATAGCTCTCTGCAAAACAGAACTTCATAAATTAATATTCATATTTGACTACTATTTGTTGTATTATGATGTGAAAAAATTTTATGGATTGCTTACTTTTAATGCTCATCCCTTGTATTCTGTATTCCCTTGTATTCTGACAAAAACTATAAAATGTAAAGAAAGAGCAAGGATAACAGAATCAGCCAGGAATTGGGAAAGAATTTAGCTCATTATGAAAAGAAAGAAAACTAAATAAACCACTTCTGATGGTTTTTTGTCTTATGGAGCTAATCGGGATCTGTATTTGTTCTCATTCAGAAAACTCACTTCTCTCCCTTCCCCCCTTTGTCTTCCACACCATCTACTTTATATTGTACCCTCTTTGGGGGCAAGGGACTGTCTATTTTGTTTATGAAATTACGAAGCACTATGTATCTGAGGCTGTAATCCTAAAGACACTTTCCTGGGAGTAAGATCCTTTGAACACAATGGGGATTACTTTTGTGTAGACATGGGTAGGATTGTGCTCTGAATCTAATAAATGATTAGATAATGTGCTGACTTATCTATTATGTGTAGAAACTGTCCTGGACTTTTGGCTGTCAACATCTTGACATGTGCTATAAAAGCATCATGTTTCTAAAGACCCACACATTATACATTTTTAAACCCTCCATCCTAACAGCCAAGATCTTTTTAATAGTGAAGATCTTAAACACTGGAAATCACAAATTGCTGCTTGCTGTAGAGGAAATATTAGAGCGGTATTATTCCAGCAGATTAAGAGGAGGGATATTAGGCAAAAGCATCACTTGGCCTGATTAGGGAGAACCTGGGCAGTTCAGGACAGGAAAGTTATGCTTCACCAACCTTTTGGAACTCGTGGAGGAGAGGGCTGCCAAAGTGGGCTGCATAGCAGATGTTCTCAGAGGGTTCAGTGAGCTCCTGACAATACTTTGCTCAGGGGATTAATATATAAGGTAAAGAGGTGATAGAGTCAGAGGGAAACTGGCTCATTAGTACACTGAAGAGTGGCAATCAGGCCAGAAAAATTAAAAACTGGACATTCATTTTAGGAAAGCTACTTTAAAAAAATGCAGTGATGGGTACGGGCTTTGCCATAAAGTGTGTAATGCAGGGCTGTGGGTAGCGCAAGTGGTTAAGACACTGTGCCTGTTAACCAGCCGGCCAGGGTTTGAGACCTGGGTCCCCACAAGACAGGGTGAGTTCCTGTCCTCAGCCCAGCTCTGTGACGCAGCTGGAACCAATCATATCGGCTCTGCCGTTCCACTGGACTATTTCAGTGGTGTGGAGAGGGGGGAATTGCTGCTTGGGTAACGGCCTGTCCTCCATATCAATCTATTCAGGCCTTCGTGCTTTGCATGCAGCATTGAGCATGATAGCACAGTCTTTCAAGACTGATGGATGCCAAGTAATGCTGCCCACTGGAATGTAAGCAACATTCAGTGTGCCATACTGGCCATATGACCACATGAACAACTTTGGAGATGGAGAAGAGCACTGCACCCTATGGCTGGTCACAGCTTGCATGGCTACCTGTGAGGTGTTATCTTACCCAGGGTGACAGTAAGTCCCTTTTCCCCACCAGGATATGCCCTGGATTTTAGCCCTGTGTCCCCCTTTTCCTTGTGGCCGGGCAGCATGGAATTAGTAAATTTCTTATTGTACTTAATAAATTATGGCTGCAATCTTAAAGACACTTTCCTGAGAGTAAGACCCATTGAACACAATGGGGATTATGCTTAAATGTACATGGTTAGGATTGTGCTCAAAATAATAAAGAAAATACAAAAAATAAAGAAAAATAAAATTAATCTGCACTTAGGCTGCAACCCTAAGCACGCTTTCCTTGGAATAAGCCCCATTGAACTCAGTGGGGCGTACTTCAGAGTAGACATGCACAGGATTGCATCCTTAGTCTGCCCCCTTACACAGGAGTGAGCCCCACCGATTACAACCCAGCTTACTTTAGAGTACACATGCAAGGCTAGGTCTCTGAGGCTCCTTTCCATTGTCCCCCTCACTTAGAAATGAGCCCCATTGACTGTAATAGGCTTACTGAAACACTGAAACTGGCCATATCATGGCTAGGACTTTTTTGCTTGTTTATCAAGACATTGCTTGTACAGCAAGATAAAAATTATTAGAAATGTTTGCTTGTCTTGCAAAAACGCTCAATCGAGCTCTCAGTTGGGTGTCCTTTGGGGAGAAAGGTGGAATACAAATCCAACAATCAATCAATCAATCAATCAATCAATTAATGAGTCAATCAGTCACTCAATCAATCAAAATTACTCTCAGTCCAAGGTTTTACTGTATACAATGCCTTTTTCATGTGTTTAGGGAGGAGACCAGGATTCTCTCGGACAGATAGGTAGAGTTTGGAGCCCTACTGCTCGTTTTAGGACTGCGGCTGATATTTGACTTATAAAGAAAACCTACTGTATATTTCTTCCAGTTTTTAAATCAAGCTCTCACTCTAAATGGAAATCCTTATTGTTATAGGAAGGGGCTGAAAAAAGTGGAGCTCATGCTTTGCATGCAGGTGGCACTACCAGACAATCCATAGGTGGGGCAGCAGACCCACCCTGCCTACAGCCCAGAGCTAACTAAAGCTCCATAAGACCACCCACCTCAAAGAGTTTTGTGGATCCCTGTCTTTTTCTCCCCCCTCCCCCGGTACATCAAACAGAGAACATGCCCCAAGAACAATCTTTCAGAACATTTTTCCCTGTTTCGAGCAGCTTGCCACACCCTTTGGGTGACACAGGACAGGACGGTCTGTTCAGAAGGCTGCTCGGTGTGCTGTTAACACTTGCATTATATCCCGAAGGGGCATGAGTCAATCAATAATTAAACCAGAGTCTTAGTCCGTCAACCTGGTAACCCGTTCATTGCGGCATCTTTCTCCCTTCCCAGGCTTTCTTCCCTTTTCCTCCAAGTCATTGGGAGAGCCACACAGAGAGACAGCACCTCCCTGAGCCATCAGGTGTGATGCTGCTGCTTCTGGCCTGGGAAACTACTCAAGTTTTCAAACTTTGGTGGCCAAGTCCATGGAAGCCTGCTTTGAGGATCTGGCCAACTTAGGGGCAGGTTTGAATCCCGATCTCACACAGTAAACCCATCAGCATTGAAATGCACAACAGTGAAAAACTTTCCTTTTCTTACGGTTCCTGCAATGATCTTACCAAAGTGCAAATCTGCTCAGAGATATTCATGTATGGGTGAACTTGGTGTCCTCTAAACTGGGGACATGTCCAATCCAGCAAAGGCGTGTGTGGGTGCGCACAAAAAAGTGCTTATGGCTTCAATAGGCGGTTTGTGCAACCGCAGTGTCGAACCTCATTACTCCCGATGGTTATCTCCCCACTTGATATGCACAATAGCTTGGAGGTGTTTTGACGAAATTTTTTTCCAGGCCTTTGATGTGCCAGCAGCAGCATGGCTTGCTATGCTGCGTTTTGAAGAGTGGAACCTAGCCATCTTGGGAAAGAGGAGCTCCCTTGGGTGCCGGCTGAGAACGTTAGCCTTTCAATAGGCTCCTGCATGCTCAGACCAAGTTCTCCGTAAAGTTCTCCCACCCAGAAGTGATGGCGCAACTAACCTCTCACAAGTGTGTACTGCAAACCACAGCTGGGGACCCACAACATTTTATTTATGTTGAACTTTGTAGATGGGACAGACTCTCACAGCTGCTTATAATTTACATAATTGTTAAAACTATATTAGGTGGAGTTTAGCTGCAAACAAATTGACAAATAGTAGTGATATAAGTTCATAAAAGCGCATCTCCATTGCACTGCAGCTTTTGATCCCTGGGAGTCAATCTCAGCAATCCATGGAGTTAAAAGAAGACTCAAGTCATCATTCAGTCTCCTTTCCACTCACTTTTCTTCCTCACCGCCATCATCATGCAAAATGCTTCTTCCCTTGCACACTTCCATCTCAGAGAGGTGTCTCAGGCCATCCTGTGAAACCTGCTCTTCAAATGTGGGCTCTCCAGTCTCACTTGGAGACAAGAGATTGACTCATCCTGCTTTTGATGTCCCCCTGAAACCTTCCCACCCAATAATTAAATCCTGTCCTCCCTTACCCCGCATTCCGTTTATTAATTGCCAGAATCAAATTATTAATCTTTGAACAGCGCTAATCAAATGATGAATGGCTTGGAACACAGATTAAATACTCTCTGGGCTGATTAATCAGAACCTGCCTCTGGCTTTTCCATTGCTGATGCAGGCTCATGAGTGGCATAGCCTCCAAGGGGTGACAGAAGAAAAGAGGCATGTATATTTTTTTTAAAGCCACTTATTGCCACTTATGGCAATGAAGAAATTAAGCCAGCAAACTGCTGCCATGCACGTCTAGCCCAGAACTTGAAAAAGGTGATCAACTTCAAAGCATTCATTTCTTTACACAAAAGCACACATTCACACTGAGAAGTCATTATTATTGACACATTGTCAACCATGCATATGTAGTCACTGACTGACTCATCAATGCCCAGCCAAAACTGCCAGACCTAGAAGCGCAAACTTTGGGGAAGGTATTCCTTCCGTGATGGAGGCACCCATTAAGAAACCATTAGTTGAAAAGCAGTATATAAATACTGTAGATAGATAGATAGAACTGGCTTGGAAAATTCAAACCAGAAGGGGGTGAAAGGGGGTGCAATGTGTTTTTGTTCCTATGTTTTACCTTGAAGAATATAAAATGTTTTACCTTGTCTGATTAATGCTCTGCCCCAAACCCTAGACTAGAAGCTTAAAACTTGGGAAATGTATTCCTTACATTACATATGGTGCATGGGAATGGTGCATGGGGGAATTGTGCATGGTGATGCCCAGTAGTGCGTGCTGCCCAATGTGCAGATATTCCTGAAATTTTACTCCTGCAACGTAGGGTAAATTTCGCTAGTGTAAATATAAAATAACTACAGATACTTTCCTAGCTAATTCTGAGGCCTTCAGAACACCTTCTGGATGCAAACCAAACAAGTTCTAGTTATGTTCTGTTGAATGGGCCAGAAGCTCTCAGTGGACCAGAGGCTGGCTGAAGGCCAGATAGAGGCTTGCTATGAGCCACATCTGGCCCAAGGGCTGGGATTTGGAGACCCCTGCACTAGCCCAACAAAGTATGAGATTGAGGATCCACTGCTGATCCAGCCCCCTCCTAGGACCTGATCAGTTCACCTGGCCTGTCAACACACAACCCCTGCCCCATTGTTGCCCATCCCACCCTCACCCCATGATCATGCAGATACTCACTGATCCAAAGTCATGCACACCATGTCCTCTGGATGACACTGGGCCACATTTGTAAGATCTTTGGAAGAGCTCAGTCATGCACAGATACCATTGATACATTGTGCAACATGCCTGTATGTTCTCATATTTGTTCATTCATTCATTTATGCTGCAAACCTATACACGCTTTCCTCTGAGTAAACACCATTGAACACAATGTGCCTTACTTCAGAGTAAATAAGTACAGGATTGCAATGTCATTCATTGATCCCATCTCTAATGTATATACAGTATCTATGTAAATTTATTCAAATTTGAAATGCAAACTAATTCTCCATCCCTCAGTCTTTTGCCACAGTATCAGAGAAAAGATGAGCACAATCCTAACCATTATGTTCAAAGGGTCTTACTCCCAGGAAAGTGTCTTTAGGATTGGAGCCGATATAGTCTTCCTGCCAAAATGTTTGCCCATCCTTGATCTACAGCAGTAGTCATATGGTCATAGCAATAGTCATACTCTCTAAAACTTTAGTTTCTATTCTTTGGCATTCCCGTCTTTTGGGTTTTTTAAACTAGCCTGAAGTTGAAAATGTAATTAAGAAGCCTTGCTATCACATTTCTAGTGACATCCTTGGTCATTGATCATTCCAGCCAAGATGAGGTAAAAGCACATCGTTCGCCGACTCCGATAACATGTCACCCAGGGAGACATTTCACCTAATATTCCATCAAGGAGATTGATAATTTGCACAACTTTCTTTAGGCCATTGACCTTTTTGTTGGAGGGGAAGAGCTTATAAAATAGTTTTGCATTAATTCGCTTTAAGCTAATATTCTTAAGACATCATCTACGTTCTGCTTTTTTTAAGGAATGTGGTAAGAAAGGGGCAGGCAGATGGAAGGTGGAACTCAGACCTGGCAGTTAGGCTGGATCTAATCCCTGTTCCCTGGGTGGCCAGCCTCTGACTGCTCGCATCTTCTCTGTGCCACCTCTGGAGGTGTTGCACATGGAGGTGTTGCACATGGGGGTGTTGCACATGGGGTTTGAAGTGCATGGTGGGTTGATGCTCATGGGTGGATGTTGTACATGGGGGATGTTGAGCATGGGGGTTTGACACCCATGGGGATTTGACACCCATGGGGGTTTGAAGCGCATGGTGGTTTGAAGCGCATGGGGGGTTGATGCGCATGGGTGGATATTGCGCATGAGAAGATGATGCACATGGAGGGATGATGAGCATGGGGGGATGTTGCTCATGGGGGAGTTGTGCATGGGGGATGAACATGGGGGATGTTGCGCATGGGGGATGTTGCACATGGGGGTTGAAGTGCATAGGAGGGATGATGCGCATGGGGTGGATGAACATGGGGATGTTGCACATGGGGGTGGATGTTCATGGGGGTTGATGTGCATGGGGGGTTGATGTACAGTAGGGGGATGGTGTATGTGAGAATTTTACTCCTGTGACGTGGGTACACTTTTTGCAAGTATACATATAAAACTGAAAAGTCACTCATTGACTTTTCAATGGCCAGCCAAAACCCCAGGCCTAGATATGTGAAATTTTGTGAGGGTGTTCCTTTCACATTGGAGGCAGCCACAAAGTACCGGTGTTCAGAAATTCCAATGGGAAGGGGGTGAAAAGGGGTGCAGCACGTTTTCCTTCCTATGCTTTACATTGAAGAATCACTGAATGAGGGATGCTCTGGCAAAACCAGTGATGGGCTTCAAAGAAATTAAGAACCGGTTCTCTGTCCATCTGGCAGCCACTTTTAAATGGCTGTTTTTAAACTTTATATGTCCTAACTCTTGTTAACAACCGGTTCTATAGAGTAGGTGCGAACCTGCTGGAGCCCACCACTGGGCAAAACCCCTGGAATTAGAAGCGTTAAATTTGGGGAGGGTATTGCTTATGTCACATGAGCACAAACCAAGAACCGATGTTGAGAAATTTAACCCTTAAGGGGCTGAAAAGGGGTGCAACGTGTTTTTGTCTTATGCTTAAGATTGAAGACTGACTGATCACCATCCAGCCAATTTGTTGCCCAGTGGCTAATGCACTGCTAGGATATGCATAGAGGATGGTGCGCATGGGCTGGATGGTGCACATGGGAAGCACGGGGGATAAGCATGGGGGGATGATGCACATGGGGGATGTTGCGCATGGGGAGATGTTGCGCATGGGGAGATGTTGCACGGGGATGTTATGCATGTGCCAGATAATGCTCATGAAGGGATGATGCACATGGGGGAGTTGACGTGCATGGGATGTTGATGTTCATGGGGGAATGTTGATGCGCATGGTGGATATTGATGTGCAGGGGGGTTGATGCTCTTGAGAGGATAGTGCGCATGGGAGGACGATTAGCGTGTGCAAGGTAAGTACATTTTTGCTAGTCTCATCTATAACCTCAAAGTCTCAAAGTACAAGCATTAGGGATTAACATTTATGAACCTTGACTATACTGATAGCTAGAAGGGGTGGCATTGTTATAAGTTATATTTTAAACTGGTAAAAACTTGCTACCAATGCATAGTTCTTGCATGTAGAATGAGACAAAGTACATGCAAAGAAACAAAAATAGGTGATGGTGGCCTACAGGGATCTCGGTCCTCTTAGCAGTTTGGAGCGTAAATCGACATGTATTTCTAAATGCTCTTGGAAATCATTACTATTCAGAGATTCACAACAAGCCTTCAGAAAGGTTTCATGGGAACAAAATTCCATCTTGCTGAAACATGCCACAAATTTCCAATCAAGTAGAAAAAAATCTGGCTGCAGGTAAAGGAAACTTTGAAATTGGAAGCGGACAAAATGCAGACGGCAACAACCTCTGGAAAAAGGAATCTGGATCACTTAGGGCAAAGCTTTGCTTTCAGATCATATCACTTCCGATAGCCTTGTTGTGGCTTCGCTATAAGCCCAGAGCCATCCAATGTGACTGGCTGTGCCGCCTTCATTTGTTTCACAGGCATGGGCTCAAATTATCAGATGGTCCTATGCAAAAAATGATCCCTAGATACTGAATAGTAGCATATCAAGGAGATGACTGAAATGAATTAACTGTAATTTTAAAAGTATGTATGCAATTACCATCTCCTGGATTCTGTTCAGACTCACTGCTTAACAGCTATGGTTGTGAAGCAGTAGTTTTAGCACTAGGACCCACTTTTTGGAATGACAACCTGTGTGATGAAATTCACCTGGAGGTAATTTCATGGCCAAAAGTGATATCTTCAAGCAAAATTTTTAACATCCCCCCCCCCATTATAGCAAAATCAAATTAATTAAGTAGGTTAATTATAAGTTT
The DNA here is from genome assembly GCA_030015325.1 of Cryptoblepharus egeriae. Taxonomy (NCBI): domain Eukaryota; kingdom Metazoa; phylum Chordata; class Lepidosauria; order Squamata; family Scincidae; genus Cryptoblepharus; species Cryptoblepharus egeriae. Next base: position 19,503,077 of record JAREYC010000013.1, read on the forward strand.
ATTATAAGTTTAACAATCTATTCAAATTACTGCTGTAACCATGATGAGCAGTTGCTGATATGTTTTTTAAAATTCCCTAAATATTCCACTTTACGCCAAGAAAGCCCCATTGACTAACGTTATTAAAAACATGTATATTATAGACTATTAAAAATAAAGATCTGTAAAACTTCCCCCAAATGCAGTCACATCCCATGGCAGATTCAAGTCTAATGAATTAAAAATAAAATACACATTGAAATGAAATGGGACCCACCTGAAATTGGTTTACATAAATGGGTCCTGACCCACTTACATCAGAGATGGCTTATGGCCCACATTTTTTTCTGTAAAATATTTCACCAAAATTTCATAGCCCTCATTTTCCTAAGTTCATGGGTATTTCAGAGGTTTCTGCTTTACTTCTGCACTAGTATTCTGTAAAAGTCGAATACATTAATTTTAGCTTCTAGGATTTAACAACCCATTTCCCAGTTCGCAGTTATTTTTGTGGAAATCTCCAGAGGATTTGCTAACCACCAGCCTATAATATGTTTTGCAACTTTCAGGAGTGCTTATGTTTTAAGAACGCTTTTCCCCGGCCCCTACTTAAAATCCTAACCATCAGGGAGAGGAAACTAGAAATCCAAATGGACTGGATTTCTTGTGCCAATATACTTACTGTCTGGGAACCCCTGTGGACCAATAAATGCTCAGCCCAAAGTATTTGAAGTATTACCTAAATGACTAGATGTTATATAGAGGAATATAATCACTCTGCAGAATTTACTTCCAGATGCATGTCGGCTAAAGGTCCTGAAATAATGATTGTTTCAGATTATGTCACAAGACACGAACCATCTCAACCTACAGTGGTGAACTTTTTCCTTCCAATCTCAGTCCAACTGAGTCAAACCAAATTACTTAATAGAATTTAAGCAAATGTTTGTAGACGCATAAGTTACCAGAACTGTCCTTTGTTGGTTTCCGTCCCAGAAATAAACCTGAGTGTCTGGGCCTTTTCTACAATGACATCAGCAAAAAGTGTCACTCGTTTAGCCTGCTCAGAATCAGTAACACTTACCCAGCAAATCACATTTTCCACAAGCATTACAAAGCCTGGCTTGATAACTTCATCCAGCACCTCATTTGTTCGTTAACTAGTTGGGTTTCACAATACCCCTGTGAGGTGGGGAGAGTGACAACTTGTCAACTGTCAGTAAATTGCTTTGATAGTTGCACTTGCATCTCACCTGCTTTGGAAGCATCTGGGACACAGGGATGGAGGTGTCCCCTGTTTACTCCCCACTGACCATAGTCCCAGCCCCCCATGGATCTGATCAGGTTCATGACCATCTTGCCTTCACAACCCCAGTTGTGCTTTACCTAAGACCAACCCTTAGACGACCATCTAAAAATAGCCTAATTTGCATAAATTATAATTGCCAGACAAAAAATCCGGTTGGTCATCTAAGGGTTACAAGGAAGCCTTCCTATTTGGAAGGTACAGCAAATTCTTCAGACCACTGCAGACTTGGAAAGCTTCTCCATCCAGTTCCAGTTTGTTACAAGCCCTGGGCCAAGTCCTGCACTGGGTATCCTACTGTACTTCTTGCCAAGCCTGACACCATCTCTGCATTCATCTTGCTCAACTTAGGGCGCGATCCAGAGTAACTACGGGGAGTCCTTGCTCCGGTGTAAGAAGAATTTGTTCTGGATTGCAATATGAATTTCCCATAGGTTTTCACTAGGTGATGTAGTAACTATGTGTGCATGTAAAGTCTCTTACGTGCTCCCGTAGTTACTCTGGATTGTAGGGAAAGTTAACTCGATAATGTTAACATTGTTAACTTCTTCCTGTCCTCTTCAAAAAGAACTCAGAAGCTTGATCCTAAAACTTTGCTTGCCCCTGAGAAAGATATTTGCTTGCTTTGGCTTTTCCATCAACAGGTCAACTTAGCTCCCTTCAGCATTCAAATAATAGGATACAACATTAGCCAAGTCTGGCAAAGCCTATACAAAACACAGCTTATCACCCATTCCCACCACTGTGCTTTCACTAGAGGACGATGGAGTGCAGACCTCACCAGGTTATTAAACACTTTGGAGGGGGTGACCAAACTATGGACCAAAACTGAAAATCTTTGAAAATCTCAGAAAATCTGTGGACAATTTGATGCAGTCAGCAATAAACCATGTTAAACTATCAGTATATTATCTATAATATATTCGATCATGTTGAACTATCAGTATATTCAATAGCCAAATAACCAGAAAAGGAAAACACAACTGCCTTATTTCATAAAAAGTGGATTTTATTAAACCAAAACTGAATTATTCAAATCTCAGCCTATTCAAATATCAGATAGTGTAGCTTTTAATGACCCTGCGCAGAGCTCAGCTCCTGCAGTTTGCAAACATGTGTAAGTATAGGCAAATAGAGGATCTTTTATCTGATTTAGAGGATGCATTTAAGGAATGATTTCCCACTGAGAAGTCTTTTAACTGCCACAAAGTTGCATCTATTTCAGGGCTGCCTGTTGTCGCAGCGGAAATAACACCAATGGAAATCAAACAACTAACAACAAAATATGCATCAAATGAAGTATAACATGATGCAATTATCAAATAGAATACTATTCTATTTGGACACTCCTGTTTGGACCCTTCCATTCTGTCTGGATTCTCCAAAAACAAAACAAAACAGTGAAACATTAAAAAAACTATTATCTTTCTCAGATGACAAAATATACTGCTTGTGATTCTCCTGATTATAACCCAGATCACCATGATCATACTGGAATGAAACTCTTTCTCATACTGGAATGAACATACCGGAATGAAACAGTTGTCAGCTGACCAGGAAAAACATTGCCTGCTTCTAGGCCTCTTTGGAATTAGTTGGTGAATCTTGGCATGGAAATTCACTTTTATCACTTGCTAATTTCTTTAATTCACACTGTTAATGGTACAGAAGCTGACGCTGATACCTAAGGTTTAACACGCTATTATAAATAATTCTTTTAAATAGTTTTCTCATTTATTTATTTCAATAATTCATATCCCATCTTTCCGCCTAACATAATAAATATTTTGACATTGCAGTAGTTAACACGGCTACGGCACCCCCAAGCAGCCCACCCCAAATCATAGAAATGCAGAAATATAATGAATTGAGGTAATGGGGGAAATAAAATCAAAGACAGGATTTAGTAATGATTTATTTATATTAATGAGGACTACAATGGCCTGTCATTTACAAAATGAGTGGAAAGTTAACATTTTGGATAATTGTGAATAATGCATGCTTTTTGTTAACCATTGATTAAAGGAAATAAAACACAATTTCCTCATCTAGACCTATTTAGGGAACAGCTGTGCAGATCCCATTGCATCACGGAGAAATTGTTGCCAAATGTTCTGAAAGAAGCTCACGTCTTGCCATTCCAATTCTTTCAAACTGAATGTCATACTGGTCAATTACCTGTGCTCACCAATTGATACTGTGATTAGGATGGTATTGGGACAAACTGGTTTCTTGAGAACAATAATGGATGCACTGCAAAGTAATTGATTCTAAAGACGTCTTTTCTCTGGTTCATGTCCTGAGCTTCACTCTCACATATACTTTTTTTTCCAAATTATATCCCATTACATTCATGGAACTCTGCTTAACTGTGCATGCTCTGATTGTTTTCTTTGTCATCTGACTTTCTGACTGGTTCCTGATCTCCTTTGATATACTGTACATGACATCCTAACAAGACCAGCGCTTTAATCAAAATGATGAGGATTCCAAGTGTGTGCCACTGTCAGAAGGCAGGCAAAAGGCTAACATCCAGCAGATGTGTGTTCTTGCAGGTCAGGTGGAATGAATGGATTTAAAACACTTGAATGCTGCAATCTTGGATATTAACCCTTATTTTAAAACTCAGAAGGGTTTTTTCATACTGTCAATATATTACCAAATAAGTGTCTGTATATTTATATGCATATATTCAAAGTGCCCATGACTGGATATGTGAGACTAAAAGCAGAGCTTTTTCTTATCACCCAGCTATTTATCACTACTCACTCAGTGGAAAAGCTGAGTGCATAAAAATGTGGTCCCAATTTACCAAGTATGCACATCTTGGCAAGGGCTTGCTGTTTACCTACAAAAAGGCCAAATTGCATGCTTAAAGTTACGTGCAGTTTAGTCCTAAGGTGGTACATTTAGGGGTTGCTTTCAGTGGAGTCGCTGGGGAGACGCAGGGACTGTGGACCATAGTGGGTGACATGCATCAGGGGGTAGTAACACTACTAATAGCAAAAAAAAAATTTAAACCTTGGTACAGGCATTCCCCTCTTTCCAACAGATCATTTTCTGATGGTTCAGCTCTTTCAACACCTTTCAATTATACCCAGAACTCATTCATTCAACACATGCTCCACTCTTTCAACCTCTCTCTCTGGTCTAAAGGCTAAAATTGTCTTCCCTGATGTTTATTTGCATGTGATGTTGTGATCAAACTGTTTTTGCATTTCCTTATGACTTTCTTCAGTAAATAATCATCATTCAAATACATCAGATATTCATTGCCCACACATGCCTTTGTTCATTTTATTGTAATTTGTTATGTATTTTGGCTATATGTTAATATATGTTATTCTGGCTTTTGCAAGTGATATTTATATCTTTTTTTGGTGGCCATTTTGCATTTGCAAGCTGAAAAAGACTAGATTACACTTTCAACAGTTTTCACTTTTGGACGGTGCTTTGGCCTGTCCAATAAATGGGAAATGCATAAGAACATAAGAAGAGGCTCCACTGCATCAGGTCAAAGCCCCATGTGGTCCAGCTTCCTGTATCACACAGTGGCCCACCAGATGCTTCATGAAGTACACATGACACCTGCATCCAGGTGCCCTTCCTTGCATCTGACATTTTGTGGCATTTTGAAGCCTTTTCTTTTGAATAATTCCAGGATGTTACCCCCATGATGGACTTTGTTCCATCATGGGATGGAGTTGCTGCACCACACGGGAGCTCTGGTGACCGCGCAGCTGCATTTCCTGCCAGTCCTTCCTTGTTGCTCTCCCAGCTCCCCTCCTGTCATCATGGGGGTGACACCAGTGGTGGGCAGTCCTGGCCCCAACAACCGGTTCTCCGGAAGTGGGCGGAGCCAGGCAAGGTCAGGGGGCGGGGCCAAGGTCAGGGGGCGGGGCCAAGGGGATTTTTTAAATTAAAATTTTTTAAAAAATTTAAGCATGTGGCTTACCTCTGAGTAGACCTGCATAGAATGGTGCTCTGAGGCAGAAGTCCTCTCCACAATGGCCTGGAAGTAAGTCCCATTGACTTTCATGGGACTTACTTCTGAGTAGACCTGTTTAGGATGGGGTTCTGAAGCTGAAGTCCACTCCACACTGGCCTGGAAGTAAGTCCCATTGACTTTCATGGGACTTACTTCTGAGTAGACCTGCCTAGGATGGGGGTCTGAAGCTGAAGGCCAGCAGGTGGGGTGGGGAGATAGTGGCCGTGCCGCACGCCTCCCCCTCGGCCTGCACAGTGGCGGGGAGATAGCGGCCGTGCCGCATGCCTCCCCCTCGGCCTGCACAGCGGCAGGGAGATAGCGGCCACGCCGCACGCCTCCCCCTCGGCCTGCACGGCAGCAGGGGGAGGCAGGGAGATAGCAGCCACGCCACACACCTCCCCCTCGGCTTGCACAGCAGCGGGGGGAGGCGGAGAGATAGCGGCCACGCCACACACCTCCCCCTCAGCTTGCACGGCAGCGGCGGAAGGCGGGGAGATAGCGGCCACGCCGCACACCTCCCCCTCGGCCTGCACGGCAGCGGGGGGAGGTGGGGAGATAGCAGCCACGCCATACGCCTCCCCCTCGGCCTGCACAGCAGCGGGGGGAGGCAGGGAGATAGCGGCAACGACGAACTAGCTCGCTCGTTATAGCCAGTCCCCATAACAACCGGTTCGCAACCAGCAGGCTCATTTTAACAACCGGATCGCCCGATCCTGTCCGAACCGGTCTTAGCCCATGCCTAGGTGACACATAGGCCTCCCACAATGACTGACACAAACTCTAGTGATAGCACTGATTCTTAGAGTGAAATTATTTATCTGTTAAAGATATACACCTCACTGTTTACTCAGATGATCATCAAGGCAACTTTTATGAGAATAATGACAACACAAAGCCAATAGGCAGGTGTCGAATTTGGCTCGCTGGTCTAACAAAAGACACAGCTCTGCCCTCTTGGGGTCAGGTGAGACCACCAAGGAAGGGCAGAACCCAAAGTGGGGCTTTATAAAGGGGTATAAAAGGTAGCCCACCCTCGTTGTTCTTCGGGCAAGCGGATGCAGGTGAACAGGTCTAGAAAATGGGTTTGGCTTAACGTACAATCTGGATCAACTGAGGCACAGGTGTGGGGAGTGCCCACAAAACCCGACCTCAGTCCCCGGAGGGGCGAGCAAGGAAGGGCAACCCCTCCCCCCGTGCCGGCAGGTTGCCTGCTTTCAATCCCCGGTGGGATAGAAGCGGGTAACCAGGCAACAGTGGATCCGACCCGCTCCCCCCGATTGGGGGGGAGGGGTATTGGGGGGCGGAACCCAATCAAATGGGTATGGCCCAATTCAGTACACGCCAACCCAGGTTTGCAGTTGGGGGCCCGTAAAGGCCTATAAACACGCTAACCCTATACACATGGCAGGCATTGGGAGTCTTAAAGAATTAACCCCAGTTCAAGTTCAAGGTCTGCCTTTAATTTTTGGTTTATTGATTAAATTAATTGATTGTTGATGATTTTAATAATCATGCAATAAAGTGGCCCATCTCCTCCAGTCGTGTGGCTGTGTGTTTAATGGACCATGCGTAGACCAAAACTCTTATTTCTCTGGCCAGTTCCATAGGTGAGGATGTTGATCTCCAATCAGGGCTGCTTCTTCTCTGTTAGAGGGTGAAAAGGCTGGCCTTCCTTTTTCCAAGGAATACTTCCCCAGAGGGAGATTGGCCTTTGATCCTTTGGATTTTCTGCCTCAGATATCAAACTGCCTTAGGCGAGATACACCCCTGTGGCTGAGATGCCTCTATAGGCAAAAGAATACACTCTCAAATTCCTTTAAGTTTTGGTTCAGTCTTGAACCCACTTTTGCAGCCTCACCTGCACTAATATAGTCATGTCAACATTTTGTGTCATCCCCATCTGTGGAAATAAATTCAGTTACAAAGTCCAACTGTGAATTTCCTTATGTGACCTGCATGTGAACTGTTGAACTAGAAAAGGAGTTACTATTCAATATCCCCAAAGAACTTGAATTACATCACTTTGTCCTCCTTTCCATATTACTGCCTTTCACACCTGAAATTCAGCCCAAAGCAGTGACGAATAAGGGCCCAATCCTAGCCAACATTCCAGTGCCAATGCATACCTGCCAGTGCCAGGAGCTTGCACCAGTTCAGAGGGGTGGTCTGAACTGGTCAGGATTGCATTGCCAGTCACCAAACCCACTGCCATGTACAGAAGCATTCAACCAACTTCCAGACCTCCCACAAATGTCTGGATAATTAGATTTTTCTGAATTCTTTATAAACTGGGCCAACATAAGGAAATTGCAGGATTTGTCAGCTTGTAAATCTTCGTTTTCATGAAGAACTTTCAGAAGAAATATTTCAATATGCAAATCTTATTTATAATTTCAAGATAGATCCCAATTTACCATGCTGGGAGAGCCCAGTTATACTGGGGGAAGGATAAATGGCTTCTGGGGCACATCTAGGTCTCGGATCTTATGTTTCACACCCCTGGGTGAGAGCATCAGATAAAAACCAGGCAGATCTGAGTTTGCTTCCCCATTGAGTGCTAAAGCTTATAGGGTCTCCTTGGGTCTCACCTTGCCTCTCAACTTAACCTCCCTCACAGGGTTGTTGTGAAGAAAGGACATGAGGATGAATCATTAAGAGCACAATCCTAACTATGTCTACTCAAAAGTAAGCCCCATTGTATTCAATGGATCTTATTCCCAGGAAAGTGTCTTTAGGATTACAGCCTATCACTGCAATCCTATTCATGTCTACTCAGATGTAAGTTCCATTGAGTTCAATGGTATTTACTCCCAGGAAAGTGCTTTTAAGATTGCAGCCTATGGGTGCAATCCAGAGCAAGTTCAACCTGCTCTGCCCTAACTGCTCTCTCCTAACTATTCTGTATCCAGAGCAGAAAGTTATGCTGCATCCAGAGAGTCAGGAAGCCTGGGCTGCCCTAACTGCTCCAGAGCATGCTAAGTCAGTGACAGCTGGGGAGGGCTTGCTCCTGAGTAGACCCCCCTCAGATCACACTGAAGAAGGAACAGCTGTGGTGCCTACATTATAAGGAAGCCCAGCAGTTCCTGACAACCAGTTACAGCTGCAGTTCTTCTAGTGCAAGATGGATGCTTGGAGTGGCCTGCTGTATCCTGAGGTTTGTGGGCTGCCATAGTTGTGCCATATCCTGAGGTTGAGAGGCAGGGATTGCAGCTAGGCTGGCCAAGAACTCAGATTTTTGGTCAACACTACCATTCTTACTCAGGCCTTATCATGGACCCCTATGGGTCTACTCATTACCCATGCTCCTGAGGTGATATATCTCTGAGGAACTGGAAGAGGGCATTTCTGCCTTGGAAACAGGGTTTGGATACAGAGTAACTGCTCTGCCCTAGGCAATGCTAAACTTGCCCTCAACTTGCCTCTCCTGAGCTGCTTAGGCTGCCCCAGTTAGGGCAGAGCAGGTCCACCTCTCTTAGGGCACCCTATCTTGCCTTGCTCTGCCCTAAGCCTCCTTCAGAGTAACTGGGCTGGAGCATCTTGCAGTTGCTCCACCCTAGTGATAGATAGGGCACCCTAAGGCCTCTTATGTGCAAGGAATAGTTGCTCTGCATTGGGCTGCATGTCTTTCTTAGCTCCACGAATGAAGGCTGTAATTAAAATATAAATTGACCTAAAAGGAAATTCAGGTCCAAACTTGTTATACAAATGCACAGATATGATTCAACACAAATGGCCACTGTAAATCACAGTTTAAAAAACTGCTTTTCTACTGCTGTAGAGAGGCAGCCATGCAAGCAGTCATTCCATTTTTCAGTCCCAGAATCAAACCCCTGATGATATTGAAGCACTCCTTTATTCCATTAGGTGCAATGGAGGAGCAAGAAACCTGGAAGTGGGTCTTTAAACCTATTATTCCATTGTTTTCTTTATACCCCAAATTTTTTATCCATGAGAAGATCCAGAATGGAGACCTAGTGGATAATGAAGGACACCCGTATAAAGATGAACACCTTGGATAAACATTCCCTGTTCATTGCAAGCCCATTCCAGTCTTACTTCCTTCAAATCTCTTCTTAAAATCTATCTTCCCTGTGGATTTGACCAGGCACCTACTAAAATATGGCTTCAACCCTAGGCACACTTACCTGGAAGTAAGTCCTATTGAAATGAATGGGACTTCCTTTGGAATAGGCTTGTGTGGGAAGTGTAAGAATGTGAAACTCTAACAGTTGGCATTGTTCCTGTTTTGGCCTACCTCCATTTCTTGCTCTTGTTCTGTTGTTTCCCTTCTGTTCATATCCGGACTGTGTCTTGGGGCAGGGATCTGTGCTCTCATCTGTGGCGAAACATCATGGACACGAATGGCACAATGTATATAACAAAGTACAATATCAGAGACCCCCATTTTACAGCAATGGTGTATTAACATCCCAGAGAAACCGACCCTGGGTTACTATTAAGTGGCTGTGACATCGCCAGCTTAATTCCCTCAGTGAACGGTTTAAGGCGCAGGTTCGGCTGTCAGGGTTTGATTCATTTTTCCTCCCTTCTTTCCGTTCGGTGTAAGGCTCGATATCGCAGAAGCATGTGAAGTGTGAAGTGTTGTGGAACCGGCTAGTTTCACATGTCATTCCGATACCGGCTGGCTTCGCAACAGAATTGATACACTTTGACGCTTGAGGCCTGGAGCGAAGGGAATGCGCAAGCCTTTCAGTGAGCATGTGAAGAGAGCGTGAAGCAGCTACACAAGGCAGCAGGTAAAGGAGGAGGTTGGGTTGCTGGCCGCTTTCCACCTCTCTGTCACCCCGAGTCTTCCTAATGCGCTGTTTCCACAATGGTGATACGGAATGACTGCCACCTGCACGCTGCGTGATGGGTGCGCTTGGAGTGGTAAGCACATTTAACAGCTACAAGACCAAACTGGTTATACCTAAAGGACCTAAAATGAGCTCCTCTCTTTACCAGCCCTAAAGAGGGCTTAATTTCTGTGTCACTTTATGTTAAAATCAGAGACCTGTGAAGGTCTAGGGGGCACATATGACATTAAAAGCCTCTTTTCTTGAAGAAAAATTGCAACATCAGGTGCGGGGTGAGGGTTCAGGACCCCCCTACCTGGATCAGGACCAGGATATTAATTGGATCAGGACCATTGTACATGGAGAGGAGATATTTAACCCTTTCTGCTGTGGCCAACACCAGATAAAAACATACCACTGTTCTCCAGGAGTTCATCATACCCACCATTGCTGTACTGCATAGATACTATTTTTATTTTTAAAAACAAAGATGGAAGTACAAAGGATGCTTTTAGCATTAACAGGTATTTTGACTCCTAGGCTATTGTAACCTTTAGAAGCATGGCTGAATTTGAACTACAGAGCAGCAGATGCTCCACTGACGGGATATACTCAAGTCCAAGAGGGTTTAGTCACTGGGGCCTTCCCAAGTGGGCCTTCCCTTATCAAAGAGAAGCATAGTGGCTACAGTGGGGCTGTGGCCGGAAAGTTGGATAGGTTCAGGCTCTAGGTTAGGTCTCTCCCCCTAACTCCATTGATCCTCATAATCCCACTGATCCCACTGGGGTAAATGAGTCAGCATCTGATTCACTATCTGTTGGGTTTTTCAAGAACCTAACCCCAGTAGCTTACAAGAACTGAATCAATCAGACTTATCTATCCATCTATGCATCCATCCATCATTTATCTGTCTAGCTATCTACAGACATCGCCCACTTATTGGATAGGGTAGAGACGAGCACCATTCAAAAGTGGAATCTGTTGAAAAGGGTAACTCCATCTTTTTTGGTTTATAAATGTTGCTTCCTCTAGTATTATAGCGAGCAAATGGAAATTCCTCTTTTATCTTGCAAATTCCTGCTGCTACACAAAGATTTCTGCAAATGAATTCTCATTAAAAACTCCTTCAGGAATGGGATTTGACCAGGAGCTACAACATGGGAGAGGCCCTTTAGAACAGCAGAGAGAGGTTGAAAGAGTGGAACGTGCATTGAATGAATGAGTACTGGGTATAATTGAAAGGTGTTGAAAGAGTGGATCTTCAGAAAATGAAACGTCTGAAACTGGGAATACATCTATTTATCAATCTATTTATCTACACAAATTTGAGTAGTTCTCCCACATGGGCTCACTTTCTTAAGTTTAGGATAGAAAGATTAATATGAAATTCACAACTTTTTCAAAAGTTTCACATGTGGGATATTCATCACCCCTCAGAAATGCACTTTGTACATATACAATGCTTTATTCTAGAATTAAAGGTGGGGATACTCACCATAAAAGATGTTAATCATAAGCATGTCTACTTGGGGGGCCATGGATTTGGCCCCAACGGAGGTACTCACCATGGAGGTACCGATACTCAGTACTGATGAGTACCTCCTGAAAAAGATGACTGCCTTATATATATTTTTCTGGAGTTGCCACAGTTTCGATTCACTCAAAGATAAGCTCTGCACTCTCAGCCACAGTAAGACATTGTCACTGTGGTGGAACCAGTTTCTGCTCATCCCTCCATCTTGCGCATAAATCATGATTGTAGCTATAAAATGCATTCAGCACTAGTAGGGTTCCTTGTCACCCTCATGGCAACCATTCATCCTTTCACTGACTTCAGTTCCTCTCCAAAGCAAACTTGTACAGCTGCAACAAAAGTATGATTTTATTGGCTTGTCAAGCCCTTCATCTCTCAGTTGTGCCCTTTGCGTGGCGCTGTGCCCTTCGCCACTCCAGGGATGGCTAGCGTGATTTGTCTACTCCTTGCCTCTAGTAGTCCAACATCTTAGAGAAACAAAAGGATGCCAAGTGCTACTTGGAGAGGACAGGAAGAAGCTCTATTCTCCTGCAATGGATAACCACCAATCCTTCATACATAGCCATTGATTTTCTATCCAGGGACATGCAGGAAACTGTACAAAGAGCATGAGTAAGAAAGCGGCTAATAACACGTCAGTCTCTTTCTGCTGCCACACTCGGAGGCTCAGTCCAGAATACTGATCCGGGCACCAGAGAGCAGCCGTAGCTTACAAAGTCAATATAAACTGTATGAAGTAGCCGCATCATTATGAGAGCAACCACAGGGAATGCAACCCAGAATTTTCAGATGCAAGCAAAGGGCAGATGCACTCCTTGACTTCTCTCTGAAGTCTGCCCAACTAGAGGAACGATATTGATTTTCACCATAGCCGTCCCTCTTTCAGATGTTATTTCATGTTTGCAGGAAATACATGAGCATAGAGGGAAGAAAGAGAATGGTATTGTGTCCCAATATTTTGGGGGGGAGTGGGGGAGAACATTTGCAAATGGACCCCATTTGATAGTTTTCATTCCTGGTTAATGACATAGGGTAGAATACATTAGGAAGTCTACCTGATCCCCAGCTAACTGAGCAAGAGGCACTCTTTCAAGTGGGTGTTCCTCTTTTATTTAGCAGGGGGAGAGTAACTGGCCCCTACCCACCCCAGCAGTGTCTGTTCAAGTGGCTTCTGCTGGTGTTCCTGTTTTGCATTTTAGATTGTGAGCCCTTTTGGGACAGGGACCCATTAGCTTTTAATTAGCTATTATTATTTTTCCATTTTCTTTGTAAACCGCTTTGTGAACTTGTTAGTTGAAAAGCGGTATATAAAGACTGTAGATAGATAGATAGAGATAGATACCTGTACGGGTCACGTTGAAATGAATGGGCACTGTTTGCAAAAGAAGGCTTCCAGGCAGATCTTAACTAACAATTATTGTTTGACACTGACAGCCATCCAGACATGTGTTAAAAGTGTCCACAAGCCAGGTAAGCTGATTTGGTGTCTGTACATTAAATTGGAAGTGAAGGAAGTGTGGTAAAGATTTTGAAAGATTAGTTTTGTTTTAGTCCTGTAAAATAATATTCTGTCAAAGTTGAATGATCTATATACAATTCCTAGTCGCTTTGCATGCTCATGCTCAGGATTGGGGTGAGAGAGGCCATGCAAAAGAACGAGGGAAACAATTTTCATTTTGCACCCAAATCTCAAGATCTTTGGATACATCCAAACTAACATTTTATTTTAAAAAAGCTTTTTAATGGGGGCAGAGGTTGGGGGGCTTTGTTTTTATCATTTATACCCTACAATCCAGAGTAACTACGGGAGCATGTAAGAGACATACAGGACAATCCAGAGCAACTAATCTGTCCACATAAGAGCCCTTAGGTTGCCCTATCTAACACTAGGTTGGAGCAACTGCAAGATGCTCCAGCCCAGTTACTCTGAAGGAGGCTTAGGGCAGAGCAAGGCAAGATAGGGTGCCCTAAGAGAGGTGGACCTGCTCTGCCCTAACTGGGGCAGCCTAAGCAGCTCAGGAGAGGCAAGTTGAGGGCATGTTTAGCATTGCTTAGGGCAGAGCAGTTACTCTGTATCCAAAGCCTGTTTCCAAGGCTGAAATGCCCTCTTCCAGCCCTTAGAGTTATACCACCTCAGGAGCAGGTATAGTAATGAGTAGACCCATAGGGGTCCATGATAAGGCCCGAGTAAGAATGGCAGTGTTGACCAAAAATCTGAGTTCTTGGCCATCCTAGCTGCAACCCCTTCCTCTCAACCTCAGGATATGGAACAAACTACAGCTGCCCACAAACCTCAGGATACAGCAGGCCACTCCAAGAAGCCCCTTGTATTCACTGTAGAATGTACTGGCATCTCATCAGGGACTCTCAGCTGTTCCTTGTTCAGTGTGATCTGAGGGGTGTCTCCTCAGGAGCAAGTCTTTCCCTTGAGTCAATTACTTAGCATGCTCTGGAGCAGTTAGGGCAGCCCAGGCTTCCCGACTCTCTGGATTCAGCGTAACTTTCTGCTCTGGATACAGAATAGTTAGGAGAGTGTAGTTAGGTCAGAGCAAGCTGAATTTGCTCTGGATTGTGTCCATTATGTGCACCCGTAGTTACTGCACCACCTAGAGAAAACCTATGGGAAGTTTGTATTGCAATCCAGAGTAAATTGTTCTTACGCTGGAGCAAGGACTCCCCATAGTTATTCTGTATTGCGCCCTTCGTCTACATGTTTTAGCTTGTTAATATAATTGTGTTTTCACTGTATTTTAATGGTGTTTTAATCTGTATTTATTATCTAACTTTAATGGTGTTTTATTGTTCTTTTAATTGCTGTCAGCCGCCTTGAGTTCCCTTCGTTAGGGAAGAAAGGCGGGATATAAATTAAATAAATAAATAAATAAACATCCCTAATTCCATTGCTTTCAATTGAATTTTGTCACAATTAATTTTAATTTTGCCAAACTGAATCTAAACTTTTAAAAATGCATACATACAATGTGATTGTAAGACTGATCACTGTGGAAAGAGAGAGAAATGAATAGGTTTACAATGAATTTGATTCATTACCATTGGCCCCTAGTTCCTTTATCCTATTGCAGCTAAGACTTGCAGTGCAATCCTATTTGCGTCTACTCAGAAGTAAGGTCCACTGAGTTCAATGAGGCTTTCTCCCCGGAAAGTGCTCTTAGGGTTACTATTTGTATTTGAACTATAAAATATTCCCCCATTTGCCCTCATCTTTTATGTTGCCTCCCTTGCATCTAATTCTGATTGTAAGCCCCTTGGGACAGGGATCACTGTCTTCTATTGTTACAACATGCATATTGATGATGTGCATGAATAATAATAAGAATACTTAACCATACAGAACAATACTAAATGCATAAATCAAATAACCTTGATTTTTCTTCCCTGAAATCCAAAATAAATTAAAACATTGATTTGTTTAAAAATCAAATTGGAAATGAACAAATGTAACATTGCAACAAATATGTGCAACTAAAGGTTGTTAGACTCTTATTGATATCTCTGTGAAAACTGAATTATGAATGTTGACAGGTCCCACCAAGAAACAACGAGCGGCTGATCCATTGAGCTCAGTAGAAGCAATTAGTTCAACTTCATGTGATATCTTTCATTCACTGATTGACCCCAGCAACAAATATTAGACTATGAAGCTAATGTGTATAGATAAGCTGTCAGTCATCGGTTGGAGACAGATACTAGTGTCATCCCCTTGCCCTTTCAAAAATAAGTTGAAGATAGTTTGATAGAAAATAAATTGCTTCTGCTATACATCCTTATCTCATTATTACTTCTGATTAAACAAGTTTTTCAGATTTTTTGAAAAACAATTTGATCCCATACAAAGCATCCTTCTATTGCGGTGGTCCATTGATCCATCTAGTTTACTCCTAGGAGGGGGTGTATTCACGGATCTTGTATCCATAGATAACTGCACCCCATACACGGATATCCACCCCGTACACCCACTCTTGTAGCAAGGGGAGCTCTGCTTTGAGCCCAGCAGAGACTGCAGATGTCTGTCCACAGACTTTGCAAGGCTCCAACTGAGCCTTAGAGGCAAAATTATCACCTCCAAACTCCAAATGTTTTATAAGGTATTATAAATATCACTTACGGTTTAAAGAAAAACAAACCCAGAAAAACTTTGTCACCTCTAAGAATCAGTGGGCTGGGGCTGTGGATGGACATCTGCCTTTGTAGGGCTCAGAGCACCCTGCAGAAGAGAGGGAAGAGGAACTTCTCTTGCATCTGGAGGATGGAGGTAGGTGCATATCCATAGATAGTGTTGTCTTGACACAGTTGACACTGAGTGAAAGGAGCTCTAGGTCAGTGGTTCCAAAACTTACCTGGATCACAGCTCCCCACAGCTGCTTTTTCCTGGTTTAATTCGTCAATGACATATTAGATCTTGCAGAATCCCATGAGATCCAGGATGACAGTGCCCAAATCTCCCAAGACATTATAATAACAAAGATGGTGGCAACCAAATCTCAGTAGGTAGTGTGAGAACCAAGATGGTTTGGTTATCACTCTCTGGATTTGGGTGTTATCATCTTGGATCTCACAAGATTTTGCAAAATCAACACCAAGAGCTTTTTACTTCTGTAAAAGCAACACCAAAGTGTACACGTCACCTGCTATCCCCCCGTAGCTGTGCTGCAGTGCCTTAATTAATGTGTCACTGTGCACACTTTGGGAACTGCTGCTTTAGGTCTTTCCTAGTCCTCCCTGGAGATGACAAGGATTGAACCTGTGTCCTTCTTCATGCAAAGCAAGTGTTCCATCACTGATCCATGTGGACAGAATGGGCAATGAATAATTATCAATCCATAGAGTCAGGCTGAGGCATATCTCAGCTCATACCTGATTCTGGAGAACTCGTTTTGCCAGGTAAAGACTGCATCCTGAATCCTAATAATCCCATCTTTTGTGGAGAGGGGATGCCGAGGAAAACCTTGCCTTTCGGTCTTTGGGGATGAGCAGATTCACATAGGGCCTGAATTATTTCTGAGATCTCCCCCTTCCTCCCATTACAGCAGTTCCAATCATTCCTGATGCAGCCTTGCTCATGCCAAAAGTAAAGGATTAGATACACTGGAGGTGGTAACAGATTCAGAAGCAAGAAGAAAGCAAATCCAGGAGCCAGATAAACTTGGGGCAAGATAATTAACATTTTGTATTTATACTTTCCAAAAGGAAACAACTGGAAAATGTCGTTTGGATTGGCAGATGTGTGAAGCCTGAAGGGGAAAGGACTGCATGTTTTAAGTTCTGGACAAAACCAAAATGCTCTCAATTTTGTCTAATGTGACATGAGAGGTCGCTTTCTGTGGAAGATACGGTGGCATATTTCTTGGGTGACTTGGTGAATGTCTTTCCATTTTAAAAATAAATTCATATAAATCAATAATAAAATTGGGAGAGAATTCACATTTGGGGAGCTATAAATATAAATGAAATGCACTACTCAAACAATGGGGAATTTAGTTTAATAAGACAGATGCTACCCTGGCAGCCTTTTCCTTGAAACCTGGGGGTATGCAGGCAACCCAGAACTGGAGATGGGCTTTTAAGAGAATCAGAAGCAGCAGGATGGAGGCATCTCAGTCAGTGGTGGGCACATTCATCCATTATTCCATAACCATTGCAGGCCAAACAGATGGTGCAGGTTTATGAAGCTTTATGAAAACCTGCAAAATGTATTTGACCAGAAACTTTGATGGGATGAATGTCCCGCACCTCCAATGATGCCTTTATAAACCTGTTCAGATATTTCACATCTCAATGCAATGAATGCATGGAAGAGGGACACACATCAAGGTTGTACGAGTTCAGAGACCACACATTCTGCATTCTGATAAATGCAGGCCATATACAGTGAATTTGTGGAAGTCAGGGAAACCAGGGAAAAATCTGCTGCTGATACTTTGCATCCCCACCCCACATGCATCTTATCACGGTTTAAAATGCGAGGTGGGCACCAGTGCTACACAGGCCTCCCTGTGGGCTTGATTGGGCAATGAGTGGCAGATGCATCAGCATTGCATGGCAGATGCATCCAGGATGGTGGCTTACATTTTCCAGGCACATTTCAACCTCCCTGGAAGTAGGCAGGCTAGTACCCCCCCCCAACCCTGGGTGACCAGATGACTGAAACTAAAAAGGAGGACAAGCTCTTGGATTCCTCTCAGCCTGGCCTTTCCGGTGCACAATGGCACATTTGCCTACCCACAAGTAAAGCTGCGATATTGGGCACTTTCACTTTCCCATAGAGCTCAATGCATATTTTTTATTTTTAGGTTTTTGGCCATAACATTTTATAGGAAGGAGATATTTAAAAACCACTTTTTGCATTGGATTCTGCTCTTCAACACGACGCCAACGACAAATAATATTAAGGGGTACTGCACACCATTGCAAAGTTCCAAAATGAAGCCAAAATGGAGGACAATGAAACCCTTTTGGAGGACACCAGGACAGAAGGCTGAAAAAGAGGACAAATCCAGAAAAATCCTTTGTTATGGTCACCCTGCCCCACCCCGCGTACTTATTATGAATCAGCTATCTAGAGAAGTAATCAACGGATGTAATACATGAATGAATCATCCCTGCTTGGAGTACTGAATATAACTCACAGTCCCTTTCGAAGGCAGAATAGAAAAGTTAACGTTGTGGTCCTTACAGGAGCAAAAGTGGAGATTCATTTTCAGGAAAGGTGCTATAGCAGAGTCAGTCAAACTGGGTGGTGCAGGTATCAACAACAATGTGTTTGAATGAAGGGTTTGTTGTTCATTTGACTGACAAACTTCTTGCCCTAAAGTTTGATTCCAATCAAATATATTGATTCCAGGCATGCTTCGGTACATGTTCAATTTGTCTTCAACGGATGAGTGGGTTTGCCTTCTTGGCTGCCCAGTTTACTAGCCGATGATGCTTCTAATCCCTGCAGTGATAAAATTAGACATTGGTTGACTTGCAATTCACATGAACTGGCTCCAATTTTAGCCTTGATCTGCCCTAAATAACTCTCCTTCTTTTTCAGTGTTTTAGCTTTAAGTTGTTACTTAAATTTTGGAGCAAGTGATTAAGTCAACTGATCGCTCAGTAATGATGGGCAGCTTGACAGAATAGCAAACCTTCAGTCCTATGGAATCTATAATATTTTTTAAACTTAAATCTTGTAATCTACCAACCAGTCATGTGCAGGGTGAACAAATGTCCAAACCGCAAAATGAGGATATGTATTCCTTTCAGCCTGGTTTTTACGGCAGACAAGGGCATGTTTGCCTACTCACAAATAAAGCCGCCATATTGGGCACTTTTCCATAGAGAAAACATATTTTTTTATTTTTAATTTTTTGGCCATAACGTTTGAAGGCGGAAGAAGATATTTCAAAACTAATTTTTGCATTGGATTCTTCTCTTCAGTACAAATCCAGTGACATATGACATGATGGGGTACTGCACACCATTGCAAAATTCCAAAATGAAGCTAAAATTGAGCCCTTTTGGAGGGCACCCAGAGAGAAGGCTATGAAAGAGGACAAATCCACAAAAATCCAGTCATATGGTCACGCTGGCCATATGCAAAATAATAATTGGAGATGATGCAAAACAGCAGGGATATGCTGTGGCCATGAAGAAATGTCTAGTCCCAGTTCCCTGTCCCTTTTAACTTTGCTCAATTCTTAATGGGTGTCCACCAAGACTTGTCCAGAACCTTTTGGGGATTCTGTTTTACCAAACCTGAGTCTCTTTGAGAACATGAGTCAGGAAAGCTGCTCACACCATTTTTAATGCGGCTTCAAAAAATTCATTCCACAAACAAGGGAATCAAATTGACTAGCAGGAGAAAATTATAAGTCAATTTACAAAGGGAAGAACTCAAACCTGGGAAGCTAAGCCACTACTACATCATACTTGCTTTCCAATTTGGCAAAGGAACCCATTCATAAAGCGGGAAATCAATTCAAAAGTATGGGAATTGCTTTGCTAAATAGGAAGAACAATCCATTATGCAATGAGGTCAAGCTTGTGTTTTGTTTTGTTTAATTTGGTTTTAAATTTTAGCTAAATTTCCTGCATCTTTAAGATTAGCTTTTGTTGAAATATCTGCTTTCTGGTAGCAATAGCCCCTCTTTTCACTTAGGAAGACACGGGGGCTGTCATATTCAACTTTTTTCTCACACCGACAAGATACTAAAATTATCATCAGTTTTTTGACAATTGACAGGCACATCCCCCAATGGCCCTACTAATAAATTTGTTTCCAGATTACCCAAAAGATCTTTGGAGCACTGCAGAGGTGCCCCCCCCACCACCAAGTAAGCAAGGGCATGGAGGCACATGCATACACGCACACACACAGAATCACCAGTTTCTGAAGGCAAGATCCAGAGTAACTACAGGAGTACTTGCTCCAATGTAAGAACAACTTACTCTGGATTGCAATATGAATTTCCCATAGGTTTTAACTAGGTGGTGCAGTAACTACAGGTGCACGTAAAGTCTCTTATGTGCTCCCGTAGTTACTCTGGATTTGGGGGTGAGTCTCAAATCCTGAATCATTTCAAGTTTCAAAACATGTGTGACTCAAACACACATGACACCAAAAACGCATGTTTGATTACCGTATTTCCCGGCTTATTACACGCACCAGACCATGAGACGAACCAAAGTTTAGAGGAGCAAAACAAGAAAAAAAAATATTCTGAACCAAACGGTGTACTAATATATTTAATAAAATATAGCAGAATAATATTTCAACCATGTAAAGTCAACAGTGGTATTAAGAACCATTATCACTGTCATTAACAAATGAGGAAAGACTTTAAGCTTCAAGCACTCTTCTAATTTTCTGTTAACCCCAAAAACTCATCATCTCTAGTGTCAGTGGTTTGCGACTTTTGCAAAATCTCATTGCAAATGATCAGACAACAACATTTTGCACAAATCTCATTGCAAATAGTCCAGGAAGGCAGGTAAGTTGGGGGGCTTCTTTTGGGGGGCAGGTAGGGAAAGGTGAGGGGATGTAGATACATAGGGAAGAGTGAGGGAGGCACAGGCATGGAGCAGGAGGGACCAGGTCTTGTGCATGTCTACTTTGGAGCAAGTCTCCAAGCCAGGGAAGGCTGGTTAGGATTGCAGCTGTGCCAGAGAGACCAGATGCCAAACCCAAAATTCCTGAACCCCAAGGCCAAAATTCCTACCCCCAGGGTAAAATTCCTATCAGCTTAAAAAAATGCCAAAAAATGTTTTTTTTTTATATTTTTGATTTTTACGTTTTTGGCCATAACTTTTGATAGGAAGGAGATATCTCAAAACTGATTGTTGCATTGGATTCTGCTCTTAAATACAAATCCAACGACATATGTCATGATGGGGTAAGGTGCTCCAGGATTGGCCCTATCACTCTATCAGACACACAGACATTCCCCCCCCCTTTGGGAAGAAAAAAAGTGTGTCTTATAAATTGGGAAATACAGTACTTGAGTCTGAGTTTTCAAAGTTGAGTCAGCCATCTGTGCAAAACAGTGTTTCAGGGGCCAATTACTTATGGCATCCCAATTACTTATGGCATCCCATGAACATACGCAAGGACAAATCTGCACCAAAATTTCTGCAGATCAAGGATTCCAACCAAAGCTCTCAAATGGACCAAAAACACTGCACAAAGTGTTGCACAAAACTCCTATTTTACAGATGGGAGCACTGAGGCTGCAACACAAGCCATTAGGACAAAATCAGCCAAAATAGGGAATTTTATTCTGCATCACCATTTGACAGCCAAAGGTGTTGCAGGCAGTATCCATCCAAGATCTAACAGTATCTGACAGCATTTTCGATATTTTCAATATCTGACAGCTGCCATGAATTTGATTTTACTCAAATCTAATGCTCATCTTTTTCAGCTGAATTCAGTCTCCAA
This sequence comes from Cryptoblepharus egeriae, assembly GCA_030015325.1. Classification (NCBI taxonomy): domain Eukaryota; kingdom Metazoa; phylum Chordata; class Lepidosauria; order Squamata; family Scincidae; genus Cryptoblepharus; species Cryptoblepharus egeriae. The sequence goes on from JAREYC010000013.1 coordinate 19,524,620, forward strand.
AATCAGGGTGTGGATTAGATTCAATGGTTAATTAGATTTGAGTAAATATGGTATTTTATTATAAGTATAGAGGCAAGTTAGATACTATGGTGCACTGAATTCAAGTAAATATGGTAGCAGCCATTATGTGATGAGAATCAGACAGATGATTTGCAGGGTAATTAATTTTAGCAAATTTCACAATTTTGTCATTCATTGTACGAATCACCACAATCAAATTCCCACAGAAAATTCATATTCCAATATAAACCTACTGAGTTTTTGGACTAAATGTTAATGTCAAACTCCAAATTACAAAATTTAAATAACGCATCAGATTTTCAATATTGCTGAAATTTGCATCATCTCTAGACTGAACCAATAGGCAGTATAAAGTAATAGAAAGTATACTGAAGATCTACAGTATGAGCTATTATGCAATCATGGGAGGTCACTGCCACCTGTGGACCAGATCTAGCATCACAGTCTTTTTCTGAACGCCACGTTACCAAGATGTTACCTTGTGCTGTACATGAATGAACAGGTATGATACATGTACCGTGTACGGAATCCTTGGTTTTCGCTCTCTTTTGCTGCAAGCTTATGAATGAATTTCATTTTACCATCTGGGTTGTGGGTATAATTATGACTGCAATCCTATACATGGTACAGCAGGGTTCCCCAACCTTTTTGGCTCTATGGAGCAGTTTTCCTTCAGCCCTTTTCTAATGCTTCTTCCCAAGACCAGAAAACGGCACTGACGTTTTCCTAAGGATGAGATCCTAAACTTGCATAGCGCATAAGTCAAAGAAATGCAATTAGAGTGGCATTTTCTTCTTCTTTATTCATTAGTGTAATAGGTAATGAAGTAGAATCCGGACAAAGTCTAAAAGAAAAGAAATTGGTACATACCCATCTATTTTTATTATAACAGTCAGTTTGATGTGGAGAGCTGGTTGTACTATGCCATGTGCGTTACCAAGAGAAGCAGAAAGATGTATCCTTCTAGTTCTTGGACCTCCACCAGTTTGATCCAGAGCAAGACTGAATTTTTTCTAAGAATTAAACATTCAGCAATACAACTGCAATCCTGCCCCCTTCCCTGCCAGTGTAGCTTGTGCTGTTCCAGTTGAGGCTGCTTAATGGCAATCAGAAAGCATCCTCCACCAGCTGGCGGATCCATGAAGTGAGGGGTAGGTAAGCCCACAAAGGGGATTGGATTGGAGGAAGGCAGAGAGGGGATTGACTGGAGCTTGGGGAGGTGGAAGAGGGCAGTGGTGGGTGGGAAAGAGGATGATCAGGCCCAGGCAGGAGGCAGATTCAGCAATAGTGGCACTCACTAAATCCCAACCTCCTTCTCAAGACTGCATCACTTTCACAGATTAACATGGGGAGTTCCATGAGAAGCATCATTTAAGGTCTGAGTTTACCCATAGCAGCTGTTGCACACAATGGGGCAAGGGACAGGTATACCCTTACCCCTAACCTCCAGCAGCCAAAATATATTTAACATCTGTCGAGTTCAGTAGCAGCCATCTTGGCACAGCTGCACTAAGTAGAATTGTTGGGAGTAAGACTTATTGAGCTCCATCAGAGTAAGGGCGCAATCCAGGGTAACTACAGGGAGTCCTTGCTCTGGTGTAAGAACAATTTGCTCTGGATTGCAATATGAATTTCCCATAGGTTTTTCACTAGGTGGTGCAGTAACTACAGGTGCATGTAATGTCTTTTGCGTGCTCCCATAGTTACTCTGGATTGTAGGGTGATGCTGCAATCCTTAAGACACTTTCCTGGCAGTAAGACCCATTGTACACCATGGGGATTTCTTATGAGTAGACATAGTTAGGATTGTGCTCTTAGGCTCTGAATAAATATGCTTCTGATTGTGCAGGCCGTTCAATCCAAGTGGTTTGAACGCAATGTGATGTTCAGAATGCTCATTCGGCGTTAAGTGTTTCCAAATAAAAGTCTCCAGTAGGGAATGCAAAAAAGGTTTGTGTACTAGAAATGAAACAAAAAGCAGAAGAAACTGAAGTGAAATCATACAACTGGAATGAACAAAGACCTGTGTTTGAAACCATTCATATACCGTATTTACTGGAATATAATGCCCCATTGAATCTAATGCGCACCCTATATTCATAATAAAAATGTTGTAATTAATGTAATTAACCATCAAATCTAATGACCTGATTTTGGAGACTACCCCTACAATCCAGAGTAACTATGGGAGCACGTAAGAGACATTGTGTACCCGTAGTTACTGCACCACCTAGTGAAAACATATGGGAAATTCAAATTGCAATCCAGAGCAAATTGCTCTGACACCAGAGCAAGGACTCCCCGTAGTTACTCTGGATTGAGCCCTAAATTTGGCTGAAAAAAGATGAGCATTAGATTTGAGTAAATACAGTAAATCACTTTGCAGATTGGGCGCAATCCAGAGTAACTATGGGGAGTCCTTGTCCAGTGTAAGAACAATTTGCTCTGGATTGCAATATGAATTTCCCATAGATTTTCACTAGGTTGTGCAGTAACTACGGGTACACATAATGTCTCTTATGTGCTCCCGTAGTTACTCTGGATTGTAGGGATTGAGCATCTTTTTCTAGAAGTCTACATGTTTTATCTTTATATTGATCAGATTCTATAAAGAGTCATTTTCTCTGAAGGTTGCCCTTCTCCCTTGTATTTCTCATGGTCAACTGGCCCTACAATCCAGAGTAACTATGGGAGCATGTAAGAGACATTACGTGTACCCGTAGTTACTGCACCACCTAGAGAAAACCTATGGGAAATTCATATTGCAATCCAGAGCAAATTGTTCATACACCGGAGCAAAGACTCCCTGTAGTTACTCTGGATTGCACCCTCCTTGCACCACCTAGAGAAAACCTATGGGAAATTCATATTGCAATTTAGAGCAAATTGTTCTTACACCGGAGCAAGGACTCCCTGTAGTTACTCTGGATCCTCCTCCTCCTCCTCCTCCTCCTCCTTTTGTAGCTTATTTTGCACATAAGCTGATTTTTTTAAATTAAAGAAGGTTTGGTGAGTGACAGTTTTCAAAACCTGTTCTTCCTTGAACCTTTGTGAACCACAAAGGTTCTGTGGAGCATTTCCATATTTAACATCTGTGACCCATCGTGCTTTTCCGGTTGCCTCACCAACCGGCAAGCCTAACATGTGATGATTCCCAGATGTACAACCTTGGCCATTCCCAAATGGCCTATTGAGTTACACTGAAAGCAAAACAGTATCCTGGCTTTAAACCATTTATCGAAAGATATGAACATCCACAAACGCAGAAAAAAAGATGCAAGTGTGTTTTTAGACAATGATCATGCAATCTGATTTATCCTTGGAAGCAGAGAGGAAGAGACAGTTTTTGTGGGGGATTGTCTTGGCCTGAGATTGCAATCTTGTTACAGACGGGAATTTAGGACCACAAAAAAATAGCCTCCTCATTAGCAGAAATGATGCCAAATCCACAGAAAGACACACAAAAAGGAATATGTGTGTTTTGCATGGAAGAAGCCAGCATTGTGAGATGGTTCCCTTTTCCCCAGTTAAAATTCTTAATGTACTGCATATTTTTAAAGGTATCACCAAAACCTCTTTTTTCAGAGTTGCCACTTTTTCAGTGATCCTCTGCTCCAATGTATTCATCAGCTGCTAAATCTGCAAAAGTTAGCAGAAGATCATTCTTATCCCATTGAAAAACAAGGGGGATTATTTGGCCTCTGCCATTGCCACCCCCTTCATGATCCTCTCCCTCCTCCTATTCTGCCCTGATTTCACTCTCTGCCATCCAGAAATGATTCTTTCTTTCTGCCACCCTCCCCGCATCCCCGCACCACTCAGGACTTTGTTCCAACAGCAGCTGGGACTCTTTATGGCATTGACAGGGTAACACAGGCCTATTGGTGGGTTTTCTTATGACACATTTGTGACATCAGCTCTGGTGCTGGGGTTGCAGTGTTGGTGCAGAGGCTGCACATATACATCAGGCTGGTTCAGGCTGCACATATACATCAAAGGCATCAAAGCAAGACAGGTGTTAGATGACAACGCTCTGCTTCGCTTGAAAGACTTTACTACCACATGTTAGTTTATTGCACATCAGCAAAAACCCTGTCAGAGAAGGCAACACTGAATGGAGAAATGGTCTTTCTGTATAACAGCTTCAGATGCCCATGTGCTCTAGGGAAGATGGCAGTCTGTGACTTATATGAATTTTCCATGCCCATGTGCATAGCTTAGACTCTCTACCCCTATCGCATATGCTCATCACCTTCTTTTGACTCTTCTGCAAGGAGGATGTAGGTGCTGTAAGGACTCAGTTGTTAAGATGCTGTGCATATCGACCAGCAGGCCATGGTTTGAGACCCAAATGTTATAAGATGGAGTGAGCTGCTGTTTCTTGTCCAGCTCCAGCCAACTTAGCAATTTGAAAGCATGGAAATGCAAGTAGATAAATAAGTACAACCTTAATTGGAAGGTAAAAGTGTTCCCTACGCTTTGGCATTTAGTTATGTGGGCCACCCGCCAGTGCGCACAGAAACATTTTTGTTCTCTGTGTCTTAGGAAATGGGGATGGACATGACTAGCAGCGTAACCTGGCAGGGGTACCTTTACCTTTGTATTTACAAGGAGGATAAATGGAGGATAAGCTCCTACAGACAAATCAAGCAGGAAGCAGCCAGTACAATTCAGCAATGTGTTTTTGAGTTTGACAACTGGGCTGTTAGAAGCATGTCCTTATTTTAATCAGTAAAATGTTTGAAGGTGTTCAGTCATCACCCACATCATATGCCTCAGGAATGAATTCAAATGCAAACTCAGTGTACCTGAGATTCAAAAGCCTGGCTCGTCCCTATACATCCTACATCTAGTGTTGCCATATGTCCCGGAAAACTGGGACTGTCCCGGTTTTAGGGGGATTGCATTCACATACTAGCAAGTTTGACAAGGGGATCCTGTCCCGGTTTTGTGGAAGAGAATTATGGATACTACCCGTATCCCTATGCACATCCAGAATCCTCTGCAGCATAACTGGACTTCTGTGCTGGGGGTTTTCATAATGCAGAAACTTTGAAAGCTGCCCCCATAGATTGTGGCAGGTGACAACTAAGCTACTCACAGGTATGTGGTCTTTTGAGATTCACACACTAGGTGGAGCTAGAGGGCCATTTCAGTTTACCATCTCTCTGCAGGCTTGATGGATAGTGGTTGTTTTTACAGCTGTAGCACATTATCTCCTTTACCCCAAAGAGATCACAATAACCCTGCAAGGTAAGGACTGTGACTTCTCCAAGGCTACACAGTTTTCAGTAGCAACTAATTGTAACTCTCTAACCACCAGAACACACAATGGATTTATACTCCATCCCATTGATTTGCTGCCCAAAAAGGCTTTAAACCAGTGATTTTCAACCTTTTTCATTTTGTGGCACATTTAACAAGGCACTGAAATTGTCAAGGCACACCATCAATTGTTTTTATCATTGACAAGGCACACCAAGCTGTTCAAATACTCCAATTTTCCTATTAATGAATGTCAATCCTCAGATTCCTGCGGCACACCTCAGAACTATCCACAGCACACCAGTGTGCCATGACACACTGCTTTAAAAATCACTGCTTTTTAAAACCATCATCATGCCTACCAGTGTGCATCTGAACACCACCACATGTCCCTGCCAGAATGCACCTCACCATCCTTGTCTTCCTTAGTCACTGCTACTATCATCTTCCGCTCCACTCAGACCACTTTAAGAAGTGGATGTCAAGGAAAGGGTGATGATGGCCAGAGGATGCAGACATAAGCCATCTTCTCCACTTACATACTTCAGGGGCAGCGCCTAGAAGAAAAAGGAGCTGCTGGAACAGCAGGGTGGGATGGGATGGGCTGGAAGGGCAGGTGAAGATAGGATGCAGGGTGCAGTTTGTAACCAGGCCCAGGGTGACCAGATGCCAAACCCAAAATTCCTCAACCCCAAGGCCAAAATTCATAATCCCAGGCCAAAATTCCTACCCGCTTAAAAAAATTGCCAAAAAATGTATTTTTTGTTTTTATAGTTTTTTTAATTTTTGGACCATAACATTTGATAGGAAGGAGATATCTCAAAAATGATTTTTGCATTGGATTCTGCTCTTCATTACAAATCCAACAACATATGGCATGATGGGGTACTGTGCACTATCGCAAAGTTTCAAAACGAAGCCAAAATGTAGGACAATGAAGCCAAAATGTAGGACACCCAGACGGGCCTAAAAATCCGGATAAATCTGGGTTTTTCTGGTCATGTGGTCACCCTGCCCAGGCCCACAATAAAAAGGGGGCTCAGGAGCCAAAGGAGAGGCCCTGGAAATGTCCTGAGATCTTACATTTTTTAATCTCACCTAGAGCTGTTGCCTATGTTGGATGTGCAGGATGCTACTATAAGTCTGCAAGGTTAAGGAACACTTATGTTCCAAGGGAGGTGGTGGACTCTCCCTCACTGGGGATCTTCAAGAAGAGGCTCAACAGGAATGCTCTAGGAGGATTTCCTGCTGCAGGCAGGGGGTTGGACTAGATGACCTACTAGGTCCCTTCCAATTCTAGGATTCTAGGATTCTATATGTGACACTCCTAACTTGGGTTAAATCTGGGAGGAAACTGGGCTGCTACAGTACCTCTTTGGCTTGTGGATTGTTTCACCATGAAGAAGTGCGTAAGAGTTCAGGGTCACAGCAGTGGAACTATTGGCATCGCAGAGCTGGGATAAGGACAGGAGCTCACCCTGTCTTGTGGGGCCGACCTGGGTCTCGAACCCTGGCCTGCTGGTTAACAGGCACAGTGTCTTAAACACTTGCGTCACCCACAGCCCAGCGTCAACATTATTAACTACCAGCATATCACAGCTCAGGGTTTCATTCCCAGACCTACCAGGAGATACCACCAGGAAATGAAAAGGAATTCTCTGCTTTGGACACAGGTACACAGACTGAGGTACAAACCCTCAGTTTGCTTGCAAAGCAGGTACACCGAGTTGCAGATCCATCTCCATCATTTTTGTAATAGGAAATGAGTTCAATGGGCCTTACATAATCATGCAAATGTACACAGGATTGGGCTGAAGGCAGGGCTGTGGGTGGCGCAAGTGGCTAAGACACTTATACCTTTAGCAAGTGTTTCCCAAACATTTTAGCTTTGGGACTCACTTTTTAAAATGACACACAGGAGCCACTGGGCTTTACTTTAAAAAAAAAAATTTTTTTTAAAAAGGAGTTACAGAAACAAACAATATTTTATTTATGCATTTATAATAACCAGAAAAAGACCCTTATTTACACATGCTTACAAACTGGAGGAAATCAGCTCATTTCAGGGCAGTTAGTAAGTACAGTATCTTGCAAACTGCAGGAGCTGAGCTCTTTGCAGTTAATAAGCAGCTACAGGATCTGATTTCTGAACAGCTTTGCAGCTCCAGACAATGAATTATCTGATCTTTCCATTACACATATGTCAAAACTGAAAAAGAGGACAAGGCCCCCCAAGGAAAAATGTAGGACATGACAAAATAAAAGCCCCAAACACTCATATTTATTGCATATTTAGATTAACCAATTAACTGCTTCAGCAACTACAGTGACTGCCCATTTGTTTCCAGGCTGAATTCAAAGTGCTGGTCCTGACCTTTAAAGCCCTAAACGGCTCGGGTCCAGGGTATCTGAGGGACCGCCTTCTTCTGTACAATCTGACCTGTCACCTAAGGTCATCTGAGGGGGCCCTACTGACTGTGCGACCACTAAGAGATGTGAGAGGTGTGGCGGCCAGAGATAGGGCCTTCTTGGTGGTGGCACCCCGGCTTTGGAACTCCCTCCACTTAGAACTGAGGAAAGCTCCTTCAACACAGAGCTTCAGGCAGAGCCTTAAAACCTTTTATTTTAAAAAAGCTTTTTAAATGGGGCAGAGGTTGGGGGGGCAGTTTTATTGTTATATTTTATATTATTGTTTTTAACAATTGTATTTTAGTGTGTTTTAATTGTTCTTAGTTTTTAAATCTAATTGTATTTTAATCGTATTTTAATTATGTTTTAATCTCTATTTATGATCATTTTAATGGTGTTTTATCATGACTTATGTTAGCCATCTTGAGCTCCCTCTTGCAGGTGAGGAAAGGCGGGATATAAATTAAATAAATAAATAAATAAATAATAATAATAATTTATTGGTTAATATAAAAAGTATATTTCTTATTATTATTATTAACAACTTTAGTTAATTATTATTATTTAGTTGTTTACTATTATTATTTAGTTTATTATTTAACTTTTATTATTATTAACTTTATTATTAGCTATTACTTTATATAGCGAAATAATATACAGTAGAATAAAATTTATTATGTAAAATTTATTTATTATTTCTATTATTTATTTATTTTTATAATTTATTATGTAAAATTTATTAATTATTTATATTATCATTTATTTATATTTAAAATTTATTATATAAAATTTCTTTATTATTTTATTTTATTTATTTATATTTACAATTTATTATGTAAAATTTATTATGCAAAATGTATTGCTTACAAGAAGGCTACATGCTTCCTTCTTCACAAAACAGGATGTGGTTTGGAAAAAAAGAGGATACATGGTCATTCTGCCCTTTGGGGACCCACCTTAAATCAGCCCTCGACCCACCAGTGGGTCTTGACCCTTAATTTTGGAACCATTCCTCCAGCCACAAGGAGAAATGTTTGGAATGCCTCCTTCCCTTTCCTACATTGGGCCCTTTGCCCGTGTGCTGTCTGGTTGCCTCCCTGGAAGACACGTGTCTTCCCCCTCGTTCCGACGTGCTCCCTACCCCTTTGCTGCGGTGCGCAAGCGAGAAGGAAGCGTGGGAGTCTCAATGTATCAATTTCTCGCCTGGCTTCCTCCCTCGACCAATGGCGTGGCGAGCTGGCGTTCCATCATTTGCATAAACGGCGGGGCCAGCCAATCAGAAGGCGGGATTTGGCACGCTTGGAATGCGATGTATCTATCTTCCATCTGTCCTTTCTCCCGGGTGCTGCTGGCGGTGCCAGATCTAGCGCTGAGCTGTGCTGAGCTGCGCGGCTGCAACCAGTGGGAACCTCTGGGCGGCATCGCCTATTGTTGCTTCGGGCTGGAGACTCCGGGGTGCTGCTGCTGTTGCTGGTACTGCGGAGCATGTCGGTGGCGGGGCTGAAGAAGCAGTTCCACAAGGCCAGCCAGGTAAGGGGGCTGACATCTGATTTCCATCCACTTCTGCCCCTCCCCCCAAATCTATAGGGGGATCTTCTCTCCATAGAGTGCAGCCAACACCGGTTGACCATATGTTCCTTATTTCCCAGGACATGTCCTGGATTTTAGCCTTGTGTCCTGAAAAAATAATAATTCAATGTCCTTCTCTTCCTTGTGAGTGGGCAACATGTAGCCTTCTTGTAATAGTTCTAAATTGAATAATAAGTAATATGGTGTTTAAATTAAACACTGGAAAGCAATATTTATCTTTTTTTTTTGCTTACTTTGGCTGCAATCCTAAAGACACCATGAGTGCAATCCTAAGCATGTCTACTCAGAAATAAGTCCCATTGTGATCCATCGTACTTACTCCCAGAAAAGTGTGGTTAGGATTGCAGCCTTTCCTGGGAGTAAGACCCATTGAATACAATGGTGCTTACATTCAAGAAAACATGGTTAGGTTTGTGCTCGCTATCATTTACACATCCTACATTTATTATTCATGTCCTACTTTTTTTGGGTGTCCTCTTTTTGTGGTTATGACATATGGTAACTCTGGGGTCAGCTCAGACTCTATAGGTGGATCATCTCTCCATAGATTGCAGCCAACATTCTATGGGTCATCCTGTGATCTTCTATAGCACTGTTTGCAATTGGGAGAGACAGTGTTTCATACCTACTGACCACACGGATACTGGCCAATGCAGACCGCTTGCCCCTTGCACTTCCCTGCCATCTTAACCCTGGCAGAAAGTAGCCTCTGGGTGGAAAGAGATCAGCCCCTTTTACGTCTTCTGGCAGAAGCTTGGTATGTAGTTGGTACTGTATGTGTATGGGCTTTGGCATTGGCTTGATCAGTGTTTCTCAGTTAGTAGTACTGGTACCACCTGTGGTACTTGAGGTGGTGTCTGGTGGTACTCACTGGGCTCCTTGACATCTGCTGCCTGGCACCCAGACCAGGAACATGACACAACAAACAGCAGTAGGCTTGGCTCAGCTCCTGAGCCTCTTACTGGTGTTGATCGCAGCTACCCAACCCAGAAGAAAGTGGTAATGATGTCATTGCCAGTTACATCCGGTGGTACTTTGAATAGGTGGGCCACGTGAAGTGGACCAATGGAAGATAAACGTTGAGAAACACTAGGGTAGATCTGCTGTGTCCTTTCACATGGTACACAAAGGTAACAGGCACATGTTTGTTGCTATGTATGCTTGGCAGGGAGGTGCATCCTTGCACAAAAGATGTGTTTTGCAAATGCTTGTTGGATGCACATGTGACAAAGATGCACATTTTAGGTATATGCTGGACTCAGTATACTCAGAGGTGTAATGTGTGAAGAAACCCTGGTAGTAACAGGAATGTAAGGAAGTACACTATCTGGGTGATCCTGTAGTTGCCTTCCCGGCAGTAGTGTTTCCTTTCATCAATCCAGGTTGCCTCTTTGGTACTTTATCTCCAGGGAATTCAGTTTTCCCTCATTCAGAAGTTCATTCTGTTCAATCCTTACATTCTAAGGGAAGAAAAGGCTTTTACCAGCACAACCACTGGCACGACTCTTTCTGGTTGCTTCGTGATCCATCAGAACTGCAGGCCTCCAGTGTTCATGTTGTGCTAGATGTTGTATTAATTTGTGACTAAACCATATCTCTTGCTGGGCATACACTTGTCAAAGGATAAAATAAAAATGGGACATTTTGGAAGTTATAGCTGAGTGTTCATTGCACAGAGATGAATGGTTTCCAAACTTTTTAATGCTTTTAAAAATGTCATTGTTTTGGGGACCTGCCTAAGTTTCCCAGACAGTTAAAAAAGGGGGAAAAGGAAATATTTATTAGAAATACCATAATAACCAGACCCACAAACCTTACCTTTTCTGATACGAAATGCCCACAAACATTTATCTACTCATCAGAGTGACTGTGGTGCTCCTGGAGAAAATAGTCATCACATTGCGTCAGAGTGTCCATCAAGAGCTTACAGCGGCCCAGTGTCTGATTTTTTTCAATACAGACCACTCTGTCCTTGAATGGCTGGATGGACTGGACATTAACATCTGATTTATTGTAAGTCCATGTATTTGCCATACACTAAGTAAATAAATGCACATGCTTACAAACTGTAGGAACTCAGCTCTTTGCGGGACAATTAACAACTAACTTTTTGAACAACACCAATGCCTGATGCAATGAGTGGTCTTTCCACCATCCTTTGGTGACTCACCCAAAATCAGGTCCTGATCCACATTGTGGGAATTAGTGATGCAGGATACCTGATCTCCAGAGTGGTGGTTTGCTTTTAGTAGCAGGTAGCATGATGTGTGTGTTTTCTCTGCTTGGGGTAGGGGTGTTGGAGTATTGTGACAGCTGAAAACCTCCCTCACCTAATGTTGAATTTCCTTTTTTAAGGAAGTAAGGCAGAATATAAATCAAATAAATAAATGTGAATTCACTTAATATTCCTCTACATACCCATTACAATTCTGGATCACATCATTACCTTTCAGAGTGATGTGTGCTTGTTCTGTATTGGTAATGATAATTCCTCCTTTTCTGGTTTTTAGCTCCCCTCTCTTCTCAAATGAGTTGAGAATTGTGTTGCACTTGTTCCTCAAAGTGTTTTGCACTTTTTCAATCCTCAGCAATATCATCAAGATGAATTCTCTGTATTGTGCTTCTCTCACATATCTCTGCTGAGAAATAAAATTATTTTCAAAGTGGTATCTGGTGCTTTCGGAGACATCATCTTACTACTGCTTGGCCTGGAAGTGAGGTAATTTTTCTGCCTTCTGCACCTAAAATGATTAAGGATGCAAACCCAAGAAACTTAGGCCAGCCTAACTCACCTGGTCTATTTTCCAGGGGAAGATGTTGTACATTGTGATGATGTACATTGGCCACATGTTCCTGTGATGTTGTACATCGACCAAACTCAAGAGTATGTCAGATGTATATTTATGGCACTTTGTGACACCCACAGGTCAGCATATGACTTATTCCTGGGCTTCGGTTGGTGTAAATGGAAATTAGGATTGCAGCCTTAGGATTGTCACACACTACACACACACACACACACGGAAGCAGCCACAGGCATAGTCACCTGTGATGAGCAAAAACACACACCAGGTGACAGGGAAAGGAAATGTTTGCATAGTGGAAAGTTTCTGTTCTTTTCACCTTCACACATATGTGCTACAACTAACGTGGGTCTGTGTGGGTCAAGGATGGGGTTGTAATATTTTACTTTTCTGGATGTAACTTCTCAGGAAGTATATGTAAGGCTGTTGAAGGTCATCGGAAAGCATTCATTGCTCTTCTGCCATGGGAATAGTGCCATAGCTCAGTAGAAGCACATTTGTTTTCCATGTACAGTAAAACCTTGGATTGAGAGTGTTTTGCAAACATTTTTAATAAATTTTGACTTGATATACAAGCAGTGTCTTGATAAGCAAAAAATAGTCCCAACAGGGATACGGCCGGTTTTGACCTTCTGTCAGCAACTTCTCAGCCTCTTCTTGGAGACCAGCCTATGCATGTCTACTCTGAAGTAAGCCTACTACAGGCAATGGGGCTCACTCTTGTGTAAGGAGGCAATGAAAAAGAGCCTGAGAGAGACCTAGCTTTGCATGTCTACTCTAAAATAACTCTTATTATAATCAGTGGGGCTCACTCCTGCATAAGGGCCTGAGAGAGCTGAGAGACTCAGAGCACAATCCTAACCATGTCTACTCAAAAGTAAATCCCATTGTGTTTAATGAGTCTTTCTCCGAGGAAAGTGTCTTTAGGATTACAGCCTCAGTGCAGGTTAATTTGTTTTATTTTTTTTCTATTTTGTATTTTCTTTATTATTTTGTATTGTAACCATTTTTCTATGAATATGGGTTGTAGAACAAATCATCTGAGTTTTCATTATTTCTTATGGGAAAATTGGCTTTGATATACAAGAGTTTTGGATTACAAGCATGTTTCAGGAACAAAGCATAAACCAAAGTACCACTGTACACGGTTCCAGGTGCAATTCCTCAAAGCACCTCCAACTGAAAAAGCAGGCCTCCATCAGTCTTGAAAGACTATAGTATCATGCTCTGCACTGCATATGCTGCATGCGAAGCACGAAAGCCTGGGTTGGATTGTTATGGAGGATAGGCTGTTACCCAAGCAGCAAATCCCCCCTCTCCACGCCACTGAATTAGTACAAAGGAAAGGCAGAGCCAATATGATTGGATCCAGCTGGCGTCGCAGAGCTGGGCTAAGGACAGGAGCTCACCCTGTTTTGTGGGGCCGACCCAGGTCTCGAACCCTGGCCTGCTGGTTAACAGGCACAGTGACTCAACCACTTGTGCCACCCACAGGGCTTGGAAAAACCTATGCTTAAAACTCTGCTGCAAGTAAATTTGCTTGAAGAAGTAAAGATTTTGCTTGGCTCAGTGGAAAGTAGTTTCAGTTTGCCTCCCCGTGTTACACTGTTAATCTGGTTAGTACAGAGTAGGTTTGTTTCTCTCCAGTAAAACAGAGGGACTAATCTGCATTCCTGATTGTTGGCACAGAAGCAGAGGCAATCTGTTCTATAAACTCCAGATAAGTTAATAAGGAAGACATTAATATTCCAGCTTTCTTACATGACTTGAACTCAAGGCAACTTGCATGGGCTTCCAGGCATGTATGATTATGTAATACCAAAAGGTATCTGTTATGGTGGAGTAAGAGTAGCGTGGTGGTAGACTCCGAGCACCCATTTTTGCATGTGGAAGGTCCCAGGTTTGATCTGTGGATTTATAACAGGGCTGGGGAAGACCCCCAACTGAAACCCTGGAGAACTAACACAATTTCCACACTACTGAATAGATAGACCTGGTGTAAGGCAGCTTGTCATGCTGGTGTAAGGCAGCTTGATATGCTTGATATAATACAAATCAAATATTTAATCACCTACCAAGGATTTTAAACTGCATTGAGTGATGTAATTTGTATAGCAGTTTGCAATATAAAATAAGAAGTAATATACAGGTATATACAGGTTCTGTTCCGGAACCTCCTGTGGATAAAAAAAATCCTTGGATCAAAAAAATCAATGGAAAAATAGATTTAAGGATTTTCAAGTTTTTTGTTCCTCCCTTGCACCTAATGTAGGGTTGCCATATGTCCTGACTTTGGGACAGTCTTGATTTTTGGGAACTTTTACATACTAGCAAATGGGAAAGAGGGTCCTGTCCCAATTTTGTGGAAGAGAATTATGGCAACCCTAAACTAATGGAATAAGTTTGTTTCTCTCCATCTGCAGGGGATTGGTTCTCGGACTCCCTGCTGATACAAAACATGTGTTAAATTAAAGCAGTTTTAATTTTTTTTAAAATTATGTTTCTTTACAATTTTAAAAAAACAGATTTTTTTACTGTCGTAGAGAAGAAGTCAGCAATTGGAAATGCAAAGGACTCCCTGTTTCTGCCTGGCTTTGCTGACGAATGGAATGATTCCTTATATGACTGCCTTTCTACATCAGTAGAAAAGCAGTTTTTATAACTGTGATTTGCAGTGGCCATTTATTGCAGTGGCCAAAAGTTAGAGGCAAATCCGTGTAAAAAATAATCAATGTATAATACGGTTGGATGTTTTAAAAGTTAGAATGCAAATCTATTTATTTAGATAATCTAAGGGTACCTTTATATGATACCTTTATATATGAAGGTAATAGAACCTAAATCTAAAACATCTGACATCAAAGACATAACCTGGAACCTGATACCAAGGTGAAGTTGGTGTTCAATTTATAAGCATCACTTTTTTATTTTGATATCGTCCTTCCTCCAGTTAGCTCTGGGTAGTTTACATGGTTCTTTCCTAGCCTTGTGACACAACCTATGAGATAAATGGCTAAAGAGGGATTTGAACCTGGATCTTCAAGGTCTAAGTCCTACATCATAACCTGTACAACAATGGTTCCCAAACTGTGCTTTATGGCTCCTTTAGGAAGTATTGGGATCCAGCCAAGGGAGAGTGGAATCCTTGCAAAACAAAATCCAAAACCTGCCACGCTATACAATGTACAATGTATAGGGTTGTAACCCTAGTTGGAGGTTGCAGTCAGTGGTCTAGTAACTTAAAGGAACCACCAGCTACGAAAGTTTGGGAACCACCGCACTACACCACCCTTGATTTCTTTTACCTAATCATGCTGTACTTGCTGTTTGTGGTGGGGTGCATTGAGTGATCTCTGTTGGGATTGGTAAGCAGTTTGAGGCCATGTGAAAGTTCTATCTGTAATGTTTTAAGCTCTCTCCATGCTGTGGTCACCAGGTGGTAAGGTGCGTGTGTGAACTAGCCCAAAGCCACAAGCCTTCAAAATTAGCAGCACACTATACTGCACTGTTCCCCTCCCGCCTGGTGCCTTGAATCAGAAATTCCACACTGTGTGGATTAAGGTTATCCAATTCACAATCTGTTCTCCTGCATTTTATTTCCAGAATTTTATGTATATCCAGGCCTTGGGATTAGCACAGTCAGGTCTGGAAGGTTTGGAAAACAACCCCAAAGATTCTTGTTCTTCATTGTAAACACGTCTTTATATTGTCCGTGGGATTGTGTACAACATTTATTAGTGCCCAACTCCCTGCAGTAAGAAGTGAGAACTACCCTGTGCAAAGGAAAAAAGAATTGGATGTAAGCTGTTTAGACTTGCTCGGGTCCTCTCTTGTGGATTGTGGTTATTCCATTTGTAAATTATGCAGTGGAATGAGGCAGCTGATTGTGCCGCTTTCTAGCGGAGAGAACAAAAGCATCATTATTGTCCAGCTTGGAGGTAACCATCTCACAAGCAGTGGAGAATGTTGTGATTTGTAGTAGAGGTTCAACCTTATTATACCTGGATTTTTTAATATACTTATTTGACTCAACACAAATGGCCCCTGCAAATCATATATTTTTTTAAAAAAACTGCTTTTCTACTGCTGTAGAGGCAGTCATATAAACAATCATTCCATTTTTTAGCTGACCCAGGCAAAGGTTTGTTGTCCCTTACATGTCTTATTGCTAACTGCCTTTTTACAACAGCAAGAAAAGATGTTTTTAAACAATTGTAAATGTACACACTTATTAAAGCTTTTCTTAAAAACATTTTTTTTTGTATTTGGGAGTCCCAGTATCAAACCCATGCAGATATTGAGGCACATCCTTATTACATTAATAGCAACTGAAGAACAAGAAATCTGGGTCTTTAAATCTATTTTTCCACTTATTTTATCCCTTGAGGGCTTTTTTTTTAAAACTATGGAAAATTCTGGAATGGAACTCTGGTAGATAATGAGGGACACTTGTACATCAAAATTTGTGATACATCCCAAAAGTTGTCACATCTCTTGTGGTTTTCAGCTTGTAAGTGTCAATGCTTGAGAAGGGTCTTTTCAGTGGTGGCCCCAGAGTCATATAAGAGACGGTGTCAGTGTCAACCTCTAGGCTGGCTATAAAAAAAAAAAACTTTGTTTCAATGCACTTTCTCAGCTTTGAGTATTTGTAATCACAGCTCCAACTATTTGGATCTTTTTTTAATTGAAAATGTCTTATGCTGCTGCTTTAGTTGATTTTTATTTCAGTGCTTCTTAGAACTATGAAACTACAGAAGCAGGTAGAAAATCTGGGCTAAAACTTTTAGATGTTTTAATTTTTGACTTGTGGTGTATTGTTCCTTTGAATTTATTTAGGGAAGCATTCAAAAGCAGTATCTCCACCTGGATCCTGATCCCTGGTGTGATACAGCCTACACTGCCACCTTCAGATTCTGCTCCTTCAAGCCCAGTCCTAACCTGCACTGGAATAGGAAGGCCGAGTGGCCTGCACTGTATTCAGTACAGATTAGGAGGTGGCTGGAGAGCAACTTGGGGTAAGGGGATATTTTTTTCTTTACTCCCATGTTGAACTCCAGCCATCCATATGGGGCTACTTGGATCTGTGCCAGCACAAATCAGAGCAGCCCATTTAAGATTGCAGGGCCCAGGAGTGGGTTTAGGTTGCAGCCTATGCTGCCACTGTGGATCTTATCCTCCTCTCCCAAGAACTGATCATCTGCCACCCCACATCTAGAATGACCTCTCCAATCTCCTGGACCGGACTTCCTGGGCCAGCACAGACATACCCATTCCCAGTGCAGATCTTGAATCAGTGGGCAAGTGCAGGACTTATCTCTAGAGTAATCACAAAAATGCTTTATGGCACATTTGTGAAACTTCTAGGATCGTTCGGATGGGCGGGGGGGGGGGGGAGAGGTGCTGCACTACTGTCGTGTCCCAAATGTCCCAAAGACACAAATATAGGTCTCCCCCTCTTCTCTGATGGTTCATTTTCTGATGATCCACTCTCTCAGCAACTTCCAATTCTACCCAGAACTCATTCATTCAGTGCATGATCTGCTCTTTCAACCTTTCTCTGCTGTACTAAAGGCCAAAATTGCCCTTCCCCATGTTTTCGTTCCTGGTCTAATCTCATTCCTGAAACCATTTGCAGAAATCTTTGCATGGCAGCAGGAATTTGAAAGATAAAAGGGGCATTTGCAATTTGCTAGCTTAAAAAACATTGGAAGCAACATTTATAATCTAACAAGGATTGGGTTCCACTTTTCAGTGGTTCTCACTTTTGGATAGAGCTCCAGTCCCTAACCTGTCCAATAAGTGAGTGATACCTGTATTTCCAAAAAGAAGCTCAGTAGTGGAAGAGCCTCCAGAAGGATGAGGCCTGCTTGCTCTTAATAAATTAAAATCTGGCAAAGGAACAGACAGTGAAAGTGCTGGGAAAAGAAGTGAGCAAGAGGGAGCGACTGGGAGAAAGAGAGGGATTAACTCTTTCCCAAAGGAGATGGAGAGAAGATGACAAGGAGGAGGCCATGTTCCCAGGGGTGGGTGAGAGAATTTAGAAGGGAATAGAGCCTGTGCCAGGAGACATGACTCAGGGAAAAAAGGGGCTTCAGAGCCACACAAAACCCCGAGGCAAGGAAAAGAAGCACATGGGATGGATGCTTTGCAATGTCGATAAACATGTGTGCTGAAGGGAAAATGTGGCTAGCTAGGCTGTTACCACATAGGTTTTTCAAAAAGTATATGTTGAACTGCCAGAACCCAAAGCTAATAAGCAGGGGCGATGTGAGGGTGCGCGTCACCCAGTGCTGGGGTGAGCGCGTCTCCCTCAGGACACGCATCGCCCCCTGGAACTGTCACTGCATAGGTGTGAACTTTGCACCTCTACAGTGGCGTCCAAGCGCTTCCCTGATGGAGGAGCGACCAGCACCTTCCTCAGGGGAGCAATTTGGCCTGGGGGTGCAGTGCTTGTGCAACTCTGTCAACACATCACCCACCTGAGGCGCATCACCTGGTGTGCAGTGCACCAGTTGCACCACCCTGGTGACACCTTGCAATGCGTTCTAACTCTGCCATGAGTTTGTGCATACGTCTCTTTCAGCCTAGTGATTATTCTGAAGGCTATAATGTATATTCAGTAGAGGTACCTCCCACTTTCTGATGGTTCATTTTCTGACGATCCATTCTTTCAACACCTTTCAGTTATACCCAGAACTCATTCATTCAATGCATGTTCCACTTTCAACCTCTCTCTGCTGTTTTAAAGGCCAAAATAGCCCTCCCCTATGCTGTAGCTCCTGGTCTACTCTCTTTCCTGAAGGAGTTTATTGAAAATCAAGTTGCAGAGATTTTTGTGTGGCAGCAGGAACTGACAAGAGAAAAGAGGCATTTACAGGTTGCTAGCTAAAAATGCATTGGAAGCAACATTTATAAACTAGAAAAGATTTGGTTTTCACTTTTGGACAGTGCTCCAGTCCCTAATTCTACCAATATTCATACTACCTACTGTATTCAGTGTAGTCTTCAGTATTACACCTGAAGGGTAAGAGCAACATGCTCATTTAGGACCTAATTAATATGTTGGTTGTTCCATTGCATTATCATGTGAGGTTTCCTCTCAGGGATCCACCCCAAACCCTTGGTGACAAAATAATTGCATAATTGCATGCCATTTGGATTGTTAAGGCAGGTCTGGGTGAAAGAAGATGGGTGGCAACCACATCATGCATCTTCAAGCTCTAGACTGCTGCTCAGCTGCTTGCCCGCTTGGAGAGAGCTGGGCTTGATACTGGTAAGTATCATTAGCAGCACTAGGGTTTGCATCACCCCTCCATAAGCCCCGTGATCCCCGTGATCTACCTTCTCCATTGCAGTGGGCAAGGTACCATCCTGGATGATGATGCATCCTTGCCCCAGCCCTGCTGGGTTTTTTGGCTATAATGTTTGATAGAATAGAGGTATTTCAGTGTTGATTGTTTCATTGCATCCTATGTGAAATTACACATCGAATGATATATAACATGATGGCATTATTCAAAAATACCAAGATTTTTAAAAAAATTGGTGAATAGTTTTGTCCCCTCCACTCCCATGTGCAGCAACAGGTCTGTTTTGCACACCTCCACCCCCCACCATCCTGGAGGTGACACTGTTAAGCAAAGGTTGGCAATTTTCTAACCTTCCAGGGCTGTGGATGGCGCAAGTGGTTAAGGCGCTGTGCCTGTTAACCAGCAAGCCAGGGTTCAAGACTCCAGTCGGTACCACAAGACAGGGTGAACTCCTGTCCTTAGCCCAGCTCTGCGACACCAGCTGGATCCAATCCAGGCTCTGCCTTTCCATTGGACTAATTCAGTTGCATGGAGAGGGGGGATTTGCTGCTTGGGTAACAGCCTATCCTCCATAACAATCCAACCCAGGCTTTTGTGCTTCGCGTGCAGCCTATGCAGCGCAGAGCACAATACCATAGTCTTTCAAGACTGACGGAGGCCTGCTTAGCAGCTGCCAAACGTTGCATTAGTACATTACTTTTATCATTTCTGACCCCTCTACAAACAAAGACAACTAAGCATGTATAGTAATCTATACTATTACTTGCTTGGAATGCAATTTGGGGGGGGGGGGAGAGTCTCCAGAAACTAGCAGTCCTATAACAGCTATAATAAGCTATGCTGAGCTTAGTGGTTTCCCAGTTGGGCCAGGAAATGCCTTATTTACTGCTTCATTTGGACATACCAGGTTACCTTAGGCTTTGTGTGCCTGTAGGTTTAAATTAAAAAGCCACAAAATACAATTTAGGTTGAATTTAATCTCCATAACATGATTACTGGGGGAAGACGACTTTGTATATTCTTAAAGGATGCACACACACCAGGTGAAAAATAATCTTGTAGTGCTGCATCATCAGAAATTCTGGTATGCTGTTGGGAGACGCTCAGGGCATCACACTCTTGTTAATTCAGATATTTTTGTGCCCGGAGGGCAAAATCACTTTTTCCACTAATCATTAATGTTTACTGGATGTACACTGAAAATGCTGCAGGAAGACTTTTTTCCTTTTGATCAATATTTCATCACTGTATCATTCGTGCACAGCATCTATGCCTGTTTTCTGTCATGTTGCTTTTGCAGAGTTTATTTCATTAACTATAAGAAGCAATGAAAATAATGTTCACCCACTGCCTAAATAACAAGATACTTGCCATACAGATGTAAAATTAACAGTTACAAAGAGTTTGTCTGCAGGGTTACTCACTGAATAAAATTTTTTAAATACTCTGAATAAACTCACACAACACCAGATCTAGGGAACATCCACTCAAACGGAGTGTTTGAAAAGTTAGGACAGACAAAAGAAAATATTTCTTTACCTACTGTGTGATTAGTTTGTGGAACTCCTTGCTACAGCATGTGGTGATGACATCTAGCCTTTATTCCTTTACAAGGGGTTTGGATACATTTCTGGAGAAAAGTCCATCACAGGCTACAAGCCTTGATGGTTATGTGTAACCTCTGAATTTTAGCTGCAGGGGAGGTCACTTGGGTACAGGTGTCCTGTTCTCTTGTGTATTCCCTGTGGCATCTGATGGGCCACTATGAGATATAGGAAACTGGACTAGGCAGGCCTGTGATCAGATCTAGTGGGGCTCTTATGTTCTTACATAAGAGAAATTCCAATATCAAGGAATTTCCATAGCACCGTGATTCTTAGTGGGTACCAGGACCCACTTTGAAGAAAAGCAATTTTTTCTATGGGTTTTTTTGTTTGTTTTTAAGGAATCTTCTGAAACTCCCTGAGTTGCTCCAGTCTGGCAGCTGTGTTTGGAAACCACCTGCACTTTCCAAAATGTTTTAAAAGGCATCCCCAGATGAAGTGTATTGCTGCAATCTTGTCTGGATGTGACCGGCCCATATCTGCATCCACTTTCAGATCCACCCCTGGAATTTCTGTTTGGAAATCATTTCCAAGTTCATCTCTCTCTTGCTGATTTGAAGAAAATTAATGCAAATCTTGGGCAAAACAAGTGACATAATCACAAAAACATATGGATGGTGTTGCATAGTGTCAGATTCCTAAGGGAGGGTGTTAAACTTCCATCCTTGGAATTATTTCATAATGAATGTGGATCAGCAACTTCTCCAGTCATTTAATACATGGCAACTCTGTAAGGCATTAAAATTATATTTGTATTTCTGAAAGGTTGCTTTTGATAGTATTTAAATACTCCCTGTTAATTTAGGGCTATGAACAATGGTGTTGAAACCTCCTGCTGAGGAGCCCTGTGCACCCAGGCGCATCTTCTAGTGAAAAAAAGTGGAGATTTGACCCCCTGCTGGTTCACAAACTAGCAAGGGGACTGATTCACTGTAAACATTTGCCATCTGTAACCTCAAGAGAAGCAGCTGCTAGGGCTGGTGGTAGGTGGAGTGCTGAAAGGTCTCATCTGTGTTAAATGATATTCCAACTATCTATTGCAAAAATCAGCCCAGCCACAGCATACTGTAATTTTGGCTATTGGTTTTTGCAAGTGATCATTTATGTCTTTTTTTGGTGGCCAATTTGCATTTGTTAGCTGAAAAAGACTGGGTTCTTCTTTTGGATGTTGCTCTGGTCACTTACCCATCCAATAAGTGGGGGGTGCCTTTACAAATGAAAAAAAATTAATGAAACACCAATGTCATGGAAGAAACACCCACTCCAAATTTCAATGCTTCTAGGTTCAGTGGTTTTGGCTGGGCGTTGATGAGTCAGTCAGCCAATGAGTGAACGAGTCAGTGACTGAAAAGTCAATGACTTTTCAGTTTTATATACAGTGGTAACTTGCTTAACAAGCATTTCACATAACAAGCATAAATTTCCAAGAAATCTTGCTTCACATAAGAAGTTCCACTTCACTTAACAAGCAAGCATGCTATGGGCACGCGAGCTATGTAGCCCTGATACTCCGCATGGAGGCTCTTTAAAAGGGCTGCTGGCCAGCGCTGCTGCCTCTAACTGCCCCCAACTTGGGGGCAGTTGCCTGGAGGTTCCAGAGGCAGCTGCCCCTAACTGTCCCCAAGTGCCCCCACCAACCACCCTGAACCTCCAGCAGCAGCCCAGGTAAGCCTCCTAAGAAAGTGTCTTTGATTGCAGTCTCCTAACTATGTCTACTCAGAAGTAAGCCCCATTGTGTTAAATGGGGCTTACTCCCAGGAAAGTGTCTTTAGGATTGCAGCCTAAGTAGACTTCATAGGATCATGCACATTGAATGCATGTTTTGAATTCAATTCCAATGTTTTAATATTTTTATATGAATATTTTTTGGGTTGTGGAACCAATTGTCTGAGTTTCCATTATTTCCTATGGGAAAATCCACTTCACTTAACGAGTGTTTCACTTAAAGAGCATGCCTCCGGCACAAATTAAGCTCTTTATGTGAGGCACCACTGTAGAGAGACTTTGTGGATTTGCTGTCTTTGCTTCTGTACATCCAAGACCATAAACTAATCCTGCTCTCCTCCTCTCTTATCCTGACGTGTGCTAGCAGAGTGACCACCTACGTATGGTGGACCAACTAGGATCTCAATGAATCACATTTTTTTCTTTGCTACCTACCTGAGACTACAGGTGTGGGGGGAATATCCGGTACATAGAAAGACCCTGAACTACCAAGCTGCATTCAACTGGGGAGTCAGAAATTGCACAACATTTAAGGAAATGTATTTCCTTCAGGAAATACAGTAGAATGAATTGGAAGAGAGGGAACAATAGGAGATCAAAACATCACAGCCAGCCTCACAGATGTCGTCTTCGTACCGTTTATTTATGGATCTGTCAAACTGCACCAGAGCAGAGAGCTCATTTTAAACTTGGTCTCCAGTTACCTGCCAACATTACCTAACTGATATGAATCTTTGCCCACGCAATGCATCACCAGGTCACTGGCTCTTCATCAATAATGCAACACAGTTGTCAAGATGTTAGAGAGCCAACTATGTAGTGCATCCCCAATTATTTTCAGAGACCATCTTGCATGCACCTGGTCCCTCAGATACAGTCAACTTTCTTTTTGCTCCATATGCTCATTAAGAATTAGATCTGTGTGCGGTATACATTGTATACTATTTCATGTTCCTGGTTCTAAAATAGTGTGTAACTCAATAATTATATTACATCAGTCTGAACAGCAACACAGACTGAACTGTTATTATTTAAATGATTTCTATCCTATCTTTCCCTTCTTCAGTGGAAGGAGCCTGGAGCAGTTTACAGTGTTTGCTTTCTATATATGGGATACTCAATAAAAATAGCCCTTTAGCCCTTTTTCCATTTGCATTCACACTGATGACCTTCTGTAACATTGTTTAATTTACTCTCTCTTTTGTGGTGCTTCACCATTGCAAGGATGACCCAAAGAAGGATAAAACACAGAAATCTCATATGTGTAGGCAGGCAACATGTATCTTGCAAGGTCAGATATTCTGTTTCAAAAGTTGGGTGGGCAGGGATCATGCACTCCCTTACTGATATAGCCTAGCTGCCTTGAGTATCCTTCCTTTAGGATGAATGGCAGAATATAAATTGAATGAATGAATAAATAGATGTGCACTTTTAAAGTTAAAAATCTTCCTTTTGACTTTCAGCATAACACAAACATGAACTTTGGATTTCCTATGCCATTTAGTTCAGAATGACAAACCCTCCAATGACTCGTTTGGGATTTTTCTACATTGTGACCCATCATTAATGCATATTGTTGCATGGCAAATCAGCAAGTGGGCCGTCAAGGAGCACAGTGCAGATCTGTCAAGAAAGTCTTGAAAACTCCAACAGACAAAGTACTTTTTTGTTGCACAAGGCGCTCCCTAGAAGAATAGCTTCAGCAGACAAATTTTGTGGCGGGGGGATGGACTGCATAGTGGTGGGGTGACACGGCACTGCCTGGTGCAAACTGACTTTCCCTTTGGAAAGTGCAAAATCATGTTATAGTCACAGAATCTTATTTGATTCACTGGTGGACAAAAAGAACCTTTGTATCTCTTATCTGAAATGTTTGCTTCATATTGTCTAGTAGCTGAATGCCAAGAAGCAAGGCCTAGATACCATATTGCACTCAGGATGGCAAAAAAAATTATAAACATGATCCTAATTTTCCACGACACAGTTTTCCATGAATTACTCTCAACTTCAGAAAAGCCCTTTGGATTCTATCAGAGCTCTGGTCACCTTCTGCCATAACGTCTATAATACTTTTAATTTTATTATATAAATATATATTTATTTCATTATAGATCTAAGATTCTACGGATGTTAACTGTGACCCTGCAAGAGTGGCTCCAATGGGGCCCCAGCTCCTAAGGCCAGCCCTGCAGATAGGGGCATTTCCCTATCCTAAACTGGAGGGAGCTCTTGGAGAAGCCATGTTGTCATCTTCAGATGGTTCATGTCTTACTCAGTACATGTTTGAGGAACATGCATTGAGCCAGATCTGCGGATTTAAAATCTGTGGCTAAACAGGCTCCACCTGTATTTTTTTTAAAAAAACTTGATTTCCCTGTAGCTTGTTTTTAAAAAATGGATTACCACTATTGTCGTGCTTCTGGGTGCTTGTCCAAGGTTTGGATCCTTCTGATTTTGTGGTATAGGTGCTCTGTGAAGAATGCAAATTTTCCTTGAATGAGCAATATTCCAGTCTCAGTATATTTTATGTATATAGATTAAACGCCAGAGTTTTTTAGACAGCAGATGGAAAAAGAGGTTAGTCCACTGTGGTCTGCAGTTCATTTTATCATCAGCACTGTGGGAAAATATTTGAACAATACAAGGGCAGCAAGGTCACCATGACATCCTTTGCAAAACGGACGTTCAATCTTTCAGTGCATAAAGATCTGTTGTAAATATTCGCCTTGTAAGCCAGAGAGCAACAAGGTATCTTTGCTCTGCATTCTTCTCTCCTTCTTATCTTCCTTGCAGAAAAACACCGAGTCCCTTCTTTTCCTTATGCTGTTTTGCTACAGTTAGATGCATAGAGACATATTTTTTTTTCCTAAGCTCAAGGTGGAGAACTTAATCTAAACAAATATAGCCCAAGCTCCTAGTTTGGTAGAACGAGACAGAAGCAGGTCAATAAACACCCACCACCGACAGCTTAAAAAAGCCCTGTGCTACACACAGCTCTATTTTTACAGAGCTTGGCAATGCGGGAAGACTAGTTTGCAAAAGAAGCAGGCAAAACAAAAGGAGGAGGAAGCTTGGAAGAGTTGTGTGTTTTTCGAGAAACTAGATCCAGCTTTGTTAGCTTAACATAGGAAGAACTGAACTTTGATGAACAACTTAACACTGATGAAGTTGGAGCACTGATACATCCAGTATACTATGGTCTTCTCTGCCAATGATAGTTCTCCAAGGATTCGGGTGGGGGGCCTTTTCTATCCCTATTTGGAGGTGCAATTAAATCTGGAGTCATTGCCATGCAAAGTAGTTTTTCTCCCATACTACTCCACAAAAGCTACTATAGCATGCAACAAAATTCTGCTCCTGATGAAGCTGTCTTGCCTGGCATCAAATCATTGAATCATCCAGGGTTAGTGTGGGGTGAGCCAAGTCTTAGAAGTTGACTCAGTTCTGGAGCCCTGCACACATGTGCATATGCACCTCAATCTTTCTTGTCCCACACATCCTCACAACGGCACATCTCTCCCATCTTTAGTAGCCAATATGAAGCACTCCTGGAAGTGCCCCATTGGCTGCTGTGTGACTGATGGCAGCAGGAATATCTACTTGTGCATAGAGATAAGAAAATCTAAAGTCACCCTGGAAATTCCATTCAATTCACCTGCAGAATTGTCTTACTTAACATCTGGGTAACTGTAAGGCATGTGGTAGCCAGTGATGTAGAAATGATTGTCCTTGCAGGACAATTTGCAAGCAATGAGTCCTGATATCTTCCCCACCAAGACTGACCACTGATGCCACATCAGGTTCTACCATAGTGTTTCCTGCACTGTCTTGATGTTGCTGTCCATGATTTTGGATAGGCAGGGACAGTTTTAAGCCAAGTAGACCAATTATTCCCAACTCTACTACTACTACTACTACTACTACTACTACTAGTAGTAGTAGTAGTAGTAGTAGTAGTAGTAAATTGATACCGTCACTAAATCATTTTAGTCTTTAAAACAAGTGATTGTGTAACAATTTCTGAAAAGCAAATAATCTACACATTTTGTTTGCCTGCATGCAATTTTTAATTAAAATGTTCTTAGAGCCATTTGATCCATTAACTCCCATGCACTTTCTAAGTGTGCATTTTAATTGCTTTCCATTCTGCCATAAAGTCTATAATACTTCTATTTTTAATATAGATTTTATTTTATTTTATTATAGAGCTAAGATTCTACAGATGTTGGCTGTGACCCTAGAACCCTGCAAGAGTAGCTTCAATTGGGCCCCGCAGATGGGGCATTTACCTATCCTGAACTGGAGGTAGCTCTTGGAGAAGCCCTGTTGTACACATATTCCCTGTTGGATGCATGCCATAAAGCAGATTCCCCTATCAATACTTGTATTATATGGTTAATAGCTGGGGATATTTAGTTTAGTTAGATATTTAGTTTCTTTGTGAGCACCTCCAGAAATGGTTTTGGCTGAAAGATGTTTGGAGAGGTTAATCTTACCATTGTAACAAATGGACATACAAAAAATTTCTTGCCAGCTTACTGTGGCTGGTGGTGCGGCTCTTATCACTTCGCCTGCACAATTGAAGCAATCAGCCCAAAGCCAGTGCTGCAACTCCCCTTTTCTTGCCTTGAAGAGTATCTTAACATATTTTCAGTATATGGGTGGAGCAGGGCGGGCACCTCCAGACAGCAAGTGAGAGTAAGAAATAATACGGCCGCAGCTGTGAGTGTTCGGAGTAATTATATGCCACTGAAATGCCTCTTCTCGGAATTTCTGTGTGGTGCCATGGCTATGGTGAACAGCTAGCACACTTGGGGAAAAGAAATAAAATGAAATTAAAATGAAATAAAATGAAATGAGAGGCTCCTCTGAGCACAAAGTACCCAGCTAAGGAGGAGACCTGGTGTACTCCATGTCAACTCAAAAATAAATCCCATTGTGTTCAGTGAGACATACTCACTGGAGTAAGCCCAGTGTCAGATTCTAAGATGGCAGATCCCATCCCTGACCTGAGATTGCAAACCCCCCACCCCCAAGATCCAACACCACTGATCTAGAGTCACCTGTTCAACTCACCTGCAGAATTTCCCTACTAAACTTCTAAGACAGGGACGTCAAACTCTTTTCATATAGTGGGCCAAATAACTTTTACAGTGCCTATTGAGCACCAGTACTAACATCATTAAGCAGGATGTGACACCACTGGGGGTGATGCAGATGATGCATCATTAAGCAGATGATGGCCAGAAATAAGCACTTTGTTGTCTTATATAAACTCATCAGCTGCAAATGACAGAAAAGGAAATGCAGAAATCTTGTTTGTAATTTCAAGATATGAGAGCACCCAATGATTGTGCTAAGAAATCCCAATGATAATGGGTGGGGATGAAAAAACTTCTTTCAAGGACCACATCCTCTCTGTAGGCTTATGTTTGACATCCTTCTTCTAGACTATTGTGAATCAAGTGGCAGCCAATGATGTGGAACAGATTGTCCTTGCAGGATTATTTGGGTAGTGGAAGTCCCTGACATGTCCCCCACCAAGCCCAACCATTGGGAATCACTTCCAACTGGTCTGAACAGTCTGAGCTACTCTGAATCAGTTTTGAATTATGTGTTTGGGTATCACAGGATGATCCAGTCATTCCTGTTGCATGAGACACATTAGAAATACTTAGCCTCAGAGAAATCTGCCTCTTACATCTGGGTTCTCTTCCATAGGAGGGAGATGTTATTCCGTGAGTGGTTAACTTCCAACTCTTACCTAGTCTATAGATCTGTACATACAGAATTGCCAAATCCGACAGCAGATGTTCTTGGATACATTTCCCAACATGATGTAATATGGAAAATTCTGGGAGGAATATTATTATGGCTATGTTATTCACACAGCATCCTACATGTCAATTCAAGGCATCCAGCTGTTGAAAAGAGTGCCCCATCACAAAGGATGTGATCCTAACCAAATTTCCAAGAATGGCATAGCTGTGCCAGTGGAGCATTTGTTGCATCTTACAGTTGGGAGACAGTCTTCAAGATACGGCAATATTTGTTCCCTTCCCTGAGATTTACTTTGGTAAATCTTATTTTGGTTCTGGAAATTTGGTTAGAATTATACCCTAATGCCTCTGCAGCTATCACATAAGAGACAGCGGGGGAAACTACTGTGGTAAAAAAGAGGGAGCTGTCTGTAGTAATCCTGTGGTAAGCTGAATTTATCTGGGTCACCGCATCAAAATGGCCTCCAGTTCCCCCATCTCTTCATGAAATTTGCTTGTCAAACAATATTTAGCCTGGAAATTCATCCCAAAGAATTTTCAGGCCAGTATGAGGTATGGGTGGAATTGAGAAAGAGGTTGTTTGATAGAGAGGAAGAGATGGGACAACCTTGGCTGTGAAGCTTAGGCCAACCTAACTGGGGTTAGGGGTGCAGCTTCAGTCATATGTATTTGTTTTTAATATGTACTAACTGACAGTATTAAATAAAAGCACTCTGAAAAGGTAAAAGCATTTTTCCCCCAAGTAACCACAGAGGTCCGGCAATGGAGTAGGGATGCCAGGGGATGAATTTGTCGTTCAGAGGGTTTGCCCACTGACACTACCCATAGGCTGGCCACATTGACATCATTTGTGAACAAAAGGAGCTGGTCTGTTTTTCCCACTGTGCGCTCAGTGAACATATAATTGTGGTGAACATATGGAGAATTTGGTTTGCTCTCATTCCTCAAACACGCAACTTCACATTGCTATTGTCATCAGACAACATCGATATAGGCCCAAAGCTCACTTTCAGACAAAGCAAATCCTAGCAGTGTTGTTTGCTTTTTGTATATTGTGTGGGTGTGTTCATACTACATATGTATTTCTCAAGATCTTTCTTTCTTCTGTCGCAGCTATTCAGTGAAAAAATCAGTGGCGCTGAAGGAACGAAACTTGACGATGACTTTCAAGAGATGGAAAGGGTAAGGCACATCTGTATGAAATGCTCAAGGCTCTGTCTGTTCCTGATTGTGAACCGAACTCTCTTCAATCCCATATGACTGAAAGTGATATATTCCTACCAGGGCTTTGTCATGTTGTGATTGTGAGTTTATAGGCCATTCAAGGCTGATGGGATTCAACAAGAGCACTGTGAGCTTTCGACAGTTGCCACAGTGTAAACTGCTGTCATAAATAGCAGACCCTGATACTGGTTTGCTAAAGAGAAGTCAATTCTTTTGAAGGATTGAACAAAAACCTTTTGAAGGACTGAACCCAACTGGGGAAGAAGTTTGATTCTACAGTGGCATGAGAATAGCCCTACAATCCAGAGTAACTACGGGGGCACGTAAGAGACATTTACGTCAACGTAGTTACGGGACCACCTTGTGAAAATATGGTGAATTCATATTGCAATTCAGAGTAAATTGTTCTTATGTCGGAGCAAGGACTCCCCATGGTTACTCTGAATTGCGCCCTACGACACTTAAAAAATTTACAACCCTATCCTAACTTACCCTGGAGCTGGCCTGCCCCACATTGAGAGCAGCATTGGCCAGAAAGAGGTTCAACTCAGGGCAAAGTGAAGGTGCTTTCCCCTTACCCTGTGCCAGAACTGCAGTAGCCCTAATGGGACTACTCAAATGTATACTAGATCCTGACCCTACCACCCATGGGTCTCCCATGACTTCCAACAGCCAAAGCTGCCTTTGGGATTGCACTCTTTAATGTATACAAGGCCTTTGGCTTATCCTTTTTCACAAAAATACATTTAGGCAAATTTAGCTTTCTAAAATCAATTTCTCTATTAACTGTGTCTGGTTTATTTCATGATACCTCCACACTGAGCCATGGATACAAGATAACATTAAAAATTATGATTACTAGTATTTTATTTATTAGTATTATTTAGCACCATTTTTACATGGTGCTTTTTAAACAATTAAAAATATGCTCTGATCTAGGAAGCTTACAATCTAGAATGACAATGTAATGATAATTTAATTGTATTTAGCCTACCTATTTATTTAGCCTACAGATTATCCACTGTGATAATCTGGAAAATATCTATGGCTGTATTTCAGACATGACCTATGGCTCATTTAAACTGAATTTCAACCCAGGTATCTATTTGTAGCTTCGTTTACCATTTCATAGTTTCATCACCATTCATCCAGGTGATAGTGTGCAGTGTTGGTGAGGGAAACAGTTTCCTTTAAAAGCTTATTAATGTTTTTCTTGCAGAAAATTGATGTCACCAACAAAGCGGTGGCGGAACTTCTGTCAAAAGCGACTGAATATCTTCAGCCTAATCCAGGTAAACAGAAATCCAAGAGATCCCTTAAAGCTTTGCTGTATATCCAGCTATCTAATCTGCACAATTTTTAATGACTTTAACGAATGAGGACATTAATAGGCCTGCTTTCCCCTGGAAACTGAGGATCTCCGGTTAAAGAAAGAGTTATATGTGGTGGAAAGTTAGTTGCTTGCAACACAATCTGTAAAATATGGTTAGGTGCTGCCATGCTGGAAGCAGTATAATTATCTTACTTATTTATAACTTACATAGAGATGTAGAGCACAATCCTAAGAAATTTAGGCCAGCCTAACTCATCTGGCATAACTTCCCATGGTAGTGTGGAGAGGTCGGTGTATGTGCAGTGGCCTAACTCCACAGGAGTTGGGCAGAAGTGCATTATGGTACATTTGTGACACCCCCAGGATATCATAGGACTAATGTCAGGTGTTATGCTGGCCTAGCTGGAGGTTAGGATTACAGCCTTAATTTTTTAACTCTATCTAGTACTTGAAGTAGGTTTATACAATCAGCTTTTACAGTACATTATAGAAACACTCAGCCAAGCACATAAGGATTGGTCTATTTTTATTTGTTTTAGAAAATCAGCAGCCTGTGATAAAAAAAAAATCACAACTTGGCATCCATCAGTCTTCAAAGACTATGGTATCATGCTTGACGCTGTATGCAAAGCACAAAGACCTGGGAGGATTAATATGGAGGATAGGCTGTTACCCAAGCAGCAAATCCACCCTCTCCACACCACTGAAATAGTCCAATGGAGTGGCAGAGCCAATATGATTGGTTCCAGCTGCGTCACAGAGCTGGGCTAAGGACAGGAGCTCACCCTGTTTTGAAGGGACCTGGGTCTTGAACCCTGGCTAACTAGTTAACAAGCACAGTGTCGTAACCATTTGCACCACCCACAGCCAGCCAAGAACTACAAGGAGGCTTATAATTACTACAAATTAATCAAACGAACAAGCAAAAAAACCCACAAAAACCCAAAACCTAACATAGAACATCACAAATCCTTATGACAAACAAGTCAGCCTGGAACTTAAAACACAATACAACCAATTGAATTAAAATGAAATTAAACTTATTAAAGGTCTGTTGGAAAAGCAAGTTCGTTAATAAATGTCCAAAGGTAAAAGGAGAGCATTGCTTAGATCAATCACTTTCAAGTGTTTTCATCTCAAGGGCACTAAAATTTTCAGGGCAATTGACAAGGCACATCGCACTGCCCAGGGAGGTTGACTACATCTACTCACACACACACACACACACACACACACACACACACACACACGCCCATGTACATCATGGCTTGCACATCATTTACAGCACATCATGGTACACTGGTTGAAAAATCACTGGCTTACACAATCCTAAACATGTATTTGAAATTGCATTTGAAAAGAAAGAGCAGTCATAGAACAACTACAAGTTTTTCCCGCTGAGGACATTTCCCTGTCTAGGCTTCCCCTAGTTATTGGATGGGTTTCAAGACCAGAGCATCATCCAAAATTTAAAACAGTTGAAAAGAGGAACCTAGTCTTTTTCAGCTTGCAAATGCATAATGGCTACCAATAAAGTCATAAACATCACTTGCAAAAACTTTAAATAACAAATTTATCAACACCACAGGTGGACACTTCC
The DNA here is from genome assembly GCA_030015325.1 of Cryptoblepharus egeriae. Classification (NCBI taxonomy): domain Eukaryota; kingdom Metazoa; phylum Chordata; class Lepidosauria; order Squamata; family Scincidae; genus Cryptoblepharus; species Cryptoblepharus egeriae. The sequence continues at coordinate 19,557,285 of JAREYC010000013.1, forward strand.
CAGTTCGGGCCTACTCGCCCGAACCGGATCTTCCTGTTTCCCTGCCGCTGGCGAACCGCCAGTGACAGGGAAACGCAAAAACATAGCGGACCGGAGCAGGTGCCAACTCTGAAGTGGGCGTGCCCGCTTGCACAGTTGACGCTTGCACAGTGCCTGCTCTGAAGCGGGCCAGCCTGCTTCAGGGCAGGCACTGTGAAGGCGCCAACGTTGGCACAAGCGCAGTGCCTGTACTGAAGCTGGCCTGCCAGCTTCAGTACTGGCACTGCGCAGGCGCCAATGTTGGCCCGCCCCTCACCCCGCCCCAGCCCTACCCCCTGACCCTCCCCGCCCCCTGACCCTGGCCCGCCCCCCAACTTCCGGCGAACCAGATCCACATAGCCAATACATAATTACAGTAAAATGATCAAAGGCATGTGTGGGCAATGAATATCTGATGTATTTGAATGATGGTTATTTACTGAAGAAAGTCCTAAGGAAATGCCAAAAACAGTATGATCACCATGTCACATGCAAAGTAACATTGAGGAAGACAATTTTAGCCTTTAGACCAGCAGAGAGAGGTTGAAAGAGTGGAGCATGTGTTGAATGAATGAGTCCTGGGTATAATTGAAAGGTGTTGAAAAAGCAGAACCATCAGAAAACAAACTGTCAGAAAGTGGGGAACACTTATACAAGCTGATCATCGAAACTTCCCGTTTGAAATTAACCTCACAGGAGAAAATGTTGAGCTTCTTAAATATTTTTTGTGACTATGAATGCATTACTGCTTCTTTGGTTTGCATACTACTCTTCTTCCCACTTTGGTCTCCTTTTGTGGGTGTGACAATAGTAATTGGCTGCCCAATTCACAAAGCGCATGTTGAGAAGAGAGAAAGGAGTGTATTAGCCATGAGTCATTCCTTAGACTTTACTATTGCAGATGGAGAACAAATGACATTCAGAGCAGGGTCTGTTGAGAGTATTATTTGCAGCAGCCTTCTTTTTGGTGGAAAGGTCTGCTCTGACGAGCGTGACTTGATCACGTGTATTTATCCTACTCAGAACACCCACTGGCGGTGATGCAGTTTGGAAAAATAATTTGTAGTATATATGCCATAAGAACAGCCCTACTGGTCCACAGTCGCCCACCCAGTGCCTCACGGAATACACAAGATAGGCACCTGCATCTTGCATCTGGCATTCTGAGTAGGCCTACTTCTAAAATCAGGAGGTTGCACATACCCATCATGGCTTGTAACCTGTGATGGACTTTTCCTCCAGAAATTTCTCCAATCATCCTTTTAAAGACATCCAGGCCATCACCACATCCTGGAGCAAGGAGTTCCACAGATTGATTACACGCTGGGTATTTTTGCACACAGAATGTGAACCACATTTTCACAAGTGCTCAAAGCATTAATTTCCCATTCTTTATAATTAGGCTGTATGCAATCTGTGCTAATTTCCCCCCAAAGTTGAATTCTGCAGCACAGAAATCATAGCCACGCGCCAGTACAAAATACTATTCTACCAAACACAGACATTTACACAATAGCTGCAATCCTATCCACACTTTCCTGGGAGTAAGCCCCATTGAACACAGTAGGACTTACTTCTGAGTAGACATGTATAGGATTAAACAACATGTGTTTTCTTTTGCCCAACTGACTTGTTATTGCATTTGCTCTGATACATATCTATATATATAAAAGAGAAAAGTCACTCACTGACTGACTCACTGACTGACTCACTCACTCACTCACTCATCACCGCCCTGCCAGAACCGGTGGGCCTAGGAGCATGAAATTTGGGGTGGGTGTTCCTTCCATGACTGAGGGGTGCACTAAGAACCGGTTTTCGGAAATTCCAACCGGAAGGGGGTGAAAGGGGGCACAACGCGTTTTCCTCCCTATACTTTGCATTGAGAATTGCTGACTCAGCAACATTCCGCCCCAACTGCTGGGCCTGAAGCATGGAATTCTGGGAGTTCCTTCTGTCACCTGAACACCCACCAAGAACCATCTGGAGAAATTAACCCTTCAGGGGCTGAAAAGGGGGCAACGTGTTTCTGTCCTATACTTAACATGGGAGACTGAACAACATCCAGCCAGTTTGGTGCTCAGGCCCTGGTGCACTGGGGGATGTTGTTCGGAGGAAGAGGTTGTGCTGGCAAGGATGCTGCGCATGAGGGGAAATTGCGCATGAGGGGAAATTGTGCATGGGGGAAGTTGCGCATGTAGGAAAGTTGTGCAGGGGGGAAGTTGCACATGGGAGGAAAATTGCACATGGGAGGAAGTTGCGCATGGAGGAAAGTTGCGCATGGGGAAAGTTGCGCAAGGGAGGAAGTTGCGCATGGGGAAAATTGCGCATGGGGAAGTTGCGCATGGGAGGAAGTTGCGCATGGGGGGAAAGTTGCGCATATGGGAAGTTGCACACGGGGGAAATTGCGCACGGGGGAAGTTGCATACGGGGAAAATTGCGCACGGGGGAAGTTGCGCACGGGGGAAGTTGCGCACGGGGGAAGTTGCGCATAAGGGAAGTTGCGCACGGAGGAAGTTGTGCACGGGGAAAATTGCGCACAGGGAAAGTTGCGCATGGGAGGAAGTTGGGCATGGGGAAAGTTGGGCATGGGGTTTGATGCATATGGGGAAGTTGCGCATGGGGGGTTGATGAGCATGGGGAAGTTGTGCATGGGGGTTGATGTGCATGGGGGAAGTTGCGCATGGGGTAACTTGTGCATGCTGGGTTGATGTGCATGGGTGAAGTTGCGCTTGGGGGGGTTGATGTGTATGGGGGAAGTTGCGCATGGGGGGTTGTTACGCCTGGGGGAAAGTTATCCATGGGGGGTTGATGCACATGGGGGGAAGGCATATGGGAGAATTTTACTCCCGCAACGCGGGTACGCCTTTCGCTAGTTTTTACATACCAGGGCACCTAAATTGGGTGTTCAAGGCAAGGAAACTAATAGTGGGGGATTTATTTCTAAGCAGATAAAATTTCACAAAGCCCGATGCACAAGTGTGCATAACTCAGGCTGCAATCCTATCTACCTGGGAGTAAGCCCCACAGAATATTACGGAACTTGCTTCTGAGTAGATATGCATAGGACTGGGTTCTCAGGCTGTTGGTCTGGCGTTGCTGAGAGTCACTGTAAAGGGAGGTAGGGGAGGTGGATTTAAGGAGTTAGGATTTTCCGAAGAAAAGAGATGTATGGCACAATTCTTTCCATATCTACTCAGAAGTAAGCCCCATTGTGTTCAATGGGTTTTACTCTCAGGAAAGTGTTCTATGCATTGCAGCCTTTATTAAAGTAAACAATAAGCTTTGCTGATAACGTTCCTGGAAGCTAAGGCAGTATAGTTTTCCGGTGCAAAGCTGTAGAGGTAATGCTAATACTCATACGTACGAGTATCTTCTCCTTACTTGTGCATTTGCTTTCTCTTCACCTCTCTCTCTTTTTTAAGCATACAGGGCCAAGTTGGGAATGCTGAATACTGTATCCAAAATCCGAGGACAAGTTAAAGCCACAGGATATCCACAGACAGAGGGGCTCCTTGGTGACTGCATGCTCCGGTATGGGAGAGAACTTGGAGAGGAGTCAGCATTTGGTGAGCTGGTAGAGCGATGTGATGATGGTTTTTCTCTGTGGCAGTGTACACGAGAGCTTATTCAATACCTTGTTGGTTCCCTGTGCTGTGTCATAATAACATCCTATTGGTTTTTGGAACAGTCGGTCTCATTGGTCAATTTTAAGAAAATACAATTTTTTGTTACATAAGGTAGTTTGATTTCCTTTTCTGTGTTTTTGGTTATAATATTTGATAGAATAGGGATATTTCAATGCTATTTATTTTATTGAGTTCTGCATTAAATTTTGCATCAAATGATATGTAACATGATAGTAGTCTTAAAAAAAATAAGACATATTTAAAAAATACAAAAAATTACCATTTTTGCCAGTAGTAATACCACCCCTGCTAACTGGACACGACAGTGTTCCTGTTTTATTTAGCAGGGGATGAATAAGTGACGTGCCTTACCCTAGCAATGTTTTTTATAGTGACTTCTGCTGGTTATCTTTTAATAACTTTAATAATATTAACTTTATTTTTACCCTGCCTTTCTCCCAGGGGACTCCAGGTGGCTCACAAGAATAATAAAACCAATAAAATCCATTTTTTTGCATCTTTTTAGACTGTGAGCCCTTTTCGGACAGGAACCCATTAATTATTCCATTTTCTTTGTAAACCACTTTGTAAACTTTTGGTTGAAAGTGGTATATAAATACTGTTTGTTGATTGATTGAATGATTGATTGGTATACCCCCTCTAAGTGCATCACTTGATGTGATCCTCAACCCACACACTCCCTAATAATGCCACTGCCTAGAGATTTTTTGGGTGGTGATTTTGAATGATACATAAATTTCATTTCTTCTCACAAGGCATCGCACTAATTGATGTGGGGGAAAGCATGAAGCAGATGGCCGACGTGAAAGATTCGCTGGACATCAACGTCAAGCAAAATTTCATTGACCCTCTGCAGTTGTTGCAAGACAAAGACTTAAAAGAGATTGTGGTGAGTTTTCCATTAGATTGATGAATTTTGCTTGTCTGAAATTCCTCCTTCACCAAGGAGTGAAGTAAAATTAAAAATTAGTTTTTAAATACATTCATTTTCACTCTAGTAGTGCTATTTGGAGCAATCGCAGCACTTTTACGTTTGACAGGCAGCCCAATCCAGAGCAACTAATCTGTCCACATAAGAGCCCTTAGGTTGCCCTATCTAACACTAGGTTGGAGCAACTGCAAGATGCTCCAGCCCAGTTACTCTGGAAGAGGCTTAGGGCAGAGCAAGGCAAGATAGGGTGCCCTAAGAGAGGTGGACCTGCTCTGCCCTAACTGGGGCAGCCTAAACAGCTCAGGAGAGGCAAGTTGAGGGCATGTTGAGCATTGCCTAGGGCAGAGCAGTTACTCTGTATCCAGAGCCTGTTTCCAAGGCTGAAATGCCCTCTTCCAGCCCTCAGAGTTATACCACCTCAGGAGCAGGTATAGTAATGAGTAGACCCATAGGGGTCCATGATAAGGCCCGAGTAAGAATGGCAGTGCTGACCAAAAATCGGAGTTCTTGGCCAGCCTAGCTGCAACCCCTGCCTCTCAACCTCAGGATATGGAACAAACTACGGCTGCCCACAAACCTCAGGATACAGCAGGCCACTCCAAGAAGCCCCTTGTATTCACTGTAGAATGTACTGGCATCTCATCAGGGACTCCTTATAAGGCAGGCACCCAGTGGCGTCACCAGACTGGTGCGGCCGGTGTGGGCTGCATTGGGGATGCGCTCCGTATGGAGTGATGTGCCGGAGGAGTTTGACTGTCCTTTGGCAGGCCCCGGGCGTCAGCACACCCATTCAGGCCTGCTCCAAGGCGGAGAATCAGCCAGAAGCTGCCACTTGTCTGAGGAGCTGGCCTGAACGGCCATCTGAGATGCACTGCGCAGAAACACACTGAGCATGCCGAACAGCTTCAGAGGAGACTTCCTTAGAGCAGAGAAAGTCCGCGCATCTGCACAGCCATTCGGCCTTACTCAGGAGGTGGAGCGGCAGCCGAATGGCTTCAGAAAGAGTACTGCACAGGCACCAACTCTGACGCCTGCACAGTCTCCCCCAAAGCCAAAAGGCTTCAGAAAAGTACTGCGCAGATGTCAGAGATGGTGCCTGCGCAGTACTCTTTCTGAAGCCAGTTGGCTTCAGAAACAACTGCGCAGGCGCCAACTTTGGTGACTGTGCAGTCCAGGTGGGGGGGCGCGCATCCCAGGGATGACGCACAGACTTCCGCACCAGGTGATGTGCAGAGTCATGTCACCACTGTAGGCACCACAGCTGTTCCTTGTTCAGTGTGATCTGAGGGGTGTCTCCTCAGGAGCAAGTCTTCCCCTTGTGTCAATTACTTAGCATGCTCTGGAGCAGTTAGGGCAGCCCAGGCTTCCTGACTCTCTGGATTCAGCATAACTTTCTGCTCTGGATACAGAATAGTTAGGAGAGTGCAGTTAGGTCAGAGCAGGCTGAATTTGCTCTGGATTGCAGCCAGAGTCACTTACCTTTGCAACGAGGGGGTAACTTTCTTCCTTAATAATTATCTCTCTCCATCCCTATCCAACTCTAGGAAACAATAGTTGCCCAAGAGAACATGGATAATCATATTATAGAGACATGTCTTTATTTGAAGATGTGTTTGCTCTTCCCACTGCAGTCCTCTCCAGCTCCAGCTTTCTCAGAGGGGAAAGCCCAATATGGCATTTTTGAGAATGATCCCATTATTTTCCCAGCACAACCCTGTGAGGTAGGTTAGACTGAGAGAGTGTGATTGACATAAAATTCAGCAGGAATATTAGTAGTTAGCAATGGAAAAGGCAAATAGAAATATGAAAGGCAAGGAAATTATCTTAATCAGGGTCCTCTCATTAAAGACTTCAAGTATAGCCATGGATCACATAAATTGCTGCTTGCAAACCCAGTTCAAGCCATATTCTTGTGTCCACAGTTTGTTTTCAATACTTAGCTATGCTTTAGATTTAACCCTTAACTATGGTTAAGGAAAATCAACTGTAGTCAATACATAGCTATCCTTTAGGTGTAAACTTTAACCATCATTAAGGAAATTCAACCATAGGAAAATCAGCCGTATTCTATTATGTCTATATAGAGTTATTGAATATTAACTCTATTGGAGAGTGGGGGGAGGGGGAAGAGAGAGAGAGAGAGCGCGCCAAGGTAGAGTAAGGGAGCCAAGATATAAAGGAAAACCATATTTTGGCAGACTCCTGCCATTGATTTGGATAGTGCTTTAACACTGAACGGCGTATCCAGCATGTAAAGATTTATTGCTGAGTAATACTTGGAGAGTTCACAGATGCTGGATATTATTATTTTTTTGGCCAGCATAATTCAACATGCGTTCTCTAACTGCATCCATCAGTATAATCACATTCTTAACCAAAAAAACATTCTTGTACAACCTTCTTCCTACTCATCGGGGGCTTCTAGCTATTTAATCCAACAACTTGATTCCTTTTTTTCCTAACAGCACCATCTGAAGAAACTAGAAGGGCGGCGTTTGGATTACGATTACAAAAAGAAACGTTTGGGGAAAATACCAGATGAAGAGGTTAAACAAGCTGTGGAAAAGTTTGAGGAGTCCAAAGAGCTGGCAGAAAGAAGCATGTTCAACTTTCTCGAAAATGATGTAAGCATCTCCCGCTGCTTGAGGTCTTTGAGAGTGCAAAGCAGATCTGTGTGTGTGGGGCGGGAACAGGGCACATTAGCGCTGCATGAAAATGATTTCATCCGTTGACAGATTGGGTAACAGAGCTGTTGCATTACATCAGCTACTTTCCTTTGCAGCTCCAAGAACTGAGTTGATGATAATGTATAACTCTATAATATATTATTATACTCCTTCAGTAGTCCACAATTCCACTTGCCACCCTTGCTGTGGTAAGTATCCCATTGGTGAAGGTTATGAGAGAGGGAGGGCAAGGATAATACTGCACCTCCAGACTTTTCTTCCCCATTTGAAGCAAATGCAGGTTGCTAGAAGACATGAATGTCTCTGCAGTTGTGTTGGGGTTCTGAGAGCCTCCACAGCTCAGTACAATTGTAAAAGTAGCCTCTGCTTCTCCCCAAGTGAATTGGGAAACTTTCCTGACTTTTCATAGAATTGCAGCATGAAATAAGGGCCTAAGACCCATATCCTGAAGTGAAATGAAGCCCCTTCCTCCAGAGCAGTTAGGGTGACTTTCCATAAGATAACACTGGAGGGTGACATAACTGCATGGACCCGTAACTGCTATGGATTTTGCCCTAAGGCTGCAATCCATAGCACACTTATCTGGAAGTAGGTTCTATTGAACACAGTAAATTTTACAGGCATCCTCCCTCCGCTTAATGGATGTGTTAGGGACCAGAGCACAATCCAAAAGTGAAACCATTGAAAAGTAGAACCCAATCTTTTTAAGTTTATAAATGATGCTTCCAATGCTTTTATATCTAGCAAATTGCAAAAGCCCTTTTAATCTTGCAGATTCCTGCTGCCACATAAAGATTTCTGCAAATGGATTCTCATGAACTTGAGAGTGGGATTAGACCAGGAGCTACAACATGCAGGAGGGCAATTTGGGATTTAGAACAGCAGATTGAGGTTGAAAGAGTGGAACATGCATTGAATGAATGAGTTCTTGGAATAATTGAAAAGGTGTTCAAAGTGTGGATAGTCAGAAAATGAACCATCAGAAAGCAGAGGATACCTGTACTTCTAAGTAACCATGCATGGGCAGTGCTGAAGAGAAAGGACGATTCACACAGTAACTGCAAATTTCAGCTTAGCAAAACCAACCAAATATTGTTAATAGAACATGGAACATTATAGAAAGAATCACAAAGTAGGGGCAGGTTGCCTTTGCCTTTAACCATTGTATAGAAAAGAGGGTAGTTTTGGGAGATGCTGCTAAACCTAAAAGGATTTTAAAAGCTACTCTTGCCAAAATTCCCTCTTCTTTTCAGTGGTTAAAAATTTAGCCAGTGGTTCCCAGACTTTTCAATTGGTATACTGGAACATTAGCTTCATCTTCCCTTTAGAGTTAGAATCTTATACATTTTATAGGGTGCAAGGATTCTATGACTCCTTGGCTGGTTTTTGCAGCACTCCTGGAGCCACAGCTCACAGTTTGGGAACCAGTAGTATAGATAAGGTAATAGGTATCTATAATACTGTATCTGGTAACTCTTACTTTAAAACTCCGATTCCTTGTGGATTGTAATAGGGCCTTTTGGCTAATATCAAATGAAGTTAGTGAGTAGAGGGAGCTGGTTTAAACCCTGTTCCTCTGCATACTCCTCCATATTAGTTAGCTGTGGTTGAGAATGAGACTTGTGTGGAAGGTCTCTAGCTATTGATTTTTAACAAAGTTATTAAGTGTTTCACCTTCTGATCCCTTGCTGATTGAAGTCTGCATTGAACGTCTTTTTTGTCGGTATTATAGAATGCAGTGCTGTACAAGATAGAAAATATTACAGGTCTTTCCTTCCTTCCCTCTCACTTAAGCTCTCCCTGTTTTATATGAATTTAAGAGCAGCTTTGCCTTAGAAAGAGAAATTGTGCATTTTATATTGTTTTAGAAGTGCTGCCCCCTAGAGGAAGAGGTGGACATTTCCAAAGATGGGAAATTTAAAACTCTTTAAACATCTAATACAGTGATTTTCATTCTTTTCCATGTCATGACACACTGACAAGGCACTAAAATTGTCAAGGCACACCATCAGTTCCTTGACAATTGACAAGGCACACCATACTGCTGGTGGAGGGTTCACCAGGGTCCCTTAATGACCCTATTAATAAATAATATTATCTGATAAATAAATTTTCCAATCCCCCATGGCATGGCACACTGGTTGAAAATCATTGATCTAATGAGATATGTTCAGAGCTGGAGTTCTCCAATGTTGCCAGTTGTATACTTTAAGTTTCACAGTGTTCTCAGGAGCTTCATTCACTAAAAATATGTCTTTTATATAAATTAAAGCTTATAATTTAACATATATTTATAATTTAAAGCTTATAATTATAATTATAAATTAAAGCTTATACTTAATTAAAAGGCATTTAAATTATGTAAATATCTTTAAATTGATTGAGTAGATCTCTCTTCCTGGGAACATCATAAAACCTGCATTCTGTTTGCCTCCTTTAGGTAGAGCAAGTTAACCAGCTACTTGTCTTTGTAGAAGCTGCACTAGACTATCACAAGCAGTCTACGGAAATTCTCGAGGACTTGCAAAGCAAATTACAAAACAGGTAAAAAATCATCTGAATTAGTGTCTCTTAAGTGGCTTTTTCTTGTCAAAACACAAAGTGGGTTTGGGAAGGGCTGATTTTATTTATAGTCCCCAAACTTCCAACTGGGAGTTCTATGTTTTTTACTGGAACTCTTTGTAAGTTGCCTTGAGCATTTTTATGAAAAGGCAAGAGACAAGTTCAGTAAATAATAACAAAGGATGCAATCCTAACCCAGGCTAGCACAACTCATCAATCTTCCCATTCCCGTGGTGATGTAGGGATGTAGGGGTGATGTAGGGAGGCAAGCACATGTCTGTGCACTGGCCTAACCCTCCCTTAGGAATGGCACAGCAGCACTTTTGTGACATCTCCAGGTCAGCACATTGCGATGGCCCAGTTTGAGAACCTCTGGCCTAGAGGCTTGGAAGGTTGGGGGTGGATTTGGAGAAAGCAGTTCCTTTCGATACTTAAAAAGCATAGTTACATAGAAATTTCATGAACATTGGTAACTTCCAGGACTCAGTTGCACACCTTTGATTTCTCACTCTCAGGATCAATGTTGCCTCGAGTCATCCTAGACGTGAATTCAAGCCAAAGCCAGTAATAAGAACAACCCTGGAAATCAGCAATGGTCAGCAACACAATGGAATTTCCTTTGGGTCATCAATAAAATCATCAGGTAAGTTTGGGATAGTGAAATTTGCATCCTCAGAAGCCCAGGGTGCTGACCTTGAGTTCAGGATTGTGTGCCATGTGGTGGGATCAAATATGCTAAATGTCTGCATCTGATCCTGAATCTCAAGTGGGTCCTTGGCTACCTTGGTTAAGATGTGTCTCTTCATTCCTGCTGAAAGTGATCTTAGGATCAGACTAGATGTGATGATGACAATGGGTGGATGCAGAAGAGAAGGGAGAGTTTGTGGTGGCTTGAAGAGGAGCATCCACAGGAAAAGGAATGGGGCACAAAGTCACTAGTGTTGCCTCGTCCAGGCAGAACCCAGAAGTGACTGCCTTGCACTCCTTGATCCACAAGGCAGTTATTTCTGGGTTCATCTGAGAGGAGGAGGTACTGTCTGCCTTTGTCCCCCTACTCTTTTTCCTGTGGAGGTTCCCCTTTGAAGAAGAAGGAATGGGGCATGAAGCTACCAGCATCTCTTTAGTAACTTTGGTAGCAACTGCAGAGCACTTATGTGCCCTTCCTGCCATAGCTTGTGTCACATTCCCCTTGGATGCAATCCAGGTAATATCTCTTGATGCACCTTGCCCACAAAGGGATGGGTGTGTGTGTTTGTGTGCGTGTGTGTGTGTGTGTGTGTGTGTGTGTGTGTGAGAGAGAGAGAGAGAGAGAGAGAGAGAGAGAGAGAGAGAGAGAGAGAGAGAATGTAGCATGCAAGAAAGAAAATTAACCCTTCCCTTGGTGTGCCATTTTTCTGATTAAAAAAACAAACACAACATTCCCACAACAAACATTTTTGCATCTATGGGAGTAATTCCAGGGTTCATTCTGCTTTTGGATCTTGATCAGGACTAACACAAATGATCAGTTTTAGTGGGCTTTAAGTCTGGAAAAGCTTAGCAATAATAGGTACCATTCCAGGAAAAGTGTAAACAAATTGAGGAGGAAGGAAAAAAATTATCAGAGTTGGGGCTGAAATATGAAACTTATTCCCTGTGTTAATTCTCTTAGCCAAATGGCCTAATAATCCATGCCAAGCTAACATTTACCCAGTAAATAATTCTCTTAGGAGAAGAATTGGATTTTTCTATGCCTTACAGCTGGAGAGAGACAGCTTGTGTTGCTGCTGTATAGCAACTACCTCACTTTAAAATACTTTAAAGACTTTGCCTCATTTTAAAGTACTTCAGACCGGGACGACATTGCTCAATTAAAAGGGGATTGTTAAGGAACAATAAAGCAGTTTTTATAGACTTGGTTGATTTTCAGAGAGAAGATTGCAGTGTTCTGAGATAACAATTCCCATAAGAAACCAGGCTGTGGCCTGAGTCCTTTGACTAGGCTATGGCATCATTTTAGTGGCTGTTATTACTGATGGCCGGGTTAGGGTTGCTGTAATTCTCATTCACAAAACCTGGACAGGACACCATGTCAAACTTGCCAGTATGTGAGCACAATCCCCTAAAACTGGGACTGCCCCAGTTTTCCAGGACATATGGCAACCGTATGCCAGGTGGAGATTTCCAGTGGCATAGTTGGAATGGGTGTAAAATGCTAAGTTTTGGAGAAAGCCTCTCCCTAAGCACGGAAGCAGCACTACCTCCTTTGCTTCAGTTCCATTCCAAGCAATGGGAACTCCCTAAAAAACTTGGCACCCCTCCAACTATGGCACTGTTTGCTTAGGTACCAAGTGACACCGATTTAGGTTGAGGTTGCTTGTCACTTATTGTTAGAGGATGTGCCTTTGCGGAAATTAGAAGTCCACTTGAAACTTTCACTTATTTCTAGCCTTTCACTTATAAACTTCACTTATTTCTGGGGAACTCTTTCAAGCTCTCTGCAGAGCTTCCTAGGGCATAGCATAGACCATGGCATAGCCTGGCATGACCCCTGGGGAGGCAGAAAATTGCCCCCATTACCCTGCAGGGGCATGATCCTAGTGATCATATCACTGCCCCAGTTTCTCTCCTCCAAAGACTTAAGGAGATAGTAAATCTCTTCCTAAGTTTGATAAACACAGATCTATAAGATCACTTCCCATTCCAATATTCTACGAGTTGTCTTTAAATTGCATTTAAAGATGTGTTTGTTGCACACTTACTGTAGCCCAAGGAAAGGGATAAAGATGCATTCAGTAACTCCTCTCTCTTTTTCTCTGGAAGGTTCCTCTTTGCACATGGATCAGCCTTGCTGCCAAGCCCTGTATGACTTTGAACCAGAAAATGAAGGCGAGCTTGGCTTTAAGGAAGGGGATATCATTACGTTAACCAACCAGATTGACGAGAACTGGTACGAAGGCATGGTGCACGGGGAGTCGGGATTCTTCCCCATCAATTACGTGGAAGTTATTGTGCCGTTACCTCAGTGAGCCTGTCCGTGATCTGTCCATTCACTCTGCTGCTGCCATTTTGTGACTGAAATGGGGTCTTCGCCCCCACATGGCTTTTCTTAGTCCTTGTGGTGTTCTGTGAAAGCCTCGCTTTTTTCGACTGACTTTACTGACTTTTTTGTATGCAGCTCCTTCAAAAAAAGTATTTATTTTGTATTCATGTAGTTTGTATTAAAAAAAGTTACTTCCACTTTTGTTAAATGAAAATACAAAAAAAAATTCACCTTGACCTAGTTCTGTGCTTTGTGCCTTGAAGATCTCTGTGGGAGTTTACTGATAGCTCCACCATTGCTCCCTCCCTGCCCTCCAAAAAGTGCATTTATTTGCTCCTCTGACACCTGATAACTAGAGGTGTTTGAAAATGGTGTTATTCCTTTTACTCAGAAGTAAGCCCATTGGGTTCAGTAGGCTGCAATCCTAAAGACACTTTCCTGGGAGTAAGACCCATTGGACACAATGGGGCTTACATCTGAGTAGACATGGTTAGGATTGTGCTCTTAGGCTGCAAACCTATCTTACTTGCGGGAAACAAAACCTCTACTGATAGTTCCCACATGCTCTCTTTTTTGGGCTGCAGTGAATTTACTCTTGGGCTCTGTTCTATAAGCTACTGTGAGTAAATCTAACTGTAAGTAACCAGATGTCATTGGGCCATCTGTTTTGTTCAATTAACTGTGAAAAAGCTAACTCTGTTGTGCACTGTACCCTGCCAATGAGCGGAGTGGTCGCCTCATCAGATGTTGCTGTACTATGTACAATGTCACTGTCCACCACTGACCAAAATGTAATAAATATTGTTGTGGGAAATACTCACCTCTGCTTCTTGTGTTATTTCACTGATCACTTAAGAGCAGGGGTCTTTTTGAGGTTACTCACTGGCACGGAGTACCAGCACCCCCAAGTAGATATACCTATGATTACAAATAACATCTTCATGGTGAGAACCCCCACATTTATAACATCTTCATGGTGAGTATCCCCACATTTATAACATCATGGTGAGTACCCACACTTTTATTTCTAGAAAAAAGCACTGCTTAAAAGTATCCAGTTTTAGGCAGTTGGCAATTCTGTGGGCATACTGTGGCTTTAGGAACAGACCACCTAAGGACCCCGGTTCTGCCTCTCATATCTCTATATTATGCAGGAAAAACCTCCTGAAAGCCCAAAAGAGTTGCTGCCATTCTGCCAAAAGAGTTGCTGGACAAACACTTGTTACTACAATGAGTTGACAGAGCATTAAACCTGAGAGTAATTTGGCAGCCGGACATGACATCACAAGGGAAGACCATAGAGGCCAGTGTGCCATGAAAAGGAAAACATTGTAAAATTGCTGGTCTAACCCCACAGAAAACAGTACATGCACATGCAGGTGGCGCCTCCATATCCACAGGTCCTATACCCAGGGATCTGACTCAGTGCAGCACTCATGCTGCACCAAACCTGAACCCTCTGCAGACAACTGGAGCTGTACTCTGGTCTCCTCTGGTGGATTTTCTGAACCTGTAGAGTCACATGCATCTGCCTGTGGGCTTCAGAATTGCCCCAGAGTGCCAAAAAGTGACTTTAAAACACTTTTTAAGTGTTTGAGTTGAAAACACTCAACACTTAAGTACTAAAGATCTGGAAGTGGGTCTTTAAATCTATTTTTCCACTAGTTTTTTTTTATAAATCCATGCATATTTTTTATCCGCGAGATGCTCTGGATTCCATTCCATTTTTGGTGGAATGGAAGCCCAGCAGGGCTCTTCTGTTTCTTTGCAAGCCAATATATCCCAGTAGTAGGATACACATTAACTGGTTTGGAACCAGAGGCAGAAATGTACCTCCTTATGGCCAAAACTAGAGTGGCCTCTTATCTTCTGCATTCCTTTCCTAGCCCCGTCTAGGCCATCAATGTTTGGCCAGGCCATTTGGATGCAATAACTTCTTTCTACTTATTTGCAAGGCAGTGATAGACATATAGGATCAGAGACAGGAAAAAGGGGGGAAAAAGTTCCACCCTATATTATTTGAAAACATTTCAATCCCTTCTTTCCTTGCCCCAGTGGGAAAGCCCAAGGCAAGAGACAACATCAGAATAAAAACCAATAAAAGCAACATCAATTCAAAGCAATAAAATAACAAAAAACAGCAGCAGATGATAATTTTTTTTAAACTACCAGAACCGCTGCATTGGCAGGCTTTGCACAGGCATCTCTCTTGTCCCATCAATCATGTTCCACAGCATCAGGACTTCATTAGCTGGTTCCTGAAGGGCCAGAGTTACAGCTGGCTGTGATTGAGTGGGTGGGTATAGTGGGAGCAGTGCAAGCGTCTTCCTGCAGAGGGACCAATCATTACAATACAGCTCAAGAGCCCAAATTCTTTCCCTTAAGTTATCAGCATCTGTTACAACCCTACTAAAAAGGGACTTTTCTATTTCTCTCCTGATTCTGTAGAAAATTATGGCAACCCTACCTCACAACAACCCTGTGAGAAAGAGGAAATTGAAGGCTATTGCTTGGCTACCCCAAGATATCCCCAAAAATTTGGGGTTCTTTGAATAAATGCTGCCATCTTCTGTATGCTTTCCTGGGCATACAGGAAATACCTGTATGCATACCTGTATGCCCCATTCAACACAACGGGGTTCACTACTCAGTAGACATGCAGAAAATCTTGCTGTTATTGCAATTGATCATTTGCTTGCAAAGTTTTGTTAACTGAAAACATTGTGATTGACCAACAGAAAAAGTTTCCAAAGAGATATGCTAACAGTGATCTGCTATAATGTTCACTGGGTGCTCCTGGGCCAATTGGTACTTCTCAGATTAGCCTACCTTGAAGTGTTGTAGTGAGGGTAAAAAAGGCCAGGGAAAGAGAGTCCCACAAGCTACCCTGGGCTCATTGGTAAAGGGTATGTTTTCAAAATAAAAGTCATATACAGAGCAGCATAAAAATGCGTTAAAAATTTAAATCAACATACTTCCCACATGTAGCAAATTCTACCATGTTAATCCTGGGTGGAATTAAATTGTTCCATCCCTGAGGCTGACTGAGGACACAATCTTAACTAACTTTCTAGCAACAATGCATTCCCAAGGTAAGGGATATATATACGGTGGCACCTCACATAACAAATTTAATTCGTTCTGGAGGCATGCTTGTTATGTTGTTCTTTATGCATGAAATGTCCTTTATGTGAAGCTGATTTTCTGATAGGAAATAAAGGAAACTCAGACGATTGGTTCCAGAACCCAAAAAATATTCATATGATAATATTAACAATGTAAAAATGATGACAAAACACTGGCATTGAATTCAAAACATGCATTCAGTGTGCATGATCCTATGAAATCTACTTAGGCTGCAATCCTAAAAACACTTTCTTGGGAGTAAGCCCCATTTAACACAATGGGGCTTGCTTCTGGGTAGACATGGTTAGGAGGCTGCAATTCAAGCCACTTTCCAAGTGTCTCCCCACTTTCTCCTTCTCTCCATCCTGAGCCTCTCTCTCCCCTGCTCCCTTCTGGCCAGCCCTGAGCTGCTTCCCTCTTCTCCACTGCTCTTCTCTCCCTCTACCCAGCGGACGCCCAGCCACAGCAGACGCCTGCGGATGCAGAAGTGTTGCTTTTGCTATGGGCAGGCGTGCTAAGCAGCCCTGATGCTTTTTAAAAGGGCTGCCGGCCCATGCATCTGCCCCAACTGTCAACAAGTGTGTTTGTTACATGACGCACAGTTTGTTACGTGAAGCAGAATCCTGGAGAAATTTTGGTTTGTTACGTGGAACATACTTTACATGAGGCACTTGTTACTTGAGGTGCCACTGTTTGTGTGTGTGTATATATATGTGTGTGTGTGTGTGTGTGTGTGTGCCTTTTATATTGTCATGTGCTACATTTTTCTTGGGTGTCTTACATTTTGGGGGGACCTGTCCTCTTTTTTGGACATGTGGACACCAGTGGACATGTGGACATGTGGACAGTGGACATGTGGACATGTGGACACCAGTGATGGGCATCAAAAAATTTAAGAACCGGTTCTCTGCCCATCTGGCAGCCACTTTTAAATGGCTATTTTTAAGCTTTATATGTCCTATCTCTTGTTAAGAACCGGTTCTATAGAGTAGGTGCGAACCTGCTAGAGCCCATCACTGGTGGACACCCTATTTTTTATGACATGTGGTCACTCTATTACTGTTTTTACTCAAATCTAATGCTCACCTTTTTCAGCTGAAAAAGTTTAGTCTCCAAAATGGGCGCACATTAGATTTGATGGTTAATTAGAGTTGATGAAATGTGGTATTTCGATTATAAGTATAGGGTCTGCATTAGATTTGATGCAACTTTAGATTCAAGTAAATGGTATTAACTTTTATTTAGTAGCCTTAGCTTTTCAAAAGGTTTTCCTAAAGGTGATGATGATGATGATGGAAGAGAAAACCTATTCAAGGTTGCTACCATGTATCTGCGGATGGCTTTTCTTCGCGGATGCGCCACTAGAGGGCGCTCCGTTTCCACCTATAGTAAAGTCGTAGTTGGAGAAGCTCAACAGGTTGGAAACAGCGCAAACACATTTCAACCAACCCGTTCACGGGGTTATGTTTAGTTCCCCGATGCGTATTTTTAACCTTGGTTGGCACAGATGGAATAGGACCTTTTCCCTCTCTGTTGATCCTGCGATCCTTCCCAGCAGTTATTCTCTCTCTACTACAGGGATACGAAGAGGTGGATTCCATCGCAGGCTATGAAGGCGGCTTGGAGAAGAAGGCACCGGTTTGGGGTCCACTAAGAGCCCTGGACGCACCTTGAAAGAGTGGACTGTGCCTGGGGATCGATGGTTGTAGAGACCCTGAGTAACGGGGTAGTACCTGGGAAGGCTGTACACTGGATCGTCTGAATTCCTTCCACCCGTAGATCCGTGTCTGGGAAGAAGTGGGGGTTGGGGGGCAAGGAGTAGGACCTGAGGACCTACAGGACCCCCATCGCAAGAAATAGGTAAGGAATAGTTGGCCATCCAGACTTTTTCCCTAGTAAATTTACAAGTCATTGGAGGGAAGGAGTAAGTTATAGGACTCCTGGGCTGCACGTATCCTATGCAACGCTGACCTGGGAGTAAGTATGATGGACTTATTTCTAAGTAGACCTGCACTGATTTGGGCTCACACACAGTGCAGTCCTCAGCGTAGTAGTAGTTAAATGGTAGTAAAGTCTAGAGTAATGTAGAGTTAAATTGTAGTAAACCTCTAGTCAATGGGCTTAGGACTGTCAATGGGTTTAGAATTGACTAAATCCTAAGACTGAGCCTCTAAGACGCAAGACTACTCAGAAGAAAGCCCTATTAGAGACCATGGGGCTTATTCCCAGGATAGTGTGGGTAGGATTGAGCCAGTTTTGGCAGGTGGAAAGGAAGCGTGTTGGGATGCGGGTTGATCCATTCACACGTGCAGATGATGTTGCAGTTATCAAATCGATCAGGGTAGCAATTCTATCTGCGTTTACTAGGGAGTAAGCCCCATTGATAATGACAGGATTTATTTCTGAGAATACACGCATAGGGTTGGGCTCTAGGGCTGCGATCTTACTGTTGCACTTGCTTCCGAGTAGCCACAGATGTAGGTAGTGCACAGAGCTGCAAATTGTGAGACATACATTCAAGTGCTGTTGAGTTCCACAATTCTATCCACACTTCCTTGGGAGTAAGTTCCATTGACTACAATGGATCCTACTTATGAGTAGATCTGCAGAGGACCAGATTATTACTTCTGAGTAAAGGCTGAAGGCACACCAATGTCAATTCCAGCCCAATCCTATACAGGTCTACTCAGAAGTACATCCCATTATAGTCAATAGGGCTTACTCCTAGGTAAGCATTCCTGGGATCGCAGTCAGTGGAGAGTAAGGGGTACAGCCAGAATAGATCCTCACTTCTGCGGAACACACTGCACACACCCAGAGGCACTCTTGTCCCCCTGCCTCTCTCTTTACTGGACAGCAATGGAGGGAAGCAGGTGGAGACAGCTTGCTTGGGTAGGTGGTGCCAGCTGTCCCTGGAGCTGGTGGCATAGGTAGAGGGGGGTCAGAGCAATCAGTCTTGGGGGGAACCTCACCAGGGCGTGCAAGGGGTCCCCCCTCTTCAGGGAAGCAAAATTGGGCCATACAGAGAGGGGCCACTTGCACTCAGCAGTGAGGTGCCCCAAGACTAACTGTTCCGACCCCCTCTATAGCTACGCCACAGACTGGAGCCTGTCTTTGCCTTTTGGAATCTCCTCTGATCTTGGGCAAAGGAAGGCTGTTGTATCTGGATTGACTGAGGGTGAAAGTGCAGGGCTGTCCCTGGTGCTGCTCCATGGATGGATGGTCCTTCAGCCTTGTTGCCCTGTAGGATAATAATGCAAATCTGTGTATGTTCAGAGGTGGATCTCGGGTGTAGCCCAATGATTTTCAATTTTTTTTTTCAACTGACAAGGTGCTAAATGGTCCAGTTTTTAACCTTGGTTAAAAGGCCCCCTCCCATTCACCCTCCTAATAAATAAATTATCTTTCACCAAAAATTCTCAGCAGCACACAATATAAGTACGAATATTTATCTAAATTAAATTAAATATTAATTAATTAAATATTAATAGTAGCAATATAAAGCTTCAATATTGTCTGCTCTGCCAGGCTGTGATTCTCCATGATTTGAGTTTTCCAGCCTTTCCTGAAGATGCCAGGGCTTGAACCTGGGACAGTCTGTCCAGATGCAGAGCAGGTGATCTTTCCAGGCTGAATGCCATGCTAGCAGTGGTGGGCACAGGCAGGTTCGCACCTACTCTATAGAACCGGTTCTTAACAAGAGATAGGACATATAAAGTTTAAAAATAGCCATTTAAAAGTGGCTGCCAGATGGGCAGAGAACCGATTCTTAAATTTTTTGAAGCCCATCACTGCATGCTAGGACATGGCACATCAAGGTTTTAGAGGTGGCACCCCAATCCTGAACAGACTGATTTAAACATGAACCTCTTTGAAATAAACGGGGAGAGCTTCCTTATATTTAATACCACAAGTGTGTAAGAAATGAGGTAGACTAGAAACCTTGAAGGTCCCTGCCAAAACAGATATGAGAGTTACATGTTCAATGCCTTGCTTCCCCATGTGGTGAGAGGTTCCAGTGGCACAATATCAGGCTATTTGGGCTTCAGCTAGAGCTAGAGCAGGAGGCTTCAGTGTTCTGGTTCAAGCATTGGATGGTTTGGTTAGCTCCGGCAAGCAATGTTGGCTACAGAGTATTTTAAGCATGCCAGTTCTTCCTGTGGTCTTCCATTCCAATCTCTGCCTGATCAGATCATCAGCAGTCTGTATGCTGCACATCACCAGTGGAAACCTTGTGCAACCTGAGCTTGACAATGACATTGCTAAGTGCTCCACAGTTGCTCTTGTGTAGCCAGCCACAGTAAAGATGGATCCAGTGATGGGATTCAAAGAAATTAACAACCGATTCTATGGCCTTCTGGCAGCCACTTTTAAATGGCTATTTTCAAACTTTTGATGTCTTATCTCTTGTTAACAACTGGTTCTATAGAGTAGGTGCGAACGTGCTGGAGTCCACCACTGGATGGATGTTCTTGAGGGTCTGGATTCAGACTCCTATTTAAGGAGTTTCTTGGACCATTAGCATTTATTAAACCTGCTTTGCACATTCCAGGCAACCGGCTAAGCCTCAAGCTCAAGGCTTGAGGTAGTGCCAGGCTCGTTCACAACATTAAATCCCCACCTCTCAACAATACTGACCTGGATGGAGAAGTGGTTCAGGGCAGATTTACATGTATAGAATCTAGAATTCTATTTCTATATTGTATTATATTTCTATGTGTAGAAATGCCTATAGAAAAAAAGTGTGTGCATCCAATTAGATTTCTCATGGAGTGAGTGGATGCGTCTCATAAAAAGGAATTTTACAAATGTGCAAGGATGAGTAGCTGCTAGTTGTTCAGTTGGTACATTTGAACTGTCCTCTGTGGACCACAACATGCCTCCCCCTTTATCTTCCTCTAAGCCAGGGGTCTCAATGTGGCTCCGGCAAGACCCCTCTATCCGGCCCTTAGGCAAGCCTTGTAATCCACTCCAATACATTCTTATATGTAAATTCATTCAGATTTGAAATGTAAATTAATTTTCTCGCCCCCAACACTGTGTCAGAGAGATGATGTGGCCCTCCTGCCAAAAAGTTTGGAGACCCCAATCACTGCTGTAGTAAACTGGTTCAATTGGTGCATCTCATTTCAATGATATTTGGGGGGAATTAAAAAAATATGCTGTGCCAAAGGACAATGTATCAGCTCCCCGTTTTTGGTGCAAATTCCCTGCAGATTTTAAACTGGTTCAATTGGCGCATCTCATTTCAGTGATATTTGGGGTGAAGAAAAAAAATATGCTGTGCCAAAGGGCAGTATATCAGCTGCCCATTTTTGGTGCAAATTCCCTGCAGATTTTAAACCAAAGAGTGTCTCTTGTTGCCACAAAAATGTCCGTTGTTTCTACATTAAGGGTTATGTTGAGTCTTTCCAATTCTAATCCTCAAAACAGTTTGTTTGGAGTTGCCTTGCTTGAAGTCAAATGGGCCTTCTCCAAAGCAAGTGAGGATTGTTGCTTTTGCTCCGCCAGCATAGTTGGAAGCCCGAGAAATGGATCTCGATGTCCCGGAGTTAAGTTATTTAACTGAGAAGCAGCTAAAGTGTTGAAATAGCATAGCAGGTTCAGTTTCTCTTTGGCTCGGGAATCAATATGGTAATGAAGGAAGAGGAGCGGGGAGGAAGGTTGCTGATTTGATAAACTGACTCGTGAGCAAGAGAAAAATTGAGCTCTTGCGCCTGCTGCCAGCTCCCCCACCCTTTTGCCCTAATTGGAACTACCTCACCCTTCCATGTTGTTCTCTGGGAGTCTGCTTTCCTGGCCAGCACAAACCTCGGCTGTTTAGGTTGCACTCTTTCCAAAGCCCGGCTCAGGCTCTCTTGCCCAGTTTGCTTTAGTCAGTCACATTCTGGCGGGTTGCACTTGACTTTGTTTATAGCTGCAAAAACTCTCTCTTTTCCTTAAGGGAGCAAAAGGATGGCCGGCGCAAAACCCCGAGGGCTCTTTTGGGAGATTGCCTGGTTCACAGTTGCCGCCACCAGCATCTGCACCCATCTTCAGGTAGGCAAGCGTGGTCCATGCTCTGGAATTGATGCTATGGAAAACCTGCAAGTTTCTGAGACATCTGCTCTATGGAGTCTGGAATCAAAGGCAGTTGTAGAAAAAATAAGCATTTTTATTCCTTATCTAGCTTTAATCACCTTCCTCCTTTTATCAATAAGGCCCAAGAATTGGATGGATGAGAAGTCTTGAGAGACCACCAGACTTGGATATCCTTCAGTACCTGCAGGATCTGACTGGTGCCAAGAAGATTAAGTGTGGAAAAGAGCACAATCCTAACCATGTCTATTCAAACGTAAACCCCATTTACATTTGGGGTCAGACCAGCACACAGGCATATGCCAACCTCTCCACACCATTATGGGAATATATGCCAGGTAAATTATGCCAGCCTAAATTGATTAGGGTTGTACCCTTACTTAGGCTGCAATCTTAAAGAGACTTTCCTGGGAGTAAGACCCATTGAACACAATGGGGCTTTCTTTTGAATAGACATGGTTAGGATTGTGCTCTAAGGCTCTGATTAGCGATCCAGATGTTTGTAGCAGACAAGCTAGGGGGATTGTGGAGCCTGCTAGTCCTCACAACAATAAGCCATCCAAGTTCCACAGAGCTATTGTGGTTTATGGTTGTGTGCCCAAAGTTGTGGCTTATGTGTATCTCCCCAAGAAGGAAGTATGAATATGGTCCAACTTTTCTGATGCCCAGTTCAGTAAAGCCAGCATAGGGCTCTGTTTCGCTTTGGTTCTGGATGGGTCACTTGCATGCCACAGTGAGGCTCCCTCCAAGACTGATTGCTCTGCTCCCACTAGGCATTGCTTCCCTTCTCTAGATCTCATTTAAATATTGAGTTGGAACTAAAGAACTGTGGGTGAAACTGCTGCTTGTGCTGTTCTCAAGGCCAACAAGAAGTAGGAAGGTGGTGGTACTGAGCTGATGATGGGTACATCAAGCTGGTGTTGGGTACATCATTCCCAGGGGAATGTTCCTCCCTGCCCCATACCTATGCTATTGCTGACTGAACATTCTGATAAGTTATATATCTCAAATAAAGCAGGATTGCTGTCTTAAAGCTGCCCTGAATTTCTAAAGGACCAATGAATTTTCCCGAAAGAATTCTCCCCCTCTCCCAAAGAGGTACAGTTTTGAATCTGCCATGCATACTCTTCAGGGAAATATTTGGTGTTATCTTTGACATGCTTATTCAGTGACTGCATTTACCGCAAAGCTTATGCAAGTTCCTGCAGTTGCTTTATGACTAATGGCAGCTTTTTAATTAGCGTTGGTGGAACCCAAACAGCTGTTGTCCCTGGTTTGCAGCAGAGGTGGTGGGGGATAAAGAACAAAGGCCGACAGAAAGCCGAGTGCTCTTTTTAAAATTAATTGTACGTTAGCATGAGTATTTAATTTTCCAAGCGGCTTTGATTTAAAAATAATCCTGCAAAACTAGTGACAGGAGGAACAAGTTACAAAAAAGAAAAAAAAAAGAAATTAACCATGCTTTAAAAGAGTAACCCTTCCTCTCAAATGTATAGTTTTGTTCACCATATGCATTCTTTCCTTTGTAGATTGGATATAGGAAACTCTTTACTTGGAATCAGCTCATTGGTTCATCCAGGGGTGCACCTGGTCACACTGAAGCCTGGGGCAAAGTTAAAAATGATGTCCTTCTATGTCACACCTGGAAGTGTCATCACATCTTCAGGTTTTTTAAAAATAAAAAATAAAAAAGTAGTCACCTTCCCCCCATTTCACACCTCCACCTGAGGATGTAATACCTCGAGAGGGTATTTTGAGTTCTTGAATGGGGCTGCAAGCATCTCGCCTCTCAGTGTATGAAAGTGCTTAAGAGCTGGTTTGAAGATCACTCTCTCTTTGTGTGTTTGGGTTTAGAAACTGATTTGAATTCATTCATTCATTCATTCACTCATTCATTCAACAGTTCTATCTCTAATATATTCATTTAGTAAATTTATTCAAATTTAAAATGTAAATAAACTCTTTTTTTTCTTCTGGCCCCTGACACAGCACCAGAAAGGTGATGTGATCCTCCTGGCAAAATATTTGGAGACTCCAGCTCCAGATCAAGGAGAGGAAGAGGCCAGAGACTGCAATCTCACTGCCCCTCTTGCAGAGTGCCAATTTTAATGATACTTTTTGCAAGAGGTGCAAGCAGCAATTATGGGAGGGAAGAAATTGTGCAGGTGGGCAACTTGTAGCCTGGTACAGTTGCTATCCCTGCACCCCCCTAGTTGTGCCACTGGGTTCATCTGACTGGCACCAACTCTTGGGCATGGATCTTTCCTACTGTATCTGGAGATGTTGGTGATCAAACCTGGGATTTTTCTGTGCCGAGTAGGTTCTCCATCACTGAACTACAGCCTCAAATAGATTTTATCCTCAGAAGTACAACCAGTCACTGATAGTTTTCTAAAGAGAAGCATGCTTTTTTGAGGTATAACATCTTAGGCTACAGTCCTATCCACACTTTCCTGGATGTAAGCCTCATTGACTATAATGGGACATACTTCCAAGTTGATATACATAGGATGAAGCTCTTAGTTCTTTTGCTAACAATGGCTGCATTGTTGGTCAGTGCAGTCATTACTCTTGATTTTAATGTGACACACTTCCAGGTATTGTATTCTACACTAGCATGTAAGTCCCATTGTTTACAGGGTAACGTGTCAATGTAGGATGGAAAATTCCAATGTCAGTATTGTGTAGTGCATTGTGAGCAAAGAGCAATGCAATTTCTGGGGGAAAAAGTTTAATTAACAGTTGCAAAGTATGTTTAATACAAATGGGGGTATTATATATCTGTTTACATATAAATAAGAATGTTGCTGTAGAAGGATCTCTTTGAAACTATACCCTACAATCCAGAGTAACTATGGGAGCACATAAGAGATATCACATGTACCCGTAGTTACTGCACCACCTAGTGAAAACCTATGGGAAATTCATTTTGCTATCCAAAGCAAATTGTTCTTACACCGGAGCAAGGACTTCCTGTAGTTACTCTGGATTGGGCCCATAGTCTTACTCTTTTGTGGAGAAATCTGGCTTCTAGAAATTGTCAGTTTGTCATGCATTTGGACTGCTAGTTACACAGCGAATGCAAGTTAGCCCAGCCTAACTGTAAAACAGTGTTCAAAGTCCTCTTAAGGTTGTAATTACTCCATTGTGGCTACATGTTGACTGCTGCCATAACTGTCAGTGTGGGCGATCCCCACTGTTTAATATAATGCTGCTTTATAGAGCAAAGTAAACGGAGCATTTGTTTATGGGCGGAAATCATGCCGTACTTCTCTTGGTTGTGCCAAAAATCTGGATTCTTAGGAGGAGTGATTTAGGATGTTTTCTCCTGTCATTACATCTTGCAAGCTGTGGAATAGCAGTAGCCAAAAATTCTGCATTTCATAGGCACACCCAGATCTTGGCCCCGATAGCTCTGAGTCTCAAGACATGCATCATTCTTACCTTCTGTCATGTCAACAGTACCAAGGTCCTCAAGGTCTAATGCTCCAGTCTTCTGGTTTTAGCAGATGCCCTAAAATTGGGTCCTTTTCCCTTGTACTTTTGCAAGGCAAACTCTCAATTCAGATTCCTCTGAATATACTTGTTACTGATTCTTGTTATAACTGTCATAGGGTGCAATCCTAAGCAATGTAGGCCAGCATAACACAACTGTTCCCCAATTCTGTAGTGGTTTAGGGAGGCCAGTGCATGTCTGTGGAGTGGCCTAATCCCCCAGGGGTGGTGCAGAACTCCCTTATGGTACTTTTGCAACACCCACAGATCAGCACAGGGCTTGTGCCAGGACTCATACTGGCCAAAGTGGGAGTTAGGATTGCAGCCATAATTCTCTTCCACAAAACTGAGACAGGACCCTAGTCAAACCTGCAATGATGTGAACATGATATTGTTGTTGTTGTCATCATCATCATCAAATGAGGGATTTGTACCCAGACATATGGGACATTTTCACAATCCCCCAAATCTGGGACAATACCAGTTTTCCACGCCATATGGCAACCTTAATCTGGGGTCTACTTTCAACCCCTTCAGCACTGAGCCAGAGCCTAGACTTAAGCCATTAGCCTGCTTTCCTCAGTCCAGCCCTCTCTTTTCTTGATATCTTTTTTGTCAGTCCAGAATGTTGTAGCTAAATGTTCCATCGAAACCATTTAACCCCACTTGGGCTTTGTAAAGAAACTTGTTTCTGCTACCCTGTGCCCAGTTTCTTAAGGTACTTGGTGTGGGCTTGGCCCCACATAACCCCACATTCCTTTGCTCAGGGGCAAAGGAAGCTGACATTATGGTCAGGCATCCTTTATAGTCTGTGCAAGAAAAATCACTAAAGTTGTTTTACTGAGGCTGCAATCCTAACCACACTTTCCTGGGAGTAAGTACTATTGAACACATTGGGACTTACTTCTGAGTAGATATGCTTAGGATTGCACTGTGAAACAGCTAAGATGGTCACTGGAATGCTGGTTAAGCTTCAGCAGTCTTTATTTTCAAGTGAAGACTTGTACTATTATGTTAAGCTTTTACCTGTTAGGCCTTCCATGGCACGCCCCATCAAAAGACCTTATAAAACAGGAGGGCAAAATTACATGTATAGTTTTCCCCAAGAAGTGCACCAGGAATTGGAGAATAATTGAAGAGAAGTCAAGAAATCTCACCTCTGATAACCTTCTTCCCCATGAGGCTGACTTCAGGGGTCTCCAGATTTCCAGGGGTCTTCAGGGGTCTGAATGCTGTTTCTTGCATTCTGAACTTCCCTTAAGGACACTGTTCTACCTGACCCTACCTTGCTGGCATAATGGAACTGAATGCCTGATGAAGAATGTACACTTAAGCAGCTGTTTGCTTTGAGTTTTCCAGTATTGGGACCGACAAGCAAGTAGCTTGCAGGTAGTATTCCATCCTTTACGGCCCCTTTATGGCATGGAACAGCTGGCATTTAAGTGTGTGAGAGAGCAGTTGTTTATTACCTTCTTGTGTGATGGGCTTTATTGCCTGTCCCCTGGAGGGACGTCCAAGCCACCACCCAGGGCAACTTCAGCACACTGCTCTTGCAAGTGCATTGGGCCAGTTCACAACACGTGTGTGTGTGTGTGAGTGTGTGTGTGTGCGTGTGTGTGGTCCCCAATTAATTGTGCATACCTGCAACCGTCCACCAGCCTAAACCAGTTGGCCTACTGGACCCACTTTACTCCCAGTCCCGTTACCTAGCCATTTTATAACAAGTAGTTGGAGAGGGAAGGTGCTTATGGTATTGCCTCTGATCCCTCCACCCAAGAAAAGGATGGAGTTGGAAGGATAGGTAGTGATAGTAGTGGAATAGCTCTCCTGTCAGCTTGCTATCTTTCACACCTGAAGCATATTCTTCAGCTGGCCTTGTTGCTGGGTCATCCCCTTGTCCCTACTCCAGGTCTCTGTTTGCTTTCTAAGAGACATGTCTGAAAAAAATGGAAGCCTCAAGCAGCTTATAAGACACTGTTTGGCCACAGGTACCACACTCTGTACATGCACACCTCTGTATGTGCTCAGAGGCAAAGGAAGCTGAATTTCTGAACAAATACTGTTTGAATACTGAGGTGAAAGACTTATACCAGGTGTCTCTAAACCCCGGCGCAGGGGCCAGATTCAGCCCATGGCAATCCTCAATGCAGCTCACAGCAAGACACCTCCATCTGGCCCATAGGCAAGCATCATACTACTCCAGATCTGTTTCTAATACAATCTTATATGTAAATTTATTCAAATTTGAAATGTAGAACATTTTTTCCAGCCCCCAACACAGTGTCAGAGAGATAGAATCATAGAGTTGGAAGTGTCCTAGTAGGTCATCTAGTCCAACCCCCTGCCTGCAGCAGGAATGTGATGATGTGGCCCTCCTGCTAAAAAATGTGGGACACCCCGATCAGAAGAGAAACAAGATTGTGCATATAGGTGAATACATTTGATGTGTCTCTTTATTGCTCTCATGCGAGGAGAACTTAGATTTAGGCTGTAATCCTAATCTCCACTTAGGCCAGCCTAAGCCCTGTAAAAAGTCCTGTGCTGACTTGGGAGTATTACAAAAGTGCAGTAAAACATTTCTGCCAGGGTGACCATATAGAATGGAGGACAGCGTGCCTGTATCTTTAACCATTGCATAGAAGAGGGAATTGAGGCAGGTATAGCTCAACATAGAAGGGTTTAGAAAGCAGCACCTGCCTCAATTCCCTCTTCTATGCAATGGTTAAAGATACAGGCATACTGTCCTCCATTCTCTATGGTCACCCTGATTTCTGCCCCGTTCCTGGGAAGTTAGACCAATGCAGAGGCATATGCTGACCACCCCCCACCATCTTGGAAAGATAGGCCAGGTGAGTTAGGCTGGCCTAAATTTCTTAGGATTGCACCTGTAGACTCTTACATGGAGATGCAGGTATGCAAAGGTGTGTGTGTGTCGCTTGAGAGTTGTGCACCAGGGTAAATGTTTCCTGCCTTGCATCTTGTAGCAGCCTTCATAAGGTTGCAGAAAGCTTGGCTCCTCTCCGATTTGGCTGATTTGATGTGAAATCAACCAGCTTCCAAAAAGGCTTTTATTGTTCTGTGTGTGTGTTTTTGAAGTAGTTACTCTGCTTGCACCGTGAATTGTCTGGGGTCATCCTCCTGCCACTCGGAGGTGAGAGGCTAATGGGAAAAACACCCACCACAGATACATCAAGAAAGATTTTCCTGGATTCTGTTATCGCAACTGGTTTTCCATTCTTTTTCCAGTTATTGCACTCTGTTACTGGTGCAACACTCAGCTGCAGCTGCAAATAGTTGAGTGTGAATATAGCAAATAGCAATCCTGGTATACGTGCACAGGATCTGGCACTCCATGAGAAGAGGAATCAATTATTAAAGGATCTTGAAGGCACTCAGTTTCCCCTTTGCTCTTTCTCCTGCACCTTCTTAAAACTTAATAGTGCAAGCCATCTTTCCCACCTGAAGCATTTGTAGCTAGACCTATGTAGGTGCAAGAAGAATTGTACTGGGAGCTCTTGGCAGAGAGCTGGGGAGTATTATTACTGACATTTTAAGCACAATCCGAACCATGTCTATTCAAAACTCAGCCCCTTTGTGTTCAATGGGTCTTACTTCCAAGAAAGTGTCTTTAGGACTGCAGCCTTTATGTTGTTTTTCTGTGAAATTATACAATGATACCTAGTAAAAGCAATGAAGAGGCTTAAGACATATATTTCAGCATACACTTTTGTGGTCTAAATTCAATTTCATAAAACGTAATAAGTGAAAACCTCAGAAGACGGGAATCTCTCTCAGTGAATGCACAAGGATACGAAGAACGAAGAAAGCAAACAACGAAACCACTAAAAACTGTAGTTACAAATCTTGTCAAGTCATAAGCCTCAAAGTTTGCAGAATAACAATGGTGATGGTTCAGGGCTGAGTGCTACAGGATGTGGTGATAGCATCTGGCCTAGATTATTTTAAGAGGGTATTGGACAGATTTCTGGAAGAGAAGTCCATCAGAGGTTACAAGACATTATGGGTACATGCAATCTGCTGGTTTGGAAGTAGGCAACCACCAAAATGCCAGGTTCAAGGTCTTGTTGACCCTGAGGCATCAGATAGGCCACCATGAGATATAGGAAGATGGACCAGATGGACCTTTGGTCTGAGCCTGTGGACAATGCTGAGAGGCTATGCTGACAAGAGGTGCAAACCAAAAAATTGGTTGACTGGTATGTTTTGAGGAGGTTATTGGAGGAGAAAATACCGGAAGTATTATATATTTGGTTGGAGAGGCTGTTAAGGCATAAGGGACACCCAGGAAGAACCCACAGGATTCACTGCAGAGCAAGAGAGTATGGGTGATTCAGACATCTTGATGATAAATGTGCAGCATCACCTCGGTTCCCAACTTGTCTCCTTAATTCGGTTTAGGATACAGTAGCTTGATTAACTATATTTGAAACTGTCCAAGATGCTACTTCAAACAGCCAGTTTTGTGATGCACGGCAGATAGTCTTTTACGGAAAGGAAGCCATAAATGCATTTTCAATACGACAAGTTAGGTTTAATGCATATTTACATCTCCAGTGGGAATACTCTTGAAAATAAGTGAGCAATTAGATTACTAGGAAAATACATTTTGTTTAGTGTTGTGAGTCTCGTGGGTGTCTCAAACATCTTGCTAGCTTACTGTGTTTATAAATCACAACTTTTAAAGTCATTTATATCTATCTGTCATGCGTGTATGTTAAATCACTGAACGTTTTGTGAATAGGAAAACTATTTGTGACTTTATGGCTACCTCATTGGTCATCTGGTGGGGCT
Source organism: Cryptoblepharus egeriae (assembly GCA_030015325.1). Classification (NCBI taxonomy): domain Eukaryota; kingdom Metazoa; phylum Chordata; class Lepidosauria; order Squamata; family Scincidae; genus Cryptoblepharus; species Cryptoblepharus egeriae. The sequence goes on from JAREYC010000013.1 coordinate 19,587,666, forward strand.
CTGAACGAACCTGCAAGTAGGAAGCATAGTTGTTATTCTCTTACCCCACTGTGCCACCTTATACTTTCTATGCTGCTCTGAGTCAAATGAATAAACATGGCAAAACGAAAGGAAATATACCAGGACATCATTGGATCCTGAATTATGGGAAAGAGGTTGTCCAGCCTCTTGTAATCACAACCTTGTGATGCCACTTGATGATATGGCTGCTGGCAAAGGATCAGACAACTTCATGAAGATCGGGGCCTTTGGTCATGATAGCAAAATGAAACCCTAATTCATTTTAGGACATTAATTCCTTTAAATATAAGATGTTGGGGGTAAGCAGAGAAAGTCCTTTTCCCTTCAGGCCAGGCTGTACAGCATCTCGGCGATCTGCTGTTGCCGCTCAAATGTTTGTACTTATTCTGGTCTTATTCAGCAAGGGAATCCTGATAGGAATCTATGAAGAGGAAACACAACATATGATTGAGAGTCAGCTGGTGAGCATTATCACTGTAACATCTGTCAATCACTGCCTTTTGGCGGTCATTCTGGTACACAGGAAACTGCTTTATAACTGAGTCAAGATGGGAAGGAGGGGCAGTGCGGCTACACAGACGGCAAAGGGTGCAAGTGACAGATTTACAGTGAAAAACATATTGGGCTCACGCACATGTGTTTTGCGGGGCGGATATGGTGATGGTGGCGGATATGCTTACTCAACAGTGGTATAAAAAGGACATCATCAAACAGGGAAATTTTTAACAATCAATGGCTGCAATCCTACCCACACTCACTCATTTACTATCATTGCTAAGAGCATATACAGTATTTACTCAAATTTAATATGCTATCAAATCTAATGTGCATGCTATACTTAGAATAAAAATATTGTATTTATTTGGATTTAATTAACCTTTGAATCTAATGCGTACCTTTGAATCTAATGCGTACCCTGATTTTGGAGACTAAGGCTGCAATCCTAAAGACACTTTCCTGGGAGTAAGGCCCATTGAACACAATGGGGCTTACTTTTGAGTAGACATGGTTAGGATTGTGCCCTATGGCTACAATCCAGAGTAACTACGGGAGCATGTAAGAGACATTACGTGCACTCGTAGTTATTGCACTACCTAGTGAAAAGCTATGGGAAATTCATATTGCAATCCAGAGAAACTTGTTCTTACTCTGGAGCAAGGACTCCCAGTAGTTACTCTGGATTGTGCCCTTACTCCTAAATCCAGAGTAACTACGGGAGCACGTAAGAGACTTTACGTGCACACATAGTTACCACACCACCAAGTGAAAACCTATGGGAAATTCATATTGGAATCCAGAGTAAGTTGTTCTTACACCGGAGCAAGGACTTCTCGTAGTTACTCTGGATTTTGCCCTAAATTCAGCTGAAAAATGGGGGTGTTAGATTCGAGTAAATACAGTATACAGTGGCACCTCACGTAACAAATTTAATTCATTCCGGAGGCATGTTCTTTCCGTGAAACATTCTTTACATGAAGCGGATTTTCCCATAGGAGATAATGGAAACTCAGATGATTGGTTCCACAACCCCAAAAATATTCATATAAAAATATTAACTGGATGTAAAAATGATGACAAAACACTGGAATTGAATTCAAAACATGCATTCAATGTGCATGATCTTATGAAGTCTTCTTAGGCTGCAGTTCTAAAGACACTTTCCTGGGAGTAAGACCCATTTAACAGAATGGGGTTACTTCTGGGTGGACATGGTTAGGAGGCTGCAATCCAAGACACCTTCAAAGTGTCTCCCCACCTTCTCCTTCTCTCCATCTTGAGCCTCTCTCTCCCCTCCTCTCTTCTGGCTAATCCTGAGCTGCTTCCCTCTTCTCCACTGCTCTTCTCTCCCTCTGCCCAGTGGACATCTGACCACAGGAGGAACAGCATAAGGAAGTGTCGCTTTCACTGTGGGCAGGTGCGCTCGGCAGCCCTGATGCTTTTTAAACAGGCTGCCGTCCAGCCGTCTGCCCCAACTGCCAACAAATGTGTTCTTTACGTGAAGCACTTTCTTTAAGTGAAGCAGAATATATATATATATATATATATATATATATATATATATATATATATATATATATATATATATATATATATATATATATAAGTATTGGAATGAATGGGGACCCACTTAAAATCGACTCACTACCCATTCTAGTGAGTCCTGACCCACAGTTTGAGAAACACCGCTTATATACTAATATATACACATCTGCTTACAGATGTGATGTCACACCTTTCAGAACAGAACATTTCACTTACCATGTTAGCAGTTGTTCAGGTTTGGTAAATCATAGCCTGTTCATTTATGTATCTCCGCAGAGATTTCCTTAAGCAAATTAAATGGCAAGTTTTGACCAAGTGTAGATTACAGTTCCCAAACTCTGCATTTGGCTGCATTATAAAACTCCAGTGAGAGTGTGTGTAGGCGTAAAAGATATTGGAGCCCTGATGTTATGATGTTTGGGATAGTTGTTCAAATTTTAAATGGGTTTTCATTGTTTAGGCAAAATGGCCAGTGGGGTCAATAGGAGGACATCACTGTCTTGTTGTTCAGTTAACTGTGTTGTTGGACCTAAATCCAACATTTTTATTTGTGTTTTTTAAAAAGCCAGTTGTGTTTCCTCTTCATGTGACATGAGTCAATTTATCTCCTCCTGTAGTAGGAAAAAAAAAAAACAGATGGTATTTTAACATGTTCCCATTTTTTGTGATTTTCTGTTTCTTGCTTTTTTGAAACGTTTGTTCCTCCCCTTGCCCTTTTTTTAGATGGAAAAAAATGAAGATATCCAGAAAGATGATTTGCTTGCTGCCCATAACTTACAAAATTGGAAACAATTTCTACTTGTGAATGTCAGTTTTTATTGTGTGTCACTGACGTGCGTTTTATCAGGTGTTCCAAACTATATCTCTTGGCAGAAATTTCCTTGAACTACTGCAAAGGGAAATATCAAAAAACTCATCTTGAATGTGTAAGACTTGTACCTTTCGAGTCAGAAAATGTGACGCAGAAGATGGAAACTTGCATTTTTTTATAAGCACCACCACCATCCCGATGGCCTTTTGCCATGAAAACTGTCTTTAAAAATTACTTTGAATGCTTGAATTGATTTTTATCTTCTGTAAATGAAAGTACAAGGAAGACACAGGTGCCTGATGGATACCTGCAGCATTCTGTCCAAGGGTATGAATATTCACATCACAGTAATGGAATCTCAATGGACAGCCTGTGTTCTTTTGCTGGAAAAGACCTGTGCTTCAAAAGGAGCTGTCAGGTTTTAAACATGTGGTTCGGTGTTTTGGTTTGCATGCTCAACAGTGAATAAAATTTGGATATGCCAGGCTGGTTCAGTGATAAAGAGTAGAATGCACACTGTGATTCATTATGATTCACTGCAGTAACAAGTCAAGTGTATCTGCATTGCACATGTAAAGGATACTGGGTTTGACATAGATATGGTGTGACCCTCCACGATCATCTGCCCCGATGCAAAAGCTATATTTAATGTTGCAGAGAGTATTATTTTGGACCAGCAAAAGAAAAGCGTGAACTAGTTCTGCTAAGTGTTGCACAGACCAATGGCAAGTTCTGCGCACAGCACTGATTTAAATTCTCTATTCCCTATTCCTTTGAATGGAGAAGACAGTGTGGAATGAAGCCAAATTTTAGAGGGCATGTTTCATACAAATCACAGCAGTGATTTGTGTATACTTTGGAAAAAGAGATTGTGGCTTAATACTTTTTAAAAGTATTAAGCTGTTTACTAGCCACAAGGTAGGTAAGTGGGAAAGTGGCATGAGGTGGCACATAAATGGCAATAAAATATAACTTAAGACGCCATACAACGGTGCCCTTAGGCTGGGCCAGGGGTATTGTGGAAGTGCCATAAAGCATTTTTGCACCACTCCGAAGGTACATAGGCCATTGTATAGATGTGAGCTGGCCTCTGCGCATCAACATGGCCACCAGGAGGAAGGTGAGTTGCACTGGAAGAGCTTGGTTTCATTGCCCACATGCAATCAGGGAGGAAGGGCTGGTGGTAGAGCTGGTGGAGGGCAATCCCCAGGGGCAGGTGAGGTGTGGGAGATGGACTGGGACCAGCTATATGCCAGATATCAACCCACTTTCCATGGTGGTGAAAGTCTCCTCTGTTCTGCGCTACTTCCATCTGGGGAAAGTTTTCCCTTCCCTGTGATAGCAGCCCCAAACCTGCACTAGTGAAAATCTTTTATTTGTCCAGGTATGGAAGCTTTATAAACTTTTTCTAGTAATTGCCATAGGGCACAGTCCCAAGAAATTTAGGCTGGCCTAATTCACCTGACCTATCTTTCCGTGATGGTGTGGGGAGGTCAGTGTATGCCTGTTCATTGGCCTAATCCCCCCAGGGGTGGGACAAAAGTGTCTTACTTCACTTTTGTGACAATCCCATGTTAACACAGGACTTATGCTGGGGTTTAGGCTGGCTTAAATGGATATTAGGATTGCAGCCATAGCCTTGAAGGTATCTAGAGTTATACCTTCATTTTCAAGTATTATACTTTTTATTAAAGATGTTCTGGTCTCAAAAGATAAATAAATCCAGTATAATTTTGTTCTGCTACTCCTGGTTTTGTGTAATTGCTAATTGTGGTGTATTTTTATAACAATATCTTCTGTTATTGCTCTGGGAGGCAATAACCACAAGTGCAGCACACAAATTGTGACTGACTAAATTTGTGCATTCAGTTTGGTAGATTAGAGGAGGGAAGGAAGACACCTAAGGGATATTTACTAAAGCACTTTGAATTGCACGTGTGAGTTCAACTGTCGACTTGTTCACCATACACTTCTCAGCACCATGTTAATTGAGATCAACAGAGCGGCAGAAGGTCTCCCTTGCACTTCCCTTGGTTTATACAAACCAAACAGTATAGCAAGGTTTGCATATACAGTGGCGCCTCACGTAGCAAATTTAATTCGTCCTGGAGGCATGTTTGTTATGTGAAACATTCTTTACATGAAGCGGATTTTCCCATAGCAAATAATGGAAACTCAGACAATTGGTTCCAGAACCCAAAAAATATTCATATAAAAATATTAACTGAATGTAAAAATGATGACAAAACACTGGAATTGAATTCAAAACATGCATTCAAAGTGCATGATCCTATGACGTCTACTTAGGCTGCAATCCTAAAGACACTTTCCTGGGAGTAAGACTTATTACACACAATGGGGCTTACATCTGTGTAGTCATGGTTAAGATTGTGCTCTTTCACTATCACTAATGGAGTCACTGCTGTCCATTGGCTCAAAGGAATCTTTGTCTTTTTATGCAGCTTTAACATTCCCAAACTGCTGATGGAGAGAAGCATTAGAACATTGATAAGGCACACCTTCCACGCTGCCACACACAGATCCCACATACAAACCTGGCTCAGGCTGCTCCCCACATGAGTTCCCTGGCCATGGAATCCTATTCAAAATTTTGCCCAGGGCCCCACTGTAGCTCAAGCTAGTCCCCTTGTCCCCCTTCGTCCCCCCTGTGGGTTCCCTTGTCATGGAAGCCTGTTCCAAACATCCTCATAAGTGTTCTTTACCCAAGACAGAGTTCTTTGTGCAAGTCAAAATTTCTGAGAAAATTTTGTTCTTTACCCAAAATGTCCTTTACCCAAGTCGTTCTTTACCCAAGGTACCACTGTATCTGAAATGCAAGTGCTGCACAATGTCTTAACGGTAAATCTTCCTGGGACATGTAACAAGCCATGTAATGGCTTAGAATGATCGTTTGAGGGGAAAAATTATGACTGTTTAAAATTGCAGGCATATTTACATGTCTTGACCTGTTGAAACAGCTGCTTGCTTAAAGAATATGAAGATCAGAACCGCGCTCAGGCTGATATTAGCTTGGTGTTTTGAGTAATTTGTGGCTTCAGGCACAACCATAACTGGTTTTGTAAAAAGATAGGATGGACTTAAGTATGGAAATATTTTTCATCTAGTGCTTTGCTTTGGTTTTGGTTATTTGCCAAGGTAAAAAAGTCCTTCCAGGGCCTTGGTTGCCGCATCACTAATTTTTATAATGTCTATTCAGGGATGGATGTATTTTGTCCACCAACCCATTAAGCTGGTTTGTAAGTAACCATTTGTCCAATCTTTGCAAGGTATAAATTTTTATCTTTGCTAGGTAAAAATTCCTTCTATAATAATAATAATAATAATAATAATAATAATAATAATAATAATAATAATAATAATAATAATAATAATAATATTCCTGCCTTATAATAATAAGGCATATTTTTTGTAAATTAGAAGGAAAGTATTTGGAATTATGGGCATATCACAGGTGACTAACAAGTATTATGGGCAGTTTTTTAAAAAAAATTGTGAATTAGGGTGCAATCCTAAGAAATTTGGTGTGGCCTACCCTACCTGGCCTATCTTTCTGGGATCTTGTTTTGGGAGGTCAGCATATGCCTGTGCATTGGCCTAACCATCCCCCCAGCCCCAGGAATGGGGTGGAAGTAGCTTACTGCACTTTTGTAACACCCTCAGGTCCACACAGGATTTATGCCAGGGTTTAGGACAGCCTAAATGGAGATTAGAATTGCAGACTTAGGGTGCAATTCAGAGTAACTACGGGCAGTCCTTGCTCCGGAGTAAGAACAAGTTACTCTGGATTGCAGTATGAATTTCCCATAGGTTTTCACTAGATGGTGCAGTAATTACGGGTGCACATAATGTCTCTTACGTCCTCCCGTAGTTACTCTGGATTGTGCCCTTAGTGAATTTTGTGAATAAAGCAAGAGGAAGAATAGAATTTCCAACTGCTGCAAAAGGGCAGAGAATGAGTGAACATGGAGAAGCATGGAGGAATAATTTTTTCTCAGTGTATAGTTTAAGTTGCACTCATAGGAGGTTGCAATGCACACAGTTATATGCCTAGGTGTGTTTGTGGAAATTAGGCACGTTCATCGAAAGTATGTCTGTTAACCAGGGTAGCATACAAAGCGCCTCCCCCCACTTGAACTTTACAACAACTCTGAAAGGTAGTTTAGGCTAAGATATGTTGATGGGATCCACAAGCTCTGTGGTTAGCTTCATGGCTAAATGGGGATTTGAAGCTGAGTTATGCTAATCTGTCAGTGAATGCCTCAGCATGCTGGCTTCTCATAGCAGATGATGTGGGGAGTTTAGGGGAGAAGGTTCCTACCTTAATACCCTTTTGCATGCTTCCATCAGGGTTGAGCTCTGCTGGAAAAAGGAGGCCAGAAATGGATTTTTGGTTGGATCTACAATTCTTATGTGAATCTATATAGAAGTTATATGCACCAATGCATACGAATAATTTCTTGTTCCTGAATGTTCTGGTGACTTTAATATTCATGTTTATGTGCAATGCTTTCAGTCTTTTAATATTGCTCTTTTAATAAGAAGATTTATCTTCAGCAGTGGCAGCACCCCATATGACACAGATGGATGGATTTTCTCTGTGCTGTTCCTCCACTGTCACACTGCTTTACTCTACCCTTTGTCTCCCCTCTTCCTGGTCTCTTATTTTAGAACTTGGAAAGTGAGAGGTTTGCTGTAAGAACGAGAGAATTAGAAAATGAGTGGTCTGCTTTATTGTACTCAGTCTTGTTTTTTCATGTCTCATTTTCCTGTATTACCAATGTGTACATGCACATTGATAGCACTGCCAGAAAGCACTCCTGATGCACTGTAATAACCTTACCTGTAGAATCATAGAATCCTAGAGTTGGAAGGGACCTAGTAGGTCATCTAGTCCAACCCCCTACCTGCAGCAGGAAATCCTCCTAGAGCATCCCCGACCAGTCTGTCCAGATGTCCGGAAATGCTCGGACGCCTCCGGAAATGGCAGGGGGGTCTGGCATGATAGGGAAACCTCCTGCCGTGTTTGGAAAGCAGCGCCCATGGGCGCCGCCATTTTAACTTGTGTGCGCACCTCAGTGTGCACACTCCTCTGTGCTTCCAAGCGCAGGAAACTGGAGGCGGGCCAGGAGGTGGTCCCTCCCCTGCCCCATGATTCGCCCTGGGCTGGAAGCCCTGCCCACAGTCCAGCCCCTCGCTTCCTCAGCAGCCACGCGGAGCAACCAAGCCCCTGGCCAGCCAGGGGGTTGTAATGGCAGCCGCGCGGCTGCAGGGCACCCTCCCCAGCCAGACGGGGGGCTTAAAGGCACCAGCGCAGCTCCTCTGCACCTTCCCCAGCCTTCCCCGGCCAGCTGGGGGGCTTAAAGTCACCAGCGCGGCTCCTCCGTGCCCCTGCAGCCTCTCCCCGGCTGGCCAGGGAGGCTTAAAAGCACCAGTGCGGCTCCTCCTTACAAGGTAAGCCCTCCAGGGAGTGTTTTTTTAACGTAGGGCAAAATGTAGGAAAAGGTCCTCCAAAAGCAAAGTCTGGATTTTCAACTGAAAATCTGGACTTTGGGGGACCCTTGTCCAACATTTGGTGGTCTACCATATGGTCACCCTGTCCCCGACAGGTGCTCATCGAGCCTATGCGTGAAGATCCCCAGTAAGGGAGAGTCCACCAACTCCTTTGGCAATCTGTTCCACTGCTGAACCGCCCAGGAATTTTTTCCAGATATCCAACTGGAATGTCCTTTCTTGCAGTTTGTACCCATTGATTCAAGTTCTGCTTTCAAATGAGCCCCTTCCTCCCTATGACAGCCCTTCAGGTATCTAAAGAGGGCAATCATGTCTCAGCCTTCTCTTCTTCAGGCTGAACATGCCAAGTTCCCCCAACCTTTCCTCGTAGGGCTTCCCTTCCATCCCACTGATCATTCTTGTCGCTCTCCTCTGGACTTGCTCCAGTCTGGCTGCATCTTTCTTAAAGTGAGGTGCCCAGAACTGAACACAGTACTCAAGGTGAGGTCTGACCAATGCAGAATAAAGAGGAACTTGAACTTCTCATGACTTGGAAGCTACAGTTCTCTTAATGCATCCTAAAGCATAGAGTCCTCTTAATGCTTAAAAGGGCATTTGCCTTCTTTGCAGACACATCACTGCTGACTCATGTCCAGATGTGCACAAATTGTGTGTTTTACGATTTGTTCTAATATCTTCCCCGGTATTGAAATTAAACTGACAGGACTATAATTTCCTGGGTCTTCTTTTTTCCCCTTCTTAACAATTGGGACTACATTAGCCCTCTTCCAGTCCAGTGGCACTTCTCCACTCCTCAAGGATTTCTCAAAGATGATTAACAGAGGATCTGCAAGTAATTCTGTGAGTTCCTTAAAAACTCTGGGATGCGGCTCATCCGGTCCAAATGACTTAGATGATTTAGACCAGTCAAGTGATTTCGAACCAGTTCTCTGTCAATCTTAATCTGCTGTTCCGCACCATCCATGTTTCTATTACCTCTTTGGGGATGCAAGCATATTCCCCCATCAGCCAGCGATCCCATTCTCACATTTGCACAGCTCTCCTTCCGAGAATAGATGGACACAAAGAAAGAGTTGAGCAGCTCCGCCTTCTCTTGGTTTCTAGACACCTATTGTCCATCTATCCCTAGAGTAACTACGGGAGCATGTAAGAGACATTACGCGCACCCGTAGATACAGCACCACCTAGTGAAAACCTATGGGAAATTCATATTGCAATCCAGAGTAAATTGTTCTTACACTGGAGCATGGACTCCCCATAGTTACTCTGGATTGCACCCTATTTCCAGGAGCAGAAGCAGCCCCAGCCCCTTGTTTCTCCTCCTGTTCCTTTGGGCATATCTAAAGAAGCTGTGTTGTTATCCTTGTCTCCCCTGGCCAGCGACAGCCCATATTGAGCTTTAGCATTCCTGACCTCCTCCCTACAGGACTGGGCTATCTGCCTGTACTCCTCCTTGGTAATCTTTCCAGTCTTCCATTGCCTATACATCTCTTTCTTTAACTTCAGCTGATCCACAAGTTGCTTTGGAGCCATCCTGCTTTTCTGAGGTTTTTCCTCCTTTCTTTTTCATAGGAATTGTTTCTGACTGTGCTTGTAGAAGCTGCCTCTTAAGGAGATCCCACCCATTTTGGGCCTCTTTTCATCAACCCATGGGATCCTGCCTATGATTCCTCTAAGCCTATTGAAATCAGCCTTCCTGTCTGTCTGTCTATGTATCTATCTACAGTATTTATATACTGCTTTTCAACTGAAAAGTTCACAAAGTGGTTCACAAAAAAATGAAAAAATAGCTAATGAATAGCTAATGTATTCCTATCCCGAAAGGGCTCATAATCTAAAATGCAAAAAGAACACCAGCAGAAGCCACTACAACAGACATTGGTGGGGTGTGGAGGGCCAGTTACTCTCCCCCTGCTAAATAAAAGAGAACACCGACTTGAAAAGGGCCTGTTGCTCAGTTAGCAGGGTTTCCTGAAATCCACTGTATAGGTTTCACTGTGCACTCCTGTTATTTCCCATAATATTCTAATTTCTAGTAGTTGGTGATCAGTTTCTTCTAAAGTTCCTGCCACATTGACCCGGTCAATCAGTTCTTCACAATTAGTTAAGATCAGGTCAAGGATGGTGCCTCCCCTTGTCACTTTCTGGACCATGAAGTTATCTTCTAGGCCCATCAGGAATTTATTGGAGCTTCCATGTCTCCCAACAAATGTCTGGATAAAGTCCCCCATTACAACTCATCATGTTTCCTTGCAACATCTGCCAATTGCTTCAAGAAGACATCATCCAATACTTTTCCTTGGCCTGGTAGTCTATAGTGTTAAAATTCTTTTTGGGTGCACATCTGGTTAAAAACAAAACAGGATCTTGGTGTAGTTATAGGTATGACTGCATAAAGGCTGAAACTTTTTTACTGGGTTCTTGTGAGACTTGGGAATCCTTCCCATCTCCTTTTTTTTCTTGCAAACTCTTGGGCAAAAAGAGTTCTCCCAAGTATGGAGCAGGACCATATCTCAGTGGGTAGGACTCAGGTGCACAAAGTCCCAGACTCAATCTTTGGCATCACACTGAAAGGATTTAGGGTTGCAGAGGTGTGGAAAAATCATCTATGACCGAGACTTTGATGCTAGGTTTGGAATATAGAAAAATGGGCTGGAGAAGTCAGTGGTGTGTCTCAGTAGGCAATTTTATATGAAATGCAGACTATTTTTAATATTTCATTAAACTCTTGTTGTGCAAGAGGGAAAATAGGCATTGTTAAAAAATAGTTTCAGAGCACTGGTTGGCAACTTGTGCAGAAGTCTCATCCTCCCCCCTGTGTTTGAACTGCAGTGGCAAAACCTGGCTACCTAATTTTGAATTAGTGTATTTGAATTTGAATCCCAAGTGTCTAATTAATATATCCATTTTAGCTACTTAAAAAGTTTTTATTTTTTTATTATATAAGTTAGTTCCAGACTCATGTTTCAGCCATCGAAAGCTTTGTGCAAGCTTTATTGTTAGGACTGAAATTTAAGCTTTATTAGGATTAAGCGTTTAATAGTATAATTTGCTGCATGTGTTGGCTATACAAAGTGCTATGAATAGATCCTCTGTATATAAAATGTATTTGATATTTTATACAGACTTAAACCCAATATGTTATCTTTAACCAAAGGAAATTATAAAAGAGCTTTTTTTCTAAGCGGTTATTTTTGTTTCTTCTGTCAGCTTAATATCTTAAAACTTTTTGAGAACTGAGATTTGAGATGGGCGATTGAACTTGGAAAACATAATGAAAATAAAACACCACTGTCATTTTTAGTGTTCCTTCAAAATCAGTTCAAATAATAGCTCGTTGGTGCTTTCGCTTTTATAATTATGAAAGCAAAATATTGGCAGGGCAGGTACCTGCAGATTTACTTTAATGGAACACATTATTTAGTGTCTGTAGACCGTAACTACACTGAAGATTTATGTACGTGCAGGCCTCTTTTAAGTGCTAATAGGAGTTTTTGCATGTAGTTTGTGAACATTAGCAAAGACACTTTAGCCTACTTATTCAAGAAAAAGCAGAATGATGCTGATTAAGAATGAACTGGGTTTCTAGAAGAAGTCAAGATTTCAAGGATCAAACAGTGATTTGTAATCCCGGTTTGTAAAATAACTAGAGGAACTTGGCTTGGGCTTCAGTGGGCAAGAGATCTTGCTGTGTTGACCAAGCAATGGCAAAATGCCAGGCTCTTCATATATATACATACTGTGCTTGGGCAATCAGACCACCTGCCAATTCTGGGGGTTAATGTTGCACACCCAGATTTTGTTATTTGCCTAAAGAGGATCCTAGCAGCTGAGTATACACAGTTTCTGGATAGTTCGACAGATTAAGTCAGGACATGAAGTTGTATATCTCAAGTTTTGTGGTGCTTGATGTGAATCAAATTCACAATGGGTGGATTTGTGCAATGAGGTGGAGAGGCATTCTGCCACAACATTGAGTCGCACCTTATATCATTTATTTTATTTATTTATAAGTTTTATATTTATTTATAGTTTTATGATGCTTGTTTTAGCTGTTTTAGTGTACTGGATTTTACTGTTGGTGTTTTTCTGCACTGTTTGTAAGCTGCCTTGAGTCTCTCTGGGAGAAAGGCGGTATAGAAATAAAGTTTATTATTATTATTTATTATATCCTGCCTTTCCTCTGTAAAACAACAGATGCCCAAGGCATTATTATTAGGTCAAATAATGCATTTGATGGTCTCTCCTAGGTCACTTTGGGTGTGTGCATGGGGATGTGATTTGGGGTGCAGGGGATTTCTTGCTTAGCTGCACCCAAATTGCTTTATTACCGTGCAATATCATCCTTTTGCTGCCTGATCCTATCTGATCCTGTTTGCATAATTATGATGGATCTTTTTTCCCCTTTTAAATGCAAACTTGCCTCCCCCACATCCTCCCCTCACTTCTCAGCCTCACACATTCTCTCCACATTGTGCTTTTATTATGGAATAGGAATCCTCTTAAAAAATTTGGATCCTTGTCTGGGTCTAACAGGTGTTTGGCAGCAGGGCTCTGGAGTTTAAGCACACAGCTTATGGATGAGGGTTTCAGGCCCGAGGCCAACTTTAAACCCTCATATATGAAAAGCATGTTATGATGTCGGTTCAAATTAGATCACTGTTGAGGTAGGTTGGGGAGGGGAGATGGGGAAGAAACCCTTGGAATGAAATTGAATACAAATAATCGCAGTAACACAACATTCAATAATTTTAAATTAAAAGGAAATTCTGAGTCATTGTTCCCCCTTTACCAGACTTTCTTGAGACTTACTCGCTGTAAATAAAGGCTAGAGAGATAATAATCTCTCTCGCAGGAAATTTGAGATCGACCAATGCATAGCACTAGGTAAGAACAGAGTATGCTTATTAAAGAAACTACAGGTTTGGAAAACGATTAAATTATTTCTCCTTGGGGGGAAGGTGTATGTATTTTATTAAGTCATTTGCTGGTCCCTATAAATGTGAACTGTATGGGCTCAAGTCAGCACAGTTGTACCAAAATCTATGTGTGTATAAAGGGGAGAGAGGAAAGGCTCACCCAAAGAGCCTCTTTATTACTAAGAGAACAATCCTAACCATGTCTACTCAGATGTGTAGACATGGGTTTGATGGGTCTTACTCCCAGGAAAGTGTCTTTAGGATTGCAGCATTGAGGAATGTCAGCAAACAAATGCTTCTCATTGAGCAGGAAGAATGTAGCTAGGACCAGCTGGTCTATATCTAGGTAATCAACAGTAGATACGCTAGATTTCCAACTTCACTAAAGTAAGTAAACTTGCAAGTCTAAAAACAAAACTCCTTTTCAAAAAATCAAGGCCATTAGTGACCTTTTGCTTCTAGCCTCTCTAATGCTGCAATCCTAAAGACACTTTCCTGGGTGTAAGACCCATTGAACACAATGGGGCCTAATCATGTAGATGGTTAGGATTGTACCCTTAGTGTGCCTCATCCATAAAATAGGCATACTGTAGTCCCCTTTACCAGTTTTTTTTCCAGTTGTGCAAGCTAGTTTGAGAACTTTGTGTTATTCCTGATGACAGGTCTGTAGGTCTGTACTGGTATTTGCAGATTATTTCCATGTATGGCTTCTGGGCTGAAGTACTTAACTTGGCTCCACCACATTAGATATAATATTGCATGGGTATGTATAAGTTGGTATAAGGCCCAGCTCCATGAGTTCCCATGCCTGGCAAGGTGCCTTTTAGGAGAGCAGATCAGTGGTGGGATTCAAATAAATTAACAACAGGTTCTATGTTCCATTAGTAACAGGTTCTCAGAACCTGGTACTCATTAGCAAAGAGTTCTGTAGAACCTGTGAGAACTCCCTGAAGCCTACCACTGGATCAGATGTGCGTTTCTAGTAATGGTTTCATCAAGGAACGGTAAACAGAGTTTGAACAATGCACCCCTGATCATGTGTAACAGACTTTTTATGGAATCAACTCGGTTATGGTCTTCCTATTCACCAACTCACAAGCGTTTCAGACCAATGTTCTTTTACAACCTCACCTGGAGATACTGATTTAGAGACTTTATACATCCAAAGCAAGTGCTACTGATCGAAGATTCCAAAATCAATTTGGAGCCAGGATCAAGTAGTGATTAGGGAATTGGACTGCAAACTTGAAGATCCAGGTTTAAATCCCTCTTTATCTGCTAGATCAGACAAGCAGAGAGTGGTTGTAGGGAAGCAGAGAATGGTTGTAGATGTGAAGAAGAGTAGCGTCTGGCACATCCTGTGGTCTGCTCATCCCTTGGCAGATGTACCAACTGTGGGTACCATCAGCAGATGCCTCTTGAAGCACAGAACATCTTTGGTTGCTATTGCATCTAGACGAGTGGTCTTCAAAGTGGAGATTGGGACCCCTTTGGGTGTCATGACTTCATGTTAATGAAAAGCTGGATGCCTCTTCTATGTTTAATTGTTTTAATTGAATGTTCTATTTAATGTTTTTAATTATGTTTTAATATGAGCCACCTTGAGTTGGTCTACGACCCGAGAAAGGTGGGATACAAATTTTTAAAATAAAATAAATCTTGGAATCCAGCATTGGGCACCTTTAATGGCACTTCCAGGGAGTCCCATACAGATTGTCATTCTGAGAAGGGCTTGAATACCACTGATCTAGATAAGGCTGCAGTTATGTCCATGCTTCCCTTGGACTAAACCCTATTGAACACAACAGGACAACAATACTTTCAGTTTATTGTGGGCATCAATTGAGAATCAGGATAGTGAGATTGCGGTTGAGTGAGACCCAGAAGATCTGTTTTTGGCCATGAAGCTTCCTAGGTGAACTTGAGCTAGTCATTCATTCTCAGCCTCGTCTACCTCACAGGGTTGTTGTGAAACAAGCAGCAGGGGCCCAGCTCGATAAACCAACTTGGGAATTTGCATTTGGGGAATGAATGAACGAATGGTAAGCAGCTAGTTTGGCCTTTTATGTTAGGTGGCATGATAGAAAACTCTTGAAGTTGATGCTAAGGTCATCTCACATTACACATAACTACTTAACTGCAAACAAACACATGCTCGGTTCTTTAGGGCTTTTCTCCATCTGTTTTTTTTATGTACAGTTCTCAACTTGGATTAGAATTACGGTAATTCATATATTGAGAACCTCCACCTCCACAATGCTTTACAAGTGCAGAAGACAAGGCCATTTGGAGGTTCAAAGGAGAAGATGCTCATAGTGGTTGGCATGTGTTGTTGGAGCCAAAGATGGTGCCAGCCTGTTGAGTTACACCAGGCCTCTGCTCACATTAGTGTCCCTTTTTTGTCTTGGGTCAGCAAAGAAATTCATACTTTCTTATATTAAAAAAACCCAGCAAACCATTCGAAAAGTTTTGGAAAAAAAACATTATGTTCTGTTTCTATATAAGTCCTTAAGTAGGGTTGCCATAACTCTCTTCTACAAAACCTGGGTAGGGTCCTCTGTCCCATTTGCCAGTACTTGATCACAATCCCCCAAAATTGGGGGTATCCCTGTTTTCCGGGACATGTGGCAACCCTATCCTTAAGACTATCTTCCTTTTGCATAATACATTTCCCTTGCAACTGCCCACCCTTTTTAAGAAACCATCCTGGTGCTGGATTGATAGGGACTCCTGGAGGAACTTGCTAATAACAATTCTGAGGGGGCCTGATTTATAGGAAGAAATTTGCCAATTATTAAGTTACTATAAAAATAATATAAAGGCGGTTTCTGTTTGTGGAATGGCTGAACATATGGTGCTGGGAAGACTTCAGTTACCCCTGTCTGTGTCTCACTGAGATTTGGGGGGAAATGTACATTAATGAAATGGCACTTTCATTCTCAATTCCAGATGTTATATGAGGGATTTCCTCTCTTGTGCTAGGAATTTTACCACAGAAATACACTTAGAGGTAAAATATCTCTCCCTTTTCTTTCTATCTTTGATAATGCATAGCGATTAGTGTTTACACACACTTGTCAACGCAACAGAGAAATACTACTCCCTAGTAAATGGTGGGTGGCCATCATCGAACTACAGTTATTCAGGAAGCTTATGGTTGTATTCTGAGAGGAGTGTTTTAGTTGTTACATGTGTACATGGTTTAAGGCCGGATAGGAACTCCAGTGTACTCCAGGACAGGCAATGGCCTGAAAGGAGCTGGATACCAGAAAGATTAGCTGTGGTGGCATAGCCAGAGGGGGGCAGAGCAGTCGGTCTTGGAGGAAGCCTCACCATAATGTGCAAGGGGTGCTTCCTCTTTGGAACTATTCCAAGTGGGGAGAGCAAAACAGAGTCTTAGGGTGCAAACCTGACTTTCAGCCAGAAAAATGGCCCAGCTAAACAGGCTTAAGTAGGCCATATCCTGGGCTGACACTTAGGCCAAATCCACAGGGCTAGGAGGACTCTAGACTGGCCTAACTGCTGCAGCTCAAGGGCAGCCTGCTCACTGAGCTGGTGTAGTTGTGCCATACCCTGAGGTTGAGAGGCAGGAGTGAAGATTAGGCCAGCCTAAAACGTGGAACTTTTAATTTTGCTTCCATTTTTATTCTGGCTTATCATTGATCCCTGTGGGTCTACTCAGATTTATGCCTGCCCCTGAGGTGGCCTAATTCTGAAGTACTGTGAGGGGACATGTCTGCCCTGGAAACGGCCTCTGGGTACGACCTAACTGCACTGTACCAAACCATTCCCCACAAGCCCTCAACGTATCCCTGCTGGACTGTCTAGGCTAGCCCTTCTACACTGGCCCAGATCCATCTGTCTTGAGTCAGCCTAAGTAGACTTATGCTGACCCAAACCTTCTCTGGTATAGCTACGCTGGATTATTTTGGAATTAGGACAGCCTAGTGAAGATAGGTTAGCCTAACTGCCCTTTAGGATTGCACCCTTACACAAATACGTTTCCTCTGTGCATGAAACTACAGTAATCATATTTATGGGAAGTGTTTCCTTTTAGTGAAGGAATTAAAGCAACATTTTTTAAAAGCAGCATTTTAAACCATGATTTGATTCTGGTTTGTTATAACTGAGGTTTGAACAATCCACTGTTTCCTGAATTTGGATGTAACAGGATCCTGTGGTTTGTTTTTTGATGGGGAGTTTGAGGTTCCTGCCCTCTCATCCCCATAATATTGCATCATGGTTAAACTGTTCCGCTTGAACCCACCTTATGTGTCTGAAAATACTGGTGTTTCAGAAACTGACTCTTGCTGTTCTTTTTTTTCCTTTTAAGAGCAGGAAGATCAGACCTCCGAGACTATTGAGAAAAAGTGTTTCACTTCAGCCATGTAAATAAATGATCTGCTCACCTATTGCAGTGTTTAGAAGCAGCTTAGGTAGGGGAAGGAAATGTAGAACCCGAGAGCTTATATTTCTTTTGGAAATGTGAACTGGAGATAGGGTTTAAGGTAGATTTCAAAAACTTAACCGTATTTTGGCGAAGTACTGCCCCTTCGCATTTAGCACAGATTTTAAATCTTGCATCCAAATGTTATCGAGGGAGCATAATTAGTTGCTGATAAATATCCAAAAAAGCTTAATCACCAGGATAATTGTCCTTTAGTGCACAAGGAAAGAAAACCCATAAAAGTTAAGATTTATTTGATCTTCAGCCGACAGCCTACATTTTGCCAAAGAAAATGTGTTTGCATTTAATCAGGAGAATTTTGGAGGGGGTGTAGAAGTTGCCTTTATAAAAGCCTGGGACAATGACAGCTCATATTTTTAAAAACCAAATGATCTGGATTGTCTTTCTTCTTACGCTGGCTTAAATAAGCTTTTGGAAAATGTAGGCCTCCTTCCTCCCCCATGTAAGAGATTTTGGGCGAGTGGGAGTTTTTTAATTTTTAGCCTGGCACTGTTGTTGCCTTAGCACAATCTTCATTTCACTTGAAGATTTTTGGAAGAAGTGGTATCTTGAACATGCAAAGGACATCTCAGACAGTACTTTGGCATATTCACAAACACACACATTCTGTTAGATTTACACTTTACCTGAAGATCAAATTAGATGTGGTGTGAGAATTCAGTGGTTGAAACTTCTGATTTCCTTTTTCTAATATGAATTGGAAGCAAGGTGCATAGAATGTGATAGTGTGCCCATCAGCCCTCCCCTCATGCTGTAGCCCTGATCCAGATTGTCTCCCCTGAAGCTGCTACTAACCATAAGAAGAAGAAAATTGTAGGTAGAAATATAGTAATAAACCATATGATACACCTCCAAATGTAGGACAAGAGTCCTCAAAAGTTTTCAACTGAAAATCCGGACTTTGGGAGGATCTTGTCCTACATTTTTAAAACTGTAGGACATCCTACATTTTTTCCTACATTTTAAAAACATCTCTCCCTTGTGGCTTACCTTGTCCAGGGATGGGGGGCTTGTGTTTGCTTTGCGACCACTTAAAAAGCTGCTCGGACTGGCGCGTGTCTACAGCGGCCGTCCGAGCAGCCAACTTGGGAAAGAGAAGCTGTGCGCATGCGCACAGCCTCTCTATCCCTGCCCGCTGTGTTCTTCTACAAGTAGAGGCTGTGCACCCCATCCCTGGACAAGCCCACCCCATGCCCGGACAGGAAGCCAAATTTTGGACCTGTCCCGGGGTTTCCGGGTGTCTGGACGCCCTGTTCACTCTCCATCCCCTTGCATTGTGACTCCCATCCAAATCTCCCTACCCCACTTCAGCTTTTTGAAAATGAAACACTACCAGAAGTTTCAGCCATGCCAGGGACATGCAACATCTGCTTGACTGCCAAATCAAACCCACAGCTTTCCCCTGATCTTGAAATACTTAAGGAAAAAAATCTAGATGAGCAACAAGGTTTTGTTTTTCTCTAGCTTAAGTTTTAAGTAGACCTATAATAAGCAGGAAATTATTGCTTTGTGCTTAATTTCTAAGACTGAGGTACTTTGTAATGAATTCCATTGATCGCAATGGATTTTACTTTTAAGTAAACAAGCAGAGGAACAGGTCGTACTCTCAAGCTGCAATCCTAAACACACTTTCCTGAGAGTAAGTCCCCTAGAACAGAATATAAAAATATTATACTGTATTATATATCCATTAATTATTAACCGACAGATAGAAAAAATAAAAATTCATATATCATATGCAGTATATAATATCATATGACTATTATCCAAAAATATAATATATACCAATGAATTATTTTTCTGTCCTTCCTTCCCACCAGCCTCAACTAAGCCTCTACTAAGGGTGGGTAATGCTGTACAACAGAATGCTTCACATCTCCCAAGAACAACATTATGGCTGCCAGAGAGATAAGCCACATTAATAAAAGACTATGGGTGCAATCCTAAGCATGTCTACTCAAAAGTAAGCCCCATTGTGTTCAATGGGTCTTACTCCCAGGAAAGTGTGTTTAGGATTGCAGACTAGGTTGCAATCCTAAACATGTCTACTCAGAAGTAAGCCCCATTATTTCTCATGGTACATGGTTTGGGACTCCAGCTCTGGCAGCTAATTATTTCTTGAATAAGACTGCAGTTCTATCCAAGCTTCTGGAAGTATGTCCCATTGACTATAATGGAATTTACTTCTGAGTAGACAGGCATAGGATTGGGCTCTAAGGGTGAAATCCAGAGTACCTACAGGGGGTCCTAGCTCTGGAATAAGAACAAATAAGAACAAGCCATCAGCTTTGTGTACTGATAAAAAAATTTAACAGTAATAGATTATTCTTTTGTTTTATTAATGTAGCTTTTGTTTAACATGTTTAAAGGATGTCTTAGGGCACAATCCAAAGTAACTACGGGAGCACATAAGAGACATTACGTGCACCCGTAGTTACTGCGCCACCTAGTGAAAACCTATAGGAAATTCATATTGCAATCCAGAGTAACTTGTTCTTATTCCGGAGCAAGGACTTCCCGTAGTTACTCTGGATTTCACCCTTAATGGTCCAGTTTGTGGTCACAGTCATTCTATTCATGGGCTTGTGCAGACTGATCCCTGGATCTCTCTTTTTTGTGTGTGGAGTTAAGAATCTTAATGAAGAGTCTGCTCTAAATACATTGGCTGAATGAAAAGCCAAACTTCTGGCTTCTGAATGGGTCCCAATGAATTTGACTGAGGTCTGCAAACCACTTAAATTGGTGTACCCACTTACCCATTAGCCATTGATTTTAGTGGGATTAAGCAGTGATTCTAAAGGCCTCAAGATGCTCTGTCTAGGAAAAAGGCCCATTGAAGACAACCTATTTCATCAAATAATAGGCAGTTGAAAGAATGCAGTTCAGCTGCTACTGGGATCTCCAGTTTTAAACTGGCTTTAATTGCCACAGCTCTAATGTTGGAGTGTTTGGGAAAACTATTTTTCTGACTCCCATAGACTGAATTAGAATTAATTTGGGATAATTGTTTGGATGCTGTTTTAAATTATTAGGGGTAGATTGTGGTGTTTTGCTACTGGTGGTCGAGTAAGGCAAGTGGCAATGTCTGTGATGTTGGCTTGTCACTGTTGTGCTTACTAGCCTTTATTAAATTGCGGATGTTTATTAGTACAGTTTTATTTGTATAGCACCTTGTTCAAGACATATTGCATATGTTTTAGGAATGTTTACAAGAACCTGGTAAGTTAAGGTAGACTGAATTTCACGGACTGAATATACCTAAAGCTTGCAAACTGCAACTATTGTTTTCCTTATGCTCTCCCCAAGAAGACAGGAGACAAGAGTTGGATTGAAAATAATACAGGTATCTGCTGCTTTTTAGTGCAGAAAGAGTATGTGTGAACAATCCACGCCTTTTACTGGGGCACCTAACTCCGGGTAGGTGGCAAATAGAGTTGCCATAATTCTCTTTCACAAAATCAGGATAGGACCTTCTGTCCCATTTTCCAGTATGTGAACACAATCCTTAAGAATCAGGATTGTCCTTGTTTTTCAGGACATATTGCAACCCTAGTGGCAAACAATTCCCCTTCAAGCCTTCTCACCCTGACGCAAAGCTACGGAATGGCGGCTGCTGATCAGTGCTTCTCCTTGTCAACCCACATGGGAAGTGCTTTCCAAACCTACTGTGGTCATGGCCCGCTTCTTTCACATCAGCCTCTTCTTCCTAACTCTCCTGGATGTGAGATCTCACACAATCTCAGATATGGCACCCAAGAGGAAGAGGATGCTGAAGACATTCCAAGTAACTCCTGTGAGTTTGGTGCCATCAAGTGCCACAGTGCACATTTTGGAACTACTGCCCATGGGAGATCAACAAAATGTGCTGCCTCCCAACAGGCTGCACTGCAAGCTAATCTACAGGAGGGTCATGGGCCAGCAACCCCAAATAGCATCTGAAGGTTGATTTTTGTTCCCCCTATGAGTCTGTGTAGCGCAACTCTCTGATTGTCACTGTTTGGCATTGCTGCCTGACTGCTCCCTGTAAAATTATGTTAGAATTCCTAAAAATGCAAAAACTGACTTCTGTTCTGTGGTTACTGTATATCCCCCCCCCCCGGGCAGGAAATCTGCCTCAGCAGTCTATCAGACATCTCCCCTCTCCCCCTCTGGACATTTTAAGTGTTAAAGAATCCATCAAGGCACATCCTCTGTGATGGTATATGACTGGACTTGCTGCACATATTAATCTGACAAACATGTATTTGCAAGTCAATCAGAAAGCAAGAGAGGTTTTTGGTATGTATTTTCTCATTCTTGCTTTATTTCTCATTTCCAACTCTTCTGACAAAGAAGTTGACAAGGATTTCATTAAGAAAACTGCTTCCACCACCAGCACCCAATTAGTTTTCATACTTCTCTCTTTACTTAGTCAAGGAATTTATACCCTGCTTTTCCTCTGCCAAAGCAGATGCCCAAGGTGGATTACAAAGCTTTTATCCTTTGGTCCTCACAACAACCCTGTGAGGTAGATCAGGTCAGGTCACCCAAGAAGCTTCATGACCAAAGAGTAATTTGAACGTGGACCTTCCAGGTCTCAGTCCAACTCCATAACCACTACACTACCCTGGCTCTCTTCCCCTCCCTGTACTGATGTAACCAAGCCTCAAGTTGCAGCCCTAATAATTTCTAAAATTGTCAGTTGTGAACTGTGCTTAAATGCATTATCCAGGTGTGTGCATGTGTGTTTTTGCTATGTGATGAGTATGTTTGTTGGATGTTGGTCAAATTTCCGAAGTTGTCTTGCACTAAGTAGCACCATTGAGCCATCTGGCTCAATTCATTCCAGATTTCCTACAAGGGTCTTTTCCACCTGGAGATGCAACAGATGGAACTTGGGACTTCCTGAATGGCAAGCAAGTTCTCTGCTACTGAGCTCTAGCCTCTCCCCCAGGTATTTGGTTCAGCAATTCAAAGGCTTGAGTAAGGGCCAAGCTAAGCAGTAGAAGAACATGCGAGTTGGTCTAGGATTTTTGCTCTTTTTTAAAAAAATATATAAATAACAATTTCTTAGGGGGGTGCCTGTGGGACAAAATGAAATTTGTGCAGGCAAGGCAATATATAAGTGCTCACAAAAAAAACAAAAAAACAAGTTAGCTTTCCAGTTTGCAAGGCCCGCGATTGCAAGAATAGTAGTTGATCATTTAGATTAATTACCATATATTCAAATTTCATTTTATTCATTTGCATTTTTGACAGTGTTCACTCTCCCCCATGGCCTCTTAATACTACCCTCCATTTCTTTGATAGGTGCTGGCGTGTATGTCCCTGGCATGGACATATTTTGACCTATATTACTATTTATTTTTGATCCATACTACTCAATTGTTGTGACATTAACTACTTATTTTTAATCTATACTGCTCAATCTTGTGACATGAACTACTAACCCTTGCTGGAGAACAAATGGGAGGATTAACCCCAATGCAGTTGCATTATGTTGTTTGATGAAAGCTGCCTTAAGGATCCTTTTGGAAAAAAATTCATTTAATCCATGAAGTAAATATAACTCCAACTTAACTATTTGTCATCTTGGCAAGACTTCACAGCATCCAACCATTAGTACTGTTCCTGTCTTGTCTGGGACCTGAATGACTCTTATGCAACAGTCATCCATTACATCTGTGCTCGAAGCACTCCATACCAATGCGCTGCTTTTGTGGTTTTCTGGAAAGAGCCAAGTGGACGTTGCTGAGTATGGCCTGGATCCAATTCTGCCGAAACCGGTTGACTTTGGGCATATTGTCTGGCGCCCTTGTACTGCAATGAACCAAAATAAGGATTGGGCAAAGCAGACAGAACCTTTTGAAAAACTGTCGCTAGGTCTAAACAGCTTTTTCTGGGAATGTTGCCATGTATTAATTATTTTATATTGTAGCTGTTTCCAAATTCTCTCTTGGATTACGGCTATATCCAGAGAGCAGTGTCGCCCATAACTGAATTAGCTCTGAAGTTATAAAGATGATGAGGTATCATTGTTTTAATTTATATCCCACCCATCCTCCAAGGGATTTGGGGTCATGTGAATGGGAGTTTCCCACCCCTGGTCCTCAATGAACCTGTAAAATGGGTTAGGATGACTATCCAAACCTTCCCTCATTGGATTTCATGAGCTGAACAGAGATTTGGACCTGAATCTTTCTCTTCCAAGTTCAACTCTGTTTAGGACACCAAATCAGAGTCTGCATTATCAAGCCCATGAGTAAGTAAAATAGCTATTGCTTATCAAGGATGTATTCCGGTCATTCTTGAAAGAGCTTGTGAATTTACCAACACCAAGTGAACTTCATGGGCTGAGTAAAAATATGATGCTAAAATTTTTGCATTCAAGCCCAGCATTTCACAACACAGTGAAAATTTTTTATATTAATACATCACCCTGAATGGGGCTTATGCATTTTAGTCCAGCATGGACGAAACAGATCTTGCTTTTTAGCTGGGTTTGGAAAGAAATTGTTCTGTTTTGAATTCTGGTGCTTTTCTAGAATTAAAACCTTTTATAAAGTTTTCTAGGAATAAAACTTACAGTGCAATCCTAACTATCCCTACAATCCAGAGTAACTACGGGAGCATGTAAGAGACATTATGTGTACCCGTAGTTACTGCACCACCTAGTGAAAACCTATGGACAATTCATGTTGCAATCCAGAGCAAATTGTTCTTACATTGGAGCAAGGACTCCCCGTAGTTACTCTGGATTGTGCCCTCAGTCTACTCAAAAGTAAGTCCCATTGTGCTCAACAGTACTTATTCCCAGGAAAGTGTTTATAGGATTGCTGCCTTAATCTGTGTTGGGTTTGTTTCTTCTGTGCCTGCTTATTTGAACTTCTTGGTTACATACCTCTAGTAAATGAATCTTTTGGTTTTCTAAGAGAGTGTGAAGTAGTCCACATACCCAGAGGGCAAAAAGTAGAATATTACATACCTATTTTGAGAGCATCTAAATTAGTTACTACCTTTTTATTGTTGATTGATTGATTTACGGAAGTTTAGCAGGTAATAATAAAGGATGTAAAACTAAAAGGTTTGTAAAAAAAAAAACTCTGCATGATACTGTGAAACTCCAGAATTGAGGAAGGAAATATCTTTTCTTAGGATCCTCATATGAAATGTTACTCATCCTATTGAAACTCTTGTCTCCTTTGAAATCCCTCAAAGGTTCCTGTGGGGTTCTCTGTATCAGTGGCATTGTTAGGGGTGTTTGAGCTACACTGGGTGACACACATAGAGGGCTGACACCACTATCAGTAAAAATTGTAAAATGATTTTTACAATTTTTTAGGAATAAAAGTTTTTAGGAATAATGCCATCATGTTATGTATCAACTGGTGTGTAATTTACAAAAGCATCCAGTGAAACAAACCCCATTAAAATATCTCTATTCTACAAAGAATAATGACTGAAAAGCCATCAAAGATGCATTACTATGCCTACTTCCTTGGGTGTTATCATGCCTACGTAATGGGATGACATGTTATCATGTCAGCGATCATGTGGCTGACATGTTGGCCTCCCACACCACCTGACCATATGGATGCCACTGCTCTATATAGACCTCCACATTTATCTTGAAATTCAAAGTACTAGGCATGCTTTGCTCTGGTAATTTCATCAAGTTGGTGCCCCAATTTCTTAGCCTTTTTAGGTGTTAAATCTTAAAGCTGCTGTTTTGACTTTTTATATGTGTGATTAACAGACATCATCCTGGTTATTTATACATAAATATGAAACAATTATGGTCTAGTCATCCAGAGAAAAGTGAATGAAGGCATGTTGTGAAACAAAGATGAACTCTGGAATAACCCTTTCTGCCAGAATTATGGCAACAGAGTAAAATGTACCTGTATATGTCAGTGCAATTAGACAAAGAAGTTTAACACTGGTTTTAAGACTTTCAACATAATCCTATACAGTACATATTTTAGAAGTAAGTCCCACTCATTCAATGGCCCTTCTCAAAGGTCAGTCTGGATAGGACCACAGTCTGAAGCTATTGATTCCAGTAGTTTGATGGAGTGTGATAAAAGGGCTTGTATAGTCTAACAGTTCGGAGTGTAAGCTAGGAAATTCCTGATACATATTTTTCCTCCACCACATATGTGCTGGGTAGCCTTAGGCAAACCTGTTGGCCTCAGTCCCTCCAAAATAATATAAGCCTAATAAATAATGACAGACTATAAGACTCTTGTAAGAATTGCTCAGTTGATTTATGTGAAACACTTTGGATGTGGAGTATGCATGCTAACTATTGGGGATGGTGGAAGTGGAAGAGCAGGGTGGTTGAATTATTAAATCATTATTAAATTATTATTTATTTAAAAACTCTTTTGTTATTACTTTGTGCAGTACACAACAACATAGTGCATGAGGTTCTTCACATGCTCAGCTATAGAATAGAGTCCTAATTCTTGGTCTTGCCAGTCACAGTTTTCTGCTATATATGACTTCCACATGGCAGGTCAGAAGACAGAGAGGTAATATAGGGTAGAAAATGGAAGAAAATGGGTTATGGAGTGCATGAATAATGTGGCTGGAGCTAACATGACAATGAAAAATAATGAAACAGGTTGAGGAAAAGGTGAGGGTAAAGGATCTATATGTAGAACAGCATTGCTAGGTTGGGAGCCAATTTCTGGTGGGTCATCATTCATTTCAAAGTGTATTTCATTTTTGGTGGAACCTCTACATGCACTGATTTGGTATCCACTTATTTGATATTATCACTGATGATGGTGGCTTTAAATGTCATGTAACAAGAAAAAAGAACAAAAATCCCATTTTCTAACTTCGCACTTTAAATAATTACATTTTCATTCCATTATTCACTCCATCTAGTGACTGAATGCAATATAGTGTCCGTACTGATGTATTCTGGGGGCAACAATAGAGAAGAAGGAGACCTGGATCTTTAAAGTTATTTTTCCAAAGGTTTGTTATCCACTGAATTTTTTTATCCACTAGGGATTCCAGAAGGAAACCCCAGTGACAAATTGAAAAAGACACAAATTGTACATTAGATTTGATTCTACCATAGTATGCAGCTACATTTGGGGAAATGGTACAAATCTGGACTTCTAACTAGCTATGCTTTTAACAATGATAGTCAATAGGCTTTCTTCTGAGTAAGTGTGGATAGAATTGCAGCCTTTTGGAAGCTTGGGAATTTTTAGATATGATCAGCAACTGCTTGGGAGGCTTGTGTTCTTTTTATTTTAAACAAATGTTTACACTTACACTTATTGTAAACTTTTAATTTACTTAACTTTATTTGTTATAAGGGGTGTTTAAAATTATTTAGCTTGATGATGTCACTTCAGGCCATGACATCACTTCCAAGTAAATGGATGACAGGCCATGACATCCCTTTCATCATTTCTGGTGTGTCCCGACAGATGGTTGTTCTAAAAAGTGGGTCCCAATGCTAAAAAGTTTGAGAACCACTGAACAGATGATAAAGAAGCCAGAATGGAAACTGAAAGCAAAGGACTTCTGGTCAGTAGTCACAGTGGGTCATGTTAGTGTCTAAGCAAGGTTTATGGGGTATGAACCTTGTGGAAGCAATCACATTTCTCCTTTGTGGATACATTTTTCCTGTGGCTTACTGTGCAGACAAGGCACGTATATGAGGTTATAAATAGCTATCATGTGGTGTTATATTGGCCACCATATGCATGCAAGATTCAGCCAATGCAGATGCATAGTCCAGATGGTATGTTTGATTTCATAAAGATGTTTTGCTTCTTGGTGGGCGTCTTCATGATTGCAGTCCCTATGGAACCCCACATTATCTTTACCACCATCATTTGATGATGCAGAATCCAGGAGGTCAGAACTGCTGTCCTTTATGAGTCAGCTCTGGTCGAAACATGCAGAATGAAGTAGTGGAACTGGTTTTATTGCCTTGGCCTACAGGTAGTAGAACTGTATTTCTGAATACTCCTCGATACAAATTAATTTTTTTTAAATTAAAAGTTGGGGCCTCGATATCTGCAGGAGATCTATTCTCGGATCCTCAGCAAATGCTAAAAATCACAGATAACAAACTCTACTACTTTTGGCCCCATAAGCTCTCCAAAAGGGACCAGAACTATGCAATTCCTTTGCAGAGCCCTGCTTTTTCATCCAGAGTGGGATCTGAAGCTCAGAGAGGCAGCATGTCCATCACCCCAGGGGAGAGGGGTGATCCAACCTTTTTGGGGTGGTTAGGGGGAAAAGGATAGGATTTTGTTAATATGCTGCATCAGTTTTCAGGCTTAAAACTGTTCAAAACAGGCAAAAACATCTTCAAGCACACTGATAAATGCTTCTGGTCTGGTCTGTGTTAACTGAATGACATCAACATCCTGTTATCTTAAGCCAGATCTAAAATAACAGCCTCAGGATGTCCTCTAATTATTATTATTAGGATTTGGGAAGCATCTTGGTTTCTAATCCTTCTGTATATTGAATTTACTTCTATCTAACTGGTGCCATGCCATCAGATAAGAAATTTGCTGGCTGATAAGAATATTATCAAGGAAGTATCCACAGCAAATTTTAGACCTTTGCAGGGATCCCTGATAACCCTCCATGGAGAAAATATACTATAGCTCTGAAGGAACAATCTTTCTTATTCAGATAAAATATGAGTGTATTTTGAATACTCTGCTCCTAGCACTTAACTTCAATGATATTTCACTCTACGTAGTGTTTAGTAGGGTGGTATTATAAAATGCAAACTTTGCACTCTCTTCCCAAATTTTATTGGGTGCTTAATAATATCCATGGTAGTAAAGATTGCAAAACTCTTTCCATTCTAACATTTAACCTCTTGGGTTGAAATTTTCCGTTCTTCTGGACTGAATTCAGATTGCTGTAACAGAGTGCAGTCCAGAGCTATTAAAATGAATGGGAGTTCTGCCACATTGGCTTCAATGGGATGTGGATTGCACCCATAGAGAAAAGGCTGTTGTGTTTTTGCCCAGGAACAATTTTTCATCTTGATGACAGCAAAATTCTAGATTTTTTTTAAAGTGTTCTACTTTTTTGCTTTAAACTTTACTGTAACTTATTGTAAAAGTTTTAAATGCTGTTTTAAAATGTGGTGTAATGGTAGGAATGGCAAATGAGCAACCCAGTCTGGGGGCCATTTGTGGCCATTTCCCCCAATTCATCCCACACGGAACCCCCAGTCTCCAATGAGCCTCTGGCCCATTAGGGATTGATTGAGTCCATGCTGGCACACTGGCATTACTTTAACCCCCTCCCCACAGGTGGGCAGATACCGGTTTGGGCCTATTCAGGGTGACCAGATGCCAAACCCAAAATTCTTGAACCCCAAGGCCAAAATTCCTAATCCCAGGCCAAAATTCCTACCCGCTGGAAAAAAATGCCAAAAAATGTATTTTTCTTGTTTTTGTTTTTCTGTTTTTTGACCATAACTTTTGATAGGAAGACGATATCTCCAAACTGATTTTTGCATTGAATTCTTCTCTTCAATACGAATCCAATGACATATGGCATGATGGGGTACTGTGCACTATTGCGAAGTTTCAAAATGAAGCCAAAATGTAGGACAATGAAGCCAAAATGTAGGACACCTGGACAGGAGGCTAAAAATCCAGACAAATCCGGGTTTTTCCGGTCATCTAGTCAACCTGGGCCTATTCGCCCGAACCGGATCTTTGCCCGTGGTGGACGCTGGCGAACCGGTCAGAGCCACGGCTGGCAAAAACTGCGGGGACCGGTTTGGCAGTGGCCGCCACGCATCTCCTGAAGTCCCCAACCTCGCCACACTGCGCATGCGCCAGGCTTGGCGCGTGCGCGCTGAATCTCCTGAAGCCGAGCTCCAGGAGACTTAGCGCGCTTGCATCCAGCGCTAGGGGTCCGTCCCTTGCCCCGTCCCCGCCCCGCTCCCTGACCCCAGCCCCGCCCCCTGACCCTGATCCGCCCCCAACTTCCAGCAAACCGGATCTTGGGGCTGGCTGGGCCCACCCCTGCCCCTCCCTCATTTCCTCTAAACAACTTATGTCTTCATGTGTTTCTCACTTGATTTGGTTTGGCCCATACATTTTTACTGTGCAAGAAGTGTGTGTCAAACAATTCATAGTTCTCATGAGGTTCTACATGCCTTATGTACTTATTATATATAAGCTCAGCAAAATTCAGTCATCTATATGAGTTCTATATCTCATTTAATAGAAATATTTCATTTACGAAATTAATTCAAATTGGAAATGTAAATTAATATTCTTCAGTCCTTGACAGAGTGTCATAAAGATGATGTGGTCCTCTTGCCAAAATGTTTGCCTATCACTGAAAGCTTTTTTTGTCTCCATGCTGTCAGAGCAGTGGCCCTGACACTGTGGCATATTATGCCTTCCTGTGGCATATTAGTGGTTTGTTACTTAGGAAGAATGGAAAACTAGAGTTGTATTTCTAGTTACTTAGGAAGAATGGAAAACTGGAGTTGTATAGAGTTGTATTTCTAAACCATAGTTTAGAATTTAAACCATAGTTAGATAACCTAATTTGACAGCTCTGTACAAACCAAAGTTTATGAGCAGGTATCGGTTTGATTATAAAAATGAAGAATAGTTTGGTACTGATGCTGTTTCCAGTTCTTGTTGGTCTTAAAACTGTGGTTAATTATGATGTTGATTAACTGGAGCTAAAGCAAAGGATTAATTTATTCAGAAAAGGAAGATACATTCCCTAAACTCGCTACTAAATTGTTAACTGCAGATAACAGGCTGATAGTGTTGTGTCTGTACCAGCGTGAGGTGTATTTGGTAATATATATGAGGGAGAATACAATTTATTTTTCTGCCACATGTTGGAACATGGCATATATTTCAGCTGCATGGTTTTGCAATTTTTAATTTTTAATTTTTTTCTGTCCAGTAACTGTAATGTGATCTCATTTAATCTTTTACAGACAAGAGCAGAGCAGTCCCAGGGTGCATACTTCTTGCCTGAATTTGCCCTTTCCCCACAAGGAAGTTTCTTGGAAGACACCGCAGGAGAACAGTTTCTTACCTACCGCTATGATGATCAGGTACGTCTATCAGTTATGAAAAGGATAAACACTTTTTCAGTTTCCTCTTTTGAGGAAACTGCTGGGAACTTCAGGGACTTCACAAATCTACAGCTTCACATCTCACTGTCAGATCATGTTCTAATCTAGTGCAATATATTTGAAGAATGTGGGCAGTAATAAGTAGCATTTCATGCTAAAAGCGGCAACTTCTTGGGTACATTCTTTGTCCAAACGGTTGTCATCAGCAAAAATCCATAAAGATTAACAAAAGCATAATAGTGATTCCAAACAATTGGTGCACAAAGCAGCAGTTATAATGCCAAACCTGGAGGCTTATGATGACTGCCAACCTTGGAAGTGAGCGTGACATAATTGGATGACACAGTGGTGTTGCTAGTGGGTGCAAGGATGCAGGACATATGGAGTAAGGTGCACAGGGCTGTGACATCAAAATTTTTGAAAACTTGGTATTTTTGAATCATGTAATATATCATGATATACGTTATCATGCTATACAGTATATCAATCAATACATAATTTCATGCAGAATTCAAAGGAACAAACCATGTTCTGTCAAAAAGTTGTTCTGGGTTCTGAGGGCTTCATCGACTTGAAATCTGGAAGATTTATGGTTACGTTCTTAGACTAAAATATCTTCAACTGGCCATCATCTTAGACATCTCAAGCTGCTGAAGCTTCTGTGCATAAGGTTCTGAAAAGGGATCTGGTTCATTTAGATCTATGCTAGGATCATGAGAGTAGTCAAACTTTATCTAAAAAAATAGACCAATAATAATAATTCTTGCAAACTCCTTCCACAAGGCACAAAGTAGGACAATATATGTACCCCCAAATCCAGAGTAACTACGGGAACACAGAAGAGACTTTACGTGCACCCGTAGTTACTGCACCACCTAGTGAAAACCTATGGGAAATTCATATTGGAATCCAGAGTAAGTTGCTCTTACACAGGAGCAAGGACTCCCCATAGTTACTCTGGATTTTGCCCATAATTGTAAAGCTTCTTGATGGAAATAGGAATATTTCATGTAACTTTGATTACTGTTATTGTTGGATAAGAAGGAAATTTTGGTCTATGTTCTCTTTTATGTGGTATTTTGACACACAGAAAATTACAATTTCTCAATAGAGAAATTCTTGAAAACTCATGCTCAATAAACATAGCCATAAAATATACAAGGTTTATGTAGAGGGGGTGTTCATGCTTCTGGCATATTTTGAGTTGGTTGAAATAGAAAAGAGTAGGTTTGAAAGAGCAGTAATGGATGAAGCTGAGAGTCTGGAAAATAACAAGGTATATTTCTCATAATTAGACCAGCAATGCGTACTCCAGAAGCCATAGATACATTACACTAAACATGGAATTGGGATATAATGGCACAGAAAGCAACATGAAAAAGACCCTATGAATCTTGGCAAAAGATCTAAAGCAAAACTAGGAAGTGCATAGCCTGCTGTGGAAATTTACTCATAATAGCACAATGTGTCCCAGAAACCCATTGAACTCAACATCAAAATGATGGGAATTGCATTCACGAGCGCTTATTGTGTGCTGCTAGCACAACATGAGTAACAGCGGCCAAAAATCAATGTTAAATGGGAAAGAAGAGGGTATACACGCTCTACCTCTAGTCATGCAGGATACCTTTTCCAGTACACTGTATAATTGTCTTGCGAAAGAGTTGTCTTCTCATAGTTTTGAAGGGGAAAGTGATATAAGGGCCCAACCATATCCAGCTTTCCAACACTGGTGCAGCTTTGAGGTAATGGAACACATGTTCCCATATATGGAGGAGGTCTCTGACTGCCTCACCACCACAGGATGACGTGCACACCCCATGGGCACAGCTGTACCAAGAGTGGAAAATTGTAACTATTTATTATAGTTCTTCTAATCTTTAAAAGATTCTAGTTAAGACCTTGATGAGGTATGGACTGAAAATAAGGGCTTTTTAGGCTGCAATCCTAACCACACTTTTCTGGGAGTAAGTACTACTGAAAACAATCTTATTTTTGAGTAGACGTGCTTAGGATTGCACTGTTAGACTCTCTGAGCACGTTAGAATGGCTTTCTGTGTTTTGTTGGGATGCTATTGGGCTCTACGTTGGTGTATTTATATTTTTTAATATCTTTATATTTTTCATAATATATACAATGCTTCAGTGTGAGAATACTCAAGGAGTTCTGATGAGATGTTCCCTGTTTTAAATACCTAGGAAAGCAATAATGCATTCAGCAGTAAAACACAGCTGCAAAATCGTCCATATTTATGACAGACTTCTTAAAAAATATTGTTTTTGGATCAAAGGAGCTTCAATACAACAATATTTGGATGGCAAAACTTCTATTCTGTTAACTAAATAAATGTTCAAGACAGTAAAGTGCGCTTGAAAAGAAGAAACGGATTTATTGTACATAATGCAATCCGAACATTCGTTCCTGGGTTTATAGGTAACCCTGTTAAAATTATGCTGCTCCTTACGCATCTTTGAAAGAGCATTTGCTATCTTAAAAAGGCCTTACTGTTAGTTTGAAATGGGAGACAAGTAAAATATTAATGGGAACAACTTGTACTCTGTTCTGCTATAGCAACGTTGCATATGGATTCATGTTCTCCACTCATAGTTCATTATGTCCCGGTTTGGTCTGGCAGGAGCACGCTCACATTTTTAAGCAAGGCTGTATAAAACCCTTTATATGCCGTCATGTCGGTATTAAGGAAATTCATGCAGATCTCTGAACTCATATATTATGGGAGAGCTGAAAAACAAGGAATGCTGATTTTACTGAGATGGTATCTCTGCAGGATCTATATAAGACTAAGATGAGGATGGAGCATGATGGAGCATGGAGAGTTGCTTGGTGGGGTGGGGGAAAGTGTCCCTCATTATGGGTTCCATTGTGGAACCTCCCATGGATTAAAAATCCGTGTATGAAGAAAACAATGGAAAAATAGGTTTAAAGACCCACTCCCAGATTTCTTGCTCCTCTGTTGAGCTTAAAGGAGTAAGGTAGTGCTTCATTATCTGATGGGGTTTGAGTCTAGGACTGAAAAGCAATTTTTTAAACTGTGATTTGCAATGGTCATCTGTGTCAAGTTAAATCTGTGTATAACAGAGTTTGATCTTTACTAATAATACCTGCAAAGCCCCTTCAAAAATAGTCCTTCACCCTCAAAAAATAGTTCAAATTTCATTTAGCCGCCTGAAAATTAATAAACTTCACTTACTGTTGGCCAACAAGTTAGTTCCTTACAATGTACAGTGTACGTTTCCCATTGACCTTGCGTCAGACTGAATAGATTGGATATGCTTCTCCAAAATGTATCTCTTTAGTTCACCATATTGCCAGCTAGTGAAAAGGGGAGAATTTTTCAGCCTCCTAGCAGAAGTCCTTTTTAATAAACCTCTCAAGTGATAATATGTTAATAATATGCTAGTGATAATGCTAATAATAAATAATTCAGAAATAGTGTGAACAACAACAAGAACAAAACCAGATTTGTGACATCAGGCAACAGATTTGATTGTCCAGAGTGTCCCTGTTCCCCAAAGTCATGTAGTGACACAGAGCAACAGTAAACTCCAGTCCAAACTGGGACTGGTTTTCTGTTAACACAGTGATCACAAATTTGGGGATTTAAGATTCAGACAATTAAAAAACATACAAACTGTATCTTCTAAGAAATAGTTAATTTTCTCCCTAGTTGATTTTCTTCATCCTATTTGGCTCCTGACCTTCAAACTCCTACATGAAAATAGTTATTTTCCAAAATATTAGTAGTGCTGGAAAGCTTATATGTCTTTGTTTGCTTGATGCTCAAAAGTACTGCTTGCTTCCAACTAATAAAATCATTCCAGATGACACAGACCACCAACAAGGGTACCAGTAAGGAGTCGTTGGGTAAGACCTGCATGAGTGCATCTTTCATCCTTGGTCTTGGCGAAGATCAACCAGCTCTAGAACAAAGATATAATCTTCCCTTGAAGGGAAACAGCACCTCCGTCAGTGAAGGGAAGAGCCAGAAGATTCATAGTGTTTATCATTTTAACCTCTAACCAACAAGGTGGTAATTTTTGGCATAACACACATATGTTGTGATCTAAGGCGCAGTTAATTTTTATTCCAGCCTCTCTTTGCTAACTTTGTCCATTTTGTTTTTCAACAAGAAAACAGACTTTCTATATAGTCTTCCTTTATTGCTTTAGTGACTTTGGCTGCAATCCAGAGCAAATTTAGCCTGCTCTGACCTAACTGCACTCTCCTAACTATTCTGTATCCAGAGCAGAAAGTTATGCTGAATCCAGAGAGTCAGGAAGCCTGGGCTGCCCTAACTGCTCCAGAGCATGCTAAGTAATTGACACAAGGGGAAGACTTGCTCCTGAGGAGACACCCTCAGATCACACTGAACAAGGAACAGCTGTGGTGCCTACAGTGGTGACATGACTCTGCACATCACCTGGTGCGGAAGTCTGTGCGTCATCCCTGGGACGCGCCCCCCCCACCTGGACTGCACAGTCACCAAAGTTGGCGCCTGCGCAGTTGTTTCTGAAGCCAACTGGCTTCAGAAAGAGTACTGTGCAGGCGTCAGAGTTGGTGCCTGTGCAGTACTCTTTCTGAAGCCATTCGGCTGCCGCTCCGCCTCCTGAGTGAGGCCGAATGGCTGTGCAGAGGCGCGGACTTTCTCTGCTCTAAGGAAGTCTCCTCTGAAGCTGTTCGGCATGCTCAGTGTGTTTCTGCGCAGTGCACCTCAGATGGCCATTCAGGCCAGCTCCTCAGACAAGTGGCAGCTTCTGGCTGCTGCTCTGCCTTGGAGCAGGCCTGGATGGGGGTGCTGACGCCCGGGGCCTGCCAAAGGACAGTCAAACTCCTCCGGCACATCACCCCATACGGAGCACATCACCCAATGCAGCCCACACCAGCCACACCAGTCTGGTGACGCCACTGGGTGCCTGCCTTATAAGGAGTCCCTGATGAGATGCCAGTACATTCTAGTGAATACAAGGGGCTTCTTGGAGTGGCCTGCTGTATCCTGAGGTTTGTGGGCAGCCGTAGTTTGTTCCATATCCTGAGGTTGAGAGGAAGGGGTTGCAGCTAGGATGGCCAAGAACTCAGATTTTTGGTCAACACTGCCATTCTTACTCGGGCCTTATCATGGACCCCTATGGGTCTACTCATTACTATACCTGCTCCTGAGGTGGTATAACTCTGAGGGCTGGAAGAGGGCATTTCTGCCTTGGAAACAGGCTTTGGATACGGAGTAACTGCTCTGCCCCAGGCAATGCTAAACATGCCCTCAACTTGCCTCTCCTGAGCTGCTTAGGCTGCCCCAGTTAGGGCAGAGCAGGTCCACCTCTCTTAGGGCACCCTATCTTGCCTTGCTCTGCCCTAAGCCTCCTTCAGAGTAACTGGGCTGGAGCATCTTGCAGTTGCTCCAACCTAGTGTTAGATAGGGCAACCTAAGGGCTCTTATGTGGACAGATTAGTTGCTCTGGATTGGGCTGCCTATTTTCTTCTCTTCTCTTCTTATCACTTTATTTGAACACTTCTTCTGTAGCTGTGCTTAAATGCTTTTCTTCTTTTATTCCCATTATAGGGTGGAATCCAGAATAACTATGTCCTTGCCTCGGAGTAAGGACAACTTACTCTGGATTGCAATATGAATTTCCCATAGGTTTTCAGTAGGTGGTGCAGTAACTACAGGTGCATGTAATGTCTCTTACGTGCTCCCGTAGTTACTCTGGATTGTGCCCTTAGTTCATTATACAAATCTTTTAAATCTGTTTAAAGTATGCTACTCTCAAGATGCTATACACCATTTAATTTCATTGCTGTTTTTCATTGCTCCTGTGACATCTCATCATCATTTGTTCATAATATTCTCTTTTCTGGTGCTTTCCTTTGGATGGTAATTTGAATTACAGTGATTTGGGATAGTGTTAGTTCATGTACCTAGCTACCAAGTGAGGTTCAGGGTATAACTTTCCCTGGAAAGGTAGGCTGTTGTGCTTACACAATATCCACTGCATCTTTCTGGCAGCCAAAGTATCCCTCTGAGGTACATGGAAACTTTTCCCCTTATCTGGGAAGAACTATTTCTGTAGCAATGGGTCTACTTGCAACTGTACCATGTTAACTGGCAGCAAAATTTCAAGAAACCTGGGCTGCCTGGAGATTAGGATCTAGCACAAGTGACCATTTCTGGCCCTGTTTCCTGCTTCCAACCCACCCACTGTCTCCCCTGTCCTTTACCAGACCCATTTTTGTTAAACTGAAAATTACTACTACTCCAACCAAAGATATGTAGTGATAATATAAATTTCCTTATTGCCATAGCCTCATTATACTGTACTTACTCAAATCCAATCTGCTATCAAATCTAATGCACACCCTACACTTATAATCAAAATACCAGAGTTATTTGAATCTAATTAACCAAATGCACACCCTGATTTTGGAGACTATTTGGCTGAAAAAGATGAGCGTTAGATTTGAGTAAATACAGTAATTACTTGGAAGTCCCCTTACTTTAAGTAGAATTTATTTCCAAGTATAATTGCTTAATATTGCATTTATAAAACTGTTGTTCTGAGTATAGGAACTGTTCAGGTCCTTGGGATTTGCTTTAAGTAAATACAGTATGTATTCCTGTAAAGTAAAAACAGTATGTATTCCTATGTAAATCTTCTGTTTTATGAACTAAAAGGGCAACGATCCAACGGTTATGATCCAATTCAAGTTAAGTGCTTCTTAATAAGTGTCATTTGGGATAGCTAAGTATTTTTTGGTCTGGCTCTTATCACTATGCAAATGTAGATTTTAAAATATATAACTGTATATATTTTTTTTCTTGCCTCTTACTGCTGTATTTTCTTTTAAATTAAGCTGCTTACTTGCTTTACATTATGACAAAATGTTAAACTGTATGCACAAATGAATAGAGGAAATTGGTTCTTTAATCAGCTGCAATGTGTTTTTGATTTGTGGTAGTGCTCGCAGCAGAGAGAGTCCAGGAAATGTTGTTTGCGCTTACAAGTCAATCTTGTGTCAGAGGCAGATACGGTATAAATCAAGCATATTGACCTTGGTTCAAAATTGGAGGTGTGTTTACTTTTGTTGGGGCTTCCCAGTTGGCTGCTTTTCTGTTAACCGCTTGTGGGCATCGTGACTTGTGCGCAGTCTGGTAATCACAGCGATGCAAAAGCTTTGAACGTTCTTGAATGACAGGTTGGCCTGTAGAGTTGAACATTAATTTAAATGACTGCTTCCATTTGCAAACTCAGCTGTAAACTTTTTCTTTGTTTTAAACTTATAAGCTGAAACTACATCTGACAGTGGCAGGGCCAGTTGTTTTAAACCAAGACTTCCCCCAGTCACATATATAAGATCTGTATGGGTTGGAGACTGATTTTAAGAGGAAACAGGAAGGGATGCTGATGTTTGATTTTACTTTGAATTCTTTCCAGCCGTCGTAAAGGTGTTGGCTGAGCTTGAAGGTAATGCATTATTGATCTTTAAGGATTTTTGCAAGTTGATGGTTTATTACAGAGTTGAGTAAGCAAGATCCAGGGATTTCTCCTCCAGGTCTTGAAATTATTAGAGGATGCTCTGCTTTGTGCATATAAGAAGCTGTCTTCTGTTCCATCTAGCTCAGTCTTGCCAATTCCATTGGTTCCCAACACCATAATCTGCAAGATCTGCAACCTCTTTCTGGGGAGTCAATGCTTGGGAGAAGTCTACCTTGCTAGCTGACATTTTATTTTGATGTGCAACTCTAACCAATTTTCCAGCTCTGGAGTAAGGACAATGTAACTCTAAGGAAAGGGAATGAAAAACCTTTAGGATCTACCAGAAGTGATTTATCAAACAGGAAAATATTTAACAATCCTAGGCTACAATCCTATCCACATTCACCCATTTACTGTCATTGTTAAAGCATATACATAGTATATGTATATAAACTGTCCCCCAAATCCAGAGTAACTACAGGAGCACATAAGAGACTTTATGTGCACCCATAGTTCCTGCACCACCTAGTGAAAACCTATGTGAAATTCATATTGGAATCCAGAGTAAGTTGTTACTACACCAGAGCAAGGACTCCCCATAGTTACTCTGGATTTTGCCCTGTGTTATATATAAATATAACTGTTATATATACTTTCAAAATTAAATATGTTAAAAATACTTTCATAGGGTTGCCATAATTCTCTTGCACAAAATCAGGACAGTACCCGCTGTCACACTTGCCAGTATGTAAACATTATCCTCCCAAATCCCTATTTTTTTGGGATATGACGGCAACCCTGTAAAGTTTTACATTTTCCCCAAATGTTGTCATATACCCTGGCAGCATCATGTTTTGTATAGTTAAAATAAAATATTGAAATGAGTGGGAAATGATCTGAAATTGGTTTGCAAATCACCTAGTTTGAGAAACAGTTATTTAGACTGTGCCTTTCTTATTGCAGAATGTCAGAGGTGTTTTACAATAAAATTCTATTTTTAAAAAAGCAGTTGTGAGGAGCTGTTGTGAAAGGAAGTAAAACATAGTATCTGTAGGTTAAAAACTAGTTGGAATAAAAAATCTTCATCAACCAGTGGTAATCCTGCCAGGACAGGGCCAGTTATGTTCCATAGGCTGGACACATGAACAGAGAAGGCTTTCTCCCCTATGCATCTGCCCTGCATAACGTATGCACTTGCTATGGGAAATTCTGTTAACCATTGTGAACTCATTAACCATTTAAAATGTGAAGTGGTACCTGATCTGCTTTCATCCCAAGTAATATATTAGAACCCTGTCAGTTTAGATAAATTTCCTGCTTGTTAGTTGGTGCAGGAAATACGCGAATCCTCTGTGTAAAAAGCAAATCTTCTGATCTTACAGTTTGTCTTGGCACCGGAGAGAAATCTTAACACCACAGAGACCCTATAGAAACTATCCTCCTCCTAATGGTTCATCTGATGTAATCTCATCGTTGTACAAGATGGTCTCTTGCTACCAGAATCATATGGAGTGGCCATGTGGAAGAAATTCCTTTTGCTCATTTTGAATCTGCAATTATCTTTTCACTGTCCCAAGTGTGGAAAGGAAATTTACGGCATATGTTATATGCCATGATGACCTCTCTAATGGAGATAAATGGATGAAGCTAAACAAAGTCTTGTTCAATTTATATCTGCTACTAACAAGGCCGAATCCATCAACTTGTTTCTGCAGTGTATTTTGTAAATCTTTAGAAATTAGTTAAGGAAGTACAAAGTGTTAGTTAATACCTATAGCATGGGTTATAACCTGTCAACCTAGCAGTTAGAAAGCAAGTGGATTCAAGTAGATAAATAGGTACCACTTTAGGAGGACGGTAACAGCGTTTTGTGTACCTTTGGCATTTAGTTATGTTGGCCAAATGACCATGGATATATCATTGGACAATGCTGGCTCTTTGACCTTGTAATGGGAATGAGCAACACTCTTAGAGCATAATCCTAATCATGTCAACTCAAAAATAAGCCCCATTGTGTTCAATGGGTCTTACATCCAGGAAAGTGTCTTTAGGATTGCAGCCTTACTGCACAATCCAGAGTAACTATGGGAGCTCTTAAGAGACATTTACATCAACATAATTACGGCGCCACCTAGTGGAAACTTATGGGAAATGCATAGAGCAATCCAGAGAAAATTTTTCTTATGTCGATGTAAGAGGTCTCGCAGTTACGCTGGATTGTGCAGTTAGTCAGTCATAAAAAGCAGGGTAACCTGTGGAGGACAGCATGAATTATCAATACTACATGAGAGCTGGTTGTTCTATATGGCTAAATTTCTAATCTCATTCTTATTAATTGCATTCTAATTAAGGCTGCAATCCTAACCTCCAGTTAGGCCAGCCTAAGCCTCTGCTGACCTGGGGATGTCACAAAAGTGCTGCAAAACACTTCTGTGCCACTCCTGAGGGAGTGGTAGCCTATTGCACAGACATGCGCTTCCTCCGTAAATCACGGGAACGGGAAGACTAATGAGTTGTTCTGACCTAGGTTATGATTACATCTTCAGTTCATGAATTTCTAATAAAATAGTAACAAAGAGTTATGTACTGATCAATCTGAACCATTATTTGGGATCTGAGCCACATTAAAATGAAAAAATATTGGTTGTTTCATCACAGTAAATTGAGTTTTCAAGTTAAGCAAATGCATGAATTATACCAAAGAGGATACTGATGTGATTCTGATGAATATCTCAAAAGGGATATTAGTGTGATACGGGCAGTGCAATCCTTAACTTGTGCTGGAGCAGGCAGGCTGACATACCTGCGTTGCATGTAGTATGTGTTTAGGGCTGCTGCTGTACTCCCGCAAGGCAAGGGGAAACTATTGCCTAGTTTTCCTTTGCTAAGTCAGCAGCAGGCCTAGTGATTCTACCTGGATCTTCTCCACCTCCAGAGGTGGATCCCAGCCCCACATCCAGCTGCCTGCCCATCTGCCCACAAGTCCTCTCTGCCCCAAAATGCCTCCCAGCTGCCTTCTCCCCACCACTCAGCCCTCCTTACCTTTGTCACTGGGAAGGCTGGATCTGTGAATTTGTGTAAGTTAACACAGCTTTCTTCTGAGGAGGCGCAAATATACTTTACAGCTCTTTGCGACACTCTTGGGCTGGTGCAAAAAACCTGTTGCATAAGAAATGGCAGAACCACCTGCAAGCAATTCAGTGACTCAGTTGCCTCGTGTTATAGTCAAAGAACATCAACATTTTTATAGCTTTGGGATCTGATTTGACATTTAGAGTGTTATTTAAGAAAAGTTAGAGCAGATCCAGTGGTAAATGGCCCCATTGCTAACTCATGTGATACAGTATTGGATTTCTTACAAGAAATTAGTAAACGAAAACCTCCTCTTCCTCTGTAGCTGACTAATTTGATTTTCCTTTGCTGCAGGCAAGCACACATTAAGGTTATTTTGATTTACAGGAGACTATAATAAAGAAAATTGAAACATTGAAACCCTTGTATCTATTAGACTAGATCGTCTGCATTTAAGGCCAGAAGGGTGCTTTAAGTTGTATCTAGTTGGAATGAACTTTTCATACTTTTCACATACTTTACAGCTCTTTGCGACACTCTTGGGCTGGTGCAAAAAACCTGTTTGCAAAAAACCACTGGATCTGTACTAGCAAAATGTGCCCC
Source organism: Cryptoblepharus egeriae (assembly GCA_030015325.1). Taxonomy (NCBI): domain Eukaryota; kingdom Metazoa; phylum Chordata; class Lepidosauria; order Squamata; family Scincidae; genus Cryptoblepharus; species Cryptoblepharus egeriae. Next base: position 19,629,722 of record JAREYC010000013.1, read on the forward strand.
CGTGTTGCAGGGTATAATACTCCCCATGCACCATTCACCCTGTGTCCCATCCCCAATTGTGCATCATGCACAATCAATCCCCCCATGTGCATCAAACCCCCCTGCATGACATCCTGCCCCATGCGCATTAACCCCTCCATGTGCCCTTCCCCCCATGCGCAACACCCCAATATGCATCATCCTCCCATGTGCATCAACCCTCCCAGGGAATCAGGCACCAGGCACCAAATTGGCTGGATGTTGATAAGTCAGTCTACAAAGTTAAGTATAGGGAAAAAACTATGTTGCACCCCCTTTCACCTCCTTAAGGGTTAAATTTGTCAACATTGGTTCTTGGTGGGTGTTGATGTCACATAAGGAACACCCAGGGGCGTCACCAGACAGGTGCAACTGGTGCGTAGCGCATCAGGTGACACACCCCTGGGGGTTTGACACTCCCTCAGACTGGTGCATCACACCAGCACTCCTCTGAAAGAGGAGCAGGTTGCCTCTCCTTCAGAGAATTGTGCACCGGTCAGCTTCAGCGCATGCTCTTCTGATGGAGGGGTGACTAGCCTCTCCTTCAGAGGAGCGCATGCCAACCAGCGCCAGTTGGAATCTTTCCAGCTGGAATCTCTTTCCAGCTTGGAATCTTTCATGGTGTGATCATCACATCTGGTATCAGGAAATGCCTTCCAAGCTTTCAGCAGGAATTTTCAGGTCAGCCAAGCTGTAAATGATGACACTTTCTTGCTCTGATGACTCATGACAGCTTTATCAGCTAGCAGTCTCCCATCCAGGAGCTGTCCAGGTCCTTCCATGCTTAGCTATCTTCAGCAGCCCTGCACTCAACCACCAGACCATGCCTGCTTTACCTCCGCACAAGGTAAACCACTCTTCTCCAGATTCCATATTCCCCAAATTGGATTTCTTGCACTCATTCTTACTCACATGCAGACTTGAACAAGAGAATCTTCTGGGTCTAAAGAAATATCTTAATGAGTAATGTGTAGTTTGGCTCTTGGAATGAGTAATAATAATCTTGATGACAGCATTAGAAAGTTAGCAAAGTGTGTTGTTGGAAGGACTCTTTGAAGCCTCTATTCTTCTTTCCATTTTGTGTGGCGCCCGCTGAGATTTGGGGTTATTCATCACTTTGTGTGATTGGGTGCACTGTGCCTCCTTTTCCGTGATTATAAAAGATGTATTCTTTTAAATACTTAAAGACGTATTTTATTCTGCTGAAAACTGTCCAAACAGCACATAGGTAAGCTTGTCATTGCCAGGCTGATAATAGCAGGCTATTTCATTTAAAAGAAGTATTTCTAGAAATAGGAAAACTCTAAAACTTATTTTGAAAGTACAGAAAATAACAAAGGCGCCCAGTTCTGTTTTCATTTAATTCAAAACTGTAGAATGTCGAAGGTCTAGGTTGATGGAGACCAACCTGTTGTCAGGAAAGCAATGGATGAATTAGGTTTACTGTGTTGTGATTTAATTTAAAACTAACTTACATTTTGTTGACAACATAGTTCGTAGTTAAAGGGAAAAAAAGTATTAAGTGTAGGGTGTAAGTTTTCCATATTTCCTACCACTCAGAAAAAGACACCATTAATTCTGACATCTGTTTTTAACACTTTCCCTCACATTTTTGGATGGCTGCCTGGCCGGGTCTGGAAAGTGACGACGAGATCAGGCAAAGATGGCCTAAGGGGCTGTTCCCAGCTGGTACGACATCTGGAATGTTATATTGTGGATAAATTCAGAGTTATAGTTTAATAAGATTGGTATTCAAGCGGTCGGCCTACAGCAGAGGAAAAGACAGCAAAAGTGTCAATATACGTACACTGTGAACGCTCCGGTGTCAAGGTGTCCAAAATATAATTTGTGGGGACTTTTTTTCTCATTTTGTCTTGTTCATCTTTATGCTTCCATATAAGTGTTTGATAGATTTGAGACTTTATAAGATAGACAATGAAGTCATACTTGTAGGAGATCCAGAATCTTATCTTTCTGTTGAAACTTTATGATATGTCTGGGATCTTTTTCTTCTTCATTCTGTTTACTTTGAAGAGAAGTGTGTTTATTAATGACATGGTATGAAATTATTTATTCAGTTTTTCTTTGCAGAACTCCAGTTTTATTTTTTGTATTACCATAATTACTTGAATCTAATGTGCCAAATTCACTCTTCAGATTGGGGGTGCGCATTAGAATCAATGGTGCATTGTATTCCTGGGGCATACAAAAGGCTGGCCAGAGGAGGGGAACAGCAGCAGCAGCTCAGGATGGAGAGAAAGGCGCAGGCAGAGCGGGGCCATTGTCATCGTCAGCTTTCCCAGGTCTACTGCAGCAGAGAAGGAAGGAGGGACGAAGAACAAGAGTGCATCCCCTCTTCCTCCATTCCTTCCCACTTTCTCCTTCCAAGCGAATAGGGTGATCTGTCCTCTTTTCCTAGGATCTGTCCTGGACTTTAGCCTTGTGTACTGGACAAAAAAATCTTCATTGCTCCCCTTTTCCCACTGTGACCAGGTGCTTCCCTTTCCAGGACATGTCCTGGATGTTAGTGTTGTGTCCTGGAAAAAATCTTACATTGCCCTCCTTTTCTTTGTGAGTAGGCAGCAAGGAGTTTTCTTGTAATTAGGGACTTGCATTATACATTATAATTAGGGACATTATAATTAGGGACTTGCTTAACATTATACATTATAATTAGGGACCTGCTTAAGGCGAAGTTATTTTTCCTGATAAAGGATAGCACATTTAATAGTAATATTGTGTTTAAATTAACCACAAAAGTAAGATATGTGAGTGTTTTTAGCATTTATTTTGCCATGCCCTACATTTTTCTTGGGTGTCTTTCCTTTTTCGGAGATGGGGGGACTTGTTCTCTTTTTGCAATTATGACAAATGTGACCCCAGGGGAGAAGGCTAAGTCCCACAGTGACTTTGGAGAAGCCAGAAGTAGGATACTCTCTCCCCACCTCCTCCATAGCCCAGTATACTACAATAAGTCAGAATCTGAGGTGGAAAGGGAGCCTTGACAATGTACTTGACCTACAAGTTCAAAGCACTTGTACATTTTACCATATTCACTGGAATATATGCACCATCAAGCATTATAATCGCCAGCAAACATTTTTTAAGTCTCAATTCTTTTAAAATCAGGGTGCGCATTAGATTCGGTGGCATGTTAGATTAAAGTAAATACAGACTTTGTATTGGTTTATTAAAGGAGAGAAGAACTCCTGCCTGCATCTACTTTGTCTTCTCTTTCCTCCTGTACTCTGTGCGAGTCTATTGTGCCTTTTTTTGAGTTGGGATACTAGAAGCTCATGTTACCCAATTAGACCGATTTCCTTTCTCTGCCTGGAAATTGTTTTCTTGGAGAGACTTTCACGTCTTTTGGATACATTGAAAGTAGTAGATCTAGAAATAACACAAGTGTGTCTCCCTAAACCAAAACATTGTTCTAAGAAACAACATTAGCTCACCGGACTACCACACTGTTATATATACAGACACTTTGGATGTGAGTAATGCATTCATGAACTGTATGTAGATTGCTGTTAAGTTTAAACTTAAAAATAAACTCATCCAATTTAAAAGAATAAGAAAGCTGTACATGTTCTCTTTTGCCTTTTGTTTTGAAAATTTTTTCATGTGTTCAGATCAGAGATTGCACTGCTAGCTGTTGTGTCCAGGGCAAAAACTCCGAATACTTTCATTAAATATACTCGTATTGTCTTGGCGCAGGACAATCTGTCTTGCACCAGCTGAGAGATACTTGTGCCAGCCCAGGGCCTTTTCAGGTGCAGCTACACTGGCCCATCTGGCATTAGGCTGGCCCAACTGCATTTCAGTATTGCACCCTAACTGTACTAAATCCGGGGTTCTAAACTTTCAACTTTAGGGCTGTTGGACTTTTAACAATTGTATAGAAGATTGAATTTCAGCAGGTGTAGCTTGTGATCTGTGAGATGAGAAGTTGTAATTCCCTCTTCTATACAATTCCCTCTTCTATACAATTCCTAAATGTCCAAGAGCCCCAAGTTAAAAGTTTGGACACCCCTGTACTAAATGAAAAATGGTTGTATTTTAAGTGTCCTTTCTTGTTTGAGGTGAGATGCTTACTATTTCTAGCTCGACTTATTTAGAGTGAATATATCTGCTTTGAATTTTAAAACAACAAAATGGCTTTCAAAATAAGTATATAAAATATTAAATATTAAAAACCATTGTTTAAAGTAGCAGTGATAAGGCCATAGTAAAAACCAGTGTCCACTCTACCCCACAGAATCAAATGCTTTGCAGAATAGAATTCTTTTAGCTTGCTCTCTAAGAGTTGGTTGGGAGGGGGCCCTGATAGTAGGGAAAACTTTGTCATAAGGACTAAATACAAGTCTAGTTCTCAAGTTAATGTAAAAGAACTGTATTTCTTAAGGGGAGGAGGGTTGCATGTGGTTTCATTGCTCTGAACAATTGCAACGCCAGACCTCCTGCTGCACAATCTTCTGGGACACCAGGCAATGGACTTGACTGTACAGAGCATCCTGGTGCCCAGATCTGCTGAGATCTACTGAGATGGAACAGTAAGGTCTGGTCTAGGGTTGCCATATCCCCAGGAAAACTGGGTGGTACCTGGATTCCATGGGCATGAACTGCCCAGGATCATGACCTGGCCAGACCTGGGAACCAGCAACCCTGTGCTGTTCCCCAGCTCAGCACCGGGCCTGTCAGCTCGACACTGAGCTGGAGACCTCTCGGCGACGCGTGCACCATGGTGGTGCATGCGCAGGAGGCAGACCCTCCCCTCAGCATCAGCCAGACACTGAGGAGAGAGACCTGACCTCTGCATGTGCCAGCCAGTGCATGCCAGCCAGTGCATGCAGAACAAGGTCTCTCCCCTCAGCATCGGCCTGATGCTGAGGGGATCAACTGCTCCCTGCACGTGCTGGCCAGCGAATGCCAACAGGTCCCTGTCAGAAGACAGGGATATCTTCGTATGCACCGGGTGCATGCAGGGACTGCCCTTTGCGCACACCAGCCAGAGTATGCACAGAGGTTCCCAGCTCAGCTTCAGGCTGAGGGGAGCAACTGCTCCCTGCATCCACCAGCCAGCGAATGCTGACAGGTCCCTGTTGTGAGTTTGGCCACTGTTGCCTTAAATGCCTTATAGCTAATTCCAAGGTGAACAGGAAAGTGAGCAAAACAAAAAGCATCCTCTTGAATGTAAAGCTCTTTCTCATCACTTCTGTGACTGGTAATTAGTGGCTGAGAAGTAGGAGAGAATCACTCATTACTGGGTTTTTCCCACAGGTCTGCACTGTGAACTGTGAATTCACATCTTTCATCCAGTCTCTGAATTATCTGTTTTGCATTTAACTGATGGGAATTAAATTAAAACATATGGAGGAGCCATTTTATTTCATTTTTTCTCCTTTTGGTTACTAATAATGCTAAACACATAAACAGAGGTGTAGTTTCCGACTAAAAATGAAGGATGTACTTGCATCTCAGCTGGAATTTAATAATCATGTTATTTCAGCTGAAGAACCCACCTGAGAGGACCTGTGGCTAGTGGCAACACCTTATCTATTAAGAACAGTTTGTATAAAAATGTATTTAAAATTCTGCCATAGATGTAAAATGCGACTGCCAGAAAAGCTCAGCCCTGTTCTTATGCAATACCAGATTCCTCAATTACAAAATCAGTAGAAAGGGAATATTGCACATGTGAGGTGTGGAGCTGAACTTCCTCGAAAATTAGGGTGCAATCCTGACTTAGGCCAGAGGAAATGGCCCAACTCAGTTGGGTAGGCGCCATATCCTGAGCTGACAGTTAGGCCAAATCCACAGGGCAAGGGGGCCTGTAGTCTGGCCTAACTGCTGCTGAAGAGGCAGCAGCACAAGGGCAGCATGCTCATTGGGCTGTGGGAGTTGTGCTATATGTGCTAGATGGGCTGTTGTGCCATATCCTGAGGTTGATAGGGCGGAGTGATGCTTAGGCTGGAGTATGACTTAGAACTTTTCCTTTTGCTTCCATTTTTTCTTATCATGGGCCTCTATGGGTCTACTCAGATTAATGCCTGTGTCTGAAGTGGCCTAAGTCAGAGAGGCTGGAAGGGAGTGTGCCTGCCCTGGAATAGGCTCTGGATACAGCCTAACTGCACTATTCCAGCTGCTTAGTCTAGCACTGCTTGGCCAGCGCAGGTCCATTTGTTTGGGCCAGCCTAAGTAGACTTAGGTTGCGCCAGGCCTTTTCTGACGTTGGCCTTTCTGACATTAGGTGGGCCTATGTGCCAGATAGGCTGGCCTAAATGCCATTTAATTGCAGCCTCTCTGCCACTGTTGGTTAGTACTTTTTTGGGTTAGTCAGTTACAAATCACAGACTCTCTTATTTAATGTTCTTTGCAAACTTTCAAAGATATATTTTACAAGGAGGTGAACAAAAATGATTTAAAAATTGGAAAAGAAATAAAATTACTAGCTACAAACCATACCAAACAATAAACACAATCAGAATTAGCAGAGGCAGCTCAGTGAAAGCATCAACTCAGTATGTGGTGCTTATGAAGAGGGTAGGTATCATGCCAGAGAATATCAGGAAAACATTTGAGAATAAGGGCACAATCCAGAGTGAGGGCAGTGAGGAGAGCCCTAGCTGGTCTGCCCCAACTATTCAGAATCCAGAGCAGAAAGTTAGGCGACATCCAAAGAGCCAGGAATTTAATAGAAAACATGCTCAATAGGCACCAAGAAAGTGACACCTGGGGAGGGCTTGCTCCTGAGGAGACCCCCTTCAGATCACACTGAACAAGGAACAGGTGTGGTGCCTGCCTTAGAAGGAAGCCCTGATGAGATGCAAGTACAGTCTCCAATGAATACAAGAGGGTTCTTGGAGTGGCCTGCTGTATCCCCAGGTTAGTGGCTGTCGTAGGTGTGCCATATCCTGAAGTTGAGAGGCAGGGGTTGCAAATAGGCTGGCCAAGAACTCAGATTTTTTGGTCAACACTACCATTCTTACTCTGCCTTATCATGGACCCCTATGGGTCTACTCATGACTATACCTGCTCCTGAGGTGGTCTAACTCTGAGGAGCTGGAAGAGGGCAATTTTGGCCCTGGGGTTCAGGAATAATCTGGTCACCCTGAGCCCAGGTCCACCTGTCTTGGGGCAGCCTATGTTGTCTTATCCTGCCCCAAGACATTTCCAGAATATCTTGCAGTTGGGTCATCTTGCAACTTGCAGTTGCAAGTTGGGTCAGCCCAGTGAGAGATAGTGTAATCCAAGTGCACTTCTGGATTGTGCCCTAAGGCTGCAATCCTAAAGACACTTTCCTGGGAGTAAGACCCACTGATCCCTATGGTTCTTTTGAATAGATATGGTTAGGATTGTGCACTAAGACTGCTATTATATAATGCTGTTTAATGCTTTAACTTAGCCACAAAATACAATATGACAGCAACACTGTGGAAAGTGTGTGTGTGTGTGTGTGTGTGTGTGTGAGAGAGAGAGAGAGAGAGAGAGAGAGAGAGGCTAGGGCAGGAAAGTCAAACTCATTTCATACAGAGGGCCACATTAGTATTAATGCCAAAGGCCGCAATAGCATAATGGTGTCTCCTGAGGGCCACAATCCAATTTTTTGCATGTCTACTCAGAAGTGCCCTCCTTTCTCCTGAGCTCTTCCAACCTGGAAAGCTGGTGCTGCTGCTGCAGTGCTGCTGCTGTGGTTCCTCTTGGGCTCTTTCTCTGGCTCAAAATCAAGTGTGCTGCCACCACTACTGAGCTGCTTCTGGGGCTGGGGAGATCACTTGGAGGCCACATGTGTGCCTGCAAAGGGCCACAGGCAGCCCTCAGGCCCCCAGTTTGACATGCGTAGTCTAGGGGGGTTTGCTTAATGGGTCTGAGTTGATACAGTGGTACCTTGCTTAACAAGCGCCTCGCTTAACAAGTGTTTCACACAACAAGCAAAATTTCCAAGAAATCTTGCTTCACATAACAAGTTCCGCTTCACTTAACAAGCAAGTGCTCTATGGACACACGTGCTATGCAGCCCTGACGCTCCGCATGGAGGCTCTTTAAAAGGGCTGCCGGCCAGCACTGCTGCCTCTAACTGCCCCCAACTTGGGGGGCAGTTGCCTGGAGGTGCCAGAGGCAGCTGCCCCTAACTGCCCCCAAGTGTCCCCACCGACCACCTTGAACCTCCAGCAGCAGCCCAGGTAAGCCTCCCAGGAAAGTGTCTTTGATTGCAGTCTCCTAACTATGTTTACTCAGAAATAAGCCCCATTGTGTTAAATGGGGCTTACTCCCAGGAAAGTGTCTTTAGGATTGCAGCCTAAGTAGACTTCATAGGATCATGCACATTGAATTACAGTGTTTTGTCACAATTTTTACATCCAGTTAATATTTTTATATGAATATTTTGGGGATTGTGGAACCAATCATCTGAGTTTCCATTATTTCTTATGGAAAAATCTGCTTCACTTAAAGAGCGTTTCACTAAAAGAGCATGCCACCAGAACAAATTAAGCTCTTTATGTGAGGCACCACTATACTACTAAATATTGCACACATATTATTTGACCGTTGCATCCCCACCAAAAACAAAGTGAAATGTACTGCTGGCAGCACAGACTGTAACCTTGAAGATGAAGTCATTCAAAGATTCACTGTATACATGAAGATTGAACAGTAATAACTGTTAAGGCTGAATTCAGATAAGGGTTTGCCAGGCCTAAAATAGATGGCGGAAACTTTGGCCTGCTACTGCAATTTGTTCTTTTTTCCCCCTATGATGTCAGGGAAGAAATATGCATCTCTCTATGTGCGTGCATGTATAGACACGCATGGACACACATTCCCATAGTGCATTATTACTTGCCTATTGGATTTGGGAATCCAGCAGATAGTAATTAACTGCAGCCTTTCTGGCTCATTGTTGACCGACAGTCATTTAATCACTTAATTTAATTTTTTTAAACTTGAATTTAACTTGAATTTATTTTGTTAAGTGACATTTCAGTGGCTTAGGGAGGATAACAAGCTCCATCAATAATAAAAACTAAAACAGAAATTTTAGAAAACTAAAATATCTCATTAAAATTCCGATTAACAGTACAATTAAATTGCAATTTTGTTGTAATTGGGCTCTCTCATATCTTAAAAATATGAACAAGATTACACATTTTCCCTTCTGTCATTTGCAGCTCATGAGTTTATATATGAAAAATGATTTATTTCTGTCCATTATCTACTTAATGAGGTCACCTCCTGCTGAATGATGTCACTTCTAGCCTTCGGTAGACATCATGAATGCTATGAAATGTTTGATATCCCTGCTTTAGAAAGTGGGATTCTTTTTTCTGTTTAACTGGAGGAAAGGACAGATAATTGAAGGGCTCCCCCCAAATATATTATTAAAAAACCCTAAGCCATAAATTAGATTTAAAGATAAAGCAGAATTCTTCAGGTTGCAGTTGGCAACTCTAACAGTGCAAACCTATTCATGTCTACACAGAAGTAAGTTCCATTGAGATCAGTGGGGCTTAATCCCAGGAAAGTGCTTTTAGGATTGGAGCCTAAAACATGGTGTTAAGAACACTCAGTTTTCAAGCCAAAATTCCTTTAAGGAACCATTAGCACATGCAAACTTGTATTCACTGTTGCCCTACAGAGTTGCCTTGCACATCCTTATTTAGTTACAGTTATACAGTATTATGTTTTCTTACGATAGCTTAGGTATGAATGAAGAATACCCAGGCATACTGCCAGTGTTGGAGTTCTTGGTTGAAAATTTTAGTGAGCTGTTGATGTATTTATTAGTGAAAGGGAGGCTTTTAGGGGAAAAGGGATATACTGTATAGGATTCTTTTTTAAAAAAGTTTTAAGACATGACATATATTGTAATACAAAAGTGTGAATTTCAGTATGTAATCAAAAATAAACTTTGTAACCAGAGAGAAACTTCTAAAGATGCCATAGTAACTTTAGAAATGGCTGTTTAGAATCAAAGCCAGGAGGTTTTTTAACTGTTCTGGCACTACAATGTTAATAAAATTAAAAGCTTACTGATGTTTTACTCTAGTAGAATTAAAGAATTCACAGCCAGACTAACACTGGAAGTTAGCAGGAAAACACACCTGCCAGTCTAAAGGGAAAAAATAAATGTTGAGTTGATATAAAACAAAAACTTGGAAAACGAAGAGTACTTTGCAAACTACTAGATTTGACATTTCCCTTTTACAAATCAGGTTTTCTTCTTGCCTCCCTTCTTTTCCAATTTGCATGTGGGTTGTTCAGACACTTTTGAAAAGTAGCTTCCACTTTTCAATTGTGGATAAATTGCAGTTTTTTATTCTCTCCACACCCAGGAATATAGAAGAGGTGGAGGGCAATTAGGCCAAGTATCTATATTGAATATCTATACAACAATAATTTGCATAGAATAAATGCATCTCTCTATATAGTTTGTATTTGTTTACATTGAAATAATATGCAACTTGTTTTTTTCATTTTGCACACCAACACAATACATAGCTAGCATCCTACCAAAATACAAAAGCCAAGAAAAGGCCCTAGATCCCATGTGGACCCTATGTGTAGGGTATTTTTGCATACACCCCAGTATAGAAGTCCAGCATTCAGTGAACTATTAAAAGCCAAGAAAAGTCCCCATGTGGTCCCTCAACAGGTAAGGACTCCCCTGCAGCTCCAAGCAAGTGTAAAATTTAAAAATATTTCTGAGAGCAGAAACCCCACCCCACTCTACCTCCAACATCAATAATTTTGTAATAATTTATTTGCATGATACAGAATAGATTATTCTCTAACTAACACCAATTGATCCCAGAAAACCAGAGATGAGAAGCAGGCCCTAAGATCCTGAAGTGGGCTGGACAGGATCTTCCTTGCTCATCTGGAAAACACAGGGTGGCCAGCAGGCTTAGTTCTCCCCCTTGTAATGCAAAAGGGGATTGGTGATGGCCCCTTGGCAATTCTTGACATGACCTTTATTGGACCAGACTGCCTGCAGGGAAGGGTGAACACTCAGGGAACAAAAACCAAAATTGAGAATTTGAAGGATGAGAGGCTGAAAAACCAGGACAGGTCTATGAGAAACACTAGGAGGGGCAGGCTGCTGGCTCAGAGGGGGCCAACACTAATTTTAGGAAGGAGGAAGCCCCTTAACCTTAGTCATTTAGTATTCAGACAGTTGCATCTCATGTTAGTCAAAAGGACTTTTTCCATCACTTGGCTCCTCATCCCTGGATGGCTTGCAGCTGAATGGGCCTCTCTGACAAGCATTGAGCATTGTGAACATTGGCATGTTCACCTATGTAGATAATCCCTCAATGCTGCAGGCAACTGATTTGTTTAGAATCTGCCACCCTGCTAGTGTAGTGACAGCTAATCATGCAATGATTGCCTGGGGTGCCTTTAACATTCTTTTCCATGCTGAATTCTGAAGCAGTAGCATTCCTTCTGCTTAATGACATGAACCACTAGGATAATGATTTGGCATGATTTTCTTTTTTTTGGTGCCACTTTGCTTGATTGTAGTTGAATTGGTACATAATGGGCTATTTCATTGTATATGTGCCTGGAAAACATATTCCCTTTGACTTTTCTTTGATTGAAGGGAAATTTGCTATTGGCTTTTTATTGTATGCAATTCTCCTAATTTTTCAGTCTGTGCACAAAAATCCCATATAATGCTGCTCAGGTCTATGCCAGCACAGATAGCTGCAGCACCCTCCTGAGCATGAACCGCCCCAGGGTGCCATCCCAAGAATCTCAAATGTTCCTTTCCCACCTCTGTTTCACTTTCCTGCCACCCTCTCTCACCTCCTCTGCCAGCCTATTTGGGCATCACTGGCACTGCTCAGATCCATAAGGCCTGCACTAGTGGAGCAGCAAACATGCTTTATGGCACATTTGTGACATTCAGGAGTCGTCCCAAAGAACTTGTGGCAGCTTGGGGGGGATGGATTGCAGTGTCAGTTATATTAACAAATATGCCAACTCTCCCAATATAAAACATATTAATTCTTTTTTTAATGCTTTCCCTCCATCTTATCTATAAGATCTGCATTTTAATATTAGCATAACAGTTCTGGGTCAAGGGGGCTGCGCATGTTCAAGATGTAAGTCTGATGGTTGCAAAGGATATTATCTCCATTGTAGTAAAGGAAGGGATGTGAAACCACATTGTTGTATCAAATGGCTGAACTGCCAAAAGCATTTAATCTTGCTAGGGGTAACCGGTCTTGGAACGCACCAAAGAACTGAAGTGAACCACAGAACCTGGAAGGAGACAGCAATGGGATCAAAAAAAGGTTGGACTGGACTTGCTGAACCCAAACGAAAAAGTGATTAAAGCCATCAAAGAACTCGCAGCATCATTTAATTTCAGAACAGCAGGACTAAAGGTGCTACAGTTATTCTCCCACCACCAGCAGCCTCCCAAATTACATGTTTGTCACATCTAATTATTTTGTCATAGGCAATACTAAAGAGAAGATTTATAAAAGGAAAACAAACATGCTTCGTACACAAAAGGTCATTCATTCTAATTAAAGTTCCAGACAGAAAGAGTCCAGCAGTGAGACTTGAAGGATGGGGAGAAAGAGCAGATGAAAGGAGGAAACCAAAAATTGGCATAATACCGGCCTTGGAAACCATGCGTAAGCTAATCAGTAGGTCTGGCCCAGGACAGCGTGCGGACAGGCAAGAACGGTTGAGTCTGCGTTAAGGGTGTCTAAGATCTTAAGAGCTGAGCTGTTATTCTATTTGCATATACTGCATGGTTTTCCAGGTAAAACAAATATATGTTAGTTAATGCCATGCTGTTCACAAATAGACATGCTCCATTATGATTATTATAATGGAATCATTAAGCTGGCCCGGAAAGGAAGTGCAACATATAAATCCATATGGTTGTTCTGAACAGATTTTCAGCAAATCACTCTTGAGAGGATCACATCCAAGAAAATATTTGCCCACAGGTTAGTGATTAATGTTGTGCAACTGATAAAAGTTACTTTGTTTAAATGAGTTTATAAATCATGCTGTTCGTACAATCACTTCCTGTAATCTGTCACTATATTTCAAGAAATATAATTATCAGACACACAAAGCTTGGCCCAACATGACCCAGCAAGGAGTCAAAACTTCTGTTTAGTTTCCATTAAAATAAATTGTGTAGTGAAACTGTATTGGCCAAGAACCAACCTGTGCTACATAGGTTATTCTTTCATTGTGGTTTTGAACACCCAGTGGGAGTCATTTGCCCAGCTTGACCTTCTTAAAACCATTTTTCAGGCTCCTTATGGCAGCATGAAGACTTCATGCTGAGTACACCAAAAACCACAGGGTTTCTCAAGAAAATGTATATACTTTTAGGGTATGTATACATGTATACATGGATATATTGGTATATATTTTAGGATGCAATCCTAACTTAGTCTGGCACAACTCATTGGGCTTCCCATTCCCGTAGTGACATAGGGAAGCAAGCACATGCCTGCCCACTGGCCTAACCTTTCCCCAGGAATGGTACAGAAGTACCTTACAGCACTTTTGTGACACCCCCAGGCCAGCACAGAACTATCCAGTTAGGCTGGTGCTTACCATGGCAATGTGGCAGCTGGCTTATCGTGGCAGGAAATTAAGGAAATTAATGCTTAGGCCAGCCTAACTGCAGGTTAGCCATGGTGACAGATTTATTATGGTATCATTCATAGATTAAACTATGATACATATAATTCACACTTACACTGCATATTGTCTGCACAGAAGTAATTCCGCAACACAATGTATGAATTAAACCAAGTGTGGTTTAATCTTAGTATGTAGGATGCTTCCATGGATGGTAGGTGGTAATGAGGAACTGAGTGTCCAATCCTATACCTGTCTATTCAGGAGTAAATCCCAGGAGTAAATCCCAGGCAAAGGAGCTGGCTCCCAGGAAAATGTGGATAGAATTGCAGCTGCAGTAGCTGCACTCGGAGCATGTTCCTATATGTACGCATGGATATATCAAGAGGAAGGCTTGGCTTGTGCAATATGTTGCATACTGATGTTACATGCTGAGGGAGAGTCCTCTAGCGGAGTTGGAACAGGTCCACCTCACTCAGCATTGTCTGGTAGACTCGCAGCAAAACCCTAACCTCTGGTTAGGGTTATACCCTAACATGCGCCTGCCTCCTCACACCATAGCAGGAATGGGAGATGGATGGGTAGTGGCCTAAATTATTTAAGATGATGATCTGAGTAGATTTTAGGGTTTCAGGCAGAGGTCTTTCCTAATCTTCCGTGGAGATGCCAAGGAATGTACCTGGAATCTACTGCAGTCAAAAAAGGGTTATTGCTGAGCTAGGGCTCCATACCTACATTGGTCTTGCCCTCTAAATTGAATGCTCTTTACGTTGAATTGGATTATAGAATGTTGCATCTTATAACAAGTTCCAGTGGATCAAGCCAAAGTCCCATCTCATCTAGCTTTCTGAAGCTCCCAGTGGCCCACCAGATGCTAAGGGAGCACACTAGACACAAGAGACCCTTGCACAAGGCATTGTAATGGAGCACATTTCTAAAACCAAGAGGTTTGCACACAGCCATCATGGCTATGATGGAATTTTCTTCTAGAAATTTGTCCAATCCCCTTTTAAAGGCATTAGACTAGATGTCATCACCACAGTCAGTGGTAAGGAGTTCCACAGATTACTGTATTTACTCAAATATAACGCTCACCTTTTTCAGCCGAATTTAGATTCCAGAATCAGGGTGTGCATTAAATTTGATGGTTAATTAGATTTGAGTGAATAGGGTATTTTGATTATAAGTTTAGGAAGCACATTAGATTTGATGGCGCATTAGATTCAAGTAAATAGGGGTAATTATATTCTGAGTAAATAAATATTTTCTTTCATTTGTCCTCACTTGTCCAACACTGAATTTTAGCAGATGTCTAACTGCACAATCCAGAGTAACTCCGGGAGCTCTTACATCGACGTAAGAAAAATTTATTCTGGGTTGTTCTATGAATTTCCCATAGGTTTCCACTAGGTGGTGCCATAACTACGTCGACGTAAATGTCTCTGAAGAGCTCCCGGAGTTACTCTGGATTGTGCAGTAAATTGTTTTAAGAAGTGGTGGATTGCATTTTTTTGACTGCAGAAATTCCTAGGTGCAGAAGCCCCAGATCTGACTTGGTAAGACAGAGGAAGCTGCCTTGTAGCAGGTATATAGAAGGCAGCGCCATAAAATTACGTGAACTAATATGGCACGTAGTTGATATTGAAAGGATAATAGAATTCAGTGTTTCATATTTCTTTTAAATTCGTGCCTCTGCTGGCTTCAGCAGTTCCCACCAGACCATTTTGCTGGGCAAAGGGCCAAATGACATTGTTGTCTCATGCCTCTGTTTTCTACTGGCTGGTTAAGCAAGTCATAACACTACATCCATACCCTTTTGTATGGACGCAGAAATGGTCCTCAGTCCCCACGAAAGCATTAGCATGTATAACAAGGTGTTAGCAAACATCTGCAAGAGTTCCTGTGGATGGGGATTATACGGAGGGGAAAAAACTAAGCAATATTCCGGAAATCCTGATACAAACAAAAGTTGTATTCATAACAAGAGTGATACCCCCCTAAGTATACCACTAAGTACAGGGAAGTTCTACAATAAACACTGGTTGGTTTTTGCATTTATGCCAGAGCTACAGTATATTAAATGCAGTAGTGGGAGAAGCAATCTCAGTTATTGCTTTAACATACTCCTAAAAATTTCAGATTGGGGCCACAGTGTTTTGCAAGAGAACCAGGATGTTGTAATGGTTAGGGAGACTTGGACGACCCAAATTCAAATCCTTCCTTGGCCATGAAGCTTCTTGGGTGACCTTGGACCAGTCACTCACTCACTCACAGCCTCTTCTACCCCACAGGGTTGTTGTGAGGACAGCAGGAGGGAAGGAACTGAAGCTCTGTAAGGGAGGGTGTTGTATGGGGGTGTTTTGCATGGGGGTGTTTTGCATGGGGGGTTAAGGGTGTGCCCACGCACACAAATATTCTTGAAATTTTACTCCCACAATGCGGGTACATGTTGCAAATAAAAGAATTAATGAATTAATCACTCTGCTTTCACTGCCATTTATCATGGCTCAAAATTACTACCATCACTGTTCTTTGTCCAGCAGAACAATATGTATAGGAATTAATGTTTCATTTGCATACTCTACACCAGGGGTTTCCAAACCTCTGCCAGGGGACCAGATGTGGTCCTCAGCCAGCCTCAATGTGGCCCTCACCAAGAGTCCTTTGTCCAGCTCTTTGGCTAGCCTTGTAATCCACTCCAAGTCATTCTTATATATAAATTCATGTACATTTATTCAAATTTGAAATGTAAATTGTTTTTCTGGCCCCTGACATAATGCCAGAGAGATGGTGTGGCTCTCCTGCCAAAAGGTTTGGAGACCCCTGCTTTACACTATAGGGCAGTAAGTATCTCTGGAGGGAGGGGGTGACATCTACCCAGAAAATAATGGGAAGGAAAAGAGTTATTGTTTCTCCCACTGCCCTATGGCTGAATCCAAGCAGCTTTTCTCCAGGTTGTGTCTGGTCTTCCAAAAGATGTCTCTTTTTATTTGGCTTCAAGTAAAATATTTCAGCTCACCATCCTTTGTGCCCATTCCTCTAGGTCAGTGGTTCTCGATCTTCCTAACGCCATGACCCCTTTATAAGTTCCTCATGTTGTGGGGACCCCCAACCATAAAATTATTTTCGTTGCTACTTTATAACTGTAATTTTGCTACTGTTATGAATCGTAATGTAAATATCCGATATGCAGGATGTATTTTCATTGTTACAAATGAAATGTGTATTCTGTGCACACATTGAACACAAATGGAAATATTTCACTGTAGGCATGCATAGGATTGGGCCCTGAGGCTGCAGTCCTATCCACATTTACATGGGAGTAAAGGTCTCCTGACTATAATGGGATTTATTTCAGAGTAGGCACGCGTAGGATTGGGCCCTGAGGCTGTCAGTCAGCCCCAGTGCGTGCGCAGCTACAGCTGGAGGTCTGGCAAGCCTGACTTGGCCCCCAGCACCAGGGGTCTTTAGGCGACCCCCAGGAAAGCTCTAGGCGACCCCCAAAGGGGTCCCGACCGCACTTTGAGAAACGCTGCTCTAGGTCATGACCTATATGAGAGATGGCTATGGTTTTCCTCTTCCCCCTTGCGAACCTGGGGTAGTGTTCCACTTCAGTGTTTGCCTTAATCTGCATCTGTGACACTGTCAAAAGGAAGCTAATCTATGATGTCACCCTTTTCTTGCTTCATTTCATGGTGGCATACATGGAGGAACCTTTTTGTACATGAGTGTCAGTGTTATAGCTAAGGGATCTGGAACCTGGCGGCACAAAAAAAATCACACCCCAGTGTATTAATAGCCCCAGGGTCCAGATGCCCAGGGGAGCCCGGGAGGTAGTCAGAGGTGCAGGAGAACCCATGCTGTAGATCTTGGAAATGTAATTCTTTTTTTTGCACTCTGAAGGCCTCTGAATGGCACCCCCAAGACACTCCTCTAATGTACCACCCAGGACAACCCTCCCCTCCTTCCCTATACCCAGCCCTAAACCAAGCTTTAAAGGGCAAAACCACTACCTTGAATTATGCAAGTCAGCTGTAGGATCAGTGGATTGGTGGAACCAAACTGCCAAGCCCCAAACAGCTGAATGAAGACTCAGTGAGTAC
Source organism: Cryptoblepharus egeriae (assembly GCA_030015325.1). Classification (NCBI taxonomy): domain Eukaryota; kingdom Metazoa; phylum Chordata; class Lepidosauria; order Squamata; family Scincidae; genus Cryptoblepharus; species Cryptoblepharus egeriae. Next base: position 19,647,463 of record JAREYC010000013.1, read on the forward strand.
AGTTGGATTTATAGTTTTATGGGGGATGAGGTTCCACTTAATATTTGCACCTTGATGTGACAGTTCATTGCAATGATCCACAGATTTTTGTGGGTTTAACAACCAACATTACCTTTTTAGCAGAAAAGTTCTTGCCTGCTGCTAATTTTTCTATTAAATAAATTTAGCAAATCAAGAAATAAAATTAATCTACAAAATCCATCTTTATTGGTTGATTTAGTGCCATTATGTTACTATAATCTTACTACTACTATGTCACTCCTTCTATGTAGTAAGGGAAAATGTTTTACTTATATGAATCCAGGGAATTAACAGAATATTGTAAAAAGAAACTGTACTTTTGTTCTGATCTTATGGACATTCTATGTTGGAATAAGAAGTTTGCAAGTTTTAAATGTTGGCCAAGAAAATAAACTGCCAAGAGTATTTTTAGAACTTTTATATGATACCTATTGAAATCTTGGAAAATGTCATTAGAAAACTGAATAAATTGATTTGTTTTTACAAGGCTTTTATAGCTCACAGAATTTTTAAAGGTAAAAAGATCCAATCATGAAACTTCTGTAAATAAATACAAAATACAAATGATGCTGACAGCATTTTTCATGTAATGTGTATGGAACTGATATGTCTTCTTACTTGTGCCTGATCAATAAACAATCAGGCAGGACTAAACACAGTCATACAAAATTCCATTCGGCTATAATTCTACTTAACTGAATTATCCTAACATCTAAAAGGTTTATATTTCTCAGTATTCATCTGATATTTTGTATAATGTAGAGAAGGAGTCCAAATTTGTTATAATGTGTTTTATTATTAGATGCTGCTGCATGTGTGCAAAGAGTTTGGCCACTGGAGCTCTATACAAAGTTTTTGAAAGCCTTTAAGATTGGATTATATTATGCCATTAATAACCAATCACCATTTTTAGCTGTACTTAATGGATTTCCTGTTAGGTGTTTGTGACGTGGGGGAACGTAGTCCCCTTTTGAAGCAACTTAAAGAAAGTATATAAGCATTTATCCTACTGTGCGCTTTCAAAGTGCATAAATTCCTTAAACATTTGTACCAATAATGTTGATTATTTTTGTATATTTTAACAAGATATGAAGGTGTTGGATTCCACTGATGAAGAATGGACTATAAATGTATTTGTTGTTTGACGCTAACTAACCTATGTAACATATGTATCATATTGGAATGGAACAACTGCTTGATGGTTGTCTCAAAATGACAGCTTACCCCAGTGTGGTAGTAACCATTGCTTCCTCTTGATCCTTTTCAGTGAAGCCTTTGACCCAACCCATTAGTAAGTACTAGTATTAGTAAGTTCCCTACTGCTGCTAAACCCATGTATGATTATACAGATGTCTCTTATTATCCACTAGGGTTCTGTTATGGAACATCCCGTGGATAATAAAATCCATGTATAAAGAAAATAATGGAAAAATAGGTTTAAAGACCCACTTCCAGGTTTCTTGCTCCTCTACTACAGCTGATATGCATTCAGCATTAAATGTTAATTTGAAGATAGGCCTGCCTCCATCTTTTAAAATCTGTTCAACAGTCCCCAGAGTTATAAGGTGGAAGACAGAGTGCCTTGTAACTGTGGAGGGTTCTGATATGCAATGGATACATGAATCTATGAATCCAAGGCAAGCCTCCCCCCACCTTCTGTGGGCAAGAGGAGGGTATTCTGATCCCACAAAGGCCACATAGGGTATGTCTCAGAATAATGGTTTAAAGCAATAAACGAACAAACAAAAGAAAACTTGTGGTTTTTCATTAAAAATGAATGGATTTTTTCAGTTCTTGGGGTCTCCCTAATCCTTAATGTCACTTCCAGTTTTGATTAAAAAAACACCAGAAAATCATATTTTTGTTTTAAACTGTAATTCTGAGGCCCATAGAGTCCTGCAGCCTTTGTAGGACTCTGTATACCTGCCAGAGGCAAGGGGAGCATGAGGTAAGAGGGAGAGCAGAGGTAAGAGGAACCCTTCTGCAAGTGGGAGGTTAATCCAGAGATATTGGATCTGTGAATACAGGAGGGGATCCTGTAAAATTATTTTAAATAAGTAAAAATTCATGTGTGAATCAGGTTTCATGATAGCTTATTTGGGTATTTCCTAAAGCTGTTAAAGCTCCAGTATATAAATGTATACACAGTAGCAGCATGAAGTTAGCAGATTTGCACAGATCACTGTGGTTTACATCCTTGAACGTTATTGAGAGCCTTCCAAACAATGCACAGTTGTTCAGCTACTGAATTTGGTGGAGATAAGAACCAATTGTTCTGGTATCTAGTTCCAGAAATCTAATTTGCCTCGGGACAATCAAAACCCACATTTGTGCCAGGCAAATCTTACTTCGTAATCATTTTGCTATACTGGTACCCACACTGTTGACTTAAACTCCAGCCAGTCCAAATCATTCGTCCCATGGGAAAAAAGGTTAAAAGTAGTTTGAGCTGGCCCGGTAATTTACTAGCAAAATAAGATTTGATTTACTAGCTGTCAGCTTTCATCAAATCTACATATTATATTTGCTTGCGCACTGAAACCAAATTCAAACAAGGGGAAGAAAAATCAGCAAACTGGGCATGATTTGAACTGGGAAGAAACTGGAGGTTTGCAGTTAGGTATTAAAATAAATAATAAGTTTTACACAAGCACAGAATAGTAATATTTTGTTTAGAGAGTGTGCTTAAGAATTGCTTACTAATTTGCTTTTTTAAGGCTTTTGTTGGCTTAAGTTAGTATTTCTCAAACATTTGAGACTTGGGGCACAGTTTTGCTTTCCTTTCTGGTAAGAACTCAAAGCACATTTATTCCTAATTTTTTTAAAAATATATTTTTTTTATTCTTAATTCTTAAGAAGATGATTTCTTAAATGGAAGAGCTCTGTTGAAGATGGCAGATCAGAAGGACAAAGGTCTTTCTGATCCGCCATCTTCCTTCCCATAGTATCCAGGTAGGTCTTTTGAAGAACCACAGAAGCAAGGCATGATGTTAATAGTTCTTCTCTGTGGTTGCCCTTCAATAATTGATATTCAGTGGTAGACGTACTTAGAACACAGAGTTTTCACATGGTCATCATGACTAATTAGTAATAGACTTAGGCAATCCAGAGTAACTATGGGGGGTCCTTGCTCCGACATAAGAACAATTTACTCTGAATTGCAATATGAATTTCCCATAGATTTTCACTAGGTGGTGCCGTAATTACGTCAACGTAAATGTCTCTTTCGTGCTCCTGTAGTTACTCTGGATAGTAGGGCTACTATACATTCCTCCATCAATATAGGTGTTATCCACTAGGGTTCCGTTTTGGAATCCATATATGAAGAAAATAATGGAAAGTAGGTTTAAAGACCCACTTTCAGGTTTTCTTGCTCTTCTATGGTGCCTAATGGAATAAGGTAATTCCTCAATATCTGCAGGTGTTTGATTATGGGACTGAAAAATGGAATGATTGCTCGCATGACTGGCTTTCTATAACAGTAGAAAAACAGGTTGTTTTTTTTAAAATGTGATTTGCAGTGGTCATTTATGCTGAGTCAAATCCATATATAAGCAATCAGTGAATAACAAGGTTGGACCTATATATCTAATTCCCTTTAAGGACCATAACATTGGCCACTTCACCACCACATTCTGTGTCAGCAAATTTTGTAAGTTAGTAATGATTTCTCAAGCAACTCATAATTACTTGCAACTCATAAGCAGCTCAGTACAACTTGCATCCCTATGTATAGTCGGGACAGACGCTATCCTTGGAGATACATGGCTAGCCAGGGTAGAAAATACAAAGCTAGCTAGACCATTGCCCTGTGTCCGTATAAGGCAGCCTAATGTTTTCATACTTTCTATAATGTCCTTTTGGTCACATTTCGAAAGAAAGTTTGAGCCTTCCTTTTTCAGTGAATAAAATCTGTCCATCGGATACAGGGCTAGAATTTCATACTACAAATTAGTATAATAAGTCACTCCAAAGACCATATGGCCTAGTAGAACAGCAGTTCTCAAACATTTTATTACTGGGACCCACTTTTTAGAATGACAATCTGTTGTGACCCACTATGGATGGAATTAACCTTAAAGTGATGTCAGGGCCAAAAGTGACATCATCAATTTAGGCTTCAAATCTTAGCTGCAGTTGGCAAGGGCCTGTTACACAGTGCGCTGCTTTATTTTTATTCTCCAAATGTGCATTATGTGATTACAGTGAACTTCCCTGTTATGCTCAATGTGTATTTGTCTAACAGATCAGTGCTATGATTATGTTGCACCATATGGAAGGCCTGGAAGGTCCAGAACATTATCCTATGGAAAATACAGATGATTAGGTGTTCTTAATGTACTGTTCCGTCTTGCTGCATCAGTACCACTTAATCTCAGCCACTTAAGGCCAAAATCAAATTTCTTTGTCAACAGACTTTTTTTGTTTGTGAAAGCAAAATTAAGGTAACTGTTAAAGGTTACTGTGTCTGCACTTCAAACCTGTATGTAACCCCCTGCTATGGAAAAGTAGTTATTGCTGATTGGTTTGTTAGAGGGGCCAGTACTTTAAGTTAGCAAATTTTGGGATAAAGACTAGGAAACTTAGGCTGCAATCCTAAAGACACTTTCCTGGGAGTAAGACCCATTGAACAAAATGGTTCTTTTGAGAAGACATGGTTAGGATTGTAGTATTAATGTACAGGGCCAGAGCTTTTAGCACCCAAAAGGAATATTTCCATCTTAGTTTTATGTAGTCTATACCAGCTCAACCTAATTCTCAGAAACCAAAGTCTCCTCAGGGCACAATCCTAACCAATTTAGGCCAGTTCAACTCACCCATCTCCCCATTCCGTGGTTGTGTGGAAAGACCGGTGCATGGCCTAACCCCCCAGGAAGTAGCACAGAAGTGCCTTATGGTACTTTTATGATACCCCAGGCCAGCATGGGACTTGTACCAGGACTAGAGCTAGTGTAACTGGACCACCCTCCCTAGTTCCTTTTCCAAAGGCAAAATGATGGATTTATTTATAGCTTTGGGCAATTGTTTGATAGACACAGTATACAGATTGCAAATGTTAAAAGCAAAAAAGCAACTATGATACTGTTTTTAATAACTGTGTGTTTCTAAAAAGCTTATTTCCAGGCAAGAAATAATAGTCAACGTATTTTTCAAAGTGTGAGCCCTGCTTTTGGGTGCCACCAGTGTTTTCATTAACACCACGTAACTGCCCTGCAGGAGCTGTCAGGAAAAAGCAGCCAAGCTTGCCAGCTAAGCCAGATGCCTCTGAAGCATTTGGTATTGGGGATTTGCGTTGCCTTCGTAAGTCTCTAGTGGCGGAGCATGTGCTTTGCAAAGCATGTCCCACAGTCAGTCTCTGGCATCTAATATTTAAAAGGATCTCAGGTAGGAAGCCTGGGAAATGCTCTTGATGGGTGAACTCCCTTTGGTTTGCTTAAATTTTCCACTCCTTTTTTCCTTTTAACCTTTCATTTGAGAGGGAGGGGAAAAAACTGTCTTTTCAAGCTCTTGCAAGAATACCAACTAAAAAAGTGGATAAATATGTGCCTTCCATCCCACCTATTGACTTGCCAAGCCAGAAAAAAGAAAGGGGAATATTGGTTGCAAAGAGGGATAATTAGGGACAGGATAGACCTTGCTGGGACTCTCTTTAATTAAAAACAACGCACCTGAGCAGTGTAATTTCCTGCTGGGGAGCAAGTGAGCAGGTGTTACGTAGTTTCCTCTGGCTCATGAGTATTTGTAGAGAAAGGAATTTGTAGGTAAAGTATTTGTAGGTAAAGGAATTGGTAGATAAAGGGAACTGCAGATCCCATGTTTCACAAAGAAAGTGTCACTCTTAAGCAGGAACAGATTCGGTGATTGTGTTGGGGTTGCAGAGAGGCTTCCCTACATTGTCTCCTTAGAGCTCCCAAAGAAGCAACCTCCCTCCTTGGTGGCCCAGCCCTCAAGAGTCTCGTTGCCAGTCGGTGAGCCCTACCCCTACTGGCAAGATGTTCCCACACCCACCTGGCTAATGCTGCTTCCCACCCCCACCCCGATTCTTCTCCCCACTCGTGCCCATGGAAGCCTGTCTCAAACTTCCTCAGAAATGCTCGTCTTCCAAGACAGTGCCCTTAAACCAAGTCAAAAATGCTGAGAAAAATTTGCTTTTAATCCAAGTCAGCCTAAAACTATGGTGCCACTGTATTTAGGATTACACTGTCAGAATAGCTGTTTTGATTGGGAACTATAGATTGATTAGAAACTATAAGAGTGGCAGTAGAGAATGGCTGCTGGTACATAGAAAAGGGCAGTGGTTCCCAAACATCGTAAAGGAGCCCTAAAGACTGATGCAAATAATTGCCAAGCACTGTGGTTATAATTGTGTTTGGGCAACAGTGCTGCCCTCCCAAGTAGCAACCTGTTTAAACCTTGAACCTAATCCGTCAGTTTCAAAACCCAATCCAAATTGGGTCCTAAAGCCACAGTTTGGAAAATTTACTCAGCATATCATGGACCCCATGGGTCTACTCAGATTTATTCCTGCTCTTTAGGTGGCCTAAGTCAGAGGAGCTGTAAAGGGGCATGTCTGCCCTGGAAACAGACTCTGAATACAGCCTAACTGCACTCTTCTAGGCCATGCTGGACATGCCCTCAACATGCCTCTCCTGAACTGCCTAGGGTGGCACAGCTAGGCCAGCCCACATCCATCTGTCTTGGGTCAGCCAAAGTTGACTTACGCCAGCAGAAGCCTTTCTGGTGTAACTGGGCTGGCCTATCTTGGAAGTGGGCTATCCCAGTGATAGACAGACCAGCCCAAGTACACTTCAGGATTGCAGCCATAATTTAATAATTACAAGAAGGCTACATGCAGCCTGCTCACAAGGAAATAGAGGAGAAGGAACATTTTTTTCTAGGACACACAGCTAAAAAAGAGGACATGTCCTGGAAAAAGTGGATATATGGTCATTCTGAATTGGGGAACTTCTGCCTCCTACCAGCAGCATGTTATAATCATTTGTTCATATGTTGAATCATATGTTCACTTGCTGTTTTTCATGACTTCATTGCATCATGTCAGGTGGGCAGGAGCAAGCCCATATTCTGGAAAGCTCTATAGGGCTGTCTTCCTTGGCTTAATCCCTCCAAATGAGCGGTTTTACATTATTGTGCAGATTAGTAGGGGCCGGGAATCTCTTCCAAGGTCTGATGCTCCTCATTGAGTTTAGAAGCCTCAGAGGTGAATATGAAGTTACAAAAGAGGGAGAAGGCAGTGTTTGGAAACTGCATTTCTTTTTCAGAGGGGAGATGTATTTTAAACCAATTATTTTCCTGTCGACATACTAACTTAACTTTTGGAACATGTATCTCTGCTTATTGCCGCCAGACTCGGAATCTCCCCAGTGTAAATAACCAGTTAAAAGGATTTGTAAAATATGCAGCTTTTCCAAATTGCCAACTTACTTTTCTTTTTGTCATGTTTCCAGACCTCAAGAATTACTCAGTCTGATGAAGATAAAGAAGGTGGCTGGGATGCCTGGGGAGCTTGGAGCGATTGCTCGCGGACTTGTGGAGGCGGCGCATCCTATTCTCTAAGGAGATGTCTAAATGGCAGGTTAGATGGCTGTATTTTAAATTGATGCAAAACTGGGAGGGATTTGTCCGTATTGAGAGGATAATCTGAATCGCCTGAATCGGTCTAGTTGTGTAGAGTTTTAAGACACTTTTAATACACTGTATTTCATTGAAGTATCACTGGCTACAGCTTTATGTGATGATAGACTCAAACTCTATGTAAAGGGTAACTTGGCCCTTGAATAAGTTAAACCACAGTACAGGTATCCCCTGCTTTCTGACGATCCACTCTTTCAACACCTTTCAGTTATACCCAGAATTCATTCATTCAACACATGTTCCGCTTTTTCAACCTCCCCCTGCGTTTCTAATGGACAAAATTGCCCTCCCCCATGTGGCTCTTGGTCTAATTCCATTTCAGAAGGAGTTAATGATAATCTATTTGCAGAAATTGTGTGGCAGCAGGGATTTGCAAGATAAAAGGGGCATTTGCAATTTGCTAGCACTGGAAGCAACATTTATTAACTTAAAAAGACAGAGGGCGCAATCCAGAGTAACTATGGGGAGTCCTTGCTCTGACATAAGGACAATTTACTATGGATTGCAATATGAATTTCCCATAGGTTTTCACTAAGGGTGCAATCCAGAGTAACTACGGGGAGTCCTTGCTCCGGTGTAAGAACAATTTGCTCTGGATTGCAATATTAATTTCCCATAGGTTTTCACTAGGTGGTGCAGTAACTACGGGTACACGTAATGTCTCTTACGTGCTCCTGTAGTTACTCTGGATTGTAGGGTAAGTGGTGCTGTAACTACGTCACCGTAAATGTCTCTTATGTGCTCCTATAGTTACTCTGGATTGTAGGGTGAGTTCCATTTTTTAGCAGTTTTCACTTTTTTGATGGCGGTCTGGTCCACAACCTGTTCAAAAAGTGGGGGATGCCTGTATTTCAGAGCTTGAAATTCCACAGAGGCATTTTGTGGAATCTGACTGCAATTATACTTTAAAAGCAAGGATGTCAAAGACCCAAAGGCCTTGTGTGACATCTGGACCCAATTTCTCCAGCTCTCATTATAACTGGCTTCTCCCAGCGTGATAATTGGGCTGCTAATATCTTGAAATTATGAATAAGATTTGCACATTTTTCTCTTTTCTCATTTGTCACTAATGAGTTTCTTTTTGAGAACAAATGCTTATTCCTGTTCGTCATCTGCTTAATGATTTCATTTCTGACTTGATGTCACTTCCAGCTCTTAGAAATTGCCATAAATGCTATTTGGCTCACTATATGATGGGTTTGACCCTTGGCTCTAAAGTGTAAATTAGTACTGAGGCCGAAGGTCTTAATCATCATGGTAGTCTCCTTGGAGTGTATGGTATCGTCTTTTCAACCACATTGCATAGAATTTCCCCTACTCTCTAGTGTAAATAGCCCACACACGAGAGTTGGTTTACTGGATGTACTCAGGAGATGAGTGCAATGGTGACAGGAGGCAGGGAAAGGGAGGAGAAGGAATAACCTGGGATGACCTACCCCTTCCTGTTTCTTCTTCAAGTACCTGGCTTGCTTTCTGGCTGCCTTCATTGTATGTACAGAGCATCTGCCCTTTCATGTACGTCTGAAGATATGGCTTGCAGCCTGTTTTGCTCATAAATAACTAGCTGTGTACAATTTAGAGGGCTCTGTTTATGGTGTTGTAAATCATCTGTGAAGCAGAATGCTGATAAACTGCTAAACGTTTTGTGCATAATGTTTCAGAAATATGTTAATAAGTTGGGACTTTTTACAGATATAAGCTTTTGCACAGATTGAAACCTAACAGGAAAAGCTTTAAGTGCCTCATCAGAGAGTCATGCTAACCCATCATCTTCCAAAGGACATTAAATGCAGTAATATATCCAGTATATGGGCAAATAATTTATGGGAAAGGATAGTCTTTCCATGTTTCATGTATTTAGTCATTGTATGCAAACCTTTCTTTTTTTCCCCAGGAACTGTCAAGGCAGGAATATTCGGTATAAAACCTGCAGCAATAATGTGAGTTCAATATTACCTGTTTTGTTTAACTGTTTCCTTAAACCAAATAGCTGTAAAGTTTTGGGAATCAATTTGCTTTTTAAAAAATGAGTGACATCACCTTAAGAGTATCTTTTAGTCAACCAGGGATGCGTGCGATGTCACCCTTAGCATTTATTAAGCATTTATTTATTTATTAAGAACAATGCAAATTGTTGTCGTTAATTGGGCTTAATTGGTGACTCCAGGATTTCATTTCTTTTGGGTGTGTATTGTGTGTGTGTGTGTTTGTGTGATTTTTTTCCCTTTAACTTGGTAATGCACTTTGTTGATTCACATTGCCTTACAGAGGTAAGGAGCCAAAATGTGTATAAGAGTTGCAGAGTCGAAAATGCAGACCAGGCCAAGAACTAATTGAAAGAGAGTCAGGAATGTGTACTGAGTTGAAGCCCGAGCAATAAGATTGCACCGTAGCTGGGGATAAGGACTGCTAGCCAAGAGAGCAAGTCTAAGCAAGATAGGAAACAAGACAAAATATTAGGTATAGGAATTAAGGCATTAGGGTGGTGTCAGGATTCAAGAAGGTGAAGTTAAGAAGTCAAAGCAGGTTCCATGTTGCTCTTGTCTTATGGCAATTTCATCTAGATTCTTTTGTCCTTATCATTTGCCATCACCCTTGAGAATCTGCACCAAATTTCTGCTATGAACTGAAGCTGTAGTACTGGATAAAAAGTACAAGGGGGTTCTGTTTATGTCTACTCTAGCTGCACTGTTGCTCCTTCTAGGCTGAAATCCTAATGTCCACATAGGCTGGCATAAGCACCAGCATAAATTCTTTGTTGATCTGGGGGTGTCACAAAGTTCTTCCCCACAGTTGGGGGGCTGGTGGTTAGGCCAGTGTAGAGGCATACACTGAACTCTCTACAGCAACATGGGAAGAAGATATGCCAGGTGAGTTAGGCTGGCTTAAATTATTTAGGATTGTACCCTTAACCTGCAATCCTAAAGACACTTTCCTGGGAGTAAGACCCATTGAACACAGTGGGGCTTACTTTTGAGTAGACACGATTAGGATTGGGCTCTTAGGGCGCAATCCAGAGTAACTACAGGGAGTCCTTGCTCCAACATAAGAACAATTTACTCTGGATTGCAATATGAATTTCCCATAGGTTTTCACTAGGTGGTGCCATAACTACGTCGACATAAATGTCTCTTACGTGCTTCTGTAGTTACTCTGGATTGTAGGGGGAGTCTGCAATTCTATACTTAGCACAACCCAATATCCATTTTGGACCCTTCCCCAGACACTAGGGATATATGGATACCAACATGTCAATTATAAAGTTAAAGAAAATGAATGGGAAAAGGCAAAAGTAGCTTTCCTTTGTGGTCCGCAGCAAAACAGCTGATTTTTTAGGGCTACCGGGAGCCTCTTCTCTTTCCCCCGAGTAGTCCTAGAATGCAGCATTCTTTTCCTGATCCTGATCATCATTCTGGGGCAATGAAAAAAAGAAAACCTATTTCTTTTTTTTTTCTTCCATTTACTTGCATTAAAAAGAGTGCCTCCCTCCCCAGAGTCCACGGATCCACAGTACAGCAAAACCTTGGATTGAGAGTAACTTGGATTGAGAGCGATTTGCAAGACAAGCAAATATTTCTAATAAATTTTTACTTGATATACAAGCAATTTCTTGATAAGAAAGTGAAAAAAATACTCTGCCAGCACCTACTCAGCCTCGCCTGAGAGACAAGCCTAAGTATGTCTACTCTGAAGTAAACCTACTATAGTCAATGGTACTCTCTCCTGTGTTATGGGGACAATGGAAAAGAGACTGAGAGATCTAGGCTGCAATTCTGAGCACACTTTCCTGGGAGTAAGAACCATTGAAAATAATAGCGGTTATTTTTGAGTAGACATGGTTAGGATTGTGCTCCTAGCCTTGCATGACTACTCTAAAATAAGTCCTATTAAAATCAGTGGGACTCACTCTTGTGTAAGGGGGCCTCATTACAGTGTGAGAGACCTGAGAAACTAAGTACGGGTTAATTTGTTTTATTTTTATTTACAGTATATTTTGTATTTTCTTTATTATTTTATATTATATGACAGTATTGTACTCATTTTTATATGAATATTTTTGGGTTGTGGAATATATCCACGTGAGTTTCCATTATTTCGATGAGAAATTTCACTTTAATATACAGTGGTACCTCACATAACAAATTTAATTCATTCCAGAGGGATGTTTGTTACGTGAAACGTTCTTTACGTGAAGTGAATTTTCCCATTGGAAATAATGAAAACTCAGACGATTGGTTCCACAACCCCCAAAATCATATAAAAATATTAACTGGAATTAATTATTAACATCATATAAAAAATGATGACAAAACACTGGAATTGAATTCAAAACATGCATTCAATGTGCATGATCCTATGAAGTCTACTTAGGTTGTAATCCTAAATTACTTTCCTGGGAGTAAGCCCCATTTAATACATGGAGTAAGCCCCATTTAACATGGGAGTTAGCATTTAAACATTTAACATGGGAGTTAAACGTGGGAGTAAGGCCCATTTAACATGGTTAGGAGGCTGCAATCAAAGACACTTTCTTCTGCAATCAGAGACACTTTCCAAGTGTCTCCCCACTTTCTCCTGCTCTCCATCCTGAGCCTCTCTCTCCTCTGCTCCCTTTTGGCTAGCCCTGAGCTGCTTCCCTCTTCTCCACTGCTCTTCTCTCCCTCTGCCCAGGGACGCGGAAGTGTTGCTTTCACTATGGGCAGGTGTGCTAGGAAGCCCTGACGCTTTTTAAAAGGGCTGCCGGCCAGCGCATCTTCCCCAACTGCCAATGAGTGTGTTTGTTACGTGAAGCACAGTTTGTTACGTGAAGCAGAATCCTAGAGAAATTTTTGTTTGTTACGGGGGACATATTTTACGTGAGATGTTTGTTACGTGAGGTGCCACTGTACAAGTATTTTGGATTACAAGCATGCTCCTGGAACAAATTATGCTCATAAACCAAGGTACCACTGTAAATTGAAACCAGAGATATTGGATCTGTACATACTGGGACCCACCTGTTCTTACTTCCTGGTGAGTCTTGTTAGCATACATAGGATGGTGCATAAGAACGGAAGGTATGTCATCCAGCTTGCTGGCCACTACCTTTGAGCACCGCCAGTGAGGAAAGCCAGACTGGAAATGTGACTTGTTGTTGCATCCAGGAGAGCATGCTATTTAACACCACCTCAATGTACAACCAGTGAATTTTAAAATAAAGCCTTACAAATATACCATAAGCCTCCACTGATCTCTGTGTTCCCAAGAAGCCTGAAGTTGTAAACACTGGGTTTCTGGAACTTCTAACCTGGGGAAGTGGAACTCAAGCATTTGTAACAATATACTTTTAAGCTTATGACCTGACCAGGCATGTTGCTACTGGCTCTGCTGCTTAAGAACAACAGTATTGTTTTTTTCCTCCTTATATCCGTAAAGGTATTGTTTTTCATTCAACATACCTACTCTTATGAGTAACTAAAACCTGATAAAAGTAAAGGAATCGAAAAATTATAAGTCCATGGCTTTCACCTGGCGTCCGAAAGTTAATAGAAGAGCCAGGTGTGCATGTCATCAGAACGAATTTTCACAATTTGGGGGGGAAAACCTCATTCTCCAAACTAGGGAAGAAGGCAAGGGTTTGCATGGAGAAGGAGCTCTGAAAATCACTTCTGCATCGGAAATGATATCTTAGGCTGTTCAGATCTTTATGGAATAGAGTGTCTTTGGCTGACCTTGACAAGATATTAATATTTTCACATTGATGTGTTAATATTTTAACATTGATGTGATATGTTTATGGAAGTCAATACTAATTAGCTGCCAACTCTTTTAAATTTTGAATTTTCCCCAGATAGTGACCACACACTTAAAAATATTTTAAGTCTTAAGGACTAGATGCTTGATTTCTTTTTTGAGTAAGTTCCATAGGAAGTTGAATTCTGCTGCCAATGCAATATTCAGTGGCTGTTCTGCACTTCCATGGAAACATGGCATATAGCAACCCTCCTTATAAACACTGTATGCTTCCTGGATTCAGTGGTTGTGCCGTGAGTATTTTAAAATAGGACTGTTACGCCCTTCAGAAGGAAAGTTCCGCTTAGGGGATGTCTTGAATGATTTTAATCTCCTCTAAAGCCAGCCAACTCCTCGCCCACTTTTATAATGCTGTGTGATGCCAACTGGCTCCTTCTGCAAAAGCCTTGTTTTAAAAAAGGACCTTGAATTGCTACAATATTCCCCCACCCTGCCTTGGATGAGTTTTATAACACTGGAGCCACATAATGGAGCAAACTGCTGGCACAGGCCAGTGGAACAAAACCTTCGGTGAGGAGAGTCCAACACATGCAATGCTCGGATATCGGATATGATGCCTAATTGCTCCCCTTTTCACAAATAAGCCCCACCCGTCATGTACCACTTCATTCTGCATCACCGTCTGTGAATTTAAATTCAGATCTAATCTGTGCTGTGCTCTTAGGTGGTGTACAGGCTATTGTGGACATTCAATGCAGTAGTTATTTGAATTTTCTATTTGTTTGTAACCTAGGTTCTTGCACTGTGATAACTGGAGGGGGACATTGATGGATGAGGTTCCATAAGGAATTGGAGTTTGTCTGTTGAGATACTTTGTTTGAAACCCAAAATCCTCTCTCTCTCTCTCTCTCTCTCTCTCTCTCTCTCTCTCTCTCTCTTCCAAAATAGCTACACTATTGTAGGATGCATTGCTTAAACTTCCTTCCCAGGCAACGTCCAGTTCTTATTGTTTAAGCCAGGCCTACATGTTTATCATCTAAAGATTACATCTAATACATCTAAAGATTATAAACCAATTTATAATCTGGTTTATAATCTTTATAATATTAAACTGTTTTATAATCTTTAGATATATTTTTGTTAAATATATTGCTGTAAAGCAATGGTTCTCAATCTTTTTAGAAGCCCTAGAGACTGTGGCCTGAATACTGCAAAGAGGTATGTCTATAAAGGTTATTGGGGAGCAGTGTCAGTAGCAACCTATTTAACCCTTGATACATTTAGTTTAACCCTGGACAGGTACCATGAAAAAATCTCCTAAGGAGTACTGTGGGGTCTCTTTGAACCCAACTGTAAAAACCAACAGGTACCATGGGGGTAATTTGACCACACTGTAAAACCTTTTGGTTTTTCTTCGAATAAGATTGTATATTAAACATTTATTGATAAAATACTGATAAACAGAGGAACGTTTGTCTTAGGAACTTTCAAAAAACTTATAGTATACATAGGTGTTTCCACCTATCCTTTAGGCTGCAGAGCTCTGCTTTCTATCACATACAGATTTTACACAAGTGCTTTCCCATGCAAGAAAACTCATCTTACTAGGCCTGAGAAGCAAAATACATAACAGCACACTTGATGAGTGACTTTCTGACTATGTCATATCACTATACGCCATATGTGATATTGTTTGGGTGTGGCTGGTGCAGTCCATATTTCTGAATTCCAGATAAGGTGTACTCAACAGGTATATGGTAAAACAAGAGCAATAAATAGAATCAGTACAAAAAAAGGAACAAAGTTTTTGTGAGAATCTTCATGTGAATACTTGGACTACATTCCTAAATGTAGTTATCTGATAGTGAGCACAATCCTAACCAAAAGTAAGTCCCACTGTGTTCAATAGGTCCCCAGGAAAGTGTCTTTAGGATTGCAGCAAGTGTATCCCATTGAATTCAGTGGGTATTCAGTGGGAATTCAGTGGGGGAACCTTGTGAGTAGGTGTGCGATTAGTTATAAATATGATGTATGTGTGGAGACTGGAATACAGCAGTTTAGAAAACACTTTTCATGGTCTGTGAGGCCAGAATCCTGCACCCTCATCCAAGAACAGCATCAAATAATGCAAGGGAAAAATGCTTTTTTATGCTGCTAGGAGTCTTTGGGTGCAATCCAGAGTAACTACAGAGAGTCCTTGCTCTGGTGTAAGAACAATCTGCTCTGGATTGCAATATGAATTTCCCATAGGTTTCCATTTGGTGGTGCAGTAACTATGGGTACACGTAATGTCTCTTACATGCTCCTGTAGTTTACTCTGGATTGTAGGGTCTGCCACAGATGAATTCTCAGTGCTGTGCACTCAAAACTGTATGTTTGTTGTAGGCAGGATGCTGAATCCAAAGCCTATACAGAAGTAAATATAATCAGTGTTTAGGGTTAGGCTTTTATATTTAAGACCATTTACCATAAAAATAGCAACTTCTTTTTTCCATGTGCATGAATGAACTAAAGAGGGCAGCACCATAAGCCAAAAAGAAAATATTGTCATACTTTAATGGTATTTTACAAAGCTAGCTCCAAAAGTAACCACAACCTCCCACAACAATAGTTTTCCCTGGGGCCACACAATAGAGCAAATCAAACCAAAAGGCTACGCCCTCGAAGAGGAGTAATGTTTCCAAGCGTACCTACAACTTATTTGAAACTAAAAGGATTTATCAACCAGGAAGGCTTGCATCTGGAAAGTCTGGCATGCCTCTTTTCAAAAGCAAGCAAACCCACTTGCCAAGTATAGAAAAATAAGAAGAAATGAATGAGACTGTTCTGTATACATATTTTTGTAAGAAACCAGACTACAGATTTAAGACTTTAGGTATTTCAAGAACGTTTTGTTGTTTTGTCGTTTCCACCCCCACCACATGGAAATGTGGAATCTTGTCTGCCATGGTTCAGATTCTGATTTCCAGATTAGGACCTGGAATCTGAAGACGGGCACAGATTCTGTACTTTTATTTGGAATAGATTTATTTGCATTGTGTGCCAGTTCTGCAGAACTTCAGTTGTGCTTTAAAGAAAAAAAGCTACAACGCCCCAGCTCAGACATAACATTCCCAGTCTAATAAGCAGTGGTTTGTTGGATCAGAAATGGTCTTGTGTGTACCCCTTTCCTATTCCTCCTTTCCTGGCATTCCTGGGTTCCTAGAAGATTTCCTGTTTTGTTAAACCACAATTTGTGTGTCATCCAATCTGCAAAACTGTGGTCCAAGCCCTCCCTACAAACCAGAATTACAGAAAAACTTTGGATTAAGAATAACTTGGATTGAGAATGTTTTGCAAGACAAGCAAACATTTCTAATAATTTTACTTGATATACAAGTGATGTCTTGATAAAGAAGCAAAAAAATCCTGGCTGCGATATGGTTCCGGCGCTCCTCCTCAGCCTCTCCGGAGAGACCTAGCTTTGAATGTCTACTCTGAAGTAAGCCCTATTATAATCAGTGAGTCTTACTCCTGTGTAAGGGGGCAGATTGCAGCCTAAGATACCTGAGAGACTTCGGGTGCAATCCTAATTTAGGCCAGAGAGAATGGCCCAGCTAAACTGGCCAAAGTAGGCCTTATCCTGAGCTGACACTTAGGCAAATCCACAGTCAAGAGGAGCTGTGTTTTGGGTTGGGGGTGTTTCTGCCTTGGAAATAGGGTTTAGATAAGGCTGTTCTAGGCCATGCCCCACATGCCTACACACCCCTACTGAGTTACCTAGGCTAGCACTGCTAGGCCGACGCAGGTCTATCTATCTGTGCTGACCTAGATGGACTTATTTCTGGTGCAGCTAGGCTGGCCTAGCTGGCAATAAAGACTGGCCCAGTGCCAGATAGGCTGGCCTAAGTGCAGTTCAGGATTGCAACCTAAGTGCAGATTAATTTGTTTTATTTTTCTTTATAGTTTGTATTTTCTTTATTCTCTACTCATTTTTTTCAGTTATTGAATCTTCCTGCAGTATGATCATTATAGATTAGATGTCTGATTTTGGCACGTCAGTATATGTAGTATAGGTGTTCTTTATGTACATAACAGCCAATTCTGGCTGTTTGATGACTGTGTAGTATGTTCCAATCACACTTTCTCATATACAGGTGTGCACCAGTGGTGGGTCCAGCAGGTTCGCACCTGCTCTATAGAACCGCTTGTTAATGAGAGATAGGACATATAAAGTTTTAAAATAGCCGTTTAAAAGTGGCTGCCAGATGGGCAGAGAACCGGTTGTTAATTTCTTTGAATCCCATCACTGGTGTGCACCTGTATCTGGATGGCTTCTGTTCTGGAATCCTTCTGTCTACTTCTTTTTCTTTAGCATTTATACTGCTTAGTGAAAGGGTTCTCTATTTTGGATCTCTGATGCCATTTGCCCCAGATGTGGGCCTGGGCTGGGTGCAGATGGATGCAATTCAGGCCACCATTCAGTGTGACAAGCCAGTGCTGTTTTGGTTGACCCTTTGATCGCTTGACCTGACTTCCAACTGCAAGCCCAACTGTACTATGGTGTCACTGTTGGCGTGCAGAATGTGGCCATACCATTGGAGACAAGCTTCTCTCATCTTATCAAATGAAGCAATGCTGTATCACTGCTGGATGTCATTGTTGCAGAAGTGGTCAAAGTGAGTGACACAACTGATCCACTGTAGCATCTTTATCTCCATGGTACTAAGGCAACATGCAGTTTCTTTCGTCACTTGCCAGCATTCTGCTCCATAAAGCACAAACAGGTTAGATGATGGTTTGGTAGATCTGGAACCCTTCAGATATAGGCAAATGCCTGTCCCTCCACCCTCTAGAGACAAGGGGAGCATCACATCTGGAGGGTCATCTGTCTGCAGCCTCTACTAGGCTCAGACTGAGTTTAGCAGTTTAAATAATGTAACCTGGTTTCACAAAGAAACTGGAAGGACTTCTCTGAGCCTCCTAATGCCTTAGAAGGTAAAGGTAAAAATGTCCCCTGCAGATTGTATTGTCAGTTGTGTCCGACTCTAGGGAGTGATGCTCATCCCTGTGCCAGCATTGTCCAAAGAGGATTCTGTGGTCATGTGGCCAGAATGACTATACATCAAGGTGCATTGGGCACTGTTACTTTCCTACTTATCCTACTTAAGAGGTGGTACCTATTTATCTACTGGCATTTGCATGCTTTCAAACTGATAGGTTTGAAAAGGACAGTAGCTCACTCTGTCTTGCAGTACTTGGGTCTTGAACCGCTGATCTGCTGATCAAAATTCTGGTCAAGCAGCGTTCTAACCCCAGCATTCTAACAACTGAGCCACTGCAGCCCAGACAACTCAGGTGACTGTTTGGAGGTGACACATCTAGGAGTCCCCCATGGATCCAATTTGCCAATAACTGAGTCTGCAGATATGGAGATAGGAGCCCTTTATATACAGTTTTTTAATATCATAAAGTAATCAATCATATCATATTTATCATAAATATTTATAATAAATATCATATATTTATCATAAATATCATAAACTAATCAATATTAGAAGATCTGAAAATCTACTTTTGCCTAATCTTACACCATCATCTGTGGCTGGGAAAGCAACACATGTGGTGTAAAAGTAACTTGCCATTAAGCACATTATGCCCATACAGAAACTGGTACCACCGTTGGAGATGTTGGTGCTGGCAGGCCTCCGCCAACATTTGAATCCCCAAATTTCAACCTGGGTTTAATTATTGAAAAATGCATCATTATTTTCCATCATTGCCACTTATTTTTATGTGTTGCTCTTTTTCTCTAGCTGTCCCAAATGTGTGTTTTAGTACAAAAGTTATTATATGTTGATTTACTGCAAGAAAGGAGATTCCGGCTGGAAATCCGGAAAAAATTCCTGACTGTGAGGGCGGTTCGGCAGTGGAACAGATTGCCAAGGGAGGTGGTGGACTCTCCCTCACTGGGGATCTTCAAGCAGAGGCTCGATGAGCACCTGTTGGGGATGCTCTAGGGGGAATTCCTGCTGCAGGCAGGGGGTTGGACTAGATGACCTACTAGGTCCCTTCCAACTCTATGATTCTATGATTCTATGATTCTGTGATTCTAATTTGTAAGGCTTGTTGCTTATCACTAAAAGAATGGCAGAACTGAAAATACTGTATAAATCTAAATAAACTGTAGATGCAGACTCACTTGTCTACAAATGGAGGTTTGCTTTACGTCAAGTTATTTCTGCTAAATTCTGAGCAGTGAATTTAGCAGAATTTAATATGCATGTCTTTTTAATATGCGTGTCTTTTTACAAATCTCTTTTTACAAATCTTTTTACAAATGTCTTTTTACAAATGCGTGTCTTTTTAATATGCATGTCTTTTTAATGAAAAGGACAAAAATGGTTTTATGATGAAATCAATTTCGTCTGGATTTATAAGTAGAACAGTAAAGTTCAGGAGAGTCAGGTAGAAAAAGTATGTCCCAGGATCATATTAATGATATTTCAATCATAAAAAGAATTTGCAGTGACCAGCTCAAACATTTTCTTTGATTTATTAACCAATTCTGTTAACTTGCTCACTTTTAAAGCAGAAATACTGTATTTACACGAATTGAAATCTCACCTTTTCCAGCCAAATTTAGTTTCCAAAATCAGGGTGCGCATTAGATTTGATGGTTACTTAGATTCCAGTAAATATGGTATTTTGATTATAAGTATAGGGTGTGCTTTAGATTCAGTGGCACATTAGATTTGTGTAAATGCGGTGTATATAAGCCTTAAGATGTTTTATCGATATCTCCGCAAAATGAACTACACAAGCTATTCCTTATACACTGCACAATAAGAATTTTTTTCAATCTTTTATATTGAAAAAGTGTTATGTTTTATATTTCCATTTATATACTGTTACATTCTAATGCTATGAGGTGCAGAATATGGAAGTGTTTAAGATAATCCTATGGGGTCCTATTTATAAGAAAAAAAATTATTTAGGCCATTTCCGCATAAATTTTATGTCCTTCTATGCCAAGAAGTCAGTTGTGCTTTTGTCAGCATGAGTTCCCTTCATTTAGAAAAAAATTATCATAACGAAAAATCTTTGTATTAATCCACATTTCTTCTATAGATGTGTACCTTTTATTTAAGCTTTGTTCTTGTGCTTGTTCAGTTCCAAATGCTGTTGTTGCCAATAATGGTGTGCTAATTGTTCTTCATTGCTGGTTTTGCTGTCTTGCAATGGAATGACTGACAAATCTGCATTTTTGTCTTCTAGGATTGCCCTTCAGAAGCTGGTGATTTTCGGGCCCAGCAGTGTTCAGCCTACAATGACGTCAAATATCAGGGGCATTTTTATGAATGGATCCCTGTCTATGATGATTCCAGCTCTCCATGTGCCCTGAAGTGCCAGGCCTTGGGGAAACCCTTGGTAGTGGAGCTTGCCCCCAAAGTTCTAGATGGTACTCGATGCAATGCCAAGTCCCTGGATATGTGCATCAGTGGAATTTGTCAGGTATAGCAGTTGTCTTCTTACTCAGCAAATGTTCAAAAATTGTTTGTTAACAGCCATGGAGGTGGATGTTAGGAATGAACTTCAGTCTTGAGTATGATAATCTGTTTGCTACGGATAGTTCTTATGCCTATCCATACCAAATAGTTCTTTATGATAGATCTTATGACTCGTTCACATATTCATTAAGAATGTGGCAAGAGAGTGTGGAATGAAAAGTGAAAGGCACAAGGTCGAAGAAGCGCTCTCCTGAAGCTATGAGCAAGCTCAGATTTCAAGAGGAACATTTTAAGATGCCCTATCCAATTGTGAGTGGGTTGCGCTGATGGTTTTGGTCTGTAAAAGTGACTTGATTACACAAAGGGTGCAATCCAGAGTTACTACGTGGAGTCCTTGCTCCGGTGTAAGAACAATTTGCTCTGGATTGCAATATGAATTTCCCATAGGTTTTCACTAGGTGGTGCAGCAACTATGGGTACACATAAAGTCTCTTGCATGCTCCCGTAGTTACTCTGGATTGTAGGGATAGTCAATCTATACTACTTCTCTCAGGGCTGCAAATGTTTTATCTTCTGGCATGCTTTGTGGATAGCCTAAGTGTACTTGTTAGAAGACAATGTGAGATCAAAATGCAGAGCCTTCTATAGGCACAGAATGTGTCCCATCCCCCAGAATCACATCCCCCCTGTGAGTGGCAAGTTGTATATGTCCTCTGGACTAGCCAGATCTGAATACATACTGGGAGCATTATATCTCCTCCAAGTATCAGCTTCCTGCCATGGTCTGTCGTACTAGCATAAGCAAATAATTTAGCTGCAAAATATTGGCCACATGTCAACGGGGATCATCATCAGGTTATTAGGTACCAAGAGAAGAAAGCTGCCATCTCAGGAAACAGAGACCAGAGTATGATCCTAAGAAGATAAGGGTAAGTTTCAAGAAAGGAAGGTCTGGATACAAGGGATGCACACAGTTTTGACCAAAGATTGAAGGTGGAGGAAGTCTGAGTAGGGTGGAGCCAGGACAAGTACCAGGCGTCTGTGCCACTATTTGTTGTGGGAAGTCGGTCAGAGTGAAACATACAGAGTTCCTGTCGCTATAGGGTTCAGGTGATCGGGGATTGGCTCCAGTAAACCAGCTGACAGAACACAGCCTAAATCAGGGGTGTCAAATATAAGGCCCACAAGCTGAATGAGGCCCCTGTTGTTGGGCTCCCCCAGCATGACAATTGGGCTTTCTCATATCTTGAAAATATGAATAAGAATTTCACATTTTTCTCTTCTGCCACATGCAGCTAATATGTTTCTATGTGAGAACAAAGTGCTTAATGATGTCACTTTCTCCTTAATCATGTCATCATTCCATCCCTTAGCAGAGACCATGAATTTTAACCTCTGTCTGAAATGAATTTGCTATCCCTGGCCTAGACTTCATTCTTACACGGGCAAGTTTAAACTGCAATCTTAAACATACAAGGAGGTATTATTGGAGTTAATGGGACTTACATCTGAGTAGACAAGCACAAGTTTGTGCCATTTAGTAGCCAAGTTGCAGAGGTGGCGGAATGATGTTGATGGTGTCTAATCTTCATAGGCAGGCCCTACTTCCCATCTTCACATATTTGCACAATTTTCCAAACTGTTTCAGGAGATTTTATTGTGCAAAATACAAAAAGGAATGGCTACATTCTGTTCTGTGGTGGAGGGAACATCACGGGTCTGAAAAGATCCGGCTGTTACCAGTTGCAACTCAGCTCCAAGTACTTCTAATACCACTTGTTATTACACAGTGTTCCTTTGGAGCAAACCACATCTCTTGT
This sequence comes from Cryptoblepharus egeriae, assembly GCA_030015325.1. Lineage (NCBI taxonomy): Eukaryota > Metazoa > Chordata > Lepidosauria > Squamata > Scincidae > Cryptoblepharus > Cryptoblepharus egeriae. The sequence goes on from JAREYC010000013.1 coordinate 19,670,183, forward strand.
GACTATTGAAATTAGCAGTTGCAGAAAACAAGTGTTAAAAGCCTCAGGAGGGGAAAGGAGATTCAGAGTTATGTTAGGAAATATTTTGTCTTTCAGTGTGTGTCAGGGATGGAGTCCACTGTCCGTAGCAAAATCTTGGGCTCTTGATCTGATGGTGATCCTTATATACCTATGTTTTGGTGACCAATATTATCTGGGGAATAGCTACTCCGGCTAGTGCTCTAGGAATAGCTATTCCCTCCACAACCCAGCCCTTTTTCAGTATTTGATAGCTCTTGCACTCATATTTACCTGTATTTAATCAAATCTAATGCACCATTGACTCTAATGCGCGCCCTTTACTTATAGTCATTAACTTGAATCTAATTAACCATCAAATCTAATGTGCATCCTGATTTTGGAGACTAAGAGCACAATCCTAACCATGTCTACTCAAATGTAAGCCCCATTTTGTTCAATGGATCTTACTCCCAGGAAAGTGACTTTAGCATTGCAGCCTAAATTAGGCTGAAAAAGATGAGCGTTAGATTTGAGTAAATACAGTAACATCTCTTTCATAGTTAAACAGGTTGCTTTCTGAATTTTAATACACAAAACTCCAGCCCATTTAACAATTGGGTCACAGCTCAATGAAAGCATACATTCTTTGCATGAAGAAAAAGATCACACGTTTGATCTCTGATTTCTCCATTTAAAGGATGAAATAACAGGGCTGAGCAAGATCAAATAACCTTGTGACGTTACGGGCCCAAGAACACGTCAAACCAGCCAGTGAACTGAAACAGCAGTTCAAACAGAACATAAATGTGGCCCGGGACAGCAAAAAACACAGAAGGTGGAAAAACAGAATGTCCTGGAATAACCAAGAAAAATATGTGAAGAATCTGATAATTTTGGACAAGTGGAAGCACTGTTGTGTTCAGATTTAGGGCTCTGTAAATACTGTATAAGCAATAAATACAGGTATCCTTGGATTATGGGGATACAAAGACTTGGATTTGTTAATGTAATGTAAGCAATGAATCAGTATTGAAATACACATTATTATACTGGCCAATGCATTCTCAATGCAAAAGGGGAATTAGGTCAGAAGAAGCAGTTCTGAGTTTGCCAACCTCAACGGTGCCCCCATAACCAAATGGAGCTTTTCCTTTCCCTTTTGGTTTTTAACAGGAATAAATTTTGTATAGAATGTGTATGGTTTTGCAATTAGTCTGCCCTCTGAAAAGCAGCAACTACACTTATGTGCACAGTTCAAAAACAATTGCCACGGTTGATGAACAGAGTAGGTGTACACTGGGGGGAGTGAGACATTTGGCAAAAAGTCTAGTGCTGGGATTATGACAACCCTGCTATATGTGTGTGTGTTGGGTTTTATGTGATTTTAATGTATTCTTCACTCCTTCCTACCAATCATTCCAACACGTAGCCGTTCAGGCACCGCCGTTCAAAGCCAACCTGTCACATCGAAGAAGAGAACCCACCTCTCTAATTTCCCGTCTGTAATTTATAGAATGGGGGTATGTGGAAATGTCTGTGATGGCAATTGGCAAATGTTGGTTTCCTAATGTTTGCTACTGTATTTATAGCATCTTTCCCAATTGGAATAGGGCAAAGTATTCCATGTTGCATAGTGAAGTATTTAAATTCAGTCTCTGTTTGGAGTTGAAAGTGGCAGCCAGCTGGGTGAGAGACATACAGCAAATGGCAGTACAGAGTGTGCTGGGCATGGACACTGGAATTTTTCAGCAAGTTTCATAAGATTCCCAATGTCTAGCAAGAGATTTCTCTATAGTAAAAGGGGTTGAAAATTCTGCTTAATTGGGGAAAAATCTTATCTGTTTGTAAGTATCATGAGCCTTTATTATTCATTGGAGGAGGTGGTGACATGAGAGGGTTCATGCGTGGGATTTGACAGTGTGGGATTGGACAGTGTGGGATTTGACACCACAGCACTACTGTGGGATGTTGCCACATGGTCTGCCCATCCCAAATAATTCCTCTGCCAACATTACTAATGCAAGATTAGGTTTGGACCACATAGAAGGAAGCATCATTGGCACATTTGAACTGTGTATTAGGAATAGACCAGTGGTGAGATTCAAAAAAATTAACAAAAGGTTCTATGTCCGATTAGTAACTGGTTCTCAGAACCAGGTACTTATTAGCGAAGGGTTCTATAGAACCTGTGAGAATCTCATGAAGCCCACCACTGGAATAGACTACATATTAAATTTTAGCCTATACAGTGGTGCCTCACATAAAGAGCTTAATTTGTTCTGGAGGCATTCTCTTTAAGTGAAATGCTAATTAAGTGAAGTGGCTTTTCCAGTAGGAAACAATGGAAATTCAGACAATTGGTTCCACAACCCAAAAAAATATTCATATAAAAATACTAACTGTATGTAAAAATGATGACAAAACAGGAATTGAATTCAAAACACTGTAATATAATACAGACCAAAATTAATGTAATAAAACACTGTAATATTCTGTACAGTAAAAAAGAAAAGAAAAACCTTTATGGCCAAGGATGACTAATTTTCCCTAAAAGAGTCTCTGGTGTCTTTTGGTGCATCTTTAACAAGGAACCTCTCTCTGTGTGAGATCTATCTATGCAAACTAGATAGGCAGTCTGCAACAGCAAAGGGGCCAGATCCTATGCTGTCAACTCAGAATCAAGCCCCATTAAATCAACTGGGGCTTACTCACAGGAATGTGTGTCGGATGCAGCCTGACTCCAAGTTGGCAGGAAGAATAAGGGCAGAGGGGCCAGATCCGATGCTGTCTACTCAGAACCAAGCCCCATTGAATCCACTGAGGCTTACTCACAGGAAAGGAAAAGTACAGGCAGGGAAGTTAGTGGGGGGAAAGAGGGGTGGTTGTAGTGGGGGCTTCTTTGGGGGAAAAGGGTCTGTTTGAGGGGGGCTCCAGAGGGGGTGCAGGAGGAGTTTTCCCTCCTATCTGATGGAGGCTGCAGTGCAGAGGCTGGGCTGGCCTCATGTTTGCTGGCTGCAGAAGACATCTTTGTTGGGGGGGGGGGGGCTGAAGCGGCTCCTGAACTCCTTCTGCTGGCCTCTTCATGTACTGCAGGCAGGAGGAGAAAGTCCTGCCTCATTCCTACAGCCCAGCCAATGCAGACAGGAGGAGAGGGAGCCCAGCCAATGGGCACTCGTTAAGCAAATTATGCTCGTTATGAGAGGCAGAAGCCCACACAAATTTTTACTCGTTATGTGGAACATTCATTATTTGAGGCACTCGTTATGTGAGGTACCACTGAAGTTTGGTACTTGGATTTTCAATTAAAGCCACTGAGTGGGATCTAGATTAGGGCCACGGCAGGTACAAAGGGTTAAAGCCTCCCTTGACCTTATCCTGATAGCTCCTCTCTCCCCACCTTCTGTGCCTGCTAAGTATGTTGTAAAAATCAACCAGTCTCAGTCATCATGGGCTCAGGTAATTTCTACCCAACGCTGCATATATGCAACGGGGGCCAAATGTTTACATCCACAGGCTGGACAGAGATGGGTTAATTTACTATAAAGTTTGACCATTAGATCCAAGCTTAATACTTCCAGGCTTAAAAGGCACAATTTGTGATTTTAAAGATCTGAGCCAAAGAAACAGGCGTCCCTCTTGATTTCCCAAACACAATTTCAAAGTAGGATTGGGAAGTTCCCCTTTAGATCCTGCTATGTTTACCTGTCAGGCTTTAGAAAAAGGCATCTGGCTATTGATATATCACTGTCTTCTCTGTAAAAACACAGCCATAGAGTTATGTCCCACATGCTCAAGTCTCTTGCATCCTGAGATCCACTTGGCTTGGGCTGCTGAGAGCTTGGCAGGGTTTTTACAGTTAACTCATCTGAATAAACATGTCACACCACTGATGGGGATATCTTTGCCTGTGTGCCTGGGAGCGTTTGCTGCAGAGGAAAGAGGACTCGCATGACTCTTCTCCAGCGGCTGCTGTTTTTGCTCCTTTCTTGTCTCCGAATCTTTGGCAAGCCACCGAGCAACCCATCAAGCCTTTTAGTGCAAGCATGATTTCACTTCCATCTGTTTTCATAACATCGAGGGTCTTCAGTAGTCTCGCCATGCCTCACTGGTTCTCCTGCCTGCTCAGTGCCCTGGTTCTAATAGAATATTGGGAGGAGGGGGCACCACGTATAAATTTTTGGCACCCGTCTCCACAACCGCTCACTCTTTCATTTGCATCTCACTTCGCACATGGATTCAAACTAAACAAAGTTCCTTATCGGAGGAAATAAAGAGTTGGGTAGGACTCTCTCTGAGAGGCTGAGCTGGCTACTGAGGGAGTAAAAAAGGGGGAACGTTTCTGGGAAAGTTATTTTGGGGGCCCCTTGAGAGTGCGAGGCTCAGATTAGCCAGACCACTCAATCACAACTTTGTCTGCCGCTGCCTGACTCTTGTTACCAAATAAAATATTTAGCGTTCCTGTGTCAGAAAGGGTCCACGTTTTGGATACCCTTGTGTCACAAAGATGTCTAAAAATATCCATTAAAAATCTAGCTCTTTACACATGTGCAGGACAGTGCGAATCTGTATTTGGCAGGGAAAAACAAAGTTTAAAATGGTCTTCGTGGTGGAAGATTTTGTATGTTGTCAACATTTACAATTGACAGACCTTGTACCAAGGCCAGTTTCTCAACATGCTCCATTCTTGTTGCTGTTCTGCATCTCTCTCTCTCTCTCTCTCTCTCTCTCTCTCTCTCTCTCTCTCTCTCTCTCTCTCTCTCTCTCTCTTTCTTTGTGGTGTGGATCTGGCTGTTGACTTGCTGACTTATACAACCTATTGTCTTGCTTGCAACTAAAACCACTATAGAACCCCGAGCTTACACTAGCTGTTAAGTGAACCGAGACCCTTGCAAATGAGATTCATTGCCATTTCCCCCACCCAGGGCTGTTGTCAAAGCATCAAAAAAAGCAATTCTCCCTGCTTTGGTCTCTTAAATCAAGCAAAGCAATTCAGTGTACATGAAAACACATGCTTCAAAAGGACCATCCAAATTGTTAACATAGTGTGTAGTGCCACACTTGATTCAGAATCAGCTTGTATGATTTGTCAAGAGGGTAATGCTCCCCTAAGTGTTCTCATCCAGACCCTCTCCCCACACTTGAGGCTGCTGTTTAACCTAGAAAAAGGATATGCTGTTAATATAATACATTGGCTGGCCTTAAGAGGCATACAACAAGGCTATAGAGCAGTGATTTTCAACTAGTGTGCCATGGCACACTGGTGTGCTGCAGACTGTGTTCAGGCGTGCCGTGCAAATTTAGGGATTGACATTCATTAATAGGAAAATTGTGGGATTTGAACAGTCTGGTGTGCCTTGTCAGTGGTAAAAACCATTGATGGTGTGCCCTGACAATTTCAGTGCCTTGTTAAGTGTGCCATGAGATGAAAAAGGTTGAAAACCACTGCTGTAGCATATCCAAATATGATAATGCATCCTTATGTTTTGGAATCATGTACCTGAAATCTGTAACATTAGTCTGTCTTGTAGCATTCCAAGGATGCAGCCTAAGAATTGTTTTTCAACACAGTCCTAAGCCTCTCTACTCAGAAGTAAGTCCCACTGAATACTCCTTGGAAAGTGTGAAACGGATTGCAACCAAAACTGTATTTTATGTTGGAGTATAGGCACAGCTAGGAAGCCTGGGCTATATTGCCCTGGGTATCATGCCTCTGTGGAGCTGACAACCTACTCCCTTAATGGCAGATCTCAAGATGGAGCTGAAGTGGGCCCACACCAGGTGATGTGTCTGGAGGGTGGCTGTGACAGGGAAGGACAAGGGAAGGCTGTGAAATGCAACAGGGAAGGATAAGTAGCATATAAACCAGATTGTAAAATACCCCCACTTGATTATGCAGAAAAGCGGTGAGATAGTGGGCCAGACCGAATGTTCTTGACGTATGTTGAATTTTTAATGAGCCTGTGGTTCAGTATATTTGTATTTGATCGAGGTTGTATTGTTTGAAATGTCAAGAAATCTGAATCTGATATCTCTAGGGTATTAGAAAGTTGGCACCCTTGAGTGGACTGACACTCCTAGTGACCAAAATGGCTAAAATCATGATTTGTAGAAATAATCCTATCTTGTTATTTACTGTTGGATGTGTATTTTATAGCAATGAAACAAATCACTTTGAAATATCTTTATTCTGTTAAAACATATGGCCAAAAACCAGCGGGGGTGGTACATAACCATGCCTGTCCATTCAGGTTGTTGCTCTGTCATTGCTTGGGGGTGACACACTGGCCACCACACCAGGTGACATGAACCCTAGTGATGCTCCCGCATGTCTCCCTGTCTGTGGCAGTCTCCTCATTGCCACAGTACTTTCTCCTACACCCCTTTCTCATTGGTATCCCAGTTGTGAGCCACTCTGAGTGACCAGGCACTTTTTCACAAAAAAGGCAGTTTGCTGCTCAGAGCATCTCACAACTGCTCAATGCACCATAATCTGGAACTAATGGGTAGCATCACCATGCCACTACAGTTACTTCTGGGTTGGGCACCTCTAGGGAGTGATGTGATAAGTCATGGTCCTGGGTGCCAGAGGGTTCAGCTACACCACTAAGCATAAGATGCTGTATATTTTAGTTTTCCATTGCGTTTATTTTTCCATTTTCATTAGTATTTGTATTCCATTGCAAAAAGTGTGTATCAATGAGATTTGTTTTATGAAGAACTACTTGTGTGGGCCATGCTTTGAGTAACTGATTTTGAGTTGCAAATGCTTCTGAAACCTCAGGTGCTGAGCATGCTGTTCAAATGAAACTGCACAAAGGGTAAAAAGCAAACATGCTCACAATCGGAAAAGCAGGTGATAATGTAACTCAGTTCCTTTAGTTATGAATTTATATAAATTTTCAAAAAAGAAAAACAAGCTATAGAACACCAAAGGCCAAACCAGCACCCTCTACAGTCAATGGATGTTTTGTGTCCCATATATTTTTTGGATCTGTATCAGCGGCCCATAAGAAGACATGCTCGCACCCTCCTCTCGTGGGTGGTCTGCAATCTCCAAGCTGCCCTTCCATGCTTCAGTACATTTTTTAATGAGAATTTAATATTTCTGAAGCACTTTGTTTTATGTGCTGGAAGTGGGTTTACAGAATGGAGAAACAGTCTTTAGCTATTGCTCCCTGGATATATTTTTTTTAAAAAGTGTGCAAAAAAAAGTGAGAAAAGTCTTTTAGAAACATTGATTTTATGCATTACGTATTGAGATGGTTTATGAGCAAAATCCAAAGTAACTACGGGGAATCCTTGCTCTGGTGTAAGAACAACTTACTCTGGATTCCAATATGAATTTCCCATAAGTTTTAAGTAGGTGGTGCAGTAACTACGGGTGCACGTAAGATTTGTACAGTTTGGTTTACTTCATGCCTCTTTTTAGTTGAACCTTTTTTTTTGATTATGATAAACTGACATAACACAACCCGGGGAGTGGTTGGTCAAGGTGTGGAACATCCCCAGGCCTGCCAAAGCAAGGGATTCAGATGGCTTTATGGCTCAGTCCCCTACCCCATTCACTGCTAGGGGAAGAAGTAAAAAGTACTGCTTTTGACCTTACATTTATACTGGGAGCAGATCTCTCTGGATGTAAGTCATTTCCCATCCCTCTGCTGAGAGAAACCACCCTGTTTTAGGCTCCCCAAAAGCATTTTATTGACCACTGTTGAAAAAGGATGCTAGATGCGGAGGACCCTTGGTCTCATCCAGCAGGGGGATCTTCTCTTCCCTCCTTAAACTGCTTCCTGACACTTTTTCTTGCATGTGAAAATAAATGTCTTATTTACATCTTCCCCAGCCCAGAGGGTCTAAAGCATGAACTACTCGGAGCAGAAGGAGCAGACCTCAGTAGACAGATTTACTACTGAGGAAGCTGCATGGGAAATCATATAGTAAGGCATGCATTTCCCATGGTAAATTTTCATTCTCATACATTTATGGATGTTGAAAAGCAATCCCAGAGCTATATTTAATATTCCCTGTTATCTGTTGTATACTTGCCAAGTATTTTGCTTCCCAGATAAACAAATGAAAATGAAGAGAAAAATATAAGGACAATGTACTATCAAGGAGACAGACAAAAGTTTTATTGAGAGTCTATGATGATACAATAAAGAGACTTTTTCGGCATGGTGTATACATGTGTTTCTTGGGCTACAATCCAGAGTAACTACAGGATCTTTTACACCAACGTAGTTATGGTGCCACCTATGGGAAACCTATTGGAAATGCATAGAGCAATCCAGAGTGTCTCTTACATCTTCCCATAGTTACTCTGGGTTGTAGCCTTGGTCTTACTGTTTCCTCTGGTCAAGTAGACTTTGAAGGTTTGAAAAGCATAAACCAGCAAAACCTGTTTGCTCAAAATGATAGAGTAAGGGGCAAGCACCAGTGTTCTGGTAAAGAGGATGCTCAGCACACACTGGTCTGCTTCTCAGAGGTCTTGCCTTCTGGGAGTCAGTATAAGGCAGTTTTATGTATTCATATTGCAGGATGTTATCATGAATAGTGTGGGAAACAGGAAGAAGGAACTTAGGAGAGGACCCTGTCAGTCTAACATTTTTTCGGGTAGGTGATAGAAAGCCCAATCAAGGATGAAATTTCAAAAAGTACAAAAGAATAAGCTTTGTTGAGAAAGAATCAGCATGGCTTCTGTAAGTGTATAAACTTTTTAGAATTATTTGAATCTGGTAAATGGACGTGGTCGATTTATCTAGATTTTCTGAAGGCATTTGACACAGTTACTCACCAAAGGCTCCTGAGAAAACCCAGCACTAAGCCTGGGTGACCATATGTCATAACCAAAAAAAGAGGACAAAGACACTCCCCAAAGGTAGGACACCTAAGAAAACTGTAGTACAGACAAAATGAAAGACAAAACCCCTCATATATATTGCTTTCATGTGCTTAATTTCAGCACTATGTTACTTCTTTTTAACCTTATTACATATAATTTAATAACTACAGGATGGCTCCATGCTGCCCACTTACAAGAGGACAATGAAGTTTTCTTTTTTCTAGGACACAAGGCTAAAATCCAAGACATGCCCTTGAAAAAGAGGACATTGTCACCCTGGCACAAAAAACCTAAGTGGGCAGGTTTTCTTACCAATTAGGAACTTACCAATTGAAGAACAGAAGATAGAGAATGAGTGTAAATAGGCAATTTTCACAATGGAAACATGGTGTGCCTCAAGGATCAGTCTTACAAGCTGAGCTTTTCAACTTGTTACAAGCTTATCTCATGGGCTATAGGAAATGTTAAAGGAGCAGCAATTCTGAAATGTTTTAGAGGCCCTACAGCAATTATTTTCAACCAGTGTGTCCTGATTTTCAACAGGTATGCCATGGGAGATGTGGACAATAATTTATTAGAAGGGCAACTGGAGGATTTGATCCCTACCAGCAACATAATGTGCATTGTCAATGGTAAAAAAAACACTGATGGAGTGCCTTGACTATTACGGTATATCACCATGTCAATGTGCCATGAGATGAAAAAATATTGAAAATCACTATTCTAAGAGTCTGCTGCCTGATTTTTAAGTGTCAGTGGATGTAGCTGTAATGGTGATTGGGCAGCAGTGCCCACCTCCCCAAGTCGCAACTTGGCTAACCCTTGATGCAAATAGGCTGCAATCCTAAACACACTTTCCTGGGGAAAAGACCTATTTAAAATAATGGGTGTTATCTTTGAGTAGACATGGTTAGGATTGCACCCTTAGTCTTATCTGCCCTTTCCATTTAACAAACCACGAAAACTTGGGTCATGATAGGGTTGGTCCTGAAACCATAGCTTAAGAACCGCTGTTTTATAGGTTTCCATCTTTGTTTCAATTTGTTTCATGCACTTTAATAGCAGCTGATTTTATACTGTGGTTTAAATTGTTTGTGAGCCATTGAAGGCATATATACATAAAGAGCAGGATATAAATAAAATAAATGAACACTTGGAAACAAGACATTCCCTGGCTTTCACCGTCAGGCATCTTGTTATAGAAAGCAACTCCCTCATCTGATGTACTGTGCAGTTTGTCATTGTTAATGGAGCAAGACGCAAGTAACTGATGTACGGGTGCACCAAAAGGCTGCTTCACATCAAAGAGTGTTCAGGGCCTGTAGTATTGCTTCCCCTTTTCCATTTTATATAATGTTGTCAGCGCTGAAGTATGTCAGGTGGTTAAGTAGCCTGTGCAACAAGGTCAAAGCACACATACTACACATAAATCACACTCAGTACTGCTTTTTTTTTTGGAACCCACCACTTCAAGATAGGGAAAGCTTAATTTGAAAATCTGTGCAAAGGAATAATGTTACTGTATTTAGGCAATTCTTTTATCACACTGCTTACCATCATAAGAACATCTGGTAAAAAACATGCATGCATATGTTTATTTATTTTAAAGTATTGGCATTCCACCTTTCCCATCTAACAAGAGGAGATATTCAAGGTGGCTAACAATGTATTTAAAAAGCACGATAAAACAGTTAAAGCAAATTCATTATTAACAAAAAACAATACATTAAAATGCCGCCCTCTTGTTGGAATCTGGATTTGGGGCCCCCAAGCCTCTGAACTCAAGTGGAGCTAAATTCCATTCACATCTGGAGGCCCTTCTGTGAGGCCTTCAGAGGGCCAAAAACCACAGCTTCTAGTTTTTGCGTGGAACCTGGAAGTTGTGATTTTCAACCCTTTGAAGACCTCAGAAGGGCCTCTGGACTCAACTGGAGTTCATTTTGGTTCAGAGGACAACAGGTTGTACATGCCATAGGTTCAAAACCTGCAGGTATTCAAATGTGCAGATATCGACATGTGGATAATGAGAGTGGAGCTGTATTTGTTTCTCGGTATAAGCAAACGGAAACCAAATAAATCGATATAAACTTTGGTTCTAATGCCAAATGGAACAGAAAAACTTTCATTTGCCCCAGGAACAGTGGTCATGACAGAGCTAGCCTTCTAGTTATTGGCAAATAGCTGCATAACGTATCACTGCAGAGAAGGTCCACCACCAAAACCACCTTTACCAAGGATGGTACAGAAGGCCCTCTTATGAAGTGGGCAGTTGAGCGAGATGAGTACTCAAACTCTTTATGGCTTCAGTGGTCAGGAAGAGGACCTTGGACTGTACATGGAAATGGCAAACAGTGCTTCTGTCAAGTTGAAGTGTGACATGTTCATATACACCATGTAAGTCAGACATTGTGACGCTGCTGGACAGCATGAGACGGATGTGCTTTGAGCCTGCTTGAAAGACTTTTTCACTTTTATGTGCAGGAATCCTGTGCAAATAGGCAAATGAATGTCAGAGGAGACCTCTTTGTCACCCCCGCCTCCATGGGACTGTAGCGTGCTGTACTTGGGCCCACAGAGAGATTTCCCAGTATATTATGCTTCTGAAGATCTGTGCGTCAGATAGTGCTCGGCTTTGCTGTCTGGTCCTTATCCTTTCTCTCTCTCTCCCTACGCCTCTTCTTTCTCTTCTCATGATATTTAAATCCCACCATCTGCTTAAGAAATGAACATTCTTGAATGTGGCCAGTGCCGCATTAACCTTCACAGATCGAAATGAAACATCCTGTGTTCATGGTTTTCATTTAAATCTAATTCCTCAGCCCAATCCAAATGAGGGGAAGGAGAACTATAGAAACAGCTGTGGAAACTTTTGGGTGATTCCTGGATTTACATTTTGTGAAATATTTATGAAGTTCCATAACCAGCTCTAATGTATCAGGAATAATTGAGCCTTCCCCCTGTTTTTGGATTGAGTGTTTCTTGCTGACCTGAGTGCTCATTCTCTGTCACTGTGGAAGAATTACCATTATTGATTATTTCTTTCCTTCTTCCAAAAATGCTGGAGCGAATGGAAACCTAGCTTTTAATATACTTTTGATGTATATTAATGTTCTGTTCTCTGGTGACATAAGTGTGTGTGGCTCTGTTTGCGTATTCCAGAAGGAAATGGAATCCTATATGTAAGGAGCATAAAACTATGTGTAAGATGCCGTGGGTGTGTCTCTGACTGCGCTATCCTAAAGTAATGTTAGGCTGATGCAAGTCCCTTGTGCTGGCCAGGGGGTGCTGTAAAAGTGCAATAAGGCACTCCAGCACCACTTGTGGGGACTTACACCAGTGCACAGGCATGCGCCAGGAGGGGAGCTTTTGGGGGGTGGAGGAGGGCAGGTGGAGGTTAGGACTGGTTTGTGATGGGAGGGCAGATGAGGGAGCAGGGCCAGATTTAGGTTTGATGAGGCCCTAAGCTATTGAAGGTAATGAGGCCCTTTATATGTCCAGCTGTCCTTGGTCAACAACAAATTGTCGCTGTTTTTTGTGTTGACTATATGCTACGTGGTAATTTATTGATCTAATATTTGCACATAACAAAATATGATATTTTAGGGAGCAGGCTAGCAGGCAGATACAGCAAAGGCCCATTACTTACATCATAGGAGCCTACACAACATAAAACACTGTTGCTGTATGTTGGTTTTATTTTATTTGTTTTATATTTTATATTTTGGAAAAGTACATCCAGTTTTTTGCCTTTAAATTTTTTGGGGGTCCCCAAGAGAGTGGGGCTTTAACCTATAGCTTGCTTAGCTTATACATAAATCTGGCACTGTAAGGAAGACAGAGCATGGAACGTCAGCAGTTATGTTTGGACTTAGGTCACCTCTGGAGGTGGCCTTCTTGTCGATACCTGTTAGCTAGACCTCACAGGCCAGACTCTGAGGGCACAATCCTAACCAATTTAGGCCAGACTAACTCAGCTGGTATATCTTCCCATGGTGGTGTGGGAAAGTTGGTGTATGCCTGTGAATTGGCCTAACCACCAGCCCCCGGGAGTAATGCATAAGGGCCTTATGGCACTTTTGTTACTCCCCCAGGTCAGTAAAGAACTAATGCTGGGTTTTATGCTGGCATAAGTAGAGGTTAGAATTGCAGCCTGAGTCTATAAAGTCCTGGCCTCAGAGTTTTCCCCATTTGAACTGAGCAGCATATAAAATAGAGCAGTAGCAAGCAGTTGTGGGATTCAAATAAATTAACAACAGGTTCTATGTCCTAATAACCTAAATTAACAACAGGTTCTATGTCCCATTAATAACTGGTTCTCAGAACCAGGCGCTCATTAGCAAAGGGTTCTATAGAACCTGTGAGAACCCCCTGAAGCCCACCACTGGCAAGTGTCTTCTGGCTTTGCCTCATCCTGCTGTCTTTTCCTCTTCTGTGGAACTGGTGGTCAGAAGATGTGATGTTGGCCACTAACGTGGATGGCTTTAAATTTATGTAGGACAAGTTCATGTCAGACAAGTCTGGTCAAGATGGCTATCTCCTCCCTCCTGGTTCAGCACCAGTGTGCCACTGAATACCAGTTAGAGATATGTATTAGTGGAAGAGGAGTCAGTCTTTCTCTTCCCTTGTGGTCTTCCTAGAGGTAGATGGGATACCACTGTGGGAGATAGGGTGGTAGGGGAATTGGCCACTTTGAATCTGATACAGCAAAGTGTTTATAATTCAGTGCTTTTAAATGCAATCTGTTGATCTTTCATCTGATCTGTTAACTTTGATCTGTTCATCTTTAATTTGTTCTCACCTTGTAGATCTGTCCATCTTTGATTTGTTCTCACCAAGTATTGCCTGCTTGGGGCCCTAATTTTATATCAGCCCCTGAAAAGTTAAGGTCTCACATCATGTTTCAGAGAGCCCTGGGTTCCTCGGACCCTCAGCAGAATTCTTCAGTAAGAAGGCCAGGAGTGGCAGACAAGCTTTCCTGACAGATGCTTTCCTTGACTGCTGATTGTGCTAAGTGGGGTTCAGTCTCAGTGCATAAGTGGCCACAGTGATGTTCAGCAGGCCAGCCAGTAGTGCTCAGTTATTGTATGCCCTGGATAGAATATTTACAGCAACACTTTGTACTTTCATCAGTTTAGAGACCAGAGCATGGACAAAAGGTAAAAATGGATGAATTTCATAGCATTACTTAGCTTGTAAATCTATATTTGCCAATGAAAAATGTATTAACGTTTTGTGTTATATTCTGTGTTGTTCACCCTGGCAGTGCCAGGAAGCTCTGTAATCATATACTAGATGCTATATAAATCATAGCGAAATTTTTAATTCTGATAGAGTAAATAATTCTGCAATTCTGATACAGTAAAACATTGGTTGCCAAACTGTGCTGCAGGACTCAAGGGCACTGCAGGATGTTTCCATTGGCCTTTCTTAGCTCACCACAACAAAATGTTGCAAGAATCATACTAAGAGCACAATCATGTCAACTCAAAAAGTAAGTCCCATTGTGTTCTATGGGACTTACAAAGGAAAGTGTCTTTAGGATTGCAGCCACATTCCACATGATGGCACTTTGATAACAGAACACCTGAGAAGGACACCGTGACTGTGATAAAATTGATATATGCAGTAAATAGAAAACAATACATTTTCCTAACAAAAATTACATCACATTTAATCAGTTCATTTACTGTATTGTGTAAATGTATTCATTTATTTACTGTATTTATTTTAGATACAATTTGCCCATTTTGCAACAATATCCCCCAAATCCAGAGTAACTGCGGGAGCACGTAGGAGACTTGATGTGCACCCGTACTTATTGCACCACCTAGTGAAAGCCTATGGGAAATTCATATTGGAATCCAGAGTAAGTTGTTCTTACACCGGAGCAAAGACTCCCCGTAGTTACTTTGGATTGCGCCCTATGTTTTAGTTTATCATTTCCATTACATATTAGAGGTCACAACTTTACCAGTGCTCTCTGAAATGTTGATTGCTTTGTGTATGTTTACTATAATCAGGCCAATACAACATTTTTATCATTTCTTACAGTTCCACCATTACGGTTCTTTTTAAGAGCTTGATATGGTCCCAATTCTTCCATTACCCTGTTTTTATATTGTCACTTGTTTCATTGAGGCAATTTATGTTTTTTTGACCAAAAATAAAATAAAATCACCTACTTATAATTATTTCTGAATATGTCCTAAAAGCTTGCAGATGTTTTCCCAATCTGCCTGTAATATTTATAGTTGATCCCTTTGCTCAGTAAATAGCCAACAATATGGGGTGGATTAACTCAAACAAATGCCTTAATCGTTAAAATCTTTAGTCCTTTATGGCCGGCTGAC
Source organism: Cryptoblepharus egeriae (assembly GCA_030015325.1). Taxonomy (NCBI): domain Eukaryota; kingdom Metazoa; phylum Chordata; class Lepidosauria; order Squamata; family Scincidae; genus Cryptoblepharus; species Cryptoblepharus egeriae. Next base: position 19,685,375 of record JAREYC010000013.1, read on the forward strand.
ATGGAGTGTGAAGTTGAGTGAGGCAGTGAAGCAATTCATTGGGCCAAGCTCTTGGTGTACACCCTTCAGCTCTCTTCTTAAAACTGAACATTCTTAATAAAAAGTTAATACACATCCCATTTTAAACTCATTACATGTTTTCACTGTTAACCATTTCTGAAATGTAGCCGCTGGCCAGAACTTTCAAATCAATCTGCATAAAATGTGGCATCAAAACCCAGGTTGGGCAATGCCTGGCTCTTTCTTCTATCCTTATCTCTTGGAGCCAGCAAACCCTCTTGCTTGCGTGTCCCCCCGGCTTAAATGCGGGATCACCCATAAGTTCCTTTGTGGCAGAGTAGGAAAGAGAAAGAGCGAGAGTGGAGTACCAAATGGAGTACCAAGTGGACAAAAAACTCAGGTTTTCAAGTCTGTGTCTCCTCTTGTTCCCAAGAAATGTCCTATATAATTAATGTGAATATGGCAGCTGCCAAATCTACAGGTCTGAAAGGAACCTCATTGGTGTCACTCTCATTGGTGTCAACAGTAGCTTCCTTTTTAGAGTAAATAAGACAATGATTTTCAATTGGTGTGGTACAAAAGGTCCACAAAAGGTTCACAGGTGTGCTGTGGGAGTTGGGAGCACAGCATTTGAAAACAGCTGAAAAACTTTTTTGGGTTCTATAGCTCTGATTCTAGGGCAACTGTTTGTAGTAACAAAGTTCCTCCAAGGAAGAGGGTCAGATAATATGTAAAGACAGTTGCTCTAGAACCAGAGCCACAGAATCTGGAAGTATTTCTGAAAGTAGAAATTGACATTCTGTGGTGAAGATCTTGGAGAAGACTATAGAGTCAGTGTGCCAGGAGGTTAAAAAAAAAGCATAGAAAATGGCTGAAATAGGAACTATTATGCATTATGGGGGGCATTTGTCCCTCAGACACTGTGGTCCCCTCTCTGATCAGGACTCCCCCCACAGCTGTGGTTTCATTTAACAATCCTAACCGCACTTTCCTGGGAGTAAGTACTATTGAATTCAGTGGGACTTGCTTTTGAGTAGACATGCTTAGGATTGCACTGTTAATCTAACTACTGTTTGTGGCATTTAGTAAGAAGAGTATGAGGTTGAGCAAAACATTCCTTTGAGAACTTTCCAAGCTTTGAACCAGGGATTTGGAGGGATGATCAAAAGGCTTCCCAAATTAAGGACCATCTTACTAGTGGCAGGAAATGTGATCCCCGCTGTCATTAACCCAAGGTTGTCCTCATTCAACTTTGACTTCACTTGTAGTTTCCTAGCCAAATTTCATTGGTAACTATTCAGGATAAAACCCAACTAAGGCTGCTTCTCTCAGTTGGGAATAGGCTAATATGTAGGGAGGCCAAGGCAAAATCAGGGCAGAGAGGCCCAGCTTATGAAAGCTTCAGAGGGGAGGGGATGAGGTAGTTTGGCAGATGAAGGAGCAGCCTTGCAATCCAGGCTCCTTTTCTCCAAGGCAAGACCCAGCCCCATTGCAAGAAAAGGAAGATGTTTGTACTGCATGCATGGAATGAAAAGGGGTGTTCATGCAGAGGGGGAGACATTGCGCAAATGTTTGCTCCTTCATAATTTGCTTCCTGAGTTGGACCAGGTTGCACTGAACAAAATGAAGATGAGGCAGATGTGGATCCCATGCGTTGGTCCCATGTGGATCACTGTTTACAAGCTCCACTGAGTAGCAACATCCTTCCAGAGTGTCAACCTTTCAGATAACTTTATGCCTGCAAAGCATATACTCCACCCTACTTAATGACAGGACCAGTCAAGTTCCTGAGTGTATTCTGCTCCTGACAAGCTTCCGAGGACCTCTGGCATAGCACCTTGTGTTATTCAATGCCATGAATTAAGTGACCAGCTGTGGTACTTAATAGGAAGCACTGTGCAAAACATAATTTGGTATATTTCTAATACAATGAGCAAATAGACAAAAGTGTAACATTTGCTTAGCACTCTAAAGTGTCTAATCACTCTAATCTGCCTTTGTATAATGTATTTTCTGGTACTGGTGGGAATCATTCAGTAAGTTTTTTTTAACATGCTAATACCTTTTAAAATAAACTGTTGAACACATATGAATGTTAAACCAATTACCGTAGATTTACGAAACCCAGCAGCTCCTACAGCAGCGTCTTGGTTCAGAGGATGTCCCCCTTCTTAATTTCCAGCTAAGGACTAAAGATGAACAAGACCAATTATGAGCGCTAGCCCAAAGAATGAGAGAGAGATTAGAGAGAGAGCATGAGCACTGCAAAAATATACGCAGGCTCCAGATGAGGAAAGCAAGGATTCTTCAACCCAGAAGGTCAGATTCTTCTGACCTTCTGAAAGGTCAGAAGGAAAATCATCTCATGGATTCCAATTTGCTCCATTTGCAGATTCAAATGAATTCTAGACAGGACTAACTATATCCCTACATCAGGAGCATTTGTAGCTATGTGTTGTGCAGGTAGAATTGCCATTTTCATTTTTGGAGTCCATTTGAAGAAGAACATTTCTGGTGCTATGGGAAGGAGTGGGCCTGCTTTTCCTAGTGGAAAGGGCTGCACTTCTTTTCCTAGCAGGAAAGTGAAGAGAGTGATTTTTGAATCCTTCCTTTCAGATCTTTATCTTTTTGGCACTGGGCTTTCCAGGCTGCTTGAGAACCAGAAAGCGTGAGAAGGCCCACAGAAGAAACATCTTATAAAATAGGCCTCCAAATTCATCTTGGGGGAGAAACACAATCCAGCCAGTTTTGTCGTGCGCATGTCATATAGAAAAAGAGAGTTGGAAAAGGAACATTTGACCACTTTGCAAAGTCCTTGGAGAAAGAAAAGCAACTGCTTAAACAAAGTGAAGGGAATGTTGTGACTCTTCTGCATGTGTGTTTTGAAGGAGAACAAATGTTTCATAGAAACATCAGCAGAGCCTGCATGATCAGAACAAAGGTGCATTAAGTACAGCATATTTTTCCCATGATGGCTGTAGGAAAGCCGAGATAACAGAGAAGAGAGCTCTGCTACTGCTCACACCCACCCACATACACAGCAACTGGAATTCAGAAGTACCGTACTGTATATGGCTCTCTTGACCAATAGCCATTGATAGATCTTTCCTCCATGAATTTGAGTTAACGTTTCAAAAAAACCATATTAGCCAGAGCTTCTCAATCAGTGTCATTCTCACCAATGGTACTTAAGGAGGTGGTGGTACTTGTGGGTCCTCCAGACTCCCTGCCACCATGAAATGAGACCCTCAGTGCAATGCTGCAAGCATCAGTAGGAGCCTCAGCTTACCAGGTGGAATTCCAGCACTCACTTTTTTGCACTCTCACCTTTTACTGGTGTTTATCATGTTGTGTGTGGACTTCCCAATCTGGAAGTTACTGATGTTGACATGATTACCAGTTATTTCTGGTGGTACTTCAGTGGCTCAACTGGTTAAGACACCGTGCCTGTTATCCAAGTTATCTGGTTCAAGGCCCGGGTGTTATCCTATTATCCGCTTTGAGACCCGGGTGCTGCAAGACGGAGTGAGCACCCAATCTTAGCTCAGCTCCTGCCAACCTAGCAGTTCAAAAGCATGTAAATGCAAGTAGATAAATAGGTATCACCTCAGCGGGAAGGTAAACAGCGTTCTGTGCCATCATGCTGGCCACGTGATCACAGGGTGTCTTTGGACAGTGCTGGCTCCCGGCTTTGTATTGGGGATGAGTGTTGCACCCAACAGCTGTGGCTAGTGCCTGTATAGGCAGCAGAGAAACCTGCAGGCAGTCACGGCTGGCAAGGCAACCTGCCAGAGACCTTTACCTTTTACTTCCAATAGGTGGATCATGCAAAGTGGTTTGGCAGAGGACAAACACTGAGAAATGCTGCTCTCAGATGCTAGCATTTGCTTCATTCTATGACACATTTCTTAAATTTCCTAAATTAATCTTGTGTTGTGTGAAGGTCTTACCACTGTCTGTCCTGATTCTCTGGCCATCCCTGATATTGGGTGACCCAGAAATTCCAGCATCTGGAGAAAGGGATAAAATCTCTGAGTACCGATTTCCCCCACATTTCATTGTTGCAGGGAAAGTTTCTTATCCCTACTAAAGTCTTAATCCACATCAGTCTTCACTTTCTTGTTAAAGACTCACTTGTTATTAAAGATGCTTCTTCCTGATAAGGTGAAATTAATTCCCCCCTTTGTGATAAAACAGATATGACAGTATACTAAAAAAACCTTGGTGGTGACCTTAGGCTGAGAAGTGGCATGTTCTGCTTTCCAATGGGGTGTCAAAATTCCAGATCTGGTTGTAGGTGGCCTCTTGTCCTTTGCTCTGAATATTTGTTTACTTGTCTAATGAGTGTTGTGTGCCTGGAAAACCTTCGCAAAATGTTCTTGAATTTAAAAAAAACACCCACTTGAAAGAGTGTCTCTTGCCCAGTTAGCAGGGGTAAAGGCGTAAGTCATTTGCTGCCCTGCAGTGTCACAAAAGTGCCACAAGACAATTCTGTGCTAATGTTGGAAAAAGTTAGGGCAGTACACAGACATGTTTAGGCCTCCCTACATCACAGAAGGAACAGGAAGACCAATGAGTTGCGCCAGTCTAGGTTAGGATTGCACCCTAAGAATTACTCCCTCCCAGCCCAGGCCCTCATTTGCAATATGAGGCTAATTACAATCCAGAGTAACTACAGGAAAACATAAGAGGCACTTACTCTGGATTGCTCTATGCATTTCCTATAGGTTTCCCATGGATGGTTCCATAACTACATCAGTGTAAAAGTTCCCATAGTTACTCTGAATTGTAGCCTAAGACATACATACTGTATCTTGCAGGGTTGTTCAGGGTGTTCCATGAAGCCTGTTGTGTGACCCTTGAAAGCCCAACCACAGCTATTAACTACCATCCTCTCCCACTTTAGCAGCTTTTCAGTCTCCCTTCTGCGTCATTCCGCATCTCCTTTGGAATAGCCTGATTAGTTTGGCAGGGAGATCAAAAAGCCCTCTGAACCCAGAAGTAATTGGAGGTGATGTTGCAGTCAGTGCATGTCTTTGCAACTGGAGGGTGAAACCAGTATTGTGCAGCCTGCCCCCCTCCCCGCTGTCGGTAGTTGGACTTCCTTGTCCAACTACTGCAACTAGCCCTGTCCAAATGCAACAAATAAATCTCGGTCATGCAAAAAAGATCATGGAAAAAATATCACCTCCCAACGTCAGAACGATTCCAGGTAAATTGGCATAAATGGCTGGTGATAGTCACAAATGGATATGTGATTATGATCTTCAGCCAGCTGACCAAAAGCCATATTCTGCTTGACTATGGCTTCCACTGAATCTTTTTGACTGAACGCTAGCAAGTGATGAAAGAAATTCAAAACAACACAAGGATAGAGATATCCTGAGAGTTGCATTGTAGGAAATGGTATTTGGCTTGCAAGAAACTTGCATGTTTCATAGGCAGGGATATATCATAATACATTTGATCACTGAAGCTTTAAAATGAGGTTAGTTTTTTTGAGCTTTTTTGTTGGCTTTAACATGAAAAGATGTTCTTTTGAGAAAAAGAAGTCAGTTCATAAAATATGAAGGGATAATACATTTTAAAAATGTTTAAACCTGAGCATTCGATGGAAGATTTGCCTTTCTTCTGACTGTGGTGTTGCTATTGGCAGGCAGTAGGCTGTGATCGACAACTTGGAAGTCAAGCAAAGGAAGATAACTGTGGGATCTGTGCAGGAGATGGTTCGAGTTGCAGGCTGGTGAGAGGGCAAGCTAAGACACATCTGTCTTCAGAAAAACGTAAGTGGATGACAAATGTTAATTGTTTATCCTTGAGCACAATCCTAACCATGTCTACTCAAAAGTAAGCCACATTGTGTTCAATGAGTCTTACTCCCAGGAAAGTGTCTTTAGGATTGCAGTACTTAGCTGTCTTCCTGTTCTGTGTAAGTAAAATTATGTTTCAGGTGCAGACAATGATAGGAGTAGCCATCCAGATGCTTGAATAAACTGCAATTTCCCGTTACATCTGAATTCCGTAAACAAGTTTATACTAATTGCGGACAATTCAATCAAATCATGGTTTCGGATCCTATCTGAATTATAAATAAATAAACCACAATTTTACCAAGTTCAAATATAATGGACAACCACAGTTTATTCAAAACTGAACGTGGGAAAATGGGATTGCATCCCATCACATGTAAAGGAGGAAGAGACAAGATGGCAAACATGAGAACCCAAGATTGTAAAAGCCATGGCTTTTACATGATAATCTTAGTTATTTCAGTGATAGTTTGAACTAGGCTTAAATAGAAGAATAATTGAATGTGAAGGTTGTATCGAATCCAAAGATAATTTATTCCAGCTTTGAAAAAAGAATTTTAAGAAATCAGCCAGATCCTTTGTTTGCCTCTCCTCCCTTTTTGCTCTGTAGTTAGGGCAGAGTCCTTTCCAAAATAATCTCAGCTTTCATAATTTCATTTCTAACACTAGGCTTCTGGCCCTTAAGGAAATGGAACAAAAGTGGGGAAAAAATACAAGCATTCTCTTGTAAAATCTCAGGCTCATGATAGGGGTATAAAAAGTCTTGGCTACAGATGTAGGGTTGCCAGAATTCTCTTCCATAAAATCAGGACAGGACTCTGTCCCATTTGCCAGTAAGTGAACAACAATCCCCCCAAATCAGGATTGTTCCTGTTTTTCGGGATATACGGCAACCCTATACAGATGGGGTTCTAGTGAAGCCCTACTCTACTGCCTGTCATTGATAGAAATTCTCTTGGTGGCTTCCAGAAATTTTTAACTATTTATATTTAGCAAAATAAACATATTTAAAATAAATATGTAAATAAACAAACCAAAGTCAAGACCGGAGGATGGAGTGATCAATCTGATATATGGCCAGAGAGGATTGGGGCGCCTGTTTTAAAATGTGAACGCAGCTGGAGTTTGGCTTGAGGAAGAAGTGCACCAAAAGGAGAGCTGGGCTTCTTTTTTATGTCAAAGTGTGCAGTGATTTTATTGAGACATTGAACCGTTGCCAGTACTGGGGGCTTCAAATACAGTTTTGAGACAGAGGCAGCTTTATTGAGGGCCTGATCCCCTCTGAATCTCTGCACAAAACAGGCCATTGTGGGCTCCCACTGGTCTTGATGTAGCTTGGATTGCGGCCACAGTTATCCGTTTTTCTCATCATTCCATTGCAGTGTTTTATTTTGGTGTGTTTTTAAGATGGGTCTTGCCTTAATCTTTCCTTTTGTGCTTTGGGTGTAAAAGTGTGACTCTGTAATGGACTCATGCGATGTTCGGCACCGGGTCATATTTTAAATTCATAGCTTTTGTTACTGAGATGTTTCAATGCATACGATAAAGCCCCAAACACCCTGTTTTTTTGGATTGCTCATGTACCATGTGGAAGTCGTTTGATGAAATGGTCTCTTGGGCGAAAGGAATGAAGAAACATGCTTTCTGTTAGTGATTCCACATCGGTTGAGGTGTCCGCAATATTTGCAGCTCCTTAGAGTCTCACCAAGAGATTACATACTGTAGCTTTTTTTTCCTCCTACAAACTGATCCGGTGAACTGTTGCACTAGGAAGTGATTAGGATGGGATGCTAGCTTTGCTGGGCCAGGTGCAACAGTGTGACCCTTCTTTGTATCACCCTATTATCTCAAATGGATTGGCACCTTTACTGTCAGATACAGGCAATAACATTTATTATTGTTATTCAACAATATAGCAAGGCTTGTTGTGTAATGGGGAAAGGGCTGACGTGAACTGCATTTTGGCTTGAGGGACCACAAAGTTGGCCAAGACTGTGGTTGTGTGTGTGTTATTTGGCTATGGTGAATAGAGGCACTCTTGCAAGTGGGTGTTCCTGTTTTATTTAGCAGGGGGAGAGTAACTGGCCCTACACATCCCAGCAGTGTCTGTTCAAGTGGCTTCTGCTGGTGATTGTTTTTGCATTTTTGATTGTGAGCCCTTTTGGGACAGGGACCCATTAGCTTTTAATTAGCTATTATTATTTTTCCATTTTCTTTGTAAACCGCTTTGCGATAGATAGATAAAAGTAATTCATGGTTTGATGTTACTTCTGAACCAATCCAGGGTGCAATCCCGCGTAACTACAGAGAGTCCTTGCTCCAGTGTAAGAACAATTTACTCTGGATTGCAATGTGAATTTCCCATAGGTTTTCACTAGGTGGTGCAGTAACTACGGGTGCACGTAATGTCTCTTACGTGCTCCTGTAGTTACTCTGAATTGTAGGGCCAGTCTCTCAAAAGAAGAGACTTATGCTGACAATTTGGCCATAAGCAATTTCATTCTAATTAATCAGTTTGGCAGATGCAGGTTCAAAAGCAGATGATTAATCAGTGTATGCAGGCCAATGCACATATTGCTGTCTTTAGAGTTAAATCTATTTCTGGAATTATTAGTCATTCTAATTTAAAAAAAGGTATCAGTTTTGCCCTAGCATGTCTAGTTTTGGAGATATGGCACAACCTACACAATGAAGCTGCTTCAACCATTCTCTAATGAGACAATGATGTGATGATGAAACAAGGTGTGGTAGGGATCAATTCAGAAAATTTTTGAAATTATGTTCTTTTATATCATAAGTCCTACAAGAATATTATATGCTAGATACTGGAAAGTTCTAGAAATACCTGTTGTAAAAAAATTGGGGAATAAAGTTATTGGACTTTTCTGTAGGTACTTAAAATTTTCCTTTAAAAAAGTTAGTATAGTAAAAACTTTAATGAACAATTGGAAAACATTTATGACTTCCTGCACACGAAGGAGGAAAATGAGTCAAAGAAATTCAGTGAGTAGATAATTTAGGGTGAAATCCAGAGCAACTACAGGAAGCCCTTGCTCCAGAATAAGAACAAGTTACTCTGGATTCCAATATGAATTTCCCATAGGTTTTCACTAGGTGATGCAGTAACTATGGGTGTATGTAATGTCTCTTAAATACTCCTGTAGTTACTCTGGATTGTGCCCCATATCACCGTTTTTCTCTTTGCTGAAAATTAGTACAAGTAATAGATCGTAATATGATACCTAAAATGTTATATGATTTTGAAGAAGAGCAAAGAAATATAAATTGAGAACTTTGCACTTGCCATACAACTTTCAATATTAGTTGTTTTTTCACTCTTTTTAAAATAAAAATTATAAAAATTACAAAAGAAACTAGATGTGACAAAATTGATGTCATTTTTTTGAAACAGCACCTTAAATTAATATAAAACCACCATAAATTTTTGGGGAAAAAGCTTTTCCAATCATTAGTTTCACAGGCCTGTGTTTTTTTTAACCCTGTTCTGATTGTATCTTCTAATTTGGTGTTAGGTCAGAATGTAGCCTAAAGTTAGTCACTGAAATAAGAGTAAAATTAAAAGCCTAATTTTTCCAGTTCTTTCCTAATTTTTAACCCAATTCTGGGTCAATCTGATCCCATTGTTTAGATGACAATTAATCCATTTACAACCCTAAAGATGATTCTTTTCTTATATATTTTTGTGTGGTCATGGGACTCAAGCTGCAATCCTAAAACATACATTCCTGGGAGTAAGACCTATTGAACACAATGGGGCTTACATCTGAATTGACATGGATAGGATTGTGCTCTAAGAGCGCTATTATTATTTTTAAGGCATAACCACTAGCTAGTCATTAAGCCCCCCCACCCCCCAAAAAATCTAACATTCTGGGAAACTAATCAAATATTTTGACTGAGAAAATGATCAAATGACTGGTGACATTCAAAAAGAAAGTGTAAGAAGTTGTAAGACCTGCCCTGCCGCTGGGAAAATGAAGTATCTTGAGTCCTTTATGCATGGAACTCCCATCAGCCTCAATATCAGTTGTGTCTACTGGAAAGCTTTTAGGGTTGAATTACACTGTCCTCTTTTAGGTCTTTTTTCCCCATTTTATTTGCTGTATTGACTGGCAATACATGATTGCAAAAGATTCTGTTCTTGATGCTAACAAGAGCAGAATGAAACCTATGGTTTTTGATGCATTTTCAGGCTTATACATGAGCTTCAATGGAAAAAGGCAAGGTGGATGTTTGGCAATGACTTTCCTGTGGTGTCTTTAGGTTAAAGATAACTTCCAAGGAAATGTATAACTCTTGCCAGCTTCTGTCAATCTGTAGAAAAGTTGTTTATTTATGGTTCTCAAACTCTTTAGCCCCAGGACTCACTTTTTAGAATAGCAGTATTTTAGATCTCACCAGAAGTTATGTCATTAATATGGAAATGATATTGTGGCTGGAAGTGATATCATCAAGCAGGAAAAAAAATGTTAACACCCCATATGACAAAATCAAATCAAATTAATTAAAAGTTTACAATTCATACTGCATAAATTAAAAAAATATTTTAAAAAAAGAAGAACCCTCAAAATTCTCCCAAGCATTATTATATCCCAATTATGCAATTCTATACACTATAGAATTCTATACAATTCCATATAATTCTTACCTGGAAGGACTTTCATTGTTAAAAACAGCCTGATCTAGTGCATCCTGACTTACAGTTTGAGAAATACAGTTTATTACAGTAATATCTCATGTTTCTGGTGTAGAAATGAATTCCATCTTGTCACCTGATTGGAGAGAGACCTGTTTTCCTTTGGCAAATTGGCTGCATCATTTGCTTTTAGACCCCATTAACTTATTTCATAGATATTGAAATCCATTGCTTTTAAGAAACCTCAACTTGAAAAGTCATAGACATTTCTTTCTAGATTCTTATAAAAAGTTACTGAGTCATGCTATTAGTTTTCCTTTATATGGGGAAACACACACACACATTTGAAATTATTTCAATAGTTGTTCCACAAATGAGTGTGTAATTTAAATGCAGGAGGATACAGTCAAGCGTCAGTGGCCGAAGGCTGATGCCGAATAAGCATCATAACAGCGCTGTAAAGAGGTGGAAGGTAGAATCTGTTCTCTGCCCCAGTGTCATTTCTACCACCTCTGTGGTCTCACTTGAGCCCCTCCATACAATGCCGTGGGAGATTTTGCTCAGCAATATCACATTAGTTGGAAATCAGTTGCAAGCTCCGGCATTTCTTTCTGCTGAATGATGTGGCACCAGACTGAGATGGATTTTATCTGTGTAATGACCTATAAGTCCTTTTTTATTTCCTGAGATCTGTCTTGCTTCTTTGAGAATTTAATGACTTCATTTTTTCCCACTTTGGAATGTACTCACTTTTAACTCTTTGGAAGTACATCAAGCATCCCCGAAAGACTTATTCATGACTTATGAATTGTGAAATCTTTTTCTGTCCCTAGAGATAAGGGGGAGGAATTTCTTAGCTCTTAAAGCAGAGGACTTTTGGTACTAAAACACTCGTCTCCCTCAGCCTGTGCATTGCAAGCGAGAGAGGAAATTGCAAGGCAAAGCCAATCATCCCGTCCCTCTCTATTCCTATACAATTGCTCCCACTGCGTGCAGTCTGGATAACTCCACTGAGAATTGTGATTGCAGTGGTGACCCTAGAAAAGTATTGGTGGGGACAGGAGAGGCAGAGAGTATACACTGATTTGGGATGTTACATTTTGGCAAGAAAAGTAACTGTATTCCACACAAATGGATATGAGCCCATATGCTCTTTATAAATATGTATCTAAGCTAATAAAAAAGGCAGCACAATTCAGTGCGTGTTTGCTTGGAAGCAAGTCCCACTGTGTTCAGTGGGGCTTACTCCCTGTGGAGTGTATTTAGGAATGTAGATTGAATGCATAAATGTATTCCTTTAGGGGGGCAGCAGTGAGGAGAGGTCAAGGGGAAAAACTATTTGTCTAAGGGTTCTTTCCACTTCTGATGTCACTGATGTATCTCAGGAGGACAGCAGAAGGTGGCTCTACTCTGAAGATTAAGATCCTGGACTTCCCAACTGCAGTCATCCTCAGTTAATTGGGAGCTGATGTACATGTTGATGGTAGCAGGTGATATTACCAGAGAGACAAACTATGTAGTTCAGGTTGCAGAAGTTCACAAAAGATAATGGTTCACTTCAGGGTCAGTTTGACTGGCAGGTCCCTAGAAAAAAAATCATGGAAAAAAATCTTCATTGTCCTCCCTTTCCTTTTGAGCAGGCAGCATGCAGCCTTCTTGTAAATAATAAATTATATGTAATAATTTTAAAATTCATACAAAGTGATATAATGTTTAAATTAACCACATCATTTTTAGCTTTTATTTTATCATGTGCTAAATTTTTCTTGGATGTCCTACTTTTTGGGAGGTCTTGTCCTTTTTTGGGTTATGACATAAAGTCACTCTGGCAAGGAACAGAATTTCTGCCTTCTCTCCTTACCTGCACCTCTGTTCTCATTATCTGCAATGCAGAAACCTTCTAGAGCAGCGTTTCTCAAAGTGGGGGTCGGGACCCCTTTGGGGGTTGCCTAGAGCTTTCCTGGGGGTCACATAAAGACCTCTGGTGCAGGGGGCCAGATCAGGCTTGCCAGACCTCCGGCTGTAGCTGCGTGCGCACTGGGGCTGACTGACAGCCTCAGGGCCCAATCCTGTGCATGCCTACTCTGAAATAAATCCCTTTATAGTCAGGGGGCCTTTACTCCCATGTAAATGTGGATAGGATTGCAGCCTCAGGGCCCAATCCTATGCATGCCTACTCTGAAATAAATCCCATTGTGTTCAATGTGTGCATATAATACACATTTCATTTGTGACAATGAAAATACATCCTGCATATCGGATATTTACATTATGATTCATAACAGTAGCAAAATTACAGTTATAAAGTAGCAACAAAAATAATTTTATGGTTGGGGGTCCCCACAACATGAGGAACTTATAAAGGGGTCACGGCGTTAGGAAGATTGAGAACCACTGCTCTAGAGGCTGCAGAATCGTGCCTGTGACCTGCACAGATCCCCTTAAAATGGCCAACAGAAGTTTCTATTCTCTTGATCTTTGTAATGGGATCTGATGTCCATATTGTACTTCAGATGCCGTTCTGAAGTCCCTGCAACCTCTGGAAGGTATCTGCGACATTCAGAAATATTTTGGCACCCTGTTGCACACTGCTGGCTTCCTCTGCTGGATTCTTTTGATGCTAATCCTTCCCACCAGTATACCCTTTGTACGTAACCACACTGATACCATAGGTTCAATGGTTTGTTAATTGATAATTTGCTCTCAGTTAGAGATTCCAGAAACCTAACCTTAGTGGATAATGAGAACTGTCTAATGGTATATTATAGCATAGATAAGGAACATAAGCAAGACAATTATTCATATCGGTATGTTTTGAAGTCTCAAAATGAACAACCCTAATCTATTCTTACAGTCAAGCTTCTTTGCCCTTCCTTTCCAAAGCAAACTGTTTACAGGGGTCGCAATCTGGATCATGGTACTGTCCAGACAAAGGGTAAAAAAAAATAAGGATTCAATCCTGACTTAGGGCACAATCCAGAGCAAGTTCAGCCTGCTCTGCCCTAACTGCTCTCTCCTAACTATTCTGTATCCAGAGCAGAAAGTTATGCTGCATCCAGAGAGTCAGGAAGCCTGGGCTGCCCTAACTGCTCCAGAGCAGGCCTCCGTCAGTCTTGGAAAACTATGGTATCATGCTTGGCGCTGTACATGCTGCATGCGAAGCATGAGAGCCTGGGTTGGATTGTTATGGAGGATAGGCTGTTACCCAAGCAGCAAATCCCCCCTCTCCACGCCACTGAATTAGTCCAGTGGAAAGGCAGAGCCAATACGATTGGTTCCAGCTGCGTCGCAGAGCTGGGCTAAGGACAGGAGCTCACCCTGTGGGGCCGACCCGGGTCTCGAACTCTGGCCTGCTGGTTAACAGGCACAGTACTTAACCACATGCACCATAGCATGCTAAGTAATTGACACATGGGGAGGATTTGCTCCTGAAGAGACACCCCTCAGATCACACTGAACAAGGAACCGCTGTGGTGCCTACAGTGGTGACATGACTGTGCATCACCCGGTGTGGAAGTCTGTGCATCACCCCTAGGATGCGCACCCCCCCACCTGGACTGTGCAGTCGCCAAAGTTGGCACCTGCGCAGTTGTTTCTGAAGCCAACTGGCTTCAGAAAGAGTACTGTGCAGGCACCATCTCTGACACGTGTGCAGTACTTTTCTGAAGTCTTTCGGCTTCAGAGGAGACTGTGCAGGCGTCAGAGTTGGTGCCTGTGCAGTACTCTTTCTGAAGCCGTTCGGCTGCCGCTCCGCCTCCTGAGTGAGGCCGAATGGCCGTGCAGAGGCGCAGACTTCCTCCGCTCTAAGGAAGTCTCCTCTGAAACTGTTCGGCATGCTCAGTGTGTTTCTGCACAGTGCACCTCAGCTAGCTGTTCAGGCCAGCTCCTCAGACAAGTGGCAGCTTCTGGCTTCTGCTCCGCCTTGGTGCGGGCCTGAATGGGCGTGTTGACACCCGGGGCCTGCCAAAGGACAAACTCCTCCAGCGCATCACCCCATATGGAGCGCATCACCCAATGCAGCCCACACCAGCTGCACCAGTCTGGTGACGCCACTGGGTGCCTGCCTTATAAGGAATCCCTGATGAGATGCCAGTACATTCTACAGTGAATACAAGGGGCTTCTTGGAGTGGCCTGCTGTATCCTGAGGTTTGAGGGCAGCCGTAGTTTGTTCCATATCCTGAGGTTGAGAGGCAGGGTTGCAGCTAGGCTGGACAAGAACTCAGATTTTTGGTCAACACTGCCATTCTTATGCGGGCCTTATCATGGACCCCTATGGGTCTACTCATTACTATACTGCTCCTGAGCGGGTATATCTCTGGGAAACTGGAAGAGAGCATTTCTGCCTTGGGAACAGGCTTTGGATACAGAGTGACTGCTCTGCCCTAGGCAATGCTAAAGATGCCCTCAACTTGCCTCTCCTGAGCTGCTTAGGCTGCCTCAGTTAGGGCAGAGCAGGTCCACCTCTCTTAGGGCACCCTATCTTGCCTTGCTCTGCCCTAAGCCTCTTCCAGAGTAACTGGGGTGGAGCATCTTGCAGTTGCTCCAACCTAGTGATAGATAGGGCAACCCAAGGGCTCTTATGTGGACAGATTAGTTGCTCTGGATTGTGCTGTTAGTCAAGAGAGAATGGCCCAAGAGTCAAGAGATAATCTGGCTTAAGCAGAAAATATCCTGAGCTGGCAGGCCAAATCCTCAGGGCTAGGAGGTCTTTAGACTGGCTTAACTGCTGCTGAAGAGGCAGCAGCACAAGGGCAGCATGCTCACTGGGCTGATGTAGCTGTGCCATATCCTGAGGTGGGCAGTTGTGCTGCTGTTGAAAAGCAGGGGTTGAACTTGGGGTGGCTTAGGTCTCAGAATTTTAGGTCTTCAGCCATTTTTACGGTGGCTTATCATGGACTCCTATGGGCCTACTCAGATTTATGCATGCTTCTGAGGTGGCTTAAGTCAGAAGAGCTTTGAGGGGGCATGTCTGCCAAGGAAACAGTACTAACAGCACTGTTCTATGCCATGCTGATCATGCCTTCAACATGCCTTTCCTGAACTGCCTAGACTGGCACAGCTTTATTGGCCCAGATCAATCTGTCTTGGACCAGCCTCAGTGGACTTGCACTGGCTCTAACCTTTTTGGTGTAGCTAGGCAGGCCTATCTTGGAATTAGGCCAGACCAGAGCTAGATGGGCTAGCCTAAGTGTGCTTCAGGATTCAGCCTACATCTTCTTTCACACTGCTGTTTTGATCCACAGGGCTTCACTATCTATCTACAGTATTTACTAGTCAGGTGAGAAGGTAACAGCATTCGGTGCGATTGCAAATCACATGTTCACAGGAGCGTTTTGAACAATGCTGGTTCTCTGACTTAAAAAATGGGGATTAGCATCATTCCTAGAGTCAGTCACAACTAGCAAGACACCCTGCAGGGGACACTTTTCCTTTCTAAATAGAAAGACAAACAGATAACTCAGCATGTGTTTTGTGTAGCTCAAGGGTGATCAAACATTTTGGAAGGAGGGCCACATCATCTCTTTGACACTGTGTTGGAGGTGAGAAAAATGGTTTACATTTCAAATTTGAATTAATTTACATACAATTAAATAGTGTACGAGATATATTACAAGGCTTGTCCATGGGCCCGATGGAGTGGTCTCACCGTGGGCCGCATCTGGCATTCGGGCCGGGGTTTGGACACCCCTGGATTGTAGCTAATTCTATTTTGAGTTTTACAAACCGTTCACTCCTGCACTATGCTAACCTCTGCGGTCTCTGTTTTCTCTGCCCCATCCAACAACTTCTGCCGTTTCCAAAGAGAATGAATCCCACTGAACATAGTGAAAGTTACTGCAAGATTAAACATGATTGATGCACTGATAAATTCATTACAGTTTTGACAGCTCACAGTATTTGTCACTGTTTCTTATCATGGCTGACAGGGCACAAAATAAATGGATCTGGAAACTGTAAAAAAAATAAATAAATAAGCAGTGCTTCGTTGTAGTGGTTTCCCTCTAAAAATGTCACAGGAATTTTTGTGTGTGTTTTCCCCTCTTCCCTTTTTTTTTTACCACATTGGTCTTATTGATTTAATAGAATTGTGCAGCTTAACAGCCCCCTGTGCACAGCTTGGAGAGAATATAAGAGGTTTTGTTTCAGCAAGCGTATGGATTGCGTGCTTGACGATTGGAGACCTTTTAAATCTACAGACGTGGTGGCAGGCTGTGGTTCATGCCGAGTCCCCATTGTGCTTATTAATGTCCCCACATAAAACGCTGCCAAGACGTCCCTCCCAAGCAGACCTCAGACCTTGCCGTGATAGGAAGTCTTTGCCACACAAGGCATGTTCTCGACTTGCAAGACATCAGGCAAAGAGTCCTTTGCTGTGCTGGATTTCTCCTTGCAAAGATGGTGTGTGTTGAAACATTTAACAAAAGTACCATTACTCAAATATAAAGCACCATCGAATATAATGTGCACCCTATACTTATAATCAAGATACCATATTTACTCAAATCTAAATAACCACCAGCGCACCCTGATTTTGGAGACTGAATTGGCTGAAAAAGTGAGCATTCAAGTCACTACAGTATTAAATATGGTTTCCTTCCTGCAGTGGTGCAGTTCTTTCTTACACCTCAGTTTTCAGTATGTGTAAAGTCTGTGTTATCGTTATAATAAGCCAGTGGTGGTGAACCTATCGGATGCATTCGAGGGAGGGCACTTTCAGGGAGTGAATTATGGAACTCCCTCCCCTTTGAATTAAGATTAGCCTCCTCTCTTTTAACCTTCCGGTGGGGCCTAAAGACCTTTTTATTAAAAAAGGATTTGAGGTCACATAATGTTTTTAATCTGTCTTCATCCATCCCTGATCTGGTTTTACTGCTGTTTGGTTGGTTTTTTTAATATTTTTTAAATTCTATTTATTGTTTTAGTTGTATTTTATTGCCATTGTTTTATTGATTGTTAGTTGCCTTGGGTGCCCTTTGGGGAGAAAGGCGGAATACAAATCTAATAATAAATAAAATAAATAAATAGTTCTATCTCTGTCCTATGTCCCCAGACTGCCAACCATGCATTCCCAGAATTCTGGGCATGCACAGTATGCACCGGCTCAGTTTGGCTCAGGGCCAGTCCTCACCTGCACATGCCCAGACTTCTAGACTTTTGCAATGGTTGTAGGGCACTCCTGACCCACTGCGCAGGCCTGGAGTTCCAGGCATCCACAGTGGGCACTGGCTCGCATGGTGGGCACCAGTGCCATCAGAGGCACTTGGGGCAAAAAAGGTTACCCACCACTGTGATAAGCTGTATACAGTGGTGCCTCATGTAACAAATTTAATTTGTTCCAGAGGCATGTTTGTTACGTGAAATATTCTTTACATGAAGCAGATTTTCCCATAGGAAACTCAGACAACTGGTTCCAGAACCCCAAAAATATTCATATAAAAATATTAACTGGATGTAAAAATGATGACAAAACACTTGAATTGAATTCAAAACATGAATTCAATGTGCATGATCCTATGAAGTCTACTTAGGCTGCAATCCTAAAGACACTTTCCTGGGAGTAAGCCCCATTTAACACAGTGGGGCTTGCTTCTGGATAGACATGGTTAGGAGGCTGCAATCAAAGACACTTTCCTGGGAGTAAGACCCATTTAACACAATGGGGCTTACTTCTGGGTAGACATGTTTAGGAGGCTGCAATCCAAGACACTTTCCAAGAGTCTGCCCACTTTCTCCTTCTCTCCATCCTGAGCCTCTCTCTCCCCTGCTCCTTCTGGCTAGCCCTGAGCTGCTTCCCTCTTCTCCACTGCTCTTCTCTCCCTCTGCCCAGCGGACACCCGGCCACAGGAGGAACAGCGCAGAAGTGTTGCTTTCGCTATGGGCTTTTAAAAGGGCTGCCAACCAGCTCATCTGCTCCAACTGCCAACGAGTGTGTTTGTTACATGAAGCACAGTTTGTTACATGAAGCAGAATCCTAGATAAATTTTTGTTTGTTACATGGAACATACTTTATGAGAGGCACTTGTTATGGTGAGGTGCCACTGTATGTTGTTACATCCTCTGTTGGTGTTTGGCTTAAAAAATATAAGATGAGCCTTTCTGGATCAGGCCCATCTGGTCCAGCTTCCTGCATCTCTCAATGACCCATCAGTTGCCTCACAGAGCAGACAAGAGACCTGTATACTGGTGCCTTGCCTTACACCTGGCATTCTGAGGTGGCACACTTCAAAAACCACAGGGTTGCACAACCAACCCACCATAGCCTTTTCCTCCAAAGATTTTTCCTCCAGAGATGTGTCCAATCACCTTTGGAAGGCATCTTGGTCAGATAACTAAATCCTGTAGCAAGGAGTTCCACAGATTAATTTGGAAAAGAAATATTTCTTCCAGAAATGCAAGTTCAAAGATCCAAACAAATGGGACCTGCAGTTAGTGAAGCCAATTTGGTTCATATTGCCAGAAACAGAGGGAGGATTTTTTTAAAGAGGGTATTTCAATTTTCTGAGGCAACTTCAACCCTTTCCCTATTGCTTTGGATATTAAAAGATGTTAAAACAGAAATGAAAAGAGATATGAACCCCCAAATCCAGAGTAACTACGGGAGCATGTAAGAGACATCACATGCACCCATAGTTACTGCACTTCCTAGTGAAAACCTATGGGAAATTCATCTTGGAATCCAGAGTAAATTGTTCTTACGCCGGAGCAAGGACTCCCCATAGTTACTCTGGATTTTGCCCGAAGTCGCTTAACTTTTTCTCCCAAAAGCCTTTTTATTTCTCCACTTGAATTGTGGTGTATTTTGCTCTGGCAGACTAACTTAATATTAAATTAATATATAAAATGCCTTGTTACTTCCGTAATAAATTGTTCAATTTGCAATTACTTTCCTAACAGTGTAATCCATATGCATTCCTACTCAGAACTATATTCCAGTGTTTCCAGTTGGACTTACTCCTAGGAAACCATGTGAAGGATTTCAGCCTCAGAGATTTGAGAAATTGTAATTTAAGAAGGTGCTTATTTCATTAAAATAATTATAGGCTTTGCCTGACTTATCTGAAAATTGAGCAGCAT
Organism: Cryptoblepharus egeriae; assembly: GCA_030015325.1. Classification (NCBI taxonomy): domain Eukaryota; kingdom Metazoa; phylum Chordata; class Lepidosauria; order Squamata; family Scincidae; genus Cryptoblepharus; species Cryptoblepharus egeriae. The sequence goes on from JAREYC010000013.1 coordinate 19,704,918, forward strand.
TTCATTGGTACATGGAAGAGATGTAAACCAGGACCTGATAATTTAGCATCCATTGTTCTTTTAAAAAGTGGGGGGGGGGGAAAATTCAACATTTTTTAGTTACACCAACACTCAAAGGACCTCTTGAAAAACTATTATTTAAGCTCTGTTGAGATCTACACTTAATTTTGTCATGTGTCAGCGTGCACAGAACTGTGTGCATGAGTAGGGCAGATGACATGTCTTGTGTCATTCCCAGTGGCATGCCTGTGGAATGTGAGGGGAGGCTATGGGTTCAAGTGCTGCTGGATGAACGGCTGCAAGGTTCATGGGACAGCACAATAGTACTGTTGGGATGGCACGGTACAGCAATGGTACAGCAGAATGGGGCAACACAACTAGTTGTGTTGCTGGTAATTCCATGATTGTTTTTCATGAGATTCAAGATATGCAAACTGTATCCTTTCATCTCTGAGATGAAAAAAGCAGTGGGGGGATGATTTTTGAGTGGGCAAAGTGCTGGGGGAGGAAAGGTGTAAAATAGACTCCTTTCTTTGATTCTTCTCTCAGTCAGAATCCTCAACTTAAAAAAGTACATATAAGAAGAGGGATTCAAAATGCTACAGAATGATCCATTTCCTCACTGTTTTGGCATGGATTGGGGATAAATTGTTTTATATGATATTGAGGTTGGTTATTATTGCAAGGCTCCAGTCCAATCCAAATTTCCAGTGCTGATGGTGGGGAATCACAGAGGGAAATCATAGGGAATCTTCTAGGTAAGGGGGAATTTGTTCCCATTGTGGTTGCGTCAGCTCTGGAAAGTTGGATAAGTTTGGGTCCCAAATGTAAGAGAGTTGAAAGGTGCCTAGATAGAAGTGATTCTATGCGCTCATAGCAGAGCTGAAACTGTCACTATAGATATGATTGGGAGTCTGGGGTGTTATGAGTCTGGAATTGGAAATAACAACAACTTTAAGCTTGCATCCAAAACGTTAAGCTTGCATAAACCCTACTGAATCTCACAAATTGCTCAGAAGAACTTGATTTTGCACTTAAGTGGTTTATTGGATTAAATGTAATTGATTTTATTTTATAACGGAATAATTACACAATTAGAAGAGGCTTTTTATTCTCTTTTTAGTAAGATGAAGATTTTCATACTAGACTTTTTTGACTTCCATTATCCAGACAGGAACTTGTCCTGACACATTGCAAAAAAAGTTTTTAAACTCAAGGGTTCAGAATATCTTGCCACGTAGCAGGGAATGGTACTTCTTACCCTATGGCTGCAATCCTAAAGACACATACCTGGGAGTAAGACCCATTGAACACAAATGCAACTGGAACCTTTCTAAGGTCTGCAGAGGCTGTGTGTGGCCTCTCTACAGGCTTCAGAAAGGAAGGCTTCTGGACATAATCTGAGAATATCTGCAGTCACATCTGGGATCTCAGGCCAGGTAGTCCAGGTGAGGCTCTGCCTCAACAGCCTCCAGTGACTGCACATCCCTGCCTCCTTCAATCACAGGAGGAGGGGAAGAGTCTCCAGGAACAACCTCAGTCAAAGGTGGCAAACCTACTAGAGTCCCTGGCTTAGAGGACATAAAAGTTCTGGGCTGCCCAATCTACAGGAGCCTCAGGTGCAATCCTAATCCCCACTTAGGCCAGCATAATTCCCAGGACAAGTCCTGTGCTAGGCTGGGGGTGTCACAAAAGTGTCTTAAGGCACTTCTATACCACTCCTGGGGGATTAGGCCAGGACACAGTAAGGTACCAGCCTCCCCTCACCTGGGGAGATGAGTGTCCTCAGTTAACAGTATTAAGGGCACAATCCTATACATGTCTCTCAGAAGTAAGCCCCGTTGTGTTCAATGGGTCTTACTCCCAGGAAGGTGTGCTTAGGATTGCAGCCTGAATGTGCCAAACTGTCCTGTGGCACTTTGAAGAATAAGCAATATATTGTAGCAGAAGTTTAATAGCAACAAATGCATTAGTCTGTGAGATTAGTTAGTTTGAGATTCTTTGTTGTTGTTGCCGTACACTTAATATGTGAGGTTGTGTAATGTTGCTACTAACAGTATAACCTGAGAATTTCCCAGATCAAATATTGTTGTTGCCATAAATTCACTACAGGGTCTTAGACAAGCCACTCTCTCAGCCTGCACCACCGGTCTGTAATGTGGTGTAGTAATTCTGGGTCTACCATACAGGACTGTTGTAAAGAAATACAAGATCATGAATGTAAAACTTCGTGAACATTTTAATTGTACTCAGTATATGCTACAAAATTATATTAATTCATATACAGTGGTGCCTCACATAAAGAGCTTAATTCGTTCCGGAGGCATGCTCTTTAAGTGACACGCTCTTTAAGTGAAGCTGATTTTTCCATAGGAAATAATGAAAACTCAGACGATTGGTTCCACAACCCCCCAAAATATTCATATAAAAATGTTAACTGAATGTTAAAATGATGACAAAACATGCATGCAATGTGCATGATCCTATGAAGTCTACTTAGGCTGCAATCGTAAAGACACTTTCCTGGGAGTAAGCCCATTTAACACAATGGGGCTTACTTCTAGGTAGACATGTTTAGGAGGCTGCAATCCAAGACACTTTCTTGGGAGTAAGACCCATTTAACACAATGGGGCTTACTTCTGAGTAGACATAGTTAGGAGACTGCAATCAAAGACACTTTCCTGTGAGGCTTACCTGGGCTACTGCTGGAGGTTCAAGGTGGTCAGTGGGGGCACTTGGGGGGAGTTAGGGGCAGCTGCCTCTGGCACCTGCAGGCAATGGCCCCCAAGTTGGGGGCAGTTAGAGGTAGCAGTGCTGGCCGGCAGCCTTTTCAAAGAGCCTCCATATGGAGCGTTGGGGCTGCATAGCACGCGTGCCCATAGCATGCTTGCTTGTTAAGTGAAGCGGAACTTGTTATGTGAAGCAAGATTTCTTGAAAAATTTTGCTCTTTATGTGAAACGCTTTTTAAGCGAGGTGCCACTGTAAATCCCACATTTTTTTCAATCATGACATTCCTAGTCAGTCACACATCCAAGTACTGGGCAGACCTAAATCTGCTTAATTTCATCAGCGTAGCTGTGCTCCCCCTCCGAAAATCTCCTGGAGCCTATTATTATTGACACCTGAGAAGAGGTTTAGATAGTTATGTTCGTAGCCAGTTTGGTTTATAAGCTATTTAAGTGGAAACAATAAGCATCTATAATACGTTGCAGAAAGACTTTTTGTTTTGCTAATACTAATTTTCGCATCACTAGTCTGTAACAATTTTGGATTTAGTGTGAGGTCGTTGTTAGCTTTCTTACAAACCATAAGGCTTGTTAAAGCTTTGATCGGCTGTAGGAAATGAGGTGTGGGCAAAACATAGCTGAACAGCCAGGGAGGGCATTTGCAAGCGAAACTCTACATTGCTACGATCTTTTAAGCATATTCAGCGATTTGGAAATAAAACCTGAACAACAAGACATAAATTGAATGTCTAATGTACTGCTTGGGTTAATAGAAAACAATTTCCCAATAGCTAGAAGGATTTACAAGTCCATATGTAACTTTTAAGAGCCATATACCTCAAAAAGCAGACTGGGTTAACATACTTAATAACATATGCTATTTTTTTTAAAGTAGAAGCTCTTAAATATTTTCTGGGCCACATGTTGCAAAGGTTCTTTTTCTTTCTTTTTTTAAAGTTATGAGTTGTGATGAATCTCTCGTGTGATCCAATTTCTGAAACAGTTCCTTTAATTTTCTCAGGGGAGGAAACCGTGATTGCTGTCCCGCACGGAAGTCGGAGTGCAAGAATTACTGTCAAAGGACCAGCACACCTTGGTATGAACACCTTTATGCGTAGTTAACAGAGCGGATTGGGACACAGGCTTCCTTTTGGACTCACTCAAGAGTTGGAGTTTTAAGGGAGGGCAGCCTGAGTTGAGACATTTTTGAAAACAATTAGATGTCATTTGCCAATGGACTAATTATTAATGCTCAGTCTTTCTAGATGTTACTAGAGAAGCTTAGTTGAGTGAGCCAAACCAGGGTCAAACCACATATGTGTGAGAAAATATAGGAAAGGGGTTTGCTTCCAACCAGTAGTGTCTCTTTTTCAGAAATAAAAGCAATGGCAAGGAAAGAAATCCTGGTTGAGTGTGGCTCACACTATTGCTCTCCGAAAATTGCTTCCCCTCATTCCACTGGCAGTTTCTCCCTGTTTGAGGAATTAGTTCAGTGATGTTCAGTTTTTTAAATTATCACACTAAGCTCTATGGTCGTTGCCTCTTGTGATGGCAGTTCTGGCTTCTGGGAAACTATTCCAAATCCTGCAACTCTGTTTTTAGGGCCACTGTCTATTGTTTGTCTCTCTTCCTCTGGCAGAGTGCCCGTCCCTTATCTGTTGTTTAAGAAAAAAAGGCACTTGTGTTTGGAAGTACAGTGGTGCCATGGTTTACAAGCATAATTTGTTACAGAAGCATGCTTATAATCCAAAATGCTTGTAATCCAAAGCAGATTTTCCCCTTAGGAAATAATGTAAACTCAGACAATTTGTTCCACAACCCAAATATATTGATATAAAAATGATTACAATACTGTAATATAATACAAAATGATAAAAAATATGTCAGGGTGATCATTTTCAGACAGGGAGAAATGCGTGTGTGAATGTTCTGGCTTTGTTTAGAAACCAGTTTTTGGAAGAGCTGAGCACCTTTTGAAGTATGTCAGCTTTTGCAGGAGCTCAGTATCTGCCTTGTTACAATGGTAACTAATTGCCTTTGTGTCACACAAAAATAGTTAATCAGTTTTTTAGAACCAAATGGTCTAAGACATTGCTCATGCTCTTAAACCAAGTCAAAATTGCTTAGAAATTTTTGCTCGTCTTCCAAAACACTGTACCTCTGTAGTCTGTTTGCTAAGTGCTTCCATTAAAGCATGGTTTAACCCTAAAAGCTGGGAGAGCCTAGTTCAAATGTTACTTTAGTTGTGAGCCTGTTTGGCGAGTCTAAGCAACCCAGTGTTTCTTTTAATTTCACTGCTCCTTTCACCTGTATATATGGAGGCAATAACAGTGACCTCTAGTACAAGACTGTTGTGATGAGATGAGCCTGATCGTTTTGCAGTACTGAAGAAAACATCTGCCCCTATTTGGACATACAGGAGAATGAGATGCTAAAATTCTGAGTTGATGGAGAAGATTGTCCTACTACAGACTACAAGTAGGGCAATCATTGTTTTGAAGGCTCCCCCCTGTGTTTTCTGAAGGGGAGTGTTGTGATTCTTATTTTAAATTTGGGAGCTTTTAAAAATAGTAGTAGCAAACTAATGCCCACCTGAAGACTGAAAGTAGTACAGATGTCCCTTGTTAGCCACTAGGATTCAGTTCTGGAACCTCCTGTGGATTAAAAAAATCTGTGTATAAATAAAACATTGGAAAAATAGGTCTAAAGGCCCCATTCCTGGTTTCTTGCTCCTCCATTGCACCTAATGGAATAAGGTAGTGCCTCAATATCTGCAGGGGTTTGATTCTGGGACAGAATAATGGAATGATTGCTTGCATGACTGCCTCTCTACAACAGTAGAAAAGCAGTTTTTAATACTGTAATTTACAATGGTCTTTCACGCTGAGTCAAATCTGTGTATAAAAAATCAGTGTATAACAAGGTTGGACCAGTACAATCCAAAATGTCATCACTTCAGTATTGCTACTTGAGTACATTGCATTAGTAGACCAGGCTTTTAAATGAAACTTCCAGGCATGTAACCAACTCCTATTTAGTCCTACAAGTCTCCACCCCCACAACCTATTGGATTCCCCCTCCCCGTTCTGCTAGACTCCATGCTAGACTCCATGCCTCCATGCATTTAGAGGACAAGTTGGCAATTCCAGCAACGGTTACACCCTCTGCCTGGCAATCCTTTCTCCTTGGGGTGATGCACCTTTGGCTTTGAGAATGGCATGTAGTAAGCTCATTAGTCTGCATTCCTTTGGAACTGTTTTTGTGGCTTAGTGGTTAGGGTAGGACTTTTGTGTACAAACACATAGCGAGCTGTCTGGTTAGCTTAGAGCTCTGTGGTTTTCACATCCATTTTCTTTGAGCATGGATCAGACTTCTGCATCATTGCCACTTGTTCCTCGTTGGACATCTGAAATGCTCTGGAGGAAAGGGGAAGAAGTCAGTTGACGCTGGGGGAAGGGGACTTTGAATACATTATAAGCTTTCCAGAAGCTATTTTGTTAAAGGCCTTAGAATCCAAAATAAGCCAGTCCTCTGAAAATAATCCCCCTGCTGTAGAAACAACAAAACCAGAAGCTAATATTTTTACAAGTGGCTAATGCTAGATAACCAAGTTCATGAACTTACAAAGTCTAGCTGGAAGGAACTGAAAGACGCTAAATTCTTGACTTTTTAAATGACAAGAAGGTTTGCATTTTTAAATATTTAGCCATACATGCGAATTCTGTTTTTATTCTTTATGGGCATTAGGAAGAACACATGTGGTTTATAGTTTGAGGGAATGAAAATTGGTGTGTGTGTGAGAGACAAGTGAGGTTCCTATTCCCTATCCAGGAATTGTCGGTGGAGTGTGGGGATGGAAAAGTTCAAGATTTCCAGCAGGTAGATTTTTCTGGGGTCGCAGCTGCTGACAACTAAGCATATGACATGATGTGACATAAGAGTGTCCAGTTTCATACTTTGGCTAAAGCTGTGCATTCAAATCAATCCTGATTTTCTGATGTGAACCAAAATTGTGGCTTTGGTCAGGTGTGCCCCTTTTTCATATCTCATCTGCTCATGCTCTTTTTCACTATGGCAGACTTCCCCAAAGTGTGGGTCACAACTCACTTCTGGGCTGCAAACCAATGCAGGCTGGGTCATGCACTGGGATTTCCCACATACCTTTTCATACAAATGGCTCCAAATCAGAGCAGTTCTGGAAGAACTGAGTAGCCCCGGAGGCTTCTTCCAGGTGGTGCTGGGCTGACAATCAGTGCTGCAGGCTTCTGTTGGCCTGAGGATTATCCACAGAAGTCTCCAAAAGTTATTTCTAGTATTAAGATGCCATGTCTTGTTTACCTCCGGAAACCAGAAATAGCTTCTGTGGACCATTCTGAAATCCATGGAGGCCAGTAGAGTGGTTCACTTTCCCAGAACAACCCAGAAGAGGCCAATTTATACTTATCTGTGAAAGACAGAAGCTTGGCTTCTAAGGTCTTGTGATGAGCTGAAGAAATTTCTGTTTGTTACTACTGTGTTTCTTACATAGGAGTCAAACTGTGACTGGTGCAAGGCCATTGCAGACTTGTGCACTCTTGAACCTGATGGAATTCTTTTTCATTTAAAGTTGGTTGGGGACATTTAAAAACAAATATTCACCAACAGTTAGAGAGATTGAGTGGGGGGTGTTATATTACCCAGTTCCAATATATTGTAACTCCATCCACATACTGAATTTTCCGGTCTTTAGGATAAATCTATGCACAAAATTAAGTAGACTTTTCAGGCCATCACTTGCTGGAATATGTCTGGAAAGGTAGTTGCAAATATTTCCAGATGGCTGCCATCTAGTTTGCAAAATATTACCTGGGGCTTTGAAGAACTCGGTCTAAAAATATTACACATGCAGAGTGCTTTGTGTTCATTCCACTGGGAACCTGCTATTGACAGACAGGGGCTTAAACTAGGTGAGAATATACAGAAGCCAAGCTTACAGGTAACCCTGTGGAGCAAATCTTCTTCTCCCTCTGAGATGCTGTTTCTTGGAAAAATTGAATAGCTGAGTTTAAGCTTCCATGCTGAAATAGAGGCTGCCTTTGCATGGCTATGACTAGAAAATTGCTGGAAGCAATAAGGCCTAATCCATCACTGGCATTATTTCCTACTACTCCAGCAATAGATTGTAACTCCCTGGATACCTGCCAGTATTTGCAAGTCCATAGATTTGTGAGTTCAATTGAGAAGCTGTAAAATCTTCTATGGTGCACTTCATAATGGACAAGACATGGTGCATGAAGAAAGTAGCTTCTGATTCAGTGCAGCTGAGCCAACCCACTCTGCTTTCCTCTTGGGAACATATTCAAACTTTTATGCCACTGATGCCATCAAAAGATGGTCATTGCATGGATCCGAGCTTTGGAAATTTGTAACTATCACCTTTAAAAAAGAGATTAGCATTACTAGTTCGCCCTCCTCATAGTGCACCCCAGATAGCACAAAGTATGAACTAAACAACTAGCAAACATTGGCGGCCAGACAACACAGTTGGCAGACAGGCATCATTGTAGAACTCCTGGCTCTCAAAATACATGGCAATGGAACAACAAAACTGGCCTTTTCAAGATCAAGATCAACTGGCCCAAAGATCAAGGGGACATTGTCAGAATATGCCATATTAATGTCAAATGGCTCAGTAAATCTAAGAGCCAATACATTTCCAAACTTATATTTGAAAAGAATATACATATTGTATGTTTATTCTTCAAGATACACATTTAGGGAATGAAGAGCAGAAATACAGCAGAAGTAAAATCCAAGGATATGATCCAAGGATATGATCAAGGATATGACATGACAACGTACCACCACAGTTACAGCATAGCTACGTACATCAAAAGGAATATAGAGAATGCTTTTCTACTGTCAACCTCCACAAACAACAGTATACACGAAGTTGTTTCTAAACTAGGTGATCTCATAATAGTGAACGTACAATACAAGCCACATCAGATATCTTGACCACAGGATGTCAAACCATACCCTGCAATATCTGCAGGTGATTTTACCAGTCACCATGTACTGTAAATTGGAATTATCACTCTTCTGACAAAAATGGTGAACAGCTTTATTATTGAGCTATTGCAAATAAAGTACACTTGATTTTTTTATGCCAAAGACACGGGCACTTTTCAACCTGCAGCTTCATCCAGATTTGATGAAGACCCAAACTTGCAGCCAGTTTCCATAACTAGGATAGTACTGGACAAATTTCCACATAGTCAGTATCGTCCTGTTTTGCTTGAAATTGGAATTCAGCCAGATACAGGCTAACCATACAATCCAGAGTAACTATGGGAGCACGTAAAAGACATTACGTGCACCCGTAGTTACTGCACCACCTAGTGAAAACCTATGGGAAATTCACATTGCAATCCAGAGTAAATTGTTCTTACACCAGAGCAAGGACCCCCTATAGTTACTCTGGATTGCGCCCTAAGTTAGTTTTTATATTTCCCAATAGCATCTGATTGGTCCTTCAGTTTTACCCCCCAGAATTGCAATATGGAGATCATAACATCAGCCTACCTTATATAGTTGTTGTAAAGATGATGAAGATGCTGTGTGAATAACATGCTGAACACCCAAAAATCACTCTGCAAGTGCCGCTGTAATGATTCCTTTATCTCCTAAGGATTACAAGGTCTTTAAAACCCATTTAAGTGGTGCATGCTGTCCATGAGGAAGTGTGACAAATTGTTTCCTCTCCCTTTAAGAAGCTGGTTTGGGTACATTTTTGTCTAGTTACAGTTGGTCCAATTATATCCTTCTTCAAACCCCATTGCTTTCATTGGAGTTAGACCAAGGATAAATTTTGGACCCTTTATCCAGAGAGAGTGATGTTGTTTTGCCTTTGACTCTTGCATTATCTCCTTACTTTGAAGAGTAAAGGCATGTTCCCTCTCAAGATAGCTCATAAGCTTCCTTGGGCCATTAGTGGAATTTTTGCAATGTATTGCAAGTGACATATTACAAGATATAAAAGTTTTAGGGATTACCAAGGCTGTTCACTAACCTTATGGGGCGATTTCTCCAGTCTGAGTATGTGATCATTGCCGTTTTATCACACAGTCACAGAAACCACCATTCGTGGTGTTTCCTCACATGACCAAAATGAAGCAAACTCCAAACAGTTGCAGGGAAAAAAATTAATTGAATTTTCTTATTTGTTAACTTGTCTCTTCCTGAACCTCAGAAGCTCCTTTCCGCCAAAGCATATTAGGTTTATGTTTATCACATTTTTCAATTTATTTTTTTTTTGCATTTTTCAGAGTTTGCTTTCATTTTTTCTTTGCAGTGGTCTGGCTGTCCATCGCCATGCCTTCTGTGAAACCATCTCTGGTGGCAGGCTGGTGGATGTCCATCTCTGTCTTCCGGTTTGCCTCCATTGGTGTTGCTCCTCCTGCTTTGTGGAGTGGAAAAGAAAGAGGGGGTAGAGTAGAGAGGGACATATGAAAACAGCCCACCACTGTCTTCTCCATAAATTTATTTTCTGCTTCATCTCCCTCCTTCTTTTCCAGTCCAGAAGCTGATGAAGTAGAGGCTATCAATTCATCAGGAAGAGGAGGACAGCATTTGGTATGCTGTCTGTGGTGCCAAAAAGTTTTGGACCAGCTCAACGGGTTCCCCCACAATATTCAGGGCTTATCAAGGTGTACTGTAGCTAAATAATTAAAAAAGATCAAGGTAAAAGTGTCTGCTAGTCATGACCAACTCTTAAAGCAATACTAATACCTTCTACAGTGTTGAAGATCCATCATTGTCTGAAGATGTCTCCATGGCTTGTGGCAGCATGACTAAATGCCAAAGGTGCACCAAACACTAATATTTTCCCACTGAAGTGGGAAACTTTCATTTACATGCTATTAAATGCTAGGATGGCAGGAGTTGGGCTAAGGACAGGAGCTCACTCTGTCATGCACTACTCTAGTTTTGAACTGCCAACCTGCCGCTCTTCAGGTTGACAAGCACATCATCTTTAACCACTGAGCCACTGCTGCCCTGACAAATAATCAAATACCAAATCCTTTTAACTTACTTCTTTTAAAATTGTCTTTTACCTTCTATAATAAGCATCTTTCAAGTGCCTGCAAGGCATGTGCTTTCACTGAGAGTCTTGCACACCAAGATAGCAGTATGGAAGTTTGGTATTATTTGAGGGATCTGCCTGGGCAGCCGGCCTCAGAGTCAGTAGTTGTATCATCCAGAGTACCTGAGTCACTCCTAATATCTATGGATTTGGCTTCTCCACCAAGTTAGCCTCCTAGCAACTTCCCTGAATAAATTATCCATGAAAGCCAGGAGGAATAGCTCAGAAATAGCTATATCAGGAAGGCCCAAACCACTGTCTGGGGACCAGATCTGGCATTCATGTGTATCTCCACCCGGTGAGAGGACGTTTTGGTTCTGCTTAAGCACTACATGAAGTTCACCTCAATCAGGGACAGTGACAGTCTGGGCAGTTGTGTCTGCCCAGATATCCTGTTGCATGACTTTCAGGGATGCTGGGTAGACAACATTACTACCCAGAGCATCCCTGTCTTCAAAATGAGGAGGACTTTGTTTGGCACCTGAATGTAACACTCATATGTGGTCCTGACGGGGATCACATTCCATCCACGTGGTGGGAGCAGAATTGAGCACTGTTGGACTATGCTGCAAGGCTCATGTGAACCTTCATCCAAATGTACACACAAAAATGCTTCCTGCTGTGTGTTAAAATTATACATCTGTCTTTCCTTTGAATATGAACATCATATATGATAGATGCAAAATAGGTTCCAATCAAGCTGATGCTTAAAAAACAACATCCTTGGATTTTATACCAGGAATTAGTTGATCTTATCCATGAGTGTGGGGAGGGGGAACTGGAGGGGTGGGGGAGGATTATCCAGCTGACTAGTGTGGTGTCAGAAGCTCTTGTAACTGTGTGAAAATTTCTGATGATAACCTGACATTCCCATACATCCACCCCTCCAGCTTTTTGTAATGTACCCAAGGACAATCAATGCAGCTGAACTTTCAAGGCAGGTCAGAAACCACTCGCAGTCTATAGAAACTGTGAGACATTCATTCCTGGACATCTTCCCAGACTGAGTAATACTTGACAGATGGAACTCTGTTGAAAAATCAATTGTGGATTCATTCCACAAACCAGAAGATCATGACAGTTCTGGGATTTTCAGAAGAATGTCATTGAAAATTGTATGGAAAATATCCACGATGCTATCAGAAAGAATTTCCTTGTTCTTTTTTAGGAGTCCACAACTCAAGGCAGAAGATGAAATTCAGTTGCCACTGCATCTGGTTGATTTATCAGGAGGACAGAGAAAGATAGACCTCCCACTTACTTCCATTTTGGCTTCTTCCTTCCCAGATCTATGTCCATTAGCAACCAATCCACTTAGTCAGTGGTTCCCAAGCTGAGCTGTGGCTCCCCAGAGAGCCACATAATCTTTGCAAATCCTTGCCCCTACTTGCCATATTTTTGAACCATAACTAATAGTATTTGTAGAGCGTATTTGGGTATTGTAGAGCACTTGACATCTATTACCTTGTAGCTATTACAACTACCTTAGAAGGGAAATAATTTTTTTCCTGATGAGTAAGATAAGTACTCTCACCCTACAATCCAGAGTAACTACGGGAGCACGTAAGAGACATTACATGCCCCCATAATTACCGCACCACCTAGTGAAAACCTATGGGAAATTCGTATTGCAATCCAGAGTAAATCATTCTTACACCAAAGCAAGGACTCCCTGTAGTTACTCTGGATTGCGCCCTAAGTCTTATTGAAGGCAATGAGTTTATTTATGAGTAAGGGAAATAACACCATTTTCAAACACCTCTTTAAATACCATACTTCAGGTGGGCAATTGTGGATGAGAGTAAACTGCTGTTGTTGATCCTGGAAAAAGCAAGGTTCAAATGGTGGGGAATTCCTGTGTCAGTTTGTTCCTTTGCTTCTCAACCATTTAAGATTCCTGTCACTTTTATAGCGAGGAAGACCAGGGATGGTTATTTGTTACATGACAAATCCTTTAAGTCCTATGAACCAGTCAAAGATGGATGTACTCTGTCAGAAGAATCAAGTGGTGGACAAATTACCACCCATTCAACAATGCTTGGCCACTTTCCCGGCAGACTGGAATTTGGGTTACAAACACCATGCCATTTCAGTGGGCTCCCTCTCAGAAGATTTCAGCGGGATCAGAATGGATGTATCATGGGTGCCAATTCGATCAACGTTCCCAGAAATCATGGAAAGCATGTAGAAAGCTAAACAAATGTTCCTGCAAAGAGAACTGCTTCAGCTGTAATTTTGGGAAAGTCAACTTGGTGTAATAATATAAGCATTTGTGTAGTTCTTTTTGAATGTGCAGATGTATTGTCCTGACGGTACAGCTGCAACCTGTAAGGCAGCACTTTCCAGTATTCTGTGTCTTGCAATGTCCCTGTGCATTGCAAATACAGTGTGTGGCTCCTGAAAGTGATTGGCAGTGACATCATCACCACTTACATCTGGATTTTCTGGCCAGATGTGGTGCTACAAAGGATGGTCAGAGGCTCAGGGCAGGCAGTCTGAGTGGCCAACTTTTTCCTCCGCTTTTTTGTTCAAAAAGTGCCCACAGCGTAGAAATAATTGGTGATGATGTTACATACAATTAGGTTCAGCAGTTATCTCCAGGGCAGGCATGTGGAGTGTGATGTCAAGCATCATGGCTCTGGGTGCCATAGTTGCTTCCTTCCAAACTGGTGAAGAGTCCATAACATGTTTGGTAAGGGAAGGGAGAAGGCTCTGCAAACTTGGCTGATCTCATAATTCTGTAGGTCTGGGTGAGAGGCTTTCAGTGCAATCCTAAGCATGTCTACTCAGAAGTAAGTCCCATTGTGTTTGATAGTATTTACTCCCAGGAAAGAGTGATTAGGATTGTAGCCTTCACCTTTCATTTTTTTTAAGACCATGCAAGGCAATATGTTTCCCACAGGAATTGCTGGCTGTAAATGAGTGCTATATCTGGTTTTTTTTTTAATTTCCAAAAATACTTTTTGCTTTCTATAAAAGGTATGCAGTGCAGCAATTTATGCTCTTTCCAAAGGATTAGATTAAATAGCAATCACGGTTTGTTTCGGTCATCTGACAGCTGCGGCTAATGATGAAAAATACTGCATACAACATGATCTGCTTGCTTGCCTTTTGACAACTATATCTTCCTCATTTCTTATAGCCTGTGTTTTTTGTGCACCAGTTGATTGTGTTGTTGTTTTATGGTTCTGCCTTGCAAGCATCTCCTTAAACCCAGTGAACTGTGTTTGTTTTCTTCTGTTTCAGTAATTGAATCAAAAACATTACAGGGAGAAAGTGGAGAGCACAGCTTCAGTGCTCCTGGATCATTTGTCATTGAAAACACAACAGTTGAATTTCAAAAGGGTTCAGAAAGAGAAACTATAAAAATCCAAGGGCCTCTTGGAGCAGATTTCATTATCAAGGTAAGACATGGTGTTTGTCACCTGAGTTCTGTCTGCCAGCAAACTTGAAAATAGCTTTAAAAAAAGAAGCTGCAAAGGAAAAGAGAAAGGATGCTAGAAATTATAGTTAGAAGGTGTCAGATGTTCAGGCCTTCTGGTCAATAGGTACCTTGAACCATGGTAAAGGAGAATATCAGCCAAATCCTAAATCCCTGTCAGTGATAGGCCAGCATGTCTTAATTCTCATCCCATAGGAGATTTTGGCTATTTGAGTTCTCCTTGGGATAAGGGGACATTTGTCCCTTTGTCCTGGGGTAAGACCCAGCAACCACTATGGGGCAACTTTGAGCTTTGTCAGCATTGGATCAGCCCAGATCAGTCAAGGAAGGGGCTTGAATATAGTGGAGAGATCACAGCTCAATGTAGGCAAAAGGGGCACACGCTGAATAACATTCTCAGGTGGATCTGAAAATGCGGCCACTGAAAAAGGCCACTGAAAAAGTGGCCTCTCTGTAGGATTACCATAATTCTCTTCCACAAAATTAGGACATGACTCTCTGTCACACTTACCCCCCCCCCCAATCCTGGACACAATCCCCCCCCCCCAAATTGGGACTGTCCCTGTTTTGGGTTACATATGGCAACCCTACCTCTCGGAAACCTTGAAGAGCTTGGTTGAGACCTGGAAACCATTTAAATCCCTGGAACATGTGTCATGGAGGAAAAGGATATGCCAAGTACCTAGGTGTGAATTCCAGGCAGGCCTGTGCCCCTGCACCTCTTATTTTTAGAAATTAAAAACTGAATGGACATGACTCAACTTGGGCACTGGGGTAATGTTGGACTCCTTTCCATCATAGCTTAAGTTCCTTGTGAATAAAACAGGAGTAAGGCATTCAGGACAAGGTCCCATGGGAATGGCCTGCTGAATGTGCAATTTTTTGGCCTCTCTTTTGATATGTGTATCTCTTGTAATCCAAAAAGCATAGAGCACTGCCAGCTTTTCTGTGAAAGCTTTGGCTTAACCCTTTAGGAGTCATTCCTAGTGGCTCAGCATCATGCCCCATCTTCATGGTTTGGCGTTATATTGCAGGTTTTGAGGTTAGGATCTATCCTTTTTTGTATAGCTCAAACTATATGTATTGACTATGCTGTCAGCTCCTTGCCTTTCTCTTCAAAACCATCCATGATTTTAGTCCTCTTTGCCTCTCAGGCCTCCTGTTCCATCCCGTGACCTTCTTTTTTATTATTCTTGCTTTTGATATATGGCTTCTGCTTTCATCAGGCTACTCCCCCCCCTTTGTTAACAGAAAGACCACAAACTGAAGGTTAAATGAATTTGTTGAGAACAAATGCAGATCAGGCTTCACACATCCAAGAAGCTGAATGCTATTCAGTAGGCATGGGCAGAAATTTCTCATTACATTTAGCTTTATGAAATCATTGCATGAGGCTCCCATCCCTCTCAGGTATTAAACACCATGGTGGGGGAGTATTTTGCTGCCTTGTTATTTCTTGTACTGTACAAAACCCTGCATATCACAGTATGGGCAAAATCCATAGCAGTTATGGGTCCATGCAGTAACGTCACCCTTAGTGTTGTCTTATGGAAAGTCATCTTAACTGCTCTGTAGCAAGGGGCTTAATTTTACTTTAGGATGTAGGCAGTGATGGGATTCAAAGAAATTAACAACCAGTTCTATGCCCATCTGGCAGCCACTTTTAAATGGCTATTTTTAAACTTTTTAAAGTTTTTTAAACTTTTAAAGTTTTAAAGTTTAAACTATTTTTAAACTTTAACCGGTTAACAACCAGTTCTATAGAGTAGGTGCAAACCTGCTGGAGCCCACCACTGGATATAGGCCTATGATTGCTTTGCTGTTAACTTTTTCCATTGCTGCGAGCATGTGGTATAAATGCAGAATCATCTGCCTGCCAACATGAAGCTAATATAGCAAGTCACTGTAAATAAAAGCAAAGCAATGAAGACGATCTAAGAACAGGTTTGATGGAATGTAAAAGAGCAATCTTGAAATGATGGAAGAGCGTGTCCAACAGAGGCTGCAGCTGTGTGCCCTCCATACAGATGATCCCAAGTTCAGTCACCAGCAGGGAGGCCAGGATGCAACTCTTCTCTGAAACCTTGCAGGCCCCGTGTTGGTGATCTTGAGCAAGATACACTAATGCCCTGACTCTGTACAAGGCAGCCTCTGTCGATTGCAAGAGGGTAGCAGAGTAATACTCCGTGTCCCTTAACCATGGTTTATAGGGTATCTGATCACACACTTCCTTCCTCTCCAAATTTCCCTTCTCTCATTGGGTTTTGCCATACTCAGTGGTTGATAGAATCCAAGTATGCCATCAGTGAGGTTTATGAAAGAGAGAGAAGAAAATGGAGAGAGAAAAATCTCTAATGTTTATTCTTTTCAAGTCTTCAGAATCTTTATAAATCCGGGCCACATCTTCCCTTAGTCATCCTTTTACTAAGATAAAAATCTAAGATTAAAAAATTCTTTAACCTTTCTGTGTAGGAAATCCTAGTTAGCATTAATCATGAATGAATAACATGCTTTAAGTCCAGCAGTGAAAGAGTCAAAGAATTGTGCAGAGAAGGCAGGAGTTATGGAAAACAGGTATATAATCTCATGATACAACTTTAGCTACAGATAAGAGATTGGGAACATTAAGTGTACATTGGCACAATATGTAGC
This sequence comes from Cryptoblepharus egeriae, assembly GCA_030015325.1. Taxonomy (NCBI): domain Eukaryota; kingdom Metazoa; phylum Chordata; class Lepidosauria; order Squamata; family Scincidae; genus Cryptoblepharus; species Cryptoblepharus egeriae. Next base: position 19,721,865 of record JAREYC010000013.1, read on the forward strand.
TTCCAGGAAGACAAGAACCTCAACTCTTCCCTTTTCAGAAATCTACTCACTTCATACAACTAATTTTGCATTTTACAGTTTGAAAAGAACAAAAAACTTATCCTAAGCTGGTACTTCGGTCTAAGCTGGTCTCCTTGCAGTGTCTCTGAAAGATCATTAAATTGCAACGTTTCATACTGTATATATGCTGTGCCCTTTGAATTTTATCCTTCTAATCCGGGGAAGCACATTTGGTAGCTAATAGGAATGCCGGTAGCTTGCCAATATTTTAAACTTCAAAAGCACTTACATTTACAGACCACCTGTTATCCCCAAGATACTGAACCACATTGCAAATGTGTGTGTATATATAGCAGGCGCTTCACTTTTGGAGCAGAAAGGGTCAGCTATTGTGGACCACTTTCTTTGCAGTGCAGGATAGCAAGTTGACATATTAGGGTAAATGAACATGATATCGCAAACTGCAAAGAGAGTTCAGTTTGGCACAATAGGCAAAGAGCCCAATATTGCCCAACCCTAAACTGATTTACCGAGGATTTAAAATACCCTCCGTCAGGCGCATTGTGGGATCTCCCCAGTTGAGATGCATCTGGCCTGACAGGCGCCTGTTAGAAAAGTCATTAGCACCTGATTAACCTGATTCTAATGCTCTTAAAATAATCTGTGACCTTCATTAGGATGTACAAAGAGAGAGTATTCGAAATCTGATTCAAAAACCTCATTTATGAAACAAGTAAACAAAAAAATACTGAAATTTGTCAGGTGTGGCCACCTTGTACAAACCTATGAGTTTCCGAGTTCAGGCGTTTCGGGCCTGAGAGGCCAGAAGGGTCACTACTGCACTCCAAGCAAACAGCTGGAAAACTGACTAGGGGGTTTCTTAGAGCACCTAGAGATAAGAAGGTACTAGGAGGGACAGGTCTCTTGGAGGAGGGAGTGAGAAGAAAATTTCAGGGCCTATCAAACCAGTTGTGCCTGGCTCAGGGTATTTCTTAATTACTAATAAATAAATAATTCACCTTGCTCATTCTTGCAAGTATGCTTATCTTTGAACCACTCCTTAATCTCTAAGCAGTGTTGGGTGGGTAGCCCAATCTTAAGCTGCCCAGAGTGCTTGCCATGGTGCCAAAAAAGGCTTTCCCCAGGCAGTCACCATTGGCTTCTTGGGAGAAGGGGACATTCATGTCCTTCCCCTGAGTAAGGGAAGTAGACCTGTAATGAGGCTACTTGATTCTGTGGAACCTCTTGAGCCAGTGGAGACTCAAAAGCCTTTGTGTCAGGCCACGGGTTCAACACACATGAGCCCTTCGTGTCAACTCACATGAGCCCTTCTAGAGGGGAAAAACAATGTGAACTTAGCCCCAGGTGTCATGCTGGACTGCCTGCTCCATATTTAAGATCATGTGTGTTGTCAGGTGCATTTGCAAATATCCACACTGCCAAGTGAAGAGGAACACCACCTCTGACTTAGGTCATCATATGTGACTTAGGTCACCGTCATAGTATGAAAGGTAGAAGGCAAACTGAGAAATACTTGTTTACCAAAATTTTTGTTTTCAGTTTCATTGTTCTGCATTTTCTGTCTGTGCAGTTTTATCTCCCCACTGCCTTTTGCAATGTGGCTTCCTATGTCGTATTTTTTGTGCTAATTATCCCATGATGGGCCATAGAGTACTGGCATTCAGTGTTCAAATGTGTTGTAATGGAACTCTCTTTAGACCAGGTACACAGCCCCCAAAGACAGCGTGGTTCAGTTCTTTTTCTATCAACCCATAAGTCATCAGTGGAGACAGACGGAGTTCTTCCCTTGCACTGTGACATGTGGGGGAGGTGAGTAATGGATGTGGCTTGGGAGTGTGTACAGCTGTGGACTGTAAGTGGTGGATTTACAGCTTTTGAACTGAGATTTCTTTTTTTCAAAAGAGAAATTGCTATAAATTTGTGCTGTGTTGTAATCTTGGGCTCTTCCCTGTTTGCTTTTTTTCCTTTTTTAAAAAAAGAAGAGTGCAGAAGGCCAAAATTTGCAGCTTGTTAAAAGGTGTGTGGATATGCTTGTGAAATATTTGGTTTGCTGCAACCCAAAAAAAAGCAAGTCATAAATTCAAAATCCAGAATGTTGCCGACCTTGCATTTCCAGTGGAAGTGGGGACAGAACAAAATAATAAGCATTTTAATAATGTTTCAAAGATGCAGAGCTCTTCTTGGAAGTCTGTACAACAGCCCTGGATGGTAGGCTATTCATGATTTTCCATATTTCAGATGGAGGAACTAGCCCTACAATTCAGAGTAACTACAGGAGCACGTAAGAGACATTATATGCACCCGTAGTTACTGCACCACCTAGTGAAAATCTATGGGAAATTCATATTGCAGTCCGGAGTAAATTGTTCTAACACTGGAGCAAGGACTCCCTGTAGTTACTCTGGATTGCGTCCTTAGGGCAAAATCCAGAGCAGTTACAGGTCCACGCAGTTACATCACCCTCTAGTGTTATCTTATGGAAAGTCACCTTAACTGCTCCATCACGAAGGGCTTAATTTGACTTTAGGATATGGGCCTAAGAGGAATGCTTCTTGCATAAGGTCGCTTAAAGTAGGCCTTAAGTGTTGTATAACAGTTAAAGCAGAGATTGGCTTAGGAGGTGAGAATGGGCATGCATAATTAATAACCCCATGCACAGGGTGACTATATAGAATGGAGGACTATACCTTTAGACAGAGTGCCAATACCTTTAACTATTACATAGAAGAGGGGATTTAGGTAGGTTTAACTCAACATAGAAGGGCTTAAAAAGCAGCACCTGCCAAAATTTCCTCTTCTATACTATGCTTAAAGGTAGAGGCACTCTGTCCTTCATTCTGTATGGTCACCCTGGCCACGCATCACCCCTACCTCCAGGCCCTTTCCTCCTTCTTTGCCACTATTTCCCTCCCAGCTATGTTCTATTGTAATTAAGCCAGGCTGGAGCAGCAAAGAAAAGAGGCATGAAAGAGAAGCCTCCCTCTTTCTATCCATTGATTCTCCCCTACTGACCCTGCCCCACTCCTGTTACCATTTAATGGAACCATTTAATAATGTGAATAATGTAATAAAGTGGGGGGTGCTCATGACTGGAATGAGATTTTAATAGAAAGCTTCCTTGCTTCCAGCTCTTGTTCCTGGCTGTTACCCTACCAGACCTCTTTTTCTCTGTCAGCCATTGGTTGGATTTCTGTAGTTATGGACCTGCTTTTGTGCCAAAGTGTATTGAATGGTCGGCTCACTTCTTATTACTATAACTGCACCTAACAGAAAGCACCTAGCAGAACCAAGTGCTTGAGCAAGGGATGAACTGGCTTCTTAATCAACAGGCTGGCCATTTGATCTCTGAGACATATGAACCCTTTAGCCCAGGGGTCTCCAGACTTTTAACTTCAGGACTCCTGGACCTTTAACAAGTGTGTAGAAGAGGGAATTTCAGCTTGTGATCTGTGAGATGAGGAACTACACCTGCTGAAATTCCCTCCTTTAAAGGTCCAGGAGCCTTGAAATTAAAAGTTTGGAGACCCCTCCTTTGGTCCGTCTAGCTCAGGATTGTCTACATCAGTGCTCCAAACCTTGGTCCAGGGGCCTATGTAGCCCATAGTGGGCCAATTAGAGGCCAGTCTCTGCTCCTCTAAAACCCTCTGATCCACCTGACTCCAAACACAATTGGAGTGATGGTGGGTAATGAGGGTTTATTTATGTGCATGATGTATTTTTGTATTGGTGCTTGCAGAAATTTGAGCCCATTTATTTATTAATCTATGTTCAACTCTAATCTATTTAGATTTTATAATTACATTTTTCCCGGCCCTTGACACTATGCAAGGTATTTGAGATGGCCCTTTGGCCAAAATGTTTAGAGACCCCAGTCTACATGTACTGAAAGCAGCTCTCCAAGTTTTCAGACAAGGATGTCTCCCAACCTTACATAGACCATATCAAAACCATTACATATAGTGGGCTAAACTACATTCATAGGAGCTGCTGAGGACCAAAAGTAACATTATTAAGTAGGAAGTGATGTCCTTAAGAGGAAAGAATATGCAAATCTTGATCATATCAAGAATATGCAAATCTTGATTTTCAAGATATAGGAGAGCTTGATTATCACCAGCGCTACCCTTTCAGGTGTCTTGCTTCCACCACAGCATCACTTCAAAGCTCAGCAGCTGGAAGGTGGTCTGAAGATGTGCCACTTCATTCCCTAAGCCTCTTGAGTAGTAAGCCAAGTAGTAAGCCAAGGAGCAGTAGTTCCTTGCAATCGGAGGCTTCCTTTCATCCCTCCTTCCCAGAGTCTCAGCAGAAGATCCACTGCTGAAAGGGAAGCACAGGGGTAAAAAAGCTTCCTGGGGCCACATCCAACACGCAGGCCTTATGTTTAACACTTAGGGATTGAGTGTTGGACTGGTGGCATAGCCAGAGGGGGACGCAGCAGTCAGTCTCAGAGCCTCACCCCTTCTGAACCATTCCAGGCTGGGGGGAGCAAAACAGAGCTATACGAGTTGAGCTCCCTCAAAGACTGACTGCTGCACCCCCCTCTAGCTATGCCACTACATGGGACCTTCTCCTGACAAAATGCCAAAAACCACTTAAGTGATTGGAGATTCAGATTCTGAAATCAGAACATCTCTACTTCCTCAATTGAAAAATTCCTTCCATCAGCTTTAGCGACTGTGAAGTGCTCTTTTTCCTACTTGTTGAGGAAACAAGAGAGGGAGAAACCAAAACAAAAAGAACTGAAATAATTTTGTTTACACATTGCGTTAAAAAAGGAAAGAAATACACCAGGAATCTTGTTCCATTTCTGCATGGCCAAAATGTTCCAAAAGTCTCCTGGGTGACTGTCATCGGCCTCCTTCCCTTTGACTTCTCTCACCTCTTAATAAATGACTTGGATGAGCTTTAGGAGATTACTGTTTTTAAAACAAAAGAAAGAAGCATGAACTGCCCTGACACCCCTCGGTGGCTTGATTATTTATTCAAAACTGATCACTTTTGCACCCATGCTCTTTTCTCTCTCCGTGGTGGAATCATAAGAGAACTCACGAAGCATGCGACCTCCCATAGCATGCAGCTATATTTAAATAAACAGTTAAAGTGTTCAGTGTTTACATTTTGTGTTTTAACTTCATGTGCGTGTGTGTGTGTGTGTGTGTCTGTGTGTGTGTCTGTGTGTGTGTGCTTACCCAGCAGAGACTCCATGCAGTCACCATATCTGTGGTCTTGGGCTCCTTTTTTCTTTATAGTTCTCACTCCCCTGCATGGTGATACTTTTGTGCTGCCAGGAGACACATAATTGGAACCTTTGATATATAACACTGCAAGAGTTTTGGATGCTGGTATAGATGCTGTTTGGTTTCTTGACTACATTTTCGATTTTCATTCTTGCGGTTCCTACTTCTCTTTTTTGGTGTTTGCTTAAGGACACATATATGCACATTCCCTCCCTGCTTCCCCTCTCACACTCAGCAACACAGTGGTTCATAACACTCCAATTTCTTGCAAAGATAATTTAAGCACCACCACCACCCCCTAGTTACTCCAGCATTACATCTGTCACCATCCTCCTTTCCATCTCCCTTTGCACTATTAGAAGAATGTTCTTACCAATAATTTTTGGTTGTGTGATATTAAGTTTGATGGTATTTTTGGATCTGGTCTTCCGAGATTCTGGCTTTCAATCTTAATTCTTCCTCATGCTTCTTGGAGCGGCATAACACATAGTTTGACGAATTTGGAAAGGCTGCCTATCGGTGGGGTCCCTCAGTAGACTAACAGGCATACCACCAACCATAGTTCTCTGACAAGTTTTATGTTAGTGGGTGCCCCAACTATTTTTAAAAGTTCCCCTTTCTGCAGCATAAGTTCCCATATTATCCCCCACCAAAACATCCTATGGTTTCTGGGAGTTTGAGAACCACTGATTTAACAAGAGGTGTAACAATATTATAGCAAAACTGCAACAACAAACAGCCTTTTGATACCTTAAAGGTTTAATGATTCTTTGTCCTATAAACTTTAGTAGATTGACATTCACAAAAAGTTATTCCATAGTAAACCTTTTAAAAAAAATATGCAGTGGGCATGGTAGCAAAGCAGGTCTGGAAAATAAGGGGATGGCTCATGGGTCTTTCCCTGGGAAAGAGCATGTCTTAGAAAATGGTATATAAATATTATCTCCAAGTTATATGAATTGTATTTGAAAAGTGTGGTTGGGAGAATGTGTTGACTGGAGAAAAAGAACAGACATAGAATATACAGCATATGTGTCTGCTTGTTTGTGCAGATCTTCACATTAATGATATATGTCTGCATTTGATTCCATTATAGGTTACCAGCTGAACTCTGCAGAATGTCTGGACATCCGTTCCAAGCGAGTCGTGCCAGATCAGTACTGCCATTACTACCCTGAAAACAAGAAGCCAAAGCCAAAGCTGAAGGAATGTAATATGGATCCCTGTCCTTCTAGGTACGTATTACAAATACAGTATATAGATGGCATTTAAATTACTGAGGCTGAAATCCTAACTCACAGTTAGGCCAGCATAAGTCCTTGGCACAAGTCCCATGTTGGCCTGGAGGTATTACAAAAATGCTGTAAGGCACTTCTGTGCCACTCCTGGGAGGATTTGCTTAATCCACACATATATGCTGGACTCCTCACACCACTCCCATGGGATCAGCGAGCAGGTGAGTTGTGTTGGCCTAAATTGATTAGGATTGCGTCCTACGCCTCATTCAGTAATTATGTACTTTTCATTTATAACTAACGAAATGACCATTGTAGTTACAGAAATGATGTGTGCATGAGTGTATGCATGTGTGCATGTATGTGTGCAGTGCTGGAGCTTTGTTATACTGCAAGGGCACCTGGTATGAATATGGTCGGAGGAGTTACCCCCCATCGCATGGGCTCTGTCTGTCGAGGCTGGACCTTTCTGTGCTGGGGGTTGAGGTGGTGTCCTCAAGCTGTTTGCCTTCCCCGTAGTGATGAGTCTGAGCCTTTTGTGTTGTTTTTGTGCACTCTTCCCTGTGAATAGTGCATTCAGATTTCATCCAACATACAGGTTGCAGGCCAGCAGTTGACACAGGGCTAATTTGCCCGAGAAAGGTGGGATAAAATTTTTTAAAATAAATAAATAAATAACCACGTCAGTTTGTTCCAGCAAGACAACAATACAGTTTGTGACTAACACATTTACTGTGGTGTTAGATTTAGTGGCCTTCAATTCCATAAAGCTTATACCACAATAAATCTTTTTGGGCCAAATTGTAGTTTCATTAAATGTTGTTTTAGTCTTGCATGCTTGTTTTCTATAGATGAGTAAGACTACAAGCCTGACCACACTTTCCTGGGAGTATGTTCTATTGAACACAATGGGACTTACTTCTGAGTAGACGTGTTTAGGATTGCACTATAAGTAGCAGTTGTGTGGAGTGTCTGGTACTGTGAAAGGGGTCTTCAACCCTTTATTCCCACCTTGTTTTGATGTTTATCCCCTGTGCCCAACTCTAGTGGCTGCTTTTTTCAGAGAAGAGAATGTCCCAGTGATACAATGGCAGCTTCCTATTCTGGGCCAAGCAAAACCAAGGAGGGACCTATATCAAGGTTAAGTCAGGATCAAGGAGAAAATCTCTTCCCACCCTACTCCATGATCTGTATCATGGAGTAGGTTGGGACCACCGTACGGTCCTGATCTGTATCTTCTCCCTATTTAGACAAAGGAAAAGCAAAGGATATGAAACCATGTCATTCTGGCAAAATGTGGTTTAATGTCTGCAACATGGCAAAGAAAACTTGCTTTGGTATTTTTCCAAATGTTACAAATCTAGGTGGTTCCCTTCACTCCTACCCTCAAATGTATTTTCTTGATATTGTCCCAAAGCAATTGAAGGGCATCTTCCTTGCAACTATGGGATCAACAAGTTTATATTGTCTGATGGTACCCTCCTTCCACTATATCCAATCAATAATACTTCAGGAAGGTTTTCTGAATAATGATTATGCTTCATGGATCCTCCCATGTCTGCTCACTATGTTAGGGAATCCTGGTACCACTTTATTCCCTGACACTGCCATTTAGCAGAAAGGAAGAGGATCTGAGCTTCTCAGAGCATCCCAGCTCCAAATGGCATAGAATTGTACACAGTGCATAGGAATCTTCCTTAGGCTACAATCCAGAGTAACTACGGGACCTTTTACACCAACGTAGTTACGGTGCCACCTATGGGAAACCTATGAGAAATGCATAGAGCAGTCCAGAGTAAGGGCATAATCCAGAGTAAATATGGGAACATGTAGAGACATTACGTGCACCCGTAGTTACTGCACCACCTAGTGAAAACTTATGGGAAATTCATATTGCAATCCAGAGTAACTTGTTCTTACTCGGAGCAAGGACTCCCCATAGTTACTCTGGATTTCACCCTAAGTGTCTCCTATGTCTTCCTGTAGTTACTCTGGATTGTAGGGTTAAACTATTTCAGGCCCTTGATCCATCTTGCTCAGTCCTTTCTACACTGAATGAAAAATTCTCTTCTTGATTTTGGATGGCCGTCTTTCTCAATCCAACCTGAAGGTACGACAGATTGAATCTGGGACCTTTTGCATGCAAGAAATATTTTCTTCCATAGATATATATTCCATACATATATCCAGTATGGTTACAAAGGTACTTGTGAGCCCTGATCATAGGTTTGACAATTACAGGTCTTCTGGATGCTAGTCTCCCCTTCTCCTTTGCATGTGGCCATTGCTAAATCAAGACTGTTTTTATTTCTAAGGGCTCCAGTGAACTTATTCATTGTATGCAGAGGAAAGATGCTTGTGGTGCAAAGTCCACATGCGGCTGTTGCCAAGTTCCTAAAGGCTGCAGTGTACATAGACCATATTGAGTTGCACAGTGACATTTAAGGCGTGCTGGCTGTTGGACCGTCTGGTGCTGTTTCCTGGCTGTGCTAAAGTATCTTAAAATAACACTGCAGTATCTAGCCCAGAACCTCACATTAAAATGCCAGCTGGCAGGGTGAGAGATATATCCAAGAAGAAAAGGAAACTCTCTCGGTGAATTTCATTTCCTATAACTAAACTGTCCTGTTTCCTCTAATCCCAGTTGAATGTAGTCATCAATATCGACCCCTTGAATGTATACATACACTCAGAACTTACAGGTCTACTCTGCTGAGCCACTCTAGCAAAATTTAAATGCTTATTGTAAACCTTTTGAAAATAGGATGAGACCTTTATGTGGGTCTCATAAGTGCACAAGTAATTGCTATTTATATCTATTTATATTAACTCCTACTAACTGGGCAAGAGCCACTCTTTCAAGTGGGTGTTCTTTTATTTAGCAGGGGAAGAGTAACTGGCTCTCCTTACCCCAGCAATGTCTTTTATAGTGGTTTCTGCTGGTATGTGACATCTTTTTAGATTTAGATTTGGGACAGGGAACTGTTAGATATTTCATTTTCTCTATAAACCACTTCGGGAATGTTTTGTTGAAAAACAGCAAATAAATACTCTTGATTGATTGATTGATTGATATCTGTACTATAGGAGATGAATGAATGAATGAATGAATGAATGAATGAATGAATGAATGAATGAATGGTTGATATCTGTGCTATAGTAAAAAAAGGGCACAAAAATGCTGTGAGGTAAATTTGCTTTAGTGTCTTACTGTTCTTGCTTGGAAGGTGCTTGCTTGGAGGGGCCAGGCCCAAATCCAGAGTACACTTTCCAATTTTGGGAAAACTCCCACCACCACTCTAATTCCTAATTTGGGGGAAATAAGGCCATTTGCTGGAGGTGGAACTAAGAACTTAAGTTCCAGAGCCTAGAATACAGTAGATACTAGCGAAAATGTACCCGTGTTGCAGGAATAAAATTCCCCCATATGCCATCCCTCACTGCACAACAATCCCATATGCATCACCCCCATGCACAATGTTCTCCCATGTACATCAATGCCCCTATGCGCATCAACGCCCCATGTGCATCAACATCCTATGTGTAACATTCCCATGTGCATTGTCCCCCATGGGCATGGTCCCCCCATGTGTAATGTCCTCCCATGTGTTTCAACCCCCCCATGTGCAACATCCCCAATGTGCATCAACCTGCCATGCACAACACCCCCATGTGCATAAACTCCATGCGCAACATCCCCCTTGCCTTCTTCACTAAAACACCCTCCCCAAATTTCACGCTTCTAAGCCTGGTGGTTTTGGCTGCCCATTGATGAGTCAACACTGTGGGTGGCACAAGCGGTTAAGATGCTGTGCCTGTTAACCAGCAGGCCAGGGTTCGGACCCAGGTCGGTCCCACAAGACAGGGTGAGCTCCTGTCCTTAGCCCATCTCTGCAACGCCAGCTGGATCCAATCATATTGGCTCTGCCTTTCCATTGGACTAATTCAGTGGCGTGGAGAGGGGAGATTTGCTGCTTGGGTAACAGCCTATCCTCCATAACAATCCAACCCATGCTTTCGTTCTTTGCATGCAGCGTATGCAGCACTGAGCACGATACCATAGTCTTCTAAGACTGACGGAGGCCTGCTTTTTGATGAGTCAATGAATCAGTGAGTCAGTCAGTGACTTTTCAGTTATACAGTGATGCCTCACGTAACAAATTTAATTCATTCTGGAGGCATGTTTGTTACATGAAACATTCTTTACATGAAATGGAATTTCCCATAGGAAAAAATGGAAACTCAGACGATTGGTTCCACAACCCCAAAAATATTCATATAAAAATATTAACTGGATGTAAAAATGATGACAGAACCCTGGGATTGAACTCAAAACATGCATTCAATGTGCATGATCTTATGAAGTCTACTTAGGCTGCAGTCCTAAAGACACTTTCCTGGGAGTAAGCCCCATTTAACACAGTGGGGCTTACTTCTGGGTAGACATGGTTAGGAGGCGGCAATCCAAGACACCTTCAAAGTGTCTACCCACTTTCTCCTTTTCTCCATCCTGAGCCTCTCTCTCCCCTGCTCCCTTCTGGCTAGCCCTAAGCTGCTTCCCTCTTCTCCACTGCTCTTCTCTCCCTCTGCCCAGCGGACACCCGGCCATAGGAGGAACAGCATGGAAGTGTTGCTTTCACTATGGGCGGGTGCGCTAGGCAGCCCTGACGCTTTTTAAACAGGCTGCCGGCCAGCGCGTCTGCCCCAACTGCCAACGAATGTGTTCTTTACGTGAAGCACAGTTTGTTTCATGAAGCAGAATCTTAGATAAATTTTTGTTTGTTACATGAAACATACCTTACGTGAGGCGCCACTGTATGTATAATAGGACATATACCTAAATATTATCCCAGGCTGTTATCGTAGTTAGGGACAGGCCAAGCTGCAGGGAAACTCTCAGAAACAAGAGATCAAGGTGCAGTCAAAATTTTGGGAGATGGTCAGATAGCAGATTGGAGGAAGAGATTGTGCTTGCTGTTTCACTGTCATGGATACATGGATATAAGTGGGTTTTTTTCTCAAACTAATGTGAAGCATTATTGCTGTTTTTAAGTAAATGTGTGTAACAAAAAATATTTATTATTATTTGACAGCTTCGTAAATGCTTGTTTTTTTCAGTGATGGATTTAAAGAAATCATGCCTTATGATCATTTCCAGCCACTTCCTCGGTAAGTATGGATTCTACAAGGTACAAGTCACTATTGAGATAAACAATCTATTGGTAGTTTAATATAGCACACTTAGTTTTTAAGTATTCAAGCTCCTGACTTATCCTAAACCAATACTAGCAATCATTTGCTGTTGATGGAAGTGGGTTAAGACAATATGGCTGCAATCCTAAACATGTCTACTCAAAAGTAAGCCCCATTGTGTTCAGTGAATCTTACTCCCAGGAAGGTGTCTTTAGGGTTGGAGCCTACAGATAAAATAATACAGTTCTAAAGATCACACTAAAATAAATGGTATTTGAATGCAAGTCCTTACTTAAGTGCAAGTAATTCATTAGGAAGCTGTGTTGTAACGCAGTTGTTGAAAGAGATGTAACAATCAGAGTGCACTCCAATTTAGGCCAGCACAACTAATTCATCTCCCAGTTCCCATGGTGGTGTGGGGAAGCCAGTGCAAGTCTGTGCAATGCTCTTATCTCCCCAGGAATTGTGCCAAAGACTTGTGCCAGGATTTGTGCCAGCCTAAATGGGTTTGGATTGCACTGTCAGTTGAACAACGTCAATGCTGAGTGGGCTTTGTGGCACAGGAATTGGGGAATAAATGCCTCAGCTGTAGGTCTGCTCCTGAAAATCCCACAACACCTGACATGTTCTAACAAAGCAGAATTTAAGACCTAGCTTCCCCTTCCTTCTCTTGAGCACCTCTTATCCATAAGCAGTAGGAGCACATGCATGCTTTCTTTATGATCCTGCGGGGCACATTACTGCCTTCTGCGGAAGCTGGGGCAGAGAGGGGCAGGGGTCCTTTCATATGGGGAGGATCTTGAAAGACCTGAGTTGCAGCTCAAGCTGTAAATACCCCACACTGGACTGTTTTAACAGATGGAAAAAGCTTTTGAAATGAACAGAAAAAAACCCAGGATAAATGTTCCCACACCTCCACACACACACCTTTTGAAAGTTTTTGGAATGGCTCCACATAGTTCAAGCTTGCTGGAGTGTTGAGGGATTCCTTGACAGACACAGACTCTGGAAAGCATCTACTGAACAGCCTCCCTCCATCCTTCCATTCCCTTTCCCAGTAGCTCTGGTCCTCCTTCCACCTGGAACATGCTCTTGGGAATTTGGGACACAGAGCGCGTTTTGAATGATGAGATAAAGAAAAACAGCTGTAAAAATGTATGCTATAAACACTTCCGCAACTAGCACTAAACACCGCATGTTTGTTATATATAGCATACAAAATCAAAAAGCCACTAATTTCATTCGACAACTAAAAGTCCTTTACGTTCTAGTAATTTTATTTTTCTTACTTTGAATTTATTATAGCAAGTAGTGTTTTGTATTTGTAGTGTTTGGTGCCTTTAACTTTAGAAATCTTCCACCAACAGTTCTGAGCAGACTTTATACTCAGATTTATTTTTGGCTGGGGAGAGGTTTGAACCAGGAGCCACTCACAATTTTCAGGTTTAGCTGAAAATACTACTTTTTATTCATATACATAAATTGTTTTCAATGAAAATGCGAAGAAAAAACAAATGGGGACAAGTTACACTTGCACTAAAAAGCAAGGAATACCTTCCTAGTTCTGATTGCCTTAGGCTGCAATCAGTGATGGGATTCAAATAAATTAACAACAGGTTCTCTGTCCCATTAGTAATCGGTTCTCAGAACCAGGCGCTCATTAGCAAAGGGTTCTATAGAACCTGTGAGAACCCCCTGAAGCCCACCACTGGCTGCAATCTTATCCTGCAGTTAGGCCAGCATAAGCCTCAAGCTGGCCTGAGAGTGTCACAAAGTGCTGTAAGCACCACTCCTGGGTGACAGTTAGACCAGTGGACTGATAGGCACTTGCTTCCTTACATCATCACCGGAATGGGAAAACCAATGAGTTGTGGTGGCCTAAAGGCAAAATCCAGAGTAACTATGGGGAGTCCTTGCTCCGGTGTATGAACAACTTACTCTGGATTCCAATAAGAATTTCCCATAGGTTTTCACTAGGTTGTGCAGTAACTAGTAACCTAGGGTGCATGTAAAGTCTCTCATGTTCTCCCATAGTTGCTCTGGATTTGGGGGTAAGTTAGGATTGCACCTTAGTTACTTTCTCATGATATTGTAATAAGCTAGTTTTGAAGCTAAAATCTTTATAAAAATATTTTGTGTGTGTATAATATTAATCATAACTTGGGCTAAGCTAACAAAAGGATAGCAGATGAAGCACATTTATCAAGGGTGATGGTGAAATCATTAGCCATTTGCACTGTGCAGACTGGTTTTGATCATGTAAGTTTGGTTTAAATGTCAACACTCGATATACAGTAACTTCCACATTCAGTTTGTATATAATATGATTAATTTAGGTAGAGATTTCTGTGAATAATGTCAGGCAGGGAGCATCCTTGACTTCCCTCCTGTATTTTGGGGAACAGCTATTTACATTTACCGCATGGATTTATAGGTTTCTATGCTATTGGCTGTATGACTTCTTTTACAATACCAGTTGCTCCCAGTTAAGTGGTTTGAGGGACTGTTGTTGTCCATTCCATCCAGTGTAGTGGTTGTCAAGAGTTTATGTGTTTTTTTACTGTTTACATGTTCACCTCAATCCACTTACAAGGAATTCAAGGCTGTATATTCTTTGTCCTTTTTTACAGTGGTAATTTCTACAACCCAAAGTTATCAGGGAACGTTTTATGGACATTTACCTACTGTTTTATGGGAAATATTGATAAAGTTCCTCCCATTTTTACCTCCCAGTGAAAATGGGAGTCCCATGAGAAAGATAAACTGAAGTCTTCCCCTCTAGACTTTATTGTGCTCTCATTCAAGATGCTATACATAACCTTCAGATAAAACTGCAACATTATGTGTGGATTTAACCAGGTTGTAGTGATTGACTATATTTGGAGTCAGTTAAGTCCAGTTAAGTTCTTAGTTAAGTCAGACTTACTTAAGTCTGTTAAGTCCAGTTAAGTCAGTTAAGTCCAGTTAAGTCAGTTAAATCCAGTTAAGTTCTTAATTTGCATGAAGAATTCAGGCAGAACCTGGAATTCTGCATGTTCATTCTTGGTTTTTCTCTCTCCAGGTGGGAACACAACCCATGGACTGCATGTTCAGTTTCATGCGGAGGTGGAATTCAGAGGAGGAGTTTTGTTTGTGTGGAGGAGACCATGCATGGAGAGATACTTCAGGTGGAGGAGTGGAAGTGCATGTATGCCCCGAAACCCAAGACCATGCAAGCTTGCAATCTGTATGATTGCCCTAAGTGGGTGGCATTGGAATGGTCCCAGGTAATCTGAACAATTTATTTAAATCTGTATTTTTTTAAAAAAATGAGTGTATGAATGGCCCAGATCCTTTTCAGAAATGTAAAAATATTAAGAAAATTACTAGTACAAAACACATAGATAATTTGTGCAACCTGTGAAATTGCAGTTACGTTTGTATGCAGGATATTTATTTACTAAAGAGCCGAATGTCTTATGATTTATTTGTGTGGCTGTGTTTTCCTCCATAGTGTACTGTCACATGTGGCCGAGGGTTACGTTACCGAGTAGTGCTTTGTATTGATCATCGTGGGCAGCACACAGGAGGCTGCAATCCTCAACTCAAGCTGCACATCAAAGAAGAGTGCATTGTGGCAGTCCCTTGTTACAAGCCCAGAGGTAACAGGATTGTGCATGATGATGGACAAGCAGGAACTCACTCAAATCTACAGTGCCTGGTTTTCATATATGATTCTTTCCTTGTATTCCCTTCTTCATTCTCTCTCTCTCTCTCTCTCTCTCTCTCTCTCTCTCTCTCTCTCACACACACACACACACACACACACACACATACGATGCATAATCCAGCACCATCATGGAAGAGATGCATGTTGCATCCCTTTCTTTGGAAGCACAGACTGCCTTCTCCTTTCCCTGCCAAGCTGTTTTTTGCAAATAGCAGAGTAACCTATTAGTATGCCTTGTATGTTGACCTTTTAAAAAAACTTCTGGGAGGAGAATTTTAATAAATGTGCAGTCTTAACCAATTTATGCTGATATAAGTCACCTGGCATAACTTCCTGTAGTTGTGTGGGGATGTCGACGTACACATGTTCACTGGCCTAATCTCCCCCAGCAGTGAAGCAGAAGTGCCTTACAGCACTTTTTTGAGACCCCCAGGTTGGCATAGGACTTATGCCAGCCTAACTGGAGGTTAGGACTGCAGCCTCAGTTTCTATTCTAAGCCAAGAGCAAAGAAGATCCCTCAATATGCTGAAGCTATAACCATCACAATCAATGATTTTCAAGGTTTCAAGGATTGCAGCTTATATTTCTCTGGGGTCCCTCTCCCCCCATTTTTTGTTGATTATGGGCACAATCCAGAGCAAGTTCAACCTGCTCTGCCCTAACTGCTCTCTCCTAACTATTCTGTATCCAGAGCAGAAAGTTATGCTGCATCCAGAGAGTCAGGAAGCCTGGGCTGCCCTAACTGCTCCAGAGCATGCTAAGTCAGTGACAGCTGGGGAGGGCTTGCTCCTGAGGAGACCCCCCTCAGATCACACTGAAGAAGGAACAGCTGTGGTGCCTACAGTATAAGGAAGCCCAGCAGTTTCTGACAACCAGTTACAGCTGCAGTTCTTCTAGTGCAAGATGGATGCTTGGAATGGCCTGCTGTATCCTGAGGTTAGTGGGCTGCCGTAGTTGTGCCATATCCTGAGGTTGAGAGGCAGGGATTGCAGCTAGGCTGGCCAAGAACTCAGATTTTTGGTCAACACTACCATTCTTATTCAGGCCTTATCGTGGACCCCTATGGGTCTACTCATTTCTATACCTGCTCCTGAGGTGGTATAACTCTGAGGGCTGGAAGAGGGCATTTCTGCCTTGGAAACAGGCTCTGGATTCAGAGTAACTGCTCTGCCCTAGGCAATGCTCAACATGCCCTCAACTTGCCTCTCCTGAGCTGCTTAGGCTGCCCCAGTTAGGGCAGAGCAGGTCCACCTCTCTTAGGGCACCCTATCTTGCCTTGCTCTGCCCTAAGCCTCTTCCAGAGTAACTGGGCTGGAGCATCTTGCAGTTGCTCCACCCTAGTGATAGATAGGGCACTCTAAGGCCTCTTATGTGCAAGGAATAGTTGCTCTGGATTGGGCTGCCAGTCTGATTTATCAAGAATGTGTAAAATCACAATTCTTTGTATACATTACTTGCTATGTGCTTTAGTATGATTCCTCATTTGTCCCTTTGAGATTGTAGTAAGAGATTGTAGTAAGAGTCCTAAAATATTGTCATAATTTGGCTGTACAAACAGACATGTAGATATTTAATATTATTTATATTAATAATAATAACTTCCAAATCCACTGTGGAATATGGATAGGGTGTCAGGATGATGTCCCTAAATCCAAACCTGGGTTGAGACTTTTCTGTCTCAGGATTCCTAATCTACTGTTGGGACAGAGCTAGACCTCTAACCCCCAGAATAAACATGTGGACTGACCGAATGTGTTTGCAACTTCCAGAAAAAACTCCTGTTGAAGCAAGGCTCCCTTGGTTCAAACAAGCACATGAAATGGAGGAGACCAGGACAGTCTCAGAAGAACCAACGTAAGTTCACCATCTCTCTTTTACTCCCTCCCTCCTTCCCTAAGAGGGAGAAGAGGCTGTTGATGTATTTTCCTGACTGTTCGTAAAGACTTCAGTCCCCTGCCAAGTCATCTGGCATTTGAATTACCTTGGGCTGGGTCTGTCTTTGCAGCTCAGTTCTCAGGTTCTTCCAAACAGTTCTCCTGAGTGACGCAAAAGTAGCTGGTGCCAAAAGAGTATTTAAATCATACACTTCAGAAGTGCTATCAGGGTTCTCTAGCTATGTACTCGCTTACCCTCTAAAAGGCATTCACTGGGTGAGATGAGTCTTATAATAGCAACCAGTAACTTTTGCAAGGGACAGGGATGGAATAAACAAGGAGCATGACAGCATCCTGCATCTGTGATCATATGGTAGACTGAGGGCAATTTATTAGAATTGTGTGAAGATTTTAATAACAGTCTTTGATATCAGGCTTAATATCCCATTGGTGAGGCTAGTAGGAATACTCTTTGGAATATTCAAAGGTTAAGGGGCTAGTAGCATACTCTTTGTGCATGGTTTTTGGCTCCTGTGGTCTGTTCCCTGTGATTAAAATTCATTCTCCTGATGCAATGGATACCTGTAGAATTGCCTTTGTGTAGGGCACTTATTAATGAAGCTTAGCTTTGCCAGATAGGTCCTTTTCAGTATGAAGGTGGCCATCATCTTGGAGTTAGCCAATGCCATAAGTTAGCCAGTCACCATATTCAGCGCCCAAAAGCATTCATTGGGAGGGTGCAACTTGTAAGAAATGGTAGGTATCAATAGCCTTGTCCACTCTTGTAATTTTCATCAGAGCTAGGCCATAGTAATAAGTTCAGGTTCTACCCCTATCTTCCATCCTGGGTATTCTGTGTCCTGGAAATGAAAGTTTTATGCAGATAGATGTCTATATTCCCTTGAATAGAGAGACAGCTCTCTATGTCAGTGGACGAAATATATCTTTGCACAAATGCAGTCCAACAATCCCCTTATCCCGTCCACCTTCCTGCTAAAATAATGAAAAATCATTTTAAGTGGGAATAGCTCTATGAGGCTTTATGTAAGGAATCACTGATGTGGGATAACTGCTCACATGAGAAGCTTAGGGGTACCCATTTAACATGCTTTTTTAAAAACCAAGTTCTGGTGTAATGTTGTTTTTATAAGAGATGGAACTGCAAGATAACACAAAGGCGGTCAGTGTATTTTCTACACTTTTAGAACATGGTAACCAAGAGCTATAGGATGTGGCCAGATGTCTTTTTAAAATTTTTCTTCCTTCGTCCAGTTGATCTTGGCATGTGTGTAAACGGGTGGAGACTAGCATCTGGCTCGGACTTGAAACTGCTTTTTAAGCAGGTGTTATTGATCCTGCACATTTGCACTGCCTGCTGTTGAAAAGCAGACTGGCTTGAAGCTGCTGCATTGGAATCCATAAGTAGGTTTGACACTATCAGTCTTGGGCTCATGAGAGACCTGGAAGCACAGGCCTAGTACTTTCTTGCTGCAGAAAGTAATTTTCACTCATCAGGTGTTTATGTTACATTGCTCATCTTGCTTTTCCACTTCATTGTCACCTGGGAGCAGATCACACCCTCATCTGATTGGCTTCTTTACCCTCTTGGCTGAATCTTGATTTTCATTCGTGCACTGCATAGTAATAGGATACACCTATCTCCTCATTTCTGGACCTTTTGACCTTACTTTGTAATAACACTTCTTCCTATATCCCTTGTGTACATGTGTGTGCCTAGAACACTGCTGTTAAAAAGAAAGTGTGAGTGGAGGTGCAATGAAAACCTTGCCTCTGCAGTGTGTATGCAACTGGTTTGTTCTAAACCTGAATGCAGAAGCTTTCTGCACTCCTTTCACTTGCAGTGGTGAAAAGAAGGGAAGCAGCATCAATCAGAGCCATGCACTGGAACCCCCTAGTACCCTTGGCCACTTCAGGAGCACTTTGGGTACTGCCCATTGGAATTGAGGAAGCTGGCCTATCCCCCAAATCCAGAGTAACTACGGGAGCACATAAGAGACTTTACATGCACCCGTAGTTACTGCACCACCTAGTGAAAACCTAAGGGAAATACATATTGGAATCCAGAGTAAATTGTTCATACACTGGAGCAAGGACTCCCCATAGGTACTCTGGATTTTGCCCGGTGTTGGCTAAGTGCTGATGGGCTTGAGCATTTTTGCCAGTGTCCTACCTGGCTCACACCTGACATAAACCCTGTCAAGGAACGTATTAGACAACAACACCCATTTGGTCATAAACTATAAACAGTTATAAACCATGGTTAGCATTACACAGAATTGGACCTATGATTCTCTTATAAAGATTTTCTTGAATTAAGTTCATGAATTAAGCTAGCATTGGGAATTAGATGATAAGCATTAGGAATTATCATTAGGAATAGCTTTGGGAATTAGATGATAATTAGATAACATTAGATGATAAATGATTTAGGCAGCCATTCTATAGCATGTAAAGGACCATTAATGCTGACAGTACTTTTTGTTGAGGGTAAATGCTCTTCTCCATTAGCATGTATGTATATCTTTGTTTCTTGCAGTTTACGTGAGTCTCAATCCACTTATTCACGTCTGTTTTAAGCTTGAGTTGTGCCATTTCCCTTACTGATTTATATCCAGGGTACATAAGTTAACAAGATCTACAAGATGAAAATCTTTGCTTCCCATCCATACATCCTTTATTTTTTTTTACACTTTATTTGCACTTTAAGTTTTAATAAACAAACAAGGTAAAAATGCAACTGAGTTTTCAAAATCATCAATGAAAGGTTCTGCTGAGGCAATGTATTTGTGCCAGTCATGAGTGGGGGCTTGAATTTACATAATGGATGTTCAAAAGTCTTTTAAAAAATTATTAGAAAAATAGGACTTTTTAAAGGACTGTTTGCCAGACTAAGCCAAGAAAAATGTAGGTTTGACCTTTCTGGTTTCCACCGGTGGAATGTGATGATAGTTGATACCCATCATTATTGTAAATGTTTCTCCCTAGAGTCTTCTTTATTTACTGGGGGATTTTCAATAAGCCTTCCAAAAAAAGATTCCACATCCGTTTTCTTTTAATAGGCTTAAAGAAATAGAAACTTCTGCAGTTGTTTTTGCTTAGTAATAACTCAGAGGAAGAGGCCAAGTTTGGAAACCAGTAACCTTCTGTGGAAGAGGTAATGAGTTGTCTCATTGGGTCTGTTCAGACAGTACTATCCATAATGCATGCAGCTCATTCAGGTGATCAACTGCACCCTAAGGACAGCTTCGCCATCTTTATGTTCAGTACGTTAATTTATGGCGCATTCCTATATGCGATCATTCAGAAACAAGTTCCCAGGTAACTGTAGGATTGCAGCCTTACATACTGAACTATACAGAAAATTTGTAGGCAGTTGCACAACGTACACTAGAAAGATAAAGTGATTGAGTGCACCCTCAAAAAGCAGAATAAAAGAAAAGAAAAAGTTAAAGATGAAAAGATGTTAAGAGCCTGGTAAAGCAGGCAAAAGTTATTTGTTGCCACTGAAAACCTTTTAATTTTTAAGGCCACAGTTCACTGTGGCCATTGCAACTTACAATAGTTAAAACAAGGGATGCTATAAATACAATAAACAGTGGAAACAATTATCATAGAATTGCAATATAAACTCACAGAAAGGATAGGCTAAAAAGTTCCCTTAAGGATCCTAAATACTGTCTGACAAAACAAACACCTAGAACAAAACAAACACCTTTTTTACTGACGGAAACTGAGTGAAAGGAAGGCAGCACAGATTTCACAGAGAAAAATGTTCCAAAGTCTTTGCATAGGTGTCAGGTGAGTCTCCCAGGTGAGATAATTACATAGATGATGTGCCACCATTTTTTGTTCACCCTTTTCTCTTGTCACCACCAACATCCCCCTGAAAAGGCTTCTGTTGATATGCACAGAATTGGGAGTTTGGCACACCAGCAAGAGTTGATTAGACTTGATTAGAGTTGCCATAATTCTCTTCCACAAAACTGGGAAAAGACGCTCTGTCCCATTTGCCAGTATGTGAACACAATCCCCCAAAATTGGGATTGTCCCTTTTTCCCAGGACATATGGTAAACTAAGGCTGCAATCCTAAAGACCTTTCCTGGGAGTAAGACCCATTGCAATCATAAAGACACTTTCCTGGGAGTAAGACCCATTGGCTTACTTTTGAGTAGACATGGTTAGGATTGTGCTCCTAGGCTTGCTGGAGAGAGTTGCCCCTTTTAGAGACTCCTGCAAGAGAAGCAGAGCCTGGAGAAATGGGGGTCAGAGACTACAACAGGATTTCTCTATGTTTGTTCCCTGCTATATCATTCTTTTGGAAATATCACTGAAAGTAACTGGCAATGATGTAATAGCCCATTATAGACATAACACACTCAACACCAATAAGAGGCTTAGAGCACCAGTAATAGGCTTAGAACCTAAAGACTTTTCAATCAGGTGAAATTTATGCACTGAAGCTTTGCTCACCAAGCCAAGCCTTCTACCACTGCTTGTCACATTACATTGCATTGCAGTCCCTCCTTGCTGGTGCTCCTTGCTCTTGTTGGTGTGCTAAACTCCTTTAGCAAGCAGTTGTGTCCAAATCAACAGAGGCTTTTTTAAGGGCTGTGGGTGGCAAAGTGGTTAAGACACTGTGCCTGTTAACCAGAAGGCCAGGGTTCGAGACCCAGGTCCCCACAAGACAGGGTCAACTCCTGTCCTTAGCCCAGCTCTGCAGTGCAGCTAGAACCAATTGTCACGGCTCTGCCATTCCATTGGACTATTTCAGTGGTTTGGAGGGGGGATTTGCTGCTTGGGTAACAGCCTATCCTCCATATCAATCTACCCAGGCCTTCACGCTTCATATACAGCGTTGAGCACGATACCATAGTCTTTCGAGACTGATGGATGCCAAGTTTTTAAAGGGGTGATGAGAGGGGTATCAGGAGACAGGAGTCGGGGGTTCCATGTGCACCCCTGGGTACCTCTAAGTGCCACTAGTGCTATGAGTACCCCTGGTTGAGAAACTCTGGTGCTGGATCTTGCCTTATTCCACCTGTGGCCCCTGTGGGACCAAATGATTTGCTTGGAGCTCTCCGTGGTCCTGCAACTCTAGCCTGAGAAGCTGAGTTGCTGTTTGTCAAATATTCTGTTTTACATCTTGGTTTTTTGGTCTTAAATAGGATAGGACAATTTAGTTTTAGCTACAGTAAAATCTCTGCCATCCAGCACTCCCAAAGATCTGAGTCTTCCATTTCCCTTGTGTAAGTTCCTTTTCATTCTATGCAGACAACACTCCTATTTATCTCTTTGTCAAAAACCTCATTGTTAAGGGATTTATACACCCCTTGAGTATGTTCCTTTTCATCCTACGCAAACAACACCCCTATTTATCTCATTGTCAAAAACCTGCTTGGCTACATTTAATCATAACTTTAGTTCAGACAGACTGTGCTGAGGTTAAATGGAAAGTCTGAATTGTATGGCAGTTGTCAACAGCTGAATCTCATGGTTTTGGTTTAGGCAATGGCAAGCCTGGACTTTATATTCTATGCTTAACTAAAACAAAAATAAAAACTACAAACAACTTACACTTTCGATGCTGTAAAAATCCAGACACTAATATGGAACAGGAAAACCTCAATTGCAATATGGGTCTGCTATAAGTCAAGGGCAAAAATATTTAAAATTCTCTGACTTTTCTTTGTAAATGAATTTGTTCTGAGGTTCAGACTTTAAATCAAAATGCAAAACTTCAAAGAATTCATCATGAATTATTTTTGGATCCTCTTGTTCATTCTCTGTCCCGTGTGTGGAGTGAATACAGAACTGCTGGTGTACTGCTGTCAACACATCTAACAAAATAATTTTTTCAAGCTTTGTCAAATATTTGGGTTGGTTAAGGTCTTGTGGTATGCTGCTTGAAGATGAAAAGCTGAGAGAATATTATTCTTGGTTTAGATAAGCATTTAGAAACACTCCTTATCGTGCAGTTTTGTCTCCTTTCTTAGTAGTAACTTTCTGTTTGTTCCCCAAGAGATTTAGCATCTATGGTGGGTTTTGGTTGCCTCAATTCCCTGGTACCTTGTTCAACCCTAACAAACCTGACATTTATTTATTTCATTGATTTATACCCCACCTTTCTTCCCAAAAGGGAACCCCAGACAGCTAACAACATTTAAAAAATGCAATAAGAGACACAAAACAATTTAAAAATAGATAAAAATAGATAAGACAAATAAAATGCATAAATTCATTAAAATATACACAAACATATTAAAAATATTTAAAAACACTGCTGTGGTCCAGAACACCTAAAATCCAGTTAAAAACAGGAAACAAGGTAAAAACAACCAGCCCAACATCAGGCTCTCACTCTGTGGGCAGGTAGAAATTAGTTTGGTGGCCATTAGTCTAGTGCAGTTTTTCCCAAACTGTGGACTGGGTCACACCAGTGGGTTGCAAGCCAATTTTTAGTGGGTTGTGAAAAGTTTTGAAGCACCCTTGCCTAGTTTGCAGAAGGAAAAATCGTTTGCTGGAAAATCATTAGATACTGTACAGTATGGTAGGGTATGGTATGAAAATTGTTAGCTATGCTATGTAACATTTTCCATTTTTTCTATTAATTAGTATGTCATAGATCACATATGAACCCAGTTTCACTCTTTTGTTTGTCCTGGAAGTTCCTAGCTACACATTTTTCTCTCCACTTCAGCCTTCTGGGTACCCTGGAATGACTATGAAGATTTAGAGGAACAGTCCTTCAATCCAGTTTCTAGGGAGAGTATAGCAAATGTCTAAATGCACAATCTATATATAAGGTCACTAGTAGCCTCAGTAACAATAATGATTATAAATTAATGAATTATGTATTATCAGTAATCTATATATATTCAGATCCTGCTGTGACCAGGAAATCTCTGAACTGTCATGCCTTCACATTATTAAGCTCTGATTCAGCAGGAGTGTTCATATACAGAAGTGCAAATCCATGTTATGCAGGAGGAAAAAATCTCAAAGTACCTGGAGCAAATTTTAGTAGATTTATGCTGCCATCCTAAAGACACTTGAGAAAGACCCATGGAACACAATGGGGCTTACTTTTGAGTAGATATGAGTAGTCTGTGTAGTCAGGGTGCAATTCTAACAAATTTAGGCAAGCACCACTCTCCCACTCTGTTCCCTTGGTGGTGTGGGAAGGCCAACATATGTCTGTGCACTGGCTTCACATTCCCCCCTTCCTGGAGTGGCACATAAATGCCTTACAGCACTTATGCAACATCCTGAGGCCATCAAAGAACTTGTGCCAGGATTTATGCTAAACTCTCCCTACAAACTGCTATACATTTGCTATACCCTCCCTGGAAACTGAGTTCAAGGACTGTTCCCCTAAATCCTCATAGTCATTCCAGGGGGTTATGATTACAGCCCCAGTTTGATAGAACAAATAATTCATTGGGGTGGATGGAAATGGAATGCCATCCCCACCTTCTTTTTTTATGTCAGGCTGTTTGTATATGAACATCTATCTCCTGTCTGCCTTCCTTTATGGAGCTCAGGGTGGAATGCATAAGGTTCCTAGGCAGTCTCCATCAAGGCATGGACTAAACTTAACACCTGCTTGCTGCATCTTGTGCCTTTGGGCCATGGCATGGATTCATGGACACGGTCATGGCTGACCATGCAGACAGGCTCCCTATTTGGTGGGGACATGCACTGTGAGATCCTCATTGGCAGAAGTAAGCACTCACCTCTTACTGCAGAAAACAGTGTTTATCAGTGTCTGTGAGTGGAAGCCACCAAATACCATTGCCATGTGACTTCCCCCATTTACAGGAACCTTGCACAAGTGTCACTGAAAGGAATGATGGATGGAGTCCTCTTGTACATAGCTCTCCTATTTATCTAAACCTACAATTATCTGCATATTTTGGATGACTTCCCAGCCATTGTGAGATAACCGAAGTATATATAATTTTTTAATGGGTTCATTGAGTTTAGCTGTGATAAGTCCTCTTTTGAAATATACTCAGAATTTTCTGAAAGTCTTTTGGGAGTTTTTTGGTGATAAAGAAATACTGAAGTGCTAATTGTTAGGCTAGAAGAGGCTTGGATTTACCCGCATAAGGAAATAAGGTAAATAAGGAAAATGTTTATAATTCAAGTATAGTGCAAGATTTTTGTGCTGTGATTCATTTTCAGGTTTATCCCTGAGCCATGGTCCCCATGCAGTGCCTCTTGCGGTTATGGTGTTCAGGTGCGTGAAGTGAAGTGCCGTATTTATCTCGCATTTACTCAGACTGAGATGGAACTTCCTGATGAAGAGTGTGAAGAATCTAAGCCACCAACTGAACGTAGTTGCCACCTGGAGTCATGTGATGGGGATTCGGTTCCATACATCCCAGAGTTTACTCACAGTGAGGATGCCAATGTCATCTACGATTGGGAGTATATTGGTTTTACCCCTTGTTCAGCCACATGCAATGGAGGTATTTAAAAATTATTACTACTGTCACAGAACTGCTCAATTTAAATGTTATTTTTCTTGGTATGCAAAACATTACTATGGTAAATGCAATTTGTGAAGTGTTTCTTTAAAAATTCAGGCCCTAATCTAGAGACCTATGAGACTGTTCTACAAACCTAGACCCATCTTTGGTGAACTTTTGCAACATCCCCAGGCCATCACAGGACTTGTGCCAGGATGGCATGGCAGACTACTTTTAGCAGAAGTGAAATTCAAAAGCAGTTTGGAAACCTGCTCTTGTCTTTCTATAGGACTGATTGGAGACCATAAGCAGGGCACAAAAATCTTGGCAAAGTATAACTATTTATAGACAGTAAAGCAGACAGAAGTAAAGCTAATGTGAATAAGGACTGCCATATTATTTCAAGAATGCCTATTTTCCATGTGAAGTTTATGTATATATGAAAAGCATGGTGAATGTTGACATTTTCCAGTAATACTTTAAGCTCTAGAAAGTCCAGAAATGAAAGAAATGTCGTAACACTTAAAGATATTATCTTTTTAAACATTTATAGTTGTAGCACAGTAGTAATCCAACACTGATAAATGACACTGGGTTACTGAAGGCATTTCATTGGTTTTAAAGATTTACTGGTAAATGTCAAAATATTCCTGGTGATTTGGGTATTTCTTTGGAGGCAAAACCGTGAGGCAAAACAGTGAGGTATAAATGTTTGGATGATTGATTTAGGGCAATCCAAAGAAATTTAGGCCAGCCTAACTTGCCTGACTTATCTTTCCATAATGGGGTGGCAAGCTCAAAGTATGCCTGTGCATTAACTCAACCCCCAGGAGTGGGGCAGAAGTGTCTTCCTGCACTTTCGTGACACTCCAAGATCAGAACAGGACTTAGGGCTCAATCCAGAGTAACTACAGGGAGTCTTTGCTCTGGTGTAAGAACAATTTCCTCTGGATTGCAATATGAATTTCTCATAGGTTTTCACTAGGTGGTGCCATAACTGCGGGTGCACGTAATGTCTCTTACGTGCTCCCATAGTTACTCTAGATTGTAAGCAGTGGTGGGCTTCAGAGGGTTCTCACAGGTTCTATAGAACCCTTTGCTAATGAGCACCTGGTTCTGAGAACTGGTTACTAATAGAACATACAGCCTGTTTTTAGAACCTGTTGTTAATTTAGGTTATTAGGACATAGAACCTGTTGTTAATTTATTTGAATCCCACCACTGATTGTAGGGCTAAATTCACTAATAACTCATTCACGAATTGCCCCTCCTCCTTAACAATCAGATTGCCATGTTGGGAACCAGGGGTCTAAAGCAATGATTCCCAAATATTTTAGCAGTGGGACCCATTTTTATAGAATGACACTCTATTGGGACCCACTTAGCTTTACAAGACTAAAAATGTTTCACTTTATTAGCCACTCAAGTCTGTTTTTAAACTTTTTACTATGGTGGGGAATCACCTTCTGTTGAGCTCCATGTTTTTCAGATCTGTTCCCCTTGGCCTGGTCTTTGAAGTGGACCAAGGAACAGTTATCTGCTCATGTGTAAACATGCATATGCTGTTCCTTTCAGTTTTCAGGAGTTCAGTACCTTTTTCCTTGGCAGCTATAAGTTTCCCAATCCATTAAAAATCAGGTCAAAACCTATGGATGGGTCCCAATCCACCAATTGGGAACCACTGGTCTAAGGATACTAAGTGATCATGGATGCAATCCTCAACACACTTTCTTGGGAATAAAACCTATTGAGCACAATGGGGTTTGCTTCTGAGTAGACATGGTTAAGACTGTGCTCCATGTTGTTTCTCAAAACGGGGAGTTATGCCAGTTAGGAGTTTGTATTAGACTCACTCCATTCCAAAATACCACTTGAGCCAGTGCGGAACCTCCCACACCGCATATAATTTTGAGTGTCCCAAAAATGATGTCAGGCACATTTGTGACTGGTCTCTGAGATAACTGAGTACTGCACTGACTGACAAACCCATACAAGGTCCCTATCCTGTGCCACAGTTGTCTGGCTGTACCAACACAGTATAGGCAATTTTGCGCCTAACCCCAGATCTGATTTGTACAAAATATTGTATTGAAAGATAGAGCTGTACATCAAAATGCTGTTCCATATCATCAAGACCTGTCTGATCCATCATATGTTAGATATATTTCATCTATATACATAAAACTGAAGAGTCTCTGATTCATTGAGGCTGTAATCTTGATCTCCAGTTAGGCCAGCATAAGCCCTGGCAAAAGACCTGTGATGACCTGGGGTATCAAAAAGGTGCCACAAGACATTTCTCCCCCAATCATGGGGAGGTTAGGCTGGTGCACTGACATGTGCCAACCTCCCCACATCACCACAGGAAGATATGCCAGGTGAGTAAGGCCAGCCAAATTGGGTAGGATTGCACCCTGACTGACTGCCCACCAGTGCCT
This sequence comes from Cryptoblepharus egeriae, assembly GCA_030015325.1. Taxonomy (NCBI): domain Eukaryota; kingdom Metazoa; phylum Chordata; class Lepidosauria; order Squamata; family Scincidae; genus Cryptoblepharus; species Cryptoblepharus egeriae. The sequence goes on from JAREYC010000013.1 coordinate 19,750,066, forward strand.
GTTGCCTTCTGATGCCCTGTGGTGCTTACTTATTCACCTGGCATATCTTCCTGTGGTGATGTGGGGAGGCTGGCAATATGCCTGGTAGTGCCCACTGCCATCTGCATGGTGGTGCCCGATGGTGCCCACCCAGTACCAGATAGGGATGCCTGCCTCTGCCTCCTGGAACCCTTCATTGCCCAGTGCGTGTCAGTGCCCAACAGTACTTATACCCATTGGTGTCCGCCACCTGGTGCCAGTGCTTGGTGCCCACCAGTGCCCAGTTGTCTCCAGGCCCACAAATACTCTTGAAATTTTCCTCCTGCAACAATAGGAAAATTTCACTAGTATAAAAGATATTTCCCAGTACGTTAACCTCATGAAGGACATCATTCATTTTAAATTATGTGGATACAAGAACTTAATAAATTTCCCAAATTCCTTGCTAACCCTTACAGTGGAAGATTTGAGACTGGAGGCCATTATTAACTTGCAATAGTTACCTGTGCCTATCTTTTCAATATCAATTTTCCCTACTTTTTATTAAGAATCTACTAGCAAATGCTTCATCAACTGAATGCAATTGCTTATTGGATAGAGCGAGACTATCCGAGCGCTGTAATAAAGTGGATTATAATAATTTTTTCTAATTTTATGGTATTATAAATTTTAACCATACTATCTAGGCTTTTATTTTATGTATAAAATGTTAACAATCCTTTGATAGAGAACAGTCCATTTTAATCACAGTATATTGGCTAAATTGGTACAGAATTTGTCTAATGTTCTACTAGACATCTTCCTCTTGGCACTTTTCTGCTGGGCAGGGTCTGCTCTTCAGGTCTTAGAATGCCACTGGTGTTCTGCTAGTTAGAGTTATGCTAGTTATCTGTCTAACTGCTTTAGCATACAATTCTAACTTAAAGGTAAAGGTGTCCCCCACAGTTTGTACTGCTAGCTGTGACCGATTGTAGGGTGTTGTGCTTATCCCTGTTTCTAAGCCTTTAGAGCTCATGTTTCCAAAGACACTTCTGTGGTCATGACTGCTGTTTTACCACATGAATTGCTGTTTTACCTTCCTGTCTAGATGATACCAATTTATCTACTTGCATTTACATGCTTTCAAACTGCTGGGTTGGCAGGAGCTGGACTAAGGATGGGTTCTGTCTTGTAGGACCCAGGTCTTGAACCCTAACCTGCAGGTTAACATGTACAGTGTCTTAACTGCTTGCGCCACCACAGCCCAATCCTAACTTAGGCCAGATTAAAACTTTGGTCTTCCTTCCTGTTCACATGGTAAAGAAGGAAGGCAAGCACATGTCTGTGCGCTGGCCTAATCCCTCTCCCTGGAGTGACAAACAAGTGTCTAATAGCACTTTTGTGACACCCCCAGGTCAGCTCAGAACTAATGCTAGGGCTTAGATCGGCATAACATGAGGTTGGGATTGCAGTCTTAATTTTATAGTTAACATATTATCAAACTTATATAAATAAAATAGCTCTTGTGTACCTGAGCTAAGCAGCATGGGAGATGTTATTGGCTTCCTCTAATAATATTGCGTGTATTTTGCTGTATATTTTATGACAAATGCTGAATAGGTGGCATTAATATCAAATGTAGTTGATCTGTTAATAAGGAACAAGATACTCCTGCCAAAAGCCATTTTCCAAATTGTGGCTTGCATTGATTGCTTGCACGCTATGGGTAATGCCCAATTCTGACATAATATAATTTTGAATGATTGGGGACACATGGAAGTGGTTGAGATCCCATTATAAAAATCAGTTGTCACTCATATCAAGGAACAAAAACTCTTGCCCCTGCTCTAACCAATTACCTGAAAGTCATAAAACACGCACCACTAACCTTGGGGGAGACGCTTTCCAGCCCTGAGTTTTTCCACAGAGTCAGCTAAAATAAAACTAGGCCTTTTTGGTAACCAGCAGAGTGTCAAGTAAAACCTTCATGATGAATTAGGAGAAGAGGTATTTATGGCAGTAATTGTCTAGCAATAGTGCAGGTGGGGTTTTTTTGCTGTTTTTGTTTTGAAAAAGAATCGAAATAAAATTTGAGGTTTCAATATGCTCCACAAAAATAGCAAGAAATGTATCTTCTTTTTAACTAAGAAATGCAGTGAAGGTACAAAGGAGCCTAAAACTTTTGCAAATCTTTTTAACAAAAAGACAAATGCAAAGCTGTCTTGAAATCAGATTTGTAGCCCTCTTAAAACCACTTGGGGGAAATGGATTTAGAAGGAAGGAAACAAATTCCCTGAACTATGTCCATTTTCGGTCTTGCGTATCACATTAGAAGATTTTTTTTCTTCCACATAGTACCAATGAAGCCTCCACATTAGAATGAACTTTGGTGTGTTCCATTCATGATGACAGTAGTAATGATTTCATGTTTTATAGCACTTGTACCTGCAGGAGCAGTCCAAGGCACTTTACAGCTTGCGGAATGAACTGTGCCCTTGTTTTGCTGGTGGGACTCCCAGTGGAAAGAAATGAAGTTAGCAATGCAAGATAGTGTTCTGTATTCGCAGAATTTACCCTACAATCCAGAGTAACTAAAGGAGCACATAAGAGACATTACGTGCACCCGTAGTTATGGTACCACCTAGTGAAAAGCTATGGGAAATTCATATTGCAATCCAGAGTAAACTGTTCTTACACTGGAGCAAGGACTTCCCATAGTTACTCTGGATTGCGCCCATAGTCTCAATACTCAGGGCCTGTCCTAGACAGCAGATCTATCACTTTAAATCTATTTCCATAGAGCATGAGATGAGGACCAGTGGAAGGGGGGGGACTGATGAGAAAGATGCTGATGAGAAAGATGCTTCCCATTTTTACTTCCCTGCAGCCTCTACTCCCAGAGACTTTGTTCTGCAGAAATGTTTGGTTTAAGTAGGGTAAATCAAGTGAGAGGACTGCATATAAGTGTCACGTGAAACTCGTTTGGTAGCAGTGAATTAATTGCAACATTTAACAATAAAAATGTAACACAAACTTTCTTATTTAGCCATTATCTTACCATTCCAGGTGGTGGAATGGTACAAGAAGGTGAATTCACTGGCATTTTAAATTTTGAATCAAATGCATTTTTACAGTGATGTAAACTACTTTTCCATTCTAATTTTGTGTATTTTGGATTTGCTATGATCCTTTAATGGTCATGGCAGGTGTGGAAAACTGTACCTATGTTACATAGGGCAAAATCCATAGCAGTTACAGGTCCACACAGTTACGTCACCCTCTAGTGTAATCTTATGGAAAGTCATCTTAACTGCTCCAGAGTAAGGGGCTTAATTTCACTTTAGGATATAGGCCATAATGTGTTTTGCATAACCTATCGCTGAATGTCTTGATACTGGCAGTTACATTGAGGACCTTCCACAAAAGGTGCCAGGTTTTGACCTATCTAGCCAGCATTGGTCAACTCTGAACATGATCTGCACCCAACACAATGGGTGCAGACTCACTAAGGCTGCCAGATGGCTGCCAGGACTCACTAAGTGCAGTCTTGTATCTACCTCTCAGTGTGACCTTGGTACTCCTCAACAAAATATTCATCACATTGTGTCCAAATGTCCATCAAGAGCTTATACCTGCCCAGAGTCTGATTTTTCCAATATAGTCCACTCTGTCCTTGAGGGCTGGGTGGACTGGACATTAACATCTAATTTAATATAAGGGTGTAATCCAGAGTAACTACGGGGAGTCCTTGCTCCAACATAAGAACAATTTACTCTGGATTGAAATATGAATTTCCCATAGATTTTCAGTAGGTGGTGCTGTAACTACATCGACGTAAATGTCTCTTATGTGCTCCCATAGTTACTCTGGATTGTAGGGTCAGTCCATTATTTGCCATACACTAAATCAGGGTTCTCCAAACCCCAGTCTGTGGACCAGGTGCATCATTCTGCAAATCTTAATGTGGCTCCTGGCAAGACCTCTCTATCTGGCCTTTGAGTAAGCCTTGTAATCCACTCCAATACATTCTTATATATTTATGTAAATGTATTTAAATTTGAAATGTAAATTCATTTTCTGGCCCCAACACAGTGTTAGAGAGATGATGTGGCCCTCCTGCCAAAAGGTTTGGAGGCCCCTGCACTAAATAAGTAAACAGCCCTATACTTCAAAATGAATTTATATATGTTTCATAATCTAGGGACCCAGGAAGCAATTGCAGTGTGCCGACATGAGCAGACAAAGCAGACTGTAAATGACTCCCTGTGTGATAGCATTAAGAAGCCTCCTGCAATGACTCGTGTGTGCAACACAAGACTTTGTCCGCCAAGGTAGGACCTGGCAATATGGAAACATACTTAACAGATTCAACGAACTTAAGCTATGGTGTTTTGGAATATTAGTCTTGTTAATTGGGGAAAAGATTAACAAAAAACAAAATAGCAGAGATTGTTTCTTGAAAAGTTATTATCTGAGTGGAAACTCCAAGACAAGAGGGCAGTTGGCATGGGGGGAAAGCCAAAGCAGGCCTCCGTCAGTCTTGAAAGACTATGGTATTGTGCTCGGCGCTGCATACGCTGCATGTGAAACGCAAAGGCCTGGGTTGGATTTTTTATGGAGGATATGCTGTTACCCAAGCAGCAAATCCCCCCTCTCCACACCACTGAATTACTCCAATGGAAAGGCAGAGCCAATACGATCGGATCCAGCTGGCGTCACAGAGCTGGGCTAAGGACAGGAGCTCACGCTGTCTTGTGGGGCCGACCCGGGTCTCGAACCCTGGCCTGCTGGTTAATAGGTACAGTGACGTAACCACTTGCCAACCTCACTCAATTTGGATAGATGGCAAGATTGAGCTAGAGTTGCAGGACCTTGGACAGCTCCATAGGCAACTTGGTCCAGTGAAGTATGGAGCTCAAGTGAGCCTTTATGGCTGATTAGTGGGTCTGATTACTGTTTCCAGACTCCACCCCCCCCCTTTTTTCTGAGGTCTGTTAAAGAAATAGGCACCTGGACTGGAGTCTTGTATTCCTTAACCTCCCAGTTAAGTATGGCCTGTGGTGCCAAGCAAATGTTGGGGAACACAAAGCATTTTCTTCAGAGAGAGGTGGTTCTTCTGGGTAAACAGTTTCCTGGATAATATTGGGCCAGTCACAGTCTCTCTATGTCCCCTACTTCACAAGGTTGTTGTGAAGACACTATGGAAGGAATCATGTACATAACTGTGAGAGAAAGAGAAAAAGTATTATAAAAATGTGAACAGTACTGAAGGATCAAGTTCAGCTGCCTGGGTCTCTAAGGGTGCAGTCCTAACCTACCTAGGCTGGCACAACTCATTGGTCTTCCTATTCCTGTGGTGATGTAGGGAGGCAAGCACATGTTTGTGCACTGGCCTATGTAAGGTATATGTAAGTGCCTTGCAGTACTTTTTTGACAACCCCAGCCCAGCACAGGACTTGTGCTGGGGTTTATGCCAGACTAACTGGGGATTAGGATTGCAGCCAATATTTTACTAAATGATAAGAACAGTGTTAGAATGTAACCATTTTCCAACCTCTGTTTTGAACACTTGGTAGAATTAATTAAAGTTGTCCTGTCTGTTGTACTATGATGAACATTTTTGATTAGCATGCTCTTCTTTATAATTCCTTGGCACAGGTGGCAGGTGGGCCCCTGGAGACAGTGTTCTGCCACTTGTGGTGTTGGCATACAGACAAGAGAGGTTCGCTGCCAACTGTCAGGGGGATCCCTTATCACGCCTGAAAACTGCAAAGACAAGAAACCTCACACGCTGCAAGCTTGTAACCAAATAGACTGTCCCCCCGTTTGGCATGTTGAAGAATGGCAACAGGTATGATAGATTTAAAAGTTATTGAGAAATAGCAATGCTCTCATTCAGAAGGGCTGTCAGTGCATTTTTTCTGGAATTTTCTGTGTTTACACCAGAGTATTTAAACATGTGGTCTCCTGCAGACAGTCCAAGAATATGACATCTAATGCTTGTATGAAACCAGGCTGGTATAATTCAGTATGACAGAAAATATTAGGTGTGAATGCTGATCATAAGTGATATCATGAAATTATGGAGGGTTTATGCATGACAGTGATTTCTAATTGTCATTCCTCCTTATCTGCAGTGCTCCCATTCATGTGGCGGAGGCACACAGAATCGCCAAGTGACTTGCAGGCAGTTGTTGATGGATGGAAGCTTTCTGAAACTGCCTGATGAGAAGTGCCATGAACCTAGACTGTCCACTCATAAACCTTGTGCAAAAATAGATTGCCTTCCACAGCTCTTTCTGGGAGAATGGACTAAAGTGGGTAGACCTGAATAAGAGTGCATTTTTTAAGTATATGTTGTTAGTGCTGCAGTTTTAGTTAATCGGATAGAGTAATTGATCAAAAACCTTTTGATTAGCTGAAGAATGTGTCCTTGGTAAGCCAATTTGTGTGTGTGTGAATGTGTGTGTGTATGTGTGTGTGTAAGTGATATAATATTGATTAATTCATGTCAAACACTTTTTCTTTCACAGGGGCAGTTTGCCTCTTATCAGAAAGGCAGAACTGTGAACCACCTTTTCTTTCACAAGGGCAGAATGCCTCTTCGGTCTGTCTGTCTTCCACTTTTTAACTAAAACATTCACAAAGTAGTTTACTAAGAAAATATTTTTAAAAGTTAATGGCTAATGGGTCCCTGTCCTAAAAAGGGTTCACAATCTAAAATACAAAAGAATTATAACAGACATTACTGGGGTGAAGAGAGCCAGTTACTCCTCCCCTGATAAATAAAAGAGGAGCACCCACTTGAAAGAGTGCTTCTTGCCTGATTAGCAGGGGAAACATGAGAAAGAATGCCTCTTTTAGGATGAAGTCTGATGATTTAAACTAAGAGAAATTCTGCTTCATGACTGAGAATTACTGCTTTACCCACATGAAAATCAAATTGATATATTAATCAACTAAGCTTTCCTTAATTGGGTACAACCCAATATCTGTGCTAGGTTTTTCCCCAATAGATTAAATTTGCATTGTTTTGCATTTTTGGGTATTCCATAGAGGAGAACCTTTTGCAAATACGGTGAGGAAAACATACCTCAGTTTAAATATATAGGACAGGACAACTAAAGGATAGGACACCAAAATCACTTTGATTATATCCTTCTTCCCCTAGTGCTCTGTAAGCTGTGGTAATGGAACACAGAGAAGGAATTCCACCTGCCAAAAACTCACAGCCAAAGGCCAGCAGATTGCATTAAACGGAACAGAGTGCAATGAATTTCCAATTCCTCTGCTTGTAAGACCATGTCACATGAATGCCTGCAACAGTAAGTGATGCTTTCCCAGCTTGGGCTAGGGTTAGGCTTGAGATCTGAGACCTGACAAGAACACTTCCTCTTAGCTTTGACTCTGTTGTGACCAAAAAAGATAGACGTAAAATTGCACAGGCCTCCCTTGCAGGGTCGTTTAAGGATTAATAAAAGATGACATATGTATAGAATTTTGTGTGTTTAGGAAAAGTTTAGATGGCAATCCTTTAGATGGCAATCCTAAGCATATGTACTAGAGAGGAAGCTCCATTAAGCTCAATGGGATTTACTCCAGAGTAAGCATTCTTGGTATTGCACTGCTGGTGTTATTGTTATTAAAGTGATCCAGTTTGCACAGGAGACGGAATCTTTCTCTGGTGGGGCAGAGAAAAATTCCTGTCTGAAACCCTGGAGAGCTGTTGCTAGCCAGCATCAACAATGCCAAGCTTCATGGACTGGTGGTCTGAACCTGTACAGGAGAACTTCCTATCCTGTGCCCCCCACCCGTCCTCCTCCTTTTTGCTAGATGTCTCAAAATGGGTGTCTGGTGTCCAATTGTGCGGTTGTTTTTCAAGGCACCTTGAAGGGTGGTAAGTGCACATGTAAAATAATAACCAATTAGACATTTGACTGGTCTTTTGCGCAAACAGATCCTGGCTTTGGTCCTGAATGTGCTCGGCTCTGGCAGCAGAACCCTGCTGAGGTCAATGGGGCTCTGCCAGTATAAGCAAATTTAGCGCTGCAGCAACTGTGTCTGCTTGTGAAAAGATATATAGGTGCCATTGCATTGAATATATACATGTATAATTCCCCAATCTAAACCCATTTTATTATTTTTATTATTGCTTTCAAAAAGCAGTGAGTAAACTTTAATATTAATGACCTGATCTTAGAGGCAACTTGGCAAAACCATCTTGAACGCTGTGGCTGGAAGCCAAAGAACTGCTTGGATAGGCCTAGCTGGGGTTCTGTTGGATTTCTTAAATACCCTTTCTTCTCTGAACAGCAGTGTCCGTTTCCATATTTCAGTCTGCTTTTCAAAGCTCCTGCAGTTTCAAAAGCAGTTTGATATGGAGCGTACACTCAACAGGGAGCTACGCCAAGCTAAGTCAATTTTTGATTATTCCATACAAAATGCAGGGGTTTGACTATACAAATACAAATGTTTGACTATGGCAGGGGTCTCCAAACTTTCATCTTCAGGGCTCCAGGACCTTTAACAATTGTGTGGAGGAGGAAATTTTGGCAGGTGCCCATCTTTTCATCTCAAAGATCACAAACTATACCTGCTGAAATTCCCTCCTCTATACAATTGTTAAAGGCCCAAGAGTGCTGAAGTTGAAAGTTTGGAGACCCCTGGACTATGGCAAAGGCTGGCAAAGCCTGTCATGCTCAACTGTCTTGTCCTAAGACACATTTGAGACATCTGCTCAAAATCTCCTGCAGCCCTCCTGCAGACCTCACCAGTCAATCCACACAAACCAGACCACACAACATACAACAATCAGAGATGCTTTTAAGGGCTGTTTTGCAGAAAACGTTTTTTATCATCTGGATACTGACACCTTTACATCTTTGCGTTTAAAATGTCAAGTGTGCAAACACAAGTATGCTTTCTTCATGGTCTGGAGGAAACAACATCTTTACTCCCATCTTTGGTACCAGCTGTTTTGATACATGGATTTCATTAAACAGATAGGTTGGGGATAGCAAGGTCAAGGTGTGATGCAAACATGCCCTTGAACTGAGTAGCCTTTTATGGCTGCTGAACGCTGCATTGGAAGTCACTCATCAAACAAAATAAAAGCTAGAGTAATTATTGGTTCGTGCATAATATGAAACTTATTTTCTTGGACTTGGATGCAGTTAACATGCCAAAATCCTGAGGTACAAAACACCACTTTAAATAAAGCTCTATGGACTTACAGGAATGTCCTTGGCGCAGCATTTAATAAAATATTTTTTGAGCTGCACATCTATCTGAATTTAATTAATTGTGGATACTTGCATGGCAGTGTGTCCAGTCTGCAAATTGCTTGGTGGAGAGTGATGTTAAAGAAACTTTGTCAGTGTCTGCTATTCTGAAAAGGAGATATGGAGAAACAAAAAAAAAAGGGAATGCAGAATATGTTTTATTAAAAGCCTAAAAACTGTTGTTTCACTTTAATTTCTTGAGCCTCTTCCAGTAAGTATTTCTATTCTTTACAACTAGAATCAGGTAGTAGACATAGAATCATAGAGTTGGAAGGGACCTAGTAGGTCATTGACCTTGAGGGAACATAGCCTTGCTCAGTGGATACATCTCCTTATGTATCTTTCTAAGAGAGATAGATACATAAACAAAAATTAAAAGTGGATCCTATGTGAAGGTTGATGTTGAATCACCGAAGCTTATTGGGTCAGCGAGTAGGTCCATCTAGCTCAGTGTAGTTCTTTGCTGACTGGTAGTAGCTCTCCAGTGTCTTTCTAAATCCTGCAAATGGTTGGGATTGAACTTAAAACTGTCTCAAGTTTGTTCCTTCCTTTGGTCCTGTAATTAAAGAGAAACCCAGTGGCATCACATACATGAGTGCTGCCCAGAGTGGGTTTCACCCCCAGTGCCACGTTTGTCTACTCATGAGTAAAGGTGCAATACAGCTCACTTTCACTTGCCATTCCTGTTGTGTTTTTTTTTTAGTTTTTTGGCCATAACTTTTGATAGGAAAGAGATTTCAAAGCTGTTTTTGCATTGGATTCTACTCGAAAATACACATCTAAAGTATATGATTTGACTGGTTTATTCAAAACAAAGTTAGTGATTTTAACATTTTTAGTGATTTTGGTCACCCCAGTGTGTCACCCTTCTGAGAGTGGTACCTGGGACCCAGGACCCCCGCGTCCTCTTAGATATGCTACTGGTTTGCAGACAGTTCAAGATCTGGAGCAAATTGCTCAGAGCTCATGCTGCTCAGTTAAGGCATTGCAATGCATGCTTTGGGAGCCAGTGTGGTGTGGTCAAGGGATGGTTCAAACTCAGCTCTTACTGGGGAAGCCAGGATTTCAAACCTTGCTCATCCACAAAACTTTACTGGCTGTCTTTCAGCCAGTCTCCATCTCTGAGCCCCAACCTAACTCACAGGGAAATTGTGTGAATCAAGTGGGAAGCATGCATGCTGTCCAGTACTCCTTGGAGGACGGGGAGGAATCATAAAAAGTAATAGTGCACTGTGACCCACTTAAGTTTTTTGCACAGTCAGGCAAGATCCAAATTATGGTTCGCTGAAGTCAGCAGAGGAGCATCTTAATGGTGTTAAGCACACAGAGGGCACAATCCTGAGTAACTACGGGGAGTCCGTGCTCCTGTGTAAGAACAATTTGCTCTGGATTGCAATATGAATTTCCCATAGATTTTCACTAGGTGGTGCAGTAACTACGGGTACACATAAAGTCTCTTACGTGCTCCCGTAGTTACTCTGGATTGTAGGGTTAGTTGAGTGTCCTTCATTCATTGCTTCACTCATGGGTCTGTTACGGTGGGTCATCAAGTTCCTGCTAACCAGAATGTTCATGTAATTCTCTCCTGAAAAAACCCAGAATGTTTCAGCTCGTCTCTCTCAAACCTGCCACCTGAGTCCTTGCAGGCCAATAAGCAGATGTGGTCTCTGGCCCTGTGTTGAGGAGTAACCCAGACATTCTTTCAGAGAAGGTGGGTGTGGGGTGGTGGGAAAGTCCTGCCAATTAGATGCTCTTGCCACCAATTCATAACCATGTGTTGTATTTCATTCTTCATTGGAATAGATTTGTGTAAACACAGAACAGCTCAAAAATATTTAAATTTTGAAATCACACTTGCTCTTCCCGTGTTCTGGACTTTTGGAAAGGGACCGCTTCATATTGGAGCACTTCCATTCAAACAAATATTTTGAATTGCACAGTTATTAAGAACAGCACACTCCTTTTAATAAACTCAAACTTCAGTATCCCAAGGCCATTTATTTGTTGCACAGAAATTAAGTGGCTGACCTGTCACAATTTAGCAGCTGTGGTATTGTTAAAACATGGCGGTTCAGAATGTATTAGCTAAGACATTATTAATTCACACAAAATATTACAATGAATAGTGAGAATACTTGTGAAAACATGGCTTCAAAGGTGTGTTGAGTGAATAGATCAATGTTTCTAAATTTTACCTGTGCCATAAAGAGCCTCTTCTTCCAAGCTCAGCCAGCCACTGCCATCTTGGGTCTCCATAGATTTTGTGAGATCCAAGAAGGAAACACCAAAATCTCTGGAGTGTGAGATTCAAAATGATGTCCTTGAAGTCTTGTGAGATTTGGGCACTGCCATTTTGGATCTTGCAAAATTTTGGTAGAAGGTGCCACCAGGGTCTTCCCACAGTGTCCTGTGAGTGTGCCCTCACGGTGCATCCTAATCAATTTTTTACATGTGCACTTACCGCCTTTCAAGATGCCTTGAAAAATAACCACACAATCGGATGCCAGACACAAATTTAGCCCAGCAAAACTGGAACATTTTCCTGCTCCTGTGGTGGTGTGGGGAGGTCTATGCATGTTTGTGCACTGGCCTAACTGCCCCCTTCCAGGAGTGGCTCAGAAGTGCCTTACAGCACTTTTACAACATCTCCAGACCAGCACAGGACTTATGCCAGGACTTATGCTGGCCTAGCTAGGGGTAAGGACTGCAGCCACAGTCTTTGGGATCAAGATGTTAATCTCCCTACACTTTATGTAGATAACATTATTGTTAATCACTTCTGGGTAAACGATGCTTAAAATAAAACCGATCACATTACAGGAAGGAAAACGGTGGCCACATTTTTAAAAGTATGACATTGTTGTTTCAGAGCTGAAACAAGTACTGAAACCCAAGCTTTTGGACAAGTATGCTTCCCACCAACCACGAATTCTCAGTATCCACAGAGTCTATATACAAACCAGGCAAGAGAAACGCATTAATTTTACCATTGGGAGCCGAGCTTACCTTCTTCCAAAAACGTCTGTCATCATTAAATGCCCAGTGCGTAGATTCCAAAAATCACTCATCCAGTGGGAGAAAGATGGACAGCACCTCCAACTTTCAAAACGTCTCGGGGTTACCAAATCAGGATCGCTCAAGATTCACAGCCTGGAGTCTTCCGATATTGGTGTGTACAAGTGTATTGCAGGGCCGGCACAAGAGACATTCGTTTTGAAGCTCATTGGCACAGATAACAGGCTGATAGAACCCCCAATTTTTAGAAAGCACATGGGGGAGAGCAGCAACACTGAGCATAACGAGGCAAATAGCTTTGGTGCCAAGTGGCACAAAATGAGCCAGATGTGGCAGTTGTGGAATCAGAAGAGCAAACAGTATCTGGGTGACAGGCAAGCCAATGACCAGCCTTTCCTACGACATCTTGAGACACACAGGAGAAATTCAGCAGAAGGATATAGTTCTCATGACTTCAAAAACAAGCGCCTCGAGGCTGTGGTTCTCCCTGGTGCATACAGTATGGATACAGTGCATTTTGAGGAGCTGATCAAGAACTTGAGCCACCTTGTCGAAGCCGGAGAAGTCAACGATGACTTGGCTTCCGAGCTTGTCTATCAGTTGATTGCAGAGTTGTCTAAACCACCACAACCTGCTTCTGAAAAAGTGAAGGAGCCACAAGATGAAAGGTTATCTTCCAAGAAACCTGGAAAATTGCCAGACATCTCTGATAATCTCAGCACAAAGCCTCACAACAGTGTAAGTCAGAAGAGTCCAGTGCTTTTAAGGCACAAAGAAGGGCCAAAGGTTTATTCAAACAAAACCGTCACTGTGCGCATTGGGAACCCAGTATTTTTGACAAAGGACACCCGGGTTATAAATTTGCTTTGTGAAGCTGGAGGAGTGGGTGACCTGAAATACACTTGGACCAAAGATGGAATGGAGTTAAAGTCCTTTGAGAAGTAAGTAAAATGGAATACTTCCATACTCATGTCTTTTGCTGAAAGATTTGTGTGAATCCCTGCCAAATATTTATGGTTAAAAGAAAAACAAGAATTATCTTTGTGAAAATTCCACAAATTCACTTGCTCCTTGTGGAATTAACCTTTTTAGTTTAGACATTAGTATTTTAGGCTGTGGCCTTCAAGCATTCCAGACCCAAGACAAGCCTTGAACCCCAGTCGGTTTCATGGGGCCGGATTTTTAAAATAATAACCATGTGTGTTTCCCTAGTTCTCTTGTTCCTTCCTTCTCCCCTTATCTCTTGCAGCTGTTCTTTTCTTCCTCTTTCTGGTTGTCCCCTCTCTCCAAAAAAATAGCTGGGGTTCTGCTAATGTGACCCACATAATCAATATGTAGGTTGTAACCAAGATGTGAGTTGTTACCTAATTGTAACCTTGAGTAATCAAGATGTGAGTTGTAACCTACCTAGGCCAGCCTTGCTCATTGGTCTTCCCATTCCCGTGGTGATGTAGGGAGGGAAGCACATCTCTGTGCACAGGTCTGACCCTTCCCAGGAGTGGGGAACAAGTGTTTTATGGTACTTTGGTACATCACCAGGTCAGCACAGGACTTATGGCAGGGCTTACGCTGGCCTAACTGGAGGTTAGGACTGCAGCCTTAGCATCTCAGGTAAAAAAAAAAGGTCAACATGAACTCACAGAGAGACATTCAAAAAGTTTAAAGCTATCATTGCATTTATTGGACAAAGGGCACAATCCACAGCACGTTCAGCCTGCTCTGCCCTAACTGCTCTCTCCTAACTATTCTATATCTAGAGCAGAAAGTTATGCTGCATCCAGAGAGTCAGGAAGCCTGGGCTGCCCTAACTGCTCCAGAGCATGCTAAGTAATTGACACATGGGGAGGACTTGCTCCTGAGGAGACACCCCACAGATCACACTGAACAAGTAACAGCTGTGGTGCCAACAGTGGTGACACGATTCTGCGCATCACCCGGTGTGGAAGTCTATGCATCACCCCTGGGATGCGCCCCCCCCCACCTGGACTGCGCAGTCGCCTAAGTTGGCACCTGCGCAGTACTCTTTCTGAAGCCAGTTGGCTTCAGAAAGAGTACTGTGCAGGCATCATCTCTGACACCTGTGCAGTACTTTTCTGAAGTCTTTCGGCTTCAGAGGAGACTGCAGGCGTCAGACTTGGTGCCTGTGCAGTACTCTTTCTGAAACCATTCGGCTGCCGCTCCGCCTCCTGAGTGAGGCCGAATCGCCATGCAGAGGCGCAGACTTCCTCCGCTCTAAGGAAGTCTCCTCTGAAGCTGTTCGGCATGCTCAGTGTATTTCTGCACAGTGCATCTCAGCTGGCTGTTCGGGCCAGCTCCGCGGACAAGTGGCAGCTTCTGGCTGCTGCTCCGCCTTGGGCGTGCTGACGCCTGGGGCCTGCCAAAGGACAGTCAAACTCCTCCAGTGCATCACCCCATACAGAGCGCATCACCCAATGCGGCCCACACCAGCCGCACCAGTCTGGTGATGCCACTGGGTGCCTGCCTTATAAGGAGTCCCTGATGAGATGCCAGTACATTTTACAGTGAATACAAGGGGCTTCTTGGAGTGGCCTGCTGTATCCTGAGGTTTGTGGGCAGCCGTAGTTTGTTCCATATCCTGAGGTTGAGAGGCAGGGGTTGCAGCTAGGATGGCCAAGAACTCAGATTTTTGGTCAACACTGCCATTCTTACTTGGGCCTTATCATGGACACCTATGAATCTACTCATTACTATACCTGCTCTTGAGGTGGTATATCTCTGAGGAACTGGAAGAGGGCATTTCAGCTTTGAAACAGGCTTTAGATACTGAGTAACTGCTCTGCTCTAGGCAATGCTAAACATGCCCTCAACTTGCCTCTCCTGAGCTGCTTAGGCTGCCCCAGTTAGGGCAGAGCAGGTCCACCTCTCTTAGGGCACCCTATCTTGCCTTGCTCTGCCCTAAGCCTCTTCCAGAGTAACTGGGCTGGAGCATCTTGCAGTTGCTCCACCCTAGTGATAGATAGGGCAACCCAAGGGCTCTTATGTGGACAGATTAGTTGCTCTGGGTTGTGCTGCCTGTTTTTCTTGCTTCCTATGTAGCAAAGTGTGATGTAGGAAGATCCTTGAAGCATTTCCTCAGTCCTATGAAAACTGTACACTTCCATTCTGAGTGACTAGATTTGGCACATTGAGCAGGATCTCAACTAGTGCTTACATTGTCATAATGTTCCTCCTTCCTCCAACAGAAGCAACATGGCAGGAGCCTATTGCTGAATGGAAACTTCTGTTTACTCCTAACAGCTCCTGACAGTAGACTCACAGTAGTCAGTGTGCCACCCATCAACCTTAAAAACAAGAAGTATTGGTTTGTTCCAGACCATTCAATCTATACCTGCAAGATCCCGTTTGAAAGCCCATGGCAAACAGTATATATCTTGGGTTGGGATGAGGGCATTAATTTTGCTATATGGTTATGGGCTTCAGAATTTTGCAGAAAAAGGGGTGCAACGCATTTTTGTCCCTATACTTCACACTGAAGAATCACTGACTGATCAACACCCTGTCCCAAACCCTAGACTTAGTAGCATGAAAATTGGGGAAGGAATTCCTTTCACGGTGGTAGGACATGACCAGGACACAAAGAGTGTCCACAGATTTTTTTTGACCAACATAAAGATAGAAAACAGAAGTCCAACTGGTCTATATACAGGAAGCTCACCCTGAGTTTGAACTGATGAAACAGGTCTAGGAAACAATTCTCTAGAGCAGTGGTTTCCAAACTGTGGGTCTGGAACTTATTATGGGTCATAAACCAATTTTGGGTTGGTCTGAAAAGGCAGATTAGGCTGTGTGCTTTGGGGGCTAAACAACCTGCTACTTGGGAGAAGCACTGCTGCCCAATCACCATTATAGACACCATTATAGACATTATAGACATTATAGACATTATAGACAAATCACCATTATATAGCTAGGAGCTATAGCAGCTTGTAAAATGAAACTTTTTAAGGTGGGTCCCAGTGCTGAGAAATGTGGGAACCACAGCACTAGAAAATGGTTCAATAATGGTAACATTATTGAGCTTTTTTGACAGAATAATCCTGCCTTGCTCTAGTCTTCAACTGACAGTCTTCTTATTGATCTGTTAATTAAGGAGATTCATGCCCTGCCACATAAGCCTCCCTCTTGTGAGTTAATAATTAATGATTATTATTATTAATCAATGATACGACTCCTGACAAAATCTATATATTAAACAAAACCAGCAACAGAAGCACATCTGAAGGAATAAACAAGAAAAACCACAGCCATCAGATCTAAAAACCAACATGGATAGCTAACATTAGGGGACACAGAAATGGCTTCAGTGTTACCTGTTCAGTTTTAACTGTTCTTCAACCTTCTGCAGGGTGATTTTGGAAGCCAGAGGCAACATCCAGATTCTGAATCCCACCAAGAAGGAAATGGGCATGTATCGTTGCATGGTGGAGAATGACTTTGGTTCTGACATGGAAACTTCTGCATTGTTTTATGCAGGTACCATTTAGTGTTGTTTTGGTTATTTTGTTGTATCATGAACAATTTCACTATTCCAACATGTGGTCTGCATACCACAGGTGGTCCATGAGACCCTGAGAAGTGGAGGTCTCTGGGAAAAAATGGTCTCTGGGACACCTGAAATGTCCACTGTGGCTGTGGGTAGTCTGTGGGGGGAGCACTTGCTCATGAAACAGAGATTGAAACAGAGGGTAGAAAACTGTCTGCCCACAGTTGCAGCCAGCAGCCAAAGCTGCAACCCACAAATCTTCTCTGTATCTCTATAAATAAAATTGAAAGGTCACTGACTGACTGACTCATGAACCAATGCTCAGCCAATACCGCCAGATATAGAAGAGTGAAATTTGGGGAGGGCGTTCCTTCTGTGATGAAGGCACCCACAAGTAACTGGAAATTCAAACCAGAAGTGGGTGAAAACATGTTTTCATCCCTATACTTTACATTGAAGAATCTCTGACTGATCAACACTCTGTCCCAATCACTAGACACAGCAGCATGAAATTTGGGGAGGGAATTCCTTCCATGATGGGAGCACCCACTAAGAACCAGTTTTTAGAAACTGAACCTCTAAGGGGGTGAAAAAGGGTGAAAGATGTTTTTGCTCCTGTACTTAACATTGAAGACTGACTGGCCCCACTAGTCAGCCTTAACACCTGTCAGCGCCAGCCATTGCACCTAGAAGCATGAAATTAGGGGAGTGCATTCCTTCTGTGATGTAATGACCCACTAAGAATTTGTTACCTGGTGGAGTTCAGTGCCCATTGCTGCCAGCTGCCAACTGGTGCCCAGTGATGCCTGCTGCATGGTAGGAATGCCTAGTGCCCAGTAGCAGTGGTGGGCTCCAGCAGGTACGCACCTACTCTATAGAACCAGTTGTTAACAAGAGATAGGACAAATAAAGTTTAAAAATAGCCATTTAAAAGTGGCTGCCAGATGGGCATAGAACCGATTGTTAATTTCTTTGAATCTCATCACTGCCCAGTAGGGATGCCTGGTGGTGCCCAGCGACCAGCCCCTGCGTCAAAAGAGTGTGCACTGGCATCAGGGATGCCAGCAAGTTCATCTCAAGTATTGGATGGCATTTTAAAGAAATGGGGAGAGCGGGAGAACTACATTAGCAGTAAAAGCAACAGAACATTAATCATGCCAGCATGCATGTACAGTCTTCTACTGCATGAGCAGTAGGTTTGGGCAACGTGCATCCCAGGGGTGACACGCTAACCCCCAGACTGGGTAATGTGTACCGTTGCATTGCCATTGTTCAGAGGTGCACTGTAGAGCAGAATTCTAATCATGTCTATTCAAAAATAAGATCCATTGTTTTTAATGGGAATTACTCTCAGGGAAGTCTTTAGGATTGCAACTGTAGTATCATTAAATCCAAACCTTGGAGAAAGGCTGCACAAGTAAGAAGAAAGCCCCTAATTGGTCTTTCCTAGGTGATTCTCTTCTGGCATAACATAGCTACTTTATTTGTATGGGCCTGCCCTGAATTCTATTACACAGAGTGTGACACACATTCTCAAATTTCCTGATTATTTATGTTTCTTCCGTCTCCTTTTCTCTTTTGCAGAAGCACCTACCATTTTATCTTCTGTAGTCAACATCACACACTTGGAGCTACGGAGCCTTTCTGTGGCTGTTGGAGGTACAATCCTGGTGAGAGCAGGAGCCAAAATCACATTGGAATGTCCAGTTCAGGGTAAGCAATGTTTTTTTTTTAAAAAAACCAAAAACCCACCAGTGTTTTTCCTTCCCTCATATACTGCTGTGCTGAAAAAGTTCATCTCAAGTCTTGGATGGCATTTTAAAGAAATGGGGAGAGCGGGAGAACTACATTAGCAGTAAAAGCAACAGAACATTAATCATACAACATATATTTTTATTAGGCATATCACCCTTATGCGCCCTGTTTCTTTTCCCTTCCATTCACATCCGCTACACATACATGAACGCAGGTACTTCTTCCAAGGAGTTCTT
Source organism: Cryptoblepharus egeriae (assembly GCA_030015325.1). NCBI lineage: Eukaryota > Metazoa > Chordata > Lepidosauria > Squamata > Scincidae > Cryptoblepharus > Cryptoblepharus egeriae. The sequence continues at coordinate 19,768,815 of JAREYC010000013.1, forward strand.
CCATAAGACCATCTGCGGCCAGCCACAGTGTTTAATGGCCCCCAGAGCTGCGGAAGATCTTTAAAATGTTGGCTTCACAGCCAGTTGCTTTGTTTCACAGAAATTCAGCTGTGATCCTCCTTTTCTTCGATGCCCCCCCCCATCCACCCCACTCCAATAACTCCTCCGGATAACCAAGAACAGCCAGTAGAGTCCTTTATTCTTACGTTCACTTCAAGAGAGTGTAAGGAGCCTCCAGAGTAGAATAAGCCTGGCTATTGGAGCCAGCCAGCTGTGGCTTTAGTAAGGAGACAAGAGGATTGTGCATGTAAGAAGCCAAGCCACAAAGTTTGCAAAGCTGCCAGCTCGACACCTCTCTAGATCTGGGCGAGCTAGCCACACTACTACATCTTCTCCACAAGGGGACTTCTTGCTTTCAAGTGTAGTGATTGTGTGTGTGCTCTATTATGACCCCAGCCTCTCTTCCTCTTGATGAGTTTCCTTCATTTATAGATGTGATTGTTTCCATTAGAAAATAGAATTTTCTAGAAAATTAGAATTACAGCCCAAGTCTTACTGAACACAGTGGGCTGAGTAAAATTCGGTACATGAGTCCCTGCCCCTCCCATGGGGGATCCATTGTGGGGTCCCTGTAGATATAGAAACTGCAGATACCTGGGCACCTTATCTCCACTCCACCACATCCACCACATGCCCATTAATGTTGTTTAGAGCAATTACCACTGTAACAATGTTATTCTTTTTACAGGTCACTATATGCATACAAGCATATAGTGATACATAGGCAGGCTGATACATAAAATCAGGCAGGCAGCCTGACTGATTGAAAGAACTAACTTGAATATTCAAAGGGAAGTTGCATTTGAGCTAGATGCATGCTATAACATGGCAGGGGGTGAGATTACAACAGGGGTGTCCAAACCTTGGCGGGGCAGTCAAATATGGCCAGTAGCAAGACTCAATGCAGCCTGAGGCAAGACCTCTCCATCCAACCTATGGGCAAGATTTAGAGTTCTCCAAATCTGTCTCTAATACATTCTTATATGTACATTTATTCAAATTTGAAATGTTAATTTTTTTGACCTCTTACATAGTGTCAGAGAGATGATGTGGCCCTCCTGCCAAAATTTTGGACACCCCTGCATTAGACAAATTCAAATTCAAACACCTTTATTGGCATAAAACTCAAATAGACATAAAAACATCATGCATCCAGGACTGAATATTAGACATCTTCAAGCTTTACATTACAGATATACATTATGGATATACATTTCCTGTTTCAAGAAGTTTATTATCGTATTAACAAACACTGGAGAATTGGAGCTGAGTAGGTGAGAGATCTTAACAGCGTCAGATAAGCCCCTTTTGTTTCCTAGCAGGGGATCCAAGTATTGGGTATGTGAGACAATTTACAATGGCTGGTATATATGTGATAGTTTCCACACAATTCATAGAGTATGGACAATATCTTAAATCTGAAATCTTCCATAGAGGACTGCCGAAGGTATTACATTAAAATGGGCTAAAGAATATACTCTCCGAATCTGAGGCTGATGTACAAAATTTAGATAAGAGGCTATGTGGCCATATGAAACCATGGCCAATGAGTTTGGAAGGGAGCAAGTCTTATTGGCCACACCAAAGATGCCTTTCTGTATCAAGTATCCTACGTTGTATGCTCTGCAAAGCCTCACATTGAGAAAGCATGCTCAGTGTCTCAGAAGATAGCCCCATAAAGTTTGTTTTCCCATAAAGTCAGGGCAGCTGGTCGGGGCAAGTCTGAGAATAATGAGTATCACAATTATAAAGAATATGCCACCAGAATTTAGAGATTGTCAGCCATGCCCTGGATTCTATTAGACCTTGTCCTGTTTCGAGGCACATGGCCCCACACAACGAGGGAGAGCAAGGATCTTTTGTAGGAATTTGCCCTGTGGATGTTCTAAGATGTTGTTTGAATTCACAATCCATACAGGGATGGCATATAAAAGCTGTGAGGACACCTTCGCGTTAAAAATCTTTAGCACAGAGGAATATACTGATTCCCTCTGGTATAATAAAATCTGCTGATTGCTTGGGTGGATACATTAGCCCCATTAATATCTATTCGGCACTGTAAAACCCAAAAATTTTAATACTAGAAATGGACTCCCAAATATTTGAAAGATTTTACTTGCTCAGTTTTGTTACCACCTAGAGACCACTGGCAGGGACTCCAACTCCTAGCGAAGACTAAAATGTTTGTTTTTCAAAGTTTAGCTGGAGTTTATCTTCAAATATTCCAGAAACTTATTCAACAAGCACTTGAGGTGTAGTTTTGTATGGGAGATAATTACTGCATTGTCTGCATACAACAGAAGAGATACAGAATAAGAGCCCAGTTTAGGACAATGCCTGTCAGCTAGATCATTGAGAAACAGGTTGAACAAGGTGGGTGCCAATATGTAACCCTGTTTCACTCCTTTATTAGTATAAAACTTTGCTTATAGTTCCCCCTCATATCAGTGTTTGATTTGCCAGGTTGTATTCTGATGCAGTCTCCAAATTATAAATAAGAGCCTCTTATACAACTGAAGTTGTTCAATTTTATGCCGAGTAAGTCCCTGTCCATGGAATCAAAGACCCCTTTTAGATCCAAAAACATGACATATAGTTTTCACTTGGAATGGTTTGAATATTTATGTATAAGGTGAGAGAGTACAATACAGTGGTCAAGAGTAGATCTGCCCTGTTGGAAACCTGCTTGTTTTGGGCCTAAAATCTTTTCTTTAGTTATCCAATATGACAACTTGTCCAGAATGTGTTTTGCATAAAGTTTTCCTATACATGACAATAAACTGACCAAGCGAAAATTTGAAGGGATACCAGGATCACCTTTTTTATGAATAGGGAGCACAATGACATTGGTCCTTTCTCTGGTATCAGACGGGTCTTGTCCACCATTGTGAATAAGGCTGCCATGGGAGGGGCCCATCATTCAGAGTCCACTTTCAATATGTCTGCTGGAATAGTGTCAGGACCAGGGTTCTACAACATGGTTAGACACCTAAAGTCCTCATTAGTAGAGGAACACTTAATAAGTACAGTAGAAGGGTATTCATAGCTTCAGAATACAGCAGGTTTGGAACCTGAGGATTTCTTCATCTGCATGATCTGCATGATTCCACAAATGGACCCATTGAAGATTTCCACATCTGGAAGGCTTTCTGAGACCTGTACACACCACCACCTCCGAATGCCACCTGGAGTAGCTTGAAGCCAACTTTTCACCAAAAATTAGAAGTTGCCGTTAATTTCCTCTGGGTAGCATTTGAAATGTGTGAAAGCTATGGATGGACCATGCAAGAGTCATGATGGCTCTATATGCAACTAGAATGAAATTCTGGTCATGTTTGGAGTTCCTTGGGTAGGAACCCACTGCTTCCATTCCTTTTTCCGTTTTTGGCTTCTATGAGGATTCCAGGAATGGCTCCCCTATGGATACCAATGTCCCACCCATATTAACAGATCTCCTGATATTCCAAACCCATTCACATTACCCACCTTCATTTTCTCCCAAAATTCAGTTGATGATAATACTGAACTTTCAGTATACTATGGCACTATAGCACCACTATAACACTCTAAAATAAGTTGACTGCTATTATGCATAAATTACAAATGTGGGTAAAAAGTAGTATGGCTTATCAAAGCCCTTCTGGGGAGTAAGAATCAACTCACAGACTTCCTTATTTGTTGCTCAGCATCTGAACTACCATGAAAATACTACGTGATTGAAGACAAAGTATGAACTTTCATTATAATACTTTCAATTGGTCAGTTAGTGAGTCCACACTAAATTGGTTCAGCATAGTTATAAACTGCAGAGTTTTGATCTGTGGATCTGTCTTAATGCAGGTCCTTAGCCAATAACCAAAAGTGCCCTTCCAGAACCTCTGGAGGCATTTCTGGGATCCATAAAAGGCTTTGTGCGGCTTTTGCAGGCCACAGAATGTCTCCAGATGTAACTGGTGCCCCAATAGTCTGGAAAACCATGTATTTTGTTATCCGCAGTTTTCAATATTTGCAGGGGTTCTGGGAATGGCACCACCTGTACTTTCTATGGTTGAATTCTTTGATACTAGCAAATTATTTATCTTGGGCATTACCTGTGAGTGTTAGATTTTTGTGCTGATAGTTTATTTCTGATTTATTGCAGGTTTCCTATTTATTATTTGGTATTGTAACTATAGCAGGGCTATGGTGGCACAATGCTGGTGGTTAACCAACAGACCGGAGTTCAAGACCAGGTCCTACAAGGCCTGTCTTAAGCACCTGTCCCTAGCCCAGCTCCTGCCAACCTAGCAGTTCGAAAGCATGCAAATGCAAGGACAGTGGTGCCTTGTAAGACAAATTTAATTCGTTCCGGAAGCATGTTTGTCTTACAAAGCATTCTTCTTACAAAGGGGATTTTCCCATAGGAAATAATGGAAACTCAGATGATTGGTTCCACAACCCAAAAATATTCATATAAAAATATTAACTGTATGTAATAATGATGAGAAAACACTGTAATCAAATTCAAAACACTGTAAAGTAATACAGGACACAGTGTAATAGAACATTGTAATACTCTGTACAGTAAAACAGAAAAGAAAAATCTTTACGGCCAAGGATGACTCATTTTCATTAAAAGAGTCACTAGTGTCTTTTTGAGCAACTTTAACAAGGAACCTCCCTGTGTGTGAGATCTATCTGTGCAAACCAGTTTGCAGCAGCAAAAGCTTCTACCTTGATGCAAAAGAGGCAAGATACTATGTTGTCTACAGATCAAATAAAGTCCCATTGAATCCAGTCGGGCTTACTCACAGGAAGGTGTGGTTGCAAAAGTGGGACTTACTCACAGGAAAGTGGAGTGGGGTCCAGGCAAGGAAGGTGGTGGTGGTGGTGGGGAAGAGAGGTGGTTGCAGTGGGGTCCAGGCTCTCCTCATGCTGGCTAGAAGGCTCAGACAAGGCTGCTGCCAGTGCTCCCTCTGCTGGCCTGTTCACTAGTACTGCAGGCAGGAGGAGACATCCCATCTCAGCCACACAGCCCAGCCAATGGGGATTTGTTTTACAAAGCACATTCATTTTACAAGGCAGAATCCCATAGAAATTTGAATTGGTTTTACAAAGCATTCATTCTGTAGGGCATTTGTCTTGCCCTATAAATAGGTACCACTTTGGTGGGAAGGTAAAACAGCATTCTGTGCAGTCATGCTGGAACATGACCACAGAAGTGTCTTTGGACAATTGTGGCTCTAAAGCAGTGGTTCCCAAACTTATTTGGTCTACCGCCCCCTTTCCAGAAAAAATATTACTTAGCGCCCCCTGGAAATTAATTTTTAAAAATTTTAAAAATTTAAATTTTAAATTTTAAAATTCCAAAGATTACTCTTTCACAGGCAGTCCTGTATGGAAAACCCAAGGACTGCCCTTAGCCCTGTGATTGTCAGCCTTTTCAACTCAAGACACACTGACAAGGTGCTAAAATGGTCAAGGCACAGTTCTTCTACTACTGATACTGTTCACCTTTCACACGTATCCCACACACTGGCTCCACTGCTCCCCTGGATCCAATTGCCTACAAGCTCCCTTGAAGTGGGGAACTCCAGGAGGTGAAGGAGTTTCCATCAGGAGGAGCCCAGAGGTACTCTGGACTCAGGGTCTTACTTAACACAATGCTTATTTTAACACAATGGGGCTTACTTCTGAGTAGACACGTTTAGAATTGTGCTCTCAGAGTCAAATCCCAATTTATACCCTCTGGACTGGGGATCCCCTGCATAGAAGAGGGTTATCTGCATGATGCATAAAATCTACTTAGGCTGCAATCCTAAAGAAACTTTCCTAGGAGTAGGACCCATTGATCACAGTGGGGCTTACTTCTGAGTAGACATGGGGGATCCCCTGCATAGAAGAGGGTGATCTGCATGATGCATAAAGTCTACTTAGGCTGCAATCCTAAAGACACTTTCCTAGGGGTAGGACCCATTGATCACAGTGGGGCTTACTTCTGAGTAAGCAGCAGCAGCAGGAGCTGCTTTGCCAGCAGTGCGGTGGTGCACAGGGTGCCGGAATGGAAAAGTTCAGTCTCTGCCTGGTCTGGCTCCCCCCCGCTCCTCCTTCTCTTCCTCCACCACCACCAGTGAGCCCAGCAGCCTGACTTACTGAGGCTCTGGGCAGCAGGCTGCAGGAGGAAACAGAGGAGTGCGGTGCACAGGCTTCTCCTCCTTCACGCACCTGTGGCCATCACCACCCCCCTGGATCGCTGCAGCACCCACCAGGAGGCGGTGGCGCCCACTTTGGGAATCACTGCTCTAAAGGCTTAGAAATGGGGATGAGCATCACACCCTACAGTCAGTCACGACTAGCAGTGCAACCTGCAGGGACACCTTTTCCTTTATTGTAACTTAATTATAATACGTATAATGTCACCACATTCTTGAGTGGTTTTTTGTTCCCTCTCTCACACACTTCCCAACTTAATAGTCCTTGGGGTTAACTAAAGTACTCATGCTTTTGTAATCTATTCTACTGTTGGAGTGGTGTTTCATCATGATACTTTATATAAGTTATTTATTCTAATTATGCTGATACTTTTCCTTTGTAGTTTACCGTAAAATAGTTTTTTCCTGATTTTAGTAAGCACTTATTAAATGGTCTGTCGCCCGTCCAAATACAGTAATGACTAAACATTCAGGTTAATGTCACTCACAATAAACGTTATGAGCTTTTCATAATATTAAGGAAACCTTCTCATTCTGTTTCTGTCTACATATCTGTTTATCTTGTTTCAGCCCAGCTACTTTTCAATCAACATGTGTGGTTAAAAAAATACCACCAAAAAACCACTAGTCCTTTCAAAAAATAAAATTGCTGGTGGATAGTATTACCTTAGACACTCTTCCCAATTTTTTAAAACTACAGCAGAGCAGTAAATGAAACTTAATTGAAACTTTTATTTGGATGTGGGATAGATACATTATGATGTGAGTGGTGCGCCATCTATTGATGAAAGGGGTTAGGTTCATATTGGATGATGCACACATTTACATCTTCGCAGCTTCTCTTTCTCTGGGGTGTTCTCAAGTTTTCTTGTAAATGTTGAAATATAAGAACATATGAAGTTTTCTTGTGTTGAATCAGGTCTTGGTCAGCTAGTCTGTGTTTTCCAAGGTGAACCCGGATCACTTCCAGGGGAGGTTTGAGCCATTGCAGTGGTGTCATGAAGATACACATCACCTGGTGCAGGAGTCCAGCATTCCACATCACTGATGAACCTCCTCCCATGATGTACCATTGCCCCACCATGCTGGATTTTGGCTATAACTTTTGACAAAACAGAGATATTCCAATGTGGTTTGTTTTGTTGCATTTTGCATGAAATTATATACCAAGTTATATACCAATTATATACCAAGTGGGCTGTGGGTGGTGCAAGTGGCTAAGACACTGTGCTTGTTAACCAGCAGGTCAGGGTTCGAGACTTGGGTCGGTCCCACAAGACAGGATGAGCTCCTGTCCTTAGCCCAGCTCTGCGATGCAGCTGGATCCAATCATATTGGCTCTGCCTTTCCATTGGACTAATTCAGTGGCGTGGAGGGGGTGGTTTGCTGCTTGGGTAACAGCAAATCCAACATAACAATCTAACCCAGGCTTTCGTGCTTTGCATGCAGTGTGTGCAGCGCTGAGCACAATACCATAGTCTTCCAAGACTGACGGAGGCCTGCTTTTTTATATACCAAGTAATACATAATATGATGGTATTATTTAAAAATAACATGATTTGAATAATTTTGACCAGTGTCACCCCTACCATGTGCACCACCTGGTATGTTCTGCACTCCATAGTGGTACCACTGAGTGTAGGCAACCATCAGATTCTATCCCCCTGTTGGTTATCCAAGTACAGTCCTGGTACCTTCTCTGATCAGCATTATTTTCCAACCTGTCACTGCCTTTTTAGGTCTGCCTTTAAGCTTGAATGCTGTTCTTGTGTTTGAGAATTGTTTCCAGTATCCTACACTTTGACTTGTTTATTGACATGGATAATTCCTTTGAAGGGGGTAGACCCTCTTTTGTGGTTACTCTACCATTCTGCAGCTCTGCTGCGCAGATAATTCATTTGCTTTCATCAGTACTGCTGGGAAGCTGTCACAGGAGAAATGAACAAACTCAACAGAGTGTGCAGCGCTGATGATGGAGCTCAGTAGGCAGCAATAAATATAAACAAAATGGCAATATCTCACATCATTAGCATTTAATGGCCTTCCAGTTTTCGGAGTTAAATTACATGGAATGTGGATACTGAAAGGCAAATCATCAAATTAAGAGGGGGAAAAATGTGTCTGGTAAATGGAAGAAACAATAGCTGAACACAATCCATGTTTAGGTGGGAAATATTGATCTTAAAAAAACCTCTTTTCCTGTTCCCTCTGTTGAAAAACCAGAAGTGACAGCAATTGGGGTGTCTGGATTTTTCAGACAAAGCCAAATTGAGTATCTTGAAGGAAATTAGAGCATAATATTAATACTGAGTAGTATGCATCAATAATTCCCAGACTCTTCATCAAGAGTCAGGACCCACTGGTGGGTCCCAACTTGATTTTTGGTGGACTGCTAAGGGGTGATGGAAAGATCAGATAACTTATTGTGTCAAACACAGAGTCTATACAAAAAAATCAGATACTGTTGCTCAGTGATTTTCAACCTTTTTCATCACATGGCACACATACTCATGATGCTAAAGTTATCAAGGCACACCATCACTTTTTGAACCATTGATAAGGCACACTGTGCTGCTGATGTAGGGCTCACACTCATTGGCCCCATTCTTCTCCGACACTTCCATTCAACATAAGCAGACCATTCACTGCCACGGCACACTGGATGAAAATTGTGGCTGTAGCCACCCATTACCCTGGAAGAAGCTGAGATTGTATGTAAGCAGGTGTAAATATAGGAAGATAAACATCTGAGGATCTTTTAAGGGGTTATTATAACTTTTAAAATTACTTCTTTATAGATTTCCTTTTTTTAAAGCCTCATGAACCTAGGGGGTCCTGATAGATTGTCATTTCAAAAAGTGGGTCCTGGCTCTAAAATATTTGGGAAACACTGGTATACATATAATACTTTTAAAGCTGCAAAGGACATTTATTGTCTTCATGGCAACCCACAAGTTAGGTATGGGTTGAACATCCTTTATCCATAATGCTTGGGACCAGAAGAGTTCTGGATATTGGATTTTTTCCATATTTTTAAAAAAAATTACATTTCCCAAGTAGGATATCTCAGGGATGGTGCCCCAAGTCCAGACAACTCCAGAATGGCATAAATCTATGCTGTTCTTCAACCAAGTTTGTACAGGGGAAGGCCACTGTAGTGTAACTTTTAGCATAGCTCCATCTACCCAGGCAACCCATTGGTTCTCTTTGTTTGGCAACAGCTATTAAGGGCTCCCTTACCTTGTTAAGGAATGAAAGCCTCTCCCAACTCTCTAGAGGGTAGAGCCTCCGTTTGCCTGAAGATAAGAGCTAAAGGTTGCCGGATCGAGGTAACCGGAAGTCAGATCCGAAGCAGGCCTCCGTCAGTCTTGAAAAACTATGGTATCGTGCTTGGCGCTGCATACGCTGCATGTGAAACACGAAAGCCTGGGTTGGATTGTTATGGAGGGTAGGCTGTTACCCAAGCAGCAAATCCCCCCTCTCCACGCCACTGAATTAGTCCAATGGAAAGGCAGAGCCAATACGATTGGATCCAGCTGGTGTCGCAGAGCTGGGCTAAGGACAGGAGCTCACCCTGTCTTGTGGGGCCGACCCGGGAATCGAACCCTGGCCTGCTGGTTAACAGGCACAGCGTCTTAACCGCTTGTGCCACCCACAGCCCTTCAGATCCAAAGCAAGACCTTTTCCATCTGCTTTTCAGTGGGAGTGAAGGAGCTTTCTCAGCTGCCTTTCATGAGAACTGAAGGAGAACTTGGTCAGCCAGCATTTCAGACATCAGGGCCAGTGTTGTAACCAGACTGTGAATGTAACATCTTGAATTCAGTGTCTCTTGAAAGATAGAGACAATCTGTGTTTATAAAAATCCCTTTGGGGATTTAGAATTCACCTGCCTATGTATACCGCTTTGATTAAAGACTGAGGAGCAATCCAAAATGTCCAGAAAAGCGGTATATAAATGCCTAGTTATTATTAGTTATTATTATTATCTCCAATCAAAATGAGTCCATGAGTGGGGGTTGCAATCCTGCATCCAGTTATGTTGAAATCATTGGGCCTGATCCCACTCAGGGTTGCAGCCTCTATCATAATCTTTATTAGTGGACTTATTTGCTATTGATTAATTTTAATTCTCAGGCAGCAGTTCTGCCTAGTAAAAGCTGCCTTGCGTTGTTAACTTTCCTGTGCTCAGGGCTTCTTGAGTAGTTTTGGAAAATATAAGTGTGCATAAAGAATTTGAACACTGGCTGAGAAAGTGATGTGATGGTGCCAAAACTCTGACCGAAAGTATTTGGGTTGCAACCACAAAAAGGGATTTGGCTTGAGACAAAGTCCCTTTCTTATTTCATAAGGTTTGCTCTATGTGGGGTTAGGTTGATAGTCTTTTATGTTTTTAATATAGTCCCCTATAATGTTTTGAGAAATTTTTATTGAGAATCTTTAGAAATTACTTTTCAGCAGCAACAACAAAATGCCACAAAAAGCAGATTTCATAGCATGAAGAATAAAAAGATTATTCCCTTTCCCAAATGGGCTGCACTGTCTTAAACGAGATACAGGCATATGGTCCCTGGAAAAGAAGCCAGTGGTGGGCTTCAGGGGGTTCTCACAGGTTCTATAGAACCCTTTGCTAATGAGTGCTTGGTTCTGAGAACGCGTTACTAATGGGACATAGAACCTGTTGTTAATTTATTTGAATCCCACCGCTGAAAGACGCTGCATAGCTGCCCTTCCTTTGCTTAAAAGGTGTTTCTCACTCCCGTTTGTAGGGGCTTCTTTTAAAATTGTTAATAAAGAGCACAGCACTTGAAGCTCAAAGACAGAAACCGTTTTAACTTAAGATCGGTGGTAACCCTGTTAATGCCATTTCTTTTGGATGGATGTTTTTATTTTCCATAAAATAGCTAGATCAAAAAAAATTAAGTCTGGTGTGTATTATACAAAGAAGAAAAGCAGAGGTGTGGACAGAAAAGTGCTAAGCTTCTGACTGAAATGCTAAAGTTCTTCCTCTCAAGGACTGTTCCACACTGCAAAGAAATTGCCTGTAAAGCAATTTTACAAAATGATCTGTGAGAAAGAGTGCCGAATTACAGTGTTGCCTATTTTCTAAGCCTGGCTTCCATTTTCCAAGTCTCTTGTACAATGAAGGCACCATTTAGCAACTGAGCTCTTTGAGTGCCTCAGTACAGATAGTTGCTACCCAGTGTATGTAAGAGAACACAACTAGATTGCTGAAATGTCTTGGGCCAAGAAAGAGGCATATCTAGGCATTTAATAATAGCAATAAAGGTTTCATTTACAGGTGTTAATGACCAGAAGAAACTTCTATTGATGGCTAGTGACCAGAAGGAATTCCTCTTTCCTCTCCAGAATGAATAGGGAATGACGTTTGGCCACATAACCAACCAAGAAAAAAAGCAGGCCTCCGTCAGTCTTGGAAGACTATGGTATTGTGCTAGGCGCTGCATATGCTGCATGCGAAGCACGAAAGCCTGGGTTAGATTGTTATGGAGGATAGGCTGTTACCCAAGCAGCAAATCCCCCCTCTCCACACCACTGAATTAGTCCAATGGAAAGGCAGAGCCAATACGATTGGATCCAGCTGGCATTGTAGAGCTGGGCTAAGGACAGGAGCTCACCCTGTCTTGTGGGGCCGACCTGGGTCTCGAATCCTGGCCTGCTGGTTAACAGGCACAGTGTCTTAGCCACTTGCACCACTCACAGCCACAACCAACCAAGAACACGAACACAATTGTATAAAGAACAGCTTTTTTAAACACAGCCAGCCATTTAAAATTTGTTTTCACCGGAACTTTCTTAACCATAAATAATTTTTTCCCACTCCTTTGGGGTTTCCTTGCTTTCCCCTCTAGTATTGCAAGAGTTAAAGCCCCTTCTTTTTTGGTCCAGAACCAGATCAGGAGCTTCATGGCTACTATTTATGTTAAATTCACACGCACACAAACATGCACACACAGAGGAGCCAAACAACATGATTAATATCATATTGAGTGTGCCCTCCAGCAGCATTGTAATCAACTCTCTATTTAAAGCATTTTGGAATTGTCTCCTCTGAAAAATATGGAAGGAGAAAGAAAATATAATTAAAGACAGCTTTTCCTTGCAACACTGAATGGTAGCTTGGCAGAGTTTAATAAAATATAAGTTATCTCAAAGGGATTGACAATTTATCTAATTGGTTGACAATCCTAATTACAAGTGATAAATGCTTTGACTTTTTCCCACTTTCGTATTGACAATTTGTCCTTAGAGTGATGGACTTTGGAACAGTCACTTATGAATAAATATTGTGTCTGATGATGATTATTATTTTAATTTTTGCAGGGCTTCCCCAGCCAGAGGTCTCTTGGTTTAAGAACAAGAACTCCTCCAAAGATCTTTCTTCCATGGTTCAGAATGGTTCCTTAGTCCTGAGGAATGTTTCACGTGAAAATGCTGGAACATATACTTGTGTAGCCACCAATGCCCTTGGAAAAGCCATAGCTGCTACAGTCCTTAGGTTGGCTGGTAAGTATGAAGATGCTGTTCTGAAAAGAGAACACTTGCTTTGCACAGTCATTCCATTCTAATGTTCAATTATTTTGTGGAACAGTAAAAACTGGTTGTTTCCACATGAGCACTTTACTCTTCCCATGCAGGATTGAGAGCTGCAGACAGAGAAAAACATGCCTAATGTAATCCCACCATCTACTAACTGGCAGGATTTCAGCTGTTTTGACTTGCAGCACAATCCAGAGCAACTACTTTTACATCAACATTTTTATGGTGCCACCTATGGAAAAATACATAGAGCAGTCCTGAGTAAATTTTTCTTACGTTGATGTAAGAGGTCCTGTAGTTACTCTGGATTGTGCTGTTAGTCTGTTGCAGATAAAGGGGCCCGTATCTCCAAATTTGGCATCCAGCGAGTCACCTCATTGCGAATCTCTAGTTCCCATATCTGCCCACTGTAATCCTCCCAGACAAGACCAAAACCTTGTTCCAATAATGTTGTTCTCATTGTTCAGTAATCTTGTTCTGGGATGTTTTCAGAGCTTCTCTGAGACCAAGAAAACTGCCTGGAACAATTTTCCAGTGACTTCCCAAAAGTGCTCCAGGCATCTCTCCGAGGCTCTGGAGAGCTCCGGACATGAATGGAGCAAGGCTCTCATCATGTCTGGCGATCCATTGTGCCCCCAAAACCTCAGTTTTCATAATTCATGGTTTTTTGTTTCCAAGGGGGATCAGGGAACAGAACCTCCATGGAACAGGAGACACACCTGTAATAAAAGTTAGAATTGGGCTTCAAAATGATTTATCCATGATTCAGTCTTTTTTTTAATGATATTTTTGGGGGTCATTGTGGTCAAATAGCTTTCCCAACCCACAGACTTAATAATTGGAGAGAGAGAGAGAGAGAGAGAAAATTGGGATGAAACATTTAATAGTGAATACTGAATCATTCAGTTCAGCAACTTGTTCTTATCATCCAGAATACACATTTTGATTGGAAAATCGAAATTCACAAAAAAAACTGCTCGCTTAATAGCCTCAAATGTTCCATTTTTCCCACTTTCTCAGTGTTTGTAACAAAATGTAAATGTTCTGTTGTGCTTATTTCTGGGAAACACTAAGGTGCAAGTACATTTATCTTCCCAGAACGAAGATTTCAGGAGCCTAACAATGGATCATCCAGCAACAGCAGAAGAAAGCGTGTCTTCATGGCATCTGGAATTGGCACCAATGTTAATGTGATGCCTGGGGATTTGTTACGGTTAGGTATGTCTTCCAAATGCACTTCTTAGGACTGGAGCAAGGGCACCAACTTGGAGAGGGCTTTTCATGGAGCGGGGCAAAAATCCCTATGCTTATCAATGCTTTTCATCAACAACAAATTTGGGGGATTGTAATCCAGACTGCAATATTAGTGAAAGCTGGATGGGGATTTCTTTGTATGCCACAATCCTACATCCACAGCTGAGTTTTTTTTTAAAAATGAATGGCACAATCCTAACCATGTCTACTCAGAACTAAGTCCCATTGTGTTCTGTGGGTCTTGCTCCCAGGAAAGTGTGTTTAGGATTGTTGTAAAAGAAAAGTATTGAAGGTTATAAAAATTAACAGAATTGTGAAAATATGTAAACAGCATGTATTTTCCCTAGCTTCAAACAAGGGTATTCTAAGCGCATAGAAATTCTGGTTTAGTTTTAACTAAAAAAAATAGCATGGGGCTGAGTGAACTAGACCAAAATGAATACATAGGTGTTTAGGTTGTGCCTTCCTTCCAAACCCTTAAAGACAGTTAATTGAAGAGCCCTATGAGGTCAACACTACCTGTCCTAGTGCCATGAAATGTCTAAGTTATTTACCTACTAATTTTACCTTTCCATCAACTTGACAAGTCAGGGGAGCTACATCAAGTACAGATTTAAGAATACAAGCCTAATCATGTCTACTCAGAAGTAAGCCCCATTGTGTTCAATGGGCCTTGCTCCCAGGAAAGTTTGCTTAGGATTGCAGCATCAGTTACTTTCTCCCTTGGTGCACGTATAGATATGTATGTTCCTGAGATGATGTATATAGAGAAAAAGAAACTGTGGAATAAGCATTTGGTGTAACTGTTGTTAGATTTGGATGGATAATACCTCCCACGGGCAACCTGCACGCACGTGTCACCCGTTGTGGAGGCACAGCGCATCACCATTGGGATGCTGGCCCCGCCTTTGGAGCAAAGCCCAATGGCTGCGCAGAGACGCACTGCGCATGTCCAGAGTTGTCTCTTTGCACTGCGCCTCAGCTGGCCATTCTGGCCAGCTCCGAGGCAGAGTAGTAGCTTCTGTTTGGTGCTCTGCCTTGGAGCCGGCCCAAATGGGCACGCTGATGCCCAGGGCCAGCTGGAGGAGTGTCAGACTTCTCCACCGCGTCACTCCCCCCCCCCCCGTCGTTCGTTACCCGGTGCAGCCCACACCAGCTGCACCAGTCTGGTGACACCGCTGATGCCTCCAATTGTGAGCTACATCTGTATAGCTATGAACAATAGACCTTGCTTCTAGAAAACAAGGACTGACACACAAAAGCTCCAGCTCCAAACTAGAATTAGCCACACTTAAGTCCCATAAAATCAATTGGGCTTTAGTTGCTCATGACTAATGTGTCTTATTGATTTCAGTGGAACTTAAATTGCTATTTGGTGGATCAGGGCCAAACAGTCTTTATTGGAAGCAGATCTTTTAAGCTATCAAGGTTCATGTTTTCCAAATGGTTTTGACCACATTGTCAAGAGTGGGAATGCAAGGCCTTTGTTTTTTGCAGGCCTGCGTTACTTCTGGCTGGAATTGCAGTTGCTGTGGCATGAAGAGAAAGGCATGCAGCATCCAGAACAGTGTGCACGATGAGCTTTGTAGAGTGAGGGGGAGCACAAGCAACCTAGTAAATTCAGGAGAAGAGTTTCATAAAGTCTGAAAAAGCACTGTTAGAAATTAGAGACCAAATTAGGTCTCATGATCCTATGAAGTCTACTTAGGCTGCAATCCTAACACAATGGGGCTTACTTCTGGGTAGAATTGGTTAGGAGGCTGCAATCCTCTCCCCACTTTCTCCTTCTCTCCATCCTGAGCCTCTCTCTCCCCTGCTCCCTTCTGGCTAGCCCTGAGTTGCTTCCCTCTTCTTTCTTTCTTTCTTTCTTTCTTTCTTTCTTTCTTTCTTTCTTTCTTTCTTTCTTTCTTTCTTTCTTTCTACCTATCTACCTACCTATCTACCTACCTATCTACCTACCTATCTACCTATCTACCGCTTTTCAAATAAAAAGTTCACAAAGTGGTTTACAAAGAAAATGGAAAAATAATAATAGCTAATTAAAAGCTAATGGGTCCCTGTCCCAAAAGGGATCACAATCTAAAATTCAAAAAGAACACCAGCAGAAGCCACTAGAACAGACATTGCTGGGGTGTGTAGTGCCGGTTACTCTTCCCCTACTAAATAAAAGAGGAGTACCCACTTGAGGAGTGCCTCTTGCTCAGTTAACAGGGGTTAGCTGCTGTTCTCTCCCTCTGCCCAGCGGACGCCCAGCCACAGGAGGAACAGCGTGGAAGTGTTGCTTTCACTTTGGGCAGGCGCACTAGGCAGCCCTCATGCTTTTGAAAAGGGCTGCTGGCCAGCACGTCTGCCCCAACTGCCAATGAGTGTGTTTGTTACATGAAGCACAGTTTGTTACGTGAAGCAGAATCCTAGATAAATTTTTGTTTGTTACGTGAAACATACTTTACGTGAGGTGTTTGTTATGTGAAGGCACCACTGTAATTGATTCACTTCAGTTTATTCAATTCTTAGCTCTTTGCCAATCCATAACATCTAATTCTGATTTTGGTTTTGATAGAGAAAGATTTTTCAGAAAGAGAACTATGAAGTTTAAACTGAAAAAATTTCTATATGTCATAGTAAGCAATGTAGTACATAAATACAGTCAGTCCTCTAAATGAATGACAAACTATGTAAAGGGACCTTTGGCAGATTGTGGCTTAGGTTTGAAGCATAAATTAACGATGTCACTTCCAGCCATGGCATCACTTCTAGGCTATGATATCACTTCCAGTGGGTCTCAGTGGTTTGTCATTCATTGGCCCTATTGCTAAAAAGTTTGTGAGGTAGTATTCTAGAAGTTAGGAGGTGGCCAGTAGAGGGGTTTAGTGGTAAATTACATACTATGTCCACAAAATATTCTAGGTTAAGTCTGGAAACAGTCCCTCTCTGAAGGCTTTCAGAACCTCTGCTTGTCAATACAGCAAATTCTGAGCCATCCAGATCAGTGGCCTCTCTTTGTAGAAAGCAACTTCATATTATATTTATAAAGCCTTGACTATTGTGTGACTGTGTCCACATCTTCTATGTCAATCAAACAGGCTGAGGGTTCTATTCCCATGGACTTCTGAGGAGAGCCATTTTTAAACTGATGAAAGTTATATTGTACTTCTGCAAGGGACGGCTGTGGACTGTTACTAGTGTTTAGATCAGGAATGTCCATTTTGGTAGGTGGGCCACATCATCTCTCTGACCCTGTCGTGGGCAGGAAAAAGGATATAAATTTAAAATTTGAATGAATTTGCATAAATTTAAATATGAGAGTGTATTACATACATTACAAGGCTGGTTTGTGGGCCACATGGAGGGATTTTTGAGGATTGGAGGTCCTCAGCGGAGCGCTACATTGATGCTTGCTGCAGGACGCACCTGGCCCGTGGGTCTGGGTTTGAAAACCCCTGGTTTAGATTAACACCTGTATTTTGAAACACAGTGGCTGAGATTGTGAGATTCTTCCTGTGCTTTCTCAGTATAGTGGACAAATGAATGATTGTGAAATATATAACTCTTGTATATTTTTTTAAAAAAATCTTTTGATTTAGGAAAAAATAGTGCAAGTGTCCTTTCTTTACAGGTTGCCCTGTACATCCTAGTACCAAGAACACCATTCGTTGGTTCTTCAAACATCAGCCCATTGAAGAAATGGAAGATTTTGATTATCGTCTCCTGGTTGGGGGACGTATCCTAGAGGTGAACGTCACCTCCATTCGGTTTGCTGGACAATACAGCTGTCGGGCTTTAGCAAGTGTCAAGGCGTTGTCTGTTTGGGTAAATGTCAAGAAGGAAGGTTTGTTGAACATTCCATGGCAACATTCTTATGCTTGTATTTCCTCCATGTTTTGAGACTTTGCTCATTTGGCAACTTAGATTTGGCAATATCATTTTGCAATATCAGGGTCTCCAGGAATGGTGCCACCATGTCCAGTCCTCTCCTGATCCCATAACTTCCAAGGGAACAGCTCCATGTTAAAGCAATGTGGCATTAGGGCAGCTGCAGCTTTGCTGTGGCTACAGTTGAGGACAGTCACCTGGAGGTAATTTTTACTAGGTAATTTTAGGTGCCAGAGCTGGTGCTATGCAGGTAAACAATAGAAGAAGATACTAATTCTGCTTAGAGTAGGAAACCTGTGTGCCATTTGACCTCTGCTACACTAGTACTGTACTTGCAATTTCACCGTTTGACCATTTGTGGAGGAGCACCGATGTGCAGCTGACAACAGACCATCAGCTCCTTCCTCTGTGGCAGAAAACGTAGGACACTATGATTTTACTGGTGCGCAGCTTGAGACCCCTCTGACTGGAGTTGCTTTAAAAAACATCCTTGTAGTATATGACTTCTCCTTGATATTTTTGGCAAAGAAGCATCAGTGATATTCTACATATTCTATATGTAGAATATCACTGATGCTTTTCCAAATCATGGTCATTAGCTGACTTGAGAGAATACACATGGAGGTGGCTCATTACTTAAGTTCTTTGCACGTTTAAAACATAGTTTTTGCATGGTGGGTGTTTTGGAGAGCACCACCAAGCAGTGTCTTCATGGTAAAATAAATCAAACAGCCTCTCAGGCACACTTGCACTCCGTAAATTTTAACCATTTCTGCTTTGAAAAGGGTCCTGTTGTATTATTTTAAGAAGGCCAGAAGTAATAAGGAAACGTTGAAAACCAATAAGTTAAAGAATTCATTATGTGCTGTGGGGAAAGAGACTGTGGACACAGCTGGGAGCGATCAATTATTCTTGGATATTGCAGGACCAGCCTCCAGCTCCCCCCCCCCAAAAGTGTGACTCCTGCGATCGCATAAAAATCTGTCAACGTTGTAGTACCCTTTATCTTTTAAATTATGCTTGAAAGGGGGCAGGGTGGAATCAGTTTGAATTGTAACCTGAAGAAAAAGAACTTTATTGCCAGAGATCATCACACTTTTCTACAATTTTTTTTTTTTTTTTGGGGGGGGGGGGGGGGAGAACAGCAGTTTTTAAAATCTTGCCACAGAATTCAAATCCTTCAGATTCCTATTGAATACTGTCACATTGCTAGTGGGTCATAATACACCCTGCCTCACAGTAAAGGTAAAGATAGTATCCTGCAGGTTGACTTGCAAGTTGTAACCAACTCTAGTTGTTCTCATCCTCATTATAAGGCCAAAGTGTCACTATGGTCATGTGGCCGGCATGCTAAAGGCATATGGAATGCTGTACCGTCCAACCAGAGCGGTACCTATTTATCTATTTGCATTTACATGCTTTCAAACTACTAGGGGCTAGGCAAGAGATGGGAGCTTATTCCCTCTTGCAGTGCACGGGTCTCAAATTGCTAACTTACTGACCTTCAGGTTAACAACAGAGCAACTTAACCACTGATCCACGACAGCCCACAATAGCACCATATAAAAATCTGGGGGAAGGTAGGGATGGCTGACCAGGATCCTCTGCTTACCACTCCACCTACTATAAAGTTTCCTTTTCACAGAAACGCTTTAAGTATACCTGATTTTTAGCTGATTTAGCAGATGAGAGGCCAAATGATACCTCTCGTTGCTTGAGATTGTATGGAGATCTTCAGTTCCAGTCACATCAGAGATGGATCTTGAGTAGCAGGTCTGAGAAAGAACTTGAGGAGGCCCCAGAAAACTACTCATGGTCAGAGCAGAGAATACAGGTTCATTGTACCCCATAACTCCACATGGTGGCTCCTGATATCTTCAGCCTGCATGTTCTCCTAGTATCTTCAAGCTGTAGGTATATTGGGTGCTCCTCACTCTTGGTTACCAGTTACTGTTTTTGTTTGGTTCTCACAGAATATAGATGGGCGCTTGGAGAGTGGACTCCTTGTTCTGCTACTTGTGGGAACCTGGGAACGCAGATCCGGAAGCTGCATTGTGTGAACATAAAAGAGCAAAAAGTGAACAAGTCATTATGTACAGAGAGTCAGAAGCCAGTTTTGCGTTCCCAACCCTGCAACATCCAGGATTGCCCTGCCAGGTAAGCACTTGCAGCACTATATTCTTTCAATGCTTATACTTGTATGTTGCTTTTACAGTATGTCCTGAAGCACTTCAAGTGATGTTCATGTCCTGTTGCTCTGTAATGCTGGTATCAGTGCGGTGTGAATGATGACTGGAGCAAGCTAGATGTACTCTAACCCTACAATCCAGTGTAACTATGTGAGCACTAAGTGACATTACGTGCACCTGTAGTTACTGCACCAGCTCGTGAAAACCTATGGGAAATTCATATTGCAATCCAGAGTAAATTGTTCTTACACCGGAGCAAGGACTCCCGTAGTTACTATGGATTGCACCCTAAGTGTGATTGTATCTAGGTAGCTTGTTTTTTGTTCCATGAATAACACCAGGATCAGGGTCATAGCACACTGGAAAGAGGCTTAAAACTTCTGTCCCATCATGGAACTGGGAATAGAAATTAGGACCTTCCATTGCAGCAGCAACACCATTTCCATAGAAGCTATTTTTTTCCTCCAGCATCATGTACTCCATTGGTCTTCTAGGGAAAATGGTGTCAGCCATAAGGAGTGCTATCTAATGGTATCAGTAGGATTTGAGTCACCCAGTGAGGGAGGCTGCCATGACATCCCTGTGATGGACCTTCTCCCATTAATGGGCAATGTATCACCCTGGATAGTGGGTATGGTGATGCCATATCCTCTCACCTTCTGGTTTTTTTGGATATAACACTTGACAGAATAGAGATATTTCAATGTAGTTTTTTCATTTGCATTCTGCATTAAATTACACATCAAGTTATATATAACATGATGGTATTGTTTGAAAATATGAAGATTTAAAAATTTTTGATTTGTAATGGTGTCACACAAACACACACATGCACAGTCACAAACTGACACTTGTGCATGACCCCAGTGTAGCCCACACCCTTAAGGTTTGCCAGTGGCGCTGTCCACATACAACTTGAGACAGCATGAATCTGTTTCTTCATGATTTGTTTTTTACATCTTCAGATGGGCAACAAATGCCTGGTCCGAGTGCTCTGTTTCATGTGGCAAGGGATTCCGCCGGCGGCAAAGCATGTGCAAACAAGTCAAAGCCGATGGTACTTCTGTCAATTTGTCTCCAGGCGCTTGTGCGCACAAAGAACGTCCTTTAGAACAGAAATCTTGTGTGGGCCACTGGTGCACAGAATGGGTCATTCATCCATGGGGTCAGGTAACTATCAATCTCGGGGCCACAGTCTTGTGGCTTGCACCATCAGTGCAGCCACTGCATGATTGCCTGTGCAACTTTCTGCACAGATTCTCCTGAACTTGAATGAAGGTGGGCCACGCAGCAGTGCTTCATCTCTGTTCATGGCTCTTACGTCCTCTAAGAGCTCAGTGTTCTAGCCTGGTAGCATCTCTGTGAGAAGGGTCAGGGCAGAGGGTGTGACTGGCTTAGGGTAGCCCACTCAAGTTCATGCAACGATTCAAACTAAGTTCTCCTTGGGAAAAAATTGAAGTCTGAAAAAAGTGTAAGAAAACCTCTACCTAAGGAGACCCGGACAGATCTCTTTCTGTTAACCAGATACAAGGAAGATTCTGAAGCATCAAGAAACAGAGACCAGGAAGCATCAGTAGATAGATCTACGTTGTCTTCCTTCTTGGTTGCTTTCTGACAAAAAGATTATTATTTCCTAATGAAGGGGCTTAATGTGACAAGTAGTATTTGATTTGCATCTCGCAGTGAGAGGCAAAGTTCTCTGCTTTGCTAACATGTGATGTTTATCACCTCTCCCTCTAGTGCACCAGTCGCTGCCTGGGGCGTGCAGTGGGTGTACAGCACCGGGTTGTCCAGTGTCAACATCAAAATGGATCTGCAGCATCAAACTCACATTGTGACGACAGGAAAAGGTACTGTTGCCATCAGGCTGTGCTTTATTTTTTCTTGCTTGCTGGCATACACTATACTGTGCATTTTTATATTAAAATATTTCTGAAGAGAGACAAAGGGGAGTTGTGGGTTGATACTGGCTATGCACTGTCATGTCTATTTAGGGCAGTGATTTTCAACCTCTTTGAACTCATGGCACACTAACAGGGCACTGAAGTTGTCAAGGCACACCATCAGTTGTTTGTACAATTGACAAGGCACACCAGCCTTTTCAAATCCCCCAATTTTCCTATTAATGAATGTCAATCCCCAAATTCCCATGGCACACCTGAGGACTAGCCACGGCACACCAGTGTGCCTCGACACACTGGTTGAAAATCACTGCAATAGAGGATAATTCCAGCAGATCAGGAAATAAATATTTCATCCAGAGTTTCCAGATGTTAAGGAATTTCCTTAACAGAACTGGAAATGAGGCCCTGGAACTGGAAGTCAGGAAAAGGGGGCTTTGGGGGGCCTTTGCACCCATTTCCTGGGATTTTAGACCGTATGCCTGTCTGCAGCTCCCAGCAGCTGATTCAGGGTCCACTGAGCCAAACCTTAAAGCAGGGTTGCCATCTGACCAGAGAAATTCTAGCCTCCCCTGCTCCTATCCCTTTGTAGATGGATCCACCAATATATACTTTGCACAAAAAAGCTTGTAATTCACAACAAGGGCTTGAGTTGTTCAGGTTTGGGGACTTTCATCCAGCTATTGTCAAAGCAGAGGAGCAGGGGCTGGTTGGCAAACTTCTCAGGGTAGAGATGGTGGGGATAACTCCTGGCTTCTTAAATTTTAAGCCTCCAAGCCCTGTTGTGTCCACTCAAAAAAGTCAGTGGGCAAAGGAAAGGAGGCTGAAAGACCAAGCCTGTGCATCCCTGCCTGAGAAAGGCTGGCTGCTTGGATCACTTAAACATGTGCCTTTTTTGCTTAGTGTTTGGTCTATTGCAATGAGGTTTGTGCAAAAATTAAGTATATGAATGCAATATGAGTGTTTTAGCTTTATTTTAATATGCCCTACATTTGTCCTACATTTTTTTAACCAGGTAGGAATTTTGGTTTGGATGACAGGAATTTTGGGGGACTTGTGGGGAATTTTGGGTTTGGCATCTGGTCACCCTGACCCCATCTGCATCCCCTGAATGCAAAAATGTATCACTAGGCTCCCCCTGCACCAGATATGGGCAACTTGGACTCTTGCAGGATCTACAGGGTGATTGAAAAGTAACTCCCTATATTGTAATTTATTAGTATTTTAAAATAGGGAGTTACTTTTCAATCACCTTGTATTTTGTTTTTATTAGAACCCCGATGCTCACCCAATGGAGCAAAACAACAGCTTGAGGGGTTGGAGCCAAGTACTGGGCAATCATGCTAGGATGTATAGGTACAGCAGTGTTTCTCCAGATCATGACTTCTGTGATGCGAGGAGACTTTTCACCCCCTGAGAAAACCCCTTGTTAAAATGGCACTGACTTAGCTCAGGTAATCTGATAATTCAGCGGTGATGACCTCTATGAGCATCATGACCCCTCAAACACTTTACCCAGGAAATGTGTACTGAAAATTGTCCAGGGTTCCAATCTACCTCCTGCTTCCTTTCTCATATATACAGTAATGTCCACCATTGGATTAAAACTCTACATTTGATTTTGATTTTTTCCCCTCTTTTCCTTCCTGCAGACCATCCACAAGAAGAAACTGTTCTTCTGAGAAATGCGATGTTTATTGGCGGACGGGCCCGTGGCGGCCTTGCACTGTTGATTGTGGGAGCGGATTCCAGTCACGACAAGTGGACTGCATACATCGAAGAAACCAGAGGTCTGTCGCAGATCAATACTGCACCTGGAGAAAAAGACCAGTCACTTGGCAACACTGCAGTGTCACTTCCTGTGACAGTATGTAAACATTTATTACTGTTTTTGGGCACTGGTGGCCATTGCCATTAGAAAGTGGGGTCAAACTCTGGTTGTAAACTAAACTTGATAAGCCTGGCTTAAATCAAACCTGTCCTGACATTGCCAAAATCCAGTAGGCCATTTGATACTGAAGAATTCCAAAGCAAACCAATGCCTGGCTTGGGCTCAGACTGAGCCATGGACTGATCCTATTATGAATTTAATACCAGTGGTTAAAGAGAGAATCGCCAAGCAGCCAGTGTTACTCTTTTCTAGTTTTGTGAAAGAAACACAGGGCAGGAACAGAGGTGGTTGTCGTTTGTTGCAGGTCTTACACTTATAGTACCCAAGATGATGTGCTGGACCTCAGAGCATCACTTCTGCTAACCTGTGATGATGTAACCATCCCTTTTCATTCTTGTCACATTTTCCATTTTTCAGAAGGCGAATGCAAGGATACCACTCACTACTGTACATTTGTAAAGCATCTAAAATTATGCTTGATAGACCTCTACAAACAAAGGTGTTGTAAGTCATGTGGAGAAAGTTATTCTTCTGTGGGAAGTTCTTGATGCCGCAGTGAGGATGTCAAAAGAAGAGAATTTGTGTTGGTCCAGATGGCTCCGGACAGTAGACAAGAGTTAAACGAACACATGGGATTGGTGAAAAGCAGCATATGTCCATAATCCAGATAAGATGTTTTTGCCCTCCCAGTTCCCACCACCCCTTTACCTTTTTGACAATGGAAGATTCAAGGATGGAAAAAGAAGAGAATGTAATGGCTCTGTGTCTGTGGAATAGGACCACTTTTTGTGGGGAAAACTCTACAGCTATTGGGTTTTCGTTCCCTCAGTAGGAACGTTCCCTACCAAATACAGACAATCCAGAGGTTTAATTTACGCAACCTATTGAAGAATAGTGGAATGTAGCAACCAATCAGTTTTGCTTGTTACCTTCCTGGTTCAATCTGCTTTAGGACAATACTGAAAAGGCCTAGAAATGGCATTAGAACAGCCAAAGAAAAAAGAGATTATCACAGGCCTTGTTTTATTGAGATTAGCTGTCAGGTGGACCTGGAGTTTATTTTCCTTCCCTCGTTTAAGTGCATGCAGTAAAAGGCAATGTATGTGCTGTTATGAGTTTCAGACGTGGGCATGGGATTGTTTTCGGATCAATGAGGTGTCGTTTTCTGGGGCGGTTCCTGGGCTTCCGCTTCAGTCTTTCTGGAATCTGATCAAAGCTAAGGCACTATTAGTCTAATATGAAATTGGATTCAGTGTTTCTACACGGGAGCTTGGAATTTGGGTTTTATGTTGGAGAACTGTTCTTTTTGACTTGGTCAGATGGGAAATGAGAGCAGATCTCTGGCCAAGTGTGTCTGTCAGGCTGCATTGCCCTTGAAGAAATGGTCTATGTTTTTCCAGTCACTGGAAAGAAAGAAAAAACAAAACAGAAAAGAGCTATTATACATTGAGACAGACATGTGTTAAGCATCAGTTTCAATTGGTTTTCATTCATCCTGACTATTATGCATTTAGACTTATTGCCTGCTAGTAAATTCTCAGAACGACACCCTCAAGTAGCTCTTTTTTGCCATACAAATTATCTACATACAGCTTGGCAACAGAAAAAAAAATCCAGATGGTTTTCAGCTCTTGAGAAATATGAATATGAATAAATTCAGCTTCATTTGGAATATTTTGTACTATTTCTGGTGGCTCTGGTATTTTTAGAACGGACGGGTGCAGAGAAGAGCAGGAGTGCGAACACCTTCTCTGAAATTTTGGGCTATTTGGTGGAAAAACAGAATCTTCTGATTCTTTGTGTGGTATAGAGCAGAAAGGAAGAACTTTTGGTAGCCCAGAACACGGGTGGTTAGTATGCTTCAGGACGAAGAAGAGAACGCATCTCTTCACATATTGCAGTTAATTTATGGGATTTTTGGCCACAAGATTTGGTGATGGCCCCTAGCTTAAGTAGCTTAAGGACTAGACATGTCCATGGCAAGGAGAGGTAGCTTCACTTACACAGGAAAAGAGATCTGTTGCTGCCAAGCCCTAGCAGTGGACTTCCCAGAGCCCTCTAACTGGTTTTCAGAAACATGATACTAGATTAGTGGTCCTTTGGTGTGGATCTCAAGAGCTCATCTTATGTTGTTAAGATCATAGAAGAAGGTGTTCTGTTCTGATTTTCTTTTGCTTGCTTTTCATTTACAACTCCTGTGTTCTGTGTTACAACTCCTGTGTTACAACTCCCAAAGATAGTACACATATTTTGTTGAACTGGACCCCTCAGTGATAAATCATAAAAAGAACATTTTCGTTTACAGATGCTAAGGAGCATGTGCCTCAACTGCATTTGAAAAAGTGCCATAGTTTTGGTGTTGCCTCACTGAAGTAATGCTGCTGTATAGAAAGCTTTCAATGTGGGTT
This sequence comes from Cryptoblepharus egeriae, assembly GCA_030015325.1. Classification (NCBI taxonomy): domain Eukaryota; kingdom Metazoa; phylum Chordata; class Lepidosauria; order Squamata; family Scincidae; genus Cryptoblepharus; species Cryptoblepharus egeriae. The sequence continues at coordinate 19,795,140 of JAREYC010000013.1, forward strand.
ACTTCCTTGGATAACTGCAAAGAAGTGATATACACAGTTAGGATCAAATCAAAGTGCTACGGGCCAGTTTACTATCAGTAAAATGGCAAAAAGGTGCCCCTGGTTGGTACAGTTTCAGTCTACAGGTTGGAGGAGAGGTACAGGTTTGAATGCTTGATATGGAAACCTTCCAGCAGATGGGCAAGGAAGAGGGTAGGCTGAACCCTTATTTTGCCCTTTTCCCTATAAGCAGGAGTGTTTAATATGAAAGGGCTGTTAATGATTTTTAAGCAGTACTCCTCCCCCCACCTCAAAAACTTTCCAGCATTGGTGCATCCACAAGGAAGCTCAAGGTAAGGGGATGGTTGTTCCTTATCTTGAAGAGGTCTTTGTGACTGCCTCCCCACCATAGGATGCAATACATGCTCCATTGGCACAGCTGCACCAGCACTGGAAAAATTGGATAGGATTGGGTCCTTAAAGTGATGATTTCATGGCTGGATGTTACAAGTGCACAGTATCAGATTCCAAGATGCCTAGACCCAGCTTTAATGAATTTGCAACCCCCTAGGACATCCCGACCCCCACTTTGAAGACCACTGATCTAAGAGAAGCGTTATCACAATTCTGCTGAATGTACAAACTGGTCTTTTGATACATACTGATGTTAATGGAGAGAGTTGGGCTCACCTCTCACTCTTTCGGTGAACTCAGCCAAGTTTAAAAAAGTCATTAAATTTAGCTGGATCATTGTGCTAGCTTTTAAATCAGTTGTGGGTCTTGTTTTGTATACCTTTCTTTTTTTAAGTTAAAACACATGTAATATACTTTTGTATATATTTATTATCTGATCTAAAAGTGCAATATGTTTTGTACAGTGTGTAATAAAGATGTTGGAACATATATATTTTTTCTTATTACTAAAACTTATTAATATTTTCTTTATATTTAATGTTTGAAAATCAATTAACTGCTACAGCACTTTCTTTTTTGGTAGGACAGTACTTTGATTATAAATGCTAAAGAAGCAGAGTTATGATTGTTACAACAAATTGAGATGATCCTCTGTAGCTTGCCCTATTGCTACCACATTCATTAAAGATGCCTAATATTATTCATTCACACACTTCATTTTGATATTCACAAAATAAACACTACTTTGGTTATCTCCGCAGCATTATTTGATGGAAATGTTTGTTACAAACATGTTCAGATTTCATCAAACATATTGATGAACTCAATACCCTTTCACTACCAAGCAATTGTATGTTGCTACAGTATTAGCTGCTACATGTTGTTTACTTGTGACAAGTGTGCAGTGGTAACTGGTACAGGTTGTGACAAGTCCTAAGGGACATGGGCATGTACAATCTGAGCATGTACAACATATTGTCACCTAGAAAATAACTCTTAAAAACAGTGTCAGTTCCTCAAAAGCAACACCATATCAATAAATCCCTGGAAAAGCTCCTTCTCTCCATCCAGCTTCAACAACTCATGTTTCTCATCACTGGCGCAGTTGAGCTGCTTATGCTGATTTGCTCTTCCACAGCTCCTAACCAAGAATGCACATGCTTGAAACTTGGCAGCTGAATGTGTGAATGGACTTCTTCAACTAGCATCACATTCAGGGGATGTGAGGCATTGGCGGCTTTAGAGCTAAATGGCCCCTTTGCACATGTCAGATAGCTATGTGATGTTGCAGCCCTCTTTGTAGGATCCAGACTAATGATAATTCAAAAGATAATTATATTGGGAGCAATTTGCCAATCCATGGCTCTCTCGGATGATTCCTCCTCAAACACACAAGGGCCAATCCAAGACATCCTGATGCTTGAGACAGTAAGTATGCCAGATGCTGCCTTCCTTGTCTTATGATGTGCCATCCTCTGCTCTTACCATGCTGCTAAAAAAGAACACGAGCCTCCTCTGGATCAGTCCAAAGGCCCATCTAGTCCAGCTTCCTGTATCTCACACCAGCCCACATGGATTGGCCTTAGGAGCACATAAGACACCTGCATCCAGGTGCCCCCCTCTGCACATGGAATTATGAAGTTGCCCACATGCATGCGTGCGTGTGTGCGCACACCCACACACACACCCCATGGCTTGTAACCTGTGATGGTCCTCCCTCCTACAAATTTGTCCAATTCCTTCTTAGGCATTGAGGATAGATGCCATCACAACCTCCTATGGCAAGCATTTCCACAGATGCACCCCTCCACATTTCCTCTCTGACCCCTCTTCCTTTTACAAACCAAGGAGTGAGAGGAGTAGGAGGAGTAATGGAGGCAAGCACCAGGGCAGAGATGAGCACCTCGGTTGTCCTCATGTATGGGACATCCCTGTATATGCCTGTATTGGGACTGGAACTAAACTATAAATGGCTTAGTGAATGCTCTTCTCCTGAGAACATACAACAGAAGCATAATCAAACATACCCCCTTAAAAATGACTCCAAAACACACATGATAAAACTTGAACGCTTTTAATTGATTGTTGTTCACTTCCAACACATTCAATTTATATTGGACAAACAAGAGAATGAAACGAGAATTCCTACTGTAAGAAAACCGAGAGCACCACGTGGGAGCGATACAGAACAAACATTCCCAGAAATTCCAGCTTTTTCCTGTCCTGTTTTAGATGATTGATTTTGTGCTTTTGACACCATTCAGTGCTCGACTGCAGTCTCTGAATTACGGATTAGGGGTACAGTAATGTGGATTTACAAGACACTTCAGTAACAAAATGGTTTCCTAAAACAGTGAGTACAAAACAACAGATTGATAAGAAACACACAGTTGTACAGAAAATCATGAGAAGCATTCATCGGAGCCCTGGCTCCCTCTATTTGACTTAGCAGTGACCAAATCTAGACATGATTTAACATACTAAAAGTAAAATCAGATCTGAAATAGAGTGTTATCATTATGCAATTTAAATTCCACTAACATTTCCAAAATGCACTTGATTCAAATATCCTGGAACAAGTTTCCCAACCCACATGCCATTCCAGTTTAAATTAGTCATGAGTAATATTCCCACTGACTAACATGGAACATGTTTGTCACAAAAGGGCCATTGCTTTCAAAGGAACATTAAATCATCACTCATTTTAGCTGGATTGGGGCCTCAGTCTGACTTCATACAAACCGTTCCACACTACCTTCCGTTGGCATGAGCTAAAGTATTAATTTTATACTCTTTATGCGTAAGATTCAGTGAAAGTGATTCTGAAAGGCTAATATTTAACAACACATATTGAGCATCTTGGATATTTAAAGCAGAAGTTCCCATTACAGCTAAGACAAGGGAAAATACAGAAACAAAACAAAAGCAAGTCAGTTCCCAGTGCCCAACTTTCCCCTGAATTATCAGATGAAGAGGCACAGTCAGGTGTCATACTGACATTTGTAAGATTCCATGAAAATGTAAAAGCCCATAAAAAATAAGGGGATCCCCCCCAGAACTGTTGGATGGACTCTTGCTGCTGGGAGGAGATATATCAGCACTATTGAAAATAAACAAATAACAGCTGCAGACACTTTTCTGGGAGTAAGACCCATTGAACACAATGGGGCTTACTTCTGAGTAGACATGTTAGGATTGTGCTCTGAGCTAGCTTAGGGTGGCAGGGAAACCTTGCTTTTCCATTATGGAATCTGAGATGCTTCCCGCTTTTTAACAATTTCAGTGCTTTAGAATTAGTCGGTAACGCAAGATCATACACAGTCCATACATACAACATAGCCCATTACACAAAGTCAGACCTTTGGTGCCAACACTGATTGGTACAAGCTATCCAGGTTTTCAGGTAGGAATTTTTCTCTTTCCTACCTGGATGCGCCCAGGATGAACCTGAGACCCTTTTGCTTGCAAATACCCTGTAACTGACCCTCCCCCTAAAATGCTGGCAAAAGGAACTGTGTTACTGCAACACGAGAAAGGCCCATTGAGATATGCCACCTTGATTATAATATTTAAAATAGTGCAATTTTTGTGCTATTGCTATAGTGCATTAACACACACACACCTCTTTAGGACTAGGGTGCTGCCTTCTTCTGATTCAGGCCATTGATTCATCTAGCCAAGAGACCTACATTGGATAGCTGTATTCCAAGGTGTTATACGCAATGGCATTTTAAAAGTTCTGCTACATGTTCCTTTAGCTGGGGATGCCAATGGCTGGTCCTGTGAGCCATGTTCACTATGGCCTGTTTCTGCACATGTTTTGAGGAAGGGATCTAGGTGAACTGTGTTTGTTATGTACGAGGACCATGCTCAGTTTACATTCAAGATATACAATTTAGCAATACATATGCAGTATTGTAATGAATTACCAGAGAGAACATTCTGTTAAAATAAACAGATACTGTTATCAAAAAATTGTAGTTGAAGATAAGAAATATAATCAATGTACTTCTTTTGGAATGTTTAGCATTATTAGGATAGTTTGCGTATGGCACAGTAGTTTTCAGGATGCTGATGTGCAAACTACTAGAGGTACAAGTTATGCTACAACTGCTATTTCTTTTGGGACATGATTAGCATTTTCAGGGGTAACCTTATTGACCTCTGGTGTAACCTTACGAAAGAACTTGTGACCACGAGAGTCGGTGTTCACAAAAACATACCCTGGAGGAGACGGGTAAGTTGCTGGGCAGATCTCTTGTTTCTTTGGAACATACTCCGTACGGTATATGGTTTCATCTTCAAAAGGTAATGAGCTAGAAAAAGCATTCTGGTACGGTTTGTGGCTCTGAGGTAGGACTATACTGTGTGGTACATAGTGAGCTTTGAAGGTGGTCATTCCATCAAATTTCCCAGGGATCTTCGGCATTTCCGAGGGTTTCCTGATAATTTCCGGCTGATGGATGTCCCATGCTTGGAAATCATCCCTCGTGGTTGTGTTTCCTTGGAAAGGCGCATCATTTCTTCTCAGCCTTTCTATTGGTCGCATAAGGACAACTGGAGTGATCTCATGTGGAACATAAGCAAGGTGGGATGTGGAGTTCAAATCCATGTTGCCGGTGGGTAGAACATATTCTTTTGCTGTGGGCTTATGGACTTCAGGTAAGGACACCCCCCATGGTTGGAAACTATCATGGAATTCTGTACGTCCATCAAAGCGAGCCTTTGTTTCCTCTCTAATCTGTTGAGGCTTAAAGCTTTTTGTAAGTTCCCCCAAAAGCCCTCTAAAATCACTCCGGTGTGTTGTGACGTTCTCAAAGGGTTGGGTAGTTGGCCTGTAATCTTCTTTTTCTTTTTGAGCCAGAAATCTTGGCTCTAACTGGTGAGGAACGTAATCAATGCGGTGACTTGTAACACCGCAAAACGGTTGGTCTGAAAGCTTCATCCTAACAATAGGCTTGTAGCTTTTGGGGGGAGAAAGTTCTCTTGGAATAAAGTCATCTTGAAACGTACTGGTATTTCCAAACTTTTCAGTGGGTGGTTTGTAGGCATTCTCCACTTTACTGAGCTCCCTTCTTTGAATTTCCCAGACCCTATAGTCATCTAAGACAAAAACAATATTTACTAATAGCATTGGGACAGGAGCACTTGTTTCCTATACTGATGGGCCAGAGGGCAAAGCAGGTGCAACCTATATGAACTTGTGTCCAGCGTGCTAATATGGCTGCTATTAATGATGCTTACTGGCATGTGTTTTGATTGCTTCCTCCAACCATTTGTGGGTCAGAAAGAGAAGAGCACCTATCCTATAAAACCTGTCCCATATCAATGTGTCTGAGGACTTATGGTTTGAGAGAATTCACTGTAATAGATCCTTGACCACTCCCAAATACACATTCCTAAAATTAACTGAGAAGAGAGAGTAGGCGGTATATCAGTTTAAGTCAGGAATGGAGACATTCCTTAGTAGGATGCTGAACTTAAGCCTACTCTCTTAAGTTCAGGGTGGTGGTGAGAGTGTGGACTTAGAAAGACTTCAGTCCACTGTCAAGAGACAAGTTCCCTCACGTTAGAGGGTGGGTGGTTGCCTCGACAGCGCAAAAGACAAGTCAGCAATCACCTCTACAGTATGGCAATTGATAACCACTATGCTCCTGGTTGCCTGTTTCTGTAAAAGCAGCACATGTTATTACCTTTGTAAGTGGGAATGGTATTTAGTTTTCCTTCATTCACATATCTCCTCTCTTGAGGTCTTACTATTGTCACTGGTTGTACTTTGTGAGCATTAAAATCCCTTCTGTAAGTTGTTTCCAGGTCAATTTCTCCACGTCTTGGTTTGTACTCTTCTTGCACCCGAACAGGCCGAAGTACCATTTGGCATGGAAGATAGGAAGCCCTGGAGTAGGAAAACACAAAGCAAGGAATGTAAATGGCCAAGATCTGTGATGACATGACATATAACTGAGTTAAGGGTTCCCTAGAGCAAGGAAACTTGTTACAGAGTAACATGCTGTTCAGCTCATTCATTGGCATCCTTCAGTCTCGAAAGACTATGGTATCGTGCTCTGATTGGAAGTCCTGAAACAGCATCTAGTGTGGCTAAGAAGGCCAATTTGAGAGTGTCCATCCCTTCCACACTGAGGACAAATAAATTCCGTCCCCTGCCCAGGCCCAGGTTTCGCTGCTTTTGGGTCTGTCTCTTTGCTTCAGCTTGCTGAACAAGTGTCTCTTCCAGTTGGAAAAGGCCATGCTGGGTCTTTTGCCTCCACACTGAACGATTGGAGGTCAAGGTTTCCCAGCTGTTGATGCCCATTCCCAAGGCCTTTAAATCCCTCTTGCAGACGTCCTTGTATCGCAGTTGTGGTCTCCCTCTATGGCGCTTTCCCTGCACTAATTCTCCTTATAGGAGATCTTTTGGAATCTGACCATCAGCCATTCTCACGATATGCCAAGCCAGTGTAGACGCTGCTGTTTCAGAAGTGTGAACACGCTAGAGATTCCAGCACGTTCCAAGACTGCGTCATTTGAGACTTTGTGACGCCAGGTGATGCCAAGAATACATCTGAGACAGCGCATATGGAAGGTGTTCAGCTTTCTTTCCTGCCATGCATAAAGGGTCCAAAACTCGCTGCAGTAAAAGGGTGTGCTCAGGACACAAGCTCTATAGACCTGGATCTTTGTATGTTCCGTCAGCTTCTTATTAAGCCATACTCTCTTTGTAAGCCTGGAGAACGTGGTAGCTGCTTTACCAATACGTTTATTCAGCTCGTTATCTAAGGAGAGTGTCAGAGATAGTTGAGCCAGGGAGTTGGATCCACACCCTTACTCATGACTTGTGTTTTCTTCAAGCTGATTGTTAGTCCAAAGTCTTGGCAGGCGTTGCTAAAACGGTCCAGAAGTTGTTGAAGGTCTTCGGCAGAGTGAGCAGTAACAGCAGCGTCATCGACGAAGAGGAACTCCCGCAAGCATTTCAGCTGGACTGTGGACTTTGCTCTTAGTCTGGAAGGATTGTAGAGTTTTCCATCGGATCTGGTCCGGAGATAGATTCCCTCTGTTGCGTTTCCAAAAGCATGCTTCAGCATGACTGCAAAAAAGATCCCAAATAAAGTTGGTGCGAGGAGGCAGCCCTGCTTCACTCCACTTTGGATGTGAAAGGAGTCTGATGTTAAGCCATCAAAAACTACAGTGCCTTTCATGTCCTCGTGAAAGGACCTGATGATGTTGAGGAGCTGAGGTGGGCATCCAATCTTGGGGAGGATTTTAAAAAGGCCATCCCTACTAACCAAATCAAAAGCCTTTGTAAGGTCTATGAAGGCTACAAAGAGTGGCTGTCTTTGTTCCCTACATTTCTCTTGCAACTGTCGAAGGGAAAATACCATATCAGTGGTGGACCTGTTGGCTCGAAATCCACACTGTGATTCAGGAAAGATCCTCTCTGCAAGCACCTGAAGCCTCTTCAGTGTGACACGGGCAAGCAGCTTCCCTACAACACTAAGAAGAGAGATGCCACGGTAGTTGTTGCAGTCACCCCTGTCACCCTTGTTCTTGTACAGTGTGACAATATTAGCGTCCTTCATGTCCTGTGGTACTCCACCTTCCCTCCAACAAAGGCAGAATATCTTGTACAGTTCAGTGGAAATGGTCCCTCTACAGCACCTCAAACTTCAGCAGGGATGTTATCTTTCCCGGGTGCCTTGCCAGAAGCAAGGGAATCCAGGGCTTCGTTTAGTTTTTCTAAAGTTGGTTCACTGTCAAGCTCCTCCAAGACAGGCAGGCACTCAATGTTGTTTAATGCTTCTTCAGTTACTGCATTTTCTCTGGAGTATAGCTCAGAGTAGTGCTGCACCCAGCGTGCCATCTGCTGTGCTTGGTCCTGGATGACTTCACCTGTAGCGGACTTAAGCAGGGCAGATTTTCCCACTGTTGGACCTAAGGCCTGCTTGATGCCATCGTACATCCCCTTGATGTTGCCTGTGTCAGCTGCTACCTGGATCTGAGAGCAAAGCTGCAGCCAATAATTGTTAGCACATCTCCTGACAATCTGTTGGACTTTGCTACGGGTGGTTCGCAGGGCTTGAAGGTTGCACTCACTAGAACAGGCTTTATATGCAGTTAGAGCTCTCATCTTTTCCTCAAGGGCTGGTGTCATCTCCTCTGAGTGGGCTTCAAACCAATCTGCTATCTTTCTAACCTGCTTACCAAAAACTGACAAGGCGGTAGTATAAACAGCATTCTTGAAATGTTCCCATCGTTCAGAAGCATTTGCCTCAGCCGGGCCCGGGAGAATTTCCTCGAGTGCTTGGTCAAATCCCATCACTTTTTCCAGACTGCGGGTCTTGCTGATGTTAATTAGTGGTCTTCCTTCCTTCTTTGTGTGATGCAGCCTCTTTGCTTGTAATTTTACTCTGCTGCACACCAAGGAGTGGTCAGTATCGCAATCAGCACTCTGATAGCTACGTGTGATCTTAATACTGGGAAGGCTGGAGCACCTGGTGAGGATCAAGTCAAGCTGATGCCAATGCTTCGATCTCGCCAAGACACTCTGTGTTGAGGCTTTGTGTTAAAGAATGTATTGCTAATGCAAAAATCATAATAGCAGCAAAACTCCAGCAAGAGTTGGCCATTTTCATTTTCAGGGGGCAGGACAGGGCCGGATTTAGGTTTGATGAGGTCCAAAGCTATTGAAGGTAATGGGGCCCTTTATAGTGATATTTTTGGGAGCAGGCTTGCAGGCAGGGCCCATTACTGTCATCATAGGAGCCTACACAACACAAAACACTAATGCTGTATGTAGGTTTTAGTTTATTCTTTTTTATCTTATATTTTGGAATTTTTTTCCTTTAAATTGGGGGGGCCCAAGAGAGTGGGGCCCTAAGCTATATCTTGTTTAGCTTATACATAAATCAAGCACTGGCGCAGGGGGAGAGTAGGGAGGTTGTGGAACAGGGTGGGATGGACAGAATGTGGAGGAAAAGGGGTAAAGGGAGGGCAGCAGATTTGGCAGCAGTGTTATCTTGCCAAATCCTTAGCTTTCCCTACAGCAAAGCTCAAAGAAACCCCAACATGCAAAATTCCCCCATGGGATATAGTGGATGTACATTGACATCCCTGTGAGGGAAGTTGCAGTGGATTAGGTTATTAATCTGTTTCAATACAAAGGCTGCAATCCTATTCACACTTTCTTAGGAGTAAGCCCCATTGGACACAATAGGATGTACTTCTTGGTAGACATGGATAGGATTGTGCCCGAAGTCATTCAGGCTGCAATCCTAACCTCCAGTAAGCCCAGGCATATGTGCTAACCTGGGGGTATCACAAAAGTGCCATAAGACACTTCTGTGCCACACATGGGGGAAGGTTAGGCTGTGCACAGATGTCTTCTTGCCTACAGGAAGACCAAAGAGTTGTGCCAGCCTAGGTTAGGACTGCACCCTTAATCAATTAATCATCCAATTAATCAAGCAGCAATTTTAAAATGCCATGATTTTTTTTATTCTTCTATGAATATTGTGGCTGGCAAATACCAGATTTAAAAAGCCTTTCTTCCTCTGAATTATTAGAGAAAATGCTTCTTTGTAGGTGCCTGTTCTGCTGTAGAATCTGCATGAACTGCTTAAAAAGAGAAAGCCCTTTCATATTTTCTGTTTTATTTCCATGCAAAGTTGTGCAGCTCAGTCTACTACATTTCACACACTGAACTGACTGGATTCCTTCACTTTAGCAACATTCTGAATAATGACATGGGTCCAATTATTTATTAGACGTTTCATATAACTGCTTAACATTGCCAGATCATCTGATTTCCAGAGCCAAGCCTCCTCAATCCCACCCCTGCCCTCCCAGTGATTTATTAGGGGTCCAAACTTTGATTTATGACTATGAAATACTTGCCTGAAAGTTGAGACTCCTTCCATTTTCCCCCCATGTGCTCGGTATTCCTGCTTAGGCTTGAAGCTCTGGATGGCAGGGAGGTTTGGATACAGAGGAAACTTGTCTACATACTCTGTGGTGAGGGTCACATCTTTTCCCTGGTCATAAATCCTTGTGGGATTATGAGGGCAATGATGACGCCTGGGGTTTAATGAAAACATTAAAAGAGAGAGAGAGAAAAATATAAATTAAGGGCAATTCAAGCACAAATTAGGACAGAGATGGAGATATAGCTACATCCTGGAGCTTTAAATGTTGCAATATCTTTCAGTATAGAGCTCTTTTACTGTAAGCATCCTGTGCCAGAGACCTACATTTTGCAGTTGAACCAAATCATACTAAGACACAATCCTAACCATGTCTACTCAAAAGTAAGCCCCACTGTGTTTAAATGGATCTTCCACCCAGGAAAATGTCTTAAGGATTGCAGCCTTATTTGCTCCTTGCACATCACTGACTAAAGGCCTACATCTTTCTACTCCTAACATTCATGTTTTTAAAGCAACAAGAGTGGAAACAGAAGTGTCTTATCTGCTATCCTGCAAAATATCTTGTTGAACGGCAGCAGTTTTCCTGGAACTCAGGCAGAGGTTGTTCCCAACACAATAGGTTGTTCCCTATTAAAACTGAACTGAAGCTAACCTATGTGCAAAACATGTGGTGTGTGACTGAGTAATGGTCTTGCTAACAGTACAACATTACTGTATAGTCAATCTCAGCCCTACTATAAGGTTGTGCTCCTCCTGCTGCTCATCTCTCTTCTTCCTGTCAATGTTTTCTCCTGCTATCTATGACTTTTGCTTGTACTACTGGATTGTCAGTTTTAACAGCAGGCAGTGCCACAGATGGAAGCACATTAATGCCTCTCTTTCTGCCCAGGTATCTTTCAGCACCACATTATTTTTTTCTCTCTGATTCTGATCAGCATGGCATACCAAGGCATCAGTGTCATAGCAAGTGGTTCAGTCATACCAGACTTCAGCCATAAGAGGGTGTTAAGGGATGCCAGTGTCACTCCCGTCCCAATGGCACTGACCACAATCATGCCAACGGGAGGCTGTTGTCACCAAAGAGCAGTGGGCAGGAGCCAGTGGTGTTCACACACTGATTCCGCAGATATTCCTTTCTTTTGCTTTAAGATATAATTTGCACCTGCTCTATGCAAGCAGAATGAAGCAGAAATGAAGCGGAAGAATAAAGTGTTGAATGACAGCAGGTGAAGGGTGAAGTTCAATAGAAACATTTTCCGCAGACAGAAAACTAACAAAAGAAGGAAAATGAGCAGAACCTCTCTTGATGACACATTTGCTTGTTTGTATGAAGTTTTTTTAAATGGGAAACATTCAGAAAAATGTGGCATCCCCATAGGACTGTACCATCTTAGTTGCTATGAGTAGACCAGGACACCTATGAGACTTACCGTGCAATCCTAACCATGTCTACTCAACAGTAAGCCCCATTGTGTTCAATGGTTCTTACTCTCAGGAAAGTGTCTTTAGGACTGCACAATCCTAACCATGTCTACTCAAATGTAAGCCCCATTGTGTCTTTAAGATTGCAGCCATACTTTCCTGGGACTATTAAACACAATGGGACTTAATTTTGAATAGACATGTTTTGGATTGCACTCCAAGTAAGGGTGCAATCCTAACTAATTTAGGCTGGCATAACTCACTTGGCATATCTTTCCATGGTGGTGTGGGGAGGTTGGCATAAGTCTGTGCACTGGCCTAACCCCCAGGAGTGGGGCAGAAGCATGGCACTTTTGTGACTCTCCCAGGTCAGCATAGCTCTTATGCCAGGCTTACAGTATGCCAGCCTAACTAGAGATTAGGATTACAGCCCAAATGTAATCATTTAGTAATTCCCGATCTTGAGATTGTGTAATCCTGTATGTAATCCAATTAAGACACATCAGCAGATAAAAGCAAACTATGGCCCTAACTTTGTTTTTTCAAACAGCAATAATCCTCCAAGAGTTATCCTTCCAAGTTGCCATTCCCATTAAACAAAATAAGATTTCCTGTGACTTAAAAAAAGAAAAATCACTTCCATCATCACAACTGAGGTTCATTGGCTGGTTTCAAGCAAAATAGATTCCTTAAGAAGGTCTTTAATTGCCACTATATATACTGTGGCCAAAAACTTCTTTTTTAAAGAAAAACCCTAATATATTTTGGATGCAGTGTTTTTGAAGACTTTTGCTTCCTCCAATGATCCCAGTTCCCTTATACTGCGCTGATAAGCAGAAAAACTCCTACAAGCAAGATTTATAGGCACTGAAATATCTCATGGAAATTTAGCAGACCTTAAAAGAAGAATGATCTCAACAAAATAAATATATCAACAAGTATTTACTCCTGAAAACCAAAAAAAACTTGACGGAGTATCTGGAATCCCTGGTATCCCTTCTGTTGAAAGCTTCTGAAGACCATATTCCTCTTGTAAAACCTTTCAACACTGACATGAGCAGAACCCCTGTATTGAGATGGAAAAAATAAAGTTGTTCCTTCTCCACTTCCAAGGGACTACCTGATTAGGAGCAGGAGGCAGATGAAGATTTGGCTCAGCCCAAGGTTCAGTGGGGAGGGTGTAGGGAACAGTACTGCCAAAGCACCCTGTCCCTGGGGTCCCCTTCTTGGGGCAGATACCCCCAATCAGATGAAGGGGGATGCTGTGAAGCACAAGCCACAAAAGGTCAACTTGCCTTTAAGGATTCACTCCCTCTTGGCTTCTGTTTTGATGATCTACAATGACACCCAAGGAGGCATCTCTAGAATTTCTCCCTAAGTCTACCCCTCCAAGTGAAATCTTCTTCCATCAAACAGCCTCACCTTCTGGCTGTCAGCTTCTCCCTCTGCAGTTGTCAGGGGAATGAGAGTGCTGTTTGGGATCCAAAGAATTGTGACATCAGTAGAAGACAACTAGTCATCCGTCTCCCTGGCTCCTTCTCAATCTCTCTCTTCTTTTTCCTCTCTTTCACTTTAAATATTCTGTGAACCTTACTCTGAAAACAGGTTTTTAAAGTCTTTAATGTTCATGCCTAATTTCTAAAAATCTAGCCTAACCTTTGGTATCGTATGAATGTGATCATTTGATTCTCCATTATCAGATAAAGACAATAATTTGGAAACAGATGTGGCTTCTCTTCACATTGTTGATAACTTAACACAGGTATGTCTTGGTGGATTGATTGATAAATTTATTCTGGCAAGTAACTTTGGGAGGCTAGTCTGAAAGGGTGTTTTAACTGAGTAAAAAATCAAGCTGCAGTCCTGCAAATTCCTGAAGGAAAAGCCTAGCAATGACTGGTAGCATGATGGATCAGTGGAGCCTCCATAGAAATGGACAGGAGATGCTGAGGGTACTGCTGAAGAAAGTCACCATCTTCCTGCCTTGCTTATGAGGCATCCAGGTAGCTGCTGTAGGGACCAGGATGCCAAAGGTGCAGAGTTTGGTTTGATCCAGTAAGATCATTCCCAAGTTCCTAGGGTGTTCCTACCAAAACCACCCATCTTTAGGGGAATGATCTGCTTCCCCGACCACGTCAGAGAACCTCAAGGCTAAGGCTAGTGGAGCTGTAGCAAGATTGAAATAGGGTGCCCATCAGTGGTGGGCTTCAGGGGGTTTCTCACAGGTTCTATAGAACCCTTTGCTAATGAGCGCCTCGTTCTGAGAACTGGTTACTAATAGGACATAGAACCTGTTGTTAATTTATTTAAATTCCACCACTGGTGTCCATCCTCCAGCCTTGGCAGGGAGTCACCCAAAATCAGCAGCAATCTCCAGGAGGGAAACAATCCTGGATTTAAGATGACCAACCGCTGGACATCTTAAGCATATCCTTGGCATAATGACATTAGACTATGCTGCAAAAAGTATTTTCCATAAGAGTTGACAACATTTGACTTGAGAGAAGATAGTGAACACTGAAAGGAGTATAAGAAAAAGAAATAAGTTCTTGTATATCTTAAATGCTCCTATGTATGAAAAAAATATGGCTCTTGTCTTTGGCTGGGAACAAGACTTGCTATTGTTTGGATTGTTTCGCATTTCTGAGGGCCAAAATTCATGTCTTGCTTTGCTGACTAGTTGACATTTGTATCATGAAGACAAACTGGTTCCTGATGCATGCAAGCAGGAACCAGTTTCTTACAACGCCAACTCACATGGGATTTACTATATATAAGAAAATAATATACATTATGTGTTTACTTCTCTTTATGAAAACATCCCATGCCCAGTTGTAATTGAGACCTGGTGGAGTTTCAAAATGCATCATGTCAAAACAAGGCAGCAGATCAGAGCTGTGAAGGATCCAACACTTATTTTGCTCAAATGCTATTACAGGAACATTTTTTGTGGTTAAAACAATAAACTTGCCTCTGAATTGTCCTTTTGCCAACATGGCACGAATTTTCCTTTTTCTCCAGGCACAAACAAATGGAATCCCCTCACTCTCCACAACATTTTGAACACAAGTTTGGACAGACTGGTTCAGAGTCTGTATCTTATGCTAATAGAGTGTAAATGAGCAACATAATTCTGTCTCTTGTGAAGGCCAAGACTACCAGTAGTGTGGCTCTGTGGTTAAAGGTGATGTGCCTATGGATTTGAAGATCAGCTGTTCAGTGGTTCAAGACCCAGGTGCTCCATGAAGCCAGATTTCCCCATGTCACATCCATCATCTAAAAAGTGGATCCTGCCAGGAGGGGGAATAATGCTAAGAAAATGATGAATATGAACTACCAATACTACAGAATTATATTGTCCATCTCACTGTCTCTACAAAAAAGACCCCCCCCCCCCCAAAAAAAAAAATCTTAGAAATTGTTGTTTCACGAAGTTAGAGACTTCTGTTATAAATCCACAGCCCACATCCCAGAACTATAACTATAAATCAGGAATAAAGTATCTGGCAAGGTTTGGGGGCAGGTTAAATCCTTATGTGCCACTTTCCCTATAAAAATCTCATCCACTAAAGCTACCATTTGTCACATGAGGCAGAACAAAAATACCTGTATATTTTAATAATTTTATTATAAAAATTATATGGTAATTTATATAATTTTACTAGTGAAAACTTACCTGCGTCGCAAGAGAAAACTCTCCCTGTATGCCTTCCTCCCACTGCACATCATCCCCCCATGTGCATCAACATCCCATACTCATCGTCCCCCATGCTAACATCCCCCTGCGCATCAACCCCATGCACATCAAAATCCCATATGCAACATTCCCCCATGCACATCAACATCCCCTGTGCAGTCTCTCATGCACATTGTTCCCCATGCTAACATCCCCCATGCATATCAACCCCCATGTGCAACAATCCTCCATGTGCATCAACCGCCCATGCGCATCAACATCCCATATGCAACATCCCCCCATGTGCATCAACATCCGATGTACATCAAAATCCCATGCACTTCATCC
This sequence comes from Cryptoblepharus egeriae, assembly GCA_030015325.1. NCBI lineage: Eukaryota > Metazoa > Chordata > Lepidosauria > Squamata > Scincidae > Cryptoblepharus > Cryptoblepharus egeriae. The sequence continues at coordinate 19,810,899 of JAREYC010000013.1, forward strand.
CCCCATGCACATTAAGCCATGTGCAACATCTGCCCATACACGACATCCACCCTTGCACATTAAACACCCATGCACACACACTCCCTCTCAGTGCATGAGGCATCTAAATTGGCTGGATGTTGATCAGTCAGTCTTCACGTTAAGTATAGGACAAAAACAGGTTGCACCCCTTTTCAGCCCCTTAAGGATTAAATTTCTCCACATTGGTTCTTGGTGGGTGTTGATGTCACAGAAGGAACACCCTCCCCAAATTTCATGCTTCTAGGTCCGGGGATTGGGGAAGGGCAGTGATCAGTCAGGAATTCCCAATAGAAAGTATAGGGAGGAAAATGCTTTGCGCCCCTTTTCACCCCCTTCCAGTTGGAATTTCCAAAAACTGATTCTTAGTGGATCCCTCCATCACAGAAGGAACACCCTCCCCAAATTTCACGCTTCTGGGCCCAGTGGTTTCGGCTGGGTGTTGATGAGTGAGTGAATGTGTTTGTACACACACACACACACATATATATATACACACACACATACACACACATATATATATACACACACTCACATACACACACACACACTCATATATAGTATAGTAATAGCAAATAGATTTTAACTGGGGGAAACAATATACAAGTATGGGCTATTAAAAAAAATCCTTCCTCAGTGACATGTCGTTCTGAATGTAAATGTTAGAACTGCAGGAGATCATATTCATGAATTTTGGCCTCATATCTAATTCATCCTCATTGGGATTCAAAGCTTTGTCTTCATCAAATAGAACAGCAGGGATGCCGTGATCAGGATTGGTGCTACGGCAAGAGCAAAATATCAAAGCCCTTTCCCAGCCTGTGCATTCTTATTTTGAAAAAGAAAAAGCAGACCACATCACACATTCTGCATAGCATCTGACCCTTAGGTATGGATGTGGGCAAAAGTGTATGTTGCTTGCACTGAAGTGCTGAACTACAACATGTAGTGAGTATATGGACTCAGTAAGTAATTATGGGTGCAATCCAAAGTAACTACGGACAATCCTTGCTCCGACGTAAGAACACTTTACTCTGGATTGCAATATGAATTTCCCACAGGTTTTCACTAGGTGGTGCCGTGACTACATTGACGCAAATGTCTCTTATGTGCTCCTGTATTTACTCTGGATTGTAGGGTATGTAAAAAAATTATGAATCTAACATCCTTATCCCCACCCAAGAACATGCTAATGTTTATTAAATGAAAGACTACTTTCCTCATAGCACCTACAAAGATCATTGTATGGTTGTCAAAGACTAGCTATTTAAAGTGTGTGTTCTGTGTTTACAGATGAGAACAATCCTCGGAGCAAAGTGCCAAGAAAACGAGAGAAAGTTTTGGTACTGTGCATTTCTCTGTTGATTCCTTTCCTCCTAGTAACACTACTGTGTGTATTACTAGACTCCCCAGGCAACAAATCCCAAACAATAACTTGCCCCATTGAAACAGACACCATGCAGGGCCATGCAAAAGCCCAGCACATTCAACCTGCTCCCTAAATCAATATCTACTTGAGATTTGATCGACCACAAAATTGTTGGCAATGTTTGTGAAATTACTTGTTTGTATGCATGTTTTGCAGGGCTCGCCGTTCTCTGTGTTTCACTGTAGAACTTGGCAACACGCTTGCTTGGCGTGAAGCTCCGTTGCTCTTCCAGTGTCATGTCACTCAGTGTTTATGTTGGCCCCAATCCAAAGAGCAGTGGGAACCTATTCATTTTTTCCCTTTGAAAGGTTGACAGTTGCACCTTTTGTATCCCAAACTGCTTTTGAAATGCTGATCATTGATTTTCAACAAGGTAAAGGTTCCCTGGGGCATATATATTTATTATATATATATAATTTAGTTTCTTTAATATATATATATATATATATATATATATATATATATATATATATATATATATATATATATATATATATATAATTTAGTTTCTTTAATATATATATATATATATATATATATATATATATATATATATATATATATATATATATATATATATATATATAATATTATAAAATAATATAAAATTTATTTTCTCTCTCCATGGGTGGCATATGTGTGTCATTCTCATTCTTGAGTCCTTTACCAGAGGCATGGGAGTTTAAGGGTTCTGCACAATATTTTAGACGTTCCTAGTATATATATTGGGACCCACCAACTATTGGGTCCTATTGCACCAGTGGACCCACACCCAATGGCACAGCTAGAGGGGGTTGGAGGTGTCCATTTTGGAGAGAGCTTCACCCCTTTGCAGCTATTCCATTCTTGGCTTCTGGCCAAGGCAGTACCTATAGTATTTACTTACTTCACAACAATGAAAACACAAATATCCTTCATTAACTTGTTTCTGCCTCTTTTGTTGGTTTTGAGCCATCCTGGTATTCTCTTAAGTGGCACAGAAAGGCGGCACAGAAGTGTTTTTAAATCTATCTTCTTCTTCTATCTATATATATAAAAGAGAAAAGTCACTGACTGACTGACTGACTCACTCACTCTCCCTGTATGCCATCCTGACTCATCACCGCCCTGCCAAAACCACTGGGCCTAGAAGCGTGAAATATGGGGTGGGTGTTCCTTCCGTGAGGGAGGGGTGCACTAAGAACCGGTTTTCGGAAATTCCAACAGGAAGGGGGTGAAAAGGGGCGCAACGCGTTTTCCTCCCTATACTTTGCATTGGAGAATTGATGACTCATCAACATTCCGCCTGCTGGGTCTAGAAGCATGGAATTCTGGGAGTTCCTTCTGTCACCTGAACACCCACCAAGAACCATCTGGAGAAATTTAACCCTTCAGGGGCTGAAAAGATGTTTCTGTCCTATACTTAACATGGGAGACTGACCAACATCCAGCCAATTTGGTGCTCGGACCCTGGTGCATGGGGGGATGTTGTTTGGAGGAAGAGGTTGCACTGGCGAGGATGCTGCGCATGGAGGGAAGTTGTGCATGGGGGGAAGTTGCGTGTGGGGGATGATGCACATGGGGGAAGTTGCGCATGGGAGACTGATGCGCATGGGGGACTGATGCGCCTGGGGGAAGTTGCGCATGGGGGTTTTTATGCTCATGGGGTGTTTATGCGCCATGGGGGGATTGCGTATGGGGAAATATTACTCCTGCAACGTGGGTACACTTTTTGCTAGTATGCTATATAAAAAAGCATATGTTGATTGCAATGAACAAGGTGGAGCGAGAAGTAGGTCCTGGAAAGATGTTTTCTAGAGGCAGCTACAGGGCTAAGGATACCAGAAAGAAGTTTGCAACCCCCTGAGGAATACTCAGAAGATGTCCAAGCTCAAGTGCAGGATCCCAGCTTTTTTTTTTCAACAGCAGCTATGTTGCTAACTAGGTAAAAGGGGTTCATTCAAGTGGATGCTCCTCTTTTTATTGAGCAAGGGGAGAGTAAATGCCACATCTTCACCCAGCGATATCTTTCTAGTTGCTTCTGCTGTTGGTCTTATGCATTTTCAGATTGTGAGCCCTCTTGGGACAGGTGTCATTGTTTCAAGTCTCTGTAAATCACTTTGTGAACTTTTCATTGAAAAGCGGTATATATATACTCTTGCTTGCTTCACTGATTGATTGATTGATTGATTGATTGATTGATGGAACTGATCTCACATGATGACACCATGATCATCAGAGATGTGGCACGTCTGCCAAAATGTCTTCCCATCCCTAATGTACATGAACAAAAGTCTTTCATTTTTTTATTAATTTAGCTCTCATGGCACACTAATTTATTAATTGATATTAAATATTAAAAATATATATATAATTTAAATATTAGCTTAAAATATATGCTACTGGTAAGAGGTTGGACTACTTGACATACTTGACATAGGACACAATCCAGAGTAACTACGGGGAATCCTTGCTCCAACACAAGAACAATTTACTCTGGATTGCAATATGAATTTCCCATAGGTTTTCACTAGATGGTGCCATAACTACGTTGATGCAAATGTCTCTTATGTGCTCCTGTAGTTACTCTGGATTGTAGGGATACTGGTTCCCTTCCAACACTATGATTATATACAATTTATTACTATTAATTGTGTGTGTGTGTGTGTGTGTATAATGTATATGTGTGTGTGTATATATATGTATAATGTATATATGTGTGTACACACACACACACACACACATATATATATATAAAATTTACTATTTGTATTACATATACATATGTATTAAATTTACTATTACTATTATTACCAAAATACTAAGTATTTCACAGTCATCAGGTGTTTGAGTGGAACACTCAATTGTCATTTGTTTCCTATCCAAGGAACTAGGAATCAGAAGGGTGTTGTCTGAATAGGTGGATTGTTGTTGTTGTTGTTGTTGAGCTTCCTAATGTGTTTGACCCATTTCCATTGTTCTTTTCATTCTGTTAAGGGCTTGTGGCAAGTAGTTCTCTGATCTTTCAGCACCCTTTGGAGAACCACCAACAACTGGGTCCCAACACAGCAGTGGACCCACACCCAGTGGCATAGCTAGAGGGGGTCGGAGGAGTCTGTCTTGGAGGGAGTCATGCCCCTTTGGAGTCACTGCAGGTGGGGGGAGCAAATGGCTCCTCCAACCCCCCTCCAGCTCTGCCCCTCTCCTCATCCATCCTTTGAGGACCACTGCCCAAGAAAGCTTGTGGTCCTGCAGGGATTTAGGTTGCTATTCTATCCCTACTTACCTGGGAGTAAGTCCCATTAACTATAATAAGACTTACTACTGAGTAGACATGCCTAGCAGTGGGCTGTATGGCTACAATCATGGGAGGAAGCCCCATTGATTATCATGGGACTTACTTCTGAGTAGACCTGCATGGGATTGGACTGGATGGCTGCACACCTTGCCACACTTACATGGGAGAAAGCTCCACTGACTATACTTACACAGGCGTAAGCCCCATTGACATTAATGTGACTTACTCCTGAGTAGACACGACTGGGCATGGGCTGAGACTGCAGTCCTAGCTACAGTTACACGGGAGTAAGCCCCGTTGACTCCAATGGGACTTACTCCTGAGTAGACACGACTGGGCATCGGCTGAGGCTGCAGTCCTAGCTACTGTTACACGGGAGTAAGCCCCGTTAACTCCAATGGGACTTACTCCTGAGTAGACACGTTGACTCCACTGGGACTTACTCCTGAGTAGACACGACTGGGCATCGGCTGAGGCTGCAGTCCTAGCTACTGTTACACGGGAGTAAGCCCCGTTAACTCCAATGGGACTTACTCCTGAGTAGACACGTTGACTCCACTGGGACTTACTCCTGAGTAGACACGACTGGGCATGGGCTAAGGCTGCAGTCCTAGCTACTGTTACACGGGAGTAAGCCCCGTTGACTCCAATGGGACTTACTCCTGAGTAGACACGACTGGGCATGGGCTGAGGTTGCAGTCCTAGCTACTGTTACACGGGAGTAAGCCCCGTTGACTCCAATGGGACTTACTCCTGAGTAGACCCATAGAGGGGTGAGGAGAGGACTGTCCCCTGCACGTGTGGGGAGGCGCGTCAGTGAGTGGGCCTGAGAGGAGTGACTGAGCTCCTTACCCGCAGGTGCAGATCTGGCAGAGACACCGCGGAGGCTGCTTCATCTTCCCTCCTTCGCTGCTTCTCTCCCCACTCGGCCTCCCTCCCCTCCCGTCCCGTCCCGTCCCGTCCCTCCCTCCCTCCCTCCACCCAACCCCGCCCCGCCCGCGGTAACCAAGGAAGCCCCTGATCGCTCAGCAACCGCTCTCCGCGTCTGCGCATGCGCCGATCCAGCCACGCCCACCTCATCTCTACGTCATCACGTTCATTACTGAGTGAGGGACGGAGCCACGCACCACCAATCAGAGGCCTCCGATCCGCTTCCGCCCGGCCCGCAGATCGGAGGCCGCTGATTGGTGGTGCGTGGCTCCGCCCCTCACTCAGTAATGAACGTGATGACGTAGAGATGAGGTGGGCGTGGTTGGATCGGCGCATGCGCAGACGCGGAGAGCGAGCGTCGGGACAGGTGAGGGTGCTCGGGGGTCTGGGGAGGGGCTATGAAGAGGCTCCGCCCACAAGGGGCCCACTCCTATGCAGGGCTACTCAGAAGTAAGGCCTACTGTAGTCTATGGGGCTTACAGTTAAGCGTGGCCAGGGCAGCCCCAGCCTATTGGAGTCTACTCTGAAGTAAGGCCTATTGAAGTCTATGGGGCTTACTCTCGGGAAAGCCTGGATAGGACTTCATCCCCACAGCCCCTGAGTAGGTGTCTACTTAGAGGTAAACCTCATTCTAGCCAATGGGGTTTACTCCCAGGTAAGTGTGGCTGGGAGTGCAGCCTCATAGCCCCAATCTTATGTATGCCTACTCAGAAGTAAGGCCCAGTGTAGTCATTGGGGCTTACTCCCAGGTAAGCATGGACAAGGCAGCCGCTGCAGAGCTGCGTCAGATGCTTGCCTGCTCAGAAGTTAGCCCCATGACAGGAAATGGAGCTTACTCTCAGGTAAATGTGGCTAGGACTTCATCCTCACAGACTCATCCTAGGCCTGTCTACTCAGAAGTAAGGCCCAGTGTAGTTAATGGGCCTTACTCCCAGGTAAGTGTGGACAGTACAGCAGCTCTTTCCTGTTGCCTACTCAGAAGTAAGCTCCATTACAATCAAGAAGTAACTGATAGTAATTACTCAGAAGTAACTACAGAAGTATTCCGTTCCTGGGAGTACAGAAGTACACCTTCCTACTCAGAAGTAAGCTCCATTACAGTCAAGAAGTAACTGATAGTAATTACTCAGAAGTAACTACAGAAGTATTCCATTCCTGGGAGTACAGAAGTACACCTTCCTACTCAGAAGTAAGCTCCATTACAGTCAAGAAGTAACTGATAGTAATTACTCAGAAGTAACTATAGAAGTATTCCATTCCTGGGAGTACAGAAGTACATCTTCCTACTCAGAAGTAAGCTCCATTACAGTCAAGAAGTAACTGATAGTAATTACTCAGAAGTAACTACAGAAGTATTCCGTTCCTGGGAGTACAGAAGTACACCTTACTTCCTACTCAGAAGTAAGCTCCATTACTTCCTGGGAGTTTACTTCCAGGAAAATGTGCCTATAAGTGAACCATCAGACCCCAACCCTATGCATGCTTACTAAGAAATAAGCCCCATTACAGGGAATTAGGCTTACTCTCAGGAAAGTGTGCTTAGGAGTTCATCCTCATACCTGTTTACTCAGAAGTAAGGCTTGCCTACTCAAAAGTTAGCCTCATTACAAAGAATGGAGTTTACTCCCAGAGAAATGTGGCTGGAAGTAACCTGTCAAACCCCAATCCTATATATGTATGTAGACTCACAGTTTGCTCAAAGTAAGACTTACTCAAAGTAAGTCTTTGATTTTAAGGTTGAAATGGTTTGTTTTCTTTACAGCAGCGAGTTCAGCCATGGTTCACGCTATCTTGGACAAGGCAATCAGACTTCAGAAAAACACTGCCTGCATAAGGAACATATGTATACTTGCTCATGTGGACCATGGTAAGAGAGGCACTTCTGCTATAAGCCATGATATTTTTGTTTAACGGGACATACAGTGGCGCCTCACGTAAAGTATGTTTCACGTGACAAACAAAAATTTCTCTAGGATTCTGCTTCACGTAACAAACTGTGCTTCATGTAAAGAACACATTCATTGGCAGTTGGGGCAGACGTGCTGGCCGGCAGCCTGTTTAAAAAGCCTCGTGGCCGGGTGTCCACTGGGCAGAGGGAGAGAAGAGCAGTGGAGAAGAGGGAAGCAGCTCAGGGCTAGCCAGAAGGGAGCAGGGAGAGAGAGGCTCAGGATGGAGAGAAAGAGAAAGTGGGGAGACACTTTGAAGGTGTCGGGTTGCAGCCTCCTAACCATGTCTACCCAGAAGTAAGCCCCATTGTGTTAAATGGGTCTTACTCCCAGGAACGTGTCTTTAGGACAGCAGCCTAAGTAGACTTCATAAGATCATGCGCATTGAATGCATGTTTTGAATTCAATCCCAGTGTTCTGTCATCATTTTTACATCCAGTTAATATTTTTATATGAATATTTTTGGGGTTGTGGAACCAATGTCTGAGTTTCCATTATTTCCTATGGGAAAATCCGCTTCACATAAAAAACATACTTCCTGAACGAATTAAATTTGTTACATGAGGCATCACTGTACAATGAATTGCTTTTATTGAAAGAGTTTGTGGTTTTAGAATAACTGGTAGAGTAATTGTTGCTATGTGTTAAATAAGCTAATACGGCTGCTATCCTAACCTCCATGTAGGGCAAAATCCAGAGTAACTACAGGGAGTCCTTGCTCAAGTGTAAGAACAACTAGCTCTGGATTCCAATATGAATTTCCCATAGGTTTTCACTAGGTGGTGCAGTAACTATGGGTGCACGTAATGTCTCTTATGTGCTCCTGTAGTTACTCTGGATTTGGGGGTTAGGCTGGCCTAAGCCCCAGGATAACTCCTATGCTGACATGGGGGTTTCGCAAAAGTGCAGTAAGACACTTCTGCACTACTCCTGGGGAGTTAGCTCAAAGCGCAGGTATACACTGACCTCCCCACACTATCATGGATAAATAGGCAAGGTGAGTTAGGCCAGCCTAAATTTCTTAGGATTGCACCAAAACTTAAATAAATTGGATGCTATGTGTTAAATAAATGGTAACTTGCTGTATGCGTACAATGAGAATAAGGCCCATATCCTAAAGTCAAATTAAGCCCTTTGCTCTGGAGCAGTTAAGGTAATTTTCCATAAGATAACACTACAAGGTGATGTAACCACGTGGACCCATAATTGCTCTGGATTTTGCCCTAAGAAGTTCATATTGATTGATTGATTGACTTATATCCCACCTTTCTTCCCTAACCAAAGGGCACCCAAGGCAGCTAAGAGCACTTAAAACAACAATAAAATACCATTAAAACTTGATTTTATTTATTTTTTTATTTTACTTAATTTATATCCCACCTTTCCTCGTTCACAGAAAGAGCCCAAGGCGGCTAACATGCATAAAAATAAAACACCATTAAAATAATAATAAATTGAAGTTAAAACATAATTAAAATACACTTAAAATACAATTAGGTTTAAAAACTGAAACAATTAAAACAGACTAAAAGAATTATGAAAAAATAATAATATATAAACACAATAAAACTGCCCCCCAACTCCTGCCCCATTTAAAAGCTTTTTTAAAAAAATAAAAGGTTTTAAGGCTCCGCCTGAATCTCTGTGTTGAGGGAGCTTTCCTCAGTTCTAAGGGGAGGGAGTTCCAAAGCCGGGGTGCCACCACTGAGAAGGCCCTATCTCTGGCTGCCACACCTCTCACATCTCTTAGTGGCAGCACAGTCAGTAGGGCCCCCTCAGATGACCTTAGGTGACGGGTCGCATTGTACAGAAGAAGGTGGTCCCTCAGGTACCCTGGACCTGAGCCGTTTAGGGCTTTAAAGGTCAGGACCAGGACTTTGAATTCAGCCCGGAAATGAATGGGCAGCAATAAATACAGTTAGCAATCAATCAATCAATCAATAAAGTTAAAACCCAATTAACACAAGCCCGTATTGTTTTGTCATCCTGTTTCCAACTTCCAAGGTCAGGAAGTTGCCTTTGGGTAGTATGGCAGCCAACCTTGTTTCACCGTATGGCAACCCCATGGACCAGATTTTTAATATTGTTGCTTGAACTTCCATACCTTCCTTGATGCCTTGCTTCTGTTTGTTCTTTGCTTCCCCCAGGCAAGACAACTTTAGCAGACTGTCTTATATCTAGCAACGGAATAATCTCTAGCAGGTTGGCAGGAAAGGTACAATTTAAACCACTTTGGTATTGTAAGCAAGTTTCTTTTTCATATGCATTTTCTCATACTTAGAATAACATCTGACGAGTGTTTAGAAATTATTCACTTGATGTTTTCTTCTTATTCTATGTAGCTGAGGTATTTGGATAGCAGAGAAGATGAGCAGATTCGAGGAATTACAATGAAATCAAGTGCAATTTCATTGTTCTTTGGTAAAGGTAATACAATCAGCACGTTCTGTGTACGCTGGTTTGCTTTGTTTAATATTTTATTAAGATCGTGTCATATTCTTGTTGAAATATAGTATTTCCATAAGGTCAAAAAGGAGTGTCTTTCTCTAAAACTACTTGCTATTAATACTAATGTATTAATTAGTAATGATAGTGTTAATACTAAAAAAAAGCAGGCCTCCGTCAGTCTTGGAAGACTATGGTATCGTGCTTGGCGCTGCAGACGCTGCATGCGAAGCACGAAAGCCTGGGTTGGATTGTTATGGAGGATTGGCTGTTGCCCAAGCAGCAGATCCCCCCTCTCCATGCCACTGAATTAGTCCAATGGAAAGGCAGAACCAATACGATTGGATCCAGCTGCGTCACAGAGCTGGGCTAAGGATAGGAGCTCACCCTGTCTTGTGGGGCCGACCCGGGTCTCGAACCCTGGCCTGCTGGTTAACAAGCACAGTGTCTTAACCACTTGCACCACCCACAGCCTAATACTATTAACACTTGTTAATAACTAATTATGTTAAACTAATAATGTTAATACTAATACTTATACTAATACTATACTAATACTAATTAATTCTAATATAGTATTAGTACTAATACTATTAAAACTTCTTGCTATTAATACTAAACACTGCAAAGTGACTTTTTAATTATCTTTTCTGTGGTTTAGATGATCAGGAGTACCTCATTAATCTAATAGACTCCCCAGGCCACGTGGATTTCTCCTCAGAAGTGTCCACAGCTGTTAGGCTCTGTGATGGCTGCATCATTGTCATAGATGCTGTGGAAGGAGTGTGTCCACAGGTAAGGGGGGCATAACTTGTTGGGGATAAAATAGGGGGAAAGATATTAAAATGTCCCTAATGGATGCTGCCACCTTTTAACTAATACCTGGAAGTATAAATCCAAAATAAATTGTTCATTTACAATATGTTGAGCATAGTATGAAGAGATTTAGGCCATGTGGTTTCTGGTCTAGTGTTGTGGTTGTTGGAAAATGTTGGTAATGGAATGTTGGTTCTCCTGCAGTAATAGACATGGGGTTGGATGTACAGTGGCACCTCACGTAACAAATGCCTCACATAAAGTATGTTTCACATAATAAACAAAAATTTCTCTAGGTTTTTGCTTGACGTAACAAACTGTTCTTCACGTAACAAACAATCTTGCTGGCAGTTGTGCAGATGCGCTGGCTGGCAGCCCTTTTAAAAAGCGTCAGGGCTGCCTAGCGCACCTGCCCATAGCGAAAGCAACACTTCCACGCTGTTCCTCCTGTGGCTGGGCGTCCACTGGTCAGAGGAAGAGAATAGCAGTGGAGAAGAGGGAAGCAGCTCAGGGCTAGCCAGAAGGGAGCAGGGGAGAGAGAGGCTCAGGATGAAGAGAAGGAGAAAGTGGGGAGACTTTTGAGACTTTCTTCTTTGATTACAGAAGAAAGTGTCTTTGATTGCAGCCTCCTAACCATGTCTACCCAGAAGTAAGCCCCATTGTGTTAAATGAGGCTTACTCCCAGGAAAGTTCTTTAGGATTGCAGCCTATGTAGACTTCATAGGCTCATGCACATTGAATGCATGTTTTGAATTCAGTTCCAGTGTTTTGTCATCATATTTAGATCCATTTAATATTTTTATATTTTTGGGTTGTGGAACCAATTATCTGAGTTTCCATTATTTCCTGTGGGAAAATCCACTTCACGTAAAGAATGTTTCATGTAACAAACATGCTTCCGGAACGAATTAAATTTATTATGTGAGGCGCCTGTATTGGCAACCTTCAAGAGGTTTGTTCTGATTCATATTTGAGAAAAAATATACCTGGTTATAATCTTAATCCCCAATTGGCAACTTGCATATAATGTTGAAAGGTGGTAATATAATTTAGATATGAGGGATTTATTTATTTAATATGGGATGAGCAGCATTGATTGTATAATTCTGCAGCTCCCTTTTATAACAATCCCTGGTTTGGATTTAGATGGGCTGCAGTCCTAACTTCCAGTTAGGCCCAGCTTAAACCCTAACATAAGCTGATCTGGGAGTGTCACAACAGTGCCATATGACACTGGGTAAGGGTATGACACTGGGGAGGGGTCAGCCAGTGCACAGACATGCGCTTGCCTTCCAACAATGCCATGGGAACAGAAAAACCGATGAGTTGTGCCAGCCTAAGTTAGGATTGCACTCTAGGTTATTGTTAGTTATTGAGTAAAGGAGATTATGCTTATTTGTTTCCTGACATTATGTCCTTGTGTGCTTATTTTTGTATTAGACACACGCGGTTTTGCGACAGGCATGGCTTGAAAACATTCGTCCAGTCTTAGTGATCAATAAAATAGACCGTCTAATAATGGAACTCAAATTGACACCCCAGGAAGCTTATTCTCACCTTAAGAACATCTTGGAACAGGTAACTCTGAAAAACGTAGTAGTTAAGAAAAGCATATGTTGATATTTTTTGAGAAAAGAAGTAAGTAAATTAAATGACTCCAAGTCATACATTTGGTACATTTGAGTTGCTTAAATGTAGAATTGCATTGCTGTTGCTTTTAAGATGGATCAGAAAATTTAAGCCGATTAACAATGCAGTTGCTGAAGACTGTCACTTACTGCATTTTGTATTTCACAACTTTTGAAAACACTGTACTGTTTATTTCCAGAATTAAAAGTTATCCTATTACCTTTTACCATCTAAAACTGGATAGATATCTGAGTATCCCTTTTTCCATTATTTATTTATTTATATTTGTACCCTTTCAACCAACAGAGGTTCTCAAAACAGTTTACAATTCAGCAAAAGAACCTATACAGTTAGGGGAAGATTGGTCTGCATGGTGAGCAGCTTCTTTTGGCACTTGTCATTTTAGTACAGGTTATCTCCCTCCAGCAATAGGGGACAGAAGAAAAAGCAGGGGAGCTGGCTAACGGTCAGAGAAATAATCCCCCTGTTGATCTGTAACAAGACTCTTTGTTATAAAAGGTCTGGACCATAAGGAATTGTCTTCTGCAATCTATTCCCTCCTGCATGAGGAATACGGTGGTTTTCAGGTCTAAAACTAGCAAGTGTGAGTCATAAGACATGTTAACTGATGACACACAGCACTGTCTTTTACCATGAAGTGCCTGTCAAGCTGCTCGCTCATGGTTTTGGGAGAACAGCACATTTTCAGTGCCACTTATAGAAAACTGGGAATAATTGGCTTAACCAGCTTCAGTTTAGTTAATTTATACTGCAACCCTAACTCCCAGTAAGGTTGGCATAAGTCCCAGCACAAGTCCCATGCTGGCCTGGGAGTGTTATAAAAGTTCAATAAGCACCACTCTTGGAGGAGGTCTTATGCCAGTGCACAGACATGCACCTGCCTCCCTACATCACCATGGGAAGACCAGTGCATTGTGCCTAGGTTAGAATTGCACCCTAAGATAGCAATACAGTTTTTTGATTGTTGTTTTTATACTCCTGATGTCTTGATGTGTTTGTATGAATGTCGCTTTAGGATTTTTTGCTGCAAGTCAGTGGTTCTCAAAATCCTTTTTAGGCGTTGAAATAGGATTCAATGTCTGGGGATCTGAAGAGACTCTGATGCTCTACCACTTATATCAAGGGGCTTTTACAACACAATGTCTTTGTAGGTGAATGCAATCACTGCCACTCTCTTCACTTCTAAAGTCCTTGAAGAGAGGGCTGAAAAAGAAATAGAAACTCGACTGACTTCCAGTTCACCGCATGGAGACCAAGTTTATGACTGGAGTGCTGGCTTGGAATTCACTGATGATTCACACCTTTACTTTTCTCCAGATCAGGGAAATGTGATATTTGCCAGTGCCATTGATGGCTGGGGCTTTGGGTGAGTTTATTGATATTTAATAGTAGTTTGATCAAATGTTTTTCTTTAAGTCATTGGAAAGTTTTACATTGGACTGAGGAAAGGCAGTTTCACATGGGTTTTCATTTAATGAACCTACCCTGCCCTAAACATATGTAACTTGGAAAGATGAATAATGCTGGAGATAAGAGGAAGAGGACTCACATTAAAGCCACTAGTTCTTCATATAGGTTATTTTAAAGATCCTTTAAAAGAGGAAAACAAAGAATGACCCTGCAATCCAGAGTAACTACAGGAAGACGTAAGAGGCATTCTGGATTGCTCTATGCATTTCCCATAGGTGGCATCATAACTACGTCAGTATAAAAGGTCCTGTAGTTACTCTGGATTGTAGACTTAATTATTTCTATAATGCTAAGAGCAAGTAGCAACTAAATGAAAAAACTGTTTATCTGGGAAGGATTGTTTAAAAAGAAGAAGGAAGAGATGATGGTAGAAATGATTCATTTTGTGTGATTTAGAGCAGTGTTTCTCAAAGTGGGGGTCGGGACCCCTTTGAGGGTCGCCTAGAGCTTTTCTGGGGATCGCCTAAAGACCCCTGGTGCAGGGGGCCAGGTCAGGCTTGCCAGATCTCCTGCTGTAGCTGCGTGTGCACTGGGGCTGACTGACAGCCTCAGGACCCAATCCTATGCATGCCTACTCTGAAATAAATCCCATTATAATCAGGGGGCCGTTACTCCCATGTAAATATGGATAGGATTGCAGCCTCAGGGCCCAATCCTATGCATGCCTACTCAGAAATAAATCCCATTGTGTTCAATGTGTGCATAGAATACACATTTCATTTGTAACAATGAAAATACATCCCGCATATTGGATATTTACATTATGATTTATAACAGTAGCAAAATTACAATTATAAAGTAGCAACGAAAATAATTTTATGATTGGGGGTCCCCACAACATGTGAAACTTATAAAGGGGTCACGGCATTAGGAAGATTGAGAACCACTGATTTAGAGAATGATGAAAATTCAAAGTCATTTACAGATGATTGGATTTATTGTTAGTCTTCAGAAAGAAAAGGTTTGGTCAAATTGGGACTAAGGTTCTATTCTGCTGACTTTTGCCACAGGGTCTAAATTATTGAGGCTGCAATCCTAAGAGCACTTTCCTGGGAGTAAGCCCCATTGAACCCAATGAAACTTACATCTGAGTAGACACAAATAGGGTTGCAATGTAAAACCCTTTCTCATTCACCTTTATATGCATGGAAAATGCTTAGAAGTACGAAATAGGAATTGTTTGGTTTGGCATAAAATAATATACAGGTTCTGTCTGTGGTGTTTAATATGTTTTGGCTCACCTGCACATAAAAACGCTCATGGCGGTTATTGAGTGAGGAGCATGAATGTGTTCCTAGACTTTATAATTCCTAGACTTTATAAAGTGGGTCAAACTTTAGGGAAAGAACAAAACTGTGTCTTGAGACTCGCTACTAAAAATAGGTCCATTATTCAAAGTGTAGCTGCAATGATACTATGAATTACTATGTTATATGATTACTATGTAGGTTGTCACAGATGCTTCATTGTGAAATGTATTGCTTATGCATACTTGTATTAATGGCTTGGGGGGGGGGGCATTTTTTTTCCAGCATCGAACATTTTGCTAAGCTTTATAGCCAGAAAATTGGAATCAAATCTTCTGTACTATTGAAAACCTTGTGGGGAGATTATTATCTAAATACAAAAACCAAGAAGATTGTGAAGGGTGATCAGGTATGATGCTGAGCTCACATGGTATATAATGCAGCTGTTTTTTCCTTCCATCTAGAAATAAAACTTTATCACCATCAAGAAATATGCAGTATTAACATTTTTCTGGCTTTTGGTTCAAAATTGTCAGCCAGCCCAAGTCAGTACATTTTATTAACACCCAGGTAGTTTAAACAGCTTTATCAGTTTACCAGTAATTATTTCATGGTATTGATGTAGCATCATTGGTGTTTTATAAGAACAAGACAGCAGGTCTTTACAGATATGAGTTCACAATCTAAAATTTTACAAAAAATGGATAACTGTAAGGTCCTGCGCATGTTGTCCCACATGCTAGACCTGAGAATGCATGACACCTTCTATTCACATGTTCACTTGATAACTCTAACACAGTGTTTCTCAAAGTGGGGGTTGGGACCCCTTTGGGGATCACCTAGAGCTTTCCTGGGGGTCGCCTAAAGATCCCTGATGCAGGGGGCAGGGTCAGGCTTGCGAGCACTGGGGCTGACTGAGCAGGGGAGGCTTCCCTGCAGGCGCATGGGGGCTTACCTCTAGGCGCGTGTGCGCAGCCTGCCCAGATCGCGCAGGAGAGGGCTCGGGGGGCTTCCCTCCAGGCGCACACGCGCAGCCCGCTCAGATCACGCTGCCTGCCAGCCAGCCCACCAGCCGCTGCCAGCCCACCAGCCTGTTGCCCGCCAGCCACTGCCTGCCAGCTGCCGACTTGCTTGCAGTTAAACTGCAAGGTAAACTGTTGCTGGCTTGCAGCCTGAGAGGCCAATCCTATGCATGCCTACTCCCATAATAATAAATCCCATTTTATATAAATAAATCCCATTATAGTCTGAGGAGCCTTTCCTCCCATGTAAATGTGGATAGGATTGCAGCCTCAGGGCCCAATCCTATGCATGCCTACTCTGAAATAAATCCCATTGTGTTCAATGTTTGCATAGAATTACAGCCTTATAAGGTATTTTGCTTTTTTATTATTTAAACTATTGTTATATATTATTTTCATTAGAAACCATCCCACGACAATGGATCATGTAGAGAAGAATGTTAAGGAAAAAAAAATATAGTGAGGATTTTTTACAGTATGGTTTTACCTCAATAATACAAATTGAAGTAATGTTCAATTTGTAACAATGAAAATACATCCTTCATATCAGATATTTACATTACGATTCATAACAGTAGCAAAATTACAGTTATAAAGTAGCAACGAAAATAATTTTATGGTTGGGGGTCCCCACAACATGAGGAACTTGTAAAGATAATGTAAACGGCATTAGGAAGATTGAGAACCACTGCTCTAGCAGATGGTCTTGTTTGAACTGTGGGCATTATTATGTATTCCCTTCTTTAACTCCCACTCCGTGGACCACTGGAGGTCCTTGGCAGCTGGCTGACTGGTCTGTGAGAGGGTGCCTCTAATGCCTCTTCTCCTCCTCACAGCAGAAGGGCTCTGTCAGAGGATTGCAGTCTCAGAGACCAATCCTATGCCTGTCTACTCAGTAGTACATCCCATTCAGTAGAGCTTACTCCCAGGAAAGTGTGAACAGGATTGCAGCCTCAGAGCCCAATCCTATGCCTGTCTATTCAGAAATAACTCCCATTGTAGGCGGTGGAGCTTACTCCCAGGAAAGCGCGGATACGATTGAAGTCTCAGAAACCAATCCAATGCCTGTTACTCAGAAATAAGTCCCATTATAGTCAATGAGGCTTACTCTCCAATAAGAGTGACTAGGATGGCTTTGTGCATTTTCAATGCATCCTGCATTTAAAAAAGGTTGAAAATCCCTGCTCTGAGTAGACATGCATTGAGGCATTGGGCTCTCACCTGCAATCCTATCCACAGTAACCTAGCAATAGCTCTATTTATTACAATGGGATTTACAGCTGGAGGCAGCTATGCTGTGCTCTAGGTGGGGAAGCCCTCCCTCCAGGTCGCCAGAGACTGGACTCTCCCCCCACTCCTGGGCTGGTTCCTGAAAAATTTCTTTTCCACAGAACCGGTCCCTGGAGCCAAAATGGTTGAGGACCACTGCTTTAAGGCTTGTGTATTGGAAACATGGGTTCCAATGTCCTTGCCTCCTGGCTCAGAATTTCTAAGGTCGTTAATTGGAGAAACTGGCAGCTGAATCCTGGCCTGCTGTTCTGCACGGGGCAAAAGTTAGCATCTTAGTATTATATCATACCTGGCTGCCTGTCAGTTGTACATGTGTGTGCACACACAGTCAAATAGCTGCATTTATTATGCTTTGGCTGGTAAACTGAGCAAAACACCTCATGCCTATTGATTTAGATTACTTTATTTGCATGTAAATTCCACCTTGGGCAACCCTAGCGATAAACAGCTCTCTGCTATTGATAAAACTAGGCTGTCTTGCCAAACTCATAGCTGGTTATGTGGAAGCAAAAAAGAGTTGGCTCCCCAAAATAGCAAATAAGTAAAGAGTAGAAACTCAAATAGGTGATAAGAAAAAAAAACTGTTTCCAAGTGCATTTTGAGAAATTCTTGGAGATTTTGTCATAAGTTTAGTTATTTATATAACTAGCTCATTATGCATTGAATCTAGTAACCTCTGAAATTTGGTGGTTATTTAAAAGGCTGTCATCACTCTCTTTAGCACTGCATATATATGGAATTGCCTCTAAGGCCGTTATCCTAAAGTGAAATTAAGCACCTTGCTCTGGAGCGGTTAAGATGACTTTCCATAAGATAACACTAGAGGATGACGTAACTGTCTGGACCTGTAACTGCTCTGGATTTAGCCCTAAGATTGACAACTGGTTGCTAGAGAGATTCTGTTCCAAGACTGCAATCCTAGCCTCCAACTAGGCTGGCCTAAGCTCCAGAATAAGTTCTGTGTTGACCAGGGGGTGTCACAAAGTGCTGTAAGACACTTCTGCACCATTTCTGGGGGGCTTATGCCAGTCCCCAGGCATACGCCAACCTTGCCACACCATCACTGAAGGATAGGCCATGTGAGTTAGTCCAGCCTAAATTTCATAGGATTGCTCCTTTAGAGCACAATCCTAACCATGTCTACTCAAAAGTAAATCCCATTGTGTTCAATGGGTCTTACTCCCAGGAAAGTGACTTTAGGATTGTAGCCTTAGTCTGCTTCCAGTACTTTCACTCTTTAAAAAGCATTATCTATCTATTCATCTTATTATTAAGACATTTGTTCATTGCATTTTTTGTTTTTTATCAATGTGTTAAGCATTTTACAGATGCTTAAAAGATGTGCCAGGCAAATTTTTTTATAAGCATTAAAAAGTACTATAATGCTTAATAAACATTGAGCAACTTCTTAATTATCTCCCTTAATTATAAGGCTGAGGCATTCCACCAGATCACTGCAGGGAATGAGAGAACTCCTCCCTTCCAACTTTGCTCAGTCCTGTTCCTTGACTGAGCAAGGATGTGGGCAGAGTAGAAAAATGAGAGGTATGGACAGGACTGTCATAACAGTGCTGGTGCTACGTGTGTAAAGAATCAGAGCTTTATTAGGCAATTCCTGTATGGGGATTGCACCTCTACTTAACTGAACAAACTCCCTAATGGAATGGAGTTGATAATACTCTGATTTAAAAGATGTATATCACTTCTTTTTTCTAGTCTAAAGGAAAGAAGCCTTTGTTTGTGCAATTGGTGCTGGACAATATATGGAGCCTCTACGAAGCAGTTACAAAAAGGTAAAAAAAATGCAAGTGAAATAAATTACCTTCTGATACAAAGGTAGAATACTCTTCTCTCTTCCTGGCTGATTCCACTTCTGGTGTTAGGCTGGCAGTCCTGTGAATATGGTGAATATTCTTTGATGCACACTTCTTTTTGGTCGCATTGCCACCTGCAGTCAGAAAGTGATAATTTGGAGCAGTGCATGGTTGTTATCTGGACCAGGAAAGGGACCATATTAATGATGGCAACAGGCCATCAAGTCCATAGCTCCATGTTTATTTTCAATCTGAAGTAGGTAGATTGGAATAAACATATGAATTAATTAGCTCTTTATGTGTTTTTTTTCTTTTAGGGACAAAGAGAAAATTGATAAAATAGTTTCTTCCCTGGGGTTGAAAATTGGTGCTCGTGAGTCACGCCACACTGATCCAAAAGTTCAGCTTAATGCCATCTGCAGTCAGTGGCTGCCAATATCAGAAGCAGTTCTCTGTATCCTTAAAGAAAAAAAAACTCTTAACAGCTTGCTGAAATCTTGTACTCCTTCTACAAGTGTTGAATAGTCCACTAACTGATTCTGGGATGAAGCTAATGGGAAAGGAGAGTCTCATTCATTTGATTCTGTAACTTCCTGCATGCTTTGCTATTCTCATAGGAGGGTAGAGCTCTTGCCACAGGTACATCTGAGTTTTAGTCAACCCACTACTGGTTTTCCAATCTTTTACTTACAGCCCTTGCTTCTGGTTCATGTGCAAAACCTTTTTATGGACATTCCAAAGTTGTGACAGTTCTTTTCCGAGTCAGAAGAAAATAGGTATGGCGTTGATAAAGTCCTAACCAATGATTTTCTGCATGGCATCTTATTGACATCCTTCCCCTTCCTTTATTTTTTAAACTACTTACAAATGGGGACAGATAATGTATATTTATCCTTAACATTGTGACTTAGCCATGGTCTGTAACAAGCTCCCCAGTCCTCTTGATATCACTGTTGAGAGAGTGGAAAAGTTGATGTGTGTGGGAGCAAAAACCTTTGATTCTCTACCACAAGAAACGCAAGAGCTGAAAGATGGTGAGCACATTTTCTCAAGACAATTGAAATGGGTGTGCAGTATATATTTTTATGTTCTTGTATACTCAGAAATGCTTTTCAAGGGGGGCTCTTTCCAAAATGGTGCCCTTGTTGGTGGGAGAGGGGAGAAGTTCTCAGTATTGCAGATTACACAGCCTAGTAGCTGCACATCAACTAGTGTCTGAAAACATTAACTGTTTTTGCAATCTGGGCAGATTTCCTTCATATTGCAAGGAAGGTCACAAGTACAAAAAGATTTACGAAAACATCCTTGCATAACTTTTCCCTTTGGATCCACTTTGCATTTGACAAATGCATATAAAACCAATGAATCTTTCATCAAACTTGGAAAGACATGTAACTCTTTCATATTTTATGTTTGCTTAGCGTTTATGAAATGCAGCAGTGAAGAAACTGCCCCAGTCATTGTCTTTGTTTCCAAAATGTTTGCAGTTGATGCTAAGACATTGCCACAGAACAAACCAAGGTGAGAAAATGTTGCCATTTGATCTCCTTCCACTCTGGTGGCATTAGATACTATGTTGCAGTTTGTCTAAATTATGTTTAGGTGGGGGCCTGAGAAGATATTGTGCCCTTATCTGAACATAGGTCAACTATTTCTGACAAGACCAGACCTTATCCATATTATATCTTCAAAGAGTATGTGTGGGTGGGGTATGGGTAAACATAAATATATTACTAGTATATGCTAAAATGGCTTTCCTAGTATACATCTTGGGACCAGGGTGATCATATGATGGGAAAAACCTGGATTTGTCCGGATTTTTAGCCAGTCCGGGTGTCCTACATTTTGGCTTCATTATCCTACATTTTGGCTTCATTTTTAATTTCACAATGGTGCACAGTACCCCATCATGTCATATGTTGTTGGATTCGTATTGAAGAGCAGAATCCAATGCAAAAATCAGTTTCCAAAAATATCTCCTTCCTATCAAATGTTATGGCCAAAAAACTGAAAAACAAAAATATAAAAACAAAAACATTTTTTAAGTGGGTAGGAATTTTGTCTTGGGGAGGTAGGAATTTTGGTCTTGGGGTCCAGGAATTTTGGGTTTGGCATCTGGTCACCCTGCTTGGGACCCAGTCCTATCCAGCTTTCTAGCACTGATGCAACCATGCCAACAGGGTGTGTGCTGGATCCTTTCGTGATGGTGGGACAGTGACAGGGTTCTTCGAGGTAAGAGACTGTTTTTAATTACTGCAGAGCTGGCATTGCCACTAGAAAGTTGGACAGGATTAAGCCCCCATTTCTTTAAGGAATGCTTGCAATTTTTATGCTGTAACAATGCTGATTCTTTCAAGTCCCTGTATTTTTTGCTCTTAGCAACAACTTATTTTCATGCTGATCCCAGATGATTTGCACACTGTGACTGCAACAAGGTTTTGCTGGTTTTAGGTGTCATGACAGATTCTGACTTACTTTAAAACTGTGAATGAAAGTTAAACGTGTCTTTTCCTTGCATGCAAAGTGGAGAGAGCAGTGTGTGAGCCTGGGGCTTGTGGTCCAAGTTTCTCATTAGGGCATGGTTTCACTGGACCAGTATCTCCTGGTAAAGCATTTCCTTCTCCACAGAGCATGTGGGAAGAGCCAAGGGAAGAAAGGGCAAGATAAAGGACATTGCTATTTTTTGTTGTGCATCAAGGGAAGAAGGGAAACACATTATACTTAGTGATGTGGGTTTTCTGGGAAAAATTCCAGTAATTATTTAAGTAAATTACTTAAGTAAATAATTCATTATTCATTAAGTCATTGAATTCATTCATTAAGTAAAGATTCATTATTTAAGTAAACAAAACTTAGGCTGCAATCCTAATCTCTAGTTAGGCTGCCCTGCCCTGGCATAAGTCCTGTACTGACCTGGGGATATCACCAAAGTGCCTTATGACACATCTGCGCCACTTCTGGGAGAGGGTTAGGTCAGTGCTCACAGATGTGTGCTTTCCTCCCTACATCACCACAGGAACGGGAAGACCAATGAGTTGTGCCAGCCTAGGTTGGGAATCTTCTTGCTTCTGATCACAGGCGGTAAAGGAGCTAAAATGCAGATAAGAGATGTTGTTCACAGTCATCTGGTTATGAGATATGCTACAAGCAAAACCTGCTTGTTATTACTGAAGGTGGTGGCCTAACTAATGATCCCATAGCCCGGTGCAGAGCTCAGAATGATGCCCTGGAAATGATGCCATGTCCAAGCTGTTAAGAAAGTGAAAATGTGGGCACCCTTAATTTTTCATGCTGCTTAAATAATAATTATTATAAAAGTTTTTCTAGTAGCCAAAACACCTGAACTCAAATTTTTAATTAGGAAAAAATTACTGTGAATTTGTAAACTAATGAATGAATTACGTTTATACAAAAAAGTGAAGGATGACTTCCCATATGGTGGCAGGGTCCACTCTTCCCATATGGTGGCGAGACCTGGGTCCCCACAAGACAGGGTGAGCTCCTGTTCTTAGCCTCACTCTGCTACCCAGCTGGATCCAATCGTATTGGTTCTGCCTTTCCATTGGACTATTTCAGTGGTGTGAAGGGAGGATTTGCTGCTTGGATTTGCTGCCTATCCTCCATATTAATCTACCCAGGCCTTCGTGCTTCTCATACAGCATCACGCACGATACCATAGTCTTTCGAGACTTATGGATGCCAATGTAAGGCAGGGTGCCTATTCTAAAATACGTAGAATTCGGGATTTGAAGTTTGGGATTTGGAGATGCTCTTTCTTATTTAGGCCAGTAGATGGTGCTGCTAACCTGTTAGTAAGTGGGCTTACATACATTTTTCTTACTATAATTCTAAGATTCCCCCTTGAACTTGGAAGCCAGCAATGGTGATGAGAGAGGGTGGTGAAAAGAGGCAGTTGTCTTAAGGCAACGGTGTTCAAATTTTTTAACTTCAGGACTCTTGGACCTTTAACAAATGTATAGAAGGGGGAATTTCAACAGATGCATCGTCTCATCTCACAAATCACAAGCTGCACCTGCTGAAATTCCTTCCTCTGGTCAACTGTTAAAGGTCCAGGAGCCCTAAAGTTGAAAGTTTAGACACCCCTTCTTAAAGGAAGGTGGAGTTGTTCGTGACAGCTGTCACACAATGACATGGTTGCAGGTAGTAGCTAGTAACAATCATTCAGCCACAAATAATGTTAAATTTGAGATACGAGAACAAATACTCTTACTCTCTGTAGAATAGACATGATGAGCTTTCTTAGCATTTTTGGTAAGTTGCATGTAATTCTATCGCTTTTACACATAAATCCATGCCTCAGGATGCTCCATCTGGAATGTTGCAGTGGAGTTTCCTGAAGAATGGCACTTGATGTTACTCTAGGATGTTGAATAAGAGGAGGAGCAAGGAATGTGGACTGGGATACTTAGGGTACAATCCTAACTGGCTGGCACAACTCATCTGTCTTGCCATTCTCATGGTGATGTGCATGTCTGTGCACTGGTCTAACCCTCCCCCAGGAGTGAAGCAGAAGTGTCTTATGGCACTTTGGTGACATCCCCAGATCAGCATAGGATTTATGCCAGGGCTTAAATTAAGCTTACCTAAATGGAGGTTAGGATTGCAGCCTTAGAGAAAGACATAGACCAGATGTCATCAAACTGGAGGAAAGGGTACTTGCTACTTCTAAAAGCCCTGTACTGTCAAAATTAGCTGGAGATGAGTGGCAGCATAAGGCTCAGCAACATAGGTGGGTTTATGTCCAAATGGTTAAGCTTACTGGAATTGGCAAGGCCCTACTTTATTCAACAAGAATGAAGAGAACATAGGAAGCTTCCATCTTCCAAGTCAGACCACTGGTTTTTCTACCTAAGGAAAGTTTACACACTGATTGGCAGTGGCTTTATAGGGTTTTCTACAGGGGTCTTTCCCAGCCTTACCTGGAGATGTCAGGGATCCATCCATCTGTATGCAAAGGAGATACTTGACCACTGAGCTGTAGCCCTTCCCTGTGTGTGTGGCTTACTAATTAGAAGTTTGTCTACTTGCAAAAGGTGTCATAATGCATCCTGATTTTGCAAGACTGAATCCAGGGAAGCTACATGGTGTTTGCATGTTAAATGTTAATCTGTAAAATGTTAATCTGTAAAATGTAAAAACTGAAAATTGTGTTAATCCTCTCTCTTATGTATAGTTTTTCAATTTATCAAATTTCAAGTGCCTCCGGTGCTTAAGTGGAATTTGCATCTTTTAAATATGGAGTGTACTTCACAAGGGATTTTGTGGGAAGAGGAATAGCAGTTCATGAATCTGAAATATTTCATCCAGCTAAAGTATGCTAAGGAGCAAAAATGTTGCTTTTAAAAATGGTTTCTTAATATTGTGTGTTTAGTGTCACTTTTAAGACAGTATTTAATATTCATTGTTTCTGCCAACCTGGCAGTTCGAAAGCCTCAAAATGCAAGTAGATAAATAGGTGCCAGCCACCTCATTCAGTGCACCTCAGTGTATGGTCATGCTGGCCAGCGTATGGTCTGGACAACACTGGCTTTTCAGCTTTGAATCAGGTATGAGTGCTACAACTAAAGCTGTGGCTGGTGCCTGTACAGGCAGCAGGGCAACCTGCAGCCAGTTATGGCTGGCAGGGCAACCTGCCAGGAACCCTTTACCTTACCTTTACCAATCTTCATTGTAATATATGTAATCTATATTTTGCAGTGTCTAATAGTAGAGTGAACCCTCTGTTTAACAGACTTTAGAAATAATGGACTCAGTTGACAATAGCAATCAGAAACTGCCTTCTCCCAGATCAGGCCATTAGTCCAGCCATCTTTGTGTAGCCTATACTGGCTGGCAGTCACTTCCCATGATTTCAGGTTTTCCAGCCATACCTGGTAATGTTACCAGGAATTGAACCTGAACCTTTCTGCATTTAAAGTAGATGCTCTGTTATGAAGATCCAACCATTTCTCTTGATCTGTATACTGTGTGAATGGTACTTGTTGCCATATATTATATTCCCAGTCTGGTACAACTCCTCCTTTTCCTCCCTCTTCAAATACTTTCACTCCTGTAAAGACTTAGGCTTTAATACCATGATCTTTATATCTGTTGTATACTGTCGTCTTAGGGTGCAATCCTAAGCAATGTAGGCCAGACCCGACATATCTTTCTGTGGTGGTATGGGGATGTCGGCGCATGCCTGTGCATTGGTCTAAACTCCTCCACAAGTGGGGCTGATCCTTATTGCACTTTTGTGACACCCCCAGGACAGCACAGGACTTACATCAGGGCTTATGCCGGCCTAAGTGGAGGTTAGAATTGCATCCTAAGCCTACATGTATATAACTGCTCTGCTGGATGGGGTGCTGAGAAGCATCTTTTTGGCCATTTGGAAGAAAGGATAGTGGACTAGATGACCCTTTGGACTGATCCAGCAGGGCTGCTTTGATTTGCCTTCTCTTGCTGCTGCCTCTCTTGTTGCAAATTAGACTAAGCTCCTTGAGGCAGGAATCTCTCATTTAGGTTACTTTAAAAAGTACCCTATGGATTTACATATAGAAATAATGTAAATACATGTATTTGAATACATGTTTTTCAAATTTTCTGATCACTTGATTTTCTTATTCTGGAACATGCTGTTTGCCTTCCAAGTTTGGCTTCACACCACTTTGTTAACAAGGGTGCAAATTATTCATTTGCAAAGCACTTTGAGTTCCCAAGATAAAAAGTGTGTTGGTTGTTTGTAAAAGGTGGCAGACATTTGCCTGCTGGACATCAGTGTGAGTGCTTAATTTCATGCCTCTGGTTGATTCATTCCTTTTGGAGAAGTCTGCATAAAATTTTTGTGCACCAGCAATAATAAATTTACAGCTTGGAAAAATTGAAACTTTCAAGTAGCAAATGATTGTCTTTGTAATGAAGAAGCATAAATGTGTTGGTGCAGCGATACCCAACAGTGGTTCCCACAGTATTGTGAGGTACTTGCTGGGACATCAGGGTATGCCTGCTGCCTGGCAGAGAAAACTGTGCTGTGGTGCTCCAGACAAGCAGTTGGAGGCTTAGTTTGGCAGGAAGAGCTCCAGCTCATAAAAGCTGTGTACTGGGAAAAGCCTGCCCATCCTGGCATCCTTACTTCTGTTCAAAGTTTTGTTCTAGTTCTCTGAACTGCCAGTGTTGTTGTTGTTAATCATTTCTAAGAGCTGCATGCACAGTGCAGGGGATGTCACAGGTCTCAGGATTCTGGGAACTGCTATTGTGGAACAACATCCTCCATTATTAGCTAATGCATTTATTTCATAACCATTCAAAAGTTAAAGGGTTTTTATAATTCTTTGCAGTATTTCATATATTCTTCCCTTTCTCCTCCCCCTCCCTCCCCCAAAAAATATATTATACAGTTTTCAGAGGAGGTCCTTCTAGGGTGTCCTAGCCATTTGAGGTACAATTCCTGATCTCGGTCTTCACAGGAGCAATTGCTCATCTGAGGTTTCTTTTGCCCATGTTCAGGCCAAACCTGCCCCTGATTTTCATATCATGAAGATCACCCTTCTTGGAGTTTGCTTTGGCTAAAATGAACTCATGTGTGAACTTGACTGACTGGATCTGGTTCCTCCAGTTCCCTGCTGTTCTCACTTAGCCGTTTTGCAGCTGGCCTTATTGTGACACCAATCACTGCATTTATATATGTAGTCTTGTGAGCTGATTTTAGTAGTTCTTAGGCTGTACTCCAGACTCAAAAATTAAATAAAATTGTTTTTTTAAAATGACACAGTTAGTGGCTCCCCCCTCCCCCCCCCCCCAGCATTTGCATGAAATCCTACTTCCTTGAGAAAACTGCTGTGAAACCTTTACTTTCCCTTTCAGTTTTGGGCAAGATTTCTCTTGCTCCTTCTTATTTTCCACCAGTAGCCTATTTACATGTCTTAACCCAAAGGCCTGGAGTGTTTCATCTGCTGCTGCACTTCCTTTTGTTCTGCTGTTCCCTAAAGGGTGTGTTGAAAGCAATCTGTAAGCAGCCCTGTTAGCCTGTATGTCAAGTACCACCTTTCTAAGTGCACTTCATCAGAAGCGAGTGCATTTTTCTTAATAGCTCCCCATGATCCTGGAGCTATCTTTTGAATAACTACCAACAGAAATTTGCATTTAAAGGGCTCTGTGCATTGTGGCACAGCTGCAGTCTCTTGACTGAACCATGCTGCATTTGTATTCTACATTGAATCAGATCAGCGCCATCTATTAGTGAGCAGGGATAATGTTCAGTTGTGCATCCTATCAGAGCTGCAGGCCAGTGTTTGCTTATATCTCTTACTTATGAAACTAACAAAAATGGGGCTGTTGTGGAAATGCAGTTGTTTATTATGATTACTTCCAAGTGTGGACTTTGCAAAGCATGTACATTTGGATACACTCAGAAAACATGGAGCCACTTTTCAACTGGGCAGAGTATCGAATTGTCCCTTGGCTACTAAATACAGTGTTACAAGATGCAACACTTTGCAGTTTGTGTCTCTGATTTCCCCCTATTTTCTGTTTCCATATGAGCAAGTCACACAGTACTTAAAATGTAAACATGCTACTGTATAACTTTCCTCTATTTAAAACAGAGCTCCAGGAAATTGTTACAAATTAATTAAAAACTGACTGCTACTACAAAGTCCACCTATCTCTTAGAAATGCTATTTCACCACAGTGATCCCAGTAAAAGCCAATAAAACTTAGGGTTAAATCCTATCCAACTTTTGTGCTGATATCAATGTGCCAAAGGAGTGTGCATTGCATCACGTAGTAATAGGGCAGTCACAGAGACCTCAAGGCAAGGGGCATTTGTTCCCTTATCTCAGAGCTACATTGAGCTGCATTGGTGTTGGAAAGTTAGATAAGACTTTGTGCCCTTAGTTATATAGTGTATATCCTTGAGTCCTGATATATAAGTTAGGTCCTTAGTTATACAGTCAATGTGATGAAAAGTCTCACTTCCCCCTATTTACCTGTTTTCCATCAGCTTTCCAACCTTCCATCTGTTTTCCAACCTTTTATCTAAGATTTATATGATGCCTTGTCATCCTGAAGGACTGCCAGGTCATTTAAGACAGTAGCCCTGATTGCATTGTAGTGACAGTATTGATATGGTTGAGCATCTTCCTCTTCCTCAGTTGACAAAGTAAACAAAGGACCTTAATTGGGCCATGACCCCAGTTGGGCCATGTATCTCACCTGGTTCTCTTGGAGGGATTATTTTCTCAACACAGCCTCCTTCTGTAGCTTTGGGTAACAGCAGCGAGAACTACCTTTTCTCAATTTCTCCCCATTAGTCCTTGAAAAGGTGAATTGGAATCAAAGAGGTGGGTGCCCGCCTGGCATTGAGACCAGTCTGCCTTCCAGTCTCCCCTCAATTCTACATCTGTGGTTAGTGTATGAGACACAGCTTCACTAAGCATTCCCTGTATTGTGGAATTCATGGAACATATCCACACAGTTGTTGACATGTTGGATTTATTGAAATGCCGCAAGTATAAGCAGAAACAGAAGCCCTTTTGGATTGGTTAGGTTACAGATTGCCAGAACATTTAAGTAATTGTATTTGAAAAACTGAAAATTGAGCACCCTCAGTCATCCAACATGACTTTTCCTAAAATTAACAACATTTTTAATGGTACGCAGGCCTTTATCGCAAGAAGAAATTGCCCAAAGACGTGAATTTGTAAGGCGGCGGCATGCAGAGAAGTTGGCAGCCAGTCAAGGGCAGGAGTCAGAACACCAGGCTGCTGGCGGAAATTCAACTGACCAAATCCTAAAGTCAGGAGAAACCTCAGGTATGGGGAAGGTATGACATGTCATGTACGACATGTGGAATGAATCGTTGCCTACAAAGATGAGCTGCTGTTTTATTGTATTTTTAACTGTAAGAATGTGCCCCTTCCCAGTTGCTTTTCAGTTTTTGTTGCTATTAATATCAGACTTGGTCAAGACTTGCCTACCGTCTCTTTCTTGGTAACCTGCCTTCCCCACAAATGTATGCCTGATTGGATTATTACCCCTCCCCAAAACCCAGAAGTTGCATTGATAGGTTTTTGCATGGACTAGAAAATAAACTTTTTGAGGACTTTTTGAGCTTATGATGGAATGGGCTATGAAACAGGAGTTTGACTCTTAGGGTCAGGGAGACCTTGGCCTCATCTGGGAAGAATGGAAATGGTCCAAGGTAAGAACCATTGAAATGGATGGAAGGCAGATTTGCTAGAGAGGTGTTTGTCATAGGAGAGGAATTTGTTCTTCGGCAACTTTTGGGAATGGTTGAGGCTTTTATTTTGTGTTTTAATTTAGCCTGAGACCTAGAGATGAGGCATTAACACTCTGCTTGCAAAAGTACAAGATAAATAAATAACACTAACAGAAATTACCAAGAAACTGAAATCTATCCATATGGATTTCCTTTAATACAATTTTTGGCATCCACATGGGTTCTGGGAATGAAACCCTGTGGATACTGAGACTGAGTTTGTGTTCCTAAATGAATTTGGGAGCTCTCGTCTAGGTTTTCTGATCCACAGGGAAAAGGCAGCCCATTGCAACATCCAGCTCATGTGTTCCCACTGGCATTTGGCTTTTAACAAATTGCCAAATATGAAAAGCCAAGTCTTAATTTGTACATAGCAGTGGATTGATCAAATGGGCCAGCTGTTTTCCTCACGGTCACCATATTCTAAAGTGATGGTAACAATAGGCCCCTTACTTTGTATTAGGAAACAATTTATGGTATATGCCTGTGAATTCATGCTTTTATCTTATAGTTGAGTTTTGGCCATTTTTGAATTTCTCCTGATGTTGGTTTCCCAAATGACTGAATGCTGCAAGATTCATTTATCATCTTTTTTTAAATGACCCACATGGAAAATTTCACATACTGCATGCTGCCATGATATGACAGCTATGGGACACTGGAGGCAGCTTATGGAACCAGTCTATTACAAACCAGTCTATCAGTGGTCTTATACTAAATCTGCTTTTCTGCTAGATCTGGGTTAGCATAGTCAAGCTACTGCTTTACTAGAACTGAAGCCCGAAAATTCTCAATTTGGATGGTATTTCCCCAGAAGCATATACATTTCAAGAATGCAAAGGGCATATCCTTAGCTTTTGGATCCAGATGCTGTACATTGCAGTTTTAATTCCTCTGGTAGTTAAGTGCTGTTTTGTAGTTGTTCAGCGGGCTGTTTTGGGTTTTGTATTAGTGACATTTTGTGTTATAGATTGTAATAAGCTTTGTTCTTCAACCTTTCATTTAGGAGGCGATCAACTACCTACCAATCAAATGGAGACAATGACCCTGGCAACTGGGAAACTGGAATCTGAAAATAAGGAGGCTTTTGTTGCTTTTGCAAGAGTATTCAGTGGAGTTTTGAAAAGAGGGGAAAAGCTCTTTGTTCTTGGGCCAAAATACGATCCTTCGGAGTCATTGCATAGGGTGAGATGTAACAATGATAAAATAAGATGTGCATAGTATTAATATGAACTCAAACAACTTCTGCCTTTTTGCATATATTGCTCATTTAACTGGTGGTCAGTCCAACACTTGGAGCACGTAAGGGACATTAAGTGTACCTGTAGTTTCACCACCTAGTGAAAACCTATGGGAAATTCATATTGCAATCCAGAGTAAATTGTTCTTACATCAGAGCAAAGACTCCCCATAGATACTCTGGATTGTGCCCTAAGCCTCTTTTCCTATTCTGCCATCTGTCGTTTAATTGGCTTTGAGCAAAAATGAACTCGACCAGTCACATTCTTTGTTTTTCTTTATATTATAGAAATCACTTATATATGATAGCTTCTGTTTTAAGAAAAGAATTGGAGTTATGTTTTTCCATTTTCTTTAGTACTTGCAGCCTTTCCACCAGTGCTCTTTCTTCAGTATCTTGGTGTAAAATCTAAGAAAATAGTTGCAATTTTCCGTGTTTTATGGAAAAAAGTTGTAAAGAACTCTTTTAGAAACCAGTATAAATTATTTAGTGACTCCTACCACTGTCCCTCCCCTTGGCTACAGCTGCCTCCTGGGTGTTCTGCTGCAGATGACCTGTCATCAATACCCCATTTGGCTTGCTGCACCTTAGAAGATCTCTACCTATTGATGGGAAGAGAACTGGAAGAACTGCAAGAAGTGCCTTCTGGAAATGTGCTTGGTGAGAGAGCTTTCATTTTTTTGTTCAGTTCTTCCTAGAAATGTGTATAAAATGAACAAACAAAAGTGCTAGGGATTTTCATGTTCTACCAAGGATAGACAATATCTTCATCATTTGGACAATATCATGAGCAAAGGGCAAAAATTAAGATGGAAGTTACCTGGAACCGTGTCACATGTAGTCCCTGCAGGTCAGCAGATCTAATAAAACTGCAGTCTGCCTCAAACTAATTCAGACATTGTGAGTACTCTACAAGAATTGGCACTAGGGCCTGATTCAGATTATTATGGTGTAAATTATAAATAATGTCACTATGAAGCTCAGTGTCAAATGCTTCTCGTTGCCTTCTGGAGACGGAAAATTCTTCTTTGGGTTTTCAATGAACCTGTTTCCCATTGTGCTCAAACTTGGAAAAACCGTGTCTTGCTCTAGCACTACTGGTAAGAGTTCTTGAATGATGGCTTGAATGAGAGTTCATGCTAAAGATTTCCTTAACTAAAATATGTCTTTTATCCACCACCTAATAATTTTAGGTTCTTTATAAATAAGATTTTGCAACATATCTCCAGGCAGCTGTGAAGAGTTCAGAAGAGTTCAGCTCTTCTGTTCAGAGTTCGTGCTAACCTGGAACCAAATTCTATATAGTAGTGCTATTACAAGTGTAGAAGGAGACCTGGAAAGTGAAAAAGAGAATTTGTCTTTTTCTATAACCACTTCTTGAAACATCTCTGCAAGGAACTTTGAACATGTTGACACGCGTCCTCTCCAGTCCTAGGATACTTGGGGGTTTAAGCAGACCAATTTTCCACTCTTTGCCCTTTAGATATTTTTTTCCTCCTAACCAGTGTCATAACATAAAATTCTGTATCTCAAACTTCAACATTTCATAAGATCTTTTGTGCTCACTGTGCACTTTTGCATGGGTGTGTGTAGGAGAGAGTTTTATTTTAATTTATGAACTAATTATCCAAGGAATTTCCTGTTTGGTTTTTCATTCCTATGGATTTAGAACAAGATCCAAGTAAAAAATAGATCCAAGTCTACCAAGTAAAAGTTGGTAGAATGGTCAGCAAGACACTGGAAGGTTAAGATGGTACAAATATTTCTGAGTGGAGGCTGATTCTTGAGCCTGTTTCAAGTACTCAATGGTTTGGGGGGAAATTGCTGCCAACTTGTCGGTGCAGTGCTCAAGACTCTGCTGGTTCACTTGTTCTCATAACCATTTCCATGAACACACATGGCTTAAATACATAGCACAATGCTGATGTGTGAATGTGTGAACCATCTCTGGGACAGTGCAGCTTAATATCTCCTTAACTATAACTTATTTTTTACTGGAAACTAGGCTATTGAAAAAGCCAAGTAGGATTTCCTAGTTTATGTTTCAGAAAGTGATGCCAAATATCTCTGCCCTTAGGTACATGTGAGGATTAAATAGAATATTGTAAACTTAAACCATCTGTGGATGGTGAATTTTTAAGAGAAATCAAGAAAAGCAATGAACTTTCAGAAGCTTAATGTTGATTTGGTATCAGGCTTTGAATAAAACACATTTGTTATTCATTTTGTTTTTCTATATTGCAACAGTTCACTATTGTTTTCAGATTCAAAGAATCCAAAGTGTAAAATGTGAATTCTTCTCAAGGCATAAAACTTTTCAGTGGTGTTTTTACAAAGAAAGTCTTCATTTTCCAGAAAATACCCTTTTTTCATGTGTAACTGTTACCAACTTCAGTTAACACTGGGTAGATTTGTTTCCAGGAGCAAATTAAGCTGCTGGCCATTGTCTTTAAAGCTCTGAGTGGCTTGCAACCTGGGGGGCAAACCTTTCAGGTTTGCCCTCCCCCGATATGCTGGGGACTTTTGGAGGGCAGTACACACCCATACAGAATACCGGCATTTCTGTGAGAGTACGGGCATAGTAGTGGGTGAGCAACAACCCCCCCACCCCACACACACACACACACACACATACAGGTGAGTACCTGTGAGTACCGGAAGGTGAGTACTAGCACCAGTTTCCCAGAAAAAATAGCACTGCCTGTATGAAAGTGTCCATTGCTTGAGGTTTGATGTTCCTCATCCACATTTCAACACTGGCACAAATTTGGCAGTAAGTAATGTGAGGCAGTGATGCTTTATGCATTTTGCATGCAGAAAATAGTGTTAGAGATGGTTGTGTCAATTTATTTTATTTATTTACTAGTAATTTGCCCATGGCTTTGCCTGTGTGTATCTGGCTTGCCTGTCAGGGGGAGGACAGAACACATGGATCACTGGCACCAGGGACCACAGGCACTTGACCACACAGTAGGTGACAGGCACTGAGGGTACTACAGGCATCAGGTACCATGCAGCAGAGCCTCCAAAGCTCTTTCTGTGCCATGGTACACTCACACCAAACAATACATTTATCCATTAACTAGCAAAAATGTACTTGCATTTTGGGAGTAAAACTCCCCCCATACACCATCCACCATATGCTCTGTCCCCCCATGCACTTCATCCCCCAAGCATACCACATGGAACACCCCCATGAACATCTCTCCCCATGCGCGCCACCCCCCATGTGCACCATCACCTTCTGTGCACCCTCCCTCCCAGTGCATCATCTGGATGTTGATCAGTCAGTCTTCAATGTTAAATATAGGACAAAAACACGTTGTACCCCTTTTCAGCCCCTTAAAGGTTAAATTTCTCAACATTGGTTCTTGATGGATGTTGATGTCACAGAAGGAAGACCCTCCCCAAATTTCTTGCTTCTTGGTCCAGGGGTTGGGAGAGGGCAGTGATCAGTCAGGGGTTCCCAATGGAAAGGATAGGGAGGAAAATGCTTTGCGTCTCTTTTCACCCCCTTCTGGTTGGAATTTCTAAAAACCGGTTCTTAGTGGGTGCCTCCATCATGGAAGGAACACCCAACCCAAATTTCACACTTCTAGTCCCAGCAGTTTTGGCTGGCCGTTGATGAGTCTGTCAGTGAGTCAGTGACTGAGTCAGTCAGTGAGTCTGTGAGTGACTTTTCAGTTTTATGTCTATAGATAGATTGAGCATTCATCACCCACCTGCAGTTCTTAATCACACCAGTAGGTGGCAGGCAAGATATATGGTCAGAGCTTGTTCAAACAAACATTCAAACAAACTAAGGATGCTATCCTAACCTAGGCCGGCACAATTCAGCCAGTGATGGGCTCCAAAGAAATTAACAACCAGTTCTCTGCCCATCTGGCAGCCACTTTTAAATGGCTATTTTTAAACTTTATATGTCCCATCTCTCGTTAACAACCGGTTCTATAGAGAAGGTGCGAACCTGCTGGAGCCCACCACTGAATTCATCGCTCTTCCCGTTCATGTGGTGATGTGGATAGGCAAGCTCATGACTGTGCGCTGGCCTAACTCTCCCCCAGGAGTGGTGCAAAATGAATTATGGCACTTTGGTAACACCCCAAGGTCGGCACACGATTTATGCCAGGACTTAGGCTGGCTAACTGGAGGTTAAGATTACAGCCCTAGGGACAAAATTTTGATTTTTCTTCTTAATTTTTATATATTTATTTACTGTTTTATATCCATCTTACTCTTAAGAGATCCAAGGCATGATATAAATTACTTGTGCCTTTATTATGTAGTTATAAATATAGTTTAATAATATAGTTGTGCTAATTGTTTGATTCTCATAAATATCTTTCACCAGACAACCATTATATCTTTATAGAATTAGGGACTACTATTTTTGTGGGCTTGTCTGACTTTTTATGTAGCCTTTTGTTTGTTTAAGTTTATGATAAACTGCTTCAGCACATACTGATTTGGACTGTAAAAGACATGGGTAGGACACTTTAAAAGCTGTAGGTTGGCAGGTAGTGGAAGAAGAATTTGAAAGGAGGAGGGGGAGAGAGACCTTTCTAAAGCCATCTAGTGAGTTGGGTTCTTAGCAGTGATGACAACTTCCATAGGACTGAATAATTTCCCTAGCCATTGACAATCCTCTATCACAATCCATTGACAACTGCCTATCACAATAGCCCTTTCCTGGGCTCTGTTTCTCAGTCGCATTAGAATGTGAAGGGAACTGGATTTTTATCTATTAAAAAAGAGAAGGAAAGAGAATTCTTAGGTTTTAAGCTTGCAGGAAAAAAAATTTGAAAATGTGCAGATCCCAGTTTGAAGGGTTTCTTAGACCTTCCATTAGTCAGAGGGATGGACTGACATGTCCTTTCCTTTTCACACGCAACTATGTCTTGTAAGGTTCTATACCCTTGCCCTGTTACATAGCTACTCCCAGATTTGCTGCCTCCTTTGCCCTTTTCCCACCAGTTGCTGCCAGAATCATCATTTTTTTCAAATGCCGCAGTCCAAATAAATCAATTTATGTACTTCTAGGAAAATTTGGCATAACACTTAATGAAGATATAGGGCTGAGACGATGATGTTCTTGAAACATAAAACACTTGCTTTGATTCCGAAATAAATCTGCATTCCTTATTAGGGTGTTAATAATAAGCCTCATTGTGACCTGCATGCTGGAGAGTTGTTTATAAATGTGCTCCTTATTCATGGAACTGTGCTGTGCTGATTTGTACTTTAATTTCATTACTTCTTTGCTGCCTCATAGAAGTTTGCAAGTTTTGAAGAGGTTCTGTACAAACACCTTCATGTGCATAATGGGGATCGCATGGCTGTTTGTACTTGGGATGCGATCCCTTCAAAGCAGGTAGCAACCCAACCAGAGAGCTATAGCACTATGATGGATAGAACAGTACTTCCAAGTTCTCACTGCTGCTGCCCACAGGTAAAAAAAGGGCTTTTTATTTGCCCCTGTTCTGCAGCAGTGAAGGCAGGAAGAATTTGGAAGTGCCATAATACCAGCACCTACACATTCCTGGTTGGGTCACAACTCTCCATAAGGGGCTAGTGTCTGGGAAGCTACTGCTTTAGGCTACAATTTCCTGGGAGTAAGAACCATTGAACACAGTGGAGCTTACTTTTGAATAAACATGGTAAGAATTCTTCTCTTAGTGTGATTATAATGGGTGTTCTTGTCTAGAACTGCATGGATTCTTCTAAATATAAGAGTGCAACTCTGAACTCTTCTGTTTCTTACACGTTTCTCTGTCCATTGGTTCTGTGTGCCCTCTGATTACCCAAATACCCTATATACTCAAGTATAAGCCTAGATTTTCAGCACATTTTTATGTTGAAAACTCCCCTTGGCTTATACTCGAGTTGGCTTATACTTATCATAAGATGGGCAAAGAAGTGGATTTCTGCACAAGCAGCTCAGCTTAAGACAGCCTTTTTAAAAAGCAGGAAGGCTGCTTTGCTTCCTTCTTTTAAAAAACAACCCAGTCAGCAGATTGCTCCCTCTCCTCCCTGCATGTAGGAGCTTGGTGGCTCACCACATTGGCTGTTTCATCCTCATTAAAACAGCAGTAGCTGCTGCATTTCCCATCCTAGGCTTATACCTGAGTCAATAAGTTTTCCCAGTTTTTTGTGGTAAAATTAGGTGCCTCGGCTTATACGTGGCTTATACTCGAGTATATACGTTATGTGTCTCTTTTTGTTCCTCAACTATGCCTTTTTCCTTTTCTTTTTAAAATCTCATTATTGCAAAAGAAAGAATGTGGTTTTCTGAATTGGAATGAATTCTTACCAAGTATAGTAAAACTTGGATTGGGAGCATTTTGCAAGACAAGCAAACATTTCTAATAAAAAAGAAGGCAACAGAGAAAAAAGAAAAAAAAGGCAAAGAAAGGGGAAAAAAAGAAGGCAACAGAGAGAGCTGATGATGACTAATAGGAGAAACTGTTTTCTTTTTTGGCAAGGCAGGGAAACAAAGTAGAAATGCAGGAAGGTACATGTGTTGCAACAATTTGTTTTGATACTTTAATGTTTGGGAATCAAAAATAAAATGGTAATTTATCCTCTAGATGACAGCAAACACGTAAATGAATGAAACTGGAGAATATGAATTGGACTCAAACTCTGGAGTTCACTTAAGTCGGTGCTTGCAAGAAGGAAATACAGGAAACTGTTTTGTACATCTACTTGTTGAAAGCAGTTTGGCCCAGAACATATTTTTCTTTCCTTTTTCGTTGGGTTCAGATTATCATTTTATTTAAAGCAACTCATTTTGCTGTTGCTACATTAACACTTGGACATTAACGTTCATCCCAAGAAAACGGTTCAGGGTTCATCTGGTTCTCAACAGTAACTTCTGGCTTTGCTGGGTAGGTGTCGACAAAAGCCGAAACCATTCTCATAGTTGTAGATGGAACTGGGGTCCTATTTGCTAAGATGAAAATTATGTAGACAAAACATCGTTATTATCCAGATATGACAGATCCAAGCTCTGATTCTCAGGTATCCAGGAGCAGGCCTATCTACTCAGATCTGTGCCACCTCCAATAGTAGCTCAGATCCAAGAAGACCCATATAGGCTGCAATCATAAAGACACTTTCCTGGGAGTAAGACCCATTGAAAACAGTGGGCTTACTTTTGAGTAGACATGGTTAGGATTGTGTCCAAAGACTTAAACGTTCCCTGGTATAAATCTTGACCTTATACAGTGGCTAGTACCCTTGGAGACACCTTAGGCATACCTAAGGACCTGCAGGTGACAAGTGAGATTTTGACCAAGGCAACTTTTGTACCATATCTTAAACTTTTTCATTTCAGAAGTGGCTTACCATGCATCCCGGGGACACAGCTGCCCAGGGAATGCAGAGCTCAAATTCTCTTTTGGTTTTCAGGACTCATTGCATGATCCTTTGGAATTTTGCCATCAGATCTTTGTGCCAGACTTTTTGTCCTCTTTCTTGGCAGCCCCAGAGATTAAACTGGGGTGTTGCAGTAGCTTTGCCATGACGGCGCTGCAAGGACACAAAGAAGGTGTCACAGACTGACGTGCCAGTGCAAACATTTGATAATTTGTTACTGAAACCAAACTGATTTCTAGGAATGAAACGCTGCAAACGCAGGTAGATCTGATGTAGCCCTGAAACGTGATTAGATTCCCTCCTGCCATTTTGCCTTTGTTCTTGTTTTGTGAAAGTAAGTTGGGGGTGTGTACCATAGAAGGTGCCATTTTACACTTGAGCGTACAGTAGTGCTGCTTAAATTCGTCACACGCAGCCTCGCTAACCCAAATCGCTTTGGGTTTTTCTTCTGACAATTAGGGAGCCTTTAATAAGTAGTCAGTGCTTTGTGGAAAGAGCAGCTGGAAGCACAAATGCCATTTTCAAATGGCTTTGCCCAATCAGTGCCAATCAGTACTGCGCCACTGCTAGGCCCAGGCACAATGCTCTTTGCCACAACAGCCTTTTTATTTTTGTGCAAACATTTGGTGGGCTAATTTTGCTCTCTCTGAATTGGTAGTTTTGATTTATAGACAGTAGCCAGCTTGAAGCCATTTTTCTCCCTGGAGCAACTCAGCTCAGCCCGTGTTCACTAACGCAGGAGGGCAGCCTTTCTCAACGATGTACAGTACAAAGAAGAGAGCACCACAGGGAACAAAGAGAGGCGATAATGTTTTGTCTGCAGTTCTGTTAAAAGGAGAAATTCTTTTGTTTGTTTAGCAGTTGGTTATGAAATGGAGAGAGAAATGCATTAAATCATGCTGTTGTGTTGCCAGCATCACCAGGCTTAAAGGTTCATAATTGCTTTGCTGCAGCTGACCATCCTGCATCTATGTTTGCTGTCAGCCCAACCCAATCTCTCTCTCTCTCTCTCTCTCTCTCTCTCTCTCTCTCTCTCTCTCTCTCTCTCTCTCATATTTTCCAGTTGGTAATCTCAAGCTGACTGTGATCTGTACTAACCACCAAAGAGAAATACCAAATTACATTGCCTGTGAATTTTACCATGGTTCTTTTTCAGAGCCTTAGGGTGCAATCCTAACCTAGGCTGGTACAACTCATTGGTCTTCCCATTCCCGTGGTGATGTGGGAAGGCAAGCACATGTCTGTGCACTGGCCTAACCTTCCCTCAGGAGTGGTGCAGAAGTATCTTATGGCAATTTGGTGACACCCCCAGGGCAGCACAGGACTTATGCCAAAGCTTAGGTTGGCCTAACTGGAGATTAGAATTGCAGCCTTTGTTTCTTGCGTCCTTGGGCTGTGGTCTTTCTGCAGTTCAATGCATTCCTCTTTGTTTGCTTGCAGAAGCACATGCAGACTTCATTGTTGATTTGTTCTGCTTGCTTTGTTATGGTAGTAAATTACTATTGCCAGTAGAGTTTATCAAGTATATTTCATCCATATCTCAATGCTTTGCATGCAGAGAGTCCCAGGTTAAATAGCTGACATCTCTAGGTAGAGCAGAGAAAAATTTCTTCCCAGAAACCCTGTGAACCCACTCTCACTCAATGTCAAGAGTAGTGAGCTTGATGGACTGATGATCTGACTCAGTAGAAGGTGTGTTGCTATCTGAAAATACTTGAAAACTTTTGGGTGCCATTCCACTAGCAGGAAGCTTCTTCCAATTAAGGGAGAACTGTGACTGATTTGGAGGAGGAATGCTGTGTAATAAACATAACCATGAATCTAGAGTTGTTCCATTTGTGCAAGACTTTGTGCAAAATTCCACTTGTGAACTATCTGTGACCTGAAAGTGTTTGTGCCACAGCATCTGTCATCTTTAATCACCATGTTCCTTGCATTGTAATCTGAGCCTGGTTGTATTGGGAGAAGTCTTTGTAGGTGCTTGTGTAAGAATTCATCTTCTTTAATTCAAGGCCTGGAAGCAGCATCAGAGTTGCCAAATTATTTGTGGCCATTTCAGTAGAACGTCAGAACCTATGCTATATATATGGGTGTGTATGCGGGTACAAGTTTATAAGCCACTTTGCCAAAAATATTACTCAGGGAAGAATACAATAAGTTAATCAAGTACAATAAAACAACATTTTCAAAGCTTAGTATCCAATACTGGTATAGTACTAGAACCACAGACAAATATACAATATTTAGGGCCCAATACAGCTGTAGGATCTTTCTGTTGTGATGGTGTGTGTGACAAGGCCACAGGTGCACCAAAAGAGAAGCCAGTTGGCAACGGGGAGCAGGCACTGGAAGGGACACGGAGTGTGTCTATGTTGGAGACAGAATAGTGGAGGGATGGAGGCCCAGGGGCCTAAACACATGCCATGATCCTAGCTTTGTTTCCTTTCCCTTACTTTTCTCAGACCCATGCCAGAAAAGTGTCTGGCATAGATCCAGAGGCTTACCCAATGGGAACAAAAGTTCCTGCCCCTTAGGATGCAGCGTGTTCTCTGGTGGCATATCTGCATCGGTTTAGTTAGTATTGGAATGTTAGATTCCCCCTTTCTCTTCCAAAATTCTGGTAGTATATTAAGATTCAAGGATTAATTAAAGTACTTAAATCTGAGGAAGTTTGATGGGAGTTGATTCATCTTCTAGCAACTTAATATAATAATTAATATAACATTATCATTTGGAGCAAGCAGTTCCTATAACGGTGAACTTTTTGATACCTATAAGCAGGGATGTGCCAGAGCCACTTCCTTAAGTTGAATCCAAAACTCTGTATCCTTTACTCAAGTCATCTACAATAGCAGTCTTCCCAATCTATCCAGAGCTGGTTTTTAAGTCATTTGACTTGAGTCCAAGTCCTAAACAAATCAAGTCACAGAAGCAATAAAATAAAGCAAGCGCACACCAAAGCAAGCCTTGACTCTTCATTTGTTTTAATTTTGGGGTAAACCCCTGAGTCCCAAGTCAGTGCCCATGTTTTTGACAAAGATGACTCAAGTTGCAAAAACATGTGCCACAAACTTGAGTACTGAGTTGGATAAGCTTGTTCCAATTGGTAATGGTGTTGCATCTGCAACAAGAATAATACTCAGTGTGCCTACCCGTTTAACCAGGTTTTATGGACCAGGTCTAAATCT
This sequence comes from Cryptoblepharus egeriae, assembly GCA_030015325.1. Classification (NCBI taxonomy): domain Eukaryota; kingdom Metazoa; phylum Chordata; class Lepidosauria; order Squamata; family Scincidae; genus Cryptoblepharus; species Cryptoblepharus egeriae. The sequence goes on from JAREYC010000013.1 coordinate 19,852,340, forward strand.
TGGTTTAAACACTTCCTGTTAGTAATAATTTTTATGCAAATATAACAGCAAAAAGGAAAAGGAAAAAGGTACATTCATGTCCATAGTGCATTCTCAGGGCACAATTCTCATCAGTTTAGACCAGCACAACTGTGCATGTCTGTGCACTGCTCTAACCCCCACCAGGAGTGGCACAGAAGTGCCTTACAGCACTTTGGTGACACCCCCATGCCAGCAAAGGACTTGTGTTGGGACCAGTGCCAGCCTAACTGTCAATCTCTATAGCTAACTGATGAGGCAATGTAATATCTATACTTATCCCATGTCACATGATAGTGCTGAGCTTCTCGAAAAGTATTTGGAAACATGTAGATACATGACTTTGTCTTTAACATACAAACACTTGCTTCCTTTCCATCATGTCAACTTTTAACATGAGCAAGCAGAAGCACAGTATGTAAAAATCCACAGACCGCATGGCACTTAGGCTGCAATCCTAAAGACAGTTTCCTGGAAGTAAGACCTACTGAACACAATGGGGCTTATTTTTGAGTAGACAGGGTTAGGATTGTGCCATTGTTAACCTAGGTTCCAAAATCTGACATAGAGACGTGGTTTGGGCCAAATCGCACCATTTAAAGGAAACAGTTGGCACAGGCCGTGTTTTGGAAAGCTGTTATCCTCTTTGGTCTGAGCATGGTTGCCACAAGCATTTCAGTGGCATGATGTGGCTGATTCCTGCCTCCCCCAGAGCATAGTCTGACTTTGATCAGAGACTTGGAGAGCAACTCAGGCTGATACATCAAACATTGCAGGCAACACAACTGCAATAAGCAGGCTTCAGTCATCTCATCTTAGGTTTTTTAAATTCATCTAGAGTTCTAAAACACTTCGTTTTTATTAAAAAAAAACAAGTATTATACATCTTTAACCCAGGCCAAAGACAACATAAAATTAACCCATTTCTCCTTCAAATAACATCACTTATTAAACCTAAGTTGATCTGTTGCTTTCCAAGTATGTAATGCTGTTAAATATTGTGCAAAAAAAGTAAGTTAGGGTACAGTACTGACTATGCTAGAGTGGCTCAGCTAAGCTGGCCTAAGTGGGCAATATCCTGAGCTGACACTTAGGCCAAAGCCACAGGGCTAGGAGACCTCTAAGGTTGGCCTAACTGCTGCTGCAGAACAAGTAAGTGGCTGGGAGAGGGTGTTTTGCCCTGGAAACAGAATCTGGATATGATCTAGCTGCTCTGTTCTAGGCCAGGGGTCTCCAAACCCAGGCCCTGGAGCCAGATGTGGCCCTCGGCAAGCCTCAAGATCTCTCTATCTGGCCCCTGGGCAAGCCCTGTAATCCACTCCAATACATTCATATATGTAAATTTATGTAAATTTATTCAAATTTGAAATGTAAAATAGTTTTTTTGGCCCCGACACAGTGTCAGAGAGATGATGTGTCCCTCCTGCCAAAAAGTTTTGAGACCCCTGTTCTAGGCAACATGCCTCCAGTACGGTCCTTCTGTGTTGCCTAGGCTAGCACTGCTAGGCCAGCCCAATTCCATCTACCTTGCACCAACCCAAGTCCATTAAGTGGACTTAATGCCAGCCTAAGCCTTTTCTGGTACAGCTAGGCTGGTCTATCTGGTATTAGTGCCCAAGTGCCAGATAGGCTGGCCTAAGTGCACTTCAGGACTGCAGCCTTAGTAATATTGATGCCACTATTTTCAGGCTCTTTTAACTGGTATGTGTATCACTGTCTTTATTTTATACTCACTCAGGCTTAAAGGAGTATGGTTTTTATCTGATTTTATTCAATTAACAGTGCAATCCTAAGCGTGTCTACTCAAAAGTAAGTCCTATTTTGTTCAGTCGTTCTTACTCCCAGGAACCTGTGATTAGGATTGTAGCCTTAGATAATTAAACCAAAATAACTACCTGTTTCACAATGGTGTTATTTAGATCCGGTCTTGGTATCACATCCAAACTGTAGTTTTTACTTTTAGGCTGTGTATTGGGTTTCTCTGCTCTTTGCTCTCCCTTGCCTCCCTTACATGTTCATATTACCAAGAAATTCAAGGACAAATAGGATTTTATTAAATAATTTTGTGTTCAAATATTAGATTTCAAAGCACTCTCTGTATTCATTACTTAGGAAGTTAGTTATGACTCATTTAGTTTAAGTCTCATTTATTTCAATGGGAGTTAGTTGTGACCTAAGAGATACAACTCATTGCATTTTCCAGAAGTGCCATAGACACTTGCCTATAAGGTGAGAAATTTTTGCCAGTTAATCCAGCATCCAGCAAGATGCAGCCAGAGTTAACCTTTTAATACTCTCCAGTGAAAAACAGTAATCCGAGACTCGAGGCTTTCATTTAAATCAAGGAAGCCTCCTCTCGAGCAGACCTCTCTGCACCCTTTGTTACATTTTGCAGATATTTGGCAGACATTTAGTAGTGGCCCATAGTTCAGTGCTCCATTACTTAATAACACTAATGAAAAGTATGGGTCTACTTATGAGTAAATTGGGTTGTAACTATGTGTAGCTGGACTTGCTCATGTTCATTCCTTTTTGCTTGCCTTTCTATTGTGAATTGTATGGTACACTTCCAGTTACGGGTTAGAATTCAAAAACAAAAATAATATGAACAGATGAGATCCCAATGCTTGGCTTCCAATTTTTAAACATGCCAGAATGAGAAACATAGAAGAGAGACCAATAATGGATTAACAACAAAAGTGTGGTTGTGCCTTTAAGAAAATTCAAGCAGGCCTTGGAAAACCTTTCAGCCAGCTACCAGATGAAGCCAATTAATCCTACTTGGGCTATTGAAAGAGGCTACTCAGAACTTGGAGCAGAGGATACAAATTAGAGGAATGTCCTTCTGAGTAGGCATGCATAGGCTTGTACTGAAAGTGAAGCTGGGCATGACTACGAGCACAATCCAAGAACAACTTACTCTGGATTCCAATATGAATTTCCCATAGATTTTCACTAGGTGGTGCAGTAACTACGGGTGCATGTAAAAAGTCTCTTACGTGCTCCTGTAATTACTCTGGATTTTGGGGTAAGTCCCATTATGTTCAATGGGTCTTACTCCCAGGAGTAAATCTTTAGGACTGCAGGCTAACTCAAGTTGGGATAGTAGGGGGTTTTTCCATATGCAGTAGGAATGCCTGGTTATACATTTTGGGGGAGCGATGATAAACAAAACCTAAAGACTCACAAGCTTTGGTTAACTGAGACTTGTGGTTTAAATGAGCTTGTATCAAACCTGGAGCATTCTTTCATATATAATCTGCTAAATCTAAAACTGCAAAAGATAACAAAGAAATAATTTGCAATATTTAAAATTAAGAAGTAGCTGGAGTATAGCGGAAAATTCTGCAACCTACAGAAGTTTATGGAAATTATGTGAATAAAGGAAGGTAGACGACAGTAAAGTTTGTTAATACTTGGTGACTACATAATGATTTTTGGAAACCAAAATACAGCTTTGATTACTTGTAACTGGTTTTCAGGATAGGAATGAAAGACCTTTCATATAGTGGTTGTTTCAGCCATATTTAATCTTTGTGTTAAGTGATTTATGACACAATAGATCTTTGTACACTATATTCTAATATAAACTTTTAAAAGATTAAAGGTAGAGTTTTCCCATGTTTCTTCATCTTGCCTGTGAAATAGCAAAGTATGTTTTTTGAGGGTTGTTTGGCCCGGAAATGGATATGAGTCAGATACACTGACTTTGTTTAATTTGTGAGCCGTTGAGCAAGCAAAGGAAGGCAGAACTATATTTAGTAACATGAAGTTTTTTTGGACTCTGGAACACCGCATAGTATGAACAAAGTTTAAAAGGACACTCAGACTTCTAGACTTTGTGACAAATGTATGTAAAGAAAAACCTAAGCGCTTTACTTGCAAGTAAATCTCATTGTTTGCTGTAGATCTTGCAACAGGCCATTGTGTTGCTGAAATTTCTTCCTTACTTCATTATTTTCTAATTCTGTTTGCCCCACTCCTTGGTGCTATTCATTGATTTTCTTTGATGCTGCAGTAAACCGGTTTTAGTAGGAGAGCCCTACTAACTAATGTAAGCCCTAAGCCTGCCACTCTGTGAGTTGATCTACACTGGTTCTCAAACCTTTAGGACCAGGACTAATATTTTAACACGAGAATTTGTCAAGATCCATTGGAAGTGATGTCATGAGCAGAAGTGACATCACCAAACAGGAATTTTTTAAAAATCCTATCCGTGCTTCCCCAGGAGTATGTACCATTTTATTAAAACTTATAAAAACATATACAAAGTTTATGTATTAAAAAAACTACAAAGTTATATATAACTTTTTAATATACTGGTTTATAACTTGTGTTTATATATAAAAACATAACGTAGTAGTCTGATAATAGTACAGATCTGCAACATGTCCCCAAATTCACTCACATACCATGATTCATCATTTAATAAATTTTGTCGGGAAAAATAACCTTGCCTTTTGCAGGTCCCTTCTAATACATTAACAAAATATATTGGAATCAATGGTAATGGTAAGGGATCCCTCGCAGGTAGCCCTTTCAGTTGAGACCGATGTGACTGTAGCTGTGACACATGGCTATAGAGTGCACTCCTTATCTCTGTTTCAGGGGCCAAAGATGTCTGAAGATGCTTTTGTGGTCATGTGGCCGGCATGGTGCACGAACTCTGTTTACCTTCCCACAGAAGTGATACCTATTTATCTACTTGCATCTGCATGTTTTTGAACTGCTAAGTTGGCAGGAGCTGAACAAGGGACAGGAGCTCACCCCATCTTGCAATACTCAGGTCTTGAACTTCTGGCTTGCTCACCTTCCAAGTCAAACACAGTGTTCTAACCACAGAGCCTCTGCAGCACTTTGGAATTAATGGGGATCCCAACCTAGTGGATCCCAATCAGCTGTTTGAGAAATGCTTTGCTATTACATACAAGCTGGCTCATATTTAAGGATTGAAAGGTCACTTTAAAATACAAATTCATATACTGTATGAATTATGGGATTGATGAAGTTCAAGCAATAATTGAGGCTTGACGAGTACCTGTCGGGGATGCTCTAGGGGGATTTCCTGCTGCAGGCAGGGGGTTGGACTAGATAACCTACTAGGTCCCTTCCAACTCTATAATTCTATGAATCAATGATTCTGTGCTGCATTTCTAAAATAAGGATCTGTGTTAAAATGTTTCTGTATTGTTAGATATAATGAAAGAGTTGAAACAGAATATTCATTTTTAATAACACCATTTTTGATTTTGGAACTTTAAAATTTCCGTTCTGCAGGCCAATTTAGTGCACTACAATTATTCCAAAACAGGAAGTTTTTTTAAACTGTGTTAATGATTGGATCTCATTTAGATGCTTGAATTACTAAAACAGTGAAGATGGTTTGTAATACTTGATGTTACATTAGTCATTGGCATGTCAAAAGCAAGTATATCTTAGCAAATGGCTAGAAGTACTCCAGTTTTATTTCTTAATATTAAAGAGTTGAGAGCTGGCTGGGTCAAATTTTTTGTTGCTGAATTTTATGCAATTGGAGCATGTCTTTGCATCCGCTGCCAGTCCCTGGAAAGAATATATATGGTCAGGATCTTGCAACTTATATAGCTTCTACATATAAGAATTTGTCGCATTTCAGTGGGAATAGGCTATAATCTGATTTCTGTGCAAAACATCCCAAATTTAATCCCTGGCATCTCCAGTTAGGGCAGGGAATGGCCTCTTTGTATAAAATCCTGGAGAGCTGATTTTGATTAGTGTATGTAGTACTGAATTTAGTTGAACCAACAGTCTAAAAACATCAAGAGTGATCCTGTGGAGTTGTTATCTTTTGTCAGTCAAATTGGTGGGTACAAATGATTGTAGAAACTACTTTGTTTCCAGATCAAACTGTACTCATATCTGGTAAATTCTTAAACAAGAGTCCAACATTACATCCAATTTTCTAATTTCTCTCCTTCCACAGCTATATATATAGTCCATGCACATTTGCTATGTGGTTGTTTTGAACTCTGATTTTGTGTTAAAGCCATGGTGTTTGCTGTATTATAGCAACAATACATATGTTAAGTATAAACGAAGGCTGTAATCCTAACCTCTACTTAGTCCAGCATAAGACCATACTAGCCTGGAGGTGTCACAAATGTGCGATAAGATACTTCTGCTCCACTCCTGGGGATATTAGGGCACTGCACAGGCATACACCAACCTGCCCACACCACCATGGGAAGATATGTCAGGTGAGATAGGCCTGTCTAAATTAGTTAGGATTGCATCCTAAGACTATTTATACAGAGTGGCCCAAAAGTCAGCTTACAGTTGTTTCACTATTGGATTCATGCTTTAGATCTAATTTTTCTAAACACTAATTCCAAACCTGTATTCTGTATCCCATATCTACGTCTTGGAAATGTACATAAACAGTATTGAACAAATATGATTGTAACAAATACATGTAAATGTGAAAAAAGTTTTTTTTTTAAAAATGTAAAGTGCATACCTACTATGTGTAAGCCTACTTTTGGTCCAGTACTCTTAAGGTGGAGTAGTAAATGATTGGCTTTCTAAGTTCAGAAAAGGGGCTGGTGTTGCCTTCCAGCATTTTGCTTTATCTTGGAGGTGATGTTTCCTGGCAGCTGTTGCTTGTGGGTGATACATGATCCAGAGCACTCTGTTTAGTCAGCAGAAATGTCAGCCAGATGTATTAAGCTTTTGAGAAGCTTTTGCTTGGCAGGAAAGCATTGAAACAAACAAGTGACCACCATGGGTACTTGTGCCATTTGCTGTGTGGCCCAGAGGAAAGGAAGGCCTAACATGTTGATTTTCAACCACTGTCTCTTGTTCTCTCTCTTCAAGCTCTTGTTTTTAGGTCGATAGTTTGTAGTAATTCATTATCTGTTCCTCTTCCTCCAGCAGAGTATAGGCAATGTATGACTATAGTCCATTTCCCTTTTCCTGACACCACTGCAAACATACTTTTTCTTGTGTTTCTAGGGTACTGGGAAAGAAGAACTCCCACCTGTTCCTATCTACCTGGTGGGAAAATATGCACTTTTATTTGACCATCAAAGTCTTGCATCAAAGCAATGCTTTGCACGCCCAGCCTTTGCATCAAAGAGCTCTTCCTCATACCCATTTTTATCTTGACTTTAGACTCGGTGAGCTTCAAGACCATGTCAATCTTGAACCCAATTCTTCCCCAGTCACAGAATGACACTCAAACTATCATACCATGAAAAAATGAATATTTTCTTATTTTATTGCATTGATTTCACTGGACCTGGCAGTATCATTTTTTTTAAAACGCAATTGGCAGCTCTGGAAACTCAATCCTTTTAATTGGGGAGAGGGTCCTAAAGTACACCCAAGCAGCCCTGCTTCTTATTCTTTAGATGTTTCTTTATTCTTTAGATAAAGGACAAAAAGATACATTGCTTTGTTTGCCTCTGGGCCTTTTCACATAACTGTGTCTTGGGTTTATTTTTTTATATCCATCTGGATTTTCCTTGCCAATCTTCCAATGCCATTAGCTTATCCTGTTGAAGACTCTCATGGTTTTCTCTTGCTTTAAGAAGACTCCCTATGGCAAAGCTTGGTAATCTCTGGATTAGCCCCATTTCCGTGTATCTTCCGAGAGATGTCCTAGACAGACTTCTCTAAGAACTTCAGTAAATTTCAGTAAATTTCAGCTGCCATGAGGGTGTATTGCATACGTCTATATTTTTTACAGTTTTGGGGTTTTTTTTAAGCATAGGACTGGCTGGGATCATCTGTTCGTTCATAACTCCTGATTGAAAACCAGCCAAGGGCTTGTGTATCCTCGGCAGAAAAATGAATGACTCAGTGAGATCCCATATGTGTTCAAATGTATATGACAAGACCTTCTCACATTCAGTCATTCACCTCCACCTGCACTGAGTAAAAAGCAATGCAAAAGTGTGCTCTCTGTTTCTTGCCATGCACATAATCTGAGGAACTAAGTAATGTGAATATTGTTGCTGCTAATGCGCATCCATGTGCATAGCACTGAGACTTAAAGGACAGACCCCTGCCCTAAGGAGCATGCAATCTAGAAATTGCAGGTTGGAGGGGAGTAAACAGGCCCTAGATATAGCCCAGATAGGGTACCAGGAGCAATATGTTATTGTTTTAAAAATTCAAGTCAACAGACTTTGTTTTGGAAGTGACTCTTGTAGTTAAAATTAGAAAGCATGACATACATGCGTATATTAATATCTTGGAATGGTTAATGACAAGCATTTTTGAGCCATTCTTATTGTTCTATTTCATGCCATCTGTTCGCACACCCACAGTGCCCACAGGCGTAGTAAAAAAAAAAGAAAAATCAAGAAGGTGGTTTGTACCTGCTATGGTGGCCCAGAAGTAGGAGTCCTTTACATTTTGACCTTGCTTAAATTTCACACCTTTCTAAAGTAGCAAAATTTCAGTCAACAGCATCATTCTATCTGTAATACTCAGTATCATCCAATTATTTTAAACTTGATAGTGGTGTCGTTGCAAGACAATAGTTGTTATAAGTTTGTTAGGAAGAAATAAGTGGGCTGTGGGTGGCGCAAGCAGGTGAGGCGCTGTGCCTGTTAACCAGTAGGCCAGGGTTCGAGACCTGGGTCGGCCCCACAAGACAGGGTGAGCGCCTGTCCTTAGCCCAGCTCTGCAACGCCAGCTGGATCCAATCATATTGGCTCTGCCTTTCCATTGGACTAATTCAGTGGCGTGGAGAGGGGGGATTTGCTGCTTGGGTAACAGCCTATCCTCCATAACAATCCAACCCAGGCTTTCATGCTTCACATGCAGCGTGTGCAAAGCCGAGCACGATACCATAGTCTCTCAAGACTGACGGAGGCCTGCTTTTTTAGGAAGAAAATGTACACCGATGGAATCATTCTACATAAAATAAAGCCACATGCTTTGAGAGTAAAAAGTTCACATCTTAGTAAATTTATTTTTAATCAGTCAGCTATTTATTTTGCATTCTTAAAGCATAATAGGTTCACTAATCAAATAAGATGTTTTAATTGGATGTTGTAATTTTTCTACTTTCCCCCTTAAATTGCAGGTAAATGCATAGCAGGTGGATATTTTTAATTAAGCTATATCAAGCATTGCTATAATAATGGAAACTAGTAGTGACTTCAGTTGTGTTTTTTTTATTTTTAGCTGTAGTGGAATACTTCTTAGGGCAAAATCCAGAGTAACTATAGTGAGTCCTTGCTCCTGTGTAAGAACAATTTACTCTGGATTGCAATATGAATTTCCCATAGGTTTTCACTAGGTAGTGCAGTAACTATAGGTGCTCGTAATGTCTCTTAAATGCTCCCGTAGTTACTCTGGATTGTAGGGATAGACTCAGTGTGGGAAAGGCTCAGTGACCCAGCCTCATCCTTGCACTTTCACCATATTCTCCATTTGGGGGACTTAGTAGGGTGTGACAAAGTGCTTAAAAGAGTGAAATGGAATGCAGGGAAGTGGTTTTCCTCCTTATAGTATTCAGATTGACCCTGTTTGTTTCTACTTTGGATTGTATTGTAAGAAAATTGCAGGTCTGAAGCCCCTTCAAAGGAATGTGATTTAAGTTAGAACTTCGTCTCATTGATTCAGTGCTGCTTAGGCATGACTGACTTCCTTAAGAAACAAACTCTTGATTTCTAGGCGTAGAAGTAATTACCGTATTTCCCGGCTCATTACACGCACTGGATTATGAGACGCACCTTGTTTTTAAGGTGCATCTTATGGTCCGGTGCAGCCGGGCCTCAGCACTGCCTCCTCCAGTGCGCCCAAGCCTCTCCAAGGCTTGAGAACGCTGGAGGAGAGCTCTCTGGCCATGCGAGGCTGTTAGAGTGATCTCTCCCAGCCCCACAGGGCCAGAGAGTACCCCCCTCCAGAGTGTCCCAGCCTCTTCGAGGCTGGAGCACTCTGAAGTGGGGGCTCTGGTCACATGAGGCTTGGGAGCCTCGTGCAACCAGCACTCTCAGAGGGCTGGACGCTCTGCAAGGGAGCAGTGCTGCCCCCTTCAAAACAGCCAACCCCCTGAGGGGGTGGGCCGCTCTGACAAGTAGAGCGAAGGGCAGCTCTGGACCACCCTCTTTTGCAGGGCGGCCAATCCCCTGAGGGGACTGGTCGCCCTGCAAAGGAACAGTGCTGCCCCTTTCAAAGCGGCCAAGCCGCTTTGAAGAGGACAGCACTGGACCACCCTCCCTCTCAGAGTGGCCAATCCCCTGAGAGGGCTGGCCACACTGAGAGGGAGTGCGGACCCCCTTCAAAGCGTCCAAGCCTCTCAGAGGTTTGGACGCTCTGTTGGAGGTTCTGCTGTAGCCATATGAGGCTTGGGAGGGTCTCATGGGACCTCTTCCAGTTTCACGAGGCCAGGGCAGAACTTCCTCAGAGTGCCCAAGCCTCTGAGAGGTTTGGACACTCTGGGAGAGGCAGCCTTTTGGTGCCGGGTGGGGGGGAGGGAAGCCATATACTGGTTTATGAGACGCAGGGCTTTTTTAACTCCTTTCTTGGAGTAAAAAAAGTGCATCTCATAAACCGGGAAATACGGTAGTATCTTCCTGTAAACCTTCTCCAATGCAAAGCCTCCAAGACTCCTATCAATAAAGTGCATGTGCCAATTCTCTGCTGGCAGTCGCCTTAAATTTAGCACCACTTCAACAGCTGTCAAATAACAAGCACTATATTTTTCCTCTTCTGCAAATGGAGAAAAGTGTACCCCAATTCATCTTCCCCCTATCCAGAGAAATGGGAAGAGCCCTAGAATGACTCCTAGCTAAAATGATGCAGCCCAGTTTATTTTACAGTACTGTTCTAAAATACTGCCATATATTAGCAGTGCCATATATATGTGGAGATTGGTGTGAAATTTGTTTTAACATTTATATTCTGCTTCTCCCCTTGAAGGTGGCTATCAATTGCATAATAGTGGCCAGTGACTGCTTACACATTTGAGCTAATCATATTGGCCAAAGCGTGTGCCCATCACTTTCCTTCCGTGCTGTCTTGTTTCAGTGTAAAACCATCTCTTTCAAATAACCATAAACTCTTAAATTGTCTAAATGTGCTCAGTTCCAAACAAAGGTTGAATAGGTTTTCAAGCCTGATCTCCCCAAATAACAAGCACGTGTGTGAAGTCACAGACTCCCGGACTATGGTGCCAGTTTAGATTTGCAGCTGAAGGGGATGAACGGCTGCCAAATTTCCAAACGAAAAACAGCTTTTTTATTTATTGCTTGTGTGGAGGCCAGTTTTAATCACAGTTTTGAGGAAATGTCTCTGTGCTTGCATCATGTTTGTTTCTGATTGTGGTTGCCGCCAGTGCAGTGAGGCCAAAATAAAAGTCTTGTGTTATTAAAAAGTTATTCTGAGGCTGGTTGTGTTTATGACTGCCTTCCCGAAATCATTAATTTAAAAAAAATTTTAAAAGAAAATTGAACTAATAGACTTTTGAAGGAGCAGTCCCTTAATAGTGTTCATTTCCCCCACCCAAAACAACAGTCGCTGACTCAGCCCATGTGCTCCTACTCCTTATGGTGGGTACAACTGACTCCCACATAACTTGATTACAGCATCTACCTCTACATTTGTGTATAATCTAACAGATTAAAGAGGCTGCTCTCTGAATCCGTGGAAAATCTGTTTCTGGACATTCACACCCACTCAGCAAATCTGGACATTTGGGGGCATTCAGAACTCAGGAAGTGTCTTCTGATTGTGTTTGGAGTTGTTTCAAGGGCACTTCTAGTTTTCACACAGCCTCTCCAGACCTAGGAAATGCTACAAGACCCACTGTATGCACAGAACCATTTCCAAATATTCTCGTTAATTTCATAAATTTTTAGAAAACTGCTGTATTTCAAAATGTGAGGATCCCCAGACAGGTTTATCTAAATTTGCATTGGATATATTCATGTTAGACAAATTATTTATCTTCATGTAAGCAATTATATTATATATAAATTATTATATTCATGTCAGCAATTATTTCCTGGTATGCCTCTGAATACTAGTGCACACTGAATACTAGTCCTAGGAATACAGTTTCATCTTCTGCTTGTGGGTTTTCAAGAGGTCTTTGATTGACCACAGTGGGACGTAGGATGCTGGGCTAAATGGTTCTTTGCTGTGCTCTAACTGGGCTGCTCCTATGTACTCATTTTGCTTCACAATACAGCTAAAATTTCAAAGACTTTATCGCTCTACATATTGTCCACATTTTTTGGCAGGAAGGCCACATCATCTCTGTGACACTGTGCCAGAGACTTGAAAAATTATTTGCATTTCAAATTTGAATAAATTTACATATAAAATTGTATTAGGGACATTACAAGGCTTGCCCATGGCCTGATAGAGGGTCTTGCCGAGGGCTGCATGGAAACCCCAAATATACAGAATTGAGGCCAGGAATATGTAGATGCATAGTTCCATCAAGTGCCCAACACAGCAACATCTTGCTACACAAGTCAATTTTGCATGATTCCCATTACATTCTATAAGAAAACATTAAATGGCTGTAATTTGGGATACTGGAGTGGAGACAAAACATGCTCATTATCCCAGAGGCAGGTTTACCGAAGGATAGATTTAGGGCGCAATTCAGAGTAACTATGGGGAGTCCTTGCTCCGACATAAGAACAATTTACTCTGGATTGCAATATGAATTTCCCATAGGTTTTCACTGGGTGGTGCCGTGACTACATCAACGTAAATGTCTCTTACATGCTCCCATAGTTGCTCTGAATTGTAGGGTTAGTCGCACCCACTGGTGTCCTTAAGTCCTTTCTCCATAAGAATGAGATCAAATGTATGTGGCAACAATATAGTTGATGGGTTATATGACCTTTGACGACAGAAAAGCTCTTGGAAGGTGATGTGCCCCCATGAACAGAAATGCTTTAGAGCACAATCCTAACCACGTCTATCCAAAAGTAAGCCCCAGAGTGTTCAATGGGACTTACTCCCAGGAAAGTGTATTTAGAATTGCAGCCTTTTTGTGCCCTTTCTTTTTATCATAATAACAAGCATGTTTCTAGTTTGGATAGGAGAGCATATCTGAATATGCTGCACATAATGTTTTCTTGTGGTTTGCCGGCACTTGGGTGACTGTCTTGGCTTCCATTTCTTTCAGGAATAGGAGGATTACAAGATTTTGTACTCAAGTCTGCAACGCTGTCGTCATCACCAGCTTGCCCGCCGTTTACACCACTCAACTTTGAAGCTACACCAATCGTTCGAGTTGCTATTGAGCCAAAACACCCAAGTAAGGCTCTCTCTCCTTGTTTTTTTATTTTTGTATGCCATTAGAATCCAACTCTGCATTCATTTCAAAGCAAATGCATTTTTGCAAACCTTTCAGAATGCAGAGAAGGTGGTAATAAAAGAGTTGGAACAAATACATTCTTGAGAGAATTTTTTGTTGCGCAATAAAGAAATATTGATTTTCAGTTGAAACCAAGTGTGCAGTTTAATCGTATTAGATGTTAAGAGAACATGATGCTGCCATTTAAAATGGCAGCCCTGTATCATGTTTTTTCTCCTTAGCAGTGTATCACAGCACTTGATTGTAATATCCATACTAGGTAGCTGTACATTATAGCTAACTGCGCATCTTGGTGTTGTTACATTGAATATTTCTTCACCCCTTCAATCTACATTATTGAAAGCTGCTGACAGTGGCATGGAAACACTCCATGTAAAAATATTAATACAGTGGTACCTCACGTAACAGAATTAATTCGTTCCGGAGGCAGTTCCTTTACGTGAAACTTTCTTTACGTGAAGCGGATTTTCCCATAGGAAATAATGGAAACGCAGATGATTGGTTCCACAACCCCAAAAATATTTATATAAAAATATTAACTGGATGTAAAAATGATGACAAAACACTGTAATTGAATTCAAAACATGCATTCAATGGGCATGATCTTATGAAGTCTACTTAGGCTGCAATCCTAAAGACACTTTCCTGGGAGTAGGACCCATTTAACACAATGAGGTAGACTTCTGGGTAGACATGGGTAGAAGGCTGCAATCAAAGACACTTTCTTCTGTAATCCAAGACACTTTCCAAGTGTCTCCCCACTTTCTCCTTCTCTTCATCCTGAGCCTCTCTCTCTCTCTCTGCTCCCTTCTGGCTGGCCCTGAGCTGCTTCCCTCTTCACTGCTCTTCTCTCCCTCTGCCCAGCGGATGTCTGGCCACAGGAGGAACAGCATGGAAGTGTTGCTTTCACTATGGGCAGGTAGCTAGGCGGCCCTGACACTTTTTAAACAGGTTGCTGGCCAGTGCATCTGCCCTAACTGCCAACGAATGTTCTCTTTACGTGAAGCACTTTCTTTATGTGAAGCAGAATCCTAGAGAAATTTTTTTTGTTATGTGAAACTTACTTTACGTGAGGCGTTCTTTACGTGAGGCGTCACTGTACTTGGGGTTTGCATTTCAAAGGGAAATGAGCAGTTAAATATGGGAGAACCTCGATAGTATCATGCTCACTTTCTTTTTAAGTAACTATATTTAAATCCCTCCAATTATTGAGCTGTATGCATTCAAATTTTACATTCTCTTTGTTAAACACTGATTTTTTTCAGACTCCCACTTTTAAGATTCTTTTGGCCTTTGCTTTTTTCTTGGGTCCTGTTCACACATCTTTTTGAAACCAGGTGCTTCCTTTTGCTTCCCCAGGTGAGATGCCTCAGTTGCTCAAAGGCATGAAGCTTTTGAACCAAGCTGACCCCTGTGTACAAGTTCTGGTTCAAGAGACAGGGGAGCATGTGCTAATTACAGCAGGAGAGGTCCATCTTCAGCGCTGCTTGGATGACTTGAAAGAGAGGTTGGTTTAAAGGGGAGAGAGAAGAAAGAGGAAATGCGCAAGGTTCAGTGGTTTTAAGTAACATTTGTAATTGGTTAAACTTGTAACTGCTGTGTAACTTCTGGAAAGGTCACCTAATTTTTGGCACCATTGCTGCTATGCAAATTTTTTTATAAAAAAACTTCTAATAGCTGTGAACTAATATATGCTTGAAATGCCAATGTAAATCCTGTTTATGCAAGTTCTGGAAACTTTTAGGGGGTGGCTCTGTTTCCCATGCAGTAATTTCTTAAATGGATATTTGCATCTTGGGATGGTGGTGGTGGAATAAACCATTGCTTTGTGGTTGGCCACAGCTTCCCAATGTTTGTGTAACACATTTACATGCACAAATAAGATGTGTGTTGCGGACAGTGAACATGGCTGTGTACCAGAGGTAGCCTTTCAGCATGAAGTTGCTACCTCTGCTAGCAACTTTGTGCTTTGTTGAGGATAACCCAGAGGGAGGCAGTTAAACGTGAGCAGGGAGCATCATCCATCAAAGACCACTAAAATGCATGGGAGTTACAGAACAGCATGGCTTTTGTGTAGTTTTTGTTCCTTTTAGTAAAGATTGGACAGGAACATCTCATAGTTTATGACCTTGTGTTGATCCATGTGTGTGAGATGGTAGGGTGGCCATTGAATTTTTGTAGTCATTATCTCCAGTTACAATACAATCCAGGGACCTTTTACATCCCATAGTTCATACAATCCAGAATAACTATGGGACCTTTTACACCGGCGTTGTTACGGTGCCACCTATGGGAAATGCATAGAGCAATCCAGCATGACTGAGATTTGAGCTGAAGAATTAAACCCACATTCTTTTTCACTCCCTTTTTCACTCCTCATATATGCACACTACAGTGGTGTTCCAGACATCAGGTGGGGTGGGGAGACCTGTGGGGAGCAGTTTGGCAACATCAAGTTTCCACCAAGTTTCATCACCAGCATGAAAACTTGGTTTTAAATGGGCTCATAATTAGGCATGGAAACAACTGAGCCTGCATTCCAACTTGATAGGAGACAGCTCTATTAATGCTTGATTATGAATAAAGCCCAAGGGGGATAAACCTATCACTAGTGACAAGTGTGATAAAGTGCAATAAAGTTTTTTGGCTTGAGCAGTCTTTCTACATAAAGGCCTTGTGTGTAAGGGTGTCCGCATCTTCTAGCAACCATCACCGTTCCAATTGTCAACTGATAACAGGCCATGCTGAGAAGTTGACAGGGGTGCGATTAGGAGAGAGGAGGCAAGGGGCAGCTGAGATACTGAAAGGTTGATGGTTTTGTACTGATGAATGTTGTTATATTGCAACTCCACAAGCAACAACTGCAGGCTGTTACTAGTTCATTAATACCGTGGGAGGCAGCAGACTGAGACAGTTAATCATACGATAATGGAGATGTGTGAAGTTATTGTCAAGTGACTGCCGTTCTGATTAACAAGTTGGCACTGGAACCCCCTGGCGCCTCACTGTATCGTTGACTTTTCCATTTGTTGTCAAGCCTAACTTAGACTTTTCTTACTTTCCATAGGTTTGCCAAGATTGAAATTAGTGTGTCTAAACCAATTATTCCATTCCGGGAAACCATAACAAGGCCCCCCAAAGTTGACATGGTGAACGAAGAGATAGGAAAGCAGCAGAAAGTTGCAGTCATACATCAGTGTAAGGAGGAGCAGAATAGAATCCCTGAAGGTGTTCAGGTTGACGCAGATGGACTTGTAACCATGTCCACACCAAATAGGTACGCCACTCTCAGTGTCAAAGCGACGCCACTTCCCGAGGAAGCTACTCGACTTCTCGAGGAAAACAGCGACTTGATTCGGACTGTGGACCAGTTCACCTCTTCTTTGAATGAAGATAAGAAAACCCAGGAGATGAATCTGAAGACTCGGGAAAGGATACAAGAGTTCAAAGAAAAACTAGAGCAATGCTTGCAAGGCAGAAAATGGAGGAATGCTGTTGAGGGGATCTGGTCCTTTGGACCTCGAAAATGTGGGCCTAACATTTTATGGAACAGATGTGAAGGCTACGAGAGATCTGTGTGGCAGTGCCTCGACAAGACCACAAAAGAAGCCAGCCTGTATCGAGATTTTGACAACAGCATAGTGAGCGGCTTTCAGTTGGCTACGCTTTCAGGACCGATGTGTGAAGAACCACTGATGGGTGTCTGCTTTTCTGTGGAGAAATGGGACATGAGCAAATTTGTGGAGCAAATGTTGGTTGACAAGCAGGATCTGGAGGAAAGCAAAGGTTCAGAAGAGAGACCAACCAAAGATGAAACTGCTCCTGTATTGGAGAGTGACTTGGATTCTTCATCTGAAAATAAGGAGCTCCAGAATAGCAATATACAAATTCCAAAATCATCCAGTCAGCGCAGAGGGGAGGCTCTGTCTGCTGACTGCTATGGCCCTTTCTCTGGACAACTGATTGCTACCATGAAGGAAGCATGCCGTTATGCTATGCAGGCAAAGCCACAGAGGCTTATGGCTGCCATGTACACCTGTGAAATTATGGCAACTGCAGAAGTCCTAGGTAAGAATGTGAAAACTGTGGGCATAAACAGATAGAGTTGCTGTGCTATTTGTGGAGAATGCATCTGTAGGTGTGAGTCATGATCAGAATGACTGTTTGTGAATTACTTGCCTAGTAATGTTGCTGTAGTCTCCTTTGCCATGGATAATTGTATCTGATTTACTTATTAGTATTTTCTGTCTTGATGTACAAGCTGATAACCAGTTATCCTTTTAAGCTGTGTGGCTGTTTGGCTTTCCCAGAAATCCAGTGACAACACATCATAGTTTAGCATCCAGTGACATTGCTGCACTGCCATGGAAGAAGACCAGGGAACATTGTTAATGACAGTTATTAGTTATTAGTTAACTTATTAACTAATTTATTAGTTAACTTGAAGGAACACCCCTTCTTGATTGCTTTAGAAAGAGGGAAAATGCATGTTATGTTCACCTTAGGGATGTCACCAAATATTTATGACAGTATGCAAATATATCCCCCATATTATTGAACAGATATCTGCAAGAGGTGGCTTCCTCCTGGTTAAAAAAACAAAGCAGACATCCCTTGCAAAAGACAAATGTATGGATACCATACATACCTGCTGTGAGCACATTGGTTGTCATTGGGGCAGTGTGTATTCTAAGTTCTTTGATTTTTCTCCAAAATGAGTGGTCCTCTATTGACTTTTAGAGTAGTAGATAACATCTTGATAAGTAAAATGATCCCCATGCTGCCTGCAACATAGAGACTTAGGGCACAATCCTAAGCATTGTGTTCAATGGGTCTTACTCCCAGGAAAGTGTGTTTAGGATAGCAACCTTGATCTCAACTTACTTACCTTCCCACTTGATATAAAGACCCAGTGTGATGATGGTGGTGATATTTAGTATCATACCTAAAATTAAGCCTGAGAGCAGAGCCTTGCCTGACCACTTTTTCAATAGCACCTATTCTATTTTGGATGTGTAAGATACTATAATCCATGTGTGAAGTACTTTTGCATGGTATCACTGGTTCACAGTCGTAAAATTAGAAGCAATTATTTTTGGAAGAGTTAGAAGCTCAGAGCACCTTTTTGCAAGCAGATGGTTCCAAGTTCAGCCCAAGTTCAGGTAGGACTCCAGCCAGGAATCATGCAGAGCTGTTGTCAGTCCACACAGACCATACTGAACTTAGCGATTAGCCTTCGTACCACTTGAACCCTCTGTACAAGTGATTTTAAGGACATGTACAGGATTCCTAGAGCACCTGAACAACTCCAGAGTAAACCAAAACCTGCTCCAACTCCAGGTTATGTCTCTACAGCTTGCTTCCCCAAGGACTCATGTTGTAAATTGTGAGATACAAGACTTCTTTGCATAATGATTTTATGGTAACTCTGCATATTGTCTCCTCAGGCCCTCACTGTGTCTGTTGTCATGTAGATTAATTAGTCCTCCTAATTCAGTAATTATAGATCTGAGCTGATGAACATGATGTGACAAGCTCAGTAAGCTAATGAGTATTGCGTTTTCACAGGTCGTGTCTATGCTGTCCTATCCAAGAGAGAAGGTCGGGTGTTACAAGAGGAGATGAAAGAAGGGACTGATGTGTTTATCATCAAGGCGGTGCTGCCAGTAGCGGAGAGCTTTGGTTTCGCTGATGAGATCAGGAAGAGAACTAGTGGCCTGGCCAGTCCACAGCTGGTGTTCAGTCACTGGGAGGTAAAAGTTCTTTTCCCTCCCATCTGCCTTGATGTGCTATTTTCCTCCAGATGCAGAACAAAAATAAAAAGGAATAACAAAAGATTGGGACAGGGAAGGTTAAATTGTGGTCAAGGCTTACACTTACCTCGCTCTCTCCTGATCTACAGCATGCAAGTAGACTTTTTCATTCTGCCTTTGATCATTCCCATATATGCCTCCCAGTGTTTCCCAATTAGTTAAGAAAGTGGAAAGAGCCCTCCTTGACTTAACTTGACCAGCCCAGCACCTTGCTGTGTTCAGCAGTGTCTAACTGGGTGTTTTTAAGAAGCTTCCAAGCGATGCATGATGGCAACGTGACACCCAGGAGTTTTTGAACCGGGAAGGGCATAGCATGTTTAGTGGTTTGCAGGCAGGAAGACCATATAGAATGGAGGAGAGAGCCTGTACCTTTAACTGTTGCCTAGAGGAAGGAACTGAGGTATGTGCTGCTTCTTAAACCCTTCTATGTTGAGCTAAACCTACCTCAATTCCCACTTCCATGCAATGGTTAAAGGTACAGGTACCTTTAGTTCTCCGTTCTCTATGGTCATCCTGTTTGCAGGTGAAGTATTCAGATTTCAGATTGCACTCTGGATGACAGCAGGATTGTGACAGGGCCAGAAGTCTGGGATTTGGGGTTGGGGGAGAAGTTACACAACATCCAGGCAATCTGTTCTTCATGATTTTTTGGAGAAAACCACAATCCAAGTCCATACTGAGTCGGGTTACTTGCCCATCACTACTTGTAACAAATTCTGAATAAATCCACCAGACTTTGCTTCAAATATCCTGAAGAAATTCTTGTGCATGCAGCTTAGAAAGGAAAGAAAATTATCCAGAAGCCTTGCTTGACTGGTGGATGGCAAATACTGTATGTTAACATTTTCTGAGTTTCAAGAAGCCCTGAATTACTCAGAACATCTTGTTTCCGAGCCTGCGTTTTCCTCGCTCAGATCTCTGAAAAGAGAAACCAATTGCAGACTTTAACAACTAACTTAGAGAGAGGGATGTAATTTTCTTCCCCTTTCTATTCCTTAAAGCATCTTTCCTTCAAAAGCTCTTGATTGTAAATTACATGGTTGGAGGAAAACACAAGTTAAAAAGAATGGCCAGGGCTTGAAAATGGGGGAACAGGCCATTTAGTTTATTGCTGCCATCAACCTGCAAAGAGCCCCTGAAAATTTAAACAATGCTTGATCCATGATATCAGTTTCAACACTTCAAAAGATTCAAACTTCCAAAAATAATACTTTATAGGAAAGACATTTTCAGCCAGCACCAAAACACTTGTGTTTTTCTTCAGTACTGCTTGGCTGGGTTTGTTGTAAAAAGATCGTCCTTGCTGGATGAGGCACATAAAGTCCATCGAGTTCAGCATTGTGTTTCCCACAGTGGTGAATCGGATACTCGGCAGGGATTTTTTGAGCAGGGTTTAGACCCAGCATATTCCGAAGAGGGTGTTCAGTGGCTGCCATGATTTATAGCCATTGCTAAGATCAATAAATTTCCATGAATTGGTCTAATCTTTTTTTTAAAAAGCATCTTGACCAACTAATCAGTTATTCAAACCATTATCAGCCACACATATGGTGACAACCAGTGGTTTGTTTCATATTCTCTAATTCATACTTTTCTATGCGTAAAAATAACAAGAGTTTGTTCCTTGTTTAAAATGTGCCCTCCCAGCCGGCAGATTTTATTATAGGCACATTTTTTAACACCTTTTAGTTGCCTTCTGTTCCGGAGAGAAGTGTTTGATAGAAGGCAAGGAATTTAGCCATTCATTTTGTCAGTTTCCTTTTAATGTTCCATTTCATAACTATGTTTGGCTATATTAGACTGTTGCTAAAAGGCTTACTTCAAATAGAATCATCATTCCTGATACTTTTATAGATTTGGCAAGATTGTTGAAGCAGAGATAGTGGATGTCATATTCTCCCGGTGTGATTGGTTTTTATGCCACTAAGACTTTGATTATAGCACAGTGTGAACTATACAGTCAGATTACTATTGCACACATTTTTAACTGATGTATTTAGGGATGTATAATACTAAAACAGCATCAAATTTTTTGAGGTATCGCTTGTTGTATTCCTAATTTTATTTTAAAGGCAGAGATTAGACAACATGCAGCCCAGTACGACCCACTACTATGTCAATCAAAGGAAAGCAGAGATGGGACAAAATAAACTGCTCCCATTTTTCTATTTTCTCCTTAAATTCTGGTTGCTTTTTCATACTTTAAAAAAAATTGTTTAAACTACCCTGGTGTGTAGCGGACAAGTTCTGTGAAGTAAGATGTGATCCCTGCTAGAGTTAGGCACATAGGGTAGATCCCTGCTAGAGTTAGGCACAAATGTGTGGGCACATAGGATGCAATCCTAACCTAGGCCAATATAATTCATTGGTCTTCCTTTTCCCATGGTGATGTAGGGAGGCAAGTGCATGTCTGTGCACTGGCCTAACCCTCCGCCAGGAATGGCGCAGAAGTATCTTACAGCACTTTTGTGACACCTGCAGGTCAGCACAGGACTTATGCTAGGGGTTAGATCAACCTAACTGGAGAGCCTTAGAGCACAATCCTAACCATGTCAACTCAGAAGTAAGCCCCATCTGGTTTAATGGCTCTTACTCCCAGGAATGTGTGTTTAGGATTGCAGCCTTAATGACATACACAGTGGTGGTCAGAGCACAGCGAAGAGGCTCTTGATGAGGCAATTGGGTCTCTCTATAGGAGAGAGACGCAATTGACTATTGGAACAGTATCTGTTTACACAGCAAAGAAGAGGCTCTTAATGCAAAGACGAGGCAATCAGTCTCTAATAGCCTACACAGTCGAGTGTCAAGCAGGGAGAGTCTGTTTATACAACAAAAGCACTAGATTTGGCTGAAAGTTGACTTAATAACCTAATCACCCAACTATCGCACACAAAGAATTAAGGGTGCACACCAGTACTTGTTTTGCAGGGTGGCTATAAGGTTAAGTGGAATGGGATGATCACCTGAGATCATCTGGTGTAAGCCTAGTCTGAGGTTAGCTTGGCATGCCTAGGAATCAGGACTTATTCATTGGTGGCACCTATCCTCAAGAACACTTTCCCCTCAAAAATTAGTTTGACTTGCTGTGTCACAGGAAGGTCTTAAAGACCTTGCATCAACTTTCATGAGAGGTTTTATGTATTTTCCTGCAATTGATTTAGGGTGCAATCCTAACCTAGGCCAGCACAACTCATTGATTTTTCCAATTCCTTTGGTGATATAGGGATGCAAGCATATGTCTATGCACTTGCCTCACCTTCCCCCCAGGAGTGGCACAGAAGTGCCCTATGGCACTTTTGTGACACTCCCAGTTCAGCACAGGCCAGCTTAACTGCAGGATAGGATTGCAGCCTTTATTTGTCCTACTACAGTATTTTAAGCTGATTGTTTTACTGGGTGCTAAGTATTAATACTAAGTATTATTTACTGGCTGCCAAGTAGTATGCTGTGTTGATTTAATTTATATTATTGTGGCGGATTGCAAACACCAGCACCTGACACAAAACTGCTATGATGGCCCTGAGCTCTTTGGAGGGAGTAGTACCAATGTGATCACTTCTAATTTATGTTACTAGGGCAGGTTATAAAGTTTGTTCTTTTCTCAACCTTAACTTCCTTTTGGCAGAGGCATTCCTTCCCTCTGTGTGTTTCCAAAATAGCCAGATTAGAAACTGATAGCCTTTTAATGTGGCAATCTACTCGTAGTTTGCAGTGGGTAAGAAGTATTTTCTACTCATCAGATTTCACTACAGTAAATATTGGAAGCCAGTAAAAAGAATTTTAAGTGAAAAAGAGAGATAGCGCAAGGCTGTGGGATGCCAGTTCTATCCTTCTTCATTTCCAAAATCAACAGAGTGTGTTCTCTTTAAGACTTGGCTGTGTAAAAGAAGCACTTGAGGAGCTGTTCCACATGCCACATCATTTAGGGATCTCAACAAAATCAACTTTAGTTGTATGGGCTTGTCAGAACATTTTTTGGATCACTCCCACCAGTGCAGATTCTGCACTCCTCAGGCTAGGATAACTTTGGATACTTTCCACACATTGAGTAAAGCATGGCCAGGTTTTGACCTTCCTGCCTGCTTAACAGGCATTTATGCACCACTGATTGAAACCAGTGTGTCAGCACCCCATAATTGTGACCTGCCTAACATGCATTCTTCTGCATGGCTCTTGCAATAAGCCAGTAAGGGGGCTGAGATGGAGGGGATCCTAATCTTGGTTTTCACCTCAGCTCCCTCATAGGGATGTAGTGAGGATCAAAGTGGAGTTAAGCCTCCTCCTTCCCCCCTACAGATATTAAGGTACAGTGTCCTGAGTTCCTCGCAAATGCAATAATATACACATTTCACAGCCAAACGAGAAAAAGGTCCCTTCAGCCCGAATTCTAACCAGCTTTTCAGCATTGACATAGCTGTGCTAATGGGACATGTGCTGCGTCCTGCAATTGGGTGGCCATCATGGGGAGCTCCTAAAGGGAAAGAATGTTTGTTGCCTTATTTAAGAGCTGCATTGCCCTGACTTTGGCTCTGGAAAGTTGGTTAGTTTGGAACCCTTAGTATCCTAAAATTCCTGAAAACAAGCATAATGTTGAATATAGAATCTTGGGCTTGTACTGATGGGAGATGTGCTTTCAAACTGGTATGTACACTGTCATTCTAACCCTCCTCCCATGGTAGAAATGAAAATAAACTGGGATTTCCCCCATAAGCTTGAAGGCAATTTAGGTTATCAATATGTGCTCAATACATGTCTCATAGCAATTATGTCTATTCCTCTCTGGGAAATGGATGCATGTCCTTAGGCTCAATTCAATGACTTCAATATGCGGTGAAGCTGAATGGGTTTGGGGTTAGTCCTAGATCTGGAAGGGAGCCTGTTTTGGAACCCCAAGTTCTCTGAAGGAAGAGAAGGATACAAATGTAAATGCATGAAAGGCTACTAACACTTTGCCAAATACCAATAAGCTGTCAAACTGCAAGATAAGAACCCTCAGAATTTTCGCTATCGGCACATGTCTACTCAGAAGTAAGCCTCATTGTAGTCAATGGGTCTTGCTCCCAGGAAACTTTAGGATTGTGTTTAGGATTGCAGTATAAATCTTAAGAGGTGAATAGGAAAGTTATGGCCTGGTTTATAAATGCTGGACCAGTGAGTTGTTTTGTTAAGCAGAAATATATGCAGAAGCTTGACTTGGCCATGCTGAAAGGGGGTTAATGGGGAATATAGGTGCAATATATGTGGGTGGCACAAGCGGTTAAGACGCTGTGCCTGTTAACCAGCAGGCCAAGGTTCGAGACCCGGGTCAGCCCCACAAGACAGGGTGAGCTCCTGTCCTTAGCCAAGCTCTGCGACACCAGCTGGATCCAATTGTATCAGCTCTGCCTTTCCATTGGACTAATTCAGTGGCATGGAGAGGGGAGATTTGCTGCTTGGGTAACAGCCTATCCTCCATAACAATCTAACCCAGGCTTTCGTGCTTCGCATGCAGCGTATGCAGTGCCGAGCACGATACCATAGTA
This sequence comes from Cryptoblepharus egeriae, assembly GCA_030015325.1. NCBI lineage: Eukaryota > Metazoa > Chordata > Lepidosauria > Squamata > Scincidae > Cryptoblepharus > Cryptoblepharus egeriae. The sequence goes on from JAREYC010000013.1 coordinate 19,877,023, forward strand.
TTCCAAGACTGACGGAGGCCTGCTGTAGGCAGATACCTGCTGCAAAATCATTACACTGCCCAACACGCATTTTGGTGCCAAGTTTTTTTGAGCTGATTCTATGTATATTTGGTGTGCTGATTTCAAGTATAATAGTAATTTTTGCCTATCAGCTCTAGTTTTTGAGCTATAACGATAGTCTGATTTGTGTTACCCTATGTGATATTAGGCCTATGATTGACATAATAAAACACAAAATGTTAAAATGTTAAAAAACATAGTCTAATTCTATTGTACCATTTTTTTAAAAAGGAGCTGCCATACCTATTTTGCCACTTCATTCAGTGTCGTAATATGTTGAAAATGATAGTTCTGACTTTTTTCCCTGTTTCCGTTAATGCAGTTATTCCCATAATTCCTTTTCCCTAGGTAATTTCAGATGATCCATTTTGGGTACCAACCACGGAGGAAGAATATCTGCACTTTGGGGAAAAAGCGGACTCTGAAAACCAGGCCCGCAAATATATGAACGCTGTCAGGAAGCGGAAGGGCCTGTATGTAGACGAGAAAATCGTGGAACATGCTGAGAAGCAGAGAACTCTCAGCAGAAACAAATAACTGCCTCCATCTACTCGGCTGCTCAGCTTTCTTGATTAGGTGCAGGTGGATTATTTTCTTTACCAGAGATTGAAAAAGTCACCTTGGATGAGGGTTCTCTGACTGTGAGTTGTCTGTGGCTTGAGTTTTAATAAACCGAAGCCTTTTCAACCCTTTTACTATAGGCAGTGGCACTCTTCTTTTTATTTTGGTGGTTTTCAAACTTTCTTCTTTCCTGCCTGCAAATCAACAATGTAGAGAATTCTGGAATGTTTTCTGATTCCAGCTGTGATATTTCATCAGCTTTCATTAAGTTAGTTGATTAAAAAATATTTTGATCAACTGAAAGTGTGCCCCCAATGAATCATTTGATAGATATTTTTGAAATGCTGGTGTTTATTTTTAGTGGAAGTAGTTATACAAGCTGCAGGTGACCAATACGTATTAGGAAAGGTATTTTTCCTTCTTTCACAAACCTCTTCTTCTTCACATACTTCTTCTAAAAAGATGTTTGCTGTAATCCATCATCTGAAAGCAACTGTGAATTCCTTTTCTTTAGAACTGTTACTTTTTTTCTAATTTATGCAAATGAATTGATCAATTAATAGCTCAGGCTACAATCCAGAGTAACTAAGGGACCTTTTGCACTGATGTTGTTACAGTGCCAACTATGGGTAATGCATAGAGCAGTCCAGAGTAAGTGCTTCTTACATCTTCCTGTAGTTACTCCGGATTGTAGGGTCAGTCTCACACATATGTATCAGTAGTAAACCTCATTGAATTTACTGGAGCTTATTATTAGGTAAGTGTGTATAGGATTGCAGCCTAAAACTAGTTAATCAACAATAAAACTGTCCCTCATTATATACTAGGGTTCCATTCTGGAACCTCCTGTGGATTAAAAAATCCATAAATAAAAAATAGATTTAAAGATCCATTTCCAAATCCAAATTAAAAAAAATGATTTAAAGATCTTGCTCCTGCATAACACCTTATAAAATAAGGCTGTGCTTCAGTATCTGCTGGCATTTGATTCTGGGACCACCTGCAAATACCAAAAAATGTGTGAAATGAAGTTTAAAAAAATGAAAACTGTGTCACTTTATATTAAAAACTGCTTTTCTTACTGTTGTAGAGAGGCAGTCAGCAGTTAGAAATGCAAAGGATCATTTGCCTTTGGCTTCAGCCGAGGAATGGAGTAATTGCTTGAGTGACAGCCTCTATACAACAATAAAAAAGCAGTTTCTTAAACTGTCATTTGCATGCCCATTCATGTTGAATCAAATCCATGTAAAAAAAAAATCTGTATAACTAGGTTGGTATAACTGTATGTATGTTTTTTAAAGCAGGTGATGGTCCTAGTTTTAAGGTGGACTCTCATACAGGATTATAGCCAGGCTTCACTGTTGCCCTCTGTGAACTGAAGCTGTACCCTAGGGTGGGGTAGAAAGTAGATGGGGCTCTCTTGTGAGATCTCTGATTTCTTCCTACTAATGGTTTGACAATAGCTCCACAGGCTGCTGAAATGAAGAAAGCTTTGGGGAGAACTAAGAGTGGGTTTTTGAGCAAAAGGGTTGCAAGTTCAACCCGGACATTGCCAAAAGAATTCCTGGCTGAGCATGGGTTCAGAAGCACCCTCTCCCTCAATTCTAAGTAGTGTCTGCAGCCTGGGAGGAAAACTTTGTGCAACTGGCTCTATTGTAGGTTGGTGACCCTTGGGGTCCTAGTAAAAACCCAAAGTCAGAGACCCCTGTAGCCCACAGCCTCTCTCTTTTCAAGGTGGCTGCCATGGGTTGCAATTGCAGTTGTTCTCCGTATGTGGGCTTGGGAAGATTGGGGACAAATACTATTTTGACCGTATTTTGAACAGTTTTGTGTTTTTCTTTTTAATTGCATTTGGCTGGGTGCAAGCAGTCCTACAATTTTAGGTGACCAACATCTTCCAAGTAAATTAGCATTGCCAGCATTGCCAGCATCTTCCAAGTAAATTAATGGAATGTTAATTTGCATGTTCTCTTAAGACTACTTTTGGGACAGATGCCTAATTTGCATAAGGGAGATAAGTTCTTCATGGGTGAACATCTCATTATGGGCTACTACCTGGCTGTCTGCGTTTGGGAGGAGTGTAAAGGGTCTTTCAGATGACCAGGTGCTTATGATGCAATTACAGTAATTAGATAAGAAGCATGGTTGTGTACATTGCCCCTCTGTTTTGTGTGTTTGTGTGTTCCGGAGGGGGGAGAATCTTACCCATAACATGTGGAATCACGAATGCATTCTGCCATCAGAAGTTCCTCTCCCATTTTGCATAAGGATTCCTTCTGTGAACAAAACGTTCCTTTCATTCCTGCAGGAAGCTGCAAACCCTAGAAGTGTTAGTCTGGATGCCACCCATGAAGTATTTATTCTGTCCATTTTGGTTTAGGATCCCTGCTTTGCCATCAAGAAACAAAGCAGATCTCCAACTTGCTTTCCACTTGGTACTAGGGACCCATCCCTCAGTAGACTTGCATTGCAGATATGTTACAGCAGCGGGACCATGTGATGTTGAATTAAAACTAAGAACAAATTATGTGTTCTACAACCTTCATACATTTTGCAGAGATGCTTGCTTTTTTGTGTAATATTTCCTCTGTTGCTGTTTTGCCTAATTCTGAAAAACAAAATTGCTTATTGTTTAATTATCTTGTCCTTCCTCTCTACATGGCCTCTCTCTTCTCATTTTGCCTTCCCAAGGACCCTGAAGTAGTTACAGCTGAGAGATAGTGACAGGCCTAGCTTCACCATGTGACATTGCCTTCCTGCTATGTTTGCAGTCCCCATTTCTTGACTCATCAGGTTATCCTAGTAGGATCAAAAACACCACTAATCTCTAGATTCTCTTACCTATATGTTGAAAGAGCAGAAGGCATCGTGGGGCAGAGTTCTGGGTGAGGGACCCCACAGTAAACTTCACATGTGGCCTCTCATATCTCTGTCCAAAGAGGTGCCTTTAAGAACAAAGAAATTGGGTTAGGAACAAAGAAAACCTTACAGGGCAAATATGTAAATGGAACCTAAGCCCTCTTTTGCTAGCTAACCTTTCAAGCTGGCATTTTCCGTTCCTAGAGAGCTAAGAGCTCCATTTTTTCCACCACATCCTTCCCGGATTCTAAAGAAGAAGGAGAGCTTTCCTCTTGATTGACAGTTCATTTCTGCTTTCTCCCAGTGAGTGTCATGACTCAGTGGGGAACTGAACTAAGGTTTCCCACTCAGCTGGCTGTTGCACCTCACTGGCAATCTGTGGAGCATGACCAGCTACTCTCAGTTGTCAACCGGAGTTCATGTGTACCTTCACAGCCAGTGAGGTATTTTTTAACAAAAGAAATCAAATCTTCAAGATTCTTAAAGTGCCTTAAATCTTAATTATTTATAATACAAAATCTTGTTTATAAAATCTTAATCTTAATTCTGAATAAAAATAATTTTGGTGCATCTTCGCATTTTATCAAAGTACAGGTATCCCCAAGTTATTGGATGGGTTAGGGACTGGAGCACCATCCAAAAATGAAAACTGCTGAAAAGTGAAACCCAATCTTTTTGAGTTTATAAATGTTTCTTCCAATGCTTTTTTAGCTAGCAAATTACAAATGTCCTTTTTATCTTGCAAATTCCTGCTGCCACACAGGTATTTCTGAAAATGGATTCTCATTAACTCCTTCGAGAATGGGATTAGACCAAGAGCCACAACATGGGGGAGGGCAATTTTGGCCTTTAGAACAGCAGAGAGAGGTTGAAAGAGCAGAACATGCATTGAATGAATGAGTTCTGGGTAGAATTGAAATGTGTTGAAAGAGTGGATGTGGATTGTCAGAAAACGAACTGTCAGAAAGCGGGGGATATATGTACATATATTTGATACAGCAAGTGAAGTATGATTCAATAGGCAGATGCTTCTATGCCAAATCCAACCTCCTAAAACATGTTTTCTGGCTATGAAATTGCTAACCCAGAAGTAGGAGTGGGATTTGGGAAAGTTGGCATTGGTCAAATAGAAAACATATCTCAGTGGTATGCAAATGGTATGCAAGGAGGAAGCCCTAAGATCAATCTCTGGTCTCGAATGAGGGGACTAGAATTGATCCTCTGTCTGAAACTCAGAAGAATTGTTGGTTGTCATTAGTAGACAATGCAGGTGCCCTCCCATACTTTCGGTTCTATATCGGATTTCCCTGCTCTAGATCTGCAGATACCAGGGGACCACTTTAAAAATGTTTAGAAAATAAATTTTCACTCTATTCTAAGCAACAGTGACATTCAAGTTCCTTTACTCTAGTAATCACACTCCTTTTGTAGCCCCTATATAGACTCTTCCACACTTGTAAGGAATATAATATACACCATGAAAAGTGGTGGGCTTTTTTTAAAGACTCATTTATCCATGAAAACCTTAATGTGATTGTAAGTCCAAAATAGTCTTCTTTGCTGTTGCACAGAGAAACTACAGGTGTCCCTCGTTATCCAGTAGGGCTCCGTTCCGGAACCTCCCATGGATTAAAAAAAATCCATGTATAATGGAAAAATTGGATTAAAGACCTTTTTGCAGGTTCCGTTATTGCACCTAATAGAATAAGGTAGTAACTCAATATCTGCAGAGGTTTGATTCTGGGACTGAAGAATGGAATGATTGCTTGCATGACTCCAAAGCAATTTTTTAAGCTGTGATTTGCAGTGCCCATTCATATTGAGTCAAATCTGTGTATAAAAAATCTGCATATAATAAAGTTGGACCTGTACTGCATTTTGAGAACCCTGGTTGCCTTCTGAGCTCCCTGCAGCCTCTTCCAGCTCATGCAAAGGCCCTACTCTTAACCTAACCTTACTGTAGAATGCAAATTTACTTTTCTCTGCTTGTATTTCAAGTGGATCCCTCCTCATCCCATATCTGTAGGCACCACAGATAACTTAAACCATGATTACCTGATCTGTGGATCAGGGGGACACACACCTGTATTGAGCTACCTGGACTGAAGTCCCGATTTCATAGAAAACTGGTTTATATGTCCATCAAAGGACTTATGTATGGACCAAATTGGGGGATGGGAGTTGAGGCCTATCAGGTCTTTTTCAGTAGGAAATCTCGGCTGCTGATCAAGATGGTAAAACCTACAGCATTGCTAAGCAAATATCAAATTTTCCTTCCCACATTGTTCTTGTTCAAATAACAAGAACATAAATCTCTATATAGTTTTTGAGATTTGAAGCAGGGACAGAAGAAATGGGACCAGTGTGTCAATTTTTGTCTTGTCCACTCCTTGTGATATAGGACGTTGTTCTTCCAATGCTGATCAAGCAAGAGATCCAAAAGCAGCATCACAGATTTCCTTGAGCATTTTGATATGTGCAGTTTTTTTTTCCCTTTTAAATCCCCCACTAACTGTGAAGATAAGCAGGCTGGAGAAGCAACCCATGAAATGATTTCACAAGGGAAGCGTTAAAACAATTATTTGGCCCCCGGTCATTCCAATTTAATGCTTGATTTAAAATGACCCCAAGCAGCTTTTCAAAACAAAACCAAACTGTTCATCTTATATTTTTCTCTCTTTCTTCTTCTTTAATATGGAAGCATCAAGCAGGATTCATGATAACTTGTCTGATGCAATGGACTATCACCAAATGGCAACTTCGTGGGCAGTTTATCAATGACCCAAACAGTTTTGCATGGATTGAACCTGAGAGCCTATCCCAAGGACCAGTACATCCTGCTTTATGGCAGCGACTGCTCTGTAACCATGTTCGGGGGTTCTTTCTTCCCACCCACATCTGACTTACCTGATTGCCTCCTTTTTTTCTAAAAGCATAAGAAGAGCCTTACTGGATCACACCTGCGGCACATCTCATCCAGCTTGTTTCTCACAGTGACCCATCAGATACCTTGCACAGATGACAAGGTACTTGCATCTCACTGCCACTCCTTGCATCTGGCATTCTATTTACCCTCAAACACCCCAAAAAGACACTATCCATGCAGCTTGGGTTTAATGTGGGCAACCTTATTAAGCACAAGTGATCTGTTTTTAAACATGAAACTTTTAAACATGAAACACACCATCTCTCTCACAAGGAAAAAAATGCCATCCAGTGCCAATTTGAATGACACAAAAATTCAATTTCCTTTTTAATGATCCCAGCATGGAATTGACCCCCATCACCACTGCCACACATTGTGTCAAGATTTTCATTGAGCTGTCCACCAGCACCCCAAGATCTCTCTCCTAAGCTGTCACAGACAGTTCAAACCCCTATCTATGTCTTCCTTTTCTTTAGCGTTTATTCCGCATCGTGACTGGGTCTGCTGCTCTGGATAGCTGATGCCATTTCTCCCTGTTATGGGCTTGGTCCAGGTGCATACAGGTCATCATGGAGTGTGTCAAACCAGTGCTGTTTTCGTCAACCCTTTGGTTGTTTCCTGCTGCAGGCCCATTTGTGCAATGATGTTGTTTCCTTCTTTCCAACTGTAGGCCTATTCGTGCTACGATGTTGTTGGCATGCAGAATGTGGCCGTACCATAGGAGATGAGCTTCTCTCATCTTGTCGATGATTGAAGGATAATTGTCCAAGGGATTGGACAAATTCCTAGAGGAAATGACCATTCTTAATCACAGGTTACAAGCCATGAGGCGAATTGTAGACGTGGTCACCTTCAAAATGACAGATGCAGGGGTGGCACCTGGATGCAGGTGCCATATGTGCTCCCTGAGGCATCTGGTGGGCCGCTGTATGAAAGCTGGACTAGATGGGCCTTTGGCCTGAACCAGTGGAAGCTCTTCTTATGTTGTTATGAAGCAATGCCATATCACTGCTGGATGTCATTGCTGCAGATGTGGTTAAAATGAGTGACACCACGATCCACTGCAGAATCCTTGTCTCCATTGTACTAAGGTGACCAAGGGCACAATCCAGAGTAACTATGGGGAGTCCTTGCTCCGGTGTAAGAATAATTTGCTCTGGGTTGCAATATGAATTTCCCATAGGTTTTCATTAGGTAGTGCAGTAACTACGGGTCCACGTAATGTCTCTTATGTGCTCCCATAATTACTCTGGATTGTAGGGTTAGGCTGCAATGCTAAAGACACTTTCCTGGGAGTAAGACCCATTGAGCACAATGGGACTTGCTTTTGAGTTCACATGGTTAGGATTGTGCTGTAATACAATATACAGTTCATTAGCCTACATACAAATTTTTTTTTCTTTTTTCCCCAGTGTGTATTACTTTATTCTTTTCTTCAGTGAAATACATTTTTCATTATGCTACGCATTCTCCCTGTTTGGAGAGCTCCTTCTGGAGGTCTTTACAATTCCTTCTGATCATCATCCAGAAAAGTTTGTTATAATCAGCAAACTTATCCGCCTCACTACTTATCCCTATCTCTCGATCATTAGTAAGTCAAAAAGCACCATTTCAGGGACAGATCCCTGGGGCACATGGCATCTCTCACCACTGTGAAAATTTTTCATGGGGAGCCATTCTCTGTTCTGCATAGAATTCTTAATTCATTAGAGGGCCTGCCCTCATTTCCCAATTGTGACCACGTTGAATGCCTCCTGAATTTCCAGATTTATTAAATCCATAGGTTATTCCGCCTCCACATGCCTGTTAACCCTTTCTAAGAATTATAAGAGGTTTATAAGGGATGTCTTGCCCTTACAAGAAGCCATGCTGAGTCTCCCTCAACAAGGCTTATTCCATTATTTGTTTTAAGATTTTATTTTTGATTAGACTTTTGACCATCTTACCTGGAACAGACATTCAAGTATCTGTAGTTTCCTGGGTCCCCTCTCCCTCCTTTGTAAGAATATTGGCATAACATTTGCTCCAGTCCTCTGTCATCTTGTTGATTTTAAAGGAGAAGTTGCGTAGTTAATTGATTGGCAACATTCTTCAGTTCCTTAATAAGTCTTGGCAGGATGGCATTTGGACCCAATAATGTATTGATCTTTATTAATTAGGTCTAAAAATCTTCTCTCTGAATCTCTATCTGACCAGGCTTGCCAAACGCCCCTTTGTCCGGGACAAAAGAGAGCCCCTCGGGGCTCCGGAATTTGGGCAGCTTCAGCACTGGCCCTTTAACTATTAAAAAACTGTTGCATGCGCAGCTAGGGTTTCGTGCACACTTAGACTTCCCTTCAGTCTGCCCCACAGCTTGACGATGGTGCTCGTGCCTCTCAGACCTCTCACGCCGCCCCTCCAGCCATCGGGGGCTTCAGGCTGGCACGCACGCCTCTCGCACCGCTCGTCCAGCTGTGGGACAGGCTTCCCCCTGGTGTGCGCTGCCCGCCCAGGTCCTGCAGAGGAGCTTCTCCCAGGCGCGTGCGCCACCCAACCTCAGTGTGGGGGCTTCCCCCTGGCATGTGTGCCGCCCAGCCTCAGTGCGGGGGTGGGCTTCCCCTGGCACGCGCACTGCCCAGCCTCAGTGCGGGGGCAGGCTTCCCCCGGCGCGCACGCTGCCCGCCCACGTCCTGCGGGGGGGGGCTTCCCCCAGGCACGCTCGCTGCCCGCACAAGTCCTTCAGAGGGGGACTTCCCCAAGTTCTGCCGGCTGCCGACAATGGAGCTTACTCCCAGGTAAACTCTGGGTAGGATTGCAGCCTGAGAGGCCAATCCTATGCATACCTACTCTGAAGTAAGCTCCATTAAAGACAATGGGGCTTACTCCCAGGTAAACTATGGGTGGGATTGCAGCCTTAGAGGCCAATCCTGTGCATGCCTACAGGAAAGCAATACCAATGTTTTAAGCTTATTTCAACATGTCCTATATTTTGTTCTACATTTTTGGGGTGTCCTACAACGTTTTTTAATAGAAGGAATTTTCTCAGGAATTTTGGCTTGGACAGGGAGGAATTTAGGCCTTCAATCAGGAATTTTGGGGTTGCCACTCAGGAATTCCAGGTTTTGCATCTGGTCACCCTGTATCTGACTTTATTTCTTTGTCAGGAGGGGCTGTTTGTTTATCTGCCCAAGATCTGCCATGAAGACAGATGCAAGAAACTGATTTAATTTCTGTACAATCTCCAAGTCCCCTTTTATGTCTCCCTCCTTCATCATGGACCACCTGCCTCTCTGGCAGGTTTCCTACTTCTAACGTTCTTGAAAAAGCTTTTATAATTCCATTTTATTTTGCTAGCCATGTATTCCTCATAGTCTTTCTTGGTGTCCCGAACCGTCATCTTACATTTCTTTTGCCAGTTTGTTCCTCTTTTTTCCTCATCATTTTCTCCTTATATTCTCCTACTTCAGTTTTTTCCTAATATTCTTCTACTGGGAAACTTGTTCTAGAATTTTAGAAAATTCTGACAGTACCTGGGAATTGGATTTTTCCAGTATTTGCTATGAATTATTCCCTCTTCTGTTAAGTTACTTCTCTGAGCTCATTTTCTATCTGCAAAGAATGCTTTCGTTGCCTTGTTGGAATGGCCCAGAAATGTTGCAAAGAATAAAAGGGAAAGGAAAACCCAGCCTCCTGTGGATCTGCCAAAGGTGATGTCATCTATCTCATCATTCCTTGTAAATTGCTCCGTCTGCAGTCTCTCCTGTTCATGAAAACAAAATGGATTTTTAATGAAGGGAGGGAGAGTCCAGTGTTTTAATTGCCTGCTAACCCTTGTGGGAAAAGGGGTTGTTTTTTAATGCCTGATAACAGCAAAATCGCATGCTCAGGTCTTCAGATGAAGGCTGTGTAGTTATCAGGAGAAGACTGTTCACATATGCATTTGCTCTGATAGATCCCATGAAAATTTCTTACTGGTAATTACTGGTTTGGAAGAGGCTGGCTTGATACCTGTTTATGAGATTGAAATTTAGCTCCGAGGTGAGCCTCTGTTCAAAATAGCATATTTACTTGAATCTAACTTGCACCTTTTTCAATTGAATTTAATTTCAGAAATCAGGATGCACATTAGATTTGATGGTGCATTAGATTTGAGTTAATATGGTATTTTGATTATAAGTCAGTATTTAGTTTAACAGTTTACTATCTTGTAATAAAAATATAACAAACCCATTGTTGTATAAAGAAGTGCAATTACCGGTAGGTAAAACTCATAACATTAACCTATTGTCAAATTATTGTCATATAACTCATTGTTGTATGCAGTAAAATTAAATAATGCAGCTGTGCATTATAATCACCAGCAAATATTTTTTATCTCAAGCTTTGGGGTACACCTTAGATTTGGTGGTGCATTAGATTTGAGTAAATATGGGTATTTCCTTCCATATGAGAAATATTCTGTTTTACATATGGGTCTTTCCGATGACTTGTATGGATATTTCGAGTAACGTGACATGAAAAGAGAATTTTTTAAATTGGCTAAAAAGTGCCCCTAATTAATTGATTGGGCTGCTGGGGAAAGGCAGATTTGGAGAATGGCATATGGCCCTGTCACCATGTGAGTGGAGAAAGATAGTTTTTAGGCCACCATGCTGTTTCTGTATAACTTTGAAAGCTTAAGGCTGCAATCCTAAGCATACTTTCCAGGAATCAAGTTCTATTGAACAAAATGGGACTTCCTCCTGAGTAGACATGCTTAGGATTGCACTGTAAGAGTATTTCATGGGAGGGTCTTGAATGCACAAAGCAATCAATTCCACCACATCAAAACTTCATTCCTTACAGTGATTTTTGGCTACTGACAGAAGCTGGAAAACCCAGGCCATGGATGACTCTTTAATTTAAAAACTTAAATTAAACCCTAGTCTCAGATGACTTTTTCCTGAAGGAAGGATGATTGTGAAAAGCAAGAAAACTCTTCCTTGCAGCTGTAGGATTTAACTATAGGATTGCAGTGGAAGCTTGGAAAGAAACCCATGTGAATGTGTTTTGATGTCTTCCATTGGATTGCCCACATCAGCAAGTTGGGGTAGCCTCGGCAGAATCACTATTGTAATTCTTTTGGAAACAGATAACAACATTGATCAAGAGTGTCAAACTCCGTCACGGGTCCCAGATGTTTATACTAACTCCATTTTCCATTGCGGGCAACAAACATTTGGAATCTCCAATTTTAGAAAGTTGCCACTTCTTGGGGTAAAGCCTTTGACTGAACATAAAAATCCATTTTTGAATTAAGAGACCATTTCCTAATTGGTAGAGACTTGGAGAAAAGTGTTTAGTAAACCATTTTTCTCCCTGAAAATAGTTCTTGAAGATGCTTCTTTGTTTTGTGTTTCTTTCAAATTATCCCCAGTTCTTTCCAAAACGGTGTTTAAAGCATTCTTTGGATTAGCATGTACTCTTTGTTGTTGATGCATCGCGCAATCTATGTACATGGCACTTTACAAAGAGCAAGAGCGCAGGGCTCGGTCCCAGGGGCAAGAAGTTAGAGACAACAGGAAAGGGGAGGGAGACATAAAGTGGAGTGAAATTATGTATTTATTTCATGCACATATATTTACTAGAAGGCTATTCAGACAAAGGCTGTCTTTTCATGCCATGGTCCAAATAAATAAAGTATGAGACTGGGGACCCATTCTTGATCCTGCCCCCTCCTGAGACCCTATCCATCCAGTTCCAACACTGTTCACTACAGCCAAAAATTCTTATTAGAGAAAGCTGAAAAAGTTTCCATTAAGAGAAAGCTGACCTGAGCTTAAGGACCTGAGCAGGCCAGGGTGCAGGATCTGGTACGGTGCCGGATTTACATATAAGCTAAAAAAAGTGATAGCTTAGGGCCCTACTCTCTTGGGGGCCCCAAAAAAATTTCAGTTCAAAATTACTTTGATAAAATACATATTTTATTATGGCTGTAGATACCTATTAGTTCCGTAAATTACCAAATAGCATATATTCAACACAAAAAAACAGTAACAATTTGTTGTTGACAAAGGACAGCTAGACATATAAAGGGCCCCATTACCTTCATAACTTAGGGCCTCATCAACTCTAAATACGGCCCTGATCTGGTACTTGAAGGGTACACTGGGTAACTCCCCCTTTATATGGTGGTGTTGTAGATCAGTGGTCTTCAAAATGTTTCATTTTTATAAGTTGCCATGATCACACATGCCTACCTGAAGGCCTACCTGAAGGTAGGAACAGGTAATGCCTACCTGAAGGGAGGAACAGATGTGTAAGCAGATTCCTTCCCCCTCTCTTTCCCAGGTGGTTTGTGTACAAGTATAAAGCAAGGTTTTTCTAGACTTTTGGGGTTGATGCAGAGATTGACAAGAGTTTGATCTAGGAGAGTCAGGCATGGATGCTGTGACAGCCTAAGCTCAGTATCTTGGGGTATTGGGAACTCATGGGAGATGCATGTGGGTTGAGCCTGATGTTGCTTTTTGGTGTGATGTGCTAACTATCGCATCAACCAACGCTCAATCCATATATCTGTAAACAATCCTCCAGTGATCGCCCAAAGGCAGAAACCACTGAGAAGTGGGGCGCAAGCCTATAATAGCATTATTTCCTCTTCTTGATGTGTGCAGCTCAAAAAGAAAAAAAATTTAGCACCCTGACACCATAATAAGTGTAAATGCCTTTTGTAGTTTTTTTTTGTCTTAATACTCAGCAGGGATTTTTGCATTTAGGATTGTTTGGTTATTCTTTTTCCTGCCCTGCCTCTTCCCCTGGAGCAGATATATAAACAGCATGATCTCATCCTGTTGTCACAGTAATAAGTCTTAGGGGATTGTAACCTTGTTCACATTTAAGATGACATCATCCCTCTGTAAATTGCACAGTTGGTAAGTCTTGGCTTAATCCATGAAACCTGTCTCAGTTGCTGCCCAATGAAGGCCCAAGAATCCCTGTCATTCTTTAAAAAACCTTTAATTTTTTGAATGCAAAGGAAGACCCACAACTGACTGTGCAAGAGCCAATCCTAACCCACTATCTAGAAGTCTGGACTCTGAAAGTGCTCACTTTCCTATTAAGAAAGAGATTTTGCTTTTGACATTTGTATGCAAGACTGGGAGACACCTGAGAGCATAATCCTAATGATGTTTACTCAGAAGTAAGCTCCATTGTGTTCAATAGATCTTCCTCCCAGAAAAGTGTGTTTAGGATTGCAGCCTGAGGGTTTCATTTCGAAAAATGTGTCTATGCCCTCAATCATGGTAGATGAGTGCTTCCCAAACCTTTGAGCACCACAACCCACTTTTTAAATGACACCCTATCATGACTCCCCACTCCAAAAAAGATATCTTAATAATCTTTTAACAAATTAATAATAAACAAGTCTTATGTGCCTATATTAGGGACCTTACAGACTTTTTAGGTCTCTCAAAACCTTTGTAACCGTCCAAAAATCAAGTGCTCCAGAGTGTTGAAACGGGCTGCATAAGTGTTAGTCCTGTGCTGCATCAGATTATTGGTTCTTCTTGTTTACACTGATCTACACCAGTGGTTTTCAATCTTTTTCATCTCACAGCTCACTGACAAGTCACCAATATTTTCAGGGCATACCCTCAGGCATTTTTGTTTTGTTTTTAACAATTGACAAGGCACACTGTTCTTCCTGTAAGTGGGAAGATCACATCTCCAATGGCCCTACTTAATTGGCTGGTCCTGAACCCCCTTGGCACACCTGCGAGTTGAAAACAGCTGGACTACACTAAGCAGCTGGTCTTTCCAGCTCTAACTGGCGATGCCAACAGTTGGGTCTGGGGCCGTTGGAGAACCTTCACAAATCTTTTGTCCCAGAGGGGCCCCCCCCCAAAAAAAAATCTGTAGCCGTCATTGGATCGAAGGCAAAGAAAGATTCGCCAGCAAGGCTGCCTTGTTTCAAAGTTGGTTTAGGCACCTCACTTTTCTGTCACTTTTCCTACCATTGTTATAGTAGCAGAGGCTCTGACAGCCGTCAAGTTAGAACAGAGGATGCAAACATTTCTCTGCTTCCGTTTTTCAGTGACTAGATCTTCAACTGCACAGAACGTGTGATGATTTCACAGTTTCCTCTGGATAGCAAGCAAATTTCCTGGCTGTTTATGTGTGACAGCAAGGAAAGCAACGTTTTGGGCTGGGGAGGAAGAGAAGTGGTCTAAAAAAACAAAACAATGGCAGTAAATCCATGAAATACTGCTGACAGGAAGAAAAAAAACTGCTACCCATTTGGCTTGTATATGTCTTTTTTTAGTATGCACCTAAAGAATTACATTTCGAATGTAGCCATTCTGTACATAGAGCCACACATTGTATGGGTCCAGGGCCAACTGGGGAGGGGTGCACAGATTAGATGAGAAGAGAAGCACATGCTTTGCATGCAGAAAGTTTTGGGTTTGACAATCCAGTTCAAAGGATCAGGTGGGTCATGCTGGGATGCTGGACACAGCGGGCCCCATTTGGCCTGATCCAACAGGGCTCCCGGATGTACATGCTATCAAAATTGGCTATACTGGTGATCTGGCAGAACTGGCTTCACTTGTTGAGGAGACCTGGTTGTGTAATTTAACCAAAGAACCCTTGGCATCTCTAGAATGTCCTACCATTCAATTATGGGCTTTTAGCATTGGTAATTCCCCCTCAACTGCTACTGGAAGGTTTTCACAGCAGATAAAATCTAATATCTCTTGGGGTTTAGCCTGCCTATTACTTCTGTGATTTGATACAACACTTTTCACCTGATAATTTGAATGTGTTAAAATGTTGGTCAGTAAATCATGAATCAGTATGAAGAAGGATCATCACTCAATTGTACAATGCTTGGTCCCCTGGGTTAGTCCCTCTGGCTAAGTGAGTGAGGGCTGTTAAGCCCCAATGCCTATCTCCAGTTATTCCACCCAGTGTTGGAAAGAGTCCTATGAGGTTTGAATTGAGTCTAGAGTACCACCTCTTTCTGGGACCCAAGTCCAAAACATGTCATAAAAGTAGTATTTTACAAGTCCTTGAGTCCACCCTTTTGTGACTCTATAGGACTCAACCACCCCCAGACACAGGCAGGCAATTTGGTGTCCTAAATACAAGTCATTGGTGTTGAGTGTTTTTCAGAATCCTCCATGCATATAACCTGCGAGTAGGCAAAAACATGATTTTTTGTGACTCAAGTCCAAGTTCATCAGAGTTGAGTTCCCAACATTTCTTCTACCCACCTCATCTGAATTCATTACAAATTCAGCTACATCTAGTTTGGCTCTCCATATTCCATCTCTATACCTTCAGAAAGCTTGTCTCCAATTCCCAAGCAGCCAGTCCCAGACATATTTATGTGGCTACTCCTGCCTTTCAGAAAAAGCCAAAAAAGACCCTCTTGGTCTTTCCCACAAGCATTTCACCAGAATTTGATAACAATAGATTTATTCTGCTTTTCCAACTTGGCAATAATGAGTCTGATATGAAGATATGTAGCTGCAATATACTTGAATTACACAATGTTATCTCTCTTTGTACTATATTTTTCCTTCCCTATTGTTAACTTCTTATTCTCCAAACAGTCTCAGGTGGTTCGATTGAATAGCCTTTCAATCTCCAGCTACAGGCTTTGTGCTTTCTGTGAACCTGTAAATTCTACAAGCAAAACCACAAAATATTAAGAGATTAGTTATTCATTTGAACAACATCCTCACCCACATTTGCTTCTCTTTTTCCTCCTAGACAAAAATATATTCCTGCTTTGCTTAATGCCTCTCCCGTCAGGTGCCTGACATCTTAACATTATGCCTTCATATTCTCAGGTGCTATTTTTAGCGCTTCATCTTTCCCTAGAAACATGAATAGTTAAAGCAAAGGAAATCAATGGCATCTTCCTTAGTAGTTGAAAGACTTCAGTTTGAACCAGAAGCTCAGTTCCCCAATAGGGACCACAGCTTGGTGGTGGAGCACATGCTTTGTATGTAGAAATGTCTCCAGGTTCCATTCCTGGTATCTTTGGGAAGCAGACTGGGAAAGTTCTTTCTCTGCGTGGGGACCTGGTGAGTTGTTAAAAGACTGAGCAGATTTTACTAGGTGAGATGGGCTCACCTAGTAAAGAGATAGGTGAGATGGCAGGGTTGGACAAGTTGGGTCTCTTTGGTGATCCTGGACCTTTTAATAGTTGTATAGAAGAGGGAATTTCAGGTCACAAGCTGTTCTTGCTGCTGATATTTCCTCTTCTATACAAATGGTAAAGGTACAGGATCCCTAAAGTGGCCCAGCTTGTCCACATCTTTGGTAAGCAGTATGAACAAAGTAAGCCTCCAACCACAAGCAGTGTGACTATGGGTGCAATCCAGAGTAACTACGGGGAGTCCTTGCTCCGGTGTAAGAACAATTTGCTCTGGATTGCAATATGAATTTCCCATAGATTTTCACTAGGTAGTGCAGTAACTACAGGTACACGTAATGTCTCTTGCGTGCTCCCGTAGTTACTCTGGATTGTAGGGTAAGCCTCCAACCACCCAGAATGGCTACAGAGGGAAGGGAAGGGGAAGGGGTCATTTGCACACTGCAGTGAGGCTCTCTGCAAAATGCACTGATTTGAACCCCCTCTAGCCATGCCACTACTTGCAAAGCTCTCTCAGTGGATTCCCCTTTGGCTTGAATTTTGCAGGGAATATTTTGCTTTTTATTGCAGTGCTTTTGATTGGGACATTGGGTTTGTATATGTTCCATTTAGTTTTATTTCCAGATAAGAAAATACTTCCTTTGATCAACAAATAGTTCTTATATTGTAAGCTGCTTATGTGGGGAGAGGGATTGAAAAGAATAATAAAATAAAAGAATAATAAAATAATTGGGGTTTTGTTTGGCTTTTTTAATATCAGAAAATATAATTTTGTCTTCCAAGCACGAGTCCCTGCATACATTTACATCCCTAAGAAGGAAACAGAGCCAGATCTCAAGAGTTTGTAAACAGAGATGTAATTATCTTTCTGGTCTAACAGAGTACTGGGGCTATCGTCTGCCCAAACATCCAACCAAAGTTTACCATGTATAGAGCTTCAGCTGCAATGCTTTAAATCACAAATGCTCTTATTGGAGCATGAATTAGCAAAAGGATGTCGATTACTGCTTTCCTCCCATGGCCACATCAGAACCTCACCTGCAATGTGAACACAGCTTGCATGTCCTGTGGAAAGCACAGTAAGCATCTATTATCACCAGAATGGGTGACTTGGCTGTGCTTGCCTGTCTTCTTATCGTAGTGAGATGAGAGCGATAAGAGTCTCAGATGTTATGCACATGTGGGGTGATTTAATTTCAGATAACAGGAGAATGTGCTTAAGCTCTTGCAATGTTAAATATGAGAATTTCCTTTGCTGAAACCCATCCAATTCAGTAGCTACAACTGACAGCCAAATGTCTACCAGATAGTCACAAGCAGAACATGAAGATCAGGACAAGAGTCACTCCCAGGACTGATGACGTCAACATCACCCAAAGTCCAGGGTGGAAAGAAGATCTTAGTAACCTCTATAGGAAGGATGAGGAGGCATGGTGCTCTCATCCCATCTGTTTGTGAGAACCCAATCCAGATACTCTCCAAAGGTGCAGGTAAGTAAGGAAGATATACATTTTCTATATATGCTGTTTTACATATAGAAAGGATATACATTTGGGACTCTTCAGTCTAGAACAATTGTCAGAGGGAAGAACTTGATTGAGACATTCAAAATTATGTACAGGGTGGATAGAAAGATGCTCTTTTCCCTCTAACAGGGTTAGGACAGATAAAATATTTTTTATCCCGTATGTAACTAGTCTGTGGAACTCCTTGCCATAGGATGTGGTGATTGATTGGCATCTGGCCTAGATACCTGGACATGTTTCTGGAAGAAAGTCCATCACAGGTTACAAGCCATGATGGGTATGTACAAAATTAGAAGTCTGACCTAACCTCAGAAAATCAGATGTAAAGGAGGGCACAAGGATGCAGGTCTCTTGGGTTCTCCCAGAGGTATCTGGCGAGCTTAGTTCCCTCTAAGTTGTGCCCGTGTGCGTGCACACACAACTCGCCAAACTAGTGTACACAAGTTTCTACAAAGCACACAAAGCCAAAACTGGCAATGACAAAAATTTTGACAATGACAATGAAAACTCATTATCTTCTTCCATACATTGATTGTATTGCATATTGTAATAAACAGTACCAATTGTTTTCTGACATATAGTCAAATGTATGTAAATCCAACTGTCATTATGTGGCGCACAAAAATTTAACCTTACTTCAAAAGCTGCACGGCTAATATTTTTTGCACACACAGCCTACCAAAAATTAGAGGGAACATTGCTGGTGAGACACTGAGATATAAGAAGCTGGCCTAGGTCATCTACAGCTTGATTTGCTCTAATGGCTTAGGTGTGTTGCTCTCCTGAACTGATTAAACAATGAAAATAATGTTACAGAATAATAATAATACCATTATGTGTTGCTTCACCCAGAAGGCTGTAAATGAACCTCTGTATGGTCAGAAGCCTGCAGACATGCCTTTTGACTTCATTGATCTTCTCTGTTTTCCTAGACTTGTGAAAAAAATGAGTTGTGTAAACAGGCTGTGGTATGAAAGAGAGGTGGGGGAGAAAGATTGCTGTATAGATGCCATATGAGCTCTAATAGCTCATATGAGCTCTGATAGCTGCTACAATCACTTGGAAGCTTCTGATCCACAGGGCAACTGGTTTATTGATTCTCTGATGAACTACTAGCTCATAGATCTGCTTCTCAAAGGATGCAATCCTGACCAAGGGCAGTGCAGCTCCAAGGTAAGGGATCAAACATTCCCTTATATTGAAAGGGACTCCATTACTGAACCCCATCTGCAGGATGCAGCATACATGCCCAGCACACATGCCCCAATTTGGCGCAACTATGCCAATGCTGGAAGGTTGGTTAGGATTGGGGCCAAAAATAGTTTTCCTATGTGCTCTTTTGGTTAGAAAAAGCAATAGTGCCAGGGCAGTATTTTGATGCACACGTGCTCTATATTCATGTATTTGTTTGACCAGAAGACCTTTTGGGTCCATCGCTTTAATAGCCTTTCCACTCTGCCTCTCTTTGCTGCTAATATCCATTACATTTTGAGAAAGAGTTAGTCTGCCAGTGTTTTTCCCTTGTCCTCATCTACCCATGATCTGATTCACAAAAAGTCTGAGCAAGCGTTACCCTATCTCAGCAGATCCTTCAAAAGCCAGCTCTTAATCCTAAATTTGGCACTTCCCTTGGCAACTGCCCTGAGCTGCCCTTTACAGCAAGCTGTGGTTAAACCCTCCTTGGCAGCCTTTCCCTGAATGTTGGTTTCTGGGCTATGTGGAGCTACTGACACCCACTGGAAAGCTCGGCCAGGAATTGCATTTAGATACCGGGGCCTCCTGCTGTTGCCTTTCCCCGGCCTTTGTATTCAGGCAATGCTCACCAAGATCAAGATTGCTTCCACCTCCAGCTGTTCCTGCTGTTTGAACTGCCTCTTTGTGCAGTTAGAAGCAAAGTTGCTAAATAAATCTTAGCTGATTAATCATGTGTGTTTCGATTCAGTTGATTTAATTATTTTATAATTAAGAATACAGTATTTATATACGTTAATATAATTAAGAATATTATATAATTTTTTAAAAAGTATTTCACAAAATGGATAACAAAGCACAGTAAATGGTTCCCTTTCCCAAAGGACTGACAGCCTAAAAACAAATAAAAACACCTTTCTAACCGTCATTGGAAAAGATGCCATGTTGGGGTTAAGAGAGACACCCACGTTGGGATGAATTGATCTCCCTGCTAAATATAAGAGTTCACTCCTTTAAAGGTTCCTTTTTATTGCCAGAATGGAGATAAAAGGTTCACTGCTCTATATACACATGTGGCCTTCTAAGACATTTTTTAAAATAATTTCCTAAATGACAGCTTCTATTTAAAGAAGAAGAGCTTGTTTTCATAGTTCAAAGGTCTATAGAGTTAAAAATTCAGCAGTGACCAAGACCATCCACATCTCCCAAAGAAGCCAGGGCTCCATTTGCCTGACCTGCCCAGCTTTCTCCAGCCAACATTCCCACTGAATCAGTGTAGCCTTTCCAAGGGCACCGTTACTTTTTTCAGGCTTCAGTGTGTCTCAAAATCTTTCAGAATTATTTTTTTAGTGTGACATTGTGCTTGGGAGGGCAAACCATAATTTCCTGGAGAAAAAAATATTTTCAATAAGTAAACACCTCTGAACTTTAAAAAAAACCTATCTGGTGGATAGTTACTGGTTTCCCATTATATATCAAGGCAGGCCACAGCCCCAAAACCTCACCAGAGGCTTTGCTTTACCAGAGTTAAAGGTTTTCTCCACAGGTTGCTAAGGGTGGTGCTCATCCCCATTAAATTGGCTGAAGACCCATTGTTGTCTTAAGTCGTCTCCATGGGCATGTGGTCAGCATGACTGAGGCTGCAATCCTAAAGACACTTTCCTGGAAGTAAGACCCATTAAAAACAATGGGGCTTACTTTTGAGTAGACATGATTAGGATTGTGCTCTCAATGCGAAAGGCGCATGGAATACTATTACCTTCCCACTGAAGTGGTACCTATTTATACACTTGCATTTGTATGCTTTCAAACTGCTAGGTTGGCAGGAGCTGGCCCATTCCCCCATAATTAGATAGTTGGTATCTAGCCTTCTAGGTCAGGGGTCCTCAAACTTTTTAAACAGGGGGCAGGTTCACTGTCCCTCAGACACTGTCAGGGGCCAGAGAGTGAGAGGACTTATGTAGGACAAAATGTAGGATGTCCTACATTTTAAAAATTTTAAAAATGTAGGACATGTTAAAATGAAGCAAAAATGCTTGTATTGCTTTCCTGTACTTAATTTCAACACTTTTGAAATAGCAAAACTTTTAACATGCCTGATTCTCACCCAGACATGCAAGACGCCCTCAAAGCAGTTTCCAGCAACATGTTACTTCAACATATTTAACTTAACATATTTTTCATGTCAAACTTAAGACATATAATTGTAAGACACCCTCAAAGAAATTTGCAGCAACACAAGGAATGTCAGTGACATGCACTGACACACACCATGCTCTCTCTCTCTCTCTCTCTCTCTCTCTCTCTCACACACACACACACACACACACACACACACACACACACACACACACACCCATGTATTTTTACACACACACACAAGCACAAGCTCACCTCAATTTTGAGCTTGCTGTTCAGGAATTTTGCCCAAGCCTATGCATGTCTACTCAGGAGTAAGGCCCATTAGAGTCAGTGGGGCTTACTCCCAGGAAAGTAAGCCCAGCACCATGCATATCTACTCAGAAGTACGGCCCATTAGAGTCCATGAGGCTTACTGCCAGGAAAGTGTGGATGGGAAGGTGGCCTTAATAGCCCAGCTCTCTGCTTGTTTACTCAGAAGTAAGCCCCTGGCAGCTGGGGGGCCGTAAGAGAGTGGCAGGAGGCATGCATGCCAGCCTCTAGCCCCTGGTAACTGGGGCAGCCACGCAAGGGCGGTGAGAGACATGCGCGCACCAGCCTGAAGCCCTGGGACGGTCATGAAAGAGCAGCAGG
The DNA here is from genome assembly GCA_030015325.1 of Cryptoblepharus egeriae. Classification (NCBI taxonomy): domain Eukaryota; kingdom Metazoa; phylum Chordata; class Lepidosauria; order Squamata; family Scincidae; genus Cryptoblepharus; species Cryptoblepharus egeriae. Next base: position 19,899,041 of record JAREYC010000013.1, read on the forward strand.
AGGTGTGTGCGCCAGCCTCAACCCGGGCCCCTGGCAGCTGGGGCGGCCGCGCACTCCAGCCTGAAGCCCCTGCTCCAGCTGCGCGCGCAACATTTTAAAAAAATGTTTAAGGGCCAGCTTGAAGCTGCCCAAATTCCGGAGCCTGGAGGGGCTGTCTCCCTTTGCACAGGGCTGCCACGACTGGTGTATCTTTGCCGCGGCAGCCTTGAACTGCCCCCAAGTGCCCACAAAGCGCCTCCCAAACCCCCCAAAAGTCCTGCGGGCCGGATTGAGGCCTCTGGCGGGCCTGATCCGGCCCCCGGGCTGTAGTTTGAGGATCCCTGTTCTAGGTGATGGTTCCTTTCTGCTGGATTTCCCTTATAAGTTATTCTGTTTGTATACTATTGAAATGTTAATTATAGTATTATACCTTTTGATCTTTTGATGATCATAATTGACTTTGATATAATTGACTTTTCATGAATACCACATACAGTTATGAATGATGGTGGATATAGACCAGAAAGTTTGTGTTGATGTTCCTGTGGTGTTTACTAGTGATCTTAGGCCAACTGCTATTTCTCCACCTGACCTACCTTTCAGGGTTGTTGTGAGGCTAAAAGGGGAGAGAGGAGTCAGGTATACCACTTTTGACTATTGAAAGGGAAAATGTGAAATTTTACATTTTTCAATGTGAAAAATGTAAACCTGTCCTATTTTTAAAAAATATTGGATAGCATTCCTGATTTCCTCAATTTTTGTAGATGTTCTACCAATCCTAAGAATGTCTACTGAAAAGTCCCATGGTGTTCAGTAGCATAGTACTTACTCCCAGGAAAGTGTAGTTAGGATTGAAGCCTAAGAGCACAATCCTAACCATGTCTACTCAAAAGTCAACCCCATTGTGTTCAATGAGTCTTACTCCCAGGAAAGTGTCTGTAGGATTGCAGCCTAAATTGCTTTTGTCGGTCTTATCTACATTAGGTGCCTTGAACTCTGCCACATAGGATGGTGTGAAAATGTTTTATCATCACATTGTCACATAATATTTTAAGTAGTCACATAATATTTTATTATTTAAGCTTGTTATACAAGTATACAATTTTTAAGTGCATAGATATGCCAGTAGAGGGCATACACTCCACATTAACTAAAGTAAATGGAAATTACGGTAATAAATTTGGTAAGGGGTGCCAGTGGGACAACACCTATTAGCTGCTCCCTTACTTAAAGACAGTTCCTCATATATAAACTGTGTGGAAAAGGCATGTGTGATACACTCAGATTTAAGGATGTCAGTCTTTGCCAACTATTCAATTTGTGTGTTTTTAAAACTATGGCTTTTTGAACCAAGAATTTAGACACTGTGCCTGTTAACCAGCAGGCCAGGGTTCAAGACCTGATTCCAGTGGTGGGTTGCAAACCGGCTAACAACCGGTTTGCAGCCACTGCGCATGTGCCAACCTTGGCGCCTGCACAGTGCACCTTCTGAAGCCAGCCAGTGTCAGAAGACGCACTGCGCAGGTGCCAAGGTTGGCACCTGTGCAGTCTCCTCTGAAGCTGGTCAGCTTCAGAGGAGACTTCCTCCTCTCCAAGGAGGAGGTCTGCGCCTCTGCGGGGCCATTTGGCCTCGCTAGAGAGGCGGAGCAGCACTTGCCGCTTCACCTCCCTAGCGAGGCCAAATGGCCCCGCAGAGGGACGCACTGCGCATGTCTGAGACTTCAGACATGTGCAGTGTGTCTGCGCAGCCATTGGGCCTTGCTCCAGAGCTGGAGCAGCTGTCCGAGAGCGCATGTCTGAGACTTTGGACATGCGCAGTGCGTCTTTGCGCACAGTGCCATTTCTGTTAGCTCCGAGACAGAGCAGCAGCTTCTGGCTACTGCTCTGCCTGAGAGCTAGCTGGAATGGGTGGGCGCCGGGAATTGGGCCCAACACTAGCAACCGGTTTGCTAGCGTTGGGCCCAATTTAACAACCGGTTCTATAGAACCGGTGCGAGCCAGCCTGGGCCCACCTCTGCCCGGTTCCCCACAAGATGAGGATCTCCTGCAACAGGCAGGTGGTCAGACTAGATGATCCACTGGGTCCCTTCCAACCTTACGATTTTATTTTTTTGTACGTATATTTAGTTCTTGTATTTAACATACATGCTGTAGTTTTAGGGCTGATTAGATTGATCTAGTTTGAGTTTCCTTGGACACATTTACAGTTATGAGTGCGCTCAACTGATTAACATAAACTTAACAATTGATTAAATTTGCGTACATTAGCATATAAGTCAAACAGCCCTATGAGTGATCCACAAATGGAGGATAAATGTTACTAGCTTATAAATGTTACTAGAAACCCCAGATAAATGTTACTAGCTTATCTGCCATGAATATCTGGGTTTGTACCATTTGTGGCCTAAGAAAGTAATTATTACTTATTCCAGCAGTCCAAAGCAGGTGGTTGTTTACAAATCGGGAGAGAAAAGCAAAAGATTTACATTTTTAAAAAATTACAATTTTTTTGTAAAATATTTAAGAAAATTTTGTAAAATGTAAAAAAAATATAGAAAAAATAGTTTACTTCACAGAAGCTGCATCTTACAATGTGCATGCCCTCAGGTTTGAATGAAAGTGCACCTTCCAAGAGGGCACCTTCCAAATAGCAGTGGCATAGCTAGAGGGGGTGCAAAGCATTAAGTTTTGCAGGGAATCTACAGCATGCAAGCATCATTCCCCTCTTTGGAGCCATTTCATGTGGGGCTCCAGGTATGTGCACCCATTTTGGCTCGAAAGGGATCACTTGCATCCTGTGTTGAGGTTCCCTGCAAAATTAACTGCTATGCACCGCCTTTAACTTCACCACTGCCAGATAGTGTTTAATAAAGCCTCATTTTTGATACTATGCTTAGCCATTATTCTTAGCATGCTATGGAGAGCACGTGAATGGATATTGGGATTTCATTAAAGGCCCCCTATTCCCTATATATCTTTCCAGAACATGCACTGGCCTTTTAGAAGTCCTTTTATTTAAAGCAAAATACAATTTTATACAGGTGTTTTTAAAATCCGTGACCTGGTTTATCAATTTATCAAAAAGGTACTACAGCTCAGTGATTGAGCATCTACTTTGCATTCAGGCAGTACTAGTGTAACTAGTAAGGGAACAGTATGTATTGCAGGTACCACAACCTGCTTGTAAGTGTTGTCGTCCCCCACTCACCATCACAGCCATTCCGGGCAGTGATCAGAATGGTGAGTAGAAAAATGGGTTACTTACACAGCTCCTGCAATATGTACCACCCACTGTAGCTACTGCAGGCATTTTCAATCCCAGGTATAGTAAAACCCTGGATTGAGAGTAACTCGGATTGACAGTATTTTGCAAGACAAACATTTCTAATAAATTATAACTTGATATACAAGCAAATTCTTGAAAAACAAGCAAAAAAGAGTTCCAGTTGGGATATGGCCAGTTTTAGTGCTCCAACAGCATGTCTTTGGCCTCTCCTGAGAGACTAGCCTATGCATGTCTTCTCCAAAGTAAGTCCTGTTATAATCAGTGATGCTCACTATTGTGTAAAGAGGGCAGATTTCAGCCTGAGAGATGAAGAGCACAGTCCTAATCATGTCTACTCAAAAGTGAGCCCCACTGTGTTCAGTAGGTCTTACTTCCAGGAAAGTGTCTTTAGGGTTGCAGCCTAAGTGCAGGTAAGGATGCAATCCTAATCTCCACTTAGGCTGGCCTAAGTCCCAACATATGACCAGTGCTGACCCGGGATTTCACAAAAGTGCAGTAAGATACCTTTGCCCCCACTCCTGCTGAAGTTAGGCCAATGCACAAGCAGGTGCTAACCTCCTTCACCATCATGAAAAGATAGGCCGTGTAAGTTCAGCCAGCCTAACTTTTTTAGGACTGTGCCCTTGGTGTTTTATTTTTCTTTATCTGTTGTATTTTCTTTATTACTTTGTATTATATTACTGTTTTGTAATAATTTTTATAAGAATATTTTTGGGTTATGGAATGAATATTTGTGAGTTTCCATTATTTCTTATGGAAAAATTCACTTTGATATATGAGCATTTTGGATTACCAGCATGCTTCCAGAGCGAACTATGCTCGTAAACCAAGGTACCACTTAATCTTGTGGACCTGGTGTGTCCTGATCTAATTTGAGAAACACTGTTGTATAAAATCTAATAAGATTATCTATGTTTTCAGCATCTGTGTGAAGCCTCCATACAACATTCACAATTCAACAAGCAACAAAAATTGAATGGTAACAGCCTCAGTACATCGGCAGGCTGCCATATTAGTAATTGATTTACAAGCCAGCAGAGTCAAAGGGGCTAGAAGCTTGTGGGACGAAGTGAAACTTCACTCTGTCTAACAGATAATCAGGGCAAATAAGGAGGTGATCTCCAGCCTGCCCTGCTTGTGAGCTTTCCAGGGGCATCCATGTCCGTAGGGCATGCTGACTGCTGATGCTATCATTTCTTCCAGAAACAGGAAGTGGGGGTTAAAAGGCCATACATAGCATTACATACGGCGTAATGAAGATTCTGGTGAGCTTTCCTACTCCTGCCTGCTTACTCAGTTTGGGGCAGTGAGTAAGACTGACTTCAACAGTTGCTGTTTATGCCTTCCTCCCATCATGCTGCCCCATCAGCTCTGTGGATCATGAAAATCTTGTCCTCTGTCAATTAATTCCTGCAATGGATGGGACCCACTGTGAGAAACAGGAGAGGCAGAAGATTATGAGCCACACCAATACTAAGAGAGGCAAATCTCAAAAGATCTTGAAATCCTTTAAATTAACAAATCAAGAAATGAGGGATCCCTGACTTTTGGCTCCTTTTGTTTGTAGGATATCTCGCTGATGATTCTTCTTCACTTAAGGGAGACAAAGATAAAGGAAGCAGTGTACAGTACTGGGGTGGGTGAGATTGGCTGTTCTCTGCCAAGCTGTCTCATGCTATCTGATGCAAGCAATCAGAATAGGGCATGCCTCATTGGCATGCTGCCAACTTAGTAATCTGTATGAGGCTGGAGGCAGGAGACCCGAGGACTTATTTTACACTAGCTAAATCGGGTGTCCAAGCTTTCAACTTCAGGACTCCAGGACCTTTAACAAGTATGCAGAGGAGGAAATTTCAGCAGGTGCAGCTTTTCATCCCACAGATTACAAGCTACACCTGCTGAAATTCCCTCTTTTACAAGCTTGTTAAAGGTCCAGGAGCCATGAAGTTAAAAGGTTGGACACCACAGAGTTAAATGGAACTTCCATGTTCAGGGGCACTGGTTACCAAAGGCTGGGGACAAAGAAAAGGAGAAAGTAATCTCCAAGATGTCCTGCTGGTGAATTCCCAAGAGACACCCATCTGTCTGGAATGCAGGACTTAGGGTGCAATCCTAATCATGTCTACTCAAAAGTAAGCTCCATTGTATTCAGTGGGTCTTACTCCCAGGAAAGTGTCTTTAGGATTGCAGCCTTAGGGCACAATCCAGAGCAAGTTCAGCCTGCTCTGCCCTAACTGCTCTCTCCTAACTATTCTGTATCCAGAGCAGAAAGTTATGCTGCATCCAGAGAGTCAGGAAGCCTGGGCTGCCCTAACTGCTCCAGAGCATGCTATGTAATTGACACATGGGGAGGACTTGCTCCTGAGGAGACACCTCTCAGATCATTCTGAAGAAGGAACAGCTGTGGTGCCTACATTATAAGGAAGCCCAACAGTTCCTGACAACCACTTACAGCTGCAGTTCTTCTAGTGCAAGATGGATGCTTGGAGTGGCCTGCTGTATCCTGAGGTTTGTGGGCTGCCATAGTTGTGCCATATCCTGAGGTTGAGAGGCAGCGATTGCAGCTAGGATGGCCAAGAACTCAGATTTTTGGTCAACACTACCATTCTTACTCAGGCCTTATCATGGACCCCTATGGGTCTACTCATTACCTGCTCCTGAGGTGGTATATCTCTGAGGAACTGGAAGAGGGCATTTCTGCCTTGAAACAGGCTTTGGATACAGAGTGACTGCTCTGCCCTAGGCAATGCTAAACTTGCCCTCAACTTGCCTCTCCTGAGCTGCTTAGGCTGCCCCAGTTAGGGCAGAGCAGGTCCACCTCTCTTGGGGCACCCTATGTTGCCTTGCTCTGCCCTAAGCCTCTTCCAGAGTAACTGGGCTGGAGCATCTTGCAGTTGCTCCACCCTAGTGATAGATAGGGCAACCCAAGGGCTCTTATGTGGACAGATTAGTTACTCTGGATTGTGCTGTTAGGCTATCAGTGTAAGCCCTGGCAAAAGCCCTGTGTTGACCTGGGGATATCACAAAAGTGCCACAAGTCACTTCTGTGCCTGTCCTGGGAGAGGGTTAGGCCAGTGCACAAAATATGTGCTTGCCTCCTTACATCACCACGAAAATGGGAAGACTGTTGAGTTCTAATGGTGGATTGTACCATTAGTTTATAGATGCAGCAGGATGAGGAGGACAACTGTAACAACTTCCCTGCAAGTAGAAACATAGCACCTCAGGTTCAATTTGTGCTAGGTGCTGCTATTTGCAAGGTGTTGCTGTTGGCATTGTTCATCTTTACTGTAGGGAGCATTATTTATTTATTTAAGGGATTTTTTACACCACCTTTACTATGCTAAAACCAATACCCATGGCAGGCTACAAGCTTTTAAACTTTTTGTTGTCACAACCCTCTGAGGCTGATGACTGGTCCAGGGTCATCTAGGAAGCTTCATGTCTAAGAGGGGATTCAAATCTGCATTTTCCAGATCTCAGTCCAAGTTCTTAACAACTGGCTCTCATGCTATGCCATGACACTTAACCACTGTCTCTCATACTAATATATTGGCTATGCTGTGCCAACCCTGGCTCTCGTGCTATGCCAATTTTTTCCTTTGCGGGGTTTTCATATGGAGAAGTAACCAAAATCACAGTCCTTACCTACAATCTGAAATGGTCCATTCCACTCTCATTATACTGCTTGTGTAGATGGGTTTAAAACACTTCTTCTAGTACAACTTCTTGTAGGGGGAATCTGTTCAAATTCTTCATTTGGGTTTGTTGCAAAACTGGGGAGACCCCAAAACTGAACAGCGCCCAAAGCAATAAATTGCTTTGCTGCTGGGGAAGAGCTGAGAAGATAGTCTGCTAAGAGAAAAGGAACCTTCAGGCTCTCTGAAGGTACCTTCTAAAAGTACCCTCAAGCCCAATATACCTTCAGGAATGGAGGGGGAGTAACCATATATATTGTAACCATATATATTTGTAATTGTAAATTTGTAAATGTGTATGTATATATATGAGGCACCTGCATGATCTGGGGAAGATAAATGGTGAATCACTAAAGGTGAATGAAAGGGTTTTGCATTCATATTCAGAATGGGGTTCCTTGCCTGCCTACTTTGCGTTAGCTTGTACAAGATCATGAATTATGGAATTTCCTCCATCAATTGATTTTCTAGTAAGTTGTTGGCCTGTTTTCCCACAAACAAACAATCCAAACTTGGCAGCTGTCTAAACCTTTCCTTTTACAGAATAAAGTCCTGATTAGGAAAGCTTGGGCTGGTTCAGTCATGAAGTCCATTGCTTGATTTTCCTGTCACTGTGAATTTCCAACTCTTTAATGATTTGTGGCTTTGTGTGTGGGTGGACATTGGTGTGGGTGTGGCTTTGCATGTGGGTGGACATCCTCTCCACACTTTCTCAACAACTGTCAAGAGCCCCATTGACTATAATGGAACTTACATCTGAGTAAACATGCATAGAAGGATTGTGCTCTCATGCTGCAGAGTGAGGCAGAAGAATACTGCGGTGGTTGTGTGGACTGTACCAATTCAGATTGTAATGCCATTTTTTAAAAAAAATATACTTTTCCCAAGTGGGTGATGGAAGAGAATCGCCTGAAGAGCAGAATGCACTCAGCTGGAGAAAGCAGTTGCCCAGGACAGCCCCATATTTGAATTCCGTTGGACTTGGATGTGACTTAGGGCGCAATCCAGAGTAACTACGGGGAGTCCTTGCTCCGGTGTAAGAACAATTTGCTCTGGATTGCAATATGTATTTCCCATAGGTTTTCACTAGGTGGTGCAGTAACTACGGGTACATGTATTGTCTCTTATGTGCTCCTGTAGTTACTCTGGATTGTAGGGTTAGAACCCAATCCTATGCATGTGTACTCAGAAGTTCCCTTATAGTCAATGAGACTTACTCCTTGGTAAGTGTTGATAGGTTTGCAACCTAACATTCTCCGGACTAGAGACAGTATGTTCACAAATGTTAAATATTGGGCACAATCCAGAGTAATTACAGGAGCACATAAGAGACATTACGTGCACCCATAGTTACTGCACTTCCTAATGAAAACCTATGGGAAATTCATATTGCAATCCAGAGTAACTTGTTCTTACTCTGGAGCAAGGACTCCCCGTAGTTACTCTGGATTTCACCCACTGTCATTTAAATATTTTAAATTGTCTGACAATTTCACTTGGGGGGGGGGGGGTTGATAGCTCAATTTATTAAGTTCCATGCATAATTCCATGCAGAATTTAAATAACATTCTCCATCAATGCTTAATGCAAAAAGGGGGTGAAAGATTGAGTGGATAATGGTACATAACCAGTGGTGGTCTTCAGGGGTTTCTCACAGATTCTATAGAACCCTTTGCTAATGAGTGCCTAGTTCTGAGAATCAGTTACTAATGGGACATAGAACCTGTTGTTAATTTATTTGAATCCCGCCACTGTACATATTTACAGTAGCGTAGCTAGAGAGGGTAGAGTAGTTAGTCCTGGACGGATAGAGTGACCATATTGAAATGGAGGTCAGAGTGCCTCTACCTTTAACCATTGTGTAGCTTATCACAGAAGGGTTTTAAAAGTAGCCTCTCCCTAAATTCCCTCTTCAATGCAATGGTTAAAGCTAGAGGTACTCTGTCCTCCATTCAGTATGGTCACCTTGGGGAGCCTTCCCTTCACAGCCATTCCAGAATGGGGAGTAAAATGGGGAGTTTTGCTCCCCTGCCCAAAGGGAAGTGGCTGAAAGGGAAAGAGCCCCTTGCACTCCATGATGAGGTTCCCTCCTACTGCTCCACCCCCTCTAGCTATGCTACTGCATATTTCTTGCTTTACTTAAAGGTCTAACTTTGCACATTTTATTTTTCCTTTATTCTCTTAGGAAGGAAAGCCATTCACTGTTCGAAAGTTTACTGTCGGTAAAGCACTGCCTTTCTTTCTTGGAAAGAAAAATGGCTTTAGCTTTCGGATTTGACACCAACTTAGTTTATAACCTTTAGCAAGGCATTTAGACCTCAGTGCAATTGTGTGGTTGTAGATATTCTTTAAAGTCCCACTCAGCAAATGATTCAAAGCAATTACTTGAACCATGAAATATTATGGTTCAGCTGTACCCTCAAGTCCATCCAGTTTGGTAACTGGCTGAACCCAGCTTTGGAAGAAAGTTGACTCTGCACTACAGTGCTTAGTTCCAAGGGAGGCCAGGTAGGAAAAGGCCAATATGCCTGATATAATAGGTGGAAGACACAGTCACACAGTCACTTTCAAGGCCAGGAAAATAGACTGGGGTGTTTGACCCAACCCTGGAGCAGCTTGCTGCCCACTGTTCTGCTGAACAATATGCTTGTTCCCCATATTAAAAATGTATTGTTTCCCTGCTGTAGCATAATAACACTTAATTGGCTCGCAGAACAATCTGTCTTGTTTTGAATTAAAGGTTAGTTTTGAATTAAAGAAATCTAGTTTTTGTTACATAATGCAGTTGTGTTTTTTATTTTCTGGTTACTTGGCTGTAATTTTTGATAGAACAGAAATATTTTGGCATGGTTTGCTTCCTAGGATTCTTCATTAAATTCCACACTGGATGTTATATAACATTATATTATTTGAAAATACCAAGAGTTTCATAATTTTTATCACTAGTGCCAACTCAGGAGGTTGCCCCCATAAAGCCTATTGCCCAGAGCTGTGACAGAGACAGAGGAGGAAACGACAAGACATCCATGTAGGGGTGGCAGGGAGATGGTGGTGACTTAGATTACTCCTGTCATCATTGAGCCAGTCTAAATAATTCCCCTTTCTAGAAATACTGATATTTTATGCTTTGCAGAGAATTTTAACTCCAGCAGTCTGACTCTGGATTGCAATTTATGATGAGTAAGCTAAAATGAGTAAGCCCAGCTCTTTGGCTTGGTAGCTGCCATTTCAAATGCCATTTTTATGATTCAAGCTGTTGCAACTGATGTAAGGGTGCTGAGAAATATCTCGGTTAGGGTAAAGATGTTTATGCTCCCGAACTTGTTGCCATCATAAATTTTCTCCAACAACAGTCATCACAGCAGCACAGTTTTATGCTTTAAAGCTTTGGTACACTCTTTCCTCCCATGTAAGTGAAAAACAAAAATCCTCCTATTTTCTTGCAAAGCGAAAACTACCTACCCTTTAACACTTGATTACACAAAGCTTAAGTAAATGTTTAGAGAATCCATCCCTAACAGTCATTCTATCTCACCCCCCTCCCTAAATCTTCCCACTGTTGTTACTCACTCTGTGTTAGATCATGTCCTCCCATTCTGAGTAGATGTTATGATTTCTGGGCTGAACCTCTTCACCTTTTGCAGAGGAAGGGCAGAATCAAGGCTGAGTTACTGTATATATTCATGTATAAGCCAGCCCACGTATAAGCCGAGGCACCTAATTTTACCACAAATACTGGGAAAACTTATTGACCAGAGTATAATCCGAAGGTGGGAAATGCAGCAACAGCAGGAAAGTGTGGCTGGCCTTGTAGCCTCAGGGCCCAATCCTGGGCATGTCTACTCAGAAGTAAGGCCCACAAAGAAGTACCTGAGTCTGAGGAGGGCTTGGCTGCAGTGGGCTCCATGTCTTGCCGCCACACGCCTCCTCTGCAGCCTGGAGAGCCAGCGCCAGCAGCTGGAGAGGCTGCAGAGCCTCTGATGGCATGCGCTGGAGGTCACGCCCACCATTTTTTCTTTTTTTTTACTGACCCACGTATAAGCCGAGGTGGGTTTTTGGGCTAATTTTAGGAGTCCAAAAAAGTAGGCTTATAAGCAGAGGTGGGCCTGGCCTGGCCCAAGATCTGGTTCGCCGGAAGTGGGAGGGGCCAGGCCAGGGTCAGGGGGTGGGGCGGGGTGAGGGGCGAGGGGAGGGAAATGTGGCGCATGCGCAGTGCCTGCTGCCCTGAAGCGGGCGCCCGCTTCAGAGGAGGCACCGCGCAAGCGTCAACCTTGGCGCTTGCGCAGTGCCTGCTGCCCTAAAGCGGGCGCCCGCTTCTGAGCAGGCTCTGTGCAAGCGCCAACATCGGCGCTCATGCAGAGCCTGCCCAGAGGCGGGCAGACCGCTTCTAGGCAGGCTCTGCGCAAGCGCCGACACCAGTGCTCACGCAGAGCCTGCCCAGAGGCGGGCAGGCCGCTTCTAGGCAGGCTCTGCGTGAGCGCCGGTGTCAGCAGGCTCTGCGCAAGCGCCGACACCGGCGCTCACACAGAGCCTGACCAGAGGCGGGCAGGCCGCTTCTAGGCTAGAGGCGGCTCTTCTAGGCAGGCTCTGCACAAGCGCTGACATCAGCGCTCGTGCAGAGCCTGCCCAGAGGCGGCCTGCCCGCTGCAGGCTCTGCGTGAGCGCCGGTGTTGGCAGGTCTGCACAAGCGCTGACACCGGCGCTCATGCAGAGCCTGACCAGATGATTAGCATGACCATACCAATGGTATGATGATTAATGGTATTCAATTACCATTCAATGGTATTTGCAATCTGTACTCTGCTTTTTCCCAGGGTATCAATCCCAGCATTAATATTAAAATCAACACTTAGAATCATAGAATCATACAGTTGGAAGGGACCTAGTAGGTCATCTAGTCCAACCCCCTTCCTGCAGCAGGAAATCCTCCTAGAGCATCCCTGACAGGTGCTCATCGAACCTCTGCTTGAAGATCCCCAGTGAGGGAGAGTCCACCACCTCCCTTGGCAATCTGTTCCACTGCCGAACCGCCCTCACCATCAGGAATTTTTTCCGGATATCCAACCGGAATCTCCTCTCTTACAGTTTGTACCCATTGGTTCTAGTTCTGCTTTCAGAAGCAGCTATGAACAAATGAGCCCCTTCCTCCTTATGACAGCCCTTCAGGTATCTGAAGAGGGCAATCATGTCTCCCCTCAGCCTCTTCTTCTCCAGGTTGAGCATCCCATGTTCCCCCAACATTTCCTGGTTGGGCTTCCCTTCCATCCCACTGATCATTCTTGTCGCTCTCCTCTGGACTTGCTCCAGTTTGGCTGCATCTTTCTTAAAGTGAGGTGCCCAGAACTGAACACAGGACTCAAGGTGAGGTCTGACCAATGCTGAATAAAGAGGAACTAGAACTTCTCGCGACTTGGAAGCTACAGTCCTCTTAATGCAGCCTAAAATGGCATTTGCCTTCTTTGCAGACACATCACACTGCTGACTCATGTTCAGCTTGTGATCCATGGCGACTCCAAGATCCCGCTCACATGTTGTGCTGCCAAGCCAAGTATCCCCCATTTTATACCTGTATTTTTGTTTTTTATTTCCTAAGTGCAGAACCTTGCACTTCTCCCTGTTGAAATTCATTCTATTTGTTACAGCCCAGTATTCTAGTTTATCCAGATCCTCCTGGAGGTTTCTCCTGTCTTCTGTTTTGTTTGCTACTTGGTGTCATCCGCAAATTTGATCAGGCTCCCCTGTATCCCTTCCTCATTAATGAAAATGTTAAAGAGAACTGGGCCCAAGACAGAGCCTTGGGGTACCCCACTTGAAACCAACCTCCAGGTTGACACAGAACCATTTACTAAAACCCTTTGTGTGCGGTCGTTGAGCCAGTTGCAGGTCCACCTTACAATTGACCCATCTAGCCCATATTTTTCCAACTTCCCAATTAAGATGTCATGTGGGACCTTGTCAAATGCTTTGCTGAAGTCAAGATAAATGACATCCATAGCATTGCCACTGTCTAGTAAGCTCGTACATATACAAGGCAGAGACCCAGTAAGGAAAGATTGGAAGATTGGCAATGCAAGGATCTATGATTCTACAATTTGATGGATGCCTCTTTTTGTGGCAAAGAGCACTAGCAGGCTGTAATGCTAAGAAAAATGGATTTGCATGAATCACAGATCTCTTGCTATAAACTGTGTGGGCATGGCCTCTGAAGATGATAACCCAAGTGGTGAGAAGTGGAAAGTTGATGACAGAAGAGGTTTGGCATTTCGTCCTGTTTGCTTACGTAGAATAAACAGAATCTGAAGGCTTCACTCACTACCAGAGGCTCTGAGAGCGTCACAAGAGAGTGATTGCTTTTTGTTGTTCTTTAATCAGATCTGCTTCTGTGCCTCTTAACAGCATCCCAATTTACAGGCTTTAAGAGAGTATGACTTTTCCTATCACTGCCAGAAGAGCTTCACCAGCTCTGTTTCTTCAGCATAGAAAATCATGAATAATGAGGGAGCTGTTCTCAGCTCAATGGGGAGTGAATTCCACAGTACAGGTGCCACCACTGAAAAGGCCCTATTTCTGGCCACCATCCCCCTACACTCTCCTTATGGTGGCACAACCAAAAGGGTCCTCTCTCAGAGGATCTAAGTTAATGGACTGGATTGTATGGAAAAAAGCAGTCTCTCAAATTTGCTGGTCCCAAGCCATAAAGGATTTTAAAGATAAAAAGCAGCATCTTTAATTGTGTCCAGTGCACCCACCAAAGCAGCATCTACTGAAGCATCACCCAATACATCCCTCTGGCAACACCACAGATCAGGAGAGTTGTAATGTTAGACATAAAAAGCTCATGAGTCCAATATAGATGCATTTAATTTATAATGGATTTACACCCCACTTTTCACTGGAACTTAAAGTGCTGTGTAAATAAAAAAGGAAAAACACATGAATCTAACAAAAATTGTTAAGAATACTGCATCCAATCTCTTAACCACAGTTAGGAAAGCAAGGATGTTATGTCTGCATCAGGTTCAGTTTCAGCTCTAACTGTAACAGGGTGGAATGTCATTACGCGGGAAGCAAATTCTACTGTATGCTTTCAGATTTTCCCCTGACCTTACCATGCCGGGTGAAGGGGGAAAAAAACAAGCGTTCTTCATGTGATCTGACCATAATTAAGGCCTGCAGTTCCAAAAACATGTTCGGCATTGTGATTTATTTCTGGCTTTGCATTTGAAACAGAGATCATGTGAAATCTGTTCCTGTTTATATTGTGTCTCAAACCACTCGGTCCTCTCCTCTTGCCAAGCAACTTGCAACTGGGAAGCCATGAACATCACCCCCCTCTAAATGCACTGCCATTAGTCTGCCACTTTGCACTAACCTAGCTTTCTTGCACCCAAATGTTGAACTTATTGGTGTTGGAGGGGCAACTTATACTCATCCCAGTATAGCTGTCATACCATTACTAGTATCTTTGTCAGATCTAGGACAGTATCATTTACAACAGGAGTGGCCAACCTACAGTAGGTCTTGTACCATTTTTTACATATGTAGGACATTCCACCATAATTTGCCAGCCCAAGTGATCTGCCAAGCCTTCACTCTGCTATGCCCTGCCCCGACCATTGTTGCTACCTTTTAGGGCTTTGAACTCAGAACTGTGTACTTGCTATTGTATTCTATGTAAACCACTGTAGCTATAACATGTGATATAGTAGGTGCCACTTTGAAAGTGCCTGTGTGCCACTACTGACATGAGTGCTACAGGTTGGCTACTACAAATCTATGCCTGCTGGCAGTAGTTCTCCACAGGTTTCCAGTTTTCCACTGATGCTGGGGTGATGCTGGGGGTGGAACTTTTGACCTTCTGCTTGCCAATAGAGATCCTAATACTCTTCTGGGACTTGCTGTGGGTAGTCTCTGATTAGCCCTATGGTTGAAGTTGCCATTTCTGTTGATTGAGAAATATGTAAAAACATGAGTAAGCAGATTTTCCACATACACTGATGGGGTTTTCATATATACTCAAGTACTTTTCGTAAAGGTCAAGAAGTCTGCCCAATGCAGGAAATACAGGTCCATCTTTGTTACAAACTGATTTTTTAAACATGGATTTGACTCAACACAAATGGTGACTGCAAGTGAGAAGGAACAGGAAAAGTTCCCTTTCCTTTTCACTCTGGAAAAAGTGAAAAATTCTCTTTAAAATCACAGTTTAAAAAAATCACAGTGTTTTTCTTGCTGTTGTAGAGAGGCACCTCCAACCTCCACTGCATTGTGGCTATACCCATCTATGGGAAAGGCTTCAGGAGTCAACCTCGAGGCAAAATCCGGAGCCAGAGTCCTGGAAGCAGTTCCTGATTGTACAGTCATGTTCTGGTAACTCCTGCAATGCAGCTGGAACCAATTGTATCAGCTCTGCCATTCCATTGGACTATTTCAGTGACATGGAGAGGGGGATTTGCTGCTTGGGTAACAGTCTATCCTCCATATTAATCTACCCAGCCCATCATACTCTGGAGAGAACACTCAGGGCAAGATACCATAGTCTTCTGAGACTGAAGGATGCCAATGCAATGCAAGAAAGGCAGTCATTCCATTCTTCAGCAGAGCCAGGCAAAGGTAGGGGGCCTTTGCATTTCTAATTGCTGACTGCCTTTCTACACCTGTTAAAAGCTGTTCTTAAACAATTGTAAAGGAACATACTTTTTAAAAAATGTTTATTTTTAACACATTTTTTGGTATCAGCAGGGAGTCTCAGAATCAAATCCCTGTGGATTTCGAGACATAACCTTATTCCATTAGGAGCAAGAAACCTGAAAGTGGGTCTGTTATATCAATTTTTTAATCCATTGGGGAGTTCCAGAAGAGGTGATAACAAGGGAAAACCTGTATTTTCATAGAACTTGTGTATTATGAAAAATAAAAACACAATGATATCATTGTGACATTAGAAACTTCTAATTTCTTTGACTGATTTTATCATACAAAGGGTGTTAAGAAGTTTTTCCTGCTGGATGGTGTCACTTCTGGCCATGACATTACTTCTAGGTGGATGACAACACTTTCAGTGGGTCCAAACAGATTATCAAGTCAGCCCCAATCCTAATACTTTAGAGAATCACCTATTAGGCAATTCTATTTTAGAGAATTCTAAAACCAGTTCCTATGAGTTGGTCACACCCTAGTATGACCAATTAATGGACAAAACCTTTAGAAGGAAGAAGGGAAAAAATTGCATCAACTCTGAACAAATGATGTTTCAACATTATTTTGTTAAATGCCACATTCAAAACACTCTGGGCCAGAGCTCTGGTTATGGCCATCCATGAACATATGGGCTTTGGTCCATGAATTCCCCAGAATTCTCAGTGCCTGCAACATTCAAAATCTGTTCATGGGCCTAATATTTTGATAGAATGATGCTTCAGTGTACCTACACAGAACAATGGACAAAGTTCAGTCTGTTTATGGCCCACTGGTCTCAATGGGAAGGTTAAATCATGTACTTCAAGGCCTCTTGACTTAGAAAGGGGAGATTTAAAAGTACTTAACTGGGGTTGGATTGTACCCCACTATTAATGAGGGTGGATGGGAAAGGACAAATAAAACATCTGTGGGCTTTACAAAAAATATTTTTTTGGAACTAATCAAATGCTTTAAGTCACCTGGCTGGTTATTAATGCATGATAAGCATCCAATTAGCTTTTCAGAAGTCGATTTCAGGAAATTGTGTGAAACAAGCTGGAAAACTCTGGGTAATTTGCAAAAAAAGTAACACACTCCATTGCTTACCCCCCTCTATGCACCAGAGAAGAAAAAAAACCTTTTAGAAAGACCATATAAGTGACTATTTGAAAGACAAAGGCCCTCTCTCACCAAGGGTGGCTTTGATCTCAGACTTGCTAACAAGTTTTAGAGCTTTGCAGGAGTAGCAACATATCTATAGCAGGAAGCAGCTGAGGCCAGGTTTTTTTGTTTTGTTAAGGTAATTTCCTAAACTGGGCTCTTAACTGACGGAGCCTGTAAGTGGTACTTTTTGCTGCCTACTGTGTTTGCCATAGGTTGGAGTGGACAAGTTGGGCCACTTTAAGGATTCTGGACCTTTAACAATTGAATAGAAGAGCAAATTTCAGCAGGTTCTGCTTTTTAACTCACCAGCTCAAGTTGCACCTGCTGAAAATCCCTCTTCTATACAATTGTTAAAGGTCCAGGATCCCTAAAGTGATCCAGATTGCCCACCCCTCCTGTAAGCTTGAATTTCAGAGGAAATTATATAATCTCTCACCCGTGCAGACATGTATGGTTTTGTACTACAACAGATCAATGTTGAAATATCTCAGGGAAAGTTACAGGTTTCAAATAAAGTTGCCAACTGCCCAGCAAAAACAGGTGAGGGATGCTCTTGTGCAAAGGAAAAAAAATCAGCATACTCTCTTCCTAATGTCTATGGCATGTATCACACTGCTTTTAAGGGCACAGTTACAATGGCTAGTTGAAAAGTTGGCAACCCAATGTATAAGTCAAAGAGGGTGAGATAGATAAGGGAGTTTGGGAAACAGATAATAGTAGTAGGGAAACAGATAACAGATAGATAAGTTTGGGAAACACTTGATGTATACAGCACAATCCTAACCATGTCTACTCAGAAGTAAACCCCATTGTTTTCAACGGGTCTTACTCCCAGGAAAATGTCTTTAGGATTGCAGCCTTTGACTATTTGGATTCTGAAATTGGTTTTGGTATTTCAATGCCATTTAACTTCCTGTCTGAGAGATGGTGACTGTTCTATGGGCATCCAGAGATCTCCATAACTGGAATCTGAATTTAGCTACTGCCCACTCCAACACACTGATGAGTCTTCAATTTATTGACTCACGGTAATAGTTCCAAGCATTCCTATGCTTGTCCATCACAAACCCCTTCTGACTATGCCACTTTTGTCAACCTGTGCTACAATTTGGCTCCTATATATATTGCTCTTGAGACTATAAATTTTCTGTTAATGCTTCAAACAGTGGTAGGAGGAAGAGTGCTTCTATAATCCACTACTCATCATCCTCTTTCTTTATGTATACATTTGACAAAACCAATTTTTTTTAAGTATGCAATTTGTGAATGTGCAAAAGAGCATCATTTAACTAAAAATTACCCTAGAATTTTCCAGTGCATCCTATTGGAGGGGGCAGCAGAGGGTCAGCCTGTTTATTGTTGCCAGTGTGATGTTCTTGTTCGAAAGCATCAAGCTGGAACCTTGTAAAACATGACAACATCCTGAGGAAATAACAGCAGGCTGCAGCCATTCCCAACAATTACCGGTACCTGCCATAGGCTTACTGGTATAGGCAGCTGACCAAATACACCCACAGTCTTTCCCTGTGAAACTTAATGCTAGAAACCTGAGGCTGGGTAATGCGAAAACTAGTAGACCAGGAGCCAGAGCTGCCACCTTTCTGGAAATGAGAACACACACACATACATATATAGCTGCTTTGAGGACCTCTTGCTCAATAGTTAGAGCATGAATTGAAAACAAATACAATTTAAAAATAAATAAATTAGCCACTGTGTTATATTAGCTCACTGCACCAATTAATTCCCAAAATGCTAGCTGGGGCACACTAGAGAAAGCTGCCAGTATGTAGAGAGAAAATAAATTAAGTAATTAAAGACTCCTGTGAGAGGCAAGGCACGTGCTTGCCCACAGAAGAAGCTGTCTGCTCTGTGATTGGTTTGCTCTTAGTTTCCCCCCCTTCTAATCAGCCTATAATAATCAGAATTCTAATAATTAGAATAATAAAATTATTCATGGGTAGGTATAAGTATTCCCCAATACAGACAGAACTACCATCTGTAGTAGGAGTCTACTTGATGGGTACCTGCATGAGTCACTGTTCTGACCATATCTCCTTCCTGTCAGGGACAGGTAACTTTGTCTGCATTGGGTTGACAGAAACAAATATTGGGTTGATTCTCTCAGAAGATCCTCCCTCCTCATGGGTTTTTACTCAAATCAGTAAAGAAAACACCTCTTTCCCATCAGAACTGCTGGGAAACAGTTATTGCCTCTAGCAGGAGTCTAAACCTGATGAATCCTTGTGTTAGACACTGCTCTGACTATACCTCCTTCCTATCAGTTTCTATTAGGGAAAGGGGACTTTGCTTTTGGCAGACAGAAACAAGTGCAAAACCCACTTAGAGCACAATCCTAACCATGTCTACTCAAAAGTAAGCCTCATTATGTTCAATGTGTCTTACTCCCAGGAAAGTGTCTTTAGAATTGCAGCCTAAATTTGGCAATTACCTCAATGCACTGGGTATGTGGCCCTCCCCTTCTGAGCCATCCTGAGCAGAGGGAATGGATCTACAGGAAAAATATTTATTTACTAATGAAATGTACCCGTATTGTGGGCGTAAAATATCCCCATACGTCATCTCCCATTGCACAATACCCTTGATTGTGCATCATTCCCCCATGAGCATCAACACCCCCATCTGCAATATCCCCCCATGCACATCAACTCCCAAGGCACATAATTGCCCCATGCGCATAAACTGCCATGCACAACATCCCCCACTGCAGGGGCATCATCCCCCATGCGCATTATCCCACCATGCTCAATAGCCACCCATTTGCAACATCCCCCATGTGCACATAAACCCTCCAGGCGCATAAACCCCCAAGATTGTCATTCTCAGAAAGTGGTCTTGGACTGAAATGCTTGTGAACCACTGCACTACACCATCCTGGCCCTTGCAGAGTGTTCACTTGCACGGTGCCTTCTGGTGCCTGCCAAATAAGTGCACTGCACCCCCCTCTTGCTATACCACTGGGAGGTAGAGATCCAGCAACATCATTTTGTTCTCCATCAGAGAAGTGTCAGATCCCTGCAGGCATCACTCTTCTCTCATCAGTTCTGCTGGGAAACACAAGGATGCTGCACCCCTGCAGAAGACATGCAACTGCTCTCATTGCAGAAGGAAGCACAGTCAGGTTAACCAACCTGGGGAAGAGAAGCCCAATTCTTGCATGCCGCTGAATGAGTCTCCCCTTTACATTCCTCTCTTTCCAACCAGGTGTGACTCAAAGGGTGTCTCATGCATAATTTTGGGAGGCGCTTGTGGCCTCAAAGATCACAAGCAACATTTATTTTTGGATACCACAGCAGCAGAGGCGTAGGTAGATGGGGCAAAGCATCCAGTTTTGCAGGGAGTCACACTGCAGAGCCCTAGGGGCCTCTCCCTTTCTGATCCAGACCTATGTCTCCTTCCCCCCCCCCCCCATCATGGCCTTTTGCCCCTTACAGGTTGAGGTTCCCTGCAAGGCTTATGCTGCAATCCTAACCATACTTTCCTGGGAGTAAGTACTGCGGTGTCACACATAACAAGTTTAATTTGTTCTGGAAGCATGCTTGTTATGTGAAACACTCTTTATATGAAGCGGATTTTCCCATAGGAAATAATGGAAACTCAGACGATTAGTTCCACAACCCCAAAATATTCATATAAAAATATTAACTGGATATAAAAATGATGACAAAACACTGGAATTGAATTCAAAACATGCATTCAATGTGCATGATCCTATGAAGTCTACTTAGGCTGCAATCCTAAAGACACTTTCCTGTAAGACCCATTTAACACAATGGGGCTTACTTCTGTGTAGACATGGTTAGGAAGCTGCAATCCAAGACACCTTCAAAATGCCTCCCCACTTTCTCCTTTTCTTCATCCCAAGCCTCTCTCTCCCCTGCTCCCTTCTGGCCAGCCCTGAGCTGCTTTCCTCTTCTCCAGTGCTCTTCTCTCCCTCTGCCCAGCGGATGCCCGGCCACAGGAGGAACAGCGTGGAAGTGTTGCTTTCACTATATGCAGGCAATAGGCAGCCCTGACACTTTTAAAAAGCGTGTCTGCCCCAACTGCCAACAAGTGTGCTTATTAAGTGAAGCAACACTTGTTGTGTGAGGCAGAATCCTAGAGAAATTTTTGCTTGTTATGTGGATCACTTGTTAAGTGAGGCACTTGTTAAGCAAGGTACCACTATACTATTGAACACAATGGGATTTACTTCTGAGTAAACACTCTTAGGACCACACTGTTAGTCCCTTGCAGTTGCACCCCCTCCAGCTATGCCAATACGCAATAGTAAATCTCTTCTGGTGCAAAAGGGCTGCAATCCTGTGCCGGGGAACCATATGTCATAAGCAAAAAAGACATCTACACCCAAAACAATGTAGGACATAATTAAATAAAAGCTGATTTTATATATATATATATATAAAATTTATATTTATATTTAATTTAATTTAATATTCAATTTAATTGAAATTTATAATTTCAATTTATAATTTATATATATATTTCAAGTGGTTAATTTAAACAATAAATTATATTTATAACTATTACATTTAATTTATTCATTACAAGGCTGCATGCTACCAGCTCACAAGGAAAAGAAGGACAATGAAAAAAAGTTTCCCGGGACACAAGACTAAAATAGAGGACATGTCCTGGAAGAGGGGGACAGGTCCATGCTTAGATGGGGGGAACCCCACAGGTCAATACGTGAGATTTACTTGCGAGTAAGTAAAAAGTAACTCATGGCCAGATTCAGAAAGGTGCGTCTTTCAGGGTGCACACACTTTCCGGAGAGTAAGCCCCATTGAGAAGCATGAGGCTGACTTCTGAGTAGACCAGCCCAGGCTTGACGCCTGGCGATCCTTTCTTTGTCTCCTGCAGCCTCCCTTGCTGGGCTGCCTGCGTCCCGCCCTCTTCCCTTCCCAGCCCAGCCTGCACGTGGCTGCGAAGGTGGAGCAGCTCCCTGAGCCACGCAGATCCTGGCAGAGGAGGCTCCTTGCAGAGAGTGAATGGGAAGCAGGCGCAGGCGCAGGAGGCCCGGCCAGCTCTGCTGTCACTCACTCCGGGGCTGGGAATCTTTGTGGCTCCCAACAAAGAAACACTTGCCAGGAGCTGCAAGGTCTGGTCTCACCCCCTCCCACACACACACTTTCCCCCTGCTGGGTGAGCGAGCCTCTGTCTGCCAACTTCTAGTTCAATGGGGCAGGGGCACAGCTAGAGGGGGGTAAGGCACTAAGTTTTGCAATATGTCGCTGCCCCACTGAACCTCCCTGCAAACTCAGTGCTTTGCCCCCTCTAGCTATGCCACTGCCCCACTGAACCTCCCTGCAAACTCAGTGCCTTGTTCCCCCTCTAGCTATGCCACTGAAATGGGGTTCTTGTGAGGGTCCTCAGCCCTGCGATCTCTGTGCCTTTCTCTGTGTGTATTTTTGTGTTGGCATCACAGCCAGGATTGGCAGAGCCTGGAGAGAAGCCACACCCCTTCCTGACCTGGAAACCCTCTGCCACCCAAGGGTGGGAGCAGGGGGCGAGACTTGACAGGGGTCAGGGAAGGGTTTTCCCCTCCCTCTGCACACGCTCAGAGGTTAAATCGTGCATGCAGGAAAAAAAAAATGACTGTACGTGGGACGATGGAAAAGGATGGGTGCCCCACCCCTGCCTGAAGCAAACCCCTTTTGTAACCATCCTCTGCATGTCTACTCAGAAGTAAATTCCATTATAGTCAATGGGGTTTACTTTCTCATTATGGCTAGGATTGCGGTCTAAGAACCTGATCCACTGCTTGTCTACTGAGAAGTCCCATGACAGTTAATAGGGCTTACTCGCAGGTAAGATTGAAATCTAGGATACCAATCCCTACACATACGTACTGAGTATCTGTAGTCAATAGTAAGTATACATAGGATTGCAGCCCGAGAGCCCGATCCAATGCATTTCTACTGAGAAGTCACATTAGTTAATAGGACTTTTCAGGTAAGTATGGCTAGAATTGCAATCTAAGAGCCCAATCCCTATGCATATCTATTGAGTATTCCCTTTACAGTCTATGGACAAATATGGATAGGCAAATATGGATAGGATCGCAGCCCAGAAGTCTGATCCTGTGCATGCTTACTGACACGATCCACTACAGTCAGAAGGGCTTACCCACAGGTAAATGTGGAGAGGATTGAAGCGCAAGAGCCCTATCATGTGCATATCTATTGAGATGTATGTCCCATTACAATAAATAGGGCTTACTCTCAGGAAAGAGTGCAATCTAAGAGCCCAATCCCTATACATGTCTAATGAGTAGTAAGTCGCATTGTAGTCAATAGGGCTTCTCAGGTAATTATGGCTAGGATTACAACCATACAGCACAATCCTAACCATGTTTACTCAAAAGTAAGCCCATTGTGTTCAATGGGTCTTATTCCCAGCAAAGTGTCTTTAGGATTGCCGCCTAAGAGCCCAATCCCTATACATATCTAATGAGTAGTCCCATTATTGTCAGTGGGCCTTACCCCCAAGGAAGTCTTGTGTATGTCTACTGACAGTCAGTAGGGCTTACTCCCAGGTAAATGTGAATAGCTTAAGAGCCTTAAGAAATTGTGGATTTCTACTGAGAAGTCCCGTTACAGTCAATAGGGTTTACACTCAGGTAAGATTGCAATCTAAGGGCACAAACCCTATACATGTTGTAGTCCCTTTACAGTCAATGGACTTTACCCCCAGGTTTAGCAGTAAAAAGGCCATACTCCCAAGTATATAAGATCGCAGCATGTGCATGTTTCCTGACAAGGACACAATCCGAATCATGTCTACTCAAAAGTAAACCCCATTGTGTTCAATGGGTCTTACTCCTAGGAAAGTGTCTTTAGTCACGGGTTTACTTTTGAGTAGACATGGTTAGGATTGTGCTTAGGCTCAGTGGGGCTTATTCCCAAGTAAGCGTGGATAGGATGGTGGAGAAGAAGGAGGACCCGTTGCCAGCAATCCAACCACACACCCTCTTATTGTTGTCATTGATGGGAAAGCGCCATGCGTGGCTGTCTGGTGGAGGCGCATGCATGCTCTGCCATGCTCCAGCATGGATCCTTTGTGTCACTCCCAGCTAAATAAGGGGTGGAAATGAGTGAGTAAATGAATAAAGGGTGGAAAAAATCACCCCCTTTTTGGAAAAATAATAGAAAGAAAGGAGATCCATGCTCAGCTATTTCCTAATGCGCCATGTGCAAGGGGGAAAGGATTGATGCTCAATCTGGGGAAGGGGCTTCTTTTTCTCCTTTTCTTCCCCTGCATTAGACAACAAAGGAAAGAGGAGCCTTGCTTGGGAGGGGAAGGGAGGAGCCAGGCAACCCATAGCCAGCCCATAGCCAGCCCCTCTATGTTGTGCATGGCCAATGGAAGCTGGGATCGGTGCCTCCCTGAGCCTGGGTGGCTTGACTCTGCAGCGGTGCTGGGCTCCTTCTCCTCCCTCCCTCCCTCCCTCCCCTGCCCACCCCCATCCTTCCCCCCATCGCCCTGTCTGGCTGCAGCAGAGCCTCAGACAGAAAAAGAGGAGGAGAAAAAGGGGGAGGCTGGAAAAAAAGAAAGAAAGAAAGGAGAAGATCTGGGACTGGAGGAGGCTGGGAGGGGCTCCTTAAAGAAACGCTGCCATCGCACCGGGCATTGTGGCCAGAGGGGGGGAGGAAGCCAGAAGAGGAGCTCCTCTTTCCAGGCTCTGCACGTCCCCCCCTCCAATCAGCCCCACACACCCCCCCAAGCCGGGAAAAAAAACTTGGGGGGGAAGCATCTTATAAACCGGATTGCACTGAACAGAACAGAGGGGACCCCCCCAAAATCGAAGCCACCATCACCACCGGGGAAGGAACTACAATACACTGGGCTTCTTGCTGGACTGGCTCAATCGGGGTCTCCAGCCTCCTCTTCCTCCCTCCTTTGTGTCTGCTTTCCTTCTCTTCCTCCCCTCCTCCTCCCTTACTACTGATCGGATCGTAGGAGTAGAGGGGCGCGATCCCCGCACCTCCACCCCGGGACGATGCCCAGCTCTCTGTTTGCGGAGATGGAGAGGAATGGTGGAGGAGGTGGAGGAGGCGGAGAGACCCTGGATGACCAAAGAGCTCTTCAGATAGCCCTGGATCAGCTCTCCTTGCTGGGCTTGGACAACGATGAGACCGGCTCCATCTACGACAACGAGCCCCGGAGGAAGAGTGTGAACATGACCGAGTGTGTGCCGGTACCCAGCTCGGAGCATGTAGCAGAGATCGTGGGCAGGCAAGGTGGGTGGACTCGGTTTTGTTGTGTTGCTTTGCATGACTGTGTGTTGTTGTTGACTTTGGATGCCAACAGTGGCGTAGCTAGAGGGGGGTCGGTGCACTCAGTTTTGGAGGGAGCCTCACCCCTTCGGATCTATTTAGAGTGGGGAGGGAGCAAAAGGGAGCTCTTGTCCAACAAACCCCATTTCCCCCCCCCATTCATTACCTAGTTCAATAATAAAAAAAAATCCATGAACCCAAACCTGTGCGTCTACTCAGAAGTAAGTCCCTTAAATGTGTGCAAATGTCCATAAATTAAAAAAAATCAATGAGCCCAAACCTATGCTTGTCTACTCAGAAGTAAGTCCCAGTCTAGTCAATGGATCTTACTCCCGAGTAATTGTGGGTATGTCCATATATGTACAGCTCTGTTTTGCTCCCTATACACTTGAAATAGATCCGAAGGGGTGAGGCTCCCTCCAAAACTGACTGCACCGACCCCCCTCTAGCTACGCCACCAGATGCCAACACTACTTCTGATGGCCAACCTCTACACCACTACAGACAAAGAAAGTGAAGCTGCATCACCCATCACTGGCTAGCCAGATGTGTGTCCACCTCACCTAGCGGCAGAGATAAAGCCTCCTTTTCAGCTGGCATCATTATATACACACACACACACACACACACACAGGGAAGGAAAAGCACAAGATTGCACAGGCAGCTCCAGCCTTCAGTCGGATTGATGGTCTTCCCAAGACCCGGGAGTCCTATAAGGGGTGTTTCCTTTCCAGACCAGGCGGTGCAAACAATGGGGCTGGTTCCAAGAAACCGCAGTATCCAACCTGGTGCAGCTTCCTTCTTTGTTTCAATCTAGGGTGCCCTTGATTGCTTTTCAACAACCCCGCCTATAATATTATTATTATTATTATTATTATTATTATTATTATTATTATTATTATTATTAACAATAATAATAAATATTCAGACGATACCTTTTTGTTTCCTAGTTCATTGGATAGGAACCAAATTATAAGAGAGCCAAATCCAGTCAAATACCTGGCGGCTGTGAAATAGTACACAATAATAATAATAATAATAATAATAATAATAATAATAATAATAATAATAATAAATTTCCCTGTGCAATGTGTAGAGCACGAGTGTGCAATGATTTAATTTCCTTAAAGGGGGCGTTGCATATTTGGGAGGTTTGCCCACTTTTGGTTAAGGGATGCTGTTGATGACAGTGATTGTTCACTTGGCACAGGCGTGCCCCATCTTTGTGTATGTTGCTGTTTTGGGATGTTTTCTCAGCCCTCCTTTTATTGTGTTCATGGCCTCCAGAGGCCTTTGCAGATAACGTTGGGAGTGTATGTTTGGGTGTGTATGTTGCTGTTGTGGGGTGTTTTTCAGCTCTCCTTTTAATGTATTTCTGCTTTGCAAATCTTGGGGTGTTTTTCAGACCCCCTTTTATTGTAAAACCCCAAGGCCTAAGAATTTAACTTTTGGGGTGTTTGTGCATGTTACTTTTTGAGGTGTTTTCCAGCTCCCTTCTTAATGTGTCGCTATTGTGCAAACCTTGGGGTGCTTTTCAGCCCCCCTTTTATTGTCTTTATTACCCCAGAGACCTTTCATGATAACATTGGGTGCCTGTGTGTTACTGTTTTGGGGTGTTTTCCAGCTCCCTTTCTAATGTGTTACTATTTTGCAGATCTTGGAGTGTTTTTTACCCTCATTTTATTGCCTTTATAGCCCCAGAGTCCTTTGATGATAACATTTGGAGTGTGTGTGTGTGTGTGTGTGTTAATGTTTTGGGGTGTTTTAGCTCCCTTTCTAATGTGTTGCTATTTTGCAGATCTTGGGGTGTTTTCTTTTTTATTGCCCCAGAGGCCTTTGATGATAAAATTGGGTTGTATGTCAAAAAGGGTTGACTTTGGAGTGCAAAGATGGTGTGTGTGTGTGTGTGTGTGTGTGTGTGTGTGTGCGCGTGTGTGTGTGATGGCACAAGCTGGCTTCAGCTGCAACCTCTGCCCACATTTACCTGGGAGTAAGATCCATTGACTAGAATAGGGTTTACTTCTGAGTAGACAGTCATAGGTTTGGATTTTATTTTTTTATTGTAGAACCAGAAGGGAAGGGATGAGTTGATGGGAAGGGTGACAGTGTTGTTGGTTCTTTGTGTTGCACCCAAAAAGCTGGAGGTGTGACTGCTTCTTTCCTCTGCCCTCTTCTCCTCCTCTCCCTCCCCTCCCTCCTCTCTGCCTCCCAGGTTGTAAGATCAAAGCGTTGAGAGCCAAAACCAACACCTACATCAAGACCCCCGTCCGTGGGGAGGAGCCGCTGTTCGTGGTCACCGGCAGGAAGGAGGACGTGGCCATGGCCCGGAGGGAGATAATCTCCGCGGCGGAGCATTTCTCCATGATCCGAGCTTCTAGGAACAAGAACACCGTCCTGAACGGGGGGTCTGTGCCCAGCCCCCCGAACTTACCCGGCCAGACCACCATCCAGGTGCGGGTGCCTTACAGGGTGGTGGGTCTGGTGGTGGGACCCAAGGGCGCCACCATCAAGCGCATCCAGCAGCAGACCCATACCTACATCGTCACTCCCAGCCGGGATAAGGAGCCTGTCTTCGAGGTGACCGGGATGCCGGAGAACGTGGACCGAGCTCGGGAGGAGATCGAAGCGCACATCGCTATGCGCACCGGTGGCATCATCGAGCTCACCGACGACAACGACTTCCACGCCAACGGGACCGACGTGGGGTTCGAGCTCAACGGAGGCGGCGGGGGCCCCGGGAGCCTATGGAGCAAGCCCACTCCTCCGCCGCCTCCCCCGCCCCCGCAGCCTTCCTCCTCCTCTTCCTCCAGCATCCCCCCGACGCCCGGCCGCAAACCCTTCTGCAGCTACCGCCACGACAGCTCCAGCTCCCTGGGCAGCGCCTCCACCGACTCCTACTTCGGAGCAGGCGGCAGCAGCAGCGCCCGCCTGGCTGATTACAGCCCCCCCAGCCCCGCCGCTGCTGCTGCCGCCGCCTTGAGCTTCCCCCACCACAACGGCAACAACAACAACAATGGTTATGGGGTCTACTCCGGAGGAGGAGGAGAAGTACTGCCCTCCCCCGACTGCTGCGCCCCTTCTTCGGATCTGCCCCCTTTTGACTCCCCTCCAGGATTCGACTTGGCTCCTGCGCCGCCGCCTCCTCCTCCTCTTCCTCCTTCCCAGGTGGTGTGGTCCGGGTTTGAGCGCAGCCCGTCCTCCCCCGGGGGTGTCAATGCCAACCTGGCCCTGCTGGTGAGCGGCGGCGGCGGAGGAGGGCACAGACGGGGCGCTCCGCCTCCCACGCGGCTCTCCCCCCCTCTGCACTCCACACTGGCCGGGGAGCAGCATCCTTTGGCTCGCAGGGTGCGCAGCGATCCTGGGGGGCGCTTGATCGCTGCAGCGGTGGCCGCGGCTGCTGCTTCCTCCTCTTCCTCCTACCCTTTCTATGCGAACGGGCTGGGCTGCCACTTGCCCGACTCTTCCTCCTCCTCCTCGTCCTCCTCCTCCAGCTCTTCCTCCAGCTCCTCCTGCTCTTCCTCGGGGCTGCGGAGGAAAGGCAGCCGCGAGTGCTCTGTGTGCTTCGAGAGCGAGGTGATCGCAGCCCTGGTCCCCTGCGGGCACAACCTCTTCTGCATGGAGTGTGCCAACCGCATCTGCGAGAAGAACGAGCCCCAGTGCCCGGTTTGCCACAGCGCCGTCACTCAGGCCATACGCATATTCTCATAGGGTGGCTCAGGGGGTTCCGCCAACCTCCACTCAAAAGAGGTGGGACCGGGTTGCGCGATCGTCGCTCTTTTAATCGCGATTTCGCGTCGAGCTTTGAAAGCTGCAGTATCCGCACAGAATTAACAAAAGGGGGCGTGGCCTTGCATAAAAGGGGCGTGGCCCTAGGACAGGGCGTGGCCTTGCAAAAAGGGGCGTGCCCTATTTGCTTAAACAATTTTAATTTTATTTTTGCATTGACTGTACTGTAGCTAGGATGGGTTTAAGGGGAATATTTGTAACATCCACGGTGCATGCTATAAATATTAAGGAACGGCATTCTAGTAATAGACTAGTTTTTAATCTTAAACGCCAAGCTTCCAAAACACTTTCTATTCTCTCTCTCTCTTTCTCTCTCTCTCTCTTTCTCTTTTCTAAATTAAGGTAGGAAATGCATATGGATTATGACGACGTGTGAACAGTTAAGTATATAACGTGCTGGTAGTTGCTAGATCGCTTATCGAGACATAAATCTTTGGATGGATAACTTTTCTTGAATGTTCTTGAAAGGGGAAGATTTTTTTCCTGTGAAAATAATAATAATAATACTATGATACTGCAGCTTTATCAAAGAAAAAAATAAGAAAAAAGGAAACTGTAACATATCTCTTATATATATATATATAAAAATATATATATATATATAAAACGTTTAAAGGTTTTAAAGATAAATTGCAT
Source organism: Cryptoblepharus egeriae (assembly GCA_030015325.1). Taxonomy (NCBI): domain Eukaryota; kingdom Metazoa; phylum Chordata; class Lepidosauria; order Squamata; family Scincidae; genus Cryptoblepharus; species Cryptoblepharus egeriae. The sequence continues at coordinate 19,928,569 of JAREYC010000013.1, forward strand.
TAATACAGATTGAAGTATTTTATTCTTTTTTGACTTGAAAAATTATATTTCATATTGCAAAGATGTTTACAAGTATTTTAATTTAAGTTCAGTGAACTTTTTTGTAGCTGGGTTAAATCTTTTTTATTTTTTGGTATGGCCTTATGGCAAAGAACACTGTATTATTTTAATATCACACAATTGTGAATGGAATTGCAAAACCATAAAATGTGTAATACTTTGAACAGTATTCTGTTGGGATGGAGATTTTTATATGTTCAGAAAAAAATCTTTTAAATCTGCTTCACCCAGCATATTTTCTATTCAGTGATATAAAGCATATTTTATTCTATATTATTACAAAAAATGGAAATGTTTAAGCATACGTCAAAAAGAACTGTTGATGCTTTCTAACATTTGTATACATAGAATTCAGTGGAAATTACAAAAAATTATGTTGCACCACTATAGTTTAGTATTTCTATTTTAATACATTTGTTTACCACTTGTTTATGTATATGTAGGTGACGTTACTTGATCTTAAATGTACTTTACTGAAAAAGTTTAAAAACAAAGTATATTTTATTTTATGATAAAGGGCCTTTAACCTCATGGTCAAATACTAATATTATATTTGCTGAGACAAGATTTGAAATTGTATCAAGAGTTTTATTTTTCTGACATTTAAAGTTCTACATAATAAAGGTAAAACTTAAGTAATGGTGCTACTTCATGTTTTTTTTAAGTATTTCTATATAAATAAATAAAATATTACAGAAAAGTCTGGTGTTTTGTGATTGTATGTGTTTGTGAGTTCATTTTATGATGGACAAATGTAATGTTTATTGAATGTAATGTGACTTAAAGTTTCTCATGTAATTCTGAAAGACTTTGTAAGAGACATTTCACACATTACCTGGCAACAGACCTGGGTTTGTTACTGAGTGCACAGTTGAGAGAGGCCTCAGTTGATCTTGGTTTTCTGACAACTTTCCTTTCCAATAAATGTACAGTATTTGCATTTTCTAACATTCTGTTCATTTTAAGAAACAAAGATTAATATACTGAAAGTACAATCATTTGCATAAAATATTCAGGGTAAAGTCCCTGAACTCTCAAAGTCTTTCAGACTTTTCAGACTGGGTGTAGGACTGCAGACTTAAGGCTGTAATCCTATGCATTTTTAAATAGTCCTGTTGACCTCAGTAAGATTACTAAGTAAGCATGCATTAGATTGGTACTTAAAAACATATTGTGTGCAGTGGCCTTATAGGACTCTGGTTTACATTCATGTAAATGTTGACTCTTAATGGAATGAGTTGGGAATTGATAAAATGTCCCAGAGTGACTAAAGTGGCTTCATTCCCCCATCTGATGTTTTCAAATATATTTCATTTTGCTATCATTAATGTTTCTTTCACCCCAAAATCTGTTGTATGTTTTTTGAAATGTACCTTTACTTTAATAGTTTTCATTTACCCTAGGTTTTTTTCCCACCAACACGCAGGTGCCGTGTACCTGGTTACCACTGCTAAATGAACTGGTATTGAAGGTCAACCTTGTCAGTTCTGTCGGGGCTTTGCTTGAGAATAGAAGAAGTTGACTCAAGTTCTATCTCTTCCCCAATCAGGTGATCAGAGCTGGCAGACTCAATGGGGCTGACCTTTACTCACAGGTAGGTGCACAGAGCTAAGGCACATACTGTTCCCCATGTGCATTGCTGGAGAAGAGCCTTTGTCTTAAAGTTGGTTTGTAATGTGTAAACTGAAATTGGAGCAAAGGCTGCAATCTGCAGTGTAGGTGGTCTCTGAAGAACAGCTTAGGAATTGTGTACTTTTGTATGTGTGCAAATGTCTTGACTGTATGAACTTTGAAAGCTCAACTGATTTTGAAAATATGAGCAGTTATTCAAGGCCTAGCTTGTGATGAACCAAAATTCAACAAGAATGGAAGGAGGAAGTGTCATAACGTGCCTTAGGTTCCAAGCCAGGAGAAGGTATAATGGTTCAGCACTATCGCACCCTGTCACAAATATGCCATGAGGCATGCTTGCAGCAGATAGTGCTAGCCCAGCACCAGAGCAGGTCCAGTGAGAGCCCACACTATGCTAGTTCTGATCAGAGGCTATTTGGCTGCCACTAGCCAAACTCCAGAGAACTAAGTCATGGCATAGGGAGGTTCTAGGGTAGGGAGAAGGTGCAGTGGGGAAGGGGACAGGTGGGAAGGAGTGGCACAGCGTAAGCTCCAACAGATCCAAGCATCTTGACTGAATAGTCAGCGCAGAGTTGAGTAGCCTCATTGCAAAACTGCTTCTCTTACCTGAGGGAAAAGGAAAAATATCCCGAGGAGTTGTCAGGTGCTACCAGCAGCTGTCCAACATTCATAGGCTGTAGTGACAGCCATTTTGGCACCGCTCTAGCCTTCAATGCTGGACAGTTCAGGCTTGGGCTGCCCCTCAGCAATAGTTGCTTCCTTCTTACTGGGGATTCTTATCAGGGGATTGGGTCCTTCAACTTTTAATTTTTTATGAGGGAAATCTGTTGGATTCAACACTGTAAAGAAGTATTTTGATAATATGATTTATTTTGTTTTTGGTGGCTGGCACATCATTCTGATAAAAAGCTAATGTCTGGATCCTTTGAAGGGCCCAGGACTTTAGATTTTATGATTCAATGCTATAGGCCCTTTTGCAGCAGTGAAAAAGCCACACTGCTTATCGTGTGCTTATCGTGTGCAATGGAGCCATTGGTGGAAATATCCAGTGATTCCATTGGCTTGGGGGGGATACATGCCAGATCCTTTTCCCAATTTTTCAACCTGCCTCTCCCCTCTTCCATTCTCATATTTGTACCAGCCAAATAGCTGGTGTGTTTCTGAGGAGATAGCAGGCCTCCGTCTGTCTTGGAAGACTATGGTATCGTGCTCAGCGCTGCATATGCTGCATGCGAAGCACAAAAGCCTGGGTTGGATTGTTATGGAGGATAGGCTGTTACCCAAGCAGCAAATCCCCCCTCTCCATGCCACTGAATTAGTCCAATGGAAAGGCAGAGCCAATACAATTGGATCCAGCTGGCGTTGCAGAGCTGGGCTAAGGACAGGAGCTCACCCTGTCTTGTGGGGCTGACCCGGTCTCGAACCCTGGCCTGCTGGTTAACAAGCACAGTGTCTTAGCCACTTGCGCCACCCACAGCCCACTTCTGAGGAGAAACATATAGGTTATTAAGAGGCCTACTGGGAAATAAATGAAAAGGGGTTTTGTTACATTTCTGCCGTTGTGTAACTCAAGCCTGTATTGATGGTTTTCTATAGAGTCACCCATCCAGACACTAACCAGATCTAGTTCTCAGCATTAGCAAGTTAGCATCAGCACATGATTTGAAAACCTTCTCTGGGGCTACTTACAAGGTGGCATTATAAGCAGGGCTGCTGTGTTACTCTTAAAATTCTGCATCAAGAAAAGAATTCTGTGAATTGGTGAATTTTATCCAAATCACACCTATTTTGCATAATTTAGTTTGTGACTACTTTAGTTTGTGACTACTCACACACATAATTTAGTGTGTGAGTACATGTGCCAGCCTTTCCATGCCAAATTTAGGCACCAGACTGGTAGGTTTGGACTGGCTGAAGGGGACAAATGTAGGTGGAGAAAATAAGATGCTGATCTTGAAGGGTCCTCCGTATGTTTGGAGATGATTATTTTTCTCATACTGTAGTTGCAGCTGAGGGGTGAATTGACTGAGGCCATTGATTTGTGGCAGAGGTAAAATATGAAGGAGGGACTTGCTGAGTAGAAGCTTGCAATCCAATGCACTGCTGGATTGACACAGTCCTCTCTGCACTGGTTGAGAGTGTGGCAAATGTGCCATAAAGGAAGTTTATGACTCCTCATGAGCTGGCACTGCTGGTTCAAAAGCCAGAACTGGGATGCCATATTACCTCCAAGAGCCACATTGCTGGAGCCAGTGTGGGGATGGTGGTGGTGAAACAGGGAGGAGACATTCCAGGACTGGGGAGGTCAGAAGAAGGGGGCGATAGGGAGGGAACAGATAGCATAAGCAGTTAAGATGCTGTGCTGTGCCTGTTAACCAGCAGGCCAGGGTTCGAGACCCGGGTCGGCCCCACAAGACAGGGTGAGCTCCTGTCCTTAGCCCAGCTCTGTGACGCCAGCTGGATCCAATCATATTGGCTCTGCCTTTCCATTGGAGTAATTCAGTGGTGTGGAGAGGGGGGATTTGCAGCTTGGGTAACAGCCTATCCTCCATAACAATCTAACCCAGGCTTTTCCCCTTCGCATGCAGCGTATGCAGCGCTGAGCACAATACCAGTCTTTCAAGACTGACGGAGGCCTGCTTTTACACTACTGTATCCTAACCCCCTTCCTGGCTGCCTTGGTGTTTTACCAGGCTTCCTACATTTGCACCATGTAGCTGGCATGGAAGCTTCACAGGGCTTGTTGGGGTCAATGTAGGATAAGGGGAAAGACTATCCCCTTTCCTCAAGGAGACCTTCAGCTGTCAAGTAACCTGTGCTAGATACAACACAGGTCAGGTGGTTTGGCTGTGCCTGCTCAGGTTAACTTAGGAACTGTTAGGTTACAATTCCATACACACTTCCCCAGGAGTAAGTCCCACTGAATACAATGAAACTTACTTATAAGTAGACATGCATTGGATTGACTGTCAGCCAATTAGCCAGGACAGCATGCAGCATTACTTGCCTGTCCGGCAGCAGAAATGCAGTAACTGCCCCAATTCATCACCAAAGCCTGTTTAAGTTCATTGAAACTGAAGTGCACCAAACCTGATGCTAAACAGCTGCAAAGTGTGCAAATTATCATTTTGTCTCTTTCTTTGTATTTGTAGAAATACCATAACAGCTCTTTATCTAGCAGCTTAAAAACACAGCCACTCATGCCACATGCCATGGATTGTAATTTTATATCCCCAACTTTGGTGCAAGCTCTGATGACTTCAATTAGAATTTGCGTCCAAGTAAACATGCATCAAATATCTGTTGCTGAGGTGCAGGGCTGCTTAATGCTTGCTTCTAGGGTGAATCCCTGTCTTAAATTCCCACCTCTCCAAAGCTTCTGCAGTCATATAAGGGAAATATCAATAAGGTTAACTATGCTTCTGAAAGTTTTTCCCTCTAAGCCAGGGTTGTATCACTTTACCAAAACTGATCCTGCTTTTCCAGTTTTTTAACAGTTTGTGGCACCCCAATGTGGTATAATGTGGTACCCCAATTTGTGGCTCTCCAGAAGAAACCCCAGCTTTTTAGATGCATCCAACATTGCAAATGAATTTTTAGATTATTATTAGATTTGTGGGAGGGAGGTGGAGATGGGAGAAGAATTTTGGATTTTCCCATTCTATGTGGGCTTGAGGCATAGGCGGAAAATAATTTAGTTCCTCTCAGGTGGCTTCCCAGATTCAAATCATGTCAAATCCAGCCAGGGGCATCACTAGGGTTCACATCATGCAGTGGGGGAGGCCAGCGCATCACCCCCATGCAGTGGGTGGGGCAACACCTGAATGGTGGGCATGGCTATGTGCCATTCCTCCTCCTCCCTTTGATTTATGGCCACACGTATATAGAATAAATATATTTCAAAGTGGTTTGTTCCATTACATTCTGCTGTAAATTACAGATCTAATAGTATATAACATGATGGGATGATTCCTAAAAACCATGATTTTTAGCCATTTTGGTCACTAGTGGTGTCACCACCTCCAGAAGACAGCCCCCCAACACTGAAACACTGGATTTTTAAAAAAATTATTTTTAAAGCTGGGTGATAGTCCTAACTTCAGTTCCCCCTCTATACAAGCCTCATTTCCTATCCTGTCAAGGATGTTTTATTTCTTCACCAAATGTCCTCTTGTGTCCTGAAAAAAGCATTCTTTGTTCTCCATTTCCTTGTGAGCAGGCAGCAAGTAGTGTGCTTGTAATTCATAAATTATGGGCACAATCCAGAGTAACTAAGGGGAGTCCTTGCTCCAACGTAAGAACAATTTACTCTGGACTGCAATATGAATTTCCCATAGGTTTTCACTAGCTGGTGCCATAACTACGTCAACGTAAATGTCTCTTACATGCTCCTAAAGTTACTCTGGATTGTATATAGTCGCTAAATTATATTTGATACTAGCAAAATCTACCTGCGTTGCAGGAGTAAAATACCTCCCTAGTGCACCATCTCCCCATACACAACAACTCCCCATGCACAACATCCGCCCATGCATATCAAACCCCATGCACATCGTCCCCCCATGTACATAGTCTCCCATGTGCAACAACCCTCCATGTGCATCATCCCCCATGTGCAACAAAATCCCATGCGCATCATCAACTTGTGCACAACTTGCCCCATGTGCATCAACTTCCCATGCACAATATCTACCCATACAATCAACCCCCATGTGCATCCAACCCCATGCGCATTGTTCCTCCCATGCACAACAACCCTCCCAGTGCATCAGGCACCAGGCATTATATTGGCTGGATGTTGATCAATCAGTCTTCAATGTTAAGTATAGGACAGAAACATGTTGCACCCCTTTTCACCCCCTTCAAGGTTAAATTTCTGAACATCAGTTCTTGGTGGGTGTTGATATCACAGAAGGAACACTTTCCCGAATTTCAATCCAAAGGATAGGCAGGGAGTTAATCAGTCACTGATTGTTCAGTGTATAGGGCAATGATTTTCAATCTTTTTCATCTCACAGAACACTTAACAAAGTACTGAAATTGTCAAGATACACCATCAGTTTCTACCATTTACAAGGCAAACCAAGGCTGTTCAAATCTCCCAATTTTCCCATTAATGAATGTCAATCTCCAAATTCCCACAGCACACCTCAGGACTAAGTGCGTCACACCAGTGTGCCACAGCACACTGGTTGAAAATCACTGGTATGAGTTATTTCCTGCTAGAGGGAGGAAAATGTGTTGCATCCCTTTTCACCCCCTTCTGGTTGGAACTCCGGAAACCAATTCTTAGTGGATGCCTCTATCACAGAAGAAACACCCTCCCCAAATTTCACGCTTCTAGGCTCAGTGGTTTTGGTGGGGTGTTAATGAGTCAGTGAGTGAATCAGTGAGTAAGTCAGTGACTTTTCAATATATATAGATTTTTAATCTATATAGTTTTTCAATATATATAGATTTTTAACTTTACTAATAATCAAAATAGTGTTTAAATTAATAATCAATATAGTGTTTCGCTTTCAGTGGGGTCAATGCAAGGAGGAGGGAACTTCCTTCTAGGGCAGAGTGACTAAATGCCAGAATCATAAGAAGAGGAGATGGACCCCCAAAATGTAGGGCATCCAATCAAAATGGGGAACAAATGTAGGATATGTTAAAATGAAAGCTAGAAACACTCGTATTGCTCTCATGTACTTAATTTCAACACTATAGTGAAGGTAAAAGGGCTTACTTCTGAGTAGACAGGCTCAGGTCTGGACTGCAAGGCTGCAATCTCCTATGCACATTTGCCAGGGAGTAAGTTCCATTGGAGGCTAAGGGGCTTCTGAATAGGCAGCCTCAGCTCTGGACTCCAAGGCTGCAAACCTGGATGCACTTTTCTGGTAATAAGTCCCATTGGAGGCTAACAGGAGGTATGTACCTGGGTGGGTGGTAGCAGCAGGAGGGAGCGGCAGGAGGGAGCGGTGTGGGGGGCTTCAGAGGCGGCAAAGGTGGCAGAGGTGCTGGGGATCTCAGGGGGGCCTCTTCAGGCTGTGGGGGGCTTCAGAGGCCACATGGGAGCTGAAGGGCGCCTCCAGAGGCTGCCGGGTGGGGTGGTTGGCAGAGCGGGAGGGAGCAGTGGGCAGGGAAGGATGGGGCATGGGCAGGGTGGTCTGCATGATTCCTCAGCAAGATGCTCTGTCTAGTGGGATGCTCTGTCTAATGTCCAGCCTTTGGATATGCGCAGTGGGACTGGCTTGCGCCTTTCCCACTGCAGATGCCCAGAAACTGGACATGCGCAGTGTACCTCAACTGGCCATTCAAGCCTGCTCTGAGATGGAGCAACAGCTCTTGTCTGCTGCTCCCCTTCAGAGCAGGCACGAAAGGGCACGCTGAGGCCTGGGGCCGGCTGGAGGAATGTCAAACTCCTCTGGCATGTCACCCCTAGTGGAGCGTCAGCCAGTGCAGCCCGTACCAGCTGCACCAGTCTGATGATGCCACTGAGTCCAGCAGAGTTTGAAAAGACCACCAGGGGTTTTCCAGTCCAGTATAGCCTTACAATCCTAACCATGTCTACTGAAAAGTAAGACACATTGTAGGATTTCAGCCTAGGTCTGCTAACTAAACATTTTAAATTAGTTCTTAAAGTGTTCCTCAATCTTTAAACAAAGCAACCTTCTGTATTCTTTGTATCTAGATTTGCAAGCCCCTAGGGCAGAAACCTATCTCATAATTCTTTGCAAAATACAGTGTATATAGATGACACTCCATAAATAATAGTAACATTCTTTCCTGCTTTTCGTTTGCTTCTCTGTTGCAACTTTTCTAACAACTCAATTAGTTCTATCATTCCATCCAGGTAATATTTCATTAAAGCATTGGAAATAGCTGTGCAAGTATACCATCTTGCATCTTTTTTCCCTTTCCTAATAAATAATAAGTACCTGCCATCTATTGATAAATATTTGCCTAGCCTTAGCTTTCCTATATTGCCATTTGTACTGATGCAATCATTAGGAAGCAGCAGCACAAATCTGCTATTCTAGGCAGGCTCACCTGGGGACCCAGTCAGTGGAACCTGGGGAGGACTTGCTCCCAAAGAGACCAGCCTCAGATCACACTGAACAAGGAACAGCTGTGGTGCCTGCACCCTGCCTGCCATATGAGGAAGCCCAGGAGACCCTGGCAACCAGTCACAGCTGAAGCATAATAGAAAGAAAGGGCCTGGCTGTCTGGGGACCAGATGCCTGAACTGCAAAGTAAGAGAGCAACACCCCTCAAATGGAGGGCACCCAAGATAAATGGGGGACAGGACCCAAGAAAAGCTGGGAATACCCACATCCATGGTTTTGATGTGATTCATGGACACACAACAGTCCCTGTAGTGTTGGGTGGGTGCAGGGGATCTGCTGGAGTCTGATGTTGAAGTTGTGCCATATCCTGAGGCAGGAGTGGTGTTTAGGCCAGCCTAGGACTTAGAACTTTTTGAGCACAATCCTATCCATGTCTACTCAAAAAGGCCCATTGTGTTCAATGAGTCTTACTTCCAGGAAAGTTTGTTTAGGATTGCAGCCTTCCTTTCACTTCCATTTTTACTTTGTCTTATCAGCTGTCTCAGATTTGTGCCTGCTCCTGAGGTGGCCTGTCAGAGGTGCTGGGAGGGGGGGTGGGTCTGCTATGGAAACTGGGTCTGGATATGGCCTAACAGTGCTGTTCTTAGCTATTCCCAACATGTCTTGCCACACCCCTGCTACGCTGCCTAGGCTGGCACAAGTGTGTGGATCCTAGACATATATTGCAACATATTATTGCAAGGGTATGCAAACTTTTTGGCAAGAGAGCAACAGCATCTCTCTGACACTGCATAGGGGGCTGGGGAAAAAAGAATTAAATTACATTTCAAATTTGTATAAATTTCATAAATGAATGTAATAGAGACAGAACTTATATGAATGAATGAATTCAAATCAGTTCATAAACATTTTCACACACAGAGGGGGGGGGGGTGTATGATCTTCAAACCAGTTTGTAAGCACTTTCTAACACAGATTCATAACACTTAACACTTTCTAACAACCAATTCATGAACAGTTTCACCCACTGAGAAGAAAAGTGAATGCAGCCTTCAAGGCCCTCAGGACAACCTCCAGAGGAGAGCTCCCCTGGAGTTCTAGGAATGATTCAAGACTACCTGGAATTGTCAGTAGAATCCGGCATGTGTCTACTCAAAAGTAAGCCCCATTAAGTTCAGTGATGCTCATGCCCACAGAAAGAGTTAACAAGTGTACAAATACTGCTGCTAGCTTTCACCTCTGCTGCTAATATTGAAAAACAGGTTCCTTGAAAACCAGGTAAACAAAAACAGAAGATGTAGAGTAAAGCAGTGGGCCCGAGTGTCTCTGAAGTTTCTTCCCATCTTTCTTTTAAAACCCAGAGAATGGGGAGAGAAGCAGCAAAGGTAGGTGGGTGGCATGCTTGTTAACCTTTCATCTCTTTCACTCAGCACTGCCCATTGGTATATTTTCAGGCAGGGACAACTGAGCAGGCTCTTCTGGAGCATAACCATTCTGTGTCCTATATCCCCTGACTTCTAGATGCGCACTGGTTGTGCTAAATTAGCAGGCCTCCATCAGTCTTTGAAAGACTATGTTATCGTGCTCAGTGCTGCATATGCTGCATATGAAGCACGAAAGCCTGGGTTAGATTGTTATGGAGGATAGGCTGTTACCCAAGCAGCAAATCCCTCCTCTCCACGCCACTGAATTAGTCCAATGGAAAGGCAGAGCCAATACAATTGGATCCAGCTGGCGTCGCAGAGCTGGGCTAAGGACAGGAGCTCACCCTGTCTTGTGGGGCCGACCTGGGTCTCGAACCCTGGCCTGCTGGTTAACAGGCACAGTGTCTTAACCACTTGCGCCACCCACAGCCCAGGTTGTGCTAAATTCAGAGCTTCTATTAATTTGTACCATTTGTAAAAGTGTCCCTGCAGTTTGTACTGCTAGTCATGACTTTCTGTAGGGTGTGATGCTCATCCCCATCTAAGCATCCCCAGCATTGTCCAAAGATACTTCTGTGGTCATGGGGCCAGCTTGAATGCTGAAGGTGCACAGAATGCTGTTTTACCTTCCCACCGAGGTTGTACCTATTTATCTACTTGCATGTCCATGTTTTCAAACTGCTAGGTTGGCCGGAGGTGGGCTAAGGATGGGAGGACCCGGGTCTCAAATCCTGGCCTGCTGGTTAATAGGCCTTACCATTCATACAGTGACACAAAGTCACATTCAGGCTCACCTAGTTCAGAACATTATTTCAACCCAAGTATTCACAGACCTGTCTATGTCATTGTAATTGGTGTTTTACCTTCAGCTGTTAGGTGTTTATTATTATTTTTTGTTGACCACTAATAAATGCACCAAAGTGCTCTGCCAACATAAAATCAGGGAACTGAAAAGTACTGTAATCTCATGGGTTAGCAGCTCCAGCTGTATAAAGAAGGATACTGGCCTAAACGCATCCTAACTGCTGATCAGTCATGAACACAGTTCAACCAAATAGACAGAATTCATTTCAAGGCCCAATAAATCACCCTGAATTGGGGTGCTTCTTGCATCAGCAACTGTATAGAGCCAGCACAGCAGGAACAACATTTATTTTTACTTCCATGTTGTGGTTTGCAACCTGGCTGCTGGCAGCTGATTGCTATTTTAACATGAGCTGAAACATTGTTATGAATATTTATGCATATTCAATGTTGTTGATTCACTGGTTTGATCTATTTGTCTTTCAGTCATTGCTTGTTTGTGTGACTTCCTCCTTATGACCAAAATAAATAAACTGCTTAGTTCAGACAACATGTTCACATACCTTCTAATGCCTTCTGTAGATGAGAAGCCACATCTGAATCCAGAGCTGATGTCAGAAGTCAGTGAGGTTGCACATTGCCTGTTGTTCTATGTCCATTAGTGGTTCAACCTAGTGATGGGATTCAAAGAAATTAACAACCGGTTCTGTGCCCATTTGGCAGCCACTTTTAAATGGCTATTTTTAAACTTTATATGTCCTATTGTTAACAACCGGTTCTACAGAGTAGGTGTGAACCTGCTGGAGCCCACCACTGGAACCTGGTCATGTTGATCCTAGGCATATCAGAAGTAAATAACATTTTGTTCAATAGGGCTTACTTTCAGGAAGGTTGTATAGGATTGCAGCTTGCATCAGTTAGGCTGAAGATAAACCAGTGTTTAGGTTTAAAAGTTGTTTGAAAGAGGATTCTCTTTTCCATAGGAGCTGCAATCGTAGGGTTAATAAAAAACTGCAAAATCTGCATTCATAGAAGCAAATGTGAGACAAGCAGCAGCAGTAGAGATCCCCTTTTCAAAGCCCTGTGACTTCTCTAAAAAAATTTATCGATCTCCAACTTTGGTTGCTGCCACAATTTCATATTTTAAAAAATCTGACCAAAACTTAGATGTCCATAGTTATGTGATGACAAAGCTTAGGGTTTTTATTTTAATTTTTACAAAATATTGCAACTGCATGCTGTAAACGTAGAACTTAAGTAATAAGGGACAGAATCCATCTTCTTCAGAGATATGTTTTTTATTTTATAAAAATGAGGTTTCAAGTCTCTATCTTAACCTTATGACTGCTTTGAAAAAATGTGAAAGCATGTAGGCAATGTCTTGGGAGATCACTGGAGGAAACTTGTCCTGTAAATGGGATTTGCTTTAAATGGTTGAGAGAACTGTAAATTTCAGTTGGGACCATCTTTCTTATGCTTGCACTTGCTAATATTCACACTTTTACACTGAGACACACTGTGTTGTAGTGCATAGGTGTCCAAACATTTCAGTATGAAGGCCATATTTGTATATTTTTGTGGGCCAAAAAATTTAATTTGCATTGTATGATTCAGAACAACAGTGAAATGTGGCAATTATAAAGAAACAATGTCATGCTTAATCTGAGAAATTATATTAAAGAATTTAAAATGTCATGTATTTTTATTGGAGGGGGGGACTTCTAGTGACCACCTTGTGGTACAGGATAGTGGATGGAAAACAAATCTCCTCAGCATTGGAAGGTAAAATGAAGCTCCTGAGAATTGGAGGGAAAAACGAATCTCTTCGGACTTGGGGGGAAAATGAATCACTTTAGAATTGGAGGGGAAAAGAAATCACCTCAGAATTGGAGGGAAAAACTAATCTTGGAATTGGAGGGGGAAACGGATTACCTCAGAATTAGAGGGGAAAACGGATTACCTCAGAATTGGAGAGAAAACGGATTACCTCAGAATTGGAGGGGGGAAACGGATTACCTCAGAATTGGAGGGGGAAACGGATCACCTCAGAATTGGAGGGGGAAACGGATCACCTCAGAATTGGAGGGGGAAACGGATCACCTCAGAATTGGAGGGGGAAACGGATCACCTCAGAATTGGAGGGGGAAACGGATCACCTCAGAATTGGAGGGGAAAATGGATCACCTCAAAATTGGAGGGAAAGATGAATCTCCTCAGAACTGGAGGGAAAAACCAATCTTCTCGGACTTGGAGGGAAAAATGAATCACCTTAGAATTGGAGGGGAAAAGAAATCACCTCAGATTTGGAGGGAAAAACTAATCTCGGAATTGGAGGGGGAAACGGATCACCTCAGAATTGGAGGGGAAAACGGATTACCTCAGAATTAGAGGGGAAAATGGATCACCTCAAAATTGGAGGGAAAGATGAATCTCCTCAGAATTGGAGGGAAAAACGAGGCCCCTCAGAATTGTTGCTCTACAATCATCACAACCACACAACTATACATCACAATTATCATTTTAAAAAATTACAAAATATTTTGGTTAAAAAAACTAAACCAAGATAAAAGCTGCAACCCTAAGCACATTTTCCTGGGAGCAAGTACAATTGAAGACAATGAAAATAGACATGCTTAGGCTCCACTGAAAATCTTGTGATGTGCCAGATATGACCCCCTCCATAGGCAATAGTTTGTAGACACTTGGTGTCATGTAGTGATTATAATGCTGGAGTTAGATCCCAGATGCAATAATCTGGACCCAGCGATAAACACTTCTCTAACATGAACAGTGCTTTTCAGCTCCATGGAAGTCTTGTGGTCATGGTGCCGCTCTATCCCAAATTGTTCCTCAGCTTTCCACATATGCCCAGACCTCAGGGCTCCATTGCGGCTGGAAAGACAGACCCCAGAAGAAGTAACCTGGGACTCAGTTCAGTAAAGAGTGGTGCTACTATTATGGAATGGGTAGCACTGTTTGTGCCAGGGAAGCCATTTCCATCACAAAGTGGCTTCCACTGTCCTAGACCAGGGGTGTCCAAACTTTATAGCAGGAGGGCCACAATCTCTGACGTGTTGAAGGCTGGCAAAATGAATTGTATTAAAAATCTGAATTTGAATAAATTTACATCTAAGAGTATATTAGAGACAGATCTAGGGGATTGTAAGGCATGTCCACAGACTGGATGGAGGAATCTTGCCATGGGCCACATGAAAGCATCATCTGGTCCAGTGGTGGGCTCTAGCAGGTTCGCACCTACTCTATAGAACCGGTTCTTAACAAGAGATAGGACATATAAAGCTTAAAAATAGCCATTTAAAAGTGGCTGCCAGATGGGCAGAGAACCGGTTCTTAAATTTTTTGAAGCCCATGACTGATCTGGTCCTATTGCTGGGGTTCATGTCCTACATAAAGAGAACTGAGTCTTTTTGGTTTTTGAAGTTCATCTGCAGCTAAAAAACCTGCCTTATAGGGTTTGTTGTGAGGTTAAAACTGGGATGGGAGTGAACCATGCATGCTGTACTGAGCAGCATGGAGGAAGGTTAGGATACAAATGTAAGAAACAAATTAATAGAAGGCACAGAAACCCTTTCCTCCTTGCCCTTCATCAGCCTCTGCTGCGGATTCCTGCAACACCAGCAAGGAAGATAAAATGGTTTTGTTTTGAATCACACTGCAGGATTTGTACATTAGTAGAAAGGAAAAATAAACGGCTTCCCTGCATGACAGATGCAGGTGTGCATTGTATATGGTGTGCGTTATTGACACCTGTAAAGTAATCCTGCCGTGATTAGTATTTCTCCTAATACAATTCCATGTAGCTGCCTTTCAGCTCCTGGAATTCAGCTTTATGCAATTCAATCTGCTGCTAAGGGGAAGAAATAGTAAGCCATTAAGAACACCTCCCAGAGAGTCACAAATCAATGTGCCGCATGCTGTTTCAGTCATTGCCCATCTTATAGTGACATGTTTATTGATGCCCCCATTTCTCTGTCCTCGTAGCAGTCAAGAGAGAAGGTTGCAGAGCTCAGATCGACAGTCTCATAACACACCACCTTCCATCTGGCTTGGCCTTTTAAGCAGTTCTGAAAATCCTGAGTACAAGTGAGATGGATGAGGGTGAATGGCTGTAAAGCAGGCAAATGTGCCCTTAGCTATGCAGAAATTCTGGAAGGTGCAGCTTTTGTCATCCCTGCTGGACCAACTAAAATGGCTAAATAATTTGACAGCACAACCCTAATTTGCACAGGAAAAGGCAGGCCAGTTGCCTTGGAAAATTTGGCAGCAGTCCCAATGGGTCTACTCAGATCTGTGCCACTTCTAGAAGTGGTGTGCAGCTGAGCTGCTTTGCACCACCCCAGGGACCAGGTTGGGATCCAGCATAACTGGATCCCAGCTCTGCCTCCTACTCCCCACTTGCTTGCCCTCCACTCACTCTGGAACACCTCCCACCTATCTCTTCCCCGTTCTCCCCTGCCCTTTAAATTCCTGCAGTAGCTGAGGTCAGTCATGAGCATGCCATGGTGCAGGGCCTGGAGTGCCAGGCAGGTGCAATGCCTTGCACCAGCCTACCCTACTCATCAGGTATCATGAATGTATTTTATGGCTGGCACAAATGACTTTTGCCGGCCTAAGTGGAGCACTAGGTTTTCACTCTGAGGGCAGTATCCTAACAAATTTAGGTCAGCCTAACTCACAAGGCATATCTTTTCGTGGTGTTGTGGGGAGGTCAGTTTATGACTGTGCATTGGCCTAATCGCTTCCACAAATGTAACAGAAGTATTTATAGCACTTTAATGACACCCCCAGGGTCAGCACAGGACTTATTCTGAGGTTTATGCCAAACTAACTGGAGATTAGGATAGTAGCATCAGTCAGGTATTCAAAATTACAAGGAGTCCCACTTGCTTTTTTAATATAAGGAACTGGGAGGAATCAAACCAGGGATCTGGCAGCAGAGCTGGGCCACCTTAGTCCAGAAAGCCTGGGACAGCTCTCAGACAGAGGGAGTTGTTGGATAGCCTTATTTGTAATGGTGTTACTCAAGTAATGGCTAGATAATTTAGTGCAATTCATCAGCCTACCTGGAACAGATGATATAGAGATTTAATAGGGACCTGTTGCTTCAAGCTCTCTTACTCTGAGCAACTTGTAACTAGTGTAGTCTACTAGACTGTTTTACCAGTTCTAGCAGTGCACCAAAGCAGTGTACCTTTCCTTCATCCTTGGGGGAATGAAGCCTCCAGTCCTGTGCTTCCCAAACATTTTGGCACCTGCACCCATTTTTAAAAATCACAAACTACTGTGACCAATTAGGCAAAAAAAGAAGAGAGATAAAAATATATATTTTATTTATTAATAATTATTAATAAAAATTGGAGTCCTGTGCTTGAAGCTGCTAGAGACCTTATGGGTACTACGTGTGTGTGTGTATGTGTGTGTTTGCTGGACTCTCCCTTGAAATGAAGTCTGTAGAAACCTAGAGACTCAGAAGTACTGTTCCCCCAAACTTTTACAGTCAATCTAGGGTACTCAGAGACTCAATTTGTGAGCAAGATGTGCATCTGGGTCAGAGAGAAGGCTGTAATTGGCTTCACACATGATAACTAAAGAAAATAAGAAAATATGACATTATCAGTGGTCATATTTCAGCCACCTATTTTCTTCTACAAACAATGGCAAGGGTGCTTGCAAGGGTTTTAAAAAATGTTTCATAAACTTTTCACGACCCACAAAAATCAGGTTGCAAACTACCAGGGGATTCTTACCCATGGTTTGGAAAACACTGCTCTAGTCCATATGAATCTTTCAGGGAATTAAGTACTACCTTGTATGCTCCTCCACAGAACTGCTTTCATTTCATCACTTTCTAAGCCAGGACGTAGGAGAAGCAAAGGCTGGCACATCACCTGGTAGGAGGGAACAATATTGGTGTTCTGACTCAGATGCCAAGAAGTAATTGGCTGGCACTGGTCAGAGTTTATCAACAGGGGCCACAAGCGCTCCCAGCCTGGCCGGCAACCCACCACTTTTCCATCTAATCCTTATGGAACTTAATGGCAGCTCTGTGAACAGCCCTTTCATTATCAACATACATCATTTGCTTCTGATTCTTTGAGAAATGGAGGTAGAGGGAGGAAAACCAATAATATACAGATACACACAGTTATAAAGATCTTAAAAACATACTAAAAATAAATGTAGCTTGAAAAGACTCTTTATAACAGCTGTTGCTAGAAGAAAGTTAATTAAAATGTAATTAGCTATTACATTTTACTCTGAAACTAAATGAGCTTATTACAGCCTTCTTAACCATTCTGGAATTCTGTCTTTTGCTACACTCATACCTTGTGTTTGCCAGTAAAGAGAGACTTTCCAACATGTATTACAAAGCTGGATAATTCTCCATAAACATTCACAATGGGACTGAGCATCAAGCTGTTCCTGTATTCTGTTTGGGGGTTACCATCTCTTATTCCGTCTTTCACTTCTTTACAAGTATGATATTTAAAAAGATATTTAAGAGAGTAATGAAAGACTATGGATAATGATAGGGCTGTTTCACACATGGCCATGTCATCACTTGCTGTCATGTTACCTTGGCTATTTAATTCTTGGCTCAATATGTGAACTCTTTATTCTGAAAAAGGTTGTTTTATGGTGATACTACATATTATATTAACACAGTTGGTTCTGATGCATGAGTGTGTTTAGTTATACTGGGCTAAATGACAGCCACCTAAAAAATTAAAAAAGTAATTTCCCCTCCAAAAATTGGGTTAAAATTGTCTCATTTATACAGCACCCTTCCTGTCAATTGCTACCTCCAAGCAACACTTCCCTTTTCTCCTTAATTACCAGCCAGGAGCAGCAGTGTGATTGATGGCAGTGGTGGCAGCAGTGTGGAAAGGGGGTGGATTGTCTTCCTTTCTCACCCCCCTCTACTTCATTCACAATTCCTTTGGAATTTGTAATCTCTTGAGTGAGTTTGGCAATTGCTCCCATTCTGGAATATCTATAGCAATCTCAAAGGACACTGAATTTTTCTATAGTCCCAGCATACTAAAATAAGGGTTTGAATGGGACTAAAATGAGTCCCAGCATACCCGGAGTGAAGACCTTTCTGCTCTATAGCGGTTGCTGGAGCTTACCCTTAAGCAATGGTACAAATGTCTCCTTACCCCAAGGAGATTCTAGCTGCTGAAAATCTCCAGCAGAAGCTGTGCCGGCACTGCTGGGTTGCCACACGGATTCAGGTAGGAGTGGGCTGTGAGCCAGGTTCTTGTTCTACAGTATTTAGCTCAGTATTGTTTGCAATGACTGAAAGTGGCTCTCCAGATTGTAGAGAGTCTCAGCCAGACTGAATCAGGGATCATGCAGAGCAGGTATTTTCCTGATGAGGTATGGCCTCATCTCCACTAACTGAACTAGTTCAGATACTGGCTTTTTAGGATGCTTGGAGATGAATGAACCCCTGGTGTCTCAGTGGCTGTCAGTTCATGTCCTTAGGTCTTGAAGACACACAATTGCTTCAGTATGCTCAGAGGATTGAATGGATATGTCGTCCCCATGTTGATGGGAATGGAAACTTGATAATTATTCAGTGCTTGGATTAGGAGGAAAAGGGGAGAGGTGAAGGCCTAAAAATAATCCCCAATCTCAATTCCCCATAATACTTTGAGAAATTCTGTCAGCAGTGGTATAGCTACAGGGGATGCAAAGCACGCAGGCCAGGGTTTGAGACCCAGATTCCCACAAGACAAGGGTTTCCTGCTACAGGCAGGGGGTTGGACTAGATGATCCACTGGGTCCCTTCCAACTCTGTGAGTCTATGAAATCTAACACAAAGGCTGCAGTCCTAACCCTTAGTTAGGCAGGCATAAAACCTGTGTGGCCTTGGGGGGGGGGGTCACAAAAATGCAATAAGGCACTTCTGCCCCACTTCAGGGGATTCATGGTTGGGGGTATAGGCCAGTGCTCAGACATATGCTGGTCTTGCCACACCACCATGGGAAATTATGCCAGGTGAGTTATGCCAGCTTAAATTGGTTAGGATTGTGGTTTAAGTTCTGCAGAGTTTCACCAAGGTAAGCAGCACTTCCCGCTCCTTGTATCCATTTCAGGTGAATGCCTCTGTTCTGGAGCTCCTAAAAATTGCAACTTCATGATGGTGTGTCAACTCCCATCATGTCATATACCGTTGGAATCATATTGAAGAACAGAATCCAATGCAAAAATCCGTTTTGAAATAGCACCATCCTATCAGAAGTTATGGCCCCAAAACTAAAAAAAACCCACTAAAATATGCATTGAACTCTATGGAAAGTGAAAGTGACCCTGTCTTGTGGTGCCGACCCAGGTCTTGAACCCTGGCCTGCTGGTTAACAGGCACAGTGTCTTAGTTTAGTAATAAATGTGTTTATTACTATAAATAATAAATTAATAATAATAAATAAATTATTACTATAAGTAATAAGTGTGTTTATTATTATGTTTAGCGAGGGCTGTGGATGGCGCAAGTGGCTAAGACGCTGTGCCTGTTAACCAGCAGGCCAAGGTTCAATTCCCGGGTCAGCCCCACAAGACAAGGTGAGCTCTTGTCCTTAGCCCAGCTCTGTGACGCCAGCTGGATCCAATTGTATTGGCACTGCCTTTCCATTGGACTAATTCAGTGGTGTGGAGAGGGGGGATTTGCTGCTTGGGTAACAGCCTCTCCTCCATAACAATCCAATCCAGGCTTTCATGCTTTGCATGCAGCGTATGCAGCCCTGAGCACGATACCATAGTCTCTCAAGACTGATGGAGGCCTGCTTTTTTATTATGTGCTTAGTAATAAATAAATTAAACAGTGTTCTAGTTCAGTAATAAATAAATAAATAGCATATGGATGTTTTAAACATATTTTTAATATTTTTAAACATTCTTAAATATTTTAATTACATGTTGATTGTATATGTGTTTTATTATACTATTAGCTGCCTTGGGTCCATTACAGAGAAAAGCAGGATATATTATAAATCAATCAAACAAACAAATAAAACAAACAAACAAATAAGGGAGGACGAAGGGATGTGGTTTTCCAGTTCAGTCCAGAAATGATTTCTTGGAATCTGGACAAAGGAACAGGGCTCCCCAGTGAGAGGGGGTCTGTTCCTTTAGGCTCAGCACTTCCCTTCTTTTGGGGATAGACAAACATGAAAAGACCCTTTGCTTTGAGTCTTTGGCAGACTCCTCCTTTGTCCCTTCTGCTTTCTGCCCAGACCCCTGGAAGAATAGGCTGGAATGATGGGGGGTAATTTTAGAAGCCGATTTCAAGTCACTGAGTCGCTCATATCTCTGCTCAAATGGTCCAGAGTGACAGTAAAGAGAACGAGATCTCAGCCTCATTGATCTCCAATGCCACAGAGCCAGAAATTTCACAAGATTGACATTACTTCCTCCCCAAGGGTTTCTTTCCCACCATGTCCTCCTCAGTTGATACCCACAGAGTATTTAATATATAAAGAGGGGTAAGAAATTGGAGGAGGTCACCTGGGACCAATAAAAGGCTTTTACGGCAAAACTCCCACAATTCTCAGACTACTTGATCAGGGCCAAGTAGCCACCCCAGATGAACCAGCATTTATCCTGCTCTGGTTTATTTGGAAGATTAACTGAGAAAACACCATTGGCCACAAGGTTATTTGGATAAACCTGACTTGCTGGAAGGATTATTCTAAGCTCAATGACAATGGCTGCAATCCTAGGAGAACTTTCCAGAGAATAAGCTCCATTGAACTCAATGGAACTTACTTCTGAGTAGACACAAATAGGATTGCACAAATGTCTGCCTCCCTTGGTACAAGCTCTAAAGGTCAAATGGCAAGCACTCCATCACCAAAACCTTTTAGCCACTCTGTATAATCATTATGATTATCTGCTGGTCAGAAGAAAACATGATATCATTATGATTATCTATTACAAAAAAGAATACACTTTGCATGCAGTCAAAAGCACTCTTACTACAGCTATACTACTAGTAGCAGCATAGCAGTAGAAATTATTAACATATATCAAAGGGAGTGCTATCATTGGGAACACTACCCAATGCAATAGATGCAGTCCTAGCCTTTCCAGCACTGAGATAGCAGTGGGTAACTGCAGTGGAGGTGCAGGGGGTTGAGCGCAAGAAAGTCATGGTGGCTTCTTCAAGGAAAGAATGTTTGTTCCCTTACCTATGAGCTGTATTGTCCTTAACCTGTTTAGGATTGCACCCTTAGTATCCCACTGCTACACAGAGTAGCAGTACATCTCTACTAACATATAGATCCTATTGTATCTATCTTTCTCTAAGGATTGCCTTTCAGGAATATCTTGGTAAGACAAGAGAACAGCCCCTTTCAGCACAATCCTATACAGAAGTAAGTTCCACTTTATTCAGTGAGGCTTACCTCCAGGGAAGTGTGCATATGATTGCAGCCTTTGCTACATTCCCATTATATTAAAAGACTGCTCTGATACTTAGAAAAGGACCAGACCTCCTGTGTCCACAACTTGTAGGTCGAAGATTGGAGGTCTAAGATTCTGTAATGTAGTAATATAAATTCTGTAATGTAGTCTCAGGAAATACACAAAACTGCACATACAGTTTGGCTAGCATTTTAGGATTTAAGTTTGTCATACATTTCTGACACCTTATAAATGACAACACAATCCTACCTTTGCAGTACAGCCAGGCTGCAGTGGCCTGCACTGTATCCAGGTTACAGTGGCCTACGTTTTATTAACTGCAGGTTGGGAGGCTGGTGGAATTTACCTCAGGTTAATAGGATATTTTTCCTCTTACCTTGTCTCAAGTTCCAGCCATTCCTATGGGCCTACTTGGATGTGTGTCAGCTATTTACAGGCAGTTGTACCGTATTTGGTTCCAATAAAGATTTTCACATTCAAAAAAAGAAGGTAGGCTTCCGCCTCAGATCCACTTATATTGAGCTGAATGATGCTCAGACATAATACCATTGTGTATCTGACATTTATCTTAATTGAAAACAACTGAGGAGCATTATTAGCAAGAAGTAAACTTGGAGATATATGTGTAATTGTTGAAACGGACTTCTCTGAATGGCTGCTATGTTTGTTTTGGGATAAAAGGAAGGTTGCTGCTAATTAATATTTTGGAAGAGGAAGCAACCTGCTTCCATGTTTAGAAAACAAGAGCTAAAACTAAAACAAGGATGTATAAAACATACTCTCCAGCATTACAGGGGCAAAAATAAAAAATTTGGTTTTCCTGGCTTATTACCAGGAAAATCTATCTAGTATCGCAGCAGTATGTAAAACATCTCTGTTTCAGTAGTGAAGCTGGAGGGGGTGTAAAGTACCAGTGATGTGAAAAGTCCAGCAGGGCTTGAGTCAAGTTGAGAGTAATCACACCCCCCCCCCTGTAGCTCAACTCAAAAACAAGTTGGTTGGAGGGGATAAAGCAGAAAAGGGAGGAGGCAGATCATAGCAATTGTGCTTTTCACTGCATGGCTGGTGGGGAGAGGAACCCTCATTGAATGATTGGCTGCAGTGGAACTACTTCTGAGCAAGGCTGCCTACTCTTGGATTGTTCTGGTAAGTCTCACATAAGTTGCTTGTGACTTTCTCCCTCCCTCTTGCCACTTCCTTCCTTGCTCCCTCTCAGTCCCTTCCATCCCTCCTTCCCTGTTAATAGATGCATGTGGACAGGGGAGTGTTTAAAGAGAGCTCTGGTGTACATAGAGCTTGGCGGCAGCCACATTTTTCCACAGTGAGATTTTTAAAGGGGTGGATTGACTCATGTCCTATAAAGTTGCTAAGGGAACCCTCAAAAATTTATAAAAAGCCCCCATTATGATTTGTTTTCGACTTGAGTCAAGCCCCATGGGATTCGTCCTAACACTGCCTATGAGGTAAGCAACTTGCCTGCTTTGACTTTCAAGCTGGATGTGTAAATTTTATGCTTTGCAAAATAACACCATAAGCATGATTTGTAAAAGGACCTTGGGCTGATCATGGCTTAGGTTTAGAAGCCTAAACTGATGACATTTTTTCCTGCCATGACATCCTGATGTCTAGGTTAATGGCATCACTTCCACTAGGTTCTGACAGATTACTGCTCCAAAAAGTGGGTCCTGGTTCTAAAATGTTTGAGTACCACTGATCCCATGAGTCCAGATTTTCAAGAAACAGCGCAATCATTTGGCTGCATTGGAAGAATATCATAGGGCACAATCCTAACCAATTTAGGACAGCCTAACTCAGCTAGCGTACCTTCCCTTGGTGGTCTGGGAGGTTGGCCTATGCCCGTTCACTGGCCTAACGCCCCCCAGTAGTGGTGGAGAAGTGCCTTATGGAACTTTTGTGACACCCCCAGGTCAGCTCAGGTCTCACGCTGGGCCTTAGGCCAGCCTAACTGAAGGTTAGAACTGCAGTGTCAAACTCATTTACCATGTTTATTCTCAAGTTGGCATGTAGTTCAGGGTCTTTATCTGAACTGAACCTTTGGGAGGCCCTTTTATGGAATGTCAGGCTTTTGTGTAATATCACCCAGTTCTCACCACTTGCAATTGCAAAGTTTTCTCCAATAAGAAAGCTTCTTTGCATCTGTAAGCCAGAGGAACTCAGGTGGTATTCCTCCATCCTTACAAAGATTTCCTGCTCAGACATCCGCCATAATGCAAGCAAGAACACTTTGCTTTGGTTGGCTGAGGATTGCCTTGTGCTAAAATCACTAGGGAGGAACTGGGTCCTACCTTAGTTATACTCTCCCCCTCCCCCCCCCCCCCCGCAAAAAACACATCACTCCTAAACAGAGGGCTGAAGCAGAGCAGAATTCTCTCTTGTGGTATTGTGAAAAATGATTCTGGTGTTTAATGCTTCCCCACTATGTCAGAAGAGTTAATGGCAGATGTGGCTGTGAGGGGAAAAAAACCATTCTGTATTTTTAGACAACCTTTAATTAAGACGCTTTGTACGGCGTGCAGGCCAAATAATACGCTGCCACTTGAAAGCTGTCAGCGGGGAAAGAGGCTACAAAGCAGCTAAAAGCAGCCGCCTTTATTCTCCTAATCAGAAAGTCAGTTGAGGAAGCTTCAGCCTATGACAATAAGTGTCCTTTATTGGGAGAGGCTAAATTTACTGTGTGCTGTAAGGAAGTACAAATCCGCCCCAAACCCCTTTTTGAATTAGCTTTAATTCTACGTGGCATTTTCCACTTTAGGAGGCAAGTAGGGTGAGGTTTCAAAATCAATTGAGAGCTGGATATGGACAACTCAGGTGCAAACCACTCCTTACACATGATGTTCAATGGGAGGCCTTGGGCAAGTTGTAATCTCTGTCTTCAACTGGCCTACCTTGCAAGTATGGTATGAGGATAAATCAACATATGCATTGATTTTCGCAAAAAATAGAAATGAATATGATTGGGCCCCACTTATATCCAGTTCCTTTTTTTTTTTTACAAAACACCTATACAGTGGCACCTCATGTAAAGAACGCCTCACATAAAGTATGTTTCACATAACAAAACAAAAATTTCTCTAGGATTCTGCTTCATGTAACACGTAATTTTGCTAACTTTGTGCTTCACGTAAAGAACACATTCGTTGGCAGTTGGGGCAGATGCGCTGGCCGGCAGCCTGTTTAAAAAGAGTCAGAGCACACCTGCTCTTAGTGAAAGCAACACTTCCATGCTGTTCCTCCTGTGGCTGGATGTCCACTGGGCAGAGGGAGAGAAGAGCAGTGGAGAAGAGGGAAGCAGCTTAGGGCTAGCCAGAAGGGAGCAGGGGAGAGAGAGGCTCAGGATGGAGAGAAGGAGAGAGTGGGGAGACACTTTGAAGGTGCCTTGGATTGCAGCCTCCTAACCAGAAGTAAGCCAGAAGTAAGCCCCATTCTGTTAAATGGGTCTTACTCCCAGGAAAGTGTCTTTAGGACTGCAGCCTAAGTAGACTTCATAAGATCATGCACATTGAATGCATGTTTTGAGTTCAATCCCAGTGTTCTGTCATCATTTTTTACATCCAATTAATATTTTTATATGAATATTTTTTGGGTTGTGGAACCAATCGTCTGAGTTTCCATTATTTCCTATGGGAAAATCCGCTTCACGTAAAGAACGTTTCATGTAACAAACATGCCTCCAGAACGAATTAAATTTGTTACGTGAGGCATCAATGTATGCCTCACACACCCACACTCCTATACCAGAACATATAGGGGAACCATTTTGGAATTCCTCTTCATTTTTGCTAACTCTGAAAAGAAAATAAATTGTGCACTTTTACATGCATTGTTGTGGGGCAATACATGTAAAATTATATGCTTGCAACTATGAAAAAATTGCCTTATGGCTGGCTGCAACCTTCTGAGAATGTTGCACTGGTTTGGGCTCAGCTTCTGCGTTACTGCCTATCAGATCCTACATGTGGGTTCTGGAGAGGCATTGCTTGTAGCAATATAGCAAGCAGACAAGAATTGCTCACAGACCAATGCAAATACTCTCACCCCTTATATTGTTTCTTTAGTCAATCAATCAATCAGACCTTTATTAGTCATAAATTGACCATGGTAACAAACATAATCGATCCTAATCCCGTTTGTCGAATAATGGGATTAGATTGTTAAAACAATACTACATACAATCATAGATCAAACATAAAACATAAATTCTTATAGTTTTACCCATGACTTCCTAGATGGGGTGAGTGAAGAAACACTACTCTTGAACCCTGGACTCGCTGCCCATGTGGGATGCTGGGGAGCTATCACAGGTGTGTGACAGCTGCTGCAGGTGGCAAGTCACATGCACAGTCATCTCAATATGCAACCTGATAAACCTAGGGTTGATGATGGAATGGTCTGATTGCAAGTTTTGCAATCACCTAGACATGACTACCTGTTCCATGGACTCGTCTGGTGAGCTGCAGTGTCCAGCTGGTTGGCATGAGTCAATCCCTGCAGGAGGGCTGGGATTGTCATTAAAAAAGCAAGAAAGTAAAAACAGTAAACTCTCACTCTGGCAAGGCAGCCCCACCATTTAGCTCTTCTGTAATGTTACTGAGCTCCAAGAGATTCTTATTGCTGGATGTTTTGTCAGCATGGGTTAGAAGCCTGAAGCATCACGAAAAACTATGGGTCTTGGAAGTGCAGGAAAAAGGGGGGATCAGGGATGTCTACCATAGTTGCTTTTATATTTGCCCATTGTATGAGAGAGTTTTTTTAAAAAAACTTTCCAACTTTGTAGAAAAAAAAGAAATAACTATAACTGAGCTTAGTTTTCTGGGCTTAGTTTTCTTCCCTATAAATAGAAATAATCACGGAGAATTTTCATAAATTAAAAGACTGTCTTCACTGCTAGTTTTTCCCCAATTTGGGAATATAAATCATTATAATCATTCAACAGCTAGGCACCCTCTCCTCACAGCCACACCTGTTACTTCTCAATTTGTCTCTTGGACAATAAGTTGATGGATATTTCTTTCTGAAGGTTGTATTTGATTTAATTTTAGGGGTTGAGGGTGGTTTTTTTAAAAACTTAGATTCCTTGCTCTTGATCAGCTGCTTGCATTCCCAACTCCTATCTTTTTTTAAAAGGTGCACCTGGGGGTTTTCTCCTAAAAAAGTATACTCAACTCTGCAATATCCAATTTGGAGGGTTCCTATTTCTTCTTTCAAATTCTTCGTTTCATTGAAAGATTTGTTTCAAGCTTTTCTAATATAACCTATCATTAATCTAGAGAATGCTCCAACGCGGGTTCCCCCCTTCAAAGACGTAATGGGAAATTTACAGCTGGTTTTGTGAAATAAGCTATAATTCCTCATAGCATGGTTAAAATGTAATTGCCCAACTTCATTTAAAAAAATAGACAAAAGGAGAGAGTTCATCAACAAGGCTGCATATTTCCTTGTCAGAAAGACCCATGGCATTTTGAGGTTTACTTTGAAACTTACAAAGGATAGAAAGCATAAAGGAACCATGCAATGTCTCATAACACATATATGTGTATGTGTATATATTTATATATGTGTTTGTGTGTGTACACACACACACACACACACACACACACACAGAGAGAGAGAGAGAGTCTTACATTGTAAGACAAACACTTTGTAAGACTAAAATTTCTAAGAAATTCT
This sequence comes from Cryptoblepharus egeriae, assembly GCA_030015325.1. NCBI lineage: Eukaryota > Metazoa > Chordata > Lepidosauria > Squamata > Scincidae > Cryptoblepharus > Cryptoblepharus egeriae. Next base: position 19,955,678 of record JAREYC010000013.1, read on the forward strand.
GCCTTGTAAGACAAAACAGTTTTGCAGTATATGAGATGTGAGAAGGGTTCCTGATTATCCAGTTTTTTTAAATGGGCAAATTAGCATCCAGGACATTAATACCCAATATTGGGAACAGTCTTGGGGTGTTTGACTTGAGTCACTGCCCTCTGTGATTTGAGTCAAAAACGGAGCACTTTATGAGTCCTCAAGTCACCTCTTTGTGTGAAGTGAATGCCTCCAACCAATCTGCTGCCTGAGGCAACTTTCTTAGTTGGCCTCATAGTTTGGCTGCTTTTACTTGTAGCCAATAAAAATTAGGCAATGGAAATCAGGGAGTGAACTCCAAGCCCTCCACAAGTATTTTTCACTCTTGTTCTCTTTGTTGCCTTTAAGTTAAGGGATCAAGTCAAGGCATCACCCTTTTTTTGAACACCCAAAAGTGGTAACTGTTTCTCTGTCAAGGTGGTTCAATGTGACAAACAAAAGTATAACTTGGTAAAGTTCATACTTTGTGAGTAATACTTCCTCTTTCAAGTCACATTCTTAAATTCTCTGAAAACATCATCATCAGCCACCTGCTCCAACAGCAGAATTCAGTACCAGGGAAAGGGCAATTAATGTATTTATTATTCTGTAAAAATTGGTTTGTACAAGATACAAATGAGATGCTGTGGATGGTGGTTGCCTGACCACCAGAGGCAAGTGTCTCATTGAGTTCTTCAACATAGTATAAACATTGTGTGATAAATTGGCTCCTCTGCTTGGGAGAAGTAAAAGAAGGAACATATCCAAATTACTCTCTAGTGTAGTGGTTGGTATTTCTTTTTAAATACCAACCACTAACCAGCTGAAGATTCATCTTGCTACAGTACTTACAGGTAAATGTTTTGTTGCAATGCAGGACACTGTTATCTGCATATCCTGCTAGCAAAAAGAGAAAAACCAAAATGAAATGAACAGATGCGGAGCCCAATCCTGAGGGCTCTATACAATGCTGCGGCATCGATGGAAAGTTTGGGGCTAGCCATGGTTATGGGGAATTCATTATGCAAAGTTGAGGCTGGTTGCCTTCCGGGCTGCCATGGGCACTTTGAAGCTCTTGGGTTTGTTTTTTTAAATGATTAATTCTGGTATAAAAATATATTTGTGCATTTGCTATACAGTACGGTACAAATGAGATTGGATGGTTCTGAGGCTAGCGAGCATTGCCTTTCAAATAGTGTGTAGAAAGAAACACTCTGTGATGTAAAATTGATGAGGTGAGCAGCATGAGACACATATCTTGGAGGTTCCTGAGGAATGCTCCCATTTTCCTTCCAATAGAATAATCAATTTTTTTTTGTTTTTACGTAGGAAATGCAGAAGTATTGTTTTCAGCATGCTTCTACAACAGTTATTTTAAGAAAACAACTTACAAAATAGTATCTTCTTATTGAAATCAGGGAGGTTGTCAAGTTGTTTCTATACACTGTATGGGAGCACCATGTTTTCTGACATGTTCCTTCATTCTTTAGATAGGAAAATAGGCAGAAGTGACATAAGCATGGTATCAAGCTGACATGTTTTCATGCTTCAAGCTCGCCTGGAGAAATTCTAGCATGACTAGTATACATGGAACCTGAAAAAGAATGTGCCTTGAGTGTGCTGGAAACTTAGGAAAAAAGGATTAATGATTTCTCAGGACCCACTTTTTAAAATAACACTTTCCAGCAGTAGTCCTCCGAAGGGTAATAGAAAGATCACATAAGTACAGTGGTATCTTGAGTAAAGAGCGACTTGAATAAAGAGCGTTTTGTATAAAGAGCAAAATTTTCTCAGCAATTTTGTCTTGCATAAAGAGCACTGTCTTGAGTAAAGAGCACTTCTGAGGAAGTTTGGAATAGGCTTCCATGTCCAAGGACCTCACAGGCGGGATGAGGGGACTAGCTTGAGCTACAGTAAGCCCTGAGCAAAGTTTGGAATAGGCTTCCATGGCCAGGGAACTCATGAGGGGTCTGGGGGGAGCAGCCTGAGCCAGGTTTGTATGTGGGATCTGTGTGTGGCAGTGTGGAAGGTGTGCCTTATCAGTGTTCTAGTGGTTCTCCCCGTCAGCAGCTTGGGAATGTTAAAGTTGCACAAAAAGACAAAGATTCCATTGAGCCAATGGATAGCAGTGATTCCATTAGTGATTATGGAAGAGCACAATCCTAACCATGTCAACTCAGACATAAGCCCCACTGTATCCATTGGGTCTTTTTCCCAGGAAAGTGTCTTTAGGATTGCATCCCTCTCTCTGTAACTCACACCAGCCATGAAGGTTTTCAAAGGTACAGTACAGTTCAGAACTGAACAATATTTTCTTTATTGCAGTGTTGTATGTTACTTTATATTACAGTGTTTTGTACTAAGTTGTATTACAGTGTTTTGTAATCATTTTTATAAACAGTTAATATTTTTATATGAATATTTTTTTGGGTTGTGGAACCAATCGTCTGAGTTTCCATTATTTCCTATGGGAAAATCCGCTGCATGTAAAGAGCGTTTCACGTAACAAGCATACCTGTGGAATTAAACTTGTTACATGAGATGCCACTGTAATTGCATCAAGGCCTTTGCCTATGCAGTGGTCACATACTGTAACTCAGTGGTTTATAACCAGTCTGCCGTGTGCAGATAGGCCTTCAGTGTGCCACAGGAATTAGGGGATTGACATTCATTAATGGGAAAATTGGGGGATTTCAATAGTCTGGTGTGCCTTGTCAATGGTAAAAACAATTGACAATTTCAATTCAAATGTGCCATGAGATGAAAAGGTTGAAAATCACTGCTGTAACTGTTAATTACCCTGAAAATAATTCAGCTTCTGCAGCTTGCAAGAATTGATAAATATTGGGAGATAAATATCTGAAAGTCTTTCTTCTGGTTATTATTATTATGAATAAATATTTCTTTCTAGATTTTTTTAAAAAGAATGGTAAACCTATGTGGGTCTTGATATATTGTTGTTTTAAAAGGGCTGTGGGTGGTACAAGTGGTTAAGACGCTGTGCCTGTTAACCAGCAGGCCAGGGTTTGAGACCCGGGTCGGCCTCACAAGACAGGGTGAGCTCCTGTCCTTAGCCCAGCTCTGCGATGCAGCTGCATCCAATCGTATTGGCTCTGCCTTTCCATTGGACTAATTCAGGGGCGTGGAGAGGGGGGATTTGCTGCTTGGGTAACAGCCTATCCTCCATAACAATCCAATCCAGGCTTTCGTGCTTCGCATGCAGCATATCATAGTCTTTCGCATGCAGCATATCATATCAGAGCACGATACCATAGTCTTTCAAGACTGACGGAGGCCTGCCTGCTGTCAATGAGTCTGGGAACCATTGCTATACAGCAAAGGCTTCCAAACCTTTTCCCCCCAAACCTATAGAAGGGCTATATCATCTCTCTGACATGGTGGGGGGGGGGGTGCAGAAAACTAATCTACATTTCAAATTAAAATAAATTTACACAAATTTACATAAAGAATATATTGGTGTGGATTACAAGGCTTGCCCAAGGGCTGGATAGAGGGGTCTTGCTGAGTAGGGGTCACATTAAGGTTTGGTGAGGGTCACAACTGGCCCCCATGCTGGGATTTGCAGAACCCTGCTGAATAGGGGCCCACCTAGGTTTATGAGATTTTAAATAAAGGAGATCTTGAAATATTTTATTTATTTATAAGTAATAATAATCATAAAAAGACCAACAAATATTTATCTCATATTTACCCATGGTTGCAACTACAAGTGCCCTGCTCCATACAGGGCAGTTAGCAGCAATCATGTAAACTGCAGGAGCAAAGCTCTTTGTACTGCAGTTAGCAGCTACCTGATCTTTCCATCACCCATAGTGACCTACCATAGTGACCTACCATAAATCAGGTCCCAACCCAGTGGATCAACTCACAGTTTGGGAACCACTGTCCTACAGGCAGCTACCCCAGACACTTTGGCTGGACATAGCTGGCCAAAATGCACTTTCTATTTCCAGGGGCTTGAACTGGAGATGCCTGACCCGATCTGTACAGAAGGTATTGCTCAGGGCAAGAAGCATGCTCCTGGTATTTATACTGGGCCTGGTTAACCCACAAGCTTCATGCTTCCTGCCAACTAGAGAGATGAACAATATACACCTGTATTAATTTTCCTGTCTGAAGAGGGCTCTTATGCCTGAGTGTTTATAGTCCCTGGCAATTCACCAGGCCAGACCACAGCCTCACACGCTTCTTGAATCTGGTCCCACCATTTCTGACACTTTGCTCCCTCAATCAGACTGACTGATTTTTGTCTTGTTCAACTCTAGGTGTAGTTTCATTACCTGGCTTTTGATCTGCAGTTACAACCCTGAGTTTGGCTACAGTCTCTTTGGGCTTTGGACTTAATGTTGACTTCCAGTTGGCTGACCCAACCTACATTCGTTGGATGCTTGACAACTACTGGCAGGAATGAGTTTGGCATTCTTTCTTGTGAATGGATGAAGCAAAGTAATATTCATTCAGTGTAACTGCAGTGTGCCCAAGGACTATAGCTGGGCTTGAGATTCAGGTTAGCTCTTAATGGCCTACTTGCCTTAAATAACCAAACATACACTCTAATTATACCACTTGGAACATACATTGGAGTATTAACTTGCTGTAAATCTTTTTAATAAAAGGCATATAGCATCCCTCCATTTCATTTTCCAACATAATACTGAAATGCCTCTTGATTATGGAGATGGGGAGGATAGGATCCTATTTACTTTTCTACAGAGAACAAAAATTGTGTTAGCTGCTAGAGCTATTTTTAGTTCCTTCCTGTGGTTACTGATTACCCCCTTTTAAGCCCACATATAAATGGAAATATTAATGGAATTTACCCTACAATCCAGAATAACTACGGGAGCACGTAAGAGACATTACATGCACCTGTAGTTACTGCACCCCTAGTGAAAACCTATGGGAAATTCATATTGCAATCCAGAGTAAATTGTTCTTACACCAGAGCAAGGACTCCCCATAGTTACTCTGGATTGCACCCTAAGTGTTTGTTAAACAGCATTGAAATGTCAGCAATTGCAGTTGTGGAGATGGGTGGGCATAAAGCTAGTTTCTTTCAGAGACCTCCAAAAAGTCACTGAGCTTCTTGCAGATGTTTGGGGGTCTATTTAATGGAGGGGGCAGTGTTGTGGTGGTAGGCTGAGGCTTCTCCCAACCATTTGGTCTATCTGTCATCTGAAATATGCCACTGAACAATTAGGAACAGGCACAGGTAGGCACACAGGAGGCACACTGCATATACACAACTGAAAATGATGATCCTGCTGTTCTCTACCCAGTGTGACCATAAGTCCTGTTTGCCCAGGACATGTCCTGGAAAAACTTCATTGTCCTCCTTTTCCTTTCGAACAGGCAGCATGTAGCCTTCTTGTAATGTAGCCTTCTTGTAATTCATAAATTGTATGTAATAACTTATATATAATAGTTTATAATTTAATAATCAATATAGAGTTTAAATTAACCAAATGAAAGCAATATATATGAGTGTCTCAGGTTTATTTTGTCATGTCCTACCTTTATCTTGGGTGTCCTACATTTTGGAAGGACCGTTTCCTCTTTTTTTGGTCATGATATATGGTCGCCTTGTCCCTACCTCACCCTATTGCATTCATTCTGAAAATCTGCTATAGACGCAAGATGCCAAGCACCAAATACAGTATTGTGAGCCACCTTGAGCAGAGAAGAGGAATTATTAAACAGAACGAATGAATAAGAGGCTGAGATTCAAAGAGTTTCTTGCATGAATGCAGAACTTCTGTAAAACAGAGTGTTTCCCTGATTTCTGCTTGTTTCCCTCCTTCAGCTGAAGCCCTCCGTGCAATATTGCATGCCATTCTGGAAGATCCTTGGTTGGCCACAAGGGCCTGAAACAGGGAAGACATTGAGCAAAAGGATATTTGATGTATGTTCATGTTCTGCTTGCCATGTTGTTGGCTCCCCTTCTCACTTGGGTGTATCAGAAATATGCCTTTATGGTATATTTTGACACCCTGGGCCAGCACAAGTGACTTGCGTCATCCCAAGTGGCCACTTAGGATTGTGCTGTTAAAGAGTAGCAGGTCTCAGAGGTGCTGTATACTCAACCTCATTGGGAAGCAGGAAAAGCAAGATAACATTTTCTTTCCAAGCTCCACTTAGGGCACGGTGTGATATCCTGCTAAACAGAGCAGCTCCTGCTCTTTCATGTGGATAGTATCAAATTCAAAGGCCAAGAGCAACACGGCTTGGGCAAAATGTTTTGAAAATGCTCCCTATTTACAGTGCAACTCCAACATTGCCTTCCCTTGAGGCCTTGGAGATTGCCCCCCAACTACAGGATGGAGCACATTCCCCACTGGTGTAGCTATAACAGAGTTCTAACTTTCAGCTAACATATTTTGTTATGGAAGAAAACTGAGAAAATAGCGCTCAGGTATCTAAAAAATGGTTCCACAGACAAGATTTCATCTTCACCTGAGTGAATGCTTACCGGTAGTCTTCTATTTTAAGGACATGGAACACCTTGCCAAGCACACCTTCTCTTCCTCCACCTTTGAAAGATGATGCCTTTTGGTTTGGATCAGTTTCATCTCTGGTGTTAAGGTCCTAAACAAAGTTACTCTTCAGTTTAGATAAAATATTCAATAGCTGACCTGAGTTTGTTGGGTTAATATCAAAACAGTGTTTCTCCTCTGCCCCTTTTGTGGGTTAGTTGGTTTTGAAAAAACTGACAATGTTTTGAAAGATCTTCATGTTAAATCTCAGATGCTCAGGACTGAGTACTCATATCCCTTGAGATCTGAAAGGAAGGCCTTCCTTATTTTAATTCATGCCATGAGAATTATCTTAGAAAAGAGTTGGGATAGTACCTTGTCCTTTTAACCCCAACTCTGGGGGGCATGGAAGAAGACCCCCCCCCCAGACTTTCCATGGGAAGGTTACTTAAGCTCAACACTATTTTTAAAATTTTCTTTCATGCAGGCCAGAATGTCTCAATTCGTTAAACAGTTAGAATTATTAGAGAGCAAGTCCTGTTCGGCAAGTTGGTTTTCATAACCTTAAGTGGCACATAAGAACATAAATCCAGCTGAATCAAACCAAAGGCTCATTTATTAGTCCACCTTTCTGCATCTCATAGTGGCCCATACACAAGACAACAAAAAACCTGCAAATTGTTGCCATCTCCTTGAATCCTTAATTCAGAAATAGTCTATTTCTAGAACCAGGAGTTTGCATATACCCATCATGTCTTGTAACCTGTAATGGACTTTTCCTCCAGAAATTTGTCCAATCTTTTTTTAAACGCATCTAAGCCAGATGCCATCACAACATCTGGTGACAAGGAATTCTGCAGATTAAGGCTGAAATCCTAAACACACTTTCCTAGGAGTAAACCCTATTGAATATAACAGGATTTACTTCTGAGTAAACAGGCATAGGATTGCATCCAAAGTACTTGATGGGTAAATATCCCCTTGTGTCTGTTCTTCTCCTGACACTTAGGCTGCAATCCTAAAGACACTTTCCTGGGAGTAAGACCCATTGAACACAATGGGGCTTACCTTTGAGTAGACATGGTTAGGATTTTGTTCATAATTTTAGTGGTTGTCCTTTTGGTTCTGGTGTTGTGTGAAAGGAAAAAGAATATTCCATTATCTAAACCATGCATAATTTTATATGCTTCAGTATGTCTGAGAGAGAATAGAAATTAGAGGGTTCTTGATACATTACCACCTCCACCCATTTCAGCTTAGAAAGGCTGCAATCCTAAACACATTTTCATGGGAGTAAGACCCTTTGAACACAATGGGTCTTATTTTTGAGTAGACATAGTTAGGATTTGCGTTTGGAGCAATAACCAAATATCCCAAAAATTAATAAGTCTGCATAACTGGAGTTAGAATATACCTAATATTGCATTATTTTGCACCTTGCTTCTGAATAGATCTACCTGCAGCACTATTGTTTTTAGTATTCTGATCACCCTTATTTTGTCTGCAAGAAAGTAAGACTTCAGTCAGACTGTTAAACTAGCAGCACAGCAAAGGGTGAGGGCAAAAGCCAGAGAGTTCAGCTCCGGACATGGCTTTTGATTTCCTTTGTTTAATTCACCCACATTACTAGAAGGTCTTCCAGTCTGGGACGTTTGATAGACTTTTGTTTATACCAAACAGGTATTTAAAAGCAGGCCTCCGTCAGTCTTGAAAGACTATGGTATCGTGCTTGGCGTTGCATACGTTGCATGCGAAGCAAGAAAGCCTGGGTTAGATTGTTATGGAGGACAGGCTGTTACCCAAGCAGCAAATCCCCCCTCTCCACGCCACTGAATTAGTCCAGTGGAAAGGCAAAGCCAATATGATTGGATCCAGCTGGCGTCGCAGAGCTGGGCTAAGGACAGGAGCTCACCCTGTCTTATGGGGCCGACCTGGGTCTTGAACCCTGGCCTACTGGTTAACAGGCACAGCGTCTTAACTGCCTGCGCCACCCACAGCCCAAGCAGGTATGCAGGACCAGATTACATCAGGGGAAGGAGACTGGGGTCAGATTATGTATTATGTGAAATGCATCCTTTTATTTCTATCTTTAAAAAAAGGTTGCTGCTGTAGTACCCCTTTCCTGGATTGGGACTGCTGTGCAACGGAAAGACCAACCTTTCCTCATAAGGTTGGAAATGCCACTTTAGAAGGTTGCTTGACCATGTCAAACATGCTTTGCAAATAGAAAAGAAATACATCAAGGGAAGATATTCTAAGTTAACTTTTGGCTTGGTGTACAGGCCTTCTCTTTGCATGTTAACATAGAGGTTAACATAGAGGAACTGATCACCTACCGCCTGAAAATGTTTGATCCAGCCTGTAATTTCAGCACCTCTCTCTAACCTTATTGCACCCCTTCTTTAATCTGGTTGGATTTTTATTGTTGCACTTCACAGTGCTGCCGTTATTTATTTAAATCTATCTATATAAAAGAGAAATGTAACTCACTCACTCATCAACGCCAAGCCAAAACTGGTGGGCCTAGAAGCATGAAATTTGGGGTGGGTGTTCCTTCCGTGATGGAGGGAGTAACTAAGAACTGGTTTTCAGAAATACCAACCAGAAGGGGGTGAAATGGGGCACAACGTGTTTTCCTCCCTATACTTTGCATTGAAGAATTGGTGACTGAGGGATGCTCTGCCCCAACCCCTGGACGTAGAAACATGAATTTTGGGGAGGGTGTTCTTTCTGTGACATCAATACAAACCAAGAACTGATGTGGATAAATTTAGCCCTTAGAGGCTGAAAAGGGGTACAACATGTTTTTGTCCTATACTTAACATGGAAGAGTGACCAACATCCAGCCAATTCAGTGCTCGGTGCCTGGTCCCTTTGGTGGGGATGTTGTTCGGAGGAAGGGTTTGCCCTGGGGAGGATGCTGTGCAAGGGGGTGTTGTGCATGGGGGTATGAACATGGGGGGGTTGATGTGCATGGGGGGTTGATGTGCATGGGGGGTTGATGCGCAGTGGGGGAAAGGTGTATGGGGGAATTTTACTTCCACAACATAGGAGCTAGTATTTTATATATAGTATTTTGATTTACCCTACAATCCAGAGAAGCAACAGGAAGATGTAAGAGGCACTTACTCTGGATTGCTCAATGGGCAATTGCTCAGTCCCATAGGTGGCACCGTAACTATGTCGGTGTAAAAGTTCCCGTAGTCACTCTGGATTGTGGCCTTATTGTGCTTATTTCTGTGAGCTGCCACATGCTGTCTTGGGCTGGAAAGGTAGGACATACGTATAAATAGGCCAGGTCTCAGTTCATACTGGTGTTTTTGAGTGTCACTGGTCTGAACTAGATAGGAAATTAGATTTTAAATTGGACTCTATTTTATGGCTGATTGCATCCTATTTTATTTTAAATTTTAGTATTGATATTTTCATATTGATATTTTAATTGTATTTTATATAATGATTGTTAGCTGCCTTGGGTGCTCGGGGAGAAAGGTGGAGTACAAATCAATCAATCAGTCAATCAATCAATCAATCATAAATTGACGGTGATGTAGATGTGAATCCTGCAACTCATACCCAGTGTTCTGTACACTTTGGTGTTTTGTGGTGCCAGCCCCATGACCAAATAGGCATCTTTCAACAACTCTAGTTCTTTGGCCTTGTAATGGATGAGCACCACTCCCTAGAGTTGGTCATGACTAGCAGGGCAACATGTGGGAGACACCTTTTCTTTTATTGTTACCTTAAGATAAGCCCATAATTGATCACAATACCTTATTGTCTCATTTTGTTTATTCCACTATCTCTTTGCCTCCAGTGTCCTAAAATACTCCAAATAATGACCAAGAAGTCATGGTTGTGTAGATTTCAGTAAATCTATTCACTCAGATCCTGAAGCTGGCTTCTGATTTCTTTTTGTGAATGTATTGAAAATATCTGGCTGTCATCAATTCTGAAGGAGACCCTGAAGATCAAAAAGGAATTCAGTGCGCAGTGATGTCAAAGGCTGCTATTGTATGCAGCCAAGTTTTCCACATTATTGTCTTCCATGGGAGTCTGCCAGATCATTGCATGTCCTTAACCAATGCTAGCTGACACAGATTTTTTTTTTTTTTTTTGGGGGGGGGGGGAGGAGTGCGGGGGGTATAGTGCTGCTGCTGCAGTCTGATACTTGTAGCCAGACAGAATTCTCTCCAGTGAATTACTTACCAGGAAATCCATAACCAGGGTTCAGTTATGGTCACTTAAGTCCACTCAGAATTTATGGAGATGAATTACGCCTAGGACCAGACTTACACTGTGGCAATGCATTTTCTTGTACTGTGGCAGAATAGCCACGGTATAAAGGGTCACAAGTTACTCCTCGCCAGCGGTCATATGAGGGAGAGTATCTGTAATTTATGATTTGCACAGAATTTGCACTCAATTCTGTGCAAGCATGGAGAATCAAAGGCCTAAACACTGCACACACATACAAATATTGTGCCTGTGCATTGCGTAAGCACATTTCACCCACTTTTCTGACAGGTGCAACATGTTCTAAATGACTGGGGGTTTAACTGTTGTACTTCTTTAAAAAAATGCTCATTTGTTTGCACCACATTTAGATTTAAATTAACTCTTACAGGGGGAAAAGCAGCAAACTGATTGCAACCTGAGAAGAGAGATGGCAGATTCTCAATCATAACTTTGATTCTCAGGTTATCTACATGTTCTTACTTTTTACTTACCACTAGCTGAACCCAGTTTTTTCTTTCGAGATATGAAACTGACCAGAAAACAATAAGGACCTGAAGCCCAATACATATATTTTTGTGTCAAAGTTGAAAGCTCTCTAAGGTCAGTCCAAAATGATCCACTCCGTCGGGAGCAGCACAAACCCATATCCTCTTGAGAGGCTGCCTGACTGGACTCTATAAGAAGCTAATTTCATTTCCCAGTACATTTATGGGAGTGGGAGTGGATAATTGCAGTGAATTACCTTGCATCAAGTAAATCTCCATTTGTTTTCATGCCTTTTGGCAAAGAACATACTTCTGCAATGTTAATACTTTTGCAGTGTTGTAGTGGAGCATTTGGAAGGAAATTTGGTTAAGAAATGGAATCCTCCCCTTCCTTGAATGTGGTTTTTGTAGGTGTATAAATGAGTGATCCAAAAAGTAGAACACATATAAATAATACTGATGTGCCTTAAAAGGTCCTGGCAGAAATTACTTAGATAACATACATAAAATAATTGGAACTTTCAGTAGACATATAATTGCCAGATCTGTGTATGTCTCTCTTCTCAAAATGTGTGGTTAGCAGAAATAAGCTGTTCAGTCAAGTGGCAGCCATAATTTCATAGGGTAGATGTATAGGTGTTTTTCCAGTTTAGTTACTCCCATGTTTCCCTTGATTAAAGGGGAGAGAGTGCACCACCTTTGGTTTTTAATGACCACTATTCATTAGAAAATAATTGAAATCATACCCTAAATTTCCCAAATTTATGTAAATTTCCCAAAAGAACATTGTTTTAGTCCTTGTCTGAATAAATTAGGCTGCAATCCTAACCAAACTTTCCAGGGAGTAAGTACTGTTGAACACAGTGGGATTACTTCTGAGTAGACATGCTTAGGATTGCACTGTTCATCTTGTAACCAATAGCAGGAGTTATTACTAGTAGCTAAAATCAGTAGCTATTCCTGATGAAAAACAGATAAATCTAATTCTTCCAGCTAGCTATTGTGGCTTTTTTCATTAGTGTGAGGAACCCCAACAATGTTGGAGGGGCAATGCTATGCTCAATTTAAGTCAGCAGAATTGCTTAAGGATTTGTTCTATAAGCCAAACTATTTGTTAAAAATACATTAGCAGAGCAACTGAAGTAGAAACTTGAGCCAGCTTAGGCTTCCTATGTAGGGTGATCATATAGAATGGAGGAAGAGTGCCTATACCTTTAACCATTGAAAGAAGAGAGAATTCAGGCAGGTATAGCTCAACATAAAAGGGTTTTTAAAGCAGCACCTGCCTGAATTCCCTCTTCTATGCAATGGTTAAACTGCAGTGATTTTCAGCCTTTTTTGTCTCAAGGCACACTTGTCAAGGCACACCATCAATTGTTTTTACCATTGACAAGTCACACCAGACTGTCAAAATCCCCCAATTTTCCCATTAATGAATGCAATCCCCAAATTCCCATGGCACACCTGAGGACTATCCATGGCCACAGCACACTGGTTGAAAATCAGTGGGTTAAGGTATAGGGACTCTGTCCTCCATTCTATATGATCACCATGTTCCTATGCTACCTCCCATGTGTTATGAACATGCTATATAGCATGTTTATGCTGACTAGGGAATAAAGCTGCAATCCTAAACACACTTTCCTAGGAGTAGTCCCATTGAAAACAATAGGACTTCTGAATAGACATGTTTAGGATTGCATTGTAAATTGGGAAAGCATAGAGACCCATGCCAGCTCGCAAAGGCCAGATCCAGCCCTGGATAGAGTATGTTAGTGCTACCCAGGAAGGTGAGAGAACATGGTAGGAGTGCCGAATGGAAGTGGGAGGCATTTTTGGTTGGGGGATGGCAGAATGGGAGGCAGATCAGTCCTGTGAAGGGGGTGATATAAGATCAGCATATAAAACATATATATAAAAGCAGGCCTCCGTCAGTCTTGAAAGACTATGGTATCGTGCTCGGCGCTGCATACGCTGCATGCGAAGCACGAAAGCCTGGGTTGGATTGTTATGGAGGATCGGCTGTTACCCAAGCAGCAAATCCCCCCTCTCCACACCACTTAATTAGTCCAATGGAAAGGCAGAACCAATACGATTGGATCCAGCTGGCGTCGCAGAGCTGGGCTAAGGACAGGAGCTCACCCTGTCTTGTGGGGTTTATATTTATAAACACACCCACACACACACACACACACACACACACCCCAATAAATATAAATTTATATATATTTATATATATATAAAAGATGTGTGTGTGTTTAATCCTAAACCCCATTTCCAGCCCCAGAGCTCTACACAGGCTGTTTGGATTTGCATCAGTGAAATTGCTAGGGCAGATCCTACTAGCTCCATGGGGCAAGCTACAAGGGATAAGGAGGAAAATATTTCCTTACCTTGAGTTGACCTCCAGCCTGCACCTAACCTGTGGATACAGCTCAGGATATTATGGCCTGCCTGTTAGATTTCAAGTTGGGCATCCTAACTAATGTAAACAAAGGCTTAAAAAGAGAAGCATAGGTCTCCTTGTTATCCACATAGATAACAAAACACAGGAATTAAAAAAAGTGGAAAAACAGATTTAAAGACCCACTTCCAGGTCTCTTGCTCCTAATGGAATGTAGGTGCCTCATTATCTGCAGTGATTTGATTCTGAAACTTTCTGCTATACAAAAAAGTGACCAAAAACCAGTTTTAAAATATAAAAAAACTGCTTCCCTTTACAGTGGTTTAAAAACAGCTTTTCTTACTGTTGTAGAGAAGCACTAAGCAATTAGAAATGCAATTAGCACTCGGCAATTAAAAATGCTTTGCCTGACTTAGCTAAAGAATGGCAAGATTGCTTGCATGAAAAGCAGTTTTAAAAACTGATCTGCAGTGGCCATTTGTCTTGAATCAAATCTGTGTATAAGTGTATAGCCTTGTTATGAGTGTATAACAAGGTTGGACATGTATGTTTCTTTTCTCAAAAAACAGTTGTGAATAAGGTCACAATATGAGGAGAGGGGGAATTACCATTTTCCCCATTGTGCTAATTTCCTGCAGAAAACCTACCTGCCCATGCCCTATTTGCAGCTATTTCTGTAAGGATGGTGAGTTAGCAATGACATGTATTAACAGAGCTTGACCGTTCCTTGTATATTGGGACTGATAGGGTATCTGCAATGCAAGGACTAAAGGCTTATCGTAAATCAGCTCTTGGCTGGATCAAAATGTAGCTGCTTTGCTTCTGCAGATTTGTTTGCTTTGAATATTCTGTTATCCTTGCAAATCATATGTGGTACCCAGAGGAGCATGTGTGGAAATGAAATCATAATAGCAAACAATTTTTTTTCTCTTGAGTTCTGGCAGCATTAAAAGGATTATTTATTACCATGCTTCAATGTAACTATAGATCATCATGGTAAGGATAAAATGTATATAACACCACAGTGTTTAGAAGCAGAGAAGAAATTTGATATGAGGTATACATATTATGGAAGTAAGTAACTTTGCAGGGGCTGTTTTACAATAGCTGAGAAATCTCACTAAAATGGCAGTCTCAACTGTTAGGATATTCCCCCCCCCCCACTTCTTATCAGCCTTTACTTAAGCTGTTGATTGTCTGCCTACAAGGAATGGCAAGAATAAATAGCGAGGTTAATCGCAAATGTTGCACTGCCTCCTTAGCACTTAGTGTTTACTTGAGTAAGTGGAGAATACTGGATTTGGTGTGAAATTAGTGTCCTTGTTGTGCAAGGTGGGGGAAAATTGGTTTTCTTTAATTAGAACGGAGTGGGAGGTTCAGTGCTTGGCAAGATTTGATGTCTTCCAGATTTTCTTTGTGAGCATTTATTTGTTATGAATCCTGGGCCGTTCCAATCAGAGTTCCATGACATGGGAAATTACCCCAAGATTAGGGACCATATAAGCCTGCCTGGTAATTGTGAGAATAGTGTTGAACATCATATATAGAGCTAGCTTATACATGGGGTGACTGAGTTTGTAATTTCAGGAAACACATTAGTAGATACTAGATTGACCATCTCTGTCCACTTGCTTATTATTACTCCCCTTTCTCTTACTTCCTGGATTTGCAAAGGAAGAAGGGAAAGGTTCAGGAGAGTAAAAATAGAGGAAAGGAAGGTGGTAGGTCTATAAAGTCTTAAATATTATAGCTTCTCATCCACACTTCCTTTTCTATGTCGTTCTTTTCTTCCTTTATGAATCCAGGAAGTAGGAGAGAGCAGAGTGGTTGAGACAGGAATGGAGCTAGAATTTCTTTTTCCTTTTAAACTGTATAGTGATCTCAGAATTGGTAAAGGTAGAGCCTCAATACTGAGAGGGGAGAATAATGGAGGCTGAATAAAGCCTGTATGGTAAAATCCCTTTATTCGGAATCTATATATATAAAAGAGAAAAGTCACTCACTGACTCACTGACTCACTGACTGACTCATCACTGCCCTGCCAAAACCAGTGGGCCTAGAAGCATGAAATTTGGGGTGGGTGTTCCTTCTTTGATGGAAGGGTTCACTAAGAACCGGTTTTCGGAAATTCCAACCAGAAGGTGGTGAAAAGGGGCGCAACGCGTTTTCCTCCCTATACTTTGCATTGAGAATTGCTGACTCAACAACATTCCGCCCCAACTGCTGGGCCTGAAGCATGGAATTCTGGGAGGGATCCTTCTGTCACATGAACTCCCACCAAGAACCATCTGGAGAATTTAACCCTTCAGGGGCTGAAAAGGGGACAACGTGTTTTTGTCCTAAACTTAACATGAGAGACTGAACAACCTCCAGCCAATTTGGTGCTCAGACCCTGGTGCACTGGGGGATGTTGTTCGGAGGAAAAGGTCGCACTGGCAAGGATGCAGCGCATGGGGGGAAGTTGCACATGGGGGGAAGTTGCGCATGTAGGAAAGTTGCGCATGGGGGGATGATGCGCATGGGGGAAAGGTGCGCATGGGGGAAAGGTGCGCATGGGGGAAGTTGAGCATGGGGGGAAGTTGCTCATGGGGGGAAGGTGCACATGGGGACAGTTGCACATGGGGGATGATGAGCATGGGGGTATGATATGCATGGGGGATGATGTGCATGGGGGAGTTGCCCTTGGGGGGAAGTTGCGCATAGGAAAAGTTGTGCATGGGTGGATGATGCGGATGGGGGGATGATGCGGATGGGGGATCATGCAGATGGGGAAAGTTGTGCATGGGGAAAGTTTCGCATGGGGGGAATATGCGCTGTGGGGTGATGTTGTATGGGGAAATTTTACTCCCACAACGCGGGTACGCTTTTTGCTAGTAAATAAGAAGAAGAAAATGCCTGCAAGTGGGAAGTCTTTTATCTTTTTACTAGCAGAATGAATCCACCATTGTGGAAGTAAAATTTTTATAATATTTTTGGGCTTTCGGCACAGGTGGGCACTGGTGGACACCATTGGACACTGAGCACTGGCAGTGGGCTACAGGCACCAGTGGTCACTGTGCACCGCTGGGCAGTGACAGGCAATGGAAGGTACTAGAAGGCATCTCTACTGGTCAGTAGGCACTATTGGGCAGCAGACACCACTGGGGCACCACCTAGCTTTAGGCACCAGTGGACACTAGTCAGGGGGCACCCACCAGTCTCCAGTGGGTACCGGGGATCCCAACTGAGAATCAGGCATCCTTATCGGGTATTGAGCACCACTGGGTACCACCACACAGTGGGCAGCATGCACAGAACATCCCTAACAGGCATCACTGGGCACCACCTGTAAGCGGGCACCATTGGACAGCAGGCAATAGTGGGCAGCAGGCTCCTTACCAAGCAGTACATGCCATTGAGCACCACAAGGCACCTCCACACAGTGGGCAATGGGAATCACTGGTCACTGAGCATCCCTACTAGGCACCAGCAGACAGCATAGGGATGCAGTTGCCACCAGACACTGGGCACCACCTGGCACCAGTGGGCACAAGAGACCACCACTGGGCACCCCTACTGATCACTGGGCATCCCTGGTGGGCACCAAGCAACAAAAATCACTGGGCAGCTGATGCTAGTGGACATCACCAGTCAGCAGATACTAATGTGCAATGGGCACCACTGGGCACCAAATAGCTTCTTAGTGGATCTTTACGTCACAGAAGGAATATGCTCCTCAAATTTCATGCTTCTAGATCCAGGGGTTGGAACTGAGTGTTGATCAGTCAGTTTTCAACATCAAGTATAGGAAGAACACATATTGTGCCTTTTTACCCCCTTTCAGTTTGAATTTCCAAACGTTGGTTCTTAGTGGGTGCCTACATCATGGAAGGAAGATGCTACCCAAATGGAAGCTTTATGGCTGAGGAGGGATTTCAACCTTCATCTTCAAGGTCTCAGCCCAGTTCCCTAACATTACACCAGATGGTTCTCTTTTAAAACTTGCCTTCCACTGTTTATCAATTCAGTAAGGACTTGAGTTCAGAAACTGGAAACCAGACCAGATGCTTTATCATCAGGGTGACTTTTAGAAGAGGAATGATTGACTGATCTGAGTTTGCCACTCCACAACTCTGAAAATATGAAAGAGAAACATACACATATGAATTGCTCAGGTAATATCTCGTGACCTGGAGAGCTCTCTAAAAGTGGGGACGAGACATAGATGTTGCTGTAATCATTGTAAACTATCCTGAACCCAAGGGTCTGGGCATGATACTAAACAAACCAGTGAGCACATTAAGCAGGGAATGTAAAGACAAGGAGATAAAGCAATGAGACTATCAGCCAAATCCAGAGTAACTATGGGGAGTCCTTGCTCCAGTGTAAAAACAACTTACTCTGGATTCCAATATGAATTTCCCATAGGTTTTCACTAGGTGGTGCAGTAACTACAGGTGCATGTAAAATCCCTTACATGCTCCCATAGTTACTCTGGATTTGGGGGTATGGCTGCAATTCTAAAGACACTATCCTAGGAGTAAGACCCTTTGAACACAGTGGAGCTTCCTTTTGAGTAGACATGGTTAGGATTGTGCTCAAGGTCTTGCTTAGTAGCATAATTAACAGGGGTGCAAAGTACAAAGTTTTGCAGGCACTGCAATGTGCGGTGTAAGTGGTGTGTTTCACAGTTTTCTCTTTAATTTTTTAATAACAAATTTGTAACATGAAGCCCAGATAAAGGAGTCGGTCTTTTAAAAAGAGTATCCGCACAGGGTTTTTGTGTGTGTGAATTATACAGTGTATCACAGATTACTTTCAAGTGAATACAGTTAATGAAATTTCCTCTTTACAAAAGGAATGGTAAGGAAAAGTAGGGCTCTTTTTTCTCTCTCGGTGCATAAGTGTTAAAAATATATGCTTTGGAAACACTGAGCTGAAAAGCAAATGCCAAATGAGCAAGCTTTTATATATGGATAAAAGATTAGAATAGTTTAAGAGAAAATACATGTTCACACCCCAACACTCAAGAGTTTTCACTCTTATTAATATTAGTTTTGTTATCCTCTTATAATATCTTATAATAATATAAGATATTATTATAATATAATATCTTATAATAAAAGCTATTTTATTATTATAAAAATAATATAAGATATTATTATAATATAATATCTTATAATAATAAAAGCTAATTAGTTAAGTATTGTGTTTATGAGGAACAGGAACTGCACTACACATGCTGAAGAGTAGATGAATAAGAATTCATAAGGGTTAGCATAAGAATTTGATCATAATAACTTAATGTGAGACATTGGGAACAATATAGTGGGCTCTTCAGTATGAAGTCATGGTGTCATGCACCAGGGATTTTTCTTGGGCAAATCCATGGAATGAATGGATTTCCGTCTATTCTCGGAAAGAGGGCTGTGCAAATGGGGGTGCAGGATCATTGGCTGATGAGGGGATGTGCTTGCATCCCCAAAGAGGTAATGAAAACATGGATGGTGCAGAAGAGCAGATTAAGATTGACAGAGAACTGGTTCGAAACCACTTAACTGGCCTAAATGAATTCAAGTCATTTGGACCAGATGAGCTGCATCCTCAAGTTCTGAAGGAACTGGCAGATGTCCTTGCAGAGCCTCTGTCAATCATCTTTGAGAAATCCTTGAGGAGTGGAGAAGTGCCACTGGACTGGAAGAGGGCAAATGTAGTCCCAATTTTTAAGAAGGGGAAAAAAGAATACCCGGGAGATTATAGACCAGTCAGTTTGACTTCAATCCTGGGCAAGATATTAGAGCAAATCATAAAACACAAAATTTGTGCACATCTAGACAAGTACTTGGTGATCAGAACAACCCAGCATGGATTTACCAAGAATAAATCTTGCCAGACAAATCTGATCTCCTTTTTTGATCGGGTTACGAGCTTACTGGACATGGCAATGCTGTGGATGTCATTTATCTTGACTTCAGCAAAGCATTTGACAAGGTCCAACATGACATTTTAATTGGGAAGTTGGAAAAATATGGGCTAGATGGGGCAATCGTTAGGTGGATCCGCAACTGGCTTGATGACCGCACCCAAAGGGTTTTAGTAAATGGTTCTGTGTCAACCTGGAGGTCGGTTTCAAGTGGCTCTGTCTTGGGCCCAGTTCTCTTTAACATTTTCATTAATGACTTAGAGGAAGGGATACAGGGGAGCCTGATCAAATTTGCGGATGACACCAAGCTGGGAGGAGTAGCAAACACATTGAAGACAGGAGAAACCTCCAGGAGGATCTGGATAAACTAGAATTCTGGGCTGTAGCAAATAGAATGAATTTCAATAGGGAGAAGTGCAAGGTTCTGCACTTAGGAAATAAAAACCAAAAATACACGTATAAAATGGGGGATACTTGGCTTGGCAGCACAACATGTGAGCGGGATCTTGGAGTCGCCATGGATCACAAGCTGAACATGAGTCAGCAGTGTGATGTGTCTGCAAAGAAGGCAAATGCCATTTTAGGCTGCATTAAGAGGACTGGAGCTTCCAAGTCGCGAGAAGTTATAGTTCCTCTTTATTCAGCATTGGTGAGACCTCACCTTGAGTACTGTGTTCAGTTCTGGGCACCTCACTTTAAGAAAGATGCAGCCAAACTGGAGCAAGTCCAGAGGAGAGCGACAAGAATGATCAGTGGGATGGAAGGGAAGCCCTACGAGGAAAGGTTGGGGGAACTTGGGATGTTCAGCCTGGAGAAGAGGAGGCTGAGAGAAGACAAGATTGCCCTCTTCAGATACCTGAAGGGCTGTCATAGGGAGGAAGGGGCTCATTTGTTCATAGCTGCTTCTGAAAGCAGAACTAGAACCAATGGGTACAAACTGCAAGAGAGGAGATTCCGGTTGGATATCCGGAAAAAATTCCTGACGGTGAGGGCGGTTCGGCAGTGGAACAGACTGCCAAGGGAGGTGGTGGACTCTCCCTCACTGGGGATCTTCAAGCTGAGGCTCGACAAGCACCTGTTGGGAATGCTCTAGGGGGATTTCCTGCTGCAGGCAGGGGGTTGGACTAGATGACCTACTAGGTCCCTTCCAACTCTATGATTTTATGATTCTATGATTCTAATGGGAATAGCTCTGGTGTGCCTAGATCCAATTTGCTGGGGAGGCAGCAGCGAGGAAGACACATTTAATTATTCTGGGAGATCCAAGAAGGTCCACCTGGACCGTTGAGGTCCACCCAATACAAATGGAAGCTTTACAAGAGGACATTTATTTCAGGCCAATCCTAATTCAGCAGCACCAAATTCAAAACCTCTGTATTCAGTGACCCCTCGGGCTGCTAGACTTTTCCCCCTACAACAAATGAAGTAAGGGTGCAGGGATCACTATGCTATTTTGCTGGCACGTATTGGATGACCTCCATGTTGGAAGCAGGGCTCTGCCAGACCCCGCTCCCAATGTTCTGGTTCTGGCCCAGATCAGGCTCTTAGCTATAGTACATCAGCCTAATCCAGAGGTGTCCAAACGTTGTAGTAGAAGGGCTGCATTATCTCCCTGTGTTGGAGGTCGGAAGGAAAAAAAGAATTGATTTACATATCAAATCTGAATAAGTTTATATGAATGAATATATTAGATATAAAACTTACGAATGAATGATCAGTGTGTGTGCCAAATCCTAAATCCCATTTCTGGGCCTTGAACAACAACACAGGTTGTTTGGATTTGCACAAGTGAAGTCACTGATGCAGATCCTAGTAGCGCCATGGTGCAAAATACAAGGGAAAAATATTCCCTTACCTTGAGTTGACCTCCACCCTGCGCTTAACCTGTGGATACAGGATACTATGTACTATGGATAGCTCAGGATACTATGGCCTGCCTGTTGGATTTCAAGGTAGGATAGCATAGGTGAAAGGTGAAATCCTGAGCATGTATAGTCAGAAGTAAGCCCCATTTTATTCAATAATACTTATTCCCATGAAAGTGTGGTTGGGATTGCAGCTTTGAATGAATTCAAAATCAGTTCATAAACACTTTATAACAGAGAGAGAGGGGTGATTTTCAAACCAATTAATACTTTCATATACACAGAGAGGACGTTCAGGGACCAGAGCATCCTTCACAGGGCTTGCCCATGAGCTGGATGGAAGGAGCTTGTCATGGGCCACATGGAGGCTTGTGGACCACATCTGGGCCAGGTTTTCACACCCTGGGCCTGGTCAAAAGAAAAACAAACACATTCCATTGACACATTTCTATTTCCCACCAAATCTTCTCTAAAACACATCCAATCAAACTCCTTATTCTCACCAGGGACTGGTAAACAGGTTAGCTTTGGTGTGCATGTCATCTTTTATATATCTCCTGTCCAATTTGTCAGCACCCTTTTTTCATCTTTGATAGATGACTTTTCAACAGCCCTAATGTGTAAGGGCTTCTCTCTATATCTGTAATATCAGAGAGGTTTGGGTCAGTGCATTCTTGTTCTTGGGCCAGGAAGCCACGGGTTTCATTTTAAAGTCTTTTTTACCAGAACTCTGGGCTGGAACCCAATGTTGACACTGTCATGCTCCAATTTTACAGCTGCCATCTTTCAGATGTTAAACTCATATCTGCCTTTTTGGTTTTTTGGTGTCACTCCAGGTTGGAAGTCAAATATCCCAAAGCGTTTTAAAAGAGGAATACATGCACACACACATACTCACACACACACAGAAATGGAAAAATCGTTGTATTCTGTCCAACATCCCTTCCCTTAGTTAAACAAGTTTTTAATATCGACTGAATGAGCTCTTACAGAGTTTAGTGGAGATTGCCAGTTAACTTGCTTGCACTGTTATTTTACTGCCAAAACAGATTTGGCTCATGAAGCGATACACAATAGTGGATCCATTTCCAAACCCTATAAAAGAGTTGGAGAGGTTTTTGCCTACAGCTGAACACTGTGGTCCATTTCAGTATGAGAGCTACTGGCTAGTTGCCTGCTGTATGTAAATAAATATTATATCTTGGACAGAATATTTCTAAAATTAATCCTTCTTCTCCCCCTTGAAACTTCTGACACTTTTCTAGAGAGGCTTCGGTTCCAGCTTAAGATTCCCATTCCCTTCTTTTTAGCACTCACATGTGGATCTCATAAAACACAGAACATCTCTGGACCATTGCTGAAAAGGAAGAGGGCTGGGGGTTGTAATTGAGATGTTACTGCCAACCTTCAGGGCACATGTAAGTTGGAGAAAAATGTGCAGTCAATAAAATGGAAGCGAAACAATAAAACAGACCTTTGGTGCTCTGTTTCAGTGGGTTGGCCGTACAGAAACCTGTTGTCATAAAACACAAAATGAAGACAAGGTTACGCTTTAAAAGAACAAAGGTGTCTAGGCATTGCATGGGGTGGGGGGAGTGGAGCTGCCATTTCAGCTGCACTGAATGTCTCTTGCACCTGGAAATAGTTAACTAAGCTATGCAAACCTCTACTCTTTTCATGTGACCTTGTTAGGCAGTGATGTAAAGGTGTGGCTTTAACTAGAGTTCCTTCTGGTTATCCAACCTCCAGATAATACATTTATTTCAAAGGGTGCAGGGATTGGTGGCTCCTGCCATTAAGATCTTGTTCTTTTTAAAGGAGGTATTTGGAGGTGCTCCCTGCCCCAGTTGCATAGGTAGAGGAAGGGCAAAGCCCTTAATTTTTCAGGGACCCCACCACAGCATGCAAGGGTTCCCCTCCCCTTTGGAGCTATCCCAGGTGGTGGAAGCAAAATGGATGTGTGATGCAAGCCTTGGTGATGCCACTGCTTATGGGTTACCAGAGAGAACCACAGCATCCTCAAAAGACTATAGTCTGCAATCCTAAAGACACTTTCCTGGGAGTAAGACCCACTGAACACAATGGAGTTTACTTATGAGTAGACATGCTTAGAATTGTGCTCTATGTCAGAATGGTGTACTGTAGACCATTCTGAGCCAGGTGGAATATTTGTCTCACCTAAAGCAACTTCATCAGGGTCCCCAGAGAAAGGTGGGATATGTATGTATGTATGTATGTATGTATGTATAAATAAATAAATAAATAAATAAATATTGGGACTTCTATATAGATTTCTGTATAGGTTTTCCTTAAGTACCTTGCATGCATTATTTTGGCAATCCTCCCGCAACTTTCCAAGACAGACTACTCTTCTTATTCACCGATTGCAGCTATTGGGTGCAGGGGGATGAGGTTGAAAGAAGAAGCCTAATGCTTTTCAATCCCTTATATTTTCTTCATTGTATTAGTACAAAGGTAATTACATAAATCAATTGAGAGGAAAAAAATACAAGACAGATCACAGACAAAATAACTCCTCCACATCACAAAATATTACATATGCCCGACTGCACAAAAATGAGGTTATTCTCATCGCTTTTCACATTTTGTTTACTTAAGATTTTGAGCAATAGTAATAACACAGTCTGAAACATGGAGATGCTTTTAGTGCCAGATTTATGAACAAACTGAATAAACTACGGTTGAGGACCTCACATTAGGAGGGTCTCTGCTGTAGATTAAAGGTTTTATGTATCTTAATTAAGAAAGTGTAAGGAGCATGAAATATTTTATACTTGAATATATTTCATAAAACAGGCTTAGTGCATGATATGTGAGTTTTTCATTGCACCCTCATTCATGAATGTATGAGAAAATAAATCTTTAGAGTTTAGGGCACAAGGTCTGGTTGAGCTGCTGTTAATTGTCAGAGGATAAGATCCAAGATCTCCAGCTTGAAAAAAACTGTTGCCAGCTGTGCAAGGAGAGATCTGGATACTGGGCTGTGGAATACAGTGGTGCCACACATAAAGAGCTTAATTTGTTCCGGAGGCATGCTCTTTAAGCGAAATACTCTTTAAGCGAAGCAGATTTTCCCATAGGAAACAATGGAAATTCAGACGATTGGTTCCACGACCCCAAAAATATTCATATAAAAATATTAACTGGATGTAAAAATGATGACAAAACACTGGAATTGAATTCAAAACATGCATTTTGAAGTGAACATGCACTTCGTATGAAGTCTACTTAGGCTGCAATCCTAAATATACTTTCCTGGGAGTAAGCCCCATTTAAGACAATGGGGCTTACTTCTGAGTAGACATGGTTAGGAGGCTGCAATCAAAGACACTTTCCTGGGAGGCTTACCTTGGCTGTTGCTGGAGGTTCAAGGTGACCAGTGGGGGTACTTGGGAGCAGTTACGGGCAGCAGTCTCCCAAGTTGCCTCCAGGCAACTGCCCCCAAGTTGGGAGCAGTTAGAGGCAGCAGTGCTGGCTGGCAGCCCATTTAAAGAGCCTCCACACCGAGTGTCAGGGCTGCATAGCACGCATGACCATAGCACGCTTGTTTGTTAAGTGATGCGGAACTTGTTATGTGAAGCAAGATTTCTGGGAAATTTATACTTGTTATGTGAGGTGCTTGTTATGAGACGTACCACTGTATGTGAAGATAAGAAAGGAAGCTGAAGTTGACTCTCCCACCAGGCAAAACAGAAGCCAGAAAAGTGAGATCAGGATTGTGCTCTACGATTCTGGTCAGCAAATTAGCAGTTCAAGACTTGAGTACAGCAAGATGGGGTGAGCTCCCGTCCTTTGCTTTTGCAAACCTAGCAGTCTGAAAGCATGAAAATGCAAGTCGATAAATAGGTACCACTTTGGTGGGAAGATAAGCAGTATCCGGTGCAGCAGACCACATGACCATGCTGGCTCTTCAGAAACAGAGATGAACACTGCACCCTATGGCCAGTCATGGCTAGCAGGGCAACCTGCGAGGGGTTATTTTATCTTACATATCTGTTATGATTGCTAATGGTATACAATGTGAACAAATAGCCAGATGAGAAGAATGAAATCCAGTATGTAAGAGACAGTGCTATGTGCAGAAAAACCATTTGTACAATGCCTTAAAAATGAAAAGCTACTGTTGATTATATTTCGTGTATTCAAACTGCATGAAGATAAAGCACTTAAACCAGAGGTTCTTCTTGGTATGCCATTCAAAGAGTGGAGGAGTACAGATCCATAACCTTGGGCAACTGGTGTTTGATGCTTTCCTTCTGAAACCTTCTTGCTACTTTGGAGCACTGAGCAGAGAAATCTCTCTCCTTTTGAATATCAATGCATGAAGTCAACTGTCACTTAATTTATACATGTTGCCAGGGACTGTCCCAAGCACTGGAATTAAATACTCCAAGACAAATGTCTGGAAAGTTCTCCTAAAGCAAGGAATTATCCTAAGGGTTTTTTTTCCTAGTGAAAGAAGTTCTCTCCTCTACTGAATTAAAATCAATTATATTTGCTCTTCAATGAACAATGTCACCCAGTCCCTCTAATTTCTAATTGGCCAATGCCATAATGACCTGCTGGGAGACTGATGCAGTCTTTGGACCCTCTCAGCAGGGTTGAAGACTACCAGTCAGATGTCAATAGAGCCTGTCTCTAAAGGCGGGCTTTCCCACCCCCTCCTCAAATTCCATTATTCATCAAAGTTTATGCACTAAAATGATCACAAAATTTTTTTGGGGGAAAAAACCCTTCACATCCACTGGAGTGAAACTGAATTGTAGATGCTTTACTTCATTGTTTGGTTGGAGAGTCCCTGATCTAGGCTTTCTTTCTTTAGCAAAATCTAACAAAACCACTTTCTTTTAACATTGAAGGTTTTGTCTTCTTTTTAAAATGTTAGAGCCATGGATCAAACAACACTGAACCTTTGGCAGAGGTTCTGTATCCCTCCCCTCACTGCTGTTTCTTTTTAAACTGAAAATCAAACATTCCAACAAATGTGTCAAGTATGGAAAGTGCAGACAATTCTTTCTCTCTCTTGCACGTGTGTGTGTGTATCTGTGTGCACGTCTGTCTGCATTTGTCTCTTTTTGGTAAGGGGCTTGGATGAAGTAGAATTTCTTCGGTCTGTTCAGAATTTCTTTATAGCAAACTTACATTTTTCCTCTGTGATGTTTACCTTCCAACATTTTGTACATTAAAATGGGGACTAACTAATGGGGACTAACCCCAGGAAGGGTGCCTAGTAGGAGCATGTGGTGGCACCTGTAAGGATGTCCAGTGCCTGGTGCCCAGTGGTGCCTACTGACTGCTGCCTCATGTGCAGTGGTGCCTGCTGATTGCTGCCTGGTGTCCAGTGATGCCTGTTTACTGCTGTCTGGTGTGCAGTGGTGCCTGCTGCTACCCACTGGTGTCCCCTGACCACTGGTGCCCATTGTCTGGTGGTGCCCACTGGTGCCTGCTGCATGGTGGTGTCCAGTGCTGCCCATTGGTGCCCAGTGTCCACTTAGGGATGCCTGCTGCTGCCTGCTGCCACCCACTGCTGCCCCCTGGTATCCTCTGGTGCCGGGTGCCTGTCATTGCCCAATGATGCCCAGTGTCTGCCAGTGCCCACCACCTGGTGGCAGTACCCAGTACCCACCAATGACCAGCCTGCCCAGGGCTCACAACTATTCTTGAAATTTTACTCCTGCAATGATGGGTTAATTCCTCTAGTACTGGATATAGTTATACACAGTTTTTAAACTTGGCTTGTGGTGCTAACCATGGTTAAGAACTCACTGCATGTTTTAAAATGTTTGGTATGCAAATCAGTTTTACAGGTGCAATTTTGTAAATTCACTATCAACTCCATTGTACCATACCCTCTTAAGGCAGAGCAGTGGCCTGGCTGTGGTTTATCCTTGATTCCCTCTTCATTTATGTGGTCCATTTAAATCAGTGCAGTCCAACTGGTAGCTGGGAGGGGTACGACACATGACCTTGGTATGATTCACCAACTGGACAGACCCAGAAGTAAATGGTGATGTTCTGCAGCACCAAAGTCAAGCTCTGTTGAAAGAGGTGCCACGTGTTGGACAACCATGTTTAAATCAAACTGGAAGACTGACTTTTTTGCAATTGAAGAAACCATACAAAGAACAGGGTAACTTGCTGTTTTTTAAATTCTGAAGAGGTGGCGGACATAAGCTGGCATCAGAGGGCATGGTGGGTTGTGCCACCCAGGGCTAGATGGACCAGTGATGCAACTTGGCATAAGGCAAGTATTCATGTCCACAGAACGCCATCTGCCTGACTCTGTGTTGGGGGTCTTGATGCTCTGTGGATGATCATACCTGTTTTTATTCCTGTTGTCTGCCTCCTGGACCTCCAGGAAGCCTTGTCACATGATACCTCAGAGAAATACCAGTTCTCCTAGGCTGCATGTCCTTGTCTGCCACTTCTCCCACTTGGCCTCCTACTGACCCCAAAAGAGGTGCAGCAAACATGTGCATCACACACTCTTGTTTTCTTGCAAAACCTGTTCTCTGCCTACTGGCAGATTGCCTTCATGCTGATGAGCGAGCCCACAATTGGATCTGCAGCTTGACCAAATCCCCATTTGGAATGACCCTGCATTCCCCAGGACGGGGTGAGTTGCAACAATTCCAAACATATGCACGCCCTCTCAAAGTGAGTCAATCCAGTGATGTGCATGCCACATTTGATCCACTTAACCAGCATCACAAATGCACTAGAGAAGGAAGAAGGTGGCTTCACTTTATTCCGACATCTCCAGGCTGAAACTCTTTGAGGGTTTCCTGGAATGACGAGCCCAAGAAATGCTGATCAAAAGTCCACACAGTGTCCCCCTCCCACAGGTGCAAAGATCTGTTAACTGGGTGTCTAAAGTTTTTTGTATAAGGGCCACATCCCCCCAAATCTAGAGTAAGTATGGGAGCATGTAAGAGACTTAGGCTGCAATCCTAAAGACACTTTCCTGGGAGTAAGACCCACTGGACACAATGGGGCTTACATCTGAGTAGACATGGTTAGGATTGTGCTCTTTGTGAAAGTCCACCACCTAGTGAAAACCTATGGGAAATTCATATTGGAATCCAGAGTAAGTTGTTCTTACACTGGAGCAAGGACTCCCCATAGTTACTCTGGATTTTGCCCGTCATCTCTTTGACACTGTGTCGGGGCCTCCCAAAAAGATTTACATTTCAAATTTGAATAAATTAACATAAAACATATAAGAGTATATAAGAGATACTAGAAGGATTGTCTGTGGGCCAGATATGGGGGTTTTGCTGTGGGCCACATTAAGGCTTATCTCAGGTTGCATCTGGCCCCTGGGCCAGGGTTTGGACAGCTTTGTGTTAACTGATCGCCTGTACATTTGACCGGCTTCCAACTGCATCACCTGAGGTGGCTGCCATAGTTTGGGGTGACTTCTTGGGGTGGAGAATATGTGCATTATATATTCTCTGTACTGGCTCCTTTAAATCTCACAGTTCAGTAAATCGTAAGACATTCTTTCAATTTAAAATGCATATTTCCATTTTGAAAAAGTTAAACCCTTAATGACAAATGTGCCTGTTTATAAAATAGCTCCAGGACAGGTTTTGCGCTATTTAAACCTGTACTTCTCTTTTATTCAATAACAGTTTAGGAGCTGCCATAGCAACTGGGTGCAATAATTTATTCATGTTACCTTTGGAACACAATGCGCCCTCTTAAAGGTAACAGAGAGTGACTATGTTAAGTTTGTCTCTCCAAATTTCTCAAAAATCCAATTACTTTAAAATGATAGTTTCTGTTCACATTATTAGAGTTTTGCTTGCTTTACTGTGAGGAAAAGGGTCAGGCACTGAAGACTTCAGTTTAGGAAGACAACAATTATGAAGGAACTGCAGGAACAGCTGTGAAATATTATACACAATTATACAGAGTGATTGGAAAGTAACTCCCTATTTTAAAATACTTATAAACTACAATAAAGGGAGTTACTTTTCAATCACCCTATACAGTGGAGGTCCACTGAGGATACCAAAATCCACAGTTGCGGGAATCCAATGGGAATGGGAGAGCAGATGCATTGATAAAACCCTTTTTTGCATGCAGAAGTCCCAGGTTATACCTGTCATTCTCATGTATAATTGTAAAAGACATCTATCTAGAACAATGTTTCTCAAAGTGGGGGTCGGGACCCCTTTGGGGGTCGCCTAGAGCTTTCCTGGGGGTCGCCTAAAGACCCCCTGGTGCAGGGGGCCAGGTCAGACTTGCCAGACCTCCGGCTGTAGCTGCACACACACTGGGGCTGACTGACAGCCTCAGGGCCCAATCCTACGCATGCCTACTCTGAAATAAATCCCATTGTGTTCAATGTGTGCATAGAACACACATTTCATTTGTAACAATGAAAATGCATCCTGCATATTGGATATTTATATTACAATCATAATGGTAGCAAAATTACAGTTATAAAGTAGCAACAAAAATAATTGGTTGGGGGTCCCCACAACATGAGGAACTTATAAAGGGGTCACAGTGTTAGGAAGATTGAGAACCACTGATCTAGAACCTTAGACAGTACTGTGGACAGTACTGAGCATAAGTCACTACAGGTCTGACACTGCAAAAGGAAGCTCCATGTGTTCCTAGTGACCAAGGGTGTGCACTGTAGTCTGGGAAGTTCTTACTTCCCATGTCATTTATGCCATGTGTATTATCTTACCCGAGTAAGGGACTGGAGCAGGAGTGAAAAGTGGTTAAAAAGCCACTATTTGTTGGTCACTTTTAGTCTTCTTTGCAACTTGTCATTGCCTTTATTTCTTGCAAAATCCTGCTGCAAAAATTTTGCAAAAATTATCTTGCAAATTTTTTTTGCAAATGGTCTTTCGTTAATGTCTTTGGGAATGGGGAACAGATCTGGACCTAAAGTTGTTATGCGCTCTCTCACACACACATGTACCAAAACAGTGTGAATCACCACATCAAATGCAAATCAATGTGGGGAAGTCTGGTTTAGCCTTTAGAACAGCAGGGAGAGATTGAAAGATTAGAGCATGTGGCACCACTGAAAAGAGCAGAGCACTCCTGGCGTTGGATATAGATCAGTGCACAGGCATGCGCTGGCCTCCTCACACCACCACAGTAAGTTATGCCATGCAGTGGTGTCACCAAGATAGTGCAGCTGGTGTGGGCCACACTGGGTGATGCACCACTGCGGGGTGACATGCTGGAGGAGTTTGACACTCCTCCAGTGCTTCTGCACCTCAGCATGCCCATTCAAGTCTGCTCCAAGACGGAGCAGCAGCTAGGAGTAGCTGCTCTGCCTCGGAGCATGCTTGAATGGCTGGTTGAGGTGCACTATGCATGTCCATGCATCTGAACATGTGCAGTGGGAGCCTCCCACTGTGCATGTCCAGAGGCCTGGACGTGCGAAGTCTCGGCCTCTGTGTAGCCACTGGGCCTTGCTCTGAAGGTGGAGCAGCAGCTCCTAGCTTCTGATCTGCCTCCAGAGCAAGATCCAATGGCTGCACAGTGGTGGTGTGCATGTACAGAGGCCTGCACATGTGCAGTCCGTGCTTCTGCCCAGCCATCCGGGCTTGTTTCAGAGACGGAGCAGCAGTCCGTCATTACCTACTAGGTCATTATCTACTAGCAGTCATTATCTACTAGTGTTTCATTCTGGAACCTCACATAGATAAAAATGTTCATGGATAAAAGTGGGAAAATAGATTTACAAATTCACTACCAGTTTTATAACAGCTTTTCTTCCTGTTGTAGAGAGGCAGTCAGCAATTAGAAATGCAAAGGACCCCCTGCCTTTGCTGGGCTCAGCTGAAGAATGGAATGATTGCTTGCATGACTGCCTCTCTGCAAAAGTACAATGCAGTTTTAAACAATGTGATATGGAATAGCCATTTGTATTGGGTCAGATCCGTTTATAAAAAATCAGTGTATAACTAGGTTGGATCTGTACGTAGGTTTTGTAAAAGGTTTGATCTGCTACTGCCTTTTAACAGTACAGATCTGCCACATTTCACCCAATGCTCTCATACTTGGCATCCATTAGTCTTGAAATTCTACGGTATCGTGTTTGACGTTGCATGCGAAGCACAAAGGCCTGGGTAGATTGATATGGAGGATAGGCTTTTATGCAAGCAGCAAATCCCCCCTCCCCACACCACTGAAATAGTCCAGTGGAAAGGCAGAGCCGATACTATTGGTTCTAGCTGCGTCACAGAGCTTGGCTAAGCATAGGAGCTCACCCTGTCTTGTGGGGACCTCTAAAGTGTAAACCATGGTTTGGTATTGCCGCTGAACCAATCCCCAGTAAATTGCATGTAAATAGCATCTAAACTCTTGAAATGGATTAAATTCTTGCGCCTTTGGTTTTGGTCCTGATAGTTTCCCCAATTTGACACAAATGCTTTTTCCAGCTTTGTTTTAAAAGCTATTCTTCAAATTTGTCTGTCTGAAAAGCAAGGAAAAATGGTCTCTTGGGAGACTAATTGTTGGGAGTGGGGTGGAGAAGGGAGTTCTGACTTAAAAAGCATGTCTGTTTAACTTGCTAATGAGTTCTAGACTTAAGAAAAAAAATCCCAGCCTTCTATAACATGCTCCTCCCCACCAACCCCCACAATTTTATGAGATACTTATGGGGAAAATAGGTTGTGCCTGTCTGAGCACCAGAAAGCTAAGAAAGGATGACAAAAGACCTCCAGGGAACCTTCACATTAATTACTCCTGCCTTCGGTTGGTGTGAATCGGAGGGGGTGGTGGTGCTAAGGGACGGGAAAGGAATAATTCGGGCTTTCTGTTTGGGCTGAAACAAAAGATGCTGCACAGACTGCTTTTAAAGATGGTGCCCTGTGAGGGAGAGGGTAGTTCTTGGCAAGTGCATACAGCTAATTTAGATTAATTGGGGTGGGGAAGAAAAGGAACTGCAGTGCACTGTGGCAGGTTCAAGAGCAGTACAACCACTGCCAAAGATCCTGAGCACATTCCCGCTTCTGTATTCTGTCTGCCAATAGATCTTCCAATAGATCTTCACAAAGCAGGTTACCTGGCAAAGCAATATATGGGGATGCGTTGGGTAAGAATCACAATAGAGTGACACTTAGAGCACAATCCTAACCATGTCTACTCAAATGTAAGCCCCATTGTGTTCAGTGGGTCTTACACCCAGGAAAGTGTCTTTAGGATTGCAGCCTTAGAGTCACAGAGGTACAGCAAAGAGGTTTGCTTTCGACTATAGTTAAGATAAAATGGGAAGGAAGGAAAGAAAGAATGAAAGAATGAAAGCCTTGGAGAGCCCCGCAAGCACTCTGTGAGGCTCCACAGGGCTCCTCACACTCCCCCAACCCTGGCAGCACCTCTGTTAAATTGCAAAATTGCCCACCCCATTTTCCACTAGGGGCATGATCTGGGGATTGTCTCACTGTGCTGACCCCCCTTCTAAGATTTTGTGAGAGAGTAATGCTTCCTCAAAGTTTGAGAACCACTTCTCAAACTAGTAAGTGGCACACTTCTGATTTATTTACTTATATTTAATTTTGATGTGGGGGCGAGCAAGTTACAAAATCTTCTTTGACTCCAGATAGCAGATAGGTGCATTGGCTATGCTGCTGGGTAGGCAGAAGTGGCAGAGCAAGGGGATGGCAACATGCTGGGGGGAGGGAGAAAGATGGGTTTCCTGCATACCTCAACCAATGTCATACTGCATGTGTTGATCCAGTGGGCAGTTGGTCCACTGCTGGTACAACCTCAGAGTTAGTCTTGGAGGCTGGTTCTTAAACTATGGCTATGCAATTGATTGGCTTTTGTGGTATGGAATTTTGGTTCCTTGAAATAGGTAAAATACTGTATTTACCCAAATCTAATGCATGCCCTATACTTGTAAGCAAAATACCACATTTATTCTAATCCAATTAACCACCAAATCTAATACACAGCCTGATTTAGGAGACTAAATTTGGCTGAAAAAGCTGAGCGTTATATTCGAGTAAATACAGTAATTTCCATGGTTCCTGCTTCAAAACACTGCCTTGGAGTTAAATGGCTCTAGTTTCAACCTACAGCTACAACTCCAGATGACAATATCATGTTGAAAATGTGGTTCCTCAAAACCAAAACATGAGAAAGCCACAGTTGTGGACCATTCAGTTGTTTCACATGTACAAAGCTTCCTTACTGATGAGTGAGAGATTTGATCTTTCTGCACAAGACAGTTGCGCACCACGCATTGTCTTGTCAGTTGAGATGCTTCCATCTGCTGCATCCTGCCCCATTCAGTTGTCTTTCAAGTCGGTGTTTATATAACTGACAATTTCATTGAAGTTGTAGGTGGTTGATGCCGGCACATCATCCTGTTTAATTGAGCACTAGACAAGATGTTGTAATTAAGTGACTTCATCCAAATGCTTGTGCAGCAATTAGTACTGTTTTAACACAGGCGCAAAGCCTCATGATTACTCCTTTCACCGACCCTTCTCAACTCCACTTGGAATCTAGAAATGCAATTCACGTAGCCACAAAATCACCAGTATTCATTTCCTGCAAGAGATCTGGGTGAAAGATATGCTGGCATGTTCTCTGGAACCACTGAGGTTTGGTTTAGAGAGAGGCAGCAAAACCAAAATACTAGTACAGAAGCACAGAAGGGAGGGGGTTGTTTTTGATTCCCCCAGCAGGGAGTTCCATAGATGTGGTGCTACATGTTCCCATACCATCTTCCCTCTAATTTGGGACAAAGGCAACATTTGTAGGAGACTCCCTTCAGATGTCCTTAAAGCATGGGGCAAGATGTGGGGATGTGGTCATTCAGATAACCTGGACCCAAACTGTAAATGGCTTCAAAGGTCAGTATCATTACCTTAAATTGGGTCTGGAAATAAATGGGCAACCAGGGTAGTCATCCAAGCCAAGCCAAAGTCAACTATGAGCACAGATGTGTTCATGAGGAGCAGTCATGACACTTCAGAGGGCAATGGGACCTTGGCAACTGTCCAGCTATATCAACGTGGATACCAAATCAGGGCTCATGCCTTGATCTTTCCCTACGCAAGTGAGAACCAACCGTGAAAGCACAAACAACAATGGAACCTGTTACAAGTTATATGATATGAATGTAAAAATAATCATTTAATACGAGAGTCCTGGAATTCATAAATCATACATCAGCTACCATGTATGACATTGGAGACACATTGGAGACACTATACTTCAAAAGTGTATACAATGGAATTATCAGTCTTTAAATCCACAAAGAGGCTGAAGGTGAATTCAAGTGGAGAAGGTTGCTTTGCTTGAATTCAAGTGAAGAGGGTTGCTCTGCTGACTCAGCGTCGACTAAGGCTGCGTTTCACATATAGCTTTTTCAGAAGCAGAAGCAATTCATTTGTCTAAAAGTGTATAAGTAAATCATCATAGTACAATCCACAACTAAACAACTGTTAGAAAGGTTAAAGTGTTATAGTTGCTTACAGCCTCATGAAACTTCTCTTTGCACATAGCTTGGCCTCCAAGGCACAGATCAAAAGAAAGGAGCTGGCAACAATTTCTCAAACTTGTTGAAATTTAAAGGAACCAGGTAGGGCATTAATGACTAATTAAAGGTACAAAGTAAGATATGTCACCACACTGATAAAACACATATCTTACTTTGTACCTTTAATTAGTTGTTTGATATCCGTGATATTCTCCGACCACTTTGTTTGATCCTTCCCTAGGCAGAGGCAGAGCTTGGAAGGAGGCAGGGAATCTATCTCTCTATAGGCTACAATCCAGAGTAACTATGGGACCATATACACCAATGTAGTTATGGTGTCACCTATGGGAAATGCGTAGAGCAATCCAGAGTAAGTGCCTCTTACGTCTTCCCATACTCTGGATTACTCTCTATCTATCTAATCGCTTTTCAACTAAAAAGTTCACAAAGCAGTTTAGAAAGAAAAAAAATTAATGGCTATTGCATCTTGTTTGAAAACATTATTGTTGGTCCTCTGCTGATACAACTGCACAATTAGGCTGCAGTTCTAGGCCAGCCTAAGCTCCGGCATACATCCTGCTTTGATCTGGGGGGTGTCACAAAATTGCCATAAAACACTTCTGCACCACTCCTGGGGAAGGGTTAGGCCAGTGCATAAACATGCACTTGCCTCCCTACATCATCATAGGAAAGGGAAGACTGATGAGTTGTGCCAGCTTAGGTTAGGACACAATCCAGAAGTGCACTTAGATTAACCCCTCTCTCTCTCACACACTGGGATGACCCCACTGCAAGATGCTCCACGCTAGTTACTCTGGAAAAGTCTTGGGGCAGCATAAGGCAACATAGGCTGTCCCAAGAGAGGTGGACCTGGGCAGCCTAGGCAGCTCAGGAGAGGCATGTTGAGGGCATGTTCAGCATTGCCCAGGGCAGAGCAGTTACTCTGTATCCAGAGCCTGTTTCCAGGGCAGAAATGCACTCTTCCAGCTCCTCAGAGTTATATCACCTCAGGAGCAGGTATAGTCATGAGTAGACCTATAGGGGTCCATGATACGGAAGAGTAAAAATGGCACTGTTGAACAAAAATGAGTTCTTGGCCAGCCTATCTTCAACCCCTGCCTCTCAACCTCAGGATATAGCACAACTACAGCAGCCACTGACCTGGGGATACGGCAGGCCACTTCAGGAAGTCCCTTGTATTCACTGTACAGTGGTACCTCTCATAACAAGCGCCTCACATAGCAAGCGTTTCACATAACAAGTATAAATTTCCAAGAAATCTTGCACATAACAAATCTCTCACATAACAAGTTGTGTTTCACTTAACAAGTGTGCGCTATGGGCACACGTGCTATGCAGCCCTGACGCTGCAGCGCGGAGGCTCTTTAAAAGAGCTGCTGGGCAGTGCTGCTGCCTCTAACTGCCCCCAACTTGGGAGTGTTGCCTGGGGGTGCCAGAGGCAGTTGCCCCTAACTGCCCCCAAGTGTCCCCACCTGCCACCTTGAACCTCCAGCAGCAGCCCAGCTAAGCCTCCCAGGAAAGTGTCTTTGATTGCAGTCTCCTAACCATGTCTACTCAGAAGTAAGACCCATTGTGTTCAATGGGGCTTACTCCCAGGAAAGTGTCTTTAGGATTGCAGCCTAAGTAGACTTCATAGGATCATGTTTTGAATTCAGTTCCAGTGTTTTGTCATCATTTTTACATCCAGTTAATATTTTGATATGAATATTTTGGGGGTTGTGGAACCAATTGTGTGAGTTTCCATTATTTCCTATGGAAAAATCTGCTTCACTTAAAGAGCGTTTCACTTTAAGAGCATGCCTCCAGAACGAATTAAGCTCTTTATGTGAGGCAACACTGTAGACTGTTCGCATCTCATCAGAGACTCCCTCAGAGGCAGGCACCACAGCTGTTCCTTGTTGAGTGTGATCTGAGGGGGGTCTTCTTGGGCGCAAGCCCTCCCCAGGTGTCACTGACTTGGTGCCTACTGAGCATGCTCTGGAGCAGATAGGGCAGCCCAGGCTTCCTGACTCTCTGGATGTAACACAACGTTCTGCTCTGGATTCAGAATAGTTGGGGCAGCCCAACTAGGGCTCTCCTCACTGCCCTCACTCTGGATTTTGCCCTTAGTCTTGGAGGCTGGTTCTTAAACTTTGGCTATGCCATTGGCTGGCTTTTCTGGTATGGAATTTTGGCTTCTGGAAATTGGTAGAATCACTTCCATGTTTCCTACTCCAAAATACAGCAAATAGCTCTGGTTTCACCCTGCATCTACATCTCCAGAAGACAGTACCATGTTGGGAACAATAATGGTGGGAAGAAGTAGCACATGGCTTAATCAAGCCAATGAAAGGGATTTCCCCTATTTTGAAAAAAGAGAGACATGGAAAAGAAACCAAAGGGTATAAGCAGAAGCAAAAATTTCTTGTTTCTTTTGGCATTTGAATTCCTTGGGTTTGAATGGCATTTTCCAGGCAAGGGTTCCCTCTTCCTATCTGCAATGCAAAACTTACAGTAAATTCTACTGTTTCACTTGGCAGACTTCAGTCCTCTGAAGGATTTTTTTCCAATTCTAATTTCTACTAGGATTAAATGAGGTGCAGCATTTGGCAAATCCTGGGATTCTCATCAGGAGACTTGCAAATGATGGCTCTCAATTTTTCTCTCTCTATCCATGACACACATCTGCAACTCATGAACCATTTTTGCCAGGTGTGTAAAGAGCAGGAACACCTGTAGAACTGCAGAGTCAGACTATTGATCCATCTGTTTCATGGAGCAAATGCTTTGTTGATGATTCCAGGTTCAGTTGCCTGCATTGTTAGACAGCATTGTGAAAGACCATCTCCGAACACTCATAGAATGGTCAATATGCACCCAAAGCAACTTGCTTCTCCCTGATTTGGCTCAGGGATGTTAAAAGATCTCTGCAGTCCCTGAGGGCATCAGGAAAGTGCCAAAGAAAAGCGCTTAAGAGCAATGGCTGTTAAGCCATTGGTGATGCAAGCTACACCAGGTAATGTGCATGGAAATGGTGACACCACTACTGTCCAAAAATATTTCACAACTTGGGTAAAATACATACTTTCATATAAATAATTCTGTAATTTCATGCAGAATGCAATGAAACAAACCACACTGAAATATATCTATTCTGTCAAAAGTTAAAGCCAAAAACCAGTGGAAGTGGGGCAATGGTGTATCCCCATAGCACTGTCTGAGGCATTGTTCTGCCCATTGCAGGAGCGGAGATCCACCATAGGGTGATGCACTTGGCCTGCTATCAGAGTGACCAGATTATTCCTGAACCCCAGACCCAAAATTCCTGAACCCCAGACCCAAAATTCCTAATCCCAGGCCAAAATTCCTACCCGCTTAAAAAATTGCCAAACAGTGTATTTTTTGGGTCTTGGTTTTTCGGTTTTTTGGCCATAACTTTTGATAGGAAGGAGATATTTCAAAACTGATTTTTGTATTGGATTCTGCTCTTCAGTATGAATCCAACAACATATGGTATGATGGGGTACTGTGCACTATTGCAAAGTTTCAAAATGAAGCCAAAATGTAGGACACCCGAACAGGAGGCTAAAAATCCAGAAAAATCCAGGTTTTTCTGGTCATATGGTCACCCTGCCTGCTATACTGTGTGACACAAACCCTAGTGACTCCACTGCCTATGAGAGACTGATCCTGGGCTAGCTTTTGCTGCTGACATAGTGAAGGCTTGACCAATGTTTTCTCTCTCTGTCTCTTATAACATCATAATTCAAAAAAGAAAGTGAATAACTGAGTGGAGCTGATTTAAACAATGATATGAAGCAGAATCAGATTTGTTGCATGTGTGTGTGTGTGTGTGTGTGTTTTTAAAGAGGATTGTGTAATTCATTAATGATCTCTGTGAAAGCGTCAGGTTCATAGTAAGGTTTTGTTACCAGCTGCTGGGATAGAGAGAGTGATGGGATAAATGGTGGTAATAGCCCATTGTCTGCAGAGGCCTCTCTAATCTGGCAGGAATTTTCAAAGGGACTGCATAAGAAAAAATCCACCTCCACTGAGGCCTCTCTAAGTAAGCTGGTCCTACTCAAGCTTTTAAACCCCATTTACTGTAAACTCCCGTCTTCCAAGTATACTGCAAACAAGGACAGTTCAGTGAAGATAGATGCAGTTACATGGCTTAACTTAATAGCTTAACTTTCAAACAAGCCACTTTTCCATAAGCTGCTTAAGGAAACCCTGTTAACCGGTAGGGGTGTGCCAGAATTTTGTTTAATGTCATTATTTAGTTTTTGTCATGTAAAACTACTTATTTTAACATTGCCTTTATTTTTTCTGTTCCATATGTTTTATAATATTTTTTCCCCCAATGGCATGGGAAGCTGGAAACAGGGGTGTCAAACATAAGGCCTGAAGGCTGAATGTGGCCCCTAAAAACAATTTACATGGCCTCAGAAGCAATTTATATTATCAAATGATAAATATATATTATTTATATGTTTGGACTCTTCCAGCACAATAAATGGATGCTCTCATATCTTGAAAATATGAACAAGATTTGCACATTTTCTCTTTTGTTATTTGTAGCTAATGAGTTTCTTTGTGAGAACAATGTGCTTATGATGTCACCTCCTGCCGAATGATGGGCAAAATCCATAGCAGTTACGGGTCCATGCAGTTATGTCACCCCCTCGTGTTATCTTATGGAAAGTCATCTTAACTGCTCTGGAGCAAGGGGCTTAATTTCATTTTAGGATATAGGGTGATGTCATTTCTGTCCCTCAGCAGACACCAGGACTATTAACTTTGTCCCTAAGTATGAAACAGGTTTGATACCTGTAAGAAATCATTGTGGGGGTCCCTTTCTGGAAGCACCCAATTTTAATCCAAAATGCAGACCCCTGTTTCAGGCTGGCCAGGTTTCCCCATTGTTACATTAACCATGGTTTGAATGACTCCACCACATGTGGACCCACCAACACAGAGGACAAATGTTGAAAACGTTGCCTTTACCCAGAGAGTGGGAGCATTGTAGGGGAAAAAATATTTTCACAAGTAGAAGGTCCAGATGTTTATGCTGAAATGAGCTCTATTGCTGCTATCCAAGGTTCAGGAAAAAAGTATTGGCATCTTTAGTTTAAAGACAGAGGCTGCAATCCTATACATGTTTCTTGGGAGTGAGTCCCATAGAACACAATGGGACTCACTTCTGAGTAGACATGCTTAGGATTGCACCCAAAGTGAAAACAATTAATACAGATGAATTTAATTCATTTTTGTTGCAACTGATTGTTGAAAATGAATGAAAAATGGACCATTTGTTCTAAAATACAGAGGTGCTTCACATAAAGAGCTTAATTCGTTCCGGAGGCATGTTCTTTAAGAGAAATGCTCTTTAAATGAAGCAGATTTTCCCACAGGAAATAATGGAAACTCAGACAATTGGTTCCACAACCCCCCAAAATATTCATATAAAAATATTAACTGGATGTAAAAATGATGACAAAACACTGGAATTGAATTCAAAACATGCATTCAATGTGCATGATCCTATGAAGTCTACTTAGGCTGCAATCCTAAAGACACTTTCCTGGGAGTAAGCCCCATTTAACACAATGGGGCTTACTTCTGGGTAGACATGGTTAGGAGGCTGCAATCCAAGACACTTTCAAAGTGTCTCCCCACTTTCTCCTTCTCTTTATCCTGAGCCTCTTTCTCTCTGCCCTGCTGCCTTCTGGCTAGCCCTGAGCTGCTTCCCTCTTCTCCACTGCTCTTCTCTCCCTCTGCCTAGCAGACACCCAGCCACAGGAGGAACAGCGTGGAAGTGTTGATGCCAAACCAGATGGACAGGCGCACTAGGCAGCTCTGACGCTTTTTAAAAGGACTACCAGCCAGCACATCTGCCCCAACTGCCAACGAGTATGCTTGTTAAGTGAAGCAATGCTTGTTATGTGAGGCAGAACCCTAGATAAATTTTTGCTTGTTATGTGGATCACTTGTTAAGCAAGGCACTTGTTAAGTGAGGTACCACTGTACATGCATAAGTCCGTTAGCTAGAAGCAAGAGTGAAAGTATGTGACGGTGATCTCCAGTAGGCTCCAGGCCTAAAAATGATTCAAACTAAATTGTAACTTTTCTTTCTTCCCAATTTTCAGAACATGATTGCTCTTTTGAACATGTTCACAGAGCATATTTAATGAACCTGAAATTTATGAGACAGTTGGAGCCATTGTTATAAAAACTTGAGATTGACTGCCTCTGATATATATATTTTCCACTTAGACTAGCAGTCTGTCTTGTAAGTGAACAGCAATTTTATGTTCTTGCTCCCTAAGTACAATCCTTGCAGAAAAAAATGATTTTTTTTGGACAGCCATGGAAATGGTTTGGATGACCTACTGAAAAAACACATAAACCCATTAGGTTGTTTCTAAATGGCTGAGAGTTAGAAAAATAAAGATCTTTTTCTCCACTTATAAAAAGCTCCAGGGTATTTTACAAAAAAATATATATATTTCATAATCATTTTTTTAAAGCAATGGTTTTCCTGGATGCAATCCATTCTTGCCTGCTTTGCTGCTACTGTTTTAGATTTCTGGCGTATGTAATGCTCTTCTGTATTTTTTGTTTCATGGCTTATTATGTAAGAAGCCATAAAGCATTCTGAATTTTTCCCCCTTAAAAATTATGTTAATAAAAAAGTAAAGAAAATGAATGATACGACTTGTATCTTGAAGGGACTTGCTCTATCTCCCAGTCCCCTCTAATTCCAGGATTTTCCCCTTCTTCTTCATCCTATAGCCCTATACAGTCATTCAGATACGTGTTCTGTGCCTTCCCATGTTGTGGTGTGTCTCCTGAGATGACAGAAAAATAGAGTTTCTCAAGTCCTGCACCATCAGTGCAGCCACAATTTCTGTGCCCAACTCACCAGATGCCAGAGAGAAGTTCCTAAATGTAACTTGTAGGTTCTCCTGCAAGTGCCACCTTTATCCCGTGTAAGAGGGACAGAAGTGCAAGGCTGGGGAAATCAGGGTGACCAGATGTCAAACTTAAAATTCCTGAATGGCAAGGCCAGAATTCCTGCCCAAAGGCAAAAATTCCCAGCCCCCAAGCCAAAATTCCTGCATAAATTCCTGCAATTAAAAAATTGTAGAAAACCCCAAAAATGTAAGACAAGCAAAAATAAGCACTTGTGTTTCTCTCCTGTATTTAATTTCAGTACTATATTACCCCTTTTAAAATTGAAAAATGATGGAACTCTTTACTCACTGTGGCTGTGAGAGAGACAAAAACTCCATTATACTGGCACAATTATCTGGGAGGAAGTCCCATTGTATAATGGAGTTTCCTTCTGGGTAGACACAATTCAACAAGCATGGGGCTCACACATTTTCCAATTCTCCACCTCACTTGGGGCAGCTGGGAGGTTGATGGAGGTGATGGAGCGAGGCAGCAGTAGGCAGACTATCAAGGAATAGCAGGCAAGCAATGCCGGGAGGCCGGCGATGGAGCATGGAGGCAGAAATAGACTGGCAGCAGACTCATGGGGTGGGCGGCTGCGGCGAAGGCGGCAGGCGTCTGTGATTGCAGCCCCATGAGGAGAGCGCGCCAGAGGCCTTTGCCAGCTTGCTGGCTGAGAGTGATCTGAGCCACAGTGAAGTGGTGAGGGGGAGGAGCTTCCTTCTCCCACTTACTCTTTCTCCCACATGATGGTCCGCCCAATGATCAGGACCAAAGATAACGCATGCCCCAGATGCAGCCAAACAAGTGTGCACAGCTGCAGCACGCCAAATTTAAATGGCGGCCATTTTCCCGGAGGCTGGCCACATTTTCCCTGACGAGGGGCCTGTTTTCCGGAGGCCTCCTGGAAATCCCGGAGGTCTGGCAACCCTGGGGGAAATTAAGAACCACCATCTCTCTTGGAGCTTTCTGGCAAGGGCTTAAAAGGTTACTGTTTATATCAGGTGCTTGAGTGATGCTTTGTTGCTTATCCTCTGATATCTGTGCAATAATTTTATGGTCTTAATAGTTGCTTCCCCATTGTTCTTATTATAACTTTATTTATAGTTCTATGTATTGTACATTTTAATGTGCTATATTTGAAAGGCACTTTGGGCATTTATGTTAGCATGGGATATAAATCATTTATTAAAGTGGGATATAAATCATTTAAACAAACAAGCAATGCTTGTGGGATGAAGGGAAACTTGGAGGTCCTGCTTAAAACCAATGCTTTCCTTTTTATCCCATTGGCTTCCATTGATTGCCAAGTCAGCTTTGCCCCTATAATAATAACAACAGGGACATGCTCAGGCTTCTTGTGAGACATAGAACATATGAGTTATTCAGTGATGGGATTCAAAGAAATTAACAACAGGTTCTATGCCCATCTGGCAGTCACTTTTAAATGGCTATTTTTAAACTTTATATGTCTTATCTGTGTGGGGCTGTGGGTGGTGCAAGTGGCTAAGACACTGTGCTTGTTAACCAGCAGGCCAGGGTTCGAGACCGGGTCAGCCCCACAAGACAGGGTGAGCTCCTGTCCTTAGCCCAGCTCAACGACGCAGCTGCATCCAATCGTATTGGCTCTGCCTTTCCATTGGAGTAATTCAGTGGCGTGGAGAGGGGGGATTTGCTGCTTGGGTAATAGCCTATCCTCCATAACAATCCAACCCAGGCTTTCGTGCTTCGCATGCAGCGTATGCAGTGCTGAGCACGATACCATAGTCTTTCAAGACTGACGGAGGCCTGCTTTTATGTCTTATCTCTCATTATTAGCAACCCATTCTATAGAGTAGGTGCGAACCCGCTGGAGCCCACCACTGGAGTTCTTCTAG
This sequence comes from Cryptoblepharus egeriae, assembly GCA_030015325.1. Lineage (NCBI taxonomy): Eukaryota > Metazoa > Chordata > Lepidosauria > Squamata > Scincidae > Cryptoblepharus > Cryptoblepharus egeriae. The sequence goes on from JAREYC010000013.1 coordinate 19,999,393, forward strand.
AATAACTCTGATGAAACAGCTGGGAGAGCCTCTGCATGTAAACACTTGGCTTTGTATTTTTCTTAAGCTTCAGCAATTCGTAATGTGAGAAGGATCTGCTCAGGTTTCATTCTGTGGGATTAACAGCCCAATCCCACTAAATTATATCATGAGCCACACCAATGAGATGCATACTGCATGCAATGGTGGGGAGAGGGAATGGAATAGGAAATGGAATAGGGAATAGGGGATGAGTAAAGTGCTCAGGACAGTGATCTGATTGTGATAAGAAACCACATTCATTTGAAGACAACCACTGGCTTCATCTGTCCAAGTGAAGCATAACATCAAAGAAGTGAAGAGAGAGGTTTTTTTATTTTCCTAACATGTTCTCATAAAACGTTAATGTGGATCATTACTGAATACTGGTAGCACTAAAATGTATTTTGCAAGTGCATTAGGCTTGTGCAAGTATTGAATTTTTGGAGACATATATATGCCTGGTGCCCAACCCGGATGTCTGGTATCCACTGGTGCCTGGTGGTGCCTGCTGTCCACTGGTGCCCATTGATGCCTGTTGCTGGGTGATGTCTGGTGGTGCCCACTGGTGGTGGTGCCTGGGAGAGATGCATGGTGCCCAGTGATGGCCAGTGGTGCCTGCTACCTACTGATGCCTGGTGGTGCCCAGTGCATGGTGGTTCACAGTGGTGCCTGCTGCCACTTCATGGGGTCCCTGGTAATACCTGTCTGATGGTTGCTTGTGCCTGTTGCCCTGTGCCCTTCAGTGCCTGCTGCTGCTTGCCACTTCTTCCTATTACCTTCCAGTGCCTTTTGGTGCCCAGAGGTTCCCACTTGTGCCCTCCAGTGCACACCGGTGCCCAGCTGTGCACGAGGCCCAGAAATATTCATGAAACTATATATACGAGATATATGGGGGTCTGACTGTAGCTTGAATCAAGCCACTTGAAACAAGTCCAATACGAACATGTCCTTCCATACTCAAGTACAAAGACCCATTTTAATTGCTTATTATTGCGTTGTAGCTTTTGGGTTCAAAGAAACTTTGTCATAACGAAGAGCCCATTAGTATGCATGTCTGTTCAGAAGTAAGTCCCATGAAAGTCAATGGTCTTACTCCCAGGTAAGCATGCATAGGATGGCAGCCTTAGGGCGCAATCCAGAGCAAGTTCAACCTGCTCTGCCCTAACTGCTCTCTCCTAACTATTCTGTATCCAGAGCAGAAAGTTATGCTGCATCCAGAGAGTCAGGAAGCCTGGGTTGCCCTAACTGCTCCAGAGCATGCTAAGTCAGTGACAGCTGGGGAGGGCTTGCTCCTGAGTAGACCCCCCTCAGATCACACTGAAGAAGGAACAGCTGTGGTGCCTACTTTATAAGGAAGCCCAGCAGTTCCTGACAACCAGTTACAGCTGCAGTTCTTCTAGTGCAAGATGGATGCTTGGAGTGGCCTGCTGTATCCTGAGGTTAGTGGCTGCCGTAGGTGTGCCATATCCTGAGGTTGAGAGGCAGGGGTTGCAGCTAGGCTGGCCAAGAACTCAGATTTTTGGTCAACACTACCACTCTTACTCAGGCCTTATCATGGACCCCTATGGGTCTACTCATTACTATACCTGCTCCTGAGGTGGTATAACTCTGAGGGCTGGAAGAGGGCATTTCTGCCTTGGAAACAGGCTCTGGATACAGAGTAACTGCTCTGCCCTAGGCAATGCTAAACATGCCCTCAACTTGCCTCTCCTGAGCTGCTTAGGCTGCCCCAGTTAGGGCAGAGCAGGTCCACCTCTCTTAGGGCACCCTATCTTGCCTTGCTCTGCCCTAAGCCTCCTTCAGAGTAACTGGGCTGGAGCATCTTGCAGTTGCTCCACCCTAGTGATAGATAGGGCACTCTAAGGCCTCTTATGTGCAAGGAATAGTTGCTCTGGATTGGGCTGAATGTCCCCTTGAAATTATTGGACCTATTAGTTTCCATGGGACTTAGCCGTGACTTGACATAACTTTCCATGTGTAGAATCTGTGAATGATCTAAAATTTTACTTGCTTATGACTTTCCATTTTCTTTGCCAATGGCGGAGCACAACCTGATGTGCAGCTGTGATGTCCCTATGGAAGTGGCAGGGTACACCTTTTGGGTGTCCCCTTTTGGGATAGGCACCCATTAGCTATTAATTAGCTATTAATTTTTTTCCATTTTCTTGTAAACCACTTTGTGAACTTTTCAGTTGAAAAGCTGTATATAAATACTGTAGATAGATAGATAGATAGATAGATAGATAGATAGATAGATAGATAGATGGTTGGTTAGTTAGTTAGTTAGTTAGTTAGTTAGTAGGGTCATCTTCAGCTGTGAATGGAAAGTCATCCCACATCTGGACAACCTGTTTGTATTTGCTTCCATTCAATTCTGCCATCTCAAGGCAAACAGTATCTGGTGTGAATTCTGTTTTCTGTGGCTCCAGTATTTATCCTTTCATCTCTGCACCCTCAGGTTATGCAATGGTTATGCAGCCCCAGGTTTTGCATTTATATGCTAACTCTACTACTAAGCGTGCTGCAGTTATACGATGAATTCCTTATGACTGCAGCCGAATTCGGACCTATGGATGTATCACATGACCAGTCAGGCCATGCTTATCAAACTATCAGGATTATATGCCATCCCTGTGCTGTTTCTTTCAGTGCAACCCAAGACACATCAAAGTCTTCCTTTTTAAAATGTAAGAATACAATCAAATCTTATCAAGAGCTCTTTCAGTGATTTTTTAATGTCCTTTAAATGGAGGGCTTATCACCTTATTCCCAATCTCAGTTTAATGGTGTGAACCAGCTTGACCCTCCTGACACCCTCTGTTAAGCACAGAATTGAATCTAGCAGTGTAACAAATCTTTGAAGGGGTCTGGCGGCTGCTTACACAAACACACGCAGACTAAAGAGCCCTCTACAATGTCTGAAGCAGGTGGTGTGCTGGTTTTCTTTTTGTAGAGAGTTGTGATGGCTGGATATCTAAGTAGCACTACTGGAGAGAAACCAGTGGGTTTATTTCATCTACCTACTAAACAGCCGAAATAGAGAACAAGTGCTGTCTGGATCTGGAGATGGAAAAATCTTATCCTCCTGTACAAATGGCTGTAACTATCTTGCTTTCCTCAACCGAGCGATGCAGAAGCAATTTGTAGAAGTGGCAACTGATGTCAAACAGTTATACCACCCGTAACAGGCAACCTAATTTATTCCAACTGCTCCACTTATTCTCAAGCACCCAAGTGGCAATTAATGGCTCAGTGACCAGAGATGCTTCAAGGGACGTGATATTCCTACCAAGCTGTCAAGAGATGAGCATGTCATTCTATGTAGAAGATACATACATTATCTTGCATATGATGCTTAAATGAAGAAGCAGTAGGTAGCACATTGGAGAAAGGCTGATCATTAAGCTACTTCTGCCCAATGTTGCATATACGCAACAGGGACCAAATGTATAAACCTGTGGGCTAGCCAGGAATAGGTTAATGTTCTAGTGGTCCTCAATTTTTTTTTTACAAGCCATGGAGTTTTCTGTCTGATTTATAAATGTGTTTATAACAGTGAACTTGGTGAGCCACCAAAAATTGGGTAAGGACCAGTGGTGGGCTCTAGCAGGTTCGCACCTACTCTATAGAACTGGTTCTTAACAAGAGATAGGACATATAAAGTTTAAAAATAGCCATTTAAAAGTGGCTGCCAGATGGGCAGAGAACCAGTTCTTAATTTTTTTGAAGCCCATCACTGGTAAGGACCCATAGGTGAGCAGTGGCAACCCTGGAGGAGAATACAGCAGCTATTTGCAGGGGGTCTGGGAGAGGGGCAGCTTTAAACTAGAATTTTGGAGGTTGCGAAATGTATGTATGTAAGAGAGGAGAAGAAAAGGGGGGTATGGGCAAAATCCAGAGTAACTATGGGGAGTCCTTGCTCCAGTGTAAGAACAACTTACTCTGGATTGCAATATGAATTTCCCATAGGTTTTCACTAGGTGGTGCAGTAAATACAGGTGCACGTAAAGTCTCTTAGATGCTCCTATAGTTACTCTGGATTTGGGGGTAAGTCTGCCTTTCCCCACAGTTCATGCACAAAATACCAAACCATAATTTAGACTGCAATCCTATACACACGTACTTGGTCTAAGCCCATTAAACTTAATGGGGCTTGTTTCTTTGTAGACATGCATCGGACTGCACTGCTAGCATTGTGTCTTAATCAGGTCAATTCAAAAATATATATTTGAGGAGCAGGGAAATGGGATGCAAGAGGTTCCTAGATGCTGCCAAGAATAACAAGAAGTATATTAGTAGATAGTTCTCCTCCCCAACCGTCATTTGTTTCATAGAAATATGATTCATCTATTAAACATTTCACATATGAAATATAATTCATACTTGTGATTCTTGTCACCCACACTGAAGGTTCTTTGTAGGTAAGGAGCAGCAAATGAGCATCAGGCAGTTACGATCAGGGTTCTGCTCTGTATTTAACAATTAAAATAATTATATGACTAAACGGTCATCATTACATGATGGTTACAAGAAACCTCTCCATGGTCTCTTAATTTTGTTATGCTGAATCTTTGAAAGTCTGGACGGTCCTTACTTTGGCAGGTTAAAAAGACAATTGCCTTGTTTTGTTTCTCAATTTCACTTTCTAATTTCTTAGCATCCAGTCTTATGGATCCTTTTTCACCCTCTCCACTCCTGAGAGAGACAGAGCGCACTACAAAAATAAGATTTTTAGTGTTCCAAAAATAAGATTTTTAGTCTGCAATCTGAACCACATTCTATTGAACTATTGAACACAATGGGACTTACTTCTGAGTAGCCATGTTTAGGTTTTTTAGTTGCCTAATTGCATAATCCTAACCATGTCTACTCAAAAATAAGCCCCAATGTTCAATGGGCCTTACGTCCAGGAAAGTGTCTTTAGGATTGCAGCTTATCCCTACAATCCAGAGCAACTACGAGAGCATGTTTGTATGTATGTATGCATGTTTGTATGTATGCAGCCGTTGCCGAAGCCAAATTCCGGGTATGGAGATCATACTTGGCCAATAAAGAAATCTAATCTAATCTAATGTAAGAGACATTACGTGCACCCGTAGTTACTGCACTACCTAGTGAAAACCTATGAGAAATTCATATTGCAATCCAAAGCAAATTGTTCTTACACCGGAGCAAGGACTCCCCATAGTTACTCTGGATTGTGCCCTAAGTTTTCTAGTTGTTCCACGACTTTTCAATGAAACCGGGGAAAAGCGAGACAAAAAATGAACAATGATTTCTTTAGGGAATAGTACAAGAAGCCGTTTCCATACGGTAACTTGCTAGTCATGCCACTGAACTGACCCCAATTTTCCTCCACAGGTTTTATGATACCCACTTATTAAACTGGTGCTTAAAAAAACAGACAGAGGGTTTTGAATAATACCAAATGCTCTGAAACTCTGTCCTCCGTAAGGAAAAAAAATGTGATTTTTGGAAAAACACCCCATACACTCACGAGATTTTCAGAAACGGATTTCAAATGTGCCAGCAGAACATTTGGGTTTCTTTATCAAGTCCCATGTGATGCAGTAGTTGCCAAGGTAACAGTGCTACTTTTAATGACAATAAAGGAAGCTTATAAAACTTGCACATTTTCCGCGGCTCGGAGACTGCCGGCCGCTGCTTACTTTTGCGGCACATGTTCCCTTTTGTTCACAAGCTAGCATGTCTGGTGCCTAACAGACAGCATCATTTGGCTTCGACTAGCATGCCATGTGTTGCTGTCAGAGCCGAACCTCCTTACTGAAAGCAAGTGAATACATTGCAGTTAGCAATCGACTTGTGTCAAACGCGTTGTTGTGTCACACAAGTGAGTCCGCAGAACGATGTGTGCAAGCTTTCATTGGTAAACAAGTCTATTGTCAGCCTACATCAGCTGAACGAACATAGGGTTGCTACTAAATCCCGTGGAGTCACTCCAAGTTATGATGGTGGATGGATGTGGGAACAATGTTCCAAAGGCCTTGGAGGGCTGAAAAAGAAAACCGCTTTCAATTTCACGGAAGAAACTGTGCCCATTTGGCATTTTGATGCCCTCGGAAGTCCTTCTAAAGACTTAAAAAAGTCACTCTCAGTTTCCTGCTTACGTGGTTCTTCATAGAATCCTAGAGTTGAAAGGGACCTAGTAGGTCATCATCTAGTCCAACTCCCTCCCTGTAGCAGGAAATCTTCCTAGAGCATCCCTGACAGGTGCTCGTTGAGCCTCTTAGAAGTGTCCTGTGTGGTGTGGGAGAGTACTGTGTTGCATATGTCTGTCTGTCTGTCTGTCTGTCTGTATGTATGTATGTATGTACATATGTATGTATTTACCACATCTAATGGTCACCTTTTCCAGCTGAATTCAATCTCCAAAATCAGGATGCTCGTTAGAGTTGATGGTTAATTAGATTTGAGTAAATACAAAATTTTGATTATAAGTATAGGATGCGCGTTAGATTCAATGTCACATTAGATTTGAGTAAATACAGTACTGTATTTATTTATTTAATAGATTTGTATCCCACCTTTCTCTGCAAGGCAGATCCAAGACAGCTATGTATATGCGGATGGTGTATACCCCAGGCATATATCAAAATTGTATGTGGATGTAGATACCCATGGTATGTATGTGAATGGTTGTGTAATGCCACTCCAAGCCTAGCACCTTAAGGGTTAAATTTCTAAAAATCAGTTCATAGTGGGTGATCATGTCACAGAAGGAACACCGTCCCCAAATTTCATGCTTCTAGGTCCAGTGGTTGGGACATCCCTCAGTCAGGGATTCTTCAATGTAAAGTATAGGGAGGAAAACACATTATGCCCCTTTTCACCATCCTCAGGTTTGAATTTCCCAAAACCAGTTTTTAGTGGGTGGCTCCATCACGGAAGGGACACCCTCCACAAATTTCACGCTTCTACGTCTGACGGTTTTGGCTGGGTGTTGATGGGTGAGATAATGAGAGAGTCAGTCATTGGCTTTTCAGTTTTATATATTTAGATAACATAAGATGTGTGCTCTGGTGCAAGGGAAGCCATTTTTTGTTTGGGCCATTTGATGATTTTATAAAATAATCTTTTACATACTTACCCAGAAGTTTGGGACTAACTAGCTGGTAAATCTGCATACGTCCTGTTGAACCAACGGGAATTGTTTCTGACCATAATGTAGAGGATCATAGTGCATAGCTTTATGTTGATCATGGATGGGTATAGTTTTAATTGGAGGGACTGGGAGTTAAGGGAACACATTACTGATTGACTTTTAACTATCAACTTCTTTCCAACTAAAAATAATTTCCCATGTGATATATTTGTGATGATACTTTGGTTCTGTCTGTCATCTGAAGAGGTGGTGGAAGCAACATATAAATGATGTCTTTTTCATTTTAATAACATATATTGTCTAATAACTTTAAATAAACCAATAAACTGGCAACATTATGTTCACTTAGAATAGTATCTCAAATATTCACATCAAGTTTGTATTATGTATAAATTATGAGGTTGTATCATCACACCATTCCCAAATGGCATTCAGGGGGGAAAAATGGGAGTTGTCAGAAGTTTGCCATTGGTATGCTTTCTTTTGCCTTCCCAAAAATAATTGAAAACGCCCCCCATCACTTTCATCATCTGAGAGTGGGGTGGTGAAGGTGGGATGTCCATTTTAGTTCAGTTGTAGATAAAGGGAGAAAACTTGAAGCACTGAATAAATACCACTTGTCTTAAAGATTTGATAATATGCTAATTTATTTCAATTTAATTCAACGAATCAGTTAAAAGGCAGATAATTAATCAAGAAAATTCTGACAGCCCAACTCAGTAACAAAAGAATTTAATTCATCTTGTCTAGTTTTTTTTTGTTCTTTGTGGAGACCTTTCTTACCAAGGCACAATATAGCATTATTTATGCCACGGCTGTATTTGTTCCTTTCAGGCTTGCCATAATTTGAAATAACTGCCTCTTTTTCCTCTTTATGTCTGGGAAAAGTGAACTTTTTAGAAGCACTTTGTCAAATTACTGTGGATATAAACTCAAGTTCAGGGATGATTTCTTAGAACAGAAATTTTCAACATTTTCATCTCATGGCAACACTGAGAAGACACTAAAATTATCAAGGCACAGTATCAGGTTCTTATATCTGAACAGGCGCATCATGCTGTGAGGGTGGAGCACACATTTCTCATTGGTCCTACTAATAAATGAGTTTTCCCCAAATTCCTGTGGCACATCTGTGGATCACACCTGTGGCTAGGTTCCTATACTGCGCTTGTAAGGTTTCTCCCAGTCTTACAAACAAAATAAATGTGACAAAAGAGATGCATGAATACATCTCCATCTCTTTAATTTGTTTTTCAAATAGCAGCAGGGACATCCTGGTAGAAAGAAGGGGGATTTAACTGTTTCCCATGCTGTTTTCCCATTGAACGCCACCTCTTCTGAGTGCTCAGTTAAATATTAGTAAAGGCCCCCTTATATAATGAGCCTGATCCAAACTCCTCCCTATGATTCTGTGAGGGGAAATGAAAAGCTGGGCACTGCCATCTTGAAATATGGCACTGGTTGCTACCATCTTGGAATGGGACACTCAGGATGCAATCCATACTTTCTTGAGAGTAAGTCCCATTGAACACAATGGGACTTACTTCCTAGTAGGCATGGAGGAGCACTGTGATCACAGTGATCACTTGCTGTTTGATGCCACTTCAGGCCATGGCATCACTTCCAGGTTAATGACATCACTTCCACAGCTGATCCCTTTCAGATAAATTATCATTCTCAGAAAGGGGGCCAGGGCTGAAATGTTCGAGAACTACTGATGTGCAGAGTGACCCTAAGACTGAGATTGGAGACTGGGTGGTATTTAAGGGGACAGTACACAGACAATTCATTGTGCCCAAGTATACAACATGTGGTGGTTGGGATGTAGGAGCAATTAAGCCAGCATGTTTAGCTCCCAAGTTCAGCTACATCTCCATCTTCCAGAAACAAAGGCAAATTAAGATTTTGCCTAAAACTTCATTTTCAGTTCTACGGACCAGTGGCATACAGTAGTTAGGTCTATGAAAAAAATCTGTCTCATAGAAAGTTTTGAGTTAATAAAATCCATAACTTTTTATAAAATACAATGCAGTTTATTTTACTGCATTTTGCATTAAATTACCTTTCCAGTTATATATAGCAAGGTGGTGGTATTATTCATACATACTTGATTTTTCACAATTGTAGCCTCTAATATCAGGGTTAGCTTGTTGCCCCCTAAATTTGCTACCTGGTGAAACTCCTACCCCCTGCACCCTCCTACCTATGCCACTTCCTCCATCAGTCCAGGAGATGCCCAATGACGATAGTCACCTTTGCACCTCAACCATGCAGAGTTGATTGATTGTGTGTGTGTGTGTGTGTGTGTGTGTGTGTGTGTGTGAGAGAGAGAGAGAGAGAGAGAGAGAGAGAGAGAGAGAGAGAGAGAGGAGAGAACTATTATACTAAACACACTTGATCACAGGAGCACCATCAAAACACTCTTCAAAGCCTCACAAGTGGATTAAACTGATTCACAGCAGGAAGACAATTCCTACCTACAATCAGTTTTGTTCATGACACTTATGAGAAGTGTGATGGTTTTTTTGAGGAGTAGGAAAGGGGTCCCACAAGCCACAGTACGACCATCCTCCTGGGATGGAGGATGAGAAAAACATTTTCTCAGTCACCTTGGAAGAAAAGCAACACATGCAATTAAACCACATTCAAAATCTTTGACACAAATAGGAGAACTTTATCAGTTCTCACCTTTTGGAATTTAAGCTTGTCATGCTACCAAACAGTACACAGTAATTGATGCCATCAGCACCACTGTTTCTACAATACAAAGATATCTGATGAAATTTCTCTTATCTGGCAATGGGTGGTCTGCTAATGCCACTGCTTTGACTTAAAAGCATCTATTATAGTTTCCAGCCAAAGAGTTCCACTATATGTCTGATATTTTGTAGGGTGTTGGAGAATATATCAAATGAATATGCGTTCCGGCCAAAGCATTTATTTGTGCTAGACAGATGAAAGTGACCGATTATGCCATTGTGCTTGCAAGCAGATATAGCTGCCTTCAACAAAGTTAATTTCGTCTAGCTCAGCGCTGTCTGGACTGAAACAGTCGCTCTCCAAAGATTCAGACAGTGCTTGTTTCCATTTCTTTGCTAGCACTTACCTGGCCAGGAATCAAAACTGGGTTCTTCTGTAGGGGTTGAACTACAAACTGGGACTTGCCTGTTTTGCCACTAGATATTATCCATAGATATTATTTGGCATATAGCCTTTTTGTACGGATAATATCATGATCACTAATACTGGTTGAGCATCCATTATGGGACCAGAAGCAATTTCCACATTTTGGATACTTGTATATACATAATGCAAGATCTTGGGTGTGGGACCCAAGTCTAAACACAAAATTCATGTATGTATGGGGCCCAAATCTACTAACAAAATTCATATATGTTTCATATGCTCCTTATAGGCGACATGTAGCTGGAAGGTAGGTTTACACAATATTTCTAGTAAATTTATGCATGAAACAAGTTTTGTGCATGAAACACAGTTTGTGATATTATTTCTTTTGGCAAAAAAAAGTCGTGTTGGTGTTCAAAAATATTTTCCATATTGGAATATTCCATATTTTGAAATTCCAGATAAGGGATGCTCAGTCTGTATAGGTGATGCCTCTTTATCTGCAGGCTTGACACCTTCAGATTTGACTCAGCATGGATGCTGGTTCTGACCTCCTGCCTGTAACTAAAACCACATTCTGGGCAAGTTTGGAGATGTTCTGATGGTCCCTATCCACGGATTCTGTTATTCAGAGCAGTTTTTCTTATAAAAGGAGGAGGTCTGCTTGAAGTTGCTTTGACTTCATCAAAATGTCTTTCTCAGTTTTGTTTGCTCTGCTTGGCTGTCGTTCTTGAGGATTATAGACAGAGGGTCCTTCCCAGTCCTACCTGGGAATGGCCTGGGATTGAGGCTGGGTCCTTCTGCATGCAAAGCAAGTCCACAACCACTCCAAATTCTCTGAATCTATACCCTGTTCACTTCTGTAATTTTATCCAAATTTCTGAGACTTGTCAAGGCAATTTGTGTGAGCAGGGCAGGAATATATGCGCTTTTAAGGAGTATTATTAAGTAGGCAATATTTATTGCCTTCTCCAGTATAGCTTTTTTCCTTTGCAAACTGCTTGGAAGACCAGATGGGGTGAGAGCAGGCTATACATTTAAAGATGAAGAAAGACTTCTCCAGAACTTCCAGGCACCTGGTTGGAGGCACCACCAGCTCTGGCTTCTGCCGTCAGACAAAGTGAGCAGAACCAGAATGTTGGCACGGCTGTTCCTCCAGAGCCATCTGCTCAGCAGTTAGCACAAACATATGTTTACTTTTGCCATGTAGTAGGCAACCGATGGATTTCAGTCCAGGCAGTTAGTAGTCAGGTCCCTAGGAAGGGATGCGGGGGCCCTTGGCACCAGATAGGGGTGACACACTGGGGTGTGATCAAAATAGCTAAAAATGCTAAAACCACCAACTTTTTTGCAATAACCCCATCAACTCATGTGCCATTGGATGCATATTTTCCAGCAGAATCCAATGCAAAAATCCTAGCTTAAATATTTCTTTCCTATCAAAAGTTATGGCCAAAATACAAAATAACAAAAATGCATAGAGACCTATAGAAAGTGAAACTGCACCCTGTTATAGCTTTACTCACAAGTAGACAAACGTACCTGCAATCCTAACCACAATTTCCTACGAGTAAGTAGTATTGAACGCAATTGGACTTTCTTCTAAGTAGACATGCTTAGGATTGCGTGGTTAGTCTTTTGGAAAGGGCAGACTGAGAGGAATCCAGTCTGATGATCCTGAATGATCCTGATCCAATGAATGCAGCGCCCACAAATCAACCCAGAAGAAAGCCCCTGATAATTGCATTAAGTTCTTTATGGTAAACAGAACTGAGCTATACAGCCACATTTACTCATAAGTAAGCAAACATGTCTTGGCCCATGTTCAGGTCAGGTACAAAGCCACCAGAACGGTCCCCATCCAGTAGAGCTCAACGAGTGATCCAGAAGGCAGACACACCCTTCCCCCAAAAAGAATAAAATAGAGGCTTAATTTTTAAGGTTATTTTTTAAATATCAAAATATTTGTGGGCAAAATCAGTCTCATAAAAGTTGACATTTTCTATGAGACTGAGGTTTTCCCCCAATTTTCTTTTCTAAAGAAACCTGGGATCACTTCTGGTTGTGACATCACTTCAGGGGCAACATTCTGAGGTTTGCACCAGGATACGATCATTAAGTATGCACTCGATGGAGGTGAACATTGGCAATGTGAAGCATGTTTTAGTGACACTGGGACCCACCAGTTGCCATGAACTGTAATCAAAAGTACTCTCCCTTCATTTGTTGCAAGAAAAAGTGCAAATCATCTTCATATTTTCAAGATTTTAAAGGGGCAGCAATTTAATGGCTTAAAGGGGCCATTTGGCTCTGCCTTTCCATTGGACTAATTCAGTGGTGTGGAGAGGGGGGATTTGCTTCTTGGGTAACAGCCTATCCTCCATAAAAATCCAACCCAGGCTTTCGTGCTTCGCATGCAGCGTATGCAGCGCCAAGCACGATACCATAGTCTTTCAAGACTGATGGAGGCCTTCTTTTATATTCATTATATTGTTCAGCCCGGAGCTGTTACATTTGACACTCCTACTTTAGTGTGCATGTACACTCTCTTAATTAAAGGTCCAGTCCGCCACAGATTACTTCCGGTAATACAAAAGTAACCATGTGTTTTTTTTAACGGCTGGGAGAACAGAGATACTGTTTGTCTCACTTGTCCTGCAATGGATGTCCCAGGGATAAAAAAAATTGGCTGCCCAAGAACCCCAAAGACACCCAATAATAGCAGGCCAACACAATGTTTGCACAAGTACTACTTTGTATCACAGGAAGAAAAAAAAAACTTGTGCAATTTTTTTTTGTAGGATATTGTACAGCAACATTTTAAGGCAAATATTCATTTGCCAGTCTTCCACAGTTTTTTAAAAATGGGATTTAATACAATTCCTTAATAAGAGTTGCATATCCTCCACTGAAAAAGTACTCTTATTTTCTCTGTTTTATCTCTGATCTCAGAGACTTGTGTTACAGTTGGGCAGCAGCTCATCTCCACCTTTGAGCAACTGCTATTTCTGGCTCAGGGAATGCTGATTTAGAGTAGGATTTGCAGGGGATACGCCAGGCTGTAGACAATGAAAAGACTGGGTCCCAACCTCCTAGCAAAAGGGCTTTGCAGAATTTAGGGTAAATCAGGCTAACATGTCTCATGACTTTGTTTTCTCCACCTTTACTGAGCAGAGAGAGAGAGAGAGAGAGAGAGAGAGAGAGAGAGAGAGAGAGAGAGAGAGAGAGAGAATACACATTGCTAGCATACGTCCAAGGAGAAGTAGGGGATGATGTTGACTGGGAAGGATTTGGTGCAACCAAGACCCACCCCTTACCCCATCCTTCTCCATGTGAAACATGCAACGGAGGCTCTGTTTTTGCATGGCAATAAAGGACCTTGTGCATCTGGAATGGTAGTTCCAGCCACACAAGGTCCTAGTTGGATTTGGATCTTGATCTAGGAGAGATCTAGGTTCATAATCCACAATGGCTTTTGAGCTTTGCACCAGAATACATTATCAACTACACCACTAGATGGAGGTGAACTTTGGCAATGTGAAGCATGTTTCAGTGGCACTGGGACCCACAGGTTGCCATGAACAGTCATCCAAAGTACGCTCCCCTCATTTGTTATGAGAACCTCCTGGTTCTCATAATGTTTGGCCAAGAAGCTTTCTGAAGTGACCCTCATGTTTTAAGAACATAAGAACATAAGAAGAGTGCTACCTTTTATTTAAGCATCCCCTTCCCAACAAGGATTATTGTCAGGTGAATCTGTGGGGAAAATAGAATATGCAGGGAATGACATGGACGAATGCAGAAGTGACCCAGAACATGGGAGAGAAGTCACCTGTATCAAGATTTAAAGGTATTGTGCTGGTCAAATCATATTTTTACTTATACCTAAGCTGAAATGAGTGAATCCATATACCTTTATGGGAAAATGAAAGACTCCTACAGAAAGAGCTGCCACCTGGGTTGGAAACCATGTTTATTTTCCAACCTTAATAGCTGTCATTGAACACTTGCTGCCCAGGTAAGCCTCCTTAGCTGACCCATCTCTGTGAAGATCAGTTGCTAAGGGTCCCTTCAAACCTGTGTTCAGCCCTGCAAAGGTGTTTCTTCCTGCCCAGCCATTTTTTATTTTTCTCATCCTTCCTTGGGATAAAGCAAAGGGTCTTTGCATCTGCCCAGTGCTTGTGCATGTGCTCCAGGCCTTCTAATAAGTCTATCATGGCTGTGGTAAGATTTGAACCTGGTGGGACCTGTAAGTTAGACTTATAATGGACAGCTGATGAAAAGAGCCTGCTGACTAGAGATGTCAATCCTTTTATTTGGGGAGGCTCTCCATCTCCAAGAACAAGTTTTTTTGTATTTTTAAAAATTCTGTTTGCTCTGTCCTTTCCTTTTTAAGGTACTTCTTCATGACAAAAGATCAGGTTACTTTTCATTTGCAAACTACCACCAAGGGACTGCAAAGCAATCAAACTTTAACAGCCAATTAATCCCTCAAGATGATGTTTGTGTAGCACTTAACTGGTTTCAGTAAATTAGTTCCCTATAGACCCAGCTGTTACAGTGATAGAAATGCTATTCCTAGCAAAAGTATTCGTGGGTGAACTGGGAAGGACACCCAAGTATTGATTGATTGACTGATTGATTAGTTCAAAAGTCAAGTATCTACCGTAGTTCTAGATCTTCGAAACAATTTCAGTCTAATTTTTTTTTCCTTTTAATCTCATATTTTGCTTGGTCTTGGAAAAGAATTGTTAATTAGATGACCAACCGGGTCCATTGGGCCCGCATTTATAAATTATGCAAACTAGGCTATTTTTAGATGGTCATCTAAGGGTTAAATGGGCTTCTCACCTCACATCTGGCTTTTCCCCCCTGCAAAGCTATCTTCCATGTCATAGAATTGCAAACCCTGTTTTGCTGGAATTTGCTTCCTTCCAAAGACACTCCCCCCCCCCCAAAAAAAAAAATCTTTGGAGACAATAAGCAGTGAATGGAGGCTGTTTAAAAATAAATCCTCATTCCGCCAGGGTGGAAGCGATGACAGAATTCCTTCCTCCTCTTTAATAGCTGTCAGTCCTGGATCTAATTCCAAAGGCCTGATATGCTTCATATCACCACTTTGCATGAAAGTCAGACAGGCACACACATGGGATTTTCACACTATATGATTTATCATTAAGCAACACCCAAGCAAGCAGTGCAGATATCCAGGAAGTGAGACCTCTTCTGGCTCCCACAGCATATCTCTGTAGCATGGACAGGGACCGAGAACACAAAACACATGAGAGTTGGGGATCCATGCATGAATTTTCCAGTTCAGAGGCCGACTGTAGGGTTGCCCAAGCACCCATTATTTAAAACAGCATTTCTCAAACTATGGGTTAGTGACCCACCTAGATGGGTTGTGAGCCAATTTCGGGTGGGTCCCCATTCATTTCAATATGTATTTTATTTTTAAACTTTTAAATAACTTACCATACTTAATTCGGTTTGATTTTTTTTTGTATAGTGGACAAATTTTCCTGCTTGATGATGTCATTTCTAGCATGACATCATTTCCAGATTAATGACTTCACTTCTGGGGAGGCCTGACAGATTGTCATTCTAAAAAGTGTATCTGGATGCTAAAATGTTTGACAACCACTGCCTCAAAGGGATGAGTCTAGGAATTTTGTGAAACGCTATCTGTGAAAGTGGTGTAAGTCAGGACTTCCCCAATGTATGGTTGGTGGACCACTTGGATTGGCTTGAAGTTTCCAAGAATTAGCACTGATCTCCAGAGGACTGTTGGGAAGGAAGAGTATCTGAAGTCTAACAGTGACCGCCAGAACCAACAAATGGCTAACGATTGGATTATTATAATTTGTTTTGATCAGTTGTCCTTTTTTGTCTAGGGATTCAGTTCTGATTTTTGTTCATGGTGACCAAAATATTTTAGGTTCAGTTTCATTTCTGTTTGACTGAAAATCCTTCTCTGGTTTTGGTTTGGTCTGACCAGAACCCTGTGAAGACCATAAATTATTTACTTATTTATTTTAAAAAGAGTTTTTTTTAGTCCCAATCCGTAACATTTTCCTTTGTCAACTGTGCCACTTCTATTAGTGTCTGTAACAAGAACCATCATGATCATTGACTGGGGTAGGCTTGTAGGGACTAGTTACTCTGGATCTGTTTCCTAAACCCAAACATTCCAACATTACCCACATCATGCAGTGTTGGATTAATAAATACTACGTTTCTGTGCTGGTCTATTCAAAGATTGTGCCTTTCTTTCCTTATGTTTGGTCACCAACTGAAAAGATAAGGGGTTGACATGAGAGAGAAGTGGTTGTCAATTTTTCTACTCTCTTATTAAGCTGTGGGTGGCGCAAGTGGTTAAGACACTGTGCCTGTTAACCAGTAGACCATGGTTGAAGACCCAGGTCCCCACTAGACAGGGCAGCTGGAACCATTCATATCGGCTCTGCTGTTCCATTGGACTATTTCAGTGGCATGGAGGGGGGATTTGCTGCTTGGGTAACAGACTATCCTCCATATTAATCTACCCAGGCCTTTGTGCTTCACATACAGCATCGAGCCTGATACCATAGTCTTTAGAGACTGATGGATGCCAATGAATGAAGCCTTTTTAACAGTTGCTAGATATATGCAAGTTGTGGGGAGATAAATGTCATCAACTGTTAGTAAAGACCCAGGAGTACAGCCAGGAATGTACTCCAAATGTTACCAGTTATACTGGGAACGTTCCAAACTGGGCAGTAATGGAAAAGTTGAATCTCATTGTGTGTGGAAATAGGTCCATTTCTGTCCTGTTCCATGGGAAGGGAAATGCTGCCCTTATTCACACCACAGCAAAATACTAGTGCATTCATTAGATGCTGCAAATATCCCTTGCTTCAGTGAGAACCTGTTGCCCATATGTGTGTAAGAGCAAGGGCTGTTGTCATCACTTTGCTGTATGGCTAAGTCTGATGGAGTCAACCTGATCTTAGTTTACACTTCCTATGTTACTGTAGATCAAAGGCGGGGGCTCTGAGTGGCAGTACTTCTGATTCAGCATGTGTACTGCAATTCTTTTTCACAGCTTGACTTTAGCCGCATGGTGCTATTACTTTTAGGCAGTGCACATATGGAATAGCCAGCTATTACTCTGATCCGATTGGTGACCGAAGACTTTCACTGTGTTAGGAGTGTCTTAAGGACAAAATGAATAAATCTCTTCATTGGACTCTTGGCATTTGGTGACAAAACCATTAAAGTTTTGAGTTTTTATAGCTAACACACTTTTAGTTTTGGGTAGTGAAAATTAAGAGAGGAGAGATAAATTAGGGGTTAGTATTAGTGACCAGATGAGAAATGCAAAGCCTGTGAAGACTGAAAACTCACAAGGCAGGGATTTGCATATACCTTTGTACATACCCTATAAATTACCAACCCCTTGCAAAAGGGATGTTGAATAGCAAAGCTGGGAATGATCTCCTCTTGAGTACTTATTGCCCATGAGAGTGATTTGTACTGGGATTTTATGATGAGTCTCAGTGGAAAGCAGCATCATCTGATGATTATATATATCCATCTGTGGGTAAGATAGTTCTGGAGCACAGTCTTTGCCCACCAAATGTCCCAAGTTCAGTCTGTGGCATCTCTGGTTGGAAGGGCAGGTGAAAGATCCTCCCTGTGTCTAAGAGACTGGTGAGTGGATTACAGAAGAGAGTACAAGGCATATTGATCCATACTTTGACTTTGCATAAGACAGATATGAATGAGGAAGGCAAGGACATCTGATTGAATGATTCTGATAACTATTCAAATGTTGCCTTCTAACCAGCCAAGATTTTTTGCACACCCTCTCAGTATCTCCATGAAATTCTTCTGTGCTTAAAAGGGTTTCCTCTTTCAGGCAAACCTGACACTCATTCCACTTTGCAAGGAGATCTTTCTTATTGTTGGCTTCAAAGTGACTGTGGCTTCAGAGTGGCTTCAGAGTTCTTAAGCATACACCTGAACGATCGGCCACATCAGTAGGCATTTAACTGGCAAAGGTCCTTTGAGGCAATTCATAGTGACTGAGCCGTTCCTTCAACCACTTTGTGAACACGTTTGTAGGAAAGCGATAGAATTATAACAACTGACATGCTTCCACAAACAAGGTGTGCATGCACACCCACATGCAAGTGCACATACACCTCTTTGTTTTTCCTGGTGGGTCTCTTGGAAATCATTTTCTATTTGCACAGACCTATGTTGGGAATATTTGGACTGCTCTTCAAGCAACTTCAGTTCAAGCAATTGGGTAATCCATGGATAGCTGTAACCTTGCAGGGAGGCAAGCACATGTCTATGCACTGGCCTAACCCTTCTCCAGGAAGGGTTAACCTTCCTAACCTTGCAGCATTTTTGTGACATACCCAGGCCAGTATGGGACTTGTGCTGAGGCTTAGGGCAGCCTAACTGGGGACTGGGATTGCAGCTTTAATTTCTTTTTTTGTGTGTTTTTGTGTATACCCACCAGAGCTATGTACACTGGTAAGTATACAGTAGTTGTGTTGATTTTTACCTCTCTGTTATTGGGGGCTTGAAATTGCAGCCTTCAGTAGCAGCTGATGTTATCTCCTGACCTACATTGCAGTGTACAAGTTGCACATCCTTAGCCCCAAATGGCATTATCAGGGGGACAGATTAGGAGCATGTCCGTCTGGTACCCTTTGTGGCTCCAAGTTGGCTTCCGCAATTTTAGAGCTGCGCATTGTTCTCACTAACCTACTCTAATAAAAGCCAGCCTCCCTCCCTCCCTTGGTTTTCAGAAAACCAAGCTGCATTTGCATGCAAAATAGCTTTAATGGTACAGTAAAAGGAGGCCGGCCCTGGTGCAGAAATGAATTTGGAATCATTTAACATGTTCGCATTGTTAACGCAGCTACCCTGCCCGCATTTCAGATGCCATCTGTCCAGTTATTGACAGCCTCATCGGGGTGGGGGTGGGCAGGGAAGAAAGATCTTGAGAAAGTTGGCAGCTGCCCAGCTTGCCTTCGTTCTGCTTTCTAGTGTTTCTGTAACAGATGTTGTGCCACATGCCCAGGACTGCATGCAGGAAAGTTGACATGCACTCAAATTAGTTAATTGGTTTTTTTTTCTTCTTAAGGCACAAAGTCTTCTTTTTTGCAAGGCAGGATTTAAAATTTGGGTGTGTGTGGAGCCTGCAAACACCCCCATATCTTTGAGGCAGTATGTGTAGTGGTTAGAGCAACTCATCCTTGAAGTTCAATAGGCTGACCTTTGATCAGTCACTATATCCCAGCCTAGTTTACATCACAGTGTTGTTGTGGGCACAATATGGGAGGAGACAACCTTGAATGCTGTGATGAGATCCTTGAAGGAAGGGTGGAACTCAGTGGCATAGCTAGAGGGGGACAGAGCAATCAGTCTTAGAGGGAGCCTCCCCATGGCATGGAAGAGGCCATTCCAGATGGGGGAATAAAATATGGGGCATCTTTTGCATGCCATAAGAGAGGAGGGAAGACAACCCTTGTGTGCCATGGAGAGGCTCCCTGCAAAACTTAGCACTTTACCCCCCCTTTCACCATTAGGCCCCCTCTCCAGAATGGCTGTGAAAGTGAGGGTCCCTTACGCGCCTCAGTGAGGCTCCCTCCACGACTGACTGCTCCACCCCCTCTAGCTATGCCATTAGCAACTTGTACCTGTTGTACCTCTTCATCCAGTCCAGTCTAACTGAAGCTTAAAGGAGCTTGTTCCTTAGTAGCTCTCCCTCCTTCCAGCCTCATGTGCCCCGTTGATGGGCCACACTGGCAATCTGATCTATCCCTCCTCCAGCATTTTCCACTTAACCTCCTTTTTGGGCAGATACAGGACCACAGTCTGCACAAATTTTAACCAAACCATTCCAAAACTACAAATGATGTTGTGTGGTTCAGGTGTTTCTTTGTTCCTGCTTGTACTCCTTCCTTCGTTCCTGCTTGTACATCACTTAATCCCAAAGAGATACGGTTCAGTCTTGGGTCTCTATGAATCAGGCAAGGTGCGAATGAGTTCCAGGAGGCAGACGGCGCTTTTTGGGTTCCTAGATTTCCAAATGCAATCGCTTTGCTTTGGTCCTTCTGTCTGTCAAGCTCTGTTGGCTGTCAATGAGTAGCTGGATAGAATTATCACCCGCCTGCAGCCACCCCTGTTCCTGCTGATAGGAGAAGGGATTGCTTTTTCGCCTGTAGCAGTAATAAGGAAAAAAGAGACCGGAGAGAGAGGTAAATTCAAACATGCAACATACAACAGCCCGTCTATCTTTGTACAACAGCCTACATGCATTTTCTTTTTGAAGCACTTGGCTATACAAAATGGATAACAGGATTATCTCAGGGGTAGTGTGCAGGGATGGGGGAAGGACGATGGAACTTCATTTCAGACAAATCCTCCTCGAATATGTTCTTAGTGAAAAGAATTTTTTTGGCATGGAGAAATGGCCTCTTTTAAAAAACCTTGGAACTGCTGGCATCTCTAGCACGACAAGAAGGCTATTTTTATTTCTGCAGAAACTACTTGCACAGTAGTTGTGATTTTTAAAATTCCTTTTCACCATCACCACTTCTCGCAGGGTTCAAACGCCCACATATAGCGGAACATCCAAATTGGATCTCCTACTGGCCATTTTCTTAGAAAATGAAATGCATCTGTGCAAGGATCCTAATTGCTCAGGGGTTCCTAATTTCCTAACTGGATTGTGATATTACTCAGGGTAGTATTTCCCAAACTGTGGACCATGAACCAGCAGTTGGTTGTGATCCAGTTACTTTTGGTGAGTCATGAAAAGTTATTGAAACAAAATAAAAAAAACGTTTGTGGAGGTAATCTGTGGTAATGTGAGGTAATCTTCATAGGGGAAAGTCACATTTCTGATTTTCTCTAGAAATTAGTGTAAACCCATTTTCAGGCCTTTGTCTGTCCTGGCAATCCCTAACTGAACATCTTGCTCTCAGGTTCAGCCTTCTGAGTATTCCAGAATGACTGTAAAGGTTTGAGGGATTGTACTTGAATTCCAGTTTGAGGGAGGGTCTGTTTACACATGTACTATACATAAGGTCACAAGCAACCTTGGGAGCACAAGATCCAGATTATTTAATAATTAATTAATGCTGATGAATAAAATATTTCTTTTTAGCTCTTTTTTTACTAGTGGGTCATGATAGATCACTGTTTTACAAAGCAGGACTTGGTGCTTAAAGGTTTGGGGAGCACTGGCTTAGGGTCGGAACAGTTTAACCCTTCCCCTCTTCATCTAACTGCATTTGCTGAACAATGAGGAAAAAGCATATTATACCTGAATTTTCAGCAGTGTTTGGAAGCTGCCATTCCAAGTCAGACCCTTGGTCCATCTAGGTCAGCAATGCACCCTTCCTGGCAGTAACTCCTTAGGGCTTTAGCCAGAGGTCTTTCCTAGCCCTAGTAGAATTTGCACTAGGTCCTTCTGCATGTGAACTCCCCCATTTCCCCATGGAGGAGGTAGCATCTTGGACAGGGAAGGTATACTAGAGCAGGATCTCTCCATTCAGGTTTTTTCACTCCATGCCACGTCCTCAATCAATTTTGCTTCCCTTCTCCTGTTGCACAACCTCATTTCGTTGCACAACCTCATTATTTTGAACAACCAGCGAATTAATAAGCTGTGAATCAAACATAGATTTCCTGGTATAATATGTAGTTTAGCCCTTGGAACTCAAATTATTTTGAACTTGCTTGTTTCTACAGCTTCAGCTTAAATGACAACTCTCTTCCAAAAGAACACATTTCAGCAGCCCCAGGCGGAATTTATGGAAAATGCAAATGTTGAAAACACAAAGCCACAGGACAAAAGTCTTCCAGTGTTTCTTGTTTTTTTTTTTTCACACTAGCAGTCACTGAATGTTTTGACTTCCTTGGCCTGGAATAAAGCAGATGGACTTGAGAAAATCTGGGTTCAGTTTTCTGCTTATCTGGCATATTCTCCAAACAGATCTATGAGGGCTAACTTATGCCAGTTTAAATTAGCATGGAAATGGGATCTAGCTTGGAAATGGGATCTACTCTGCTAGAAATCTTTTGCTCGACATATCTTTTGCTTGATAATCTTTTGCTGGAAATGGGATCTAGCTTCGAAATGGGATCTACTGTGCTAGAAATCTTTTGCTTGACATACGGACCTGTGGTTAAAAAGCATATGCAAGGAGATAACTGTTCAACTAATTTAAGGTTGATCTTCATACAGCATAATGGCTAAGACACAAGGGCCTTATCCTATCCTCATGATCCAGTGGTGATCCAACATTGTATCGTGTGGGTTGGCATTGCACAAGCCACTCCAGTGTCATAGCAGCTGGTAAGCCCCACATCAGCAGTAGCAGGCTGCAAACAGGATCAACAGCATGATCCATAAGATCTGAAACTCCAACCCAGGCCTAATATGCCTCCTTTGGTCTAATTTACACCAGCAAAATAGCTATTTGGGCTCCCTTAATCCTCTTTATAAAGGGGACATTGTGTCACTATTTATCTGCAATTTTACTTGAAAAAGACTTATTATAATTTTCCATTAATTGTTTTAAATGGCTGCTTTTTTAAATTGTTGTTTTATGGTTTTCATGAACTGTTTTGAGGTCCATTACAGAGAGCCAGTGTGGTGTAGCAACTAGGCCTAGTTAGGGTTCTAAACAAAAGTTGACACCTGAAAGAACTGCATTCAAATCCTTTCAGCTAAGAAGCTCTCTCTGTGGAACTATGAAGTTACTGTTCCTCAGCCTTGTCTACCTCACAGGGTTGTTGTGAGGATAAAGGGAATGGGTCAGTAGAACCATGAATGAGACTCTTGGGGGAAAGGTGGAATATTCATGCAATAAATAAATAAATGAATATTGTTGTAAAGAAATATACAAAAACTAGCAAAAAGCGTACCCGCACTGAGGGACTAACATTTCCCCATATGCCATCCCCCCCATAGCACATCAACACATCATGCGCATCAACACCCCATGCCATCAGTCCCCCAAGTGCATCAGTCCCCCATGTGCATCAGTCCCTGTGTGCATCAGTCCCCCTTGTGCATCAGTCCCTGTGTGCATCAGTCCCCCTTGTGCATCAGTCCCCATGCGCAACTTCCCCATGTGCATCATTCCCCCATGCACAACATCCCCATGCACATCAGTCCCCCATGCGCAACTTCCCCCATGCGCATCAGTTCCCCATGTGCAACATCCCCCATGCGCAACTTCCCCCATGCGCAACTTCCCCATGCACAAAATCCCCTATGTACAATGTCCCCCATGCGCATCAGTCCCCCATGTGCAACTTCCCCCATGCACAACTTCCCCCATGTGCAACATCCCCCCATGCACATCAATCCCTGTGCGCAACTTCCCCCATACGCATCAGTCGACCATGCGCAACTTCCCCCATGTGCATCAGTCGCCCATGCGCAACTTCTCCCTATGTGCAACTTCTCCCCATGCGCAACTTCTCCCCATGCGCAATTTCCCCCAATATGCATCAGTCCCCATGCGCAACTTCCCCCATGCGGATCAGTCCCCCATGCGTATCAGACCCCAATTGCAATTTTCCCCACGCGCAACTTCCCCCACGCGCAACTTCCCCATGTGCATCAGTCACCCATGCACAGCTTTCCCATGCACATCAGTCCCCCATGCACATCAATCTCCCATGCGCAACTTCCCCCCACGCACAACTTCCCCCATGCGCACCATCCCCCCATGCGCATCAGTCCTCCATGCGCATCAGTCCCCCATGCGCATCAGTCCCCCATGCGCATCAGTCCCGCCATACGCAACATCTCCCCATGTGCATCAACCCCACATACGCAACATCTCCTATGTGCAGCATCCTCCCCAGTGCAACCCCTCCCTCCGAACAATATCCCCCAGTGCACCAGGCACCGAGCACCAAATTGGCTGGATGTTGGTCAGTCTCCCATGTTAAGTATAGGACAAAAACACGTTGCCTCCTTTTCAGCCCCTGAAGGGTTAAATTTCTCCAGATGGTTCTTGGTGGGTGTTCAGGTGACAGAAGGAACTCCCAGAATTCCATGCTTCAGGCCCAGCAGTTGGGGTGGAATGTTGATGAGTCAGCAATTCTCCAATGCAAGGTATAGGGAGGAAAACACGTTGCCCCCCTTTTCACCCCCTTCTGGTTGGAATTTCCGAAAACCGGTTCTTAGTGCACCCCTCCCTCACGGAAGGAACACCCACCCCAAATTTCACGCTTCTGGGCCCAGCAGTTTTGGCAGGGCGGTGATGAGTCAGTCAGTGAGTCAATGACTTTTCTCTTTTATATATATAAATATGGAAAATAATGAAATATTGCAAGTCTCATAAACAGTCTATGCAAATAAAGTTCACTTGCAATATTCAATCACACTCTTACATTACCAAGAGACAGAATCTATAACCCAGAACCTTTGACCGTCATCTATGGAGAATGCTTGTTTTTCAGTGTTGGTGGTTGCTAGCGCTAGAGACAAGGTTTAGCACTTCCTTGACTTTCTCCCATATAAATTAACAGTTGCTATTCACAAGAAAAGTGCACTGTTTGCAGTTAGGGACTACTTTGTTGCAAAATCTGCCTCTTCTTTTTATGCAGATGACAATGGGTGCCAGCATGTAGAATGCCCACAGAGGCATTGCACCCGCTTTTCAAGAATCCTTGCAAGATACAAGTCATGTAATTCACCCTCATGTTGCTTTTATAAAAACTCTCCTTTTGTTTAAGGAGCTCAAAGGAAAGCAAAAGTTTTCTTCCTCCCATCACTCTTCATTTCAGACCTGTGAAACCAACTATGACCACAATCCTAATCATATCCACTCAGAAGTAAGCCCCATTGTGATCAATGGGTCTTACTCCCAGGAAAGTGTCGTTAGGGTTGCAATAAAAGTTGAGTAACAGTGAATGGCCCAACATCATCCAGTGAGCTTTATGGCCAAGCAAGAATTTAGTCCAAGTTTGTAAGAATCCAACCAAGATTCCATCAAAATCAACATCTTCCTTCCTCCTATGATTAGCTAGACGCCTTTAGATGCCTTCATAAGCAGACTGGAATTAACCATTTCCTGCTATTGCTGTTGCCGGCATTGGGAATCCAGAGTTAGACTGCCCCTGAACTTGGAGGTTCTGTGTAGTCACTAATTGCCAGCTATTGACATCTTGCAATAATCCACTCCCCTTGCAATACCATTTAAACTCATGGCCATCAGCACACTCCCTGGCAGAAAATTTCACATTATGATGAATTATGTGAAGACATACTTTTCCCATCCCATCTCCTAAATTTCTGGTCAATCAATTTCATCTAGCCTTAATAATAAGAGAGAGAGAGAGAGAGAGAGAGAGAGAGAGAGAGAGAGAGAGAGAGAGAGAGAGAGCTCTTAACCACTACACCACACTTTGCCATACATGGTGACGTGTTATTCAATAACGAATGCCACTCTGTCTCAGGTAGAAAATAAAAGTTCATTATGGAGAAAAAATTATTCCTCATCTCAGTCCCATGAAAGCTAACAGAGAAAACTAGCTGTGCATTTGAGCACTCCAGGCAAATAGTTGCGCATTTGAGTCACAAATCAAATAAGATTCACAAATGCAGGCTGTTTATGCAGATCCAACATTGCCCAGGAAATATCCTGGATATGAGGCTATGATTGTGGTTTTGCTGATCCAAAAAGACGGCTTAGGTGCTGTCAAAGGTCCTTCCTTGTCTGTGGTGACAATAATAAGGTATGAAACTGATAAGTGTGAAATTAACACCAATGTACATGTATATGTACACACACACACACACACACACACATAATTCCCACTCACAAACATTTCTCTGAGTCTACATATGCTTTTGTGTTTCTATAGCAAAATATACAGTATATCCTGCTGTTTGCACATATACACCTGAATGTTGATCGCAATTTAGGTGACAAGTGTTGCTTAATGCAAAAACAATTAAAGGCTTATATATTACATATATATTACATTAAAGGGGCTAATATAGAAAATTTATTACTACAGCAAACTGTCTAGCCCTGAACCATAGCCACATGAAGCAAACGAATTAATAAACTGTCAGCTTTCTATCTCCATTCAGCACGCAGAGAGAGCACCGTTACACCAATAGCAAGACAAGCTTGTTCTTACCTTGAAGATTAGAGGCAGATGCTACAGTTCTGGCCCCTATGTGTGGTTAGCCAGTATTTTAGGAAGCAGTCCTCTCTCACTGTCTGCAGAACATCATTGTAAGGTAGATGCTGGACCACTTCTGGATCGCTGATACAGAGGGACCGCCAGTGGTTTTGGGTGACAGTTGTAGGTATTTATCATCTGAGCATTGCAAAGGAGACAGTGTAGGGGAGCATCTCCGTTTAATCTTGCAGCCACTGTCATGATCTCAAAGTCTCGTTCCCATACATTCTTCTGCTTCCTCTCTCTCTTCCTCTCTCTCTCCTTTTTCGTCATTGCTTAGCAACAATCAAGGGTGAACTTGCTTAAGCCAAGCGCTGCCAAAGATGCGACTCTGATATCCACAGACTGACTGCATTCAAGTAAATCTTTTCCTATCTCTACCTTCCATTGATACATGTTCTTTCTCTCCCCTCTGGCTGCCCCTCCTTCACCCATTCAGGTGGATGTTTCACTTTTATACTTTTATACTCAACACGATGGATGGAGAATCAGCTTCTGAGATGAAGATGGGGGGAAAATTGCAAGAGTTTCAGTGGATCCTACTACTCCTGATGGAGCCAGGTTAGCATGAGATTGGACTCCCCCACCCCATGGGTGGAAGTCAGGAAAGGAAATACTGCTGCCTGGTTACTGTGACTTTGAAATTAATTTCCGAGGTTAATCAAGTCTCCATAAATGTGAGCATCTGACATCTGTCACCAACAACATTTTCAGGACTGCAGGAGTATCCCAAAGGAGTTTGGATTGTGAACTCTTTGTGAATTGTGCAGTTGTGAACTGGAAGAGCTTAGCTTGGTAAGGCTCAAGGTGTTCTGTTAGCTGAACCACTTTGGTAAATATCCTTCCTGAAAAAGAATTGTGGACACTCTGAATTTGGTAGCGAAGCTGTCAGGATCATCTCGTTCCAAACCACTCCAATGGCAACATATTTTGTATCCATGCCTGAATTCTGAGCCAAATGGGAATCCATCCATCCATCCATCCATCCATCTTCTGCTTTTCAACTAAAAAGTTCACAAAGTGGTTTACAAAGAAAATGGGGAAAATAGGATAGAAATTGGAAATTAAAAATAAGAAAATAGGAAATTCCTTTATAGGTCATCCGTGTGATTAGAAATAAAGGTCAGCCCAGTGATTCTTTAGCCCCCATGCTGCAGCAGCACATGGTAAGCAGGCTGCCTTTAAGCCACTAACTGTGACTTAAGAGATGTTTAAATTTAAAGCGCCAACCTTGTTTGCTTTGAAACAAAATTGCATATAAATAAATTGAATATAATTAGGTTACATATGTATATGTCCTTAATACCGATGCACCTTCAAAGAGGAACTGGGAGAACAAACCTAACTGGACAAAAAGGTACCTTTAAAAGTGGTGCCTCTCTTATATTAGCACAGGGAAAGCAATGTTTCTATCCATTATGCTTTATTTTCTTTAAACTGCAATTTGTTTTTAGAAGGCATTTTGAGCAATGGAACAGCTGAAGGGGTTTTGTGTGGTATGTACTCTAAAACACCACAGTGCAGCAGCAGGCCTCCGTCAGTCTTGAAGGACTATGGTATCGTGCTCAGCGCTGCATACGCTGCATGCGAAGCACGAAAGCCTGGGTTAGATTGTTTTGGAGGATAGGCTGTTACCCAAGCAGCAAATCCCCCCTCTCCATGCCACTGAATTAGTCCAATGGAAAGGCAGAGCCAATACGATTGGATCCAGCTGGCTTTGCAGAGCTGGGCTAAGGACAGGAGCTCACCCTGTCTTGTGGGGCCGACCCGGGTCTCGAACTCTGGCCTGCTGGTTAACAGGCACAGTGTCTTAGCCACTTGCGCCACCCACAGCCCTATATATATGTGTGTGTGTGTGTGTGTGTGTGTGTGTGTGTGTGTGTGTGTATACAAAACAATTGAACAATTCTCACTTCCTCGCTTTTTTCCAGATTGATGAACTGATGGAGAAAGTTCAAGGAGGAGATGAAAAGATACAAACGGCTAGCCAGTAACTAAGTATCACAGCATCCTCTGTTGATATGCTTAGCCAGGATTTTAAGTCTTAATCTTATAAAATCCAGCAAAAACAAGGATTAAGAACAGGTTGTAAACTAGCTGGGAAGAACAATTTCCTTTCTCTTAGAGAGAGAGAGAGAGAGAGAGAGAGAGAGAGAGAGAGAGAGAGAGAGAGAGAGAGAGAGAGAGAGAGAGAGAGAGAGAGAGACTAAATTAGAAGAAAAATACATGGAGGATCCAACATATCTGAAGTCAACTTGTTGCCTCTTCGAAGTTTCCCCACCAACCTATTTTTTTAACTGACTAGTGAAAATGTACCCATATTGCAGGAGTAAAATTTCCCCTGTATGCCAGCCCCCACTGTGCAACAACTGCATATGCCTCAACGCCCATACGCATCATCCCCAATGCACAACATCCCCCACTGTGCATCAACCCCCATGTCCATCAACCTCCCATGCGCAACGTCCTTCCATGCACATCTACATCCACGCACATCAACACCCCATGCAAAATACCCTCCCATGCACATCAGCCCCATGCGCACCATCCCCCATGCACACCACCACCCCATGCCACCACCACTCTCTGACCCTTACCTCCCAGTGCACCAGTTGGATGTTGATCAGTCAGTCTTCAATGTTTAGGCCAAAAATGCTTTGCACCCCTTTTCAGACCCTTAGGGGTTAAATTTCTAAAATTGGTTCTTGGTGGGGTGCTCCTGTCATTGGAAGAAATACTTTCCTCAAATTTCTTGCTTCTAGGTAAAGGGGTTGGGGCGGAGCATCTCTCAGTCAAGGACTTTTCTCTGTAAAGTATAGGGAGGAAAAAGTGTTGCACCCCTTTTCACCCCCATCTGATGGGAATTTCCAAAAACCAGTTCTTAGTGGGTGCCGCCATCACCAAAGGAATACACTCCCCAAATTTCATGCTTCTAGGTTCAGCAGTTCTGGCTGGGTGTTGATGAGTGACTGAGTGTCAGTCAGTGACTTTTCATTTGTGTGTGTGTGTGTGTGTGTGTGTGTATATATATATATATATATATATATATATATATATATATATATATATATATATATATATATATATATATATATATATATATATATATATATATACACTAGCTAAAAGCGTACCCGCGTTGTGGGTGTAACATTTTCCCCTATGCCATCCCCTCATGGAACAGAAACACCCCATGTGCCACTTCCCCCCTGCGCATCACCCCCACATGCGCATCATCTCCCCATGCGCAACGTCCCCTCATGCACAAATTTCCCTCATGCGCATCATCCGCCGATGCGCAACTTCCCCCATGCGCATCATCCGCCGATGTGCAACTTTACCCCATATGCAACTTCCCCCATGCGCAACTTCCCCCATGCGCAACTTCCCCATGTGCAACTTTCCTCCCATGCGCAACTTTCCCCATGCGCAACTTTCCCCATGTGCAAATTTCCCCCATGCGCAACTTCCCCCATGAGCATCAACCCCCTTGTGCAACTTTCACCCATGCACAACTTTCCCCATGCGCAACTTTCCCCCAAGCTCAACTTTCCCCCATGCACATCATCCCCCATATGCATCATTCCCCCATGCGCAACTTCCCCCATGTGCAACTTCTCCCATGCGCAACTTCCCCATGTGCATCATCCGCCGATGCGAAACTTCCTCCATGTATAACTTTCCCCATGCACAACTTTCTCCCATGCGCATCATCCTCCCATGCGCAACTTTCCTCCATGCGCAACTTCCCCCCATGCACAGCATCCTCACCAGTGCAACCTCTTCCTCCAAAAAACATCCCCCAGTTCACCAGGCACCGAGCACCATATTGGCTGGATGTTATTCAGTCTCCCATGTTAAGTATAGGACAGAAACACGTTGCCCCCTTTTCAGCCCCTGAAGGGTTAAATTTCTCCAGATGGTTCTTGGTGGGTGTTCAGGTGACAGAAGGAACTCCCAGAATTCCTTGCTTCAGGCCCAGCAGTTGGGGCAGAACGTTGATGAGTCTGCAATTCTCAATGCAAAGTATAGGGAGGAAAACGCGTTGCGCCCCTTTTCACCCCCTTCTGGTTGGAATTTCCGAAAACCGGTTCTTAGTGCACCCCTGCGTCACGGAAGGAACACCCACCCCAAATTTCACACTTCTAGGCCCAGCGGTTTTGGCAGGGCGGTGATGAGTCAGTGAGTCAGTCAGTGAGTCAGTGAGTGACTTATATATAGATATAGATATACAATAGATTTGATGTAGTAAAATTTGTTTGAAAGCACACTTCCGTCTTTACAAAAGTTAGGGACAACCTGTATATTTAGCACATTTTTTTCAGATCTCGACATGTTCTTTGCCTGACACTAATAGGTTCAAAATCTGTCTCTAATTTAATGATGAAACCTGTCTGGATTCCGGCGCTCATTTTCTAGGGCATGGGAGTCAGCTTAACAGTCAGCTGATGGAGGAGGAAGAGGGACAGATAGTCCCTTATTACAGACATTTGCTTTAGAAGCAGAGCTGTAGAACATGGAATTTTCAGCTATTTTCAGCTGTTTTCCAGCTTTTCCGGCTATTTTCAGAACTGTAACCCAAACTCTCATGGTGCACCTGCAGACCTGTATGTTGATCAAGGTGAGGGAAGAGAATTTATCCAAGGAAGAAAGGTCAGGATAAAAACTGAATAAATAAACTGAATAAATAAAATTTAAGGTAATAAAACCCATACAACAATGGGTTTATGTTTCATTTTTATTACAATAAATCAACAGTTAAAATACTGTATTTACTTGATTCTAATGTACCATCAAATCTAATGTGCACCCCAATTTTGGAGATGAAATTTACTGAAAAAAGTGAGCATTGGATTCAAGTAAAGGGGATCACTATAACTTTTCTCCTTCCCATGCAACACAGATGTGTTATTTCCTAAGCCAGTGGTTGTTAAACTCTCAGTGCAAGCCTAACCCCCGGTTAGGTTGGCATAAGTACTGGCACAAATCCTGTGCTGCCTTGTGGTGTCACAAAAGTGTCCTAAAGCACCTCCGCCCCACTCCTGGAGGTGTAGGTCAATGCACAAACATGTGCTGGCCTCCCCACACCACCACAGGAATGAGAAGATGAATGAGTTGTGCTGGCTTAAATTGGTTGAGATTATGTCTTGTGTTTCTCAAACTGGTCTGAGGCTGTTAAGTTTGAGATCAACTCTTCTAATTAATTCACCATGTTGCCGTCAAGCAATGGCTGTGATCAGAATTTGGCTTTGTGTCAGACACTGAGCACTGCACATGGAGCTCACACCCGTGCATTCTGTGAATCAGCGACAAGATCAGCTGTGACCACAGATTGGACTTCTCCCCTCCCTCTGTGTGACTGTAGATCCTCTTTGGAACAGGAATAAAAAGAACATACCGTGCTAAATGTCAGAACATTCTCATTAAAATATGAAACTGAGAGAAGAGATTGCTCTCTGGAGGCTTCAGTCTCTTCCTGCATGGCGTGTGCCATCGTGTGCCATCGTTGCATCGTGTGCCATCTTCCCTCCACGTGAACCTTTTCTAGCTATCATCTCCATTGGTCCAAAGCTGTACATTTTTCAAATTATTACAGTTCTACCTTGATTTATGAGCATAAGCATGCCCTGAATCCAAAATGCTTGTATATCAAAGCAAATTTCCTCATAAGAAATAATGGAAACTCAAATGATTCGTTCCACAACCCAAAAAAATCCATATAGAAATGATTACAATACTGTAAAAGAATACAGTATAATAAAGAAAATATAAAAAACAAAGAAAAATAAAAACAACCTGCGCTTAGAGCACAACTTTGTATTCAGTGGGTCTTACTCCCAGGAAAGTGTCTTTAGGATTGCAGCAATAGTTTCTTAGGTATCTCAAGCTGCAATCTGCCTGCCTTACACAGGAGTGAGCACCGCTGATTATAATAGGGCGTTCTTAAAAGTAGACATGCAAAGCTAGGTCTCATAGGCTCCTTTCCATTGCCCCCCTTACATAGGAGTGAGCCCCACTGACTGTAATTGGCTTACTTCAGAATAGACATGCATAGGCTGGTCTCTAGAAGAAGCTGAGGAGGTGCTGGTGGAGTGATAAAACCAGCCATAACCTGACCAGGAGTTTAAAAAAATTGTTTTACAAGATGTAGCTTGTATTGCAAGTCAAAATTGATTAGAAAATAGCTTAAAAGCCACACTCCATGCAGACTTTTAAAATGCCCTCTTTTAAAACGCGGACTTTTAAAATGCCCTCTTGCGGAGAGCATTTTGGATTTTCGACCCAAAACAAAAGGATCCTCTGGTCCAGCTTAGAAAACAGTAATGATAATGAAGTATTTATCGGTATTGAAAAACTACCCTTCATCTAGTGCTTGAACATCCATCAGTGGGATTTATCTCTGGATGAGGAGGGAATAGTTAAAAATTCAAATTTTGAAATAGCTGAAAAATTGATTATTTTAGAAGTTTTACATTTATATCCAACTTTAAAATCAATATAAATTTAAAACTTTTTAAATCACCAATTTCTTCAGTTATTTTAAAATTTGAATTTTTATTGTTCCCTTGTCATCTGAGCACAAATCCCAATGCTGGATGTTCAAGCACCAGATGAAAGGCAGATTTTTGTGTGTGGAGCTATGTGTGTGAGGAGTGTGAGATTGGGTTGTGTGTGGGGGTTGGGCTACGTAATGTGTGTGTGAAAGAGTGGGTTAGGTCGTGTATGTGTGGAGTTGTGTTGTATGTGTGGAGTGTGGGGTTGTGTGTGTGGAGTTGTGTTGTGTGTGGAGTGTGGGATTGTGTTGTGTGTTGGGGTTGGGCTACTTAATGTGTGTGTGAAAGTGGGTTACAATCCAGAGTTACAATCCAGAGTAACTATGGGAAGACGCAACAGGCACTTACTCTGGATGCATTCCCCATAGGTTTCCTATAGGTTGCACCGTAACTACTTCAGTGTAAAAGATCCCATAGTTACTCTGGATTGTAGCCTAGGTTTTGTGTGTGTGGAGCTGAATTTTGTGTATGTGTGGAGTTGTGTTTTGTATGTTTGTGGAGTGTTTGGTTGTGTGTGTGTGTGGTTGTGTTGTGTATGTGAAGTGTGGGATTGGATGGTGTGTGTGTGGGTTGGGCTACGTTGTGTGTCTGTGAAAGAGTGGGTTAGAATGTGTGTCTGTGGTTGTGTTGTATGTGTGTGGAGTGTGGGTTGTGTGTGTGAAGTTGTGTGTGTGGAGTGTGGGGGTTGGGTGGTGTGTGAGGGTTGGGCTACATGGTGTGTGTGTGTGTGTGTGTGTGTGTGTGTGTGTGTGTGTGAAAGAGTGGGTTAGGTTGTGTGTGTGGAGTTGTGTGTGTGGAGTGTGTGGGTTGTGTTGTGTGTGGAGGTTAGGATACATTGTGTCAATATCAGGATCACCCTGATTCTAAAAAGGTATAATATGTCTAAGTACAGCATGTGGGTGGCGCTAGAGGGGTTTAGGATGGACAGACAAACAGACTTTGCCTTTTATTTATAAGATGTTTGCTTGTCTTGTAAAACACTCTTGATGCAAGCTACTCTCAATCCAAGGTTTTACTGTATTTTTCCTAGAGATCTGCTTGCTTCAGGAGCTGTATACTGTACTCATCTGGATTTAATTTTTGTCTAGTTCCAGTGTTAGGAAGGAATGCACTGATTGTGCTTTGTTTTTTCCATTGCTGATCTTATTCTTTCTTCTGAATGTCGTTCAAATTAAACCTGGCTCAAGTCCAGATCCACCAGTTGTACTCTGGGCAAGAAGCTTGGAGTGGGTCCCTGTGGCCAAGAAGTCAGTCCTCCCCTTTAAAGGATGCACTGCAATCATTCTTGCCTGATTCTTAACCCATCCTCTATGCTGGTCTTTTGATGAACAGGGGAAAAATTTATTCAACCTCCTTGCACCAGTGAATAGGTTCAGGACCAGGTCCAACCTTGTTATACACAGATTTTTTAATACATGGATTTGAGTGACCAGTGGTGGGCTTCAGGGGGTTCTCACAGGTTCTAAAGAATGAGCACCTGGTTCTGAGAACCAGTTACTAATGAGACACAGAACCGGTTGTTAATTTAGGCTATTAGGACGTAGAACCTGTTGTTAATTTGTTAATTTCAACCTAGGTTTGAATCCCACCACTGGATTTGACTCAACATGAATGGCCACTGCTAATCACAGTTTTAAAACAAACTGCTTTTCTGCTGTTGTAGATAGGTAGTCATGCAAGCAATCATTTCAATTTTCAGTACCAGAATTAAACCCCTGCAGATAGTGAAGCAGTATCTTATTCAGTTAGCTAACCACAATTGAATTGAATTGAATTAACCACAATTGCGCTGTGGGTGGCGCAAGCGGTTAAGACGCTGTGCCTGTTAACCAGCAGGCCAGGGTTCGAGACCCGGGTCAGCCCCACAAGACAGGGTGAGCTCCTGTCCTTAGCCCAGCTCTGCGACGCCAGCTGCATCCAATCGTATTGGCTCTGCCTTTCCATTGAACTAATTCAATGGTGTGGAGAGGGGGGATTTGCTGCTTGGGTAACAGCCTATCTTCCATAACAATCTAACCCAGGCTTTCGTGCTTTGCATGCAGCATATGCAGCGCTGAGCACGATACCATAGTCTTTCAAGACTGATGGAGGCCTACGCCTAACCACAATTGAGGAGCAAGAAACCTGGAATTGGGTCTTTAAACTGATTTTTTCTTTGTTTTCTTTATACACAGATTTCCTATTCTCCAAAAGAGGTTCTGGAACTTGTCAATCTGCCCTGTATTCAGATTAGGGGTCTTATGCCAACCTTACCCATTATTGCCAGGGACTGGACATAGCTTCTTCTTCAATTAAAGCAGATTCTCTAGTATGGAGGAGGTACAGCCTCTTCCAAGGCTCATCCTTGCCCCAAAGTCCACAGCATCTTTGAACCATTACTGTGCTACCCCCTCAATGGGGATAATGTAGTGGTTTGGAAGTTAGACCTGTAAGATCCTGGTTCAAAACCCACTTAGCTATGAAGCTTTCTGAGTTATCTCCCAGCCTCATCTACCTCACAGGATTGTTGTGAGGACAAAAGGAGAGAACAAACCATGTCCACCCTGAGCAACTTGGAGGAAGGGTGGCATAAGAATGAGAAAAATTAAATAAATTAATTTTATGTGCCGACATGCTCTTCAACATACACATGGACGGCTGAAATTGGGGATGAGGTAGTCTGTTGAACCCCACATCTCTGATGCTCTTTCCTACTACTTTCCTCTCCTCTAGATTTCCTCTACTGCTCCATTCTTTTCTTTTGTTTTTAATGCAGGGACTGGGAGAAAGAGAAAATTCAGCCAGGCCTGTCAAAAGCACCACTTTTACTTATGTTTACAAGTAAATGAGGCTTATATCTGCGGCTGCCTTCCAATTCTCTCTCTCTCTCTCTCTCTTTTTTTTTCTAGGATTGCTGAAGGCTTTTTTATTTCCTGATTGATGGAACTGCACACAATTTCCAGAGCTCGCTGCAGCTTTTTAGTAAGGCCAGTCACTCACTGCTACATTTCCAGCTTATTCTGAGCAGAGGCAAATGGTGACTTGCCACTTGTGTAAAATAACCTCTGTCTGAATGAAACACAATCTTTTCCACTGGCTTTTTTTTAAGGACCAGGAATTATTTGTGATATTTTAAGTTTAAATAAACTATTCCCACCAGGATAGTGGCATAATGCTGTAGCACAAGTGGTCTTCAGGTGCGCCGCAGGAATTTGGGGAGGATCTCTGGGGGATGTAGTGTGCTTTGTCAGTTGTCCAAGAACTGATGGTGTATCTTGAGAATTGTAGCACTTTCTTAGTGTGCTCTGAGATATAGAAGTTTGAAAACTGGTGCAATAAACTATCTATCCAACCATATTGTCTGCAAGATTGCTAATGCAGCCACATTTTAAAAAAATTACATTACTTCCTATGGTGGGGAAGGCATCTTTAAATCTATTTTTCTAAGCTCTGGGGTCACATATGGTTCTCCTTGGACAAATTGCACCTACTTTGATAGGGTATGTCCAAGAGGAAAAAGGGGTGGGAAGCTTCCACAGAGGAGATAAGATAGTAGTTCCCAAACTTTTTTGACTGGAGGCTACTGGGGAACTGGCCACAGCTCCCCATTAATGCTACAATTCTATACATTGTATAGGGGAGCAAGTATTTTGCAAGGATTTTTCAGCTCCCCTGATGGGTTTCTGCAGCTCCTGGGACAGCCATGGCTCACAGTTTTGAGACCAGTGGGACATTGGTCCTGGCAAGCCCTGGCATGGGCCATTGCTGCTGGATCCACTTCTCCCTGCTCCCTGGGTCCTCCTCCAGAATGTTCTTCCTGTCTCTCCCCCACCCCGCACTTACTTAACTGATCCAGTACAGATTGCCAACTGTGGCATTTTATGTCAATGAAATTCCGTTTTCCAATCCTAAATCAGGTTAGAGGATTGAACCATACTACTGTCGCATCCCCCCATTTTTGCAAATCTAGAGGCTACCTTACTTTTGAGACCCAAGTGGATCTCATCCAAGAGGAAAAGAGTGTTTCCTCTGAAGTTTGCCACCAGTCTGGAAAGTGTATAGGTGATGCATGATGTGCAAAACACGGGAAGTAGGGAAAGAACAAGTGCTTTACCTGACTTAACTCTGTCCCCAGATTCTCTCTGCCAATAAAATATTACCTAATATTTTTGCAACATGATTGCTTGAACTTGATGCAGAGGAGGTATTGTTAGGTGGGTGTTCTCAGTGGATCTGAGAGATTGTAATGGAATTCCAGGGAACCAGGTGTCATGTTTTAAATATTTCCAAGCACATGCAGTCCTGGAGAACTGGCTGGCAATTCTTTTTCCTATATTAATTTTTGTTTCAGCTAGTGTGCAAACTGTTTGCTAGGTCTTGTTGCCTGATGAAGGCAAGCAGGAAGTGACAGATCAAGAGCAGGTCAGATTATCTTTGGGCACAGACATAGAACCCAAGTCAGCTTTGTGGGACCCTATAGGTCTCCAGATCCCTATAATGTACCACAGTGAATCACCCTCTGGTTGTCTTCAGTGCTGAAGTTCAACTAAAGAGTAGTCCAACCACTCTTTGTTTTATCTACAATGGAGCAAGGAATTCTGCCATTGGAATTCGAATCAGTAGAGCTCATGTTTTGCATGGATAAGGGCTGAGGTTATATCCCTAAGGCTGGAAAGACCCCTATCAAAAACTCTTGAGAACTGCTGCTGTCAGTATAGACCAGTAGTTCCCAAACTCTGGATCTATGGCTCTCCAGTGGTTAACCCACTTTGGGTTTCCTGTTAGGTAGAAAGACTGTGTATTAAGCTAATAAATAAATAATAAATAAAATGAAGAAATTTTTGGTGGTTTTGGAAATTGAATGGGTAGATTTGGCTATATGCATAGAAGATTAAACAGCCTACTGTTTGGGGGTGGGGAGGAGGCACAGCTGCCCAACCATTGTAGCCACAGTGGCTTGAGCGGATGCTAAAATGAACTTTTTAAAAAGGTGTGTCCTGATGCTACAATGTTTGAAAACCAGTTATATTTACAGTACTGAGCTACATGAACCAATGTCTGTTAATACCATTTAGGATCTTTGGAGCCTCATTCTGATGTACAGCACAAAGTATCAATGCTTTGACCCAGTGAGAGCATGATGAGGTCCTGATAAGGTCTGCAAACCACCATAAACAGCCCAATCCAGAGCAACTAATCTGTCCACATAAGAGCCCTTAGGTTGCCCTATCTAACACTAGGTTGGAGCAACTGCAAGATGCTCCAGCCCAGTTACTCTGAAGGAGGCTTAGGGCAGAGCAAGGCAAGATAGGGTGCCCTAAGAGAGCTGGACCTGCTCTGCCCTAACTGGGGCAGCCTAAGCAGCTCAGGAGAGGCAAGTTGAGGGCATGTTTAGCATTGCCTAGGGCAGAGCAGTTACTCTGTATCCAAAGCCTGTTTCCAAGGCAGAAATGCCCTCTTCCAGCCCTCAGAGTTATACCACCTCAGGAGCAGGTATAGTAATGAGTAGACCCATAGGGGTCCATGATAAGGCCCGAGTAAGAATGGCAGTGCTGACCAAAAATCTGAGTTCTTGGCCAGCCTAGCTGCAACCCCTTCCTCTCAACCTCAGGATATGGAACAAACTACGGCTGCCCACAAACCTCAGGATACAGCAGGCCACTCCAAGAAGCCCCTTGTATTCACTGCAGAATGTACTGGCATCTCATCAGGGACTCCTTATAAGGCAGGCACCCAGTGGCGTCACCAGACTGGTGCGGCTGGTGTGGGCTGCATTGGGGATGCGCTCCGTATGGGGTGATGTGCAGGAGGAGTTTGACTGTCCTTTGGCAGGCCCCGGGCGTCAGCACACCCATTCAGGGCTGCTCCAAGGCGGAGAATCAGCCAGAAACTGACACTTGTCTGAGGAGCTGGCCTGAACGGCCATCTGAGATGCACTGCGCAGAAACACACTGAGCATGCCGAACAGCTTCAGAGGAGACTTCCTTAGAGCAGAGAAAGTCCGCGCCTCTGCACAGCCATTCGGCCTCACTCAGGAGGCAGAGCGGCAGCCGAATGGCTTCAGAAAGAGTACTGCACAGGCACCAACTCTGACGCCTGCACAGTCTCCCCCGAAGCCAAAAGGCTTCAGAAAAGTACTGCGCAGGTGTCAGAGATGGTGTCTGCACAGTACTCTTTCTGAAGCCAGTTGGCTTCAGAAACAACTGCGCAGGCACCAACTTTGGTGACTGCGCAGTCCAGGTGGGGGGGGGGGGCGCACATCCCAGGGATGACGCACAGACTTCTGCACCAGGTGATGTGCAGAGTCATGTCACCACTGTAGACACCACAGCTGTTCCTTGTTCAGTGTGATCTGAG
This sequence comes from Cryptoblepharus egeriae, assembly GCA_030015325.1. Classification (NCBI taxonomy): domain Eukaryota; kingdom Metazoa; phylum Chordata; class Lepidosauria; order Squamata; family Scincidae; genus Cryptoblepharus; species Cryptoblepharus egeriae. Next base: position 20,038,774 of record JAREYC010000013.1, read on the forward strand.
GGGTGTCTCCTCAGGAGCAAGTCTTCCCCTTGTGTCAATTACTTAGCATGCTCTGGAGCTGTTAGGGCAGCCCAGGCTTCCTGACTCTCTGGATTCAGCATAACTTTGTGCTCTGGATACAGAATAGTTAGGAGAGTGCAGTTAGGTCAGAGCAGGCTGAATTTGCTCTGGATTGCAGCCTAAGTCAGACATTTATTTAACTTGGGGTACAATCCTAACCTAGGCCAGCACAACTCATTGGTCTTCCCATTCCTGTGGTGGTGTAGGGAGGCAAGTGCATGTCTGTGCACTGGCCTTACCCTCCCCTAGGAGTGGCGCAGAAAGATCTTAGAGCGACACCCCCAGGTCAGCACAAGACTTATGCTGGGGTTTAGGTCAGCCTAACTGGTGGTTAGGATTGCAGCCTAGGACTCAGTGTGACAATACTCTGTAAATAATAGTGGTTTATGGGAACTTAATATACTCAGCATGAGAAGAAATCAGCTTTTTCGGACTGAGTTTTCCCTTTGCATTATCCGCTGCAGTTGGAAGTATCTGGAGAGTGAAATGTTCCAGTTAATTTTCTTGACTATCTCCATCAAGCTAGTGCTCCTGGACATTTTAATGTCCAATAATACCCCATTTGCATATGGCGACACATCTACAGCTGTCATTAGACCCAATTTGCACACATGATTTGCTTCTCGAAGCATCAACGGCTGAATTTTATCTAGAGACAGGAAGGTCAGAAAAGTTTAATTGATTGTATAATGCAATTGAAAAGACTGGCAGGGATCTTGGGCAATTCTGGGACAGCTGTCTTCCCAATGAAAAGCACACAGCAGCTGCGATAGCAGCAGGAATATGAAGAGGCGCATACAGTGAGTGGGTAGGGGAAGGATTCAGTCATTTGAAAAGGGGCAATGAGGAGTGTGGCAGCTTCAAAATGGGGGTACCATTGATTGTTGTAAAATATATATATATTTGTTGACTCGGTTTCCAGTTTCAGTTATCTGTGGATTTTCATAGCCTAAAAATGTAAAATGCAAAATTCCAGAAATAAACAATCCATATGTTTTATAGTGCATGCAATTCAGAATAACACGGTGAAATCCCACCCCATTGTCCTAATGGGTTTGACCCAATTTGGTTTGACCCCATTTGCTACATGGTGACATGCTTTGCTTTGTTTTGTGCAAATGCCGGAGTTCAGTGTGTCCCATTGCATGATTTTACCCTTCAAATGATTTAACCCAGCTTGACTTTAATGAAATCATTCAGAATCATACAGCCTTGTATTTCTCACCTGGGCAGTTTGTGTTCAGCACTGCCATGCTAGACAAAATGTTCATTTAGGGCAGTGATTTTAATCAGCGCTGTGGTGCACACTGATGTGCCGTGGATGTAGGTATGCTATGGGACTTTGGACAATGTCATTCTTTAGTAGGGCAATTGGGGGATTTGAACCTCTTTCCAGCAGTATGGTGTGCCTTGTCAATGGTAAAAAAAATCTGATGGTGTGCATTGACAATTTTAACACCTTGTCAGTGTACTGGGAGTTGTTAAAGGTTGAAAACACTGCTTTAAGGAAGAACCAAATTCATAATAATCTGCAACAAGTTTTAATGTCCGTTCAGAACGATGCTCAATCATTTTGGGAAGAAATCTGTAAATCGCTGCAGTCTTGCCTTTGGAAACCTTTGTGAGATAAAATGTCTTGGCCGTGCCTTCAAGCAAAATGAGCCTAATTTGTGCCAATCTGTTGAGGTGAACTTTTAGCAGCCATCAAAGCATCAGAGCCAGAGGTTCAAGCCAGACACCAAACTGAGTCAGAGGATTCCTGATCTGGGAAAGAGAACCATTGCCCAAGCAAAATCTCAGTCTTAACGGGAAATCTAGAGAGCCTCATCTGAGGTTTGAGTCTGTGTCGAGAAATGTTTGCTTCTGTGGCTGTGACCATGTGGCATGATTATGATGTTATGCAAACACTTGGTGACACTTCAGTGCTTAACTAGAAACTATTTGTTTTCTTTGTTGGAGACTATATGAAATACCTAAAACAATCATAAGCTGTAGCACATGGAAGATGCATGCAAAATACTCAGCCACTTAGTATGTTTTTCAGCTTAACTCTTTCACTCTGTCCTTGAGATGAGGAGGATACAGCAGCAAACTGTAAGCCTAAAAGCTGCCTGTCCCTGTTTTAAATATTTTGTTTTTCAGTGTATATATAACAAACTAGCAAAAGCGTAATCGCATTGCGGGAGTAAAGTTCCCCCAAACAACATCTCCCCACTGCGCATCAACCGCCCATGCATATCAACCCCCCATGCACATCCACCCCATGCACAACATCCCCATGTTCATCCACCCCATGCACATCATCCCGTATGCACATCATCCCCCCATGCACATTATCCCCCCATGCGCAACAACCCCCCATGCGCAGCAACCCCATGTGCAACATCACCCTATGCACAGCATCAACCCCACATGCGCATCAACCTCACACGTGCATCATCTCCCCATGCGCTTCAATCCCCATGAGTTTCAACCTCCATGTGCATCAACCCCCATGCACAACAACCCCCATGGGAAACAACCTCTGCATCAGTCCCCCATGTGCATCAGTCCCCCAATGAGCATTAACCCCCATGCGCATCAGCCCCCCATGTGCATCACCTTCCCATGCGCAACACCCCCATGTGCATCACCCACCATGCGCAGCGTCCTCCCCAGTGCAACCTCTCCCTCCAAACAAAATCCCCTCTCCCTCCAAACAAAATCCTCCAGTTTAGCAGGCACTGAACACCAAATTGGCTGGATGTTGGTCAGTCTTCCATGTTAAGTATAGGACAAAAACACATTGCACCCCTTTTCAGCCCCTTAAGGGTTAAATTTCTCCACATTGGTTCTTGGTGGGTGTTCATGTGACAGAAGGAACTCCCTTCCCGAATTTCATGCTTGTAGGTCTGGGGGTTGGGGCAAAGCATCACTCAGTCAGGGATTCTTCAATGCAAAGTATTGGGAGGAAAATGTGTTGTGTCCCATTTCACCCCCTTCTGGTTGGAATTTCCGAAAAATGGTTCTTAGTGCACCCCTCAGCCATGGGAGGAACACCCACCCCAAATTTCACGCTTCTAGGCCCCACGGTTTTGGCAGGGCGATGATGAGTCAGTCAGTCAGTGAGTCAGTCAGTGACTTTTCTCTTTTATATATATAGATGAGAACCAGCTTGGGTGATGCAGGCGGCATCAGTGGCAGAATGCAGGGGTGAAAGGACTGTGGATTTGGGCTTCCTCCACCCCACTTCCACCACTTCCCTTCAGCCTATCCCTGGATCCACTGCTGAAAGTGGAAAGAGCATCACCTTCCTTCTTGCAGTTTATCATGTGCAGTACATACAAACTCGGCAATACAGAATTTCTGGTTTGATTTACAGAAATTGCACAGAAAAGGATCTCATTAATTTGCCTGGTTCTTTAAATAAAATGTAGATGTTCTGCATTTCTATAGTGGAAGAAACCATGTGAGTAGTGTGGTAAGTGGCTGCTTAAAAACATTAGTGTACAGCTAGGATGGTGTAGTGGTTAGAACTGGACTGAGACCTGGAAGTTCGAGATTCAGATCTTGGCAACAAAGCTTGCTTAGGAGAGTCACTCACTCTCATCTGTACCTACCTCACAGGGTTGTTCTGATGAGAACAGGAGAGCAGCAACTAATATTTTGTAAACTGTCTTGGACGTTTGCTCTGGCATGGTAAAGGGAGGGTATGTATGTATGTATGTATGTATGTATGTATGTATGTATGTATGTATGTATAAATAAATAAATAAATAAATAATAGAGGGAGCAGACTCAAAGTGGCATTGCTACCAGTGATCTCAGTAGCAATGAAAGTGTCAGTTGAGTGGAAAAATAGAGCTTTTAGCTATTTTGTGGGGTGGCTTGAAAACAGTCCTGAGGGAAATATTGAAACCTGCATACCCTAAAATTCCTGCTTTCCACTCTAACAAAGTCTCCTTTCATGGGGTTACTTTCCCCACATACTTATATAAATGGTTATATTTTTAAGAGCTGAAATCCACATAGCCAAGAAAAACCTTCCCCCCCAACAGCAATTTTCGGAAATGTTGAACTAATTGCCTACCTTATCCTTGCCTAGATTTCCAAGCCTCTGGTATTCTTAACATCCCATCGGACTCAACCGACACCATAAGAACATAAAATGCTCCCCTTGATGGTGAGTAAAAAAGAGGTGAAGAGGGAGATGGCCATTGGCTTTATGACGTTTCCATCACCCTCCAACCTTTTAAATACATTTAAGCAAACAAATTAGTTATACTCACCTCTGGGAATCCTGCTGCACAAGGGGAGCTTTCTCTGCTGGGCAGAGCCTGATCATCTCACTTTGCTGAAACTGCAGTGGCGTTACAAAACCAATCTGAATAGGAGTGTGCTTGCACCATCACATACCTGGTGATGTCTGCATTCCGTTGGAGACTGAGAGCACAATCCTAACCATGTCTCCTCAGAAGTAAGACCCAATGTATTCAATGGATCTTACTCCCAGGAAAGTGTGTTTAGGATGGCAGCCTGATTTCCACTTAGCTTCTGCCACATTCAGATTTTGGCCTCATTAGACAACTGTCGAGGACCAATTGCTGATCTTTGAGACCACTTCTGTGCCCATAATGTGCATGTGGTGTGCCTCTGATAGGCCTGCCCAGGTATCAGGGAGCCCATAATGGAGGAAAATCTAGGTGGCTTAGAAATTCATTAAAAAAACTGGAACCATCACAGATTGCCCAAAGACCTAATGCTAATCAATATTACATGATCTGTACAGCAGGATCAATGCACCATCCTTTGTATCCAGCATGGGAATAGAGGCTGGTGGATGTGTCCTCAAGCTAAGGTGGATGTGTCCTCAAGCTAAGGTTCCCTTTCCCCAGGTCAAGCCCCAATAAGCTCTATGGGGCTACTCAGATCTGCACTGGTGAAATTGCTGGATTATCACTGTTGGACTTTTTGGCTCGTGTGATAGGATATGGTGGATGTCTTTTTTGCTGTCTGTGTCGCCTTCTGAACCTGATCTATACCACACTCTTCCCTGCCTTCTTCCACTCCATTACACTCTTTCTGCCCCGTTCTGCCCTCTTCTTGTCCTTTTGATCTCCTGCTACAGAGTGCCTCCCTGGCGTTGGTGAGGCTGGCCTCCATGCTGGCGCAATGTGATTGTGAGCCCTTTTGGGACAGGGACCCATTAGCTATTAATTAGCTATTAATTTTTTCATTTTCTTGTAAACCGCTTTGTGAACTTTTCAGTTGAAAAGCGGTATATAAATACTGTAGATGTAGATGACTCCATACCGGCTCTCTCACGCTGGCGCAATGTGTTTACAGCATGCAAATGCTCTTCCTGCCAAAGGAAGCTGGCATAGGATTGGTCAGCCCGACAGTACACAAAATTTGTGGCAAATGAAGATAAAAGCAGTAAAGTGCAACTGTTGGGTGCAGCCAAACCACTAAGCAAACCGAGATGACATCAAGGGACACCAACAGTACATTACATTAACCATCCAACCCTTGAATAAGTAATACTGACTTTTTTTGCTGTCCAACTCAGCAGTCATATAAGACTCTGAACAAACCACTTCTCATTCATTTTGGTTGCCCTTACAGACTACTTAGCAAGGTATTGAGCACTTGTTATTACTTTCTTCCTTTGTTTCTTTCCTGCTGCATGACCCGGAGGGCCCTCGGGGCAGCTTCTGAGATCATCATCATAATATAAAGCAATTAAAAACCGTCACTGACATTTGCAACGCAAGAACTTTCACAATAAAATCAATAATTATAAGCCACTTAAAACGGCAAGGCAAAAATAGAACAGCGGACCAATAACAACTTAAAATAAAAAAACCCCAAACCAGCAATTGACCTCACTTTCTGAACACTGAATTGAATAAGAAACATTCGGAAAGCTTGCAGGAAGGTGGGGAAGTCCAGTGCTTGTATTGGGTTGGATTAAAAGGTAAAGTATAAGTGTCCCCTATATGTTGACCTTCTAGATGTGATCAGCTTAAAAGGTTGGTGTTCATCCCCATTACAGGACTGAAGTGTTGTCCAAAGATTCCTCCATGGGTTGGATACAGTGGTGCAATCACGGTGACACTGCTGTTGAGTACTTTTGAGAGATGGTTCTCTAAATGCCAAGCTAGATGTGATTTTTCCCCCCCATCCAACATTTTTAAAATTATTTTTCAGAAGGAAGCTGTATGAGGTGGGCCAACGTATATCAGGGATAAAGCCTGTGGATACCAGGTTCTAACCTGTCTCCCACTAAGCAGCAGCCCTGATTAAAATTAGCAATGAAAGTGAAGACAGAGGAATTATGCCAGTCTAATTCCTGAAATCAGTTGGGATGGGAAGGGTTAAAGCCCGCTCTCCCCACCCCCGTGCTGCAGCTCTGAAACAAATCCAATCCCCACTGCATGGCTGTTTTATGAGAATGAAAAAGACATTGGCAGGTTTAAGCTCCCTCCCCATGTCTCGTCTGGCCTTGCACCAATATTTTTTTATGTTCCCCATTTATGGATGGTTTCTGCTTGGGTTCTGCTCACCCGCTGCATCCCCATGTTTTCTGGAGTGAGCTGATAAGTTATCAGGCCATCTAAACGAAGAGGACATAAATGATCCCCTCCAATGCTGTCCTTCCTTCTTCCCTGATTCCTGTTACGGCCCTCATGTCTGCTCTGGCGATTAATATATGCTGTCTCTCAATAGCTAATATCCTGTCGCAGGCAGCGCAGACCAGTTTAATCTGGTTCACTGCTTTAGTAAAGTGTTTAAGGGGAAAAATACATATAGGTGAAATGAAGAATTGGGCTGTAAAGAGATGAAAGATAGTATAAAACAATAAAGCAGAAGTCATTCATGGGAGTCTCAGCATTCTCGAAATAACCCCAAATATATACCGTATTTACTTGAATCTAATGTGCCATCTAATCTAATGTGCACCCCTATTTTAAAAGGCTTCAGATTAAAAAAATGTTTACTGGTGATTGTAATGTGCAGCTGTAAAGTAGTTACAAAATTTAATTTTACTGCATATAATAATGATATAAGTAATAATAATAAAATGGCAAAGGATTTATGTTATGATTTTGAACTGATTGCACTACTTTATACAACAACGGGTTATGTTACATTTTAATCACAATGTAGTAAACTTTTAAATACTGACCTATACTTATAATAAAATACCTGTTTTTAATTGTATCTAATGCACACCTCAATTTTGGAGACTAACCCTACAATCCAGAGTAACTACGGGAGCACGTAAGAGACATTACGGGTACCCGTAGTTACTGCACCATCTAATGAAAACCTATGGGAAATTCATAGTGCAGTCCACAGCAAATTGTTCTTACACCGGAGCAAGGACTCCCCGTAGTTACTCTGGATTGTGCCCTAAATTCAGCTGGAAAAGGTGAGCATTATGTTCAAATAAATAGGGTAAATCAACATTGCTTCCTGCTATCTGTCTGTCTGTCTGTATTGCTGCAACACAAGTTGTAATACGGAGTCCTTAGGGATGGTTTTCACATTCTGCAGCATGAAGTGATATAGTTTTTCCAGGATTGAACCACTTCAAGTGCAGGTGACGATGCATGTTTGAATACTTCCCCATGAAGAAAATAATACAGTGGATCTGCAAGGCCAAAATAGTGCAATGGATGAAGAAAATACAACTTGGAAACAAAATCAGAGGATTGCTTCACTCTCTAAACTAGGAATGGGCATCACCCTTCTGACACTCTGTTCATCAGGGGCATTGCTGGGGTGGTGTGAGATGTGCCTCCCTCAGGGGAGTGCTAGTATACAACTGAGCATAGGTGATGTTCTCCAATGTGCAGTGGAATCTGGCCAAAGCTCTGCCCTGAGGGAGGGGCTGGCTGCTCTTTCCTCAGAGGAGTGCTAGGATGCCATTGCACATGAGCAAACTTTTCGCTCATGCGCAGTAGTATTCTGGAAGTGCACCTGCATCCCAGGGGCCGCCACACATCCCAGGGTTGACGCACTTGCTCCCGCACCAGGTGACGTGCATCATCAAGTTGCCCCTGGTGTTGGAGACTGTGAAATGCCAGAGCTAAGCCTGGCCTACTTGGGGGTTAGGATTGCAGCCTAAGAAGATTTTGATGACAGTTGTGGTAAAGGCAAGTTTCGAACCGGCCTGGGAGCAGGAATTGAAAAGTATTAACTCTCACCCTGCCATTTCTAGGGTTGACAGAGAGCAGGAGGAATTCCCCTATGAAAGTTTTTCCCATTTAGTCTAATGGTCTCCTCCTCCCTTGGCACCTGCTGTCATGCAGATGGACCCAGGTTCAATCCCTGGTTGCATCTCCAGGTGGGACAAGGAGATACCTCTGGCTGAAATCATGCAGAGCTGCTGCCAGACAAGACGGGTGGTCCTGAGCCAGGTGGACATGTAGCATGACTCGCAACAAGATGGTTTCATACATTCAGCTCAGAAAGGTTAAAAGAAAACCCAAAACGTCATTACTCCTGATAATAATAAAATAACATCAGTTTGCAAGCAGCCTTCTGTGCTTTGCCTTCACATGGTTCTCTCTTGGTGACAGGCAGCGAGATTTTCCTCTCATCATGGTGACTTTCCTATCTGATGACTTTCCTATAAAATCACTTGAATTTGCCACAAATTTGACTCCACTTTAACAAGGCATCTGTCCCATGGCATCTGTCAGTTCTATTCTGTGGGATTCTTTTCAGTTTATGGAGCCTGAAGATGTGGACATGATCCTTGGCAGTGTGAGACCATCTGCCTGCCGGCTGGATCCTTGTCCAGCAAGGTTTATCAGATCTGCACAGGAGGGACTGGCCTTATGGGCAGAGAAGGCAATAAATTCATCTTTGAGGGAGGGGAAGTTGCTTCCTGCATTAAAGCAAGCAGTGGTTCGTCCCCTCCTGAAAAAGCCCCCTCTGGACCCAGCTGTACCTGACAACTATTGGCCAGTCTCTAACCTCCCTTTTCTGGTAAAGTGTTTGAGCGGGTGTTGACGTCTCAGCTCCAGAGGGTCCTGGAGGAAACTGATTATCTGGATCCCTTTCAGTCTGGTTTCAGGCCTGGCTTTGAGATGGAGATGGTCTTGGTTGCCTACACCAGGGACTGGATGGAGGGAGTGCACCCTTGCTCATCTTCCTGTACCTCTCGGTGGCTTTCGGCACCATTGACCATGGTGTCCTTCTGGGACGGTTGGCTGAGTTGGTGATTGGGGGCACTGTTTTACAGAGTTCCGCTCCTTCTTGGCTGACAGGTTCCAGATGGTGGTGATAGGGGACTCCTGTTCAGCACCCTGGCCCTTGAGGTATGGGGTGCTGCAGGGCTCTATATTCTCCCCCATGATGTTCACCTTTGACATGAAACCATGAGGAGATGTCATTCAGAGATTTGGAGTTGGGTGTCATCCAGTGATGGGCTTCAGAAAATTTAAGAACCGGTTCTCTGCCCATCTGGCAGCCACTTTTAAATGGCTATTTTTAAACTTTATATGTACTATCTCTTGTTAAGAACCGGTTCTATAGAGTAGGTGCGTACCTGCTAGAGCCCACCACTGGTGTCATCATTATGCTAATAACATTCAGCTCTATCTCTCCTTTCCAGCAGAAACTAAGGAGGCTGTCTCAGTCCTGGAGTGTTGTCTGGAGGCTGTTGGGATCTGGATGAGGGCAAACAAGCTGAAATTAAATCCTGACAAGACAGAGGTTCTCCTGGTTCAGAAATCCTCGATGCATGTACTGCATAGTTGCCTTCCTATCAGAGAATGGGGTTGCACACCCCCTTCATCATCCCTAACCTGGTTTTACTGCTGTTTTAGTTGCTTTTTATATTGTTTTAATTGTATTTTATTGTTTCAATTGTATTTTAATTTCATTGTTTTTATTGATTGTTTGCTGCCTTGGGTGCCCTTCAAGGAGAAAGGCGGAATACAAATTGAATAATAAATAAAAAATAAAATAAATCTGTAATCCAGATTGGTGATGGAGGGGGACTTCCTTGGTTCTGTATGTAAAAAAGTGTACAGTATTAAAAAATCATATATTTGATTGCCTCTCCATTGAGCTCTGCCTGTCACTTTTTTCCGTGCAAGAGATGGTAGTGGGAAAATGCATTCCACAGGATGTAAATGCTGTCCGACCATCTTTGGGACTGGCAGTTTTCATACAAATAGTGATCGTTTTCCAAAAGTGGTCTCTGTTTGACACACCTCCTGATTCTTTCAGTTTCAGTAGGAAACACCTGGCTGCAGTTAAGCATGAGGGCCAATTTTCCACACTAAGTGCAATCGAGTAATACTTTCCTTGGACTGTTCCACTTCAAGAAGCAAGAGGATGGTGTGTGTTTGTGTGTTTGTGTGCATACAAATATGTGTGCATTCATGAGAGAGAGGGAGGAACAGTTTTTTATTTGCAAATCCCTTCCCATAAAACCATTCTATGCATGCATATGCCCCCTTCTCCTCTCTCTCTCTCTCTCTCTCTCTCTCTCTCTCTCTCACACACACACACACACACACACACACACACACACACACACACACACACAAATACGCACACAACCAGAACTCTCATCAGATTTTTCTGGGAGCTAGTTGGAGTCATTCCCTACAATCCAGAGTAACTACGGGAGCACGTAAGAGACTTTATGTGTACCCGTAGTTGCTGCACTACGTAATGAAAATCTATGGGAAATTCATATTGCAATCCAGAGCAAATTGTTCTTACACCGGAGCAAGGACTCCACGTAGTTACTCTGGATTGCGCCCTAAGCCTTGTGTGCCCCTAAAGGAGGAAACAGCTGGACCTGAAGGCAAATTTAATATAGAGACAATAATCTTGCAATAAAGTACGCCTATGTGGTGGTGATAGCATCTTTTTGGAGTCTGTCTCCCAGAGATGTGCTATCCACTGCTACAAGATTTTACTCAAGTTCCGAGTCCTCGTTCTGACTCAACATGTGCATGAGTCTTAATGGACATCTGTCAGGAATCAGCCACATCCCTGTTGGGACTCTTAACTTGAGCCCAGTGGCATACTGTCTCTACAGGCTGTTAAGGCTGGAGCCATGGGCACCACAGTGAAAGGGGCACCAGTGCATCCACCTGCACCTGGGACTCCCCCTCCTGGGGAAGTCCAGAGAGCACACAGGTGCCCTCTGTAGGTGATCAGACTCTGCTGCCTGGCTGATTGTGAAGGATGGATGCACCCTGGCTGGGATTCAAATGTGCTGATCTCAGCCAGCCAGGAGCATTTCCCAGCCAAACGTGGGTAGTGCATGCATAACTCTGTGGATGAGGCACTCTGTATGGATGGGCAAAGCCTCCGGACATGGGTGAATCTCTGCCTCCCGCGCTGGAAGTCCCAGCAGGGAAGATGTGGATGCCCCTTGTGCCCGTCAGACTGAGGGACACAGGCAGATCTCCACCTCTCCTACTGGGTCTCACGGTGGGGAAGCCACAGACTACCCCACGCCTCTCAGAAGCCAAGAGAGATTCAGCACCCTCACTGGCAGATTTCCAGTGTGTGATATTGCTGCAGTATGCATAAAACTCCATGGCACCTGCACATCATGATGTCATGCTGTGCCATGTGTTCAGATCACGTTTGGTATGCTTCTGCTTGTGCCTGAATCTTTTTAATGAATAAGTCAGACATGGCTCAGCAGAAAAAAAAAGACAGAGATGCTGGCATTGTGTGTGTATTTGTGTTCTGGAGTATTCATTTAACACTTCCCTGATGTCCTCATCCCATCTGTAAATAAAAATTCTGCAATTCAAGTGAGTACAGCAGTGCAGAAAGTGCTGATCAGTTCCTCACAAACCCCAACATCCGCTTATTCCTAAGGAAAACTCCCCGAGACTGGTTTCAAAATAAGTGTGTCTCAAGTCTGCTGGAGTCCAGGCAATGCATGGTTGGTGACTCGAGTCTGAGTGTTAATTTGTTGCCAATCCTTTCTGTCTCCTTCTGTCTTCTCTGCGCCTTACCTGCGCCTGCTGTTTCAACTGCAGGGTTATGTGTGTGTGTGTGTGTGTGTTTGTTGCTTGACCCTAAAGACACTTTCCTGGGAGTAAGACCCATTAAACACAATGGTGCTTACTTTTGAGTAGGATAGTGCTCTCAGTGTGTGAGTTCAGATATAGCGCTTTCTATGTGCAGCAGGAGGGCCAGGAGATATTTTACAACTTGTATTTCTACTGAGAATGGGAAACTGGCCCACATTCAGTGGCATGCACAGATTCTGTCCCAGAGCATTCAATTCCACATCTATGCTTTTGTCCAAACCTGTTCAGATTTTTTATTTTCCAAAAAATAGGCATGGATTTGTACATTGCAGCCTTTCTCCCGCCTTCCCTTTCTTTTTGCTTATCAGCATTTGCAGATGCCACAGCACAGAAGGCTTTGCGGTTCTTCTGCATTTCTTTCCTGTGACTCTGAAGCAGGATTGAGCCATACTTAGGTTTGGTACGCACTGCTTCTATTACTATGGATGAGAGATTCCTTGCTAAGAAGGTACCATACATTTACAGGAAGGCTCAAGGCTAATTTGGATTTTCTGGAAAAGAAGCGTGCTCTGCTACCTTTGTGGTGCCGCATGTGTTGAAAAGCGTAAGCCACAGGGCAGACACCCTTTAAAGAAAAAGTATTGCAGGCATATTAAAGTATTTAGTTTTGCAGGTATACTAAAGCCTCTGCTTTTTCTTTGTAACCACAATGTGATTTGCCCCATGCCCTGCTTTGGAATGTGAATGTTCACTGCATGTGGTGGTAAATAACCGTTGTGGGGACAAATACCTGCTTCACTGGGGTAAACCTCAACAAGATAATAGCACTAGGGTCCTGTTTATATACACTGTTTATATACAATAGTTATAATATTACATTATAAAGTCTATGTCTAGTCCTTTGCAGAGATCTTTCCTGCTACAAGCAGGTGGTTGGACTAGATGACCTTCTGAGGTACCTTCTAACTGTTTTGATAGGGGCGAAATTTCGGTCCTTCCCACAGGCAAAATTTTGCCTAGGGACGCCTCTGTATACAGCCTTTCAGGTCATCAGATTTCTTTTTTGACTTTATTCTCATGGCAGTTTACATAGGCAGGCTTATTAACCCTAGAAGGGTTTTACAGTTCAAAGAAAGGTTCTCTATTTCAAGAACTCCTACATTCTTAGATGTTTCCTTTTATGTCCAGTCTCACATTCACTTGCTTTCTGTTATGCCTTTGGACAGACTCCACTGCAACTGCATTTCTTTCTTTGACACACACTCCCACAGTCCAGTATCAACATCTATCCATGCACGGCTTCTGGTGTTGTTGAGACCGAGACCTTCATATCTTATCTTCAGGCAATTTACAGAAGCTTAACCCTCTAGACCAGACCAGGTTGACATTTTCAGGAAAGAGATGCTTCTAGTTTACATTTTAAATAAATGTCTACATGTGCTTCCAGTTGGACTAGGATTAATCCCAGTTTTTGGGAATTGTGTTCACATACTGGCAAATGAGGCCAAGGGTCCTGTCCTGATTTTGGGGAAGAGAATTATGGCAACTTTAAGTTGGACCCTTGAAAACTTAGGATAGCAGGCAGGCAGGCAGGCAGGCAGGCAGGCAGGCAGGCAGACAGACAGACAGACAGACAGACAGACAGATAGATAGATAGATAGATAGATAGATAGATAGATAGATAGATAGATAGATTTTCCCCACATTGCTATACAGAAACTCCTCAATGAATTTTGCTTGTCTTGTAGGTGTTCATGGCATCCATCAGTCTCAAAAGGTGCTCATGGTATCATGCTCAATGCTGCATGTGAAGCATGAAGGCCTGGATAGATTGATATGGAGGATAGGCTGTCACCCAAGCAGCAATTCCCCCTCTCCACGCCACTGAAATAGTCCAATGGAACAGCAGAGCCGATACGATTGGTTCCAGCTGCATCACAGAGCTGGGCTAAGGACAGGAGCTCACCCTGTCTTGTGGGGACCCGGGTCTCGACCCTTGGCCTGCTGGTTAACAGGCACAGTGTCTTAACCACTTGCGCCACCCACAGCCCTTGTAGTTGCTCAAGGCATAACCATATGCATGTCTACTCAGATGTAAGTCCCATTGTGTTCAACATGTGCATAGAAATGCATCCTCATTTCGCTTCCCTTGGCAGTTCTCAGGATATACTGATCATCCTGAATGGAATAAAAAGTACTTCCAATAAATTTTTCAGACAGTTTGCATTGATTGAAATCCTGAAACTTGTAGGTTTCTTGTTAAATTTTGAAAGAAGCTTTTCAGAATATTGGTTTTGGAGGGTAGCAAGAGTGCGGAGGACTATTGCCTACATGGCTTGTGTGTGAGTTTTCTGGTTGGCCACGATGGGAAACAGGTATGAATCTTTGATCTGTTCAACAAGACAAGCTCTTTTTACTCCCCAGTACTATCTCCAACAACTATTTGGTTGCAGCCACATTAGTGATGGGGGAACAATCTTAAGGCCTGCCAGAAATAAGTATTCGCTATGTACCTCTGCACAGTGACGTAGCTATGAAGGGGTGGAGCAGTCAACCTTGGAGGGACCCTGACCCCTTCAGAGCCATTCCTGTGGGGAGAGTAAAATGGAGCAAAATTCCATATGGTTCTGTTTTGCTCCCTCATTTGGAATGGCTTTGAAAGGATGAGGCTCCTAACCAGACTAACTGTTCCACCCCTTTAGCTATGCCACCACCTCTGAATGGTTTCTCTATAGGATATCTATCTGTCTACAGTATTTATTGGATATGGGGTCTTCTTAGACACACACCAGCTGTATAACTTGGATAGGTCTACAGAGAAAAAGGGGGCAGGGTGGGCCAAAAAAAAAAAATGGGGATTACGGTAGATCTGGTATGCTCGTTTGCCACTGAGATCTTTCCCTTGTGGCTAGCTCCTCACCATTTAATTCCCTTCCCCAATTTTAAAGAAAATGCTTTCCCAATGTCTGTATTTTAAAATGCAAATAACACTGTTTCCTAAAGCTGGGTTAAGTTACTTATATCACTCAGTGATCCTTAAAGAAGAGATTTCCAAATGTATTGCCACGAAGCTTCAACATCTTCATTTTCCCTTTAAATGCAAGCATAGAAAATGTACTTAAGTAAATGCGAGTTGTTCAATGTGCGTGTCAGCCTTCCCATTCTAATATATTAAGTGTTACACATGTTCTCCTATTGGGAAACTGGCATAATCGCAGCCCAAGGGTATGGCTTTTTATTGTGGGAGTGTTTCCTGATTACAATGTAACTTAACAATGTCAGTTGCTAAATCCTAAAAAATTAAGAAAAATTGATTTTATTAATTCTTTTCTGATTTCTTCAGCTGGTAGAAAGCTGATTTTTCTTTCTACAAAACTTTAATTATGCAACCCTGTTGCTCTCAATGAACTTTATGTACCTGGACTACAGTGTACCCAACTACAAGGGAATCAGGAGCCATCAGATACCCATGACACTAATGTGCTTCATGTCCCCTGTTGCATCTATGCTCAGCAGGAGAGGGGGGAAAGGTGTGAATTCTGACCCAGAGAGTGTTTTTCCCTATGTTAGGCTGGGGAACGCCTTGGATAATGGCATAACAGCTAATAAAAGTGTCGCCTGGTGCTGAGAGCAAAATGATACTCTCGTCAAAATGATACACTGGAAGTGTCATCTGGAAGTGACATCACACCAGACTGAAAGTGAAAAATAGAGCAGTGACACAGCTAACTAAAGTTTAAAGATAAAAGGTAAAGGTTCCTCCCGCAGGTTGCACTGCTAATTGTTACCAACTACAAGTGCTCATCCTCATTACAAGACCAGAGTCTAACGATATCTATGTGATCTTGTGGCCAGTATGCCAAAACACCAAAGGTTCATGGAATGCCATTACCCTGAAGTACCTATTTATCTTGGGGTGACCATAAGTTATAACTGAAAAAGAGGGCAGCCAAGACACTGAAGAAAAATATTCAGTAGGACATTCAAGAGAAATGTAGGACATGTCAGAATCAAAGCTAAAAACACTCATCTATATTGCTCTCAGGAGGTTAATACTATATTATTATTTAAAATTTAAAACTAACACAGACACATATATATAATTGAAGAATCACTGACTGATTCACTCTCTGTCTCATTGTCACCCAGACAAAACTGCACCTGGAAGCATGAAATTTGGGGAGGGTGTTCCTTCTGTGATGTGGGCACCCACTAAGAACCAATTTTGGGACATTCAAACCGGAAGAAGGTGAAAAGGGGCGCTATGTGTTTTCATCCCTATACTTTACATTAAAGAATCCCTGACTGATCAGCACCCATGCCCAACCCCTGGATCTAGAAGTATGAAATTTGGGTATTCCTTCTGTGATGTAAGGACCCACCAATAACTCATTTGTGCCTGGTGGTACACAGTGAAACCTATTGTTGCCCCGTAGGAATGCCGGATGCCCACTGCCTGGTGGTGCCCTCAGGTGACAAGTGGTGCCCATGGCCCCCTGCATGGTGGTCCCAGTGGTTCCCATTGCACAATGATGCTTGGTACCCAGTCCCTGTCACTGCCCCTGGTACTCTCCAGTGTTCAGTGTCTGTTTTATGTCCAGAGGTGCCCTCTGGTTCCCTGTGGTACCCACCATGCCCTTTTGTGCCAAGGGTCCACAATTATTTTTATAATGTTACTCCTGCAATAGTGGGTAAATTCCACTAGTTACATATAATTTATTAATGATAAGAAGGTTACGTGCAGCCTGCTCACAAGGAAAAGGAGGACAATGAAGATTTTTTCCAGGGCACAAGTCTAAAAAGGAGGACATGTCCTGGACAAAGAGGAAATCTGGTCACTCTTTATTTGGAAGGTGCTAGGCAAGTAACAAGAGCTCACTTCATTATATAGTACTGTGCTTGGGTTGCAAAACCTCCAACCTGCCATCCTTCAGGTTGACAAGCAAGAAGGTTTAAGGGACCAAGCTTTTAGCTCCTTTGACTATGTAAAATTTTTAAATAGAAAATAAATAAATAATAGGAAATGGACTTTCAATTTTTCCCTTTTTTGCTTAACCTTTATAGCTCGATTGAACATGCTGTTATGGATCAGAACACTGAAAACTCAAACAACTTTAAAAGCACAGTCCTGTTGTGAACCCACACAGATTTAGAAGTAAATATTTGTTCTGCCTCTGTCTTATTAAAACACATATAAAATTATTGCTTGTTTAGCTTTGTTGTTTTGTTTACAGCAATTTACAGCAATTTTATTTACAGCAATTTATAATTGAAAAAAGCAAGTTTTGGCTGCAAATATGCTTGTCCCCTTTTTCTTAAAACCTAATCTTCTGTTTGAGTTGCAAAATTGCTATTAGCAACATTTCCCCCTCCATATTGCATCAATGCAAAATGCTTGTCGAGGAAAATAGGTCACTGTTCCACCAGGATAGTAAATTAGCATAAGCATCCCTCTGATGTTTGTGTAAAAGTGGCAAGAGCCATGGTCATACCTGTGCTCTTTCTGCACAGTTCAAATACATCATTCCCGTCAAAGATTTCCTCCATAGCAGAACATTTATTTTAAAAGGCAGGGAAATTATGGGTGTTTTCCTCTTCCATGCTACTGAGTGAGCCCTATTCATTTTCCAGACTTACATGGGAATTGCAATGCACAAAACATGTTCTTCAGACCTAACCTGATATCTGATCTTTACACTTGTTTTGTGATCACTGTTTGTTCTGCAGAATTTATATTGCTGCCAGATTTTAAATGAGGCGTTAAACCAGTGTTTCTCAAAGTGGGAGTCGGGACCCCTTTGGGGGGTCGCCTAAAGACCCCTGGTGCAGGGGGCCAGGTCAGGCTTGCCAGACCTCCGGCTGTAGCTGCGCATGCACTGGAGCTGACTGACAGCCTCAGGGCCCAATCCTATGCATGCCTACTCTGAAATAAATGCCATTATAGTCAGGGGGGTCTTTACTCCCATGTAAATGTGGATAGGATTGCAGCCTCAGGGCCCAATCCTATGCATGCCTACTCTGAAATAAATCCCATTGTGTTGAATGTGTGCATAGAACACACATTTCATTTTTAACAATGAAAATACATCCTGCATATCGGATATTGACATTACAATTCATAACAGTAGCAAAATTACAGATATAAAGTAGCAACAAAAATAATTTTATGGTTTACAACCTGAGGAACTTATAAAGGGGTCACGGCATTAGGAAGATTGAGAACCATTGCTTTCAACAATGAACACATTGCTTAGTGGTTCTGTTGTGTGTGCAGCAGACCACAGCTCCTGCGAACAGATTAAGCCCCAAACATCTCAGCCCATAAAGTGATGCATCAAATGCGACCCTCCTTAAAAGTCAGGTTTCATTCTTTGGACATTTAAACTCATCAGAGGGTTGATTTCTGCCATGGTGGGGAGCACAGTGATCTTGTAAACTTTTCAGCACAGTGATCTTGTAAATGAGCTCCTTTTTTAGCTTTATGGTGACTAAGAGTATTTAGGTAATAATGCCATGTTTTTGCCTGGTGCAATTCATTGAGTCATCACAAAATCCTTTAAGCATGGCCATTGATACATGTGTCTATTGCTGTTCTCCTACACTGATTGAGAAGCAAGATGTTCAGCATATTTGCGTAGCCAGGATGAAAACAGAAATTGTTCATTTTAAATTTTGAGGTGTGGGTAGGGCTGCCATAATTCTCTTCCACAAAATCGGGTCAGGACTCTCTGTCCCATTTGCCAGTTTGTGAACACAGCCCTCCAAAATTGGAATTGTCCCTGTTTTGGAGGGGACATGGCAACCCTGGGGGTGGGTGAGGCATGTGGATCTGTGAAAGCAATTCATGCTTTCAATGTGAGTCCACAATAAGACCATGTAAACCAAGGAGATGGAAGTTTTGTCTCCCCCACCATCTAGCAAAAATAGCCTTAGTACAATCCTAACTGTGTTTACTCAAAAGTAAGCCCCATTGTGTTCAATGGGTTTTACTCCCAGGAAAGTTTCTTTAGGATTGCAGCTGTAGTGACTGAATTACCAGAGATGGTTACCATAAATTCGAGAAAAGATGTCAAGAGATGTTTTGGTGCATGCTTGCTAGTGTGTTCCCATTTATTGCACTACAGTTTGTGGTAGTTTGTAGATGTATTTCCCATGTTTCTAAGTCCTCTTCTGTGTGTTCCGTTTTTGCAGCCTCAACACTCACTGCCACCATGTGTGTTATAAAATAACTATGTTTAAGTCACTGTTTTGACATCCATGTTATAAATATATAGGTTCTTTCCAGAGGCACTAGTACGTACTAATGCACATTAAGTCATTAACTGGCATATTCATCTCCATTAGTTATTGATTTTAATAGAAATTAATCTGCCAAAGTATTTGGAGAGATAAATTTTTGTTAACATTTTCAATAAGGTGTCACCAGGTGCACCTTTGCGAGTTGGACTAGATGACCTATTAGGCCCCTTCCAACTCTACAATTCTATGATAACA
This sequence comes from Cryptoblepharus egeriae, assembly GCA_030015325.1. NCBI lineage: Eukaryota > Metazoa > Chordata > Lepidosauria > Squamata > Scincidae > Cryptoblepharus > Cryptoblepharus egeriae. Next base: position 20,058,333 of record JAREYC010000013.1, read on the forward strand.
GAACCCATTTTAGTTAACCTGCATTGAAAAAGGTGCACTCTGATTTGATTCCTCTTTGCTCTGTTGGGTTGGGCATGGGAAACACTCCTCCAGGGGTCACACTGTGTTTGGGTTGTTCTTTGCATGCGGAAGAGAAGCTGCCAGCAGTACATATGTGCCGCCAGGCTCCAATTATACTGTCTGTTTGACCTATTTTTTAAACCAGAAACTAGGGCAGCTCTTTGGATCGCCTTCCCCATATCCCTGGAAACCATACTGTGTTGCATTCTCCATTTTTGACATTATAAGACTTGAGCGCTGAGCCAAACTGTGGAATATTTTTCTCTGGTGTTTCTCTCTCTCTGTTTCTGTGTGTGTCTCTCTCTTTCTCTCGTCTTCATTGAAACACAGCTGTAACAGATGTCTGGCCATTTGGAAGCCCAAGAGGGAGCGACTGATAACAATAGCGCTTTGCAATAAGTGATCTTTCTGCCTAGTTTATTAAAGGCTGCTGAATTTAGAGCGCTTTCCAGAGCAGGGAATGGATGATCTACTGGAAATAATTATTATAACTTGGCTGCTTTGTCCTTTCCTCCTCTCTCCTCCCCTTCTCTCCCCCCCTCCTTGCCTGCCCTCTCTTACAAGCTTCATATTCTGCAGGTTTGTTTCCAAATGAGAGCCTTGAGATCCAAAACTGTTAATGCTGCATGTTTGCTTACAGTGCAGTAAATGCTATTGAGAGGACTATCTATCGAGTGACTTGTAATGGAACTAGGTTCTTTAAAATAAACATTTACAGATCTGGGTGTTCTTTGTTTAAAAAAATATTTTTGTGCCTAATATTAAAAGCTTTATATTATTATTAGCGAAATTTACCCAGTGTTGTGGGAGTAAAATTTTAAGATATTTGTGTGCCTGGGAACATCCTTACCCCCCCACCATGCATCACCTCCTCTGCAATACCCATCTCTGTGAAACACTCTCCCCCATGAAACTCCACAGGCTCCTGCAACACCCCCATGCAACACCACCCTGTGCAAAAGCCCCGTGCAACATCTCCATACACACTGCCCCCTGGCAACACTGCCTCTGTGCAACACCCCCTCCAGGCAATACCTCCGTGCAACACCTGATTATGTAACATCCACCCCCATGCAACTCTACACCACACACTCATTGTCTCATCAACACCCAGCCAAAACCTAGAAGCATGAAAATTGAAGATGGTGTTCCTTCTGTGATGGAGGTAGCCACTAAGAACGGGTTTTTGGAAATTCCAGTGGGAAGGGGGTGGAAAGGGGTACAATGCGTTTTCCTCCCTATACTTTGCATTGAAGAATCCCTGACTGATGGATGCTCTGCCCCATCCCCCGGATCTAGAAGCATGAAATTCGGGGAGCATATTCCTTCCATGATGAGAGCCCCACCAAGAACTGATTTCTAGAAATTTAACTCCTAAGAGGCTGAAAAGGGGTCCAACACATTTTTGGCCTATACTTAACATTGAAGACTGATCAACGGCCAGCCCCAAATCCTGCACATGTCCGATCTGGGTGCCCACAGTTGTGTGGGGATGGTGCATTGGGTAGGGGCATGTTGTGCATAGAGGGGCATTGATGTGCATGGGGGAGTTGATACCCATGGGGGTGTTGCGCATGGAGGGTGTTTCACATGGGGAGTTGTTGCGCATGGGGAATGTTGCACAATTCATAATTGAAGTGTCCCATTCCAGCAGACCACAATGAAGCAGTATCCAACCAGCATCCAACTGCACCAGACTTTTACTTATCTTATTTCATCTTAACTTTAAAAAATGTGCTTTACCACAGATCTCATTGTTGGGTGTGGGTGCTCTTCTCCCCCTCCTCTTGTCAACCATCTCATGTTCTTTGCCAACTGCAATTCAATTGGTTACACTAAATAGGTCACCCAATGATAGCAACTCTTTGCATAGGCCAGGCCAGGCAAGCCGGGGTGAAAAGTTATGCCCTTCATAGATGATTAGAGGGAGTGAGGTCCCATTATTGACGGAATTCTTTTTCTTTGCAAAGTGTTCTTCAGGAAGGTCAGTTTTGGGCCATGGTGTAAATGAGAAGTATTTGTCTGGATAAAACTGACTTTGCTACCAGGGCTAGCTATGAAGCACACTTGTGCTTTGCAACTGGGTGTGCTTGAAAACATTTCCCTTATTCCAATGATTGAGGTGCACCTTGATCTGCCTGTTGGATCTGTAAAATAGGAATGTTTAAAATAGCTTTATGTACTAAAACAGTGGTTCCCAAATTGTGGGTCAGGACATGAATTTTGGTGGGTCACCTAATGATGGATCATCAAATGGAAACTAACTGCCTTGACCCTAAGGCTATCCAAGGCTATCCAAGGCTATATGGGAAGCCTACTGTAGCTTCCCAAATAGCCTGTAAAGAACTCAGCTCCCACAGTTTGCAAACGTGTAAATATAGGAAAAATCATCAAATATTGATTTGATGGTTGCTTTTTTCCCTTCCGGTTACTTATAAAAATTATTTCTTTCTATATCTCATTTTCTTCAAAATCTGGTAAACCGAGGTGGGTCCTGATAGAGTGTCATTCTATTGCTGAGTGATGGCCTCTTTCCCCCTCCCAAAAAAATAAAAAAAATAATCTCACAAATTCATGGATACATGTTGCCCACCCATATTTGTCCCAAAGAAAACTCCAATGATCTGGAGAGTATATCTTTCAACAGTAGCGTAGCTAGAGGACTTGGTGGTAAGAGAGTGTTGCTGCATCCATGCCCTGCTTGTATGCTCCCAAGAAACATCTGACTGGGCAGTTTTGGAAATGGGATACTGAAGATGATGAACCTCTGGTCTGATTCAGCCATACTGCCCTATATTTTTCATGCTACTACAGCCCATTTCTATACAGCAAGGAGGCCCTGATGTGGTCCAGTGGTCTGTTCTTTCAGATGTTCCTGTGGATTAGCTGTCTGGCATATGGCTTGGTAGACAAGGAACAAAATGTCTTATGCCTGTCGTCATGTTAATTATTGGAAAGACCGCCATATGGTATTTTCAGAGCAGATGGACTGTGTTTTGGAAATACCATCCTCGCTTGTCTCTCATTGGAGCTGGTCTCTCTTCAAATGTTAAGGGCCTCCAAACCATCAAGATGTTACTTCCATTTGCTTTATCCGAAAGTTAGCATATCGAGAAAATGCTTCCTTTTCTGTTGTGATGTCCTTGTTGTCATCACTCTTAAAGAAATACCAGGCACTGTAGAAAATAATTGAAATTCAACATAGGATCTGCCGGAATCTAAAAGATAAAGAAAAGGAATTTACTGCTTGTGTCATAGGATAACATGCAACATGCACTCAAGGTGGAGTGTGAAACAAAAATTAAGAGGGTTGCAGGAGAGGCAGTGCTGGCTATGGAGCAGCGCAGAGGGTACTGCAGGGGCTGCGGAGCCCCTGGATAATCAGCAGCTGAGGGTAGAGGCAGGGGAGGGACCTCCACCTGTTTGCACCTCAGTGTTTCCTGCTCTGGGAAGTCCCAGAGCCACGTGCAGCTACCTGCAAAACACATGCAAAACTTAAAATGGCTAAAATGGCAGTGGAAATGCCCTGGGAATTCCGGAGAGAGGGGTGTTTTTTTTCCCCTTTCCGTTTCCCCCCTTTTTCAGGGGGTCTCTGAGCATTTCCAGTCATCTTATCAGCCTTTCTGTGATTAAGATGGGAGCATTAATGGATATTGCATCATTTTTCTTTAAGAAATCAATCTATAGGTTAAAATTTGCCTTCCTCGTGAAATGCACTTGGCTTCTCAAGTGCCCCTTCTTATTTCCGATATGGTCACTGGAGGAAGAAAAGAAAACTTGAATCAGCTGATGAACTGTTTTTGAGCACTTTATGAAGGATACACACACTTCCCTGGGGCTTAGCTAGAATTTTGCAGGAATCAATCACCTCCATTTGGTTTCCTCCACCCAGAGTGGTTCTAAAGGGGAAGGAGAAGTGTTGCTTGCACACTGTAATGAGGGTCCCTGCAAAGCTAGTACTTTGTCCCCCCTCTAGCTATACCACTAAGGGCTGTGGGTGGTGCAAGCGGTTAAGACGCTGTGCCTGTTAACCAGCAGGCCAGGGTTCGAGACCCAGGTCAGCCCCACAAGACAGGGTGAGCTCCTGTCCTTAGCCCAGCTCTGCAACGCAGCTGGATCCAGTCGTGTGGACTCTGCTTTGCATTGGACTAATTCAATGGCTTGGAGAGGCGGGATTTGCTGCTTGGGTAACAGCCTATCCTCCATAACAATCCAATCCAGGCTTTCGTGCTTCGCATGCAGCATATGCAGCGCCGAGCACGATACCATAGTTTTCCAAGACTGACGGAGGCCTGCTCAGTTATACCACTGCTTTGCCTATATAAATATGTATATCATTAGATGTTACAAAAATTGCAAGTAGCTCTGATGATCCATTCTGGGAAAAGAAGCTGTATTGTTTTTAAGACCAACTTTATAAAACAACCACAATGTGTGAATAAGCTCTTGGGTTGTACAGAACTATTCATGTTCATGCTGGGCGTTGAGCAAAAAGGAAAAAATAACAGTGTAGGAGAGAGACACAAAAATGAGGCATGGTGGAACAACTGAGGTCTGCGGGAGGTTTTATGCCACCTTAATTTGAATAGCTTCTCTGAAGTGTGAGACAGATTGTACTGAAAGCTACTGGTTCAAAAGGGAAAAAAAACCACATATTTAGCTGTTCCTCCATTTTTGGAAAATATACCATCTAAGCAGTTACTCGAAGCTGTTTCCAGTACTAATTGAAGCACATAGTGTCCTTTGCAGGGCAATGAGCAGAAGTAATGAGAACCGCAGTTGTCTTTGTACTGGGAATGTTGGAGATTATTATTAGGTAGACACCAACAAGGCACTTTGACTCCAATATGCTCTCTCTCTCTCTCTCTTTTTTTTTTTTTTTCAAGGAAGTATATCGATTCCTCCTGGCCAGGGAATGAAGTAGGGAGAGTTGCCCTTTCTGCAACAATACAGGTTGGGCATCCCTTTTCCTTTATGCTTGGCATCAGAAGTGTTTTGGGTACCAGATTTTCTGTACTTCAAAATACTTGCACATACATAATAAGAGATCTTGGGGATGGAGCCCAAGTGTAAATGTAAAACTCATATATGTTTCTCCTATCTCTTATACACATAGCCTTAAGCAGGCCTCCGTCAGTCTTGAAAGATTATGGTATCGTGCTTGGCGCTGCACATGCTGCATGCGAAGCACAAAAGTCTGGGTTAGATTGTTATGGAGGACAGGCTGTTACCCACGCAGCAAATCCCCCCTCTCCACGCCACTGAATTAGTCCAATGGAAAGGCAGAGCCAATATGATTGGATCCAGCTGATGTCGCAGAGCTGGGCTAAGGACAGGAGCTCACCCTGTCTTGTGGGGCCGACCCAGGTCTCGAACCCTGTCCTGCTGGTTAACAGACACAGCGTCTTAGCCACTTGCGCCTCCCACAGCTCTAACACATAGCCTTAAAGTAATTTCATATATTTTAATTTATGTGACTAAAACAAGGATTCAGCATGAAACTCAGTTTGTGATTTTATTTCTTTAAGGGGGAAACATGAATTTTTTGAAAAATGAAAAAGTGCCATATTTTGGATTATTCAGTATTTTGGAATTCTGGCTAAGGATTCTCAACCTGTGTTATCATTGGCTTCATTGACTGTTTTTCATCCCTCTATTAATTCATTTAAAAACCAGCAAAATGAGCTCCAGAAACATGTTTGTCGCAAGGTAGAAATAGTGCTTCTTGTTCTGATGATAACGTAACCAGCTACTTCATGCTAATCTGACATCTTCCTGGAATGCTGCAGAGAGCTGTGTAGAGATAAGGAAATAAAATAAAATTGCAGTGTCATCCATGCACATAAGTGGTCTTTCTGAGGCAGCCAACTTTGTTACATGAAAGAATAATGGTCTCCCCTTCCCAGGCCCTTCTGATAACCAATTTTAGCAAGGCTGAGTCAGACAGTGAGCCATCAAATAAGAGCTCTTGGCTTCTTGTGTTCGGAGATAAGATTGATACCACTGCAAGAACATCAGCCAGGAGATAACACTGGATCTCATACTAGTAGTTTTTTTAAATGATCGTACATCATGTCTAGCACTCCAACAGTTTCTTTGTCCTCCATGTCCTTGGCAGAACTTGGGGTGGCCCTCCAAAACATTTTATTTATTTTATTTTTTTTATTTGATTAGTATTTCGCCTTTCTCCTCGAAGGGCTCCCAAGACGGCTAACAATCAATAAAACAGTCACAATAAAATACAATTAAATTACACTTTAGCATTTGTCTAAGAGTGCAGTGGCTCAGTGGTTAGAGCACTGGGGTTAGAACACTGCTTGACCAGAATTCCGATCAGCAAGTCAAGACCTGAGCACTGAGGTCAGCTCTCATCCTTAGTCCAGTTCATGCCAACTTAGTAATTCAAAAGCATGTAAATGCAAGTAGGGAATTAGGTACCTCTTTGAAGGGAAGCTACAGCAGTGTTCTGTGCACCATGCTGGCCACATGACAATGAAGTTATCCTCGGACCATGCTGGCTCTTCAGTTGCAGAACCAGAGATGAACAGTACACCCTATTGCCTGTCACAGCTAGCAGGGCAACCTGCAAAGGTTTAACTTTCCTTTCCTTATGAATGCCAAATGTGCATGGGGTCAGAAATACATGTATTGTACTGTTCAAGTACCTTTGTCAGAGAACCAGGATTTCTTGTCATGCCTTAGTGACTGCTTGGAGGAAAACTCAGGTTGGACTGCTTTGTAAATTATGAAATACTTCTTAAGGTACTTTGCATGAGCAAAATTAGACATCTGTGTGATACAAACACACCTGCATCTGATGACAATGTGAACTTGCATCTGAATGATGTTACCATGATCCAGGTTCACAAGCAGATATTTTTGCCTTCCTGGACTATAAAATCTGCTTCCTTTTGTCTCTCTCCCTCTCCCTTTCTCCTCTTCACTTCCTCTTTTTGCATTCTTTCAGTATGCAGATTAATGATGGGCAAAAGAACACTGGGATGAGATTTGGCTCTGTTAAATGTTGTCAAAAAGCAGAATAGTTTTATTCTGCTTTGCCAGAGCTCCAGAGTGTCTTTTAGGTTTTGATCTGGTCTGGAGAGGGGGTGGCATTATCCTGTATGATTTGTCTATGAGCTTCCATGGGAACCTGGCTGGCTGGACTAGAAGATGGATTTTGGTCTGATCCAGCAAAGAGGTTGTTGTGTTGCTAATGGCACATGGCTCCGTCTGGTTGTGGGACTTTGGGTATTGAACAAAGCTGGAAAAACCAAGGCATCCCCAAACTAATATCAGCTCTGCATTCTTACTCTAATTTTTAAATGCTAGCTTGTAAAGTTTTAAGTGTGTTGCTTTGTGACCTTTTGCAGGAGAGGTAAGAATATAAATTTTTAAGCTAAATTAATTGGATTGAATCCAAAGACTTGCATGACTCATTCTGTACATCCTCTGGAGATTTGTTCTTGTGTTTCTTGAATGCCAGTGCCACTGTCCCCATACCATACTGCATTGCAAATCTCTGGGGAAACTGAGGAAGGAAGCTTTAAAGGTAGCATGAGAAAGAAAGAAGTCAAGGATTCCACTGGGCATGCCCAAGCTTAAGTAACTCTTTGGATCCAGGCCATGAAATGCCAGAAAGAAAGAAAACCACAAAGTGGTTGAAGGGAAAAGAGTGGCATCACTAGAGGAGTGCAAGCTGTAGCAGCTGATGCACCCTGGGGGGATGGTGTTTGAATAATACCACCATGTTGTGTGATTTCAGGCAGTGAAACAAACTGTGTTGAGAAATCTCTAATCTATCTAAAGAAATAGCAAAAAAAAAACAAACAAACAAACAAACCAGCAAGAGAATGGCAATGGTACATCATCATGCCCACCACTTGGAGTACTTGCCCTGCCCACTGTATGGGAGAAGGTCCATCATGGAGGTGATGCACTGGCCAACTCGTACCATGTGATACAAACCTAATGCCACTAAGTGGAAACTAGCAAGCAGAATGAGTACACAGGCCAATATGTGATTGGAATGTCTGTCCTCACTTGGGCAATTTGTACATGTTGTTCACCCCAGGGCGACTGACAAACACAAATACAATTGTGCTGTTAGAGAACTGATTGTGTTAATACAGCTCCTGTCAAGGTTAGTACATAAGTAATGTTCTCATTTTCTGCTCCCTTGATTCAATGCTGATCAGTTCTAATCTCAAATGTGCACGACCTAAGGAGTCACAACCATTCTGCTGACTACCTTTGAGAAAAATCTATTATTTATTACCTCATTTGATTTTTTGACCCTCCCTGGTGTGATCCATTTCCATCCATTAAGGCATTAGCCACCAAAGTATTACGTGCATCATAAATGAAATATTGATCTTTTATTTTAAAAAAATAAAAAATTGGCATGTGTTGTGTTTTTCCTCAAAGAGCTGCTATCAATCATATCTAAAGGATCAAAATTTTTTTTTTTACTTTTAAGCCAAAGGAAAATAAAAAAGCAATGAAAGCTATTTGCCAATAAAAAGGGAGGATATTACTGAAGCTTGAATATGTTTATTCCACTATTTGGGGATGTATTGCTTGATTATAATTTGCTAAAGCATCATTAGATCAAAAATAAGCCAAGATATTTGGTGGAATTGACTACAACCATAGCAATAAATATAGAAATGTCCATTGTTGTACAGATTTTTTTTAGTATGGAGGGTTCTTGTTTAAAATACAAATTTTTTTATGATTGCCTTGCAGAGATGAAGAAAAAACCTCAATTAATAAGTATTTCTGGGGTCAAGTGAAAGTCCATACCTTCCTCCATACCATTCTGAATTTTATTATTCATAAACGTGTTAGTGCATGCTCCCTCAACAGTGGGGAAGGGCATGCGTTGGGATGAGAAGCAGCCTATGCATGGTCAAGAATCTAGGTCAGTGGTTCTCAATCTTCCTAATGCCGTGACCCTTTAATACAGTTCCTCATGTGGGGACCCCCAGCCATAAAATTATTTTTGTTGCTACTTCAAACTGTAATTTTGCTACATTACATATGAATCGTAATGTAAATATTGGATATGCAGGATGCATTTTCATTGTTGCAAATTGAACATAATTAAAGCATAGTGATTAATCACAAAATAATATTTAATTATATATTGTGAAATATTTATTACTAATTACGAATAAAAAAGATGCAAAATACCTTGCAAGGCCCCCTACACCAGGGGTCTTTAGGCGACCCCCATGAAAGGGTCAGGTGACCCCAAAAGGGGTCCTGACCCCCCGTTTGAGAAACACTGATCTAGGTCAACCCAACCAGAAGAGGTGGGTTGAGATCTTAGGTCTACCCAGCAGGTAGATCTGGGCTGCAAATTCACGTTGGTAGCCCAGGTCTACCTGCCCAGCAAACAAGAGGCCAAAGTCCAGTGGGAGTCTAGGTATGCCTACCTGGTTGTTCTGGAGTTAAAGTAGTGTTCATGGCCCCCACCCCCAACTAGCGCCACCCTTACTTAGCCTTGTGATCAAACTGGCTCAGGGTTGTTGACTAGCCTGAGGTCTTTAGAGCTCCCTGTGTGTGAAGGAAGATCTATTAGTAGATGGGCTATCAGTTTTCCTCTTTTTAGGCCCTTCCTCTTGACTCAGCACTTTTTAAGGCAGTCATTAGGTGGGATAAGAACCTCCAGGAATTGTGGTCAGACATTTTCTGCCATTTTAGCTGGACCTTGCACAAGATCTCCCACTTGCCTGCCTGCTTGGTTTGCACAGTAAATGATACTCAATGATGTTCACAGCACCAATGATTGCCTTGCAAATGATAAAAAAAATCCTCTTGCTTATTAGTTTCCTGTTTTTCAATTTGATTTTTTAGAGAAAAAAGAATCCAATCAGGATTCCCCTTCTTATAGCAAGATCTTCAGACCTTAGCCTTCAGCACTTCCCTTGACAGTGCTGTCCTTGCTTGTATGATTCCAGCTTTACAGTTATGCTTGGCAGTTTGAAAAGTCATAGCCACATCCCCTACGGCTTAACATGAAATCATTGCAGGCAGGTTTGTAATAGCCTTACTGTTTGAGTACCAATTAAATCTTTAGCTGTAGAACTGGTGGACAGCCTGATGTTTGTGATGGAAGTATACAGTATTCAGCTGCAATGAATTCATTCTGCTGTAGGTTAGTGTTTGGAACCTTGTCAATAAGGGAACAGTGATGTCACTAGGGTTTGCATCACCCAGTGTGGGATGCCAGCATGTCACATTCAGTGATGGAATTTATCTCATGCAATGGGCATGACAACGCCCTGGGCAGTGGACACTATTATCTGCCTCCTCTTGTTTCTGGCTATATCTTTTGCTAAGAAAGACAGATTTCAGTGTGGTTTGTTTCATTGCATTCTGCATGGAATTATATGATATACTAGCAAAAAGTGTACTCACATTGCGGGAGTAACATTTCCCCATATGCCATCCCCCCCCCCCCCCGGGCGCATCAACACCCCATGCACAACTTCTCCCCATGTGCAACTTCCCTCCATGCGCATCATCCCCCATGCACATCATCCCCCATGCGCAACTTCCCCCCCATGCGCAACTTCCCCCCCATGCGCAACTTCCCCCCCAGGCGCAATTTCCCCCCGGCGCAACTTTACCCATGCGCATCATCCCCGATGCGCAACTTTCCCCCATGCGCATCATCCCCCCATGCGCATCATCCCCCCATGCGCATCATCTCCCCGTGAGCAACTTCCACCCATGCACAACTTCCACCCATGCGCAACTTCCACCCATGCGCAACTTCCCCCATGCACATCTACCGCATGCCCAACTTCCCCCAAGAGCAACATTCCCCGTGCGCAACATTCCTCATGTGCAGAATCCTCGCCAGTGCAACCTCTTCCTCTGAACAACACCCCCCCCCCCCCCGCCAGTGCACCGGGCACCGATGACCAAATTGGCTGGATGTTGTTCAGTCTCCCATGTTAAGTATAGGACAGAAACACGTTGCCCCCTTTTCAGCCCCTGAAGGGTTAACTTTCTCCAGATGGTTCTTGGTGGGAGTTCAGGCAACAGAAGGAACTCCCAGAATTCCATGCTTCAGGCCCAGCAGTTGGGGCGGAATGTTGATGAGTCAGCAATTCTCAATGCAAAGTATAGGGAGGAAAACGCGTTGCCCCCCTTTTCACCCCCTTCCGGTTGGAATTTCCGAAAACCAGTTCTTAGTGCACCCCTCCGTCACGGAAGGAACACCCACCCCAAATTTCATGCTTTTAGGCCTGGCAGTTTTGGCAGGGCGGTGATGAGTCAGTCAGTGAGTGACTTTTCTCCTATATAGATAGATAGATAGATAGATAGATAGATAGATAGAGATATATATATAGATATATATAGATATAGATAGATAGATAGATAGATAGATAGATAGATAGATAGATAACATAACTGTAGTATTCAAAAAACCCAAAATTTAATTTTTTTTGGCCAATAGTGATGTCAGTCTTATGTGTGCATGATATAGTACAGATCACATCCTCATACCCTCTAGTGACACTGCCGTATAATTGTTAATTTCCTCTAAGCACAACAACCTTGCATGGACTTTGCATGGATACCCTTGCATGGAACTCTTCAGTTGCTTCATAGTAGTGATGATGTACTGTAATATATAGCTCCTGTCAACCTAGCAGTTCAAATGCATGTAAATGCAAGTAGATAAATACTGTAAATAGGTACCAGCATTCCATGTGCTTTGGCATTTTGGCATCCGTGTGAGCCACATGACTACAAAGGCTTCTTCGGACAACTCTGGCTCTATGGCTTAAGAAATGGGGATGCGCACTGCTCCCTAACGTTAGTCACAACTAGCAGGTTAATCTGTGGGGGCTGCCTTTACCTTTAATATATCACTGCTCTCTTCTGGTTCAGCCAAGCTATGAACTACGTGACACTTTGCAATAAGTTGCACAGCCATGCAGATTACTGGGAACACTGCCTAGTTAATAAATCTTTTACATTAACAACACCTGTGTTGATCCTGACTATGTGGTCAAGAAACAATGAAGGACATATTTTTTGCTCTGTGCTCTGTAGAATGGGAAGCCCCCATGTGGAATTGCGTTCCCCCCAAGCTGGCAAAAATAAACAGTGACATCTTGAAAGAAAGAATAAGAATAATGCAGAGGTTCTGATTTACAGCTGACATGTGCAAGGGAATCCCAAACATGCCACAAATGCTGCACAAATGCCGGCATAAGTCCTAACAGGGTTATGCCAGCCTCCCCACACCACCATGAGAAGTTATGTTAGGTGAATTATGCCAGTTTAAATTGGTTAGGAATGTGCCTTGAGGGCTCAAATCTATGCATGTCTACTCATAAGTAAGTCCAATTTTGTTCAGTGGAATTTACTCCCAGGAAAGTGTTTATAGGACAGCAGCCCAAGTACCATACAGAGCTGCTTTAACCCTGGGCCCCAACTTATCAGTCCAAAGGGAGGGTGAGCTACAGAAAGTCAAGAATGAGGTTTGCCTATAATTACGGGGAGAAGCATATCTGTATTATAATAATAAACCTTTATTACGGTCCTAGACCAGCACAGCATATCTGTATTTATCAATTACAAAAAGTGAAGCATGCCTTCAGTTTTTTATTATGAGGGTATTGCACCCACAGGAGCTGGGTGTATGTGATGTACATTTTAAAAACAATAAAATAATGATGTGCCATTATTTTAAAAGGAGATAATTGTTCTCTTGTCCTCATATTGCATTTGTTGTTTGGAGAAATAATTTTAAAATATGCTGCTGAGATCAAGAGAGGCACATGGAACACCCCTTTGATGGAAGATGGGTGAGATTAAAATCCAATTAGAAGCCAAAATCTTAAAATCAGTGATTAATGAATCGATATGTTAATCATTGAAACTAATGGAGCTATGCTTTCAGCCCTGCTTCTTAGTATAGAACAGGGATGGCCTGACTTTGTAATGGCATAGGCTATTTAACACAAGCTATTTAACTGCGGCTGGAAAACAAACTGGGGGTTTGCAGTAGCAGGAAGGGAGAAGGGGAATAGAATCATAGAACCATAGAATCCTAGAGTTGAAAGGGACCTAGTAGGTCATCTAGTCCAACCCCCTGCCTGCAGCAGGAAATCCTCCTACATCATGCCCGACAAGCCTCTGCTTGAAGACCCCCAGTGAGGGAGAGTCCACCACCTCCCTTGGTAATCTGTTCCACTGCCACACCGCCCTCACCGTCAGGAATTTTTTCCAGATCTCCAGCTGGAATCTCCTTTCTTGCAGTTTGTACCCATTGGTTCTAGTTCTGCTTTCAGAAGCAGCTATGAACAAATGAGCCCCTTCCTCCACATGACAGCCCTCCAGGTATCTGAAGAGGGCAATCATGTCTCCTCTCAGCCTCCTCTTCTCCAGGCTGAACATCCCAAGTTCCCCCAACCTTTCCTCTTAGGGCTTCCCTTCCATCCCACTGATCATTCTTATCGCTCTCCTCTGGACTTGCTCCAGCTTGGCTGCATCTTTCTTAAAGTGAGGTGCCCAGAACTGAACACGGTACTCAAGGTGAGGTCTGACCAATGCTGAATAAAGAGGAACTAGAACCTCTCGCGACTTGGAAGCTGCAGTCCTCTTAATGCAGCCTAAAATGGCATTTGCCTTCTTTGCAGACACATCACACTGCTGACTCATGTTCAGCTTGTGATTCACAGCAACTCCAAGATCCCGCTCACATGTTGTGCTGCCAAGCCACGTATCCCCCATTTTATACCTGTGTTTTTGGTTTGTATTGCCCAAGTGCAGAACCTTGCACTTCTCCCTGTTGAAGTTCATTCTATTTGTTACAGCCCAGGATTCCAGTTTATCCAGATCCTCCTGGAGGTTTCTCCTGTCTTCTGTTGTGTTTGCTACTCCTCCCAGCTTGGTGTCATCTGCAAATTTGATTAGGCTCCCCATATCCCTTCCTCCAAGTCATTAATGAAAATGTTAAAGAGGACTGGGCCCAAGACAGAGCCTTGGGGTACCCCACTTGAAACCAATCTCCAGGTTGATGCAGACCCATTTACTAAAACCCTTTGAGAAGAATATAGACAAGGGAGAAAGAAGATATAGAGGAATATTCTAGGTTCAGGGTAAGTTGTCAAGGTTCTCTGTAGCCTGAACACAAGACTAAAGGAAAGGAGCTAGTCCATCGGCCAGCCATGACATATACTTCACACACTTGCAGGGGGAAGGTTAAGCACAATCCTAAGCATGTCCACTCAGAAGTAACTCCCATTGTGTTGAGTGGGGCTTACTCTCAGGAAAGCAGATTTAGGATTGCAATTGGTCTTCCCAGTGTTTGGTTCCTTCAAACTCATGTGACAGATGCTCAAAGAGGTCCATGCTATTTTACTAAGCAGCTGCGTTGAACTAGAAGCTATGTGTCCTATAGATGGATGGCTGATGAGTAAATTGATCATGACTTTATATTTTCAAGGGAATGTATTTGCATGGAAATCCCCATGATTGGTAACCTATATGAGGTCGCTGCCCATATATAATTACTAAAGTATATACAACTTCCCTCCTTGTCTGGCCTTGTTGTCAAGTCAGATGCACCTAAAGATTTGCATTCGGATGTGGCTTTCTGAAGTTACAATGCCCAGCATTTAAAAACATGTTGGGTTAAGATGCACATCACTGTGGTACCAGTGTGGAGTCCAATAGTGGCTACCAATGATAATCTTCATCACTTGTATAACTGAGGGAAAATGCTGGAGAGACAGACCCTACAATCCAGAGTAAGTATGGGAGCACGTAAGAGACATTACATGCACCCATAGTTAGTGCACCACTTAGTGAAAACCTATGGGAAATTCATATTGCTATCCAGAGTAAATTGTTCTTACACCAGAGCAAGGACTCCCATTGTTACTCTGGATTGCGCCCAGAGTTGTTGGCAAACTGGCCACCTTATTGGACCACAGAGTAGTAACTACTGACTGCTATCTTCTTCGATTCATCAGCTGTTTTCACAAATGCTAAACTAGAACAACTGTACTCTAGATCTGATTTCAGGAGACCCAGGCTGTTTTTGATGCTGAAAAAAACAGAGGAGAGGAGGGAAGCAGCTCAGGGCTAGCCAGAAGGGAGCAGGGC
Organism: Cryptoblepharus egeriae; assembly: GCA_030015325.1. Classification (NCBI taxonomy): domain Eukaryota; kingdom Metazoa; phylum Chordata; class Lepidosauria; order Squamata; family Scincidae; genus Cryptoblepharus; species Cryptoblepharus egeriae. The sequence goes on from JAREYC010000013.1 coordinate 20,073,528, forward strand.
AGAGAGAAAGAGGCTCAGGATAAAGAGAAGGAGAAAGTGGGGAGACACTTTGAAAGTGTCTTTGATTGCAGCCTCCTAACAATTTCTACTCAGAAGTAAGCCCCATTGTGTTAAATGGAGCTTACTTCCAGGAAAGTGTCTTTAGGACTGCAGCCTAAATAGACTTCATAGGATCGTGCACATTGAATGCAAATTTTGAATTCAATTCAAGTGTTTTGTCATCATTTTTACATCCAGTTAATATTTTTATATGAATATTTTGGGGGCTGTGGAACCAATCAGCTGAGTTTCCATTATTTCCTATGCGAAAATCCTTTCCTTTATCCTTTATTAGCAAAAAGTGTACCCGCGTTGCGGGAGTAACTTCCCCATACAACATCCCCCACGGCGCATCAACAACCCATGCGCAACCTACCCCCATGTACAACATTCCCCTGTGTGCAACTTCCCCCCGTGTGCAACTTCCCCCCGTGCGCAACTTCCCCATGTGCAAATTCCCTCCATGCGCAACTTCCCCCATGCGCAACTTTCCTACATGTGCATCATACCCCATGTGCAACATCCCCCCATGCGCAACTTCCCCAATGCGCAACTTCCCCAATGCGCAACTTCCCCAATGTGCAACTCCCCCCATGTGCAACGTCCCCCCATGCGCATCGTCCCCATGCGCAACTTCCCCCATGCGCATCATCCCCCATGCGCAACTTTCCCCCATGGGCAACTTCCCCCGTGCACAACTTCTCCCATGCGCAACTTCCCCATACACAACTTTCCTACATGCGCATCATCCTCCCATGCGCATCATCCCCCATGCGCAACTTCCCCCATGTGCAACTTCCCCATGCGCAACTTTCCTACATGCGCATCATCCCCCCATGTGCAACTTCCCTCCATGCGCATCATACTCCCATGCGCAACTTCCCCCATGTGCAACTTCCCTCCATGCGCAACTTCCCTCCATGCGCAACTTTCCTACATGCGCATCATCCCCCCATGTGCAACTTCCCTCCATGCGCATCATACTCCCATGCGCAACTTCCCTCCATGTGCAACTTCCCTCCATGCGCAACTTCCCTCCATGCGCAACTTTCCTACTTGCGCACCATCCCCCGTGTGCAACTTCCCCCATGCGCAACTTCCCTCCATGCGCAACGTCCCCCCATGTGCATCGTCCCCGCATTGTCCCCCCATGCACATCATCTCTCATGCACAACATCCCCCCATGCGCAACATCCCCCCATGCGCAACATCCCCCATGCGCAACATCCCCCATGCGCAACATCCCCATGTGCAACTTCCCCCATGCACAACTTCCCCATGTGCAACATCCCCCCATGCACATCAGTCCCTGTGCGCAACTTCCCCCATGTGCAACTTCCCCCATGCGCATCATCCCCCATGTGCATCATCCCCCATGCGCAACTTCCCCCGTGCGCAACTGCCCCCATGCGCAACTTTCCTACATGTGCAACTTCCCCCATACGCAACTTTCCTACATGCGCAACTTTCCAACATGCGCAACTTTCCCCATGCGCAACTTTCCCCATGTGCAACTTTCCTAATGCGCAACTTCCCCCATGCACAACTTCCCCAATGCGCAACTTCCCCAATGCGCAACTTCCCCCATGCACAACTTCCCTCCATGCACAACTTCCCCCATGTGCAACTTTCCTACATGCGCATCTTCCCCCCCATGCACAACTTCCCCCATGTGCAGCATCCTTTCCAGTGCAACCTCTTCCGAACAACATCCCCCAGTGCACCAGGTACTGAGCACCAAATTGGCTGGATGTTATTTAGTCTCCCATGTTAAGTATAGGACAAAAACACGTTGCCCCCTTTTCAGCCCCTGAAGGGTTAAATTTCTCCAGATGGTTCTTGGTGGGAGTTCAGGTGACAGAAGGAACTCCCAGAATTCCATGCTTCAGGCCCAGCAGTTGGGGCGGAATGTTGATGAGTCAGCAATTCTCAATGCAAAGTATAGGGAGGAAAACGTGTTGCGCCCCTTTTCACCCTCTTCCCGTTGGAATTTCCGAAAACCGGTTCTTAGTGCACCCCTCCTTCACGGAAGGAACACCCACCCCAATTTTCACGCTTCTAGGCCCAGTGGTTTTGGCAGGGCGGTGATGAGTCAGTCAGTGAGTGAGTCAGTCAGTGAGTGAGTCAGTCAGTGAGTGACTTTTCTCTTTTATATATATAGATTGACCTTTATTAGGCATAAAACATAATCATACAATAACAAATAGAGTGAAATGAATACAATAAAGTATGAACAACTGGTGTAAATACAAGGTCAAAATAAATTAGTATTCGCTTCATGTAAAGAACGTTTCACGTAACAAACATGCCTCTGGAACGTATTAAATTTGTTACGTGAGGTGCCACTGTATTGCCCTTTTCTGCAGAACAAAGCGAGACATCCCATATTGGACATGTGGATGCGGGGGGGGGGGGGGGGGGGGACAACAGCCCTCCTAGAAGCTCCTGCCATCTCATTATGCAACACTTGGGGAAACCTCAACCAACTTCCAGCAAACCAAGTGCAGACAGCTAGAATAATTATGCTAACCAGCTGATAAAAGCTTCCATTTACTTGGTCTGTCTCCAGTCTTGATGCAGTTGCTTCTATGCCCAAAGTGCATAGAATCTCAGAGCATTATTAGAATGCATTCATTCATTCTCCTCTCCATCACTGAGCCAACATTCTCTCTCTCTCTCTCTCTCTCTCTCTCCCCTGCAATACATGTTGCTTTCCCCTGAACAATCTTGGGTCCATTGAGATACACCCTGCAGTCAATTAAAATTATCTCCACTAAGCAGTAGCTTTTAAAGTGTTGTCTAATAGCTCATGTGTGCAGTACTCATTGAGATCATAATTATGTATCTGATCGTTACATAAAACATAATTTATATTCTCGTTGTGCAGACTCGGAATTGGGCTCTCCTTTATTTATGGATTTCATTTGACTAGCAGCCACATAGCCGTGCCAGTTCTGAAGTGCTATAGCAGAAGCCTAAGCAGAGCAGTTTTCCAAACTATTAGGACATCCTCCGTGCATTGATCTGGATCAAAATCCGGAGCCCCGCTGCTGTTCAGTGGATTTGATACATCTATAACACAGCCATGTTAGGAATAGTGGTGCAATTCTGAGCTGCTCCAAAAGGATATCGGAGAGGTGGCAAGATGTAAAAAGGTGCAACCGAGGTTATCACGGGGTTAACTCTTCATAAACTCTTCCCTTATGGGAAACAGTGAAATTGTTTGGGACTATTACTCAAGGCTGAGGTTGGGAAGATGGTTTTGTCAGAAAACAACAACAGGTTAATTCACGTCTTCACATCCCACAAGTTTGGGGTAACATAATGACATCATCACATTGTCCCCAACCTTTCAGGGTATTGCACTGCATTAAATGCAATAGCTCTTTTCTGGATTGCTTCCATTTGGTGATATTCAGGCCATGCCACTTAGTATTCTAGCCTAGGACCAGTGAAAACATGATCACCAGCTGGTGCAGGAGGTGGCTGGGCCTGAAGCAGATTGCCACAGGGTAGAGTGGTGTATCCTTCTGGGGATATCATGGGGAACAACCTGCCCCATCACCCACCTTGTGAATTCAAGGAGCTGGGATGGAATAGTAGAAGACGGTGAGCAAAAAGAGGCAGGTACCCTGTGGCGACTTTCTCAGTGAGGCTGGCCCTATATATTTATACAGTAAATAAATGCACAAAATAAAGAGATCCACATGGCCACATTGCAGAAATGGGGAGGTTTGAAGTCCACTGATACCAGTAGAAAACAAATGGCCAGTTCTTGAAGTAGAGCCAGCTGTCCATCCTGAATGATCCTTTTTTGTGAAAATCACCAACTCTAATTGTGGCATTTTAGACCAGCTTTTAAATAGGCAACAGAATTGGTGATCACCAGGGAATAGATGCTCCACCGTTTCCCTGCTGGAGATGCCTGCAGTGATGAAGGGCATCAGACATACAAAGTAAAATGGGACTGAGCATTTATAAAAAAGTACATCTTTATTTCACAATGGCTCATTGTTAGAAATTGCTCCAGGGATTAAGAGGTGGGAATGGAGATAGATGGGTTGCTTTGCACTGGACTGGAGGGTAACTAATCATGCAACTCTGTACAAGCTCTCTGTGAGTTCAACAGGTGCAAGGAAGAATGGAAGAGTGATGGTGTGTTTGAAGGCAAAATTTGTACTTACAAATGTATAAGCTACTGGTTTGTATTAAGATCTGCTTACAAAACCTACTGATAGCCAGTCAGTATGCTGAATAAAAACACGTCGGATGGAGGATGTTTTGAGAGACAAAGGGCACAGTCCTAAGAAATTTAGGCTGGCCTAATACATCTGTCCTGTCTTTCTGTGGTGAGGTGGGGAGGTCGGCGTATTCCTGTCCATTGCCCTAACCTCCCCAGGAAGGGGGCAGAAGTGTCTTATGGCACTTTTGTGACACCCCCAGGGCTTAGGCCAACCTAAATGGAGGTTAGGATTGCAACCAAAGTGTGGGTGAACTAAAGGGTTCAGCAGTCCTATTGGGTTCTTTAGAAATCAAATATGGTGCCTAGAAGCTCACCTCCTTTGACCATCTTCATCCTGAAAACCAGTAATTTTCAATTAGTGTGCCATGTGTGGTCCACAGGTGTGTAATGGGTCCAGTGTGTTGTAAGTGCCAAGGAAGTTCCTTGCCTTGGATGACATTTGTGCTGCCCCCATATCTTTTTCCCCCTGTTCTCATAGAATCATAGAGTTGGAAGGGACCCAGTGGATCATCTAGTCCAACCTCTGCCTGTAGCAGGAAATCCTCATCTTCTGGGGACCCGGGTTTTGAACCCTGGCCTGCTGGTTAACAGGCACAGTGTCTTAACCACTTGCGCCACATGCTAACCATCTGGTGTGTTCTCTGAAATGCAGCCTCATCTGTTTAAACCCTCACTGATGTTCGGGAAGATTGCCTGTGACAACATGCACATCATTTATGGCACAATTCATCATTAGGGAACTCTGAACTGCAGTTCACTTCCTCCGATTGGTTTCAAGCCACTGGACTGTTAGTCTCGTTTGGCAATGAGAAACAAGGTAGTCTTAAAAGTTGCATTACAGAAACAGCAGGTAATTCCCACATGCAGGGCGAACAGTGAAAGGCTGCCGAGTTGAGAGTGAGATCATTTCCGTGCTGTTTTCTCACCCACCCTTTTCTTTTACTTGCAAATCAGTCTTTATTCAGAATCAAGACAGTTCATGCCGGGGCCAGAGATTGTAATAGGAGAGCGTGAGTCTGGGAAAGGGTGAGATGCATACTCAAAGCTTGGAAACCAAGTATCTCGGCTGGTCCACAGGGTCTCCTCATTTAACTGAACCATGTAATTGCAGCTGCTTTCTGCCTTTCAAAGGAAAAGATACTGGTTCCTTAATACCCAGCTTCTCCACTGTGCCGGTCTTCTGCTGATCTTGCAGATCTTGCAGATTTTGGGTGGAATCATCCATCATATGTGGAGCACATCTTCAATGTTCTGGCACAATTGCACCTCCTCATTGGAAGGGAAAGAGTCCAGTGCAGTGTCTCGGCTCCTATACCACAGCAAATGCAACCATCAGCTGCAACTGATCGATCAATCAACGGTATTTATATACTACTTTTCAACAAAAGTTCACTTCACCCTCTGGTGAAGTAGTGATGAAGTGGACTGTAGTTCACAAAAGCTTACATTGCTACATTGGTTATGTCTTTCAATCTTGCAGGACTAGCTGTTTGTGTAACGAAGACTTGGCAAAGCTTCTGCTCTGGAATCTCAAGCAGATTCACAGTAACTCATACAGATATATTGGAGAGCCTCCAGTGTGGGTGGATACTTTGGTCCTTGTGGAAATCTTTAGATGTGGGAACCAATGAGATTTAATGTGCATTCAAAAGCTCTTAGGACACCTTGGACCATTCAATATCTCATTCAGCCTCACAGTCTTGATGTGAAGATAAAACGGTCTGGAGAGGACCCAGTACACTCTTCAGGTTCCTTGGTTGGATAGATAATAGAGGTCCAACCGTGAGGATTTTTTATACATGGATTTAGAATCATAGAGATGGAAGGTACCCAGTAGGTCATCTAGTCCAACCCCCTGCCTGTAGCAGGAAATCCTCCTAGAGCATCTAGGTTGATCCCCAAGTTGCTTGTGGAGCCATCCTGGTTTTCTGAGGGTTTTCCCCCTTTCTTTTTCATAGGAATTGTTTACAACTGTGCTTGTAGAAGCTGCCGCTTAAGGAGCTCCCACCCATTTTGGGCCCCTTTTCCCATTAGTTCATCAACGATGATGAACTCTAAGCTTCTTGAAATCAGCTTTCCTAAAATCCGATGTCATTCCTACTCATGCTGTCTTCCGATAGTTCCCTCTGGAGAAGTTCCATGTGTGTTGCATCGAGAAACTCCTCAGATGATGTAATTTGATGAAGTGTGGATACTTCGCCCTCCAAGACACTCACCTTCTCTTCCAACAGTGCCACCAGTTTGCACTTGCTGCATTGATAATCCTTGAGGTCTTTGGGCAAGAATACAAACATGGCACACGTGCTGCATGTCACGACAACTGTTGCCTTCCATTCCCTGTAGAGTTGACACAAGCTTCCTGCAGTAGTCTTGACAGGATCTAGTGAGGGCTCCAATTATTGTCTGTCTTTGGAGTAACTTAGAATGATGAGTTTGGAGTAACGTAGAATGATGAGTTTCTGCCCTCTGATCAAGTCCTCTTTGTTCACAGTCTCAGATCCACAGGCACTGTGGTTGCAACTGAAACTTCCTCCCACCAGGCAATCAGCCAAAGAGCAGCTAGCAGCAATTCACCACACAGGTAAATAACCCCTCCTCCTCTTACCTGTGACCATGTGCTTCCTCTCAGCTTCTCCACATGGAGACTCAAGACTCATCATATTGACTCAGCATGAATGGCCACTGCAAATCAGTTTTAAAAACTGCTTTTATACTGTTGTAGATAGAAAGTCATGCAAGCAACTATTCCTTTTTCAGTCCCAGAATCAAAACCCTGCAGATACTGAGGAACAACCTTGTTCCAATAGATGCAATAGAGGAGCAAGAAACTTAGAAGTGGGTCTTTAAACCTATTTTTCCATTGTTTTCTTTATACAATTTTATACCTATTTTATATAGATATAAATAAAATAGGTATAAATATTTAAAATTTATAAAGGTATAAACATTTAAAATAGGTATAAATATTTATACAACTTTATATCTATTTTTCCATTGTTTTCTTTATCCATGGGAGGTTCTGGAATGGAACTCTAATGTATAACAAGGGACACCTGTACATTTGTATTCATTTTTTAAGGAATTTATACCATGTTTTTCCCATGCCAACACAAATGCACAAGAAATCTTATAACTCCCCTTCTGCTGTTCTCACAATAGCCCTGTGAGGTGGGTGAGGCTGAGACAGCCTGAGAGTGAATGAATAGCTCAAGGTCAACTAGGACGCTCCATGGCTAAAGGAGGATTTGAACCTGGATCTTCCAGGTCTCAGTCCAACTCCCTAACCACTTCACCGTCATGGCTCTTCCTAAGTAGCATTTCATCACTAATTTCACTATTCTGTTTTTAAAGCCGAATCAAAAATAAACAGCAGATCTTTAATAAAAAGAGAAATTGAGGAAAGATATTCCTGGTCCTGGGTTTCAAGGAACAGTCCTTGGCATATGGATGAGATGCCTCTGGGTCACATAGGCAAAGGGTTTAATTCTGCAGATATGGCTGTGGTATTTATCTTGATGCCGACTACATGAAGAGCAGCTGCCAGAGAAGATGCCGGTTTAATTAAAAATAATATTGGCAGATAAAGGAAATATAAGATGGGCGGGTTCTTCAGCGCTCCACAGCGGTTTTGCTGATCTTCGAGGAATGCACCACCACTGAAGACTCCTGAGTTTATCCATTTTAGGTTATGTTTTGGAGAAGAAAGAAAATGAAAAAAATCTAATTTATTGGGCACAGAATGAAAGGTTTTATATCAGTGATAAGACATGATTGAATTAACGTTAGTGGAACATAACCCCAGCAAATGCACATTTACAATGTCATGCTCATGTCGGAGGGGGATTTGCTCAGGAAAGCTGGGAGGAATTTTTAACACTTCCAACACTTGCCAATTACTCCCACTTCAGTATCCCAAATCAGGCAATTTTTCATCCAAAGGGCAGCCCAATCCACAGCAACTAATCCGTCAATGCAAGTACGCCGGCGCATCTCTCCGTCGACGCAACGACGTTTCCGTCGACGCAACTATGTGAACACTCCATCGACGTAACTCCGTCGATGGAGGGATTTTTTGCATTTTTTCAGGGGGCGTTTCGGTGGTGTGTCTTAGGTTCCTCCCCCTTCCACATAACTATGCTGTATCCTGAACATTTTCAGAGGCTTATGGGCACACGTAAATGCCTCCTGAGTTATACTACCTCAATAGGTAGTTTAGTAATGAGGAGACCCATAGGTCTTCATGTTAAAGGGAAGTAAGGGCTGGGGAAAGTGGGGACTTTGAAAAATTTTCGAACCAGACCTTACAGGCAGTACTTTCCTACTTGAGGATACGGAGTAACTGGGTCACCCCAGTGGCCGACCAATCCCCTCGCAGCTATCCTCCCATAAAAAGCCCAACCCCTGGACAATTCCCCTTCAGAGAAGCAGAGTGCTTGGCCAAGGGCCATGTCACTCTGCTCTCTCAATGGGCACTTTGCTCTCAGGGAGCGTTCTCCCCACAAACACGTGTACACATAAGGTGCATATATGATGATATATTGATATGATATAGATGTGATATGAAACAATATGATAAATGTGATTGAAATGATTAGAATGTGGACTTTGCAATTTGTTTGTTTGTTGCTCTCTCTCTCCCTCTCCACAGGTACTCCAATCAGGTAAGTGGGGTGTGGGGAGCACTGTCTGCTTTCACAAATGTCTCTACAGGGAATCTTGCAATGATGAAATGTTAGCAATACAATTGTTATGTTGCTGTTTCTCTCTTCCCCACAGGTATTCCAACCAGGTAAGGAGGGTTGCATTGGGGGGTGGTGGTGGTGGTGTTGGAAGCACCTCTTGCTCACATTTCTTTCACCGTTCTCCAGCCTTGCATGACTACTCTAAAGTAAGCCCCAGTATACTCAGTGTGGCTTACACCTGAGTAAGGGGGAGGGTTTGCTGCACCAGGGATTGGGCTTGGCCACTTGTTGGGAAATGCTGTGAGGTCTTTTTGCAGGTTTGCCTTCCCACCCAACTGGTCCCCCTAGGTAAGGGGGGGCAAAGGGGGAAAGGAGTGCACACAAAGACCCACCAGGAAACAAGGGCAGTCACCTCTCCTCACATGAGATTGTGGTCTCTGGTTCTGGGTTTGTCTCTGTTCTTGCACCCCCACTCACTGCCAGATCTCCCAGCCAGCAGACTGCCAGTATAGCTGGGGGCAGCTGATCTGACTCTGTGCTCAGCTATGCCTTTGCACACCTACTCCCAAGTAGGCCCTATGCAGCTGCAGTTCTGCAGAGGCTTGCAAAGGAGTGCATTGAAACCATGGCTTCTGATGGAATGTAATCCTTATCTCTTTGCAGGATGCTGTCCAAGCAGCTTCTCACTGCTGGCTCTCGCTCACCCTCTCCCTCCCTCTCATTGCAGGCTGCCATTCCACTGGGAAGGAGACACAGAGTGCAATCGTAACTATTCCTACTCAGAAGTAAGCCTCATTGTGTTAAATGGGGCTTACTCCAGGAAAGTGCATTTAGGATTTCAGCCACTGGATCCCTGCTAAGGAGCCCTGGGAAACATCTCCCTACAGACATATGCTTGCACAAGCACTTACCTAGAACAGAAACCCCATGTCCCAATCACACATGAGTTGAACAAGCACAATGCATCCCTAATAAAGTTTGAGCAATTGGATCACTTCCCCCCTCCACAGCCAAAGTTATTAATGATGACGAATTAACAACTACATTCGTCAACGTAGCTGATGAATTAACAATTACATACGTCGTAACTGTCGTCAGATATGTTGTTAACATTAATGATGTGAACATATGTAGTAGTAGTTATTTTAAGGGCTTCACAATGAACATATGCACATGATTGCTGTCATCGCTGGCTGCCCTGGGAAAGCTAGTTGGAGCTCCAGGGATGACCTGAGGATGGGTGAGTGGGGGCAGTGCCTACCTGGTTTGGGGGTGGGGGTGGGACAGGGGTGTCCATCCTCAGTGTAGACCCCCAATGGCATCCAGACCTGGTCCTCTGTTTCTGGAGAGGGGGCTGCCTGTAGCTTCCTTACCATTGGATAGTCCACAACAAGAGGCCACATGGAAGTAGTGAGACCACCTGTGAGCATTGCAGAGATGAGGGAATTCAGGCAGGTGCCAGTGCTGTGTTCAAACTGCCTACAGTCTGAAGGTACTTACAGGTCCAGGCAGTGCTTAAAGGTGCAAGCACTGTGTCATCCCTTCCATGTGCTCAATCTGAATGTGGTTGATTCTGGGGTCCCACTGCATACTCACTGGAGACTGTTCTGTATCTGGAAGCCCCCCTACCCTGTGACCCTCTGAATGAGCAGGAGCAACTGCAAACATATGAACAAGTACACATGTGAACTTACCCCACTTTTGTGTCTGCATCTTCCTGGGAGCATCATTGCCATGGGAGGGGGAGGCCATCTGGGGTCACTGGGGTGGGCTGAGGGAGGGTTCCTGGGGCCTGATGCCACCCCTTAGGCTTGTGAAGTGAGAGGTTTTGGGTGGGCAGTGGCCCCACAAGTGATCAGATACCCTTGCCCTGTTGTGGGAGCCCCTGTGCCACAGGATGTGCTTTTGCTCCCTGGCAGAGCCAGGTGGGCTCCTGTCCCCTCTTCCAGGATTCCCTCCCCACAGATGCCCCTGGCATCCCCCTTGCCTCCCCTTGCCCCCTGCTCTGCCAGCTGCTTGGGGGACCCTTGCCCCTCCCTTGCCTGAGCCAGCAAGGGGGTCTCTTTCCTGGGCCTTCTGCCCTCTGGATGGGGTCTTCCCTCTCCTCCCAGCCCACCTGAGTGTGGACCCTGCATCTGGCATGCTGTACCTTTAATGCTGATGTTTCCTCCGGACTGTTGCCAAAGACCACAGGACACTCATGTTTATCTGTTGATGTTGTTTTTATTGACAATACACACACATATGTATCCCTCTGTGCATCTTGCCCCTGCTGATGCCTGGGCTTTTCCTGGGGCACCTTGCCTGTTTGGGGGTGCAGGGGGGCAGCTTGTTTCCCATTTCTACCCCTGACAGCCCTGTCCTGTCCACCATGCTGGGGAGGCACTCTGACAGCTTGACAGCTACTCCACCCCCCCCATCTTGCCAGCTGGTTCCCCATGTGATCAGGAGGGGCGGCAGTTTGGACAGCTGCTAGTGATTCTGAGTGATGTGGAAGAAGGTCAACTCGTGTGTAACTGCAGGCCATGCAGCACTTACAGGCTGCCTTCTGAGCATGCCCAATGGAGTAACTTATGTGGATCACTGCACCAGAGCAGTTACGGGCAGACCTAAGTTACGGGCGGACCTAAGTTCCCTGCCTCACATATAACTCTGTGTTTAGGATATAGCATAGTTAGGGCAGAGCAGTTAGGGCAGAGCAAGCAAAAGTTGCTCTGGATTGCGCCCTTGAGTTTATTTATTTGAGTTCAGCAGAAGAGAAGAACTTTGGGAAGAAAGCAAGTAGTGGAAGGGCTTCTAAAATTTTTCACCTTGTCACTATCCTTGTTGTAGTGTTGCCAATTCCTAGGTTCTGACCAGGGAAAAGTCCACCAATATTTCTTATATTATAGTCCTACAGAGGATGGTCTTAATATGTGTGATGCAATATGGATCTGCTCCATACTGGACTCTGGCTGGAGTTGGGATCTCTATACTGGCCACCTTGAGGTCCATAGATGAAAGGGGCATACAAATGAAAGAGGTATATTAAATGCAAGTTGGAAATAAATAAAGAATAAGCAACGACTCTTAAGACAGTATTGTTCAATCTGCAGGTGGGGATCCCAATGGAGAAGCAAAACCTCATTTGAGGATCACAGCAACATACAGGAACAAAAACGAATGGTTTCCATTTCTTCACCAGCACGATGACAGCCGAGGAGGAGAGAGACTTTTGCTTGGCTTCCCTATCCTGCAAGATTTTGTACAAATTTATTGGTGGCCATGTGCAACACAGGTGGGACCTGGTTTTCCAAAGGTGACCTAGGCTGTAATCCTAAACACACTTTCCTGGGTATAAGGCCCACTGAATACAATGGGCTTTACTTTTGAGTAGACATGGTTAAGATTGTGCTCCTAGTCTCACATAGCAGACATTGTGCACCTTATTGTAGACCAGTAAGGAGCTACAGAACCTTTCTTTGGCTCAGTGGGGTGGGCAGATTGAGCCCAAAAAGCCAGGTGGGATGAACAGTGCGTCCTCAGTTTCATACCTTATTGACTGATTGGGCTTGGGATGAAAAAGATTTTACATTGCTGTCTTAAGGTTTGGTGGAGAAGATGCCAGGCCCAGGATCAATTAGTTCTACAGCTTATTGTAGAAATGTGAAATCTAAATTGATCTGAATGGGTTCTCCAAGCCTGCCACAAGTGAATTCACTTTCAAGTCAAACCATTAGCCATGCCATGATGCTAACTTCATAAGCCCATCAGAAAGCAGAGATATTGTAGAGTGACACTTCCTTTTAAAATGTAAATCAGTATCTTTCTCTGTCTTGCAGATTGTCTCCTTTTTAATTACAATTGCTGCCCCTTCTCTTTCTGGAATACCACAAAAAAAGAATAAATTTCTTTTTCTGATTTGTCCTCTTCCATTTGGGTTCTGCTCCTGCTGAGAGTCTCCATTAATTAGGTAGTACATTACCTCCAGCATTGTTTTTGTTAATGTTAATGATGCTGAGATACTGGCTGGGTGCAACTAAATTAGGAACATGCTGAGAGTTGAATAATAAGAATAGCTTTTGCCTGGTCAATTTCCAGACATGTGTATTGGTGGCAAATAAATATTCTCACTGTGCTTTGTACACCATCTTGTACATGGTTGGCTCCCCCGCCCCCACCCTGACATTATCTGTGTCAAGTGGCTCTTAGCGTTTATGGCAGCCATAAGTTCTTTATATTAATAATCATTCGCTTGCTGGGCATAACATTGCTAAAACAGGATCATCCACAAAGAAATGGAAGCTTCACCGAACTCCAGAGGTTTTCAGAAGTGTGAAATAAAATCCTAGAGTAGAGTTCCCATATGTCCTGAAAAGCAGGGACAATCCTGATTTGGGGGGATTGTGTTGACATACTGGCAAATGGGACAGAAGGTCCTGTCCTGATTTGGGGGAAGATAATTATGGTAACCCTATCCTACAGAGGAATCACTGTTCTTGCTGGAAGAGGAGCTGGAACTGGGAGAAGACAAGAACTTCTTCACTTTGCTACGAGATCTTTGTTGAGTCCCCAAAGGGTGATGAAAAGATCAGATAACCCCAAGCCCTTAGGCTGTTCAAAAACTAGATACTGTAGGTGCTAGTTATTCTGCAAAAGTGTTCAACTCCTGTAGTATGCAAGCATTTATAAATATAGGTGTCATTTTTGCTATCAATCAATCAATCAATCAATCAATCAATCAATCAATCAATCAATCAATCAATCAATCAATGGGAAACAGATGTCCTTTCCTGATGCCCTTCTCTTCAATCTGATTTTTTTTAACTGGAGAGAATCATATTGTTACTGACATTTTACCCCACTATTCCTCCAAGCAGCACAGACAGGAGTGCAAACATCTCCGTCACCATTCTATCTGCATAATAACCCTGTGAAATGTGTTAATATTGAGAGAGGATTATTATTCTGAGTCACCTAGTAAGCATATGACTTAGTAGAGATTTGAACCCAAGTCTCCAGTTACCTTGCACATAATCCAGTACTCTACCAAACAGAAGATGCCAGGGATTGAATGAACCTGGGACCTTCCAAAGGCAAAGCATGCACCCTGACACTAACCTAAGGCCTCCAAATAATTTGATATACGATTGCATCTTCTCTTCTCTATCACACTGTTTGTAGATTTGGCACTAAGAGTTTGGTTTCAGGGGATCATTGCAGTGCCTTTTTAATTATTACTTTTGCAACCCTTGAGTCATTCCTTTTCCATGTGTGTTTTGAGAGACAGTCATCCAAATTTTAACGACTTTCTAAAATTAAAAAGGGGGGGATCAATCCCTGGCATCATTGCTTTTTGAAATCTCTGCAAGTATTAAGATGCAAATTAACCACCACCTCTGGCAAATTGCCAATTTTCATTCTTGTTGCCAGGAAGGTTGTGCTGTATATAAATCTTGCCCTTAGGAATTCCTTCCTAAGATCTCCTCTAAATTTTCTTCTTTGCTTAATTTAATCTCTTTATTACATGTTATACACTTGATTGGCAATTACTAGCTACTCAGATGACTGTGTATTTTAATGGCGTATTTAGTCTTGTAATTAAAGCAAGAAATTAACATTTCATTTTTACACCTTTTTATTATTATGTAGGCCCATGAATGTAAATATATTTCAGCGTTCCACATAAATGCAGGATGGGGGCAATACAAATATAGGAGTTCCACTTGTGGGGAGTTTGGTTTCCTTCCTGACTTCCATCACCCATCTTCTGGGTCCCTCTTTCCTCTCAAAGGAAAAGGCAGTAGTGTCCTCATTATCCCCACAACCACATGGGAGAGTTCTGGAACATTCTCCCACATACTCAGGGATACTTTCCATCCATGCTTATTTCTCTAGTCAATAGGGACTTTACCTCAGTCTTTTATAATTTTGCTTTTTTTGTTCTCTATTGCTCTAATAGTATCTTTTGTACTCAGTCTGTATTTTTTTCCTGGTACCTGCTCCAATTAAATTCTTGCCCCACTTTTTATCCTTGTCTTTTGCCTTTTGGGGTTGCCTTTTGAAAAAAAGGAAATTTTTAGCTTGCTTGTCTTACCAACACATGGCTGCAGGCGCCATTCTTTTTTGTGTATGCTAAATTCATCTCGTCTGCAATAGCCTCTAGTGGGCTGATTTAAAAGCAAACAGAGAGTTTAACTTAAAGAACTAACAACATGCTAGGAAATATAAGCTGGTTTGTAATGTGCACGTGGTTCAAAATGAACCCACATCATCTACAGCATGTGAACATGGTTGAGAATTTCATGAACATTTGTTTGCATCCATCAACACTGGGACATGATCAGAGATGGGCTGGCCCCATCCCAAGATCCGGTACGCCGGAAGTGGGAGGGGCCAGCCGGGGTCAGGGGGTATGGGCGGGGCGAGGGGTGGGACTGGGGGGGGCGAGGGGCGGGGCAACGTTGGCGCCTGCGCAGTGCCTGCTTAGAAGCTGGCCTGCCAGGCTGGCCTGGCAGGCCGGCTTCTAAGCAGGCTCTGCACAAGCGCCGACACCGGCGCTCACGCAGAGCCTGCCTGGAAGCTGGCCTGGCAGGCCGGCCTCTAAGCAGGCTCTGCGCAAGCGCTGACACCAGCGCTCGCGCAGAGCCTGCCTGGAAGGTGGCCTGGCAGGCCACTTCTAGGCAAGCTCTGCGCGAGCGCCGACGTCAGCGCTCGCACAGAGTCTGCCTAGAAGCGGGCAAGCCGCCTCTAGGCAGGGTCTATGCGAGCGCCGATGTCGGCGCTTGTGCAGAGCCTGCCTAGAAGCGGCCTGCTCGCTTCTAGGCAGGCGGCAGTGGGCGCAAAACATGGCAGACCGTACCAGTCCGCTATGTTTTGCATTTCCCTGTCGCTGGCGGTACGCTAGCGGCAGGGAAACGGGAAGAACCAGTACGAGTGCGTAGGCCCGTACCGGTAAGTGCCCACCACTGGACATGATGCATCAGTTCAAAGGTTTCACTTCAGTTGAGTGTCACCAAGTTGGCAGTGATCTTCTTGCTAGGACCTTTTTGCTAGATAGGATCGGGCAGTGGCGTACCTAGGTCATTTGGCACCCAGGGCCTATAAATTTTTTGACACCCCACGTCAAAATTATTTAATTAGAATCATAGAATCCTAGAGTTGGAAGGGACCTAGTAGGTCATCTAGTCCAACCCCTGCCTGCAGCAGGAAATCCCCCTAGAGCATCCCCGACAGGTGCTCGTCGAGCCTCTGCTTGAAGATCCCCAGTGAGGGAGAGTCCACCACCTCCTTTGGCAATCTGTTCCACTGCTGAACCACCCGAACCGTCAGGAATTTTTCCGGATATCCAACCAGAATCTCCTCTCTTGCAGTTTGTCCCCATTGGTTCTAGTTCTGCTTTCAGAAGCAGCTATGAACAAATGAGCCCCTTCCTCCCTTGCGACAGCCCTTCAGGTATCTGAAGAGGGCAATCATGTCTCCCCTCAGCCTCCTCTGCTCCAGGCTGAACATCCCAAGTTCTCCCAACCTTTCCTCGTAGGGCTTCCTTTCCATCCCACTGATCATTCTTGTCACTCTCCTCTGAACTTGCTCCAGTTTGGCTGCATAATTAATTATTATATTGTTTTATATGATTAAATATTAATTAATTTTTACATATTTTTAAAAAATCACTTTTCTAATTACCGGTAAACCTCTGTTTTATCCTTTTTGGGGCGGGAATCAGGCTGCCTTCTATAGGGTGACCATATACTTTGGAGGACAGAATGCCTGTATCTACAATCTATCTACATTTATATACATTTATATATTTATATACAACTTTTATTTATATACAACTTTTCAACTGAAAAGTTCACAAAGCGGTTTACAAGAAAATGAAAAAATTAATAGCTAATTAATAGCTAATGGGTCCCTGTCCCAAAAGGGCTCACAATCTAAAGTGCAAAAAGAACACCAGCAGAAGTCACTAGAACAGACATTGCTGGGGTGTGGAGGGCCAGTTACTCTCCCCCTGCTAAATAAAAGAGGAGCACCCACTTGAAAGAGTGTCTCTTGCCCAGTAAGCAGGGAATGCTGTATCTTTAAGCATTGCACAGAAGAGGAAATTTAGGCAGGTTTAGCCCAACATTGGAATAATTTAAAAAGCAGCACCTGCCAAAATTCCCTCTTCTGTACCATATTTAAAGGTGGAGACATCTCTTCTCCTTTGCATCCTGGCCTTCAGGAACATTTGTGGAGCTCCATTTTCACTGGATTTGGACTATTCTGGTGGCCTTCCATTCCTCTGTGCCTGACCTGAACACAAGTCAATGAACATTTGCTTAATCACAAGTAAATGCGACTTTGTAGCTCAGTTTTGCTTGCCGTAGGACTCCATGCAGGAACTTATCAGGAACTTCTTTCTGGGTTGATTTGTGAGGGTTGCATTCATTGGATCAGGACCATTCTGGGGGCATTAGATTCCTCTCAGTCTGTCTTTTCCAATGGACTAAGGCATATTCACCCACTCACAAGTAAAGGGGTGGTTTGGCTCAGATTCACTTTCCATATGGCTCCATGCATTTTTTTTATTTTTGGTCATAACTTTTTATAGGAAAGAAACATTTTAAAATGGATTTTTGCATTGAATTCTGATGTAAAATACACATACAGTGGTGCCTCACATAAAGAGCTTAATTCGTTCTGGAGGCCTGCTCTTTAAGTGAAACGCGCTTTAAGTGAAGCAGATTTTTCCATAGGAAATAATGGAAACTCAGACGATTGGTTTCACAATCCAAAAAATATTCATATAAAATATTAATTGGATGTAAAAATGATGACAAAACATTGGAATTGAATTCTAAGCATGCAATCAATGCGCATGATCCTATGAGGTCTACTTAGCCTGCAATCCTAAAGACACTTTCCTGGGAGTAAGCCCCATTTAACACAATGGGGCTTACTTCTGGGTAGATATGGTTAAGAGGCTGCAATCAAAGACACTTTCCTGGGAGTAAGCCCCATTTAACACAATGGGGCTGCCTTATGAGTAGACATAGTTAGGAGACTGCAATCAAAGACACATTCCTGGGAGGATTACCTGGGCTGCTGCTGGAGGTTCAAGGTAGTCGGTGAGGGCACTTGGGGGCAGTTAGGGGCAGCCGCCTTTGGCACCTCCAGGCAACTGCCCCCAAGTTGGGGGCAGTTAGAGGCAGCAGTGCTGACCAGCAGCCCTTTTAAAGAGCCTCCGTGTGGAGCATCAAGGCTGCATAGCACACATGCCCATACCGCGTTTGCTTGTTAAGTGAAGCAGAACTTGTTATGTGAAGCAAGATTTCTTGGAAATTTTTGCTTGTTATGTGAAATGCTTGTTATGTGAGGCACTTGTTAAGTGAGGTACCACTGTAGATACGTATATAAAATGATGGATTTGCAATTTTGGTCACTCCCACAGTGTGTCTCCCCTCCAAGGGTGGATCCCAGGATGGACCACCCCTTCTGTCTGCTGATAGCTATGCTACTGGGATCAGGCCATATATTCTCCAGGAAGCAAAGCATTCTAGGACATTTTTCCCCTACTTTGGAGGTTTTGTTTTTGAAAACTCCTCAGCTTCTGAAGATCTCTGGACTCGTGAAAGTAGCTCCATCCCTTTTGGATGGCCCTTTTTCGGCTGCATCCCAGTTCACACTCGTGAATAGAAGGAATAAGATAATGAGTGAATATAGTGTCATCTTTTCTTCTTAATTTAAAAAACATTCATAGCTCACATTTCTTTCTCCTTGGATTCTACAAAGTGGTGAAAAATAATATGAAACCAGAACAATCAACAATTTTTTAAAAAGTGGTGAATGATAATTAATAGACAATAAAAGCACAATTAGCTGCCAGATAAAAAAAACTGAAGCATCCACAACAGGTAATTACTCTGTTAGCCCGAAGGCTCTCTGAATCAGCAGCCTTCACTTACCCCCTCGGACTGAATAATCCAGAGCCAAGACATCTTCATTTGAAAGGGAAGCTTTTTCTCCCCACAGTTTTGGCACCACTACTGAGAAGCTTTCCCCTCCACAAGCCCTGCTTTACGTAGATAGCCACTGCACATGTGATGGTGGGATATGTAGAATAGGAACGCTGGCAATGATCAGTGCATGGTTCCTTTGAAGAGCCTGGTCCTTGAGCTACCCTGCTCCGATCCCAGACTATTTAGAACTTACAGGTCAAAAATAACACCAGGTCTGGCCATGCAGCTGATAGGCACGGACACTTCAGTAGCGTAGCTAGAGGAAAGCAAAACTCTGTACTGCAGGAGTCATAATGCGCTGTGTACAACAACCCTTCCCACTTGCTGTCAGTGTTATTCAGGGCAGCAATGGCAACATGTTTGTTTTGGCAAACACCTGTGCATTGCTGTTGGTGTCAGGAATGGTTTTGATATGGCAAGTGAGACGATAGTTCTGGCACCTGCAGTACTTCGTTTTGTCCCCCTCCAGCTATGCTAATGGGACACTTATTGCTATCCGCTTACTTCCACTACTATTCTTCCTTTTCCCAATACTTGGATTTGCAAAAGAAGATGGAGACAATGCAAGAGGGTGTTTAGGAGAGGAGACTTTCTAGCACACCATTCTTTTATCACAAGCTTCTTCTGCTCCATCCTTCTTTTCTAGCCAGAGCGTGGGAGCAACAGAAGCTCCTGCATCACAAGGTAAGGGGAAATAGCATTTAGCAAGCTTTGTCAATGGCCAAAAGGTCTTTGTCTGTCCCTGAGCACCACTTTGAATTGGTTTAAATTGGGGCTGCTCTATTCATTCCCCAGTTAGCCACTTGGCTGCACCTGTCTGGCCCCATTGCAGTTCCTACAGACAGTCTTCTATCACTTCATCCTTGCCATGCATGTATGACTCATGATGCCAAAAGATAAATAATCTTGCACATGCATAACGGCAGAGTATAACACAGTCTCTAGGACAAAATGGGGCTGCGTATTTCAGATAAACCACTCTAGTAATAATAATAATATTACTGTTAGATATTTGGTGATTCTATAAACATCATCTGCTCTTCATATTTTATGAATGACCTGATAGGCTTTCTGAAAAGCTCTTGCTTCTCCTTCTCTTAACAGATGCAATGACCCTTTTGCTGAGGAATCTTAATGATGACAAGGAAAATGTTACTGTGGGATTAAATGTCCTCTGAGTAGCTGCATAGTTGACTGACGGAATCTGCAATTCTGAGGTTTTCCAACCACTTGGCAAATGTGAAAGCTGAAATTTGTTCTCAGAATACTGGAATCTGCCCTAGATACTAGAGGCCACTGCTTCTTTCCATGCTCAAAAATGCAAAGTGGTATGTGAACACATATAAGTGCAACCAGAAGTGGGCTCCAGCAGGTTCACACTTACTCTATAGAACTGGTTGTTAACGAGAGATAGGACATATAAAGTTTAAAAATAGCCATTTAAAAGTGGCTGCCAGATGGGCAGAGAACCGGTTGTTAATGTCTTTGAATCCCATCACTGGATGCAACATGCACTTATGAGACAGTAAACCACTGTGGCTGTCAATAGGTAAGATATGCACCCAATGCTGTTGGCACCCACTGAACTGTCATGGGCAGCTTAATCTTAACCCAGCCTGAACATTTGCTTGCAGTATCTGCTAAGGTTGTGCCCGTTTTGAACTGTGCTCATGCATCTGACTAGGTCCCACTGAGTTCAATGGAGCTTGCTTGCTTTTAGTCTTGGAGCTCTTTACAGGCTGTGGTTGCAGCATTTGACTAATAAAAAGCAGACTGATGTGAACTTTGGAGTTCATTAACGATGACTCATAGAATTGGAGAGAGAGAGAGAGAGAGATGCTAGATCATCATAATATCTAATTGTTTGGGAAATTCTGTTTTCTGCAAATCATGCTGGGTTTGAGCATGGGGACAAAGGGAGAGGCAGACACAGATAATAGAAAACACACACACACACACACACACACACACACACACACACACTTATTCTTGCAGGACATGTTCCAGCATGAAGTGTTATTTTTCATGGTGGTTATAAACCCTGGAACATAAAAGTCTGTGGTGAAATTGCTGACACCACCTTCAGTATAATAAAACAGGAGCCTCTGCAACAGAGCCAGGTAGAATCTTTAAATAATGTGGTCAAAATCCAGCAAGTTGCTCCAATCAGTATAACTGCAGGGGATCTTCCTTCTTTGGCTCCCTAAAAGTCATTCCTATAAGGTATTGCAAAGTATGCCTCCCTGTTCTAGTGGCTTCTGGATATTTTACTTTCATCATCTTGCCATTAGCATTCTGCATTAGTAGCATCATGATTTCCAGCCATTTTTATGATGACAGTGAATGGCCACAAATGGAAGGAAAACCTCGTAAAAGGGCACAAAATCTCAGCATAGAATCTGTCTTGAGATCTTGGCTTAATGCAATCTTATTTATTTACCAACTCTCCAGCTCTGCATCTCTGTCTGTTTGGATGAAATTAGAGCTGGAAGGAATATTTGCCAGAGAGAACATGACAGATTTCTTTCCAGCTCTGCCATCCAAGCTACAAATGAGAAATTTTGAATGTAAATTTTGCAATTTCAGTGTCGCATCTCTACATTCCTAATTTGAATGTTTGTTCTTGACTTTAAAGAAAATAAACAGAGATGCTTCAAGAATGAAATCCCCCGAAACAGAGATCATACGAATTATTTCTGCGATGGAGGCTTACTTTCTGATCTTCATATAGTAATACAGTAACGCCTCACGTAAAGAATGCTTCACGTAAAGTATGTTTCACGTAACAAACAAAAATTTCTCTAGGATTCTGCTTCATGTAACAAACTGTGCTTCACGTAAAGAACACATTCGTTGGCAGTTGGGGCAGACGCGCTGGCCGGCAGCCTGTTTAAAAAGCGTCAGGGCTGCCTAGCGCACCCGCCCATAGTGAAAGCAACACTTCCATGCTGTTCCTCCTGTGGCTGGGTGTGAAGAGCAGCGGAGAAGAGGGAAGCAGCTCAGGGCTAGCCAGAAGGGAGCAGGGGAGCAGGGAAGCTCAGGATGGAGAGAAGGAGAAAGTGGGGAGACACTTTGATGGTGTCTTGGATTGCAGCCTCCTAACTATGAGCACAATCCTAACTAGGTCTACTCAAAAATAAGCTCCATTGTGTTCAATGTATCTTACTCCCAGGAAAGTGTCTTTAGGATTGCAACCTTAGTCTAACCAGAAGTAAGCCCCATTGTGTTCAGTGGGGCTTACTCCCAGAAAAGTGTCTTTAGGACTGCAGCCTAAGTAGACTTCATAAGATCATGCGCATTGAATGCATGTTTTGAATTCAATCCCATCTGTCATCATTTTTGATCTGTCGTTTTTGTTCTGTCATCATTTTTACATCCAGTTAATATTTTTATATGAATATTTTTGGGGTTGTGGAACCAATAGTCTGAGTTTCCATTATTTCCTATGGGAAAATCAGCTTCACGTAAAGAACGTTTCACGTAACAAACATGCCTCCAGAATGAATTAAATTTGTTATGTGAGGCATCACTGTATTAATTTTTAACATTTTAAATCTATCATTCACTCAAGGATGATAGGATACACACAAGTCTCCACCTCAATTTTTTTTGTACTCACAACTCTGTGAAGTAAGTCAGCCTAAGAAATCATGGCCAACTAAATAAGATTTAAAGGGACCCTTAATAATAGACCATCCTGTGCCACACGAGGCCCCCAAAGTTAGTGTTGTTTCAGAACACAGTGGGAGTGTGACAACACACAGAGACTCCTCATATTTATTTTAATCTATTGAAATAAAATGAGAAGTGACTGGCAGGATCATCACCTTGTTGTAGGCTGTGCTTCTGAATGGGGATTTGAACTCAGATCTCATGAGTAAAGGTCTAGCAGTCAAGTACTAGGTGGTAAAAATTCCTGATGGTAAGGGCAGTTTGGCAGTGGAATAGACTTCCAAGATTGGTGGTGGACTTGCCAAACAGAGGCTTGACAAACACCTGTTTGAGATGCTCTAGGAGGATTCCTGCTACAGGTAGGAGGTTGGACTAGATGACATTTTCAGTTCCTTCCAATTCCATGCTTTTATTATTTATGCACGAGGTGCCACATTGATGTCTCCTGTGCTGCTGTGCATGTTGCATGTGGGCCTAAATCTGACTGTTGTGTCAAGGGAGAAAAAAGACACCAAAGCCTGGAAGCGAGTAATATTTAGGCCTTGAATTCTGTCAAGTTAAATATTTGAAGTAGAGACTGCTAATCCTGGTCCTATGCATAAAGGGGCAGGGTGATCATATAGAAAGGAGAATAGAGTGCCTCTTTCTTTAAGCATGGTGCAGAGGAGAGAATTGAAGCAGGTTTAGCTCATCACAGAAGGGTTTAAAAAGCAACACCTGCCCTAATTCCCTCCTCCATAGAGGCACTCTGTCCTACATTCTATATGGTCATCCTGGAAAGGGGGCACTCTGTTTTGACAGCTGCATAGCTTCAGTTTGCACACTGCTGCAATTATAGGGCTAAGACATACATCCACTATTCTTGTTCCCTACTGGACAGCCATCAAAAGTTGGAAGGGGAAACAACAAAAGCATCAGACAAGAAATAAAATAACATAACCATGTATTTCTACCCATTTTTCTGGGTGCAAAATTTTTAACTTAGTATTCCATTAGAGTGTCAATCAAATGCTCACCCTGGGAATTCAGGAAATTTGTGTGAGGGTTGTGCAAAGATTTTAAATTGTCCCTAATCTGTTGATAAGAACACTCTCTCTCTCTCTCTCTCTCTCTCTCTCTCTCTCTCTCTCTCTGTGTGTGTGTGTGTGTGTGTGTGTGTGTGTGTGTTTAGTAGCCCCTTTATAAGAATATACAATCTAATCAATCTCAGGGGAATATTTCTGGATTAAGTGTGCTCTCTGAAGAGCACTGCAGGCACGTCATGGACCAGAGTTCCTTCCACATAATGTCTGCAACAATAAGATAAACAATGATATGGTAGCTGGAAGCCCTCTCCATTCTCACTGACATAAGGATTACCCAAGGAAAGGAAAGGTTCTAGCATGTGCCCCAGATCTGGGATGGAGCCCACCACCCTGAGAGCACAGTCTGAATTGGAGGAGAATCAGAAGCCAATAGTTTTAAATGCGTCTAGAGGTTGATTCACTAAACAGATACCCATCTTTAGGATATATCTCATAATGTGACATACATTTATTGTGCATCATTCCTAGGTATGCCTACCTAGGAGTAAGTCCCACTGAGCTTAATAAGGCTTAGAGCCCAATTCTATCCAAACTTCCAGTGCAGATGCAGCCACAATTCATCACTGAGGAAAAGGAATAAATGTTCCCTTACATCAGTGGTCTGGTAACAGGGGTAAATTACCCCAAATGGGGTAAAAATGAAATTCCTGGGGGTAATGGATGGTTGAGCTGGTGTGCACACTCTTCCCCTTCTGAAAGCTCCAGCGGAGAGCGCTACTGCTTCCACCACGGAGAAATGCTAGCGTTCTCCATCAGAGCTTTTGGAAGGGGAGGAGTGCATGTGCATTTGCACAGTAATGTTTTTTTAAATGGTTGCTGCGGCTGGCTGGACTTAGCAGCAGCCTGGAACTGCCCCCAGTGTACCCAAAAACCCTCCCCAGCCAAGGTAAGTAAGCCACTTACTTTATGTTTACTCAGAAGTAAGCAACTTACTTTACGTTACTCCTGATTTCAAAAATGTAGGACATCCTACATTCTGTCCTACATTTTTAAAAAAGTTGACCATTTCCAAAGTTGACTTTTGGGTGACCATTTCCTTCCTTTCAAATCAAGGGGGTAGCATTGGAGTATCTCAATATATTTTGGGGTAAAAGGTAAAAAGGTTCCCCAACCCCTGCCTTAAATGAACAAAGCCTCCATGATTGCCCTCACCATAAAATGCAGCACCAGCAGGAGCGGCGAAAATGGAAGTTTTTTCAGTTTTGAAAAAAGCACTTTGAAAGTCATTTGGAGCCTCTCACTGGAAAGTATATGCCTAGTCTGTTTTTACCACTTTTCTGAAAGCAATTGAGTTAACACACTGGAGTTAAAATTACCTCCTCTAAACTAGACGATATACTATCACTCACTGCCTAATAGTCCTAATCTACTTTGGGCTTGTTTCATTACTATTGAGTTAGCATCGGAGCACTTGAGCACAAAGAGACTATTGATGGTCCACCAGCTGAGTTCCTGGTTAAAGCCTTTTAAAAGCTGCAAGGTTTTAATTGAAAATGTAGACTCTAGCTCTGAGCTAGAAATTATTTGTGTATTTGTTTGATTTATAACCAAACTTTCTCCTGGAAGGGCACCCAAGGAAGCCATATGTTTCCTTCTCCATCTTGGTTGATTGATTCTAGCTTTGGTCACGCTTTGGAGTGACCAGAAATATAAGCTAGGGTAGAACTCTGTATATGGTGGTGGTGGGGCAGGTTGAGGAGATGGGGACTGGTTCAGTCCTCTAATTTTTACTAAATTTTATTGAGCAAGTATTTGTCAGTGGTAAATAGAATAATAATTGAGTCACTTGGGGGGATGCCCCTTATTTAGTCTTAAGCACAAGTCTAGCCAAATTAAAGGAACTGAACATTTTGGACTTGCTTCAAGTTCTCCAAAAAGAAAGTATACTACAGTATAGTGTAGTAGTTAGACTGTTGGATTAGGAGATCCAACAAATCCCCAACCCAGAGCTCCCACTGGGTGAAATTGGGCCCCTCACTCTCTCCCATGCTCTACTATTTCACATGGTTGTTACCAGGTTAAAAGGTGATATACTCCTCTGAGCTCCTTTGGAGGAAAGTGAGGTAAAAATAAAACAACCATACAGTACAATAAAGGTTTTGCATAGTCCAAGAACCCCAAAGAGTAGCAGGTAAGTATCTCATTAAGAGATTCACCCACCCACTCTGTGTTATATCAGCAAGTCACTTGGTCCCCTCTTATCTATCTGTCTGTCTGTCCATCCATCCCAATTTAGTACTCAGGCTACAATTGTCCCAGGGTTTACTCTCTTTAGCCCACTACTCCTATGTCCTCTACTTTCATTCTACTTGCTCTTTGCTTTTTTTAAAACAATTGCTCTTTTTTAAATCAAGAAGGAAAAAGAGTAGGTCTGCTGTTGAAGGTTGCTCAGGGGAAACTGAGGCATGCAAGCCAGGTGAGGGAGTGGATGGGGCAGCAAATTAGCAATTACCAGTGAGTGCAGCAAATACCTGCTGCACTCACTGGTATTCTTCCATCAGAGGCAGTTGTTTCCATTTGCATCACTATAGGGCCATCCCAAATATGCCTTTTATAGGAAAGCAGCAAATTGCTTCCTTGTCAGTGTCAGGTGGTCCTAATTCTGTCAAGGGGCAACTTGCAAGCTTAGGAATAAAAGGACGGTGGTGTCACTTTATAGTTAAGCTTGATCATTCCAGAAGGAATGTTGTTGCTTTCAGAAAGGAGCTCTGTTTCTGAACTGAGTTATTGTGGCACAGCGAGACACCCACAGTCCAGTAAACCTCTTTTCTTCAAAAGCATCTTTTTTGCCTCTCTTTTCAGACCTTTAAAAAGAATTTGAAAGACATACAAAAAGCAAGTGTCTCTTTCTCTATAACAGGCAACAATGTCCGATGGATCACAGTGTGAGTTTTCACAAGTTTGGATTATTGCATTACTCTTGTTGGGGACAAAGGGGGGGGGTAATGCTGCTGGCAATGGAAAGTGCTAAAACTCTTTGGTTTAAAAAAAAAAACACATGGTGATGAGATGTAGGTTTATAGTTCCCAGTTTCGGCAATGGTCATGGTATACAAACCACTGTAACATAGGTCTCATTTAAAGACCTGCTTCTCAATAAAGTAATATTGATCCAAGCTCAATAAACTATGGACACAATCCAGAGTAACTACAGGGAGTCCTTGCTCCAGTGTAAGATCAATTTACTTTGGCTTGCAATATGAATTTCCCATAGGTTTTCACAAGGTGGTGCAGTAACTATGGGTGCACGTAATATATCTTACGTACTCCCATATTTACTCTGGATTGTAGGGTATTTTGAAATATATATTCAGAGTCAAGAGATTTTCCAAAAACAAGAGATCTTGTTTCAAACATAGAGAGAAGTGCTAACCATAATTCAAATTGGGGATGTGTTTTGGTTTTGCCCCCATTGTTGCTTCTGTAAGGTTCAAGTTAGAAAAATGCACTGCTCTCAGATGAGGGGTACCTCTACAATTCTCCTCCTCCAAACAATTTTATACTGCGCAGTGACCTGTTCTTGTTTCAGCTGTGGAAATGGCACATTGATAATCCTTTCCTCTTTAAAAAAAAAATTACAAATGTACATAGGACCGTGCAGATGCAATTTACTATAGCATTCAGTTCTTTTCCTATAGGTGGTTCATCATTATCCAAAAATTTGTGATATTTGACCCTCTGAGTCCTCACTCATGCAATCCTAAACACATTTTCCTGGGAATAAGACCCATTGAACATAACAAGGCTTACTTTGAGTAGATATGGTTAGGATTGTGCCCATAGTCTTGGTTGGTATGGCTAATTTCATTAAAATAAGGAAAAACTGCACAAATTGGGATCTCTGCAAAACATCTGACTTCCCTCTGCCTCTTTCTTTGCTAGTTATTATCTAAGCAGGCCTCTGTCAGTCTTGAAAGACTATGGTATCGTGCTTGGTGCTGCATATGCTGCATGCAAAACACGAAAGCCTGGGTTAGATTGTTATAGAGGATAGGCTGTTACCCAAGCAGCAAATCCCCCCTCTCCATGCCACTGAATTAATCCAATGGAAAGGCAGAGCCAATACGACTGGATCCAGGTGGGCTAAGGACAGGAGCTCAACATGTCGTGGGACCGACCTGGGTCTTGAACCCTGGCCTGCTGGTTAATAAGCACAGTGTCTTAGCCACTTGTGCCACCCACAGCAATACAAGTGGCTAAGTCACTGTGCCTGTTAACCAGCAGGCCAGGGTTTGAGACCTGGGTCGGCCCCACAAGACAGGGTGAGCTCCTGTCCTTAGCCCAGCTCTGCGATGCCAGTGGATTCAATTGTATCGGCTCTGCCTTTCCATTGGACTAATTCAGTGGCATGGAGAGGGGGGATTTGCTACTTGGGTAACAGCCTATCCTCCATAACAATCTAACCCAGGCTTTCGTGCTTTGCATGCAGCGTATGCAGCGCCAAGCACAATACCATAGTCTTTCAAGACTGATGGAGGCCTGCTAGTTATTATAATTAGCAAGGAAAAGTGAACATTTTCCTTGCTGTAGTAACTGAGAATGGAAATCATGGGCTCTTAATAACAATTCTCATGCATTCTTTCTCGCTGTAATTTTTGCAACGCATTGCTTTATAGTGATAAATATTTAATTGCTAAGGAAAAAACATTTTGCATATTTCACCACAAGTCTTATATTAATAAAACTGTCAGGAAAGTATTGACAGAAAACTTTAGAAGTACAACAGACTATCAGCCCAGTCATATGCCATGTCAGCCCATATGCAGGTTTCTATTCTGTGGATTTGACTCCAAGCAGACCAAAAGCTCATGATGGAAGACATCCGAGGACCACAAATCCTGGTCACAAATCCTGGAGTTCTTCTAAGTTGTGGGAAATATGTGAGAGGCCTTTTCAAACCTTACAAAGCCTCCATTTTTGGCAAACTGAAGGTGCCTCTCGTCAAAGACTCCGATTAGCCCTTACGAGGCTTGGATAGGACACACATCGCCTGCCCACAACTGAGAAGAGCTCCCAGATGTTACTTACAATCATGCTTGGGAGGTTCTCTAGCACTTTGGTGAAATACTGTGTTCATGCCTCTCAGAAGACCTTCCCACACCTCAGGAGGCCTTTGGGTCTTTCTGGCTGGACCTCTCCATGGATTTAATTATCCACTGATATTGATATCTGTGGGGGCATCTTGGAATTGATCCCTTCTGAATACCGAGGTCCAACTGTAAATATCTTTTTTATAGACATCCTCATAGACCACATGGCCAACAGTAGATCTCTTCAGACCTATATCAGCTATTGAGCTGGTGTGATCAGAGGGGATTCAGGGAGGTGTCAAGTCAAGAAAAGGAAATCAGGATCTTGTTTGCCACTGCTGCTGAGATCCTCTCATCCCACCCTACTTTGGCCTGTTCTATACTCTAATCTTCCCCTAAAAGTCCTAACCACCATCATTGTGTAGGCTGGGAGAGCTGATTGTGTGAGCAAGACCTCCAGACCTTTGCATTGGTGGCTTACCCTACAATCCAGAGTAACTATGGGAGCATGTAAGAGTCATTACGTGTGCCCATAGTTACTGCACCACCTAGTGATAACCTATGGGAAATTCATATTGCAATCCAGAGCACATTGTTCTTACACCGGAGCAAGGATTCCCTGTAATGACTCTGGATTGCACCCATAGCCTGTGTGCCAACAGAGTGACTTTCGTGCTGCTGGGCTGGGATTTACAGCAGTTTATTGCAAGATCTGCTGCCGTAACCCTGAATAAGATTGGAACTTCAGGGCTGAATCCTATCCAACGTTCCAGTTTTGATGCAGCTGCAGTGCAGTCCCAAGGCAAGGAAACAAACCTTCCCTTCCCTAGTGAATGCTGCCATTACTACCCTCCACTACAGGAGGCATCACATATCCCACTGGCACAGCTATACCACGGATCAAACGTTGGGTAGGATTTGATCCCAAGTTTCTTATAAAGGCAAGCGAGGGACTACTGACATTTGTTACCACTCCTCATCTTTTAAAGCTTAAATGACTGTCTTCTGAATTGAGGGTATGATTATATTTATATGCTAAATTTCAGTAATTTTTTGTTTTCTGAGGTTCCGCTCTTTCAGCATCTTTCAATTATACACAGCACTCATTCATTCAACACTTGCTCCATTCTTTCAACCCGCTGGTCTAAAGTCAAAAATGGTTTTCCTTGATGTTGATTTGCATGTGACATGTTGACAGTTTGTTTTTGGCATTTCCTTATGACTTTCTTCAGTAAATAACCACAATTCAAAATACATAAAATATTCATTGCCCAACATGCCTTTTTTCACTTTAATGAACTGTAATTTGTTGAGTATTTTGGCAATGTGTTAATAAATATGTGTCATTTAGGCTTTTGCAAGTGATATTTTTCCATTTACAAGCTGAACAAAACTGGGTTCCACTTTTCAACCGTTTTCACTTTTGGAGCATGTCCTGTCCAATAAGCGGGGGATGTTGTATTTGGTTTGTCTCTATGTAAGGGAATTTGTGTTGCATCCAATCCCAGGAAGGACCATAAAGCTCTTTGGGTGACACTGAGGCAGTTGTTTTCTCTCCCTTAACCCATGTCATTGGTTGTTGTGAGGATAAAGGGGTGCCCCACGTGTGAATAAGTATAATGATGATAAAAGCAATTACGATCATATAATTATAATACAATTATCATAAAAGCAATGTCTCATCTTAGCTTGGACATTATTGTAAAACACATAGGTTGTTTTAAAAATTCACTTGCAGTCACATGCCCCTTCACAGTGCACATATATCATCTCATTTTGCTTTTGCTCTGGGCATTCTCTCCTTTAAAATTCTCTACCAAAGCAAAAAAAAGCTGCCTTTTAATCTCTACATTTTAAAAAAAACCCTTCAACGTGCTTTTCACAGTGACTTAATGGAGCCTAACAAGCAATTAATGGCTTTAAAATCAACAGGGTTCCTGGATTGCACAGTAACCTGAAATTAATTATTTAGAGAAGCTCTCAGTCCTCCATCTTGTCTTTCATTTCAAAGACTCCATGTCTGCCAGTGCAGTTTCCCAGTCAACTGTCGGCCTTGAGCCAAGGTTTGTAGGCCAACTTTTATCACAACAGAAAAGTGAACGTCTGGTTCACTTTTTAAAAAGCGTGTTCAAATAGACATCATGTCTTTGCATCTGGTTTACAGTGCCCCACCACTCCCCCTCCCGGCGCTCTGGCAATTAGTATGCAAAGTGAGGCCTAGATTATTAGAAGCCAAGTGAGGAGCTATAAAATGTCAGAGTTGCTGATGATATTCAGAAGAGATTGAACTCTCTCCTGTGCTGGGTTTCCTTTTAAGGAACGTTTTTAAGGGAAGTTGGGTCCACCATGATGGTTGCATCAATTATCTGAGACACTGGGTGCAATCCAGAGTAACTATGGGGAGTCCTTGCTCCGGTGTAAGAACAATTTCCTCTGGATTGCAATATGAATTTCCCATAGGTTTTCGTTAGGTGGTGCAGTAACTACAGGTGCATGTAATGTCTCTTACATGCTCCCGTAGTTACTCTGGATTGTAGGGATAGTCTGCAATCATAACCCCTTTTTAAGCCAGCCTAATCCTGGCATAAGTGCCAGGGGTGTCAGTGAGGCCCTTCTAAACTTTGGCATAACTGACCTGGGAGTGTCACCAAAGTGCCATAATTCACTTTTTGCGCCACTCATTGGGGATGGTTATATCATCCACAGACATGCGCTTCCCACTTTAGGTTTTTCAGCCTTGATTCTACCTAATTTTACAGCCAGCCCATCTCTGAGGCCAGATGAGAGAGCTGTCTCATACAGTAGCTTGGCAGAGGATGTCCACCTCCATCAACTTCTTTGGTTCCACTTCATCTTCTCTTCCACTTTGGTTCCACTTTGGCTCCTCTTCAACTTCCACATCCTGTATCAAAGACACTGTAGCCCATTCATCTCTTCTCCTCCACATTTCCAGTTCAGTTTCATCTCCCCTTATCAAGTCCAGAGTGACTGAGGAGCAGAGGATGGAACATCAGTAGGCTATGGGAGCAGCATTTAATATGCTGCAGAGCATCACGAGATTTGCAGCATGGTCTCTGTTGACTTTTGAGACTGCCCATGGTTGCTTCTTAAAATCACCTTTTCTAAGAACATAAGAAGAGTCCTACTGCATCAGACCAAAGGTCCATCTAGTCCAGCTTCCTGTATCTCAGGTTCAGATGCCTGAATCTCAAAAGGAGGACAAGGTCTTAAATTCCTCTCAGCCTGTCCTTTCTGGTGGACAATGGCACATTTGTCTACTCATGAGTAAGCCGTGATATTGGGCACTTTCACTTTTCCATCGAGCTCAATGCATATTTTTTATTTTTAGTTTTTTGGCAATAACTTTTGATAGGAAGGAGATATTTCAATACTGATTTTTGCATTGGATTCTGCTCTTCAGTTTGAATCCAGCAACATATGACATGATGGGGTACTGCATACCATTGCAAAGTTCCAAAATGAAGCCAAAATGGAGGACAATGAAGCCCTTTGGGAGGACACCTGACAGAAGGCTAAAAAAGAGGACAAATCCAGAAAAATCCAGTCATATGGTCACCCTGATTTCAGGAAGTCCACAAGACAACCAGAGACCTGAAGCCTGGTGGCCTCACTTGCATCTGGCATTTGTACTACTACTACTTAGAGACCTTTGGTTTGATCCCAAGCCATTGTGACTTGATGGATATATAATCTGTAGGAATATTGATCATAAACAAGTCTGGAGAGGTCAGCTAGTGTCTTCTTCACCATTTTGTAATCATGTCCAGCCATCGCTGGTCTTCCTTTTCATTGCTTGTACAGTGGCGCCTCACGTAAAGGAACACCTAACGTAAAGTATGTTTCACGTAACAAACAAAAATTTCTCCAGGATTCTGCTTCACGTAAAGAAAATGCTTCATGTAAAGAAAACATTTGTTGGCAGTTGGGGCAGACGTGCTGGCCAGCAGCCTGTTTAAAAAGTGTCAGGGCTGCCCAGCGCACCTGCCCATAATGAAAGCAACACTTCTGCGCTGTTCCTCCTGTGGCCGGGTGTCTGCTGGGCAGAGGGAAAGAAGAGCAGTGGAGAAGAGGGAAGCAGCTCAGGACTAACCAGAAGGGAGCAGGGAGGAGAGAGGCTCAGGATGGAGAGAAGGAGAAAGTGGGGAGACACTTTGAAGGTGTCTTGGATTGCAGCCTCCTAACCATGTCTACCCAGAAGGAAGCCCCATTGTGTTAAATGGGTCTTACTCCCAGGAAAGTGTCTTTAGGACTGCAGCCTAAGTAGACTTCATAAGATCATGCACGTTGAATGCGTGTTTTGAATTCAATCCCAGTGTTTTGTCATCATTTTTACATCCAGTTAATATTTTTATATGAATATTTTGGGGGTTGTGGAACCAATCATCTGAGTTTCCATTATTTCCTATGGGAAAATCTGCTTCACATAAAGAAAGTTTCACGTAAAGAAACTGCCTCCGGAATGAATTAATTCTGTTACATGAGGTTCCACTGTATTCAAGCAATTCATTCTTAGGGAACCTACATCTAAATAAAAAGGTTGCACATATAACCTGTGATGGGCTTTTCCTCCAGAAATTTGTCCAATCTCCTCTTAAAAGCATCTAGGCTGGATGCAATGACCGCATCCTGTGGCAAGGAGTTCCACAAACCATTTACACACTTGACCACTTACAGACAGACCATTTACACCCTTACATGGCCATCCAAAAATAGCCTAATTTGCATAAATTATAATTGCCGAACCAAAAATCCGGTTGGTCATCTAAGGGTTACGAAATATTTTCTTTTGTCCTAACTCTCCCATCACTCAATCAGATGTTTTATTTGGAAGGAATCCTGATATTTGTTCTGAATTTTATTTTGTTTGAAGTATTGGTGACAATGCTAATTATTGGAATCATGCTGACCGGTCTTCTAGTTTGGTGGCAAGAATTACATATACAATGTATGTGAAATGCCTGAAATGGCTGCAGTGACTCAGCTGGTTAAGACATTGTGCCTGTCATCAAGCAGGCTGGTGTTCGAGATCCAGGTGCTGCAAGACGAAGTGAGCTCCTGTCCTTAGCCCAGCTTTTGCCAACCTAGCAGTTAGAAAGGATGCAAATGCAAGTAGATAAATAGGTACTACTCTGGTGGGAAAGTAAACAGCATTCCATGAAGTTATGTCTTCAGAAAGCGGTGGCTTTCAGCTGAATCGGAGATGAGAGCCGCATCTGAAAGCTGTGGGTGATACCCATAGGGGCAGCAGGGCAACCTGCAGCTAGTCAGGGCTGGCAAGGCAACCTGCCAGGGATCTTTACCATACATTACTTAATACACTGTTATCATTCTAAGTAGAAAATGTTGAAAATATTGTTGAAAAGTATCACCAAAGATCTTAAACTCCCTGTGTTTCGAAATGTAATCCTGACCTTATCCAAGAGTGGGAATTTGGGATTCAGGTCTTGAACATTTGCCATTTTGGAATGGTCCACAAGTCCATTGGTGTTTGTGAGCCTGTAGTGTGGGAAAGGGTGGTTGGGGATGGGGGTGGGCAGTGGGAAATAGCTGGAGAGCTATGCAAGCAGACAAAAAAGATATTGGCATGAAGATGGCGAGTGAAGATGAAGCCAGTGTTATTTCCCCAGGAAGGAAAAACAATTGTGAATGTGCACTATATTTGCAATCTTTCTCTTTTTGCTCTTTCACTGAAGTTATGTTGATTTTCTATCTGTTGGGTTTCTTGGTATGCCTGTTGTAACAGGTTTATTGTTATGGAATGAAAACGGGTAGAATGGGGTAAGTACCCCACGGTTCACAGCAGGTTGGATTGGAAATGAGCAACTCCCCTTCCCAATGGAGAAACAATTCAGCTAATTGATAATCTGCATAAAATAATCTGTATTTGTCCTCTTCACATAACCAACTAATACTTAGATCTCAGTGGCATTTCTATAGAAGGCACAGTAAGGCTGCAATCCTAAGGCTGCAGTCATTGCAGTAAGGCTGCAATGCGGTTCACAAGGGCTGTGGTGGTGTAGGTGGTTAAAACACTGTGCCTGTTAATCAGCAGGCCAGGGTTCGAGACCTGGGTCCTACTAGACAAGGTGAGCTCCTGAACTTAGCCCAACTCCTGCCAACTTAGCAGTTTGAAATGATGCAAATGCAAGTAGATTAATAAGTACCACCACAGTGGGAAGTTAGAAACAGTGTTCCATGTGCCTTCGGCAGTCATGCTGGCCCCACGACCAGGGAAGTGTTTTTGGACAACACTGGCTTGAAAGGTTTAGAAACCGGGATGAGCATCACACCCTACAGTCAGTCATGACTAGCAGTACAACCTGTGGGGAACACCTTTACCTTTACTTCACGAGGGTTACCAATGCATCTTCTTGCTATAATTCAAAACTTTTCCTCTATAGTTTATCTGGCCTTTGGATTTATTTGGAGACTGAAAATCCTGGAAAATATAGATTTCTGGAGATTTCCTTCCTTCCATTCTTGCATTTTTTTTGTTCTTGTCTGCATTCTATAGTTATCTTTCTCCAGAGGAACTCTGGAGAAATGTGTTAAGTTGTATCAAAGGAATTCAGTAGGATATGTGTGTTGACTTCATGCTCTGCTCCAAGAGTGTATGGAGGATACCCTCTGGCTGACTGGGTATAAAAGGCCAGTTAGCTGAGCTTCATTAGGTTGCTTCACTATAAGAAATTTGCATCTCATTTCATCTAAAGCACAGAAATGGTTGTAGTGGATGCGCAAGTACAATCTTTTTATCCACCTAGACTTAAGAGCAGCTCTATTAGGCAGTCAAAAAAGGCATGTTTTAGGAAGTCTTGTTAAAAATAAGCTGAGGATCTACAGTCAAGCAGTAAGAAATATCAGGGCAAAATCCTAACCAATTTAGGCTGGCATAAGTCACCTGGAATATATTCCTGTGGTGATGTGGGGATGTTGGCATATGCCTATTCATTGGCCTAACACCCCCTCCTGGCCAGGAGTGGGGCAAAAGTTCCTTACAGTCCTTTTTGAGCCCCCACCCATGCCAGCACAGGACTTATGCTCACCTAACTAACACAGTCGCATGCATGCAAAAAATAAAAAAATATTTCTTTAAACCTGGCAAGCTTTAACAGGTTCAAACTGATAGATTAATCAAATAAAATTTTGATTATTTAAATTTCTCTGTTGTTTCATACTACAAATCAAGATGAGGATTCAGGGCCAAACTATATGTGACATTAAATCAGGGGTCTCTAAACCCCAGTCCAAGGGACAGATGTGGTCCTCAACAAGCTTCAGTGTGGCAAGCAGCAAGAGCCAGGTTGACCAGATGCCAAACCCAAATTCCTGAACCCCAAGGCCAAAATTCCTACTCGCTTTTAAAAATTGCCAAAAATGTATTTTTTTTAATAAATTTGGTTTTTTGGTTTTTTGACCATAACTTTGGATAAGAAGAAGATATCTCAAAACTAATTTTTGCATTGGATTCTGCTCTTCAATACGAATCCAACAACATATGGCATGATTGATGGGGTACTGTGCACTATCACAAAGTTTCAAAATGAAGCCAAAAGGTAGGACAATGAAGCCAAAATGTAGGACACCCGGACAGAAGGCTAAAAATCTGGAGAAATCCAGGTTTTTCTGGTCATATGGTCAGCCTGGCAAGAGCCCTCTATTTGGCCCTTGGGCAAGCCTTGTAATCCACTCTAATACATTCTTATATGTAAATTTACTCAAATTTGAAATATAAATTAGATTCTGGCCCCCGACACAGTGTCAGAGAGACGACATGGCCCTCCTGCCAAAAACTTTGGAGATCCTTGCATTAAATCAATGATTTGCAACTGTTTAATCTCAGGGCACACTGAGAATGTACTAAAATTTTCAGGGCACATTATCAGTTTTTTGCCAATGGAAAAGGCACACTCCATTGCCAGTGGGGCTCACATTCCACAATGGCCCTGCTAATAAATTGTCTGGCCCCAGACTCCCAAGGTGCACTTGCAGATCCTTACTGAAAATTGCTGATTTAAGGGGACTGGAGGGAGTTCTGCTGTATGAAAAATCAGGCAAGGAGAGTAGAACTAGTCTGGGATTGTGATGTGCAATGGAAGGTTAATGTTGCTGTTTACAAAAATAGTTCCCTGAAACATCTATTTGCCCTTCATACAGTTGTTGTGGTACCTGAGTTATCTTATGTGCCAGTGGTCCAGGCCAAACCACATGTGGTTAATTTTATGACAAAAATAGGTTGCTTTCAGCCCCTGGTTGATAAGCCCGTCTCATTATGAGAGTCTCGTAGTTTCTCATTAGCTTTTAGCTAAGATGAGTTTCTCATATATTCTCTTTCTTTTACTTGGTTATAACCAATATTTTGGGAACATCTGATTTCATTTCATGCCACTAACAGGTTTTATGTGTCATGGAATTTTTCATTCCTACACACTCCTGGTTAGAAGGCTCTTGTTTCGTATCAAGGGAATTAGGACTACCAATGGGTCTTTGTGCCTGAACCTGAAATATAACCTTCCTTTTCCTGCCCAGGTTATGGAGGGGCAGAAATTAAATGCTCTTTTCTTCCTGCATGTCTTTGTAACTGTTTTGAGCAAAAATCTTTGCGAGAACAAAGAGAAACAGGCAGCAAAGGGTAGGCAGAAAGCTGCTGAATGGAGGAATTTAGAGAAGAAAGAGTTGAATAAAAACCTCATGCAATTTCATGTGGGTTTAATATACAAATTTGAGCACTTTTGTTGATGAATAGAATACTCTAGTAGCCTAGGCAGGTCAATTATGTCATCTTGTTAAGCTTGTTGAGGTTTTAGGAAATCTATGTGTACAGTATCTGTCCCTCTCTTTTAAGAAAAGGTTTATGAGGCTCTTTGTAGAGCTGTCAACCATCTCATATTTTCCTCAACTGATTCATAAAACATGTTCTGCCAGGCAACCAGCATTAGGGTTTTGATAAACAGTAAATATCAGATTCTGCTGGGCCACTGTTCCCAAACTATAGCTCCTTGGAGAGCTGCAGAAACTAGCCAGGGTAGCTGCAGAATCCTTGCATAAAACCTGCTGCCCTATACAATGTATATGAAGCCTGAATGGGGTGATGTGGAAGTGGCCCAATAGGTCAAGGGAGCTGTCAAAAATATTAGGGAATCACTGTGCTAATTTCTACCCATGCTTTTAGAAAAAGGGTCACTAAACTGGGGTTCATCAAGTGAATGTGACTGGCAGGGGACTCAGTAGCTAACTATGAAAATACGTCTTATACTGTATACACATCCCACCTTATTGCAAGATCCAAAAAGTGACATGCAGTGATGGGCTTCAAAGAAATTCAGAACCGGTTCTCTGTCCATCTGGCAGCCACTTTTAAATGGCTATTTTTAAACTTTATATGTACTATCTCTTGTTAAGAACCGGTTCTACAGAGTAGGTGCGAACCTACTGGTGCCCACCACTGGTGACATGTCTTCTGAGTGGCAGCTCAGTTTAGCTTCTACCTGACATCTAGATGCAGACTGAGTCTGTGTGTTTCTGCAGGGACATTAAACATTACTGCTTCATACGCCTGCACATACAGATCAGAAAATGTGCAATCCAGAAAAAAATGTTTTCTGGTGCTTAATCCTATTGATTGTATAAAGCAGTCAATAGGGATCACTAGGGAAAGTAAAGAAAGAAAAGAAGCTCAGTCCAGAAGGATGAGCTTGCTTTGAAACCAGTGCTGCCTTGAGAATTTTATTACTGCATTGTACTTTTAAAATGCTGTAAACTGTCTTATGGGCCTTGTCAGAGGTAGACAGTCTTGTTATAAATACCTGGATGAATTGGTGGATTTTAAGAGAGACCATCCATTCCATTATTTTT
Source organism: Cryptoblepharus egeriae (assembly GCA_030015325.1). Taxonomy (NCBI): domain Eukaryota; kingdom Metazoa; phylum Chordata; class Lepidosauria; order Squamata; family Scincidae; genus Cryptoblepharus; species Cryptoblepharus egeriae. The sequence continues at coordinate 20,112,137 of JAREYC010000013.1, forward strand.
GACCATGTGTAATTATTTCTGAGCAGCACATATCCCTATATATTAGGAAGTCCAAAAAGTAACCACAACAAATGCTTGTAAAATGCACTGTTGTCTGGCAGTTTATTGGTGATTATATTTCAGCAACAAGCCCTGTGACCCTTGCTGTGAAGTTTGCTCCCTGTGTGCTGCCAAAACCTGAAATAGTGCCTTTGCTTTCCTCGTTTTTCTTTGTTTTCATAGTCATTGCGCCAACTTTCCATGGAGGAAAATCCCCCAAGCCTTACTGAGCAAAGAAATGGGGCACCATAACATAATTGGCTATGGCAGTGGCATAGCTAGAGGGGGTAGAGGAGCCAGCCTTAGAGGGAGGTGTGCCAGGGGACCCTCTCCTTCAGAGCCACTCTCGCCAAGGTGGGGTGCAAAATTGAGCCATACAGCCTTCCTCCTCCAAGGCTGAGTCCTCCACCCGAGGCTATGCCACCAGACGATAGCTATGGTTCTTGTCTGCCTGGGACACAGTGAGCTCTGTAAAGTCCTATTCTGAGATCATAGCTCATGATCACCAACTAACCTGTTCTAGTTCAGTACAGAGATACATCTGATGAACCTCTTAGCCCTGATTAAGGGCTAAAAGTGGACTCCTAGAAGCTAACACCTAGAAGGTGTTTGTGGCTGAATCAACCATCTACACAGTATCCCACAAGTCACGAATACACGATCAATAGAGAAAAATCATTGAAAAAATTTCAACCCTCTAGAGGTATGGAAACTAATAAGATTTAAGAATTTTTGGAAGCAGACCAAGCTAACATACCCATCACTATTACTGTAAGGTGGCAATCTGTGCTCTTAGATGTAAATTTAGATACATCACAGTGTCTACTACAATTTATATATAAAAAACTGAAAAGTCACTGACTGACTGATCAACATCCAGCTGATGCAGTGGGATAGAGGGTGATTGTGTGCATGGGGATGGTTCGCATGGGGATGGTGTGCATGGGGATGGTTCGCATGGGGGAATGATGCGCATGGGGGAATGATGCGCATGGGGAATGGTGCACATGGGAGGATGATGCACATGGGGAGTGTTGTACATGGGTGATGAGGCATGGGGGTGTTGCGCATGAGGTGTTGCGCATGGAGGGTGTTGCGCATGGGGATGGAGCACATGTGAGAATGGGGTGTAGTGGAGGGATGGCGTACGGGGAAATTTTACTCCTGCAATGCAGGTACATTTTTGCTAGTAATCTATTATGAGCAATGGCATTTCCTGCTACTGCTGTTGTTTAGCACTTGGCTGGAAATCTGGTTAAGTCCATGCTGTGTCCTAACACACAGAACATTTGAGATCAGCCCATGAATATCACACAGGCTACAATGCTGTGAAGTGTGAAGCACCTCTTGCCACTGATGTGGCTTCCTGTTCCTTGAAAAAAATCTGTGAACGTTCTTTACAGCAGCATACTGTACAGATCATGCAAAACCCTCTGATTCCTACAAAACATTCCAGATCAGATTTGCTTATTCCTTTAAGCAATAAGAAGGCCTGTCATTCTCCTCTTTAAATAAAAAGAAAAGGAAACAAAATATTCAACTACTTGGCATTTCTCCAAACTAGAATCCATTTCCATTCCATCAAAACTGTCTGATGATCTCGGGAGTTTCAGAAATTAGACTTCAGGGATATCACAACAATCAGAGCAGGCATTATGGAATTGGGAAATCCCCTTCTGTTCCTAGGGAATTTCCTGCCCTCCAGGGCACATTCCAATGAATAATGGCGTGTTTTAATATCAAAGCTTTTCTTTCATGGAAGCCCATCGGCATTTGATACTGGCCTAGCAGTGATGGGATTCAAAGAAATTAACAAACTGTTCTATGCCCATCTGGCAGCCACTTTTAAATGGCTATTTTTAAACTTTATATGTCGTTCTATAGAGTAGGTGCGAACCTGCTGGAGCCCACCACTGTGGTTTGTTGCTGTTGAGGCAATCATCTATCATTAAAAATGTGAGTTTTTGGGGGTTCATCCTTGGCCATCCTCTGTTCCCATTTGACCATTTCTGGTCTCATCACTCCCAAGCATTGGGGAGGATAAGGCTACTCTTTAGTTGGGCCTGGAGATCTGGATCCTCTTATCAAATGGAATGAAATTACAGTATGTCTAAAATGTTTGCCATCCTTGAGGATATTCATGGAAAACTTTTTCTATGATTGGAAAATTCAGGGATTTGTGAGATTTGTTAAAGCCAGTAGAATCAAAACAAGCAGTGTTGTTAGATGTTAGCAGATGGGATTGTGCTACATGCACTTTGGGGCTCATGTAACAAGCTTGTACTGGACTAAAAAATGGGTGCTTGGACTTTGTCCACAAGAAAGCTATTCATCCCCACCTTAGTCATTCTAGGCTCTTTCCTGGGAACTTTTTCCTACTGATATATGAGAAGCAAAGGCATGCACTGCAGGTCAGAAATGTTCACTCAAAGGTTGAAGTTAAATATTAGTGTGACGATTGATAGGGCTGTCACCAGATGCTGACTGTGCAGCCATATTGTGACTGGTGTTTCACAGAAACATTTTCTTCCTCATCAAACATTTCCCCACCCCGTACCATGCACAGCTTTGACTTTCCACAATATACTAAGTATTGCATGTATATCAATCCTAAAGACACTTTCCTGGGAGTACACAATGGGGCTTACTTTTGTGAAGACATGGTTGGGATTGTACTCTGTGAGTATGTCCTGTCTCATACATTCACAAAGGAATGGCACAGAAGTCAGAGGTACAAAACTCTGGAGCGTTCCAAGGCAGAGGCTTGATCAGATGGAGTCCCTGCATTAATGTCTCCTGACTCCAGAGTCATCCTTACACTAAGATTATTAGGGTGGCCATGCACACTTCCCAGTTCTGCCTCATGGCTACTACAAGACTCAAACTTAAGACTCAAGACTACAAGACTCAAGACTACTTGATATCAAAAGAGGGCTGGGTTCATAGCCTAGATATAGACATCTAGACACTTAGTATTGGTGCCCAAAAATTATACCCCAAGGTTTCCTTCCTCCAGTGAAAATAATTTTTTTCTGGGGAACTCCACCATAGGATACAACTCAATGATGTGACAATCTCCTCTTCGTTTGCATCCAAATCCTGCTTCTCACCTGCCTGTCTTGCTTGTTCCCTAGTTCGGACATCACTCGTGTTGGTCAACAGAGCAGAGTCTCTCCTGCAATCTTGGACAGAGTTAAATAAGCTACATATGCAATATATATAAACACACTGCTTTTCAGGTAGGCTAATATTAGTATGTTGACAGTCTTCAGTGCCTTTGTTTTTTCCCTTAAAATTTAAAGAGTGTAACAGAAGACATAGTTGTAATGCCCTAAAAATTTGCAATTATTCCAGTAAAATAATTTCCAAATAAAGTGTTGAGTTTCTCTGATATAATATTTAAACCGCACTCACTGTGCTTTACTTAATTTTGTTTCCCCTCATCAGTTATTTCAAATACTTTTGGTTTGTCAAAAACATTTGAGATATTTATACTGCATGTTAAATTAACACAGCATATTTACTAGTTAGGAACAGTGTTTCATGAGCAGTGGTTTGGAAGGCAGGTTTGTCGTATTCCCTTATGTGCACAAACTAGATGTTCATCTAACAGAGTGGCTCCCAAACCTTTAGGAGCCCACAGAGGCAAAAATTGGAATAATCAAGGATCACATGCAACCTCCCTTCCCAAGGGCTACATTTGACCCCCCGGGCTGGGGTTTGGACACCCCTGAATTAACCAGACCCCATACCTAATAATAAACCATGTTAGGAATCAGATAGTAAACTTAAATGATTATTCTCCTCTTGCCCCCTGTATTTAATCTCTCTTTAAAAAGGATGGTTCAGACTATTAAATACTTAAGTTTTAGGATGCCAGTTTATTTATCCACAGTTTTATTCTGTATTTAAAATCAGAAGAGGAGAGAGGCAAGGTGGGAGGCAAATTATCTTTGTGGAATGGGTGAGAAAGACTCTTCAATCCCTTTTTTGTCCAGTTCTATTTTCTTCCCAAGTTATTTTTTTTAAAATCGCTTCTGCCAGACAATGGCTCGATTGTTCCATAGATGTCACTTCCCAGGTAACATTCGTTTCGAATCTGTGCCTGCATAATTAGCCCCCCCCCAACTTGAGACCCTCCTTTTCCCACTCTTTCCATCCCCTTTTTGCTCATTATGCTCCTTGATGAGATTTTTAAGCTTCACAGAACACCGTCTAGGCTGCTAATCCGATGCAGTGCGGAGATCACAGCCCTTCTTTGGGCCATTCTTATTGGGTTAATCAAGGAAGCCACTGAAGCAACAGGCTTTTTAAGGGCTGCCAAACTTGAAACCATAGATCAAAGTTCAGAGCCCTCTGACCTCAGTGCCCTGCCGTTGCCGCAGCAGAGTCCCCCCTGAATGGCCTTATTGTGAATGTGTCCATGTCGAGGGAGGGGGACGTAAATGTGCAATTGTTTGGCCTTAGAATTATGCGGAGGATGTGATGTAGCCAATGAAATGTGCTTGCTTGCCTCTCCCCCCCCCCAGAAGGTTTTTCACCTCCGTCGCCTATACAAGTACTCCATGACCACAATAGCAGTAAGGTGATCATTGTCCATGCTGGACTCAGCTCTGAGTTTTCTGGCATAGAATAATTAAATGATTTGGGAGGCAGGATTAGGGGACGCAACCATTGCAGTGACAGAGCAAATGCTTCATTTCCATATGGTCAACCAACCAAGAACAACACCAGCACTGTGCTTTGGAATAGACAAGTTTAAGTACTGTGTGCTGCTGTGTCTCCCTCCCTCCCCCCCGACCCCGTACTGCAATGTCCATCAAATCTGGGAGCATTTTAAATTTGTATGATTGAGCCTTTTTGCCCAAAGTTGGCATCTGCTTGTTATTTCTTTGTGAACAGTTTTCATAACACAGTCAAACTTTTCATTGCAAATCGATCCCTGGAGGATGAGTGCAGGGCAAACATTAGGAAAGGAAGGACAGTGAAAATGAATGGGTCCCCCCCCCCCCCCGTGATGGGATTCAAAGAAATTAACGACCGGTTCTATGCCCATCTGGCAGCTACTTTTAAATGACTATTTTAAACTTTATATGTCATATCTCTCATTAACAACTGGTTCTATAGAGTTGGTGCGAACCTGCTGGAGCCCACCACTGGTTCCCCCCATAAAAAAATACTTGTTGATTGATTATAATGAGCACAGCTGTCTCCATTAATAATTCTTTTTTATAATTCTGCATTTATAATTCTTTTTTTTTTTTGAAGGGTCATCCATGTCTCATAGAGATATTTGAATATTTTTTTTTGGGGGGGGGGGGGTGATTTTGTGATTTAAAAAAGGAAAAAGATTTACGGATTTTTACTCTATGGATTTTTACTCTAAGATCTCATTTCCAGTTCTCAATTTTACTAATTTTAAAAGTGCATTATAGGTGATGTAATCCTAAAGTCACATTCCTGGTAGTAAGGGGGGGGCTTTGGTTTTATATTGTTTTTACTGTATCTTTTAGCCTATATGTTTTAATTGTTTTTACTGTATTTATTATTTATGTTTTTAATTGTGTTTTATGTTTCTGCCGCCTTGAGTCAGGCTAGACAGCCTAAGAAAGGCAGGATACAAATTTTAAAAATAAAAATAAAATAAAATAAGGCCCATTGAACACAATGGGGCTTACTTTTGAATAGACATGGTTAGGATTGTGCTCAAAGTGATATGTAATTTCCCATTACATAGGGTTGTCATAATTCTCTTCTGCAAAACTGGGACAGGAGCCTCAGTCCCATTTGCCAGTATGTGAACACAATCCCCCAAAATTGTGATTATCCCTGTTTTCCAGGACATATGGCAACCCTACCGTTACACATTCTCCCAGCATCACCCATTACTTCCGGACTTGTTTGGGGAACTGTCAGACCTATCTAGAGCAACTTTCTGAAGGGCCTCAGACTATTTATAGGAGGAAATCCTTACCAGTTCCACCTGTACCCAGGCTAGAAAAAGAGCAAGAAGTATTGTGAGTTCTTGGTTGCTTACCCAGTCCTCTTGCACGAAGTTGTCCTCGGAAAAGTAAATGGAGTGATGCCCCTTGGTGGTTTTCTCTTCTTTTTAGCTTGTGCTGCTCAATGCCCTGTAGATAAATCTGTGCAAAATTTCTTGAACTGTCTTATTGATGGATGGTGCTACGGCAGAGGCTGCTTGGCCAGAGCAAGAGGGAGGCTTTGCCCATTCATCAGTCCGCCTGCTGCTGAATGGGTGATTATGGTACGGTGGAGGTCAGTATGCCATAAGGAAAACAATTAGTTTTCTTAAGGATCTGCATATTTCAAATGTGGCATGTTTGGTGTGCGAAGTGCATCCTTGCTATCCCATCAATTAACTCAAGAATTTTATAAGGTGTTAAATTTTTTGGTTAATTTTTAATATTAGGAAACATGTCTAGGTTGGACTATTCTTCTTTTGCCTCTGGACTGAATATGTGAATGGCAGTAAACACAGTGTCAAGAGGATTCTGTTGGAAGTTGGAAAAGGGTGTTTGCCATGTGAATTTTTAAACAACAGCTGAATAGAGCATGACCAACATTTTTGTCGTGTGAGTAGTACTGTAGCCAGGGTGTGGTGGTACGGTAAGTACAGTAGATGCAGGAACATGGTGTGTAAGCAGCACATCCCACTCATTGTCAGAGCCATTAAGAGCTGTGAAAACCAGCCAGTGGAGCTGCAGAATCCTTATGAAAAACCACTGCCCTATGCGATGTAAAGGATTGCAGCCCTAGGGGGGAGTCATAACTAAAGACCCAGTAAATCAAGGAAGCTGTCAGTCAAAAAAAGTTTGGGAACCAATGTATTAAGGAGGTCATCAATTAATGATTGATGCTATGTTTTGACATAGTGCATTTCTAGGGAACTTCTGGTAAAGAAATAGTGGTTCCCAGTCAAAAGAGAAATTTCTCAAAATTACAAATCAACAATTTAAACAATAGTGGCATAAAGTGTGGCACTTTGTAAGCAGAAACTGTGCAGGAGGGGAAAGATGAGCTCAGAAAGAGTGCTTGAAGTTAGTGGGAGAAGCCTGGTCTGGTCTGTGTTTTATGGCTTGGACTTGTTTGTGCATTTAGAAAGGCCTGTGTTTGCTACCCTGTGTGGCACATCACAACCAGTGACCTAAATACAGAGCCTGCATGGGCCTGGCACTTCGGCAAGCTGTCATGCAACAGTTTAGATTGATGAAACCGAGAGAGCTGTTTTCCAATAGCAGTGTTTTGTTTCTGTCAGGCCAAGAAAAACACTCCCAAACCAATTTGCTGTGATGGTGTTATGGGACCTCGCAAAGTGTCAGCATTCAATTTGGGGAGGCGACAACCGTGCCAACTGGGCCATCAGGAGTAAGGTGAATGCAGTTCTGTGGACTAAAATGTGTGTTACAGGGCAGCCGTGGTACCTTGCTGGACCCTTCAGTCTTGCTTACACACATATATTGGAATGTATACTCCCTGGGATGCTTATTTCTCTAATGCAGGGGTCTACAGATTCCAGCCCTGGGGCCAGATGCGGCTCTCAGCAAGCTTCAAGACCCTTCTATCCAGCTCCTTGGCAAGCCCTGTAATCCACTCCAATACATTATTATATGTAAATTTATTCAAATTTGAAATGTAAATTAGTTTTTTAAATCCCTGACACAGTGTCAGAGAGATGAAGTGGCGCTCCTGACAAGAACTTTGGAGACCCCTGCTCTAATGCATGTGTGGAACCATGTACACTATAAAGAAAGTAGTGTATTAGGGATGTTCATATGTTTGAAAGTTTGCATCTTGAACGTTTGTCAGTAGAGGACTTACTGTGCTCAAGCCTGGCCTGGTTGTCACAGCAAATGAAGACCAAAAGCACAATCCTAACTATGTCTAATCAAAAGTAAGCCCCATTGTGTTCAGTGGTTCTTACTCCCAGGAAAGTGTCTTTAGGATTGCATCCCAAGCTGGGATTCAGGCCACTGAAAGGTTTGTGGAGGGCCAGATTAGAAAGGTTGAAGAGCCTAGATTTTGAGTTGCAAACATTTTTTTCTGGTTGGATTTCTGTGCATGCTTTTGACAGGTGTGTAACAAGGAATTTGGCAGGTGAAGCCTTCCCCAGGGTAAGCAACAACCCCCTTAAGCAAAAGCTTTGCATGTTGAATTTCTTTTTTCCTCCATCACTCATAAAAGGCCACAGCAAAGCAAAACAAACCTTTGACAAGTTGTAGCAAGGTTTGGCTAGGCATCCATGCTTCCAAAGACAGTTTACACAGCTCCAAACATCCCCACCATTTGCTTTGTACCAATCACCTGTGTAGCTAATTGCTCAAGCACAATCCTAACCATGTCTACTTAAAAGTAAGTGCCATTATGTTCAATGGGTCTTACTCCCAGGAAAGTAGCTTTAGGATTGCAGCACATATGAGACAATAATAATGATCCAGTGTCTAGCTTTGGATGCTGAAGACATAGCATAAAATATGATGAGTTATCGCAGGTGCAATAAATATAATATGGGTGCAATTTGTTGAGATGGGTATCAAAAGAGAAACATTACCTTAAGTGGTTAATGCAATAATACCCCTAATTTAAGAATAGAATGGTGTATTTCCTAGTACTAATTAAACTGTTTCAGTACCTAAAGAAGAGCTAAAACTTGGCATTGTTTTTAAGCCACAATACCTGCGAATGTAATGAAATTTAATTATCATAGCAGATTAGCAAAATGGGACTCCCCCAAAACTGGCTAGTAGTGCAAAAAAGTACTCATACTCCAGAAAATTGTCTTTTTCACCTCTTTCAGTAAAACAGCAGCAAGACAAAAGATGCCTCAAAGGGACATTTTGTGTTTGAGGAAAGGCTGTTGATTGATAACAGAGGAAATTTAATATTCTTTCATTCTTTGGCTCACTATCTTTGTAGTGCAGCCAAGCTCTTAGAAATAGTTAATTATGGGTTCAGTGAAAAAATATTTAGATGACAGCTGTGTGCCTTCATCAGCTCTCTGCCTAATAATGCTACAAAATACTCTTGTTCTTTTTGTGCGTGTAAAGAAGGTAGAGGGGGAGGTTAAGAGGAGCAAGCAATAACACATCAGAAATCCATGGGGAAAGTAGTTATGATAATAATTGGGGAAATGATCTTTTTCCCTTGGACCAAATGTGGAACTTGCATGTAGGCTGCATTTGTAAAACTCCACTTCAAAAAGGGCATATCCTACTGGTGGAGAAGGTAAAGCCAATAGCATAGCTAGAGGGGGTGCAAAGCACTCAGTTTTGTAGGGACCTGAATGTGCCATAGATATGGCCCCTTCCCCTTGCCTTCAGAGGCATTTTGAATGATGGGAGCAAAAGAGAGGCATTCATTTAGGGTTGCCATAATTCTCTTTCACCAAATTGGGACAGGACCCTCTGTCCCATTTGCCAGTATGTGAAAACAACCCCCAGAATTTGGATTGTCTCTGTTTTTTGGGACATATGGAAACCCTTCATTCATTTTGATTGTAGCCTCATTACCATGCTGTCTCAGTGGTGGTCACTGGCCATAATGGAGAATATACACATTCAAGGAGAAGAACAGGTCATCAGTGATCTTTTGTCATGTAGGTTAACTGGAGTCTTCCTGGTCCAGGGTTGGATGATAAGCATGCAGAAGGGGAGAGCTGTCCCCTGTGTGCTGTGCTTCACCTTTCTTGGAAGCATCTGCTTGATCAAAGCCTCGTTTGATCCTATGTGGCTCTTATGGGTTTCATTATAAATATCACTTTGGAGTTATTTGGAAGGTTACATATAAACCTTCTCAGGATAATGTGGAGGGAGAAGCTCTATTTTAAATTTTCAGCAGAAGAAATTTTTATCTACAAACAGCACCTTTTTGGTGATGGTGCCATTCCTAGGAAACATTTTGCCAGCAAAGTTCTCACCCAGATGCCTGAGAAGAATTGCTTCAAAACACGTTTTCCATGAATTAATTTTTGTAGCTGATCGTAGCCCAAGGTTCTGGAATTTTTTAGCTGTTTCGGTTATTTTAGTGGACATGATTTTATAAAGCTGAATTTGTGTTTGTGGCAGTTTATTATCTGTTTCCTTAGGTGTTTATGTGAACCGCTATGGTCAGATTTGATTCTAGGGAAAAATCAATCTACAAACCTATTAAATAAAATGGAATGTTAAGTGTACAGCTTCTGTTTGGCCCAGTTGCTCAGTACAAAAGTAACCACAGTTGAGCCTCCATATGCCATGGATCTTTTTCAGGCGGTACATACCCGTATGGAATACTAGTAGCTCTGTGGATGTATACAGACACACACACACGTAGACACAAACATACACATACACACAGGTGAGTACCTATGAATACTGGCAGGTGAGTGCCAGCATCTATTTTCCAGAAATAGTTTTTGGATCTGGCTGAATGTGGGTCCTCTGGAGCTGTGTTGAGCCACACTGAATGCTCCTGATCTCTGAAAGTGACCTGTCACCTCCAGTGGGCTTTCTGAAGCTCATAGACTGTGTCATGTCCATCCATGTCTTCAGAATCCCTCCTAGAGACAAGTTTTTGGAGGAAAACCCAAAGGTCAGTCCTCACAAGACAGGGTGAGCTCCTGTCCTTAGTCCAGCTCTGCGATGCCAGCTGGATCCAATTGTATTGGCTCTGCCTTTCCATTGGACTAATTCAGTGGCATGGAGAGGGGGGATTTGCTGCTTGGGTAACAGCCTATCCTCCATAACAATCTACCTTGGCCTTCGTGCTTTGCATGTAGTGTCAGCATCAAGCACGATACCACAGTCTCTCAAGACTGATGGATGCCAAGTTTTTTTTAAAAAAAAGGCATTAGAAGGTTTGGGGATGCTGGCCCATATAAATGACATTTATACTGAAGCAACATTGTATTCATATTTTGCAAAATTTTAATACAAAAAGAAAACAATAAAATGTAGGTTTACATTTTATAATCACATTTGTCCAGCGTACCTTAAGCCTCTCACCCTACAAAACAACTGGCTAGACACCTGCCTATATTCTGTTGGAGAAATTCTGCTGATGTGAGAATCAGTCTGTGTTGGCCAGTGCCTATCTTCACTGGCTCCACTAGATGCAGTTTTAGCCAGAGGAACAGCTGGTGAGAATTACCTTCCTGAAGACCTTCCTGCAGCCTTTACAATGGCTTTTTGGCAGAGGGAGGGACTGATTTCACTGTGCAGGCAGGGAAGATGCTGACATGGCTAATTCCCTTCCTTCTGTGGCTTTGAGAGCCTGCTGCCAAATGGCTGGTGCTGAGAAACCCTGTGCTGTGCACTGGAGTAAATGACACCGCTCAAACCTACTATACGGGTTGCTGTAGATGGCTGAGAGGTTTTCTAGGGACAGTTGGTATTTCTGGAACGATGGGTGTGAGGCGGATTCTGCCCGGAAAGGGATTTTACATGTTTGTTTTTTCAGAAGATGTGTTAATAACAGACGTGGGTTGTGGGTAGAAGATGGAGGAGGAGGAAAAATTGCCCTCAGTTGGCCCAAGTGACCTATTTCTTGAAGACATGCATTTCATTTTTCTAAGGATCAAACAATTCCTTTCCAAAAAGCCTCAACAGAGTCAGTTTCATGGCTGAAGATCCCAAATCGGCAAGTTTCCAGGGAGGAAGACTAGAATCTGAAGATCAGGAGCTGGTACACAATCAGATCCAGAAAGCAGGTCAAGTTCCAGCAGAGGTTAGAAGGAACAAGGGCAGGAACTGATTCAAAATCAGTAGGGAGTTGTGAGATCTGGAACAGTAATAGACGACTGGAAGGGGGCAGAGGCCGATATCACAGTCAGGGTCACAGTCGGGCTGAAGTGCAGTCAAAGTGAGATGAAACTCTAGAGCAGGGCCATAGCTAGGGAGCTCAAGTATGGGTGTTTGCCCCCTCTGAGCCAGCAGCCTGCCCCTCCTAGCATTTTTCACAGACCTGTCCTGGTTTTTTCAGCCTCTCATCCTTCCAGTGGATGTCCTCAATTTTGGTTTTTGATCCCTGAGTGTTCATTCCTCCCTATAGGCAGTCTGGTCCAAACAGATCAGGTCAAGGATTTCGAAGGGGCCACCAGCAATCCCCCTTTGCATTACAAAGGGGAGAACTAAGCCTGCAGGCTACTCTTTCTTTCCAAGGAGGGGCAAGGAAGATCATGCCCAGCCCACTGCAGGGTCCCAGAGCCTACTTCTCAGCTCTTTTCTTCTGGCATCAGTGGGCATGAGTTAAAGAATATTCTATTCTTGATCATGCAAATAAATTATTACAAAGCTATTCATATTGGAGGTGGAGTGGGGTAGGGAAAAATATTTTTCTCTTTGGAGAAACCCTGGATGACTTTCTGCTTTCAGACGTATTTTTAAATTTAATGCTTGCTTGGAGGGGCAGGGGAATCCTTACATGTTGAAGGACCACATGGGATCATCTGGGGCCTTGGCTTGTAGAGTTCATTGAATGTCAGACATCTATGAGGGAGGGGCTGAAAAATCCTTACATATATATGTATGTACATATATACATTCCCATATAGGAATGGGATCTGGGGCTTTTTCTTGGCTTTTATATTTTTGCAAGGATGCATGCTATGTACTGTGTTGGTGTACAAAATGAAAAGATAAGTTACATGTTATGTCTATGCAACCAAATACATACTATATACAGACATGCATTTATTCTATGCAAATTATTGTTATATTCTATAGATATACACCAGTATAGACTCTTGGCATAACTGCCCACCCTGAAATAATTGTTGCTCCCCCCAATTCTAAAATCCTGGCTGCAGGCCTGCTCTAGAGTAGTCTCTACTCTACTCTCTTTGCTATGTTGCTGAAACAGAAGCACCAAATATGCTGGGATTGGCCCTTGCAGGCTGGGGAGTTGTTCAACTCTTGTCAAAATGGATGAAGGTGTCATATGTGCTCCCTGAAGCATCTGGTGGGCCACTGTGTGATACAGAAAGCTGGAATAGATGGACCTGTGGCCTGATTCAGTGGAGGCTTTTCTTATGTTCTCAAACCCTGCACACTGTGACAGGGCAGCCATTAAAACCTGTCTGACACCTTCCTGAATCGGCAGTCATGACAGGTTTTGCAGTAGTAACTGGAAAAGCCTTTCTGAGACTTTCCTTATGGAACAGAGTGACCATATAGAATGGAGGACAAAGTATGTTGAGCTAAACCAGCCTCTTTTATGCACTGCTTAAAGGTTAGAGGCACTCTGTCCTCCACTCTGTATGGTCACCCTGTCATGGAAAGACTCTGCCTTACTGTTCGGGATACAATCCTAACTTTCCAGCACTGAGGTAAGGGCAACACAACTCTGAGGTAAAAGAACCTTAGAGAAGGCCTCCGTGTCTACCCTCTTCCAATGCAGGAGGAAGCGCATACCCCATGGCTGGATAACTGGTTAGGCACATATCCAGTGCTGGATAACTGGTTAGGATAGCATCCTCAGCTATATTGCAGGATCTTGGTGTATCTCATGGCTTGCCACACTCTATCTGGCCAGAAGATGAAGGAAACTCAAGGAAGATACAATTGTCTATATCTCTCTTGCCTTGAAGAGTTCCTAGATGGTGGAGAAGGAGGGCCAAAGTGTCTATTAATTCTTTCCCCTCTGGTCTGAGGGCAGCCACGGACTGGCTGGTGAGTGGGGGATCAGACTATGTAAACTCACAGCACTGGTATACATGTAGTAAAAAATGCAGGGTATACATGTAGTAAAAATTGTACAACAACACTTTTTGCTTTTTTATTTTTTGTCTTGTGTGGTGCCATTTTGGCCAGAAAGGCAGGCTATTGAACAACAACAACAACAACAACAACAACAACAACAACAACAACAACCACCTCTTTAAATATCGTTGATTGGATGAAACTTCGATCCACAACAAGCGGACATTGTCACCACATTGTACAAATGCTGAAGAAGTAGCCTTTATAGGCTGTAATATAATTCATTATAAGAAAAGTTGAATGCTTAGGAAACTCTGAAGGTTAAAAATGAATCTCCAAACAGAAAAATCAAAGCAGCCAACAGTCTCCCCCACAGAGTGTGCAGCTCACAAAGATCGAAAGCCCAGGAGCTGCAGAATGGAAAGGTAGCGTTTGAAGGAACCTCATGATCTCATTCAAAGCTTGATTTTGTTGTTCCTGTGTATAGGAGAGTGAGTGTGATGAGGCACGCCTGAGGCAGGCTGGCTGATGTATCTTTGTGAAGGGGAGACTGAGGAAGGAAGGAAGGAAGGAAGGGAGAAGGGAACGGTTGAAAATATCCCTTTGATCATTAAGGGTAGGAAAAGAAGTCTATTAGGGGGAGAAGGAGGGAGAAGGGGGTGGGTAGAGAACAGAGTTCAGCCACAAGATGCACAAAGCGGCCCTAACTTCTCTCATTAAATCTTGCCTATAAAAAAGTAATTAGTGTTGATGTCTCGCAAGGGCCCACCTGGGATGGATCCTACCCCTTAGAACTTGCCATGTTTTACATATAATAATTAATTCAAACATGCCTCTGTTTTGCTCCCACTACCTGGAAAGGCTTCAAAGAGGAGGGTGAAAGGCCACATATTTTGTTATGTGGCTCCTTGCAAAAATGGAGTGCTTTGCACCCCCTTTAGCTATACCACTGGTAAGATTTAGGTAAGATTAGGGTTGCCATATGTCCCTGAAAACCAGGGGATTGCGTTTACATACAGGCAGTTTTGATAAGGGATCCCATCCTGGTTTTGTGGAAGAGTATTATGGCAACCATACCTAAGCTCTAGTGCCATGAAGTCCTTCTTCATAAGAAGACATTGTTCCAAGAAAACTTCACTTTGGGCAATCACAAGTTAACTATTTTTTTCCTTTTTCTCCCATTTCTTAACCACAACTTATTTTTATGCTTTAAGAGCATTGTTTAAAGATATTAGTCTCTCTCCTGGTCCGTCTCCCCCCAACAGCCTTCAAATGCGCAGCAAGGCCATAAAATTTGGAAAACAAAATGCTGACTAATTCAAGACATCATTTCATTTTACTGTTTTTAGTTCTTTTTTAATAAAAGAAACATGGCAAAATGGCTTTTCAAGGAAGAAGAATGAAGAAGGCCTTTTCTTCATGACAATATTATTCTAGGGGCTCCTTGACAGTGGGAGACTCTGGGGAGAGTCGGGGGTTAGTGGGGGAAGGAATGTTACGGTGGCTAGACAGACCATTAAATTGGTATTAAACACTTTTCCATGTGAAGGAAGTTTCCTTCTGCCAAAAGGCAGGAGCAGGGAGATCACTTTCCATTCAAGCACTGCTGAGATGGGGCAAGATAAACTTTGAAAAATTAAAAGGTGACTGGGGTCAGGGCGCAGGCTAGAGGACTTGTCTGGCTGGCTTCCTTATAAACTCGTAGAGAATTGGCACACATGGCTTGTATGACGTCCTCCTGCATAAACATTCAATCTTCCTGACCAGTTTGTTCCAGTGCCGAAGGTGGGGGGAGGTGAGGAGGGAAGCAATACATAAAATCAGCCCAAGCTGTTTTATATCAGTTTTCACCATGCAAAAACCACAAAAGGATTCCTGTACCGTATCCAAAAGAAAAGCCAGGAACGGACAGGATTCCTTGCCAAAACTACTTTGCAGAAAGAGGCATGTGTGTTTTGCTTCTTTTGCAGCTCTTTCCAACTGGGGGATTCCACTGAAACAGTGCCCAGCAAGACAATACGAGTCTTGGCAAATAAAAGCATCAGGTCCCCCAAAGCAAGGCAGAACCCTGAAGCCTCACAACTTGCCAGCAGTTGCAAAAATAAAAAGGCACCCTCTTGGACCTCTGTCTTTGGGTTCATTCCAAAAACCAAACCTTTTTTCTTTGCCCGCCACCCCCAAGCAGGTAGCCCCAGCTTGATAGCCAGTAGCCACCTGCCGTCATTGTCTATTTAAGTAACCATGCCATGGTGAATGATTTTTTAAATACACTTTAGGCTATCTTTTAGACAACAAAATCCTCAAATTGTTTACCTCTTCACTTGACACAACACAATGGTATTCCAATTGCATTTCAAATATTAGAGGCTTGAAAGCAGGCAGAGAGAGAGAGAGAGAGAGAGAGTGAGTGAGTGCTCTTAAGTGGCCAACTCTTAAACCCTAAATCTAATAAAATATTCAACACCTGGTGAAGTACCGCAGGACAAGATAAATAAATTCTGCCTGAATGATGCTGTCAAGATTCAAATTGTGTGGCTGGATTGTTAACAGCCCAGCAGAAATGGCTGGCAGAGTTGCGGGTGCAGCTGCTGCCAACTCATGCATTGTGGTGGTGGTGAAGAACTCAAGCAACAAAGCCTCTGTGGTTAGTCCAGTGCACAGGGTGACCAGAAGCCCAAACCTCAAAAGGAGGACAAGGTCTTGGATTCCTCTCAGCCTGGCCTTTCTGGCAGACGATGGCATGTTTGCCTACTTATGGGTAAAGCCGCGATATTGGGCACTTTCCCATAGAGCTCAGTGCATATTTTTGATTTTTAGTTTTTTGGACATAAATTTTGATAGGAAGGAGATATTTCAAACCCAATTTTTGTATTGGATTCTGCTCTTCTATACAAATCCAATGATATATGACAGGTTGGGGTACTGCAAATCATTGCAAAGTTCCATAATGAAGCCAAAATGGAGGACAATGAAGCCCTTTTGGAGGACACCCGGACAGAAGGCTAAAAAAAGATGACAAATCTGGAAAAATCTGATCATATGATCACCCTGCAAGTGCACCATGTATTTTTTTCTTGATATGCAATACAAATACCAAGAAGACAGTGTGGTTGTCAGTTTGGTTATTAGTCTGCACCATAATGTGGGAGCTGCCTTGTGGCAGTTTGCAAAATGCACAGAATTGATCAGTTGGTTTTAAAATCCCACTCTGTCCATCATAGATTCTAAGTGAGGAGAGCATCCTGGTAATCATGCTTTCCACTACATGGCTGGCTGCTGTGAATGATGCCTGACTGCTTATTGAATGTTCAGGAGCTGTGGGGCTACTTTTGAGTAGGGCTGCTAAGGCTTGGATAATTCTAAGGGGTTTCACAGCTGCTCCTTGTGACTTTCCTCCTCTCTCTTGCAGCTTCCTTTCCTGCTCTCTATCAGTCCTTCCCACCCCTCCTTGTTTACAGATAAGCAGGGATAGCGGGGAGTGTTTAAAGTGAACACACATACACAATCCAGCAGCAGTCCCAACTTTTCCTATGGCTGTCTTTAAAGACAAACTCTGCCGGATTTTCCAAAAAAATCCAAAATCCATAAATCCAAAAATAATAATTTTAAAATTTTAGTTGGTTTAACATTTCAATCGTATCCCCCGTGGGACTGAAGCATGCAAGTGTTCCATGTCTTGAACTTCTAAAATCCAAAAGCATCTGAAATAAATGATTTAATAATTAGGCACTCTGCCTTTATGTTGTGTGATACATTTTTTTAAAAAAATCTGATTGCATGTATTTCATTTGTAAAAACCATTAAAATTATACAACCAATAGTTAACAAATAACAAACAAATTTAAGTTAAATTTTTATTCTTGTATCTTTTGTACTACAAACGATGTTTGATATTATTCTGCATAAACTGTTTTGAAAACAGCTGATCCAGATTGTCTAAACTGTAACTGAGTGTTTAAAATTGTTGACAAGCCTGAACAAAATTAAAACTGCACCCATGTTTTAATTGTTTCAAAAATTAACGTTTTAAAGGTCTGAAGCCTAATTTTCTTTTTAAGGTAAATGGAGGTTAAAGCTAGCATCGATGCACATGATAGAGAGGAGTTCAGAGAATCAACTACAACATTGGACAAAAAAGATCTTGAAGTTTAGAATCGAAGCAGCCAAAGGAGATCAAGAGAAGCACTGTGATGGCCAAGAAGGATGAAGAGGGGAGCAGAGTTCAAAAGCAAAGGGCAGGAGAGATTACAGCTGCTTGGCAAGGGCTCTGCAAGAGCCAACAGCAAAAGACAATCCTAAAAAAAACACACCATATAGTCTGTTGTGAGAAGGTCAGGAGTCAACCGGTTCTGAAGCTTTTTACAGGCAATTAAAGATAGCAGATATACTTTCCTGGTGTGCATTGGGAATATCTGACCTTGGAATCCAGGTGGCCAGTAGAAGAGAAAAGGGCTGGGGAGAAAAGCAGGAAAGAGTCTGTTCTTGGGGAACTGATAAGACTGGCTCATTCACTGGCATCCTTCAGTCTCGAAAGACTATGGTACGGTGCTCTGAGTGTCCTCTCCAGAGCACGATGGCCTGGGTAGATTAATATGGAGGATAGACTGTTACCCAAGCAGCAAATCCTAGGAAAGTCCCATAGACTCCAGGTTCTTCTGGCAATTTATATACTGGGCCAAACTCAGGAACTTATTGAGGTAGTGACCCTCCCATGTGTGGTGGAGGATAAAATATGAACTAGGTTAGTGGGACAAGTGCCAGGTGCCAGGTTATCAGTAAAAATTCCCACTTCTACTGCCATGGTGAATTGGGCACTACAACTGCCACTGCTAATTAAGAACATAAGAAGAGCTTCTACTGGATCAGGCCAAAGGTCCATGTAGTCCAGCTGCCTGTATCACAGAGTGGTGCACCAGATGCCTTGGGAGCACATAGGACACCTGAATCCAGGTGCCTCTCTCCTGAATCTGGCATTTGGAGGTTGTCCACAGCTATTCCTCTACCCCTCATGGCTTGAGGGTTCATGGATTGACCCAGCCAGATTGGTGCTATAATCAGCAAGGGCCCAAGCCAGTTTCTGATCTGGCTTACCAATGGTGCGATCCAGAGGTGGGCCTGGCCTGGCCCAAGAACCAGTTTGCCAGAAGTGGGCGGGCCAGGCTGGGGTCAGGGGGCGGGGTCGGGGTGGGGCAGGGAGGGCTAGGGACAGGGCCGGGGAGGCTGTGCTGCTCTGCGCTTCTCTCCAGCTGCGGGTGGGTGGGGCGAGGGGCGGGCCCCAACCCTGATGCAGTCACATCCTAAAGAGGACACGAGATTGATGCAGGCGCAGTGGTGGGCTCGCCCTGGCGAACCGGTCCATCCTGGTTTTTTGGCCCACAAGTAGCAACCAGATCACTAGCGGCGGGCCAAAAAGAAGAACAGGTTCGGGTGAACCCGCCTGAACAGGCCTGGGCCCACCACTGGTGCTATCCCTCTACAGAATGTGCTCATGTTTTGGAGGCCTGACAGTCTAATTTTAGTGGCATTTCCCCCCACCGTTTTTATGGATAGGGAAGAATAGTGTGGTTTAGTCATGTGCAGCAATGTCTATGTTTAACTCATATCATGGACATGCCTGATGAACGTGTCACACTCCTGTTCCTCAGAAGATGAATCAGTTCTGAGACTCATCATCAGCACTATGGAGAACCTACATAAACTATCAAGTCTGACAACAATGTTTGATAGTAATCAGTGGATTCAAGACAACATATCTGTGTTTCTTACATGTCCCCCTCCAGATAGTGTCCAGACCTAGAATTACCGTATTTACTGTTAGGAAGGTGGTTGCAATTTGTTCCAATGGACCATATGGCAGCCCACTAATTTATGACATGGTAGCCTCTGTAATCTAAAGATGCTTTTGAAAAATCTGGAGGAGTCAATACAATCTCCTCCTCACCACCAATAATATCCTCTCTCACAGGTGGACTTCCTCAGTGTTGTAGTTAACTTATCAAGCAATGGCAGCATTTACGTAACACCATTTCAAATGCTTCCTGATCACTATCTTATCAATCTAACAACAACCCTGTAAAGTCAGTCAGTATTATTGTCCTTCTGAGGGGCTGAGGCAGAGGAAGAGGGCAGTCTGCTCAAAGTAATTTGACAAATATGAGACTCAGAGCACAATCCTAACCATGTCTACTCAAAAGTAACTTTACTCCTCACTTTACTCCTAGAAAAGTATCTTTAGAATTGCATCCCCAAACACGGGATTCAGGATTTCTTACTCTGCACAATCCTAACCAATTTAGACCAGCACAACTCCCTCATCTCCCCATTCCCTTGCTAGTGTGGGGAGACCACACATGTCTGTGGACTGGCCTAACCCCCCAGGAGTGGCTCAGAAGTGCCTCATGGCACTTTTTTGGCAAACCCGGGCCAGCACAGGACTTGTGCCAGCCTAACCAAGGGTTAGGATTGCGGTGTCAGTTTTGTATGATCTCATGATCTTGTATGATCTCTCATTATGATCTCATATCTTGTAAATATGAAAACTGTATATTTTCCTTTCTATCATTTCCAGCGAAAATGCTACTATATGAGAACAAAGTGCTTATTAATAATGTTGTCACTTCCAGCCTTCAGTGGGAACCAGGAATGGCCTAATTTCGGCCCTCTGTATATGAATTTGATACATGAAGACCATTACTCAGACCACTGAGTAATGGTCTGACTCAGAAAAAGACAGCTTCCTCTCTGCAAGAGCTGCTCACTGGAATCACTCAGATTGAATGGCTCCTTTCCAAACCAACACCATTGACACAAATGGGGGATGGTGTCACTTGGAAGAAAAGCATTCATGTTATCAGGGGTGGCCTACAGGGATCATTGCTTATGTAAGTCCCCATTGCACAGATGAGTGCCAACCACGCAGAAGTGATGTCTGTTTTGTTGTTGTTGTTGTTGGCAGTAGATACATATGAATCAGGCCTTAGAGCTAAAACAGATGAGCAGATTCTGCGTGTGGTTTTCAGTTGCTTGGCCGCACCATTTCTCACTGGCGGGGAGATATGGGTGTCAAATGTTGGAATACATTCTCTGAATAAAATGCTCTGGCACATGCAAAACTCAACTCGGCAGTCAGGAAAAGGCTAGTCCAAAATCCTTCCCCTTACATCAGTGATTTTCATTCAGTGTGTCATGGCTCACTGGTGTGCTGCGGATAGTCTTCAGGTGTGCCATGGGAATTAGGAGATTGACATTCATTAATAGGAAAATTGGGGGATTTGAACAGTCTGGTGTGCCTTGTCAACGGTAAAAACAACTGATGGTGTGCCTTGACAATTTCAGTGCCTTGTTCAGTGTGCCGTGAGATGAAAAAGGTTGAAAAACACTACCTTACATGCTATTCTCTAGTTCACATTCATATACATTAATATTTGCTTGATATTCATGTTCATATACAGTCATATTTGCTTGATATTCTAAGGCAGTGGTTTTCAACCAATATGCTGTGAGTCTGGACAATATATTTGTGTGCGAGTTTGGACAATATATTTGTTTGTTTATTTATTAAATCAGCATCATTTATTCATAGGATTATTTTGGAATTGAACCCCCTACAGCAGCATAGTGTGCCTTGCCAATTGTCCAAAGATTGATGGTGTGCCTTGACATTTTTAGCATGTGGTCAGTGTGCCACGAGATGAAAAAGATTGAAAATCTCTGTTCTAAATTATAAGTCGTAATTGATTTTGGCAAAACTTTAACATCCAGCTTTTTTTCACTGTTTTGTAAGCATGTATGGCTGAAATCCCAAAGACACTTTCCTGGGTGTAAGACCCACTGAACACAATGGGGCTTATTTTTGAGTAGACAAAAGTACTCAAGTACTTTTTTTGCCAGGGTGTGCCCAGAAGGCTCCAGAACAGGGAGAGATCTGAGGTTCTGCCAGTGACTTTTGAGTAGACATGGTTAGAATTAAAGCAGACCTCTGTCAGTCTTGAAAGACTGTGGTATCGTGCTCGGCGCTGCATACGCTGCATGCGAAGCATGAAAGCCTGGGTTGGATTGTTATGGAGGATATGCTGTTACCCAAGCAGCAAATGCCCCCTCTCCACGCCACTGAATTAGTCCAATGGAAAGACAGTGCCAATACAATTGGATCCAGCTGGCGTCGCAGAGCTGGGCTAAGGACAGGCTTAGTTGGCCCTGTCTTGTGGGGCCAACCCGGGTCTCGAACCCTGGCCTGCTGGTTAACAGGCACAGTGTCTTAGCCACTTGCGCCATGCATAGCCACTTGCCACACCCACAGCCCTGGTTAGAATTGTGATCTAAGAATATGATCACTCATACAGTGATGCCTCATGTAACAAATTTAATTCGTTCTGGAGGCATATTTATTACATGAAACGTTCTTTACATGAAGCAGATTTTCCCATAGGAAATAATGGAAACTCAGATGATTGGTTCCACAACCCAAAAATAGTCATATAAAAATAGTCAATATAAAAATAGTCATATATTTACATTAACTGAATGTAAAAATGATGACAGAACACTGGGATTGAATTCAAAACATGTATTCAATGTGCATGATCTTATGAAGTCTACTTAGGCTGCAGTCCTAAAGACACTTTCCTAGGAGTAAGCCCCATTTAACACACTGGGGCTTACTTCTGGGTAGACATGGTTAGGAGGCTGCAATCCAAGAAACCTTCAAAGTGTCTCCCCACTTTCTCCTTCTCTCCATCCTGAGCTTTCTCTCACCTTCTTCCTTCTGGCTAGCCCTGAGCTGCAGGTGCGCTTGGCAGCCCTGACGCTTTTTAAACAGGCTGCCGGCTAGCGCGTCTGCCCCAACTGTCAATGAGTATGTTCTTTACGTGAAGCACAGTTTGTTACGTGAAGCAGAATCCTAGAGAAATTTTTGTTTGTTACATGAAACATACTTTACGTGAGACGTTCTTTAAGTGAGGCATCACTGTATATGTTCGTATTTGCTTGATATTTGTAGCTATAAGTGATAACTGATTTTGTCAGTACTTTGTAGCATCCAGCTTTTTTCATTGTTTGTAAGAGTCAGATATCATGCTTTTCAAGGCATGTCTTTCTCTTCTGCTAAATTAGTGTCCTAATTAATTCCCTGACATTTCCTCTGAACCCCAGAGACTGAGATGGGGAGGGGCAGGTAGCATTCCTGCCAGTTTTTGATGTGGCATTCACATTGCAATGACATTCCCTAATTCCCAACGGTCAGTATGTTGGTTGCAGTTTTCACTCAGATCCTTCGCTTACTAATTCTAACTGATGAATTTATTGTTTGCAGGAGGATGACTGGGCCAAACCCCCTTGAACCCAGCTGAACTTCATGTCCTTCCAAAATAAGTACATCTCCCTCTCTTATTGCAGCTTATTGAATTTCTTCCTAATCTTTCAATTGCAGCTTTTGAAAATAAGTATCTTGGGTAACAGTTAATAACCCTTTATTCGACAATGAAAGAAGCGGGGACAGTATAGCAAACCACATGGTGATATTGAGGAAAACAAGAATATGTGAAAGTGATAGTTTAGCGCATCCAAACCAAAACAGGACTTTGGAAAAAAGAATCACCCTGTATTATGTTCTGTTTTAACGCAAATCTAGTGCACCATCAAATCTAGTGTGCACCCTATTTTAAAAGGCTTGAGATAAAAAAGGTTTACTGGCAATTGTCGGTACAAAGCAGGTGCAAAATTTAATTTTACTGCAGTAAACAATGAGTTATATGACAATAATAATATGAAATGGGTTTGTGTTCTGATTTTTACCTAATTACACAACTTTATACAACAGTGGGTTTTTGTTACATTTTTATTACAATAGAGTAAACTATTCAACTAAGTACTGACCTGTACTATACTGTATTTACTGGAATCTAATGTGCCATCAAATCTATGTGCATCCCAATTTTGGAGACTTTCAGTGCAATCCTAAGTGTTTCTACTCAGAAGTAACTTCCATTGTGTCCAATAGTGCTTATTGTCAGGGAAATGTGGTTAGGATTACAGCCTTAGATTTGGCTGAAAACGGTGAACATTAGATTTGAGTAAATATGGTATTTCAGTTCAGGGAACTCAAGGAGCATACACTGTCTACATCACACCTGCTTCCTGAAATTAAACAGGAAAAGGGCAATAAAGAAGTAGCTGGAAGAGAGGATAGCCAGGGTGACCATATGTCCATTTTTCAAGGACATGTCCTCTTTTTTTAGACTTGTGTCCAGGAAAATGTCCCCATTTTCTTTGTAAGCCAGCAGCATGTGACTTTCTGATGATTAATAAACTGCATGCAAAAAATTATAGTTTTAAATTCAATAATAAGTAATATAGTGCTTAAATTAACTACATGAAAGCAATTTATATGAATTTTTATTTTACCATCACCAACATTTTTCTTGGGTGCCCCACATTGGCCCGTGGGGCATTCCCGTGCTGGCCTGGGAATGTCACAAAAGTGCCGTAAGGCACTTGTATGCCAGGGATAGGCCAGTGCACAGACATGCACTTCATTCCCTACATCACCACGGGAATGGGAAGACCAATGGGTTGTGCCTGCCTAGGTTAGGGTTGCATAGTTAAGGTCATAATTGTGGATCACAACCTACCAACTGAAGACTGGTGAACTTTCATCATGTTAGAGGAAAGATATAGCAGTGTGAAAATTAATTCAGCACACCTTTGCCACTTACACCTAGTCATCAGCTGTGAACTCTGTTGTGTTATATAAAAATATTTCCCTTTGCTTTCAACTCATTGCATATTAATCTCGCTGCAGTATTCTCCTGGGCTGCTGTCTTACATGAAGCCAAAATAATTTTCTCCCTATTTATTTTTTTCTCCCAACTGCTTTTTATTTGAAATTCTCGGCAGTGCCCTCCGAACCATATGTAATCATCAACCATCTATAATCTCAGTTTCTCGAGCCGCCTGTCTCCTTCTGTCCCTCTCCGTTTTAAAGTGATGATTATTACTTTCAGGAATGAACAGGAAATAGATGTGTTAGCATTACCAGCACGCTTCTGTTTCTGCATAAGTGACAAGTTCCTTGCCACCCATTTTTTAACGCCTGTAATTAAAAAGGCAGACATGATTGTAAGGTCAAAGGACAGACAGGCGGAAATAGCACAGCGTGGAAATGTCAACCACCGAAGGCTACAGGACAACCATTTTAGCTGGGTGGAATGATTGCACCAGCATAATCTGGTCAACTCCAATTGATCTCAGTTTTTGTGGATCTTATGTAAATGTAGCATTCCATCACTGCTACTTTAAAACATTGGAAATGCCTTTCATAGTTTCTTTAGTGCAACTGCAGGTATCATAAGAACATAAGAAGAGCCTTCACTGGAATAGGTCAAAGTCCCATCTAGTCCAGTTTCCTGTATCACACAGTGGCCCACCAGATGCCTCGGGCAGCACACAATACACCTGCATCCAGGTGCTCCCCCTACACCTGGCATTTTGATGTTGTCCACATCTACCACACATCCCTCATGGCTTGTAACCTGTGATGGCCCTTTCCCCTAGGAATTTATTCAAGCCCTTCTTAAAGGCATTAAGGCTATATGCCATCACCACATTCTGTGGCAGGGAGTTCTACAGACTTCGTCTGAGACTTGTGAATGGCTAAGGCTGTGAATGGCTAAGGCTGAGACTTGTGAATGGCTAAGGCTGTTGTGAATGGCTAAGGCTGTGAATGGCTAAGGCTATATGTTGAAAGTATAGTAACTGGTTAAGAACAAGTTGCCTGGCAAGATAATTTCAGGAATCATAAAACAAACCCTATACCTACTGTTGTCTGCTACTATTTGTTGTTGGCACAGTTGTCACTGTTAATAGGATTCTTCATCAGGCTAGATGGGTAGCAAAATAATGGAGAGAATTGTTGGTATATGTTATAGTTAACCAGTGGGCCAGGGATCCAGACCCGGGTCCCCACAAGACAGGGTAAGCTCCTGTCCTTAGCCCAGCTCTGCGACACAGCTCTGCGAACCCATCGTATCGGCTCTGCGTTTCCACTGGACTATTTCAGTGGCGTGGAGAGGGGGGATTTGCTGCTTGGGTAACAGCCTCCCCTCCATATTAATTTACCCAGGCTTTCGTGCTTTACATACAGCGTCGAGCATGATACCATAGTCTTTCGAGACTGATGGATGCCAATACTAGTTGTCATTATGCCCATGACTCATTTATCTAGAATAGGTGCAGGCGACCCTGTAGGCATTACTCAGAAAGGCAGGGTTTGGTTCAAGAGGATTTTGTTGTTGATAGTGTAAGCTGCCATGGCCTGACCTAGGCTAAGGATTGGAAACCCAGTCCAAAAATTCATGTGGCACCCAAGGCTGCAGTGACACCAAATTGTGACTGCCAAATCATAAGTGCATTGGTTAGCATTGGAAGTAAGGGAGCATTCTTTAGGGTAAGGGAGCATTCGTTCCCCTATCTATGTCTGACTGCCTTGACCCAGAAGGAGCACAGAATATGATGGAAAGGTCCGCTGTTCTCTCTAACCCCCTTTAGGGCCCAATCCTTCTCTTCTTCTGTTCCGTTCTTCCTACTGCGTGCCTTCTTACCCTACCCAGTGCTGGAGGAGCACTTTCTGTCTGTCCATAGAGCCTAAAGCCCAATGCAAACTGGTACTGACCCAGTTCTTGCAGCTGCTCCTCCATGGATATGGTCATGCCTTATGGTACATTTGCAACATGAAGCTCAGCGCTGGCATTAAAACAGTTACAATTGGGCCCTTGGTACTTGAAAATGCTGCCTAGAAGACAAACTGTGTAGGATCCAGACACTCATTATTTAGGACTTGTTTGTGACAGGAATCAACCTTAATACACTCTCACCCAAGCCCTTTCCTGCTAGTGCCATCAGAATTGCCTGTTCTCTATAGCTCTTTCCACATTTATGTCCATGGGCTCAACCAGTCTGAATTGCAATGGTAAGTACACATTTGCACATTGTAGGGAAGACTGTTAATGGCAGAGAAAACATCTTTCAGGCAACTTGTCTGCCACTATTTATCTTCTGCCAAATCTTTTTGAAATTCTAAAAAGCATGTTTGGCTCAACACATGGAGGAGAGACATGGGGCGCAATCCAGAGTAACTACGGGGAGTCCTTGCTCCGGTGTAAGAACAATTTGCTCTGGATTGCAATATGAATTTCCCATAGGTTTTCTCTAGGTGGTGCAGTAACTACGGGTACACGTAATATCTCTTACGTTCTCCCGTAGTTACTCTGGATTGTAGGGATGGATTGAGTTCACCTTCTCTTTCCCTGATTCCCTTTGCTGATCTGGAAAGGATGGAAAGGCACTATGTATGTTTGGGAATCTACCAAAAAGGAGTGTACATGATCCCACACACAGAGCAACACAAGTAGTCCACATGTAGCATCTCTTCCAACATGCAGGTCAGTGCAGAAATTGGAGTTAGGAATGACAGATTGTAATCTTCTTTTCCCCCTCCACATGTTGAGCGTAGATAGTTTCTGATGATATGAATGGAACTTGAGACTCCTAGTAATAAAATGTGAAAGCTACTGATCTAGATCCTTGGGGGAAAGCAATAAATGCAAGGCTATTTTTTATGACAACATGTTGTTACTTGCCTTCTTGTATTTCCTTTTCTCCATCTCATTCCATATGTTAGTTTTCCTTGTAGAAACTCTCTCAGCTCATTCCAGTAACATGTCCAGTAAAAGCCAGTGGTATAATCTTCTTGGGACTCAATTACTGCAGAATGTGGAGAACAAGACAAAATTCCTTCAAGTACAATATGTGTTGCTAGTGAAATATTTGCATGCTTGAGTTTGCTCTCCCATCCTTACACACTAGCTTTCTACCTACAGTGAGTTTTTGACTCAGGGAACTTTCAAACATGCCATGGTCCAACCTCATCTGAACATGGAAGGACTGTACCACTTCCTTGGAATATATTCCCAGGGCTGCTCTCAAATGTTTCATAACTCATCTTCCTCCGCTTAGTATAGAAAGGTGTCTGTTGCACTTGGTTTTACTCAAAGCAATTCTCATCCTATCAATCTTCTGCTTCCAAATTCTAATCCTATTTCACACTGTTCCTGATGTTTTATAACCTCCTTCAGTACGTTTTCCAGTTATTATTCATGCACAGAATGTGCAACTTAACATGCCTTAATAGTTCCTGACATTCATCATCCCCATCCATCCTCATTGTTTATTATCAAAACTCTCGCAGTGACAAAAGATGCTTCAGGAGAGGCAGAAAGAGCAGAAACTAGTGTCAGATGTTGCTCCTACTCATTCCATTTATTCTCCCTAATTGTATGGTTTATTATCTACGCTGGTGGGGGGGAACCACATTGCCAGTGGTGTAGCTAGAAGGGGTGCAAAGCTTATGTTCAGCAAGGATCCTCACTGCAGTGTGAAAGCAAAGCCTCTCTCTATGAGTCATTTTAGGCAGGGGGAGCAAAATGGGGGCACTTGGAATGTACAAGAGGTACCTCTTGTACACTGTGGTTAGGCTTCCTGGAAAACCTAGTGCTTTGCTCCCCTTCTAGCTATGCCACTGCCCTCCACATGTAGAAAATGTCAAGCTGAATCATTCATCTGGGTTTCAGTATCAAACAGGCAATTCCCACCTGCAACACTTAGTGGGAGTCCACCTTTTTAAACTGAATAGGATTTACCCCTCTGTAGACATGCATAGGTTTGTACAGTCATCATATGAATTTATTTTCTTTGTAAAATTCTTTATATTACTACAGATGATTATATACATGCATGTGAAGGTGTATAATTGATTTATTTGAGATGCAAACCTGCATTTTCATTGCCAGTTTAATTTGCACATTAAAACAGGGCAACGATCCTTGCAAGCCCAGTTTGTTGGGCCTGTGGCCTCATGTCAAGGTGCTCCATTCTCTTGGCAGCCCCTCTCCCAGCATCATGTCAAAATACATTTGCAGTGGAACTGGTGGCTGTGACACCTGTTGACACTGCTGAAGACTGGAAATCCCTGTGGCTAACTTTTCTGTTTTGTTTAGCCCTTTTTAATTGACTTTACTAATAACTTAAAAGGGAAAACATATTCTAATTCTCATTTTAATGTTAGCCAAGAAATCTTGCTTCAGCAGAATGACTGGGTGAAAACAACATCAACAACACATTTGTTTGTGGTTGAGGCATTGCATTGATTTTCCCAGAGTTGCTCCAATAACTAAATTTCTTTTAGGTACTTCTTCCTCAAGAGCTTCTCCTCTTAGTCAGCACTGACTCATTAGAAATAGCAGCATAGGGTTGGTTTTCTTATTAAACATTTCTCATGATGATGGAGTAGGACATCCCTGGAGGAGGTGTGATGTGTCTGTCTGTATACAGGGACATGTTGAGCATGCACAACCCAAAATGTCATTGATGGGTGCTGTCTCACCCTGTCTAGAGAGACAAATTAATATGTGGGAATAGGGGGTGATAATTAATAATAATAATAATAATAATAATAATAATAATAATAATAATAATAATAATAATAAATTATAAATAATAATAATAATAATTAATAAGTGGGAAGAGGGGATAAGAGAGTTGTCCTCAGTATCTTAACTCCTCCAGTTTTGAAGGTGCATGCTATAATATCAGACCTCTGCTTTTCCTGTTCTTCCCCAGCAACTTCTCCTTCCCTTTTCCAAGCAAAATAACCTTAACTTTGCAAGGGGAAGCAAAAGTGAGGAGCATTCATGGGTATATATTTGCTGCAGCAGAGATGGCTTGCCAAAAGCCACTTTTCTGTGAAGCTAAGAGCTGAAGATAATATTTTTGAGTTTCATGCTCAGGTCCCCATTCAGTGTTTGCATTTAAGTATACTCTTGGATAATTCATGGCAGAGGCAAGCATCAAACCAGGGATTTCCCAAGCCAGATGTGTGAAACTGCCTTGGTGTCTGGCACACTAGACCTTTCATAACTCCTGCTAAATGTTGTCTGCTCTCTGGGATCTAGTGTTAGAGATCTCAGGGCTAGGACACGAGACCTTGTGAAGGTCTGCATGCACCTGCGTTCTGCCACTGTGCTATGGCACAGGATCACTGGTGTTTTAAATTTTAAACTCACCCACTTATAGATATACTCACCCACCTATACTTAAATTCACCCACCTATAGCTTATATTGGTCAGATTAAATATAGTATTGAATCTGCTCTGGTGCATATCACCACTGCAACATGTAATATTTTTCTAACTCTACAATCCAGAGTAACTATGGGAGCACATAAGAGACATTTACGTTGACATAGTTATGGCACCACCTAGTGAAAACCTATGGGAAATTCATATTGAAATCCAGAGTAAATTGTTCTTTCGTTGGAGCAAGTACTCCCCATAGTTACTCTGGATTGCGCCCTGTGTTATCTGTTTGACTTGTACAGTTTGTAGATTCAGCTGATCCAATTCCGTGTGGTTTGTTTTCCTTGTGAGAGTGTTTAAACTTCACTAGTTGCTTTCATGCTGAAGGCCAGGCTATCTCTTCTTAAACTGAACATCTTGCGAATTTTAATGTTACGTTTTTGTGCAGAACACCCTGATGCAGTGTTGATACAGGAAATTTGTTAGCTCTGTTATAGTAATAAGTAATATAGTGTAAAACATGGGTATTGTTTAATGTCTAGACTTCTGAACTTTCACCGCAAAGACCACCAAGGGGATATGGACCATGTAACTACCAATAAAACGCTAGCAAGACATGGGAAAGAGGTAAACACAGCCGGAGTGAGCCAAACAGATTTATGTTCTGCTTTTTAGATTATAATATGTCCCTTGTTACCTAATTCAATGGTTTGTCTGCATTTTCCCAGTTCAGCTGAACCTGAATGTTTAAATCCATTTGGTCTTCAGAGAGCAATGTCTACAGGACCAAACACTCATGAAAGTTATGTGCTAACCCAAGAGGGAGGGAAATTGTGTTAGGAGCAAGTCAGCAAGAAAAGGATTTGCCAAATAGTACCATAGTATATTGATAGCTGACCCTTTTTCCCCACATGATTGCTATGACATATTTTGCTATTTTAATAGAAATAATGAGAGAGTTTGGATTGTCTGCAGAAAAGTTCCAAAAAGCATTTCATAGTTGCTGATAGTTCTACTGATATTTTTTCTTTTGGGTAGTAGATTAATGTATTATTTTTACCTCTATTTTTTGCCCATGTAATCCTTTCTTTAACTTTACCACCTCCCAATAAGCCTTCAGGATTTTTAGCTTCCAAAAGCAAATATCTAATGTATTTGATGCAGAATCCGTTTCTGAGTTGTTCCACTGTGGGAGGATAGTCTGAAATACCATCTCCCCCATAATCCACAGCTATAAGAAGCAGATTACCCATCAACCAGAGATTACTTACTCAACCAGTAGTAAGTACACCACCAGTTGTACTTGAGGTAGTGCCCAGTAATACTGTTGGGACCACCAAAGCTCTGCCACCTGGAAATGAAAGCAGTAATGCACTATGACAAGCAGCAATAAGAAGCTGGCTTGCTGGACAGATCTCAGGGCACTTAAAAACTGTTGCCCCTGAGCCTCTTACTGATGCTTTTTTC
Organism: Cryptoblepharus egeriae; assembly: GCA_030015325.1. Lineage (NCBI taxonomy): Eukaryota > Metazoa > Chordata > Lepidosauria > Squamata > Scincidae > Cryptoblepharus > Cryptoblepharus egeriae. The sequence goes on from JAREYC010000013.1 coordinate 20,143,465, forward strand.
ATTGTTTCTGTCATCCCAATCCAGAAGTAACTGGCAACAACATAATTGCCAGCTAACTTCTGATGGTACTTTCAATAGGATGACCATTCAGAGAAGGATGGCAAAGGATAAACATTGAAAAATCATAGGATTATAGCATTTGGAGGGATCTAAAAGGTCATCTAGTCCAGCCCCCTGAGTGTAGCAGGAATTCTCCTAAAGCGTCTCCAACTGGTGCTTGTCAAGCCTTATATTGCTATCATTACCCAGAATGGCAATAATGGTGAATGGGAGGGACCGCTTCCACTGTGCATTGTGGTACCTGCATGCTTATGTTTGCCACCACCACCCCCAGCAACGCCACTGGCCTTTAGATCCAGTTCTTGGTTTACATGAGTCTATCTGTGAGGATAGATGAACAGAAGTAGTTAGCAGTAGGGACTATGTTGCTAGCTTTCGAACCCATTTTGTTGCTGGTCCCTTCCACTTATGCCCATATGTCCCAAACATTGGGACAACCCCGATTTTGGGGGATTGTGTTCACATACTGTCAAAGGGGACAGAAGGTCCTGTCCCGATTTTGTGGCAGAGAATTCTGGTAACCTACTTCCACTCCAAGCCCCATGTGCCAAAACTTCCCCATGCGTTGGGGAATGCTTCCCCATGCTATGCCGTGGGCACTTTTTCTCCTTTTATCTTCAGTAGCTGCTCAGCTCCCCCTGCTGAGCTTTACTAGCTATTTCAATTTTCATAAATGATCTTTTTATGGCCGTCGAGTGATCAACCCTCTGCCTTGCTTCTTATGAGTGCATCTACTGATTCCTTTAAACATTTTACTGTCAGGGCTCTGGAGACCCAGGAATAGTGACAGGAAGGCTCTAAACCCAAGCAATTGTGCAGTGGGAAGATTTCTGAACCATGGATGATTGAAACAGTGGATACCAAATCTGCGGATATGGGAAGGCACCTGTAATTTTTTCCAAAAAAAAATCTGACTACAGATGGTTTCTCATTTGTGCATTCTAAGCAGGCTTATCCTGGTGGGATCCACCCCAAAAGCTAAGTCAGATACAGAGCCAGGATGGTGTAGTGAAGATCAGGGATCAAATCCCCTTTCAGCCGTAAAGCTTCCTGGGTGACCTTGGGCAAGTCACCCACTCTCAGCCCGATGCGGTTGTTTGGAGGACAGTATAATAAAAAAACTCTGTAAACTGCCTTGGGCATTTGTTTTGGCATGGGAAAAATGGGGATTATAAATGAATGAATGAATGAATAAATAAATAAATATTCATTATTAATAATAATGAATTAATTAATTCATATACAATATTAATAAATAAACAAAATTGACCCAGGCTGGACCATTATACTGCTTGTGTATCAAATCAGATGGCACTTTGGATGCTTTGAGCATCTGTGGGGCTTTGCTCAAAGTATACCTGAAGTGTATACTGTATGTTGTGCAGCATTTGCAGCCAAGTGTACGGCCCAAACTATCTCAGCAGTTTGCGTTTCTGCCTGTATCTTTTTCTTAGGTAATTAGGAAAGTCTGCCAGGAAATATTGGACCGAGGAACTAATTGTTCCCCAAGAAATGTTTATTTGGTTTCGCACCAAGCCATGGAAAGGTGTGGGGAGGCAGTCCATCTGTTGGAAAAATGAGACATGGGCTCTAGCTCTTTCCTGTCTCTCAGAAGAGGAGGCCCATACCCAGTGATGGGCAGGCCTGGCCCTAACAACCGGTTCTCCGGAAGTGGGCAGGGCCAGGCCAGGTCAGGGGACGGGGCTGAGGTCAGGGGGGGCCAGGGCCAGCAAGAATTTTTTAAAATTAAAAATATTCAAAAAAAATTAAGCATGTGGCTTACCTCTGAGTAGACCTGCATAGGATGTTGCTCTGAGGCTACTGTCCTTTCCACACTGTCCTGGGAGTAAGCCCCATTGACTGGCATGAGGCTTACTTCTGAGCAGACCTGCATAGGATGTTGCTCTGAGGCTACTGTCCTTTCCACACTGTCCTGGGAGTAAGCCCCATTGACTGGCATGAGGCTTACTTCTGAGCAGACCTGCATAGGATGTTGCTCTGAGGCTGCTGTCCTTTCCACTCCACCCTGGAAGTAAGCCCCATTGACTATCATGGGACTTACTTCTGAGTAGTCAGGTTGGGCTCTCAGGCTGCAGTTCCAGCCTCTTTCCTGGGAGTAAGTCCCATTGACTATCATGGGTTTCAGCATCCTCAGAGCCCAGACCTGTGCAGGTCTACTCAGAAATAAGCCCTATTATAGCCAATGGGGCTTACTCCAAGGAAAGTGTGGCTAGGATTTCAGCATCCCAGAGCCCAGACCTGTGCAGGTCTATTCAGAAGTAAGCCCTATTATAGCCAATGGGGCTTACTCCAAGGAAAGTGTGGATAGGATTTCAGCATCCCAGAGCCCAGACCTGTGCAGGTCTATTCAGAAGTAAGCCCTATTATAGCCAATGGGGCTTACTCCAAGGAAAGTGTGGATAGGATTTCAGCATCCCAGAGCCCAGATCTGTGCAGGTCTACTCAGAAGTAAGCCCTATTATAGCCAATGGGGCTTACCCCCAGGAAAGTGTGGATAGGATTATCAGCAGCCCAGAGCCCAGACCTGTGCAGGTCTACTCAGAAGTAAGCCCTATTATAGCCAATATGCTTACCCCCAGGAAAGTGTGAATAGGTTTGCAGCAGCCATGTTTCCTTTCCCTGGCTGTTGGGGCTAGAGCAAACTTAAAAGTGCCCACCAGCCTCTTTAACTCTTTAACTGCCTCCAGCTGCTGGAGGAGCATCTCTGTCCCCATCCAAGGAGCCCTTTGTAAAGCTCTCCATGCCTCATTTGCATATGAGAAACCCATCATGCTTTGCAAACTGCAAAAGGAAATAACTTCTGAAAATATTGCTAGAGAACAACTGAAAACTTGCTGGAAATAAGGTTTATAAGTTGTATAAGGTTTATAAAATAAGATGTTTAGCAAAGACAGGATTCCTGAATAGCTTCAGATAAAGGTTTGGGGTTAGGGTTTGGGGCATGAAGAATTTATTCACTCTGACTTGAAAATATTACAGATAAAGAGACATATATAGTGCTGCAGACCCCTCCCATCTTAGATGTGAGTGTTTGATATGCTCTGGAATGACTGCAATGCTTTGTCTGAATGAGGTTAATGGGAATAGACTGTTTGTATTTTAAAATTAAAAGATAACCTAGGGAGGGGGGAGAGAAGGGGGGGAGGCTTAAAAGGGGAGGGGTGAGAGAGCCCTGCTCAGAAGGGGAGGGAGCGGAGCTGAGGAGGGAGTAGAGGAGGACAGACCCAGAGGCCCTTTAAGAGAAATTCAAACACACTTGCATGCAATTCAAAGATGATGGCCCCCAATTAACAACCGGTTCTCTAACGTCAGCCCCTAATTAACAACCGGCTCTACAGAACCGGTCAGAACCGGCCTCAGCCCACCTGTGCCCATACCACAACTTAATTCAGTACAGTCCAAAACAGAAGAATTGTGAACAGTTGTTATGTCCTGAAAAATAGGGACAATCCTGATTTTAAGGGATTGTGTTCACATAGTGGCAAATGGGACAGAGGATGAGAATTTTGTGGATGAGAATTATGGCAGCCCTATATGAAAGTCACAAACAGTAGTAGAAAATAACTGCAGAAGCATCACAAGTGATAAAGTTAAGACTTTGAAACAGTGGCATACATTGTACATACGGGGTATAAATTCTCTGGGTGCCAAGATTTTAGGTTCTCATAGCCACTATCAATGTGATTCTGTGCCGATCTGTGGGACTGCTTCTTCCTGTCCCCTTTCTTTAAAGGGGGAAAGAGGAGGGTGACTCAGATCAGCAGGCAACCATACCAAGCATGGCTGCGCTGACCACTTTGGCTTTCCCTGCTTGTAATGAAAAAGAAATTTTGGAAATTTGGAATTTTTTCTGCACTAAGCAAATTCTCTAGGTAGGATTGAAATGTGGAATCCATCAGGTCACTTTGTGTCTCCCCTTCTTGCAATGAAGCTCAAGCCCCCTTTCCTCCTCCTTCTTTGTAACTGCAGTCTTATGACTCAATTCTTCCTTGTCTGGCTGGAAATCATCACATTTAATGGATGGCTCCTTGGAGGAATACTGGAGCCAACTGCACATGTTCAAGTGCTGTGAGCCTTTCTTCAGCTGGGTGTCTAGAGGATGTGCAGGTTATGCGCTTACGCATGCTCTCAGTCTTTCAAATGGAAAGGTGAGGTACAGTCCAAGAATTCTTTCATCCCCGTATCAACTTACTCAGGTTTTCAGAGGTCCAGAAGCAATCAGGTTGGGAGAAACTTGAGGATTAGTCAACACTTGATTTCCCCAGCAATGCACTGAGTTTAAATGGGAAAAACACTAATGGTGAGGATCCAGTTTCTTCCTTTTTCATAACTCATTCTAACAGGTAGATTATTATTGCTGTGGCTCTTGGGATCTTGATGGGTGGGACATTATAGTTTTGAAGAGAGCAGTTGGGGAGAAATCAAAGAAGTGGACACAACTGTGTCTACACATCTTGAACTGATTTTAGTTCTCAATTTTTCAAAGAAGGGCATAACATTCATTGCACTTTCATTAGGCCAGCCTAAACTCCGGCATAAATCCTATGTTGACTTGGGGGTGTCACCAAGACACTTCTGCACCACTACTGGGGAGGGTTAGGCCAGTGCACAAACATGCGCTTGCCTCTCTTCATCACCACGGAACAAGAACAATGAGTTGTGCCAGCATAGGTTAGGATTGCATCAATACTCTGTGCCACTTTATCCACTACTGATGGGTGACCAGCAAAATTAAATGATGATGGGAAGACCTATATTGCAAGCAGGAGTATCAACAGAGGCCAACCAGACCAGGTATAAACCAATGGCCCATATGCATTAGGATGGTCCTGCCAGGCTGACCCTGGAATCCATAGTTTTGATGGCAGTTTATTTATTTAGCGTATGGCAAATACATGGACTTGTGATTGATGGCAGTGGCACCACCCATCAGGGAATGTGGGCTTCAATGAAGTGTTCATTAGTGGGTTCTAGTGACCTTGAGCAAGGACCTGTGGAGAATTCAGAGTATCTCTTCATAGATGCCAGGAGATTTTGGGCTGGACCTAATCATTGCTGGGTTTGGAGATGAGAGAGCCGACTATCATTCCCTGCATAGCCCAGAAGCTCCCTGAACAGTCTTTGGCAAGTTGTTATCTCCCATCCATCACAAGTGAGAACATTTAAAAGTAGGAAAGCGTTACGTGCACTGCTGGGACCTCCACAAACAAAGGATCCACTGTAAAGGTGATGAGATAAAGTAGAAAACAAGGAGAAAAATGTCACTCATAGTTGTTTTGTGTTCTGCATAAGTCTGGATTTGAAAAATAAACTGTTTTGCGGCACACATTCAAACAAGCTGTTGCCGACAGGTGTCGAATAAAAGATTTAGTAAAGAGCGGATGGCTTCATATGGCCCAAACCAACCTCTTGCAAACCCATACATGCCTTCCTGCTGAGTTCAGCATGGCTATCAAAAGCAACATGCAGGGGCCAGGCTGTACCAGCAGACCATTTGCACATAATGCTTCCATTGCCTTTGCTTATTGCTGTGGGCAGGGGTCCATGGGTACAATCGCTGCCGAGAGTATGTTTGGCCACAAGCTTAAAAGCCCTTTGGAAGACCCTTCATGCTCCTTACATTTTCAATTACTTTAACAAACCTTGGCTAGATCAACAAATGGCCAGATTTTTACCTAGTAAATTGCAAAAATCCTGTATGCACGCACACACACACACACACACACACACACACACACACACATACAGAGAGAGAGAGAGAGAGAGAGAGAGAGAGAGAGAGAGAGAATCTGTCATCTTTTTCTTCTATAACGCATGTCCATCTGTGTGCTTTATAAGAATTTCTTGGCGTCTAGCCATAATTTTGCATCAAAACAGCCTTTCATTTTTAATTTCCATCCTTTAAACAGGTTGTGTTTTTTCAGATCCCTTTCAGAATGGATTCTTTAAAAATAAATTGTACATTAAAATTCTGGCTTTATCTGGATTCCAGATTTATTTTCGCATTTTGGATGGCCCTTTTGCTACTCAGGGAATGCATGGACTACAGGTACGTAGTTGGAGAAAAAGGTCAGGAAAGCATCCAAGGGAGAAAGGATTGTAGTCATCATGGGTAATATCAGTTACCTTCACTTAGACAGAGCCTTTTCATGTTCAGCCTATGTTGAGAATGGTGCTATTTATTCAGCATAAATAAAAGTTTTAGACATTTGATTTCAAGATGGGCAGATTTCTAAAAAAATAACAGGACTAGTACAAAAGACACTGCAAGGAATAGTCAAGAGGGTCGAATATCTCTAGAGTGCATAGAGGTTATTTACAAGAGCAATACTAGATACTGTAGCCACAGTGTTCATTCAGTGAGCATCATGCTTATGCAGTAATAAGTCTGCAATTCTTTAAATAAAATCATCTTAGGACATCATCATACCCCCCAGGTTGATACTGGAAATGGGTTCAGGATAGGCTATCAATGCCTTTTGAGTCACAATGGCTACCTAGGTGGTAAGGGAAGCTGCTGGGTGTGCTGTGGTTTGGCTCTGCCAAGGAATCTTCATGGGATATTTAGGTGTTTTGATGGGAGGATGTTAATAATGATGCGCCAGCATTCTTGCAGAGAAGCATGGATTAACCGCAGCCAGTCAGTCAACATCTGTTTCTATATCAGAGATTAGACAGTGTGGCCTGTAATTATTAATTGCACCAGGATGCTTTGGAAGATCATTTGGGATTTTTTTTTTCTCACCTCTGTTCCTAGGACCTGTTCTGCACACACTGATGTAGTTTGGATTGGGGCAGCAACTGTAAGAGAGTCAAGGGTCAGAACAAGGAGGCAAGTTAGGAGCTGGGATGGAGTCGCCAAAGCAATAGTCACAGACAAGAATGCACTGCAGCCAGGGGAATCTGGTTGCTCCAGCTCCAAAAGGAAGTTGTCTACGTCCCTTCCTATTCCAGAAGGACCCACTTGCCAGCCTGAGCTGGCAGATTCAGTCCAAAGCCTGAAATAATTTCATTCTTCCTGTCACAATGTGCAAGGTTGGCAGCTGGCCACGGGCAGCAGCTGCTCGCAGAAACCAAGGAACTCATCTCCAGTCCAAGTAGCTCTTAACATAGATCAGTGCTTGGCATTTATATGGTACGTTAGAGACTCCAAAATGCTTCAGATCTCTTTTATTCTAATGTAAAGTTTTCCATCCCACTCATCTTCCACGAGGGGACTTTGAAGCAGCCAACGACTTAGAACGATGAAATAATAAAAACAACACAATGAATTGGTACTATAGTAGAATCAAGTGTTGGAAGGAACTGTTGGCTCAGCCTCTTCTAAAGACCCCTTTCAAAAGCCTGCTCTTCAGTTGACATCAGTGGGCAATGACGGGGCCATGTGAACCTCATAAGGAAGAGTTTTCCTTAGCGTTAACATCAGATCTGAAAAAGGCCATGTTTATCATCAGTTGTTCCAGGAAGTCATGATAGTGGGATAGCTAGACTGCCTGGCACTTGGGGCTGATGGCAACTCTCATCGCCCTGCCTCAAAAGGCCTCCTGGAGGCCTCAGATAGGCATTTGCAATTCTTGCTGAAAATTAAAACTTCCCCAAAGGCACACAATCTTCCTTAGGCTTCAGAAAGCCTCTGAAAGGCGCCTCCTTGGAATACTCTCAAATGTGACTCAGTTGTCTCAAATGAGACAATTGATGACTCCATAATATCTCTTAGCTATGTCATTGGAATCTAGAGATTAAACAAGAAATTTAGAAATCCCAGAAATCTAGGAATTAAATTCACTGTGATTAATTGATTGATTGAACCCTTAATCCTTGAACTTATAACCCTAGTACCTGAGGCATTGTGCCAACTAATATCCCCTTATTTCCTGATGACGTGCCTTTCATCTGGACTACCTGCAAAAGCAGGGATGTGGTTAAAGATCTGGCTCTCCCTAATATGTGGCTGGTGAGACTCAATTCAGCTTGGGTGGGCTGCATATTCTGCAACCCTGATCAGTTCCAGATATCAGGTAGCACCAAGAAGCGGACATTCCTTTACATCTTCTGCTATAGACATTCCCCCAAATCCAGAGTAACTACAGGAGCACATAAGAGACTTTGGCTGCAATCCTAAAGTCACTTTCTTGGGAGTAAGACCCATTGAACACAATGGGGCTTACTTTTGAGTAGACATGGTTAGGATTGTGCTCTTTATGTGCACCCGTAGTTACTGCACCACCTAGTGAAAACCGATGGGAAATTCATATTGCAATCCAGAGTAAGTTGTTCTTACACCGGAGCAAGGACTCCCGTAGTTTTTGCCCAAAGCTGCCTAATACCTGTCTCTATTCCTTCACACATAAACACTTTAGTTTATGAAATGAAAATCCTTCTCATTTCAAGTGCTTTTGTAATTCTTTGTTTCCAAAAGGCAAAGGTTTTGGCTCCACAAACTGCATTGTGATGGTTGCATGACTCGCAAAGACACATTTTTGCATGCTTTTTAAGAACTTGCTACTAGAAAAAGTCTGTATCAGTTTGTATGCATACTTCTCTGTCAGTGGGGGAGGCCCTATTTAAAGGCTCTTTATATAGACAACTGTTAATGTTGTATTATAGGACTATGCCAGTTTTTTAAAGTTTTTTTAAAAGAAAATCTCTTCGTCTTTCCACTAGAATGATTTTTAATGGACAGCAGTTTGCCAGCAACACAAGTGTCTTTGCTTTTCTTTTTTCTTAAGGGGGAAAATAAGAGTAAGGGTCTTGGCAACATGGCTATGGCCTTCACATAGTTTTGCTGCCTTTTGAGACAAAACTTGCCTTATTTTCCTTACCCTTTTGCCAAATGTGAGAGATCCACAGAGAATGAGAGAGAGAGAGAGAGAGAGAGAGAGAGAGATCCTTTATGCTCAAGCAAGAAATTCTAGTAGATGAGAAACCATAGTGAATTTGCACATACAGTAAAACCAATGATTGTGAGTAACTTGCATTGAGAGCATTTTGCAAGACAAGCAGCAGGCATCCGTCAAACATTTCTAATAAATTTTCACTTGATATACAAGTGACATCTTGATAAACAAGCCCAAAAATAGTCCAAGCCAAAACATGGCTGGTCAGCCTGAGAGACCTGGTATACTAAGTGCAGGTTAATTTGTTTTATTTTTCTTTATTGCTTTGTAATATATTACAGTATTGTCATCATTTTTATATGAATATTTTTGGGTTGTGGGATGAATTGTCTCAATTTCCATTATCTCTTACAGGAACATTTGCTTTAATATACAAGCATTTTGGATTACAAGCATGCTTCTGGAACAAATTATGCTCGTAAACCAAGGCATCACTGTATCAAATCATTGATCCTTTAGGATCAACAGAGGTAGGTACAAGGGGTACCTTGGGGGGAAGGGGTACCATTAGAAGAATCCCACAGAGACACTCAGGAAGCAGCAGAAGCCCCCCAAAATCTCTGAAAGCTGCAAAGAACTTTCTTCTTTGCTACAGGGACCTTCAAAACGGTGCCTTCAAACATCACAGACCCTATGAGCGGCAGAAACATACACAGGCTTCTTTAAAGGGGTCCCCATTGGCAATAGGTCATAGTTACTGTAACAAGGTTAGGCCCATGCATAGACATGCACTTGCCTCCCTACATCCCGTGGTGGCATTCAGATAAATTAACAGCGGGTTCTATGTCCTAATAACCTAAATTAACAACAGGTTCTATATCCCATTAGTAACCGGTTCTATTAGCAAAGGGTTCTATAGAAACTGTGAGAACTCCCTGAAGCCCACCACTGCCTACATCACCACAGGAATGGGAAGACCAATGAGTTAAGCCAGCCCAGTTTAGGGGGCCCCACTTTTTCACTCAGTATAACACTGCCTCACTTTTTTTCTTGTGCATTCAGGCTCACAAATTTGTGAGCCTTCAGATCCAGTGAGCTTGGCAGTTTTGCCCATACAAATCTGTGCATTTTTAACACATATGGACATTAAAGATGAAGTATTATGCAACACCCATTTTCAACAGCCTGAGACTGCATTCCTGCCACGCACCCTTATCCAGTTCTAGACAGAACATTTGTATTTTCTCCAAAACATTGGCAGATGAGAATGGATTAACAATACAAGCAGTTATAGGATTAATGGGAATATGATATCACTATTGAATATGATAATAAATAATCCGGGTGCATTCCAAACAATATATATAAGCTCCGACAGGAATTATTACTGTTTACACAGACCTCCCACAACTTTCCTAAGTGTAAAATGCCATTCAGAGTATATGGCTTGTTGCTTCAGACAAATTATGCTTTTATTTACACTGTGGCGCTATAATGCAAATTATGGGCATTGCAACACTGAGATCACGTCTCTTTTTCTGTTTCTTTCCCTAACTCCACCAAGCTGAGAAGTCTTTTAATGTTTAATCTGGAATTTATGAGCTAATTTTGACCCTTTCTTTACTTCTTGAATTTTTCAAATGACTGGAGGGCAACAACTCAGAATAGTTTCTTGTCTGAATTGCTTAATCTTAGTAAAACCACGGCTGGGTTTGGAGTCCTTTGCATATTTTCATCAGCCCATGGTGACCATATTTTCTTTTTTCCAGGACATGTCCTCTTTTTAAACTCTGTGTCCTGGAAAAATGACCCTCTATTGTCCTCCTTTTTCTTTTAAGATCAGCCAGCAGGGATCCTTCTTATAATTTATAAATTAGAATATTTTACATGTATTTTACACATATTTACATAAATTATATGTAATAGTTTTAAATTTTATAATAAGTACTATAATGTTTAAATAAATCACATGAAAGCAATATATATGAATGTCCTACACTTTTCATGGTGTCCTACATTTTTTGGGAGATCCCATTTTTTGTGATCCCCTCTCAGAATCCCCCCTCATGTTTCTACCACCTCATTGTTCTGCATGTTTAGATCAGGTGAATACAACAGATTCAAGTTGTCCTAGAATGAAAGCTTATATGACATAGATAATATTTTTTCTATCATCCATATTTATAGGCACAAAGAACACAATTCTAACCATGCAGAAGTAAACCCCATTGTATTTAATGGGTCTTACTCCCACAAAAATATTTTTATGATTGCAGCCGTAATTAATTTTTATTTTATTTTATTTATTTATTTATTTTGCAAACGAGTCTTTGATGAAAAAAAGCTAGAATGTTTTCTGGGAAGCACTGAGAAGTTTTATTGCTTTAATTTTTTGCCATTGAAGACATTTCTAATTTTTATGGGAATAAAACTGAAATATTGCATCATTATTAGGGTGTCTGTGAAGAAGGAGTTAGCATCGGCAATGCCTTGTACCGTGCATACCAATGAAGGGGTTCACATCAGGGTCGGATGACGCTAATGCCAACGTGGGGAATTGCTCATTTCATTTTTATCACTGTCTTCCGCAATTAGCATATTTGAATTATAAATCCCGATACCCGTGAAGAGATGGGAGCAGTTTACTTAATGTGAACTCTGTGTATCCTCCAGTGGTGGCTGTTTAGGAATCATGATGCCATGTCTCTTGCAGTCCTATCAGTATTGGTGTCTGTGCTGTACTGATGCTTCTTAATAGCCTGTTAGACTGTTGGAACGAACATGCTGGTAACATGTCCAGCCATTCTAATCTTGTGCACCTGGAACTCAGCAATTGCTCCACAAAGCAGTATTTGTGTGTTTTCAGCTTTTATTTTTGTCATGTCCTATGTTTTGCTTGGATGTCCTACATTTGGGGGGCGGTGGTAGCCTTGTCCTCTTTTTTTGGTTATGGCATATGGTCACCTTGTGCATAGGAGATACTGGCCTGAGAAAGATTGGCTGCTTTGGTTTGGGATTACTTTTACATGTGCTTTTTTGGTTTTATAATTTAACAATAATATAGTGTTGAAATTAAGTACAGGAAAATAATATAAATGTTTTTAGCTTTTATTTTAACATGTTCTACATTTGTCGTACTTTTTTTTGGGTGACCTCCTTTTTTAACATGTCAGGAATTTTGCTTGGATGTCAGGAATTTTGGGGACCTTGTCCTCTTTTTGGGGTTCTGGTATCTGGTCACCCTGTGTGGGAGGAAGGTGTCTTGGGATCAGGTTGAGGGCAGTATCAGGGTAGCAGTGCACACCATTATAGCCTAAACCAGTGTTTCTCAAAGTGGAGGTCGGGACCCCTTTGGGGGTCGCTTAGAGCTTTCCTGAGGGTCATCTAAAGACCCCTGGTGTAGGGGGCCAGGTCAGGCTTGCCAGACCTCTGGCTGTAGCTGCATGTGCACTGGGGCTGACTGACAGCCTCAGGGCCCAATCCTATGCATGCCTACTCTGAAATAAATCCCATTATAGTCAGGGGGCCTTTACTCCCATGTAAATGTGGATAGGATTGCAGCTTCAGGGCCCAGTCCTATGCATGCCTACTCTGAAATAAATCCCATTATAGTCAGGGGGCCTTTACTCCCATGTAAATGTGGATAGGATTGCAGCCTCAGGACCCAATCCTATGCATGCCTACTCTGAAATAAATCCCATTGTGTTCAGTGTGTGCATAGAACACACATTTCATTTGTAACAATGAAAATACATCCTGCATATTGGATATTTACATTACAGTTCATAACAGTAGCAAAATTACAGTTATAAAGTAGCAACGAAAATAATTTTATGGTTGGGGGTCCCCACAACAGGAGGAACTTATAATGGGGTCACGGTGTTAGGAAGATTGAGAACCACTGTCCTAAACCAATGGTTTTCAGACTGGTGGGTTGCAGCTCACCAGGGAACCAGAAGATGGCCATTCACCCTGAAGAGTAGTGGCCAAGAAATTGGAGTAACTAACAGCACAATCCTAACCATGTCTACTCAGAAGTAAGCCCCACTGTGTTTAATGTGTCTTACTCCCAGGAAAGTATCTTTAGGATTGCAGCCATAATCACCGTGATCACTCTGCCATTGGGTAGGAAAGGTTTTTATAAAATCTTACATGGGGGTCACCATTTCTCTCCAAAGAACTGAGAAATCAAAAGTACTTTTGGTTTGCTTACTTTTCTTTTCACACTACTTTAGAGTCATGCTAAACTATCCTAAGCATGTCCACTCAAAAGTAAGCCCCATTGCATTCAATGGGTCTTATTCCCAGGAAAGTCTCTTTAGGATTGCAACCATGGAGATGTCTATAATAGGGCATTACAGGCTGTCTGGACCCTGGCTATGTGGAAGATGGTTCTGTAAAGGTGCTGAGCTAAGGGGGAAAAACTGTACCATATTCAGGTATACAAACTGGCTGCCTGTGACAAGAAATAATGAATTCCAGGTGGACAGGCAGGAAGCCAGCAAAAATCACTCCTTCCCCCTCTGGTTGCCAACTGTGACTTGAATTGATTACTAGAGAATTTTATTTTTTCCTAAGTGATGTAATGTTGGGAGTGGGTCAGGAGGTTGCTTTGAGAAGTCAGTGGGAGATTGGAGAGGATGCCTGCTGATCCCACAAAATGGTGGTGGGGGTGTTGGCAACCCTGTTGTCCTCCCCCATTTATTTATTTATTTATTTATTTATTTATTTGATTGATTGATTGATTGATTGATTGATTTGATTTGATTTGTACTCCGCTTTTCTCCCTGATGGGCACCCAAGCAAAAAAACGGCTAGCATAAAAACAACTAAACAGGTAATGAACATGGATTCATGTGGCCAGACAATATTAAAAGATGGTTGGGCTATAATGCTGGCTGCTTGCAATGCCAACTATGGCAATCAGATTGCTTTGCTTCTTGCTTCTCTGCACCTTTCACTGTTTCTTCTCAAGATGTGTGTGTTCTGTTTATCCTCAAGAGATACGAAGCTTGCTCCAAAACACCTTTTCCTATGGAGTGCACCAGTCTATGCACTGATTACCTTGTCTCCACCCCATCAATTTGCCTTTGTGTTGCTCAGTTGTTGTGCCAAATGGCTTGTGGAGTGTGCATGTATCTCTGTCCCTTTTTCTGTCCTTTGGAGAATCATCATGATGATAGCCTGGCCTAATTTTTCACGCTAGCTTTGTGATGCCACTTCCACCCCCAACAAAGGCAGCTGCCAGTGCAAGAAGATACTGGGCGCAAAATTCAGCTGGCAGGTAACACTCGGTACATTCTTAAAAATACAATCTCAGGTTAGCAGATGGTAATTAGGAAGGCAGGAGAAATAAAATGGTAACCATTTTCTGCAGTCTTAACACCATTTCAACTGTCTGATGGGATGTCAGCAAAACAGATCTTGGTATTGCCATTATTTATTTTGCAAAGTCCACACTGCAAGGTTTCCTCTGACCTTTGACACTGGGATAAACCACAATAACACACCCTACAGGGCTAGTAGTGATATCATAAAACTAGTAATGATGTTGCAAAGACTTTAACGGCTTCACAAAGAACAAACCCCCTAAGTCCATTTTGGATCCACCATCCAAAATGATGGCAGTCACAGCTGACTGCTCCAGCACCTGGCTACGCAGAGGAATTCAGGTAAGCCAGTGGGGTGGATGAAACCAGTTCATTTATGCAGAGGGTCAGAGGAGCCACCATCCATTGCCAGTAAGTGTGGGGAGATCCAATGCAAGATTTTGCCTGTTGGTTTCCAGCATTCTGGATTTGGCTTATGGCTTTTTAAAAAATCCCATTTTCCCTATTATATTGTCAGTGCAATCCTCTGCATATCAACTCACAAGTAAATCCCACTGTGTATTTATTCCCAGAACAATAGCAGTCTGAATAGCAGTCGAATGCAATCCGAACCCCCACATAGGCAGGCACAAGTCCTGCTCTGGTCTAGGTGTGTCGCAAAAATGCCTTTAAGGGCACAATCCTATGCATGCCTACTCAGAAGTAAGCCTACTGACTTCTTACATATGGGGCTTACTCTCAGGAAATTGAGAATAGGATTGTAGCCGTAGGCACTTCTGCACCACCCCTGGGGAGGGTGTTAGGCCAGCCTCCCCTTACTACCACAGGAACATGGAGCAAAGGGGTTGTTCTGGCCTAAATTGGTTAGGATTCTACCTTTTGTCTATTAAATTAATTGCAAGTCATTATTTTAAGCAAGAATCTCCTTTGAGTGCATTGACAGAAAGTGGACATATAAAATAAGAAATCCTATGTGTCACTATAATAGGGAGGCCGCTTTTCCTTCCTCCGTTATACAAGCTTCAGTTATATAAGACATTTTTATCATTTTCTCAAATATTTCATTGATATTTTTGCTCATAACCAGGTATAACTGCTCCGTAGGCATAATTGCTTTTTCTTGGACATTATTTGGTTCCAATGGATACGCGAAAAGAAAATAATTAGGTGCCTGCCTACCCCTCTGTTCTCCAAAAAGATATTTTTAAAAGAAGAAACATCTAATCTAGGCTGCTGGATTTCTGGTTTTCAGGCAGGTGACAACTTGCTATCAGGCAGTACAGTATCAAATGCAAAATATATGAAAATCGAATCTGTAAGCCTTCTTGTTACGTAGAGGAGAACTGTATTAGGAAAGCCCTGTCAATCGCATGGATTTTGATGGGCAGGTTGGGCTGACTTCCAAGGGTGATCTGGTATGTAGCTTGTCTGTCAGATGGGGAAACATCTTCTGCAGGATTGTTGGTTGTTATTTCTGAAAGTCAAGAGCTCGATGGGCAAATTACCATTTCAGCCTCTGCCTAAGATCTTCTGGCAGCCAAGGAGGTGGTTGGCGATGAGCCACAGTGCAAGCAGTTGACATCCATCAGCACAGGAGCCCTTTTGGCTTCCCGTTGACTTGTGTGCTGCTAATTTTCTGTTCATATGGAGATCAATTTGTCCCTAAAGGTGAAATTTTTTTAAAAGTGTAATTAGATTTGGAAACATTATCTCTGCTCTAGCCTTCTAAGAGGGCACAATATTTCAGAGAATTTGCATAGACGACCTGATGCCACCTGTCTTGTCCCAGTAGATTCTGCGATTCTGCTTTCATGCAATTTCTAATCCCTTTCTCTGAACAGATGCTGCTGCCTTCTACTGAGTTACATCAGGGGTCCATCCACCTCACTGTCGTCTATGTTGAGTGCCAGAAGCTCTCCAAGGTTTCCAGTGAGCATCTTTCCAAGTCATACCTGTGGATGCCAACCCAAAACCTTCTGCTTGCAAATCATGTGCTCTACCACTGAGATATGTTGCTTCCTCTAAAGGCTGAAGGTCATCTATGAGCACATGAGGTTGCTGTCTACTGACACAGTGTCATTGGTCCATCTTTCTCATGACTGTCTACTACACCAACTAGCAGCAGCTCTCCATGTGTCACACAGGAGTTGGTCCCAGTTATACCAGAAAATGTGTCAAAGTCTGGCCCTGGGACCTTTCGCATGCAAAGCAGGTATTATACTCCACCACTCCTTTGTTCATAGCTGCTTCTGAAAGCAGAACTAGAACCAATGGGTACAAACTGCAAGAAAGGAGATTCCGGCTGGAAATCCGGAAAAAATTCCTGATGGTTTGGGCGGTTCGGCAGTGGAACAGATTGCCAAGGGAGGTGGTGGACTCTCCCTCACTGGGGATCTTTAAGCAGAGGCTCAATGAGCACCTGTCAGGGATGCTCGAGGGGGATTTCCTGCTGCAGGCAGGGGGTTGGACTAGATGACCTACTAGGTCCCTTCCAACTCTATGATTCTATGATTCTATGACATCCCATTCTGATCCACCACCTGAAACAATGGCAGATCTTCTGCACCCCCAAGACTTAAAAAGACTTAAAAGACTTAAAAATTTCATGCTTGTTGGAATCCTTATCTTCATTTATTGTGCATCCCTATCCCAAGTCTTCCACTAAGGTTGCAATCCTAACGAGACTTTCCACGGTGTATGTACTGTTGAATACAATGAGACTTACTTCTGAGTAGACATGCTTAGGATTGCATTGTGCTCTTACTGCCTAATTGTATGCATAATTTGACATTTTTTCCTAGTACTGAAGGCTGCACACCCTCTTTACAGTGGTATTTTGGATCTCCTAAATTGATGCAGTGCCTTCCCCTGCCTGTATTCAGCCACTGAACAGCTGATGAGTTGAAAAACACAAAGATTTCTCCCAAGACGCAGAAGTACTCAGTTATAAGACTCTTTAAACAGAGTCATATTGGCTTTAGAGAGGGTGAACCTAGCAAGGCTACGCTAAGAATCAGCAAACAGGGATGGGTGGCTGATTTCTCCAAGAAGGAGATAGAGACTTCTTGCTAAATAATTTTTATTTTTCACATTTTATATCACCCTTCCTCCACAGAGCTCAGCGTGGAATACAGTGGCGCCTCACGTAACAAATTTAATTCATTTCCGAGGCATGTTCTTTACGTGAAACATTCTTTACGTGAAGTGGATTTTCCCATAGGAAATAATGGAAACTCAGACGATTGGTTCCACAACCCCCAAAATATTCATATAAAAATATTAACTGGATGTAAAAATGATGACAGAACACTGGGATTGAATTCAAAACATGCATTCAGTGAAGTCTTATGAAGTCTACTTAAGCTGCAATCCTAAACACACTTTCCTGGAAGTAAGATCCATTGAGAACAATGGAGCTTACTTCTGAGTAGACATCGTTAGGATTGCAGCTACCAGCTGCAGTCCTAAAGACACTTTCCTGGGCGTAAGACCCATTTAACACAATGGGGCTTACTTATGGGTAGACATGGTTAGGAGGCTGCAATCAAAGACACCTTCAAAGTGTCTCCCCACTTTGCCTTCTCTCCATCCTGAGCCTCTCTCTCCCCTGCTCCCTTCTGGCTAGCCCTGAGCTGCTTCCCTCTTCTCCACTGCTCTTCTCTCCCTCTGCCCAGCAGATGCCCAGCCACAGGAGGAACAGCATGGAAGTGTTGCTTTCACTATGTGCAGGTGCGCTAGGCAGCCCTGACACTTTTTAAGCAGGCTGCCGGCCAGCGCATCTGCCCCAACTGCCAACAAATGTGTTCTTTACGTGAAGCGTTCTTTACGTGAGGCGCCACTGTACATAGTTCTTACAATCATTTTGTCCTCACAACAACCCTGGTAGGTGAGGCTGAGAGAGAGAGAGAGAGAGAGAATCATAGAATCATAGAATCATAGAATCATAGAGTTGGAAGGGACCTAGTAGGTCATCTAGTCCAACCCCCTGCCTGCAGCAGGAATTCCCCCTAGAGCATCTCCAACAGGTGCTCATCGAGCCTCTGCTTGAAGATCCCCAGTGGGGAGAGTCCACCACCTCCCTTGGCAATCTGTTCCACTGCCGAACCGCCCTCATAGTCAGGAATTTTTTCCAGATTTCCAGCCGGAATCTCCTCTCTTGCAGTTTGTACCCATTGGTTCTAGTTCTGCTTTCAGAAGCAGCTATGAACAAATTGGCCCCTTCCTCCCTATGACACCCTTCAGGTATCTGAAGAGGGCAATCATGTCTCCCCTCAACCTCCTCTTCTCCAGGCTGAACATCCCAAGTTCCCCCAACCTTTCCTCGTAGGGCTTCCCTTCCATCCCACTGATAATTCTTGTCGCTCTCCTCTGGACTTGCTCCAGTTTGGCTGCATCCTTCTTAAAGTGAGGTGCCCAGAACTGAACACAGTACTCAAG
The DNA here is from genome assembly GCA_030015325.1 of Cryptoblepharus egeriae. NCBI lineage: Eukaryota > Metazoa > Chordata > Lepidosauria > Squamata > Scincidae > Cryptoblepharus > Cryptoblepharus egeriae. Next base: position 20,162,150 of record JAREYC010000013.1, read on the forward strand.
GTGAGGTCTCACCAATGCAGAGTAAAGAGGAACTAGAACTTCTCGTGACTTGGAAGCTACAGTCCTCTTAATGCAACCTAAAATGGCATTTGCCTTCTTTGCAGACACATCACACTGCTGACTCATGTTCAGCTTATGATCCATGGCGACTCCAAGATCCCGCTCACATGTTGTGCTGCCAAGCCAAGTATCCCCCATTTTATACCTATGTTTTTGGTTTTTATTGCCTAAGTGCAGAACCTTGCACTTCTCCCTGTTGAAATTCATTCTGTTTGTTACAGCCCAGAGAGACTGGCAGAAGGTCACACAGCACCAGAAAGCTTCATAGCAGGAGTGGCATTTGAATCTGGATCTTCCTGGTCTAAATCCCAAACCACTAAAGCAATTGTTGAGCAATAATCAGTCAATAAACAATTGTTGAACTATGTGAACAATAATCATAACCACTGTTTGTCAAGCAACCCCCTTTTTTAAGTTGTCCCTGCAATCAAGTTTGTGGTTAATTCATAGGAGGCCACCAACACATACGCCACATGGCAAACTTCTAATGGAATTCAGAGTGCAATTCTAACATAGGTCAGCTTAACTCATCAGTCTTCTCATTCCTGTGTGATTTAGGAATGCAAGCGCATGTCTGTGCACTGGCCTACCACCCCCAAGGAGTGGTGCACAAGTGTCTTATGATACTTTTGTGACATCTCCAGTATGCACAGGTCTTATACTGGGGCTTAGGCCAGCCTAACTACAGCCTAGAATTGTAGCCCTAGTGGAGTTTCCAGAGTAATTTTTGAGACAGCACAAAATCCACTTCAATGAAGTTTTTTTTAAAAAAAATTCCCACTGAATTTGCATGAACCCCTGAGCATGTCTAAAGTAGTTTTTGGATGCCAGCCAAAGAATCTATTTATAGAAAGAGATCCTGGGAAGTTCAGATATTTTGAACTAGCCAAAGAATCTGAATATTTGCAGAAATGTGGGATGCTATCCATCTCCTGGAGACCCTGGGAAGCACAGATAATATTTTGAACTGGAGATAATTCAAATCCTTAATTCTACCAATTCCCCTCTCCCTTCATCAAAAATGTAAAATGCTATCCTCTTTTCACATGTCATGTGCATTTAATTTCACTATATAGGGTAATCCAGTGAGAATCCGGAGCATGCCAAGAAATACTTTTCCAGTTCCTTTTATTTCCTTAGGCAAAGATCAAGAATTAGAGAGACAATGAAAAGATGAAACAGAGCGGACAAGGGAAAAAGAGGTCCAAGAAGTTAAGTAACACCAGTCTAAACAAGGATATTTTTTCCTGGCCTGTGCAAGGGGCAATGATTATTTATAACAGGGAACACATCTGTCTTTGATTAGGGGTTTCATGTATATGGTGGACGACGGCAAACTTACTATGTGCCAGAGAAGACTGTCATCTGTAGTCTAGCATTCCAGCAAACCCAATTAATTGCTGTCTCAGCATGAGGCCCATTGCACTGGAGAATTTTTGCCTGGGAAATAAAGGGAAAGATGAAAGAAGTATTTAGGTTGCAATCCTGCTCATATTTATGTGACAGTATGCGATAATGGACTGTGTAGGGCTGAGTGCACTAAAGTTCAGTAGAAGAAGTGGAAGACGAGCACCTGTTGGGGATGCTCTAGGAGGATTTCCTGCTACAGGCAGGGGGTTGGACCAGATGACCTACTAGGTCCCTTCCAACTCTATGATTCTATGAAATCCCCAGTTTTCCTATTAACTAATGTCAATCCCCAAATTTCCATGGCACACCTGAGGACCATCCACACTGGCTAAAAGTCACTGACATAGAGCATCAGTCTATCAGGCAGCACATTAGGGTGCTTCAAAGGTGCTTGAGTGGTTTCAGCATGATCAATAGGCCAGAAAAACAGCTCCATCTGGAATCACTGATTATTCTCAGCTCCATTCATAAATCACCAGGCAGGCATTTATACAACTGCTGCTTTGCAGTGGGCTTTGATCTTAAAACAATTAGACGCATCAGTTCAAAATAATGCACTGTGGCAATAGTTCACCAGAGGATCCAGAGTGTATGTTCAAGTCTTGCAAGGCAGTTTTGCAAACCTTGCTTGACATGGTGGGTCCTGATGCCGGTCATCCACTTCTATAGGTTAGAATCTATCACCAGCTTTCCACTGGAGTGTTTCAAACTGTGTCTTGCCATATCAGACTAAGGGTGCAATCCAGAGTAACTATGTGGAGTCCTTGCTCTGGTGTAAGAACAATGTGCTCTGGATTGCAATATGAATTTCCAATAGGTTTTCACTTGGTGGTGCAGTAACTACGGGTACACGTAATGTTTCTTATGTGCTCCCATAGTTACTCTGGATTGTAGGGTCTCTGGTTCCTTTAGCCTGTTAATCATTAAGGGCACAATCCTAATACATTTTGAACAGCATTTGATCTCATTCCTGCAGTGGTATGGGGAGGCTGGCACATGTCTGTGCACTGGTCACAGGAGTGGTGCAGAAATATCTTACAGCACTTTTGTTACTCGCCCAGGTCAGCGGGGGACTTGTGCCAGGTCTTGTGCCAGCCTAACCAGGGGTTAGGATTGCATTGTTAGTCTCCAGTTGATTGACAGTCACAGGCAGAGATCTTGACCACCTTTATTACTGGATATCCTTTTAGCTGGAAATGCCAAATTTCACAAAGTGTCCTACATCTCCCCATGAACCATCTGCTAAAATATTCTGATATATAGTACAGGCTCCTGCTGGGAAACCACACAAGCTTTTTTAAAACAAGTTTATTAAGCAAGTTGGGCACTAAACATTGTGCAACACAATATCTTGTGAACCCCAATTTTTAAGCCTCACATCATATGTGTTTATATTTTGCATCCTAGAAGCACATCAAATATTTTACACTTTTGATTTAGGGGTTTCTCTGTGAGAAAACACTGGTATTATTTCCGAATTTTAAAAAAAATCTGTTAAGTTTTTTCAAATATTTGCCATCCTGCTCAATGAAAATACAGTGTATAAATCCCATTTGTGGCCAAGGAGTGCAACATCTGGGGACACACAAAAAGGATGGAGCTCCCTGCCCTTCTTGTGACCTTCCGGAAGCATCTGGCTGGCTGCTGTCAGAACAGAAAGTTGGACTGCATGGTTCACGGTCTCATCCAGCACAGCCTTTCTCATACTCCTGAAAAATTCAAGCATGCCAAAATGGTTTTTATTCTCTGAATTACATCCCTCTAAATTAAATCCGCAGTTGCTGACGTGTTCGTGATTTATCGCTTGTGCAAATGTGTTATATACGCGTTCGGGATTATGTTTAAGGCTGCAGTACTAGGAACCAGGGGCAGCTCAGTCCCAAGGCTGTTCAGCCCTTGTTGTAGTAGTCTGGAGCATGCAGCCAGGCCAAGGGTGTTCTTTTAACACTACCTCTTCCCTATACTACCTACTCAGATCTACTACCTGCTCAGAGGATCCACTCAGCTTCTTCTACATGCAGAAAGAGGTTGGCATATATAAGAGGATGGCAAATGTTTTAGCACCATGACCCGTAAAATGACACTCCATCAGGATCTACCTAGCTCTGTAAGACTTTAAAAAAGATTATCTAGAAAGAAATTGTTTCCCTGCTTACTAGTAACATTTTGTTTGTTTTTTGCACAAAAAACTAGATCTGTTTCTCTTAACAAGGTAATCCAATAGCCTTAAGGCTTGATTCTTGTGACAGCCACTACCTTTTCATTGAAGGACCTAGATAAAAAATACACCAGAAAAAGACACTAATATTTTCCCCTGTATTTGCACAAGTTGCTTGGAACTGAGTTCCTTCAAGGCAGTTAGTAGCAACTCTTATTTTTGAATACCATCATGGCTTCTGATATTTCCTTCCTCTTCTTTTCATTGGAGGTTCTGTGGACGCCATCAGAAAATGGATCACAGCCCATCAAAAGGTCCTGACCCATAGAAATGCTGTCTCAAACCACTAAGCAGGCCTCCGCCAGTCTTGAAAGACTATGGTATCGTGCTTGGCGCTGCATACGCTGCAAGTGAAGCACAAAAGCCTGGGTTGGATTGTTATGGAGGATAGGCTGTTACCCAAGCAGCAAATCCCCCCTCTCCATGCCATTGAATTAGTCCAACGGAAAGGCAGAGCCGATACAACTGGATCCAGCTGTGTCGCAGAGCTGGGCTAAGGATAGGAGCTCACCCTGTCTTGTGGGTCCAACCCGGGTCTCGAACCCTGGCTTGCTGGTTAACAGGCACAGCATCTTAACCACTTGTGCCACTCACATCCCAAACCACAGCTCAAACCACTAGTTGCCCTAGATTAGCATTGCCTGCATTGACTGATAGTGGATTGCCAGGGTGTCAGACAGAAATCTTTCCAAAACTTCTCTGGAGGTTCCCAGACAAGGAATCTGGGAACTTCTACCCATTGAGTATGTGCTTTGCTGTGATTGCCACTCTCGAGAGTAAAAGTGCAGTGTACATAGTATGAATCCTTAGGAGGTGGGGGTAGCAGGGAAGCTATGGCCCTAGAACCAAGAGCTTGGTGTTCAGATTGCTGTTTTGAGGACTTTTTGTGCTTTTGAGCAGACATATTATTGAATGGGCAAAAGTTTATGAAAAGTATTACCTAATGGCTGGGGCATGTTAAGTGAATAAACCTGGTGTAGCTCCGTCAAGCTTCCATCAGCTTTTTTCAGTTTGTTTTATCCAATGTTCTTTGTTAGTGCTGCTGCCAGGCCTGTCAAGCTGCTGGCGAAAGCATTTGTTTGTGTAATAAGATGGCTGTAATCTTTCTCATGTTCTATTTTGGGACTTTTGGAAGGAAAAAAGAAAGACCCCTGTCTCCAGGTTCATACCATCTGAATTACTTGGGAGTGCAATGAAGTCAGTAAAAAAAACTATGCTCCCCCCCCCCCCCAATGAGCATTTAACAAGTTCCTTTGTCTGCTCTAGATTGCTTGGGAGGAAAAATGTAGATCTCAGATGCTAACTTCTTGTAGCTGAATTTTGGAATTAGAAAATGAATGATAATCAGGACTGTGAATATTGTGGGAAAGAACTATGCAAACACACGTTGGTTGGGGATGCAGTCAGAATTCTGCATCAGATGGGTTGGTTTCCTTGTTTAAACAAGTTCCTAATCCTCACAGTTGCAAACTAGGGCTTGATGGGTGCATTCACTAGTATAGAAATTGCCAAACTGTGTGCTAGGACACCATAAATGTTAAAGTTGTTATCCCTCTATGTTCTATCCCATGCAGTGGTGGGGTCCAGCAGGTTCGCTCCTACTCTATAGAACTGGTTGTTAACGAGAGATAGGACACATAAAGTTTAAAAATAGCCATTTAAAAGTGGCTGCCAGATGGGTAGAGAACCGGTTGTTAATTTCTTTGAATCCCATCACTGATCCCATGTGTTACTTTGTATGTCTCAGCTCATGCGCCATACATAGAGGTGGGTGTTAAACACATAGCACCACTTTCTACTTTTTCTAACTTTGGAAAACACCCAAATTGGAGAAAAATAAAACTATTTCCCCCTCCTCTACAACCCATAATAGAGCTTTCCATTTGCTCACACTGAAATGCATCATCTCAATCATCACTTGTACAGCCGCTTCATAAATTGCTTTGAATTGACATTACTTTGTCAGCATACTAAATAACCAAGGGAGCTTTTAAAAAAAAGAAAAGAAAGAGAACTTGCATCATCCTACAGACAAGTGATATGTAGGGATCTCTGCCTTAGAGCTGCATGACCTGATGGCCAAAATCCTGAGGGTGCTGAGAGCTTGGAGCAAAGTGATCCCCTTAATGAGAAGCAGCACTCAAAATGTGCTAATCTGAAATCCTTGCCAATCTAACCATCTTGTCACTTTTATAAAGGGGCACCCAAAAGGGCAACGGGAAGGGGAAGGGAAGGAAGCTAATGATGGCGGTATGAAAGCAGGTCATTCCTAGCCAGGCCCCTGACTTCAAACAACCCGGTGCTTTTATGACCTGTAAAAATTGGGAGTGAAACTTAAGGTTGGATCTTTTTCATTTAGTAGTGCTCTCTCTCTCTCTCTCTCTCTCTCTCTCTCTCTCTCTCTCTCTCTCATTTATAATTGTTCTGTTTTTCATTAGAACAGAGAGAAAAAGAGCATCATTCTCCTACACTATGACATGTAAATCTTTCATTTGATGATGGCTGGTTGTGCTCTTTTTATTTTTAATTCAGGTAGAATGTTAGGATTTTTTTCTTTTATTAAAAAGACATTTTCTTTTATTAAAAAGACATTTTTAACAAAAGCATTTTATTTTTTATTTTACCTTTTTTTGAAAAAAGACATTGGCTACACACTGGAGCTCAGTGGACCCCTTTCTACTCAGATTCAAAGGCTGGGCTCTTCCATCACACTGACAAATGCTTTTTGTGAAGCTAAGAGCGCAATCCTAACCATGTCTACTCAAAAATAAGCTCCATTGAGTTCATTGGGTCTTACTCCCAGGAAAGTGTCTTTAGGATTGAAGCCTGTGTAAAAGAAAAATGAAACCAGTGGCTTCTTATTCATGGCAAATGAAGGGTAACCACATTTGATGCTTCACTCAAATGTGATTGGTCATGAAGGTCTCCATCTCCAACTTACAGAACTACTCACAGATACCTGCAGAAGTATGATTTATTGAAATAGTGGTCTTCAACCTTTTTCTGTGCCATGAGTCCAACAAAGGGTCACAATCCTGTATAAATCCAAAATAGAGATATTTTGACAAGGTTTGTTTCATTTCATTCTGCTGTAAAATGATGTATCAAATGGTATAAAACATAATGAAATTATTCCACAAATTCTGACCAGTAATGATGTCATCCCCATGCACGTCACCCAGTGTGTCCTGCACCCCCTAAAAACGTCACCAGGTAGCAGCCTGAGCTGGACCAGTCTTAGGAGATATAAGGCACAACAGTGAGAAAAGGCTGTGTAGGATTATATCAAGAGATCAGTTTTCATAAGGGAGTACCATTATTGACGTAGATTTTAGCCTTTTCCTGCAGAGGCTTTAAAAAACTGCCGAGACACCCCATGAGGCTTTATGACCCTATGGTTTAATTATAATTAATTATAATTAAACCATCAATTATTTCATTTTCTCTGTAAACCGTGTAGTGTACTTTTTGTTGCAAAGTGGTTTATAAATACTGTTAATAATCACAGACTCTTCATCCTCCTCCTTCTTACTATTTTGAATCAAAACATTGTTCTGCAGCTATTTTGAGAGTATTTACAAAGCCTTTCTTGGCTGTTCCTTTCGTCTGCCTTTCCCTTAATTAATTTTTCTCATGACGATCAATATTTTCTTGTGTCTGGTTTTTTCTTAAATAATGCAAACAATAGATTTGTAACTCCACAATGTTTACGTGAATTTTTTAAATGGGAAAAAAGATAATTTATCTGCTTTTGATAGATCCAATAATGTTGCCATTATGAGAAAAGAGGCCAGAGTATGACAGCAAAGGATTTTCCAGTTGCTTTGTGTTATCCATGCAGCGATATAATAGCAGTTCTGATTGTCTGCCCTCCCATTATTTATTTTCATCTAGCTGTGGCTTTAATGTACTACTCAATCATCTGCTAGTTCTTTGTTGTTAAACCATTACCCAAACAGTTATGTATCCTTCGATCTTTGTTGCCGGACTGTCCCAGTCTCCCCATCCTGATTTAAGGCTTGTTTTACTTGGCTCATACTAACTGTGAGAAAATCAATAATCATTTATTTCCATTAAGCGCGAGTAGCTTTTATTGCATTCCTGAAGTTTAAAAATAGCTAAGCAAAGGAGTTTCCTGCAAACTTCTGTAAAAACACCAAAGCCTTCCAAAATAAGCAGGACATTGAATTCTTAGACCTCGATGGCCAGATTTTAATGGCGGATGCACTTTGATGTCTGAACGCGCTGTTGAAAGTCAGACTGTTAATCAGCAGGGTTTTAAAAACTCTAGGGAGGAGGTGTTAAGGCTGTGATCATTTGGGAAGTTACTTGGGAGTAAGGCTGCAGGCTGTCAGGTGTTATATGGCTACAGCTTTGTGATATTAATTACTCTCATCTTAAGAGAATAAGATCTTGGTGAGAAACAACATAGCAAGGGTACTGCTGAAAGGAACAGCACTTACACCACAATCCTAAGCATGTCTACTCAGATGTAAGTCCCATTGTGTTCAATAACACTTACTCCCAGGAAAGTGTGGTTGGGATTGCAGCCTTCCTCTGCTTCATTCTCTACCTCCTCTTTCCTATTAATAAAAATATGTGTGACATGATATCATCACATTATAGTTTGCTCATCTCCATAAAAAGCAGTCAATGAAGTGTAGAAGGAAGGAAAATTCACAGTGTGATGATGACAATTACATCACGTGTTTGAGTCTGCTGAGGATTGCCGACAAGAAAAGGAGATACCAGGCTGCTGTTCGGATCCTGACGGTGTAGTCAAGTTGGGCAGCTGTCCAGAGCCTTCTTAAGAGAGCTCTGCAGATCCTTGACATCCTGAAACAGGCTAGGGCTCCATTTCGAGTGGCAGACATGTGGCTCCGAGCAAGGAAACCTGATGCCCTAACACTTTCTATTCACGCAAGCCTAATGTTTGTCACATGTGACCAAGAGAATGATCATATCCAGAAAAAACAAAGGCTGAAATCCTAAAGACACTTTCCTGGGAGTAAAACCCACTGAACACAATGGGGCTAACTTTTGTGTAGACATATTTAGGATTGTGCTCAAATACATAGTTAACCAACCAACCAACCAACCAACCAGCAAGCAAGCAAACAAACAAACAAGTAAATAAATAAAGTTGTTCTCAGTTTAGGTGCATAGCTTGTTTTGTATGGAGCTGCACTCCACTGAAACAGAATCCACAGCTTGGGGTTAACTCAGGAAACAATTGAGTAAACTATTCAATAAGCAATTAAATAAATTAAAAGCATTTGTGGGTCTGTATTTCGAACAACCGACTAAGCAAGGCCACAGTCCTATCCATGTCTACTCAGAAGTAAGCCCCATTGTGTTCAGTGGGTCTTATTCCCAGGAAAGTGTTCTTAAGATTGCAGCCCAAATTAGTATGCTAAAGAAGAAAGGGCCTTGACCTGTATTTATACCATTGCTTGAGTTATTATGAAAAATGTATCACTATAAAAATATAAAATACTATAAAGTATTTTTGCTTCATTTTAACATGTCCTACATATGTCCTACATTTTGGGGTGTCCTACAATTTTTCTAAGCTGGTAGGAATTTTGGCTATTTTAATTCCTATTTAAGCGGGTAGGGATTTTTGGTAGCGGGTAGGAATTTCAGCCTGGGAGGTAGTAATTTCAGCCTTGGGGTTTAGGAATTTTGGGATTGGCATCAGGTCACTCTGCATCCTAGAGGCCTCTTATCCCTGTGGATTTGGCATAACTGTAAGCTTACTTTACAGGATATGGCTTACCTTAGGCCAGCATAGCTGGGCCATTCTCTTTGGCCTAAATCAGGAATGCACCCTTATTCTTGAATTTATGTCCAAGCCACTGAAACTGGTGTCTGTCCCATCCACACATTTCAATGACTTCCTCTGAGGTAGTTTTGACTAGTAAGAAATATACAGGAATTCTCAGATCATTTCCATGCCACTGATGCAAACCTATCAATTTGTGTCTGTTCATATAACAAAATTCTCTTGAAATCATATTTTTTAAAATATAACTGCATCCATTTAAGCCACCTTCTAGACACCCTCAATGTCTCATTATACACACTGAAACAAGATTAACGTCCTTCTTTGATGAAGAACCACTTTAACTTGTGCCAATCAGCTGGGCAAATGTTCATGCGCACTTCATAAAATAACACTGGCATGTTCAATCCAATCCTTGCATGTGTGACCTGTACCTTTACATTCAACAGAGCCTGACTTTGATGAAAGTATACCATCATCCAATCAAATAGGGGAGGAAAAATAACCATTCTCAGCCAAATTTTTTCCAAATACCACAATCGTGTGCAAGTGATTGACATCTCAGGGTAATGGAATCGCTTATTAACATTCAAATTGCAATGTTTTTACAACCCCCCTTTTTAATGCCATTCTACAAAATCCCATGCATTTATCTTGGCAGTGCATAGAGCACTCCTACGGGGGACGCAACATATGGATTCTCCACGATGGACTTTAAAACGTCTCTGAGAAAAGTGTGATGGCAATAAAGAATAAACCACTGCTCTTTTTTCCATAGATTTCCCCACCAGCTGCTATGCTTTTTCCTTCACTTTGCTGTTGGTAAGGGGAAAGGCTGGGCAGGGAAAGGGAAATATAGCACAAGTGAGACTTGTGAAACAGAGTTGAATTAGACCACATATAAGACACAGATGTTTTCTGTGTGTGATTTTTCTCTTCTTTTTTGTAGTTACAAAGAGGCTTTTTCTTAAAGTCTGTGTTTTATTCCCTTGCTGAATTTAACATTTGCTTAAATCTCCTGTGTGCCTCTGACCTTATCTTGGACTATATGGAGTAATGAATTAACTGCAGGCTGATTATTCGTTTGGGCACTTTTGTATTTGTGAAATATTTTCCCTGCCTTAACTTTTTCACACAAAAATGTGAGTGTGTGTTACCAGTTGAGGTGAGGGTGAAAGATTTATTTTTACTAGTTGGGGTGGGGTCGGAACAGTGGTGTAAGAAGCTAAGAAGGTGCAGGGGTTTCAATTGCACTGGGCAATATGTTTCAGACAAGGCAACAATTTGTGCTTGACACTAGTGGCCACAATTGTGAAAACTTGGCTGTTTTTGAATAATAGCATTATTGGCACAATCCTAACCAGTTTAGGCCAGCACACCTCACATATCTCCCTCTTCCCATGGTGGCATGGGCTGCCCAGTGCATGTCTGTGTACTCACCTGATCCCTGCAAAAGTGGCACAGAAATGGCACTTTTGCAACACACCCAAGCTGGCACAGGACTTGTACTAGTCTAACCAGGGGTTATGATTGCTCTGTATGTTATATAACATTTGATACTGAATTTAAAGTGGAATGCAATGAAACAAACTGTAAAAATATCACTATAGTATCAAACATTATAGCCAAATAACCAGAAAATAAAAACACGACTGCATTATTTAACAAAAACTGAATTTTCTGAACTCAAAAACTGACCAACAAGAGTTCTGAGAGCCAGTTTGCTGTTATTATGATCAGCAGGGAACCAATAAGGTTTTAATACAGGGCCGCCTGGGGATTGTTGGCGGAGTAACTGGGTGAAGAGAAGTATTTTTTCCATCTTTGCTTTTTAAATCACAGTTGTGACATCACTTGTGGGGCATCATTTTGAACTTGGCACAAGGCTACATGATCATTAGCTACACCACTGGGGTGAGATAATTTATTTTTTGAGATCATACATGTCAAAAGACAATGAAACTGTGTACAATCAGTGGAACATGTGATGAGTTGATGCACATAGATGCATTTACTCAAGACCACTTGTAAGTGGGATGACTGTGAGAAACCCTTCTGTGGAGTCAATCTGTCTCAGATCTATCCAGCAGAAGGGTTGGCTGGGAGCACAGTGTTAAATTTGTTTCATGCAAAGGGCCAAAGTTAGCATTCACAATTCCTGCAGAAAGCCAGAAGTGAAAGTAGTATATAAATACTGTGATTAATTGATTGACTGAATGATTGATTGACATCATTAAGTGGGGAGTGACCTCATTAAATAGATGATGGGCAGAAATAAGCACTTCATGCTTTCATGGAAACTTATTTGCTGCAAATAATAGAAGAGAAAGTATGCAAATCCTGTTCATATTTTCCAGATATGAGAAGCCCAATTTTCATGCCGAGAGAGCCCAATTATGCTTTTATTTATTGTGTCCATGTCAGTCATAGCTGGAATACTGCTTGGAAGTAACACTGAGATCTTCAGTAAGTACGCAAACATTAAGCTACTGTCCCTACTCTAGTTTAGACCAGAAATGAGGGCAAGTTCCTCCTAAGGAGCTTCATAGCTGAAGGAGACTTGGACCTGGGTTTTCTTGTCTTAAATCGGCATCCTGACCACTGTATCATACTGCCTATTATTGTTTGCTGAAGTTGGGAGGATAAGTAAGAGGTATGTGAAGTTGCATAAAACCCAGGATATGCTTTTAGTGTCTCCTCCTGTAAAAGCACAATAAGGTTAAGCTTTTATGAAATGTGTGTCATAACCATGATCTGGTTCTTATGTCCCCCCCTTGGAGGACAAAGATTTTCTGTCACCAGGGTTAACCGTGTAGGCAGTTGAGACACAGGCCTTCAGGACATGGTGTGTTATCCAATTGGTCGTGCTCTCAGTCTGGCACATGAAAGGAGATACCAAACAGAATTCATTTTCCAAGCCCAAAAATTGGGGTGAGGTCAAGTTCACTTGACAACCATGATCCCCCCTTAAACAACTAAAACAAGATGGCTTGCGGAGAGTGTGAAGTTCCTTTCAGCAAAGCTAAATCATTCGGGACATTTTCACTGACACACAAGTGCATGCATGCCCACTCTTGCCCCTTATGTTTTGGTTTTAGGGTCATATCATAACTGCTCAATCCATCTTTAAGTTGTCTTTATGAAACCCCAAATACCCAAGAGATCGTAATCTGGAACAGGACCAAAGCAAGGAATGTTAAACTCTCCCCGCTGTGTGATTTTTGCACCCTGACCTCCTTCCTAAATGTATCTTACAAATAACTGCTTTGGGTGGCATTTTCAGGACACATATAGTGAAGGGAGAGAGTGGCACATAGGTAGGGTTGCCATATGTCCAAAAAAACAGGGACAATCCTGATTTTGGGGGATTGTGTTCAGCAAATGGGACAGAGCAAATTTCACAATTTTGTGAAAGGGAATTATGGCAACCTTACACATCGGAAGTGATGACTCTCCAGGATTACAAATGGGATTCTTTTCCTATTCTACCTGGGACAGTAGAAATTGAATCAGGGACCTTCTGCATGCCAATGAGGTGCACTCATAGTGCAGTACACCCTCTTCTAAATGATGCACTCTCACAATAATAGTGCAATCCTAAATCCTGGTCAGGATGGGGCAAGCATCAGCACAAGTCCCATACTAGCCTGACGGTGTCACAAAAGTGCACCTCTGTACATTCCTGGGGCATTAGCCCAATGCACAGACATGTGGCGGCCTCCCTATGACACTGTGAAAATGGGGAGATGGTGAGTTGTGCTGGACTAAATGAGTTAGGATTGCACCCTCAATCATCTCCATCTCAGGTTGTTTGGGGGTTTAGAAGGATTACGACTAGTCCACTTCCGGTTTTAAGTCCATCTGTTAAAGTAAGTTAAAGTCGAGCCAAATTAATATGTAGTTTGGCCTTTAGGAAGGAAGTAATAGCACTATGGCCATTTTCTCTGTATGTTTTCCCTCCTAGGGATTGAGCATGCCAGATGTCTATTCCTAAACTCTGAGGTGTAATCATTGCAGATTTTCTCAGTGTATTTTGAAAATCATGGGCTCATTCCCACCAGCATGCTGGAGGGATGTTCATGCAAGAGAGAAACAAACTTGGCAGTGCCAAATCTTTTACAGGGCAGTTCATACATCAGATCCTAACCACATTTTTCTGGAAGTAAGTAATACTGAACACAATTGGTCTTACTTTTGAGTAGACATGCTTAGGATTGCACTCTTAAAACATTTTACAAGGAAGTTCATACATTAAAGCATTAATCACAATAATTTAGCAATTAAATTATCAATTAGAGGTAAGGGGGGCAAATGTTCCAGGAATGGCACCATCTTCCTCACCTTCACCTACCACCCTCTGTCCCTGTTCAGGGGCCTTCATAGAGCCACTGAGGTCTTGTATGGCAAGGGGGATGGCAGCATCACAGAGGCTAGGATCGCCAGTGAGTTAGTGCTAAATTTCATGTACAGGGGTCCCTTGGTTTACATGCACAATTCGTTCTGGAAGCATGCTTGTTATTCAAAACACTTGTATATCAAAGCAAATTTTCCCATAAGAAATAATGGAAACTCAGATGACTCGTTCCACAATCCAAAAAATTCATATAAAAATGATTACAATACCATAATAATAATAATAATAATAATAATAATAATAATAATAATAGTGCAGCCTGAAAAAGTGGTTGCAAATGAGCAGGTCAAGCTTCTGTGGGACTTCAGGATACAGATGGACAAGGTCTTGGAACACAGTACTCCAGATATCACCATCATAGAAAGCAGTAAGGTGTGGCTTGTTGACATCGCCATACCAGGTGACAGCAGAATTGAGGAGAAACAACTGGAAAAGATCTCCTGCTACCAAGACCTAAGAATCGAATTACAGCGTATCTGGTGTAAGCCAGTGCAGGTGGTTCCAGTGGTAATTGGCACACTGGGTGCAGTGCCCAAAGACCTTGGCAGGCACCTGAAAACTATTGGCATTGACAAAATATCACTCTGCCAACTGCAGGAAGCCGCTCTTCTGGGATCAGCACGAATTATACGCTGCTACATCCAACGGTCCTAGACTCTTGGGAAGGGTCTGACTGATAATGTGAATGAAACCAGCACAAAATTGTTCGCTGTGTAGTTATGTTTGATTTTCAATAAAATGATAATAGTAATACAATTATATTACATAATACAATTGTAATACAATAATTATTATTGTAAAGAAAGAAAATACAAAATATAAATAAAACTAAAACATATTAACCTGCACTTAGTCTCTCAGGACTCTAAGGCTGCCCCCCTTATGGAGGAGTGAGTCCCATAATAGGGCTTACTTTAGAGTAGACATGCAAGGCTAAAGCTGCAATCCTAAAGACACTTTCCTGGGAGTAAGATCCATTGAACACAATGGGACTTAATTTTGAGTAGACATGGTTAGGATTGTGCTTTAGGTCTCTCAAGCTCCTTTCCATTGCCCCCCTTACACAAGAGTGAGCCCCATTGACTGTAACAGGCTTTCTTAAGAATAGACATTCATAGGCTGGTCTCTCAGAAGACACTGAGCAGGTGCTGGTGTGGCGCCAAAACCAATCATATCCCAGCCGGAACTATTTTTTGCTTGTTTTTCAAGATATTGCTTGTATATCCAGTCAAAATTTATTAGAAATGTTTGCTTGTCTTTCAAAACACTTTCTGTCCAACTTATTCCAAAGTTTTACTGCACTTTCATTTGTTCTGAGTTGCCCATCTTCTTGCCTCTTTCTCTTGTTCTCACTCTCCTTTTTGCATGTTAGCTTATTTTCTTTCTTTCTTTCTTTCTTTCTTTCTTTCTTTCTTTCTTTCTTTCTTTCTTAGCTCTTAGGAAGTGATGCAGGTAAAGGTAAGTAACACAAGTTGTTCTTGGCAATTACATGTGCGCAGTAATGATAGCAATAAAATAAAATTGGCCCATGAAAAGTGCCAATTAGGGAAGCTTCTTTAAAAAAAATAGAATAAAAAATACAATGTTATTATGAAGTCTCTTAGTAACAGCCAGAAAAATTAATCCTCTACTCTAATCATATAAAGAGGCCCATTTGACACATAATGTAAATATTCATAATCACTGGTATCTTTCTAAATCCTTGTTCTCTTAGATCTCTCTCCACAGTCGGCAATTAGGATGATATGAGATGTAATGCTCAAATTGAAATCAAACTAAAGTGAAACTAACATGCTGGGGGGGAGTGAGGGTGGAAT
Organism: Cryptoblepharus egeriae; assembly: GCA_030015325.1. Lineage (NCBI taxonomy): Eukaryota > Metazoa > Chordata > Lepidosauria > Squamata > Scincidae > Cryptoblepharus > Cryptoblepharus egeriae. The sequence continues at coordinate 20,177,854 of JAREYC010000013.1, forward strand.
GAAAGTTATAACACTCAGTGGAGTAGCTAGAGGGGGTGGAGGTTTGAGTGCGGGAGGGAGGCGTGCCAGGGGCCTCACCCCTTCAGAACCATTCCAGGCTGGGGGAGCCAAACGGAGCTAACTTGGCTGGGGGAGCCAGGCTGGGGGAGCCAAATGGAGCTAACTTCAGAGATCTCATGGCAGTTAACATGGGTTATGGTGATGCCCTCCAATTTCACCATTAACAACCCAATAAAGTAGAATAGATAGAGCAACTAGCAATTTCACTCCCACAACCCAGTAAGGTAGATTAGGCTAGACCAGTGATTTTCAACCAGTGCCGCGGATAGTCCTCAGGTGTGCCATGGGAATTTGGGACTGACATTCATTAAAAGGAAAACTGGAGGATTTGAACAGTCTACTGTGCCTTGTCAATGGTAAAAACAGCAGATGGTCTGCCTTGACAATTTCAGTGGCTTGTTAAGTGTGCCTTGAGATAAAAATGATTGAAAATCACTGGGCCATCTTCTTGGCCCAAGAAGCCTAGGAGCTACAGCCTGGCAATTGGAAGGTAGCAACAAAGAAGAGATAATATTGAGGGCAAACAGTTGGCTGATAGCTAAATATTATAGCTATTAGCCAACTGTTAGCTATTAGCTAAAAAAATAAAAGCACTAAATATTGCAGGGAGCCTTACCATACTTTGCACTCCTACTTGGAGCCATTCCAGGTGGGGAGCAAAATGGAAGAAAATGTCTCTCATTGAAGTCTCCTCTGCCAGATCTTATCTTCTACAGTGAGCTGCAAAGATCAAACTGGACATTCTCAAGAGGTTCTTGAGATGCAGACTTGAGAAGCCTTATTGCAGGGCCTGTGCTGTGCTCTTACTTCACAAGGAGATGAACATTCCCTTATCCCAAGGAGCCTCTGATGGTTTCCCAGCACCTGCATGATGCAGTGGTCATAATTCTGGTGCTGCTGTTCCTCCAGGGGTTGGCATGATTGGACCACCTGTTTGGATAATGGGAAAACAAAGGATTAAGATAGTCTGAATTATTCCTTATTTTTCATCAATTACAGAATTTTATTTTTAGCAATTACGAAATAAGCTTCCTTATGACATAAGAAAGTCTATCCTCAGTTACTTTTGGCAACTTTGCTTAGAAGACCTTGTAGGTGAAAATGTGTTAGAACAAGGTGTTAGCAAATATTAACAAGATAATCTCTCCCACTGAATTAACCAGGGTTATTTTTAGGAAGTTTGACCTGGCAGGGATCTTTAATTAGCATTACATACTGCATGAGCATATTTTTTCAAGTGCTGTTGTTGGGGTGGTGCCCACCAACTTATTATGGTTGGCAGGCCACTTGTGTTTAATAGGGATGGTTCTCTTCTTTAAACTATGGCTTTCTTTCCTCTTTAATTCAAAAAGTGACGCAATTAATAATTATGCATATGGCAGGTGGTGGGTTGAGGCTGTAAGAGAAACTTGCCGAAGGCCACCTAGGGAGTCGACAGCAGGAATGAGATCTGAACTGGGAATAGTCAGGGGGCTGTTTGCACTGGGAATTGCTGTGTCTACAGTCACAAAGCACACAGAGAGGGCTGGAAGACACTAGTAGCTGATCAGATCTCAATCAGATAAGATCTCATTCAGATCTCGTAAGTTTTGATGGCTGGTGATTCTAAGTATAGTATACATTGCCCTTGGAGAGGGGCTTCAGAGAAGCCACTACAACAGAAATGCACCTTACTTCTCAGTAAACCAGTGCTGGATTTCAGTGCTAGGTGTATTTGTATGTGCAAGATATGCTGCTACATTTATTTCAAGTATCTACCTTGTGGCACACTCCTGTCCCAAACACTGTGCCCCTTCTATACCCCCTATTATGTATTCTGGAAGGGGTCACCTTGTCAATTACAATTGCCTGAGAGATTTGAAAGAAGATAGATTGATCAATCACATTTAGAACTACAAAATGTTTTCAGAGGGTCCAATTCTATGGAAGTGGGCTAAAAAATGTGGGTCTTGCTCTGGTCTTTGATTGGATTAGACTTTTTAAAATTAAAAAATAGCATTTTACAAGGGGTTCCTTGTGTGGGCTTCAGACCACAGGTAACCACCACTTTCTGATGGTTCATTTTCTGACAATCTGCTTTACCTGAACTCACTAGTTCAGTGCATGTTCCATTCTCTCAACATTTCTCTGCTGTTCTAAAGGCTAAAATTGCCTTCCCCATGTTGATTTGTCTGTGACATAGGGCACAATCCTAACCACGTCTACTCAAAAGTAAGCCCCATTGTCTTCAATGGGTCTCACTCCTAGGAAATTGTCTTTAGGAATGCAGCCACAGTGATTCAGACTTTGTGTGTGTGTGTGTGTGTGTGTGTGTGTGTGTGTGTGTGTGTGTGAGAGAGAGAGAGAGAGAGAGAGAGCACCTAGTGATCTCTTTAGCTCCTGATCTAGTCACATTTCTGACAGAATTAATGAGAATGCATGTGCAGAAATCCAGCAGGAATTTGCAAGATAAAGGGGGCATTTGCAATTTGCTACCTAAAAAAGCATCAAAACAAACATTTGTAAACTGAAAAAGACTTGGTTACACTTTATGACCATATCCATTTCTCATCACTGTGTCCTAACCCATCAGATAAGTGGAGGACCCCTGTATTACCTTCCCAACATCTTTGTGAACCAGATTACACTGAGAAGTGGTTACTGGTCAAGGGCTGTTGGGTTCCTTAGATATTTCCCTCTTCTCCTGAACAACTCCAGAACTGGTACTGGTATGCATTTTTAGGGGGTGCATGAGGACCCCCCAATTCACTGAAATGGAGAGACATCTGCATAGACATCTTTTACGAAAGCAGATGGCGGGAGCTGTTCTGTATGTGGAATCAAACTGATGATTTTGTTTCCTGTTGAGCACAGAAGGATCTGAACCAACATCAATTTAAAACACTGCAAAATAATGATGATACAACTGAATGGTTCACTGGCAAAATCACAAATAGTGAAGAATTCTGCAGTTAGAGATTGCTACCATATAATTTGTGTTGAGTGAATGGATTGTGTGTTACAGTGAATGAATAATTGAGCATAAGCAAGCTGGTAGTTTAGAAAAAAAAATTAGGGGGGATTTTTTTTCAGTAGATATGGTTCAAGAATTTTTCAGCCCTTGAATTTGTTGCCAGTGGTTGTAAGAATACAGGCCCAACCCTATTATAAATGGATTTTTATAATCCATTCTGCAAATCACTGCAATTCTCACTGCAAATCACAGTTTAAAAAACTGCTTTTCTCCTGTTGTAGATAAGTAGTCATGCAAACAACCAATCCAGTTTTCAATCCCAGAATCAAACTCAGAATATTGAGGCACAATCTTATTCACATTAGAAGATCAAGAAACCTGGAAATGGGTCTTTAAACCTATTTTTCCGTTGTTTTCTTTATAGATTAATTTTTGGTCTATAGAAGGCTATAGGAGGTTCCAGAATGGAACCCTAATAGATAATGTGGGACACCTTATAATACAGGTTGAACAACCCTTATTCAGAATTCTAAAATACAGACCATTCAAAAATATGGAAATTTTCGTAGTGTCAACTTTTTAAAAAAACTAAACCTTTTTTGAAATAAAATCAGTTTCATGCACAAATCTTGTTTCATACACAAAATTCCCACCGATGGACAGTATCTTTTCGTGGTGGTGAGACTGTGTGCTCCAATGATACAAAGGGCTATGCTGGTGGTAGCGTATATATGCAAAATACAGTAATCCAAAGTAGGGAAAAATCCAATCCCCAAAACACAGTTCTGATCCCAAGTATTTCAGATAAGGGATGCCCAATCTATATTTTCCTGCCTTTTAATAGTGTGTCCCAAACTTGTTGTTACCTTCACTTGTCTAATACTGGGGATATACCTTTTAAGTTAAAATGAGGCGGGAGATGCTATATAATAATGTGTAGTCTACAAGATTTTTAATTGTAGTACGAACTATAGTGTTCCATGAGTAAGTGAATGGGATAAACCTACCAAAATCTGAAAGTAAGGCAGCAACCAAATTGCTGCCTAATTTCTAGGCACTGGGGAGCCACGGTGAGGTGCTTAGTGCTTTGCACCCCTTTTAGCTATGCCACTGTCATGCCCAGAGTTGTGTAACTCAAAGAATTGTGTAACAGCAAGGAAAGATTCTATCCTGGCAAAATTCTTGGTTAATTTTGAGATAATAGTATGGGGTTGGACAGGCCCATGAACACAGCCGCTTTGGGAAGGGGGTTGTTGGGTTGCTCACTACATTAAAAGCCACAAAGGAGTTATTTATAGCCTTTAAGTATCGGGCTTCTCCCTGGCTAACTGCTGTCATCGTGAGGTTACTTTCTGTATTGCAGAAATAAGGGCTTTTCTTTTTCTTTTTCTTTTTTTCTCCACCAAGAGTTGCACTCAGCCTTAAGAACTGGCAATAAGAACAGACAGAGAGCCCATTGTGGTGGTGAGGTTAAGAGACATGGAATTATGGAGGTTAATCACTATTCTGCAGGAGGCGATGAAGGACTCCAGAAGGGCTTTGGGCTGTATCGCTGAGCATCATATGAAGGATGCAGTGAAATTCCTTCAAGCTGCCTGTGCAAAAAAAAACTCCTTCCTCATGTTAATGAGGCCGAGTCCAGCTTTAATTTGGCAACGAGTCACATCTGCCACTTTTGAGTGGGTCACATTGTAAAGTGGCATGGAATGGATCCCAAACACACTGCTGATTGTTTAAATTTAAAAGAACAAAACGATGCTTTCTTTCTCTTTCTTTCTCTTTCTTTCTGGGAAATTACAGAAATGTGAGATGCTCAAGCGCCAGTCCCTAAGAAACCATAAAACTTGCTTCAGGTTCATTGTTCAGTAGGTTCAGTATGGGGCCCTACTGACTGTGCCACTACCAAGGGATGTGAGAGGTGTGGCAGCCAGAGATAGGGCCTTCTCGGTGGCGGTACCCCAGCTTTGGAACTCTCTCCCCCTAGAACGTAGAAAAGATCCCTCGATATAGAACTTCAGGTGGGGCCTAAAAACATTTTATTTTTAAAAAGTGTTCTATTGAAGCAGAGGTTGCGGGGTTATTGTTTTTATTGTTTTTAGCTTGGGTGCTTCTAATTGCTTTTAATTGAATGTCTTGGTGAACGTTTTTAATTATATTTTACTGTGAGCCGACTTGAGTCAGTCTACGGCCCGAGAAAGGAGGGATATAATTTTTTAAAAAATTAATAAATAATGAATAATTTTTATTGCTCAGCTTAATCAATCTCAGCATTTTGTTGTGAACACTATTTTGTTGTAATAAGGTGTGCATGGTTGCATTTTTGCCCTGAATGACTCTGTTTCTCTAGCCTATTCTCAGGTGGCAAACATTATGACCCAATCCTAACCCCACCATCCTATGCAATGGTAACCATCAGAGGTGGGCCCGGCCTGGCCCAACATCTGGTTTGCCGGAAGTGTGCAGGGCCAGGCTGGGGTCAGGGGGCGGGGAGGATCAGGGGGTGGGGAGGGTCAGGGGCAGGGCCGGGGAGGGACATGGACAGGGCCAGGGCAGGCACGCCATCCACCCCAGCACGCTGCGGCTGCGGGTGGGTGAGGCGAGGGGCGGGCCCCACCCCCGGCGCACTGCGCATGTGCCAACCATCATTGGCACATGTGCAGAGCATCCTAAAGCTCGCCAGCTTCAGGACGCACTGCGCGTGTACCAACGAAAGTTGGTGCATGCGCAGTGCAGTGGTGGGCCTGCCAGGAACCGGTATGGCCAGTTTCCTGGCTTCCCCCTTGCTACCGGATCAGTTGCGGGGAAAAAAATTTGAACATTCGGTTCAGGTGATCCGGTCCAAACTGGTCAGTGCCCACCACTGGTAACCATTCACTGAATCCAATCCAATGTATATGGGTGGAGGGGGGGGAAAGACCATACAGCCCAGTAAAGCTGTATGAATTTTTTTTCATCGATTTCGAGCATAATCCTAGCCATTTCTGTTCAAAAGTAAGCCCCATTGTTTTCAGTGGGTCTTACTCCCAGGAAAGTGTCTTTAGGTTTGCAGCCTTCTTAACCGTAAAGAAAATGAAAACAGTGTTTTGACTTTTTATTCCACATTCTCATTCATAATCAATTTTATACACCTTAAAATGTATTAGCCCTACAATCCAGAGTAACTATGGGAGCACGTAAGAGACATTACATGTACCCATAGTTACTGCACCACCTAGTGAAAACCTATGAGAAATACATATTGCAATCCAGAGCAAATTGTTCTTACACCAGAGCAAGGACTCCCCGTAGTTACTCTGGATTGCGCCCTAGGTCATTGATATACTTACTGTATATGGTGTAAGCAAATGTCACCACACTACTGGAACAATAATCTATTTTTAATTTTAGTTCATAAACAATCTATTTTCATTTCTGGAGAATGAAAAGAAATGCATTTCATTTCATCAAAATGCAGTTTGTGTTTTTATTTAGCTATTTTGAATTTAAAAAATTTGGGGGATGTTTTCTGGGTTTTTTATGTATTATCAACAAAAAATGCTGCTGGGCATGTGGAACTAATTGTGTGCCATTCTTTGGATTAAAGCCACAACAAAGATGTCTGGGAAATGCTTTGAATCTTCCAAAGTGCTATATAAATACTGAGAATGATTGACATATTGTTCTGGATCTAACTCTGCTACCTGCCTATCAGCAGTATAAGCAGACAGGGGAGGGTATCATCACTCTTCTCTGTTCCTGATTTCGATTTGTGTCTCTCGTAGCTTTTTGACCCTTTTCATAAATGCACTCAGCAGCAGCAGTTCGGGAGGGATAAGAGTGAGGGGTTTCCTACGGTATTAATTATGGCCAAGACCATTTGTTTTTCTTGGTGTACATTCCTCCCATAACTGTTTGCAGAAGTTCATATGGATATGATCATCGGTCGTATGTTTGTCGCTGACTACAAAGCAATCTTCATGGGGGAACGAGAGCTTTCTATAAATTTTTGCACAGTGCATGGGACGGGGAGAAAGCTGCTGTGTCTAACCGACACATAATTCTCCAGCTAGGTCACTCTTATTGTTAAACTTTTCATCAGAACTGGGGTGTTTTTTGGGGAGTTACCATTTTCCTGCATATGACCTCTCTCTGAATCCATACAGGATAATCAAATTCACCTGACTTAAGTAAGGTGAATTGCTTTACACAGGGTTGCCAACTTATCAATTTGCTTCTGGTAGCAACTCAGGATTTTAAGATCTCAAGTTGCACATCAGGACATCCCTGGTTCATAGTGTACGGCTAAGAGCCTTGGGGCGTCATCCTAACTCATCTGGCATATCTTCTCATGCTGGTGTGGAGAAATTGGCCAATGCCTGTGCATTGGCCTAACCCTTCCATTAGTGGGGCAGAAATGCCTTACGACATTTTTGTGACACCCCCCACCCCAAGGTCAGCACACGGCTTGTGCTGGCCTAAATGAGGTTCACAAGCCTTGGTTGTGAACCAGCTAGATCAGGGGTGGTAAACAAAAGGCATTACGTTATGAAAACATTATGAAATCTATCACAGTTGGGTTGGCTTCAATATCCTGAAGTGAACCCCATCAGCTGCATGTCTCTTGCAGGCTGCCCTTGGCACCCTCTGTTTTAAGTTACAGAGTTTCGGAGCCAATCCTGCCTCCCCCGTTGGGCATCTGAATTCTATGTACGATCTGTAAAGCCCACACAGCTCTCTTTGTTCTATGGGTCCATCTGCGCTGATGGTGCCCAGCAAGCCACGTGCTAACGCACTCCATGCTTTCAGCTTGTGTGATCAAAGCACACTGAATTCAGTGGGACTTTGTTCGTGTGTTACTGTCCTCTTAAAGAATGCACATGGTCAAATTAGGGCATGCATCAGCTGGAGACAGATCTCTGCACATTAAAAAAGAAAAAGAAAATTAAACAATTCCACAAGGAAAATGTTATTGGGAGAAGAGTTAATCACCCTCATTTTCCAGCACTGGTGCTCCCTTTAAATTCAGATTTCCCTTTGGCTGCTGCAAGATATGACTGAAATATCAAGAAGGAGGTCTATTCACCAGTATCCTGGGTAAACCATACCTGGCCACCAAGTTCTGTTGAAATTTGTTATTCAGATCAGTTGATCCAGATAGGTGTTTATAAAGCAGCTGCCATAATGCTAAAGAACGGCCAGCATGGAAAAAAATGGACAATTCATAAAAGACTTTCACATTAAATAATCTTATATCACTGGAGTTTGTATTGTGCCCCCTTCTTGTTTGCCTGTGGTCTCTGCTGCCATCTTGTGAGTAGTCCTTGCAGAACCAAAGAAAATTCGGATGATTCAAAAAGTGAAGCAGAAAAAGTTCAGATGGAGAACCACCATAAAAGGGGCAAAGCACTGAAAAGCAATGTCAGTGGTGGGCGCCAGCAGGTTCGCACCTATTGTATAGAACCGGCTGTTAACGAGAGATAGGAATATAAAGTTTTAAAATAGCCATTTAAAAGTGACTGCCAGATGGGCATAGAACCGGTTGTTAATTTATTTGAATCCCATCACTGAAAAGCATGTGTTTGAATCTGATTTTATTCAGTGTTTTTCCTCAAAGTAGGGGGAACTAATGAGGAAATTGGTAGGTTCCCCAGCAGTCTGCAACATCGTGTAAAATCAAAAAATGGGAAATTTGTTTCAATCCTTCAAGGGTGTTTTTATTGATTGATTAATTGATTTGATTTGTTTTGTATTCCGCATTTCTTCCTGAAGGGAACCCAAGGTGCATGGTTACAATAGGCATCCAGGACTACTTAGGCACAAACGAACAAAAAATGGTTTAGAGCACAATTCTAAGCACGTCTACTCAGAAGTACACCCCATTGTGTTCATGGATCACAGGAAGCTGTGTTTTGGATTACAGCCTGAATTTCATGTGTACTGGAAAGAGAAAGTAGTAAGTTAATTCGGTTCTGTCTGTATTGATCTACAGGTTCCCTCTAAGGCAAGATCAGGAAGGTGTAGAGCAACAGGGTAGACTTTATTTTATCAACGCATAATCGTCAGGTGTTAACTACACCAAAAGTCAATTGGAGCTTATCTGGGAGCACATCAAGACTAGTGTTGGAGGGCTTTTCACCCTTTAATAGATGCCCATCTAAAAATAGCCTAATTTGCATAAATTATAAATGCAGGCCCAATGGACCCTGTTGGTCATATAAGGGTTACAAGTGGTCTGATTTCTTGGTTGTAATAAATGTTCCTCTTGCTCAGTTCAAAAGATCCTCACAATGACAAACTCCTAGGCAGCTGTGTTGATCCATTAGAAAAAAAGAAATCCAGATCCCAAACTAAGGTGTGACAATATACAGGTTGGACCCTGGGAATTCAGCTCTGGAACATCCTGTGGAAAATGAAATATGGAGATACGTTCTGGTGGAAGATACATTATTGAGATACAATCTAGTGGAAGCCTGGAAGAAGGAAAAAACCTCCTCATAACTTTAAAGAGGGTCTTTCAGCGCTCTTTGGCCTTGGATATGTCACAGTTTGGCCAAGGAAAGGTAGAAATTCAGACTTTTGAGCCTTTTTCGGTTTTTTAAATATTTTAATGGTGACTTTCATGTCCACCATCATCTGTGATGAATCAAATCTGCAAAACCTGGATGCACAGATTCCAGGGTCCAATTGCAATGAAGTTATCACCCAGCAAGATTTTAAATACTATATGATTCATCATGCTCATCATTGTCAGCCTACAACCTAATTTTCCCCTGCCGTGCTTCTGCTGTGTTGTTGGGATCTATGTCCAATGGTCATGTGAGACAAGTGGGTTATTATGGCGTGACTTCCCATGACTGTTGGATTCCAGAGAGAAGCAGATAGCCTCATAACCACAAGTTAGAAATCTACCCTCTGATATAATAAAATAATGCCAAGTTCAGTCCTTTTCAGAAATATAACAGAAGCAGCATTTCACAGAGGTTACCAAGATACGAGTTGTTGTGGTGGTCTGTTGTGCTGCTGCCAACCCCGAGAGGTGAAAGCTGTTAATCTTATGGACGGGACAGTTGCGCATTAGATCATATTACAGATTCCAAATCTGATTATGCTGAAAATCAGATCAATTTCATAGTGTTTTTCCCCCAAAGCTCCTCTCCAGCTGAAGGGTTAGAAAAATGAATTTTGATATCAGCAGCATTTTTGATGTCTGCTTCCTTGTACAGAGTGTGTTCATTTAAGGCAGTGTTAAATATTCACCAAAACTCGTATTGTAAAGTACATTAACATCAATAAAATGTTGCCATTGTTATCTCCTTTCTTTAAAAAAAAATCCACAATTCTCTCCCCAATATAGTTTTGGCAACAGCTCCGTGAGGCTGCTAAGAGATTTTTAGTGCAGTCCCAAGCATGTCTACTCAGAAGTAAGTCCCACTATGTTCAAAAGTACTTACTCCCAGGAAAGTGTGGTTAGGATTGCATCCGGTGACTGTCACCTTCAGTTCATGGTCACCTTCAGGATAATCCTAGGGATGTATAAGCCTCATTGAGTTCAATGGAAATTACTCCCTGGACAGTGGATTTAGGATTGCAAACTTCATAACAGATCGGAAATGTGAACCTAGGTCTTTGCAGGGTTAGTCCAGTGTTCCAACCACTACATCACACTAGCTGTCATAATTCTACAAAAAATTTATGTCTCGTGCATCTTTTATAGATTTGGGATTTTAGATTTTTTTAGATTTTAGCCCATTTGGTACAGGGAGCTGCTTTGTGAACTTTTTGTTGAAAAGCAGTATAGAAATACTGTTGATTGATATAAGACAGCAGTGAAAAGCAGTAAGCAAATAAGGAGAAACCTGTGCAGTGTGGAAAGGAGAAAGGCAGGTTAATCCTAATGGCTATGACACCCAGAGGATCAGCGATGCCAAAATAGTGACTGCTGTATCCTGCAGGTAATGAGAAGCCTGAAGGTCTCCTTGGGGGAAGAGGGCATTCATCTCTGTTCCCTAAGTTAGGGAAAAAGCCCCACAACTGGGCTTATTTGGTTTGCACTAGAAAATCTCCACGTTGAAGGTTTGGCCCATTATGAAGGATAGGATCAGGTGGAGGAGGACGCTTCCATTTCTATGCCCTCCAACCCTGACCCTTCCCCATTCTTTCCTTCCATACTCCAGAATCCACCATCCAAATCCAACAGAATGTACCACAGCTTGGCACTCTTACCTTTCTCTGGCAGCTGCGTGGCATCCACCAGCTACTGCTGAATCTAAACCCACTGCTAAGAGACTATGGGTGCAATCCAGAGTAGCTATGGGGAGTCCTTGCTCCGGTGTAAGAACAATTGACTCTGGATTGCAATATGAATTTCCCTTAGGTTTTCACTAGGTGATGCCTTAACTACGGCAACGTAAATTTCTCTTATGTTCTCCCGTAGTTACTCTGGATTGCACCCTATGTTTGCAATCCTAACCCCGAGTTAGGCTGGCATATGTCCTGACACAAATCCTGTGTTGGTGTAGTGATGTTGCAAAAGTCTGCACCACTCCTGGGATGGTTAGGCCAGTGCAAAGACATGCCTCCTCATACTTCCACAGGAATGGGGAGCAGGTGAGTCATGCCAGCCTAAACTGCTTATGATTGCATCCTATATACAGTTTGGGACCTGAAAAACATTTTACACCCCCTAGTGTTTATTCTTCAACTTTGGGAATCTGTTGAGATTTGAAAGGTGGGTTAAAACATCACTTTAATATATTTTATCTGTCGGATCTGGGCACTAAAATGCTTATCCTGAGCTCTTTGCATAGGAATGTATCTTTCCAGACTGAAACGTTCCAGTCTCTTTTGAGTTGGGGTTTGAAGTTCTGTTCGCAAGACGTGAAAAATGGGCCAGATTTTTTTCTACAGTGTTGTGGGTTTTCCTTTGTATTGCTGACCCCAATTGTGAGTGTGTGAGCAGGGCCTCCAAGAGAAATTTTTTAAGGCGGTACAAAACCCATTTGGGGCCCCTAAGACTTGCAAAATTATTTTGAAATTAAAAAAAACTGATGCGTGTGTATGCATGTGTATGAATGTATGTATCTGTATATATGTATGTATATGTGTGTATGTATATGTGTGTGTGCACATATACCGTATTAATTTGTTAGTAACAAACACTCAAATGGTCCTTCAGTTATGGGCCCCTCCATAGCTCTCAGGCCCCGGAACAACGTACCTGTGTGTGAGCCTACTGTAGTAGGGCAAAAATGAGCTCGGAAATCTCTGTGTCACACAGACATGAAAACAGAGATCAATACATTGACAATCTGTAATTATCATTCCCTGTTAATGTATGTTTTTAACACAGTGCTCAGTGAGACAGAAACACATTTAACTTTAGGTAATTGAAGAGCAAAAGTTCTATTAATAGAGAATTTTCAGACAAACTGTATCTCAATCTTTTGCAGATGAACCGTATCTCAGAGCACTTCCACAATGCTATCTTTCTTAATTCTACATTTCCAACACTTTCCATGATTCCTCTAGTTCTGATTCAATACTGCAGCTAATGGCCCAATCCTATGAGGATGTTATGCTGTTGGATTTAGCATTACACTGCTGGGTGTCACACAGTGTGACATACCGTTCACCACTTTCTGACCACAAAGTGTGACACACCATTCAGTACATGGTGCCATGGAATGGGAGGAAGGTAGGGATGGGGAGAAGGAGTAATAGCGTGAAGACGGAGGTGGATTGAGTCCATAAGGAGACAGTAAAGGAGGTGATGGTGTCCCCCACAGATTGTATTAATAGTTGTGATTGACAGAGTGCAGTGCTCATCCCCGTTTCTAAACCGAAGAACCAGCATTGTCCAAAGACGTCTCCGTGATCATGAGACTGGCGTGACTATACACCGAGGTGCACAGAATGCTGTTACTTTCCCACAGAAGTGGTACCTATTTATCCACATGCTTTCAAACTGCTAGGATGGCAGAAGCTGGACAAGGGATGGGAGCTCACTCCGTCTTGTACCACCTGGATCTTGAACACTAGCCTACTGGTTGACAGGCACAGTGTCCTAAAAGGAGACAGTATTTCAGAACCAGTGACACCAATATCTTATTCCCCTTCCTGGTCTTGATCCATCTTCCTAGATTCATGTGGACTTATTTAGCTATATATATGGTGCTGGTGAAAGTAAACCCAGTAGGGTGCCAAGGGAAGAAATGTTCCCTTACCTGAGGTCGTCTTCATGGTCTGAAACCATCACTTCCAGCAGGATGCAGTGTGCACCCCACCAAGCACAGCTAAATTACCAAATGGGAAGTTAGGTAGGATTGAGCTGTTAAGTTTATATACAAATGACTGTCATAATTGAAGATTCTTTCCCTTTGCTTTCATTTTCCCCCTTTCCTCTGTTGTCTCCCTGGTGTCAATTTGATGTAGTGGTAGCAACATCAAGTGTTAACATCGTTAAATAGTAACAGCATCAAGTACCACACCATTGGTGTAGTAACACCATTAAGTAATGATGTCACCCCCTTGTGCGTCGCCCAGTGCAGTCCACCCCAATTGCACCCCTCTAGCCTGCCACTCACCTGTACGTGGATTTTTATAAAGCACACTCACATACCAAAGTTCTTTTTGAACATTCTTTCCCAAGAGGTCGCTGAAAACACACTATAACCTTTCAAATCCTAAGATCGTGCAACTGGCTAATAACATCATTTAGTGCTCCTTTAATTTAGTGCCCTACAGTTCAACATTTGTATCCATTGAGCTAAGTCAAGTGACATTTTATTAGAACCTGGCTCTTCATCTGTTTCCTTTGTCCGATGTCTCCCTGCCCTGGCTGTGCTGTGCTCTGCGATTACATCTCTGCTTCATTTCCTGTGTGATAAATGTGAAAATCCTTCCATGGCAGAGAAATACAAAGTGCACACAGGCATGGAAAGCATGACAGGGTGCAAGATTTAGGGCAAACGTTGGAAAGGGAATGTAGAAAAAAGTCATGACTCAGGATATCTCAAGGTCATCCAAAATGAAAAGTGTCTGAGTCATCCAGCAAATTGATTTCCTGCGGATATTAATATTTTTATGGCTTTAGATGCCCCACTGAGTGCCTGACATCCCTTCTCATGTGTCTCCGTATCTTACAAGATTGATACAATTTATTCACTTGTGTAGATTCCTAGAGCTTAAACATGCTCAGTGCCAAAGTAGGTAGTTCCTCGGCAGTTGTGCAATATAAAAAAACTGCAGGGGGTCAGCGGTGGGCTCCAGCAGGTTCACACCTACTCTATAGAACCAGTTGTTAATGAGAGACAAGACATATAAAGTTATAAATAGCCATTTAAAAGTGGCTGCCAGATGGGCAGAGAACCGGTTGTTAATTTCTTTGAATCCCATCACTGGAGAGGATATGTATATACGATCTGGTTCAGGGCTATAGGGGATTCTAACCCTTTCTTCCCATAGCATTCTATCCAAATCAGGCTGCAGTGCTATGCACACGTACTGTACCTAGGAGTAATCCTTATTACTATAACAGGACTTATTTCTGGGTAGGTATGCATAGGGCTCTCCCCTATCGTTTCTCCCCAAGGGGAAAGGAGGAGATGAGGCTAATCCTTGAAAATTTTAAATTCTTCAGTTCTAAGCCATTCCATTGGACTATTTCAGTGGTGTGGAGAGGGGTGTTTTGCTGCTTGGGTAACAGCCTATCCTCCATATCAATCTACTCATGCCTTCATGCTTCGCGTGCATTGTTGAGCACGATACCATAGTCTTTCAAGACTGATGTATGCCAAGTCCTTCATCCTTGCTGAAATTCTTCTGAAAATGTGATCAGAGCATTTGACCAACCAAATGCTTTTATAAGCATCCCAGGACTTTCAGCTGCCAGGGCCACATTGGTCTTGCTCTTCTGGATATATGGTTATTTTCTCCCATCTTGACCTTAATTGGTTAATTGATTGACTGCACACTTGTCAAAAGAGTTCATAATTGCCAAGCCAATTCCAAATTGAACCAAGAAGAGTGTGATCCATAACACTGTGCTTCTCACATCTGTGCCAAAAAAGTTATAGTAAGTGAAGATTGACAGCAATTGGTAGCTTAAAGGGCTGAGCCTCCCTCTACCTGCCTTGCAAAGGGTGCCGCAGCAGCCATGTTATGACAGCCACATACCTCTTTAGTAACAAGAGTGTTAATCAGCACAGTGTTCATCATCATCAGCTCAGCCCTGAAGATGCTTCCACATAATATTTATTGTTAAGCACCATAAAACTATTCCCCTTGATGCAATATTTCAGCTTTTATTGCACAGCCAAGAAGACAGCCTCTATTGAATTAGCCTATATCATCATCATCATGGCTCACAGGCCTTGCAGGCTTCCTGCAACAATTCACCATTTCAATTTGGTGGCATGGATTATGGTTGGA
The DNA here is from genome assembly GCA_030015325.1 of Cryptoblepharus egeriae. Taxonomy (NCBI): domain Eukaryota; kingdom Metazoa; phylum Chordata; class Lepidosauria; order Squamata; family Scincidae; genus Cryptoblepharus; species Cryptoblepharus egeriae. The sequence goes on from JAREYC010000013.1 coordinate 20,193,275, forward strand.
GTTGGATCTTTAACTACATTTCAACCCAAACATCTCATTGCAAGCAAGACTTGATAACTGATATATTGCCCTGGTTCTTGAGTTACGATTTTGGGGTTAAAGATATGCCGTTTCAGGATTTTTTTTAGTTATTTGAATCATTTGGGGTTTGCTTTAGTCCTCCAGGGTATGCCCAAAAAGAAACTGCGCATGTGATCAAATCTTCATGCCGCAGTTCACTCAATCTAATTCATTGCAAAACTAAAAGGGACCTTGACTGGCTGCTTTTGATTACCAATCTATGCACATTTACTTGAAAATCAGTCCCTTGAATTCAATGGGGCAACTTCTGTGTTTGCAAGCATAGGATCACTCTATTTCTCAACAACTAAATTTCTGGCTTTTCTGCCAACTGACTCTAAATATACCTTCTCAGTTTTAGCTGCTTCCTGCTCCTGGCTTGCAATGTTTCAGGTTAGTTGCAAAATAATCAAGTTAAAATGCTTTCAGGAAAATCCCTGGTGAAATAAATATATTTGTGACATCCATCAGACATTACAGTAACCTAAAAGACAGTCTGATTGCAGTTGCACAGGGGAGGCAGATTATGAGATGATACCCTTGCATACACCCCATATTTTCAATTTAGAACTAGATGGGTGCTGTCAAACAAAAGAGGGCTCAGAATCAAGAGAGTCCAAAACTCAAGGTAGAACACATACTTTGCATCCAGAACCCGACTTAGGACAAAGGAGCTATATATACTTTATATATAGTGTTGTTGCTAGAGGTGTTGTTGCTCATATAAATGTTGTTTCATATAAAGAGGTTGTTGCTAGAGGATTATTGCTCATATAAAAGAGATGTTGCTAGAAGGTTGTTGTTTGCACCCGGTGTCATGCACAAGGGGGTGACATCACAACAACAGCAACAAAAACTGCATTTATATACCACTTTTCAACAAAAAGTTCACAAAACAGTTTACTGTCCAGAATTTTTAAAATCTTAGTTTTTTTTAATATGATCATGTTATCTATAATTCGATGCATATTTCATGTAGATTGCAATGAAATAAACCATGCTAGAATAAATTTAGGCTGCAATTCTAAAGACACTTTCCTAGGAGTAAGAACAATTGAATTCAACAGGGCTTATCTTTGAGTAGACATGGTTAGGATTGTGCTTGTAGTCTATCAAAAGTTATAGCCCAGAAACAAGCACGGTTGGAGAATGACATATCACCACACCGACCATCTGAGACATCACTGCATCTGGTACATGGGTGCTACACTGGCCTCCTACACCAGGTGGCCTCCCACACCCTCATAGCCTTTGTGATGCCATGGTGTTCCTCAGCAAGATTAAACCATTTCCTATGCCCATGGCAATATTAGCTTTCTTCTAAAAATGTTGGGATGCATTCACACTGGGGTCCCAACCAACATATGAACAATGAAGTTGGAAATATTCCATTCATGAAGAAGAAGCATGTGCAAAACAACATGGTGTGGTCAAAAATAGCCTGGTGTTTCTTTAAGCACCAGACACTTGTATGCATCAGTAGGGACTTGTATGCACTCAATGGGGTAAAAATCACATGAAGGACAGAAATTCTCTGTGCAGGATCGGAAGAGTGGCGGAGCAGAATGCTGGGCTGCGTTAATCTGCAACAGGTGTAAAGAAATCCATCCATTTCAAAGCTCACCTTAGAGATAAACTTTGGGGTCTTCAGAAGCTCACCACTCACCTGGGGAAATATGTTTAAAACCCCAAAGTAAAAAACTGTTAGACTGAGCTTTTTCCCTGCCGTCTCTGCTAACAGTTCATAGACAGAGGTACATGAGGTGCAATCCTGAGAAATTTAGGCCAGCCTAACTCACCTGGCCTATCTTTCCATGATGGTGTGGGGAGGTCAGCATATGCCTGTGCATTGGCCTAACCCCTCAAGAGTGGTGCAGATGTGTCTTACTGCACTTTTGTGACACCTCTGCGTTTCCATTGGACTAATTCAGTGGCGTGGAAAGGGGGGATTTGCTGCTTGGGTAACAGCCTATCCTCCATAACAATCCAACCCAGGCTTTCGTGCTTCACATGCAGCGTATGCAGCACCAAGCCCAATACCATAGTCTTTCAAGACTGACGGAGGCCTGATATCTACTGTCACAGTGGATTGAAAGGAAGGATCTTTTTCATCACTATTTGGCAAAACCAGGGATTAAATCTTAGACCTTCTCTGTGCATTCTAATTCTCATCTTTCTAGATCAAGATGTTTTCTTTCAATGTCCCGTTATCTAAGTACTGTAAAGCAAGGCCTAGTGGCTCTATCTAAGTCATGATGGGCACAGTTCTAACCATTTCCAGCTCCAGGGTACAATGCAATCACCACATGCTGAGGCAAGGTGTTCCACAGACTAATTACTCCAAGAAATATTTTTGTCCATCCCAACTCTCCCCACACTCAGTTTTGGTGAATGTTCCCTGTTTCTGGTGTGTGAGAGGTAAAAGAACATCCCTCTATCCATTCTGCCCTCTCACCCTCATGCAGTTGGGGGTCACATCATGCACAATGTGATCTCACTGTTAATCATTGAATAGACCAAGGGCGCAATCCAGAACAAGTTCAACCTGCTCTGCCCTAACTGCTCTCTCCTAACTATTCTGTATCCAGAGCAGAAAGTTATGCTGCATCCAGAGAGTCAGGAAGCCTGGGCTGCCCTAACTGCTCCAGAGCATGCTAAGTCAGTGACAGCTGGGGAGGGCTTGCTCCTGAGTAGACCCCCCTCAGATCACACTGAAGAAGGAACAGCTGTGGTGCCTACATTATAAGGAAGCCCAGCAGGTCCTGACAACCAGTTACAGCTGCAGTTCTTCTAGTGCAAGATGGATGCTTGGAGTGGCCTGCTGTATCCTGAGGTTTGTGGGCTGCCGTAGTTGTGCCATATCCTGAGGTTGAGAGGCAGGGATTGCAGCTAGGCTGGCCAAGAACTCAGATTTTTGGTCAACACTACCATTCTTACTCAGGCCTTATCATGGACCCCTATGGGTCTACTCATTACTATACCTGCTCCTGAGGTGGTACATCTCTGAGGAACTGGAAGAGGGCATTTCTGCCTTGAAACAGGCTTTGGATACAGAGTAACTGCTCTGCCCTAGGCAATGCTAAACTTGCCCTCAACTTGCCTCTCCTGAGCTGCTTAGGCTGCCCCAGTTAGGGCAGAGCAGGTCCACCTCTCTTAGGGCACCCTATCTTGCCTTGCTCTGCCCTAAGCCTCTTCCAGAGTAACTGGGGTGGAGCATCTTGCAGTTGCTCCACCCTAGTGTTAGATAGGGCAACCCAAGGGCTCTTATGTGGACAGATTAGTTGCTCTGGATTGTGCTGCAAGGCTGCAATCCTAAAGACATTATTCTGGGAGTAAGACCCACTAAACACAGTGGGGCTTTGTTCTGAGTAGGCATTGTTAGGATTGTGCTCCAAGTGGATGCTTAGCAGTACTGTAGCTACAGGGCTGCAACTAACTCTCAGTAGACAACTTGCTTGCTTGCTTCCTGGAGTTCGGCTGAGACCTTACATGCACCACCCCCTGATCTGAGTGCTCCTGCCATGCTCCATTCTTTACCTGATTAGTGCCATATCTTAGAAAATGTGACCTGTAGATCACCTGAATTGTTACCTGTAGCCTGTATTCCAGAAGACCTCTGGCACACTGTCTGATGTGTTCCCTGCATTGGTTCGTTGACACCAATCAGAGGGAGTCCTCAGTGCAGAATGGGTCAGTTTTTCAGGTTAATTGGGCTCAGGGAGGCTACCACTGGGTTAGGGTTGCCATATGTCACAGATAACAGGGACAATCCCAATTTTGGGGGATTGTGTTCACATACTGGCAAATGGGACAGAGGGTCCTGTCCCGATTTTGTGGAAGAGAACACGGGATGCCAACTGAGGTCTCCATTTCAAGAGCCTCTTGCTGATAAGATCAAGCACTGAGCTGGGTTCAGGTTGCAGCTCCTCCAGACCTGGTGCCTCTGTGGTCACATTAGGTACTGACAGCCTTCTGAGCCACCATTGTGATCCCATAGATGACAAGCTTGCGATAGCAACATGAGAAGCCGCCTTAGAATTATGCTATAAAACAGTTCACACACATCTGCTCTCAAGAGAATATATTGCCTCTGGGCTATAATTTGGATAATTTCTAATTGTCTGCATTCCATTAATGTGTGTTTCATGACTTTTTGAAGCATCTGATGCATCTTAATTATTATTATATTTTAGAATTACTTAAAAGATGGGAGTTTGGCTATAAAAGGATTGCAGACCAGGCTGAGTTAAGAGAACAACAGTAGTTAAACCATGTATTTCGGTTTGCCGAAATGTGTCTAAGATTAACTGTGGCCATTTGAAAGGGACATTTTTCCCCCAGCAAACAATGACACAGTAGATTAGCTGGGAGCGTTGAACAAAAGCAAGTGGCCCGCTTTACTCAGCCACAAATCTAGTGGAGAGAACTTAATGTCCTATCTTTCCAGAGGAGACAAATAAAACTCTGGGGTTACAGGCACTTGATTTATGGAGCAGATGCTTTGCACCCAATTGTGTGCAGAGTAATTATGCAGCAGCAAAAAAAAACCCCCAAAAAACAACAACCCCTAACTCTATTCTGCAAATGAGCAAAATCAAGGGTGAGAAGGTTGTTTGAAATCAGTCCCAGAACTGGACTCACTCCCTATGGTGCCAATACATAGGGGTTTATAACCTCTGTTTTCCCCCCCATCCCATGCCCACTCCTTGGTTTCAACAGAACAAAAATATGAAATGAATGAGTCTCATTTTTTTTACTTACAGAATCAAACAGGAACTGTACCCAAGGAATTTGAAATGAAATACTACGGGAAGATATAAGAGGCACTTACTCTGGATTGCTCTATGCATTTTCCATAGGTGGCACTGTAACTATGTCGTGTAAAAGGTCCTTTAGTTTTTAATTGACTGGTCTTTAATCTGGCCACCCTTCTGCACACTCTTGTAGTATGGTTTTTTAATTCTCTTTTAGTTGGTTTTTTTTGTAAATTTTATGAGGGGATGTTTTAAATGTTTTCAGATAATCTAATTATATCTTAACTGTATTTTAATTGTGTTTTAATCTGTATTTATTATCTAATTTTTAGTGGTGTTTTGTTATTCTTTTAATTGTTGTTAGCCTCCTTGAGCTCCTTTTCGTTAGGGAAGAAAGGCGGGATATAAATAAATAAATAAAAAATAAACTAATAAATAGTTACTCTGGATTGTAGTCCTATTCATTTCCCCCATTTGTTTTCCTTTTATCCTGTAAAACCCAATCCACACATAATACAAAATGAGCCTTGAACATTCTAGGAAGAGTGTAGCAAACATCTACATACACATTATAGTGAGGTCTCTAACAGCTTCTTTGGCATCCTTCAGTCTCGAAAGATGATGGTATCGTGCTCTGATTGGAGATCCTGAAACAGCATCTGGTGTGGCTAAAAAGGCCAATTCGAGAGTGTCCATCCCTTCCACACTGAGGACAGATAAAGTCTGTCCACTGCCCAGCCCCCAGATTTTGCTGCTTCCAGATCTGTCTCTTTGCTTCAGCCTGCCGAACAAGTGTCTCTTCCAGTTGGAGAAGGCCAGGTCATTTGCCTCCATGCTGAACGATTGGAGGTCAAGTTTTCCCAGCTGTTGATGTCCATTCCCATGGCCTTTAGATACCTCTTGCAGATGTCTTTGTGTTGCAGCTGTGATCTCCCTCTAGGGCGCTTTCCCTGCACTAATTCTCCATATAGGAGTTCTTTTGGAACCCAACCGTCAGCCATTCTCACGACATGCCCAAGCCAGCGTAGACGCAGCTGATTCAGAAGTGTGAACATGCTAGAGATTCCATCATGTTCCAAGATGGCATCATTTGAGATTTTGTCACGCCAGGTGATGCCAAGAATATGTCGGAGACAGCGCATATGGAAGGTGTTCAGCTTTCTCTCCTGCCATGCATAGAGGATCCAAGACTCACTGCAGTACAAGAGTGTGCTCAGGATGCAAGCTCTATAGACCTGGATCTTTGTATGTTCCGTCAGCTTCTTATTAAGCCATACTCTAAGTCTGGAGAGCGTGGGAGCCGCTTTACCAATAGTTATTTAATATAATAATAGTTTAGTTATTTATTCAGCTCAGTATCTAAGGAGAGAGTGTCAGCTTATGGAGCACAATTTTGGTTATCATTAAATAATGTTCTATTAATTGTTATTAATATTAATCAATAAACATTTTACAGTGGTGCCTTGATTTACAAGCATAATTTGTTCCGGAAGCATGCTTGTAATCCAAAACACTTTTAACCCAAAGTGGATATTCATGTAGGAAATAATGGAAACTGAGACAATTGGTTCCACAGTACAAAAATATCTATATAAAATGTTTACTGTATGTAAAATGATTACAAAACACTGTAATATAATAGAAAACACTGTAATAAAGAAAATACTGAACAGTACTGAACTGTAGTGTACCTTTGAAAACCTTCCTGGATGGTGTGAGGGAGACGAGGGATTTTGTCAGATGACTTTCACTATCACTAATTTAGCACAATCCTAATCATGTCTACTCAAATGTACGCCCCATTGTGTTCAATGGGTCTTACTCCCAGGAAAGTGTCTTTAGGATTGCAGCCTGTATGGAGTCACTGCTATCCTTTGGCTCAATTGAATTTTTTTTACATTTTGTGCAACTTTAACGTTCCCATGCTGCTGATGGGGAGCTGCATTGGAACATTGATAAGGCACACCTTCCACACTGTCACACATGGATCCTACATACAAAAAACATCTCTCACACACCTTCCACACAGCCACAGTGTGGCACAGATTACTGTGCCACAGTAATCCAAGTCACTCGTAATTGTAAATTTATTTCTATCCCCCAAATCCAGAGTACCTACGGGAGCACGTAAGAGACTTTATGTGCACCTGTAGTTACTGCACCACCTAGTGAAAACCTATGGGAAATTCATACTGGAATCCAGAGTTAGTTGTTCTTACACCGGAGCAAGGACTTCCCGTAGTTACTCTGGATTTTTATATCTCTTCTTTTTGTCTACTGATACATTATAGATTGTTGTTTTAAAAAGATCATGCCCAACCCACTGCAGGCTTCTAGAGACTGCATCTCAGTTCTGGTTCCTTCTGAAAAATCAACTGGGCCCCAGTTCCCTGTTGAAAAATCACTGGCATAACACTGTGACATACTTATACAGTGGTAAACATTAATCACTTGAAACATCAATTACAATAATCTTTTGCTTCTTGGTTTAACTTGATTTTATTTCTGGAGTCTGTTTTTTCTTGCATTATTGGATTATTGCACTATTGAATTGTTGTGCTACTGAATTTAACACAATCCTGATAGAAGCAGCTCTTCACTACAAACGTTCACATTGCAACGAATGCAATAACTTCTAACATTAAAAGAATAAAGTCCTTTTATGCAGCAACCCTTCAGACCATTTCCATATTTCACTCTGGAGGTATAGCAATCAGTATTGCTGGCTCTGTGCCACAGTGTCTAGTGTACTACACCTTTAAGATGATGCCTCTGTCACTGGCTTTCTGGTCTTCCCCACTGTTAGGAGTGCCAGATGCTGGCATGAGAAGGAATCAGAGACCACTTTGACATCTGCCGGCTTCTTCCAGGCTTACTCTCCGAGATCTATGCAACCCAGCAAGCTTTCCTCACATTCCTGAGGTTTCACTGCTGCTGTCCTTAAAGCCTCAGTTTCTTCAGTGGTTTTCTTTGTTTAATGCAATTCCAGAAACTCTGGAGATGTCCTCTGGAAGTGGATCAGCTGGGATGAAAAATGCAAAGACCTGCAAAAGATACAAAAGTGTAAGACGCCACACCAGCATCTACCAGGATCCACCTCACAGGTGAGAAAATGTCTTTCTGCTTAGATATGTCAGATAGACAGAATGTATGTACTTAAGAGAACCAGATGTAAAGAGGGGCAATATCCCCCAAATCCAGAGTAACTATGGGAGCACGTAAGAGACTTTACATGCAGCCGTAGTTACTGCACCACCTAGTGAAAACCTATAGGAAATTCATATTGGAATCCAGAGTAAGTTGTTCTTACAGTGGAGCAAGGACTCCCCTTAGTTACTCTGGATTTTGCCCTAAGTGGCAAGTCCTGTTTTTCTCATCTTTACATAAATTATATCTGTCAAGATTCCACTTTTTTCCAGACCTGGGAAAGAGACAGGGCCATTTTCCCCTTTAAATTTGGCAGTCATCTTTCTTCCCAATCAATCAATCAATCAATCAATCAATCTTTCTTTCTTTCTTTCTTTCTTTCTTTCTTTCTTTCTTTCTTTCTTTCTTTCTTTCGTATTGATATACCATCTTTCTATGACTCAGACATCCAAGGCAGCTAACACAATATTCAGGGAAATTATTCCTAAGACATTGAGTTTAAGAGAATCTATTTGGTAAACTTTTTCATGTTTTTAAATTTTACAAAAAAGAAATTGTAAATTCCTCCCACCTCCAAAGAAAGGCTGCAGTTCTATGCCCTGTTTCCTGGAAGTAAGTTCAGTTGAACAATGTGAAACTTAATTCTGAGTAAACATGTAGAATTGTGCAGAACTCACACACACTCACCCCTTCCAATTTCCACTCACCCTTTTCCAATTTCCAGATTTCCATTTCTGAAATATTCTGGTTTCAGCAGAATGATATGAGCAAGTTGGCTGGATGACTCTTAAAAAACGTTATTGTTCATTTTGTTAACGTAGGAAAAATATAAACTGCTGAATCTTACATATACAATTACAAACATAACCATTATCCATCTGTTACGTATGAAGAGTGGTTTATGCCTCCGGCTGTTTAAATTAACAAATACGTTATCTGCATCAGTACATTAAATAGTTCAAAATCAACCAGGATTCAGCACAGTCTAACATGTTTACTCCAAAGTCAATTATTTAGGCTACAAATCTATATTTACTACGGAATAAGTCCTATTAAACTTAGGGCAAAATCCAGAGTAACTACAGGAAGTCCTTACTCTGGTGTAAGAACAACTTACTCTGGATTTCAATTTGAATTTCCCATAGGTTTTCACTAGGTGGTGCAGTAACTACTCTTACATGCTTTTCACTAGGTGGTGCAGTAAAGTCTCTTACATGCTCCTGTAGCTACTCTGGACTTGGAGGTTAATGAACTTAATTTTTGTCTGCACCATCAGTGGTATACTTCTATAAGTGAGAGTCACAATAGGAATGTTTTAGCATTAATCCTGAAATCCTGTACACACTAACCTAGGACTATGTCCCACTAAACTCAGTAGGTTTGACTGCTGGGTAAGCTTTCTCCTCCTCTTGAGAATTCAAATCTCACCCCCAACTGCTATTAGTCATGGAGGGATCCAGAACTAAATGCAGCTTTAGGAGCAACAATATTAGTTGGATAACCAGCATGAACAGGTTGGAACTCCAAGTCACCTCCTTATCGTAGTCCTGTATAAATCAGGGGCCCTTCAGCTATTTTTACAGGGGAAAAACTTCACTGGAAGTTCCAGTTATGGATTTTCAACATAGCACGCAATGTGACAGAAGCCTAACCAATGAGGATTGCAAACCTACCCACACTTTCCTGGGTGTAAGTCCCACTGAGGATAACGGGTCTTACTTCTGAGTACATAGGATTGGACTCTGTGTTCTAGCCCTACTTCTATGCCTTTAAGAGCATCTTCAAATACAGTGATTAAATAAGATAAAAATAAATAAATTTAATAAAGATGTATAAATAAATAATAAATAAAGATTTAATAAAGACTTATTAAAGTTTTTAACCTGTTCCTCCTATACCTCATAGGTTTCAAGTAACTCCAAGTTTTGTCCTCCTCCAAATAGTTTTCATCCTGTTTTAATTTTATTTTTAGATATATGTCTCACTGTATGTATAATTTAACAACTGTAAGTCACCTTGGGCATTTTTTAACAGAGGATATAAACAAACAAACAAACAAACAAATAAATAAATATATAAATGAGTCCCTCCTCCCCAGCATATGAATACTGTATATGCTAACAGCTTTGATGTCTAAGTTTTTGGATTCACCACCCACGAAAAGCACAGCTGCAAGGCTAGTAAGAACAGTTGGCAGCCCACCCTGTTGCTAACCTGTTTTGGCATTTGAGTCACAAGAACTGAGGTTGGCGCATGGCTCAATAAGCAGATTTTCATGTTTATCTGCACTAATGTAAGAGATCGTATTTGGCTGAAAATTTTGACTGCAAATAATTCACATCTGTGTTCTCCATGGGGTACCGGATATATTTAGCAACTCGGATGAAGACAATGGGGATGAAAAAGTGGACAGCAATGATCCAGAGCAGATCTTCCAGAACATTCAGTTCCAAAAGGAGATTATGGCAAACATTCGTTGCAGACCATGGCCCATGAGACAAAAACTCCGAGCACTAAGGTATGGGAGATTCTTGGGCACCATCCATCTCTGAAGTGTATGCCCTTGTAACCCTCCAGAAGCTCCCACCACCTGAAATGGCTCTAAAGGGAAGGAAGAGATGCCAATTGCACACTGTGGAGAGGCTCCCTGCAAAGCCTAGCACTTTGCACCCCTCTAGCTTTGCCACAGTGAGTTCCATTGATTCGCTCAGAATCTGTAGTCAGGACCTCGTAAAGTGGTCTTATCTTATTTTCACATCTTAACATCTTCTGCAATTTCTAAATAAATCACTACACTTCATGGCACACTTCTTTAGAAGCCTTGTTTGATTTTTGAATTGTATCAGAGTTTCACTTTGTGAGACAAGCGACTTGGCCAATTTTGGAGACGTTATTTATGGGAGTGGAATGGCAGGAGCTTGGAGCATAATGAGATTTCGGTCATACAAAATGAAGCTCTTGTCTTCCTTGGCAGACAAGCTAAAGAGATTGTGCTGAAGTATGAAGGTCGGCTGACTCGGACAAGAGGCTACCAGGCAGCTGGTGCAGAGGTGGGTCTGCTTTCCATTACAATCTCCAGAGTTCATCTTTCATGGACATTATCAAGAATTTCTGTATGCAAAGGGAAACATTTTCTGCCTATCTGAAGAAGAGGGCAGAAGAAGATGGTTGTTTCACCCTAATCAGGAGATATTCTAGTACAGTGATTTTCAACCAGTGTGCCACGGCACCCCGGTGTGCCGCACATGGTGCTCAAGTGTGCCATGGGAATTTGGGGATTGACATTCATTCATAGGAAAACAGGGGAATTTGAACAATCTGGTGTGCCTTGTCAATGGTAAAAACAGTTGATGGCACTTGACAATTTCAGTACCTTGTTAAGTGTGCCATGAGATGAAAAAGGTTGAAAATCACTGTTTTAGTAGATTTTATCAGAGCAGGCTGATTTGTTTAGCAGGACACAGAGGACGTCCTCCGATCAGACCAGATTAGTAGGAATCACCTGAGTTTTCTATTTCTAGCAAGTCATAATATAACTGGTATTCAATTTCTTTAAGGGTTAATGTAACTACTCTGAAATGAATCTGAAATTTCACACAAAGTGAAATTCAAAGGGAATTTTCAAAGTTCGTCCCTATGCAAAACATCTAGGAATTTTCAAAAGAAGTCATATAAGATCCTTTAAGACGTGATGTTTCCCATTAGATCTCTGCTTGTCCCTAAATATGTGTATTTGAAATCTGTGATGCTGCCATCTCTTCTGTCTTAATACCCAAGACTTAGGGTGCAAACCTAAGAAATTTAGGCTGGCCTATCTCACCTGGCCTAACTTTCTGTGATGGTATGGGGTGGTTGGCATATGCCTATGCACTGGCCTAATACCCCCCCTCCCCAGGAATGGCATAGAAGTGTCTTACTGCACTTTTGTGATACCTCCAGTTCAGCACAGGATGTATGCCAGGGTTTAGGCTGGCCTAAGTGGAGATTAGGATTGCAGCCTCATTTACTATCCTGTTCTATAAGACATGCAAACCTTTCACAGCCTGATAAGACGAGTCTCTGACTGACGTAGAAATTCTGATTTTGTACCATCTGTTAATTCTTTGTTTAATTAAAAAACCCTTCCAATTACAGCAATAAAGCCTCAAGAGACCATAAAATTTATTCGCATTGGCCATTGGATAGTCGTTCATGCATTAACAAAAATTTGGCTTCAAAGAAATTGATTGTGTGCAAAAAAGGGGAGTCACAGATGACTTTTTGAATGACTGCTGTGGAACATTAGGAATCTGTATTTTGAAACATAAGAATCTGCCTTATATTGAATCAGATATTTGTTACATCCAGGGTGACCAGATGCCTGAACCTAAAAAGGAGGACAAGGTCTTGGATTCCTCTCAGCCTGGTCTTTCCAGCAGACAATGGCATGCTTGGCTACTCACGAGTAAAGGCACTATATTGGGCACCTACACATTCTCATAGAGCTCAGTGCATATAGTTTTAGGTTTTTGCCATAACTTTTGATAGGAAGGAGATATTTCAAAACCGATATTTGCATTGGATTCTGCTCTCAATACAAATCGACATATGAACATGATGGGGTAATGCACACTATTGGAAAGTTCAAAACAAAGCCAAAATGGAGGACAATGAAACCCTTTTGGAGGACATACAGAAAGAAGGCTAAAAAAGAAGACAAATCCAGAAAAATCTGGTCATATGGGTCATCCTGGGTACATCAAGCACTGAGCAGTGGCTGGCCAGATGTTGCAAGGGACAGAACCTAGAAGCTTCTGCATTCAAACCAGGGATGCAGGTAGCCAGGGTGGATACGGAAGCAAATGGTATGCCTGTGCTGGACCATAGTTTCAGCAGCTACACTTGCTGCCTATTTGGTTTCAGTCATAAAACAAGATGCTAGTTCTAACCTTTTAGTGCCTCCATGGTCCAGGCTATCTGAAAGTCCACTGGGGAGACGTGATTGAAACCTACAAAATTATGCAACGGATGGACAGAGTAGATAGAGAGATGCTCTTTTCCCCTTCATGTAACACCAGAACTAAGGGACATGCAGTAAAATTGAATGTTAGGATGTTCTTTACCCAGTGTGTACTTGGTCTGTGGAACTCCCTGCCACAGGATATGGTGATGACATCTATACTCAATGCCTATAAGTAGGGACTGGACAAATTTCTAGCGGAAAGAACTATCACACGTTAGAAGCCATGAGAGGTGTGTGTAGAGGTGGACAAACTCAAAATGCCAGATGTGGGGGGCAGGCTTCTAGACGCAGGTGTCTTGTGTGTTCTTGAAGGTATCTGGTGGGCCTCTCTGGGATATAGGAAGCTGGGCTAGATATGCCTGATCCAGTGGAGGCTCTTCTTACGTTCTTTTGTAATCCAGTCCACCCTCTTCTGTCATCTGAATGGACCAAGATGTCCCAAATGAGAGGATGAGGGCTCAGGGGAAGCCTTCTCAGAAATTGGGGGCCACAACTCTGCAATTGCCTTCCATGGTAATTAAGATTAAGGAATGCAATTAAGGAATGCCTGTATTTTCTGCAAGGACTCAAAATACACCTGATTTGTTTGGCATTTGGTTGATGGATGGACACTTGCCCTCTATGCTCTGAGCTCCTGCTGTGGCTTGACTGCTGGAGTAAAGCTGCGAATATAATTAATAATAATACCTTCAGACTTGGTTCCTCAGTATGAACAATCTGCTGTTAGAGTATCTGCACCTGCATTCCTGGCCTGCCTCACCACTACCATTTAGAACTGGAGAATGAGCACTGAACAATCATTTTATGCGTATAAATATACCATTATGTTGGCATAGTGGGCTGTGGGTGACACAAATGGTTAAGACACTGTGCCTGTTAACCAGCAGGCCAGGGTTCGAAACCCAGGTCAGCCCCACAAGACAGGGTGAGCTCCTGTCCTTAGCCCAGCTCTGCGACGCCAGCTGGATCCAATCGTATCGGCTCTGCCTTTCCATTGGACTAATTCAGTGGCGTGGAGAGGGGGGATTTGCTGCTTGGGTAACAGCCTCTCCTCAATAACAATCTAAAGCAGGCTTTCGTGCTTCGCATGCAGCATATGCAGCACCAAGCACGATACCATAGTCTTTCAAGACTGACAGAGGCCTGCAATGTTGGCATAGTGGTGAGCAGATTCCCTGTGATACCATTCATAGTACAAGTGGAAATAGGGCAATGGAGTTGAACTGTGGGCTTATCAAATGAGTTTATCTATCTCAAATGGGCTTATCTATCAATGCTCTGGAATGTTTCACATGTGACTGCATTGATTATGGCATATAACGTTTTTAAAAAGAAAAAAACCAGTGTCTCTTTAATGCTTTTTTCCTAGCTATGGAGAAAGTTTGTTCGACTTGCATATAACTTTATAGTCCTCTTCATTCCTTGGGAAATGAGGATAAAGAAAATAGAAAGTGAGTATGGAGATCCTAAAGAATTATAATGAAACTAAGAGCCCAATCCTATGCACATCTTCTCTGAGGTATGTCCTGTTGTAATCAGTTGGTCCTACTCTCAGGTAAGTGTGAATAGGATTGCAGTCTCAGTGTAAGGTATTTTCTTTGATTGAGAAAGGCAGATAACAGTTAACTGGCTATTATTTTTCTTTTGTGGTTTAAGGTCACTTTGGCTCTGGAGTTGCTTCTTACTTTATTTTTTTAAGATGGCTCTTTGGGATCAATATTGTGCTCACCATCATGACGGGAGCATTTGTCGTTATTCCAGAGGTAAGGCTAGATTAGCAGCTTTTTATAGAAAAACATGATCATTAACTTCACAGCCTTCTCTCTTGTCGTTCCAACCACATCAATTTGTTCCTTATATTACTTGCTTCCTGTCCCCTCCCAGATCCAATGCAAGCTCCTGTTTTTTACCATTGTCTGGAGCATCACCATCACCTTCATCAAACTTCCAGTGCAATCCTAACTTGTCCTGGAACAGGCTGGCTGGTATACCTGCACAGTATCCAGCATGAGGCTGTGGGTGGCGCAAGCGGTTAAGACGCTGTGCCTGTTAATTCCCAGGTCGGCCCCACAAGACAGGGTGAGCTCCTGTCCTTAGCCCAGCTCTGCGACGCCAGCTGGATCCAATCGTATTGGCTCTGCCTTTCCATTGGACCAATTCAGTGGCGTGGAGAGGGAGGATTTGCTGCTTGGGTAACAGCCTATCCTCCATAACAATCCACACCAGGCTTTCGTGCTTCGCGTTCGGTGTATGCAGCTCAGAGCACGATACCATAGTCTTTCAAGACTGACGGAGGCCTGCTATATCCAGCATGACTTTGGGGCTATTGCTATCCTACCCCCAAGCAAGGGGAACGTTTTTCCCTTACCCCAAGTAACACTGAAGTAGCCCCATTGGGACTACTCATTGCACTACTCACCCAACTCTGAGCAACCCAGAACTGCCGCTATGCCCATGAATGGGGTTAGGATCTGGCACAAAATGTTGGGTCCTGACCCCCCATCCCCCTGCTCCTTGCCTACACCTGGGATCACCCACTGCCCACCATCCTCACCCCTATTGCACCCTTAAGTATACAATATGTAACTGGAGCAATTGCATAGTTTCTGCTGCTTCTCTCACCTCCCTTCCTTTTCTCTGTTGCATCAGTATCTTGATTGTAAATACCTGAGAGCAGAGACTTAACTTTTCACTTGCACCTGAAGAGTATAATAATTTATAATAATAACAGTATTACGGTAATTCTTCCAAGTGAAGAAATGCTGTATGTTTCAGAACAGTTGTAAGTCTGTCCAGTTTATGGAGAAGTGGGGGAAGAGCTTGGCATGCTGAGACTGCTAATCTGGGCACCACAACTGCCCTAGTTGAAAGAATGGGTGCATTTCCCATTGTGATTTCAACTTTTTGCTTTGTTACAGATCCTAGCTGGAGAACCATTTGGAAGCACTCCCAGAAAAACTATCCCTGCAGAGCAATATGAGTCTGCACAGGATCTGGATACAATCTGGTCTTTGGGGGCAAGACAAATGACCTTTTTATATTTTGTTCCAAAGATACCAAATCTTTGTGTCTTACTAAAGGAAACAGATGCTAGCCAATCTGTTTACTGTTTTGTTGATATTCCTGCAGGGATACCTCCAGTACTCAGTGTTATTCTACGGCTACTATGGCCAGGCAAAGAAGATCGGGAAAGGGGGCTATCGACTACCTCTGGCTTACTTCCTCGTTGGAATGGCGGTGTTTGCCTACAGCTTCATCATCCTCTTAAAGAAGTAATATGGCTGTTTGGGACAAACTCATCATAATCAAATCTTCAGCATTTTCAGGCTATATATATTCATGTATTTAGAGAACCAGCATAGTAGTTGTATTTCTGATGTTAAACCCTCACTCAGCTAAAATAAGTGAGGCATTGGAATAAATGACATTTCATTTTAAATCCCAACTCAGTGAGGCTGAAATATGGCAGGAGCAGGGACAACCTGCACACTGTTCTGAGTTTATTGGATGAACATTGGTGTAAAAATTAAATAAAATATAATTGCTCATCTTCATTGCTCTTTTTTCCCAGGATGGCCAAAAATTCAAGAATGAGCCTTGCAAGTGCTTCTGATGACAATTATACATTTTGTTGGAGGGTCTTCTGTGCCTGGGATTATCTTATTGGCAATCCTGAGGCCGCCGAGAGCAAATCGGCTGCCATTGTCAACAGTATCCGGGTAAGCAGTTCCACTTTTATCTGGAAGAGAAGTATGCTTTGATCATGCAGATGGCCTGATGGTATTTCTCTTGGGTTTTTATATATGTTGGCTCTGATCTCAGATAAGCAAGAGGTTTTGTGCCTCTCAGAGCAGTCAACACCAATAAAATGCAATAATTCATGTAAGGAATCATTGTCTCTGCGTTTCTTTCAAGGAAGCAATAGTGGAAGAGCAGGAAAAGAAGAAGAGCACCAACCTGTATGTCCATATTTATTTATTTATTTATTTATTTATTTATTTATTTATTTATTTATTTATTTATTTATTTAGCGCATGGCAAATACATGGACTTAGGATAAATGTTCCATTGTTAATGCTCTATTGCCATGTATTTTGAGAGCCAGGAATTCCACATTGATGTCTGGCTGCCAGTTGTCACCAACTGCCAATTCTTCAATGTAGTCTGGCTGCCAATTGTTGCTAGTCTTTTAATTCACATTTTCGTGCTATCCGGGGGTGCGCCACAAGGAGGAGAACTAGCATCACACCCTTATATATTTATAAAATATATTATATAGCAAATATTTAATTAAGTGCAGGACTGCTCAGACAAAAAAACTCATAATCTCTACAAAAATATATATTATTTTCAAAGTTTTCAAAGTTCTCTTATCTATGATTTTCAAAGTTAAGGAAAAAAGTGAGAAAATTGCCTGCTGATAACTAACTACTCTGTGGTTTTCAGGGCAGTGACAGTCACCTTACGGGTCATTGCAAACATCCTTGTACTCCTCTCGCTTGCTGGAAGCATTTACATCATTTACTTTGTGGTGGATCGATCTCAGAAGTTAGAGCGGACTAAAAAGGAGTTGACTCTCTGGGAAAAGAATGAGGTAAAGACGTTCTTTGTGACCTTGTTCTTCTGCAACATGGACTTTTTTACCTGCTAAGATTTCAAGCAAAACTTTGCATAAGGCATTCATAATTTAGAGGATTAAAATATTTGAAATACTTTTCAAATACCTCTTGCACATGTGAAGCTATTTCCGATTATGATTGATGGTCTGGGATACTTTCTGTATGAGGAAAGTCTACAGCATTTCGGGCTCTTCAGTCTAGCAAAGAAGCACATGATTGAGATACAAAATTATGCAATGGATGGATAGAGTGGATAGAGAGAAGCTCTTTTCCCTTTCATTGGTTAGGACAGGGTTAAGACAGACAAAAGAAAATATTTCTTTACCCAACATGTAGTGGTGATGACATCTAGCCTTAACGCCTTTAAGAAGGGATTGGACATTGCTAGAGGAATTCCTAGATTGGAAATTCCTAAAGGACCATCACAAATAACAAGCTATGAGGAGTGTGCATAGAGGTGGACAACCTCAAAATGCCTGATGCAGGAGAGGCACCTGGATGCAGGTATCATATGTGCTCCCTGGTGGGCTGCTGGTGTGATACAGGAAGCTGGACTAGGTGGTCCTTTGGCCTGATCCATTGGAGGCTGTTCTTATCATTGGGCCGGGACAGCCTTGTCTAAAGGGCCACCGTTCTCCAGGGGAGGCAGTGGTGTTGCTATGGGGGGTTGGGGTACAGACTGCTCTGGGTGACAAACATGGAGGAGTGACACCACTTCTAGTTTTTTTCCTAATAATACCATTTTGTTGTATATCATTTTATGCATAATTTCATGTGGAAAGCAATGAGACAAACCATGTTGGAATGTCTCTAGTCTATTAAAAGTTATATCCAAAAAACAAGGGGAGACATGGCAATGTTGCAACACTATATCGACCTCCTATGCCTTGCCCTGCCAACAGCATGGGAGGAGGTGCATCGTGGGGGTGACACATTGCTGGTTTGCAATACTGGTTTGCAACACCAGTTGTTGCAAACCCTAGTGATGCCACTAAAGTATCTGTGTGCCCTGTGTCAATCTGGGATTTATGGAGGGTATGGTCATTAAAAACTCAGGTTTATGGCTATATAATGGCTTAAGTTTATGGTGTGGAGATGGACTTACTGAGAACAGGCCTAAGAGTTTCACATGCTGTCCTTCTCCCCAGGTGAGTGTGGTTGTCTCACTGATCACAATGCTTGCACCATCTGCCTTTGAGCTGATTGCTGCCTTGGAGATGTACCATCCTCGGACCACTCTACGCTTTCAGCTTGCCAGGTATGGAAAGAAGCTATGTATAGATCAGAAGGGTGAGGGATGAATTTTTTGAACATGCTATTTGAGCCCACATAAAAAACGGAGAGGGCAATATCAAAGGGCTGTGTCAGAAGCCCTGGGCTGTAGTTTCTTGCACATTATGTTTTGACAGAGTTCTTGTCTTATACCTGGGAAACCTCTACAGCTTAATCATTGCTCTTCTCGACAAAGTGGACAGCATGAGCTTTGCAGTGAGTGATTTATAAAATTTTTCCTTTTTGATATAAACCATTTTGGTGGTTTTGCTTGCAGATCAATTTGCAAATACACATTTGTATAAATAAATAAAAATGAGCACAAGCTAGTGATTTGGATCAGGAAATCATGCATCTTTTCCAGCCATCCTGTAGGATGCAGTAGGGTTGCCATATGTCCCGGGAAACCAAGATAGTCCCAGTTTTCGGGAAATGCATCAATATATTGGCATGTTTGACAGGAGACCTGTTTGTGTAAGAGTATTATGGCAACTCGAGCTGGCATGGAAAATCTTGTGAGCTAAGTTCTTGCTAACTCCAGGCTGAAGACCTGAACACCTTTTCACAACTTGTAAGGCACTTGAGTCATGCATCTCTCATGGGGCATTGACTCGTGATATGTTATGATTCACATAGACTTGAGTCCTGACTTTGTTTAGTGTGTGTGGGTGTGTTTGCTTGCTTATGGGCGCAATCCAGAGTAACGGGGAGTCCTTGCTCCGACGTAAGAACAATTTACTCTGGATTACAATATGAGTTTCCCATAGGTTTTCAGTAGGTGGTGCCGTAACTATGTTGACATAAATCTCTCTTAATGTGCTCCTGTAGTTACTCTGGATTGTAGGGTATGTCCACCCTTATTTCTGTGTTGACATCTGTGACGTCGGGAAATTGACTTTCATACCAATGGCAGCTGTAGACATTTTGGGAATAGATTGTTCCAGGAGGCAGGACAGAGCTCGGTTGAGGGGAAGGCTTCAGCTTTGTTTTATTTTGTTTTCTCATGGATTTCACTGATTTGTTGACATGATTTGGGATCTGAGTCAAAATTTTCCACAAGCTGTCACAAAAATGTGCGTGGTGATTCATAACTCAATTCAAGTTATGACTTGAGACCCTGCACTATGACTCTAGCATGTCTCTAGAAGGGAAAATCAGTGTTTGCCTTTTCTATTGTATGTTCCATGTTTAGGGTGAAACAAAGATCAATAAATGGTATTGAGGTGCCCACTTGCCAACTGGAAATGGAGATGGATTGGCTGATAAGTTAAGCCTTTTACTATCATATAAGGCATTCAGTTCCTTCCAGGTGGGATGTTTGGTCTTCGGTTGTCACACTCTGCTTCCGTACTCTTCAAAGTTGTGCCATGGCAATGATCCAGGTGTGGACTGGTCAGTGCCATCGTTTGAGAGCAGATGCCCATTCAACAAAAAGCCACAGAACAGTCATCATGCCATATCTTGCAAGCACACTGTATCTACTGCTGCAGGGAATTCTTGATGGAATTATTGTTCCACTTGCTCATAGTGGGAAAAGAATAATTTGGTGATAATATGTAGAGCAAGTCTCAAAGCAACCTTAGAGAATAATTTGAAATGTCTCCACGTTAATATGTTACATCTTTACCAACAATTTCAGAAACTTGAAACGCTCAACAACGCCACGGTGGTTGCCGCAACTTTCTTGCCAGCAAAAACCCCTGTGGAAAACAGCTTTACAACAACCATTTCCAACACTGTGGTTGGGAGGAACAGTACTTTCCTTCCACCTGAGAACAAGACAGCATCTTCTGACTATAACACCCACAGTGACCAAGATCAGTGCTGGGAGACCTACGTTGGTCAGGTATACCACTTTCTCAAAACGGCTTCTGTTTTGTATTTGGGGAAGCTCTCCGTGTCCCTCCGTACCCCCCACTACACTACTGCCCCAAAGTTTAGGATCTTAGTGTTGATGTGGCAGAGAAAAGCAAGCTCAGGTAAGGAAGAGGAGATGCCTCTTCTGTATGATCCTTTGTGGAAGGCAATGAAAATGGTTCTCTTTGCTTTGGAAAAGATCAGGTAGGATATCTTAAATTCATGTTATCCTTAAAGAAGATAAATTGATAAATTGAGCTTAAATTGATGCTTTTGCACATCGTTCATGTTTCAGGAAATGTTGAAGCTGTCAATCATTGACATGCTATTCACAGTGGCCAGCATCCTGTTAATTGACTTCTTCCGTGGGCTCTTTGTCCGCTACTTAAGTGACTGTTGGTGTTGGGACCTGGAAAGCAAGTTTGTGAGTATATCCTCTGCATTAATGCAGATGGTAAATATTTAGAATACATCACTGTGTGTGGTGCAAGTGGTTAAGACACTGTGCCTGTTAACCAGAAGCCCAGGGTTCGGGACCGGGTCCCCACAAGACAGGGTGAGCTCCTGTCCTTAGCCCAGCACTGTGACGCAGCTGGAACCAATCAGCTCTGGCCTTCCATTGGACTATTCCAGTGGCATGGAGAAGGTGATTTGGTGCTTGGGTAACAGCCTATTCTCCATATCAATCTACTCAGGCCTTTGTGCTTCGCATGCAGCATTGAGCACGATACCGTAGTCTTTCAAGACTGATGGATGCCAAGAATACATGATGAAGGCATTTTTACCTGCCACAAACCACATCCCCATGTTGTATTCACTGCTCTCATCACCTATGTTTAGTGTTAAACTGAAAATTCAGTACCGAGAAATTTCAGCTCCAATGTCAATGTCACTGGTGAGGGGAAAATGGGGTTCTGAGCCCTGCCCCTATTTTACCCTTTGGTCACTATATCTATTCAGAAATAAGTTCCATTATGTTCAGTGGAGCTTACTCCCAGGAAGGTGTGCATAACATTGCAGTCTTTAGTCATAGTTAAAAAGTTAGTTACAGCTAGTGGTGTTTATTAAAGAGCACAATCCTAACCATGTCTACTCAAAAGTAAGCCCTATTGTGTTTGTGGGTCTTACTCCCAGGAAAGTGTCTTTAGGATGGCAGCATTAGAGATGATTACATCTTAAGTCATACAGAACACAGTGGCCTACATAGCATCATTTTCAAACACATTTAAAGAGAGTTGAAAACATTTAGTTTTCAAGTAAATGTCAGTGTCTTGTATTTATATTTACGTTGCAGCCAGAATATGGAGAATTCAAAATAGCAGAAAACGTCCTGCATTTGGTCTACAACCAAGGGATGATTTGGTAAGCATTGCAATACTTAGAATCATATAGTTGGAAGGTGACTTGAAGGCCATCTAGTTCAAACCCCAGCTTGAAGGAAGGTTTTATTAATTGTAATAGATCCATCTTAGGTGGCCAATCTTGTTAGGCATGGGTGTCGTTGTTTGTGGGCATTTGATTATTTATATGAAGATTGGATTGGAGGATTTTGTAATTTATTTGGGTTGAGTAGATTTTGCCAAGGAAAACAAAAAAAGAGCCTTTCTGGGTCAGATCAAAGGTCCATCTAATCCAGTGGTTCTCAATCTTCTTATCACCGTGACCCCTTTATAAGTTCCTCATGTTGTGGGGACCCCCAAACATAAAATTATTTTCGTTGCTACTTTATAAGTGTAATTTTGTTACTGTTATGAATCATAATGTAAATATCCGATATGCAGGATGTATTTTCATTGTTACAAATGAAATGTGTGTTCTGTGCACACATTGAACACAATGGGATTTATTTCAGAGTAGGCATGCACAGGATAGGGCCCTGAGCCTGCAATCCTATCCACATTTTCATGGGAGTAAAGGCCCCCCTGACTATAATGGGATTTATTTCAGAGTAGGCATGCATAGGATTGGGCCCTGAGCCTGCAATCCTATCCACATTTACATGGGACTGAAGGCCCCCTGACTATAATGGGATTTATTTCAGAGTAGGCATGCAGAGGATTGGGCCCTGAGACTGACAGTCAGCCCCAGTGCGTGCTCAGCTACAGCCTGACCTGTCTTTAGGCGACCCCCAGGAAAGTTTGAGGCGACCCCCACTTTGAGAAACACTGATCTAATCCATTATCTTGTTTTCATCAAGACCTTGGCAGATGTTACTAAGAATTGCACAAGCAGGGAATGAAGTCCTGCTATTGTGAGAGACAAAAACCACCAACTCCTGATAGTTTTAATCATAACCGTGATTACTGTGATTAATTGTGATTGTTTAATCACAACCATGATTGTGTTTTTTCACCAGGATGGGGGCCTTTTTTTCACCTTGTCTCCCTGCATTCAATGTTCTGAAGCTGATCGGGCTGATGTACCTGCGTAGCTGGGCCGTGTTAACATGCAACGTCCCCCATCAGCAAGTCTTTCGAGCATCAAGGTTGGTTAAAAAAATTTTTTTATATCACCCAAACAAATAAATAGAAGGTGATGTTGCTATTCCAAGGAAACAGAAACAGTAACTACGGGTGCTGTAATGGTGTCGGTGCTGCTATTTTGAGTAAAGAAAAATGAGGCAGTGTTGAAGAAAAGTCAGTGGGCGCTGTGCAGCACAAGTAATATTGCAAGGGTGTGAAAAGAAAGATGTGTGGCTATGAACTCACAGTGGTGCTGATCACAGAGCCTTCTGCTTCTGGGTAATTAATTTCAAGGAAAGGATGGCTATTACTCCTTGGCGCTTGGTTAATCAAATTGTTCCAAACATTAAGGAGGTGCTAACAGTGCAGGGGAGGACTGGAGAGGGTATTCAGGCAAGAACTGGACTGCAAGGAGGAGACTGGATCTGACACAAATTAGGCAGACTCCGTAGTAATCCTCTCATCTCTTGCAGGTCTAATAACTTCTACTTAGCCATGCTGCTCTTCATGCTGTTTTTGTGTATGCTGCCAACCATATTTGCTATTGCCCGTTACAAGCCGTCAGTCACCTGTGGCCCCTTCAGGTGAGTCACTCGTGGTTTTGCCATCTGCTTGAGACTTCATATTCAGGTGGTGATCCAACCAAGATCTGCTTTTCTCAGGATCAGAGGGTAGCCAAGGACCAAGGTGTGTTAGAATCATATCTGTTGTTGTACAGAGACAATAGACAGCTTATATGCAGAAAAGCAATAGGTAAATGAAAACATATAGAGGTCCAACCTTGTTATACATGGATTTTTTATACATGGATTTGACCCAGCATGAATGTCCACTGCAAATCACAATTTTAAAAACTGCTTTTCTACTGTTGTAGAGAGGCAGTCATGCAAGCAGTCATTCCATTTTTCAGTCACAGAATCAAACCCCTGCAGATATTGAGGTACTGCCTCATGCCATTAGGCACAATAGAGGAGTAAGAAACCTGGAATTGGGTCTTTAAACCTATTTCCCCATTGTTTTCTTTATGCACTGATTTTTTTAATCCATGAGAGGTTCCATCTGTATCTGTGAACCTTATATCTGTGGATTTCAGTATCAGAAGATGGCAGCAGGCCCAGTGCTGGAGGATCAGAGGATCGCCCATATGTGACCAGAAGTCAGACCCCTCATCCAGTGCAAAATGCTAACACATCACCCCTATGTTGGACCGTCTCTCATGCTTTAGACATAGCAACATTCTGGCCAGTGCACATAGTGATGCACCATTGTCTTGCGCTGCTGGTTTTTTTTTATATCTTTAGATAAAATAAGGATATCTCAGTGTGGTGTGTTTCATTGCATTCTGCATGAAATTACTCATCAGTTGATATATAACATTGTGGTATTATTTGAAAACATAAAGATTTTTTTAAAAAATGGTCACTAGTGGTGTCAACCCGCTATGCATGTCACTAGGTATGGCCCACACAACCCTAGGGATGCCCCTAGGCTAAGTTGTTGAGAATTTTCTTGGAAAATAATGGGCTTCTTTTTCAACTTAGTGGGCAAGCAAAAATATACGACATTGTCTTTGAGACCATCCAGGATGACTTTCCAGCCTGGTTCAATAAAGTGATGTCTTACCTGAGCAGTCCTGTGGTTGTCCTCCCCGCTTTGTTACTCCTGTTGTAAGTCTACCTACCTCTCCTCTGTTTCACTGCACTTGTGATAGTTGCTACTAAAGAACCTCATGGTATGGTAGACATGGGGGTTACTAGGGGGTTATACAAACCTGGGGTATCAGGGTTGTAACATTTTAGAGAGTATGAAGAATGGGCACATGATTCCTGCACCTCACTGAGGAGGGACCAGTGGTTCAGTGGCATGGTTTCCACATGGTGGTTCAAGCTGCGAGTCAAATAAATGATAATTCAGAACTGCTGCAAGTAAGAGCACATTATTACAGCCGTAACATACTGTTCCGGCACCCAGAGCATCTCCAGATGACTTGGAGAGCACAAAAGACACCTGCATCCAGGTTCCCCTCCCCACATCTGGCATTTTGTGGTTGTCCATAACTACGCACATCCCTCATGGCTTGTAACCTGTGATGGTTTCCTCTAGGAATTTGTCCAATCCCTTCTTAAAGGCACTGAGGTTATATACCATCACCACATCCTGTGGCAGGGAGTTCCACAGACCAACAACACACTTAATTGACACATTGGGTAATGTCACATGATGTTGTGAGTTTACTCACACAGCAGTAAGCACTCACTGTGGTGCATTCACACTCCAGATTCCTTCTCCTGTGAACATTCTCATTGAAGGGAAGTCTCCATGGGAAAAGGAATGGGGGTGCAAAGCCATTAGTACCTTTTCCTCCTCTTGGAAGAACCCAGAATTGACTGCCTTGCATGGCTGGCAGGTTCTCTCTGGAGAAACCGCTACAGAAGGAAGAAAGGGGGAAGGTTTATGAGGGCAGGTACACCCTCAGGCTGTGGTCTAGTTATGCCTCTGCAGTTGATATTGGACTGCAGCTTTGAGGAACTCAGTTTGAGTAACCACAGTTATCAGGGAAGGCCCCAGAGCTCAGTGGGAGAGCACATGTGGAACGGATCAGGTTTAATCCCCGGCTATCTCCAGGTAAAAAGTAGCAGATGGATGGATGACGGATGGATGACGGATGGATGGATGTACGAGTACAGTTACCATTGAATATCTGTGCCGTAGAGTAATGTGATTAACACGTTCCCTTGTGTTCCTTCCTTCCAGCATGCTCATTTATTATCTGCAGAGCATTGCAAGGTCATTAAAATTCACTAACAATCAATTAAGAATGCAGATTCAGAATGTAAGTACTGATCAAAAGCACAACATTTCTGTAACTTTCCATAAAGGAGCTCATCTTAATTAAAAACTGAAAGTATGGAGTAGGGGGGAGTGGGCTTATTGCATGATAAAGCCAGTACCAGCATCCTTTATTTGCTCATACATTTTATTTCTCTTCTTTTTTAAAACAGATGTTATTAAGACATCACAGGCTTTGTGCTAATTAGTTTTGTGTGCATTCTAGGAAAGAACTGAAGACAAGAAAAAACTTGTACAGCTGGCAGCAGGTAAGTAGAAATATTAACAGACAGGCCCAGATCATCAAAACAGTAAGGGCCAATGTATTATTTAAGTTATATATTGGTGGGGGGGGGGTTGTTTGAGAATGGGAAATACTGCAGGTACTTTTGTGCAGTAGCATATCTAGAGGGGGGTGGAGCAGTCAGCCTTGGAAGGAACATCACCTTTGGATCCACACGAGGCACGGGAGAGCAAAACGGAACTGTAATGGATATAATATTCATATGTATAGCCCGAATCCAGAATATAGAAGGAAGTGATAAAAGACCAGAGCAGGAGAGTGACATCATCAGTCAGGAGTCTTCAGCTCGGTGCTCCTCACCAAGAAAGAATGGCAGCGTCGTGAATTTTGAGTCCCCCAAAGGCAACCAAATACCAACCATCTCTCAGTCCGTGCCACAGCCTGAAATAGCCAAGCCGGTCAGTCCAGTCCCAGCAAATCCGACCCCAGCAGTTCCATCACCTGTGCTTCCAACACCTATCACGCCAACACCTTCTCTTCCTAGTATGCAGAAGCCTAAAGCTGAACCTGTTGCTAACAGGTAAGGCCTCTTGAGTCTGAAAGGAAAGCAGTGCATAAATTAGCAGGTGGGCTTGGATGGGTGAACGTCCCATCAAATGTCACTGAAAGAACTTCCATGGAAACTTACATTAGGGTTGTCATAATTCTCTTCCACAAAATCAGCATAGGACCCTCAGTCACACTTGCCAGTTAAAAGCAGGCCTCCATCAGTCTTGAAAGACTATGGTATCGTGCTTGGCGCTGCATACGCTGCATGTGAAGCACAAAAGCCTGGGTTGGATTGTTATGGAGGATAGGCTGTTACCCAAGCAGCAAATCCCCCCTCTCCACGCCACTGAATTAGTCCAATGGAAAGGCAGAGCCGATACGATTGGATCCAGCTGGCGTCGCAGAGCTGGGCTAAGGACAGGACCTCACCCTGTCTTGTGGGGCCAACCCAGGAATCGAACCCTGGCCTGCTGGTTAGCAGGCACAGCGTCTTTACCACTTGCGCCACCCACAGCCTTACACACTTGCCAGTATGTGAATACGAACCCCCCAGAGTCCGGACTGTCCCTGTTTTTCGGGACATATGGCAACCTTCCAGTGCTTTTCAATGGAGTTATCACATTCAGTTGCAAAAGCAATCATATAGCATGCATGCATTTGTGAATCAGAATTGTAATGCTGTTTCAAAACTGTTTTTTGCATTGGATTCTGCTGGAAAATATGCATCCAATAGTATATGAGCTGGTGGGGATTATTCTGAATAATTTTAGTGATTTTAGTTATTTTGGTCACCCCCAGTGTGTCATCCCCCAGAATGTGATACCCCTAGCCCAGGCACCTTAGGGAGGCCACTACCTCAACAAGGTAGAACTGGCTAAATATTTCCTAATTGCTGGAATTAGATGCTGAAGGGCCCCATCCTACACCTGGGCAGTGGACACCACTCCTCTGCCTGGGCAACTCTGTAGCACAT
Source organism: Cryptoblepharus egeriae (assembly GCA_030015325.1). NCBI lineage: Eukaryota > Metazoa > Chordata > Lepidosauria > Squamata > Scincidae > Cryptoblepharus > Cryptoblepharus egeriae. The sequence goes on from JAREYC010000013.1 coordinate 20,221,043, forward strand.
TGCTGTAAGGCACTTCTGCACAGTGGTAAGGACACCGGGCCAGAGAACCAGAGGCCAGAGACACATTAGCTGTTTTTTTTTTCTTGTAAACTGCTTTAGTTGAAAAGCAGTCTATACAGACAGACAGACAGACAGACAGACAGACAGACAGACAAGATAGATAGATAGAATAATTGCTGATCTGACCATTTGAAATCCAGCTGGCATAGCAGACTGAATTGCCATACCTTTCTGTCTCTAGATACTTGGGTACAGTCCATGGGAGCACAAGTGACCTCTGCAAAGCCAAGGCTTTTACCCCGGTGAAGTTCAAGAAGCGAGTGGAAGATGTTCATTCAGAACCCCTGTTTAGGAAAAGCCTTCGACAAGTCAATCCAGATACGCATATTGCTGCTGGAGCTCCTGGCTTTGCGGGCCGCAGGGCTCACACCGCCAGGTATTATATTGTCAATGAGCATGAACCCCGCAAAAAACTCCTCCGTTCTACAACGCGGCTGCCCAGGAATTTTCGAATGGATGATTCGAGTGAGATCGTTGAGTTCTACCCAAGAAACATCCGAAGATACGTTGTCCGGACACCCCATAGGGTGTACTCCCCACATTTCAGTGAAGTGGAGGAAGAGGAGAGATTAAGGAGAGGCATGGCAAACAGATATCAGCGTCCAAGGTCGCTCTCCGATCTCCGAGCAGCACCCCGATTCTACATTGGGGAATGTGCTGATGGTCAAATCCTTACCAGCAAGGCCCTGGCTAAAATGCACTACAAATCATGGGAAGATGGTTTTGGGCTAGCATTTGACAGGCCACCTCAAGCATATCAAAAGATTCATGTGAAGAACATTGAACTGGACCAGCACTTCCCAGAGCCCCATGTGAAAGCAAAATCCAAACACAAGCCTGAACCTCCCCCAACTGAGTCTGACTCCATTTCCATTGAGTCCAGCAGTGACCAGCCAACCAGCGGCAACGATCAGTACATCCAGGTTATTCACAGCAAAGAGAAATACCTGAAGCCTGGATCAAAGCTAACTAGGAAGAAATCCAAGACGGGCTTTGATCTAAACATGGCTGGGGGTAATGAACTGGTATGTTCCAATGTTTAAAGGGGAAATTACCGGATTGTTCTAGAATAGCAAAAGAGGTGTAATTTTGGGAGGTGGACATCATCTGTTCGAAACCTCCTCCTGTTATTCATGTAGCATATTTAACAATGACTGACGTGGTTAATGTAGAATATCAGATTCATGTGTCACATCAAGGTAAGCATTCAAGGTGCCTGTTGAGAGCCAGAAGTGAAGCAGGAACCATCAAGCAGAAAGTGCATCATTAAGCCATACAGTAAATAAGCACTTTGTTCTCACCTAGAAATTCATTAGCTGCAAATGATGGAACAGAAAATGTGCAGATCTTGTTCTTATACTGTAGACAGAGCCAAATTATCATTCTGAGCAATGGCATAGCTAAATGGGTTCAGGGTGTAGCAGTTGCACAGGGCAGCAAGCTTTAGGGGGGGGGGCAACGAGCTGAGCTTGACACTAGTGGCTAACATTGTGAAAAACGGAGTATGTTTTAATAATAAATACCAATAATAATAAAACCATCATGTTATATATGGTTGAAAAGGTAATTTAATACATAATGCAGTGCATTAGAATATCCTAATTCTATCAAAAGTTAACTAGAATATGAAAACACAAAGCGTATGAAACAAAAAGTAGATTTTCTTAACTCAAATGGTCAAACCCATAAGACAGATTATTCAGAGAACCAATGAGATTTAATGATGATACTGTATGGAACTAATAAGGTGTTAATATGAGTCAGCTCCTCATTCTATTGTCATCAATGTGATACAAATGGGTTAGGAAGGTGACCTCGACCCGTGGTCCAAGCAAGTTGATGCTTGTGCAACTACAAAACCGTTTTCCAGGTGTCTACAACCTGACAACTTAGTGTGAATTTGCTTCCAGATTGTTGATGTATGTTATACTCACTGTTTGCTACACCACTGGCACATGGAGCATTTCAGCCCAGGACCTCCTTTTGAGAATGACAATCTTTCCAGGACCCTTCAGAAGTGATGTCATGGCTGGAAGTTACCCCTACAATCCAGAGTAACTACAGGAGCACGTAAGAGACATTATGTGTACCCGTAGTTACTGCACCATCTAGTGAAAACCTATGGGAAATTTAAATTGCAATCCAGAGCAAATTGTTCTTACACCGGAGCAAGGACTCCCCGTAGTTACTCTGGATTGCACCCTACATCAAAGATTCCCAGTGCCAGTTTCCAAGATGACCCCAGGGGGTCCCAACCCCACTTTGAAGACCACTGTGCTCCAATATTCAATAAGTGGTATTCAATAAATGATATTCAATAAATATTACAGTGTATATTGTATTTACTCAAATCTAATCAGCATCTTTTTCAGCCAAATTCAGTTTCCAATATTGGGGTGCGCATTGGTATCGATGGCTCATTAGATTCAAGTGAATACAGTAATTTGATTATAAGGACAGGTCAGTATTTAGTTTAACAGTTTACTACATTGTAATAAAGATGTAACATAAACCCATTGTTGTATATCATAGAGCACAATCCTAACCATGTCTACTCAAAAGTAAGCCCCATTGTGTTCAGTGGGTCTTACTCCCAGGAAAGTGTCTAGGATTGCAGTCATAGGGCAATTAGGTAAAAATAATGACATGAACCCATTGTCATATTATTATTATTATCATATGAGTCATTGATTTATGCAAAAAATTAAATTTAGCACTTGCTTTGCAGCTGCTCACTAGAATTGCCAGTAAATGTTTTATGTATTTATCACAAACCACAATCTTAACTATGTCTACTCAAAAGTAAGTCCGATTGTGTTCAGTGGGTTTTACTCTCAGGAAAGTGTCTTTAGGAAAGCAGCTTAGTCAAAATCAGGGTGCACATTAGATTTGATGACACATTAGATTTACGCACATTAGATTTGAGTAAATACAGTAGAGTATTTTGATTATAAAAGGGCTGTGGGTGGCGCAAGCTGTTAAGACACTGTGCCTGTTAACCAGCAGGCCAGGGTTTGAGACCCCAGTCGGCCCCACAAGACGGTGAGCTCCTGTCCTTAGCCCAGCTCTGCGACACCAGCTGGATTCAATCGTATCGGCTCTGCCTTTCCATTGGACTAATTCAGTGGCGTGGAGAGGGGGGATTTGCTGCTTGGGTAACAGCCTATCCTCCATAACAATCCAACCCAGGCTTTCGCGCTTTGCATGCAGCGTATGCAGCGCAGAGCAAGATACCATAGTCTTTCAAGACTGATGCAGGCCTGCTTTTTTTATTTTGATTATAAATATAGGTCACAATGTTTTTAAATAGGGGTAGAGAAAATAGGGGTAGAGAATACAGGGGAAGAGAAAATAGGGATAGTAACTGTAACTGATTAAGTAGCCCTGCTGCAGCTTCCTTCTTAATCACTGTGGTCACTGCTTTGTTTTTCAGTTTGAACAGTAATTATCTAATTAACTTGATAATTAACTTGATATTTACCTTTGTAATTAACTAAGGGCCCAGTCCTGAGCTCTTTGCACTGGGTCTATGTTGGCTCTCAGTGTTGACATAAGATATGCCTGTGACACTCAGCATTGGATCAGTTCTGGCCCAGCACCAGTCCATGCTAAGTCCAGTGCCCGCCACATGCTGTACTCAGGCCACCTGGACAAACAAAACAAGCACCAGGTGGCAAAGATGTCAGTTTGGGTGGAAGGCAAGCTTTCCATTGTTAGGGAGAGCAGAGGGCAGGTGGGGTGTGTGGGGCAGGACTGGTCGAGCTGAACTCCGCCAGATCAAGAACTTCATGTTGGGCCCAACTCATAGCCCAAATCAAAGTCTCTTAACTCTGTGCTGGCAAAATAGCTTCTGGAGACTTGAGAAGCCCCATTGTGGGGCTTGGACTTTTTCCCAAGGTGCAGAAGTCTCCCCTTTCATCCATTTCCCCAAGGAGATCTCCAGCAGCCTCTGCAAAGCTGCTGGCCACTGTTACTGGCCACTTTACATACTGATCGTTATCACTTACTGGCCACTTACAGCACTAGCCACTTACTATTGCCCTTTCAGGTTGGGCTTTTAGGCTGTAACCTTTTGATGATACATTTACTCACACTTTAAAAAAGATTTTTGATTAGCAAAAGATTTAAGGGAATGCTTGCTTATTTTTTGGAAGCAGTTTGGCTCTGGGGTGTTCCTGTAATACTGAAATCTGCTGAAAGTTTGGGATAGCAGGTCTAAGCTAGGCTGACCCACAGCCCGACTGGTGAAAAGCCAGCTTCCCACAGCAGCTCATTCCTTGTGCTGAATGACCATGTCGTGACCACGTCATGGGAGATATACAGTGAAGATGGCAAAGAGAACTGCTTGGAAGTGGAAATAAATCACATGATATACAGAAGCTTCAAACCGGTTTGCCTGCTCGCTCACCAGTTGCTTTCTACAGATCTCAAGGTGGTGCAGAAATCTTTTCCACAGGCAGACCAGGAGATGCCTTCCATGTGACAGTTTATACATTCCTGGGCAGGGAGCTGTTTCGGCTATAAAAACAGTAAAAAAGCCGGTGGCACAAAAGATTGCTAGCAAATTCATTGCAGTATTAACTCAAGTTTAAATGCCCAAGGTGGCTTACAAGATTTTTTTTAATCCTTTCGTCTTCACAACAGCCCTGTGAGGTAGGTGAGGCTGAGACTGACTGATCACCCAGGAAGCTTCATGGCTGATACAGGATTTGACCCCTAATCGTCTAGGTCTGAATCCAACTCTCTAACCACTACACCATCCTAGGTCTATGATAGATGACCTATTAGGTCCCTTCCAACGTTATAATTCTACAGTTTGATGAAATAAAGCTTTTCAGGGGGGAAACAAGGTAGGGTCGGGGGAGATGATATTGAAAGGTGAGGCCAGAATGTTTAGCAGTGCAAGAGGGAGGCATGCCTCAGGTCCCCATTACAGTGCTAACCCCAGATGAAAACAAGATCCAACTGAAAAGAGTGAAGAGCATCCAGTCCAAGGTATGTGATCTGTTACCTCTCAGATGACAAGCAATTCAGACTGAACAGAGACTTCAAGCCTGGAAAAATAATAATTTATTTTGTGCCCTGGTGCAATGCACAGCATAGTGTCTCACTCACTTAGGAGTCTGGCTTAGCAGTGTCACACTGGGCTCTCCCTTTGAAACACATGATACACACTGTTGTGTGCCCACTATTTCTGCTTTCTGAATTTACTCTGGTGAAATCTGATGACTTTCGTGCAAGAGAATAAAGAGGCACCTCTTGACATTCACGTGGCACACCCATCTCTTGAACTGATCTCAATTTCTTAGTCTCTGGTCTCATTTTGTATTAACGTCTCCCCCCCTCCACCACATTTTAACATATTGTCAGTGTAATCCTTAGGTTGGTACAGTCTGGCCTGGGAGTGTTACAAACTGTGCCAGTACTCGGGGGTAAGGCCAGTGCACAGACATGCGCTGGCCTCCCCATGCTATGGCATGAATGGGGAGATGGGAGTTGTGCTGGCTTAAACTGATTAGGATTGCACCCTGTGTGAATTATGGTGCAATCCTAACCTAGGCTAGCCTAACTCATCGGTCTTCCCATTCCTATGGGGATGTAGGGAGGCAAGCACATGGCTGTGCACTGGCCTAACCCTCCCTCAAAAGTGGTGCAGAAATGTCTTAAGGCATTTTTATGACATCCCCAAATCAGCATAGGACTTATGCTGGGATTCAGGCCAGCCTAACTGGAGATTAGGATTGCAGCATTTATCTTTTTTGTCTTCCACATTTACAAACACAGGGAGAATTAAGATCACAATTCAGGGAGATTTAACCCATTTCTTCACTGCTGTTTTTTGGATAAAAATCCTCACCCTACAAATCATTCACATAAGTGGCAACTGGTGCCAGTTGGAGGCGACCGGAGGGGAGCAATTTTTGTGCATGCTGCTATTCAGGGGCTGAGGATTAATCCTCCTCCACCTACACTGTGGTCTTGCTCCAAGTCCCCCTCTAAAAGAGTAGTATTTGTCCATTTAGGGAAAAATATTTCAAAACTAGGGTTTTCCTAATACCTTGATGTTAGGACTAATTATTAACCTGAGCCCAAGTGCTACAGAATGAATATTAAACAACACAATCCATATATGTGTGTAAGAGATAGCACAACAATGTGGTACAGCCACCTCCAGCATGCAAAGACTGGATCCCCACAATGTAGGACACTCAAGAAAAATGGATGACATGACAAAAAAAAGCTAGACATGTGTGTTGCTTTCATGTGGTTTAGACACTATGGATGCAATCCTAAACACATTTTCCTAGGAGTAAGACCCACTGAACATAATGGGGCTTACTTCTGAGTAGACATGGTTAGGATTGTGCTCTATATTATTACATTTAATTAAGACATTATTTATAACATCTAATTTATGAATTATATGAAGGCTTCCTGCAGTCTGCTGACAAGGAAAAGGAGGCCAATGAAGATTTTTTTCTCCCAGGACATCAGGCTTGAAAAGAGCACATGTCCTGGAAAAAGAGGACAAATGTTCACCCTGGAAACACTCATATAGAGCACATTCCTAACCACCATGTCTACTCAAAAGTAGGACCCCTTGTGTTCATGGATCTTACTCCCAGGAAAGTGTCTTTAGGACTGCAGCCATATATTGCTTTCATCTGCTTAATTTAAACACTATTACTGTCAATATAAAATTTATTACATCTGATTGATGAATTAGAAGAGGACTCCCTCCTGGAAAAGGAGGACATTATTTCCCCATGAGCCAGGGCTAAAAATGAGGACGTGTCCTAGAAAAAGGGGACCCATGTTCACCCTGGACTCACTCACATACATCGATTTCCTGTGCTTCATTTAAACACTATGGCTGCAATCCTAAAGACACTTTCTTGGGAGTAAGACCCATTGAACATAATGGGGCTTACTTTTGAGTAGACATGGTTAGGCTTGTGCTGTATGATTAAATTGAAAAGTGGTAACATATAATTTATTATATATATAATTTATGAACGACAAGAAGGCTCCCTGCCACCTGCTCACAAGGAAAAGGAGGAAAAGGAAGATTATTATTATTTTTTGGCTAGAAAAAGAGGATGCGTCCTGGAAAAAGAGGACAGATGGTGAGCTGGCACCCAAGAGATGGAGATGTTGCAGGGAGGGAAGGACCATCATGCCAGGCTTGTGGCCAGGCAAGCTCAGCCCCTTTGCTGGGAGGGCTGCTGGGGAGGGAGCTCCTTGCCTTCCCCTCCTCCTCCTCCTCCTCTCCCTCCATCAGCTGGAGGAGCAGCAGCAGCTCCCTCCCTGTCCCTGCCCCTGCAGCCCCGCATGGAGTACCAGGAGGCTGCCCGGTGGGCTGCGGAGCTGCTGCGCTCCTACCGCAAGGACCCCAGCGGGTGGCGCAGCTGCAAACGCACGGTGAGACCTGGATGGGGAGGAAGAGGAGGAGGAGGAGACTCCTGGCTGGGAGGGAAAGGGGAGAGGGAGGGGGACAGCATCACCATGCCTGCTTCCCAGGATCCTGTACTGTAGCCCCTTCCACACCTGGGCTGGACAGGCAGTGCAGTGGTACAGTCCTTCCCTGCCTGCTGGAGGTGTCTGTACCACTTTCCCCCATCGCTGCAATACCTGCCCCTGCCTTTCAATAAAAAGTCTGCAAGGGGAAACACATCAACCCAGGGGTCCTAAGACCATCACCAGAACCACTACACAATCCTGATTTTCATAAAACTATTCTGATACTTCTTGCCTACCTTGCAGTGCTGTCGTAAGGATAACCAAGACACTGTCTCAGTCCAATGCTAGTGAAATGCTTGAAACACTTTGAAGTGCAAAATAGATGGTGTGGAATAATTCTTATTTTAATATATGTGAAACTGAAACAGACTGAAATAAGTTGACAAACCAAACTATGGATGGGCAATGCAAGGATATACATACCTGGACCAGAAAACCATGATTTGGGATATTGATGCCCTCAAATCGACCGTAGTTTGGAGATATCATCCAGTGATCAGGGGATTCTCAGGAAACCGCACAAACCTGGATTTGCCTTCCAGAAGGAGTTGCCATATTGATCTGTTACAGGAAAAAAACAACCAAATCTTTTAATGTCTTAAAAGTGAAACAATTTTAGCCTTAGCTTTCATGAATTGCAGGTGGGCTCATGAGATGCATGATTTGCTTGTTGTTCTGAAAGACAATCTATGGTTTGGATTCTAAACTCTGGTTAGTGCAAACAATGGTTCTGTATTACATCTGAAATAACCTGTTATGATCACACTTTATTACTTACCTCTTCCTTTTTCCAGAATGAAATTTCAATTTCTTGGAGGCCATCAGCAGAGTTTCAAGGAAACTTGTAAGTAACTCTACAACACTGAGCATGCTAACCAGATTTTATTTGATGAATAAAGTGATGTCTGCACAACCCCATGCTTTATGCATGAACTTTCTGGCCCTGTGGAGGAAAGATGAACTGTATGCTGACTTAAAATACAGGTGCCTGATCTTCTTTAGAACTAATGGTAGCTTCAGCAGGGCAAAGGGTGGCTTGTGAAAATAGCACAAGGGAAAGAGTTAAAGGGTTAAATATGTTCCCAATGAGCTTGAAGTCAAGCTGCAGCATATTTTAACCAGGTGAAGTTGTTGAGCATTCTTCATATTGCAATCATCCCATACATGAAGTTGACCAGGGCATCTGTAACTTTAACTAGGTTAGATTTTTCTAAAAGCCAAAGCTGATATAGCTAAAGCTGGTGAGATGCAAAAATAAAAATGTCTTTGATTCCATTTTTCCCCATCTTGCTTTCCCCAAAAGATACAAAGCGGAAGGAATTATTCCTGCAAAACCTGCAGATGTGTTTCAATGTCTAAAACCAGAGACTGGTGGACTTCGAGAAAAATGGGATCAGAATGTGAAGGAGGTGACGGTCGTTGACACCATTAATGAAGTAAGTACCAGTATAACACATCTATACAACGCTTTCAAGACCCAGTTCTGATCTTCTTTGGGAACAGGCCTTGATTCTAAGTAGAGTATGTGCTTTTTGTATGCAGTAGGTCCCAGAACTTCTACCGGTGTGTAGGTGATGCATCCACTAATGGTCAACTCTGTGTAAGGCTATATATCTTGCAACAGGAAAGCCTGCACATGCATCTGGACCTGCGCCTCTATTTGTCTGTTTACAGATCAAATTTGAAAGTTCACTTGCTGGAATGAATTCACTAGAGTTGAACTTGCCGCTGGCACAAAATAAAATGTTACTAATGCACTAGATTAGGGTTTTTCAAATTGTGGGTTGGGAACCACAAACAGTTTGGTTTGTTTTTTATTTTTTATTTTTTTAGATTTGATGCTGCCACGGTATAGGACTGCATTTGGGGAAATGCTACAGATCTGTATTTTTAACAGGCTACTATGTATATACTAGTCAATGGGGCCTACTACTGGGTCAGTGTTGATAAGATTGCAGCCTTTGGGATATTTGGGGATTAGCAATTGCTTGGGAGGGTTTAGGGGATTCCTGTTTATTTAAATAGTTTAAATTTGTGCTTTTTGTAAACTTTTAATTTGGTTAATTGATTTGATTTTGTGGTATGAGGGTGTTAAATTTCCCCACTTGATGCTGTCACTTCCAGCCATGACAACATTTCCAGATTAATAATGTTACTTCAAGTGGGTCCCAAATGACTGTCATTCTTCAAAATGGGTCTCTTTGCTAAAAAGTTTTGGAATCACTATGCTGGACCACACTAGAGATATAAATGTGCATATGGTCAAATGTGCAGTTTTAAATGTGCAGCAAATTATTAAGATTATTAACCCCTGCTTTGTGCATTTGTAGAATGTGGTTATAGTAAGAACTACCACGCCATCAGCTTTCATGAAGGTAATTTCCCCAAGAGAATTCATAGATGTGGTCCTGACTAATGAAGATGAGGATGGAACTATCACATCGATGGGTAAGTCGTTTAAAAAAGGCAATGCATGCTTGTCTGTCCCTGTATGATACTTTGATTGTTCAGTGCAGTTAGATTTGTGGTGCTTGATTTGTGATTAGTCAGTCGCACAGGTTGGGCACCACTTGATTATCATGTGTTGAACATGAAAAGTGTGCAAGATCAAGTACTGTATAAGAGCAAGTTGCCATTCAGTTGCACATAGCTTAAAAGCCAATAGAGGCTTTTAAAAATGCCTTGATGTATAATAGCTTCTCAAAGAGGAGTGTGTGGTCAGACTCATCTCTTCCGTGGAAAGAATTTTTTAATTAGGCAGCATAGAGATGCCAGCCTTAGAATTTCACCTGAGATTAAGAAAGCTCTTGAATCCCATAGCCAAGATCCTGACATGTTTCTAATTCAAATCAATACATGAGACACCACCACTCTCATTAATGCTCGTCATTCCCACCAAGCATTGCCATATCACAACAAAACTCTTCTTACGAAACGGTGCCGTCATATACAATACTGTCTGCTGGGAAGGGAGAGTGTGATCATATCTGCTGGCCACACTGCAGAGGATTACAAAAGAGTTTATTGGAAAGGTGTGGTCCTCCCTTACACCACGAGAGTGGGAATCCAGGGAAGTTGCGGTCCCTATGATGTAACACGCAGTTGTTGGGTGTGTTGGCATCAGTCCTGCGTGCAATGGCTTGTTCTTGACCACTGAATAAATAGTGGCAATGTGTTTGAGTTTAAAGTTCACATCATCATCAGGAATAAGAGGAAAAGTGAAACTGCACATGTGAAGGGAGGCCAACTTACATGTGATGTGGGTGGGCTGTGCTTAGAGCAGCACATATACTTTTCAATATATTTTTGGAGCTTTGGCACTTCCCCACAGACTCTTGTGTCATGTTTTGTCGAGGCCCAAAGCATGTCCTTTGATTGGGGCTGTCACTTAGCCATAGTAGCATTTTAAATGGGGCAGAGGTGGAGGGACAGTTGTTTTTATTTATTTTTTACTGTTTTTAACAAATATTTTTAATCTGCATGTTTTTTATTCAATTTAATTGTATTTTAATTATATTTTAATGGCGTTTTAATCTTTATTTATGTGCTATTTTAATGATGTTATATTCCCTGATGTTAGCCGCCTTGGGCTCTCCCTTGCGGGGGAGGAAAGGCGGGATATAAATTGATTAAATAAATAAATAAAATATTAGAATTGCTATTTTTGAAAGATTTTCTCTCTTTTTTTCCTCACACATACACTTTTTCCAGAATTATATCTTTTTAGTATATTTTTTTCTCACAGCAACCAATGTGGAACACCCTCTCTGTCAACCTCAGCCAAACTACGTGAGGGGGCTCAACTATCCCTGTGGCTGCTTCTGCATTCCTGCACCAGGGTAAGACATGTGGACATGGTTTTCTGTCAGTTATACAGATGTGGAAAGCATCCACTAGTATGCATTAAGGAAAAGTTCCATACCAGATAAAAGAAAATAATTATTGCAACCCTAAGTAAAAGACTTCTTACTTTTTACTCCTGATAAAGGGCTGTTGTACACACTGGGAGATTTTAGGAACAAATTATAACATAAACTTATTTGAAGTTGAATTTTTTTAATGATATCGGAATTGTACCTCTTGGCTTGGCTATACATTAATGCCTTTTTCACATTCTCTTTAGTAAATATATAGTAAGGAAGTAAAAGTATCATTCCCCCCCCCCCCCGGTTGCCCAGATAGTCAAGAATGACTCTAGGGTGCAGTGCTCATTCCCGGTACTAGAGTGATAGAGTCAGTGTTATCAGACATATGGCCTGCATGTGCACGGAACACTGTTACCTTCCCACCAGGGTGCTACCTATTTATCTACTTGCATTTGCATGCTTTCAAACTGCTACGTGGTCAGGAACATAATAATAATTCACTGATAACTGGAAAAGTCCAACTTCCTATGATAGCTGCTCACCCGTCCTCTGCTCACCCATCCTCTTTGCTATAATCGGTGGCATCCCAAGGTTTTGGAGGTGACGTGCACTGAAGAATGACACCACTATTTTCCAGATTGTGGTATTTTCTAATACCAATGTTATTTATCCATTGGTGTGTGATTTCATGTAAAATGCAATAAACCATGTTGAAATATCTCCAGTCTATCAAAAATTGTAGCCAAAAAACTAACAAAGGTGGGATGATGATAAATCATAACACCCAGTGCCTGGGCATTGGAGAAAGTCCATCATGGAGGTGATGCATCTTCAATACCACGTAACATGCAAACCCTAGTGATGCAATTGGCTGTAAGCATCTGATTGCTCAATTCAGTGTTTTGGCGGGTGGTGTGATAAGCATCCCTGGAACCGCAACAAGGCTTTTTCAGCTTTCCCCACATAGTTTTGGCTCACAGTTGGCAGGCAAAAGTATCATCTAGGCTCTGCCAGTCCCTCCCAGCAGGTACAAAGCTGGCTCAGATACTTTCCACTCAGGTCTGACGGGAACAGGGTTGAGATCAAAGTGTCGGCGTAGGCTATGGTTTCATCAACATTTTATAGTAACTGAACATCCTCTGCCAGCACCTTTTTTACACCAGATTTTATAGGGTGGGGAAATTGTTTGCCCATCATCCGTCTAGGAGTGAGAGTCCTTAGGCATGTTCATGCAGTCAAGCCCTGATGCCAATACAACAGATGATTTCCATTTTCTCAGCATTTAGGGGTTTCATCTGAAATGGAAACCCAATTGCTGGGACACCGGATTACTTGGGACAGCCCTGCATTCCAGCAATTTCTCAGTGTTGACACACCATGTTGTGTGTTTGCTCTTGGGAACTCTGCAAGATTTTGGACCAAACCCCCGGCATATACGAGACAGGTTGCAAGCGTTCCCACATATGCACGTCTACTGCATTAATGCCACACCTCCATACATGCATTCGTGGAAATTCTGAAAGGAGCTGGTTCATTGGAATTGATTGAACTTGCTGAATTTTTGAAATCAGTTTAATTGTTTAATTATTTAAAATTATTTATTTAATTTGTTTAATGATTAGTCTCCCTGGCCCAAGATACAGTGATGGCTACTGACTTCAATAGACCTAAAGGGGATTAAATATGTTCATGGTGGGTCTATCAACAGCTATTGCCCCACTAGTGGGTCATGAGCTCAAACGCTTTGGGTCACAGTCTGGGCCCTTCCATCGGCTCTTGCCCCAATTTGGTTCCAAAGAGGAGCCGTTCTAGAAACCCCATAACTTACCAGTTTCTCTTGACTTGGTGAATCACTCTACAGGCCTCAGACTGGCTCACCAAACTTGTACATCTTGCTTCTAAAAACCAGTAGTGGCTTATGGGGGGCTTCAGGAGGCAATTCTGAGGCCTGTAGAGTGGGTTGGCAGGTGGGGAGAGGCCTCTAGTACCATGAGGATGTCTATGTGCATGTCTATGCACTGGCTTAAGTCTTCCCCTAGGAGTGGCACCAAATTGTCTAACAGCACTTTGGTAACACCCACAGGTCAGCACAGGACTTAAGCTGGGGCTTAGACGAGCCTAACTGAGGCTTAGGATTGCCATCCCTAATTAAAAATCATTCACTGATATCTACTCAGTTTTTTGAAAAAATCAACTCAGTTCATGTACAAATGTTCCTGAGTCTGCTTTACCAGGTAGAAGCTAACTTGTTCTGTTTTGTGTTTTCATTTCCCCTGCAGAGACCCGTGTAAGACTCAGCTTCTCAGCTTCTATCAGACTGATCTGGGTGGAAACCTTCCACGGACGGTGGTGGATTCCTTCTTCCCGAGCAGTATAACTGCCCTTTACAGTAACCTATCCAAAGCCGTGGTGAAGCTTGTAGCATAAGCTGCATTTCCTCAATAGGAAAATGTAGCGTGTGTCTTAGGGTGCAATCCAGAGTAACTACGGGGAGTCCTTGCTCCAGTGTAAGAACAATTTGCTCTGTATTGCAATATGAATTTCCTATAGGTTTTCACTAGGTGGTGCAGTAACTATGGGTACACATAATGTCTCTTACGTGCTCACATAGTTACTCTGGACTGTAGGGTTAGTGTGTTTCTATTACTGCACTTGGCTGAATTTTAACTTAAATTTAAGCATTCTTTTATTTTTAGCCCCTTGATTTTAATAGGAAAAGCTTAACCTTTGTATTCATTATTCCACTGAAATCCAGGTCATTTAACAGTACTATATGTTGACTGTATCTTGCCCTTTATTTTAATAACATGTTTAGATATGCCTGACATGTTTGGTGCTTCTTCCTCCAAGCAAAGTCCCTGCTTGTTGCAAAGAAACATTAAAACAGGCTTGATATGATAGCTTTCTAAATGGGAGACTTTTATTTGGGGGAGCAGGTGCTCAAGTGGTACCACGTGATTCGGCTGATTGTATTGCAGAGGCAGTAATACTGACCTACCTCACAGGGTTGTTGTGAGGCACTGTTGTACAGTTGGTTTGTATACATTTAATAATACAGTGCTTTAAATTTGTTCTTTCAACTGTTGTGCACTTGGGCTGAGGTTGGGAAGTCCATAAGCGCAGTCAGCCATGGTGATTACAATGCAGCAATCATACCACTTTTATATGGAGAATTTTAAGTTTAAATAAAATGAGGGACTTTTATTCAGGTGACTTGGAATACAGCTGAAAGATGTTGTTAAACTGGCTGTCCCCAGTCTAGGTACAGTTATGTGCATGTTGATTTTTCATACACATTGTGATGCATGACATGTGAGGACATGTTCACATCTTTTAGTGCAACAAGATGCCTCATGTCTGAATACACCATCTCATCTTCGTACACCATTCCTGAGCAGTTCATGGACATCTCAAGCTGCTTCAATGCCCTTCCCTTACTAGCTTGTGATGCCTGATTTGCTTATTAAGCAATCCCATGCCTAGTTAATTAATTTCTGAGTTCCCATTGCCATAAATCTGATTTGCAGGTTTCAGCTGTGGCTTCATTTGTTACACCCATTAATTTGTTAATAGAGCCATTTTTTAATTAGTGTACAGCTTGCAGCAGCTGCTTTATTAATATTGGGACCACAAACAGAGGAATGTTTCATACAAGCTGTCTCTTCCTTGTCATGGTCAGCTTGCTCTTAGCCTGGGCAAAAACATCTGTCTGGGGCAGCTGGCTCCGTTGTAGACATCTGAGAGGAAAGCTTTACGGGGATTGGTTTACAGTGGGCAGCAGTTCCGAGTCTTTCCGAGGTGTGATTTGATTTGAGTTTATTCTCCCCCATGAAAAGACTGAGCTGTTCGGTTGATGATGGAACCTTTTCGCTTGATGATGGCAGTAATGGGCCCATCCGGTAAGGTCTTGATGATGTTCCAGGCTTCAAATCGCGTGAGTCCTTGCATCAGAGTTGTGTGCACCTGTAGGAGCTCATCCCCAGGCTGGATAGTGGAGCTGTGATCTGATACCACTCCTAATGGAAGCAAACGAAGTATTGATTTAATATGTGTTGAAAAGCTCTTATAAAATACACTTATGGATACTGAAGAAATCCTGGGTTATAATCTAGATCTAGAAAATGAGAATCATGCAAATGCCATGAAAATATTCATATACAGTCAAACCTCAGCATTCGCAAGAGTTCAGTTTTTGGAACCCCTTATGGAGGGCAAAAACCGGATCAAAAAATCTGATCTATATCCTCTGGATGCAACAAGAGACACCTGGTCAGGCTTCAGTGTGGATTGAAGGATCTGCTTTGAGATGCAGTTTTTGCTTCCCCCGCCCCCCAAAATGTATATTTTATATCATCTAGCATCAATAACACTGGAACACAATACTGTAGAGCAGGTTTTTTCAACCCCCAGTCTGGGGACTACTAGAGGTCCTAGGTAGCTGCCTGACCAATCTGCGAGAGGACTCCTCTGAGTGCCTCTTCCTCTCCTCACAGTAGGAGCGCTCTGTTGAAGGATTGCAGCCTCAGAGACCAATCCTATGCCTGTCTACCTATGCCTGTCTAGTAGTAAGTCCCATTGTAGTCAGTGGAGCTTACTCCCAGGAAAGAGTGAACAGGATTGCAGCCTCAGAGCTCAATCCCATGCCTGTCTATTCAGAAATAAGTCCCATTGTAGGCAGTGTAGCTTACTCCCAAGAGAGTGCAGGTAAGATTGCAGCCTCAAAGTCCAATCCATTACCTGTTACTCAGAAATAAGTCCCATTATAGTCAATGAGACTTAGGGTGCTATCCAGAGTAACTACGGGGAGTCCTTGCTCCGGTGTAAGAACAATTTGCTCTGGATTGCAATACGAATTTCCCATAGGTTTTCACTAGATGGTGTAGTAAATACGGGTACACGTAATGTCTCTTACGTGCTCCCGTAATTACTCTGGATTGTAGGGTTACTCTACAATAAGAGAGACTAGGATGGCTTTGTGCATTTTCAATGCATCCTGCATTGAAAAAGGTTGAAAATCCCTGCTCTGAGTAGACATGGGTTGAGACACTGGGCTCTCACGTGAAATCCTATCCACAATAACCTAACAATAGCTCCATTTATTCTAATGGGATTTACAGGTGGAGGCAGCTGTGCTGTGCTCTAGGTGGGGAAGTCTTCTCTCCAGGTCGCCAGAGGCAGAATTCTCCCCCCACCCCTGGGCTGGTCCCTGGACATTTTTTCCCCGCAGAACCGATCCCTGGGGCCAAAAAAGTTGAGGACCACTGCTGTAGCGAGAGTTTGTTTTACAAACAAATTCAAATTGGACAAATTACACGTGGATAGTTAGGACCATCCATGCTACTTATCCCACAGTTTGAAAAAACCAATAGATTTTGCTACCCATCTTTACCTTTGAAAAGTCTGTTGATGGTTATAGGTTTATCTCCATGGATGGAACCTTTTCCTCCTTCTAAACTGAATCCTAAACCAGCAGCCGTCTTCTCCAAAGTCACGGTGAAGATCAGATCTTCAGATGCTGTATTGAAATGGAGGATTGTCAGACTTTACTTTTAGGATGGTGGCATTCAAATAGTTCCAGTGATGCTGGGGTTCCCCAAGGGTCCAAATGAGAATAATAATGAAGATCTTCCCTACAGAGTCGCTTGCCTATCACAGAGGCCTTCCCCTGTAGCACGTAACTGTGACTGAAGAGATATGGTTTCCTGTAATTTAGTATCATTCTTGAGTAGCATGTCTAAGTTCCTTCTAGCAACTGTGTTCCTTGAACACACCGGAGCATCTTTTATCAAGGTACCAAGTCCTGATCCACCTATAGAGGTAGAGCACATGTTTGAAGTGCTGTCAGTTCAGTTTCAGTTCCTGACATCTCTTGTAGCATGGATCTCAGTAGAGCTCTGAAAGATCTCTGATCAGGGCTAGCCAACCCATCGCAGTCAATTGAAGCTAACTGCATCAACGGTCGCTTGTGAGGGATCCGAGGGGGCAGTGGATGTGGGGTGCCTATCAACCCCAAATCTGTCTCTTCCTCCCTTAAACCTGCTGTCTCCACCCCCATCCTCCATTCCCTGATCCTCTGTACCCCCTGCCCATTACACCCTCTCTGCCCTGTTCTACCCCAAAAACCACAGCCTGGCTGTGCCACTTAGCAGCCACACAGCCACATCAGTCACTGTTCTAAGGCCTAGCTTTGACTGGGGCTCTCTCATTTCTGGTGCTCTCATGACTGGTGCTCTCTCATAGTACCGGAGCTCTCTCATTTTTGCAAATGCACTTTATTGCATGTATTAGACACCCAGCACTGGCTTAGCATCGGCACTCAGCCCAGACAGGATTGGGCCCTAAGAGTGACCTCATCCTGTTAGTGCTTAAATATAAAAGTGTCTTCCACTTTCTGATGGTTCATTTTCTGATGATTCACTCTTTCAACACCTTTGAAATATACCCATAATTCATTCATCCAATGCATGTTCTGCTTTTTTCCAACATCTCACTGCTGTTCTAAAGGCCAAAATTGCCCTCCCCTGTTGTAGCTCCTGGTCTAATCCCATTCTCTAAGGAGTCAATGCAATGATTTTCAACCACTGTGCCATGGTGCATGGTCCACAGGTGGTGCCATGGAGGTTTAGAAAATTTATTTACTTATTAGATAATATCATTAGGGTCATTAAGGGATGTGAACCCTCCACCAGCAGCATAGTGTGCATTGTCATTTGTCAAAGGACTGATGGTGTGCCTTGACAATATCAGTGGCTTACCAGTGTGCCATGAGATGGAAAAGATTGGAAATCACTGAGTTAATCACAATCCATTTTCAAAAAATCTTTTTGTGGCTGCAGGAATTTGCAAGATAAAAGGGGATTGCAGTTTGCTAGCTAACGGCGCAATCCAGAGTAACTATGGGAAGTCGTTGCTCCGGTGTAAGAACAATTTGCTCTGGATTGCAATATGAAATTCTCGTAGGTTTTCACTCGGTGGTGCAGTAACTACGGGTACACGTACAGTCTCTTACGTGCTCCCGTAGTTACTCTGGATTGTATGGTGAAAAAGCATTGGAAGCAACATTTAAAAACTAAAAAAGATGGGGTTCCACTTTTCAACAGTTTTCACTTTTGGACAGTGCGCTGGTCTCTAACCTGTCCAATATATATGGGATGGCTGTAATGTGTGTGCAGTTAGTTCCTTGGGTTTATGAAGGCCATTATTGATTGCTTGTTATAAAATGCAGTACTCACTTGATTCTGTTGATGTTTCACTCCCCATAGACACAGAGGAATCAATGGATGCATTGAGGCTTCTTTCTCCCTCTTGGGGTTTCCTTGTGACAATAACTGCTAGCTTGGGGTGCCGAGCGTTCCGCAAGATCTCCAGAGCTCTGCTGTGAGTGGCGGCTTTAAGAGACTTTCCATTTATGGATAAAACTTCATCTCCTTTCTGAATGGTTCCTTCCTGGAATGCTAGTCCACTGGGAAACACTTTGTGGACCTGTTGGAATACACAACAACAAAGGAAGGAAGGAAGGAGTAAGTAATATTTCTACTTTATCAATTGCAAATCATTTGTCTTTTTGGAAGGGGTGGGTGGAAATGAACCATTTTAGAAGCTTTTCAAATTTCTCCACCACGTTACAAACTTTGCAACCTAAGTGAGCAAATCTGGATCATCTCCCCAAAATGATGCAAGTAGAGAGAAGGGCATGTGCACACCACCTGCGCACCAAGGCAAGGCAAAACTTAGTGCTTTGCATCCCTTTACCTACATCAGACTAGGCTGTTGGGTCTTTGCTCCCCCAACCTTCCCTCCCAGCTCAAAAAAATTCTTGTTTTGTGTTTGCTAACAAGCACTTGCTTTTCAGAAATACCTTTGCTGTCTTGAAATGTGTGACACAGCAGGACAGGGTTACTTACGGTGATAGCTTTGTTTTCTAGGTCTACTCCTCCAGCTAAGCTGAAACCAAGACCGGCACCTTCTTCTTTGTGAAGAATTGTGACTTGAATATCACTGAGTTGCTATGTGAAGGCAAAAAAAGATGTTTCTCAGTGTGTACATAGAAAGGGTATCATTGCAACAAAAAATAAGAAATTAAAAAGCTGAACAGAGGGATGCTACAAATGCATTCCTGAACTTGAATATTATTTGGTCCATGTTAGTCTCCCTGGCTCATCAGGTGAAGTTCACAGGATCAGTGCCAAAGGGAAAATATGTGCAGACTTGCCTTTAATGTTGCCTCATCTAAAGTCTTCACTTCCTCCAGCAATTTCTCCAGTTCTTCAGGAGTGAGCAGAGAGATAACAGTCTGACCAGAAGCTTGAAGGGAACTCTGTTCCTTTTTATCCTTCTCTTTTTCATTGTCTGATCGACTTGGATTGTAGTCCCTCAGCTCCGAGAGGCTGAACATTGACAAAAAGAAAAATAAGATCTTGCCAGATTGCAGCAAAGAACACAAACCCTCTTGTCCAACATCCTGTTTACCACAAAACCCAGCAAGATATCTTTGGGGTGTCTACAAACAGGAGAAGAAAGCATTTCTCTCACTGGAATGCAACTGGGGTCGATACTTTTGGGTGCAAGGCTTGCAAGAGCAAGGCTTTAGGTGCAAGACCTTTATTTTTTGTCCAGGTGTTCCAAGTTGGTTTTGCACATCAACGGGGTGCTTTGACATACCTATGGGGTGTGGAGAGTGTTGGCTGCATCATGTGATGCACCCTACCCATCATGGTAGGGTGACATCATTACAGCCCAATTTTTAAAAAATCTTGGTGTTTTCAAATCTAGGTATTTTCAAGTGATATATCATGTTCTTTATCTTAGCATTCATAATTTCCTGGAGAATGCAATGAGAACTGGTGAGGTGGGGATATGGTCAGGGTGACCATATATCCTTTTTTCCAGAATATAGCCTGGATTTTAGCCCTGGGGGGAAAAAAATCTTCATTGTCGTCCTTTTCCTCGTTAGTGGGCAGCATGTAGCCTTCTCAAAATTAATAAATTAGATGTAATAAATTACATGTAATAGTTTTAAATTTAATAATAAGTAATATAGTGTTTAATCACATGAAAGCAATATACAGTGTATATACAGTATACACACACACACACGACCCCAATATACTACATATACACAGACATACACACACACAGAGGGTGCCCCCAAAATCTAATAAAAATACTTTAGTAAGCTTTTAGCTTTTGTACACAGCAATTACCTATTGTACAACTATGTTTTCCACATGTCTTCACGTACATCTTTTGGGGGCCACCCTGTGTGTGTGTGTGTGTGTGTGTGTGTGTGTGTGTGTGTGTATGAGTATGAGAGTTTTTAGCTTTTATCTTGTCATATCCTACATTTTTCATTTTGATGTCCTATTTGGATATCCTACTTCTCTTTTTCGGTTATGACGTATGGTCACCCTGATATGGTGCATCACCACATTCATTGCCCAGGGTATTGCCCTACCTAATGCATGGGCAGAGGTCCATCATAGAAGTGACATGCTGACCATGTAACACAAACCCCAGTCACGCCACTGGCTAGGCTGTTACTTTCATGGTGCTATGAGTTTGTGTGCCCAT
Organism: Cryptoblepharus egeriae; assembly: GCA_030015325.1. Lineage (NCBI taxonomy): Eukaryota > Metazoa > Chordata > Lepidosauria > Squamata > Scincidae > Cryptoblepharus > Cryptoblepharus egeriae. The sequence goes on from JAREYC010000013.1 coordinate 20,242,060, forward strand.
GTGTTTTATGTTTCTAAGGTCAGCCAGCAGATGGGGCTAGTCTTTGAAAAAAACTGACAGTAACTAGAGAGAAGGCTCTGAATCAAGAAAAGATGTGGGAGAGACATTTAGAGATGTTGTGTGAAATGTTGTGTTGTGTGAAATATGTTACCCCAGTGAAAGGATGTCTGAAAATGATGACAGCTATGGAGGGTCCTTTTATCCCTGTTTAGCCTCCTGTTGACGGATATCTCTGAAAAAAAACCTGCTTGGTGGAACTGTTGCAGAGAGCTACAAAGACTGTGCAATGGTGTGGGGGCATAGCTAGAGGGGGCAAACCAGACAGTCTGGGAAGGAGCCTCACTCCGTACATCTCTGTTAAACTTCCCCTAACCTAAAAGGCTCCATATGAAGCTCCCTCTAAGACTGACTGCTCCACCCCCCTCTAGCTATGCCACCACAATGGTGCAAGTCTGGTGCAAGGCAGCATGAAAGTGCAGATCTCCTCTCCCAACTTCAGGCTGCAAGCATTTCCTCTATTTCTTGTGAATGAAACCAGGCAAAATACTTAACACATCTGGATTAAGTAACAGTTGGTAGGGCCAAATAAAAAGGGTATGTGATCTAGATTTGGTTTATTTGAAACAGAAAGAGAAGGCTCTCTTTGGAGTGTTCCTCCTTTGTTGGGCTCTTATTATTTTTATTTTTATTTTCAATTTATATCCTGCCTTTCTCAGGCTATTTAGCCCGACTCAAGGCGGCAGACATAAAACATAATTAAAAACATAAATAGTTCAATACAATAAAAACAATTAAAACTCTTGATACATTCCTGGACACTTGTTGGATTTGGCAAACTTTGACCAATACCATAATAAACTGGGATGGTCCAGGAGAAAGCACTGACTACTAAGAAATACATATTCAAACTATGCACAGAAGAAGATCTTACTTCATAGAAAAGCTGCCATCTGGGGAATGAGTTTCACTTGTGAGAACAGTGGACCCGCATTCATCTGTGAAGGATTTTGGGGACGCCTCACACAACCGTCCAGGATTTTTCCCAGAACGCAGGGGAGCCTGAGGCAGAGAATGCAATGATTTCATTAAAGCTGAAGAGAAGTGGCTGCTGATGGAGTAGAGCGTGCTGCACTCTTCACCTGCCATCTTTAGCATCTCACAAGACTGGGCAGAAGTGAGTGGGAAGCTCCTTGCTCTTTGGCTGGGCGCACTGGTGACTCGTGGGTTGGGTTTGGTGCCTTGCAATGGACAGGAATTCAAAGACACCTCAGGGTTGATGACAGTGTCATTGTTTGGACTGGCGGTGTCTTCCTCTCTCAGAGGCGAAGGTGAATCTAGAACACTTTCATCTAGACAGGGCTGGAAGTGTGGGCTTCCAGAACCGTGATGATGGTCACTGTTAGCAGGGGGACATTGGTTCATATGATGAGCCTCGGGAGACTGTGACTCCTTTCTGATGGGAGATTTCTCCGGCTGGATATGTAGCTTTGGGCCCAGTTTTCTGTTTCCCTTTTCTGGTGACTGAGGAGTGCCCAAACTTTCAAAGGAACTTATTCTTTGCTTTATTGACAGTCCTCTTGGTGACGCCCGAATGATCTTGGAACCCAGTTCGTTGTCAGAAACGCTTTGGTGGTCAGTCTTGTTTTTTCCCGACGCAGATGTTACATCCGCATTTCCTTTCTTCAACCCCTTTAGGCTTTGACGGAACCAAGCTGGTTTGGGGGCAACAGGAGGACCTTTCTTCACAAAATCACCTTCATCTGATGACCTGGTTGCTTTTGAGTCAACCTCTTCCATGTCTGATCTCTGCAGAGACATGTCCAAGCAACCAGGTGGATGGCTGTCTTCACCTGTGTCAACGTTGGAGTGCAAGCTTAAGGGGCACCTTTCATCAGACATGTTGGGGTTAAACAAGCTTTTGATGCAGTCAGAAATCCTGACCCAAGGGTCTTCGGTTGTGGCCTCGAGGCTATAATCAACCCTTGCTTGTCTTCTGAGTGCAGGCCTTGATGCTGATGAGAGGCTCTTCCCTGAATTAAGATCATAATGGTGATAACTATTCAGCAAAACATCTTTGAATTCTTACCTTCTCCACTGTTATATGTTTGTGCATCCATCAAAAGCATGGAAACCATCCAAGTAAAGCAACACTTTTTCTGTGAAGTCTTGCCCCACCTCCCTAGACCTCTGTTGTCATTAAGCCCAAAAACATGTAAATGAAATACTGTATTTACTCAAGTCTAATGCTCACATTTTTAGCCAAATTTAGTCTCCAAAATCAGGGTGCACATTAGATTCAAAGGTTAAATAGATTTGAGTCAATGTGATATTTTGATTATAAGTATAGGGTGTACATTAGATTCGTTGGCGCATTAGATTTGAGTAAATACATATATACTTCCACACTTTAACCCTGCCTCCATTTCCTCCTCTTTCTGTTATCAATCTTGTATTAACATTATCTTAAACATTACCTCAGGATTATTAAAGTACTAGTGAAAATGTATCCACGCTGTGGGAGTAAAATTGCCCTGTACTCCATCCCTCACTGCACATTAACCCCCCCCCCCGCATCATCCGCAAATGTGCATTATTCCCCCATGTGCATCATTCCCCCATGCACATCCACCCCAAACACAACAGCCCCCATGCTCATCCACCCAAAACTCATCAACCCCCCTTGCTCATCAACCCCCCCCCCATGCACATCATCTCCCCATGTGCATCAACCCCCCTGGGCATTAACCCCCCATGTGCATCAATCCCCCATGCGCATCAACCCACCATGCGCAACAGCACTTCTGGAAAGATCATTCACTTCTGGAAAGATCTGGAAACCAGGGAGAGAGAAACTTCCCTAATGACATTTATTGATAGTTTGCTTAAGGAAAATGAGAATCGCAGGGACAGAATATTTCATCTGCCAAGACAACTGGAAGGAGTCAATAGGGTAAAATGAAAAGAAATTTCAAATGGAGGAGAGCAGTGCAGACCCTAGAAGAAAACCCATGGATATAAGCACCTTGTGGCTTCTGCATACAACAAGGCACTGGATGTTTAGTTGCCCACAACGGAAAACCAGCATCAAGCTAAGTTCAAGACATATAAGAAGCCCAACACACACATTTAAAACGAGCAGCTTTGCACCCTCGGTTCTTAATGTCTGGGGAAAATAAAGAGAATAACCACCTACTTGCAATGAAAATCAGGAATCAATACCCTCCACTACTGGTTTTAATATTCCCAGTGCCAGTATAGCTTGACCCAGTGGCAATAGCTTGACCAAACATAGGCAACAAATTGGCTTCTACTCACCCATTGCAATATTTTCCCTAGCATGGCCTAAAACACTATTATAGAATTGCAAGCAGCACCATATGAAGAAGACCTTGCCTTGAATACTGAAAATATTCAATATTTTCAAGAAAATATTCAGGTATGCCTTATAACATACCTACTTTTGGGGAAAACCAAAATATTAACGGGACAGGTGAACTATCAATAAAGGCCAAGGTAGTTATGAAAGCTTTATAAAAGAACTAGACAGTAACAGGCATCTGAAAACCCCAGAGAAAGATGGAAAATGTGCTAGGACTTCTGAAGGAGGGTGCATTGCAAAGGGTGAATCAAAGACTGTGGCTTGCCAAAAAAGCAATAAAAGGAAGAAATATAAATGTAACAAGAGGGATCAGGCTTGGTACACTGAATGTGCCTCCTTTTCAGGTGAGAAGCATTAAAGGCAAGATAAAAGATGAGTTGTTAAAGTGCCAACAGCAACCTCCGACATGGCCGCACAACAATAAGTCCCAGGTGATTTGTCTGCTGTGCAATTCTGCTCTTTCAGCAAAATCATCTAGATCTAAAGGATGTTTTCCCAACCTAACAAATCAAATCTTGTGAAATTCCACAACAAAATGATATGGACTTTGGAGATTTGTTTGTGGATACGCAGATTTCATTAGCGGGAATGAGGATATTATTTTCACACATCATGTGCCCTAACTCTGTAGGAAAATAGTCTGAGAAAACCTTCATTTAGAAATGTCACCCTAAGATATCCAGCCAATATCAGTACTAAACCTATACTAATCAGAATTAAGAATTAACCATAATTGTCTTACCACTAAATGGAATTGACTTACCATCCCCATTCGGTAGGTAGTGTATAGATATGGTATGGTAGTGGAAGTTATGGTATGAAGTGTATAGTTAAGCTTAGACAGTGAAAGTGCTACTGTTTTCTTAATAAATTATTAATATAACTTTCTATGGCTGCAATCCTAAAGATACTTTTCTTGGAGTAAAACCCTCTGAACCCAATGGGGCTTACTTTTGAGTAGACATGGTCAGGATTGTGCTCTAATTCTGCATGCGTTTGGGCAAAATCCTGAGCAGTTGTGGGTCCATGCAGTTACATCACCCTCTAGTGTTATCTTATGGAAAGTCACCTTAAGTGCTCTGGAGCAAAGGGCTTAATTTGACTTTAGGATATGTGCCTTTGTCTGCCTGTACCACCTATGAGCCAAGGCCCTTGTGAACATAAGATCTCCACTGGGTCAGGCTAAAGGTTCACCTAATCCAACTCACTCAGTGGCCCACAAGTAGCGCATGAGACAAAATGAGACCAGCATCCTGGAGGGTTAGGACTGTGCACATCTCTTTTGCGTCCATTTTAGACTTTAAGCCTCAGGAGCGATTGCGGAGAAAATAGCTACACAAATGCACCTAACCCAGTGCTTACCTTTGCTGGATTTGCTTTCTTGATCTGCAACTTTTAAATCAACATTGGGCTGATCTGCAGTTCTTGGTGCTAAAGAACTTGCAAAGACTCCTTGGGTGATAACCGTTTTGGTTTTCTGCCGCAGCACATCTCCTATTTCCTGTTCCTGTCGAATAAACAGGAAACATAAATGTGACAATACATGGTTGCACAAAATTGCATTTGGTGCACCCTTGGGCCACCCTGCTCTTTCCGTAGAGTAATACTGCAACCCCTTTCAATGGGTTTCAACATTTCAACAGAATGAACTTTTATTTAAGGTTCAGGAATCCTAGACTCCTGCCCTTTGCATCCCATACTCACAAAGAATGAAATTACAATATATTTAGTTTACTACACTTTCCCCCCCTCCCCCGATCACAAGATTAAAGAGCAATCGGAGGATGGACCTTTGCAAATTTTCAATGCACTTCTATATGTTTGTTTACAATATTAGAGACTGCAAGTCAACGAAAGGGCTGAAAGTTTTGAAATTAAAAAAAACAACAGCAGAGCTCTTTTGAATTTCAACAAGTTATAACATATGAATTGACCTTGGGCCTCATTCGCTCTCACAGGGTTGTTGTGAAGACAAAATGATAAAAGCTTTGTAAAATGCCTTGAGTATTTGGAAAAGGCAGGGTATGAATCCTTTAAATATCTGGTTCCTTTGCTGAAAAGGTTCTCAACCCCTGTACTAAAAGCATGAACTCACATTTTTCTTTTCGGAACTGCCTTGTGAAATAACTGGTTCTGCAAGTTTCTTAGAGGATGTAACTAGAAGGCACTGATCTGCTGTCACAGAGAAATTCTTCTGCCCTACTCAGTCCTCAGAGTCGGTTTAAAAAGCTTCCTTTTTCGACTGCAATCTTAATTTACACTTTAATTTACAATTTGCTCTGGATTGCAATATGAATTTCCCATAGGTTTTCACTAGGTGGTGCAGTAACTATGGGTACACATAATGTCTCTTACGTGCTCCCGTAGTTACTCTGGATTGTAGGCTAGTCAGGTGGGCTTGGATGCCTGATTGGCTGGTGCATGCCTTGCAGGTGGGCTGACTTGGGGTTGTAGTGCTTGGTTTGCAACCACAAACCATAATCAATCTGTCAACGCATCCATGCAGTCCTTCTGCAATGGCACTGATTTCAGAAGTGTTTCTGGGACACACTTAAGGCTCTCCTGGTATAGTTTACTAGAATAAAGAAGCAAGGTGAGTGCCTAGAATAGGGGAGCTCTGTTAGCCATCAGTGTCAGGACCTGCTTTACCTGCACAGTTGGAGAAGGTGGGCTTCCATCACCTTGCAGGTTGGGTCTCTCTTTCACTTCTTTGTTGATTTGCTTGCCATTGGTGCAGTCTTGTTTGAAATACTTTCTAGGCGGAGGTTTGGGTTTTGACGATCTGGGTTTTCTAACAAGGATCTCCGCTGACCGTTTGGTATGTTGTTGGGTAGGATGACCTGTTTCTTTAACAGGGGAATCCTTATCCAAGCTAATCCTGGAGGAAGAATAGAAGGAGCTGGGTTGTCTGGTTATGGGCACATCAAGGCTATGTCCTTTGGCTTTCAAATCAGCCAGCTGGTAGGCATGACCATTCCTACAAGATGATCTGGGGTTGTAGCTGCTGTCGCTGCTGGAACGGATCATTAGCTTTTGAGAATGGTGGTTTAAAAAGGCAGCGCTCTTCTCGGTGTATTTTTCACAGGGAGATCTCTTATGCCAACTGCTTTCCAGACTTTTAACACCTGGATTTATCAAGAAAATAAAAAAAATATCAGTAGCCCAATGGCCAGGACCCAAAACACTGAATACTTTTGAACTGAACTGAATTATCTTTTTCTGGATACTCATGGGTGTGCGCTTATGCATGCGCACACACATGCACACACAAAAGAGAGAGACTGGGGAAAACTTCACAGATTGGTTCAAGTGTTCTGTCTATTAAAACTTATACATACGTCTTTAAGGTGTCACAAGACTGTTGTAAGCTACTGCTCTGAAAGATATTTCCTTGGAGCAAATGTAGGCTGCAAATCTATCAGGTTATATAGATTTGCCTTTGCTGTCCTCCAGACAAACTAATCACAAACTGTGTAGCACTTTCTGAGTGTACAAAGTATTTCACATTGTACTGTTACCTGTCGGATTATCCCCACATTGCAACGGAGACTGCTTAAAGTCACCAAGTAAATTCATGCAGATGAGAGACAACGGGTGCAAACTGAACCAATTTAAGCCTGCATAGCTCACCTATCTTTCCGTTCCTGTGGTGATATGTGGAAGTCGGCACATGTTTGTGCACTGGCCTACCTCCCCCAGGAGTGGTGCAGAAGTGCCTAATGGACTTTTGTGACACGTTCAGGCCAGAATAGGACTTGTGCTAGAATTTATGACAACCTAACTGGGGATTAGGATTGTACTTAAACTGACACTACAGGAATGGGGAGATCAATCGGACGAGTTGTGCTGGCCTAAATTGGTAAGGATTGCGCTCTCAAACCAGCAATCTCCTTATAACTCACTTTCTTAGCCACTGTGCCACACTCCTCTCAGTACTGAATCATTCTGCCCTTGACCTTTAGGGCCGCTGATCAATACCCTTCATTCTTTCTGTTTCAGGTTGATCTCTCAAATGCTTCATTTCCCCACCAGTTGAATTCCCTTACCTTCTGAACTCCACTGATGCCTTTCTCTTTCAAACCTGCTGCTTTCCACTGCTTGTGAGATGGCTTCCTTGAGCTGATGTTCAGAGACCTACAAAATTTCATTCAAATGTGCTCGGTTATCAAATGTGGCCAAAGGGCTACTTTTATCCTATACTTGAAATCTCTTTTGCACACGGAGAACACAATCCTAACCATGTCTACTCAAAAGTAAGCCCCATTGTGTTGAATGAATCTTATTTCCAGAAAAACACGTTTAGGATTGCAGTAAGAAATTTTGTTCTCACTTACATTCTGCTTGGGCCAAGGCTGTGCTTTGAAATCTATGCAAGAGACAACTAACTAATCTAAACAAGAGAGTACTAACTAATCTATACAAGAGAGTACTAACTCTCTTGGAGCTTCTACCAATGGACCCAGATCACTGGACCATCTATTGTCAACCCTGTGATGGTGACTCTCCTGGGTTTCTGGCAGTGACATTACTAGGGTTTGCATCATCTGGTACAGGAAGCCAGCACATCACTCCCAAGATGGACCATCACCCATGGAGTAGTGAGTGGGGTAATGGTTGTGTGGTACACATGGTGATGCTGTCACCCCACCCATGGTGATTCTATGGCTATAACATTTTATACTAGAATAGGTATATTTCAACATGGTTTCTTCCATTGCATTCTGTATGAAAATTGGGTGCTGTTCAGGGACTAAGGAGGAGTATGAATCAAATAAATAAATAAATAAATAAATAAATAAATAAATAAATAAATAAATAAATAAATAATATGCATTGAATGATACATAACAATTCAAATATACCAAGATTTTACAAATTTTGGCCTGCAACAACAATGTTCTCCCACTATGCCATAGACCCTCCCTTGAACCATAGTGTGCTCCAAGCATGTGCCTTCCATCATCTTACCTGAGGATCAGGGTGTCTGCTTATTATAATCTGCACAGCACCAGGATTGCAGTGACTGAGAAGCATATGGACCTCATTGAGTGACATATTTTGCACAGAGGCCTCATTGATTTCTACAATTTCATCTCCACACCTTCAAGAAAAAAGGATGTAAACAAATCACTTTAATGTCCTATGTGCCATTAACCATTCCAGATCATTTTTTGCAGGTACATGTTGCTGCTTAACATGGTTACACAAGGAACCAAAGTTGCTGTATTTTAGCAAATTCTAAGGATAGACACAGGGATAGACACAGGGTCTGCTGATGGAAAGAGAGGAAGAAGATGGTGAAGGAGCAGGCAGACACCCAGCACTGCAGTGCAATGTATGCCTCTAAACTGAAGTGTCCAAACTGTGGCCCACAGGCCAGATGTGACCCACAGTGAGCCTCCATGTGGCACATGGTATCCTTCATATGGCCTCAGACAAATCCTATAATTTTCCAGAGGGTAAGTGGAGAGCTCATCCTCTCTCTCAATGTGAAAGTGCTTATGAACTGGTTTGAAGAACATCCTCTCTCTCTCTCTCTCTCTCTCTCTCTCTCTCTCTCTCTCTCTCTCTCTCTCTCTCTCTCTCTGCGCCATTGTGTTGGGGACCAGAAAATGTGCACAGTGGGTACAGGATATGTAGTTCTCCTGCACCTGTTGCTGCTTCACTCCAGTTTGACTTCTCTATACATCTGCTATTGGCAGAAAACAGACACATGACACATAATATAGTAACTTTGCACCCACAGTTTCCTTCCTACTTGTCTACATTCTGTACTTTCACTGTTATGATTTGCTTAAATAGTCTGTGCACAGACTGAATATGGAGAGCATAAAAAGCTTGGCTGCACAAATCCCCCTTGTTATGTGCAACCAGTTGTAACCAGTTAATTTATAGCTTTACAAAGCAATTTTAAAAAATGTCTTTTAAAAAATAGCAGTGGTTTGCCAAATGACAGTGATTCATACTGTACCCTAATAATTTGCACCAAGCAAGTGAAATTGGTCTTGAATTTAACCTTGTTTAAATTTCTGGGATAGGCATGTCCCGATTTGAGAGGTAGGAACCTAAGGTTTTCTTGCTTGTGCAAGAAGTTTCTTGACTCCTTGTGAAAGTTCCCATGGAAGAAGCATTTGTCATTCAATTAAACTTCTCTTGTGCAATGACACCCAAGAAGGGCACTCCGGAGGAATCCATGTATGAAATGTCTTCTTCTCGTGTGTGTGTGTGTGTGTGTGTGTGTATGTGTGTGTGTTTGCAGTTCTAAGAGTTCTGCTACCCAGAGGCAGATCCAGTGGGGGGGGGGGGGGACTTTTGTATGTCCCCAGAAACTATCACCCTAGTAGGAAGGATACCCACCAGGAAGGGGAACAGCAGGGCCTCCAAGAGAATTTTTTTAAGGTGGTTCAAAACCCATTTGAAGCCCCTAAGACTTGCAAAATTATTTTGAAATAAAAAATTGAGGCCAATTAATGCGCAACAAACTTCAGTAAGTGCTCATTTATTGATCGTATAAAACATTATGTTAAAACATACCAGTATTCAAGTAATGTGGCAATATAAAATACTAAAATCTTGTCAAGGAAAAAATTAGAAAAAAATTTAACAATTTAATAAGTGCTTTTCTGGCTTTCTTATGTGCAAAATTTCTAATAATGCTATCAAAATCAACTTGTCTGGCAATGCTAGACTCAGTGCTTAGTCTTGTATGTATATCAGCCCAATCCAGAGCAACTAATCTGCCCACATAAGAGCCCTTGGGTTGCCCTATCTAACACTAGGTTGGAGCAACTGCAAGATGCTCCAGCCCAGTTACTCTGAAGGAGGCTTAGGGCAGAGCAAGGCAAGATAGGGTGCCCTAAGAGAGGTGGACCTGCTCTGCCCTAACTGGGGCAGCCTAAGCAGCTCAGGAGAGGCAAGTTGAGGGCATGTTTAGCATTGCCTAGGGCAGAGCAGTTACTCCGTATCCAAAGCCTGTTTCCAAGGCAGAAATGCCCTCTTCCAGCCCTCAGAGTTATACCACCTCAGGAGCAGGTATAGTAATGAGTAGACCCATAGGGGTCCATGATAAGGCCCGAGTAAGAATGGCAGTGCTGACCAAAAATCTGAGTTCTTGGCCAGCCTAGCTGCAACCCCTTCCTCTCAACCTCAGGATATGGAACAAACTACGGCTGCCCACAAACCTCAGGATACAGCAGGCCACTCCAAGAAGCCCCTTGTATTCACTGTAGAATGTACTGGCATCTCATCAGGGACTCCTTATAAGGCAGGCACCCAGTGGCGTCACCAGACTGGTGCGGCTGGTGTGGGCTGCATTGGGGATGCGCTCCGTATGGGGTGATGTGCCGGAGGAGTTTGACTGTCCTTTGGCAGGCCCCGGGCGTCAGCACACCCATTCAGGCCTGCTCCAAGGCGGAGAATCAGCCAGAAGCTGACACTTGTCTGAGGAGCTGGCCTGAACGGCCATCTGAGATGCACTGCGCAGAAACACACTGAGCATGCCGAACAGCTTCAGAGGAGACTTCCTTAGAGCAGAGAAAGTCTGCGCCTCTGCACAGCCATTTGGCCTCACTCAGGAGGCGGAGCGGCAGCCGAATGGCTTCAGAAAGAGTACTGCACAGGCACCAACTCTGACGCCTGCACACTCTCCCATAGCCAAAAGGCTTCAGAAAAGTACTGCGCAGGTGTCAGAGATGGTGCCTGCGCAGTACTCTTTCTGAAGCCAGTTGGCTTCAGAAACAACTGCGCAGGCGCCAACTTTGGTGACTGTGCAATCCAGGTGGGGGGGGCACGCATCCCAGGGATGACGCACAGACTTCCGCACCAGGTGATGTGCAGAGTCATGTCACCACTGTAGGCACCACAGCTGTTCCTTGTTCAGTGTGATCTGAGGGGTGTCTCCTCAGGAGCAAGTCTTCCCCTTGTGTCAATTACTTAGCATGCTCTGGAGCAGTTAGGGCAGCCCAGGCTTCCTGACTCTCTGGATTCAGCATAACTTTCTGCTCTGGATACAGAATAGTTAGGAGAGTGCAGTTAGGTCAGAGCAGGCTGAATTTGCTCTGGATTGCAGCCTACGTGTGCGTGCACATATACCGTATTAATTTTTTAGTAACAAACACTCAAATGGTCCTTCATATGGTCCAGTCATGGGCTCCTCTGTAGTTCTTCGGCCCCGGAACAATATACCTGCTGGACCCCCATCTCATAGGCACTGGGGAACAGCCAAAACATGGTTGGGAGCTCAGATCTACCCAGCAGGTAGTTCTGGGTTCTAAATTTGTGCAGGTGCCCAGGTCTACTTGTCCAGCACACCCTTGGCCATGGATGCCCAATTTCAACCTGGACTGACATCAGACGTACCTGAGCCTTCCATCCATATGAGCCACAGAGCCTGGAGAGAGCGCATGGATGAAAATTCCTGAGATACACTGGAAGTAAGGAATGTTGCATAATCCAATGCCTAGGCCAACACCAGCCTCTGGAAAGGCAGAGTAGAAAGATACAAAACAAATATACAAGTTGTTTATATATTATACAAGTTGTATATCAAATATACAAGTTTAGTATATTTATATACAAGTATATAAATATACTAAATAGATAAAGCAGTGTTTGTCAAACTAGGTGAATCCATTAAGTGGTTCACAAGCCCATTTCAGGTGGGTAGCGTAGCATATAGCTCAGCTGCCATTGAAAATACACAGTGGAAAAAATGGTATAGAGCTGCTGGGCAGGATGGTATCCTGGTAGGAAGGAAGCAAATGGCTCTTTGCCTTGAATATAGGGTTGCCATATGTCCCAAAAAAGGGACAATCCCAATTTGGGGGGATTGGGTTCACATACTGGCTAATGGGACAGAGCGTCCTCCCCTGATTTTGTGGAAGAGAATTATGGCAACTCTACATGAATAGGTTATGTGGCTGGAGAAGGATCCAACTCTTTGACTTCTGAACTGGAATGTTTGAATTCCAAATTGCAAAATAAAAGTATAGAAATACTTTGTAATGGGACCTTTGTCTGATCACAGCTTAGGTTTTGAAGCCTAAACAGATGATGTCACTTCTGGCTATGACATCATTGTTAGGTTAATGACATCATTTCCAGTATGACCCAACAGATTCTAAAAGGTGGATTCTGGAGCTAATACATTTGAGAACCATTGATCTTAAATATATAAACTGCCCATGAAAGTCAGAAGATGCAACACTTGAACATTAAATTTCAGTGTCTTCCCTTCCCTTTTCAATATTAATATTACTTTTGCTCTGTCCATATTTTCTCTATCGAATACACCTTCTCCTTGTGACTACTTTTTTCCTGTAACAAATAGCTATAGAAATGTGTGAGATGAAAACATTACATGGCCTGTATCCCTCCCCCACATTATTGGTTGCCTACTAGGAAACGTCATTGCTGAAAATGGAGAGGAATGAGGACTGATTTGTGGAAAACTGTCCAGAGAACTGGAGAGTCTGATTTTGAGCCAAAGTGCTGCATTCTGGTTAACACTCACCTTTGCTTAAGGAGACTTCCATAATGATTCTGTCATTGGGATTGCCCGCATTTAATGGGAAAGTAGCACTTTCTGAGCTGAAGGAGCTGTTTTCCTTCGTAATGCACATGCTGGTGCTCAGCGAGCGGCATAAATGGGATGACAAATAGCTAGCCGCAGAATGTGGGGTGCTGAGGCTCGTCCGGACTGTAAGGGTCAGAAGACCTTTCTTGGCCTGCTAGAAACAAAGAAGCACTATGAGCCATGCCTGTTGTTACCTGGCGGCCATGTATGTGCGTGCCATGTATAAAATGAAGGGACATTGTGCAGGAACATAACCTTGAATTTCTGCAAAGCTTCATAATGTGTTAATCCGTGCATTGATTCTCCATTCAGTTCCAGGATTTCATCCCCTGTTATCAAAAGAAATATCTTGTTAACAATTTCTTTGGCATATTCACTCACTTTCCCAAGCAAGCATCCATCAGTCTTGATGTATCGTGAATACATCGTATGTATGGTATCGTGCTCGACACTGCATACGCTACATGCGAAGCATGAAGGCCTGGATTAGATTGATATGGAGGATAGGCTGTTCCCCAAGCAGCAAATCCCCCCTCTCCATGCCACTGAAATAGTCCAGTGGAAAGGCAGAGCTGGGCTAAGGATGGGAGCTCACCCTGTCTTGTGGGGACCAACCCAGGTCTCGAACCCTGGCCTGCTGGTTAACAGGCACAGTGTCTTAACCACTTGCGCCACCCACAGCCAAAGGGTGGCACAAAACAGAGAATGAATCTAGGATTACTATCAAATCTATCTCTTGTCAGAAATCTGCAACAGAATGCATGATTCCAGACCCCACAGATTCTGGATCTATTAATTCTGGGTGTTCTGAATGTTTTTGGAAAACACACATTTAAATGTGATTTTAAAAAATATGTTATAATGTCAATTGTTAGGGTGGGAAAATACATTACAATAAATGACAAATACTGTTCTTTACAATGATTGGGAAATATGATCTGGAAATTTTTAGTGGAAGAGATCGGAATGGAGAGCAAAAGAAATTGAGCACCATCCTAACCAGGTCTACTCAAAAGTAAGTCCCATTGTGTTCAATAGGTCTTACACTCAGGAAAGTGTCTTTAGAATTGCAACCTGTGTCAGATCTAACAGATCCCAGAAACCAGAGCTATTCAAAACTGAACCCAAAAAACTGATTCAGTGAGGTTATTTAGAGAGCCACATACACAAAGTTTCATGGTTGTCTTAAACCTGAACAGAAAAAGTGGTTACGGGATCAAAACAAATGGCTCAATCATCAGGAACTGATAAAAGTTTTCTTTTTTTAATACAACCACTTTTTAAGGTTAGGGTCCAAACTGGTGGATGTAAAAAGAATATTGATGAACTTTAATTAAGCACCAAATTTAAATGGTTTGTCATCATATCCAAATGGGAGGGTTTTTCATTTTTGACATCCATTTAAATCTTAAGAGATCCCACTCATCTGATTATTTAGGGGCAACATTTTCTACCCATTTAAAAGCTGTAGCTTCTCACCTTCTTGCAGCCTTCCATCTGCAGCAGCAGCTCCTCCTGGGAAGATTGTTTTCACGTAGATGCCGATGGGCCCGTAAATGCTGTCCTTGCCTCCCACAATGCTGAAACCCAGTCCCTATTTGGAGGGTACAGAGGCAAAATAAAGGAAATGTTTTATGTATAGGGCTATCAAACAGCTGTGTCTTCCTATCAGCCCAATCCTATCTTACCTGTGGGTCTGCATTGCATCCAGCTTAAATTTTTGGGCTGCTCTTGTGTCAGGTTAAAGCAAGGGGAGACTTTTCCCCAATGGGAAACAGCCACAGCAACCCCAATGGGGGCTATTCGGATCTGCGCTACCTGACAAGGTGAGGCAAATCCAAGCAGCCTCAGACTTCTCTGAGGTATCTGAAAATGGGATCAGGCCCTACCTACTGCGATCCCCAATAGACCCAGCTGCTGCCCACCCTCTTCCAACCCAGAAATGCCTACCTGCCGGTTCCAGTGCATAACAGTACTTTATGTGCTCTTAAGTCTTACAACATGGAATATACAGTACTTTATAAGCATAAAATACCATATTTTCTTGAATCTAATACTCACCTTTTCCAGCCAAATTCCTTCTTCAAAATCAGGGTGCAGATTGGATTTGAGTAAATATGGTATTTTGATTATAAGTATAGGTCAGATTTGGTTTGACAGTTCACTATATTGATAAAAACTAACACAAACTCAGTGTTGTACAAAGTAGTGCAATTAGGTAAAAATCATAACATAAACCTATTGTCATATTATTATTGTCCTATAACTCATTGTTGAATACCGTAATGTTAAAATTTTTCACTTGCTTTATGTCTGCACATTACAATTGCCAGTAAAACTTTTTTAATATCAAGCCTTTTAAAATTGGCATATGTATTAGATTTGATGACGCATTAGGTTTGAGTAAATATGGTTGTGTTGCACACCACTCTAAACCTTCCTCCCCAATCAACTGTCACAATTAATAGACATAATTAAGCATCTCACCTTCCCTTGACCTTTCATTAAAACAATATTGGAGATGACAGAGGCCTGCAAACCACAGGATGCATGTAGTAGATGAGCAGTGCTGAGTGATCGGGAAGACCTAGAAAGGGGCTGCATTGCAAACAAACGAAAAAGGAAGGATTAAACAGGTTGACTTTTAGTATTACAACTAATCAAGCCATCTTTTCTTTTTAATATTACCCACTCTTCTTTAGTGGTTTAGGTTTAAAGCTGTATAGATGTAGATTATTGGAATTTCCTACACAGTGGATTAAGCAAGACAAGTAAGCCAAGACTGAAAAAATAGAGGTGTAAGAGTAGGCAGAGCCTTGCAATAACTGAATTCCTGAGCAAATTAAATTAAAAAAAACAAAAACAAAATAAGCCTTGAGCAAAACCACCAATATTAGAATTTGCAAACAAATCAGTAGAGGATTTTTTTCACCATATGACATCAATGAAAGCTAGCGGGAGTGGACAAGAGAAATCTTGATGCATTTGCTGGTAGTTAGTACATATTAAATCTCTGTGCATTCCAAAATTTGAGAGACAGGGTTTGAATGCTATTTTGATATTGAGTATCTTAACCATGTTAAGATATTGAGTATCTTAACCATTAAGATATTGAGTATCTTAACCATGTCTACTCAAAAGTAAGCCCCATTGTGTTCAATGGGTCTTACTCCCAGGAAAGGGTCTTTAGGATTGCAGCCATAGTTACTTGCTGGATAACATCATGGTTTTTCTAGTCCAATCCTGCCCTTGAACTCTTTGAGTTTCAAAATTCTGATTGATATGAGCAGATCAGGGTAGTAACAGGGTAGTAAATGGGGTTTCAGCAGGTCCTTTAAATGTGGCAGGACTGAGTTATCTTGTACCAGTGGACTGCTATGGTGTAGGCCAACTTGAGATGTGGGGATCCTACAAAAGAGACATATTTGGCCATGATGCTGTGCACCAGCTTGCTCTGTACTGAGACTGACATGCGGAGTGTTGCTCTATTGTTTTCAGGTAGTTTTCTTCTTCTACTTACAGTGGCTCTTCCAGTTGAACTATCCAGCTGCTGCGAGAGTGACTTCCTATTGCTGTAAAGTGATTGTCGATATCGGGAGGACGACTTCTTCAACACGGGACCGTCAACTTCTCCTATCCAGTAGGGACTCACACCTGTCAAAGACAGAACATAGAGAACCAATATCTGGTGAAATATGAAAACCAGATTACAGGAGTTACTGAAAATAAAAACATATGCTCCGTTTTGCTCCCCCAGCCTGGAAGAGCTCGGAAGCAGTGGTGGGCTCTAGCAGGTTCGCACCTACTCTATAGAACCGGTTCTTAACAAGAGACAGGACATATAAAGCTTAAAAATAGCCATTTAAAAGTGGCTGCCAGATGGGCAGAGAACTGGTTCTTAAATTTTTTGAAGCCCATCACTGCTCGGAAGGGGAGGCATCCCACTAAGACTGACTGCTCTGTACCCCTCCAGCTATGCCACTGGAAATGTGTTCTGAACATGGAGGGACGGAAGGAAAGCAACATCTCTTTAATTTCTGACTGCCATGCAGCTGACAAGGTATACACCACTAATAGTGTATCATTTTTTGAGACAATGCATGCAATGCTTTGGCATCTCACAATGCTACATAAATGCTCGATATTGCTGTGCTTGGAATCTTACTGGCAGAGTTGCTGCGAGTCTTCTGGCATTTGGCTTTGGTTTGTAGAACGGAACCATTTTGCTCACACCTTTTGGTGGGCTGCTCTTTGCGAGGACAAGCTGAGGATTCCTGATGGGGAGACAAACAGATCCAGAATTTCATATGCCATATTTACTTGAATCTAATCTGCACCTTTTTCAGCCAAATTTCAACACCACATTCAGGGTGCGCATTAGTTCTGATGGTGCATTAAATTCAAGTGAATACAGTAATTCTGTGTTGTTAAAAGTTGTACTGTTTTGATAGTAAGTATAGATCAGTATTTTATTTAACAGTTTACTGTACTGTGTTAAGTAGTGCAATTAGGTAAAAAATCATAACATAAATGCATTGTCAACATAAACCCACATAACATAAACCCAGACAGTAAAATTAAATTTGCAACTGTGCATTACAATCACCAGCAACCATTTTTTAATCTCAAGCCTTTTAAAATTGGGGTTCACGTTAGTTTTGACGGAACATTAGATTCGAGTAAATACAAGTATATGCAATACACCTGCTCAAGGGTAAGGCTGAGAAAGTGAAGATTATAAATAAATCCTTATATTATTGCAGCAGCAGCATATGGTTTGATATATGGAAATGGTGGACAATTCTGATATTGGAGTTAAATGTGTGCTCAGAAAATCTTTTATATGGCTGGAGAAAAAATAAAGTGGTATATTGAGAATAGGAAGAGACCAAAGTTCTTGAAATGAGCTTTTTTTTAAAAAAAATGACAAGCTTTGAGGAAATGCTGTATCCCAAGATCTCTTCCTTTTTTCTACAGCAGGTGGCACTTTTGTTGTGTAAATCAAATTTAGTTGCTGGCTTCTTTTCCTTAAGAACCCAAAGATCAGGGATCATATAATAAAGAAAGAATCCAGGTGACAGAAAAAAACAGCAGTCACTGAATTTTTTTAATAGAGGAAAAATGGGAAAAGTGCTACTGTTTATTGTGCTGGGGAACCACCCATACAAGGAAATGCTACAGTGTTGTGGGCTCTTCAGTCTTGAAACAAGGGGGTCCTTTGGGGGATATAATTGAGACATACAAAATTATGCATGGGATAGATGGACCAATGGATGTTCTTTTCCTCTCACTCAATACCACAACCAGCCACTAAAATTAAAACAAAGGAAAATATTTCTTTATCAAGCATGTAATTAATGTAAATTAAATTACATTTAAATTAATGTAAAATAATTAATGTAAATTAATGTAAATGATCAACATGTAATTAATGTAAGCATGTAATTAATGTAATGTAATTAATGTAATGTAAGCATGTAATTAATGTAATTAATTATGTAAGGACTGTGGGTGGCGCAAGTGATTAAAACACTGTGCCTGTTACCCAGCAGGCCAGGGTTTGAGACCCGGGTTGGCCCCACAAGACAGGGTGAGCTCCTGTCCTTAGCCCAGCTCTGCGACGCCAGCTGGATCCAATCGTATCAGCTCTGCCTTTCCATTGGACTAATTCAGTGGTGTGGAGAGGGGGGATTTGCTCGTTGGGTAACAGCCTATCCTCCATAACAATCTAACCCAGGCTTTCGTGCTTCGCATGCAGCGTATGCACCGCAGAGCACGATACCATAGTCTTTCAACATTGACTGAGACCTGCTTTTATAAGTTAATATGTGGAACTCCTTGCCACAGGATGTGGTGATGGCACAAGTTCTAGGTACATTTAAAAGGGGATTAGACAAATTTCTGGAGGCATTGTCCATCACAGGTTACAAGCCATAGTGGGTATGGACAACTTCCTGAGTAAGATACCTCAGAATACCAGATGCAAGTAAAGGATGCAAGTCTTTTGTTCTCATATATACTCTTTGGAGGCATCTGGTGGACCACTGTGAGCTACAGGAAGCTGGACTAGATGGACCTATGGCCTGATCCATCAGTACTCTTCTTATGTCCTTCTGTACTCCTTTAACAATCAAGTGTTGTTAACAGATAACCTGATGCTTAGGAACTTTTCAAAAACACATGCCTAGCAATCATTAGGTCTTAAAATTCTGCTTTCTTCCAGAGAGACAGAAAAGGAATGGTGGTGATCTGTGGATCATGGAAATTTTGAAAATTGCCTCTGTTTTGGTGGATGATCACCTTCAAACCTGCATATTTAATTGGACTATTGGCCATTCTGCCATGAAAACCTCAGTATGTATGCAAGTTTAATTTTTCTTCTTTTTTCCGGATCATCTTCCCCTATTAAATGCTTGGGAAAGATGAAGTTAATATAAAATTAACATTTTTTCCTGGCATGATTTTTAAAATATAATTTTTAATCATTTGTAGGACTGTCAGGAATTCAACAGATGAAGCCTTTCCCAGTATGAAGGTGAAATCATGGGGAAAGCAACACTGTTGGAATTTCTGCTTGTCCCAGTGATCTTAAAGGCAAAGGACCCATTGGCAAGAGAACAAAAACATTTTGAAGTTAAATATGGTTGTATTTTGTGTAGTCTACACCTTCCTGCTTACCTTATTAGCAATTACTAAATTCACTAGGCCTTTTGCTGATTGAATGAGTGATTCTGCCTCCTTGATAGAGAGATCTTTAAGCGGTTGTCCGTTGACAGTTAAAAGTTCATCACCAAGGCTTAGGCGTCCATCCCTTTAAAAATAATAATCAAAAATTAGATTAATAGTGTGATGTATTAATTTGGCCCTACAAAATAGTGATGTGGCTTAGGAAACAATTCCCTATGAATCTTTCCTCTGCCAGTCTGGTAATGGACTGGATTCAGAAATGATGTGGAAGGGGCTAGTTCCTTCCCATCCATCCATTCTCCCCACTTGGTGGGGCATTCTGGTATCTAGGCAGTGTCAAGGATACAGACTGAAACAGTTCAGGGCAAGTCAACTTGGTAAACTCAGCTAGGATCAGAATTGAAGCACAATCCTGAGAAATTTAGGCCAGCCTAACTCACCTGGCCTATTTTTCCTTGGTGTCGTGGGGAGGTTGGTATATCCCGGTGCATTAGCCTAACCTCACGGCAATGGGGCAGAAGTGTCTTACTGCACTTTTGTGACATTCCAAGGTCAACATAGGACTTGTGTGGGGACTTAGGCCAGCCTAAGACCAGCATTCCAAGGTCAACATAGGACTTACGTGGGGACTTGGGCCAGCCTAAGACCAGCCAGTGGAGGTTAGGATTGCAGCCTATGTTGAGCAAGTGTTCTGCCTACCCTTGGGGCTTGTGCTCCAGTGAGAAGAAACAGTGTGCTTAAGTGATGCACAACATCACCAAAGCTTGTGGCTCCCTCCAGTAACAGTCAGGAGCAAAGGGTGATCATAGCTCATAGGTCTAAAGCAAAACAAAAAGGAAAATAATCTCAAAAACAAAAACTGGAATGGGAAAAGGCTACAGAGGCAAGAACTAGTACATGATCATGGAGGCAAAATGAAAAATACAAAATCTAATGCAACTATCTAAATACAGTGTATGCCCTGTCTACTAAGAACAAGGGTGCAGCACAAGATGAGTTGATTAGATAGTATCACCAAAGTAATGAACATGAATTTGGACAAACTTCGGGAGCCACTGAATGATAGGGGACCCTATAAAATGATGGCATGCTGTGGGCCATGGGGGTCACAAAGTGTTGGACACAACTTGACTGAGCAACAACAAAGTAATGATTTCAGTTCATCTGTCCACCTCCAGGGGGAGCAAAATGTGCAGTAAGCCTACAGGTAATCTTGGTGTCCCAACTCCTTGTATGAGATATCAGAGGGAATGAGATAATTCCCATCTGATTGATTAATCCCAAGGCAGGAGACTGAAGACAGCTTCTTGATTGCATCTGTCAGATCAGCCCAACAGGTGCAAGTTACACCCAGTAGCATGCCAGTGGTTTTTGCCAGGCCCTCTGTTTCACCAAGACCAGGGCTGCACAATTATGGTACGGCCAGCATTTGATCCAGATTGAGCCTCTCTGGCGGATAGGCAGGTCATAGTGATCAATATGGAGAAGCTGAACAAACGAGTGTTATAGCTAGGAAGGGTGCAGAGGGGACAGTTGAACAAGGCAACAAGCTTTAGAGGGAAGCTGAGCTTGACACTAGTGCTAAAATTGTGAAAAACGATGTATCTGTGCATGGTAATACCATTACATTACATGTCATTGGAAAGGTAATCTAATGCAGAATGCAATGAAACAAACTGCATTGGAATATCTATATTCTATCAAACGTTATGGCCAATTAACCAGAAAATGAAAACACAAAAGCCTATGGAACAAAAAGTGGATTTTGTTAACTCAAAACTTTGCTCTGAGAGCCAGTGAGATGTAATTCCGGTACTGTATGGAACTCATAAAGTGTTAATATGAATCAGCTCTCATTTCCATATACATACATCATTATAGTTACCCACACTAACTGGATATACAGGCACTTCTAAGTGGTTCTCCTCTTATATTTTGCAGGGAAAGAATAACTATTCCTCTTTGCCACAACACAGTTTCCATAACCAATAAGGGACACAACTTTCATTTTTTTACATAATTAAATTTGATTTTGTTATTCCACGGGTGGTGGTGGGCAACCAAATCTTCTTCAGCTCCAGATAGCAAATAGGTGCTTTTGCGATGTCACTAGCAGAGCGAATGGGTGGTGAAGTGCTGAGGAGGAGGAGGAGGAGGCAGGTTTGTCTCCAATTTTCTTTTTAAAAATACCTGGGGAGGACATCATTTTCAGTTTTGACATCACTTCTGGGGCAATACTTTGAGCTTTGCACCAGGCTATATGATCATTTGCTATGCCACTGGTCAAAACCTACCCATTTGAATTTTCATCAGTTTAGACATTCACTTTAGGACTTTAGGGCCAGTTCAACATAGGCACAGTTTTGACCCCATAAGTGTTCAACATTAACAGCACCTTTGGAGATGGAGTTGGATAATTTGGAACAGGGTGACAGATGAGGATACATTCCTTTCCTCTCCTGCATGCCCTCCTCCACTCCCCATCTGTTATCAGAGGAAGAAAAATACTCAGAGTCCTGAACATTCCCACATCAAATCTAATTTGGTCCTGAGTGAAAATTATGATGATGGCTTTAAATAATGTTTTTTTTAAAGCCACATTTGCCAGAATTCAATGAGTAATCGGCTCCAGGTTCTGCATGGAAATATTCTGACTACTCCCTTAAGGATTGATTGTCTTATGTGTATTTTTGAGGTTGGCTGGTTGTTAGCTACAGCGGGAAACCACATAGTTTGCTTTGTTGCCTGAATGGTCCCTGTCTGATGCTGATGTGAGTGATGCTGAGTGTGATGTTGGTTGTCAATGTTGCCAAGTGCAGGTAGTAGGCTCTGGTGCAGTTGTGCTAATGCTGGTGCAGGCAGGCAAAGAATCGAGATGAATCAAGTTCCCTTTCAAGTGGCTGCTAAATGCCCTGCAAAGAGATGAGCTCCTGCAATTTGCAAACAGCTTCCGCTCAGAGCAATTCACAAGAGTTTATCACTAGGGGGAAAGGAGGGGTTCATGAAATTAAGGTAAGTTTAAATGCCTGCCACATTGCCAGGGTAAGCAGGCTGCCTTTAAGCCATTAACTGTGATTTAAGGGATGGTTATCTTTCAATTTAAAAAGCCAACCTCATTTGCTTTGAGACAAAATTGCATATAAATAAATCTATTTAGGCTACAATTGTACACCATTCAAGCCTGGCTGGAAGCCTTATAGCACCTTTGCTTATCAGGTGTATTGAGGCAAAAATGTTGATGTCATAGGCTATGACCTGAAAGGTGGTACATACCTCAGAGTCAAGGTATTCACTTACATGACTTGCAAAGTTTGCTTTTAAAAAATATTAAATAGCAAATACAGGACCAGGAGAGGGTGGGATTGGCCCCAGTATGACAGGCTGGCTCCTAACCCCAGTCCCAGAAAGCCCAGTCTTACACTGGGCTGCCTGTATTTGCACCAGCATTTTCACTGTTACTGATCTGAGTTATTCCATATGGGTGGCTGGGGTGCATTATGCGATATCGCCTTAATCTCAGTTGTTCTTCAGCTGGCACTTGCGATTAGGGTTGCCATAATTCTCTTCCACAAAATTGGGACAGGATCTTCTGTCCCATTTGCCAGTATGTGAACACAATCCCCCCCCAAATCGGAATGGTCCCTGTTTTTCAAGACATATGGCAACCTTACTTCTGATGGATACAGCACGGCCTGCCTATACCTTCCTGTAAGTTAGGATTGGGCTGCCCACGTCCTTGTTTTGGGTGTTTTGTTGTTTGGAAAATTTCAAATCTTAAACATGCTTGCAAAATACCTTTGGGCCGCTCCTCCATCAATCACTTGGCTAACTGTGAATTCTTTTCCCAAAGTAGAGCAGTTGGGTGTCCTGGAGACTTGGATTCCCAGGCCATCGTTCCCTGTGGCTATGCAAAGCTTCCAGATGCAGGTGTCCTGGTTTGAAAAACAGGGTAAATACTTAATGTTAGGACATATGTTTCTGATGGGGCTGACAGTACAATCCAGAAAGCTTACAAACAGTACTAGCGTCCAGCTGTGAAACATTGTGGAGGACGTTGTTTGGATTTCTATTGTCTTGTTTGAATTGTGTAAACCACCTCCCCCACCCAATCTCTCCCAAATTTGGAGAGAACCCCAAGATGGATGTCCAAGAAATCCACAAGAGAACCCAAGAGAGTAGGTATGCCATGTTGAATTGCATCCAGCAAGGTTTTTTGCACCTAAAAGTGTGCATTTTGTTCTTAATTAGGCACAACAAAATCAAACTAGTTTCAGATGTTGTTTGAAGTAAACAGAATATTGGCAGTGATTGAAAATTGGACTGCGTTTGTTCCTGCTTTACAGGACTCAATGGGATCCCATGTGTGGGATTAGATAGGTTCTAAGGAATGAATTAAGGCTGAGGGTGGTGCAAGGCTGAGTTAAGGCACTGTGCCTGTTAACCAGCAGGCCAGGGTTCGAGACCCAGATCGGCCCCACAAGACAGGGTGAACTCCTGTCCTTAGCCCAGCTCTGCAACACCAGCTGGATCCAATCGTATTGGCTCTGACTTTCCATTGGACTAATTCAGTGGTGTGGAGAGGGGGGATTTGCTGCTTGGGTAACAGCCTATCCTCCATAACAATCTAACCCAGGCTTTCATGTTTTGCATGCAGTGTATGCAGCGCCGAGCACGATACCATAGTCTTTCAAGACTGACGAAGGCCTGCTTTTTTAAGAAATGAATTGTATTATATTCCTACCAAAAGGAGTTTTTCCAAATACAAGCATTCCCACTTAGACAGGTTAGGGACTGGAGCTGTGATGAAAAGCGGAAGCAGTTGAAAAGTTTTTTTTTAGTTTACAAATGTTGCTTCTGATGCTTTTTTCACTAGCAAATTGCAAATACCCTTTTTATCTTGCAAATTCCTGCTGTTACACAAAGATTTCCGCAAATAGTTCTCATTACCTCTTTCAGAAATGGAAATAAACCAGGTGCTAAAGTGGCCATGTATTCTCTCTCTCTCACATACACACGCAAATGCACACGCACATGAACACACACACACACCCAAAACAATCTGAATCAATATGTCATAGGCAAATCAACATGGCGAGGGCAATTCTGGCCTTTGGAATATCAGAGAGTGGTTGAAAGAGCAGAACACAGTGTTGAGTGACTTTTGGGTATAACTAAAAGTGAGGATCATCAGAAAATGAACCATCAGGAGGTGGGGGGCCACCTATGGTCATAAACTAGCAAGTGTGCTCATGATAATAGCATTTGATGCCAACTTTCAACTGATGCCATGCTGTGATCATGATTTTAATTGCTTTTATTCTTATTCTTATTATTTTTTTTGAACACTGTTGTTAGCCACCTTGATTCCCCCATGTGTGGGAAAGGCAGGATACAAACCTGTTAGTTAAATAAATAAATATAAATTTTTTTGCTTCCCCAATTTTTTAAATTTTTCTTTTTAGAGTTGGGGTCAGCTTCATAGATTCACAGGTTTCGGGTTTCTTAGCAAGATGGCCTTTAGTGGACTCCCTACATTCTAGGCAGATCTTAACTTCCTTCCTCACTTGTGACTTTGATTAACTGTGGGATACCTGGTATGACGGACACGGTAGCTGGGCTGCTGTCAGAGACATATCTAGGGCAGAGGATGAGGGGCATCTGCCCCGGGCACTATGCCAAGGATGGGGATGCATGATTACCTCTCAAGCTACACCATAGTTTTAGAGGAAATTCTGATGGTTGCTCACCTTGGAGAAGGTTCTCCACAAGAGACAGACGGGGGGACACAAAACTGCCACCTCAACTGCCCATCCTTAAGGGAGAACCTGGAAGTGATGTACTGTGATATAATGTCACTTATGCTGTGATGTCATTGTCCTGGGTTCCACAATACAGCATCACACTTCTGGCTGCTGCAGCACACCCAGCCATTAGGAAGTTGAATGGCCACTTCCTCCCTGTTTTCATTGTAACACACAATTGGAAAAGGGGGACACAAATGCAGAGCAAGTGTCTGCTGGTGCCATCTTGTACTGATGCTATATGAGCACAGAAAGATGCCTTTTTATCCTGTGGACCCAGATCTTTAGCCCCATCTAGCTCAATTTTGTCTACACTGAGTAGCAGAGATTCCCCACAGTGGTTTATTTTCCCCTAGCTCTACTTATGAAAACCAGAGCTTTCTGCATGCTCCATCACAGAAGTATCCCCATTCCCATCTGCTAGTAAAGCCTGAACAAGCTGTTTGATCAGAGTCTGCAGTGGGGCAAGAGAACTGGAGCCATGCTCCAGCCATACAGCCTTTAACACTCAAGGCACCTATTGCCTGTCTCCAATCTGCCACTCCTAGCACACCAGCCTCTAAACCACTGGGTTATGTCAAAGACCACTTTCTCAGAACTTCCCTCCAAACTGTTTCTAAATCATGTCTTGTTCGTGTGAGATGCCGCTGAGATCCCAGCTTAACCCTGCTGTGCATGCTACAATGACAGCTTTGTACTGTCGCAATCCTCTTGCCGCATTCCAGGTAGGCTGAGCCCGCTGTGATGCTGAACGGAGAGTGCATGGGATGAGCCAGCTGCACAGTAGGGGTGCAAGGTCCTTGGCACGCTATTCGTGCTGACTCAGCATGCTTGTTGGAGAATTTGATATGGCAGATCCCTAATCTGGAGGCAGATCTGTGTCAACCAGAAAAATAGTGTCTAGCCAAATCTTAGAAAGTCCAAGCAGACCAGGGTCTGAATCCCACCTACCTTTATAAAGAACTTCTTTCTCATGTTCTTATAGCTCTCACTGGCTGCTTCCCTCAGCTGCACCATGCTGGCGATCATAAGAGGATCAGGATGGCCCTCCTCGTTCGAAGATGTACACGCTAATTGAAGGCGAGGGCAGTAGCTGGGTTGCTCTTGGCCCCAGGTGGCCGGAGTCTCAAAGGGATTGGGGTACTTCTCCTCGGGACTTGAGCCATCATCACTATTCTTGCCGTTGCAAAGGATCAAGGACCGCGAAAGAGAACGCAGGGTTTTGGACTTGCGGGTTTTGGTGCTGTTCTGCCGCTCCATCATGGTCAACATGGGATTTTTGTTCCCATTAATTTGCCATGACTCTCCCTGCTTATTGCAGCTAAATATCCTGAGGAAGAGGAGGACGAATTAAAATGGGATTGTAGCATGCTCTTTTCCTCTCCCCACCTCGCCAAATAACACACCGCTGAAAATTTGTGATTAAGACAGAGAGGCCTTCAGTTCAGGAATAGAAATGTGATGTCTCATGACTTGCTAATTCTGTACATTTCGGTTTAGGGACACGGTAGGCAGGATTCTGCTTCATTTTTTGATTTCATGGCATTGCCGCCTCTGTCTCCAGGCACTGAGGAAGACTTGAAAACAAACCCTGCATATCAGCCTTCTCCAGATCTAGCAGTCTCTGAACACTACAGATTTTTTTAAACATGCACTTAAAATGCATGCTGTGGAAAATGTGGTGTTTATATGTATGTGTTTAAGCATCTATCCGACAGACACACATGATCGGCAATTTTATGCAGTGTGCCGTTGCACATTGGTGTGCCACAAATGGTCAGCAGATGTGCTATCGGAGTTTGGGAAGTGTCTTTTATTTGGGATGACCATATGGAATGGAGAACAGAGTGCCTGTACCTTTAACCATCACATAGAAGAGGGAATTTAGGCAGGTAAACCAACATAGAAGGGTTTAAAAAGCAGCACCTCCTAAATTCCATCATCTGTGCAATGGTTAAATGTATAGGCTCTCTGTCCCCCATTCTGTATGGTCACCTTGCTTTTATTAGCAGAGCCAATGTGGGTGTGAGCCCCCTACGGGCAGCATGGTGTCCCTTGTCAATAGTCAAAAAATGTGCCTTGAGAAATTTGGCACCTTGTCAGTGTGCTGTGAGATGGAAAAGATAGAAAATCACTGTGATAGAAGGTGGAAATACACATACATTTTGGAGGAAAAAATGGCTTTGGGGGAGGGGGTGACTGGATTCAGACCTTATGGGCAGTGTCAGTCAGTACAGGATGCAGTGGCCAGTAGAAGCACTCTGGGATTTCAGACCGTGCTCTTTTTCATCCTGATCCAAGATGCTGCCAGGGACTGAATTTGGGGCCTTCTACATGGAAAGCAGGTTAATCAAATGGCATCACAAAACCAATCATGCCCAGCCAAAACCACCAGACCTAGAATAGGAAATTTGTTCCTTTCATGAATGTATTCCTTTCATGATGTGAGCACCTACCAAGAAGAATTTTTTTTAGAAATTTAACCCGTAAGGGGATGAAAAGGGGTGTATTGTGTTTTTGTCCCTATACTTTACATTGAAGACTGTCTGATCAACACCCAGCTCCAACCACTGGACCTAAAAGCATGAACTTTGGAAAGCGTATTCCTTCTGTGATGTAAGGACTCACTAAGAACTGATATGGTACCCGGTGGTGCCTGATGCCCACTTCTGCCTTGTGCCTGGTAGGGGTGCCCTGTGCTCAGTAGGTATCCCTGGTGATACCCACTGGAGCCCAGCAGTGCCTACTACCCACTGGTGCCCTATAAGAATGCCTGGCATCTGGTGGTGCCTGTTGCCCAGTGGTAATGTGTGCCTGGTAGGGGTACCCAGTGCCTGCTGGTGCCCACTGCCCTCTGTATGGTAGTGTCTGGTAAGGATCCCTGGTGCCCACTGCGCAGTGGTGCCCGATGGTGCCTAGTTCTGCCCACTGCCTCATGGTTCCTGGTGATGTCCAGTAGGGATGTGCACTGGTGCCCGCTTCCCACTGGTGCATGTTGGTGCTCCATGGTGCCCGCTAGGGATGCCCAAACCCAATAGGGATGGCTGCTGGTGCTGAGCTCAGTTGTGACTGATGATGTCCACTGCCTAGTGATGCTCCGTGTTGCCCACTGCCCACTAGTGCCTACTGCCCACTGCATGGTGGTGCATAGTAACCAATAAATTTACTAGACTAGAGATTTCCAGTCTATGGGTTGGGATTCACTGATAGGTCACAATCTGATTTTGGTAGACGCCAAATGGTGATCAGATAACTGATTGCCTCAAGCCCTGAGACCGTTCAAAACATACTACAGGTGCAGCTACAGACACTGTAGCTGCAAATTACTCTGCAAACAGTTCAGCTCCTGAAGTTTGCAAGCATATGTAAATACAGGGAGATTTCAGGGATCAAGGTGGGACCCACTGAAAGGATCTTGCTGTTTTGTCTCACCTCCCAAAAACATTGAGCTGACACTGCTCAGACAAAATGTGGGTCTTGCTTTTTAAAAATAAATGATTTTTCTTTCTTCAAGTAAGGCTAATCCCTTGGTTGAGGTTCTGCGCACATTTGATTTGTAAGTGGTTTAGCCAAAGTAGATTTTCTGGATGCTGAGGAGGAATGCATGGCTAGAAATGTATGCATTTTGCCCTAAGCTTCTTTCAACCCCCCCCCCCCCCACTTCTGATGCAAAAGAAGGAGACTGTTAAACATGCATCTGGCCAAATCCTTGGGAGAGGATACACAGCCTGTCACTGTGGCAGAGACATTTTCCCAAATTTCTACGAGTCAAGGCGTACTCTTATCTGAATTAAACTGAAAGTGTTTTTCACAAATTCCACCCCCAAAAGGGTTATTTTCAAGGTCAAACCACATGTGATGCTAAATGCATGATTAGGGTTTCCATCTTTTAAATAATAAGAATCAAAATATCCATGGGGTGGAGGTGAGAAGGAAGAGGTCTGTGGCATAACCCTGACACTAGGGTAAAGGCAGGGCACTGTGGGGGGTACATGTGCAGGGCTTTGACACAGGATTGCTAGAAATCTAGTGCCAGCATGGCTCATGACACATGGTTTGGCAATTTATTCCTTTAGGGATAGAACATTGTGCTGGCATGTGTTCAACACTCATAATATAAGGAAAGGATGAGGCTATGAATTAATTATGATACAAATATTGAAGACTTAGGAAATTAAATTATGTCAAAGGCTAAAAAATTTAGCTCTGAGGCTAGTAATAGGCAATAAAATTTTTCCCCCTCTGACAACCTCAGACCCCAGACTTCTTTTTCTTTCTTCTCTCCTGGTGAAATACCCCATTGGGTCTCAAGGATTTTGCTTTCCTTAAACTGTCTCGCATATGATCTATAGCTGTGGCTACATGGTGGAGCCCACCAATTAGATCTACGTATGTAAGTAGGTACAGCCTGGTCTTCAGAGAAAGTAATGAACAGTGCAGATTGCCAAAGAAGAATGTAGGGTTGGGGGAAAGGGTACAATTGCTGTATATTTGAATTCTGGTTCAAGAAATGCTGTGCTCCTGGTACAACTGTGACATGCCTATTGGAGCCCATCTCCTGAGTGTGCAGATAAAACTTAACAATAACCTAGTGTTCAAAACTCATCCTATGCACTGCTAGCCTGTCACTCAAATACTCTGGCTCAGCCCATAAATCCCATGAAATCACAGGTCTGCTCATCATTGGGTGAAAAAAGGGATCAACACATAGCAGAATAGAGTCAGACCAGCTCAATCATAAATCAGAATTTCCACCCCAACCACAACGGAAGTAATTACAACAGAAACTAACCTGGTATTGAAAACTGATCCAGCTGCTTTCTTGAATCATGTTGGATATCTTGCCTTTGAAGACAGTCTCAGGAGGCAGAGGAAGGAATTGGAAGCCCTCTAATCAGTCTTCCCTGTCGTGGAATGCATTAGGGGAAAAAAAAGAATAATAAGGTGCAGGTCAATGCTGTTGAAAAAGGGATGAAAAGAACCCAGGTGGGCCTAGATGAAACAAGGAAGACAACAAGCAATTAGTTGGATATAACAGACACTTTCCCAGAGCCTCCAATTTTGTCTTGGGACAGGGCTTAAGCTGGACTCACTGGATGCCTGTTAGAGCTGGAATCAATTGCACTTCGCCTGGCACAGTGGCCATGAAGACTATGGGCAGAATCTGTCACCTCATCACAAGGCTGATTCCATGTCCTGCTTGCCTGTGTGTTTGCTCGTCTAGCAGGGCACTACCTCCTCAACCTATATTATTTTTCAATAAAGATATGTTTACAAAGGCCTCCAGATTGCCCTGGTTCCCAACCCCACTAGGAACTTACCCCAAAAGGCTGTTGTGGATCATCTATTAATCAGAGAACGAGAGCTGTGAAGTGCATCTTGTTTTGCGATCATTCAGAAAAGAATGGCACAAGCGCACAAGCAACATTGTGGTTGGTGTAGGCTGACCTCAGGTTAAATTCAATGTATTATTTCCCAAACTAATTAATTCAAATACATTATCCACCTCATCATCCCTACTCTATGCAGTCAAGAAGATGCACTTGCATTCTTTTTGCTTTCTTACAATGACTGGCACTCCTGAATCAAAGTTGTCTTGGGTTTTACAAATCCAAACCAAATGTTCAAACTGTTCCACTGGCTGATTCTATCGCCCTTCCTCTACGTACAGTCACACACAAACACATACCAGCTATACTTTAAATCGCTGTAACCTGTTTTGCTCTTTGATGTACACAATGCACATGCATGGAACAGTGTCCAGTTAGTTTGCATTTGGCTCGGGTACCTCACCAAGCATTTGCAAGACATCAAATGTTTGGCACAACTGTATGTGTATGTATAAGAGAGTTAGTGTGTGTGTTGGAGATCATAGCTCTTTAATGAAGCTGCAGGAATGCATGATCGCTCCATCAGTGGCAAGATGGTTTTAATGCCGTTTGGCACATGCAATGTAACGCAACCTCATACGCAGCTTGGAGCTTGGAGCTTTTCCGCATAAATAAAACAGAAAGTATAAGATGATGACTTTAGACCATCCGATCAGTAGGTTCCCCGTTCTTATAACTTCATCTGAGAGAACTAGGATTGACTGCACAATTCGCCATCAAACCATTAAAAAGCATAAAATGTTAAAAGGGACTTACAACAAAGAAGCAGAAATATCAGACTCCTTCAGAAGGCTGTTTTTCTTCGCGGGCCTGGCAGAGGGACTCAAGTGCAATAATTGGAAACACACCCTCCGACTGTCACATGACTTGGTTTCAGTAATTCTGTGCAGGACTGGCTATAGGACCAAGCTATTGTTTCCAAACACAAGGAGGGGCAGCAAGCAGCGATAAACGGACCCAGTGAAATTCTACATACAGGGCACCAAGCCAGGCGTCCCTTCCCTTATGTGATGTCTTGCCATTCATTTATTAGGACGGGGCAATTCCATAAGCCAGAGCTTTGCAGTTCTATGGGGTGACCGACAAGTGCCTACCCCTACCCCACATAGATCTTCTTTATGATGGGTGCTCCAAGAATAAAGAAAGCTGCCTTAAACTGTATCAAGCCACAGGTCTATCAAGACCAAGTTGACTGTGATTGGAAGTAGGAGTGCACGGTTTCAGGTAGAGGGACTCTTCCATCACCTGCTACTTGAGCTCCTTTCAATTGGAGATGTTAGGGTATGAATATGGAGACATCTCCTTGCTAACTATACACTTCCAAAGGTGTGGTGTAGCTAAGGTCCCTGGCACCTGGAGGCTCAAATTTATATACCCCAAATTTAACCCCCAGATGACATCCTACAGGCCTCTGAAATTTGAAGGGGTTAGGGTTGGGAGACTGAATCTGACACATATGAAGTATGTCCTCCTTCCCTGAACTATGGTACGGCAAATAAAGCATTGATCCTACAAGTGCCTTTGATCAAAGAGTTCTGCAGGTTCTTGTGGAAACGTATCTGAAATTCTTCCCATCCAAGTTTCTTTTCGAATTTCAGAGTTCCAAATTCCCAGAGTGGAACAAATGCATTAGCAATCCTTCAATTTTCATTTTTCCCCTCTTACTTCTAAGTATTGTACAAAGGCCACTGCCTTTGAGGTTTTCAGTTCATTAATCCCCCCCCCCCACTATATATCATCAGCATGCATTTTTTCACCAGTGTTGAGTATGAAGGTACATTTGTGTACTGGTGAAAAGAAAAACCAAAATAGCAAAGTTGATGTGACTGTAGATTAAAAAAAAAAATCTTGATGTGGTTTTGATCAGCAGGAACACAAAGGTGGAAAAAGTTTCAAGTGGGGAACAGGTTGTTTACGCGTAATTAAAGGTTTTTCGTGAATCTTCTGTGCAGTAATATTATGTGCATGTTCAGGTCGCATATGCATGTGCGCAGAGCTCCATTATATGCAACTGCACAGAGTCCATCAGTCTCTTTTGGCCTATAGATGCTCTTATTGCTGAGTTAATTTTTGATGTTCTCCTAGATAATTAGAGTTAAGCACAGGCTGGGTTAAGCCCAGGATTGATCCTGGCTTGACCCCCGGAATGGTAATGGAATGTCCTCCTTCATGGTTACCTGGCTGAGGTGGGCAGAACAATTCAGCTACCTTGACTGCATTTCCAGGGGTTGGCGATGATGACCATGTGGAGTCTTTTTGGTGAGATCAGATTCTGAGCCAAGAGTGGACTCGGAGAGGCAATTGTCCTCTCTTGGTTGGGTTCCCTTACTAAAGAGGGTGGAATTTAATCGGGATCTACTGCATTACACCAATTGCTGCTCAGCTTCTTAATTCCGTAAACCATGGCAATGTTTTCAACAGCCTTTATATTTGTGTGTTTGTGGGGGGAAATTGTATGTTTTATTTAGTTTTCCCTGAAAAACCCACATATAGTTACAAGTCCACATCACAGTCTACAAGCCATGATGGACATACGTGTGCGTGTGTGTGCGTGTGTGTGTGGAATGAATAGATGAATGTAGATGTAGACAACCTCCAGGTGCAGAGGGACACCTGGATGCAGGTGTCTTCTGTTCTCCTGGAGGCAACAGGTGGGCTACTGTGAGATATGGGAAGCTGGACTAGATGGGCCTTTGGCCTGATCCAGAGGAGGCTCTTCTTATGTTCTTATGGGTGTTGCAGTGACTCAGAGGTTAAAGATACTTGCTTGTCAACCTGAAGGTCAGCGGCTCAAGATTTGAGTACTGCATGACAGAATGAGTTCCTATTACTTGCCCAGCTCTTGCCAAGCTAGCAGTTCAAAATCATGCAAATGCAAGTAGATCAATAGGTACTACTTCAGTGGAAAAGTAACAGCATTCTGTGCGCCTTTGGCATTTAATCATGTTAGCCACATGAACATGGAGCACCATCCTTAGAGTCAGTCACAACTTGCAGGGCAACCTGTGAAGGCACCATTACTTTTACAGGTACACAAATGCCATTCAGTGTGCTAATAGGTGAAACACCGTATTTTCTCAAATCTAACACTCACCTTTTCCAGCCAAAAATAAGTCTCCAAAATTGGGGTGAGAATTAGATTTGATGCTTATTTAGATTTGAGTAAATGTGGTGTTTTGATTATAAGTATAGGGTGTGCAGTAGATTTGATGGTGCATGAGATACGAGTAAATGCAGTAATATGAGAAACAATCCTCAATTCTTGAGCTGACGTCTCCCTCTTTCTGGGCTGGAGTGTTCCAGTTTACCAAAAGCCTGCTAGATTCTGAGGCTATTTTTCTCAGTATGTTCAACAGTTTACAAAATAAAGGGATTTATGGAACAAAAAATGTTTATTGTAGATGGAACAGCTGCTGCTACCAAGGCAGCTTCCAAGATGATGCTGATCTATGGTGCTTTGCCTTTTTTAGTCCTCCCCTCCCAAACACCAAGCTGGATTCTTTGGCAGTTTGGAAGATGCTTTGATTTAGTTTTTGTGTAAGTGAAATGTGCTGGTCTTTAAAAAAAAAAGTGTTCCATGTGATGAGTAATACAACTGCAGCATTTGCAATGCATGTGAGGGTTCCATCCAGCCAACGGCAACTTCTGTGGCACCATTACTGTTTGGAAAGATATGTGTGCCATGCTAGGAATGTGGCTTTATTAACAAAGCTTTCTAAGTGAGTATCTTTGGGGAGGTGGAAGATCTGTGGGTGAGCCAGCAGAAGAGGTGGGTGTAAGAATGTCTTGCTGGATCTGACCAAAGCCTCATTTGGTACAGGCATAAACAATGACCAGAGACTGCCCTATTATAATGCTCACAAAGAGAGGGAATGGAGTGATGATTTTCTTTGCTACCACTATCTGGTAGGTAGAGATAAACAGGTACCCCCCAGTTTCCAACGGTTCATTTTCTGACAATCCATTCTTTCAACACCTTTCAGTTATACCCAGAACTCATTCATCAAATGCATGTTCCACTCTTTCAACCTCTCTCTGCTGTTCTGCTGTTCTAAAGGCCAAAATTGCCTTCCCCATTGTTGTAGTTCCTGGTCTAATACAATTTCCAAAGTTGTTAAAGAGAATCCATTTGCAGAAATCTTTGTGTGGCAGCAGGAATTTGCATGATAAAAGGATAATTTGCAAGCTAAAAAAGCACTGGAAAAAACATTTATAAACTAAAAAAAGACTGGATTCCACTTTTCAATGGTTTTCACTTTTGGGCAGTGTTCCAATCCCTTGTCCAATAAGTGGGGGATCCTTTCCAGGTGGAGGGCAGCAAAATGGTCCATATTGAACCTTTTCCCTTAAATTCAAGAAGGTTTACAGAAGGTTCTCTGGTTGCCTCCCATCCAGATAATGAGGTAGAGCCAGACTTGTTTATTTTTGGACAAACTATTCAATCTCAGGCCTTCAGACCATATTCCAAAATCCTACTCTTGGTGTTGGTTTGTGTGTGTGAGTGTGTAGACTTAGAGTAGTTGACATCAGTCTTGCAAAACTTGTGTCCCATCATGTCGGTTGCTATCCAGCAGCTGTATGTTGCATCAGATTTATTAGCTGCTGGTTAATCCCCTTGCTGCATCAAAATGTGGAGGTTTATGAAACCCCTGAAGGGGGTGGTCTGTTCTATTTGCCATCCTATATATTTTTTTTCCAAAAAGAGATTTATTTTAAAATAAATAAGTGTGAGGTGATGTAGATTTTGGCCCTTGTTACATCTATATTAAACTACAGTGTCCCAGACTGAAAATTCCCCCCAAACTGATGTAGTCAGGAGGTAACGCTTAGGGGCTCCCAAAGCCACATCTTGCTTGCTTGCGCGCCAGGGCATCTAGAGGCCCCACAAAACCAGTGGGGACTAAATTTAGCTCTTTCCAGGTTTTACAGGGTTTAGTATTATCGTTGGAGGGGAAAGATTTCCTCTCTCCTGCTCAGTGGAGAATGTCGTAGCCCCCTTTCCCCCTTAAATTGTCTGGGGCCGAGGAGGAAGAATTTACAGCAGGAGCCGTTGTTATTTCAGCTGTAAGGATTTAACAGTAACAATTCTTTAAGTCTCTGTCGCAGGTCTTGTGTGCCTCCTCAGAGCTGCTCAGTTCAAATATTCCTTCTTTGTCTCCCTTGGATTTAAAACCTCCCTTCAAGTTGCTTTTCCTCTCCTTTATCCCCAGTTGTTTGACAACCTCCCATAAGTGGCTGATGGTGGAGGCTCATTTGGATGGGAGGTATTTGCTACCAATGATATTGCTGTTATACTCTGGCAGGCAGCTAGTTTCTTAGCCAAGTGACCTTAAAAAAGCCTCTTATGCCACCTTTTAAGAGAGTGACTACTGTGTATTCCCAATTTTTTTTTCTAGCCAGAGGTAGTGATTATTAAATATAGCAGCAGTTGTCAAACTCTTTAATAGCAAGACACACTTTTTAGGATGACAACCTGTTGGTACCTGTCAGAAGTGATGCCATTAACCAGAAAGTGATGTCATGGCCAGGAGTGACATAATCAAGCAGGAAAAATTTTAACACCCCCATTGGACAAAAATCAAATCAATAAGGCTACAATCCTAAAGACACTTTCCTGGGTGTAAGACCCATTGAGCAGAATGGGGCTTACTTTTGAATATGCATGGTTAGGATTGTGCTCTAAATATATTAAAGTTTACAAGAAGTACAATCAAAATTTTAAAATGTGTGCAAAAGTCTCCTAATCCTCCTAAGAAGTAAGCAGTTGCTGATCTGTTTTTTAAAAGATTTCAAAAGGATGTAATTCTGTCACACACTTACCACAAACCCCATTGACTCTCATTGTTAAAATATATAAGCTGCAATCCTAAAGACACTTTCCTGAGAGTAAGACGCATTGAACAAAACAGGGCTTACTTTTGAGTAGACATGGTTAGGATTGTGCTCATACTAGCTTTTTCATAGTTCAGATCTGTAACACTTCCACAAATGCATTCGCATATCATAGTAGAATACCCAATAAAATACATATTGAAGTGAATGGGGACCCACCAGAAATTGGCTTGTGACCCACTTAGTGCATCCTGACCCTTAGTTTAAGAAACAATATAAAACTGTGTGAGTTAATCTCTTCTCATATATCATCAGGACTGTGGTCTGAATCATGCAATACCAACCCACGGGTACCAGGTTTTGGCAGAAAGGGAACGTAATGGCAGATCCAATCCCAGCTTTCCAACATCTTGTCCAGTTTCACTCTCATTCCCCATCTGTGTTATTCTAGTGACTTAACCTACAGAGCTGCTATGGGATTGAATGAGACTTCATAAATTTTGTCACAGCTAATATACTGTATGTATGTTCAGGCCCACAAATTTTTTATTTATTCTTGCCAAGACTGTTTGAATGAATTTCGTATGTTTGGGGGTGCTGACTCCATAAATTGGCTGTAGTTTTGTGGGTATGGCCTAGCCTCAGGGCATGGTTTATGCATGGTGTAGAGAACATCTACACCATGGCTTACTCTCAAGAAAGCTGCTCCAACCCTTCACTAACAAGATTCATACCATACCCCCCCCCCCAAGATAGAGCCAATCAGGTAAAATAGATGCCATGTATGGATTCAGAACCCCAAATATACCCAAGAGTAGATCTAACTTTTAGGATAATGAAAATTGTGCTGGTCCGTGTAACAGATCAGTTAGTTTGGCTGCAATCCTAAAAGCACTGTCCTGGGAGTAAGCCCCATTGAATTCAATGGAACTGACTTCTGAGTAGACACAATTAAAATTGCAGTTTGTTCATCATCTTTCCTGAGCAGTAGAAAGTTCATGTAATTTCCTCTGGAGGGAAAAGAACTAGAAACTAACCGTACAATCATATGAATGTCTACTCAGAAGTAAGATCCACGGCATTCCACAACACTTAGGAAAGTGTGCATAGATCTGCAAACTTATAGTACCTTTGTAATACTTTTTAAAATGCAAGTGTAAATTTCATTGATAGGATGTACTGTCTGACCTGGCATTTCAGGTGTGCTGACACAAGCACACAAGTACTGGAAGCCAACCTCCATCCCAAAGCAATGCTGGTATCCATTGTCACCAAATGCTTGTGATGGACCTGTGATGCCACACCAGCAAAAACACTGTACGTTTCCCAACAACTATATCCTGTACGTTAGGTTGCTATCCTATGCACATGTACCTGGGAGTATGTCTCATTGAGATCAAGGTAGCTTGCTTCTGTGTAGTCATGCCCAGGATTTTGTTGTTAGTGGTCCAAACAGAATCACCAACACTAACTCAAGTCCTTCAACATTCAAACTGGAGAAATATAAGTTGAAGGCTTGCTAAATTAGGCCATGATCAGTCAGGTTCTGCTTCTCTTTCCAACACATGGATGTACCTGGAAGCTCCCAGATGGGATACTAAGCCCTCTGCTGACAATTTTCCCACCAGTGATGGTCGTCGTACCAGACAGGACCAACTTTTTAGATGGAGGTTCCAACAAGCCCAGTGTATGGACCCCAGTTTGCTCTTGGGGATGGGGGTGAACCCATGCAGGGCCCATGAAGGGGTAAATTGTGTCTGGGTTCAAGGTCAAAAAGGCAGCCCAGAAGCCAAAGAAGGCAGCCCAGATATTTTCTAGTATCTTACTTTGACTATCTCACCAGAACCTGCTGCCTGCTGAGATTACAACTGTTGCTGAATTAAGTTTTGATATTCAGAAATTTCCTGGGATGTCAGCTGAACTCATAGAAAGCAATCGCTAACTGGACTAGACTGACTGCGACGCTAGGTCTTCCAGACAGGTAGACCTGGGCTCTTCTGGTTGTCACCCCCTTCCCTCCCCTGCCCTGTGTTGCCACCTCCCTGCTCCATCCCACCTGTCTTCTGTTTCATCATCTTCTTTCCGTCTCAGGAAGAGGCCCAAAAGAAACTTGGCACCCCTAATAAAATCCCCTCAGAGGAATTCCCTGAACCCATGACCACCCTCTGTGCAAAAGCACTGCCAAGCTTTTAGCCAAGTACTCTAAGTTCTTGCTACACTGGGGCATCTGCATCTCATTTGAGTCGGTATTCCTTTTTATGTCACGTATTATGTTTTAAAACTTCCTGCAAGTTCAATCCCATCCTCATTTCATGTGAGCCAAAGCTCTTCAACCCAAACCTCATCCTAAAATCACAAGTGTGCTCTTATTTAATGAAAAGGAATTGTTCCCCAAATGCCGATTTAAAACCTCAGATTTGCTCTAGTAGGTTTATGGATCACAAACCCTGAGTTTTGACTCAGATCCCACCATCCTTTTGAAGACCAAATTTTAACTCCTGGCATCTTTTCCTGCGGTCTAATCTTATAAACATGGAAGCGGTGTTGTCGCTAAAGGGGGTGCAAAGCAGTCAGGCTGCAATTCTAGCCACACTTACCTGGGAGTAAGCCCTTTTGAACACATTGGGGCTTATGTCTGAGTAGACATACTCAAGATTTATGATTTGCAGGAGCCTGAATATGGTGTGCAAGTGGCCCATTTGGAGCCATTCCAGTCTGTGGGGACAAAATGGAGGCCTACACCTCCACAACTTGCACAGAGCATTCAGGCCCTTGCAAAATGTAATGAAATGCACCCCCTCTAGCTATGCTACTGCCTGGAAGTTTTTTTGTTTTGCTTTTTTAAAACCACAATTTACAGTGGAGCTTACTGGGAATGAACTGGGAATCACAGCACCTGCCCGCTTGACCCAAATGGATGAACACAGGATCACTTACCATTCTCAAGTAGCAAAAACCATCCTTTGAATTGGGTAGCTGTGACTCAGTTCCGGCGAAAAAAGCAGCTTAGCAGTAGTTAAATTTTTCCCTTTAAAAACAGAAAAAAATCAATGCTCTGTAAATCCCAAGTTTGGAAGTATATCAGGCGTAGCTCCTGGGTACCTATAATAACTTCTTAATATTAGCCCATTTGTCTTCAGTAGCAAACTTTTTCTCCTTTCCTGCTTTTGGCTGGCTTCTTTCGGCTTCCACTCCAATGCTCAGCTTGCTTGGGGAGTCAGCTGTAGGTAGAGGCAATGTTATTTAACTGAATCTGCCATTGGGGTGGTCAGGACCAGTTTCCTGTACCACAAACAGAAATTGAAAACCTCAGTCCTTTTCTTCAGATCTTTATTTCGACTCTTGCCTGTACCGTAGAGGAGGTGTAACTCCACTAAGGCGCTCTCTCTCTCTCTCTCTCTCTCTCTCTCTCTCTCTCTCTCAGCACATGGAAAATGTGTTTAACTGTTTGGATAATCCTCCGGCATCCATGCCCTGCGATTCATTGGTGAACAAGCTGTTGCTGTGTTTACTCAAAGGCATGGTTCTTTTAGAGTATAACGCCTATATCTCCTTGCCCAAGGTTGAAAAAAAATGATTCATTAATTGCTGTTTTTCCAGAGGGGCGGGGGAGAGAGAGAGAGAGAGAGAAAGAGAGAGAGAGAGAAAACTATATCCACTTTTAACTTTTGTGAAAACCTCTTTCATAGCCGTTAATTATTTTCAGTTTCATTGAGAGCATTAACTTTTTTTCATTTTCTTTGTAAACCACTTTGTGAACTTTTAGGTATTTTAGTTTAAAATATGGCAGGCAGGGAGATCGGACACTTTTAAAGGCGTCGCATGGTACGGGAGACAAAGCTGTTCTTTGGTGAATGAAGTCTATATGATGAAGAGCATGACTCAATTTTAGGGGAAAGATGCATGTGTTGAACCCCCTCAACCCCATCCAGATCTTTATTTGGTGCCAACAATATTAATATGGCAGGGGTAGACAAGGACATAAATATTCTCTAGAGCTGTTAATGTATGACGTTGCTTGTGCATCTCTGTCTCTGTGTGTGTGCTTGTGTGCAAGAGAGATCCAACCCTCTTTAGCTGGCTTTAGAGTTTATTCAGCTGTTTTAAATCAAGCCCTTTTGGTTACATCTCCTTTATCCAGAG
The DNA here is from genome assembly GCA_030015325.1 of Cryptoblepharus egeriae. NCBI lineage: Eukaryota > Metazoa > Chordata > Lepidosauria > Squamata > Scincidae > Cryptoblepharus > Cryptoblepharus egeriae. The sequence continues at coordinate 20,282,866 of JAREYC010000013.1, forward strand.
CTCTTACCTCTTGAGCACTTCCAGATGGGAGCTTTTGCAAGTGACAAATGCCCCCAACCTCCCTTCACCTGCAAAGCTCTTCCTTGTCTCAAATCACAATTATTAGTCAGTCACAGAGCCCAGTGAACATCACAGCTTTGCAAACTCTTCATCAGATTGTTTCTTAACCTCCCTCATCTCCATCTTACAGGTGGAGAGCATGTGATTTGCACAAGGCCACCTACCCCTTACACATTCATTTACTGAGTCATGGCATAATAGAACCAAGGCTGCAATCTTAATCTCCACTTAGGCCAGCCTAAACCCCAGCATAAGTCCTATGCTGACCTAGGGGTGTCACAAAGTGCAGTCAGATACTTCTGCCCCTCTCCTGGGGCGGGTTAGGCTAATGAACAGGTATGCTGACCTCCCCACACCATCATGGAAAGTTAGGCTAGGTGAGTTAGGCTGCTCCCTAAATCCATTTAAATCTTGTTCTAGCAGGATTTCCCAATCTTCTCATAACCAAGGAACACCTTGTTCCTGAATTAAAGTGGAAGTTACATATTATTCCTACATCCTAAAAGGGTCACTTCTGTAGTGTGTAAGAATAAGAACAACCTGTATTCCATGGATACCCAATAGCTTTTTGTATGAGTCATTGTCCTTTGCAGGCATCCTACACCATAATACATTCCCAGCCCAATCCTATGCATGTCTACTCAGAAACAAGTCTCATTATAATCAATGGAGTTTACTCCCAAGTAAATGTGGTTAGGATTGCAGTCTCAGAATTGCAACAGACTGCCTCCTTGAAGGTTATGGTTTTTGATTTGCTTCTCCATATCAGAAGTGATTGAATCACGACTGATACAAATGGAGGGTAAAACTACCTGTACAGGTAACAAAGCCCACAGATGGATATCAATTGGCAAAGGGATTCATGTGGGAAGAGGAGGTTCTTTAATGTCAAGCAAGCTCAGGATTTGGGGAATTTTGGCAAACTGCCACCCATAGACCACTTCTGCCACCAAAACAGTGGTGGGCACAGGGGTGGTTGTATGATCCACACTGCTCTTTCTGAGGGTGCTGGATATTTGTCCACAATGCTGATCCTAATCATCAGCCTTAGAGTTTGTCTAGGGTTGTCATCATACAAGAGTTTACAGATTAATAAGTAAAACCTTGGATTGAGAGTAACTTGGATTGATAGCATTTTGCAAGACAAGCAAACATTTCTAATAAATTTTGAATTGCAATACAAGTGATGTAAAACAAGTAAAAATAAAGTCCTGGCTGGGATACAGCCGGTTTCAGCACTCCACCAGCACCTGATCAGCCTCTCCTAGAGACCAGCCTATGCGTTTCTACTCTGATGTAAGCCTATTATAGTCAATGGGGCTCACTCCTGTGTAAGTGGGACAATAGAAAGAAGCACAAGAGACTATGGGTGCAATCCTAACCATGTCTACTCAAAAGTAAGCTCCATTGTGTTCAATGGGTCTTACTCCCAGGAAAGTGTCTTTAGGATTGCAGCTTTTGACTGAGACTAAAGACACTTTCCTGAGAGTAAGACCCATTGAACACAATGGGGCTTACTTTAGAGTAGTCATGATTAGGATTGTGCTCCTAGCCTTGTATGAGTACTCTAAGCCTTATTATAATTAGTGGGGCTCACTCCTGTGTAAGGGGGGGGGCATATCGCAGCCTGAGAAACCTGAGAGACTAAAGCTGCAGTCCTAAGACACTTTCCTTGAATACAATGGGGCTTACTTTTGAGTAGACATGGTTAGGATTGTGCTATAAGTGCAGGTTAATTGGTTTTATTTTTCTTTATATTTTGTATTTTCTTTATTATTTTTGGTTTATGAAACAAATCATCTGAGTTTACAATTATGGGAAAATTCACTTTGATACACAAGTGTTTTGGATTACAAGCATGCTTCCAGAATGAATTGTGCTTGCAAACCAACGTACCACTGTATGAGCTCATTGAATTGGGTCTAGGAGGACACCAGTAGCCAATGTTCACTTAATACAAAATTGAGACTTAAACTCTGGCATTTGGGCCACATGATGACTTCCTGAAATGGCAAAGACCACTGTCTGTCTATCTGTCTGTCTGTCTTTTAGGAAGCTGTTTCAGGACCATGAAACTTTTTTTTTTTTTTTTGGCTTGATGATGCTGATACTCTTGTTACAGTGTTCGATCTTCCACAAAGGGATTGAATAATCCTGGCCTCAACAGCCAGAGATCAATCCATGTTCGAGACCAAATGTTTCTTCTCAAAGAAAAACAAAGAGCACAATCCTAAGCATGTCTACTCAAAAGTAAGCCCCATTGTGTTCAATGTGACTTGCTCCCAGAAAAGTGTTTTAGGATTACAGCCAAAGTCATCACCCTCAACATCTTGAATTGGTTTGATTGAGCAATTTTGGGTTGTATTGAGCAACCTGAGAATTCTATTCAATGTGCTTTGGGGCCAGCCAGCCTACGAAGTGATGACTGCAGTCCTACCACTTTCCTGGGGGTAAGTACAATTGAACACAATGGAACTTACTTTTGAGTAGACATGCTTAGGATTGCACTGGATGTGAAGCTGTTGCTTGAGGGAGTAGTTTACGGAGTGGGTTTGTGTGGTATTTTCCTATTTCCAACCTCCATCTACAAGTATCACTTTTTAAAAAAAATTTTAAAATATATTTAAAAGCAACCAAAGAGTGTTGCAAATAAATAGATTCTAAATGCTAGAAGAATACTCTCAAACATTAAATTGCAAATGTAAATAACTGATGTAACAGAAAGCACTATAAAATTTTTTTGTCTTGATTTTTCAGGTTTTGTGGAAGTTGGAACATCTAACTAAAGTTTTAAAGCAAACTGTTTCATCATTCACTTGTATACAGATACATTTGTCTACAGCTTTATAGTTCTTAACTAAAACTCCAAGAGGGCTCACTATAAAGCCATAAAGCAGGAGACTATTATAAACACAATGAAGAATAACAAAAAGATTGTGAGTAACCAGAACAGAAAAAGGGAAATATTAAATTAAAGAGCACATTACTGAAAGGCACATCTAAATACAGTAAAGTGGTTTTTAAGTAGTATGTAAAGGCAAAAAAAGGTTGGATCTCTCATAACAGAATTCCATTCTTTCTGTGCAATTATTGAGAAGGCCTTTACACACATCAACTGTACCCCAGACGGTAGTAGAAGAACAAGCTGTCATTAATCTGTGGAACTCCTTGCCCAATTGCGGTGATAGTGCCTGGCCTAGATGCCTTTAAAAGAGGATTGGATAGATTTATGGATGAAAAGTCCATCACAGGTTACAAGCCATGAGATGTGGTCTATGTCTGAATGCCTTCTGAATGCCTACTGATGTTATGGAATGGCAATACGATGCAGGTCTTGTGTGCTCTCTGAACCATCTGGTGGGACAACATAAAGGAAGTTGTACTAGATGGCCCTTGGCCTGATCCAGCATGGCTCTTCTTATGTTCTAAAAGTATACTAAAGTATGTCGGTGTGTTCATATGAGCAGAGGCAGTCCTTCAGATATCAAACTGCTAAGGGCTTGATCCTTCAAACCACCTGTTTGAACTGGACCTGGAAACAAACTGGGAACCAGTGCAGTTGATATATGTTGGTACATCTGATATCCACAGGTGAGGGGGCTTTACCTGCAGAATATTTGCTTCAATTGCCAGAGTGTCCAGTGTCCTAGCATCCATCAAAACACAAGGTTCCTCCCCAAAGTGTTCACAACGAGAAGGCTTTAAAGTCTTTGTTTTAAAAGTTTTACTTTAAAATTTGTAAAAGTTTTACTTTAAAATTTGTAAAAGTTTTACTTTAAAATTTGTAAAAGTTTTACTTTAAAAGTTTTAGAAGTTTTACTTTAAAAGTAAAACAAAAATTTATTTAGGAAATGGTTAATCTTCCCCAATGATTTAGCCTCTTGTGGAAAGCACAAAGCGCATTCTGTACCCAAAATAAAACTCAATATTGCTTAATTTTTCCTTTCTCGCTTTCATGGTTGGGCATCGCAAAGAGGGCCTTGTGATATCCTCCAGATATTTAAGGGTTTGGTAATAAAAGTACAGATTCTCCAGCAAAAAACAACTTTGCTTCCAACCACACCCTTTCCAGGCCATGGCTGTACAGATGGGTTTCCCATTTTCTGCACTTAAGTTCAGACTAAACAACAGAAGCTTGGCAAATCTGGTAGCTATTTATAGAGAAAATGTATCTGTTGCACTAACTAAGGAGGTGGGTGAATATCCATGAAGGAGGTGGGCTGACTGCAAACCGCAGGGCCAGTTTTCCACCTGGAATATATACCCATTAATAGAGAGAGGCTTTCCAACAAATTAATGGCTCTTGTTTCATATCTGACCTTGTCACTTCTTAATAAACAATTCAACATAACCATAATGGTTGATCATCTTCTTGACCATATCACAGAGTGATTAACCACTAATTAAAATGATCAACCATTAACACTGTGGCAAGCCTTATAAGGCACTCCTGCACAGTCTGCTCCAAAGCAAGCCCCCTTGAGTTCATTGAGTTCATGTACATAAGATTTCGGGTACGGCTGCAATTCTAAAGGCACTTTCCTGGGAGTAAGACCCACTGATTGCAGTGGGGCTTACTTTTGAGTAGACATGGTCTGCTCAAAAGTAAGCCCCATTGTGTTCAATAGGTCTTACTCACAGGAAAGTGTCTTTAGGATTGCAGCCTATGTGTATTTAAGTGGGGACACAACTGTAGTTGCTGGATCACTAACCTGTGAAACTCCTCGCCGCAGGATGTGGTGATGGTGTCTGGGCTAGATGCCTTTAAAAGAGAATTGGACGGATTTCTAGAAATAAAAGTTTCATCACATGTTGCAGCTTGGAAAGGTGATGCTCCTTATTGGCTTTTTGTGCTCCCTGAGGCTTTGCTCTGGTTGGCCACTGTGAGATACAAGGAGCTATAATAGATTGGCCTGATCCAGCAGGTCTCATCATATATTAAGAGTGCACTGCAATCCTATCCATGTCTACTCAAAAGTAAGCCCCAATGGGTCTTACTCCCAGGAAAGTGTGCTTAGGATTGCAACATAAGAGTCACTAAAGTGGTCGGCACATGTAATTCTATGAGGACAACCTATTGAATCAAATTATTGGTGCATCTAAGTAGTATTATCATCCCGATTATATTCCTGAAGCTCTCCAGGATTTAAATAAGGACTTTTCTCCAGCAATACCTGTAGATATATCAATGACTGTGTGCTCTGCTACTGAACTGTGCCTCTTTCCTAAGTAAGAGTATCCTTTTTATAGGGCAGAGTAATGATGGTTGCAACTAATTGGTCCCTATCACTCCAACACAAGAAAGTATCTATACTTTGAAGCAGCGGGGGGGGGCTCCAGCAGGTTCACACTTACTCTATAGAATCGGTTGTTAATTAAAGATAGGGCATATAAAATTTAAAAATAGCCACTTAAAAGTGGCTGCCAGATGGGCAGAGAACCGGCTGTTAATTACTTTAAATCCCATTTCTTCTTTGAAGTATTTCCTGTGTTGATATTCTGATTGTGGGGGTAGCTACTATTTGGAGGCATTGATGGGCTCCCTTCCCAGCTACAGGTTTTTCCATTAAAACCAATAACCAAAGACAATCCTTCTCAGATATTTGTCATTTTAGGCAGAGCAACCAAGGTGGTCTAGATCCTTCTGGGTAGAAGAAGAGAGGACTGACCAAGATTATCATTCCTTGGATACAACCACCACTACCACTTCCTGGCAGTGGCACATGTGAAGAGTCACAACTAAATCTAAGCAGCAGCGTTCCCATGAATTACTGCCAGGAATCTGTAGGGAACTTTCCGCTGGGCAGATCTCTAAAGTACATCGGGACCCACCTAGCTTTACCAAACCTTTTAAAAAAGGAGATCTAGAAAGAAATAATTTTATTTATAAGTAATAATGACAAGAAAAATGTCCCTCAAATTTTCTCATTATATTTACACCTGCTTGAAAATTTCAGGAGCTGAGCTCTCTGCAGGAGTTAGAGGCTACCTTGCAAACTGAAGGAGCAAAGCTGTTTTGGAGGGCAATTAGCAGCTATAGCATATGATTTTTCAGTAGGCTTGAGGCAATGAGTTATCTGATTTTTCCATCTTTGGTCACCCACCCAAAGTGGACCATGACCCACCAGTGGACCTTGATACACAGTTTGGGAACCACTGGTGCAGTAATTTGGAAGTAAGACTTTGACTTGGAAGATCCAGGTTCAAATCAACACTTGGCCACAAAGCTTCCTGGCTGACCTTGGGTCAAGCACCAACTACCTCACAGGGTTGTGAGGAGAAAAAGAGGATGTGACCATGTCCTCCACCACAGTGGGAAGAAGAGTGATATAAAAATGTGAAAAAATAAATAATACTAAGTGAGATGGTCCTATGGAGTGACTCAAGCTTTGTGGGTTGAGAGATTATTAAAATAAAAAATGTCTAAACTTTGAATACTAAAAAAAATTATGTTCTAGAAATGCCACATATTATTCTTTTTCTCCTCATGTGTTCTGTCCATTCTGGATTTTTATTTTACCTATTCTAACAAGGGTTGACTTTACTTCTTTAAACGAAATGCTTACCATGCAGCTATTGAGTAGTGTTATAATGTGCCCTATTCTTCCCTGCCTGGTTTCTAATAGAGTCCCAATGTTTTGTTTTGCTTTCTTTGACCACTGCTGTGTGGCTGAGCAGAACTTTCCACTGAGCAGAGCACAGTAACGTCTAAGATGACTTTTTTTCCTCCTCTCATGCGCGGTTAATTTAGAAATAGAACCTATGAGCGCATCAGTGAAATTCTCAGTCTTCCTCCAGACTTGCATAACCTCACACTTACCGACACTAGCTTTCACCAGCCATCTGTCTTGTGTATCAATTTTGTCCTTGCTTGCCTTATCCCATGCATGCAGGATCAAGATGGTTTTCCTATTAATATTGTGACGGTTATTATTAAATGCAGTGGCATTGCTAGTGGGGGGCATCCCAGGACCACCCTGGAGCATCATGTCATGGGGTGCCACATGAGGACAGCAGTGATGGCTGCTGCCACTGAACACTGTGCTCAGAGGTTTGAAGCAGCATAATGGAAGCTAAGAACCAGCCATGATCCATCTCAGCTGCAGCTGAGAATGTGCATGTGCTCCAGACACTTTCTGACTTGGGATGTGACCACAGCATGTGCACACTTGGAGTAGTGGATCTGGAAGTGGCATCACATGATGTCATGACAATGCTGCCCTGTGCATCAAGGCCCCTGGCTATGCACAATCCCATGCATGCATACTTAGAAGTCAATGGGGCTTACTCCCAGGCAAACGTAGGTAGGATTGTGAACTGAATATTATCAGGGGTACTACTGTGCTGCAAACCCCCACAGTAAATCTGTGGACCTGTCACAGCACACCAATATGCTGTGGCACACCAGTTGAAATTTAAGTAAAAATGTGCACTTAAAATTGCATGTGAGTTAATAGACCAAATACATCTAAATATATTTTAATATAAAATTGCATACAGGACTAGTGTAGATTACCTTAGTGTGAGGCTTCCTTAGGTACAAGTCCCAACTGTAAGCATTTGTACCTGACTTAAACCATTCCCACCTCTCTCTCTCTCTCTCTCTCTCTCTCTCACACACACACACACACACACACACACAACAAATACGCCCAGAAACACAGCTGTGTGTGTATATCATTGTTAAGGTTATGTCTTGCATGTCTGAATGAGCTGTCAGAGATTATACATACTTAAGAGTGGGGGGAAGAAACCACCATCAGAGGTCCTTGGAATGGAGCCAATTCATTCATTCATTCATTCATTGAGAGAGAGAGAGAGAGAGAGAGAGAGAGAGAGAGAGAGAGAGCTTTATATATATATTGTGTGTGTGTGTGTATATATATATATACATACACACACACACACAGGTATGAACTCGACCTCTTTAATAGTCACTCAGTTCCTTCTCGTTATCCTGCTTTAACTAATTAAGTTTGCTGAAGAAAAGTTTGCATAAGTATTTTTTTAGCTGTCACAAATTCATTTGTCATAGGAATGGCTTGCTCTACTCTAGAGGCACTTTCAAAATACAGTTGCTACATCTCTTGGAAAGAATATAGGTTTTATACTTATGTGAATTCAGTGAAATAAGTGCATGTTTTCAAATGGCCTTTTGTTGCCTAATGATGTGTGAACGTGGAATGGAAATTGAAGCAATTTAGGCTGCAATCCTATCCACGTTGACCTGGGAGTAAACACAATTGACAATAATGGGAAATAGGTATGCACAGAACTGCATATTTAGGTATGTATAGGATCAGGCTCAAAGTTCTCTATCTGGTTGCAGAACTTAGGCTGCAATCCTAAACACAAGTTCTGGGAGTAGGACCCATTGGACACAATGGGGCTTACTTTTGAGTAGACATGGTTAGGATTGTGCTCTTTGAATCCTATTCATCTGAGCCATCTGCAAGCTCACTAGAACAAACCCAAGGATGCTAGTTGGAAACTCTTGTCGTAAAATCAACAAGTATCCCATGACACTGAACAATGTCCAGATTTATTGGGGCAAACATGATTAGCGGATTTACCTCTTTGTCCCTCGAACTGTCTTTTTTAGGTTGCCCAGGTTGATCAGGGAAGATGCCGTAATCTTCACTGTTGAACACGTTATATCCAGATAGTGCTAGTGAAAAGGTCATTAACAAGCCAAACAAAAATCATTCACTTACTTGTAAGTTGATCACCCTGGTGTTCAGATTTATGCAGGAGCCATCTCACTGTAAGCAATGGTCCCAGGGTGCAGAAGTTAACTAAAAGCTGAGTTTTCAGCAATCTTGCCACATTACATTTTGTCCGAACGGAGGTGCCTCTTTGATTTGTCGAGACAGGCTCCTCCTGCACATTGCTGCTCAGAAAACTCCTCTATTCCACCCTCATGTCTCCATGCCAGCCTCTTGCGTCCTGCTGTGCATCAGGGACAAGGGCAACAGCTCATGCGCACCCTTGCAGTGGAGGCAACCCCAAAAATGAGCTTTGCTGCTTTTCTCAGTGAATGAAAAGTTGAGTGTACCTGAGATGTAAATCATTGCATAAGGGTGCCTCGAGGCAGCCTCTTTTTTAAAAGGCGCTAGGTTCTTATAGAAGCAGCTCTCATTCAACCCACTCCTTCTGAATTAGCATCCTTTTTATATAATGGGCCTTGTTTTATTGCAAAAAAATTCCAGATCATGTTGTTGCTTCCATGTGACGAACAAAAAGTGCTTTCAGTCTAGTCTGGGGCTTATATAATGTGTAGTTTTAAAAACTAAACAGCTTACAGTGCTGTTGTGTGCAGAGAACTAATATTCGGCATAAATCAACTCCGCTTGCTAGGTTTTTATTTTATTTGGGGAGGTTGGTTGGGAGGCGAAATGTGTGTGTGTGCATGTGATGAATGAATGCTTTGTTCAGAAAAAAAAATAATTGCTTGCAGGGGAAAGCGAAGGAAGCCCATGTGCGCACATGCTCATATCGAGTGCAAGTGGCCGGTCCCCATATCCTTGTAATTTGATTTCATAGCAAGCCAGGAGCGTGTGTTTCTCTTTCCATATGTTTATGCAAAGTCTGGGTTGGAGCCATTTACTTCCATGCTGTTTAGAATCAGTGACACTTGGAGACGCAATTCTGCCATGCCCAGGGCCCTTAGCAAATATCGCAGACACAGACAGGTTAAATTCTCAGTCCGCAAGAGAGTCTGGGGATTTGATGCAAGAACTTTTTTTGAAAGGGAAATAGCAATGTTCATAGGTGTTATTTCCCTTCTGAAAATGTCTCACATGCAATCCTGAACGGGCTTTTTAACATGGGGGAGTTTCAAGTGGTTTGATAATTCTCCGGGGGAACTGGATGGGGTCTGGGAACTGGATGGGGTCTGCTGTCTTTCGGGAACTCATGAATAGTTACTTGGCAGAACATTGTGTTAGGATTGGATCAGTACTAGCAGGTTGGTAAGGGGAGATGGATTGCAGGGGTGGATCAGTGGCAGTGCATAAATTACTCACCCCATCTGCTGCCCACCTACCCTTTTAGAAACATCTGTTTCTGGGTATCTACAATGGCTTCTTCCAACCACTTGTGGCAGAATTAATTTTGCTTAATTCTGACAATTAATTAACATACCACTGATGTATCTGCCTGTATCTGAGCATTCAGCAGTCCATACAGCTTTCCATCGGATAGCTTATTAAACAGCTGTTGTGTGAATGCCAGAGAGGGCTTCCTAGATTTAAGCCTGCCAATTAATAGATGAGGAAGATGAGTGTGCACAGGTAGAAGTGGGTTGCTTATAATTTTATCATATTCTTTCACTAATGCTTCTTGTTAGTGACTGGAGTGTCCACCCTGCTAAGAGTTGTATATGTTGTCTAGCTGTGATGTGGGTGGTCTGACTCTGCTCAGCTTTACACCATGGCAGGGCTTGACATAACCCAGAGGTAGAGCTTCCAGCCACACATTGCAGTGGGAATTGCTGTGCATAAATTACACTTCGGCTGCATAAACTGAAAAAAAAAAACATTTTTCATGGTCTGAATGCACCAATTACTGCAGAAGCTACGAAATGCCAAGTTGACTTAGGAAGCCTTGGATCAGAGGATGAGATCTTGCAAGGGAGAGGCCATCAATCTATGGCAGAGCAATTGCATTACATGCAGAAGATCCTGGTCTCAATCCTGGCACCTAAAGGGCTGACAAAAAGCACTGCTTGACACCCTGGGGAGCCTCCATCAGCTAATGAAGGTAGACTTGACTCTTAGCTAGGCTTATCTAGACACTAAACTAGATAGAGCAGTGATCTGGTTCAACATAAACCTTTGTATTTTTTTTTAAAATGTGCTCCTTGGTATTCCACCTCTCTTGTATTTGGATTAATGTCATTGTAAGTGCATGTAAGATTTTGAGGCTGCAAGCCTATCCATACTTTCCTGGGAGTAAGACTCACTGGCCCTCATGGGATTTATTTCTGAGTATACATGCATAGGTCTGGGCTCTGAGTTATGCAGAACTCTTCCATTCTGTAGTTAAAATGGGTAGTGAGTTAATTTACAGATCTAGTGCAGTGTTTTTTAACCAGTGGTATTTACCCAGTGGTTTTCTTAACCAGTGGTATAACCACCAGTAGGTTTTGAGATGGTTTCTGGTGGTACTTGTGGTACTCGTGGAGACCTGCAGCAAATGAGGTGACAAATATTGGTAGAACTCTTGGATCATTAGGCAGAGCAACAAAGCATGCTTTTCATGTACTCAGATAAGCCGTTCTGTCTATGCAAAGTCTCTCAGCCCAGAAATAAATGGCAATGAGGTCACTGTCAGTTACTTCCAATGGTATTTCCAATAGTTAGACTATGTGAAGTGGTATGGTGGGTGATAAAAGTGAAATGTTGATCTAGAAGGTCAACCGCAAATGATCCCAGATGGAAGAGGTAAAAAAGGACAGTGATTGCCTGTCATTTATAAGGGGATGATGTACTGGGGCATGCCCCAGTGGCATAGCTAGAGGGGGCAGAATAGTCAACCTATGGAGGTGAACGGGTGGTGCTCCCTCCAACACTTGCTCCAGCTATGCCATTGGTGTATGCCAACTGAAAACAAACCCAAGTGTTCATTTATCAGATGACATGGGCCAGATGACTTGGGCAAGTGAGCCAAGTTGCATGCTGAATTCTTTCTGACACAATACCTCCTTCTGATGGATTCTGGTGGGTGTTATTTTCCATGTCTTTTTTAAACACAGGACCAGTTAAGCCAAAAAGTGTGTCAGTGTGATGCCTTTTATATGTAGGGTTCGCCTAGCTTCGACATGGCCCCATTTCCCTTCCATTTCGGTCACCTTACTGCTCTCTGCAGGTGGGAAGCAACCTTGGTCCTCTCCCCCATTAGCTTCTTCCCTGCCAATACCACATCCATTGACTCCATGCTAGCTGATAGACAAGTGATAGAATTATTGCCAATCCTTTCCAAATTTCCAGTTCCGGTGAAACCGTACCAATGCGGTGTGTACTGCATCTTATGATGGGGAGGCAGTCAAGGAGGCCTCCTCAAGATAAGAGAACTTTCAGGGCTTTCCCTTATTTCCCAAGAGAACTTTCCCTTATTTCAGGGCTGCTTTGGGACTGCAATGGTGCTGGGAAGTTGGATAGGATTCAACCCAGGGTAACCATATGTCTTCTTTTTCCAGGACTTGATCTGTTTTTTAGCCTTCTGTCCAGGATAAAATCTTCCTCGTCTTTCATTTCCTTATGAGCAGGCAGTATGTAGCCTTCTTGAATAAATAGTAAGTAATAAATTACTGTATTTACTCAAATTTAATGTTCATGGGCTGCAGTGGCTCAGTGGTTAGAGCGCTGGGTTAGAACACTGCTTTCAACAGGCCAGCAGTTCAAGACCTGAGTGCTGCCAGATGGGATGAGCTCCCATCCTTAGCCAGCTGCTGCCAACCTAGCAGTTTGAAAGCATGCAAATGGAAGTAGATAAATAGGGACCACTTCAGTGGAAAAGGCAGGCCCCTGCAACAGGCTGGCCAGGTATCCCCATGTCATGTCCATCATGGATTGGAGGAAACTCCAATCCACAACAAGCAGACACTGAGCGCAATCTTAACAATGTCTACTCAAAAGTAAGTCCCATTATGTTCAATGGTTCTTACTCCCAGGAAAGTGCCTTTAGGACTGCAGCCACTGTTTCACACAGTACAAACATTGAAGAAGTTGCCTTTTTTACTCAAATTTAATGTTCACCTTTTCCAGCCGAATTTAGTCTCCAAAATCAGGGAGCATGTTAGATTTGAGTAAATGTAGTATTTTAATTATAATAATAGGTCAGTATTTCGTTTAACAGTTTACTATATTGTAATAAAAATGTAACATAAACCCATTATTGTAGAAAGTAATGCACTTAGGTTAAAATCAAACATAAACCCATTCTGATATTATTATTGTCATAAAACTCATTGTTGTATGCAATGTATGCAAAAAATGTAACATAAATAAAATCCACTTTTGTATAAAGTAGTGCACTTAGGTTAAAATCATAACATAAACCCACTGTCATATTAATATTGTCATATAACTCATTGTTGTATGCAGTAAAATTAAAGTATGCAGCTGCTTTGCAGCTGCGCAATATAATCACCAGTAAAAAAAATTTAATCTCAAGCCTTTTAAAATCAGGGTGCACGTTAGATTCAGTGGCACATTTGATTTAAGTAAATACAGGTATTTGTAATAGTTTTGCATTTAATAGTATGTACTCATAATATAGTGTTTAAATTAGCCAAAGATGTGTGTGTGCATGTGTGTGCTTTTATTTTGTGCTGTCCTACATTTTTTGTGTGTGTCCTCTTTTCTGGTTATGACAGAAATCCAGAGTAAATACGGGAGCACGTAAGAGACATTACGTGCACCCGTAGTTACTGCACCACCTAGTGAAAACCTATGGGAAATTCATATTGGTATCCAGAGTAAATTGTTCTTACACTGGAGGAAGGACTCCCTGTAATTACTCTGGATTTTGCCCATGGTCACCCTGATTCAACCTTAAGTTGGGAAAAGCTCTTATTGGTAAAACATGCAGTTTTGTTCTTAGAACGAAAACTAATATGGTTACAGGCTTTATTTTGCTTGTGTGTAGCAGTTGCACAGGATCACAATTTGGATCAAGACTACAACTGTAGCAACATTGTGAATCTTTACAATGATCACTCTTCAACGTTTTAAAAAGGGCGACATCTAGTGGTCAGAACAGAAAATAACTTAAAGCCAAGGAGACAAAAGATTACAAGTTTTAGTGATGTACAATTGCACAGTTGCTACGTTAAAAAAATAAGGATGGAGGAATGTTAAATGTACAGTGCTGTTTAACAGATTTTGGGGTTCATCGGGAACATAAATGAAGCACTCTCTTTGCTCTGATTACCTTTACATTTTCATGCCTTCTTTTTTTCTTAAAGAACTAACAAAATAGAGTATTTTTCTTGTATAACAAGCTATAACAAGCTAAGTCTCTTCCTGAAGGTCAGGATTTTGCTGTTTAGTAACCCCTGTAGGAGGCTTGGGTCTATCCAACACTGTGATCGTTGGATCGTTAGCACTTCCAGAAACCATAATCCAATAATTCTTGGCTTCTTCGGCTCTATGGGTATCCAGATAGGTGTGGCAGTTGACTTCATATTCCTTTCCAAAGTATGTCCTTTTAAAAAAAAAAGAAAAAGAAGAAAATCTATAGTGATAGCCATGGTGGTTGGAGAACATGCTCTGAATGAGAAATGTCCCAGGTTTAACCCTTGCCATCTCCAATTATTATGATGCTGGGAGGAAGACCTATAACTGGGAGGAAGACATGCCTCCTGCATGTCCACCATCTGGGCACATGCACAGAGGTCCCTCTCAGCATCAGCTGGACGCTGGGGGGGCACACCACTGCATGAATCCAGCCAGCGCACACAGGGGGCAGTCCTTCTTTTCAGCAGTAGGCCAAAGCTGGAGTGCCTCCTGTATACACTGGGCAGGCACATGCAAAGTCTCTCCCCACAGAATCTGGGAGACGCTGAGGGGAAGAACCTTTGAGCACGTGCCCAACCAGCACGTGTAGGGGGTAGTCCCGAGGTACCACCTCTGGGTGGGGCAAGGGGAGAGACATCCATGTGCTCCTTGAGGCATCTGGTGGGCTACTGTAGATTCAAGAAGATGGAGTAGATGGCCCTTTGCCCTGATCCACCATGAGTTTATATTCATTGAAAAACAGACAATTTTTTTGCAGTGGCACTTGACTACAACTACTGAGTAAAACATGAATGAGCCCCTACAGATCAAGAAATATTCACCTAAAATGCATACTTTCCAGTTAGCTCATGGATTCGGCCACCATTCACTGAACAATCAGACACTAAGGGGAAGAACTGCCTCCTGCACGCTTGACAGCTTGATGCATGCACAGAGGTTCCCCAGCTCCACATCGGGCTGACTAGACCAGCTCAGAGCTGGGGAACTGCCGGCAGCACTTGTCACTGCCCCAGGGTTGCCGGTTCCTGGGTTATGACTGGATCATGACTCTAACCAGGTCATGCCTGTGGAATCCGGCGGCTTTCTGGTTTTTCCAGGGAAATAGTAATCCTAGTAGGGGGATACCTGTATTTGTGTTGAAGAGAAAATTTCAGTAAATGCCGAAATCCTCTCTTCTTCCTAACTACCAAATGGCAATGATTAGAGTTCTTTCAGGAACCCAAAAACACAACAATTAAAATCAGTGCAACAATCAGAACTGTTAAAAAACCATTACAGTATACATTTGTGGCCCAAATATGATTTTGCTGCAGAGGCTGCTGTCACTTACCTCATCCAGAAGCTCCTAGGAACTGCTAATCCCTGATTTGTGTAGCTATGAATAATGATAACCCTAGTGTTTGCCTGGAAAGAGAAAGAGAATAAGACTGTGGGAGTTAATTCTAGTATTTATTCATTAATATCCAGATTGCTCTAGTAATCACCACCAAATAAATAAGGGGAAAGCAATAAAGTAGCTGGTTTCAAAAGATGTAGGAAAGATTATGGGGACCAAAACTGGTTTGGACGGAGGAGTTTTATCTATGGGGTGCTATTCCTAGAAGTAGAATAACAAGCAGTATGGGATAGCAGTGAGAACATCACAGCACAATCCTCTGCATGTCTACCCAGAAATTCAAGCAAACTAAGAGCCCAATCCTATATTCCCCATGCTGGTTCCTTCCCCATCTTACTGTGGCCTAGTCTGGAAAGCCCTGTCCTCCCACACTCTCCCCTGTTCTGTTCCACCCCAAAATCTCCCTGTCAGATGGTATGGCAGGTGTACTGGCAGGCCGTCCTTGGACAGGCCAGTTAGCAATACATACAACACTGAGGCTCAGCTTCCACTGGCACTTGTCAGCTGGTAGCACCTCTATGGCAGTGCTTGGCTTGGTTTGGGTAGGGCCCTAACACCCTGGTAAGTTTATGTAGGGTTACAGCCTCATTCTCGGAGCTGGAGATCCTGGTTCAAACCCCATCAGCCATTAAGATGAGGGGTGACATTGGGTCAAACTTTATCAGCCTTCCCATGCCTCAGAAGACCTCCTATGACCAGTTGTGACAGGGATGTCCTCCAGATATGGTTCTGAAACTCTCATTGTTTTAAATCCATGGGTTCCAAACCCACAGATAAGGAGGGCCCACTGTAATAGCAAAGAACATGGAAGTGTGCACTGCTTATTTGATGTGTTAGAGCTGTGGTGAACAGTTTGAAATGGTGGAAAAGTGGAACCTTGTCTTTTTTTAGCTTGCAAATATTGCTTCTGATGCTGTTTTAGCTAACAAACTGCAAATGATTTTTTATCTCACAAATTCCTGCTGTCACACAAAGATTTCTGCAAATGGACTCGCGTTAATGACTTTAGGAATGGGAAAAGCCTTGGAGCTAAAGTTGGTGTGCGTGATCTCTCTCTCTCTCTCTCTCTCTCTCTCTCTCTCACACACACACACACACACACACACACACACACACCCAGACACCAAAAAAGATTGAAACACCATGTCACATCCAAATTAACATGAGGCAATGGCAACTTTAAATTAGTAGAGAGAGGCTGAAAGAGTGGAGCATGTGTTGAATGAAAGAAAACTGGGCAAGAAACACTGTTTCAAGTCGGTGTTCCTCTTTTATTTAGCAGGAGAAGATGAACTGGCCCTCCTCACCCCAACAGTGTCTTTTATAGCGGCTTCTGCCAGTGTTCTTTTTCCTTCTTTTTAGATTGTAAGACCTTTTGGGAGGGGGACCCATTGGCCATTATTTTTTATTTTCTTTGTAAACCACTTGGTGAACTTTAAATTGAAAAGCGATATACAAATAAGATCGATCCATCCATCGATAGATTGATTTCAAAGTGTTGAAAGTGCAGAACTATCAGAAAATGAACCACCAGAAAGTGGTGGACACTGTGCCGTATGTTGAACCCCACCTTGGACGTTTTATCACAACTTCCAACTGAACATAAATGCTCAATTTTTTGTTCTAGGTTGGGTTCAAGTGCTGATTTCACCAGACTAAAGAGTTGAAGGAAGCACCCAATTCTTCCTTTGACAGATGATCTAGTATGGAGTAAACACAGCAAAAAGAGCAGGGTGGAGCGGAGAATGTAGTCAGAAAGGAAAGGTTTGTTAATATGATACATCTAATTTCTTACAGAAACTGGGAAACCTTCATATTCCATACGCAGCTGTGGATCTAGATAGAGAACTTGCCAATTAGCCAGGTAGGACAGTTCATCTGTCAGGATCACATGCTGCTGAGCAGATTTCTTAGCGGCATTCTGGAAATGCTTGTGGTCGCTGGCTAGATAGAGCTGAAATGAAAACAGGCAGGAGTGATTTGTCTGGGAATTAGATGAATAACATCAGAGACTGACACCGACACAAGAACAAGAGAAACTT
The DNA here is from genome assembly GCA_030015325.1 of Cryptoblepharus egeriae. Lineage (NCBI taxonomy): Eukaryota > Metazoa > Chordata > Lepidosauria > Squamata > Scincidae > Cryptoblepharus > Cryptoblepharus egeriae. Next base: position 20,300,385 of record JAREYC010000013.1, read on the forward strand.
CTTCTGGTGCAGTCAGAAATCTGGGTCCAACTTTGCAATCGTATCACACTGCAGTCTGGATGATCAAAGGTTGAAGAACAGATTTGCTCTAGGGGTCTAATCTGGCATGAAAGTTTGGGTACAAAGGATTCTCCCTAAATGGAGAAGACTCGCAATGCAATCTGAACATGTGGTGGAACAGGCAGGCTATATCCAGTGTGAGTTATGGGACTGTGGTTGCAGTATTGCAGAGAAGTGGAGACTTGTCCCCTTCCCCATGGTTGGGTTACATCAGACCCAATGGGTCAACCCAGGATTAGGTCAGAGGGGGTGGCAGAGTCTGCTCCTGGCTACCCAAGAAGCAAAACTAGAATCTGGTATAATTTCTGGATCTGAGCTCTGTTTTCTGCTCCCTGACCATGGATTGAAGCAGGCCTCTGTCAGTCTTGAAAGATTATGGTATCGTACTCGGCGCTGCATACGCTGCATGTGAAGCACGAAAGCCTGGGTTAGATTGTTATGGAGGATAGGCTGTTACCCAAGCAGCAAATCCCCCCTCTCCACGCCACTGAATTAGTCCAATGGAAAGGCAGAGCCAATACGATTGGATCCAGCTGGCGTCGCAGAGCTAAGGATAGGAGTTCACCCTGTCTTGTGGGGCCGACCCGGGTCTCAAACCCTGGCCTGCTGGTTAACAGGCACAGTGTCTTAGCCGCTTGTGCCACCCACAGCCCTGACCATGGATTATTTTTATAATTATTATAGTTGCAATATTAGTTGCTTACTGCATATGTTTATGATGAATTTTTTTTTCATACCATTCGATCTGGAAAGCCGCCTGCTGCTCCAATTCCAAAATTCTGCCCATACCGAAGGGGTTCTCCCATGGCTTCTCCTTCAGTGCTTTAGCAACAGATAAAACAGTGTGTTAGTGGAAGATGCTTTCATTATATTGGGTGTGTAGCATCATTAACATGAACAGTTGATCAACATCATCAACATGAACAGGCAAACATAGGCTACAATCAAGAGTAACTATGGGACCTTTTACACCAGCATAGTTACGGTGCCACCTATGGGAAACCTATGGGAAATGCATGGAGCAATCCAGAGTAAGTGCCTCTTACATCTTCCTGTAGTTACTCCGGATTGTAGGGTCTATATCTGATTTGAGTGTCACCATTTCTAAAAACAGCCTTTTAAGGGTTAAAGAGGGTTCTTGCACGTGATAAGCAGACGCAAACTCAAAGTTTACCACTATGTGGAGTCTCCACAGGAGCTGTGGCAGGTCACACCACTCTTATCATCATCAAATCATCATCAAATCCAAGGACTGAGTAAACTTGAATAGATTGGGCTCTCTTCCCCACTCCAGTTGAATCCTGCACTTGTTTCATTACTTTTGCAGGATCTTGTCCTCTTTTTTATTATGGTCACCCTGACCCCCACATTTCTCCAATATGCAGTGACCATATGTCATAACCACAAAAAGAGGACAAGCCCCCAAAAATATAAGACATCCAAGAAAAATGGAGGACATTTTTATAAGCTAAAAACCCTCATATATATTGTTTTCATGTGGTTAACTTAAACACCATATTAGGTATTAGTACTGTATGTTTAAAACAATTACATATTACATATAATTTATGAATTCCAAGAAAGCTACAGGCTGCCTGCTCACAAGGAAAAAGAGGACAATGAAGATTTTTTTCCCAGGACACAAGGCTAAAACAGAGGAAATGTCCTGGGAAAACAGACCATATGGTCATCCTGTCCAATCCAACACTATTTTATCACCTACTTCAAACTTTTCTTCCAGCTCCCCAGAAGCCATATATTTGAATTCAAATTATTAATAATATTAATAGGGGGTAACGTCCACATACCTAAATATATTTTGGGATAAGAGGTGAAAAAGTTCCCCGACCCCTGCTCTAGGAGGATTTCCTGCTGCAGGCAGGGGATGACCTACTAGGTCCCTTCCAACTCTAGGATTCTATGATTCTTTGTATTGCACATAGGAGGGTTGATGCACATTGGGGATGATACACACTGGATGGGTGTTGATGCACATTGGGGGAAGGTGCGCATAGGGGGTTGTGCACATGCCAGACAATACACAGTGAGTACTGTTGATGCGCATGGTGTAGTGATGCACATGAGGGTGGTGCACATGGGAGGGTATTGTGTGAAGGGGATGCTACACAGTGGGGGTGTTGATGTGCATGGGGGATGGGGTGCATGGGGGGTCGATGCACAATGTGTGGTTAGCATACGGGGGGGAATTTTACTCCCTGCAACATGAGAATATTTTCGCTAGTTAAAGTAATAAATATGCAACCATTTTAGATTTAATAATAATATATAGTGTATTTAACCACATGAAAGAATTATATACGCGTGTTCTTAGCTTTATTTTGTCATGTCCTACATTTTTTGAGGGGATGTTCTACATTTTAAGGAGTCTCATTTAAAAAATCCCCAGGTTTCAGAACTCTTTCACAGCTCTGCTTTGGTGATTTAATATTTCCACTTCCATTTGATATCACTCAGCATTTAATATTGAATAGGGGTGGTCATAACCCAGCTGATGAAGGCTGCAATCCCATACACACTTTCCTGGGAGTAAGTTCCATTGAATTCAATGAGACTTCTAAGTAGACATGATTAGGATTGCGCTCGAAGTCTGGTTGATTTCAGTGGCAGAATTAAGCAGAAGTGCTGTTCTGTCGAAGAGTTAGTAGGACCAGGAAATTTTGAGTTCCAGTTCTCAATGGTGAAGCCATCCACTTGGACCATTAACACCCTGTCAGTTTCACAAGGATTGTTGTGAAGATAAGTAGAGATTGGAGAACAGCCTTGCATAACAGTCTGGAGTCCTTTTACTGCTGTATATGCCAATAAAGGTTTATCGTATCGTATCGTAACAGTCTGGAGTTCTTAAGAACGGTGATTTTAAACCAGTGGCACACTGGTGTGCCACAAATGGTCCGCAGATATACTGCAAAAGTTTGGGAGAAGTATCATTTATAAATAGGGCCAATGGGGTGTGAGACCCCCGTCAGCAGTATGGTGTGCCTTGTCAGTTGTCAAAAACTGATGGTGTGCCTTGACCATTTTAGCACCTTGTCAGTGCATCGTAAGTTGAAAAAGACTGAAAATCACTGCCTTAAAAAGAGAGCAGGTTGTAAATAATCATAGCTACATACTTAAATCTCTCCCACTGAAATTATTGGGATTTCCCACTGAAGTCACTGATTTCAGTGGAAGTTGAAGATGCTTAAACTTGTTAAAAATGCTTAAACTTGCTAGGTTGTGTCTTCGGCACCAGTGGAGTTTTGCTTTAAGTTTTGCATTAGTTTTCCTTTAAAAGTTTTGCTTTAGGTTTTTCCCATTGGGAAAAAAGAGAAGTGACACTGAGTTAACCCTGCAATCAAGAGTTTCCCACCTTAAAATCCGGAATGTGTTCCGGGCAACGGGGTCCATGACAATGCATGCTGTGACTCTGCAGGGAGACGGAAGTGCATCATTTTTATGTACATAAATTTCATCTGGAGTAACAGCCAGTGATAGACTTGCAGTGGTACTGTGTGGATCATCAACTTTGATGTTTTCTGGGTTCACCAGCATAATTGTGTCTCCAAAGTGAATGAATCCATCTTTTGAAATGGAGAGTGGATCCTGTTTTCAAAGGAAGAAGGGATCAGAGAGTGAGAATCATGATTTCAGCAGCATACATTGTTTCTATTTTTCATCTTTAAAAGATCAATTTAAGGGGATAGCGCACATTGGGGGTTGATGCACATGGGGAGGTTGATGCGCATGGGAGGATGTTGCCCATGAGAGAATGATGCACATGGGGGTTGGTGTGCATGGGCAGATGATGTACATCAAGAGTTGGTGTGCATAGGGGATTGTTGCGCATGGGGGGTTGGTGCACATGGGAAAGTGGTGCACATGGGGATGCACATGGGAGGGTGGTGCGCATGGGAGGATGATGCACATGGAGGATTAGTGCACATGGAAGGGTGGTGCACATGGGGGTGTTGACCATGGGAGAGTGGTGTGCATTGGACAGTGAAGTGCATGGGGGGTTGGTGCGCATGGGAGGATGATGTGCGGGGGAGGGTGGTGCTCGGGGGAGGTTAGCACACATGGGGGGTTGGCACACATTGGGGGATGGCGTGCATGAGAGGGGGATGCACAGATGATGCGCATGGGAGTTGATGCGCATGGGAGGGGGGTGCACATGGGAGTTGATGTGCATGGGAAGGTGGTGCACAATGGGGGGTATTGCGCAATGGGGGATGGTATATGGAGGGTATTTTACTCCCACAGCATGGGTACATTTAACTAGTAAGAGACATAAAAATAATTATTGTTAATTATGTCAACTATAATACAGTATTATTTCCACAATTTCTATTAGGCAATATCTCATCCATCGTCTTTCATGATAAACACTAATACTGTACGAATTACTTTTGTATATTAACCAGTAAACAATCTGAAACTGAATATATCTGAAATAGTCCCAGAGTTCATGGTGTACGTAGCACCACTGATAGCTGGGGGCAAACTGCTTGAAGCCTGGACTCTATCCTGTGATCCACACCCCTCCCAGAGGAGTCTAAGTCTACATAAATACTGAATACACCTGGCCTTCTGGGGAACCTCAAAGTGGAGGGCAGAACAGGATTTCCATATGCCCCGAAAACAGGGACAGTCTCGGTTTTGAGGCATTGTGTTCACATATTGCAAATGGGACAGAGGGTCCTGTTCCGATTTTGTGGAAGAGAATTATGGCAACCCTAAGCCAGACCTACCCAGCATTCAGGCACACAAGCACCCTTTACAGCATGCACCCATAGTGGACCATATCTCTGTCCCAACCCTTGTTATGCTACCACCCAGTGCATAGTCTCAAAGTCAGTGCTTTCACAACCTTGTAAAAGCAAGTCCACATCTGATCAAAGTTGAGATGGGAGGGTGCTAGGGAGCCATACATAAATAATTCACAATACATCCAATAAATAAATAATCATGACATACCTTTCGGTACATGCGTTCTTTAAATTGTTTTGATCTCTGGATTAGAAGTTCTCCTCTTTCTCTTTTATATATAAAGTCTTTCAGGGAATCCTGTTTTTAAAAAGAAATTATGTTTCTGTACATGGTATGCATTTTATGTGACATCATTGCTTACTGTGAATAGTAGTTCCTGCCCTCCAGCCCAACATGTACACCTAGCAAGGGAAAATAGAATAAATACTGTGGTGAAGAAGAGTCTGCAGTGAAGAACAGAACCAACATTTTTTCCCTCCTGTACTAAAATATGAAGGAATTCACAAAGGGAACTCCTTTAAAAGTGATCAGAGAGAGCATAGCTAAAAATCAGGACCAAGAAAAAATGCCTTGTGAACCTGGAATAAAGGGGAATTAGTTAACCAGCCATGGCATGATACAGCCTTTAAATGAATTCTCACACAGTACTTAAGCCCTCTCTTCTCCCTGCTGCCATGCTAAAGCTAACATTACAATTCCCCTGCAATGTTTGGGGTGATCCTATACTGGGGCATTGGAGGAGAATTAAAATGGAGGTTCCAGGTATGAAAGCACTAAAGAAGTACCATTGCTGCTGCCTAATAAGACCTCCTGGTGGTGTACCTAGAGGGGGTGCAAATTTCCCATACAAGACCCATGTTGCAAAAATGTCATAAGGCACTCCTTTGCCACTCTTGGGGGGGGGAGTGTTAGGCCAGTGTACAGACATGCACATGTCTGCCAGTGCACAGACATGCACTGGCCTCCCCATGCTACCACAGGAATGGGAGGTGAGTGAGTTGTGCTGGCCTAAATTGATTAGGATTGAATAGTTTGAGACCATCAACAGATCAATGGTTTGAGACCCAAGTATTGCACAAATGTGAGCTCCTGTTAATTGCCCAGCCCCTGCCAACTTAGCCATTCAGAAGCCTGTAAATTAGAAACATAGGTAGATACATAGGTACATGTAAATAGATACATGGGTACCACTTTGGTGAGAAAATAACAGCATTTAGTGTACTTTTGGTGTTCAGTCATGCCAACCATATGACCACAGAGACATTGTCAGACAATGCTGGCTTTTCAGCCTAGTAACAGGGATGATTATAGCCCTTAGAGTCAGTCATGACTACCAGGACAATCTGCGGGGGACACCTTTAGCAATACCACTGAAATTGCAATCCTAACCAATTTCGGCCGGCATATCTCCTACCACACTCCCTCTTCCTGGGGAGGCCAGCGGATGTCTGTGCACTGGCCTAATCCCCAGGAGAGGTGCTGAAGTGACTTACAGCACTTTTGTGACACCCCAGGTCAGCACAGGATTTGTGCCAACCTAAGTGGGGGTTAGATTTGCAGTCTTAGGCTGCAATCCTAATCTTCAGTTAGTCTGACAAAAGCCCAGGCACAAATCCTGTGCTGGCCTGGGAGTGTCACAATAGTAAGCTACTTCTGCACCACTCCTGGGGGTTAGACCAGTGCACAGACATGTGCCGTCCTCCCTACCCCACCATGGGAAGATATGCCAGATGAGTTATACCAGCCTTCATGGTTTAGGATAGTAGGCCTCCGTCAGTCTTGAAAGACTATGGTATCGTGCTCATCATATACGCTGCATGCGAAGCACGAAAGCCTGGGTTAGATTGTTATGGAGGATAGGCTGTTACCAGTGGTGGGCTCCAGCAGGTTCGCACCTACTCTATAGAACCGGTTGTTAACGAGAGATAGGACATATACAGTTTAAAAATATCCATTTAAAAGTGGCTGCCAGATGGACAGAGAACCGGTTGTTAATTTATTTGATGCCCATCACTGGCTGTTACCCAAGCAGCAAATCCCCCCTCTCCACGCCCCTGAATTAGTCCAATGGAAAGGCAGAGCCAATACGATTGGATCCAGCTGGTGTCGCAGAGCTGGGCTAAGGACAGGAGCTCACCCTGTCTTGTGGGGCCAACCTGGGTCTCAAATCCTGGCCTGCTGGTTAACAGGCACAGTGTCTTAACCACCTGTGCTACCCACTGCCCTTAGGATAGCAAGTCTACCAATGTGAGTTTTCCAGGGCTGTCAAACTGGGAACCAGCTCTTTTTACTTCCCCGGCGTGTTCATTGCACATCTTTTGAGCACCTGCATCACACCACCCTGTAACTCTAGGATTAAAAGTGTCCAAAGAAATGGTCCAGGGAGGAGTCGCCATACCTCTTCTAGGTACACATCCTCGTTCCAGTTGCCGATGAGCACCCCAGGGCTGTAGGTTCTGCAGCTCATACTAGTCCTCCCATTGAACATGATGGCTCCGAAGTGGGGACCCAAACCTGGACTGAACGTGGAGAAGGGGGGTGCCACCCGTCACACTGGGCAACCCTGGCAAAGGCAGCCGGTACTGCTGTTGGTGAGACATCTGATCAGTGTTGGGTTTACAGGTTGTCATAGGGACCATATGTGTCTAGGATTGGTCCTTCCAGAGGAGCATTATTAGCCAATCACATTGAAATGGAATGGGGAAGGAGGCGGAGCCTTTTTGCATCTCTTTAAATATAGGGCAGCGCTTGGACTGGCTCAGAATGGGACATACTGGATTTACTCACATCTAACGCTCACATTTTCCTGCGAAATATAGAGCACAATCCTAAACGTGTCTGTTCAAAAGTAAGTCCCATTGTGTTCAGTGGATCTTACTCCCAGGAAAATGTCTTTAGGATTGCAACTTTTATTACTTTAAATCCTAAAGTACAATCACTTTCCTGGGAGTAAGACTCATTGAGCACAATGGGGCTTACTTTTGAGTAGACATGGTTAGGATTGTACTCTTAAATGCTTACTGCCCCCAACTTGGTTTCATTTTGTTTGATTCTAATAAAGTTATTTTAGACTGTGATGTTTGGGATTTTTTTTCCTAATGGACCCACACAACTGCAAAGAATTTTCTGGCCCTTCATTGTTCACCAGTCCACCCTGCATCTTTACTGGTGTTTGTTGCACTGGATCTCCTAACCCAAAAGTAACTAGCAGTGATGTTACTGCGAGTTACTTTCAGTAACAAGTGGACCATGCAAAGTGGTATGGCAGGGGACAAATGTAGAGAAACACTGCTATAATAAATTGTGGGTCTTCTTACTGTGCAATCCTATGCATTTTTACACATAAGTTCTTTATAGTAAGTATTACTTCCAAGAAAGCATGCATAGGGTTGCTGTCTTAAGGCCCAATCCTATCCGTTTTTCCTGCACTGTTGTAGCCCCCCAAAAAGGAACAAATATTCCCTTATCTTCAGGAGGCCTCAGGTATTGCACAACACAGCACGATGTTGCATGAGCTCCACTCTCATTGCTGAATCAACTCTGCAATGTTGAGTAGGATTGGGCCCTAAAACTCTATTGCTTTTATGACATAGACTAACAGGGCTCCCTGAAAAGCAACATGAGACACTAATTTAGGGTCAAGTTTATGAGGACTATGAGGAAAGATAGGGGGACTAGAAGGAAAGATGGCACATTAGGGGCTGAAAGGGTGGGGATTTTGAAGAAGCTGCCCCTTCCTCGGGTTGTGGGGCTTGTATAACTTAAACATATTAAAAATGGGTTTTGAAATTTCAGGTAGGAATATAAATGGTAACAAATGCCTGGCTGAATTTATTCTTGAAGCTTCCCTAATAGCTGAGTTTATTTTGGCTGATATTCCATTCTGCTTGAGAGAATTAAGAACTGGGTCCCACCACCAGAAAAACTGAAATCCCCTTAACATCTTAAGAGTGGGCTCTGCATTGGGGCAAGAAAGAATTTAGGCATTTTTACGAAAGCTTCCAAGAAAATAGTCAGAAATGCATGTTTGGCAATCATTTGGCAAGACATGGCTTTAATTCCCATCAGAGGCTTACTCACCTGACCTTTTATTTTTATTATTGTACCATCAACAATTTACTTCCTTACTGTGTCACACTATAAATAACTCGTTCGTTTAGTTTAAAATACACAGGCCTTATTTTTCTCTGTCAAATGTTGCAGAGCATACTGTAAATTCAATGTTGAGTCTGCACAGTTGTTAGAAAGATAAAGGCAGATATTATTGTGTAGACCAGCGTTTCTCAAAGGTTGACCCCCTTTGGGGTTGACCCACTTTGGGGGTCTCCTAGAGCTTTTCTGGGGGTCGCCTAAAGACGCCTTGTGCAGGGGGCCAGGTCAGGCTTGCCAGACCTCCAGCTATAGCTGCGCGTGCACTGGGGCTGACTGACAGCCTCAGGGCCCAATCTTATGCATGCCTACTCTGAAATAAATCCCATTATAGTCAGGGGGGCCTTTACTCCCATGTAAATGTGGATAGGATTGCGGCCTCAGGGTCCAATCCTATGCATGCCTACTCTGAAATAAATCCCATTGTGTTCAATGTGTGCATAGAACACACATTTCATTTGTAACAATGAAAATACATCCTGCATATCCAATATTTACATTACGATTCATAACACTAGCAAAATTACAGTTATAAAGTAGCAATGAAAATAATTTTATGGTTGGGGGTCTCCATAACATGAAGAACTTATAAAGGGGTCACGGTGTTAGGAAGATTGAGAACCACTGGACTGTAGACTATGTTCTTTAGTACAATGGCTCCATCTTGTGGTATTTTTTGGTAAAACCCAATTTCTTCCTTATTGCTCTTCAAAAGTGTGTGTATTGCTCTTCAAACACTTCTTCTGTGGCTTATATAAAAGAACTAGTAAAATGTACCCGCTTTGCAGGAGTAAAAGTTCAAGAATATTTATGTGCCTGGGCACACCCGGAAATCCCCCCATGCAACGCACCCCTATGCAACACTCCTCCCCTGTGCAACACCGCCCACCCCGTGCAACACCCCCTCTGTGCAAGACACGCCAGTGGTGGGCACCAGCAGGTTCGCACCTACTCTGTTGAACCTGTTGTTAAAATTTCCTGAGATGGTGATCCGGTAGCTGTGGGGAGGGGGATAACCAACGAACCGGTTCCTTCAGCTGCTGGAGAGGCAGTTAAAGGGTGCAGCTGGGAGCACTTTTACATTTGCCGCTCCAAGAGGCAGCCCAGCAAGCACCCCACAAGCCCCGGAGTCCTTTCCTTTCTATGGTTGGAGCAAAGTGCTCCCAGCTGCACCCTTTAACTTCTGACTCCAGGAAAGTGTGGCTGGGTCTGCAGCCTGAGAGCCCAATCCTATGCATGACTACTCAAAAGTAAGTCCCATGATAGTCAATGGGGCTTACCCCCAGGCAAGTGTGGCTGGGACTACAGCCTGAGAGCCCAAGCCAATCCTATGCATGACTACTCTGAAGTAGAGTAGGATAGATCTTCTTTTCTCAGCCTGGTGATTACAATCCTAACCATGTCTACTCAAAAGTAAGCCCTATTGTGTTCAATGGGACTTACTCCCAGGAAAATGTCTCTAGGATTTCTCCCTTCTTTCCAGAATAGATCTTCTTTTCTCAGCCTGGTGATTACATTCCTAACCATATTGACTCAAAAGTAAGCCTTGTTGTGCTGAATGGGTCTTACTCCCAGGAAAGTGTCTCTAGGATTTCTCCCTTCTTTCCAGGATAGATCTTTTCTCAGCCTGGTGATTACAATCCTAACCATGTCTACTCAAAAGTAAGCCCTATTGTGCTCAATGGGTCTTACTCCCAGGAAACTGTCTCTAGGATTTCTCCCTTCTTTCCAGGATAGATCTTTTCTCAGCCTGGTGATTACAATCCTAACCATGTTTACTCAAAAGTAAGCCCTATTGTGCTGAATGGGTCTTACTCCCAGGAAAGTCTGGAGAGGATTGCAGCTTCAGAGCCCCATCCTATGCAGGTCTACTCAGAAGTCTTTATCTTTATTGTGTTTTGGTAAATGTCAGAAACCTGGTGAATATTCACATTTTACTGGCAATTCTGACGTGTTTAGGAGGCTGCCACGGGGAAAGCGGAAAGGCTCAGACCTGGAGAACAGAACTATTAAATGAGGTTGACATTTAGATACATTTGGTACTTAAATGTGTTTGGTTGGCTTTGCCATCGAGTGTTAAGTGTCAGAACTGAACAGACAAATGTTGCAACATTTCAAGAAGACAGTCCATGCTCTCTACACATGGATTTGCTACCTGGGATTTCGCTTTTTCGATTGCCACCTAAATCTCATGATTTGCTGGGTGTTCCCAGCTATTTGCAGTCTTTGTACCATCCATAGCCTTTCTGGAGCAAATGCAACTAATGCAGAGCCCTTTTAAATGGCCATGGAAAGCTTCAGCGTGCCCTCGGATAACTCTCAGAACTATTCCATGGCCATTTTAAACTCCATTTATCTCATAGGATCAGTAATCCCATTTCAACAGACTCAGGGTGCAATCCTAACCAGTTTAGGCCAGTGCAACTTACCTGTCTCCCCATTCTCATGGTGGCATGGTGGGGGGGGGGGTGAATTTCAGTGCACTGGCCTAACCCCACATTAGCATAAAGAAATGTCTTACAGCATTTTTGCAACACCCCAGGCCCACACAGGACTTGGGCTGGGACTTATGCTAGCCTAACTGGGAATTGGGATGGCAACCTCTTCGGTATCTGATGGAATATTGAACCTAACCCATGTAGGACCCTAACCCCTAGAACCTATTCCATGCAGATACAAAAAACAGACTATATATGAAGCAAGGAATTCCATCCTAACCATGTCTGCTCAAAAGTAAGCTCCTTTGTGTTCAATGAGTCCTACTTCCAGGAAAGTGTCTTTAGGATTTCACCCTAAGTCAGACTTTTGGTCCTTCCTGCTCACTATTATCCACAGTGACCATCAAAGGGGCTCTAGGATTTCAGGCAGGAATTTACTTTTACATGCTTGTTAAAGGTACACACTTGTAGGAATCCCTCTTCGCCCAGAGCCTCTAAAAACTATTTTGTGGTTTGTTTTTCACACTTTTATATCTTCCTTCCTCCAAAGAGCTCAAGGTACTGTACATCACTGTTCCCCTCCTTTTGTCGTCACAACAGCTCTGTGAGGTGGGCCAGGCTAAGATTGGCTGAAGACCACGCAGGAAACTGTATAACTAAACTGAAATTTGAACCTGGATCCTGCAGGTCTATGTCCAATTCCCAAACTACCATCCTGACTCTTTCAACTTCCCATCCTTGCATTTTATTTTAGTTTCACGTTACAAGAAACATGCGGAACCAAAGGTATCATTGATTTATCTCCTTATGGTTTCAGTCTTTATGTGCCCATCTTTGTTTCCTCTCTCACTGTACTTCAGATCTGAATGACCTTCTTCTGGCAGCCTAACTCCAAAGGTTGTAGAAAGTTGGCAAACCTGACTGTGTCTACACCTCAGGCCTCTGTGCACATTCATATTTCCTTGTCTCTTCCAACTTGCAAGGTCATTTTGTTAAGGAGTAGATCAGAAGGAGTCCAGGTGACGGAAATGTACAGTAATTGCTTGCAGAGCCAAAGCTAAATTACATAGAGTGGGGAACAAAAATATGATCAAAGGATTCTGCGCCTGGACAGACTTGGGACATTCCAATTATGGACATCATCACCTGTTAGATAATTAGATATTAGATAAACTGGTAATAATAGCTGTGGTCCTTTGAAAGTAGAAACTAATACTGTAGTCACTACTGAACTAACCAGCTGAGCTCTCATGATGCAGCCCAAAGTTATAATTCTAAAGCTGCAATCCTAGCCCGTAGGTAATTTGGCATAAGTCCTGGCACAAGTACTGTGTTGGCCTGAGGGTGGCACAAAAAGTGCCATTAGGCATTTCTGTGCCACTCCTGGCAGATTAAGCCTGTGCACAGACATGTGCTGGCCTCCCCACACCTCCACAGGAAGAGGGAGATGGGGGAGTTGTGCCAACCTAAATTGGTTAGGATTGCACCCAGGAGTATATTGAACCCAGTGGAACTTAATGCCAAATAGATGTGTCCTGGATCTATGCTCTAACCCTTTAATTTTTAGTTTATTTCATTTTTCTCAGTTTAAATCCTATTGGGTCCTCTTGCCTCTCATGGTGAAATAACCCCACTCATATAACTAATCCCATTTTATTCTCCTTTTCTGTTTGCAGCAAAATCAGAAGCTCCCTGAAGTCTAGAATAAAGTTTCAGGTTTGGGGCAGCTTCCAGTTCAGTTCCCGGGCAGATTGTGTGTCTGTACAGTACATGGAATGGGAAATCTAATAGGATGCAACCCGCAGCGGTGGATATTTGGTGCACAACCTTGGCCCCTGGGGGCCTCCAGCAGCTCAGCTTTGTTTGGGTGTTCTGGGGGAGAGACCCTGGCCTTTCCTACTGTTGCGTATTCGTTCAGCTTCTCGGATGGTAATTAACAGTGGGAGGCCCGGCAGTGCAGACATGAGCCTTTGCAGCTGCCAGCAGCCTTGTAAACATTGTGGCATGTGGGATCTGCTCTCGGCAAGCAGCTGCTGGATCCACCATCTGACTTCGTTTGTTCCACACTGGGAAATTATGGAGAGCCTGGCCACAGGGATGACCGTGTTTCTCAAGATGTAGCGCTAACAAGTGTAACACAGGTGTCACGGTTATCATATTGGAAAAGACACAGTAGATGTAACTTGTGGTAGAGCACTTTTATTGCATGGTTCAGGGTTCATTCCCAGCGTCTCCAGGTAGAAAATTCCCATCTGGAGCCCCAGAGAGATGCTACTTGTCCATGACTACAATACTGAGCTAAATAGACCTATGATCATAATGCTTTTTTTCTAGAAATAAAGAATTACTCACCATAAAGACGTAATAAAGGTGGGGGAACTGACCATGAAGATTATATATAGGCATGTCTACTAAAGAATTGCCAGTAGTCAGTACCTGTGAGTACCCCCTCAAAACAACCTCTGATCTTAATCAGTACAAGGAAGCTGTTATTCTATTATTATGAATAATCTTGTTGGTAGTTGCTTTAGGCACCTCATTGCATGCGTGATTGTGCTCCATATCAATTTAGTTAATGTCATAATTCTCTTTCACAAAATCAGGACAGGATCCTCTGTCCCATTTTCCAGTATGTGAACACAATGCCCCAAAATCAGGATTGTCACTGTTTTGGGGGACATATAGCAACCCTACATTTAGTGCATGAAGGCTACAATCCTAAACATATTTTCCCCGGAGTAGAACCCATGGAATACAATAGGACTTACTTCTGAGTAGACATGCTTAGGATTGCACTGTTAATCTTTTTAAACTCATGGCGTACTGACAAGGTGCTAAAGGGTGCAAAAGCAGGCCTCTGTCAGTCTTGGAAGACTATGGTATCATGCTCGGCGCTGCATATGCTGCATGCGAACAACGAAAGCCTGGGTTGGATTTTTATGGAGGATAGACTGTTACCCAAGCAGCAAATCCCCCCTCTCCACACCACTGAATTAGTCCAATGGAAAGGCAGAGCCAATACGATTGGATCCAGCTGGCGTCGCAGAGCTGGGCTAAGGAGGGTGCAATGGGTGTCCTAAACTGATGGGTGCTAAACTGATGGTGAAGGAATCATGCGCCACTATAAACTTATTTGTGGTTTGGGCAGGACATCAATGCAATAAATATTACACCATCAGTTTTAGAGCCAGAGTAATGGGCTTCGGAGATCCTAATCTAGAAAAAAACAACCCAATTAATTTCCTCCATTTTTTCTGATTTTAAGACTGAATAAATACTGATCTGTTGCTTGTTTTTAAAACTCCTTTCATAAAAAAATAATTGAAGAAGCTCTTTTAAATACAGAGCTGGCAGAGGACCAGTTCTATTTTTAATCTCAATGACTGTGAACGCTTGTGCTTGTGGCCTTTCAGTAAAGGAGTGTCAGCTAAATGCATCTTTGCACACCCATTTTGACCGTCCATTTCCGCTTTAGCAGGAAGGCCCACATCCAGGGGATTTTTCGACTTTTCCACCTATTCATAATATTGGGAAGGGACACACCCAGCCTGTCCAAAGCTCCGAGATGAAAGTTACTCCCATAGTACGCAGCTGAGAAGAGAAGCGTCACACGGTTGACAAGAGAATTGGGAACTGTCACTGCCTTCCCCATCTCACTACTCCCCACATTTCCATTCTCAGAATGGATTCCTGTTTTCTGAATTCACCTCCCTTCCTTCTTGGATGGGACAGATCCGGAAGATCAAGATGAGGACAGAATGACAGAGTACCTTGGCAAACGTGTTCCCAAATCCATGTTTACTAACTAGTTGGTGCCATTCGTGTGGCTACCCTTGATCAAATAGCACCAGAGATGGGAACTCAAGTCCAGTGAATCAATCTTATGAAAATTTGTTAGGTTTTTTTTTTTTTTTTGCTGATTCTGCAACTCGCAAGTCATTCAATGGAAGACTGAAAAGCACTTGAATCAGTGTCCACTGACTCGGGTCTCAAGTTGCACAACGCAACTCACCACTAAAATCTCACCATTTATATTTTTCAAACTATCAGGAGTAGCAGCAGCAGTAGCAAGGTACACTCAGAGATGGGCTGAGATGGAAGAAAAGGGTTAATTTTTTTCTATTTGCACTCAGAAAATTAGCAGGGTTTCATGATTAGTGTGACCATGTGTCATAACCAGAAAAGAGAACAAGGCAAGAAAGTGTAGGACATGAAAAGGTAGGATGCTGAAATGTAGGATGTCCAATAAAATATAGGACACGACAAAATTAAAGCTGAAAACACTCATAGAAATTGCTTTCATGTGGTTAATTTAAACACTAAGAATTCAATCCTAACCTAGAGAAGCAAATGCATGTCTGTGCTCTGGCTTAACTCTCCCCCACGAGTGGCGCAGAAGTGTCTTATGACACTTTTGTGACACCCTTAGGTCAGCACAGGACTTAGACTGGGAATCAGGCCAGTCTAATTGGAGGTTAGGGTTGCAATCTTAGTGCTTTTTAAGGGCAAGGTTTTCAGTATCAGTTCCAAAGTGACACCAAAATGTCAGAGGAGCTCAACAGTCTTGCTGTTCTCCTTTGTTGGCCAATTTGGTGTTCTCATAAAGTTCCCACCATGTGATATAATTCCTGGAAAAAATTGCCCTTGCAACAAATAGTTGACACAAAATCAGCAATCCAATGTTCTGTTCTGGAGAGATACCTGCTGAGGTTTGGCATTGCCCAGATACAATGAAAATGGAGATCAGTTGCACTCTGGAGCCTCATCTGAGATTGAAAGATGTTTTTGTGTAGATCGGAGCAGCCATGAGTCATCGTTGGACTTGTGGCAAGAACATTCACATCCCTGATGTAATGTGAGGCTTTGTGTGATGATCAGAGGGGAAGTCTTGCTTTTGGGGCGTCCCTCTGGCCTGATCTGCCCTGGTGCCAAGGCAAAAAAATCAGTTTAAAAAACACAAAAGACGACTGCCACAGTCAGGCAGAGGGAGACACCGTCCCTAAAAGGTAAATGTAAACTAAAGAATTAATTCACCACAAATTAATGGTGTAATTCTTCCTACACTGTGGGTCAGGACCAACCCTCCTTTGGATGGCAGATCTGTCTAAGGTTTGGCAGACATTCAATAAAATGAGGTTTTTTCAGCGGCAGCATATTGTTTCATAAAGGCCAGTTTTATTCATCCTGTGGAACTCCTTGCAACAGGATGCAGTTTGGCATCAGGATGCAGTATGTTTGGTCTACGTTCCTATAAAATGAGACTGCACAAATTTCTACATCAGGGTGTCCACATTTTCAGCTTATGGCTCCTGGACTTTTAACAATTGTATAGAGGAGGGAATTTTAGCAGGTGCAGCTTTTCATCTCACAAATCACAAGCTGTACCTGCTGATATTCCATCTTATATTGTTAAAGGTCCAGGACCCTAAAGTTGAAAGTTTGGGCATTCCTGTTCTGGATGAATCTGTTACAAGTTACATGCTGTGATGAACATGTGCAACCTCCTGCGCGTAGTGGTAAAGTAGACAAACATCCTACTTTTAGAAGCAGGCTACTTTAGAATACCAGATGCAAAGGTCTTACACACAGATCCAAATCTCTTGTTGCTTTGAGTGCTCCCTAAGATATCCAATGGGTCACTATGCAATACAGGAACCTGGTCTAGATAGACCTTTGGCCTGATCCAAAGTGGGGCTCTTCTTATGTTTAGGCTCCCACATTGCATACTTCCAGGCACACTGTACAATTTTCCCTAAAAATGGTTAGTAAGCCATGGTTAATTAAAAAATGGTTAGTAAGCCATGGTTAGTAAAAAAAAGGTTAGTAAGCTGAGCAAGCCTTTATATTTCTGCCTTTACATCTTTGCTATTGATTTTCCCAATCTTTTTTCCTTCTTTCCTTGTTGGAAACTGTCTTGGGTCTTGCCATGGATAAAGCAGTGTGATAGATTTTTAAAAAAATGAAAATAAGATGAATGTTCTCCAACAAATGATTGCGTCCTTTAGCAGCAAAATCTGACAAGGTATTGAAAGTCGAAGCTCTTTATTTGGGAAGTGTGTGTGTGTGGGGGGTGGGGGGGGAGAGATATCCATTCACCATACCATGTTTCTCTTTCATTTCTCAGCCATCTTAGGTCATTCTGGGACGGATGCCGTAACCAAGTCACGGAGACTGACTCATAATTGTTCTGGACTTAACAATGCATGCCGGCTGAGTCCACACGGAATAATATAAGAATAAGCAAGCAAAAAATAAATGGGAAGGTAGAAGCTGAACACGGCCCCAGATATGGTTTCTTACAAATGAACTAAAAATCCCATACATTTTCAAACTAAATGGAAATTTCTCATAATTTATCTGATTTCCAAATTAACCCTGTGAGGTTTCATGCAGGCATTCAAGCAGCGGGCCCGGTGTGCGCAGTGTGAGCAGTGAGCTCAGTTTAGATGTTAACTTCTAGGTCAAGCTTAGGAGAAGATGTTGTGTGATAGTAAGCAACTATATTCAATTTTAATTTATTTTTATTTTTTGTTAAAAACAACCCTAAATGACGGTTGAGGTTGATTTCCGCTTATTCTGAAATGGGAAAATGGGTTGGATTTTTGAAGCTGAATGTGTGCTGAGAATGTGTGTGTGTGTGTTTGTTGTAATCTTACCAGAACTTTATGTTGCAGTTTAGATGTTTTACAAGTCATTAAGCAGCAGCAAATGTTTTACTATACACACTATACCTAGTTTGACACCAATCCTGGTTCCGCTACTGCATTTATGTTGTGCATATGATATTGTAATTGTAATCATAATTGTAATTGTAATAATCATTGTAATCATACAGATCTGTAATTCTGTATGTAAAAGGAGTCATTAGCATTCAAAAGCATTACATTTCCCAAGATGTTAATGCATCATCATCATCCTGATCCTGTGACTTGTGGATGGCCTTCTAGTCCGTAACAAAGACAATTCTTTGAGGTCAACTCTAATGGAAAGCAAGGATCAAACTCTATCCTTTTCAAGACAGCCCCCCTCCAACAAAAGCTCAAAGCTTTAGCATTTTATATCTTGGTGGTACTGTGCATTTAATCACAAGCAGTTCATAATAATGGTTTCCACATGCTCATTGATACAGCTGGGATGGAAAAAAACCCATCTCAAGTAAATCTGCAGAACAAAAGCAAGCTGATGCCTCCAGGAAGCGAACCGTTCCCTCTGTTCTAATATTAGAAACAGGCAGCCGCACAGTTGAAGGGTTGCATTCCTCGTGTCCCCAATTAGAAAATCCCCAAATGGTGCAGATAGGATTTGTTGTAACAATGTTAAAATTAGGTCTGCAAGCGTTTAATCGGCAGCTCGTGGAAGTCAAGCTTTGAATACTGATTAATGTTTTGTTTCCCACATCTCCCCCAAATGCCTGTGTATCATAGTGGCTGAACTATGATTTGAACCAGTTCAAATCACACCTTTGCCGTGAACTCACTGGTTAGCCTTTGAATTGGATTCTGTGATTCAAACTTGCTTCTTCTTTTGTTTTTGTTTTTTAAACTGGAGAAAAAAACAGCTGCAGGAGAGGTGAGTTGGATCAGAGCCATTGTGCAGCAGAGCGTAACTTAAAACTCCACCCTTAGAACTCCTATTAGCTCTGGAGGGAGAAATATTTGAGTACATGTCCTGTACACTAACAGCCAAGTCATAAGCTACTTTCCTGATGCAGTGATGCAGCCCCATAGTAAGGGAGCAAATATTCCCTTAACTTTTTGGAGACCTGCATGTCTGCTCCTCACCACATGTCCCAATGTGCATGTCCCACTGGCAGCAAATTGTACTGGAAATGTGCATAGGATTCTGCTATGACATAAATTAGGCTACAGTCCTATAAGTATGGATTTATGGTGTTTTAAATTGTGTTTTAATTGTATGAAATGTGGTTGATGGTGTTTTTAACTGATCGTATGTTGCTTTTATGGAAGCCACCTTTGGTCCCAGGATAAAGGTGGGATAGAAACACACAAACAAAAAACAAACAAATGTAGAACTATGCAGAACTAAAAGCACAGTCCTAATCATGTCTACTCAGAAGTATGCAAGCCTCACTGTGTTCAATTGGTCTTATTTCAAGGAAAGTGTGTTTAGGATTGCAGCCAAAGCCCCACAGAGTTCAGTAGGGTTTATTCCAAGATAAGCATGTGTATGATGGTGGTTCCCAATATTTTTTGGCACTGGGACCCCAGTTTTTCAAATGAAACTCTATTGGGACCAACCTAGCTTTAAGAAACCTTTGAAAAAGAGGTCCAGAAAGAAATAATATTTTTATTACAAATAATAATTACATAACAGGAAAACATATTCCAATATTTTATCCCCTATATTTATACAAGCTTACAAGCTGCAGAAGCTGAGTTCCTTGCAAACTGTAGGAGCTGAGCTCTTTGCATGGCAATTACCCGCTATCTGCTTTTGGGCTTGAATCAATTAGTTATCTGATATTTTCATCATTGTTTTAATTGGAGGCTCTGGGGCTTCACGACCTAACAAAAATTAGTTTGCAACCCCCAGTGGATCCCAACCCACAATTTGGGAATGACTAATGTATAGACACTGGTGTATAACATTACAGTCTCAGTTCCGTTATATTGCTTTCATTACTGGGTGCGACTGTCATTGAACTATGCAAGGATTATTTTTGTGGAAACACACTTATGATCATGCCAGAGATCCTGCAAAAGATTTTACCATAGCCTTATTCACACTAGGAATATAGCATTTGATGTTGCCCTGTTCCGAGTCCATCTGATCCGTCTAGATCATTTTTCATTTTTGACTCCATGGACATGTGTGTGTATGAGTGAGTGAGTGAGAGAGAGGAGGAGAGAGATAGAAAAGAGAGAGAGAGGGAGAGAGAGAGAGAGAGAGAGAGAGAGAGATGCTGCATGCACGGGTGTGGTGAACGGAAACCCTTCAACCTAGCAGAAAACCCCGGTGTGTGCATAACAGGGTGCTGATTTGCATGAGTCAGCATTCTGTAGTCGGAACACTCTGACCTCTACAACCTGCACTTCCAAAGGAAAGCCTTAACCCGGATGTGTACTGGAAGCCCCAGTGTGGCTGATACCCAGATCTAGTAGAAAGAGCCAATGCTCCCTATCACAGTGCCCTTCCACTGAGCCTTCCTCTTGGCAAGATCTGGCCAAAGCTGACTTGGTGCTTGAAGCAGTGCTCAGATTTTCCTCCCACATCATGCATAGGCCAGCATTGCTAATCCAGGGAGCTGACTATGGACTTTTCACTCCTAGATTTCTCAATCAATACGGTAAAATTTCAGTACTGCAAACCCAACAAGCATGAACTGTTGTATATTCTCTTCTAGCACTATAATACCTATGCATAGGGTTGCCGTAATTCTCTTCCACAAAATAGGGACAGGACACTCTGTCCCATTTGCCAGTATGTGAACACAACCCTCCAAAATCAGAACTGTCCCTGTTTTGGGAGACATACCTATATGGGGGGCATACCTGTTACGAGGGACATACATGTTATGGGGGACATTCCTATTTTGGCAAACCTACCTATACACAGCTGAGTACTCCTCCAACCCCAGGGCGTGAGAAAAAGAACTGCAACTTTTGTGACACTGTTACACTGCAACTTTTGTACACTTACAATTTTGAAAGGCACATGCGGCAAGCCTGGTTTGTGTTTCCTGCTTCCCCCATCACAGACAGTGGACTGCTGCAGCCACATGGATCGCCACAGGCGCTCTGCCACTGAGCCCCTCTCCGTCCTCAAAAATGCTTAAGCATAACTTGTTGCGAAGAGGGTGGAATCTCACCCCCAAGCTCACTGTGTTTGCCAAAGGTTCCAGACAGAGCTATGCACACATACAATTATATCTTTGTAGGGTCTCCCATGAGATGGTAACTTCATGTGACATTTGGAAAAACCGCAGGAACATCATCTTACGAAAGTGTCCAGATGTTTTGATCTCTATCTGCTAGCTTTGTTGGACTGAAAAGGGGATGGTAAACTTTTTTCTTTGATGAGCCTAGATATGCAAATGTGCTTTTTAGTGTCTGAGCATGCTCAACAGAGGCAGGATACAGAGCAGTCGGCAGCCCAGCTGGGGCTCGTGTCTGTTCAGGAAGTGAGCCCCACCCTGGCTAAAATGGGCAAAAACATCTGTAGTAAACAGGCTGCCGGGCAGAGCTTTTGTAATTAAGCAATTAGTTCACTATAGTCCGGCTTTGGCAAAATAATCCTTGTCCTACTGTATAATTTTGCGGAGGAAAACTATGTTTGGCTTCTGATGGTAAAAGCCACACAAGGCCACCCATTCTGAAGGACAGGGACAGCCACAGTCTCTGGAATCAGTAGCTCTGACTTCTGGATAAATCTGGGCAGAGTGCAGGCGGAGGCAGTTTGGACTGTCCTATTTATTTACAGTAAAACCTTGAATTGAGAGGAACTTGAATGCGTTTTGCAAGACAAGCAAATATTTCTAATACTTTGTGACTTGGTATACAAGCTATAACTTGATATACAAGAGAAAAAATAGTCCTGGTTGGGATATGCTCAGTTTTGACACTCCGTCAGCCCCTGTTCAGCCCCTCCTGAGAGATCAGCCTATGCCTATCTACTCTGAAGTAAGCCTATTATAGTCAGTGGAGCTCACTCCGGTGTAAGGGGTCAATGGAAAGGAGACTGAGAGACTTACAGTGCAATCATATTCATGTCAACTCAAGTTCCGTTAAGTTCAAAGGGGCTTACTCCCAGGAAAGTGCTCTTAGGATTGCAGCCCTTGCCTTGCATGTCTATTCTAAAGCAAGCCCTATTATGATCAGTGGAGCTCACTCCTGTGTAAGAGAGCAGATTGCAGCCTGACAGACCCTAGAGACTAAGGGTACAATCCTATGCATGGCTACTCAAAACTCATAGACTCATGGAAGACTCATACACTGATGGAGTTAGAAGGGTCCTAATAGGTCATCTAGTCCAACCCCCTGCCTATAGCAGGAAATCTTCATAGAGCAGGGTGATCATATGACTGAATTTTCCTGGATTCATACTCTTTTTTAGTCTTCTCTCCAGGTGTCCTCCGAAAGGGCTTCGTTGTCCTCTATTTTGTCTTCTTTTTGGAACTTTGCAATGGTGTACAGTACCCATTAATATGTCATATGTCGCTGGATTTGTATTGAAGAGCAGAATCCGATGCAAAAATGAGTTTTGAAATATCTCCTTCCTATCAAATATTATGGCCAAATAACTAAATATAAAAATATGCATTGAGCTCTATGGGAAAGTGAAAGTGCTCAAAATTGTGGCTTTACTCATGAGTAGGCAAACATGCCAATGTCCGCCAGAAAGGCCAGGCTGAGAGGAATCCAAGACCTTGTCCTCCTTTTTACGTTCAGGCATCTGGTCATCTGTCATAGAGCATCTCCAACACAAGCATGTTGAGCCTCTGCTTGAAGATCCCCAGTGAGAGAGTCCACCACATCTACGTATACACAGTAGCCCCACAGTAGCTCATAAATGAGAAGCATGAAGCCAGTGCGACACTTGCGTTTTACATGTACAGCTTACAAAGCTGACTTGCGGCCCAATCCATAGGACATGTGGCCCAATCCTATGCAATCCTACTCAGAAATAAATCACATTCTAGTCAATGAGGCTTGCTCCCAGGCAGATACACAAGACTGAAACCTTAAAGAGTTCCGTCTTTTCCACCCAACACCCTTTTTCTGCCACTGCAAACTCTTTGTTGAGCCTCCTGTTTCTTTTCAAACTAGCCCAGCTTCGCTCCAGCTACACAGAAAGCGCCTGCCTTGGGCAGCTAATAGAAACCAGCAGGACACTTTTCTGACACTGTGTACATTCTCTGGCTATGATGTCATCCTGATCGTTGGCAAGCAGCAAGCTTTCCTACAGTTTTTTTTCCTACAACATGCCATCAAAACAAATGGACCATTTGAATATTGTCAATCAACAACAACAACAACAAAAATGAAATGATGCTGGTGGACTTCTTCAGTTCCCCAAGAAGAGCTGAACTTTTTTCCCCCAGCTGGGGTACATCTTCATTTTCAAACTGATGATGCTCCATATACTGCAACAGAAATACTGTGGTGCCTTATGAGACTAACCTAATTCATTCGTGAAGCATGTTTGTCTTAGAGAGCATTCTTCTGACAAAACAGATTTTCCCATAGGAAATAATGGAAACTCAGACGATTGGTTCCACAACCCAAAAATATTAACTGTATGTAAAAATGATGATAAAACACTGTAATCAAATTCAAAACACTGAAATATAATACATAACCCAATTACTGTAATATTAATAAAACACTGTAATATTCTGTACAGTAAAACGGAAAAGAAAAACCTTTATGGCCAAGGATGACAAATTTTCACTAAAAGAGTCACTGGTTTCTTTTAGCAACTTTAACAAGGAACCTATCTAATGACACTTGCTTTTCCCTACAATCCAGAGTAAATACAGAGAGATGTAAGAGGCACTTACTCCAGATGGCTCTATGCATTTCCCATTGGTTTCCCATAGTTGGCACCATAATTACCATACTTGTAGCCTTTGGGCACAATTGTTGCCTTTGGGCACAATCCAGAGTAACTACAGGGAGTCCTTGCTCTGGTGTAAGAACAATTTACTCAGCATTGCAATATGAATTTCCCATAGGTTTTCAGTAGGTGGTGCCATAACTACAGGTGCATGTAATGTAACCATACCTGAGTTGTTCGAATGGTGACCCATGCCCTAGAGACATCGAGACTGGATTATTGTAAAATGCTCTGCATGGGGCTGCCTCTGAAGTCGGTCCGGAAGCTTCAACTAGTTCAGAATGTGGTGCCCCATGTGGTTGCTGGGGCTCGTCGGTTCGACTCAGCAATTACACTGGCTGCTCATTTGTTTCCGGGCTGAATTCAAAATGCTGGTTCTGACCTTTAAAGCCCTAAACAGCTCGGGTCCAGGGTATCTGAGGGACCGCCTTCTTCCATACAATCTGACCCATCACCTAAGGTCATCTGAGGGGGCCCTACTGACTGTGCCGCCACTAAGAGATGTGAGAGGTGTGGCAGCCAGAGATAGGGCCTTCTCGGTGGTGGCACCCCGGCTTTGGAACTCCCTCCCCTTAGAACTGAGGAAAGCTCCCTCAATGCAGAGCTTCAGGCAAAGCCTTAAAACCTTTTGTTTTAAAAAAGCTTTTTTAAGGGGGCAGAGGTTGGGGGGCTCTTGTTTTATAATTTTTCTTCTATATGTTTTTAGCTTGTATGTTTTAATTGTTTTTATTGAATTGTTCTATTTATGTTTTTAATTATGTTTTATGTTAGCCGCCTTGAGTCGGGCTAATGGCCTGAGAAAGGCGGGATATAAATAAACAAACAAACAAATAAATAAATAATATATCTTAAGTGCTCCCGTAGTTACTCTGGATTGTAGGGTATGGGCACAATCCAGAGTAACTACGGGAGCACGTAAGAGACATTATGTGCACTCGTAGTTACTGCACCTCCTAGTGAAAACCTATGGGAAATTCATATTGCAATCCAGAGTAACTTGTTCTTACTCTGGAGCACGGACTCCCCATAGTTACGCTGGATTTCACCAAAAGTCTCTTTTTGAGAATTTCACTGAAATGTGATATTGCATTTTCATTAATAAACAGATTCATCACTCGCACTGCTATAGCCTTATTTGGGTGCTGCTTTTCTACAAAATTTTGCACCGTTTCCCAATGTTTACAAATGTTCTTAATCTCATTTGATGTGAGGAATTCCTCCTTATTCTCCACCTCCTCTGCAGGTGAGATTTCCTCCATAACCTCTTGCTGTTGTTCACGATGCAGATCCATCAATTTGTTCATTTTACAATAAATTTTTGTTGTAAAACTGTTTGTCTTACAAGTCAGAATTCCTTAGAAATTTTAGTTTCTCTTACAAAGCATTTCTCTTACAAGGAGTTTGTCTTATAAGGTACCACTGAATGGGTGACTGCCAAAGTGCCTGGAAATACACAGACATAGGACTTCTCAATGCCACGCTAAGTTCTTTAGCACACATTCCTTTGGAGAAGTAGGGAGCTCTGCAGATCCAGTGGATTAGGCTCTCCTCTTTGCACAATTTAAATTAATTTCTCAATTTTATTTAACATTTCCAAAAATAGTACTCAAATGACAAAAGTTTTTTTTAGAAACAATGTGACTGTTGCAGGTAGGCCATAAATCAGTGAAATTCAGGCATTTCCTTACAAATTTTAAAATCTGTCTGGGATCCCCTGTCAAACTTACTGGGATGCTCTTCTATGTCTACTTGAAAAGTACCCTACAATCCAGAGTAACTACGGGAGCACATAAGAGACATTTACGTCAACGTAGTTATGGCACCACCTAGTGAAAACTTATGGGATATTCATATTGCAATCCAGAGTAGATTGTTCTTAAGATGGAGCAAAGACTCCCCGCAGTTACTCTGGATTGTGCCCTAAGTTCCATTGTGTTCAGTGAGGCTTATTCCCAGAAAAGCCCAGTGCTAGATTCCAAGATACTGGATCCCACCCTCTCACAACACCCCTGCCATGAGGTTGTGACCCCCAAAGGGGTCCCAGCTCCCACTTTAAAGACCTCTAAATTAGTGGTAGAACATTTTCTTGTGTGTATACAGGGGTTCCCCTGTATCTGTGGATTTGGTCCATGGAGCACCTCCCCCCATGACCCCTCCAGGTTTCCCAGGCTCCTAATGCCTTTTAGGGGGATGTTGTTTCAAACAACCTCATCAGATAAGGGGTAGACCTGTAGAAAATACAGACCTGGATGGTCCAATGATCTGTCAGCATACAGTGGTCTGCTATGTGCATTATATCAGAGTTTCTTTCCTTTTTATAAGAATTTAAGTTTTTTTCCTTTTTAAAATAATTGTCAACATTTCTAGTAAAAGGCACTCAATTTCTTGATTTTTGGACCATCCGTTTCCAATCATACATATGAAGTACGCAGAATAATATCTGCATCAGCTTCTTCCTGATCTGCGTAAAGAAAAATAATCTCTCAATCACCATGTTCCTGATTAGAGCAACACAATTCAAACAAGGCTGAATTATCACATTTTTTCAGAATTTGATAACAGCCACCACCCTCTTAAAATTCACCTCCATTGAGGTTTGGTCTGAATAATCGTAACGACACCAGTCATTTGTTTTTCATTGAAAACGTTTGCATGAACTCAACCAAACCTCACTGGAAGTCTACTCATAGTCCTTTGAATGGAGTAGACTTTTAGCCAGGCTTCTGGCATTCAGCCATGAGTTCTTGAAAATGAAGGAGCAAACTGCAAGCTCAGAGGAAATCAAGAGCAATTTCACAATTCTTGCCATAGGAATCATGACGTTACAAAGTAGACACTTGCTGTTAACCGAAAGAAGATCTTCACTTGAATATTTTTTCACATTGATCTATGCCAAGCTGAAGTGCCGGTGTCCAAAATGGTTATTGAGCTGGGGCACCTCCCTTCTGAGGAAAGGATACAATGGTTAGGGTTCTCCAGTATAAAGCAGCAATATTCAACCAGTGTGCCGTGGCACACTGGTGTGCCACAAGTGGTCCACACGTGTGCTGTGAAAGTTTAGCAAATTTATTCATTAAAATAAATACCATGTATTATAAGGAATGTGAACCCCGTCAACAGCAGCATGGTGTCCCTAGTCAATTGTCCAAAGATTGGTGGTGTGCCTTGACAATTTTAGCATCTGGTCAGTGTGCCGTGAGATGAAAAGATTGAAAATCACTGATCTAGAGACTCTAGACTAGAGGATGGCGGGATGTATCTGATCTGCACAAGGGATGCAATACTAAAGGCACTTTCCTGGGAGTAAGATCCACTGAATACAATGGGCCTTACTTTTGAGGAGACATGGTTAGGATTGTGCTCCAGGGCTCTACAAATTTAGGAAAACCTGTTAGCCCCTACCTCTCAAATGCTATGAATTTCACAACTATCAAATATGTTCAATATTTTTTTTCCTACCTACCATTTATATTTTTTTCTCCTACCTACCATTTATAGGTAGGTAGGTACCATTCTCCTACCTACCATTTTTTCTCCTACCTACCATTTAAAGGGTAACCCGATACCCAAACCTCAAAAGGAGGACAAAGTCTTGGATTCCTCTCAGCCTGGCCTTTCTGGCAGACAATGGCATGTTTGCCTACTTACAAGTAAAGCTACGATATTGGGCACTTTCACTTTCCCATGGAGCTCAACGCATATTTTTATTTTTAGATTTTTGGCCATACCTTTTGATAGGAAGGCAATATTTTTGCATTGGATTCTGCTCTTCAATACGAATCCAATGACATATGACATGATGGGGTACTGCACACAATTGCAAAGTTCCAAAATGAAGACAAAATGGAGGACAATGAAAACCTTTTGGAGGACACCCAGACAGGAGACTAAAAAAACACAAATCTGGAAATTTCTGGTCGGTGGGGGAGGGGGTGGGCAAGTTGTTAGGATTTTATCTAGACTCATAATACATGGTAGATTTTGTTGTTATTCCAACGTAAAGAAAGCCACAAATGCTCATATTCTTATACAAATGCTCATAGCTGAAATAAGACTATTTTTTAAAAATAAACACAAAGTAAATAGTGGATTTATGACGTCAAATCTAAGATACTTTGGAAGTATTGTAAGGATACTTTGGAAATGGAGCCTGGATGCACTTTTGAAACGTTCTCCGCCCTCCTTGCAATTCATCAATTTCCATCAACCGTCCTACATCCACCCACATCCGTATACTTGTCTACTCCTACAACCACCTCCTTACAAAGCCTTTCCTTTCTCATAGAGGTGTATGAATCTAATTTGAGCATCCTCAACAGGGAAACCTCAGGCTGACCTGATGCAACAAACCATTTAGTTCTCCCTCTCCCCTGTCCTTCAAATCACTGTCCTTATTTTACATTTTTGTGTATGGAACAGAGTACATGAAGTTGTTTGTACCATGTCAATTACCTTGTCCAGCCCAATATTGCCTGTTCTGACTGGAAGAGTCTCTCCAAAAATCCCAGGCAGTGATCCTTCCTGGAATAGTGTCTTCAAATCTTCAGTGATGCTAGAGATTCAACCTGAAATATGTGTGGTATGTGATATATAGTGTTGCTATATATTTTCTTCCACAAAACTGGAGCAGGACCCCTTAAAAACTTGCCAGTATGTGAATGCAATCTCTGAAAACCGAGACTATTTTGCAGGAAATAAGGCAGGGAGACCAGAGCTCCAGATTTCCTCAAAGGCTTCCTGCAAAACCCACCTCCCTCTGGGGGATCACATCCGGGATTCCCCCTCTTATGCATACTGACCTCAAATGAGCACATTTGAAAAAAAGTTGAAGTCACTTGTGTTGCTTTAAACTGCTTTGAAAGCGTCTTACATATTTGGGTCTGAATCATGCATATTAAAAGGTTTTCAATTTTCAAAGTGTTGAAATTAAGTACAGGAAAGCAATATGAGTATTTTTCCTTTATTTTAACATGTCATAAATTTGTCCTACATTTTTTGGGGTGTCCTACAATTTTTTTAAGCGGGTAGGAATTTTGGCCTGGTGGTAGGAATTTTGGCCTGGGGGGGTAGCAATTCTGGATTTGGGGTTCAGGATTTTGAGTTTGGCATCTGGTCACCCTGTATAAGGCAACCCTTGTGCTATAAGACAAAAGATACCCAATGGTTGACAATTTTATCAATAATTACTATAATGTGTATTGTTTATCATTACAATAATAATTTGTGTACTATATGTGCAACTGTTGTGTAGGGATTCAGAAGGAATACGAAAATTACCATTCCTACTGGCTGATTAGGAATTAGGATTTGTTGGTATTGAGCAAGGAATGCAATTGGTTTATAGAGGTGATTTGAGTCAGGATTTGAGTGGTTTATAGAGGTGATTTGCGTCAGGAGAGAGGTGATTGAGTCAACTACTGAGAGAACTCAGTAGTTGACTGCTAGTAAGTGGCAGCTGGTAAGAGGACAGTTGGTCTGTTTAGAGACGAGAGTTACATCTGGGAGATTTTCTACATCTCAGAGAGGGTGCACATCAGAGTGTGTGCAACCTCTCCAAGACTCAGTCATCCAGAGCATTTATTTTATGACTTCCAAACCTGAATACCAATTTGACAACTTCTTGGATACCAAAAACTACATACCAAAATCCATAGTTTCATAGACATTTGCTCTTAACATGGCCTGAATCTTGATCTCGTTACATCCAGAGCTATTCTGAACCTTGGAGAGGCTACTCAAGGCCTCTATGAGAATGCATCCTCTCCAAAGCTCAGAAAGCTACCCAGAATATTTTTATGATTTCTGGTAAACTGGACATCATCCAAGAAATGCACTGGGCGCCATTCTGAGTCTTGAATACCACATGCAGCCGCTCTGACTCCAGAGTGACTGAATGACTCCAAACTCAAGCAACGGTCCAATTGTGTACAGAGCAAAGGTGAGCTCTGAAAAACCACAAATTTTTTTATCCACTGTTTTCAGTACCCACAGGGAGTCCAGGAACCGTTTTGATATCCATGGTGGGTTTGGATATAGAACCCCCTCCGGATAATGAGCCTCCACCTGAATACAGTACAAAACAAATTTATTACAAAATTAACTTGGGTACCTCAATTATAGCTTATCCTAAAAGTGTCAATTAAAAACATCTGGTTCGTAGGAGAATTTAGGAAGGGGGTTCAACTCCAATCACACATCTGGCTCAGGTCCAGCACCAGGTCTCAGTGGCCCTGACCTGCTGTAAGCCTTACATATTACTGGAACTACTGCACCATTTTTCAAATGTCCAAGAAAGATGATACACATCTGTAAAAATCAAAAACACCAGGCTGCAAATATGGAAAGTTGTTCCTACCCCCCTCCCGCCTCCGCCGCCGCACAGTTCTTACACCCAGTCACACATTGCTGGGTGAGCCCTTTTGGACTTTTTTGTTCCTCCCCCTCTTTCTTTTCATTTAATCGTGGTTATTTATAGACTGTGTCTTCATGCAATGGCCCTGCCAACAAAGCGCAGGTCACATGAATATGTTGTCATCAAAAGAAGGGTGAAAGGCAAAGGGAAAATATAGCAGGCGCCCACCTCTTAAACATTTGAACTCGGCAATAACTAGCTGGGTGTGGTGACTCTGAAGCAGAACCTTCTCCAGTGTTTAGAAGAAGGGAAGGGTGGGAAAAACATGCGCTTCTTGCTACTCCCATTAGCCAAACGGATCGGACGTGGACTCTGGCTTGAGCTCGCTAAATGCCTCACCAGCGTTTTGAAATGGGGACGTTTCTCTCCCTGACCTAATTCTATTTAATCCTTGCAGAGTTGTGAATGAATTCTGCCGAGTGCAGGCTTTGGAAGGGGGGAGAGAAAAATGTCTTGCCTTTTAAAAAGAGCTCTACAGCAGCTCTCCCTGCCTTTCCAAAAGAGCCTCCCTCAAACTGATCTGCCCCTATTACGAAACATGATGCTATTTTGGACTTTATGAATGAGGCGCTCAAGCTGTTGTTTACCGAGGATGCCTCGGCAGAAAGGGGTGAATGAAATTCTCTGTCATTGAGATCAGGAACATGTACCCTTTTTACTCCAATATAATGGTCACCTTTTCCAGCCAAATTTAAAGCACAATCCTAACCATGTCTACTCAAAAGTAAGCCCTATTGTATTCAATGGGCCTTACTCCCAGGAAAGTGTCTTTAGGATTGCAGCATTAGTCTCTAAAATTGAGGTGGGTATTAGATTTGATGGCACATTTGATTCAAGTAAATACAGGTATTTTTTTATTATAAGTATAGGTCAGTATTTAGTTTTAACAATTTATATTGTGGGGCTGTGGGTGGTGCAAGTGGTTAAGACACTGTGCCTGTTAACCAGAAGGCCAGGATCCGAGAGCCGGGTGCCCACAAGACAGGGTGAGCTCCTGTCCTTAATCCAGCTCTGCGACACAGCCGGAACCAATTGTATTGACTCTGCTGTTCCATTGGACTATTTCAATGGCGTGGAAAGGGGAGTATTTGCTGCTTGGGTAACAGCCTATCCTCCATATTAATCTACCCAGGCCTTCGTGCTTCTCATACAGTGTCAAGTACAATACCATAGTCTCTCAAGACTGATGGATGCCAATGCTTTACTCTATTGTGATTAAAATGTCACATAAACCCACTGTTGTATGAAGCAATACAATAAGGTAAAAATCATAACATAAATCCATTACCATTTTATTATTATCCTATAACTCATTATTATATGCAGTTATAATTAGATTTTGTTCCTGCTTTACAGCTGCACATTACAATCACCAGCAAAGTTTAAAAAAATCTCAAAACTATAAATAGGGATGTGCACTAGATTCAATGGTGCATTATATTTGAGTAAATATGATATTTTCCTATGTAGGGGGCATCAGTGGCATAGCTATATGGGATGCAAAGCACTAAGTTTCATAGGGTGCCTCTCCACACTGTCAGTGATTCCTACCACTCCCCTTTGGAAACCATTCCAGGCCACTACAGTAATGGTCTGGAATGGCTCCAAAGGAGCTGCTTGCACAGCACACTAAGGTGCCCTGCAAAACTTAGGGTGAAATCCTAACTTAGGCCAGCACAACTCATTGGTCTTTCCATTCCTGTGGTGATGGAGGGAGGCAAGTACATGTCTGTGCACGACCTAACCCTCCCCTAGGAGTGGCACAAAAGTGTCTTGTGGCACTTTTGTGATACCCCAGGTCAACAGAGGACTTATGCTGGGGCTTAGGTTGGCCTAACTGGAGGCCTGAGGCTGCAATTCTAAGCACACTTTCCTAGGAGTAAGTACTGTTGAACACAATGGGACTTACTTCTGAGTAGACATGCTTAGGATTGCACTGTAAGCGCTTTGTACCCCTAACTACACTACAGAACGCAAGAGTTTTAAAAGCCCTCTTGCTAAGAACCATGGTCCACAAAAGTTACTCAGTGCCATTAATCTGTCCTATTCCATTATCACCACTCCTGTGGCAACCATTTGTGACTCTTCTCTGGGCATTCCTGCCTTTGACCAGCAAAAGAGCTCTTCAGTGAATGAGCACTAAAAAAATTCAATGCTTTTTGATGGAAATTTGTTCCCATTGAAAAACTGAATATTTTATTTTTTCACATTTTTTAATTCTGTCCTTCCTCCAAGGAGCTCAGAGTACTGAATTCTCCTCTAATCCACACAACATAGTGAGGATATTTTATTGAACATAGTTCCCCCTCTCCTTTTATCCTCATAACAACCCTATGAGGTAGGCGAGGTTGAGAGACTGTGACAGACCCAAGGTTGCGTAGGAAGCATCATGGCTAAGCAGGGATTTGAAATGAGACCTTCCAGTTCTAACTCCTTCTCCCAAACTGCTGTGCCACCCTATCTATGAATGGAATAGAAATCCCTTCGTTAAATAAACAAATACTATTGACAACTCTGTTCGTACGCTGAAAAACTTTTTAATTATGGCACCCCTCCCAGCTTCCAATTCCGTCAGCACACAGGATTAATGACTGGGTAATGCCTGTTTTATTACTATAAATGTCAGATGACTCCAAAAGGTTCTTTTTCCATGACTGGCCCCATAAATGTCAGCTCTGGCTTATCTAAAATTGAAAAATGGTTCTCTCCGAATGAGTTTTCTTGAACAGCTGAGAGCCCTTGTTAACTTCTCAGAGGGATCCCGAGTTCTGAGAATACTATCAGGAGTGTCTTACGGTTCACTTTCAGGCTCTGCGCCAGGGTGTATCTTTCTAGCTCAGCTTCGGTCTTTTAAAAAAACTTTAATTTGCATTTAAAAGGCTTTTACTGTAGGGGCCTTAGTAACGGTATATTGACAGCAAGCTACATATTCTCCAATCCTTTTATAGGGTGGTGGCAGAAGAAGCTAGGGAGATGAATGGAGAGCTTTAGATCTTTCCAATCACACACGGATGACAGACATGGTTGGGCCCTTTTACTAAACCACTCACCTTTGTTTTAACTTTAACTGAATATTTTATGTTTACTGAGTAAGTTTAACTGAATATTATTAATATTCAGAAGTTCTATTTTCAGCAAAAGTCTTGCAGTGCGTGAAATTTAGAAACCTACATTTTAAATATTTACATGATGCTAAAAATACATACCGGTATATATATTGCTCTTTTAAAAAACAAACCTCAGCATTCATGTCCATAGTGGACATGGAAGACTTGAATCAAGGGGACCTGGGTTCCTATCCTGACCCATCCTGGGTTCCTAACATTACATATGCAATATATTTTTTGGTCTTGATCT
Source organism: Cryptoblepharus egeriae (assembly GCA_030015325.1). Classification (NCBI taxonomy): domain Eukaryota; kingdom Metazoa; phylum Chordata; class Lepidosauria; order Squamata; family Scincidae; genus Cryptoblepharus; species Cryptoblepharus egeriae. The sequence goes on from JAREYC010000013.1 coordinate 20,334,144, forward strand.
ATAGTCTATATAGTCTCCAAAACCTGCCCTGGGGCCAGATGTGGTGCTCAGCAAACCTCAATGTGACCCTCAGCAAGACTCCTCTATCCAGTCCTTGGGCAAACCTTGTCATCCACACCAATACCTTCTTATATGTCAATTTATGTAAATTTATTCAAATTTGAAATGTTAATTGGTTTTCCGGCCCCCAACGCAGTGTCAGAGAGACAATGTGGCCCTCCTGCCAAAAAGTTTGGAGACCCCTGGTCTATAGTATACTATATAGTACTTGGTCTATACTTAGGGTTTCCATAAGTTCCTGAAAACTGGGACTGTCCCAATTTTCAGGGATTGCATTCATATACTGGCAAATGTGACAGAGGATCCTGTCTCAGTTTTGTGGAAGAGAATTATGGCAAGCCTATCTATACTATATAATATTATATGGTCTCAGATATGATGCTGTCTCATATCTCATGGGCAGTGGTGGGCTCCAGCAGGTTCGCACCTACTCTATAGAACCGGTTGTTAACAAGAGTTAGGACATATAAAGTTTAAAAATAGCCATTTAAAAGTGGCTGCCAGATGGGCAGAGAACCGGTTGTTAATTTCTTTGAAGCCCATCACTGCTCATGGGGCAGTTGCAAGGATGAAGGGGAAGAATCTTGTTCGCTGCTCTCAACTGCTGGAGAAAAGAGAGCGGGACGGATAAATAAACCTTTTAAAAAACCTTCTGTAATTTTACAGTGACAATACAGCCAGATAATCTGGTTGACATCTAGTTGGTGTTTTGTGGCTTTGGAAAGCCACAAACCCAAGGGTGGAGATATCGATTATTGTTAAGCTATTTCCTTGCTTTTTAAAAGGAACTTAGGAAAGGGTAGCAGTAGTATTTGTTTCAGGCTACAATCCTACCCTCAATCCTAATCCAACTTTTGCTTTTGTCTCATATTATTATGCTATTTTAACACACACATTCACCGCAAACAGCTGGCTTCACTGCAAGCCTTGGTTTTAGGGTAGCTATAAGGAAAAAAATGTCTGCAATTTTTGTCATGTCAAAGGTACATTTCTTCTTTGAAAGAGCAACATTGGAGATGGTGGTTGAAGTAATAGGAACAATGATAATGATAATGACAAAAGCGGTAAGAATTTGAAAAGCGCATATGTGTGGATGTGCACATCTGATGGTTAAGTGCAGGGCTGCTGAAGATCACTAGGCAGAGAAGGACATGGATAGCTCTTGGATGGGAGACTGCAAGCTGATAAAACTGTCTCCACAGCCAAAATGTGTCTTTATTTTCCAGACTGGCTGACCTGAACAAACTCCTGCTGGAAGCTTGGACGGCATTTCATGATACCAGATGTGATGACCATGCCATGAAGGATCCCCCCTGGAAAAAGAAGAGTTCTACAAGCTGCCCATAGAACAACTACCTGCATCACAGGATTGCTGGGAGGATCATTTGTGGTGACCTATGTACATGCAGCGGCTCAACACTCCAGTGATCTGCTGAGTTTGTATCCTGAAAAGTGCACCTAAAAATTTTGTTGTATACTTGTGTACAATGACATAAAAGTACGAGTATTATTATTAAAAGTTACACTTAAAACAGAGGCTCGTGATTGATTTTACTTCCACAGTGTACACATAGTGCTTTTGTTCCATTCTTGTCTCTGCTCAAACAGGTTCTGCAGGTTTTCAGTATAATGTCCAAACCGGAAAAACCTATTTATCAAAGGCAAAAGGGATAAGCATGATAAGATACAACCATCATTTCAAACTGGAAGTGGCATCACTAGGGTTTGCATCACCCGGTGCATGAGGCCAGCACATCACCCCATTATGATGGGGTTCAGCATGTAGTGGGTTCAGCAGTGCCATGTAGTGGGTTCAGCAATGCCCCAGGTGGTGAACATGATGATGAACCATCACCCGACACCCACTGGATTTTTGGCTATAACTTTTGAAATAATATAAATATTTCAGTGAGTATTCTGCATGAAATTACATATCAAATGATATATAATGGGATGTTATTCAAAAACACTAAGAGATTAAAAATTTTGGCCAGTAGTAGTGTCATCCCTTGTGCATTGTCACCCAGTGCTGTCTGCACCCTCCTAGCAATGCCACTGCAAACCAATTTTGATTTTTCAAAAAAGGATGCCTTTTCTCCAGACTTACATGGGTTACAACCCAAGAGAATGAATTTAAAGTCTTGCCTATAATTGAACCTGGAAGCTTCGCCACAGTAGCAGCAGCAGGAGCAAAGAGCATCTTACTAAAATCAGCCTTGCCAATTATTTCTAGCCCTATCATGTCATGGGATTCTCCGAGCTGTTTCAGTGAAGCACTAACCTTGTTCTACTTTCCAGTAACCCTGCCCTAGTTACGTGTATATTCTCACCAAGGACACTTGTGCAAAGACAATTATTCTGTTCAGAAGCCTAAATCAGCTTAGGGCGCTTTAGGTGCTTGGCTGGGTGTCCTGAGCAAGGCCTAGCTGTATGTTTATTTCAGAATGTCAGATATATGTCAGCTAGCTATATGTTTTTTTCTGCTTACTGAATAACTGTACATCACGCTATAGACTTATAGAAGGCTGTAGAATGATTTAAGATCCAATTTAAGCCTGGTTTAAAAAATCCTATATGTGCAAGTCAAACTCCAGATCTACAGTCTTGTCCTCCCATTCTGTGTCTGGTTTATCCATTAATACAATAAAATACTCATATAATATATGCATATTGAATATAATAAAATATCCTTTAATACAATATTTTAAAGTGGAATATCCACTTTTACATGTGGTGGTTTACAGAGGTGGTTGTTCTTATAGACGAAATCTAGTTCACCCTAACATAGCCTACCTGATGGCTGGTGTTCCTTTTGAATCTTTTTAAGATTATCCCTACAATCCAGAGTAACTATGGGAGGACATAAGAGACATGACATGTTCCTGTAGTTTACTGCACCACTGAGTGAAAACCTATGGGAAATTCATATTGCAATCCAGAGCAAATTGTTCTTACACCAGAGCAAGGACTCTCCATAGATACTCTGGATTGCACCCTATGACTCTTACCGGAATAGAAAATCATTTGTGAACTTCCACTTTTGGAAGTTTTCTGGTTGAAAAGTACATCAATGTTCTTGATTACTGTTATAATTATATGCACCTAGGATCCTTAACCTTCTTCACCTCCGCCTCCTTTCCTTAGCCTTTACCTTAGCCTCCTTCTCAAAAACAAAATTATAAGTTTAAATACAGTAGCAGTTATTTAAAGATAGCAAGTACACTGTATTTTTATGTATGAAATAGTATTAACGGGGTTGCCGGTGACCAGATTTTGATACAGTTCTACTGGCTATTATTTTAGAATTATTTTATTTTAGAATAAAATTTTATTTTAGAATTTCCTATCTGTATAGGGTTGCCATAATGCTCTTCCACAAAATTGGGATAGGCACCTCTGTCCTGTCTGCCAGTAAGTGAACACGATCCCCCCAAAATTGGGATCATCCCTTTTTGGGGGACATTTGGCAATCCTATATCTGTAGTAACTCAGATGTCGATCTGTAGGTGCAGGACACCCCATTAAATTAGCTCTTTTGGCGCAGAAGATTATAGGTCACTCAAGCCACTATTTTACACTTCCCTCCCACCATCTTGCACCAGGCTCTGGTTGATGAACCTCTGGGGTTTGGTTAAAAAAAAAAGAAATCTGACAGTCTTTGTGAGCCTGACTCTGTTTACAGTCCCCATTTATACAGTACATTGCAAATTTGCAATGTAAGGACTAAATTGAGTAGAGGCTGCACTTTTGGGAAGTGAACTTTTTTCTTCTGTGCATACAGTATATCCTATGCTATTTCAATAAAATAAGGACACTGAGCCAACCTACCACAATCCCTCAGATCATAACAATCCTGTAACTCTAAATAAAAAAGTAAGATCTGCCGTCTATAATAAAATGCAGGTTTGGTGCATTGCTATATCTCTTGAATAGGGCAATGAATTCTGGCAAGTTGTACTCTTTTATGATGGTGGAAAAGGATAACTCGAGGAAATAAGAACTGGTGATTTAGTATCATTTTTGCTTGCAAGCCAATACTGAAAACCTATTGCAATAATTCTTTGATGCTTCAGCCTTCTTCAAATTCTCTTTTGGAGATGAACATTTTCCACAGCTGGTCTTCATTCCAAACAGAATTTTTGGGTATTAAAAACACCCCAATCTGCAGCTGGCTTTGAGGGTTTTTAAAAAATTGTGCTGGAACAATCCTTGCGCCACTTCTCAGATCCTTAATCCCAAAGGTTGCATTTGCATATCGACTGTGATCCTGGCTACATTCTTGAGAATTCATGCATTATAGATGATACGACTCTAAAAAGGGACTATGGGGATACCAAACTCTAGGTATCTCCTCCAATGCACTAGGTCAACAGGATTAACTCCTATACGAGCAGAGGAGTGTGGCCTTAGTTTCTCTCCAATAATGGGGTGTGTCCTCTATTTTAGTCACGTGTCTTTAAAAAGAACTTAAATGACCTCTTTTTCCCTGTAGACCAGGGAGCACATAGCCTTCTTGGAATTAATGAAATATACATAATACAGTTTTAACTGTAATAAGTATTCTAAGTGTTTCCTTTAACCACATTAAATCAATATACAGTGGCGCCACACGTAACAAATTTAATTTGTTTTGGAGGCATGTTTGTTATATGAAACGTTCTTTACATGAAGCTGATTTTCCCATAGAAATAATGGAAACTCAAGATGATTGGGTTCCAGAACCCAAAAATTATTCATATAAAAATGTTAAGTGGATGTAAAAATGATGACAAAACACTAGAATTGAATTCTAAACATGCATTTAATGTGCATGATCCTATGAAGTCTACTTAGGCTGAAATCCTAAAGACACTTTAACACAATGGGGCTTACTTCTGGGTAGACATGGTTAGGAGGCTGCAATCCAAGACACCTTCAAAGTGTCTCCCCACTTTCTCCTTCTCTCCATCCTGAGCCTCTCCCTCCCCTCCTCCCTTCTGGCTACCCTGAGCTGCCTCCCTCTTCACTGCTCTTCTCTCCCTCTGCCCAGCGGACGCCCGGCCACAGGAGGAACAGCGTGGAAGTGTTGCTTTCGCGATTGGCAGGTGTGCTAGGCAGCGCTGACGCTTTTTAAAAGGGCTGCCGGGCAGCTCGTCTGCCCCAATTGCCAACGAGTGTGTTTGTTACGTGAAGCGCAGTTTGTTACATTTGACGTACTTTACGTAAGGCATTTGTTACATGAAAGTGCCACCGTAAGTATTTTTAGCTTTTATTTTATGTGCTACATTTTTCTGGGATGTCGTACATTTTGTGGCTATGACATCTGGTCACCTTGGTTAGGCAACTATTCTCTTTTTGTATAGGATTGCCACAATTCTCTTCCAGAAAAACAGGACAGGACCCCCTGAAAACTTGCCAGTATGTGAGCACAATACGTGAAACAGGGAGAGTCCCAGTTTTCAGAGGGATATGGCAATCCTATTTTTGCAGGCAATGGGTGAAGCCTTGGCCAACACCATTACTCAGACCCCTTTTTTTCTTCTGCAAAGGAAATGTCTTCTGATAGCACAAGCCATTGGTTTCCTGTTGTTAACTAATAGTTTTTTTAATAATTGAGAATAAATGGGAAGGACACATATCTGGCACTGAGACCCTCCTTTTTATTAGCTCACTGGTCTGAAATTTTATATTGAATGGAATTTCTTAATGAAAAATTAGGCTGGCTGATAATCAGTCAGACATTTCATCCCTGTAAGGCTGAAACCGTAAAAGAAAGGGAGAATTTATACCCTACAAAAGAGTTTCCCAGCCAGACAGACTGATGTTGTCTGGTATCTGATGACATGTGCTTCATGTGTGTATATACCAGTATCCCCCACATGGGGATAAAGGTGGGGGTAAAGGTGTCCCCCACAGGTTATACTGCTAGTCGTGACCAACTGTAGGGTACAGTGCTCATCCCTGTTTCTAAGCCTTTCGAACCAGCATTGTCCAAGGACACGTCCATGTTCATGGGACTGGCGTGACTACCAAAGGCTCACTGAATGATGTTTTACCTTTCCACCACTGAGGTGGTACCTATTTATCTACTTGCATTTGCATGCTTTTTAAACTGCTAGATTGGCAGGAACTGGGCTAAGGATGAGAGTTCACCCCATCTTGTAGGACATGGGTCTTGAACCCTGGCGTGCTTGTTAACAGGCACAGTGTCTTAACCACATGCAACGCCACAGCTCCATTATATAATGGTATATATACACATATAAGGCATATACATAGCACTGTCAGCATCTCTAGGGATACACCTCAATCTGAAGATCTTGTCCCAGCCCAGAAATAAATGCACCTGCAGGAAACCAAGCAGTCTCTGGCATGCGGAAAGTGAAAGTCCCTTGTTCTCAAGTCATCTAAGGACACGGCCACTTGGTATGTTGTTTCTCCCATTTGGGAACAGCCCAGGCAGCCTTCAACTTTCCATCAGTTGACATTTGGCCACAAAATAAGAACTCTTATTATTTGGCAGTGAGCGTTGTTCATTTTTGTTTATATATATATATTTTCATTGAACCAGAAACTCTGTTGCAGGCAATGTGGCAGTTTAGGACCATCTCAACTCCCCATATAGTTTGTGTCACTGTGAAAATAATATTTCTGCTGCTTTACATGATGGCATAAGTATACGCAGTGGGTTCAGTAATGTGTAGAGGTGTTTAAAAATGTTATTTTACTCTGAAGCAAATCCACAGTGTTCAGTTAAGACTTCGACTAAACTAGTATGTAATATCTAACAGGTCCTCAAAGGGATGATAGCCTAGTTATGCAGGTTGACATGCTACAATGGGGTATTTGCACTTGCAGTGAAGCATAGTGCTTTGCACCCGCTCCAGCTATGCCACTGTCCAGGGGAATATTGGGTTGATCACAGCTCCATTATTACCTTGTGCCACTTACACCTATGGAGCAGTCTAGAAAGCATGTCCTCACCTCTGGAAACTCATCTGTTTTCATACAAATACAGCTACTTTGCATTTATCGGTTCTGTGTATGCAACCACTTTCTGCTGTGATGTGGTTGGCATTACCCCACTAAGTTATATGACTAGCCACAATTACAGAGACTAGCAGCAGTTATAAAAACTGATCTACTCCCTTCTGATCAAAGGCTATTCAAATTAAAACACTCTGAATTATCTAAAATATTAAATTACTCCAATGGGAAAAGCCTCCTTTTGGACTCAGCCAATACTTCCTTGAACTTAACACACAATGCTGGGTGAGGCATGTCTATTCAGAAGTGCTACTCATTGAGGTTTACTCCCAGGAAAGTGCATGTAGGATTACAGTTACATCATTGCTCTTCTAAGCAAATTGGACATGTTCATTATGAGATGTGGGAATCTAGCCTGGAATGGCTCCTAAGGAGAGGGGATGCTTGCATAACACATTCAGGCACCTGAAAAAAATTAGTGCTTTGCAGCCTTTAGCTATGCCACTGAGCACCAGCTCTCGTTAAACATGTTCTAAACATTGGCAGCAAATCCAATCAGCTCTCGGTCCTTAGCAAGAAATGTTCCGACAATTCACAGATTGCTTGGAAAAAAGAAAATGTAACCTGAACAGCGAGATGCGTTCTGCACCAATTCCAGCCTTCCAAAAAATAGACCACTTTGTATCTACATTCGGCACAGAGCCAGCAACCAACATGCTGGGGGCATGGATTTGCAGCACCTCTGAGAAGGAAGTCACACCATCACCGTTCTCCTTAAATTCCTATATAAAGGCTTATAGGTCATCCCTAGATCCAGCACCAACTTCTTGCCTTGCTGTCACCAACCCTTGCCATTCTGCTGCTACATTTCTGCCACGTTCCTGGTACACCGTCCTCTGATGCCCAAATGTCACCTGTTATCTCAAAGCCTAACACCTGGTTAAGCTAACACAATCCCAACCCCTCTTCTAAACCCTGGTTAACTCAAGTCCTGGCACAAGTCCCATGATGGTTTTGTGGCGTCAGGTTAGGAGGGTTACAGACATGCACCAGCCTCCCTACACCATCATGGAAACAGGGAGATGGGCAAGTTGTGCTGGCCTAAACTGGTTAGGATTGTGCCCTCAAATGTCTTTGACTTTTGCTCAGGGTGATCATATGTCAAGGTAGGACAAGACATATGACAAGGTAAGACACCCAAGAAAAATGTAGGACACAATATAAAAACTAAAAACACTTATATATTGCTTTCATGTGGTTAATTTAAACTCTATATTCCATATTATTATATTTAAAACTATTACATATAATTTATTGCACATAATTTATTAAGTCAAGAATTATACACACTGCCTGCCCACAAGGAAAAGGAGGATAGTGAAGTTTTTCCAGGACATGAAGCTAAGATGCAGGGCACATCCTTGGAAAACACTCTGCCCTTGCTGCCCTGATGCCTACCTAGAACATCTTCTCCATGAAGCTCTGGCACAATCTCCTCATTCAAGGATGTCAAATTCATTGCATACTACGGGCCAAATAGCATTTATGATGCCTGCTGAGAGCCAGGGTGGATCTGGGATCCCGCGTAGATCCAGGATCCAAGGGCAGAAGCTGGTGGGGTGTGTGCCAATGACAATTGTTCTGTGTGCTGAGCTTGGCATTCGTGCCATGTGTCCTGATCCCTGCTTACCTAATTGCAGCCAAGGGCCAAATCCTCTTGGCAGGCATCATGAAAGCTGTTTGACCCACTGCATGGGAAAGCTGGATAGGATAGCATCCCAAGTCTATGTATGTGCACATGAAAGCACCATATATTTTTCCCCTCCATTCCCCACCCCTTCCACTGCCATCTCCCGTGTGCCTATTTCTTCAAGTACTATTTCCCTAGGTAGGGTAGCCTGGGTAGGGACTTCTACCATTTCCAGCCCATCCTGAACCAAAGGTGTTTTGGATCTGGCTTGACACTTGCAGAAATGTCTCAACCCAGAAACTTAAAGTATGCGCCAGCTCCAAAGAGGCAGCAGATTTTCACAGCAGCTGGATGGAGCTGAAACTGTCGTTGGCTCCGCAGCACTTTCCAGGCCAGAGTGCAAAGAAAATGGAATTCACAAACTGTTCCAAGCCACCGCCTGGGTGAAAAAAAATTCTGAACAGAGAACTCCAAAGAACAGCTTATCCCTGCACTGTGTTCACCAGAGTGCATGTGAGCAAACACACACACACACACACAGCACACACTTTAGCAGTAGCTGAACAGAGTGTGGGACACATCAATCTAGTATATTGTGGCTGATGGAAAGGAGGAGTAAAAAATAAAATGTACACATGGTTGACTTTCCCTGGAGGATTTCCTTCATTCTAACTCGTAGAGACCGATCACTTGGTTTTATAGCATAAGAACGTAATTTGGTCGGTGAGCAATCAATGTACACATGCCCAGGGTGGAGGGGAGGGCGACCATGGCTTGAGAAGCCTTCAAACCATGACTTCAGCAGGAAATTAGTGGGAAGAGGAAGGGTGTGGTTTGACTTTCTGATGGGCCCACAACACACTTTGAGCAAAGAAAAAAAGAAAAAGGAAAAAAAACCTCTTACAAGCCGTGGGCAAAAGACAGCGGTTTTAAAATTGCTTTGCCTTCATTTGAGAATAAGCTACGCGCTATCCTGCAAGCGATTTAAGGTTACGTTCAGAATGGATACAAGGAACCCGATTCCACATCCAGATTATTTTTCCTTTTGTTAAAAAAGATCACGTTTCTAGTCCTTATGGTTGCAGATATTGGTTTGGGAGTGCAAGAGACCATGCCTGGTGAAGTTATCAAGTTTTTCAAGAGACAAGGAAACTTACAGTCTTCTTGGCACGTGAGTCAAGCTATTTTGAGTGAATGTTGACTGTGGAACATAGATACATATATGTTCACAAGCCAATTTTCACTAGTTTGAGGGATAGACTCTGCAAATCTCTCACAGTGGATTCGCCTGTACTCACAAGCCACAGAGCCAATTTCCACCAGTTTGCAGGATAGACTTGGCAAATCCTGGATCCAGTAAATGGATCAGTTGTCAATCCATTGTTGTCAATCCATCAGGAGGTTGTCAATCCATCAGGAGTTGTCAATCCATCAGGAGGTTGCACATGACAATCATGGCTTGCAACCTGTGATGGATGTTTCCTCCTGGAATTTGTCTAGAAATTTCTAGGCCAGATCCATCACATCCTGTGGCAAGGAGTTCCACAAAAAAATTATATGCTGGGTAAAGAAACATTTTCTTTGTTCTAACCCTACAATCCAGAGTAACTACGGGAGCACGTAAGAGATATTACATGCACCTATAGTTATGGCACCAGCTGGTGAAAACCTATGGGAAATTCATGCTGCAATCCAGAGTAAATTGTTCTTACACCAAATTGTTATAACTGAGTAAATTGTTCTTACAAGGACTCCCCATAGTTACTTTGGTTTGCACCCTTACTCTCCATTTTAGTGGGACATCCCCTGGTTCTGGTGTTGTACGTTTAAAACCCCATGTGTGTGCACACCTCAAATACACTTCCATATGCAATGTGTGAAGCCTTCTGAGAAGTTGAGTATTAACTTGCTGGCGCCATCAAACTGTACATGATTATAGAAAAGGAAAGGGTTAATTTGGGGAGCCCAGGCAAAATTATACAGGGAACCAGCCTCGGTTTTGTGCATGAGAAATTCATCAAGCAGGATGAAGCAGCCACAGCCACTCACCACAGAATTGCCCTTCCTGGCCTGACTGCTTGTGCTAGGAATGTTAAGCTGATGTCTCCTTCCAAGGACCAATGCAAATGGACATTTGAAACGGGGAAAGGTTTACCGCTGCAGATTTCTCAAGCTGGGAAGAACCCGACTTCAGGCAAAAATAACAAAGCAAGAGTCACAACTAGGAAAAAAAAGGAAAACAATGGCCATAAGGCTAACCAAGTGTACCACTGTCTTATGCATCAAGGACAACAAAAGGCAACGTAATGGCAGACATCTCTTGGCACCCTTGAGCCCCAGCAGAGCCGACACAGATGCCTGCCTCAGAGAAGATTGACCCCAAATGCTGACAGCTATCAATTTGGTGTCAGTCACTAAATTTCCCCTATAATAGTAGGGCCATCGTAATAGTAGGTCCAATCACCTCTTTCCACATCTCCCAGAACTTAGGAATGATTTAGTAGGAAAAACAACAACCAGTGAATGATGACAGGTGGACCCAATCTGCTAGTGGAAGTATCAAGATTGGTGGGGGAATAAAGGACCCACTGCTGACCTAGAGCTTATGCTGTGGGTGGCGCAAGCGGTAAAGATGCTGTGCCTGTTAACCAGAAGGCCAGGGTTCGAGACCCGGGTTGGCCCCACAAGACAGGGTGAGCTCCTGTCCTTAGCCCAGCTCTGCAATGCCTTACAACGTCCCCCACTCCCAAATTTCAGGGAGCAGCTCTGCAATGCCAGCTGGATCCAATCATATTGGCTCTGCCTTTCCATTGGTCTAATTCAGTGGCATGGAGAGGGGGGATTTGCTGCTTGGGTAACAGCCTATCCTCCATAACAATCCAACCCAGGCTTTCGTGCTTTGCATGCAGCATATGCAGTGCTGAGCATGATACCATACTCTTTTAAGACTGACAGAGGCCTGCTGCTGACCTACATCCATAGGGGGGTCCAAGCTTATCCTGTTTCCTAGCATTGATGGCAGCAATGCAACCCTAAGATCCTTCGATGAAACCTCCAAGTTTGTTCCCCATTGCTGGATGCAGTGCCCACCCATTGGCAGAGTTGCAGTGACACTGGAAAGTTGGGTAGGATGGCCCCAAGTTCTTTCAAACCTGGAGCCAGCCCTGTCCTGACCCTTGGTCTATCTGGAATGCAGAATCAACCCTCACCAAAACCTGAATTTCTTCTTTATCTCAGTTCTACTTTCACTTTCTCTTCAAAGTAGCATGCAAGAGCAGGCTCTTTTTAACATTTAAAATAAATAGATCATAGCTGTGCATGCTTGTTTTATTTAACAGGACTGCAAAATTTAATCCAGCCATTTCCACTGGTAGTTTAGGGTCTTCCCAGTTTCCTGGTAAATAGAAAAATCCAGGCACAACAGTGTGCAGGGCAGTGGTCGGGCAGACAGAATAAAGGAGCTAAATTTTTTATTATTAAAAAAGTAGAAACTGTCTGGAAAGTCCTAGGTCACAATACAGTACAGGAGGATGCCATTTCCATACCAAGACATGCAAATCTTTAAATCAATCAATAAAGTATATGGTCAGTTTCCTTTAATGGAAGTACCAAAATTCATAAGAAGAAGAACTAAGGAGGTAATTGTGTGTCATGGGAAGTGTCCCTTTTCCCCATAGAACTGGAGGGTTACAAAAGCAGGCCTTCGTCAGTCTTGAAAGACTATGGTATCGTGCTTGGCGCTGCATACGCTGGATGCTAAGCACAAAAGGCTGGGCTGGATTGTTATGGAAGATAGGCTGTTACCCAAGCAGCAAATCCCCCCTCTCCACGCCACTGAATTAGTCCAATGGAAAGGCAGAGCCAATACGATTGGATCCAGCTGCGTCGCAGAGCTGCTCCCTGAAATTTGGGAGTGGGGGACGTTGTAAGGTGTATTTTCCGATAGCAGGTAGGAGTTATTTTCAGAGATCAAGAAGGCTTGAGTGGCGTGAACTGTAAGATATAATGGTTGTATATAGTAGCAGCCCCATACCTTAGATTGGGCTGCCCGTCATTGCCACCCAACTTCCCAACTACATGCATCAAAACTTTCGACTCACTCTCTTTCCACCTCCGATAGCTACTATGGCTGCTATAGTATGTAGGCAACCCACACACTAAAGTCCATCACACTCAGACTCCACATTGGATGGGGCTGTTGGGCTTGCAGAACGAAGCAACACCTTTCAAGTGCTAACCTTGATATTTGAGGGAAGGAGAGATTTGCAACGAGCACGTAACAAATCCAAAAAAATTTTCCGCAGGCGACCAGCAGAACAACTAACAGTAAAGAAAAAAGAGTAGATACTACAAGCCATGTTAACATAAAAAGGAAATTACAGAAAGTTAAATGCATTCCAAGGAGCTGGCACCCTGTCAAGACGTTCGGAAATTCAAGACAGCAGCTACAATGCCAGACCTGACTGCATGCCTAAATATAGTCTCCATAGCATATGGTATGGCAAAAATCATTACACAGTACATCATGCAGCACATGTAGACAATATTAGGGATTTCAGACCTTTTGCCCATGTTTATTTGCTCTGAGGTCCAGCACGTAAGACAACATTGTATAAAGAATACCCAAAACACCCGCCGTATGTCCTTTCCCCCCACCCCATGACAGGCAAGACTGTGAATAAGGAGACCGTGCCACAACCCAGCACTCATGCCGGATGCAAGCCCCATTCCCAGGCAACTTGTGCCACATCCATGCTGTTTGGATTTGTGCTACTGATTTGGATGGCACATATCTGAGTAGATCCATTAAATCTGCTGCTACTGTTATTTGGGGTAAGGGTAAACTGATATGGTGGGGGAGCAGGGACAGTTCCGATTTTTTGGGATTGTGTTCACATATGGGCAATTGGAACAATATTTACTGTTGTCATTTCATAGCATGAGGATAAGCTACATGCTTCTGAAAAAAGGGTCTACAACATGTTTTGTTCTCTGATCACTTTCAAAACTTCACATACACTTCAATATATAAAAAATAATGTATATTTAATTACTGTTTTAAAAAATAACTGGGATTGCAACCAAAAGTAGCAACATGCTGTTGTGGACCTCTGGGAGAATTAATTTTCTCCAGGTGTGCAGACATGGACCCATAACTTGATATGTCATTTTTTAGTGATAAAATAAAACATTCGACATTTTTTAGTGATAAAATAAAACATTTATAAAATAAAACACTTTCTGCACTCATATAGGCAATGCAAACTTGGCATCCATCAGTCTTGAAAGACTATAGTATCGTGCTTGACGCTGACACTGCATGCAAAGCACGAAGGCCTGGGTAGATTGTTATGGAGGATAGGCTGCTGCCCAAGCAGCAGATAAAAATAAAATATATACAGTACATGCAAAAAAACAAAGGCTGCAATCCTATAGACACTTTCCTGGGAGTAAGACCCAATGAACACAGTGGAGCTTACTTTTGAGTAGACAAGGTTAGGATTGTGCTCAAAAAGTATTTAACACCTGATTAATAGTACAGTTGCATCTGCTAACACTGTAACACTTATATAATCTACCGGGTACACTTTTAAAGCTATCATGATATAGGCTGCTATCCTAATCACACTTTCCTAGGAGTAAGAGCCATTGAACAAAATGGGGCTTACTTCTGAGTAGATATGGTTAGGATTGTGCTCATAGTCTGTTAAAGTGGCTTCTGCTGGTGTTCTTTTTTTTGCATTTTAGATTGTGAGCCCTTTTGGGACAGGGACCCATTAGCTTTTAATTAGCTATTATTATTTTTCCATTTTCTTTGTAAACCGCTTTGTGAACTTTTTAGTTAAAAAGCAGTATATTAATACTGTAGATAGATAGATTTATAAAAAATGTATACTGTAAATTATAATTATTATAAAAAATGTATACTGTAAATTATAATTATTATAATGTATAAAAAATTTCTTTGGAATAAGAAAAAGATAAAAAATGAAAATAACAAACACCTCTAACCATTATTGACAATATGTGTACTCCGTTTTTGAACCCCTCCTATAGTTAAATGAAACTGCAGATATCTAGGGACACCCCCATCTTCCAGCTAAAAGAGACACCCAGCAACCCTCAACTGCAGAGGGGATGCAAACCCAATTTTCAGTTACTTTAAACCTCAGGTATGGACCCCTATCTTAATTTAGTTTAGGAGTTCTTAACCATTTTATGATTACTGACCCTCAGTGGATTGGTGGGTATGACCCCCTATCCACTTCACCAGAAAAATCACAAATCATCAAGGCTGATTTATAATTCTAATTTGGTTGGTTTTTAAGTCTAATTTCAAAAGATGTTAATAATTTGATTTTATACATATAGATAGCTATGAACAGAATACTTCAATCTGTATTGCAGGCCTCTGTCAGTCTTGAAAGACTATGGTATCGTGCTCGGCACTGCATACAAAGCACGAAAGCCTGGCTTGGACTGTTATGGAGGATAGGCTGTTACCCAAGCAGCAAATCCCCCCTCTCCACACCACTGAATTAGTCCAATGGAAAGGCAGAGCCAATACGATTGGATCCAGCTGCATCGCAGAGCTGGGCTAAGGACAGGAGCTTACTCTGTCTTGTGGGGCCGACCTGGGTATCGAACCCTGGCCTTCTGGTTAACAGGCACAGTGTCTTAGCCACTTGCACCACCCACAGACTGTATTGATAAGTCTGATAATTAATAATTAATCTAAAAACAATATTTGCAAAATTATTCTGAGCAAGGCCCATACTCCCATCATTTGGGTTCCTATACTGCCAAGGGGCTTGGATACCCCCAGCTGAAGCCAAATCTCAGCTGCTCTCATAAATTACTGCCCCCATTGCTGTATGGATAAACCCCTACAAGTGTGACCCTACATTGGTTGGCTCCTGTGATTTCCTGTTTCCCACACCTCCCTCTTCAGTTATACCAACACTGCTAACTGTGCACACCATTAGGGCTTCATCAGGTCAGTCTCCACAATAAGAAAAGTGCAAAGATTGTTAATTTTCAACTACAGTCGCCACCCACCAATATACAGATGTCATCAACAGTTTTGAAGTGAAAATGCAACTGGACAGAACGACCAGAAAGGCAGCACACCCACATGTTCCCCATAACATCCTAGTTCCTCAATCAAAATCAGTGGTTTATAACTTTCTGTCTTTGAAAAATGCTTTGCAATCAGGCAAGTCTGACATAAAATGTTTTGGGATTGTAGGAGATCCCTATGTTGAAAATTGCGCATTCGGTTTGGAGCGGGGAGGCTACCCGGAACAATGAGTTCTTGTAGAATGTGCCCACAATTCATGATCTCCAGACTATGGGTGCAATCCAGAGTAACTACGGGGAGTCCTTGCTCCAGTGTAAGAACAATTTACTCTGGATTGCAATATGAATTTCCCCATAGGTGGTGCTGTTAACTACGTTGACATAAATGTCTCTTACATGCTCCTGTAGTCAGTGGTTGGCTCCAGCAAGTTCGCACCCACTCTATAGAACCGGTTGTTAACGAGAGATAGGACATATAAAGTTTTAAATAGCCATTTAAAACTATTTTTATCCCCAGATGGGCATAGAACCGCTTGTTAATTTCTTTGAATCCCATCACTGCCCATAGTTACTCTGGATTGTAGGGTAAGAGACTTGGTAAGTTTCCAGGAAATGTCAGGGTCCATCAAGTTATTCCCCTCCCCAAGAACTCTACTGAACCCCTAGAGCTAAACACTGGGATAACCTGGATATACCAGAAGACGTCTATCACTGAGTTAACCAAAGATCAAATAATTGAATAGGAAACTCCAAACATAACACAGTTACACAAAGATCAAGTCAAAGACAGGCAATTAATAATCCTCTATTATACACTTCTGTATAATGTAGCAGCCAGAGATGCTTGCTAATCTATTGCTGGCAACCACAGATGATTGCTACTCAAACTGAAATCTACTAGTAGATCCTGATCTTGAATGACCCAATAGATGTACCAGATATCAGAATGCAGGTTTTAAAAAAGGGATCTTTGGAATCTGCTGTAAGCAAACCAAATGTCACCCTAAATAAGAACCAACCCAAGACCAAATATCATTCCATGGTATACACTTGGATGTCAACACTATTAAAAGACCATAGAAAGATATATTCTGCTAAGACCGACCATTGGCCTATGTAGTCTACATGGAAACAACAGAGCTGTCCAGGGTGTTAGTGGGCTGGGAGGGGGGGTCTTCCCCAGCTCTTACAGGCGTTCCCTCAGTCTTGACTTCGGACCCATGTTTATCACCAACTTGCAGCTCTTCCCTGCTCCAATTCTTTCATGGAACTCAAATAATATCTACAGATCATTCATAATTCTATCGTTAACAACTGCTCTGGTTAACGGCTTGATAGCAATTGGCTTATGGTCACCCTACAAACCCACAGATGAGTGGAGATCTGGGTTCAGATCTCCCCAGTCTAAGTATATCCCCTACATACCTTAACAGTATATCCCCGACATACCTTACCACATTCTGTGATATTTATCCCTTAGTATGCACATAGAGGACTGCACTCTTAAGTGCAGAACCTCTTGAACAAGAAACCTCTTATTTCAAGGTTTGGCAGCAAGTAGGAGGAACAGGGCATTTTCAGATGTGGCATCGATGCCTTGGAATGCCCTTCCTAGAAAAGCCCTTTTGGACCCTTTATTTTTGACCTTCTATCACCAAGTCCATTTAAGGCATCTAGTCCAGGTGCCATCACCACTTCCTGTGGCAAGGAGGTCCCCAACTAACTACGTCCTGGACAGAAATACACCATATTTACTCAAATCTAACATGAACCTTTTTCAGACAAATTGAGTCTCAAAAATTTGGGTGTGCATTAGATTCAATGGCACATCAGATTGGAGTAAATATGGGTATTTTGATTATAAGTATAGGTCAGTATAAATTTAATAGATTGCTATATTAAAATGTAAAATAAAACCATTGTCGTATAGAGTGCAATTAGGTAAAAATCATAACCTAAATCCATTGCCATATTATTATTATCATATATATCATATCATATATCATTGTTATATGCAGTAAAATTAAATTTTGCACAGCTTTGCAGCTGCGCATTACCATCGCCAGCAAACTTTTCCCCCCAAATATTCCTTTTTTTCCTTTTTCTAACTCTCGCAACACTCAGATTTTAGTTGTGGTGTTGTTAATGAGGAAAAAAGAGATTCCCTCTGTCTGTCCTCTCCATCCACCCCCTGCATAATTTTATACGTCTCAATTACGCACCCAGATGCATTTTTCTAGGTTGCAAAGCCCCAAATACTGATGCCTTTCCTCGTAAGGGAGGTGCGATGAGAGGGGATAGCATCTGGGACTCTTGTTTTGAAAAATAAAAAATCCTGCTGATGATTTGATGATGACAATGTTTAATCACTGCATTTGTCTTGATTTGTTTTGATTATTTTCCATCTTTATGGTGTTAATGGTTTAGAGATCTCTTGTGCAAGAAAAGCAGGACATTTTAAAAGATCTTACCCTAATTCAGTGGTCAGGGAATAGGGGTAAATTACCCCAAATGGGGTAAAAATGAAATTCCTGGGGGTAAAGCACAGGGCACCGGGGAGGAGTTTGAGCCAGCCACGGCTTTGCACGGCTAAGTCTGTGCACTGTAGGAACATCCTACATTTTTTTTAAAAGTATGGATTTTAAATTCTACATTTTTTTTAATCCTACATTTTTTAAAAAAGAAATCCTACATTTTTTTAAAAAAAAGTATAGATTTTTTTGAATAGATTCAATAAAATTTTGAATTCAAAATTTGCCAGTCAAATAATTAATAATATATGATTTCCTTCCTTTCAAATCAAGGGGGTAATGTTGACTTATCTAAATATATTTTGGGGTAAAAGGTAAAAAAGTTCCCTGGCCCCTGCCCTAATTGTTCAAAATTAAATCCTACTCATTTACAGATACTCTGTTAAAACCTCATGTTTTTATGGTTCGGCTAAAAAAAAAAAACCTATGGGGAAGATGCTGTCTGGGGGAAGGAGCTGTAGAAAGGAAACGGGGCGAAAGGAAGTGCTTTTGGGAAAAAAAAACCTAGATAATCCAAGGCACAGGAATGCTACTCAGTCTATAGTTTGATCTGTACCACCCATTCCCCAGGGAATGAGGCACTCAGTGCTGTACAAACTGTGTGTGTTGTTACTGATGTATTAAGCGAGTCATAAAAAGATGTCTGAAAACATAACATTTTAATAGATGAAATAAATACTCCAGTACATGCAAGATTTTTTTTTTAAAAAAGAAGACACTGGAAAAAAATTCAAACCCCGAAATCATTTTCTTGTTATAGTGTAATTTCTGTTTTCCATTTAACACACTCACAGTAGATTTCCCTCACTTTGGAAATCACATCCAATCCCCAAAGCCTTCTCCACGCAACACGGCAAATGCACTTTCTAAAAACCTAAACACTTGATTCAAAAGTAATCATACAAAAACAACAAACAATTTTTTTTAAAAAGGTAGCTACATCCATTGTTTAAAGTTTTGTTTCTTTCAGACTGTATGAAAACTGAGGTAACTTCTTTTTTTTTCTTCCTGCGCACAACTGAACAGTAAAATTTCAAAGGGAAATTCTGGAAGACAAAACACACACACAAAAAGAAATACCCCCCTTTAAAAAAAAACTTTTAAAACCGCACCCAGCGCGATTAAAGCTTTTTTTTCCTTTAAAAAGAAACTTTCCCCCCCACTTGCCTTACTGAAATTGTTGTAACCACTAGGCCTGGATGAAATATTGAAGATACGTCCCTATATAAACTGTGATGTTTTGTGAAATTCTATTCCCCCCACCAAAGATCAGCCATTCAAATCTGAATTATTCCTACACGGTTTGAAGAGCGAAGCTTCACCACATCGAAAAAAATAAAATCAAAATGAAACTGGGCTCATCTACATGGATTCTTTGGTATACACAAAACAAGGGTCAAGAAAGAGAGACTGTGGGATCAAAGATTAATTCACAGAATTTGAGTTCACTGGCGGTAGAGTCCGGGGCGAAGACCTTTCTCTTAGTGCCTGAGATAACAGGTTGCAACCGTCCGAGACGGCGCATGCGGAGTTCCTCAACCTTTCCCTGTATTCAGTCATCTTGGAGCTACTTTCGGGGTGTTGGGCTATATCCCTGAGGCATTGAGTAAGAAGCACGCAAGCCGAGACGACACTCATAGCACCTCCCAAAATGGCGGTTTGCACAGCTTTGCCCTCCGGGTTGATGGTGGCGGCTTTACCCAAAAACTGAGGCTCAGTGGCAAAGCCCACCAGTGCGCAGACGGACTGCACCAAGGGTCCGCTGAACAAAACGCACCGGTTGCGCGTCAGCTCACTGGGCGAAGTCTTGACCTCCTTGACACAGGCCAAGAGGGCCGAGGCGCTGGTGCTCATGCACTTGACGCTGAGTTTGAACTGCTCCTTGGCAAACTTATCCTTGGATTTCTCACTGGCCAGGATGCAGGCATCAGTCAAGAATTTCAAATTCTTGGACATGTTCTGGGAAACCTCCAGTAGGAGCTGTGGGCTCATGTCACCCAATGGGGTGGTCTTCAGGATTCCACACCCATGTTCCACCTCATGCTTACACCGGGTCACTTTGTAGCGGTCCACCAAACCGGGCGACGCAGGTTGAGCCCCCGGTGTCTCCACCGCGGCCAGGTACGCAGCATGGGCAGAGCACTCCGTCAAGGAGACCACCAGGTCTCCCATCTCCACCAAGATGTCTGACATCTCTGCAAAGCGTCCCATGTTCAGCTGGCTCTGGACATCATGAGTCAAGATGGACAGGCCTTTCGTTCTGGCGATGATGTTATCTCTGCACTTCTCAAAAGACTCCCCAAACACGGACAGGCTCTCGGTGTTGACCGGCCGGCTCTCGCTGGACAGCAGGAGCAAATCCGCCACCAGCTGCATCTTGATCTTGCACAAGTCACAGACCGAGATGAGCTTTTTCCGCTGAAATGCGCTGCCGCTGGGGATGGATGCTTCGCTGGTTGACTTGCCAGAACCGCCGCTAGCCATTGTGCCTGGGGGGCACTCGCATGCCTCTTTGGACCTCACTGCCAGCCCCGTCACCACCACCTCCCGAGGAGTCCCCGCTGAGCCCGGCAGGATCTCTCTGCCTTTTCCGCAACATCATTCCATCAAAAGTCCGCAAATAAAAATAAAGTTTTTGGGTACCGGAAAAGAGACAAGGAGGGCATGAAGTCTTAAACTCCACTCTGGCGCTGAAAGAGTGGCACTGGCCAAGTTTTACTCTGAGTCGGAGCTCCTGGATGGTGGGTGGCTGAGGCTGCTGGGGGCAACTGGTTCCCAATCCCTTAACAGCATGGTCTTGTTGGTGGTGATCTAATCTATTTCACAGATGATGTTTTTGGACACAGCATCCAGGGACTTGATGGCTTTCGATGCTGCAAAATAAAATCAGATGAAATCATCAGTTTCTGGTAGGAAAAGAGGAAAGCCAGAAGGAGGGGATGATCTTTGTTGTACCAATCTAAGGTGCCCCTGCTGCCTGGAAAAGAGTAACCATATGTCACCCAACAGGGTGACCATATGTCCCGCCTTTCCAGGACATGTCCTGGATTTTAGCCTCATGTCCTGGGGAAAAAATTGTCCTTTTCCAAGGCAGGATGTAGAATACTTGTAATTAATAAGGTATATGTAAAAGTTTTAAATAAAAAAGTAAGTAATCTAGTATATAAATTAATTTATTTATCAAATTTATATCCTACCTTTTTCCTGCAAGTGTGACTCAAGGTGTCTAACAACACATTGATATATTAAATTAAAACATCACATTAATTAAAAAATTTAAAAACATCTAAAAACAGCAGGCAGGCATCCATCAGTCTTGAGAGACTACGGTATCGTGCTGCATACTCTGCATGCGAAGCACGAAAGCCTGAGTTAGATTGTTATGGAGGATAGGCTGTTACCCAAGCAGCAAATCCCCCCTCTCCACGCCACTGAATTAGTCCAATGGAAGGGCAGAGCTGATACGATTGGATCCAGCTGGCGTCGCAGAGCTGGGCTAAGGACAGGAGCTCACCCTGTCTTGTGGGGCCGACCCGGGTCTCGAACCCTGGCCTGCTGGTTAACAGGCACAGCGTCTTAACCACTTGCACCACCCACAGCACCCTAAAATTTGATTTAAAAAAAATTAAAATTGTACCTATCCAACAACCTAGCACCAACTGAAGGCCAACTGAAGGCACTAATTGATGTCTTAAGGCCCCACTGAAAACTTTGTAGAGTATTGAAGATTTATTTATAAAATATAATAGAGGAAGAGAGAATTGATTGATTGGCGTTTTTTAATGCAATCCTATAATGTCTTCTCAGAAGTAAGTCCCATGTTATCAATGTTGCTTACTCTCAGGAAAGTCTGACTAGGATTACAGCCTTTAGCTTTTATTTTGTCATGTCCTACATTGTTCTTGGGTGTCCTACATTTTGAAAGGTCTCTTTTGTGGTTATGCCATATTGTTAACCTGGTTATAAGAGGTCAAGCCCCACCCAAGGTGTAGAAGACCCCCCCACCCCCCCCCCAAAAAAATGTAGGGAATGTCAGAATCAAAAGTTAAAAACACATCAATCAAAGAGGGTAGGGCAGGGTTAGATAGATAGACAGACAGATAGATATGGAAGAAAGGAAGGAAGAGATAGAGAGATAGACAGAGAGATATGGAAGAAAGGAAGGAAGGAAGGGAAAGGTAGAGATAAGGAAGAAAGGAAGGAAGGAAGAGAAAGGTAGAGATATGGAAGAAAGGAAGGAAGGAAGAGATAGATAGAGAGATATGGAAGAAAGGAAGGAAGAGATAGAGAGATATGGAAGAAAGGAAGGAAGAGATAGATAGAGAGATAGAGAGATATGGAAGAAAGGAAGGGACAGATAGAGATATGGAAGAAAGGAAGGGACAGATAGAGATATGGAAGAAAGGAAGGAAGGAAGAGATAGAGAGAAAAATGGAAGGAAGGAAGAGATATAGATAGATAGATAGATAGATAGATAGATAGATAGATAGATAGATAGATAGATAGATAGATAGATAGATAGATATGTACGTATGTATGTAGACAGACAGATAGAGACGGAAGGAAGGAAGGAAGGAAGGAAGGAAGAGATAGATATGGAAAGAAGGAAGAGACAGACAGACAGACAATTGCTTTCATGTGGTTAAAACCACTTTGAGCATCTGTTGTTAACAGAGGAAAGGCAGGATATAAATATATATAAAGAAACAAATAAGCAAATAAATAAGGTATAAGCCCAATCCTAGCCACGTCTACTCAAAAGTAACCCTCATTGTGTTCAATGGTGTTCTAGGAAAGCGTGTTTAGGATCGCCTCCTCTATAGGAGGCCTAAGAGTATGAGACGTGGAGTGCTCTCAGTCCATCCGTGCAGGGATCCTGTGGCTGCCTCCTCGGAAGTAAGTTTCCTTCCTCCCCCCCTGCCAGGAGAGTGTGGAGCAGCCATAGTGAGCGGGTGGCTGAGCAGGGCAGTGTCAGGGAAAGGAGGACAATGAAGTTTTTTGTTCCAGGCTGAGCAGAGGTGCTGTCCTGGAAAGGGGTGGCTGTGTCGGGGGCAGGAGAGGGTGGGGAAGGGGGTCCCGGGGGTGGCAGGGGGGAGGGAGGCAGGATCCCCCATCAGGAAGGAGGGGAGGGTGTGGTCCGGCTGAGCCCAGCCTGGCTGCTGGGAAGGGAAGGGAGGGAAGGGAGCGCAGGGCAGCCCTTACTCACCTCTCCTCCTCCAGGGCGCAGCGATGCGGCTTCCCGGCCCCGATCCCTGCCCTGCAGTGGAAGGAAGGGTGGGTGGGAGGAAGGGAGGGAGGGGCTGCTCCAGGGCTCAGGCTCTCCAGGGAGTCGGGGGCGCAGGAGGCTCCGCAGGGAGGCTCTCCCCGCTCAGAAGGGCTCCCGCTCCCATCTTCCTCCTCCTCCTCTCCTGGCTGAATCACCCACTCAGCGCTCCTGCCTCTGCCCAGCTGGTGAGGATGAGGAGGAGGATGAAGGCTCCAGGGCTGCAGGAGGCTCTACCCGCTGCCCGCCCGCCGGGGCTGCTGCATGGCTGGGAGGAAGGGAGGCTGGGAGGGCCTGCGCTGCCCCCTTCCTCCTCCCCGAAAGCCTATAGGACTCTTTTGTGCGGAGCGTCGCCGCCCTGCCTTTTAAATCCTGCCCTCCCCGCGGACGCCGCTCCTCCCGAGGAGGAGGAAGAGGATGACAATGAGGAAGGAGAGGAGGAGGAAGATGATGAGGAAGAGGAAGTTAGGGAGGAGGAAGAAGGGAGAAAGATGAGGAGGAAGGAGAAAAATGAGGAGGAGGAAGGCAAAAGATGATAATGAAGAAGAGGAGGAAGGAAGAAGGAAGGAAGAAAAGAAAGTTCAGGAGGAAGAAGAAGGGAAAATGTTGATAATGAGGAAGGAGAAGAGGAGGAAGGTGATGGGAAAAAATGAGGAGGAGGAGGAGATAACGGAAAAGCAAAAGAGATGTTGAAGAAGAGGAGGAAGATGAGCTGATGAGGAAGAAGCAGGGCCCTGACTGTATGTTCCCCAGTTTGCAACAGAGCCTGTACCCCTCTTGGAGGGGATCCCCCTTTCCAGTTCACTAGGATCCCCATTTCTAGGCCTGTCTACTCAGAAGTAAGCCCCATTAATCACAGTGGGGCTTACTTCTAGGTAAGCATGGGAAGAGCGCATTGCGAAGTCCCAGAAGCAAAGCCCCTTAGATACAGTATCAAAGGCTTAGGCTTGCTTCCAACTTCAGCAGAAGCCTAAGCGTGTCTACTTGGAAGTCAGCCCCATTAAGTTCAATGGGACTTACTTCAATGTAAGCATGTATGGGATTGTGGGCTGAGGTCACCCACCGCTCCAGTTTTAAGCCCATAGAGAGAAATCAAGGACTGTGCATGACGTCATCATGCAGACAGTGACGTCATTATGCAGCTGATGACCAGAAAGCAGCACTTTATTCTCACATTTAAACTCATGAGCTGCAAATGATGGAAGAGAAAATGTGCAAATCTTGTTCATATAATGGGAGTGGATACATTGCTTCGCGGTGCATTTGGCATCTGACACCCTTGCATTAAATCATATATTGGCGCACATGAATCCTCATGCCTGCTTTATACATCATTATGTGTTCCTGACAGCAGTACATCTGATTGAATCGTGTCAGATTAATTAATGAGAAGACCTGTGTGGATCAGCACCCTAAATACAGGTCCAACCTTGTGATACACAAATTTTTTTATACATGGATTTGAAAGGCCACACTTTAAAGGCAAACTTTTTTTATACATGGATTTGAAAGGCAAACCACACTTTAAAAAACTGCTTTTCTACTATTGTAATGCCAGCCGTCATTCCATTTTCAGTCATTCCATCAAACCTCTGCAGATACTGAGACACTACCTTATTCCATTAGGTGCAGTGAAGGAGCAAGAAACCTGGAAGGAGATCTTTAAGGCTGCAATCCGAAAGACACTTTCCTGAGAGTAAGAACCACTGAACACAATGGGCTTACTTTTGAGTAGACATGGTTAGGACTGTGCTCTAAATCTATTTTTCTATTTTATTTTTACAGGAGGTTCCAGAACAGAACCTAGTGGATAATAAGGGACAGATGTACAGTACAGTATATGTATTTTTAAATAAAATTCTGAACTTTATATACAAGGATGAGTTCAAATCCACTTGTAGTCTGGACTGGTTCAGCTGATTAAATATAGTTTTGATCTCTTTCCTTATGTGGTTACTTTGCAGAACCAGGATGACTTCCAACCAGTGGCACAGCTAGAACCGGTGGAGCAGTCAGTTTTGGAGGAATCCATGCAAAGGTCCCTCCAGATGGCCAGAATTTCAGGTGCACATTTCAGGTGCTTCTCCCAAACTGCTTTGAATGGCTCTGAATAGAGAGGGCCCCTTTGCACGCCTCCCTCCAAAACTGACTGCTCAGCCCCCCTCTAGCTATGCCATCACTTCCAATAATTTAAAGCCGAATAGAACACTATATTGCTATATATGAAATGAATATATTTCATTTGTATATTCAACAGATGCAGCTCGTAATCTGCACCTGTAGAAATTCCCTTCTCTACACCCTTGTTAAGATTCAGGAGCCCTAAAGGTGAAAGTTTGGACACCCCTGGTCTACTTGGATCAGCACCAGCTGCATACCTAGTGCAAACCAGGAAGATCCATGTTGGGTCCTGCACCTTGAGAGAGGGCAAGACCAAGAAAAATGTAGGCTATGATATATAGATATAGCTGTAATGTGATTAATTTAATTATATAGTTATTATTAAATTTAAAAATAAGTATTGCATGTAATTTATTCCATATCATTTATTAATTACAAGAAGGCAACATGCTGTTTACTCACAGGGAAAAGATGATGAAGGACACTTGACTAACAGCACAATCCTAACCATGTCTAATCAAAAGTCAGCCCCATTGTGTTCAGTGGGTCTTACTCCCAGGAAAGTGTGTTTAGGATTGTAGCCTAAAACGAGGATGTGTCTTTGAAAAAGTGGACATATGGTCACCTTGGGATAGGATTCAGCTGCAGCTGTTCCTGTCCCTGCCCCTTCCCAGGCACCCAGGCCAATGAAGGGTGCACTCTGCACATCCTCAGAGATCATGTTAAAAATTAAATGTGCTTAGCAAACATAAGGGTGCCGCATCTAGTCTTGTAGTTGAAAGTCCACAAAATGAAACAAAAGCCTACCAATTGCAATAAGTGCATGGTGTACGCATTCATGTGCTTTGTCTCCTGCCTGTGGCTTCATAAATATCATCTGTAGATATCCAATGTCAAATTAATGATGCTGGAAGCAGCTATTGCAATCTGACTCCACGTGCAAAACAGATGGTGCCCCACAATAAAAAGAAATGCAGTACAGGTAAGTGGCAGCTGAGCCTCATGATAGGACTGGCTCATCCACCAAACCAAGAGCAGCCCAACAACAATATACCGCAACCTGCTAGGTAGATGCCAGTCCTAGGAAGGTGGCAAAAACAGGCAGCTTACGGACTTAAGGGTTGCATCTGCCTGGTTCTGCAAAGCCTGTTTGAGCTTTTCACCTGCTGCTTCATTGACAGGTATGAAGATTCAATGAGATCAAGCCCCGTGGCATAGCTAGGGTGTGGGTTGTGGGTGGCGCAAGCGGTTAAGGTGCTGTGCCTGTTAACCAGCAGGCCAGGGTTCGAGACCCGGATCGGCCCCACAAGACAGGGTGAGCTCCTGTCCTTAGCCCAGCTCTGCGACGCCAGCTGGATCCAATTGTATTGCTCTGCCTTTCCATTGGACTAATTCAGTGGTGTGGAGAGGGGAGATTTGCTGCTTGGGTAACAGCCTATCCTCCATAGCAATCCAACCCAGGCTTTCGTGCTTCGCATGCAGCATATGTAGTGCGGAGCACAATACCATAGTCTTTCAAGACTGATGGAGGCCTGCTTGGCATAGCTAGGGTGCTGCAGGGGGCGCAGTTGCACCAGGCTACAAGCATTGGGGGGGGGCGGGGCGGCTCCAAGCTGAGCTTGACTAGTGTATAAAATTGTGAAAAACGTGGTATGTATGACAGATATTAACACCATGTTATATATTGTTAGAAAGGAAATTTAATGCAGAATGCAACAAACTGTATTGGAATAACTATAGTCTATCAAAGGTTATGGCCAATTAACCAAAAAATGAAAACACAAAAGCCTATGGAATAAAAAGTGGATTTTCTTAACGGATATTTCCATGATACTGATTGCTCTGAGAGCCAATGAAATGTATTTCTGATACTATATGGAGCTAATAAAGTGTTAATATGAATCAGCTCTCAGTTCATATATGATACACTAACGGAAGTGAGGGATGTGATAGCCAGGAGTAGGGCCGTCTTGGTGGTTGCACCCAAGCTCTGGAACTCCCCCTAGAATTGAATTTTGGAACTGTTTTGAAACATTGAATTGAAACTATATTTTCGGCAGGGCCTAAAAACATTTTTATGTACTAAGGCTACAATCCTAAAGACACTTTCCTGGGAGTAAAACCCATTGAACACAATGGGGCTTGCTTTTGAGTAGACATGGTTAGGATTGTGGTCTAAAGCTTTTTTTATTAATGGGGGGCTTGTGGATTGTTCTAGGATGCTTTTAATATATAAGAGGGTTGTTTTTAATAGGTTATTTTAATGCTTTTAAATGCATTTTAAATATCTATACGTATATGTTTTATCAGGTTGTTTACTGCAGAGAAAGGCAAGATAGAAATCCCATAAACAAACAAAGAGGTCCCCATGCTAACTGGGTGTGCAGGCACTTCTAAATGGTGCTTCTCTCATATTTAGCAAGGGAAGAATAACCATTGCTCTTTGTCCCAGCACAGTTTCCCTACCCAAAGAGGGACACAATTTTCATTTTTTAAAACTTAATTTTACTTAATTTAATTTTGCTTAGAGCACAATCCTAACCACATCTACTCAAAAGTAAACCCTATTATGGGTCCTACTCCCAGGAAAGTCTCTTTAGGATTGCAGCCTTAATGACTTAATCACACATTTTTAAACTGAAATTTTACTTAATTACTTAATTAAATTTGATGTTATTGTTGTGAGGATCACAAAATTGTCTTTGACTCCAGCAAGTAGGTGCTTTAGCTATGCCATTAGTGGAGTAAATGGGTGGCGAACTGCTGAGGAGGAAGAGGAGGCAGGTTTTTTCCAATTTTCTGTTTTAAAAAATACCTGGGGATGACATCACTACCAGTTGTATCAACACTTCTAGGGCAACATTTTGAGCTTTGCAATGGTGCTACATGATCATTAGCTGGGTCACTGGTTAGGCCATTGGTCCATCTAACCCAACTATCTCTCACTGGTGTCCAAACGTTCAACTTTAAGGTTCCTGAACCTTGAACAAGGATGTAGAGGAGGGAATTTCAGCAGGTGCAGGTTTTCATCTCACAGATCACACAAAATTCCCCCTTCTTCACAACTGTTAAAGGTCCAAAAGCCCCAAACATTCCCTTTGGAGCAGGAAACTATGTTCCTTTTTAATGGTCAATGGAACATGTTCATTGGAAAGGAGTGTATTAATATCATATCCAGTGGTGGGGTCCAGCAGGTTCACACCTACTCTTTAGAACTGGTTGTTAATGAGCGATAGGACATATAAAGTTTAAAAATAGCACCAGGTGGGCATAAAACCGGTTGTTAATTTCTTTGAATCCCATCACTGATCATATCGTAAACACTAGATGTTTATATTCCTCTATTTTATCTGCCTTTGATACTTTTATGTCTTTTGTGTTGTTGCCTCAAGCTTTTTTTTTTTGCTGTTTTATTGCTACATTGTTTTTATATTGTTTTATAGTCATTGTTTTATAAGTGATTTCATGTAGCTACCTTGAGCATCATGGCAGGAGAGGAAAGGCGGAGTAAAGACTGATTAAATAAATAAAATGGCATGTGTTGCATGACCTGCTTTGGGTTTCCTGATGGAGAGGCAGTGTCTGCACACTTTTCATTAGGCAAACTCTGATTAATTATTATTTAATATTAATTAAGGCAAGCGTTCAATATTTATGTCAGAACCACCTTCCAGCAGTGCTTTTTTTGCTGTGCTCTATACAGTGGTGCCTCACATAAAGAGCTTCGTTCCGGAGGTGTGCTCTGTAAGTGAAACGCTCTTTAAGTGAAGCGGATTTTCCCATAGGAAATAGTAGAAACTCATTCAATTGGTTCCACACCCCCCAAAATATTCATAGAAAAATATTAACTGGATGTAAAAATGATGACAAAACACTGGAATTGAA
The DNA here is from genome assembly GCA_030015325.1 of Cryptoblepharus egeriae. Classification (NCBI taxonomy): domain Eukaryota; kingdom Metazoa; phylum Chordata; class Lepidosauria; order Squamata; family Scincidae; genus Cryptoblepharus; species Cryptoblepharus egeriae. Next base: position 20,363,740 of record JAREYC010000013.1, read on the forward strand.
TTCAAAACATGCATTCAGTGTGCAGGATCCTATGAAGTCTACTTAGGCTGCAATCCTAAAGACACTTTCCTGGGCGTAAGCCCCATTTAACACAATGGGGCTTGCTTCTGGGTAGACATGGTTAAGAGGCTGCAATCAAAGACACTTTCCTGGGAGTAAGCCCCATTTAACACAATGGGGCTTACTTCTGGGTAGACATGGTTAAGTGCATGCAATCAAAGACACTTTCCTGGGAGTAAGCCCCATTTAACACAATGGGGCTTACTTTTGAGTAGACATAGTTAGAAGACTGCAATCAAAGACACTTTCCTGGGAGGCTTACCTGGGCTGCTGCTGGAGGTTCAAGGTGGTCAGCGGGGGCAGTTAGGGGCAGCTGCCTTTGGCACCTCCAGGCAAATTGAGGGCATTTAGGGGGCAGTGCTGGCCGGCAGCCCTTTTAAAGAGTCTCCGTGCGGAGCATCAGGGCTGCATAGGACGCGTGCCCATAGCGCGCTTGCTTGTTAAGTGAAGCGGAACTTGTTATGTGAAGCAAGATTTCTTCGACATTTTTGCTTGTTATGTGAAACGCTTGTTAAGCAAGGCACTTGTTAAGCGAGGTACCACTGTATTTGCACACATTCCCCCCCCCCCCCCCGCCGGTCCCTCCTTGATGTGTTAGATTTCCACATGCAGAGATCATACCTTCAGTCTCTTTGTGCTCAGGATGATCACATGTCCTCTTTTCCAGGACATGTCCTGGATTGTATCTTTGTGTCCTAGAAAAAAATCTTCCTTGTTCTTTCTCCTTTTCCTTGTGCGCAAGCAGCATGTAACCTTCTTCTAATTAATACATTATATGTAGCAGTTTTAAATTTGATAGTTAAGTAATATTGTGTTTACATTACCACTTGAAAACAATATCTATGAAAACAATTGTCATGACCTACATTTTGGGGGGGGGGATATCCTACATTTGGGGGTCCTACATTATTTGGGATGACTGCAGATTTGTAGGATTCTTAGTTTTTGGGATGTCTTACATTTGGGGGATTTTTGTCCCTCATTTTTGGGGGGCCCTACATTTTTGAGATATCCTCCTTTGGGGGATGTTCCACATCTTTTGGGGTCCTACATTTTTGCAATATCCTGCTTTGTGGATGTTCTACATTTTTGGGAGGGTTCTGCATTTTGGGGGATGTCCTCCATTTAGGGGATTTTTGTCCTACATTTTTGGGACGTCCTACATTTGGGAGATTTTTTCCTACATTTTGGGGGAGCCCTCCATTTTGGGGTCCTACATTTTGGGGGATATCCTACATTTGGGGGATTTTGACCTACATTTTTGGGGGTCCTACATTTTTGGGAATGCCCTATATTTGGGTAGACTTTTGTCCTATATTTTTGGGGTTGTCCTACATTTCTAAATTTTGGGGTCCTACATTTTGGGGATGTCCTACATTTGGGGGGATTTTTGCCTTCATTTTGGGAAGTCCTACATTTTAGGGAATGTCCTACATTTGGGGGATTTTGTCCTCCATTTTGGGAAGTCCTCCATTTTGTCCTGCATTTTGGAAGTCATCCATTTTTGGGGATGTCCAACATTTGGGGGATTTTGCCCCACATTTGGGGGGGATGTCCTCCATTTTTGGGAAGTCCTCCATTTTGTCCTCCATTTTTGGGAAGTCCTCCATTTTGTCCTCCACTGGGGGCCGCGTCCTCTTCCTGCGCGCAGGTTCTCCTGCAGCTGAGCTTCAGCATTTCCTGCCCGCCCACCGCTCTTTGGCGAACCGGCGTGTCCCTCGTTCCGGCTGCGGATTGGCCTTCGGAGCCCGGCGCGGTGTTTGCGGCGCCCGCCCGCTGCTTTTTCTGCGCGTGCGCAGTGGGTGCGGCGCTGCCTGTGCTGGCGAGATGGCGGGGCGCAGTCCCAGCGCGGGGCGGGGGAGGGTGTGGGTGGCGCTGCTGCTCTGCTGCTCTCTGGGGGTCCTGCTGAGGGCCGAGCAGCCCAAGAAGCCCAAGAAGAAGGACATCCGCGACTACAACGACGCCGACATGGCTCGGCTGCTGGAGCAGTGGGAGGTAGGCTGCGGGGCGGGGCACTCTGTGCATGCTCAGAGGCACGCTCGCCTCACCACCCCGCTTCTCCGGCCCCAGGCCTTACTCTGCCCCTCCCTTCCTGCCAGGGGAGGCAGCAGAGGACAGGTCCTGGGGGGCCTTTGCTGGTCAGGCTAGAGTGCCTCTGAGCATATACAGAGTGCCTGCCTTCAGCTCTTCTCCCTACAGCAGGACAGGATGGGGGGTCCTGTGGGGACCCCTGGGGGTGGGGGGTCCTGTGGGGACCCCTGGGGTGGGGGGGACCGGTGGGGGTGCCCTGTGGGGACTGGTGGGGGTGGGGCGTCCTGAGTGGTCCCTGGGGATGGGGTGTCCTGTGGGGACCCCTGGGGGTGGGTGTGGAGACCCCTGGGGTGGGGTGTCCTGTGAGGACCCCTGGGGTGGGTGTGTGGAGGGGTTCCTATGAGGATCCCAGGTCACAGGGGGGTATGTTTCTGTGTGGGGTGGGGTCGTGTGGGGATTCCCATGGACTCCTTGCCACAAAGTGTGGGTGTCTGTGGGCTCCTTTTCGCAGGGAAAGGTGAGGGGCTTGCTCTGGGTGGGAAGTCTGTATGGGGTGTCCTTTTTCCTCTTACATGGCACCAGAACCAGAGGGTGTCCACAGCAGTGAGTATTGTGGGAACCGGGACAGACAAAATATATTTTTTTCTTGGTGTCTGTGGAACTCCTTGCCACAGGGAGTAGAGTCTTGCCTACATGGCTTAGGAGGGAGATTGGGGATAAGGTGTTTTTTCTTTCCTTCTCACGCTGCAGCAGACTCAGTTGAGTGGAGGTGTCCCTCATTATCCACTCCCATGGATTAAAAAAGTGGGGAGAATAGAACAAGCAGGCCTCCATCAGTCTTGGAAGACTATGGTATCGTGCTTGGTGCTGCATACGCTGCATGCGAAGCACGAAAGCCTGGGTTAGATTGTTATGGAGGATAGGCTGTTACCCAAGCAGCAAATCCCCCCTCTCCACGCCACTGAATTAGTCCAATGAATGGCCACTGCAAATCACAGCCCTAAAAATCTGCTTTTCTCCTGTTGTAGAGAGGCGGTCATTCAAGCAATCACTCCATTTTTCAGTCCTAGAATCAAACCCCTGCAGATATTGGGCTCAACCATATTCCGTTAGGAGCAAGAAACCTGGAAGTGGGTCTTGAAACCTATATTTCTATTGTTTTCTTTATACACAGATTTTATCATCCATGAGAGGTTTGGGAACAGAACCCTCTGGATCACTAGGGACTCCTGTACCTCTTTCTCAGTGAATGGGGAACGAACCCTTTGAGGATTTAAGTAAGGCAGGTGGAGCCTACATGGGCTGAAACTGACATCACACCTTGATAATACCTGGATAATATCACACCTGAAAACTTAAAAGTTGTTGCTGATTTCTAGGCATATTAAATGTATATCTGTGTGTTGACTGCAGAAAGATGATGATATAGAAGAAGGAGATCTTCCTGAGCACAAGCGGCCCTCTGCCCCAGTAGACTTCTCCAAGATGGACCCCAGCAATCCTGAGAGTATCTTGAAGATGACCAAGAAAGGAAAAACTCTGATGATGTTTGTCACTGTGTCGGGAAACCCTACAGAGAAAGAGACGGAACAAATCACAAATCTGTGGCAGGGCAGCCTTTTCAATGCCAACTATGATGTACAGAGGTAAGCGGGTTTGTTCTGCGTCTCTACAGTTCCCACTGCCTGTATTCACACTCACAACAACTGCCTAACCAGCTTGCCTGTGGTTCATTTTGAGCATGACATGTATTGCAATAGATCTAAAGAGGCACCTTTCACATATTTGTGTGTATTGACATGATAGTCAATTCCAAGCGGAGGGTCAGGTCTTAGCTGCCTTTAGCAGCAGGCTTTAAAAAGGGTATTAACGGATGTTTAAAACAGGATATCTTCTATTTTGGGGCTGTGTGACCAATTTGCAACTCTTAGCTATGACCAAGAGCATGCATGCATGTTCACATAGAGCAGGGTCTTCAAATGTCTTGAGATGTGGGCCACATTAAGTTTTATGGGCTGGAGAGAGAAAAATCTTTTGTATTTTCAACGAAGCACCATAGTGTTGTTCCTGCATTAACTTTTAAATTGGGTATAGTGAAGAAAATTTGTCACGATCTCAAAAACCCCATCATTTTATTTATAACAACTCACAATTTTGGATTTATTTCAAGATTAGTGAGGTGGGGTAAAAATTTTACTGGGCTAAATGGCTTTGCTGGACCTTTCCTGGCTCCTTCTGTCTCTCAGGAAGGAGTCTTTGTCCAAACTTCCACTAGGTATTTGGGGTCTCCGTAGCCATGAAAGTGGGGGCACCATTTTCAATATTCCTGAGCTGCATAGGAAGTCTCTGAGCACTTCCATTGCTTAAGACTGGTTTGCTTGCAGTACAATAAGCAGCCAAGGTAAGTCTCTAGCTTTGCTCTTGGTTCACAATTTTGGGATGAAATGGGGAATCCCAATAGGGGACAACAAATCAGCCATGGGAGGCAAGCTAGAGATCACCGCCACCCGTCAGATACCACCCTCTATATGTGTGAGCAGGAATATTCCTTGTGGTTCATGTATCACTTTCACTGCTTGGTTATAGATACGTTTTAGTATCTCTTAATAAGTCACTAGCATTTTAATGTGCAATGAGATGTTGTGGGCTTACTATTTAACCAGAATGTTTTAACAATTGTTTGCCAGATGGTTAAGCATTTTATTGGCCAGTTCAGTTTAGGTTCCCTTTGTAGCATAAAACAAAATCTGCATAAGGGCTTTCCTAGTTAAAGGCTACAATCCAGAGTAACTACAGGACCTTTTACACCAATATAGTTACGGTGCCACGTTTGGGAAACAAATGGGAAATGCATAGAGCAATCCAGAGTAAGTGCCTCTTACATCTTCCCGTAGTTACTCTGGATTGTAGGGTAAGATAATCTTCCCAGGTAAAAGAGTCGTCTGTCTCTTCTGTCTTATGTTCAATAAACTGGATCTAGACCACTTTATATTTTCAGAAGGCATGTTGTGAAAATACGCAATACTCTGTAATAGGATTTTCTGAAGTGGGTCATAAAACTTGCATAGAAACTATACTATCTGAGATGCGTATCTCTCTTAAATATGAAGGTGTGCCGCAGAATATTTTGGGTTTGTTCTGCTCTTATTACCTCTTCACCAGTCTGAGATGTAAGGTTTTAATAACTTGAGGGTCTGACATTTTAAATGGGGCAGAGGTTGTGGGGGGCAGTTTTATTGTTCTATTTTATATATTGTTTTTATCAAATGTATTTAGTCTGTTTTAATTGTTCTTAGTTTTTTAAATCTAATTGTATTTTAATTATATTTTAATCTCTATTTATTATCATTTTAACGGTGTTTTATTATGATTGATGTTAGCCGCCTTGAGCTCCCTCTTGCAGGTGAGGAAAGGTGGGATATAAAATAAACAAATAAATAAACTTACTGAATTTCTTTTATAAATTATAGGTTTATTGTTGGTCCAGATCGTGCTATCTTTATGCTGCGGGATGGAAGCTATGCATGGGAGATTAAAGACTTCCTAGTAAATCAAGAAAGGTGCCTAGATGTAACGGTGGAGGGTCAGGTTTACCCCGGCAAAAGAGCCAAGAAGAGTGACAGCGCCAAAAATGAGATCAAGCATCGTTCCAAAAAGCGGGACGGTACAGATAAAAAATCAGAAACGTTTTTGGATGACAACAAGACGTCCAAAAGGAAAGAAGAACTATGATGAAAAGCTCACCGGACAGTAAAGAGCTGGGAAGGAGACAGAGGCTGTGACATCAGCCCTCTAAGTTTCAAAGCAGTGGTGCTCATAGGGCTGGTTTACTTATTGACTTTATTTAGTACCCACAAAGTTAATGGTTGTTTGCAGGTTCTTATGTTGTGGCTCACTTATTTTCATTCAGCTGTCTTTTTTATCAATCCTGTTGGGCACCTGAGTTTTTGGTATTCTGAACTTTGCTCAACGGTGGGGAAAGAGCATTTTCCATTGGAGTATTGTTACATCTGTTATGGATGAGACCTGCCAGTAATACAACTGGCTTGCAGAGGAGAAACTGGGACATTTTTCTAGGTATTTCTATGTCTTGAAAGTGATTGAGGATTGAAAAAGGCAGTCTTGAAATGTCAATTAATACTGGAACAGCTTCCTGGAAGCAATTTGGGAGTCAAAAAGAAACGAATGCTATAAAGCTACTTTTAATTCTCTTTATTACAATGAGATAAATGCTTCCTGTTCTGAAATGCAGACCTCTCAAATTTTAACAGAGTCAAAGTGTTTCCATTAATGGAGCAGTTAACTGTTAGTGAAGAATATATATTTGCAAACAAGTGTACAGAATTGCCATAAATAAAAAGTAAAGGTGATATGGAAGTAGCTATATAGCATAGGCGTGTTTATGTCCCGCAGAAGGCATGTTTGAGGAAGCCCAAGTCCACTATAAAGTTCTAGAGTTTTAAATTAAAATGCCTTGTTCTGAATGGTGCCAAAATGTCTCAGATACTCAGATACAAAATGTCTCAGCCTCAAGTGAGGCCATGTTTATTTTCATAATGTTGGGAAAACTTTTCTGTTAAAATGTTTCCTTCAAAAATGTGAATAAATTTGTATACTTTCTAACGCGAATTGCTTTTTTGAAATGTCAAATCAGGCTTTGTGTGTTTTATTGTGATGGCTGAGTGTAACCGGTTTTATTGTAACCAGCTCAATGGCACTAATAATTGCCCATGGCCTCACATCCTCTGTTCTATTCTGCCTAGCAAACACTAACTATGAATGCATCCACAGTCGAACCATACGTCTAGCTCGGGGCCTACAACTAATTTTACCGCTAATAGCAACCTCATGACTACTAGCCAACTTAATAAACGTCAGCTTGGAGTAGCCACTGGATTGGTGCTGTTTCTGTGCCAAATACAAGTGGCTATATCCTCTCCATGGTTTCCCCCTCCCTTTTCCACCAAAGGTACAACAAAAGTGCCTTCCAGGAATGATAGCACATTCACTCACTCACTCATATATATATATATATATAGAGAGAGAGAGAGAGAGAGTGCTCATCAACGCCCAGCCAAAACCGATGGGACCATGCGCATGGGTGGTTGACGAGCGTGGGGGGGTTGATGTGCATGGGGGGTTGATTTGCATGGGAGGATGATGCACATGAGTTTGATTTGCATGGGGGGTTGATGCGCAGTGGGAGGATGGCGTATGCGGGAATTTTACTCCTGCAACACGGGTATGTTTTTGCTGGTAATTCTATAAAGCAGAATTCTTGGGCTTGTGAGGAAACCTGGAAGGCTGTTTAAACTGTTTTCTCAATGGCTACAATCCACACTAACTATGGGACCTTTTACACCAACGAAGTTACGATGCCACTGATGGGAAATGCATAGAGCAATCCAGAGTAAGAGCTTCTTATGTCTTCCTGTAGTTACTCTGGACTGTAGGGAATGTTTCTTTCCCCCTCTACCACTTCACATGGTTCACCTATTGGAAACACCACTGCAAGTAACTGGTGGTGGTACTATCACATGTTATTCCAGCTTAGGAGGCCAGAAATGATGTGACAAACTCTAGGAAGAGGTTCAGAGCAGATGGAATGGTGTTCACAAGCCAGCAAAAAACACACACTGGGGTTCTTCCTGCTGCATTGAACCTCCTACTAGTACTTGTTGCTTTGCATTGCTGGTCTTACTATCAGGCAACTGAGGCCTGGAGGCCCTGCATGTATCCTTCTGGTTACTTTCCAGTGGTAGTGCCCCAAAACAACTGCTGCTACAAGTACCATTGGTTGAAAAACACTGATCAAAATTATTTTAGAGTGTTTCTTTATGAGATGACCCTCTTCTACACAATTGTTAAAGGTCCAAGAGCCCTAAAGTTGAAAGTTTAGCCACCCCGATCTATATCTCTTCACCTTGGGTTCAGCCAATATGTCAGCATTTAGTTCAAACCCTACTTAATCAGAAGGGGGCTGATTTATGGGTGAGAAATTTCCTAATTGCATGGCCTCTGCATGCAGATGTTCTCAAGTTCTGTTGCTCAAAATAGTCCAAGTTGAGAAGCACAACCAAACATTTGAAATCTTGCGATGACAGTCTAAAACAGATCAGCTAGTGGTTTCAGCTTCATATAAGCCTCTTGCATGTTCTACCACCAGTAGATCCTCCATTGTAGTGTTGAAGCAGTGGAGCTCTTATGTTGGAGGCACATGTGGCCCTCACTCCTTATTTTTCCAATGCTGACTGTGGACCTCGCTAGAGATTTTGAGACTGGGTAACCTTTAATGTGTTCTTGTCAAGTTGATCGAGGGGAGCTTAATTTTAAAAAGTCATTAACAGGACCAATTTCTTGTGTGTGTGATTTTGTTTTATTTTTGCTGTTGGCTTGCAATTGACTTTTCTCTGTGTGTGTTGCATTTCACACATCTTGATGGTATTTAATGTAAATGGTTTTTTGCCCTCTAGTGAAAAAGGTTGGCTGTATCTATTTTAAAACAAACTCCATGATCAGCTAATAGATGTCCCAACAAGCATGAAGCTGCATTTTGTTCAGCTTGGTGAATGTCATTGTTTCAGAAGCACACAGTCAGTTCAGGGACAAAGTATCCCTTGACAGAGAATCTCATCCGGATTCCATCTATTCAGCTGGAGTCCAGCCAGTAACATCCATCCACTCTGCCGCTCCTGCCGCTTAAAAACAAAGATATTTCTGTTTTGCCTCAGTGTCAATGAATGGTGCCTGTTAAGCAGCAGGCCAGGGTTCAAGACCTGGGTCGGCCCCACAAGACAGGGTGAGCTCCTGTCCTTAGCCCAGCTCTGCAACACCAGCTGGATCCAATCGTACTGGCTCTGCCTTTCCATTGGACTAATTCAGTGGCATGGAGGGGGGGGGATTTGCTGCGTGGGCAACAGCCTATCCTCCATAACAATCCAACCCAGGCTTTCGTGCTTTGCATGCAGCGTATGCAGCGCCGAGCACGATACCATAGTCTTTCAAGACTGAATGGAGGGCTGCTGGACTTACAATCCTTTTTGGAGACACCTTTTTCACTCTTTGGCCATTTCAACCGGGGACCCCCTTTCAATCTTTCGCTAGTCTATATATAAAATTGAAGAGTCACTGAGTGACTGACTGATCAATGCCTAGCCAAAACTGCCTGATTAAAATTTGGGGAGTGTATGCCTTCTATAACGTTGGTACCCACGAAGAACCAATTTGATGCCTGATGCCCAGTGGCTGGTAGGGGTGCCTGGTGGTGTGTGGTTCCCAGTGCCCACTAGATCCCACCCCCCCCCCCCCCGTGCCCACTTACTGTTCACTGGTTCTCTGTGCCTGTTGGTGCCCTGTAGTGCCTTCTGATACCCAGGCATACAAATATCTTTAAATTTCACTCCTGCAACAATGGGTTAATTATGCTAGTATGTACATAAGTACATTTTATAGCACATGATACAAGTACTCAGTAAAGGGGCTAATGAAGGAACCAAAAGTTGATTCAACTGTTGGTATTGCTTTTAGTGAAAAAAAATTGAGTTCCCAAGAAAACAAAGTTGCATTGAAAATTTATTCACAATAAATGTGGATTCCAAACCTATGTTAAATTGTGAGCACAAACAATTTAGAATTTCCAAGAGTAGATTGTCATTTAAAAAAAACAACAGCTGTCAAGAGTACCACATTTTGCAATATTTAAGAATTTTCAAGTGCAAAGCAAATTAGCTTTTAACATCTTGCTCTGTGCTAAGCCTAATCATAGCTCTTCAGATTTAATCCTTAGTGTCTTTGCAATAAATAAATAGAAAATATATCTTTTTTCATTAAGAACTTTTAAGAAAATATACAAAATGCTATACATCTAGTTCCGAAAAAGTACCAGCTATTTCGGCTAAAAAAGTTGGAAGTGTCATATGCATGAGGACAGAGGATCACAGGATGCTGACAATTGTGTGGGGAGGGATCAAGGAGGACAAGATGGTACAAAACAACCTTAAATGTGCAGATTCACAAATTGTGAATGGTCAGTTAGCTGAAGAATCTTGATACTTCTGTTGATTATCTGTAATTGCAGTCTGGCATGTGCATAGAGGCTTTGAAGGCTGTTGGTTTTTCTCTTCACATCCTTTTTTTCTAACATGTTTGTCCTTGATGCATGATGATGTACAAAGATTTCTTTGGCAAAAGTCAATGGTTAAGATAAGGTGCCTGTCAACTGGCAGGACGGGGTTTGACACCCAGGTGCTACAAGACGAAGTGAGCTCCCATCCCTTGCCCAGCTCCTGCTAACCTAGCAGTTTGAAAGCATGTAAATGCAAGTAGATGAATAGGTACCACTTCAGTGGGAAGGTAACAGCTTAGAAACGGAGATGAGCACTGCACCCAGTGATGGGATTCAAAGAAATTAACAACCGGTTCTCTGCCCATCTGGCAGCCACTTTTAAATGGCTATTTTTAAACTGAATATGTCCTATCTCTCGTTAACAACCGGTTCTACAGAGTAGGTGCAAACCTGCTGCAGCCCACCACTGACCGCACCATACAATTGACTGTACCTGCAGGGGACACTGTTAACCTTACTTGCACAGCATTTTAATGTTCTGTCTGAATTTCAGAACCTCCTCAATGCTTACGTTTGACACATTGCTTCATAAATTACTACAGGTATTTAACCTCAGAGTAGGTCCTGATCTCATTGCTGTGATGTCTTCCTGTACACCACCTTAGCAATCCCCCCCATGACAAGCAAACTGCTGAAGTACCAGCAGGACTTCTAAGATGCATCAATTTCTTGAAGCATAAACTTTGAATGTGATCCATAAATGTTCTGCCACATCACTTTGTTTAGACTTGGTACATTTGCTCCAACAGAACCCCTATAGTAAGCTTTCTAAAAATAATACAACTCTGGTATTTGGGCATTTCAACCCAAGAACACTTTTCAAACTTAAAAATCTGTTCAGGTCACCCTGTCAAACTTACTGGGATGTTAATCACTGTGATTCCACAGCTCCCCCATGTCTACTCGGATGTCTGTCCTAGGAAAGCCCAGTGCCAGATTCCAGCCCACGTTCTTGCACACCTCCAACCCAATGTTGTGACCCCATCAAGGGGGTCCTGACCCCCACTTTGAGTACCATTGATATAACTTACCATGGTTTTATAAACAGAAAAATTTGGGTAGAATCATAGTGTGCCTCAGTGATATGTACACGACTCCCTTCTACTCATGTGTCCTTTGTCTAGTCTAGCACATGCGTATTTCAATGTATGGAGGTTTGGGATAGAGGTCTTAACCTAACAGTGCCAGTTTTTTCCAGACATCTGCTACTAACTAGCTTTTGCTTGTATAACCAAGGTCTATACGTTGGACAATACCTTTTTGTGCTGCTGAGATTGTGTGCTTCAGTGATATAAAGGGCTGCGGGTAGTAGCATAGCTACTGGCAAGGACTCCCATACCAGACGACCCTTAGCTGTGGAGCCAGACTAAACCTGTCCAAATCCTGTTAATGTGGGTTGTCCTTTTAATGTGGGTTGTCCTCAAAATAGGCAAGGACCCTATGAACAAAACACACATCAGCACCAAAAGCAGTGTATTGGCTCTGGAGCTTGTCCCATCCTTACGTCTGCTTAAGGACCTCAAGAAGAAGGAAGTCCTTAATGAACCTCAAGGAGAAAGTCAAGGTCTCCACTAAAAATGACTGCATTCTTTCCTGAGCATCTGTTTGAACAACCAGAGTGGAACATGGCATGTTAGGCCTCTAAGGCTGTGAGTGGAGAAGTAGCCCTTTCTATGAGTCCTTTGGAACCTGAATTCACTACCTGAGAGAGATGCTGGACTCATACAACAGACCAGGCAGGAGCTGTTGTATTCCAGTGATGCAATATGCTATTGTGAAATCAAATCTTCCTTGCCTTGGATGGTGGTAAGACAGAGTAACAAACCTACTCTCAGGAAAACAAGGACAGCCCAAGGAATGTTGGTTATCTGATGTAGCCACTTAACTAGCTCCCCATAAGGTTCCTGTTATGTACATCAGCAAAATATACTACATCTTTGGGGAGCTATGGGCTGATTGTAGTCCCAATGTTCCGCTGCAGTGAGCGTGCTTGGACCAGGAAAATGTCACCGTCTGCTTCCTCACAATTTCATTTTCTTTACCACGGGAACTGGCAGAGCCTGGAATATTTTCACACCTTCGTCGTCAGTGGTCAGTGTTACCCAGAATGGCTGGAAGCTGCCCTTGTATCCAACAAACGCCATTTTATCTGAAAGGCAATAAAGGTGCATGAGGAGAAGTAGAATGTAAGGCACTGTCCTGGTGCTGTATGATATTGTATGACATCACTTGTGGGTGATGGAGGCAGTCTTTCATTCTTAAAACTGCATAGGATTAAACATGGACAACAGAGAATTTGTGTTCACTGCAGTTCACATAGATATCTTAGAACCATAGAGTTGGAAGGGACCCAGTGGATCATCTAGTCCAGCGTTTCTCAAAGTGGGGGTAGGGAACCCTTTGGGAGTCGCCTAGAGCTTTCCTGGGGGTCACCTAAAGACCCCTGGGGTAGGGGGCCAGGTCAGGCTTGCCAGACCTCCGGCTGTAGCTGCACGTACACTGGGGCTGACTGACAGCCTCAGGGCCCAATCCTATGCATACCTACTCTGAAATAAATCCCATTCTGTTCAATGTCAATAAATCCCATTCTGTTCATAGAACATACATTTCATTTGTAACAATGAAAATACATCCTGCATATCGGATATTTCCATTACGATTCATAACAGTAGCAAAATTACAGTTATAAAGTAGCAATGAAAATAATTTTATGGTTGGGGATCCCCACAACATGAGAAACTTATAAAGGGGTCACGGCATCAGGAAGATTGAGAACCACTGATCTAGTCCAACTCACTGCCTGTAGCAGGAGATCCTTTTCTTATAGGGACTCGGGTCTCGACTGGCCTGCTGGACACCAGAGGACCATCATGATGATTGAAAACAAAAATAAGGAATGCCGCATTTGTCCTAATGATCACAGCTATAAATGCCTGACTTGCAGAAGCTACGGCATATATTCAGCCTAATAAAGAGCTATTTGCAGTGTATATATGCTATGCGTTTTCCTGGGAGTGAGCCCTACTACATTCAATGGGGCTTACTTCTTTTTAAAAAATTTTATTTTTGTTTATTTCAGATATGGGGAGAGGGAATATGGGATACAACAGAGGAAAGGGTATCAACAGGTACAAAGCATAAGGTTCTTCACGCACAAATCTCTTTTACATCTATGTAAATCTACTTACAAACATCAGATAATTAGTTACTATCATTTTTCCATCAAATTAGATATTTAAAATTCATCGTTTCTTAACTAACACGACTACATTTATATCTATCGTATACTATATTACAATTTCTGAATATACATAAGAGTGCACTGTTACTTTCTTCTCTGACCTTCTCCAACCTCTGACATTACTAGTCCTTTAAGAACATGACTACTCCTGCTTTACCAAATGTTCATGGAGGAAAAGTAACAGTGCAATCACTCCGATACTTAAAGTGAGCAATATTCATGTTAAGAATTAAAGGGACTGTACATGGTCCTCCTAAAAATAAATGGATTTACCTTTCAATTTGAAGCCTCTCTCTGCTCCAAGCTTCTCCAAAACTTTTGTCCATGGACCTTTGGAAATGAACTTGCCTTTGGAAGCCATCACAACTATAGAACTGCAAGAGAAGGAAACACTTAACAACCCATTCCTCAATCACTCTAGTCTTACTTAATTTACACACTTGAATATTACCAAAAGCACAACTATAGGATGTAGCCACTTAACTAGCTCCCCATAAGGTTCCTGTTATGTACATCAGCAAAATATACTACATCTTTGGGGAGCATAACTGCTGTCATGCAGGCTGTAAACTGTCTAAATAGAGGAACGCTTGAACCTTATTGTAGGACAAGATTTTCAAAATGGTTTGTTGTTACATTAGGTGATGGGTGCAATCCAGAGTAACTACGGGGAGTCCTTTCTTCAGTGTAAGAAAAATTTACTCTGGATGGCAATATTAATTTCCCATAGATTTTCACTAGGTGGTGCCGTAACCACGGGTGCAGGTAATGTATCTTACGTGCACCCATAGTTACTCTGGATTGTAGGGTTATGAGTTTAAAACGCTATAAATGTGAAAAAAGATATGTTGACTAATTAGAAGTATGTAAATTAGTATTAAGAAAAAGTAAAATAGGTGTTGTGCCTGGAGAACCTTATGTGTATGCCTTTGTATCCCTATTCCTATTGTTGTATACCTAATATCCCATTCCCAGTGTCTGAAACAAATAAAATAAATTTTTTGGGGGAAAAAAGATTTTCAAAATGGCTCTATGGGAAAGCTGATCCGCACACACAGGACACACTTCCAGGACACATGCAGTTCTGATTTTCTCATTAACATACTTGTTCTGAACATTGCTGACATAGTTGTCTATCTGTGCCGGGATGCCTTGCAAAATAGCGTTTTTGAAACTTGTCCGATCGATAACCTTCCCATGATTTCCGTCAATCACAACAAGTTGAACTCCATCTTCAGAAAAAAAGTACTTCTTGCCATCAACCTGCATGAGGGAAAAGGCAATTCTTACTCCATCAGGCTCAATAAATCCACAATCTGCAACCTCCAGGCATGCACCTGTGCACTATAGGAACTCTCAGTGACACTGAAATTCAAGACATGCAGGGATAGATTGTTCGTAGCATATCAGTGCCTGGTTTCAAGTGTGATTTTCAAAAATAAAATTACAACAGAAAGCTTTTTGAAGTATTGATGTCCACCCTTTTCCAACATTTTAATTATAGACCATAATTACTGTGCCCTGTGAATTCCACCAGACTGAACTGTCAATATTTCACTGGCTAACCATCGGACTGAATTCCATTGGGTGAATTCCATCAGACTATCACTGTCAATGGAAATAGAATTCAATCGGATTGCACTGTCAATATTTCAATTCAACAAAAAATTTGGAGCAAACACTTACAGAGATATATGCAAAGTCATCCTTGAGATGGAAGTATCTGGTCTTGTAGCTTTCCACTTTCAGTTCTACAAAATGGTCCTTCTTGTTCTATTTTTTTAAAAAAGAGAAAATGATGTTGGTATTTATTTATTGAAGGGTTTTATACCTCTCCTTTCCCATGCCAACACAAATGGTCAAGGCAGCTTACAAAGCTTTAGTTCCTGTCCTCCTGCTGTCCCTCCAACTACCCCTTGGAGGTTGATGAGGCTGAGAGAGTTACTGGCCCAAAGTTACTTCATGGCTAAGAACAGATCTACTTCAACTTTCAAAGAACTTGGAAGGGCCTAAAGACATGTCTTCCAGACTAATACTCCGTTGTGAACAAGTTGTGTCTGAAACCAGAACAGCAAGGATTTTACTAGAAATACACCACTCAAGAAAATATAAACAGCAAAGAGTGACTTTACCTGCTGAATGCTGGGCAGTTTTTTGGGCATTGGAACATCCACTGATGGTTTCTCTGCGTATTTTGGATAGGCTTTTGCTTGACAGTCGCTGATCGTTGCTTTCTTTGGGATGGTAGCTTTGATCCTGATTCGCTCACACCCATGGATGGAGCAGAAAGCAAATGGTTCCTTCTCATGCTGAGCTTTCAACTTAAGAAACAGCAGCCTGGAAAAAGGGGAAGCACAATGTGTGAGCTGGGTCTGAGATGTGGCTTACCTAGACTGGGGTTTGGCTCTTCCCAGCAGAAATAAAACCACTGACATGCTGAAATCCAGACCACACCACTAGGAGATGCATAATAATACATGAAGTTACAGAGGAGTCAAAAGTTCCCACAAAGGCCTCCACATGCTTTATGTGTGCATCATTTCCACTTCTAATGAGCACACTGAAGCTGCTGATCTATATGGATTTCAGCTAGTGGGGAGGTGACTTTGCATGTGGATTAGGGTTGCCATATGTCCTGAAAAACAGAGACAATCCTGATTTGGGGGGACTTTGTTCACATACTGGCAAACGGGACAGAAGGTCCTGTCCTGATTTTGTGGAAGAGAATTATGGAAACCTTAGCGTGTATGGAACCATTTTCTCAACTGAAGAGTGGTTCCCAAACCTTTTAGAACTGGGATCCACTTTCATGGATGATCTGTCAGAACTCTCCAAAAGTGATGTCATTACATTGAAAGTGATGCCATGACTTTGAAGTGACATAAGCAATTTTTGATTCTAACCTAAGCCACAGTAAGCCAAAGATCCCGTTACACCACACACTTGTGTTGTTCAAGTCCAGAATTCAAACGTTGTAGCTTGGAAGCTAATGCAGAATCCAGAGTTGGATCCTTCTCCAACCACAGTCTTCCCCACTTTCATGCATTTCATCTTCCCACCTATACATGGCAAAGCACCAGATCGCTTTCCCACCAAGTGCTCACCCTCTTCAAACAGCTCTGTATCTGAATTTTTCAATGGCAGTTAAGCTAGGAGATATGTGACCCACCTGAAATGGGCTCATGACCCATGTAGTGGGTCCTAATCCTTGAGAAATATTACGAATATCTCAAACCCTTAATTTGAGAATGATCAAACTCTTTTCCTGTTCTCTTCCCTTGGGTGTCTAACCTCAACTAGAGTATAATACTGAGGACAGACCATATGCTATATTTTAAACAACATCAGTACCTACTGATTGTGAGCAAGATAAATCAACAATAACCTCTTTATAGGCACAAGAGCCCCAATGCTCATTTACAAATCTTGCTTCAGATACTTTGGAACATGCAAAGTTTTGGGGATTGAGATTATTGTCAAATTCTTTATAAAGTGCCATAGATAACACTATATAAAATACACCATACATATAAAATACACAATACTGTTTGATTATCTAACAAAGCAAGGCAATCCTATAGAAGGGAGCTTGAGAAAACATGCCTTTACTTTGCACATTTTGGTGGATGAGCCACGAAAGAAGCATGGCAAAACCTTTTCTCAGTCCAGAACAGGTTTGTGGTTAAGAGAATCATACACTACTCATTGCTTACCCAGTGTCTTCATCCCAATAGTAGTGACCTTTGGTAGGATATCTATGTTCAAGTTTTTCCATCTGATCAGCCTGGTAAAATGTCCCCGTTTTGTAGGTTTTCTTTAAAAGGCGATCATGGATGTCGGCAAGAATGGAAAACGTTGTCCCTTTAGGATAACAAAGTCCAACTTGGATCCAGTCATTCCTGAATTAAAAGCATTAATTAGCATTAAATATTTTATATATGCACACGTATGAGTTTTTTTGATTCCCATAAACTAAGTCTCACTGAAATAAATAATAATAATTTCTAGAGTTTAAAGAATTTAAACTTTGAAAGACCCTCTGCAACAAACACAGAACATCCTTTCCTGGGTACTGGAGTCAAAGGCTTCTCTTAATAAAAAAGAAATTTAATTCAGCATCTTAAATATTTATCTCATTACTTCACTAAGGCTATTCTAGAGGGACCCAAAATGTGTAAGGGAGAAGATGGTAACACTCAAAGTGGGTTTCCTGGAAGGATGTTGTCATATTGGGAAGAATGTGCGGCCATTATGAAAGAAAAACATCCTTTTTAAACCAATTTACACCTATGTTACTGGACTGGAATGTCGGTTTGAAGTTTATGGGCCACACACTCACTTGTTGAAATTAATGAGCCAGATTGCAAGTTCTTCTGGAGCCGTCTTGTCCCAGTGGATGGTGTAGCCTTTCTGTAGGGTTATCACAGGCTGGTATTGCTGGTAGTGGGTGCTTTTGCTTAGAGCCCCTTCCAAATACAGAGGGTGTGTGTAGTAATCATTCTTTATGATTTTCATTTTCAGGTTGGATGATTTGTAGGCTTGGATGTACACCTGGAGGAGGGAAAAAGCATTATACTTTGTAGAACATCATCACAAGATCAGAGGACCAAAGTACATGAAACAAGGAAGCTCCCAACATAATCATTATTCTCAAAAATTTGTGGGGGTGGGTGGGTTGAGTGTGTAGGATCGGGATTAAGGCATGCTGGTTCCTGAATGTAAAGCATCTTCCTAAAGCAACTAATTATTGCATTTCTTAAACTGTGGAATCAGGACCCACTTGGATCGTGACCTGATTTCTGGTGGATCCCACAGAGCCACCAACAAAATCATGGCTTATGGAAAGATGAGATAATTAATTGCTACAAGTCCAGAGGCTATTAGATAGCTGCTAACTGTCCTGCAAACAGTTTGCAAGGGCTAACCATCCTGATGCAGTTTGCAAGTTTGTGTAATTTTATAGATATCTAAAGTCCACTGTTGTGTATTTTATCCCAGGTTTCCTAGTCATTGAAAAAAAATTGATTTTTAGAGCCTGACGTTTTACAACTTCCTCTTGGTGCAAAAGCAAAAAAGGGTTAAAATCACCACAAAGGTGTGCACAGAAAAGCAGAGAGTTTCTGTTTGGAACTAAAGGTAGTTAAGCAGGGAGGGACAGTTTGGAACCATCAGTTGAGTGACATGGGCTACAATTTAGAGTAACTACGGGACCTTTTACACTGACATAGTTATGGTGCCACCTATGGGAAACCTATAGAGCAATCCAGAGTAAGTGCCTTTACGTCTTCCCGTAGTCACTCTGGATTGTAGGGATGGTTGCTATACGCCTGACTGAAAGAAACATAGAGGTTTAAACTCTTATGTCCTATCAGTACTTTCCTGGTGAATCTGTTTTTAAACAAACAAACAAACAAACAAACAAACAAACAAATGTTCTTTGAAGCAATGGGTACCAGCAGCCATTCAGTGCAAGAACCTCTTGTCAATTGAGGTCATCTGGATGTTTATAAATTTCAGAGGCATCTAACTGGAGTCTTTGATGGTATTGAACAATAATGGACTTTTCAAAGGCTGCAATCCTAAAGACACTTTCCTGGGAGTAAGACCCACTGAACATAATGGGGCTTACTTTCGAGTACACATGGTTAGGATTGTGCTCATAGTCTGTCAGTGACAGGTAGTGGGACAGGTGAAGCTGGGTCATATAACTAACTCCATAATGATGCTAAAGGGCTCTCAGGGTTGAGTTCTTCTCTACTGAGGAGGTAAAAAATGGAAGGCACTCTGAATCAGTGGCACCATCCATCTCTTTTACCTGTGCATAATGTCCACTGCAGATAGAGCCCCTCCAATCAGGTACATCTATGCAGTCTGGATGTTTGATCAACCAGTTGTCTTCCTTTATCAGGTAAGACCCAGGATATTCAGAGACAGAACCATCAACGTCATGGAAAACTGATGTCTTATCCCCATCCATATCCAGACCGTTGAACCAGGGTCCTGGTTCTCCAAAGAACACTCTGGAGGTAATCTAATGTGGGGGAGAGAGATCCCAACATATTAAAATGGAACAGATTACTTAGGAAATGAGTACATATATACAAGGTTGGATCCAAAGAACTGTGAATGGAAGGAAAGCAGACACTGGCATGGAATGGTCAATGCTTGCATGCAAGAGTTCACATAGCACCACAGCAGGCAGGTTCTACAGCATTAATAAATGATGCATCCCAGTTAATAAATGATGCACACCTGCAGACCTTCCAAGGCACACCAATATGCCCTGGCACTGTGGTTGAAAATCAGTGCTCTAAAACCTCAGCATACTATGATGGCAGGAGATGAAATGGAGAGGGCTAACTCACCGGGACTTCTTCAAAAAAGATGTTTGTAACATTGTTGTTGGGGCAGCTCTGCCAAGCGTTGTTGAGGCGGAATGCCAGGGCACTGGTGTGGCGGCCGTCCAGGGCAGCAAACTTCCGGAAAGTGCAATTCTGGACATTGATTGGACCATCGTAAAACTGAATCCCTCTAATTGGGAAATTCCTGAAGCACGTTTTTAAAGAGGGGGAAGAGCAATGAAAAACTGGATCAGCTACCAGAAGCAAAAAAGGCTGATCTTCAGTGGATATGATTTCACACTCGACTAGCTCACTCAGCTTCTATCATCTCAACAGTTACTTTCTTAGAATGGGAAACCTTGTGATTTTTATTAGCTTGACTCAGATTTCCTCATTATCTTGGCAAATCTTACTTATTTGCTCTTTCATTATTCTTTGAAGGAACTTGGGGGGACGTTAGGCCACTGACCTTAAAAATAATACCTATCTCTCAGTGCAATCAAAAGTAAAATTTGGCTTGGTGAAATAAGCTGCTTTATTACTCATTCATTCATTCATTCATAGCAGGGATCACATCTGCAAACAGATTTAATAAGCACCCAAGTAGCACATTAACATCTGAGACATTAAACCAAGTAAAAATGCAGCTATTTGTCAGCTGTGCTTTTAAAATCCTCTATGCTGCTTCAGTGAATACTGGGAATGAAGTCAAAAATTAATTTACTACTTCTGGAATGAAAGGTGGAAGGAAAAGAATATTTCTGATATATCCTGGAGAGCCAGAGTGGTGCTCCAAGTTCAAATCCCTGCTCAGCCATGAAGTTTCCTGGGTGATTAGACAAGGCTAATCAGCCTTGTCTACCTCATAGGGTTGTTGTGAGGACAAAAGTACAACAGAATTATGAATACTACCAAACTCATTAAAGGAAGGGTGGTATAAAAATGAGGAAAAATAAGCAAATAAAAAGTAATGTGATGATCCAGACTGCTATCAATGTCATGAAGTGGAGACAGTATTAACCCTTGTGCTGATTCCTGGATATAAAGCAACCAGGAATAGAAGGAATTAACATTCTAAATACAAATCATCTTTAGACCTTCCTTGAGCTGGACGTATATTTCTTAATGCAAAAGTATGTACAACATTCATTTTCCATTTGATGTGCATCCAAGCCCAACTCCACAGCTCATATAGTATGTTGCAGAGTACAGGGACCATCCTCCACAATGATGCCTAACAACACTTTCTGAAATTTCTATTGGGGATGTGAGAAGGGGGCAGCAGATGGACCAATGATCTGATCTGGCAACATCTCATGTGGAGCCTCAAGTAGGGCAACATCTTACGTAGAGTCATCAATGCAGCTGTATATGCAGCACAAACATTTGGACAACTTTCCTTTTATCTGTCAGGAATTGACTCTAGATTCTAATGACTGGTTTGTTCAGGCCTTGCCAATAGCCTACTCATAGGTGTAATGCTTCAGTTCACTCTACTCCACAGAGGGGAGCCAAGAATATAAGTTGAATAGTAATGTCAACCAGGCACTTGGTTTTCCTTCCAGGAATACTGCTCATTTTGGAACACTGAAAGAGGACCCATGTAATGCTGTCCATTATGTGGTTTATGGCATGGGGGAAAAGTCATGATTACAAGTAGAAGATGTGCCAACCAGGCAAAACCTACTGGCCAATGGGAAGTGTCCTCCCACTATGATCCAGGCCTCCAGGACCCCAGACACTGTTATCCATGGTTTCAGTCCCCTTGTTGCCACTTTCACCTACAAACAGACTGTTCTTGATTTCTTGTTTTGAACCGTCATCGTGTGGGAAGGTTCCACCACTAGGAAAGAACAAATTGTAAATTAACGCTGTTACTTGGACCAAATCAATGATTTGTGATACACACAGACAAGAAAACAGGACCCAACAGTCTTTACCTAGCCAAAGTGAGCCCAATGCCATTATCTGCAAATCTGCAAGAAACAGAGAAAAACAGAGGCGGTTAGAGTACTAAATAATGCAAGGTTCCCCAGGTTGATAATTTATTAAAAATTATAAAGCCAAGCAAAATTTATTTCAGTTAGCATTTAATATCATGTTCTCATTCAAAAGGAGCATTTTATGTCTTTGATTCATTATACATATAGTGCCTTTGTGTGTGTATGTCTGTGTGCATATGCATATGTATGGATATATGTACACACACATACATATTGCGCATGGGGGTTTGATGCGCATAGGTGGATGATGCACATGGGAGGATGACACGCATGGGTGATGAAAAAGGGGGATGCTCCACATGGGGGTGGATGCACATGGGTGTTGATGCGCAGTAGGGGGATGGCGTACAGGAGAATTTTACTCCTCAATAAGGATACGTTTTTGCTAGTATGTATGTATGTAAGTATGTATGTATACACACACACACACATATACACACACACAAACACACAAATACATACATACATACACACACATATTATACATGTGTTAATATTCTTTGTTAATATTCTTTGTTAATATTCAGCATTGTTAATATTCTTTAGTTTTCTTTGGAATCATCTATAAAATTGTCATCTTACTAATCCAAATTTTGTGGGGGAAAAACATACTGGTGAAAAACAATCTGCCCCTTTGTTCTGAGACACTGACTGTAATCCTCAAATCATTTTCTCTGAAGAATTCAGATTAAACTGCTGCAGAAGTAGTGGTTTCAACAATATTATTATACAGAGGAATGTATACATTGGATTCCACTGAAGAGAATGGAAAGGGGGACAAACAGAAAAATTGTTAGGCCACAAGAGGGCAGGCATGTTACATGACCTCTTACTAGTATTTTATTCCTGCAGTTTCCAAAAATGTCTACTATGTGTTGAAAAGTTGTGTGTTGCAATTCACATTAGCATGCACTGTTCTGGTATAACATATAACTGTAATGAATATTAAAATGGCTGGAGCCCTCTAGCCATAAAAATGCTAAGTTATGAGGACTGGAGGCTCATTTCAACTTTGCTGAAACAGATACTGCCAAAAACTTAACAACATGGAAAAATACAGTACTTCTGTGCTCTGTTGAAAGGTCTGTGATATGTGCTGCTTGTAAACATTTAGCTAAGTAGATGGAAAGAAGCAAGACCGCATATGCCTGCCATGCTGGGTATCCTTTTTCTCACTCTGCCAAGGATATATGATTAATCTACTATCACTGGTATTTGTAATACCCCTTTGTAGCATAAGAGAAGATATAAGAGAGCATAATGGCTCTGCCCCAAAGAGGCTACAAACCAACATTCATCACTGGAAAGACAAAAGGAAGAAGAAATTTAAAAATCTGGATAACAAAGCATCCACTATGGACCAATCTCTTTCGGGTTCACGCTTAGAAATAACAAATTCCTATTATTAAGGCCAACTTATATTTAAAGTCAAAGATTACTATAAGTATGGATTCATTCTGCAGGCTACAGAGCAATATCCTAAAAGAGATAACCTTTTGAATTCTGATCCCTGGGGGTTTGCAGCTGGGTGCATAGAAGTGATCTAAGACTGCTGCTGGGTACATAGATTTGAAGCAGAATCAAGAAATATTAAGGCCTGGTTGGCACATAGAAATGTCAACAAACTGTGGTTCAAAGTGCACAGTCACTCCAAATTGGCATGGCGGTCCTGTTTTCCATATTTTCTCTCTCCAGCCGAACATCACAGAAGTGAAATTTCTTTTACCCATGCTTTCCCAACCCACTTTGCCCACAACCCTCTTCCTGCCTGCAGGAATAAGCAGGACTCATGTGTGGCTTTCTAGCAGGTGGGAGATGAGTGTGCATAAGAGCATAAGGGATAGCAGAAGGTTCAGCTGCATCCCTTTTCATTGCCAGAGGGTTGTCAACTGGTTAGGCAGGGTCTTCTGGTTACAGTCTGACAGCTGGACCCTATGAGAAGCAGAACGGAGGAGGAATCCTCTACCCTTTTCAAAACATTTCCGATAACCACTTTTAACACGACCACTCCGGGATGAACTGTTTTTGCTCACCTCCTTGATCCGGAATTCCTGGCAATAAAGTGCAACCACATAAAACAAAACTGCAAGCCTAGCTACTTATATTTCATTTGGGGCTCAAGCAGAAATGGTTTATTTAAGGTTCTGCTGCTGCTGATTGCAATGGGTCTCGCAAAACAAAAGCAGGCCCCAGACCTTGTGCTCCAAGCCAGATGGGATGTGCTTCTTCAAAAACAAGGTGGGTGTTTGTGATTTTTTTTTTGGGGGGGGGGGTCATTCTCCTTTTTGTGTTACTCTTAAGCAGATGAAAGATCCGAAGCAACAGAAATAGCCCTGGTTGCTCCTCTGCATGCCATAAACACAGAGCTGAACTCCAAGAGTTGAACTGAGGCAACACTCACTGGCAGGCATCCAGCCACACGTCTCCTCCCCGCAGCCAGGCTCCATGGTCCTGGTTCTTGTAAGCAATAAAGTGTTGAATTATGGCAGGTTCTCTGGGCTTCAAAGGGTCGGCATCTTTATGCGGGCTGTATCTGCAATTGTAAGAGATGAACCAGTGGTCAACAATTAAAAACATTTCCCTCTTGTGGCTGTGCACACAGGCAACAGTGTGCATGGTGGTTATACCCAAACAATTCCATGTACCCTTCCACATCAAGGCCAAGCTTCTTGCCCTCATTATATTTTTTTAAGAAGTCTGAACCCTTGATTATGGCTTTGCACATACAATTATTTCTCTAGAGCAACTTCCTGGCCCATTCCAATCGCTTGATAAATATAAAAATGTAACAAAGAGGAACGGTTCTTGTGCCTCTTGTTCTAATTTCCAATGGTAACTGTTTCAGCATTCTCCAGTTCCACAGAATTAAAAGGAGATGTGAAATTGATTAGATCCTATCCCAAGAAGTTCAGGTTCTAGTCAATTTCACACTAAAGCAAAACCTTGCAATGCTTAAATGATGATCATCTTTTATTCAGCAATAGTTCCTTTTTACCCCAGCAAACTGTCTTTTAGGGTAGTTGCAGATGTGTCTTTTGCATCTTTTAAAAAAGTTATTAACACTTTTGGGACAAGGAAACATTTGTTTTGTAAACAACATTGGGAACTTTTTTGTTGAAAATATAAAATAATAAATGTTTTAAATCATCATCATCTTTGGACGTTGAATTTGTTTTTTCTTTTTAATAAATGTGAAGGTACATGAATCTTGGCTTTTGAATCTTGATTTTTGAACTATCTTGTGCCAATGCATTCCACAGGATAACCAAAAACATGGCATCCATCAGTCTTGAAAGACTATGGTATCGTGTTCAATGCTGACACTGCATGCGAAGCACTAAGGCCTGGGTAGATTGTTATGGAGAATAGGCTGTTACCCAAGCAGCAAATCCCTCCTCTCCACACCACTGAAATAGTCCAATGGACAGGCAGAGCCAATACGATTGGTTCCAGCTGCGTCGCAGAGCTGGGCTAAGGATAGGAGCTCACCCCGGGTCTTGAACCCTGACCTCCTGGTTAACAGGCACAGTGTCTTAACCACTTGCACCACCCACAGCCCAGATAACCAAGTCCACCATGAATTAAAGGTGTACACCATTCCAGCATACAAGGATATCTGCAGATAATCCAAGATATAATATTTGCTTTCACAGTTCCAAAATGTTAGCCACAGGATTTATTAGCTCACAAACGCTTCATCATAATGAGATAAAATACTACCCTGTTATTTTGAGGCGCTGAAGAAAAGAGGGAAAAGGAAGCTTTTCTGCACAGCTGTCGTCCTTCAGCTGCCAATCTGGGGAAAGCAACCAAGGGAGTCCTGCTTAGAACAAATGGATGTTTGATAGGCAGCTTCTTCTCCCCAAGTGTCAGCTTTCCGACCGTGTCCCTAATGGGACTGTTCTCTGTCAAACACAATGCAGCTTTCACAGACTTGACAGATTATCAGAATTATGTCACATATGGATAATGACCGGAGTTAAAATTCATGACTAAAGGCAGAGGAAGGGAACACTTGCTTAGATCACTGACACATATTCTGTATGCGTTTTGTCCCACTCAATAAAGCATCTCAGGCTATAAGCTGTATAGAGGCACTTGGAAGAGAGTTCTCAGAAAATACATCTGCCTTGGAAACTTCAACCTCTTGTTGAGATCCCATCAGCACTGATGGCAGGGGAGAACAAGCCTTGATTAATGGGCTGTGTCAGCTAACAGACAACAGTGATAGATGCTTTGATGGAAACAACACACACTGACATCCATCTGGAGAGGGCCCCAATCAGACTGGAAATAAGCAAGAGCTAATGAGATCAGAATACAAACCCAAGGATGTACAATATAGTAGATGTAAACTTATAGATCTTAAAAGAGTTCATCAGAGCTCTCTATGCTTGATTGAATCTTTCTGAAGCAAGACGATGCAATCAATAATTCCTAAAAGTATAACTGTGTAAAGTCCTCTGCCAACCAAATTGGGCAACAAAATACGAAGCCCTGGATTCCCTTGCTTCTGGCAAGGCACCCGGGAAAGATAACATCCCTGCTGAAGTTTGAGGTGCTGTAGAGGGACCATTTCCACTGAACTGTACAAGATATTCTGCCTTTGTTGGAGGGAAGGTGGAGTACCACAGGACATGAAGGATGCCAATATAGCCACACTGTACAAGAACAAAGGCGACAGGGGTGACTGCAACAACTACCGTGGCATCTCTCTTCTTAGTGTTGTAGGGAAGCTGCTTGCCCGAGTCATACTGAAGAGGCTTCAGGTGCTTGCAGAGAGGATCTATCCTGAATCACAATGTGGATTTCGAGCCAACAGGTCCACCACTGATATGGTATTTTCCCTTCGACAGTTGCAAGAGAAATGTCGGGAACAAAGACAGCCACTCTTTGTAGCCTTCATAGACCTTACAAAGGCTTTTGATTTGGTTAGTAGGGATGGCCATTTTAAAATCCTCCCCAAGACTGGATGCCCACCTAAGCTCCTCAACACCATCAGGTCCTTTCACGAGGACATGAAGGGCACTGTAGTTTTTGATGGCTTAACATCAGACTCCTTTCACATCCGAAGTGGAGTGAAGCAGGGCTGCGTCCTCGCACCAACTTTATTTGGGATCTTTTTTGCAGTCATGCTGAAGCATGCTTTTGGAAACGCAACAGAGGGAATCTATCTCCGGACCAGATCAGACGGAAAACTCTACAATCCTTCCAGACTAAGAGCAAAGTCCAAAGTCCAGCTGAAATGCTTGCGTGAGTTCCTCTTCGCCGATGATGCTGCTGTTACTGCTCACTCTGCCAAAGACCTTCAACAACTTATGGACCATTTTAGCAAAGCCTGCCAAGACTTTGCACTAACATCTGACTGTAGACAGTTAACCCAGCCTTGTCCATATACTTGTAAGGTGGCATTTTTTCCTCCATCAGCTGTTCATTTATTTTTGCAGGATTGCTGAGATTTCACAAACAATGAATGAAACAAACTCCCATCATTTGTGTTCTCCCCATCTGTAAGGAAGTGTTGAGTTGCTGCCCTTCCAAATAAAAAATCTGAATTGATAATAGCATCATAATAATAGAATTCATAATAGCATTCATGATTGGGCTGTGGGTGGCGCAAGTGTCTAAGACACTGTGCCTGTTAACCAGCAGGCCAGGGTTCGAGACTCGGATCGGCCCCACAAAACAGGGTGAGCTCCTGTTCTTAGCCCAGCTCTGCAACGCCAGCTGCTTCCAATCGTATTGGCTCTGCCTTTCCATTGGACTAATTCAGTGGCGTGGAGAGGGGGGATTTGCTGCTTGGGTTACAGCCTATCCTCCATAACAATCTAACCCAGGCTTTTGTGCTTCGCATGCAGCGTATGCAGCACCGAGCACGATACCATAGTCTTCCAAGACTGACGGAGGCCTGCATGATTTCAAATTCATATTCACTCCAAATAAAAACTGCAGATTACCTCCCAGAAATCAAGGTCAGGATGGGCCTTTTGTCCTTGGCAGATGCTGGGGTAGTTTTAACTCCGTTATCAATTATCATTCCAGCCTGGAAAGAATGAAAAGGAAAAATGAGACCTTGGATTTATGCCAGCCAAATAATATGACACGTTGTCTGGGACAAGGATGACTTGTTCACCGTTCAATTTTCACTAAGTTTGGGGCTCAAATGTTTATCAGGGGCTCATATTTTCCCACTGGTTAGGTTTTTTTGAATTAATTATTATTAATTAATTAAGGACATTTGTTTAGAATTAAAATATGTCTTGGCCTTCCTAATACATATAGTAAAAGCCAGAGAATTATTACAGCTAGGGCTGGTGTTGGGCTATTTTGCATGCTAGCCAACGCTAACTACTTGCCCCCCTTCCACAAAACTGCAAAATAAGTACATTTTCACTTTTAATTTATGTTGTGGTCTTTATTTTTAAAAATACGGTATATAAATTGTTAGTTGCAGGCTTTAAATGGGTTTAAAAAGACAAATGTTAAACACAGACATTAAGGACTAGAAACATACTTTAAAATGATATATAAATCTCAGGTGTACACAGTACTCTGTTCAGCCAAGTAACATTCACACACAAGTTGCTAATTTGTAAATGTTTTTACAGTTGAAAATAATACAGACACAAATTAAAAGCAATGAATGTTGTCAATGACAGCTGGAAATTGTTTTAAATGGGAACAAAACCTCATTATCCATCATATTTTAAAAAATGTACTTGGATCCCAAAGAAGAAGCTAGCAAGAGAAAAAAAGCCCTAAATATTTGCAGTTAAAAAATGGTTCACTGTTGATTTTATGGAAGCAGGAATTATGCCCAATAATGACTTTCAGATTCAGAAATTGGAAGAGGAGAAACAGCAGGGATACAAAGATCATTTCCATTGCATGCAGACTCACTCGATAGTTGGAATGTGCCCGGTTGTTATAGAACATTCCCATTGGAAGGTGTTCAGAGTAGCCAGGGGGATACATTCCTGTAGATAGTCCCGTTGGAACATGGTGCAGAACAAACCAAAACCCAGTTTCCTGAAAGAGACAGCACGTAACTTCAGCCTCCCCTTGACTTTTCTTGGGGGAAAAGTTTAAACTTATTCCTTTTGGACCATGATGAGATTCCTTCACGCTATGCTCCTTAGCTTGGGATCCCTGTCCAACTGGGGCATGTACTCGTATCATCCACACCTCATGGAGGTTCTCTGGGGAAAGGGAACAACTCCAGTCCCTGCTATAAATATGTCCAGTGTCAATTATTCTTTTTATTTTATTTATTAGATTTCTCCCCAGCCTTTCTACCTCAAAGGATGCCCAAGGCAGCCTGAGTTCTACAACTATACAAGCTCTACCCAGCCTCAGCTCCACAGCTTCCATGCCCAAATATTCAGAAAGTAATTATGATATTTAGCAGTTGTATAGATTTTCATATTAAAACACTCACAGGTATTATTAGCTAGCCTTTTCCAACCAACTTCTGCTGGGAGACGTAATTCCCCTTATACTGGCCATGGACAGGACAGGATTGGATCATTCACTCCCACAGGGAGGCTATGCCAGTATTACCTGCTCTCAGAGGACCCTACATGTTTAGTCACTGTATGATTTATAGCTTTGGGTATGCACTTCTAAGATTTATGCATGCAGAAATGCAACCATCACCAGAAGGCAGATCTTTCTAATTCACCCAAAATCTAAAGGCCCAACTAGCCTGACATGTATTTATCTTTTAAATACAGTGGCACTTCACGTAACAAATTTAATTCGTTCCAGAGGCATGTTTGTAACGTGAAATGTTCTTTACGTGAAGCAGATGTTTCCACAGGAAATAACAGAAACTCAGATGATTGGTTCCACAACCCAAAAAGTATTCATATAAAAATATTAACTGTATGTAAAAATGATGACAAAGCACTGGAATTGAATTCAAAACACGCATTCAATGTGCATGATCCTATGAAGTCTACTTAGGCTGCAGTCCTAAAGATACTTTACTGGGAATAAGCCCCATTTAACACAATGGGGCTTACTTCTGGGTAGACTTGGTTAGGAGGCTGCAATCCAAGACACTTTCCAAGTGTCTCCCCACTTTCTCCTTCTCCCCATCCTGAGCCTCTCTCTCCCCTGCTCCCTTCTGAGTAGTCCTGAGCTGCTTCCCTCTTCTCCACTGCTCTTCTCTCCCTCTGCCCAGTGGATGCCCGGCCACAGCAAGAACAGTGTGGAAGTGTTGCTTTCACTATGGGCAGGCGCACTAGGCAGCCCTGACACTTTTTAAATGGGCCACCGGCCCAGGGTGACCAGATGCCAAACCCAAAATTCCTGAACCCCAAGGCCAAAATTTCTAATCCCAGGCCAAAATTCCTACCCGCTGAAAAAAATTGCCAAAAAAATGTATTTTTTGTTTTTGTTTTTTGGTTTTTTGACCATAACTTTTGAAAGGGAGGAGATATCTCAAAACTGATTATTGCATTGGATTCTGCTCTTCAATACGAATCCAACGACATATGGCATGATGGGGTACTGTGCACTATCACAAAGTTTCAAAATGAAGCCAAAATGTAGGACACCCGGACAGGAGGCTAAAAATCCGGACAAATCCGGGTTTTTCTGGTCATCTGGTCACCCTGCGCTGGCCAGTGCATCTGCCCCAACTGCCAACGAGTGTGTTTGTTACATGAAGCATAGTTTGTTACGTGAAGCAGAATCCTAGAGAAATTTTTGTTTGTTACATGAAACATACTTTACGTGAGGCACTTGTTATGTGAGGCGCCACTGTATATGCAAATATGTAAAAATGCACTGGCTGCTCCAGGTTGGGGCCACAAGGGAAGAGGGCTTTCAAACTCTTTGGATGCAAACCTAAAGATACTTTCCTAGGTGTAAGACCACTGAACACAATGAGGCTTAGTTTTGAGTAGACATGATTAGGATTGTGCTGTAAGCCACTGCCACAGACCTCATCTAGATCTTACTTCTCCATGGCTGCTATTCAGTACTGCCAGGGAGCTGCCATTGACACTAGTGGGAACTCCAAGCAGCAACCACCAATCAATGGAGCAATCTAGATGCGGATTGTGGTGGGAGGAAAAGGTAACAGCACCATCCTCTCACAGGCATTAACTGAAGGACCCCTTGCAACAGATTCTCCAAACTCTGCTGTTAAAATTCCACATAGGCTCCAACCACACAATGCTTTCATCATCTAGTTTACAGTGCAATCCTAAGCATATCTTAGGAGTCAGAAGTCAGTCCCACTGTGTTCAATAGTACTTACTCCCAGGAAAATGTGGTTAGGATTGCAGCCTTAGTCTTAATACAAGCATCCCGTACCAAGCTGCTGCCTGAGGCGACCACTTCAGTTTGCCTTATAACTGGGCCAGCCCTGAACATTGTTATTCATTAAGAACAGCACAGATTTTTCAGTGTATTTCAGCTGGAAGAAGTTTGAGGAACAAATACATTAATTCTTAAGTTAAGCCAGTGACTGGAGGCAAGTTTGCTCCAGCTTTGAGCAACAGCTTTTTGACCCAGAAGAAGTAGTTACCAAAAGAAGGTACCAAAGAAGAAGAATCACCATTTTATTTTGGTTGCTTGTACTTACTTCAGAGCCTGCAGCTGCACAGTTTATAAGGTTGTTGTGGGGGTTGGCCAACCAGAAAGTGGACACAGCACTGTTGAAAGGAGAACAGAAATAAACATGAAAATGATACTCGAAGGGGGCGCCTAGAGGAGGTGGCATTCAACAGAGCAAAAGAGGTGGGTCAGATGACTCGGCAGATACGGGTATACTTTTTGAAGTGTAGCAACTGCACCTCCCCATCATCTTCATCTCATACCTGTCATCCTTGTCAACAAATGGAGCAAAAACAACCCTATCTTGACAGCCTCCAGGAATTGCAGGAGGAATTTCTATTGAAATTCCAAGACTGCTATGAAGCTGTCTATGATATTTTACAGCGTGTTAAACCTTCGATTATACAACTTGGAGGGAAAAAGGAATTGCACTCAAGTTTGGATAGGAGTTGACTGAACCATGAACCATTTCTCCGGACCCGATCCACTGAGAAGAATTTTATCAGGGCCAACAACGGTTCTTTGGGTCTCTTTCTTTCTTTTGGGTCCCTTTCTTTCATCAAAGGTGAATTTGGCTCCCAGACACCCTTTCTGGCTCCTTTTTGACCCCAGTCCAAGTATAGTGTGCCCCCTATACCCTCTTCTCAGAGGCCCTGCTCTGGGCTTCTTACACTTCTGTGGACTTCTCCACAAGCTTTATGTAAATTATAATAATCTGTGCTAATCCTGAGTTTTTAATTATCTCTGAAAATGTTAAGGTTTCTAGTCCACAGGGCTACCAAGCAAGTACTACTTCATATTTTACACAGCAATCCTGCCAAACCAGTATTTCACAGCTATTTACCATGATAAAGAGTGAAGGACATACAGCATCCCAACACTGAGGGGTTCAACATGGTGAAACACTAATGCACCAGGATCGGCGCATTAAGCATGAAGTGCTTCTAAGACAGCTGACCCACAGAAATGTTTTATGGGATTGGAAATGTGAACATGGGTGTTCAGTCATCTGAAGTGTTCCGCTGAGGGGAGGCTCACTGGTTCTGAATTCAGTGTATGCATTGGTGCCGAATGCATTGTATGCATCTTCCTCGCTGGGGATCTTCAAGCAGAGGCTTGACAAGCACCTGTTGGAGATGCTGTAGGAGGATTTCCTGCTACAGGCAGGGGTTGGACTAGATGACCTACTGGGTCCCTTCCAACTCTAGGATTCTATGGGCACAATCCAGAGTAACTGCGGGAGCACATAAAAGACATTACATTCAGCTGTAGTTACTGCACCACCTAGTGAAAACCTTTGGGAAATTCATATTGCAATCCAGAGTAACTTGTTCTTACACTGAAGGAAGGACTCCCCGTAGTTACTCTGGATTGCACCCTATGTCTTGCATGTAATATGGAGAATCAGAAGAAAAAAAGGGCAGACTTTTAGCTTGAACTTAGAGAGAGAAAGAAGAGACTTGCAATAATGAGATAGACCACTATTAAAATAGTGCACAGAATCCAGCTATGTATGTACCTCTTAGCTCCAACCTCTCCAAATCAGGAGAGATTTCAGCACACAACTCAATCACACCTACTGGCTGGAACCTAGCTTTGGCTGAACCATGCCTAATGTGTTGTTCTGGCATGATTCCCAGAGAAAAACACATTGATATCAGAAATCTATATGAATTTTCCAAGAAAGCTTTATGATTTTCCAAGAAAGCTACAGGTACGAAGCCACCAGTTGTGTCAGTTTTAAATTGCTCCCAAGCTGGTTGGCATGTTACACTCAGAGGCATCAATCAAAATTGCTTCTAAAGCCAACGGTGATTAAAAACAATGGTTTCTCTACTCACTTGCAATCCTGCCTCGGTTTGGGGATATATCCTGGATATGCTCCCTCTGTAATTGTCTTGCACATTATGGTGTCCCGGTCAGATGGAAGCAAGGTACTGGATTTCACCACAAGGCCAAGGCAATGATCAAATGTGTTGCGCACCTCCGGCCCATCTTCAGTGAAGAAACAGTGTCCCAGGGTGTCGTAGCCAACAACATCCTTGATCTGTGTGCACAAGAAAAGGGATGCAGGTGAATCTGGCTTTCCCAGATGTCATCTAAGTTTAATTATGATCAGTCTCTAACATGCATGAAGTTTTGAGCAAGCAGTGCAACCATACAAATGATGCATGTTTGATAAAAACAAGTGTTGAAGGGAATGTAGCACCATCTGCTTTGCCTCTATACAGCATGGGCCAATATGTTTTAAAACCAAGAATGAAGAGAGGCAACAACATAGGTGACTTTTGTAGAATAATGGACAGAGGTGAGAGAAAACAGTTTTCGGAGGGGCTAATTTTGGTATTTTCCAAAGTGCAGAAAATGGATTTAAGTGTTTTTATTCAAAAATTAATGGTGAAAAATTGTGGGCTGTGGGTGGTGCAAGCGGTTAAGACGCTGTGCCTGTTAACCAGCAGACCAGGGTTCGAGACCCAGATCGGCCCCACAAGACAGGGTGAGCTCCTGTCCTTAGCCCAGCTTTGCGACGCCAGCTGGATCCAATCGTATTGGCTCTGCCTTTCCATTGGACTAATTCAGTGGCGTGGAGAGGGGGGATTTGCTGCTTGGGTAACAGCCTATCCTCCATAACAATCCAACCCAGGCTTTCGTGCTTCGCATGCAGTGTATGCAGCGCCAAGGACGATACCATAGTCTTTCAAGACTGACGGAGGCCTGCTTTTTTATTCAAAAATCTACATTATAGTTATAATTTATAATCACATTTAAAGTGCAGCTCCAATAAAGAAAAAGCAAATAAAACCGTTTTCTTTTCCACAGATTTCATTTTTTCCAAAGTTAAAGATAGTGTTAGGTTTTTATTCAAAATTTACATTATAATTATAAATAATTATAATCACTGTTAAAGTGTACTAGGTAGGTGATATTAGTGGTATGGTGCCAGAAGTCATTAAGCATTCCCAGACCCTCAATAAATAAATCCTTACATGTTTTAATACACTTTGTTATTAAATGTTAGTCACCTAGAGTCAGCTATTTTTTCTCTCTCTCTATCTTTTTTTTTTTTTTACAAAAATAAGTAGTACAGAAAGCAGTGTGTGAGAGATCACAGATTTTTCCCACCTCTTGTTATAGAACAGTTATCATAAAGTACATTTATTTAGGGCGCAATCCTACAACGTTAGGCCAGCCTAACTCACATGGCATATCTTTCCACGATGCTATGGGGAGGCTTGTGCACTGGCCTAACTCCCCCACAAGTGTGACAGAAGTATCTAATGGAACTTTTGTGAAACACACAGATCAGCCAGGACTTATGGCTTAGGCTGGTTTATCTGGAGGTTAGAATTGCAGCCTTAGGGCGCAATCCTAAGTAACTACGGGGAGTCTTTGCTCCGGTGTAAGAACAATTTGCTCTGGATTGCAATATGAATTTCCCATAGGTTTTCACTAGGTGGTGCAGTAACTACGGGTGCACGTAAAGTCTCTTTCGTGCTCCTGTAGTTACTCTGGATTGTAGGGTTAGTCTCATTGTTGTCCTCCATCAAGAAAGTTTTGAAATAAGCCTTGTCTGGTAGGGAATTTAAATGCTCCAAACAGCACTTTCAGGCCTATCCAAGATGACAAAACTCCCAATCACTAGACTTATAAATGCCTAAATGTAGGGGCAGGTTTGAAATAGCATTGTCCCTTTAAGGTCCAGGCAGAGCCATGAATTACAATTAAATTACTGACACCAGATGCAAGCAGAGCAGTTAGCAGGCAGGGATGCTTATTCCCTGGAGGACTCTTTGCTGCGAAGTTTGGCAGACAGTTTATCAGGCTCCATTTAATTTTATCCCCAATGACAGCTTCTATTGCTGAATGCAGATAGCACTGCTGATAGTCTCTGGCTTTGCACTCTGTCCATTGAGCCCCTCTGCAATTAACATCAGTCTCCCTTGGCATAAATCAGGCCAGAATTTAACACAGCAGGTCTGAAACAGACTCTCTGGCAAAGGAATGAAGGAAGTGGAATATGGTGGACTTTCTAAAAATACTAATTATGGGACATGACAAATTTCAGTTATATTAATGTAAGAATACACGCACACTTCCATAACACAAAGATCTTCACATGTATTATCTTGGTGAAAATAATACATGGATCCTTGCAGGTAAGTATTCATATCCCCATATTGCAGATAGGAAAGAATGAGAGTTAGAGAGTGGCTTGCCACTTGCCCAAGGCTAACTCTTTGGTCACAGGAGAGGTGAGATCTGAACCAAATAAATTGATTCACACACAAATTGATTCCTAACTATATTTAATAGTGTTCATTCCCATGTAAAGCTGTAATTCCATGCATATTCACACTTGATCCCTACTTATATGCTGTAAGCCCAGCTGAGTTCAATAAGATATTCCCAAAATACAAAACTGTTTGCAACCTTAACTTTTGTTAAGGTGGCTTGTATATATAAGTCTGTGGCTTCATTAGGGTTTACATCAACTAGTGTGAGAAGCCAGTGTCTCACCCCTAAGATGGATTTCCTCCCCTGCATTGGGTGGGAGAATGCCCCAAGCAATGATGTGATGATGTGCCATCACCCTGACCATTCGTGGCACTTCTTTTTTTGCTACAACTTTTAATAGAATAGAGTTATAAATGTGGTTTTTTAATTGCATTCTGCAAGAAATTGTGCATTGATTTATATATAAAGCGATGGTGTTATTCAAAAGTTTCCAAGATTTAAAATTTTTTGGTGAGTAGTGGCATCACCCTCTTGAAATTGCATCACTTTGGGCAGCATTCATCTCTTGCATCTCCCTAGTGACAACATTAATATACTCAATACCCAAATCTACAGGATCCAAATTGCAGATCAAGCAGCTGCTAGCTCTGTTGTTTGGCCGGATCACACTGAATGGTTACATTCCATTTTCACATTGAATGTTTACATTCCATTTTCAGCAGTGGCCAACATCCAGCAACTTTATCCACATGTTGGATTACATGAAATCCCGTTTTTGATAACTTTCATGAGCCACTTTTCATAAATCTGCTTTTCCTATGTAATACAAGGGAGAATTGCAAAGGCAAACATTCTTTAACTAGGAAATGGCAACATGAAATATCGACACATCTAGACACATTGATGTAGTCTATTGCATTATACCTAAGACCATCAATTGATCTTTCAGCCAAATAATCATCCACTTCCAACAAAAGAGAGAGCGGGAGAGAGACACAGACAGACAGACAGACAGACAGACAGACAGACAGAGTTACAGTGGTTTGAGTGAGGAACAATGATTGGGTAAACCATTATCTTTGCTGACTTTAGGCCAATTATATTCATCTTAACCTACTGGTGAAAGGTACAGGGAATTGAGATAGTTGACAGAAAAATACCAGAAAATAACTGGTTTTCTATCAATTTGGCAGCATTTCACTATTGCTTTGGCTGGGGGTAAGAATGCAACCAATACAAGAATATTCATGACTTAAAACCATTTGAAAAAAACAGAATGGAAGGCAACTGAACAAATCCACCTGTGTGACCCTCACCTGCTGAGCAAGTACGTAGAGCAAGGATCATGCTCTGGAGATCTGAGACTGTAACAACACCGTGAAATCAATCTACAGAGAACTGAAGCTTCACACTAAAATCAGTGCTGAAGTTTTGGATTGGTCTGCTTTACCGTAACCACAGAGAATGTCATGGTACTCCATCATCATTAAGGGGTCTTTCCACCACTAACCGAGAAACCCTCTAGCAATTATTTCTCTGCAGTTAATGCATCAGTTGGGATTCTTGGCTGATCAGATGGGCTACACTTGGTGTGGCTTCAAATCAGAAAGCATCTGTACAACCTTAACATGTCTAATGCAGAGAGAAAGTAAAAGCGCAGCTTATTACTAAGAAATCAATCTGTGGTACTTATTGTCAAGCTTGACGTAAAGCAAGCCCTGTTGGATTGGGAGAAACAGCCTGAGGCCAACGTTTTGATTCATATTATGGCCAGCTGACTGCTTCTGGAAAGCTTACAAACTTGAAGTCAATGTCTCTTCTATTTACTGTTATGTTGTAATGTGTTCCTGAGTTAGCACTTTTATAAGAAATCTACACTGTATGCCAGTTCTTTTACCATCATCTTCTCTGCATCGGCATTAAAGAAGAGAACTTAAGAAGAGTTCTGCCAGATCAGGGACCAGGGACTTAAGATTAGACATGTTAAGGTTGTCCATCAATTCAGTCTCCTGTATCTCACTGTGGCCCAAAAGATGTCAGGACATTGCAAGATGGTCTGGACCTTTCTTGTAGAGATCGGACAAGTCCCTTTTTTAAAGGCATCCAGGCCACACACCATCAACACATCTGGTGGCAAGGAGTTCCACAGACTAATTACTGAGTAAAGCCAGGCTTCATGGAGTGATGTCTTCTGAAGTCTTCTGGATAGATTGGAATCAGACATCTTTATTGTTCATGGGATTATAGAAATTATCACAGAATAGCTTGATGACTTCAAGTTTTTATCATATGGTATCCTGCCATGATATAAGAACATCAGAAATGCCATATAGGATCAGGCCAAATACTGAAGGTGGTTCTGTATGCTATTCTTTGTGGATCTTGCCACCTATCCCTCTTACCAGCAAGCCATTGGAGCCATGGACGGTAACACAACGGGAAAAGGCATGGTGGATAGCGATGTCCTTCACGTAAGTAGGAGGATGGTAGCCTCCCTTTTCATCCACATCTCCAGCCATGTGGAAGTGAATTGGATAGTGTCCCAGTGTCTGCTGGCCCATGTGTTTCAGCTCTATGCCTTCCATATGGACAGCTTTAAATCCTAGACCAACCTGAAGAACAAAATATAACATAATACTGAATTGCAGAAGGAAAAGTCCAGGAACTTATCACCATAACTGCACACGTTCAACATTTCTTAAAAATAATGATCCTGATCCAGGAAAATTTAAATTTAACACCTCATTGATTTCAGTTGGACAGATTTAAACATTCACTTAATTCAATTCTTGGAATTAATGACTTTAAAAGTGCTTCACTGTGGCTGGGTTATGTCTATTTATGTAGAAAAAAACATGCATTAAGGCAGTTATGAGAGCTGTATAAGTTATAAAAGTACTCCTTGTTATTTCATAACTTTCTGACTGTACAGAGAACATTATTCCTGCGGAAAAAGCCACAAAATCCTGTACCTTGATATGACCTCCAAAAGTGTCAAAATCAAAAAAGGAGCACAGGTTGTTATTGTATTCGTAGCACCTCTTCTCCATCTCTCCCATCACCACAATGTTGTGACTTAGCATGCCCACTTCAGCCCTCATATCGACTCCGTCAATCTCTTCCCCTACGTGAAAATATGTTGCTTTTCCTAAATGAACAAAACATGAAAATCAAGCTTTAAAAAATGAATTATTTTTAATTCATATGCAAATCACATAAAAAATAAAGGCTGCAATACCATGCATACATTCCTGTGAATAAGTCCCATGGAATATAATTGAACTTACTTCTGAGTAGATGTGTACAGGATTGAGCCGACAATGGAAAAATAATCAGCTTGACCTGGGAATGTGGAAGAGTTGATTTGGGGGGATGTAGAGGAGAAGTAAATGTGCAAAATGAAGAGAGGAAAGTGAAAGGATAGGAAATTTCTAGCACTGAATAGGTCCAACTGCAGTTTCTTAAATACCACATCAATTTAGATTAGGCATTGTGTGAGCATGAGTAGGCGCACTGGTTGTCCCATACTATTCCTCCAAATTTGGCTGCTAGTACTACAGAACCTCTATGGAGTGAAGGATGTCGCCCATGGCTGCAGGAAGTGTGTGAATCTCCCCAACAGTGCAACTAAACAAAACCTAGTCCATTAAGTGATTGATTATATTGCTTTAAATTTGCATGTGAAAAAGCAAAAATTCCAAAGACAAATAAATCACATCGTGATTTTTCATACATGTTCACAACATGTTGCAGTTGGCAAAGGCATTCTTTGCTCTGCTTTGCCCCTGCTCCCCTCTGGCCCACACCTCAAAACATTTGAACCAGGGAAGAAGTGCTGCAGGCATATCTCTCGCACGTATACAGAAGCAAACTATCTCTTCCCAGGTGGTAGTGGGGGGAAAAGGGACATTTGACTGCCATATTCTGAACTGGCCAATAAAAACAAGTAATGCACTCATTAAATAAACACATTATGATAGGAGGGGAAGTACGCACGCATGCATTTCATTCCATACAAAACAGTGTAATTGGAAACAAATGCCTATAGCACAGAAATATTCAAGGAAGGGTAACTGCTTGCCAAGGAGTTCTTCAGAATATGGAGCATTTATTTCTCATTTTTTGTTGTGGCGCTCATGGTGCAATCCTAATCAACTTTTCAGCTCTGGCATAGCTAAGTACCAGTGTGGCATATTATGCATTCTGCAGTTTGGGTGGTGGGGAGTCACAAAGGCCTTCTCAAGGTAAGGCAATGTTTGTTCCCTTACCATGGCGTTGCACTGCCTTTATCCCAGAGCCACAAATTTCGTTAGGATTGCACCCCTAATTTTCTTCTGTCCAATATATGCATTGCTTCATTAACAGAGTTCCTCATTATCCACTAGAGTTCCATTCTAAAACCTCCTGTGGATTAAAAAAAACCGTGGAAGAATAAATTTAAAGACATATTTCCAGGCTTCTTCCATTGCTCCTAATGGAATAAGTTTGTGCCTCAATAGCTGGGTTTGACTCTTGGACTCCACATTGATCCACAAAAATGTGTTAAATAAAAACAGTTTAAAAAATAAAAAGGGTATTTGATTACAGTTGTTTAAAAATAGCTTTTCTTACTGCTGTACAGAGAGTAATTATAAATGCAAAGGACTCCATCTTTGTCTGATTCAGATGGAATGATTGCTTGCATGACAACAGTAAAAAAAGCAGTTTTTCTGCTCTACAACAGTAAACAAGCAGTTTTTTAATCAGTGATTTTTAAAGGGATGCATATTTTCCCCTTCTCCAGGGATCAGCATGTTCCTTCTCAGATGCAGTAGCCATTCATGTTGAAACAAATCAGTATATAAAAAGTCCATGCATAACAAGGGTTGACCTGTATCTCTTTTTCAAACTTTCCATTTCCGTCGCATCCTTTTTCAAAGGAAACATTTTTCCCCTCATTTGCCACATTTGGCTTAGTACCCCCCTTACCCCCATTTTCAATTTCCTACCATCTCTTTCCTTGCCAGATTTGGCCCAGCAGCCTGCCAAAGCTGATCTGTACCATTAACCAGAAAAGCTCTCAGTGTAGCAACCGCATGTAAAAGGCATCATGGACAGATACACCTCACCACTGATAGGAGTGGTGAACACCTGAAAAGTGTGCTCCAGCACTCTGGATCACACCAATACCGAAAAGCATGGGTCTGTGCAACAATACACAAGGCTGGTACAAAGCCTTCTGGTGCATGATACATTGCACTAAACGCTGCCCCTCACCACTTGCCAGCTTTTGCTCCTTATAGACCCTGGATCAGAAAAAGAAGAGGAGAATATATCAGAATTATAAGGGTGGAA
The DNA here is from genome assembly GCA_030015325.1 of Cryptoblepharus egeriae. Classification (NCBI taxonomy): domain Eukaryota; kingdom Metazoa; phylum Chordata; class Lepidosauria; order Squamata; family Scincidae; genus Cryptoblepharus; species Cryptoblepharus egeriae. The sequence continues at coordinate 20,404,678 of JAREYC010000013.1, forward strand.
GTGAGGAGGATGATGGGAGAGTGTGTCTACTCCCATCTTCCTTTTCAAATTCAGTGACTCAGAGGTACATACGAAGATGAGTATTGCTCACCAATCTGCTCCCAGAGGCAATTGTCCCACTCCTGCCTCATGTTTGGGCCGGTCCTGTTTATGCACTTACTCAGCTGTATATAACATATGCCAGGGCTTAGGAATAAAAATGTCAAGTTTGCATGTGCTTAGTTTTACTGAATACCCGCACAGACATGCAAAGAATGTTAAATGACAACAGGAATGTTAAACATGCGCTATGGGGTTTCTATATGTAAAGTGCTGGGTGTTTTGTTTTCAAACTGCACTTTTTGCTGATTTGGCAGGATTCGGGATAAGGAAGCGTTTCAGGTGGGGAGTTCCCCCCTTCTATCTATTGATACTACACTCACATCCATTAGCTTTGAATTATAGTGTTGGGGTGTTTTAAGGCAAAACAAACACATCCAACTTGACGTGGGACCACGGCAAGTCTGGTACATTTAGAATGGAGGCAAATACTGAAGAATCTAGACATGTGCTTGGACAAAACGTGTATTTAAAGGATTTATACCCCGTCTTTCAGGAAGCTACATGGCTGTGGAGAGATCTGGACCTCAGTCTTCCAGGTCTCAGTCCCTTGCTAATCATGACACCATCCTGGTCATCTCCCCTTCCTTGAAATCAGCTTCGAACATCCAACCTGTGGACCCCTTGCGGCACACTGGTTGAAAAATCACTGCTGTAGAGTCTAATTTAATAGTATCAGTATTTGCAACATCCTTATTCTGAAACTTTCAACAACTTATTTTACCAAGTACATTTTTTACTTTACTTACAACTTACACTACAACATACAACTTACATTACTGAGGAGGACATTCCAAAACCAAATGACAGGTGCTATCAAGGATCAGTTGATTGTATTTTGCAAGTGTATGCACATACACTTGCAAAAGTATGCAAAAAGTGCACACTTTCTGATACAGCTTTTACTGGTTTTAGGATTTTTAATTGGTAGTTTTTAAACCACATCCATAAACTGCCTCAAACACAAAAAGAGAGAAAATAGAAATGTATAATGTTGGGCAACAACAATGCATGCAGGGCACGCCGCCAATTTACATTACACGCTAAGTTCACAAGCAGCCTGCGGCGCATATCAGCAAGGCAGCTGTGGAAGATTTCTGCCAAAAGCACAACTGAGAGAGTTTTCATGGAGGCGAGAACATCTCACCCTGAAGAACTGTAAATCAGATTTGTAGTGATGGCACCACTGATTGCAAGCATAGCAAGGCTTTTGCCAGAAGACAAGCCGAATATGGACAAGCAAATCTTGGAACATCAACACATGCTTGAAAACAAGTATCGCATACGCCTATGATCATGCCTATGACACAATACTGTGTCAAGGGCCATAGATCAAAGGATGTGCTGTCAATCATATGATTAATATGAATTTTTTGGCATATTGTTGACTCACCTTGGTGGTACCTTTTAAAGGGTCAGAAAAATAGCCTAGACAGTGTTTAATAATAAATATGGGATTCCTGCCCAAAATTTTCACTGCTGGTTTAAAAGTAGGCAGTGTTGGTGCTCATCAGGCTTTCCAAGGATAGGATTTCACCTTATTTACTACCAAAAAAGTCTGTGTTCCATGTGTTATATGAGCTAGCAGGAGACCTTAGCTCCATCTCTGGCTTCTGCAGGTAGACCAAAGAAAGATTCCTGCTAGAAAATCTGGACAGTCAGTGGTCCATTACTGACTGAGATGGACCAAGGGTCTGATTCAGCAGCAAGCATGACCACTTTGCACCTGATAAACTAATTCGTCAAGAAGAAAGGAACAAGATATGTAAACACCACAAGTTTCTTTGATTTGAAACTTGAAACTTTGAAACATCACAGATAAGCCAATGGTTATCACCTGACAGGTTTCACCTGTATCAGGTATCACCTGTAATGGTATCACTGACATTAGCAGTTAACCATTGTACCTGACACAAGATTGCAACCCTGTGCCACATGCAATGGATAACTACTACTCCCAGCCTTCTTTACCACTCAGCATAACCACAGATTACACATATGGGCATTGGAGATTGAGTCAGTCATAAAAGCACAAAATATTATTATGTATTGCTTTGTTTAAAAGTGTACTGGGAGAACTCCCATGAAACCATCCCGTCATCTGGTTTAAGAGATATTTAGCTCAGATGCACATCCTTACGGTTCCCACAGAATGAATGTGAGCCTCTGCAGAACTCTGCTGATAATTATGAGTTAATAGTCCAGTTAGATTCAAGATAAGTTGTGAGCAACAATAGATTAAAGCTGAACTGGGCCAAACTATTATGTGCACCACTTTCTGTTTAACTGATACATTAAAAGAGTGTTGCATCACTTCTGTCCCTTTGTGCAACTTATCAGAATTGGAAGGCGCTTCACATAGAGTGTGATAAGGCAATAGATAAGGCTGGGGATTTTTTGTTTCTCTTGTTTGATCTTTCATCCTATTCCGGACCACCCTTCCTGCCTTTCCTAGCCTTCTGACTGTTTTTGCTCTTTGCAAGTCCAGATGTAAAGCATCAGAGAAGTTTAAGTGGAGTCCCATGGAAAAAAAATAAAAACATTTTATTGATTCTGGGGTCAAAACCCAGAATTGACAACGGAAAAAAAAATCTCATGGAAATGGGAAACTGAGAAACATCATTCCAATAAGAGAGGCCCTGTTTTGAACTTCTTCAGTCCTACATGATGAGTTAATTCATACTGGGCACTGGAATCGCAACATATTCATTACAGGGTTCTGTACCCTGCACAAGGTGCAGCGGTCACTATAGGGTGAGGAAGGCAATGCCATCCATCAGCCAAGAAATTTATGTTCAACCCATTCCAGAAATCCTCAGAAGATACTCCATGATTACTGAATGACCTTCCCTTCAAACAGCCAGTTCCTGCACTCCTCAGTAAAACCACATTATTGAGCCCCTATGTGGATAAGGTGCACCTTATGCACTTAAGGGAACAACACCTTAAAGCAGTTCCGTAGTTTCAGTATTCCATTTTATTTTCTCTCAATCCTGTGCGTGATTTTTATTGGGAACAGCTCAACGCCCAACTCCTACTGAAAGTTAGTAATTATCCAGCTCTAATCTGTTCCTCTGAAGTTCATTAAGCAATTATAATTTATTAGCAGGAAGTATCAAAAATAATGTGACTCATTCAGCTAAATGAACCTATCCCAAGTACAGTATATGAAAATACTGCAAAAAGGATGATTACAATTAAGACTTTTGCTTGGTCATAAAATGTGTTAAAATACACGATTAATACAATTGAAACTATTTTGGTGATACTGTGAAGATGTTAAAGCAAACTTTTTTGGTAGGTGAATGGGCTGTGAAATAAAATATAAAGGGAAAGTAAAACAAGGTCAAAAGGGGGAATTTTACAAATAGTTTTGAAAAACAAAACCAAGTTTTAAAAAGTGTTTTCATATTTATATGATACCACTTTTAGCCACATTCATTTCCAGTATCATCTTTACCATATCCACCCAAACTGCCAAACTTTTTATTTTGTCTTTAACTATGGTATTGCAGGCATAAATTTCATAGGTGCAGTTTTCCTCTCAGCATGGAATCCAGCGACTAAAAAAACCAAAACCAATCTTTGCCTACTAAACTGCTAACCCTTTGCAAAACCACAACACTTCCATAATGATCAACTTTTGAAGCAAGACAGGATCTGGTATCCCTGAACTATCTTTAAGCAATGTTTATCCAACCTCTCTGTAAAAAGTGCCAAAAAGAATATTTGCCAGCTCTCCTGATTCTGCTGCATATAAAATATACCAATCAGGAAGAATTTTCCATATAACCTGGACATGCAACCAAATCAGCAGTAAACATTCCCTCTGTAATTTGAGTTTTCTTATCCTACTTCTGTACTGCAAAGCTACGTGGTTTTGGGGTGTGTGTGTTTGGATGATTTGTAGGAATGAAGCAGCAGATAGGAGAAGAACGAATCCTCTTCCCAACACAACTTCGTTCAACTTGAACGATAGGTCGTTCAAGATCTATTTGAAATTTACAAAATGTGTTCATTTACAGTTTTATTTTCATTGACTATACCCCAAGATTGTTCTCATGATGTCATTTGTGTCACTCTCATTTGATGTGGTTTTTTCCAATCATTCAAAAGCTGCTGGAGGAAGGGGAAAAAAGAAGCAAAACACCAGTTCTGGAGAAATATCCTCTCACCAAAAGCCCTGCCATCTTTAATCATGAGACTATGATGCATTTGTGAAACCAGAATAATATTTGTTTTGGCACAAAACAATCAGCCTTCTTTCAGTCTGTCTAACAATGAGCCAAAATACAAATTTTTCTGTGTAGGTCACATCAAAGATAAATGGAGCATAAATTTGAACCCAGCAAATCAGATCAACAGATATGGTGCTTGACTTAAATAAATAAATAAATAAATAAATAAATCTGGACAGTGCAATGAAGCATGGAGAAAGAGGCAAGGAGAAATCTGTGCTGGACTGGAGGCAAGAAAATTTGTCACTGGATGAGTGAGAACATCAGAAAAAAGCAGCAGGCCTCCGTCAGTCTTGAAAGACTATGGTATTGTGCTCGGCGCTGCATACGCTGCATGCGAAGCACAAAAAGCCTGGGTTAGATTGTTATGGCGGATAGGCTGTTATCCAAGCAGCAAATCCCCCCTCTCCACGCCACTGAATTAGTCCAATGGAAAGGCAGAGCCGATACGATTGGATCCAGCTGGCGTCGCAGAGCTGGACTAAGGACAGGAGCTCACCCTGTCTTGTGGGGCCGACCCGGGTCTCAAACCCCGGCTTGCTGGTTAACAGGCACAGTGTCTTAAGCATTTGCGCCACCCACAGCCCTCCATTGGGAGAACATCACTCCACTGCAAAAATTAAAACCCACTGAGTGTTGAAAGAGTTATAACCAAAGATTTCTTTGTTCAGCATGTACTATAATTAAACTGTGGAACTCCTTGCCACAGAATGTGATGATGGCAGCTGGCCTAGATATCTTAAAAGGGATTGGTCTTATTTATGGAGAAAAAGTTCATAAAATGGGTCATGATGGGTATGTGAAACAAGTCATGATGTGTAGCTGCAACAAGTCATATGTGCAACTTCCTACTTTTAGAATTAGGCATCCTCGGAATTTCAGATGCAAGGGAGTGACTGCAGAACACAGGTATCTTGTTGTCTTGCATCACAAGACTCCTTGAAGCATCTGATGGGCCATCATGAGATACAAGAGCTGTACCTGATGAGCCTGCTCCTGTGGGGCTCTTTGTGCTCTCCTGTTTTTGGATAGATCTGAAATTACCCCATACTCAACCACTTTCTTAGGGCAGTTTTCAACATCTGTTGGCAACATAATGCTGAAACCAAAGATGAATAAGAAAAAAAGGTAGGGAAATAAAAAGATCAGTGATTTCTTTTTAGATATCAGGTTAAATAAGTATTTAATGACAGAGTAAGGAAAAGAAGGGCAAGCTGTGCTCTCAACAATGCTTTGACATTGAAAATATGAATAGTAAGATGGCAGCCTACCTGCTACCTTGACTTCATTGGGTCTGCAGGCTCTACAGGGCAAGATCTGGAATTCTTCAGCTTGGTACATAGAATAATCTGTGCTTGCTACAACAATCCTATTGCCAACTTTCCATGACCTCACATCATCCGCCAGTCTCAAAATGGTGCTGTTCACATTGGTGTCAACAATTACCGTCAGTTTGGGTCTCACTGGAAACAAACACAAAATGAGTTAAGGGACTGTTCAGCATGGCTTGTTGCTACAGGTGGGCCACTTAGAGCACAATCTTAAGCATGTCTCCTCAAAAGGAAGCCCCATTGTGTTCAATGGATCTTACTCCCAGGAAAGTGTCTTTAATTGCAGGCTTAATCTTTCAGGCCATGTTTTGCATCAATGAAAGGCAGTTGCGGATCAGTCAAAAAGAAATATGCAACCGTTCTTTCAACTAAGTTGCCGAGACTGGTTTTTTGGTGTGTGAAAAGCAATGAGCAAAACAAAATAGACCCTATTCATTATTTACTGGCATGTGTATTTTCCACTAACCCCTTAACTAAATTTAAGTGTAGCTTTTCATGGCCGATCCACACCACACCCACAATGTCCCAGCATTTATGGTCACTTGGAGCTGTTATTTACAGATGCTGCAAAAGCCATCCACAATGTAATGAAAGTTTTCTACAATCATCAACAAAATGGCCACCCTTTGCCTCTCCAAACCAAGATTTAAGGATCATAAAGAATCACCAGTTTGCTTAAAAGAATAAATTTAAAGGGAAAATATTTATTGGAAGAAAGAGTGTTGCTTCCCTAATATTGCTGAGATGAAATATTCACCAAAATAAAATATTTGATCAGTGGGAGATATCTCACTTGGACAGTTCAGATCTCTCTTTGCAGCTGAGATTTCATGGCACCAATAAATAAATCAATATTTATGGCATCAATGAATAAACTCTGCTCCAGTTCTTTTATCTTGGATCCAGCTACACATACTACAGAATGAAAGTAGAGTCTTGCGGGAGTAGAATGGATTATACTACTTCAGGCTGCAGGTAACAGTTCCTATTTTTGAATGAGCTCTCTAGGTAAAACTACACAAAACAACTATTTGTAAGCCGAAAAATAATTTATCAGATAAGTAGTTTTCTACTTTCATAGAGTAGTTTAAATATATGTATTTTACTTGCATATGTGATCATTCATAGGAAATAGTATATCATCCATCACATTATGTTACATGTAAACAGACGAGACTGTTGCAACAGGAGTAGAATCTAAAAGACCCAGAGGACTTAAAGTAGAACCTAAAAGTTTCAGTAGCTGCAGAACCACCAAATTATTCTTGTGGCACCTTGAAGAGTAACACATTTATTGAAGCACATGTGAGCTTCCACAGTCTACAATCTACTTCATGAGAAGCATACTTCATGAGGCATCAGACAGAAGACTGGAGGCCGATAGGAGAGAGGAGTGTGTCTGAAAAATAGTAAAATTGCTGGAAAATGGGATAAGTGAGTGTGGTGGAAGAAAGTCTACTAAGCAGGAACTGAGAGGATTTGGTTTCGAGACACTGCAGAATTAAAAAATATTTCAGTCTCATGAAAGAAGAAAAGCCTTTCATTCCAGAGGTATTTATAACTCTGAGTTCCTATTTATTTTGTCTGAGGTAAAAGTCTGTTTCCTCCACGATAAGTGGATCAGTAGGAGAAATTCCAGAATAGATCCTGCTTCTCTCAATTGTACTGTAGCCCTGGTTTTCAAAAGCGAGTCACATACCAGGTTTGCCACATAAGAAGCGGACTCTGTAGTTACGGCAGCCGTCACCGGTCTGTTCCGGGCCGCGGCAGAAAAACCTATAATCATGGCCACTTTTGTAGAGAACCTCTGCGGTCAATTTGGCTCCATCAAGTGTGACTGCCTGGAATGAGAATAGAGATGTAAATCAGGCAGCAGTCAAGCCTATGAAAAATAAGATCAGATGCTCAGAAACACATGAGGCAAAGAAACAGGTGTTTGGAAGCTCCGTCATCCTTTTTTGGAGCTTCTGCTTTCCCTTCAATGCAGATCCAATGTAAGATTTAATGCAGTTGCCACCATGTGGAGGTCTGTATGCATGGAGATACCATTCACAATGTTCTCCCCCACAAAATGGGAGGAAACCATGGCATGAATCAGACCTCTATAGACACAATTCTGCATATGGAATGTCCACATCACGCATTATGTGCCTGTAAGTGCGAGCCATGTACACCCATTCCTTCACCATGTGAAGGAAATCATCAGGCTGGGTGAAGATGTGAGCTGACCATTAAGTTGGAAGAGAACTGAAATGTCAGTCCTTGAATGAGAACATGTCTGTCTTCCTCCAGTTGGGTCACAGAAGAAAATGTTCAATTTTTTAATTCTAGATTGGGTTCAAGTGCTGATTTCACCAGACTAAAGAGTTGGAGGGTCACAGAACACTCAGCTGGTATGCGCCTTTATCATGCCAGCCAATACACAATAGCAGCAAAAGAGGAATCTATTCCAGAGGTGGAATGAGTTGCTTTCACTTTAATTGATTCATTTTGGTTCCATGGTTGCCACATTAATGTATAATTCTAGCAACGAACAAATGCCAACAAGTAGGGAAAGAAGCACAGAAGGAAGTTGATGTGGGGCTGACAGGTGGTGGGACCCTCGTTTGGCCTGCCATACCTGGATTTCAATGGGGTGATTACAGATTTCAGAGTGGGAGGCCCTGAAGTCTGAAAGTCTCTCTCCTCCTTTGGTTTTGGACTTTACAGGCTTCTCAAACCATCCCGTCCATTCAACATCTGGAAAAAAATGTAGTTGACAGAAGGAAAGGTCAGTTTGGACACAATAGCCTTTACCAATGCAAAAAGAATTTTCTTTAAAGAAGTCAGTGCCAGACACTGTTAACAAGTCCCTTCCATAACGGCCCACTCCCTGGGCTCTTGCCGTGGGTCTGTCAGCTGCTCTTTGAGGCATTGTGAAGTACGCCAGGCAAAGAGGACTGCAGAGTTATTAAAAGCCTCAAACTTGGACGCGCATGTGGAATACAGTACAGAATAATAGAAGACAAGATCAAATAAGCTTAAATGCTCTTAATACTTTTAGAGCCTCAATAGTTTCTTTCTTCTGCTGAGTTCATTGGTCTTGCTTGAGGAATTGGCCAGGTCATCCTCCCTTCCTAAATCCCTTCATTAGACTCCTGTCCAATTCCTGATCCTTCTCCTTCTCCTTGCATGCAAAACCCTCCATGTCCTAAATCCTATGTTGTCTATTATGTCTGGCCACCTCATTCTCACAAAACTTAAGAAGGTGTGATTGAAACAATTGCATTTTGCATTCATCTCTGCCTCTATCATCTTTTTTGCATCTAAGATATTGGCTGCAATCCTAACCATGTTTACTCAAAAGTAAGCCCCATTGTGTTCAATGTGTCAGGCCTCCAAATCCAGAGTAACAACGGGAGCACGTAAGAGACTTTACGTGCACCTGTAGTTACTGCACCACCTAGTGAAAACCTATGGGAAATTCATATTGGAATCCAGAGTAAGTTGTTCTTACACTGGAGCAAGGACTCCCCATAGTTACTCTGAATTTTGCCCTTAGTCCCAGGAAAGTGTCTTTAGGTTTGCAGCCATTGTAGCAGGTCAGGAGTTGGATTTATATCTGGAAGGTCCAGGTTCAAGTCCCACTTTAGCTATGAAGCTTCCTGTGTGATGTTGGGCCAGTTAACAGCCTCACTATTTCACAGGGTTGTTGAGAGGTCAAAAGGAGGGGAAGAACTAGGTATACCACCCTGGACTGCTTTGAGGAAGGGTGGTATAAAATTAAATAAATCCAAAATAGCCCTTCAGTGCAAAACATAATAAAAATGGATATTGATTTTAAGTGTATCATTTTCTCTCACTATCCAAACTAGACTTACCTTGAACCCACTCGCTAGTTGAAGACACATTAAATTGCTCTCCATTCTCTGCTTGAAACAGTTTGAATACTTTTGCCACAGCAGAGTTTTTGTGTCCTGCAAAGAGAGAACAAATTACTAGCAAGCCTAAAGCTTGTGACTTGTAATGGAGAGGGTGTCAACATTCTACATTTTCAAGGAATTTGTCTCTCTAAGGGATGCAAGGAAGATTTGTGAAGTACCTTCAACATTTCAAACACAAGTGGTAGATGTTGGCGTGATCCTCCACATCCATTATGGGATGTTTGCTCCCTTGCCAGTAGCATAGCTAGAGGGGATGGAAAAGTCAGTCAGTCTTGAAGGGAGCCTCACTGCAGGATGCAAGGGGCCCCTCTCTTTTGGAGCCATTACAGATAGGGGAACTTGGCCATATGGAAGAGGGAGGGGGGAACTTGGCCATATGGCAGAGTTAGACCTAATTCTACCTACAGTTCTGTTTTTCTCCCTGACCTGGAATGGCTCCAGAGGGGAAAGGACCTCTTGTACACCATGGTGAGACTCCCTTCAAGACTGACTGCTTTACTCCCTCTAGCTACGCCACCATCCAGTTGAGAGAACAAATCTGCCAAATAAGCAAAACTGGATTCAAACTTAGGAAGGGATTCTTCCCACTTCTAAACATAATCAGTATTAATTGATGTCCCAATTCCTCCTTATAATATAGTTTATGACAAGGCACCTGGAGGATGAGTCTGATCTTAATTTTACACAAGTGTGCAGTTGTCAAGGAATCTCCAGTGAATCCAGTCTCTCATTCGACATTTTCTTAGCATTCAAAATGCAGTGTTGCATGGAAAAATGTTAAAGGTCAAGGACCCAAATTGGAGAGCTTCAATACGGAAGACAGCAAGGATACAGAAGTCATGAGTTTTATAGCTTTGTATGCATACATGCATTAGGAACGAAGTACTGCATGCTGTTTGCTTTGAGGAAACTGCCTTTGTAGAGCTTAGTGTTGGTTGCCCAGGTATCAGGTGGCACACAAAGGGAAGGGGGCTTTTATAAGGGGGCTTTCGAACATTTTTGACCCTGAACATGCCACCATTGCCTGCCAAGGAAAGTGTTTCTTCTCCAAAAATAATGCTCAGTCAAGATCAGAATAAACATGTGGCAAAAATTATGAAACCCTCAATGTCCCCTATATCCCCCATTGTGTCCCCCATTATGGATTCCCATTTTGTATGACCTTCCTGCTATTTAAAGAGCAGAAGGCAAAATCCTTAGGCCACTTTATACATTCCCAATAACATGCCATTTGGCTCCTAATCCGCCTTACCAGAAAATTTATCTGTATTTCATTCATTCAATTTGTACTCCACTTTAATTCCTGAAAGGTACCCGAGGATGTACAAGGCTATCCCTTAAACTTTCTGCCACAAAGGGAAGTAAGGAGCATAGCAATTTGTAAATGTAAATAATAGTGAACAACATATATAGCATGGATACCATAGCAGCACAATGGTTGAAGGCTGAGATATACAGTGGCCCCTTTTCATACACAGTTTTGTAATCTACAGATTTACTCCTCAATAAGGAAGGCTCCCATATGAAACTGGACTCCAATATGAAACTGCAAGTACCAACGGCACACTGTATTGGATAAACCAAGGGCATACTGTATAGGATGCTCACTATGAAGCTTGGCCCCACAGCTTTAAAAGGAAAGCGGCTGACCCCAGCACTGGAAGTGCAGAGCAAGGGGGTGCAATATTCAACCATTCTCTGCTAGGCCATGGAGACAGGAGACAGATGCCCAAGAACTGTGGTTCCCAAACTGTGAGCCATGGGACCCCAGGGAGTCCTTGAAAACAAAAAGGGGAACTGTGGAATCCTCATGAAAAACCCACCATCCTGTATAGGATTGTAGCTATAATGGGGAAACTGAGGCCAATGATCCAGTAACATCAAAGCTGCTGCCAGTTGGAACAGTTTGGGAATCACTTTTTGAAACCTAGAGTCTCATTTGTTTTCCTGAAAACTACCTTGATATTCAATGTGGTCTTCCACTGAAGAAGAAGGGGTCCCTTTTACTGTTATAAAACTCCAGGGATGTCTGAGGAAACACAATAAGGATATTATTGTACCACTTTGTAAGAAATCTGTGTCATCTTAAGAAATGCTTTGTCTTGTACTCTCCATTTCATGGCCATCCAAACATTTATTAGCTGTGCCAACCTGTGTTAAGAAAGCGTAGGCTATTTTCCTCCTACAAAAGACAAATTTAACTCCCAAGCAAATCTGTTTCCCGATCGTAATTCTCATATTTCTTTATCTTCAAACGTGACAAATGGATACAAATGTATCACTGGCACAAACCCTGGACTCCCTCTAAAGGTATGAAATTTTCAAGCTTGTGTTATATTCAGTGAGATTCCTCTGAAGAAAAGCTATTTAAAGGTCACACCTGTAAAGAAAAGGCAGGATAAGAATGGCTAGAAATGAAATCTAAGAAACTGACAGTATTTTGGCCTTTTCCACCGATCTGTGGCCTTCAAAAGAATCCAGATTTGGCAAGGATTTAATGAAATCCTTTTTACACAAAGAATCTGCCAGTGGACTCTTTTGCAGATTGTATTTTATTGATTAGCTGGCAAACTAGTTTTTGTTTAAAGGGGCTCAGGTGAGTCTATAGTTGCCAAGTCTTTTAGATTGCTGTAGGAATTCAGCTTATAGGCTCTAATCAACCCCAGCTGACTAATACTCTTTCTCAGGCCAGTACTTGATGGATACTTGTGGAAGATCCCCAGCCACATTAGGAGATGAACAGAAATGGAACCAATCGGATACAAGCATCGGGAACTAGATACTGTCAGTGGTCTTCAATCTTTTTTGTGTGTCACAATCCCAATATATAAATAAAGCATCACACACGGGTCACCACTATTGATTCTGTACCCCGTCCCAGGTCCTTATCCACCCCATGTTATAAGTTTTACCTAATTGCAATATTTTATACAACAGTGGGTTTATACTACACTTTTATAACAATAGAGTAAACTGTTGAACTAAATACTGATCTATACTTATAATCAAAATACTGTATTTACTCCACTCTAATGCGCCATCAAATCTAATGTATAACCAAATTTTGGAGATTAAGGCGGTAATCCTAAAGACACTTTCCTGGGAGTAAGATCCATTGAACACAATGGGGCTTACTTTTGAGCAGACATGGTTAGGATTGTGTTCTAAGAAGGGAACTGGTTATGCTAGTTGGGAATGAGTAGGTTATGCTTTCTGCCTTCTGCCGTAGTGTTGATAGATCGGCTAGGACTAAAAACACCATGTGTTTTGCAAGTAAGTCAACACTTTTGCTCAACAAGGAAAAGGTGTTCGAGTCTGAGTATGGTCCAGAAAATATAGTTGCAACCCTGTACAACAAACACAGAAGAAGCTAGTCATGCAAGTGTCCAGAGAGTTCTACCAGGGAGTCAGATGCCTCTGCTGGAAATGTTCAGCGCATGCCACATGGCAATTGCATTTGGAAAGCTGAAGCTATGATCTCCATCCAAAGAGAAAAATAGAATAGGGTGGGCTGGTGGGAAAAGTGAATCAGGAAACAGGCAGAGTTTCTTAGTCACATGCCTATTTGTTGAAATCAAAGCAAACTGGAGTAAAACTGCTTCAGAAAAATCAAAGCATTTTTAATTGTGTAAAAAAAACAGTGGCAGCAAGGCACAGTGTCTCAGTGGCATAGCTAGGGGGTGCAAAGCACTACGTTTTGCAGGGATCCTCACTGCAGCATGCAAGTGTACACCTCAATTGGGCTCCCTCCAAAATGTCTACGAAGGGAAGGAGAAGGGGCTGCTTTGCACCCCATAAAGCTAGTCTTAAGGGGCATGTATATGAGTGGGTGTCTTGACTGGCTCATGAACTTTAAAATGGATCACTGTATGAGACTGGCTTCAGCTTATAAAAGTGGTGGTGAACCTTTTTGACACCAAGTGCTGACTGATGGCACCAGTGCCCTACACACATGCTGGTGTCCTGCACACATGTCCAGAACACTGGTCATGTGCAGTGGGTCAGGAGCGCCCTGCACTCATTGTGCATCTCTAGAGGTCTGGGCATGCATGGCTGGCACTCGCTGAACTGAGGGGGCTGATGCATTCAGGCAGAGGGCTCGTGGCAGTGCTATGGCCATGTGCTGGCCAGGAAGGATCTGAGTGCCCTCCCTAGCAGACATGCCATATGTTAACCACTACTGGCTTATAACATAAAACGACATCTTTGCTGATGTGGCTGGACATCCTGCAGTCTTCCCTTTCCTTAGACTGGTGGCGCATAAGCTGAATCCCTGCCTGACATTCCTCTGGTCATCAGTTCAAGACCCACAACTAGCAAACCTCTGACATTTGAAACTCCTAATAAAACACGACTGGACACAGTTACTGGCTCCCTCTTCAACTAATTAATTTTCTGCCCCAAACTCCACACGGCATGAAGGAAAACTTGCCAGTGTGGGAGACATTTGCGCTGCTGGCAAAAAAATGTGGAATGATTTAGGTACAGGCAGAATACAATAGTGTCTCTATGCTGGTAGCCCTGGCAGAGCCATCTCCTACCTAAAACCGAGGTGGAGGAAATGCTTGCTGCCCAATTTTGTCATTGCTTTCCTGGCAGAATCATCCAAGTTTTTGGATCCTTCATCATTCACCGCAATGGACAAGATCATGCCGTCATCCACGGCATTCAAATAGCGAACCAGGCGGATACTTTCACTTTTGAGTTTGTAGGTGTCAAACCTAAAGAAAGAAACCAGAGAGCATGAGAAGGGAGAAGCCCTGGTCCACATTTCCATTTAAAATTACAGCTATGAGGACAGGTTGTGCTTTGTAGAAAGCCATCACTGTTTTAAATCTGATACATAAGAGGATGCTTGTGGGTAAGTCAGACCATTGGTCTGTCTAACTCAGCATTGACTACATTAACTGGAGGACTCTTAAGAATTCCAGACAGGAATCATGTCTGGATTCTGACCATTAGGATGCCAGGGGTTGGCATGTGCAATATGTGAACCAGTAAAAGCATAGAATAAGCAAAATTGATAATGCAATGCAAGTCAACTAAAAACTCAAGCTAATGCACCACTTATCTAGAACAGCAATAAATGAAAGCTAGTTTTATTGCCCTTCTGGAATTTTGCTGGCCTTCCAAGAAGCTCTTCACAAGTCTTCTAGATATGAATGTCAGGAGTCAGGTGAGTCTGTCTGTGGGCTGGATTCAGGTATAATGCAAAACCATGGTTTGCTTAGCCAAACCACAATGTGTTTTAATGTCTGACCTCGAGCCTGGCCATAAACTGTGGTTTGTTTGGGGCTGTTCATTTGCTGTTATGTCTGAATTCACAGACCACTGACAAATCACAGCTAAGGCTACTGTTTTACCTTAAGTTAACCTGAAGGCAGGAAGTTGCTGTCTATAAGTAAGCCCACTTACTGGGCATCTAGGTCAGTACTGTCTCCCTGTTTCTGGATATAGCTTTTCTAGGTTTCAGACAGAGGTCTGTCATTCACAGCCACCCCGGGATTAGCTCTCAGGGATTCAATGTGGAATTTGCATGCAAGGCATATGAATCTCTGCCCCTGATCCTCACTCCTATCCCCTGGTTATCCCTCAATTTATGAATCAGAATCCTTTGCAGTTATGAATACAAGCAGCTCTAAACCATGGTTTTCCTCTCTTACCCTTGAAGCCATGATGTGGGTTCTGCACTACAGTTAGCACCAACTATGGCATTTTCAACCACTATGTCATGGCGCATGGTGTGCCATGAATGATCTGCTGGTATGGGAATTTGGAGGTCATTAGTAGGGCCATAGGGGGGTGTGAGCTCCCAAAACTGCATAGTGTACCTTGTTAACTTAAAAAAACCCTGATGCTTTGAAAATTTCAGTGTCTGGTCAGTGTGCCATGAGATAAACATGACTGAAATCTGCTGAATTATGGTCGACCCAACTGGGATTAGCGTTCCTCAATCACAGCCAAAAAGGTTCTTGACCTCATTAGCCCCTTCCATGCTTTTGTATGTACATCTGATAAATGAGCACACAATGACTTCTACACACACATAAGAAAAAGTTTTATCACATGTGATGGCCCTAGCTAGCTGATTAACAGTTAAGAGATTTGGACTCACCTATCAGAATGGATAACTGCTCCTGTCTTTGGGTCAATGACATGGACGATAATCCCACGATGTCCCCAGCTTCGTTCAAAGTAGTAGCCACCTTCTTGCATGCCACCTGGATTCAGAGTTTTGTTTAGAAAAGTCCAGGATAGCTTTTTCTCACCATGGATTTCAAGAGTTCCATTGTCAATGACTCCAATGAACTTTTGCCCAAAGTAGTCGTCTGGTTGGCTTCCATCATCAGCTCTAGGGAGTTAAAAATAAAATAAAAACCAGGTCATTTGGCCAGTGGCCTAGACAGGAAAAAGTAGCTACTGGCTGCAGGTATCACACTGACTAAAACAAGCACTGAAATTTCTAATTATTTATAGACAATTTGGTTTTTTAATGATTGCAGCTCCTTTGCTCTCTGAATCAATGACCAGAGAGATAAAATTTAGGGATCTTAAGAAATGTTGACAATGATGAAGAAATGGTAAAAATCTTAAAATTAAGAATGGTTAAGAAATCTTCAAAATGATGGGATGAAGCCTATTTAATTACATACCGTCCATGTAAGATGATTGTCAGGTTGCTACGGAAAGGACAGCTCTCACTCCCAATGTGCAGCTCTCCATTGTTTTCTATCAGAATATGTCGAGTGCGCAAAACTGTCGGGTTTGCATTGTCTTTAATCACTAGCTTTCCTAAAAGAAGAAAGGGTTTAATTTCATTTAAAACTTTTCCACATCATCTGACTTAAGTGCATTGCTCCTAGTTGTCCAATTTTTTAAATGACAAATGAACAAATATGTGCTTTTACGGGCAAGAAGTCTAACCTTGATTTTGTGTGTATGTATTTTTTTAACAATTCTATCAACATCTCTCTGGAAGGCTTAAGAGAGGAAAGGAGATTTAAAACCCCTTTCCTCTCCGTGAGCCTCTGCTCTGCAATGGGTCTCCTGGGACATGAACCAGCTCTTACTCTAGGGTTGCCATGATTCTCATCCACAAAATTGGGACAGGACCTTTTGTCCCATTTGCCAGTATATGAACACAATCCCCAAAAATCGAAATTGTTCTTATTTTGGGGGACATATGGCAACCCTGTTTTAGTCCAAGAAGAGAAAGGGGGGGCAGAGATAGGAGTACACACTATTGCTGCTTCATGCACCCTCTCCCACAGCATCCCCACTGGATCCCTACATTGCCTCATCCATTTTCACCCATTTTGAGGTCAGAGGGGACAGCAGTGACTGACAACATCCAGGAAAAGTTGCCCTGGAGTCCTCCAACCTCCTTTAGCAGCCATTTTGCTACAGCAAAACTCTGTTGTGTTGTCATAAAGTGCAACAGGCTAAACAGTCTAGTGTAGCATAGGATTCGACTGCCAATTTGGATCACATTCCCTTCATCAAGCCATTTACAAAGGAATGCCAGGACTAATGATGTAAGTTACACCTAAGTTTTGAAGTGCTGGGATTTTCCAGTAACTTACCACCAATAAATAGTTGAGTTACTGGCAGATGTCTTTGCATACTGCTATTCCCACATTTTCAACGAGTGTATGCGGTTCCCGTTGTTAGACATGACAATTTTATTCTTTACTAGCTCTCACATCCACCTATATGCAATGTGGATTGTGGAACCCCTGCAGCAGAGTGCTTAGCAAGCAGAATCTCATATGGATGAGACTAGTTGCCATTCAGCTGCTGCCTGCCTTTAACAGCTGCTAGTACCCTTGTCCTATCCAGTCATTATCTGCACAGTGAATTACTAGGTGGGCACTGAAAAAGGAAATTATAAAGCAGCAGTCATCAAAACAAACATGTTGATTTGCTCAGGCAACTTCTCTAGTATGGACAACTAGCAAACATAGCTCTACTTGGGAGAAGGGATATAATCTAATGGTATGATCTAGATATCATATCAACACCCATCCTGTTACACAGTGAGGTTGGATTTTATCCCATACTAAATTCGACATATAATTAGAAACTTTTTGATTACACTAGTAGGCAAAGCACTCAAAAAGCACTATACAAATGCTTAAGTTTTACTAGTATTATGGAGACCTCAGGAGTTAAACCTGGGACCTCAGTGATTGCAAAACATGATAAGAAAACAAAAACAGCTCCATTTGATCAGGCCAAAGGCCCATTTAGTCCAACTTCCAGTATTTCAAAGTGGCCCACCAGATGCTTCAGGGAGCACCCAAGACAACAAGATACCAGCATCCTCTCACTATACCCTTATGGTTGCCATATGTCCCCCCAAAACAGGGACAACTCCAATTTTGGGGGATAGTTTTCACATACTGGCAAATGGGATAGAGGGTCCTGTCCTAATTTTGTGGAAGAAAATTATGGTTACCCTATACTACCTCTACTATAGAGACTTCCATTACTCTACTAAGCATCAGAGTTCATGGTACATGAACATGTTACTGTCTCTACCACTCTTCACATTTGCTTTCAAAATAGCAGCAGCTGGTGACTCCAACCTGAATTTGGACCATGGTAGAGGATTCAACCCATTGGCAAAAAAGAAACATCTCAATAAGGTGCAGTTTGGTCCATGACAAAAGATGGTTTATGCAATGAGAGAGATACCTCCATTGGTGATGAGGATGGAGTGGACACTTGCAGAGGAAGACAAGAGAAGTTTTTGGCCTTGACCGATGATTACATGATTCTCCTCATTGTGTCCAGGGTTCCAGAGTTCCAGCTCCGGATCCAAGTCAGGACAGGAAGAGATTTCTCCTGCAGGCATATGAAAAAAAGAAAGTCTCAAAGGGAACAAGTAAACTTGACTTTTAACAGGCTGTCAAGAAAAAAAAGTAAATTATATAGCTGGCCTGGTAACTCCTTTTTAATGGGTTCCAAAATATGCTCCGTGAGGAGACGGTTGTCACAGTACCTCATGACAACATTGATCTGACCAGGTCCAAGTGTGAGCATAATTTTAGTTTGACCAGCTAGCCAACCACCACATCTGGAATAATAATCACATTCTGACAGAGAGGGCAGTTAATATGGATTCTTTTTCCTAGCAAATATTTTCCAGCACAGATATTCAGGAAATACTTTGACTGAGAAAGCCATATTGGACACTGGTAGTTGTTTTTCCGGTGTGTGTGCATGCGTGGATGCCACTGGAAAGATAAACTGAGAATGCTAACAAACTCTCTCCATCTGCATCGTGTTTCCTGTCAAATTCCAAAAAAGCTTAAATTCCAGAGAAAAAAAAATAATTCCAGGGCTGAAGAAGACACTGGAAATAGATCATTCAACTCACTGGCTTGTAGTCTGTCAACAAAATCATCTGCTGTGTTTTTCGCTAGTGGCCAAATGTAAAGGGGGACAAAGTTCGCATTTCCTTAATAGTGGTGAGGAAGAGGGCATTTCTAGGGTTTCAAACTGCATTTCTAGCAGTTTGCTATTTGGAGAAAAGTTACTCCTGCTAAAAAATGCTCACTGCCCAAAATGATGAAGAATACATGAGCCCTGATATTTCATTCCCTTGATTCCATTTTTGTGGATTTCTTTATATTGTTTGGCTGACCACTAATGGGAGTATGAACGGTGGGCAAATTACAGGGTGACCATATAGAATGGAGAACAGAGCAATTGTACCTTTAACCATTGTATAAGAAGAGAGAATTTAGGCTGGTTTAGCTCATCATAGAAGGGTTTAAGAAGTAGAACTGCCTCAATTCCCTCTTCTGTTTAATGGTATAGGCACTCTTTCCTCCATTCTGTACAGTCACCCTGGGCAAACAGGACCCATCAGCAGGTTCAAGAGGAAGAATTAGAGCTGACAAGTGTTTATACGCTGCAATGATTAGGCTATAAAAGTACTTTAGAAAATCCCTGACTTGGCCTCTACAAGGAAATATTAAGATATGTAAATAGATGAGACAACCTAAAGCAAATCATCTAAGCAAATAATTCAAATGCAAACTGGGGAAAATATACTCACAGTGCAATCCTATTTGTATCTACTCAGAAATAAGTTCCGTTGAGTTGAATGGGGCTTACTCCCAAGAAAGAGCTTTTAGGATTGCAGCGTAACACAGTTAGCTGAAGGCCAGACTATTTTGCCACCAGAAACAAATCAAGAATCAATTATTAGCTGCACCAGAGACTGGTCTAATTGGGTATAGGTGCACCTCTTCCACCCGTACTTTTGTACCCATTTTCTTCCACCGCAGGGGAAATTTCAGATTCCATCTATGAATTTCCTCCTCCCGTTCCATCCATCCTCCCATCAACACCTTGCCATTTATTTATCAGTTTTTGACAAGCTACTTCACTCCCACCATACCAAGATATGCTTAGTGGTTCACCCTGGAACACCCACTACTGATCTATGGGAGGAAGTTTGTGGTTACTTCATTCCCATTTCTTCCTCTTCATAGTTCATATGTAGACACCATCCAAGTCTTGGAACATGGGGCACAAATAGTATATCAAAATTTCAAAAAATATACAGTGTTTTTAAGAGGATCTTAACATAAGGTGTTTCACATACATTGTCTTTGCATAAAGCAGATTACTACTGTAAGCCCCATATGAATAGATTTGAGGGCAAGGAAGGAAAATAAATTTAGAATTTTATACACACACACGGCCCCAAAGTGGGGCTTTGTTCATGGAGGTCCCAAGAAGTCTCCCAGGCGCTTACCAGGCTTTGACCTACTTAGCTCTAGGAACCCTGATCACATGCTCTCAGACCATGTCTTGGATATTTTAAGATTGGAATGCTCATTCCTTTCACGTAAATTTAATGTGGATTAAAGGAATGAAAATAACTGAATGAAAAGAAGCTGCTTTGCTCGTGTGACGAATACTGACAATGCCCAATTGTCAATTTCTCTGCTTGGAATACAGAACAATTTGTGACACCAATCCTATTAGCAGCTATTTAGGTACCTATTTAGGTACCAGCTGAAAAGTCCTTGCTTTCCTCCAGGCCTTTACTTACATGTGAGATCATCCATGGGTTTGCAAGAGCGTTTGCAAGAACCATGATGCAGGTCCTCAGAGGACCTCTCAGATATGATTGGAGGTCTTCTGAGGGATGGGAAGGTTGAATGCAGCCTCCACACACTTCAGTAGGCATACCTTCAGAAAGACATTTCTGATTTTTCACTAAACCGGAAGTCCCTTTCAGAAGGCCTCAGGTAGCACTGAGAATCCATGTGCCATCTCCCTGCGTCACCAAACACAACACCTCCAAATGTGACCTTCAGGCCCTTCTGGCTGCATCCAGAGGTCCTTTGAGGACTCCTCACTAATCTCAGTATCAGCAGATACCAAATTCTTCCCTGTATTTTATCTTCCCATATTTTGCTTAGTAGTTTTCTGCATATTTGTTTTTTATTCCACAATATTGTATTGCCGTATTTATTCGATTCTAATATGCCATTGAATCTAAAGCGCACCCTAAACCTATAATAAAAATACCATATTTACTCAAATCTGATTAACCATCAAATCTAATACACATCCTGATTTTGGATACTGAAAAAGGTGAGCATTAGAGTAAATACTCTATTTCATTACTATTACTAATGTTTTATTTTGTAACTTTCCTGAGAGACTTAATGGTCAAAAGGAGAGGAAAAACAAACCTTTTTCTATAAAAATCAGTTAAATATTGTGACATCGGGTTAAATTCACTGGTCTGCTGATGAACTTACCCCTACACATGACCGGTAGCATAAGTGTAAACCAGCTGATAAGCAGGAACATTTTTGGGTGGAAAATAACTTCTGGAGAGTCCTTTTCTGTTGAAGGCCTGCAAATAGAAGTGTATAGGAAAACCAGTATGAAAAAGTGATCTGCATTTACATAGGTATCTTATATTCAAAAATAGAAACAGATTAGATTAAATTTGGTTCTTATGACAAAACACAGAGGTTTCTCTTTGTCCTTGACTCAGCAGGGTCAAGACATCAAGTTCTCTTCCCCACCCAACCCTCTCCATCTCATGTTCCCTTCTACGTAGGGAGAACCACTAGGAATGACAAACATACATACAGAAAGGAGAATAATTGGGTGAATGTAATAGGATATCCCCAAGGAATGTGGTTCAAGCACACAAGATACAGGGCTTGGCAGGGATGACTATTCACAGAGAGAAAGGAAATTTTACAAATTGGTGTCAGCTTTACAATGTGCATCCTCAAAACCACATACCCACACCCAAGATCCAAAGACATGTGACATTAGCTCACTCAAGGAAGAATGTTAAACCAACATTGCATGTCCGTACAATAAAAACACACCAATCCGTTCTCATTTTGTGCATCTTTTTTAATTAATTTGATAACAGCAAACATTGTTCAACCCAATATACATTTCAATATGTACAGATATACAAATGGATATACATTTCATATAGATAAACAATGCAGAAATCTGACCCAATCCCATCCCTCTGTACCATTTCCCCTATACAAGCACCAGGGCCAGATTTAGGTTTAATGAGATCCTAAGCTATTGAAGGTAATGGGATCCTTTACATGTCCAGCTGTGCTTTGTCAACAAAACATTGTCGCTGTTTTTTGTGTTGAATATATACTATATGGTAATTTATGGACCTAATAGGTATCTAGGTGTACAATCCTAACCATGTCGACTCAACAGTAAGTCCCACTGTGTTCAGAGAGACTTACACCCAGGAAAGTGTGTTTAGGTTTGCAGCCTAAAGCCATTTGCACATAACAAAATATGTATTTTATCAAAGTAATTGTTGAACTGAAATACAATTGAATTTTGAGGGCCCCAAGAGAGTCGGGCCCTAAGCTAAGCCTGTTTAGCTTATACGTATATCCAGCACTGACAACCACCCCTGCCAAACTGAGCCTCTTTAGAAATTGCCGCATATAGTTTTCAGACTATATGGTTTGGAGATACTCCCCAGAAGCCTTCCAGGGGGCTTAATATTGGTACTTCAGATAGATGCTGCTAATCTGACCAACTAAGATATAACCAGTAAATAAAAAATTATGCCAGAATGAAGCAATATGAGAAATTGGGCAGGAAGGTACTCTGTGCGGTTTTACATTTTAAGCAAATCATAACTCCAGTAGTTTAACAGGATTGTGTTGGAACACATGGGTATTTTGTAAGCCAGTGGTTTCTTTAACAAGGTTTTACAGCAATTACCCTAAAGCACAGTCGCCACAATTAACAGTTAACACTGGCTATTTTGTTATTGTTGAGCTTAGTTTGAACTATGCCTTTGCATATAGACAAAAGAATCAAAACTTTTGGCCTCCGGTTCAGACACAGAGCCAAACCATAATTTAGCATTACAAGAATGTGTCTAAGCAGGACTCACACTTCTCTGTCCTTTCTTGCATGCAAGGTGGAAGGAGAGTGCAGGCTTTGATTTCGTTGTAGGAACAAACCACGTTCAAGGCTGCGGAACCATTGTTTGTCCATCATCAAATGTACACAAAATTTTACTAATCAACATGCAATCCAATCTTAATCTGCTCTGGAGCAGGCAGGCTGGTGGGTTTGCCTTACACTTATGGTTGCCATATGTCCTGAAAAACAGGGACAATCCCAATTTTGGGGGATTGTATTCACATATTGGCAAATGGGACACAGGATCCTGTCCCAATATTGTGGACGAAAATTACGGCAACTCTATTTGCATCCAAGGCAAAGTTGGTGCTGAAAGCAGCTCAGCTCAAGGCAAGGGGAATTGCTTCCCCTTATAAGAAACACAGCCCCAATTGAGCTTATTGGATCTGCATCACCTAAAGAGATGGCACAAATCTGAGTACCCCCACGCTGCCCAGGGATGGGATAGGATATAGCATAAGTGCTGGATCCTAGATCCAGCCCTGATTAACCCCAGCCATAAATGCCTCCCTGTGCTGGTTAGGACTGGGCTGCCAAGCTTCATCATTGGGACATTTTGAAAATGAACAAAATTTACATGCTTTCAAAAGGTAAACCCATAACTCTTTACATCAATTCTTAAAGCATTAAAGGAAGCAAGCAAGCATGGAGTCCTGCAGTATCAAAGCAAATGCAGACACCTCTGTCAATACCAGCAAAAGCAATGCAATTATTAAAATCTCCTGTGAAGTAATCATTCTTGACATCAAGTGGCCATATATTTTTAGAGATTTTCTGGGAGGGCTATCGCTATATTAGAATTTTAGGCTGCAATCCTAATCTCCAGTTAGGCTGGCACATAAGTCCTGTGCTGACCTGGAGATCCAGTGGTTTCCAAACTGTGAGCCAAGACAGCCACTAAACCCTCTCTCTGTCTGCTGAATTTCTGTCTATACTGAAACTTAGAATTTTTGTTTATACTGGGAACTTTTAAAGGGGTTAAAAACAGCATTAAAAATAGTGATAGGCTTATCAGGTGTCCAGCACAGTGAAAATTCTGGAGCTCACTCCTGACTCCAGCTGCAAATTTTCAACTGGACAAGAAAACTTCACCATTTAAAAGCTGTTTGGCAATTCTGAGTGGGATTTACATCTTTTGCTCTGGCAAGCCACTCACTTTGAAAAGATTCCCAGCTGTTGGGATATTTCCAGAGAGCAAATATTAGCACACAATGCTAAAAGTAGATACAGGAAGCCTGGTCAGAGTCCTTGCCAGCTGCTTACTGCAGGCGTCAAACTCCTGATATAAATTATGGTACATTGGGGTCTCCATCACTCTGACTCCTCATCACTCGGGACAGAAGACCTCAATAAGAGATTAGATAGATTTATTTATTGGCCAAGTATGAATAAAATACTTGGAATTTGGCTTCGGCTTATGGCTACATAAGTACTTACAATAAGTCATAAACAATAAATAATAAGCCATAAACAATTAATACAGCACTAAAACAGATAAAAGTACATCCAATTCAAATTAGACCCCGCAATAGTGGGTTTACAGCATATCCAAAACTCATATAGAGCACAATCCTATGTCTACTCAAAAGTAAGCCCCACTGTGTTCAATGGATCTTACTCCCAGGAAAGTATCTTTAGGGTTGCAGCCACCGTCAAATTGGCAAATTGGCTAAAAACCAGGTTTGAGTATATTTGCAGGGAAGAGAAAGTTTAGTAGATATTTATGCCATGAAAAACTGGATTCTTCAATCTATATAATTTATTTAAATTTAATTAATTTAAATTTAATTTAAATTTAATTTCTGCTTGTTATGCACAATTTATTCTGCTAATCAAGGAATGGGCAAGGAACAGTACAGGATATTGAAGCACCATACTCTAACTATTATAATTGTATCATCATCATCTTATTCTGCTAATCAGCAATAAGCAAGAAACAGTAAAGGATAATGAAGCACCATGCCCTGGTTATTATAATTGTAGTATCATCAACATCATTACTCCTTCTCTCTCTCTCTCTCTCACACACACACACACACTTATCTACACCATTAAGGACGAGTAAGTTTTCTCTTTAAAAAAAGTTATGCATAACTTAAAAGTTTGCATACCGATGTTCAAACCAATGTTATCTATTTTGTAACCTCCAAAACACACTTACTAATTATGCTAAAGTTTTCCCCATGCCAAAAGATAATTTGGTATCATTTCAACACTACAAAAACAAAATACCACCTCCAACTGGACAATCTTAAACATGCAATCCTGTCTGTGTTTACTGAGAAGTCCCACTGACTACAATAACGCCCACTGCAGCAGACTGTGAGCGTGCATAGAATTTGCACCTGAAGTCTTTTGTTCTGCTGCACCTGCAAGAGACTCCACTGTCCTAGAATCAACTTTGCACTTGCTGGCTTCAGTTACTTCTACCAGCAAGTCCTAGCCAAGAATGATGTTAACAGAATGCTGTTAGTCCCGGATGCAGGGACTAGATGCTCAGTCCCGGATGCAATCTTAAGCCACTGATTTCATTTCATCAACCGCATGCTGGACGCGTAAAAGAAAGTTTGCAGCACCAGTAGATTCTCATCAATACTTAAGAAGAAATCATGGCATGGACTGGGGGTTGTCCTGTTTGTCCTCAGTACCCACCCCTCAAAATAAAACTCATCCCCTGGGAGACATGCAGAGATCGTTGTTGTGAAAAGTACCTGCAACCTTCAAGAGCCCAGAAACACACGGTTTCTCATCAGTTGCCAGAGTGCCGTTCACTGGGCTAGCAGGCCAGCTGCCGAAGGCTTTCCACTCACCGGTCTTGTAACTGCTTGCCTTTACGCACCAGGGCGTGGACTGTTTTCTTTTGTGCCTTGTGGTCCCGATCTTGTTTACGAGAGGCTCACCTCAGCGCCTTGCCTCCCCCTCTTTCAGCCAGGATTTAATGAGTGTGTAATTTTCCAGAAGGTCACACTTATTGTTCCTTCAGGTTTCTCACTTTCCAACTTTTTTTGCTCCTGGTTTTGAAAAGATGGCAGTGGCAAATTTAAGGGTTTTATCATCTGACAGAATCAAGGCCATGCCTCTTAGATATGGCACAGTATGTCACAAAGGATGTACCATAACAGTTGGGTCTACATCTAACTTTGATTTCAGTTAGTTTTGTGTGATATTCTGTTTTGTTTTTCAACAATATCACAGGATTAATCTCTAGACAATACACATTTCATAAAGTATTTTTATGTAGATGGTTATGTATGATGATAAAGTGTTTAAGATATTCACCTGTAGATGTCCCTTTTTTGGACATACTCAGCTCTTCGACTTAGGGCAAAATCCAGAGTAACTATTGGGAGTCCTTGCTCTGGTAAAAGAATAATTTACTCTGGAAACCAATAAGAATTTCCCATAGGTTTTCACTGGGTGATGCAGTAACTACGGGTGCACGTAATGTCTCTTATGTGCTCCCGTAGTTACTCAGGACTTGGGGGTTGGACAGCACTATTTTTGTCAACCAGTTGTACTTGTATAACTGGTCGTACATGGTGTCTGGTGGTACTTCTGGGACCCCCAGACCCAGGCAAAGAGACCAATAAGCCACTCAAAGGGTGGTTGGAGGCACAGCATCATGGGCAGAACTCCAGCATGTGCTTCAGCCCTCCAAACCTCTCTGAGCTTCTTACTGGTGTTTGCTGCATCACATCTGGCCTCCCAGTCTGGAAGTAATAGTTGATAACAACATTGCCAGTTACTTCTGGTGGTTCTTCCAGTAGACTGACTCTGTGAAGTGGTATGGCAAGGGCAAACATTGAGATACGGTGGCTCAGTCTCCGGGTAAAGAAATATACGTATATACAAACTTGTGGATATTTTCCTAACTTTCTTAACTTTCCTAGCTCTCTGGATATTTTCCGAACAACTTTGCAAAGTTTGGTTCTCAGTGCAAAATTTAGCACTCTAAGAATTGTTATCTATTTTTTTAAATAAAAACAGCAACTTTCAAGTCCTCAGGGATATGAAGGTAGGATTGAACATGTTCTTGAAAAATGCCTGGTGAAATCTCACAAAACAGGGAAAACCAGAGTTTCCCATCATTTATTCAACCTGCAGTTATTTGCGTAATTCAACAAAGACAGGATTAATTCCACAGCATAAGTATAATGGCATTCTTTTAATGCACTTACCGGCAGTACAGTACATTAAGCTTTCTCAACACAGATCTTTTTTTCTTCCTTATAGCACCATGTTGTCCCAAGTCCTCTCCCTTACCTGGTCTATTAGGGCAAGGCTCACCAAACTAGTTTCTTTCTAGCCAGTGTGGCAAATCCAGCCTCAATCCACAATCCAGATAAGTGAGAGTACAGTATTTGGTTAGATTAATTCTATTCTATTATCTGTATTAATTTGCTCAAATGTACATCATCATTGTACAATTGCAGTTTATTTGCACAATAAACATTGTGCAGTTTATTGATTGCTGTCCCAGCTTTGATCTGGAAAAATTGGCCAATTATGCACAACATGCGTACAGAATTGCAGTTTAAGAATGAAAATTAATCGTTTAATCAATGCCTACCAATTGACTATCTGGGGAAAAATTATCTGGGAAAAAATCACCTGCAATGACAAAGGTATTACTCTCTAAATCAGGAAGTCTTGAGTTCAAATCCTATCTTTGCTATGAAATCCGAAGGTGGCTGCTCTATTATATTTACTCATTTGTAACACAGTTAATAATTCTGACTAAGGCTGCAATCCTAAAGACACTTTCCTGGGATTAAAACCTATTGAACATAATGGAGCTTACTTTTGAGTAGATACGGTTAGGATTGTGCTCTAACTTACACAGTTGTGGTAAGGACTGCAAGACAAAGTATTTGGAGTTCTTGTCTCCAGCTCACCTTCCTGATTTACAAAGGACTTTATCCTATACTTTTGAAGCTCACTTCCTTTTTTTTAAATGGACATACCTGTACTAGTTCAAAGGTTCACTTTTCCATAGATTTCTGGGAGTTGTAGTTCTGGGAGGTGTAAAAGGGGATCAAAGGTTCTGAAAAGCAAACTTCGCTGAAATATAATGCAATGTCCAATTCTCTTTGATGATAGCCGTAATAATGCTTTCATTATTATGAAAATCATCATAATAATCTTCCATAATAATCTTCCTATCATCTTCTATGGCCAAGATTCCTCCTCTAAACTCTCTAGATCTAGTGCTTAAAAAGAGAAGGAAGACAGCAATCCTACCTGCTTTTTAGCAAACCAGTCCAAGCTCTCCTTCCCCTCCTCAATCCGTTTTATTTCTGGAAGTCTCAGGTGTCCTTCTGCCACACCGATCTCAAGTGGCCCTGTTTTTATTTGACACACTTTTGAGTCACATTAGCAACAATGCTCAATGGCTTGAACATGAGTCAGTGGTATGATATCATTGGGCTACAAAATTGCCAGCCCAGCGAGAGAGGGAAATTTCCCCACCAGGGAGCAACAATTTTGGCCAACAAAGCTCAAAATCACAGGATTCCTCTGGATCTTGCAGGCTTCTACTCAGATGCCTGGAAGAAGAACCTAGGCTGGTTATTACTTTGATATCTTGATCAACAGAATAACACCACGGCGGTGTGCCACAACGGCCTCAGCAACAGATTACAGTTTCATTCGACTTCAACAATCCTTCTATATAATTATGCTCACAAAAATATTTACTCCCTTAGGAAAGGCAGATGCAAATTGTGCTCCGTTGTTCAAAACAAGCCACAGAATCATATTTATATGTGCATGCACAAGGTACAATTTTGCAAAACATCTGGGTTTGGACCCTTCAACTTACTGTCAAATGGTGGTTTTCAAATGGGTTTTTTTCATTCAGGGAAACCTTTCCTCAGCAATTTATCTGCTGAGAAGCCCCTGCTTATGTGCCATGGAATCCAGGCCTGTAGGAAATTCAGAGGCACATTCAGTGCTGGCTTCTCTCCATACCACAAGGGATGGTCAGAGCATTGGCTAAGTTGCATTCTTGGGAACCACAGCATTGAACTTACACAGTTCCCACTCATGGATATCTCTGCATACATGTCTCCATACTGATGGCAGATCTCCAAGGTTACTGACAGAGGTCTCTCCCAGTCCTACCTGAAGATGCCAAGGATTAAGCCTAGGACCGTCTACATGCAAAGCAGGTGCTCCTCCAGTGAGATACGGGCCACTTCTCACTTTCTGAGAGCTCCTCAGGCCAGCACTGCCACCCTCTAGATACTGATTTCAGTGCCAGGGCTCAGCCGCAGAATACATACAGAGAGCCAGGATGGCTAGCAGTTTGAGAGTTTGAATTTGAAAATTCAGGTTCAAATTCCCATTCAGCCGTGAAGTTTCCTGAATGACCTAGACCAGTCACTATTACTCAGCCTCATTTAACTCACAGGGTTGCTATGAAGACAGAAGGAGAAAGGAATCATGTACAATATCCTGTGCTTCTTGGAGGATGAAAAAATAGACAAATGAACAAATGAATGATGAGATAACAAGGAGTGCCCCTGTGCTTACACAAAGGGCTTCTCCCTCTCCATGGAATAACTGCAACTCACCTCCACATTTTTGAGATCAAAAAAGTGCCATGACAGACAGACATTCAGTTTCCAGCCAAACTTAAATTTCAATAATTCAGTTTAGAAATTAGCTATAGTGCAAACAGCTTGAAAAACCACACTTTCCCCTGCTTTGTCAGACTGTAATATATTTATTTGTAATAATTTTTAAAAATGTACTTCCTGATACAATCTTTTTAAAAAAAAAACACCAGAGTCATCACTGCAGGGCAGGTTCCATTGTGCAGGTTTCCTTTGTTCTGTGGTGCTGTTCCCTCCATTGCCCCAACACAGCCCTAAAAGGTTGTTACTTTAGTTGGACATCTATATTCTCTTAACATCAGAGGCACGTAATATTGCAGAGAAGCAGATTTCTCATCAGCAGCTTGATTGCAGATTTTAACCCAAGAAGGTTTGGGACTTCCTTTATATCCAAGCATGGAAAAACTGCCTGGAAAAAATAAAAAGGGGGGGGATGATTTGATTACCATCACACAGTCCAAGAAACCATTACAGTTCATGCACTGTCAGGTTTGCCAGATACCTCTCAGACCTTGTTCAGATCTTGTTCACAGTTATGTAAAAGTTATGTAGATAACCATTTTAAAGGAACTTTCTGAATCCATATAGGAGCTCAGAATTTACTACTGAAAATTACTAAAGTAATCATAGAAACAAAATTAAATTCACAATGTACTCACAATTGTAAAAAAACCACACAAAAAGCTTTGACAGACTTTGCATAACATATTACAGTTTATATTATAGCTCATGCATTGTTATTCCTGGGAGTTCCATTCAGAAGCCTTCATTGGATAGAAAAAATTAGTAGATACCAAATCAGTGGAAAAATCACTTTGAAAACCCACTTCCAGATTACTTGCTCCTCTATTTTTTCCTCAGAACACACTGGTATAGACACTATACTGTACTGAGCCACTAGACAGGGTGAATAATGGAATCTAGTAGAATGAAATTATTGTTATTTAACAACACAAAGTTGAGAAATTGGATTTTTGTGGATTTTTCCTTGTTACAAGATATTTAAAAGTAGACCTCCATAAGTAGACCTCCATATAAGTGGTGAGCCAAATCAGTGGATACCAAATCAAGGGATACTGAGATCCCACCTGTACTAATAGTACAATCCTATGCATGTTTACTCATTGACTTCTTTAGAGCTTAATCCCAAGTAAGTGTGATTGCAGCTGTTTTTTTCCCTTTTAAGGAAGGTGCTCCAGCCATCTGAAAACCTCATTTTGGTCTCTCTTGCTTTTGCACCTTCTCAACATACAGAGTTTTGGGACCAATCCTAAAGAAAAGAACCAGTATGTCAGCACTTATATGCCAGCAAATAAGTGCTCCGGATCCAATCATTGGACCAGCGCATTGTCACACTAACGTCACTCCAACACGGCTGATGAATGATGTTCTTTGCCATTTTCAGGAAGTGAAAATGCCACTTCCTGCCAATTAAGCCACTTGAGATGTAAAAAATTTGTCCAAGTTTTTCCAAGAAGAAATCACGCAATGCAATGAACATCTAACAGAATTTTACACATCACTGAAGTTTTGCAGAATCAGGAAACCTATTGCCAAAGCAGCTCTAAAGGCATATTTTGCACCGATGTTCATTCTGGATGAATGATAGAGGACCGTGTCTGCACCAGTTAGCTCCACTCCACCCATTACGCCTGCCTTGACCCATTTTGACAGGCATTCTGCAAAATTTAGATTTGCACAATTGCCTGCATAAGCAGATCTCAAGTGCATACAGTACATCCCTTTTGGATGGAGGCAGGCCAGGGGGGAAAGGGGGAACTGCTGCAATCCTGATCTCTACAGCATATACAACAAAATCCAACTCTGCAATTTAAAAAAATTCGCTCTCACATTCTGAAACAGCCACCACCCAAGTGGAATCCAATGGCTCTTTCCAACAGCAATGTAATTAAGCACCATGGGGGCAAATACCACACACAGTGGATCTGGTAGGGGGGCTGGATTTTAATTAACCCAACAGTGATGATCCCAATAGGAATTTGACTCCCAAAATTGGAGTCCCTCCCCATTCCACCCCAAAGATCACTAAAAAGTATGAAAAGAATAGGCTACATGAGGCCACCTCCTCAAACTTTCTCACTTCAGCCAATTTTGACTGGCATGGTCTTCTTGACACCATCTCAAGGAATTTATTCATTAGCAGCTCTGTGGATGTTCAGCCAGACACAGACATTCCTGTTAACATTGTTTCCAATGTCTTTCCAGCGCCTACAAATGTATATTTTAAATAAGAAAAGGAGATCAAACCAGGGGACCAAATCATCACCACAGCGTATAAGATCTTGCTTGTTTGGGCAATACTATTCAGTATAATAGAGGGAGAAATCCAAAACTCAACTATTCAATAATCTACAGGGGCCAGTGAAAAAAGTTACCTCTTCAGTGCATGAGACAGATTATTTGAATATTTGAATACATTTTCTGTAGGGGTTCTTTAACTGAACATTTTGAGTTCAATCCTAAACCTCAGTTAGGCTGGCATAAGTCTTGGCACAAATCCCACTGGCACAAATTCCTGGGGATGTTGCAAAAGTGCCGTAAAGCATTTCTGCATCACACCTGCAGGGTTAGGCTAGTGCACAGACATACACCAACCTCCCACCACCGCTATTCCAGGAACTGGGAGTGGGTGAGTTATGCCAGCCTAAATTGGTCAAGATTGTGTTCGATGTCAGTAACTTCTCTTTTTAAAAATTCCAGATTTTTGTGAGAAGAGAAAATGCACTCAATAGCTTTTTAAAAATTCCAAATAATCTATGACTGGAAAGAATCCCAAGTCCACGGCTGACCTCTTTTTGAGAAGTATCTAAGAGGAATCACAGACATCTGGCAGGCCAATTTACTTATCAACAGAAAGAGAATTACACTGTGCAGAAGTGAAATTTGGATCGGCTCCTGTCTACTTTCCAGGGAAATAACTTTAAGAAGTCATGCCATAGTAAGGGAATGTTAGGCATGTGTCAATAACGTGCACAAACACCCTGTAACAAGAATTTCTTCTATCAGACTGGCTGGGAAAACAGATTTCCTGTCCTGGGGGGGCAAAGGCTGGATTCTGAAATGAAACAAAAAATAAGGTGAAAAAACCAAAGCAATGATTCCTACAAAATGAAGGGATTGAACGTCCTGAGTTAGTTAAAGCACAGAAAGCACAAGCAGTTCCCAGCTGCAGGACTTCACCTCAGTAACAGCACAGTCCAGCTTCTCAAAAGAGATTCCTGCAAATGAAGAGATATGAAGGTACACAAAATAAAATTACAGAGCAGGAAAGGACACTACTGAGATAACCAGGATAGATTTATTGCATATCTTGCTTGACTCCAGATGTGCAGGACAATTTTAAATCACACTAATTTCAATAAAACAGCCACTTAAGTATCCAACTGGATTAAATCTTTTATTTCTCCCCTTGAGTCATTCTGGGTCTCATGTATTCTGGATCTTACATGGGATGTGATCCCTTCCTTGGTGAACTTGAGAGGAAGATGCTCCCATATGGTACACTGTTGTAAACAACAATAGCTTTGAGTTATTTAAAATGCATTTGACTGTGGTGGAGTCAGATGACCTCAGTATTGTCATCTCACACTGGAAACATCTTCAGAGTTTCAAACAGGAGTTGGTTTTTTCCCCCCTGCCTTTCTGGGGAATAGAAGGGATTGAATAAGAGAGATCTTCTATAGGCAAAGCAGGTGTTTAACTACTAAACTATAACCCCACAGCTAATCAATCAAAGCTGCTAATATATATATAAAACTTTTTTAAATACTTCAGTTTCTTCTCTGATCTTGTTATTTCATCCATGGGGTACATGTCGTTTAGGCTGCAATCCTAACCACAATTTCCTAGGAGTAAGTAATATTGAAAATAATGGGACTTAATTCTGGGTAGTTTACACTGTTAGTCTCCCTAGATAGAAGTGACTGGATAAATAATTCGGCATCTTTAAGCAAGAAGTCCTTTGTTGCACCACATGTAAATGGTTAAAATGTAAATGCAACAAATGGAATTCAGTACTGACAGGGTGACTGGCAACTCATCTGGATGGCTTTAAAAGAAAATTAGACAAATCTATGGCAAAGGAGAGTTCTAGAAATAGCAATCAGCAAGGCAGAATAGCTAAATGGAATCACCATGTCAAAAGTCCATCAAATTCAGTGTTTGTTTTCCACAGTGACCAGTCAGCCCAGAAGGAAGATACCAGACTTTCTTAGAGTAGAAGATTCCAAATCAGATTTGGAGAACTGCTATGTCCAGTATACAAGGTGACCAGATTATTCCTGAACCCCAGGGCCAAAATTCCTGAACCCCAGTGCCAAAATTCCTAATCCCAAGCCAAAATTCCTACCCACTTTAAAAAACTGCCAAAAAATGTATTTTTTGTTTTTGTTTTTTGGTTTTTTGACCATAACTTTTGATAGGAAGGAGATATCCTCAAACTGATTTTTGGATTGGATTCTGCTCTTCAGTACAAATCCAACAACATATGGCACGATGGGGTACTGTGCACTATCGCAAAGTTTCAAAATGAAGCCAAAATGTAGGACAATGAAGCCAAAATGTAGGACACCCGGACAGGACACCGGATTTGAAATCCGGACAAATCTGGGTTTTTCTGGTCATATGGTCACCCTGCCAGTATTTAAGCTTCAAAAGGCAACTGACTGTCTACTGGATGAGTCTCGCTCTAATCCAGCATGGGAAACCCTCACTTTACTTTGGATTTGGACAATGAAGTAACTACAGTGTGGCAACAAACATGGGAATAATTACTTTCAGCAAAGCCATTTTGGCAGCCTTTGTGGCCAAGCAACCAACAGTCAGAATGACCAAGTCTACCCTGACAGAATTATCTAAAATTATCTGTTACTCTGCGGTCTGGAAGTAAACCTCTTCCTAAATAAGGTCATGAACACAGCCAAACAAAAACCTGCACATGACCAGTTGGAATGTAAGTTTCTAGCTCTGGGAAACAAAATGGAAGAAAATGTTGTTTTAAACACTGAGCCAAACTCTTTCTGAAGGGTTGCCCCAAAATGGGGTTTCAATTCTGAGCATAGAACCCCTTCAGTTTTCATATTTGTCCATCTCTTGTGTGTTTCCAAACAACATAATTTCCTACTGCTTTTTAAAAACTGAGATAAAAAGGTAGAACAGTCAAGATTATCCAAAACTGCAACGGCCATCTCAGATTCCTCTATTTCCTCAACAATCAAAAGATGCTATTTCATTTCAGAATGCCCCCCTTGTTTTATCCACTGGGGTGAGTAAAGGCTGCATGTTTAATATTTGCCCAGGAAATGGGTCACAGGACCAAGATACATTTAAATTTACCAAATGCCAAATTAGGTTCACTTTTTGATTGGAGTACATTGTACAAGCTTTCCTCAAGTTCTCTTCCAATAACTGAAGCATATGGGAGGCACCGTACGAACTGCTTTTTTGTGTCATGTACAGTCACAAAGAAAAAATTGGTGTGAAGGTGGATACAGCATAACCTTCCAAGAAGCAATCTACCAAATATTTGCCCTCTTGATATTGACTACCCAAGTGATTAGTAAATACTAATCTGTATAAATACTGTATAAAGTTGGTAGGGAAGATTCTGGCCACCTCGACACATTGAAAGCTTTGCAATTATTTTCATTATATTAGCATCCTTGGACTTAATGTTCTGTAATGGGAAGTACAGTAGCTTTGTGAGTCGTCCTATGCCTGGCCATTCATTCATCTGCTTTAATTTTGCCATTGATTTGATTTTTGAACAAGCAGTCGCAGTATCAGCTGAGCATGGAGGAAGTATGAGGAGGCTCACTAGGGCTAAGGCACTAGTAATGGCTAGGTGCACATGGTTTTGCACACTTTCCATCCCAGGGTCAATCTGTGGTTGAATGGGTCTCATGGAACAGAGCTGAGAAATATCTTAGCCTTAGGCCAAGAGAGACTGCTAGAGAGACTGAGGAATATCATCCAGTGATCTCACTGAGTACCTTGGCAGCCCCAGGACAATGGTAAGGCATGCACATGTAACACTGCAAAAGCCATGGCTCTTTACGTCTACCATTTTTGCAGTCATATGAAACATAGGGTGCAATCCTGACTTAGGTCAGAGAGAATGGGCCAGCTAAGCTGGCCTAAGGTATCTCATATCCTGAGCTGACTGTTAGACCAAATCCTCAGGGCTAGGAGGCATCTAGGATAACATTTAGGTCAAATCCACAGGGTTAGGAGGGCTCTGGGCAGTACTGAAGAAGCAGCAGCACATGGGGAGCATGCTCACTAGGCTGTGAGAGTTGTGCCATATCCTGAGGTAGGCTGTTGTAGTTTTACTGTATCCTGAGGTTGAGAGGCAGGAGTGGTGCTTAGGCTGGCCTTAAAACATTTTCTTTTGCTTCCATTTTTACTCTGCCTCATCTTGGACCCCTATGGGTCTACTCAGATTTATGTCTGCTCCAAAGGTGGCCTAAGTCTGAGGAGCTGTGAGGGGGCATGTCTGCCCTAGAAACAGGCTCTGGATACTGCTTAACTGCACATGGTCTAGGCCATGCTCAACATGCCCTCAACACACCTCTGCTGAGCAGCTAGGCTGGCCTGTCTGGCATTAGGTGGGCCCAAGTGCCAGACTGTCTGGCCTAAATGCACTTCAGGATTGCAGTTATACTATAAGAAATCATATAAGATAGCAGTGGCAAATTTGCTTTTGGAAATTATAGTATAAGAAAGATAGTAATTCAAAACAGTCACATGCTCAACTTTTTCCACATATAGTCACATTCTTCATATAGTTACCTTGTTTGTGGAAGACAACAGGCTTTGCTGAACCTAACTTTGTAAATACTGCAGTCTCAGAAGCCCCCATTGCTTCTGTAATCTCTCTAGAGCACAAAAGGACAATTGATCTGAGAAAAAAAAAGAAGCACAATGAGAATAACTCTTTGAATTTAACATTGACTGGACTTTCTTGTTTGCCTACCGAGTCTTGGGACTCGGGAATTACTGAGCAACCAAATAAGGGCGCAATCCTAACCAATTTAGGCCAGCCTAACTCAGCCGGCATATCTTCCCATGGTTGTGTGGGGAGATCAGTGTATGCCTGAACAGTGACCTAACCCAGTGGTCCTCAACCTTTTGAGGACCATGGCCTGGGACTATGGGGAAAAATTCTCCACAGACAGGCTTGGCAGTGCATGCGCACTTTGAACTAATCTGCTATAGGCTGTGCATGCACAGTCCAGCATCTGGGCTGTGCATGCCCAGTTGGCTCTGGGCCCAGATGAGCTGAGCCTGCGCAGTCCGCCCATGCTCAGTTTGCTCCAGGACCATGGCTGTGGACTGCAGGGCTCAATCCTCTGGTCCAATGACTCCGGTCCCAGAATGGCCCAACCACCAAGGTGCTATGGACTGCAGTGGGCCACAGACTGGGGGTTGAGGACCCTTGACCTAACCTCCCCTCAAGAGTGGGACAGAGGTGCCTTATGGCACTTTTGTGACACCCCTAGATCAGGTGTCAGGACTTATGCTGGGGCTTATGCCAGCCTAACTGGAGATTAGGATTGCAGCTTAAGTTTCTTAGGCAGCAAAGGGCCACTAACCAAGCCACTGAAAGGATATTGGACAGGTGGCAGCCTATTTAGCTGATTATATGGGAAAGATGTGGGTTTTGGACATTAGTGTGGGGACATGAGGATACAACAGATAGTTGTGATTTTTGTACCTACAAATAAAATGTGATTGCAGTGACGTATTAGATAATACAAAATACCTTAAAAGTGCTACAGAAGTATTTCTCAAATGGGAGAAGAAAGGCCAAGGCAAGCAAGAAAAAATAAAATAAAAACAGTAACCATTTTATAAATTTATCATATTTACTCGAATCTATTGCGCCATCAAATCTAATGTACACCCTCTACTATATGGTAATCAAAATCCCATATTTATTTAAATTCAGTTAATCATTTAATTTAGTGTGCATCTTGACTTTGGAGACTGAACTCAACTGGAAAAGGTGAGCGTTAGATTCGAGTAAATACATTATATTTCAATATACCTGAACACAGATATGGTAGCGACAGAGCACCAAGTTCTGAGGTTGTGAACTGCACTGAGAAGATCTTGGATGTAAATCTATTTTCAGGTTATTTGACCTGCTTTTGTCAGCAGCCAAGGCTTCTTTTGTATGAATCTCTGTTGTTCCATGTTTATGTGGCGACGCACAAAACCACAAGGAATGTGGAACAGATGCAAAATGGAGAGCATCCAGGCTCACTGCAGAAACACATCCAAGTCAAAAGACTCGGCAGGCACAGGGGCAAGTCCAGTCACTGACTTGATCATAAAAGAAAAAAAATATTAAAAGAAGAGGTTTAAAAAAACTTAATTGGAAAGTCTGGCAACACCCCTAATTCTAATCTGTCCAGAAAGGAGGAACAGAAGTTAGGGAGAGGGTAGAAAACTGGCAGGGATAAATAGGACAAATTTCAGAAATGGAAAGGTGAGTCACTGCTAGGATATTGCAGTGATTTTAGACTTGGGCAGTTTGACAAAAGCAGCAGAATTGTGAAGATTGTAAAAAAAAGGACGACGACCTTATTTACTGATTGGTAGTAAAGGAGCTGCTAACTTCTTGCTAACAAGTTGCTGTCAGCTTTCCACACACTGCATTTGCATCCACTGGCACAGAAACACAGCAATTTTCATTTAGCCTTTGTAACATTCTTTCTGGAATACATTTGGCTTACAAAAGTAGGTCACTTTCTCAAGTAGCTTGTCACTCACTTGTTACTATGTGACCTTGACTGGCTCGGGAGGGCTCACCTCTCTTTTACAGATGTTTCGACATAATTGGTTACTGCGCTGGCAAACTTTGCCACACTGGCTGTGTCAAACTGCTGCCTACTCTTGACCATGCCGGAGCATGCATCGAGAACCAGGAAGAGTATCCCCCGGCTGTGGAACAAAAAGACCTCGTCATCAATCTGCAATGAAGAAAAAGGTTAGGATTAGCTGCAGGCAAACTATAGAAATATCAAAGGCATAGCTGCGTGTGCAGCAGTGAAACTCTTTTGGATTATTGAGGCTTCTTAACAAAGTGAATACATTTAAGGCAACCAAGCTTTCCCTAGATTTTAAGTAACCAGAGAGTTCAACTGAATTTAAACTCAACCTCAAAAACCAATTCAAAGAGATCAATTGGAACAGAGCCTGAAACAAAAGGTCTTTCAACAGCTTTGAACCTGAACTGGAAGTTCAACAGCTTCGAACCCCTAAAACAGAAACAAGTACAAACTGTTTCAAATGACTTGCTATCATTCTAAATGAAATGTATCTAAAAGAGTGAACTGGTTAGCAAGGTTCAAAATGCTTAAACTGGTTAATAAGCCACTTTCTAAAAACTGAGTGTCTGCACCAGAACTGGAGCCATATTTAATTTTTTGCTCCCTGCAGGTGACTCTGTCAGATGGTGTGCATCACACTTTATATAAACAGGCATCCACCACTTATGGAGCAGGTCAGGGAACAGAGCACTGTCCAATAGTAAAAACCAATGAAAAGTGGAACCCAGTCTTTTTCAGCTTGCAAATGCAAAAGGGTCACAAAAGAAAACATAAATATCACTTGCAAAAGATTAAACAACACATATTTATTAACACAAAGCCAAAATACACAACAAATTACACCAAAATTAACAAAGACACGTGTGAGCAATGAATATCTTGTGTCTTTGAAGAATAATTATTTATTGAAGAGTCATAAGGAAATGTCAAGAACAGTGGCACATGCAAATCAACATCAGGGAAGACAATTTTAGCCTTTAAACCAGCAGAGAGATGTTGAAAGAGTGAAGCATGTGTTGAATGAATGAGTCCTGTGTATAATTGAAAGTTGACGAAAGAGCAGAACCATCAGAAAATGAACTGTCAGAAAGTGGGGAGACCTGTATTGTCCAAAATCTGGTGAATGTATGTTAAAAGACACATGGAAATCTGATAACAGGCATACCTTAATGAAAGCCACTCTTGAATAGTTCTCCACTTCAAACCTCCTGACTGATTGAATCTGGATTCGAATGTATCTAATTGAAGGTGTACTGGTGATAGCAGCCTATAATTATAAAAAAAGAGCAGAAGAGAAAAACTTTGAATTAACACAAGGAATCCATTGCTTGGGAATGCTGCTATGTCTACAAGCATCACTGGATTAAACAAAGACAAGGGCAATCAAAATAATGTAAGCTACCCCAAGCCTGTAGGATAAATACATACATTTGAAGAAGAATGGTGGCTCATTGCTAGTGAAAGAATGTCATTGTTTAAAGCAGCCAGTGCAAAACCAGTTAGGGTAAATCAATTCATTCACAAATTCTGGAAGGATTTGGTAGAAAACAGCCTGAGTCTAATAACTGGAAACCCATATGAGATGTGTAGAGTTGCCAGTGGGCTTGTAATCCAGCTGGAATAACGCTAAGACACTGATTTCAGGAATTGGTTGCTCTTCCATGTGATCCCAGAGTTGTTATATGTGTCCTCAACTAAAGGCCCCAGTTCAGTGAGAAGGGTTGTCACTCTATAATAATCCACTTGTGGGATTCAAATAAATTAATAACAGGTTTATGTCCCATTAGTAACCGTTTCTCAGAACAAGGCGCTCATTAGCAAAGGGTTCTATAGAACCTGTGAGAATCACCTGAAGCCCACCACCAATAAGACCCATATTTACTCAAAGCTAATCAAATGTAATGACCATCCCTATTTTAAAAGGCTTGAGATAATTAATACTTACAGGCAATTGTAATGTGCAATTGCAAAGCAGGTGTAAAATTTAATAAGGAGTTATTAACATACAACAATGAGTTATGATAATAACATGAAATGGTTTTAGGTTACGATTTTTACCTAATTGCACTATTTTCTACAACAGTGGGTTTAAGTTGCATTTTTTATACTTATAATCACAATTCTGTATTTACTCGAATCTAATGTGTCACTGAATCTAATGCACACTTGATTTGAGACTTAGAGCACAATCCTAACCATATCTACTCAAAAGTAAGCTCCATTGTGTCCAATGGGTCTTACTCCCAGGAAAGTGTCTTTAGGATTGCAGCCTAAATTTAGCTGAAAGAGGTGCATGTTAAATTTGAGTAAATACAGTATACCACCTGCTTTGCATGAAGGAGGTTTCATGTTGAATTCCTGGCTGCAAATCCAAGTACTGCTGTTGAAGCATCTCCCTGAAACACTAGGGAGGGGCTTCTGCGCAGTGTAGGCTCTACAGAGCTACATGGATCAATGGTCTGCCTCTCCCATTCATAGATCTCAGTCACGTTCACAAAAGCTCTGGAAGTGAGCAGCCTTTGTATGGGAGTCACAGAGCATCTGAAGCAAACCAGTATATGTGGTTCTCTCTTATGAACCACCCCCAGGATCTGACTGGCGACAGTCGAAGACACAGTGCCGAGCCTTTAATTTGACCCAATTATGGCAATTATGTTCTTAACAATGAAGTCAGTGGTATATCTTTAAAGGGGTAGTTTAAGAGTAGCAATTTTGTGCCATGCAATTTGGGAAGCTTCACAGCAGAGTGAATTGTTTCTCTTGAGGAGGCCACAGGTTCAACCAACAGTATCTTCTGAGAAGCTGGAAAAATGCACTGCAGCTTGTTAAAATAAACCATTTGGGGCACTCTGCACAATCTTGGATTACGGAACTTGCCTTCCAAATACTGACACTGTTGGAGGGGACTGACTGTATCTGCCCTCAGTGTGGGATGCCAATGAATAGAGAGCTAAAAAAAATGAGATCCTCAATTTTTAAAATAAATGTTAGACAGTATGGTGAAATATGTCTGTAGTTTTATAAGTGATATTCTGCAATTACGACCCTGCAATTACCATCCTGAGGACAGATTGTTTTTTTCAAGTGACTAGTGGGGGTAGGTGGGAATGAAGCAACTTCTATACTTGGTCTGATATGTCTTAGTGATATATAGCCACTTTGCATGGCTTAGTGAGAGGTTAACTACACTGCTTTCTTAAATCAAAGGCATCTATATTTGCCCAATGAAAAAAACAAGTTAAGCATCTAAAGGAATTTAAATTACATTTGCTAACAGCTTTCAAGTAAGGTATTTTCCGAAGTGCTTAAATCTATAGTAGATGCTTTACAATTCTGCTGTATAAAACCAAGATCTCATGACTTGTTGCCTGAGTACAACCATAGAAGGAAATTGTCCATAATTGCTCTGTGTTTGTGTCTGTTTGTATAAAAAGAGTATACACTGAACCACCAACTATGTATTGAACCACAAAGCTTTCAGCCACACTCAGTGCTTAAAATGCAGGGATTAGACAGAAGGAGGACCATGCAAAGTGGTATGATGGGGAACAAACATTAAGAAACTGTTTTAAAGAAAGAGAAACCTGTGATATACCTGTGGAGCACCACAGTGATGGCAAGGCACTGCCCGCAATTGAGTCCCAGTAGGCTTTGAAGCTTTGTTCCAGATGTCTTGGTCCACAAAAGGATTAGAAGGACAATTCCAGGGAAGACCAGGAGACATCCTGGCTGCTATTTTAATGCGTTCACATCCACGTTGAGAACAGTAGCTGTGACCCTCACGGACTTCATGGGCTTGAAGGTGGAGAAACAGATATCTAGGAGAGGAAAAAAACAAAACTGTGTAACCCACATACCGACTGCCAAATAGCCATAAAGGGTGACTACAGGG
The DNA here is from genome assembly GCA_030015325.1 of Cryptoblepharus egeriae. Classification (NCBI taxonomy): domain Eukaryota; kingdom Metazoa; phylum Chordata; class Lepidosauria; order Squamata; family Scincidae; genus Cryptoblepharus; species Cryptoblepharus egeriae. Next base: position 20,447,100 of record JAREYC010000013.1, read on the forward strand.
AACCATTCCCTGCATGGTTATTTGAATTAGGCTAGAATTTGAAATGAATCCGATTGCTCATTCTGTCCCACTTGCAGAAATACCACAGAGCTGGTTTGTTCCAAGTCAAGAGACCATGGCTGCAATCCTAAAGATAATTTCCTGGGAGTAAGATCCATTAAACACAATAGGTCTTACTTTTGAGTAGACATGATTAGAATTGTGCTCCAAGGGTACAATCCTAACATCCATTCAGGACAGCATAAGACCAGCATAAGTCATGTGTTGATGCAGGGATGTCACAAAAGTGTTGTAAGGTACTTCTGCCCCACTCCTGGGAGAGTTAGGACAGTGCACAGACATACACCAACTTCCCCACACCACCATAGGAAGATATGCCAGCTGAGTTAGGCTAGCCTAAATTGGATAGGATTGCACTGTAAAGCTTTCTCTATGCTGACTATGCAAATAAACCCACATGTTTTTAATGAGCTGACCTGACCATTCATACCGACCTCAACCATTCTACAAATTAAGTAGGAGGCAGAATTCTAGATTATAAGGTTTTTAAGAATGTTCTCCCTCCCCAAAACTTGCTTGTGTTCAGCAACCCAACTCATCTATAGAGAGTTCTGTAAAATCTGCTGTGTGTGTTGACTACATGTAGGGAAAGTTTGTTTTAATGTGCGGGGGTAAGGAAAACTCCCTTTTCCAAACTTCTTCATGATAGTTTTTCAAATTTAAATCCTCCAAGCTGCTCACGGTAGCACGTACTAGGATTATTTCATTTTATCCTCACAGCAAAACAATCTTCTTCCAATCCATACGGAGCTCTTGATCATCATTCTGAGCATTTGTATGTTTCTGTGCTGTAACCCTAACAAGAACTCTACAAGGTTGGTGATCCTCCTCTTCCTCCAGCTGAGGCTGAGATTAAGTATTTTGATTAAGATCACCTAGAGAGCTCATGGCACAAGCAAAATTCAAATCATGGAAATCCCAATCTTGTAGCCACTATACCACATCGCAGCAGTTCCCTGGGGTAGGCCAACATCATTATTTCCATATTTTATATGAAGAAGCACTAAAGTTAAGAGACTGAAGTTAAGAGTGTATGGCAGAGTGAGAAATTGGAGATGGGATTTCTTGATTTGTAGCTCTAACTCTTAATTCATTATACCACACATCAAAATTGAAAAGGAAGCTTGCAGTTTATCATTAAATATAAGCTACAAAGATCTCTCCTGCTTGGTTTGCTACACAAAGCAAAACAAAAACAAAAACCAATACTTGTTCAACAGTAAAGTTACTGAACCCTTGAATTCTGTGCAGGTTGGAGCCAACCATCAATTAAATCCATGTGTTCAGCATTTAGAAAAGCAGTACAACATCCTGTTCTGAACAACTGCATAGTAAACAGCACATTAATGGTAAATAAGCTATTTACATAATTTGGGGAAACATTTTGTACAGTTCAAAAAGAAGAGAATTAGTCCACAATAATTTATTTCTAAATTCTCCTTGTAATTGTTGCAAGGATCATCCTTCACATCCTGGAATGTACATTCCAAGATTTGATGTATCACTTCTGATGTCTAAACATAGAACCAGCTTCTATTTTTAGCTCTAAAGCTGACATTTATAGATTAAAAGTCACCCTTGATGGTCAGGATTAGGCAATCCAAAAAATGTGTCTCGGTACACAATGTACATTCCCCCCCCCCCTTCCCAATATTTTAAGCTGACAGTTGTGTTGTCTCTATTTTAGTTTTCTTCTCTAATTTTTGAAATTAACCAAAAGTAAGTTGTTCCTGCTGGAGACCAAACTAGTAGTACAGAGATGGCTGGTTATATAAAGTTTATGGCTGGTAATATAAAGTTTAGTAGAAGCGGAAGGTCCCAGGTTCAATCCTGAAGGAGGACATAGAAAATTCCTTGGAAAGCTAGCGCCAGTGTTTCCAATACTATGGGCCCAATCCTGTCCAACTTTTCAGCACCAATGCATCTCCAAGGTAAGGGAACAAACATTTCTGAAACTTCTGCGACTGTATACCCACTACAGGATACAGTCCACAACCCACTGGCATTGCTGCACTGAGGCTGGGAAGTTGGATAGGATTGGGCCCAAGAACAAAGGGTCTGACTCAGTGTAGCTCTGTAGCTATGTGTAGCTAGGGATAGTGCATTTTAGATTGTGAGCCCTTTTGGGACAGGGACCCATTAGCTTTTAATTAGTTATTATTTTTTCCATTTTCTTTGTAAACCGCTTTGTGAACTTTTTAGTTGAAAAGCGGTATATAAATACTGTAGATAGATAGATAGCATTAACTTTTTAATTTAAAAAGTTAACATTTAGAAAGTTAACTTTTTTGCTATAAAGGCACTGAACATTAATAATAAATGTGCTGTCTTCTCCCATGTGTGCCCTGTTTGCACTCCATTCAACACAGAAGCTCCTGTTCCAGATCCTATGACTCACTTGCAGCACCAATAGCCAATAGTCCAGGTGCCAAGCACATCACATCACTTACCCTGATGAAGTGTTGAAAAAGAAGAGCCGTTGATCCAATTTATTCAACACATCATAGTAAGAAGAAACTGCTGTGTAGTGTTTCACATGATGTGCTTTCCCTGTCTGTCGCTGATAGATATCTGCCACCACAGTGAAAACTGTTCCCTTTGGATAGCACAAGGCAATGTGCAGCCAGTCTCCTCTGTTGGCAAAAGAAAAAAGGTTAAAATTATAAGGAAGTTAAGAAGTAAAGAATCCTTCTCTATCCAATGATCTATCTCAACTACAACAAAAAATGTCAACACGTTTTACAACCCCCATCCTAGCCTTCTCTGTCGCATGCTATGCAACAGTTACACCTGTTACTAGTTATTCCTGGGCTTTTGGATCAGGTCCTCAACTTGCTGCAGGACCCCGTCAATGACAAAGAGAAGATTCTGCTGTGATCAATCCTGCCATGACTTTTATGAAAAGTTGACACTTGAAAGTAGCCTTGGACACTATCTCCTGTTTTTGGCCATTAGCAGTGCCACTCCTCTTATACATCGCTATGTGCAACCTGTACCCCTATGTGACAGTACTGCCAATATGTCTGTGGGTGGCAGTCATGAACATGGGGAAAAAATGATCGGATATTTTGCCTTCTTGTCCTCTAACTCTGCCTTACTTTAAGTATCACCATAGTTACAATGGCAAGCAAGGTGTAAATCCAGCAATGCTCCACGGCCAACAACCAAGCTGTGAAATACAACTCAGAATAATGAAACAATTCCAGTAAATGCATTCCCAGAATTACCGCATCCTGAAGCAAAACATGTCTGGAAATTTACAATTAAAAAGCCCTAGTTGTTTTGGTAATTTTTTGGCCTTAGATTCATTTTCTAGATTGCCATGACTCATTGAAATAATCCATGCGCCGATGCTACTGCTGGTCTGCATGCCTGACCCTCTCAAAGTCCATACATGCAAAAAGAAACATCTGAACTAGAAGGATGAACCTTGTTGATTTGAACAACAGCACCGTCCTCATGACCTCACAACCTAGTATTTTGTAAAAAGAAAATCCTGAGATTGAGATCGAGAAGATCTTCCTGAAGCTTAAGATGTGGCAAGGGGGAACATGCACATGTGACCCAGAGATCCAGTCCTGATCTGATAACCCACAGAGATTGGGATGGTAAAGAGGGGGCGAGAGAGAAAGGGTGTCAGGTAAATACTGGGATGGTGTAATGGTTAGGCAGTTGGACTGAGACATGAAATATCCTGCTTTAAATCCCTCCTTGTCCGTGAAGCCTCTTGGCTGACATTGGGCCAGTCACTCACTCAGCCTCATCTACCTCACAGGGTTGTTGTGAGGATAAAAGATAAAAGCTTTGTAAACTGCCTTTGGCAGGGAAAGGTGGGACACAAACCTCTTAAACAAACAATAATAATCAGTACTAATAATATATTAATAAGTAAATTAAAATAAATAAAAAATAGCAGTGCAAAATGGCACTTTTGTTGAAGTTGTTCATGTTTAAACAACATGCACCACTACAGTTTGATCAATATAAATAGAGTGCATAAACTGGGATCAGGGGCAGGGAAATGGACTGGACAGACTTCATGTTGTCCTCAACAAGTGATATTTCCATTACTTCTGAGATGAAACAAAAACCAATTACCATCTCCCCTAATCTTGGCATTGAGGACTGGGAGAGACACTACAACCCTACAGATTAACTCGCTGCCATGTCAAACAACCTTCTCCAGACAGATTAGTCTGCATATCAGAAGGACATAACCTATGATAAGGAAATGTTTCAAGGCCTGAGCAACTAGGCCAAGTGGGAAAAAACACTTGACTTTATCCCATCTCACCTTTGCATACTTTTGCACCCATCCTAGCAAGGCTACTTATGCTTGACACCATCTCTTGCTATAGCAAAACTTCTGTTTGTGGACACAGCTGGATCTCACAGATCATTGGATCCTACCATATCCTCTGACCCAGCAGTGAAGTACTTACTGCATCTAAGCATATGAAAAAATTCTTTTGTATATATCTGTCCCTATATATCTAGTGATGTATGACTATGAGAGCTGGACCATAAGGAAGATGAGCACCAAAAAATAGATTCCTTTGAATTATGATACTGGAGAAGGCACTTGAGAATCCCTTGGACTGCAAGAAGTTTAAATCAGCCACTCCTCCAGGAAATCAACACTGACTGCTCTCTGGAAGGACAAATATGGAAGCTGAAGATCAAATATTCTGGCCACATCATGAGAAGGCAGAAGGGAGGACCTTTTCAAAAAGACTCTGATATTAGGAAAAACAGAAGACAAATTGAAAAAGGGAAAAGAAGAGGATGAGGTGGTTAGATGGCGTCACAATGTTAGATGGTACATTAATTTGGACAAATCTCAGAAGTTAGTGTTTTCAACCACTGTTCCATGGCATTCTGGTGTGCTGCGGATGGTCTACAGCTGTCCCACAGAACTTTGGGAAGAGTCTTTATTACTGATGCAATTGGAAGATTTGAGCCCCCAACCAGCAGCATGGTATGCCTAGTCAATGGTAAAAAAAAAACTGATGGTGTGTTAGTGGAAGATGGAAGGCCTTGCGTGCTTCCATCCATGGTGTTACAGAATTGGGACATTAAGTCACGTATCTGAAGAGTCAGACACAACTTAATAAACCATAAATATTTTTCTTTTAATTTTAAACATTTAGCACAAAACAGCAAAAGTGTGTTCAGTAAGAGGCTGCCAAAATTCAACTAAACAGAGCAAGAAAAAGAATCACCAATTTGCTGAATTTTGGTATTCAGCACAATGTCTGTCTGCCTCTGCCCTACTGTTTTCTGTGCCAAGATATCCATTATTGCAGGATCATTCTCCAAGCATCTATGGGTCTGTTTAGAAAGAACAAATGCAACACCACCACTGTGTCTGAAGCAAGACACAAAAAACAAATAAGTGAAAATATGGATTTTGAAAGTCTTTCTCCACTTCCCCCCAACCCTGAAGAATCCTTAGTCGGTCAACTCAACTTGGCAGCCTTCTATTGAAGTCGGTAATGGGAAGTATCTGGAGAAAAATCATTCAGCTGTTCCATTATATCCTATTCCTCCTCTGTCCACAGATTCTATTTTTATGTTGTGTTTGCCTTTTCCTTGGGATGGTGACATTCAAAAATGTTGTAACACTGCAAAAACCCAGCCAAGTGTCTTGCACTGAACAAAGCTATGATAGATCTTTCTTTGGGGAACACAGTATGCTGAGATAAATTAAGAAAACAGTGCACGTGCTCCTTAGGAAAACAGAAGCAGGCGGTAGAATTGTGTCATCCTCAGAAGAACAACACAACAGGTCCCTTGCGAGAGTCCCTTTCTGGGCTGCAAGTTGGCAAATTCCTCCACGCACAGTAATCTGCTTGCAACTGATGTTGCTTGAAAAAAATCTAGATGGCACTGTTTGGTCGAAGCTACCACAGAGGAAAGAAGGCCTATGAAGCGGACTTTGGCTTCTGCAGCCTAGAACAGCTTGTCCTTTATTCTTTCCTCCTTGTAAAATATGATGGGTTTGTTGACCTACCAGACAGCATGATGGGAAACCCAGAAACACAGCAGATCACGAAAGGCTGGATTGAGTTTCCCTCCCTACAACTTCTACAGTCTAGTTTATGCTTCTGAACACATCACATTTCCAAATTTACATTAAGTTGCCCCAGTTTGGGAGTAGAGGTTGGTAGACACTTTGATATAGCAGTATGAGTGAAGATCTACAGTGTTTCTTAGAAAAATGCAAAACTCTCAGAGACTTAAGGGCACAATCCTATGAATACTTACCTGAGAGCAGGTTTCATTGAATTCAATGGGATTTACTTCTTGAACATGCATAAGATTGGACTGCCAGGCTGCAATCCTATGTACACTCACCTGGGAGTAAGTCCCACTGAACTTAGTGAGACTTTGGGGTAGATATACATAGGATTGAGCTGTAAATTATTTTCCTCAAATCTGGGATAGTGTTAGTGGCAAGGTTTGGTTGGTATAAGGTTTAGTGAGTTGGGCTGAAATCTGGAAGATCAGAGTTCAAATCTCCCTCCCTTAGCCATGAAGCTTCATGGGTGACCTTGGGCCAGTCACTCACTCTCAGCCTCACCTACCTCACTGGGTTGTTGTGAAGACAAAAGGCATGGGAAAGGCAGAGTATAAATCCCTTAAATAAATATTTTATCAAACCATTTTTAAAGTCTCGTTCATATGTTGTATCATTTTATTTTTTATTGTATACTGTCTTACAATTAGGAAAGGCAGTACATAAAGGACTTTAATAAGTAAATAGCAGTAGACTACCCCATCCGGACATCCAAAATCAGACTATTTAAAAGCCCAGAAACTTTTGTGCAAGGCTTGATTTCTGTAGTGTGATCTCTATAAGGTCTTATGTTCATTCTCACATGCAATACAGGTATAGGCTCTAAGTTCTATTCTGTGGTCTGTATCTATATAGACAGTGTTGGCCAGAAGACACTGACATGGATAACAATGAAACAAGCAAGTTGAAGTATTTATTATACTTTATGAGAATTTTTTAAAAAGTTGCAGAAAACAATCATATTGATCTTACAAACAGAGACAGTTGAAATTGATGGGGACTCCAATGAAATGAAGTTAAACGATACTTTGGGAAGGGGCTGAGCTCAGTGTTATGCACAAAGAAGGTGCCAGTTCAGACTGGCATTTCCAGGTGGGGCTGGGAGAGAATCAAAGAGCTGATGACAGTCTTTGCAGACAATACTGGGCTAGGTGATCTGACTCAGTAAAAAGCAGCTACCTACGTATATTTACTGTCTGCTCAGTTCAGTTCATTCTGCCAGGTTTAAGCTGCTCCTTTCAGAAAGGTATTTGTCTCTCTGCTTTCCATGTCAAATATTTGCCATAGAGAAGATACAGAACTCAGCAGCAGCCGTGGCAAAGCTACAATGTAGCATGCTATACCAAATATTTTTACGATGGAATTTTTCAAGATTCTGGTGGCAAAAACATAACTTCTCTCCTTGAGTCACTGTCATTCAACAACCCACACAGTGTGCTTCAGTTTTTTTCTTTTTTAGATGAATTGATGTAGCTCTGTTTACACTCCCTTGGAAATGGCTAATGAAACAGATCCAGAAGCTATTTTGTGGAGGTTTTTTTCTTTTCCATTTGCATTATTGATATTTAATTGACATTTGCAGTTTTGGCATCTCAATTTGAGCAAAATATACCAAAATATACCTGTTTAAAAAATTTAAAGTATAACTCAGGGACACTGATAGACTTCAGTGGAGAAAGATGCAGGAGAAATACAAGACAAATTAATTCTAGGCTCTCTAACAGTGCAATCCTAAGCACCTCTACTCAGAAGTAAGTCCCATTATGTTCAATAGTACTTACTCCCAGGAAAATGTGGTTAGGATTGCAGCCTAAAAAGCATAGAGCATGCTATGGCAGTGTTTAATCTTGACTACATCCTGCAAACCTGCATCAGTTTCTAACCAGTTTACCTGGTTAGATTCCCCCAACGAACCTTGGGAATTGATTTCTTAAAACATGTTACTATTCTCCATCTTTTAAAAAAACTTGAATCCCTTAAAATGGCTCACAGCACTTACAGTCTCATGAGGATGGTGAGAATTATGCGATCGACAACCTTGTCGTTCATGGGAAGACAGGTAGGAATCAATAACAACAACCCCTTTGCAAACACTCAGGCTGCAATCCTAACTACATTTTCCTGGGAGTAAGTACTATTGAACAAAATGGGGCTTATGTGTCTAAGTAGACATGCTTAGGATTGCACTGCAAGAATAGTAAGGTTGCACCTCTGGGTTGGAAACTGGAGTTCTATCACTCATAGAATGCAATCCTAACCAATTTAGACCAGCATAACTCAGTTGGCATAACTTACTACGGTGGTGTGGGGAGACCCACACATGCCTTTGAACTGGTCTAACTCCCCTAGGAGTGTGACAGAGCATGCACTGTCCTCCCCACACCACCACAGAAGTTATGCCAGCCTAAATTGGTTAGGAGTCACCCACAGTTCTTACTGCTCTTCCCCCCACATTCCACAATAAGTTCTTTTATTCTCTTGAGGTCACTTATGTAGAACATGTTTTAAAAAAAAATAGTTGAAACTCTAATTGGAATCTTAACTGTAAACTGCATAACAACATTCAGCTGCTAATTGTTCTTGGATTTCCCAAGAGCCCTTTTCATCATCATCTGCACTTATCCATCCCCTAATAATTCTCTTAAGGCAGGGAAAAAAGTTCATTCAATAATCAGGCGTCTCTACAACAGGCTGGTTCAAGTCTTGCCCTATTATCAAAGTTTCCCTCCTGAGCGCATCACTGGTAAAGAATTTAACTGTAGGTGCGATTAACAGCGTAGAAAGCAAACCAAATAATACTTAAAGATGGGTGTGTGTAAACAACAGGGGCAAGCTGAACATGTGCTCTCAGTGAGTGCCAATGCCACCACGAGTTCGAAGACCGAGTGGGTGTTTAGTGGATACACAGGCCTGAACTTGTTTCACCATCCGTTGTTTTTTCCCTGCATTACAGAATACATTAAACCCCATCTGGAGTGAAAGCAGAAGGTGAGATGGTGAAGCACCTGTTCAGCCACTCACTGCTTTTAATTACTCCCTTCCCACTTTGCTTTGTAGCACAGCCAACAGGGGAGACTAAAAGTACAATCCTATATGTGCTTACTCGAATACAAGTCCAAAATAAGCATATGAGTGTGTTTTCTCCAATATGTGTTTACTCAAATATAAGTAAAAAATACACACATGGGAGTGTTTACTCCTATATGTGTTTACTTGACAATCCTATATATGTTTACTTGAATACTAGTCAAAAAAATATGGGAGTGATTAGTCCTATATGTGTTTATTCGAAAATAAGTCCCACTGTGTTCAACAGGACACCCCCTAATCAGTAAGTGCATCTAGGATTGCAGCTTATATGCCCTGTTCTTGAGCTCTACCAAATAATAGTACTGCTTTGATGCTACCTTTGGAGGAAGTGGAAAGCTGGTACAGTCACGCTTCTGCCTGTTTCAGACTAAAGATCCCAGAGTTGTCCCTAATTAAATCAAGCAAACAATGTGCTTGATGAGGCTTCCCCTGACTTGCCTCCCCAATTTATTGTGATCTCTGCCTTTTCTATCCAAAGCACTCCATGTACACAGTTGATATCATTTCTCTCCACTAATATCGGCTTCCGATCTCCGCCACTATACTCCATTAGGTCTTGCTCCTTGCCAAACTCTATCACTAAGCCAATAAATCTACAACAAGTATTTTAATATCTACATTCCTTCCAGTCTTATGCGAAGCACTCCAAATTCCAACACTTCATCCCGCCATGGGCTTTGGGCTGAACAGTCAGTTACAGTGATCTTTTGTTCTACTCTGTTAATTCTAATCTTAATTGACTTGCAACCAAAGCAAAGATAAGCATCTTGCAAGCGTTTCTGGTTTATGTTGCTATTGTCGGTTCAAGATAGAGAAAGTTGTCTGCAAAAATTATCACACTTACCTTAACTGCCAGTCCTGCATCAGAGAAAACTTAGAGGGTTTAGATAAAAATCAATGGCGGCAGACACAGCCTGACTGTCTGCAGTTTTCCAGTCTAGAATTAGAGGTATGGATGCTAACATTTTTCCAGGGAAAACCACCATAGTTCTACGCAAAACCTTAGTTCTATGCAAAATCTTTCCACCCACATCCTATGGCTCTGTCAACCACTCCAACTTGTATGATCAAGCCTAATGTTCCCATCTCCATTCTGGACCAGTGTTCCCAAAGCAGAATTTTTTCCTAATATGAGATGAAGAATATAATTCCCATCATTAATGGAGAGGAAAATCACACTTGTGCACATCACTGGGCTGTGATTTAAAATTGTTTCCTGATCCTGGTTATCCTTAATGTTTGTGGCAAAGGAGACACTACATTTCCGCTCAGCTGTGACTTACGACTGGATCGCCTCTTAGGCTGGATCTGTCCTCTTAGTAGTGACTTTGTCCCTTGGGAACGGAGCTGGATAGACCCCATTCTGAGGTTCAGTTAGCGCAGGATGTTAAGGCAGCCAGGATGGAGTATTGGTTCTAGTGTTGGACTTAATCCTACGAGCAAGTTCACCATACAGAATGGAGGATAGAGTGCCTCTACCTTTAACCATTGCATAGAAGAGGATATTTGAGCAGATGCTGCTTTTTAAACCCTTCTATAATGAGCTAAACCTGCCTCAATTACCTCTTTTATGCAATGGTTAAAGGTAAGGGCACTCTGTCATCCATTCTGCATGGTCACCCTGCCTATAAGATCCAGGTTCGATGAACCTGGGTAACCTTGAAGCTACCTGGGTAACCTTGGGTCAATCATTATTGCTCAGGGAATAGGGCAGGAGCACTTGTCCAACCCTGGCCAATCGCTTTTTCAGAAACTTTACTGCCTGCCCTTTTGGGGCCAGAAATTGGTGATGTACAGAGACCAAATCCTTTTCTGACATGCCCCTGGACCCACTGTAGGCTCAGGATCTGCAAATTATCAATAAACTGAATGTTTAATAAACTGGGGCAAGTGTAGTAAAGTCTGGTCTTGATATTCATCTGTATTGTAGAGGAGGTTGCTAAATAAAGACCTCAAAATTTCTTAAAGTTTTACCCAACCAAGTGCCCTCAAATCATATTAGAAATACTGATTGTTTTAGTCTAATTAACTTTGGCTGCAATCCTAACACCGTTAGGGAAGCATAAAACCCCACCACACGTCCTATGCTGGTCTGAGGGTGGCACAATGTGCCATAAGGTATTTCTCTGCCACTCCTGTGGGAGGGTTAGGCCAATACACAGACATGCTCTTGCCTCCTTAAATCACCATGGGAAAACACGTTGTGCCAGTCTAGGTTAGCATTGCAACCTGCATCTCTCACCGAGTACAAACACACCACATCCACTCTCTTGATATTTCCTTAAAGCTTGTAGTTTAGCATCAACCACTCTAACCAATTTACTGAACTGAGCCACTTGCATTCCAAGCAAGCAAAATATGTCTCCAAATGTATGCCTCAGCTTGCTTTACCAAGCACCATAGTTTATTTCTTGCCTGTGCTTTTGTGCCCAATCTTGCCAGCTGTGCCCATCCTCCTCACACACTCACTTTTTGCAGACATTTTTCATAACATGCTTCATGCCTGCTGTGGTTTGAGGAACCTCAGTGCTTTACAAACAGCCATTCAAGTTAAGCCAATAACCTAACCCAGTTTTGCAGGCAATTTCCACGAAGCCAGGCATGCAAAATAAAGCACATGAATGCTAGATGAACTTTTCAGGAGCAAGACGATAAGGTAATACATTGTCCAGCAAAGAAAAGGGGTCTATTATGCAATGATACTGAGCCTCTGGACTTGAAAAATCTTCCACTCACATTGGCCAAGAGTAGAGACCAAAGCTTAGTAGCTATAAAAGAGGGCAGTTTTTTCTATTCAATTAACATTTGCATTATTGCTTTATGATCTTTTGCCAAATGTCATCATCTCTCCCTTTTTATTTCTAAAAGAATTGCATCAAGAAAATTTTAATGGCATCAAATGCTATTTACATATATATTGTACCTCAATCTTTCATCACCCTCATTTTTTATTTTTGATCAAATGAGCAACAATGCCTTTTTTCTGAATTTTTCACATGGGTGAAAAAATCCCTCCATGACAAATGACTTGTGTTTATATATTTGTTTGTACTACTTAAATTATTTAGCTCTTCTCACTATGGGAATAAAATAATAAGCAGGTATTTAAGAACATAAGAAGATCCTCCACTAGATCAGGCCAAAGGCACATCAAATCCTGCTTCCTGAATCACAATGGCCCACCCAATGCCTCAGGAAGCATATATGACACCTGCATCCAGGTGCCCCCCTCCCCTGCATCTGGCATTTTGAGGTTGTCCACCTCTACACACACCCCTTGTGGACCAACTTGTGATGGTCCTTTACTCTAGGAATTTGTCTAATCCCTTCTTAAAGGCACTGAGGCTAGATGCAATCACCACATACTGCAGCAGGGAGTTCCACAGACCAACTAGAGGCTGGGTAAAGAAATATTTTCTCTTGTCCATCCTAACCCTCCAAGCATTCAGTTTTTGAGGATGTCCCCTAACTGATGTTACATGAAAGGGAAAAGAGCACCTCTCTATCCACTCTCTCCATTCCTTGCATAATTCTGTACATCTCAATCAAGTCTCCCCTCAAGTGCCTCTTTTCCAGACTAAAGAGCCCCAAATGTTGGAGTCATTCCTCATACGGAATGTGCCCCAAACAGTCAATCATTTCGGTCGCTCCATTCTCCATTTCTTCTCTATATCCTTCTCCATTTCCTCTATATCCTTCTCCATTTCCTCTATATCCTTTTTGAGATGTGACACTTACCTAGCACTCCCTAGCCCCAAGAAAACATTCAGCTTCAGGGTCTATAAACCTGCCACCCATTACCATTTTCTGCAAAACTGTCCAGTCTTATCTCATTCATTTTGTCTTTCTACTGCTTTGGTGCATTCTTGGCATTTTTCTTTAGACAGAGATGCTAACCACACAAGTCTTTGGTATTACAGATGACCTCAGAAATAGTCTCGATCCAACTGTCAGCATTCTTTCCCCCATGACCTTTTCTTAGCCAATGTTGAATATTTACTCCAGCAACATAAGGTCTGCTGTCTCTCTGAAACATCAGCAAATCCTGCTATTTCGGTCCACTGGGGCAAAAATTCCTAAATGATGCTATAAAGCTGAGCTTAGCAAGACCTGGAGACTGCTATTAAGCAAGTCAATCACGCTTGCTGATTTTGCACATTAGGAATTTTTCACATTCTTCCCTGGGTTGTACAGACACGGTTCATTATCACTCAGAATAGTCCAGTTCTTTCCCCACTCACGTATTTTGTATTGGCATCCTTCAGTCTCGAAAGACTATGGTATCTTTAGAAGTGCTCTGATTGGAGGTCCTGAAACAACATCTAGTGTGACTAAAGAGGCCAATTTGAGAGTGGCAATCCCTTCCACACTGAGGACAAATAAATTCCGTCCCCTGCCCAGGCTCCAGGTTTCGCTGCTTTCGGGTCTGTCTCTTTGCTTCAGCCTGCCGAACAAGTGTCTCTTCCAGTTGGAGAAGGCCATGCTGAGTCTTTTGCCTCCACGCTGAACGGTCAGAGGTCAAGGTTTCCCAGCTGTTGATGTCCATTCCCAAGGCCTTTAGATCCCTCTTGCAGATGTCCTTGTATCGCAGCTGTGGTCTCCTTCTTGGGCGCTTTCCCTGCACTAATTCTCCATATAAGAGATCTTTTGGAATCTGACCATCAGCCATTCTCACGACATGCCCAAGCCAGCATAGACGCCGCTGTTTCAGAAGTGTGAACATGCTAGAGATTCCAGCACATTCCAATACTGTGTCATTTGAGACTTTGTCATGCCAGGTGATGCCAAGAATACGTCGGAGACAGCGCATATGGAAGGTGTTCAGCTTCCTCTCCTGCCATGCATAAAGGGTCCAAGACTCACTGCAGTACAAGAGTGTGCTCAGGACGCAAGCTCTATAGACCTGGACCTTTGTATGTTCCGTCAGGTTCTTATTAAGCCATACTCTCTTTGTAAGCCTGGAGAATGTAGTAGCCGCTTTACCAATGCGTTTATTCAGCTCAGAGTCTAAGGAGAGAGTGTCAGAGATAGTTGAGCCGAGGTACACAAAGTCATGGACAACCTCCAGTTCATGTTCAGAGATTGTGATACAGGGAGGTGGATCCACACCCTGACCCATGACTTGTGTTTTCTTCAAGCTGATTGTTAGTCCAAAGTCTTGGCAGGCTTTGCTAAAACGGTCCATAAGTTGTTGAAGGTCTTCGGCAGAGTGAGCAGTAACGGCAGCGTCATCGGCGAAGAGGAACTCACACAAGCATTTCAGCTGGACTGTGGACTTTGCTCTTAGTCTGGAAGGATTGTAGAGTTTTCCATCGGATCTGGTCCGGAGATAGATTCCCTCTGTTGCGTTTCCAAAAGCATGCTTCAGCATGACTGCAAAAAAGATCCCAAATAAAGTTGGTGCGAGGACGCAGCCCTGCTTCACTCCACTTCGGATGTGAAAGGAGTCTGATGTTAAGCCATCAAAAACTACAGTGCCCTTCATGTCCTCGTGAAAGGACCTGATGATGTTGAGGAGCTTAGGTGGGCATCCAATCTTGGGGAGGATTTTAAAAAGGCCATCCCTACTAACCAAATCAAAAGCCTTTGTAAGGTCTATGAAGGCTACAAAGAGTGGCTGTCTTTGTTCCCTACATTTCTCTTGCAACTGTCGAAGGGAAAATACCATATCAGTGGTGGACCTGTTGGCTCGAAATCCACACTGTGATTCAGGATAGATTCTCTCTGCAAGCACCTGAAGCCTCTTCAGTATGACACGGGCAAGCAGCTTCCCTACAACACTAAGAAGAGAGATGCCACGGTAGTTGTTGCAGTCACCCCTGTCGCCTTTGTTCTTGTACAGTGTGACGATATTAGCGTCCTTCATGTCCTGTGGTACTCCACCTTCCCTCCAACAAAGGCAGAATATCTTGTACAGTTCAGTGGAAATGGTCCCTCTACAGCACCTCAGAACTTCAGCAGGGATGTTATCTTTCCCGGGTGCCTTGCCAAAAGCAAGGGAATCCAGGGCTTCGTTTAGTTCTTCTAAAGTTGGTACTTTACATACTTCACATAAATTGGTACTTCACATAAATAAGTTGGTACTTCACATAAATTGGTACTTCACATAAGTTGGTACTTCACAGTTGGTACTTCACATAAGATGGGTACAAACACCCCAGTGTGGATTGGTCTGCAAGCACCTACTAATCTTGACTTCCTTTCATAAAGGGAATAGTTTCTCCTCCACTTCCCTGGCTATATCCCTATCCTGCATCCTAGTCCCTGCTGATCCTAATTCCAGGATGGAAAGAAGCATCGAAGAAGGAAAGGTGAATAGCAAAGAATGATGATCAATCTAATCTAGTGATCTGTAGCTGGTGGAATTCAGTGAAAGGTCTGCAAATTTGCTGTAGGGCTTAGGAGCACAGCAGTTGAAAATTGCTAGAAAAATATCTTGTGGGCTCTGTTTTTAGGACAACTGCCTGTAGTAGTACATTGTCTGTCCCTCTTCCTCCTCCAGCCTATTACTACAGACAGTTGTCCTGAAAAACAGAGACTGGAAGAGTCTCCCAGAAGCGACATCACAAAAAGTAAAGCCCATTGAGAAGATCATGTAGTTCGGTGTGCCATGAGACCAGAAAAAACACTGATGTACCATCAGTCTAGTCCAGTGTTTCTTAAAGTTCGTCCTCCATCATACCAATTCACCTGGTTCAGAAAGTAACTGCCCAGTTACTTCTGGGTTGGGAGGCCAGATGCACCTCAACAAACTCCAGTAAGAGGATCAGGGTGGACAGAGAGATTTTTCAAGTGCAAAACCTCCTACTGTTGTTTGTGGTGTCACTGCCAGACAACATGTAGCCAGCAAGTACCACCAGACACCACTGATGGTTTTAACACTGCTGTAGTCTACTGCTTTGCTTTCCTTCTTTCTTCCTATGCTTGCTGCTGCCCTTACAAAAATCATGCCATATTGCAAGGAGAAGGAGATGAGGGAGAAGGCCAAAGTTAGATGCAAAGTTAGTGAATGCCAACGTGTTTCTTTTTTTGGGGGGGGGGGGAAATGGACAAAGTCAGTGAAGGGAGAGGAGAGTGAAGGAAGAGAGTTAGTCAGACTTAGAGGGAAAACAGAATGGGGGCAGAAAGTGAGAGTCAGAGGGAGGAGAAACAGTCAACCAGCTTTTTTGGGGGGTGAGAGGGAAGAGAGAAGGAAGTCGTGGAAACAAAGTGAGTAATAGGAACTTGGAAAATAAACATGCTGCCCCATTCTAGCCCACTCTGAAATAAATTCCAGCAGCAGCAACAGCTTTTAAAAGCCTTGGAGGAAAATGCTAAGTTGTATTTTTGGTAGAGACTGATCTATGAATCATCAAAAAGCCTTTAGTGTAACTCTTGCCTCTGCCACAAACTCACCAGAAGCCTCACTGTGCTTGTCACTATCTTGCCTCAATTATTTCCAACAGGACAGCATGCTAGTGGCATTTCAAACTAAACAAACAAAAACCCCAGTATTTTCCATTCTTGAACCTTTACAGAAATGCACCAGTGATATAGATTGCAGAAATCCAAGTAGCGCCATTGAGCAGGTTGGGTTAAGGGGAACAATGTCCCCATACCCCAATGACCCTTCTGCTCCTAACCTGCTATGGATACAGCATGGGCCAACCAGCTGCACCAGCACAGGTTAGGATTGGGCTGCCCACTTGTATCTGACACCAGAGCATAGGAAAAACCATTTGCTTTTTTGAGAGGGCATGACTGGGTTGCAGTAAAGAACAGATGTTCCACCAGGAGGGAGGCAAAGATTCTTTGTACCTTATGGACAACAGAGCCCATCTCACAGCTTCCTACCACAATTGGTTCCAAAGGGATCTTTGTAACTGAGAATCTATTCAAGACTAAACAATTATATGAACAGGAAAAGGAAATAGAGCTTGGAGCTCAGAGAGACGGACGTTGTCTGCACAAGTCAGAATAACCTACAGGCAAAGAGAAACATCTCTAACTGGGCACTTTATATAACAGAAGAGGAATGGGGAAAAATATGATCTTGTGATGGAGTCGTGCCCAGAGAACTGTGCCTCTGTTCAGAATTATTTCAGCAGGGAAAGTCCTCGTGTTTTTTAGCTTTATATAACAGAAGAGCTCAATAGCAATTGCAGTGTTTAGACTACAGGGCAACTCTGCCTCAGCACTCTTACCCTTTATGGAGAGAGGTGGGAAATAAATCAGGAGTGCAAAAGCTAGTATAAACTAATTAGAAAGCTTGTGCCAGGCATCTGCTGGATTTGATTTTAGGGCCAGAATGCCAACAGTAACTTGAATTACTTTCCAAAAAAAGCTTACTGGAAGGAGAAACTTCAAACTTCAGAGAGATGGCAGCAAAACCTATACAGAGGCATTTATTATCTTCAATTAGGTTTTTTTATATAGGCCAACCTTTGGAGGACTTAGAAGCATCAATACAAAAATGTAAGAGAAGCCTAAAAGAGCATCATAGCTAATCAAACTCAAACAGAACTCCCTCTCTCTCCCCACCATCTCCATCAGTACCTGTTAAAGTTGACTGGATAAAGGATGACCTCTTCAGGTGCTCTGCCATCCCATTGCACCGTATAGGCTTGTTTCAGCATCACCACTGGTTGGTACTGTTGGAAAGGTACTCCTTTGTTCACTCCCTGTAGCCTCAGAGGATGGGAATGGTATGTGGCTCTGGCAATTGATAAGGTCAAATTCTCCGGACGTCTGGCTTGAATATAAAGCTATGGAGAAAAGCGGGGAAGAGGACACATGTTGAAGCCAACCGCACTGTACCTTCACATATGCATTTGATGACCAGCATACTCTCCAAAATACTTCAAGTAGCTGAGAGTCTTCAGAGGTTAAGCCTGTGATCCACTTCCAACTTAAATAGCACAAAGTTACACAATGGTACACAGATTTTTAATGTGAAAACCATACTATGTCACAGATGGGGGTGATCAATAAAGACGAATTTATAAGTAAACTACCTCCTACATCCTGACAGTTCCTATTTGCTCCCCCCCCCCCCCCACAGTTGCTCAATTTGTCCAAATGAGGATAAAAATTTTAGATAAGGATCACAGTTTCATATTATTGCTTGAAAAACCAACTATGGTTTGAACAAACACACTGTCCTCTCGTTGGATGTAATGGGAAAGTGTAGTTTATTCCAACCCAGGAACAAAAGCCTTGTAAAATGTATTTTGCATGCACTGTGAAGAAATGAATATGGGGAGACAAATAAAAATTTTGTGACTAGTAACTTATTGGAAAGGCTAGACTATAACTGTAGTTCAAAACAAAATGGTCAAATCATCAAACAAATTGTAGCTCAAACAATTGTAGGTCATAGCAAAACATGAACACATACTGCTCTTATATCAAGAAAATTGCTTGTGTAGGCTCTTAAGACTGCAATCCTGATCTGCAGTTATGCCGGCCTAAGCCTTAGAACAAGTCTTGTGGTGACCTGGGAGTATCACAAAAGTGTTGTAATGCCAATGCATAGGCATACAACGACACCCCACCACCACCACCACCACGGAAAGATAGGCTAGGGGAATTAGCCCTGCCTGAATTGGTTAGGATTGCACACTTAAACCTAATGGATGAATACAGGGTTAAACTTTGAGTTCACATCCATAGGCCTATATCCTAAAGTGAAATTAAGCCCCTTGCTCTGGAGCAGTTAAGATAACTTTCCATAAGATAACACTAGAGAGTGACGTAACTGCGTGGACCCATATGGATTTTGCCCATACACAGCTCACTGAATGATCGCAAGCCAGTCAGTCTTCTAACCTAACCTAATTCATAGGACTATTGTGAGGATTGAAGAGGGCAAGGTGAGCCATGTGCCATCTCTGAATTCTTTGAAAGAACAAATTTGAAGAGAAACACATAATGAAAGCAATAAGACAAAATGAAAACAGAAGTTTTAAAATGGTCAAGAATGCACCACATTATTTTGCCTTTTTAGTTGACCTACAGGCTGATTGTTCCCTTCCTTTTACAGTATGTGCAGAATGAGCATGGCTGGATAAACTCATGACTACTACATTGAGGCTCTGGCAAAAATGATTTGTGTGCCAAGAAGGAATCCAAATGACTGAGTAAGGCTGGCATGTCCCGTGGAAGAGTTTAAAACTACATTAAGAGAAAACAAATCAGTTTGGTTGAATTGCGTTGGTCTCAGCGATAAGCCGCAATGAGTTCTAAATAAAGACCTCAATAAATAAATAAGGAAAGAAATGCACTGGGCATGTAGAAGCTGGTTCTATTCCTTTTAACTTGTTTCAAAAGAGAAGAGGTTGGAACACCCACTGATGGCATGCGGAGATTTCAAGCGAATCAAAATGCCTTATTAAATTAATTTGGGCAGAACTGGGCTTCCATGTGAAATAGCACTCAGAACACTTCTAAAGCAATAAACATGATGTTGGCAGCTGGGAAAGGTTGTGAGCAAAAGACTGACAGCTTTTTAAGATGATAGCTTTTTTAAGCAGTTTATTGCATCAATCCTATAGTGACTACATGTTATGAAAAGTGTGTATTTAATACCATATCGCTTGTACTTTTTATCACAAATACAAAACCTACATATTTGGGACGGGGGGGGGGCGGAGAGAGAGAAGGGAGCCTTAATTCTTTGGCCTAATCATGGTCCTAATCCAGGAATACTGGAACAATACACGTTTGTCAAAATCTCCAGAAGGGATGCCCTGCATCAAGTAGAGAGTTTTGGGCATCTTAAAAGACTAGCAAAGGTATTGTAGCATAAGCCTAAGTCAACCTGTGAGCTTCAACCCAACTCTCCCACCACACCACCATAACTAAACACATTAAATAGCATGCACACACAGGATTGGGCATTGCTGCTGTTTGATAAATTTATTTGAATAAATTTATGCACTCCCCCCCCCCCACTGCAAAATTTCCAGCATAGTTGTACTGAGGTACCGTAGGTAAAAAATTGGTGGTCACCAGTTTGTGACTATAAACAGTGGCAACTTGCTATGGATTCCCTAAAATCTGGAGCCAGCCCAGTTTTTAATGTTGTGCTTGGGATGCACAACAGAGCAAGTGTATACTGAAGGAAAAGATGGGATGGGGCATGGGATAGGCAAGCTGTCCACCAGTAATAGGAGGATATCCCTGAACATCTTACTGAAAAAACCTTAAGTACATCATTTGAAAGCCCACTACCTTATTACATACTAGCGAAAGCATACCCGCGTTGAGGGAGTAAAATTTCCCATATGCCATCCCCCCACTGCACATCAACCACCCACGCACATCAACCTGCCGATGTGCATCCACCCCATGTGCAACATCCCCCATATTCATACAGCCCATATGCATCATCCTGCCATGCGCATCAACACTATGCGCATCAGTCCCCCATGCGCTTCACCTCCCCATCCACAACGCCCCAATGTGCAATGGCCCCCCATGCACAACAGCCTCCCCAGTGCAACCTGTCCCTCCGAACAACTCCCCCCTCCCTGTGCACCAGGCATCGAGCACCAAATTGGCTGGATGTTGGTCAGTCTTCCATGTTAAGTATAGGACAAAAACACGTTACACCCCTTTTCAGCCCTTTAAGGGTTAAATTTCTCCACATCGGTTCTTGGTGGGTGTTCATGTGACAGAAGGAACTCCCTTCCCAAATTTCATGCCTCTAGGTCCGGGTTTTGGGACAGATAATCCCTCAGTCACCAGTTCTTCTATGGAAAGTATAGGGAGGAAAATGTGTTGCGCCCATTTCACCACCTTCCAACTGGAATTTCCAAAAACTGGTTCTTAGTGCACCCCTCAGTCATGGAAGAACACCCACTCCCAATTTCATGCTTCTAGGCCCAGCAGTTTTGGCTGGGCATTGATGAGTCAGTGAGTCAGTCAGTCACTTTTTATATATATATAATAAAGTGGTGAGACAAAAACCCACACTGTGTCTTGATTTACAGTGTCCTTTTTGCTAAATGTGGACACATATATTTGGACCAAATTCAAGTCCAGCATAAAATGGTCCAAATGCCAGTTGACTAAAAATGGCAGTTTCACCTGCCTGTCCCACGGATGAATATAAGGTCTTGTCTCCTGGAACCAAAACAGGAGGGGAAAGAAAAGCACATTTGGTAATGGAGTTTTCAAGATCAAAGTGAACGAAAGACTTCATGGTCCTTAATGATTGGATCCGTCCTTTTTGCTTTCAAGACTAAAATTCACTCTAAGCGTGCACACAACACCAATTTGTTTAAAAAGATCCAAGATCCTTCTTTTAGATCCTGAAGGTGATGGCATTTTAAAAACTAAAATGTGTGCTCTATTGTGCCAAAACAAATACCTTCATTGCACTAATTCCAGATACTTATATGTTCCCCTATACCAGGCAAGTCCTGAATGCAACCATTAGATGCTGATTGGATGAGAAACTCTGGGAAAGAGCAATATATCCCAGAAAAAATGACGCTTCACTCTTGGCCAAACTCCATCAAAGGAAACTTCCAGGGGAAAAAATCTCTCTCATGATGCAGGATATATAAGGGTACTTAAATAGAGAAAAATAAAAATAAAATAGTCCTACATGTGACCAGTTCTGAAATTTAAAATCACAACACCAGATCGTTCATGCAAATTCCTCAAGGAATAAACTATCAGAAATTACAAGCCATAATGGATCTGTGCATGTACTGGTGTAGGCAACCTCAAAATGCTTGATGCAGCAGAGGGCACATGGATGCAGGTCTTGTGTGGTCCCAGAAGCATTTGGTGGAAAGTCGTGAGATACAGGAGCTGGATAGGCTACATGAGTCTTTGGGCCTGATCCAGTGGAGGCTCTTCTTATGTTCTTATATTCCTGTCCCCAGGGTAGGATGATCTCCTTTCCCTGTGGCTCCCATGAACCAGCTGATCAGGTGAGAATATAAAATGCCCTCAAAACACCATATTTTTGTTCATATCCAGTACGTAATAGGCAGCTGGACAAGCTAAAAAGGAACCTTTTTGCACCTAACTGGTCATAAGTTGCAGGGTAGCCAAAGGTCTGACCCTTAGGTGGTCATAAAACTTAAAAAGTTTTTCTTTTATATGCAGACAAAACAATTCTTATTGTTATTCTTATTGAGGGTTATTTCAGGACTGAATGCCGTTGGGGAAATTCTTATTGCAGGTTATTTCAGGACTGTATGCCATTGGGGAAATTGGTCCACAAATGATTCAAAGAGGATAATAAGCAGATGTCAGCTGAATCCAAAACCCAATTGCATACTTTAAGTTCCTTAATAAAATTAGACATCTCACAGCTAATTAGAAAGTGATGCAGAATGTTAATTACGTATCTGAGGGTTTGAAACACAAAACACGAAAACTGTCTGCATCCTATTTTTGATAACACACCCACTGGCTTGCCCGCCATTTTCTAATATAACAGAGCTGAACAAAACCAATCATTGAGAAAAGAGAAAGCTGTCATGGAAAAGTTAGCTGGATTCTGTTCTGTCTTTTTCTATTATGTAAGGGATTTATAGCTTGCCTTTCCCATGTCAATGCAAATGTCCAAGGTAGCTTACAAAGGTTTAGAGTGCAAGCCTATCCTTGTCTTCTCAGAAGTAAGCCCCATTGTATTCAACGGGCCTTATTCTCAAGAAAGAGTGCTTACGATTATATCCTTAGTTCCCCCACTCCTACTGTCTTCACAAGAACCCTGTGAGGTAGGTGAGGTAGAGAGATTGTGATCACCAAGTCACCAAGGAAGCTTCATATCCAAGAGAACTGAACTTGGATCTTCCAGGTCTCTGTCCAACTTCCTAAATACTACACCATTTTGGCAACTGTGGGAACTACTAGCAAGAACATTTAGTGCAAGTGTTTTAATCCAAAATAAAACATAAATGGAAATAACCCCTGTTGCGATTTTCTTGATAATTCTGAGAAGTGAGATAAAGGCTTATTAAAGGGGAAAGGGCCGGCTCCAGGGTGATGGTCCTCATTGCAAGTGCCATGGACTAGAAAAGGGCTCTTTGGCTACATGTGCCTGTATCGACCCCATAGCCTGAGAGCTAATACAGATTAGTCTTCTCTTTAAGAGGCCATCATGTGTACCACATCTGAGAGCATCTGGAAAACATGCAACATCTCTACCTGTGCAACCATTGCTTGGTGTTTACCTGTGCATATTTCCCACTGCATACAATTCCATTCCACCGGGGGATGATAAGGCATCCTGGTTGACGAATCAGGTAGTTGTCTGCTCTGCCCACAAATGTATCTGGATATCCTGTCACCGAACCATCCAGATCATGGAAAATTGAGATTTTGTCACCGTCATTATCATTGTTTCCAAACCACTGGCCTGGCATGCCAAAAAACACCTTGAGTCCAACCTGGAGAACAGCAATGCCAAGATAATTAACAATTTGACTGCAGCAACTGCATTATGATTGCAACTTTGCAGTTAATTCATTGCTTAGCTGGAAGCATTTCCAAGATAAGATTGGTCCATGGACTCTCACATCAGAAATTCCAAGCCAACTCACAAAACCACTGAGCGTTTATATAGATGCAGACAAATTCAACATGCATCCTATCATTGTACCTTCATGATGGAAAGGATCAACCTGCTGAATTCCTGTCTGACATATAGCTATGAAAGACACAGAACAGCTGTCAAGGACAAAATGCAGCAGTCCCAGGTTGGTTTCTTTTCCCACACTATTGATTTGGTGTATTTATAGCTTCTCCTTTTCTCAAACTCCAAGACAGCTTCTTAAGATAAAATCCAATTTTATCTGCATGAGTGCAATAGGAGTGGCTTGCCCCAGGGGCATGTATTGGGCTTCCAAGCTGATGGGAGATCTGAACTCAAGACTCCCTGATTTAATACCAACACTCTGCAATCACTAAAGTGCACTGCACATGACGGGTTGCAACTCAGTGGCAGAGCACATGCTTTGAATAAAGATCATGCTGGATTCAATGCCTGGAATCCCCTCACAGGACTCAAAGACCCCTGAGACCCCAGGGTTGTTGCTATTATTAACAGATGAACCTCTTTAGTTTGTTATACTGTAACAGTATAACAACGTTTAGTACATATAAAGTATAAAAAGTATTTAAAGTATAAGGAGTGTCAGTAAAACCTACAACTACAAGATGTGTGGAGCTGCATTTTGTAGCATAACTCGAGAGGGTGCAAAGCACTAAGAGCACAATCCTAACCATATCTACTCAAAAGTAAGCCCCATTGTGTTCAATGGGTCTTACTCCCATGAAAGTGTCTAAGAATTTACCCTAAGTTTTGCAGGTGTTTGAATGTGTGGAGCAAGCAACTTTCTCACCCCTTCTGAGTAGGAGGAACAAAACAGAGGCCTCTTAGGGACTGCTCGCCCAACACCTGCGAACACTTTGCAACCCCTCTAGCTATGCCACTTGTGCATGCATAACCTTTCTGCTCAACCCAGTTATTTGTTTTCAGGCTGCCATTAAACGGGGCCTGACTAGTTTTACTATTTAGTCTTCAAACAGGATAATTAGCTGGAGCAATTATCCCATCACCCAGATGAGCAATAGTTTTTATCTGCATGCTGCTATTTGACATATTTGGTTGCTCCAAGCTAGTTATAAAACAACACCATTCTCCAAGGATAGAAGGTGGAAAGTTAATCAAGAGATGCTAAAAAAGGAAAGAAATTAAATTTTAGAAAAGTCTACAGCTCTGTCTAAGGAACATGCTACAACATCTCTGATGTGCAAAAGCAATTGGCCCTGCCTGTGCCTTGCCTAGAAGGGCATTCTAGCTGTTAGAGGATAAGTTGGCAAGTTTAGGTCTCCTATAATTACAACACCTTGAGAAGAGCAGCCAGGATCCAAGATCTGTGAGCCAGGAGCAGCTAATAAATAACAGAGTATGCACTCTCTCTGCTATTTTATATACACATATTAAAAAATGTTCACCTTAAGCAACAGAAATTCTACAACGAGGAAAACTGGAATCTGCACACAGCAAGGGCAGGAAAAGAGAGATGGGGCTGCATATTTGGGTCACATCAACCTCTATTTTAAGTTAGGCATTAACTTCAGATAGCGGTTTTGATGTTCAAGATTTATCAAGTGTAAAAGCTTGCTCTCTGTGTAAGGACACATGACAGAATCATATTCATTCTCCACCTGACCTGATAGGCCAATGTTTATAAGAGTAATAAACAGTGAAGTGTGATTCACTGAAAGGCGCAAGGCCAAAAAAGGACTTCATCATCATGATATAAGCAGTAGAGGGGTTGCTGACACACCTATTCTTATTCTTATAACACACTCCTGTGTGTTAGCGAAAAGCAGAGAGTCAGAACAGCACTGGAGTTCTGGAACTTTCCCTTACTAGAAAAACAAACTTTGGTCAAATTTACTGAGGTTTACAATCCTCCCCAACAAACCAAGCATATTTTTTTTCTGAAATGTATCAAGATGCTGAGGAATGTTCATATTCCCACTCTGTCACACAGGCCCACATTGTTTGTATGTGCAATGCAAGTGGCATAGCTAGAGGGGGTGGAGCAGTTAGTATTGGAGGGAGTCTCACCATGGAGGCTCCAGGCATTCGGAGCCATTCCTGGCAAGGGGAGCAAAATGCAACCCTACATTCCAGAGGTGATGCAGACCCATTGGGGCTGTTGCTGCTTTACCTGATGTAAAAGAAAATGTTTCCCCTTGCCCATTGTAGCATGGCAGCAGCCCCAAACCTGTGCTGAATAGAGTGCGGGCCAATTAACCTGCCTGGGCAGTGCGAGTTAGGATTGTACTGTGAATGTCATACGTATTCCTCAAGAATTTATCCTTTGATAAAAATCATGACACACCCATAAAAAAAGTTTGTTTCATTATTCCGCCTTACTTACACTTCTCTCCATTCGGACCAGCGACACATTATTCTGAGGGCTGATTTGCCACGCATTCTTCATCAAGAAGCCAATGGCGCTTGAGTGTCTGTCTGCGGTGGGGGTGAACTTTCGGAAAGTGGATTTTGTTAACCGAATAGGCCCATCATATATCTGGAAGCCACGAATTGGAAAAGTCCTACAGAAGACAGAAATGCAAGCGACAGTATTTTGTGGAGAAAATGGCATTTCCAATGCTTGCTGAAAGTCACGCCAAATTTGTTTTAATATTAATTTGTCCTCCAAGGGTTTCATAGGAAGAAATATAGGACTAGAATATAACAAGAATATAACAAGATTCTTGTGAGGTAGATGATGCTTGGGTTCAGAGCCAGTCACTCATTTTCCCATACACTCAAATCATTCTGGGAATGTTTGGAGGCTAAAACAGGCTACATCTCCAATGGCCGTACATGGGCTTGCTGTGCCCATGGCTGGACCTTCCACAAGGCCAACCAGAATGGCAGTGGTTGTCTACCCTCTCATGTCATTTCAGCCCTCTCATGCCCACACAGCAGTGTGAAGGACCTCTGAGAATATTTTGCTTCTTATTTGTACTTCCATCTTCCTAATATGTTTTGAATCTTTTTTTAATAGTGCAAGCTATTATTTGTGTAATAAATCAAGCTATTATTTGTGTAATAGATCAAGTTTCTTCTACAACCCTTTCCTTAATTGACTGTTAAATAAACAAATAAATAAATAAACAAACACCTACATAAATGCCTTGGACAAATACTCTTCTTCTGCTTTAACTTTCTGGCACTTTCCCGCCTTCTTAACAGTTATGCTTTCTGGATGGAAGCCACTTTAACTCCCTCAGCACTCCTCTGTCTAGCACGCAAAGTTTCTGCACATCAACACACTTTCCATTTTAAGCAACATTTTTCTCCTGCCTCAGTTGTACATCACTCTGCTGTAGGATACAGTGAATGCCTGGTGTCGGCATCTGGAAGTTTTCCCCCTCATTGTTGCTTGTGCTCTCTGTTCTCGCCTTTCTGTATGGTGTGCTGAACTGCTTTTTATTTATCCAAGTATTTATGAAGAGTGTACAACTATGGCAGCCCACTAACCTGTGGATACAGCACAACTCCAAGCAATCCCCTTGCATCCACCCTCCACTAGATGTATGGTTGTACTGCATTCTCATGCTGCAGCTGTTACTGGTTGTCAGGAACTTCTGGGCTTCCTTATAAGGCAGGCACCAAAGATGTTCCTTGTTGAGTGTGATCTGAGGAGAGAGGTCTCCTCGGGAGCAAGCCTTCTCCAGGTGCCACTGTCTTTGTGCCTACTGAGCATGCTCTGGAGCAGCTAGGGCTTCCTGACTCTCAGGATCCAGCATAACTTTCTGCTCTGGATTCAGAATAGTTGGGGAATCCCAGCTAGGGCACTCCTCACTGCCCTAACTCTGGATTGTGCCCTAAGAGGCACTTCTAAAGTAGATGCTCCTCTTTTATTCAGCAAGGAATGAGTAACTTTGTCTCCTCACCCCAGCAATGTCTATTACTGTATAGTGGCTTTCCTGGTACTGTCTTGCATCTTTTTAGATTCCAAGTCCTTTTGGGACAACAAGCCATTCATTATGTATTTGATGGTTAGTAGGACTCCACATCCACTGTCTCTTTCCTTGTACTAATTTTGAAGGAAAGCAGCCATCAGTGAATAACCTACTTGTTTCGAGGTAGCGTCCGGTACTCTCCATTGGAACCTCTCCCCCAGTAGATGTTTTGTCCTCCCTGGGAACCAGCATTGTTGCTTTCCCCAACAAAGATTGAATGAGTCACCTCCAGACTACAGCCTTCATCTGTGGGGAAAGTTCCATCACTGAACAAAAACAAGAAATTAGACATAAATAGGTGGCCTAGATTGGGGTCTTGGTCAAAGGGCCACATCAAATATTTGGAACAGTGCCAAAGGCCAGAAATATATCATTTCAATGAATACATTATATAATTCCATTTTTATAAGATTGAACTTAGATGAATGAGTAAATTGGCTTAATTTTGCAGTATATCTGCAACCACCAACATATAGCACAGAAATAAAATGCACACTTCAGTAGACCCCCGTTTTCTCCACCCCACCATCACAACTCCAGTCATGTTTGGTCAACTGAGTCACATGCTCTTAAGTGACCGAGGCTAGCCAGTTAAAGTCTTGCCGCAGGCCACATCTGGTTTTTGTGCTGAGTTTTGGAGACCCTTAGCCTGGACAAGTGATCAAGTAATGCAATTCTTATGATCTTATTACAAAATTGTAGAGCACAAATTTGTTGACTCAGAGAAAGGTTTCATCATCTTCACTGTGCACAGGATTGCAGTCTACATTTCAACCATTAATCCTCTCATTAAAAAGTGCTCTACCATAAGGCAACATAAAAGATAGCTGGCTCTGACATTAAGGGCACAATCCAGAGTTAGGGCAGTGAGGAGACCTCCCCTTAAATCACACTGAACAAGGAACAGCCATGGTGCCTGCTTTAGAAGGAAGCCCTGATGAGCCTGTCAGTACAGTCTACACTACAGTGAATACGAGGGGCTTCTTGGAGTGGCCTAGAATATCCCCAGATTAGTGGCTGCTGTAGTTGTGCCATATGCTGGCCAACAACTCAGATTTTTTGGTCAACACTGCCATTCTTACTCTGCCTTATCATGGACCCCTATGGGTCTACTCATTACTATACCTGCTCCTGAGGTGGTATAACTCTGAGGAGCTGGAAGAGGGCATTTTTGCTATGGATACAAAGTAACTGCTCTGCCCTGGGCAATGCTAACCATGCCCTCAATATGCCTCTCCTGAACTGCGTAGGTGGCACCAGATAGGGCAGCCCAGGTCCATCTGTCTTGGGGCAGCCTATGTTGCCTTAGGGTGCCCCAAGTGTTTTCTAGAATAACTAGGGTTGGGTAGCAGTTGGGTAGCCCAGTGCAGAGCAGTGCAGGTAGGGTAACCCAAGTGCACTTCTGGATTGTACCCCAAGTGGTTCAGAAAAAGGTAATTACTGTAAGAACTCCTAACTGCAGAGTTTTCAGCAACATGTCCTACTCAGAAAAGCATGCTTACCTAGCTAAAGTGAGTCCAATCCCATTGTCTGAGAAACTAAGAAGAAAAAAAAATATGAAAAAGTGTGAATTGTAGAGACTGCATGAGGAAGACACAAGCAGAAAAAATAAATACTGAGGCTTGCAAGCCAGGTATTCCAATCACCTACCCACAATTTCGGAAAACAATGTCACCTCCTCTTGCCCATGCCCCATGATCATTATTTTTAAAGGCAATGAGACCATCGATTAGAGCAGGAACCCGTGGCTTTTTCGAGTCAGCATCCTGGTGGGGGCGAAACCTAGAGCAAAGAATTCAATCAATAGCTATAATCCTGGAAGAATGGGAAATAAACATAGAGGCAGGGGTCTGATAAGTCAGTTAAAGCTGACAGTGCTCCAAATACCAAACAGAAATAAAAGCCCTGGTGGTTGTACTTTTGGCCATGTCAATACAAGCTGGAATGCATTCAAAAATGAACATTTCGTTTATGTTACTGCACATTGTACTGCAAGGCTAAAAATAGCAAGTGCTGGAGTTGGACAGCAGAAACCTCCAGGCTGTAAGCTTTCAGGAATGGAGGTCATTTATAGTTCTGGAAGTTGTCCCAGGAAACCCTCTTTGCAACTGAGTTCTCTCTATTCCCTGATCCCCAAGTCCTATGCCAAATCTCTGTGGTTCCCATAATGCTCCAAATCTTGGACTGGTTCACTCACATCCTTAGATTTCTACACATATTGTCACCTGATTGTTTGAACAGATTCTATGAAAAAGAATTGTGGAAATCCATTATCTGTAGTGCCTTATTATAAGGCAAATGCATGTTATGTTACCGACATCGAGCAATGTACAGTCCATGCATGTGTGAACTTGCCCAAACCTATCGGTGCATACTTTTAGCTTGGACTGATATTTCCCCTTCAAGTATTCCCTACCACCATAAAAAAGGGACAAGATACCATTGTGGTGCCATCCTAACTTTGGTTAAGCTGGTACAGGTCCCAGCAAAAGTCCTGTGCTGGCTTGGGATGTCGCAAAAGTGCCATAAGGCACTTCTGCACCACTCCTGGGTTGTTAGGCCAGTAAACAGAAATGTGCCAGCCTCCCCGCATCACCATGTGAACAGGGAGACAGGCGAGTTAGACTGGTCAAATTGGATAGGATTGCACCCTAATGCCACACTCGTAAATTCCAGTTAGGCTGACTTAAGCTCCAGTTAAGCCAGTTATGTTGGTACAGGTCCCAGCAAAAGTCCTGTGCTGACCTGGGGGTGTCAAAAAAGTGCTGTAAGACATTTCTGTGCCATTCCCAGAATGGCCTTTCAGAATAGACATGTGCCTTTCTCCCTACATCACCACAGGAACGGGAAGATCAATGAGTTGCGCCACCTACATTAGGATTGCACCCTTTGTTTCACATGCCTTTGGAGGCTTCAAGGTGGAAGCAATTCTTAAGAAATTTCTATTCAGAGTCAGTCAGTGCTGTATTTTATACAGTTACTCATCCACAAATTCCCCCACTGATTATTTCAAGAAGTTACAGCTGAAACATATACTTTAATTTGGTGGGACTTATTTAATTTAATATACTTTAATCTTGTCATATAGAGTCTACAAACTAACAGCTATCCCAAGTTTATGTGTTTGTTTTTATTCTGGGCACTAACCTAGAAGTGATGTCATAGCAAAAAGTGATATCATCAATTTAGACTTCAAACTTTAGCTGTGATCAGCCAGAGGTCCTATTTTACAGTGCACGCATGCTGTTATTTTGCATAGATCAGAATTCAAACATGTCAACTCAAAAGCAAAACACAGAATTCAAACATGTCAACTCAAAAGCTTGGATCCTTATCCAATCACACAGCCCTCACCCCCTTCCAGCATCCCATTTTCCCACCTATCAAAGGCCAAGCAACTCATGAGTTGGTTTACGACCCGAGAAAGGCGAGATACAATTTTTAAAAATAAAATAAATAATATGCACCCACTCATAAGAGCGATGGGAATTTTTCTAATTATGTATTTGTGCCCACCAGGCCTCCATCAGTCTTGAAAGACTATGGTATCGTGTTCTACGCTGCATGCAAAGCATGAAAACCTGGGTTAGATTGTTATGGAGAATAGGCTGTTACCCAAGCAGCAAATCCCCCCTCTCCACGCCACTGAATTAGTCCAATGGAAAGGCAGAGCCAATACAATTGGATCCAGCTGGAGTCGCAGAGCTGGGCCTAAGGACTGGAGCTCACCCTGTCTTGTGGGGCTGACCCGGGTCTCGAACCCTGGCCTGCTGGTTAACAGGCACAGTGTCTTAACCACTTGCGCCACCCACAGTCACTTTGTGCCCATCACAAACTCAAAATATGGAGAAGGGGTGGACAGTCTGGAAAACCATGAAGGCAACACAATGAAGAGCCCAATCCTATGCATGACCATGCTAAGTCCTATTACTCCTAAATAAGTGTGGATGGGATTGCAATTAGAGTTAACCAAGCTGCAAATGGCAGTGACACTTTATTTACACACCTGGCATTATCCACCGTCAGATATTCTCTAGGATTTTCTGCATTGGCTTTTGTCGTCTTGACTCCTTTCCCAATAAACAAGCCAGCCTAGGAGGGGGAAAACTGTATATATAGAGAGTTCTCCAGCATCTGTGTTCAGTTAATTTTGAACAAGCAAATCACTTTATATTTGGTAAAGATCTGAAGCACAGTATTTTCAAGGGGAATATTAAGGAAGAATAGGCAGTGATGGGCACAGCAAACAGGGGACAGACTTGGGGGTCTCCACTATGGTTACATGCACAAACAAATCCATTTGTTCCCATGCCTTCCTGATTTGGGAAAGGGTTCTAGGATGACAGGTAAGTTTAGAATGAACAACATTTAAGAGGTAGTATGCAGAAAGCTTTGGGTTCATCACAGGTTTTAGGATCTGATTTTATAAGTTTATGGAAATATCTGATTTTATCAGATTATGAAAGTAATGCCAGACTCCTTGAAGAGGCAGAACCAATTGTCCCACTCATTCTAAGGCATTTTCATATATCTTGTACATGTGCACTTTAAGACAATAATACTCTGAAGCATGGCAGGTGAACCAAAGAAGAGCCCTGCTGGATCAGGCCCAGGCCCATCTAGTCCAGATTCCTGCATCTCATAGCAGCCTACCAGATGCCTCAGGGAACACAAGACCAAAAGATATTTCCATCTTACCAGCATCTGATAGTCTATTTATCCATTTGTCTTCAACAAAACAAAGCATGAACCCTACTGAATACAACGTCTCTCCCACATCTGCCCCCACTAATTTGGGGACTACAATGTTTGATAAAACAGTTATTTCGATGTGTTTTGTCTCATTGCATTCTATATAAATTTGCACATCTAGTGACTTACTACATGATGGGATTATTCAAAAAATACCCAGATATTAAATTTTTTAGCAAGTAGTGGTATCACTCCCCCACACCATCTGTTGAGGCCCACATCCCCTAGTGATACCATGGGCCAGAAGCTATTATTAGCAAAGACCACGGACAGAAAATAGCTTCAAGTATTAATTTGAAACAGCCAACTCAAGGTTCAGCTAATAGACCTCTAGTATTTATAGAAAGTCTGTACTTGCCTTAAAGTTGGAATGAACTCTGTTGTTGTAAAATGTCCCCAAAGGAGTCAGTTCAGATTGCTCTGCTGGATACTGTCCCTCTGACTGCCCAGTAGGAATTCGGTGAAAGATATACCATATACCAACATCCTTTCAAAA
Organism: Cryptoblepharus egeriae; assembly: GCA_030015325.1. Lineage (NCBI taxonomy): Eukaryota > Metazoa > Chordata > Lepidosauria > Squamata > Scincidae > Cryptoblepharus > Cryptoblepharus egeriae. The sequence continues at coordinate 20,480,072 of JAREYC010000013.1, forward strand.
AAGAAAAAAGAAAACAGAGAGAAGATTGAAGGAACTCTCAGGTCCTGTTTATATGGCATTCCATCTCAAAAGTGAATAAACATTACAGAATTCAGCTTCAGAAGCACCACACCAAAGTGCTCCGTAAATGTGGATATGTTTGAGTTCCTTTCCTGCCCCCCAAGACTTGTCCTAGCGGTTCTGGGTTGATCTGCAAAACAAACCTCAATCTGTTCACCCAGCATGGTTCCTCACAAAAGGCTCCTAGGGATCTGTAATACAAATACTTAGCATTTGTGCATCTGGGGGCACAATCCTAAACAACTTCCAGCACTGGCATTGCTGTGCCAGTGGAGCATGTGCCCAATCCTGCAGCTGGTAGGCAGTAATGAAGGCCTCCTCAAAGGAAGGCTATGTTTATTCCCTAACCTTGGAGTTGCACTGCCCTAACCTTAGAGCTAGAAAAATGGTTAGGATTGCACCCTAAGTGAGTAAAGTATGCATATCATCTTACTATAATCTTTTTTAAAAAAACCATATATGGCAAAGATTATTATTCTCCTGTTGCCACTGGAGAGCAGATAATGAGACCTGACCCGGGAAATTCCAATTTGTGATTTAATCAACTTTCAGTATTCTTGTCAATGAATACAAAATCACCAAGGAATGTGTGGCTTTCATTCTTCCTCTTTTTAGAAAAGTTAATATATAGTTAGATCCCTGTTGCTACAGCAGCAGTTCTCAAACTTTTTAGTGGCCTGATCCACTTTGTTCTCCATAATGGGTTCTGACACAATGATCCTTGATATGCCACAATGTCTTATGAGGAGCCTCCAGAACCCTCTTCCAGGTCATATAGGGCCAGCAACCCACAGAATGCTCCACGGAAGTGACCAGAAATAACTTATGGTCAAATGAAAAATTGCATCCACAAACCAGAAGTCATTTTCTGTCACTCCTGTCAGACACTATGGGACCTGCAAAGGTGAAGGAGTGGGTCACCAGCCCTGCATGACTTCAAAGAGACCATCAGGTTCCCCTAATAAAGTACAACACCCTGCACATGGGTTCACAACCCCCAAACATTGGGTCATAAACAGTGATGGGCTTCAAAGAAATTAAGAACCGGTTCTCTGTCCATCTGGCAGCCACTTTTAAACTTTATATGTACTATCTCTTGTTAAGAACTGGTTCTACAGAGGAGGTGCGAACCTGCTGGTGCCCACCACTGGTCATAAATCACACAGTCTGAGAAACGCTGAGGTTAAAGTGTTCATGTTGTGATCAGTTCGTGGGACATGCACTTCATTGGGTCACAAATCATACAGTTTAAGAAACACTGAGGTAAAGTAACACTGAGGTAAAGTGTTCATGTTGTGATCAGTTCATGAGGTAAAGTGTTCATGTTTGTGATCAGTTTGTGGGACACGCACTTAATTGGGTGTTTTACTCTGATTGTTGTTAGCTGCCTTGGGCTCCCTCTTGAGGTGAGGAAAAGCGGGATATAAATTAAATTAAATTAAATTAAATTAAATTAAATAAATAAATAAATAAATAAATAAATAAATAAATAAATAGGGTCACAAACCATACAGTTTAAGAAACACTGAGGTAAAGTAACACTGAGGTAAAGTGTTCATGTTTTGTGATCAGTTCGTGGGACACACACTGCATTGGGTCTCAAACCACACAGTTTAAGAAACACTAAGGTAAAGTGTTCATGTCGTGATCATTTCATGAGGTAAAGTGTTCATGTTTGTGATCAGTTCGTGGGACACACATTACATTGGGTCACAAACCACACAGTTTAAGAAACACTGAGGTAAAGTAACACTGAGGTAAAGTGTTCATGTCGTGATCATTTCATGAGGTAAAAGTGTTCATGTTTGTGATCAGTTCGTAGGACACACACTACATTGGGTCACAAACCACACAGTTTAAGAAACACTGAGGTAAAGTAACACTGAGGTAAAGTGTTCATGTCGTGATCATTTCATGAGGTAAAGTGTTCATGTTTGTGATCAGTTCGTGGGACGCACACTTCATTGGGTCACAAATCATACAGTTTAAGAAACACTAAGGTAAAGTAACACTGAGGGGTAGTGTTCATGATTGTGATCAGTTCATGAAACACAAACCTCACTGGCATATCATTGGCTCTGCTACGCCAAGATTACCACCAAATGTTTGGCATTTTGCCTGCAGAAAGTTCTCAAAATCCACACACAAGTCACAAATACCCAGAGGTTCAAGGGTGTTAGAAACAGGATAATGGAATCAACTTAACAAAATGCAAAAAAATGAGGTGACCCCCAGGGGCTTCCTTTCAGTATAGACTGAAGACAATGTGTGGACTTCACCATCTCATATTTGATTACCTGACTACCAGCAGCTGCATTCTCGATCAAATTATTGGCTGGGTGTGCAATCCAGAAGGAGCTCACGGCCCTGAAAAAAATACAAAATAAAATTCTGAATTTATTTAAAGTCATTAGACAGGAAGAAATAAAGTTTTCGTAGAATGGCAGTGACTGGAATGTAGCCATGATACTGTCATGAAGTTTAAGAACTCCATATAATCCAATATAGGACATCCTTGGTGGAAAAATAAATGCCTGAGTGATGTCAGATTTTTCATGGAGTCTCATAGAGACCAGGTTGTAAATTATGACAAACTTTTGGCATAACAATCTAGTCTGCCAAAAATACGATTTTTTAAAAATGAAGTTCTGCACACACATACCCACAAGCTCCAAGAATTATCTAGAGCAGCGTTTCTCAAAGTGGGGGTCGGGACCCCTTTGGGGGTCGCCTAGAGCTTTCCTGGGGGTCGCCTAAGACCCCTGGTGCAGGGGGCCAGGTCAGGCTTGCCAGACCTCCAGCTGTAGCTGCGAGTTCACTGGGGCTGACTGACAGCCTCAGGACCCAATCCTATGCATGCCTACTCTGAAATAAATCCCATTATAGTCAGTGGGGCCTTTACTCCCATGTAAATGTGGATAGGATTGCAGCCTCAGGACCCAATCCTATGCATGCCTACTCTGAAATAAATCCCATTGTGTTCAATGTGTGCATAGAATACACATTTCATTTGTAACAATGAAAATGCATCCTGCATATCGGATATTTACATTACAGTTCATAACAGTAGCAAAATTACAGTTATAAAGTAGCAACGAAAATAATTTTATGGTTGGGGGTCCCCACAACAGGAGGAACTTATAAAGGGGTCACGGTGTTAGGAAGATTGAGAACCACTGATCTAGAGTAAATAGGTTGTGCCTGTCAATGATAGTTTATCAAAGAGCCTGCTGGGATCCAGTGTTCTAGCTATAGAAGGGAAAGGGTTGAGTGATGCCAAACCCTATGTTGCCAAACCCTATACTGATCTCTCAACCCACTAGATGTAGAGACAAAATTTCTAGGGGAAATTCTTCCATAAATCCTCTGCTGGTGGGTTGTGTCTCATTAATCACATGGTTGTTTTCCATTCTGACACCATCTATGAAACCCCAAAAGCCTTCTATGGTAGCCAAACTGCACATTAGACCTTTTATGAAGCAATGGCCTTAAAAGCTAGAAGTACCTTTTTATCACCCAAAATGTTTTGGCTTTGGCACCATGTTTGGTATTCAATTTGGTACCATAACATGTGGGGAGAGTCAACACCTGCCCTCCAAACAGTATTCTTACCAAAAAGGCCAACCTTTTTGTGTGGCTATTCCCAGAACTGTTGGGAGCCAAAGGACCTTAGAGCAGCGTTTCTCAAAGTTGGGGTCGGGACCCCTTTGGGGGTCACCTGGAGCTTTCCTGGGGGTCGCCTAAAGACCCCTGGTGCAGTGGGCCAGGTGGGAAGACATGGCAGAAACACTAGAGCCACTGCGGCTGGACGAAGCCGCTGAGAAGCGGCTCAGAAGCAGCCTCTGAGCTGGTGTGAGACCGATGTGGAGCCTTGGGGGTGGAGAGGCGCCCAACACTCACCACAGAAGGCAGCCTCCTCCTCCTCCCCCCGATCCTCAGTGCGCCTGTGGGCTGAGAGTGACACGCGCTCAGGTGTGAGCATGGCGCCCCGCTTGTGCACCGACTGTTGTGCCCTGCTCCTTGTGCTCTACTCAAAAGTAAGCCCCCTCAATGTCGTTGTTCATGATAAGTGAATGGGACTTACTCCCAGGAAAGTGCTAGGATTGCAGCCTTAGAGTCCAGTTCTATGCATGTCTCCTCAGAAGTCATTCCCATTGAGTTCAGTGAGGTTTACTCCTAGGACAGTGTGCATAGCACTGCAGCAGTAGCAACGAAAATAATTTTATGGTTGGGGGTCCCCACAACATGAGGAAATTATAAAGGGGTCACAGCATCAGGAAGATTGAGAACCACTGTCTTGGAGGGAATTGTCATAGGGAAAAGGTTCAGGGACAAAGCATTAAGCTTCAGCTCACGGTGTGGCCCTGAACTGGGTCCCCTTCAGTTGCTGTTTCTTAAGAAGCATCTTATTTTTAAAACACATAGGCTACAATCCAGAGTAACTTTTACCTTTTACACCAATGTAGGAAGCTCCCTCAGATTCACTCAATACTGAGCGCATGTGAGGTTACAATAAATTACAATAAGCAGTTTGAAGTTAAAATGGTTAATGCAAAATTGTGGACAGGGCAATGAAAAAAAAAGAAGAAAGAAAATGGGAAAACAGGCAAGCACGTGTCAGGCACAGCCAAAAGCAATTTACCAGTTTGGCAGCAGATTCTTCCTACCACTTATTTAACAGGGGCTGCCGAAGCCAAAGAAAGCAGGGGAAATTCAAATGGCCTCGGGAATGCCTACATTCCAAGACTCTGGAATGATCCTGGATATTATTACAGGAAGCTGTCTTTACCAGGCCAGTACAATCAAAACTTGCAGCAGAACTCCAGGGTCTCATCTCATGCAGATGATATCAGCTCCTCAAGATCTATGCCACTAGAGATAACAGGATTTGAATCCTGGGCCTTATGAATGCAACCATGTGTTCTGCCACGGAGTTATGAATCCTCCACAGCAGCGTAGCATGACTCAGTAAGCTGAGTTGGCTCAGGCATGAGGCTGAGGGCACAATCCTTTGCATGGCTACTCAGAAGCAAGTTCCATTGAGTTACTCCCAGGAACGTTTAGATAGGTTTGCAGCCTCGCCAAGATACAGACTGCAAAGTACCACCAAGCTCTATCTACAAACCCATCACTGCTTCTCCCCACACTCCTGGATTGTAAAAAGGAATGGACAGAAGTGTAGAAAAGAGCATGTTGGTAGGTACTGGAGTTCAAGATTCAAATCCAGTTTGGTGGTTGAGAGACAGTTGAGAGAAAGATAATTCATTTATATTGTATATGAATCAGCTTGGAAGATCTGGCTTCTTAATCTGTCGTTACAATGTACTTACATACAGTCTGTGCTTGGCACAGGAACGTAACTCCCATAGACGCCATCGCGCATTGCAAGGCACATTGCTTCATTGCGGTCGGTAGGCAAAATTGTGCCAGACTTGGTCAGAAGAGCCAGGTTGTGGTAAAACATGTTCCGCTGCTCATTTCCATCTTCAAGGAAAAAACAGTGTCCTAGCGTGTCATAGCCAATGGTGTCTTTCACCTGAACCAACCACAAATGGGAGACAAAAGGCAGTAAAGGATCAAGCTATTTCATCAACAGAACAGTGCCCATTCCAGGCTCCTTCCCCAAGAGTCAAGCCAGATTTGACACTAAATGCATGCTTGCTTTTCTATCCTGTTTTTTCTTCTTTGCTCATCAAGACTTTATACAGTAGTTCATTTTTTAAGTGCTATACAGTACATAATAAAATGATGCTATACAGTCACCAAGGACATTACTGCCCCAAAGTAATGGGGCAGTATCAACACAAGAGAAGGATATCTTGCATATCAACTCTTGCATATCAAGATATGCTATACAGTCACCAAGGACATTACTGCCCCAAAGTAATGGAGCAGTATCAACACAAGAGAAGGATATCTTGCATATCAACTCTTGCATATCAAGATATGCTATACAGTCACCGAGGACATTACTGCCCCAAAGTAATGGCAGTATCAACACAAGAGAAGGATATCTTGCATATCAACTCTTGCATATCAACACAAGAGAAGAAAACGAAGAAAGGAGTTGGCAGGAAGAGAGAACATGTAATAGTTCCAGTTACACATACTTAAGCTTTGTTATGGAGAGGATTTAGGAAGAAGACATTGTGCCAAATGTTTTACAGACCAGGGAAAACAACACAGGGAATTAAAGCATGCTTAAGGTTTTTGCTCTGTACAGAGCCTTCCCATTATATAGCCTTAGAACATACAGAGATGGAGAGATACATTTCTGGCCAAAAGCTGGGAATGATACATACTGAAAATATTTAGGCCAGATTGTTTCAACTCCAAGCTTTGTGATGGGATGAGGGCCAAACTTAACGATGATTGAAGATCACAGAATAGACATCAGAGCATAATGTTACAGAGAACGAAGGTCACTCATTGTATTGCTGAGCTATATATATATATATTTGGAAGCATCCCAAATTGTCTCATGTTTAAAAGTCTCAGAGGAGCCTAGATGGACAAAATCTCTTTCCTATAGAACTATAGGAAAATGGGCCACTTTCCCTTTTCCAAAACCTTTCAATCAAATTTGCAAGATTGCAATACCTCCTCCATGATAATCAACCCAACAACTGTCCTTTAGACCTCTGCATACTGATCCAGGCACAACCTGGTCTTACTTTGAAAAGGAGGCCAATTTTTCTGCCTCTCTTGCTGCTGCATCCTTTTCCTAATCATACTTTAAAAGTCTGATTATTCCTGGGGGACTCACAGAATCATGAAAAACTATGATTATTCTTATGGCAATAGGCAGGGGTTTGACTAGATGACCTATTAGGTAGGTTCCTTCCAACTTAATGATACTATGAGTATCTTGGAAGCTAGTCTTTCTTGGTTGCCTGAACTGAATTTTGGTTGCCATTTGCAGCCCTGCTTGATCACATGAATGAATACCTGTGCTCATCTAAATTAACGAGCCGATACCCTCTACAAAAAAAAAATCATTGGTCCATCTAGATAAGTTCTTTCTATAATGATGCAGATTAGCTCTCCAGGATTTTAGGCCTCAAAAATTAAGCATTGTAGTAATGAATCAGTATCAATAAGCAAAGAAAACTGCCTACCAAAAGGCCATGAGTTCCATGGATGGCAACACACCTCGAGAAGCAGTGGTGAATGGCCAGGTTATCTAGGTAAGATGGCGGATTGTAGCCTCCTCTCTCATCCACATCTCCAGTCAAATGAAAATGCACAGGATAACTTCCTAAAATTTGCTGACCCATGTTCTTTAACTCGACACCCGACATATGGACAGAGGTAAAATTCTTTTGGATCTATCGAAACAAAGAGACGCCCAAGGAAATAATTTGTAGAAGGAAAAAGTAGCACAAATAATAACCAAAAAGGGCTAATGTGATTCAAATAACTTTATTCAGATACTTCTGGTACAGGGCCTGGAGATAAATGAATTTCAAATAGACTGCTGCCTTCTCCTGAGTCAACTAGATTTTTCCTTCACTCTTCCTGAAGATGCTGCCAAGACTTAATAAACCTGGTACTTTTTCAAGGCAAAATATTGGTGAAATATGCCTGGGGCTTATACTGCACACAAAAAAGCAGGCCCCCATCAGTCTTGAAAGACTATGGTATCGTGCTTGATACTGCATACACTGCATGCGAAGCACGAAAGCCTGGGTTAGACTGTTATGGAGGATAGGCTGTTACCCAAGCAGCAAATCCCCCAAATCCCCCCTCTCCACACCACTGAATTAGTCCAATGGAAAAGCAGAGCCAATACAATTGGATCCAGCTGCATCGCAGAGCTGGGCTAAGGACAGGAGCTCACCCTGTCTTGTGGGGCCGACCCGGGTCTTGAACCCTGGTCTGCTTGTTAACAGGCACAGTGTCTTAACCACTCGCGCAAGCCAGAAACATACAAGTGCTCCTTGCTGGGTGGTTGGCCAGATCCTTCAGTGTACTTTGCTTCAGCATTGTAGCTCTCAGGATGAGGCACCATGATTGACAAATGCACTAAGCATCTTCTAGCAACATCCCTCCTGATTAAACAAATGGCTGTAGCTTGCAAATGCAGCATACTGCAACGCCCTTGCAAATGAGTGAAACACAACAGTCACAAGATGTGGCCCTCATCAGAGGCAGCTGATCTGGGGGAGGAACAGAAGCCTGAGCTCATCGATGCCTTCCCCACTGCCTCCTCTTTCTCTGCTGACTGGGGAAGAGTCTCCAAAATTTTGCTAGCATCCCAGGGGGACCAAACAAGATTTTCCAAGGGCGTAAGATGAAGTTGCCAGTGAGGACCCTGACCATAGAGACAAGGTTTGCACACAGCTTTCACTTCTGGATTTTATTTGAACACTATCCTAGGCAAGACAAACATTTTACAAGAGAATCCATATTATTTTTATGGTGCACTGTACAGTTTAGCTTTAATAGAGGTTCAGCCAAGAACCAGAAATGTCACTATTGCAGGGGCCAGTAAAAACACCTGAAAACTTCTGAATATGCATGCATAGAATTGGGATCTGTATTACAAGCATTTTGCTAATCAAGACTCGCTTATGGAGCAGATTTTCTGGACAGGAAGAGTCAATCTTACGCTCACTTGGGAGTAACCTCCACTTGGGAGTAACCTCCAGTGAGAGTCCAAATACAGATGCACATGCTTCTGCTGTTAGATTTTGAGTTAATTTGCTCATCCATCAAAATGTACTTACTTTAATCTGTCCTCCAAATGTGTCAAAACTGAAAAACTGGCAGTGATTTGGCCCGTAGCAAGAATCTTCCATCTCTCCTTGTATAAGTATATTTCGAGTCAAGAGACCAACCTCTGCTCTCATATCCACACCATCTACAATCTCACCCATATGAAGATAGAGTGGACTTCCTAAAAAAAAACAGATTGGGTTTTCCCCTTTGTTACTAACCACATATTAAGAAGTTAGTAGCATAGCTACAGAGGGATGGTAAGTACTGCAGGTACCACAATGTGTCATGTAACCGGCCTCTTCTGTCCAGCGTCACTGTCAAAAGGTGAGTGGGATGGGCTGGTTACATGGTGCATTTATGTCACCTGCAATTTACTATCCTGCTTCCCCAGTAGTTATACCACTGCAACAGTTACTAAACAGTAAACATTACCTACTCATTGTTAGCATCAGATTGCTAAGGGCACTGAACCAAACCCTCACAATGGGACTTGCTACTACAAGATGACACAGTGGGTGCTGCCATACTTTGGTCTTGCTCCCAGCAAAGTGCCTTTAGGATTGCAGCCATTGCCTCTGAATGTACTATCACCCCTTCTGTCCCATCCTCCCCTTTTCCTGGTGCGTTTGAAGGCAAATTGAAGGATGTTTATGAATTGAATTATGTCAAATAGTCGAGCAAAAAATAAAAAAAACTACTGTAGACAAACAGACCTTTTGAAAATTAAGAAAAGACACATTGAGGGCTCAAGGAAGTGAACAATATTTTCCAAGACATTCAAGGAACCAAGACATAAAGCTTGAAAATAATGATCTGATTATCTCCATTTTCTTTAGACTGGCTTTCTTTGATGGACAAATCTGCTGGCGGCAACAGGCATTTAAAAACAGTTTTCCATGCAATATGTACTGTGCATTTGACAAAAGCTTTTTCCTAAGCCAGCCACTTCATCTATAAAACTGCAAGTTGAAGAAACAAATCAGCTCTCGGTACAAGGACTATCTGGCCATACCATCAATTTTCACTTGGTCACTCTGACATTCAGGGCAAGGCAGGAGATTAAATTCTTCTGCTTGATGCATGGAATAGTCAGTGCTGGCAATGACAATCCTGTCACCAGGTAACCAACTGGTTACATCATCCACCAGGTCTAAGATTATGCCTTTAGATACTTCAACTTTAAATCCATGGTGGGGGACTCCTGAAAGAAAAGCCAAAACAACCCATAGGTCAGTTACATGCTCTCCCTTTACAGCTGTCACCAATCATCAATTGCATGTGCTTCTCCTTAAGTACCTTCTCAAGCTGGAATTCAGAAAAATCTGTCCAAAACCCTTTTTGTCACAGCTCTGCAATATCTGATGCTACCCCATTGCCATTTCTTTATTTGATTCCCTTATAGTACAATCCTACTGCCTTATTTAAGGGAGATGGGCAAAATTAAGAATCATAGAGAAGCATAACTTGCTAACAAGAACCACATGTCTTGTGGACCCCACACGTGTGGAGGAAAGCAGAATTAAGAGCAGGCAGAAAAACTGAATATTTGACAGAAAGTATTAGAAAAGGACTTTAAACCTTGGATCCATCCACTGAAAGCAGTGATTTTAAAACCAACACCTTCGTAAGTTTGAAAGTCTTTGGTTGCTATTGCCAACCTTGCCGTCCCATTCTCTTGAGGTTGCTTTACGTCTTCTACGGTGGAAGATGGGTCACCTCCAAGGATACCAACCAAAGCCCAGGGCTGTCTGGGAGAGAACAAAAACAGGCCGACGATTAACACCCGAATTGTTGAAACATCCTTGGCTGAGTTTTAAGTCTTAGGTTAATGCAAAGTGTTGAATTATAGAGGAAAAAATTGACCTGCTTAGAAAGGTGCAGCAAAAAAGTTATTTAGAAAAATGTTTTTTTTATTTTATTTAGAAAGACGTGGGTAAAACTGAACTCTTTTATCAGATATATATACATTATACTTGCACATGTCTATGAACATAAACAATTTTTAATATATATTCTAAATTTGGACTCCTTGGGTTCACCCATAGAATTGACAGTTGGCACCAATCTGTCTGTCCTACCACTTCTGCCGTTATTACCTCTTAATGTGCCCTGATATTAATATGCCCTGCTATAAACTGTCCTGGGAGGACAGCATAATTCTATACATTTATACTCATATGTAGTATATATACGCACACGTGTATATATAATTCTATACATGTATACGGGTCCCACTCAGTTAAATGGGAGCTGCTCCTAGATAAGTGTTATAGGATTAGACTGAAGTCCTATACACACACTTAGGTAGGTAGGTAAGGTTGCAATCCTGAAGACACTTTCCTGGGAGTAAGAACTATTGAACACAATGGGACTTACTTTTGAGTAGACATCATTAGGACTGTACTCTTACCCCCAAATCAGAGTAAACACAGACTTTACGTGCACTTGTAGTTACTACACCACCTAGTGAAAACCTATGGGAAATTCATATTGGAATCCAGAGTAAGTTGTTCTTACACCAGAGCAAGGACTTCCTGTAGTCACTCTGGATTTTGCCCTTAGTCTCATTGATCTCAATAGGACTTACTTCTGAGCATACATGTATAGAATTATGCTGTCAATAAATAACAGTTTCTGCTATTTTAAAAGTACAAACTTGCACTACAAGTTTTGGGGAACCTAGAGAAAGTTATTAGCCAGTTACTCTGAACTGAAAGATGGGTTCTGGAACTTCTGATGAAGGGTGCCAATATCCTACCTAACACAAACCAAAAGCAATGGACTATGCTGTGGACCTACATAGTCCCGCAATCTTAAGACATGTAACATGGCCATCACTGCAAACTTAAGGTGCACATTCCATCTCAATTGGAATAGATTAGGCAAAATTCCCAGAAAGTGATGCTCGGCATACTTAATGCAAAATATGGATGAGAGATTGAACTGGATCATCATAAGATCAAACTATGCATCTTGTCTGCAGTGTTAAATAGAAAAATGGCCAGAGGTGCTTCAGCTTTGAAGTCATTCATGCTTGGTGCAAACTTTTGAGGCATGAGAAAGTGGAAACCCTTCTTGCATGACATCCAGTTGCTATAAAAATCTTGGCACAGACAGCGGTACAACTGTTAGGAAAGGCGCCCGGGAGCTGTCCATGGTTTCTCTACAGGTTTCCAATCAAGCGGTTCTGCGGGTTTGCTATGAAAGCAAGCCCCTCAAGTAATGATTGCTTCTCTTTCTGTCCCAGTGGCTAGCTAAATACTCTATACATAAAAAACTACCATGTTTATTCAAATCTAATGCTCAATCAAATCTAATATGCACCTCTATTTTGAAGGGTTTGAATTAAAAAAATATACTGGTGATTTTAACGCACAGCTACGAAGTACAAGCAAAATTTTATTTTATTGCATACAACTATGAGTTATATGATAATAAGACAATGGGTTTATGTTATTTTTTCCTAATTGCACTACTTTATACAACAATTTTACATTATTTCTTAGATTTGTACTCCACCTTTCTCCCCAAAGGGCACCCAAGCCTGTATTATTACAATAGAGTAAACAAACTAATACTGAATTAGATATACTTATACTATACTACATATACTTTGATTAGAACTATACTTATAATCAAAATCTAATGCACCATCAAATCTAATGTACACCCCAATTTTATAGACTAAATTCAGCTGAAAAAGATGTGCATTAGAGTCAGGTAAACATGGTATATACTCCCAGCAATGAAAAAAGTCATAGCACAACAGTCAGGCAAAAAACCAAGCTTTAGAACTTATTGTACCTGTATCCCATGTGCATGACAACTTCACTATGTAGCAGGTCCTTGAGAAAGAGTCGGGCCTCCAGAGTTAAGCTTTTTGCTGCAGAATCGCCCACTGCAATGGCTACCGCTTTGCCTGGTGACTGTCGGGCAAGGAATTCCCGCAATCTTTGGCTTTCATCGACAAGGAGGTGGGTGTCAAATCGATCAGCAGCCACTACCTGAGCAGTGTTTGCATCAACAATCCGAACATTGAGGCCGCGGCTACTCCAGCGCTTTTCAGAAGCATACGGGCCATACTGGAGCCCACCTGGGTATAGGGTTTTATCCAAAAGTGTCCAAGATCGAGGTTTTTTGCCATGCAGCTCCAGAATCCCACCTCTGCCCACTCCCAGGAATTTCTTGCCATAGTCATCCACATCCATTCCTTCAGTGGATTTGCCATATAGGGAGATGGTGAGCTTGGAGTGGTATGGACACTGCTCAGAACCTGCATGCAGTCCTCCACCATCCTCCAAGAGGATGCTGCGGGCCCGTAGAGTGATGGGTTGCTCTGGATTGTCTGCAAATACTAAGATTCCTGGAACAGAAGCAGAGCAACAACAGCCTGACATATACTCATAGGAAGCAATCTGATCCCCAGAACACAGTCCTATATGGAGATACTAGGAACTGAACTGAAGCCCAGACCTCCAGCATCAGGAATTTTTAATCAGGGGTATCCATACCCCTTTGTGTACAATAACCAAATGGTGGGGGTACGGGACTCAATCTCTTAGCAATTAAAAAGGAATTGTTGTTAATATTAAATCAACATTGGGTTGGGAAGTTCTTGTTTCTAGCTATCCATATACAAGTTGAAACTATTAGGTTTTTAATTTATAGGATGTCAATTAAAATCCTAATAGGACTGATGACAATGCTGATGATAATGAGGATGAGGATTCTGGCAGTCCAGCAAAGGCAGTAGTGGGACACAGTGGGCAATTCATAGGAGTTGGTAAATATAATATGGATACTAACACCTATATACAAAAAAATCTAATTGTAAAGCTGTACTCTCCGTATTGCTTGGAGATACCATCCCAGCACCACTGGAGGGGAAAGGACAGTCCAATTTCTTTATCAGCCTCACTTGACACATTTTTTAAAGAAAGGGACAGAGGACATGTGCCTATAACAGCTTCAGAACAGAAGAAATGGCTCTACCTGTTGGGTTTCTACCTGCAAATTTGGTTGCTTTTAAAAGGCTCACAATCTCTGTCCATGGTAGATAAGGAGGTGGAGGACAGAAAAAATATCCTGTGTCCCAATAAATCATGAAAGTGGAAATGCCCCCCCCCCAAAAGGAAAAACAGCACTATGTAAGATATATACGGCTATCACTCCATTCCATCCACCCCCACATACCTTCTCTCAGCTAAAACTGTCTGAAAAGTGCTACTTCCTCTTAATTTGAGAAGACTCGTTGATCTGAGTAAATCTGCTCAATTTTTAAGTATATTTTTTTAACTTGGGTTGGAATCAATTCTATATTGCACCATCCTTCTCTGTGCCTTGACCAGTGTAAGAGCCTAAGCCTAGGCACGTTCACTCAGAAGCAAGTCCTGAGTAAACTACAGAGTAAACTATGGTCAATGGGTCTTACTCCCAGGTAAGCATGGTGAGGATTGTAACCTTTGGCAGTCCTGCTTAATAAGAAGCAAGTTCCACTAAACTTTGTGGACATTTTTTCCTTCCATGCACTGAAAGTCCACAGAGAATTGGCCAGCACCAGTTCCATCTGATGCAAATGGCATCCAAAATACCATAAGTTATATGAATCCCAAGCCCAATCCTTTGCTCTTAAAACCACATTATGATCAATTACGTCTTACTTCCAGGTAAAAGTGGATATTATTTGCAGCTCCCATCCTCTAAACTACACTTAGAGCACAATCCTATCCTAACTATGTCTACTCAAAGGTAAGCCCCATTGTGTTCAATGGCTCTTACTCCCAGGAAAGTATCCTAAAGACACTTTCCTGGGAATAAGAGCCATTGAACACAATGAACACAATGGGGCTTACCTTTGAGTAGACATGGTGAGGACTGTGCTCTAACTCTAGCCACATTCTTCCAATGTCTCAATCAATCACACTCCTATCTGCCAACTCTCCAATCCAAGTTCTGCTCATAGGTCCCAACCTCAACCCTTCTAACCTGGGGTAACCATGGACAGCACCTTTCCTCCTAGGATGACTAGATATCATAACCAAAAAAAGAGGACGAGATCTAGGACACCCAAAGAAAACATAGGACATGACAAAATAAAAGCTAAAATACTTATATATACCTGTATTTACTCAAATCTAATGCACCATTGAATCTAATGCTCACCCTATACTTATAATCAAAACACCACATTTATTCAAAGCTAATTAACCATTGAATCTAACTACATCGAATCTAATGTGCACCCTGATTTTGGAGACTAAATTTGATTGAAAAAGGCAAGTGTTAGATTAGATTAAATACAGTACAGAATATTGCTTTCAGTTAATTTAAACCCTATATTACTTATTATTCCATTTAAAACTATTACATATGATTTATAGATTATGAGAAGGCTACATGCTACCTGCTGACAAGGAAAATGAGGACAATGAATATTTTTCCAGGACATAAGGCTAAAAAAGAGGACATGTCCTGGAAAAAGAGGACAGATGGGTCACCCTGTTTACCTCCGCCCTGGATGAGCAAGGAGTCCAAGGTGGCCGAGCTTTCCAACTGCCAGGCGTCCCCAGGGCCAAGGAGGGCAGCAAGGCTGGTGTTGTGTCCTGGGCTCCAAGGTCTCAGGTGCTGGGCAAGGTCTGGGCAGCCCCCTGGAAAGAGAGAGACAGGCTGGCAGCCTCAGTCCACAGGCAGAGGGGGGACTGGGCAGGGGGGTAAGAGCAGGGTGACCAGATGTCATAACCACAAAAGAGGACAAGGGCCCCCTAAATATAGAACACCCAAGAAAAATGTTGGACATGATTTAAAAAATCTAAAAACACTCATAAATGCAATATTTGCTTTCATGTGGTTAATTCAAACACTACTTTATTACTATTACATATAATTTGTTATATGTACTATTCCATATAACTTATTAATTACATGTTGTCTGTTTGCAAGGAAAAGAAATGAAGATTCTCTTTTCCTAGGACATAATGAAAAGAGGACATGTCCTGGAAAAGTGTCAAGAAGAAAGAGTCAAGAGGACATGTCCTGAAAAGGAGGACATGTCAAGAGAAAAAAGTGGACATGTCAGGAGGACATGTCCTGGAAAAAGAGGACATGCTAAGAGAAAAAAAGTCAAGAGAATGTGTCCAAGAGGATATTTCCTGGAAAAAAGGACATGCCAAGAGAAAACAATCAAGAGGACATATCCTGGAAAGGAGGACATGCCAAGAGAAAAAAGTTAAGGGGAGATGTCAAGAGGACAAGTCCTGGAAAGAGGAAAGAGTCCATGCCAAGAGGAAAAAGTCAAGAGGACATGCCCTGGAAAAAGAGGACATATGGTCACCCTGGAAGGGAACTGATGGGGCAGGAGAAGGAGGTGCGGTACCCACCTGGATGTGCTGCAGATCCTCTCCAGGACTCCGAGGCTGGCTGGCTGGGGAAGGGGCTTCCAGGAGCCTCCTCCTCCTCCCCTGCCAAGGCAAAGTGGGCACCGGCCGCTTGGAGAGAGAAGGACGATCCGGCTCTTCCCTGCAGTGGGTAGCCGGAGAAGGAAGAGAAGAGGCACCCACCGGTCCTGCCTCCCTTGGGGCTGCGGATGGTATCCTCCTCCTGCTCCAGCACCCCTGCGAGGCACCCTGAGCATCCTGCGCAGGGGGATCCCTCCCTTTGCTCACCCCCAGAACGCCCCAGCACCTCCTCTGCTCTCTCCAGGGACGTGCGCTGGGTTGGGGGCAGGGGAGGCAGTGCCTCTCCTGCAATCCTTGGCATTTTCCCTCCACTACAACCCACCGGCGGAACAGACACAGACTGACAGACAACGGTCCTCGCAGTAGCAGCATTTTGGAGCCCGATCCCTTGCAGGTCTACTCAGAAGTAAGCCCCATTCCATCCAGTGGAGCTTACTCCGGGAAAAGTGTAGACTGGGCTCTTGGGGTGCAATTCCATCCCTGCTTGAAGACTAACAGTGCATGAAGTTAGTAGGTACCTACTCAGAAGTAAATTCCATGATACTCAATGGGGCTTACTCCCAGGAAAGTGGAAAGGATTGCACTCTGGGAACCCAAACCCTATGCCTACTCAGAAGTAAGTCCCATTCAGTTCGATGGGGCTGACTCTCTCCCTTCCAGGTAAGTATGATTGAATTGCAGCCTCCAGTTACTTGATTGAACCTCTCCACGCTTTCCTAGCAGGGAGCTCCTTGGACTGTCATCATCATGGGGCTTACTTCTGAGTAGACCTGCGGAGGATGGGGCTGTGAGCCCAGATGTTACAGCCAGATGTCATAACCAGAAAAGAGAATAAGGATCTTCCAAAAAATGTAGGACACAACAAAACAAAAGCTGAAAACATTCATATACTGTATATTGCTTTCAGTTTATCAATTTGAAAACTATATATTACTTATAGAGCCGTCCAAAGCAAGTCTACTCAGAAGTAAGTCCCATTCAGTGCATTCCTATGCATGTCAACTCAAAAGTGAGCCCCACTGAGTTCAATACTACTTACTCCCAGGAAAGTTGGGCTGCACCCATTGTCTGTAATTTACTCCCAGGTGAATGTGGATTGGATTGCAGCCTCATTATTAAATTTAAAACTATTTAATTTATTAATTCCAAGAAGACTACATGCTGCCTGCTCACAAGGAAAAGGAGGACAGAGAAGATTTTTTCCAGGACAGGTGGTTAAAAAAGAGGACATGTCCTGGAAAAAGAGAACATGTGTTCAACCTGTTCCCAGCCTGCTGGGAGCATGATTTGTATGTTACTCTAAGTATTATTCTAATTGTTACTCCAGTTACTTAAACTCGCAGTCCAGAAGCTCAACACTTTCCCTTTATTGTCATAATCATGGGGCTTACTTCCGAGTAGACCTACATAGGAGTGGGTCTAGGCATTCCCAACCAGGAGAAGAGCGCCTCCTGGCGCCCAGCACACCTGGCTACTCACCCCTCTACTCCGGGCGCACGACTTGGAGTAAGGCTTCCTTCCAACCAGGAGGAAGCTCTGAGTTTCCCCTCTGGAGCCAGTGGCGGTGCGTTCCGCAGGTGCTCGCCCAGGCTTTGCTTGCAGGGACCTCTTCCTCCCTTCCCAGCCTGTCCTTGGAGAGCGATCCCTGCCCGGCTTTTCCCTGCGCTCCCTATTTATAGGAACCGCGCTGTTTACACCAGCTGAGCGCCCGCAGCGGAGCCTCCTCCTCCTCCTCGCCTCCTCCTCCTCCCCGGCCGGTGACGACGCTCACATTCTGGGCATACCAGGCGCTGCTGGAGCCCTTCTGCGGAGGGGAAGGAAGGGGAGCAGGAGGATCCCTTCCCCAAAGAAAGCCCCCTGGCCAGGGTCACCATCACAAAAAGAGGGCAAAATGTAGGACACCCAAGAAGGACATAACCAAAAAAGAGGAGGACCCCCAAAATGTAGGACACCCAAGAAGGACATAACCAAAACAGAGAAGGACCCCCAAAATGTAGGACACCCAAGAAGGACATAACCAAAAAAGAGGAGGACACCCAAGTAGGACATAACCAAAAAAGAGGAGGACCCCCCAAAATGTAGGACACCCAAGAAGGACATAACCAAAAAAGAGGAGGACCCCCAAAAATGTGGGACACCCAAGAAGGACATAACCAAAAAAGAAGAGGACACCCAAAATGTAGGACACCCAAGAAGGACATAACCAAAAAAGAGGAGGACCCCCAAAAATGTAGGACACCCAAGTAGGACATAACCAAAAAAGAGGAGGACCCCAAAAATGTAGGACACCCAAGAAGGACATAACCAAAAAAGAGGAGGGCACCCAAGAAGGACATAATCAAAAAAAGAGGAGGGCACCCAAGAAGGACATAACCAAAAAAGAGAAGGACCCCCAAAATGTAGGACACCCAAGAAGGACATAACCAAAAAAGAGGAAGACCCCCCCAAAATGTGGGACACCCAAAAAGGACATAACCAAAAAAGAGGAGGATCCCAAAAATGTAGGACACCCAAGAAGGACATAACCAACAAAGAGGAGGACCCCCAAAAATGTGGGACACCCAAGAAGGACATAACCAAAAAAGAGGAGGACCCCCAAAAATGTAGGACACCCAAGAAGGACGTTTGTCCTACATTTGGGGGGTCCTTGTCCTCTTTTTTGGTTATGATATATGGTCACCCAGTATATATTACTCTCATGGAGTTAATTTAAACAGTATTTTAAAATTAAAAAAAAATTACATATGATTTATATACAAGAAGGCTACATGCTGCCTGCTCCCAAGGAAAAGGAGAACAATGAAGATTTTTTTTTTCCAGGACACAAGGCTTAAAAAGAGGACCCATCCTGGATAAAGAGGAGATATGGGTCAACCTGACCAAATAGCCCAAGTGCTGATCACTACCTCTCTCCCTTCCTTCCCCAATTCCTAAACACCTCCTGTCTCCCATCCTCTCTAGTACAGGAGAGCAAGCCCACTTGCCCCACTCACATGGGAGGGATTGAGACCAATCCAGCATGGGACCACTCTTGGAAGGCTCTTGGATTGCATTTGGCATTATTGCTGCACCTCCATGCTTTAAGCACCTACTCCAAAACCACTGGCGGTGGGGGGGGGGGGAGGCAATTGGGATGTGTAACCACCTTCTTTGCACCAGCAAGAGCACATCTTTGCTATGTCTCTCTGAGTTCACACATGCACAGCAGCAGTCAGGCGCAAAGGCACTTTGGAATGGTAGGTGTTAAGGCCAAGGCTGCAAGACTGTCATCCTATTTTGCATTCCTATACACACCTTACAGTAAATCCCATTGGCTAGAATGGGTCTTACTTCTGAGTAGACATACATAGGATTCAGTTCCTAGGCATATGTACCCAAGAGGATGCAACTGACTGAACATGCACCCAATGGAGTTTAATGCCATTGGCAGAAGAAGATCAGACAGAAGGGGGCCATCTAGCCCAGTACAGTAACTGTTTCCAAAAGTGTCAGCCCAGTGGAACTCCTTACCCCATGAAAAGCACTTGGCCCATCTCTGCATAACTTTGGCACTGAGAACCCAATTCTGTCCATATGTATGCAGATGTAAATCCTATTGTACTTAATGTACTCCCAGGTATAAGTGGTAAAATTGCAGTCTGAATATACACATGTGATGGTTTGCATTTTCCTGCTGTGCTTTAGTGCATCTGCAGACCTGTTTATATTCTCTATCTTTCTTTCCAAGCTAAATACCGTATTTACTCAAATCTAATGCACCATCAAATCTAATGCACACCAAAATACTGTATTTACTTAATTCTAATTAACATTGAATCTAATGCACACCCTGATTATGGAGACTGAATTAGACTGAAAAAGGTAAGTGTTATATTTGAGTAAATACAATTTGTTATTCTCAATTGTCTCTTGAATTTAAAAAGTGGGATAAAAATGTAGTAGAATACATCAATCTGGAAAGTCTAAAAGCAGTATGTAAAGGGTGCAGCCCTCCCTTGTTGCTTGTCCCTGGGCTATGGCATTCAAAGGTAGAGTGCTTCTTAACATGGAGGCTCCATTCAATAATTCTCTTTATATTCTGCCTCATCATCACAGAGACTCCAAGTGACTAACAATCTGGCTGAGGCTGCAATCCTAAAGACGCTTTCCTGGGATAAGACCCAGTGGACACAGTGGGGCTTACTTTTGAGTAGACGTGGTTAGGATTGTGCTCTAAGAGTCTTAAATGATTCTGCTCCCCATATCTAAAGCCATCTAAGCCCATATCCAGTGCTGTAGCTAGATTGGGTGCAAAGCACTAAGTTTTGCAGGAAGCCTCCCCTATGCCTCCATTTTTGTTTCCCCCCCCCCCAAACCTGGAATGGCTAACCAGAAGGAGAGAGGCCCCATGCATGCTGCAGTGAGAGCCCCCTGCAAGACTTAGAGCACAATCCTAATCATGCCTACTCAAAAGTATGCCCCATTGTATTCAATGGGTCTTACTCCCAGGAAAGTGTCTTTAGGATTGCAGGCTTAGTGTTTTGCAGCCCTCTAGCTATGCCACTGCCCGTGTCCATCACACCTGAAAGTAGCAAATGCCACTAAATTAACTATCATATTTAAAAAAATCTCTTTTTCTCATCTATCCTGAACCTACAGCTGACCCATTTCCTTGGCTGTTCCCAAATCATTGGGTGTCCCCAAATAATCAAGGTTTATGATGAGAGAAAGAAAAACCTAACAGTTTTATCATATCCAGATGGAAAGACCATGATTATATCAAAGGATTAAAATCCATGTTGTTAAAAAAGAAAAAAAGCCCAGTGTTTTATTCTGTAACTTTGCAAAAATTTTGCAAAACTTTGGTTACAGTTCTATGGACTTTCTGCAGTCCTGTGTTCTCACTGAAGTACAAAGAGGGCCTTACCTGCAAGTACTTGCATTGCAAGTCTCTTTCTTCCTTAGCAAAAAAAAAAAAAAATGCCCCAGATTGCATTGGAAATATTTTTCTCTTTTAAACAAAAAGAGCAGGTTGGACAAATGTGCTCCAGCCCTGGTTAGCTAGCTTGGGCTGCACATTTCTGAATACCTTATCAGTGCTAGGCTGATCTCTGCAATGAAGCAGCATGTCCTGCAACAGCAGCATTTCTCTGCAACCAGAAAGGACATACCAGCTCTTCCAAATCTTCATATGTCCAACCTGCCCTTTTTGTTTAAAAATCCCAATGCAACTTTTTCTTGCAATGCAACTTTTTCTGGCACTAGAAAGATGGCAATCTTTCTATGGCAATTCAGAAGAATTTGTACAAAACTAAGGGCGCAGTCCAGAGTAACTATTGGGAAACCTTGCTCCGACATAGAACAATTTACTCTGGATTGCAATATGAATTTCCTATAGGTTTTCACTAGGTGGTGCTGTAACTACGTCAACTTAAATGTCTCTTATGTGCTCCCGTCTCTTATGTGCTCTTATGTGCTTCTCGTAAATGTCTCTTATGTGCTCTAGATTGTAGGGTTAAATTGCTCAAACTATAGTATACACATAAAGAATACTTGGAGGGATATAGACTTGTGGGAGACAGAGTCCTTGTGGGAGACAGTCAAAGTCAGGAAGGGTGCCACTGCGGTCACAATGTTAGATTAGAAGTGTGTTGAAATCTGCACTCATTACAGTGATCCTACAACCGTCACATTCCTCTTTCCCAAAACTGAGGATTAAGGTTATAGGTAAAGATGGGTGAAAAAGTTAATTAATAGCACATCACATTACAAGACATCAAGCACAATCCTAACCATGTCTACTCAAAAGTAAGCTCCATTGTGTTCAATGGGTCATACAGCACAATCCTAACAACCCCCCAAATCCAGAGTAACTATGGGAACACATAAGAGACTTTACATGCACCCGTGGTTACTGCACCACCTAGTGAAAACCTATGGGAAATTCATATTGCAATCCAGAGTAAGTTGTTCTGGAGCAAGGACTCCCCGTAGTTACTCTGGATTTTGGCCAATATCTACTCAAAAATAAGCCTCATTGTGTTCAGTGGGTCATACTCCCAGGAAAGTGTCTTTAGGATTGCAGCAGATCACCTGTTAAACTTCTGAAAGACAACACGTTTCAAATTAATGCTCCCATCAAAAACATAAGTGGAACCAGGTTTATTTATTGATATTGATCAATGGTAATAAGGAAAAGAATCTGAGCGTGATTCTTTCAAAGAATCAGCAACGGGGCTGGTTAGTGGGAGCTATTTGTCAAAGTGGGGGTGCTTGTCCCTTCTTATGGCTTAATCACTGTCTCTTGATAATGTCCATGGAGGACAACTTTACACCATCATTTTACCATGTGGAAAGAGCAACCATGTCTTTTCCATGCAAGCATGGAATTTTCAACATAGTAGCAACTGGCCATATATGGTGGTCCTTTTGATCCTGTCTTGAGGTCCAGTCTCAGTGACGTTCCACAGGTCAAGTCTGCCTGGGCAGACAATTTTTAAGTTAATGCCTACTCCGTGTAATTGTCTTGGTTAAAGAGAAGGCATCAAAATGGGGTTCAGATTAAGAGTAACCATAATTAACATATTTACCCTACTTATAAAGATCAAAGACTATAAAAGGTATCAGAACTGACCCAGATAAAAGTTAGGTTAATGTGTCATAAGTGTGAAGAGTAGGTCAGAGAGGAGTCAGCCCAGTGACCTAGTCTACCTAGGTCACTTCGTAGGAAGGAGATCAATACAACAGCTGCTTTTTCTGAAAATACCGCATCATAAGGCTGATCGAGGGACTTTCCAGTAATCAGAACTCATAAGATCTCATAACTCATGAGATCACTTTGCCATTTGGGCTTTAAAAGAACTGGCACCCAATACAAAATCAACTGACTTCCACTTCCTTCGTCCAACATCACGACATGAGGTCGGTTGGTCCTCCATCAAGATGGCCACTGGGGAGAATACCCACAATTGATTTCTTGGCCAATTCTTTACTCATTCATCTGACCAAGTCTCTCCTGTTTTAGACCATAGGAATTTGATATGCACTTAGATATTAAGATCTGGGGTTTCTTTTGTATGAATTATAGGGGAAATGCCTGGAAACTCTTCGACATTTTTATGTCTCAGCCAACTCTTAGTCCCACTGATTTTAGACTCTCAAGCGAGTCTATGCAGGACTGAAAGCTTTGGCTTGATTTATTGTATCACATGCAGAAATAACTTTTTTCACTTTGTTATACAATTGCTTTTAATATCCTTAGGCTGCAATCCTAAAAGCACTTTCCTAGGAGTAAGCCCCATTAAACTCAGTGAAACTTACTTCTCAGTAGACACAAATAGGATTGCACTGCCAGTAAATTATGTGATGAACTAGTAAACTAACCCTACAATCCAGAGTAACTACGGGAGCAAGTAAGAGACATTACGTGCACCCGTAGTTACTGCACCACCTAGTGAAAACCTATGGGAAATTCATATTGCAATCCAGAGCAAATTGTTCTTACACCAGAGCAAGGACTCCCCGTAGTTACTCTGGATTGCACCGTTAGAGTGCAATTCTAACCAAACTTTCCTGGGAGTAAGCACTATTGAACACTATGGGTAGACATACTTAGGATTAGACTGAGTAGACATACTTCTGAGTAGACATACTTAGGATTGCACTGTCTGTTTCTGGATTTTTAATTTAGTTGGGGGATTAATTTATTTGGGAAAGTAACTCCAACTCCCTGCAGCCTGAAATGGTACAGTGTTGATTGCAGAAACTAGATCCTGAATAGGTTATAGTCCAGGTTCTAGTACCAAACACATTTCATATAGTTGGCCAAACAGCATTCATGATGCCTCCTTAGAGCTGAAAGTGATGTCATTAATCAGGAAGTGATGTCATTATTATTATTATATGACATTATTAATATCACTATTAATGACATTAAGCATGTCAGAAGAACGAAGCACTTTTTTCTCACTTAGGAACTGATTTGCTGAAAAAGACAGAATAGAAAAACATGCCAACCTTGAACATATGTTCAAGATTTGGAAGAGCCCAATTATTATCAGGCCGTCCTTTCAGCAGCAACACTTCAGTATGGCCAGTGTGACCATATACTTTAGAATGAAGGACATAATGCCTACGTTTAACCATTGCAATGAAGAGGGAATTTAGGTAGGTGCTGCTTTTCAAACCCTTCTATGATGAGCTAAACCTGCCTCAATTCCCTCTTCTATGTAATGGTTAAATGTACAGGCAACTCTGTCCTCCATTCTATATGGTCACCCTGTTACAGCTCAGAAACTGATGATGAGACCCTAAGTACCAGCTAAAGTGCTTCAATGAGCCCTTCTATAGCCACAGACCTCTGTTTGACACTCCTGTTCTAGTCTTATATTACAGGGCAACTACTGTGACCACATAGGACCCTTAACTACTGCTTTGGAAGACTGCAGGAGGACACGATTGGATCAGATCCTATTTTTTCCTCCATTGTTCGTTTTGAAAAATAATATTATCCTGTTTTTCTTGGGTTTTTACTTTTTTATATATCATTTTAATGTTATTTTATTGCCCGGTCTTATTGTTTTTATCTCGTTTTAATCAATTGCATTTTAATGGAAATCTTCTTTGTGTTTTTAAGCTGCCTTGGATATCCTGTTTTAGATAGAAATGTGGGGTATAAATCAAATAAATTAAATTAATAAATTCTCTCATAGTACTAACGAGGATCATCACCATCCGAACCAAATATTTAAAATGTACAGGTTATTTGGGTCTACTTAGAGGTGTATCTTAATACAAACCACCACCATCTGGCTAATCCCAAGGAAAGTGGAGAGTCTTCCCGTGATGCAAAATCTGAAAAATTCACACAGAACTGGAAAGGTGGGAATTCCTTTGGATACAAAAGTTTTCCTCTCTGGTGTAGCCTCCGGTTTCCTCCCTTCTGCCCAGATAGAGGAAGGAAGGACTAGTTACTTTTTCATAATGAATGAAAAGTTCCCATGGGGGGAAATCATCAGATCGGTAACACCCTAATTCAGTCTTTCTCACTTTATTTCCTTTCCTCTTCCATGCGCAACCCAGTCGTACTCTGGCAAGAAGTCACAATAGGTTCCATGAAATTTATTCTCAGGAAACGGTGCTTTGTACATGTGCCTACCAAGAAGTAATTCCCACTAAAAGCAGCTGGGTATAATTCTGAGTAAACATGCACAGAATTGTGCTGTTGATCCTCTTCCTGGCCCAACCCGGAATGTGCATTTGTTCCATAGGTGACCTCATGGGAATGGTGGCACACAGGAAGCAATATAAGATATCTGTGAACCTCTCCCAAAATCAAGTGTTGAGATGTAGATCAGTGATTTTTTTCTTTTTTGCTACAGTTGCAGAGACATTGCACATTTGACATATGGCCCAAAGTCTGCACTATATTCCATATATTTATGTGGAAGGTGAAAAGAGTTTATAATCTGGAGGCAGAAAACCAACATCTACATGGAGATCTTGATGTCAGCAAGGAATAGGGGACAGAACTTTGTGGCATTGTTCTTTAGCCCTCTTGTGTGCTTTTCCAAAGTGCCTCCCTACCCAGGCCAGTACCGATCAAGAGTACTGTAGTGACATAGTGGTTAGGGAGTTGGACTGAGACCTGGAAGACCTAGGTTTGAATCCCCTCTCATCAGCCATGAAGCATCCTGAGTGACATTAGGCCAGTCACTCTCAGCCTCAACTGCCTCGAAGGGTTGTTGTGAGAATAAAAGCTTTGTAAGCTTCCTTGGGCATTTGAGCGGAGGTGCCTTATTTTTGGAACACTCTTCAAAGTGCCAAGTCTTCCACGATGCTAATGACTGCTTTATTATAATTGCTATTATTATTATTTTGGGGATAGTGGATTTCAATATCGTGCAATCATTGTCCATACATTGTCCATACATCCTCCTTGAAAACACATGGAAGAAAGTTAGGATAGAAACGTTTCAAATTAATAGTTCCATATATTTGGCAACTTAGGGCAGGAACTAATTGCCAGGCAGGCCACTGAGTGTCTACACTGCTGGTGACTGTGATGGTGACATGTTGGGACACTTGCTGTACTTACTGTGCCACCATACACCTGGCAACGCCATTGGGGATGAGCACTTTAGGGGTCTCCTTTTTGGAGATGCAGAAGACTCAGAAGACCTTCTGCATACCAAAAGCAGGTGCTGTTCCACTGAGCTACACCTTCTCAAACAGCAGCAATTGAAAAAAACCTAAGCATAGAAATATTGTATTTATTTGAATCTAACGCTCACCTTTACAGCTGATTTCCTGAATCAGGGTGTGCCTTATATTCTATGGTTAATTACATTTGAGTAAATGTAGTGTTTTTATTCTAAGTATAGCGTGCACATTAAATTTGATGATGCATTAGATTTGGTAGTTCATGCTTCACTCTTAGGCTGCAATCCTAAAGACACTTTCCTGGGAGTAAGACCCACTGAACACAATGGGACTTACTTATGAGTAGACATACTTAGGATTGCACCCTTAGAGGAACAATGAAAGGTACAAACTACTTTAACTGATTATTACTTCTATAATATTGAAGCTTAATAGTTTTTCTTCTGTTGTATTGTTTCTTAATTTTACCGAAGAAGAGTAAGAAACAGTAACATGCACTAAAAACCATGAAGTGACAATATTTTTTTAAAAAAGGTTTTTTAAAATATCTTTTAAAACAAAGACAGTGGAATTAACAGTGGACACTTCTTTTTTTTCAAGAAGTGGCTGGATGCAGGACTGAGAAATGCACTTCAATATTTAAATGCATGTATATATGTGTACAGAAATTGTATAGTAACAGCTTAAGTTGTGTATTTCCACACAGTGCAATTACACACCGAGAGGGGAGATTGGTGGATTTCGGATAAGCTCTGTTGGGCTGGACTTTAAATGTTTCAACTTCTTGATGTTATACTCAGTGGAGTAGCTAGATGGACAACTTTCTGCCTTCCTTTGGATGAGTCTGGTTCCCATCCTAAATGAGATGCCTCACTTCTACCAATAGGGGTCTCCTTTACACACAAATCACATTGCTCAGTGCTTTTTTCCTTGATCTCAAGGGAACTTTTCGTTGGGGTGTTCACCACACTATATAGTATACTTTTCAACCCAGGCTTTCGTGCTTCGCATGCAGCGCATGCAGCGCCGAGCACGATACCATAGTCTTCCAAGACTGACGGAGGCCTGCATTATATTCAATTGCTAGCAAATCAAAGCTAAGATCTGTGCTATAAACACTGGTTAAAAATGAAAAAAGCTGGAGAAAGCATCCACAATATACTGAAAGCACAAATCGGTCCTAGATAACAGGGTCTCTCAGCTTGAAAAATATGTGTATGTACTGCTATTTATTTAAATGCCATTATTAGTTATGTTTTATCCTCTCCAGCTGGAAAATGCCATGGTATGGCACACACCAGTCTGATTTCAGCATTTAGGAAATTTGTTTCCCAAGTCACCTTAAAGTTTCACTGAATATTAACAAAACAGAAGGGCTGCCGCTGGTTTATGAGCCCCTAATCTTGTATATATAAAAGTTGCAAGATCTGCAAATACAGTGGTACCTTGGTTTACAAGCGTAATTCATTCCAGAAGCATGCTTGTAATCCAAAACACTTGTATAGCAAAACAAAGTTTCCCATAAGAACTAATGAAAACTCAGAGAGTTCATTCCACAACCCAAAAATATTCATATAAAATTACTGTAATTCTGTAATATAATACCAATTAATTAAGAAAATACAAAATATAAAGAAAAATAAAACAAATTAGCCTGAGCTACGGCTGCAGTCCTAAGGCACTTTCCTGGGAGCAAGACCCATTGTACACAATGGGGCTTACTTTTGAGTGGACATTATTAAGATTGCACTGTCTCAGGCTGCCATCTTCCCCACTTACACAGGAGTGAGCCCCACTGATTACAATAGGACTTAGGCCTATATCCTAAAGTAAAATTAAGCCCCTTGCTCCGGAGCAGTTGAGATGACTTTCCATAAGATAACACTAGAGGGTGACGTAAGTGCGTGGACCCGTAACTGCTATGGATTTTGCCCTTAGTTTAGAGTAGACATGCAAAGCTAACCCTACACTCCAGAGTAAATATGGGAGCACATAAGAGACATTACATGTGCCCATAGTTATGGCACCACTTAGTGAAAACCTATGGGAAATTCATATTGCAATCCAGAGTAAATTGTTCTTATACCAGAGCAAGGACTCCCCATAGTTACTCTGGATTGCACCCTAGGTCTCTCAGGCTTCTTCTCATTGCCCCCTTGCATAGGAGTGAGCCCCACTGACTGCAAAAGGCTTACTTCAGAGTAGACATGCATTGGCTGCTCTCTGGGAGAGAATGAGCAGGTGCTGGCAGTGTGCCGAAACTGGCCAAATGCTGGCTGGAACTATTTTTTTTTTTGCTTGTATTACAAGACAAATTTTATTAGAAATGTTTGCTTGTCTTACAAAACGCTCACATTCCAAAACACTCTCAAGCCAAAGTTTTACTGTACTGACAACTGGTTTGGCACAGTGGCTCAGTTATGACAGAGGAAGTCCCTGGTTGAAATTTTGCCTCTGCCACCGACTCTTGAAGTGACCTTGGGCACACCATCCAAGGCTTGGATCACCAGCTCAAACACAAGGATTGGAACATGTTCTTGATACTTACCTCGCGAGTCTCAATTCCCCGACTCAAATATAGGCAAAGGAAAACACTCACCTGACAGTGTTTTCCTAAGAATTAAATTACGATAATAACTGTGAATTTCTTTGCAAACTCAAAAGCACTATAGAAATCCTAAATATGATTGTTAACACGTGCTTTGGTCAATTTCAAGATTTGAAAAGCTCCACTTTTTAACAATTATTGCAGATTAAACTCCTTTTTTTAACTTTTCAAGTCGTAACACCTGCATACTCTGACTCATGTGCGAAGGGGTAAGTGACTCATGACTTAATTTACAACTTGAGCTGAGTGACTTCGGCACAACCCTGACCAGTTAAAGGGAAGAAAAATTATTATCATAATGTACCTACCATTCTGTTTCATGTTAGGCTTAAGCTGCGATTTTCTTGTTCTGAGCATCTGATGCTTCGGCAATGAGAACTTCTTGGGTTGCCTCATTTCAACCTTAACTCCCAGGTTCTTGAGAACTTTTAAGGCTCTGTATAAGAAGGAAGGCTTTACTCTGGAATGCAATGGTTTAGGGAGGTAAAGATGAATTCGAGGTGGATCTTCTGGCTGGTCACAGTTATGAACCTGAATGAAATTTGAGGCCAAGTGAGGTCCAAAGTTTTTTATCAGTAAGTATCTGGAGAATTTCTTCAGAAGTTCACAGCTTCCAGGCTCACCGCCCTCTATTATTGCTGCAAGATTCTGATTGAGTCTCTGTTCCTCATGGCGCAAGAAGTTGATACTTCTCAAAGTGTTATGGAACTGATGAGATTCATTAGCCTCTGGGATAATTCTCCGAAACAGTTCCTGATACTCTGTGTCCCGTATGGAATTGTTGGGATTCAGACTAATTTCTGAAACAATAAACAATATAGAAAGAACTCTATTGGTGACAGGGAAGATGCAATGGCTTGCGTGCATGCTCCACCTGCCCTACTACATTAGCAACTGAGACAGGCTCTGAACATGACCTTGGTGGAATCAAAGGGTGAAAGCCTTCCATGCTATGTCCTGATCTGGAATGCAATCCCCACAGCTGTAATTTAGGGGGGGAAAATTAGCAAATAGTTGCTGGATATAACCAATGTACAGTGTGGACTTATTACATATTTAGTATCATTTTCCAATGAGTTCAAGATGGCATATGTTGTCCCTCTCCAAGAAGAATCGTGTGAGATTGGTTGTAAGACAGTAATACTCCAGTAGGAACTGCAGCTAAGCAGGGATTTGAATATGAGTTCACATCTCCATGGGTAAAGGGCAAAATCAGGAGCAGTTATGGGTCCACGCAGTTACATCACATAATACATCTAGTATTATCTTATGGAAAATCACCTTAACTGCTCTGAAGCAAGGGCCTTAATTTCACTTTAGGATATGGGCCTAAGGGCAAAATCCAGAGTAACTACAGGGAGTCCTTGCTCCGGTGTAAGAACAACTTACTCTGGATTCCAATATGAATTTCCCATAGGTTTTCACTAGGTGGTGCAGTAACTACGGGTGCATGTAAAGTCTCTTACGTGCTCCCGTAGTTACTCTGGATTTGGGGGTTAGTCTAACATTTCAAGCATTATCCTCTTATGGTTAGATTTGGGCCGTGAGACCTGGGTTCAAATGTCTACTCAGTCATAAATTTCACTGTGCCAGCAACTCTCTCTACTTGGGCATTTTTTTCTTCCTGAGAAAAGCCATTAATTGTATAAATAATTGTATAAATAAATCTATTAGACATCATTTGGTATGGAATGGTACCTTGGTACCTTATGAGCATAATTCATTCCAGAACCATGCGTGTAATCCAATATGGGAAGACAGGGATATCCCCTACACATGAAAGATTACTGGAGAGCCACGGGCTCTGTTCTTTCCATGTGCAAATGAGGAAACCAAAAATGTTAGTTTTCTAAAATTTTAAACTAATCACAGTTTTAAACTAATCACAGTTTTAAACTAATCACAGTTTTTTGTTGCCCAAATTTTGGAAACTATGGTTATTTTTAGCTAAGGTTTGATCAAACAAACAAAGAACAAACCTTGTTTCAGAACTATGGTTCCCCATTGTCTGAACCAGTCCTCAGCTTGATAATAATAATAATAATAATAATAATAATAATAATAATAATAATAATAATAATAATAAAATAAAATAAAATAAAATAATAATAATAATAATAATAATAATAATAATAATAATAATAATAATAATAATAATAATAATAATAATAATAATAATAATAATAATAATAATGCAGGTGGTTCCAGTGGTAATTGGCACACTGGGTGCAGTGCCCAAAGACCTTGGCAGGCACCTGAAAACTATTGGCACTGACAAAATATCAGTCTGCCAACTGCAGAAAGCCACTCTTCTGGGATCAGCACGAATTATACGCCGCCACATCACACAGTCCTAGACTCTTGGGAAGGGTCCGACTGGTGAAGTGAATGAAACCAGCATGAAATTGTTTGCTGTGCATTTATTAATAATAATAATAATAATAATAATAATAATAATAATAATAATAATAATAATAATACATTGCAATACCCAGATTTTGTCAGCTTCAAGGGAAAGAACGTTAGAAGACCATGCAGTATAAAGACTTAGAAATTTAAAGAATCTGGGAAAAGAAAGCCACTGTTATTCCAATAATGATAGGAGCTCTTGAAGCAATTCCATCAAGGCTCCAGGAACATCTAAACTTAATGGGCCTCCAGAAGATCACAACTGTCCAGTTACAAAAAGCAGCTCTCCTGGGAACTTCATACATATTGAGACAATACCTTTGTGATTCCTCATTCCTCACATAGGAACCATATCACAAAAGAGCAAATTCCAGTCAAACACCTGCAACTGTGATATACGTACAACATAATAATAAATACTTTATTATCATTGTACACAAGTATACAATGAAATTCAGGTGAGCTTTTCAGGATACAGACTCAACTGATCACTAGGGTGCTGATCCGCTGCCAGTACTTGCATATACACCTTTTCCTATACACAAAACAGTGTATAGGAGCTGGTGCAAAGTGTTGTGAATCATAATATTCCACTGGAGAAGCTGCATGCTTGAGTAATTGACTTGTACAACAACTCTGTCACTAGTTCTTGCCCCAATTTAGATGTAGGTGGAGAAGTGGTGTGGCAGGTGAGAGAATTGGCCAGATAGGCCTACCTTTACTAACAGGATCACAACTCCCCCTACTATCTGGATGCATCTCCCATACACATAGGTACATGGATGTATGCAAACCTGAATACCTGTGCATATGTTAAGATCATACAAGTGCCTATACATTGCTTTACGTTGATTTTGTTTAAAAAAACTGTGATGTTTTCCCTTATACACCAAACATGAAAATGTGTTTAGGTCACCACCTAAAGTTGATTGATTGATCACCTGGCTGGCAAGCTGGCAGGAGGAGGAGGAGGAGGAGACTGGCAAATGCCAGAACATTGGAGACTGGAGAAGGAAGCCATGCTGAGTGACAGGATGGGCCTTTCAGGTGAGGCACAGGTGTTTTATGTTGCTGTTTTTCAGGTCCTCTTTCTTGCTGGAGGGAGAGTGACCTTGGAAGTCCTACTAGAAGATGCACATGAGGAGCAGCTGATAGCAGCTTGGCCAGGGAGAGCAGAGAAAAAGTAGCCTGGCAATGCCAAGGAAGTCCTGCAAGAAACATTCAGAGGATTTTCCATTTCAGGGTTCAGATATTTTCTTCCCCAAATTCCATTCCCACCATAAACATACAAATATTTTCCCACTAGACTTGTATTAAAGATACTGGAATATGTTTTCTGTACTGAAAAGGCAAAATGAACAAACATGATCCCTGAGCAACCCAGACCATGTGTTGCAAATCCACTCACCCCTCTGGTAGAAGGTGCAATTCCAGGCTTCAATCTTATGAACACTTACCTGGGAGTAAGCCCCACTGAACACAATAGGACTTAATATATTGTATTGTGCTGTTTATTATGAGACACAGAACACAAGCTACACCAGTGGTACTGGTGGTACACAAGGTGGTGTCTGAGGTACACACAGACCACTTCTGCCTGCCAGTGAGACCAGCAATGCACCGTGATAAGCAGTGGTGGAAGGCTCTGCTTGACAGACAGACAGACAGACCTCCAGGACAGACAGACCTCTTACCTATCCAGAGATAGGTTTGTTGTGTCACTTCTGGCCTCTCAGTCTAGAAGTACCGTAATTAGGCAATGAGGTCATCACCATGTCAACTGGCAATGACATCATGGACAGTTACTTCTGGTGGTAATTCCAATAGGTGGACCTGTCAGAGGTGCTCTAGGACAGCGTTTCTCAAAGTGGGGGTTGGGACCCCTTTGGGGGTCGCCTAGAGCTTTCCTGGGGGTCGCCTAAAGCCCCCTGGTGCAGGGAGCCAAGTCAGGCTTGCCAGACCTCCGGCTGTAGCTGCGCACGCATTGGGGCTGACTAACAGCCTCAGGACCTAATCCTATGCATGCCTACTCTGAAATAAATCCCATTATAGTCAGGATGGCCTTTACTCCCATGTAAATGTGGATAGAATTGCAGCTTCAGGGCCCAGTCCTATGCATGCCTACTCTGAAATAAATCCCATTGTGTTCAGTGTGTGCATAGAACACACATTTCATTTGTAACAATGAAAATACATCCTGCATTACAATTCATAACAGTAGCAAAATTACAGTTATAAAGTAGCAACAAAAAATAATTTTATGTTTGGGGGTCCCCACAACCTGAGGAACTTATAAAGGGGTCATGGCATTAGGAAGATTGAGAATCTAGGAAGATTTCCGGGTACAGGCAGGGGGTTGGACTAGAAGACCAACTGGGTCCCTCCCAACTCTAGGATTCTATGCAAAGTGGTACAGTGGAGGACAAATGAAGAAATGCTGAGCTGGACTGGACCTCCACTTTCTGATGGTTCATTTTCTGACAGTCCCACTCTTTCAACACCTTTCAAATCTACCCAGGATTCATTCATTCAACACATGCTTCACTTTTTCAACTTCTTTCTGTTAGGCTATTTTCCCTGATGTTGATTTGCTTGGGACATGGTGATCACGCTGTTTTTGGCATTTCCTTATGACTTTTTTCAGTAAATAACAATCATTCAAATACATCAGATATTCATTGCCCACACATGTCCTTATTCATTTTACTGTAATTTGTTATGTATTTTGGCTGTGTGTTAATACATATAAATTAGGCTTTTGCAAGTGATATTTATATCTTTTTTTGGTGGCTATTTTGCATTTGCAAGCTGGAAAAGACTGGGTTCCACATTTCAACCGTTTCACTTTTGGACGGTGTTCCGGTCCCTAAACTGTCCAATAAGTGGGGATGTCGGTACAGCAGGAATGTTAAATCATCTTTTAACTTCTAGTGTTGGAGGGATGATCCAGATCAGCAAGTAATTAAGGGCAGGAAGAGTAACCCCCAGGCAGGGTGATTATATGGCATGATCAGAAAAGAGGACACCCTGCAAAATGTAGGTCATGGCAAAATAAAAGCTAAAAATACTCATATATATTGCTTTCATGTGGGTAATTTAAATATTATATGACATGTCATTAAATTTAAAACTATTACATATCATTTATTACATCTAATTTATTAATTCCAAGAAGGCTCCATGCTGCCTGCTCACAAGGAAAAGGAGGACACTGAAGATTTTTTTCCAGGACACAAGACTAAAAAAGAGGACACGTCCTGGAAAATGAGGACATCTGGTCACCCTGCCTCCTGAATCACCAAGACCAGCCCTGCAGGGAGGATGAGGGATTAACTCTTTCCCTTCCACCAATCTGGATGCCCAGCAGCTGGGAGGAACCAAGGCACCAGGCAGGCGGAGTTTGGTCTGCAGAGAGGCTGATCCATCCCTGCTTTAGGGGTGATGTGGTAGAGTCCTTCCCACCAGGCAGGGTCCTCACCTGGATCTGCTCCTGCGGACTCCATCCTCCCATACATGCTGCAGCTGGGAAGCTCCTGCAGGGCTGGCTGGCACAGGGCAGGGGAAGCCAGCAGCAGGCAGGCAGAGCTGCAGATCCCTGCAAGGAGGGGTCCTGCAAAGCTTCCCTGCAAGGGGGTCCAGCTCCGGCAAGGGGGGTCCTCGATCAGAACCAGGACTTGACTCTCCTCCCTTCCAAGATGCTCCAAGGAGAGCAGAGAAGCAACAAGGAGAGCTTCCTGCCAGTGCCTCCACCAAAACAAGGCAACACTGTTTGCTTTTCCATTTCCTTTTGCCTCCCAGAGGCGACCACAAGCCTTTCCCAAATATTATTCCATATTACACAAGTGTTCCTCACTGATGGCCCCAGAAATAATGAAGTTTCCATCATAGGATCAGAGTTGGAAGGGACCCAGAAGGTCATCTAGTCCAACCTCCTTCCTGGAGCAACAAATCTTCAGTCAATCAAGTATACAAGCGTATTTCTGAGCAGACATGGTTAGGATTATATTAATGATGTTAATGGTTAGGATAACCTTAATGATGTCGCTGCCAGCCTTCAAGACACATCATGCTCTGCATATGAAACAGGTTTACACCCTTTCCAGCACATGATAAAAATCAGTGGCCAAATGAGAGTGGAGACCACATACAGGGTGTTTCACACACATATACATTCTATTAACGTATGTAGGCATCCACATTGTATGGGCTAGCTTGAATATTCACATTTTGACATTGGTTCAGCAAACATGCCTCAGAGAATGTGATTATCTTGCTCTTTACTCCCATTCAAAATGGGGAAGGCAAATGTAGGAAAGCTGGAGGAGGAACTACGTAGATTGGTTTGTGAAGTAGAAATGGTGAAATATCCATTTTCACGGTTGTCTATCAGACACTGAAACAAACCTTCCATGTAATGTTAATTACTCTGACTCCGTTCTAAGAAATCAATCTGAAGCAACAGCAGGCACACTTGCATTTGTCACATCAAGAGCGTGATGGTCACACTGAAAGCACAGGAGTGCAATTTTAAATGCGTAGTTAAATCCATTTGTATGACCAAAAATCAGTTGCTGTTCCATAAATCACACAAACTTTCCTTAGTACATATTATGGTATTGTCATCCATTCATATTGTGACCCACCCTCATACAAGTGGCATGTGTCCTGCTCCTAATCTCATCTTACTCCAGGGCTGTTCAAACTGCAGCCCAGGAGCAGGATCTAACATTTACCCAAATCCACCTGCCCAGTCAGTAGACCATTCATAGTTCCGCTAGTGCCACAATAAGTCCTCCTCAACTGGGAAAACATGTCTGCTTGGATGCCTTCTGGGCAGATGTGTCATCAGCCCAGTTCCCAGAGTGTCCCTGTCTCCCAATCATGGAGGACATTGTGCAATGCCTGGAACAGAAAAAAGCAAGGGAAACAGAAGAGGGATAGTTTCTTTTGTAAAAAAGCTCCCATGAGTTTGGGCACCACTGTCCTAGTGCCAGAAAAGCATGTTCAAAAATCCATGTGCTAAAACCTGAAATGCCCTGGAAGATTATAAGATTCTTCCATAAGGCAATGGGCATATTTTGCAAAAGGACATCAGCCCAGAACTTTTCTCCTGGAAAATGGAAAGGATGGTGGTCTAGGTCCTAGAGGAAAGGACCATTACAGGTTACAAAACATGAGGGGTGTGTAGATGTGGTTAACCTCCAAATGCCAGGTGCAGGAGTCATATGTGCTCCTGGAGGCATCTGGTGGGCTGCTGAGTGATACAGGAAGCTGGACTAGATATGCCTTTGGCCTAATCCACTCTTCTTATGTTCTTACACTATCCTCTGCAATGCTCTGGGATTCCATGGTAGATTCAGAAT
The DNA here is from genome assembly GCA_030015325.1 of Cryptoblepharus egeriae. NCBI lineage: Eukaryota > Metazoa > Chordata > Lepidosauria > Squamata > Scincidae > Cryptoblepharus > Cryptoblepharus egeriae. Next base: position 20,516,827 of record JAREYC010000013.1, read on the forward strand.
GTGTCTTGGCAGCCCAGGTGATATGAAAGAACTTTCTTGAAAGAAAAAACTTTAAAGACACTTAACTGAAAGATAAATTACTTCCCCAGTGTCAGCCAGTGAGTTTTCAGGGCCGATGCTGCTTTAAATGGAGTCAGACCATTGATTTGTTCAGTCTCATTTTGGCAACAGGCAGGAGAACCAGAGATATCAAGGACTGAAGGAAAATGTTCTGCATTCAAAGCATGTCCTTTTTTTTAACTGGAAAGGGGGATTCAAGTTATTCAATTTCAAAACCAAGCCACCACACTAGATGTCTCCACTCTTCCTTTACTTAATTCCCTTCATACATCTTTGGAAGATGAAAATATGAGAGGAGTTACTACACATTGCATATTCATGGGTTGGTGATACAAATCAACTAAAGAACAAAGTGAGGCACAATCCGATATTCTCTATTCCATGCATCCTTTATTCCATTACAACCACTGTTGCTGCATTCTGGCAACAAATACACAAACCATAATCAATCGCGATTCATTTTTTACAACAATCAGAGGCTTACAGTACATTTAAGGCCGTTAAGTTGGAAAAACCTCAGGCCTCTTAGTGTATAACGATTTTAAGTGTCTTGCATATTCTGTGCGATTCCAGTGTCCAAGAATGATTTTTTTTCTAAACAAAAAAGGATCCATTTTAATGAAAGTCTTACATAAGTTATTGAAAAAACAAATGTGTAATTTTTTTAGGCTGTCCTGGAAATTTTTATAAAACTTTAATAGCAAAATAATGCAGGGATAAAAACTTATAACAAAATGTATTCAATCATATACAAACCAGAATTTTGTTAACTAGACTTAAATTTAACTATTGATCAGGAATTATGCATAATGTAAATTCATTTATATACAACATTTTTAAAAATCTCTAGAAGGAATGCTTTATACAAGGAAATGCCTAAGATGGCTGTTTCTCAGATATCATATGAATAATCTGCTTAATAAATTTACAGTCTGTGTTTTAAGTAAAAAGAATTAAAGGATTTCATCATAATCATTGTTCTTCTAACAATATTTCTATTTTTAAATATGCAGAAAAATCAATGACAGCTTGTTTCAGAATTAGCCCCATTCAGAAGTGATTTGCAACGCTCAGGAAGGTTTCATTAAACTTCAGATGGTAGTCAACAATAAAAAAAAATCACAATGAGAAAGTATCACAAAACCTTTCCAGTTACAACAGTACAGCTACAAACTTTACATGGAGAATGTTCTCAGAATGAATCCATGAATCAGTAAGAAGCTGTAAACCAGAGTTCTTGTATTCCAAATTGTGGGGAAGATTAAAAAAAATTACAGGACATTAACAAATGGGGGGAGAAAAAGAAAGTTTTGAAATTTACTGCATTTGATTAAGAAGAATCATCATCATGTTCAGCTAGTTTTCCTCTCCAAAACACAACGCTTCTAGGGTAATAATGCAGGTAAAAAAAAATACTGGGGATTACAGTAGTGATCATTAGTTTCCAGATATAAAAGACAGTCAGGCGTGATTGGATCTGCCCTAACACAGGGGGCATTTCTTCATAGTATAAAGCTATTACAGCTAATCCAGTTACTGAATGTGCAAAAAACAGGTAAATTCTTCCATTCACAGTTAACCGAGGTAAAAAAAGAAAAAGGTCAAGTAGATTTCTTCAGGAGTTAGGGAGTTCATGAGATATGAACTGTTTTAGTCGTTCCAGATATTGTGCATAAAGCTCTATGTCATTATGGCCAGCCCCTTCCACCCAGAGAGGCTCCACCGCTCGAGGACACCGCTCGTACATTGCCAGGCCGTGCGAGAAATCTATGACTTCATCTTCAGTACCATGAATTACCAAGACAGGAGAGGTCACTTTAGAAATCTTGTCGATGCTGAGAGGGAAAAATAAAAACCAAGAAAATGTTCCAGGTTAGGTCAGGCAACAGACAGAAGTTTTCAATTGAGGAAACCTTGAGAATCTAGATCTAGAAGAGTGAGGAAACTGGAGCGTTTTTCCCCCACCCTACAAATCCTTCCCTTTCCTGCCCCCGAAACAATGAACTGCTTTCAAGAGACCTTTGGGTACCTTCTGTGGCTCTTCCCAGAGATAAGAAAAGGCCTGGCTAGTCCTAAATAGTGTTTCTCAAACTGGGTTGCAAGCCAACTTCAGGTGGATCTCCATTCATCCCAATAGGTAGGGGTGTGTGTGTGTGTGAGTGAGATTGTATATATATCCCTAAGAGCACAATCCAAACCATGTCTACTCAAAAGTAAGCCCCATTGTGTTCAATGGGTCTTACTCCCAGGAAAGTGTCTTTAGGATTGCAGCCTTAATGCTGTCATGGTATATGACTGCATTGAGGGAACAATATAGTTAGGTCGCTTTCTCCAGGGTAAATAAAGCCTCATTATTTCTGCTGTTCCTGCAGCTGTTGGGAAAAATCCTAACAGATCAGCAACTGCTTTGGGATGTTAGAAGGGTATTTTAAATCAATTCTAAAATGCATCCTCATAAACTTTTAATTTACTCGATTTTTGTCACATGGATGTATTAAATTTTCCTGCTTGATGTTACTTCTGATGAATGACATTTCTGGAGGATCCTGACAAATTATCATCCTAAAAAGATCCTAGTGCTAAAACTTTTGAGAACCACTGCCTCAGAACCTGCCCCCAAATCTCCCTCTGGGGAAAAAAATGAGTCCATTTGGAAATGCTGTCACATTTACCATCATTTCTGAAAAAATTCAGGATGCAAGTAGGAAATAGAAAAAAGCAGCCAGTTCCCACCAGCTCCTTTCAAAACCATGAAACTGAGCCCACATAAAGCTGGTTTTACATTTAAAGCTTTACTTGTGTTGTTTCACCACTATATGATGCCAAAAAGTAAGCACCATTTGTTCATTCTTTTCTGCCAACATTCTCCAGTGGTGCTTGCCATGAAGTTGGCAGAAGATTCTACACACTCACGGAAACAGAGAGACTGCTGGTTGGCCAACTCCTTGAAGAAGTCAGGACAGTCCCCACCATGGGACATGCAAAACCTTCTCACTCCCTCTCCCCGTTCACCTTAATGAGAAAGAAAGCAGCGTATTCATGCCCTTCCATGTTGGTACAATGCATGCTCCTACTTGTCATGTTTAAAAAGATAAAAAAGTAGTAAGGCAAGCAGAAGAAGGGCAAGCAGCATCAGTAGACTCCCTACATCTATGGCCCATAGATGGGGAGAGCCATCTATGTCTTTATTACTTTCTTTCCCAGAGCATGTGCCAACAGATAGCTTTCATGCCCTGTGTTCATAACAGAATCTTGTCCCATGGGGTCCCTGATCAAAGTGCTGGGAAGGACAAACATCATCTATATCTATATCTATATCTATATCTATATCTATATCTATATCTATATCTATATCTATATCTATATATGTCACTGACTGATTGACTGGCTGACTCACCCATCAATGCCCAGCCAAAACCACTGGGCCTAGAAGTGTGAAATTTGGGGTGGGTGTTCCTTCCGTGATGGAAGAAACGTGACAGAAGAACACTAAGAACCAATTTTCAGAAATTCCAACCAAAGGGGGTGAAAAAAGGCGCAATGCATTTTCCTCCCTATACTTTGCATTGAAGAATCCCTGAGGGATGCTCTGCCCCAACCCTCGGAACCTGAACCATGAAATTTGGGGAGGGTCTTCCTTCGGTGACACCAAGAACCGATGTTGAGAAATTTAACCCTTAAGGGGCTGAAAAGGGGTGCAATGTGTTTTTGTCCTATACCTAACATGGAAGACTGATCAACATCCAGCCAGTTTGGTGCTTGGTGCCCGGTGCAGTGGGGGGATGTTGTTCGGAGGGAGGGGTTGCACTGGGAAGGTTGCGCATGGGGGTTGATGCACACTGGGGGGTGTCTGATGCATATGGGGGAGATGTTGCGCGTGGGGGCTGATGCGCCATGGGGGGATGTTGTATGGGGAATTTTACTCCTGCAACGCTGGTACGCTTTTCGCTACTTATTCATAAGACTAAGTAGGTTTGGTCACAAAGCTCATCAGATGAATGTAGAATAGTTCAGTTTAACCTTCAGAACTCTCCACATTGCTGTGTTACAATCATAAAGTAGGGGATCTCACAACCCACTTTGAGCTCCCTGGAAGAAGGGGGTAGTAGTTGTGCAATGTGAGGAATATCTAGGGGAAGTTTATCAATAGCAAAATTTGTTTTTAATTATTGTCTCTGATGCAACAAATTTATTTATTTTTTTTGCAAGGTGGGTTAATTGAAGTGATGACTTACTACTTCTCCCCTTTTGAAGAACCAGTATTCTCTTAACAGCACCAGTCTTAGGCAGACTGGATAGTGTGATAGCCAAGTTTCACCTGTCTCCTATAAAAATGGTATAAAGCATTTTCTCTTAAGAATTTTGGTATAAAGCAGCGTTTCTCAAAGTGGGGGTTGGGACCCCTTTGGGGGTCGCATAAAGATCCCTGGTGCAGGGGACCAAGTCAGGCTTGCCAGAACTCCGGCTGTAGCTGCGCACGCCCTGGGGCTGACTGACAGCCTCAGGACCCAATCCTACGCATGCCTACTCTGAAATAAATCCCATTATAGTCAGGGGGCCTTTACTCCCATGTAAATGTGGATAGGATTGCAGCCTCAGGGCCCAATCCTATGCATGCCTACTCTGAAATAAATCCCACTGTGTTCAATGTGTGTATAGAATACACATTTCATTTGTAACAATGAAAATACATCCTGCATATCGGATATTTACATTACGATTCATAAGAGTAGCAAATTTACAGTTATAAAGTAGCAACGAAAATAATTTTATGGTTGGGGGTCCCCACAACATGAGGAACTTATAAAGGGGTCACAGCATTAGGAAGGTTGAGAACCACTGGTATAAAGCTTCGTAAGCAGAAGTCTTAGCAGTCTGACTGCAGATTCCTGCTCTTCAGGAGTCAAGGTTAAACCTCTCCACTGTGATGCCCACATAATTAATATCATTTGTTCCTACTTCTGCAAAACAATATCTGAAGCTCGCAAAGCCACTGGAAGGCATCTCAGTGCCAGTTCAGCTGCTCAAGAAGGCAGCATTCAAAGAGCACATTAGCCTTACTTGGTATTCCTAACCATACCGCTCTGCAGTTAGAAAAATCTACAGAGGCTACATTCTGATGGAGCCCAACATCAGCAAACACAAAAGATCTCTATGTAACCCGCAGTGAACAATTTTCTCTTTTACAAGGCAGGCTGGCAGGCATTGAAGTGAGAATCAAAATGCTTAACATACAAAGTAAACTCAGTCAGTAAAGAATAGCTCTGAGAAAGCTTACAGCAGAGGGGAAAAAAGACAGTGATATAATACTTCTGCTGTTAAGCTGGTCCATCCCTCAGTGTTTTCCACCTGCTATTTGATTTGGCTCATCTCATCCAATCTCTGTTCCAAATTTTGTGAATAGGTTTTGAACGCCTGGATGCTCAGAGGAGAAGCTTGTCATACTGTAAATATTTGCAACCTTTTTTGTTTACCTTAAGGCAGGATGGGGGAGGACACCAAGTTTCAGTAGCAGCACAACATACACTTCCAGCACACCCTGCCAGAAACTAGAATGGCTTAGTGCTGCATATTAAGTTTTGAGACAAAACTGCCACTACAGCTCTGTTTCTCAGAGTTTTCTGACACTGTGTACAAGGTCCACTGGAAAGCAGCTCTCTCAAGTCCTGGTCCAACAGATCTGCTGAATTTGCACTTGGAAAGTGCTACACCTTCCCTTAAGTGAATGCCTACTGGAAGGAAAACTGTTTTTTAATAATTAGGCACCTACTTAAGCAACAACTAATAATCCATAATGCTTACAAGGTGTGGTTAATTTTATGCTATTTTTTCCAAGAATACAATAAGTAGTAACCATCCTTCATGCCTTCCCCACTATGGGAAACAGGCTTCATCTACAATCTCCTGTACTCCCATGTCTCCCCTTTGCTTGCCTTTATGTATTACTTTATGGGCTGTGGGTGGCGCAAGTGGCTAAGACTCTGTGCCTGTTAACCAGCAGGCCAGGGTTCAATTCCCGGGTTGGCCCCACAAGACAGGTTGAGCTCCTGTCCTTAGCCCAGCTCTGCGACACCAGCTGGATCCAATTGTATTGGCTCTGCCTTTCCATTGGACTAATTCAGTGGCGTGGAGAGGGGGGATTTGCTGCTTGGGTAACAGCCTATCCTCCATAAAAATCCAACCCAGGCTTTCGTGCTTCGCATGCTGCGTATTCAGCGCTGAGCACGATACCATAGTCTTTCAAGACTGACGGAGGCCTTCTTTTTTTTTATGTATTACAATAAAGAATTTCTACCAATGCCCACTGAAATTATCTTAAGATTCAGCAACATATCTTCCATTAACTGAAAAGCTGAATACTGCACATAACGTATTGTGCAGCTGACTGCTGCACATATCTTGTTTCTAGTATAATACAGCATTCAGAGGTCTTTGCAGAAGCAAAGTGCAGAAGAATCTGAGCTCTCAAAAAACCAAGGGAGGGATCTTCTGGTCTATTTATTTTGACAAAAGACATCACATTTCAAGCTAAGAGTAGAAAACAGATGACTGTAATGTGTCTACTGCTCAAGACTGTACTGTCCCCAACTGATGGTTCTAACCAGTTCTGAAACCCAGTCATCCATTGATCATGTTTACACAGTGAGAAGGTATCACTTTTCTTCCAAAGTTGCAGGCAGTTTTATATGTGCAGGAGATACATTCTGGTCAACATCTGGATAAAACCTATAGATTATTCACTTTTCAGGAGTTCTGGTTGCCACTGGGAAGAGGCAAGGGAAGAACCTAGTTATCCATGATGTACTTTAGAATTCCTGAGCAGAACTAGCCAAATATTTTCACAGCCATGAAATGCAACTATAATAAATTCTAAGGCAGGCATGTCCAACAAGAGGCTCGAGGGCCGCATTTGGCTTAGAAAGCCAAATAGATGTGGCCCTCGGGGCCCTGTGTTGGACATGCCTGTTCTAAGGCATCTTAAGTTCTTATTTTTCTCATGCCATTAGATAGTATCCATCCAATCATTATTTACAAAACATTATTTACAAAATTATTTAGTAGTCCTAACTATACATATGCTTCACAAGATCTTAAAAGGCTTTAGGTTTAGGAACTTAAAACTTACTTTACTGGAAACACTGAAGTTCTTTGATTTGCAAAACTCAGCAGCATATCTAGACCCAACAGGATGCCAGCTGATATTTCAAATAATGAAATATCATCCACTAACATTACATATGAAACTCTTTATACAGAACCAGACTATTGGGCCATTTAGACAAATAATACCTACTCTGATGTTCAGCAACTCTCCAACTTCCAAGGCATGGATCTCAAGTAGAAGTATTGAGATAGCAAGAGCGAACCTAGAATCCTTCTGTGTATAAAGCAAATGCTTTGGTATTGAGGTGTGCCCCTTTTAAAAATTACTTAAGTGGTAAAGTATTAAAGATATCTCAGATGGAAAACTGTACAAGTTTCATATATAACAGCTTCTCCCACACATATTCCAAGGCCACCAGCAACTCTTGGTTAGAATAAACGCAACCATGTCCAAAAACATTAAAAAGGAACACATTCAAATATTATAAATGAACAGTGCTTCCTCCTCCAAGCACATACCTTGGGAAAGCATCAAAGCAGTATGTTTTCCTAGTGTCCGGGAAAGCTACCCGTAACCCAGACATCAATGGCGAGTGAAGGATTACAGCTGCACATTCATACCGAGATGCCAGGTCCACAGTGGGAACAGTCCCAATACTCTGTCCATAAAGAATGATGTTTTCAGGACTCACACCATACCTACCAGAGGAAGAAAACAGAAGTGTATTTTATTGAAAATATTCAAAACTGTACAGGAAGAGAGAAACAGATTTCAGATTAAAACACTGCAAAGTTTTCAATACATGTTGACATAGTCTAACTATTCATTTATGTCCATTATCTTTAAATGTTTGATATTCCAATTATTTCCCAGGGTTCTGTGTACGGGTGCATAAATCAAACTTGGCTTGCCCACTTGAAGGAGAAAATAGCAGTAAACACTATTTTACTGAGGAAAAGAACAGGGAACATTATGCAACAGACAAGGCAAAGGAGGGAAGGCAAGAAAACAGAAGGATAAAGAAATAATGTTGACAGCGACCTGACCTTACACAGGAACAGTGAAGTGCCAGGAAAAATTTCTAGCAAGAGGATGTGTATTTGGGGTTAGTAACTGTACAGCTGTCTAACAGCATAAGAGGTTTTCTTCAGGTACAGAACTCAATGTGTTAATGCTTATAGTCAGAGCAAATATTCAGAGCTCTTTGTTAGTGTTCTGGGTAGATGTTTGGCCAAGTAACAATTCTGCTGCCTGCGAAACTGTAACAACTGCTATTTTACAAGGCTGTTGTGAAGATGCCATTTGTCAAGGTCTTTGCGTTCTACACAAATTATAGGCACCCATGGCAGGATAGCCTGCCCATTTATATATGAATAATGTAGGATATAAGGATGGAAGGCAGCTTCATACATATTTTATGAAGCACCCCAAGCATGGCTCAATACTGGGTCCACACTATAATGATCTCCTGGAAGTAGACCGTCCCAGCAGGCTCCCTGGTGGCCTGTCTCAGAGTGTGTGCTGAATTTTCAAGGCAAGTCACAGAGTAGTGCCTAAAAATAACTCACTTGAATCAAAAGAGTTTTTGTTTCTGAGAAAACAGAAAGCCACGGACTAAAAGGAATGTCCAGGTTAAAATTTATGAGAATGTGACCAGGCTGTTTCTGCAAAGATCACCACTTCAGAAGAGTCCCAAGAACAGGACAGAGAGTACGCTGTGTGTATGGGGGAGAGGAGGAAACAGTGGAAAGATACAAAACTGGCAGCATATGCTGTTGTAATCCAAGCATGTATTTCATTCTGAAAGAAAACAAGCATTTAAGCATCATTCAACCGGGGAGAGGGGTCCAGCTATATTTTTAAAAATCAAGCAATTTCCAACTCAGCATGGCTCTAATGAGAGATGATGGTTCACTGCTCCGGCTCTCTTTATTGCTTTCTCCAATAAGCCTGTTGTGCTTCTACTCTGTATCCATAAACATCTCAAGACTTCCATTCAGAAATTACTAAGCTGTCTGCTTAATTTAGAAGGTAGGGTGGATTATATACACAAATTCATTATCAGAGGGGCTACAACTTTGACCCATGACTAGGGTTGCCATAATTCTCTTCCACAAAACTGTGACAGGACTCCCTACCACTCCTGAAAACTGGGACTGTCCCATGGCTATGGCAACCCTAGCCATGACTTTCATGAATGAATGAGAAATCACAGGTCCAACACTCCAAAAAGAACCTTAATCATGCCTCAAATGCAAAATACTTTTTGATGCAGTTGGTTAATACATCCTGCTACTACATAAAAAAACTAAGCTCAAGCAATATACAAACTTGTCCAAAAATAAACATATAAGCATTCAAAGGTTCCTTGCTTCTGGATTGGCTAATGGATCTTAATATTCACCTCAGTGGGTCAGCTATTGCCTTGAGCTGCCAATTACTGAACCTATAATATTAAAGCAGCCATATCCCAGGGATACATAGAAAAAGCATGTCTATAGGTCCCAAAGGCTGCTTGCTACTTTTGTTGATCTATACCAATATTTGAGTGAGTATGAACAGAGTTCGTTGAGACGAATATCTCCCACTCCTGCTATAAGCATGCTTCCTAATTATAAAAAAATCCAAATGTTTTGGTTTCTATTTTTATTTATTTAAAAAAATTATATCCCGCCTTTCTCGGGCAAATTAGCCCGACTCAAGGCGGCTGCCATAAAACATAAATAGAACAATTTGATAAAAACAATTAAAACATACAGCTAATTAAACAATTAAAACATACAGTTTTACTCTACATGCTGTCTTTAGCTATGTAGTGATCCACAACAAAGCAGTCCCAAGGACTATCAGAAATACAAAAACTGGAAAGGATGGAAAAACACAACTGAACAGATGTATAATATACCTATTTGACATACCAATCATAAGAACAAAAAACTTATTTAAGGTTTCACTTCACTGAAAGGGAAGCAAATTTTGCAAAGGCTCACAACTGCTCTCAGCTGTACATATCATGACAAACTAAATCATCAGCAATTGAGTAGGTTTTGCAGGATTTTGGAACACAGCCACATTGGCAAATCTTAACAGAGATGTTCATCAGCAAGAGGGAATTCAATGCAGCTTTTTGAGGAAGGACTTGGGCCCATTTGTTCCTTATACCATTTGACAACAAAGCTTTTTTGCTGCTCTCAGTTTTAAATCTATATTTATCCACAACACTCACAATCCCAAGTACTGTCAAGATTCCGCCACTGTTGCCTTAGACTTATGCCATTTATGTTTATTCATATTCACTCTTTGAAATTCTGAACAACTGCAATCTTGCACATTTCAAATATGTAAGAATCAAACATCTCCTGAGCATGGTTTGAGTAATAAATGAAAGACACTAGCAAATATAATCCTAATGCAGTACATTCTACTTCTCAGCTGGCCCTACTCAGTTGTTCAGGTCAGAACATTTAAGTAACTTAAAGCTGAGAGAACTGGACTACTGAGTTGAGTATTTTACTGAATGGGGTGGGGGAAGAGATGCAATATCTGAAAAATCCTACCCACAGTGATGCAAAACTTTCTTGTTTTGGCTATCATAAAATCCAAACTGTCACCAAGGGATGTTTTGGGTGGAGGGAACACTGGATAAAGGAAAAACATGGGAAGATGTGCAGATTCAGAAGATTCTGGAACTACTGTTGGATAAAAGGCAACTGCAGAGGACAAAACCAAAGCTGCTACCTAAGGAAGTTCACCACGTATCATTAGGAAAAAAACAGAGCACCTTTTTCTGCCCAACTATGTAAACTGCTGTTCCAAACTTGCCATGAAAGTACTTTGCAGAACTGAAAAATGCAGTATAGCAAAATGAACTGTAAACCAGAAGTCTGGAAACTGCCTGGTTGTTTTGCACCGATATACTGAAACGGAACTTGGTGTACTGTTTTTTATTCATATCTATTTGCTTTTTGGTAGTTAGCATAACATTCACATTCACATTAGCTGCTTTTTTAGGAAGTAAATGCAGAGTTGAACAGCTTCACTGCTTCAAATGGAGTAATTTAAATATGTTTAAAGGAAGGAGGGAGTTCATGTGGGCTTCTAGAGGATTTACTTGCACATTTCAAAGAAAATATCTATGGTGGTCTCATAGGTAGCCTGCTATGATGAGACCATCAAGGCACCAAAAAACTGTTTATTCTGCTATAAGGAAACACCAGTGGAAAGACCGCTAATAAAGGATTTTCTTGTTCATAGTAAATAAGCAAGCAACAATTGGGTCTACTCATCCTACATTCTTACCACTTGACTATTATGTGGAAAATAACACACTTCTAGATTGACAATGCAATCCTAACTTGAACTGGAACAAGTTGGCCAGTTGGCCTTCATTGTATCCAGCAAAAGTTTGGGGCGTCTGGCTGCACTATCAGAGGGCAAGGGAAAACATTTTCCCTTACCCAGATTTGTGCTGCAGCAGCCCCAATGGATCTTCTCAGATCTGCACCATGGAAATCAGTGGTGCAGATTTGGGGCTACTCTGCCTGGGGAATGGGCTTCGATCTGGCACAAGTGAAACACGCCAGCCCCACCTTTTGCACCTTGCCTGCCCGTCCCAAGGAATATCCTTCTGCCTTTTGCACATGTGGGCTGTGGGTGGCACAAGTGGTTAAGACACTGTGCCTGTTAAAGAATTGCTCTGTCTTGCAGCTGGAACCAATTGTATTGGCTCTGCTGTTCCATTGGACTATTTCAGTGGCATGGAGAGAGAGGATTTGCTGCTTGGGTGACAGTCTATCCTCCATATTAATCTACCCAGGCTTTTGTGTTTCACATACAGTGTCGAGCACGATATCATAGTCTTTCAAGACTGATGGATGCCAATACTTTTGCAAATGTGATTTACAGCACATTTCAATACCCTGGGATTGTGCAAAGGACTTGAGTTGGCACAAATGGCCACCTACGATTGCGCTGTTCTTATTTTAAGGCCAGGAAACCCTTCTAGTATAGCTGCACAGGAGAGCAGCAGTTCTTGCAGTTTGGGTTAATAGAGCAAACAGGGCCAAAACAAATCCAAATCAAACCCAAACAGTCAAGGCCAAACAACATGTTACATTAAAGGTTTAGCTTAGTCATCTGTGTATAGTAAATTAAAATATTTGCCCAGGGGGCTGGGCATTGCAGCCCTTCCTGCCAGTGTAGTACTGACAAAATTAAGCTTCCAAAGCTTCTACTACTCCTGGAGCTAATAGCAATTTCACGGGGTACATCAAAAGGCTACACTCCTTTCTTCTTATCCCAATCCTGATACTTCTCCCACCCCCCACACCCTGCAACTCACAAAAGCTGCTAGTTAGCCGACAAGAAACCTAAGCATATGCAGGACCTACCATTTCATTCGATGTAAGTTGCAATTTGAGCCTCAAATTCCATACTGCACTTGTGGAATGCTTCAGAAAAAGAGCTTCAAGTTTCCCATTCAAATCTCATTTCAGCCACAAATAGGCAGCCTTAGGCACACTGTTTTCTCAGACTCTTGCCTATAATTCTGTGGCTAGTAAAGACAAATCTCAGAGGATTCAGTCTTTTAAGGATTGCTGTGATGATGTGATGGACCCTGAACACTTAATGAAAGTTCTATGTAATGCCTGAGGATCAGCACATGCAAGACACCCTTAAAAATTCATTCAAGCTCCCATCACATTCTGACAATTCTTCCCTCGACAAGAATGGTCCAGTAATTAGAAGCACAGTATAGGTTTGGCGGCTTGAGTTGAGCATTCATGTGAACACAGCCAAAGACTTTGCAGTATGCCAATCTTGGGTATCAACATCTGCCGTTTATAGAGATGAAACGGCAGAAACACCATACACCACACACCGTTTTAGTAAGATCTTCTTCAGAGGTCTCCAAACCCCATATCAGGGACAAGATGTGGACCACAGCAAACCTCTAACTGGTCTGCGGCCAGCCTTTGGTTCCTTAGAAGCATCTGACTCATTTGACCAAGCATGACTGGAGCTGTGATGCTGGGGTGGGGAAAGAGTTCATTTAAGTTATGTGTTATATGTTGATGCTTGCAGAAATTCTGGAAATTTGAGCCCAAAAGTTCCATCTCCAATGTATTTATTGAAACTTTATATTTTAGTTTTTTACCTTTGTCCAAAAGGTTTAGAGATTCCTGCTCTTCATTCAGAAAATCCCTTAGAACCCTAGAGTTTTAAACTGAGTTAGTTGCAATTAATTATAAAAGCCATGTAGCAAAGGAACGTTCAAGAGCTGAGAGCTTACCTATCGCAATCAGAAGTGTTTTCCGGCCACTTAAAAATGTCTTCATTCACCATGTTAATAATTTAGAAGAACTCAACTACATTCCATTACATACTTTGAACTGGACTTCCTTACAAAATCTATATAAACCCAGTCTGAGGAGCATTTTGCAACAAACACGCTGAAACTTTAATCTTTCTTTAATTTAAATTTAATCTTTAATCCACAGTACATGCTGGGAAAGGAAACAGGTCTTTAAACAGGTCTTTAAAAAATTATTTCTCCACTGTGTTTACGAAACACATTTATAAGATATATGCCCCCAAGATATATACTATTTCAATTATGGAAGTGTGACTGAAAGTCTAAATGTATGTCTGTAGAAAAAGATTTGTCAGGCCCAGGGCTACTGTGCCTGAGCAAAAGCACCACAATGGAGAGGCTGCACCAACAACTGTTGAAAGCCAGTAAGTACAAAATATTCTGTTTAACATACGTGGCAGTATAGAACACCTACAGTAATTTTAACTGTAGTGGTGCTTTCCAGCACTGTCATAGCCTAAAGCAAAAGTACTCGTATGCCTGTATAAAGTAGCCACATCAAAACTATATCTGCCATCACCACTACTACTGGTTTTTTATTGCAAACATTCCTGCCCAGGCTTCTGCCATTTTGTTCATGCCACTTGCCACAGCAACTGCATAGTCATCACCTAGCAAGCCGTCTTGAGTGAGCAATGGCCGGAGAGAACCTGCTTCCCCTCCTGTTTCTGCCGAGTTCCTGGTCAAGCAGTGGTCAAATGTGTCCCTGTAGCACTGAAGCAAACACCTTCCATAACTCTCTGATGTGGAGCAGTAGCCAGTAGTGTCTGGTGTGGATGTCATTTAGAGTTTCATACTGGTAGTCAGGAAATCACACAAGGATGTCCGCTTCCAATATATCTCCTCTTCCTGGAAATGTGTTAGTGGGGAACATCCTAAGGCAGTTTACTGACTCCTAGTATGAAATCCAGATGACTCCTTCACAAGACATTGATTCACAAGTTGAATAGGCCTACATTATAAGATTAACAGGCAATTACTATATTACTTTTGCACTCCTTATGCCTAGTCCTATAGTTGCCACCAGCACATATTCAGACATTTCTGAAATTCCTACCCCTTCTGTAAGTGGCTGGCTGCAGCTTACAACAGAGGTATTCTTCATAGTGGAGAATGTATTAAACTGCAGAGAAAGTTCAAGCTGTCCTCAGAACACAAAGCAGCCAGGCTACCTTGACAGCACTATCTGAAATTACGATCCTAGAGTATTAAGGCATTTGAAACCAGATGCAGAGATCACCAAGTTATCTACTCCAGCAAACTGCCCGACTTTGAGAGCCATGTATCTAGGCAACCTGAATGTGAAGAAATTAACAGGACATTGATCTCCTCCTGTTCGTGAACTACAGTGATATGATGGCCGGTTTCTAGCACATATTATGATGGACAGTTCCCAGAGAAGCATGCATTCAGAAGTATAAAACTGGAATTTAGAAGTGAAGGGTTGCATGGCAAAAGCTTGCTCATTTGGCAAAGAAAACACATACTAACATAGGGAACTTCCAAGACCAGGGGTTGACAACCCCTAGTAAAGGTGCAGAGCTTGGCACATGGAATGGTGCATACCAGCATGCCATGGCACTCCTGCAGAAACAGTCAGGAGTGCTGCTACTGTCAGCAGCGGCAGCCCATCACCATCGCTGGTGCTCAGAATGGCAGTATCTCTCCTCTCCTAAACCCACCCTGCCACCATCAAAATGGAAGGCTCTGGGACAGAGACTCTGCAACCTCTGGAGGTGTCCAACTTGTATGTGGCCAGGCTGGGAAACAGCACAAAGGATCAGCCTCATTATATGCGGTGCCTCCTTCAGCAGCCGTCCGAGGGCCAGCTTAGAAGCAGCAGGGCAGGCAGGTGGGTGATTCTGGCAGGCTGGAGGAGGAGTACAGGGCCCTCTCTGTAGCCCCAGCTGCCAGAGCCCTGTGTGGGGCCAGCAAAGCAAAGCAGAGCCTCTCTGCTCTGCCCCTTTCAAGCTTGTCCTTTCCTGAGCATCTCTACTCAGAAGTAAGCCCCTTTGCAAGAGGTATGCAAAGGACAGGATTCAGCTACTCAACATCTCTAGCTCCCACCAAAATGCCTGGATGGAGCCACTTTGGGGGGGGGGGGTGTGCAGAGGAAGTCACATGCTCACTGGCTAACTGGAGAACAGAAAAGCCTTTAGAATCGTGTCAGCACACGGAATAACATTGAAACATTAGTTCAGCACTATACTGCTGAAAGGTGATGACCCTTGTCCTAGACCAGGGGTCCTCAAACTACGGACCATTGGCTGGGTACGCACCAACGCGCAGCAGCAGCCTGTCCCCGGCCGGCCAGAGAGGCTTAGGGGCACCCATGCGGCACCACCACACTGCAGCAGCCTCTCCCCGGCTGGCTGGGGGGCTCAGGGGTGCCTGCAAGGCACCACCACGCAGCAGTGGGGCGAGGGGGATGGGGGACTCAGCAGGTGGGGGGGCTGAGGAATGCAGCCGGTGGGGCCAGGACGGGGCAGGGCAGGCCGTCTGTGTTCTGGGGTGCTCTGCCTGCCTACCCACCTTGGGGTACCAAGTGACTTGGAAAACCAGGACTACCCCGATTGGGGGTGGCATTTGTCTCTGGGCAAGTTGGGGCAGGCTCCTGACCCGGTTTGGTGGAAGGGAGTTCTGGCAATCCTCTTCCCATTTCCATAGCCCCTCCCCCCCAGTTCTTGGTTTTATTCTCTGGGATCCAGAGATCCAGAGATTAATAATTAATAATAAATTAAATAGGAATAAATAAATTAAATTAAATAGGAATAAATAGGAAATAAAATTAATTAAATTAAACTAATTAATTAATTAAATTAATTAAATTAAACTAATTAATTAAACTATAGTCCGGCCCCCAACAGTGTCTGAGGGACAGTGAACCGGCCCCCTGTTTAAAAAGTTTGAGGACCCCTGTCCTAGACTATACAAAAGCAAACAGTTATAACTAGAAGTGTTCTAAGTATGTAACAAATAGTAAATGTTATTTACCTTTCTTAGTGAACACAATGGGCTTGCATCTAAGTAGTGGGCTATAAACCTATCTTACACACTGGAAATAAATACCCTTTGTCATTAACATAAAAGTTATTCTGTAACTAGGAAGAGCTTCGAGTTCTTCCCATAACTGGGAAGAGCCTTGAAGAGGAAGTTAAAGCTAATCTTGTCCAAATCAGCTTTTAGGCAGCTGAAAATCAGGCATTTCCTCTACATCTCAGTGAGTTACAGGACAGACTCTTTCAGGAATCCATACCCCTTGCAAAATTGGCTTGGCATGATTTATTTATTAAAAGCAAACAGGCACAATTTTTGAAACTTTCCTGTAACACAAGCACAAATAATTCTACACTCAGAGGGAAAAAAAATTATAAAGGTAGGTTGGTATGGGACCAACACAACATTCCTGCACTGCCTTGAAGTAGCATGGCAGTATGTGGTTTGTGGGTAGCGCCAGTCACAGAAATGAACATGGCTATGCCAATACGCATGGTTTACCTTACGTGGGAATGTCAGTATGGATAGGCTGGAATTGTTCCCTGGCCTTCTCTCCCCACCTATTTATGACTGCCATAATATGATCTTGAAAAGGCGAGACTGGCAAGTTCCTGAATCCAATATCTGGACCACTGCATACAATCAGGTTATTTTAATCCACCAAAAGGCTGGTTTCCAACCATGCCTTGACAGCAGTCTGACCTAAAATACAGAGAGGTTTAACATAATATGGAGCTATTGAGCATTATAAAAGGTTAAGACGCTGTGCCTGTTAACCAGCAGACCAGGATTCGAGACCCCGGTCGGCCCCACAAGACAGGGTGAGCTCCTGTCCTTGGCCCAGCTCTGCGACGCAGCTGGATCCAATCGTATTGGCTGTGCCTTTCCATTGGACTAATTCAGTAGCATGGAGAGGCGGGATTTGCTGCTTGGGTAACAGCCTATCCTCCATAACAATCCAACCCAGGCTTTCGTGCTTCGCATGCGGCGTATGCAGAGCCAAGCACGATTACCATAGTCTTCCAAGACTGACGGAGGCCTGCTTTTTTTTAATAGCAAGAGCACAGCAACTCATTCAGGACCCTGGAAAATTTGTATGCTTTCTCAAATCTACCATAATCTCTCCTAGTATTTTTTCAAGATTATAAAAGCTGGTATCATCTTTTTTTCTGTGCCATACATTCCAATGCTGTTAAAAACGTATTAGTGCTTTCTTGGCATGTGGCAGCTTAACATGACACAGCACAGATCTGTCATTAGAAAGCCACAGGGATTAACCTTTCCAGTAACTTAACTAGGCAAACAAGTTTGCCTCTTAAAACCTCTAGCAGCACCATTATATTTATTTACAACGGCAGGTGCCTGTCAGCCAGGTTCATTTTAGGTCTGTGGCAGAGGTAGTTCTTGTGACCTTAAAAGCAGGCAAATCAAAAGCAGGCTGTGGGCTCCTTTCTCTGGTTAGTGTTTTAATACCGCACTGTGGTTAGAACTAAATCTGTAATGACGCTAAGCACCTTAACAATACTCATCAGGGTTTGCAAAAGAGCTTCTAACCCTAATTTCAAACCCTGCTTTAAAAAAATCATGGTTACTACTGGTATACCTTTTATTTTAAAAAAGCTTTTTAAATGGGGGCAGAGGTTGGGGGGCTTTTATCTTTTTTATCTTTCTGTTTTATCGTTTTTAGTCTACGTTTTTAGCTTAATCTAATGGTATTTTAATTACATTTTAATGTGTTTTTATCTCTATTTATTATCATATGTAATTTTAATGGTGTTTTATTGTTTTTTAATTGTTTGGCCGCCTTGAGTTCCCCCCTGTGGGGGAAGAAAGGCGGGATAAAAATTACTAAAATAAATAAAATAAATAATACCACCATTAAATAATGATGCGAAAAAGGAGACATTAAGCTAGAAAAAGCACAAAACACAGCCCTGCTCTTCAAGCCATTTGCATTAGTATTAAAAAAAACAAAAGTGGGTAACTTTGGATGAAGGATGATGATTTGTGGGAAAGGGCTTCAGAGTTGTCAAAAAAAGCTGTTGTGATCTTGGGATGGAGCAATCTTGAAGCAAGAGGACACAGAAGCAGCAGTATAATCCACCCCCAAATCCTGTAAACCACATATTCCAATCACTCTGTGGAAACTGGCTTCAGACCAAAGATCATGTCCATCATAATACCCTGAAGTTATTTGCTGGTGTACAGAATAATTGTGCCAGTTGACAAATATTTCCAATTTGCGCACCTCAATAATTTTGCAATACACTGATGAGAATGGACACAAGCAGAGGCAAACTACTTGCAATAATTTATTGGATGGATTCACTTTTGTCATGAGCTTTTTTCAAATCACTGCCCTGAGACTGAGGAATCCTAAAAAATGAAAACTACTGTGTCATCTGAGAGGATATTAAAAAGAATACTAAACTTTTTAAGTATATTTCTTTAAAATAGAGAATATAAATTCAAGAAAATATGTTGATGCCTAGACTTCTCTTAATCATAATAGAAACTGAGAAAGAGTAAATCTTTATGATTTACTCTAGGTGAAATCATCTGGTTTCAGATGTTTGTAAATGATGGGAGACCTGCTGCCAAGGCACTGGAGAGGAGGAAGGAACTCTTAACTCCTCCTTCAATGTACCATGAAAAACTGAATGCTCCCTGTGCCTTGGCCATGTTCATGGCTGTTTTATTTTTAATTTTGACCAGTTTTGCTATACTTGTTGATCAGTTTTGCTATAGTGTACTCATTTGAAGGGCCATGCAGAAGAGTTCAGAAAGATCCATGGTCACCCATGGATCTACCAATAGTTTGGGGCCCACTGATGGCCTAAAGGGGGAAAGAATCAACTTGGGAACAACTCAAGATGTTCTCAGATTTACAGAAGCTTCCTTATCTGGTCACATACAGGCAGCCACATACTTATTGATCTATCATGAAGATACACGTGACAAAAATGAACTATTGTTCACAATAAGACCAACTGCTGCTAAAGGAATCTTCACTAAAGGATATTATGATGATATTAGCACTAAATAATTATACTCTTGTGGTCTCTTCTTAAAAAGGTAAATATGTCTCCCTCAGGTTGCCCTGCTAGTAGTGACTGTCTCTAGGGTGTGGTGCTCATCCCGTTTCTAGAGCCATAGAGCCAGCGTTGTCCAAAGATGCCTTCATAGGCATGGAAAGCTGTTACCTTCCCACCAATGTGGTACCTATTTATCTATTTGCCTTTGCATGGTTTCAAATTACTAGGTTGGCAAGAGCTGGGCTAAAGACGGGAGCTCACCCCGTCTTGCAGTACTCGGGTCTCAAACCACTGACCTGCCGATCTTCAGACTGACAGGCACAGCACCTTTAACCACTAAGCCAACTGCAGCCAGATCTCTTCTCACCCCCACTTTATACCATTAAGTCCATCTATTGAAAAGAGGTCAAATATCCAGTCAATGTCACTCTTTCAAAACAGCTGCAACAACTGACCTATATTTGTTACCCTCTCCATCTTCCTCCCCTAATATCACAATTATATTTTACTGGCACATGATCAAAATGAACATAAAAGACAATGCAAGATTTTGTTTGGGAAGCACATAAATTTGTAACAAAACTAACTTTTCAATGAATGTTTTAACATAACTCTTGAGGAGAGAGAGAGAGGGGAAGAAAGTTGGGCCACAAATACCCTTTCATCATTGATAGCTAAGAACATCAGGCCAGCCTCAAATGCTTTTACACTTCTACACAAATCTTTTTCATTCATGGAAGTTTTAATCAAGACCTTAAACATTACATTTGCAGGAAACATAATACACCATTTTTCTTTTCCCTACAGTAGTAAGAAATACAACTGTTAATGTCCAAAGGAATGTAAATACATTCATGCATGGAATGCTGGAATCCTAAGCAGACTAAAGTAAACTGTACACCTTGGCCAGAAGCCCAATTTAATTTTCTCAAGCTCTAGGACAGTCTCAAATGCTCTTCTCTTTTACACAAAGTCATTAAATTCCTGTATTAAAACACAAAATAAAATACAAAACAAATCTTTGAGAGCAGTTTTATTTTAAGATTACTTTTCTATGAAGTTTCTCATGCAACAGCAGCTCAAACTCATTTGAATAAGTATCTTGAGGTTTAATAACAAGCCAATGTAAATGAAGTTAGACCTTTAAAACTATAAATCCCAGGTACAAGAAACTCAGTACAGTAGCCCTGCTGGAAGGGAAACCAATACACTCTGCACTTGTAGTGCTTCTCAACATCTATACATATAGCATCTCTTAACTAGCAAAGCCTTGAGTCTGTTCAGATATTACAGGACTCTAAACAAAAACAGAGGTAGAACATACTATTCTATACATATAAAACTGAAAAGTCACTGACTGACTTATCAACACCCCGCCAAAACCACCAGGCCTAGAAGTGTGAAATTTGGGGAGGGTGTTCCTTCCATGATGGAGGCACCCACTAAAAACCAGTTTTTGCAAATTCTCACTGGAAGGGGGTGAAAAGGGGCACAACGCGTTTTCCTCCCTATACTTTCCATTGAAGAACCCCTGACAGATGGATGCTCTGCCCCAACCCCCAGACCTAGAAGCATGAAATTTGGGGAGGGTATTCCTTCTGTGACATGAACATGCACCAAGAACCAATGCTGAGAAATTTAATCCTTAAGGGGATGAAAAGGGTTGCAATGTGTTTTTGTCCTATACTTAACATTGAAGACTGATCAACATCCAGCCAATTTGGTGCCTGATGCACTGGGAGGGATGGTGCACTGGGGTGATGGTGTGCGTGGAGAATGTTTTCCATGGGGAATGTTGCACATGAAAGGATGATGCACTTGGGGGGGGGGGCTGTTGTGGATGGATGTTATTAGCATGGGGGGTTAATGCACATGGGGAATGTTGTGCATGGGGGGTTGTTGCACAATGGGGAGGTTGCTGTGCAATGGGGTTGATGGCATACAAGGGGTATTTTACTCCTGCAACGCAGGTACATTTTGCTAGTAAACCATAACTACCAACAGATTTTCAGCATAGGGGCTATGTACATTGCAACTTGGTGGAATCAAGACTGCACATGCCAATTTAGCCTTCTGATGTTCTCAAGTACTTATCGATGTCCATTGGGAAAGCAGATAAAATAAAACTGAGAACCTCTACTTTACATACGACGAAGCCAACTTTGGTTCAATGGTTTCCCCATTGTGCTTGGAAAGTCTTTCTGTTGCAAAACTGAAAAAAGACTATTTAAAACTCCATCCTCAAAACCAAATGGTTTTCAAGCCAGCACCAACCCGAACCATCTCCCAGCATTTGGCACTAATCCCAAATGAAACATTGGCATGTAAGCTATATCTAGGGACAGATTAGTTGCAGAGTCATTATGTTTTCAAAAGAGTACACATCACACAAGTTTCTCATGTGACACAGGCTGACAAACATGCACGTGAACTTTGAACTTTTAATACATGCTTTGGTGAATAAGAGGGATATCCACCCAGCTTCTCGGTTACTCATTAGATTAAGGACTCCAACTCAGATATTTGGGTACTTGCCACAATAATAAAGTAACATCATGGCACTAGTAGCACAAAAATAGGTATTATCAAATTCAAGGCAATATTACCAGACATTGACCACTGTATGACAATTTTGGGAGGTTACATTACTATGTTGCAACATTCAAGGATAAAATAATAGTTATTTTATCATTGTTTTATCATATACTACAGAAAATATCCACAATGTTTACCATGTTCCTTTTATTCTGTTACACTGTGTACATACAACTCCACCCTGAATAGGCTTTTAATCACATTACTTTATTGTTATCACTCATTTCCTGGATCTTTCTAACTTCAGAGATTTTAAAGTCACCAATGGCTTGTTATGTGTGCCTAGTAGGATTTCCTTTTACCTACAGACCCCCCCCCCCAAAAGCAAAGGCCACCCCATTTAAAAAGGTGGGTCACATGCAGCACTTGGAGCCTATGTCCAAGAACACAACATCTCTTGGGTGAGTGAAACCAGTTGCATGTTTTGGGACAACATGGCCAGAAAGTGGCTACCACCACCAGCACAAAAAGAAAAGGGAAACAAAAGGTATTAAAACTGAACAATTTTGCTCTACTACATAAAGCAGGCCTCCGTCAGTCTTGAAAGACCATGGTATTGTGCTCGGCGCTGCATACGCTGCATGCAAAGCACGAAAGCCTGGGTTGGATGGTTATGGAGGACAGGCTGTTACCCAAGCAGCAAATCCCCCCTCTCCATGCCACTGAATTAGTCCAATGGAAAGGCAGAGCCAATATGATTGGATCCAGCTGTGTCGCAGAGCTGGGCTAAGGACAGGAGCTCACCCTGTCTTGTGGGGCCGACCCGGGTCTCGAACCCTGGCCTGCTGGTTAACAGGCACAGCATTTAAGTAGGCAATTCAAAAGGTTTAATTAGAAATTACCTCTACCATTTTCTCAGATACCTTCATTACCTTGTTCTGAGGGCCTGCCAAGCTGCATCGATGTCTGCATAAAGGTTTTTTTCAGATGGTTTACCAGTGCTCACTCCATACCCAGAGTAGTCATACGAGAAGACGTTGCAGTTGATCCGGGAGCCTAGGCCAATATAGAAGCTGCACATCTGGCCCAGGTCAACAGCATTACCGTGGGAGAAAAGCAGTGTATATCGACTGGAAGGAGCACAGCGCACAAACATACACCCCAAGCGGTTATCCCGGGATGTGCGTGAGAAGAAGACTTCCACAGCATCCAGCTCCCTTTGGGAGTACTGCCAGTCTGCCCGCTCAGTCAAGTGCAGGCTGCAGCTACTTGTTGGCGTCCCTGCTGCAGCCGCTTCCTGCTGCTCCGGCTGCATCACAGTGTACGTGGGCTCTGGGGGCAGAAAGGCCAGCTTTGCGGCTATGCGACTTGGGCAAGGCGGGCAGCAGAAGAGCCAACATAGCTCGCCTAGCGAGAAACCGTTCATTCTGGGGCCTTGTTCTGGCATCAGAAATGCTTGATGGAAAACCACACCAAGGAAATGGAGGAAGAATTCACGCCAGATGAGGGGCCTCACTTTCCAAGCTTATACAGCCCGTTTCATGGACTGCCAATGCAAAACTATAATCTTCACATCCAAGAAACTCTCCACCTATAGGTAAGCCCAAGATGGCTACCAGAATCCATTCATAAAGAAGTGCCTCTCACCCAGATCGGGCCTGCTTTCCCCTGGCAACCTGTAGCCAACCTTCTGGGTACTCACTGCAAGACCTTTCCTCTCTATGCTTGCTTCAGAAACCCTACATGACCCTACTAGAAAGTCTATAGAACCCTTAACCATTCCCCAATCCTCTTCATGAAGGATGACAAAAGACCTGAAGGGGACAAAAGACCTTTAAGCTCTCTAGTTCAGAAACCCTGCATGATCCTAAAAGAAGCCAACTGAGTGAATTCTAAAACACCCCCCACCCACACTCTCTCTTCATACAAACCCCCCTGAAGGGAATAAAGGACCCTCTAATTATGCTCACTTCAGAAGCCCTGCCAGACCCTAAAGGGAGCCTATAGAATGAACCCTAAACCCTCCCCAATCTCTCTCCATACAAGCCTACTTGAAGGGGATCAAAGACCTTCTCACTTTATGCCCTCAGAAACCCTGCATGGCCCTACCAGAACCCTACTAAATGAACTCTAACCCTCCCCAGTCTCTTCTCTCCTCCCTTCCTGAAGAGGACAGAAGACCCTCACGCTATGCTCAGCCCTGAAACTCTGCCCAACCCTAAGGGAAGCCTATCCAATGGACCCTAAACCTCCCTCAATATCTTCTCCTAAGACCACATGAAGGGGATAAAAGACCCTCACACTATGCTCAGATGAGACGCCCTCCCAGACCCTAAAGGAAGCCTATTCAATGCACCCTAAACTACCCATGATGTCTATTCATAAAAGCTCACCCAAAGGGGACAAAAACACGTGCAAAGTTTTGCTCTTGTTAAAAAGGCCTCTGAGCAAGTGCAGAGCTCTACTTTCTCAAAGGGGCTTCTGAGCATGTGCAGAGTTCTACTCTTTCAAGAGGGCCTCTAAGAACATGCAGAGCTCTCCACTCCCGAAGGGGCCTCTGAGAAAACACAGAGCTTACTCTTTGAAGAGAGCTTTGGAGCACGCACAGGGTTCAACTCTTACAAAGGGGCCTCTGAGCATGTGCAGAGTTCTATCTAAAACTGTGCAGAGTTCAACTCTCCCAAAGGGGCCTCTGAGCACATGCAGAGTTCTACTCTTCCAAGGAAGCCTCTGGGAGACTGCCGAGTCCTACACTCTTCCAAGGGGTCCCCTGGGCACGTGCAGAGTTCCACTCTCCCACAGGGGCCTCTGAGCATGTGCAGAGCTTTTTCCTTCCGAAAGGCCTGTGAGGTCAGACTCCCTGCCTGCCCTGAGGGAAGCCTACTGAAAGCAGCCACTCTCTTGCCGAAGCGCTCCCAGGGTGAGGCTCCCTCAACCGCAGCCTCCTCCCCCCCAGTGGGGCCTGAGGGTCTCCCCCGCTTCCCCTGCTCAGCCTGCAGGCGAGGCCCGGCCGCCCTCAGCGCTCTTCCCTCAGGGACTCCCAGCAGCCAGGCAGGCCCGTCCTCCGAGGGGGCGCTCGGTCCTCAGATGCTCCCTCAGGGCGCAGGTCGAGGCGCTCTCACTCCCGGCTCTTGGGGCTGGCGGCCGCCATCAGCGTCAGGTCCGGCCTCCTCGTCGCCCGCCTTCCCTCCTCCCTCCACCTCCCTCTCCTCTCCCCGCCTCCCACTCCCCGGCCTCACAGCATTCGCTTCCGGGTCAAGTCCCGCCCCTTTCAAAGTCACTTCCGGTACCTTCTCACAAAATTTTGGCTTTTTTAAAATTTAATGTTTTTTTTCTTTCTCTCTGTGGAGTCTTTGCTGGAGGGAGGGGGAGGAGGAGAAAAAAAGAGCCACCAAGAAAAAAACTCGCTGAAAGAAAAGGCGACTTCCGGTGGGCGCGCGAGAGGTTACGACCATAGAGTCTCAACCGCCGCTCTCCTTCCGTCCCTCCACCGCACAGGTCTCACGGAGACAGTCGCCGCCTGGAGTGCGCATGCGCGAAGCATCCACTCCATGGGAGCGCGAATTAAATGAACCAGCCAATCGCGTTCCGCCTTGTGTACATGACGTCATCAAGCCTACTCTGGCCCCGCCTCATGATCCTCTGCGCCTGCGCATTGTGGGATTGCCTTCTGCAGAAGGGAGGCTGGGTCACGTGGCTTCAAAAGTGAACTCTGCTGTGGCCAACTGCTCCCCATTTCAGGCTACAGACTTCTGAGCATGTGCAGAGTTTGCTCCACTGAAAAGGCCTCTGAGCATGTGCAGAGTACAAAAAAGGACCTCTGAGCATGTGCAGAGTTTGCTCCACTGAAAAGGCCTCTGAGCATGTGCAGAGTACAAAAAAGGACCTCTGAGCATGTGCAGAGTTTGCTCCACTGAAAAGGCCTCTGAGCATGTGCAGAGTACAAAAAAGGACGTCTGAGCATGTGCAGAGTTTGCTCCATTGAAAAGGCCTCTGAGCATGTGCAGAGTTCAAAAAGGACCTCTGAGCATGTGCAGAGTTTGCTCCACTGAAAAGGCCTTTTCAATTACAAAAAAGGACCTCTGAACATGTGCAGAGTTTGCTCCACTGAAAAGGCCTTTGAGCATGTGCAGAGTTCAAAAAGGACCTCTGAGCATGTGCAGAGTTTGCTCCACTGAAAAGGCCTTTGAGCATGTGCAGAGTTCAAAAAGGACCTCTGAGTGTTATGGAAATATGAGTGGAAATATCAGGAAGAACTCAGAAGATGCTCAGGCAAGCAAAAGATTTCTTTATTGGAGCTCCAGACATCAGTCGGACAGAGTTTCGTCCCCCCAAAAGACTGAGTACCTTTGCACGTTTTGTACAGACTTTTTATATTCTTACACTCACGTAGGCAACCCTTACATGAAGAGATTAATCCCTTGTGACAATAGAAATTCATACAAAAGATTCTATCTCTAGAGTTTTCCGGGTTTAGGAGGGAAAAGAATGGGGTAGGACACATATCTTTAGGGCTTCCTGGCTTGTGAAAGGAACAGTTTGTGGAAAGGTTCACGGTTACACTATTCATAATGAAAAACATTCATTGTTTTCTAGTACGTACAGGTTTTACATTTCGTTGATCCATCCGGGCTTCCGTTCACATAAGGAGAAAGAATTAAAATTTTATTTAATAATCCCGGGGCTTCAGATAAGTCCTTCCGTCTTGCCTGATAAACAGTATCTTCATTGTATTGTTTTTCCTTCCTTCCGCAAAGCCGTTTCTATTCTATTCCGTATCAGCGCTCTTTATTAGCGCTGCAGGGTCAGCTGAGGACAAAGGAAGGGGATCCCCCTTGTGGTTCCGCTTGAGATAGGCAGGCTTTTCCAGTCTCAGGTAGGCTAATTATTGCCAAAGCGCAACAATGGCTGATAGCTCTCGATTGAGGTCGGGCATTGTGATGTCATAATCTCTTCTCTAGGAGCTAGTGAAAGTTGATTGAAGCCAAGGGGGCTATTTACTGCTGACCACATCAAGGCCTGAGAACTGAGGCCATGCATTGTGATGTCATAATCCCTTCTCTTGGGAGCCTGTGTAAGTTGATTGAAAGCTTCTTGCCTGTCTGCAGACTGCCTGGGTTTATAGAATAGGCTCAAAGATATCAAAATAATTCTAATAAATTCCAATAAATTCTACAAAATTCTAATATCTAATTTTCTTCCATTTATATGAGCATGTGCAGAGTTTGCTCCACTGAAAAGGCCTCTGAGCATGTGCAGAGTACAAAAAAGGACCTCTGAGCATGTGCAGAGTTCAAAAAGGACCTCTGAGCATGTGCAGAGTTTGCTCCACTGAAAAGGCCTCTGAGCATGTGCAGAGTACAAAAAAAAATCTAAGCATCTAGAATTTTGCTCCTCAAGAAGTTGAGCATGTGCCAAGTTTTGCTCTGGGGAAAAGGGCCTCTGAGCATGTGCAGAGTTTTGTTCTTCTAAAATAGGGTTACTGTATGTCCCAAAAAACAGTGACTGTCCCAATTTGGGGGGTTTGTGTTCACATACTTGCAAGTGTGACAGAGGGTCCTGTCCCAATTTTGTGGAAGAGAATTATGGCACTTATTATGGAATTATAGTTCTAAAAGGACTTCTGAGCATGTGCAGAGTCCAAAACGTCCTATGAGCATCTAGAAATGTTGCTCTTCCAAAAGCTGAGCAGTTTTGCTCTTCCAAATAGGCCTCTGAGCATCTGCAGAGTTGCAGAGACCTGAACATGGTCTTGAGTCTAAAACCTGGGCAGTGACTTGGGCTTTTAATCATAAAAATGAAAAGGCTTGAATAGACTTAAATCAATATGAGCTTTTGTGTGTGTGGTTGCTTTTTATTTTCTTTTTCTCTTTTGCCACTTCTACAACTCAAGTTTTATTTTCTGAAAAAGACTCGTAGTCAACAGAAAACGTCTTGAAAAACTGCTGTGGATGAGTCATAGACTGGTGGTATAGCAGGGCGGGCAGAGCAGTAAGGGCAAAATCCAGAGTAACTACGGGGAGTCCTTGCTCAGGTGTAAGAACAACTTACTCTGGATTCCAATATGAATTTCCCATAGGTTTTCACTAGGTGGTGCAGTAACTACGGGTGCACTTAATGTCTCTTATGTGCTCCCGTAATTACTCTGGATTTGGGGGTATGTCTTGGAGGGAGCCTCACCCCTTCAGAGCCATTCCAAGCTAGGGGGAGCAAAACAGCTCCGTTTTGTAAGAGTAAGAGCACAATCCTAACCAATGTCTACTCAAAAATAAGTCCCATTGTGTTCAGTGGGTCTTACTTCCAGGAAAGTCTCTCTAGGATTGCAGCCTAAGAGTTAGCCCTATTGACTAACATGAGACTTCTGAGTAGACTTGCATAGAATTGTGCCATAACTGGAAGATCAGCTCAGGCTTGCCGAACTTCCTTCCATTCGGGCTACTGACTAAGGCATAAAATTCTGCCAAGTTGGTAATGCCAGCTGGCTGGAATAACAATAAAGAACGGAGGCAAGAGTACAATTGTGGAACCAATTCAGAAGAAATGAAAGTGATTAATTAACCACAAACCATTTCTAAGAAATTCTCTTCCAGGGAAATGGAGTGTCCATGGACTGGAGAGACCGGCTCCTAAACACAGATTTTTGGGGTATCTGGCAATGTGGGAACGGCACTCGTATTTGGGGACACTGCCAAGCGCTAGGCTTAAAAATAGATTTTCAGCATGGAGACCAGCCAGAGAGGAGAAGCAGCTCCCTGTAGCTTGAACAGTTGTGTAGAAGCAGAAATCTCAATAGGTGCTGCTTCATCAAGGCGGATCCATATACAGGATGGATTTTTTAATTTCTAAGACTTCATTTTTTGATGGTTCTGCTCTTTCAACACCTTTCAATTTTACCCAGAACTCATTCATTCAACACATGCTCCACTCTTTCAACCTCTCTCTGTAGGACTAAATGCTAAAATTGTCTTCCCTGATGTTAATTTGCATGTGACTTGGCGATCAAACTGTTTTTGGCATTTTCTTATGAATAACCATCATTCAAATCCATGATAGATTGCCCACACATGCCTTTCTTCATTTTACTGTAATTTGTTGTGTATTTTTGCTAAAAAAAAAAAAAAAGGCAGGCCTCCGTCACTCTTGGAAGACTATAATATCGTGCTCGGCGCTGCATACGCTGCATGCGAAGCACAAAAGCCTGGGTTAGATTGTTATGGATGATATGCTGTTACCCAAGCAGCAAATCCCCCCTCTCCACGCCGCTGAATCAGTCCAATGGAAAGGCAGAGCCAATACGATTGGATCCAGCTGGCGTCGCAGAGCTGGGCTAAGGACAGGAGCTCACCCTGTCTTGTGGGGCTGACCCAGATCTCAAATCCTGGCCTGCTGGTTAACAGGCACAGGGTATTATCCACTTGCGCCACCCACAGCCCACATGTGTTAAGAAATATGTGCTATTTAGGCTTTTGCAAGTGATATTTATGTCTTTTTTTGGTGGTCATTTTGCATTTGCAAGCTGGAAAACTAGGTTCCACTTTTCAACAGTTTGCATTTTGGGGTGGTGCTCCAGTCCTTAATGTGCCCAATAAGTGGGGGATGCCTAATAGGTTGACTGACACAATCACTTGGCAACTCTTAAAGGTAGGAAAGCCCTTTCCTTGGTATTAGGGTGACAAGACGCAATCAGAAGTTAGTGACATCCATTATTTGCTTCCCATGAAGAGCTGGGGATTCATATTTCCCAGAAAAGTGCTTTTCTATATTATTCATTTCCCAAACAAAAAGCCCTGATCATGCAAAAGGGTTGATGAAGTGTGGCCAGACTGCAGTCAAGATGTGTTCAAGGACCTAGCTGTGGTCACTTGAACCAGGGGAACCAGATGCCCAAACCTCAAAGAGAGGACAAAGTCTTGGATTCTTCTCAGCCTGGCCTTTCTGGCAGACAATCCCTACAATCCAGAGTAACTACGGGAGCACGTAAGAGACATTATGTGTACCCGTAGTTACTGCACCATCTAATGAAAACCTATGGGAAATTCATACTGCAATCCACAGCAAATTGTTCTTACACCGGAGCAAGGACTCCCCGTAGTTACTCTGGATTGTGCCCAATGGCACTTTGCCTACTCATGAGTAAAGCTGCAATATTGCAATATGGGAATAATTGGACAATATTGGGCTGCAATATGGGAAATATTCACTTTCCCATAGAACTCAGTGCATATTTTTTATTTTAAGTTTTTTGGCCATAATTTTTGATAGGAAGGAGATTTTTTGCATTGGATTCTACTCTTCAATACGAATCCAATAACATATGACATGATGGAGTACTGCACACCATTGCAAAGTTTCAAAATGAAGTCTAAATGGAGGACAATGAACTCCTTTTGTAGGACACCTGGACAGGAGGCTAAAAAAGAGGACAAATCTGAATTTTTCCATTCATATGATCACTCTGCTTGGACACAATAACAATCCTACACATTTGTAGGAACAAGTTTCAGAAAGATGAAATTCCAACTGAAAGTATTTTTCCTAATTTGGGCACAATGACAAAATGTTAGGGGACTGCAGTGGCTGAGTGGTTACAGGTGCTGTACCTGTTGATCAGCAGCTCAGTGGTTCAAGACGCAGGTGCTGCATGATGGAGTGAGTTCCCATCACTTGTGCCAGTTCCTGCCAACCTAGCACTTTGAAAGCATGCAAGTAGATAAATAAGAACTACAGTGGTGCCTCACATAAAGAGCTTAATTCGTTCTGGAGGCATGCCCTTTAAGTGAAACGGATTTTCCCATAGGAAATAATGGAGACTCAGACAATTGGTTGCACAACCCAAAAAGATTCATATAAAAATATTAACTGAATGTAAAAATAATGACAAAAAACTGTAATTGAATTCAAAACATGCATTCAATGTGCATGATCCTATGAAGTCTACTTACCCTACAATCCAGAGTAACTACGGGTGCACGTAAGAGACATTACGTGCACCCGTAGTTACTGCACCACCTAGTGAAAACCTATGGGAAATTCATATTGCAATCCAGAGCAAATTGTTCTTACACCGGAGCAAGGACTCCCCATAGTTACTCAGGATTGCACCCTTAGGCTACAATCCGAAAGACACTTTCCTGGGAGTCAGCCCCATTGAACACAATGGGGCTTACTTCTGAGTACACATAGTTAGGAGACTGCAATCAAAGACACTTTCCTGGGAGGCTTACCTGGACAGCTGCAGGAGGTTCAAAGTGGTCAGCGGGGGCAGTTAGGGCAGCTGCCTCTGGCACCTCCAGGCAACTGCCCCCAAGGTGGGGGCAGTTAGAGGCAGCAGTGCTGGCTGGCAGCACTTAAAAGAGCCTCCACACGGAGTGTCAGGGCTGCATAGTACGCATGCCCATAGTGCGCTTGCTTGTTAAGTGAAGCGGAACTTGTTGTGTGAAGCAAGATTTCTTGAAATTTTTGCTTGTTATGTGAAACACTTGTTAAGCGAGGTACCACTGCACTTTGGTGGGAAAAGCAATGTCCTGGTGACAGGTCCCTGCAACAGGCTGGCCAGGTTTCCCCATGTCGCATCAATCATCTAAGCGGACCCAACCATGGAATGGGAACAATGCTAAGAAAATGATGATGGGGAGGGAGGAAATGTTAACTCTTCTCACTTGGGCTGTTTTTCCACTCCAAATTGCCTCCCCAACACCATGATTAGCCTTCAAAATGGCTATTGGAAATGGGAAATAATAAAATCTGCTCCTTCACATGCACTATTCCCCCCATGTCTGTTCTAGCTGGAACATGCATGTCTTAACCAGTGGTGGGCTTTGGGGGATTCTCACAGGTTCTATAGAACCCTTTGCTAATGAGTGCCTGGTTCTGAGAACCGGTTACTAATGGGACATAGAACCCGTTGTTAATTTAGCTTATTAAATTAGAAGCTATTGTTAATTTATTTGAATCCCACCCTGGTTTTAACATGTATTCCTGCCCACGTGTTCTTTGATTCAGTATACGGAAGGAAACAAAATTTGGCAAGCACTGGAACTTAAGGCAGGAAAAAAACACCACATTTGTGATATGAAGTATTTATGGGATTGGCCGATCACCTCTTTAATCACGAAAACATGCTTGAGGTGGTTTTTAAAAAAGCGTCCAACGTGCACGCAAACTATCATGCAATTATAAAATCTCAAGTCAGTGTATCACTTAAAACATGTCCTGGTCCTTTACCAGTTGCATTGGCAACAAGGTTGCCATGATTCTCTTCCACAAAACTGGAAGAGACTTGCCAGTATCTGAATGCAATCCCTGAAAACCAGAACAGTCCCAGTTTTTCGGGACATATGGCAACCCTAATCTGCAGCAATCTGTATATAAAATAAAAATTTTACAGTATTTTAATTTACCAGTCATATAGAGTACTCCTAATTTGTCTCTCTCACATGTTCTCTCTCTCTCTCTCTCTCTCTCTCTCTCTCTCTCTCTCTCTCTCTCTCTCTCTCTCTTACTGGTCAAGAGACACTCTTTCAAGTGGGTGTTCCTCTTTTATTTAGCAGGGGGAGAGTAACTGGCCCTCCACACCCCAGCAATGTCTGTTCAAGTGGCTTCTGCTGGTGTTCTTTTTGCATTTTAGATTGTGAACCCTTTTGGGACAGGCACCCATTAGCTATTCATTAGCTATTATTTTTTTTATCTTCTTGTAAACCTCTTTGTGAACTTTTCAGTTGAAAAGCGGTATATAAATACTGTAGGTGTAGATGTAGATGATGCACAGACAAGTGTGTGCATCCCTTACTGGGGTTCACTTGCAATAGCTGACACTTGCCAGTTGCAGATTTTGAGAGCAACATCAATATTAGTCTCCTGCCCTCTTCATGTTGCATGTTTGGGGGAGGAAGGTTTATCTGATCAGTTCCAAGTAAAGGCCCGGCCAGGGAGCTGATTCCATCAATAGGCTGTTTAACAAGCCACCCTGATGACCAAGGCAATTCAGCAAAGCAAGGCAATTCAGGAGCAAGGCAATTCAGCAAAGACTAAGGCAGTGCAGTTCCTCCCCAGCATGCTTGACCGATCTTCACTACTTTCCACTCCATGATCTACTGGGAACAATGGGGCAGAATAGATCTTTAATTGGCTTCACCATTGCTAAAGTCACTCCCGAGATTGGTATGTGTAAGGAAGTCTTCTGCAGATACTCCAGTCTCTCAGATTATCTATGTGCAGCATGACAAAATATCCATAGATAGATAGAATCATAGAATCATAGAGTTGGAAGGGACCTAGTAGGTCATCTAGTCCAACCCCCTGCCTGCAGCAGGAATTCCCCCTAGAGCATCTCCAACAGGTGCTCATCGAGCCTCTGCTTGAAGATCCCCAGTGAGGGAGAGTCCACCACCTCCCTTGGCAATCTGTTCCACTGCCGAACCACCCTCGCCGTCAGGAATTTTTTCCGGATCTCCAGCCAGAATCTCCTTTCTTGCAGTTTGTACCCACTGGTTCTAGTTCTGCTTTCAGAAGCAGCTATGAACAAATAGATAGATAGATAGATAGATAGATAGATAGATAGATAGATAGATAGATAGATAGATAGATAGATACATACATACATACATACATACATACATACATACATACATTATTGCACTGTTTCAGATGCAATATTCAGTGTTTCACATGCGAATTCAGATGCACTGTTATGATACGGACTCAATATACATAGAATAAATAAATAAAAATTTAAACTGCAATCACACATCAATTTCTTTCACCACATGTTCACATCTATATATAAAAAATTGAAAAGTCACTCACTGAATCACTGACTCACTGACTCACTCACTCATCAACACCCAGCCAAAACCGCTGGGCCCAGAAGCATGAAACAGTTGGATCATATCCTTGGCATGCAGCTTGCAAAGAGATTTACTTCTGGGTAGAGAGGTGCAGGATTGGGCTGTAAGGATTCTCTAAGGTTCAGGAGTCTTCTCCACCCCTTCTTGTAAGAAGGCTCCATTGACTGCACAGGGGCATACTTCTGAGTAGAGAGGCATGGGAAAGAGTGAACTTGAATGGGGCAGAGCCGCATGTGGTTGGGCCACATGTGATTGTGGGCCACGTTGAGGCTCACTATGGGCTGCATCTGGTCCTTTGACCAGAGTTTTGACACCCCAGTCTAAGTATGGGTAAACTCTAAGGGCATTCCCTGTCCCAAATGGCCCACAGTCACAAAGTGGCCCAAAGGAGAGACTGTGAAGCTATGAGATCTTGCAGGAAACGTCCTGCTGCTCTCACCACTGAAGTCTATGTAATTCCATTTTTCCTTGTGTTGGCACATCACGGGATGGAGGTGGGGAGGAAGCCCACCAGACCTTGATCAGCTTTTCTTGTATGCTCTGATTTCTCTTGGCTAGAGAATGCTTCAGTGGCTTATGTATTCCGCTCCAGGAAGTATTTAAGGTCATTGGAGATCTGGCTGGAGCTTCCACTCCTATGTTTCATCCTTGTAATGTGAACAGAAAAGTGAATTTAAGCTTATGCAAACTCACGTCTCTCATGATTAATCACGGCCTGGTTGGCTCTTTTGGAAAGTGCTGAACTGTCGTCAAGGTAAGGCAGGCTTGGCTCTCGAACTATGGCATGGACATTGTTCACCTCGCAGGCTCTGAAAACTAAAGGACACTTTGGGGTGGGGGGACAGCAGCAAAGTTCCCACTTCCCCATTGCTCCGTGCACAACATTCCTCACCTGTGACCTTATCTTCCTCATCTGTGGAGGACAAAAAGTTTGTCCTGGCATATTAAGGATCACTAATCCCTAAAGTCAGGTTCCTAAAGTCAGGCAGGGTTGCAGGTTCAGATTTGGGGGGGTTCCTTCCAGTCAGGGCTCGGTCTAGGTCCTAATGACTGATTCCCTCTCCCACCCCCAAAAATATGGCAGTTCTTCAAGGTCAGAGCACATATAAGAGGGGGGCAGGATGATGTGTGACACTTTGGCCTCAATCCTAAAGATACTTTCCTGGGAGTAAGACCCACTGAACACAATGGTGCTTACTTTTGTGTAGACATGGTTAGGATTGTGCTCAATATGACACTTATAAGGGGGCAGGGTGATGGTTGCCAGGGGTCCACCTGGATGACTTCCCAAATAATTAAAATTAAAACAATGAAAAATGATCAAACCACTGAGGTATTCTTAAGGTATGGGAACATGCGATCCCTTACCTTTGGGCTGCATTGTGGCTACACTAGATCTAGACTGGGATGCTAAACAGGACCAGCCTTTCTGCAATTTCAGTTTCCCACCCCATGAGAAACAGTCCCATCACCGAACTCCCTGCCTAAGAATGTCTATTTTGGCCCTTATGGTTAAGGCAGTGATTTTCAACTTTTTCATCTTGTGGTACACTGACGAAGCACTAAAATTGTCAAGGCATACCATCAGATTTTTTTTGAGGGGCTCAAATCCTCTAATAGCCCTATTAATACACCTATTATGTGATTCTATTAAAACCTCACAAAGTCCTGTGGTACACATGTGGATCATCTGTGGCACACCAGTATGCATTGGAACAGTGGTTGAGTTACTGGGGGTGAAATCCTAACATAGGCTGGCACAACTCATTGGTCTTCCCATTCCCATGATGAGGTAAGGCGGCAAGTGTATAACTGCGCACTGGCCTAACCCATGCCCAGGAGTGGCACAGAAGTGTCTTACGGCACTTATGAAACAGGTACCACAGGACTTATGCTGGGGCTTAGGCTGGTCTAACTGTAGTTTAGGATTGCAGCCTGGGTTAAGAAAGCAACAAAGCTGGATGGATGGACAGATCTCTGCAAGGGATTCTGCAGGGACATTCTGTGAAAGCAAACAGAAGTGAGTCAGCATCAAAGACATTGGGAGGCTGGCCCCTCAGGGATGTTCCAGGACTCGACTCTGGATTCATTAAGAAGAAAACAAAAGTAAATCTCCCAGAAACACACGTTTCTCTCCAGTTACGCAGTAAGCATTAAACCTATTCCCATCTTCCAGCTTTCTGGCCATTTAGTACAGAGACATTGGGATAACTGACAAACCCTGGGCTCATATTTTCAAAATATTTCCATTTATTTATTTTTCCTATTTCACTGCTTTCTTTCCTCCAAGATGCAAAGTTCATTAATATTGTTGACTTTCGGAAACTAGGTTTGGGTGAATCTATGGTTGTTCGGTTGACATGTTGGACGCATCCCAAACTTTCAAAGACAAAGCTTGGTGATATCTTAAGTCCACCAACTGTTGACAAATGGTCAAGGAGCCTTATGCATAAGGCATGAACCATCAAAACACACATTGACTGAAATCCTAAAGACACTTTCCTGGGAGTAAGACCCACTGAAAACAATGGGGCTTACTTTTGAGTAGGCATGGTTAGGATTGTGCTTATCAGGTCCATAAAACTGAATTCAACTGGCTTATTTACATGGGTAAAGAAGGGTGGATGGACGGATGGATACCTGTAGGGGTTAGAATTGCACTGAGGATTAGACAGGGAGAGGGCAGAGGGTGGGGGAGAAGGCAGATTAAAACTAAATGCATCAGATGAAGCCAAATGAATGAAAGAAGAAACAGAAGATCAGCTTAATTGCAGTCCTGATGCTCTGAGCCATATGTGATTTGTCAATATCTAGTTACAGCTGCAGTGATTTGAGATCAAAGCAGGCCTCTGTCAGTCTTGAAAGACTATGGTATCGTGCTGGGTGCTGCATACGCTGCATGCGAAGCACGAAAGCCTGGGTTAGATTGTTATGGAGGATATGCTGTTACCCAAGCAGCAAATCCCCCCCTCTCCACGCCACTGAATTAGTCCAATGGAAAGGCAGAGCCAATACGATTGGATCCAGCTGGCGTCGCAGAGCTGGGCTAAGGACAGGAGCTCACAGAAAATGCAGGAGATAGGGCTGGTGATTTGCAACGATCTTATCCTTAAGGCTATACCGTCAGTAGATTTGGCCAGCCAAGGCTCTTATCATTAACTCACCCACCTACCAACAGAAAATGTAATAATATTATGGAAAATATATATGTACTGTGCATACAGTACATGTATTTATAATCAGTTCTGTCAGCTTCTAGCCTTGAGATTAGCTATGTTGCTGATAAAAATCAAGCAGCTTTTTTCCTAAAGAAATATTCCCTAAGGAATTTATTTATTAAGCGTATGGCATACATGGCATTATGGCAAATCAAATGTCTGCAGTTCTGCATTTCCTAAGGAAATATTAGATAGTTGGACAAGCTGATAAAATTCATATCATCATGTGTATGAACAACAGTGAGCTCAGCGCAGAAATCCGATATTCAGCTGCAGAGTAATGACTGAAGTACTGTTTGAGAGGTTTAACTATACTAAGGAGGTAATTGGGAAATTAATTAATTAATTAAATTGA
The DNA here is from genome assembly GCA_030015325.1 of Cryptoblepharus egeriae. Classification (NCBI taxonomy): domain Eukaryota; kingdom Metazoa; phylum Chordata; class Lepidosauria; order Squamata; family Scincidae; genus Cryptoblepharus; species Cryptoblepharus egeriae. The sequence continues at coordinate 20,554,351 of JAREYC010000013.1, forward strand.
AAGAAAGTCAGGAAATAAATAAATAAATGTTTGTAAACAAATATTTATTTACTTATTTATTTATATCCCGCCTTTCTTCCTAAAAGGAAGGACACCCAAGGACAACAATAAATAATGATTCAGGAGTCCTCCAAACAGGGATAACACACTTACCCCCAAATCCATAGTAACTATGGGAGCACGTAAAATCTTTGCAAACTTTAATTTACTTTAGTGAAAGCCTATGGGAAATTGATATTGGAATCCAGAGTAAGTTTTTCTTACACTGAAGCAAGGTTACTCTGGATTTTGCCCATTATTAGCATATGATAATAAGCTGTTTGTCCTGGAGAGGCAAGATGGTGCAGTAAGTGGGAGTTGGGGCAGGACTTGAAAGAAATGGACTAGACAGAACGGGACACTGAAGATCCACTGGACACCGGACAGCCTGAGATCCTTGCTCAGCCATGAAGATTCTTGGGTGACCTTGGGCCAGTTTTTATCTCTCAGTCTCACCTTCCTCACAGGGCTGTTGTCAGGCTGAAAACCCCCCATTTCAGGTGTTTATATTAGCATCCAGCAGTGTACTGTAATGCTGGCACATGTACATACACTACATTGAATTTTATTTTGCAATGATTTATCATGGGACACAATTGACTGAGCGACACAGAGCAAAGCAAAGGCACAAAAGAAGATCTTGAAGCCTGCAGGAATTTTGAATTAATCAGAGAAATTTTTCTCATTCAACTAGAGTTTAGGAAATAGCTGATACAGGAGAGAACCCAAGAAGCAATAAGGAAACATAATGGGGAAAATTATAATTGGGTGGTAGCCAAAGACATATGAGCAGGGAAATTAAAAAAAAAAACACAAGTTGTTAAACTACTAATAAAAGGACTTTGGAAAAGAATGTGGAGCACAACTTCTGGTTTTGCACAACTCCTGTTCATTTCAATGGATCCACTGCAGATCATGTTTCAAGTGGAACTGTACATGCAACTCTAGGGGCCAAATTCTGGATGGGTTGCAAGACAGTCCAAACTAGACACGAGAGGGCTGATTTGGAGGGGAAGGAAGGGGTTGGCCCTCGTGCCACATCCCTAATTCAAATGACTTTTCCCAAAGATGCTACCACTGTAGAGCAGGGACAGCCCATTGATGAGGCCAACTGAAGTGGTGGCTTCAGGCTGCAAATAGGTCAGATTACCCACATTCATCTGCTAACCCACCTTTACTCCACCTCTTAGAAAAGAGTGGTGGGCAAAGCATCTTTAAACCCTTGAAGCAGCCAGTCTGCCTGTGAATAACAACAGGCTCACCTTCCAGCAGGGCCTGAAGACCTGGTTATTTAGGAAAACCTTTGAGACCTGATAACATTTTATGCTGCAATCATGAAGTTATGTCTTTTATTGTATGTTTTTATTGCTGATGCCTTGCATATTTTATATTTCACAGTTCAATTCTGTGCATGTCTACTCCACAGTAAATTCTTTTGTTTGATGTTTACTCCCAGGAAAATGAGTATAAAATTACAGCCACAGAGCGCAATCCTAAGAAATTTAGGCTGGCCTAACTAAGCTGGCCTATCTTTCCATGAAGGTGTGGGGAGGTTGGCATATGCTCTGCACTGGCCTAACTTCCCCTTCAGGAATGGGGCAGAAGTGCCTTGCAGCACTTTTATGACACCCCCCAGGTCAGCACATTGCAGCACAGGTCTTATGCCAGGGTTTACGCTGACCTAACCCATTCACTGTTACTTATTTTCTCTGTAAACTGCTTTGTGAACTTTTTAGTTGAAAACAGACAGATAGATAGATAGATAGATAGATAGATAGATAGATAGATAGATAGATAGATAGATAGATAGATAAGACTGCAGTCTTAGGCTGCAATCCTAAACACATTTTTCTGGGAGTCCCATTGAACACAATGGGGGCAGGCTTACTTCTGAGTAGACATGGTTAGGATTGCACTCTTAATATCTTTTTATGACTTTTAACTATAACCTTTTAAAGAAAGGCAGGATATAAATCAAATAAATAAGAATATTTCTTGCTTTATTTACTGTAAATTGTATAACATTATTGTTAGTCACCTTGGGTGCCTTTTGGGGAGAAAGGCAGGGTACAAACAAATAAACAAACAAACAAAGAAACAAACAAATATTATTTGCCATGGAGGGGACAGATGGGGAGGGACAAACAGATGCTCCCCTATAGTCTCCCACCTATGGAGCTGGCCACCTTTCCTGCCATGCAGGATTCTGTGCTTGTTAAATTCCTCTTTGTTGCTCCCAGAATCTGTGGGGAGGGGAAGTATTTAAGTCAGGGTATCAGTGCAGGAGCAAAGGCAAAAGTGGCAAATTTTTTCTCACTCCCTCCCCTGCCATAGTTCTGATCCAGATTGTCCCCTCTTTGGAATAAAAATATTGTTCTAACCCCATCAGTCTTGGCCCCGCAACAAATTATTATTAATTTGTTAATAATTATTGCATCAGTAATTATTGTTGATAATTATTGCATCAATTATCGGTGCAGGAGGATGTTTGAAGGACATAAAGGGATTGCATCAGCTGGAAGTGGCATCCGGACAGTTGGAATCAATTCACAGAAACAAACCTTCCTGCTGCATCACAATCTGGATATTAAGAAATTGCAGAATAAAAAATTCCCATAAGCTCTTTGACAGATTTGAGTGCCTTTATTCTCCGCAAACGCCTCCACCGAGGATATTGATGCCTCCAGCTATAATTTGGTTTTAGAGGCATCAAAGTGGACGGGAAGCAGCAGAGGGGATCCCTGGCAGAATGCAGAGGGTGTTGGCTCTCCCCATTTCTCCTGGAAATGGGACTGATTGCGGGACATTAACGGCCCAGTTCTCAAAGGAAGAGCCTGGTTGACGCACAATTATCCATTGAAAAACTAGTCAGCTAAATAAACACTGCTGTGCTGAAGGAAGAAGGTCCTGCCGTCACAAGGCAAGGAAATTACTCATCCTTGCTCTGCAGATTGCTCGGGATTCAGGCGTCACAGGTCTTCCCAAAGAGCTTTGACGAAAGAACTTTGGACTGGGTTGGGCCCGTACAGTAAATGTGTGCTGATTCTCTTATTCATCCAAGCCAACTTTTAGAGGCTACCATCCCATGGGATTGCAGTGCGCAGTGAAAATATTTGTATTGGGGCAATGAACACACCTGATCAGCATTTTTGAATATGAGGAAAAGAGGTCAGGGAAGCAGCCTGCAAAGGATGGGTGGACACAATAAGAATTTGCTCTTTCCCAAGGGAGTCGTCCCTTTCAATTATTTAGCAGACCTTAAGATGGATTTTCTACCACATCCTCTACATTTTTTTTCCTTACAGTTGGTCATCAGTACTGTATAGTCAATTATCTCGTGACAGTTCTTTGTATCAGATAATCAGATATGAAAGTCTGGATTTAAACCATTGCCTTATTGGACCATACCTAAGAACGTCAAGCGACAGAGACTAGATTTTGTAGGAGATTTGAAATATGTAACCATCACTTTGCACATCATATTCATCCATTCATCTCTGACAGACTTTTATACCATTTCAAAATTCTTCCAGAGGCAACAACGAGCTTTGCTTCCCTTTCGATGCACTTTCACCTCTCGTAAAAAAATTTTTCCAGGCTTAAACAGATTCCAAGGCCAGACGACATTATTTTGGAGCTCTGTGATGATGTGCGCAGTGTAGTTTTCTTTTGTGGGAAGCAGATGGAATCAGTGGAAGGGGAAGATTTGAATCAGGCACATGATGAAGGGGGGGGCGAGTTTATTTGACTTTATTAACTGTGGTTAACAGCAGCATTGGGGGTGATTAGAGTTGAGGTTGCAATGTAGGAAGAGACAGCTCAATCCTTTCCCCTTTATCTGATCTTCCATCTTAAAGCACCTTTTTTGAGGCTACTAAAAGCTTGCCTCTATATGTCCTGTGTGTGTTTTTTTTGGTTGGGGGGGGGGGGGTTGACTATTTGGACCCTGTATGGGTTGGCACCTGCTGAGTGCTTTTGAATCTTCAGATGTTAACTAATACAAATTACATGGATGTAAGCATGGAGAACTGTGCACTGTCTCCCACTCCAAACCCGTCTCCAGACTCTGTACCCCACGGCCAAGGAGAAAATGCAAAGGAGATCGGCATATAACCGAATAATCAAAATATTAAGTTACCAACACCTATATAAAGCTTGAATCCAATAGTAATGTTTTAGTAATGTGGTTGCAACAAACTGTGTTGTTGGAAGAAATATGGTTAAAAAGGAATCTCTGTGCCAAATACTTCTGTAGGCCACCCACGTCTGGGCACCTGATTGTGTGGGAAAAGGGGAACTGGAGGAAAAGGGAGGACTGTTTTTTAAAATGAAGTATAGTTTTTTTTTTAACTCAATTTAACAATTTAACAAAGAACAAAAAATTTGGGAGGGGATTTCTGGAAAACACTCTCTAGCCTTAAAGAAAAGGGCACATAAACACAGTAATTAAAGCAAGATGATGGTCAGCAAACGTTTGCCGGGGAAAACGTGTACAAATAAATAGGAGTTTGGATTTACAGTGGCTTTGGTGGTGGGACTCTCCCAGGCTTTATTTAATGCTTTGGCTTTATTTTCTTGCTTACTCTGAATCATACTGCCTCTGGTTTACTAGCTTCCTCCAAGAGGCAATTGTTTGGATACGTCATTTAATGTAAGTCTACCCCCCTCCTGGATGTTGTTTTCACAAAGCTGGGAAGGACCCCTGGTTTCCATCCAACTGAGCTGAATTCACCAAAAAGATTTCTCCCAGGAGCAGCCCAATCCAGACCAACTTCCCCAGTGCTGATGCAGCTGCACCACCAGAGTATGCGCAGCATCCTGTGGGGGAGTTTCAAGGTATATCAAGAATAATTGTTTCCTTAACCCAGGATAAATCTTGGTTGCCCTACTGTGTCAACCTGGACTAGCATCTAATATTTTGGGACACACGTTTGAACGGCCCTATGTAGGTAGACTGATATCGATGATTAGAACAGTATCGGTGATTAGCTGGTATCGATGATTAGAACAGTTTGTTGAAAAGTGGTATATAAATACTGTTGACTGATTGATTGGTTGGTTGATAGATAAGAAGTGGGCCACTGTCAGCTGTGGCAGTGGCTCAAAAATAGTTGCCTAAAGCAGATAGAGTTGGGCTGTGCCCATCCTCCTTAAAAGTCCCACTTCATATAGAAACTTGACTGCTAGGACAGCACAGACTTCCAAGCACCTTACTGGAAACAGTACATTTTGTTTTCCACCAAAAGACATTTTAGAAAGCTGAGCTGATCCCTGGGATCAGGCAGATGTCAGGATCCTGTTAGCTTTCCATGCAAAACATTCTCATGTTTTGTTTGCTTGTTTTAGTTTTTTCAATTTGGATCTTTATTCCCCTTTGGGTGTTTGGCATGAGCGAGGGATGTCTTGAGATGAAAGGCGGACAGAAACAAAGAGCAAGATTTCCAAAGGTGAAAAGATCTGGTATCATATTTTTGTTTCATTCCTAATATATTTACCCAGCTGCTCAGCTACTGTTAAGACATTTTTTCCCACCATGAAGCAACATTAAGGACCCGATCCTGTCTAACTTTCCAGTACCAGTGCATCCGCAATGCTGCCTCAAGGTAAGAAAACAAATGTTCCCTTACCTTGAAAAGGCCTCTGTCCCACCGGCATGTCTGTACTGGAAAATTGGTTGGGTTTGAACCCTAAATGCCCCAAAGCCCAGCATGGCTGGAAAAGAAGCCACCAAAGTCACATGTTCCCTACTTGCACACTTCTTGTACTACCAGTGCTTTCTCATTCCTGATCACTAAAGAAAAAGGTATACAGATGGCCATGAACGATTTGAGGGGCTGCTTTAGTGCCTTAACAAGTCACCTTCAAGATTAGTTTATGGAAACTAGACATTCTATGTAACTGATGCAGTCATGATTGCCCTGGTGGTGGCAGTAGAATGAAGACCTGGACTTGGTATAGATGTACTTGTTGAGTCCTGCTGCAATTACAAATTTGGAGACCAGGTTGGGCTCCAAAAGGTTCAAGGATTTTTCTGATTGCCCTCAAACTCTGGAATGTCCTCCTGCAGGGGGTTCCATATGTTCAACCAAGAATCCTTTAGTTACCCCAAGACTTCTTGATAGCTAAGACAACATGAAATTTTTGCCTTCCCCCACTCAATGCTGAGCCAGCTTCTTCTCCTCCTAATGGCCAACGTCCCAACCATCTTCCTTATTACATTTCCTTTCTTCTAATCCAGGGGCCTCCAAAGTTTTTGGCAGGAGGGCCATATCATCTCTCTGACACTGTGTTGGGGGCCAAAAAACTAATTTACATTTCAAATTTGAATACATTCACATGAATTTACATTTAAGAATATATTGGAGTGGATTACAAGGTTTGCCCAAGGACCAGATAGAAGGATCTTGCTAGGGGCTACATTCAGGCTTGCTGAAAGCCACATCCAGCCCCCGGGCCAGGGTTTGGAGACCCCTGTTCTAATCCATGGAGTGAAAGAGGAAGAGTCATGAAGTCACAGGGTGCACAAAGGTGGGCACCCACAGACAACAGCTTTGGTTGGATAGGCCAGCACAAATCATGTATTGTTTATAACAGTGGCCTAAACAGGATGAAGTGGTATGTGGGGGATGATCTGATCAGTTGACCAATTTTTCACTGCAAGTTTGCTGCTATATCTTGTTAGTAAGATGGATTTGGCAGAAAGGCCTAGCTAAATCAGCAAGGATTTACAATGTTAAGTCAAACTGAGATAAATCTGTAAAATTAAAATTAGTTGATGTGGCAACATTCAGAGACTTCCTACTGAGACTGTTGAACTTAAATCAAGAGCTGGCCAAGAAAGATTATTAAGAGTCTATTCAGCTTATGTCACAAAAACCATTTTAGATTAGCTGTCATGGTGAAATCTGCTCATATTTTAACAGTATTTATCAAATAGGGTACAGGTAGCTGCCTTAGTATCTTATGCAGTCTCAGCAGAAAGAACACATTTCCTAATGGGAGGTTGGGCATTTCAGATTATCTTAAAATTCATAATGTGGACTCCAAAGGTGGAATAGATGAGCCTTGATAGGGATGAACATCACAAGCTAAGTGTAATGTCCACAGTACGTAAAAGGTAAAGCTGACCCTTGCAGATTGCTCTGTTAATTGTGACTTACTCTAGGGAGTGGTGCTCACCTCTGTAACAAGGCTGAAGAGCCAGTGTTGTCTGAAGATGCCTCCATGGCCATGTGGCAAGTACAACTAAATGCCAAAGCACACAGAACATTGTTAACTTCCCACTGAAGTGGTATGTATTTGTACATAGTGGTAGTGGATAGTAGTGGTAGCAGGGAGAGGGCTGCAGTTGTAGTGGATACTAGTGGTAGCAGGGAGAGGGCTGCAGTGACTCTGTGCTTAAAGATCTGAAGTTGGCAGTTCAAGACGGAGTGAGCTCCTGTTACTTGCCCAGCCCTTGCCAACCTAGCAGTTCAAAACTATGTAAATACAGTTTACAAAATCAGTTTTGCCAAAAATCAGGATATCTTCTCCTGAAGCACATCAACAGCCTTGTAATTACAGTATACAGTGATAGTTTTCCATGATAGCACAGAATGCTTCATCATTTTAATGGAATTTTAAAAGTTATTAATTATACAGACACACAAAACTGGATTTTGCTATACAGAACACTTAGAAGTACAAAATACACTTTCTTCCACAGCACAGTTCCACACGGATATAAAGAAGGCGTTCCAACAGATACGTATGCGACCAATAAGAAAAGGTCAGTTTTTTAAGAAAACATTTGCATTTTTTAATTTTTAGAAAAGGAAGATAGGATGAGTCAGCCAAAGGTGTGCATTTTCACATTTCAGTGGGGAAGAGCTAAGTGGTACTGAACAATTTTTCACAGGAATAAATGATGACTTTGCTAAAAGTATTTTCATTCCACTGATTTCAAGGGAGTTATAGTTGCTAAAGTGTGGATTTAAATGAAAAATGCTCTGTCAGAGATAGAATTATTATAATTTTAACTGTATCCTTCTGTCCTTCCCTGTCCCCTTTGTGTCAAATGAGTGTGACTAGGAGGAGGAAGAGGATGGGAACACATGGCACACTTAGGGGCCACCCTACCTCTTGGCCCTAATATGAATGCCAAGAATGAATCAGGTGAATTGACAGAGAGCTAACGATGAAACAGGCAGATCATGGGTATATCTCGAATACAACCACTTTTCGGAATTAGATCTATTAGAACTAACTGGCACATGGGTCTTACATAGAGTTTTACAACTCTAATGAGCAATTTAAGCATTGAAATAGATGGAACTGCTCTTAACTTTGGCTGGATTGGGTTTAACAGAGAGTATTCAAAATGCTAATTTTGGTTGGATCTTGCCAAGTTATTGTATACAAGCTGGCTTGTATCCATGGTGGACCCAGAAGATCAGGCTGATAATTTAGGATATACCTTCTCCCTTATTTGGAGCAATATATATCCTTCCCATATATCCCCAACCCCAGCTCTAAGAAACTAGGGCTCCCATCAAATCAACCTGATTTAAACAAATCCACTCTGGCTGTCTTGTGAGGCAACCAAACAAATGATAAACAACAATATGACATTGATAAGGCATTGATGCTTGCATGGCTGCCAAACACCTGAAAGGAAAGAAAGAAACGTTACAATCAAATCAAGTGTATCTAACGTTACAATCAAATGAATTTGTCCAAGTTAATGCCACTGATATCAGAAGTGAATTATAAAGGTAGACACGTAAAACATTATTTATAATTCCATACTGTATTTTCAATAAAGGTTGCCAAACTTGTTACAGACACGGATTATTGAAACAATTGGCAGAACTGACACTACTTTGCTGCTGGAAACGACATCTTTGCGTCATTCTTTTCCCCCAATCCCACTGCGCAAACTACAGAAAATAGTTGGCTAATGCCACAGTGCCATCATTCGGAGGATTTTCCTGTCCATCATTGACTACTGCTGGCGGGGGAACAGACCCCAAGCAATGATGTCATAATATCGGGTAAGGGATCTTATACATTGCAGAGAAAAGGATCTTGACAGGATGATGCTTTTTGGGACAGAAGCCCCATGTCAGCCATAATGTGTAACTCTACCCTATATTTTAAGAGATGCAGCATCATGATTTTATTAATGACAGAGGGAATTAAAGCATTACAACAATCTTGACTATATTTTAGCTAATGTTACCTTTTGGAAGCCAACAGTCTGATATAGCTGCCTGTTGCATCGTGTCTGCAAAGTTACTTGCAACTACCTTGCTTAGCTTATTTTATTTATTTTTAATTAGGATGTAATCCAAACCAATTTAGGTTAGGATTCCTAGCTAATCCTAACCAACCCTAACTGGTGCTAGTGGATCTTTAAATCTATTTTTCCTCTGTTTTAAAGTTCATCGGAGGTTCCAGAACAGATTCATATTGGATAACGTGGGACGTGGATAACGTGTATTTTAAACTCTGTTTTATACATTGGAGACATAATCTAGCACCGTGCGGGAATAGGCATGAAGGTGCAATGCATAGGAATGTATTGCAATGCCCTTGGTCATGTATAGAATCACTCCCATAATGCATGGTCACATTCACTAGCTTAGATGGCTTTGAAAATGGACTGGACAATCTGAAAAAGGATAGGTCGACCAAAAACGAGCCATGTGGAACTCAGAGGCAGTGAGCTCCTGATGTGGGTTCAAATAGCAAGGGATGGAGTGAACTTCATGACCTGTGTAAGAAGCATCTGGCTATTTTAGGAAAATAATTCTGAACTTGATGGCAGTTGGTCCATCCTAACAGATCTGGGTTGTATGCTCTCTAAATTGTTGTCTTCCCTTATATTTTGGGGGTGTGTGTGTGTGCACGGTTCCCTTTTAAGAAGAAAAAAAAAAAAAAAAGAAGAAATAGGAATTCACTTCATACAACACCAGATATACAGACAATACTAAAATGTACAAACATTCGAGTTTAGTTGGATTAAAAGGAGATGGAAAAAAGCGCTAGAGTTTCTTACCAGAAAGGTCTAGGTTACATGATATAACCTTACATTCAAACTGGCATATAATGGCTCTAAGAAAAGTACAATCTGAAACTGAAAATGAGGCATTCAAATAGGAACAGGGACCATGGGCCGTACGTTGCTAGGGACATATGGGGCTTAATGTGCACATGCACACGCTCTACACGCCCCGTTCCAAAGCAGTGTACAGGAAGCAAAGAAGCCATGCTGTCTCCTGCCTAATCTCACAGTATATTGGCCAAAGAGTGAAGCCAGCCATAGCACTCATGCCCCACCAAAGGGCAGAGACGGTGCTTCTCTTCCCCTTCCACCTATTCAAAACTATCTGGAATCAGAAGTGCATCACATGGAAGTGGGTCTCACAGTTATCTAAGCAAATAGTGGCCTGGCTAAGCTGGTCTTGGGGATGTGGGTTGGATTCTGAAAATATCTTTGACAATATCTTCAATCACATTTAGTGAGCAAAATCCAAATAATGTCCAGTCCTCTCAATATCACTGATGGATGCCAGCCCAAGAGTGACAGCCTGAACAAAACCCTTTATCCCAGAATGCAATGTATTAAGTGCCAATGGTGAAAAGAAAAGGATGCAGTCAAAATAGATGCTTTAGCCAGAGAGGACAAAGTGTTGGTATGTTCATGGTCCAGATCATTAACAGAATGATCATTAGCTAATAATAAAACATTACTCACAGTTTCAGTAAATAAAAAAAACAGTTGTCAGAAGTTGTGTGTGTATGTATGTGTGTGAGAGAGAGATCTCATGTAATCTCTGAATTTTTTAACGCAATATTGTAGCTGCTTCTGAATAGATGCATAATAGTAGAACCCTTACTATTGGGTGGCACAGATTTTTATAAAATCTTATAAATGTATTTTTGGCCTGAGGACCACTCAGAATACAAATGTTGGCCTTGCACCACTCTATGCTCATGTCTTTGAAATCCAGTCTATGAGACAATCAGTGGTATGATCTGCCAAGACCAAACTAGCACAACAAACTGGAGTGTGTTTGCAATGAACATACAACTATCCTCTGGAGCAAAAAAAAACCAAAGGTGCCTTAGAATTATGTAGGGCACAATCCAGAAATGCACTTGGGTTACCCTACCTATCACTGGGCTGACCAAACTGCAACATGGGCCACCCTAGTTACTCTGGAAAAGGCTTAGAGAACATAGGCTGCCCCAAGACAGCCTAGCTGGGCCAGCCTAGGCAGTTCAGGAGCAGCATGTTGAGGACATGTTTAGCTTTGCCCAGGGCAGAGCAGTTATTCTGAGCCTGTTTCCAGGGCAGAAATGCCCTCTTCCAGCTCCTCAGCGTTATACCACCTTAGAAGCAGGTATAGTAATGAGTAGACCCATAGGGGTCCATGATAAGGGTCCATGATAAGGCAGAGTAAGAATGGCAGGGGTGACAAAATGAATTCTTGGCCAGCCTAGCTGCAACCTCTCCCTCTCAACTTCAGGATATGGCCAACTACAGCAGCCACTAACTTGGGGGTACAGCAGGCCACTCCAAGAAGTCCCTGGTATTCACTATAGACTGTACTGGGACTGAGAAGTCTCATCAGGGACTCCTTATAATGCAGGCACCACAGCTGTTCCTTGTTCAGTGTGATCTGAGGTGGGTCTCCTTGGGAGCAAGCCCTCCCCAGGTGTCACTTATCTGGAGCAGCTAGGGCCGCCCAGGCTTCCTGACTCTCTGGATCCAGTATAACTTTTTGATCTGGATACAGTGCCCTTTAGTCTCATGTGGCTTAAGTCAGTGACTCGTGTTCAGGGACACTAATTAAACCAAACCATCTCCTGAATTATCTCGAAAGACTGCATTTTTAAATGAGTGTTTTACCTGAATAGGAGTCATCAACTTAAAAGGCCAAGAACAGTATTTCTCATGCACATTTGATTTTTGCATGCCTCAAAACAGTTGCATGACCATGGCTACAATCCTAAATGCACTTTCCTGGGATTAAGTCCCATTGATTATAATGGGACTTTTGAGTATACTAGAATAGGATTGTGCTGCATGTGCTCTGCATGGTCAAAGTCACCACAGACTGAAACAAACTTTAAAAGTTGGTCCCCCTTCAAACCACTGGTCTCCTTTACTTCAGCACTGTCAACCCTGGCAACATTCTCTCTCTATGGTCTCAGGCAGAGGGTTTTTTTCCAAATTTGAAACTTGAGATGAGGTGGAACCTGAACTTAGGACCTTGTTTGCACAAAGCATTTGCAGTGAAAGTGAAGAGAAGCAGATAGCAGGATTCAAACCCGCAAGGCTCTTTTTAGCCTCTTCCAACAACAAGCACCATGCTTAACCCCCTAAGCTACGCTCTAGATTTTTCAATAAGGCCAGTGAAATCTGGAGGCTTTCTCTTCAAATCCTGTGCAAGGAAATTGAGTGATTTGTTATTTTATTAAACTATTTACACAAGCAACTTCCTCTAAAGGGAAAGTTAGAAACAGTTCACATTCACATATTCAGAGCTCAAAGACAGCACACAATCAAAGTGCCTCCCCTCCTTCCCCCCATCCCACCCACCCACTACTATGAATGGGAACAAAATACAAAATGAATTTTTTTAAGTGCACCCCAAGTGGGTGGCTCAATTATCTCACCAGAACTTGCATGGTCAGAGTTTGGAAAGAAGAGCAAATTGTTATCTGAAAAAATGAGAATGGAATCTTTCATTTTTTAATAGCTTCTATGAAAAAAAGCACAGAAAAAAGCAGAACCCTACCCCCCCCCCCCCAAACTACTGATATGGTTCTTTTCCTTCCAAGGGCATCATTTCAGAGGTTATCTGGCCAGAGGCTTCACTCAGAAAACGGAGGGAACATGCCCAAATCTGCAAAATCTTCTATGTTGTAATTGCCAGTCCCCTGCGTTGGATCTCCTGGAATCGGCAGCATATCCTGTAAGATAAAGTAAATAAAAATGATGAATTTTTCTTCTATTCTTATCTGGACTGAAACCACTTGATTCTTTTCCTTGGAAAGCAAAAGAGAAAAAGTAGCAGAGCAGACTAGAACAGGGGCATTTTCAGGTTAAGAAAATCTGTCAGATACTGTAAAATGGCTCATATACGCCCTATTCTACATCACCACTTTGAATATAAAATGATACAGTATAAGTAATGGTTTACTTCAGGATGAGCAGAAATTAATTGCCTTGTTTTGGGCTTGTGAGTGACAAAGATCGGCTCATTCGTTCACAAAATTAGCAACACTGAAGCTTTACGAATATGTTGTCTTCATATTTTTATCACTTTTATCCAGTTTTAAATTGTATATTATTGTATGTTAATTGTATATTATTTAAATTGTACATTATAGTATGTTAAAATATTATTATATTTTAATTAATGTAAGCCCCCTTAGGTTCCCTTTAGGGAAGAAAGGCAGCATATAAATCATTAAATAATAATAAGTGTGGGAAAATGCTTGTAATGTATTTGTAATGTATTTGTAATGCTTCAGTGTTCCTCATTTTGGCACAATTTCCTCATCTTCCTGTATTGCCTTCATTGCCATCCAATCCAACTGACAGTGGTGGCCCCATATGATTTGATAGAGAGCATCAGAATATAATTGACTCTGTTAAGATCACCCCTAAAAAAACCAAGTGGGTCACCATAGCCAGGTAAATTGAAAATGGTATGTACCAATGTGGACTGTAATACAAGAACAGAAAATTAATTGTACTGAATTAATTCAGTACCACACGTCCATCTGAGTCTAGCACCCTATTTTTCAATGCTGAATTAGATGTCCCTGGGAAGTCCATAAAGAGGACAGTCTTCCACTGTTGCAGAGAAAAGGAATCTCCCTGTCAATACACATGAAGTGGTGCTTAAAATTTATTTAAAGGGGCAAGAAAGTCTGATTTATTATGTCTTGGATTGTCCTTGCATGCAGATGGCTTCACAATGGAATTTTTGGCTGCACTCACCTGAAACACTTCTGTCTGGCTGGTCTGCTGGTGGGGGTGCTGTTCACTATTCTGCTGATTGTGGTGCTGGCTCTGCCACTGGGACCACACTTCTGAAGGCCTCCCTTGAAACTGCCCACTGCTTTGGCTGCTCTCGGCTGAAATATTGAAAAATGGGAAAATCATTTTAAAAATTACTTTTGTTCTTGACCAGCAAAAGATTCATCTTGGTCCTGCAAATGATGCTTGCACATATAAAGAGCTCCTTTACCATTGCTTGCCAAGTTTCTGAGCAGAGGCTGCTCTCATTCCATCTAACCAGAAAGTGTAATATCTAACAAGAAGGCCTTGTCTTTTGTGGCACCTAAAACCTTGAAGTCCTTCCCAAAGAGACATTGAAGTCTATCACTGCAGTTGTTTGGGAAGAATGAATTTTTTAAAAATTTACATAGTAGCTGGAGATTAACTGTTGGAAGCATTATTCTGTATTTATCCCACTTTTCCTCCAAGGAGCTTCCTCTAGACCATGTTATTATTTTAAGTGGCTATAGGAATTTGATTATGAAACAGTATTTATTTTATTAAAGAAAGCCCTAAAATATTTGGGTTCTGAATTTTTAGATAAACGATTAGGGAATATTTTATTTGCAATTACATGCATGTAAATCCTCAACATACCACATAGTAAAACAGAGGTCTGTGTTAATTGATCACTGTACTAAAGGTGACAGAGCAAACCTTCCATGAACTTCATTCAAACCACATAGCGTGCACCAACCTAATGATTCACAACTTCCCTGCCAAGTATCCTAAACTTACATTTTAAAAAAGCCCACCTTGTCCTATCAGACCCCATCAACTAAAATGCAAAGGAATTTGGAAGATGCTTAAACTGAGGTATTGGGAGTCACCAGGGGAAGAAAAGTCTTTGTCGGATGGACAGCCACAGATAATGTTTTTCTATCTGCCCTTTTAGTCTGAGTTTATTTAGCATAAGGCAAATACACAAACTCATGGTAAATCAAATGTTAATGTCCAGTCCATTCAAGGACAGAGCGTTCTATATTGAAAAAATCAGACATTGGGGCGGTGTAATGGACACTCAGTGATGGACTCGGTGATGGCAGTGATGACACTCGGATACAATGTGATGAATATTGTCACAATGACACAATGTGAGACAATGTGATGAATAGTCTGAGTGTACTCTGAACATAGATAATAGATTTTAAGGGGTAAGTCGTGGTCAGTGGTTCTTGAAAGGTCTAGTTCAAGACGACTGAATTAGAAACTAGATCCAAAGGCTGGTGAAGCCAGAGCCCAAGACTCCAGCTCCAACTTCTCAATTGAGATCTCAGCTCCTCCTGGTCTTTGTTGGTGCATCAAAGTGTGTGAGAGAGATCTTTTTGCTTGCTGGACAGTTTCATCTGCCTTTTGGAAATGTTGGTCCTTCTTCACCTTTTGTTCTTGGCTCGTAAAGAGTCAGAAACTGCCTGTCCTGTATTATCAGACTTCAGATACTGTTTGCAAGTTTGCTGATGCGAAGAAAATTGTCCAGGTCTCCCCCACCTCAAGTATTTCCCCAATAGCAAACAAGAGGTGGCACAGGGAAAGCGAGTCCTATGATGAATGCTATTCTGGGGTTTGAGTGCTTGTTAAAGAGATGAAAAATTAAAGATTTGCTTCTGTTTTTTTCAGGTTCAAGTTCATTTGTGTTTTTTTAAAAAATTCTCTGACTCAGATCGCAACTCAAAAATGGTTTGGAAACTTGATATGTTTTAACTGAACAACATCAAACTCTTTTCCTTATAAACGTACAAACAACAGAATAAAACATCCAGAAACGACGTTAATCTGAGCATGTTTTGCATTCAGGTTCAACCAAGGTTGAAAAATGCCCCTGAAAACTTGGACTGTCTCAGTTTTTGGAGATTGTATTCACATACTAGCAATTTGGACAGTTGGTCCTGTCTCAGTTTTGTGGAAGAGAATTATGGCAACCCTAGGTTCAATGAAAGCAAGAGATTCTAAATTTGGGCTTAAACCCAGTTGAAAAACTCTGAATTTTATTTTAGACCAGTGAAATGTATTCGCATTGCAGGAGGAAAAAAACCCATGTGCCCCATGCGCAACACCCCTCCATGAACATCACCCTCATGCATATCACCTCCCCATATGAATTATGCCCCATGCTCATCACCTTCCAATGCACATCATCCTCCCCAGGACAACACCCCAATGCGCAACACCCTCTCCCCTCACAACATCCCCCCCCAGTGACACCCCCTTTTCACCCCCTTCTGGTTGGAATTTCAGAAAACTGGTTCTTAGGGGGTGCCTCTGTCATGGAAGGAACCCCCTCCCCCCAAATTTCATGCTTGTAGGTCTGGCAGTTTGGGCTGGGTGTTGATGAGTGAGTCAGTGAGTGAATCAGTCAGTCACTGGCTTTTCAGTTTTATATATACTGTATAGATTTGACCTCAGGTTTGGTTTGACTCCCTGCCTGTTGACTGGGTACCTGCTTGCCTGGCCATCACTGACACTGCATCCCCATCATCCTCATCCTCACTCTAAGTGACATCCTCTCTTGCATGTTGGTGAGATTGTTTCACACCTACCGAACCCTGTAGTTCTGTTAGCGAGGCTGGAATAGGCGTTCCCACTTGGTGAAGAGGTGGCTGGACTTGAGAGAGGGCTATAGGATGCTGGGTCAGCTGGATAAGTGTGGCTGGTTCCAATTCCAAAGGGTGAAGACTGAGCCTTGCCAGACTGTGAAGGAATTTGCTGAAAAGAAAGGGAGAACATAAAATACAGCAATTCCAAGATGCTTTAAAAAATATTTCTGACTCAGGAGCTTAAGTGGTGCTACAGTCCCTCATCTCAATAATGTCAAACCAACTGCAGAATAAGCAACTCTGTTGAGAGTCCAGTTTGGACCTCCCTGTTGTTTGGTTTGATATGTTAATAGGTCTTTGCAAAATCTGACTTACTCCACTTCCAATGAGAAGAAAAAGCAAGTATTTTACCTGTCCTGGGAAAGGAGGACGGTTCCCTGTCCAGGCAACTTGTCCCTGGTTTAGCTGGCGAGATATCTGGGTCAGGTTCTGGCCTGTTGACGAAGACGACTGGATGTCATTGACTCCAGGAACATGGACCACAGATGAGCTGCAAGAGGCAAAAAGGAAACTGAAATTTCTTGCAATTTTAAGCCTGCTATTAGAAGGTGGACTTAAAAGCACAAATGCTTCTTTTGCCACAAAACCAGTTATGCATACGCTTGAGAACAAAACTTGAAGCATGCAGCCCTTAATTAAAGCTCTCATTGATTCGGTACTGTATAATAATACCCAATTGGAATTTGAAATGGTGAGTTGAGTTAAAAAATCCACCTTTTGTTACATAAGGCAGCTGCATTTTCCTTTTCTGGTTACTTGGCTATAACATTTGATAAAGACAATTTAATATAGTTTGTTTCATTGCATTCTGCATTAAATTACCTCCAAAATTAT
Organism: Cryptoblepharus egeriae; assembly: GCA_030015325.1. Classification (NCBI taxonomy): domain Eukaryota; kingdom Metazoa; phylum Chordata; class Lepidosauria; order Squamata; family Scincidae; genus Cryptoblepharus; species Cryptoblepharus egeriae. The sequence goes on from JAREYC010000013.1 coordinate 20,571,877, forward strand.
ATATCACATAGGCTGTAACCTTAACCCCCAGTAAGGCTGATATGTTGTTGAATAAGTCACGTGCTGGCCTGGAAGTACCTGCAATAAGGTACTTCTGCACCACTCCTGGGGGGAAGGTAGGCTGGTGCACAGATATGTGCTGGCCTTCCCACAACACCATAGGAACTGGGAATGGGTGAGTTGTGCTGGCCTAACTTGGTTAGGATAGCGTCCACAATGGTATTATTCACAAATAACAAAGTTTCCACAATTTTGGCCACTATTGTCAAGTTCCTTTTACACTCCCTCAGGGGCTAGTATCTGAGGTAGTTTATACCCTTACTCTCCTCAGCTATGTCTACATCTACATATAGGTAAAAAATGTTTCTGAGCCACTTCCAATCAGGGCAGATAGTGGGACCAATGGGCTGAGTCAACATGAGGCCACTTCCTAGGTAAACTGCAACTCCCATGCCATGGCCTTCCTTTACTGTGAGTCATTTAGCCATGATGGACAATACCTGAAAGATTTTCCGGAATGGCCTGGCTGGAAGGGGCTCCCTTGTGAGTAGATCTGCTGGTTTCCTCCTGTGGATGCTGAAGGCATCATTTTCTTATCCGCTGCAAGAAAAATCACAGAAGTTTTTTCAGGATGGGATAGGATAAATAAATGTATAATAAATGCAAATTGCTTAGTTGTGGGAAAACCTTCCCTACTGGCTCCATACAGGGGGGGAAAAAGTGTGGACGTGATTCCTTCTTGATAATACTAATTGGAAATACATAAATCTTATAGTCATATATATTTTATACATATATTACCTTTATAGCCCTACAATCCAGAGCAACTACGGGTGCACGTAAGAGACATTATGTGTGCCCGTAGCTACTGTACCACCTAATGAAAACCTATGGGAAATTCATATTGCAATCCAGAGCAAATTGTTCTTACACCGGAGCAAGGAATTCCCGTAGTTGCTCTGGATTGTGCCCTAAATTATCTTAAGCATGCATAAAACCAAAACATAGCAGCCATTTGAAAAATAAAGATAGAAGATACATGTATTATGGGTTCAGTTTCTTGACATTTCTAGATGTAGCTGAAAAAGTTTCTTGCTATAGGACTTGGCACCGGGAAGAGCCACTTTTAATCAGTGGAAGTAATCCTGAATTGGTCTGTTTGTTTGTAAGGAAGCTTCCTCCCAATGCAAAGTGGGACAATTGCAGGCTAAACATTCTGTGTAGAAGTGTGATATGTGAGAGAGAGAAAGCATGCTTGTGTACACAGCAAATCTCATGCCAATTCCTCAGCTCCCATATACAGACATGGGTACAGCAAATGCTGATGGGGGCCCTTAGCTGTTTGCGCAATTCAAAATATGGTCTTGGTTAAAAAAATTAAGTTGCTGACCATGAAAGCCTATAGTTCATTTCAGTTCAAGCTTATTTGCCTTGGCCTGGAGCCACAACAAAACCCAGGATTATACAATACCTTAAGAAAAAGCAATGGTCATATAGTCAAAATTGCAAATGAGCATTAGAAACTGCAAAAACAACAAACAGTTTCCTCTGTAACCTTGCAACAAAAGATAACTATTGATTTCAGAGATCAAATGTGCAATCTATTGCTGGATAATTCTGGTAAGAAAGGAACAGCTGCCAAAGCACGATGGCAACATTTAGGGCAAAATCCAGAGTAACTATGGGGAGTCCTTGCTCCGGTGTAAGAACAACTTACTCTGGATTTTAATATGAATTTCCTGTAGTTTTTTCACTAGGTGGTGCAGTAACTATGGGTGCATGTAAAGTCTCTTACATGATTCCGTAGTTACTCTGGATTTGGGGGTTAGGGTGCAATCCTAACCTGGGCTGGCACATCTCATTGGTCTTCTTGTTCCTGTAGTGATTTAGGGAGACAAGCACATGTCTGTACACTGGCCTACGTCTCTCCTAGGAGTGGCGCAGAAGTGACTTACAGCACTTTGGTGACACCCCCAAGTCAGCACAGGACTTATTTCAGGGCTTAGGCCAGCCTAACTGGAGATTAGGATTGCACCCTTTGTTGTCTTCTTTGTATCTGATAAAAAATGGTTTTTATTTCAAAAACAATTATAATCTTCAGCCAAATGTAGTGAGGTGGAACAAAATGTCCAACAACAGCAAATAGAGATTCTGCCTTGGATCTTCTAAAACAGGATATGTAGCTGCAGAGTCTGTCATCACCAGAGATCCAAAATTAAAAGATGTACCATTCAGAAACGACTTTCCAAAGGTCTTAAATGAAATCTAAAGTCCAAGTTACATGTTAGGGCAGTGTTTCTCAAACTGTGTGTTGGAGCCAATACAGAGGTGGTGGAAAAGATAGGCTCCCAGTGGGAAAGGGGCATGATATTTTTGCCCTCAATAGGTGGGAACACTGGCAAGGGGGTGGGCTGATTGAAAAAGGACCCAAGTCTGTGTTCTGCTTTGACTTCCAAGCTGGAAAGTTTGCATTCTGAGCTATACAAAATAATAGCACGAGTACACTGTGTGATGGGATCTTTGGCTGACCACAGCTTAGGTTCAAAATCATGAAGTCACTTCTGACATGACATCACTTTCAGGTTAGTGACATCACTTCCGATGGGTCTTGACAGTTTGTCATTCATAGGGCAAAATCCAGAGTAACTATGGGGAGTCCTTGCTCCGGTGTAAGAGCAACTTACTCTGGATTCCAATATGAATTTTCCATAGGTTTTCACTAGGTGGTGCAGTAACTATGGCTGCATGTAAAGTCTCTTATGTGCTCCTGTAGTTACTCTTGATTTGGGGGTTAAGAGTCCCAGTGCTTAAAAAGTTTGAGAGCCACAATATTAGAGACTGCAAAAGGGAGTGAAGATGGTGATCTGTAGGATTTTGCCTTTTCTAAGTTCCCATTCCTGATAGCATTCTTTGCATCAATATGCAATGGGAAAAAACAAGTTTCAACTGAAAGCCAATGGAGAATTTTTTCCTTTTTCAAATAGTGTTTTGGCATGGGAAATGTGGAATATAAATCTATTGAATAAATAAAGCACATAGGGTGACCAGATGCCTGAACCTAAAAAGGAGGAAAAGGTCTGGGATTCCTCTCAGCCTTGCCTTTCCAGTGGACAATGGCAAGTTTGCCTACTCATGAGTAAAGCCATGATATTGGGCACTTTCACTTTCCCATAGAGCTCAATGCATATTTTTTTAGTTTTTTGGCCATAACGTTTGATAGGAAGGAGATATTTCAAAACCCATTTTTGCATTGGATTCTACTCTTCAATACGAATCCAACGACATATGTCATATGATATGTCCAGGTTCTTGCCAGATGGGGTACTGTACACCATTGCAAAGTTCCAAAATGAAGCCAAAATGGAGGACAATGAAGCCCTTTTGGAGGACACCCAGACAGAAGGATAAAAAGAGGACAAATCCGTAAAATTTTGGTCATATGGTCACCCTGACTACACACAGTTGGGAGCAGGACCACTGTGGGGTTTTAAATCCCCCACTTCCTCATCTACAGTTCCTTTTGCAGCCCCCTCCCACTATTTACAAAAAAATAAAATGAGTGTGATTCAGTTCTAAACTTCTTGATGGCTCTGCTTACTGAGAATATTCCCAAGTGTTGCAAATCAGCTTCAAGTCACTCATATATTTAAGTATGACATACCATGATGATGTTGACATACCAATGATATATCACACTAAGCATGTACACCGTGAATCCTCAGTTTAAATTTTGATATTAGACAGCCAACTTTTCAAAAGTGCTCCAGGGGTAAAAAAAAAAAAAGCATATAGTGAAACTTTCCTAATAAATCTGATTCTGGTTCTTGGCTGCCTGTTTCCAGAGGGACAAGCAGAAAACTCCTCCTGCTTTCTGAATCTGAACTCTCAAGACTGCGGAACTTTTGACCTCAGTCCACGTTCTTGCCAGTTATCTGTCTCATAATACCTGCTGCTTATAACCACACGGCCGCAGCAAGAAGGAATCCTTTTTCGAGGCAGGTACGTGCTTGACGTTTGCTGAGCCGATGTCCCCACCGAGACTGACTCCACTGTGTGAGCTCCAACTATTTGCACAACCTGAACCAGTGGAATACGTCCAAAATCAACACAATGCAAATGCCTACAGGAAGCGTGCAGGTTCGCCTGTAGAGATTTGGATCCCATCACAGTAAAAATTTGACTTTTACTCCTTTCTTTGATGGTGTCTTGCCAGGAGAAATTCATGGAAGGAACTTATTAAGGAAAATCACAGACACGAACCCACAATGGTAAAAAGGGAATACAAAAATATCTCACTGGCACTTCTATTGGTCTTAATTGGCTAGACTATTTTCCTTCCCTTCCTATTTCCTTCCACACTAATTAATTAGTTATTTCCAGATTCTAATTAATTAATTCCAGATTAGAAACAAAACCATAGTTTGCAATAAAAGAGATTTGCAAACCAGAATCAAACCATGGCTTGCTATTCAGTTTGCAGGAGAAATGTCCAGAAGTTTAAGCTAGTAAGCAAATCATTAAGCACAGCATGCATGAAGAGAAGGTGAACACAAGACAAGGCTCATCCCCAGAGTACAAACTATTGTTCCTCCACTACCAAACAACAGTTTGGGGATAGATTTCTTGTCTCCTTAGTGTTCCAAGATTTGTTCTTGCTGCTGCTTCAGTGCCATTTTTTAAACACGGGTCCTTTTGGAACCCATAAATATTGGTCCTTTTGGAACCCATAAATCTGTTTCCTCATGATACGGATGACCATCTAGCTCAGTATTGCAATACTCTTTAAGGATTTTTCCCAGTGCTACCTGGATGTGGGGGGAACAAGGCTTCCTTCTGCTGCAGCCAGTTTTCTTTGGGTTGTTCCATTTAGGGCCCAATCCAAACTGATGTTTCGTGCCAGGGCATCTGTGCCAATGGAGCATGCACTGCATACTGTCATAGAAGCTTCACCATGGTACTGGAATATTTGTTTCCTTTTCTTGGGGCTGTATTGTGGCTACACCAGTGCTGGAAAGTCAGATAGGACTGGGCCCTTAGTTCAGAATGTGGTTCTCAAACATTTTAAAGGCTCTAGACTGCTGTTCCCAAAGGTGTAGCTATAATGTTGATTGGGAAGCAGTTCTCCCCCACAACTAGCAGTTTATTAACTCTTGAGACACATAGCCTTCCTGGTCAGTTTTGCAAACCTCCAAAAATTGGATCACATCCCACTGGACAGGCCTAAACTGAGTCTGAGAACCACTGGTCTACAATGATTAGTGTCAGCTCTCCAGTGAACCCATCCCTAACCTGGATATGCAACTGTGGCCTTCTGTATACAAATTATGCTTCTACCACTGAGCTATGCTCCCTCTTATGCTACTATATGGAGCAAAAGATAGGAGTTCACCTTGCTGGATTAAAAGGGGAACTTCCCACATTTCAGAGTCAGCACTGATTGCTAGGAATGAGAGCACTAAATTGGAGATAGGCGCATATGATTTCCCCATCCACCTTGCAACTAAGGTAGATTCTGAAATGTAAAACATTCCTTATAAACAGGTTTGGGAGCAACCTGCAAAGCAGCCATAACCCCCAATGATGACATTCTTGTTCTTCTTTGTGATAATGATCAAAACATGCCTAACAACCTTGCCCCCTACCTTGCTTGAGGGCATGGTTGGCCAGCTTCCAGTAGACTCTTTCTGTAGCCTCCACCTACCAACCTGGTGGGTAGGAAGAGTTAAGGATGAACAACAAAAGAGATTCCCTAACCTCAGGGAGACTCAGCTTGAAGACTGCTGAAAATATTGTTTTCCCCGTTGGAAAAGATCACTTTGTACTGAAAAAGAAGCCCCAGCAGGACAGTTACCTCCCTTGCAAACAGTGGGACATTTCTGCTGGAGCCGAGAATTAATCTTGCATCAAGATTAATTCAAAGCAAATGTAAAAACTTCATTCTCGGTAGGGAAGATTAGGAACAACAAAGAAAGGAAAACACACAACCTTCTCCTTCCCATTAAAATGAATCTGAAAGAGGAAAGAACAGTCAGGAAAAAAACACACCTCCAGACCATTATCCACTAATCTTTCATTTTCTTTGTAAACTGCTTTGAGAACTTTTTAGATGAAAAGCGGGATATAAATACTGGAGACAGATAGACAGACAGATAGAATTGCTATTTCTATGAAATTCATATTCTTTGTAATTCAGCTACATTTTGAAGCAAATCTTGCTATTTACTAGGTGACCATTGTAAGAAGTGGTGCAAAATTTGCTGGATTGCAAAGTGTTGGAGCTGTATTGATTGCAAAATGGTCTCTAGCACTAAGGATGAAATGAGGCCAAAGGCTGAGGCAGTAGGCAATGCCCATGCGAAGTTTTCCCCATATCTTGGAAGCATGAAACAGCATGCATTTAAACAGCATTTAAATCCACACTGGAATAAGAGAGACTTGGATAACAGATGTCCCTCCATAATGTGTGTAAGCACAAGTCTATGTGTGTTTGCGTGTGGGATGGGAGAAGAGAATCTGTTCAGTGTCTCTGATTTATGTAACAAGTAATTCAAGCCAGCAGTAAGGATCACAGAAACCAACAATAACATTCTTAATAGCGGAGACATTTCACTTACAAGTGGTTATGCCAGCAAACATCTCAGCAAACCGTGGATCTCTCTCTTGGGAGAAGATGGTGTCTGGTTTCTCCACTGGCTTTCCACCCTCATGGACTGTAGACTGTATACTTGGAACTGGTACCTAATGTAAGAGAGACATATCCCCATTTACCTCTAAATGGGTAATAAACCCAGCTTTTTAAATAGTAAAAGCCTGCCTTCCAGATTCACTTCAAGAAGAAATGCACTTCAATTTCTGTGCAGTCACACTTTTATTTTACAGATTTCTTTACTATACCTCTGCACCAGGGAGAGGTTGGGAGGAGGAGGCACTATGGCCCTGGTAAGTTGGGGAACCACAGGTATTATAACTTCGGTTAAGATGTCAAAATCCAGCCAAATAAATATAAAAACATAGCCACGTGTGTCACCTGAGATAAGTCATAGGATGACAGGCCATCCCTCTGGTGTACTTCAAGCTCCGCTTGTTGCTGCTGAAGTTGCCTGGAAATGGGAAAGGAACAGATCAGGGAAGACAGAAATTCCTTGGAGATCGCAGGGCTCTTAAATGGAAAAAATTTGGTCTGCAACCTGGCAAACCTCCTTGGCACTCTGTGTTCTGTGATGCAGCACCATATTTCTGAACAGGAAAACACAACTTCATGGCAATCTATCTTTAACTGTTTGATTCATGGTGTGTTGTCCTAGATTTTTAATCTGGGGTACTAATATAATTACATTTCTATCCCCTCCTTTCCTCCAATGAGACCAGACCAGGATGCCTGGTTCTCTTTCTTCTGCAGAACTCCATGGGATATGTTGGATCAAAAGTGTGTTATCTCTGCAAGGTTTATTTTATAGCCAAAGAGAGATTTGAACCAGCATATGTTTTTCCTGCAGATCCACCACCCTCAGCTACTCAAAGGCATCCTGCTTCACAAAACAAGTCCATCTCCTTCCTTGCTGTCCCTTACGCCTTGGAGCGAGTGAGCTTGCTTGCTTCTTTCCTTCCTTCCTCAAACTCTACCTCAAACTTCATACCTCAGACTCTAGTTTTGCATGAAATATTTGCACAGCTTCCTTGTCTGCCATACCTTACTTTAAATACCCATATTTACTCAAATCTAATGCTCACCTTTTTCAGCTGAATTTACCCTACAATCCAGAGTAACTACGGGAGCATGTAAGAGACATTTACGTCGACGTAGTTACGGCACAACCTAGTGAAAACCTATGGGAAATTCATATTGCAATCCAGAGTAATTGTTCTTACATAGGAGCAAGGACTTCCCGTAGTTACTCTGGACTGTGCCCTTAGTCTCCAAAATCAGGATGTGCATTAGATTCAATGGTGCATTAGAAGTAAAGCAAATATGGTATTTTGATTCTAAGTATAGGTCAGTATTTAGTTTGTTTACTATATTGTAAAGAATGTAACATTAACCCATTGCTGTATAAAGCAGTGCAATTTGGTAAAAATCATAAGATAAACCCATTGTCATATAACCCATTGTTGTATGCAGTAAAAATAAATTTTGCACCTGCTTTGCAGCTGTACACTATAATTGCCAGTAATTAAAAAAAATTTCCAGCCTTTAAAAATCTGGTTGCGCATTAGATTTGATGGTGCATCAGACTGGAGTATATACACCCCTAAGCTTTTCTTCCCCCATTTAATCTTGCTTTCTCTTCCCTTCCTCCCCCCCCCCTTACTTGCTGTCCATATATTGAACTATAGATTACAAGCCCCTCCAGTACTCTTATAAAGTGTGTTGATATCAGAAATAATAATAAATGGGGTTATATTTCGATCCTCCAATAATCAACCTCAAATAAATATTTTGGCCTTGTGTAACCAATTGCACGTTTATAATGATATACACAACAATCCCAGGATAATGTCCCATACAACCAAGACAATGATATACACATCAGTCCCAGGATCCCAAATGGCATTTAAATCTTTGATTCCCATTAATTATCCTACCACCGCATGAAAAAGGATGCCAGTAAAATATAGTTTTTCAATATAAGGAAAGAGACATTTCAGGAAAGTATTCAAGGAAACATAAGGTTTTGGCACAAAGTTTTAAAATCCCCATTTCTGAAGATTCATTCAAAACACATTGAGACTGAAGCAGTGAAGACATTTGAATGCATAAGCGCACCCTGCAGGTGGGTGCCTTAATCCAATTATGAGAACTCTGGGAATAAATTAAAAGTGTGCAGTAGCAATGGAGCTCACTTCAAAGGAAACTGACACATTTGGTAAAAGAAAGCCAAAATGAATCACAGCAAGATAGAAAGACCTGTCAGATATATCTCTGTATACCCTTCAAACGCAGGCATGATCTAGGGCCAATGTCAGGTGCTTTGCCAACGAGGGAAATGCCGGAAGACAATTTAATTAAAACTGGTGTGGCTGAGTGTGAGCTCAGAGACCGTTCCACGAATGAGACAAATTCATAAAGGAGATGATCTGTCAGTAGTAATTAAGTGTGATGGATAAATGGCAACTCCAAAGACAACATTGCCTCTGATACCAAATGTCAAGGAAACACACTTTTGAGAATTTTTTTTGTCCCGAAGCTTTGGACTACCAGCTGGACTACTAGACTGATCCAGCAGGGTTCTGCTTATATTATCACAGCACAGAGAAGCAGCTGGTGCCAGGGGCAATGATCAATCGATCCATCGATCCATCAGTCCATCTATCTACTTATCTATAGTATTTATATACTGCTTTTCAACTGAAAAGTTCACAAAGCGGTTTACAAGAAAATGAAAAAAAATAATAGCTAATTAACAGCTAATGGGTCCCTGTCCCAAAAGGGCTCACAATATAAAGAACACCAGCAGAAGCCACTAGAACAGACATTGCTGGGGTGTCATCTGATGTCATCATGTAATATCATGATGTCATTGGGTTCCCCCCTAGATAAGAGGGTACTCAACACAGCAAATTCATGCACCAAATTTTTTCTCCTGTAGAGGCATGGAACAACCTCTATAAATCTATAGAATTATATATCCTCTGTAACCAGGGCAGAGTTCCTGCTTGGCATAGCTTTCAGGGCAGGTGTCAAGCACCACCCTAGTTATAGTTCAGGTCACATCACTCAGGGTATGTAAGCGAAGGAGACACAGACCTAAATGACAAGATGCCAGGAAATCCAGCCCAGTTTTTAAGTTTAAGAAAATGTGCTTGCCACGTTTTATTTTCCCCAAGTTCAGCAAAGTTCACAGGACAGGGATGAAAATGGGACTCTTCTTTGGAACAAAGATACGGCACAAATACTAAAACATTAAATGCTTCACTTCTCCAGGAACTTCATTTTGGGAAGCTGTGCCCAAAATAAACTTTATTTATTTTATTTTTTATTATTACAGCAGGAGGAAAGAAGTGAAATTTGAACCCAATGTTTAGTTGTCTTTCCACTTAAGAACCAAATTTGGAAAGTTGACTGCTTTTCAGCCAGAATTAATAATGTCACAGAGCAAACAAACACAAGCTGAAAAAGATCAGCAACCTCTCTACTAACAGTTTTGTGCAAGAAAAACTTTCCAAATAACTAGTAAAGGCAGAGGTTTTATTTTTTTCCTCATGTAGTTTTAGTTTCTTAAAAGATACACAAACACTGAATTCTATATTCTCTGATGCTTGGACACAAAGAAATCCTTCTGGTTCTTGGTTCAAGCCCTGGCAGATCTGGACAGAAATACAGAAGGAAATAACCCCCTTTTGCCAGCAATTCTGCATGATTAGGACGATAACACACAATCCACACAACCTGGGATTTAATTTCTCGGCAGAAATAAAACCGAAGATGGGCCACAAAATGGAGGACCTCAGCTGAAGATTTGGCTGGATATTGCAAACCCAAGTTCAATGTACTGAACTCTGCTTACATCATAAGCTGGCTAAATGTATCCAGGGTGACCAGATGCCAAACCCCAAATTTCTGAACCCCAAATCCAGAATTCATACACCCAGGCCAAAATTCCTACCCTCCAAGCCAAAATTCCTACCTGCTTAAAAATTGGAGGACACCCCAAAAACGTAGAACACATGTAGGACATGTTAAAATAAAGAAAAATACTCATTTTGCTTTCCTGTACTTAATTTCAACACTTTTAAAATTGAGAACCTTGCAAAATGCATGATTCAGATCCAGGCATTTAAGAGACAGTTTATAGTAGCATAACACAAGCATAACACATTTAAGAATGAAACTGACATTTAAGTCAGTTTGTAGTAGCATGACACAAGCCATCAAGAGACAGTTTGTAGTAGTATAACACAAGCCATTAAAAGGCAGTTTATTGTAGCATAATACAAGCCAGTGACTCCGTTATGTGGTTCAGATCCAGACAAGCACACAAACACAAGCACACACTGATACACATACACACACACTCTCACACAAGCACACACACACAAGCACACACTCATACACACAAATGCATTTGAGGCCAGTATGCATGAGAGGTGTGAAAATTATTTTTCCCCCAAATGTGCTCATTTGAGGCCAATATGCATGAGAGGGTCAGTGGGAATGCCTGGAATCCCGGAGAGGTGGGACTTTTTCCCCTTTTCCCCCTGGGCCCACCTCTTCTGGAGGAGTCCAGGCATTTCTGGCCATTTGGACACCCTGCATGTATCTTTCCTCTCTTCTATTTCCACGTTTTCAGCCTGTTTCCTTATAGGTTTTCTCCTTTTACACCACACTGGACGGCTTTAGTCTCAGATCCTGGAAGCTAGTATAGAATGAAGCAATGGCCAGTATAAGGCCATTCCTATACTACTTCACATACTTTTCTGTATGTTAATTTGGTCAGGCTCTATCAAGTTCCATCAATAAATTTCCAATGGACAAACACCACAATGTATTCGATGATTTTCAAAGCAGCCCATTCCCCTGAAAATAGGTTTGTAGTCAAAATGAGACTTCCCACAAAAAAGTGGTGTCCACACAACTTCAGAGGTGTGAAAGACATTTTAATTTTATTTAGAAGTCAATCAAATGACAAAAAAGCACCAAGACGTTATTCTTTGCCTAGCAAAAAAAAGCAGCCCTTCGTCAGTCTTGAAAGACCATGGTATCATGTTCGACGCTGCATACGCTGCATGCGAAGCACGAAAGGCTGGGTTAGATTGTTATGGAGGATTGGCTGTTACCCAAGCAGCAGATCCTCCCTCTCCACGCCACTGAATTAGTCCAATAGAAAGGCAGAACCAATACGATTGGATCCAGCTGGCGTTGCAGAGCTGGGCTAAGGACAGGAGCTCACCCTGTCTTGTGGGGCCGACCGGGATCTCGAACCCTGGCCTGCTGGTTAACAGGCACAGCGTCTTAACCACTTGCGCCATCCACAGTCTGTTTGTCTAAGGCAGAGATTTTCAATTTTTTTCATCTTATGGCACACTGACAAGGCACTAAAATTGTCAAGGCACACCATCAGTTATTTTACCATTAGCACGGCACACCGTGCTGCTAATAGCAAGTTTAAATCCCCCAACTGCCCTATTAAAAAAGTGGCAAACCTGCAGATAATTCGTGGCACACCGGCGTGCCATGGCACAGTGGTTGAAAATCACTGGACTAATTGGTAAAGGGAGAGAACACTGAAAGGTTTCCTCAAAAGTAATAACTTTTCCTGCTGGAGATTGAGGTTGGCTTGGGGAGGGAAAGAATATTCATTTGAAGGAAACAACTGCAGTTGTGTGTGTGGTGGGGAGTGAGACTGTGCATGCATGTGCACATGCACACATACACAGTGGACAAATGGGAAGACTGGAATCTGTAAGCAAAGTGTTTTGTAAGCAAATCTTGAAATGAGCATGCAAATCTTGAAATTAGTATGGCTTTTCCATGCTGAAGACCTCTACCATCCCTAGAAGACAAATGGTATGATCCAGGGCATGCTTATTCTATTCCCAATCCCACATAGTCCAGAGGGACTTACCCACAAATCCAGAGTAACTACGGGAGCACGTAAGAGACTTTAGGTGCATCCATAGTTGCTGCACCACCTAGTGAAAACCTATAGGAAATTCATATTGGAATCCAGAGTAAGTTGTTCTTACACCGGAGCAAGGACTCCCCATAGTTACTCTGGATTTTGCACTTAGGCTCCAATCCTAAACACTTTCCTGGGAGTAAGATCCATTGAACACAATGAGGCTTACTTTGGTGTACACAGGTTAGGACTGTGCTACTTCTCCTAGGAAGGTACTTTGGCTGTAATGTTTCACTGTAGGGTCCGCTTTTGGGCTTCCTAAGGGTCCCCCAAAGTGAAACAAACTATACAAATTAACACAGAGCAGGCTTAGCTCTTTCTAAGAACGGTACAGCTTATTCTTCAGCTGCCCTGCACAGCATCTTTCAAAGCAGGAAAAAAAGGAGGGGGTAGAAACATATCTTTAGCAATACCATTTTCTCCTACAAGAGATGAATAACAGAGTCTTAGTAGGAGACCTGGCAGCAACCGATTGCCATATTAGGACAATGAAGCTAACTTGTTTTGTTAAGCCAACTAAGGATACTTGTGACGGGATCCAGGAAAGTCCGCTCCATTTTATCTGTCTCAGAACAAACCACATCAGCAGCCTTGACAAGGAACTGCTGGCAGAACAGGCAACATTAGCTAACTTAAAGGCCAGATTTTTGAGACTTCTGGACGGCACAGACCAGAGCAAGAGGCTTCCACATGAAAACAGAAGTTGATTTATTTTTAACTTTCTAAACCCACTTTTGACCCAGATCAGGCCCTCAAAGTGACATTAACAACAAAACAGAACAAAACAAAGTGACATTAACAACAATAGAACAAAACAGATCTAAAACCAAATCATTAAAAAGGCAGAAAAAAACAGTTTTGTTTTGCTTTTTAATTATAGTAAAAGATTCAATCAGTGGGGGATTTTAAAAAATAACAAAACCTGTTTAGAGCACAATCCTAATCACGTCTACTCAAAAGTAAGCCTTATTGTGTTCAATGGGTCTTTCTCCCAGAAAAGTGTCTTTAGGTTTTCAGCCTATGGCTACAATCCAGAGTAACTACGGGAGCACATAAAAGACATTACGTGCACCCGTAGTTACTGCACAACCTAGTGAAAACCTATGGGAAATTCATATTGGAATCCAGAGTAACTTGTTGTTACTCCAGAGCAAGGACTCCCCGTAGTTACTCAGGATTGCACCCATTGTCTCCTATTCCCAAATCCTGTGCAGTAGAAAATGTTGATTAAGGGCTAGACAACATGCCCTTGACATGATTGTGACCTGTTTGACTGTGTGTGCATGCACATGCATGGGTGTGCAAGTGTGTAAGGTTTTTTTTTTTTAAAAAAAATGCAACAGTAGTCATGTGGGATTCAATCCAGATTGGGAATGCAGAGAGACAGAGTAACTACGATATTTGCTCTCTCGGTTGCCCCAAATTATACTGGGCCCATGTGCTACTACTTGCTCCAGAGGAAAGCTCCCACTGGCATTATGAGACATGGTCTTTATAGTCACATGGGTGGTGGCAGATGGAATGACTGCAAATCTGTGGTTTTGCACATAGAAGGTCTCAGGGTCAAATCCTGCTTCACCAAGTGGAACTGGAGAAAAGACACAATTTGGTCCAAGATATTTTTTGGTGACCCACAACAACACAGGCACAGCCCCCTTGCCTCTTCCCCACTTCAGCAACATTTTGGTCTCCCTGCCCCAACATTCCAGAAATCATTCCAACTTAAATCATGAATCGTGTGGCCCTTCCTGCACCATCCTACTGTACCCACCTCTGCCTGCACTGCTTGCACCCTCGGCCTGCCATATGATGTCACTCAGTGGTGTAGGAAGAGCTGGGAACAGTTGCACTGGGGCAAAAGCATTGGGGGGAAACAAGCTGAGCTTGATACAAGCTATAGCTTGGCTAAAATTGTGAAAAATGGAGTATATAGGAATTATAATCCCATCATGTTATATATATAGTTGGAAAGATAATTTAATGCAGAATGCAATGAAACAAATGGCATTGGAATATCTATATTCTATCAAAAGATGTGGCTAATTAACCAGAAAATGAAAACACAAAAACCTATGGAACAAAAAGTGGATTTTCTTAACTCAAAACGTTCCCATGATATTCATTGCTCTGAGAGCCAATGAGATGCAGTTCTGTTACTTTATGTAACTAATAAGGTGCTAATATGAATCAGCTCTTATTTCCATATACATATATCATAATACAGTTACCCATGCTAACTGGGTATACAGGCACTTCTAAGTGGTGCTCCTCTTATATTAGCAGGGAAAGAATAACCATTCCTCTTTGCCCCAGCACAGTTTCCCTAACCAATAAAGGAGACAATTTTCCTTTTTTTCTTAATTAAATTTGATTTTGTTGTTGTGGGGCAACAAAATCTTCTTTGACTCCAGTTGGCAAATAGGTGCTTTAGCAATGCCACTAGCAGAGCAAATGGGTGGTCAACTGCTGGGGAGGACAAGACAGGTTTTTCTTCAATTTTCTTTTTCGAAATACCCAGGGATGACAACACTTCTGGTTGTGATATCACTCCCGGGGCAACATTTTTAGGTTTGCACCAGTCTACATGATCATTAGCTATGCCACCGATGTCACTGCCAACTACTTCTGCACTGTCACAGCCAGAGGTCATGCCAACATCATGCACACCCTGCTTGCTCAAAGTTGGACCACTCTGGCCTAGAAGGTCAACGCCAGTCAGTGTAACCAACTATGACCTAGGTGGTAGACCAAATACTATGTATATGACTCTGGGTTGTGCCATTTGTTGCTCTCCCTCTTACCTCTTACCTCTAACAGCTATTTGAGTCCCAAGGTAGAGAGTTTTTCTTAGCAAAAGGACAGAGTTTTAACCTCTGCCCTTCCAATGTCCTGAGCTACACAAACTGCTGCAGCTGTTTTTCGATACTGAAGGATCACTTTTGATCCATATCCTGGGTTAAGTTCAACTGTGCCAAATTTAACATCATGTATAGTTTGGCTCTCAAAATAGAAGGTGTGAAAAAAACAAAAATGTCTACTGGAGCACATCATGCAAATACATCATCAGGGATTTAGCATCACGCAAATACATCATCTGCACATCCTCAGGGATTTAGCAGCAGCTGAAGTGCTGTCAAGTTTACACTTGGGGAAAAGCTCAGGTTCACCACCACTTGCAGTATGTGGAATGGCTTGAAAACGAGACCTCTTGCAATCAGTTCTGAATTGCTGGCATGGATTTGCCTTAACAAAGAGAAGCAACTGAAAACCAGGATTTAGAATTTGGGGGAAGGCAGTAGGACAATTAAAAGCACATACATACTTTACATTCGTGTTGGTGCAGATAATGTATTCAATCTCATCCGAATAAGGATTCTGAAAAGTGAAGCTGCTGGTTCTGATTAACATCCATTCCCGGTTCTTGGTGCGAAAACGATACATTACGGAGAGGACCTGACCTTTGAGTTTAACAACCTGTGGAAGCCATTGTAAAAGTCAGGGAAGAAAAGAATGACACTATCAAAGATCAGAATTCTGTTTAATGGTCACAGTCCCAAAACATTTATGTGAGGGTAGAGAGTCCTAAATACAGCTGGAGCTTTTTTTGTGGTTATTTGCTGATGTAAATTCAACTACTGGAGGGAAAAGCTGTTTTTTTACAGGAAAGCTTTGGTTAGGTGCTATCACTTGATACACATAAATGGCTTCTTTATATTACAGGCTTTCCTACCCTACAATCCAAAGTAACTACGGGATCACATTAGAGACATTTACGTCGACGTAGTTACAGCACCACCTAGTGAAAATCTATGGGAAATTCATATTGCAATCCAGAGTAAATTGTTCTTACACCGGAGCAAGGACTTCCCATAATTACTTTGGATTGACCTTAACCGGGCAATATTTTTGATGAATGATTCACAGTTCTAAGTCCTCGTGTGTGTGTGTGTGTGTGTGTGTGTGTGTTTAAATTTTTCAGGAGTTGCACACTTCCTCATCCAAACACAACTGCCTTACAATACAGCCTTTCTCCTAGGTTGGTGCCACCTTCCCATTATGAAATCTTGATAGCCATATAGACTTCTTTCATCCCGTTTTATCTTTCTCTCACCCACCAACCCACCTACCTACCCACACATCCATCTGGCCCTTTTGTTTTCCCGAAAGAGCAACTTTATTAGCTTAGTATCCTGCCATTCTTCCAAGGAAACCAAGGCTCCCTCACTTTTTATCTTTACAACCATTTTGTGAGGCAGGTCAAACTTAAAATAAATTTTGAACCCAAGTCTCCTTAGTCTAAAAATGAAAACCTATATACTACCCCACCATGCCTCACTTTTCTAAGTGGTTTAAATAACCAGTTTGAAAAGGGCTAGTTTACAGTGATCTACTGATGAACTAGAATCTAGAGTTCCAATAAAAAGACTGAAATGGAAAGCAACAAATACTTTTACAGTTCCCAGAACATTAACATCTAGGCCTGGGAAGAAACCAATAGCTAATGTTTGATTTAAAATAAATCTTATTATCTCACTCTAGCTTTAATCAGATGAGCCATATCCTTTGAACCTTTCAACCATCACATTGCCTTTCAACCACCACACCCAACAGCGGGATCATAAATAAAACAGAACTTGTATATCAATGTCCGGCTGAAGAGTTTCCCAGTGGATATTAGATACCTATCCTTTGCAACTTTTGATACAAAATTCGGTGTTGTTATTCTTGGCCTCCAGGCATCTCAGTTGGGCTTAATTTTCCCACCCCAATGAATTAACTTATCTTTGCCAGGAAGCAATGGCCCTGCAACAGATACTGGCCACTGGCCAAATACCGCAAGACCCCTCCCAGGATGGAACTTGCCCTAAACCACACTTGATAAAGTCAGCAATACTAAACTATTCACTTTTCAGTGACTTATTGCATACCCGTTAATCTTGTAATAATATACAAACCACTAGGGACTTTGATGAGAGAATCTCAAGTTTTATCTTAAAAGACTCCTAGAAAAACAGAACATTAAAAAATCATAATATCAATTGCATTTCAAACTATGTATATGATTTATCATTTTTAGGAACAAAAACTATGCAAAAACTACATAGTTTTCTGAAAATGATAAATTGTATATAAACATTTAGGAATGAAATGGATATCATGATTTTTGAATCCTATCTCAAAGACAATAAAAGGTTTATGGATATCAAAAAGCCACAGAAAAGAAACTCTGCAAGCTGAGCCAATTTTCCAGAACAGGAAAGATATATAATAAAAAAGCATAACGGTAGCCTACCAGTAGCAAGCTGAGCAGCTATCTGAATGGGCAATAGCAATAGCATTGAAAGGCAATGGTAGAATGACCAGCAATTTAAATGGGGGAACAGTGATAACTAATTGTGCAACACCCTACAATATAGCAAGCCATTCAAGAAGTGGAATGGAGAGGAGGGATCAGCTTATTGAGCATTAATTGTTAGGGCTTAAATCTCCAAGAAAAATGAAATTTGGAAGGTTACACTAAAAATAATCTATCCCATTTTTTTCAGGAAGTGACCTGACTATGCAATGTCACATTTGGGCAATGTAAAAATATATCTGCACAAATAGTTGGGAGAGCTTCCTATATGCACTCCATTACTGAGGAATGAGAAAAGCTTGAATTCATACAAAAGGCCAAAAGCAACACGGTTCTGTTAAATCTGGCAAGGAATGCAGCTGGAAGGTGCAATTGGTAACAGGCCGACCTGCTTGGCAAAAAACACTATGGATCAATCGAAATCAATCTGTATCACAATGACGTGAATTCTAATTGTGTATCTGTGGCATTCTGGAGAACTGAAGCTGGACTGGAGATTATTTCCATGTGTTGGCAAGTTTCTGCTGGAGACATCTTTATGCTATATTTTAATCCTGTGTATCTACAGCCAAAACTCCCAGGAGGTGCACATTTATTCTTCGTGTTTTTATGTAAATAATTTTGCAAAATAAAATATAAAAAGGAGGCTGTAGCGTGGGTGGTAATTTCCAAACAAGTCAATTGACAGCTGAAGTACGTATGGCTCTGTTTTAATTGGCAGTAAAAGGCCTGGTGACTTCTGTGATGAAACTATGCCAATGTTATGTGCATTTGAACACTGCTTTTTGTTTTGAGGTCTGATGTACAGTAAGTGTCATTGTGCATAACAAATGAGGGTTTTCTAACCAACTTCAAATTGTGATTTCAGATTCTGAGGTAGTGGTGTCCCTGGGAAGGAGGATAGGGGGCCTGGGCCCCGGTTACCATCTTAAAGGGGTGACACATTGGGGGTGACAAAAATCATTAAATCACTGAAAATTTTCTGAATAATTCCCTTCATTTCATATACTGTTGGATGTGTATTTTCTAGCAGAATCCAATGGAAAAAAACAGGTTTGAAATATCCCCTTCCTATCAAATGTTATGGCCAAAAAACTAAAAAACAAAAGTGCATGAAGCCCTATAGAAAGTGAAACTGAGCTGTATTGCACCTTTTCTCGTGAGTAGACAAATGTGCCTAAGTCCACTGGAAAGGGCAAACTGAGAGGAATTCAATGACCCCAGAATGGTCCTGATCCAACGAATGCAGCCCCCACTAATAAAGTCACTGATCATTGCACTGAGGGTACAATCCAGAGAAAGGGCAGTGAGGAATCACTACCTGGGCTGCCCCAACTATTCTGTATCCAGAGCAGAAAGTTTTGCTGGATCCAGAGAGTTAGGAAGCCTGGACTGCCTTAATTGCTCCAGAGCAAGCTAAGTAGGCACAAAGTAAGTGACACCTAGGGAGGGCTTGCTCCTGAGGAGAACCCCCCTCAGATCACACTGAACAAGGAACAGCTGTGGTATCTGCCTTAGAAGGAGTCCCTGATCAGCCTGGCAGTACAGCCTGGAAACAGGCTCTGGACAGAGACTAACTGCTCTTCCCTGGGCAATGCTAAACTTGCCCTCAACATGCCTCTCCTGAGCTGCCTAGGCTGCCCCAGTAAGGGCAGCCCAGGTCCACCTGTCTTGGGCAGCCTGTGTTGCCTTAGGCTGCCCCTAGCCTTTCCAGAGTAACTAGGGTAGAGCATCTTGCAGTTGGGTCAGCCCAGTGAGAGATAGGTTAACCCAAGTGCACTTTGGGTTTGTGCTCTGTGTCCTATAGAAAGTGGGACTGAGAGCAAAATCCAGAGCAGTTACGGGTCCATGCAGTTACGTCACCCTCTAGTGTTATCTTATGGAAAGTCATCTTAACTGCTCTGGAGCAAGGGGCTTAATTTCACTTTATGATATAGGCCTGAGTTGCACAGCTAGGTTTACTCATGAACACAATGGGGCTTACTTCTGAATAAATATGGTTAGGATTGTGATGTCACAAGGTGACTTAAATATTATGAAAATATTAATAATTTGAAAATTAATATTATGAAATTAATATAATGAAAATATTTAATATCAAATTAATTATATTAATTAAAACTGACTAGAATTAAATAATTATGGGGGTGTCAAAAAAATTGTGGGCCCCGGGTGTCAAATGACCTATATACACCACTGTTCTGCGGAAAGCGAATGTAGTCATGGCATCAATAAAGGGGAAGGACCTCAACTTTACTTCCATTATCTGGGTACGCTATGAGGTCTGGGGACTCTGACTCTAAGAGCATCATCTTAACCATGTATCATCTAAGAGCATCATCTTAACCTCTTTCAAGCAGAGGCTCGATGAGCACCTGTTGGAGATGCTCTAGGGGGAATTCCTGCTGCAGGCAGGGGGTTGGACTAGATGACCTACTAGGTCCCTTCCAACTCTATGATTCTATGATTCTATGATTCTATGTCTACTCAAAAGTTAGCCCCACTGTGTTCAATAGGTCTTACTCCCAGGAAAGTATCCCTAGGATTGCAGCATTAGTGATGAAAGGAGAGAAAGTAGCAGTCATTTAGAACATTTACCTGTTGGAAACTCTCTCTCAAATGACTTTGATCTTCTGGGTGGCAGAATTCTAAAATATCTTTTCCCAAGAGGTCCTAGAAAAACACCAATAAAAGAAGACAAAGAAAGAGAAAGTCAGTTTTGAAAATCAAGGCAGTGGAAACCTGGTTTGGATAAGCTTCAATATGTATACAATCAATACAGGTGAGGGCACAGAACCTTCCCTAGCTAATACTATCATGCATACCTGTATCTGGGCTCACCACATTAGATGGCCTCATACAGACACATCCGCACAAAGGAACCAGAGATGGCAAGTACAAATGAAGGCCTGCAACTCCATATGGCTGCAGAGGCATGCATTTCATTCAAACATGGATTAAAAGGTTTAATGCAGGAAAGTTTTAATTATTGTTTTTAATTTTAAATTTTAAATGTTTTTAAATTTTTGTATATGTATGCTATTAACATATTATGTATTGTATCGTTTTTATTTGTTGTAACCGCCTTGGGTCCACACAGGGAAGAAAGGTGGGGTATAAATACGTTAAATAAATAAATTAAAAGCAGATGCAATACTTTGTGCAGGCAAATGTCCAGAGAGATAAACAGTGGTATTTATTTTCTCAATCCGTTTTTCTTCCTCTTTTCATTTGGGAACAACAAAAGTAGTTTGCCCTTATTAAAAACAAGATGAACAAGCAATAATAAGCTTTGAAAGTAACAAAAATAAGCTTGGACCTCAAAATAAGCAGCAGCGAGTATAAGGTATAAAATCAGATCTCAACAAAGAAACAGATCACTTTGCCCAAAGAAGGAGTTCTTAACTCTCCAAAACAAAACAAGCAGGGGACTAGTCAAATCCACCCACCAATCACCCCAAATTTATTCCAATCTAATGGGTATATTTGAATAGTTTAGCTATTTCAAAACACAATGCAGTGGGAAAGGAAATTACAAAGGGATAAGCAGAATAGCTGTCTTTGAACTGATATCATTGAAATGTGGAAAATCCATGGGGAATTTTAGGGAGAACTCCAAGGAGTCTCACAGGTTGAACTGACTTACAGTACAATCCTAAGCATGTCTATTCAGAAGTCCCATTGTGTTCAATAGTACTTACTCCCAGGAAAGTGTGGTTAGAATTGCAGCCTTTCAGTTGTTATAGTAATTGTAAAAGTCCAATTATAACTTTGCAGATTATTCACTAAACTGGTAAACTTTTTTAATTAAAAAAAGTAACAGTCAGTCAAAGCCACTGAAGCCACTGAAGAAACACCATGTGCAGAGTAGTGCCAATGTATTAAGGATTCCCAAACATAGAGTAGTGCCAATGTATTAAGGATTCCCTTGAAACCTAGTGTAGAGTAGTGCCAATGTATTAAGGATTCCCTTGAAACCTAGTGTAGAGTAGTGCCAATGTATTAAGGATTCCCAAACATTCCACCAACTTTAAAAATGAGAGAGAGAGAGAGAGAGAGAGAGAGAGAGAGAGAGAGAGAGAGAGAGAGAGAGAGAGAGAGAGAGAGAGAGAGAGAGACTGACCTGTGGCTGGTAGCCAATGACACTGATGCATCTTGGATCCACAAAGGTTATAATCCCATCTGAGTTGTGTCTGGACAAGAATTCGGTGGGGACTGACATTCCATTCATGTCCATGCACACTGGAGAGCTGGTGACCTGGGAGAAATAGATTAAGGATGCTATAACTCAAGAAAAAAAAAAGAATCATCATTGCTCTACATATCTATGTGCAACACTAACACTCTATAGGATACTGCCAACCGGAAATCACAAAGTGTATAAATGTGAATACTTTCAAACTCTGCCCCAATGTGTATCCGGCTCTTCAGCCAAAACAGAAGGAAGAAGATGCAATTGATGGGATGCTCCTATGTCCTAGTCTGCTATAGTAACTCCCATAACAATTGTTTCAATAGGATTTGAGGGATTTCAACAGGATTTTCATTTTCCCTGTAAACCAGTCTATGAACATTTCGTTAAAAAAGTGATTATAAATACTGCTGATGATGATTGATGAAGGCTAAGTGCTTGTTTCAATCCTAAGGAAATAGGGTCATGCTATTAAAGGACAGGGACTGAAATTCCTTTTTCAACCAGGTCAGTTGTCAACCAAGAAAAAGAAACTAAAAAGAAAACAATATATCCAACATAAGAGTTTAATTTGGAGTGGCATCTGAAAGCTTGACGACAAAGACAAGCTTTGATATCTAGCTCAGCCTTGTCTACTCTGACTGGCAGCAGCAATATAGGGTTTCCCAATCCTATATGCAGAAGTTTGGGATTTAATATATTCTGTGCTCCAAGATCAAGACTTTTAACAGGAAATATGCAATCTATATTTTTTAAAGTCAAAATTTAAAGACTCCTGTAACATTTGTTTAGGGCAAACAAGACTGTTTAAAATGAGTTCTACCTGGCAGATGGAGTTTAAAAGCAGTTCACTATAATTTGACAGCTGTGACATTAATTTGGGCCACTCAGAGTGAAATGGCAGAGCTGAGGACGTCATGAGGAAAGCAGCTATTTCTTGTTGAGGTTAGATGCAAGATCTCTCTTGCCTGCGACCTCTCCTCTCTATCCCACAGGGACAGATTGGTTTCTCAGGCACAAAAGCACGCACATATTTCCCTTCCTTTCTTTTTCATTTGCCCCTGAGTGGCAACAATGTCCAGATGCCAATTTGAGAAGTTGAAAGGTTACTGGTTTCCAGTGGGTTGATTTACTTCCTAGGGCGAAAAAGAGAGTCCATAATTTATGCCCCTTTGACTTCTTGGCTGTGACTTACACCCCATTGTATGCTCTGACCTCCAGCATCACTCACAGTGTGTCTTACATAAGAGATGCTTGGTTGCTCCACATGCAATCAATGGTATTTCGGAGTATAACAATTTATTTTGGCAGCTGTGCCATCTGTGAATCACCTTCCCTTCATTTCAACTAACTTGACATTTTTAGCTTTGAACTTGGGACTGCCATACATCCCCCTGCTCCCAAATCTAACACTTTTCCATGGGAAAAAAATACAATGAAATCAGTGGGGATAAAGTCTGATGCACATATTGTGCTAAAATTCAAAGGAGGAATGCTTCTCTAGGGCTAGGTACACTTTCTTGGGAGACTGTTGCATAATCTGAGGCCACTACTGAAAAGGTCCTACCCTTCATACTATTGACTGCATATCCTTCAGTGGGTGAAGGACTGCAGGGACAAACTGTAGGTTCCACTAACAAAATATAATGTTAGCACATTGTCCTTTGGACTTTTCCAGCCTCTTCTATAGATTCCATTTGGGATACAAAGTGAATTTCAACAATCTGCAGTCTTAAAGTTTAGCTAAAAATCATTTTCATTACTAAAAAAGTTTCTTTACCTGAAGCCTCCCTATCGCCACAAGGCAATACTTGCTGCCTTGCCCCACCTCGGAATCCTCTTCTGGTACCGTCATTCCTAAAAAAAAATGTTAAAAACCCACTGTAAAATGAAAAACAAAACCATTTAGCCAATGGACTAAAGGAGATCAAGGAGCATAAGTGGGACCTCCTTGCAAGTTCTGTCCTCCCATCCACTTTGTGAAGTACATCAGAGTGAGATAGCAGCTGGTCTAGGGCAGTGTTTCTCAACATTTGTCCTCCACTGTACCACTTCGCATGTTCCCCCTATTCAAAGTACCACTGGAAGTAACTGGTGATGACAACGGGAGACCAGTCAGAGGTTGCAAGCTACACACGTGCCAAACTACACACTGGCTCTAAGAGTGCAATCCTAACTTATGCCAGAGAGAATGATCCAGCTATGGCAGCCTAAAGTAGGCCATATCCACAGCTGACACTTTGGTATCAACAGCACAAGTCTGCTATTCCAGGCATGCTCACCAGGGATAAATGATTTTTTAAAAATCCAACTTATTTTGTCATGCTGGAAAGGAAGCAGCAACCTAAACAAACAAATGAGTGTGCTGTTTTCAACCTTTTGGTGGGATTTGACGTTATAAACAGGAAAAGAATCCAACACCATTTCAGAAGATTATTTTCAATGCTACTACAGAGTTGCACAAAATACTGTCGTTTGGTGCATATACCTTGTCAATTCTCCTAAGTCTTCGAGTAATTAGATTTCCCAAACACAGTTTTGGTGCTGTAAACTTCCTATGAATGCTTGAGCAATTTTTCAGCTATTTAAAGTCCTTCCCCCAGAGTATCTTAGATTCACGTCACAAGAGAAAGATGAATGGCTGAAAAATGTCAATTGGCAAATTCAGTCAGAAAAAGCCAGCATTTTGGAGGAAATTTGATTTTTTTAGCTTGTTAACTTCTTTTAGGGAAGAGTTTAACATGTTGGGAGTGTGATTATATGGGCACAACAGGATGACTGAAAATGGTCTATACCATTTTGGTCAATAGATATGTTTGGAAGAGATGATAAAATACTCAGAAAATAGAAGGTACAAAAGCTAGAGGAATCTATGCTCATAGTTATTGAGATAATTAGGGCACAATCCCAACCAATTTAAGCCAGCATAACTCACCCATCTCCCTGTTCCCATGGTGGCATGGGAAGGCTGGTGATGTCTGAGCACTGACCTAGCCACCAAAGGAATGGCACAGAAGTGTCTTAGGGCACTTTTACAATGTTCCCAGGTCAGCACTGGACTTGTACCCACCCAACCTGGGATTAGGATTGCACCAAAAAGCAACTTCTTCAGTGTTTGTACCATGTGAGATGGTGTCCACTTGTTGTGGATTGGAGTTTCCTCTAATTCATGATGGACGTGACATGGGGATACGTGGCCAGCCTGTCACAGGGGCCTGTCGCAGAACATTGGCTTTCCCACCAAAGTGGCCCTATTTATCTACTTGCATTTGCATGCTTTTGAACTGCTAGGTTGGCAGGGGCTGGGCTAAGGATGGGAGCTCACCCCATCTGGCAGCACTCAGGTACTGAACTGCTGGCCTGCTGAGCGGAATTCTGGTCAGGCAGTGTTCTAACCTCAGCGTTCAAACCACTGATAATCCCTTAACTGGGATTAGGACTGCACCATGAGCTGTTAACGGGAAATTCCCAGGGCAGGGAAGAAAAATATAAGGAAAGAGTTGCTGGTACCATGCTTGACCAAGGAATCCTGAAATCCTGGGTCAAGGAAAGTCCAAAAGCCAAGCCCCATTCATAATCTGTCCAAAGCAGTAGGAGGCATGGGATATGTGCCATTTGACCATGCTTTCCTCTCCACAGCAAACAGAAGAACAGGAAAGTTGGGGCAAACTAATATTTGACATACCGTATATACTCGCATATAAGCCGAGTTTTTAAAACCATTTTTTGGAGCTTAAAATGCTCCCTTGGCAGGGCAAGCACCAGGCTTGCCCCAAAATGGCCACCGCTGGTGGTTGCGGCCGCCTGCACACCTCCTCGCTTGGCTGGAGGTTATTGCAAGCGCCTCTAGCCGACCGAAGGGGCGTGGAGGCAGCCACAACCACCAGCGTCTGCTCGCACACCTCTCCAGCCAGCTGGAGAGGCGAGCAGGCGGGCACCACAACCAGTGCCCATCCACTCGCCTCCTCAACCAACAGGGGAGTAGTGTGGGCAGGCGCTAGCCTCACAGCTTGGTCCTAGGCAGGTCTCCTCAGAAATAAGTCCCACTGGAGTTAATGGGGCTTACTCCCAGGAAAGTGTGCATAGGATTGGAGCCACACAGCTTGGTCCTAGGCAGGTCTCCTCAGAAGTAAGTCACATTAGAGCCAATGGGGCTTACTCTGTAAATGTTATTTTATTTGTATCTATTTTTACAGTATTTTGAAATGTACCAGTAGCTGCTGTATTTCCCACCCTCGGCTTATACGCGGGTCAATAAGTTTTCCCAGTTTTTTGTGGTAAAATTAGGTGCCTCGGCTTATATGCGGGTTGGCTTATATGCGAGTATATACAGTACAAGCCACCTTGGGATTTTACCACCTTACTGTGCTGCAAAGTGGTAGGCAGAATCAGGCCTTAGGGAAATCTTTCAAATTGAACCTAGAGTTCAGTCAAAAGTTTTAATGTCTTACCTACTGTTCTGTCCTATATCGTGACTGAAAGATAAACTTGAAGAGCTAAATGTGAAACAAAAAGTTAAGAGATGACAAGGAAAGTGTGCTACATTATCAACACTGAGTTGTGGCCTTTATTTGTACGGAATGCATAGTGAGACTACCTTGACAGAAATACCAGATCAGGCTTGGATTTAATTTCCTGCATATATACTTATACATTCATTCACTTGAGCTGCAATCGCATGAACGCTTTCCAAGGAGAAATGTTCCATTGAACACAATGGAACTTACTTTGAAGTAGCCATCATAGGATTGTCCTGGTACATATTGACAATCTCTTTCTCTCTGTTTCATACACACGCGCGCACACACACACACACACACACACACACACACAGAGCACATCCCTCCATAAAATACTCTCCATAATTATGCAATTAATCAAAAACATGATTGGGAAAAACCTCATATGGATAGCATAAGAATTCATTTCCATCTCAGAAATAGAAGATTCCTTAAGTGAAAAAGGGGGGGGGGGTGGAATGGATGATGTACCATGATGAAGTCTTAAACAAGAATAGCTAACTTGGTAAGTCTGTATGCATTGTCTAGCTCGAGCCAGATGTTTTGCAAATCGATTACGACAAAGTGCCAGAGAACCATATTTTTGTGTGTGCACTCCCTCCACAAAGAAAGTAAGGCTTGATCCAGTTCAATAGTGGATTTGTGGATACCCAGAGTTTCCTTGAACCAACTGTCGTTCCTAGAACTCGAACACATCATGGATTCATGGAAACCCCAGTCTTGCTATTGATACAAGGTCCAATTCAGGTGTAGAGGGTTTCTCACTACACAAAGAAGCATGTGTGGGGTTGCTCTTCCTCTTTTGCCTTTGAGAAAGAGAAGAAGCAAATGATATCATGATGATAATCAGGCCCCGATACATGTTCAAAAGACTGGTTCTCAAATTATTTAGGCCTGATCTAGGTACGCAGCTGAATGTGGAGATAGAATTCAGATGTGGTCGAACAAACTGTACCACTCCAGATTTAGGTGTGGGGGCTGTGTTTTAAAATATTCTCCGATACAAATTCCTTGCAAGTAGAAAACGAGCACATTAGGAAAAGCTCAGAGATAGAACTGCTCTCCCCAATGCAATACTTTCCTACTTTCGGAGTGCATTTTTACTAGAGGGGGCTAATAAAAACTGACGTCAACTCAAGTGGCACAGGCCACTCCATCATGCTGGATTCTTATGCCGTGTTTCGGTTTCATGTATAGACCAAGCCTTAGGTGAACTTGAAATGCTTGTGGTTTTTCTCAAGAGAGGACGGCTGAGGCAGTCACGGGGCTGAAATCATCACATGAAGTAGTCCTGGAAACAGTTGCTCCATTGCCACTCCTTCCACCCACAATGAGGGCTTTGGAGTGCCAACAGTTTCCTCAAAGTGGAATGAAAGAATAGAGGGAATAAAAGAATTCCCTTCGTAATGACCTCCAGACAACAAGAGGTGAAAGACTGTGAATTAGGTCATCTGTTTGCTCTCTAAAATAGGCCCTCTTGTGACTCTGAACCCAGAAAAAAAGGCAAATTCAGCCAAAAACAAAACTGGTACTAGAAAAAATATCATCTTTGTTCCCCTAAACTCCTCATGTTGTATTCTTGAACAGCTAAGCGAATGGCAGAGTGAATCCAAGGCAGTGATATCTGGTTCTATTTAGCTTGGTGCTATATAAATAAATAGCATAAGTGGTGAGCTTTTGGCAGGCAAACACTCCCTAGACTCCCATTGGGTACGAGGATAGAGTGAGAGTTAAGTTTTGGAGGCATGAATACCTTGGTTTTTTGGGTGTGGGCACAAGTAAGAGCCAGTCATAGAAACAAAAGACTGGAGGCCTGGTCTACATATGCAGAAGAACAAAGCACTAGAGGCATGTCTAACAAGAGGCTCGAGGGCCATTTGGCTTAGAAAGCCCATAGATTCGGCCCTCGGGGTCCTGTGTTGGACATGCCTGCTAGATGGTTGATGTGGTAGAAGAGACTGGAATCCATTCTACTGGCAAACAGATGTATATTTGAAATTTGTCTCCTCTGGCATGAGTAAATTGGACTCATATCCAGATAGCAGGAGAAAGAAGCATGAAAACGGCAAGATGGTTGGAAGGGACGGTAGACCTGGGGAAGGAAAGGGAATTAGAATGGAATGAGTATGAAGTTACAAGTGACAAACCTATATGGTACTGCTTGGACAACCATGGGACTAGACCAGACAGTAGCCCAAGCCCGTGGAAAGCTAGGCACAATGTGATTGGTACTTCCTTGGTCTCCCCGGGGTCTTGCCTATTGATTTGGTAGGATTAAGTTCTACCCTGGAATTATCATATTTAATTGTATTTCTACTCTACCTCTCTTCCATCACAGAGTTCAAGGCACTGTGGTGGTCACTGAACCAGGCCTTGTACTGACCCAGATCTACTCGGCTTTAGCAAGACTGCTCTACCACGTGCCATCAATCTACACTGAGGTAACTGACACAGGGTGCAATCCTAACCAACTTTCCATACACATGTTGGGGGGCAGTCACAGAGGCATCCTCAAGGTAATGCAATGTTGGTTCTCTTACTCATCCTCAAGGTAATGCAATGTTGGTTCTCTTATGCATACGCTTCTAAGGATTGTAGCCATTACAAGTAGCCTATTCAGATAGTATGGTTTTGTTTTGAAATTCCTCAGTGCTTGGTCTAAGATCCAAGGAACGGAATGCTACAAGGCTGTGGGGTCAAACCATGTTACTGGATTCAGCCCTTGAGAAAGGTTGTTCAGAAGATTTCCCCCACCACACAACAAAAGCCGACAGCTTTCTGTTTCCCATACCTGATCTTAACAGCTGTGATTTCACTATAGGGTAAAGGAATTCAAACAAATTCAATATACTCTGTACTGAACATTATTTGGCGTGCTTCAGGCATTCAGACACATCACCTTTGGAGATGCACAGTGGAAAAGCTACATGGCCAAAAGCTAGCTTCCCTGTCCTTCTGTGCAATTTACCATAAGCCAACGTGCTACATGACAATCTCCAAAAACAAGGCAAGGGTGTAAACATGTACAGTTCTACCTATAGAAAAATAAACTGTATTGTACACTTAGAAACATAATCAGACTCCAAAACCCAATAAAAGGTGGAGCTACTGTAGATGCCAAACCTCAGATCTACTTGGGAGCTCTATCCAAGATACCACATTCCCCAAAAGCAAGTACTGACTTACTGCTGTACTGCTGACTTACAAGTAAAATGCCCACTGTGTAGTGGATTTGATGATTGTTACCTCTATATATCCATATTGGTTCTCATCAACGAGGAAAGCCTTTCCTTAGTGTGAGATGAGAATAAGAAAGCAGATCACACTCAGTCAGACCCCTGGTCCATCTAGCTGAGCATCGTCTGCCCTGGTTGGCAATGACACTCCAGAGTTTCTGACAGGGGTTCTTGCTAGATCTATCTGGAGATGCTAGGACTTGAAACTGACATAAAGCAAAATCCCATGTCTGAAATAAGCTCCTTGTGTTCAGTGGGTCTTACTCCCAGGAAATTATGTTTAGGATTGTAGCCATAAGCATGCAAGTCATGTCTGCAAATGTTGAAGAACAGTCCACCAGTTGTGGATCTGTTAGTGGCTAAGCAGGTAAATAAGCTGCAATCCTAACATCGAGTTAGGCTGGCCTAAACCCTGGCAAAAGTCCTGCGCTAACCTGGGGGTGTCACAAAAGTGTCATAAGACATCTCTGCATCACTCCTGGACCACTTCATGCCACCTCATTGCCTCCCTACATCATCACAGAAATGGGAAGATCAATGAGTTGTGCTAGCCTAGGTTAGGATTGTACCCTTAGAGTTTTGGGAGTAAAAGATACTGTGCTCACAAATGCATTGGTAGGTTCCTAAAGTTGGGGGGAATGACATGGGACAATGCAATATAAAATTCTGGAGAAAGGGAGCATATGGTTCACTTCCAGGTGAAAGACTGCACATTGTCCAAACATAGCTTATTATATTTCCCTGACTTTCAACCTCCAAATAATATTTCAGCAGGCCACACTGGCAAAAATGTACAGATGGGAAAAGCAGACAGAGAGGTTTGTGTGATGGAGACAGAGAGGTGTGATATGTTACAGTATCGTGCTTCGCATGCAGCGTATGCAGCACCAAGCACGATACCATAGTCTTTCAAGACTGACGGAGGCCTGCTTTATAAAAGAGATTTCTCTTGTCTCCTGCTAAAATGGAATAGTTGCCTTCTATCTGATTAAGGCTCATTCTCCACCCTGTTCTTGTGCTCGGGAAGGTCCTTACAATAACCAGACACATCTGCAATATATCTGGCTTGGCTCCCACCACCTAGTAACTCTGTTTAAGGAAGTGGGATAATACTGTTGACATGCTGGTCAACACTTGCAGTTGATCTAACTCTGCATACTTGCTCACTAGATCACAGACAGCTTCTGTGCACTCGACCGCTGGGTTTTGATTTGACTTGCTGTTTGTTTGTAACAAATTATTGCTTTTGAATGGGATGGTTTTCTGACTTTGTGAAGTGAGTTTGTATTCTCACCCAACCTCTACGTACTTTAGCGTCTGGATCTTGTAAGGACCCTCAGATCAGCATAACTGATAATAGCAGTCAAAATTTGCACTGTCCTGGGCTTAAAACATGAACAATACACTTCAATACAATACATACAACACAAACATTGTAATTTAATTCAATGGCTTTTTATAAAAACTATCAACTTTGCATCTCTGATTGTAAATCTCCCATTGACAAGTAAGGCCATCAAGAAGAGGATGTAACATTTCCTAAGAGCTGTCCTGATGGACCATGCCAAATTTTATGTTTCCAACAGGGATCAGTCAAACCTGATTGCTGTGGGAAGAACTGTAACTAAGAGGTCAAGCACCTGGTTTGCATGTCCAAAGATCTCAGGTTCAATGCTGGCATCTCCAGGTTAGTTCAGAAAAGATCCTTTTAGGAACCAGCAGGAAACAGAAAAGGCTCTGGCTGGCCTTCTGTAGTGTGGAGAGGTTGTGTTTGACCTCTCTGCTTCTCAGAATGATGCAAGCCCCTTAATGGGCTTGCCCACTTTGCCCCCCCCCCGGCGGGATGGTTCGGCCGGAGGGAGATGCTAGCAGCCGATTGGCTGCTTCGGGCCAGGGGACGTGGACTGGGGGCTTGAGCGGGTACGTTCTCCCGCTTCCCCTCAGTCCGTGCCAGAGCGGCGTCCCCCACCCTCCCTCCCTTACAGTTTAGGCTTTGCTGGTCACATTTGGGCCGGGTAGGAATTTTTGGGGTCCCTGCTGATTGGCCTTTGCCGGGACCTTTTTTCGCCTACCCTAAACTGTGCTAATGGGGGGTGAGTTAATTAGGTCACTTTATGGCAGGTGTCGTGCTGGGGTAGGCAGGATAGGCCTTGGTGATTGCCTGAGACAGCAAGGGTCAGTGCGATGCAGTGGGCTTATTGGGTCCCAGACCGGACGTCAGCCTAGGCGTCTAGCCCTGCACCTGGGATTTAGGCAAAGTCAACTGGGCAACTGGTTGACTGAGCGCCCAGCTGTCTCGACCTTCGGGTTGGTTGTGATGGGCACCTTCTGTGTGAGGGTGTGACCTGAGCCAGGCTTTCGCCCGTCCCTATTTTTGTAGTGACCAGCACGACTTTGTCAGCAGTCCCCTGTGGGTTATTAAATAGTTGTAGTTATTTAATAAAGTGGCCCTTTAAACCCAGCATCTGTCTCTGGCTCTTCATTCTCGTCGTGGGGGGTAAAGCCAGCCAGAGGCACTGAAACACATTTTTAGTTTTGCAAGAAGCTGGAAGTTCACTTCAGAAGGCTCTACCCTGCTCCAGTGTGCCATTCCTGGGATTCAGAAGTCCAGCTGGAACCTGCTCAAGGTATTTAGCGAAGTCCACACCACTAGCCAGCAGGTGAAGGCACAGCTGCTAAGGAGTGCCTCTCTATACTGTAGGATGTCACAATTTGGCTATAAGGTATTTAATTTGCTTTTCCTCTTAGGGTGTAATCCAGAGTAACTATGGGGAGTCCTTGCTCCGGTGTAAGAATAATTTGCTCTGGATTGCAATACGAATTTCACATAGGTTTTCACTAGGTGGTGCAGTAACAACGGGTACACGTAATGTTTCTTATGTGCTCCCATAGTTACTCTGGATTGTTCAAGTAAAGTTTTTAAGAAGTAAACAGAGGTATAAGAAGAGAATGAAGGCAGCAGCCCTTTTCTGTTGTCTATCTCCAGTAGTGGATCTAAGGTACTTCTTCAGAGACATGCTGCTACTGAACACTTTGCAAACAAAGCCTATAGAAATTGCTAGCTTCCTTAAGGAGAAGATGCACACCTGTCACCGGTATCACAGTGAGAAGCAACCTACAAGTTCCCAATAAAACTCTGAAGATACGGCTCACCATTATTTTGTCTGCTCATCATCTTAAAAAATGAAACTGAAATGTTTTTGTTGTTTAGAGTAACTTGACCACCTTTGGTAACGCCAGCTGGAAAGGAAAAATTTCCACTCACCCCTTTCCACCGCTTAGTCTAAACTGCTGCCATGTGATACAAATTAGGTTAATTTGATTTAAGTGGCTCCTGAAATGCCAAAAGTATTCATTGTGTGCACAGTCCATGCATGCACTCACGCAACAGATGGCGCGCAAACACACAAACTGTCTATAGAATTGTCACACAACAGCACACAATGCATCAGAAATACATACGGCCATAAGCTATAATGCGCTAAAACTATGTTTCACTTTAAAGTATTGAGCTTCTGACATTTGTAGTTTCAGGAAAATGAAAAGATTATGTTTATGGGATGTACAAGCTCAGACAATGAAAGGGCACGATAACTCTTGTTTTGATTTTTATCAGCAGGAGCTGTCAGAGGCAAGCAAAGTTCT
Source organism: Cryptoblepharus egeriae (assembly GCA_030015325.1). Classification (NCBI taxonomy): domain Eukaryota; kingdom Metazoa; phylum Chordata; class Lepidosauria; order Squamata; family Scincidae; genus Cryptoblepharus; species Cryptoblepharus egeriae. Next base: position 20,605,443 of record JAREYC010000013.1, read on the forward strand.
CCCAGCTCATCCAACAGGGAAGGTCAGCCAAAGCATCCCTTAGCAATGCTGGAAACAATCTTCTTTCGTCTCCTGTTGTTTTCCATATTTTCCCACATGTAAATATTCCCATGTGTGATACTGAATTACCGGCATGTTTTTTAGGATAGTGCAACAGATCCAAAAATGGGTATTTATTCCCAGGAGCCCATATTCAAAACAGGAGTGACTGAATAAGGAGTCAAAGGATGAAGCGGCGGGCACCCAAAGGACTGCTTCAAGAGTACCCAATAGCTTGTGTGCACCTAATAGGATTTTCTCTGGATGACATCACAATTTGGTTAGATGATGTCCCCTTGAAACATCAGCTTTCTGCAGACAGGGAATGTATTTTATATAGGAGAGCTTTAGATCTGTGATTCACATCAGCATTCCAAAGCAGTAAAGTCCTCATGAGTCTGATGTCTTTGGATTTGTCATTTATTTCTTCTGCAACCCTTCAAAATTCCACCCCAAAAGGATAATCCACCAGTACAGAGCACAATCCTAGTCATGTCTACTGAAAAGTAAACCCCACTGTTTTCCATGGGTCTTACTCCCAGGATTGCAGCCACAGTCCCCTAAGTGTGGATATGTTTGGGTGCAACTGAGATTCATTTCAGTTTTACTAGCATAGTGGTCAGTCAAACACACATTCATTCAAAAGTTTAAAAAATGTGCCTTGCCTATTTTACCTGCCGGAGGCCATGCCTTAATATATCCAGTACAGTGGACCACAGCATACTGGGCTTCTCCTTCCTTCACTGGGCCAAGACCATTCCTAAATGGGAAAAAACAGTTTTGATTAAAACCAACAGGATTTTAGTTTGATAGTCACAGTTTCCCATAAACTGCATTTCCAGGAGTGTTACACAAGCCATAGACTTCTGATTTAGCTACTGATTTAACCACTGTGGACCAAGAAATCAATTCAAACATCATATCAAAACTTCCTTAACCATGATTTGGCATGATTAAAATGAGCAATTGTTTTAATAAAAGCTGCAAATTTGGGACAGCTTTTAAAAAATCTGCTGGTTAAGAACGAATGAATACCCTTTTAACACATTTATAAACCTGCAACTTGAGTGCCTTGAGTGTGCTTAGTGGGAGAGAAAGGCAGGGTATAAATCCTATAAATAAAATAAATAAATAAATTTTAAAAAGAAAAGCCAGCACTATTAAGAATTGTGGTTTAGATAGATGCAAAGTTAAAGCAAGAGATCAGTTTGGACATTCTTTTACTCTGTTCACCCTTGGTTCATATTATTCTGTAATATCATTTATTTGCTAACTTTTAATTCAATATTTTTGTTAAAATTTAATCACACTTTGGCATTATTACTGATTAGCTACCATAACATGACATATTGGCATGACATATTGGCATATACTTAACTTGTTTCACCTTACAAAGGTGATCTTTGGATGGTGAGATCATGAACTGACATTTTATATTAAGCTACCTGGCTTATCTTTAGGAAAAGGAATGCAGCTCAGTGATACTGAGAAGGTCCTAGGGTTAATCTCTGCGATGGGGAAAGGCCTGACTGAAACATTGGAGAGTTTCTGCCAGTTAGTGTAGACCAGTGCACTTCAAACTGGGGTTAGTGCCCCTGTAAGTGGAAGGTGAAAGTAGTCTTGCCAAGCTGTGTCAGAGTCTGGGGGGGAGAGGTCTGGAGGATCCTGGGGTTACAGATTCCTTGGCAGAGCTCCCCACAACCGGAAATAACTTTCTGGTGCAATTCAAGTGGATACAGATGTCATAACAACTCAGGTTATTGGTCCATCAAAACCAATATTGCCCTTACTGGTGACAGCTATATAAGGTGTGATGCAGATACTGTACCGGATAAAGGTTTGATCCAAATAAGCAAAGGAAAGATACTCACCTGTACCTTTTTCGCATGGTAGTTATTCTGTTCAGTGGTAAGTGATCCAATGGAGCATTTCCACATCTGGAATTGAAACAGCAGATCAACACATTCAGACCTTATACTTAACTGGTTTGTATTTTTTTTAAAAAAAATTAATATATGACACATCCTGTGCAACCAGGAGGACATCAACTAGAATTTTTTAAACTGATGAGCATCACAAATGTCTCTTTGCAAACTTTTCCTGACTGGTCACCTGGATGTGATTTTTACAGCATTAAAAAAACAGATTAGGAAAATTCATAGAAGAGAAGTCTGTCAAGAGCTGTTAGTCAAGACAGTTAAACAAAACCTCAGGGGTGCAGGGATGATGCATCTCAAAATACCAGATTAGTTATGCACCTAATGTTTGGCCTAATTGAAAACAGTTTTTGAGGTAGAATCAGTATATACAGTAAATAGAAGAATCCAAAATATTTGCTCAAACACTGGTTCTTAAGAATTGTTATAACAGGGTTCAGAAATTACAGTAAGTAATCGTCATGGGATTGGATTAAAAAAAGGAATATGCAAGGTAGTCACCAAAAAAAGCTTCAACATTGCAAAATGAAGATGCGTTTAAAGATGCGTTCTGCTCATGTGCCTAAAATTAGCAAGATGATTAATTATCCTTGTTTTTAAATAATATTTGTTTACTGAGGAACGGAAAGCCATATTTCCATCTCATTGTGGAATGCCTGGTTTCAGAAGTATTGACTTAAATATGCACACATCGTGACACAATTGTCTACATTCCAGTGGTTAATCTGATGCATGTTCTTTTCCGAGCAAGTATAGGAGAAAATGAAGTTTTGGTAAACACAACTGTGGAAAGGCTGTGAGCTATTGGTTCCTTTATTAACTGCAGAAACTTTAAAAAAATCAAATATGAATGAGACTGAGAATAGAAAGAGTTTTCTGAACAGCTTGGCAACATCTATTTACATAAGTGTGAGGGATGTGCAACATTTCTCTGGGCAAGGACTATATCTCCTTTCCATGATCTGCAGAAAGCAAAGGCAACTCATTGCAGCTCATGTTTTGGTCTTGGTGGTCTTGGTGAATTCAGATGGTAGACAGCTACTAAGACATCTGGATTTTTTTTGCCAGATAGCATGTGGCCTGTTCACTTTGGGAGTTTCAGATTCCAGGTAAGTATGTGTCGGGGAATGGCGAAGCTCCAGGTAAGGCCAGAAGAGAGAGAACTGCAAAAGCATCACATGAATGAATAGAACGGCATACCTCATTCTGCAGATGAATGAACGCCTTGATCCCATGCACATTCTCATAGAAGACTGCTGGCCTTCTTTCTTGACTGTCCCAGTCTTCAAGTCCAAAATCCTTCCTAGAAATTAAAATGGGGCATGACTGTTAAGGAGGAGAACCTAAAAGTACACTAATGGAGAGAGAGACCTTATGAAATTGATTTTCTGTACTTTGACCATCCTATCCCCCAAAAGGGCTGAATGACTTAACTGAAATTAAGTGCTGGGTTATTATAAAATTCTCAAAAAACATCATTAACCACATACTGACAAATACATTTTTGCAATCAGATGCAGAGATCCTTACAAAACTGAATTTTATAGACAAAAGCACAATCCTAAATATGGCCCATATCCTAAACTCAAATTTTGCCCTTTGCTCCGGAGCAGTTAAGATGAGTTTCCATAAGATAACACAAGAGTAGTGATTTTCAACCAGTGTGCCATGACACTCTGGTGTGCCATGGAAAGTCCTCAGGTGTGCCACAGGAATTTGGGGATTGACATTCATTCATATGAAAATTGGGGGATTTGAACAGCCTTGTCAATAGTAAAAACAATTGATGGTGTGCCTTGACAATTTCAGTGCCTTGTTAAATGTGCCACAAAATGAAAAAGGTTGAAAATCACTGCACTAGAGGGTGAAGTAACTGCGTGGACCTGTAACTGCTCTGGATTTTGCCCTATGTCTACTCATAAGTAAGCCCCATTATGTTCAATGGGTCTTGTTCCGAGGAAAAGGTGTATAGGACTGCTGTGAAAATCACTGTACGCTGTAATCAGGGCAAACACACAGGCCTCTTCTGAACCTGTAGTAATAGAGCTGGTCTTAAGAGTAGGACACCTGGTCTTAAATCTTCGCTTTGCCATGGATTCTATATGATACTGGCCAGGTGACTCCTTCTCCATCCCTTTCTCCATTCCCCACCTTTTTCACCAGTGCCAAGAGTGAGCTACTGTAGAAGGAAATTATGCAGGAAAATTGCAATAAAAACTGAAAGGCATTTTGCAAAACAAAATTATGCTGTCTAAATTGTATGCGCATGCAATATTTTCTAATGCTGAAGTTCTTGGCAAATGAGGACAATCCACTTGTTATTATGAATAAGGTCCAAGAAATATCTCCTACCTAGACAAATTAATGCAAATGAAAAAATGCTTTGTTTCGCTTATCAGAAATGAATAATGAACACACTGTAAGAAAGAAGATTCTGGTTGGATATCCAGAAAAAATTCCTGACGGTGAGGGCCAAGGGAGATTGCCAAGGGAGGTGGTGGACTCTCCTTCACTGGGGATCTTCAAGCAGAGGCTCAACGAGCACCTGTAGGAGATGCTCTAGGAGGATTTCCTGCTACAGGCAGCGGGTTGGACTAGATGACCCATTGGGTCCCTTCCAACTCTAGGATTCTATGATTCTATGAATGTACACACTGCCTTCCAACTACTGTAGTTTCAAGGCAGTTTACAGTAGAAAAATAAGACAAAAAAAGAAGATAGAGAATAGTCTCTCCATTGTGAAGACAAAAAAAATTTGGGGTAAACCTCAAACTGCAACAGAAATAATAATAATAATAATTAGGGTTGTCATATGTTCAAAAAAAAGGGACAGTCCAAATTTTGGGGGATAGTGTTCACATACTTGTGAGTTTGACAGAGGGTCCTGTCCCGATTTTGTGGAAGAGAATTATGGCAACCCTAATTATGATATAAAAATATATTCTGACCCACCTATCCAAAACCTACCAGAATCAAAGTAGGCAAATGCTGCCATTTTCAATAGCCATATTTGATTATCTGTGCAAGCAACAGGAAGAATGCCAATAATTGGACCTCTGGTTGGGCCAATTCACATAAAACTTTACAATACAGAAGATCCATGTTAGAAGAGTTACACACACATCTGGGCAGCCACACAATCCCCAAAGCATATAAAAAGCAGAAAAAACCAGAAAACAAGCATCTGTTTTGTAAGACTGGATTAACCCAATGCACATTCCTGAAACAAAATTAATTAAAACTTCAGCATTAAACATGCTTTTGAAAAGAAGCTATAAACACGTTCGATGTTAACATCGAGTCACATACCACAAACGTTCAGGTTCTCTCCTTTTTGACTCCCCATGGGGGACAGTTACAAAGTTCCTAATTGCCTCCATGTGATTTTTTGGCATCATGCACTCTCATAAAGGATGCGGCGCATACACTCATATTCCAAATGGTTACATCTGCACTTTGGAATGTCGCTAGATGATGCCTCAAAAGGGTTACCAAATGAGCCAGGTCTTGCCCTGAATTATACCCCGTGAAACTCTGGTGACCTACTTTTAGGTTTGACTCACATGACTATTTATGACAAGGGAAAGGATGACAGAGATCTCTAACAATTTGTTCTCAGTTGTTACAACAGTTAAACAAGCATTGCAGAAGGATGATTTCTTGTTAGATCTGATGAAGACAATCATCATTCAAATTATTGTACCACAGGAGCCTCAGGGGGCTGAAGATTAGCACGTGTTCAAGAGGCAGAGGTTCTAATAAAGTCTCCCACTTATTATTTTCCAGTTATTGTTAATATCCTCCAAGCCCTGTCAATACACAGAAATGATTGTACAAAATCCTGTTTTCACTGAGTACAAATCCTCTTTTAGACTCTGACACCATCTAGTATATCCCATCCAGTTATTACATAAGTATGAAGCTTTGGTAGGATGTGTAAATACAGGGAGATAAGTGAGCATCTTTTCTCCTCATTATTCTCTGCTTATTAGTATTGCTTTTTAAATAATAAAATATTACTTCTTTATAGATTTTTAAAAAGTCTCATAAACCTAGGTAGCTACCGATCAAGTTTCATTTTAAAACGTATGTACCCATGCTAAAGAGTTTGGGGACCAGAGCCTTATTAGTTGCTGGAAGGACAACAGGAAGATAATTGTGTCAGTCTGCAATCCTAAACCCCAGTTAGGCCAGCCTTGTGCTGACCTGGGGGTATCACAAATGTGCAGTAAGACACTTCTGCACCATTCCTGGGGGAGAGTTAGAGTTGCACTGACATGCACAGTCCTCTCCACACAGCCAAGGAAGCAGGGAGATAAGTTGTGCTGGCCTAAATTGGTTAGGACTGCACCCTTAAAATTCTTTGGCTGCAATCCTAACCTCCACTTAGGCTGGCCTAAGCTGCAGCATCAGTCCCATGCTGACCTGGGGGTGTCATAAAATTGCCATAGGACACTTCTGCCCCACTCCTGGGAGAGGGTTGGGTTAGTGCACAGACATGTGATTGCCTCCTTACATCACCTCAGGAATGAGAAGACCAATGAGTTGAGCCAGCCTATGTTAGGACTGCACCCTTTGTACACTCAGGCCGAGGCTATGCAAAATGCTAAGCATTATTTTTATTGTATACACTTCTGTGCAGAAATGCATGGAGGGTATAAATTAAGGAACTGAACGAAAACGTTCCCAGTTCCCACTGGGGATGGAAGAACTGCAAAGCAAAAGCAATACTGAGTGTGTTTATTAGTGGGTTGTAGTGAACCTCACACTAGCACTTTATCCAAAAGCATCCACTTGCCAAAAAACCAAACCAATAAGCAGGTGGAGTGGAGGGAGATCTATGCTCATGAGATATGTTAAAATGAGATATTATGTTAGTGTGGTTGCCACTTGCAAATACTGCTGTGTGTTATATCTCTGCCTTCATAGCTGAAATTTGCCAAAAGGGGTATTTTTAAAAACATCACATAGCCACCATTTCTCTCTGAATTTATCAGAAATTTGTCCAGCTTTTAGAGCTCCATGTGTAGATACTTTGTGCCAAATTTCTGCTAGTTTGGACAAATGGCCTGGATTATATTAATGTTTACAATGCAAAAGGCTTACAATGGCAATGTGCTTTTTGACCTGTTGACTTCAAGTGTCCAGGCATTCTGCCCTGTAAAATAAAAGAACACCCAACATATATATATGTTGGGTAATATATAAAAGTAATATATATATACACACACACATATATATATATATATATATATACACACACACACATATTCAAAATTTATTTCACTGCTTCATAATCTTGCACAGAATCAACGCAAGCTCAATTGAAACCAAGATTTAGATTCTGTCTCTGTAGTCCAGTCCCCCCCCCCCCCCCCAAAAAAAAAAAAATATCTGGAGCTTTGGCGTAGGCCCATCTTGTCACAACAGAGCACATCTTAAACACAGCATGTTGACATTTATAGGCTGATAATCAGATACAGCTCAGGCTTTATGGCTTATTTTTTCCATTCTCTCCAACAATTCCTGCTAGGGAGCTAAATCTAGTTCCTCAGTCAAAAGCCAGACTTCTCTGATGCGTTTGGATTCAAAGATTCTATAGTGCCTTCTTATAGAGCCAAAACATTAATTGGAGAGAGGGAACAGACAGGCTATTCTGAGCCAGTTTTTATGGGACAAAATTTTAAAAACTGCATTGCAATTCCCTATACACTGCTTCTTAAAGCATACAACTACATGTTTGCAATCATCTGCTGGAGATAACTAAGCCTACTGTACCACCAAAGGGTTGTGTGCAATTTCATACTTTAAAAAATAATCAAAACTCTCTTTCATAACCTTTATTGGCATACAAATAAATAAATGAATAGATAAATAACAAATCAAACAGGTTTCAAGTGAGCAGACAAATCATACAATACAACAAATAACTGGTCCAATAGAATAAGGTATGGCAAGGAAAAAAGATAAGAAATACTGTAGATAGATAGATAGATAGATAGATAGATAGATAGATAGATAGATAGATAGATAGATAGATAGATAGATAGATAGATAGATAGATAGATAGATAGATAGATAGATAGATAGATAGATAGATAGATAGATAGAAAGAAAGAAAGAAAGAAAGAAAGAAAGAAAGAAAGAAAGAAAGAAAGAAAGAAAGAAAGAAAGAAAGAAAGAAATAGGGAAATGATACATTTCTGTTAGGCACTAGGCATCCCTATTGGCACCACTTATAAACTCCATACCAGCCACTCCAAATTCTGTGGCTGGTACGTATTTGGTCACAAAACCAAATTTTGTGACTGTTATGAATTATGCAAATTTAGATAATGTGTATTGTCTACCTTCTTTTGCATAAGGATTTTACATAATTTATTCTTATTTTGCTAGTAATCATAGAGGTGCTATCCACGGAGCAGACGTCCTATTGCTAACCAGTGGGAACCTTATCTAGAGACATTGCACTGATTTTCCCAATTCATACATACTTTGGAGTGTATCATCATAGCCATGAGGAACTAACTTTTTAAATAATGCTGAGATTACCTAAAGGCTGCATCTATTCTGCACTTCTTTCTGCGTTCCCATGAAATTGAAGCATATAGATATATAAGCTTATAGGATATCTCATACCACAAGTTCTCAGTCTTGCTACTGAATGAAGTCAGTCAATGAAGTCAATGGCGAGTCATCCATTTGAATAGTATAAACATAAGCCCCAGCATAACACAAATTATTTTAAAAAAGTAAATTTCAAAATGAATTTCAGGATCGTTCCCAGAAAAATTATTAGTTAATTTTTAGAAGACAAACAAGTTAAGGCCAATGATATTTCTGAGTTTCTGTACATTCCAACTCCAGAAACTGTGGCATCAGAGCCGACAGCTGCTACCCTAAAGCTTTGAACTATTTCCTCCTCTGCCCACCCATCTCCCTCCTGGGCTGTTTCCTCCACCCTGACCTTCCTCACCTGTCAGAAAAAGTGGTACCTACTTCCAGGCATCCTCTACTCTGCACTAGGCACAATGCCAACTAGCATAGCCCTGGTGCTGGCAATCTCTCCTCCAAAGGTGCTGTAAACATTTAGGGGATGCTTAAAACACTTCATGCCAGGTGAGACTTTGGCAGCCAAGATCTCACCCACCTGAGCCTAAGCACAACCAGTGCCCAGATTTATCTGCCTGGAAAAGGCAGCTCCAGAAAGCAGCCAGACTAGGAGCCCAGGTCTACCCAGAAGGTAGATTTGGGTTCCAAGTCCAAATGAAAGCCCGGATCGACCTGCGCAGCAAACCTCAGCCATGGCAGCCAAAGTTCAAACAGGAGCCCAGGTCTACCCATCTGGTTGACCAGAACTCTGGAGTTAAAGTTGTGTTCCTCCAACTCAATCATTGGATCCATCCCTGGAAACTACTCGATATGGTTGTTGGGAAGATGAATGGGAGGAACCAGGTATACTGTATAACTATGGTTTTCTGTGCGCAGATGAATGCCATGGTTGGTGCAAATGATGGTTCACAATTATGTTTGCATTTGACTTGTACATAGACTAGTGTGAACCAAAGGTGGGAATGTAGCTCAGCAGTAAAGCATCAGCTTCACACACAAGAATTCTAGGTTCAATCCATATCATCTCCAGGTTAGATTGGGGGAAAAAAAACAACTAACCAGTGCAGACAATACTGTTAAATTACCCAGATTTACTTGAATCTAATGTTTCATCGAAACTAATGCCCACCCTACACTTATAATCAAAATACCACATTTACCCGAATCTAATTAACCTGATGAATCTGATGCATAGTCTCTTTTGGAGACTAAATTCAGTTGGAAAAGATGAGCATTAGATTTGAGTAAATACAGGAACTTGAATTAGATCGACTGATTCAGAGCCCAATCCTATGTATGTCTACTCAGAAGTAAGTCCAATTAAATTGGGCTTATTCCCAGGAAAAAGTGGATAGGGTTGGGCCATCTATGCATACTTTATAAGTAACAGCCCTAAGTTGAACCTACAGCAAATCATACCATTCTCTAAACCAGAACCCTGAATCCTCCATTCCTTCCCATTGCTTTTTCTGCCACTGAAACCAAAATGAATTGAAAAATGAATTTGATTTGGACAAGATAACAAAAGAAGAGTTTGTGCACCATGAAAATACTCCACAGGATGCACTGAAAAGAAAAACAGAAATCAGGAACAAAGTACCAGAAGAATCTTTGCAGAATCCAAAAACATCATTCTGGTGGTGAAAAAAGAAAAAAAACGGGGTGGGGGGAGACGGAGGAGGAGGGGGGAACCCGAAGGCAGAACTGCAGGAAAACAAGAGGAAGTGATTAACAATTGAAGCAAAATGTGAATAATACTATCTAATATGGTTCCAATTAGCAGCAGAGCCTTGTATAAATGACCAGACTAAAATATATTAAAGTTGATGCCGGCATTTCTAACATTCTGGTAACCTTCAAAAACAAGTTTTGCTCAATGTTAAACAAGAAAGCAGGGCAGGAAAAATGGAACTTCCAAGATTCTTTTGCTTTCTCATCATCTGCCAAGCATGATCAGAGCTGCCCCAACTGGGGCATGTGGCAATAGGAAGGAATGTAGGGTTTTGATTAGAGATTACTGTTACTTTGCCCCCTGGACAGAGTTCTACGCTACCAAACTTCAGAAATAGCATCAAGGACTTTGCAGAGTGGAGTTGATTCCAAAATCTTCCACTCTCCCTCATCCTCTCATTTGCAAGCAGTACTTAAGGTGGAACATTCAGGGCCAGCCAAAGACCTTCTAGCACCAAAGGAGGTGTTTCCCTCTCCTGTTTGTTTTTTGTGGTGGCCCCGGCAGCCTCCTGCAGCACTAGCATTAGGGACAATAAATCAATTTGGATTGATGTTCCGATGCCACAGCCACCACTTTGCTCTGTAGCTGATGATCTTGGCATGGAATCTTCCAAGCCGGAGCATTAGCTACAGCCTGTGGTGAGCTGAGCATTGTTGCATGCAGTCCTCCTTCCCCGGGACAGAATGGCTCACCCTATGCAGAGGAGGTGAATCAGCAGAATGAGATGGGCATATCCCAGCATCCTAAGCCTGAGGCAACTCAAGCAACTTCAAGCAGAGGCTCGACGCGGAGATGCTCTAGGAGGATTTCCTACTGCAGGCAGGGGTTTTGACTAGATGACCTACTACGTCCCTTCCAACTCGATGACTCTATGAACTGTCTCAGCAGGCCTCATAGTGAGGCCAGGACCTTACACTTATTACAGTCACAGCACAGTAGCCACTTTAAAATCACTCCATGTGGCACCTCTAACACAGTACGAGTGTACTAAGGTCTACTACCCAGATTTCTACATACAAGAGTTTTTCTACCACACCCACCTAAATATATCATGCATGTGATAAGTGGCACCTACATGGCTGATCAGAGACCAGCAAATCCAGTGCAATGAACCAGTTAGTGATATGCCAGGGAGTGAGGAGACCTGGGCTCTGATTCTTGCTGAGCCAGTAAGTTTGAGCTCATTACGCCTTCTCTTTGCCTAAGATCTAGAGCAGTATTTTTCAGCCTTTTTCATCTCATGGCACACTAGGCACTGAAATTGTCAAGGTGCACCATCAGTTGTTTCTACCATTGTTCAAATCCCCTAGTTTTCCTGTTAATGAATGAAACTCCCCAAATAGCCATGGTACACTTGAGGACTATCTGTGGCACACTGGTGTGCCAGGGTACACTAATTGAAAATCACTGATATAGAGGGTTATTGCAAGGAGAAAATGGGGCATTTTGTGTCAAAAGCACAGCTCCAGCAAAGAGTTAGGGTAGGACATCTCACAAAATTCTATATTATATTGAGCCTTTTGCTCAGTATCTCAGTACTGTCTACACACTGATGGTAGTACATTTCCAGGGTTTCAAGCAAGAGCATTTTCAAGCCCTAACTGGAATTTTTGAAGACTGAACCTGGGCCATAAGTTGCAATGCTGCCATTATTCTGCATCAATAATCAACTTTTTAAAAATATTTGTTATACTTTTTATGGACTCTTACAGAGAAAGACCATTCCACTCATAAAACAACTGAGCCAAAGTGTTTGGTTACAACAGGATGTGTTTATATCTTCCCTACCTCCATATGGCAGTCATGGCACAGAGCCTTACGGAAAGGTACATACATACATACTATGCTATGGAGGTCCCATTTCTTATTTTATTTATTCTCCTGCATTTTAAGTTCCAAAGTTATCCCAGACGTGACTTCCGCAAAATATGTAACAATGATCTGTACAGATCGTTGCTGCACGTTAAGCAAAAGTATGTCTTGATAAAGAGAGCCAGGAACAAATCTCTCTGATTGCCTTCCAGCTTAGGGTTATGAACACATTTTATTCAAGACCGTGAATGGGGAGATCAGCAGGGAAGATAAATGTATCCTGTTTATCTGAACACTGGCTCCATTGCTTTAGGAGTAAAGTGGTCTTCACCTGCAAGATTTAAAAAAACAACACAACCCAACACCAAGGAAATGAGCTTCCTTTTTCCAGTGATGCAAAATAATTTCAGCTTTGAAGCTTGATCCTATGCAATTAAGCACACTTTCCTCCTCACAGCACTGCAGGCTTAAATCTTAGATAATGATAATAATATGTATTTACGATGATGATCATGATTCTTATTATTATGGCACCATCGATGTTTACGGCACCTTAGACAAAGTGAAGAATGATCCCTGGCCAGCTTACAATTTTGACACAGGGGAGACAAGAGATAGGAGAGGATGGAGGCAGAAGGAAACCAGGAATAGAATACGTAATTGTTTTAGTTACACATACATAGCCTGAGGGGTAAGTACACACTTAGCAAAGAGGAGTAAGGCTTAGTGCCAAAGTCTGAACTTTGAGATATTTGAGGGAAACAAATGAGGCAGCCACTGCATGTGTTTCAGGGACTGTGTGAGCGCCTAAGGCTGGAATCCTAACCACACACTCTTGGGAGTAAGTACTATTGAACCCAATGAGTAGACACGCTTGGGATTGCATTGTAAATTGATTATCTAATGCTGGCATTGACTATGCAAGTAGATTAGATCTGTGATTCCCAAACAGTGGGTCGAACTCCCTGATAGGTAACAGTCTGATGGGTCCCCATAGTAGCAGAGCAAAGCCTCCAATAGAAACACAGGTGATGGGAAGATCAAATAACTAACTGCCTCAAGCTTAAGGCTTTACAAAAATCAGAACTGCTCTGCAGGGAGCTCCTGGAGTTGGCAAGTATGTGTAAATTTAGAGAAATAAATGTTGGAGTCTTGGTTATTCAACTACTTCCAGTTCAACAGTGGCAACAGCTGGTAATGGGAAGGAGTACTTCAGATTGATAGCAAAATTATATCACAGATGGGACTAGCACTATTGTGTCCCACATCTTGCTAAAACTGATGGTGCTAGCATTTTGTGTGCTTTCCCAAGAAAAAGGATTGTTTAAACACAACTTCATTTTAGCTTCCTTCCTTCAACGGAAATTTCCTCATCTTCTTTCTGTTTTAGCTGAAAAAATTCCTCTATGATCTACTCCTGAACACGTATAAAAATAAGGTCTAGTGAAGCCAACTCAAGAACCTACTGACCTGATTCTCAGCAGTGACCTCACTGGATAGCAAAAAAAAAAGGTTGTGTAAGTTTTAATGTGATGATGTAGTCTAGCTACAGGGAAACAGGCATCCATACTGAGGGCAATAAAGCAAAAATAAGTATGATTGAAACACACATTCTTTGGGGTTATTTATAGATGTTGCTGGCAGAAGCTACAAGCAAGGGAATCATAAAAATGCTGGTATATGTCTTAATTTTCCCCCTCCCAAAATGTCCATTCAGATGTTTCTCCATTCTGATTCTTGCTCAGAGGACCAAAGGGAATTTCAAACGCACATAACTTTGCATTTGACTAATTAACCTCCATTGTGTAATTGCTCCCAACACTGAGAGTAAACGTGCATCGTCTCAAGGAACGCAGAAGAGAACGGAACATGCTTCGGAGTTCTTGAAGTTAAAGATAGCTTTTCCAATCAGGGACAAGTATGAAGGAACCCAGATTTAATTCTGATAAACACTAGACCAAATCACAGTTATCTGTTGTCTGAATATGAGAAACTGGTTTGTTCAACTGTTTGTTGACAATTTGAGATATCAAATCAGGATCAAAACATGGTTTGATATCCTGGTTTAATAGATTGAAATAATTTGTAACTTTAGCCATGTGACATGCAGTTAGGCTTAATTTAATCTTGTAGCCATCATGAACTGCTATGGTTCAGAACTGATCAAGGCCAAGGCATAATGGTACTGTAGAAGAAAAGGTGTGTCATAGGTGGAGACAGAGCGGCATGTGCCCCTGGCACCATGTCAGGGAAGCACATGGCTTCACCCAGTCACCTCTGGGATTTCTGCAATGGCCTGCAGAAATGGAAAAGAGGTGTGCAAAGTCCCACCTTCAGGGTGAAACTGAGGCAGACACATCATAATGTTGTGACTAATACTAAAAGTGCCAGTTTAGCAAATAGATACGATGCTCATATGAGTCACAATTTTGGTTTAACTGATTTCAGGAGAACATGCAGTAACTCATATATGTTCTTTCTGTAGCACGCACTTAAGTCACACAAGTAGACATTCAGGTCTTGATGGAAGTTTATAGTGCCCCCCAATGAACCAGACGGGTTCACAAGAAAGGGTCTGGAAGTTTTCTGTGGTGTGCAGAAATTTTACAATAGATGTAGCAGTCTGGAAGGCACTCCTTAAAACTTTGAAATACCCTGTTGCATGGAACAGATTGTACAGTTCTACCACAAACCATTTGAAAGTGCTTGTTAACCTTGATGCGCTGCCTCTGCACATGACACCAATGGTCAGTGTCCTGCAGTGCAACAAAGGAACTAGAAAACCTGAGCTTGGAAGGCCTATTTTCCAGCACACAATGTCCAATTATATCCTCTCATTCATGAAAATGCAAATATCATATGCCTGCATTATTTGAACTTCTCAGTTTTTAAGGAAGCCTCTCCATGATTTGTCTGCCAAGGAACCCATGTGTATTGGCCATGGAACTTGGTTTCTTTTTTGCAGAGGATTCAGGAACATGTTCTAAATCGAAAACAAGTATTCAGCTCATGTGTGGTGATGGCCAGTATGGTAGACTCTGATTTTCATCCCTACATTAACTGTGAGTGTGTCTTGGAACAAGCTCAGCACCCTTTTTTCTGTGAATTTCAGGAAAGACTAGGTTGTGATGGGCAAACAGGTTTTGTCCTTGCCTGCCATTACTGGCCTAATCATTTGTATAGCCAAAGAAGCTTCCCTGGAGCTATGGGATCTCTCCTGATGTAGCATGTAGCTTTTCAAACAAATAGATAAGGACAAATAGATAAAAATGCAAAATGTATTGGGCTGCATTCAAAGAAAGTTGTGACTACGCACAATTTGAAATCAATGAGACAAATTAACAGCAAGTAATTCAAATCTCCTTAAATTCAGTGGAACTAAATTCAATAGAACAGGATCACTAATCTTTGGAAAAAACCAGTTTGTAGTGAGGCCATCTTGCCACCATCACTGGAGGTCACCAATATTTTCCTAGAAGGTGGGCACCTTCAAATCTGTCTCCCTTTCCATGGAATTCCCTCCTAGGGGAATCAATTTCTTCTTACAGTGGGATAAGGCAAAAGTATTGAATTGTACATGACCTTGACTTACTAATTGTTGGCCTGTCCACATTTAAAATTTATATCCTAACTTTCTACCATTTAGGTCTTTCTTAGGGCAAAATCCAGAGTAACTTGGGGAGTTATTGCTCCAGTGTAAGAACAACTTACTCTGGATTCCAATATGAATTTCCCATAGGTTTTCACTAAAAAAAGCAGGCCTCCGTCAGTCTTGAAAGACTATGGTATCGTGCTCGGCGCTGCATACGCTGCATGCAAAGCACGAAAGCCTGGGTTAGATTGTTATGGAGGATAGGCTGTTACCCAAGCAGCAAATCCCCCCTCTCCACACCACTGAATTTGTCCAATGGAAAGGCAGAGCCAATACGATTGGATCCAGCTGGCGTCGCAGAGCGGGGCTAAGGACAGGAGCTCACCCTGTCTTGTGGGGCCGACCCGGGTCTCGAACCCGGTGGTGCAGTAACTATGGGTGCACGTAAAGTCTCTTATGTGCTCCCGTAGTTACTCTGGATTTGGGGGATTGGCAACTTGCAAAAGTATTTGAATGAATTTGCAGTAGGGATGGTTTTTCTGTGGTGGATCTTCCTCTGTATACATTACCTGCCATCTACGCTAGAGAACCATATTAAGATTTCATTTCCAATCCTCACATAAATGGTCTTGGAAACAAATCCCAAAGGATTTGCATATGCTTAGAGTTAGAGGCTCCTATTTTCTTAAATCTACATCCACCCCTTGAATTTTGCACCTTGCACTTTGTACAAAGTGAAATGGATCACACAAGCCCAAAGTCTACCCACACCTGATCAAGAATGGCCTTGTTGCAAAGCTAAACACAATCACTACTGAACTGCCCCATTCAGTACAAAGTGGGTTAATGTGCGGATCGGTACTCACAGATCTCAGAGTTTTACAAGATTGCCAAAATGTGATGGCTGGGATTCACAGAAACATTCCTACACAGAGGAACAAAGTCTCTTAGGCAGAGTTTTTACTGGAACAAGGGCAACCAGCCAGGGTGTATGGAAATTGTTACTTTTAATATCTTTTTAATTATTAAATATGCCAGAAGGTTAATAGAGGATCATAACTGTAGTAAAAAAATAGGTATCATGTGCTGATGTGGTAGTGTTGTGGAGGAAGGGAGCCAACACCCCCACTTCTCAAGGCTATAAATGGGACTCAATTGGCAATTTCTTCAGCCAAGAGACAAAAGGAAAGGAAAAAAGCAGAAAGTTGAATCCTTAAGAGTTGATATTAAAACATTTTTCTATACCCTCCGAGACAATGCAGCAATTTCATAGTTTTCCAACTTATTTTCCTGATGAGGGTTTAAGCATGTGACCAGTTAGTTCAAAATACCATCCTCTTTCTGATCAGAAAACTGAGCTGGGATCCATGCATGCATTGTCTTCAGAATACACGAGAAGCTTTGCTGGATCAGGTCAGGAATCCCATAGAGTTCAGCATCCTGCTGTCAACAATGAGCAAATGGTTGCTTCCAAGAAGTCTACTAATTTCTAGTTTGCCCCACCCAATGTGTCATATTTAAAGGTCCCCTATTTCTGCACATGGAGGTTCCACTACCTTGGCTAACCATAATAGATAGCTATCCTGTGTTTCTTCCGCCATTGGCTATCCCAGCTATTTCCCTGGCTATTTCCTACCCAGACAATCTATATGCTTTGATATAGAAATGTTTCATTTAATAAAATCGCAGGAAGAGATCCTCCGGCAAACTAACAAGCACCATTAATATATAACTTAGTAAATTTGGCATGTTTAGCTAGAGTATGGACTCAAGTGCCTTGAATGGATCACAACAAAAATTATTTACAAGGGGTGGCATTTGAAGGAGGGGGCATTGAAACAAAATGTTGGCATTTTTTTTTTCTGGTGACCAGATGGGTCACCTGTTGGGAATGGTATTACCCAACACATTTCAATAAAGTGACTACAAAAAGTACTTTATAAGTCAGTTCAACAGAACATAAAAAATTAGGTTGCGACTAATAGTGTGTACCGGCAGTCCACCAGCATGCAAGGGTCTGGATTGGGTCCCGAGTGCAGTGGTGCCTCCCCCCAATTTCCTGGCACCACTGCAGAGAGGCATCTAAGCAGCCTCCATACTGCTCCACATCAGTGAATGGGCTTCTTTTGGGTTCCCTAAATATCACACAAGTCTCTGAAGAAGCCCATCACTATTACACTCTCTGGTTCTATTCTTTCCATTCACACGTGCTTCTCAGATGAGTGACCTGCGCTACTAAATCCTGCACTGGGGAACTTCGGGGTTGTTCTTTGGGCTCCCATCCAGAACTTAATGTGGACAACCTCTGACACTGCATGAGCAGCCTCACAGGAATAACACAAGGTGTCAAGTGGTGCTCTGTCCTCATCTTTCATTTTCTCTTCAAGGTTTTGGGGCTGGGAATTATTTGATGAAAAAGAAAAAGAGGCCACTGTTCTTTCTAATAAGATTAAATGTTATCACCACCCTGAGATTCCAACAGTTTGGAGAAGATGCCCAGTGTCAAACTGTGCCATTCTCAAGACAGCCTCTGAGTTTGTCTGTTGTCTCCTACTCTCAACAGCAGCACAATTATCAGAACAGACTAGGGCTTGGTTATGCCGAGATATTTCCCAGCACAATCGAAACACTTTGAAGCAGAAGGAAATCTAGGAACGATAAAACACCAGAAAAAAACCCATGTTGATAACAAGTTAGCATTGGAACCACTCCTTAATCCGGTAGGACTGGTTAAAAAGACACCAGAGGTTTGCCACTACAAATTCCCAGATGGTTTGGCGATGCAGCTGTCTCTGCTTCATACCAACTTTTATTTTCCACATTTCCTTATTCCTCAAGCCCCAAAACTGACCCATTTTATCAAAGGTCCTTGCCCATGTATCCTAGTACATGTATGCATTAGATCAAATGAATCTCTGTAGAGGAAACTCTGGCTTGTTCCACACTTTGCTACCCCAGCAAACTGATGTTTGCAGCTGAGAGTAATTTGGCAGCGAGCCACAGCTACTTCTGAATTATTGATACTTATACTGTTACACCTTCCAGACGTACATCAGAGGTAAGCCAGAAAGAGCAATTAAAAATAACAAAAATGAACATATTCATGAATCAGTGTAGCACAATCTATGTATTTGGCTATTTACAAAGAACGAGAGTCACAACACACATTTTCACTGCTTTACACTTGTCATAAACACTTGGGAGTTAGGATCGAGAACAGTGGAAACAGCTTGTCCTTCACATACCCTTACACAATATTTGCAGGGGGAAAAGCCTTATTGATCTTTAAAATAACAGAGCTATTCCTAGGATTTCCATCTTTTTGTGCTATTTATTCAACAATGACTAAGAGTGTTTTGCAAAAATTGCTTTATTGCATCCTTTTTCAGGCCTGGTGCGTCATGTGGCTTCAAAGTCTCGTTGTTGATTAATTATTCTTCCATCGTGCACAGACAACCGGACTCCACCAACAACATCTGGATTCTCTCCGGGTGTGCAAATTTTGCTTGCAAACAGCATTCCTTGCAACTGGACATAAAATGAAACTGAGTACAGCTGCTGAAGCTATCAACATCTGCAAACCTTGCACCTTCTGAAAAGCAGCCTCTCCCATCATCTCACCCCGATCTCTGCAAACTCCCTACTGCTTTAGATCCCGATATTAAAACACTATTTTTACTGCGCAAAGTCACTGCCAACCCTATGTTCTTTCATTCACCAAAAGCAACCCATCACAATTAACAATCAGAGAATCATTTTCCCCACGTGGGCTCCTTACATCGTAACTGTGTGAACTGGAAACAAAAAGTGCGCTCAAGCCAAGGAAAATAAGATTCTTAAAATTTTGCTGAGTCATGTCGTTTTAGTTGCACAAGCGGAAAAGGCAGAGATACTTTTGACTTTGCTAATCTGTTCTTCCTGAAACGTAAACCCTATCAAAATGTTTTGGAGGAAATGGGGCAAGCCACAAGCTTGCTTGGGGAGCAGTTTACAAAAATCCCATTGTTTGGTTTCAAATTAATCCAGATTTACATGAATCATAACCCGTAATCAGGATTAGAAATACTTTTTTGCCTCAAAAGCCAGCAGCCAGCTGTTTGTACCCCTTGACCCCGTTGTCTTTTTGGGGTGGAAATGGAGAAAGGAAAACACATGTAACATGCATGCTGTCAGATCAATGGTCCATCTAACCTTAACACTGCCATTTCCAACAACAGCAGTGGCTATCTTAGATTTTATATACTGTATTTACTCAAATCTAACGCTCACCTTTTTCAGCTAAATTCAGTCTCCAAAATCAGGGTGCACATTAGATTCAATGGTTAAATAGATATGAGTAAATTCAGTGTTTTGGGTATAAGTATAGGGTGTGCATTAGATTCAATGGTGCATTAGATTTGAGTAAATAAGGTATAAGTATAGAACATCCTTCTTAGATCTTTGTTAGGAAGATCTAAGGAAAGGGATGCACTGGAAAGGGACGCACTGAGATGCATGGGCCACTTGTCTTAACTTTGCATAAGGCCACAATGAAGAGAGGCATGCAGGCACTTCAGAGTGGAACAACCTTACATCTTACATGACGGTTACACTCCAAAGTGGGTATACAGTAGGCCATTGGCATTGACTAAGATTCTGTTCTCAGAAGATGATGACCTCTGGATGTGATCAGAGTAGTGCTCCAGACATGTACAGTGGTATTTTGAGGTGTGAGGCGGCAACACACTGCCTCCTGATATATTGAAGGGTATGCTGGAATTTTCAAAAACTAGAAGTGCATGTTAGAGCTCTCTGGTAGGCCTTATCAGATGCAGGGAGGCCTTGTGTGCTTCCCCATGTCTCAAAACTCCTCCAGATGTGACCGGAGGGCACCTCCAAAGGGTCCTACTTGGCCCTCCATACACAATCACAGACCCACTTTAAATCAAATCCATGGAACCCAAACATGTGGAGAATTAAGGCTGAACTGTAGTTGGCACTCCCTTAAATCTCACACATACGGTCTTTTTAAGAACTGAAATCATTGTTTGAGAGAAAGGCAGGACCAAGATAACCAGCAAGTTCATTCTCTCATTTCAGCCTTGTTCTGAGGCACAAACAGAGCAAGTTGAATGGGAAGCACAATTTATCTACACTATTTAAACTATTTTAAACTATTTTTATCATCTTTTGGGGGGGGGGGGTCAAGCTCACATACTTGAATTTGCATATGCTAGTGATAAATTGCCCTCTATGAGACTCTGTTTAAAGCCATCTAAGGTTAGTGGCCATCACCGTATCTTGTGCCAATGAGTTCCACAAGTTAAAGTATGTACTTTGTGACAAACTATTTCCTTTTATCTATCCTGGAAATGTCTACCATTTTCTCTTAGGGTGCAATCCTAATCATGTCTACTCAAAAGTCAGTCCTATTATGTCCAATGGGTCTTACTCCCAGGAAAGTGTCTTGAGGATTGCAGCCTTAATCAGCCTGGATTCCAATATTATGAAAAATAAACTTCTTCCTATCCATTTTTCTCATAGCTGTGATCAGCCATGTTCAGTTGAATAACAGTAACAGGCTTACATCTATACATACAGCTCAAGTGCTGCAATCCTAAAAACACTTTCATGGGAGTAAGACCCATTGAACACAATGGGGCTTACTTTTGAGTAGACATGGTTAGGCTTGTGCTCACGGAGGTGACATGGAGGTGCATTAGAACAAGCTGTGCAAACATTATGCACCTAGAGAAAACACCACATTGTGCTGAAGAGTCACATGGAATTCTAACTTGATAAGAATGAACACTTTTTGAATCTGTTAACACTGGCTGCAAATAACTTTTTACAACTGAAGAATAAAAAGGAAAAGCTTCCAGAAAAAAGGATTAAGTTCAGGGTCACTGTCATGCGGAAGCGTAAGTTAAACCGATAAACAAATTAAGGAATCAAAAATCCGAAAAGCCACACGCATGGATTCAGAAAGGGCAGACAGAAATGAGATGGAAATTCAGCGGCAGAGCCAAGTGGAAGCAGCCGCCAAAATAAAGTTGAGACAGTGGCTAGGAGAAAAAGCATAACAACCATGAACTACCTACATCAGCATTATGCCGCCAGGAGGGAAAATGTCAGCATGTCTTTCTATGCTCTTATTAACCTGAGTTTCCATTAACTACAGAAAAAGAGACAGAGCTGACCAAGTGCGGCTTGTCTGTATTGTTAGCCTGCCTGGGGGTCAAGCTATATGGTACAGGATGTGAGTGCTTAGCACTTTTCTGCTATTTTAAAAATAGAAAACAGCAGATGGATTGGGGATCCCTACAGTTTTTGATCACAGCAGGGAAGGGAAATTGGAACTTGGATCCTATCCTGTGCTACAGGCCAATCTGGATCACCCCACCTTTACACCAAGTGGAAGTTTCCTCCCCCTAAACTAACGGCAGCAGTGGGGACTCTGGACAATGGTAGGGGAACAAGGTTAAAATCCGTTTTCCCTCACTGTGATCCTTCTTCAGTGAAGTACTGTACAAAACTAAAACACAGTAGTGCTTCCTGAATGTGTGGTTTGACCTTAGTACACATTCTGTTAGAGCACAAGCCTGAGAACACTGGCCCACACTGGCCAAATCCCTTACCTGAGAGTGTCACAAATGTACTGTACGACACATCTACACCTCCATTTGAGTCAGGGAGGCCAGTGCAAGAAGGATCCTGATTTCCACAAGCTGGAGAAAGCCACAAGAAAGGTGAGTTCACGACAGTGGCAGGCCACCAGTGTGGAGGATTGGGTTGAGCACGGAAAGGGCATCTTAGGAGTGATTGAGGTTGAGGAAACAGTAGACCAGCCCAGGAGTGGTGTGTGACCAGCCTCTGGCATTTAAGCTGGATCCTAACTCAGTTCCCAAGCAGCCTGGCCTAACTCCTGACTGCTCAAACCTGCACCAGTGATTTAGCTAGCATAGACCTGAGTAGCCCCATTGCAGTGGTTAGGGCAACACCAACTCTGCACTGGATATAGCAAAGGCCAGGCAGCTTGGCTGTTCCAGCACATGCTAGAATTGGCCTGCCAAACACATAGTTCAGCCCTATAGGTTTTTTCCCCTTAAATGAAATAGCAGCACTGTAGAGAATGAGAGATATTGATCAGGCAAGGGAGGAAAAGGGAAAGACTGAAGCCCCATTACAGCCCCAATCCAAAAGTCTTCCCCAGCTGCAGCTGGTACACCTCCCTGGAAGGAGGATCCCTTTAGTGCCAAGGTAGCACTACAGGTGCTACGTTTTATAAAACGTAGTTTCACATACAAAACAGGAGGCAGCACATTGTCAAAGAGAGCATTTACCTGTCATGGAGTTCTCTGAGGTGCACAGCTGCTCTCTCAGTTTTTCCACATCATCAGGGTGGACCTGCTCGTACAGGGTGCTGCCAAACCACTCTGACTGGGGCTGGTTTAGGACAGGAGTGACTGAATCGGACACGTAGATCACTCGGCCAGTTTCTGCACCGACGACAAAAAGGAACCCATCTGCTGCCTCAAGGATGAGATGCTTCAGTTCCTGCCCAAAATACCCAAATATTTAAGGAAATATCCAGTCAGATTCTTAAGAACTTTTTAAATAACTCATATTCCTTTGGGCTCCCTGTGTTTGGGGAAAGTATGAGAAAGTACCTGACCTGGAAGACACCTTTTTATTTTTCCAGAGTTCCTGACAGAATAACGTGACAGCATTAATGCGACCCTTCTTGAGGGCTTCAGAGAGTATTCCCTGAATCAAGCTCACCCTCCACTATGCTTGCTTGATGTGTATACCAATTTAGAAACATGGGTTTTGGTCTCTGGGGCCAAAATAAACCGTGGTCTATGGGCTGGATAGAATCTATGAAACATGAAACTATGGTTTAGCTAAACAAACCATGGTTCCATGCTATGTCTGAATCCAGTCAACTTGCTCTTTTCATATGCCTTGGATTAGCAACTGTTTCTCAGTCGCTATGAAGGTGCCACATATACACTTCCACTCTCATAGTTGAAGGGAACTGTAAATTTTTGTTACCCACCAAATAACATGTGAAGAGACCCTTTAGAGCAGTGATTTTCAATCTTTTTTTCATCTCAAGGCACACTGACATGGCAATGAAATTGTCAAAGCACACCATCAGTTGTTTTTACGATTGACAAGGCACAACCTGATTGTTCAAATCCCCCAATTTTCAAATCCCCCAATTTTCCTAAATTAATGTCAATCCCCAAATTCCTGCAGCACACCTGAGGACTATCTGTGGCACACCAGTGTCACACTGGTTGAAAATCATTGCTCTAGAGCAGTGGTTCTCAATCTTCCTAACACCGTGACCCCTTTATAAGTTCCTCATGTTGTGGGGACCCCCAACCATAAAATTATTTTCATTGCTACTTTATAACTGTAATTTTTCTACTGTTACGAATCATAATGTAAATATCCGATATGCAGGATGTATTTTCATTGTTACAAATGAAATGTGTGTTCTATGCACACATTGAACACAATGGGATTTATTTCAGAGTAGGCATGCATAGGATTGGGCCCTGAGGCTGCAATCCTATCCAAATTTACATGGGAGTAAATGCTCCCCTGACTATAATGGGATTTTTTCAGAATAGGCATGCATAGGATTGGGCCCTGTGGCTGTCAGTCAGCCCCAATGCGAGCGCAGCTACAGCCAGAGGTCTGGCAAGCCTGTCCTGGCCTCCTGCACCAGGGGTCTTTAGGTGACCCCCAGGAAAGCTCTAGGTGATCCCCAAAGGGGTCCTGACCCCCACTTTGAGACACGCTGCTCTAGAGCTTCCATATTTTCAAGTAAACACAGGATCAGGGCCATTTTTGAAGCAACCAACCTGCTCTGTTAGAAAAGAAGGTTTATAGGCCCCATCTGTTGATTTGTTTCCAGTACCCCTCATAGACTTCATGTGTGACACAGCCATGCGGAGAATTGTCAGCTTATCGGGCTTGCGTGCTAAGGCACTGCAGGTGGGCACCATGTCAGACAGCTCCGTAATATACTGGGTCATCTTATTCCTCCGACGCCTCTCAATCTCACTGTGGTTCTCCCTAAACATACATAATAAGAACAAAAAGGAGAGGGAGAGGGAGAGACCAAAATAATCAAAGATATGATGCTTCGAATAATAGGGGTGTTTATGCTCATGACCCTTAAGAAGTCTGTCTCCAAAGTGGTTAAAATGTTGATGAATATCTTGTTAGGAAATGCAGCTCCTTCAGGTAAGAGGAGCAGGTAACCCATAATTTTTATTTGGGAAGAGTAATTGCGGAAATGTTCCATAAGCCCAAGATCTTTGTCCCATAATCTTAAAGGACGGCAGACTACAAGGTTAATGCCGTATTTACCTGAATTTAATGCACCACTGAATCTAATGTGCACCCTATACTTACAATCAAAATATTTAGTATTTACTCAAATTTAATTAACCATCGAATCTAATGTGCACCCCGATTTTGGAGACCGAATTCGGCTGAAAAGTTGAGCATTATATTCGAGTAAATACAGTATTTATTTCAGAATGCATTCATTTTTATATACAGTATCTATCCTGAGCCTTTAGGATAATAGGGCAGGGAATAATATGCGATGGATTAAAAAAAATATATATATAGATGTTTCAAACTTAAGGCTGAACAGTTCTTACTACAACATGCTTCAAACTGTTCATAAAATGTAGCACATGTGAAATCCCTGAATGTGTGAATGCTCAGAGTGCAGAATTCATTACCACACATTTCATCTATAGAAATATATGATCACTTACATTTCACAGTGTCCAAGTATTCAGTGACACCTCAAGGTTAAAGAAGTCTGCCAAAGGACACACTCAAGACACTGCAATGACGTCTCTGCTGCAGACACTAGACAAATTAATGACGGTTCGATATTCAGTTTCCAATATTTTCCCTGTTGGTGCCCAGCCAATTGTACACCTCTGAGAAACTGCTTTCCTACTTCTATGTAATAGCTGGAGGTCATTCACAAGTAGTGAAAATCTATACTGAGCTCACACATGCTGGCCAGGTTATAGAGCATATTGGACAATGCACTTTATATGTATGGAAAGGAGGGAATAATCTGCTTCTTGCTCGAGCAACCAAGAAGCAGATGACTGCAGCTTGCATTGGTTGCAAGTTGGAGGGAGGGCAGCAGACTTGGGGTGAAAGGCACCCCTGAACCACCCACAATCTGATCCTTATGCAATTTACATCAGATGGCCTCATAGGAGATAAATTTTGAGTCCTTTGAAATACATTAAAAATAAATTCTCACCTTGAAAATTTGCTGGGCCCTTCGCCATCTTCATCGTCAAACTCCATTCTGAAAAATGTTAAAATTTTATGAATGACTCACTTTTGTTGAAAGAAACAACAGATTAAATGTTTCACTTGCTTGCTTTTCTATTTACTGGTCTTACTTCCTTTAAAAATTAAAGATGGAATTAACTAAACACTTGATGCAAACCTTGTGTTTTTATTGAACTCACTGGAAACAACCAAGGCCTTATCAGGAATGGTTCTTCTATAGATCTTCGAAAGCAGAATATGGACCACTTTTGATCTCCCATATTCTTTAACTTTCCTAATAAGTTATACTTCTGAAAAGGAAGTAAGAAGCTTGAGGGAAGCCAATCAGTATCCCTGCCTTGGCAATAGACACCCCTTTGCTTATGTGCCTCAGTTCTCTCTCTCTTTTTCCAATGAGTTTGAGTCCTATGATCCAACAACCATTAAGGTTTATTCATGACCTGACTATGCTAACCACATGCTGGCTTACATCCAGATCTAAATCTGATTTTTCTCTTCCTTTGAAGTATATAATATGTTTTTAAAAATGAATTTCTTAACTCTCTTATATATAGGTATTTCATTTCACTTTCTTTAGATTCTGAAGAATCAAAGCAAGTTTGCAGCAGCAGTTAAAGCAGGTTTACTCCTCTCACTTTAGAATCCTTCATTAATAACTGCAGGAGGTTAAACCTCCCCATGAATTTATCATCAGAGACCTCAATACACCTTAAAAAGTGCTCAATTTGGGCTCAGCTATGGTTAATTTGGGCTCGGTTTTGTCTATAGTGCCTAATTCTCTTCCCAACATATTCCTTGAAAACAGACACAACATCTTTTCATCATGAATTCCTGTGTTTCATGATGTGCAACTTGGGTGTGCAATTGAAGTCTAAGTGGCACAGTCAGTGGAGAGATAGTGACCTCCAGTGGCCAATCTGGCTAACTGAGAAGCAAACCTCATCTCATACTCATCTGAAACTGTGCCTTGTAAAACAAATTAATTCGTACAAGAAGCATTTTATTTTACAAAGTGTTCTTCTTACAAAGCGGATTTTCCCATAGGAAGCAATGGAAACTCAGACGATTGGTTCCACAACCCAAAAATATTCATATAAAAATATTAACTGTATGTAAAAATGATGACAAAACACTGTAAACAAACTCAAAACACTGTAATATAATACAGAACACAATAACGGTAATAAAACACTGTAATATACTGTAGAGTGAAACATGGGCTGAGGGTGGTGCAAATGGTTAAGACACTGTGCCTGTTAACTAGCAGGCCAGGGTTCAAGACCTGGGTCGGTCCCCACAAGACAGGGTGAGCTCCTGTCCTTAGCCCAGCTCTGAGACACAACTGGAACCAATGATATCAGCTCTGCTGTTCCATTGGACTATTTCAGTGGTGTGGAGAGGGGGGATTTGCTGCTTGGGTAACAGCCTATTCTCCATATTAATCTACCCAGGCCTTCATGCTTTGCATACAAAGTTGGGCACAATACCATAGTCTTTTGAGGCTGATGGATGCCAATGCATGAAATAGAAAAGAAAAACCTTTATGGCCAATGATGACTAATTTTCACTAAAAGAGTCACTGGTGTCCTTTTGAGCAACTTTAACAAGGAACCTGTGTGTGTGTCTGTATCTATGTCTTGTGTGTGTGTGTGTCTCTGTCTTGTGGGTCTAAATCACTTATGTTGAAGTCACTTGTGTTGCTGCAAATTGCTTTCAGGGCATCTTAAATGTATGCGTCAGGATCATGCATGTGTTGTGTTGCATTGCTTTAAACTGCTTTCATGGCATCTTACATGTGTCAGGATGATGTATGTGTTCATCAGGATCAGGCATGTATGTATCAGGATCATGCATGTGATCATCATGCAACAAAGCACTTTCATTTTACAAGGCAGAATCCCATAGAAATTTTGATTCGTTTTACAAAGCATTTGTCTTACAAGGTACCACTATATACAGTTATCCTCTGCTTTCTGATGGTTCATCTTCTGAACTCTTTCAACACCACTCTTTCAACACTTTCCAATTATACCCAGAATTCATTAATTCAATGCATGTTCCATTCTTTCAACCTTTCTCTGCTATTCTAAAGACCAAAATTGCCCTCTCCCACATTGTAGCTTCTGGTCTAATCCCATTCCCAAAGAAGTTAATTAATGAGAATCCATTTGCAGAAATCTTTGTGTGGCAGTAGAAATTTGCAAGATAAAAGGGGCATTTGCAAATTGTTAGCTAGAAAGACAATGGAATTTATAAACTAAAAAAGATTGGATTCAATTTTTCAACCGTTTTCACTTTTAGATGGTGCTCTGGTCCCTAACCCATCCAATAAGTGGGAGATGCCTGTATTCTCTACAACAGTTGTTCCCAACCTTCAGAAGCTCATAAACTATTGAGACAAAGACTGGAATCATTTTGAACCACGTAAAACTCTACTCTGCAAACACACAAAATAATACAATTAAATTTGTAACAATTAGAGAAGATTTTTATTGGATTTTTTTATTTATAAATAAACAGGAACATAAGAAGAGCCTCCACTGGATCAAGCCAAAGGCCCATCTAGTCCAGCTTCCTGTATCACACAGTGAACCACCAGAGAGCACATATGACACCTGCATCCAGGTCCCTCCATTGCATCTGGTATTTTGAGGTCATCCACCTCTACACACCCCTCATGGCTTTGAACTCATGATGGTCCTTTCTTCAAGGAATTTGTCCTTCTTCTTATAGAGAAGATATGTGGGTTGCTATTTTGTCACCAGCTGCAGGTGATTCATCTTCACCATGGTGGTCCATGGGAAGTCCATGGGGAACTGGTCCATGGGGAAGTGTCTCCTGAGTGAGTGAGTGAGTGAGTGAGTGAACAACCATGGGACTACCAGAGAAGGCAAAGAACAGACCACCCACAGCTGAGCTGACACTTCACTGCCCAATTCTATGCATGCATCCAATGAAGTTTACTCCAAGAAAATGTCAATAAAGACCGCAGCCTGATGGCACAATCCTAACCAACTTTCTAGCACTAATGCAGTCCCAAGGTAAGGAAACATACATTCCCTTACCATCAGGGGGCCTTTGAGACTGCCAGCCCTCTGCGGGATGCAGTGCACTCCACACTGTCGTGGCTGTAGCAGTGCTGAATGTTGGATAGGACTGGGCTTTTTGTTAGGTGCACATTAGGGTGGGGAGAATTCAGTGAAGGAGCCCTGAGATACAGCATTTCCAGTTCTTGCTTTCTAGACCATTTTTCAGAAGTCTCAGAAGGTGCGCTGGTTTGGAATAAAATCTGAACTGGGGAAAACTTTGCAAGTATGTGAGAATCAAGCTTCATTCAGAACATAGCTACACATGGACAAATTCATGGAATTGCAAATTCTGATCACTATCTTCCCAGAGCTGTTTCTATTATATATTTGCCTGTTCTAGAACTTCTACTCATTGCAAAGGGATTGTGGGAGTTTTCCAGGATGCACATGGAACATTTGGGGCACAAGGAGCTCTCTAATACATGGGACACCCATAGGACCCATGTGTTGGGACCCTGAGAAAATAGAATGTGCACCCTGGAAACATACCCTCCATGTGGTGTGCTGGGGAAGAATGGTCCTGCTAGGCAAGTTGATCTTTTGGAAAGTCTGTGGGCCATTTACTGATCTTATTAGAGAACCCCAGGACATTGTCTCAAAACCAATGGAATGGAAAAAACTTCAGGGAAATTAGTCTAACAGTGCAATCCTAAGCAGGTCTACTCAGAAGTCCCATTGTATTCAATAGTAGTTACACCCAGGAAAGTGTGGTTTGGATTGCAACCTAAATACAAGATCTGTGTTGTCATACTTTTAAGTGTTGCGTATGGAAAATCACATCTAATCACATCTGACCACATCAGATAAGGCCCTCCAGCCAATGGGAGAAAATTGCATCCTATAAAACAGTAGGAAGAAGCAGCTTCCAGGAAGACAAACAGCATCACTGCAGTGAAGAACTCCCTATTTTAAAAGAAAAAACAATGCTTCTGCACTTTAGAAAGAAGGAATAAATCTCATTTTCTTATTTCATCCAATAACTGGCTATTGTGAAGGGGCAAAGGGAAAAGATGGAATTATAATTATTAAGCTTTTGGTGCAATTGCCTAAATTTATAAACTATAGTTCAAAAAATTATAATAAATCCCTCTAGACTTTGTAGAAGAGTAAAGTGAAGGTGAAGCTAACTCAAGGGCAAAAAGTCCACTTTATGGTGATATGCTCAGCTGTGGAAGAGCAACAGAGGGAAGCAAAATGCTTTTAAAATAGATTTCACCACAGTTAATATTGGAAAAAGTCAAAGAAAGAGCAATATACTCCAGGAAGAATTAGTGCACTCAAGCAAATCAAGTAGTAAAGTTTGATTGGGATTGTGCTACATTCAGAAGGGATTTGCTCACTTGAATGGACTCTCCATGAAAACACACTGGCTGCATGATGCTGCAAAAGCTGATCTAATTCTGTGCTCTGTTGTGGTCAACCAGATACCTCTGGGATGTTCATAAGCATGAGAAAAAATGATATGTCCAGATGTTTCATGTGCAATTATGGCACTCAATACACTTATTGTCCTCTATTAAATTTGTCTCAATCTCCTTAAAAGTTATCTCAGCCTGCTGGTCAGCCCCACAACCTGTTTCTTAAATTCCATCAATTAATCCAGCATTGTGTGAAGACATTTGATCTCTGGTCTGTACTTCTAGATCAGGGGTCTCCAAAGTTTTTGGCAGGAGGCCCACATCATCTCTCTGATGAGGGGCAAAAAAATCAATTTACATTTCAAATTTGAATAAATTCACATAAATGTACATATAAGAATGTATTGAAATGCATTACATGGCTTGCCCAGGGGCCGGATAGAGGGATCTTGAGGCTTGCCGAGGGCTGCATCTGGCACCAGGGCTGGGGGTTGGAGACCCCTGTTCTAGATGGACTTTTAGTCAGTGCCACTGATGACACTGAAGGGCTAGCTGACAAAAAACATCTAGCCATTTTCTCTATAATACTGCAAATATTATAAACTCCTGCTATATTTCCACTTACAGCGCAATCCTAACTTGCAATCCATACTTGCAATGGAACAGGCAGGCCAGAAGGTCTAAACTACATCCAGTGCAAGTATCCAGTTGCAGCCCTGGTAAGGGAATGCAATTCAAGGGGAAGTATGGGGTAATCACTTACCCCAAGTAGAACTGCAGCAGACCCAATGGATGTACTCAGACAACTGCACTATTGTCAATTGTACTAAGCTGTGATATTGGGCACTTTCACTTTCCCATAGAGCTCAATGCTCTATGGCCCTCCCTGGCAGGGCCACCAAGAGGATTATTAAGTGCTGGAACAAGACTAATATTTTCACTGTCCTCCATTTTGGCTTCATTTCGGAACTTTGCAATGGTGTGCAGTACCCCATCATGTCATATGTTGTTGGATTCATATTGAAATAGCTTCTTCCTATCTAAAGTTATGGCCAAAAAAAACTAAAAATAAAAATATGCATTTAACTCTATGGAGGACAGGAGGCCAAAAAAGAGGACAAATCCAAAATTTTCTGGTTATATGGTCACCCTGTTCTGAAGGCCAGCTCTTCAGGTAAATGAAAAATAAACAGCTGCACAATCAGCTCCAGGACCCCCAGTTTCATAATTCTGCATTTGAATCCAGAGGAGCTGTGTTATGTCTAAATGCATTTTTAAAGCACCTCATTTTTTTTCTTCTCATTATGTCTCTTCTTCACATCTTGAGCATGCAAAGTGATGCTTAATGAAACATGCAATATTCAGGTGCTCAAACTTTTCATTAACTGCCAAGCAAAGACCATGGGTTTAACCAGTATATGATCTGGTGTAGCACAGTGGCTAACAGTCCAATCCAGGATTTGGCTGCTAGTCGGTGGAAGTTATGACAGCAAATCTCACTTCTGTTATTGTAAAATGGCTGACAATAGTGCGCAATGGTTGTAGTCAATCACTGTAC